>OU342507.1:10000-10010000 GCA_910589525.2 Ennomos quercinarius | reverse complement strand
ATTATTATTACTTGATATTTAGATCAATATTTTGTTAATTATTTTATTGTATTATATTATGTGCTTAAATTCAAATAATATTAGATTAGGAGTTTTATGTGAATTAGTTAAGAATTGTATTTAAATAAGTTGGTAAACCGGTTTAGTACTATAATTATAAGATTTAAAAAATTAAGTAATTAATACCATATGAAAGTAAAACTGTGATCTCGAACAATAAGTACAGTCTTGTAAGTTATTGTTTCGCTTTGTAAATATTTATTTTATTAAAAAACTAGCTGTTGATAAATATTTGTGATTTTAATGAGATTTTGTCTGTCGCAGTCAGCGCCACCGAATGAAGGCTTTTTGAAGCTTCTTCCCCTTTTACAAGTCACCCAACATTCATGAACGGGTTTTTGCTCAAAATCTGTAACAAACGAAATATGATGCACATACTACCTATTCCTTACAGAGGCTTAGCAAGTTGACTTTAACTTGGTAAGCATATTACAGGTACACATAGTATATAATACAATACAAATAAATTAAAATTTGTAACGTTAACTATAATAATTATGATAATAAATATTAAATTAGTACCGTGTTTAGCAGACAAAACAATTCGTTAAAGACGCACTTGATAGAAAATTGAAAACAGCTTTTCTCAGAAGCGTGGGCGAAAGCCTTTCATATTCTGCTATTCAGGAAATCCCAGGAATTCTCTCAGTAGGTACCGATTCTAGATGAACTCAATATCTCTTGGAAAAGCCGCACCACCGTGATTTCATAGCGCCCTTCTTTCGTGGTGACAAGGCCTGTTAAGCTTGACCTCGCTCTGCCTCACGTTTCCTTTAATAAATTCTACAAGTGATGGGTCTAGTTAGATTAGTTTTGCAACTCATGTGGGTAGTTGGTAGGTACATAGTTCTTTGAAAACTCCGAGCAAATTGACAAATTCTGTGACTCAAGTTAGTTTAAAAACCTAACTTAATTTGTAGAAAAGTGAATTGGCTGGTTTTGTATTTACTATAGGTACCTTCTTAAACATTTCTATAAATAACAACTTAAATTAGTTTTGCTATAAAAGGTTTAAGAGATTTTAAATATTAATTTTAGATTTGAAATATTGGTGGTCGTGCAATTCGGCTCATAGCACGGAGGCAGCGTGGCGGGTTCGATTCCTGCGCCAGTACAAGTGTTTGTGCTTAGAAAAAAAACACAAATATTTGTAGGGTATGATTCAGAATCTATGTATGTGATCGTTGGACGTTATTATTATTATTATTATTGTAGGTATCTATACCTTTTTTACTGTCACAGTTAAATTCATGCATATCACAAGTGTCAATGAATGTCCTCATCTCAGCGCACGAGTCGATGCCGCATACCGGTACTTGGTCGTGTTTACAGATGTCAGCTATCTTGCATTCTTCAGCCAGCTGAAATATTGCAGCAAATCATACATAACTCTTTCCGTGGGTACCATAAGAGCCGGCTAAGGGAATATCCAGAATATAGGCAGCAGCTTTCTCCTGAGTACATTAAAATCTTCTGCGATCACCGAGGCGCCTGTCAAGCGTGGTGATTATGGCCAAATTACTATAGATTATTTCTGTTTGGGTTGTTGCATTGCCGGGAGGAAAGGATCAAGAAGAGAACCCTAACGAAGACCGAGAAGAGGGTCGTGAGGAGAGTTAAGAAAAGGGTTGAGAAGAAAATCTCGAACAAACGTTGGAGATTTCCTTACCTAAAAGGTTCGAGATTTCCATACCTTGCCGGAAGATATTTTTTTAAATAATATAGTACCGTAACTGCCGTTACCAACAATTCACTAAAATTACAATGTAGCCTGCTATAACTAATTTAATTCAGTAAAGTAATTCTAAGAATGCTATTGACATTTTTTTTTTTTTTTTTTTTTTTTTTATGCGATTGAATAACGTGACGAGCTAGTCGTTCACCTGATGTTAAGCAACACGGCCGCCCATAACAGTTGCAGTGTCACTCGGGAACTTAAAAACAATAAAGTTTCGCGTGACACTGCACTGCGCACGTCATCCTGAGACATCACACAGTCTAGTAATCAGATTACTAGACTGAGTGATCAGATCATAAAGTCTCATTTGCCCAGTAATTTCACTAGCTACAATGCCCTTCAAACCGGAACACAATAGTGCTTGCACACTACTGCTTGGCGGCAGAATAACTGGCAAAGCGGTGGTACCTACCTAGACGAACTTTGCAGAATTTTCCTTAACGTCTCTACTTATGTGACAACTTCGTTGTATTTTTACTAGAAAAATGGAGCGTAGCCCTTCTAGTGCAATTAGACATTGATGTCAAAATTATTACCTAACCTGCCATACTTAAGGAAGACAGTTATTTTAATCTAAAGGAAAAGTTAGGTCGATAGAATAAGACGATTTCATAACTCGCCATACCCGTGAACTTTCCACGTGGGCGTCACAAGTCTCCAATATGGTGGCGAGAATCAGCACCAAAGCTTTCTTCAACATTATTCACAACTCCGATTACATTTCCAGTTATATGAAGCCATAAACCCAATATTTCATAGTTTTGAAACAGCAGCGACGAAACGATTGGTTTTGCAATTTAGAAATAATATTTAGTTTTACGATGTAGTCATTCTTTAGTTTAGTTAGATCAGATTTTTTGTGGTTGCTAAAGTTGTACTACCACGACCGTATACGTGGTACTGGCAGTACCGCGGGTAATAGGAACTTCCCGTATTACTACTGAGCCTGTCAGTTTTTTTATGTAATTGAATGACACGACGAGCACTAGCTCGCGTTAAGCGACACGACTGCCCATAACAGATTGCAGTGTCACTTGGAACTCTAAATTACAGTTTCGCGTGACACTGCGCACTGCGCACGTCATCCTGAGACACATCACACAGTCTAAAATAGTTTTCTAGACTGTGAGATCAGTTTATAAAGTCTCATTTGCCCAGTAATTTCACGAGCTACAATGCCCTTCAAACCGGAACACAGTAGTGCTTGCACACTACTGCTTGGCGGCAGAATAACTGGCAAAGCGGTGGTACCTACCTAGACGAACTTTGCACAAAAGTCCTACCACCTAGATCCTAGACCACTAGTCAGTATAGTACTACGGGAAATAATCCGTAGTACAGCCGGTAGTATCACGGGCAGTAACTGTTGCTTTGTAGGATGTAAAGATATCTTAACAGTTTATTAACGTTTCATACAATCTTAACAGAGGAACCAATAGAGAACCTAAGCAAATCCATTCTCTACTTAGGTATAATATTCTAAAATCTTCTGCAATGACCAAGCGGCCTACCAAGTTTGGGGATTATGGCAAACCCCTCCTATGAGAAGCGTCCTAAGTGGCGTTTTATGGGGAGGCCTGTGTTCAGCAATGTAAGTCTTCCAGCGATAGATGTACCGAAGCAAATAGAATAAGAACTAGTTATGGTACGACCTACCAATGAAACACCATCTTAGAGATAGATTCACACCGCGATTGTACCCGCTATTTACTCATATTTGCTCGGAAGCTTCAATTTTCCGGGATTTCCGGGAGTAGGTATCCCATTTAAAGATTAATTTGAAAATTTGAATTGCGAATGCAACGGAACGGATGGAATTTGATCCCGTTCGTGATTCAAATTCTTGCTTTACAAATGAATCTGTAGATTAGGCCAAGCAGGCTGCTATAAAAATTATAAATATCTCATTTAAATACTGATAATATAAAACTTATTGAGCAAAGTTTTCCCAAATCGGATTAGCCATTGATAGCTTTGCGAGATGCTAGAATGCTATCGTGACACTATCTTTCCTCAGGACTGCTCACTGGAGAGAGGCTTTTAGTAGGTTCGCGTTCCACGAGCCGTGGTAGGGATATGCTTGTGCATTTTCCCATTAAAAGAGGATTTGCTTGGTTTTAAATGTTGGTAAATCTCAATTCAAACAAAAACTCAATTTACGGTAAATAAAGACAACCACAATTTCAACAAAAATTATCACTACTCTCCACCACAAATTTGCTTCTGCTTTATCACTTTGAACGGCTACTATTACGTTACGTAATGTCAATCAAATAAAATACGAGATTCGTATTTATTTTTATTACAATCTGTTAGGTTTGCTATTAACGTTACAATCGGTTCTGTATTCTGGTTTCTTGAAGGACCTCCCTCTCTTGCACGTCACCCAACATTCGTGGATGGGTCGTTGCTTGAAATCTGTAAAAACTCATACAACCTGAGCCTACAAAATTAATCAGTAGTTTAAAAATTAATCAGTACCTACTGAAATGGTAACATTTCTAAAACTTTTACGAGGATTTTTGTTAATTTTCTTACATGAATAGCAAAGTTAAAGTGCCGGGATTGCATGCATGAAAACGAGAAAGTGGTACACGTGTTGCTATTTTGCACAGCCACAGAAGAAACAAGAGAGACGACACATCTAATAAACGAACAAGAACGACCACGGGATCGATTGCAATTGGTCTCCCATACCACCTAATGCAACAACACTGGAACAGTTCTGCCAGCGACTCAAGGCCGTGCTCCAATACATAAAGGAGTTGGGCTGGCTTGGGTAAATGCTGGCAGGAGGAAATGCACAATACACTCCATGTGGGTCAATGCGGGACGTCAGTGCAGGCCTTACCGCTCCTAAATAGAATATAAGAATAAGAAGCAAGCTTAAATAATTGTTATTACTGACAGACAAACAGACACTGTTTCACTTTTATTATATGTATTGGTAGGGATTCATTTAGGAAGCCGCGTGGTCTCGGTATAAGTGAATAGTATTACCATATCTCTTCCCGTAAGTACAGCATTCTCCGCGGTACATTAAAATCTTCTGCTACCACCAAGCAGCTGCCAAGCGTGACGATTATAGCAACCCATACATGATAGGCGTCCAAGGCGTTGTATGGATGAGCCATGTTCAGCAGTGGACGCCTTCCGGCTGATGATGATTTAGAAAGGAAGCTGTAGATAAGCAATGGCATCCATTTTCTTTTAGAAACCCATAATGCACCCGTTTAAGTTTACAGTAATAAAAACTAAACTAGCTACACTACCTACTACAAAGAACATATGGATTGTATACATAATAGCCGCGATAGCCTATAGATAGTCCAAATGGTCCAGCCCACTACCGGTAGGTAGCGTCCCCAACATACTGAAAGTTTGAGAAGATTGGCTTGGGCCATGCAGATAATAATGAATATCGTAATGAAACAAAATGTATAGATGGACATCTGTAACACTGGACGCGTAATACGTAGCTAAAACCACTAATGCGTTGCTTAAAATAACATAATGAACCTCTTTGAAACATTATGTATACTCTAAGATTTGAAACAGTATCTAAACTATACCTTTTTTGCTGTCACAGTTGAACTCGTGCATATCACATGTGTCGATAAAGGTGCGCATCTCCCCGCAGGAATCGATGCCGCACATCGGGACTTTGTCGTGGACACACAGATCCGCTATCTTACATTCTTCTTCATTCTATAACAGTTTTTTAATGGGCAAAGTGCCTTTATTCTTTAAAGTAACTACTATAATAATCTTAACTACTACTAGCTTCAGTCTAAACTATCTACTACGAAAAATATGTGGACTGTATAGTCTGTATACTCTAAACCTTAAGTGCCAGTTTACTATTGGCGATGATTCAGTCCTTTTGTCTGAATAATATAGAGACACCGCGGCCGTCGCTTCTCTTCGTGGACCAGCTGATTGCGTAGACCTATTGATCGTCTTAGAACAATTGCTCATCGGAGACCAATTGATCATAGTAAGTAGACCAATTGATCATCGTTGACCAAAATTGTTCATCGTGGACCAATTCATCACTGTAGACCAATTGAGCATCGTTGATGTTTGTCATCATTATCTAATCGACCTACTGGGTATAGAACTTTATCAAATCACACCATTAATCTCAATCTTCAACTTGCTGCCGGCCACTGCGTATATATGTAACATGGCATGATGTCTGACTGTGTCTTGCATTTTGACAAGTCGCAGTAGAGGGAGAGTCGCAGTGAGGAGACCCACAGAAGAACTAAAGTGACCGATATAGCTCTTAGAATTAGCAAGTTGACATGTGGCAAAATGCAAGCCACATCGCTCGTAGAACTGACAACCGATGGGGAAGAAAGGTTCTCGAGTGGCGACCACGAACCGGAAGACGCAGCGTAGGCCAGCCCCCCACTATAAAACCGATGATCTAGTGGAAACCGCGGGAGACGCTCAAAGTGGTGCTCTCTAGGAGAGGCCTATGTTCAGCAGTGGACGTCTTCAGGCTGTAGATGATGATGATGATGAGTAAAGAACACGTCTTTTATTTTGCGATTTATGCAGGCAGTGTTAGTGGCTCACCTTTATTGATTCACTATGACAATTCACAAAGGCTATGTACGGAATCATAACTGAAATAAATTATAGAAAATTTATCATTAATTCCAAATTGATCCTTCAAAAACTCTTCAGCATATTTACCTATTATTATCAACATCGCGTCATAATTTATTTTTTACGTTTATTTTTCATTCTACTTTCGACATTTGGATATGTAAACCTAAAATAAAGTGGAAATATTTGCTTTTATATCGGTACTATAAAAGTATTCAATTGAACTGTTTTCTTGATATAGCAATCCGATTTAATAACTTAATTTTGATTTGTGAAAGGTTTTTACATTTGTTTATGTACCTATAAGTAAGTAAATACTTATAAAAACGATTTTGAATTTTTGTTGTTTGATTATAAAAAAAATCCCTGTGATCCAACATATCCTGAATTTTTCCATTACCTCAGGTACTTTTCCAGTAATATGGAAAGAAGCACAACTTACTCCTCTCCCTAAAAAATCCAACCCGTCTTTCTTCTCTGAATATCGTCCCATATCTATTCTCCCTTTCCTATCAAAAGTGCTAGAACGCCTTGTTCACCAACAGCTATCCTCATTCCTTACTAGTATCAACCTCCTTAACCCACTCCAATCCGGCTTTCGTGCTGGTCATAGCACAGTTACTGCGCTGATAAAAATAACTGATGATATCAGGTATGGCATGGAGAACAGACAACTTACTGTGCTATCATTGTTAGACTTTAGTAATGCGTTCAATAATGTTGATTTTGACGTCCTTCTGGGACTCCTTCGCACTCTTAACATATCTCCAGCGGTAATTGACTGGTTTTTTAATTACCTGCATGGACGCCGGCAACGTATACGTATTGATGATACTTACTCTTCTTGGTGCGAAGTATCTGTTGGTGTTCCTCAGGGCGGCGTTTTATCTCCTCTTCTTTTTGCAATTTTTATGAATTCTATTTCCCGCCATCTTACTTCTTCCTACCACCTCTATGCAGACGACTTACAAATTTATACGCAAGCTCCATTGGAACGATTAGATTCAGCTATTGAAACAACTAATTGTGATTTACAACAAAATCTGGAGTGGAGTAGATCGGTCTCTCAGTCAATCCGTTGAAAACTCAAACCATTGTTATTGGAAGTTCACGGATGATATCCAAGATTGACTGGTTCTGCCTTCCACAAGTGATGTTCGACGGTATACCCATAGACATTAGTAAATCAGTCAAAAACTTAGGCATACTCGTGGATAGGCAGCTTTCCTGGCAACCTCAGCTGACAGAAGTCAGCCGTAGGATTTTTGCATCTGCTGGTTCGATGCGCCGATTGCGTAATTTCCTTCCTATGACCACCAAGACTGCTCTCGCTCAATCTCTTCTCCTTCCGATATTAGATTATGCCGATGCCTGCTACTTGGACTTAACCGAAGAGCAACTCAACAAACTTGAACGTCTGCAAAACTTTTGCATTAGTCTCATATTTGGTTTACGAAAGTATGACCACATTACTGAATTCCGGAACAAGCTCAATTGGTTGCCAATCCGTCTTCGCCGGAATACTCACATACTCTTCCTTCTGTACAATACCCTATTTCTCCCTTCCACCCCAGTTTACCTAAAAGAACGTTTCAAATTTTTTCACCAATCCCACTCCCGCTCCTTACGTAGTTCTAATAACCTGTTACACTCTGGTTTCGGTCTTGAATGTTGATATGGATGACAGGACGTGGTCGCAAGCCTCTCTACCTGTGCGCTTAGGAGGTTTAGGGATACGCAAAATTTCGAGTGTTGCATTACCGGCATTTTTGTCCTCTGTACATGGTACACATAAATTAATAGAAAAAATTCTTGCTCCATCTTTAGGTACTTTCGAAGTAGCCCATTTGTCTGAGGCCAAGAATGCCTGGGGGTTGGCTAGTCCAAATTCTGATTTCCCGGTGGTACTTTCCTCACAGAGGCTGTGGGACCGACCGCTCTGCGAACTAGCACGGAAAAATCTTTTAGATACGTGTCCTAGCGTCGCTGATCGTGCTCGGCTTCTCGCAGTCTCTGTGTGGGAGTCAGGACTTTGGTTACAGGCCATGCCTTCTTTCACCACTGGTAACCTTTTAGATCCGACTACTTTTCGTTTAGCTATCAGCTTACGTTTGGGCGCAAGATGCTGTGTGGCCCATCGCTGCCAGTGCGGTACCGCAGTTGACCAGCTCGGTCATCACGGTCTCTCGTGTTCAAAAAGCGCTGGTCGAATTTCGCGCCACGCTAGTCTTAATGACATCATTCGCCGGGCTTTTACCACCGCCAATGCTGCAGCCATTCTCGAACCGAATGGTCTCATGCGTGACGATGGTAAAAGACCCGACGGAATGACTCTGGTTCCCTGGAAGATGGGGCGGCCTTTAGTGTGGGACGCTACTTGCGTCGATACTATGGCGCCGTCACACCTTCCCGAGACACACGTTAGGGCCGGCGCCGCGGCTAATTCTGCTGAGCAGCTAAAACGCCGCAAATATAGTAATCTCGGTAGCGGTTACATATTTGAGCCGTTTGGTGTTGAGACCCTGGGTCCGTGGGGACCGGGAGCTCATCGCGTTTTCCAAAGTCTATCAGAGCGCCTGGTCGATGCGACGCGTGACCAAAATGCTGGCACTTATTTGGCCCAACGCATCAGCATTGCAATTCAACGTGGCAATGCGGCCAGCATGTTGGGTACGCTACCTACCGGTAGTGGGCTGGTGCACTTGGACTGTCTATAGGCCATCGCGGCTATTATACAGTCCATAAGTGTTCTTTGTAATAGGTAGTGTAGCTAGTTTAGTTTAGTTTAGCTTAGTTTAGCTTAGTTTACCTGTTACTTAAACCTCCCATCCACACGTCACAATTCTATCACAAATCCTTTTCCGTATAGGCTGTTATGCTGTGGAATGACCTCCCGGTGTCAATCAGGCAAGCAAAATCATTGACAATATTTAAAACTATGTTGAAGACACATTACCTCTCCAACCACAGCTACCATTATGATAATATTTATGTAAGTGTATTTATTTATTTAATAGTAAGTAAGTTTATGCTATGTATCTTAAAAGTTGAGGTAAGTTTATGTAAGTATATGCTATTTATAGTATGTATGTGTATTCGTAATTTATGATTATATAGATAGTAAGTCTACCTATACCGGTAATTGTTGGGAACGATACTCTCGAAGTTGTCGAAGTTTTCGAAGTTTTCAATCAGTGTGTGTTGCCAGTGATGAGTTATGGAACTGAGACATGGTCTCTTACTGTTGGCCTCATTAGTAAGCTCAAAGTCGCGCAGCGAGCTATGGAGCGAGCTATGCTCGGTGTTTCCCTGCGAGATAAGCTCCGGAACGAGGAGATCCGCAGGAGAACTAAAGTGACCGATATAGCTCTTAGAGTTAGTAAGTTGAAGTGGCAATGGGCAGGCCACATCGCTCGTAGAACTGACAACCGATGGGGAAGAAAGGTTCTCGAGTGGCGACCACGAACCGGAAGACGCAGCGTAGGCCGGCCCCCCACTCGGTGGACCGACGACCTGGTGAAAGCCGCGGGGAGCCGATGGATGCAGGAGGCGAGCAGCCGCTCAAGGTGGCGTGCTCTGGGGGAGGCCTATGTTCAGCAGTGGACGTCTTCAGGCTGTTAATGATGAGATAGTAAGTATTTAGTGTCATACTCCGTAAGTGTTAGATATTTACTGTGCACCTCTGGCCTCTCTAGTTTATCTGTATTTCTGTCCATTCAAAGGTTGTCTGGAAGAGATCACTTTAAGCGATAAGACCGCCCATTGTACTACCTTTTGGAAATGTTTTTGTTTGTTAGGTACTTACTTGTGTAGTATCTTTTGTGTATAGTTATTTTGGTGTGCAATAAAGTATTATTCTATTCTATTCTATTCTATTCTAATATAATTGAATTTTATGCATGATATTAATTTGTTGTTTGTACTGTATTTTTCTGTAACCCTTATTGTGTTTCTTATTCATACTCACTACATCGATTGATAATAAGCTGGTAAACAACCTTACGTTGTGTGATAAACTGACAAATGACAGAGCGTGTAACTTGCTTCGTATTACGCACCAAGAGGCTTATCGAAGACCCTAATTCAATCACGTTGCTAAATAACTATAAATCACACCGTACAGCGGTGCAGGGTAAACTAATCTTGATACTTGATAAATGTAAGAAAACTTTAAAAACTACGGTACTTCTGATACTGCTGTTTTTCGTTTGAAATACTTTTTTAACACCTTAAATAATTATACGTAAGAGAAAATTATAGGTTAGTATAGGTAGCTATAACTAAACTAGAGTTATAAACTAAAACTTAGAACAAATAAAACTAGCTAACTTAAAATAACCTATCGGTGGAGGGAAACGTGTCCAGAACTTTCCTATGCAATTTATTTGTGCAAAATAATAGCCACCATTACTTTTTTCATTCCATTAATTTTTCAAGGTTGTCTGGAAGACATCACTGTATAGCGATAAGACCGTCCATTGTACTAAGCTTTGTAATATTTTTTATTACAGTCTTTTATTTTTAATTTGGTGTGCAATAAAGAAAAATAAATAAAAGTATTGTATTGTAAAGTATTTTTTCTTTTTAAATCAATTACATAGGTAGCAATAAGATAGGTATAATTATCTCTGAACCCTCTTAGGCTTCAATATTTCGAAGAAAATACCCGCGTTGTTCATTATAATAAGTAATTTAGAAATTTTAATAAAATATTATTAAAAATATAAAAGCGAAATATCATGGCAAGTAGTTACTTTTTAAGAACGGTCGTACGCCCACGTCGTATATTATGAAAATCCAGAAAGTTTACTTAAATATTAATTCATATTACAACCTATGCCAGCTAAAAGAGCTTAATTAATTTCTAGAATTTAAGTTGTTTTAAAGGAACATTGGCGAGTCATAATGGTATGATGGTTTGTTTAGCTCAGCTGGTAGTTATTCTCCATTAAACAATTATTAGCTTTTATAATTAAATGAAAATCTTTTGGGCAACGTCTTTGTCCCTAACTAGAATAACTAATCATAGTGTGCGTAATGTTTGAGAAGGATTATTTTGATGTAGCTTTTCGCGGATAAAATATCCTCTAGGTACTGTATCCGCAAAAATGAAGCAATGCTCATTTATTATGACAAAAAAAAAACAAGCACATAAATCACATTAACACAATTAGAGTACACAAAAGCTATCTATCTATCTAAATATAATACCTATCTATTAACACGGAGCAAAAGCAAGTTTCTTATGATCTCTAACCTCAAAACCGTTAGCAAACCTCTCTATCAAAAGGCTAACGTCATTTTACATTACCATAAAAACTCAACTACTGGATTACATGTCTATTGTGAAACCACGCACTTCGATAGCCATTAAGATACACTATGAGACTATTATGGAATAAGCGAGGTCGATAAATAAAACGACAAAGTTTTGGTAAGAGGGTTCTTGTATCTCCTCAAGAGTTCTTGCGTACAGCCATGCTTGATAAATATCTATAGAGTGGGATTAATTAGGTATACCCGATAAACTTATCTTCACGATTTGTTTCATACAAGTTGCGTGGAAACGACTCCTACGTTAGCTTTGTCTTCTGATAACCCCTCCCCCCCGCCTAGGACTAGATATTCGTAGTTTTTAGATTTTTCTCTTATATTGTATTGTGTGTCTATAATTATGTCAAGCAAGGTTCTAAATCAACGGCAAGTAGGTATATCCTATAGGCATAACGATACTTAATAACAAATAGGTAAGTCCAAAAGTCAAAATGCTTTAATCATATATTTTTAATGAATTGCGTTAAATTTTTAATTTTTACTGAATTTTGAGGCTTCAGTGATTGTTATCAATTAAAAGTTAATATTTTCAGCTGATTTAGAGAAAAGGGGTCATAATATATTTAGATAGGCAGACAGACAACAAAGTGATCTCTCACTCGCACTGGCCTTTTTTCTCTTTGACAGCCCAACGCGACGGAATTTTTTTGGCGCTCGCCACAATTTTTACGGGTCCCTAAAAAGCACCTATCTATTTATCACCTTTATTATTACGGGCGTAATACTTGATCGAATTATGAAGAAAAATTTTTCTTGACACCAAGTACACTTCAATTTGAGACGCATCAATAAAAATAATTTTTAATAAATAACCACAGATTAGAGAATAAAACAAATGTTACTCTGTGTAAATAACAAAATATTTTGACTTTTTTTTTATAGTTTGGCTCCACACGTAGTGTATTTAGCCAGTGTCAAGTATTGTAGTTTGTCGTCGTATTATGAAATATTTCATGTAAAGTCAAGTCACAGTCAGTCAGGGTAGTCATAGTCCAGTCTAAGTCAGGTAGTCATAATCCAGTCTAAGTCATGCCCTAGTAAAGTAGTGGCAACTTTACTAGAGGCTTCTATGGAATTTTGGAAGCAACACGAAAAACCACGTTTCACTACATTATATCACTTGCCCACACTTATACTCATGATTCAGCACTTAATGCGTAAAATGCCACTAATTTTAAACATTAACACTTAGAAAAAGCATAAGTTTTGTGAAATAATACAATGCAACGACGTGAACTTTTTCACGTTCCCGCCAAAACTCCTATTTTGATCTTGTATTTGACGTTTTTGCGTTGTTATTTCAAGTTATTTTGATTTAGGTACCTACGTGTTCACAAGGAGGTAGTTTTGTGAATGTTATGTCTTTAATTCTTTAACTTTTTGTTCTTTTGTTCACGGCTGATGCGCCACGATCGGTTTTTTGGAAGGAAAGGTAATCTTTATAGACAACCAGAAACTAACAGTAAATATTTTTCCTGTTTGGCAACCAGCCTGGAATTCTAATGGGAATACACGCTTTGGATCATAACAATAACGCAAAAGTATCAAAACTGCTTATGTGTAGTAAGCAATTACGCACAGCTATAAGCGAGAAGACTTGGTTAACCACTTATTACACTTGCAACTCAGGCCATCATGGAACGTATAGGTAATTTGTATTTAATAAGATCATTTCAACATCATTTGAGCATAATTTAGTGCTGTTTAATTTGGTTATACTGCTAAAACATACTAACTTCATTCTAAAGACGTGTATTGTTATCTATAGGTATATTATACTTAATGTAAGGTAAGAAATACATTTTCTGTTTTAGTTTTGGCTGTAACCTTCATGTTTGCATGTTCATACCAAATGCAAATAAAAGCTCTGGAAAACACTATAGCTCCTTTTATTGATCCTTCGGTAAGCTTTTTGGTTCTGTCCGCGGCGTCGCACGTGTCAGGTATAATTTTAAAAGAAGGGCTAATTAAATTGATTTAAGTCGCCTTAACTTCGTACTGAGAAGTATTTGCATAACATATTTAAACGAAGGGCCCCCGAGACGGTTAATTCCGATTGACAATTAATGTTTACGTGATTGATACCCATTGATGCAAAAATTGATCGTTTAGTTTGGTGATTCAAGCGATTGTCAGTACTACTCGTACGATCATCATTAACAGCCTGAAGACGTCCACTGCTGAACATAGGCCTCCCCCAGAGCGCGCCACCTGGAGCAGCTGCTCGCCTCCTGCATCCATCGGCTCCCCGCGGCTTCCACCAGATCGTCGGTCCACCGAGTGGGGGGCCGAACTACACTGCGTCTTCCGGTTCGTAGTCGCCACTCGAGAACCTTTCTTCCCCATCGGTTGTCAGTTCTACGAGTGATGTGGCCTGCCCATTGCCATTTCAACTTGCTAATTCCAAGAGCTATATCAGTCGCTTTAGTTCTCCTACTACTACGGTATTGACGGCAAATGATGAATAATTTGATTGATAGCGAATGAAGCATGCAACCGTGCATTGACGGTTGATTGACGGTCAATGATAGCAAATGACAGTCGTTTTCTTTATTCTTGATCGCGCTCGCAAAGAGCAACACGACCTGTGAACACGTCTTTCCGAATGAGAAGTAGTCCAACAAACAACTGAAGTATGCGCGAATCATACGCCTTCAATCGCCTTCAATTTGAAGCTTCATTCGAAACGATCAATCACGTAAAGACTGTCAGTCGCGATTGGCTGTCTCGGGGACCCTTTACTTCGATTTAAAAAGAAAGCTATTGTACCGATTTTGAAGAAATTTCTACCAATCAGAAAGTTCGATATATTATTACTTACAAATAAAATTTTCCATACTTATTGGTTTTCAAAAAACTAAGTTTTAATTATAAAAAACGTACAACCAAATTGAAAGCCTGTACAAATTGTTTACTACAGAAAATTCAAGCCCTGACTAGGACGACATATTTAGAAGATTTACAGCGAAAATTGATACGGCATAATCAAGTATTGGAAGATTTACTTAGAAAGAATGAAAAGAATGAACATCTAATAAAGAAACTTGTGGAAAATTGTTCAAAACTTATAGACATGCCTGACAAAGTTGAAGTATTTCATCCCAATCGTCGAAACTACAACCCTCAAGAAAAAATGGACACACCTATAATATCCATAGTAAGATTTGGGAAACACATACCTAGATATGGAAAGCTATTTCTAAATCTCATATCGAATGAGATTAGAAACCAAATCGAACCGATCTTAGAAGTGATCTCCTCGACTGAGGTAAGTGTAATGCGTTCCCTGGAGTAAACGCTGTACAGTTTTCAGTCTTACCGGTGAAGATTTAAAAGCTGATTTTCAGTGATAGAGTACCTATCCCTTCAAGGAAAGCATGCCCTTACCCTCACATTCTTTGAAGATCACGATTTTATTGCTCTGAGTTTTTTTTAATAAAACACATTCCTAAGGTGTAAGGTATATATTGTAGTTAGTTTTTATCAATATACGTATATTGTACCTACACGAAAAAGAGTTTATTATCTGCATTACCTTTTCAAAAAGAAATTTCTTAGCATTTATGAAATGATCATTTTTCTCTCGCAATAACTACTTCCCCAAAAAGTTTTAAGTAGGCATATGTTGTTCTAGTATCAATTTATAATAATAACTTATGTAATTTTTACTATATTCGAGAACTATAATATTGCTATTATAAAATATTGTGGTAACACCACTGGAGGTTGGAACAAACCGCGGCGGCGCCGGGACTATGTAATAGGTACATGACAGATCGCCGCGGTCAGCTACCATTGATTGCGCTGGTTTGTTCCAACCTTTGATAAGTAGGTTTTTAGTATAATTTAGTGTTGTATCTATATTTATTGTTATTCTAGTCATTACATACGAATCTCGTTTCACGTTGTATCGATACGAGATGAGAAACGGGAGGTGACATTTTACAATCATATTTTCAGATACCACCACACAACACAAACACCAATCTACATTAAAGTAAAACGATGATATATTTATCAGCTATTTTCATTGTATTTTACCCAACACCAGTACCAAGTTCTTTTGGGTTTGGACATATTCCATCTTCATCTTTGACGTGTCTGAATACTGGAATAAAAATTTGATAATAATTAGAAGTAATTATTAAAGAAAACAAAGCTAAAGCTCAGAGTCGCGCAACGAGCTATGGAGAGAGCTATGCTCAGTGTTTCCCTGCGAGTTAAGATCCGGAACGAGAAGATCTGCAGGAGAACTAAAGTGACCGATATAGCTTTTAGAATTAGCAAGTTGAGATGGCAATGGGCAGGCCACATCGCTCGTAGAACTGACAAGCGATGAAGAAGAAAGGTTCTTGAGTGGCAGCCTTGAAGCGGAAGACGCAGCGTAGGCTGGCCCCCCACTTAGGTGAACCAACGGTCTGATGATCCAAATCGTTTTATTGAGGGGCCTATGTTCAGCATGGACGTCTTCCGGCTGATGTGTAAATAAACGAGGAAAACTCAGGCACTGCTTTTTAAAGGTAATCACAATTTGCAGTAGGAAACGAAGAGAACCCTATTAGCTGTACGAGTATTTACCCATATTATATTCACAGGAGTATTCGTACAAATCGCAGAGGTCTAGGAAGGTCCTCGCTTCGTTGACAGATTTCCCGCATATTATCACAATATCGTGAAAGCAGGTGTATGCGTGCTCGCAAGCCTTCTTTAGCTCCGTCTGCAATACAGATTAAAAAAGATTAATTAAAAAAAATTGAAATAAAGAAAAGCCAAAGAAGCAAATAAATAACCGGCCAAGTGCGGGTCGGACTCGCGCACGAAGGGTTCCGTACCATTATCTATCCCTGCCATCTTGTGTTGAGTAGTAGTACTAATTAACTAATTAAAGCAGCGCCATCCATGAATCATTTGGTAAACGAGCGAAAAAATTATGTTTGGTGTATGAGAACCCCCTTAAATATTTATATTATTCTGTTTTTTAGTATTTGTAGTTAATGCGGCAACATAAATACATCATCTGTGAAAATTTCAACTTATACGCTTCATGAGATACAGCCTGGTGACAGACGAACAGACAGACAGTCATACAGACAGACAGTGGAGCCTTAGTAATAGGGTCAGTTTTACCCTTTGGGTAACCCTAAAAAGTATTAGTACTAATAGATATGACTTCGAACATTAACGTGTGCGTGCAGTAGGATTTTTTCATGAAATTGTAAAAAGAACGTAATTATAAATGTACCTACATGCGCAAGGCTGGCTAAGCAAAATTTCCAGAAAATCGGCATCAGTATTCTCCTCAGTCTGTATAATCTACTGCGATCACCAAGACGTCTGCCAGTTGTGGTAATTATGTCGAACCCCCCCCTCTAATGGCCTATGTTTAGCAGTAGACGCATAAATGCTGATGAAGATGATGCGCAAGGCCAAAGGGCAGAGGCAGAAAAAAACAAAATAAGGATACAATTCCTCCCCTGGCCTCATCGTGTACCCTTACCTTACCTACTTTCGCTCATCCTCTATCTCTTTTTGACACATCCTCTACTCTCTTACTCTTTCTAAAATATTATATTCTAACGCTTAGCTCTAACGTTTAAATGACTGATTAAAAACTACACGTAATTTTAATACCTACCATGTTGTAGACTACCTCTGACTCTATACTACTTTATTCTGGCCTCTAGGTTCTCTAAATACAACTGCCCCAAGGTCTATGTGGTAGACAAAGTGCTTTTCATTTTATTCACCTGTTTCAACCGTTTTTATCAATCGATCTATCTATGTAGATTAATATAACATTTTATTTCATCTAATTTCATCTAATTTCATCTTATTTCATCTAATTTCATCTCATTTCATCTAATTTCATCTTATTTCATCTAATTTCATCTCATTTCATCTCATTTCATTTTATTTCATCTCATTTCATCTCATTTCATTTCATTTCTGAGGTACCACATGATGTACTGATTTACTGACAACGTAGTCCATTGAAAACCGTTTGACTCTGAGGTATTCACAGAGCACAAAAAAAATACGTCACGAAGTGTCATATTTTTAATGCTCTGTGGAGGTATTCCTTTAATGACGTCACAGATTAGAGAAAAACCAATTGACGTAGAAATGACGTAATGCAGATACTAAGAAAAGGATTTTGAAAATTCAACCCCTAAAGGAGTTAAAAAGGGGTGTTGAATATGAATATGAAAAAGCGTGGGTGCATTTAGGTAAATATAGATCTTGTAAACATTAATTTAGTTCATGGTGAGGTTATCTGTGGTTTTATTTCTTCTACTCAATATACGGATAAGTGCGGACTTGTTTTTCTTTTATTTTACTAACGGACCAATCGTTTTTCTTTGCTTTTATCTTGTTCCATATAAGTTTATAGGTACCTACTTACCAAATGTTTTCTATCTCCTAGTATATGGCAGTTCACAAGCCCTGTAAGTAACATAATGATAACAAATTGCTTTTCAAGTAACATTACTTCAATGCACTGGAATCAATTTTCTAATCAAGACATTGGATGAGCTATTCATGGCGAATGGCTCGCTGCCTCAAGTTATTATTAGGGCGGTAGGGCCGGTTACACAATGAAGCTGATTACCTCCCGCTAAGCTTAAGATATCTTTCAAACATTTATATCAAAGGAAGGTATACCTATAGGTACTTCTGTTTGATTTACTGAATCAGTGTCCCAATTTGTTAGATTCGTCCGTTTATTAAACGGGCTTATAGGCTATGATTTTCTACTTCTTTTTGTAATAATAATTTATAGGTATAGCATAACACCACTGTCTCACTTGATGGTATTAAGTGATGACGCGGCCTACGGTGGTGCATGCTTGCCTAGAAGATACTTGATCTTTTTTATTAAGCCCTATTCAAACCCGCTACCCACCGCAGTACGAATACCGCACCGGTTTGAATAGGGAAGATAAAAATATACTGGTAGATTGAATGGTGCATTGGTGGCGTCGAATAAATAACGGTTTTTATTTTTGATTATAAGTACAGCTATCGCCGTTAATGTCGACTAATAGTTATTAAAATAGCATTTACTGGCTCATTTCAGGATATTAAATAATTTGGTTCAATAGCTTTTCAAAATCATTACCTATCTGTAAAAAGAATGAATATACATATAATAACTACCAGATGCCCTAAAACGTATGTTGGTGAAAACGGCCTTTATTCATTCACTGGTATTGTTCTAAGGAGAATCGTAGGATGTTTACTGTTTGAGCTTTCAGAATTAGAAATTTTCATTAGAATCATTATATGCTTCAACTACACCAGCGCGTCTGCAAAGCGGCAGCGTCAACAACGCGTAACTATGAGGTACTGACGCAACTTGACGCGCCGGTGTGGCAAATAAGTAAACGTGTATACACGTGTATACCTGCTGGGTTAGCATGGACGGTAGACAAAATTGTCTTTCCCCGTTTTACGTCACTTTTTTCATACTTGCTTGGAGTAAAACAGGGGAAAGACAGTTTTGTCTACCGACCGTGCTAACCCTACAGTGAATGAGTAAAGGCCGTATTCATTTCGGCCGTAGGCCGTATTGTGATCATGCTTTCATAATATGAAAGCATGATCACAATACCAATTCTGTATTTATGTACTCACTCTACCCTATCTATTTATGTATAAGTAGCATTGAGGTAGGATACACGACATGTAGATAATTATGTAGGTATATAGGCAGTTCCTTGAAGTCTACATTATTCATTAAAGTATCTATATTAAAATTTCATTATACCTATTTTATACAGCTTAGTTTTGTTCTGTTACTCGATGAGATATCCCTTAACTCATCGAAGGTTTATCTGTATATATATCTCGGTATGTTATTATTGTATACTAGACCTGCCTTTCTCGCTTTCGACTACATTTGCCAATGCCAACTAAAAGCTAAAACCCGTCAAAATTTAACAGCAAGGGTATACGTGCGTCTTTTAGCACCTTTCAGCAGGCGTTGTTATTTTAACCGCATAGCCTCTTTTACGAGAATAGTGGCTTTATGCTTTTACTTATCATAATCACTAATCAATCATCTATTTGCTGCTATAATAATATCAACGACTAAGAAATGCTATACCAGCTACACCAACTATTTACTTACTACTTACAATAGTACATTATGATATAAGTGTGCAAAGTTGATCATTGCACTCGAGGCGATAATATGCGCGCCAGCCGCAGGCGAGCGCGTTATGGGAGCATGTCATACGACGTTTTTCATCACAGTTGCGAGGAAAAAAACCTGAGTTGTACTGTTAATTAACTTTGTGAAAAATGTCGTGCAGGCTTCTTATTTTCACGCGCCATCAGAGAAAAACCGTGTTGATGGCGCGAACAAAATCAACATTAACTAAAACGAAACGAAACGAAAACTGGAACTGGAACCGGAACTGGAACTAGAACGGGAACTGGAACTGTAACTGGCACTGGAACTAGAACGGGAACTGGAACTAGAACTGGAACTGGAACGTGAAAGTGAACTGGAACGTGAACTGTAACGTGAACAGGAACTTGAAATGGAACTGGAACGTGAACTGGAACGTGAAGTGGAACTTGAACTGGAACTGGAACTAGAACGAAACGACACGAAACGACGAAAATGTACGTATAACTTGCAGTGAGATGCAAACTTAACTGAATCGAGCGGTAATGTAAAGTAAAAAGCACGCGTTGGAAACTTGGATTATGATCCTAAAAGCGGTAGGATAAGAGCCACTTTAGGAGCAACTGTGGTGAAAAAATATTTAGACTAGCCGCGCTGACCTTTATGACTAAAGGTCAGCGCGTTGCACCCAAATGTACTTACACCTAAAGGTACCTAACCATATTTAATAGTTACAGATACGTTTTTCGTGATAAATGAAGAGACCACAGGGAAAATAAAATTTCTACAACCAGGTTATCTTATTTATTGATAAATATACTTATATAACAAGCACGACACACTACTGAAATACATTATATATGTAAAAATGGGTTATATATTGAGCTAGTCATCGTAGTAGGAGCTGGTTGGTCGGCGGGAGACGGTCAGGATAGATTTATCTTCAGGACATGCCGTTTGCTTGTAATCTGTAACAAAGATAGGCATAGTTAAACTAAGTAGATACTTAGGCAGGCCTATAGGTAAAGCAAATCTTAATGCTATCTGATTTTTTGTAATATTATTACGACTTATGTGTACCATTTTGTCCAAATCTCATTTTGTTTAACCCCAATAAAAAGTAAGACTCAAATTATTGTCCAAGAACGGACACGTCTCATTTTGTTGAACTCCAATACAATTTAAGCCTTATTTTGTCCAAGCGTCATTGTGTTAAAGTCTTATTTGCTAAGCAGCCTCATTGTGTTCAAGTATGATTTTTACAAAGCCAAGGGTTCACTAAGATGTCGTCACCTATGAGTAGGTAATCGATAATCATCAATACAAACAAAAGAGGAAAAGAGGTCAATTTGTAAACAAAAGGTAAAAAAGAGAAGAAGGAAGAAACCAATAGCAGACAACATACTTCTCCGCCTGATACAGTTATAGTCGAACATATCGCAGAGGTCCCGGAAACCCATGACGTCACCGGCGTGGCTCACACCGCAGATAGGGATGCGGTCGTGGTTGCAGACCTTGGCCATGCTGCACCATTTGGGCCCCATCTGAGAATAGTAGGTATAAGAAGTCTCTTATTCTATGTGCAGTAAGGCATTCCGTATCAACGGCCCGCTTGGGGTTAAAGAACCCCAAGCGGGCCGCTGATGAGCAATTACAAATAACGACTGAACGGATTTCAATGAAACTTGGAATGGTGGTAGCAGTGGAGTATACCTCCCTCCCCCTCCCCCTTTTTTGTCCATTATATATAAAAAGCACCAATGTTATTGTCTACCCCTGAATGTTATCCGATTTTGATGATTATTTAACATGTTTTTTTTTTACATAAAAGCTATCTAATCGAAGTTAGTAGGTAAGTCTTCTTTTTTGAGTTTTTGCAATATCTTCGTAGCTTATAGCAACTTAAAGAGACCTACCACACTACTATTTACCACAGGCACTCGTCCATAGATTTACAATTAAAATTCGAAACAATGTTTTTTACTGTTACTCAAGTGTTGACTCAAGTCGTAGTCTGAACATCAAGTGCCATAGATGATATACGTTTATGTGTCTCATTTTATACTTCAAAATGGCTAATGGCTTTAAAATTTGAAAGCTGGATCACATACCTATATATAGGTTCTCGAGTGGCGACCATGAACCGGAAGACGCAGCGTAGGCTGGCCCCCCACCCGGTGAACCGACGATCTGGTGAAAGCCGCGGGGAGCCGATGGATGCAGGAGGCGAGCAGCCGCTCAAAATAGCGCTCTCTGGGGGAGGGCTATGTTCAGCAGTGGACGTCTTCAGGCTGTTGATGATGATGATGGCCTACATATACAAGATTATAAAACAAAAAGTAAGCCCTCATTACTTTTTTTACCTTCCTCCCCATAGCGATGTCTTCATTGTCCCTTTCTCGTGGCGGACCGTGAGTGGTGACAGCTGAGACAAAGCATATCAACAGGACAACTGCAATTTTAAAGCATGTATTCGTTTCTAATCTATAAATCCATGCAACACTCTCATATTGCGATACTGAAAATAACGCTGGCCACGTGGATTTCTTTTTATGCTATAGGTAGCAAACAAGCATACGGCCCTCCTGATGGGAAGAAATCCTTGTATATAGCCTGCCATATGTAATACAAATGAACGCGACCGTGCATCAGAGGGCACGTTAGCCGTCCCGGCTATTGACATAATAATATGAGAATACTTAGGGTGCGTTTTTTGATTCGTAGTGAAGGAACGTTTCACTAGCGCGGCAAATTCAAATTTTCTTGCGTTCTTTTGCCCTTAATTACTAAACGTGATTACATTAAAACTAATTTAACGTAAAGAATTAGAATGTATCAACAAATTACAGTTAAAAGTATCTCCTGATATCATTGGTTTAGCGACAAATGGCAATAAACAAATTTCGTCGTAGTTTTTCAGTATATTGCCATTTGTCGCTAAACCAATGATAAAATATGTAGGTGATACTTTTAATTGTAATTTATTTATACATTCTAATTATTTGCGTAAAATTAGTTTTCATGTTTGTTTCATGTGTATATTATGTACCTATATAAAAAATATGCGAGATTTTATACGAAATATACTAATTTTAATTAAGGAAGCTAACTTAATTGGTTCTGCATTCTAGCTGCAAAGTCTTTTACTTGCAGTCAAAATCACATTTACCCTTCCTCTAGAGTTACTTGCCTGCCAGTTTGTTCGGCATAATCTTCCAGCTACTGGCGTCTCTGAGTGATCCCACACGACTGAATGCTAAGCTTGCTTGTGTACAAAATCTAAGTCTATTGTCTAGGAATAACATCAACTTCTCATAACTGTAGGAGTATCGTGCTTGGGGATATTTTGTAAACATCCTATACTAGCGGAGGTACGTGACGACATTTATCCTTTATTACCGCCTTGAATTCTGAAAATTGATAAACGATATTGTTACTATACACATCAGAAATAAATGGTTTTGGTTTGGTTTTGGGGTTTGGTGGTTGGTTGGTTGGTGGGTTTTAATGGTTTGGTTTGGTTTGGTATTATATAATAAATATAAAATAACTTACGCCCAACGATCACACATCCCACAACACCCAGGCACAGAACAAGTATTTGCACTTTTTTTTCTTGTGCGAACACTTGTCCTGTCACGGAAATCGTGCCCGCCGCCTCCGGATTCTGAGCCGACCTGCTCAACCACCACACCACAGAGGCTGTCTCATTATGATTGAGATAAGTATATTCAATCAGAATGTGCAAAATTCTGTTGCCGTCATCATCAGCCTAATATGCTCCCACTGGGCTGCTGGGACACGGGCGGGGCCATAATCCACCACGCTCGCCAAGTGCTGGTTGGTGTAATGAAATTCGAACTATTTAGCTCTGCTGTTTAGCTGGTGTAACCAGTAAGTACCCCTAGAACAGCTATAGTTGCTTATAGGATATTGATACCTTCATTGAAAGTTAGAGAAAAATGGGATAAATAAATACCTGTGTTATATTCGCAATTGAATTCGAGAACATCACATTTATCATAAAACCATCGGGCCTCTCGGTTCTTGGAGTTCAAGCCGCATATCGTTTTGCCAGTGTGCGCACATACAAACGCATCTATGCATGTTGCCTATGTATGAAATTAATTACAGAAATTAGTACTAATTACTTACACTTATCTATAATAAGGGAAATAGCAAACAAACGTTTGGTCTGGAAAATTAAGGATTCCCATTATAAAACAGTTAGGTACCTAAATATTATTAAAATTTATTCAATAAGTAACTTCGATAATAGTTGCCCACCTTCTTTTTAGGTAAACCTCCGCAAAAATTTGGCAAAATTATCAGAATGAAATGTGTAACAAATAAGAATTTTCTATGAAACATTTTCCTTTGAATTTGTTCTCGAGACTTTTTATTCTAACTTCATTGTTATGTAAGAGCATTTGTGTAAAAGAGAAATAAACTTACCATACGTAAAGGATTGTCCACACTTACATGCTTGACTTGCTTAGGTTCTTAAGCTGAAAAAAATTGAGTCTTCTTATTAGAAGACTCAATTTTTCCCATTTAAATTATTTTTCAGTTTGCTTTAATTATTATTGATCATATATATATATATATATATCTTAAACCGGTGTACGTAAGTATCTAAATATCTTGTCGTTTGATTGAGTAGATTAAAGTTGCAAACAAAAAAAAACAGAAAAATATGTTGAGTAAACTAGCCTTATTTTTATTTTATGAATACTGAAAATGGAAATATAGTTCACGGAGTTAGGATAAGATTGTTTTACTGTAGTGGTTGTATATTTTCATGCACCAGTTCTCAACATGAAAGTACTTTTATCGCTATGTGAGTTGTTTTACATATATTTGTTGCAATCTTTATTTGTTACGAAGTATGCAACTCTCGGTGTTTCCCTGCGAGATAAGCTCCGGAACGAGGAGATCCGCAGGAGAACTAAAGTGACCGAAATAGCTCATAGAATTAGCAAGTTGAGATGGCAGTGGGCAGGCCACATCGCTCGTAGAACTGACAACCGATGGAGAAGAAAGGTTCTCGAGTGGCGACCGCGAACCGGAAGACGCAGCGTAGGCTGGCCCCCCACTCGGTAGACAGGAGGCGAGCAGCTGCTCACAGTGGCGCTCTCTGGGGGAGGCTTATGTTCAGTAGTGGACGTTTTCAGGCTGTTGATGATGATGATGATGATGATGATAATGATGATGAATCTCTCTTAAATTTTTAAGTTATGCATGTCTATAATATTTATTGTGCTATGGCTCTATTAATATCTAGTCAAAGTAAACAATGGTAAAAAATTCTAACAAATTGTAACCAATGGATTCCTTGCCCCAAATTGCAGAGGTTTCTATTTTGATACCTACCATATTTGAAAGCAAATTGAATGTTTTTTCGAAATGGTTGTAGCCGAGTTGATATTTTATATTGCACTATTACAAAATTACGGTTATTAAATTTTAATCAAATACCTAATAAAATTTTCAGGTGCTATTCTGTTCACTCTAGGTTGTGAGTGTGGTCTTTTGGATCGGACTCGTAATAAAGTAAGTTAAATTACTGACTATTAGTAAGAGTACCTATCCGGCGATAGTAGTCCGACTGCAGGACCAGATACGAAACAAATCCCATTGCAAAGAGGCGTGAGACAGGGAAATGTTATTTCTCCGAAACGGTTCACAAACGCATTGGAGCACGTTTTCAAGCTCTTGGAGTGGGAAGAATTTGCCATCAGCATAAACGGCGAGTACATCCCTAACCTTCATTTTGCCGATGATATAGTCATAATGGCGGAGTCGCTCGAGGACCTTAGCACCATGCTCAACGACCTCAGTAGAGTTTCCCAGCAGGTTGGTCTTAAGATGAATATGGACAAGATGAAAATTATGTTTTATGCTCATGTGCCACCTATACCGGTAATACCCTCGAAGTTGTCGACAAATATATCTAATTATCTACCTAGGATAGTTTAATTAGGTAGATCCAACTTCGACAAAGAGTTTGCACGAAGAACCCAACTCGGCTGGGCAGCGTTCGGGAAGTTTCGACGAAAAGATAGTCGTCCTAAATACCGCAGAGCCTGAAAACGACGGTTTTCAATCAATGCGTGTTACCAGTGATGACTTATGCAACTGAGACATGGCCTCTTACTGTGGGCATCATTATTAAGCTCAAAGTCACGCAACAAGCTATGGAGAGAGCTATGCTCGGCGTTTCACTGCGAGACAAGCTCCGGAATGAGGAGATCCGCAGGAGAACTAAAGTGACCAATATAGCTCTTAGAAAATCAAGTTGAAATGGCAATGGGCAGACCACATCGCTCATAGAACTGACAACCGATAGGGAAGAAAGGCTCTCGAGTGGCGACCACGTACCGGAAACGGAAACGGAGACGCAGCGTAGGCCGGCCCCCCACTCGGTGGACCGACGATCTGATGAAAGCCGCGGGGAGCCGATGGATGCAGGAGGCGAGCAGCCACTAAAAGTGGCGCTCTCTGAGTGAGGCCTATGTTCAGTAGTGGACGACTTCAGGCTGTTGATGATAGTGATGATGATGAATTAGTTAAAACAATAAAGGCACTATGGCCGTTTAAAATAAATATGCTTGCCTTCATCGTAAGTCGTTTGGCGAATAGGTCTTAATTAGTTTTGTGAATAGGTCTAAATGATGACTAAACCGTAAAACGGCACCAGGAAACTTTTTAAACGCTACGATTTAATTTGATTTTACCTCTTACATTGAATATAGAGCTTCATCTAGCCGCTGCAAAAACCACAGAATTCACCCTTAATGCAAAAAACCTTAGAATATAGTAAAAAAAAATATGTCCCTATTAAAATTGATAATTTATTATGTAGCGTTGAGAGTGCAATAATAATACTTAATATTTAATTGAAGATGCTGTATCGTGTTCATAGGATAAGTAGGATTTTCAACATCTAATTTGTATCTATTTATATTTGCGGCGTTTGGGGTCAAGACGCTTGGGCCGTGGGGACCAAGTACACTAAATTTTTAAAGATCTCTGCAAACGTCTGGTCAAAGCAACGCGTGACCAAAATGCTGACCTCTACTTGGGCTAAAGGTTGAGCATTGCCAGTTAACGTGGCAATGCTGCCAGCATTTTGGGCACTTTGCCCACTGGTAGTGGTTTGTTAGTTTAGTTTTGTATTATATTGTTAACATATATTCGATCATAATTATGGTATATTATGATCCAAAGACTATTATTATATATAATTTTATACCAAATATAAGCAGCCGCGGACATCTATTGAAACTATGTTATACCGGTTAATACTTCACTGCTGGTTGCTTACAATGCAACACACCTAAAATGCTAAAAACAAATTCACTTTTACTGAAATAAAATATAAGTACCATTCTCAAAAATGAAACGTATTTCAGGTTTGCTACAAAGCCAAGGTTTGTATCCATACCGCAAAAGAAAAGTGCGGTGTAGACAGTAAGGGCAAATTACGCCGGTTCTTCGACTCCTGCGATATTTTGGAATACAACTGCCTGAAGGGTACAGGTATGTACGTGTAGAATACATCACTTTGAACAATCACATATAACACTTAAATTTCTTCTCAATAATAATCGGTTTTTACAGATTACGTAAAGACCACAAAAACAAGATGTGATAATTTACCACCTATTAGTGAACAAACGGCTCCTGGAACCGAATCCCACAATAACGACCAAGAAGGTGGGGAAGTGCATGATGAAGATAAACCCGAAATTAAAGGAAGTATTACTTTACACACTGATGGCTCTATAGAAGGAGAAGTAATTATACCAGATGGGTTAGTAGGAGATGAAGCACAACAGCAGGGCAAAGGACCTACTAATAAAGATAATTACAAACCTAGCAATAATAACCAAAAATCTGGAGAAGTGACTGATGAAGGAACGCTTGATCAACACGCATTAACGGGAAATATTAATGTACATACTGATGGATCTATAGAAGGAGAGGTAATTATACCCGACGGGTTAGCAGGAGATGAAGCACAACAGCAAAGTGAAGGACCTACTAATAAAGATAATTACGAATCCTACAACAACAACCAAAAATCTAGAGAAGTGACTGGTGAAGGAACGCTTGATCAACACGCATTAACTGGAAATATTAATGTACATACTGATGGCTCTGTCGAAGGAGAGGTAATTGTACCTGATGGATTAGTAGAAGACGAAACACAACAGCAGGGTGAAGGACCTACTAATAAAGATAATTACAAACCCCGCAATAACAACCAAAAATCTGGAGAAGTGACTGATGAAGGAACGCTTGATCAACACGCATTAACTGGAAATATCAATGTACATACTGATGGCTCTGTTGAAGGAGAGGTAATTATACCTGATGGATTAGTAGAAGACGAAACACAACAGCAGGGTGAAGGACCTATTAATAAAGATAATTACAAACCCCGCAATAACAACCAAAAATCTGGAGAAGTGATTGATGAAGGAACGCTTGATCAACAAGCATTAACTGGAAATATTAATGTACATACTGATGGTTCTATAGAAGGAGAAGTAATTATACCCGATGAGTTAGCAGGAGACGAAGCACAACAGCAGGGTGAAGAACTTACTAATAAAGATAATTTCAAATCTTACAATAACAACAAAAAATCTGGAGAAGTGTCTGATGAAGGAGTGCTTGATCAACATGCATTAACCGGAAATATTAATGTACATACTGATGGATCTGTAGAAGGAGAGGTAATTATACCGGATGGATTAGTAGGAGATGAAACACAACAGCAGGGAGAAAAACCTGCTAATAAAAATAATTTCGAATCGTATAATAGCAACCAAAAAGCTAGAGCAGTGTCTGATAAAGGGACGCTTGATCAACACGCATTAACTGGAAATATTAACATACATACTGATGGCTCTGTAGAAGGAGAGGTAGTTATACCTGATGGATTAGTAGGAGACGAATCACAGGGTGAAGAACCTACTAATAATTCTAAATCCCATAATAACAATCAAGAAGCTGATAAGGAAAGTCTGATCAACAAGCACTAAAAGGAAATATTGTTACTTTACATGCTGATGGCTCTATAGAAGGAGAATTTAATATACCTGATGAATTACTAAGAGGCGAAACACAGCAGGGTGAATAGCCTGCTAAAAAAGATAAATCCGACAAGTGCGCTATGAAAAATTAAACATTGGATTATCCGATGGTCCCAACACCTACATTAAATCAGTTAAACAGCAACTAATAAGTAGGAAATAGTGTCTGATCCAACGAATAACGAGGAACCAATAATTTTAAATTTAAAAAGATACCAGTTTATTAAAATTGGTATTTTTAAGCTGAAGAACAAGAACATGCCAGCTAAAAAAATTAAGAATATTCTGTCAACTAAAAAAATTTCTTAGTTAATCGTTATCACATAGACTTAGGATACAAACAATTCTAGATCTATGCCTTATCTAGAGGTACTTTACTTATGCAGCCCCAGATGTTCGATAAAGTGACTGATAATAAAAAAGAACAATAATCATGGCCAGTCTTAAATCAAATATACTATAGATACACAGTCTCTATGAAAATCAAACCTCAAAAGTGTCCCCGACCAGTGTTTACTTATACAGATATAAGTATACCTCTCCAGCTAAAATAAATATAGTCCACAAGCGATTGTTTCATTTTAATAATGAACCATAGCACCCTGTAATAGCGTCGTAAAACTATAATAAAAGATGGGAATTATATCACCTTCATTAGGCGCAGTCACACGCGACTGAGAACAAAAACAAGGCATATGCCTTGTTTAAATGGTGCAGTTTTTTAGGCGGTCATCGTGGATCTATCCTATGTATCATCGCAGTAGTCACTTATTTTAATAAAAGGCAGGCATTTTGGTGACGCATCGAGTGGGCGCTCGAGTCGGGGCAGTGCTGCCAATTTGTTGGGCACGCTAAATACTGGCTGGTAGTTGGCTGGAGGATATGGATTAATACTGTCTGTCTGTAAGGCCAACCATTATCATCATCACCAACACCTGAACACGTCCACTGCTGAACATAAGCCCATTTTGAGCGACTGCTTGCTTCTTGCGTCGTCTTGCGTAGGAGTGTCCTCATAGTTATTTGACAGAATGTCTTTATGTATAGCATCAGGTGAGAATCTCAACAGAACAGCCAGTTCACCGAGCTGATAACAACTACTGGTGTTGGCGAAGCAAGCTCTGCATTTCTTCAAAATCACAATCTATGGATGCTTTTGTCGTCTGCGCTATCGACCGCAGAAGAAATTCCACCAGCTGGTTTTTAACTACATGTGACGTTTTTAAACACAATTGCCGTTCCGGGCATGGTTAGTAATAGTGTTTATTAGTAACCAATAGGTAGTAATATCAAACATTCATTGCTTGTTTTGTAAGTCTGACGATAGCAGCTATAGCAATAATTCTTATTTTGGATTCTGCTGTCTTGTATAGCTTTAAGCAGCTAAATGGCTTTACAACCAAACCACTCCCAGTTTTGTAAGCCAGGAATGACATATTGTTGGTACTCATACATTTTATTTATTTTACCAGTGGTGTCCACAGTGCCAAAACAACTAAAAAATAAAAGATCTCATAAGTACTAGAGTACCAGGGCAGTAATTACGATAACTCAAAAAGCAGTTGTCTGTTTCGGGACCCGTAGTACAATGTAGCTCAAATTTCATCTTATTTTTAATTGCTAATTGTGTTACATGCTCCAGAATGTTTTAGGTCATCGTCGTTAGTCAATTCAATCAATATCATAATTATTTTAGTTTTATTCTCGTTGCTGCGTGCTGGATGCGTGGTACTTCGTCTATGCTTTTGCACAAATGCCACCTTAAAGTAGGTAACTAGTATTGTAGCAATTTGATATCTATCTTCTGTTTTGTTTTCAGATTTTCTGGCAACCCGCAGTTCTACTTGTATTGTAAAACCAAATTCACATTAAATGTTAAGTGGCGTGTAATGTGGCTTTAATTGACTTTCGTTTATATTCCTACATTGCGATAATGTTTTTACACGCGTACACTGTTTTAAATTTGGGTAAGTTCACAAAATCAGACGAGGTCTGGAAACAACATAATATTAAGTACCTATCGGCATAGGGTTTGTTAGAGGCTATTCCCCAATGTTCTTTTTTTATTTAAAACCAGCTATCTTTAAAACTACTAAAACTTTTAAAGATAGCTGGTAAACTTTCATTTCAAAAAAGGGTGAACTATTTTGACACGACTTTTGCACATAAATTGTAGGTATATTCTACTGAAAAAACGTGGCATTCATTTTACCTTGGAAAATGATATGTTTCAGTGGGTGGTGAAACCTTCAAACTGAAATTATCAATTTACATATTACGCAGATTTATTCTGCATATCCAAATATTTTGAATGTGTATATATTTTTTCCTAATTATGATGTATTTAGATTTCAATTAGTGCGAGGTAGGATTTATCCTGTTCTTGTATCTTAAACGATTCCAGCTTTATGCATGTTGGCGCTGTTATGCGTGGAGTCAAACCCAACTCCAGAACAAAATGATGAGCAGGTAAGAACAACTTAGAATATCTATACTGCACACACTTCCGATCCAGTCAAATCTTCACCACGCATTCCAATCTTCTGCTCTTTTTATTCAGTAGCTACCATCATATCAGCCACTTTGCGTCTATCAGCGCTCTACCAAGTCGATGGGTGTCCAGACTAAAACTTATTTGGTGCAATATCACTTATTACTTTTTAGAGCGGTTCAAACTTACGTGAATTATTCTCAAAATACAACTGCGAGAAAATGCACGAATGTCAGCTTTATCCGAAAACGAAAATATGCGGCCGAGACTTGGTTACTGGTATCATACCCTGGTTTGAGAACTTGTGTACATTATGGAAAGCTAACTGTATGAGAGTGGGAAGTAAGTGATTAGAATTTAGAGCCTTTAGCTTATATTTGAGCACTATCTCACTCTGATTGTAAGTGACGACGTGGTCCATGATGGAGCAATGCTTGCCTAGACCCAACCAGCCTTAATATCTCTTTAGCCCTCTCCCAGTTTACATATCAGCAGGAATATAAAATAATGATTTGTTAATATGACTTAAGTAATATTTTCATTAAATAATTATTATAGAATCATTAGATTTGGGTCTAGTGCGACTTTTCCGAAAAAAATAAAATAAAATTGTAAGTTTTATGTCAGTCTTCGAGTTTCATGCTAATTACATTTTATTATATCGTAGAAAAAAATACGAGACAACAGCTATGCAATTCAGGTGACCTCGACAGCCAACCACGACACTCGGATTCATAGACAAGTCACACCAACTCATCCTCAAGGTCAAATGTGGGTAGGTTGACCTCGCTCGTTGGCCACAGCGCTCACCCGTGCACCAGAATCGCGCTGCAGAAATAATAAATAATATAAAATTCTATATGATTATATATTTAAAAATTCCACATGTATTTTGCACAAATATATAGGTATGTCATATAATTCTCTAATCTAAGCTGTATGGAGTTCATCTCGCTCATTCTACAATTAAAAAATGCCACTACCTATGAGTCTTTCTGTGCGAACAGACTACATATTTGCTGTCGACTACAAGCTATTGAGATTGGCAGAGATTGTGATGGAAATGCTGTTGTCCAATTTTTTTTTAAATCCCGAATAATGATAATTATGATTTTAACAATAAACTGACTAGAATCGGCATTACTTTAAGATTGTAGTCAGATTCAGATTGAATTCTGACTGCTTTAAATTAAATAGACAGGTATTAAATAGGTCAAAAAACAAGATATTCACACGAAATAATTGCTTTTTCAGTGTATTTTGCTCAAAATTCAAAAATGTGTGAAGACATAGAGCGGTCACTATTCGCCAAAAATAGAAGCCTATTCACGTTTACTGAAGAAATAATTAACAAGCCTCAAGAAGCCCCTATGGAAGTCAGCATGGAAACCACACTCATTTGATTTTGAAAGATAATTCGGTAGTTTTGCTTCAGCCAAACCTGCGCGTCTGGAGCGTCCACAACGCGAAACTATGTGATACCTCACGTAGTTTCGCATTGTGGACGCTCCAGACAGCGATGCGTACATAGCGATGCGCGCAGCGATGTATCCATCGCGCGGTGCTCGCGGCGCAGCCGTCTGTCTACTAACACGAGCAGCGATGGGTACCACGTGGCAGGTGCTCCAGCTTTGTCGACGCAACTTGACGCACTGGTTTACCTGTAGCTTTATTTGGATATGAAAAACCAAAAGATTGTGTAGCCTTATATTTATTGAAGTTTTCAAAGGTCAATTAAAATTTGTTTTAACAAAGTATTTTTATTTATAATCCCACGAGGAAAAAAGTTTCTTGAGTGGTGATCACGAACCCGAAGACGTAGGTAAACCCCACACTAGGGACCGACGCTGACCTGGTCTTCAAGAGCCGTTGGATTCAAGAGGCAAGTAGGCATTTAAAGTGGCCTAGGAGGCCTATGTTTAGCAGCGAACGTCTTTTGACTGATGATGATGACTCTTTATCTATTAATTGACCGAGTGAGCGAAGTTTGCTTTCATCAGTCAGGTAATTACCCAAAAATTTGGAAAATCTCAAGGGTCACTCCTATACCCAAGGATGGTTCGAGGTCAAAGGTGCAGAACTACAGACCCATAGCGATACTATCAGCTTTTGGTAAAGTGTTTGAGACGATTTTGAATCGACACATCACCCTACAAGTTAAAAACCAGCTAGTGGAAAGTCAGCACGGATTTAGAACTGGGAAGTCTACTACGACCGATCTGATCACCTTTGTAGACTATGCTGTCGCTGAGATGGAACAAAATAAGCAAGTTGATGTGGCCTATTTTGATTTCAAAAAAGCGTTTGATCGGGTCCATAATGACGTCTTGCTGAAAAAGTTTTCGTCTATAGGATTCACGCCTAAACTACTCCAGCTTTTTTCTAGCTATTTTACTAACCGTTATCAATATGTACAACTGCAAAGTTACCGATCTGACGCATATGGGACCAGTTCTGGTGTTAGTCAGGGTAGCACACTTGGCCCAACCCAGTTTCTAGTAATGATAAATGACCTGCCTAAGGTCATTACAACTGCGGAATGTCTTATGTTTGCCGACGACTTAAAGTTGTACTTGGGTGTAAGCAGTTCTGATGACTGTGACACGCTGCAAAGGGACATCGACAGCGTGGTAAAATGGGGTGAGTGCAACCACTTAGAGTTTAATAGCTCTAAGTGTAAAACCATCGCATTTACGCGGTCGCGTGCTCTTATCCAGTACAATTATCACATATCCGGTGACCCCATGGAGCGCGTCACAGAAATAAGAGACCTTGGACTTACTTTTGACACAAAACTTACCTTCAACAACCACATCTTAGACATTTGTAATAGTGCGTGTAAGTCTCTTGGTTTCGTCACGCGACAAACCGCTAGATTTCGCGATAGAAACGCCATAGTAACATTATATTATTCGTTTGTCCGTAGTAAACTTGAATATGCTTCTGCAGTCTGGGATCCTCATGAAAAAAAATATAAGCTAATGTTAGAGCGCGTGCAAAGGAAGTTTGCTCGTTATCTTTATAAAAAACTGTATGGTTACTATCCCTATTTATATCCGTCCTTGTTCGTCGCTGGTATGGTCGGTTTGAACACCCTGGAGTCGAGGAGAAAGTGTGCCCTAATGGTGCATTACTACCTGCTCCTCAACAACAAGATCGACAACCCGACCGCCCTGGCTCGCTGCTCGTTGTTGGTGCCGGACCGGGTGCGGCTGAGGCGCGCGTGCGTCACACAGCGCGTGCTTGTCACTCCGTGGGTGCGCACGCAGACCGCACAGTTTGCTCCCACGGCCCAGGCCATAAATCTACTCAACGCTGTTATTGCTCAGAAACCAGAAGTTGATTTATTTTTTACCAATTTAAATGTATTTGTCGCCCTATGTATTAGTTTTTTAAGTGATTTATAAGTGTCTGGTTTGTTGCACGTTTTGGTTTTAGCTGTAAGTGCACAAAACAATTAAAGATAAATAAATAAATAAATAAATCTGTCCGGGTGTGCGAGGGACCGATGTGCGAGTGCGGTATGGCTGAGGAGGACCGGGACCACGTCTTGTGGGACTGTCCTCTGTATGCAGAGCTGCGTGACAGGATGTTGGACGGTGTTGCCCGCCTGGGTGCGGGCCCGGTTTACCACGCGGGACTGGTGCAGGACGCTGCAAGTTTCGGGCTGCTGCGCGAGTTTACGCACAAGTGGCACGCCGTGCGTTCGGCGCGTGAGGGGTTTGAGCTGCCTGACGGCGAGGGACGTGTGTGCCGTCCATCAGCCCCAGAAGGGGGAGAGTGACAAGGGGAAAAGGGACAATATGTAGGACATACCGGTTCGCTGGTATGCTCCGCGGTTTCGGCCCGTATAACCGCAAGGTTGGCAGGGCCATGGGAGGAGGTGGGTGTCCGGGTGTATGTTGGTGATCACCTACAGACCCCCTAGCATTCGCACCGCGAGAAAACTTGCCGTCGCTGTTAGACTGAGACACACTTAGGCGCTACCACAGCCTTGTCACGGTCTCTCACGAGAAAAACTGACGACATAATTTAGTCGCGGTGCGCATGAGCGCATGCTAGGCCAGCAGGTCGTATTATTGGGTAATCGACTAATGTTGATGAAACTTGACTTGGTATAGATATAAACTCCACAGAGCACTAAAAAAATAATGCGCACCCAGATAGAGGAGACGAGGAAACGAGGAGATCTGGAGGAGAACTAAAGTGACCGATATAGCTCTTAGAATTAGCAAGTTGAAATGGCAATGGGCAGACCACATCGCTCGTAACTGACAACCGATGGGGAAAGGTTCTCGAGTAGCGACCATGAACCGGAAGACGTAGCGTAGGCAGGTCTCCACTTGGTGGACCGACGACCTGGTGAAAACCGCGGGGAGCCGATGGATGCAGGAGGCAAGCAGCTGCTCAAGGTGGCGCTCTCTGGGGGAGGCCTATGTTCAGCAGTAGACGTCTTCAGGCTGTTGATGATGATGACCCACATAGAGGCAATTACCTCAAATTACATAAATACTAAATGTTTTGACATTAGTATGCGCTTACTCGGCACGAAATTCATGTAAAACTTCGCCTCTATATCTGGGAGCCAAGCGTTATTTTTTTCGTGCTCTGTGAGATTATACCTACAGGTTGGACCAAACCAATGCCCCCCGGTGAAAAAATACCCTAAATATAAAAGTTACAATAGCAAATATTACCCAATTCAATAAATATAACTGCTTTCAAAGATTTTTCGTCACTTCCAAAAAGATGGGAATCAAATCCGCCAAATGTAAAAATAAATGTAAAAATAAAAACTCTATTTTTATGATACCAATCGAATAAGTCTATCACAAGGAACAGATCTCTCTAATAAACATAGGCTCTATGTATACTACTTCTTTCTTGCAAAATGTGTGCGTCGCACCTAATTTAAAGGGACCACTTTCGAGAAGCTCTATCATCCCTTCTTTTATTTAGATCTACCTATGAAAATAATACTCTTTTCTTATTAATTCGCTTATGAAATTTTATGATTATAGGCACGGTAATTGTACGTAATTACATATGCTTATTAAACCGACTTTCAGTCGTAATTGGTATGTAATTAAAAATAAGTTCATAGCAACATCCAATTTAAATGAATTAACGTCAAAATGTTTCCTACTTCTATTTTTACTGGTCTCATTTTGGGTAGGTAAGATTTTTTTAATTTTTAATATTTTTTTTTTTTTATGTAATCAAATGACGTGACGAGCTAGTCGTTTGCCTGGTGTTAAGCGTCATGGCCGCCCATTACAGATAAAGAAACAAGATTAATAGAAGAAAATTAAAAGAAAAAGAAAAAAAAGAATTAAGAAGAAGAAGAATTAATATAATTGAATTGTTAGTTTTAAAGTCATGCATCGCTTTCAAGAGAATATTCATCAATGAATTAACATTTACTTGTAATAAATATAATATTAATAACATCCACAGAAGACATGAAAAGTTGAACTTCTGTTCTTTTAACAGGTTGAACGCCGAAGGTCCATTGGCCATAACCTTAAATACTATCTGTGTTTGAATTCGGTTATCACGAAAGCGGGGGACTGGGACCACGATAGCCCACAAGTTGTGAGAGCCTTACTTGGAACTGCGTGTATCCAAACCTCCATACTAAAAAATAAATCGACTCACAAAATTGCACGTGCGATCGCTACGAGAGTTAACAAGATACTATAAATTCATTTCTAAACACAGGACGTTAAACTCATTTAAACGCATTCGGTCAAGGACGAAGTTCAACCACCCAGCTAGGCTAGGGCTATCTTCGAACCTAAAATTTACATGGCATTTCTTCAATGAAAACTATTAATTAAAAAAAGTCGTAGAAGAAACATTGTCTACCTTGGGAAGTAGATCTACCCCCTTTCGGGATAATACCCAATTCAAAGTCACCTTGTATATCAATTCTTTAGTTTTAAATTAATAAAACACAATAAATTTTTGTTAATTTTAAACTAGTGAATCAATTTCATGAGAATTTTTAGTTATAAATGAACAAACATCAGAATTTTCATGTAGTACCTATTATGAAATTATAGTATGTACTTATGTGACCAAAATGCTGGCACTTATTTGGCCCAACGCATCAGCATTGCAATTCAACGTGGCAATGCGGCCAGCATGTTGGGTACGCTACCTACCGGTAGTGGGCTGGAGCACTTGGACTGTCTGTCTATAGGCCATCGCGGCTATTATACAGTCCATAAGTGTTCTTTGTAGTAGGTAGTGTAGCTAGTTTAGTTTAGTTTAGCTTAGTTTAGCTTAGTTTAGTTTAGTTTAGTTTTTATTATTGTAGTAGTTAGCTTGAGTAATAAAGGCAATTTGCCCGTTAAAAAAAAAATCTTATGACGGTTATCAGAATTTTCATGATAAAGTATCATTAGTCGCTTAGATGTAGGTACTTATTTACATACTCTAAGGTTAGACGTGTTAGTATTTATAGTCTTTTTATGAGAATTAATGACGTGACGAGCTAGTCGTTCACCTGATGTTAAGCGACACGGCCGCACATAACAGTTGCAGAGTTACATGGAACTTTAAAACAATAAAGTTTCACGTGACACTGCACTGCGCACGCCATCCTGAGGCCGGTTATAAAGTCTCATTTGCCCAGTAATTTCACTAGCTACAATGCCCTTCAAACCGGAACACAGTAGTGTTTGCACACTAGGTACTGCTTGGCGGCAGAATAACTGGCAAAGCGGTGGTACCTACCTAGACGAACTTTGCAGACAAGTCCTACCACCTAGTATTATGTATAAAATATATACTTAGTTATTTAGAGTGTAATTCGTAACTAATTTTTTTTTCATATACCTACAAGGTGTCCCACCTCCTTGGACACACTTACAAATCATCCCCATGTACCTAGGTACCTAAGTTCTTTGTTTTATAGTGTAGGAGCTACGGGCATTTTAGTGATTTTCAGTGAAAACTCAGATTTATCCCTGAACTTAATAACTAAGGCTGAGAAATTACTTAAAATGCTTTTTAAACTATACAAATCGTAGAGTATTAAACATGGCGGTGATTTAGATAGATCTTATTTTGGTATAGTCTACTACTTCAAAATTCCAAGTTCATCCTTCCATTCCAGATATTACATATATTTAAGTATACCTGTTACTTACTCAAATTATTTTTCAGGTTTCTGGGTTATTTTGACGCCGTACTGTGTGGTACCTGAAAATAGCGTAGGTATACCTAATTTACATTTAGATACATATATAAGTAATACCTAAGTGGGACTGACAATTTGCAACCGCAGCCGAAACCGCAACCGCAATCACAACTGCAAACGCAACCGCAACCTCAATCTCAACCGCAACCACAACTTCAACCGCAACCGCAACTTCAACCTCAACCACAACCTTAACCATAACCTTAAACTGAACCACAACTACAACCTCAACCGCAACCTTAAACTCAACCGCAACCACAACCGCAACCTCAACCGCAACCGTAACCGCAACTGCAACCGCAACTGCACCGCAACTGCACCGCAACCGCAGCCACAACAGCAACTCATCCCCAACCATCCTCAGGCGACCAGACATACAGCATCTCGTCACCCATACATGGCTGCTATCCCCCCTATGGTACCAAGCTATTTCATTCGACCTTTGTAATGCGAACGGCGGGAACTCTCTACCAGCATTTATGTTTCCAAATAGTCATAATCTGGACGTTTTCAAGAGGAGAATGAACAGCGGCGTGATCACGGAAATACAATTGCAATGCAACAGGAGAAATTTCATTCCGAATTTGAAAATTTCCACTGTAACTATGCACATGAACTGCGTATTGAAACTGTCAAATACATACATTTATGTGTTTCTATCGGTTGCAATAAAGTTACACGATCGCCTTGCAGGTTTCTTATAGGCGCTACATCGTCAACCGTATTGTCGCGCAAGCCTAACAAGTATAAAAAAACCGCAACCACAACCATAAACAGATTAACCAGTCCTATTCAATCATTTATTTACATTAATGACATAATAATTTGATATAATAGCAGTATCGCCTGCTTAGAATTTTAATGGAATACAAAAATTTGTTTTTTTCCCGCTTCACAATTTACGACACTTTTCTCATAGGTATACTTATTTGATTTATTATTTTAGTTCATAAAGGGGGGTTACACTCATCGATCAAGTGATGAGGAAAATTCAAACTCAGAAGAAACTGAAACAACAACGATTCCCGGCAACTCCTCGACAAGTGAGCCAGAGAACACGACAACTGTGACTACTACCACGACTAGAAGGACTACAAGAACTACAAGAAGAGTTCCAATTTTTACATTACCAACGGGAACGCCAAAAAAGGTGTCATCACCATCATCATCAGCCTGAAGACGTCCACTGCTGAACATAGGCCTCCCCCAAGGAGCGCCACTTTGAGCGGCTACTTGCCTCCTGCATCCATCGGCTCCTCGCGGTTCTGACCAGGTCGTTGGTTCACCTAGTGGGGCGCTGGCCTACGCTGCTTCTTCCGGTTCGTGGTCGCCACTCGAGAACCTTTCTTCCCCATCGGTTGTCAGTTCTACGAGTGATGTGGCCTGCCAAATGCCACTTTAACTTGCTAATAAAAAAAAGTTTGTCTGCCATATATTAGTCGTTTTTTTTATGTAAACGAATGACGTGACGATACTGTTTGACTAGGTACTCCAGCCACCCATAACATTTGCTGGGTCACTCGGAACTCTAAATTATAAAAGTTTGCGTGACACTGCACTACGTATGTCATCGAAACATCATCAGTCGAGTATATTATACGTAATAAGATTTCTAGACGCGAGATCGTGTCATCATGTAGCTTTGATTGAAATGCAACAGGAGAAATATCATATATCCATAGTAACTATGCGCATAAGTTGCATAATCAATTTTTGACCGTTCAAATCCATACAGTGTTTCTGTCGATTGCAATCAAAAATTACTAGTTTGCCTGAATTGAGGGAAGTGATCACTGATCACGAAACTGATCGCAATGCCATCAGGAGTTTCATTCCTAATTTGTACCACAGTAATTATGTATAGACTGCGTATTGAAACTGTCAAATACAAATTTGTGTTTCTATCATAAAATATCATTTTTCCAGTAATTTCACTAGTTACGTATAGCTTGCCCTATGTGTGGTGTTAGGGATAACACTGTTCTTTTTTCTATTTAGAAAGTCATGAATTTCCGAGACAAATTTGCTTTTTACTTTTGCGAAATGATATCTCAATGTAATGTTATACCGAAAACGAAAGCATGCGGCCGGGAGTGGAACACAGGCATAATATCTTACTTTGAAAACCGTTGTACTTTATGGAAAACAAATTGTATGAAGATAGGAAGTAAGTAAAACAAAAAGTGCTATGTACATTTTTACGTAGAATAGTACACTCTCTCCGTCACTCTCTGGGTCTAGGCTGAAAACCAGCGCTGGATGGTCCTGACATTCAGCGGCAAGCTGAGCCGAACGCCCATTCAACACTGACTGTCAAGACATAAATGATGTAAAATGTAATTAACCGGTGTTGAATAAATGTTTCTATTCTGTTCTGTTCTGTTCTGCTATGCTCTATTCTACTCTATATTCTACTTATGCATATAGACTTTATTAATTTCAAGTTCTAGTAGTATTTGTGAATGGTTTTATCGTACTGTTATCAGTGGATTTAGAACTTCTGCTGCTAATGTCAAAGTAGAAGCCAACTAAATTTTTACAAAAATGTTTATTTTTGCACTTAGAATCTATGTTGACATGATGACGATGATGAAATGTTAAAATTACAGATTAGTTCCGTTAGTTTATTAGGTAGGTACCTACCTATAATAATGTTGGAAATTCTTTGTTTTTTATTCTGCCGATTGGATCTGCAGGGTGATCACGGAACTTTGATAGCAATAACAGGAGAAATTTCATTCCGAATTTAAAAATTTCCACAGTGACAACGCACATAAGCTCGCTGCGTATTGAAACTGTCAAATCCATACATTTTTGTATTTCTATTGTTTGCAATCAAGTTACATGGTCGCCTAGCAGGTGTTGTTCTGTGTCTATCAAAGTGGGTGTATAAAAGGTAAAAGAAATCTAGAAAAATTCTGGATCAAGACAAAGTTATTTTTTTCCTACTTTGATGGGGAAATTTGTATTATCGTCATATTTAATTTTTCGTTTATCTGTACCTAATAGTATGCTCCACTTGGATCCACAGCTCGGCAATAATTCTGGTGGATCGAAAAGGAAAAAGAAGTATCCATGGATCCACGTGTGGATTTAAGAGGAAATAAAAGTATCACATGTGGATGCAAGGATACTTTTAGCAGTCTCTTAAAATAAAACTGTTTCCTTTCGGTACATTTATCCGAACCATTGACTATAAATCCAGTTGACCAATGATACAACTTCCCCTCATACGAAAACTAGTTGTGTATTTCAACTACTATTTTCATACAAATCACGGGAACCCGTTGATGTCTTTTGTTCCATCCTGCTCTGTCCTTAGTCATTTCATATAGCTTTGTCTCGTTTTGTTACCTCATCCCCTGCCCGCGCAGGTGAATCGTGTTTGTAATAGAAATTATGTTCACGAGCTATCAACGGGCTTTATAATCTTTGGTCCGAACTGACGTTGTCTGAATTAAGTAGGTATATAGGTACCACCATTGTATGTCGATATTCATTTAGATTATTGATTATTTTTCAGTGTACTTCGAGCAAGATATTTCCATGTGTAATGACTTAAACTACACAATGACTGAATTTGTAAAGAACAATACTTTAAAAATGATCACGAACGCGGAGATTGATAAGCCCATAATGCAACCTTACGGGTTCAATCCCTATTATTACTATGACCGACATAAAGCTCCTTACTTTCCCAAAGTGGAATAAGTGCCGATGACTGTTCCAATACTGTTTATAATAAAGAGATTTTGCCTGTGAAATCCTTTTTTACGATTTAGTTATCTTTCTCATTCCCCGTAAATGAAAATGACTTTCGAAGCCAAAGTGGCGTGTAATTTCACCTATGTAAGTAAATGAATTTTGTTCACAAGTTGAACAATAATGTATAAGCATAATATTGCATTTATTTTAAGTAAGTTTTTAATCACTTTTTGTATGGTATTTTTGATTTTTAATATTGGTCTATTTTAATCAAAACTAGGACTTACACGCTTTTTGCAAGCTTTATAGTGATGCTATTTATTCATTTGTACAGTCATTATCATCATCATCATCAGCCTGAAGACGTCCCCTGCTGAACATAGGCCTCCCCCAAAGAGCGCCACTTTGAGCGGCTACTTGCCTCCTGCATCCATCGGCTCCCCAACGTTCGACGTGTCCATCGGATTTTTACGGTAAGCATTTCGAAAACTATTTCATGGTGACTTCTTCATGGTTCACAGAATATGGAAATAATCTGTCCTACCTATTTTTAGGCAGTATTTTTTTTTTAGTTTTGTTGATTGTTCTGCCATTATGCGTAACACAAAGAACGAAATCAAGAATACGGAGTAGGCGTAGAAAAACAAGAAGAACTACAGAGCCGACGGTTTCAACATTAGATATTCCGACAACTACGACTCGTTTTCTAATACTATCAACAAAGCAACCATTTTTAACAAAGGTAACTACTCTATCCCTATACTAGGTGGCGACCACAAACACAACGAACGCAGCGTAGGCCGGCCCCTACTTGGTACTTGGTACTTGGTGTGCGGGATCCTTTTCCGCAACTAAACCGCACGTCTTAGCGGTCTTTTTGCGTGAGGTGGCACACATCAGTCCAGCCACCCGATCTCATCCAGGAAGGCCAGCAGGCCGGGAATGTCAGTGCAGGCCTCCTGGGTTGTTCCCGGAGTCCCGAGGAACTCCGTTCACTGCTTGGCCACACTGCTGCACTCTAGCAGCACATATACGGCAGTTTCGTCTGCCCCCATGTAGCCTCTGCACAGGGGGCTGTCTGCGACACCTATTGTAAACAGGTGTTTGTTTAGGGAACAGTGACCAGTGACAATACCGACGACTCGCCGGAGTTGGTCCCGTTTCATATTTTAGGAGCTTTCGGGAGTATCTCCGGTTAAGAACTGGAAACGCCTCCCTCGAATGCCTACAATCCTTCATACCTGGCCAGTTTTCTTGATGTTGGTTAGCTGTTTCCCCTACTAAGTAGACCGACGATCTGGTTAAAACCGCGGGGAGCCGATAGATGCAGGAGGTAAGCAACCGTTAAACGTGGTGCTGTGGGGGAGGCCTATGTTTAGCAGTGGACCTCTTCAGACTGTTGAGTGCTGATGATGAACTACTCTAATCTGCCAGTGAGTCAAATTCTAAAAAAATACTTTTTGGGCTATCTATTGACTGTTGCAACTTGCTCACCTACGGGCAGTGAAAATTTTCTGGCGCATTACTACCCCAGAACTTAGGGCTCATACTACCTGCCTGCCTGTAAAGTTCTCCAGTGGCGACTATGAACCGGCAGACGAATGGCTCAGCCTCCCACTAGGTGGTCTGTGATCTGAACCGCAGGGAGTCGATGCACGCAGAAGGCAAGCAGACGTCCAAAGTTCACACCAATCAATCAACCGTCGATCGATGGCGCCGATCAACGTCGATTGTAAATCGATCGATTAGTGTGGTAGCTTTGGCTGATCGACGAATGGTCAAAAACACTAATCGATTGATCGATCGTCGATCGATGCCGTTGATCGACGTCGACTGATCTCATTCAACCATCGTTAATTGACCGATTAGTGTGGTATAGCATTGGTAAATCGACGGATTCTGGTCAAACACGAAACGATGGATTGGTGTGGTAACACCTGTCGATCAACGTCGAGTGATCTCATTCTACCATCGATCGACGCCATCGATCAACGATTAATCGATTAGTGTGGTAGGTAAATAATACCCTTACTAACACTCATTTTTTGTTTTACGTTTATTTTTCAAGTCAAATCTTGACTTTTGGAGTCTTTGGAGGGCTTTCTATTGCGAAAGACTGTATAGATGTAATATTATACCAGAAGAAAAGGTATGTGGCCGAGACTGGGCGACACGAGACATATTTTGGTTTGAGAACATATGTGTCATGTGGACCTCTAACTGCAAAGGAAACGGGTGTAAGTAATCATAATTATAAAAGTTAGTTGAGAGTATTAGCGAATACATTTTTCTCAAACATGCTTGGAAATGAGAGTATTATTTTGACAACATTCTTCGGGATAAATCGAAATTGCTGTACTGGCGAGCAGCGGCCGGCAAAAGTTGTATGAAAATCCATATCTGTCGTGGTTTAGCGGCCAAATAAATTACATACAAAACTCATATCTGTCGTGTAATTTAAAAATGAAACGATCCTTTACTCCGAAACATGGCAACCAAGGAGGTAACTTAGCGAAGGTTTTATTTAAATTTCGAACTGGCTTGCAAATAGAAAGCCGTTTATTGGAAAAAAGTAACACTTTACGGCGGGAAAAATAATTTCACAAGTTCGTCCATCAATGCCTCTGTTGCTGGCCGTTGCAGTAATGTACTATTAAGTATGCGGCAAAACAAAAGCCTGGACCACACCAAATCCAATTGCCATGAGGACTAGTAATGTATGAAATTCTATGAAAGACATCACACCATACATGCAGTGCGTGTAACTGGACACACGTACTGCATGTAGTGTATCACCCTAAGTGTGCCAGGCTTTAAAATCCTAGTATTGCTTGCACACTACTGCTTAGTGGCAGAATAACTGGCAAAGCGGTGGTACCTACCTAGACGAAACTTGCATAAAAGTCCTGCCACCTATAATAGTAAAAATATATGCACTAGACTAATTATTATAATCATATTTTTCAGTGTTCTATCACAAATCTGATTTGCTGTGTTTAGGTCAACCAGTGGAGCCTAAGCTTAAAGTGATGGAGGATTATGATCCAACCAAAGTGATGTATTTTGATACTACTAAATTCTAGTGTCAGCGGAAAAGAAATATTTTTAGTATTTTGGCAGCTCTGCTGAATAAACCTAAAAAAAAATAAAAAAATAAAATAAATAAACGTAAAATTGTTTATTTATTTCTGTGATTTATTTCAGTGTATAAAGGCAGAATAGAGTCGTCAACAGATTATCTTGAATCACAGCTAAGAATCTTTTAAGAATACTCCAGATGAAATCACCAAATCACCTTCAAAAAATCATTATTGGTTCATACATTTGGACGTTACGATTACGACAGACGTTAAACTTAGACCCTTTTACTAATCTCGTTTAGTCGGAGGTTATAAAAGTGAAATTTTTAATTGAACTAAGGAAACTAACAAGGATCAGTAGTTCAATAAATTGAACTGTTAATTGAGCTACTGAGATTATACGAGTATCAGTATAATAGACGAATTCCAAATGTATTGTAATTGTAACAAAAATACTATTTAATATTTGACCTCTTGCATGCAGGTTGAACGCGAATGCCTTATTATGTTATTTTAAGATCTTTTATTATGTAAATTGTGTTCTAGCAAATAAATATTTGATTTGATTTGGTAGTCCAATCTAAATATTTCGTTGAACTGGCGAGGCTAAAAAATGTCAGTAGTTCAATCAATTGAACTGTTAATTGAACTACTGAGAATAGACGAAAATTTGTTAGTGGGGGCTTTCACGGCAAAATGGCTGAACGGATATGGATAAAAAATTACACACAGATTGCTACTTTTTACCCAGAAAATACCTATAATAACGTTCTTACAAACAGGAAAATTGCATGTTGAAATTGAAAAAAGTCTTAATGGTTCTAAAATTCATTTAACTATGTCGTAAACTGATTGAGTGATGTGGTCGCACAGCAACAAAGCCCTGTTACTTTCAAGATTTAATAATTTAATGGTTCTTGTAAGTACCTCCTTATATAGATCACCTGTATAGACAACAATCTTTACCTGATCATCATCATCATCATCATCATCAACAGCCTGAAGACGTCCACTGCTGAACATAGACCTCCCCCAGAGAGCGCTACTTAGAGCGGCTGCTTGCCTCCTGCATCCATCGGCTCCCCGCGGTTCTGAACTAGTATGGGGGCTGGCCTAGGCTGCGTCTTCCGGTTCGTGGTTGCCATTCGAGTACCTTTCTTCCCCATCGGAATAAATCTTCTTCTTTACCTGATAAATATAACAAACAACGATAAACCAATTTTTTCCAGTTTTTTTTTAAAAGAAGTTGTGTGACAATATACAAAAAACCAAAACAAACTTAATCGCTATTTGTAGCCCAAATACGATGTCTCTGCTAAGTTGATGAGGACGAGGGTAGATATCAAAGCGCCAATATCTAGATAATATGTTGCCATAAAAATTGCAAATTAATCCAACAATCAAAACTATTGCAGTTAGTACCTAAATTAGATTTTTTGTGTGTACATTTAATATTTTATAATATTTAACAACAGTTTTATCTCAACACCTTTAGCGTTACTTTACACTTGTTAAACCGACAAAGGGTCAACAACAAGTCAGACAGAGACGAACAAAAAAGCCTCTATTCCGTTTTTTGAACAGGTCTAGAACAAAAAAGAAACCTTTAGTACCACATAATAGTATTAGGACTACCCATAATTATCTGATTAATGAATTTTTCACTGTTAATTAAACGTTTATACTAACACGATAACTATAAAATCAAATTGGCGTAGACAGACATAATTTATAATCTCCATAATGTGTTTTCATACTATATGTATATTTGGTAAGAAGTTTTTTTTATTCTTATTTTCATACTGATTCAAAGCTTTGGCTATTAGACCAAGACCCAAACAAACTCAACAATGAGACTTCAACGTTTAGTTACGGTTTTGAGATCAATACCTAAATGAGAGATGCTACTGTAGCGTATAAGAGCGTTTCGCGGAGAACCATAAAATTGCAATTTTTCCTTTTATGTTTGTTGTTTTTTTTTCGCCAAAGTCTCTACAAAACGTAAAACTATTTTATTTTTCAGTTGCATTGCTTGGTGCACCATTCTACGTTGATTGTATTTCTTTGGCTGACGAGGTAACTTTTCACATTTTTTTCTTCACACAACTCTAACATTTGTGGCATATTTTCTCAACCACCTAAAATGCAATTTAATTATAGGCTGTTAAGGAGGGCATAAGTAAATTCAGCGAATATCACTGCTCAAAATACGACGAATGCCAACATGATGGCCACAAAGTGTGTGGGTACGACGAAGATAGAACGGAACTAGCCATATTTGAAGATATGTGCACATTACACAAAGCGAACTGCAAAAAATTTGGAAGTAAGGCCTAAAACATAGCTATTATATTCTAACAATCCAAAACATAACAATAATTTGTTAACCTCTCATAGATCAGTTAAATATTACCTACACAATGCCCTTGATCCGTTTAGGGCAGATTCAGGACATGGCAGGTTCAGGACATGACAGATTCATTTTATGGCAGATTTGGTTTAAGGCAGAAGTACAGAGCATAACATAGAGTTAGTCTGTGTGTAGCAGTTATGTCTCAGCAAAGAGATGCGGTCGCCAGCTAAGACTTCTAGATATGAGGTAATTTGTAGAGCTCAACTTTTATGTACCTATTAGTAGTAGGTACACAGTTACAGTTTCACGTTGCTCTGCTCTGCCGTTGCTATAGTCTGTGTATCAGTACTAGGATTATTGGAACCTGTATAGGATGCATTGATAGAAACCCAAACATTTTTAGTGTACTTCGCCCTGCGAATGGAAATTTGCGAGACAAAGCAGAAATACCAAGCGGACTACGGCGACAAATTCGATTGGCAGCCCATTAACCGTATGCCCGGTGTAGTAAAAGTGAAGGATATTGCCACATCCACGCCCGCCACAGTTTACACTCCTTATATCTCTGAAACTCCATATGATGATGATGAGGTGGTGGCACCCGTAACCAAGAGAAGTATTGTACAAGATACGAATTATATAACTGAAGACATTGTTATCAAAGGAAAAACTCAGATGGTTGAGGGTACTCCGAATAAATACTATTTGAAATAGACATTTTATTTTTAGTCATCCCAGTAGGGTTAGCACGGCCGGTAGACAAAACTGCCTTTCCCCTATTTTACTCCAAGCCAGTGAAGAAAGTGACGTAAAACGGGGAAAGAAAGTTTTGTCTACTGGCCGTGCTAACCCTACAGACGTATTTATTTTGACTTGACTGAATTTGTCGTGTTGGTACAAAAATCCCAAGCAATCTGTATGCAGAATTTGATCCATCAGTTGAGCCATTTTGTTGTAATAGCCAGCAAAACAAATAAGCAAACAACTTGTACAGATTAATATGATATTTTTGATGTTAATCTTGAGAGTCAATGTTAGTCAGATTTTTCGTAAGTAGATACATTCTGCCATGTGTATTATATCTAAGAATGTAGCATAGATAATAAATCTTAAAAAAATGTAATAACCTGTGCAAGCGAGATAGATGAAGCAGATATCACGTGGAGTCTTAATGTAGGTATGGCGGTATACCTTTCTGATAAACGGAAAATGAAAATGACGGAGATATTTTAATTTTCATGTAGTTTTTTAGATTCGATACAAAATCGATACCACTATACAATCTATAGATAAATTAAAGTAGTAGGTACTAAAGTATCTGAACTTTAATTAGCATTAGTTTCAAAGATTTACGCCTTAAGTGCTAAGTGGCGTGAAGTACATTAACGCCTATAATTTTTGTAATACTTAACAATGTTTTTGTATTCCATTAGTTTAATCGGTAAGGATTCCAAATATTTAGTATCATCCTTATTAGGTCATCATCATCATCATCATCACCAGCCTGACGACGTCCACTGCTGAACATAGGCCTCCCCCAGAGAGCACCACTTTGCGTGGCTGCTCGCATCCTGCATCCATCGGCTCCTTGCGGCTTTCGTCGTTTGTTGGTCCACCGAGTGAGAGGCCGGCCTAGGCCTGCGTCTTCCGGCTCGTGGTCGCCACTCGAGGACCTTTCTTCCCCATCGGTTGTCAGTTTTACGAGCTGATGTGGCCTGCCCATTGCCATATAGTTATTAGGTATCTACTGTTAAACTAGCTTCTTTTCCATAAACGTTCTGTACATATACCACAGACAGATAGACGAAGAGACAGACGGGGGCGACAAATCGATCCCAAAAATGTCTTTTGTTTCGAATCCCTAAAACTTTAAATATTTATTTATTTTATTTATTTATTTATATATAGGTACACAAAACAAATTACAATCGACGACTTATTCCAAATAGGTAAATTTACAAACAAATGTGTTCTGGATTGTAGCTTAAACTATGTGTACACAGAAAAAATATAAATTACACAATCACTACCGAGACATGCAAATGAGAGTAGGCTTTAAACCACAAGCTTTGCTGATGGGTACCCAATGACAACGGTATGCTAAAATTAAATTTTGAGGAGTTTAGGGAGTGTCACTAAGGGTGAGGTGGATCATTTCGACACAACGCAGCCGTTGTGTCGGAACCATCCGGTTTCCCGTGGAGGATATCTTTAATTGTTTTTATGTAACTGCCAATTTTTGGATCAAAGATGTCCAATTTTGAATTATTGACTAACAAATTATTATATTGACGAGCCATTCTAACTATTGAATTAAAGAAAGACGTATTATTTGAAATATAAAAATAAAATATTTCTTTTCATCGTTCGTTTTATAAATTATGATCCTAACATAATCACCCCTAGTTTTTATTTGCCTTTTTCTATGAGTTACCTAGTACTTCATTTGCAGCTTACGAATAATATTTTTTTTGTACCTACGCTATTTTCAGTTTTAGTGGTTATAGCGCCATTATGCGTACATTCTCATGAGTTTGAGGAAGAAAGGGTAAGTAAGGGCAAAGTTTTTTATAATCACAAAACGTCACTAAATACCATCATATATATACGAATCCAAATCAGCTCCATCAAGCAGCTCCAAATTTTTTCCACTGGGTCCTAAATATATTTTAGGAGGAAGTAAGGGGCAAAGAGAAATGGAGAGAGCTATGCTTGATATTACTTTGCGGGACCGAAAACGGAATGAATGGATAAGGGAAAAACAAAGAAAAAGTGGGCATGGGCATGGCACATTGCAAGAATGGAGACCAGCCGTTGGACGAGAAAGGTCCTTGAATGGAGACCCAGGGCCGATGCAAGAGGACGAGGCCGACCACCACAGCGACGGGTGGATGACATTATTCGACACGGAGGCCATAACTGACTACAACGGGCTCAAGACCGCCAGGAATGGAGAAGGAGGGAAGAGGCCTAAATCCAAAATTGGATCACGAATACGCCTCCATGATCATGATGATGATGAAGTAAGGGGTGTTCAATTCTTCCGGCTGCTGAGTGAGCGGGGAACTAGTACGAATGATCCAAACCCTTGAACTTTAACCTACATTTAGATTTATTCATGTGTACCTTAGGTATACCCTTTTGGTTTGTCTAAAACATAAATCGTAACGAGAGATTTATTTTTAGATCCTAAAGAAGATTAGGCAAAAGTTCGTTCAATACGAATGCTGGAAGGTTTCAAACTGCATCAGAAAGAGAAAAAACCAAGAGGGTAAAGTATGCGGCTTCGAACAGGACACGGAAAAGTTTGTTGTTTTCAAAGACATCTGTCTTTTACACGAAGCTAATTGCGACCTACAGGGAAGTAAGATGATTTTAAAGACTCTTAGGGTTAAGTTTTTTATGGTGGTTATGATTGGTCAACTACTCTTCCTGTCTCTCTCTCTCATCGATAGACTATTGCGACAATAGTCGCTAATCCGCTTTCTCATTCGCACATTTGGAATCACTCAAGTTCTGCGTCTTCGGAGATATTAAATCAAATAGAATTATCATTTAAAAACAGTGTAGATATATTGCATATATTTTATAGACACGCAAAGTAGCCATCACCGTTTGGTGTGGTCCCGGTTTGCGAAAGGACCACGCCATCTCTTCCCATGGGTGCCGTAAGAGCAGAGAGTATCTAGAAAATGGGCAGCGAGCATTCTCCTCGGCACATTAAAATCTTTTGCGATCACCAAGTCGCCTGCTAAGCCTGGTGTTTATGGCATATTCCCTCCTAAAGCGTCCAAAGTGTCGTTTTATGGGGGAGGCCTGTGTTTAGCAGTGGACGTCTTCTGGCTGATGAAGTGAAGTGAAGTAAAGCGAAACATGTCTCTGCTTCAACTCGCGGACTATGCTGCTACGCCATTTACCAGCCAATTTCGATAATATGTAGCATAGTCATTCGGACAAGTATTTCAAATAATTATAATCAAAATCGATCAAGTGGTTGTCAAAATATCAAGTTGTGTCAGTCTGATGAGTTCAGGAGTACAAAGAACTACTGTAAAATAAAGCAGCATAGTTTGCTTGTGTATTTTATGGTAGTTTATTTGATTTAATTTATTTCTAGTGTACATACATACTGAAATGGGAGAATGCAGCCTATGGAAATATTTGTATTATGGATTCAATAACAATAAAATGATTGCGTGGCTATACACTGCCCTTGCTGGTGTAGGGATGATAATATCTGATTATGTAATGTATCCGTTTTAGGCTGCCCCCACATTGGGCGGCAGCGATATCGCCGTGATATCGTTGCGTTATCGCCGCGAAATTTTCCCATAGTGCGGTGTGTGTCGCCGCGATATCGCGGTATCGTAGCGATATCGCTACCGCCCAATGTGGGGGCAGCCTTATATTTATTTAATATGGATTTGACTGGCTTTGCAATAACATAAATTAGCAATTTAAAATATTTAAAGTTATTTTATCATAAAATATTTAAGTAAGTAATGCATTTTCGTTTCAAGCTCCAGTCCACCCTTGCTTTAAACTCTGCCTTCTGTAATTTTGTGGATATCATTCCTATACCCTGTACATAATAATCATCAACAGCCTGAAGACGGCCACTGCTGATCATAGGCCTCCTCCAGAGAGCGGCATTTTGAGCGGCTGCTCGATCAGATCGTCGGTCCACCGATTGGGGGCCGGCCTACGCTGCGTCTTGCGGTTCGTGGTCGAGAACCATTCGTCCCCATCGGTTGTCAGTTCTACGAGCGATGTGGCCTGCCCATTGACATTTCAACTTGCTAATTCTAGGATGAGTTCTGTGATTCTCATACATATTTATTTATTTACCTTGTTTTGAAGGTGTTTTTCATAATTTTATTTAATAATACCTAACTTTTTCAATTACAGGCAAAACAGTACCCACATATACTTATGGTTACATTAGTAATTATCGCTATTTATTACATAAAGAAGATAAAAAGAATACTGAAACTTAGTAAAATTAAAAAATAACCAAATCCATATCGGATCGAAAGCATCCTCAATCGAAACGTCTACGATACAAGAATACAAACGAAAATCAAATATAGAGGAATGATCGAGTCGTCTAAGAAAATCGATTAAATTTTACCAACTTAATCGAGTTTGTTTTTATACGTTGAAACCATTTACACCTAAACAGCTGGTCTGATCTTGATGAAATTTAACATGGAGGTACCTAGGTATAGCTTAAACCCTGGAGAAAGACATTGTAAATAATATGCTTTTTTTTTGCTGTAGTCCAAACGTGTGTAGCCGACAGCAGTAGCTAGTGGAGTGAAATACTTTTTTGAAGGGGCTGTTGGTCTTTACCGACATTTAGCAGTGCCTCTTCCGCTAACTATAAATGAAGTTATTCTCAAAAAATTACAACAAATTGTGACTTCTAGAGCTATGCCCTCTGCGATATTAGTTTGGAACTAACATAATCAAAGCAGCCTTCAACTATGAAAGATTGTAACCCAGCGCAGCCTCGCTTGAAGTAGGCTTCTTGTAACGCGTGTTCAGTAGGCGTTTACTAGATGGCGCCACATGTATTAAAATCTCGGGAAGGTGTTTTGGCGGGAACGCGGAAAAGTTCACGTCGGTGCATTGTATTATTTTACAAAACTTATGCTTTTTCCAGTGTTAATGTTTGAAATTGGTGGTGTTTTACGCATTAAGTGCTGAATTACGAGCATGAGTGTGGGCAAGTGATATAATGTAGTGAAACGTGGTTTTTCGTGTTGCTTCCAAAATTCCATAGAAGTCTCTAGTAAAGTTGCCACCACTTTACTAGGGCATGCCTTAGACTGGATTATGACTTAGACTAGACTATGACTACTCTGACTGTGACTATGACTTGACTTTAAGTGAAAATTTCCATAATACGATGAAAAATTACAAAACTTGACACTGGCTAAATACACTATGTGTGGAGCCAAAATATAAGAAAAAAAAAAAAAAAACTCGGGAAGTCGAGATTATTTTATACTGTTACTGAAAATGCTTTTTTTATATAACTGAAAGCAAACCTGACCTTTTAAATTGTTATTGGGAGAAAGAGGTGAGTATTTGAAAAGTACTGTAATGGTATACGTAGGTACACCCGAAATTTCTTATGATTTTTTTAATCTACACGAAGAGACGTAGAGTCAAGCCAAGTCATAACTTCAAGACCTTCTGGTGGCGGCGTTACCAGTGTAAATTTATATATAATCTACTGTTTATAAATGAAAATAAAGTAAGTACAAATAGTAATAGGGCGAGCTATGCAAGCGCGAAAAAAAATCTGATTTTGCCACATTTTCTATTCCAGAAAATGCGTAGGCAATTTGAGCAATTGATTCCACAGTGCGTAATAAATCCTACCCCCACCCAAAATTCCCTGGGTACGCCCATGCATGTGCATGGGCGTACCCAGGGGGATTAGGATTTTGGGCCTATCTATTTCGCTGTTATAGGTACATAACTATAACAGCGAAATAGATAGGTTTTTTTTGTTTTATATTTTTCCACACATTTTTTATGGTGTTTAAGGAAATCTTTATGGACATAGTATTTTTACGGACTAGTTGGTTTGTAGGTACCTTAACAGTTACAGGGCCATTGCGAGTACTATACTTAATAGCATAGGTATAACGAGGCTATAAATATAAATAAGTAGGTCGTAAATCTACATAGGTAGACTTCATTCTCTATAAAAGGCCATAATATTAAGAATTTTTTTCCTTATTTAAGTAACAAGACTTCGCAAAACTCAATGTCATTATAAGTGAAAATTTCACGTAATGCTTTTAAAGATTCTGATTAGATTAATAAACCCACGCGTCTCACCTGTTCCCACGATCTCTTTGTTAAAATAAAATGTATGTATAAAAGTATACCTACGGTTTTTTTTAGTAGGTGGTAGGACTTTTCTGCAAAGTTCGTCTAGGTAGGTACCACCGCTTTGCCAGTTATTCTGCCGCCAAGCAGTAGTGTGCAAGCAGTACTGTGTTCCGGTTTGAAGGGCATTGTAGCTAGTGAAATTACAGGGCAAATGAGTCTTATGAACTGATCACACAATCTAGTAATCTTATTATTATACTGTGTGACGTCTCAGGATGACGTGCGCACTGCGCGTCACGCAAAACTATATTAATTTAGAGTCCTGAGTGATACTGCAGTCTGTTAGGGGCAGCCGTGCCGCTTAACATCAAGCGACCGACTAGCTCGTCACGTCATTTAATTACATTAAAAAACCTACTTATTTAACGATATTACAGTCATAGGCGTCCATTACACGGTACGTTTTGCTGTCAGTTTATCTCAGTTACGACTATGACTGATGGGTAATATATACCTACCTTCTATTCTCTAATGCGCCCACCATTCAGCCCCAATATGTTATATTTTCTCTTATATTTTGGCTCCACACGTAGTGTATTTAGCCAGTGTCAAGTATTGTAATTTTTCATCGTGTTAAAAATATTTCACGTAAAGTCGAGTCTTAGTCACAGTCTGGGTAGTCATAGTCCAGTCTAAGTCATCCCCTAGTAAAGTGGTGGCAACTTTACTAGTAGCTTCTATGGAATTTTGGAAGCAACACGAAAAACCACGTTTCGGTGCAGGCTGACTTTCGCAGCGCTAAATATGCCCTGCCTACAGAAGTAAGCTAGTATTAGGTATAGCCATACAGCCGGGCAGAGGAAAACGCCTTACTTAACGCTGGTGTTTCGCATCTGGTCATAATAATCAGTATACTTCAGCGTTAGGTACTTTGGAATTAGAAAACAGTGGTCTATAAGCTAAATGAAAGAGACTTAATTATTACAACTTGTTTACAAAAAAAAGCATAGTCCAAAGGTATGCTGATGTGATTTTTAAAACTAAATAAGGAATTTTCATCTTTAAAGCTCTGGTATTTATTTATCTTGATTGTAACTTGCAAAGGCAATAGACGTTTTATTGCCTTTTGTTTTAAGGCAATGTACAAATAGCTCTTACGTCATTTTTTATGTTAACGAATGACGTGACGAGCTAGTCGTTCGCCTGGTGTTAAGCGACACGGCCGCCCATAACAGATTGTCACTCGGAACTCCAAACTAAAGTTTTGCGTGACACTGCGCACTGCGCACGCCATCCTGAGACATCACACAGTCTAAAAAAGTTTTCTAGACTGTGAGATCAGTTCGTAAAGTCTCATTTGCCCAGTAATTTCACTAGCTACAATGCCCTTACAACCGGAACAGAGTAGTGGTTGCACACTACTGCTTGGCGGCAGAATAACTTGCAAAGCGGTGGTACCTACCTAGACGAACTTTGCAGAAAAGTCCTACCACCTAGTGTGGGTTCCAGTAGCTGCTAAAAACGCCAAGAACGCTACTAAATTATGCCACTTTTTACCCAGACATGGCCAAATCACATATGATCGTTCCAGTCAATGTGAACGAAAAAAACGAAAATAACGATAATTTTGTTCAAGTGGAACCCGCTACTAGTAATAGTAGTAGTCTTATAGTTATTCTACTTATAAAATCGTGGAGAAATGATTTGGGAGCTTATACAAAATATTTCATATTACATAGATAGATAGATAATCTCTTTATTGTACACCAACTAAACATAAAGTAAGAAACTTAATTGCCTTATAATTGCTAGTACAATCGACGGTTTTATCGTTACATACCTAAATATATTTTATCAAATTGTATGATTGTCCATATTGTTATATTATCATGAAATACGCATGTCATTATTATTACTTAAAACATTCAGAAATCCAAAATTTAAATACGCAATTATGTAGCCACACTATTAATATAATAATCGTAAAAGGTGTTAGGCAGAAATGAACACCTAAATAATATAGGTATGTTGTAATGTATGTCATTTTAATCGACACAATCAATCGTATAAAAAGCACCATTATACGAAATTCAAATATTTTATTTTTCAGTTGCTAAAGTAAAGAAAAAAAACGATTTGAATTCAGCTGCGTACTCGGCACGTGTAAAGAGCGTGCGTCAAAACGATTAAAATTAGAAAGGGTAAAATTGAATATTATTATCGACTGATTAGATATTCAGGGTGTAAGCTTCTGTCGTGTATATGCGGTGCACACGTGGCAAAAGACATGAAAATCGTGCGTGTATATGAACGTGAGTGATGTCGATACTAAGTTATCGATAAAAGTTTTTAGGCTGCTGAAAGCATCAACGAACATTTACTACTATTGGTAACGGGTTTTTATAATTTAGTTTGTTTTGTTTCACAAATAGAATAGAATTGTACTTACGCGATGGTAATTTACAATACAGTCTAAAATCCCATTTGCACAAAGATGCCACATAGACGAATTAAAATCTTGATTTTTATTCTGAATAGATACATTTATTATTAAAATGTTTCAATACCTGGTATTTTTATTCAGTATAGGTAAAGTAATCGATTTGGCGTTTTATTTCAGCATCTTCTATTTTACAGAAAGATTTTGTAGTTCAGTTGTTAGCAGTTTGAATTATAAATAAGTAGCTCTGAATATCATGGTTACCATTCCTGAAGACTCCTTTTTATATTCAGCTTTACACTGGTACGAATAGATACTGATCTACTCTATTCTAATTGTTATAAATAAGCAAAAGTATTAGAATGATTAGGTTTTGTTATAAATACCGTTTATCGATAATCGATATCTATTATGTAAGCATCATCACTAAAATCCATATTAAGTCGTGCTACCCTGTCGATTGTTTTCAATATCCAGCCATTTCGATTAACACGAATAAAGGAATCGCTGTAGCTTTGACGGTAGACCACTTAGTATTCAATATTAACAGTAAGTGGTGACCATCGTTGCATTTTTGCGCTCCAATTATAATAATTATGATATTTTACTTGGGTGTGCTTTGGAGTGTTTGTTTACTTTTTTTGTGCATTAAAACAGAAGCATATTGGCAAAATAACTCTGTTACAATGTGAAACGTGTACCTATAGATTGGATTCCCATTGCTATACCATACCATGGAACAAGGAGGAGAGGAATGCCAATCCACCAAGAAAACGGCCTAGATCATAAATATGCCTAAAACTAGATGGCGTTGCAAAATGAGAGGGTTATAAATTGAGCGCAGATCAGAAATATGCAAAAAGATCATTTTAAACCTAGCCCGCCGTAGCTGCCCGTATAGCCCGCTCAATTTGCAGTGCCATCCAGGTTTAAAACGGGTTTTTGGCATAATTCTGATCTGAGCTCAATTTGTAACCCGCTCATATTAGCGCCACTTTGAGCGGCTGCTCGCTTCCTGAATCCATCGGCTCCCCGCGGCTTTCACCAGATCGTCGGTCCGCCGAGTGGGGGGCCAGCCTACGCTGCGTCTTCCGGTTCGTGGTCGCCACTCGAGAACCTTTTTTTAGTATGCCTCTAAATAATTTAATTTTAATATTTTAAGTAGGTACATAATATCAAAATAGCTTAGGTATTTGCGATAAAAAATTTGACTTTGACTATAGTACTTTGACTGTAGTTTCGTATACGAAACGAGAAACTATATGAAATATATTACGTAAAATGCACTTTCACAGATGGCATACGTCAACTTTATTTTGCGGAAACACAGACAGGAAAAGGCAAAATCCTGTCAACGATTTAGCATATTTATTGCTTTTTCCCATAGAGAAATATTATGCGGAAAAAAATTATGCAGCGTTAGTTTTATCGTGAATCCATTGACGGTTAATCTTTGAGGTGATGCATAATATCAATGAAAGATGGATGTATTAAGGCGTGGGCCAACAGGGAGAGTCGTACCAAAGTTTTAAGATTTTAGCTACCACAGGTTGCGACGCGTTCACAAATGTTTTCTTCTTTTATAATATAATTAGCAGGCACCTATATATAAGTAAACAAAGTATAACCAAACCCTTGTACAAAATAGGACAAAATTGCCATTGCCAATAAGATATTTGCTCGCTTTTCCAAAGATAGGCAATTTAATTAGAAATGGTGATGGCCAAGAATACTAACAGCCAATACAAACTTTATACTATCTGAGTTTGAATTGGGGTATTATCCCGAAAGGGGGAAAATCTACTCCCCAAGGTAGACAATGTTAATACTACGACTTTTCTAAATTAATAGTTTTTCATTAAAGAAATGCCATGTAAAGTGTATGTTTGAAGAGAAGATGGACTGGGACCATGATAGCCCACAACTTGAAATACTTCGCCTTACTTGAAACTGCGTGTTTCCAAACCGTCATACTAAAAAATAAATCCACTCACAAAATTGCACGTGCGATCGCTACGAGAGTTAACAAAATACTATAAATTCATTTAAACACAGGTCATTAAATTCATTTAAAAGCATTCGGTCAACGACGATGTTCAACCACCCAGCTGCGCTAGGGCTATCTTCGAACATAAACTTTACATGGCATTTCTACAATGAAAAACTATTAATTTAGAGAAGTCATAGAAGAAAAATTGTCTACCTTGGGGGTAGATTTACCCCCTTTCGGGATAATATCCCAATTCAACCTCACCTGTATACGCTGTGCCAATTTTCTTCCATTTTGCATGCTTATTAGTTTCATTAATACCTATTGCATCTATCACTTTGCACATATCATGTACCTAACAAGTAAAATAAGGTTTAATAAAATCTGTATTGAGAAATTATAGAGCTGTGATTTCAAATGTCTTATATTAGCAATTTGAATAGTAGGTACATACATCAATATTTCATGTACATGATCTGGAAAGGGTTGTTCCGTAGTTCCCGAACGATGCCCCCGCAATATGTACCTAAATACCTCCCTGCACTGGCGATATGTATGAAATAATCTAGCCGCGTTGTTATTTTCCTTTTTCAACGGAATCCAGGATGTGTATTACCATGAATATTTATTGCGTATAACGTACGTTTTTGTCGTAAACCGCATTTTAATGCATTTTTATCTGTCACTTTTGAGTTACAGCGGCCTTTGGAAGTTACAAAAGAATTTTATGTGAATTTAATTGCTCTAGCAGATTGTTTTAACTGGTTTAGAAGATAACGGTAGAGATAAAGGGTGAGTGGAGGGGAGATGTCCATTTTAAATCTCCCTTAATAGCTCCATGGATTATGATACCTTTATACTTGTCAACAAGGATTAGTTTTCAGATTGTAGAAGTAACAACATACCTTCCAAACTTCTATAACTATTATTTATACCCAACATAAATTTGATTATTTCTCGAGTGGCGACCACGAACTATTGGTTCAAAGTCACGTAGCGAGCTATGGAGAGAGCTATGCTCGGAGTTTCCTTGCGAGATAAGATCCGAAATGAGGAGATCCGCAAGAGAACTAAAGTCACCGATATAACTTTGTGAATTAGCAAGTTGAAGTGGCAGTGGGCAGGCCACATCGCTCGTAGAACTGACAACCAATGGGGAAGAAAGGTTCTCGAGTGGCAACCACGAACCGGAAGACGCAGCGTGGGTCGGCCCCCCCACTAGGTGGACCGGCGACCTGGTCAGAACCGTGGGGAGCCGATGGATGCAGGAGGCCAGCAGCTGCTCAAAGTGGCGCTCTTTGGGGGAGGCCATGTTCAGCAGTGGACGTCTTCAGGCTAATGATGATGACCACGGACTGGAAGACACAGCATAAATGCACTAACAGGTGGAGCACGACGATTTGCTGGGTAATCACGAAACGTTGATTGCAGTGCAAAGGAGAAACTTCATTCTTAAGGTGGAACGTTACACTAGCGCGGGAAATTCAAATTTTCTTGCGTTCTTTTTGCCAATAATAGCTTAATTACTCAACGTGATTACATGAAAACTAATTTTGCGGAAATAAATATAATGTATCAACAAATTACGATTAAAAGTATCTCCTAGATATCATTGGTTTTGCGACAAATGGCAATAAACAATTTTCTTCTTAGTTTTTCAGTCTATTGCCATTTGTCGCTAAACCAATGATATATTATATGTGTGATACTTTTAATTGTAATTTATTGATACATTATATTTATTTGCGCAAAATTAGTTTTCATGTAATCACGTTGAGTAATTAAGCTATTATTGGCAAAAGAATGCAAGAAAATTTGAATTTGCCGCGGTAGTGTAACGTTCCACCTTAATTTGAAAACTTCCTTAGTAACTTATTAAATGCACGTAAACCGTTTATATTGAAACTGTCAAATCCATACAAATTTGTGTTTCTATCGGTCGCAATGAAGTTCCGTGATCACCTGGGCCAAACTACGGGGAGCCATTGTATATGCAAGAGGCAAGCAGTATCTCAAAGTGGCACTCTATGGGGAGGCTTTTAATAATGTTCACCAGTGGACGGTACCTTAAAAAAAAAAAAAAAAAAATTTCAGGCAACATGCTTATAAAATAAACGTAGACCCATATGCCCTACATATTTTATTGTAATAAATTTCATTGGGCACGTAGAGTCGGCGTGCTGAGCTGGCTAGAGGTGTCACGTAGCCTTCCTCAGAACTGGCGGTTCATTACACCTCTAGGCCAAAACTCCTCCCTTGGCGAAGATTGCCAGGGGGTCTAACAAAGATGCCTTTCCATTAGCGTTAACGCCCCACACTAACTCCAAAATGTATGGGAATGATATTAGCTATGGCATTAGCTGCGGAGAAGTTTTCCGCAGGCAAATAATTTTTTTTTTTCGTTTTCCCAATACATTTTGAGTTAGTATTAAGTTTTATTTTTAGGCGACTTTGATTTATCAGGCTGTTAGCCAAAACTGTTCATGCCTTTTTGGTGGAGCCAAGATAGTGTGATTAAAAAATCTGCCATCGTCTTCAGCAATAAATACGTCAAACCCTAACGTGGGAGCCAATAACTTCACAACTTTAGTGCTTTCATGTCCACGCATCTTATTTTAAGACTAGCAACTGCCCGCGGCTGGTGCCCATTAGGATTACAGTTGGATTACTTTGAAGGTTCATTGGGCAAATCGATAAGTAGGATTATGTAGGATCTATTACACCAGACCTTTAATACATTAAAGTAGCATTTTACTACGCCAGCTGGAATCCAATTTTTGCTCGGTTTCGTCATCTTCACTTAACGCCGTCTCTCAGCTCAAGTCCGTCTCACAAAAGTCTATCCTTGCTGTGGAAGATGTCGTAACTCAGAAGCAGTACGCAGGTAACGGCTACACTCTCAATGCTGATATAGTTCGCCGAGCCTACAGGCTACAGGTAACAGGCAAACAAACAAACTTTAATTATTAAACACCAATACCTAATGGAATAGTAGTTCCACAGTATTGTAGCAGTATTAGAGTAGTATCTGGGAATATTTTAATTAGTGTTAAGGTGGAAATAGTTTTAGTGCTATTAAAATTGGTGCTAAGTCGAGAATACCAGAATGACAGAACATTTTGTGAACAATTCAAACATCAATGTCAGTTTTTGTATACAGACAGCTCAGTCACAAGTTAAGAGCAGTATACATATAAATAAGAGGTCTCTGCTAAAAATATTCGGCAAATCTTGGCAAAGGGTATGCAATTAAGATTTATAGGTTTTCTGGCTGTTTTCGGTGCATGAGAATGCATAAAGAGACGTTGGATGTCAAATTAATTTATTGCAACATTTGTATTTACACCGTACAAGTGTTTGTGGTATTAACTGCTCGTTTAAATAAATTAAGGGGGTTTTGAGTTAATCCAGCCACTGGAAATAATTACTGGAATACATAATTATTTTTTTCTTAAGGAACAGGCAGCATCTAATTGCAGCACTGTCAGTTCTTGCAAGAATCAATTTATAGGGCGTTATTAATTAATAATGTGTCTTATCCAGGGTCTAGCTTACCCATAGGCTAATTTTTAGGCTAGCCTAGGGCGCAAGGAATGAGGAGGCGCTGAGTTTGACTTTACCACTTATAACTTGCACAATAAAATTTGGTGGATATTTTTAAATTCTATTATAAATTGGATTATTCCGCATTTATACTCAAGTAAATACAAAATTTAATTTCTTAAGAAAATTACATGAGAACCAAGGCTAAAGAGTTGCATGACTTGGATATAGAAGATGCGTTTTCTGGCGAGTGTGTCCATTTGGCACAGGTTTTAAAAGATAAAGATATTGATGAATGAAAGGTACAAAAATTAACCCCAAAGCATGGGCGTACAGCCAGAGAGAGGGGGGAAGATTGGGGTTTCAAATGTGTTTTATCTGGATTTACTTATAAACTTCCAAAATTTCGCTCGCTTTGCTCGCGCTATGATATTAACTTTTCTTCTCAGTCGATTTATTAAAATTGGCAGATTATAAATAAATAAATAAATAAGTGTGGACATTTCACACAGCGCCATCTAGCCCCAAACTAAGCATAGCTTGTACTATGAGAACCAGATAACTGATACAATACTTATATACTTTTTGTTTGTAAATACATACCTACATAGAATACAATATGACCCAGACACAGAACAAACACCTATGTTCATCACACAAATCTTTGTCCCGGGTGGGAATCGAACCCACAGCCTACAGTTCAGAAGGCAGAGCTACCAACTGAGCTAACAGGCCAGTCAACTCCGATAAGACTCTTATCGGGGTATATCTGTCTATATAGTACCTACCTAACCACTGTACAAAACCTGGTATAGCTTAGTTATTTACGAATAATCCTACTGAAAACTACTGTTGACTGGCATGGCTCAATTAGAAACATGCTATTAGTATTTTACCATTATAGTATAATATACATACATTTTAATAAATTTTAATACGTAGTTTATTCTATACAGCTGGATCATCCGACTGGATCTCCTCACTATCCCAACTCAACTCACGATCCAAATCACCTACAGTTTCAAATCGTTCTTTCCCACGGCGGATGTGATCGGAAATACATTATAGGAGTATAATTTATTAATTTGTTTCCCACTAACGAGCTGCTAATGCGAATCAACGCGGCACTAGCATGGTGATGTGTTATGCAGTAATGACATCGGATTGTTTTCCTCGGATTTTAATTGGTCTAAGGTTGATTTCTAAGAAAAGAAACGTAAATAAAAGGTAGGTATAGGTAGATAAAGGTATGTCTTTCAGGAGCATAAAAAGCTAGTGTCCTGCTATTAAAAATTAACAAGTAAAGCATTGCCATTCAATGTGGCAATGCTGCCAGCATTTTGGGCACTTTGCCCACTGGTAGTGGTTTGTTAGATTAGTTTTGTATTATATTGTTAATTTTATAGTTTTAGTTTAGTTTTATAGAATACCTAGTTTTATTGTTGTAGTTATACTTATTAAAGTGATTATTACATTGTATAGCAAAGAATTAAAATAAAATGGAACAAGTAAATATTATTTTCATAAAGTAGGTTAAAAATGAATGCAATAATTGAAAAAAAAAGTAAATTTAGTAAAAACGGAGTAATAAGCTTTTAAAGTTTCTGGAGGGGGCATCGCCTGTCCCTTTCTAGCAAAACATAGCTTCCTCACATGTTACTATGAATACGCACGTTAGGGACGTCACATGCTAAAGAGATTATATGTACAGCTACCACAGCTTAGTAATGAGATACTCAAGAACTGACGTCACTGCACGTTTGAACTGTCTCTTTCTATACCTGCATTTTAAAATGCTTGTAACTTTGTCATTTTTTGAGATATTTAATTTTAGTTTTCACGACTGTTTATTTTTTGAGGAATACTATTAATTTCTGACAACCGATGGGGAAGAAAGGTTCTCGAGTGGCGACCACGAACCGGAAGACGCAGCGTAGGCCGGCCCCCCACTCGGTGGACCGACGACCTGGTGAAAGCCGCGGGGAGCCGATGGATGCAGGAGGCGAGCAGCCGCTCAAGGTGGCGTGCTCTGGGGGAGGCCTATGTTCAGCAGTGGACGTCTTCAGGCTGTTAATGATGATGATGATGATGATTATTAATTTGTACAGTAAAAAATAGCAGGACACTAGCCTATAAAAGATATTCATTATATTTTTACTTCCTAGTGTCGCCGTATATATAGATATAGGTACCTATACACATACTGCAACCAGCGTGCGGTCTGTGAGAATATAGGACCACCCTATCTCTTTTTTTTTTTTTTTTTTTTTTTTTATGCTTGAATGGGCTCACGTTTGACAACATCTTGCCGTGTGTGCCGTAAAACCAGGCTCATGGAATATCCAGGGAATGGGCAGCATTCTCTTATGGACGTTTTATGGAGGAGGCCTATGTTCAGCAGTGGACGTCTTTCGGCTGATGATGATTTTTTTCCATCGCAGTGTATCACACACTGCGATGGAAAAAAATTTTAATAGTCTAGCTATCTTCATCGTCTGGTTTTAGTTCAATTTTTTTATTTAGTTTTACGGGTTTAGGTTTCAGGCTTCAGAGAAAACTTACAAAGCGATTTTTATGGCGGCAGGTAGGTATATAATAAATTAATGGACTAAGCTTTATGTTTGGACTATAGCAGCTTGCCTAATGTACTGGGTTAGTAGACCCAAAAACCTAAGTATCTTGGGTCAGTACAAGCTTATTGTGCATTGTCTCTAAAACTTCATTACTTATCGAAAATTGAATTCATATTTTCTCTGTTTCCTACTTTGTAAATATTATTGTAACACAATCCACAGGTGAGATTTACGCGCAACCAACTTATTAATTCTATAAATGAACATGTCACCTACATCTCTACGATCTTCGCTGAGAGTCAATATAACGCGGTACAAAAACCGAAGAGCTTGAAATCCGAGAAGGTTTAGTGCTTTGTCAATCGGACCTGCAATTGCAATTTGTCAATCAAATGAAACGAACGGCTGACAACAAGTCTTGTTGATTCCGCAAACTATCAATCACGGCAATCACGTATCGAAATCCTAAGACGTGCCAAAATGCATTTGCTAAAAAAGCTTGTTTCGGTTATAGCAGATGTATCTAATTAAAGTTCAAATAATTTGTTTTAATTAATACTCTTTTTAGTTCATGTCCTTCATAACAGATCCACAAGCCATGTGCCTGTGCAATTCAGGGTAAGAAAGGATTGAGCATCACGTATACTCTAGCCATCAATAATTCATCATAGTTGCAGGCAGGCAGGCAAGACCGAAATAACAATTGATTTAAGTTTTGCTAGAGCTTTCAAGGTTCAAGGCATAAGATTCAAGCGTTTAATGTTAAATATGAGCAGAAATCGCTAAAGTAACCGAATTATCTTAACGGCTATTATCTGTGCTAAAGGGTGATCTACCTAACTTTGATAGGTGACCATTTCTGAGTCTCACTTTGAAAAGTGAGTAGGTAGTGGTATTCGTTTACACGACCAATAAATACCTAATTTATCTCCAGGATGAAAATGAAAATGAAGTTTCTTACCATTGTGGTATTAACGTAGGCTTAGCATCATAGCTTTTACCTTGTACCACAACTTATTGAGCTTAGCTTTTGCCTGATTGACAGCTAAAGAGCTTCCAGCATAACTTGACCTTCCTTCCCTCTCTGGAAAATACCTCACAGGAAACCTTTAAGAGAATAGCGGTAACAACACAGGGTTCTTCCTAGAATGGCAGAATGTAAGCGCATTACATCTATTAAGAGGTTCGATGGTTGTTTCTTAATGTATCTGGCACGCATTAGACATTTAAATATGGTTCTTGAAACTTATGCAATGCAATGTATATATGCAATTGTATTTACGGTGATCGGTTAATGGGTGCCATTAAAATCGTTTGCACACGTTAGGCAGTTTTTCACACACGATCTTAAGCGCGCGATACTGCGCAATACAAAAGAGAAGGACAACGATGTTTTTCAACATATGTGTGTATGTGTGTGTGGTTATTACGTTTAGATTATTTTTGTATAATCATACTGTATTTGAACGTATCATTTAAAAGTACCTAAATAAGTTTTTAAGCAAAGCACGATGACTATAATGCTCAATGCTTATTTTTTATGGCACACTGTTGACATTGAAATATAATTACTTAATTTTTATTCATAGCAGTATTTCGTTAAAATTCATACTAAATATTTATACTAACGAGACTTTCCATAGTCAAGGCGAGATTATCAAATCAATCCCGTGCGAAAGATCGCACGCCTAGACGCAGCTTTAGTAGATAATCAACAACGTAATTTAAGGATTGAAATGTATACGGGTGTGTTGTTTTAGTTTGCATGCGCTCAGAGTAAGTATCTACGTTTTATTGCACAATACTGTTATGTAAGACGCTATCTGAAAACTTAATTTTTAATTAGTTTAATAAAATATCCAATTTAAAATATACGCTCATAATTAGCTTGTAATTAGGTGCATACTGATTACTACTATTGGGACACTGATTCGTTTGACAAATATTATGAAAGGAGAGAGAAAGAGAGAGAGAGAGAGGGAGAGAAGTCAACTTAATTTGGTATTAGTAATTATAACTATGTTAATTATCAGCCCTCCCTCACGTCAAAATATTTGAGAATGCTTTCTGTTGATTATACGATGCAAAGATTTATGTGCCACCGTGTCACCTTGATTTAGGTTCCGGCGTATGAATAGGACTACCTCATATCTCTTCCCACGGGTGCCATAATAAGAGTTGGCTAAGGGAATATCCAGAAAGTTGGCAGCAGCATTTTCCTTAATTTGCATTAAAATCTACTGCGATGACTAAGACGTCTGCCAAGCGTGGTGATTATGGCAATCCCCCAAAGAAGGGGGAGGCCTATGTCAGGGGACACAAATAGGGTGATGATGAGTGATGCTCAGATTTAAATAGGAACGAGGAGCACGTTTCCTTCGTGAACAAGACAAACCTTTTTTTGAAGTAGGTATTCGCTAAACCATTTACACTATTCAAAAGCTCATTCCAAGCTTTTCTCTGTCTGTTGTCAGACAACAGACAGAGAAAAGCATGCGCTAACATGCACACACAGACTCTAAACGTGCAGTTGCACGTTATATTAGTATTATTAGTTGCGCATATGCACGGCACGACGTTTAATTAGCTGCTACTATGCTGTACCTATGTTATGACTGACAGTGTGATAGTTGCGCATTGAAACGCTGGGAACTTTAAACTAGATAGGGTAAGAAAAACATTTAATTAATAATATAACTTATAGATTTATTTCAGAACCCTCTATAGATAAACTTTATGCCTATATATGTACAAAGAATATAATATTATGGATATATCATAACTATTTATACACAAAACATTAATAACTATTCCTTTGGAATGCAATGCACTTATTTGGACGGGACCGTTTCCATTGCTTATCTTAGATTCTAATTAAATTATTGATATACTTATTTTACTTAGATAATTATAATAGGTACTTATCCATAAAATACTGTAAATTCTTATAATTTGAGCTACAAAGACTATAACTGGCGTTATAGACTAGGTAATTATTATTTTTAAATGCATGGTAGGAAAAATTTACACATTTTCATAAAGTAATTAATAAATCTAGGTAGGTACCTAGAATGTAAGAGATAAATAAAAAATTTGGACGAATTATTTAAACTATATATGAAATATTAAACACAATCGTAAGAGGCTATAGCAATAGATATTTAAATAAAACTAAAAGAAACGTCGATAGTAGTAAGATTTTTCTCAACATTTGAACACAATTATTTTTATAATAGTACCTTCAAACCCCATGTGTAACAATGATAGTAAATTTTAAGTTCAATAACACCAATGAACTAATAAGAACATTTAATATCGTAATTGCAATTGACAATAATCAATCACCTCTGCAAACAATCAATCACGCAAATCGACGTTGATTGCGAATGATTGTTCAAGCAGTAGATTTTTTATTCCCATGGGAAATCATGTAATGACAAAAACGTGCCCTGTTGTATTGAGACAGGCTGTTAGATTGATAATGTAAAAATCTTTAACTTTTCTAAAACGTTAATGAAACTCGTGTAAAAGATCAACATAATTATAAAGCTGCCAGTGGTCATTTTCTAACAATTTTCTAACGTACGGCGTATTTATGAGATCTATATATCTCAGTGGCCGTCTCCTTGGACACTGAAATTTATCAATCGCAATTGTCAATCGATGTATCAATCACCTTAACAAGGTGCACAATCTATTCGCCAACTGCGCCCCAAGTCTACTAGGTATATAAATTGCGATTGCATTGCTTTAAAATTGTCGATTTTTGTCAAAATTTCCATGGAAAATTTCTCAAAAAGTTTTATATAAAAATTCAATCGCAATTCTAAACAGTAGACTTGGGTTTAGGGCTCTGTTCGCATGAACTTTTGAAAAGGCAATTACAATTACGACAAACATGTTTATTGGTAATCATGATTGACAATCCCGATTGATAATCCATGGTTGACAATCACGATTGATCGTCACGGAAGCTCCTTAACTAAACCTAACCACATCTTTTTCTTCATAAAGGCAATACAATAGTTAAGTAACGCAAGCTCGTTCTCCCGGTGGTATTGAAGCCATGTGGTTGTAAGTGAATCTCTGGGCGTACTCTTGCATTTTCAGCGCGGAGTCAGACCAGGGTGGGCTGGGGTTCCATCGCTCCATGCCATCGTCTTCTAGTGTTAGAGGGGCCAGGCGCATACGTTTTGGACTCGGGTATTCTATGCCTGTGAACAAAATACAGTTGGTTGTTAAGTTGTTTTTACCTTTCATTTAATTTGTTATTCTAGGTGTTTGAGTGTAAGGCATATTCAAACCGGTGCGTTATTCACTACCGCTGTGAGTAGCGGTATACCGCATGGGATTCCGCGTGGTATTTTGTATTGGTGAGCCCACTGCAAAAATACCTACGTCATCGGGTACCCGAATAGACTATCTTTAGATCGTTAACCGACACTTAAACATGTAAAAAAACAGGTCTGCCAGTTCCGATCCCCCCGGGTCATGGAAATAATCTACCTCCACCAACTTCAAATGTCTTGAATACTAAGTTTCGCTAAGTTTAGACCTGTAGGGTTAGCACGGCCGGTAGACAAAACTGTCTTTCCCCTGTTTTACTCCAAGCAAGTATGAAGAAAGTGACGTAAAACAGGGAAAGACAATTTTGTCTACCGCCCATGCTAACCCAGCTGGAAGTCCTTTTAATCTATTATCAGGGTCACCTTGGCTATTATTAGGCGTAGGTTTCATCGGTATTCGCTGAGGTAGGTAAAGGGTGTAAAGGGCTTCTTAGGGGTCTGCCAGGTACTTCCGGCAGGATGCGCAATGGCAGACCAATTTTTTGTTACATAATTAATCAATGGTTAATTGTTGCCAGAACTTTTATTCGAATAAATTTCGACAAAAAAAAATACATCAAAAAATTTCAATTATTTCCATGACCTGGCAGGATCGGAACTAGCAGACCCGACTTTTTTACATATTTAGATGTCGGTTAACGATCTAAAGATAGCCTATTGAGGTACCCGATGACGTAGGTATTTATGCAGTGGGCTCTCGCACCATATGAAGTACCGCGGTTAGAGCGAAACTTGAGAGAAATTTCATAAAAAATACCGCGTGGATTGCCGCGCGGTACACCGCTACCCATAGCGGTAGTGAATAACGCGCCTGTTTGAATAGGCCTCATCAGATATTAAAATCTATGCTAATAGTACATACATTAGATGGCACAACTTGTTAAGTACTAAATAAAAGGCCGAGTTAATAATGCAATGTCATGTAATTTGAGCTTTGCTTAAAGTTTTAAGTCTGTAGTCTCTAAGCTCATCAGGAAGATTAGCTTAGAGACAATCAATTGCAAGTTTTGTACTGTATATACTGATTTTTGACTTAAAAGTGCTAAAAATAGCCTATTTGCAATAAATATCGCACTTTGAAGAATGTAATCTAGTAGGTATGATAAATAAATAAATAAATATTTGTGAACATTTCACACAGCGCCATCTAGCCCCAAACTAAGCATAGCTTGCACTATGGGAACCAGATAACTGATAGAATACCTACTTGTATATTTTTTTGTTTGTAAATACATACATAGAATACAATATAACACCCAGACACAGAACGAACACCTATTTATGTTTATTACACAAATGTTTGTCCTGGGTAGGAATCGAACCCACAACCTACAGTTCAGAAGGCATGGCTACTACCGACTGAGCTATCAGGCCAGTCAATCATGATGTATTTATTGCATTGGTACTGACAGACAATAAAGCCAAGTTATGTTATGTTAGTGCATGACATGACGAGCAAGTCGTTCGCCTGATGTTAAGCAACAACGGCCGTTCATAAATGTTACAGTGTCACTCGGAACTCTTGCAAAACACCACAACTTCCTCCAACATTAGTCGGGCAAAAAACATAGAAAATAACTAGGAGTATGTTTAAATCACTCACTTTCAAGAACGCCACTTGAGCAAGGATCCTGCAAGCTGTAGTTGACTCTAGGATACTGTTCGTAGTACTCCCTTTTACTCTGGTGGGGGTACATGTACATATTGCTGTTTACCACGATCTCGGGGGGTGGGTCGTAGTGATGGGGCGATCTGGGGACAAACTAGGTGTTAAGGTGGTAATGAAAAAAAAAACCGGCACAATAAACAAGTAGGACTCGCGCACGAAGGGTTCTGTACCCTTGCCATCTATAGTAGTTTTGAGTAGCAGTACTATTTAAAGCAGCGCCATCTATGACTTATCTGGTAAACAAGCATCATTATCTATCCCTGCCATCTAGTGTTGAGTAGCAGTACTATTTAAAGCAGCGGCATCTAAGACTTATCTGGTAAACGAGCAAAAAAATCACGTTTGTGGGCCCCCTTAAATATTTATTTTATTCTGTTTTTTTAGTATTTGTTGTTATAGCAGCAACATAAATACATCGTCTGTGAAAATTTCAACTGTATAACTATCACGGTTTGTGAGATACAGCCTGGTGACAGACGGACAGACAGGCAGACAGCGGAGCCTTAGTAATAGGGTCCGTTACCCTTTGGGTGCGGAGCCTTAAAAAGTGAATTCATTTGTGGGTCGGGAAGATTACAACTCCACTTGAACCCACATGTCACAGGGAACCCCCAACCACAGATAATATAATACCATACTAGTACCCCAACATGAGGAATTTTTATTTCAAACCTCTTCGTTTTTCTGTCTGGTTAGTTTTTTTTATTTCTCTTATTCACATCAACAGCTGGAAGACGTCCACTGCTGAACACAGGCCTCCCCCTAAATTGCCCCTTTGGACGCTTATAATATTTGTATTGCCATAATCACTACGCTTGGCAGGCGGCTTGCTGGTCGGAGATTTAAATGTACCGAGGAGAATGCTGCTGCCCATTCCCTGGGTATTCCCTTAGCCGGCTTTTATATAGCACCCACGGGAAGAGATGGGGTGGTCCTGTTCGCACACCGCTGGCACCACACGGCCAACATATAATGGAAGTTTACTATTTTCTGATTTTTGTGAAATGTAAGTTCTGTTGTTCAATATGGTAGAAATGTAAAAATCAATTTTATTTTCTAAATTACCTAAACCAGTTTATTGATTCATATTGCGTAGTGAACATTTTATGAGTCAGTAGAAAAAAAATAGTAAGTTTGTGCCTAACCATAACCAAACTTTTAACTTGACAGTTTTGGGCTTCATCAAAAACTTAGCATCAATATGGAATACAAACTTTACCTACATAACATAAAGACTTACGCGAATGCAAAGCCAAGTTGATAAAAAAAAGTTGCATTATTATGGTAATGAAAGGTGTCAAATTACGTGGACGGACAGACAGCCGGGATGCGTTGATTTTCTTATTTATATTCCTACGCGTACTTGACACATACAAATTGTATGGGTGACCTTGTCGTATTTATGTGTACCTATCTACCTATCTCATTTGTTTTTCGAGTTGTAATATGTATGTTGTTTAAGGTTTGTGGATGCATTTAGATGCCTATCATAGTGAGTAAAGGTTTAAGGTGGAACGTTTCACTAGCGCAGCAAATTCAAATTTTCTTGCGTTCTTTTGCCAATAATAGCTTAATTACTAAACGTGATTACATTAAAACTGATTTAACGTAAAGAAATAGAATGTATCAACGACGATTTGATGAAAGCCGCGGGGAGCCGATGGATGCAGGAGGCGAGCAGCCGCTCAAAGTGGCTTTCTGTGGGGGAGGCCTATGTTCAGCAGTAGATGTCTTCATCAGGCTGTTGATGATGATGATGGTAAACCATCAAAAATACATAAAATAATAAAACAATAGGAATAGGTGGAAGAACAAAAGTTGTTTTTCAAATGCTAAGAGTTTTGTTAGGTACATTTATAACATTTTAGGAGACCATGTATATAAAATGAGGCTGTAAATTGGATAAAAGTACAGGTTTCAAAAACCCTTGATTTTGACTGACGCTTCCAGTCGGACGATGGTTGAACTCACCCTTGATAGGTGTTATCTGTCACATAATATTTGACTATGATTAAGCTAAAATATTGTATTGAAACACTTACCTTTCTTCGCTAATCGTCGACTGAGGTGAATGCGTTGAATAGTCCACTGGCCCTCTCTCACCATACACCCTCTCACAGCCATATTCATCGACCTTCTGCACATATGGCGACACATGGTAACCACTGTAATCTGGCTCCTGGTTCTCCACATAGTATTCTTGGTACGGGTCCTGGTAACACTGGTCACGGCGGAAGAATTTTTGACACCGGGGGTCTAGGATCCCGCAGGGCTGGTTCTGGTAGCCGTAGTACTGGTAGAGCCAGGAGTTTGCTAGCATTATTGAGGCTTCTTCTTCACTGTTGGAAATGAAAATAAGATTTAAAGGCGAAGTCAATTTCTTTTTGGATGAGGTTTATGCATGTGGTGACGAAGATGAAAATGGTATTAGTGTAGTTTGTATAAGTTATTCCGTGCATGGTCTATTAAAATGACACAAATAAGAATTTTCTACAAGCAAAAGAGAATTGCTGTAGATAGACAAATTTGATTTCTTCCTGCCAACGATACTTGCAACTTGCGAAGACTGGTATAGAAGCTTTTGTTTGCATGATTGGATTGAATTATATGAAATGTATTTCTGGATTCACGTGAAAGTGGTGGTCCGACTCTATGCTCTATACTCTAATATGTAAGGCTTTTTGTCATGTAACGTGTTAATAATTTACCTTAGAACCTGATTCGTAGCAACAATAAATTGCCGAGGAGTGTCGGTAGCATCTTTGACTTGCAACACTACGTGTACCCATATAAACTCTCCGCTTCTTTGCTGCAGTTTCACCAATAGTATGCAGCATTTGTCTTGCTCTGATTGTGTTACTGTAACAAGAGATTAAGGTTGTAATTAAGTATAATTAAATTCATTCATTCATTAGTGGTACATCTAGCGTTACAGGTGTTCTTCGGCTGCGGTGACCTCTTTCTAGCGGGAGGCTGTATTGTACTAAGCTAGTTTAAGCTTATTTTTTATTGAGATTCACCTAAGAATCATTCAAGTACACCACTGTGCAATTTTTTCATTCTAACTGCGTCCATTTCGTAAACTTTTATTTCAAGTATTATGTTTAGGTATACAGTTGTCATTTATTTTTTATTGTGCGTGCGGTCATATGTATATTAGCGTCGTACTTCGCCAAAATATCCCACCACTACGAACAAATCAATTCGTGTAGGTTTAGATAAGTTCTCTTTTGAAAATTGATATGAATGTCCTTTGAATTCGCCTAATATCCAGTAACAGGAGGGTGTATTTGGATTGTAGCTTATGAAATAATTAAAGTCGTTAAATTTTTGTCAGACGATTAGGTCCATGTTTAGAAAGCTTAGATTAAAAAGTTGGAGAATTTTGACCGTCGTTAATTAAGCTAATTAAGTTTTTGTAATTATTCCATTCAAAAACGTGAATAAAAAATGTAAGTTAAGCATGCTGGGTGTATATGACTTGTGACGTTATTGTCCTATTGTTATACTACATGTTGCAAAAATTTTAAACTCGGAACATAATAAAAAATACGAGTTTTTTTTTCCAATAAAATTTTAAAGTGGCTGAAGTTTATTTTTAGGACTTCGTATTTCGAAAAAAAATGAACGACTTTAATTATTTCATCAGTTGCAAAGCTTCTATTACCGGACTATAAATAGAACCAATCCATTTGTTTAGGTGCTAGGTATTTTGGAAATAATTTTGGTGTTATTTTCCTCGGTGACATACTTTGGGTTTACCTCAAACTCTTAACAATTTTTGTGCCAAGTGGGGATGGAGCCGTTCATTTTGCCCTTTTTGAGATTGTTAATATTACCTATTAAAACTATAAATTCTTACAATTCTACTTACTTAACCTATGTTTACTTTGTGCTTCTCGTAAACTGTCCCAGTGTATTAGTTGATACCATGACGCGTCTGATAGTTCCGATTTATTCCAGCCTAAATACCATTCACCGCTGAAACAAAAAAAAAACTATTAGTTAAGATTGTTAATTCCTGACGGCTTAACACAGAAATGGGTGACAATTAACGCAATCGTAAACATTTTCAAGGGTGTTATAATATTAAAAGAAAGAATGGTAGAGTCTATTATACTAATCCATGAACTGCTTATGTGTGAATTTCATATGATAAGTAATGCAAAGTAATGTAAAAAAATTAGGCGACTAGTCTTTTATAAAATCACCAGAAAGTACTCGTATTCATAGTAGGTTCATATAAACAGTTTCAATTTCTTACTTTGGATCCACATGTAGTATCTTCATGTCCATAGCATGCACAGTAGTGAAGACGTTGGTGGCTCCATGTACAACGCACTCCCGAGTCTCAGGCATTGCGAGTGGAGTGCACACAGCCAGGAACACAGGCTCGTTCCGACTGCAGAGTGGGAGGTATGATACATAGTGACCTCGTATTAGAACTACCTGAAAGAATTTGAAACGTTAAAAGTTTGTAGAAAAATTCATTGATAATTTGTATTTTTATCTTACTGTGTATTTCTAGTGGCAGTTTACAGAAAAAACAAAAATGGATAAAAATAAGATGACATCTAGGTCGTGGAAAACATAGGTACGTGTTCAGCTTATAGGATAGGACGATTTAGGAACTTGTCCATTTTCATTGTTGTCCACTTCCTAAATCGTCCTATCCTATAAGCTGAACACATAGCCGAAGGCTGGTTTCAAATGGCGTACCTTAGCAGAAGCTACAGAAAGGGATGCAGTATACGAATACAGGCTGATGTTAATGAAACTGACATATTCAACTTACTTTTTGGTCCCCAAATCTCATCTGTCTTCTTGCATTTCTAGAAACGTTCATTCTGCAGAAGAAATTCCTATTCTTTGGTATATTTTCAGTCTCTCCGTTACCACCTCTATTTAACTCCATCTGCACTGTCTGGTGGTCTTGTCTGTCTATGATATCGTATACGCTGTCTCCGTGTATTAATAAATCTTCCTAAAATTGAATTAGTTTACTATTAATCTCATGTTTTGCAGTTACATTATATTATTTTCTAGAATTAATGCAGAATTGAATTAATTTTTGAAGCGTGTTAGCTACTTATTTGCCAATTTAGTCTCTGAATTCAAAACTTGTGGTCCCGGTTTACGAATAGGACCACCCCATCTCTTCCCGTCGGTGCCGTGTGCCGTAAGAGCCAGCTAAGGGAATATCCAGAGAATGGGCAACAGCACTTTCTTCTGCAAGCTTCAAATCCTCTGATCACCAAGCCGCCAAGCGTGGTGATTATGGCAAACCCTCCCTTTGAGAAGCGTCCAAAGTGGCATTTTATGAGGAGACCTATGTTCAGCAGTGGACGCCTTACGGCTGATGTAGTAGTAGTTATAGTAGTGGTAGTATTCAACACTTTCATAATTTTCTCTTTATCAGTAGCTGCGTCTTTTGTGTCAAACTTACCATGGAATGTCCTAAATATTCCGCAGCGTTTTCCGATATGTACAATAGTTTTCCATTCTGTGTCATCATCATCATAAAACCGTTCATTGCCTGAAAAACAATGTATCATGTTAGTAAATTTATGGCTTGAATTATAGCAGGCGTTTAAGGCAGCCCAAGCTACTTTAAGGTTAGTTTATAAAAGGCACAACGGGCACGCATTTGTTACAAGTGTAGTTTCGCATGAATATGCAAAATGTAAAATATATTATAAGAATATGGAAAGTTGCGTGAAATTTGAATATAAAATAAATTCCAAAAAAATCTGATCGGTCTACCAGCACAGATTACTAAAAACGTTCCTACGTAACTACTAGTGACATATTTCACTTAGGGTCATCCACTGTTTGAAGAAAAATTATTATAGAAATTTAATAATTCAATAGTTATTGAAAGATCCAATTGAGAATTTTATTGTTTTGTTTTTGAAGTTAAAACAAATGCATTTTCCACTAGAGCGTCTTCAACGCGCGTTCCAGCCGCTAGTACAACTACCTCCTATCAGACTATGTCATACACTCGTAAACTTGAAAACACCATATTTACCTTCGAAAATCCGATATTGGGTGTAGGAGTCGCCTGTTCTTGATACTGATAGCTGAAGTCGTGACTCTTGAACACTAAAACGGAAAGAAAGACCGAGTTATGGGTGAAGTTATAGCAACTATAGATAAGATAGCGGGCTAAATGCATTTTAAACGTCTTAATATGCCTTCTCGTGACTGAAGGTGAGCTGACAAAAAGTTTGGGGACGAGAAAATGTGAGAGCACGAGATTCTAGGATAAGGGTGCGGACGTGATGAGGTTGGTAAAGATTTAGGCCATGAGAAACTTTATGGAAAACTACACGGAAATGAAGATGAGCTTGTGTATGGCAAACTTATTTCATATGGTTGATTCATGTCGCAGATAAACTATGAAAGTAAATGCTTGCAAATACATAGATGCCAGAACAACTTTGTTGGATGTAACAGCGTCTCACGAATCATAGGTAATTTTACGAATGATCTGTTAATTTGTGCCTGTTGGGAAAATTGCAGTGACTTTTAATTGTATAAGTGAGTTGTAAATGCTAACGTAGGTACCTATACTTGAGTTTTTAATAAATATTCGTAAATTTTATTACAATCGTTTCTGGACTAAGATATGAACTTTTTATCAGAGATTTATCAATGATCAGCAACTTTATAAAAGCATAGACAAATAAGACAAATATTGTGCTACCGTGACAAATTGCTTTCAAAATAGGTAGGTACTAGCGTATCTTCAGCTAATTATTCAGTGGCAGGATCATGTTTAAAGTTTGTTGTTGCTTTATAAAGTTATTACAAACAACAATTGACTTCGAATCTACGAATAATAAGTTTAGAAGGGTTCAAGCCAAAAATAGCATAATTATGTTTTCCTTCCTTGTTGAGATACGAACCAGTGGTAGCTATGGTTTATGATGATACGGATGACAACATGAACAATAAGTAAGAATACAGAGCCTCATGTGCGCGTGCGCGTGATTTGGAAGAAACCTATGTCTTTAGGCAGCAGTCTAAAAAAGCTGATGATAATGACCAACCTTCATAGAATGGATTTTAAAGTGTGAACCACACCATTAGGTAAGGTATTTCTATAAAGATTTTATTGTTCATGAAAAACTGTTGGTGAAAACCCACTGGTTGCTAAGTTTTATAGGAACTACTATAAAAATAATTATTTGTATGACCAACCTTGCTGGAAGTAGTTCATCTTCCTCACATAAACGCAGACCAGGGCCATAAGTTGCAGCTGCGAGAGCCTCTGCCTGGTGGAAGGGGGCAGAGGAAGGAGGTCCCGGAGATTGGAGATCTCAGCGTTGATGAGGTCCCGGCGCATCTTGCTGGCGCCTTTTGTTGACTTTGTTGGTTCAAATCTGGTGGATGAAACACTTTGATGAGAATTAGTGAGTGTTTAGTGGGTTGTTAAAGCTGATGGATTAAGGTCATGCAGGTTATTTATTACCACAGAAACTTATTCCACCATACCGTGATTTTAAGTTATTTGATTTTAATTGCACTGGTCACAACGTTGAACCATGGTGTAAGCATTGTTTGCAAGCACTATGATATTTGTATTATAAACTACTGAGATTGATTGATTGACAATGAACTATCCACAGTAGCATAGAATAATATTATCTGTATCTAGGTATTCTATCTCAGGATGAATGGATGGGACGGCAAAAGAAAGGAGACAGATGCCTGTCCCCCTTCCATTGCCGTCCCAGTTCATCCTTTTCCCCTATCTTTTTCCCTTTCGCTTCCCACTTCTCTTCGACAAGATGAGTATAGTGTACAGGGTTAGGACGTAAAACTAATTGACCTGTGCGAAGCCGGGGCAGGTTAGTTAATCTAATAATAAATGAGCTGACTTCAAAGGAAGACAACTGGAATATAAAATTTATTCAAAATATCTTTTTTTTTTCTTATAGTTTGGCTCCACACATAGTGTATTTAGCCAGTATTGTAGTTTTTCATCGTATTATGAAATATTTCATGTAAAGTCAAGTCTTAGTCACAGTCAGTCAGGGTAGTCATAGTCCAGTCTAAGTCAGGTAGTCATAATCCAGTCTAGGTCATGCCCTAGTAAAGTAGTGGCAACTTTACTAGAGGCTTCTATGGAATTTTGGAAGCAACACGAAAAACACCGTTTCACTACATTATATCACTTGCCCACACTTATACTCGTAATTCAGCACTTAATGCGTAAAATGCCACTAATTTTAAACATTAACACTAGAAAAAACATAAGTTTTGTGAAATAATACAATGCAACGACGTGAACTTTTTCACGTTCCCGACAAAACTCACAAAAAAAAAATTCTTTCCATCAACTTTCAGATTTCTTGAAACGTTTTAATAAAACATAACATCCATGTAATGCTCCATTCACAACACACTGAAATATCAGTAGCGCTCATTTTTGTGCCAAAATATCAAAATATACTTTTATTTCCTTTTATAAGCTGTCGGCGGGCTAAAGCTGCACTACTTACAGATATTTTTTTAGATAAAACAAAAAAATGGTCCTTGTGTTTGAACGTCGAATAATAATCATCACCGCTGCGAGTAGTAATAGTCATTTCATTGTGAGTTGAACTTAAGTTCTGATTTCCACACTATAAAGTTAAATGTTTTCTAAGAGATAGTCATAGACAATGCGCGGATGCGGCGTTCCGGAGAAGTGGCAGGTGCGGCGTTCTTGTGATGATTTACATATCGTAGTTTATTGCATATCGTAAGTTAGCTGCGCCCGCGGTTTTTTACCCGCTTGTGTCTTCATACAAACATTTCTACCCTTTTGTTAAAAAAATCACTCCTAACTAACTACCTTGGCGATCATTATTCACGGTAGTAGCTGGAGTGCAGCCCCAGTAGTGCGGTAGCTATAGTGCGATTTTTAGACGCACTCTAATAAAATCCCGATCGGTCCACGCAAATATCTTTTCAAGAAAATTTACACTTACAACGGTGAAAAGATAATCGTGAGGAAATTAGCATGTTCGAAAATCAAAGAAGTTCCAGTTCCTGTGACTTCCACTAATGACCAACCCGTACAATCATCATCATTACCATGCATCAACAGCCACTCCACCACCACTGCAGAACATAGGCCTCCCCCACAGAGCACCACTTTGAGCGGCTGCTCACCTCCTGCATACATCGGTTCCCCGCGGTTTTCACCAGGTCGTCGGTCCACCTAAGTGGGGGGCCGACCTACGCTGCGTCTTCCGGTTCGTGGTCGTTACTCGAAAACCTTTCTTCCCCATCGGTTGTCAGTTCTACGAGCGATGTAGTCTACCCATTGTTACTTGAGCTATATTCATATTATTCAAGTCTCAGTTCCATAAGTCATCACTGGCAACACACACTGATCGAAAACCTTTGTTTTCAGGCTCTGCGGTATTTTGGACAAAAAGATAGGTCGAAGTTTCCCGAACGCTGCCTAGCCGAGTTGGATTCTTCGTACAGCCATAGCGTGGTGGAATATAGTTTACACTCGTTCCTGAGAGAAAGCTCGTGTCCCAGCTGTGGGAACATATGGGCTGTTTTTGTATAGCTGCACAAGGAACATTTCTTTCACATTTCAAATCTGTAGGTCATCGACGGCTATGCGAAAATCAGATAGCAAAAAGACAACAAGATAGGCACGACCTCTACTTAAAATATAACCTACAAAACTGATCTAACCTAAAAATTTCTCTAAAACCATCACATTTCCCAAGCAATCAATAAAAACACCATAAAACAAACAATAATTTAATACGATTCAATCAATATAATAACGCTGCGACAGGCCACAATCATCTCTCCTGTTCCCACAATAATGCTTAACGATCGACGAAAAAAATCTAATCACTGGAACAAAATAAAAAGGTACAATGCAGCGAGGCTCAACCTGCGTGCTGGTGGACCGCACGCTTTGAAACAAAACTTATTAATGTTTCTAGAATGTCTTCTTCCTAATTGGTATTTTAAAGGTTTTGACCTTCTGTTAAAGATACTTAATAACAATAACCTAATTTACTTCATAATTCATAAATCTTAAAAAAGTTATGTGTGCCTAACTATTTTTCTACTATACTTTGACAATAATAAAAATGTATTTCTTATTAATTATTAAATATTAGTTATTATATGAATAATATATATTAATATTAGATATCAATTATTTGTATTTCTTGTAAATGATTACTAAAGGACCTTGTTTTAAAATAAAACTACTTTAGTACCCATACTAAATACATTTATTTATCAAAAATGGGATGACAAATTATTAAATGCCGTGCAGCGATTTTAATTTCTTATAAACAAGACACATCTTTTGCGGTCCTATAAAAATATTTGACCACCCCTGCCACAAAACCTCGGAAGGACTGCCCACGAGATGAAAGTGCCGCGCGTGCGTGCTCGTTCGGGTGCGTACACGCATGTTAACATTCAAGGGAGACGGAAAGACACTTCCTCTAGCTTTTTATACATCGATAGCTATTAGAAATATAATATGGGTTTAAACGATCGAGGTGATGGTTTGATTTAAAGTAGTTTGTAATGTGATTGGTTAATTGAGCGTGTGAGCACATAATTTTTTTTCATTTTTAGTACAATAAATATTAGTAAGTACTATAAATAACGAGAGTTTTTTTTTGGATTTTGTGTCGTTAAGTAAATATTTTGAAACAATTTTAATCTATCGTTGTTTATATAATAGTAACAAATGCTAATTATTTTAAAACTAGAGGTGCGCTTCACTGTTTTACGCGTTTTCCTGCAGGAAATCAGAGTTTTCCCGGGATAAAATATCTTATATGTTGATCCAGGTAACATATACAACCCCTGTGCAAAATTTCATCCAGATCAGTTCAGCCTTGAAAGCAAAAACAAACATAATACACAAAGACACATTTCGCTTTTATGTATTATGTATTAGAAAATCCTAAGGTATAATATTATAGTAGATACGTACCTAAATGAGTTAATTTTATTGACCAAATGTGATCTGACTGCTCTGTTCTCTAACTAGGTAGGTATTTGATTTTTATTCATTAAATTGAAAGAAGCTGCTGAAGTGTAAATCAGAATTTAGTTCGTTTTAAATGTATTTTACTAAAGAGTTAATTAAATAATTAATTTATCATCAATCTCTTTAAACTTTACTGTGTTTTATGTATTCCTTTATTGGATATTATTTGTTTTGTATTATTTTAATTATACAGCAAATTAACAATGATTACTTATACTCGATTACTTTTCAACAATCCAAGCACCATTTAATTTACAAGCCAATTCCGAACCGTTTTTTTTTCAGAATTCCAATCGAGAATGCCCCGGTATGATGAGCAATGGTGACCACGGGTTACACCACAAAAACCCAGCATTCCTTACATACGAGACGTGAGCATTTCACGGTGATTCTACGTTTTCAACCGTTAAAATTCTTCCGTAGTAGTTACGTTAGGGATGTCATACTAAGTGCAGCGAAGAGGAGAATCAAATGGAATTCTATTGGTTATTATTCATTGAATCCTAATGATTACTTATAATTAATTACTATTCGTTAATAGTCTTTTATTTTACTTATTAAAAAGATTTAGGGCAGTATTCTAATAGTGAAAATGTCACAGAAAATAAAAAAATACTGTTTAGGTAAAAGCTCAAATAATAATAATGAAACGTTATGCTATTACTAATTTACGCATTTGCATACTGGAGGATTTTGGCAGTGTTTTAAGACATTAAGGTATATTTATTTCAATTAAGTAGCTATATTATAAAAACCAATTGGAATCGTTGACAAAGTTTTTACAAAATTAAACAAATGAAAATCAGTACCAAATTTTATAATTCTGTTGTTAATTCGCGCATTCATGTGTTTTAATATTTATACAAACTTATGCTTTATACTTTAACTTTTTACTATGTCTCCACGAAATGTAACCTATGCACGGAGCTGACTACTTGCCCGTTCGAGATAGAAGGATTTTTGTCTAAATTTCAGGTTTATTTTTACTGTAGCAAATAGGTTTTTGGTATTTTCAAAGCTGTGTTACTTCCCTACAAGGAAGCCAAATACAATTCGTGACATTGTATTTCACAAAAGTATAAAACGCCACGTAACATTTTTAAATTCAAACTTCAATACGTATATTTGTACAAGGTTACTCTATCTATACATAGTTACATAAGTTGTGCCAACGTTTTTACTTGATAAGGTAATACTTTGTACTGTATGAAAAATGCTTATGTCAAAGAAATAGAGTCTGAAATTCTATGTTTTGTTTTCTATTTGTTCTGACGCTGAAATTTCGCGTGTGTGAAAAAAAACATATGAAATGGTTAACACATCGATGTCGGCATTGCACGAGATTGATCACGATTTTCAGGTTTGATTTACTATCTCGGTACCTATTATATTTCGTATACTTTATGTGGTGATCACAAAAAATAGTTCAAGTAATTAATGAAACTCAATAGTAATTAATTGATGAACTGAATAGGTACTCTTGTTTCAGGAGTTTTTTGTACAGTAGGACTCTGTGAGCTGTACTGCGAGTCTGTCTATGTATAACCTAGCAGAACTGAAAAACTACAGGTATTTAAGTTTCCAACGCCCATTGCCATTTTGAAAATAATCCAAAAAGCTGAATCGACAAAAAATCCATATTAATTATCAAACCTCCTCATACACGCGAATCGGTTGAGAAATATGACCTTTAGAAGAACAGTAACTGAGCGGACATCCGCCTGACATACCTATATGAAATCATTTTTTACCCATGGTAGTTTCTTACTAACTAGAAAAGTCATTGGGACCGAGTGGGATTCGAACCACGGTGCGTCAGTTTGAAAGACGCACGGGAACCGCTGAGCCGCACTCGCTCACTGCTGAGCTATACTGGTTCACTGCTGAGCCATACTCGCTCACTGCTGAGCTATACTCGTTCACCGCTGAGCCGTACTCGCTCACCGCTGAACTGTACACTCACTCACCGCTGAGCTATACACTCGCTCACTGCTGAGCTATACTCGCTCACCGCTGAGCCGTACTACAAAGTGTACCCTGACTCAAACTTTTCAGGCACATCATGATGGATATGAATTTTTAGTCACAAATATATCGGTATATTTTTAAGACCGTGATCATAGTCGAAAACATGTTTTCGTAAATTATATGGTTTGTAAACACTTTGACAGTTTCAATTAGCATGTGTTTATTTATATAAATAGCGTACCTATTTGCGGTTATTTCAATCAATCAAAGTTGTAGGTTCTTTTTTACTAGAAAATGTGAGGAAATATCTAATGCAAAATCAGACTTCAACATCAACAGCCGGAAGTCGAAGAAGCGTCCCTGCTGGGCATAGGCCTCCTCCATAAAACTCCACTATAAAATCAAACAAATCAAACTTAACTTACCTACTTTAAGTATAAGTTTAGATGTAAAAGTTAATAGAAACAAATACTACTTTTGATCTACTAATTAAACTAATCATTAAAATATTAATTACTACAGAGGCGCCCCATGGTTTCTCCCGTTATTTACTGTTTTTTCTGCGGGAATCCTTAATTTTCCTGGATAAAGTATTTTATGCTGATCTAGGTATATAGGGTGTCTCAGTAAGAATCCACTTTTTCATTTAAAAATAAATACACGTAGTTTTTATGTTAGTTGTGATTTTTTTATTGGATTGTAAAGAAGACATGTTCCGATTAAGTATGGAATAAAATATCCGTCAACTAGCCCACGGCTCTGATGACAGGCTATGACTCTTTTTATGAAGTTTTCCATGACTTTGCACAGAGATGTGGCTGTATCTCACCGATGACGCGCTGGATCTTGGATTAGAGCTCAGAAATTGTTTCTGGTTTATTCTCATAAACCCCAGATTTCACAAAACCCCTTAAAAATGTGAATAAACCAGAAACAATTTATGGATGCGTAGGCGTGGTTTTATTTTAAAATTAAATGTGCCTTCTTACTGAGACATCCTTAAGTATTAGCAATATTACGCAGTGTAAAATTTTCAACCAAATTATAGCGCAGCCAAGAAATCTGCACAAACAGATATACAAACAGACCAATTTTCACTTTTATATATTAGTGGGGATAAGGAACACTCAATTATTTACTTATAGTTGTGTTTTTTAATTGGATAAAATATGCCTAATATAATTGACTTAAATAATTTTGCAGCTTCAAGTTAGCCCACAAATAATGATGATAAAATAATAATATATATATTATAAAATACCTACATTTTTTACATTTAAATGATCTTAATGAAAACTATAAAAATATACAAAAGTATTATAGTTCCTAAATATTAATCAGTGGGATTTGAACCCGCGTCTGGATTAGACGCACTCCCAGTGGAACTTAAAAAAAAAAACAATTCGTGATAAAATAACCAGCCAAGTGCGAGTGGGACTCGCGCACAAAGGGATCCGTACCATTATCTATAAAAACGAGCAAAAATATCACGTTTGTTGAATGGGAGCCCTCTTAAATATTTATTTTATCCTGTTTTTCAATATTTGTTATTATAGCGCCAACAGAAATACATCATCTGTGAAAATTTCAACTGTCTAACTATCACGGTTACAGCCTAGTGACAGACTGACAGAAAGACAGACAGACAGACAGCGGAGGGGTAATAGGGTCCGTTCTAGGCTTTGGATACGGAACCCTAAAAATACTATGTAGGTACACCAATAAAGTCCAAATAAATAGAAAGAGCAACAAAAAAAAAACAACTCACCTCAAAAACATTTTGGCCGAGTGATGAAAATCTCAACCAATTTAAAATTGACCACGAAATTTGAACACTAATTAATTATCAGGCCATTGTAAAAAACAATGTTAAATAAATATACACGACCACACAACCCGAACGATCAAGTCCTAATGATAACTCAATAAAAGATACAGCCCTTTAACACTTAACTTCACAAAATTAATGTCATATAGTAACCATAAAAAGAACCATAAAGAGCACGTGTGTAACATTATTCAACACCTATACAACCTCACACAAAGTCTCGAAAAACATTATTGAAAAAAACTAATTCCAAATTCGAATCTAATGACAGCGCGTCAATTTATGCGTGAGCTTTTTATTAGAATGAGATTAAGGCTCGATCCTGAAGCTCCGATACTTCCGTGCGCGAGCGCATCGGGACAGCGACTATAAAAAGCTACTAAGCCTCTCTTTCCCGCGAGCCTTATTTTCTTTTTTGTTCGGTAAACATGCGCCAGCGCCTAACGAATCCCTTCGCGTGGTGGGGGACTGTTCCAATTTCGAAAAAAGTTCAACAATTTTATAGTGTCATTTCGAAGAAGGCACTATCGTTTAATTTGAAAAAAGAAATTGAATTACGACTTAATTTTCAGCGTGAATGACGCGCGAGAACGAGACAAATAGATTCTCTCGTGACGTTTTCCAGTGAAGGCTTTGGTACCGCGCGGAAGAAACGGAAAGAGCCTGTACTTGCTCACATTGCTTGAGATTAATGAGTTCGAAAGAGATGTACGTAACGTAATTACGAGTTGGTCGAGTAAACGAGACGAAAGTATTATGATTGGAAGCAATGACAGTTATTGATATTGTCGTAATAAGCGGCGATTTGCGCTGAGTGCTGTTTTGGCGTATAGGCGGGATTGCGTCTGCGCAAGTTAACGTTAATTAGATTTTAATGACGGGCTGTTAAGTTTAGATTCCTTTTTCAAAACATGAGACTATTCTAAGTATGATGTGCGAATATTGACAGGTGTAGAAATAGCTGTTTAAATATAGGGTGGGTACTGGCATGCGCATATTAATTTGTTTTGTTTTTCTTGCGACTGGATAAATGGGTACCTAATATTTATTTACGATTTATCAGTTTTGTAGACGCCATTGGCATTTATACTATACCAGTTTATCTAGAACGTGTCTGCCTTGGTAAACGTAATAATTACTGTAACAGAGTAGGCAAACTGTTAAAGAGTATATCTACATTGTATGTGTAGCTATATCGACGCTGTAGTCATACTCTACATTTGTGTATAGATACGTACACTGCACGACACGTCAGGAACTCTGGTTGCAATTATTGCGGATAGCTGCAACAACAAAAAAATCGTCATTTCACAAAGAATGCGGGCACGCACCTATACCTATAATGGAATAGCTATACCTATAATGAAATTTGGAGTTCTCCAGCAAGGTCGTGGTAGAGTGAAATAAAGAAAGAATAAATACCTAATTCAAAAATATCGTATTAAATTCTAGAAAAAGATCATACGTACTTTTAGTTGGGTAAGTATTAGAAATATGTAAAACCTACTACAAAAAAAATGTATCCATTAACACTTTTCCAGCAATCTCTAAGTCGCTTCTAAAAGTCAGCTGACTACTACTTGGAGTGGCAAACATTTGAAGTATGCGGGCTACATTATGATTTAAAATAACCCAGCGGTCTACCGATACCTCCAACCATCTAAAACTGTACTTTGAATAGTTTTGACGGATGGCGTGACGAGCTAGTCGTTTGCTCGATGTTAAGCGTCACGGCTAGATATAGAAGTAAAAACAATGTTTTTTCTTAATTTTAATCTGTCTGTCTGTTCCTTTATTAGTTTGTTAAAAAATAAACGGAGAAAACGCTAGTTAAAGTTGCACAAAGACAGTTTTACTATAAACTCAATGAAATAACAAAACCGCAAAAGCCTCCGCGGTCGACGCTTTGCCCACCCCTGTTATAGATGATAGTTTGGAAGCTTTTAAACTTTAATCAAATGCAGCGTAGTAATGCTGCCAGCATTCTGGGCACTTTTCCCTCCGCCAACGGTTTATTTTAGGTTTTATATATTAGTTTTAAAGTTTTTAGGTATAGTTTAGTTTTTAGGTCTAGTTTAGTTTAGTATATATGTTATTTAAGTTTTTACATCCAATAAAACATCAAATGCAATATAGAATATATATTGAGTTATGATACAATTAAATTACTACCTACATACAAATTTTAATAAATCACTGCATTTTATTTTTAAACTAAAGTTAGAACAAGATGCTTGTAAATGATTTGATATACAAAATATTGAGAACTGAAAACAAATGAAATTGTAGGTAGGTAGGTACATTACCTACGTTATACAAAGAGGTATATGTACTACGTACTAGAGAAGCTATGGGAAGCAGAAATAGTTGCAATTTTTGGTTATATTAAACTAAAATCCGCTACAGCGCTTTATTTTGTTGCAAGTTCTAAACTTATTGTTTAAAAGCGTGCAAATACACGTGCAGTCCCTTTGAGTGCCGAGCATCGTATGAGCGAGAAGACGCCAATTGGAGTCTTTGCAGTGGTCGACAGTGCAAGTGAGAGATGTGCTGTCTAGTGTCTAGTGTATACATGGATGTCTTTGACGTTAAAGCCCGTTAGTTATTTTTTTTCGGAAGATCGGAAGTGCTTTCTTTTTTCCGCAAACGTCGCTGATTTAGATTTAAATAAAGAGTAAAGTTTTAATTCTTATTGCCCGGAGGAAAATTTAAAGCTGCCAAATAAATCTCTCCAAGTGAGATTTAAGTTTAAGATGAGTTGCGTGCCCCGCGGCCGGCCGCCGAGTTACGCAGATAACTACAGTAATCGGCACATCTTCCACTAATGTGGGAATGGACCTTCTCATGTAAAACTAAAAAGTATCCATGGGAAAAATCTGCAAACAAGATTCTTGTTCTGGATTTTCAGTGATTGTTTAATAAATAACGTATCAGATTTTTTCTTTTTAAATGTATTTCAAACCAAAAGTATTCAATAGTCAAATCGAACAGGAGACTTTGCTATTTAAAGTTTTATCCGTATTTTGTCAGCCTCCGTAGTGTGGTGGTTGAGTAGGTCGGCTCATAACCCGGAGGCGACGGGCTCGATTCCCGTGACAGGACAAGTATTTGAGCATATAAAAAAAGCATGGTCCTCGTAGTTTCTGGGTCCCTAGATACAGGGAATCTTAGTTAGGGTCCAGGGTCAATATATGTGATCGTTGGGCGTTATTTATTTTTTATGTGAACGAATGGCGTCTCTTGCGTTTGATAGTAAGCGTCACAGCTGCCCATAACAGTTTAAGTGTCAATCAAACTAAGTAAGTTATAAAGTTTTGCGTGACGCTATTGGGCACGTCATAAGATTTCTAGAGGTCACATCATAAAGTTTCATTTGTCCAGTAATTTCACTAGTTACAAAGAGTTCTTCAAAACCGGAACACAATCGGTACCTCATGCTTGCTTGCACACTACAGCTTGGCAGATTATCTCAGAGCGGTACCTAGTACCTACTAACCTGCATTAACTTGCAGAAAAGTCGTAGGTACTTGCCATGTAGCAATGCCACCAAAAGCACCTGAATGGTTGTTTTCGCTAATCCTAGTTTTGAAAGAAAGTATCGTGATAGGTTGCCAGCGCAGTGTAGAATATACCTCACAAGTATTAATATTCACTAATATTAATACTTTTATTTATAATTATTATCACTTTAAAGTGTATAAGCTCAAAAATTTACATAAATTCAATCATCATTATCATCAACAGCCTGATGCCGTCCACTGCGTCCATAGCCCTCCCCCAGAGCACGCCACCTTGAGCGGTTGCTCGCCTCCTGCATCCAGCGGCTCCCCGCGGCTTTCACCAGATCGTCAGTCCACCGAGTGGGGGGCCAGCCTACACTGCACCTTCTGATTCGTGGTCGCCACTCGAGAACCTTTCTTCCCCATCGGTTATCAGTTCTACGAGCGATGTGGCCTGCCCATTGCCATTTCAACTTGCTAATTCTAAGAGCTATATCGGTCACTTTAGTTCTCCTGCGGATCTCCTCATTCCGGAGCTTATCACACAGAGAAACGCCGAGCATAAAAAATGAGAAAAAAATTCAATAGGTAAAAATAATACATAAATAGGTAAGTTTAATTGTTACTTGCATTTTTTTGAACGGGCTTATGCTGTTGGTGTTTACCGACCTTTATAGCGCCACCGGGCGGGAACTATTACTTGCATTAAAATTCTCAACATCATTTATACTAAACTCATCGTAAGTAAAACGCTTGTAATTTTTCATGAGCCAGCCTTTTAATTTAACTGACTTTCCGAAAATGACGAAGGATCAAAATATATACTACTAACTCTTGCACGTATAAAAAATTCAATCTATCAAAGAACAAACAAAATATGAATAATTCCGTTACATCCTTCCAATAAGTTCAAAGCCCACCGGCGAATGCCGCCCAGCCACCTGAGCGACAATATTGTGATCAGGCGGCGGATCAATCGAAGCCATAGATTAAATAACAGTATACCTACAGTGATCGAAGCTTCGGCGCAGGCGCAGATTATATAAGTCACAGTTGTTTGATTGGAATATAGGACACATTTTTACCATGAATAGGTACTTAGGTACGTTTTATCAAGGAAGAAGAGGAATGCCAATACACCAAGAAAACTGCGTAGACGCTTTCATTAATTCCAAGGTGATCACTAAGATGGCGTTAGGAGTATCGAAACGTAGTTTAAATGAACAAAAACACAGAATAAGATAACAGTCACTCCTTCTTGTTCCATGGTTTTATGTAGTATCCGAGTGGCTGCTAGCTTCTTGCATCCATCGGCTCCCCGCGGTTTCGACCAAGTCATCGGTCCACCTAGTGGAACGCCGTCTTACGTACCTAGTGGCGCACTATGGGAGAGGCCAATGTTCAGCAATGGACTACTTCAGGCTGTTGATGATGATGATCATGGCAAAAAGGAAGTTTTACTAGGTGGTAGGACTTTTCTGCAAAGTTCGTCGCTTTGCCAGTTATTCTGCCACCAAGCAGTAGTGTGCAAGCACTATTGTGTTCCGGTTTGAAGGGCATTGTAGCTAGTGAAATTACTAGGCAAATGAGACTTAAGAACTGATGTCACAGTCAAGAAAACTTTATAAGACTGTGTGATGTCTCAGGATGACGTGCGCAGTGCGCAGTGTCACGCGAAACTTTAATTTTGAGTTCCGAGTGGCATTGCAATCTGTTATGGGCGGCCGTGTCGCTTAACACCAGGCGAATGACTAGCTCGTCACGTCATTCGTTTACATAAAAAAGAAGTAGAAGAAAAACAGAGGAAAGTGGAGAAGAACATGGTTCAATTATCAAACCAAAAGCTAAAGTGAAGAGGGCTCAAAACAATGGCTTGGAACCTTGAAGAAGAAGGAAACTCCACAGGAAAAATTTATTATTATATGAAATAATAAGATTGAGTTACACTGGAAAAATTCTGCATGCTTGACCATAGAAAGATATGCCTTGAAATAAAAATGTATCTATGGTACACAGAGCAGCAAAATATGACTCGCGCGCTCGCGATAGAGACGAAATCCGTGCTGAACATATAATAGGCGTTGAGCGCATACACTAATGTAAAGAAAATACATTATAATGTTACATCTGCGTAGAGTTTTATTCAAAAATATGTCACGCTTGAACTGTATTGTATGAATGTATGTATGAAAGATGAAAGTAAAGGCACCTCTACTGGACGCGAGTGTAATTTTTACCGGCTCTGTGGTGTGAGGATCGAATGTAGACACAGCCTATTACGTTTTTAAGGCCAACGCTCAGCTTTAGTCAAATATTTTAGAAATACATACATGTCAAGTCAGTTTTTAATACTATCGAAATTAATAAAATCTCTTGACAGGGCGGCGGCGACGGCGGGTGCATCAATCGCAGTATCAAGCAGTGGCGACCTCATTAGCGCGCGACTCACGTGCTGCCTAAACGGCGGCGCGTGCGCACCCCTCGCCTTTATACAGGGTGATGTCATGCCAGGATGTGTGGCTTGATGGATTTATGAATTGCTGTGGTTTATAGTTCTAAGATTTACGCGTTACATTGTAGTGTTATAGGTACTCGTGCAATTTAAATTGTCTAATAAACGCATTCTGTTAAGCATATCTCAATTCATTAGATTCCTAAATTACTAATTCTCAAATCATCTGATTTTCAGTGGGTAACTCCAGTGTTAAGTTTCGAGTTAGTTACGTGGATATAATTATTAGCTGGAAGACTATCATTGATAGATTTCGCCACGACTGCTTAGTCGGTAAACACATAAGTACATAGTCCTGCGGTCATGTAACCATAGCTCAGTTGGAAGAGCGTATAACCCGATGAGTCGGTGGGGTTCAAGTCCAACTGGTTGCTAAAATTGCAATGATATCTTTATCAGCTGGAAGACGTCCACTGCTGAATAAAGGGTGCCTCCAAAGAGAACGCCATTCTGAATGGAAGTTTGCCTCTTGCGTCACAAAGCTCTTCTGAATATTTAGACTAATAAAATACTTCATGCATGCAACTTGATTGTTGGGCGAAGGGTGGGCTAGTTAATTATGCGACATACCTAGTTTATGTCACTGTGTAACCTCACTTTCTACGCCTATTTTATTTGGATGTTAGATTTTGGATGGTATGTTGACTTTTGAATCATAATCTAGATCTAAATAATGTTAGGTATCTTAGATAAAGAGCAACTAGGTATTCCCTAATTCAATTTCATGAATAAAGCCCAATCACTCTGTATGTCCATGGCGGCATGATGACGTTGTTACCGCTAACAGCAGGGAGGTCCGGCAAAGGGGCCGGCGTGACGTGACGCCGAAACCACGTAGCTCCATACCAAGTCTTACCTAACCTGTGGGATAGCGTGGTACAGTTGGTAGCACCAACTGGTACCTAACCTGTGGGATAACGTGGTACAGTCGATGGTATCAAGTCGCACCTAATCTGTGGGATCACATGGTACAGTCGGAGTATCAACTGGTACTCAGTGGTACTTGTAATATAACCTGTGGGATGACGTGATACAATCGGTGGTATCAACCGGTACCTAGCATGTGGGATCACATGGTACAGTCAGTGGTACCAATTTGTATCTAATATAAACTATGGGATCACGTGGTACCAACTGGTACTTGCTAGATGCGGGAGCATGTGGTATAGTCGGTACTCGGTAGTACCAACTGGTACAAACCTGTGTGTGATATGGCACAGTGGGTGCTAATAATTGGTACCGAACCTGTGGGACAACTTGGTACATTCCTACTAATACTAATAGGTACACTCAAAATAGGTACAGTACACTCACTCACTTGGTACAGGCGAAAGTAGGTACCAACTCGTACTCAACTTGTGGGATCATGTGGTACAGTCGGGTCCCAACAAACCTCTATATAAGACTAAATCATCATCATCATCAGCTTATTCTTGTCCACTATTACTATTATCATCATCTGGCTGTCTAGAGTGCGTTTCTAGCTCAACGGCGCGAAACGCTGCGTAGAAGCAAAAATTAGATTTGCGTGGGCGTTTGCGTGGGTGGGGTGGGTAAGCGGTGTGCGCAGCATGCGAGGGGCTTACAGCGCACTTCACATCCGCCATGGAGTTTGAATCACACTCAACATCGCTAAGGACAAAAGCGAAAATAACATTTGTGTTAGGTATTAACTATACGAAGAGCAGCCAGAATTAATTCAGTTTGTTCTTAATTATTAGTACAATACTCTAAAGTACAAAAAATTTGGTTATGTATAACTTATAGCTGACTGTACGTTAACAACTCGTATCAACGCTGTCTCTGGTTGAACCACGAAGTACCTGCATGTACTAACTGGTGCCTAATCTATGCCATCCTAAATGTAAACAATAGACAAAGGCACCGGCAGTTATTAGAACGATTACCATCAGTTGGATTGGACTGACGCGAACGTAAATGTCTTTAGATATTTTTAAACTTTTTATTAAGTTTTATTTACTTCTTATTAAACTTTTATTTGAGTACTTTTTATTTGTTTATTCATATCCGGTTTGTAAAAATACTTGTCTATTTACACGAAAACTGTTTTTGTAAACATCTTTTACTTACATAAAATAAATACCTACTGTTCTTACTTGTAGTTTACTCAGAAATTTAGTGTTACCCTTTCAGGAATTAATGGCTGAACCTATTTCGATGAAAAGTTACGGAAATAAGAAGAAGGAGAGCGTGAACCTGGCAACACATTAAGGCTTACAAAAGCATGCAGGTACTACATTCATCATATATAAGGTAGAATTCAAGTTTACAAGGTTTCTAAATTACTTTATTCAGTTTTAATTCGATTCGCAAATAGCTCAAATGCGGTTTTACAAATCTGTCAATTTTCCGATTTGATTCTTTATAGGCAATCGTAGCAGAAGAATAAAGTGTGTAGCAATTAAAAGTTTTCAGTAAAACGTAATACGTTTTTCAGCATAGCGTAGTTTTAGCGCAATCTTCAAAGAAGCGGACGTATCTAGATCCATTTAACACGTAACTGAAGTAACGATTTTAGCACCTATACATTATGTTTATTATGTGTCTAGGCGTGACGTTAGAGTTCGTAGAATAACCTATTTATTGCGCAGTATAATAATATAAGAAGAATAAATTTAATATTTCCTATTAGAAGACACAGAGAGCCTAAAAAGTTTTGAAAATATAATATGAGGTTTTCAAAATGACGTCAGACGGTTCAAAATAGTAATTAGTTCTTCTCTAACTCAATGAGCGTTATCAAATTGAAAGCAGTTTTGTGCGGCTGTCAGGTCCATGAAATGTCTCTCACCAGCCTGCCTAGTATAGGTAGAGAAAATTGTCTTTCCCCGTTGTATGTCACTTTCTTCATACTTGCTTGCTTGTCAAGTGGAGTGAAACAGGGGAAAGAGAATTTTGTCCACCATCCAAGTGGAGTCAGGACTCTCATAATGCTGATTCGTGCCGAATTTTAAACACGTTATTTCACTCAGTGGTTATCATTTCCTCTATTTCTTACGTGATCTAGTGATAGTAGAATTTGGATGTATTTGAAGTGTGGACTCCAACTTCTTCTAAATCTCCATGGTCAAATACAAACGAATCATAGTCAGCTGGCACCACCGGCCAGCAATACCAATGGTCGATCCGATTCGAAAAGAGGCGAAGGTTCCTCGATAAGTGCACCTAAATTGGGTCTTTAAGGTCCACTTAATAACAGTGACAAAATTACTTCTTATAGAGAGACACAGAGTGTGCCACACGGTACTAAAGTTATTTAACCTCGAGCGACGTACTTGGAATCCCTCGCTACGCTTAGGATTCTACCCTAGAATCCTTCGCTTCGGTCTGGATTCAAACAATCGCTCTCGCGCTAAATATATTGTTTTGGTTCCTTGCAACACAATCTACTATTTGATTTAAAATATTTTTAAGTCCTGTATATGTGCCTGTACCTCTGTCTACTAGGAATCTCCTTTGACGGTGAAACAGGGGTGCGCTCTCATTTTATCATTTTAGACTAAATACGTCGTTGAGATCCTATCGAGACGTGCTGGGTTGAAGGTTAACTCATAGCTTTTTTGGACAAGCATGTCCTGACAGATTGAATAATAAAAGAAAGATTTTCTATTGGAAAATTACTGTTGTTGATTAAGGTGGAACGTTTCACTAGCGCAGCAATTTGCCATTTCTCGCTAAACCAATGATATCTAGGAGATACTTTTAATCGTAATTTGTTGATAATTCTATTTCTTTACGTTAAATCAGTTTTAATGTTATCACGTTTAGTAATTAGGTAAGCTATTATTGGCAAAAGAACGCAAGAAAATTTGAATTTGCCGCGCTAGTGAAACGTTCCACCTTAAAAGACGTTGCTGTAACTCAAATCAACCTGCCAAGGTTGCCTGGATGAAATCGCTTTTATAAGGCCGCTTTTGACATACCTACTTGAAGTCTACGACTAACTAGTCACGTCATTCAATCACATAAAAAAAAGAAAAAAATAGTCGTATCCGTATCATTAATTAGTTTTGTGGTATTATACAATAAAGAGTTTTGTATTGTATCAACAGCCGGAAGACGTCCACTATTGAACACAGGCCTCCCCCATAAAACACCACTTTGGACGATTATCAGGGGGACTTTGCCGTAATCACCACGATTGGCAGATGGCTTGGTGATCACAGAAGATTTTTATGTATACCGAGAAGAATGCTGCTGCCCATTGCGTGGATATTCCCTTAGTCGACCGGTGGTGGTCCTATCCTCACACCGCGCCGGGAGCATACGCTGTAAAAATGCTTTTAAAAATTGAGCCAATACCAATAACCGTCATGGCCTCGATGACAAGCTCCATAACTGACACCAAGAATATTCCCTAACTCTCAAGCGAAAATGGTTTTGTTTACTTATGCAGAATTTCATTAATAACGGTGCAGTCGTTTACATAATTGTCATCCGGACCTACTGCTGAAATTATTCCCGTGTACCCATTCATTCTACTCGTATAAAACACGTTATTTTACTATTTTCTTTGTTCTTTTGCCTATTTTTTTTTTGTTTGCATTTTGTTTGTTCAAGCTGCACTTCGGTGAGTGCGATGGAATTGCACAACTTTATTCCCCCATCCCTTTTATACCATTGTACAAAGATGCAAAAAAAACACGGTATCCGTATATGGTAGAAATTCCTCGAATACGTACAGAGCGTTTTGATTTCTTGTTTATAATTGCAACAACGACAGCAAAGGAATGGAACCCTTACCAGCGTCATTGTTTCCTGACAAATATAATCTGGGAGTTTTTAAGGCTATAGTGAACCGGTATCTTCTAGGCAAGCATGCTCCATCGTCGACCGCGTCGTCATTTACCATCAGGTGAAGCTGGGGTCAATGTTAGCCTATCGCTGATAAAAAAAACAAAAGTAATTAAACAGTAGGGTACCACAATAGTAATTTAAAAACTTAATTAATCATCAAAGTCCAAAATTAACCCCAGATTAGTTGTGACCCAACCCCATAATTTTGTTATTAAAAATAACATTAACCCATGTTCGCTAAAGTGTTAAGGTCTGGCCACAGTGTTTATTTTTTTGTACCTAACCCTTATTTTAGGGTGTTATACCACCAGACTAGACAAGGTAACTTTGAGAGTGCTAGGAGTTTTATATTTCTATAGACTATTTTTATTATTTCATTAGTTAATTGATACCTTAAATCCTTTGTCACCCTCCCTTTGTGCCCTATCATTTTCCACTGCTGAGTATTGTATCTGCCGTAATTTCTTTCGTTCCTAATACCCATAAAAATGATCAGTTCCAAAACGTCGTAACTGAATCGTCGTACAAATTATGGAATAAAATGACAAAATATAATAGTAAATGCCCACCAAAATAAATAATGTTTTGAGCATTAGACAATAACAACAAAAACATCTATCTGCCTTATACACACGCATAAAATACCTTGCAGATTCACGTTTCCGATTTGTTAATAGCTAGTATTCTCCCTAACTTACTGATTTTAAGTATAGCAGATTCCATTGAGTCTCGACCCCTATTCCAGTTCCGACCGATATTTTTATAGCACGTAATCTTTAATCCTGGGCAAGCAAACCAGAGTTTTCTGACGATGCCTTTTTAAAGATAGGGCTGAGCCACGGCCGTTTTTGAACGTGCAATTTTATTTGTTCTTTCGAAATTGAAAGATTACAAAGCAGTGGTTTAGGATTACAAGCTATTAGGGTCTGATCACTTGGAATTGAAGGTTGAGTAAATATTTTCGGGGAACAAAGTTTTACTGTTTAGATGACTCACTAGAATCTGAATCTGAATTCATAAGTGGGTTATATTGTTCTCTAATTTTGAGATTAGTCTGAATTCAATAATGTTCGTGTTGAGTATTATGGGGATTGGGAATTAGAGACGATAATGAATTCACTCAAATACTTATCTGAGTGAATTCATTATAAATAAATAAATAAGTGAATGATAAATAAATGAGGGATAATTTAAAATTGTCAGGCGGTGTTGTTGGGTATGTAGGCAGGTATATGTTATTTTTTCATATTTTCTAGTAGGTATGGGTTTGTCTTATTCGTTTGTTTTATTTTATAAATCAGTTAAGGGTTAAGCTCAAAGTCGCGCAGCGAGCTACGGAGAGATCTATGCTCGGGGTTTTCCTGCGACATTAGCTCCGAAATGAGGAGATCCGCAAGAGAACTAAAGTCACTGATATAGATTTGCATCAGGAGGCAGGCAGACGCTCAAAGTGGTGCTTTTTGGGGGAGGCCTATATGTTCAGAAGTGGACGTCTTCAGGCTGATGATGATGATGATGAGTTAAGGGCCAATCTTTCAATAGTTAGGTAAGGTTTTTACTAATAAGTCCATTAATAGACATATTATTACTGTGTATTAATTTTATAAAACGGTAATAATAATGAATACCTAATCAAGGAATGAAACGCAGCAAAATAAAACATAAATAGACTACGAAGATAAAAATACCTAATTGGGGAAGCTACTCTAGAAGACCTGCTTTAAACAAAAATAAGAGTTTTTCCTCAGACCAGCCCTGCAGGTAACCGAGGTCGTAGGGCGTGGTGGTTAGATGACCAGATTACCGGCCGCACTGTTTTTACCTGCCTTTTGTGAACTGGGCTACGGCAGTGCAAGTGTGATTTACTAAAACTAGCAAGTTTTGAACGCTTGGTACCTATCTGTGTAACTTGTGAAATAGATTTCCTTATTTAAATGAAAAGAAATTAGTTTTGCAAATGTATTGTAGGAGAATATATTATGATGTCTGATAACGCTATAAAATCAAATTATATGCAGCCCAGAACTAACCCGAACCAGTTGCAGAACATGGATATGAGGGGCTGCAGATTGGCTCCAATAATCTTGGCCGGTCTAACGCTACGATTTGCATAACAATTGATTAATATTTAAAAGTTGGACGGGTGGCAGACTTTAACGTTCCAAGGTTAATCTCCAATAGTCATTCAAATATATGGTGGTGGCGATGGTGGCCGAGTAGTAGCATGTGCCCTTCGCAATCTTGCAGGACCGGGTTCGATCCTCGGCCCTGCACCTATGACTTATTTGTAGTAAGTTATGTGCAGTTTTCGATGCCATCGCTCCGTGCCTCGGGGAGCACGTTAAGCCGTCGGTCCCGGTTGTCATAACAACATCTATGGCAATCGTTACGATTAGTCAGAAGCCTGATAGAATCTGACGCATGATCTAACCATCCCTGTTACTAGTTCCTTATAGGTTGCGAGGTCAGATGGCAGTCGCTCGTGTAATTCTGGTAGCTCGCCGCTACAGGTTAGATTGGGAGCCGACCCCCAATAACAAATGGGAAAAGGCAAAGAGAATGATGAGTCATTCAAATATAGTTCAACCTTCAAACCTTCAACTAGGTAGTAGTTCTGCGAACTGTAGACCTTGCGAGCACAAACATTGATGATGTTGTCTTAGTACGTCCCGAAATTAGACCTCACGGCTTTATATCTCGACAACCTCTTGACCGATTTTGCTCATATTTGAAACACTTGTTAAGAATTTAGCCCTGCCACATATTATCAAAATTGGCAAATGGTGCCGCGGCAAACTTCCCCCCTTTTTGGAGGAGCTACCCCACTAATCAAAAATCGCTGACGACAAAAAAAAACCCTGGACTAAGTTTCGTCAAGAGTCGTTGAAAAACGCGACCTGTACACGAGTACGTACATCCGGACAGACGAAAGAAAAAATCGCGAGTTGAAGCAGAGACTCTCGATCACTTCGTTCGCTTGGTCAAAAAAGATTACCAACTACCTGCACTACGCTTCTCGGTAAAGAGTGTCGACATATATCTGGTGAAATCATGACAATATATTATAACTCAATTGCAAAAACAGTTTTTCCAGATATCAATATTTTAGTAACTTCTCTTAAAACTTTAATCCATCAAGTCCTTGACCTTACGATTCCACCTGTTTCCAACCTGACCTTCAGGGCCAGATCACCGTGATCGTCCCGGCTAATCATGAAGAAGGAAACTGATGGAGAACTGATGTAGGTGTTTCTTGTACAAATATGCCTCCACAGGTCAGGGATGGAGGAAAAAGCGCAGCTGTGATTGGTCGGATCACTAGTGTCATTGGTCAACTCGGCAGTCGCAAATGACTATAACTTAGGTAGGTACTCAAAACAATTTTTTTTACAGAATTAAATTTTTATTTTATTTATTTTACTAGATTTATTTGAACTGTTTTACATTTTGTGTTCATCATCATCCGACTATTATTGTCCACTGCTCAGTCGTGCCTATTACCTAACATCGAAATAAGAAGATGTTAAGATCAATATATGAAAAAAACCTTTGTTTTGTTTCTAAATGCCGTAAATATTTACAACTAGATTAACTGGAAGATAATTCTCACCTGTAAATTCCTTCTTATTAAATTAATCTTTTATCTATGATTGGCAAAAAAATAAATTATGTATGCCATATCAAGCAACATGTTAGCGTAGAAGGAAATCGATGATTTGCAGTCACGGAGTTTTGTACCCTTTGGGTACCACCAATGCCCGTGATTTAATGCCCCGCTCGCTAATTATGGCTTGTTCAAATTGTAGCTTTCTCACGGACGTACCGGGGGCCGGTTTTACAGAATACGGTTAGAACTTTAATTGTGGGTTTTATGATTGATAGTCGTGATTAACTGGTGTTTAGTTCTGATGTTTATCGATATGGCTTAATATTTGGATTGTCATATTATTTTAACGAGATTATTATTAATCATTCATTTTACTTGTCTACTGCAGAATAATCTGAATTTTAATAAATAATTTTCATTGTAAATAAACCTACGAACAGTGTTCCTATGACTATAATAAACGCACGCATTTCAAATAACCGAGTCATGACTGAAAAATAAATTCCAACCTTTACTTAACCAGAGATTAATCGGCGATTAAAATTTTCTTTCCGTATCAAGATCACTGCGTCGGGTACGTTACTGCATTCGATATACTTATTCTGTTCTACAACCTGTTACCCGGTCAACCTCCAGATCATGCCTCTCTTTTTGACTCTTCTAAACTTGTATAGAGTCGTCTCGTTCCCTCGATATCGGGTCAGACTGAAGCATTACGATAATGATATTTAAACACATATTTAAGTTAACATTCTTTTTGCGTAAAAAGTTATGCGTCTGCGTCGTAGAGATAGCTTTCAAGATATTTATAGGTTGTAATGTACTGGATAGTTGATCGAATTGCAGTTATTAACCTTTTACGGCGTCTTTGAAAATGGGACAGCCTGCTTCGTCATCGACGTGGGAGAAAACTGAAAGAAAAAAAATATAAAGTCAAATAACTAATTGCAAATAGCTATGTTTAGACTTTTGCATGTCTTAAATCAGGGGGTCTAGCAAAGATCCCTTTCCTTTAGCGTTAACGCCAAATGATAACTCAAAATGTATGGGAATGACATTAGCTATGACATTACCTGCGGAAAAATTTTCCGCAGGTAACAGTTGTATACCAGCAGCAGCAGCGTGTTGTTGCAGTTGTTGTGTTGTTGTTGTTGTTGTTGTTGTTGTTGTGTGTTGTGTTTTTGGTGTTGTTGTTGAGTGTTGTGTTGTTGTTGTGGTTGGACAGATAAGATTATAAACAAGAGTCGAGAATCGACTCTAAAGAAAAGCTGAAAAAATAGGTAAATAAACGAGCAGTCATGTCGAGATTACAGTATATAACTTCTTAATGGTTATGAATAACTATAAAATTCCAAATTTAAATTTTGTGTCATCTTTCAAAGACTAGAGACATTCGGTGGTTCCCGCGTTTTACCCATTTTATCGTAGAGAAACGAACCAAAAATATATTAAGTAGGTACAACAACTTGAAATTAAAGTTTTTTTTTGCCTAGTTGATGGTCGCAGTAGTGTAACCTACTAATGTCAAATTTGGTTATTAAGGTAGAACGTTTCACTAGTGCGGCAAATTCAAATTTTCTTGCGTTCTTTTGCCAATAATAGCTTAATTACTAAACGTGATTACATTAAAAGTTAAAGAAATTTAACGTAAAGAAATAGAATGTATCAACAAATTACGATTAAAAGTATCTCCTAGATATCATTGGTTTAGCGACAAATGGCAATAAACAAATTGCAAAAGAACGCAAGAAAATTCGAATTTGCCGTGCTAGTGAAACGTTAGGTTTACCAATGCACTTACCTTGGTTAATATAAACTTATTTAGGTTAATCAATGCACTTACTTTGGTTAATATAAACTTGCTTTGGTTATTAAGGAGCTTACTTTGGTTGGTATCACAGGCGAACTCCAGCAGGTCACAGAGGTCCAAAAATGTTCGTTTCTCGTCCCCCATTTTCCCACAAATCGGAATGGTGTCGTGGAGACACGTGTCTGCTAGCATGCAGAACTGCTCAATTTTGTTCTAGAAAAAGATATAAATTAGATATTGTGATCTATAATAAAGCTGCTAGCTAAACATTATTAAAATTTAATTAAAAATGTGGTCGAAATAATAACGATAATGATAATGTTGGGGATTGTGATTATGTTGATGATCTCGATGATGTTGCTGATGATAATGATGATGTTGATGCTGATAATACATTTAAAAGCAAACTTACAGATGGTGTTGACGCGTAGCTTGGAAGGTGACAATAGACGAAAAATGAACGAAGAAGCAATGCAACTGAAACAACGGTCATTTTCTCTATAAGGTATGCCAGATAATATTCTACTTCTGGAAAACATGGCCGCCTCTCAAATGAGGCTACTATAGCTGTTCTTATCGCAAAGGAAGTATATACTCAATAATGTATTTGGCAGAACATAATATATAGATAGGTTTAATTAACGAATTTTATTACTATAATGGGGGATGCTATACCATTACCTACTACCTACTGGTAACCATTAGTAATCGCCCATCTTGCCAAAAAAGGGCCAAAAAGGGTTGCAATAGAACCATTTATTTTGCTGTAAGCTCTAGGATTTGAACCCCCGACCAGTGGATCACGAGTTGACGTCACTATTACTAAGCTATCAGTCGCTTTATCTTATTCAATTTTTCTTGTTCAATTGAATAGTTTATGTTTCTTTTATGGTAGTCAAATAAAATGAACTCACATTGAACTAAAACTAAAGTCCACATGGTGGTGCTAGCATGAAATGTTTGAACATGAATGACAAAGTACTATATAAATACATGTACATTGCATGTTCGCATGTTTGTATGTTCAGTGGCATAGTTAGGAAATATGCTTGTATGATGTCGTAGTGCAGTCAGGGCTACGAAACATAAGTTATCCATGTTATTATTTTAATTTTATGTAAGGTGAAAATGTTTTAAAAATGCTTCCATACTAAGGTCACAGAGTCTTTATGCTGTGTTCCGGCTTGAAGGGCATTGTAGCTAGTGAAATTACTGGGCAAATGAGACTTTATGATCTGACCACACAGTCAAGTAATCTTATTACCTGTGTGAAGTTTCAGGATGATGTGCGCAGTGCAGTGTCAGAACTATATTAATTAAGAGTTCCGAGTGATACTGACACCTGTTTTGGGCAGCCGTGACGCTTAACATCAGGTGAATGACTAGCCCGTCATGTCATTCAACAGTTTAAAAAAAAACTTGCCTGATGAGCTAATTATTTTTTATGGGCAAAAATTTTCACAATCTCGCGACTCAAGGGTCAAGCGCGAGATTTAATCTAAAATTAGACCAATATTTGCGTGTAACACAACACTTGCGCCTACGTCATTGAGTGGGACAGGGAATAGAAAAAAGCCGCGATATTCATTTTGCGTGACCAAAGAATCAACAATAACTCCCAGCTGAAAGGGGTAACTTACGCAAGATTGTTTTCTTTGTATTCTGCGTAATAAACTTTGAAATTTATTGCCTTTATGTTGGTGACCTCTGCTTCTGTCTGATTCAGATAGCTTTCAACATAAAGCGAGTGTTATGTCATAATTTCCTGTTCCACAGCCGTAGTTTTGGTTAACGCAAGTAAACAACGGTGGTTTGGCATAACTAGATCATTGTGAACCTTTAGGACAAGCACTTGTGCTGTGATGATATATAGAAAAGTTTTTACTAGTAAGTGCTTAAAAAATACACTTATATTTAATTAAAGTAGAGCATTTTTGATCTACTTAACTCAGTGAGAGATTATGTAATGGTGTTGTTGATTTTTATTTAATTGGGCCACACGTCGACATACTGGTTCACAATTGTATAAATTTCAATCGATTGGACTATGTAATTTTTTTTTTCATTTAGCCTTTATACCTGACGCTCTCCGGTTTTTAAATAACTGAACTACGTTTTAACTGTTTCAGGTTTAATTTTTTTTTGTCTAGCAGCAGAAGTATGGTCACACGTAGAAATAGAGGCAGAAGACTACTTCTTTCCTTTAGAACCGGTAAGTTCTGGAAGTATAAATCAACGTTATAATTTTTGTTTTTTTGATCAATAGATGCCAAAATTTTTCTTTGAGTACAACGTTTATTAATTTTTTGTTTGTAATCTTTTTTTTGGTGGCAACTGATGGGGTAGAAAGGTTCTCGAGTGGCGACCACGAACTGGAAAACCCAGCGTAGGCCAGTCCCCCACTAGGTGGACCGACGATCTGGCGAAAACCGCGGAGAGCCGATGGATGCAGGAGGCGAGAAGCCGCACAAGGTGGCGCTCTCTGGGGTAGGCCTATGTTCAGCAGTGGACGTCTTCAGGCTGTTGACGATGATGACGATGATGTTGAATTTTCTTGCAATGTAAAACTACTTTATTCCCAGGTGATAAACTTCTGCAAGATGTCTGACCAGTGCCAGCATGACTTTGTTCCGATCTGTGGACAAGACTCCCTTGGTATCACTCGTATGTTTAACGACAACTGTGATCTCTACGAATATAACTGTGATGAGAAAAAACGTAAGTTTTCCCCTAATTTCAAACTTAAGGCCTTTCTGTTTTTATATAATGTGCCTTATTTTTTTCTGGTCTCCTTCCTTTCTCTTCTCTCAATATCATATTGCTACCCCAAGAAAATTGCCTCGTAACAAGTACCTATATGTTTATATCATTTATTTTCCAGAATATCGTCATGTTAAAATGGATGTTTGCAAATACGAAGCAGCTGCTGCGGAGCAAATGGGAAGATAGCAAGTAACAAACAATAGTTCAATAAAAATGTATTTTATTTTATTTTAACGTACCTATCGTTACCACAATGCATTTTTTCTTTACCCTAATTTTGATGTATCAAAACTTGGATAAGTAATCTGCAAAGCTTATCATACAATAGAAGTGTTTTGATAATCTTATCTTCCACCTTTGTATCAGGCTATCAGATCCAACTCGTTTACTCGCTGGTTACCTAAAACGCAGCGTGCCTCAATCGCATTGTGCCTAAACCAAACGTGACGTAGGCATTTTGAGATTCAGGTCCATTGAGTTTTATTTCAAGAGCGAGATAGACCTTGTGAGACTTAGGTCCATTAATTTGTAGGTCAAAAGCGAGATGTACCCTGTGAGAATTAGGTATGTTGATTTACAGTTCAAAAGCGAGATAGACCCTAGGAGACTTAGGTTCATTGAGATTTAGTTCAAGATCAAAATACGACTTTACTGTTTACTAGCTGCACCCCGGGGTTGTACAACTAATGGGGACCGTCTTACACTGCATTTTCCATTTCGTGTTCACAACTTGAGAATCTTTCTTCCCCATAGGTTGTAACCAGGCAGGGATCATAATAATTATCCTGTCTATGAAAATTGAACCTAAAATTCTTCACTATCCACTCACAAAATTGCACGTGCGATCGCTACGACAGTTAACAAGATACTATAAATTCATTTCTAAACATAGGTCGTTAAACTCATTTAAGTGCATTCGGTCAAGGGCATGTGCTACGTTAGGAGCCATCTGTATTGAATCCGTCTTCTCTACTCCACGTGTCTGTAACAAAAGCATAACATTATTTGCCTAAGTAATTCCAAGAATATGTAACACGGCTGTGACGTCAAACATACAGAGTGATATGTTTGCGTTGGCATGCGCAGGCGCAGTGATTTATGTGGGCTTCTGTTTGATGTTTGTCGTGCTAGTTAGATGATCGGTTGGGTATGGCCTTTGACCTCAGGACAAGCTTAGAATTAAATGTAGGTATTGTTTGATTTCTAGATGAGACTAAGGCTAAAGTGAAGGGAAAAGCGTAAAGTTAAGTATTAAAAAAGTAGAAGTATTAAAACTCTCATGAGTCATATAAACGGCATTCAACCCCTTTCACATTGGACACAACATCAATAGCTGGAAGACGTCCACTGCTGAACACAAGCCTCCCTCATAAAACACCACTTTGGACGCTTATCAAAGGATTGCCATAATACATAATGCATCAAGCCAGGGTGAATCTTCAGCGATTATGATTGCTGAAGATTTTAATGTACCGAGGAGAATGCTGATGCCCATTCCCTAGATATTCCCTCAGCCGGCTCTTACGGCACCCACGGTAGGAGATGGGATGGTCCTATTCGCGAACCGGAACCACACGGCTTCGGCCACATTGTATTAGGCACTGAAATCGCCATGCGCCATGCATTTTTGATGTCTGTGACGCAGATTTTTTTGGCGGGATCTCGGGCCGCCACGTTCGTCACTTTGGGAATAATTGTTCCTGTGCCGTGTGGTGTTTGTTTTTACTCTATGTTTCCGGTTACAGGAACGAACAACGCATCCGCATCCGTATCGTTTTATGTCCAATATAATAGTAAAATAATTAGCCAGGAGCGTGCAAAGTTGTCCCAGTCAAATAAATCTATGTTGTTCAGCGAAATATTTATTTCTACGAAATTAAAAGCGATGACATACTACTTTTTTGTTTTATTTATATATGCCAAAGCGTCATGTAGATATTCTAAAAGTTTGCACGAATAGCTAACTTTTCTGTCTTTACACGTTGTTTATTTATTATATTAACCAGAGCAACCTGTCAATGTAATCAGCTGTTCAGTTTCCAAGCTCATCTATCCTGAACAAGTTGTTCAAGCCTGAACAATGAACACTTGAACGCAGTGGGCACGTATCTGCCTGTCGTTAATTGAACATTGTTGGCGAGAAGCAATCTTTATGAAGTGCTAAGCTTGTTCACCGTTATTTAGTTCATGTTTTAAACGGGGACGAAACAAAAGAAGTACTGGACAATATGGACAATACTGTTTATAAATGTTTGGATACTTGGCAAAACAAAACAAAAGAATTAGCATGTAGTTTCCAATTTAAAATTTAAACCCAACTAATTTATCGTTGTCTTTTGTTTTTTCTTACTTTAATTTGCGGTACATTGTTCACTTGTTGTTTACTTAAAAAAGTATTTAACATGTTTACATGTTTATAGCCATCTTCGTCAAAATTTTGTATAATAGTTTTAAACTGTCGATAATAATATTATTAGTTACCTATGTTGAACTAGTTGACCCGCCCCGGCTTTTGCGCCTTAACCTTGTTTATGGGTAAGAGGGAAGCGAAAGGGAAAAAGATAGGGGAAAAAGATGAATGGATGGTCCGGAAATAGAAGTGAGGCAGGCGAAGCCCCTTTCCTTCGACAGGATGAGTATAAAAAAAAAAAAAAAAAAAGTAACACAAACAAAAAAATCTTGCATAAAAATGAATTCATGTTTCTTCGTGCAAACCGAACTTGGCCGTTTTAGAAAACAATAAGTATCCTAAATGTTATTCTAAAAAATTATATCAAATTTCAGCAAGATCCCTTCAGTAGTTCCAGCGTGATGCGTGTTCAAAAGGGCAGACAGACAAAAAACTAAAAAAAAATTGTTTCCACTTCTGTACCGACAAAGAAGTGAAATGCAATCAAAATTTTCAGAAAATATTGAATGCACAGATTTAGCCCAGTAACAGTTTATTGAATCTATATATAGAAGATAGAACATAAAAGATTTGAAGAAATGTCTCCTATTAAATGTTTTCATCAAACAACTAAAATACGATAGTGAATTTCTTAAAAAGAACAATATGGCCAAGAAACAAAGGTCTAAGAACACCATAAACGCCTCCACTATCGTTATCAATGGCATTAAATAGAATGCAATCTTATCACAATACACCGAGAGTCGGTCTTAATGCTCTGTTACAAATTAATAGCAACAAATACGAACTATTTAAACGATATGAACGGATTAATAATGACTAAGCTATTCGATAGAGTTTGTATACAATACACAGTTGTTACAGTTAACAAGATGGACACAAAATTTAAAAAAAATGTGGCATTTTGTTTTTTCAACTTGAACTCGTAATCAAAAACAGATTATTTTTAAGAAGTTATCCCAAAAGATTATCCGTTATTAAGCTGAGAAAAGTACATCTACTTACGTATTGAACTAGATGAAGAAAACTTTTCATTTGGTCCCACAAGACTTAATAGTACAGAAGAGTCACAAAGACATTTGAATAATTAGCAACTCTCGCTCTTACGCAATAAAGTGCAATTTACATGGCGTAGTGCAGCAAGCTCTTGCTTAGGCTGCCCCCACATTGGGCGGTAGCGATATCGCTGCGTGATCGCCGTGACGTTTTACCATCGTGCGGCGTGTGTCGCCGCGATATCGCGATTTCGCATGAAGTCGCTCGAGGATCGCTACCTCCCAATGTGGGGTCGGTCAGCCTTAGAGATGCAAAAATTGACAAAATGTTTTACTAACACTACAAATTACAACGGACAGACTTCTGATTCAGCTAATCATACTCTATTGTAAAAAATACTTTAAAAAATATATTAAAATAGCCAGTTTCTATCCAGATCCTATCATTTAGAGTAAAGTAGGTAAGCATTGAGATTTAGGACAGACAGAAACTTTCGGGAGGCTAATACCTACAAGATAGAACAACCGCTTTTAATACATTTTTATTTTTTAGTTTTGCCTGCTGGCAGGCTACTGGTTTGTTTTATATTGTAACGCTGCGTTTGCGTTTGTCATGAGGCGGGAGATCGTTTGTTTCTAGTGTCGATTTTATGGGAGGTCTATAGGGCTTGATATTTAACTGAACGGTATCTGAGATATATTTTATAGATTTAGCCGATAGACCCCATGGTCTATCTATTAAAATTTGTACAGAAAACTAGCCTATTTCCATAAATAGGCTAGTTTTCTCTACAAATTTTAATACTCGTAGGAAAAACTTTCAGTTGAACAGTTGGTTAGTTTATAAAATTCCAGAGGCTTTTATTAGGGTAGAAAGGGGATAGTGTCATAGTCAGCCCAATACAATCTCGCACAAAACAAGAGCAAAAAAAAAAAAGAGAGTGGCCAAGTGTGAGCCACACACAAATGTTGGATGACACAAATGCTACCGTACTGTTGGCGATTTATTTCTAAGAAAACTCGCGACACTTTGATTGTATGTTTTATATAAAATAAGCGAAAAGTTTTAAGCACCAGCAGTTTTTTTGAGTTTTGAGTAATTTTATTGGTTCCATACAAAAAAGTCAGCATTTGGGCACAATTTTTTTTTGTGTCATTTCATTTTTACCACACTTTTATATAAGTTTTACTTAAACGTTAGTTAAACTACTCTACAAGTAGGTATATAATATCCACGGTACAAGCACCCAAAACATAATGATACAGTTTCGTGGTCCATATGTTTGTTTGGTGAGATGTCGGCGCACGCGCACACCCGGCCGTTTAACGTCTACGTGATAATGCAACTTTGGGAAACGCCGAATGCCGACTTAGGTGACAATAACTTATACTAACTATCGCATAATCTATGACCTTATACGAAAAATTTCATAGTAACTGTCACATAATCTGTCGTCGGACCTAACCTCGGACACATGGGTACTACTTCCTAATCTGCGGGAAAAATATTTGGGACAAGCTGCTGTCTTGCTCCAGTCTGTATTGTTAGTAAGAGATGGGTGTTTAGGAGTTGTATTACAGTTCTGTAAATATTACATGTCAAGAGTTATGTCAAATACAGTAGCTCTCTACAGATTCCGTAGCATGAAAATGACAGTTGTTTTTTCCCTAATCTGGTTTATTTTAATAGCACCGGAAATTTTATCATGAATTTAACTATTAGAAACGAAGTTCTGAAGTAGTTTTAATAATAAGTTGATTATTTAAGAAAAGGTTAATTTTAAGGATAAATGTGTCAAACATACTGAAGTAGTTCTAGACTGAGGCACTTTAAAGAATCTAAGTCACTTTGCGGTGCATTGCACAAGCTTTTGGCAAGCAGGTCGTAGAATAACATTAATGTTCTATTTTTTGAACGGGAAATGCTGTTGGTGTCTACCAACCTTTGCAGCGTCAGATTTGCGATTTACAAGCTTCGGATTAGCCCATTGCTGGAAGAAGAGGAATGAGAAGACTACCTGCACTGTGGAAGAGTGGACCCTAAAGAAAGTCGTGACATAGCTAACCTACGGGGGATAAATAACCTCCCCGGTGACGTCAGTGTCTGATTGTGGTACGTCGGTACCTGAACCTGAAGAGCTAATCTAGTTCGATATAGTCCTAATGCAGCCAATACTAGGCTGCGAAAGCATGTTCGGGTCTTCCAAGACGTGTCTCGAGTGGCAATGACAGGGAGGATTTTCTATTTATAGAGAGATGTGATGTTCCTATTAGGAGCACCGCATCGTTGTCTACCATCAGCTGGATTAGCATGGACGGTAGATAAAATTGTCTTTCCCCGTTTTATGTCACATTCTTGCTTACTTGTCAAGTGGAGTAAAACAGGAGAAAGACAATTTTGACTACCGTCGGTGCTATCCCTGCTTTAGCATAAATAAATAATATGTAGTGAAAAAAAGGTTATTTCTGATAATGTCAGTTTAGAATAAGATTAACTAGGTAAGATTTACTAGGTGGTAGGACTTTTCTGCAAAGTTCGTCTAGGTAGGTACCACCGCTTTACCAGTTATTCTGCCGCCAAGCAGTAGTGTGCAAGCACTACTGTGTTCCGGTTTGAAGGGCATTGTAGCTAGTGAAATTACTGGGCAAATGAGACTTTATGATCTGATCACTCAGTATAGTAATCTGATTACTAGACTGTGTGATGTCTCAGGATGACGTGCGCAGTGCAGTGTCACGCGAAACTGTATTGTTTTAAAGTTTCGGGTGACACTGCAACTGTTATGGGCGGCCGTGTCACTTAACATCAGGTGAACGACTAGCTCGTCACGTCATTCAATCACATAAAAAAAACCTACAAAATATGTGCAATATGTTTGATTGACACTTTTGCTCTACTCGCTGGTATACCATCTCTTGGGCCGCATGACCGACCGAGGCGCTAGCCCCTTGCACCATAACAAACCTTGTAAACAGACCGTCATCTTGTTAAACTAAAAAGTTAACAAGGATCGGGCAGCACTTAGCCAGGCCCCGCTAACTCGGTGGACAAAGCTAGGGTTTGTTTACTACGCCTAGTTGCAACCTAAGTGGAATAATTGTGGGTAGAATGCCGGGCACCTGCCTAACTTGACCTCGGAATTGTTTGGGCACCCTTAACAAACATGTTTTGGTTAGACGGCATTTGTGTTAGACCCTCTTTAATATTAAACAGATTTGTTGGGATAAATGTGTTTTGCTGAAATTATAAATGGTTGGGCTTAATATAATGTATTAAAAGTATTGAAAAGTTTGTAACTATTAATAACGCCCATACGATCACGTACATAGAACCTGGACCCTTACTAGGATTCCCTGTATCAAGGGACCCAGGAACTATGAGGACACAGAACTAGTAATTGCGCTTTTTTTTCTGTGCTTATATACTTATCCTGTCGCGGGAATCGATTCCGCCGCCTCTGGGTTATGAGCCGACCTGCTCAACCACCACACCACAGAGGCTGTCACTGTGGAATCATTGTATTTATTTTGTACTAGCTGCGCCCCGCGGTTTCACTCGCGGATAAAAAGTAGCCTATGTGTTAATCCAGTACATTAGCTATCTATATTCCAAGTTTCATCCAAATCCGTCCAGCCGTTTGAGCGTGAAGGAGTAACAAACATACACACAAACACACATACACACATACAAACTTTCGGCTTTATAATATTAGTGTGATAGTGTGATACTTAGTTTTTTATTACGTAAAGGTATTTATTAATATTTTTAATTTATTTAAACAGTTTTAAACTAAACCTATAAACTAAATTGAATAATTTTGTATAGTGTAGTGTTGTGGTGTGGAAATCATCATCATCATCATCATCATCATCAACAGCCTGAAGACGTCTACTGCTGAACATAGGCCTCCCTTAGAGCGCACCACCTTGAGTGGCTGCTCGCCTCCTGCATTCATCGGCTCCCCGCGGCTACTTAGTATTACTATTAGTATTACTTAGTGCGGCTATTTAGTGTGGAAATATTCTTTTGAAAAAGAAAGTTAGGGTAACAAGACACTTGGCTAAATGCCTTTAGAAGAAGAACTAAGTAGCTAAACTTAGTTGCAAGTGCAATTCTTTTATTCTTTTTATTTTAGGACCAACATACAAAACAGAAAATTTATTGATTACAGTTTAGTTTATTTTTATTTTTTTTTCTTAAGGGATGTAGGGTCTCTGTGGTAATAAAGGTAGAGTCAATTTAAGTAAAATAGGCGATCTTCAGTCTCAAATCCACACTCATGGGTCTACCTTAATATAACTCTACTTTCTCTTAACCATTATACTTGGGACCTATACTTACCTACTTATCTCGAATGTCTTGCAAATCCCCACCACGTAGGGTCCTCGTTAATCCTTAAGTCGTAGCAATTAAAAGCTCGGCTGAAATAAATAATTGCATTAGAAATAAATAAACGTATTAGAGCATTGAGTAACGATGCCTCGCGGTACGCTAATAAAATAAATGAAGACTCTGAGAGTGCAGTGCTCGTCGTGCGCTTGTGTAAGTAGTGTAAGTGCACTTTTGTAACTTTTAAGAGGTTAATAAATTTAATAAGCGGCCAAGTGCGAGTCGGACTCACGCACGAATGGTTCCGTACCATTATCTATCGCTGCCGTCTAGTGTTGAGTAGCAGTACTATTTAAAGCAGCGCCATCTGTTTAATATACATATGATAAATATATCTATCACCTTAAATATTTATTTTATTCTGTTTTTCAGTATTTGTTGTTATAGTGGCAACAGAAATACATCATCTGTGAAAATTTCAACTGTGTAACTATCACGGTTCATGAGATTACAGCCTGGTGACAGACGGAAAGACAGACAGACAGACAGCGGAGCTTTAGTAATAGGGTTCATTTTACCCTTTATTTTACGAAACCCTAAAAACGGGATATACGAACTATTAGCAACAATAGAAACGAAAAAAAAAAAATGGTCACGTTTATACAATAATCATGTCCTTAAAAGCCATCATAAAGGAAAGGAAAGGCTGAAGGGAAGAGAGGAAGAAGCAGACAGAAAGGCACCATCAGGAACCTGAAGACGTCCACTGTTGAACATTGGGTCTCACCCAAAAAAGCTTCACCTTAAGAGGTTGCTCGCCTCTTGATCCATCGGCTCCCCGCGGTTTTGACCAGCTAGCTAGGCAATCACGGAACATGATTGCAACCGATAGAAACACAAGTTTTTTACTGCCATGCCATATGAATTTTATAATTTACGTCTGTATACTACTGCCTACCCATTCGTATTTTTTAAGCTTTTACAATTTTTGGCTTCACCATGTACTTAAGTATATTTACCAAGATTTTTTTTCATTTGATTAATTTTATTAATCTTAATAATACAAAATGAATTTTTTTGAGTTACCTGATTTCAGGTGTCAGGGCAAGAGTTCGGCTTGGGCCGATCTTAGAGGCAATTGATTAGGCGGCGGTCTTTGTGCGCCCGCGCCGACGCTACGAACAATTTGCTTGCGGCTCGACCGCCCTAATTTTAATGGTCTTATAAAATTTATATTTAATGTATTTATCATATGGCAGATATGTGTGGATATGACGAAGACTTGATTTTCTTACCTTAATTGAAGATGTTAGCCAAAACAATTTATGATCAAACTAGTTTCCAAAAATTTTTCTTCAAACTTCTAACCATAAATAAGATTGTTTTTATTTTTTTATTTAATTGAAAGATTGATTGGTGATTGGATTTGTATTAACATTCTATTATGTTTTAATTAACGGGATCCATTAAATTAATTCTCTTTTATATATGTATTGAATTATGAGTTTTTTGGAAATAATAGTTCATTTTTAGCCGTCGATGGAAACAAAGGGGTGTTATAAGCTATAGGTTTGACATATGTCTGTGGCATCGTAGTTCCCAAACAGAGGAGTATTTCGATTTTAATTTCTCTTGTTTGATTAATCATAAGTACTCTTTTTAGTTATTTAGTGTTTTTTTTTGGCAAGGGTTTTTAAATCTTAATTTCTTGTTATTATTATCTACAGCCTGAGCTACTGTTGAACATAGACCTCCGCCATAGCGCGCCACTTTGAGCAGCTGATTGCCACCTGCATTCATCGCCCCCCCCGCGGTACTGACCAGAGGCCTTATCGCGTAAGTCGAGTGGAGATGGTGATCGTGTGCTCTCTTGCTCGCACTCACGGACGTGTAAATTGGCGCGTGCAGGATGGCAAGCGAAGTCCATGTCCAGAATAGTTACGCGATAAGGGTACAGGTCGTCAGTCCACCTAGATGGGCGCCTACGCTGCGCCTTCCGGTTCGTGGTCGTCATTCGAGAACATTTCTTCCTCATCGGTTTTCAATTTCCTGTACAATAATTAGTATAATATTAGTAATACTGTAGTTTTTTTATTCGTGTTAAATAATAGAAGAAGTTTTTATGGCGCATCCACACGGTTCTTTCTGTCGTATAATATAAGATGAACATTGTTTTATTGTCCATTCACATGTAGAACAAGCATTAACCGACTGCTCTTGTATTTACAAGCAACTAGGTGCCTCCAAGAAAGGTTAAGCGATCACTTAAAGTTTAATCTGTTGATATGTTAAAATTCACTTTGTAGATGTGGGAAGGCAATCTGTCTACGGTGAGCTTGCGTCATACTGAAACTATGGCGCAATTCAATTAAATTTCTTAATTATTTTACAGTGATATAGGATTGTGTGTTGCCAGTGATGACTTATGTAACCGAGACATGGTCTCTTACTGCTGGCCTCATTAGTAAGCTCAAAATCGCGCAGCGAGCTATGGAGCGAGCTATGCTCGGTGTTTCCTTGCGAGATAAGCTCCGGAACGAGGAGATCCGCAGGAGAACTAAAGTGACCGATATAGCTCTTAGAATTAGTAAGTTGAAAAGGCAATGGACAGGCCACATCATTGCTCGTAGAACTGATAACCGTTGGGGAAGAAAGGTTCTCGAGTGGCGACCACGAACCGGAAGACGCAGCGTAGGCCGGCCCCCCACTCGGTGGACCGACGACCTGGTGAAAGCCGCGGGGAGCCGATGGATGCAGGATGCGAGCAGCCGCTCAAGGTGGCGTGCTCTGGGGGAGGCCTATGTTCAGCAGTGGACGTCTTCAGGCTGTTAATGATGATATAGTATTAAGGAATGTACCTACTTTGAGGCTGATCTAGCCATAGCCAGTAAATTATCTTTTACTAGCTGACCCGCCCCGGCTTCGCACGGGTTAGTTAGTTTTACGCCCTAACTCTGTTCATGGGAAGAGAGAAGCGAAAGGGAAAAAGATAGGGGAAAAGGATGAATGCATGGGACGGCAATAGGTCTCTCTTCCCTTCGACAGGATGAGTATGTAGTGGCTTCATCTTCGTTGTTGGCTATGTTTTATCGCAGCGTATGGGTACATAATACCGTGAAAATGACGCAGAGATGAATTTGAGTAGGTAATTAATTATTCGTAATTTTTCAAGATATTTAAATAATTATTTTACCATCGTTAATCGTCTTTTACTGTCTTTAAAATACTATTCAAACAAAAAATTCTAATTATTCACGCATGAAAGTTTCTTCTTTATTTTTGGTGCAATTCACACTTGGCCGTTTTTCAAAACGTAAATAAAATTAAATGTTATTTAAAAAAACAGATTTTTATTTGGCTCCAACTTGTGGCTTGTGTATAGAAAACAGTTTGCTGCTGAAAAGTGTCCTATAAAGTACATACGTAGTTTAATCTGTCTCCGGACTGAATATCATCTAAATCCTTCTAAATCAGTTTGATTTAGATTTAGATATATTTATTGCATTATGTAATAAGGTGATACTTCACACAAGTTACACAACCCTGTATAGCAAAACAATACTACTAACTAAGAGTTTACACAATAATAAAGTGTAGACTATGAAAATACCGAGGAAATAATTATATCTAAGTATAGGTTATCTGCCTACAGTCACAGTGACTGTGTCATCAATATCACCGTGAATTTGTTACGCTTTTGTCTTCCAAGTATTCTTGCACTGTATAGTAATATTTTAGGGATAGGAATTCTTTGAGTATTTTCTGAAATTTTGTTTCTTTGTTTTCGCTTCTTATGTGAACCGGCAGTTTATTATATATAATAAGCATATAATGAGGCCCTCTTTTAAATATTTCTAGTTTAGGCTGTGGCGCAATGATTTGGTTTTGTCGTCGTGGATTTGTCTCGAATATAAATAAATTCGGGTGCTTTTTTATGAACATTGCCGCTTCAAGAATGTATATGCAAGGTAGTGTTAACATTTTGTATTGTATGAAGTAGGGTTTGCAACTGTCGCGTTGTCGGATGTTTGCCAATATGCGTAGGCATTTCTTTCGCATAATAAACAAGTCGTTAGTATCAGTGCTATTGCCCCATATTACAATGGCCATTTAGTCGTAAAAAAATAACAAATAGACTGAGCGAAAGAGAGGTTCGACAATAAAAAAAATAGATAAATTACACAGAGAACCTCTGTATATCTTGAATAGCATAAAATTCATATTTCCTTCATGAAAACAAGTGAATGACGAAGACCTTAGGCGTGTTATACAAGAAAAGCTCAGACCAAAAATTAACATTTTTCTTGAGGTATAATAAAAACTCTTTGAAATTGTTTCCAATTTCATTTTAGCTAACATAATTGCTCCAGTATCAGTCCTTGTGTTATGAAAGGATCTTCAGGCCACATTCATGGTTTTCATTGAGACGTGCGGCGGCGCCCGGACCTACCCCACGAGTGGCAATCGATGTCAGCGCAGCACCGCGCATGCGCCATGCGTAGGGGTAAGTACTGACGAGCGGAAAAGTGCTCCATGTTTTTAATGCGAGTACCTACATTTTTAAATAATATAAATTGAAAACAATACAAGACTGGTCCTAAAAGGGCAGAAAATGCTTATTATATAATGTAACTTTTTGAAAGCTTACAATAACTTTATAAAAATGATGAAAGAAAAAAATGAATGATGATGAGGAAGAAAGGTTATCGAGTGGCGACCACGAACCGGAAGACGCAGCGTAGGCCGGCCCCCCACTCGGTGGACCGACGATCTGGTGAAAGCCGCGGAGACGCAATGGATGCAGGGGTCGAGCAACCGCTCAAGGTGGCGCTCTCTGGGGGAGGTCTATGTTCAGCAGTGGACGTCTCAGGCTGTTGATAATAAACTTTACAAACTTTCTTGGGAAGTTAAATAAAATGTACATGTAGATGTATTTACTAAAATTAATTCAAAGAATATCGTACGACTATACGAACGGATGAAAATGCAACTTTCAATTATTAATCTAATTATTAGTCAAATAAACTAAAAACATCTAAACACTCCATAAACACAAACACTCCTAAAAATCAATTGAACATCTTATCCCAAAGCTCTCCGCGAGCTTTCGCCAAACCATTGTGTGTGCGACTTTACTGCGGCCCAACAGTCGCGATTTGCCGCAGGACGTATCGCCTGAAAGCCGTTCCGTGAACCCTTTACCCTGAAGTAATTTAATTAAATTGAAATAATCCTCCACAGCTACTTGCTTCTCTGGTGGTTGAAATTGCTTCGGAGAAATTGAAAAATGTAAGTACAAGTTTCAATTTTATTTCGTCGTTGAATACGTTGAGCTTACGTTGTCTTATAAAAAAGTGAGGAGTGTTAACAAAAAAAATATGACTGTATTTATTCATAAAAATATCATAGTTTTTAATTTTTTTTTTGTTAGTCAAATTTTAAAATGAAAATGTTTTGAAATAATCGTGTAATTATTTTGTTAGTTTTTGATGATTCATTGAATATTTTGATCAATAGTTTTTAGCCGTTTTAGTTTGATTTGTTTTAAATTGATTTAGACTGTAGAAGCTTGCAACGCACAAATCTCTTTGCACTTTCATAAGCAGTCTCTTTTAATTACAATAAAATACCGTGAGTAAGAAAATTGCATTGCATTGAATCATATTTATTGCTTCGAAATCTTGTAGCTTCATCATACGCATGTGAATAATTTTACACTGTGTTATCAAAACACCATCACAATAAACAGGTAGGTATGTCAAATTATACACTTTCACGTGTTTCTAATGACATCCATCTTTTCAATAAATTTTACTGCTATTAAATATGTCAAAGCTTTTTCATATCAATTTTCATAAAACTTTGCTTTGTTTAAATTTAAAACGATTCAAAGAAAATCTATTATCATCGTCACAGTACGTAATGCAGATGCTTTCAGGAGGGCGGTTTCCATTCCTCAGTTATATTACGAAAACACCTTTTATCGCATGCCCCATACCGCATAGCTTTGGTCCAAATTATGACGTCGTTTGGCAAAATGCCACGGCCCTATCGATTGCTATCAATTTCCATGACTTTGTCATTTGCCCTAGAATTATTGTAAATTATAAATGGAGGATAATTTATTGCGTGCAAGTCAAGTGACGTTTTCACATGGTCACAAACAGTAGCAGAAGGTGAAGGCCGAAGGCTTCAAAGCTTTGTTGTGATAATGCTTTGTTTTATGCTATATTATTTATTTTTATACTTTAATTTATAGAAATAAATCTAGGAAAAGAATTTAAATTGTTTTTTTTTTATTATTCTCAGGAGTTAAGATCGTGCAGTGAGCTCGATTTAAAATGAATCACAGTCATGAGAATAATAAAGAACATTTGTGTAGCTTGACTTTTGCTGACAACCAACATAAATAAACAGAACATAAAGGAGCTGGGCTGGCTGGGGTAGATGCTGGCAGCGGGAAATGTATAATACACCCCATGTGGAACGCTAGAACAGGCCCCTATCGCCCACAAATAGACTACAAATAAGAAGACCGCAAACAACCAGCTATATTTAACTAAGTTTTGTAACGGGATAACACATTTACTTCCAGGGCTGAAGAAGGAACTCCAGGAGGGCTGGCCCCAGGTGATGCTCAGACTGGGGAAGATGGCGAGATCGTCGGAGGACCTCGTACACCTCAGCAAATTGCTGCCCAAAGACGACTGCAGCAGACGCAAGCTCAAGTCGATGAGGTATTAAGTTTACATTGTTAGAGGATTAAAAAATTTAATAAAAATTGGTAGCTCATTACAAAACTCAAAAAATCTTCAAATTGGTTTTACAGATAACAGTCACGGCATGCCTATAATTGTAGATTCGTGATTTTTCTATTGTAATTTATGACAAAAGCTTCGGTCAGTATAGTGCTATTCATAGAATTATTTTTCTTTTGTGTCAGCTAATATGATTTCTCTTTAAGCTGAATTATACAAAGTGTATATTTATTCAGAATTTTTCATGTTATTATTTTATTTGTGTGGGTTTGTATGATACATATTGAATTCTTTGAATTTTAAAGATTAAAATAAACTTCGTATATTTTTCAGGTCGTCGACATAATGAAGGCCAACGTTGAGAAAGTGTTAGTCAGGGACGAGAAACTATCGGAACTGGACGATAGAGCAGGTATTATTAAGCATACAAAACATACTGTATTGTTTTGAATACAATTTTATTAGAGTGCGATTCAAATATTATAAAATACACGGTTGTCTTCTTTCAGATGCTTTGCAACAAGGAGCGTCTCAATTCGAGCAGCAAGCAAAGAGTTTGAAGAACAAGTTCTGGTTACAAAATTTAAAGGTGAATGTGGTTTTCAACTTTAGTTATAATCTATTTTGTGTCTGTGAGCAACTTTTAGTCTCACTTACCATGTGTTATAGTGTTTTTCACCTAGCTAATAATGACCGTTATATTTCAGATGATGATAATAATGGGTGTGATTGGAATCGTAATAATAGGACTACTGTTTGGTAAGTCGCAATACCTATTATTATTACCAATTGATGTTGTTAAGTGACGCTTAAAAACACTTCCAAATTAGCGACCTTTCCAAAAAAGGGCAATGCTAATTCGATCTGAAGCTGTACAAAATTCTCATTGGCCGTTTAGATGCATCCGTCTGTTGGTATCGATGTCTATGTTACTGTATAAATGTTAATATTTAGAAATTGATGCCTTGGCTCGTCTACGTTTAGGCACGCTATTCTTCCACTGGATGTCGTTGTTGTTCTTCTAATTTCTCAAACTGTCCTATGCTTGAAACTGTTAGAAATATCTGTGTAGCGACTGTTTTAGAAAATATTACGAACGTTATAATTGTGGTGATATTAGTCTGTAAGGTTGAGTATGGATAATAGTCAAAGATCAATGTTCTAACTGTGCAACGCGATAATGCATAACGATAACATAATATAATACATAGATCCTTGGACTCAATACAATGCATCAGTTGATTTTTTATTATAGTGTCAGATTTGTAATCTTTGCAAATGACATAATTTTTTGGATGTACCCTTTCACTTACTGCTATACCATCATCATTGAGTTTTTATGTGTTAACGTTACTGTGATAAAAAATAATGGTATCCTCAAAGACTGAGGGACCAAGCTGAAGGATGCCCAATTGTGATTTTTCATTAATATCCATGCTCAATTACCGACTACCTACCTACCAAACTATAATGTAGCGTAGACTAGACGCTTCGGGGCATATGTCTGCTTGGCTGTTTGCAGGTGATAACATTAAACAAATGTTTGGTTAGTTCGGTACCGTGGAACGCCCGCCCCGGCTGCCCCGGCGATACCGGCAGTGACCAATCATACTTTGCCAGTTGGTACTAACCGCTGTAAGTTATTATGTGTCTCCCCTCTTCCAATCTTTTGCATGCAATGCTTTTAGACTATCAGGTTCTGCAGCATGATATACACATGGATCATCATTTTCTATGATGTCTAATCGTGTGTAGACGTTTCCAGGAATACTGTAGATTCTATACGGTATTTCATTGGGCTACTCACTACGATAATATATTAGATTTTCAAGAATTTCTTTGTGTTATTGCCCAGATTCGGTCGCTAGCCACTCACAACCAGTTAAAGAGGGGTAGATGCTATTATGTCTATTATAAATAGTATCTGGTTTCTGGGTTTTTGGAGGTATAGGTAGACCTTTTTTACCATTTCACTTTTTGTAACTTTACCTACAACATCAAATTAAGATATACATCCTACAACATCATGTGAAATGTGTATATCGAGCGTGTTGTGCTGGCATTGTTATATTTTTGCATGCGTAATGGCTTAAATGCATGTACCTTTAGATCTTAGCTTTGTAATCAAAGGCTATCTGAAACATCTTATGAATACTACGCAGGATTATTGAATGATCAAACGAACTTACCTGAAGTGAAGTTCGATCTTAATAATCATGACTTCGTCTCCGAGATTTATCTTTGACCATGTGCGACGGGTTGTGACGTTAGAAGGGCTACTACATGGTCAAAGATAAATCTCGGAGACGAAGTCAAGATAATTCCTGATTATACATCTAGCGACTTGGGCAAAAATATTTTTAGGAAGTTGGAGTGATTTTACTACTAAATGGTAAGCATAATGTTAATATTACAATGGACTTTAACCTTGACTTTAACTTTACATATCTCAGTGAAGATAACTTACCTACCTACCCTACCCACTCATAATGCTAACTTATAAGTAGTAATATTCAATTTAACTCAATTTAAGCAAGCTATTTATAACAATTAACTTATTTGCAAAGATGTAACAAACACTAAAAAAGCAGGTTTTTTTTAAATACGCTCTGCCATGTTATTTGGTAAAAGTTAGCAAGAGTTAAAAAAATATTCTGCTTGCTTTCCATTACACTAATACTTTTTTCCACATTACGTTTGACATCCATTTTAATGTAGATTTGAACAAAATATTAACTCATAATGTATTATGTATTTAGTTAGAGTAGATAGACAGACACATTCGCACACTTTTACATTTAAAGTACTTAATTAACATTATTTTTATTTCATATACTTACACAATTACATAACCTATTCTTAACACATTATTTTTAATTAATTTTTTTGTTCTGTACTAATTTGTACTAGTATATAAATTGGTTTCTGTTTCAGGAAAGTATATGTAACTCACCATTTACCACCGAGAGCTGACGTGAAAAATTTAAATTTATACTTAGTTATCTATAAAAATTTATAACAAACCTTATAAAATATATATTATACTAAATTAAAATATTATATAAACTAGCAGGACTTTCAAATAAAAATGATTAGCTTTGGTTGTGTCAAATATTATCTAGAAAATATACCGTTTCAATTATAAATTATAGATGGAAACATAAAATTAAATAACTAAATATATAATGTGTATAATAATAGTGTCATAGTTATACGTACCTATTCTCTCGAAATGTACTCTACCATTTTGCAATGCTATAAAAATATTCGTGATTAAAAATGTTAAAAAATTGAAAAGTCATACATTTCAATCGTATTATGCGGCCTAATTTATTTCAGTTTGGTAATTTATATAAAATTTTATTTACATTATAATATAATTAAAATTATGTGTAGGACATTATGTTACATATATATAATGGGCTATTAAATATTTTTTCCAACAACATACTTTAATTGGAACGTAATCATGGTTTAGTAATTATCTTAAAGGTTGCCCCAAAATGATACTAAAAATACGACAATTATAAAACTTTGTGATCCTAAACGTTTAAATAAAAAGAGTTTACTTTAAGCTTTAAATAGCTGATATTAAGATCTAATCTTACTTAAGTCGCTGCATTCAGTACGGTAACATTTTATAAGCATTACTGTTTCGTAATAACGATTCAAAAATTATATCCTCAAACTTTTAAAATGCATTAAGGTATTATTTGCTTATTATTAGCTGGCAATAAACTGTAAAATAGTACTTAAATGATTAATTTTAACATCAATGATCACATTAGGCTTATGGAATTGAGTGATATACTTATGAATAAATGAAGTCAATTCTATTATTTAGCTAGAACTGTCTTCAATATTGTGTTTGTTTAATCTCGGAAGGGATAAGCGATTACGCTAGATAATAAATTTTATTTTGTTAATAAAGACCAATTTCAATGAACCTTTTGGCAATCTTTCTTAATAATAAACGATGACATGAATGTTAACGCTACTCATCAACGAAATAGAACAATCAATGTATAAATAATTATTTTAAAGAAATGGTTTATTGAAAATGGCCCTTAAACATTATTATTATATTTGTAGAATAAGTAAGAAATTTCTCTTGAAACAATAATAATATTATTATATTGATAAAATATAAGTGTCTATTTAAAATACTTGCTACGTATATTGTTATAATATTTTGAATTCAACGAATAGTTATACATAAATATTAGTCCTTGGATGTTATTTAAAATGTGATTAAGTTGTCAAATAACAATAAATTGATGAACAATGAAATAAAACAATATTCGTATATTTAGATGCTCTTATGAATTACTTGTAAAACTCTACGTTAATTAAAGACATGATAAACTGTCCAGACTTTGATTTAAACAACAATATTTTGATGCAATATTCCAAATCTATAGCTTCTATTTACTATGTAAAACGTAAACCTTTACCAGAGTTGGGCAAACGCTTTCCTCGATTCCTTCTAATAATGGCATATTTATTTTGCAGACTAACTAGATCTAAAATATTTTTTCTAAACTATCAATTTTAATAATAATAATGAATCTTACTACTTCAGATACTTCACTACTTTGAAAATGAACGTTCAAAACAGATGCAAATATTATATTAATTAATACAACTATTCGTCAAATTGTAATAGTTATTTATGATATTAGGGCGGTAAGTTGGTTTTTACAAACGAGTAGACAAATTGTAAGCCCGAAACGGAGTCGAGGGCTTACCATAGTCACGAGTTTGTAGAAACCAATTTCCGCACGTGTATCACACAACGTTTTTCAACACATTTGCGAAAAAATAGTACGATAGGTAATGAAACAAACTTTTGGTTATTATTGGGAAAGTTGCAACAAACAATATTTGATGTTCCTAATCTAATATGAAAATTGGCTAAAATGAAGTGCATTTACAATGCAAATGGCACCACGAGCGTGTGGTGAAAATTGGAACTACATCTTTAGTTTCATTTTCTCTTTAGTATTAAAGTGAGACAAACGTATTGAGCAAAAACGCTTCCAAGGAGTTTCGATTATTCAGCTTATTTACTCTCGTAATGTGAAACTTCTTGGTGAAATTTTTATATATGTTTTACTAGCTGCGCCCCGCGGTTTCACCCGCGGATAAAAAGAAGCCTATGTTAACTCGTTGTATATAGGTACTATTTCTATTAAAAATTTCATTTGAATTTGTTCAGCTGTTGCACCGTAAAGCAAGAGGGAACAAACATACGCGACAACTTTCGAATTTATATACTAAGATTATGCTCGGTTTCACCTGATTTGATCTTAGGAAATAATTGTCGCTGACAGAACAGAGCAGCTACGAAAAAAAAGCGTCATGTTTTACGACAGGTCACTATCGCTACAAACTCACTCTCGCGGGCCGCTTGCGGCCCAGCGAACAAAGCGACGTCGAAAAAAAAACGCCAACTTTTACCACAGGTCATTATCGCTACAAACTCAAGCTCGCGGGCCGCTTGCGGCCCAGCGAACAGAGGGACCTCGGAAAAAAAACGCCAACTTTTACCACAGGTCATTATCGCTACAACCTCACTCTCGCGGGCCGCTAGCGGCCCAGCGAACAGTGACCTCAAAAGCAAAAGCCAACTTTATCACAGGTCACCTTTGCTACAGACTTGCTCTCAGGGGACGCTTAGTACCTACCTAATAATGGTAACCCACAGGAAACATTTTTTTTCCGGGATACAAAGTACATATTTTGTTTTTTAATACGTGCTAGAGCATATATTGCCCTTAATATCATCGAATTGGATGCTGAGGGATAATGCTATCCTACAGGAACCATTTATTTATCCGGATTGGAAAGTATTTCATTATTAGTAGGTACCTACATACTGCGGCCTCCAATTTTCCTAAATTTTGACCATTTTAGTTGCGTAATGTTGAAGTTAAGAAAGAACGTTATCCCACAGGATCCATTTATATTTCCAGGATAATATTTTTTGACAGTTAGTACATGCTACAGTCTAATTCATTTAAATTCGTTGCCTATTTACGAAGTTGAGTTTACAAAGCTTTCCTACGGGAATGGGTAAATTTTTCGGGATAAAAAGTATCCTATGTGTTAATCCAGTAGATACATAAGCTATCTACATTCCAAGTTTCATCCAAATCCGTCCAGCAGTTTGAGCGTGAAGTGGTAACAAACATACACACATACAAACTTTTGCCTTTATAATATTAGTGTGATTGAAATTAAAAGAAAACCGTAAAGGTTACGCACGGCGCTAATCAATGAACGATGCGGTAAAATAGGTACTTAGGTGAGAGTACCTATTTTACCGCACGCTCAGTTGTATGGTGCGTAATGTTTAACTTTCGAACAATGTATACAGGCTTTGTAAATGCATTTTTTGAGCAAATGTGTTGAAAAAAATATATCATGTCTACTGTAAGTTCATAACAGTCACTGGGTCATCGACATCGTTCAAACTACTTGACATCGCCATAACTTAGGTTTAGCAACTGGGTAATCAGACACGGAGTTAAGAGCCAATACAACGCCAAAATGCTTAAAATGGCTTAGCTTGAAGCAGTGTCCTGTCAACAATATTGCAACAATGACTTTGAAATTAATATATGGTAAAGTTCATGACTAATGCTACTGCAAATGTATAGTGAAAACACGAATTAATAAAAATTTCTCGATAGAAAAAAATTACAAAATTACCTCCAAACCGTACAAATAAACAGCGATTATTCAATGAATACTTTAAATAAGATCATGAAACTTTGTGTAGTAGTTGAACTAAATATAATAAAGGGCTTATGTATAGCGGATTTTTATAATACCCTTTATCAGTTTTTTTTCAGTTTTTTCTCATGTAAGTGAATTAATAATAATAATAATAATAAAGTGTTGATTTGAACATAAATCTAGGCAAATCAGCAGATAGCATACATCGAGGATTGTGTACAAAAACAAGAATGATGCTAGTTGATCCCTGAATCCCACACTAGGGTAACCTGTGTCGTGGGATTCAGTCTCTTCCGATTTGAATACAATATAAAAATAAAAATAAAGTAATTCGTAGACTAACTAACTTATCTAATTAAATTTATACAATGTTTGCAACGATCAGAAACTTAAAGTGTGTGATTAGGTTGTATTGTGTGTGTAGATGTCGTCGTGAATGATTGTATGATTATGTGGGTAAGAAAGGGTAAGCGAATACGTTGATGAGGATATTTAATACGTTAATTATGACCGTCTATTAATGTGGTAGGATGCGCAAGTTAGTAGACGCATCACACTATAATATCTTATTCCAATCAATTAATCATAGTATAGTAATATTATAAATGCGGAAGTTGGTGTATGTGCTTGTTCCTCTTGACACTGAACGTCATTGCGAAAAGAAATAGAATTAACTTTGGAATGGAAATATACCTATATAATATGTTCTTATACCTATGCTTAATTGAAAATATGTATCTATTCAATGGTCCATATGAGTATCTTTATTATTAGTTCTTGAATCATAAAATATACCTTATAGGTTAGACTTGGTTTGTGTTCTTTCTGTTATTAGAATCTATAAAATAGATTAAATTAAATAGGTGGATAAGTAATTGATTGAATTGGGGCCTGGTCCCCCACCCGCTGACAAATTCCTAGCAGAAGATTTGCTTTGCAACTGGTGCAGAGTTTCCGTAGCTTTGAAAAGATGTATTTTGTTGTTACTTCTTCCGCAAAGAAATCTGCCAACTAGTGTGGGAACAGACCCCTTAATGTCATGTAATAATTTTAAGAACATTTTCCGTGTCATTATAGCTCAGCTTGGAAAGCCAAGTCTTAATTTTGACTTTGCAGACATACCGAGATGCGTTTAGTATGTCTATTGTTTTGTCCAGACGTTGGTATAGGTACGGTCCTTTAAATGAAAAAGCTCGTTGTGCTTGTAAGGTTTTGGTTCGCGGAGCTATCCACATATTGCGACGGGAAGATCTGGTTGGTTTAGAGATCGTTTTTAGTGCTATTTTGTGATAACGCATTGCTACTGCCAAAATATACAGCTGCCGCACTCTGAGATATTTGGTTTCATCATATAGCTGATCGGTGGGAAACCTGTACGGCTTTTTGTAGGCAACTTTGAGGAGTGCTCGTTGGGCTCTCTCGATTTTCAGGAACAGCATTTTGGTAGCAGAACCCCAGACAACTATACAATAATTGAGTAAAGATTGGCACAGGGCTTGGTATACTATTTTTAGCGTTCCTGGATCTGCCACAGAACCCAACCTTTTAAATATGTGAGTTAGCTTTCGGAGTCGGCCACAAAGCGTATTAATTTGGTATTCCCATGTTAATTGGTGGTCTATTGTGATACCTAGATACTTAATATGGTCAACTCTTTCTAGTTCCGGGCAAACACAAGTTTGATTATTTTTCGACTCACATGCGTGGATTTTTAGGCTTATGGTACTGTTCGTTTGTTTGTTCGTATGTTCGTTTGGAAATTCGGAAGGCCATATATTTCGTTTTGCTCACGTTTAGGGTTAGTAGATTCCTTTGCAGCCAGTGCACCACTTGCGAGAGTCCTGTTTGGGCCATACCAACGACCTCCTTCCAACTGTCACCGTGAAAGATGACTGCTGTATCATCAGCAAATGTGTAGATGTTGGCTTGATTGATATTTTGGCGGCAGAGGTCGTTGATATAGACCAAAAAAAGAGTTGGACCCAAAACGCTACCCTGCGGAACACCGAATGAAACAGAAGCGTAGTCGCTATATTGGTTTGATAAGCGTACTCTTTGCTTACGATCACTTAAGTAGGATTTGAACCAATTTAGAGATGTTCCTCGTACTCCAAGGAGCTCGAGCTTCCTTAACAAGATAGGCCAAGACACCGTATCAAATGCCTTGGCCAAATCCAGGAAGACTCCTATACATTTGCGACCAGAGTCGAGTTTCTCAGATACTTGATCAATAAGAGCAACCACTGCATCTTCTGTTGATTTATTTGATCTAAAACCAAACTGATTGGGGGACAGGATGTTATGTTTCTCCAAGAAAGCTAAAAGTCGTTTATTTACAACCTTTTCAAGGATCTTTGATAAGGAAGGAAGCAGTGATATTGGGCGGTAGTTTGTTGTGACAGAGGTGTTGCCAGATTTGAAAATAGGGCAGATGTCTGCTATTTTAAAACAGTCTGGCACCAGCCCTGAACATATGCTCAAGTTGCATAAATGGGAAATCGGGGAAGCTAGAATGTGACCAGCGCGTTTTAAGACCTCATTGCTAATTTGGTCACAGCCTGGGGCGGATCCAGATTTGAGGCCCGAAATGATCTTAGTTATTTCTGATACATCAGTGGGGGTCATAAATAGAGAAGTAAGAGGTGAATTATCAGTTTTAGTTGAGTTTGCTAGCTGCGCCTCGGTTTTCTTCATCTGGGCAAGGGTATTTCTGGCAAGATCAAGTCCAACTGAAGTGAAGAAATTATTAACCATATTTAGTGAATCAGTAGGGTTAGATTGTATCTTAAGAAGATCACTTGACCCTGATTTTCTATCCTTGATGTTGCAGATGTCTTTAATAGTAAGCCATAGCTTTTTGTTGTTGTCTTTGTTAGCTATTATCTGTTCAGATTCATGGTTGTTCCTTTGGTTTTCGAGCAACGAGTGACAATAATTTCGATAATTTTTATATTTTGATTGTAGGGGCTCGTTTTTAGGATGCTTCCTAGCCTGTAAATGCATGGAGTCCCTTTTTCTGACGCAATTCACCAGTTCTGGAGTCATCCAGGGCTTAGTAATAACTTCAGAACTACGGATCTTTTTTTCTACAGTATTATCCCTGACAGCTGCACTAATGCGGTTGATTAGGAGGTTACTAGCAAGATTGACATCCGTTTCCGAGTAAAACTCGGACCAGTCAGTATTCTCTAGGTAGGCAATAAGCTCTGCGTAGTTGATTTTGATAGTTTTTTTAGGTCTTGGGGGGCTTTTTGCGATGTCATTATCAATACCTATTAGAACCGTTTCATGATCAGTAATGCCAGAGTCACAGACAATAACACGTCCTGTTCGTTTAGATCTAATAAGTGCATGGTCCAAACAATTTGGGCCACGTGTTGGCAATACATGACCTGGGATGAATCCGTGATGAGCTGTGAGTTCGATATAGTCTGAAGATTTAGGATCAACTGAGTCTGGTTTAATGTCGATATTTATATCACCTGTTATGATACAGGAGTTGCAGGAAACATTGGAAATTGTACTTTCAAGAGATTTTAGAAATCTGGCTGTGTCACGTACAGATGGGGATCGATAAATTGCTATAATACTTAGTTCAGAACCCAGGTTTATCACTAGGCAGTTAGCATCGTTGAACTCGGTTTCATTTATTACAATGTTCAACCCTATTTTGGTGAATATGACTAACCCGTCATTTTGATTTCTTAAAAGAGTAGATGAGTAGCAGTTATAGTTGATTAAATTAATTCCTTGAAACGATTCATTTATCCAGCATTCTGTAAGTATAACTATATCCGGGAGAAATTTTAGTCTATTTAAGTATAGTGTTTGCGCCAGTCGTAACTGCGCTTATTATTTTCCTGCCCTCATAATATTTATACTTTCCGATGACTATCTCTGTCACCCACGCCGCGAATGCACGAGACAATTTGCTTGTCATTGCACAAGCAGTCTGCGATCGACCCTCGTTCATCGCGGCTGCCGCTAATCGCTCTGAACTCGGAGTGTATCCTGGTTGTCCATCCTTTGGGCTAATCAGCTGAAGGAGCTGTGCACTAACAGTTCCACCGCGCCGCGTTATAGTCCACTTCCGTACCATTCGGATATTGAAGGCCGCTTGAGTGACGTACCTGAAGAAGCCGCAGTACTGCAAGGCTGGACCTCTCTGCTGGATACAAGCTACAGGATCGGAGCCCGCACTGAGGTGATCGTAGCTTGTCAAGTGTTGTGCCAGTAGGAGACCAGGTTAGTCATCTTAAATTCTCATAGTTCACCAGCTATCCTACCCCCGCATTTTTGGAGACGTGCTCAGCTATAAAGCTTAGCTGCCGCGTTAACATTTCTTGTGGTCCTCCACCGCCGGATCATTTCTTGTGATTCTCCACAGTCGATCATTTCTTGTGATCACTAAAATCTATGTAATTTACGTAGATTCTCCGGTTTAGTTCATTTCTTGTGTTCTGCCGTGAGCTACCGCACATTTTTTAAATCAATATTTCTCATAAATATTGTGTTGCCGCCCGCTATATTACCGCTTATTTAGTACCTCTGAGTTACCTATACGCTCTTGTATATATATACTTCGTGTATTCCGCTATCCTAAATTGCATAAAATAAGATTTTCCTAGAATAATATTTTTATTTGTATAGTGAAGGTATTCTTGCGACTTCGTGTCCGTACAATAGTTATCGCGTCATTCTTACTTGACCACGCCTATTGAGTGTTGCAGGCATATTACGACAAAATTGGTCATTTGTTAATTTGTCTAAATTATTTAATATTCCGACAAAATGACTAGTACTCGGTCTCATGACCAGGAAGTAGTCGAGAAACCAAAAGCTCTCGGTACTTTGGAAGTCCAGCGTTTGACTTTAATTGGTCAACGTGACGCAATATTCGCCCGATTACAACAAATTTATAACCGCTCTTTAAAAGCTTTTACTGATGATACTGAGAGAGATTTATTTCTATATGGAATGATGTCCTTAGACCGCTTACGTTTGGATTTTTCTGAAATTTTGAACAAAATTAATGTCGTCGAGTTGACTATCAACCCTTCGTATACCGTTAATTATCAGTCTGTAAACGTATTCGAAGATATGTACTGCCGCTGTAAGTTTGTTTACGATAAACTCAATCCGCCCGCGACAATAGTTGAAACCGCTGTTTCACATGTTGCACCGCCACGCAAATCTATTCGACTCCCTGAGCTTGATTTGATGAATTTTAACGGAGATCCTATGTCTTGGAGGATTTTTTATGAGTCTTTTAAACGGACAATTCACGAAAATCCTGATCTCACAGATCACGACCGCGTTCAATATTTAATAAATAAACTGTCAGGCCGGGCGCTTTCTGCTTGTTCCGGAATAACTCCAAACGGTGATAACTACCGCATTATATGGCAGACGCTCGTCGAAAAATTCGATGACAAGCGTAATCTTGCCTCCGCATATCTGGACCAAGTGCTTGAATTTAAATCTTTTATTACCGCGACGAATAAGAACTTAGAATCATTTCTCGATAAATTCTGCACGGCAGTGTCAAGTTTGAACTCACTCAAGCTTGAAAACTTGCCAGATTTTATTCTGTTACAACTTGCATTAAAGAAGGTAGACTCGAGCACCGCACGTTCGTTCGAAATGCACATGCGAGGTAAATCTATGCCTACCTATAATGAATTTGTGAAGTTCGTTCGTGAACAGAGTAAAATATTGGAACGCACTACGCCTGCCTCCCATGGCCGGGTGTATGATAATAACAAACCGGTTATGGTTACCGCGAAATCTACGCATTCTTTCGCTGCATCATGTGTATCTCAGTGTCCGCTATGTAAACAAACTGATCATTCCTATTTATATAAATGCCCTGCATTTAATAAACTTTTAATTGATGACAGGTTTTCTTTTATAAAACGTAACAAAGGTTGCACTAATTGTTTAAGTGTTACACATATTAATACCGCTTGCAATTCTAAATTTAATTGCCGTTATTGTGGGTGTAAACATCACTCATTATTGTGTCGCAAGACAGTGTCTTCCCCCCGCGAAGACTCCCGCTCGCTCCCGCGCACCGCGCCGCGTGCTCCCGCGCAGCCTCCGCGCGCGCCGTCTGGCCACGCCGCCGCCGCCGGCGCCCCCGTCGCACCCTCTGTGCTGGCACCACTTTCGGCTCAGCCGCCGCACTATAGCTCGCGCTCTGCTGTCGCCTGCGGTCAGCTGACAGATATACCTACCACTGCCGCTTATCAGCCCTCACAACAGAACGTATCGTTATGCAATGTACGTCCTATATCTCAGTCTACGGATATGACGTGTTTACTGGGAACGGTGCAAGTTTATGCTACCGATTTAAATGGTCGCCATCATGTAGTACGCGCATTGATCGATTCTGCTTCTCAAAGTAATTTCTTAACTTCGAACTGTTGCGAAAAGTTAAACTTAAAATGCAACAAGGTTTCGAACACAGTGGTTAAGGGTATAGGTTCCGCATCTAATCCGATTAAGGGTGCAACTTCTACTATTTTATCTTCGCGACTTAATAATAATTTTATTTCGATTGACGCCTTTGTTATCGACCGTATTACGGACAACTTGCCTTCTGTGCAAGTTGACATAACCTGTTTGTCATACCTAAACTGCCTGCCTCTGGCAGACGATAGTTTCTCCGCGCCTTCCGAGATAGATATTCTTATCGGGGCACCGCTCTTTGCTGATATATTGTTATCAGGCCGCGCCGCTGGTCCGCCTGGAACACCTACCGCTTTCGAAACTATTTTCGGATATATTGTAATAGGGACCGCACCCGTTGCACCCGCTCATATTCACACCGCTACCGCTTATATCGATACAGCCGCTATCGATAATAATTCCCGCTCTCATATTTCGCTCTGTACCTTTACTGAAGAACCGCGCTTGGACAATATTGTCCAAAAATTCTGGCAACTCGAGGAGGTGCAGTGCACGCCGACCTTGAGCCCAGCCGCTCTCGAAAATGAACGTATTTTCACAAATAATGTCTCACGCGATTCTACGGGTCGCTATTCTGTAGCGTTACCTTTCTCCCGCGATCCCGCAACCGCTCTTGGTAATTCTTTTACCACCGCTAAAAACCGCTTCATGTATCTCGAACGCAAGCTCGTCGCTTCACCTCCCCTGCGAGTGGAGTACGATGCTATAATAAAAGAGTACATACAGAAGGGGTATATTTCACTAGTTGACAATGCTGATCATTTAACTGGATTTTACATACCGCACCATGCAATCGCCAGGTTGGATAAGACAACCACCCGTTGGCGTATGGTCATGGACGCTAGTGCCCAAACTATAAATGCTCAAAATGAGTCTCTGTCACTTAATGACATTTTATATGCGGGTGATAATTTACAAAATGACCTTTTCATAATCCTCTTGGATTTCCGCCTGTACGCAATCGCCTTTACGTCTGTCATCAAGCAGATGTATCTTCAGATATTAGTCAATAAAGGCGACCGTAACTTTCAAAAGTTTTTATATCGATTCGATCCCGCTGCACCGCTAGATACCTACCAATTCAACCGCGTTTGTTTTGGTCTGCGTAGCAGCCCCTTTCTTGCTATGAGAGTGCTACGGCAGCTGTGCGCTGATGAGCGCGCCCGCTTTCCGCTAGCAGCAGAAGTAATAAAGAACAATACTTTCATGGATGACGTATGCTACTCCATGCCATTGTTGTCTGGCTGCCTACAACTCAGAGATGATCTCTGCGAGCTCCTCAAGGCCGGGGGCTTTGAGCTCGTCAAGTGGGCTAGCAACGTGCCCGCGCTAGTCGAGTCTCTGCCGGTTTCTGATCGTCATACCGCTAATATAAACTTCGAAGAGCCTGACACAAAATTGAAGGTTCTAGGCCTGCAGTGGTCACCCGCTTGCGATGAATTCATGTTCACCGTGAACATCGAAGATCGTCCAGTTACTAAACGCAATATTCTTTCCTTAATCGCGCGTCAATTTGACATTCTTGGATTAATCGCGCCGGTTATATTTTATGCTAAATTGATTTTACAAAAACTTCACGTATTGAAGCTCGACTGGGATGAGCAACCGCCGTCAGATATAACTCATATTTGGCAAAACTATACTCGCGAACTACCTTGTCTTCAACAACTTCGCTTTCCACGTCACTTAGGCGTGGAAGAAACTTCAAAAATTTCCATCGTGTCGTTCGCTGACGCAAGCGAACGAGGATACGGTTCGGTAGTTTACATTCGCACTCAGACCAACCCAGCCTCTTCTCCTGTCACCCGCTTAGTTTGTGCTAAATCAAAAGTAGCCCCGCTTAAAACTGTCTCTATTGCCAGACTAGAACTGTGCGCGTGTTTGCTTATGGCAAAACTAGTTCGCCGCGTAATCGATACGTACGGTAAGCGTCATACTGTTGACCAAGTATACTGCTTTACTGATTCCATGGTAGCCTTACAATGGATTACCGCTTCCCCACATAGATTTAAAACATTTACTGCTACGCGCATAACAAAAATCGTTTCCGCTATCCCCGCTGACAGCTTCCGCCATGTTTCTGGATCTCAGAATCCCAGCGACTGCTTATCCCGCGGACTGTCACCCGCTCAACTATTGAACCACCCGCTGTGGTTCACTGGTCCCGCTTGGCTATGTCAAGAACCCAATGAATGGCCGGTTACGTCAGTTGTTCCCGCTAAAGCGGACGCTGACTTACCAGAGGCTAAGAAGGTTATTTCGTCTCTTCCCGCCACGCACACAAATAACGAGGTTTCTAACCCGCTGTTAGACCTTTCCGCCCGCGTTTCTTCCTGGCTACTGCTCTTGCGCACAGCTGTTTTAATTTATCGTTTTATCAAAAGACTACCGCGCTCTAATTATTTTACCGCTGATGACCTTAATTTCGCAGAAATACAAATTCTTAAAGCCTTACAGAATTTTTATTTTCCCGACATAATAAAAAATTTAAAATCTAATGACCGCTGTTCACGTGCAGTACAACGGCTCGTGCCGTTTCAAGACGCCGATGGACTCATACGAGTCGGAGGTCGACTTAGAAATGCGGATCTGTCTTATAGCCAACAGCATCCCATTTTATTACCGCGTAAGGACCGCATAGTCGAGATGATAATTTCTTATTATCACCGCAAAAACTTACATACCGGCCCGCTCGCCCTAATGTCAATTCTTAGACAAAGGTACTGGATACTTTCCTGCCGAAACATTGTCCGCTCGGTTATACATAAGTGTAACTTTTGTTTTAAAGCTAAACCTAAACCTAGCTTCCCTTTAATGGGTGATTTACCCGCTTGCCGCGTAAACGAAGCTAGCGCGTTCGTCCATACTTCGGTCGACTATGCTGGGCCAATTTCCATAATTCCATTCAGAAAACGTGGAGTACGTTCTATAAAGGCTTATCTCTGCATTTTTGTATGTATGGTGGTACGCGCAGTGCACGTCGAACTAACCACAGATCTGAGTACAAGCTCATTTCTTTCCGCGTTTAAACGATTTCTCGCACGCCGTGGTTCCGTTTCCGTTATGTATTCAGACAACGCAAGGACGTTCCTAGGCGCGAAAAACGCTTTATCGGATGTTTATACTCTTACAAATTCTGCTGAATTTAATAAGTCTCTCTCAGATGAATTATCAGCAAACCGCATTCTTTGGAAATTCAATCCACCGCGAAGTCCTCACTTCGGGGGGAACTACGAAATATTTGTAAAAGCGTTTAAAGGGCATCTACATAAATCGCTCGGTTCACAGTTACTCACCTACGAGGAGATGTTAACCGTGCTCACGCAAATTGAAAGTGTGATCAATTCACGACCGCTAACGTTATTGAGTGAGGATCCTTCTGAGCCCACTGCATTAACTCCCGCGCATTTTTTAATGACTGCACCGCTTAAGCACTTACCTGCGTGCGTGGTCTCTGATGAACCCGCACACTTGTTAAAACGCTACGCTTTACTGGATCAAATGATTCAGTCATGTTCTAAACGATGGAAGTTGGAGTATCTTCACCTGCTTCAATCTAGGGCAAAATGGAATACACCTTCGAATCCCATCACGGTAGGCTCTATCGTTCTTATCATCACTGATAATATTCCACCGCTTTCTTGGCCTCTCGGTGTCGTTATTGCAACTTATCCTGGCAACGATGGCATTTGTAGAGTCGCCTCTATAAAAACCGCGACTGGTGTCTACAAAAGACCAGTCGTTCGGTTATGCGTTTTACCTACGCAATAAGGTAACCGCTTGCTACCCGGCCACCCCGCTAACAACCCACCACTTTATATATCAACCCGCAATTTTTTAATAATATTTTTTCCACTCTCTCTTTTAAAAACCAACGGTTTTTAGGCCGGGGGCAATGTTTGCGCCAGTCGTAACTGCGCTTATTATTTTCCTGCCCTCATAATATTTATACTTTCCGATGACTATCTCTGTCACCCACGCCGCGAATGCACGAGACAATTTGCTTGTCATTGCACAAGCAGTCTGCGATCGACCCTCGTTCATCGCGGCTGCCGCTAATCGCTCTGAACTCGGAGTGTATCCTGGTTGTCCATCCTTTGGGCTAATCAGCTGAAGGAGCTGTGCACTAACAGTTCCACCGCGCCGCGTTATAGTCCACTTCCGTACCATTCGGATATTGAAGGCCGCTTGAGTGACGTACCTGAAGAAGCCGCAGTACTGCAAGGCTGGACCTCTCTGCTGGATACAAGCTACAGGATCGGAGCCCGCACTGAGGTGATCGTAGCTTGTCAAGTGTTGTGCCAGTAGGAGACCAGGTTAGTCATCTTAAATTCTCATAGTTCACCAGCTATCCTACCCCCGCATTTTTGGAGACGTGCTCAGCTATAAAGCTTAGCTGCCGCGTTAACATATAGTAAAAATTGGTCAAAGTTTTTTTGGATACTTCGAATATTTTGTACAATTACCGTTGTTTGGTGCAAGTAGTCACCTATTTTATCCCTACACTCCTCTGCCGCACTTACTCTAAAATTGTCTATCAATGTTGTGTTGTCAATGCTATCTATTAAATCTTATATTCAGTGTAATAATAAATTACCTTAACTATTGCGCGTTGGAACCAGTTTAACCGCCCCTGCCGCTCGGCCCCTGGCTCATCCCCGTTTTGGCCTAGTACTATACATCTATTCTGTGGCTTTGGCTTGAATTTGCGCTGGCCTTGCACAAGCCCTTAAGGCTGCTGTGTACGCAGATCCACTATTTCGCTCGCGCATTGCGACATTTTTGAAGATATTATGTAACTGAAATTTACTTACGTAAAATTTACCTAAACTATATTCTCATGAATAACATTACAAATGTTCAACAAAAATATCATTATAATCCAAACAAGTTTTCATACATAAAAACGGTTATAAATGAAAAAAAAACTTTGATACCGTTGTATTTATGAAATCTTGTTTGGATTAATATGATATTTTTGTTAATTATATTTTAAATATTATTCGTAAAAACATAGTTTAGCCAGATTTTACGTTAGTAAGTTCAATTATTTATTATCTTCAAAAATGTAGCAATGTGCAAGCGAGATAGTGGTCTCGCGTATATACAGCCTTAATGTAACTTATCTATGCTTGGCATTATTGAAACTTAAATTGTAGGAGCTTATGCTGGAAACTAAAGAACTTGATGTTTAATGGTTGCATAATGTTTGCATAAATCAAGTTCGTTTATTTTTGTCGAAAAACTTAATTGGTGATTGGAATGAGCCTGACACTTTCTTGTCTTTGTTGCTGTGTGTTTTTTATGAGATAGACGTTCGCCTGGTGTTAAGCTTCACGGCCGCTCGTAACAGATTGCAGTGTCACTCGGAACTCTAAATTATAGTTTCGCGTGACACTGATGCACTGGGCACGTCATCCTGACGTGCGCAGTGCATCAGTGACACAATCACAGACGTCACACACACCGTCCGTCACCGTCTGTGTGTCGTCTCGCAGTCTACTGCGAGATCAGATCATAGTCTCATTTACCCAGTAATTTCACTAGCTACAATGCCCTTCAAATCGGAATACAGTAATACTTGCACACTACTGCTTGGCGGCAGAATAACTGGCAAAGCGGCGCGGTATCTATATTCCTAGACGAACTTTGCAGGAAAGTCCTACCACCTAGCAAAGTGTAGATATTGGTTGCTGCGTGTATTTTTTGTTGCTAAGAGTGATTCTATTACCCGATACACATTGTCTATTATTACAAATATCAATGAATCCAACGTTGGATGTAGGGTTAGATTCTAATCTAACCCTACATCCAACCTTAGTTCCAACCTCATACTGTCTACAGTATGAGGTTTTTGGGGTTAACTATATATTTATATATTTCTAGTCATTATTACCTACAGTTAGATTTCTGTGTAGCGCGCTCTTTGTATAGAAAAGTTTTAGTTGAGGAAGCCCTTTTTTATGAGAATGAATGATGTGACGAGCTAGTGGTTCACCTGATGTTAAGCGACACGGCCGTCCATAACAGTTGCAGTGTCACTGGGAACTTTAAAATTATAAAGTTTCGCATGATACTGCACCGCGCACGTCATCCTGAGACTTCACTATAAGTACCTAATCAGATCACTAGACTGTGAAATCAGGCCATAAAGTCTCATTTGCCCAGTAACTTCACTAGGTACAATGCCCTTCAAACCGGAACACAGTAGTGCTTGCACACTACTGGTCGGGAGGAGAATACCTAACTGGCAAAGCGGTGGTACCTATACCTAGACGAACTTTGCAGAAAAGTCCTTCCACCTATAGTAACGGGCCGGCCCTTCAATATGTGTGAATCTTTTTGCGTACCTGTATAATAGAGTAGCAAACAAACAGGCGGCCATTCTGATTGTAAGCGTGGTCGCCATCATCTATACCTACGTTTGAAACACTATGGGCGACGGCAATACGTTGCTTGAAGAACTCTTCCCAGATCTCCTGTCTTAATTATGTTATGGTTTTATAACATTTCGAGAACGCAGTCACCTAAAGTATATCCTATACTTATATTTTTTTCTTACGTTACACTTAATTCTACTGTTGGTTAAATTCTCTCTTATATTTTAGAAAGGTTTGCGTTTAACTATTTTCTAACAGTGTCTATGCGGTAATCGTAATCGAAATAAAAAACGTACATATGTTATTTTTAATTAGTCATCATCATCATCATCAACAGCCTGAAGACGTCCACTGCTGAGTACAGGCCTCCCCCAGAGCGCGCCACCTTGAGCGGCTGCTCGCCTCCTGCATCCATCGGCTCCCCACGGCTTTCACCAGATCGTCGGTCCACCGAGTGGGGGGCCAGCCTACGCTGCGTCGTTTTAATTAGTAGGTACATATTATTCCGAGGCACAGCAGACAAGTAAAAACATACAATACAACACAAGGCAACAAACAAGGTCATAGGTAACAAACAAGCCGCCATAAGTCTAAGAAGACCGAACTACCTTTCTCTGAGCACTAAAGTATCAGTTTTGTACTCTTTGCACTTACTGATTTTGGAGGACCGAATAACCTAATGCTTCCGGTATAATAATATAAATGTTACAGTTTGCTACTGCAGCCCTAACCTCACCAAGTTAATTATAGTTTAAGTAACTATACAACTAGTATAACTGCGAACAGTAGATTTCGCAATCTCAAATGAACTCATTCCTGACATCGTAAGATTGTATAATTTCGACCAATTTTACTTTTATTCGAAACTCTTTTTTAGAATTGAGTATCAAATGTATCTGCCAAATATTATCAAAATTGGCAAGTGCCCAGATTATTTTCATTTTTTTTTAATTTTTTTTATGTGATCGAATGACGTGACGAGCTAGTCGTTCGCCATGTGGCTAACTACATATTACTGATCTGTGACCTGGTGTTAATCGACACGGCCGCCTATAACAGATTGCAGTGTCACTCTGAACTCTAAATTAAAGTTTTGCGTGACACTGCGCACTGCGCACGTCATCCCGAGACATCTCACAGTCTAAAAAATTTTCTAGACTGCGAGATCAGTTCGTAAAGTCTCATATGCCCAGTAATTTCACTAGCTACAATGCCCTTCAAACCGGAACACAGTAGTGCTTGCACACTACTGCTTGGCGGCAGAATAACTGGCAAAGCGGTGGTACCTACCTAGACGAACTTTGCAGAAAAGTCCTAGTAAAAATTAATTGGAAAATACGACCTGTACCTACACAAGTATTATATAATACATTCGGACAGATAAAAGCAGACTTCGTTCGCTATTGCTCGGTCAATTATTGTACAAAAGGATCTATCTTTCATATCTTTCATATGTCTATACATAACTGCTCTGAATATTTGTAAATAGTTTCATGAATAATCTCACTTAGGTACGTGACAATAAGCGACAATTGTGCTCTACCTACAATGGAAGACGTTTGTCCTAGATGATAATATTTACAGAACACATGGTATAGGTAATTAATAATTTATTATACCGTTGTCAGTCAACGATAATTTTTAAACCGCTTATTTATTGCCCTTTTCAGTCCTATTTTACGCCGCTTCAAGCGCTTATAAAGTGATGCAAAAATGGAGTGCGAACACGATATTTTGTTGAACCGACACTCAATTAGCCCAGCTGTGGGAACTGTCTGGGAAAACAAAGGGTGTTTAGTTACATACGATACAACTGTTCTTGAATTGCGTTGGGAGTATATCTTTAGTGCTAGAACGCTATTGGAATATAATTACGTAATTATAATGTTTTTACCACAACCGATGGGGAAGAAAGGCGACCACGAACCGGAAGACGCAGCGTAGGCCGTTCCCTATTAGGTGGACTGACGATTTGGTGAAAACCGCGGAAAGCCGATGGATGCTCAAGGTGGCGCTTTCTGGGGGAGGCCTATGTTCAGCAGTGGACGTCTTGAGGCTGTTGATGATGAATGTTTTTTAAAGTAGGATAATCTTTTTTAATCAGAGGCTATGAGTACCTATTACTAATTAGTAAACCTTTTTTTGTAACTAAAAAATAATTAAAAGGGTAAGCAACGCATTGGTGATGCCTCCTCCGGTGTTACAGATGTCCATAGGCTACGGTGACCACTTCCCATCAGGTGGGCCGTATGCTTGTTTGCTCCCTTTAACATAAAAAAAAAAAATTAGATCGTAAAAAAATACAGATCTCCACTTCTATATATTACTAGTATGTAATTGATCTGCATAATCCTTTGGAAACAGATTGCTAACCACAAATAAGATGAAATTATTCACACACTACTTAGGTAAGTGTATAAAATTTATGATACATTATAATATTACTAATAGTAAGCTATCGAGTAAATTATCCTTAGTTGTAATTTTTTTTAATACATACAGAATAACAAGGGGCAGCCCGCGTTTCTTTATTTTCATTTTTTACAGCCCCTTTTGCCTCTTAGGGTTAGATTTTTCAAAAATCTGAGACGTTACCCTACACCACAGTACTTAGAAAGTCATCATCATCATCATCATCAGCCTGAAGACGTTCACTGCTGAACATAGGCCTCCCCCAAAGAGCGCCACTTTGATAATTTAGAAAGTGCCTTTCTTTTATCATGTATATAGAGTATGGAGGATTTTTGAAAATTCAAACCCTAACAGGGTAAAAGAGGGTAAAAGATTATATGAAAACCAACGGATTGCCTTTAGATATTATAGTTCTTAGTCTTTCCTGTATTATTGTATGCATATCAGGAATACACTTTCAATTGTCAACCTCTTACTAATAAACTTTGTATAGCGTAAGAATAGTTATTTAGTGTTTTGTCTTTCTCTGTTGAGTTTGAAATGGGCAAAGATAAAACAAGAGAAAACTGAGTACATAGCTCTATTCCACTGTTTTAGTTATAAAAGGGGGCAAGTCTTCAGGTCCAGTGGTTTGGGCTGTACGTTGTCTGTCAATTAGTCAGGACTCCTGAGTGACTGACGCACAACCAGGACAAAGCTATAGATCCTACTAATATTGTTAATTTATAATGCGAAAATTTGTGTGTGTGTGAATGTTTGTTACCATCTATCTCGATAACTACTGAACCAATTTTGACGAAATTTGGAATACAGATAGCTTATACGCTGGATTAATACATAGGATACTTTTTATCCGCGGGTCAAACCACGGGGCGCAACTAGTAAATAAAAAAAAAATCAACCCACAAAACCTTAATCGAAAACCGCCTCCTAACCTTAGTAGCGCCACAATCATACAGCTCGTAGATCTAAAGAGTTTGCTCGCAGATATTGAAATAGTGAACACTCGGAGCATTATTTAATTGCATGTCAAGCGTGAAGTGTTGGTATCACTGAGGTGTTGACTTTGAGCGTGTTAAACGGTTTATCGCTGCCAGATGTTGGTTGGATTTGATGGAAAGGGGCAAAGTGCCTTTATTCTTTATAATATATACTACAACAATACCAACCTAATGCTACTAGTACTACTAGTGGTAATGCTACTAGTAGTACTTAGTATCTGCTAAGCTGCACCAAACCTACTACAAAAATCACCTAGACTGATGTAAGTATATCACTTCATAAAACGTCACTTTGGACGCTTATAGAGGGGGATATGCCATAATCTTCACGCTTGGCTTGGTGATCGCAGAAGATTTTAATGTACCGAGGAGAATGCTGCTGCCCATCCCCTGGTTATTCCCTTTGCCGGCTCTTACGGCATCCACGGGAAGAGATGGGGTGGTCCTATTCGCAAACCAGGACCATACGGCCAGGTATAGGTATAGGTGCACCAGCCGCTATTAGCCAGCACGCTGAGCTACACTTTCAGACAATCATATCAAAATTCAAATACTCTAGCCCACTATTAGTAAGTAGCATAGTTACCCAAAATACTGGCAGCATTGCCCCGTTGAATTGACAAAATAACCCTGAACCACAGAATACGTGCCTAAAACATGACTCGGCGACAGATTTTATCTTGGCGTCACAGCTGGAGAATCTGCTCTATTTATTTAGGAATAAACGCTAGTATATATCATCACTTTCGGTCATACTGTCTTTTACCATCGGATGAAATGTGACCAATCACTAGTCTCTCAGATATAAAAAGATTTTTTATATGTGAGAGAGAAAATACACGAGACCGAAAGATTTGCACCTATAGAAAGATCTTCTGCTCTGTTCTCTGTAATTTCGTATGAATTTTTGTCGTTTTATTACCTCGTCCCCTGCCTGCGCAGGCGAGTTGTGTTTGTACGAGAAATTATGTTCACGAGCTATTAACGGGCTTTATAATCTATGGCGCGTACCTTGGGCTGTTCAAATGTTTCAGTCTTATCAATCAATATCAGTTTTTTGAGAGTGATTAACTGATTCTACTATTGTATACTGGGCAAAACCTTGTTTTGTTAATGTGCAGTACTATAAATGGACCGTGTACTTTACCACAAAATAGAACCTCTGTGCCGTTCACGGAACGCGAAAATAAACAACAGTGCTCCTCAAACACTTGACAGACCTATTACTGCGAAGTATCATTGCACAGGGCACTAGAATAACGCTATGCCTAACATTTCTGCAACTTGTTACTGGCAGATAGAAAAGAAACAATAAGGTGGCTGAATATGAGAGACGCGCGGTTCTGCAAAACGTTTTGTTGGGTCGGATGATTTTGTTACTTTTCTGTGTGTAAATTGGTGAATGGTATGGGTATGGGCAAACTCACTTCTCTTACTATGTATTGCTCATAGAATTACGGAGCATATTTTGCAGAAAAAAAATTTGGATGGGGCGAGTAGCAAAAATATTAACAGAACTAGGCAGATCTAAGTCTGTGGTATTGTTTGGAACTGACAATGATGATGATGATGATGATGACATTAATGTTGTTGATGATCATGATGATGAGGTCTACCCAGGCGCGGATACAGAAATTTCTCAAGGGGGGGGGGGGGGCGCAGTGCCGTAAATAGCTTTTTCTGCGCCCTGTGCGAGCTTCTATAACTGCGTTCTTATTTTTTTAGCCATTATAGGTACCGTAGTCAGGGCCGTAGCCAGGGATCCTTTTCATACATCTACCAAACGTACATTAAATACGCGAGCGAAGCGAGCGCGAAAATTTTTATATTTGCCGAAGTATAACGCGTATAGCAATTCAAATATGAATTACATGTCAGTCAGTACAAACGCGCTTGCTATAAAATAAAATACAGGAAAAACATTAAATACGCGAGCGAAGCAAGCGCGAAAATTTTTATATTTGTCGGATTGTATTTCAAAAAACGCGTATGGCAATTCAAACATGAATTACATGTTAGTCAGTACAATGAGGACACGCCCTCATGCTTAGCCATTTTAAGCATTTTGACTTTGTATAGACTCTATAGAGATTATAATATAGAGATTTCATGTTTGGGCCACTGCGTCGATCGGAGACTAAGCGGTAGCCGGGCGGCCGCTTGACTCCGTTAAACACAAATATGCTCGTACGCTGGCAAAAAAATGTTTGTTCTCATTTTTGATGATACTGGCATGTAGGTACGTATGTGTTGGAATCAAGCACTAGGGACGCAGCTGCCTGGTCTGGCCATTCTTGCGCCCCCCAGAGTCTACGCCCTGTGCCTGGGCACCGGTGCATGTGACGCCTGTAATGCCGCGTGCCATTACCATATAGGTACATACCAATTTGGTTTCAATTATGCGATCACATGCACTACAGGAGTAGAATTGACAAAGACATTATAAATGAGTGACAGATTTTTTTAATACATTTTTACTTAGCCATTGGGATGCAATTTTCAATTCTTTGATGTATCCATATTGCGCTATGCTACCAGGAGCGTGCTGTGATGGCCATACTACTGCATATAATTTAGAACTTCCTTGACTACTGCATAATGGTCAGAGCATGTGGACTGTCTATAAGTCAGCATGGCGTTGCAAAGTCGTGATGCAGTCCAAATGTTCTCTGTAGTAGTAGGTACTTAACTATATTATTATGAGTAATATCATTAGTTTCGAGAGTAACGGCACTTTTTTCGTAAAAATAACAAGATTTCATTAAACTATTAAAATATTGTAAACTTGTTCAATAAAACTGTGAAATTATATAATACAATACAATACAATACAATAATACTTTATTGAACACCAATAAACAAAAATGCATATAAAAATTTATATAAGAATGGCAGAACAACGGGCGGCCTTATCGCATTAAGCGATTTCTTTCAGGCTACCTTAAATTATTATTTATTTATTGGCTTTACAATGCTACGTCGACATCAATCCCATTATAATAAAACACCTCTGATGGCACATAATAAAATATCTTTACCCATTTCACGAATGAGACCCCACAACGATCCGCTCGAGCCTCTTTACGCAGGCCCGATTTACAAAGGTCTCCTTTACGAAAGCCCTCTTCACAAAAGCCCGTTTTATTAGAGAGTGGAGAGCACACCTCGTTACGGCCGTAATCACCCCAATTGGTTGCACCTACGGGCTTCACCAGACACTTGGGCTGAGTACCGTGAAATATAATCACCTAACAGCAGGTTATTGTTTGAAAATCTTATCATAACTAAATGGAAAATTTAATATGTTATGAGTTTAGCGGAACTTAGATGAAAACTGGAAGTAATAGGTAATGTATAGGAATAAGCACTCCAAAAGACACAAATGAAAAGCGTTAAAATGCAGTGATATTATAAACTACAAAAGAAAATATCAGTTCGTAAAAGTATTCTAAAATAACAACTGAAATCCCCGTAGGCAGGTATAAAATAGTAAAACATCTTTACAATACTTTACATAATGAAAGACAATGGGGTAAGTTAAACGAGACCGATAAACTTGTTAAATGAAAAAAATGTGAAGACTCCAAAAAAAAAGAAAATTTCCAAAAATCTTCTAAAGGGTAGCTCCTAGGAGAGCAGTAACGCGTTGGAGGTTACTCTTTATTAGCTTAATATACACTTTTTTCATCGACAATATCTCCTCAAAACAATGTGTTCTGACAGCGTTTATCGTTTGTTTTACGTTCTACTTTTTAATTGGGATCAGTTGGGATTGGGATCTCAAAATAATATATTGTGGTATCAGTTGGAAAAAATATTAGGTGGGATCCGTTGGCACAACCCCTCCCAACGGATAACACGAAACGGAAATTAATTTTTCAAAAATTGCCATAGGATTCTACATCAACTATATTGGATTGTACTGTGTCATAACATGTATCATAAGCTAAAAAAACAATTAATTCAAATAGGATAATATCCTATACAAGGAATATATTGTATCCCTTGAAGATTCTGAACATGGTTCAAAATGGCTAGATTTTCTAATGATTTAGTAAAGTGCCCAAGCAGGCTCCTTATTTCAAATAGCTGTGCGTAGTTTATGTGGAATTTGAGCTTATAAATCTACAATCATATTCCAATCATCTCTAGATCGTACGCCGACAGGAGAGGCAATAGCAATGTTATTGTAATGTTATTGTATTATTGCATTTTATATTGTTTAGCTGAGTGGATCTTGGTTTATTTGGTGCTTGAAGTACCAGTCAGAGTAAAGATATAGGGTTGTAGTAAAAAAAATGTTTGGAGATTCGATTTATGATCTAAAAAGTTTACGTCGTGTCTTGCACTTATTCTTACCATAGTAAAAGAAAACATCAAGTATCTAAAAACTTGAGGACATGTTTCGTTAAGTTAGTGCCTTTCGGTCACAGCCCCTTTCTGTCACAGTTTTGCAAACCCAATCGTCCACCGACCTGCATTTGACCAGCATGATGGATAGTGGCCTACACACTTTTCCTGTGAGAGACAGTACATATACATATCACAGCAGAAAGAACGCATGAAATATTATTGCCATCATAAAACAAACTTGATTATTATTTATTATTTAGTACAACAGTTAAATTAATTAGTTAGTTCATTAAAATGTGGATTTTGTTGTCTATGACATCTATAATCTATAACAATATTATAAAGAGGAAAAATTTGATTGTTTATTTGTTTGCATTGAATAGGCTCCGAAACTACAGACCGATTTGAAAAATTATTTCTCTCTTGGGAAGCTACACTATCACCGGATGACATAGGCTATATTATATTTTCAAAAACATTAGGGGTCCTTACTAAAATTCCAATAATGTAACCAAAAGTGTAAACAAAACTACCTAAAATATTCTTTACATCGCATGCGCTGCGAAAACTATTACCCGTGCGAAGCGTATTTAATAAATTAAGTATAACAATTACATTACAAACCTTTTATACCATTCTAAAAGTATACCTACTTATTCTTCTTCTCATGTATTCAAGTGGTCAGTGCTGATGTCACAATTTAGTATACTTATTTATCTATCGGAATACCGATGCTTTAATCTTCTATTCACCATTCTACAATAGTTTGTATTAATTAATACGATAATGATCACTTAATTGGCAACCGGAGGTTTCACCACTGTTTATTTCACTATCAAATTAATTTAGGACCTAAGTGTGAAGCTGTGTAGGTTATCTAGCGCTTGTAGTCAATTATCTTTTACATGCAATAGGTGTGCATCAAGCTCCCTTATAAGCGATTTGCGTAATGATATCCCACAGTCTACAGTCTAAGGGCATTGTTCATAGGAGATTGTTTGGATATGATTGGCTTGAATTATAAGAAATAAAAAGTTTGGTAGAATGAGAGATGGTGTACCGAGAGCTCAAAAATACACAGCATAGAATATTTTAATAGTATCCGCTGCTATCGTGGATGGCACCAAAGATATTCTCAAAAGAACACCGATATTACGTTTAATCTCTTTTGGGAATATAGAATATTCAAATTCAAAGCTACGAAAGCTCGCTTGATGGTGGTTATCACAATGGATACGCTATGTTGAAGGTAAAAATGCCATTTTTTCAGAATCTATTTTCACGTATCATTAATTTAATCATTCCACATACAAAATCAATTCAATGGTATTTATTATAACGATAAGACTATTAGAGCTAAGTGGATCTGTTACTATGCAAGAACACGTCACAGGTTAAGTGGTCCCGTACAATAAAATTTTATGATGCAGACGTAAGCTTGTTTAAATGGCGAATGTTATTTGAATAAACTGCGAATTGCTGTGAAGAATCATTTTATTGTAAACGAAAAACAATCAATTTCAACTTATGCCAAAAGTTAACAGAAAATCTATAATGATTTCTATTTCTAACTTTACTGTTTCTACGAGTTTGTGGTATCGGAACATAATGAATAGAAAATTAGATGTTGTTCAATTAAGGAGTGATTTTTCAATAGATAAAGGTTATTCGACTAATAAATTACAAACCGATTAAAACAAAATAACATTAGTTATTCAAAGTCCCTTTAACAAAATTCACTTTTTATTTTCACTGTATTGTATTGTATCCAATGAATAACTTATATCTGGTTATTGAAAAATCACGCCTTAGTAAAATAACCGGAAAAAAACATTCAAGCCACCATTCAGCACTTCTTTTGTTTTTATTGTGAACTCTATTACTATTGAACTTACAGTTTAAAATTACATACCCTACGATATTTGCTAATCGCACCTAGATAGATAAAACACGAACAAAGTTGTTTACTGTAAAAATCCGCATAGGGTCTTGAAATAAAATTTTATAACAGCCATTTCTTGTAATAAGTGGCTATTCTTTTTCTTCTTATTTAACAAAACAACAACTCCATTGAAAAACGAGTTAATTAAGCTGGCATTCGAGATGAAACAATATCATTGGCTGATTCTTTTTCTGGCATAAGTCGGGCACGTAGTCTGTATCGTTATTTTAATAGTGTGTGCTGGGAACAAAGGGGTTGACAACCTTTTGCGATTTGTTTCTGAAACAGAGCATGTTTTTTTTTATTGTTTTATTTACGTAATTTAAATGATTATTTCTTAAGGCTAACCTGTGAGCATATTGAGTAGTATATCTAAATAACATTATAATTGTTCAAACAAACAAGTAGGTATAGCACACTATAAAATCAGTATAGGTAATAGTTACGCTACAATGTTTAAAATGTGTAAATTTTGTATTGTAATGCTCTAGTAAAAATAACATTATTTTAAAACATTATCCCGTTTCATATTAGTTTACCATATGAACATATTAAATGTTTGTAAGAATTTTATTCTGCACTCATCCAAAACCAAGACTGCTTAAAAATGTCTATTTCTATTTCTTTGTTGACAGAGATACAATATCCTCTGTATATTAAAAAAGCGATCAAAAATTAAAAACCTAAACATGAGTCAACATGTAAGTAGTTGTAAAAGAAACACGAGTTATTTATTTAAATTATTGTGTTTAATTGCGGAAAAAATAAAATGTTACCGTCCCCTGGACACCCAGTTTGAGCCGCATTTGCACATTCGATAACATCGTCATTGTGACATGAAATTGTTCAGTTCCCCGTTCAGTTTAGCTGCCTTCATATCTAAGCCACTGCAGTCTGTACTTTGTACTGTTGGGATCAACAAGCTAAGTAAAAATAAAGAAAGTAAAAGAATTATCCACGACTGTAAACACCAAGACGCACGCCACGTGGTAACTAATTATGGTTAACCCCTGCCGTCTTTCCTTCTTCATAGTTATGATGACGATGACGATTAATAATGATGTCGATGATGATAATAATGATGATGATGATAAAGATAATGATGATGATGATGACGATAATGCTGATTTTTTTTATGTGATGGAATGACGTGACGAGCTAGTCATTCACCTGATGCTAAGTGACACGGCCGCCCATAACAGTTGCAGTGTCACTCGGAACTTTAAAACAATAAAATTTCGCGTGACACTGCACTGCGCACGTCATCCTGAGACATCACCCAGTCTAGTAATCAGATTACTAGACTGAGTGATCAGATCGTAAAGTCGCATTTGCCCAGTAATTTCACTAGCTACAGTGCCCTTCAAACCGAACATAGTAGTGCTTGCACACTACTGCTTGGCGGCAGAATAACTGGCAAAGCGGTGGTACCTACCTAGACGAACTTTGCAGAAAAGTCCTACCACCTAGTAAAGTAGTAGTGATTGATGATTAAAGAGAAATAGTTACAGGTATAGGTGGATAAAACTTGTAGGGACTTACTTTTAAGTTTAAAATGTCTTTCTTTCTTCTGCCTTTTAGTTTTGCCGTTATTTTTTATCTATATCAATCGTCATCATCATCATCATCATCATCATCATTAATTACCTCATCGGGTACCATATTTTTTTCAAAAAAGTAGTTAATAGTTAGGAGGGGTTAGTTAGTTAGGTAGTTAATAGTTGGGGTTTGGTTAGGTTTTGGGGTTTGGGTTTGGGGTTTGGGTGGTTAGTTAGGTTGGGGGTTGGGGGGTTAGTTAGGGTTTTGGGTGGTTGGGTTGGGTTGGGTGGTTGGGGGTTTTGGGTTTTGGGGTTTTGGGTGGGGGGTTGGGGGGTTTGGGTTAGGGTGGGGGTTTGGGGGTTTGGGTTAGGGGTTTTGGGTTTGGGGGGGTTAGGGGTCCTATGCCTGGTATTTTTCATTTTTTCTTAGAATTTTTCGTTTGGTATTTTCCTCGGTATTTTAGATTGTAGGTCTTGAGTCTTGTTTGTGTGACTGTCCATCTACGTAGTACTATTGTTTATTCTGTGGCCCATCGTAGTTATAGGTCTCGCTAGGTCACGTTTCAGAGACAAAGCCTACTGGCTTATGTCTTAATTTAGAGTGCACCCGGTTAACTTGTCGCAAATGACGACCGACATTGGCACGATCACACTAGAAATGATCATGGTTATATCCCGCTAGTCATTTGGAGTTATTGAAGATGTAAAATCATAAGAGAAAAATAGTGTTTGTATTATTTATTAGAGATACCTATAGTTTTTTTTATTTTATCCGTGCCTCTCACAATGCCACTATGAGAGGTCACTGATGCACGCAGTCACCTAAACTAATCTATTTATTTAGGGCCCTTTTTAAATGGCTCCTAAAAAAGGAGAATTACCTAAGTTAATTTTATCCCAGAATTATAAGCGGGTTCTGAGTGATACTCCACGCGGGCGAAGCCGCAGGCAGAAGCTATTTTATCATAATACTACAAATGTGGTAGATGGTAGGACTTTTCTGTATGATCTGATCACCCAATCTAGTAATCTTATTACTATACAGTGAAGTCTCAGCATGACCTCGTGCGCAATGCAGTGTCACGCGGAACTATCCGTGTTATACTGCAACCTGTTATGGGCAACCGTGACGCTTAACATCAGGCGAATGACTAGCTTGGCAAGTCATTCATTTAAATTTTTTTAATAAGAGTTTTTTTATGTTGGTTGCAATGTTTTCGTTTTAATATTTTCTAATAGCACGCCACTGAGCTCGGTCTTCAAACTTTCTATGCAGTTTACCAGCTGCTTCCAAAATCACTTCACCTGGCTATGCTCCTTTTCTAGGTATTCCTTTGTAACATTTGTAAAAGTTTTCGCTCGTTCGTTTTAATTTTTCGCAATGGTGCAAGAGCCCACTGCAAAAATACCTACGTCATCGGGTACCCCAATATTAGATCGTTAACCGACACATAGACATGTAAAAAAAAACAGGCCTGCCAGTTCCGATCCTGCCGGGTCATTATAATAATCCGAAAATAATCCGGAAATAATCCACCTCCACCAACTTCAAATGCCTTGAATACTAAGTTTCGCTAAGTTTAGACCTGGCAGACCTTTTAATCTATTATCAGAGGCATCTTGGCTATTATTGGGCGTAGGTTTCATCGGGATATTCGCTGAGGTAGGTAAAGGGTGTGAAGGGCACATTCTTAGGGGTCTGCCAGGTACGTCTGGCAGGGTGCGCAATGGCAGACCAATTTTTTTCACATAATTTATCAATGGTTAACTATTGCCAGCACTTTCAATGGGGTATCTTATGACGTAATTTTGACAAAAAAAATACGTCAAAAAGTTTCAATTATTTCCATGACCCGGCAGGATGGGCACTGGCAGATCTAATTTTTATTAGATAATTAAGTGTCGGTTAACGATCTAAAGATAGCCAATTGGGGTACCCGATGACGTAGGTATTTGTGCAGTGGGCTCTCGCACCACAAGAACGTAAATGAGGAATGTTGTGTATTTAAAAGTTGACAGATGAATTATATAGGTTCCGTAATGCCTCGGATATTTGGATTAACTAATGGAGATCAATATTTGTATCAGTTACTAGATCCGTTTAGGTAAAGTAGGTAAGCTTTAAGGTGTAAGTATACCATTGAGTATAAATCCAGTTGACCAATGATACAACTTCCCCTCATACGAAAATGAGTAGTGTGTTTCAACCACTAATTTCTAATAAATACTACGAATTCTAATAAATCACGTGAACCCGTTGATGTCTTTTGTTCCGTCCTGCTCTGTTCTTTGTAATTTCGTTGTATGAAGGTGAGTCGTGCTTGTACGAGAAATTATGTTCACGAGCTACTTATCAACGGACTTTATAATCTTCGAGGTATACCTATACGTAAACAGAAGCATTATGCTAAAAAAAAATTAAAATATTTGGAAATATTGCTTGAAGAAAGTGACTGAAATCTCTACTTTCCAGCATTTTCATTATCATAATTTTAAAATTATAAGCGAAAGGTTTGAATTTTCTGCTTTGAAGTGGACCAAAGTACGTATAGTATGTTATTACAATAAGTTTGTAGATCCTAGTGGGTAGAAGGAACTTTAATATGGTTCTTACTTATGAATAAACAGCCCTTTGATTTAAGCTTTTTTTTTTTTTTTTTTTTTTTATTTAAACGAATGACGTGACGAGCTAGTCGTTCGCCTGGTGTTAAGTGACACGGCCGCCCATAACAGATTGCAGTGCCACTGGGAACTCCAAACTAAAGTTTCGAGTAACACTGTGCACTGCGCACGCCATCCTGAGACATCACACAGTCTAAAAAGTTATCTAGCCTGTGAGATCAGTTCGTAAAGTCTCATTTGCCCAGTAATTTCACTAGCTACAATGCCCTTCAAACCGGAACACAGTAGTGCTTGCACACTACTGCTTGGCGGCAGAATAACTGGCAAAGCGGTGGTACCTACCTAGACGAACTTTGCAGAAAAGTCCTACCACCTAGTATAGCTAGGCACGTAGCATAACTTTGTCAAACATTTGCATTAATTATCTATCTACCACCTACTCATTAGGTATCTAATGAACGCTATGTTTCAAGCCGAACCAGCCAAGTTGAGATACCAACGTGTTGAGATTGTTAATTAACTTGAGTTGTGCTATAGCTTAGCTACTCGATTTATGAGTGCTTAATAGCTAAATTAAATGTTTGAGTTAATATTTATAGTAAATAAATGAGTTAAAGGAGTTAACAACAAGCAATTTATCATAAGTATATAGTCTCTTATAATTATGCCTTTTCACAAACAATTAATATGTTTTACAGAATAGATAGTACTACGTATGTAAAGTAAATGTACCTATTTGTTTTATGTAAAGGTTGCATTGCACTGGTGCCGTCTGATGCGCAGCTTGCGACGCAATCTACAATACCTTCACCATCATCATCATCAGCGTAAAGACGTCCAATGCTGAACGTAGTCTTCCGCCATAGGGCGCCACTTTAGGCGGCTGCTTGCCTCCTGCATTCATTGGCTTCCCGCGGTTCTGACCAGGTCGTCGGTCCACCTAGTGGGGGCCGGCCTACGATGCATCTTGCGGTTTGCGGTCGCCACTCGAGAACCTTTCTTCTCAATGGTTGTCAGTTCTACGAGCGATGTGGCCTGCCCACTGCCACTTCACTTGCCAATTCTAATCGGTGACCTTAATTAGTTCTCTTGCAGATTTCTTCATTTTGGATCTTATCTCGCAAGGAAACTCCGAGCATAACTCTCTCCATAGCTCGCTGAGTGACTTTAAGCTTACTCATAAGGCCAACAGTAAGAGACCACGGTACGTCTCAGTGCCATAGGTAAGTGTACAACGTACAATACCTCATGTGTGCTTAAACCTGAGTCAAATATCATCACCAAATGTCACCAAATACCATCATCAGCTAGAAGACGTCTTTGAACAGGTTGTTGATCCACCTAGCTGGGGGTTCAAGAGAATTAATGTTATACTTGGTATTCGATACACTAATTATTATCTATACTCTTCTATAACTATACTGAAAAAAGGTATTTGGTAAAAACATTTTTTTTTACATTTTTCATACTTAGCAGCTCCTAAAATTGCACTTCTCACATTACCAGTCATGTGAAAGTACCAACTAGATCAAAAGGTGTCCGCTAGAACACGATTTCTACCAGTAAACGTAACTCAACTTCAACAGGGCATAGTTCAATGACTAAACACCTATTATGGTCTAGAACTCTAGATTCTAGTGCTAGAACAGCTGTCGGCTAGCGTGCTTTGAATTTGATACTCTAGGTATTATAATATTCAATAATAAATATCAGTAAAGATTGGTTATGTGTCTGGGCCACAGCTAACGCTTTTCCAGGAGACAGGGCTTCATTAAATTGTTTTACTTATAAGGTGTAATGTGTACTTAAATCTTTACTGTACCAAGATTACATTTAAAGCATTATAATTAAATTGTTTAAAATCCACAATTTCAAAGAAAAAGAAATCTTTCTGTATGGACCTTATGCTTACTAAAAAAAATACCTGCAATAATTACACGCATAAATATTTATTGTTTATCTACATAAATACGAACATACCTGAAATATTTTTATTTTTTATAAATGTGGTACCTATAAAGAAGAGAAGGGAAGGTGAAAGCAAAGAAGAAAAAGAATGCTAGAAGGAACTTTTAAACGAAACTTCTAGAATCAATAAGCAAGTATTTAAATAATGCGCCTAAGGGTGGGTTTTTAGAACTCTAACAAATTCTAACCAATGGTCAAAATTTGTTAGAGATTTTAACCATTGGTTACTTTAACTACAGATCAAAAAACTCATCCTAAGGGCGGATTTTTTTATCTATAGTTAGGGCCAGTTCCAGTAGCTGCTACGAACGCCAAGAATGCCAAAAACGATTACATTCATTCAATTACGTTCCACTCGGCCATAAACGAAAATTTCGAAATTTTCGTCCAGGACGTCTCACTGTGGCTGGAACGACTATTCACAGGACCACTAAGAGGATACGGTAGGTATCGTTTTTAGCATTTCTACTTCAAGTGGAACAGGGGAATAACTGACAGAAAACGATCACAGTGATCACTTTTACTCTTACTTTTAAAATAACGAAAAAAACGATAATTCAGTCCAAGTGGAACCCAGCATTAAAGTAAACAATGGTTAAAAACTCTAACAAATTCTAACCAATGGTTAAAGTTTGTTAGTGATTATAACCATTGGTTACCTTAACTATGGATCAAAAAACCAACCCTAAGTAAGCAGTGGGTAGGTTAGTCATTGAAGTAATTAAACGCTATGAAATTTTAATCAAATTCAAAGTAAATGAAAGCATAGATAATGGAACCAAGCCAAAATTACAGGGTGACTAGAAAACTTAACTACAAGACAATATATTAGCTGATTAATAGTACCAGGTGTTGTTCAATTAACAGCAGTTTTGCTTAAGCCCAAAGTCCAGCGTAAATGAAGCTATGTTATAATGTACCGATCAGAAATAGTATTTTTGATCACTGTATATGCAGCACACTTCCGGTATCATTGTATAGACAAGTTTTTTTTTTATGAACCGGGTGGCTGCTAATTAAACTAAAAAAGAACTGATCATCGCCTGAAGACGTCCACTGCTGAACATTGGCCTCCCCCAAAGAGCGCTACTTTGAGCGGCTGCTCGACACGTGCATTCATCGGCTCCCCACGCTGGTCGTCGATCCACCTAGTGGGGGGCCGGCCTACGCTACGACTTCCGGTTCGTGGTTGCCACTCGAGAACCTTTTTTCCCCATCGGTTGTTAGTTCTACGAGCGATGTGGCCTGCCCACTGCCACTTCAACTTGGTAATTCTAAAGCTATATCGATGACTTTAGTTCTCTTACGGATCTCCTCATTGCGGAACAAAGAACTGATGGTCTTCTACAAAATGCTGAATAGAGTTTCTTAAATCAATATAGCTGAGAACACTTGATCACGTACCTTGAATATATGCGTCGTACATCCTATAGGTATATGCTCTCGACCAAGAGACTTAACAAGCAAAAAAGAAAATTCAAAATCAGTTCATCTGTTTGGAACTACGTTGCTACAGACATACAGACACTCATAATACACGTTTAATTTATAAAACCACTATATCATAGAATAAGCACGTATAGAACCCACGTACATTTGCGAAATGTAAGCCGTTTAAATGAAGCCATATTATTATATGGACCGTACGGAAGTTCGCGCGGTCATGTATGAAGAGCTCCTAGAATATATTTTAAATGACAATTGCGTGGTGAAATCGTGCCACAGCACATCAAAAAAGCAGCATAGGAGTTCTGGTGTGACTTTCCACTGGTAAGCTATTGGATTTTCTTGCATAAATTGCCTAAAATACCAAAAAAAAGTAGCGTGCGTTTTGAGAAGGCGTTGTTTGGAAACTTACCTTCTATAGGTACTTATTCTAAGCCTGTATACCTAAATTGATTAGGGGTTATAATACTTTACTTCCTTCATCAGTGGTAGGAATGACACCAATGACGCCAATCACGCAAAGTTTTGCTCCCAGTGGTCTAAAAGCTTTTGAATTTATATTATGTCTCTGAAATTTGCGGTAGATTGAACGATACGTAGGTATATCTCGCGATATCTAATCTAATGTAACAATTAAGCTGACAATAGCAGGCAGGATAATTAAAAATTGCTAAGTGTACCTAAATGATATTCGAATTTCTTTAGCATAACTAAAATGGCTATTTTTGGGAGTTTATTATATGGCAACTATGAGCCAACATCGAAAACAGCGATATAAAAAAATAAAGCTACTGCATTGTAGTCACATTAGCACGTTAGCCTTTGATATTTCTTGCAATACTGTTATTTTATCGTTTTCATATTTACGCTTAGCTGTTGTTGAAATTAGCAATATAGGCATTTTGTCACCGTTGCTTAGGTATTTACTGCCGTCCTTATGAAAATGCAGTAAGTAAGTAAATTATGTTTTCGATAAAAACGTGAAAACAAAAGTTGTAGTCGAGAGTAGCCGAGTTGCTGCACTTACTTCCTGAGTTTTTGTGGGTTCCGGGTGGAATTTTGATACGTGAAAAAGAACAGAATATAATTTTTTTATGGTGATTCCGAATATGTATCTAGCTCAATTTTGCCAAAAACGTTAGTTACTGCGTTTTTCACTATGAGGGTAGTATAAGTAGCTGTAGGTTATCATATTTTCTTATGAATAAGTTGACTATTTGAGTAGGTAGGTACTCTGTAGGCACCTAAGTTTGTCTTAGCGTTTGTTCATGTAATGTGATGTTTCAAAAAATGTTTTATCTATCTATCTATCTATCTGGTTAGTTTAGAGATTGAAAGCACATTATAATCCATAATAATTTGATTACTTATATCCTTCATTTACAGGACGCATCTCCAATGTTCCAATAACACAAGGAATGTTGGAACTACGACACCTGTACTTTTAAACGGAACCAATATTCAAAATTTGCAGCTTTTAAAATATCTGTATTCGACAGTACATCGTACGGCATTCTAAATTTTAGTATTGAGGGTACGAGAAGCCCTTGAATTATAAAGAGTCGATGTCACAGCATCTCGCCCAGTAACTTTTCCAAACGCATAAATAAATAGCTAACTAAGACGTTGTGAGGCACACCATTTTATGGTGTAGTTAGCCACAGTTTATTGTTCCGAGATTTACTTGTAGATTCGTTGTAAACTTACCTTTGTTTTCAGAAAATACGGGTGTTATTCTGGTATTACGAACAACTATGTTAACATTTAACTTTGTTCATAGATAGCTGGATACCTATTTGCAGTCGCTCTTACACTGGTGAAGGAAGATATCGTAAGGATTTCACAAAATGTTCTAGAATCACAAAATTCGGGGATAAAGTGTCATCTTGCAAGCTGCGGGTCTACCGTCTAATAAGCCAATCTTAATCGATGAATGGGCTTCATTTCGTCATTTCCGGCATGTTGGCATTGTTTAACATCTCCATCCATTAGTATTTTCTCACTATTTCTCATTATTATAGTTAATCGATGTTTTGTCTATTCAGTTCTTCGCTTAAGAGACTTTAATACCGATGGATGAGGATTTTACACAACCGGAAATGACCAAATGAAGCCCATTCATCGATTACGATTGATTTACACAATACGGGGGCTGGTGGATTATGGTCTACACTTTGTCCCAGTGAAAGAAGACCCTTGAAGAAGACTTGTATGTATAGATACCTAAAAAAATCAAGTGGAGAGCGACCGAACTGATGTATTTAGCTGCAAGAATTTAAATACTTTCTATCGATGATTGGAGTATATTCAGACGATTTATCATGTAAAAAGAAACTGATGGCTCTATTTGAGATTTGTATACTCAAAAAAGGAATCATCTACAGATACTGATAGTCAATTATAAGGTTGTTTGACAGATTATTTTAGCAGATAGGCTCTGATAAAATGGGTTTCTAATCCAGTTAGACTATTGTAGTGGTGCCACGCCATGACACGTGACATAATGTACTAAGCGCTTAACAGATTCATTTTAAAAAGATGCTGATCGTCACCAGTATAACCTAATATATTTGACTAAATAAAAACCTGATATTATTAATGTAGAGAGACATAATCATAAAGCGCTGAAAACAAGAAATCTCCAAAAGAGCACCAATACATTCTTATCTATTTCATGTGTTGGTGTTCTTTAAAATAAAAACGTTCAAGTGCATTTCTAACTGAACAGAGCTAAGAGTTAGTAGTAGACAGAATATTGGTAAAATATTCCACCAAGAGCAATATACTTTAAAATATGAATGTACTGTGATACAATAAAGTGTCTACAGTTAGACAGTATGCATGTATAAGACAAAACGTGTTTGTTATTACCAGTACCTACAAATTATGACACGGCCTCACAAAGGCAAAAGAAATTAGCAGGCTATTTAAGGTCACCCTTTTAGCTCCGAAACATCAATTATAACACCTGTTTTACTTTATATTTATCAAGTTGTTTTGTTGCTCATTACATTTGAGGTAGATTTCGTTATGTTTTGAATTATCATTCGCTAAATTGGTCATGGCATGTATTTTTTCTATAATATCTTTTGTAATAGGCGTAAGTTATTTAAAGCAATATTAACATCAATTATATGCCCATATCGGCCCCAGCTTGGTGTTTTTTAAAATGTCATTTTGAAACTCGTCACCATCAACCTTTTTTACGTGTACCTACTGCTGACCAAGTGAACATAGCCCCCCCCCCCCCATTAGGAGGTGTTTGCCATTCAAATGCTTGGCAGGCGTCTTGGTAATCGCATATACCGACGATGTATGGCCGAGGAGAATGCTGCTGCCCATTCCCTAGATACTCACTTATCCCTCTTACTTCACCTACTGGAAGAGGGGGGGGGGGACTTAGACCAAGTCATGGTCAAGCATGTTTACGTCATCGTGACTGTTTTCAGAATTCGTTTATATCTTTGACTGGCCTGATAGCTCAGTTGGTAGTTGCTCTGCCTTCTGAACTGTAGGTTGTGGGTTCGATTCCTACCCAGGACCAACATATGTGTGATGAACACAGGTGTTTGTTCTGTGTCTGGGTGTTATATTGTATTCTATGTATGTATTTACAAACAAAAAGTATTTAAGTATTGTGTCAGTTATCTGGTTCCCATAGTACAAGCTTTGCTTAGTTTGGGGCTAGATGGCGCTGTGTGTAACGTCCACACATATTTATTTATTTATTTATCTATCTTTTCGTAAACACTTCAATAGTAATGAAATCTACCATCTCGACTGGCACCTGCCATCTTCTTATTTTCTGTTCAGGCTCGCTCGAATATTGGGTGTTTATGTTGTTATAATTTATTACCTACGGCGGTGTTTTTATGTTCTTAAGCAATTCTTATGGTTCACGACCCGTTCTCACTTTGTCGGATTCTTAAAAGGCAAATTATTCACACAGTGACAAATTTCAGGGTGACGGTCACTCATGTTGGTATTGTACGAATATTACCTATGTAAATAGTTGAAGTTGTACGAGATACTTCAAATTTGCCTTTTTTCTTCTAACGCCCAGATTGAAGCGTTATTCATTATTTCTTTTAGGACATAATAATCTTTTAGTACATACCTACATAAAAAAAAAATCTCAATGGTGATGCCGAAGATCGGTCAGTGGCGGACATCAGTAGAGGCCTATATCTAGCAGTGGATTATGATGCAGGTTGATGATGATGATGATGATGATGATGAATGTCGTTGTTTTGATGAAAATATCATGTAGTTATGGTTAAGTTTTAATTCAAATTCAATTCTTCACTGCTTTGTTATTATTGTCGGATTATCACCCGACTTGGTAAGAACATGCTGTGAGGGCTCTTAAAGGTTTAAGGTTTAAGGCACGTGGTCGATTTATGAAGGAACGTTTCAATCTGGGCGATCTTCGGCGTTGTGGTCGTGTTCTTATTGCAACAATTTGCTATTTGTTTATGTCTGCGGCGTATAATAATTTCACGGTACATTTTACGTTGAGAAATTTTGGGAAGGGCATCGTTATGGTGATCGATGTTTGATTTTGTATGGATACTGTTAACATTTCATGGTTTGGATTTACTTGTATCGTAAAAACAGTGTGGGCTGTTGAAACACCTGTACTCACTTGATCTGCCTCCTAAGTGGGTGCAGTCTTATTTTTTTCTCTTCTCTTTATATTTTGCTCATAGCTTGCCACAGATATATTGAACTAATCCCTCTGAGAACCCGTTCTTCAGCACCAATCTTCGCATCATCATCAACTCTTTGCTGAACATGGTCTCTCCCAAACCAAAGCACGTTACTGAGTACGGTCTTTGAGTTTTCATCGCCTGCTAGTCTGATTTCCAAAATTGTGCAATGAGATTCCAATATAAATTAGCCCATCCAAAAAAACAGTTTTTATGAATGGAACTGGATTTGCCAACCGAACAAACGTTATACATATACATCGAGCAATTGTTCCAGTAGTGCGCAGTCGAGGCCTTCCAGTGCAATTTTTTTTTTTATGAGTTTTTTGAGCTTTAGTCGCATAGCGATTATGTCAGCTCCATTATATACATTCAATATATTCTGACTAAATACGTCTTTTATCACCATAAAAAGTGTCTTGGCAGCCCCACTCAGTGGAAAAGCCAAGACACTTTGTATTACTCCTACATCCGAAAAATTTAACCCGCACTGTGCTAGCATATGTACTCTCACAGACTGGGTCCTGACACTTCTCCACTAGGTCATGATGTACGACCTCTAAGACCCCACAAGTACCACAATTAGGGGAGTCCGCTCTTCTCATCATGTGGTTGAACTTATTAATCAAATGGACTAAGAGTTTTGTTTAAAGAAGTTATGATTAATATTTTGCTTAGCTAAAATACCTACTTGATTTTACATCCTTCAAATAAGCATAAAGCAACGAGATATAGGTACCCAAGTACAGGAATTTATCTATGAGGATAATTTTTGATTTAGGCCAAACACGCGTCTTTGGATATTCCTGTTATTAATAATAGGTACAATATATAATTAATATTTCCTCGGAAACATCAAGATGTTTCAATTACGTGGAAAATAGATCTGCATATTTTTATTGTGATGCAGTCATTCTTTTACGCAGTAATTGATGTTGGTTTTCCTTTAGGATTTATAGCATATTTTTTCTTGGAATTGATATGATTGAGATTAAATTGGTAAGTACCTGGTATAACCTGAGTGCATTCATAATGAGATGCAATTTTGTCTACGAAAATTAGGTATGGTAGCAAAGAAGCAAATCTATATACCTAAATAGTAACGACATGCTGTTTTGGTATAGCGTCATTTGAAAGCGGCTGTACCGATTTGGCTGCTGTTTTTTTTTCAAAATGTTCGTATTAGAACATACCTACACATTCTGATCAAAATATTTGAAGACAACGGTCTAGTATGCTTTAATACGATTTGGTAAGCAACCAGCGGCGCAAGGATAAAATCAACCCATTATTCTTTTTTAAAACTCACATCTTTGCAAAAACCTATAATAAATCGCTTCTAATGGAACCATATTCATACATTTTTGTCCGAGCTTTATTGGGTAAGTATGTTTGATCATCAAGTTACCTATTTTGTGTTTATCATCATCATCAACAGCCTGTAGATGACCACTGCTGAACTTAGGCCTCTCCCAGAGAGCGCCACTTTGAGCAGCTGCTCGCTTCCTGCATCCACGCTCCCCGCGGCTTTCACCAGCGGGGTGATCATGTAACTTTGATAGCAATGCAACAGGAGAAATTTTATTCCAAATTTGAAAATTTCCATTGTAACTCTGTATATGAACTGCGTACTGAAACTGTCAAATCCATACATTTTTGTGTTTCTATCAGTTGCAAACAAGTTACATGATCGCCTAGAGCGGGGTGATCATGTAACTTTGATAGCAATGCAACAGGAGAAATTTCATTCCAAATTTGAAAATTTCCATAGTAACTCTGTATATAAACTGCGTACTGAAACTGTCAAATCCATACATTTTTGTGTTTCTATCAGTTGCAAACAAGTTACATGATCGCCTAGCAGATCGCCGATCCACCTAGTGGGGGGCCAGCCTACGCTGCGTCTTCTGGTTCATGGTCACCACTCGAGAACCTTTCTTCCCCATCGGTTGTCAGTTCTACGAGCGATGTGGCCTGCCCATTGCCATTTCAACTTGCTAATCCTAAGAGCTATATCGGTCACTTTAGTTCTCCTGCGGATCTTCGTGGATTTGTGTTTGTATTTTCAATAAATACTAATAAGCGTAGGTTAAAATAGTAGCTGACTCTACAATCTATGAGCATTTTTATGTAATGTTTAGACGAACTATTTAATACCAAGATAAATTATAACTAAAGAAACAATAACATAATTAAACAGGAATTAGTAATTATTCACGACGATAGTCATCGATAGCCCCGATATCAGCCGCAGAAATCTATTGTTTTGTATTAATGTCGTTTTCTTGTTATAAATGAGTATTCATGAGTTTGGAGTATTGTGCGCTTGGATACGTAACAACAATACGATTATTGTGAAGAGGACTTTATTTTGTTTCTTTATTTGTAATTTAATCATCATCATCATCATTATCAATAGCCTGAAGACGTCCACTGCTAAACACAGGCCTTCCCCACAGACCGCAACTTTGAGCGGCTGCTTGCCTCCTGCATCCATTGGCTCCCCGCGGTTTTAACGAGATCGTTTATTAATCGAAAAAAAAATCGTCGATCGTCTTAGTCTCGATTTTACCAAAGTAGAATAAATTTTATTCCAGGTATTGGTAACTTTCCGAGAACAACCGAGTTACACGAATATAGCCCAGCCCTTGCACCACCAATTTTGTGAAGGAATCAGACTTATTCCTTGGATACAATTAAAATGGCCTCTTTTTGTGTAATTTCATTTGTCAACCAGCTGTATCCGAGAGTAACGCGTAGCCTTATACTTGGAATAAACCTTATTCTACTTTGGTAAAATCGGGCCTTAGTAATATAATATAGGTCATCTATTTATATATTTTTAGCGGAGTTACACTAGATATTCTTGTTTCACGTAGATGTTTTTTTTAATAATAGTTAATAGTATCAGCTGTATAGCAGCTTTTGTCTATCAAACTTTGACAGGTTCCTGCTTTTAGAGCATCAGTTTTTCTGTAATTTCTATTCCAAAACTATTCTAGTCGCAGTTGTCCCTTTACAAATCCAACGTTGAAAGATCATGCGTGTACTCAATTGATTTATTATTGAGAAGCCTTTGGAATTGCTAATTTATTATCGTTTGTTTGTCGTCGACAAAATGCAAATCGTGTTAATGGGCTTATATTGATGACGTCACGGATACCTATAAGTTCTTTGCACTAAACGCTATCTTGATTATTGATCTTGAATTTTATAGTGCTTTATTATTTTAATTGAACGAGCATTTGAGTTTGATATCTGTTTGCAAAGAGCCGTGACCACATAATAGTACAAATCGTCGTTATCAGCCCATTGTATTCCCACTTCTGGGACTAGGACGCGGCCTTCTCTCACAAACAGAGTGTGTATGCCATAAAACACCGCGCTGGTTAAGTGAGGATAGGTAGATGACACAGTCATGTTTTCGAACTTATAATAATGTACCTTTGCTAGTACAGTTGCTTGAGGGCTGGAATAATTTACTTTGTATTTATTATCCGCGTTCGAACAATAGATTAGATTAGTTGCGTATCGCACATATCCCTTTAGGGCTTGCGTTGAATTCCGCCGCAGTGATATACTTATCAGTGCAGTAAGGACCTATGAACGTCAACTAAAGATACGATATGATTTGTAACAGTATCACCTGGTTAGCGTAATCAACAGATTAACTTAGATAAATGTAAAGGGAAAGTACCCTACTAGGTGGACCGACGACCTGTCAGAACCGCGGCGAGCCGATGGATGCGCGAAGCGAGCGGCTGCTCAAAGTGGTGCTCTTTGGGAGACCTATGTTCGTTCAGCAGTGGACGTTTTGTTAAAAAAATGCAAATTGTTTATTGACAAAAATAATTTACATTATTTCATTAATGATGGCTTTAGGCTGATGATGATGATGATGAAAGGGAAAGTTTGAATCACAAACGGGATTTGAACCTGCATCCATCTGTCCCTACAGCCCAGACAAACGAGTGATCTTATTCTATCCCTTACCTTTAACAATCAACCAACGAGGTTACCAGCGTCATCTAATAAGAGATTCTTGAGACCCCAACCAGCATGGTCAAGTTACATCAACAAAATAAAACTCACAAGTTTGAGTGCGTGAGTAGGTGTTTATTGGGCATTTCAAAACAAACTTCAAAAACCAGTGGGCATTTCAAAACAGATTTTCCATACATATCGATGTCACTCTTCAAACACAATTGTTTTAAACCAATTGGTCATTTCAGAACACATTTTTCCAATAATGAGCTCACTTCGTGTTCACTCAGTTCGTTCATTATTGGAAAAAGGTATGCTGAAATAACCAATTGGTTTAAAACAATTGTGTTTGAAGAGTGACATCGATATGTATGGAAAATCTGTTTTGAAATGCCCATTGGTTTTTGGAGTGTGTTTTGTCTGCCCAATAATTTCTGTTGTATTGCGCTTCTCGAACAATATAATTTAATTTATTATCAACATGTCAAAAAAAGCTCGATGACTAGAAAGGTTTGAGTTAAATACGTCTCCAATATAAATATTTCGCCTTGATTGAGTTTCGATAATATTTCAAAATGAGCTCACCTCATGTTCACTCTGTTCATTCGTTATTAGAAAAACAGTGTTCCGAAATGCCCAATTGGTTTTAAACCAGATTTTTGAATAGTCACACCAATATGTTTTAATTAAAGCACACATAGGTTTTGAATTATCTGTTCTGTAATACTCGTTATTTATTGAAATATGGTTCAGTTTTATTTATGTTTTCAAAAGCCCAATAGGTTTTGAGTGGTTCGCGTGAAATGCGCCTCCAATATAAATATTTCGCCTTGTTTGAGTATACATAATGTTTCAGATTGGTAGTATTAGGTAGACCTTACTCATAGTTTTTTTTCAAATAAAAACCAGTTGTTTTATTTTCACCAAGCAACTTTGTTCAAGCAATGTATCGTCTAGGCTGATTTGCTTGTGTTGTTCACTCATACTAATTATTTACGAATTACTAAACACCTAGAGATTGCAGCTCCTCCTCATAGTGAGAGTAATAAAATATCGTAAGCAGGTATTAGATTTTGACCGTTTAGTTTTAACCATGAGGCTGTTTGCTCAAGGAACTCATTGTCTAGGTTGAATGTTCTTGCCGTACACTCGTACTTATTTCCGAGTTAGTAAGCACCTAGAGATTGCAGCTCCTTCTCATAGTGAGAGTGATAAAATATCGTAAGCAGATATTAGATTTTGACCGTTTAGTTTTAACCATGAGGCTGTTTGCTCAAGGAACTCATTGTCTAGGTTGAATGTTCTTGCCGTACACTCGTACTTATTTCCGAGTTAGTAAGCACCTAGAGATTGCAGCTCCTTCTCATAGTGAGAGTGATAAAATATCGTAAGCAGATATTAGATTTTGACTATTTAGTTTTGACCATGCGGCTGTTTGCTCAAGGCAATTCATCATCAAGGCAGATTGCTCGTGCTATTTACTCGTACTTATTTCCGAGTTACTAAGCACCTAGAGAGGATGATTCCTTCACAAGGTGAATTTGAAAGCAAATATTACGGGTTATATACTAATGTTATGTACAATACACAACGATAATATATATTTGTGTGCCATGTGTGTAAAGATCTAACACAGCATATCTACATGTTAAGGTTATATTATTGCACGTGGAGCTGAGTTAGCATTATACCGCGCAAGTACAGTCAGTTCAAAAAATACAAATACATCAATTACCCACAGACCAAGAATTTTTTCGTTTCTCCTAAGTCTATGCAATTACCAAAATGTGTAGGTAAATACTACTGAGTCTGCATAATGAGGATGATAGCTCCTAACACTTGCTGTTGTATGTATGGGCAGATACGTGTTTATTGAGATTTAAAGAGTTAAAAAGACAGTTCTTTACGTATTTTTCATGTGCTCAAATTTTAATTATGTTTATTGCAACATGAACGACATACCTACCAATTACGCTTATACAGTACTAAAGTAACTATAGTGTTAAAGATTTTCGCAGTCCCCATGCAGGCAACCGTAGCTCAATTGGTAGAGCGTCTAATTTGGTGAGTAGTTAGAAGACGTGGGCTTGAACCCCGCTGGTCGACAAAATTTTTGTAGTCTATCATTTTATTTTATTATTTGATTAGGATTCAAACAAGCACTATAAATTTAAAGAATTATGCATTGGATTGTACTTTTATGCGTTTCATAGAGTAGCTAATAGTGAATGTTGCTGATTAGTTAATTTCATAAAACTGCCTTCGAGGATAGGTACTCTTTCCATATGTGCAAGTAAGCGAAAACTTTACTTGGAACACGAACTTGATATCATATAACAAACTTCCTTTACTCAGTATTCAAAGCGCCGACACAATTATATCAGAAAGAAATAAGTACTGTAATCTAGTAGGTTTAATATTAAACCTTATATTTATTACTATACGTTTTAACTTTGTCATTGTTATGAGATTACATTGTTGCAAAAAATGAGTGACTTAGCGTGGTTGACTGGTTGTTTAATGCTTCCATTTTCATTTTAATTTTATCGAGCGAAACAAGTGCACCTGCGATTACGGTACAACATGTAAGTAAATTGTTAGTATTCAATACTTTTCATTACAATCACTATTTATATATCTTATATGTTATATATATATATATATATATATATATATATATATATATATATATATATATATTAATAATTTTTATACATTTCATGTAACGAAATTATGTATAAGTTAATTTTGTTAACCTTCTAACGTAGATATTATTATGACAATAGATATTTTAACTAACGTTTTTCATCATCATCATCATTAACAGCCTGAAGACGTCCACTGCTGAACATAGGCCTCCCCCAGAGCACGCCACCTTGAGCGGCTGCTCGCCTCCTGCATCCATCGGCTCCCCGCGGCTTTCACCAGGTCGTCGGTAAACTAACGTTTTACAGTGGAATAACTGACATAAACTTCAAAATATAGTTTTTTCCATATTGGTACTTAAATATTTTGTAAAACATATTTAATATATCACGTTATTTGTATGTTTACGAAATAGCTAGTTAACACGAGTTTTCACAGGATTACATCGTGGTAAATTTAAATCTTGTTTATTAATTTACTAATTTTATATTTCAGGTCGGACTATGAAACTAACAAAAAACGAGCTAAAAGAGTTGATAAATCACTGCAAGCTGTTTTGGACTCTGATGATGAGAACGAAATCCAGGTTGAAAGGTAAGCTACTATTTCAGGTACCTATTAACTGACTATAATATTTTTATTCTTTTTTCTGACTATAATTATGTACTTATTTAATTATTACGTAATATGGGAAAAGTGGTAGCAGGTAAGTGTTAAAAAACATTCACTCTAATCTAAACATTTTCCATGTTATTTATGTGGGATGAAAGATCAATTTATATTAAAATTTAATTTGAGCTCCAAGCACATAGTTTTATCTACATAAATAGCAACCGTTCTTATAGTATAGGTTAACTAAATTTTTTAGAATTTGATGTAAACACCTGTTGATTAATGTTAATATTTATTAGAATTTACTGCTTTTTCAGTTCTTACACCAATAAGAAGAAGGCGTGTGGAAAGGGCAAAAGGAAGGCGTCCTCGACTCCTGTAACCACCAAACCTCGTAATAAGGACGCTTCGAGCTGGCTCAAGGAATCCGATTCTGAATCTGACTCGGAGTCAGTACGGCGGGCACAGGAGCCTGCATCACATTTGCCATCCGTCTTGACACGCAGAGTCGCTGATGGCGTGCTACGTCGCATCACCAATCGCACTGGAGACGTGTATGTTGATTTAAAACTATATAATACTAACGATATTTTAAAATTAGCACCCAAAGATCGTTGGGAGAAAGCGGTGGTTGCACTTAAATACAGTGCAAAATTTGATAGTGCAGAGCTTACACCGCTAAGGGAATTTATAAATCAATGTAAAAAAAAATTTACTGGGGAAGGCACTTTTTATGCAGATAAAAAGTGAATTGTTGTACTATATTACCAAGCATAAAAAATAGCTGGGTTTTACACATCTATATCATCTGTTTTATCATCTTGTTTTATCTATTTTGTTGTGTGTAGGAAATAGACTTATATTATTTAAGTGACCAGTCTTTTTAACAACTTTATAAAAAGTAACATGGCTATAGATACACTCAATTTAATGCGTATTTAATTTGCATCATTATTTTATTTTATACGGGAGAAGCTTTTGAGTTAGTCATTCCATAAAATTATTAAAATCATGTCTAATCGAGCAGTATATTGCTCAGTTTGCGATATATCCATTAAAAGTAAAGCATTTTCGGCACATTTGCGAAGTAATGTTCATAAAAATAATAGTACTGTTCAATTAAGTGATGGCATTGAAAAAATAGATAGCGCTTTTCGTAGCCGTATAGCATCATATCGAGTTTTTGAGAATTCTACGGATACGGCCAGCAGCTCAACGTTGAAAATGCCAGCAGAGTTTTTGCTGCAGCTGCGAACCCGTGTGCGCAGTCTGCTCGACGCTAGACGAGCTACGTATAACTCAATCAAAGCAAATTTTGAACTATTCGCGGAGTTTTCTTTACCGAAAAGCGATACTCTAGAAATCAAATCTTTTGCTACCGAAAATATAGTTATTCATCAGAATTATGATTTTAATGATATATACTCAAAAGTTTCTCGTAGTATATGTAAAAAAGTAGACGATTTTGAAGAAAGAGATAGTGGATGGGCTTTTATAAAAAATCTATATTTGGAAGTCAATATTAATAAGTACAATCCTTTGAGATCTTCAGGGTTTATTGAGTTACCGAAATGTATAAAATATAAACGTGCATGCATTAACATTCAAAATTCAGATAATTTTTGTTTTTTATATTGCATTATCGCAGCACTATTTCCAGCAAAAAATAATGCTCATAGAACTTCTTCATATCCTCATTTTGATGGAATTCTCAATATAAATAATATGACGTTTCCAGTAAGTTTTAATGACATTAAAATTTTTGAAAAAAATAATAGGAATATCAGTATTAACATCTATGCTCTCAAGAACAATGCGAGTGTTGTGGGTCCTTTGTACAAAACAATTAATAGAAGGAAACACCACATCAACTTATTGATGTTAGAAAAAGGTAACCGAACTCATTATTGTTTAATTACAGATTTAAGTAAATTACTTAGATCCCAACTAACAAAACACCATGGGAAAGTGTATTTCTGTGATGAGTGTATGCTATTTTTTAGTACTGAAAAAAAGTTAGACTGTCATGTGTGCAGTGGTATAGCAACAATTTTACCCGATAAAGGCACTCTTATACAGTTTAAGCATTACGAACGAATGCAGGATATGCCTTTTGTTGTATATGCTGATTTCGAATCTTTATTACAACCTAACAGTAGTGAAACCGAGTCTAGTACATGTAACACAACTACATTACAGAAGCATGTGCCTGCAGCTTTTGCTTATTACATTGTTTGTTCATACAATAGCTCTCTCAGTAGATATGTTAATTATCGTGGAAGAGATTGCGTAGATGTCTTTTTGAAGAACCTTCGATCAGATATAGCCAAGGTACATGCAACAACCACTAAATGTGTTCCAATAATTTTTACCGACGAAAATTTAAAACAGTTTACAGATTCAAAATATTGCTTTCTTTGTAATACACTACTATTCGATGATAAAGTTAGGGATCATTGTCACTTAACAGGAAAATATCGTGGTGCTACTCATTCATACTGCAACATTCGATTTAAGCTACCGAAGTTTATTCCCGTATTCTTTCATAACTTGTCCGGTTACGACTGTCATTTGTTCATTCGCCAACTAGGAGAATTACCTGGTAGAATCAAAGTTATAGCAAAAACAAAAGAAAATTACATATCGTTCACTAAATTCTTCGTTACCAATCAGGAAGAATATATACCAGTTCGTTTTGTAGACACCTTGAAATTTTTAGGTTCAAGTTTAGAAAAACTGGTGATGGATCTGGACAAAAAAGATTTTATTCATTTGTCACGTTTTTTCCCTTTAAGCAATCATTTTAGTTTGTTGAAACGTAAAGGTATCTACCCGTATGAGTACATGAATAGTTGGAATTCTTATGAAGAAAAGAAACTGCCACCACGTGATTGCTTTTTTAATTACTTGCGTGATGAAGTAGTATCAGAATTAGATTATGCTCATGCACAACGCGTTTGGGATACATTTAATTTAAAAAACTTGGGAGAGTATACAGATTTATATCTTAAAACAGACGTTATTTTGCTAGCCGATATTTTTGAAAACTTTCGCAAAACCTGCAGGAGAAATTATCGGTTAGATCCAGCTTTTTACATGACGGCTCCAAGTTTAAGTTTTGATGCTATGTTACTTAAAACGAAAGTTAAGCTACAACTTATTGATGACTTAGAGATAATTAGAATGATTCAAAAGGGAACCCGTGGTGGCGTTTCGTTGTGTTCTACCAGGTACTCGTTCTCAAATAATCGATACCTCGCCACTTACAATAACACTGTTCCTGAGAGTTATTTGTTATATATAGATTGTAATAACCTATATGGTTATGCAATGTGTGCATGTTTACCGTATTCAGATTTTAGATTACTGAATGCAATTGAAATGGCTGCACTTGATATTTCTTCCGTACCAAACGATTTTGAATATGGTTACATTCTAGAAGTAGATTTGGAATACCCCGAATACTTGCATGATTTACATAACGATATTCCATTTTGCCCTCAAAAATATACACCACTGGGTTCAAACACTGCCAAACTAATCCCAAACTTGTATGATAAATTTAATTATGTGATACATTATGTTCACTTAAAAACATGTTTAAAACATGGATTGATATTGAAAAAAATACATAGAGTAATACAATTTAAACAAAGTCCGTTCCTTAAAGAATATATAGATTTGAATACCGAATTACGACAGCGTGCTACATCAGCTTTTGAAGTAAATTTCTACAAATTGCTTAATAACAGTATTTTCGGCAAAACCTTGGAGAATACTGAAAAAAGACTCGATGTAAAGTTGGTTAATAAATGGAGAGACGAAAGTAACAAAACTAAAAAACAATTTACTGCTGAGCAACTAATAGCGAGACCAAATTATCATAGTTCTACTATATTTACCGAAAACTTTGTTGCCATTCAAATGAAACCAGAAACCGTAGTCCTAGATAAACCAATTTATATAGGATTTACTGTTTTAGAAGTATCAAAAAGTCATATGTATGACTTTCATTACTCTGTAATGAAACCTTTTTATGGTTCAAAATTAAAACTTTGTTATACAGACACCGACAGTTTTCTTTACTCCATCCACACAGAAGATGTCTATCAAGATATAAAAACAAAATTTTATCATTATTTCGATACTAGTAATTTTCCTGAACCTAACCCATATAATATAATACCTTGCAACAAACGAGTCCCAGGCTTATTTAAAGACGAATTAGGTGGTCAACTTATTACAGAGTTTGTAGGATTAAGGTCTAAACTATATTGCATTAAAACTCAAGATAAAGAATTAAAAAAAGCTAAAGGTGTAAAAAAACATGTTGTGAATGGCTTAGATTTTGCAGATTATAACGAAGTTCTGTTACAGAATAAAGTTAAACGAAAAAGTAACATAATATTTAAATCTCTCAAGCATGAAATATTATGTTACTTTTTCGTTTAACTTTATTCTGTAACAGAACTTCGTTATAATCTGCAAAATCTAAGCCATTCACAACATGTTTTTTTACACCTTTAGCTTTTTTTAATTCTTTATCTTGAGTTTTAATGCAATATAGTTTAGACCTTAATCCTACAAACTCTGTAATAAGTTGACCACCTAATTCGTCTTTAAATAAGCCTGGGACTCGTTTGTTGCAAGGTATTATATTATATGGGTTAGGTTCAGGAAAATTACTAGTATCGAAATAATGATAAAATTTTGTTTTTATATCTTGATAGACATCTTCTGTGTGGATGGAGTAAAGAAAACTGTCGGTGTCTGTATAACAAAGTTTTAATTTTGAACCATAAAAAGGTTTCATTACAGAGTAATGAAAGTCATACATATGACTTTTTGATACTTCTAAAACAGTAAATCCTATATAAATTGGTTTATCTAGGACTACGGTTTCTGGTTTCATTTGAATGGCAACAAAGTTTTCGGTAAATATAGTAGAACTATGATAATTTGGTCTCGCTATTAGTTGCTCAGCAGTAAATTGTTTTTTAGTTTTGTTACTTTCGTCTCTCCATTTATTAACCAACTTTACATCGAGTCTTTTTTCAGTATTCTCCAAGGTTTTGCCGAAAATACTGTTATTAAGCAATTTGTAGAAATTTACTTCAAAAGCTGATGTAGCACGCTGTCGTAATTCGGTATTCAAATCTATATATTCTTTAAGGAACGGACTTTGTTTAAATTGTATTACTCTATGTATTTTTTTCAATATCAATCCATGTTTTAAACATGTTTTTAAGTGAACATAATGTATCACATAATTAAATTTATCATACAAGTTTGGGATTAGTTTGGCAGTGTTTGAACCCAGTGGTGTATATTTTTGAGGGCAAAATGGAATATCGTTATGTAAATCATGCAAGTATTCGGGGTATTCCAAATCTACTTCTAGAATGTAACCATATTCAAAATCGTTTGGTACGGAAGAAATATCAAGTGCAGCCATTTCAATTGCATTCAGTAATCTAAAATCTGAATACGGTAAACATGCACACATTGCATAACCATATAGGTTATTACAATCTATATATAACAAATAACTCTCAGGAACAGTGTTATTGTAAGTGGCGAGGTATCGATTATTTGAGAACGAGTACCTGGTAGAACACAACGAAACGCCACCACGGGTTCCCTTTTGAATCATTCTAATTATCTCTAAGTCATCAATAAGTTGTAGCTTAACTTTCGTTTTAAGTAACATAGCATCAAAACTTAAACTTGGAGCCGTCATGTAAAAAGCTGGATCTAACCGATAATTTCTCCTGCAGGTTTTGCGAAAGTTTTCAAAAATATCGGCTAGCAAAATAACGTCTGTTTTAAGATATAAATCTGTATACTCTCCCAAGTTTTTTAAATTAAATGTATCCCAAACGCGTTGTGCATGAGCATAATCTAATTCTGATACTACTTCATCACGCAAGTAATTAAAAAAGCAATCACGTGGTGGCAGTTTCTTTTCTTCATAAGAATTCCAACTATTCATGTACTCATACGGGTAGATACCTTTACGTTTCAACAAACTAAAATGATTGCTTAAAGGGAAAAAACGTGACAAATGAATAAAATCTTTTTTGTCCAGATCCATCACCAGTTTTTCTAAACTTGAACCTAAAAATTTCAAGGTGTCTACAAAACGAACTGGTATATATTCTTCCTGATTGGTAACGAAGAATTTAGTGAACGATATGTAATTTTCTTTTGTTTTTGCTATAACTTTGATTCTACCAGGTAATTCTCCTAGTTGGCGAATGAACAAATGACAGTCGTAACCGGACAAGTTATGAAAGAATACGGGAATAAACTTCGGTAGCTTAAATCGAATGTTGCAGTATGAATGAGTAGCACCACGATATTTTCCTGTTAAGTGACAATGATCCCTAACTTTATCATCGAATAGTAGTGTATTACAAAGAAAGCAATATTTTGAATCTGTAAACTGTTTTAAATTTTCGTCGGTAAAAATTATTGGAACACATTTAGTGGTTGTTGCATGTACCTTGGCTATATCTGATCGAAGGTTCTTCAAAAAGACATCTACGCAATCTCTTCCACGATAATTAACATATCTACTGAGAGAGCTATTGTATGAACAAACAATGTAATAAGCAAAAGCTGCAGGCACATGCTTCTGTAATGTAGTTGTGTTACATGTACTAGACTCGGTTTCACTACTGTTAGGTTGTAATAAAGATTCGAAATCAGCATATACAACAAAAGGCATATCCTGCATTCGTTCGTAATGCTTAAACTGTATAAGAGTGCCTTTATCGGGTAAAATTGTTGCTATACCACTGCACACATGACAGTCTAACTTTTTTTCAGTACTAAAAAATAGCATACACTCATCACAGAAATACACTTTCCCATGGTGTTTTGTTAGTTGGGATCTAAGTAATTTACTTAAATCTGTAATTAAACAATAATGAGTTCGGTTACCTTTTTCTAACATCAATAAGTTGATGTGGTGTTTCCTTCTATTAATTGTTTTGTACAAAGGACCCACAACACTCGCATTGTTCTTGAGAGCATAGATGTTAATACTGATATTCCTATTATTTTTTTCAAAAATTTTAATGTCATTAAAACTTACTGGAAACGTCATATTATTTATATTGAGAATTCCATCAAAATGAGGATATGAAGAAGTTCTATGAGCATTATTTTTTGCTGGAAATAGTGCTGCGATAATGCAATATAAAAAACAAAAATTATCTGAATTTTGAATGTTAATGCATGCACGTTTATATTTTATACATTTCGGTAACTCAATAAACCCTGAAGATCTCAAAGGATTGTACTTATTAATATTGACTTCCAAATATAGATTTTTTATAAAAGCCCATCCACTATCTCTTTCTTCAAAATCGTCTACTTTTTTACATATACTACGAGAAACTTTTGAGTATATATCATTAAAATCATAATTCTGATGAATAACTATATTTTCGGTAGCAAAAGATTTGATTTCTAGAGTATCGCTTTTCGGTAAAGAAAACTCCGCGAATAGTTCAAAATTTGCTTTGATTGAGTTATACGTAGCTCGTCTAGCGTCGAGCAGACTGCGCACACGGGTTCGCAGCTGCAGCAAAAACTCTGCTGGCATTTTCAACGTTGAGCTGCTGGCCGTATCCGTAGAATTCTCAAAAACTCGATATGATGCTATACGGCTACGAAAAGCGCTATCTATTTTTTCAATGCCATCACTTAATTGAACAGTACTATTATTTTTATGAACATTACTTCGCAAATGTGCCGAAAATGCTTTACTTTTAATGGATATATCGCAAACTGAGCAATATACTGCTCGATTAGACATGATTTTAATAATTTTATGGAATGACTAACTCAAAAGCTTCTCCCGTATAAAATAAAATAATGATGCAAATTAAATACGCATTAAATTGAGTGTATCTATAGCCATGTTACTTTTTATAAAGTTGTTAAAAAGACTGGTCACTTAAATAATATAAGTCTATTTCCTACACACAACAAAATAGATAAAACAAGATGATAAAACAGATGATATAGATGTGTAAAACCCAGCTATTTTTTATGCTTGGTAATATAGTACAACAATTCACTTTTTATCTGCATAAAAAGTGCCTTCCCCAGTAAATTTTTTTTTACATTGATTTATAAATTCCCTTAGCGGTGTAAGCTCTGCACTATCAAATTTTGCACTGTATTTAAGTGCAACCACCGCTTTCTCCCAACGATCTTTGGGTGCTAATTTTAAAATATCGTTAGTATTATATAGTTTTAAATCAACATACACGTCTCCAGTGCGATTGGTGATGCGACGTAGCACGCCATCAGCGACTCTGCGTGTCAAGACGGATGGCAAATGTGATGCAGGCTCCTGTGCCCGCCGTACTGACTCCGAGTCAGATTCAGAATCGGATTCCTTGAGCCAGCTCGAAGCGTCCTTATTACGAGGTTTGGTGGTTACAGGAGTCGAGGACGCCTTCCTTTTGCCCTTTCCACACGCCTTCTTCTTATTGGTGTAAGAACTGAAAAAGCAGTAAATTCTAATAAATATTAACATTAATCAACAGGTGTTTACATCAAATTCTAAAAAATTTAGTTAACCTATACTATAAGAACGGTTGCTATTTATGTAGATAAAACTATGTGCTTGGAGCTCAAATTAAATTTTAATATAAATTGATCTTTCATCCCACATAAATAACATGGAAAATGTTTAGATTAGAGTGAATGTTTTTTAACACTTACCTGCTACCACTTTTCCCATATTACGTAATAATTAAATAAGTACATAATTATAGTCAGAAAAAAGAATAAAAATATTATAGTCAGTTAATAGGTACCTGAAATAGTAGCTTACCTTTCAACCTGGATTTCGTTCTCATCATCAGAGTCCAAAACAGCTTGCAGTGATTTATCAACTCTTTTAGCTCGTTTTTTGTTAGTTTCATAGTCCGACCTGAAATATAAAATTAGTAAATTAATAAACAAGATTTAAATTTACCACGATGTAATCCTGTGAAAACTCGTGTTAACTAGCTATTTCGTAAACATACAAATAACGTGATATATTAAATATGTTTTACAAAATATTTAAGTACCAATATGGAAAAAACTATATTTTGAAGTTTATGTCAGTTATTCCACTGTAAAACGTTAGTTTACCGACGACCTGGTGAAAGCCGCGGGGAGCCGATGGATGCAGGAGGCGAGCAGCCGCTCAAGGTGGCGTGCTCTGGGGGAGGCCTATGTTCAGCAGTGGACGTCTTCAGGCTGTTAATGATGATGATGATGAAAAACGTTAGTTAAAATATCTATTGTCATAATAATATCTACGTTAGAAGGTTAACAAAATTAACTTATACATAATTTCGTTACATGAAATGTATAAAAATGATTAATATATATATATATATATATATATATATATATATATATATATAACATATAAGATATATAAATAGTGATTGTAATGAAAAGTATTGAATACTAACAATTTACTTACATGTTGTACCGTAATCGCAGGTGCACTTGTTTCGCTCGATAAAATTAAAATGAAAATGGAAGCATTAAACAACCAGTCAACCACGCTAAGTCACTCATTTTTTGCAACAATGTAATCTCATAACAATGACAAAGTTAAAACGTATAGTAATAAATATAAGGTTTAATATTAAACCTACTAGATTACAGTACTTATTTCTTTCTGATATAATTGTGTCGGCGCTTTGAATACTGAGTAAAGGAAGTTTGTTATATGATATCAAGTTCGTGTTCCAAGTAAAGTTTTCGCTTACTTGCACATATGGAAAGAGTACCTATCCTCGAAGGCAGTTTTATGAAATTAACTAATCAGCAACATTCACTATTAGCTACTCTATGAAACGCATAAAAGTACAATCCAATGCATAATTCTTTAAATTTATAGTGCTTGTTTGAATCCTAATCAAATAATAAAATAAAATGATAGACTACAAAAATTTTGTCGACCAGCGGGGTTCAAGCCCACGTCTTCTAACTACTCACCAAATTAGACGCTCTACCAATTGAGCTACGGTTGCCTGCATGGGGACTGCGAAAATCTTTAACACTATAGTTACTTTAGTACTGTATAAGCGTAATTGGTAGGTATGTCGTTCATGTTGCAATAAACATAATTAAAATTTGAGCACATGAAAAATACGTAAAGAACTGTCTTTTTAACTCTTTAAATCTCAATAAACACGTATCTGCCCATACATACAACAGCAAGTGTTAGGAGCTATCATCCTCATTATGCAGACTCAGTAGTATTTACCTACACATTTTGGTAATTGCATAGACTTAGGAGAAACGAAAAAATTCTTGGTCTGTGGGTAATTGATGTATTTGTATTTTTTGAACTGACTGTACTTGCGCGGTATAATGCTAACTCAGCTCCACGTGCAATAATATAACCTTAACATGTAGATATGCTGTGTTAGATCTTTACACACATGGCACACAAATATATATTATCGTTGTGTATTGTACATAACATTAGTATATAACCCGTAATATTTGCTTTCAAATTCACCTTGTGAAGGAATCATCCTCTCTAGGTGCTTAGTAACTCGGAAATAAGTACGAGTAAATAGCACGAGCAATCTGCCTTGATGATGAATTGCCTTGAGCAAACAGCCGCATGGTCAAAACTAAATAGTCAAAATCTAATATCTGCTTACGATATTTTATCACTCTCACTATGAGAAGGAGCTGCAATCTCTAGGTGCTTACTAACTCGGAAATAAGTACGAGTGTACGGCAAGAACATTCAACCTAGACAATGAGTTCCTTGAGCAAACAGCCTCATGGTTAAAACTAAACGGTCAAAATCTAATATCTGCTTACGATATTTTATCACTCTCACTATGAGAAGGAGCTGCAATCTCTAGGTGCTTACTAACTCGGAAATAAGTACGAGTGTACGGCAAGAACATTCAACCTAGACAATGAGTTCCTTGAGCAAACAGCCTCATGGTTAAAACTAAACGGTCAAAATCTAATACCTGCTTACGATATTTTATTACTCTCACTATGAGGAGGAGCTGCAATCTCTAGGTGTTTAGTAATTCGTAAATAATTAGTATGAGTGAACAACACAAGCAAATCAGCCTAGACGATACATTGCTTGAACAAAGTTGCTTGGTGAAAATAAAACAACTGGTTTTTATTTGAAAAAAAACTATGAGTAAGGTCTACCTAATACTACCAATCTGAAACATTATGTATACTCAAACAAGGCGAAATATTTATATTGGAGGCGCATTTCACGCGAACCACTCAAAACCTATTGGGCTTTTGAAAACATAAATAAAACTGAACCATATTTCAATAAATAACGAGTATTACAGAACAGATAATTCAAAACCTATGTGTGCTTTAATTAAAACATATTGGTGTGACTATTCAAAAATCTGGTTTAAAACCAATTGGGCATTTCGGAACACTGTTTTTCTAATAACGAATGAACAGAGTGAACATGAGGTGAGCTCATTTTGAAATATTATCGAAACTCAATCAAGGCGAAATATTTATATTGGAGACGTATTTAACTCAAACCTTTCTAGTCATCGAGCTTTTTTTGACATGTTGATAATAAATTAAATTATATTGTTCGAGAAGCGCAATACAACAGAAATTATTGGGCAGACAAAACACACTCCAAAAACCAATGGGCATTTCAAAACAGATTTTCCATACATATCGATGTCACTCTTCAAACACAATTGTTTTAAACCAATTGGTTATTTCAGCATACCTTTTTCCAATAATGAACGAACTGAGTGAACACGAAGTGAGCTCATTATTGGAAAAATGTGTTCTGAAATGACCAATTGGTTTAAAACAATTGTGTTTGAAGAGTGACATCGATATGTATGGAAAATCTGTTTTGAAATGCCCACTGGTTTTTGAAGTTTGTTTTGAAATGCCCAATAAACACCTACTTGCGTGCGTCAAGTAAAACCAAAATAATGCGTACTTTCCATACTGTTTGTATTAACATGATTCCGATGCATTGTATCGATATAAATTGCTGATCTCCGTGGTTTATTGGTAGTGTATGAAATTGAAAATGTGAGTGCGGTTTGGTGTAGAATACAAAGAATAATAAATATTATTACATTATTGAGTAAATATGCGACGATATGATTTAAAATTAATAGGCAACAAAACATAGCGCAACGAAGAAGTCATGGTAACAGCAGTCATGTTCTTACATCAGAAATGAACAGTTTTTTTAAATATAAATGAATGGCTATGTAGTTATGCTTGTGCACCCCGTCTTTCACCACTTCTAAAAATCCTCTCCATCCAAAGGTTGCCTGGAAGAGATCGCTTTTGGCGATAAGGTCGCCCATTGTTACACGTTTTTGTAAATGTCTGTATGCCTTGTAAAATTGTATTATTTGGTGTTTACAATAAAGTGTTTATCTATGACGAGCTAGTCGTTCGCCTGATGTTAAGCGTCACGGCTGCCCATAACAGATTGCAGTATCACTTGGATCTCTAAATTAATATAGTTTTGCGTGACACTGCACTGCGCACGTCATCCTGAGACTTCACACAGTACAGCAATAAGATTACTAAACTGTGAGATCAGATCTTAAAGTCTCATTTGCCCATTCATTTCACTAACTACAATGCCCTTCAAACTGGAACAATGTAGTGCTTGCACATTACTGCTGGGCGGCAGAACAACAAGCAAAGTGGTGGTACTACCTAGACGAACTTTGCAGAAAAGTCCTACCACCTAGTAGGTACACTAGAAGGATAAAATTAGTGAGATGTAAAAGTGACCAGCTGATGCACTGGTAGTAATATTCCTAGTGGATCCTAATCTTTGCCTATATAACTGCTAGATTTGCTCTAAAAATGTTATCTATCCAGACTTCCAGGGGATATACGCCAGCGACTACCTCCAATAGACCACCAAAGCCGGCACGGTAGCCAAAGGTCACAGGTTCGACCCTGGTTCGGCTTGCATAAATAACCTACCACAATCCCGATCATTTTCCTTCTCATCTCTTTGTTTGAGTATTTATTGAATGCACTCGCTACCATTGTTCAGTACTTTGTCTTTTTACATTGTCCTGCATGTAGAGTGTAATAAAGTTATTAAGTTTATAGTTTACGGTGCATGTTTGTTATGAATTATGATATTTGTTTTGGTTGTATGCTTTAGAATTCTTTTCATATTCGTTAGAGCTAAAACTGTAACCAATAGAGCTACAGTGCAATCTTATGGATTTGAAACCCTCTTCCGCAAAACATCAAATCAATGTCAATAACAAATTATTAATGTTGTAAGCACATTTAAAAAAATGGAACAAAAATGACACTGTAAAGTTTCTTGTAGCTTCTTCCTTACAGATGTACTCGAAGCTACGGTTCGGAGTTTTCTATTCTACATTCTGCCGGATTGCTTGCACCTGTTGTGGCAAAGAGAACTTTTTTTTCAAACTCGTATTGTAATAGGCTTGTTATAATTATAATGTTTTGACATTTTTGACAATAACCACTATGTAATTTTGCTTAATTATGCCGCGGGGAGCCGATGGACGCAGGAGGCGAGCAGCCGCTCAATGTGGCGTGCTCTGGGGGAGGCCTATGTTCAGCAGTGGAAGTCTTCGGGCTGTTAATGATGATGATGATGATGCTTGCTTAGTATATACAATAATTTTTTTTTTTTTTTTAATAGCCTATTTGCAATAAAAATTTGAGTTTTGAGACGCAAACGTAACCTAACCATTTTGATGACACTTAGATGGAAGCTGCCACAACAAAAAACGTGCAGTATATTACATTCTATAATCAGTTCATGGTTTTAAATCCTAAGCGAAAAACTTCAAATAAACATGCCACTTCTTTGCACTCTTCAATAAAAGTTTCCAACACTTTTTTCTGAAGCATTGAAATCCGTTACGGCTTACACTTGTTGTTGATTTTATTGACATGTGAAAACCAACTTTCTTTTGCACCCCAATTTACATCACACCACCTTTATACTAAAGCGGAACTAATGAAACGTATGGAGAAGCTTGTTTTACGGACTGCAGATAAAATTTGGTCCTTCGACCACATACATTGTATTGCTGAGTTGCTAAGGATAAAGTTCTATACCCAGGTAATAAGGTTGAAACTCCTTTGAAATCTGGTGTGAGTGTGTGGTGAAATGAGTTTGCGATATTTTACGCGTATGGAGTGACGAAGTGACAGGCGGTGAGGCGGCGTCCTGTGTCGCGTCCAATCAATTTGTTGGGCCACAATGCGCAATACATCGTCGCCAAACGAACTGGCTCACACTGGGGCGGTGGAATATTCTGGAATTTTTCAGGTACAGAAGTTGAAAATTGGACATATTTTACTACAATCAATTTCGTGAAATATTCAGACATTCTTAAAGTCAGAAGAATGACTTTCAAGGGTATTTATGTCTACATAAGCCAATAATAAAAAGTCAATGCTACTCAACAAATTTTAGTTCTTCGAGCTAGTGCTTCAAAACTCACAGGCAATTTTTACTTTGTAATGGTACACCATGATAACCTACTTAATAATATATGTAAAGAAATTTTAATGCCATTTATACATCGTTTGTTTACAGAATAGTCCTGTGCCCGCCGGGTGTCTCATACAAGATGCATGGTGCGCAGGAGTCGTTGTTTTTGCGCAGTTCATGAAGTGGTGCGACTCATTAAGCGCCTAACGAGGCCGCCCGGGTTTGATTCCTGGCCTGAATGGGTTGATCGTTGGCTACATATTTTGGTTATGAGTTAACTGGTAGATAGGTTAGAGATAAATAAACGTATAAATAAATAAATATGTGTGGACATTTCACACAACGCCATTTAGTCCCAAACCAAGCATAGCTTACCTACTACAGCTTACTTACTCACTTTGTACTATGGGAACCAGATAACTGATAGAGTACATAGATACTTTTTTGTTAGTAAATACATACATAGAATAAATACAATATAACACCCAGCGTCCACTGCTGAAGATATAGGCCTTCCCCATAGAGCACCACTTTGAGCGGCTGCTTGCCTCCTGCATCCATTGGCTCCCCGCGGTTCTGACCGGATCGTCGGGTGTCATCGGTAAACAATTATTAAGTGGATTTTGTACCTTAAAAAATCGTGTAACGGTTTTGTTAATTTCCAAACACAAGAATAGCAAAATATCCATAACTCCACCCTAAATTTCATTTTTTTTAACAATTTCATTTTGGTGCAAAAGTAATAAATATCCATAATAAACACACCTATATCCTCTCCCGTTTATGGGGTGCAATTTTATTTAAACTCACCATAGAATCTATAAACAAGCAGACATTTGCGAAGCCGCACTATAATAACAGTAAGGAAACGGTCCCATCAGATGAGTCGTTTAAAGTTTCAATAGACAAGTTGTTTAAGGTTAACAATGTTAGTCGCGCCCTCCCATACTTACGGATAGCGCCACGATCCTCTTTAATTTACTACACACCGTCGTGTAAAATGGAACACATATCAATACTAATGCTTCTGCCGCCAATGTTTTGCAAGACGGCGTCTGTGGTATGATGGTTGGGTAGGTCAGTTCAAAGCGGGAAGCTGCGGGTTCAATTCCCGTAACAGGAAAAGTATTTTTCCACAAAAAAGCACAAATACCTGTTTTGTGTTGTAGGATCATGGTCCTCGTAGTTCCTGGGTCCCTGGGTGATTAAATACATTGCAATCTTTGATAATAAACGAAAACTATTTATGATAGTCATAATAGTTACCTTGTCAAAAATCACAAAGAGCAAGCAGAGGTTCTTGTTTTCATAAAACAACCAAAAATTATAAACGGCAAAGGAAAAGATCTTGAGGAAACCCGCATGTTGAAGAAGCACAAATTCGAAAACATGTGACATCCACCAATACTTGGCATTCGTAGATTAAGTCCTACACTGTCTCCTTGCGAAAAAATTTCGTGTCCCAGCCGTGGAAACGCATTGTGCTGATAACATATAGATGCAAGCACACCATGTACTATAAGGCGATTTACAAAGTCCGCCGTAAAGAATACTTCCCTATGTACCTACACGAGAAGGAAGAAAGAAAGTTAATACTATAAACTAGGACAAAAAGGCTTCACTGACGAGGAAACTTTTCTACTAAATGCTGTTTATTTCTACCGACCTTTACTGCATCACCGGACGGCAAAAAATACGGGAAGTCAACATCACTCTATTTTGGCAGTGACCATAGAGCGCTAATAGCGAACCTGCACGCAGAAGTCACCGTCCGTGTGTCACACTACAAGACCAACCACGCTGGACCGCGTCAGGTTGTAGGTGGTTCTTACACTAATACCTGTAATCACGTCTTATCAACTTGTTTCAGATCTTATACATGGTCTGTGGTAAATGAAATAACAATGTCCTATGTTCGTGCGGTATGACGGGCTATGCTTTTGCGTCTTCCGCTTTATCCATATTATTTTCCTTTTTCGACTAAGGTACGTATACAAAAATATTATTATGGTTCTCAAATTTTTTACAACTCACCGAGTGATCGGGACTGGGTTCCTGATCGCTTTGCCATCTAAGCTATGGTCACACTCCTCAAGGCTGCGAAAATCTTTGGATGCATTTCTTGGAACGTAATGTAAGACGAAGTTAAATATAGGGATGACCTATGTAATTTGGACGCGAGGTTGAGTCAGACGGTTGAGTAGGAAAAACTCTATGGGAAAACGAACATGCAGTCTTTTAGTCTTTGATTTGCCAGTACAAAAGCTACGAAGCTTAAAAGCTGTTTCCGGACTATGAACTGTATGAAGAGCGCTTAAGAACACTAGTCGCTCCAGTGGTACTGCTTGAGGTTTAAGACTTTTTTAATCTAGGTACTTTCTATAAATCTATCAACTTTAGGCTCACTTGGTACTACTACGCTGTTTGTATTTGTATTTGTATTTATTTATTATAATAAAAACGGCAATATGCCAATTACACTTATTATTAAATTCATTTGTTGATACCAGCATTGTTAAAGTAATACGACCAACACTCTTCTTTTGATTTAGTATAAATATAATAATCATGTTATTTTTCTACCAATCCAATTCCTATAAGAAATCATCCAAGATCATGGGTGCATTACGCGCACGGATTGTTTTATCCGCACAAAGGTATTTGACTCACTGCACGCGTTCCAATAAAACAAAACGTATGAGTAAGATAGTTCTGAACTTAGTACATAACTCATCATAATATCGATATCGATAATTGTGAGCAAAACTTGAGAAGACCCGACGATATCGGATGTAACGTAATACGGTACAACTTGTGGATTTGATGTTTCTTAAAAAAAAAAGAAATATACGCATGCCGTAGTTTCGAAAAATTCTAAAATATTACAAGCTTCAATCGCATTTATTAAAACATCAGAGTTATTAGTCACACAACACCGTTTTCAGGGTTATTATAGTTACGCAGGGCCTTACAAAGTGTTTGGAGGCTAGACATTTTTATTTAAGTATGACAATTACATACTTACAATTCATTCATTTTATCGTTTATCGAAATAAATAATTTCAATGATCGACAGTTTCCTACCACTAGTTTATCGAATCGCGCATAGCGGCGCGTACGTAAGAATCTCGCGTTACGCAGACTATCCCACTTTCCATTTCCTCCCTGCATGCCTTTTGTAAAAAAAACCGATCGGCTTATTGAAGGCATTATGTTTTATCTGTAACTATCTTATTACGTTGAACCCAGTTAGATAATGTTCGTAGTCTCTCTGTGTGCGTGTGTGGTTTACCCATATGGTATTTTCATATTCGTTTCTGCAAACCTTCTTGAATGTATGAGTATTATTATAATATTATTTTTTATTAACCTTACCAGTGTAATTGTATCAGTGACAAAGCTCTTTTATTATTATAAAAAATGTCAACTGAATTCCAAAACTGTCACTATGTTGATTTGGCCCATTCATCATCATCATCATCATCATCAAAAGCCTGAAGACGTCGTGCATCCCGCGGGTTTCACCAGATCGTTGGTCCACCGAGTGGAGGGCTGGCCTACGCTGCCCATTCGCTTGCCTCTAATAGTGTTTTTTTATAACTAAATTATAACTTAATTATAAAAACTAAATTATACTAATTTTTATAACTAAATTAAGACAAAACAAGATAAAACACTGAGTAGTTTTTACCTGTTATGTAGTCATCAACCTCTTTGCCTTTTCCCTTTGTTATTGGGGTTGGCTCCCAATCTAACCTGTAGCGGCAAGCTACCAGAATTACACGAGTGACTGCCATCTGACCTCGCCACCCATAAGGAACCAGTAACAGGGATGGTTAGATCAGGCGTCAGATTCTATCAGGCATCTGACTACCCGTATCGATTGCCATAGATGTTCTTATGACAACCGGTACTGACGGCTTAACGTGCTCTCCGAGGCACAGAGCGATGGCATCGAAAACTGCACATGACATACTAGATAAGTCATTGGTGCAGGGCCGAGGATCGAACCTGGTGCCGTAAGATTGCAAAGCGCACATGCTACCGCTCGGTCACCATCGCACTCACTTACCTGTTATGCAGTGTTTAATAATAAGGTTAATTATGTTTACAGAACTATACCACAACTTCAGAGAAATAGGTATTTAAACATTCCTTCACAGCTGTAACGGTTCAATCGCCTATTTCACCCTTTTACATTGACCGTCATTTTTAACTGTAATCACCAAGTTAAACTGAACTCTACTATTTCAAACCCTCTCTAAAAATTGGGGGCAAAACAGAGCTCAGGGTTTACTGGTTTCGTGTGACCACGTAATGGTTGCGTTGTATCGATTTATTACGCGAGAGCATGAATGGAATTTCGGAAGCTATGTTTTTGGATGAAAAAAGTCTGTTTTGTTAGTTCAATTTCTAATGATGATCTATTTTGGTTGATGCAGTCTAAACTAAAACTGGCAGATCTTCTATCTATACTATAAAAAGTATACCTATATAGATAATTATGATAGACTCTTTAGGTAACGGCCTTCGGTGTTGCAGGTGTCCATAGGCGGCGGTGACCACTTACCATCAGGTGGGCCGCCTGCCTGCTTGCCACTCATCTCATAAAAAAGGTACTTTTAATTCACTTTTTACTAGTTTATTAAAAGTTTTAATAGAACTGTAACCAAAGTAAAAACTGAACCTATAAGACAATTTAGATTAAATAATTTTAGGGGTAAGCACATTAATAGATGAATTATTGCAGGCTCTTGTTTCATCAAAATCAGCCTATCCGAAGCCACAGGCTTTTAAATAAGAGCTTTCGCATCGTATCACTGCCAGATAAAGGACTGGTGGGTCTAATAACAAATAAGTATTACATATGTTTTTAAAAAGGAAAGGGAAGAAAAAAGAACGTAGGGAAGAAGGAAGAGAAAGGGCAAATAGAGTGAAGTAGTGGAGAGCGGTAGGAGGAGGTTAATTTACTCGTTTTATCTACAATAGCCACTAACTCTTCGAGCACAATTTAAAATTTTCTATAAAAGTACAGTGCCAATTACAAAAGTATAAAGTAGCAATGCTTAGGTGGAAAGGTCAGTAGCATTACAGTGACCTCTGCTTCCCACAGAGTTGCCATGGCAACCGATACCCATATCACTGGGCAATATAGCGATATTGAGCGTAATTTGTGGCTTCGTGCCTTGAACAGATTTACTGCGGGCGAGATATCCAGCTTAGGGGAGAAATAGGGCTAAGTAATGCTATTGCTAAAGGTTATTCCGTTTTATATGGAAGTATAAGCTTACTTGGATGTCTGCGATTGTGGTGATCAATATCAATCGATAGGAGTCTTGGATTTAGTGTTAACAATGCTTTGACTTATTTGTTGACACCGGCTAAGAATCATGTAACTTGATTGCAACCGATAGAAACACAAAATGTATGGATTTAACAGTTTCAATACGCAGCTTATGTGCATAGTAACTGTCAGATTTTATAAATTCGGAATGAATTTTTTTCTTTTGCATTGCTATCAAAGTTTCATGATCACCCCGCAGTGGTACTGCGGGGTGCGAGGCTGCCGGGGGGCTGGGGATGAAGAGTCATAACAATTTTGGACCTGTACCGAATTAGCCCACGCGAAATAAAAGTTTGTTTTTTGATTGGCGATTAGTTTCAGTTGTTCTCTATTCGACGGATTCGTGGGTTGGGCAGATTCTTGGACTGGACGGATTCGCTATACGACAGAAGTACAACTGTAAATAAAATAGCAAATGAAACCAAAATTAGAACTAATTACGATTTTCACTGACCGTAAATTGTTGGTGTAATGACTTCTTCGATTAATCCAGCTTTTTGTATACAGCATTGGGATTTGATTTGATTTCATCATTTATGACATAATACATGACTTATGGAATGTAAGGTTCCACAGAATAAGTGTATCGATAACCACCGACATAGTTTCAAACTTTATTGAGATTGGGTAAGGAAACCATCACTGTCTTCTTTCTCATCTTCCTGAATCTTAAGTCTACGTTTGAAGGGCTTGCGTTTAACCACTATCCGGTTACCTGGGGCCTTATTCGCTATGCCTGCATGAGGTTACTTGCCAATCGGACATGAAATGAAAAAATTGTATTCTTCTGTATGCCACGCATTAGGTTGTTTGTGGCCAGTGTTTTCTATGTTTCAACGTGCGTATAACGAACCTAGTTGCGTTTGTCAAATTTGACAACGGCATACAGAATAGCATTAAAAACCCACTACCCAAAATGGTAAGTGACGAAGCGGTCTAGGATGTAACACGTTTGCCTTGAAGATACCCAGTGTTCACTCTTGAGCATCTATATAGGCTGATGAAATTAAATGCAGAGGCCCCTAGTTCTTAAAAGCCATATTATAGAGTTTACGTGAGAGTTTAAGCAGTTCTTAAATACCGAAATCTTAGAGGTCAGTACAAGAAAACGTTATTACATTACACTATTTTACTAGGTGGTAGGACTTTTCTGCAAAGTTCGTCTAGGTAGGTACCACCGCTTTGCCAGTTATTCTGCCGCCAAGCAGTAGTGTGCAAGCACTGCTGTGTTCCGGTTTGAAGGGCATTGTAGCTAGTGAAATTACTGGGCAAATGAGACTTTATGATCTGATCACTCGGTCTAGTAATCTGATTACTAGACTTGGTGATGTCTCAGGATGACGTGCGCAGTGCAGTGTCACGCGAAACTTTATTGTTTTAAAGTTCCGGGTGACACTGCAACTGTTATGGGCGGCCGTATCACTTAACATCAGGTGAACGACTTGCTCGTCACGTCATTCAATCACATAAAAAAAAAAAAAAAAAAAAAAAAACACTAAATATTTTAGCTACTAATTTCTCTTCAATAATTTTTTTACTATCGCAATGAGAAACATAATTAATTGCTAATTGCAGAATCTTTTCTTTATCCCACAAGTGCCATTATAGCAATCTCTTCAAATAAAACTGTTCAAAAGTCCTCCAACTAAAAGCATAAGAATGTTCCGAGTAGCATTCCTTGAATTACCTCAATTAAACCATCATCAGAGTAAAAAGTTCCCTCAAAGGGCCCCCGTGAAATTAATTAAGCTGTGGTCGAAAAGGAACACATTTCTGGTCTCTGGTCGACTGTGACTGCGCGCTTTGGATTCCTGGCGAGTCGGAAATGGTTGGCGTACTAACGCGGGATTGTGTAATGAATGAATTTGAAGAAAATTTATAGCTGCTGCGCATGGATTTGGAAATATTATTTAAATTATAAAATAACTTATTATGTTATACAAATAGCTCAGTTTTTTTCTCTAATCTGTGCTCGAGTTCAAGTGGAGTGACACATTTTAAAAATCAGCCGATAAAAGTACGAAATGTTATCCAAATCGGTAATGAGCTTAGCTTGCTTATACAGACCATTCGCCGTAAGTTGTCCCCTAAAGATGTATTTATATTATATAATAAAAAATATGCAAGTATTATCGTACATGTAAAGTAATACATTGTAAGCATTATTTAAACTTTTATGTACGGTATGTACCCACCACAGATTAATATGTTTTACTTGCATATTTTTAAATAATATAGGTACATCAGGGGACATCTTACGGGGAACGGTCTACTCTAAGGTTATGAGAGTAATGAATGATGAGAGTAATGAATGATGAGAAAAATAAGTAATGAGTGATGAGTGATGTGTGTGATGTATTCTAGGTCTGTGGTTATGTCTTCTGCCGTGTCGCACAGAATAGATATAATAGTATTAGATCCGGTTTCCATAGTACAAGCTATGCTTAGTTTGAGTGGCTATCCCTTCACGGTTAGTGGCAAAATTGACCATTTTATTAATGGTTTTTTGACAGCTTGACGACTGACAAGTTAGGGATATTCTAAAGATTCTCGAATGTGATACCATTCTGATTGGTAATATTATCATTAATTAAATTAGGTACGTACACGTAATAATCGATACGATAAATGTACATTTTGATTTAGTTTTTAAGAATTCCATGAAGTACAATATTATTTGTATGAAATTTTAACGTAAACAATACAAAACTTTATGGCCTGAGCTGTCAAAAAACCATTCATAAAATGGACAAGGTATACTAATAAATACTGCATAACAGTGGAAGAAGATAGAAGAAGAAGAACAGTGGAATAGCTACACAGCGATTTCTCTCGTTTTGTCCTTGCCTACTTCAAACTTGATAGAAAGAAATAAAACACAAACTATTCATCCGCTATAGTAAGGCGTTTAGTAAGGCCATACACGTTCAATTTTATTGATCAATCTTTGTGATAGATCAATTTTATTGATCGTGTAGGGTTAGTATTGGTCAATATTTTTCGGTTTACAGTATGGAGAAAACATTGACGGAAGTGTTCTTGCCAATTTTATTGATCAATAAAATTGAACGTTTATGGGGGTCCTTAGGGGGCTACAATTGAATAGTTATCTTTTAGTAACAATACTAACTTTCTTAATAGATTTATTTCTAACACATCGTTAAAATAAAAATTTTAATAATAAACTAAATTGCAAGTTGTTTTTTATTTAAATGAATGACGTGTCGAGCTAGTCGTTCGCTTGATGTTAAGCGTCACGGCTGCTCATAGCAGATTGCAGTAATTTACACAAATAAAGTGAAAAAATTTTACTAGACACTACAATTAATAAAATGGTATTCATTGTAGGTATCAGATTTTGTTATATGTAGGTAGAATAAACTACCCATTAGTCAGTAAACGCAGTAAATAGGTACCAATTATGTTCAAAGAAGTGCACTAAGTAAAAACCAGGTAAAAACTGAAAATAATAAGAAAAACATGTAAACAACTCTAATAAACTATTGTCAGAGACATGCGTTTTTTCACGTTGCTGCAAATTGCTCCCATTAACCGGAACTCCGGGTCAACGACACATTATTTTGAAGTTGATCTATATTTCACAAAAAACCTCAACAATTCACTCCAAAAAAACACTTAATCTTCCATCGCACTCTAAATATTTTGGTTACTAAAAACCTGTATGACAGAAAGAGATGCAGATAGTTTGTCAGTGTGGCTTGGTTATGGGCAGAGTTTCGCAGTGATCCATGACGGCTGTTGTGTTTAAAGTTGAAGCGACAACGCTGCTCGCTGGGAGAAATACTTTCGTCTCGCTCACTCAATTTTTTTTCACTAGTTGACAGTTTGATAATTTTACAAGGCTTGCATTGATTTAAACCTTGTAAAATTATCAAGGTTGTTTGGTCATCAACGACTAATTTTCACATGACGTGGTACTTTCTTGCTCCCTAAGTTTTCAATTGTTTTACTAATCTGCTATTTTGAAACTCATCCTTAATTCAAATATGCTTCTGATTTTTGTTGGTGTTTATTTTTTTTGTTACATACTTACAAATGATGATTAAAAGCTTTGAAAAGTTAAATAAAAAATTATTATGTTGACACCCAATATTTTAGTTGACAGTCACGCGTTGATGTCTTTTATACTGCGAACAATGGCTACAAAACAAACTACATAACATTTGATTTTTACAATCTTTTATTTATTTTTTATTTTTTTTATTTATTTATAGAAACACCAACAGTACATATATTTAATATTATCAGTAGAGAATTATATCTTAATCTAATTTAATTTAATTTTATTTTATTCACGAAGACTTTATTTATTTCAATAAAGTTATTAGATAGTGTTATACAGAGAAGTAATTAAACGTTTTATCTTTGAAATATATTAGTGTAAGATAATTAAAATAACAATTGTGTAATTTTGAAAGACTTTCCCAAACATTTTTTAATATAGTACAAAATCGTGTCGTGTCGTTCTTGGATTACTTTTGTATGATGCAAGTGCTTATAAGATAACGTGTCCAAGGGGTTTCACTTTCAATTGCCCGATCAACACACACGAACTACACAAAAAGCTCCAGCGGCGATTCACCACGGTCCATAAACCGAGCGCTCATTTATAGAATAGTCCCGCTCAAAAAATGAACCATCTACTCAGTAACACCCGTCAAAATCAAAAAAGGCGCTTAAGTCGAGTCATCAACATCAGTCATCGATGATGCTTTGAACCGCTACGCCGTCGACAGACCGATCTACATATCGGCGTGAGTCCTTGCCGTGAGAAAATCTCTTAGAATAATCGACGATTCTAATACATCCTATAGAGAGTCGGAGGCTGTAAGCAAAGGTTTCGTAGGTCGAAAAGCGCGCGAACGCAGTGTGGCGTCGATGCCCGCGCGCAGAGCACGCTCACACGAACCGCGCGTGCCCGAACACGCGACCTGTCAAAACCGTGTTGACAGTTCCGAATTCAAATTCGGCCCGCCCATTGGTAACACCTGAAACTTTTTAAAATGGAACGGATGATCAGCCAGCTCGATTTGACGTTAACTTTTTTAATTTTGACATTGTGTTGACAGATTCATTTTCAGTTGGTATTTGTTAGTGACATTTAGAAGCGGCGATTCAAAGGTACCCGCTTATTTGCTTACAGTGTTCCGAATTCAGTGCTAAACGTTTCTCTAGGTCTACTTAATTTTCCTTTAGTGGTTACAAGGGCGTGAATTTTGACTCGTTATAAGTGTGAACTAAAAAGGTGTGAACTATTGGATTTATCCAAAAATAGTAGTGCGTTTGAGCAGTATTTTTGTACATTTTTGTAGATACATGAAAAAAACCAAGCCGGATTGCTTTTCGTTCAACTGGTAAGACATATTATTTTTTAATACCTTGTATTTAAATAGGAATAACTTTTATATGTAAATCTCTTAACTTTAGATGTGAGGTAGAGTCTCTACCACATAACTAAAGCTCATCTCTACTAAAATTTGTCAGTTCTTAAATTCGCAGTTATCCCTCTTTAGCATTCCTACTGCAACGCATTCGGGTATACGTCCTAGAGATATAAGACCTTAGAGCATTATGTATACTCTAAGGATAAGACTAAACTTTAAACCTGTCAAACTTTAGTGTGCATACCGGCTTTAGTTACAACATACCTATGACAATGCTGTTCAGAGTGATCTTTATAATAGGTATCTTTCAAATTCATTTCTGATTTTTTGTATAACATAACACTATATAGGTTAGGATTATAGACTTGTGATTTTTTGACTGAATGAAAGTATCACTTCATCCACAAAAAACACATAGGTTAAAAAAGTTACAGGTAACATCGCGAGGTACAGCTAATTTTTTAGAGTGTGAAAGCACTTAATTACATAAGTAGTTGTTAATTTAATTTAAAGTCAAATTCAAGTTTAAAATAGAAATGCTACATGCACTACACTAATATTAATTACTACTTTAAATAGACGGCACAACAAATTCCCAAAAAGTACATAACTAAACTTAATCTCGTTAGTTTCATAAACTCATGAAAAAATCTGAAGAAAGCATAAAGTTCTAAGTCAAATACTTATTTTTTGTTACTTATATTATAATTTTATTATAGCTACGCCTCTTACCACGGGCGGTGGAGTAATTCCAATTTCCTCTTTTTTACTCCCGGTTTTCCCCGATACAAGTGGAGGAAAATAGAGGAAAGATTATTTGTCTCTACTACTCGTGTTAGGAGTACTGAGTTAGTAATAGAAAGTACGTACCTATTATTAATTATTAGTATTACACACCAAATGCAAAGGCTTTTCTTTTTTTTGAATGTAAATAAATGACATAAAGAGTCATTCGCTTGATGTTAAGCGTCACGGCTGCCCTTAATAGATTGGCATGCACTGCGCAGTGCGCACGCCCATCATGAGACATCACACAGTCTAGTAATAAGATTACTCTAGTAATAAGATTACTAGACTGTGAGATCAGATCATAAAATCTCATTTGCCCATTCATTTCACTAACTACAATGCCCTTCAAATTGGAACAATGTAGTGCTTGTAGTCAACTGCTTGGCGGCAGAATAATTGGCAAAGCGGTGGTACCTAACTAGACGAACTTTGCAAAAAAGTCCGACAACCTAGTAAACTCGAAATTAAAAAATCAAGTTCTACGAAAGTTAAACAGTGGAATATTTAATTTCAAAGCAATTTAACCGCTTTGATGTTATGGCACTACAACAAATTATCTCACGTCCTCCAACAGCCTCCGTGGCGAGGTGGTTGAGCAGGTCGGCACATAACCCAGAGGCGGCGGGTTCGATTCCACAAGTATTTGTGCACAGGAAAAAAAACCGCAAATACTTGTTCTGTGGCTGGGCGTTGTGGGAGCATGGTCCTCGTAGTTCCTGGGTCCCTAGATACAGGGAATCCTAGTTAGGGTCCCAGGATAGCAATAGCTAAGATTTTTCCATAAAACTTAAAATTTTTCAGTCAACGTTTTTTTTTCTGCTTATTAAATTACCTTATACTTACACAGTTGGGTTGTGAGTAGATACTTGAGGTTCTAAACAGTCACTTCGAACATAATTCAACTTTTTTCCTCCATTAATGACGATAATAGTTAATGTGCCCGCCTAATAGAAGTAAAAAAGCAAATCCCGAGTTAGGTACCTACACAGTACTAAAATGAAGTAGGTATTCTATTCTTTGACTTTTTGCTTGTTTAATAGGTCAAACAAATGACGCATCGGTGCTTGTTTTTTGGTACCTTTTTCGGTTACGTAAGGTTGTTCTTGGTAAAGCACATACCCCTTTTTGGAATCAATTTGAGCTTGTTTGAATCCGCTATGTGCTATCAATACTATCGGTACTTCACCTAATACATCAACTAACGCTAACTATTATAAACTGAATAATAAATAAATAAATAAATAAATAATCATCTTCGTAAGCCTATTTTGTCCTCTGCTGAACGTCGGTAAAGGTATCTCCAATAGCACGCCACTGAGCTCGGTATTCAGTGTTTTTTTAAATGTAAATGAATGACGTGATAGGCTAGTCGTTTGCCTGATGTTAAGCGCCACGGCTGCTCATAGCAGATTGCAGTATCACTCAAAACTCTAAATTATAAATAATAATTATAAAAGCGGTACCTAGACGAAGTTTGCAGAAAAATCCTGACATCTAGTGTAAAGTACCACCTAGTCAGCTCCATGCATCCAGGCACTACCAGATACTTTCCACAAATCGTTTTTCTCTATAGTCCTCTCCTTTACGAGAATTACTGTTCGAATTTATCCCTTTTTATCATTTAGTTTTTTTTTAAATAATTGGAAAGCAAACAAATATGGTCAACATGGTAAGTACTATTGTTTACGGGCAATGGAACATCTAGGGGCACCCATGAGGCGTTGCTAACCCTTACCAGTAAGCTTATGACACTATTTATAGTATCATAGTTTCATCACTCTTTCTTTTTTTAAGGAATAAGAGCTAAATCACGCTCATTGGTTAGCTGAGGGTTCACCAGTAAATTCATTTTGTTTTGAATTATGACCATGACAAAACTTGAAACTCAGAATTTTGGTTCATTACAATGTGATCGTTTTATCCCAGACTTAGTATGGCATTTTATAAAACATGACCAGTTCAGAACAGGGGCCTTACCGCCACCTCTTAACAAACCAGCACAGCTATTCCCAACTCATCTATAAAACGTTTCGATTCGAAATCTGCACTCTCCGTCTCCTTCAGCCTCAATGTAGATGAGGGGTAAATTTTGGATCAAAACTTTTTCGATGGGTTGGGAATCCGGATGCAGAGATCTAAAGTCAAACGCTGCAACCCAATTTGTACTGTAGTTATTCCATTTGTGTCTTTAATTTTATCCTTTACGCACACAGTTCAGTAACGATTTCAGAAACATGACAGAAAGGAGTTGTAGGATTCTTATGGTGGATTCACTCTGTAAGTAGGTGTCAGAAAAGTCAAGTAAGTAAAACACAGGAGATGGTTGAGTACGTGCACTTTATGGTAGCACCAGCGAATAACTGGTGCTCGCTACTTACCTACTATAGACATACAAAATGATATATTGATAGTGATGTAGTTAGGCTAGCCCTACGATCATTAGGTTAGGGCATAAAATTGTAGAGCAATTCAGCTTAGAGCTTAAGAACTGAAGCCCATGATTATGAGAACAGTTTTTCTTTTACTATTGCTAGAGTGCCCAATTAAAATTAAGCATTCTATCTATATTACAATCTAGCCATCTATTTGGCTAATAAGTAATTTTCTAATATAATAATTGCCTAAGAATGTGTCCAAGAGCCAATACAACGCCAAAACGCTTAAAATGGCTTAGCTTGAAGCAGTGTCCTGTCAACAATATTGCAACAATGACTTTGAAATTAATATATGGTAAAGTTCAGGACTAATGCTACTGCAAATGTATAGTAAAAACACGAATTAATAAAATTTTCTCGATACAAAAAAAAATACTAAATTACCTCCAAACCGTACAAATAAACAGCGGATATTCAATGAATACTTTAAATAAGATCATGAAACTTTGTGTAGGAGTTGAACTAAATATAATGGAGGGCTTATGTATAGTGGATTTTTAAAATACCTATTATATTCAGTGTAATACTAAATTACCTAAACTATCGCGCGTTGGAACCATTTTAACTTAGACCGCCCCTGCCGCTCGGCCCCTGGCTCATCCCCGCTTTGGCCTAGTACTATACATCTATTCTGTGGCTTTGGCTTGAATTCACGCTGGCCTTGCACAAGCCCTTCTTGTGTTCATTTCATGAGAACAGAATGATTTTTTTTATAAACTGCACGTCGTGAAAATTATCAAACATCATTAATCTAAATACCGAACTCACACGATGAGTAACGAGTACGAAATCTCATTATTAAAAATCACCAATGCATCGACTGTTAACCACCCAGACGTGTGAACCTAAAATTAATCAATCATCACCACTATCTCTAATTTAGAGGTACACGCACCCAAAGTGCTAACTGCATTTGATAAGCCCAACCAGTTTAGAAGTACGTAAAATATGGACCAAAGAAATTTAATTGCGCTCCACGGCCAGGGGTCAGGGGTCCATCCGATGTTTATTTGGAACGGTTCCGTCCATGACTAGTTTTTTAATTGAACCGGACGGTTTACGTTAAATTTGAAGAGCGTAGACGGATTAAGGTAAAGTTTATGAAAGAATCAGTTATGTTTTCTTACTTTATGATTATTAGCTGTACATTTTGTTTGCGAGGCATTTGTGGTGCCGTGGATATCATTTTTGCATTAGTTAATACAAATATATCTAAAATTATGTAAGTACGAATCGAATAATATCTAAATAACCTGGGGGACTAGCAAAGATGCCAGATTCCATATGTATAGGAAATGATATTGCCTGCGGATAACTTTTGCGCGGCTAAGTCATAGCTAATGTCATTCCCTTACATTTTGGAGCTAGCGTGAGGCCTTAACGCCTCACGCTGGCGTCTTTGATAGCCACCCAGATCAGTTAAGGAAACACAATTCGAAAAGCTCAGAATTACCAGCTACACACATTTTAATTCATAAAATTAAAAGCTACATAGGTGTAATACTCAAATCATTTAGGTATGTCATTTATCATTTATCCACAACCAAATATTAATCACTAAGTGTTACAAAAAAATGTGCTTGCTTTGGCCGTAACCTCTGAGATAAGAACATGACCTTTCTAAGCCTTTAGCAGAACAATGTCCCTGTCACTTCCAGTTAGAAATATACCATTGAGTCATCTACATCTTGGTACAAATCCAACGCTTGGGCCGAAGCGGGCGCCTTTTTTCTAGCCCTGCCAACGCAGTCATGCTACATTTCTCGCAATTTGACATTTCAACTCTGAACACAACCTTGGTACGTCAAAATAGCGTAAAAGTGGTTCCAGTCAGTCTGTACTTTTTGATTTTGATAAATGCCAGTCATAAATAATGAACAAATGGTTTTTTATAGCTGAATGGGTGACGAAAGACTGACAAAATGTATATAAGTTAGTTTGAATAGATACGCCGTGTCTAACTAGACTTGTGACACGTGAAGGACAATCGTTTTAGAGACTATAAAAGAATACGAATAGCCTATGATGAGAGTAAATAAATACTATCTTGCGTCTTGTTAAGTGTTGGGTTAAGTAAGACGAGTAAATCTTAGCATAACAAATAATGAGTTAGGAACAAAAAACCGACTAATAAGTTATCTCTAATTCTCCACGCAAAAATGTCTTGTTACACAGAAATTCATGATTACCACGAAACCAGAGGGGGTGTTGACAGGAATAAAACAATCTAAGAAATGTGGATGTTGCTAATTACAACTAATAACAATAAGATAATATATAAAAATATGTTTATTTCCAAAAGTTAGTTATAAAATATGACATACATATATTAAACATAAAATATAACGAATAAGTATACCTATAAGTAGGCACGTATTCCGTTAACTTTAATCTTAAATATTGAGAAGTTTAATTTTCAGCTAAAAAATAAAAGCTAGGCTATAGATTTTACTATAAAAATTGAAAGCGGAGTTCTTGAGACTAAAGTTCTCTCAGAAATGCAGCCACTTCACAACAAACACACTCTTTAACATAAAAATATTAAGATGGAAACACAGATGTTTTAAGAAACACAATGCCGAATACCTCAAGATGAAGCCCGTCGAATATTCGCGCAAGCAAATATTTAAATTTCAATTCGAACGTCGCATATCAATGGGGAGCCATAAGCCACCGGGTTTTTACTTTTTTTGTACACAGTCGCACTGAGACAATAAAGAAAAAGCCATAGGGGGAAAAAGGAAAAAAATACGAACAGCATCTAGATTCAAGAGCCTGGCTGATTCGAAGTTGGAAACAAAAGAAGTCGGCTCCCGCCTGACCGAGATCTTGGCGTACGCGAGCGCATCTCGTTTTCCTTTTTTTAATTTTTTATTTCTTTTAACGTTGCGTCCATGTGATTCCTTTTCTCTGATGCATCACAATGAGTAGGTCTATCGAACGTCAGTAGCTATTTTCGAAATAATTACGCTGTTGAAAGATAAGTTTTTAAAATAAAACTGCTAAGTTATATATAGCTGAATTAAAAAACTAATAATCCGTAAAACTGTCGATATCGATGAAGATACTACAAGCTAAATTAGCTGGTAATAAACTGGGAACCAACAAAAAAAATATAAAACGATCAATCATTTCGTTTACTTTAACTACAGCATTTTACTGTTATAGAAATCTAAAAGTTTCTAGTGATGCGTCCTGTTGATACGTCAATAAAATTAACCGATGATTAAGCATCTGAATTTAATTATGTGAAATAATTACGTCCAATTTACCGTTACCTTATTAATTAAAATTACACTCAAACAGCGTGTAATCTTCGTAATAAAAAATGGTAACAGGTTAAGTTTACATCGTTTTATGTAGGTGATTATGAGCAATACCTGTAATTACGTGCATTAATACCAATGATCTTGTAATCTTAATCAATGGTTAGATCATCGCTGGTTATATTTGCTTGTGTATGGGAAAATATTGTAGAAACAGGATTCGAATCCCAAGTAGGATGTTTACTCATCTTTGACTAATAAAACTAAAAGGATGGCTGTTCTTCGTAATCGAAATACGTAATTGAGAGTTAGTGGACTTAATAAAGTTTTTTTTATTTAAATGAAAATAATAATATGGGTGCCAAGCACTGGCAAGGCCATTTAAATCCGTGTACAAAATATTATTGGGTACCTATCAAATTAAAACACATGGTACTATTTCAGATATGATATTACTGATATATTTTATATCCACCTTTAATAAACGTTGTATAGCGGACGAATAGTTATTTAGTGTTTTGTTTTTCTCAGTTGAGTTTGAAATGGGCAAAGATGAAACAAGACAAACCACTGAGTAGCTATTCCTCTGTTATGCAGTGTTTATTGATAAAGGGTTCTTTAAATGGTTAATAATAATCAGGACCCCAGTTTTATCATCATCATCATCATCATAAACCGCCTGAAGACGTCCACTGCTGAACATAGGCCTCCCCCAGAGAGCACTGAGTGGCTGCTCGCCTCCTGCATCCATCGGCTCCCCGCGGTTTTCACCAGATCATCGGTCCACCTAGTAGGTCGGCCCAGTTTTATAAACTAATGAAATTGTTATGTTTTGTCTGGATCCTGCTTTATTTTTAATTAACCATCCAAAACATCACGGCGCGTACGCTCTTTAAATATTTGCTATGGATTTTTTAACACCCTCATTAGCATGTGTCCTGACAGGGTACCATCAGGCACCCTCTACATACTTTAGGACATACCACCTTATGAAATAATGCCACTGCAAAAAGGACTTTGTGTCTTTGGATATAGGTTGAGAGCTGTACAAAACAATGATTAACATCAAGCAACAATATAGTTTCGAAACAGTACCTAATCTCGCTTAATATATGGCCATGTTAAAAGGTAATGAGTTTTAAATAAAATATAACAAAACTGCATTCTAATAATTAAAAAAATTACAAATTCAAAATACTTTGAAATAGGAAGGATGAAAATGTAATGATTGATATTTTTATTAGTAGGTATTATGTCTGCTGTATATTAACGTTTATAAAAAATTAATATAGGTTAGTATGTTACAGTTGTCAATGTGGTCATACAGAATATAAATACATTGCAATTTAAATAAATGAGATTTCATTACTATTAAAATGATTCACATGTATCATATAACAATAAATATATAAATAAGTAACGCCCAAAGATCACATACATAGATCCTGGACCCTAACTAGGATTCCCTGTATCTAGAGACCCCGGAACTACAAGGACCATGGTCCCACAACACCCAGACACAGAACAAGTTTTACGTTTTTTTTACTTGCACAAATACTTGTCCTGTTGCACGAATCGAACCCGCTGCCTAAACAACACCAAACCGCCGCCTGAACAATAGGTATAATTTTTACATGATTTTAATACTTAAACTTCAGTACGACTTCATTTGTTTTTACAAACTTTTTAGTATTATCTTGTTCTCAATCACTGCATTGTACTGTAACGTGGTAGGTATCGGTTAAATTAACACCACCGTTTAGCGTTCACTTACCGGGGGTGCAGGTGGTCTTTGTTTAAACGGCCCTCATTTGTTTTGGGTGTCTTTTTTCAGGTATTTTAAAAGGTAAATGTGTTTAACCTTTAAAGGCTTGCATGTTGATCGATTCGATTTTCAAAGTTTATTATTTGTCAAAATTGTTTGTGGCAACACTTATTATTTGAATTTGAAGGTACTATATCCTACCTACATTTTTTTTATTCATTCATCATTAACAGCCTGAAGACGTCCACTGTTGAACATAGGCCTCCCCCAGAGCACGCCACCTTGAGCGGCTGCTCGCCTCCTGCATCCATCGGCTCCCCGCGGCTTTCACCAGGTCGTCGGTCCACCGAGTGGGGGGCCGGCCTACGCTGCGTCTTCCGGTTCGTGGTCGCCACTCGAGAACCTTTCTTCCCCATCGGTTGTCAGTTCTACGAGCGATGTGGCCTGCCCATTGCCACTTCAACTTACTAACTCTAAGAGCTATATCGGTCACTTTAGTTCTCCTGCGGATCTACTCGTTCCGGAGCTTATCTCGCAGGGAAACACCGAGCATATCTCGCTCCATAGCTCTACCTACACTTTAGTAAAAAAAATGTTTGTATTGTATTTTATTACAATTAAATTGCATAGGTAGTCGTGTAGAGGAAATAAATATCTTAAGCTTTAAAGTACCTACCTAAATAGAAGAACACGATATTGTTTTTAATAACTATATCCTACTATTTAACAAAGACATTTTTAGAATTTAAAGAGATAATACCCAGAATGAACTACGAGTGGTATCTATAATATCAACAGTTTGGTGAATCATAGTTACACCAATTTGTGAAATAATGAGTGATGATGAAGAAGTGGGAACACTGGTATAACGCCTAACAAGACTACGACATGATACTTCGAATCCCGTTAGTTTTAAATACCCAAAAAGTGGGAACACTGGCATATAAAAAAACTACATAATCCAAAGACAGCATTATCAACCACAACACACACAGACAACATACAACACAGAAATACAACACAAACAACAGAACACAGAATACGGAACACAGAAAATAGAAGAGAGAGAGGTGTAGAATACAGTAAATACCATATTTATCCTTTTTACTCAAAGTAGACCCAAGTGAAATTAAGAATGTCATGATTGCTATGGGATGCTTTGTGTATTATCTTTCTTAGAGCACAAGAAGATCATTTCTGAACAATTTACGATCCTCTTGGACTTTTTACTCCTGCTACTTTACTAAAACCAAATGACATTAGTACTACAATACCTACTTACATCTATTTAAACCTTTTGTCTCCGCCACGTTCTAGTTATGCCGTATGGCTTATCAGAACGAGTTGATTTGTATGGACCTCATCCGAGATGCATCGCATCATTCACCGACCTTCTATGATCGTGGAGCGTGGAAAGTTTACAATCGTTTGGATGTGCTATTTAGCAAGTTTTTACTGCTAAAATGTCCTGGTAGGATACCTCACTTTATTTCTTCTTACCAGTTTTGCAAATGACTTCTATATAGTATTTTACATTGTACTTCTGTCGTTAGTGGTAATCTTTTCCTTATTTTAATAATTATTTGGTAATCACTTATTTGGCCCAACGCATCAACATTGCAATTCAACGTGGAAATGCTGCCAGCATGTTGGGTACGCTACCTACCGCTAGTGGGCTGGAGCATTTGGACTGTCTATAGGCCATCGCGGCTATTATACAGTCCATAAGTGTTTTTTGTAGTAGGTAGTGTAGCTAGTTTAGTTTAGTTTAGTTTTTATTATTTTAGTAGTTAGCTTGAGTAATAAAGGCACATTGCCAGTTAAAAAAAAATCTTTTCCCTCCCCTTGTGATAAGTAGGTACTGAAATGACTAATCAAAGTAGAAGCTATGACTTATAAGTATTTTTCTGTAGCTTTGAAAGACCACCCGACCAAATAAACCTTCTCTAAATCAATCACTTAACAATAATATGTTTTATACAAAATCTCTATCATCAATTAAGATAATATAGTTCACCAATACCACATCCAAAAGCACATAACGTTTCCCATCTCCAACCAACCCACAAAATCTAATCGTAGGCCATTATGCTCTACCAGAACTAATTCCCGACCTTATCATAATTTGAATCGACATTCTGGATGACTTTTGTATGACAAACCAGTGTTTTCTTACGGTTATTAATTTCTGTGGTACCGTTGGATTGGTGTCATTAAACGCTGGTCGTTCAGTCAAGTTTGATAATGAATTTTGAAACAAATGAAAATGATTAAGTGCTTCTTAAAAAATGGAGTTGAGTGAAATCTCATGGCGGTGACGCTACAATCATTTAGTGTTATGATTAAAATTACTTAAAGTTTAGATCTTAGATTGTAAAGATAAAGATAAAGATAAGGTTTCGTCTGAGCATTTTCTCCAAACTCAAAGACCATAATTATATTTTGTACTGAGAGTTTTCCACAACTTTTGTTATCAAGCTATCTACGAAGTTAAAAAAAACAGAAATATTTATGTGAAATAGAGTAGGCATGTAAAGAAGAATCAAATTCAATACTCAAACCTAATAGTATTTACTTATAGACTTCAATTACAATAACAGCAAAACGTATTCAACACAGCTAAGCAAGCCTAATCTAAGTCTAAGCTTTATTGTCTCCATCCTTGTAGCAACCTCTCGTTTTCACAACTCAACAACTTTCTTCACAATTAATTTCACTTCCAATTCCTATCTTTATCAAATTCATCGGGCGCCGGCACTACCTTAAATCCTAACCTATTGTTGCCATACCATTGCAGTCACGGCTGCTGCCTTATTGGCATATTGCGAGCCCTACATGGCAAGGACCTAATGACCTACGACATTTCAACCACTGTCTCCATCCTTTTCTGAGGCAGCAAGTTGAAAAAGGACAGGTGATTACCATAATAGACTACTGTCGTTTACTACTGTTACTGTTGTTTTGTTCGATTTGCTAGCCAGGATACAGTATCAGTTTTCTCATATTGTTTCTTTAGTGGCGTGTCTTTTTTAAAGATTCCCGTGGGATTATGACTGCATAGTGCAGGAATATTGCGAGGATTTTGCTTAGTTCGTGGTCTTTATGAATGCACTGTCAGAATTTAAGGACATTTTTCATGCTAAAATTTATAGCCAATTGTAACGCAGTAAAATGTATGGTTAAGGGATTGTTAGCCGTAATAGTCGACAGCTGTTAAAAGCTTTCTAATTATTAATTATTTCACAATGTCATCCTTAATTCGGTAAGTACCTTTTCTGCTTTTGATTAAAATAGGTACCAGTACTGTACATAGACCATCCATACCATGCCAAGCCAATCTTGTGACTTCACAGGGAGGTTTCAATGAGATAAAATAGCAGTTTTTAAGACAATCTGTCATAATATTCTATGAAAGCTGAAACTGGTTCTATATATAGGTATTATTTAAGCTATTAAGGGTAAAAGGAAATCCTTATATGATTTCAGTCAGGGTTACGATCTCCGACATTATTACCATGGCTTAGACAACTGCCGTAGGTCATATTCATAAATATTCCAGTTCATCAGTTTTTGGAAAGTGTGTGAAGGAGTTACACGATCTTATTCCTCCATCTCCCTTCTTTCACCGGACATCAAGCAAGGCGCACAAAACATGGCACCCATATATGGTTAAAATTCCATCAACCCGCACTAAGCGTTTTACTATGCACTTTATAGTGCGAACAGCCAATGAGTGGAGCACCTTGCCAGCGTCCTTGTTTGCAGCTAACTATGATCTGGGAGTCTTCAAGTCGAGAATGAATAGGTATCTTCTAGGCAAGCATGCACCATCGTAGACTGCATCATCACTTTCCATCAGAGACAGTTGTAAAATACTTTGCCTAAAAGTATTAAAAAAAATGGTTATAATTTTTTTCTACCTATGGAAAGGAAATGTGACTGAACGGTTTTACATCTATTAGCCTACCATATTCGGCCTTTTCTTGGGGTTACCATATGGAATCCTTCAAAAAGGTACCTTTACAGTCAATGCATTATGCGCCTGTGATGTTGTAGCGCCGGTAACCACTTACCATCAGGCCGTCTGCATATATTATATCAATCAAAATATTTTAAAAAATTGGTTGAAATCTGTGTCATAAAACACTTACATCAACATCTAAATATGCTAACAAGCCAACAAACTGCCTAAATAATACCAATTACACAGCTTTTACAAATAATAGCATGAGAAATTATACACTGAGTAATGTCCAATCATTGGGCCAAAGTGGACGTAATCACTTTAATACGCGTCCTTATACACTTTGGGCCAAAATTAATGGTGCATTGAAAACTGTAATTTTGCTCTCCGGAAAAAAGTCACATGTGAACATGGACTTTATAAGTGAACATAATTTATGTGCGTATAGTATATTGAAGAGGCAGATCTAAGAACGAGGAGATTTGCAGGAGGACTAAAGTGACTGATATGGCTCGTAGAATTACAACTTGAATCAATGGGCGGGCCACCGGAAGACGCAGCGTAGGCCGGCCCCCCACTAGGTGGACAGACGAGCTGGTGAAAACCGCGGGGAGCCGATGGATGCAAGAGGCGAGAAGCCGCTCAAGGTGGCGCTCTCTGGGGGAGTCCTATGTTCAACAGTGGACGTATTCAGGCTGTTGACGATGGTTATGATGACTTGATTAAATACAATATATGTTACTAGCCATACCTAGATGTGTTAATGTAATCATTTATACCTACGAAAAGTACATAATTATTTTTTACAGTCTCTATCTTTCAAACTATGCTTTTCCTAAACCGCGGGCACAATACATACAGTAGAAACAAAAATGGAGTGCTAAGTATCCATATAATTAGCATTCCAAAACAGGCTACGCCAATCACTGGCACATGCTTGGGAAAAAATGCCGAAAACGGGCATGGGTGGGGCATTAATTACCATCGCTGTGCGGAGTTGCCTATCTGTTTTGAATAATCATTGACACTTTCTTTATAAGGTATGCGATGTGAGGTGGAGACAGAACGGTCATAAAACTCATAAACCGCTAATGAGTTGTGGCCTTTTTTGTTTCGGCGAATGAATGGAAGTGGGCGATGGGCGTTATAATTTATGCCTTTATTAGGAAGATTTTTGTAATAAGTAAACATTACACTTAACATAGCACTCTGTGGGGGACCACAGACTGCTCGCCTCTTGCATCCACGGCTCCCCGTGGTTTTAACCAGATCGTCGGTCCTCCTAGTGCCTACACTGCGTCTTCCGGTTCATGGTCGGCCCTCGAGAACCTTTCTTCCCCATTGGTTGTCAGTTCTACGAGCGATGTGGCCTGCTCATTGCCATTTCAACTTGCGAATTCTAAGAGCTATATCGATCAATTTATTTCTCCTGCAGATCTCCTCATTTCAAAGCTTATCTCACAGGGAAACACCGAGCATAGCTCTCTCCATAGCTCGTTGCGCTACTGCTTACATGAAAAATATTTTAATTTTATCTTATGACTCTAAGGTGAAACAATGTTTCATTGTCATTTAAACAATTTTGGATGCGGACTTGATGTCAATTTGTTAATCATGTCAATGTTTTTTAACAAGGAAAATCTTTTTGTTTGCCTTTTCGTTGAAGCACTTAAGTACAACGGCTCAGTGATAAAGCAGGTGTATTTTACCGGCAAATAATACTTGGAATGTAAAATCCAACCACATTTTAGATTTATTTTACCTTGTTATCAAAAGCAATAAAATGTAGAGATACTAATTAAGCATTCCATCAAGCATCCATTAAGCATTTTCACGTACAGATGAGTTGAAAGCTATGAAAATTTAAAAAAGTTATTAGTAATTATTCATAGTATTACTGCAGCGGTCAGCAACTTCACATACTGACTGACGACTGACTGACAGACAGATAACATACATCCCAAAGCACTAGACGTAGAGACTTGAGAGAGAGAAAGAGAGAGAGAGACAAAAAGTGAGAGAGTATTTAGAAGGTGTCTTCCTTTTATGGCGTATGGTATCTACCTGCTAAGTAAGCCACACAACCATGGCGCACATCGAAGAAAAAAGTAGCAATGTCTGCCAGTAGAGCTCAACGCGTTTCAACTTCACCCATTGTGATACCTATATGCAGACATCAGAAACAAACGTCAAGCTTGAGCCGCGTTGACTGTCTACTTAAAATGTTTCTTTTCTCCCATCCAGGTGGTGAGCGAGGTGAAGGCCAGTGCGGTGACCTTGAGCTAATGATGACAAGGGTCGCGGCGCGGGGGGACGCCTACCAGAGCGTACCTGTCAACATCACCGTCGCCGACCGTGTGCCGGGCTGTCATCATGTTCACCAGGTAAAAACACCCATAACTATAACATATATCATCACCAGTGGTCTTTCTACAGAGCTATATCATGCAGCATTTTAAAAAGAGGGTAAAAAGAGTACTATCCTTTGCACTCATGAGTAGCTTACCATGTGGTAAGCAACTCATGAGTGGCACGTCTACTTATATCTATATGGGCATCTGCCCATATAGGCTACGTTGACCTTTTCCCATCAGGAGAGCCGCATGCTTGTTTGCTAGCATAAAAAAATTCAGCTCATAAGTTCTCAGAGCTGGGATACAGGATCTCTCCAGCGCGTAGTCACCACCTGATGTATACGCGCTTGGGTGACCCAGACAATTTTATGGTAGCGTCATATTGGCAGTACTAGGATTGGCAACGGCTCAAGCCGATGCCCTTTGAGCTAGTCTGTCTTCCAAATTTTACGGCTTACGCTGTATAGATTGGTAGTGAACAAATAGCCTAAAAAGACTTGGGCCTTCTTTTGCAGAGACTCTCATATACAGGCCATAATTCAGCATGCTGACTAAGTCCAGGATTGGTGGATGAAAGATGATCTCAAATTTTGTGTCGCTTGAACTGAACATGCTGGTTTCTTAGCGACGTTTTCCTTCATCCGTTGTTAAAAAAAGGTGAGAGCTCATAGCTTTCGGCGAGATATTAGTTTAATTTACAATACCTTAAACATTTTGAAAGTTTAAAACTTTTCACAACCGGTCAACTGAGCATATAATACAATGTAGACTGTTTGTCTACGTAGCAACATTTACCTAAGTGATTTGAACTTAAAACGTCACAATATACTTCCAAAAACTGTAACTAATTTACTAGGAAAAGATTACGTACACTATATGAATCGCCAAAACATTTATCACAAACCGACCAACCTTACATTACACTTCCAAATGGCGCTACTGTCTTTGAAATCTATGAAACTTACATCGAAAACCGTAGATGCTTTATTTCGCCGCACGCAATATCTAAGTTTGTTTTTTATTACTATGTGATGATGACCAGCAACGTGAAGACAAAGTCGTGACTTACCGATACAATCTTCGACGTCACTTACGCTGCTGGGCATTTCGTGACATTGTCACGTGCGATGACCGTTACGTATTTGAAACAATCGGGCAGTGTAATTTAATTTACGCCTATAGTGCTCCTTGGAGATCAATTTTCGGAGTTTTAGCTGAGTAGGTCAAAGTATTGACGTCACTATTGATATGAATTGTGAAATAGTTGGAGGAACTCGCTTCTGCAACGCCATAGAACGGCTTTTAGTGGAAAGACAGAGGTTATTAGAACTAGGTATGAGTATAAAAATCTTAATCAATGTGTCACAGTTCGTCATCGTCGTTAATGTCATCAGTCCAATACATTCCCACAACTGGGACACTGGTCTTTTATCACATGGAGAGTGCGTTTGCCACAGTCCACCACGCTAGCCAAGTGCAGATTGGCGAAACACCTTTTAGTTAATGAAGATTCGTGAGGTATTTTAGCTTTTCATGAATAAGGATCCTGAGCCGCAAAGTCTGAAAACGAAGGTTTTGTGGGTGTGTTGCCAGTGATGACTTTTAGAACTGAGACGTGGTCTCTTACTGTTAGCCTTATTAGTAAGCTCAAAGTCACGCTATGAGCTACGGAAAGAGCTATGCTCGGTGTTTCCCTGCGAAATAAGATCCGTAATGAGAAGATCCGCAGAAGAACTAAAGTGACCGATATAGCTCTTAGAGTTAGTAAGTTTGAAATCGCAACGAGCAGGCCACATTGCTCGTAGAACTGACAACCGTTGGGGAAGAAAGGTTCTCGAATAGCAACCACAAACGGGAAGACGCAGCGAAGACCCCCCACTAGGTGGACCGACGATCTGGTGAAAACCGCGGGGAGTCAATGGATGCAGTATGTTCAGCAGTGGACGTCTTCAGGCGGTTGATGATGAATAAGGATTGTCAGTTAGATTACGTTTCCAAGGGCACGAGTCAAAGATTCGATTACTATACGAAATTTTGGTATGTTCCGAATTGTAGCAAACTGGTGTTATGACGTCATGTGACATGATGGTCAATGCTGTTAAACCTACTAAATCGAAAAAGACCAATCAAATATTAGAGACAATGGGGTCTAGATTGTGAAATTCTCAATTTCTAGCCATTTGACACCTTCAAGGGGTCTAACAAAGATCCTTTTCCATTAGCGTTGACGCTAAACGATAACTCCAAAATGCATGGGAATGACATTACCTGCGTGATGTCGTTTTTCCACAGGTAATGTCATTCCCATACATTTGGAGTTATCGTTTGGCATTAACGCTAATGGAATGGGATCTTTGCGTTACCCCCAGATGTTTTAAAACAGTCATTAAGGCCGCGGCCACTTATATACCTGTACGGACTACGAAGCAAAATGATTTTCACTAATGTATTGAAACGATATATTTTGAAATATTTGCGTGGTAAGTAAAGTGTGTTAAAAAGTGACGTTAAAATTTTCACACTTTTCGTGACGCTTCGGCACTCTAACCATTCAGTATCACTATGTACAGTCGCGAACAACTTCAAAAGGTATTTGCATTTTTTTTATTTTTGCTCTGCTTAGAGCAATTATCGAACGTTTTAAAATAGGCAGCGTCATAATAAAAATTTGTAAAGAAACGTCACAGTTTTACAATATTGATATTCAGGTTTTATTTGGTCTACTTTTTAGTACAATTTTATTCTCGGCGCCGTTGAGACGTGACGTATGTGTCGGAGTTAGTTTCAATTAACATAACAAGTAAATAAAAAACTGAAACTAACTGAAGTAGCTGTAGGTGATAAATCTGTACTTATAATAAAATCGTAACCAAGGTAAAATCTAGTTTCATCCCCCAGTACCCCGACCCTCTAGGCCCCCGTCGGTCCCGGAGGACTACGAATACGATTGATTTGATTACATTTTGTACTTAAAAGATAATTTAGAAAAATCATTTCTGGAATACACAGAAGTAGAATCCAAAAAGACTTTTTGGTTCATGGTAAAATTTTGTCTGTCTGTCTGTGTGTACCTAAATTAATGACGCAAAAGGTACTTGATACATTTTGCTGAATTTTGCTTCGTTTCCATTTGGGATACAAATTCAACGCCATTAGTTGAAAAAAAAATGTATTCCTAATTCAAATACATTAATGAAATATTTAACCTTCGAGTCGTTAACTCTAAGTGGCATTGTAGACGTTCTTGGCATAACTCAAATGTTTCTAAGTTTTTTTTTTGTTCCGTAACCACTCAAATCCACGTAATGCGCGTAAGACCATTACCGACTTATGAACTTGGTCGGCTGGACATCCAATTGTATAATGGCTAGAAAAATGTACTCAAGCATTACATTTTGTTTATAAATAAATCAGTTGCAGACGCGCGTCTTTCTTCAGCCAGTACCTAAGAGGCATTTTAAATGATTTGTCGTGTCAAAACGGTAATGGTCTGAAACGGGCAATAGGCAAATAATCGAAACAAAAGAAAACTGAAATAGAAAATAATAATAAACTAGTTGCGCCCCGCGGTTTCACTTGTGGATAAAAAATATCATGTGTTAATTCAGCTTATAAGTTATCCGCATTCCAAACTTCATCAAAATCGGGTAGTATTTGAGATAGAAGATAACAACTATTCACACACACCCAAACATTCGCATTTATAACATTAAAGTAGGATGGATATGATATTGCCCAACGATCAGCACATTCATAGATCCTGGACCCTAACTAAGATTCCCTGCAATATTAGAGATCCAGGGGCTACAAATAACAATAGTCACACAACACCCAGACACGGAACAAGTTTTAGTATCTGAGCTTTTTTCTGAGCACAAATTTGAATACTTGTCCAGTCGTGGAAATCGAACTCGCAGCTTCCAGATTATGAGCCGACCTGCTCCACCACCACGCCACTAATACTGTTATAATGATAATGAATTCTACTTGTGTCATTTATTGTTTAATCATTATTTAGGTTAGCAGTGAAATACACATAACTGGACTTATTTAAATGCAAATCATCCAATCCATCATTTCCCATTACTTTTTACACCAATTTCCCAAATGGATGTCGTTGGTAATTTTATAATGCTTATTTTGTTACTGTAACATTGTAAATTGTACTCTAAATAGATTGTCTTAAAATTCATAGTGGCACTTCACAGAGATGTCTAAACAAGGCCAATGACATAAAGCAAGTCATCACAGCTTGTTTCAGACAGAATGCACTGGTTACTTTATTAGCTTATTATTATTACGTGCAATAGAAAATAAGAACAACAGATGGTTATATTCTAAAAAGAAAATAATTTCAATTCTGTTGATATTTATTACTCTTGGCAATAAAACGGGCTTCTTTATTCTTAACATCTATGGTTTATAGGTACCAGTTTCACTGGCCTAACGTTATCAACCGAATAAACTAAATGTAAAGAAAAAGAATTAGTTATCCCGTTTGTGATCCAAATTTTTCACCGAAAAAAACATACTTAATAATTGAAACACACACACTACACTACCACACACACACTACACTACCACACACACAACTTTCATACTTACTATTTGTGACAGCCGGATATATATTTATTTAAAATACTTAATAAACTTAAAAACCAAAATTTTGAGTTTTTGAGAGCATAACAATATAAATAATTATTTAAAAATTCGAACCTACCACAATTATTATATTTGTAGATGTCGGAGTCCTAACGTTAAAATAAAGAAAAGGAATTATCCCGTTCGTTATTCAAATTTTTCACCGAAAAAATACTTTATAATGTTAAAAAGTAAAATTTTGAGTTTTTGAGAGCATAAAAAAATCTACCACAATTATATTTGTAGATTTCGGGGCCCGATAGTTCAAATTGGACATATTATCAAGATGAGATAATATTAATTTCTATGCAGAAAAAAATACAAAACAAAAGCTGTCTTCGCTTTTCCGCCATAGCCTTCTAAGCTTCTAATCTAGCGCAGCCAACTCAGAGGTTGCCCTAGACCAGCACTGCTTGTTGTACAATTAATAACTGCAATTACTTACATGAAATTACTTACATTATTTCAGTTTTATCATGCAACGATAGGTATCATCATAATATGGCTGATTTTGACGAGCGGACCTCGACATATATAAATAAGAATCACCGATCAAACCTCAATGCTCCAAAATGGTCCAAAGCCGAGCTCCGTTACGTTGCATCAGCGTACCATTAATCATGCACCTAGATGTAACAAATAAGTGTACAATCAGATGTCGCATGGTACAGTCGAGGAAAAAAGTCATAAATAAATAAATATGTGTGGAGATTTCACACAGCGCCATCTGGCCGCAAACTAAGCCTTTTTTTTTTTTTTTTTTTTTATGTGATTGAATGACGTGACGAGCAAGTCGTTCACCTGATGTTAAGTGATACGGCCGCCCATAACAGTTGCAGTGTCACCCGGAACTTTAAAACAATAAAGTTTCGCGTGACACTGCACTGCGCACGTCATCCTGAGACATCACCAAGTCTAGTAATCAGATTACTAGACCGAGTGATCAGATCATAAAGTCTCATTTGCCCAGTAATTTCACTAGCTACAATGCCCTTCAAACCGGAACACAGCAGTGCTTGCACACTACTGCTTGGCGGCAGAATAACTGGCAAAGCGGTGGTACCTACCTAGACGAACTTTGCAGAAAAGTCCTACCACCTAGTAAACCTACCGCCTAGCTTGTACATGGGAACCAGATAACTGAAAGAATACTTAGATACTTTTTGTTTGTAAATACATACACGAATACAATATAACACCCAGACACAGAACAAACACCTATGTTCATAACACAAATGTTTGAACTGAGTGGGAATCGAACCCACAACCTATAGCTCAGAAGGCAGGAGCTACTACCAGAACTGAGCTAACAGACCAGAAATAAAATGTACTTATTTATTTATTTTTTTTACAGAATACAATATTGCCTTTTTATCTTGTCTCTAAAACACACTTTAACGACATAACGTTAACGTTCGTTACGTTTTTAACGATATTAAAACCAATCAGTGTTTAATTATTATAATCTAAGTCTCTTTAAGACAGACGTAGGAACTACGTATCTCCTAAGCAACCGTGCTGCACCTTAGTCAATATCGTTGTCCGTCAGGTGAGATGTTTCAAATTTTAGCATAAAAATTGCTAGATAAATATTTGCAGATACCAGGTTTGAGTACTGTTTTGACAATAGCACTGAATCCTACTAATATTATAAATGCGAAAGTTTGTGTGTGTGAATGTTTGTTACCTTATATCTCGGTAACTACTGAACCAATTTCGATGAAATTTGGAATGCAGGTAGCTTATATGCTGGATTAATATATATGATACATGATGATTTTTATCCGCAGGTAATACCACGGGGTGCAACTAGTAAAACATAAGTTTAAAGATTGGTTTCAACAATATTTCTGAGTCATTCTAATACCTGCTGTAGATCTTTATAGTCTTCGTTTTAAAAATAATCACAACAGATGAACAGAACTAATAAATTAATAAATAAAATACAACAGTATTCAAAATTAATTTTAATTTCTTTAATTAACGTCTAAAATAAAGAAACAATGTTTATAATAAAATCATTTATAGTACCCATCCATGATCCTTTCTTCTTATTAACCATTTACCATAACCATTACTTAGCTCCGGTATATTTTTCACGCCACTTAAATATTTTTTGACATGTTTACTATTTTCAAAGTTAATAATGGTTATCAGTTTTTTGCACCACTGTACAATAGTACCATTAATGCGGCACGTGGACAGCAGACGTAGACGTCGATAGCCGCTGTCGCGACATAAGCCGATCAACGCAGGTTTGTTGTCCGCAAGTGTACATGAAGGGTTGGAAAAATTGTTTCAATACATTTTTAATAAAAAAAAAACACTACTAACTACTTTAGGTGAAGCAAAAGTTTTTTTTGTAATTTTAAATGATCAAGATTGATAGTACCTATAATTGTTTTTTAACTTATATGGGTCTAATTAAAGATAAGTATATAGTGTTACAAAATTAAACACGAAACATTTTCAGCCAATAAAAAAGTTAAAGGACAAAGATACTGATATAGATAGTATACCTAGATGATCTTCTATTACCAAATAAAAGTGTTCAGATACATATTTAGATTATTTATAAGTTCCATAGTACACACATCACAAAAGTCTAAGCAACACCGATTGATTTTTGAATATTTAAAATATTATCGTTTCTTTTTTTTAAAATTATTTTCTATTATATTAAACATAAATATTCATTGTTTTTTTCAGTGCATCAAATTCGATATCTTATTCATAAAAAAAATTACATGTACACGACGTCTTTCATAGAATTTCATACATTACTAGTCCTCATTTAGGTACTGCACCAAAACGGCGCGGAATGCAACTGGATTTGGTGTGGTGAGTACCCCAGCTGGGTTAGCATGGACGGTAGACAAAATTGTCTTTCCCCGTTTTACGTCACATTCTTCATACTTGCTTGGAGTAAAACAGGGGAAAGACAGTTTTGTCTACCGGCCGTGCTAACCCTACAGGTGACACTGGATACATGGCTTTCGGATATAACAGGGTTTTTGTTACTCTCTCTCCTCTTTATCTACATCAGTTAATTAATTGGATAACCATCTTTTGAAGTTCTGTGGCCATTCTTTACTACAATACTGCAGCAGTTCTGGGGCCTTAGCGTCGACATACAATACAATTTATACCTTCTGAAGCGATTCGCGGTAGGTTATCATTTGAAAAGCTACTTCACTTTGCGATCTTCATTTGTTTTTGGGTCGCTAAAACTGACGCCCGTCAATTCGTTGACAAACTATTCGCGTCAGTTTCAGTACTGAATCGCATTGTCGATGCGGAATAGTGATACAATGCAATATTTCATTTATTGTTAATAAAACATTTACTTTATGTAGGTACACTTTTCTCTCCACCAGTACGTTTCCCAATCCGATGGCACATCCAGACAACTTTGACATTCAGATGACAGTTAGACATCCAAGCACCGTCTGTTTTGACACAATCGTATGGTAATAAAGGGGATCTAATTAAACCTTTGTGTTAAAGCTAAACTCATTAAAACACATAATGGAAACGCACCATTAATTTTGTTGAGAATGATACTATGTGCGCTCAGTTTGTTTATTTTAGCTATAAATTGTTTTGATGTAAGTATTGTATTTATAACGAATCTCTATTATAATTCGACTTCAAAAGTAGAGGTTCTCTAACCGGTTATACTAGTTTTGAAAATTTTATTTGAATCGATATTGTGGTCGCATAGAAATTTCATCAAAATCAGTTTAGTATATAATTTGGTTTTAAATTGAAATACGTAACTAGAAAAAATATAATATGTATGATAATACCATCAAGTATTCCTCAGTATGCATTAAGGCGATTCATCAGCATCATCATCATCAACAGCCTGAAGACGTCCACCGCTAAACATAGGCCTTCCCTGGAGAGCGCCACATTGAGCGGCTGCTCGCCTCCTGCATCCATCGGCTCCCCGCGGCTTTCACCAGGTCATCGGTCCACCGAGCGGGGGGGCCGGCCTACGCTGCATCTTTCGGTTCATGGTCGCCATTCGAGAATCTTTCTTCCCCATCGGCTGTCAGTTCTACGAGCGATGTGGCCTGCCCATTGCCATTGCAACTTGCTTTATTTCTTCTGCGGGTTTTCTCATTGCGGATTAATAGGAAATCAATACAAAAACACAAATGTTTCAGCCACTACCACTGCAGTATAGGGGTAGCGTATATACGTATATACCCAACATGCGGGAAGTAATACCCCTTTACATAACCATTAGTTTGTACATTATTACACTAGTCATGACATAAAAAAAAAAAAATTGACACCAGCCAGGGCTAGCATGAACTATAAAAAAGACGTCTCTTCTTTTGAGAAAACGTTTGAATGACCACAAAGATCACTCATGCAATTTATATACACTTTACATTATTGTATTATAGGAAAGTGTATGTAGCTATTACATAACATTGTTATATATAGTTTATGTAAGTATATTATTGCGATAAGTATGTACGTATGTGTATGTTTATTCATTATTTATTTAGTAATATGGTAAGGCCTGATTACCTTATTAGTAGGTATGCAGGATAGTTAATGTGCACCCCGTCCATTACAACTTCAATCAATCCTCTCCATAAAAAGGTTTCTTGGAAGAGATCGCTCTTAGCGACAAGGTCGCCCATTGTTCCCCACTTTTAGTAAATCGATGTATTCTTTGTAACTTTTTATTTTAAATGTTTGGTGTGTACATTAAAGAATTTATATATCTATCTATCTATCTATACATAAATGTACTTACATACCTACGGGAAGCTGCTAACCCCTGCTTATTTATAACGACCGTCGTTTATAGCTAATATAATAATTTAATCATCGTTTAATTACGTACTTATGCTTATTTATAATCTAAGAAGCAAATGTATTAAATTAAATGAATCTTTTGAGTTGAGAGATCTTTCAAACTATCATGGTAGTGACTGCAAAGATCAACACTTTGTTTTAATCGGTGCAAAAAATAAAGAGCTTTTTATAGTGGTGTGTTGAATAAAGACTATAAAATGGTTCACTGTCGAAACTCATAAAATCGTTTGTCATAATTTTGTTACAAATAAAAATGTTACTTATAATCATCATTTCACATAATGTGATTTATTATACTTTCACTACATCTAATTTTCTTTATTATAAATCAAAATTAATAATAATCCAAATTTATAAGAATGAAACTCATAAGGCGTATATAACATAACAGTACAAATTTATAATGTTCTTTTACCATAACTAACTTTAAGCATAAAACAAAATATCAATAATACTGTAAATTAATGTGACTGGAACTGTTGATTGTTATATATATCCTAATCAGTTATAAAAACGTAGTACGGCAAGCCAATTTGCTCTTCAATCTATGCAGGCACTTCATCCAGTCAAAACAAACAAAATTAACGTGTGGACTGTGGGTAATTGTAAAATAACTTATATTTTCTCATGTTATGTTGATTTTGGTGTTGTTGGTGAACTTTGTGCATTATTTTAATAAATAACTTGAAATGTCTAATAAAAACACGTGTAAAATATTTAAATCAAATAACGGTAACCTGAAACTTAATATAGATGGTTTCTGTAATTTTTTAATATAAGGATAAGTGACTTCTGGCACTTCGCCGGCCGCTGCCGCGGCACGCTCGCTACGCTTCGCTTCGCTCGCTCGGCTCGTGCGTCGTGTGGTCACAGTTAACCTAACGCTCCTCCTCGCTTCGCTCGTCGTCGCACCTATTTATGACTTTGCCTTAGACTAGTATCTTAGTATCTTTAGGGTATACATGCATATGTATATAATGATTTAACTACCTCAAAATTATTATTATGTTAACTAAAAAATATGAAAAAGTCATTATGAACAATACAATTATGAATGCTGATTATTATGAAATTATAAGTAATGAAATTTATAATAAAAAAAAGTATGATAAAAAAATTCTTAACATTAACATTATAACATAATTTTTAATAAATTTAAACATTATTTGAATAAATTGTATAAGAAAAGATCAATATAAAAAGTAACTATTATGAACAAAGTTATTTATAAATAACCACCATTATAAATTTCATCATTATTAAAAATGAGGTATGTGAAATGAAATTATGAATAATGAAATTATTAGTACAGACGGTATCCCCTATAAAATACATTTACGTTAAGAATAAAATATGAATTACAGTAAAATTAAGTGTTGATTAAAATTTACTAGATGGTAAGACTTTTGCAGCCGGCTAGGGGAATATCCAAAGAATTGGCAGAAGCACTCTCTTCGGTACATGTGATCACCAAGCCGCTTGCGAAAAGTGGTGATTATGGCAAATTTCGCCCCTATGATAAGCGTCCAAAGTAGCGTTTCAGGGAGGAATCCTTTGTTCAACAGTGGACGTCTTTCAGTTGTTGATGGAAACTTTGGCAAGAGATCGTCTAGGTAAGTCACAGCTTTGCAAGCACTACCATGTTCCGCACCCGTATTATGTAAAAATTGCAACAGCAAAGCAACACCAGTAGCAAAGCAACAGCAGTAGCAAAGTGAAAGCAAACACTTAGCAATCGGTCGCAGTCGCCCGCCTGTTGCTCGCCGGTCGCTGAATTCACTTTGGCCTTTGATACTAGCGCCACTAGCAACAGAACAGCAATAGACAAAAACTAAATAATGTACATTTTAGTTCATCGATTGTCTGACAGAGGATGATCTACCGTCAGATCGCTTTCTGCTCCGGCAAACTGAGGTTTGACAGCTTTGACAGCAATGATTGCGAAAATTACGCCTGTTGCAAGCTTTACGTGATACGCTTGCCGGTTTGAAGAATACAAGACCTAAAATATCGCAAGTTCTAAAGTTACAAAGTAATGAACGTAAAATCAAACGTAAAGTCTTGAAATATTGACGGTTGTAAGGTATATTACCTTACAACCGTCACTATTTTAAGACTTTAATTACATCAGCATATTATTACGCAAACGTTTGGGGTTTTTAAATTCACCAGTCATACATTTCAAAGTGATTGACAACGCATTAAGAGTAACGTTTCAAGTTTTTTTTTACTGGATCGTCTACTTAATATTTGGAGCGGGGTAAAGGTCAGTAAGCGAGAGCATGTAGGATATAAATTATTGACATGCGTCTATGGCAGAGTACATTAATTGTAATGTCTGTAAATAAATATTTCTAGTAACTATTTATTTATTCATTTAAAGTTCTAGTAATTATTTATCTAAAATAGATAATTATTGGAATTACCATTTACAATTTATTTTAGTTTTTTGTACCTTTTTAATTTACTTAGGTGGGTAGGCAGGACTCAATAATCAATTTCAAATTGTTATAAGTAGTATATTGCACAAATATTGAGGTAGAAGGTATTATCAATATAAACGCGTAATAAAAAGCAGTAGTTTTGAAAATGTTACTTTTCTAGATTCAGCTAATTTTAGTCGAAACAGTACCTATATAAGTAGAAGTAGTGAATTATATAACTTCGACTCACCTACTTCTTAATTTGAAACTGATATTTCTATGACGTCATTTTAATACGAAAACGAATCAATTCTTTTAATAATTAAAACTTGAGGTCCTTTTTTTAAACTGTAAAATAGCGTTAACAAAAATGTTAGACTAGTAACTTCTCGGTAACTACTGTCATGTAACGGCTTTATCACGCAAGCCTCTATGTAGTTTTACGTTACCTCTTTTATGCCTAAATCCTAAAACATTCAGCCGATGATATCACTGAAGCCTCTATGTAGTTATACGATACCTCTTTTATACCCAGCGTCCTTCATAAAACACGCAGCCGATAATATCACGCAAGCCTCTATGTAGTTTTACGTTACCTCTTTTATGCCTAAATCCTTTATAAAACATTCAGCCGATGATATCACTGAAGCCTCTACGTAGTTATACGATACCTCTTTTATACCCAGCGTCCTTCATAAAACACGCAGCCGATAATATCACGGAAGCCTCTATGTAGTTTTACAGTACCTCTTTTATACCCAAGTCCTTTAAAAAACAACCGACCATCTCAAGGAAGCCTTTATGTAGTCACAGTAAGTAGGTGTTCTGTGCTCTTCGTGTATGGTAACCCTAACGTTACAAAACCAAGACGCATCATTGACAGCCGCAGAAATACACAATTAACAGGCATGCGTATTGCCTTAATGGATTTATGTACTTATTGATGGATCAATCATTGGTCCAGCATAGAACAGTCTTAATTGAAAGATCCGTTTCTAGAGAACAGGCTGTCGGCTTTTTGTATGCCGCTTAAAGGTTGATACACATTGTGGCGGCCGCAGTTGTGATTAACCATTCTAATACATGGTTGCACGATAAAAATATTAATTAGGTATTCAAAGTGTCACGAAAAGGGACCAAAAATCTAAAAGTTGAGTATTTTTTTTATTGAATTAAGTTAGAAGCTTGATATGTGTCATCAATTTCAGCTTTTGCTAATTTTCAGAAATTCGTGAGATTTTTTGACATACAGATAATAATATGTGAGTCAAAAAGAAGAACACCAGAGTACAAGGATTCCATAGTAAGTTTTGGCGGAAACGCAGAAAAGTTACCATCGTTGCATTGTATGTATTCAAAACTTGTGCACTTTCCAGTGTTAATGTTAAGTGTGATTAAGACTTGGCTTTACGTAAAATATTCTATAACGTGATGAAAATTACAATACTTGACACTGGCTATAGACGGTACACTATGTGTGGAGCCAAAATATAAGGAAAAAAGGATTCCATTGTTCAAATGGGGTCGGCGGAGTCCTATAAACTCAGACAATTCAGCCTATGTAGCACCCGGTAGTACACAACTTACAAAGGTTCCATTTTATTAAGCTGGTATGTACGGAACCCTATCAAAAGCACCCAGTCCGTGGCCGTGGCCGCTCTTTTATGATAGCGACCTGACGCATTACTGGCCAAGGTATTGTTTTTACGTTTTATCGAAGTATTAATAAGTTTTTGTGTTATATTTTAATGCTTCTGTGAAAACTAATAACCAGTAGTGAACATGATTCATAATGGATGAGGAAATTGGCAGTAAGTAAAATTAACTGTACAGATTTCATTTTATTGGTTAAATATGTTCTATGCGAAGGGTTTGTTTTACAAATCAATTATCAAAAATGTTTGAAGGTTGTAAAATAAAAGTTGCTTATTTCAGTGATAAAAAATAAAGGAGTAAAGGATTATCTTATTCGGTTTTTTTCTTACAACCCAAACTGCTGGACGTAGAGCTAGACGTATACAGACTTGGAATTTGGTGGGTGTTTTCTTCTTGATATTGGGAAGGCCTACTAAGAAAGGGTTTTTGAAATTTAACCACTAATAAGACGGTCAATAAGGAACGAGGAGATCCGCAGGAGAACTAAAGTGACCGATATAGCTCTTAGAGTTAGTAAGTTGAAGTGGCAATGGGCAGGCCACATCGCTCGTAGAACTGACAACCGATGGGGAAGAAAGGTTCTCGAGTGGCGACCATGAACCGGAAGACGCAGCGTAGGCCGGCCCCCCACTCGGTGGACCGACGACCTGGTGAAAGCCGCGGGGAGCCGATGGATGCAGGAGGCGAGCAGCCGCTCAAGGTGGCGTGCTCTGGGGGAGGCCTATGTTCAGCAGTGGACGTCTTCAGGCTGTTAATGATGAAGACGGTCAATTGGAGCGTTCACGCTATTACGTCAAAAAAGAAACGCGGGTAAAACCGTGGGCTGACTCTAGTGTAAATTGCAACACTCTTGTCATAGTCCATTGATTTAGATTGCTTTATTTTATGTAGTATATTCTAAGTCTATGTAACGCAACTAAATAAATAAATAAATAAATTATACATTAAAAATCCGCGTATCATCAATTAATCCAATCTACGCCTCCAGCAATCTTTCCCACGGTTGCGTTGCATTGCAATAAATTATAAAGATGCAATATCGGTGACTACATTAAATCAAGCAGTCGGAACAGCCGTGTTTGATATCGCACGTCCTTAGATGTTGGGGCTTAAATCAGAGCGAGATATTGCTAGATACCTTACGTCTGCGAATATTATTCTAAGGTAGATTTGACCTATAAAGTTCATCGATATATCTAAATATAGAGATATTAGAAAGGTGCCCGCGGTTTCACTCGATTTTGACTCGTTCTCTCTTAACTCTAATTTTCTGGTGTAAAAATTCTTTGTTGTATTCCGTATTTTAGTATAAGATATGTCGAGAAACTTTCTTCCCAATCGGTTGTCAGTTCTACAAGCGATATGGCTTGCCCATTGCCATTTCAACTTGTTAACTCTAAGAGCTATATCGGTCACTTTAGTTCTCTTGCGGATCTCCTCCTTACAGAACACAGGGAAACACCTTGCATAGCTCTCTCCATAGCTCATCGCGCGACTTTGAGCTTACTACTGAAGCCAACAGTAAGAGACCATGTCTCAGTTTCATAAGTCATCACTGGCAATACACAGTGAATGAAAACCTTCGTTTTCAGGCTCTGCGGTATTTTGGATGATAGGTCGAAGCTTCTCAAATAAATATATTATAAACAATTTGGGTATAATTTTACAATCAGATAGATTTATAGTAAGAGTAGAGCACGGAGTGAAGTAGGTAGTAACACAAATAAATGAGAACAAGTACCTAATAGAATAGGGCTGGGCTCTATGATATTTTTAAACGGATGCATGTACCTGTGTATTTTATGTTTAGATTTTAGTTAGGAGAAAAAATATTATTAGGTAGGTGAGTACTTAATTACTTGCTGTAATTAGGCAGGTACATAATCACAGTAAGGTGTTGGAAAATCATTTTAGGTACTACACTTAAAAATAAACAGAAGGGCTTTATTCAAGTCTAATGACTTCCTAGATGGCATTTGCTTCCTAATCATCACACATTCAAGGCCATTGTCAGCCCACAATCTACTGTACCACAATAGAATACGGCAATTATGGTAGGTAGTACCCATAAATCCACAGTCAACATCTCATTTGACAACATAAACGGTATAAACATCTAACAACTGCTTGAAACTGTTTCCTATTCATAAAATATAGTTCTTGTTATAATATATCTCGTTATAAAGTATTTCTAGCGGTAGCCTGGAGCCATGGACGGACGTATCAACATGTCCATCTCTGGAGCTAACACCCTCAAGCTAACAATCCGTCGCCAAGCACTTAACAATGCTCCGGCTGCAATAGAAGCCCTTTCGAAATCAAGGCGTATCGTGGCGTTGTGGTCAAATGTCTGACGTAGTCGGTATATAACTGATATATTCTGGAATTATATCTATTTTAAAAGAAGTTGAAGCACGTCTTAGCATCGTTTAGTCAAAAACTGACCTTTATTTTTGAGAGGACTTGTGCATTTACCCCAGCCAGCCTATTTATCTTATAGCCACTCTAACTCTTTAAAGTAGCGGAGAGTGACTTTGGGTAGCTGGCACAGCTATTCCAGTGGTGATGATGATGCTAAAGCAAATGATGAAAGAATGGACATGATAGAGAATGTTAATGATGATGATGATCATAATAATGATGAGCGTTCTTAGTGGTCTTCGAGATCAGACGGCCCATTGCGTAGACCCGTTCTGGACTGAACTTTGTTTATATTCAAAACTTAAGGCCCAATTGTTCTGTGATGTTTCTACTTTGTGCCCAAAGTTCAGGCAACAATTAAGAATCGTAGTCTATGCCCTGTTTATAGTGAGTCATTGTTAGCTTGAACTATAAATGTATTCTCTCATAACACCACAAAACCTGAAGGGTCCAGCTCAACAAATCAATATATTCACAAGCAAAATAAACAGCTAAACAGTAGATTTATTTCAATTACCACTAAATGAGCGTGAAAAACAATTAAAACTGCATTGGTAAGGTACCAGAACCAGTGTTTAAATAACCGACACGGGCGCCTCAGCGTCCACTTCTGACAGTTAATTTTAATCTTCGATTAAACGTTAGGTATCTGTCGGGGTTAAGTGAAAATAATGAGGTGATGTGTTTTATGCGGACAGCAGTGTACGCAAATGCTTTCTTAATGATGCTGGCGAAGTTTATGTGAGGTTTCTTTGTGAATAAGAGCTAAGTTACAGTAAAATCTCTAAGCTGCATTTCTACTTTTAGCGTTAAAGTCGCCCTATCCATTACCTATGGGTTTCTATGTGAACGAATGACGTGACGAGCTAGTTGTCTGATTTTAAGCGTCACAGCGGCTCATAACATGTTCAGAACCCTAAATTACCTACATTATGATTGTTTACTGTTTTATGGAGAAAAAGCGCTATATCTACTGTGCAACTTTCTTAGGGGCTGTCTGTCTCCTAATACCAAGAACTCAGAATGACAAGATTGCATTATGATGACATATCATAATGACCAGATCTGAGAATGACGAGATGTCAAGACTAAAGAGATCTCAAAAGACAGATCCCAGAATGCTACGCTGCATCTTGCGGTTCACTCTAGAACTTTTCTTCCCCGTCGAATGTAGGTTTTGCGAGTGACGTTGCCTGTCTCTCATTTTAACTCGCTGATTTTGAAAGCTATGTGAGCTTGAGTCTTCTTACTATACTCTACGTTATAGTATGGTAAAGCTATAGTAGTAGCACTCACAGGTTCAGAATAATTTTGTTGGAGCTAATACAACGTATCTACAATACAGTTTAAAGAAAATTCAGATTCCTTTGGAATATTAAATTCATTTGAACAAACCAAATATTGCCTTCACCAAAAAATCAAAGATGAATAAACTACGTTCATTTTGCCTGAAGCCATTATGCAGTCATTGTGTTGACTTATGAACACAAAATTAACGCAGAATTCCTTCGGTCAAGTGCTCCGGTCAACGCACTGGTAATGACTATTGAATAATCTGTGTGACTACTAAACATTTTGTAGGGGCCTACCCGTGTAAACACTGCAAAAGTTCATTTATTAAGCAATCCATATGAGATTTTACATGGATTTCTATAACATAATGACAGCCATGGCATTTCTGTTTGTAAGTATTATCCATCAAAAGAGCATTGAATAGGAAATGTTTTGACTTGTAAATGTTGGCTAAAAAGACACTGGTAGGCCCGATGATGTGAATAATACAGTAGTAGTAGAAGCATAGCTTCCAGACAATAGAAACTATGGGTTAGGAGACATTGTACATGGCCCAGTAAATAAGCAAGCCGAAGCACGCTGGAGTGTCAATAGGCTGGTCATATCTGTCGATGAACCGATGACCGTTGGGGTAAATGTTCTGGCTTGGAGACTTCAAACGGCAGACGAAGTGTAGGACGCCCTGCAGCGAGATGGAGCAAATTGGCGGATTAGAGCAAAAGGCCTTCAGTGGCGAGCCTACGAAAGACGCTTAATGATCAAGAACTATATGGTATCAAATTATGATTATGATGATGAGAAGACTTTGTGGTATTCCGATTCTTAAAATAATCCTGTGTATTACCCGCACATAGTAAACAGACAGAAATTGGGGCTAAATCTATGAACTTGTACCAAAGGTGATTGCTAAACTGATAATCTTTGGGAATACATCGAATATAGCACTTTATGTAAATCTTGAGTAAATCGAAAGTGTAACGGACGTGACGTCAACCAGCGTGCCAGCCCGCCATAGCCAAGCCACCATATTGACACCGCCCCTTCCGCCAGCCCGAACTGTCAGCGACGCTACGCCATGGAGGGAAAAGTGTGTCTATATAAGCCTGAGCAGCCATTACTATATGCATTCTTGTTGCAATTTTATAAAAAGGAACAATTACAAGAACTTACCGAAACTCTGCCCGTTTTATTTCTGCTTCCGTTATAAAAGATTGTTTAATAGAGGTGCAATGACACGAAATCTTAAGAGAAATAATGTTGAAGCTCTAAAAGCAACTTTAGTGAAACTGAAACTAAACTGCAGGAAACTGGTAGACCCCTTAGGAACAATAGCGTCTCATTAGCACAACATTAGCATGCACTAATTACTGCAGGACAGCGGACCGACACCGTAGCTAGAGCGGTGTCGCTAGTGTCCGACACTCCGGTAGAGTAATGGCATGGGTCACCGTTTTAATTAGAGTTAGTTTAGGTCATTAAATAGGCACACGCTGGTATTGTACACTATGGTAATTGTTACTATTTATTTATGTATTCATATCAGTACTTTAATTTGAATGACAGAGGTTGAGTATAAAAATGAAAAAACATCTAAAATTACCAATGATTATTGAAAATAACAGTACTATTCCAGTGGAAACACATACAAGAGATATCAGAAAGTTTAACAGCCACCAAATTAAGAAAATATACTTTTATATGTTACTTCAGTAATACATATGACACTAATCAATGGCTGGAGCCTCATTGCTATCAGAAGAATTACCATTTTAGTCAGAACATTCCCGTTTCATCTATTATCCACGAAATAGAAATATCTACCAGTTAAAAAATCTCTTGTGAATCTCTCAGTAAATAGTAGAATTGAATGACTGCTACTGGTGCTGGGTTTGCGATGGAAGCTACATTTTCGAGCTATAAAACATCACGTCTAATTTTTGTCTGCCACGATACATTTTAAAGTTGTATACAGATTTACGTTGCATATAAAAACACCAACCTAACTTTACTTGTAGAGTCTACTACAAACGTTACCAGTAAAAAAATGCCCAAAAATAGATGCCTAAAACATCGGTTATTAACTCAGTGCCACAACCTAAAAATCTCAGAAAGCTGGTAAAGACAGCTAACTATTACATAAAGGTGTGTCTTATTATCCTCAATCTATAAAATAGACCAAAATGTAGCTTATTCAGTGTACCTAATCATTTTACGTAGCGCCACAACATCGACCACTGACATGACCGACATAATGCTGAGAGCAGCGCCCGACACGATAAGTGGCTGGTTGACATATTACAAACTACCACAAAGGCTATAGTAATTGAATATAATGATAAGCTGGTCACGCCTAAGCTTAGGGAAGTATAAGCATATTGACAAGTTATGAACAATACGGTTTATGAAAAGAACTAAAACATAACAGAGAAAAAAATGAGGTCGGACGTTTTTCGGTACAAAACCCAAAATGTGGAATTCACAAGAACTAAAACTACGGGTATTTTTATAGTTATCAAGTTATGAACGATACGGATTATGCAAGGAACTAAAACAAATCGAAAGAGAGAGAAAATGTGGTCAAAGGCTTTTCACTACAAAATTCGAAATGTGGAATTCACAAAAGAACGAAAACTACAAACATAAGCTAGCAAGCTAAGTAAATAAGCAATGGACAGAGCCCGCAAACCTTTAGAACTAACAAACGTTGAGGTAGGAACCTTTTAATTAGGGGATGACCCTGGACTCGAAGATGGGTCAACTCATTGTGTGCGATCCATAAAGACGCCTTGAATCAGAATCGAAATGGCCTTACAAGAACTACGTGAAGAGTCCCTGTATCCATCTTAACATCACATACGTTTTAACATTAATGCCAATGTTAATTTCAAAAATTATGCGATAAATTCCTGAAACTTTTAAAATAATAGGCGCTTTAATCTTGACATATCGTGGCAAAGTTTTTCAACTAAAACAAATGGACTTCATTCAATGACTACTACAAAAATGCGTCAAATTCACTTAACTGTGAAGCAGGTTACTCTTAACTTTCCTCTAGTTCCATGGGTACGTAGGTTAATGCCAAAACAATAGGTACATATGCTCCGACCTTACGCTTGTCGCCTCTTTGCTTCTTCGCCTCTAGTGGGGTTGATGACGATGATAGGGCTGCACCACAGACGTATAATCCTTGGCTGCACCAACGAGACCAATTACCCAGGCGCTGACAGTGCGCTAAACTTGGCCCCAGGGAAGACAAAACAGATCGAGGCACACAATAATTGAAAACGTACTCTTTTTTTGAACGCTGTAAAACATAATTGCTAAGACTGAAGAGCCTGAGAAAATGCATCATTGAAAGATGTTAATGTTGATAAAGTTTATTGTAAGTATTTTAACTGCATGCTGACTAAACTGAAATTGAAAGAGATTTTTTTGGATATAATTGATACTTACTGGATTTGCAAGTTTAAAGAAACAGTCGTTTTTCTGTTCCGTTATATTATTGTCATAAAGAAATAAAAACACAAGAAAGTTTTATTGTTAAAGTTTCATTGAGAAAGTTTTGACAGCGTAACAATAACATTGTTGTTACAGAAAAACTCTTTTGGACCAATCACGACTAAATATGAAATTCAAAAAAGAATCCACTCCTTTGATGCTGATGACCTACATTTCAAATTAAAAGGATTCTGGGAAAAGGATGCCAGTTCTGGAAAAAGAGAGCAAACTTTGTGAGGGAATATGTTACGTGAAATTTGTAAAGAAGGGATAATTCATGTTTTCTGTTATTTAACAAGTGAATTGTAGCACGCAGTACTATATTTTCATGTAATGAACTAAATTTTTTAAACTTTGTTAAATGCTTGTGGTGTTAAAATAATTTATTTTAGGGAGAAAATAAGAGAGTATTATATTTATAGCTCCGAACGAGGCCATCTTCGAATGCCACATGCAGCAAGGCAAAAAATAAGTTGAAAAGAATAAGCTAATGTCTATAGGTATAAGTATAAATTTTTAATAAATTAATTTTGGTGTAACATTTTAACTCTATACACAGTTAAAGACCATAGGTAGGTAGTTAATAAAGGTAAGCTATTAAAAAATTATAAAGATCCCTAATAATAAATATGATTTTAAAAAACTTATTAAAAAAGTTGAAATATCTTTTAAATTAAAAAAAAAATATTCTGGGAGTTTCAAGGCAAGAGTGAATCTAGGCAAGCATACTGCACCGTCGACCATGTCGTCACTTGCCATCAGATGAGACTACGACAAAAATATTCTAGGTCTGTGCGTAAGACAGGTGGTCAAATGCAAGCGTAACATAGAACATAGGTAAAATAAAAAACAACATCAGCAAAAAGGCATTCAAATCCTAGCAAAAGACAGGCGTGGGAACGAGATGCATTACCGGCGTGGAATGTAACCTATTTTATAAGGCACCTTCACGAGTTTCGTTAGCTAACGAAAATACACACAACAAAGACCAATTTAGACGTGCAGACGAGCTAGGTTTGTTAGGAACGTACGACTTACTTTGTTTTGTTACTCAGGGGAGAGCACAGAGCATTAAAAAAATTACGTTTCACATCGGGGGCGAAGCGTATTTTTTTTATCGTGCTCTGTACTGAGGCGTTTTATTAAAAAAAAAAAGAAATTGGATTTTATGATTTTATGTATGACCCAATAGATGGCGCCGGTCACAGAACTCCCACTAGATATTCAAAGGCGCCAGTTGTGGTTTTACCAAAATCTGTCACTGTCACTGTCACTGTGTCAAGCTGTGGTTTCAAGCATAGACCACAGGTTTTTTTTTTCTTATAGTTTGGCTCCACACATAGTGTATTTAGCCAGTGTCAAGTATTGTAGTTTTTCGTCGTATTATGAAATATTTCATGTAAAGTCAAGTCTTAGTCACAGTCAGTCAGGGTAGTCATAGTCCAGTCTAAGTCAGGTAGTCATAATCCAGTCTAAGTCATGCCCTAGTAAAGTAGTGGCAACTTTACTAGAGGCTTCTATGGAATTTTGGAAGCAACACGAAAAACCACGTTTCACTACATTATATCACTTGTCCACACTTATACTCATAATTCAGCACTTAATGCGTAAAATGCCACTAATTTTAAACATTAACACTAGAAAAAGCATAAGTTTTGTGAAATAATACAATGCAACGACGTGAACTTTTTCACGTTCCCGTCAAAACTCAAACCACAGGTTAGTGGAAATGCGTCACGATACTGACTGACAAATCTAAACTCTTTTGTGTTTTTTTTTTCATTTCCGTTGCGCGGTAGCTCGGCTTGGGTCTCTGTAGGTATAGGTACTTAATTGTTGTGAACAACTAATGGCAGTCAGAAGATCAAATATCCCATTTGGCAATTGAATTTAAATGCATCCATTGCGCAACATTTCTCCACTAATAATTATCTAAGTAACATGCTACTTGCACACCATTTCAGTTATTATCAAGTGAAAACTCCATTGTTTTCCCACGCTGCTGGCCGGTACAAACGTAGCTAATAATTTAGCAATTTTCCAATATTGGCGTGAACGTGGTCCAAGATACAAGCGAGCGGCGTCTTTGAGTAACGCAGTACTAAGCTTCACATTTCGTGCCGTGCAAGTGAATTGTTTGAAAGTAACGACTTAAGTAGGTATACTTGAAATTATTCGTATATTTTCTTTAGTGGTGAGTAGGTATTAGAAACTATTCCTTGTATGGCGATGTAGAAGATGATTTCTGCATTCGAATTATAGTAATAATATTAACTAGTTATTGATTCGTTAAACCTACGTATATTTTTCGTCGTAGTAGTTATGGCATCACGTGATACGCAGTATGTACACCATTTCCTTTTTAGGTCAAACTGAGGTCATGACTCAATACTTTTGCGCAAACTGTAAACTGTAAAGCATACTTATTGAGATTTACAGTTACTTTCAGTTCAATAGACAGATATATAGATAAACACTTTATTGCTACTTACACCATATTTCAGGAAAAATCAGTACTCAAAATCTTATAACTGTCACAACGGACGGTCCTATCGCTTAAAGCATGGACACGTAATGACATGTTTATAACAAAAACAATCTGTAATCACCTGCCAAAACAGTTTTCTAAATAAAAACCATCCATAGTAGGTAACTCCACTACGAGAACTACGATCTTTTTTGTTTTACTAACGTATAAAGTACTTTAATAAAACGCTTCTCTTATACGCTAAGACCATACACGAAGGATGGCTTAGAAACCACAACAGCGTATCGGTTGCATGCAGAACACGGGCCTCGCATTTATGTATGGGTCCATACCTCCATACTCATTGTATAGGGCTCGTACATGGCCTGCTATTGGACTATTTGGACTATTTACTCTGTATTTTTATTCCTACTTGCTATTGGGAGATGTTAGTTTAGTTTTAGTCTGATAATAACCACAATTAGTATGAAACTCCATTGAATTTTACTTCATTTGTTTCTACAGCCACATTCTCAACGTGTGGTTAGGTTACATAGTACCGTAATCTGTTTTTAGGGTTCCGTACCCAAACGGTAAAAAGGACCCTAAACTTCCATACAAAGTCCGAAGAGAATCGTTTAAATTAGCTCAAAGAATAGATTTCTTTAGGCTAATTTTAAATGGCCTGAACGAGGCCCCCCTTGTGGTTCGTGTGTTGTTTAACTAAGTACCATTTAAATTAAAGTTACTTGATTTAATTTTTATCATCGTAATCTTTACTTTTCAGAACGGACACAAGTAAGAATATTGTTGTTTTGCTAAGTTATTCCGATCATAAGTTAGTGAACTTTGGTGCACCCTTGACTGCGAAGTCAAGTGAAGTTGACGCTATGATATTAATTATGTTAATATTATAATCAACGTCAAGACAACTCGCAGCCGAGGAGTGAGTGTAGTCAGGATGGAGAGGATTGGCCTCTTCTGATGTACCGGTTATTTTTTTATAAGAAGAAACAACAATTTTATTATAAATGTTTGATTCAAAACGCTTGCAATTGATATTAGTATTATTGCGAGTCTGAAAATATATTATTTGGATATAAGTTTTTTTACCTACTACCTACTACTACTTTTTTACACAGTGTATAATTATAAACCTCTAAATTATACTAGGTAAAGTAATACTGAATGATCTACAGGTTCATGACATTTATTAGTTAGCAATATTACTTGTTATTCCCAAATAAATGCTATATTTCATATTAATTAATAAAATTAAAATGTAATATTTTTTTTATTTTTTTTTAAATTTTATTTAATAATTGGGGTCAATTGGATATAGCCAATTTTTCTGCTGTCTATGCGCAAAAAAGCAAAGTCAATAATAATAAAATGAGGAATTTATTAGAATTGTGGCGAATTTACACATCCGTTTTTTCTTGACAAATTTACTTTGTGGCATTTGCCATAAAGTACTTAAATTTGTCACAACGACACAACAACCCTGTGTAACTATAGTCTGTAGGTATATATACTCTATACAATTTAATAATTTTATGTGGGTACCTACATGTAAGTGACCGATATAGCTCTTAGAGTTAGTAAGTTGAAGTGGCAATGGGCAGGCCACATCGCTCGTAGAACTGACAACCGATGGGGAAGAAAGGTTCTCGAGTGGCGACCACGAACCGGAAGACGCAGCGTAGGCCGGCCCCCCACTCGGTGGACCGACGACCTGGTGAAAGCCGCGGGGAGCCGATGGATGCAGGAGGCGAGCAGCTGCTCAAGGTGGCGTGCTCTGGGGGAGGCCTATGTTCAGCAGTGGACGTCTTTAGGCTGTCAATGATGATGATGATGATGACCTACATGTAGCGCTAAACTTCACCAAAATTTAACTTATTTCGCTTAACCAATAAAATATTAATTTATTCATTCATCGATGTAGGTATTTTAATTCAAGAACGTTTGAGCGGTTTGCGCGTTAGTCAATATTAGTCAATCAATAAAATTAATAACCGCTAAATCTGTAATGACTTGACGATTAGCTGTCAATAAATTATTTTAAATGTCAACAACGATACTCAATTTATCAGTGGATGAAAATGCTTGTTATAAGTTTTATGTTTTTGCTATTAGACAAAAACATGTCCTGTTAATTAGAACCTAAAAATTCTTCAAGTTACAATAAATGTTTTCAAGATATTGTTCGAGGTTTCCCTAAAGCTCATTGTGTGATTTTCAGCTTAATAATGAGGCCAAGACTACCTCCCAGTGAAGTCATCGCTAAGTGTGCTCTGGGTTTTCTTGCGAGATAAAATCCGAAATAGGAGATCCGCTGAAGAAATAAAGTAACCGATATAGCTCTTAGAGTTAGCAAGTTTAAATGGCAATGAGCAAGCTCGTAGAACCGAGCACCAATGAGGAACAACAGGTTCTCGTGTGGCAACCACAAACCAAAAGACGCAGTGTTACGTAGGTCGGCAATATCCACTAGGTGGACTAACGATAACTTACTCAAAACCGCGGGGAGCCGATGATGGATGCAAGAGGCAGGCAGCCGCTCAAATTGGAGCTGAGGGAGGCCTATGTTCAGCAGATATCTTCGGGTTGATGATAATAGTTTGAACAAATTGGTTTTATATAAATGATTTGTCCAATGAGCGCTGTGCCTTGTGTGATGTTTTTTTTATATTATTATCTGCACCCCTACCGCGTAAATATTCTGGTAATGAGCATTTACTGCCATCCTGCACGCACCAATTTACAAATCCGTGAGTGCGAGTAAGAGAGCACATGCATGATCACCATCGCCACCAGACATACACAATAAGGCCCCTACTAGATCTCCCTTGGGCCACAGAAATACAGTAGGCGCAATAACGATCAAAAGAAAAAAGAAAAAGAGAAAGAATATCATCCCGTCGTCGTCGCCGCCCAAGACACGTCTTGAGCGACCCGGATGATCCTATAGCAGCCGTTGTGTCGGCTGCGCTAGGATCACCGGATCAGTCTAGCCCGTCTGGCTCAGGTACCACTTTCGGCACCAGTATAGGATACCAGCGTAACACAATCAGACACCGACCCCGCCGGCGAGGTCGACGTACCCCCCCCAGGGTAAGCTAGAACGGTCGCGACTTTCCATAGGGTCCACTCTTCCAGTGGACGTAGCCTTCTCGATCCTCTTATCCCGGCAACGGCCCAAGCCGAGGCTCGTACCTCAGGGGTACCCTTGTGCTAGTTGCCTCCCACTTTTGACGGTTGGGCACCTTAAGCGCCTGCCCTACCGCCCGGTGACGCTGTAAAGGTCGGTAGAGACCAAAAGCATTAGACCGTTCAAAAAAAAACGATCTATAGATAATGTACCTACTGTGAAGTAATTTCTTTTTTTATTATTTAACTTAACTTATTTAACAACATAAAGTTTATTTAACCAAAGAATTAGTTTAAAACCAATTATTATGCAAGAGACCAATGCACTTCGTTCCCTCACGCATTTTACGTCTCTACTGCACTGAAGTGTAGCGCATACGTTTGAACTGTGACCCAAGCTGCGTGTCTGTCCGCATCATATACGGTCCCTGTTATTCTGCTGACGGGATCCTGGTTGCAGCATCACCTTTGAACTTAAAGCTTGAGTTGGGATTAATCGCTGAAGCCTCTGTGCCTTTTCCTATAAGTATATTGTTTTCCACTTTTCGATCGTATAATACTGTGGGTGTTGATTTGAATACCCGCTATATTTGTAGGGATCATTGTCGTGCATACATTGAATTACCTAATAATATAATTTAAATTCCTAATTAGTAGCCGAATATTTAATAAATCATTTTTATAATGAAACACAAGTAGTGGCTAGTGGGAGGCCTTTGCCTGGATCTGCGCGGCGCGGAAAAGAACGCGTTAGATGGGGGGGTGATTATATTTTTCACATGACTTATCTTGTGGTTTAAATGAGGTCGAACACACGTACTGATTTATTTTTCATCAACTTTTTTTTAATAAAATATAGTTTTAGGCATTTAATTTTCATTGATCCTTCATCTACATTATAAGTGCAGTAGATCAACTTCTGCAAATATTGCGGGGATGCAAATAAACACCCAGTATAGGGCGCGCTATGTTTATCATCATCATCTTCAGCATCAAACGTGAACAGTGTTTGGTCCACATACAACATATAAATAGATAGTGCAATCTGACGACTTCTCCTAATTGTAAAAACTGTACATGTAAAAAAGCTAAACTAGCTAAATGTTCATTATCATAAATCATAGGCAAATCACGACAGGTAATTCCTGTATTAAACTCAGATGTTAATCTATAAAACACAACATAATGCCAAAGTTTAAACAAAAGCAGTTAAATTAATCATTGTTGATTACAAACATTAATATTGAAAATTATGTGTAAAAATCAATAATTGTTATGCTTTGATTTTTATAGTACAAAATATAAATTTAAAATGCATTAATTGCAATCAGCTTCACATAACCTTAAAAATTAATTGCCTATGCCTCTGACCTTTCCTATTCACTTACGATGAGACAAAATTTCTAGCGAATGCTTTAGTACCTTGTCGTTATAATATTTATTCGTAACCTTCAATTTACCTGCAGCATAATAGGAAACTATACGATAGTGACAAGGTTCGACGTGTTCAGATATTTACGGCTACACTTTATCTCTACTACTTCGTTTCAAGGTGAGGTTCATATTTAAGCATTATTCCGCATTTATGCGTAATTCGAATAAAAAATATTGATAATCGAATAAAATTGAGTATCGATTTCGAATAGTTGCACTGATGGCCGAAACCGTTTGCAACTACTTGTACGATATATTTTATAGCAATTTAATCAGTAACATAACTTTCTACAACTTTCTGGAGATAAATCAAACTATAAATTACCTACTCTATATAAAAAGCATTAACGTTTTTCTACCCCTTAATGTTATCCGATTTCGGTGTTTTTATACTTATGTTGTCTACGCACAGTGAAAAACTATGCTCGTAGGTACATCTGCTTTTTTTTGAGTTTTCACAATATCGTAGTAGTTAAGTATAGCCACCTACCCCGTGTGGTCCCGGTTACGAATAGGACCACCCCATCTCTTCCCGTGGGTGCCGTAGAAGGCGGCTAAGGGAATATCCAGGGAATGGGTCGCAGCGTTCCCCTCGGTCTTGGTGGCAATCAATCCTCACCTACTGCGATCACCAAGCCGCCTGCCAAGCGTGGTGATTATGGCAAACCCCCCCCCCCCCCCCCCTAATGACAAGCACAAATAAAAACGGCCCCCAGTCCCCGGCAGCTCTGCTATCCCGTGGCTACGGTAGCGGCCACGATAACGGCAGGGCAAGGGGTGCGAAGAATCCCCGGCAGACGCCCGGCTACCAACCCCAACGACGACCCCTGGCCCTGGCAACACATAACGTGCGCACACTGAAGGCTGACGAAAGGATGGTCGAGCTAGAGGCGGAGATGGGTAAGTTACGCTGGGATGTAATGGGATTGTCAGAAGTCCGAAGACAGGGACAGGACACGATAATCCTAAATTCCGGTAACTTATTCTTCTACCGGGAGGGAGACCAACTCTCCCAAGGGGGTGTCGGGTTTCTCGTCCGCAAGTCTCTCGTCAACAACGTGGTCAAATTCGACAGTGTGTCGGCCAGGGTAGCGTACCTGGTACTCCGAATAACCAAACGGTATTCGTTGAAGGTTATACAGGTATACGCGCCGACGTCGGCACACTCAGACGATGAAGTAGAATCTATGTATGAGGACATATCCGAAGCCATGCATACTTCCGAAACATACTTCACCGTTGTGATGGGAGACTTCAATGCGAAGTTGGGCACAAGGAATAGCGATGAGCTGAGAGTGGGGCCATTTGGATACGGGCAGCGGAACCCTCGAGGACAGAGGCTGGCTGACTTCATGGAGAAGGAGGAACTCTTTATGATGAACTCCTTCTACGAGAAGCGGCCATCCAGGAAGTGGACGTGGATAAGTCCCGACGGTTCCACTAAAAATGAGATAGACGTCATCATGACGACCAAGAAGCACATATTCGATGATGTCTCTGTGATCAGCAAGGTGAAAACCGGTAGCGATCACCGTATTGTTAGAGGCACATTGAATATCAATGTTAAGCTCGAAAGGTCACGTCTGGTGAAGTCTACGCTCCGTCCAAATCCTGTCCAAATCCAAAACCCCGAAGGCTTTCAGCTGGAACTCCAAAATCGCTTCCAGTGCCTAGCCAACTGTAACACAGTGGACGAGCTAAACGACGGGTTGGTGGAAACTGTCCAAGCTGTTGGATCGAAATTCTTTAAGACCCAACGCCGAAAGAAGACTCAAAAGCTCTCAGAAAATACTCTTGAGCTAATGGCCGACCGGAGCGAAATGAAGCTGCAGTCTTCAGTTGATATGTCAGCCTACGGTGAACTCAATAGACGAATCTGGAGTTCCTTGCGACACGACTTGCGTGCTCTTAGTACTTCACGTATTGAGGCCGCAATTGAGCGGAACCAAGGCTCTAAAGTGTTCGCAAAGGATTCGTCTATTGGGCAACACCAAATGACAAAACTGAAGACCGAAAATGGTAGCGTCATTTCATCCAAGCCTGAGATTCTGAGAGAGATCGAGAACTTCTATGGACAGTTATACACCTCGACACGTAAGCCCGCTACTAACACAGCTCAGGACAGGACATCAGAGCCAAGTTAGTCCGACACTATACCGAAGATATCCCGGACGTCAGCCTGTACGAGATTAGAATGGCCCTCAAACAGCTTAAAAACAACAAGGCACCAGGTGAAGATGGAATTACGACCGAACTTCTGAGAGCAGGTGGTAGACCGGTACTTTTAGTCCTCCAGAAGTTATTTAATTCTGTCATCCTTGAAGGCACAACGCCAGAGGCATGGCACAAGAGCGTGGTGGTGTTCTTCTTCAAAAAAGGCGATAACACCTTATTGAAGAACTATAGGCCCATCTCGCTCTTGAGTCATGTGTATAAGCTGTTTTCGAGAGTCATTACGAATCGTCTCGCACGCAGGTTTGATGAATTCCAGCCTCCCGAACAAGCCGGTTTCCGAAAAGGCTTTAGCACCATAGACCCCATCCATACGCTGCGCCAGATTATACAGAAGACCGAAGAGTGTAATCGGCCGTTATGCCTAGCGTTTGTGGACTATGAGAAAGCCTTCGATTCAATCGAGACTTGGGCGGTGCTGCAGTCCTTGCAGCGATGCCAAATTGACTATAGGTATATCGAAGTTTTGAAGTGTTTGTACAGTAAGGCCACTATGTCAGTCCGACTACAGGACCAGAGTACGGAACAAATTCCATTGCAAAGAGGCGTGAGATAGGGAGACGTTATTTCTCCGAAACTGTTCACAAACGCATTGGAGGATGTTTTCAAGCTCTTGGAGTGGAAAAGATCTGGCATCAACATAAATGGCGAATACATCACTAACCTTCGTTTTGCCGATGATATAGTCATAATGGCGGAATCGCTCGAGGACCTTAGCACCATGCTCAACGACCTCAGTAGAGTCTCCCAGCAGGTTGGTCTTAAGATGAATATGGACAAGACAAAGATCATGTCTAATGCTCATGTTCCACCTATACCGGTAATTGTTGGGAACGATACTCTCGAAGTTGTCGACAAGTATGTCTACCTAGGACAGATTGTCCAATTAGGTAGGTCCAACTTCGATAAAGAGGTGGCGCGAAGAATCCAACTCGGCTGGGCAGCGTTCGGGAAGCTTCGTCCTATCTTTTCGTCCAAAATACCGCAGAGCCTGAAAACGAAAGTTTTCAATCAGTGTGTGTTGCCAGTGATGACTTATGGAACTGAGACATGGTCTCTTACTGTTGGCCTCATTAGTAAGCTCAAAGTCACGCAGCGAGCTATGGAGCGAGCTATGCTCGGTGTTTCCCTGCGAGATAAGCTCCGGAACGAGGAGATCCGCAGGAGAACTAAAGTGACCGATATAGCTCTTAGAGTTAGTAAGTTGAAGTGGCAATGGGCAGGCCACATCGCTCGTAGAACTGACAACCGATGGGGAAGAAAGGTTCTCGAGTGGCGACCACGAACCGGAAGACGCAGCGTAGGCCGGCCCCCCACTCGGTGGACCGACGACCTGGTGAAAGCCGCGGGGAGCCGATGGATGCAAGAGGCGAGCAGCCGCTCAAGGTGGCGTGCTCTGGGGGAGGCCTATGTTCAGCAGTGGACGTCTTCAGGCTGTTAATGATGATGATGATGATGATCTACCCTCGTTTCTCGTAAGTTTGTTAAAGTTAAACTCATGTCAACTTAAAAATACTCAACGCTCATTGGTTGCTTGTTGATCATCGGCTGTCTTCAACCAACGAGCGTACATAGAATATTTTTTCAGTTGACATGAGTTTAACTTTAACAAGGGTACGAGAAACCAGGGACTAATGTGACGAAATTTTTTGTTCCAAAACTATAACGAACAATAGTAGTTGTAGAGAAGGCGAAATCCATTTCCCCCAAAACGGTAAAATATAGGTAAATTCTTAAAGGCTCTATTGTCTTTATCACACGTGCAGATATAGCAGAGTGATGGCAATAACATTTTCAAATACAAAGATTATCAGGACAATGGCGTAATGACGTTAATAGGAGTATTAAGAGTCCTACGCCAACATCTGGTAGGCGATCATGTAACTTGATTGCAACCGATAGAATCACAAAACTATTTAGATTTGACAGTTTCAATACCCAGTTTATGTGTATAGTTACTATGTAAATTCTCAAATTCAGAATGAAACTCCTCTTGTTGCATTGCAATCAAAGTTTTGTGATCGCCCCGCTGTTTGTCTCAAGCTACGATACTGCACGCTCCATATACCGCGCAACTAGGATATTGAGATGTGGAACTAATTTTTATAAGAACATAAATACTTTGTTAACAACATAATTGAATTGTCATTAATTCTATTACTGTGTATAAAAATTCTGTGTTAATCTGATGTGTGTTTTTAATGTTATAGGCATTTCTGATACAGTTTCTTGTGCAATCGTTATTGATTTGATTTTATGACACATAACCGTTTTAGATTGATCGTAAAAAATATTTAAGTACTGCGTAGTCTTATTGACTAATTGATATAAACTTTCTTCGTGTTTGCAGATAACATGCAAGCTTTATTATTTTATGTGATCGTATAGCAGTTCCAGAGCCTTAACTGTTAACTTTAAGGTTATAAAATATTATTTTCGCTTCAATTTGAGCTATCGTTAATTGTTAATTGGTCAACGATATGATCCTAGAATTCATTACAATTTACTGTTCTGAACACTGCGCTATTTTGACAATAATTAAGAAACTTCCCCCGCTCAGAATATGAAAATATGTTTTCGTTATGTACCTAAATATTTTTTTCGTATGCTTTGATCTCTGATCTTTAAATATTCCCTATATTGCAGGAGGCAAGCAGTCGCTCAAAATGAAGCCCCTGATGGGAGGCCTATGTTCAGCAGTGGATGATGATGATGATTATATAGATTGATTATAAAAAATTATAGAAGTAGGTAAATATAATTGCGATCCCAAAATTCAGCACGGTTGCCTCGGGAGAGGGGATGAAAGTAAAAATATGTACTTAGTTGTAATTCATTAAAGCGTAGTCCGATTTCAATCATTCTTTTTTGTAAATATCAAAAGTAAATATATTAAATAAAAAATAAATATAATAAGTGTATTGTCCCGTAAATATTTCAAGGTCGTCGAATTTGTGGTTCAGAAATTACAGACATCCAACCTTCAGTATTAGGCCCAAAGTCACTCCTATCCTGTACTATGGGAAACAGAGAAGGAAGAGAAACGGATGGATGAAACGGCGAATGGAGGCTCCTTTCATCTTCATCCGTTCATCCTTTTCCCTTACTTTTTTCCCCTCTTCCTTCTCTCTTCCTTTAGACCGTAAAACTAATTAACACGTGCGACGCCGAGGCGGGTCAAGTAGTATAATATATAATTCCAAGACATTGATCATCCTTCTTCTTAAGCTAGAACGGCTGGGTGTGCGAGGGAAATGTTTGGAACTTTTTAAAAATTACCTTACAAACAGAAGCCAGTATGTGAAGATTGGAGATGTCATAAGTAATCCAACATCAATTTCATACGGCGTACCTCAAGGTAGCATCCTCGGGCCGAGCCTCTTTTTAGTTTACATTAACGATTTGTGCTCCATGAAATTAGAGCGAGCAAAAATTTTCACATACGCCGATGATACAGCCATTGTTTTCCAGGAAGAGACTTGGCCAAAGGTTTATGCATCCGCTGAACAAGGGCTTAAAATAATCACCAAATGGTTAAATGACAACCTGCTTACGTTAAACATCTCAAAGACCAAATACGTAGCATTCGCTCTCCGTAGTCCTAGTGCCCCACCTGCACACTTGGCCATTAGAGTCCATTTTGATGGCTGTGTTGATGAACTGTATTGCACCTGCCCCTCGGTAGATAAAGTACCCAACATAAAATATCTAGGCACAAAAATAACGCGATCCTATCCTCAGTCGGGTGTCAACAGGGCGACCCTCTAGGTCCGGCCATTTTTAGCCTTGCCATCCATCCAATTATTCAACGTCTTCAGTCCAAACTTAATGTTTGGTACTTGGATGACGGAACCCTAGGAGGCGACGTGAACACTGTTTTTAATGATCTAGGTATCATTATTAACGAATTTCGCGACATTGGTTTGGATTTAAATTTTTCTAAATGCGAACTTTTTGTTTGCGATACTTGTCCTGATAAAGATTTGGTTTTTGAAAAGTTTAATAGTCTTGCTCCGAATATCAAATTAGTAGACAAGCGTTCTCTTCGCCTTTTGGGTTCGCCGATTCTGGATGAGTCTATCTCACCTTTTGTAGAAGAAAAAATTCAAAAGTTCAATAACGCATCAGACAGGTTACTCAAAATTAACGCCCACATGGCTTTTACAATTATTCGTTTTTGTCTATTTGTCCCTAAATTTACTTATATTTTACGATGTTGTCAACTGTGGAAACACAGTGAGCTCCTTATGGGCTTAGACAGCATTGTAAAAAACACTCTGGTTTCGGTCTTGAATGTTGATATGGATGACAGGACGTGGTCGCAAGCCTCTCTACCTGTGCGCTTAGGAGGTTTAGGGATACGCAAAATTTCGAGTGTTGCATTACCGGCATTTTTGTCCTCTGTACATGGTACACATAAATTAATAGAAAAAATTCTTGCTCCATCTTTAGGTACTTTCGAAGTAGCCCATTTGTCTGAGGCCAAGAATGCCTGGGGGTTGGCTTGTCCAAATTCTGATTTCCCGGTGGTTCTTTCCTCACAGAGGCTGTGGGACCGACCGCTCTGCGAACTAGCACGGAAAAATCTTTTAGATACGTGTCCTAGCGTCGCTGATCGTGCTCGGCTTCTCGCAGTCTCTGTGTGGGAGTCAGGACTTTGGTTACAGGCCATGCCTTCTTTCAACACTGGTAACCTTTTAGATCCGACTACTTTTCGTTTAGCTATCAGCTTACGTTTGGGCGCAAGATGCTGTGTGGCCCATCGCTGCCAGTGCGGTACCGCAGTTGACCAGCTCGGTCATCACGGTCTCTCGTGTTCAAAAAGCGCTGGTCGAATTTCGCGCCACGCTAGTCTTAATGACATCATTCGCCGGGCTTTTACCACCGCCAATGTTGCAGCCATTCTCGAACCGAATGGTCTCATGCGTGACGATGGTAAAAGACCCGACGGAATGACTCTGGTTCCCTGGAAGATGGGGCGGCCTTTAGTGTGGGACGCTACTTGCGTCGATACTATGGCGCCGTCACACCTTCCCGAGACACACGTTAGGGCCGGCGCCGCGGCTAATTCTGCTGAGCAGCTAAAACGGCGCAAATATAGTAATCTCGGTAGCGGTTACATATTTGAGCCGTTTGGTGTTGAGACCCTGGGTCCGTGGGGACCGGGAGCTCATCGCGTTTTCCAAAGTCTATCAGAGCGCCTGGTCGATGCGACGCGTGACCAAAATGCTGGCACTTATTTGGCCCAACGCATCAGCATTGCAATTCAACGTGGCAATGCGGCCAGCATGTTGGGTACGCTACCTACCGGTAGTGGGCTGGAGCACTTGGACTGTCTATAGGCCATCGCGGCTATTATACAGTCCATAAGTGTTCTTTGTAGTAGGTAGTGTAGCTAGTTTAGTTTAGTTTAGCTTAGTTATGCTTAGTTTAGTTTAGTTTAGTTTAGTTTTTATTATTGTAGTAGTTAGCTTGAGTAATAAAGGCAATTTGCCCGTTAAAAAAAAAAAAGGCACAATAATTGACCAACAAATGTCATGGCTTCCACATATCAGCATGCTCACCTCTCGCGTAAGAAAACTTATATGGATTTTTAAGAAGCTGAGACACTTTACTTCCGTAAAACTACTTTTTTCAATCTATTATGCCCTTTGCCAATCTATCCTCAAGTATTGTATCACAGCCTGGGGTGGTGCCTTCAAAATCCATCTATTGTCTTTAGAGAGGGCCCAAAGATCGCTTCTAAAGGTTATGACCTTCAAACCTTATAAATTCCCCACTACAGCTCTTTACACAGACTGTGAAGTCCTAACTGTTCGCCAGCTTTATGTACTTGATACTGTTCTTCTACACCACTCAAAAACTCCTTACGATGCCACTTTGAAAGACAAAAGACGAAACCGTGACGTTATAACAAAAAGTATTAGATATAGAACGCATTTTATTAATACTCAGTTTTGTTTCTTAGCACCATTTTTGTATCGTCAAATTAATAAACTACTTAACATTTACCCGCTCAATAAAAATATGTGTAAGAACAAGATAAGACTATGGCTGCTTACACTAAGTTATGCTGATACGGAATCTCTTTTGAAGGTTGTTTGTTAGTTGTTGGTAAAGGAAATGTGAATAAGTACCTACAGGTAAATTGAAAACACAGACATGCAGATGCACAGACAGTAGGTACGGTAGATATTAACATTCATAGAATATACAGACACAATAAACAAGTTTTATTTTGTGGTACAGTTGTATATATCTACGTATTAATATTTCCTCACCATTAAAATCACTCTTCTTCAATACATTGCTTACTTTCCCACTCTCACGATCAACATAATATATAAATATACTCACTCACTCCGCCCATACTCATCCACACTCAATTAACGCACTTTCTCAGATCTCCTCATATTATTTTGCCCATCTAACATTACTTCAGTTGTCCTACTCTTTGCTTTTACACTGCTATCTGCATTCCTTCAACTGTGACGTGTAGCCTGTCTTAATCCGTTGCTGGCCGGAACGCGAGGTAGGTAACTTTTCCTCAACTTATGTGGGTACCCATTGATAATTATCATTGTATCTAATAAAATTATTCCTACTTGCCTGTAATCGACCGAGAGTTTTAAACACGTAAACGCATCAATTAAACTTTTATATAGTATTAGCAGGAAGACGTTGGCATCTGGGATACAGATATTCTAGTCTAGGTGCCAACACACCGTATTGTTAAATTCGTCATTCTTTCTTTTGTGACGTACTCATGTTATGGTAGAATTAGTTTTAAAACTCAGAACTTTAAATTCATAGTAATATGCAATTTTTTGTTTTTCTCTTTACATAACTATTTTTGATAATTGGGCCGATCTTGAGGGCTTTAGTTGTTAGATCTAAAACTCGTAGAACTGTTGCTGTTTTAGTTTGATAAACGGCAATGTTAAAAACGGCTTCATTTGTTAGTAAGTTGAAGACTATCAGGTAAAGCCTTTAAAGGCCTAATGTACCGACAACCAGGATACAGATTTTCTGAACTGAATGTCGGTACGGTTTAGTAATCCGGATTAAGTATTATTGATATTGTTTTGATCTTGCATGCATCTTGTTATTTTTGGTAATAACATAGTTATTAATTATACGCCCATGTTATTAATGTACGATTGAAGTGAACCCAAATAAATTTATTATTATTATTATTATTATTTACTTCCAAAAAAAAAATCTCCAGCCCATACAATGAATGTACTATTATGCTAAGTTATTACTTTATACTCTAAGGTTTTTGATAATTTTTATCACTGTAAATCACGTTTTCCTTCCCAGATTCGACCAGGGCAAGTCCACGAAAGGTGCGAGCAAGCTTCGGCGGGATCTCATCAATGCAGAGATCGCAAACCTTCGGGACCTCCTGCCCCTCCCCCCTTCCACCAGGCAGAGGCTCTCGCAGCTGCAACTCATGGCCCTAGTCTGTGTCTATGTGAGGAAATCCAATTATTTCCAACAAGGTTAGTACAAAAAACTGCTTTACATTTTTTACCATATTAACCGTTATGAAAACTAAATATTATTAATATTTTAAACCCTTACCAATAAAAGCGGAGGAATAGTTATTTTGTGTTTTGTTTTTGTCTATTAAATTCGAAATAGGCAAAGGCAAAACAAGTGAAATCATTAAATAACTGTTCTATGTACTGTTACGCAGTGTTTCTTTTATATTAGGTATTTGACTAAAAATCGGTTATCAAATGCATTACAGAACTTTGTAATAATACTTTCAGATTCATCAGATACCCTTGATCTTTGTACAGTCAAGTAGGTACGGTGGAATCAGACTCTTATGTAGGTATCAGGCGAAAAAATAGGATAGTTATTTTTTTTAATTCGTGATTTATAGCAGATTCGCCTGCTTAGCGTAATCTAAATTGTGAGCTGTATATTCTCATACTTTTTTATATTGAATATCCTAATAGGTGGTGTGGAACTTTTACTCCTAGACTTCTGGTGTCATTATTTTAATGGAATCCAGGGCTGTGCTTTGCTGTGTTGTTTCCTATTCAATCCAATAAACTCAAATAGAATATACAAGGCTATTTATAAGGTAAGGTAAGGTAAGTTAAGTTGCTTGCACCGGCGATTATCACGGAAATAAGAACTTTTGTTTTTTTTATTTCTTTTTATGAAAACGAATGACGTGACGAGCTAGTCGTTTGCCTGGTGTTAAGCGACACGGCCGCCCATTACAGATTGCAGTGTCACTCGGAACCCTAAATTAAAGTTTCACGTGACACTGCGCACTGCGCACGTCATCCTGGGACACATCACACAGTCTAAAATAGTTTTCTAGACTCTGAGATCAGTTCTTAAGTCTCATTTGCCCAGTAATTTCACTAGCTACAATGCCTTTCAAACCGGAACACAGTAGTGCTTGCACACTACTGCTTGGCGGCAGAATATCTGGCAAAGTGGTGGTACCTACCTAGACGAACTTTTGTTTTGTTTTTGTTCTACAACTTTCTAAATTTTTAGTAACTTTTACACAAAAAAACAATCTTACTCAATGCTCAATGAAACAAAGTAGTAGACTCGATACCCTGTATTCTTATCTAGCAAAAAAGAAGAAATGAAGTATAGTATTTTAAGCAAAGTTTCGTAGTTTTCGCATTAAATTGCCGAAAATGTAAAGCTTACAAAAAAACTTAGAACAAAAGTTGTTTTCACCTCACTAGCTCGGAAAGGTTCTCTTTGTCATTCAAAATCTGGGCGCAAAACGCATTTTGATCGCTAGCGTGGAAAGTGTTTTTAAAATTCGAACGTTTCTATTCAATAATTGTCTCGTCAAGAATTGAGGATTTAATCACAGATCTGACCGAATTTAACCTTCTTGATATTGCGAGTCCATTGAAAACTCATTAATACCACAGACTACCTCCTAAAAGATACCATCTTTTTCTCGTTCACCAACCTCATTTTTAGATTAATCGCACTGTCCAGCACCAAAGAGTATATAACCAATACGCTAGCCAGCACGGCGACTGCATGGAATATGGATGAAAAGCACTTCTTCTTTAATTTTCCATGAATGACGAGCTAGTCGTTTACCTGATGTTAAGCGTTACCGCCACTCACAGCTAAATTAATAAGCAAAAAACAAATCTTTTCTTAGCCTTTTAGCTGTTTTTCTTGCATTTTCCTCGCTGTAGTGAGGTGAAAAGTTGTGTGTTGCACTCGGCAGCAAAGTTTTTCTGCGTCTCGTACCTTTGAAACCTTCGCTACGCTCAGGATTCTTCATTTGAACCACTCACTACGCTCGTGGTTCAATCCTAGAATCCTTCGCTTGCTCAGGTTTCAATTCAAGTACTCGCGCCAAAAACCAACTTTGCAGCCTTGTATAACAAATAACTATTGTTTAAATGATATGAGTTTTGACCAATAAAAAATAGCCCGGTAACATTTCCTATTTACTAGTAGGTACGCAATAACGTACCGTGTACCGGAATGCGTCTCGCCTGCCGGCTGCCACGTTAACCCTCACCTTCGCACAATTTCTCGGCTTGCAAGGAGCACTCCAGCAAACTATCTGGCACGTCTTGCCCACTCAACAAACCGTGGTAGATTTAATATTTAACACGTCAGCACGTGTGAGATTTTATGACGGTTTCCGTAATGTGGAGTAATGTTATGTTTTTGGCCCGCACGCCGCCCAATCGACTTAGTAGCAGGTTATAGTAAGCAGATACTTTTTTTCTAAGGCCCATTTTGATCAGTCACATCTCGTCTTCAGCCGGGAGATGTCCACTGCTAAACCATGACCTCCCATTTGGAGAGGTTGCAAAATCGCCACCATTGACTATAAATCCAGTTGACCAATGATACAACTTCCCCTCATACGATAATTAGTAGTGTATTTCAACTACTATTTTCATACAAATCACGGGAACCCGTTGATGTCTTTTGTTCCATCCTGCTCTGTCCTTTGTAATTTCGTATAGCTTTGACCCGGTTTGTTACCTCGTCCCCTGCCCGCGCAGGTGAGTCATGTTTGTACGAGAAATTATGTTCACGAGCTATCAACGGGCTTTATAATCTTTGATCACCACGCTTGACCGGCGATATATTAGTGGTCGCAGTAGATTTACTTAAATGCAGACCGAGGTGTTCCTGCATTCCCTGGATATTCCCTTAGCCAGTTCTTACGACCCCCACGGGAAAGACGGTGTGGTACTATTCTTTCGCCAGGACTATATCAGCTTCAGTACCTACACGGCACGGCATGGCACGGATCATTGCAGTAATGTGAGTGCATACATAAAATCTTATTACTAACAAACAATAGAAAATCTAAGTACGGATGCAAGGAACGATTTAAATATTCAGGCAGGGTATCTCACATGTTTTTTTATTTTCATATTTATTCCCCCTTTGGCTCGACATGCATTATTACCCACGACAAAAAAACCGTTTTAAACCTGCACTGCAAAATGATCGGGCTATACGGGTAGCTACGGCGGGCTAGGTATAAACGGTTTTTTGTCGTATTTCTGATCTGCGCTCAACTTATAAACCGCTCATTTTGCAACTCCATCTAGTTTTAGGCATATTTTTGATCTACGCTGTTTTCTTGGCGTATTGGCATTCCTCTCCTTCTCGTTCCATGCTTATATCTATAAAACATGAAATATAATACAAAATGCGCAATAGCTCTAATCAAAGCAACATCACATAACTTCACGCTCAACACGCATTTAGCGACCTTGTATCTATTTTCCACAACACATTACAATACAACTAAATGCATAAAAGCTTGAGAATCCTTCAAGCTCAATTTGGCGTATTACCACAAGGTCGGATGATCGGCTCACATGCACGCAAACATCGATTCAGCCTTCAGAAAAAAGTTAAACCGATAATTTACGTAACTCGAATCGATGTTCTCACGATCGGAACAGTTACTCCGCTACTGGATTTTAAAAAACAATGGCGTATCGGTTTTGATAGGAAAATTAGAGAAAATTAGCGGTCCTGGCTCGGCTACTGACTGATGATTATTGAGCCTAATGGTGCCTGCAGGGAGTCGAACCCGCGCCGGTCGTGTCACGCCCGCGAGGTTCACATGCCGAAAGAAATCTGGAATCCGATTGCAGGTTCGGATTCGATGCGATGATGAAATTTTTTGTATTAAAAGCTTTCAATTCATAAAAGTAATGTTGTTTTTAAGCAGTTGCTACAGTTTAGCACTCGTTTCAACATAATCCGTATCTATAATGATATAGTTTTGATTAGTTACTCATCAAAAGCACGTTAGACCATACTTAGTACTTATAAAATTTATCTAAGAGAAAAGGTCAATAACCTCTGAAGTATACGTCACCTTTTAGGCTGTAAAATGGCTGTAAAGGATTCAGCTATAGACTCAACATTTGACGATGTGTAAGCCTCCATTAATATTTACCTCCGGCATTCTTTTGAGATTGAAAACTCGTTTGCATACATACCGAGTATCGCACAATTATTTTGCTTGCAATACCTGAATTTAGAATTAGAGATAAGATCTGATGGACAAAATAATCGGTTTAATTATTTATCGATTTTTTTAGATTATTTACTCGGATCGACCAAAATATAATTTTTGCATGTTACTTCAACTTGATGCTATTAAATAAGTATTCATCATAACATAATAAGTGGGTAGGTAGGTTTAGATACTATGCAGAATATGATAATGATAACCAATGGTTTATTACATCCATTAAGATAATATCATAGGAAACGCATTATGAACCGTTAAATTTATTAATTTATGCGGATAAAACTGCATCTTTAAAAGCGTGATGATCAAATAATAATTTACTATTAAAATTTTGAGTTATTGTAATAAATAATTACTAATTTTTACTTAAAATCGTTTAGAGCTGTTTTGGTTACGATAAGAACCATTTAAATAAACATTTAAATAAGCCAAAGTGTTAAATTATAGATAAATCTGTCTGGCCAAACGATAATAATATAAAATTCGATAAATATGGAATCTAATATTATTGTACACCCCACTCATATTATAGTTGCCTAACAATGTATCTAGGCATTAGATATAAATCTAAGTTAACATCTATACTTATAATAAAACTGTAACAGGTCCAATTCTGCAGAAAATATTTTGTCAATTTTTTGAGGGCTTTCCAAAACTGTATTTTTTTTTTTCAATTTTGTCTGTCTGTATCTTGGCTGAGCATCACGCCAAAACTGCTGAACAGGTTCAAATGAAACTTGGCACGATTTGACTTCATATTACAAGGTAGGACATAGAATACTTTATATCCCAAAATTCAGCACGGTTCCCTCAGGAGTGGGGATGGAAGTTAAAATGTGTACTTGTTGTAATTCACTAACACGAAGGCCGAATTCATTCATTCTTTACCATCATTTATTCATTCTTTTTTTAAGAAAGAACGTACTTTAAATGTTGTCCCGTAAATATTGCAAGGTTGCCGGGTTTGTACTTCCGAAGTTACAGACATCCGACCTTCAGTACTAAGTTATTTCGGTTAGTTACGTTAGTTCGGTGATTTCAGGGAGGCAGATGGAAAGTATAAGTAGATACTTATGAGACGTGTTCCATACGCTACGATAAGACATCGTCGGCGACGAGGAAGAATAGCCACTCCTACCTTGTACTATAGCAAAGAGAGAAGGGTGGAGGGGAAAAGATAAGGGAAAAAGATGAATGGAGGAAGGTGTGGCAGCACCTGCCTCCTTTCACCTTCACCCATTCATCCTTTTCTCTCATCTTTTACCCTCTCCCTTCCTTCTTCTTTTGGACTGGGATAAGGCGTAAAACTATTTAACTGGTCCGAAGCCGGGGTGGGTCAGTTATAGCTTATAACATAAAGTAATTTCTGAATAATGTAAATTTTTACAACGACCTCTGAAAAAGGTTAATGTGATGACATTTCAAATATTTCAATTGTATATACATTACTTTCAGTTTCATTTAAATCGTTAGAATAGATTATTAGATTTCAAACCAATAATAATCGACTCATAACAAAATAATCGATAAAGAATAGGGCTCAACTCGATAAACGTTCGATTGTCCGGTATCGTGGGAACCGCAGTTTGCATATGATTTTGCCGTGATCGGTTTATACTTGCTCTGTCGTTACCATTCGTAACTTGATTCTGAATCGATTTGAATTCATATTTTAGGTTCCTTTTTGAGATTTATTGGTTCCTAGATTTCTTTGTATTTTATTTTTCTTTTTTCATAATGAAGTACTTAATAAAATTAACTAAAATTCATCAAATGGAAGACGTCCGATTACTTATTGTGTGTTTTTAACTCACCACTCAAGTTCTTTAAATAAATATAAGCATAAGTTATGTGAAACCGTATTATTTATATAACAGGCGTTAATATTTGTTCTATAACATTTTTTTTTTAATTATTTGTTATTCTTCGAAACTTGCACTTAAGTTATTTAAATAAATTCAAGCATAGTTATTTATGAAACCATATTATTTAACAAAGCGTAATGCGCATTGGGCCGTTCATTACAACCGATGCTGCGGCATAAACGCAAAAATTACATCGAGGAATTATCGAGCACGCATATTCCCGTAGGAATGTTCCCAACAATTTTTGCATATCTCCATGGGAACTTTGTATCTTACGTAATTATTTCGTAAGTGGCGGATCGGTACACAAACGGCCTTATGTTTTGTTCTGGTTGTATTACTCTTAATATGGGGTTGAGAAGCGTGTTGTTCTGTATTTTACACTAACTTTCATGTGGTGTGGTGTGTAACATAAATAACCGGCCAACTGCGAGTCGGACTCACGCACGAAGAGTTCCGTACCATTATCTATCCCTGCCATCTAGTGTTGAGTAGCAGTACTATTTAAAGCAGTGCCATCTATGACTCATCTGGTAAACGAGCAAAAAAATCTCGTTTGTTGCATGGGAGCGCCCTTAAATGTTTTTTTTCTGTTTTTTAGTATTTGTTGTTATAGAGGCAACAGAAATACATTAAATTGTGTGAAAATTTCAACTGTCTAACTATCACGGTTCATGAGATACAGCCTGGTGACAGACAGACAGACTCCGTTTTACCCTTTGGGTGCGGAACCAAGAAAAATTATGTAGTCAAAGGCTGACCTGATTTGGTTTTGAAGAGTGTATTGTAAGCGTGTTTACAAAACATTATAGTTTATTGTTATTTATTCGTAAAAACAAGATTTACATGTCAAAACATTAATTTTATAGTTGTTATGCGATTTAACTCTACACATTGTAGGTACTATACGGAATTCAGTATAAATATATAATTATATAAATATAAATATAAAATATATAATTTTACAAAAAATAAATACAATCAATTTATTATATAAAAAAAATATAAAAGTTAAAATAATAATAATAAAGCCATAATCGCTCTATCATCACCGACAGGACTATTGTAGCCAATAAGCCTGATGTCGTGCTGATAGACCGATCCCAACGCCGAGCAGTGCTCGTTGACATCACCATTCCGCATGACGAGAACCTCGTGAAGGCTGAGAAGGACAAACTCAGCAAGTACCTTGACTTGGCTCACGAGGTAACCGCCATGTGGAATGTTGACTCAACGAGCATTGTCCCGATAGTCGTTTCGGCGAACGGCCTTATAGCGAAGAGCCTCGACCAACATCTCGAGAGGCTCTCGGTAGACGGTTGGATCAAGGGTCAGATTCAGAAGGCAGTACTCCTTGACACGGCACGTATTGTCAGGAGGTTCCTCACTCTGCAGCCCTAACCACCGGTAGCTTGGGCCTTGCCCCGCTGCCGGCGGCACTCTAGGTTTAGGTTTTTTTATAGTATTTTTGTAATTTATTTTTATAGGAATATTGTAAAAAAACTTAAATTTAAGAAAATTAAATCAATGAGGTGAATAAAGCCATAAGTAGGTAATAATAAAACATTAAAAACCTCAATTTAAATTAATTTATTATTTTACGGTAATATCATTGTAGTAAGTATGGTATACCTCCAGGGTGGTCACAAATAAATTTGAAATCCGATGATGGAGTTTCAGATAAAAAAATGGACAACTCTCAGGAAACAATAAAATATACTTTTGCAATTTCTGCGGTAGATACATGAAACTAACGCAATTGTAGTTGCTTAGAACATTATTTATATATATAGTCATACAGAGCCAAAATATTTTAGAGCAACGGCCTATAGAGCAACAGCCTAGAGTACCCAGAGAAGCTGAGGATTATTCGATAAATTATAACCCCTTACCAATAAACACTGCATAACAGTGGAATAGCTACTCAATGTTTTCTTTTGCTTTATCTTTGCTCATTTAAAACTCAACAGAGAAAGACAAAACACTTAAATAACAATACATCCGCTAGACAATGTTTATTAGTAAGGTGTTTAGTTAAAAATTTAGTAAAGCGCACTAACATTTAAAAATTAGTTAAAGCTGATGAATTATATTTTTCTTATCTTTAGGATGCCGTATTATAAAGCCTATGCCACAAGGTGGGCCCCGTACGGAAAGTAATTGAGATCCTAAATCCACTGGAAGAGTCCGTGGACAGAGGACGTAGTTTTGAACCAATTGCCTCCCACTTTTGATGGGTTCTGGCATCCCTTTTCCACACTTTACCAGCGTCAGCAGCTGGTAAAAGTTGGTATAGAGCATAATCCCGTTCAAAAAAGATCCCACTAGAAACGGGCGAAATCATTTGGCGAGGCGAAAGGAATAGGTATTAATATTTCTCCCACTCCATTCATAATCAAACACCATAACTTCCAGCAAATGAAATATAGAATTAGAGTGCGGCGGCTCATCTAGACGGATACAGAGATAGTGCCGCTAAGTGATCGTTTACAACGAGATAGATTAATTCAGCACTATAAATCTATGTTGGACGCTCCATTAGCCTGCGAGTGAAATGTATTGGCTGAAATTACGTGTCTATAAAGTTGGAAACAGCATGTACTTCATCTTTTGGCTATGGTAACACTACTGGTTGTAATGGTTTTAAGCAGTAGTATATACTTACAAGTTGTTAAATTTTATAGCTTTTTATACATATTACAACCTCGTAATTCCGGGACATTATTTAATTTTAACTTTTAACTAAAACGTGGTGCCTTAATTTTTTAATAACTTTAGTTATTTCAATGTTGCCCTGACTTTTGGCGGGAACGCGGAAAAGTTCACGTCGTTGCATAATATTCTATAGCACATGCTATAGCACGATGAAAATCACAATACTTGACACTGGCTAAATACACTATGTGTGGAGCCAAAATACAAGAAAAAAAAAAGTTGCCCTTCGCAACAGATTAAAGAAAAACAATTGACTGTTTACATTGGCAGATTTCACCGATTGCGATGACACTCGTCAAATATACTCACCAACTTTAAAATATATAGCTGATTTAATTTAACGACTGGTTATCTCTCTTCCTGGCTATGTATTCCATATGGTGTTATGGGCTCTTCTCTCTCCACTTCGCTCGTCCGCGTCTTCTGCTAGCAAGCACCCCTTCATATCCTTCTGCACTACATCTTTCATTTTGGATCTGGCTCTGAATCTTCGAGCGGGGACAGAAAGCCGACGTAATCGGATGGGCTCCTCTTCACATGGCCATACCATCGCAGGCTACTCTCTTGCATCATGTAAGTAACGTCGCATACCCCTAAGTTTTCTCTTACGTATTCATTGCAGGTTTTATCCGCGTATACCTACACCGAAAAATTATCGTTTCGGCAACTTGAATGAAAAGCTACTGCATTTATTGTTCAATTTTTTTTGAGTTTCAGCTGTTGATTCTGCCGTTGGCTTATTTAGTTTTCCACTAAAGCCCGCATCATCTTCAACAGCCTGAAGACGTCCACTGCTGAACATAGGCCTCCTCCAGAGAGCGCCACTTTGAGCGTCTGCTCACCTCCTGTATTCATCGGCTCCCACGGTTTTCACCAGATCGTCGGTCCACCTAGTGAGCCGGCCTACGCTGCGTCTTCCAGTTCGTGGTCACCCCTCAAGAGCCTCCTCATCGGTTGTCAGTTCTACGAGTGATGTGGCCTACCCATTACCATTTCAACTTTCTAAGTCTGTGAGCTATATCGGTCACTTTAGTTCTCTTGCCCCATTGTACCAATTAACCCTCTGAAATTAGCTACAGAAACCAATAAATAATTAACACGTGGACAACCATAGCTAAGCAAATACCTATCTGTGAGCAAATGCTGTTTGAAATCACGTCGTGATGCATCCGCGCGCATCACCGTATCATTACAGCATCGCAAGGGGCGCAGGAACACTTAGCGAGTCATTATCGACGCATTGTTTATTTGCACGCATTGCAATTGCTAAGTAATCAGTCATAATTACTGCACCGTTTAGCTTCGTGAACTAAACGTGGTAGGTTTTTTTTTTCATTTCTTTTACATCCTCTACATTTGATGGACGGAAATGTTAGCCGTTTATTACTTACATTGGGTTTCGTAGTCATTATCGAAAACCATTTCCACAATGCTATATCATCGATAAGGTGCCCATATCATCGAAACGTCAATAGCTATCACCGACACACCATAGGTACCACCGAAACGCCATATAGGTATCACTGAAATGCCAAAGGTATACCCGAAACGATATAGGTATCACCGAAGTGCCATAGGTATCGCCGATACGCCATATAGGCATCACCCAAACGCCATAGGTATCACCAAAACGCCATGTGTATCCCCGAAACGATATTGGTATCACCGAAACGCCATAGGTATCACCGAAACGCCATATAAGTATCACCGAAACGCCATAGCTATCAGTGAAACTCCATAGGTATCACCGAAACGCCATTATCAAATGTAAATTATCATATAAATAAAATAAAGCTATATCTACTACGCAATTCCCAGTTTTATTCCACTCTGTAACATTACAGATTTTGTTAACTTATCGTTTAATTACCAAAATATCCCATTTCAACATGAACCGGTAAACTAAATCCCCTGAAATAATTAAATAAACAGAAACAACAGTGTAATCACCTCCGCTTCCGTAATTAGAAATAATTACTTCAGTGTTTCGTGTACTTGTAACCACGTGTACATTTTAACCCATGTACCCTTAACCACTTGTAGGTAGCAAATTGTGTTCTGCTTGTCCTTTTGGTCAGATTATGTATCTATTACTTATACAGAAGGTAAACTTTGATTTCTCGTCCTCGCTATATTCAAATTACCGTTTGTGCCGACACCGGTGAAATGTAACAAGTTGAAATGTGTTTTGGAAAGGCGTAGTGAACTCACACGATACACGCCTTCCTGTGACGTTGCCAGAGCTATCGCTTTGGCAACGCCAGGATTTTCAGACCAGCCTAGCTCTTTTCCCGTTTTCAGCATGAGTACATGAAATTGCATCTATCTGGTTAAATCGCAGGAGTGGGGTGGATGGGGGTGAGAATGGTACCACCACATCTGTTTCCGCAGGTGTCGTAAGAACCAGTTAAGGAAATATCCAGGAAATGGGCAGTAGTATTCTCCTCGGTACACTAAAATCTGTGATCACGAAAACGCCTGCTAAGCGTGGTGATTATGGCAACCCTCCTCCCATGATAGGTGCTTAAAGTGGCCTCCCTATGGAGGCGTATGTTCAGCAGCGGACGTCTTTAGGCTGATCATAGACTAAAGAGATTCTGCAAAAATTTTATTGTAACATTTGCGCGTTTCGGCGTTAGTTTCAAGTTGACCTTCTGTGTATATAATATTTGTGTTGTACCCAAGTGTCGCAACTACGGGTAGTTAACCAAATAGGTTCGAAATGTTCGAATACTCAGTGGAAGCACGCTAGGGTCGACTAGCTGACCCCAATAACTCTGAATACTAATTGTTTATGTTCACTTTAGTTTAGGAACACATTTATTTGCCTACTGTACCTATCCTACCTACTGCTGGCATTGCAGTAGACATTTAATATATACAGTATACCTGCTGCAAACATATTCGTATAAAATAAGGCACTATACCACCACCACGCCCACGCCATCACCATCTTCCGGAACCGGAACCGGAAGACGCAGCGTAGGAGTGGAGACTCGGTGGACTGACGACCTGGTGAAAACCGCGGGGAGCCGATGGATGCAAGAGGCAAGCAGCCGCTCAAAGTGGCGCTTTGAGGGAGGCCTATGTACAGCAGTAGACGTCTTCAGGCTGTTGATGATGATGATGATGGAGGTAGCATACCAAAGCCATACTCATCATCATCATCATCATCATCAGCCTGAAGACGTCCACTGCTGAACATAGGCCTCCCCAAAGAGCGCCACTTTGAGCGGCTGCTTGCCTCCTGCATCCATCGGCTCCCCGCGGTTCTGACCAGGTCGTCGGTCCACCTAGTGGGGGGCCGGCCTACGCTGCGTCTTCCGGTTCATGGCCGCCACTCGAGAACCTTTCTTCCCCATCGGTTGTCAGTTTTACGAGCGATGTGGCCCGCCCACTGCCACATCAACTTGCTGATTCTCAAAGCTATATCGGTGACTTTAGTTCTCTTGCGGATCTCCTCATTTCGGATCTTATCTCGCAAAGAAACACCGAGCATAGCTCTCTCCATAGCTCGCTGCGCGACTTTGAGCTTCCTCATAAGGCCAACAGTAAGAGACCACGTAGCCATACTCAACACGCAATATTTACAAACATCGCACTGACAGTTAAATCAGCCGATTATAGCTGAATTACATACCTACGACATAGGGTACCTATCGGTATCCTTTGACCACAACTCTATAAATATGTCACCAAAAAACCAACCTCCTTCTAAGCCTTCTAGCCTGAGGCCAACCGTCAACCTGAGGCATAGATATCGACAAGGATATAGACAAATAGAAAGAAATTCGGGAGGTTTTTGCGGTGAGACAAGTTAAATATAACAAACTTAAACAAACGTAAAACCAAATTATAATAACATGTTATCTACCAATAAAATTACTATTAATATTAATCATACCCACGTTTATGTTAAATGTAATTCAGTACCATAAAATTTAATAACAAATATTAAAAGGTTACAAGATTTATGTTAGGGTCGAAAAAATTCTAGGCCCTTTTTTTTCATTTGTATTTTGTCTCCACACATAGTGTATTTAGCCAGTGTCAAGTATTGTCATAGTGACAGAATATTTCACGTAAAGTCAAGTCTTAGTCACAATCTGGGTAGTCGTAGTCCAGTCTAAGTCAGGTAGTCTCAGTCCAGTCTAAGTCATGCCCCAGTAAAGTGGTGGCAACTTTACTAGAAGCTTCTATGGAATTTTGGAAGCATCACGAAAAACCACGTTTCACCACATTATATCACTTGCCCACACTAATGCTCGTAGTTCAGTACTTAATGCGTAAAACGCCACCAATTTTAAACATTAACACTGGAAAAAGCATGAGTTTTGAAAAATAATACAATGCCACGTCGTGAACTTTTTCGCGTTCCCGACAAAACTCTTTTCTAGGCCCTTGGTTATACCAATTAAATTAAAAGTATGAAAAGTAGAATAAACAGTATTTAAATATTTCGACATACCTAAATTGAAATCAAATAAACATAAAACTATTATTTATTTAGTACTTGACCTGTTGCGGGAGTCAAACCCGCCGCATCCGGGTTATAAGTCGACCTGCTCAACCACCACACCACAGAGGCTGTCGAATATCGAAAACAAGGATTAGTATCTATTAGCACCTGTCACTGTCACCGCACTCTGTAATGAGTAACTAAGTAATTTACTACCTTATTTAAAATTCAAATTAATGTTAATGTGACATAGCGGCTCGGACTTTAATTGGATTAACATAGGTACAGGCATATCCGATAATATACGATACGTGTTGATACAGCATGTTTATAAGATTAAAGGTGAAAAGCGTAACATTTTGAGTTGACAGCCTATGTGGTGTAGTGGTTGAGCAGGTCGGCTCATAACCTCGTAGTTCCTGGGTCCCTAGATACAGAGAATCTTAGGGTCCAGGATCTATAATAGTTATATGTGATCGGTGGGCCTTTTTTTTATGAGAATGAATGACGTGACGTGCTAGTCGTTCACCTGAATTTAAGCGACACGGCCGCCCATAACCGTTGCAGTTATTTATTTATTTATAATCTGTTATGATTCGGTCATAGTTTGATACGACAACGTATTAAAATAAGTGAAAAATCTTCGATTAAAATGATAATAGCGTACATGATGTCAATTTTCCGCTGTAAGTTATGTAATGCTTAAACAAGATGCGTATATACATATGTCACGTAATTTATTTTTCAGGGTTCCATATCCAAAGACTAAAAACGGATTACCTTCTAAGGGTCAATTCAGAGAGAGCAGCAAAATACTCGAGCACTTTTTAAGTGCTATTGGAATATCAACTTTAGTCCATAGGGAATAGGTAAGGTTTTAATGTTGCATACTATTTTCAGCTTTGTCTAAATGGATTAAGGTTGATATTCCAATAGCACTTATAAAGGGCTCGAGCATTTTGCTGCTCTGTCTGAATTGACCCTAAGCCTCCGGTGTCGGTGTGTATGTATGTCTGTCCGACTATACAGCTGTAGCTCTTGAACGGCAATAGGGCTGAAATGTAGACCTATATAATAATGCGTTATTACGACGGAATACTGAAATAATAAGCTATTTTGTGGACTCATTATAAATTTAAGCAGGTACAATACGGAACCCTTAAAACGCGAGTCTGACTCGCGCTTGGTAGGTTATTGTTTCTCAAAAACACCCGCATCGATTACCTACTTGGCAAGCAAATTGTATTTTCACCTCACTAGCTCGGAAAGATTCTCTTTGTCATTCAAAATCTGGGCGCAAAAACGCATTTTAATCGCTAGCGTGGAAAGTGTTTTTAAAATTCGAAAGTTTCTACTCAATAATTTTCTCGTCAAGAATTGAGGATTTAATCACAGATCTGCCCGAATTTAACCTTCTTCCAGCCAGTCCACTGAAAACTCATTAATACCACAGACTACCTCCTAAAAGATACCATCTTTTTCTCGTTTACCAACTTCATTTTTAGAATAATCGCACTGTCCAGCACCAAAGAGTATATAACCAATACGCTAGCCAGCACGGCGACTGCATGGAAAATGGATGAAAAACACTTTTTCTTTAATTTTCCATGAATGACGAGCTAGTCGTTTACCTGATGTTAAGCGTTACCGCCACCCATAGCTAAATTAATAATCTAAAAACAAATCTTTTCTTAGCCTCTTAGCTGTTTTTCTTGCATTTTCCTCGCTGTAGTAAGGTGAAAAGTTGTGTGTTGCACTCGGCAGCAAAGTTTTTCTGCGTCTCGTACCTTTGAAACCTACGCTCAGGATTCTTCATTTGAACCACTCGCTACGCTTGTGGTTCAATCCTAGAATCCTTCGCTTGCTCAGGTTTCAATTCAAGTACTCGCGCCAAAAATCAACTTTGCAGCCTTGTATAATAAATAAATTAATAAATTTTTAAATTTTATTTTACTTATAAATCTTAATCGGTTTCGATACCGCGTTTATCATATTAGCTATTCCGCGATATACCTACTTTCGGATCGTCTACGTCCAGTCTAAAACAGCGTAACGCGCCTGTAATATTAAATATTCTGTGGTAACGCTTAAAAAATACTAAAATGTCTCATTATATGACTATAACTATACCTGAATTACTATTTTGAAATACGTATTTAATTTAACAAATAGTACCCTGAGGGTCAATTCACATAGAGCGGCAAAATGCTCGAGCAGTTTTTAAGTGCTATTGGAATATAATCCTTATCCCATTTTGACAAAGCTGAAAACAGTATGCAGCATTAAAATCTTACCTATTTTAATGTTGCATACTATTTTCAGATTTGTCTAAATAGATTAAGGTTGATATTCGTATAGCACTTAAAAACTGCTCGAGCATTTTGCTGCTCTGTCTGAATTGAGCCTAAGTCAGCTCCGTCATAGATTACAGCTAAGTTATATAATAAGGTAGTATCGGTTTACGTGTAAGCACAGTATGGGTCAAGGTTGAATGCAAGCTCGTGTTTCTAAAGAGTGCTGACCACTAACACCGATAATTTTTTTGTGAAAGCTTTCGCTTTAAGTAGAAAAGACAGCTTAAATTACCGGTATATATATTTATTTCTATTTTTTTTACATGGAAAACTAACTGTTGCTTATATAGAAGCTAATAAATTATGATTATAAACTTAACTCATTTAGGCGATGTTATACAACGCTATTGATAGAAATCTATTAACTCTTTATTAAATTACTATTTAATAAGTATATTTACAACAAAAAGCTCAAATTTTATATTCACTTTTTATGGAAATAGAACCAACGAAAATGCACAACCTATTAGTGGCATCACACTAGTATTATAAAGGCGAAAGTTTGTATGTGTGTATGTGTGTATGTTTGTTACTCCTTCACGCTTAAACGGCTGGACGGATTTGGATGAAATTTGGAATAGACATAGCTTATACGCTGGATTTGACAAAGGTTACTTTTTATCTACGGATGAAGCCGCAGGGCGCAGCTAGTAAAATATAAGTAGGAGTGGGGGCTCTCCTCATCAGCAGCCACAAAATTAAACTGACATAAAATTATCTTCTGTACATATACTAAAACTGAAACTGGACTAAATCTGGGTTAAGTCTTGAAAAATTAAGTTATTAAAATTATTCCTTGCGTCATTTTCATGTATAGATAATACAGCTGGCCTCCGCAGTGCAACCCACCTAACATGCGCACAGCGAGAAAATTTACTCTACTCTTTTTCTCGTGAGAGACCGTGACAAGACTATGGTGGCGCCAAGTGTGTCTCACTCTAACAACGACGATAAGTTTTCTCGCGATGCGCATGCTAGGGGGTCAGAGCTGAGTAGAGACAATTACGTGACGTTACCCATACGCTGCGATAAAACATAGCCGGCAAAAAAGAGGAATCAAAGGGAAGAAAGAATGGAAAGGGAAAAAGATAGGGGAACAAGATAACTGGATGGGACGGCAATAAGTAGAAGGGAGCAAAGCCTGCCTTCCTTCCTATTAATTAGGGCGTAAAACTAATTAGTAATTAGCCATTTCGAAGCCGGGGCAGGTCAGCTATTAATGGTATATTTAAATCGTTAAACGCTCACACATTTCAGTACTCTACAACCTTTACACCCGTAGCGTACGCACAGAAAGATTTATCGCTGTACACGTTCTCTATTATTACACATAATGTTTTACAATTGAATATTATTATTTTAATAAATACAGTTATTCCGACTTTATGTCTGTATCTTATTGGACCTTGGAATGGTTCTTTGAAATTGCAAAAACATTCATGTACGATATTATGTGTACTACCAATTAGATTGATAAACGATGTAACTCTTTCAATCGTACTTATTAGTTACTAAAATATTGTTTATTAACGGGATATTTACCATGTAATTTATTTGTTTCGAGTTGCCGTTATTTCGGTACTGTTGCAAGCACCGTGATCACGCACGAACTGCTGCGGGGACGGCTTAAACATGTGAATAGTTAGGTCTTTCGAAAAAGCATTAAAATGTTTAAAGAAAGGTTGAGGCTGCATTTTGCGGTTTTGTGATTGTTAAAAGCGAGGGTATAATAAATAAATAAATAAATACGCCTCTACTTCATTTGAATACTTACAAAAACAGTTGTTTAGAAAATTAAGAATTGATATAACTTAACAATAAAATATTATAAAAACTTTGATGATAACAAAAACTAAACTAACAAAGCAGACAAAACGCAGATACGCTTTATTAATAATCAATTTTTAACAATCGTTCTGTTCAATTGCATTCTTCCTAAATCGCTTAAAATCGATTATTTTTACAACAATGACCTCCTATTAGGTCCAGTAGTCCCTATTTTATAACCAAATAACATTTTTACAGCATTCACAATTAAATTAATCGTCAGTAAGCTATTCTAAACAATTAGCGCCTTGGTAAGGTCAAAAATTATTATTCCTAATCGATTATTACAATCGATTACGACATGCGTTTACGATTCGAGAAAAGACCGATTCGAATTGATGAAAGACGTTTGACGTTAATTGTGTGCGTGGAACTTTATAATATCACTTTGTTCTTTTGTTGTCAGAAAAGTTAATAAATTAATCATCATGTTTATACTAAAAAATTTAATAAATTACTGCTGTTGCAAATTTTTATTACCGGAAAAATCCGCGGGAGCCGTTTCTTGTAACTTGGAAGAGTCTTCAAGCTGATCTTGATCGTTCATTGATCAATTCTATATAGAATTCTAGAGTTCTTCCTTGAAAGGAAGTCAATAAAATCACCATAGATGAACAAACACATTTGAAAAAATGTATAGAAACATATTATTTAACAACGACGTTAAGCTGTGTTCCGGTTTGAAGGGCATTGTAGCTAGTGAAATTACTGGGCAAATGAGACATTATGATCTGATCACTCAGTCTAGTAATCTGATTACTAGACTGTGTGATGTCTCAGGATGACGTGCGCACTGCAGTGTCACGAAAAACTTTATTGTTTTAAAGTTCCGAGTGACATTGCAACTGTTATGGGCGGCCGTGTCGCTTAACATCAGGTGAACGACTAGCTCGTCACTTCACCCAATAGCCTAAAAAAAAGCCCTTTTTACATAAACGTCATCATCATCATCAGCCTGAAGACGTCCACTGCTGAACATAGGCCTCCCTTACAAATCGCCACTTTGACTGGCTACTTGCCTCCTGCATCTGACGGCTCCCCACGGTTTTGACCAGATCGTCGGTCCACCTAGTGGGGGGCCTTCCTACACGTACGGCCTACTTATACGTCATAATTAAATATTTATTTTGTTTATTTTAGTGTTACTTCCCTGATAAACTTGACCTAACCTAATCTATCCGCATTCTGAAATGAATTTCTAGACTAACAGGTACTAACCCAACTAAATAAACTACAAGGTAATTTTTAAATAAAGAACATAACTTATTAGTTAATACGTTATCCTACCAAAATAACATACCTACTCTACCTTAATAACTTGAAAAAAAAATTAGGCTAAAAAACTCATTCATCTATCCGTGTCCGGTAAGGTGCAACTTACCAACTTGACCTTAAGATCAAGTACTCGGTCTTACTTTCAATTGTTTTAGTAAAAAAAAAAGTTTAGTTTCCAGACAAAAGGTCACAAAAACCGGTAGTGATGATTTCATCAATATACCTTCACAATAGGATGCGATGGAGCGTTTGGATACTATGTAATTTAATAACATGATGTGTACCTACCTAAATAATAATACAAATAAAGTCTGCTATTCGATAAGTTGTGGTTTAGCATTGTATTTAGAAAATGTTATTTGAAATTAAATTATTGAATTGAATGGCTTCCAGTGAAATTAGATAGACAGATAAACTCTTTATTGTAACACACAAATCATTAAAAACCGGCCAAGTGCGAGTCGGGCTCGCGCACGAAGGGTTCCGTACCATACATACTCTATAAAAACGAGCAAAAAATCACGTTTGTTGTATGGGAGCCCCCTTAAATATTTATTTTAGTCTGTTTTTTAGTATTTGTTGTTATAGCGGCAACAGAAATACATCATCTGTGAAAATTTCAACTGTCTATCACGGTTCATGAGATACAGCCTGGTGACAGATGGACAGACGGACGGACAGCGGAGCCTTATTAGTAATAGGGTCCGTTTCACTCTTTGGGTACGGAACCCTAAAAACTAAGTGAAAAAATCAAAAAAGTTAGGGTACGGTGGGGTTTGGTTAGTTAGGTGTATGCGTAATGTAAAGTCACCGACATAGTTTTTTTTATTTTTATGTAAACAAATGACGTGACGAGCTAGTCGTTCGCCTGGTGTTAAGCGTCACGGCCGCCCATTACAGATTGCAGTGTCACTCGGAAGTCTAAATTAAAGTTTCGCGTGACACTGCGCACTGCGCACGTCATCCTGAGACATCTAGACTGTGAGATCAGTTCTTAAGTCTCATTTGCCCAATAATTTCACTAGCTACAGTGCCCTTCAAACCGGAACACAGTAGTGCTTGCACACTACTGCTTGGCGGCAGAATAACTGGCAAAGCGGTGGTACCTACCTAGACGAACTTTGCAGAAAAGTCCTACCACCTAGTAAAATAGAATAGTAGTATTAGTGCGTGTAGTGGTAGTACTAGGTATAGAAACGAGCGTGAGTAAGATCCATAAATACTGTTTGCTAGGCACTCACAGATTCAGTAGAAAAACTCGATCTGTGTCACCGACATAACTTTCAAAGTAAACAAGTTGCAACAGCAATGGGGAAGCTAGTGAAATTACTGGGCAAATGAGACTTTATGATCTGATCACACAGGTTAGTAATCTTATTACTAGACTGTATGAAGTCTCAGGATGACGTGCGCAGTGCAGTGTCACGCAAAACTTGGTATATTAATTTAGAGTTCTGAGTGATACTGCAATCTGTTATGGGCAGCCGTGACGCTTAACATCAGGTGAACGACTAGCTCGTCACGACATTCAGTTACATAAAAAAGACGAAAAATAAGCCACTCTGCTCGCAGAACTGACAACCGATGGGGAAGAAAGGTTTTCTTGTGGCCTAGATGGCCCGATGATCTGTTCAAAACCGCGGCGAGCTCTTCGATGCAAGAGGCAAGAAGCCGTTTAAAGTGGCACTGCATGGGAGTCCTAGCCTTCGTATATTCAGCAGTAGACGTGTCTGGCTGATAATGACGTATAAAAACGTCAAATAGTACAGTGCAGGTATGCATTAGGCAATTAGGTCATGATGAACAAGCGTCTCAACTATGATAGCCCAAGATCAAGAAAACAAAGTAATTAGGTGGAGTTTTGGCGGGAACGTGATAAAGTTCACGTCGTTGCATTGTATTATTTCACAAAACTTATGCTTTTTCTAGTGTTAATGTTTAAAATTAGTGGCATTTTACGCATTAAGTGCTGAATTATGAGTATAAGTGTGGGCAAGTGATATAATGTAGTGAAACGTGGTTTTTCGTGTTGCTTCCAAAATTCCATAGAAGCCTCTAGTAAAGTTGCCACTACTTTACTAGGGCATGACTTAGACTGGATTATGACTACCTGACTTAGACTGGACTATGACTACCCTGACTGACTGTGACTAAGACTTGACTTTACATGAAATATTTCATAATACGATGAAAAACTACAATACTTGACACTGGCTAAATACACTATGTGTGGAGCCAAACTATAAGAAAAAAAAAGTAATTAGGTAAGTACTAAACTATAAAAGATAAAAAAGTTGCAGGTATGCCTATATTTTAGAACTTCTAGAAAATCCCTCCATTTAAACCAATAATGAACATTGATGACTCTATCATAGAATCTAAATTAAATATGTTATTGACAGATTTGTTAATGGATAGAAAATATAATGAATACATTTTTTGTTATGCAATTTTTGTAATTTTTGACAGCGTATCTACTCAATCGTAGAATAAATGATTTATTGAAAATGTGAGTGACCATGATTTAATAGAAGCTTGCAGCTTTTTATAATAATTATAATGTGTGTTATAAACTGTGTAAATGATGTTTTGATTATAAAAAGAATTTGTGGTATTTTATTATTTGAAGTTCAATGCTTCTATTAGTATTTGCAAACTCTTAGCGCAAATACTATAATCTCATAAAATTACCTTGTCCTGGTAGTTGTACAAAGCTGAGCACAGTTTCTACATTTATTTAAATGATGACCAGCAAAGTTACATTACTTCATGCCACAGAATTCCTACTAAGCAAATAAGAATATTGTCTTGCAACAGTCAACAATATTTTTTACATTTTTCGTGAATTTTTTTTTTCGTGCGTATAAGACGCAATCTTTCCGCCATTTTTGATATGGCCACAGAGTATATATAGTCATTTGTTTTTTCTCTAATCTGTGGATATGGCTCATAACTCCAGAATAGATATATACATACTACTACGTAAACAGACAATACTAGGATTCGTGTCTAAAATTTCGAAACCATAACACAACCAGACAAAAAACACTATAAAAATGCAATCGAGTTTTGGCGGGAACGCAGAAAAGTTCACGTCGGTGCATTGTATTATTTTACTAAACTTATGCTTTTTCCAGTGTTAATGTTTAAAATTGGTGGTGTTTTACGCATTAAGTGCTGAATTACGAGCATGAGTGTGGGCAAGTGATACAATGTAGTGAAACGTGGTTTTTCGTGTTGCTTCCAAAATTCCATAGAAGCCTCTAGTAAAATTGCCACCACTTTACTAGGGCATGCCTTAGACTGGATTATGACTACTCTGACTGTGACTATGACTTGACTTTAAGTGAAAATTTCCATAATACGATGAAAAATTACAAAACTTGACACTGGCTAAATACACTATGTGTGGAGCCAAAATATAAGAAAAAAAAATAATTCAATGTTTTGTTCTGATATGTATGATGAAATTATTGTTTTTTACGTTTTATATAAAAGTCTTTAAAATACCTTTTAAGTACAAAAAAGTACCTAACTTAGTATGTTAATCACATACCTATCTATAAATAAATAAAATAAATAACGCCCAACGAACACATACACGGATCCTGGAACTAGGTATCCCTGTATTTAGAAACCCCACGAAATACCAGGACTATGATCCCACAACACCCAGACACAGATCAAGTATTTGCGCCTCTGTCATGTGCTCAAATACCTACTTGTCCTGTTGCGGGATCCAACCCACCGCCTCCGGGCTATGAGCCAACCTGCTCAACCACCACACCACAGAGGCTGTCTATATCTATATAAAACGTATTATATATAAAAATAAATAGCCACGCACATGTTAATAAAGTTACAACAGGTGTTTCTACTGATGTAACATTATAATTGCCACCTTGCTTCCCATTTTCCGTAGATGTCCGAATCAGTACGAAGGCTAGTCTATAATTAAAAATATAAAAACGTTTATAGCAGTTTCACTACTAACACCTCTTGTTTTGACCAATACAGTGTCAGTACCTACTTGTGGCATAACATGTAGAAGTGATAAAGGTTAGTTTACTGTGTATTTATCATGTATGCTAGGCACATTTTTTTTTCATACCCACATATTTTTGTAACATCATTCTTAATTTAAAAATATCCATTATAAGTATGCTACAAACTGTGTATTGAAATATTATAACTGACTGCTATTCATCTGCTGTTACAATAGGGTTGATCCATAGTTCTAAGTGAAAAGCTCCTGATTTTAAAGTGATTCCAAGTGAGAAAATCTTCCTTCGCACACCACCTGCGCGGACAGGGGTTGAGGTAACAAAACGAGACAAAGTCATACGAAATAACAAAGATCAGAGCAGGATGTAACAAAAGACATCAACGGGTTCCCGTGATTTATTAGATGTAGTTGAAATACACCACCAATTTCGTATGAGGGAAAGTTGTATCATTGGTCAACTGGATTTATAGTCAATGGAGGTAGACTAGCATCCCTGCAGCACGAAAGATTGAAAGTTAAGGAAAAATCGGAAGGGACTGTGATTAAAAATGTTTAGTCATTTTCAGTCAAAGCCTTGATTTTTGCCTAAACTGAAGACATCCACTGCTGCACATAGGCCTCCCCCAGAGAGCGCGTCCCTAAGCGGCTGGCTCGCCTCCTGCATCTATCGGCTCCTCACTGTTTTCACCAGATCGTCGGTCCATCTAGTGGGGGGCCGGCGTACGCTGCGTCTTCCGGTTCGTCACTTGAGAACCTTTCTTCCCCATCGGTTGCCAGTTCTGCGAGCGATGTGGCCTGCCTATTGCCATTTCAACTTGCTAAGAGCTATATCGGTCACTCTAGTTCTCCTGCGGATCTCCTCATTCCGGATCACTTCAAATCGACTGACTGACGGACTGGGGTTAGTTATTGGCAATACAGTTACGATTTTTATTATGTGGGCTGCTTAGTGCTCACAGATGTGTAAGCAAGACCGAAACGGATAGGTATAGGTAGATATTTTATAATGCAGAAAAATTAAGAGTTATCGCTGACAAACGGGAATATTATCAGTGAAACCGTGGGCAGTGAGTATTACTTTAAAATAAATAATAAATAAATAAATATTTGCGGACATTTCACACACTAAATCACGCCATCTAATCCCAAACTAAGCAAAGCTTTGTACTATGGAAACTAGAGAACTGATAGAATACTTAGACACATTTTGTTTGTAAATTATATATAGAATAAACACCCAGACACAGAACAAACACCTATGTTCATCACACAAACGTTTGTCCCAGGTGGGAATCGAACCCACAACCTACAGATCAGAAGGCAGGGCTACTACTAACTGAGCTATCAGGCCAGTGGTATAGTCGGCCTTTACTTGTAATAAAAGATAATAATGAGCATGCGCCTTTACCCACAGTTCCCATATATCAGGGTCCCGCCCAACGGTAACTCTATCTAATTCCCGATCAAACTACAAGTTAATTAATAGCCACTTGTTGAAATCGATTTTCAACTTGATTTATAAATCGAATGACCCGCATTTATAGGGGCAATCGATTCCGGTATAGGTACTCGGTAGACATTGAAGTGTTACGGTTGCGATGCGAATGTTATGGATATCGATCAACTAACTACAATTATTGACTTACGACATACTACGACCTACGATTACAATTGCCTACCTAATTATCGATTATTAATGTGACTAAAACCAACTTTTATTAGTGTCCCTTACAAAGAACTACCCTGAGCTGTCTTCCTTTCCGTGGTCGCACATGTATGTAGTAGGTACTCTAGCAGGTTTTTTTTTTTTTATGAGATGATTGGCAAACAAGCAGGCGGCCCACCTGCTGGTAAGTGGTCACCGCCGCCTATGGACATCTGCAACACCGAAGGCATTGCCGGTGCGTTGCCTACCCTTAGAGAGGACTCTTTTAACACTTTTCTTGAAGCTCCCCATACTGGTTGATTAGCCGTTCTAAAGTGCGGTCATTTACGTGGATGAGTGACTACATCTGTCACTACAAAAAAGGGTGTTTACAACTGAACATTTACGTGCTTCGGGTTCAATAGATACTCTTATCGCTACACAGCAATACTCCACACAGTTTTTAGTAGAAGTACCTATATATATATATATAGTCTTATACTGTCAATAAGAGCCAGCCCGCGGTTTTACCCACATTTCTTCACCCCATTAAGTGCCCTAATAGGTTTTGAATTTTCCAAAATTATTACTATACCTACCCTAATTAATAGAAAGACACTTTTCAGTCTCTATAGGATGTTGCATGCGTTTGGGCGGTACGTTGTCTGTCTGTCTGTCTGTTAGTCAGTCAGTCAGCCACTCAGGCCTTTTATTATATAAAGCATTTAATATACAGATACAATATTTTAATTAAATAGAAGTATAGTAAGTATAGTAGTTTTACTAGGTGGTAGGACTTTTCTGCAAAGTTCGTCTAGGTAGGTACCACCGCTTTGCCAGTTATTCTGCCGCCAAGCAGTAGTGTGCAAGCACTACTGTGTTCCGGTTTGAAGGGCACTGTAGCTAGTGAAATTACTGGGCAAATGAGACTTTATGATCTGATCACTCAGTCTAGTAATCTGATTTATTAGACTGGGTGATGTCTCAGGATGACGTGCGCAGTGCAGTGTCGCGCGAAACTATTGTTTTAAAGTTCCGGGTGACACTGCAACTGTTATGGGCAGCCGTGTCACTTAACATCAGGTGAACGACTAGCTCGTCACGTCACTCAATCACATAAAAAAAAAAAAAAAAAAAAAAAAAAAAAAAAGTATAGGTATGGGCGGGACAGGGTATTACCAAACAAGTATAAAACTAATATTTAAAGCATTTTCACACGTGAGACCGTGACGAGGCAATTTGGATGACCCGTGTGAATCGATAATCGGCAATAGTCCTACGTGACCTTACATATTGCACAGCCAAGATTTGGAGGTCAGAATAAATACTTTAATAACAATGTAAGTAGTTAATATAGTCATTTTTATTCATGTACTGATTCATGACATGTAATGATTGATAGTTATGAAAGAGATACCGCTGTTACGTTTATTTAGATTTTGACAAAGTCTTGGCACTTATTTGGCACAACGAGTCGGTACAGCATTTAATCATCCTTATATTTTGCAAGAGTAGGAATCTTGAGCGATATAGGGCGTGCTCACTGCCACTCCAGATTAATCTGTTTGGAAGCTACTTTGGCGAATTTATGCCCGTTTTCACCAAAGATCCCAAATTTTAAGGGATCCTTAAAAATATTTATGTGACATCTGACAGTAATTTTGTTTTCACAGGCGATTAAGGGACACCTAAAGCTTAAGAGATCCCCTAAGTTTAGGGGGCCGAAGCTCGACCCCTTAGGGTCAATTCACATAGAGCGGCAAAATGCTCGAGCAGTTTTTAAGTGCTATTGGAATATAAACCTTATTCCATTTCGACAAAGCTGAAAACAGTATGCAACATTAAAATCTTACCTATTTTAACGTTGCATACTATTTTCAGCTTTGTCTAAATAGATTAAGGTTAATATTCATATAGCACTAAAAAACTGCTCGAGCATTTTGCTGCTCTGTCTGAATTGAGCCTTAGCGTTAGGCGGCAGGTAACGCCAGTTTTTTTTTCAATTGTATTTGGCAACTGTTTCTACCCGCATAACGCCAGAAAATGTATTTGTTTTAATACTTTTCTGATGCATAATATATTAAAAACTCTAATGCTAATATCAATAAAGCATGGTGCTTGTATTTTTGACGATTATTCTCTAAAATATATAAAAAAAATAATGAAAATCAGCAACGTACGGTTTTTGGAAACCGTAGAAAAGAATAAACTGTCACATTACAATTTAAGTGTCACTCAGCGCTGTGAAAACGAATTTAGGTAAGGGTCAAATCTAAGGGACCCTTAGCCAAAAAAATGGTGTCCAGATTCTGAAACGAGGCAGAGAGACGACGAGCTATTGAGGATCTTGGGTTTTTGCAGAGCTTGTCTTGTCCAGCATCTAATGAGGCCCAAATGATTTATGGGCTGGCTACACCGTGTCTCCAATCCTTAGGTTATAAATAAATGATATTATTTTAGTTTTCCTTTATAAATACTTATATAATTAGGTACCTAAATTATAAGGAGTGTATGTGTGTGTAGGCTGCTTTAAAAACTAAATTTAAAAAGCTAAATTGGATGATATTCTGATTGAAGCATAGCATATAAGATTAGGTATAATTGTAGATAGACTTATGGGTGGTGTAGCAGTGCCAACGCCCATATACCTAATACTTGCATTATAAAAATCATACCAATATACTGCTACATTTCAGTGAAATAATGACAAACGCATTGTATTATAAAAAACAAATCTGTAGGGGTCACAACCAAGTCACTTTAGCATATTCCTCCTGAAAATAAACACCTCCAGCAATATTAAAACTGCATTCCCATCTATCCAGTCCCAGCCAGGCAGGTGGTACTAAATTGAGATGTTCGTTAGGCCCCTAATGTATGTATCGAGGCATCTGGCCACCGCGCTACTCGGACCATTCTAGGTCTTTTTAATAATGCAGGATTGAAGGATTGGGAGCTATTTTAGTTTGGTAGCTGTTAGGCTTTGCAGTTTACATTTGAGCGCTTTAAATTGGAGTGCTTAGATGTAAAGAAAATTCACCTTTCACGCCTCTTGATAAAGTTCGGATTAGTACACGCTAATGATTATTAATATTTATTACCTACTATTATTATACTCATTAATTTACATATACATACGAGAAGCGGTCCGCAGTTTCACTTGCTTAGGTGTCTACTCGTTTTCCATTAGAGAACTCTGGACTTTTTGAGACAACATTTTTCGTATTTTGATATCCGTAGATTAAGCGATCTGTGTGTAAAATTTGATTCAAATAAGGTCAGCCATTATGGCGTGAATGCCTCTGAAAAAAATATATAAACAACGTTTCACTTGTTTCACTTAGGCATATGCTGCGCTAAAATGTTTTTAATGTCAAGTAAGTACGAAACCTACTCCAGGTATAAAAAATTACACCAATTTGTGGCTAATTTTCATCACATTAGACAGAAATAGTCGTCATGAAATTATTATTGTATTTGCATTGTACAGAATGCAAAAAATGTCTGTGCTATTTTGTGTGAGGTCCACTCGCAGAATTACTAGTGGTGTAAATAATAATACACAAAATTAATCAAACCAATCCCGCAATGTAGTAAAGCGCCAATGCAGCAATTAATGACTTTATGACGATCTGAGGACACCAATCCCTCAGTGATTGCTACGATACTATAATCCTGTTATAGTTTCTGGCCTATCTGCGACTTGACGCGTTACCGAATATATTATGATTTTACGTTTAACTTAAAAATACGGAAGGCTCATTGGTTGCCTGTTGATCATCGACTGTCTTCAACCAATGAGCGTAAATACTGATATTTTTAAGTTGACATGGGTTTAACTTTAACAAACGTACGAGAAACCACGTGTTAGTCATCTATATTACCCTACCTATAATATTTTGTTACCTACATCAATAGAAATAATAATGTCTAGAGCTAAGAACTGGCAGTGTGCATAACATTGACACATCGCTCGCAGAACTACGACATGCAGCAATTTAAAAGGAGGGTCAAAAGAGTATTATCACAGGGTAAGCAACGCATCAGTGGCACGTCTTGTGTTACAGATGTCCATAGGCTACGGTGACCTCTTCCCATCAGGAGGGCCGTATGCTTGTTTGCTACCTATAGCATAAAAAAAAACAACAATCGATGGGGAAGAAAGGTTCTCGAGTGGTGACCACAACCCGGAAGACGCAACGCAAGCCAGCCTTCACTAGGTGGACCGACAACCTGCTCAGAACCGCGGAGAGCCGATGGATGGAGGAGACCTATGTTCAGATACTATATAGGAATGAGTAAGAGAGAAACAATAAAAAAAAAAAACAAAATAACAAAGTTGTAAACTTTGCATACACAGATTAGAGAAAAAAACAATTGACTATAGTTGCATACAACACCGTCAACTGCTTTTTACTCTTTTTATAATCTATTTGCAAATGTTTTTCATTGAGCACTTCGAGCCTATACCTATACTTTTTTAACTACCTTAATAAAAACTCACTCAATCCTCACTAATATCAATATAATAGCAGACTCGCCCGAGGCATAACTCTCAGTCGGTATAAATAGCTTGCGCGGGCGCACTAACTGATTCTAATGCGGGGTACATTTGTTTGGACAGCGGGTTATAGCTTTAGAATAGTGGAGATTCACTAGTGATGTTATACGTGGGGCGAGAGGCGAGATGCTATGCGATGCGATGCGACGCGATTTTACTATTAGGAGGGAATCAACACAAATGATTCTCAAGAATATCCTATGAAAAAAGGGGTTTACAACGACTTCAGTCGCCTTTTCAATACTGAGAACATACTTGGTTGATATATACCTTTTCCAGTTACTTTGATTTAAAAACCAAACAACTGAACTAATTTTGATAAAACTTCTATGGGACCAATTTGAAAGTATAATTATCTTATACAATAAAAAAAGATTTTACAAATCAGTTTATAAATAACGAAGATATAAAGTACCTAACAAACCGAAAAAAAAACAAAATGTTAGAAATGTCGAAGCTTTAGTAATGTCGTGTCAAACTATACCTACGTAGGTATTATAGATCTTTTGATCGGCCCTTTTTTTCGGGGACTACTACTGTTATATAACATTGATAAAATCGAGGCTTTTGAATTGAAATCTCTACTATTTACACCACCGCGCACCGCCCGGTGTGAAGTTAGCGGCCGAAACCCCATATAACCCGACAAAATTAAAAAGTTATAGAATAGAAAATTGCTCATACACAGCTATAACGAACCTACTAATCATGCAATTTTTGATTGTGTCAACGCACAGATAAATGAATAGATTATGGATCTAGAATAAAAATTACCATTATAAGTACTTACTCTAGGGTCTAGGAGCAATTTTGTTTTTGATTTACGAATAGCAGAAAACAAAAGAAAATTTATAAGTATTTTGTTATTTTTTTCTTTTCCAGGAAAACTTATAGCCTAATAAACTGCAGGCTATCCCTATCTGTATTATTCAATGCATGTTCCCTGTGCTAGGTATTTAGGTAGTTATTTCAAATGATCGCCTTGCTTTCGCCGGCATCTCAAGTAGGACGCAGGTTCTTAATGAGGCGGCCATTTGTCTAGCAGTCCCACAGTTCCACGAATTATTTAGTCACATTAAAGTTAATGTTTACACGGGAAGCATTGGTACAGGTAATTAAACACTTCAGATGGACGTGACTGAAATCACGAGAGATTGCTAAATGTGTTTTTTATTAATACTAAAAGTTGTGGAGTTCCACACCTGCAAGATGTGTAATGAGCTTCCAGCTGAGGTTTTTCCGGTGATATACAATATCATCGTCATCATCAACAGCCTGAAGACGTCCACTGCTGAACATAGGCCTCCCCCAGAGCGCGCCACCTTGAGCGGCTGCTCGCCTCCTGCATCCATCGGCTCCCCGCGGCATTCACCAGGTAGTCGAGCCACCTAGGGGGCCGACCTACGCTGCATCTTCCGGTTCGTGGTCGCCACTCGAGAGTCTTTCTTCCCCATCGGTTGTCAGTTCTACGAGCCATGTAGCCTGCCCATTGATATACAATATGGGTCACTTCAAAAGGCGGGTAAAAAGAGGCTTAAAGGGTAGGCAACGCATCGGTACTTAGTCACAGATTACTGAATATGTTACTTTGTACTTAGTGACTTAGTGCCCTTGGTGCTGCTAGTGTTCATAGGCGACGGTACCTGCTTACCATCAGGCAGGCCGTCAGCTTGTTTGTCCACCCATGTTATAAAAAAAATGGTCCAATTAATGTTGTAGATGTTACCTATTCTACATCCTTATTCTACTTTATTTAGAGAGTACTTATTTGCTTTACGTACGTAAGTAATTTGTTTCTTTTTAGTTTTTGATGATAAAGCCGGTCCTACGCTTATATTAAATCAACAATGCCGTATATGGTAGCCGTGAAAAAACACTGCTTATGCAAATGAAATGTGCAATTACTAAAGGAAAACAGAACCTAAAACGACTAGGGCGCACTGAGACTGAGTAAGAGAAGTCTGAGGTACTCTACTAAAGCAGCCGTGAAGTCGTGCGGAGCCTTTTCAGGTTATTTCGAGTCAAGTCTGACAGTATGGTATACAATTCTTAGAGTATAGACTAAAGCATAGAGAGAACTTGATTATGTGTAAAGCGTACCACTTTTTTGGACGTTTTTTATATGATGTGGACACTTTGATGTGAATGAGTCTGACAGATTTGCATAGAAAAAACAGTTGACTCGAGTCGAAAAAAATGGTACGGTGCTTATCGCAAGCGTAGCTAATTACCATATGTTTGTTTCATTCCTTCGCCACTGACGTAGCGATACGTGTGAGCAGTACAAATATTATATCGTTTTGATGATCTTTCTATGCTTTATTCTATACTCTAAGGTACAATTACTCAGACTTCACTCACTAAATAGAAGCTTAATTTTTTTTGTCTGTGGCAATACACACAGCATTAAAAACTGACGCTTTGCCCCCAGAGAGCAGCGTCATTTTTTTAGTGCTCTGTGGTAATTGATGTCTTTTGACATATCAGAGGCCAGCATACATTTAACCCCGGTTCTTCTAATTGTTCTCATTTCATTTTGGAATATGAATAGAATGGACCTAACGTTTAAGTCTAGACTTACCTATGTAAATAGGGCAAAATCTATGCGTTTATTACATAAGTATATACGTTTTTGGATGTATTTGTGTGGATTGTAGGAATTAAATAAATACTAAATACACAAAATTACGATAACTAAGCATACACCTACGCTTTTTACTCATCATCATCCACAGCCTGAAGAGTCCAGCTGCTGAATGTACAGCTCCCTTTGTCTATTAAGGCCACTGCCATAGAGCGCCACTTTGAGCGGCTGCTTGCCTATTACATCAATCGGCTCCCCGCGTTTTTTGCCAAATCATCGCTAAACCTAGTGGGTGGGGGCCTACGTAGCGTCTTCCGGTTCGTGGTTACCACCAGAGAACCTTTCTTCCATATCGGTTGTCGGTACTGCAATGTGGCCTGCCCGCTATCTGTTCAACTTGCTAATATTCTAAGAGTAATAAAGTGATTTTTCATTAATTTTAATTTAATGTTACCTACGCCGTTAATCTGAAACATAAAACAACCCGATAATAATCGTATTTCATAATTACGTAATCAACGCCATAGCCGTTGTAGATATGCCGAGAATGCAGAAACTACTTGTATGGTCAAAACTCTATACTCCGGTTTCAGGAAGTATTTACATTGAACAACTGTGAATATCGTTGCACATGCACTGGCCCAATTTATGAACTTTTTCTCGTTTTTTATCTATATTAAATAATTTATCAACTTATATCCTGCATCGCGCAAACGGTATTATTTTCCGCTTTTCATATATGAGGCGCATGTTACTGAACTACTTAATAAGAAAGTGTCTCCTACTAGGAGAGTTATAGATTTATTATAAGTATAGACACACAGCCATACACACCCCCACACACACACACACACACACACACACACACATACGCACACATACTGCTAGATCGACATAGACTTGATGGTTGGAGGGTATCATCTTTTTACGGCGGAGTACTAACAAGCTTTATTTCTTAATTCAACCCTTAATAAGGGGTTCAAAAATAAATAGAGTGATAAAGATTTTGTGAAGGAACGCGGGAGAAACCACGGTCCGTGTAATAAAGAACTGTAGCGACTAGGGACACACGTTGTTTACGTCATTGCCGACGCCGGCGCCGACCTAAATAAAGGGCGCGAGATTAAATAATAAGTTAGTCACGAGGTTAGTCCCAAGTTAGTCACGAGGTTAGTCGCAAGTTAGTCGCAATTAGTAGGAGTTATAAGGGAGTCGAATCTGAGTTCCTACGTAGTCTTAGACGCGTGTCCACACATACCCCGAGTTATTAAGTTTATCTATGAATCATTACTGTGCTCAGTTCATGTGAACAATATAATTGGTGGAAAACAATAACACTTTTATTTATCCCATTTCTGTAGTGAAATTATTGATAAACATTTAACGCTAAAGAACTATACTAAATAGCTAATAAGTTTCGTTTAATCTAGTGGTCATTTGTCTGTACATCATGCTTGGTCGTCACTATGTCGTATAAATACGACGCATAAAATTATTATTCTGGTCTTTTTGTGATTTCTGTATAATTTTCGTTTTTTATACATACGCTAACTACATAATTAAAAATGTCGTAAACATATTTCAGTAATTCATTTTAAAAAGTTTCAATTACTTATTAATATTTATATTAAATCTAGAAATCAAAATAATTGAGGAGAAAGATCTTAGAAAGCTTATCCAAAAATATGAATAATTAGGTAGTCTGTGTTATGATAAAACAGTAAAACTCAGAACAATATTGGTTTAAATTTCCATGCGCTTCCAATCCTGACCAGAATATCTGCCCAATCACCCCTTGTGACTTAGGCAACCGCGTGACTTATCAATATTCCAATCCATCCTCCTCACAACCCATTTCGATACACTTTAGAAAGTGTAAATCCTTCTTGCACCACGGCGGGCCCATTAGAAACGAGAATTATTCGATATCTCATCGATACTATCGACTGCCCGCTTTGGTTATTGTTTATCGACGAGAAAGTATCGATAGATATAATCGATTAATTACGAATAATGTTTGTCCCGTAAGTGCGCAATGACATCGGTTTTATAATGGCTGCACCCGTGGGCGGTAGTGATGTGTCACAACAATTTAGTGTCCGATAAGCTAATCGATTTTTTTGATCGATTATGTTTGATTTATGGGGTTTTAAATTGAGTTGTGTAAGAGATATTCTTATTTAACGATGCCTTTAGGTCAATAATTAGTGGCATTGTCACCGAGGTAATATATCACAATGCAATTGTAACTTGAATGGCTTTTGACAATAAATATTGATAATCAGGCCAATCAACGACATTTATGCGATATCTATTAGCAATTCAATTAAAATATACACTTTTGTATATCTATTTATGTGGTAATTAAAAATCACGAGCTTAGTCGCTCTATAAAACAGCTACTATTGACAAATCTTCAAAATAATAATAATACATATGAATAAATAAATATTTTGTAGACTTTGCACACTGCTCCATCTAGCCCCAAACTAAGCAAAGCTTGTGCTATGAGAACCAGATAGCGGATAGAATAGATAGATACTTTTTTTTATTTGTAAATACATACATAGAATATAATATAACACCCAGACACAGAACAAACACCTATGTGCGTCACATAAATGTTGGTCCTGGTTGGGTCATCGAACCCACAACCTACAGTTCAGGAGGCAGGGCTACTACCAACTGAGCTACAGGCCAGACGAATAATGGTATTAAAATCTATTGCCTAAATATTAAGTAGGGAAGGGTCTTAGTGAATGAAACTTCTGAATCATATTATAGTAATCTATAAAACCATGCATTTTCGTTTTCTCTTCAACGGCTTTTTAGAACCTTCAGTAAAATATCCACCGTTTTGCTGATGGCATTTAATTTTGACTGACAAAATAGGACTTTGACATGACATTAACCGTACAAATTTTTACTCGCTTGGCATTGGCAGAATTATTGCTAAAAAGTGGTGGAAAGCCATTAACGAAGAAGAAGAAGAAGAAGGAACCTACGTACAGTCAATTGTTTTTTTCTCTAATCTGTGCTACGTACATACCGTAGTTCCAGACTTAACCCCTTTACACATTTATTCATAGTAATGAGCAGTTTTATTAAAAAAAAGAAATTGTTTATTATGCATGACCCAATAGATGGCGCCAGTTGTGGTTTTACTATAAGTTGTCACTGTCACTGTTTCAAGCATAGACCACAGGTTAGAGGAAATTTGTCTGACAACTTTAAACTCTTTCGTTTTTATTTAGTTTCGTTGCGAGATACCTCGGTTTTATTTTGTATCATAATATTAACCTTTATCTATCTCGCAGATCTACCGTACTTCAATTTACTTAATAAGAATGCACCACAGACTACTTAGGAGATACTACAGGCAATGTACTCGTGGTCCACCCAACTGAATTTGACATTTCTTTGTAGGTAGTCCAAGCATTTTCTTATGTTTAAACTACTCTGTAGTTTGAAAGGTTTAAACTACGTACATACAGCGCCATCTAGAAAAGAAGCGGAACTAGTGTTTTTTTAAATAAAACTCCTCATTAGCGACAGGGGTTCTATAGAAACAACGTTTCAATGTCGTAGATAAAACACGTTAGAGGCGTTATACTTTTGATTTCACCTTTGAAAAATCCAACGTATACCTATGGGGTGGGTGCCTATAATAATATGCTTCGCGTCTCCTTAGGGCAACTTTATACCACAGAATACATAATAGTACATATTATTACGAGTAGGCATAACTTTAAGCACCATCGCATGCGCATTTTCATGGAGCACTAACAACTTGTTTTTTTGTTTCAGTTTTCAAACGCTTTGACATAAACCAACAGCAGTCCAATACACCAAATTTCGGATTCTCTAAGGTTAGTTCAAATGAAAATACTTTATAATATACTAGCTGGGCCACGTGTGTTTACCTGATAATGTTATGATCACATGAGACAAAAACTACATAATTTTCCAGAGAAAAAAACACCTTTTATTCCCTATCTATCTACATACCAAATATCAGCAAAATACATTTTTTTTATGTGAACAAATGACGTGACAAGAGTGTCGTTCACCTGATGTTAAGCGCCATGCCTGCCCATAACAGATTGCAGTGTCACACGTCATTCGCTCACATAAAAATAAATTAAATTTCTCAACGCTACAATAAGACCATGTTACTTCCATGTCATGATTATGGCAAACCATAATTTAATGAATAAGTTTTGTATCATCACAGGACAATTATGATGATGATGATGATGTAAAAGAGAAGAGAATACTAATTTATTATTCTTGCGCAAAAGTCATTTGAGTACAAACCGTCAGTTAAAACCACCTCTTCAATTGTTCACAAAACATTTCCCACGATAACATCTACTTTATAGATATTTTTACTTAGAACTGAAGTGTTTTCTATCCCGTTTTGTCGTAATAATGTTACTGTATGAAGAAAAGGACAGATATAGTTTAAATAGTGGTTCGAGTTATGGGGAGTGGTTAACTAATCGCTCATTAACTTCAGTCTAAGGGTTTTTAATAACATGTTCGAAGATGGCCGTGTTTTTTACAATTTAATTAATTTTCTTTTACCAACATTAAATTTTTATTCCTTTTATTATTTGCTTATTTGATATCACGGATTTCATGGATTAGATTAGAAGAAACATTGTCTACCTTGGGGAGTAGATTTACCCCCTTTCGGGATAATATACAATTCAAACTCAGATAGTATAGCCAATCAAGCAACGCAAGCGCTTTAGCATTGTTATACAGATTTTCAAAGCCTAACAGATAAACATTCTGCGGTACCACTGCTACCAGGAGCAACTATCTAATTTATCTACCACCTACAGTTAGTTAAGATATGCTTAATGCTCAACAGCCACAGTTAGAAGGCATTCTATGGCAACAATGCAGCACTGAACTAATTTCCCTACAGAAGGACCGAAAACGGTACAGGTATAACGGTATATTAGAGAATGCGCAGTTAGTTAAGATATGCTTAATGCTCAACAGCCACAGTTAGAAGGCATTCTATGGCAACAATGCAGCACTGAACTAATTTCCCTACAGAAGGACCGAAAACGGTACAGGTATAACGGTATATTAGAGAATGCGGTACAATACACCTATTTTTATTTAATGTTTAGTGAAATGAAACATTTGTGAATATATCACGAAGCGCTATCTAACCCCAAGCTAAGTAAAGGTCATGAAAACATAGCTGATCGAATTTTTTAGATCCTTCTCGTCTCAATCACGGTGGTAATATTACCTAGGTATAGTTTCTGTTGGTTCGCTTCAAGGCAGGACGCTAGAAAGCTTTTTCTAAACATTTTTTTTTAACGGGCTAATGTAGGTTTTTGGGGTTACTAGGTATAACTTACAGAAATATACTTTATTATAATGCATAGGTTTTTTTACGATATAATCGTTTATTCCCATTAAACAGGAAAATATTTACTGTTAGATTACCGGGTTATTTATTAAAATTTATTTATTTATACCGGTAGTGGGCTGGAGCATTTGGACTGTCTCTATAGGCCATCGCGGCTAGTGTACAGTCCAATCATTGTTCGACGTAGCTAGTTTATCAGTTTTTATTAATATAATAGTCAGTTTAAAGAATAAAAGCACATTGCCCGTTAAGTTGTGTTGTGTTGTTTACCTTTCCTTCAATATTCAAATTATGAACCTACCGACTACCGACATTTTAAAGTTATACAGTCCTCACCGGAAAATAGCATCTAGTGCATGCAACAAAATGTACGATTGTAGAGCGATTCGCGTGCGATTATGCTGCGTTTCGTACGCGGATTGTTGTGTTTAATTTATACGGCTCATAATTTAGGCGTATTCCGTTTTCTATGCGATAGTAAACTAGAGCATGGTATTGTGTAGGGTTATACCTAACGTTTTGCTGATGTTACTAAGGATACTATAGGCTGTAAATCTTTCGTTTCAACTAAAATGTGCAGGGCTAAGTTTACCATTACTACTTTAATATTGGTAGTTGAAGTAATACGTTGCAAATTTAACATATTTTTTTTACAAAATAAATACTTGGGTATTTAATATCTTTGATATTCTTTCTAGTATTGTTAGCGTTACTAAAACTAAACCGATTGAAAAAGGAAAAAAGCGTCCGAATCAAGGATTTTGACAGCTGCGCTGGCAGTGGGACCACGTCGCAAGAGCCTACGATAAAGAAAAAACAAAAAGAAGCAACGACGGAAGAAAAAAGTATTAATTATTTTGGGAGTATTAATACTACTGATGAAAAGAAGATAGAAGTTAAAGAAACCGTTGAAGAATCTACCTATTGCCAAGTCCGAGTAAAGTAACTTGAAGTAGGCTAATAAAGGTGTTATGATATTAAAGACGTGTTCTGATGTTCGCCAACAGTATGCTCTCTAACTTTGGTATTGAAAATAATTTTCAAAGAATATTTACAATACTATCGGGCCCCTAACACTCGCTCTTAGCGTAGCCAAATCAATAGCCAATGTCAAACTTGAAAAACACTTGACGATCATCATCACAGATCAGTAATATGTAGCTAGATCATCATCATCATCATCAGCTTGAAAACGTCCATTGCTGAATTTAGGCCTCCCTGCACTTGGAGTGGATAGTTGCCTCATGCATCTAACCCCCCTTGACACTTCGCTTCCTCGCTGAAAATACTACAGGTACCTAAATAAAAATAAATATAACAAATATTTGTGAATATCACACAACGCCATCTAGTCCCTAACTATACAAAGCTTGTACTATGCAAACCAGATAACTGATAAAATACTTATTATATAATTTTTGTTTGTAAATACATACATTCAATACAATATAACACCCAGACACAGAATAAACACATATCATCACACAAATGTTTGTCCTGGGTGGGAAGCGAACCCACAACCTACAGTTCAGAAGGCAGGGCTACTACCAACTGAACTATCAGACCAGTCTCACTGTCAAATGGATACTGTCTGTAGTGTAGTATAAAGTTATCTGTGGTCACTGTCAAACTGTGTGTGTGTGTGGTGTGTGTGTGTGTTTAAACGAGAGAAATTTTAGGATGAGAATAATGTATGTTTTTTAATTCTCAGGCATTAAACGGGTTCCTGATGATGATGACGCAGAACGGAAAACTATTGTACATATCAGACAACGCAGCGGAGTACTTGGGACATTCAATGGTGAGTGCATTATTTTTCTATATAATATGATGCATTACAATTTTGCAACTTTGTAATTACCAAAGAGGGTTTTGCAAAGGTTAATATTGAATGGATGTGCCATTTGAAACCTATATGGTAATCGAAAAGTATCATCGGCATCGTTGCGATAAAAAAGAAAACGTGATTTGTTTTATGTAGTTTTCTCATTACAAATTAAACGTATATAGGTATAAGAAGATATTGTGGTTTTTAAAAATAATTTGTAATATTTTTAGAAACTGTAACAAAGTTCTCCAAGTCCGCGGTGGGTCCAAATATAAATCGTACCGCTGACCCCAAATAGTTCCTCGTTAGTGCGCGCCACGGACAAATTAATCACTGCGTTTTATTGTTAGCTGCGCCCGCGCCGACCGCTGTTATAGTGGGTGTTCTAGCTTTACAATTGACTAGAAAATAAATCCTTGATAGATCCAACCCATTGACTATAAATCCAGTTGACCAATGATACAACTTCCCCTCATACGAAAATTAGTAGTGTATTTCAACTACTATTTTCATATAAATCACGGGAACCCGTTGATGTCTTTTGTTCCATCCTGCTCTGTCCTTTGTAATTTCGTATAGCTTTGTCTGGTTTTGTTACCTCGTCCCCTGCCCGCGCAGGTGAGTCGTTGTTTTTACGAGAAATTATGTTCACGAGCTATCAACGTTTAAAGTTTTTCAGACGGTTGTAAACATGAAAAGTAAGAAAGAGACAAGAGAAGGTTGAAAGATTAAGTTTCGATGTACTTACACGCAGATTAGTAGTTGTGTTGTGTTGTGTTGTTGTTGTATGCCTGTGTGTGTAGTACCTATGCAAGACTGGGCATTTGGACATCTCGGTTGCAGTCCATTTGGCCAAATGCAACGAGGTTACTTCCAAAGTTGATTACGATGATGTCACGCAACTAGGCGTAATTTTAACGTTATTAATTTTTGAAGAAACATTTCTCTTCCAAAAACAGACTTTTTGGCACACTTGATAAAAGCTTTGTCCTCAATTTTTCTACTAAAGTTTCAAGTATGAACTGAACTGTCTAACTGTGAAGTGTTCTACACATCAAGCTTACTTCCGAAGCAAGCCTCACGTGTCGTTGTTACCGTCATTAACACGTTTTGCGCGAGTCTTCTTACAAGGTTGTCTGGGTTGTCTGCAAGAGATAACATCGCCTGTTCTTAGGTAAAATAATAAGGTTGACGAAGAAGAATTACTTTAGTTGCTATAAATATTATTGATTTACTATCTATGTGTGTAAATATTCATGACCTAAACAATTATATACAAGGAATAAATGTATAATAAGCTGCATGATATAAAAACAAAACCTAATCCAACAAACCACTACCAGTAGGCAACGTGCCCAATATGCTGGCAGCATTGCCACGTTGAATGGCAATGCTCAACCTTTGGCCGAAATGACCAAATTGACCAATCTTTGACAACCAGACGTTTGGAAAGGCCCAAGCGTCTCAACTCCAAGAGGCACAAATATAAAACCGCTTTATCTATTTACTATCTTAAATTAATTGTTAGAGCTCTTTGATCATTACCAACTCAAAGTTACAGATTCTTTAAGTGAAAATGACGAGCGATTATTGATCAGCGGTTTTAATGGTATTACTAGCTGTGCTGCGCTGATGTCCCTTCATGGCAAAATGCAACAATCCCACAGGAGGCCAGCACACAATATGCCAACATAAAAAGTACCCCATTGTATCCACTGTACTCCAGGACAGGACTTATGGGAGGACAGATCCATACCTATCTACACACTTCTGGTTTCATCATCAACAGCCTGAAAATGTCCACTGCTGAACATAGGTCTCCCCCAGAGAGCGCCACTTTGAGCTGCTGCTCGCCTCCTGCATCCATCGGCTCCCCCCGGCTTTCACCAGATCGTCGGTCCACCGAGTGGGAACCGGCTTACGCTGCGTCTTCCGGTTCGTGGTCACCACTCGAGAACCTTTCTTCCACATCGGTTGTCAGTTCTACGAGCGATGTGGCCTGCCCATTGCCATTTCAACTTGCTAATTCTAAGAGCTATACTTCTGGATTATTAGGATAGGATGAAATTGGGAACACCCTATAGCTTAGTTTTGGCGGTCTCGTGTGAACAACACTGCCCGCACCGCTGCATTGCCGCGTAATGATACCAGTCAATATCTTAAAATTATGATTAATAGGTACAATCACTACTACCACTTTACTGCCTTGTCGGCATAGATGCTCTGCAATGCATGCTAAGTTTACAGGTTTTATTTTCATTACGATAAAGTTCTTCAATGTTTAACTTACATTTTGCGCTAGTCTCTATACTTACCATAATTATTTTGATTACGTGGTAAATGGGGAAACTGGAAATTAAGTGTTCTCTTGAGATAAGCAGTTTTGTCATCTGATTCCTTTTGAATTGTCAACTTTTAGTAACGCTTTCAGTACTGAATACTCTTTTCTTAAGTTCCACAAAACTAAAGGTCATATGAATAAGTGTTTCTTTACTTCATTCCATAATTTTTCTTCCATTTCGAAATAACTTGTTTCTGCTTTTCTGCCTCCCTTTCTTCCTTCCTTTTTCCCTTTATTTAATCATGTTTTTCTTCTATACTGGCACGTATAGTGTTACAGATGTCTATAGGCCATGGTAACCAGTGACCTCTTCTCATCCAAAGGGCCGTGTTTGTTAGCTATAGGTTATATAATAAAAATGCTACAGCTCAATGTTTACCCTAACTATTTCACCATCTAAATTGTCAATAACATTAGCGTGACTCGTGTAAATCAGAACCAGTTCCTTATCTAATCTGGAAGCATATTCGTTATGTTTCCACTCGAATGCGCAGACGATTCTGTTTTGATTGCAACGACAGCTATCGAGAGATACACAAACATTTCATTGCTACGCTTTGGGGCAATTTATTTCAGGTATCACTCGGATTTCAAAACGATCTGCAGTTATGATTTTGTATACGGTTGGGAACCCTTTTTTTATGTAAACGAATGACGTGACGAGCTAGTCGTTCGCCTGGTGTTAAGCGTCACGGCCACCCATTACAGAGTGCAGTGTCACTCGGAAATCTAAATTAAAATTTCGCGTGATACTGCGCATTGCGCACGTCATCCTGAGACCTCATCACACATTAACGAGTTATTTGAACCGTTGTTAAGGTGACCAATGGTTAAAAATTCTAAAAAAAAAATTCCGGGTTACCTTAAAATGTCCTTGCTTAAACGTATCAAAAACTCACCCTAAGCCATTCTTAAAAACATCAGTCTTGGTAAATTAACTTAGTTTTGTCATAGCATAAGTTTTCGGAACCTATACTCTAAAATGATCACTTTGCCGTTTTAAATCCAACAATAGATATATTTTTCTGTAATTATTAACATCCTTATAAAATTGCAAAGCTCCGATCAGAACCGCTCGATATTACTGTCTGCATCCGGTTTCAAAAACTACATCGATGCTCTAAAAGAATACATAGTAGAAGTACTCGTTCCATAACTCATCGATACAAGAATTCCCACGATACCGTTCTTATAGATCCGATATAATGATCTATACTATTATTACCTCCCAAAAACCCAAAACAAGTTCTAATTGCCAAGAAACACAGTCCAATTTCTAATGACAGTGACCAACCTAATATTTTATTGTATTCCGCAATTAAGATTAATGATAAGAGTAGACGGAGTAAGTACTTAATCCAAATATCGAGTTAAAAACAATGCCGAAGGTTTAATACCCCGTTTATAAGATCAAATTGGTCCGTGGGTGTGCCTGTAACAGTGCTTTTGTTTATAATTTATTAAGAAATGTTTATAAACAAGATAATTGGTATCTTCACACCCGGATAACATAATTCTAATGCAAGTAGGTATGGGCAGTTTAGATGAAATGGAGTTTGGGAAGTACCTAAGTAACTTACTAACTCATATCTCTTTTATATTACCTATAATTCTTAGGATTGTTAATTTTTATGGTTAAAATTGTCTTAATATATTAGGGCTTTCTGGATACCTATTAAGTTTTATCGTTATCATCCGTTATTAAGCAAATATAAATCAAGTTCTTCACCAATTTGTTTTCATAACGGGGTTTCATTGTAAATACGTAAATACATCAGCCAGTACCTATACTAATTTTGTATAAGTAAGTTGTAAGTTGATTTACCTAACAATTTCATCGAGAATTAAGATAAGATAAAATAAGAAATTTATTGCCAAAATAAATGTTACAATTTTGTTACATATAGGTACAATTCCTTCAGATTAAACTTAACTATGAGCCCCAAACTAAGCACGAAACCTGTATCTTGGAACTCTGGTTTAGTTGAACAGAATAAATATGGAGAAAAACAGTACTTAAATAAGAAGACAATTTTATGAGTGGCAACAAAAAAGGACCTAATAGCATTAGGCGTTAAATTTACAAAATTAAAAACTTAAATGACTCTTTCAGATAAACATAGTGATGCCAATGATGATAATTTAATAATAGGTTAAAATAAATACAGAATTCAATCGACTATTAGGTACAAGTACAGACAATAACATAATTTTCCTCCCCCAAACGCTAAAAACCACACACGTTGCTGAAAGTTATACCATAGACAATAGAAAACGCACAATTCAATATGCAAACCGAACAATGTAATGATAATCCGATTCATAGACAATGGGTTTTCGTCGCAGTAACCACTGTGTCGATTTATTTGATGCTCTGAACAACCAAATAATTCAGACCTGTAAAATTAATGAGAAATCCCCTTTTTCGTCTATTATCCCTTTAAAGAGAAGAGGCAGGGGGCTCATTATAAATTGGTAGGCTATGTAAGGAATGGTTCATACCGCGCCTATGCCTGTGGCAATAACTATGATCTGTTTATATTCATCCAGCGTTTTGATCCAGTAAGTGTAAGACTTAGAAATTCGCATGACACTAAATAACTAGACTTGTAATTTATTTAGGCCACGTCATTTGTCTGCTACGTAAGTGTATTTTAAAATAAATTAAAGCCTAAAAGTAACCAATGAAAATAAAAACATTATTAAATTCACTATTCAGATTGGCAGATTCAGATTTTAATTTCTTCTTTAAATAAATCCCTCTTAGATGAACTACAGAGAATACCTAAATAAACTATAGCAGAGTAAGCGACAACGGATTAAAATTGTACCTACTTGCCTAAAGCAGCCGCCAAAAGCATTTTGTAAAATATAAGCAACAGTGCGGGAACAAAGATCTAGTACTAAGTTCCAGTAACTGGACAGCATCAAACGCGTTCAATCGCAATTTTTATCCCGAACCACACGCAGCACACACCGCTATTGTACGAATGCCCTTTGCAAGTGCTGAAACGACTGCGCAGACGCAGGCGATGTGTCGTCATTGTTGCTATCAATTGTTCGATTCAGCCAAAGGTTAATATGGTAATGATTTCGGTTGAAATACGGCTGAAGATTTAATACAAGAATTATCAACTTTTAAAAATCAGAAAGTGATTGATAATATTATGCGCACGGATGGAGAAGAAGAGAGAGATCAAAGAGAAGTTGGATGAATTGTGTATGGCTGATATGAATAAAAAAGAAGTAAATTAAATGATGACAAACCCAAGTAGAAGAAAGACATAGGCACTGCGCCAACTCCAAATAAAGCGGGAGCCGGGAAAGAAGAAGACGATTGTGATAAATACCAAGGCGGGCTATAACTTTGACAGAAAAGTGATACACAAGAAGAGGAAGATAATGAGATTTAATCCGTTACAGGTCCTACCTACTTCTAGCAGATTTCTACTACATATTTTAGGAATAAAAATTACAAATATTTCCAATATAACTACAAAATATTCGCGTAGATAACCATCTCAAATCAGGTGTTGTTTTCTGTTCTAATATAATTTTACGCATGATATCTAGTATGAAGTTTGCCTATGTATGCCCATAGTCAATAAAGGTACTAGATTGTTTGTGTGATAATTTGATAAAGCATGTTCTACCCACAGACCTAGAACTTTTTCGTTACTCTCAAAGACTCACGTAGCGTGGGGGCGAGACACAGATAACCCCCAATAGATACCGCATTACGGGATTTTTGTTCGGATCCTAGCTCACCAAAACTGGTGGAAGGCGCGGGTTGCGGGGACTGGAGCCAATGCGCTATTGTTTGCTGTTTCGAGTGACGCCCTAATAATGAACTCTAATAATTGGTCGAAACTAAGGCCGTGCTGCGAAGTGGCGATTTATATAGAACCATTTACGCTAATGCGTGGTGCGCGGTCATCGTCTTTCATGCGGTATCTATTGGGGGTTATCTGTGGGGCGAGAAGTACAAATCAAGTACACACTGCCCGAGGGGAAAAGAGATATTGAAATAATGGCGGATGTGTCATTATTATGGGCGAGTACTAGCACAAGAAGAGCACACATCGGCACAATCGGTTTCACGACGAAGATTATATTGATAATGTACCATAGTTTCAATATCAATGTGCATACTATTTTTGCGGCTTTTAAATCTTGAATGTGATGTTACAAAACATACTAACACAAACAATACACGTATCACAGCAAACTTGTCACAAATATTGCATTATGAATAGTCATATTTTGTTAATTTTGGTGTGGTATCTGGATGTAAAACTTGTTTATTTTGTAGATAGGGAATGCTCTTTCCGATATATCGCAATATTTCAGTGTTTTAGTTTTTTATTATTTAGCAATTTTACTCCAAAGTTTGAAGGATCTCTGTGAATAAAATGTCTGCTAATTTATTAAAAAACTATGGGGGTCTATAGGTAGGTTCAATATTTAGTAAGTACTACAGTTAACTTGTCGCAAATATTCAACATCTTAAGTTTTCACACACACAATTACTCAAATTTCTTGTCCCATTTTTAAATTGTCATCGTTGGTCTTGTACGTCCTAAGTCTATGGTTCTATCAATCTATCTAGAACTGAAAAAGTGGAGACTAACGTCGTATCCCGCACATGTTTGTTAATTCGTGGCCTATCTATGCACAAGATAATCTACTGTTCTGTGCTACAACGAATGCTTTACTTTCATAGGTAGCAACATACAAGATGTTCACAACACCAATGTTAGAATTCAAAACACAATCAATCAAATCGGACACTACATCATTTGTATTACAATTATAAAGTTGGTGCATCGGTTTGTGAATCATTAATCTATACAACCGGAGGCCTGTATGTTTGTTTGTCTAACGTTCATGTAACATATTAGTCGAAAGTAGCAACACCTTGTATAAAATATTGGTCGCCAATAAATAAAATCTATGGTGAAGGTTTTTTTTATGTAGACAAAAATGACGTGACGTGCTAGTCGTTCATCTGATGTTAAGCATCATGGCTGCTCATAAAATAGTTGCAGGGGCACTCGGAACTCTAAAATATAAAGTAACGTGTGACAATGCACTGCTATACGCATTAACGTTCAAGTATCTTAAAATTAGTGAAAAACGAGTTTGATTTGCTTCATAAACCATAATAGAAAGAGAATATTAGAGGTACCCCGCGGTTTCACCCGTTTTCCTACAAAAATTTTTAATTTCTGTGGCATTATTAATTAATAATCTGTTCCTGTCCATCCAAAGGTTGTCTGGAAGAGATCGCTTTAAGCGATAAGACCGCCCATTGTACTACCTTTTGTCAAATAATTCATATTGTCATGTATCTTTGTGTATGTTTTGTTGTGCAATAAAGCATTCAACTATTCTATTCTATTCTTTATTTTTTTTAATCATGGCGCACAAAAACATGGCATCCATATGGTTGTATTTCCATCAACCCGCACTAAGCGTTTTGCTATGCTCTTTATAGTGCGAACAGCCAATGAGTGGAACACCTTGCCAGCGTCCTTGTTTCCAGCTAACTATGATCTGGGAGTCTCCTAGCCGAGAGTGCAAAGAATGCACCATCGTAGCCTGCGTCATCAGTTTCCATCAGGTGACACAGTGGTCAAATGCTTTGCCTATAAACAATAAGTAGCCTATGTAATATGTACTGGGTGGCGCAAAAGTAAAGACCCTATTTGGTTCAGCTATAACATTTTTTCTAAATTAGAAAACTAGATTTAGGTTTTTTTAAATGTATATTTGTGCCATTAAATTTCGTACCATTAGGATTTAAAGATGATGTCTTTTAAATGGTGACCTCCAGAGTTGATACACATTTGAGCCCTATTTATGACATTTTGCATAACTTGCCGTAACACTTCCTGCGATATGTTCGTTATTTCTTGACGAATGTTTTCTTTTAGAGCTGCGAGAGTCTGTGGCTTGTTCACATACACCCGAGATTTCAAAAAACCCCAAAGAAAGAAGTCTGGACTGGTCAGATCGGGTGATCTTGCAGGCCAAGGCAAATCGCCAAAACGAGAGATAACTCGGCTTGGAAAAGCGTCCCTCACTAAGTCCATAGTGTCGCGCGCTGTGTGTGCCGTAGCGCCGTCTTGTTGAAACCAGATGTGCTCCAGCCCCAATTCGTCCAAACTGGGTATCAAAAACTCACGTAACATGGTTCTGTAGCGTTCTCCAGTGACAGTTATCGCATTGCCTCCAGCGTCTTCGAAAAAATAGGGTCCGATCACTCTGTCAACACAGATGCCACACCATACAGTAACTTTTAGTGGGTGTAGAGGTGTTTCTTGAATAATGCGCGGATTATCAGTGCCCCAGAACCGAGTATTCTGCTTATTGACATGCCCTGAGAGATGGAAATGCGCTTCGTCACTCATAACCAATTTTGAAGGAAAATCATCTTGCAAAATGTCATAAATAGGGCTCAAATGTGTATCAACTCTGGAGGTCACCATTTAAAAGACATCATCTTTAAATCCTAATGGTACGAAATTTAATGGCACAAATATACATTTAAAAAAACCTAAATCTAGTTTTCTAATTTAGAAAAAATGTTATAGCTGAACCAAATAGGGTCTTTACTTTTGCGCCACCCAGTATAAGCAATCCATGTGCAAAACTTCATTCAAATAGGACAAGCTGTTTCGGCCAGATAACCACACAAACAAACAAATAATCTAACATAGAAACAGACAACGTTTCACATGTATTTATCAGGGAAGTAGGAACTTTACAACAGAGAGGAACATACAAACGAATTTACAAAATCATCAAAAAGGGGTAAAAACCCCCTCTCTTTTTGTATGGAAATTTCGTCAAATAGGTGAAAGGTGAAATTGCTAACACTGCGCTTCTAATGAATAAATAACTAATTCAATCCAAATATAATTAATCATTCATTGAAATCTACAAATTAAAAGGTAGAGAATCTGAAACTTAACAAAATCAATTCTAAAAACCCAACAATCGAAAGGTAACTGGAACAATCATTTCGCTATCTCCAATCTGTAGCAAGCTAACGGTGAACCAACAATACTCTGTAGAATCAATCGAAAATAACCAAACTATTCAGAAACTATAATTCAAAAGATGCAGTGAATTCTATGGGCCCACCGCGAAGGTGCCGCAATTTCTCTCAGAAAATAAGCGATGTGGTAAAAAGCTCTATGTGTGTGTGCTGTGCTTGGCGAGTGTGGCTTAACAACAACTCGTGCGACTTTCAAACCAACACATCCTGGTTCTAATGCCGGTTGGATCTTCACCAAGGACTTTTCAGGCATATGTGGAATTTGCACTCTTAAACGATGAATGATAATATCGGAAGGAAGCCGACATGTTCAAGAACCAATTCAACAAATATATAACAAAAATAATATACGTGTCTGATGACTGTCAGTCATATGGACTGACAATTGTAGGTTTATTATGATTTCTCTAAGGTCTTTTTATGAATTAGAGGCCTGCATTGTCCCCATGTGAGAGAAAGTGTGAACGTATTGGGCTGAAGGAGGACGCTAACCTAACAATCGGACCGTCTGCTTCTATCCTACACAGATACTTATTAAAATAAACTTATTATAGGCCCTATTCAAACTAGCGCGGTATTTATATTATTTACAAATCCAAAAGACAATTTTACAGAGCACCGAGCCTTAGGTATACAGCCAGTGCTCTTATATTAAAATTTTGACCCGCCCGCCTGCTCTATTACGCAAGGCACCACTAGCGTCGATAAATTCACAACTATTGGTCATTTGACGTTAAATTATATGCTAAAATATTGCCGCCACGATTTCACCTACAAATACCATACTTTCGCACTATCCAGTAACTTTGTTAAGTGAATTACGTCACGAGCACTTGTACATTGATTTATGGATCTACCCTTTCCTTGCAACAGCCGATTTAAATTAAATAACGTTTAAAATTAATTATTTTCTTAGGTCATTAGTTGTGAGGCAAAATGGGTAATAGATTATTAGGCGTAAGTTAGCTGCGACTTGCGATTTCGCCCGTGGAAAAAATAATCACGCAATTTTCCAGGACAGAATATTTTATCCCCGTAACGATGTAAAAATCTCTATGTATGTATACCTATAATTATAGTAGTTTATATTCAGGTAGCGCAAAATTTGCCCAAGTTGATATCATTAAAGGAAATGAGATCCTGCCCTTTGTTTTCCTAATTATCAAGACAAGTTAGAAAGTGGACAGCATTTGCTCACGAAAATACCTAATTAAAATCTTCAAACATATTTATCATCATTACATTCCTTTCAATTTTTTTTCTTTTTATTACTGGCTTTTGATTCTCCTTACGTGAAGTGCCGTACTCTTATAATTTTTTTTTTTTGTAAGTGTTATTCTTTTAAAGTGTTTAAGCAAGCAGTGATAAATAATGCCTGTAATTAATTGAACATTTAGTTTTATTAAGATCATATGTTTGTTAAGCTAGTTTTAGTAATATAACTGTAAGCAGACCTTTGAAATAAAGTAAAATAAAATAAAGTGGATCATTTTGGAAATGGTCAAGTCAAGAAGTGGCCCAAGTCGACCGGAAGGGTTTCCTCTTGTCATTGCGGGAAACAGAAGCACTTCTAATCTCATTTTGATGGGTCAGGTATCAGGTCGACACTTACTCTAACTGGCTACTTTTATTAATTCGCTACTTTCCCTAATTCGACACTTTACTCGATTCGACACTTTCCTTACTCGACAGTATTGCCCAAGTTCAGAAATCCATAGACCACCCACCAAAAACGCTGTACGCGATCCGTACAGTGAAATGCAAGAAAGTGAAGACCGCAGCGGTATAATTGCTGAAGGCAAGTCCGCCCCTTGCATCGCAGGAATTTATGCTAACATTATCATATCTGCTAACGTCTAGGTAAATGTAGGGATAGATTATGTTAGAAATGACCATGGCTTTAGCAGATAATTTAACATTTTGCATAATTATATTACCAAAGTAAAGAACTGAACTAAAGCGACCGATATAGTTCTTAAAATTAGCAAGTTGAAATGGCAATGGGCAGGCCATATCGCTCGTAGAACTGACAACCGATGGGGAAGAAAGGTTCTCGAGTGGCAACCACGAATTTAACCAGAATACGTAGCGTAGGCCCCCCACTCAGGTCAGGTGGACCATACGACCTGGTGAAAACTGCGGGGAGCCGATGGATGCAGGAGGCGAGCAGTCGCCCAAATTGGCGTTCTCTGGGGGAGGCCTATGTTTAGCAGTGGACGCCTTCAGGCTGTTGATGATGATGATGATGATGGCAAGTGATTTCATGTCCTTATCCTTCACAACCAACTTACAGGATTGGTAGCGTCATTAATTGAGAGATTCTTGAGACTCACCCCAACCAATACGGTCATGTTACATCAACACAAATGTTGTAAAGATCATCATCACAGCCTGAAGACGTCCACTGCTAAACTTAGGCCTCCCCACAGCGCCACTTTGAGCGGCTGCTTGCCTCCTGCATCCACGTTGCCTCCCCGCGGTTTCGATTAGATCGTTGGTCCACTTACCTAGGGGCCGGCCTACGCAGCGTCTTCCGGTTTGTGGTCACCCGAAAACCTTTCTTCCCCATCGGCTTTATAAGCTTTACGAGCGATGTATCCTAAGATAACGACTGCAAATTCTAAAGATTTATGATTACAGTCTCTGAGATCAAACGGTAAGAGGTAAAAAAGACCCCTTAGGAAGGAAATAAGAAATTATGTGTGTTTGAAAATAGATTATTTATTTAATGTAGTTTTCTCACATTTCCCGGGGGCCCCACAACCCACAAGCAATGCGTGGGCGGCAAAGCGGCGCGTGCGCAATTATGTCTTAACGGAGGGCGCGCGACAGGTAGGCGGGGCGGCGCGGGACGGGTGACGTCAGACCGCAGAATAAATAATAGTACTACGTAGCCAGGCGTAGGGTTGCTACGCGAATGGCGCGTAGCGCAATGAAATGATGAAACAACAGTTTTTTAGCTGAGAGAACGCTAAATAGATTTAAATTAAACTTTAAAATATAGTTCAAAAAACTCAAAATTATCTGAGCTGGCACTTCGCCAACAATGTTAGCAAGAAAGATCTAATAGTGCAACTCAATGATGTAAGTACCAAAAGACAAAAATTATGGTTAAGAATAGAATGAAAAGGATATGCTCAAAACCTAACTATGTATTCGTGAATAACGGCTATTTATTAATTCATCATCATCATCATCATCATTAACAGCCTGAAGACGTCCACTGCTGAACATAGGCCTCCCCCAGATCACGCCACCTTGAGCGGCTGCTCGCCTCCTGCATCCATCGGCTCCCCGCGGCTTTCACCAGGTCGTCGGTCCACCGAGTGGGGGGCCGGCCTACGCTGCGTCTTCCGGTTCGTGTTAATTAGATATCGATAATAGGCTAGAATCCTGCTATTAAAAATTAACAAGTAAATATTATTTTCATAAAATAGGTTAACAATGAATTCAATAATTGAAAAAATAAGTAAAATCGGTACATATATCAAGGAGTAATAAGCTTTTAAAGGTTCTGGAGGGGGCATCGCCTGTCCCTTTCTCGCAAAACAGGAGATTCCCCACAGTTACTACGAAAACGTTGTGAAGTCATGAAGTCACATGCCAAAGAGACTGCTTTTAAAGCTACCACAGCTTAGTAATGAGGTATTATGAAGGAGCACGAGTGACGTCACTCTATATTTAAACTGTCTCTTTCTAGTCCTGTATTTCAAATTGTTTGTTTTGTAATTTTTTCAGATATTTATTTTTTGTTTTCACGATTGTTTATTATTTGAGGAATATTATTAATTTATGCAAAAAAAAAATAGCAGGACTTAAGCCTGTTATGTCAACTTTAAATTTCATACCATAACAATAAAAAATAAAATTGATCCTAAAAATAATCGTTTAACCGTCAACCCTATTTCTGGAGCATTACTTGCAATCTCCAAGAGCATTTTCTTTGCTCGGCGGAGAAATATGATTTAATTAAAGTTATTAAACAAGATCTAAGTTAATTGAAATTTGTTTAAGCACAAAGTAAAGAAAGGAAACAACGGTATTGACCCTGTCAGACCTTAGGGTCAAGAAGTGAAAGGGTAAAGGACGTCAAATCTTAATTATGATGTAAAATAATAATCCAATGTTGGACCAAGGTAATTTTATAAATTGTAGACTGGTAATGCTAAGATTATTATCTTGAAACAAAGATATTAAAATACAACTGATAGATAAGGTACTATATTCAGAAATATAAGTATCTAATACGAGTATTGGTCTTGCCACTATATTACAGGTATTAGGTACTATAATACCACACCATTCTTCTGCGGGTGCCGTAAGAGCCGGTAAGGGAATACCCCGGGAATGGACACTAGTGTTTTTATTGTGGATGGGCTTTTTGATTCGTAGAAGGTAACCAAGGTTAAAAATGCTAACAAACTCTAACCAATGGTCAAATGGTTAAAAACTCCTAGGGTGGGTTTTTTCATCAATAGTTAAGGTAACCAATGGTTAAAAACTATAACAAATTCTAATCAATGGCCAAAATTTGTTAGAATCATTAACAATTGGTTACCTTAACTAAGGTTCAAAAAACTCACTCTTAGTCTGCATTATCTCCTACGATCACCAAGACGCTAGCCAAGCGTGGTGATTACAGCAACCCCTTTCCTCGTCCCCCTAATGAGGAAACAGAACTGGTAAAAAAAGATAATAATATTGGTTGGTTTCGCCCCCAGAGAACAAGCAGGCAAATCGACACTAACCCCCGGTTTCTCGTACGTTTGTTAAAGTTAAACTCATGTCAACTTAAAAATACTGAATGCTCATTGGTTGACTGTTGATCATCGGCTATCGTCAACCAATGAGCGTACAGTATTTTTAAGTTGACATGAGTTTGGTTTTAACTAATGAACCGGGGGTAAACTACTCATATACATTAAATCTGGTGAATAAATCAACCGATTACCAAAAGCGACACATATTTATATACACAATTTGTTGGGCGAATCATAAAATATTACAAATCTTTTACCACTAATTCAGATATATAATGAATTCTTCTAGAGTCCAGTCATAGATGCGAAACCACGCCACTATAAAAAAATTGCATAAAATTTTCTATAAAAGTTAGACTATCTCCGTTTTTTTTTTTTTTTTTTTTTTTTTTTTTTTTGAACGGGCTAATGCTGTTGGTCTCTACCGACCTTTACAGCGTCACCGGGCAGATTACAGCGTCACCGGGCAGAGACTATCTCCGTGATAACCATCACTAATATGGGCTCTTTTTTTTCATAATATAGAAATATATGTCGATGGAAAACTAGCCGCCTACATTATTGTGGTCACCGTCACTTATGGACACCAGACTGCAACACCAAAGGCGCTGACGATACGATGGCCTTCTGGAGCCTGTGTCAAATCTTACACTTCCTTCTATCTAGTAAATGAAAGGCACATTTACGGAATGCTAATTGCACTGCTTGGTTCCGTCACCAGCCACCGCGGAGCTAAACCAACGCTTTTGTTTTTAAACAGACGTATACTTACGTTGATTGCGCAGACATTTTCATCAGCTCGCAGACCGCAAGGCGTATTATTTTAATCGCGGACGCGGCACCTTTATTGTTTGCCATTTACCTTTATCTCGCCGTTTTTCCTTTATCTCCGAGTTGTGAATGGCTACAGAATTTTACACGCGATTTGGCATTATTCTGACTAAAGTTTGACAGTATGTTTTTGGCTTAGACAATTTTGCCACTGTATGTTTTTGGTAAATCATTATGGCATTCACAGTTATACAGGTTACCCATAGCTGAATTGGTGATTTCGTCGCACGATGCTTACTACCGCAATCACTCGTAGACAATATTATGACGCCTAATGTATCACGTATAAGATTCTGGATCTCTCACGTGACGTGGTTTTGGTTCAGTCAACTAATCACCGTCTATTCTCAGTATAGTTCAATTAAAAGTTCAACTGATTGAACTACCATACGCCAAAGCCGATGAAAACAATAACTATTTACCACTAAACTATTCATGTCAGAAGCCTTCGAGCGCTTTAAAAATTCTTTATAACACTTGCCTGTCGATATCTTTTTTCAAGTTCTAACTCTATTGTCTACTCCTACAGGAAGACCTCCTCATCCACGGAGACAGCGTGTACGACGTGATCGACAAACAAGACCAGCAATCAGTCCGGACTGAGCTGTCCAGGGCACCTACAGATGGAGAAGACAGGGTGTTCCTCTGCAGGATGAATGTGGCTCGGAACGCGAGACGGCAGATGCGATTTGGTGACCAGAAGGTAAGAGATTGATTTACTAAATTTAGAATTGCGTGTAAGCTAATCTTTTTGGCAAATATAATTTACTTTACTTTTGTGGTATCTTGATTCATTAAGTTTCATATTTTTTTACTTTTATATATAGGTACTCACAAACTATTATCGTCTATAGATGCCTGCAATACCAGGAGCGCTATCAATGCGTTGCCTACTTGGGAAGACTTTATTTACCCATCGTTTGGAGTTCACCTATATAGCTTAGCGGAAACAACTCAGACCACATCTTACATGCATGTGGTAGAAATAATTACGAGAAACTGACTGATGGAGATGAAACTGACGATTAGATAGACGTTAGATTAGACGAGTCAAACGATAACGTATGCCAACTTTACATTAAAACAACGATCATAATGCAGAATATATAGGTACCAACACGTGCAACTTTATACTGTACTCACCTTACATTACGATGTTATATTCGTAGAAACTAACATAGATATATGACGTTACAAGATGCAAGAAGACGATAACAATAAAACATAAGGAACATGTCGATTTGGTAGTTTCACTCGAGACCGTACAATTGCCGAGATTTCTTAAGAGTTTAACATGCGCCAATGACCTTGAGCGTTGGACACAAAGTTATTAATAAGAGCCACCTGGGGCGCCACACTCGTAGGTTTGACAATGAGCTAGAGTTTGTCAAAGATTAAAACAATTCCTGATGAAACTCCGTGAAAAATATATCTACCTATTATAATAATATTATGGTGCCCGGTTTATTACTTATATAATATATCTATCTATATTACTTATAATAAAACTGTAACAGGTCCAAATCTGTACATTGAAGATAATGTATAGAAATTTTTTTTGAGGGCTCCATTTTGATGGCCTTGATAGCTCAGTTGGTAATGGCTCTGCCTTCTGAACTATAGGTTGTGGGTTCAATTCCCACCTGGGACAAACATTTGTGTGATGAACATAGATGTTTGTTCTGGTGCTGGGTGTTGTATTGTATTCTGTGTATGTATTTACAATCAAAAAAAGTATCTAAGTATACATAAAAAAAATATTATTTTGGAGGCTTGCATTAAATAAAATTAAGCAAGATGTTTTTAAAATATATTTTACAAAATACAATCAATCGTAACACTTTTTAAACTTTTGTGACTTTAACTCATATTATTAGGTTGGGGAAAAAGTCTTTTCGCATTATAGTAAGTATGAACTTGTAATAAAATTTCTTTGGCTGTACTATTTGTATCTGGCTGGTTTTATCATTAAAAGTTCAAATTTTAAAGAAGATATTTCCATATTCAAATTAGGAAAATGTGTGATTTTTATTTGTTTTTCGTACTGTGAAGATGAGTGAATCTAATGAAGAAACTCCATACATTTTAAAATTTTACTACAAAAAACATGGACCTAATAAAAAAAGAAGGACGGAGTCCCAATTGATCCCAAACCGAGGTACCCTTAGGAAGTCGGAACGCTAATAAGTACAAGCGGACACGCACACACTCACATCATAGGAAGTCTATCGCCTGCCATTACTACTACGGACGTCGCCCAAGACGCTTAGAAAAAAAATTATAAAATGCTGTCTTGCGTTGCGAAAAGTTGTCGGAATCATAGTAGTTTGATAAAAAAAACTCAAGGGATCACTTTTCACAAGTAAGCTTGTTATTATTCCACTAATTTTTTGCTTTTTCGATAAAATTATTGAGATGCAATCAATACACAAAACCAGCTTAGTGTTGCCAACAATCAAACTTGCAAATTACCCGGAAGTATGGGAGAATGACGAAATTGTGTTCGAATACAAGTTATTCACCTATATTGATCATAATTAGAGAACTGACTATATGCAAATGCATATTTCCATTATGCATATTATGCATGTGTTGGTCTTTTTCAGGTTAATAAATATTTTACCTGTAATGGACCTACTAATCGTGCATATTTGGGCAGGTTTTCTATAACGTAGAAAAAGTAAAGTGTCATGAAATGTATTAATAGATACTTACTTTTACAAATTAAGACGTGTTTTTGACTTTTTTGGTTGGCAAACTGTCAGAAGGGCCATGATTGGTTGATACTTGATAGGTTGGTAGTGTTGGTACCATCAGCCAATCATGGATGGTTCCGCTCGAAGAAAATTGAGTTTGCTGGGGAGTCCAGCCATTACGAAAATGTCGAAAAAGCAGTTAATTCTCGTTGAGCAGCAGTGGCGTCAAGACATATGACACTTACTAGTATTGGAAGTTTGTATAATAAATAACAAATATACATAATGGAAGATGCAAGTTTCATTTCAAAAGTAAAGTAGAAAAATACGAGTGATGTGTTCATAAAACATTTTCAGCAAAAGCCTGGCTATAATTCTTTGTGCGAAATAAACAGTTTTATTGACTGACTAACAGACCCGACCCGGTTAGTTAGTTTTACGCCCTAGCCCTATCCAAAGGAAGAAAGAAATGGGAGAGGAAAAGCCTGAATGGAGGCAGGTGCGCCTCTGTTTACCATCATACATTCATCCTTTTCCCCTATCTTTTTCGCTCTCCCTTCCTCTCCCCTATAGCATAAAGGATAATATGGAGTGGCGTTAACTTCGTTGCTGACGATGTTTTATTGTAGTGTATGGATTACATCGCGCAGGTATAACTGCAAGGACTGCACTGCCGAAGCTCGCCGTACTATCGTACACCATGAAATTACCACTAGGATTAAAAATTTAGTAATCTTTTGGCAACATCTGACTCTAAGCCTATACGATAAATAATGCACACCAGCTCTAGGTCATCGTAAAGTAGGTAGGTATCCTATAAGTTGAATCTAATATGGACAGACAGATACACAACAAAATAATCCTATACGGGTTCCATTTTCATACTGAAACGGAGCAAATATAGCATTAATAGCGTGTAAAAGTATATATATATTTATGTCGTAATAGTTTTTTACAAATTCAAATAGGACTAACCCTGAGGGATGAAAAATAAAATGACATAAGTTATTAAATTTTGACTACTCTGTTACAAGATCGCGTAGCTTTTTGGTCATACAAAAAGTCACACCAACGTCAGATCTTTTTTTTTGGCCGGTTTCGGGTAATTTTCTTCACATGGCAATTTTTTAATCCGGTTTTTTATTTGGCTTCGTTTGATCTAAGCCAAACAGGTTAACAATTTTTTTTTAATATTGTGGTTTCTTGTGAAATAATCCAATTGAAATAGTGATTAATGCAATAAATATTTGAGAAATAATGTGTGTGCAGTAGGTGAATGCAGCATTTTATGCAGCAGAAGTCGTACTGAGGCGTAAACATGAAGGAATAATATTTCACAAGTAAGTAGACATTATTTTGTCTATTTTCCTTTTTAGAAGAGTTTATTGTGAAAAATATAAATACGGCGTTACATTTCATGTAATAACAGGTCCTCAGCTTAACAGAAAAACAGCTAAATGATTAATTCATGAATAAAATAACCAAACATAACCAAAAAATTTCATTGTCAAGGTACTGCCAGTTTATGCTTTTTAATTTCCCATAAAACCAGCTAGGTACCATGTTGATTTGCAAATAGTTTATAAGTCGGAATAAATCTTATTGTAGGTATAGTAGCTAATTATTTGCTTGATTTCACTTATTTTTTCGATTGTAATTTGTTTTGTGCTTAAATAAATAAATAAAGTAAAATATATCATTTTATATTAAGGGTCAGAGGGGGTAAGTGAAACATACTTGCACATCTGTCCACTTTGTGAATTCTGCTAGGACGCTAATTTTTTACACATAGAAAGCCTTAATCTGAAATGGCAAATGACGGCAATAAATACTTTTCAAGAAAATAATTTCTGAAAATTCAATTTGCATGAATGAAACATCACTTTAAAAATGGTTCACGATTTTGACAGAAACGTTCCGATTCAATATTCTGACGGTAGGTTGACATTGGGGTTTGATTATTTTGTAGGTGACTATATTGACAGTTTTGTTTTTATTATCTGTTATCCGCAATAATTATCCTACTTATATAATAATAGCTGCATAGTATCTTTATAGCACTTTATAAGCGCCGAATCTCCATCTCTTTCTGTGGGTGCGGTTAAGAGCAGACTAAGGGGCTATCCAGAGAATGGGCAGTAGCACTCTCTTTGGAACATTATAATCTTCTGCGATGACAAGCCACTTGCCAAGCGAGGTGATTATGGCAAACCTCTAACCTCTCTATAATCAGCGTCTAAAATGGCGTTTTATGGGCACGCCTGTGTTCAGCACTAGACGTCTTCCAGCTGTTGATGTGAAATACGCGATTTTCGCCCATCGGACATTCACAATGACATTTGTAATGTAGTAGGTATTTGATTGATTTTATTACCTGTGTCGTCTGTGACTGCAAATACTAACCCCACATTACGCGCCCTTTCATGCATTTTTTTGTGTAAAAATGTACATAAACACTATTAAATTGCTTCATGGCATCAACCGAGTTGTGTTTTGTAAACTTAGAGATTTCTTTTTATTATATGACCTAGCAGAAAGATTGTGTGACGCGTGTGTTAGAGCATTGAAACCATTTCGCCACATAGCATAGAGCTAAACTGCGTGATTTATTGATTACGATAGGGTTTCACTTAGGTACTCCTTCGTTTCACTTACCCCACCTGACCTTGCATTTTAGTTTTTACAATAAATTTGAAACAATGAACACTGGTAAAACATAATTTTTAGGTATCAAAGTAAATTACTCTATAGATAGAGCTAACGCAATCACCCATTATTTACCCAAAATTTTGGGAGACGTTCTTATTCAGGCAGCACCTCGTGTGGGAGCAAGAAACAACTAGGCGGGCACGCGCTGTAAAATTATACTAGTGGGAATTCTGTGGTGTCCGCCATTGCTGTACGTCAGTTCGATGTCAATCAAAACTCACTCCTGTTTTTTTTTAATTCTATGACAAAAAAGGTAAAAATGAAACGCAAGCCGCGAAAAAAAATTGCGATGTTTATGGACCTAGTGCAGTGTCTGTGAGAGTAGCACAAATTTGGTTTAAGCGTTTTCAATCCGGACATTTTGATGTCAAAGGTGCACCTCGCTCTGGTCGCCCTATTACGGATAAAATGGATGCCATTTTTAAAAAAAAGTGGAGCAAGAGCGGCATATCAGTAGTTACGACGTAGCTGAAGAACAGCATTGCGTAGCATTTGAAAAAAACTGGGTACACAAAAAAGCTCGATATTTGGGTCTCTCACGAGCTCACTGAAAAAAACCTAATGAACCGTGTACTCATCTGTGATTATTTATTACGACGTAATGAAACCGAACCATTTTTGAAGAAGCTGATAACTGGTGATGGTAACACGTTCAATTTTATTGATCAATAAAATTGACGAGACCACTTAAGTCAATGTTTTCTCCATACTGTAAACCGAAAAACATTGACCAATACTAACCCTAAACGATCAATAAAATTGATCAATCCCAAAGATTGATCAATAAAATGTAACGTGTATGGGAGGCCTAACGCTAATTTAGTTCGACTGGAACCCTACCCTGCCAAAAGAGTTTAAAATACCTATACTGACCTTCTGTGTATACGATCTATTATTGTTCCAAATACTTTTACTGACATTAAAGTCACTAAGAACTAATCAAATGGTTCTAAAACTGACTTTTTTGTATAGTCGATACCTATTTATTGGCTGTTTAATTGATAATTTTCTTACAAATAAGAAAAACATTTAAAATATTTTATGTAAAACAGCAGCGCGTCCACCCGTTGGCACATGCCGGGGCAGACTAACTCACGCGCCGCCAAGGGCCTCGCCCTTGGCTCGCCGCAAAATAACGCAAAATATTACTAAACAGACTTAATTTTGGCTCTAAAAATAAAATGATCAAATGAGCTTGTATATTTTTAAATTTCCTATCCGAGGGTGTAAAAATATTTAATGACGCAATCTTCCTTTACGCGGCATTGTACACTGTGTGACTGGAAAGGTGATCTTAAAGTATTTTTTTTATTCATAATGTACCTAGTAATCGAATATTTTGTTCAATTGATAAGTACAGGTGCAGAATGATCTTATTGGTGATATTTTTTTCATGTCTGTAGAATTCATAGGTTCTTCAGTATGATTAGTTAAAAAGACGCGTTTGGCCTATGTTAAAGGCTTAATGCTAAGTGTTTTAAGTAAATACATAATATACCAAAATTACTTTCATTATATTAACTACTGTTATTAGCGAGGGTGACGCCATTTTCACCTTGGTAATAAATTCAAATCTTCATTGGTAACGAAAGTAATGAAGATGTGAACACATACTGTGAAGTCAATATAGGAAACTGACAACCACATTCTAAAAAATAATTAAAACCCATCACGTATCGAGTTCTATCAACGCACTTTCAATAATCTTCAAAAGGTGAATAATTTATTTTCAAATTTAAACTAGCATTCGAATTAAAAATGGTGTTGTCAGTCAAAGTGTTGACGCAACGCTTAGATTATTTGAGATGTAATCGATGGAGGCGTAATTAACTAGAACTTTCAACATGATTAAGTGAAATATTAGAAACATAAGTGTGTTGGATCTCTGGATGTTACTTTTGTTTATTATAATAAGTAACTGAAAAGCTGAATAAAAGCATAACTTAGTCATCAAATTTAATTTGGGAAAGTACTCTACCATATATTTGGATAAATACTATTGCTTATCAACACAACCATTTTAGGGTTCCGTACCCAAAGGGTAAAACGGACACTATTACTAAGGCTCCGTAGTCTATCTGGCTCTCTGTCTGTCTGTCTGTCTGTCTGTCCGTCCGTCTGTCACCAGGCTGTATCTCATGAACCGTGTTATTTAGACACTTGAAATTTTCATAGATAATGTATTTCCGTTGCCGCTATAAAAAACAGAATAAAATAAATATTTAAAGGGGCTCCCATGCAACAAACGTGATTTTTTTCCTCATTTTTATAGATAATGGTACGAAAACCTTCGTGCGACAGTCCGACTAGCACTTGACCGGTTATTATTTATCTTTCTTGGTCACAGTAACAGAGTGTTATGTTAAATTAACATTTAGAGTGTTAACACACTCTGTTACTGTGTGTAGAGGTCTTCTAAGAATGTGGTAAAATGATAAGTGAAGCTTTTATAAGTGAAGCTCTTATAATTTCAAAGCCTATCACATCATTAGCTGGAAGACGTCCACTGCTGACCATAGGTATCTCCCATAAAACGCCACTTTGGACGCTAACTACAGGGAGGGGGTTTGCAATAATCACAACCGCTTGGCACTCTTGGCAGGCGTCTTGATAATTGCAGAAGATTTTAATGCGCCGAGGAGAATACTGTTACGCTGCCCATTCCCTGGATATTCCCTTAGCTCACTTTTACAAGAGATGGGGTGGTATTATTCTCGCACCGGAACCACACGGTAAAACCTCTGCAAATCCAGCTCTGTCAATTACCTGTAAACCTAGGTAACATAAAGAAAAAGCTACTCTAGGAGTACGCATTTAACAAGCAGATAGACTGATACAACTAGTCGATAGGTTTCGGACGCAGTCACGGTCCAATACAATATTAACCACTCAAGAGCCAATACAACGCCAAATTGCTTAAAACGGCTTAGCTTGAAGCAGTATCCTGTCAAAAATATTGCAACAATGACTTTGAAATTAATATATATGGTAAAGTTCAGGACTAATGCTACTGCAAATGTATAGTGAAAACACGAATTAATAAAATTTTCTCGATAGAAAAAAATTACAAAGTTACCTCCAAACCGTACAAATAAACAGCGATTATTCAATGAATACTTTAAATAAGATCATGAAACTTTGTGTAGTAGTTGAACTAAATATAATAGAGGGCTTATGTATAGCGGATTATTAAAATACCCTTTATATTCAGTGTAATAATAAATTACCTAAACTATTGCGCGTTGGAACGAGTTTAACTTAGACCGCCCCTGCCGCTCGGCCCCTGGCTCATCCCCGCTTTGGGCTAGTACTATACATCTATTCTGTGGCTTTGACTTGAATTCGCGCTGGCCTTGCACAAGCCCTTAATTGAAAGCTTGCACTCATTGGTGTTTATGCAATATAGTTAAAAGTAGTTAAAACAGAAAAAACTTCATGACACTCATCATGAATGTAGCGCTCATAGTGAAGCACGACTAGCCGTTTCTAACCAATCGGTAAAGTTAAGCAGCATTCGCTGCGGTCACTACTTTGATGGGTGACTGCTACAGCAAAAAGTGGTATTTACAACTGAATGCTACCGTGCTTCGGAGGGCACGTTAAGCCGTCGGTCCTGGCTGTTGTCGTATACCAAGTCAGAAGCTTTTGGGCAGCCCAAAAATTCTGGAACCAGGGCTGTCTACTTGCCTACACGAGAAGTACAACACTCATTATCAATGACTCCGAAACGAAGCCGTCCAACCAGGCCTGCCAGACGTTGTTATTATGGCAAACCCCTATGATGAGCGTCCAAAATGGCGTTTTATGGGGGGGCCTATATTCAGAAAACCAGCCGTCTTCCGGATGTTGATGATTAACGTCTACTGTTAGGTATTCAGATGTACAGTACGAAACTTAAATAGAATCGCATAATTATACATACAACATGCTAAAGGAATCTAAATAACGTACTAGCAAATAAATGAACTGTATCCCACTAATAAGGTCTTTCCGTACTAGATCCGGATCCCACGGCATTTGCCGACAATACCAGCACATCTCTATAAATCGTATCGATAGCTCGATAACTCTGATTAGAGATGATCAGATTGTTTTATTGCTTTGCTTATAATTACTAGAGCCGGTCTATACGTAGATAGCACTTAATTATGTGCGGCTAGATTTGTGTGTAGAGTTATAATTGTAATATAGTGGCAGTAACTATGATGCTTATTAGTGGTGGCCACTCTGCTTGCTGTTTTTCATTTAACAAGGATACTCCGTGTTTTATTTTCGTTTCGGGGCAGTGGTCCAACCACAGACATCTAATACTGTATAGTAAAGGGTGATTGAAATTCGAGTTTCCTATATTGGCAACACTGTAAAAAAAGAAGTTGTAGATAATGGCGCGTAGTTTTTTGGCGGGAACGCGGAAAAGTTCACGTCGGTGCATTGTATTATTTTACAAAACTTATGCTTTTTCCAGTGTTAATGTTTAAAATTGGTGGTGTTTTACGCATTAAGTGCTGAATTACGAGCATGAGTGTGGGCAAGTGATATAATGTAGTGAAACGTGGTTTTTCGTGTTGCTTCCAAAATTCCATAGAAGCCTCTAGTAAAGTTGCCACCACTTTACTAGGGCATGCCTTAGACTGGATTATGACTTAGACTAGACTATTACTACTCTGACTGTGACTATGACTTGACTTTAAGTGAAAATTTCCATAATACGATGAAAAATTACAAAACTTAACACTGGCTAAATGCACTATGTGTGGAGCCAAAATATAAGAAAAAAAAAATGGCACGTATTTAAAACGTCAAATGCTAGTTTAAGATATAACATTTACGATATGAATCGCTTAACTACGGCGCAACGTGTTAAAATTGTTCAGTTATTTTACATAAATAACAGTTCTGTAAGAAAAGTGTATAGACTTTTACGGGAAGATTATGGTCAAAACAATCGTCCTACTGAGCGAACAATTCGCAACATTGTGAAAAAATTTGAAGAAACCGGAAGCATTGGAGATAGGGTGAGCCGTGTGCATCATCGTGGCGTGCGTTCAGCCGAGAATATTGCTGCTGTGAGCGATAGTGTGGCCGTAGACCCAGATTTATCAATTCGTCGTCGTTAGCAGAATTTGAGCCTTTCTTATGGGCTCCCTTTGGCTTATTTTGCATAACGGCTTGTGTGCACGACGCGATCGAGTGCGAAATGTACTTCTTTTATAATTAAAACTGTAAAGTGAATACAAAATAAATCGGTAGCAAAGAGGTGTCTATGCGAGTGTGAATTATGTAGTCTGTGGAAATCGCGGTTACCAGGGGAGTCCTTTCTGTTTACTTTAGACGTTACTTTCAAATTTTTATTGCAAAAATATATTTGGAGTTTTGGCGGGAACGTGAAAAAGTTCACGTCGTTGCATTGTATTATTTCACAAAACTTATGCTTTTTCTAGTGTTAATGTTTAAAATTAGTGGCATTTTACGCATTAAGTGCTGAATTACGAGTATAAGTGTGGGCAAGTGATATAATGTAGTGAAACGTGGTTTTTCGTGTTGCTTCCAAAATTCCATAGAAGCCTCTAGTAAAGTTGCCACTAATTTACTAGGGCATGACTTAGACTGGATTATGACTACCTGACTTAGACTGGACTATGACTACCCTGAGTGACTGTGACTAATACTTGACTTTACATGAAATATTTCATAATACGATGAAAAACTACAATACTTGACACTGGCTAAATACACTATGTGTGGAGCCAAACTATAAGAAAAAAAAAAAATATATATATATTTTTAGTTAATCTTTAAAGCGAAGAATGTTTATTTAGGGAAAACGTATGTCTCGCACAGCCACCGTCCACGCTCCACATTAAGCCTTTAACATAGGCCAAACGCGTCTTTTTAACTAATCATACTGAAGAACCTATGAATTCTACAGACATGAAAAAAATATCGCCAATAAGATCATTCTGCACCTGTACTTATCAATTGAACAAAATATTCGATTACTAGGTACATTATGAATAAAAAAAATACTTTAAGAACGCCTTTCCAGTCACACAGTGTACAATGCCGCGTAAAGGAAGATTGCGTCATTAAATATTTTTACACCCTCGGATAGGAAATTTAAAAATATACAAGCTCAATTGATCATTTTATTTTTAGAGCCAAAATTAAGTCTGTTTAGTAATATTTTGCGTTATTTTGCGGCGAGCCAAGGGCGAGGCCCTTGGCGGCGCGTGAGTTAGTCTGCCCCGGCATGTGCCAACGGGTGGACGCGCTGCTGTTTTATATAAAATATTTTTAATGTTTTTCTTATTTGTAAGAAAATTATCAATTAAACAGCCAATAAATAGGTATCGACTATACAAAAAAGTCAGTTTTAGAACCATTTGATTAGTTCTTAGTGACTTTAATGTCAGTAAAAGTATTTGGAACAATAATAGATCGTATACACAGAAGGTCAGTATAGGTATTTTAAACTCTTTTGGCAGGGTAGGGTTCCAGTCGAACTAAATTAGCGTTAGGCCTCCCATACACGTTACATTTTATTGATCAATCTTTGGGATTGATCAATTTTATTGATCGTTTAGGGTTAGTATTGGTCAATGTTTTTCGGTTTACAGTATGGAGAAAACATTGACTAAAGTGGTCTCGTCAATTTTATTGATCAATAAAATTGAACGTGTTACCATCACCAGTTATCAGCTTCTTCAAAAATGGTTCGGTTTCATTACGTCGTAATAAATAATCACAGATGAGTACACGGTTCATTAGGTTTTTTTCAGTGAGCTCGTGAGAGACCCAAATATCGAGCTTTTTTGTGTACCCAGTTTTTTTCAAATGCTACGCAATGCTGTTCTTCAGCTACGTCGTAACTACTGATATGCCGCTCTTGCTCCACTTTTTTTAAAAAATGGTATCCATTTTATCCGTAATAGGGCGACCAGAGCGAGGTGCATCTTTGACATCAAAATGTCCGGATTGAAAACGCTTAAACCAAATTTATGCTACTCTCACAGACACTGCACTAGGTCCATAAACATCGCAATTTTTTTTCGCGGCTTGCGTTTCATTTTTACCTTTTTTGTCATAGAATTAAAAAAAAACAGGAGTGAGTTTTGATTGACATCGAACTGACGTACAGCAATGGCGGACACCACAGAATTCCCACTAGTATAATTTTACAGCGCGTGCCCGCCTAGTTGTTTCTTGCTCCCACACGAGGTGCTGCCTGAATAAGAACGTCTCCCAAAATTTTGGGTAAATAATGGGTGATTGCGTTAGCTCTATCTATAGAGTAATTTACTTTGATACCTAAAAATTATGTTTTACCAGTGCTCATTGTTTCAAATTTATTGTAAAAACTAAAATGCAAGGTCAGGTGGGGTAAGTGAAACGAAGGAGTACCTAAGTGAAACCCTATCGTAATCAATAAATCACGCAGTTTAGCTCTATGCTATGTGGCGAAATGGTTTCAATGCTCTGACACACGCGTCACACAATCTTTCTGCTAGGTCATATAATAAAAAGAAATCTCTAAGTTTACAAAACACAACTCGGTTGATGCCATGAAGCAATTTAATAGTGTTTATGTACATTTTTACACAAAAAAATGCATGAAAGGGCGCGTAATGTGGGGTTAGTATTTGCAGTCACAGACGACACAGGTAATAAAATCAATCAAATACCTACTACATTACAAATGTCATTGTAAATGTCCGATGGGCGAAAATCGCGTATTTCACATCAACAACTGGAAGACGTCTAGTGCTGAACACAGGCGTGCCCATAAAACGCCATTTTAGACGCTGATTATAGAGAGGTTAGAGGTTTGCCATAATCACGTCGCTTGGCAAGTGGCTTGTCATCGCAGAAGATTATAATGTTCCAAAGAGAGTGCTACTGCCCATTCTCTGGATAGCCCCTTAGTCTGCTCTTAACGGCACCCACAGAAAGAGATGGAGATTCGGCGCTTATAAAGTGCTATAAAGATACTATGCAGCTATTATTATATAAGTAGGATAATTATTGCGGATAACAGATAATAAAAACAAAACTGTCAATATAGTCACCTACAAAATAATCAAACCCCAATGTCAACCTACCGTCAGAATATTGAATCGGAACGTTTCTGTCAAAATCGTGAACCATTTTTAAAGTGATGTTTCATTCATGCAAATTGAATTTTCAGAAATTATTTTCTTGAAAAGTATTTATTGCCGTCATTTGCCATTTCAGATTAAGGCTTTCTATGTGTAAAAAATTAGCGTCCTAGCAGAATTCACAAAGTGGACAGATGTGCAAGTATGTTTCACTTACCCCCTCTGACCCTAAATATAAAATGATATATTTTACTTTATTTATTTATTTAAGCACAAAACAAATTACAATCGAAAAAATAAGTGAAATCAAGCAAATAATTAGCTACTATACCTACAATAAGATTTATTCCGACTTATAAACTATTTGCAAATCAACATGGTACCTAGCTGGTTTTATGGGAAATTAAAAAGCATAAACTGGCAGTACCTTGACAATGAAATTTTTTGGTTATGTTTGGTTATTTTTCACAATAAACTCTTCTAAAAGGGAAAATAGACAAAATAATGTCTACTTACTTGTGAAATATTATTCCTTCATGTTTACGCCTCAGTACGACTTCTGCTGCATAAAATGCTGCATTCACCTACTGCACACACATTATTTCTCAAATATTTATTGCGTTAATCACTATTTCAATTGGATTATTTCACAAGAAACCACAATATTAAAAAAAAATTGTTAACCTGTTTGGCTTAGATCAAACGAAGCCAAATAAAAAACCCGGTAACGGTGACAAGGACCAAAGATATTGCGTTCATCTTTTTTTTGCTTAGTACCGAACGTATAGCACTATCTTTGTTGTCCATGAATGACGTCATATACTTCTGGGCCCTGGCGGACACCTAAACATGTGTGACGGATTAAAAAATTGCCATGTGAAGAAAATTACCCGAAACCGGCCAAAAAAAAAGATCTGACGTTGGTGTGACTTTTTGTATGACCAAAAAGCTACGCGATCTTGTAACAGAGTAGTCAAAATTTAATAACTTATGTCATTTTATTTTTCATCCGTCAGGGTTAGTCCTATTTGAATTTGTAAAAAACTATTACGACATAAATATATATATACTTTTACACGTTATTAATGCTATATTTGCTCCGTTTCAGTATGAAAATGGAACCCGTATAGGATTATTTTGTTGTGTATCTGTCTGTCCATATTCGATTCAACTTATAGGATACCTACCTACTTTACGATGACCTAGAGCTGGTGTGCATTATTTATCGTACAGGCTTAGAGTCAGATGTTGCCAAAAGATTACTAAATTTTTAATCCTAGCGGTAATTTCATGGTGTACGATAGTACGGCGAGCTTCGGCAGTGCAGTCCTTGCAGTTATACCTGCGCGATGTAATCCATACACTACAATAAAACATCGTCAGCAACGAAGTTGACGCCACTCCATATTATCCTTTATGCTATAGGGGAGAGGAAGGGAGAGCGAAAAAGATAGGGGAAAAGGATGAATGTATGATGGTAAACAGAGGCGCACCTGCCTCCATTCAGGCTTTTCCTCTCCCATTTCTTTCTTCCTTTGGATAGGGCTAGGGCGTAAAACTAACTAACCGGGTCGGGTCTGTTAGTCAGTCAATAAAACTGTTTATTTCGCACAAAGAATTATAGCCAGGCTTTTGCTGAAAATGTTTTATGAACACATCACTCGTATTTTTCTACTTTAATTTTGAAATGAAACTTGCATCTTCCATTATGTTATATTTGTTATTTATTATACAAACTTCCAATACTAGTAAGTGTCATATGTCTTGACGCCACTGCTGCTCAACGGGAATTAACTGCTTTTTCGACATTTTCGTAATGGCTGGACTCCCCAGCAAACTCAATTTTTTTTGAGCGGGACAATCCATGATTGGCTGATGGTACCAACACTACCAACCTATCAAGTATCAACCAATCATGGCCCTTCTGACAGTTTGCCAACCAAAAAAGTCAAAAACACGTCTTAATTTGTAAAAGTAAGTATCTATTAATACATTTCATGACACTTTACTTTTTCTACGTTATAGAAAACCTGCCCAAATATGCACGATTAGTAGGTCCATTACAGGTAAAATATTTATTAACCTGAAAAAGACCAACACATGCATAATATGCATAATGGAAATATGCATTTGCATATAGTCAGTTCTCTAATTATGATCAATATAGGTGAATAACTTGTATTCGAACATAATTTCGTCATTCTCCCATACTTCCGGGTAATTTGCAAGTTTGATTGTTGGCAACACTAAGCTGGTTTTGTGTATTGATTGCATCTCAATAATTTTATCGAAAAAGCAAAAAATTAGTGGAATAATAACAAGCTTACTTGTGAAAAGTGATCCCTTGAGTTTTTTTTATCAAACTACTATGATTCCGACAACTTTTCGCAACGCAAGACAGCATTTTATAATTTTTTTTCTAAGCGTCTTGGGCGACGTCCGTAGCAGTAATGGCAGGCGATAGACTTCCTATGATGTGAGTGTGTGCGTGTCCGCTTGTACTTATTAGCGTTCCGACTTCCTAAGGGTACCTCGGTTCGGGATCAATTGGGACTCCGTCCTTCTTTTTTTATTAGGTCCATGTTTTTTGTAGTAAAATTTTAAAATGTATGGAGTTTCTTCATTAGATTCACTCATCTTCACAGTACGAAAAACAAATAAAAATCACACATTTTCCTAATTTGAATATGGAAATATCTTCTTTAAAATTTAAACTTTTAATGATAAAACCAGCCAGATACAAATAGTATAGCCAAAGAGATTTTATTACAAGTTCATACTTACTATAATGCGAAAAGACTTTTTCCCCAACCTAATAATATGAGTTAAAGTCACAAAAGTTTAAAAAGTGTTACGATTGATTGTATTTTGTAAAATATATTTTAAAAACATTTTGCTTAATTTTATTTAATGCAAGCCTCCAAAATAATATTTTTTTATGTATACTTAGATACTTTTTTTGATTGTAAATACATACACAGAATACAATACAACACCCAGCACCAGAACAAACATCTATGTTCATCACACAAATGTTTGTCCCAGGTGGGAATTGAACCCACAACCTATAGTTCAGAAGGCAGAGCCATTACCAACTGAGCTATCAAGGCCATCAAAATGGAGCCCTCAAAAAAAATTTCTATACATTATCTTCAATGTACAGATTTGGACCTGTTACAGTTTTATTATAAGTAATATAGATAGATATATTATATAAGTAATAAACCGGGCACCATAATATTATTATAATAGGTAGATATATTTTTCACGGAGTTTCATCAGGAATTGTTTTAATCTTTGACAAACTCTAGCTCATTGTCAAACCTACGAGTGTGGCGCCCCAGGTGGCTCTTATTAATAACTTTGTGTCCAACGCTCAAGGTCATTGGCGCATGTTAAACTCTTAAGAGTTTAACATGCGGCATGCATGTGTGTGTGTTGTGGTTTTATCATTAAAAGTTTAAATTTTAAAGAAGATATTTCCATATTCAAATTAGGAAAAAGCGTGATTTTTATTTGTTTACCGTACTGTGAAGATGAGTGAATCTAATGAAGAAACTCCATACATTTTAAAATTATACTACAAAAAACAAGGACCAAATAGAAAAAGAAGGACGGAGTCCCAATTGATCCCGAACCGAGGTACCCTTAGGAAGTCGGAACGCTAATAAGTACAAGCGGACACGCACACACTCACATCATAGGAAGTCTATCGCCTGCCAAAACTGCAACGGACGTCGCCCAAGACGCTTAGAAAAAAAATTATAAAATGCTGTCTTGCGTTGCGAAAAGTTGTCGGAATCATAGTAGTTTGATAAAAAAAACTCAAGGGATCACTTTTCACAAGTAAGCTTGTTATTATTCCACTAATTTTTTGCTTTTTCGATAAAATTATTGAGAAGCAAACAATACACAAAACCAGCTTAGTGTTGCCAACAATCAAACTTGCAAATTACCCGGAAGTATGGGAGAATGACGAAATTGTGTTCGAATACAAGTTATTCACCTATATTGATCATAATTAGAGAACTGACTATATGCAAATGCATATTTCCATTATGCATATTATGCATGTGTTGGTCATTTTCAGGTTAATAAATATTTTACCTGTAATGGACCTACTAATCGTGCATATTTGGGCAGGTTTTCTATAACGTAGAAAAAGTAAAGTGTCATGAAATGTATTAATAGATACTTACTTTTACAAATTAAGACGTGTTTTTGACTTTTTTGGTTGGCAAACTGTCAGAAGGGCCATGATTGGTTGATACTTGATAGGTTGGTAGTGTTGGTACCATCAGCCAATCACGGATGGTTCCGCTCGAAGAAAATTGAGTTTGCTGGGGAGTCCAGCCATTACGAAAATGTCGAAAAAGCAGTTAATTCCCGTTGAGCAGCAGTGGCGTCAAGACATATGACACTTACTAGTATTGGAAGTTTGTATAATAAATAACAAATATACATAATGGAAGATGCAAGTTTCATTTCAAAAGTAAAGTAGAAAAATACGAGTGATGTGTTCATAAAACATTTTCAGCAAAAGCCTGGCTATAATTCTTTGTGCGAAATAAACAGTTTTATTGACTGACTAACAGACCCGACCCGGTTAGTTAGTTTTACGCCCTAGCCCTATCCAAAGGAAGAAAGAAATGGGAGAGGAAAAGCCTGAATGGAGGCAGGTGCGCCTCTGTTTACCATCATACATTCATCCTTTTCCCCTATCTTTTTCGCTCTCCCTTCCTCTCCCCTATAGCATAAAGGATAATATGGAGTGGCGTCAACTTCGTTGCTGACGATGTTTTATTGTAGTGTATGGATTACATCGCGCAGGTATAACTGCAAGGACTGCACTGCCGAAGCTCGCCGTACTATCGTACACCATGAAATTACCGCTAGGATTAAAAATTTAGTAATCTTTTGGCAACATCTGACTCTAAGCCTGTACGATAAATAATGCACACCAGCTCTAGGTCATCGTAAAGTAGGTAGGTATCCTATAAGTTGAATCTAATATGGACAGACAGATACACAACAAAATAATCCTATACGGGTTCCATTTTCATACTGAAACGGAGCAAATATAGCATTAATAGCGTGTAAAAGTATATATATATATTTATGTTGTAATAGTTTTTTACAAATTCAAATAGGACTAACCCTGAGGGATGAAAAATAAAATGACATAAGTTATTAAATTTTGACTACTCTGTTACAAGATCGCGTAGCTTTTTGGTCATACAAAAAGTCACACCAACGTCAGATCTTTTTTTTTGGCCGGTTTCGGGTAATTTTCTTCACATGGCAATTTTTTAATCCGTCACACATGTTTAGGTGTCCGCCAGGGCCCAGAAGTATATGACGTCATTCATGGACAACAAAGATAGTGCTATACGTTCGGTACTAAGCAAAAAAAAGATGAACGCAATATCTTTGGTCCTTGTCACCGTTACCGGGTTTTTTATTTGGCTTCGTTTGATCTAAGCCAAACAGGTTAACAATTTTTTTTTAATATTGTGGTTTCTTGTGAAATAATCCAATTGAAATAGTGATTAACGCAATAAATATTTGAGAAATAATGTGTGTGCAGTAGGTGAATGCAGCATTTTATGCAGCAGAAGTCGTACTGAGGCGTAAACATGAAGGAATAATATTTCACAAGTAAGTAGACATTATTTTGTCTATTTTCCCTTTTAGAAGAGTTTATTGTGAAAAATATAAATACAGCGTTACATTTCATGTAATAACAGGTCCTCAGCTTAACAGAAAAACAGCTAAATGATTAATTCATGAATAAAATAACCAAACATAACCAAAAAATTTCATTGTCAAGGTACTGCCAGTTTATGCTTTTTAATTTCCCATAAAACCAGCTAGGTACCATGTTGATTTGCAAATAGTTTATAAGTCGGAATAAATCTTACTGTAGGTATAGTAGCTAATTATTTGCTTGATTTCACTTATTTTTTCGATTGTAATTTGTTTTGTGCTTAAATAAATATTTAAAGTAAAATATATCATTTTATATTTAGGGTCAGAGGGGGTAAGTGAAACATACTTGCACATCTGTCCACTTTGTGAATTCTGCTAGGACGCTAATTTTTTACACATAGAAAGCCTTAATCTGAAATGGCAAATGACGGCAATAAATACTTTTCAAGAAAATAATTTCTGAAAATTCAATTTGCATGAACGAAACATCACTTTAAAAATGGTTCACGATTTTGACAGAAACGTTCCGATTCAATATTCTGACGGTAGGTTGACATTGGGGTTTGATTATTTTGTAGGTGACTATATTGACAGTTTTGTTTTTATTATCTGTTATCCGCAATTATTATCCTACTTATATAATAATAGCTGCATAGTATCTTTATAGCACTTTATAAGCGCTGAATCTCCATCTCTTTCTGTGGGTGCCGTTAAGAGCAGACTAAGGGGCTATCCAGAGAATGGGCAGTAGCACTCTCTTTGGAACATTATAATCTTCTGCGATGACAAGCCACTTGCCAAGCGAGGTGATTATGGCAAACCTCTAACCTCTCTATAATCAGCGTCTAAAATGGCGTTTTATGGGCACGCCTGTGTTCAGCACTAGACGTCTTCCAGCTGTTGATGTGAAATACGCGATTTTCGCCCATCGGACATTTACAATGACATTTGTAATGTAGTAGGTATTTGATTGATTTTATTACCTGTGTCGTCTGTGACTGCAAATACTAACCGCACATTACGCGCCCTTTCATGCATTTTTTTGTGTAAAAATGTACATAAACACTATTAAATTGCTTCATGGCATCAACCGAGTTGTGTTTTGTAAACTTAGAGATTTCTTTTTATTATATGACCTAGCAGAAAGATTGTGTGACGCGTGTGTTAGAGCATTGAAACCATTTCGCCACATAGCATAGAGCTAAACTGCGTGATTTATTGATTACGATAGGGTTTCACTTAGGTACTCCTTCGTTTCACTTACCCCACCTGACCTTGCATTTTAGTTTTTACAATAAATTTGAAACAATGAACACTGGTAAAACATAATTTTTAGGTATCAAAGTAAATTACTCTATAGATAGAGCTAACGCAATCACCCATTATTTACCCAAAATTTTGGGAGACGTTCTTATTCAGGCAGCACCTCGTGTGGGAGCAAGAAACAACTAGGCGGGCACGCGCTGTAAAATTATACTAGTGGGAATTCTGTGGTGTCCGCCATTGCTGTACGTCAGTTCGATGTCAATCAAAACTCACTCCTGTTTTTTTTTAATTCTATGACAAAAAAGGTAAAAATGTAACGCAAGCCGCGAAAAAAAATTGCGATGTTTATGGACCTAGTGCAGTGTCTGTGAGAGTAGCACAAATTTGGTTTAAGCGTTTTCAATCCGGACATTTTGATGTCAAATATGCACCTCGCTCTGGTCGCCCTATTCCGGATAAAATGGATGCCATTTTTTAAAAAAAGTGGAGCAAGAGCGGCATATCAGTAGTTACGACGTAGCTGAAGAACAGCATTGCGTAGCATTTGAAAAAAACTGGGTACACAAAAAAGCTCGATATTTGGGTCTCTCACGAGCTCACTGAAAGAAACCTAATGAACCGTGTACTCATCTGTGATTATTTATTACGACGTAATGAAACCGAACCATTTTTGAAGAAGCTGATAACTGGTGATGGTAACACGTTCAATTTTATTGATCAATAAAATTGACGAGACCACTTAAGTCAATGTTTTCTCCATACTGTAAACCGAAAAACATTGACCAATACTAACCCTAAACGATCAATAAAATTGATCAATCCCAAAGATTGATCAATAAAATGTAACGTGTATGGGAGGCCTAACACTAATTTAGTTCGACTGGAACCCTACCCTGCCAAAAGAGTTTAAAATACCTATACTGACCTTCTGTGTATACGATCTATTATTGTTCCAAATACTTTTACTGACATTAAAGTCACTAAGAACTAATCAAATGGTTCTAAAACTGACTTTTTTGTATAGTCGATACCTATTTATTGGCTGTTTAATTGATAATTTTCTTACAAATAAGAAAAACATTTAAAATATTTTATATAAAACAGCAGCGCGTCCACCCGTTGGCACATGCCGGGGCAGACTAATTCACGCCCCGCCAAGGGCCTCGCCCTTGGCTCGCCGCAAAATAACGCAAAATATTACTAAACAGACTTAATTTTGGCTCTAAAAATAAAATGTTCAATTGAGCTTGTATATTTTTAAATTTCCTATCCGAGGGTGTAAAAATATTTAATGACGCAATCTTCCTTTACGCGGCATTGTACACTGTGTGACTGGAAAGGTGTTCTTAAAGTATTTTTTTTATTCATAATGTACCTAGTAATCGAATATTTTGTTCAATTGATAAGTACAGGTGCAGAATGATCTTATTGGTGATATTTTTTTCATGTCTGTAGAATTCATAGGTTCTTCAGTATGATTAGTTAAAAAGACGCGTTTGGCCTATGTTAAAGGCTTAAGAAGCCATTTTTGTGTTTAATTAAGAACTAGCGAAATCGATTCGTCACAGCTTTCCAGGGGCGGCCATTTGACCGCTGTAATTTTTCACATTAATAATTAACAAAAAAACACTAAATATTTCAGTAGTAAATAAATAACTGGTACAATTTTGCATAGTACGTGTTTTTCTTTTAATGAAAGTTAGGAAACTTAAATTGGATCACCCTTTATTAGATGTCTGTGGGTCCAACTGCTCTACCTAGTTATTAACAAATAAGCAAATGACAAAAACAAACAAACAATATTATGACAAATTTGTCATAATATTGTTTGTTTGTTTTATTGTTTGTTTCCATTAATTAATGGAAAAGTATTATGATGCATCTAAATACTATCGCCATGCACTGACATATATTATAGTGAACAAACGAAACACTTGTAGGTATGGGTATTGCGAATCAGACGTTTAAAAACCAAAATGGTTTAAACCATCAATGGTTTTTAAAACGTCCGCCTTTACCCGTAATGCCGAGTCTGCCGCTTCTTCAAGCGACGCACGCTGGTTCGAGTCCCACTCGTCTCTGCACCAAAAGTTATGTGCAGATTATGAATTTACAGATTTGAATTTGGCTCCTGTAACACAGGGTCTACCCTAGTATAGGAGCTAGTTGTTAGTTTTAATCTTGTTGTTAACCTTTACCTACTGCAAGATAATATTTATTTAACTATAACTATATATAGCTACTTATCTCTGTTTTGTGCAACTTTAGGTTAAGTTTATAATGGCAAATAAATAAATTATTATATTTATTAATTACAACGGTGAAACAAACATTGTGAGGAAACCGGCATGCTTAAAAATCACAAAACTCGAGAACTGGGTACTTATGTGTCATCCGTCCAACCGCACTTGACCAGCGTGGTGGATTATGTCCCACACTATGTCCCTGGGAGCGAATACCCATGTCCCAGTATTGGGAAAGTTGAGGTGATGACGCGACGTGAGTATCCTAGGTGTTAGAAGCAACCGTTCCAAGAAAAACAGCAAAAATAACCTCACAGCTATCATCATCAGCAGCCTGAAGACGTCCACTGCTGAACATATAGGCCTCCCCCAGAGAGCGCCACTTTGAGTGGCTGCTCGCTTCCTGCATACATCGGGCCGTCCTACGCTGCGTCTTCCAGTTCGCGGTCGCCACTCGAGAACCTTTCTTCCCCATCGGTTGTCAGTTTTACGAGTGATGTGGCCTGCCCTTTGCTATTTCAACTCGCTAATTCTAAGAGTTATATCGGTCACTTTAGTTCTCTTGCGGATCTCCTCATTACGGATCTTATCTCGCAGGGAAGCACCGAGCATAGCGCTCTCCATAGCTCGTTGCGTGACTTTGAGCTTCTAATGAGGCCAACAGTGAGAGACCATGTCTCAGTTCCATAAGTCATCACTGACAACACACACTGATTGAAAACCTTCCAGGCTCTGCGCTATTTTGGACGAAATGATAGGTCAGAGTATAAAAATTATACAGAGAAACACCCACCTCTCTACCTCTAAGTGGCGGACTAGATATAACAAAGTGGCGTTAAAACACTTGCAATATAATTAATGTTCGCAATTAGAATAGTCACTGTACGCGATTAATAATGAGTGCGCACGTGCGCCCAGCCTGTCTAAGTAATGAAAGGTGATTTGCAGCTGTTATAAGACAGTCGCCTGCAAAAGGAAGTAAACCCTTTAACGCTGGGGTAATTCCATACCGTGATGTAAATAACTGTCATTCTACAGATTTTTTCTCATTACTAAACTAATTTCTTTGACAAAAATGTGCCACATTAAACAATTTCATGATTTAATTGAGAAATGAGCCGTTGTAATAAAACCTTTTCATGGTTCACCCAGATGGCCTAGCCATGCTATCTTACACAAATTTAATAGGTACAGTATGACATTTCGAGGGATACCAAGCTAGAGATTTTTTCCCTAAATTTTGAGGTAAAAGAGGAATGGGGGTTCTTAGGGGATTAAAAATAATAATAATAATAAATTGATGGCAAGATTGCTTAACGTTTTTTTGCTGCAGAAATCTTCGCACTTTAAGATTATTCATCTCATGAGAAGGAAAAAAGTCTATTTATTAAAAATTATCCGTGCGATCAGGCGATGCAACCGATGTATATCACCTAATATACATCTGTTGTTCATGCTGTGGTCAACGAATTGTTTTTTACATGAATATATAACTATAAGTGTTAACATGTTTTAATGATGACGCATGAAGCAGTACGCATTCAAGAATAAGAAAAGATAAAGGTACTAATTTAAAAATTTATGTATTTCTCAAATCAGTTTATAAATGAGGAAGTAACGTAAAGAATATAAAAACTATAACCATATAGAGAAAATCTTTCATTTTTATTTCATGTTACAAATGTTCCTATAGCATAAGGATTTGAGGTCGCCGTGTCACGACTATTGCGTTTTAGATATTATTAAGAAACATTGTATAACCACTCACGTGCCACGCGCCAGTAAACTGGCGGATCCTGCAAAACCTTATGTGCCACGGACCATAAAACTGGTCGGTCGGTCGGGCCTACCTAAAAACCGTAAAATATAACGGATTTGGCTCTATGGTATGAAAATATTGACCTTGACAGCTAGGTCTTGAAATTTGCTACAGTATAAACGCCTGGTACCAGCTTTTCTTGGTACTTTGTGAATAATCTATCGAAGTTTGCAAGATCTGTGCTCAAAGAGAATAAAATTGTTGTTCCGTGATTGTGTCAACGTAGTGCGTGCAGCAGAAATATTAACTGTGAGTAGATTTGGTCCATATTTTCTAATGTAATTATACATCATTTTGTTCGTAATTTAATGTTCTTTCGAATGGTATAATTTTTTGATGAGTAAGTATATTACTAGGTGGTAGAACTTTTCTGCAAAGTTCGTCTAGGTAGGTACCACCGCTTTGCCAGTTATTCTGCCGCCAAACAGTAGTGTGCAAGCACTACTGTGTTCCGGTTTGAAGGGCATTGTAGCTAGTGAAATTACTGGGCAAATGAGACTTTATGATCTGATCACTCAGTCTAGTAATCTTACTAAACTAGGTGAAGTCTCAGGATGACGTGCGCAGTGCAGTGTCACGCGAAACTTTATTGTTGTAAAGTTCCGGGTGACACTGCAACTGTTATGGGCGGCCGTGTCACTTAACATCAGGTGAACGACTAGCTCGTCACGTCATTCAATCACATAAAAAAAAAAATATAATAAGTTGGATGTATCAAGTAAAAAGACTTGTAGGAAAAAAATTCAATGCGGCTCTAGTTGTCTTCATTTAAATACTACTTCATAAATTATTAGTTTAAAGAATTTATGATTAGATATCTATCTAGAGTGTTTATTTACGAACAAATTGATACCAAAAACATGTATCCTATGGTGTAAGATCACGGAAAGGGGTTTATTTGAACATTACTTGGTGACGGCAGTACGACTGAACTTGCGTAGAACGGGTCTTTTTACGAAATAGGCTCGCAACAGACGCCAAAAATGATGTTAATAATGAATGTGCATATTAGTCTTGTTTTTGCTTTTCTCCAAGAAATTATAATTTGTAAAACTTTAAGTTTCTATAATATATTTTTTTGTGCTCACAAAAAAAAAACTTAAACATTTTTCAGTTTTTGTAGGGATATAATTTATATAGGTAGGCTTTGCTTTAGTGGTGCTAAGTGAGTGTTATATAAAGTTTAGGGGGGGGGGGGGATGGGAGAGGGGAGTGGAACCTTCCTTTACAAAAAGGGGGGAGGGGGTGGCGGTTACGTGATTTTCGCAAAAAATTAAGTATTAGGTTAATAATTTGAATAAATAAGTATTTAACTTTTTTCATTTTTTTTGTGTGTTCGGGTTAGGTGAGCAATTAAATAAAGCATGCGCTTTCTACTAACTTTATAAAATGGTTTTAGCAAATATGGAAGAGCGTGGTGCCGGACATGGTGCACGGCGAAGCCAAGCCCGTGGTAGATGACGTGGCTGAGGACAAGGGCAGTCCCTGTCTACGCAGTCCGAGGAGTAGGCGTTTTGCTTTTTCAAAGGTTTATTTTAGCTGGTGTAGGTACATGTATCATCAAAATTAATTATTTTGTGTATATTTTTTAGTTCTATACACAGCAGATACAGCCAGTGGCCTTGAGAGAGCCAGTGCTTTCAACAAGTGACGGCACTTGAGGGATTTTGTATGTATAATAATGTATGTATTAAATAATGGTTACGTTACATTGGTACTTTTTCATTTTGTTAACTATGTAACTATGTATGAAATTACTTTTGTAGACAATCAATAAAGCTGCACAAACTAAATAAAAACATAACAAAGGCAGTAAATGAACAGTTATAATTTCATCATAATTGGCTCAGTAATTTAGATTTTCAAAAAAAAAAACACTAGAAAAAAAATTGTCTTCTAAGTTTTTCTCAGTATGTAATTTAGCGGATTAAAGTCAGTTTTTAAAAGGATATTATTATTTTTAAATTCGGTCAGTTAAAATATTATTTCATCTAGCACTTAATTAATTCATCAATAATTAAGTAAAGACATTGTTTAATTATTGATAAATTTAACTATGGTAAATATTTACTAATTTTATTATAATAATGGTGTAACTGTACTGGTAGTAGTGGTGGTAGTGGTGGTAGTACTGGTTTTATTATAACTATTAATTATCTGTGATTAGTGTAGCATAATGTCGACTATTAATATAAAAGTATTAAAATTATAATTTCTGAAATTTGTGTTCGTTTTTTTAATACCTCTCTCGTCTAATTTGCATAATCGGAATCGAATTCGGAACTGGAATTTAACGGAATAAAATTAACGTTTGTAAACGGCCTAAAATGCTCGATGAATTCCCGCCAACTGAGCGTGTTCGAACATGCGTCCGGCACAATATAGTTACGATTGCCGTTAAATTTTTTTCTAGGACATGATTAAATATTTTGGTGTCATTTTAAAGCTATTGAATTAATCTTTATTTCGAATATGAAAAAAAGTAGTGTTGTCACTTTAGATTTCAAAATAAAACCTATTTAACTTTTTAACTATTTATTGAAAAATAATGACATCACCTAGAATAATCAACTTAATTACAATTTAAAGCCTGGTTTGTACACTTGAGACAGCAGTCATTCAATAGGTAAATAGTCATTAGGTGTCTTAGTTAGAACCGATTAGTTTACCACTTGACGCCCTGCCGCGCATTACTAAATCTCAGGTGGCACACAAGGGTTAGCGGCGCGCGGAGCGTGGCACGTGAGTGGTTAATTATTGCTTTATTTTATGAGCTTCAAATACTTATATACCTGCAACATACAATGAATATGCTAGGAATACAAAAAAAGCTTAGGGGTTTTTAGGGGATTTAAGTTATCTAGGGAAAAAAATCTTTAGGAACTGGCAGCACTTTTATTCTAACAATAGTGATGCGACTATTACACATTCGATTAATCGGTGAAATTTTCGTATAAGGTAATTAATCGAATCAAATCTTTGGGCGAGCATAATTCAGTGATATAATCTTGTGCAGTTCGCTAATTATCTACTTTGAAAGGGTGATTTTAATTATAATAATTATATAGTATACAATCCTAAAGCTCCAGGGTGGAAATGTTAAAGGGCATAACGCCGCGAGTAGCGTTCAATGAAAGTGCAGCACACCTTTCCACACCCTAAGCCGCCCCACACCGATGTTGCTTCCTCGGTAGCCAGTAGCCCCTACGGGTGCCCCATTTATAGTGTGGCAAGTCATCACCTCCCTCAAAAATTTGATATGATGAGACAAATTTTATCTCATTCCATAAACCAGATCATAATAATCCATCAAAAGTTCACCACAATAGCCCAGATATTTTTACCTTCATTTATTAAACAAAATAGTTATGAATAGGTATGCCAACATGTAAGAAATAAATAGTACAACTCGGTCACTTTGTCTAGCTGTCCTCGCTGAAATGCAAGCCATTGACGTCAAGTATAGGAATAGTGTGACCGTGTTATCTTTTGTATTCAAAAAGGCCTCTTGGTGTTATGGCGCGGCCAGACATGCGGAGCAACAGCGAATCTTCGCTGTTGAACGCTCATGTGGCCGCGTACAGCGATGCATCGCAGCATCGATGGGCGCAGAAAGCTATCGCGTGAAAGTGAAAGCCTTTATTTTCGCAACACTCTTATTCGCAACAATCATTAGTTCTCTTACTGAGATCATATCATATGAAAAAACTAAACGATTATTGAATAAATATGTAGAATCAGTATCCTTTACTCTTTAAAATCGGGTTTATCCGATATCGATTATTTAGTTCACATCTCTAGACCAGTTAATCTGACAGTGTCAATCACTAATCATGTCAACTTCATAGTGGACTTCTTAAATTTGATAAGGTTATAGAAAACTTGAAAGAGAGAACTTGTCGCCGCTGTTAGAGTGAGACATACTTAGGCGCTGCCACAGACCTGTGGCGCTGCCATAGTCTTGTCACGGTTTTTCACAAGAAAAATTGTCGAGAATATTTTGTCGCGGTGCGCATGCTAGCCGGGCAGGTCTGGAGGTGGACAGTGAGTTGAGAAAAAAGCATTTCTTTTTTTCAAAATAATCCCCGACTTTCTCTTCATCGACTAGGAAGAACTGATGTTTTTCAAACGGCTGTAAAAAATTCTGGTAGAAATTGATTTTTCCGTGAACTATTCGATCTTAACAGTATCCATGAAGCTAATAAAATACTGGAGAATGCTTTGCTAACAACTGTTTGAAGCAAGGAAATGTGGCTTCTTTTTTACGGGTAACGTGGTCGCCTGGAAGAATAAGAAAAAAATTGTTTAGATTTTGATCAATCAATCAAATATTTTTAAAGAAACCAACCGGAGACCAAGTCTTCGGTCCCCGATTTTTCCATTGTTTTAGATAAGCTTCTTATTAGTATCAGCCTTCTGTATGCTAATTAATCGATTCAGCCATTTTAGGAAAGCCACACAAACAAACAGACGTTTCGCTTTTATATGTACTTACGAGATTGACAATATAGAAATTTCGAAAGCTGATGATTTGTTAAATATAATATACCTAAACACTATAGAGTACCTAAATACCTATCAGGTGGGCTAAACCAAATCTTTTCTAAGGATAAATGCATCGGCAACGCCGTCGGTGTTGCAAATGTCCTTAGGCGGCAGTGACTACTTACTATCAGGTACCTGCTTGTTTGCTACTCATTCATAAAAAAATCAGCAGGTCTTTTTAACCGCAGCCCTGCACGTTAATTCTAACTCCCACTATCAACAAACTAAGTACCAGTCAGGTACATTCGAGCAGCAATCACTGATGGAGTTGCCTGCTAATGAGGCTTATCGTCGTACCTGATGACACGGCTGATGTCTGTGCGTATGCTCTTATAGGAGAGCCTTGTTAGTGTACGATTCTACTTGATTTGCACTGGTATGTAAGTAATTAACAATGTTTGCTTTGGTCTACAAGTCATTGAAACAGTACTGACCAAAACGTAGACCTGTTCGGACGTGTTTTAAATTAATTCAAAATGATATATTATTTGCCTAAATATTTTGGAGATACAGTACATAGCGAAAAGGACACCACATTTCTCTGTATTAATAACGGATAAGATGGTGTCTAAGTTTGAGACTGTGGTCCGGATGGCTACAGACAGGAACCGATGGAGACAGATAACACTCAAGTGGATAAGACATAGTGATCTGATCACGATCTTCAGTCATGAAGGATCGTCGGAGAGAGAGGTGGTGTAACGTCATTTCAACAATGCCAATACCATTGACAAGTCATACCATTGCTAAGCGATGGTTCTTTAGATAAAAGAAGGATTGTATAGGTCATATATTTCATGAGGTAGTTACTAGTATATTTGGGGTGACCCAGTTCAAGAAATCACTTAGTCCACTTTTTATACTTTTGATTGAGCAATACTGGCCAGTTATTTTTTAATTCTCTTACGAATGGTGTATTTGAGGTTCTCCGCAGAAATCTCTGTTACATTTTAGGATTGTATATCCATGTCTTATATCCAAGAAATCACTAAATCATTATACTTTTCACAGCTGAATTTAAAAAAAAAATTGTGAACCAGAGTTAGCCATGAAAGCGTCGTCACTCCGGAACTTAAACGAAAACGCAATATGCAAAATACGCCTTGTTTCGCCACTCATATAATAGTTTTTATGAGTGATATTAAGTATATATTTTATTTGCCCGCCTTTATGAAAATAATGGAAGCAGACAATGTGTCAACCTGCAGTAGGTATAGTGACGTTGTTCCCTTAGAAATATATGTATAAAGTAATAAAACAACTAATGACAGTACCACATTTTACTAAGGAATGTGAAAGCAAAACGCTTAACTACCTACCTCTAACAATTCCAAGTATGTGTTGCAAATACCATTATAGCCATTACCCGTCTTCATCTCTCTTATTTCTACATATACTTTGATTCAAGCTACACTCATATACCGTCTCTTGATCGCTATCTGATCCATAGCCTAACAGGTCCATAACTTCCTCTCCTTTCCCTTTTTTGTTCCTAAATCTCTTCATGATGCAGACGAAAATTACTCGTAAAATAACAAAGACTAGGGTAGAAAATAGCACACAAACTACCACCCAAAGTATTGAATCGTAAGTACTCCATTCTTGAGCAGGCGATTTTTTATGGTCGTACTTTTTGTGAGGATACTCTGTCTTATTACTAAAACACATTTTTAGTGAGTTTCTTGCTTTTGTTGATAGCTCTTTGAATACGTTTTCATGTAACCATTGGGCTAAGTCGTCATTGCCCAATTGCCGAAGACGTTTCTCGACGATATCATGGTTTTTTCCTCTTCCTTCCTGTCTTTGTTCACCTTTATCCCATTTAAGTAGTAGCTCGAAGCAGGGTACGTTCTTCGGTACTTTTTTGACTGCAGATGGTAACATTTTCGGAAGGCTGTACGAGCCAAAATGTAGAGACGCGTAGAGGACGCGGCATTCATCTGGGGTCAAATGGTTTGAAAGGTATTTGTATTTTTGTTTACTTATGTCGATAGTGCAAATGGTGTATGGGATGCATAAAAAAGTGATCAAGTATTCTAATTTGTTCATTTTTTTTACTTTAACTTATTGAACTAAAGAACATTGCTGATTTTGTAAAACATGTCAAAATCTGACAAAAAGTCATAAAATATTGACAAGAAATTATAGATAACTCTATGGAATATTTATTTAGATCTATTTCTGATTGACTTAAAAACTTTTCTGAAACTAAACTTTGCCACTTTCTATAACAAATACTGCTGAGGTAATATATGCCTACAAATTACGGTATTATTTTCCTTGAATATACTTTTTGAGTGTTATTTACACAATCAAGATAATCGGAATAATCATTCGTAGGAATTATCTAGTTTATGAACAAGCACACAATAAAATTATGTAATGTAACCTGTAAGTACATACCTACATCATACCTGTAACATAAAATATGAGAGAACATTGCTCAAACATTTACTAGTTTCCACTCCAACAAGCCGATATCACAAAAGCGTTTTCCAAGTTTCGCTTGGTAAGCGATTTGAGCTTAAACGTTTTGCAAGCTCTAATAATGGCTGTAGGAGTCACGAAACTGACATACAGCTAACTTGATATCGTTCTAATAGACGTATTATTTCATAAATACCCACAATTTAATAATAAAGATTTATTATTTAGTGCCGCACATCGTTGGGGTATTGAATTTATAGAGAGTCATCATCCTCTTTGCCTTTTCCCATTTTGTTATTAGGGTCGGCTCCCAATCTAACCTGCAACGGCGAGCTATCAGAATTACACGAGCGACTGCCATCTGACCTCGCAACCCATAAGAGACCAGTAACAGGGATGGTTAGATCAGGGGGCGTACTGTGAGCTCTTAGCGCGATTCTTAACAGAGCCTATATTGGATTGCTTTATTTTTTTTTGTATAGGGATTTTGACAAACGATCCAGTATAAGCTCTGTTTTGAATCGCGCTAAGAGCTCACAGAACGCCCCCATGTGTCAGATTCTATCAGGCGTCTGACTACCCGTAACGATTGCCATAGATGTTCTTGTGACAACTGGGACCGACGGCGTAACGTGCTCTCCGAGGCACGTATTGAATTTATAGAGAGTAAATGGATGTATATCGGTTTGGAATTTACACAGTGAATCCGGTTAACATAATTATGAGAGTTCTGATAGCGTTTTGTATAAATATGTTTATAGCTACTCACTTTGTTTATTTCTCATCCATCTCATCCTCAATGCCTCATAAACACATGGTCACCCTAACATTTTTAACAGTAAAAAATGTAGGGTACACTAAAGCATACTTGCCCACCTATTTTTTTCGTAATCAGCCCAATACGTCCCCACAGCTGGGATGGGACACAGGCATTGACTATAAATCCAGTTGACCAATGATAAAACTTCCCCTCATACGAAAATTAGTGGTGTATTTCAAATCACGGGAACCCGTTGATTTTTTGTTCCATCCTGCTCTGTTATTTGTAATTTCGTATGACTTTGTCTCGTCTTGTTACCTCACTCCCTGCCCGCGCAGGTGAGTCGTGTTTGTACGAGAAATTATGCGCACGAGCTATCAACCTCCGACCTGCATTTGGTCAGCGTGCTACACTCTCATGACTCTCTCCATATGGGAGAAGGCTTGTGTCCAAAGATTATAAAGCCCGTTGATAGCTCGATAAAGATATCGGTTTCCTCGCATTTCTTTCAGCTTTCATCTAATACCAATATACAATCTAAAATCGTCGTGTTTTCTTTAGAGCGTTAATCCTTTTATTTTTCTGCGACTACTTATAGTTACTTATTGCAATTAATCAAACCTTACGCATTCTTCTCATCAACTATCGTTCATGCAACGTCACCAAATTCATCGATCACACTATCGTAGAAAAAATAAACCTAAAATACATCAGTCTTATTTTGATCTTATGCCTGCGGAGTTAAGGTTAAAATCTGCTTGTTTGAAGTTAATGTATGGGTAATCTATATTTGTGTGGCACATGGCCTGTAATCGTAGCACATTCCGATACACAAAACATCAGAAACGTTGAGCATCATTATACAATGACAAAAGAAGCTTGTGCAACTGCTTGAAATGTATGCTCTGCTATGTACGGTCTGCAGAAAATGTGTACGAGAAGATAAGTAATAAATTGGTAATAAATCATACATGAAACACTTAATATGTTTTAAATAATCCAATCAAAACATAAATGTAAACAGGTCTAAGGCCCGATTTCACCAACGTTTATTCCAAGTATACGGCTATTCGTTACTCTTGAATACAGCTAATTGACAAATGAAGTTACAAAAAAAAGACGCCATTTTGATTGTATCCAAGGAATAAGTCTTATTCCTTCACAAAATTGGTGGGATAAGGGCTATATTCGCGTAACTCGGTTGTTCTCGGAAAGTTATACCTGGAATAAAATTTATTCTAGTTTGGTGAAATCGGGCCTCAGTAATTTATCTGATTTTGAGATTTTGATTAATAATCTTGATAAAAAATGAATTAAATCTGAAGAGAGAGAGAGAGAGAGAGAGAGAGAGAGAGAGAGAGAGAGATAGAAGAGAGAAGAGAGCTTCATGTGTGTGTAAACTATTTATAACGCTGATTTTTTTTAAACAGTTTTAGTCAAGATATATTTTTGGCGTGGTGTAGTAGTGTAGAGTTTAGGAATAGCTTAAAGTACAAAAATCTAAGAAATACGGCATTTTTTGCATATAAAAGGATACTTTTTACATATAACAGAGTCTTAATAGCAAAAACTACTAAGTGCATCACTAATTCGCCGATGCCCAGATGTTTTGTTTTTTTCTATAGAGTTTTTATTTTCTTTACCGCTCTACATTCGGTTGCTGTCGGTACCGATCAGTTCCAGTATGTAACGTATTCCACATTACAATAATGGCTTGAATAGTTCTACAGCAAAACATTCCGTGATCGCTTGCAACAGTACCTTTAATCTGTCTGTTAAAATACCAATTGTCGATGCTACAGTGCTATAGTGATGTTATGGCTGTTCCTAAAAGCGAAAGTTTGTGTTGTGTTTGTTACCATTAAGACGGTATCATCTGGTGCTAAACGTTGCTTGTGAGGAAACCGAGATGTTCAAGGATCACGGTTGTCATTCATCAACACGCACTTGACCAGCGGTGTATTGCGCCCAAAGATTATAAAGCCCGTTGATAGCTCGTAAATATAATTTCTGGTACAAACACTACTCACCTGCGCGGGCAGAGGGCGCAGTAACAAAACGAGACAAAGTCATACGAAATTACAAAGAGCAGAGCAGGAGGAACAAAAGACATCAACAGGTTCCCGTGATTTATTAGAAATTAGTGGTTGAAATACACCACTAATTTTCGTATGAGGGGAAGTTGTATCATTGGTCAACTGGATTTAGAGTCAATGATGGCGCCCTACACTATGCTAAATGCTAACATTTACTAAAGCACGGAACTGGGCAGACAGGAAATATTATAACACATTTTCAATATCATCATCACTGAAGACGTCCACTGCTGAACATAGGCCTCCAGAGAGCGCCATTTTGAGCGGCTGCTCACCTCCTGCATCTTAGGCTCCCCGCGGATTTCACCAGTTCGTTGGTCCACCTAGTAGCCTACGCTGCGTCTACCGCTCGTGGTCGCCACTCGAAAACCTTTCATCCCGATCGGTTGTTAGTTCTATGAGCGATGTGGCCTGCCCATTGCCATTTCAACTTGCTAATTCTAAGAGCTATATCGGTCACTTTAGTTCTCCTGCGGATCTCCTCACCAATATATTGCATACAATATTGTCGCGACCATGACTCCGATCAGACACACTCTCTCCATATGAGAGAAGACCCATTGTATATCCCAGCAAAAGTTCTCCGGGAAGGGCCCTCAGGGATCATCGTACTCGGGAGTAACCCGATGAAATGTATCGGCGGATGAAACAAAAATATATACTGTTGAAGTGGATGAACGGATTTTAATTAAATTTGGTGAATAGATATGCCAGGAAATTTAAAAAAAATGATATGTGTTAGCCCTGCGAATTAAAGATCAAAGACTAATATTTTGTTCTGTGGTCATAGGTCATAGGTTTGATACAAACTGATATCCTCACCGTTCACCTATTAGATGCATGCAGTAAGTATTTTAGGTTACAGTGTTCAAAAACCAAGAGGACCCCGGACGATCAATATAAGGCTGTATGTTATGAACGGAGCGGAAGTTGTCACAGGATATAAATGTATACCTACCTAGAGATTTAATGGCAGTAGATAAAATATCAAAATTGAAAACTTGCAAAGTAAAGTCATTTTATTGTAAACGAAACCCTCTCGTGCACGAGTCCGACTCGCACTTGGCCGTTTTAAATGAAGATTGAAGCCACTTCCTCAATACCATCAGTAAGCTTTAACTAAATTAAAACACACATCATAATAAAGTGTTTATTTTCAACAAGTCATCAAGGAGTCATCAATACGTTCATTCACAGATTTACAAACTCACTTTTACACACACTTTTTATGTACTCTTTTGTGTGACTTTACAACTTTATTCACGTTTCTTTTTACTTGGAGGCATGCTATATTAGACCTTATCGTGTAGAGATTAAAGACGTTATTTAGTTTTTTGGCTGGTAAAATTTATCTTATGAATGTGAAGGTAAAGCAAATAAATAAAGAATGAAAGGTTGAATATTAACCATACATTCAACAGTTCGTCATCGCTCTTTTTAAAATCATAATAGGGCTATTCAATATTTTGTTAAATTTACAACATTGTTGTAAGTATATAAGTATTAGTTTTGAAATCGATCATTTGATGGAGAGCCTTGAAGGGCGAGGTTCAAGAATTATGAAAATAACCTTCGAATATCGATGTCTATTAGTAGAGCCATGGAGAGAGCTAATATGCTCAGAGTTTTCTTGTGAGATTAAATCCGAAATGAGGAGATCCACAAGAGAACTAAAGTTACCACTGTAGCTCTTAGAATTAGCAAGTTTAAGTGGCAGCCAGTGGGCAGGCCATCTATCTAGGTTTACCGACAATGTGGTCAGAACCACGAGGAGTCGATGGATCCAGGAGGTAAGCAGCTGCTCAAACTTGCGCTCTATGGGGAATGCCTATGTTCAGCAGTGGACGTTGAAGACGATGATCGATGCCTGCCTATATATTAGAGATGCCTAAATATAATATACTCAGATATGCTTTTTTTGGTCTAATTGCACAGTGTGTCCAAAAAGTCTTTAAATATTAATTGAATGCACTCACGGCATACGCATATATTTTGTAGCGTACATATTTACAAAATAAAAATAAAAAAATAGCGCCTGGTCGATGCGACGCGCAACCAAAATGCTTGCACTTATTTGGCTTGACGAATCAGCATTGCGGGCAATGCGTCAGCATGTTGGAGTTTTTTTTTTTGAACGGGCTAATGCTGTTGGTCTCTACCGACCTTTACAGCGTCACCGGGCGGGAGGGCAGGCGCTTAAGGCGCCCAACCGTCAAAAGTGGGAGGCAACTAGCACAAGGGCACCCCTGGGGTGCGAGCCTCGGCTTGGGCCGTTGCCGGGATAAGAGGATCGAGAAGGCTACGTCCACTGGAAGAGTGGACCCTGTGGAAAGTAGCATGTTGGGTACGCTACCTACCGGTAGTGAGCTGAAGCATTTGAACTGTCTATTGGTCATCACGGCTAGTTATACAGCAGGGGTAGCCAAAGCATCGACCGCGGGCGACCGGTCGACCGCTGAGGCATTTGTTGTTGCCCGCTATGTAATCTGCGCTGCGTTATGATATGACCGAAAAGTGCCATTGTCAATTACCTACTCGCGCCATGCTCGGGTTTTTCCTCGTGGTCAAACAGTGGGACCGCTTCTCGCTGATCAGGAGAGGAGGGTCAGGCGAGGCCGTTACAACTCCCTTGATCAGGATTCAGCGCTTAATTCATCGGGTTCAGTCTTGCCGAATTATAACAGCTTGGCGGACTGGCTTCCCTTGAGACGACTGACCCCTTCTCCTGATCAGCGAGATGAAGCGGTCCCACATGACCCCCTTCATCACACACGGTGATGCGGTTTAATGTTTCGCCGCCACAAAACTATAGATTTTCATGCACTACGTGAAAGCACGTAGAAAAGTTCAAAACACCCATGAACTGATCCATGATTCCCATGTGAAATGATCACAAAACAAAGTTAACCTGATGGCGACATTTTCATAAAATTTAACTTTTGTCGAATGGAGACTATGGAGATTAGACAGTAGATTTTAGAAATATGGGAACACTCAGAACGTGAGTTTTACTTGTTTCTTATCCTCTTCTTTTGTTTTTTATTTTTGATGTATGATGTAGACCGCATACTCCAAATGTTTGGCCACCCCTGTACTACCACCACTATACAGTCCAAATGCTCTTTGTAGTAGGTAGTGTAGCTAGTGGTATTTAGTACTGGCACTTTAAAAAAAAAAGAATATCGATGTGAATATCACTGACGAGACTTGAAAATCCCACATTCTAAATCTCAATTGTAAATTAATTATTACATTATTATGCATCAGCAAGGCATCGTGGAGCAGTTGGTGTTAGGGATACTTCTATTTATTTTAAAGTTGGGAGCATTGCGTGTGGCATTATCTATAAGTAGGTATGTACAAACACGGATACTTATTCATGTTTTACCTGGTATTATTTTAGGTACCAACAATAAAGCCTATCTTATACTAACAATAACAAGCTTAATCTAAACCTAACTGAGCACAATCTAGATAAACATTTATCTTAAATTAAGTACTTATGCCTATCTCGAATGTTTTGATTTATCTACAATCGTAAATCAAATCGGATCTTTATTAATCGCATTTGAGTTCAGCACTAGATCTAGTCAAGTTTAACACTGCACTTTGTTTTGTTTTGATTTGTGGAATTTTTGATTGGACTTTTGCTGGTTCATGAAAACGTAAGCTTACCAGCCCTACTCGTTGCCTGACAAAGTCTATCGAATCATAAACTATTTCAAGTAAGAGCAATTTTTTAGGGTTCCGTACCCAAAGAGTAAAACGGACCTTATTACTAAGGCTCCGCTGTCTGTCTGTCTGTCCGTCTGTCACCAGGCGGTATCTCATAAACCGTGATAGTTAGGCAGTTGAAATTTTCATAGATGATGGATTTCTGATGCCGCTGTGACAACAGACTAAAAAACAGAATAAAATCAACATTTTAGGGGGCTCCCATACAACAAACGTGACAATTTTGTGCTCGTTTTTATAGATAATAGTACGGAACCCTTCGTGCGCGAGTCCAACTCGCACTTGGCCGGTTATTTGGAGTTGTTTTAATTGAATTAAAAGTTATGTTTCTAAGCTTAAAAAAATACAAATTACTCAATGTCAAAATAAAGCATATAATAAATGAGTTTGGAAAAAACTAAGTTCTGCCTCCTGTTACTCGTAGCTTGTACGTAATCCCTACATGAAATTCAAGAACATGACTGTGTCATCCAGCACGAACTACTGACCCAGCGCGGTGGGTTATGACATACACTTTCTCACGTGAGAAAGGCCCGTATCCCGGCAGTGGGATAATGACGGTGACGGGTGGTATAATTGTCCCAAAACTCTTATTTGATGTGCTATTTTTTAACCCAATAATGAATGCTTACGTCTAAACTAAAAATACATTCATAAAAATACATTTTTATTTGAAGGTTAGGTACTACCTCCTGTATTTTTTACAAGGATCTGACAACATTTTGTTTAATTAGATAAAAACACTAATAGATATTGCACAACAAAAATAGACAGACAGTAAACACTTAAACAAGAGATGTTAAGATTAAGAATCGAAATCAAAATCGTGACCAGCAACCGTTCATTGCCTTGACAGCGACTGAACTGTGACACACAGCATTGCCTATCAAAACTATTGGTTACTGATTGATCACCTTCAGAGTGTTGCTTAGGAATAAAGCTAAGGACATACTTAAACGATCTCCCGCGACGTCGGGAAAGCGACTGACCGTGCGGCTGATATGTTTTTCTCCATTTTCATGCTGTGGAGATGAACTGTAGTAACAAAATATGACAACCGCAGACAAACGACTGCAATGAAATGAAATAAACAAAATAACTAATATTTATCTGACGAGTAAATAATCGCTATCCCGCTATCCGTTTTAAAAAGGAGTTAACGCAACTTCTTTTAATTTCATACGGAGAAGTACTTGGATGTAATTTTTCCAGCTATTTGAATGTAAAAACGAAACTACAGAACCGATTTTGATGAAATTCCTATGGGACCTTTAAAAGCATAAAATTAAAAAAAAGTCATATTAATTTGGTTTAGAAATTAAGGAGTTCAGAGGTAACTAACATAAAAAATATAACCAAATTGAGAAACCCTTTTTTTCGAAAACGGTTAGAAACAAATAGGTATACACAATTACACATAGCTTTCGCTTATTATGTTTACGCGTTGCATTATTAGACGACACGCAATTTAAGCATAAAAATTAGTCAGCGGTGTGCAGCGTTCTGCGGTAGTCGCTTCCCAGTCGCACAACTCGCTTCGGTGTGACCGGAGCTTTACCGTAACCTTCCATACCGGCATCGTAATTAAAGAATACGAATCACAATTACCGTAGTTTAAAGATACCCCTAATTATATGTATTTGATGTTTTCTATACTCTGTGACGAAAGAAGCATACGTTCTGATGGTCGTTATTGGAATTAATATACCTACGTGTTAGTTCGTAAGGTTTCATATAATGATCGGTCCATACTTTTATGATGTTCGTGAGAAAACGAAATGATATGTCTTTGTACTTTTTGCTCGAGTATTTTTAAGATACAAGTGTTTTGATAATTAATATGATTGCTAATGTGAATTGATGAGAAGAAAGGCTTAAGCATTGGAAACTTAGAATAATGACTTGTTGTTTCTCTCATTATCTTTGCAAAATTATATGTGTGTGTGAATGTGTATATTTTTATTGTTGTAGAGAAATCATATAAATCTTTAGCAAAATAAATATCTTTATCTTTATATTTTGTGAAGGAACAATCAGGGATTTAAAACTGATGTTTTAGTACTTCTTGTTCGCTATTAGTATGCGAAAGAAACTATAAGTACCTACAACCGTTCAAGCAATATCAGTACCTATTATTTTAAAACGTTTACATTGATGGTCTTCATTTTCATAAATAACCACTTACCAGAAGTTGTTGTTAACACAGTCCTGACTGGACAAAACAAAATTTTTTAATTCATATTTTATTCAGAAAGTGCCCACCAGAAAATGATCCGTTTGAACTAGGTATCTCTCTACTTTTTTTGAACTGTCAAAGGGTGTAAAATCTGGAAGCAAACCTGAAACCGATACCGACAGTCCAAACATCCTACGTACATTCTATAATCAGCTATATATAACTCTTATATAAGTATCATTTAGGTAGGTACCTAACATTACAAACATTAACATAAGTATAAGATAGATAAAACTGGCCTTCAATTTTAAAACAACCTACTACTTCACACCTATAGCTTGTATAAATCAGCATTCATTTCTAATAGTAGCATTTACAACACCTCCATGACAGATGGGCTTAATATTTAACATTGTCAGTGAGGTACTCCATCCATCATACCTCCACATCACTACCTCAACTTTCAAGTGAAATTAAACAACGCAGCCATCAATTTACTGATTACGAGTGGCCAATTAAAAAGAATTGCTCAAAACATTGCACGGAACCATGAACTATGAACCGTTTCTAAGCAAATTGATGGCGATTATAACATAAATTAATTTATGAAATTGCAGGGTAGCGCACACTCAATCATATCAGGTTAGAAAGTTATGGCTGACTGCCGAAGATGCCACTTGGAATCACTACTCTGCTGGTGTAGGAAAAAATCCCTGCCACGTCTGTCTGTTTGTACAGGATTATCTTTAAAAGTTATGAACTGATTTTGATACGGTTTTCATTAGCATATAGGCTTTTTATTAAGGAAGGTTTTTGTGTATCAATTATATCCGTGTCTTTTATATTATTAAAGTTATGGCAGCTTTAGTCTAGAGAGTTCGAGAATATATCACGTACAAAATCTGGGTGGGTTAGCTTAGTTTAAGTAGTATTGAAAAATTGATGTGAGGTCTAAATCATAGGTTTGTACACCTGCTGTACTTACTCAGTGACCTGAGAGCACCTCATCCGTTTTATAATTTTGAGCTATTGTTTTTAGAAGTAGGTATTGTTTCAGACGCGCAATAATTTATAGGCTTTCTTGTAGCTCGGTGCAGACCGACTTCCATCATGATTTTGGTGAATTTTTGAAACGTCATTCTAGTATTTGAGTGGGTATGATCCTCAGTTATGATCTCAAAGTAAAATAGCTGTTAAAATTTGTATAAGAAGACGTAAATTTCGCTAATATTATTGTATACGCGATTAAGACTAGTTAACTATTTTTACTAAATATTCTAATAACAGTTATGTCAATCATGATGTGTACACATGTTTTGGGTGATAATCTAGCTCAAAATGTATGTATTTTTTTCTGCTTGTTCTTTCATTTGGTTATATTTTGTTTTGTGTGCCAAATAAAATGAATAAAAGAAAATAAGAAACCGAAGAAGTAGTCCTAGTAGACACCTCATATTAAGTTACCATCATACCTGCATAATTTACTTTGGCAACTAAAGAAGGGTAGCAAGTAAGCTTCATTTCCCGAATCCAGCGACTGAATTTCGGGTAATGTAATTGCGACATGGCCTGCTTTTGATTTGTAGTATATATATAAAGCTTTGAATATAACTTTTCGAATGTTATTGGAGAAAATCAGATAGAGATTCTTTTCAACTTTTAAATAGTTTATTTTGCTATATCACTTTAATAATGAAGGGGTTCGCCGCGGTCAATACACTGATGGGTGACCGCTACAGCAATAAGTGGTATTTACAACTGAGCGCTACTATGCTTCGGAGGGAAGTTAAGCCGTCGCTCCCAGCTGTTGTCGTAAGACAATAGTCGTTAAGCCAAGTCAGAAGCCTTTGGGCGGTCTAAAAATTTTGACACCAGGGCTGACCACTTGCCTACACGAGAAGAAAAAGAATGAAGGGGTGTGTTTATTTACGCACACACATTCACACCACACTCGACAGTCTCGAAGTATTGGCGGCTTATTTAAATTACACATTTGCTGCAAAAACAAGCGTTCAGTTCGTTACCCCACAGGAGATACATTTATTTATGAAATGTAAATACGTCCAATTGTAATAACAAAACTGCAGGCGCTCTCTATATTAAGATGTACATTATTTGCATTTGGCATTTATTAGTGTAATGCGGTTAAGCAGCATCTACGAAACGCTCTTCAGCATTGGTTGGTCTTTGTTTACCTTGGGCTGCTCACGTGATAAGGTCAGGCCAAAGGCTAAGGGAGGAGGGTAAATAGGATAAATTGGTAACTTCTAAATTATTTTGGTTCCTCTTTGGCTATGTCCCTACTTCCCTATATTCTATATCCCTATTCCCTATATTTTAGCAAGTTGAAATGGCAGTGGGCAGGCCACATCGCTCGTAGAACTGACAAGTTCTACTACTTGTCAGTTCTACGAGCGATGTGGCCTGCCCACTGCCAAAATGTAAAATGGTTGTCACTGGTGGGGAAGAAAGTTTCTCGAGTGGCGACCACGAACCGGAAGACGCAGCGTAGGCCGGCCCCCCACTCGGTGGACCGACGATCTGGTGAAAGCTGCGGGGAGCCGATGGATGCAGGAGGCGAGCAGCCGCTCAAGGTGGCGCACTCTGGGGGAGGCCTATGTTCAGCAGTGGACGTCTTCAGGCTGTTGATGATGATGATGATGATGATGATTCTCTATTTGTTAGTGTTTCACGGCAAAACAGCACAACGGAATCGGTTGAAATTTTTCACACAGAACACAGAACAGAGTAAGACCACAAGGCGCATGTAATATTAAATAAAACATCGGTCAGTCAATACCTATCCTATACATCACCCAAATTCAAGATGCAATATTTACTAACATTGCACTGACAGTAAAATTAGCTGATAGCAGGAATTACAAACATTTTTGGCTATGGCGTACTTGCCCATGAAAAGGTTTTCACACCAGCTTCATAGAAAACCTCTTGGTTGCCAGGGGCAACGGATCATAATCAAAAAGTAACCAATTGTTTCCTGTGTCGTTGAAACTGAGATTTGGGACTTTTGGCGGGAACGCGGAAAAGTTCACGTCGTTGCATTGTATTATTTTTCAAAACTTGTGCTTTTTCTAGTGTTAATGTTTAAAATTGGTGGCGTTTTACGCATTAAGTGCTGAATTACGGGCATGAGTGTGGGCAAGTGATGTAATGTGGTGAAACGTGGTTTTTCGTGTTGCTTTCCAAAATTCCATAGAAGCTTCTAGTACAGTTGCCACCACTTTACTGGGGCATGACTTAGACTCGACTATGACTGTGACGACTGTGACTAAGACTTGACATTACGTGAAATATTCTATAGCACGATGAAAATCACAATACTTGACACTGGCTAAATACACTATGTGTGGAGCAAACATACAAGAAAAAAAAAACTGAGATTTATTAATGGTTGGCACTCTGGTGATTTTAATCTTCACTTCTGATCACCTATTAAAGATTTCTAATTTGAAGTGGTTAGATTTTTCATATTATTGACGTAAGTATTGATAATTGTGACTAATGTGATAGAATTTGTAGGTATCATCGTAATCGGTATCATCGTTGTTCTGAAATCGCTCAACCATTTCGTGGCGACAGCCCTAAAAATCAGCTGATTCAACTGTCAGTACAATTTTAGTAAATATTGCATCTTGAACTTGGCTAATAGCTTATAATTATAGCTGAATACTGGATGGCGACAGACGTTTTGTCTTTTTGGTGTTCCAAGGAAAGATCCTGACTACCTATCATCTTCATCACTTCCTAAATACATTTAACATCTACCAACTCATTAGAGTCGCACATCACATCACACGCATCATCAGCTGGAAGACGTCCACGAACATAGGCCTCCCTCATAAAACGCCACATTGGACGTTTATCATAAGGGTTTGCCATAATCTCCACGCTTGTAGTACATCCACAGAATACCAAATACCTCCTTCAAACTGTTGTTTTACCAATAAGTCATAATTATTATAAAAAATCCAAAACCTCCCTCAGTTTATTGACACCACAGAGTCAACTGTTACCGTCTGGTCAGGAGAGTCACGCAGTCACGAAATGTGACGTCACAAACACACCTCTACACCTTTTTTCTTTTTTCGTGTGATCCTTTATAACGGTGAGGCACGAGCGGTCAATCACGACACACACTCGTGTGTATTCTGTGGCGTGTTGGGACTCGGCACGTGGCATGTAGACGCTTTTATGTTTATGGCTCATTTGCATGTGATAACGGCTTATTGATTTTGTTCTAATTGGTCGTGTTTTGATGTGTGTTTGAAGTTTTTAACGATTTGTTGATGTGTTGGAAAGAGATGCCTGGTTATCGGTTTGAAATAGTGACTTATATATACTTCGTAAATGTTCTTATAGAACAAAAACTCTTCTTAGTTTCATTTTATGATTAATTACAGTTTAACTTCCTTGAACAAAGAACTGTTCCAAGTTTAACTATGTGACGTAGTATTTATGATTTTAGAGCAGTATCGACTGCTTTGCGTAATCTACAGATCTCCAACGTTATCCCGTTCGTGATTCAAATTTTCTATTTGCAATTTTTTATTGAACTAAATGCTCTGCTTAGATCGAATTAGTGACGTAATTTCATGATAAAGTGTTCTAAGTTTAACTAAGTATGTGAAGTAGATATCTCAAATGTTTTTATTGAACTAAGAGTCCTTTTAATATCTAAATTTAAATAATGTAATGTAGATTTCATAAATGTTCTCAAAGAACAAATAGTGTTCTAAGTTTAAACTATGTGACGTCTAACTACAACTAGTAAACGGCTAGCACTCACGTAATTTTAGTCGAATAACTCGACCGGTGTTCAGTGTCCGGTTCCGGTGTTACGTGAGTGCTAGCCGTTTATTAGTCGTAGTTATGAATACTACTCACGTTAGTTTCTATAATATTATGTGACGTCTAATTCAAAAATATTTTCAAACAAAAAAAAAACTGTTCTAGGTTTAAATTACGTGACTTCATAAATGTTCTCAATGAATAAAAAGCGTTTCTTAGTTTAATTAAGCTACTTAGGGAGTTTTACTAAATAATTATTATTTACAACCAAAACACATAACTTATTTCTAAAATAGATGACTTCCAAAAATCCATGACTTAGCAAACGTGCCTACATGAACTACAGCAAAATAAATTGGTCATAAAAAATGTTAAACCATTATTGAAAATAACCTCTCATATAAGCTTTGCTACCTAATGGAGCTTAAGCTCTTTAAAAAACATTCACAACGCCGCCAAACTCATAAAATAGAAACACTAAAAGCATTGATAACCGTGTCAAATATAACGGCCTCACCATAATAACAGAAACAGAAACAATTTGTAAATCTGAGCAATATTTTAAACAATATAATAGTTAAGTCGGACGAGGAAATAATATTGAAATGTTAATTTGATGACGACCCAATAGGTTTTTGACTCGGGCTGATAATATTGAAGTTGGGTACTTAAAAGTGGCAAAATTGAATAACAAAATATAGGTCAGTTCCGCGAGGTCCCGGTGTTGTGAGAATAGAACATCATCATGATTATCATCATCATCATCAACAGCCTGAAGACGTTCACTGCTAAACATAGGCCTCCCCCTCAGAGTGCCATTCGAGCCAGCCTAGACTGCATTTTCCGGTTTATGGTTGCCACTCTAGAACCTTTCTTCTTTCTTTCAGTTCTACGAGCGATGTGGCCTGCCCATTGTAATTTCAACTTGCTAATTCTAAGAGATATATCGGTCACTTTAGTTTTGCGGATCTTCTCATTACGGAGAATATGAACAGCCCATTTAAAACGCTGTAAAAGCCAGCTAAGGGAATATCTAGACTCTAGAGAATGGGCAGCAGCATTCTCCTATACATTAAAATCTTCTGCGATCCAAACCGTCTCCCAAACGTGGAGATTATGGTCTACACCAGGCATGTCAAACTTGCGGTCCGCGGGCCGCATGAGGCCCTCAATGCATTCATTTGCGGCCCGATCTAATTATAAGAACAGCCGCCTTTCAGGAAAATAAAGTGTCCCAATGTCAAACAAAAAGTAAATACCGACAAAATGAAAAGACTTCAGGCAAAATCGAATCGAATCGATTTGAAATCTGAGTCTTTTCAAGACTTTAAGCTTCAAGGAGATAATTTCTTGTTGTTTTCATGTCTTTTCTAAATCGACATCAATGAAGTTCCCACTCGCTTTCAGGTAGAAATAATAGAAACCAAAATTGAAAAAAATAATTTTGGGTTTGTGGCTCACTGTTGCTACGGTCCATTTTCCATGCGGCCCATCAATGACTTTCAGTTTGACATGCATGGCCTACACTCTCTTTCTGTGAGAAGGCCCGAGTCCCAACAGTGGGAACGTATTGGGCTGTGATGACGATAACGACGAACTTGGTCTCTTAACAATTTCTTAGTTAACAAATCTCCTATAAACCTATCCACAGATTACCTAAGACAAGGTAAGTACAAAAAATCTATCCACGGCGTCTTATAAGTTCATAATCTTAACTTAATTTAATTACTAGGGAGTACATAGGAGTTTTCAAAGTTCATCTAGGTAGGTAAAACCACCGCTTTGCCAGTTATTCTGCCGCCAAGCAGTAGTGTGCAAGTACTATTGTGCAAGCACTATTGTGTTCTGGTTTAAAAAGCATTGTAGCTATTGAAATTACTGGGCAAATGAGACTTTATGATCTGATCTCGCAATCTAGAAATCTTATTACTAGACGTACGACGTGATGTCTCAGGATGACGTGCGCAGTGCAGTGTCACGCGAAACTTTAATTTAGAGTTCTTGCACTGCTTCTGTTATGGGTGGCCGTGACGTTAATACCATGCGAACGACTAGCTCGTCACGTCATTCGTTTACATAAAAAAAAACTTAATGTAATCTTAAAATAGTTAAAGGTATCAAATAAAACTAAATTTATTAATTATAGAGGAAAGCCTATGGAACCCACTACGTGTTGGTTCAAAACGCATTTATATCTATCAAATAGATCAAATAATTTTAGTCATAGACATAGAGCACGTGGGTAGCTATTATTACATAATTGACATATCAAAGCTTAATCAGACGACCAGTGTAACACTGCCTCTGTCAAAGCTCTAACCTAATTATATTATCAACGAGGCTTGTTCATGTCAGGGGCGAAGTTAGACTGGTCAGTAAGGACGGGTCACGACGGGTACAATCTCGGGGTAGCTCTTAACTAATCTGTGGTTTAAGGGTCTTGCAGTGGTGTAAAGTCCTATACATATTGCATACTTCCAACAGATAGTTTATTTATATAACCGTATAGACCGATACCGCTTAGTTACCTATTACGACTACATAATGTAATAATATATATAGACGATTTATAAAATACTGGCTCATGGTATCTTCTTGATTATGATTCTATTTATTGTATAATAAATAGAAGTATTTATGTAGGTATGTATACCTGCTTTCACAATTTATAGCGCCTAGTTCACAATATTTTTCTTCATTCACATCGTAGAATCGTACATAATAAAGATTTCCGCGCGTGTATCATACAAAGTTTTTCAACACATTCGCGAGAAAACAGTACAATAGGTAAAGAAACAAACTTTCGTTTATTGGTGGGAAAGTCGCAACAAACAACCTTTGACGTTCCTTATCTAACTAATATGAAAATGGCCTAAAATGGCGGGCATTTACAATGCAAATGGCGCCACGTGCGAGTGGTGAAAATTAGAACTACATCTTTAGTTTCATTTTCTCTTTAGTATTAAAGTAAGACAAACGTATTGACCAAAATCGCTTCCAAGGAGTTTCGATCATTCAGCTTATTTTATTCTCGTTCTGTGAAACTCCTTAGTGAAATTCTTTTGTATGTTTTATTGAAATTAAAAAAAACCGTAAAGGTTACGCACGGCGCTATACAAGGAACGATGCGGTAAAATAGGTACTTAGGTGAGAGTACCTATTTTACCGCACGCTCCGTTGTATGGTGCGTAATGTTTAACTTTCGAACAATGTATACAGGCTTTGTAAATGCATTTTTTGAGCAAATGTGTTGAAAAACTAATTGTCGTCGCTGTTAGAGTGAGACACACTTAGTTGCTACCATAGTCTTGTCACGGTCTCTCACGGGATAACGTGTCGAGAAAATGTTGTCGCGGTGCGCATGCTAGCCGGGCTGGTATTTGAAATTTTTATTGCCAGCGCTCTGCTATCTGCATGAGTGATTGACACAATACAGTCTGTGAGTGAGTTTGGCTAAATTTTAGCGTTGCGGGGGAAATAATTTTCACCCTCTAAATCTTAACAAACCCTTGTCATTTTGGTGTAAATCGGTTGGGTAGATTTATAATCTATGCCTATACTTTTTATTTTCTTGAAAATATGTTTTGTGTTTTAATTACGAAAACTTTACTTCGTTACAATTTTTACCAAAAAACGCCACTGTATGTGGCTATAAAAATATTTTGCGAAAACTAAAAAAAGAAAGACGTATGAGCATAGTTTTTCACTATGTAGACAAAATATAAATAATAATCATCGAAATCAGATAACATATAGGGTTAGAAAAACGTTGGCGATTTTTGTATGGACAAGATATACTCGTATATACTCTCTTCTTTAATTTCCTCCAAGAGATTGACTATAGGGTAAAACTGGGATACATGCCTCAGTGGGGTGCCCCGTTATCAAAAAACCTAACTTCCCAAAATCGTAACAGTAAATTTATGGGTTAAATAAGGAGCGTAGACGACACAAACATCGGGTCCCTGCAGACCGTCTTCCAAAATAGACGCACCTCGATCGTATGTCCGATCATCTCCGCGGCGAATGCGAAAATCGCGTCAAAGTTTTAAACGCGAGTATTTACTATTACATAACTTTCTAATCAGTACTAATAGTCTATTCAAATTTCATTTTATCAACACACTGGTTTATTTAGTACACGCCTAGGGGTCAATAATCGCTCTAATGTATTTAGTTTAATTTAAAAATAAAAGGGCATCTATCCATATCAAAAAGGATAGTTGCCCCAATTTTTTGGTGGTATAGGTGCCCTTAGGGGCATTTATCCACCACCGATAATGTCAGCATATTTTTGAAATGTTTTTCTGTATTTGTTTTGAAATTTTCATAGATACATATTTAACGGTAACTGAAGGTCGAGTATCACAAAAAGAAAAATTATTTACAGTTCAAATAAATATGAAAAACATTTTTTTTCTTTTTTGGTTGTCTGTCTGTCCCTTTGAACCCGCATCATGCTGAAACTACTGGAAGGATTTCGATGAACCTTGGAGTGATTGTAGTAAATTTTTTTAAATAACAATTAGAATTTTTATTGTTAAAAAAACGGCCAAGTTCGGGTTGCACGAAGCAAAAGTGAAGAAAATTTTACGGAATAATTTTTCATTTGTTCATTTATGATTTATTAAACAGTAAAAAAAACAATTAACAATGGTAAGTAAAAGAATAGTTTCAATATCTTGAAAAATAACAAGCTGGCTTCCACAGTGCAGAGCAAATAGGTACTTAGCTAACGTGTCCATACGCTAAGCATATTATGCATATTCTGTTCACAGGAAAACTGAAGTGAGAAAGAAAAGATAAAAGAAAGGATGAATAGATCAGATGGTGAAGGCAGGCAGGTAAAAGAGAGACAGAAAAAAGAAAGAAAAACAGGAAAAAAATATGAAAGCTACTTGCCTCCTATCGTCACCTATTCATCCTTCTCCCCTATTTTTATCTTTCTCCATTTCCTCTTCTCTTTGACAGAGTTAGAGTGTAAAATTTATAAACCCATCTGAAGCCGGGACGGGTCAGCTAGTGTAGAATAAATGGACAGAAATTTATATTACGTGTGTTGATTATTTGAAATGTCCAAATAATTACCAATTTTAATTATGATGTTCATGTTAAAAATATATACTTAGCTATTGGTTATTTCTTTAACAAAACGTACGCTAAAATTTATTATTTAATTATGCTTTTGTATAAATAGAATATAAAAAAACATGTTTAATAGTGTTTATAAAGTACTGTGGGATAGTAGCCTTACAAAACAATATTTTGTTTTGTAAGGCTACTATCCCACAGTACTTTATAGGCACCTATCCTCCTGGTCATTTTCATGGTGGGGCACCTATCCATATAGGTAGGCATCTATCCCCAAAAAAAAGGGTCTGCGAAAACTTAAATTCTACAAAATCAGTAATTCATAGGTCAACAAAATTAGATCCTAATGTAAGATAAAAGATTAGACTAGCTATTATCATAGGAATTATTCCTGATAAATTAATAGTTTCAAAATTACGAGGCCTATTCAAAAAGTGGGGCAACTATCCCGGTTTTACCCTACTCTATATAGCATCCAAGCTGCAAACAGATGCTGCTGCTGATCCTATGCTGTATAAATGCTAATAGTATGCCGTTTTTTTATAGTATGCATTAGTACTACCATATACAAGATTTTAAAATACGCCAATATTAAAGCACTGCAGAGTTAGCTTTGCTAGACTATAGTTAGGTACCTATTCAGTTTACGAAATTCACATTTTATTATCTATCACAGTGTTTTGTTTTATCTAATGAATAACTTATAACTAACTGATTATTGAAATGCGCCTAAAGAATACCTATACTAAATTATCGGTAAATTATCTCAAATTGGTCTGCAATGTACGGGGGGCCTTAAATACGGTGAGGTTAGAAAGTGGTGTATTGTTCACCTCATGACTCGATCAGCGATGTATTCTGGTTCTGTAATAGATAATAAGTCACGATTGATTATAACGGTGAGTGCTATAGCTAAAGAGTTGAAAGTTGCTGAAATCGGTAGACTGATTTTATTCGATTGTGAAATGGAATAGAAAAATTTGTCGCTGGTTCCCCGTTACAATTACGAGAAATATCTTACTTTTCTTTAATGGTAGGTACTTATGATACAAAGTACTACTAGTAGTGTCACTTGTACTATCAAAACCTGTAAAATAGTACCTACTATTGATATAAAAGAGATAAAAGGAAACAGTACTTCTTTTATAATTTTGATATAGGTTGATTCATCGCCCTTTTTACTTTCGGGGACAGTCAGGAAAACAATATTCTTGTTTGTCCCCGAATTTGAGTTCGGTGACAGTTCGGAGCAGACAGGAATTTTCATTCTTGTCGGGGACAGACAGGAACACCCCCAAAAGCAATAATCCTTATGGCTAAAATTATTTATTAAGAGCAGGCAGCGCTGCTATAGCTAGCTAGACAAACTATATCTACGTAACTCAAATAGCAGCGCTGTGCGTTTTAACCATAGAGATTCAAGCTGTAGAGCAGACTACCATATAATATCTATATAGCTTTCTTCTTTATTACGGATGACACGTTACCTGTAAGAAAGAGATAGAAGTTTATTGTTATCAATTTATTGCGTTTTATTAACTTAGATCCTCTTATGGAAACATTTTTAGTGGTTTTACACTATGTGGTCTAAAAATTGTACCAATGTAGGAAACACTGAAAATGAGAACACTTCAGGGTTCCCAATTCCCATTTGAGCATCTTACAAGCTGCAATGTAGGTAACCATATTTCTTCCAACTTGTACCACAATCCGGTGTGGCATATGCTTGGGCGTATCAGTCATTCCCGCGTTAATCTACAGCATATCCGGTTAATCTATCGTCATTACAATGTAGGTAAGTTTTGTGGGCGGATCTTGACGACGTGTCACATCTAGTTTTTAATCTTTGTGGGAATGTTTGATGTCTTTCTCCTGCTTTTATGTGTTTAGAAATCTTTGTTCTGGACTTCTGGTGGATTTCTATCTTTGTTGATGTAGGTAGCTATATGCCTTGTTTGGCAATTGAATGACGTGACGAGCTAATCATTCACCTGATGTTAAGCGATATAGCAGCTGTTATCAGTTGCAGTGTCAATCGGAACCTTAAAATGTATACCTAGTTTCGCACGTGACACTGCGCACTGGCACGTGATCCCAAGATATCAGCACAGTCCAGTAATAAGATTACTAGATTGCGATCAGATCATAGTCTCATTTGTCCAGTAATTTCACTAGCTACAGTGCCTTTCAAACTGGAATACAGTAGCGCTTGCACACTACTGCTTGGCGGTAGAATAACTGGCAAAGCGGTGGTAACTATCTAGCTAGACGAACTTTGCAGAAAAGTCCTACTGCATGCACTTTCTCCTGAGTGACAGACTGACAGATAACGTAGAGCCCAAACGGCTGGACGTATAGTGGCTTGATATTTAGAGAGAGTCTTGCTTTTACGGCGCAAGAGTCTACTAATAAAGTGTTTTTGAAACAAGGGCTGGTTTTGAAGAAACGCGGGTGAAGCCGCCGGCTGGTCTTTAGTTATTTAAGTACCTATAAGAAAAAGAAAATTGTAAACGGATACAAAGTAAAACCGGAGTAAAACAGGTGTTTGTAATTTGCTTCGATTTTGCTGCACATTTTCCAAAATACATGTAATAATTTCCATTAGTGCTGATTAACTAAGTAGCCTCGAAATCGGTTTCATATACTTTGACAAAAAAAATGAATAAAAATGAAATTCTTAGTTTACGTATATTAAAGACGATACGAAAATTGCTATAGCACATTAGTTCATAAATTTGCGGCACTGTTTAAACACATAGTCCTATGTAGGTAGATACAATGATTTCATCTTCATAATGAAGATATGAGTCACCAGGAACTTCCAGCCTAAAGGAACTTGACAACACTCAGTTCCAACGAACACTTTGCATAATGACATTAATAAAAAATGCATTCAACTTTGGCATACAATACGCTCTGCTCTATTTATACCTGGTGATATAATCCGGCCTCCAATCTATAATCTACAACAAACACAATTTGAATGTGCCTCGTTAAGTAGAGCATACTTTTTATGCAAGTACATCGTATAGGAACCGTTGCCGTCATATCCTACTATAATAATACTGTGTGTTTGTTAGTTTGTACTTATATTTTGCTTTCACACGTTGTCGCTGCGTTTTATCAGCGACAGTGCCGGCGTAAAAGCAAAGGATTGTCATAATATTTCGCATAAAGATAATTTTTGGCCCGGATAAAAGGCATAGGTTAGGTACTTTTAAACATGGAAACTATATGTGATAAAAGCACTAAAAAAAGAAAAAACAAAAAAGAAAGAAAAAAAGAAAGAAAGAATGAGAAATACGTACGAAGCAAGGTATAAAACTTTGGAAAATGGCTGATTTGAGATACTATCGAGACAGCTATGGATACATATGGTTTAGAAACAAACCGTTATGGTTACAAAGAACCAGCTATCAATTTTGATAACGTTCTAAAATAGTATTAAAAAAATGATAAGATGCCATAAAAATGTAAAAATGCGCCAAACATGTTGAATTAAAGTGAAATGACTATTTTAACATAATTAGTATGTATCTAAAATATCAAATATTGATAACCTAAATGTTATAGCTCGAACTTTAACCTCCTGGCATTTGACCCTATCATATTCTTTCATTTAGGTACAAAGATATGCAAAGTAAGAATTTAAAAAAATATCTATTATATCAACTACAATTAACATAATATAAATGAATCTATTTCACATTCCAAGTCAAACATCGTAAAGTTGAAGATTTGCATGTTTTAGACAAGCCCATTCAAGTTTGCATCTTAATCAACATAATTTGAAATGGTACTTTGTATTTGATACAGAATTTATGACCAATTTTACTTTATCCAATAAATACACAAATGTAAATAAATACACAGTATCTAATTTAAATATATAAATTAGTGAGAAAAAGTCATGGATAAGATAAAATAAAGAGATAAAAGGTAAAGAAAATAAAATTACCTAATATCTACGAAGAAGCAATTTATTTAAATAAAATATGTAAGCTAGTTTGATAATGTACAAAGAGAGTGGTGGGTTGTAGAAGTAAATAGATAGATACACTGTATATTGATACACTACATCACAAAATATTGAAAACTAACAGAACAGATTTAAGAAAAGTGTAAATATAGGCAGTCTTATTACTCAAACCGTACCCTACCAGACCACTTTCATAGTGTTTATAATCAGTTCATAAGCTATTATAACAGTAAAAACAGACAAATTGTCATTGTAAGGCTTTTTGAACTTTTGTTCAAATACAGTTCGTTAGCAGCTTTATAAGAAATAGTCCTATAATGAGCTGCATGTTATGCCAATCTACGTTCAATAGGACTGCTGCAATAAAATATATCGACCAAGGTCACATGGATCCGGATCGAAGATCCGAAGTGAACGGTGACCTGTGAACCATTCTGTCGAACATAGAAACTTTACTAGGCGTTAAATGAGGGAGTGAGCTTTTGAACTTCTGATTTTAGGCCTCCACATCTACACTATACCTATTAGGCAACTAAGTACTGGTATTATTATCCTTTCTAGTGAATTTTTAAATTTTGCTGCTTTAGAGACTCACCAAATTAAAAATTAATTTAAAGCAACATCGAGCAACATGCATGGGGTTTAAATCGATATACTTAGATACTGCGGTCCTCTACCACCAGACTTCGGTTGATCCACTTATCAATTTACACTCATCAGCATGTCTACTTTATACTTAAGTCTATATCATGATCTTATCACATATTTAGGTATACATAAGCAAACTGTAATTTCTATGAGAAGAAAAATTTAAATAGTAATGCTTCGGAGTCAGATTACAAGAATTAGAAATAAACTCTGACTATCCGATCTGGAAGCGTATCCATAACGTCCCCATCCTTTGTCAACAGCTCTTAGTTGAAGGCCCGCTCGAAGTAGGTAAGCGACTCAATGAAGTGTAGTGATTTAGACTAGGATAAACTATCCGACGACATAAATGCGAAATTTGACGCTATAAATGGTTGGATGGGGATGGTTGTGGTTGTGGTTACCATAGATAAAGTAATAACTACGTTTTCGGTTTATGTTGTGTCAAAGTCTACACTAAAATTAACGTCGTTGATGTATCGAATCCCGTCTATTGCAGAATCAAAGAATGTCATAACGGCACGCCTTCTTTATGGAGTCACTTACAGCTTTTTGGGTCAGAGTTTAGTGGCAAAGGCGTTAAATGTCGTTCAGCGGTTGAGATAGAATCTGACCTTGGGTTTGGAAGGTTGGTAACAAGAAATCTAACCGAAAATAGAGCATGAGTATTGCAGCAGTTTTTTTGTGAATGTCATGTGATTTTTATGAACGACATTGTTCCGTTCAATATAACTTTGATATACGTTTACGATATGCCACTAAGTGGTAGGACTTATCTGCAAAGTTTGTCTAGGTAGGTACCACCGCTTTGCCAGTTATTCTGTCGCTAAGCAGTAGTGTGCAAGCACTACTGTGTTCCGGTTTGAAGGGCATTGTAGCTAGTGAAATTACTGAGCAAATGAGACTTTATAACCTGATTACACAGTCTCGTGATCTTATTACTAGACTATGTGATGTCTCAGGATGACGTGCGCAGCGCAGTGCAGTGTCACGATTTTTTTAATTATTTTAAAACTCCGAGTAACACTGCAACTGTTATGGGTGGCCGTGTTGCTTAACATGAGGTGAACGACTAGCTCGTCACGCCATTCATTCTCATAAAAAAATACTTTAGCCACAACTAATTCAAAAAGAATCCTTTTAAACCTGACAAACTAATGGAGGTATCCACTCAAAACAACTGATTAACAATTAAAAGACCTAGAAGCGTTCGTATGTGCAATACTCCTTTGATCAACAGTAGCGCACTGTTTTACTTTTTCAGATGTGTACTTAGTTTCCTATCCTTCTTCCACAGGTTGTCCTAGTACGGGGTCACTACGTGTCATACCTCCCGCTCTGCAGTCGGAACGAGCCTGTATTTCTGGCTGTGTGCACTCCGCTTGCCATGCCTGAGACTCGGGAGTGCGTCGTTCATGGAGCCACTAACGTCTTCACCACCGTGCACGCTTGCGATATGAAGATCCTGCACATAGACACGAAGTAAGTTCCTAAATTATGTTAGATTGTCAGTTGTATGTTTTAGACCCTATACTCATTTTCTGCTACGTATCTAATAGTGGTAGTGCATCCGACCAAGTTCGGGCACAGGATTAATTTGACATAATCAGCTTGTTTCTTATTTTAATTTTTTACGTATATCGTTCAGTGCATTTGTGTTTTTGCCCTTGATATATGGAAAATGCAATCCAAAAGTGAGGCACATTTTCATAAGTAAACCATGAATGCAATGGTTGCAAACCTATCATACTACGATTTTCTCCATTGTTCATTGGTACATCATTCATTATATTATAGTGTTGTGTTTCGACTTCAATCTGTATGTTTACATATAAGTGTTCATACATTTTAGGTATGCAACACGGCATTGCCGCCACTCAAGACTATCAGAAAACAATGAAACCAGTAAACAAGCTATCGCTTCCCTATGCAAATACCACATACACCACTGGTTCAAGGCTCGGCGCACAATAAACCATATTTATTGATGCGTAACTGTCAGAGCGCTACTGTCCAACGTATGACAACATCTCTATTGAAACCCATTCATATTCATGCACTCGTCACCGAGCCGCCCTCAATGACAACACATAATAAGCTACATAAAATAAGGGAACAGCTGACGCAAAACTGAACCTTCTTGAGAACGAAAGCATTGTAGTCGAGCACAGCGCAAAACAATTGAATGCTGCAAAGGAGTAGCCTCTTGGTACAGTTTCGTTGTGCTGGTTTAATATTGAGACCGACTCTACATGAAATGGTAAATAGCAGTCAGATGAGTTTGTCACTTGCAGACTCACAAATAAAGTTACAATCAGGAATTTTATGCAGCTGCCAAGTTTTAATGTTGGATTTATGGAAAAGCTGAATATCTGAAATGGAAAATGTTTTATGTATGTTGGGAGAACTGGTCATCCATCTTGTGTCGAGCCGCGACGCTATATCAAAACAGTAGTTAGGTACTGAATCAAAGGCCGCGTGTTTGTGTGATGGAAAAATCGAGACAAAAGGTCTCCAACCCAGTGTGATTTTGAATTAATAAAAATAGCTAGACAATTCTAATCGCAACGCAATGCCTGCTTGATTGAGATGGACAAGTTAAGATGTGCCTAAGTCGACCGGAAGGAATATAAATAAATCTAATTTTTTGGACAAATATACATTCAACTGTATTCAAAACGTTTTGTGCAAAGATATTTCTCTATACATTTAACGTCAGATTCAGATTCTGATATTTTATTGCTTCCATAGTGTACATAGGTGGAATAAGTATAAAATTAATTAAGTAGGCTCATTATGGACCCCGTCGGGCGCAGCAAATTTGGAGAGAGAAGGACGACTACGTAATAAATGTTTGAAAACCAAATTATATTGCCATTTTTCACTTTAAACTGATTTAGAACAAGTAGGTAGTTCACATTCGCGATGCTTGGTCAGGAATATTGTAATATTTTATTTGTGAGTTTTCAAATTATACACCCATAAAAATTCATGAGCAACATGCGATCACGTGCCAGCCACACATTTCACATTCAGGAAGCAACAACTACAAAATCTATCAATAACGTATTAATTTTCAAATCACAGGTTCAATTGTGTTTATTTATTGATATTTCAATGGCTAATATCGATGTTTATATATTTTCCGGTATAGAGTTGAAATGAGTAGGCACTCGTCACCTGATGTTTGCATACAATGACAACTTACAAGCTTCTGTCAGGGTTGTGATGTTGAGAATGGTGTACACTATAGAGCTGAGCTTTATTTGAAGGTTGTTGTTGCAAGTTATTTATTTGTAAGATAACTATCTTAAGATATCTTACTAGAATCACTGAATAAATAAGTTATAGTACGAGTTGTCAAGATATATACGTATAAGATTTTATATCTTTCTGTTCCAACATATTGTAAACAATATTTTAAATCGTAGTGTCATGTTAAGTAGCAATGAATACATTTGCGACTTAACATCTTTATCTCATTAAACAAAATGCGATAACTAAAAACAATATTAATTTAATTAGTCTTAGTCTTATATTACTTAAGTCAACATTGAGAAAATTGCGGTACATAACATACCTACAAAGAATCTGTATCATAAAATATGTGTCTAACTAATGTCAATGGGAACCTATCCAACAGGTGACCAGCAGGAGTAACCATTCAGACTTTCAATTCCGTGAAATCAGAAAATATGTCAAATGGAATAACCATATTCCCCATCTGACGTACCTACTAAATAATAGTTTTAATCTGGTCAACTGGGTAGACCACATAAGCTTATTTGAACACTGGTGATGATATGACAATATCCGTTTTTAGTGCAGAGAAATTTAGCAATTATGTAATGAACAAACAAATAATTATTAAACAATTTAGCATGCACTCCCCTTTACCCACTAAGCTTATGATTTGCATCTGAGTCGTATCACGCGCAGCCGTATGTCACTTTGTCCATATATTATATAACATGTCGTACTCGTAAACATTATTGTTCTGTATTAGTTTGTAGCGATATTAAGTGTATGCTCAACTCCTTTACATGTTCATGAGTAGGATTTTTACTACAGATTTTTCTTGTTAGTCTTTCCAAGACGACTTTAGCATAGAAAGTGGTGAAGTGGTCTTAGAAATCCGAAATTTGTCATAAAGACTTATATTTTTCTAATGGAATTAGTTTTTTTTATAGTTTTTGGTATTCTATAAGTATGCTCAATGCTTTTAACAGTTGAAGGTAATTTTGATTTGTAATATATCCTTATGAGTAATTTGAGTACCTATAACTTTAGTGGTGAAAGGGTCTTGGGAATCCGAAATTTCTTTTCAAGTCTTATATTTTTCTTATGGAATTAGGTTATCATATTCTATGAGTATGCACAACGCCACAACAAAAATGACAAAACGCGATCTGAATGATAAAAAATTACAAACTGAGGTTATCGGTGTAGTGCAGAATTTGTTCCTCATTATCGACAAAATAAGGGAAACTCTAAGGTTTCGAAGTGAGTATAAAATATTATAATTATAGCTTATTCATAAAACGTTGCTAAAGACGATAAAATATGAAAAGCAAAATTTTGAGACTTAGTAGGTAGTTAGGTACACAGATTAGGTACCACAATCACAACACTAATAATTGTTATGAACCCACTTCAAAGCCATGGCATTGATGTAATGACTCTTAATGACAATATTTTAACAATGTCTTTATTCGAAACATCTTCATTGCGAGGTAGTCATAACTATTACCATTTCCGACGGAACATTGAAATTTAAACTTTGATCGCCTGAGTTAAGGTCTAAAACGATAATCCCTAGCAAAATTAAATATTATTCTTTGATATTTGCATTTTGTCTTATGTCGATAAATAATGGGCAGATAGTGGCAGATAGAGTACTACATAGAGTAGCTAAAGAGTTTTCTTATGAAGTAGGTCATGGCCTTACCTTTGTTTATGTAGGCTGTATGTTTGTTTATTGGGGGATATCATTATTATTATCTTATCCATTCTCATCACCACTTGTAAACATAATGATCCAAGCTCTTTTATTTTTAAACAAACATCTTTTAGTTCAATAAAAACATTCAATGTGCATAGCCCAACGACTTGAAGCAAAGTCAGAAGCCTGCGTTTTAAATAATGCTTCCCGCCATATTATCCTTCTAAATTATTATTTTTTGGAGGTAGGTATTACTATTTTAAAATGAGACGTGTAAAATATAGTGTAAAATACCGTGTGGTCCCGGTGAGCGAATAGGACTACCCCATCTCTTCCCGTGGGTGCCGTAAGAGCCCACTGGGGAATATACAGGGACAGAATTCTCCTCAGTCTTAATCTCAATCTACTGCGATACCTAAGCCGCTTGCCAAGCGTGGTGATTATGGCAAATCCCCCCTATGATAAGCGTCCAAAGTGGCGTTTCAAGGGGGAGGCCTATGTTCAGCAGTGGACGTCTTTCGGCTGCTGATGTGAGGGATGTGTGTATAAAGTACATAAATATAAGGTATACTAATTAAAAATTGGTGTCATGGAACACTACAGTTATCTACCAACATATTTGTGATTAATCATTTTGAATTCAACCTGTCATTAGACAATTACTTTTCTTGTTTCGTTAATTTAAACTCCGGATGCACCTTGTACAAATACGACTATATTAAATACCTACTTACTTACATAAACATATCAGTTGATTGCCACATTTAATCACTTCATTTAATCTCCTGTAATAAAGACTTGTATAAAAAACTAATCCAGTTCGTAGTACAATAAACATAATTAATGTAAACTTGACATGTACAAACATACAGATGGGGTCATATTCACTATTAATCATTACAGTGACCTTGGCAGAAGAATGGTACCTTTGAAAGAGACTTACTTTTGATTTCGTTTCGACTCTTCCTGATTTTTCAAGTCGTGCGTGCTTGATATCAAGTCATTGTGTGCTCGCAGTTCTGATGAAGTGTTACGAGTTGTGTAAATCCTTTTGTTTTCGTTCTTACATCAATCCTATCATCAGTTTTGAATAGTTTGATGCTCTCGGATGATTTTGTGATTTCATATTGTAATGTTTTGGTTTACGAAATAATGTTTTGAAAGGATAGCTCAGTTTTATTTATTAAAGTTTTAGAAGTCTCAATTTAGACGTATTTATGTTATGGCGTTCTTAAAGCTTTTGTCAGTTTTTTATATGAACAGGGAATCAGTGAGGGTTTTGCACAGAATTCGCCCTATTTTAATTCACACGGATGGCAAAGTAAATTTTTCAAAAATACGCAAATTTAGTTTCCCTGCTAATTTAAATTGGGCTCCGAGACTCACTAAGCTCATAAATAGATTTAGCTATCCATGGTCTCCTGAAAAGCTGTTTCAATAGGTAATTATAACAATTTCTTCTTGTTTGTCCAGTAGCGAGTGGCACCTTGGATGGGAGAGGAATTCCCTGCATGGAGTAAGCTGGTACCACCTTCTGCATCCGGACTGCTGTAAAGAAGCGCAAAGCAAACATAGATTAAGTAAGTATGGCATGGCGTTTATTATCTTAAAATAAAAAATATATCTATAAAATCAGGATCTGACATATTTCTATGAGCATATAGTCATAGACGTAAGGATAAAGATACCTAGATAATCAGCCAAGTGATCACGAATAATTGTAACAGAAACAGGTGAGATTGCGGTCAAATGCGAGCCGATTTAGTTATAAGAAAAAAACACTTGCTTGGATTTGCCACATATACTACGTATTGAAATAATTATATTATAAGCTTACCAAAAGTAAATCCAACCAAACAGAAAACCCGTAAACAGGCATTATAGAAGCATTATAGTTTGTTATACCTATATATATGTACCTACAGTATGACTATACCTAGAAATAGGCAAGACATTAAAGCATCCATAAAATCAACGACCACGCAAGTTCGTCAAACCAGCTCTTAATATTTAAGCACTACCCAGACCATCTATTGTTATTGATTAATGGTCTAGTCTAGATCAAGACTTCGCAACGGCCCTAGAAACCGTGGGAACCGATATAATTTTAGTTATTAAATCGCAGATAACGCGGGATAAATATCTTTCAAGTAGGCTTGGTAAATATTAAGTTACCTAAGTAACTTTTAATTTTGAAATTTAGTTATTTATTTGGTAATTCAGTATCGAACTAGATCTCCTACAGTTTTGGGCTTACGACAAGCTATCAAGCACTTCATAAATTTACTTCTTTTCTTCATTAACTTCATTATTCTTTTTAATTTAAAGTACGCTAAGAACACAGTCAAACATTTTTGAATTGATTATTTTTTAGTATACTTACACAATTGCAAGATATTGTTCCGATACCACAAGTAATTGTTTAATTGTTAACTATTTGATTTTATAGCACCATCAATAACAAAAAGTGACTTTATTACTCAAGCTAACTGCTACAATACTAAAAACTAAACTAAACCAAGCTAAACTAGCTACACTACCTACTACAAAGAACACTTATGGGCTGTATAAAGGCCACGATGATCTATAGACAGTCCAAGTGGTCCAGCCCACTACCGGTAGGTAGCGTACCCAATATGCTGGCAGCATTGCCACGTTGAATTGCAATGCTGATGCGTTGGGCCAAATAATCATACCCAAAAAAATAATTATGCGAAATTCATAGGTACGGGTAGGTTTATGGTGTTAGCGACTTGTGTGGATCACAACCTGTATAGTATATGCAACCTTCTATATACCTTGCAAAACTTCAAACATAAGAACGACGGCTATTATCGTACCTATCTTACAAATCCTTGATAACCAAAACTACGCATTGACATTTACGCTCTTTGTCGGTACAACTTTTCAAAACAGTATGTATTTTAACTATGAACAATGTGGAAAATCACTTTCTGCGACAAGGTGCTTCAGAGCTTAGATGTTATTTGTAACTTCTTGAACATGAGAGCTTACCCTAAGCTCTACATCATCGCAAAGACGCTATGTTGCATTAACAGTATTGTCCATAGCATTAAACAGTAAAGAGGATATTAGAACATTTTCTGCGACAGAGTAATAAAACGTCTCGATTGTTTGAGAGTTAACATCAACCTCACACGTCAGGGAAAGTTCCAACAACGTGACTGTCGTGTGTGAGCAGAGCTTTACTACGTGAGCGATTATATCGTCTAGGTAAGTACTTTGCTAAACGAAAATTTCATAGAAAGCTGTTAGGATTTGCAATACGTAAGGTAAGAGGTGGAAATACTTTTGGTGACATAATCCGTAATTAGGAGATCCGCAGGAGAACTAAAGTGACCGATATAGCTCTTAATTAGCAAGAATGGCAATGGGTAGGCCACATCGCTCGTAGAACTGACAACCGATGAGAAAGAAACATTCTCGAGTGGTTACCACGTGCCGGATGTTGCAGAGTAGGTCGGCTCCCCAGTAGGTGGACTGGCGACTTGGCCCTGATCCTGGTGGACTTGTTGGATGCAAGAAGCCAGTAACCGTGCAAAGAACAGTAAACGTCTTCCGGTTCATCATCATCACGCACCACGTAGTGATGAAACTTAAGCAGAGTTGATAATTGAAGTAATGGAGGAACCTCCAAGCGAAATTTAGTTCGTTGATCAAAGGCTGACACTACTTATTTCTAGCATGCTCTTCTGGTTCAACTTCCAAGACAACACGTAGAACTTTTTAAAGCTTCAATATACACCAATTTGAACACCATTGAATTATGGTATATATAGCATGTAACTGCAGACCTTTCAAAGTACAAATGAATTAATTGAATCAATTTATACATTCGTATCGTTACGTCATTTGTTAGATCGTAGACATGCCACCGCTCGGAAATAAACACCGATTTATATAAGCGCACATGAAGGAAAAGAAATAAAGCAAAATGTCTGTGCTAATCTGCGGGCCATTATGTAGGTACAATAAGGTTTTGTCTTCGATGAAAAAGGTGGTGTAGCTTCCGACCATTTGAAGAAGGGTAAAACTTTTAAAAGTGTTGTACCGAATTCAGTCTCTGTCTTCGTAAATTTTAAAAAGGAAGTGTACTCAATTAAGAACTAAAAATTTTTTCATAAAAATTAGTGACTCGGTCCTAACTACATGGCAAAAAAAACTGGAAATCAAACTGGAAAACCGGAAACTAGTGAACTCTTTTCCTATCGTAAACAGTAAAGGCGTGAGACACCATAATATTTTTTATATGTAGTGTGACTTTTGGAGTAACAGAACTCTAATTTTAAATTTTTTATTGACTAGGATTTGGGTTTCTTGGACATCGCCCAAAAAATCTAAGAATTATCTAAGTTTAGTTGAAAAAGAGACATTTACAAAGAGACTAACTTTGTCTAATACTAGGACACAGAAAAATGTCAATGAAAACTTGAAACCAGTTGTGTTACTATAGTAAACACAACTTCTGTAATCCATTTAAGCTTTAAAAAACTTTACATCAATAAAAGTCCTAAACACACATATATAGGCAAAGTACCTAGGTAAGCGCAAGTTACCAACCACAATCAAACCTAGTCAATCTCTTGAGTATAAAACCAACAGTATAGATTGCAGAAATAACCGTCTAGCATTAACCCTCATTACTCTGGCAACAGCTTTTCTCACAAAAACCCAACTTGTGTTCCAGGAATAAGGTTGAAGATTGTTTGAAGTATTGTTGGAATAATTTGTGGGATTCAAATCGGACTCGGCTTGCAATCGAGTCATCATTCGAATGATTCGATAATCGGTAATGACAAGGACGGTTCTATTACGGTCGTGTGCGGTGACCTTTATGATACGAAGTGTACCTATTGGCATCCGTATTTTTTGCAATATTGTGAGAATAGATATTAAGGTTTATTTGATTACATTGAATGATAAATTGTTAATAGAGTCCGTGTAATAGAGACTTACAAAATAACATCTAATCCTTACCCTTTTATAGAATAATAGTTGACCCGCCCCAGCTTCGGATGTGTTAATTAGTTTTACTTTCTAACCCTGTTCACGGGAAGAGGGAAGCTAAAGGGAAACATTCCCACCCATTCATCCTTTTCCCTTATCTTTTTCCCTTTCCCTTCACTCTTCCTTTTGACATGGTGGGTGGGTATAAATAAATAATATACAAACTAAACATTCTTGATCAAAAATTACACCCTTCGTGCAACCCGCACTTAGCCGTTTTAGAAGACATCCTAAATCTGAAAATTTAGCTATTACTGTACCAAATTACAGCAAAATCCGTTCGGTAGTTCCAGCGTGATGCGTGTTCAAAAGGACAGAAAGACAGCCAGACAAGAAATTAAAAAAAATTGCTTCTATTTATCCCCGTTTTGGCTTAGTATGTACTATATATCTATTCTGTGGCTTTGGCTTGGCCTAGCATAAGCCCTTAAGGCAAGTTGAAAAGTACCTAGCTAGAAATTCAACTTTTATTCTAATAAAAATGAATTTAGTGAACGGCATGTATACATTGAAAACCCGCAACTTTCATATTTTGTTATATAGGTGTTGGCAAAACAATTTGAGGCAAGTATTAAGCTATTAAGTGATAAGCTTCCACCCGCGGCTTCGTACGCTTGGTATCAGGATAAAAAGTCTCCTAAGGGTGGGATTTTTGACCCGTAGTTGAAGAAACCAATGGTTAAAAATTCTATCAAATTTTGACTGATGGTTACAATTTTTAACCATTGGTTACCTACCGATCAAAAACCTCATATGTTCTAATTTATAGTAACCTCTATAATTTTACGTAATTAACAACTTTTCATCAAAATCTGTTCATTATAGTGATGTCTATGTATAAGTACGTTCATGTTTGTTTAAGATTCCTATTCGCTCTACTCAAATCTACTTAAACCATGTTTAACCGTTTGTCATAACTATGCTTAGTAACAAATTCATGCATAACCAGCGCTGTCTAATAAACCTAATGATATTCTTATCCAGATAGTAATCAGCAATAAATTCATAAAGCTCCATGACAAAGAACTAAAATGGATTTTAATATCACCAGAGATAATCTTAGTTAACTTTAATTGAAATAATGTGACAGTTTTCAAGGAATATAACCAAGTTATAATCATTGAATTTGAAAGGTACGAATTCATTTACATGTTGGTTAAGTTAATGATCTGGGGGCGTACCGTGAGCTCTTAGCGTGATTCAAAACAGAGCCTATACTGGATCGCTTGTCAAAATCTCCATACAAAAAAACAAAGCGATCTAATATAGGCTCAGTTTTGAATCGCGCTAAGAGCTCACGGTACGCCCCCAGATCAGACTTTACTTTGTAATATTTCATTGGGAGGACTACCTATATGTACCTACTTAGATACCTATAATACCTATATATAAAATATTTCAATTGGGTTTACAGTTTGACCACTACAAGATGTTTAAAACTTAGATAGGTTTAACATTACATAATTATAATTAAGTAGACCTACGCAATTGTAAATTTTTATTTATCAATAAAGAATCTGTATCTGTCAGTGTCTGTATCTGCATTAATAAATTTAAAGGGTACAAGGACCAAAAGGGGGCAAAAAAATAGAGTCCATCGAAAGCAGTTGACTTAATTTTTTTTAAACATGCAAACTTACGCGATCTAAAGTAGGTACCTACCTAAAGGTAAATAAATAAATCAGGCTGGAAAATTAAATAACGTTTTCTTGAGATAGTTTAATAAAATAAAAATAATAAATATGTACAGTATAGTACAGGTATAGTATGGTATATTCATTTATTTACCCCATAGAAATAACTAACAGATACGTAAGGCTCGTATATTCGTTCATTCGTATCTTGCTCGCGCAATGCATTATTTTTTAAGGAATTTATTAAAGAAAAATCTGTGGATAGAAAAACGTTATTGAACATTTGTGATGTTATTTTTAAGGTTTTTCTATGGACAGATTTTTCCTAAGTAAATTCTATTATTTAACACCTTCATAAATGTCGCAATGCGCGAGCAAGATAGTGGATGCACGATTATTCGAGCCTTTAATACTATAAACTAAACTAGACCGTTTTCCTTTACCTACTTGTTCATTACATTTCCAATTTAATGGATAGTACTTAGTTCAAGTTTCAAATGACCCACAAAAACAACCCAGTTAACTAATGTAGCTTCATATCAAGTAACACTACGCGCCCGTGGGTTTATCTAGTCAGATCTACATTTTGTGAATACATTATGCCTCCCGGATATCGTATCTTCTATTGGATACATTCAATCCAAGTTAAAAATGAGCTGTAACCATACCGAATTTCAGCGAAATCCGTTCAGTAGCACCAGCGTGATGCGAGTTCAAAGGATCAGACCGACAGACACAAAAAATTCAAAATAATTGTTTCTATAATATTTCTATGTCGATTGAAAAGTGTAATGCAAACAAAATATTCAATATACAGATTTAGCCCAGTTACAGTTTTATTATATGTAGGTATAAATGCAAATATAGACCTACCCTAACTCTTGAGTCTGAAATAAGTTTAGTCCCGGAAGGAAACATAAGTTACGACTTCAACTTAGTCAAAGGTTGAATTAATTACATAGGCACCTACTTACCTACTTCAAATCTTGATCCTATAAATTGTACAGAATATTTTAATTACCATTGTAGGCATTGGTATTAATAAATGTGTGTGTTGAAGAGAAGAGTGAATAGGTACTTACTTAGCTAGCATGCTACACCTTCGATCGCATCGTCACTTTCCATCAGGTGAGAGCGTGGTCAAATCAAATCAAATCAAATCAAAACGTTTATTCGCTAAAATACATGTATAGTAGATGTTACAGCAAGTTTTGTTCATGTATTTAGTCTGCAAGCAGACGTGCAAATGTTATTTAATAACTAATTACAATTTTATTATTTATAATTTATAAGTAAACATTGGTACAAAATTCATTATAATCCTTAACACTATAAAAACAGTTGCATTGAAGCCAGTCAGTCAAACATTTCTTAAACTTGTTACCCTCTAATATCTTTATGTCATTTGGAATATTATTGTAAATGGTTATGCACATATTATATACATTTCTCTTATACAAGTCTTTTCGAGCAGGAGGTTGATATAATAAGTTAGTAAACTTAGTCCTTTTTTGCCGGGTCATAACTTCACCATGCTTCTTAAAAAACTCAGGGTGTTCTTTCGTAAAAATACAAATTTCTTTAATGTACATACATGGTAAAGCTAGATAAGTCCGATGTAAAAAAAAAAACTATGTACACGTCGTTATATTGACAGGTGTACATGTAAATTGCATTTAAGTATTTGTATTTGTAAGTCATACTTTGTTTATTTACAAACATAAATGCAGCTGGAGATCCTAGAGCTCAACTATCGATAGATAAATCTACTTAGTACTTATTACTTACCGGTCAATGTTATACTTCAAGCATCCTAACGGCAAGGACTCCCACAATACCTATTCACCTATTTATCACAAACAAATAATACGAATACCTACTTAAAATAAGAACTTTAAATAAAACGACAGAGGGGTCTATTTTTTTGGCAGCCTGTGTAGTAATCAGCTATCAGTATTAAAAACTCCTACTAAATTAGCTTCATCGTACATCTCTACTTATTAGGTAGACCAAAGGTAGACCTACTACAATAAAACGTGGTATATTGGCTGCACTGACCTATAGATAGTCCAAATATACTGTAACTAAGGTCTAAATGCTGCAGCTTCAGTAGGTGTAACGTTCCCAACATGCTAGCAGCATTGCCCCCTTTGAATTGCAATCATAATGCTGCCAGCAATGCAATGCTGATTCGTGGTGCCCAATAAGTGCATGACATGGTCACCAGTTGTCAATATTAATGCAATAAACTCCTCCTTCCAGCTGTATATAGCTTGTTTATCTTCAATTTAAACCTTGTTAACTTGTTCCAAACGTCTAATAGTCAGACAATCTAGCTATTTATGATGTTTAGACGTACATTGATTTGACTACCTTATAAGGATGACACTATGATAGACCTTACCAAACTAGTATCTGTGAAGTGGCATTATCATGCTATTGTCAAATTGAAACACCTTGTTTTTAGTGTTTACAATTTACAACTTTATCATTTAGAGGTAGAGAATAGAAAGTCAAATGGAATAGTTTGGTTGCTTACGACTTTTCGTAGTTAAGTTTTGATAATTATGATGATAATCGAGCTATTAATACAGTGTTAAGAGGTACAATATGATTGGATTTATTTATTGTTTGTTAAACAAGCGATGCGGTGTTTATTTTGTCTGTAAAGCTGACGTTTAAGATAAACCTGGTCTGTGTTTTGTAGACTGTCTACGGGCTGAGATTTCATTCACAATACTTATTATCATTTCATGAAAGAAAACTTGACTTCTAGCATCGATTCGCATCGATTACTGAACGTGCATGAAGTTTATATTAGTGATACGGGCGCGAGCGTCGCCGCCCTAAAATACTTGTCATTATACTGAGTGCGTACCTGGACTTCCATATGTAATTAGATATGTACCTATATATAATTATTTAGGAATCAGGATCACTGTCGCAGATGTTCCCTTCCAAAAACCATAATATGAGTACGTAATCATTATAAAAGTCGTAATAATAAAACTATTTTATAGTTACCTATCCCATAGGTACATAAACTTGGACCAAATTGATTCGTATATTTTTGACTTTTTTGATTTGAAACACACCGCGGTTGTCCTCAACTTAAGCCCACGTTTTTGCGTGGGTAATCTCAATTTCCGGGATTAAAGGTATCTTATATTGACCCCGGTATCATAAGCAACCCGTTTGCATAGTTTCATCCACATCGATTTAGCCGTTTCGCCATGAAAGCCACATCAACAAACAGACTACGTTTTACTTTTATATATATTAGTTTAGAAGTTATAGGGAAGTTGAGACTGGTTGAAGGGTATCTATATTATACAGGATGCAATTGAATTCATTAGCATAAATTGAGTACATGATAGTACATCATATATTGAAGACTATTAAAGCGTAAACACAAATGAAAATGTTTTTTTATTGAAAATTATGAAGATTGCCGTGGCGCCTAACGTTGTTGGCACGATAGATTTTGATACTTTTAAAAGTTTTTTTACGTAGTCATAATTAAAAGTAGCACTTAATTATTTTAATTTAACTTACACAGGTTTTAAAATAATATGAGGAGGGTAGATATAAAATTGTTTCAATTTTGACTTACCTAAAGTGCTCCTTTTTCTTAGTTACCCAATCGGAGCAGGAGCGTTCCTGCATCGCTTTACTTCGGCTGCAGCGACGGTCGGGCCAGTTCCTCTGGGTGCACGCTGTGATGCAGCTCAAGGACAACCTGGAGAACTCGCAGCGGCCGGTCATAGTCTGCACTAACCAGGTGTTAAGGTATGTATTACCATAGTCGATCATTCAGATGATCATTATCATCAACAGCCTGAAGACGTCTACTGCTGAACATAAGCCTCCCCCACAGAGCGCCACTTTGGGCGGCTACTCCTGCATCCATCGGCTCCCCGCGGCTTTCACCAGATCATCGGTCTACAGATAATATAGATACCTAACGTAATTGCCTATTAAGTCGGACATAGTGCCAGTCTGCACTAAAATTTGACAGCTTTTAAGATCGCACTTATATCTATCTCTCAAAATTTGTTGCAGTAAGTACATCTTAGAGGGATGAGAACTTAGGTGTTAAACTTTTATGCAGACGGGTATAAGACTTTTCGTATACCTTTTCGTACAGGTATGAATTTTAAATCTAATTACATTAGTTGTTTTGTTGTAACTCGTTGCTTTATATAAAGCAGACAATTTTAACCAATTACATGCCTACATTATGTGTAGTAAAAAGTTCGTTCTGCTGCGAGGTAGGTACTTTGTTAGTATTTATTTATATAGGTACCCTGGCTATCTTTCTAGCTATAGCGGTAACTTTGATGTTCTCCTAACCTTAAATCTCATTATGCATTGAATCCTTCAAAATGCCATGAACCTCTCTTTGCCTTGAAGCTCTCCAGTTTACTTTCTCAAGACCTTTTCATAGTAAAGACTAGAGACGCACAATAGATATATAATACGGAACATGATTTATTAGAGCTACTGAGAAACTTCAATAATTATATAAAAGTAAGTATTCTTTTCTGTTTGTCTGACAGTTGTTGTAGCACTAAGTTTAATTACAATGAAACAGAGTTCATTAAGTCAATAACATAGTTAATAACTTTTTCAACACATTTGCTCAAAAAATTCATTTACGAAGCCTGTATACATTGTTCGAAAGTTAAACATTACGCACCATACAACGGAGCGTGTGGTAAAATAGGTACTCTCACCTAAGTACCTATTTGTATAGTGCCGTGCGTAACCTTTACGGTTTTTTTTATTTCCATAAAAATATATAAGAAGTCAACCAAGGAGTTTCACATAACGAGAATAAATAAGCTGAATGATCGAAACTCCTTGGAAGCGATTTTGGTCAATACGTTTGTCTCACTTTAATACTAAAGAGAAAATGAAACTAAAGATGTAGTTCTAATTGTCACCACACGCACGTGGCGCCATTTGCATTGTAAATGCGCGCCATTTTAGCCCATTTTCATATCAGATTAGGAACATCAAAGATTGTTTGTTGCGAGTTTCCCACTAATAAACAAAAGTTTGTTTCATTACCTATTGTACTGTTTTCTCGCAAATGTGTTGAAAAACGTTGTATGTTACACGTGCGGAAATTGGTTTCTACAAACTCGCTACTTACATTTGTCTACTCGTTTGTAAAAACCAACTTACCGCCCTAATATCATAAATAACTATAATTACAATGACCATTTAAATTAATAGATTCCAAATTAAACGTTTACTCTGGAGTCTTACAATATGCTCATGCTTGACTGTTAAATGGCTAAAGCATCAAGTATATTAATACTTAGTAATGAATTAGAATCAACGTTGTCGAACGGTAACGATGGTAAAAGCTCATCACTTATCGCCTTTTTCAAAGTTTATCAGAGCGCCTGGTTGATGCGAATGTGTGATGAAAATGCCTATTTTTTAAGGAGTTTCTTAAACGCTGCTATCAGGCCTATTTAAAGTAGGTAACTGTGCAACTAAACAAACAACTCAAAAATATTTTGTGTACCTAACCTAATACTATAGGTATAACTGAACATAATAAATAAATAACGCCCAACGATCGCATACATAGGTCCCGGACCCTAACAAGGATTCCCTGTATCTTGGGACCCAGGAACTATGAGGACCATGGTCCCACAACACCCAGACACAGAACAAGTATTTGTGCTTTTTTTTTCATGTGCACAAATACTTGTCCTGTCGCGGGAATCGAACCCGCAGCCTCCACGTTATGAGCCGACCTGCTCAACCACCACACCACAGAGGCTGTCAAAATTAACATAAATTATGATCATAAAATACCCATAATGTGTCAAATTTTATTACTTATATTATTTGTTTTATAGTTTATTGAAGCAAATTTAGGTTATTATGGAGAGATGAAACTTTACAATAATCACTTGCAGCTATATCTACATTAATTAACAAAACGAAAATCAAAGTTTGATTAACGACTATATTATGCAAATTATTGACCGGCGTGAAACTAAGTAAGTACTTTTACGCCTTTTAGCCAATAATTTAATATCTTCAAATATATTTTATAGGGTATCAATTTTACGCTTTGCTCAATTGTATTTACCTAGGTCTCTACAATTTTATCTGGAAAATGTATGGATACTATATATTTCCTATTAAAATACCCTAGATCCATAGGTTTTCGTACTCCATGTAAACAGCGAGCTTGCATCACATAAAAATGCAATCTAAATGTAAATCAAATGTAGCGGTATTTTTAGAATCTTTAACCTACCATTTTGCAAAGTGTTATTAAAAAGATCGACCATTAAAAGCTTTGTGTGGAAAAACAACAAATGGCAAAAAGCAATAGACGGTAATCGGAAGGATTCTAATTTAAAAAAATGAGATATTCTAAAATAGATAGCCTATCAGATTCTACGTGTTTTTAGTGAGAAGCTCTTGAGCTAGTTTTATTAATATTTCTATCCACTCATTAGAAATTCCAGTGAGATTAGGCAGATCGAGGGTTCTTATAGGTATCGAGTCAGAAACTAAAATTGGGTGCCTACTTCCTTAACCCTAAACCTCCTGCAAAGGCCGTTTAAAAGACTGCCAGATCGCGGACTAATTGGCTCGAAGCCTGCACTATTATACCAAACGATAGCCCAGCGGACCCACGGTGCGGCGGACTGTGAAAAATTACCGGCTATAACTTAACGGCGGTCACTTACAGACTTCCCCATTGAGATATCAATAGTGGATGACGGCGGACGACGTACCTACTACACCTTTCGCGTAAATACGGCCCTTACTATAGGAATTCTGGTCCAGTGCGAATGAGAACCAAGTAGTTTATGGTCGCTGGCAATTCTCGAGAGTAGTAACAGTTTTGAGTGCATTCAAAGCTGTGCTCCACGACGGGCGTAATTCGAAGATGAGTAAATAAGCGGTCAATTTAGTGCAACATCTATTGGAAAGATTTTGTTTTAGTTCTTCTAGCAAAAATACTTTTTTAGTCTTGAATTTAATAATATACTGTAGGTAAGCTAATCATCGTAAGAAAATTAACTATGTGTTGAAAACGACATATAAAAGATTTGTTTTTAATTTTTTTCTCTCACTGTTGAACTTAGACCGCTTCCAACCATCCTACATATTTGTAGACAAGCGATTGTCGTTTCTTTTGATCATAATGAAACTTTGAATTCTCTCAACTCGATTAGGTATATCACCAATCCAATCCAGCAGTTATTTCCTCAGAGAATAAATATTGTATAGGGTGATTTATAGAGTCTGTGCGGTGCTTGGAACCGATCTGCGGGCCGATGTAGCTATCGGGATGGCTTGAAATATGCCTGCAGAGAGCTATTGTTGTTATATGAGAAACGGTGTCTAACAAGCGCCGCGTTTGATCGATGAAGTGGGCAACACCCAACTATATTTTATGGGCAGAATACGCGAAAAACGGCTAATTTTTAAAGTACTTACCTAGTTGTTTCGCTAAATCACCTGCACTTATTGTATGATGGCCCTCTTTTCGCAGCATCTACATTCTTTTTTTTTTGTTGATGTGGCAGTGAGTCGTTTCCTGGTGTTAAGTGATGGCCGCCTATAACGCCATATGCTACGGTACCACTCAGAACTCTAAATTTTATAAGATCTTGCCTTGTATGACACAGCACTGCGCTCATCATCCTTAACAGGACTGCGAGGTCAGCAGTTCACAAAGTCTCATTTGGCCCGTAATTTAACTAGCTAAATACCTACAATGCCCTTCAAACCGGAACAGTAGTGCTTGCAAACTAATGCTTGGCGGTAAAATGCAAAATATCTGTCAAAGCGGTGGTATCTATAACTAGACGAACTTTTGCTGAAAAGCCCTACAATGCATAGTTATTTACCTATGTAGGTATACAGTTTTAATAGAAACAGAATTCATAATATTTTAGTTAAATTCTATTTTGCAAATTCATGTTGACTTTAATATATTATAAACTTTTGACTCTGCGTATAGGAGAGGCGGTTTTGTTATTTAAACTAAGCTTGATGCTAAGTTTGTTTCCATGTTTTTTTTGGCTCCACACATAGTGCATTTAGCCAGTGTCAAGTATTGTAATTTTTCATCGTGTTATGGAATATTTCACGTAAAGTCAAGTCTTAGTCACTGTTTCTATGTTATTTTATGTTTCTTCCGCAAACTTGATACCATGAGCTTATTCCATTTTATTTCACCATTTGACCCTATCTTTTGCATTTTACATTTACATAGCCAGTTGGCTAACAAATGGGCAGTATTGCACACCTTAGTTTATATTATCCATTCCCTTACTTTCTATTGTCTGGAGCTTTGAATTGTGTACCGCATTCGGTGTCCAGATTAGGGGCAGCCGATACTAATCGGCGTTAACAAAATCATTACGCCTTGCTGTCTAGTATGAAAGACCCATTTGTAGATTTTGTAGCTACGAATTTACACTTATACTTTGTGTCAGGTATTTCGAGATTGAATTTTCTATATTTTTTATTTATAGATATGTATATTGTCTACAGCTTTATTATACTGGGTGGCGCAAAAGTAAAGACCCTATTTGGTTCAGCTATAACATTTTTTCTAAATTAGAAAACTAGATTTAGGTTTTTTTAAATGTATATTTGTGCCATTAAATTTCGTACCATTAGGATTTAAAGATGATGTCTTTTAAATGGTGACCTCCAGAGTTGATACACATTTGAGCCCTATTTATGACATTTTGCATAACTTGCCGTAACACTTCCTGCGATATGTTCGTTATTTCTTGACGAATGTTTTCTTTTAGAGCTGCGAGAGTCTGTGGCTTGTTCACATACACCCGAGATTTCAAAAAACCCCAAAGAAAGAAGTCTGGACTGGTCAGATCGGGTGATCTTGCAGGCCAAGGCAAATCGCCAAAACGAGAGATAACTCGGCTTGAAAAAGCGTCCCTCACTAAGTCCATAGTGTCGCGCGCTGTGTGTGCCGTAGCGCCGTCTTGTTGAAACCAGATGTGCTCCAGCCCCAATTCGTCCAAACTGGGTATCAAAAACTCACGTAACATGGTTCTGTAGCGTTCTCCAGTGACAGTTATCGCATTGCCTCCAGCGTCTTCGAAAAAATAGGGTCCGATCACTCTGTCAACACAGATGCCACACCATACAGTAACTTTTAGTGGGTGTAGAGGTGTTTCTTGAATAATGCGCGGATTATCAGTGCCCCAGAACCGAGTATTCTGCTTATTGACATGCCCTGAGAGATGGAAATGCGCTTCGTCACTCATAACCAATTTTGAAGGAAAATCATCTTGCAAAATGTCATAAATAGGGCTCAAATGTGTATCAACTCTGGAGGTCACCATTTAAAAGACATCATCTTTAAATCCTAATGGTACGAAATTTAATGGCACAAATATTCATTTAAAAAAACCTAAATCTAGTTTTCTAATTTAGAAAAAATGTTATAGCTGAACCAAATAGGGTCTTTACTTTTGCGCCACCCAGTACCTATGTAGTACCTTTACTATTCTATAGGTTTGTATCTATAGATACAAACTTGTCTGTTTTAGCTTGTAGCTTTGTATGAGCTTTTGCGCCAAAATGCAGTGGAAAAAGGTTCCACCCATGTTAATCAGCAGATACCATCGAGATACAATATATGATGACAACGTAGCTCAAGTCGACCAGTAGGGTGTATACACACTACTAGATAGTATAGACCCTACTGGACCCACTTCTGGAACCAAGCAGTAGAGCTGGCAACCAACATTATTTTGCGCAAACAGTAAGCTACCTACCTACCCACGGAATTAATTTTGAACTTCCAATCCTCAGAATCTCTATTTGCGATTACCCTTTTGAACTCAAGTTACGCTGATTAGCTCAACCAGAATTCACTTTGAAGTTAATTTAACCGAGATAGAATCTGGATTAATTTAAATGCATAAGCCTGTTATTTCTGTATGATGTAGGCCGTGTGGGTGACAACGTAGTTGACCTAAACACTGCAGCACAAAGGGCGGTAGCGGTGAGAGGCCACTCGAAGCTTTTGTGTCTGAAGTCAAGAACAAATTATAGGTACTATACGAGAATAGAATGAGAACCATGTTCTTTGTATTTTACTTCTGTCTTGCAGTTGCAAGACAGTAGTAAAGTATCTGTAAGTACCATGTTAATTTTCAGTCAAGAGTCAAAACAGATTCGTGATTTTGGGTTTTACGACTTTGACTCGTGAATTGGTGCACAATTGAAGGTTTTATATACTTACTTAGGTTTTTTAAGCAGACATGCTGGAGCTAGGTATTTCAAAGTCTTAAAACTGGTCATGAAACTCGCGTAATTTCTTGACAAGGAAAAAATGTCTGACCCTACTCTACCAGCCCAGCACTTGTCTAGAAGATCCCTTATTATGTAGCTACTTATATAAAGAACATGCATGCATGAGGTACCTACGTACTTAGGTACTACGTTAGTACCTAAGTAATAAGAATGTAAAGTATCTTGGCCATAGAACGGCTCACAAGATTGCCTTATTGTTCACGAGATTGCGTAATATGTAACGTTTCGCGCTGATCTCTTGAGCAACCTACTCGCGTTACTCCATAAGTACTCCAACCTAAGCAGCAACAAAAGCTTGTTCCGACCCCGCTGGCGTATCCCCCGTAGGTTAGCTAGAACTCACTCTTCTAGCGGACGTAGCCGTCTCGATCTTCTTATCCCGGCAACGGCTCAAGCCGAGGCTCGCACCCCAGGGGTGCGCTTGAGCTAGTTGCCTCCCACTTTTGACGGCTGGGTGCCTTAAGCGCCTGCCCTCCCGCCCGGTGACGTTGTAAAGATCAGTCAACCCCAACAGCATCAGCCCGTTCATAAACAAAACTAAAAGCTTGTTGATTTTGATTACAACTGAAACTAGTGTCTATATAGTACCATTGCCTTTCAGTGCTTTTTAGGCCTGCCGCACTCCATACTCTTTGGGTATGAAGCTACAAGTAGGTAGGTACCTGCTAGGTACAACGGGCCCGGCTTGACGGGCTCAGCGGCGACTAGTAGGTATATGAATATAGTTTCCTAGCAGCGCTTTGCGAGCTTTACGTCATCAGCCGGGAAACGTCTACTGCTCAACATATTTAGGCCTCCCCTCTTAAGGACCATGATAACCACGCGTACAGGCGTCTTGATGATCGCAATGGATTATAAAGACCGAGAATGCTGCAGCCCATTCCCTGGATATTTCCTTACATTAGCCGGCTCTTGCGGTACCCGCGGGAAGAGCGGGTATTACGAGCTTTTGCACTTAAGTGCTTTGTTAACAAGAGTCACTCATAATCCTCTTTGCCTTTTCCCATTTGTTATTGGGATCGGCTCCCAATCTAACCTGTGTGGACCGACGGCTTAACGTGCTCTCCGAGGCACGGAGCGATGGCATCGCAAACGACACATAACTTATTAGATAAGTCATTGGTGCAGGGCCGCGGATCGAACCCGATGCCGTAAGATTGTGAAGCGCACATGCTACTGCTCGGCCACCATCGCTCTCACATCAAGAGTCACTATTTATTTAAATGTCTATATGAAGTTAGTCTGTGCCTAGTAGTACTTAGTCTTCGGTAGGTATATAGGTAAGGGTCCCCATAAAACATTAATCAATTATTTAAATAATACCTATGCCCAGGGACTTGGTACGCAAGTAATATTTAGGTCACATAGCTACCTAGCTAATGCTTAATTTGGACTCTCACATCTTTAACTATTTAACTATTCTTGAAGTGGATCAAATACTAATAAAGTTTATCTCCAGCATATCCTCGTACCTAATCTAAGTGGATAATTGGGAGGTTCTGAAAAAAATACGAAGCAGTCCAATCATTTCAGACAAACCACGTATTACCTGCCTTATTAGGCCAGTCTCAGTCTAGAGCTTTGCAAGTCGTAACGTATCCTAGATGTAAGATAATTTTCAAGGTTCCGTAGCAGATGGATTTTTTTGCTCTAGAACCCGGCTCTTGTTATGCATAACAGAGTAATGGAAATATCGTATCCGTAAGTTCTCGGTTTCCCACCAAGAGGCCAATTTGTGCGTCCGCGCAGGTTTTACTGTAGGGCTGTGAGACCTTTTTTGCAAGTCGAAGTCGGTTCTCTGATTGTATAATGAATTATGTGACAATACCTCATCATAATTGATTAAATTACCGGCTCATGGTAATGGTATCGGTGAATCAGCACTGTATAAACATCTTTAGCTTAAAATTGTACCATTAAGCCTGTACCTACCTACATAATGATTAGTAGACCACCGACTGTAAGATGATACGTAGGTACCTACGTAAACTTACTAATATAAAAGCAAAACGCTTTTTTAAATATAAATCGATAGGCTTGCACTTGGCCACACTTCGCGACTGGTCAACCATGCAGCACGCTCGCTCGCCTAAGAATAACTGGCCAAGTGCGAGTCGGACTCGCGCACGAATGGTTCCGTACCATTATCTATAAAAACGAGCAAAAAAATCACGTTTGTTGTATGGGAGCCCTCTTAAATTTTTATTTTATTCTGTTTTTTTTAGTATTTGTTGTTGTAGCGGCAACACAAAGACATCATCTGTGAAAATTTCAACTGTCTTAATATCACGATTCATGAGATACAGCCTGGTGGCAGACAGACAGACGGATGGACAGCGGCGCCTTAGTAATAGGGTCCGTTTTACCCTTTGGGTACGGAACCCTAAAAAAACATTACACGCCGATGACTAATATACTGCAGACGTAGAAACCTCAATAACAAATTCGTTCCATAACTCTCAGAACCACCGCCCTGCGATTTTATAACGCAGGCTCCCTGCTGTCAAAGTTCAACAAATTATCGTCGTCTAAACAGCCTAGGGCCTTATCAGCAGTATAATTAAATGCACAGATTATGGTAACTCTATACTAAGGATATCTAAGTCTTGATGAATGCCACACCTTTTGCGGCAGCCCTGGAGTGAACGCATAAATCTCTTGGACATGACGTGGGCGGGAGACATGTTGACAATTTCAAGACAATTTGTTGTCGTTCACTGCATCATGTGTTGTATTAATGACGATACAAGTTAAACGGAGCAGACAAGTGTGAGGTTTAGAAGGGTTATTAGCGCGTAGACCAATTTATTCCTTTATAATTTACCTATAACAGCCAATAGAACCATGCACGAGTAGTAAGACTACGGCTAAGGCTAGCCAACAAAATCTGCTGTTTTACCTACGTAAGTTGGTACCTAAGTTTATAAAGAGCGAGTGTGGCTTCGATCTGGTATAGTGTGGCTCCAGCGGTAGTCATTAACTTTCAAACCGTGACGCACCCGGATTCCGGTTGGCCCCAGCCCCACACCAATAATTAAAATAAATAAAGAAATAACGCCCAACGATCACATACTTATAACCTGGACCCTAACTAGGATTCCCTGCATCTAGGGAGTACTAGGGACCTAGGAACTACGAGGACCATGGTCCCACAACACCCAGACCCAGAACAAGTAGTAAAATTTGCGCTTTTTTTTCCTGTGCACAAATACTTGTCCTGTCACGGGAATCGAACCCGCCGCCTTCAGGCTATGAGCCGACCTGCTGGGTTAGCACGGGCGGTCAACAAGTGTCTTTCCCCTGTTTTACTCCACTTGGCGAGTAAGAAAGTATAAAGAGTGACATAAAACGGGGAAAGACAATTTTGTCTACCGTCCGTATATCCGTATACCCAGCTGCTCAACTTTCAAGTTACGTTGCTGAATGTGCACTCGCTCCTGCAAGGTTAGAGGAAAATATTTACATCATGTTCAAGAATCATACAATTACAATTCATTCATGATAGTTCGAATTCCCGCACTTGGCCAGCGGCGGGATGGCCTATGGAGTCTCCTTGTGAGAGACGGCTGGGGAGCTGTCCCAGCAGTGGAAATTTTAATGAGCTAATGATGAAAGATACTCTCTTTTTTGAAAGGAGGCCGTATACCAGCGTTGGTACGTATGAGCTAATGATTTACTGGAGTACTCAGACAGATTAATGTAGGTAGGTGCCTACAGCAACTCTTGCAGATCATTTCAATACAAATTATAGCAGACAGAATCGTCTAAGTTCTGTGTCATTAAAGCATTCAAAACAACGGGCTGTGTTAACGAATGCAGAACGCGTGTAAACATTGGAATAGCTAACTTAGCGAGCCCTGTCCTCTCGCCCTTTGATTCGCGGCCAGCAGATATCGCGTTTTCTTAATGCGAACGTAACAGCGATTTGTCCACCTCCAACGTATCTTAACTTTGATGTACAGTCGGCAAAAGAGCTGCTTTTTCAAAAGTTGCAACTAAGTGGTGTAAACTTTAATCTCTTTACATATTTCTTACTTTGCAAAGGCTACTTTTCTAAAAAGCACTTTAGTGAATTTCGAAATAAGACTAGGATGGTTAGACATAATTATTTAATTCTACAATGCGGCGTGGTATAACGTCAACTCAGCTCTTTATTTAAGTTATCTAACAGCATCAGCTTTACGCATTGGCATCGAGAAGTAGAATTTGTTCCCTACTTAACTACCTGCTTTCTCGCCAATGTTTTGTACGTTAGATCCCTGCTTATGTATAATATTTTGTGTGCAATAAAGTATTTCCTATTCTACTCTATTGCTAGAAAAAAAAACGATGTTTCAAAGGTCAAAGCAGGTTCCTACCTACCTCTAGGTAATCTACTGCGTCTATCTATCTACCTAACTTAAGTAGGTACCTATATAGGTATATTTACTGCATGATCTTCAGTTAGATCACAGATTAGACCGAACACCTATAACTTTCATCTCAGGAATTACGCTTACTTCTATGACTTTCATAACAACCAAGGGTTTTGTTTGATATTAGGTAGACCAAGATAGACCTAGTAGACACATTTTATTCCTAAAGATGTTTTTAGAATTCATCCATCTTTCCTCCTCACAGTACCTATGTAGGTCCAGGGCTGAGTCCAACTATGTGACATTTCCCCGCATCCACTATCTAAAGGTTGGCTCGACTCAGCCCGCTAAAGGTTACATCGGGTACAGCTACAAATTCAATACGCGCAGGCACCTTGCATTTATCGCTGTTTGTGTTAATGTCCCCTTTGTAGTGTTTGGAATAATCTGTTTGAAATGTAGAAACGCAGAGCTAACGCGGATAGTAAAGTAACTGAAACAACACTTGTAATGCAGTACCGAATGGGTCTAATGCGATAGAACATCCTTCGAAACATTTCAAGTTACGTACATGTAGGTACTAACTTACTTTAGTGTAAGTACACTACACTTTCTGAGAATATTCTAGGTAACTCAGCTGCAAGCTTCTACATTGTAACTCTTCAGTAAATATAAACATTAAACTTTATTACATCCCATTTTCTGTACTTTGTAATGGGTAAACCTTGTTGCATTAAGGCGGATTCTTTACTATAATGCTATTACCAATTAATAGTTATTTAAATTGCTATTAGCAACCGTAGAATACAAGACCATCTTAAAACATGGTATTATCTGTGGCTGAGAATGCTTTGATAGTAAACCATGTCAGTTCAAAAGTACCTACGTCGATTATCTTGCTACCAATATACGATACAAAGTATTGTGATTATTAATTAAGCTCTTTTGTCAACAGTGAACAAGAAGCAGCAGTGATGAAAGCAAATCCTTGGTTGTATCACTACTACGCGGTCCAATCGAAACTCCACTACGGCTTGGCATATGAAGCAGCTACGAGGATGTACGGGCCGCCACCACCTGACGTCCAAGTCTACCCTCCAACCATGCAGTACGCACCAGCCCCACCAGTCTGCATCAACGGAACCCAGCCTGTGATGATGCCGAATCCAGGACTCCAGCCGCACATACCCCACGTTCCACCACACTTAGCCCCAATGCACTACGCATACGAAAGACCAGATAACGGACCCGTCGACTACTCCGTCTCATTGCAGGAAAACAGGTAACTTAATCAACAATCGAATTCCGGGTTTAACATAATTAGAACTTAATTACCAAATTGCACATCCAATGCCATCTTTCGATAAAACCTTGTGGTGTCGATCATTTATCTAATTATAGGAATGCGGACACACTAGCCTATTCACCATTGTCCAGTTTTTGTTCGTGAACATCCAAACAGGTGGCATCATAGTTATTCCGCATGTTTAACTTCAGGTTCCTATTCCAGGTACCACAATATTCGGATAGAGGATACCAGGATACAGCCTAATGCTAAACGGAAAGGAAAAAGCTCAGATGATAAGCCAAACACTCCAGTTAGTATGTCTCCTCGCTGCACGGCTGCGACGGTCACGTCGGGAGACACACTTGTGGCAGTGTCTGCGGGGTCCATAGCGAGCAGACGACCAGGGTCTAAGAACTTCAACATAGCAGAAACAGAAATGGATCAATGGAATCCTAGCCCTACGTGGTCGGAATCCGCGTTGCAGAAGGTTCCTGACGTGTGCCACCAAGATTTGAGTCCTTACGTGACAACAACGCCTCCAACACCGTCCGGGACACCTACAGCGTATACGCACAACTATAGTCATACGTTTGTGTTCGACTGGTCACCAGAGCAATATGTTCCTCATACTAACAATAGATGTAATACAGTAACCACAGAAAGTTCCTACCAACAGACGTGGAATAGAGGTCCGAGGGCGTCTTTCGCTGGAACCGCAGATAATTCTGATGAGAATTGCAATCCTAATAGATTAAGTTTATCAATGAGGGTCAGTAATCCACCGCCGGCGTACAACGCTAGGGAAGGGGAGCCGCTTAGAAGACAATTAGGTAAGCTCATAAAAATGTTATTAGATATAGGTACACTGTTTGAAACTAGCTGCTGCACGCCACGGACTTGCAATCGTGGACTAGTTTATCGCGATAAAAAGTAACCCGCGTCCCCAGAATTCAAACTATCTCTATACCAAAATTTCATCAAGATCGGTTCAGCCGTGAAAACGGAAACCAGACAGAGACCCAGACAAAGACTATTACTATTAGTTTCAATAAATATTTTTTTGTGGGTTAACATTTAGGTAACTTTTCCTTGGTGTCAGAATTGTTTAAAGTCCCGAAGGCTCCGCTATTGGCTTTAAGTTCTATTGGAAGTTTCATAATTGTATTCGTTTTAGAAGCTGTGGATTTTGTTACAGAAATAAATAAATAAATAATGTTTAGCTTAGCGACTGTTGTCTTACAACAACCGGAATCAAAAGCTCCGAAGCACGATAACGCTGCTGTAAATACCTACTTACCACTTATCTTATAATGGTCACCCACCCAAGTGATACCCACAATGAACGGCTAAGCCGAAAAATATTTCGATAAAGAGTATGAGTAACGTTGATTTATTTCAGTGTTTACTAAAATTTCTAAACAAAAATAAGCTGACCTCGTGATTTCTTTTTGTTTTAGATCGTCCACATCCAGATTCACCCGACGCCAAAAAACCTGCATTATAATAACATTCGAGTTTCTTTAAAAATCTAAATGTTACCCTATTGAAATTCATTGCATTGCTTTATAGATAATTTTATAGTCAAAAATAATCAAAAAGACCCTTGGTGGAGGGGAATGTTCCCAGAACGCTGGCTGCGTTGCCACGCTGTATGGCAATGCTGATTTTTTGTGCAAAATAAGAGCCAGCCTTCTGGTCACTCGTCGCCTCCACCAAAAGTTTTGCCAAGTCCCTGTATATTGCATTGCTCTTATTACTAGATTTAATATTGTCTAATTCAACTTGTTTAAGTTTTGAAAGCTCTGGAACTCTCCTGTGATCTTTGTGTTTATATTGTTTGTTAAATGATAGATAGGATATAAATAAGTTTTAGTTCTTTGTAAACATATCCAGGTAGTTATGTAATTTGTACAAATTTTATCGTGTAGATAATTATAAAGTAAATGTTCCACATGTAATGTGATCGGATAGTTTGTGTATACGAATAATGTATTATTTGTGTAAATATTAGATTTTATCGGAGCTAGGAATAATGTAGGAATTTGAAATATATGAATCCGTCCTAAATCTTATAAAGAAAATTGTATTTGAGATGTGTAGATATAATATAAATACTAACGGTTCTTAGCCCGCTTTTTACTACTACAGAACACTATTACAGAAGTATATTTTATAAACAACCAACTAATTAGTTTAAATTGACTTTAAGCAAATGTTCAGGTGTGTAAAACATTTTTTGTGCTGGTTCTTTTTTATGCAACGCTTTTGACTACTGGCTCGTCTGATAATGATGTGATGACGAGTTTTACTACTTAATATTGGTCTTAACAAAAAGAAATCTTTATGATCTACGCTAGTATTTTTAATTAAATTTTTCGTTATCGAACCTTTACGAAATAAACTACAAGTACGCGCCTGTCTTCCCTATCTACCAAAAATGATAATTATATATACCTATACATCTATCTAGAACACAGGAAATCGTCTCTATTTTACTGTAGGCAATAATATATTAAAACGTATTTGTAAATGACTATCAGTCTTACAAACAGTTCCTTATGTAGCCTTCATAATAGCAATAATGATATGATATCTTCCTAAAATATTGTCCTCTAAATCTATTCCGTCCAATTTTGAATCTTCATCAATAAGTTAAAATTGTACAAAATGTTCATTAGTTATGTAGAATTTCACTGAGAACCAGTGACTATCTTAATTTAATTTATGATCTTTGTTGATTGATTTTGAGAAGTAAATATTACGACCTTGAAGACGTTTGTTTTATTTTCCTACTTTTAAATCATACAAGGTTTTGGAATCAATAAAATTGAACAATTTACTAATTAATGATTTTTATTGAAACTATTCTCAACCATATTAAATTGCTTATAGCAACATACATTAAGTTTTATTCATTACATGTTTAATCTGGTCTTAGCCTCATGTTCCTCAATAGACACAGATCTCTGGCTGTATCTTTTCTGCCGTACGGAGTTGACAAATCATACAATCTAAGAATCAGGCTAATATTGAAGCTGTCAGGGAGTGCCTTGATCAAAGTCGGCACAAGTTCACTAGGCATTTTCTGGAGTACCAACTGGGCCCTTTCATAGCCACACTGAACCACATACACCAAGAACTCAAGAATAAAATGTGTTTGAGGTGTCACATTCCCATTTTTACCAGCCAATTGTGAAAACGACGTAAACAAAGTCTCCAATGAAGAATTTAGAGGTTCCTTCAAAACTGCGCCGCCGGAAACATTCGATCCTTGGGAATAGTACATGCTTCCATCAGGAGTATTGTCGTTCAGTCGCCTTACTTTACTGGAACATAACGCGTCCAACTCATCTGCATCGTCGTGTCGACGTTTTCTGGAGTTTGTTGTAGCCTTGCTAGAGTTACTGTACTCGAGAGAGGCGTAAATGCAATACACAGACAGTTTTGCCAATATCGCACATTGCGGCTCCACAAGTTCTTCACATAGTTTGGCATTGTACAAATACTGCGGTAGCACATGCATTATCAAGGCTTCTGTACATTTCTGTATGTCCAAGTGGAACATCGCTAGCACAACATCTACTGATCTGTCCAGGTCTTCCTGGTATCTAAACTTGAGGGTCTCTTTTACTAAATTTGTTACAAACCATACAGGACCTGTAGTATTAAAGAGACTTTCAATAATATGAGTGGAGTCAATGTGTAGATATCCTCTAGTTTTAATATCATCCCAAACAGATTGGAGTTGTTCTAAAATAGGCTGACGAGAAATAATGTTGTGGGACAATGTAAGAGGTTTGTTTTTCGGGATAGGTGGTGGATGTATCTCATGCTGCATTTTTCTTATAATTTGACACATTAGAACTGCTCGCTCTTTGAAGCTGTCAATTTGTACTTCGATTTCTGTCTGTGGAGTCAAAAACTGCTGAACCATATTGAGAGGCTTCAAGAATGCATCCTGGTGAACTACATTTATGTAGGAGCACAACCACACTGATGCACAAACTGCTAAAGATGCCATCTTCTGCCTTAACGAGTCCAACATTCTCTTTACATCTGCAGCAGAAAGTGAGCCCTGTTCCCATGCAAATAGGATCTCTTTTATAGCACCGCTGACATTCATGCATAGGTCATGGGGTTTCATATTTGTATTTTTGAAGTCAAAATCTGGGGCACACAAGTGATGAATGAAAATGTCCACAAGCTGAGGGTCACATTTTTGTAAGATTTGATCTGGAGATTTGTAGTGACCTTTATGTGCCATACATTCTCGAACCCACTTTTCAAAGAATGAGTCTCCATTTTCTTCAAGAACTGCTTCGGGACCATAATCCTGAACTATTGAGCAGAGGATCAAGAATGAAATATCAAATATGTAGGCCTTAGATTGTGGAGCACCTTTTTCAGCTGCAGCAATTAGTGCAAATTCATTGAACTTTATCAATCTAGATACAAACAATTTTAACTTGCCTTCGACAGTGGCAACAGCTAGAATAGTATCCAAAGTAGTCCCTCCAACAATTTGGCAGAGCATTGCATACAATGACTCCTGGGTTTTATGAAAATCACCACCCATAGTTTTTAAAATGCCTGCTAACGTGGGCTCCGCTCTGGTAATGAAAGTTGGTACGGAACCTTGAAGACCAGTTGGCTCTAGCTTTTGTAGCTTGACATCTTTGTTCTCTCGCTTCTGTCTTAAATATGCCAGATGGGTCTCTGATACCACATTCAGTTTCACAAGGGGCTCTAGCAGTGCCACAACACTATTGCAAGAGTTTTTTGTATCTACAATGTCTAATAGGGGAGCAGCCTGCAATAGTTTCTCAAATGCTTCAACCAGCTCAACAGAATACTCCGTTTCATTGTTTGTTGTTCCACACATGTTGTGAATGCAGTGCATTACTTGGGGTATTTTCAAGAAGGTAAATGCAGCCCATAATGCTTGGTTGGTAGCAACTTTACTAGAGTCATTGAGAGATATGAAACATGATCTAATCAGTTCACAATACAGCCTAGATAATGGATACCCTTTGATCCGTCTGATCATCAGAAGCTCACAGGAAAGCTGTTGCAAATCAGCACTAGGGTGTGCTAAAACATTTATAGCAATCAATGCCTGTAGACAATGAGTAACAGCATCTGGTTTGGTATTCAAAGGTGCAATTTTATCAATATCCATACTACAAATCTTTTGCAATGTCTCATGGATAGTTACCGGAGGTTTAAACTGTGTATTCATCATCATAAATGCTTGAATCTCCTTGCACTTTTTAGTCACTTCACTATACTCTTCCGGGTCATTCTGCTTTGCTAAGTAAAACATAGCCAATAGGAAATCTGTGTTGACAATAGAGTTTAGCAGTGATGAAGACTTTTCTAGTAGTTCTTGACTTTGAATAAGGTTAGATGAGGGGTACTTACTGAGTGAGTAATGATAAACCTGGAGCAGCCACAGGATTATCGCTGAAACGGCATACGCTAGTACTTCTTCCTCTAATTTCCCTCTGCAAGTAATGCTGTCCAAAAAGCTGTCTAAGAACTCCAGAAGACTGATGACGCAGTGAGGCTTGTGAAAGGCGTCGAATTTTGATATTCTCTGTAGAACAGCGGCGTACGAAACTAAGTGAGAAGCCAAGGAGTGTTTCAAATATGAGATTACTAACTGGTTCGCGCCGCATCCAACCATAGCCTGTTGCAAAATGCAGTCTGCTAGGTTATACAGGTCACCGCTAACGCCCCTTGGTAGGATCGTTTTGATGTTGATGCCCCATTGTATATCTGTCCACCGTTCTCTCCAAGCTTTGAGGATCAGTGCCTTTAGAGAGCTGGTTTTACTGGTGATTTTCGAGGCGTCCATTGTCACCATTTTTGTTACGAAGCACTTGATTTTCTATGAAGTCTTGTTATGAACACTGCATGGCTAAAATTATTTAGGTACATAAATTCAATTTTGTGTTACTTTCTGGATAGAAACTATTATTTTATTTATTTCCTAATATAAGTAAACAGATCAACACAATCATGTGCTGCTGACACGCTGTCACTTGCTGTCACTGTCAACCGTATTATAATTAAATGTCATTGTCAATGTCGCGTTGATGCATAAGTTTTTATGACTGGCTTAGCACAATTAATGTATTGAGCCACTGTTTAGTGTCTAGGCTTTGAAATGCACAGAGATTAATATACTCTATCATATTCATATATTAAACCTAATATCTGGGCCCCTTTCTATAAAGCTACAAGTACAAGCTAACAATTGTAGCAGCTACAAGAACAAGTACCTACAAGTTACTATATCTTGTTCCTTAATCTTAGATATTTTATGAAAACAAAGGGGATAACAGTGCAAAAAATATCTTTTATAAAGGTAGGCTACTATATTTGACCAAAAAAAAATATAATATTATTTGTCTAGTCATAATCTGCTTAATTATAAAATAAAAATCATTTTATACTATCTATTTTAACATTATATCTGATATATAAAATTTTATGATAAAGAAATCGATTTTTGGTAGAAAATATTTTAATAGACTGGTAAGACTGTAGAGGATCTAAACATTTTTTCGTTTTCGTTCTGGGATTTATATGATGGTATCATACCATTATATGCCATGTTTTCTTCAAAGACACATGGTGCTACTTTCGTGGACTTTTCGAGATATGATGAAAAGTATGTAAAATATAAAAAAAACAGCTCAAACTAAATATCTATTGATCAAATATGAATAAATCTCTCGATTTAAAATTATAGAATGATTGTCTGAATAATTTATAAGGTTTCTGGTTGGTTAAAAAACTTAAGTAATGTATGTTAATGTTTTATTTACGTCTTCCTAAAATTTTACCTTTAGAACTTTGGAATTGCAAAATCCTACTTCATATCCTACTAATATTATGTATGCAAAGTTTTGCTTGTTAATCAGTAAGATTAATACTCTTTAACTCCATTTAATAAAAATATTTTTCAGAAGTAAAAAATGTTTTGAGCAACTGGCACGTCACTTTGACAGTGACTTTTCGTGACATTACTTTGTTTACATAAAATATCTAAGATTCAGGAATAGAATATAGTTACGGCATTTAATAAACAACAATTATCGATTACAAGTGTAAATTACAAGTATAATGCACATCACTATGAACGTCACTGAGGCCTCACTGAGGCCTCAGTGACTTGGTCTGTGGTCCCCACCGTGAGGCCGTTTCACGGTGGGGACCACAGACCAAGTAAAGGATAAAGTGTAGATTAGTATTAGTATTACTATTAGTATTGTGTAGCACATCACTATGAATGAACGTCACGGTCAATAGCTTTTTTTTAGTTTGGCTCCCATTCATTAGTGAATATAGCCGGTATGAAGTTTACATTATATCCCTACTTAATATATAAATGAAAAACATTATCTATTTGCTTGTTATGGCTTTCAAGCCAAATTGGATGACCTTTTTTAGATGAACTTTACTACCGAGATAGATGTGGTTTATTTCGGAAATCTAGGATTAATTGTCGCGAAAAAATTATGTAAGTTGTGGGTGAAACCACGGGGCGTCTCTATTTTTAAGTAAAGCTATTATATTAAGTAAATAAAGTTGGGTCAAAGTCACTATTCTCATACCAAATAGGTTTTGTGATATACAGCTACGCTAATATTATAGAGGTGAAAGTTTGTGCGTATGTGTGTATGTGTGTATATTTTTTACTCTTTCACGCTCTAACAGCTGGACGAATTTGGATGAAATTTGGTATGAAAGTAGCTTATACCCTGGATTAAAACATAAGCTACTTTTTATCCCGAAAACTGGAACGGTTCATGTAGGAACGCGGGTGGACCCGCGGGGCGCTGCTAGTTCATATTTCCTTAATTTAACTAATTGAACATTAATTAATATGTGACACTACTAATACAATACACTTTCAGTAAACTTATCTAAACTTGTACTTCATTTTACTTAGCTCTTTAGTCAGGTAAAAAACTTTACAACTTGTAGATCCGTACATAAAATACACTATAGATTGTCTATGGTCTAAAAACAAGTGCTTGTAACTCATAGAGTAAAGCAATATATCGGGGATTAGCTTGTACACTTGTTGTCTTGTAGCTTTATAAAATACATTATTTCACTTTTTTTTGGCTGTGTTGCCAGTTTTTCGCTACAAGTACAAGACTTGTAGCTTTATAAAACGGGGCTCTGGTATAAGGTTGAAATGTAACAGTAATATTCCGATTTAAAATACTATGGACACAAGATACAAGAAAATTCTCGTAAATTTTTCGAACGAACTGACCATAAACAAAGTCAGTTTCATTTGGCAAAGGTGAGATAACAATTATTTTTCAAACAATATCAATTTCTATTGCTCACATATAATTCAAAACAGAGGCTAAATTCTTTATGGAAATAACACTGATATTTTTTTTTTTCCTTATATTTTGGCTCCACACATAGTGTATTTAGCCAGTGTCAAGTTTTGTAATTTTTCATCGTATTATGGAAATTTTCACTTAAAGTCAAGTCATAGTCACAGTCAGAGTAGTCATAGTCTAGTCGAAGTCATAATCCAGTCTAAGGCATGCCCTAGTAAAGTGGTGGCAACTTTACTAGAGGCTTCTATGGAATTTTGGAAGCAACACGAAAAACCACGTTTCACTACATTATATCACTTGCCCACACTCATGCTCGTAATTCAGCACTTAATGCGTAAAACACCACCAATTTTAAACATTAACACTGGAAAAAGCATAAGTTTTGTAAAATAATACAATGCACCGACGTGAACTTTTCCGCGTTCCCGCCAAAAAAAACACTGATATTGGTAAATAATACCAAGCCGAGAACCAGTTTTTTTTATCCCTGCTGCCCCTGCCAGACTAGCGGTGCAACAGCGAATATTCGCTGTTGAACGCACAGATTAGAGAAAAAAACAAAGTTGAACGCTACCATATGTGTAATAAATACTAATAGTGAGTCAACTCGGCGTCTAGACGGAGCAACGATGGGGTGCGGTATGAAGGAGAGCGGAGGTCCCCCCCTGCCCGCGACGTCTGCGGTAGTACCAACCGGCTCGCTTGCGTGTCGGTACGCCCGTTCAGGCATGTCGCTTACACAGGACAAGTTGCATGGATTGTGTTCAAGCTACTCTTGCGATCCGTTAGTATAGAATATACTATGGAACTACATTGTTTGCATATAATTTGATAAAATTGAATGTTTACTAAGAAGTACCTACCTCTTACCTACCTAGATCCTACTTCAAGAAAATGTGTGTGTACTTATGTATTGATTTTAGCCGCATAAAAATTCTTTGTTAGTATAATACTGAATCAGTGAGTTAAGAATTCTTCTATTATACGTATATTGAACGTACTACGTGAATAGAAGAAGAATACTTCGGCCTATCTTTTCGTCCAAAATACGAATAACTATATAACGAAGGTTTTTAATCAGTGTGTGTTGCCAGTGATGACTTATCTGGAACTGAGACATGGTCTCTTACTATTGGCCTCATTAATATCTAAGCTCAAAGATGCGCAGCGAGCATATATGCTCGGTGTTTCCCTGCGAGATGAGATCGTGACGTAAGGAGATATACAGGAGAACTAAAGTGACCGCTATATCTCTTAAAATTAGCAAGTTGAAATGGAAATGGCAACCCAAATCGCTCGTAGAATCTCGTGAAAACTGCGGGGAGCCGATAGATACAGGCGAGTAGCCGCTCAAAGTGGTGCTCTGTGGGGGAGTCTTATGTTCAGCAGTGGGCGTCTTCAGGCTGATCATGATGATACTACGTAGTCTACGTATAACTTGCAGTAAAATACTGAGAACTTAACTGAATCGAGATATCATCATTAAACAGTAGTGCGGTATTGTAAAGTAAAAAGCACGCTTCCGTAATATCTTGGATTATGAACCTAAAACCGGTGTGATAAGAGCCACTGTACGAACAACTGTGACAAAAATAAATTGTTACGAAACACAAAATTATTATCTAAGAAAATGTTTTTCTACAACCCTTGCTTATTTTTAGGGACTAGACGTCGAGATGATCTTGTGGGTATTTTGCGGTATAACAAAGGAGTTGACCCACTATTAGTATTTATTAAACATATGACGCTACTATTTAGTAATGTGGCCGCTCGTAATGTGGCCGCATACATCGATGTATTGGGTGCAGGCAAAGTTATCGCGCAATGTATTAGCCGTAGCCTGACAAGTGTGACACACTGCAACTGCACTGCACTTCACTGGTAAAACTGGCGCACTAATTGTTTTTTACCGTTTTTTGTCTTTTAAGATGGTATAAATAAAAAATGTATTAAATTACATCCTTAATGCTTAGTGCAGTGGAGATTGTTCAATTTTGATTTGTTGTATTCACAAAAACATTTCGAGGAATAGCCTTACTAATCAATTTGTTAGTGTTACACCTTATCTCAGTCTAAAGGAAGAGAGAAGGGAGAGGGAAAAAGATAAAGGAAAAGGATGGATGGAGGCAGGTGCTTATCTTTTCCCTCCACCCTTCTTTCTTTACCATACAGGATAGGAGTACCTTTAAACCTAAAACTGAAGGTAGGATGTCTGTAATCTCTGAACCACAAAACTGACGACCTTGAAATATTTACGGGACAGGACGTTGCGTGAAATATTCTTTAACACGCAGACCATGATGAAAATTACAATACCTGACACTGGCTAAATACACTATGTGTGAAGTCAAAATAAAAGAAAACAAAAATATTATGGTACATGTCAGTGTCATAGTGTTCTTCATGAGTTTTGGCGGGAACGTGAAAAAGTTCACGTCGTTGCATTGTATTATTTCACAAAACTTATGCTTTTTCTAGTGTTAATGTTTAAAATTAGTGGCATTTTACGCATTAAGTGCTGAATTATGAGTATAAGTGTGGGCAGGTGATATAATGTAGTGAAACGTGGTTTTTCGTGTTGCTTCCAAAATTCCATAGAAGCCTCTAGTAAAGTTGCCACTACTTTACTAGGGCATGACTTAGACTGGATTATGACTACCTGACTTAGACTGGACTATGACTACCCTGACTGACTGTGACTAAGACTTGACTTTACATGAAATGTTTCATAATACGACGAAAAACTACAATACTTGACACTGGCTAAATACACTATGTGTGGAGCCAAACTATAAGAAAAAAAAAAAAAAGAAGTGTTCTTCATGACTTCATGCCTTTCCCCCTCCCACTCCCTCCTACCCGCTTGTTTTGTTTACAAACTTTTGTAGTGTGAATAAAACTTTAAGAATGAGTTTTAGAAATTACAAAGACAAAGTTGATGAAGGTGATACAGTGATTTTGTACATGAGCAACAATCTGTACGCATTGGATGTACAGACTGAGATAAAAAACAAGAAAGGTGATAAAGTGGAAAACGTTTTTCAGACACCTTACGGTGCTTTGAAGGTTAAGAGTCTTATTGGCGCTGATTATGGGAGCCGTGTAAGTGTTATACCCCTATTTATTACAGTTTTTCTATGTAAACATTGTGCTCCTAACATTGAATCAGTTTCCAAAACCAAACAAATTCTTTTATTTTAAGGTGGAATTGTCTAAAGGTTGGGGACATGTCCTTCAGCCTACTCCAGAGTTGTGGTCTTTGACTTTACCTCATCGCACTCAAATCATCTACACTCCAGACATCAGCATGATAATGTTACAACTTGACTTGGTGCCTGGATGTGTTGTTATTGAAGCAGGTATGTTCTCTTTTAAAGATTCTTTAAATCTTCACTGAAATCTTATACAACAGATAATTATCACACCACAGTGATCTAACAGGTAGGTAACCAAATCCACAGAAATCACCCTACTAGGTCCATGACCCAGCCATAATAATGATGTTCCCACTACTGGGATGCATGAGTTCTCTCACAGGAGAAAAGTGTAGACCATTATCTATACCACCGGCCAAGTGCAGGTGGATGGATACATGCCTTTAAATTTTGTGATTCTTAAACAACCACTACAGGCTATTTTATGCTATTGTCTAGTCTAGCTGAATTAATTATGCACTTCTCACTCTGTTGTAAAAGAGAAGAAAGATATTTCCAGTGGGATAGAAAAATGACTCTGTGAGCAGAATTAGTCACCCATTGCAATAGATTTTTACAAACCTTATCACCTATCTGAGATGTAAATCTTGTGGGACTCCCAAGTGCTCTACAAATAACTACTTTTAAATATCATTTTTATTTTTTAACACAAATACACTTTTGGTGTACATTTATTTAATAAACATTATGTTAAGAGCATATCTCCCTATATAATTTTACAAAGTAATCATCCCTACTCACACACAACACATACATACACTCACCCCTACACTTCACAATCACTCATTCGCTAGAGAGATGAACATAATTTATAATATGATAAGTAATAAGGAAGTTCTGTTATTGGCCTTTTTTTGTAATTTAACTTACATATAACATCAATTGTATTAGCTGTTCATCTTCTCTTCAATAAATAAATAAATAAACACCATGTGATTTTATTAAATTTAAATCATGTGCTAAAAAGGGCCTACTAGACTTGTCAGCAAAATATAAAGCAAGCCATATTTCCTTCACTATTCACAATTTTACTTAGGTACTGGCAGTGGCTCCCTCACTCATGCCCTTGTCCGCCGAGTCCGACCTCATGGCCATGTCTACACCTTTGACTTCCATGAACACAGATCTAATGTAGCAAGGGAAGAGTTTGCTTCACATGGACTCGCCGAGTTTGTTACTGTAAGTACCATCTCTCATTCCATTAATCATAATTTTATGTTAATGCCACTCTTGATCTATAAAATCCCTTATCTTGATGGCAAGAACTATGAAAAATGAGTAAATAAATGTTGCCAGATTATTAATATTTAGTTTAGGGGAGAACTAAAACTGCTGATTATGAGTATAATGGTAGATTACATAAAAATCATTAAATATATTAAATCAGCCGGCCCCTGATAGTAAACAAATTATGTATTTATTTGTTAATTATAATAAGCGAATTGAAAGTTGATGAACTTACTTAGTCATGTTTAAAATTCTATTGTTTTTAAAGTTACTGAAATTCAACATCTTTGAGATAATATAGGTACATGTTTTGGTTTGAACAACTAGCTTGTCACATTAATAAGAAATATAAAAAAAAAAACATCAACAGTATCTCATATAACAGTTAACTTTAATATTGAAATATTTGCTTACCATAAATTTTAGTACTGACTACCAATGGGGAAGAAAGGTTCTCTGGTTTTCTGGTGAAAACCGCGGGGAGCTGATGGATGCAGGAGGCGAGCAGCCGCTCAAAGTGGCTGTGGGGGAGGCCTATGTTCAGCAGTGGATGTGCATGATGAATTTTAGTACTAACAATACCTAATGAGTGTTTAATCAAAAATCTATATCCCATCAGCTGATGCATATTAATTATGTGGTAGTGCAAATTATAATAAAAAAATCTACATAATTTTTGTTATATTTTAGGCAAAGCACAGGGATATTTTAACAGATGGATTTGGTGAAGAGTTGAAAGGGAAAGCAGATGCAGTATTCCTTGACCTCCCCAGCCCTTGGATTGGAGTGCCACATGCAACCTCAGTTATAAAGGAACATGGTAAGTGATTATTACAGACAAAATAACTGTAAGAGTATCTACTTTTAACTCTAAGTAAAGTTAAAAGTAAAATACTTGTGAAGTTCTAGCTTCTAGAAGGTGGACCACATAAATTGGGTGAAATTCACACAATTTACTGCATCTTGAGTGAGTCGCCTTCTCACAGCGTTTCTTAATACTAATTACTGTTATATTTATTTCTATTATTTTGTAAGTATCAATTAATATTCCGTGTTAATTATTCTACTTGCATTCTAATTAAAATCAATAAAATACTGCACAAAGCTCGAAACAACATCATAGATTTGTCACATATTATCAAGATGAAGCGTCAAGCGTCATACATAACTACATATTAAGAGTATCCACAGTACATAGCAGTGGACAGTAAAGCATCTTCAGGAAAACGACCGTCAATGTGTACCTGCTTCTGAACTTCATACTTATTTATACTACTGGGTGGCGCAAAAGTAAAGACCCTATTTGGTTCAGCTATAACATTTTTTCTAAATTAGAAAACTAGATTTAGGTTTTTTTAAATGTATATTTGTGCCATTAAATTTCGTACCATTAGGATTTAAAGATGATGTCTTTTAAATGGTGACCTCCAGAGTTGATACACATTTGAGCCCTATTTATGACATTTTGCATAACTTGCCGTAACACTTCCTGCGATATGTTCGTTATTTCTTGACGAATGTTTTCTTTTAGAGCTGCGAGAGTCTGTGGCTTGTTCACATACACCCGAGATTTCAAAAAACCCCAAAGAAAGAAGTCTGGACTGGTCAGATCGGGTGATCTTGCAGGCCAAGGCAAATCGCCAAAACGAGAGATAACTCGGCTTGGAAAAGCGTCCCTCACTAAGTCCATAGTGTCGCGCGCTGTGTGTGCCGTAGCGCCGTCTTGTTGAAACCAGATGTGCTCCAGCCCCAATTCGTCCAAACTGGGTATCAAAAACTCACGTAACATGGTTCTGTAGCGTTCTCCAGTGACAGTTATCGCATTGCCTCCAGCGTCTTCGAAAAAATAGGGTCCGATCACTCTGTCAACACAGATGCCACACCATACAGTAACTTTTAGTGGGTGTAGAGGTGTTTCTTGAATAATGCGCGGATTATCAGTGCCCCAGAACCGAGTATTCTGCTTATTGACATGCCCTGAGAAGTGTTACGGCAAGTTATGCAAAATGTCATAAATAGGGCTCAAATGTGTATCAACTCTGGAGGTCACCATTTAAAAGACATCATCTTTAAATCCTAATGGTACGAAATTTAATGGCACAAATATACATTTAAAAAAACCTAAATCTAGTTTTCTAATTTAGAAAAAATGTTATAGCTGAACCAAATAGGGTCTTTACTTTTGCGCCACCCAGTATAAGTAGTTCTTCGTATCAGTTTTAAAATTAAGCTTTAACATAATTAATTAGCAACCTATTTATTACTGCAAATCTAGCCGCCCAGTGCGCATAGTGACTGACTTTTTTTTATAATTTATAGGCATAGCATTTGACCACTGTTACAATATAAGCGCAGATTTATATGCTCACGCTGATTAACTCATAGGATACTTTTTATCTGCGGTTGAAATCAGGGCGTAGCAGGGCATTAAGTTACTACGTAATAATTCCGGTCAATAACAATAATAATTCCCAACGATCAAATGCATAGATTCTGGATCCTATCTAAGTAAGATTCCCTGTATCTAAGGACCCAGAAGCTACGAGGATCATGGTACAACATCACCCAGACACACAAAAACTGTGTGTGTATAACAACTGTAGTGTTAGGCCGTTTTATTTTGTTTAGTTACGTAATCTCTTAGCCCTAACCAGTCTGTGGTAAGATACCAAGTACACAACATACATTACATACATACATAGCATACATTAGCATTAGCATACATTATCAAAAACTCACATTAACGTGTGTGTAGAGTTAACATCTGCTTACTAGTAATCTGAGTTACTGTTTATACTGCGACAAAACGTAGTGTATGAAGCGGGAAGCGCGGGTGATCCTTATAAATCGAGTAATCGATTACCATCTAATTACTCGGCGTCGATTATTCAGATCCCCCTGCCTGTAAGTTATTCGATTCCATTCATTAATCTGGATTGTAGTCGATAGCGAATTGTGAATCGGCTTGCGTCGATTTGAAAGTAGTTGAACTCCTGCACTCGTTTAGGGTTGACTAAAAATATTACCGATGCAAAGATAAAAATTCAGGACCATCCTGGTTCTTGAAAATGTTATTGCCGTCTCGCTGTGTTATCAGCGCGTGTGATAGAGAATATGTCTATGGAGAATTGGAGACAATAGAGCCAGTGAGCGAATTTACCTACATTTTAGCGTTTCGGGGGGAATATTCTCTTCTTAACACTGGTGCTTTCGATAATAGGGAAAGTTTAGCCTGCCTACAGCGAGCGTGGCTCAGTGATACCATATGTGTAATAAATGCTAATAGTGAGTCAACTCGGCGGCTAGGCGGAGCAACGATGGGGTGCGGTATGAAGGAGAGCGGAGGTCCCCTCCTGCCCGCGACGTCTGCGGTAGTACCGACCGGCTCGCTTGCGTGTCGGTACGCCCATTCAGGCGTATCGCTGAACAAGTTGCAATTTGATAAAATTCAATGTTTACTAAGAAAGTACCTACCTCTTACCTACCTACAATTTATTAATTCAAGAAAATGTGTATGTAGTTATGTACCGATTTTATAAATGAATCTATAAGTTAAGAATTCTTATTCTATTATACGTATATTGAATGTACTACGTGTATAGAAAAAGAATTCTTCGACCTATCTTTTCGTCCAAAATACGAATAGGTATACCTATATAATATAATGAAGGTTTTCAATCAGTGTGTGTTGCCAGTGTGACTTATGGAACTGAGACTTGGTCTCTTACTGTTGGCCTCATTAGTACCTAAACTCGATGTCGCGCAGCGAGCTATGGAGAGAGCTGTGCTCGGTGTTTCCCTGCGAAGTAAGATCCGTAAGGAGGAGGAGAAACAAAGTGACCGATATAGCTCTAAGAATTAGCAAGTTGAAATGACAATAGGCAAGCCACATCGCTCGTAGAATCTGGTGAAAACCGCGGGGAGCCGATAGATGCAGGAGAGCAGCCGCTCAAAGTGGCGCTCTGTGGGGAGTCCTATGTTCAGGCTGATGATGATGATGATACTACGTAGTCTATGTATAACTTGCAGTGAGATACTGAGAACTTAACTGAATCAAAATATCATCATAACACACTAGTGCAGTAATGTGAGGTAAAAAGCACGCGTCCGAAATATCTTGGATTATGAAACTAAAAGCGGTGTGATAAGAGCCGCTGTACGAGCAACTGTAACAAAAATAAATTGTTACGAAACACAAAATTAATATCTAAGAAAGTGTTTTTCTGTCAACCCTTGCTTATTTTTAGGGACTAGACGTCGAGACGATCTTGTAGGTATTTTTCGGTATAACAAAGGAATTGACCCACTATTAGTATTTATTACACATATGGTGATACTTTATTAATTTCGATCCTATGCGGCGTCATACTGGTTTGTATTCCGCTGGGTCCAGGACCAGAATTTCCATTTTATGTGTGTGATTTGCACTCCCTCTTGTGGTAAGAGGTGAAGGAAGTATCGTGAGAAAACCAGCTATGTGTGAAGTTTGAGGACAGGTTTTTGTCATTCTGTCTTGGCCAGCCCGGTGGATATTGCCTCATCATCATCATCATCATCATCATCAGCCTGAAGACGTCCACTGCTGAACATAGGCCTCCCCCAGAGCGCGCCACGTTGAGCGGCTGCTCGCCTCCTGCATCCATCAGCTCCCCGCGGCTTTCGCCAGGTCGTCGGTCCACAGAGTGGGGGGCCGGCCTACGCAGCGTCTTCCGGTTCGTCGAATATTGCCTATTATAAAATAAATAAATGAATAACGCCCAACGATCACATACACAGAACCTATATCCTAGCTAGGATTCCTTGTATCTAGGGGACCCAGGAACTATGAGGACCATGGTCCCACAACACCCCAGACCAGACCCAGAATAAGTATTTGCAATTCTTTTTCCTGTGCACAATTACTTGTCCTGTCGCGGGAATCGAAGCCGCCGCTTCCGGGTATGAGCCGACTTGCTCAACCAACACACCATAGAGGCTGTCTAAGTATTATTACGTAGGGGGGGTTATAATGGCCTAATGGTATTAAGCTTACCTTTGCTGAATTTCAGCCTCTTATTTCACAATAAACTCCATGTAATACTTCTGCAAAGTCGCGGACGGCATTTCTTGTGCATCATTTTTTTAAATAATTTCTTATCATACTTTAGTCAGCTACTGCTACTGCTGTCGACACCCCTACATCGATTTGCCTAATTGGTACCAAATTTGTAACTAAGATTCGCATCAGCGTCGCATACAATAAGACAAACTACACAATAACAGCTATTTATCCTTGAAAGGCTTTATTGTCATTATCCAATTATCCCAGGGCGGTTATTGGTGATAACTTGATAAGGAATTATAGCTATTAGTACCTATTTAATGTTGTCGTAATAGTTACATTAATTATAACACGTAAGGGTGCAATAATAACACAATCTCTAAATAGTGGAACAGAGATCTGTGTTGAACCACAGCCTCACAAGATATGGAAGAACGCATTGCAGTTTCACTAGGTGGTAGGACTTAGGTACCACCGCTTTGCCAGTTATTCTGCCGCCAAGCAGTAGTGTGCAAGCACTACTGTGTTCCGGTTTGAAGGGCACTGTAGCTAGTGAAATTACTGGGCAAATGAGACTTTACGAACTGATCTCACAGTCTAGAAAACTTTTTTAGACTGTGATATCTCAAGGTGACGTGCGCAGTGCGCAGTGTCACGCGATACTTTAGATTACCGAGTGACACTGCAATCTGAAATGGGTGGCCGTGACGCTTAACACCAGATGAACGACAAGCTCGTCACGTCATTTGTTTACATAAAAAAAAGTACTTCCAGAGATTTTCATAACAATCTTGCAATCTACGCGATCAAATCAAGCGCCGTGAAATAATATGCATGTTTATTTGATATTCATCATCAGCCCGAATCACGTCCACTGCTGAACATAGACCTCCCACATAAAACGCCACTTTGGATGCTTATCATAGGGAGGATTTGCTATTTGCCATAATCACCACGCTTGGCAGGCGGCTTGGTGATCGCAGAAGATTTTAATGTACTGAGAAAAATGCTGCTGCCCATTCCCTGGATATTCCCTTACGGCACCCACGGGAAGAGATGAAGTGGTCCTATTCGCAAACCGGGACCACACGGTTAAGGTCTTTGATATTAAACTAACGTAATTATTTCCAAAGCTACATTCTCATCTCTGCAAACATGGGCCCTTTTATACGGCCATATTAGTAATACGGACTACAGCCGCGGCCGTTCTGAAGACATAACGATGCATGCGCGACGCCACGTCATTATGTGGTCAATAGCAGATAATGGACTTAACCGCCGCATTACAAACTTATTATCCACGTAATCGAAGACTATATAAACCATGTTGTTTAACAAAGTTATTAAATTCTTGTTGTTAGTGTAACAAATGGCTTAGTCGCAGAATGACACATTTGCAAAATGGAACCGATACATACTGGGCCTTATTAACTAAACGCGACCTTTCATTAGGCCCAATTTTGAAGGCTTTAGTTAACAGTCTTTAACTTACTAAAAATATATCCGTCTCTTACATTGCAGTCTATTTGACAATAACAGCGATAGTTGTAAGAGGTTTAGATCTGTCAACTGAAGCCTTTAAAATTGGGCCCGTGTCAAGATTTAATTGGCCCCGGGTCTTACTCTTACAGAGCCTTTTTGGTTTTGTAAACTATTACAAATTTAAGATTTAAGAAATCCATTGCCTGCAAAAGGCTTTTTTTTTAAATTCATTTCTTTCAAAATATTAATCACAATAGAAATTTTCTATTTTAGATAAAAATATTTTTAATGTTTTTCTACAGCCTAATTTGAGTTTAGCAAACCTTACTCGTTTCATACTTTGACTTTTGTAACTAAATCTTTTTTCGAGGCTAAAGATTACTTAAACTAGGTAAGTAATAGTACTTTCATAAAGTTTAAAATGTATGTGTACCGTAAACGCAGAGTCAATAAAATCATTAAAGTTATTTTTGTTACTGATGCTAATTATTGATTTATTGGTAATTAGTTACATTAAACCTACTCGTGCCTCATACTTAGGTATTAAAATTATTGTTCATCGGCGTTTAGCTTTCCATTTCGATTAAATATGCTTAAAAATTTTCGTATACTAAGTCAATTAATTAGGTTCTTTCGACCTCTTCATCACTTACCGTAAGGTGATGTAGCCTTATACAAATCCATCAAAAGTCAAAAAAAGACTGTTTCGGTAAGTACCTAAATATTTTTCACACGGTTGTAGTTATGAGACAGACTAAAATGAAAATCGCAATTATTATTGCTTATAAAATAATAATATACACGGGCAAATAATCAGCGGTTGATGTAACGTATGTAATAAATTATAGTATCCGTATATTCATGTGCAGAGTTAACTTTATAATATTTACATTTGAATACCTTATCACAGTAAGAACCTAACAACTATGTACAAGGAAAATAACTATGACTACAAAACGTTTTTTCAGAAAACTTATTATGACAAAGGGGTAAGTGGTTACATTTGCTTATTGGAGACGTATTTAATACGTGCTTAGCTCGTATGTTGCAAGTAAAACGTGTCTTCTGTCTTCTAAATTGCTGGTTGCAAAAAGACGCCGTGGATAACGTAAATCAACGTAAGTAGTCATATCGATGGGAGAAAACTTAATTGCTGTAAGTAGCGAAATCTTAATTGCTCATCGCCAAATAACTTTCAAAAATATAAAAAAAACATTACTCTAAAACTAAACCTCGTAGTAACATGTTTTTTTGTACACACATGCCTTTTATAATTGTCCACGAAAAATTTTAGTGCCTATACTACGAATACGCCAGTTTGCCTTTATAAATCTCGCCTGCTCTCTTGTCCAAATATGTCCCATTAACAAATGTCCCATCTAGAGACCGGTCAGGATACAATAGGAACAATGTCGTCTAAATATATGAAAAATGTGGGACATTGTATAACTCTAACGCGGTTTCATCTACAGTCTTGTATTGAGACTATTTGAGACTAAAGATGACCGATGAGGCTATGAATCATAATCATTTCTCATTGGTCGGAGAACTTTGATACGACTATGGTATTGCTGCTACATAGAACCGGGAAATCGGGGCTAACTGCATTATGTTAAAATCAGATTGTGTATCAAATCTATTGACAGTCTCTGTGGTCTGTGGTGATCGGCTCATAACCCGGAGGCGGTGGGTTCGATTCCCGCGATATGACATCATCATCATCATCATTAACAGCCTGAAGACGTCCACTGCTGAACATAGGCCTCCCCCAGAGCACGCCACCTTGAGCGGCTGCTCGCCTCCTGCATCCATCGGCTCCCCGCGGCTTTCATCAGGTCGTCGGTCCACCGAGTGGGGGGCCGCCCTACGCTGCGTCTTCCGGTTCGTGGTCGCCACTCGAGAACCTTTCTTCCCCATCGGTTGTCAGTTCTACGAGCGATGTGGCCTGCCCATTGCCACTTCAACTTACTAACTCTAAGAGCTATATCGGTCACTTTAGTTCTCCTGCGGATCTCCTCGTTCCGGAGCTTATCTCGCAGGGAAACACCGAGCATAGCTCGCTCCATAGCTCGCGATATGACAAGTATTTAGTAATGCACAGGAAAAAAACGCAAGTACTTCTTCTGAGATTGGGTGCCGCGCGTGGGACCATGATCCTCTTAGTCCAAGGTCCCTAGATACAGGAAAGCCTAGTTAGGGTCCAGGATCTATGTATGTGATCGTTGGGCGTTATTTATGATACATTTATTTGGGGATATTCAAGACAGTTCAGTGGACGTGTCTGTTATGCATGCCTGGGCTACTTTAATATCACTGGATAATACCATAGAGCGGTATATATTATGTAATAGTTTCTCTCGCTTGGGAAAGGTTCGCCTGGTACACCTAACTTGGTCATATATTTTTACCCGACTGCCAAGGAAGGGTTATGTTTTTCACGCGTATCTTGTTATGTAGGTATATGAATGTTTATAAACTTTAATGTATTTCGTATCTTCCAAACGGCTGGATGAATTTCGACAGTTAAGGTATCGTTTTATTATTTATTTTATTAATGTTTAGGAGAGACAAACAGTACAATATTCAGCTTAATATACCTTCCTTTTGTTCCAAACTGAACACGAAAGCTGTAATAAATCTTACCTTTTTAATAACTCAGTACTTTCGCCATTAGGTCGTGGTCATTCCATTCAGGGCGGCACAAAGGTTGCTATTTTTCACCGAAAGATAACGTCCGGAGCTAGACAGTTAAGCAAAAGGGCTGTCTTATTAGAGTTCCGCTCTTTACCCATGAGACCACCATGGAAGAGTCTCGTGACTTAAAGCCCAGTTTAACAAGTTTCTGATAAACATTATTTGTAACATAACGGATAAGCTGCTGAGCTAAGGTGAGGTGAACCAGAGTAGTATTCGAAGAATTTCTATAATTTATTTAATTTATTTATTTTATTTAAACTTGGAAGGTACAGTCTACGACGGCTTTTTAAATGCATGTATTTGCAGTTAGATATCTGGACTGGATTGATGAGAACTGTAATTTTTTCAATGACAGCAATTTTTTATGATACCTTTATATAATTTTTAATATTGTAGTCAGCCCTAAATCTACTAATACGTACATAATAATTCCCAGCGAGTGAATCCGTTAGCGCCATTACTAAAATGTATTTTGTCCATTTATCCAACAGATAACAATTAGCGGCAACATGTGGAACAGACTTCAACTTCCTAGACATGTCGTGTTTTGCTGTAACACATTTGTTACTGTTTAGATTGCGTGTACTTAAGGAACTGTGGGATTGTTTTGAACAAGTTTAATTCCTATTTGACGTTACTTTTCATATTAGAATTGCTTATTGTATAGGTAGGTTAGATAATCTTTTTTACAAGTTCTAGTTTAAATATTTTCGGATCAACGAACGTTTTAAGTGCTGTAGTGCCACGTAGAACACTGTCGTTCAATTAATATGTGAAAGTGGCATTATTTAAAGCCTAATTTTAATTATAATAGGTACATCACTATTGCAGTGTACAGCATTATTGCTAAGCTTGAAGGGTTTGAAGGGCATTGTAGCTAGTGAAATTACTGGGCAAATGAGACTTTATGATCTGATCACTCAGTCTAGTAAACTGATTACTTTTTATTTTTTTTATTTTTTTATTGTTTATAGGCAAAGCATTTGACCACTGTCTCACCTGGTGGAAAGCGATGACGCAGTCTACGATGGAACATGCTTGCCTAGAAGATACCTGTTCACTCTCGTCTTGAAGACACCCAGATCATAGTTAGCTGGAAACAAGGACGCCGGCAAGGTGTTCCACTCATTGGCTGTTCGCACTATAAAGTGCATAGCAAAACGCTTAGTGCGGGTTGATGGAATTTCAACCATATATGGGTGCCGTGTTTTTGTGCGCCTTGATGTCCGGTGAAAGAAAGGAGATGGAGGAATAAGATCGTGTAATTCCTTCGCACACTCTCCAGAATGCAGTCTATAAAAAACCGATAAACTGGCAACTTTACGCCGGTGCTCTAAACTGTGGAGCTTAGCTTCCACCAACGCATCATTACCAATGAGTCTTTTGGCTCGTCTCTGAATAGAGTCCAAGGCTTCGAGCTGGTATTTAGCCGAATTGACTAGACTGGGTGATGTCTCAGGATGACGTGCGCAGTCCGGTGTCACGCGAAACTTTATTGTTTTAAAGTTCCGGGTGACACTGCAACTGTTATGGGCAGCCGTGTCACTTAACATCGGGTGAACGACTAGCTCGTCACGTCATTCATTTACATAAAAAAAGCTCCTATTTAGCGAAAAAAGTTTTATCTGACATTGCTTTTTCCAATTACATATTACTCGATTACCGAATCAAACATCAACGCAATAAAACCATCTTACTCGCTAATCAAAGGTTATCTTAACTTAATAGGTACTTACATAACCTCTAATCCGCATAAGCTTTATCTATCTCACGTTAAATTATACCTCACACCTGGGCCATATAAACTATCGGCCAATTACCAGCACATATAAGCTCATCAAATATTATCTAAAATCTTAACGAAGCATTTAATTTGATTAACATTAACACTATCGATAGATTGATTAATGAATCCCGTATCGAATCATAAGGGCTTGTGTACACTGTACATATGCCCCATTACCAATAAATAAATACGTGTGGACATTTCACTCAGCGTCATCTAGCCCCAAACTAAGCATAGCTTGTATTATGGGAACCAGATAGAATACTTGGATACTTTTTGTTTGTAAATACATACTTACATAGAATACAATATGACACCCAGACACAAAACAAACACCTATGTTCATCACAAAAATGTGTGTCCTGGGTGGGAATCGAACCCACAACCTATAGTTCAGAAGGCAGAGCTACTACCAACTGAGCTAACAGGCAGACCAATAAACATTGTGTAGCGGAGGAATAGTAATTTCCTGTTTTATTTCTTTCTATTTAATTCGAAATGGGCAAAGATATCGCAAGACAAAACAGTCTGTAGCCATTCCTGTTATGCGTTATTTGTTAGTAAGGGAGATGGAGTGTTGATGGAGACACATATATGACTTTTGTTCCTTGAGCTCCAAAGTGTCACCACGTCACTAGGAGCTTTGGAATTTGTTTTATTATAACTTAATAGGCCCGCATTTGACCGCAATCTCACCTGATGAGAATTGACGACGCGGTCTGCGATGGTACATGCTTAGAAGGTACCTAGGAAGGTATTCATTAGATTTGGCAATGATGGGGTGTTTATTGGTTTTTTTTAAAAATAAATGACGTGACGAGCTAGCCGTTCGCCTGATGTTAAGCGTCACGGCTGCCCATAACAGATTGCAGTATCACACGGAACTCTAAATTAATATAGATTTGCGTGACACTGCACCGCGCACGTCATCCTGAGACTTCACACAGTACAGTAATAAGATTACTACACTGAGTGATCAGATCATAAAGTCTCATTTGCCCAGTAATTTCTACTAGCTACAATGCCTTTTAAACTGGAACACGGTAGTGCTTGCACACTACTGCTAGGCGGCAGAATAACTGGCAAAACGGTGGTACCTACCTAGACGAACTTTGCAGAAAAGTCCTACCACCTAGTATTGTGTTGCATTTTCAACATATTAAATCGGTATGCAATTATCACTGTAATGGAAGCTGACGATGATAACAATAATCATAATAAGCACCTAATCTTCAGGTTGCTGATGATGATGATGACCTAATCGCCAAAAATTGTAGACACAGAATGTACAGATAAAGTATAAACTTGACAATAAGATATACATGTTCTTTCTGAAACAATAAAATCCAAACCCAAGATTCAAACGAATTGATTGTCTTTTGTTTATTTTTTGTGTGTGTGCACTGGGCAATGTATGAAATTTTCCTTTAGGCAGTTTGATCCTTTGCCCAAAAGCTTGGAACATTATCGGCCTTATTAATAAACGTGGAGTAGATCGAGTTCGATATTCCAATGTCAAAAAAAAGACAAAAGTTAGGGTAACTAATGCAAAGCTACTACGAGTTTATTAATAAGGTCTTATGTGTATTGGTATTTTGGAAGTGACGCGAACATGTGTACTTACCCTTATATATAAAGGTTTAACTTAATCCCTGTTAAATTATACGTTGTATATTCAATTTTGTCTCACCACGTACACTCGTGGTACCTTGTCACAAAAAGGAATAGACATATTCTGGAAAAAACTAGAGTAATGACATGGTTAGTTACTTTGACAAAGGAGTAAATACATTATGGTGATTTTGAATGTAAGTTTGTACCTAAAATACCTATTTGTAATGCATCTTAGCATGTTTCTAATAAAAGTGCTTTGCGTAACGTCATCGGCTTACATACGCTTAGTAATTTATTAGGTTTATGTATTATGTTAACATGTTTATTATGTAATATGTTTAAGCTCGTAAATAATATCCTTAACGGAAAAATAATACACAATTTAATAGAATAAATAAGTATTACAGCTCTTTATATGCATTACAAGTAATTTTTATAGAGCTAATGTCACAACGAGCAACCTTATCACAAAAAAGCTGACCCCTACGCGACAACCATTTGTTAAATTTGAGTTTAATCTGAATAACTTAAAAAGCATATCCTGGAGAAATTAAGTTATAAGTTTAGTGTAGAACTAGCAAAGGTAGAGCATATCATTAAAAAATGATAGAGCATGTAAAAAAGTTAATACGGCCTGAACCATGATTTAACTGTGACTTAAGGAAAAAGAATGAGAGGGAGAGTCTTAGAGATTTTACGGTTGCGCGATATCGTTATCATCGCTTCCGTCTCTTTCAGGCAAAGATTATAAAATATAACCCAACTTTCAGGCAACAGAGATCGGAAAAATCCTAAACGTAAAGTTATAAAACAAAGACAGTATTATATTATCTGTGACAATGACATTGTAATAAAGATAGCAGACAATGTATAATTTTCGATCATCATCAACAGCTTAAGACATCCACTGAACGTAGGCCTCCCCGCGGTTTTGACCAGACTGTCGGTCTCCCTAGTATAGGGGGCACTATGGCGATTTGGAAGCCTTCAACATTTACCGGTAAAATTCTAATGCCACAAATCAACTTCCAAATTACTCAGCCCTGCATTAACGAGCATCTGGGCGCAGACCTTATAGGCGCAGACAAAATGTAGCCATGTCACTGATTCATCAAGCCCAACAGCGGGTAGCTGATTACCATTAGTTAATATGCAGTTAGGAGCAGCTACAAGGATACAAATCTTATCAAACTGATAAATTTATACGCTGACACGTTTCATTTGCTAGCTGTGTCGATAAACATCGGGAAACTAGAACCGCTTCGTTCTAGACAAACTATAGCCTAATCGTCTGTCTGTGGCTCACTCGAGTCGAATATAATTCCTAAAATGTTGTTAACTAGTTTCTTATAATGTTAAAAATATCTGTACTATGTACCATAAAAAGCTCTCTCAGTTTTTAGGGTTCCGGGTAAAATGGACCCTATTACTAAGGCTCCGCTGTCTGTCTGTCTGTCTGTAACCAGGCTATATCTCATGAACCGTGAATTTTCACAGATGATGAATTTCTGTTGCCGCTATAACACCAAATACTAAAAAAAACAGACTAAAATAAATATTTAAGGGGCTGCCATACAACAAACGTGATTTTTTAGCTCGTTTACCAGATGAGTCATAGATGGCGCTGCTTTAAATAGTACTGCTACTCAACACTAGATGGCAGGGCAGGGATAGATAATGGTACGGAGCCCTTCGTGCCAGAGTCCGACTCGCACTTGGCCGGCTATTGTTCTTCTTTACGACTATTATACGATCAGCACTATTTATTTTTGAAACCAGCGCAAAATTTGTAAGGAAAGTGTGTTCTGATATGGTTTTGGTTTATCGTGGGCTTATCAATTTTGTCTAATGTTAATTACATGGTATAACAACGAAACTAATTACGCAATACATGCCTTTAGTTGGATGAATTTTAAATTACTTCTTGATGTTGTAGATTAATGTACAACTATGTATACTTTGTTCATATTTATTGAAGAAAGTTTTTTTATGTATAACTAAATAGGCCCGCATTTGACCGCAATTTCACGTGATGGAAAGTGACGACGCGGGCTACGATGGTACATGCTTGCCTAGAAGATACCTATTCACTCTCATCCATATCTGGAAATAAAGACGCTGGTAAAGTGTTACATTCCTTCCTTCGCTGCTCGGGTTATAAATGTCGAGTCAGACCGCTTTGTGCGAATCGAAGGAATATCAGCCATAAATGGATGGCGTGTAGCTGTACGCTTGTCGTCCGATGGTGAAATGGAGATGGTGGAATTAGATTGTGTAGCTCCGCAGCATACTCGCCGAAATGTCACCGTTAGAACACTGATAGGCTGGCAACTTTACGACGGTGCTCTAAGCTCTGGAGCCTGCCCTCACCATTTTATCGTCTCCTATGAGCTTTTTGCTCGCCTTTCAATTGAGTCCAAGGGCTGAAGCTGGTATTTAGCTGAACCGTCTCAAAGATGGCCGCAGTATTCCACACAAGAGAGTGAGAGAGTTTATCATATTTGATCAATAATTAGTGTTAAGTAAATAAGTAACTAATTATTTTGATGCAAGAGGCAAGCGGCCGCTCAAAGTGGCGCTATGGGGTGGCCTATGTTCAGCAGTGGACGTCTTCAGGCTGTTGATGATGATGATGTATTATTTTGATATTGAATTATTAGTGTTGCTACTATGTCTTTGTGAACAGAACCGTCTGCAACAACTAATCATAATAATACAATTAATTTGCCCACTCAAATAACTTCTGTACTTCAATCAAATTCCATATGGCTTGATAAAGATCTCGAATCCTTGTTACTTTTCTACCGCTAGACGCGTACATGAAATACTTGTATGACATAACTTGTCCCCTCAGGCGTTGCTCACACAATGCACTACAACCGCTTTATTCGTTCTCCTATGAAAATATATATAAACCTTATGTAAAGCAGTTAAAGATGAATTTGGAAGGGAAATTACTTTTCAACTGACAAACGAGTCCGGCACGTGCTACCCAAATGCAAACTTACATATGCTGCTGCGGAAGTAGTGGTTGTTGATATGGCTAGTATAGATAGCAGTTGTGCTGTAGCAGATCTAAGTTTGTAAGCAGTTGCGCCACTAAATCAAATTGCACTCAATTAAGATAAAGCGCCTGGAACGACAGCTATGGACAATAGTGCGTATGACTAATACAACGTTTTGTTTGGCTAACCGAATTACAACGGGGCACGGGGCCGGTCGAGTGAATTGAATTCCAATCAATATATCAGTCTATTAGTTACATAAATAAATCAATATAAAGTCCGAGCTTGAATATGTATGAAATCTGGTCTGAATAATTATTAATCGAATGATCCAGATAGTATCTCCTGAAATGGCTTAGTGCGTTAAATATAGAAATGATTCATCGACATACTTTACCTGAATCTATTTTATGTACATATCATTAACTCAAAATACTAAACACACGTTTTAAAATCAAAACTTACAAAGAATATGTTTCACTTTCTGTCACATAATTTTAGCACATATTAAACATAAACTGAGTTTCTACCATTTCTATTTCAAGTCCTCAGTCAATTAATTTACCCACCTAAGTGTTCTTCAGACCAACTACTTTAGGTGTCTTGTTATAAATAACAAATAAACCTTAATAATTATGTACCGCAAATACTTGAATAGTTAACCTCTGCAATACATTGCCAATAGTAACTTTATTTACGGGATTACATAAATTTATCACTACTGCACTAACCTTTGTGCTGTAATGAATTCCATTAATTAGCTTGAATTCCTGAGCTGTATTTGAAATGGTAATAAATAATTATTGTGCTTCTGAATCTAATTTTGAATCTATATTAGAGCTCATAAGGTTCTTTTTTGTTTCATTAAAGGTATTGCACTGCATCAGGACACTGTTTGTACATGTGTTATGTTTTCTTTACGGCTATTTATCTATCCAAAAAGTTTTCATTATCCTTCCTTTTCCGATACCTACTGCTACAGCGGCAAGATGTCGTAGTAGGATTTTTTAAATTTCTAAATTTAATGTCCTTCAAAAATTCGTAAAGAATTTATCCGCTCACCATTCTTCTTATTGTGCTTGCTATATTATTAATGACCTTCAAATGCAACTTCGTGATATTCTTTATGTACCATATTCAAATAGCATTTCTAAGACAAGTCTCGAATTGCCGGAGTATTTTTTTGGTGATTATAGGTAATGTAAATCGTGCAAACTTGACTGTCAAAATAAATCCCCAATTTTGAATCCCCAGGATCTATAATGCATGACGTAGACGCAGTGACGTGTGCTGGCATTCCATGGGTGCGCCAAGTCAAGGTAAAGGGTCACATAGAGAAAGGCACGCCGACTTTAAAGTGACCAGTCATAATGGTAACAATTAGCTAATCTTGCTGTCAAGGCGACCGGATGTCCAAAACTAGATTTTTTCTTAAGTTGTCTGCTCTGGAATTGAGTAAAAATTTGTTGTAGCAGGTTTAAGAGAATGAAAATGTTCCATTTGTGCTGATTTGTGCTTTAGATATTATAATTACCTAAACTGCCAAGTTTAGGTAAGAGTTTTACTGCATACAGTTTCAGGTCCTAAGTCATGGCTGGATTAACCTCTGGAATTCTTGCAAAGTTTGGTCATACAGCTGACATTGTGCGTTGATCCACATTCAGACCAGTTTCGCCTGAATGTTATACCTACCTAAACTGTTAGATTTCGCACACAATCAGATATATATATTTAGCTTGCTTATGTATACTTTAAGATTTAGATGCAAACAAATGAATCACAGTTGAAACTTTACAATTTAAAAGTGGAGTATAAAGGCTCATTCTGTTTTCCTACAAAACTGGTCATACGTGGATCCCTAAATTCTTCCAAGACATTGTTTTCACGGAAAGTTTGTAATTGAGCACAAAAATATAAAACAGAATGTTATTAGGTTATTAAGCATTACCGATTCTCCTTCAAGGTTTAGATTTAATCCACAGAGCAGGAGAAAAAAATGATAGAGGCGCAAACTGTCATACAATTCAAGCGTTTTGTCATAAAACTTCTATGGGCTTCCATGGGGTTACTTGTGCAGATGCATAGACATACTGTATAATTATGACTTTATTTTAATGTTAGCATTGACGTGAACATTTTTATTATCTGGGTGCGAGCGTAATTTGTTTTCCGCTCTATGATTTCACATCATCAGCTGGAAGACGTCCACTGCTGAACATAGGCCTCCCCCATAAAACGCCACTTTAGACGTTTATCATAAGGACGCATTTGCCACAATCACCACGCTCAGCAGACGGCTTGGTGACCGCAACAGATTTTAATGTACTGAGGAAAATGCTGCTGCTCATTCCCTAGATATTCTCTTAGCTGGCTCTTACGGCACCCACGGGGGAGATGGTGGTCCTATTCGCAACCCGGGACCACACGGCAATTGATTGTGATTTAAACATACATAAATCATCAAAGAATAGTTATAAAACCGGAACTGAGAATCAACTCGTACAAGCTGTTGAAGAATTACACACATGTACAAATACATCTTGAGTGTCTGCTCTCAATACTTTCCATTGACAATGGCGAGACGATTTCAACATGTAATATGATTAGATGTATTGTTAACATAATACCTACTCAATACGTTGCGTAATGTATGCCTTGAGCGCATGTGATGTTGAAGGTGATACGTAGAAATGTTCCCGTATTTTCTCTGCTCTGCTTTCTTTCAGGAGAGAATAAAAAGTTTTTATTGTCATCCCACGTAAGCCGGCTTTGGTGGGATAGAATCTTTTTCTATTCATATTTTCCTTGTATACTGGGTGTAACGGAATTCATTTGCATCCTTTGAAACTAGGTACCTACTCATGACACCGGTCACGTGTGGTCCAAAATTTTTGCAATCGATTTGGTATTGATAATAACTCCAAAAAAATTGAATAACTTACTTAATCAGCTGCTACAGTACAAAATTAGATTAAAATAATTATTAATGTTTTTAAATATTTCATGCAAGGTAAAAAACCCTTTTAACAAAATCATTCGTGCCAACTACGTTAGGCGCCGCGGCAATCTTACTATTTTCATTAAAAAATATTTTCATTTGCGCTCAATTTTTTTTTATGTAAACGAATGACGTGACGAGCTAGTCGTTCGCCTGGTGTTAAGCGTCACGGCCGCCCATTACAGATTGCAGTGTCACTCGGAACTCTAAATTAAAGTTTCGCGTGACACTGCGCACCGCGCATGTCATCCAGAGACATCACACAGTCTAAAAAGGATTTCTAGACTGTGAGATCAGTTCTTAAGTCTCATTTGCCCAGTAATTTCACTAGCTACAATGCCCTTCAAACCGGAACACAGTAGTGCTTGCACACTACTGCTCGGCGGCAGAATAACTGGCAAAGCGGTGGTACCTACCTAGACGAACTTTGCAGAAAAGTCCTACCACCTAGTTCTTTGCTAAATCAATTCTATGCTAATGAATTAAAAAGCATCCTGTATAATGAGGTCACTTGAAATTTTACTTTACAGTGCTGTGTACTGCCCGTGCCCACATTATTATACTGGTATTCGTTATGTTACCTGTTCGATTTGGAACAATTGAGTTTATTTGATGATCTCGAACACAAACATCTTACTATTGGCCTCATTAGTAAGTAAGCTCAAAGTCGCGCAACGAGCTATGGAGAGAACCATACTCGGCGTTTCCCTGCGAGATAAGATCCGGAATGAGGAGATCCGCAGGAGAACTACACATATAGCTCTTAGAATTAGCAAGTTGAAATGGCAATGGGTAGGCCACATCGTTCGTAGAACTGATAACCGAGGGAAGAAAGGTTCTCGAGTGGCGACCACGAACCGGTAGACGCAGCTTAGGCCGGCCCCCCACTCGGTGGACCGACGATCTGGTGAAAGCCGCGGGGAGCCGATGGATGCAAAAGGTGAGCAGCTGCTTAAAGTGGCGCTTGCTGGGGGAGGCCTATGCTCAGCAGTGGACGACTTCAGGCTGTTGATGATGAACACAAACATAATGCCTTATGAGATTTTTCTTTTTTCAGAGAACTTGATACCGAAATAGTCAGTTGCTAAACGTTGCTGAGCTTTATTGGGCTCTCTAATTCTATCATCATCACGTCATCGCCGGAAGACGTCCGTCCACTGCTGAACATAGGATAGACCTCCCTCATAACATGCCATCACGCTTGGCAGGCGTCTTGGTGATTTGTTAATCGCAAGGAGAATGCTGCTGCCCATTCCATGGATATTCCCTTCGCCGGTTCTTACGGACGTCAACCGCAAGAAGATTATGTTTCATCCAAGTCTAATTCGTCCAAAGGATTTACACGCATCATTTGTTCAGATGCGATACTATTTTAGCTGCATTTAGTGCTAGGGGCCGCTTGCGTAAGCGTTCTTAAACGCAATTAGTGACCCACCTAAATGCATTTAGACGTTTAAACGCAATGACTCTCTTGCACAATATAAAATTTGAGACTAATAAACATAATTAAAGATCTGTCAAATTTAAATACCCAAAAACGAGCGTTTCTTTAGCGCTATTTAAATATGTTTAGCGCCATTTTGAAATTCCAGCTGAGCAGATTTGACGTCTAATGCCACTGACATCCAAATTCCTATTCACGCAAAATTTTATCTATTACGTTCAAGAGAATTGTACGGGCTTGACGGCGGCTTGATGAACAAGTTTCGCAATGTGCGTAAAACGGAACGTAGGAGTTTTTTACGTCTATGCTAAATGTACAGAGTCCGTGAGCATGTTAAGCAAGTCAATCTTAAACGCGTTTTGTCTTAAATGTATTTTAGCAGTTAAATGCATTTAGCTAAACAAAATTAAAGAAGGATTCTTACGCAAGCGGCCCTTAATGTTTATTTAAATAATCTATTTAAATTTTTAAATTGTTTTTGTATTTGTTCGTTCGACTAGGCATATGAAAGGGACGACCGCATTTTTAACACTGTCGAATTAGATTTTGTCTACAGACCGTTCACCGTAAGACGTTCTCTGATGTATTTTTATTATTCAAAAATATGCAAGTACTATCGTAAATGTAAAGTAATATGTAAGCATTATCTATACTTGTATGTACCCACCACAGATTAATATGTTTTACTTGCATATTTTTAAATAATATAAGTGCAACTTACGGTGAATGGTCTATAGGATTTTGCTCAACAGTATTGACAGTATTGACACTACTAATCAACTAACTTAAACTTATCTGAACGGGAACTTAAAATTATACCTATCACATTGTTACCGAGCCTTATAATCACGTCACCATCGCACACCTGAACCTAACTCGATAGCAATCTGAGATCCAATCTATCCGAAGGCATGAAAGCGTGATAGTTAAATCAAACAACAATTAACAAACAACTGGCAAGCCGGATACATAATTTAAAAATGATAAATCAGTTTTTAATCAGCCTTCATTAGGTCGGTTATTTGTATTTTCCGATATTCTCGCGTCACGTTGGAATGATTTAGTTTCAATATGCGCGGACGGCTGGGACTAAAACGGAGTGTGCAGTGGGGTACAGTATTGAAGCTTGGCACAAATTCTGATGTTCTTCTAACATGAGTATAATTTGAAAAATTAAACTAAGTTTGTTTGTTTTACTAAACTGAAAACAGGCTAAACACATCGAAGACTTCATGCGTCTGTGTTTCGGAATTTCTATAACCTGGTACTTCCAGAAGTTCAAGATTGTTTTTTTTCTATTTTTCTCTCCTTTCGTCGATTATGTACTGTTACTTAATTTATTCATGCAAAGCTTATTAATTTGTCATAATAATTTATCTTTTAATTGCATAATAAATTCTACAAGACTCCTTAGGTTCCTATAGTTCAACATCTATAGAGCCGTACTTATAAACGTAATTTTAAAGTTATATTATGCTTATAATCCCCTGTCTCGGTTTCACTCGGACATTAATTTCACGTCAGTGAAAACATGAAGGTATATTTAAGTATTGATTAATTTCATTAAGATTTATTAGTATTTGTTAATCGTCACGTCACCTGACTGATAGTTACACCTACGTCTTCATACATTTCCTTTCTGGGAACACGAGAACAAATGTCACAAGTTTAGCTACTGCTTGTCACCGGTACGGAATGTACTGTACCGGCTGTCTAGTCAGGTAATTTATACCTATTGCTTATTTATTATTGCTTATAACACGGTCCTTTTGCTAGTGGATTTATTTAACTGCAAGTTGTACATATGCATTAAAATACGACCGTTTTTCTCATTAAAAACCCTGACCTTTATAATTTTAATAAACTTAATTACTTTTTTTATAATTTTAAAATATGTCGAAAGAATATCCCATTTAATTTTTTATACTAACTGATATAACTATTACTTTATTCTAATTATAGTATTATTATTTTACCTATATATACTTAGGTAAAAGTGCTAACAAAGAATAGAAAGCACTCGTAGTATCGAGATTGCATACTGCCCCATGAAGACGCTTCTAAGGGCGACCTTCCTATTTCACTTAAGGTGACGAGTATAGCCAGATGAGCAGGTCCAAATCCGTTCAAAGAAACATCAACCTTAACGTCGTAGTCTTTAATATCAATTCAGTCTGCACTTCAGCGCGGCGCTTACGACAAAGACAACGCACGAAATTACTGATTTTGACGGTTTTTAATTAATATCTATTTGTATATAGTATTTTTCAAAGTTATTAAGTCATCATGACATCTGATTGTTTGTTGCGAAGATACTAATTTAGTTTTTGTAAAAATATATTCAGTAGAAGCTCGGCAAAATGGGAACTCTCAAATTTTTTGAGGGAGGTTTGCGATTTTTTTCTATAGAGCTATAGTTATTAATCTTGTATTTGCGGTCATCACAAACGAGTTAATGAAATGAATTACATGATATATTAAATTCAAAGCTCCACGTGTTGTAATTGCGCCAGGAAACGTCCCTTAAAACACCTTGTTTGGTATACCCGCCACCTTAAGGCGATATATACGAGCGTCCACTATCTCGCTCGCTCATTGCGTTTTCGAAGATATTAAATAACCGAATTTACTTACAAAAAATCTGGCTAAACTATGTTCTCATGAACAATATTACAAATGATCAACAAAAATATCATATTAATCCAAACAAGTTTTCATACATAAAAACAGTATTGAAAGAAAAAAGTTTTGATACCGTTGCACCTATAAAATCGCAGCACATAGAGCAGTCTTAGGCGCTTATCGAAATGTGAATCCAAAATAGCCTATTTGCCTATAGCCTATTTTTTTATATTATTTTAATGGAACTAGATTTTAGTCATTGGTCTAGCTAAACTAAGCAAATATATTTTTAATTACTTTTATGTAATTAACCTAACTGTTGATGATTGAGTGATAAATCAAAATGATTAGTTAGTGATTGAGTTGTTAAACGTTTGAATTACTTAAGTTTTTTTACTAAGCACTAATTAAAGCTAAGATACATCTCAGTGTAATAGTGTTATGTACTTATTTTGTTGTATTATATATTGAAGTTTTATACAATAAATGAGTAAATAATTTGTTTAATTATTTTTTGCTAAGGTTAGACTAACTTACGAATAAATGTTCAACTAAAATGCTGTCGAAAAATGCGATTTATTATCGCAGTTTAAGCCTAATTCAATGTTACGTTAATGCATTAAAGCTACAAACGTTTTGTTATTGACCATTAGTTTTGAGTTTTGAAATACCGCGTTTTGCAATTGCTCAAATTACTAATCCAATGCAGGTATTGGTTGCAATTATAGAATAATATAAAGTCGCAGTCCACCTGCTTCACTCGTGTGGGTGGAATACGGACAGTTTTCGGCCCTTACTAATAATAATGTGACAATGCAGCAATGTATACAGCGAAGGAAGTGGGGGCAACAGCTTCTACTAGCGTTCTTCTAGCTAGAATTTAATCCCTGATTGCCACCCGGGGGCGATCCATGTGGGGGCGACTGGGAATATACCTCCGATACAGGTCAAAGAGGGAACAGCACTTTGGAAATCGATATACCTAATCATCAGCTAACTGTCTACTCTTGAAAACTCGATTGTGCCTCAATTTGACCATACCTCATCGTCACTTAATCAGACGATGCAGACATGGTAGTACTACTCGTATAATATGTTTATATGCCAACTTGTAGAAGCCGGTACACGCAACGTAGGCTGACGCCCCACTATAGGTAGACCGACGATCTAGTTAAAACCGCGGGAAGCCGATGGATGCAGAAGGAGAGTAGCTGCTCAAAGTGGTGCTCCGTGGGGGAGGCCTACGTTCAGCAGTGGACGTCTTCAGACTGTTGATGATTAAATGTCAACCTAAAAATTAAATATATCTTCGTACTCCAATTATATATCGTGTATATAGGTAGGTACATGGTTCTATAAGTATTATATTATGATAATAAAACGATTTAAATATAAATAGTAATCATTCCTATAGTGTCTATGCCTTATTTAGTTCCATACCGATGAGACGCATTAAATTCGCTTATGTTAGCAATTAATACAGGCCATAGATGTTTTTAAACAATTCGCCTCAGGCCCTAGGGCTTCGAATGCATCTAGGCACGCTATATGGCTTGCAGGGTTACCACACGCGAACGACATCTAGAAGATAGATAACTCTTTGTCTCACCAATAGAAAGATGAATATTTGATACAACTTAAGGATATTTTTGCGTACGTCATAATAGGATTGCGTCCTACAAGCGTTTTAAAATACAAGAATAGAAAAAGACAGCTCAAACATGCAGTGACGTCACTCTTGCACCTTCGCAGTACCTCATTACTAAGCTGTGGTAGCTTTACATTCTTTGGCATGTGACTTCACAACGTGCGTTTTCATAGTAACTGTGCGGAAACTCCTGTTTTGCGAGAAAGGGACAGGCGGTGCCCCCTCCAGAAACTTTAAAAGCTTATTTTACTACTTGATTTATTTACCGATTTTACTTATTGTTTCAACTATTGCATTCATTTTTAACCTACTTTATGAAAATAATAGCAGGACACTAGCCTATATAAGTGTGTAATATTATTAATATTATTATTTTTATGATTATGATTTATGCATCATTATAACAGTATATAGCTGTTGGCAACCCTACCTGTTATTACCCGTTGTTATTCGTTATGAATTCGTGTTAGTGTGGGAATGAACATCCGAGTAAAGGTTGTCGAAGTTGCTAAACCAAGGAGCAGTTGCAAATCGCCAAATATTTACGGCCGATGGCATCATTGCTTAAGTACCAGGCACTATAAGATACGCTTTCAGACCTTTTTTGAGGACCCAACTCACTTTTTAAGGCCAATATATTATAATATTAAAGACTACTAATACTGTGCCCATTTTATTAATGGTTTTTTGACAGCTCACGGCCATTAAGTTTCGTATTGTTTACGTTAAAATTTCTACAAACAATATTGTACTACATGGAATTCATCAAAACTAAATCAAAATGTAAGTACGTTTATTGATATCTATTATTACGTTTACGTACCTAATTACATTTGATATAGTATAATCGGAATGCTATCACATTCGAGAATCTTTAGAACATCACTAACTTGTCAGTCGTCGAGCTGTCAAAAAAGCATTAATAAAATCAAAGACTTCTATGTATACACCAGACAGGACATCTCTAACTTGCATTTTCAACCACTGCAAATATGCCAATGAGCATCTTCTCGCTCATACGATGCTCAGCTCTCAAAGCGACTGCACGTGCAGCAGTGAATAGCAGTAAAAATTATGATCCGAATGTAACCTGGCACTAGCGCTGCGTGTTGTGATCGTTGGTTAGACGATTTAATCTCGTAAAGCGCTGTAGCGGATTTTAGTTTAATTATACAAAAAATGACAACTATTTGTGCTTTGAATAGCTTCTCTAGTACGTAGTACATATACCTCTTTGAATAAAATGGACACAGTATAGTTAATTCAGAAATCGGACGTTGGTTACAATAGTTAATTAATTTTACGGCATAAAAAATATACCAAGTTGATCTCGGTAAATTAGCGATTTGTTTGCAAAATTTAATCCAATTGCTTGACTTTGTGGTCTATCTCTTCTCGCGGGTGCCGTTAGAGCCGGCTAAGGGAATATCCAGAGAATAAGCAGTAGCATTCTCCATCTAGCCATCTTTTGACTAATAATAACTTAAATTTAACCTAAACTTCTAGAAACCTTATTAGCTTAGAATGTGTCCAATAACAATTTTCTTATTGTCTCTAAATTATATCTCTATATTTAAACATTAATTAGAAAATCTTTCGTCCAAAGAAAAATCGCATTGAACAAGTTTCGCACATATTTGTTGTTCTGTTTGATTTGTACCTACTACCAATTTAGAATCACGATCGTTCTTTCCCGCTACAGAATTCCATTTAATTATCCACCGCACGATGTACCTTTACCATCCTTATAGCTCAATTACACGATTGATAATCCCATTTTAGTCTCGTGAGCTTGACATGATTTCTGCTTCTATCCCATAATGCGTGTTTCTATCGATTAGAGAACTTAATTCCAGCTATAACTTACGTTTTCAATGCCTCGGTTGGTTTGCTCTGTAGCATATAGTAAGGCTATGCAATCTATTTACGCGTTAAAGTAATAATTATTCTAGTGTAGGTTTGTTTGTGTACCTGTATAATATAGTACTTATATTAGAGACGCCAATCTTACTATTTTCATTAAAAAATATTTTCATTTGCGCTCAATTTTTTTTTATGTAAACGAATGACGTGACGAGCTAGTCGTTCGCCTGGTGTTAAGCGTCACGGCCGCCCATAACAGATTGCAGTGTCACTCGGAAATCTAAATTAAAGTTTCGCGTGACCCTGCGCACTGCGCACGTCCTCCAGAGACATCACACAGTCTAAAAAGGATTTCTAGACTGTGAGATCAGTTCTTAAGTCTCATTTGCCCAGTAATTTCACTAGCTACAATGCCCTTGAAACCGGAACACAGTAGTGCTTGCACACTACTGCTTGGCGGCAGAATAACTGGCAAAGCGGTGGTAGCTACCTAGACGAACTTTGCAGAAAAGTCCTACCACCTAGTGATTCCATGATTATATTAAGCGTGCAGTGTGATAATGCTGCGCCATGTCAGCCAAAACAGCGCTAAGTATTCGATCACGTACAAAGTCGCGGGCGAAACCTATACAACACTATAGCCAGCTTGCAGTTCTAGCACTAAATATTCCAGCTGCTTTAGTTTAGATTGCATTATGGGTCTATAATTTATTCTCAGTTTGGTAGCCGTAGAGAGATTAAATGAAATCTGGCCGTTCCGTTAGCCATTCATTGAACTACTTATTCAATTCGTGGTGTTAAATTGAAATTATGTAAGTAAATAAAATTGGCTGTAATTGTAGAGCCTTCAACTATTTTCAATGTGATAAGTTTTTAAACGATGGTCTAAACTAATGACTTTTTTTTTTGTATAGGTATCAAACAATTGGTATTGTTGCAATTACCAATAAAGATTCATTGTATCTCTCTGATGTTTCTACATACATGAATTCTCATCTATTATATCAATATAATCCAAGCCTATTATACTCATGTTCTAGAAAACTACCATTCTCAGTCAAATACCAAACTTGACGTAAATATAACTTTCCAGCATAATCGTAACCGGGACGCGTGTCTAACCTCGCATAATAACACGTCCGCGCTCTCCGACGGCCGTCGCGCGACTAATCAATTGGCGCGCTCTCGTGATGTCTTCATCAGCCGCCTGGGGCGGTTCCGCCCTGCGCTTGCGCACCTATGAGCCGACCAGCTAATATGGTCGTATGTTTGTAATAATACGTAAGGAAGTTGCGAAATTAAAAGATTATTTTTAGTTTAGACGCTTTAGGCTTTTTGTATTCTGTTATTAATTTTTGTATTGACTGAAAAACCTTTGTGAGAGTATTCGATTGTTACTCTTCTCTCACACGAAATACAAAGTGTCATATGAATAACACCATAGATTGGTTTAACTAAATGTATTTTTTCTAAAGTATTCGGTAAATGTAGGTTTGGACGGGCTCAGTGGGATTTGAATAATAATTATAAGTTGAGGGATATTTTCCTGTTCCGGAGGGTGCAGTATATAAATCGAATTCGATTCCCATGACAGTAACTGACAGGATAAACATACTTTTTCTGTGTCTGGTATGTGAAGATTGTCCTAGTAGTTCTTGGGTCCCTAGAGATACAAAATCCTAGAGATCAAGATATAGTAGGTATGTGATCGTTGGCCATCGTTATTAAGTATTTATTCTCCCTGAAGTTTACAGTAACACCTACCTGTTAGAAAAACCCAAAGCGTATTTATTTTTAAAAGCTCACACCGTCTTACAAACACCAACAGTTAGACTCAATAAATAGTAGACTGAAAGTGGCCACTTAAAGGAATCACAGTGCGGGCAGCAACAAATCCAGCAAATTGAACAGGATCGGCAATTACTGAAGACAATGCGTGCGTGAGAGCGGCGCCGGCACGCACTCGCGAATTGGACTCGTTACCCGGCGGGGTAATTAGGGAACCTTCTCACGGTCAAACAGGTGGTTTAGATTCCTTTACAACAGATTTAGAGGATATAGTTGTGTTTTGGAGCTTAGAAAAGCTAGCGAAATACATCCTTAGACTGATGTGACCAGGCCAAAATGTTTTTTTTTTGTAGATTTGATTACTGTACCCCGAGCTATGGGGTAATTAGAGAACCTTGCCGTGGTGAACAGGTGGTTTAGATTCCTTTACAACGGATTTAGAGGATTAGTTGTGTTTAGAGCCTAGAAAAGCTAGTGAAATACATCCTTAGACTGATGTGACCAGTAAACAGAATGTATAATGTTTGTAGAATTGATTACTGTACCACGAGCTATGGGGTAATTAAGAGGGAACCTTCCGACGGTCAAACAGGTGGCATAGATTCCTTTACAACGGATTTAGAGAATATAGTAGTTTAGATTTTAGAAAAGTTTGTGAAATACATTCTTAAATGAAGGCGATGAAAATAAATTTGATTTTGTATTACTAATATGGGTACCTAAACTACCCATAGTTCTCTACACTGAGCCAGGGGGTAAGAATCTCTCGACGTTCAAGAATGTGTTTAAGATTTCTTTAGACATTTAGAAATATAGTAACATTTATAGCTAAAAAATTTAGACGAAATAGGTCCTTAATTGTGAACAGCTTAGACAAAATAAGAAGCTTTACCCCAAGCCATGAGGTAATTATATAGAAACTTCCCTCGTTCAATCAAATTGTTTCCTTTTAATTCAAATTTAGCTTTAAGACTATTGTTATTTAAAAATCTAAAGTAGGCAGCAGTAACATGTGTATTATCTAAAATTTAGATAGCACAAAAGTTACTGCAGTGAAATCTATCCCAAGGAAAGACATGTTTAGTAAAAGACTTTTAGAAATGAATGTACCCCGATGGGGGTAATTAGGGAACCTTCCCACGCTCAAACAGTGTAGATTTACTTTGCATAGGATAAAAGTAATGCTCAATGGAAGTTTTTTTTTTTTTTTTTTATATTTGACTAGGCCAGCGTTTGACCACAATCTCACCTGATGGGAAGTGATGATGCGGTCGAAGGTGTAGCACGCTTGTCTAGTAAGTATGCATAACTCAGATAACTCATACGAATGAGTTTAGAGACGAAAACAACTCAATCTTATTTTAATCGTAGTCTCCTATAGAGGCCAGTGTGGCAACATTTTTTTTAAATTTAACTTAGTAGCTTTGTTACACCTTGTTCTTACTAAAAATGTACCAGGCAGTGATTAGGTACTACTTGGTAAGAAATATTGAGGTACCTTTACAGAATTTGAATAGTCACTATTTCTTGGCTTATATGATGTTAACCGCCTTCCAATTCAACTTGTTCGCATTACAAATTCACATTATCAACAAACTGCCATGTTCGCTAAATTCTAACAGAAATTGTCGTATAAAACTCTTGTTCACTAGAATTTCCTATAAACATGTAAACGTCGGCGGAAACCTATTAATAATCAATTAATGGCCTATCGCCGTGGAGTAAATCATACGGCGCTGAAGCCTAACATAAGAAATAACTCACTAAATGGGTCAATATTTAAATATCTGAACGACCCAAATCGACCACCTATTTGTTACGTAACTGCTAATAATAACTTGAAACGAAAAGGTTGATAAATAGGAAACAGAAAGGTTTCTCCATCGTCAATGTGCACGTTTGATGGGTTCACCAAGCGTTTTGATTCGACCTTAATAAATGCGAACGGCTAAGGAACGGGAACTCTTTACGAGGATCTGTTTCCGAATAGATATAATCTGGATGGTTTCAAGAGGAGAGTGAACAGGTTTCTTGTAGGCCAGCTTGTTACATGCATCGTCGACCACATTGTCACTTAACATCAAAAGAAATGTGGCCAAACGTAAGCCAATCTTGGATTTAAAAATACAATTACCTCTTTCCAAAATGATTACTTCCGTAATTATTCGTTATCCGTTATTGCAAAATGATCCATTCCATGAAAAGTCCTGTTATTTTTTTTAAATGTCCGCTACCCATACCGTCGGCCATTTCTACTCGTTCTTTAAAATATTGGGGGGTCAAAACTGGTCTTGTATCCAGCTCATGCCGGGCACACTCGGACTTGTACGAAAGACAACAAAAATCGATAATCAAATTGATGCCAAAAGCGGTTGTAAGAGACACGGCATAGAAGGCTAGATCGCCTAAAACCATAGGTAAAAAATTATAAACAGTTGTTTTCTGCATTGCCACTGCATAGGATTCAGATTTTTTAGAGACTGAGTGAGGCGAATGTCACCTCAGTAGCCTAAAACGCACATCCCTGTTCGTCCCCCCGCACAGGGTAAAATACACAATATTTGAGACATCTCCTTACTGCTTAAATAGATGACAACTGTGGATAAACCGAGTCGGCAATCGATTGAATCGATTCAACTATCGAGATCGGTTCGCGTTTTTAATAAGGCACCTGTTGACGAACGTGTGAATGAGTTTTACTACCATATCCGTTACAGTTCTTAGCCATTGGCACGTCCCTAATGATTTAGTGGGGGTTTCTCTCGGAAGTCTATTCGATTAAGAAAAGCCTATATTAAGCGATTGGAGTCTAATGACAATATGACAATGAATGATCTATTATTTTGGTTTTGTATTTGGTTCCGCGCGCGTTGATGTCTTTAGTACGCACGGAAACGTGCTGCGTAGCGTTGAATTTACTACTCTGTGGACAAATAAGTTCCATTTCACAATACGAAATGTTCTAATATTTCTTTAAATAACTTATTGTGACAAAGCAATAATAAATTGCTATATATGTATATTACGTAGTGGCAGTTGTTCATAGAAACTATTTATCGTTGTTTCCTGGAGCGATTAAATCCATATCCTACGATGTTTCCGGGTAATCTCAATCAGTGAGCTTTGGCATGTGTGGGTGTGATAATGTAGCTTAATTTAGTTAGTTTCGTTAGGTATGCACAGTAATTTAACTTAGGTAGGCGGTGAAGCATTTTGTAATAACCCTTACTAGCTGTCTTTATTACGTTATTTTTCGAAACAAAACTTGTATTTATTGCAGGACGTGGTTTTTTAATAATCAGATAAAAGTTATTCATTGGATAAAACCATAGATTAGAAAAAAACAATTGGGTAAAACGAAACACTGTAAAAAAGAAAATATCCTAGGACTGTGATTAAAATAAAAAAGTTATCGTCTTGTAAATCGAATAAATACAGAAAAAGTCTCTTTTGTTTTAGTTTTACTAGGTTTATATTTTACTACTCTGAGCACCAGCAGACATTGAAAAATCGCCCAAAGTGTTCACACAGAAACAGTATTGCAAAACAGGTAATAAATAAATAAATAAAGCCCAACGATTACACTCAGTCACACATAGATAATTGCAAATTGATGTAGTACAAGTAATACTGCTCTTGTCAGTGTACAGTTGATCTGAAAATTACTAATTAAAAATAATAATCTATTATAACTCCAAACATACTATGTGTTGATCCTGTGTTGATCTCGGTTCTTGCTACTATAGGGCAATCAGTGCGTCATCCAAATTGGTTCAACCGATTTAATGGTGTGAAATTCACCCAAGTAAACAAAAACAGACGTTGAATTTTATATATTAAAAGTAGAGACAGGGATTGTAGGGATTTAATTCGCACATCGTATATTTGTCTGCGACCGCAAGGCAGCAGACGTGCGACAAGGCGCGTGTGGTCCGCCCTTCCTTATACGACAAAGTCGGCGGGCAAACGGAATACGGGGCTGTAATTAGGTGTTATTTACTGCAAGAAATGAGACTGGACTGGCGTCAAGCCAGCAGGACTATCTAAAAAAAAAACAAATATTACTGGCATGTAGTACCTACCTAAACCTACTGCTCAAGTTTTTGACGTCTTGATTCCTGTGTAATTGGAATAGTATATGGACAAAGACTACCCGTATACTTATATTATGTGCTATATTAATCATTTTGTTATGAAACCATATTTTCTTTTGACTAAAGAAAAACCAAAATATTTTAATTGTCATGGGCACAGGCGTCTAGTGAGCTGCCTGCCATAGGTGACGCCCTATGTGATGGTTGTCATCATTAGCCTAAAGACGTCTATACTGCTGCTGAATATAGGCGTCAGTCCCCCATAGAGCGCCACTTTGAGTGCCTGCTTGCCTCTTGCATCCATCGGCTCTCCGCCGCTTTGACCAGGTCGTCGTTCTACCTCGTTGGGGGGCCAGTTGACGACGCTGCGCCTTACGGTTCATGGTCGCTACTCAGAACGTTCCTTCCCAATCTGTTGTCGGTTCGATGAGCGATGGTTGACTGCCTGTTGCCACGCTTATTATACCTGATCTATCTACTGACTGACTGACTGCCCTAACCTGGACCCAGAGACTTGATATTTGGAGGGTGTCTTCCTTTAAAGGCGTAGGAGTGGTGTTTGAAAATGTAGACTGGGTCAAATGGTTTAATAATTGACCATCTGTAACACGAGAAGAGCCCTCTATTTGGTGCAGTGATGATGGACAGGAAAAATTGTGTTATAAAAAATCTTTCTATTTTCGGACGCAAATATTATAAATCACTTTAACATAAATAACAAGCTCATACCCAAGACAATTACATGTTGTATAGTTTACTCATTTTAATTGCTCTGATCAATGACCCACGATTAGAACTTTTTCTCGTATTTAAGCTCTAAGGATGACTATCTCAAAAAGCCGGGATCCAGCCCACATTCACACTATAAAACAGTACTTCAAGTTATGAGAAATCTTTATCAGTTACGCATAACATTAATGTTATAGAAGAAACAGGAGGAGTGTACTTGCAAATGACTAATGTCAATACTTTTAACATTTGAAATGATAGGATGATTATGAATGATGATGAAGCTCAATAGCTTAACGATCCAATTTTGTTTTAATTATTTTTTTTTACCTTTTGTATGGTTGCAATACAAAAAATGCTCTGCACTTCTGCCTTTCATATAGATCCGTCATTTGATCAATCGTTTGTGTACTGGTATGTTTGATGATATGTAATATACTTACGAATCATAAATATGTTAGAGTTGAACATACGTACAAACGTCCTACTGAGACGCTTCTTTTAATGTTATAGTGTCCTTCCATAGATTACTATAACTAGTAGTCTGAATAAAAATTCCAAATCACCGTAGCTTTGGTACTGGCCAGATAAGCGCAGTGTGCAGTATTGATCCCAACTGGCCGATTCCCAGAAATAAATAGCGAAGTATTTATAAAGTTAAAGCACCAGCCGATCTCGCGCGAAGATTGGAAACATTCTTGTATCACTTGTAAAATACTTTATTGGTTTGTAGTTTGTACCTACTTGGTTTTATTACTATTTGTTTATATATGTTTCAGAGAATACTTTAGAAGAGTTTTCAGTGATTTTATATGATAGCATTATGGTTATATTCTGATCAAATAGAATTAACCTTTAAGTTCATTTTCATAATAGCATTAACCTTCTTTAAACTACCTTCTGCTTTTTTAATTTCACATCATCACTGTTCTTAGCTCTTCATTTAATGACTCCCCGTGGTTTTGACCAGAATCGTCAGTCCACCTAGTGAGAGGGCCTACGCTGGGTCTTCTAGTTTGTGTCCGTCACGTTAAGTTATCTTAGTTTATAATTGAGCCGTGAAAAGTATAGGGTAAGGAAACAGCTTGGTCATAAATACCCAAGAAAAACAGAGAGAGCTAGTACTGGAAGGTATGCGATCCAGGATAACGCCGCTGGGGACAGGAGCTCAATTAATTTAAACTGCATTCGTTAATTTTATTAATGCGACGGAGCCTAAATCTACGATCTGGTAGATGCCATCGCCTCAGTCTTCTCATTTTCAAAATTAGCAAATGTATAAAAAATAAAAAAGAAAAGTGAAGGGACAAGATAAAGAAATATACGAAGAGGTGGCTGCTTTCGAGGCTCCAGATAACAACATTAACGCCGGGGAGGCTGCCGACCAAAACAATAGAAAGAGACACCGATACCTCACCCAAACACAAAGATCATAAGCTCCCAACCTCACCGACGTATACTATGCTCTACCAACTAAGAAATACGAGTTAATTTCCCAACGCTGTTCTTCAAACTGTTGTGCTAAATTTTGTATCAGGTTTAAAGACGTTGGCGAAGGAGTGAAGAGGATAGCGGATGATGACGATGATAGCGCAATGAGTGGGGTAAGGTTTTCTCAGCCACCCAGTCAGCAACATAATTAATGATGCTCGTGTCGCAGACGAATTTATAAATTGGCCTTTATTCCGTTTTAACAAACTTGGGACACGCGTGATACTGCCGATACCATATCAGAGGATACCTGATATTATTATAGGGAGAATAAGTATTTGGGAGCTTTGACAAAATGGTATACGTTGTAACCTTCGGTTGTCTAAGGGACGCATATGTATAATAGATATTGGTAAGCTTACTATTGTCTATTAGAGATTTAAAGTAACCTTTTATTATTTTGGTATTGGCACCAGTGTTGGTGACGCCCATCTAAAGCTCAGACCTTGTGAAAGAGAACGAATTTTTATTACTGTTTTGTTTTCTCATATTCTGTAAATACTCAAGATAATTTTGTAATGATTACCTGTACAGTTGCGCTGCTTACTTCAACTATATCCATCCTGTATTGTTCTGACAATTATTCTACTTTTACTATTTTTTGATGATCATAGCGTCGAACTTAGAAAGCGTTAGGGGAAACTACGTTTTGTTTGCCAGTGATTACTACCTACCAGCCACCAGCATACCTACCAGACCAGTTCACTCATGTAGCTCCAAAATAAAAACAGCTGATGTTAGGTAAACTACTATGTGAATCCCGGTGATATACCTAGTTGTTCACGAAAATATGCAGACAACTTTGTCCACATCCCAACGTTGTGAACGAAATAAACCCATGATTTTTTTTTTCTAATCCTTATCGGAAACATGAATAAAATATTACTCTTTATGGTTTTCCATCTCAGCATTCTCACTAATAAATCGGCCATCATGCTCTCGCATTATTTGTTTCGCATATAATAATGGCATATTTAGTGTCTGATAAGGTATAATGTGTAGAGGTGAGCATAAATACTCCCTCGCAATCTAACATCGGAGCCGCCCCGCCCCGCGAGTAACTCACTGCTATCTACCCCGAATATTGTTAATCAGTGTATCATTAGTTGTGGGGTGCTGTACTACACTGCTTGCTTATTATTAAAAGATTTTGTTCCCGGTTGGCGAAAAACTGAAACTAAGAAAATTGGTAAATTTACTCAAAATTCTACATACAGCTGTTCTCAAAGATTGGCTGGAAAAAAAACTCTTTTAAGGAAAAGGTTCCAATGTCCTTCTATAGCATGGGTGGCCAAAGCGTCGGGTGCGGTCGCCATACAGCGAAAGATGTTTTTTTATGGTAATTTGTCATAGTAAAAGGTAAAACCCCTTAAGTTTAAAACAATTGCGTTTAATCCCGAAAGGAGGTCACCTAGAAATTTATCCTTCAATATTTTAGCCTTCATCCAAAAGTGCCCCTGTGTGCGCCGACTCTAACGCTAAAGCAGATGGTGCAGCGAGCACCTGATAGCTCCATACCGCACTGCTCTGATATAGATAAACCAGGGAGGGACTGCTATAAATACTCGTATACCATTGCAATATGGGCGTCGGTGGGCAATTTTGTATTTGACTGGGGAAATAAATAGGTACGTATATAAATATATACATTGCATACGCTGCTATGCTAAGACGAGAAATCTGAAAGAATTTAGGTGAACGTACAGATTACCGTCGATTGTAGCCAAATTTCGTAAAAAAAAAGCCCGGGTCTGTGATTAATGCCGTGGAAGCGCTATAAGTTTTCTTATATGTATCTGATGGAGTAACATCTGAAATTTTTTAGGTACTTGACCTTGAAGTAACACTGACAAAGATGGTGCTACGCTACGTTTGGGAACTGGAAGGTTTAAAACGCAGAATTTACGAGTGAAGGGTTCCTTACTTCGATTACATTGTGGAGTGTAAAAATGCCTCGAAAGCTTGGCCAAAATGAAATGTCCTCTCTACACAGTAGTTTTTAATTTTCGTGAACAAGCGCATCAGTTCCTTTTTTATTTTGAATTTCTACCAAGCCATATTGTTCTTGGCGTTTTCTGTGCTGCCAATTTCTATGTAAACGGCATTACCTTAATAGAAAATAGCTAATGCAAATAAATAACCAACGGAATACGTTCGTTTGTACACCTGACAGCACAATTCAACCATTTCCCAGGATTGTTTACATTAAATTACAACATTTGGCTTAGAGGTGGTGTTTATAATAGTCGGTAGGGTTACCATGTATACGGTTTGCTTATTTTGCAGGGAATGGACTTTTACATGGCGCAAGAGAAGAAGTGTGGTAGTGTTCTGAGTGATTCTGTGTTAAGATTTACTTGGGTAAGCCTACGTGGCACGGAGATCATGTTTAAGCCATCGATCCTTATAAGAATAAGACAACAGTCGTTAAGCCAAATCACAATATTTCGGGTGGATTCAAAATTCTGACACCACTCCACATGAGAAGGAAGGAAGGATACAGCTAGCGTCTTTTGGAAGTTTTGGATGATGCTTAACAGAATCGCTAAACTTGTGGAAGAGCGAGTGCGACTAGATGAGTATGTGGCTCGGCGAAGGAAAATCGAGAGCGAAACGGGCATTCAAAAATCACCAAATTCTAGGACATGTGTCAACTAGCAACCCAGATCTAGTCATTTTCACTCTATTTCTGAAAGAAAAGGTCTGCGTCCCAGCAGTGGGAACATAATGGGCTGGTGATGCAAACTTGTGGATATCATTTGTCTACGTCCTGGTAACCCTAGTCTTTCGGTACGGTTGAGCCGGTGCGCCTCAAGCGAGGGCGGGGCCGACGCAAGCGCGGCCACCCCAGCGACGACGCCCTACGCCACACGCGGCTGTATGAGGATACGGTTATAGGAAAAATGTATGACCTCATAGAAAGTGCCTTATGCAAGGAACTCATCATAATGAAGGTACAAGGAAAGCGTGTGTTGACATGTAATGGGATTTGGAGACGTTAAAAGCTGAATGCTATATTCGCTATCTCTTGTGGATAAATAAAATATGACGACTTTATAGGGGTTCCAACGGATTCCTAAAAATGTGGAATCATGGTTGTTTAATGAGTTACTACTTTCATCAGGTTATCCGCGCAGCTACAAAATGAAGGAACATGAACCTTTGAACACCGTACGGCGTTAAAGGTTTCCGGTTCAGAAACTTATCCTTACCGCCTCGTGTGTTCACGTGTTAATAAACGATCGATGGTAACAGCATGCCATCAGGCAACCTGACCGCTTAATTGTCATCGTATTGCATAAAAAAACAGCACAGTGTTCTATGGCTTATCTGTCATGTGCCTTTGTCCTAAAGGATTGTCTCACTTTCACTTTATCTAAGGGTAATCATCCACTAATACCGGTTGCTATCTAAAAATGAATGAGCACAGATAACCCAGATTAGATTACCAACTAATATTGCCTACCAAAAATAATTAATCGGTTAATCTAAAGAACAATACCGTCTGAGCTTAGCGTTCGACCTCATTACGCTGTGGAGGGCATGCTGTCGCTACATCACGTTACCAGTAGAGGGTCTCACCTGATTCGACCAAACAGCCTATTATGTCAGCTAAATGCAGCGTCATGTTATGTACTGTATCATAGTAAGCGGGACTTGCTTTGAGCCCTGGTGATGTTATACGTGGCCTTCGTAGTTCACAATTGATGTGCGTTTTGTCTCTCCAGGGTTTAAATTTTGCCCCATACTATAACATATCACAACATATGCGTATCTTCGGCCAACCTTTCTGAGCATTTATCCAATTTGCAAACTTGCAGCGTGACCTTCTCAGAGGCTGATGGTTGAGTAGGTACCTGATTGGAGAACAAGATTTAGAGAATCTAGTTACAAATAAGCCTTTAACTTTGCTAAGTCCGACTTAGACATCAAAAAGACATCCTTTGAGATGGATGGAATGACGGAAGGAAGCGGTGGGGTAATTATGAACTCATATCATTTTCGCTGTTAAACAATTTCCTATTGCAAGTTATCAACTTGATGATCAACGACTGTGATCCCAGTCCAGACGTCGCCTCTTGCCCAACTATATCATATAGCTTCAGAGTTTTCATAGTTCAAGTGGACAGCAGACAGTCGGGCACAGAGCTCACTGGCTTGTTCTTCTTACTGCCATCCAGTATACTGCAGCACACGTGTGATTTCACCGCGTTATCTACGCTAATACATCAATAGCTTGTCCAGTATTGTTAGTGACGCGGCTCCACGCCATTGTCATACCCTCAGCTGTACACGACACAGTTGTAATGTAACGTATCGATAGAAGTTCTTTCGAAAACATTCCAAAAAGTATTTAAAGAATTCGGAAATGGTGGTGGAAATATTGTGTTAGATCTTACCAGTGACAGACAATTATTATTAAAACCTACTTATGTACATAATATTTAATCGGAGATACTGCGAAATTATATTTGTTGTTTTAACCTATCTTCGTCAGGACTTTGGCCACCGTTATATCATTAAAGCGTGTACATTGTACAAGGTTTTGAAGGTACCCACTGCAATTCTGTTCTCAGTTATCATATTACCTAGAAGTGCTAGCCTCTGATGACTATGTGCCTACACAAAGTACTGGTATATTTCGGTATGAAATATAACGAATACATAATCTCTTCTAGAAAACGAAACAGTAGTACATCGATATCTCTAGAGGTAACGGTGTACTCATCTCTACTCTGTAGTATGTTACAAAGTGATTGAATGGAAGTATTTACGGCACAAAGCTATGTTACGTAACGCACACTTATAATGTTACAAAATGTAAAACAGAATTAGATTAGGTCTTTGAAATCTGCATGTACTTAAGTACTAAACATGGTAGAATCTCTTGTTTTAATGCTGCTGCTAATTGTTCGAATGTTGCTCTATTTTAAAGAAGAAAGAGCTCTGGTCTGTACCTGAGACTTATTATGGAGGGAGTCGGAAACTATCAATATCACTGCAATTGACCAGCGCCAGTCACTGGCATCCACCAGCAACGCCTTGACCAACGTGGTGGATTATGGTTTACACTCTCTTTGTGAGCGAGAAGCCCCGTGTCCTATCAGTAGGATGTTTTGAACATATAGCTCTGATGTGGAGTGGGTAACATGCGAATTATGATGATAGTGAAAACGAAAGAACTATTTAATAACACTGAGGAAGACAGCTCCTCCATGAAGCAATCACCACCATTGGTTCATTCCATATTCGTGCCACTTTACAGTCCATAAAAAACTTGTTTTGCCCTTCGTAATAATATTATCATTATGAAAGGCAAAACAAGTTTTTGCAAGTAAGTTTAAACAAGTAATTATAACTTCGTTCTTTCTTTGCCCTTGGTTCTTCTGCGTAGTTCTGCTGATAGACCAAGGGAGACTGAAACTCGAAAAAGATTACTCAAAGTACACAAAACATAACCGTGTTAAAACGAAACATGCTCACAGACGCAACGCATGTCGCCGACTCCCACATTGTTGCCACTGGATAATCCAAGTGATAATTCCGATTAACTCTAACCACTAAGCAAGTTTTACTGAAGCGACCTAAGGCTAACGCGACAAGACATACATCAGCTACACGTCCTCGGTAATCTGTCAATTAGGCGGCATTCCTGTGCCCTGACCCAAGCCTCTGTCGCAACGGATGATGACTAACCTTATTGTTAACTTACGGCTTTGGCTTGGCAGCGTTCATGTGTTTTGGAGCTGTGGCATTTCGGTAAAGTTGACAAAGTTCAATAGCGCTTGTATATTCCGAGTCTATTGAAGTACGTAGTTTGTTTCGGGCTACATTATGCTCAGACTAATTGACAAATTACATTCGGTTATTTATGTTACTCTAGGCATTGGAAATGCAAACAATATGGGAGTAGTATATTTGTTTTTTTTTTTGTAACAGGGTCAATACTTACAATGCAAATCGCGTCGTTGCCAATTGTGGTCTCTTTAAAAACTTTTGATGTCTATTCTATCCCATCCCTTTATCCTAGTCACGTAACAGTAAACTTTCAATTTGTGCACCAGAGATGAAAGATAATGCCTTCAAAAACCCGCTTCACTATCGAACATCGTGTATTGTGCCGCGTATCACAATGGCAGACGATAGTGTCCGAAAGGATCGGACACCCCGCGTCAGGACCCGTCCGACCAACTAACGATGTTTGAAACGTGCCGGAGGCGATCGACCTCTTACACAATTCAAATAAAACAACCGCTTACCACTTCATAATGCCTTGGTCGTTTTGGTACGTCGACAGATGTTTTCTTTCCCATGTGATAGTCACTGATAGCGTACGGATATCGAAATTTTTACAAGTCGAAACGTTACGGGAAAGACGCGACTTCTTTTATGTGAGCCGGCGGTTGTTATCTGTCACATCTTATCGACCAATAAGGACAGCGCACGTCACTCACTCTGCCAATCTGAGCGACGCGGGCGCATCGCAGCAGGGGTCGAATTTTAAATCGTTCTATTTTTTTAATGTGTATCGCGTGCCAGTGTTACATAATTAGAGCACAGCTGTAAGGCGTCCGCTGGTGGCTTGTGCTTTGTGTAATGAAGCCATTATACTATGCCTATGCATTTTAACAGTAGATTGAATTAAGGCATAGTGCTGTATGGTACTGGTCACATCACTAAAATTAGCCGACTTTGTCGGTCAAGGCTTGTACTAGATTTTTCAACTAAGCAGGGTATACTTGTCGTGGTTTCAGTTGTTAGCCATACCGAAGATCTTCATTATGGTACCCAGCAAACGACATTAAGTCTGCGTTATTGCTTTAGCCACTGAAAAAATGGGACAAGAAAAAAATCAACCGTGCTTCTATCAAAATAATTGCCAAAAGAACTATCGCAAAAACTACAACATAGACACCACCAGATTTTATACATTCATGCACAAGGGTTAAAAGTTTACAAGTCTGATGAAAAGGAATAGAATATTCATTGTAACCAAGTCTCCAATCTATTAGCAGTTCCAAGGAAGGCCTAATATCTCAGAGGAACTAACTAAAGTAAATGTAGTCCCTCTGAGCCTAGTATCGATGGAAGATTGACTTCCAGCCGAGAGTTATCTCGAAGCCTTATGTTTAATTAAATTTAATTAATTACTGATTACCAGTTGATGTGCTAGAAGATAAATGGGAGGTTAGAAGGTGTGCGGCTTGATACGTAGGAGTTGAATTCCTAGTTGTGTTCGAGGATAAGTCTTGGATTAACCGTAAAGTCAGTTTCTAAGCTATAATGCAAAAATTATTAGTTACTGTAAATTATGTAAATATGTAGTTCCCGTGGTTCAAATACTGCTACAGTATGTTTCTGGTGCTTTATGAAGTTTGTTAAAATGAATACTAATATAATAGTACTGTACTTTCGGTGAAACATTATGGGGACATCATAGCTTCACGGTGGAGCAATTTTCAATTAAGAATCTTTCGCCAAGTAACCTCAGTTTCACTTCTCAGTCCAGCACCACCTTCAGCCATATCACCATAATGTCGACTGACGGTAGTGTGACTTAAAAATAAGTTTTTTTTGTTATTGGCTTTATGTTTTTATAAAAAAAAAAGTGTATAATGTCTCTGTGCGTGTGTTTATTAAAGTAACCATTACCGTTTATTTTAGTCTGCGTTTTATTAAATTCATAAAATTATATGTATTTTGTATCTTAATAGTTTATATTTTATACCTAACTATTATTTTGTACGTTCAACAATTTTGCTCATCTCCTTTTGTGCACGCCTAATAGATAGATAGATAGATAAACTCTTTATTGAAAAACACAAATAATTAAAAACTAAGTGAACAAAATTTAACAAAAGTGTAACAATGGGCGGTTCTATCGCTCATAGCGATACTTCTTTTTCTGCTCACCTTGGTTGACTAGTAGAACATGCTGTTAGCATTAAGTCCACCTTTGTACACGTTTTGTGCATAAAGCATTAAATAAATAATAATAATAATAATAATGTCTCTTCTCCACAGGTGGAAGATTCTGCTCGTTCTCGCCGTGCATCGAGCAAGTTCAGAGAACGTGCTTGGCGTTACAAGAGCATGGCTTCACAGACGTGTCTACTATGGAGGTCCTTCAGACAGAACTGAAAGTTAATAGGAGGACGGTGCCCGTGAGAGACTTGTCCTTCCTGAAGCATAAGGTAAGGGGCAAAGTTCGTTTTTTTTCTTTAACTAACTACTACAAGGTCACGTTAGTAGTAGAGTATAGATGCCATCAGTAAGTAGACCATTAATTAAATTTGGAACGCATCTGTTCCGAACTTCATTAATGGTCTACTTACTAAACATAAACATAATTTTATTCACAATAATATACAATCACAATTACATGTCACAGGTCACAAAACCAAGCTATAGCTTTGTAAATAGTGGGCTATATAATGCTGCGCTGCGCTTTTTATTTTAATGACGTGCCTAACATACACTAAGAAATTAATCTTGTATCGTAGGTTTAGGCATACCCTTCATTATTGCATTTAGCTGTAGCTAAATCCCACTTAAAGCAATTTATCCCCGAAAAGTGGCTAGGAAAATTTTCATTAAGGTTCCAATCTACGACACCATAGCTAAGAAGATATTTTGGTACTTATAATTATGTTTGATTTTGAATTTTTATTATTAATCTTTAACAGAGGTGTGAAAATTATGCACAGTAGGTACTCTATGGACTTTGAACTTTTTAGTTTTTTACATAATGAAGGAATACGGGACGAGTAAAGCATAAAATATCCAGAAAATTTTAAAATTTCTTCTATTGTCGTTTTGCTTAGACGTTCTGTCTTTGACATTAAACTAACCAATGGCCATTTAGGTGTATGGCTTTTTGCTACATGGTTAATTTGCTTACTTCGTCGTCTTGCTTGTCGTTCCGATACGGATAGATCGCCAACCATAAGTATATCGGGCGTCAATAATACCTACTAACCATAAAGCGCACGTACGAATGTAGCTCTATCGTTGGTGCATATACTAGGTGGTAGGACTTTTCTGCAAAGTTCGTCTAGGTAGGTACCACCGCTTTGCCAGTTATTCTGCCGCCAAGCAGTAGTGTGCAAGCACTAATGTGTTCCGGTTTGAAGGGCATTGTAGCTAGTGAAATTACTGGGCAAATGAGACTTTATGATCTGATCACACAGTCTTCTACTATCTTATTGAGTACTATACTGTGTGAAGTCTCAGGATGACGTGCGTATTGTAGTGTCACGCAAAACTGTATTAATTTAGAGTTCCGAGTTTTTTTTTTGATCGGGCTTATGCTGTTGGTCTCTACCGACCTTTACAGCGTCACCGGGCGGGAGGGCAGGCGCTTAAGGCGAACAACCGTCAAAAGCCTCCCACTTAGCACAAGGGCACCCCTGGGGTGCGAGCCTCGGCTTGGACCGTTGCCGGGGTAAGAGGATCGAGAAGGCTACGTCCACTGGAAGAGTGGACCCTATGGAAAGATAGTTCCGTGTGATACTGCAATCTGTTATGGGCTGCCGTGACGCTTAACATCAGGTGAACGTCTAGCTCGTCACGTCATTCATTTACTAATACTTAAAAAATTTTTTTTAACAATTCATTCAATCGCGTGTCCTAACTCGCATAATATACGCACTATTGACCTCACCGTACCACACTAACTACACAAGTATCGAGGCTGCGCTGATCTCGGAGCAATCACGGGCTAACGAGCTGATATGTAATTGAGTCAATCACTCGACCCATGTGTTCCTACACCAATAAATACCTCTACTTATAGTCTAGGAAAAGTAAGAACGTAGTACAAAAAATAGAGATGAGTATAAACTTTGTTTTGAAATGCCAAAACCTATGGTAATCTAGCTAGTGTTGCCATGTCATTGCCACCGCTTGTTGCCATGCCATTGCCACCGCTGTGAGGTAATAGTAAGCAAACCGGCACCAATATTATGTAAAAATTACAACAGCAAAGCAACAGCACTAGCAAAGCGACAGCAAACACCAATCGGTTGCAGTCGGCCGCCTGTTGCTCGCCGGTCGCTGAATTCACTTTGGCCTTTGATACTAGCGCCACTAGCAACAGAACAGCAATAGAGGGAAACAAAATAATGCACTTTTTAAAATTATCGATTGCCCGAGAAACGGTGATCTAGCGCTCGATCGCTTTCTGCTCTGGCAAAGTGACGTTTGACAGCTTTGACAGCAATGATTGCGAAATTCGCGCTTGTTGCAAACTTTACGTACCAAGCTAGCCGTTTATCCTAACATTAGCTATGGAGTGAAATGTAGGTAAAAAGCAATCCTATCTAGTACCCAAGAGCGAGTTGCACCACACGCATATAAGTAAGTGATTCCGTAGCTTATCCCAAAAAATATTTCTTTAATATTCTGCCTTAACCCTTACTAATAAATACTGCATAGCAGTGGAATAGCTGTTCAGCGTTTTCTTTTGTTTTATCTTTGCTTATTTCTTTGATAGAAAGAAACAAAACACAAACTATTCTTCCGCTATACAATGTTTATTAGTAAGGGGGTAGTAGGTAGATAGTAACAAAAAATACCCTGTGTAATATGTTTAGTGTAGGTATTTTGAGGTTAAATCATTTGTTTTAATTATCGACCTTTTTGAAACCGCCTATAGCTCTCATTCAGCGAAATGCTCCCACCGTCAAATGCACCTTTCGATAGGCGATCAATTTACATCGATCAATCTATAAACCGTAGCCGATCCATCGTTTATCTCATTTAATTCGAAACACGGTGACTTCCCACAAGGAGGCGGCTTAGAGGCCTTCAGAGCTTTGAGTCCTATCTACTTTCGAACGGAGCTTCCATACGTTGTGTTTTCCTTGGATACCCATTTAGCGTCACCTATAATAGTAATAATTGTCCAGTTCGGTTTTTTTTCTTGGTTGAAACCGCGGGGAGCCGATAGATGCAGGAGGCAAGCAGCCGCTCAAAGTAGCGCTCTGCGGGGGAGACCTACGTTCAGCAGTGGACGTCTTCAGGCTGTTGATGATGATAATAATGAATTCTCCAAATGTCAGGCACCCTTAGACACATGAAAATCAGTGTTTAGTGGTTAAGGAAAAGGGTTAGCACCACTTTTTGATGGTCTATCCCGGATTTAAGCTTCGGTCCCACCAGCGCGTATGCAACGCGAAACTATTCGGTACGCATCGCTCCTCGCCGGGATCGCAGCGCGGCCTACAACAACGGCCTACACAGTCTACAAACAAGGACAGCGATGGGTGCCGAATGGCCGATTTTGACGCTTCATTGATGCCACTTGACGCGCTGGTGTGCTACAGCTTTACTCCACTTGAAGAAGGTTACACAGGGAAAAACTAAGAAACCGAAACAGACAACAATTTAGGATCATCATCAACAGCCTGAAGTCATCCACTGCTGAACATAGGCCCCCCCACGGAGCGCCACATTGAGCGGCAATTTAGGATATTTTCCTGTTTGGTTTTTAAACCTGGTACTAATATACTTGTTTGGTAGGTGCAGTTGTAAAATTTGACTGCGGCAAAAAAATCATTCATGTATGTATAGAATCTTGACTTAAGCGCCATCGACGACTGAGCGTCGCGTTGTCCTGCAATACAGTCGTATGACTAGACCCTAATTTTTACAGACTAACAAAAAGAGTATCATTAACTCCATAACCCATGGCGACCCTGTCCAAGCTACACTAGGTTTAATCTACGCGGATCAACGGGAAAAGGGAGACGTATGCCCTCATTCAATCAATGCGCGGTTTGCGTTTCACAATCCGAAGATGCCCAATTATAAGCTGCATCGGTATACCGTATATCTAAATTGGATGGAAGTCAGTACTATCATTGCGAACGGTATTTTAAGGTCTAATATAATGCTAATGCACATCGTCAGTCTGTTTGCGTCCACTGCTAAACATAGGCCTCCCTATAAGGGAGGGGGTTGCCATGATCATCACACCTGGCATGGGTGTCGATAATCGCCGTAGATTGTAATGTAAAGCAGTTACTGTTACTAGTATTCTTATTTGTTTACAGCTGAGCCCAGCCCTAGTTTGTATATACATAAAAAATGAAGAAGATTCTTGTTCTATTTAAAGAACAATAATTAAAATACTTTCGATTATAGCAAATAACTGCTGTTTATTAAATTCTTCAGTTATGAAAATTGAGTTACAAATGCTACTACCCTAATAACAAGAAACATTGAAACATGTAAATCATTGAAAACCTCCATTCATCCTTTCTAGAGAAATAAACTATAACGTCTTATTCCTAAAGTTCATATTAACAAATAACAAAATGGAGGGTACTTTGGAATAATGTACCTTAAATTATATTTTGCATTATATTTCTTAGACGTTAAAGTTTATTTTTATTACTATGCAGGGTAGTCTGAAAATGCGCTGTCATACAATTCAAATCAACTTTTATAATTGACATAATAGAGTTTATATTTGTATGATAAGTGCAGGCTGGTATCGGCGACATATCGACTCGCGTTCAGATACGTCACGCGCGCCGTTTGTCGCGAGCGGTCACGTTTCGCGAACGGTAGCCGAGTGATGTGGCTATCGAGCTTTGACAACATCGATAAATCTATTGTAAATATTAAGTACGGTTACTTAATTTACAATAGATTGTAAGCAAAACAACCTCAAAGCGATTTCAGATGTCAAAATTAAACAGACAAATAATAATTTGGAGTTTTATTTGAGTTTGTTTTTGAGACTTGAGACTTGATAGATCAGCCTTGAGATTTGGTAGCTCAGGTGCTCCTCATCTATAAACTGCAGCATAATACAATTACATCTATCTAGGTAGTATAGACTGAAAAAAAAATGTTGGTAAACATTTTGGTTAATTGTTGTCAATATATTATATTTTTAAAACATGAACTGAATATTCTAAAAGTCAAAATAGTGTTACCGTTCAATTCATTCACGAAATATTTGAAAATGCAAGACTTTACAAACAACAATTTTGTATGCAAAACGCAAGCTAAACGGTGAATCCCTTCCAAATTCCTCGGATTTATCGATAAAATGATTTTGCATTTGGCGCGAGTCTAGAAACAAAAGCTTTTACTGTCCGTGGGAAAATCCTAGGAGCTTTTTAAAAGGGAGCTAAAAGCCAAATACGTTGGGGTCCGTATATTAAGGCCGTGTTACTAGATTACCTACGGGAAAGTCAGCCGTTTTTATGGCGTAGAACACCTTTTTAGGGTAGCCATAAAATACACTGGGTCTATAATGAACTCCGGCTTGAGTATGAAGAGGTAGAGTGCTTTTCAATTATAATATAACAGACAGCGTGTTTTTGATGCAGAGCTTTGCAGTTATAGTTTAGGCATAACCAGTACTATTTTTTTTAACAAATGGGAAAAATGCAGGATTAGATAGCAATTATTATGTAAATGAATGACGTGCGAGCTAGTCGTTCGCGTGGTGCTATAGGCGTCACAGCCGCCCATAACAGATTGCAGTGTCACTCGGAACTCCTAATTAAAACTTCGCGTGACACTGCGCAATGCGCACGTCATCCTGAGACATCACATAGCCTAAAAAAGTTTTCTAGCCTGAGAGACTGAGATCATTTCATAAAGTCTCATTTGCTCAGTAATTTCACTACTATAATGTCCATCAAACCGGATCACAATCAAAACGAGATTTCAATTGAATTTCAAATTGATTATTTTTGAATGAAATCAATAAGCGTCGTTGTAATGAAACAGTTAAACACTAGCGGATATTTCAAATATTTCGAAGTCCGACACACAAAACAAGTGACAACCAAAATTAATTAGTTAATTAAAATGTTAAACAACAGTTACATAATCATACTCAATTAAGTAAATAAACTGATTCATTTTACTACATCAATGTTTCCCACATGTAGGTATAAAGTAAATCAATCTACCCAAGAAATCGACAGATGTCGATAATCGACAACTTCTGAATCGATAAGCCTGCGTTTACAAAATATCGCTATAGATAACGTGGCCAGCATCTAATGCCTAAAGGCACAGACAGATCTGTGCCTAAAAGCGACTACCGTTGTCTTTTGTTTCAATGTTGTTATTGTTTCTGGATATACCTTCAGCATGGCAATACCTATATATCAGCAAAATTCAAGATGCAATATTTACTAACATTGCACTGACAGTTGAATTGAATCAGATGATAGCAGTGATTACAAACATTTTTATCGTAGTAGTGAAATTACATTCATTATCTTCTGTTACGTTTTATCAGCTAAGTAAACACTATTAAAACGAAATTTTATTTTACGGGGATGAAGCTCCGGCAAAATTTTAAACACAACAAGGGGTAATTTTGACAAGTATTCCCATACAAACGTCTCCTGACCTTACGTGCAACATCGAGATCAAGCCGGGCTCATACATTTTTGGTGCCAGAGACACCCAAATAAGGGCCCGTCCAGCAGTTAAGCGGTAAATGAAGCCTTGGCGTGCGTTGGCTAGATAAATATAATAGCAAATCACATAAGCTTAAGGTTACACTGGCGCGGGAAATTCAAATTTTCTTGCATTCTTTTGCCAATAACAGCTTAATTAATCAATGTGATTACATGAAAACTAATTTTGCGCAAATAAATATAATGTATCAATAAATGGCAATTAAAAGTATCACCTACTTATCATTGGTTTAGCGACAAATGGCAATAGACTGAAAAACTAAGAAGAAAATGGTTTATTGCTATTTGTCGCTAAACCAATGATATCTAGGAGATACTCTTAATCATAATTTGTTGATACATTTTGTTTATTTCCGCAAAATCAGTTTTCATGTAATCACGTTGAGTAATTAAGCTGTTATTGGTAAACTAGCTTTTGCCCGCGGCTTCGCACGCATGAAAATTTGAATTTCCCGCGCCAGTGTAACGTTCCACCTTAATAGCGTTATCACTTATGGACAAGCCCTGTCTTGTGCGAGCGGTATTTTGTGTACCTATACCCTGTATTCGTATATTGTATACTAGCTGCGCCCTGCGGTTTCACCCGCGGTTAAAAAGCATCCTATATGTGCTAATCCAGTATATAAGCTATCTCTATTTTAAATTTCATCCAAATCTGTCTAGCCGTTTGATCGTGGAGGAGTAACAAACACACACATACAAACTTTCGCCATTATAATATTATTGTGATGTGATGTCCAGCCGTTTGAGCGTGATGTGATACAAGTAATATTCCTATCAAGGGGCGTACCGTGAGCTCTTAGCGCGATTCAAAACTGAGCCTATATTGGATCGCATTGTTTTTTTTGTATGGGCATTTTGACAAGCGATCCAGTGTAGGCTCTGTTTTGAATCGCGCTAAGAGCTCACGGTACGCCCGCAGTATGGATAATAAATACGACAGAGTTATACTTTTACGGTTTTAAACCTAGATGTTTTCGCCACAACCGCTCCAAGTCTAAATAAACCAATCATTTATTCACAACATTATTAAAACTGCAAATGAAATACAATGTAGTTTAATCTCAAATTCTTAGACGATTATAACTGTTATATTGTCTGACATTATTGTCTACCACCTTAATGCATTTACTTTGCATTAATTATTACGAAACAATCTGCTGCAGAATTTCTTAGAAATATATTTTAAAACATTAAAATTAAAGTTAACTTTTTTCTTGAGATATCAATTTATTTTATTAATGTTTAAGAAAAACAAACAGTACTATAGGTGTTTAACTTAATTAACTAATCTTACTTACACACAAACCAATAAAGTTTCTACATAATATAATCCATAATAAACATTTATGTTTTACTTCAATTTTCAAACTATATAAATGTGAAATAGTTGCACAGAGCTCCGTTTTAAGCTCCGTACAAGAGCACATAACGATCGATTTCACGGCGCAAGCGCATCCTTTCGCCATGCCTGTCGCGGCTCTCGATCAATCGACTAGGGATGTACACATTCTGTGGACAGTTCAGTCGATCTAATGCCGATTTCAAAGATTATTTTGCATGAATTCAATAGTATTCCTTAATACTTATTATCCTTTTCCAAAGTTTAAGTTTATAGCTGTCTAAATATGATGTATAAGTAGGTACCTATTATATGTTATTGTAATAGTGCGTTTTTAATTTTGAGATTCGTATTTAATCATTAAATTACATATTATAGCAACGCATCTGAATGCAACTGTGCTATGCTATGAAAATTAAACGTTCCTAAATTTTATAAATAGGTAACAAAGAAATTGAAGTTCAAGTATTTGGGTATTTTGTAGATACTTAAACCCATATTTCTAAAACAGCTATTAAAAGTCAGTAGCCATTACGTCAAAGTTGCCAGACATTAAAATATTTAAAAAAAAGCTTTTTGCTACAACAACCAGGGCTGACCACTTGCCTACACCAGAAGAGGAAGAAGAATGATTATTATGATATATTAAAGAAATGGCATTACTAATCGTTGCTCCAGAAGCGTTGGCACATCACTATTCCGCATACGACAGATTTGTTGCATCACACGCGCGCCTGCGAGGATCGTGTTACACTGCCCTAAATCTTCTCTTTGATTTGCGACTAGTCGCAGCAGCGGTGCATAAATACTTACCATTACTTATTGTATACAGTAATGGCACAGATTACTAAATAATGTATGTGTATGTTGCTACGGTGTTAGATGGCATTGTGCACCGTTGGATTTGGTAACTACGCAGGGTAGGTACTCGGGTATGGAATATGAGTGCAGAAGGGAAGACTGAACACTTCTTCACTTCTTTAACTGAATTGGCGAGATGTTTGGTGATAAGTCGAAAAGTAGTTGAATCTGAGGGTAGATTGATATTGCCGTGAGTAATGAATGAAATATTATTGCCCGTATTACCATACCTATACCATATGTGTAATAAATACTAATAGTGGGTCAACTCTTTTGTTATACCGCAAATACCTACAAGACACATCACACATCTTCATTTCTTAATGACTATTTAAAGACTAATAAAGATTTTGACGTTTTCTTTGATGGGGTGCGTTCCATAAGGCAAAAACTGGCAGCTGAATTTTTCGGTTCTCAAGCTTAAGCGGTACTATTATTAATTGCTCTATCGGTTGCTTCATGTTGACTACACTAGCTACCTACTACGAGGTTAATTATTTATATAAGTTACTTCTATAGGTGGAAACTTGTAATTGGCCTAGTTTCTTTTATTGTTTACTTTTGTTGTACTGTTTAATTGGCTGTAAGTTTTCCTATGATGAATAAATAAATAAATAAATAAATAAGACCGTCTCGACGTATAGTCCCTAAAAATAAGCAAGGGTTGTCAGAAAAACATTTTCTTAGATAATAATTTTGTGTTTCGTAATAATTTATTTTTGTCACAGTTGTTCGTACAGTGATCTTATCACACCGCTTTTAGGTTTATAATCCAAGATATTACGGACGCGTGCTTTTTACTTTACATTACCGCACTACTGTTTTATGATGATATCTCGATTCAGTTAAGTACTCAGTATTTTACTGCAAGTGATACGTAGACTACGCAGTATCATCATCATCATCCTCAAGATGCCCACTGCTGAACATAGGACTCCCCCACAGAGCGCCACTTTGAGCGACTACTCGCCTGTATCTATCGGCTCCCCGCAGTTTTCACCAGATTCTATGAGCGATGTGGGTTGCCATTTCCATTTCAACTTGCTAATTTTAAGAGATATAGCGGTCACTTTAGTTCTCCTGTATATCTCTTCCTTACGTCACGATCTTATCTCGCAGGGAAACACCGAGCATATAATATGCTCGCTGCGCATCTTTGAGCTTAGGTATTAATGAGACCAATAGTAAGAGACCATGTCTCAGTTCCATAAGTCATCACTGGAAACACACACTGATTGAAAACCTTCGTTATATAGTTATTCGTATTTTGGACGAAAAGATAGGTCGAAGTATTTCTTCTTCTATTCACATTTCACGTAGTACGTTCAATATACGTATAATAGAAGAATTCTTAATTTAGTATTATACTAACAAAGAATTTTTATGCGGCTAAAATCGATACATAAGTACATACACATTTTCTTGAAGTAGGATCTAGGTAGGTAAGAGGTAGGTACTTCTTAGTAAACATTCAATTTTATCAAATTATATGCAAACAATGTAGTTCCATAGTATATTCTATACTAACGGATCGCAAGAGTAGCTTGAACACAATCCATGCAACTTGTCCTGTGTAAGCGACATGCCTGAACGGGCGTACCGACACGCAAGCGAGCCGGTCGGTACTACCGCAGACGTCGCGGGCAGGGGGGACCTCCGCTCTCCTTCATACCGCACCCCATCGTTGCTCCGTCTAGACGCCGAGTTGACTCACTATTAGTATTTATTACACATATGCCTATACTCACTACTAGGTAGGACAATGGGTAAACAGAAGTTCCTGTTTTACTACTGTATAGTAAGTAGGTACCTACCTACTTTAATTCAGTGCAGTTTATGAGCAGACGTGTAATCGATGCTTAGCTTACCATCAGGTGAACTTGCTCGTACCCCTCATTCGCTCAAAAAGTATATATACCTGGCTAAAATACTTTTAACTTGAGCTACCGTTTCCTAAATCCGCCATCAAACAGTAATGAAATTGGGGGTCCAACCAAACTGGCCGCTAGCGACAACCGCGACAGTGTTTGGACACGCGGCCGGCGACAGCGACAATGAGTCGCGTCCCCGATCGCGCGATTAGATCCTATCGGCCTGCGCACGCGCCGCTACCACGCAGTAATTATCGAGACAGTATAGAAGCCCGTCGCTTTTGACAACTACTACGCTAACAATATTCTACTGTGTGTCAACACTGTCAATACCATTGCGACACGACAGGAAGCAAACCTTTCTGTGGTTCGAGAATTTTGTTGTACTTAATTTATGTAAAAACACCTACAAATTGCAAGCCATATTAGATTTAGTTCCATCAAGGATTGGGCATCTCATTATGGTATACTGCATATGTGTAGATCCGTGTATATGTGTGCGTGCAAGAACCTGGGTCCTCGTTCTAGTTAGCTCACTGACTATAACTGTAGGCCCTTTACGGCAAGTTTGAAATTAAACACGATTTATTGGAATGTCCATTGCGATTAATAGTTAAGGAAACTGTTCATTACATTCATTAAATAAAGAAAGATTATGGGATTTTTGGCGGGTAAACGGAAAAGTTTACGTCGCTGCATTGTATTATTTTTCATCACTTGTGCTTTTTCTAGTGTTAATGTTTAAAATTGGTGGCGTTTTACGCATTAAGTGCTGAATTACGAGCATGAGTGTGGGCAAGTGATATAATGTGGTGAAACGTGGTTTTTCGTGTTGTTTCCAAAATTCCATAGAAGCTTCTAGTAAAGTTGTAATTTGCCCTGTAATTTCGCCAGCTACTATGCCCTATTAAATTCAATGCCTATCTAAGTACTATTAAAAATGCAATAGTTATAAATCTTCCACGCTTCAATAAATATAGATATCACCACAAAAACTTAATTCTCCTTTATATATTCGTCAGTACCAGCGGCCAGATTATCTCGGGCTATACGTCTAGCATCTGACGTGTACCATTCAACATGAGTTTTTGTTGTGGCAGAATGACACCCTGGTACTCCAGTACCATTGCATTGTACAATTTGACAGTCTCAAGATAGAGTCTGGTTGGTTTATCGATGATGTATCGATGCCCGATTGGAAATTTTTCGGTGCTGTCAAGGGATATGATAGCTTTCTACATGAAGACCGAATTTGGTTTATTTTCATTGACTTAATATGTATCTACATAATATATTTATGGTTTTCACTACTTCCTCAGCCTTTTCTAATTCGTTTTTAAATTTTAAGGTAACGAGTAAGTAGATTAACACCTTTTATTCTTTGCTCACGTAGTTTATAGGATACGTTACGCCACAGCCAGACCTTCAGGGTTGCATTTCCAGAGATACTACCTACACTTGTTATGGTACATATCTTAGTACTTCAATGTCACAAAAACTACATTTTAAGTTGGGGCTTAGTTATAGAACTCCGAAAAGCGCATCCAAATCCGTATAGTATCTAGTTTCCGAACATATAAAATAGACAAACATTCCAAAAGGAACAAATGTGGCCTCAACATATACTCCAATTTCAATAGCTTTCTTAAAAAATATGTTCAACTCGTATTTGTAATAGTATTTTATAGGTACCTATACCTCCATAGATAGATGATGGTCTCAAAAAGAATGCGATGACAAAAGTCTAAATTGAAGCAAACTGATTGAAGATACAAAAAGTATTTGATCGCTATCATCTTCACTTCAGGCTTAAAACACTTAAAAGAAATATGAGCAAAGAAACAGTTCAAAACGTCCACCGGCTCTTTGAAAAGCTCATCCCGACGAGATAATCTCGAACAATCTCTCAGTGACGACACATTGAACGCGCATAATAACAGCGTTTATGCATCTATCAGTCATTTTTGTAAGTAATGTGGGAAAGGGAACACACGCTTTGTTCCAATGGCCGCAGCTGCGCCTGCGCATATAACACATGTATAAATCATTGCCTTAAATAATGGCTTATCTAAATTAGGATGGACGCTCGTTTAGATCGCAATTAAAGGATTAATATGAGTTATAGAGGTGTTGTTATGTCGATGGACACTAATAATCTGGTGTCAAGAAAAGATCACACTAAATCACAGATTAGATAATAGTTGCTACGTAAACTGAAGATACAATTTATCTCCCTGCTAATGTGGAAACACAGACAAAGATTTACATATAATCGAATGAAAATTCTTTTTAACGTGACTCCAATAAAAGGAGCCGTTCTCAATTTGACCATATTTTTTGTGTATGTTATGTGATTGATATCCCCACCATTTGTGATCTGATTTTGATGATTCTATTAGTTTTGAACACAAGGGTTTCCTCAATTCGTTGGTTGTCACAGGGCAGAGAATATGAAGCTCGCGCTGCGCGCGCCGAGGCGCCTTGCAATTTTCATGCAATATAATACATGTCACGTAACCTCTATTATTTACTTACGCAGTTGACAAAATGTATGTTCGGTATCGGCACCACAGATTAGAGAAAAAAACAATTGTGTTCGGCACTTAACAATTTACAATACATGTTAATGTTGAATTTAAGCGATGGTGGCCGAGCGGTAGCATGTGCGCTTCGCAAACTTACGGCACCGGGTTCGATCCTCGGCCCTGCACCAATGACTTATCTATTAAGTTATGTGCAGTTTGTGATGCCATCGCTCCGTGCCTCGGAGAGCACATTAAGCCGTCGGTCCCGGTTGTCATAAGAACATCTATGGCAATCGTTACGGGTAGTCAGACGCCTGATAGAATCTGGCGCCTGTTCTAACCATCCCTGTTACTAGTTCCTTATGGGTTGCGAGGTCAGATGGCAGTCGCTCGTGTAATTCTGGTAGCTCGCCGCTACAGGTTAGATTGGGAGCCGGCCCCAATAACAAATGGGAAAAGGCAAAGAGGATGATGATGATGTTGTTAATGTCGAATTTTGTCTCTATCAGAGAAGCGTAATTTTTTCCTGCTGTGTTGATTGTGGAATAGAAACAAAACAAATGAAATCAGGACCTAAATCGGAGGTAACTTTGCACACTAGATATAGTTTAGTATGACTAACTTTTGACTGTATAATCTTAGATTCAGCTTTACACCCATTTTTTGCCACGGCTTCACATTTTAAGCGTACACCTTTCAATCCGAAATCTTTTGACGTGTTTTCATACACGTAACACTTACAAAATGTTGTGTCTCTTACTCGTTAGAGTATCTCAACGCTTACTAACCAATCTCTTAGGTCTGAAACACAGATAACCTTTAGGTAACCACCGTTATCGCACAATCAGTGGGACAGTTGTGAGAACTACTCGTAATGTATCCTAAATAAAGCCATTTGAACGGTTCCCAGGCGAAAACTGAATTTACACGCGTATTACAGATAGCTCATTGTTGATCATACTGATACGAGTTTGAATGAAAGGTCGGAAAAGATTCTATCATTACCCGTTTTTGATCTAATATGAGGTTGTTTGAGTTTTGTTTATTCAGACGTTTGTTATGTTCCGTAGACCAATTGAAAGTCGGTATTGAGGCAATTTTCAGGGTAAGCAACGATTTAGGGTAGGTTTTTTGATCCGTTGTTAAAGTAACCAATGGATAAAAATGCTAACAAATTTTGTCTACTCTTTAGAATGTGTTACCATTTTTAACCATAGGTTTTTTTTAACGGGCAAATTGCCTTTATTACTCAAGCTAACTACTACAATAATAAAAACTAAACTAAACTAAACTAAACTAAGCATAACTAAGCTAAACTAAACTAAACTAGCTACACTACCTACTACAAAGAACACTTATGGACTGTATAATAGCCGCGATGGCCTATAGACAGTCCAAGTGCTCCAGCCCACTACCGGTAGGTAGCGTACCCAACATGCTGGCCGCATTGCCACGTTGAATTGCAATGCTGATGCGTTGGGCCAAATAAGTGCCAGCATTTTGGTCACGCGTCGCATCGACCAGGCGCTCTGATAGACTTTGGAAAACGCGATGAGCTCCCGGTAGTATTTAGTATTTATAGTACCATAGTATTTTTAACCTTAGTGGCACGTCTATGTCACAAAATATGTGACCTCTTACAATCAGAAGAGGCGTACCTATGCTTGGTTGCTGTCTATATCATAAAAAATAAGATATGAGAATCCTTCATATTTTCTTGTCCATAATCACACTATCACATCACACCACATCACACTAATATTATAAAGGCGAAAGTTTGTATGTGTGTGTGTGTATGTTTGTTACTCCTTCACGCCCAAACGGCTGGACGGATTTGGATGAAATTTGGAGTATAGATAGCTTATGTACTGGATTAACACATAGGCTACTTCTTATCCGCGGGAAAAACCGCGGGGCGCAGCTAGTTTTATATATTTTCGATTCCGATATTTTATAATTGACTTTACCAATAAGGCCTCGACTATTGTAATCTAAAATACAAAATAAAAAAAGTATAATTATCTAGTGTAATTCCGCTAAAACAAAATCCGTTTTTAGCGGAATTACACTAGATATTCTTTTTTCATTTTGAATTTAAGATGAACTTCCGCGAAGTCACGCCTGAGTCAATCAATTATTGTAATCTAATCATTTGAGCGAGTTCCCGAGCTGAGAATCCAAGACATTATCAACAGCCTGAAGACGTGCACTGCTGAACATAGGCCCTCCCATCACAGAGCCCAACTTTGAGCGGTTGCTTACCTCTTGCATCCATTGGCTCCCCGCGGTTTTGAACAGATCTTCGAGCCATTGCCATTACAGAACATTAAAAAGATGTACTTTTATGAATAAAGCAGCATTTAACCCATACATCTTGCTCCGATATCCAATTACGTAACATTCGAACATGATATCAACCGTAATTAAATAATTTCCCACAATAAATCCAGGAATATATCACCGAACGCCTCTCGAGGGCCTGGAGTTTCACCGTTAGACAAAGCGATCTATAAATTCGCCATTGACAAAATAATAGGGCAGTCGGTGCTTGGCTGCTATTAACGCCCGAAGAGATATATTGGATCTGCTCCTCTCAATCAGATACCTTAATACAGCTTGTGTTTGCTGGCCTTTAAACTAGTGTTGTGGGAAACGTTGGTTCCTAAATCGGGACATCTAAACGTCAAACAGTTGACATCTTTTATTCAAAAACGTGTCCCACTCCCACTGGTATCTTTGGTATCATGTGGTGATTGTACTGCCATAGTAGAAACATACATAACACACATTTTAAGTATACTGTAAGGTAGAAATAGAAACTAGGTACTACTGTTTTATTTCTTTTCTCTGTCTACTTTATGATTCGTTCTCTTTCTCTCTTGCAGCCTACGATCATTTTATGGTAGCGATTATTCGGCATAGTTGACTCTATCATAAGCAGGATTTCACCAACGTTTCATAAAGGTTTAAAAGTCTATAATAAAATTAAAGGACCATTTTATGTGTGATATGTTTTATTATTTATTTTGTGAGAATATTGAGAATATTGGATTAGATTTTCTGAATTTTATAAACTTTGGTCACTCTCGCTAATCATGGCAAAACTTTTTACGACATTTCTTATAGTTTCGTGGGAAAAGTGCTGATTTGAAAGGATCGGTGTGAACAAGTCCATCTCTAAATCGGGACATCTAAACGTCAAATGCAGGCGACATCTTTTATTCAACGCTAAAACTAACATCCTTTTTATAGAGCAATTGAAATTTATCACTTGACTCTATTTAAACAATGGTCGATGTATCAATTGATATACGATAGGCATTACGCAGCAACTTTTTAACAACATAAACATCAGTTTACGGTAGTCGCTTGTTTTTTGCTTATAGGATTCCAAAATTCATAGACAAAAAACAAATTTCGTATTCAATGTTCACCGCACCACAATAAAACCTAGTCCGATAAATTTTATCTAAAAAAGACGGTTGCGAATTAAAAAAAACTTGAAAAGAACTGTCACGTTGATGGTTTCGAAAAATTGGGACGTCTCATACCTGTATTAAAAAAAGTACCGTCATAGTCCCGTAGCCGACTATGTCCTGATCACTCTAAACGCACTGTTTAATATCTCGGTAGTAAGTTATTGAATATTTGGCAGCAATAATTTGTATAGGTACGACTTCCGCAATAAATCCGAACTCTAACTTGAGTTCGGATTTAACAAATAAACAAATATGTGTGGACATTTCACATAAGTAGTGCCATCTATCGCCAAACTAAACGTAGCTTGTACTATGGTACCAAATAACTGATAGAATACTTTGATTACTTTTTGTTTGTAAATACATAAGTACCTACATAGAATACAATATAACACCCAGACACAGAACAAACACCTATGTTCATCACACAAATGTTTGTTCTGGGTAGGAATCGAACCCACAAGCTATAGTTCAGAAGGCAGAGCTACTACGAACTGAGCTGTCAGGCCAGTCAACTATTGAGTATGCCGATTTATAGTCCCGAATAATAATCGGGACATCTCAATTCCCGTAACAGCACCATGTCCCAACAATCCGCCATGTACCAATCGTACTAGCTATTAATTACCCCGGGCTGCAGTAACTCGTGTACCATTCTGCTAAACATAGCTATTCAAGTCTAGTCTTTCGGCTTCTTCTTACAACAAACAGAACGTTCTTATTAAGCTTGCTTTAAGTGGCTATTAAAGTTTTGGAGAGATATATCTTCAGTTTTATGGCCGTCTAAGTGTCGTCTTATTTATGTTTATCCTGTGTTATTGAATGTAGTGTATCTAGTGTAACTATCAAATAGTTTAATAGATGCATTTATTGATTATATTCCAGTAAACTACACTAAGTAAAAGTTGATTTCAAAGATACCTAACTTAAACTTATCCAAAAAAGAAAACCCTAAATATTGAACAGAAATTAGATCACCTTCTGCGGGGAGCGTACCCAAAAAGCTGGTGACATTCCCTCGTTGAATACCCACGCTGATTCGTTGGCCGAGGTATGTGCCAGCTTTGTGCCAGTCTTTTGGTCACGTGTCAGCTCAACCAAGCGTCTGGACAGCGCCTTGACAAGAAGCCGTGACTGCGGACCCTAGTTAACAATATTATGTACATAATTTACTAGATGATCATCATGACTAAACAGACGGTTGTTCTGTCGACATTTCCTATAAAAACAGGAGATTCAATTTTTTAAAGAATTTTTTCCTTCCATAAAAACTTAATTCGAACTATAGCGAACATATCAAAAAACCGTTTAGTCGTTCCTAAGCCTTACCAAGGAACAGGAAGGAACTTCTTTTTATTTACATGGATTTATAAGTACAGTATAGTGTAAACACTCAGAACATCAGACCTGAATAAATACAATCTGTATGTCTATAGATCGTGGAACAAAAATTGGGCCAACGAAGTGCCATTCTCAACTGATATTTATATTCTCCATTCTCAGTACCTACCTAGATCTAAGATAGATCTAAATCACCGAAGAACCCAAATTGGCACAAAAACATCGTGTTGCGTATTGCTTGTCACTATCACTAACACGTTAGATCAATTTCTGTGACTAACACTATAATTTAAAATTGAAAACAAATAGCAGCTCACGGTTGGGCAAGCTAACGCTTTAGCAAGATAACAATTAAAACATTATCTAACGTAACACAAAATACATAAAGTGTGCAGGAGTCAGTAGACAAGTTTCGAACAAACGCTGAAAAATCTACGCTGCTTACGCAATAGGCGCTAGTAGTTTCCAAAAATACAGTCTGAAATTGTATTCAATGAATCACAGAGTAAATGACAGACATGTTTTCCAAACTAAAGAGCTTTTAAGAGGCTGATGGCTCCCAAATCGACTATCTAGAATGTAATTTCCCCTAAATGTAGGTATATCATTTACTGGATTGAAAAAAAAATGCATGTTGACACTGGTCATATCTTCTTTCCAACTGTAGAAATTAAAACATGTTTACGAAAAGTTTTCTCGGTAGAAGAAAATGAAGTGACCTCAAAAAAACTTATTCAATTGTAACAAATGTTACATTAAGTAAGACACCTCATTGAAATAAACCAATCATAAGTTATTTTTCAATGCATCCAACTGTAAGCTTTTTTTTATAACAATTACCATGTTTTTGCTACGCAAAAAGTGACCCTGTATAGTACAGCATACTTTCTATGTTCGACTGCCATAATAAACGTGCTCGCATTGTGTGTTGTCAACGTCTCAATTTCCAAGTAATTGATAACTAGTAAGTAATACTAATTGATACTATTGAAATTGTATGAAGTTTTGTGGTTTTGTAGTGAAGCTTCTTGACGTATCGCGTGCTATAATATTAAATTTTTATGCTCACATTTATATGTGTGTACATTATGGCCGTGCTCTGAGCGGCTATTTGAAGTTTACGTACTGTAATTGTGTATTCTGTGTAACTAGGACAGAGCTAATCACAAATTATTCCCAACTTAAACATTAACTACTACACGCTATCTGTGAAGATGTAAATCAAAGTCGCAGTTATCAGTACACCTGTAATTTCAATAAAAATAAACGGCGCTTAATAATATCGTGTGATTGAATATGAGACGATTTATATTTCTTTATTGTGGGGCCGTTACTTGGACATTTACACCTGACTTATTTATTTATAGATAGTAAATCTATATCGGATACAGGCTGCTATTATTATTTATAACTAGGTTTTGCATTCGACTCTGTTTAATTAAATAAGCAAATAGGTATAAAATAATAAATATACCTATACGCAAGGCATTGTTTTATAGAACGAAAGTCTCTATTGCCAATGTCTGCGCTGTATAATAATATAACGCGTAGAAAAAATAACCTGCCAAGTGCGAGTCGGACTAGCGCACGAAGGGTTTCGTACCATTATCTACAAAAACGAGCAATAAAATCATGTTTGTTGTATGGGAGCCCCCTTAAATATTTATTTTATTCTGTTTTTTAGTATTTGTTGTTATAGCGGCAACATAAGTACATCGTCTGTGAAAATTTCAACTGTCTAACTATCAAGGTTCATGAGATATAGGCTGGTGACATACGAACAGACAGATAGACAGTGGAGCCTTAGTAATAGGCCGTTTTACCCTTTGGGTACGGAACCCTAAAAAGTATTGCGTAGAATTATTCTACGCAATATCATAAGATCTCTCTCCCATGCATGATACATACCTAATGGCGAACATCAGAACACATCTTTAATATCTTAACACACTTTATTTGCCTACTTCAAGTTAGGTACTTTTCTCGGACTTGGCAATAGGTAGATTCTTCAACGATTTCTTTAACTTCTATCTTCTTTTTCACCAGTAGTATTAATACTCCCGAAATAATTAATCCTTTCCTCTTCCGTCGTTGCCTCTTCTTGTATTTTCGTTTTTTTATCGTAGTGTGTCCGCCATAGACTGTCAATGCTCCGTCCACCTTATCTTGCAGCGCCCTCTGTGCCTCCCGTGCACGAACCACCATAACGCTAACATACCTGTAAGCTTCCACTAGTATCTATTGCTGTTGTCCCATAAAGAATGTTTAAGTGTACTATGTACTAAGTCGTACCATGGAACTATTAGGAGAGGAATGCCAATACACCTAGAAAACAGCGTAGATCAAAAATATGCTAAAAACCGTTTTAAACCTAGATGGCGCTGCAAAATGAGCGGGCTATACGGTTAGTTACGGCGGGCTAGGTTTAAAACAGTTTTTGGCATATTTCTGATCTACGCACAACTTATAGCCCGCTCATTTTGCAGCGGCATCTAGTTTTCTATCTGTTTTTGGCATATTTCTGATCTACGCTGTTTTCTTGGTGTATTGGCATTCCTCTCCTACTTGTTCCATGGTTGTACACAACTGTATCTAAGCATACGCTTACATCAATGACACACGCGACACGCGCGCGAATCAGCCGAGAATCCATGATTCTAGCAACTAAAGACGCGGTTGCATTGTTGTTTTAAAAATGGTCATAGTATACATTACAAAGACTTTATTCTCGATATTAAAATTATCTCCTCCCATCGCTAAGTCGAAAACTGGCCTTGCATTGCATCGCGCTAGTTTTTATTTTTTTATTCTACCTATAGAATAAAAAAATATAAACCGAAAAACATTGACCAATACTAACCCCATACCATCAATAAAATTGATCAATCACAAAGATTGATCAATAAAATTGATCATATATGGGGGGCCTAACAATGCATAAAGATGCGTATTGTAGGTATCTATTATTACGGAAAAATGTATTAATTGTGTTGCACCTAATTCAAGTGAACCACTTTTAAGAAGTGGCAGAAGATTTGGCAGTGGGCAGGCCACATCGCTCGTAGAAATGACAACCGATGAGGAAGAAAGGTTCTCGAGTGGCGACCACGAACCGGAAGACGCAGCTAAGCCGGTCCCCCATTAGGTGGACCGACAATCTGGTGAAAACCGCGGGGAACTGACGAATGCAGGAGGCGAGCAGCCGCTCAAAGTGGCGCTCTCTAAGGGAAGCCTATGTTCAACAGTGGGTGTCTTGACGCTGATGATGATGATGAAGATAGTGACTTTCAAGAAGCTAGTGCCTTTTGCCCCTCTTTTCTGGCCGTGTGGTCCCGGTTTGCGAATAGGGCCACCCCATTTCTTCGATCACCAAGCCGCCTGCCAAGCGTGGTGATTATGGCAAATCCCCCCTATGACAAGCGTCCAGTGATAATTTATGGGGGGGACCTTGCCTCAAAGTTTCTTTTTCTTTTTGCGGTGTCATTTATTGGCTCTCAGCCCTGAAATTCCTCTGATTCAAAGATCATAGCTTCACAGTTTAATGTTCCCAGTGTAAACATGTCCCATTCACATTTAGTACACGGAAACGCGAATGTAGGATTGCTATTTAATCCGATTCAGCTTCGGCAAATCGATTCTGTATTTGTTTTGGTGCCGGTGTATCTATATTAACGTCTGGTGGGTTTGTATTCACGTGTTTTGTTCACATCACATCACCAGCCCGAAGAAGTCCAATGCTGAACATAGGGCTCCCCTATAAAACGCCGCTTTGGATGCTTATCCCAGGTTTGCTATGATCACCACGCTTGGCAGGCGTCTTGGTGATCGCAGCAGGTTTTAATGTACCGAGGAGAATGCTGCTGCCTATTCAATGGATATTCCCTTAGCTGGCTCCTGCGGCACCCGTAAAGAGATGGGATGGAAACCGCACATCAACACACAGGTGTTTTATTCACATCACACATCAACAGCCTGAAGACGTCCGCTGTTTAACATAGGCCTCCCCATAAAACGCCACTATAGACGCTTGTTATAGGGGGGGTTTGCCATAATCACCACGCTTCGCAGGCGGCTTGGTGATCACAGAAGATTCCCCTCGGCTTGGAGCTTGCTGCCGTGTTTATCGCGCGGCATTTTCGCAGCATTTTCTTCTACGCAGGATTATAAAAAATCGATTTAATATGAGAAATACATTTTGAGATCAAATAAATCGCAGAGATATGATTGAATTCTTTGATTTTAAAATAATCGTAACTTTTTTGTTACATTTAAATGCTTATCCTTAAAATTTTAATTTTTTTTGCCGCGCTGCATGCCACGCGGCCATCTTGGTCCCATATTAGGGACTAACGGAGCCGGAGTGGTGCGAGAACCCACTGCAAAATTACCTACGTCATCGGGTACCCCAATAGGCTATCATTAGATCGTTAACCGACACTTAAACATGTAAAAAAAAGGTCTGCCAGTTCCGATCCTGCCGGGTCATGCAAATAATCCACCTGCACCAACTTCAGATGCCTTGAATACTAAGTTTCGCCAAGTTTAGACCTGGCAGACCTTTTAATCTATTATCAGTGGCATCTTGGCTATTATTGGGTGTAGGTTTCATTGGGGTATTCGCTGAGGTAGGTAAAGGGTGTGAAGGGCACATTCTTAGGGGTCTGCCAGGTACTTCCGGCAGGGTGCGCAATGGCAGACCAATTTTTTTTACATAATTAATCAATGGTTAACTGTTGCCAGCATTTTCATTTGGGTACCTTATGACCTAATTTTGACAAAAAAATACGTCAAAGAATTTCAATTATTTCCATGACCTGGCAGGATCGGCACTGGCAGACCTGATTTTTTTACATATTTAGGTGTCGGTTAACGATCTAAAGATAGCCTATTGGGGTACCCGATGATGTAGATATTTGTGCAGTGGGCTCTCGCACCAGAGGGTGTATTCCCTTAGCCGGCTCTTGCGGCACCCACGGGAAGAGATGGTGTTTTATTCGCTTGCTGTTAATTCGGTATGTTTATGCAATCATAGTCAAACTGTATTACAGTTGTGTAATACAATATGACCTGACTCAATCATTGGAACACACCCAAATTAAATCTATGGTTTATATCTCGTTTTTTTTACGCAATAGGTGTATAAGTTGTTCAGCGCAATTTCTAATGCTGTTCTAGTTAATTGATATCTATTATAATAATTTCTTTGGAAGTGCGATTCTGGTGAAATATAAAGTATATTGCTGTTTTCTCGCTTCTACTTCTGTCTCCTACTACTACTATAGAGAGTGTAGTAGGAGCGAGGCGGCAATAGAAATCTTTGCTCTTTTTTCTGCTATAGCGGTAGACGTGAGGTGTTTTAATAAATATTTGTTTATTTATCATTTTGAAAGAAAGAAAAGAAAGAAAGAAAAAAAACAGAAAAGACACTAACACACAACAACACACGCACGCACGCTATTTTGACAGCATAGTTTCAATGTAAATTCCGTTTCATAACTTTGAAGTGCTGATAATTTATTACCTATATTTCCTCTATCCATCCATATTGTCATAAATTCGTACCTCTAAACAAATCTGTCTGTCTCTCTGCGTTGTTTACCTACCTTTTTACTACATACCAAAAGTACATCAAATCTTGATATAATTTCGCATGTAGATAGTTTTGAACTGAACCCTGATCGAAATTACATGCTAATGTTTATAAAAATGAATATTCATTATTAAACACCATTTCAACAACAAAAATAGGTACACATCACTTGGAAATTTGTAAGCTATGGGGAGGGACAACTCCCGAAACATACTTCACCGTTGTGATGGGAGACTTCAATGCGAAGTTGGGCACAAGGAATAGCGATGAGCTGAGAGTGGGGCCATTTGGATACGGGCAGCGGAACCCTCGAGGACAGAGGCTGGCTGACTTCATGGAGAAGGAGGGACTCTTTATGATGAACTCCTTCTACGAGAAGCGGCCATCCAGGAAGTGGACGTGGATAAGTCCCGACGGTTCCACTAAAAATGAGATAGACTTCATCATGACGACCAAGAAGCACATATTCGATGATGTCTCTGTGATCAGCAAGGTGAAAACCGGTAGCGATCACCGTATTGTTAGAGGCACATTGAATATCAATGTTAAGCTCGAAAGGTCACGTCTGGTGAAGTCTACGCTCCGTCCAAATCCTGTCCAAATCCAAAACCCCGAAGGCTTTCAGCTGGAACTCCAAAATCGCTTCCAGTGCCTAGCCGACTGTAACACAGTGGACGAGCTAAACGACGGGTTGGTGGAAACTGTCCAAGCTGTTGGATCGAAATTCTTTAAGACCCAACGCCGAAAGAAGACTCAAAAGCTCTCAGAAAAAACTCTTGAGCTAATGGCCGACCGGAGCGAAATGAAGCTGCAGTCTTCAGTTGATATGTCAGCCTACGGTGAACTCAATAGACGAATCTGGAGTTCCTTGCGACACGACTTGCGTGCTCTTAGTACTTCACGTATTGAGGCCGCAATTGAGCGGAACCAAGGCTCTAAAGTGTTCGCAAAGGATTCGTCTATTGGGCAACACCAAATGACAAAACTGAAGACCGAAAATGGTAGCGTCATTTCATCCAAGCCTGAGATTCTGAGAGAGATCGAGAACTTCTATGGACAGTTATACACCTCGACACGTAAGCCCGCTACTAACACAGCTCAGGACATCAGAGCCAAGTTAGTCCGACACTATACCGAAGATATCCCGGACGTCAGCCGGTACGAGATTAGAATGGCCCTCAAACAGCTTAAAAACAACAAGGCACCAGGTGAAGATGGAATTACGACCGAACTTCTGAGAGCGGGTGGTAGACCGGTACTTTTAGTCCTCCAGAAGTTATTTAATTCTGTCATCCTTGAAGGTATAACGCCAGAGGCATGGCACAAGAGCGTGGTGGTGCTCTTCTTCAAAAAAGGCGATAACACCTTATTGAAGAACTATAGGCCCATCTCGCTCTTGAGTCATGTGTATAAGCTGTTTTCGAGAGTCATTACGAATCGTCTCGCACGCAGGTTTGATGAATTCCAGCCTCCCGAACAAGCCGGTTTCCGAAAAGGCTTTAGCACCATAGACCACATCCATACGCTGCGCCAGATTATACAGAAGACCGAAGAGTATAATCGGCCGTTATGCCTAGCGTTTGTGGACTATGAGAAAGCCTTCGATTCAATCGAGACTTGGGCGGTGCTGCAGTCCTTGCAGCGATGCCAAATTGACTATAGGTATATCGAAGTTTTGAAGTGTTTGTACAGTAAGGCCACTCACTATGTCAGTCCGACTACAGGACCAGAGTACGGAACAAATTCCATTGCAAAGAGGCGTGAGACAGGGAGACGTTATTTCTCCGAAACTGTTCACAAACGCATTGGAGGATGTTTTCAAGCTCTTGGAGTGGAAAAGATCTGGCATCAACATAAATGGCGAGTACATCACTAACCTTCGTTTTGCCGATGATATAGTCATAATGGCGGAATCGCTCGAGGACCTTAGCACCATGCTCAACGACCTCAGTAGAGTCTCCCAGCAGGTTGGTCTTAAGATGAATATGGACAAGACAAAGATCATGTCTAATGCTCATGTTCCACCTATACCGGTAATTGTTGGGAACGATACTCTCGAAGTTGTCGACAAGTATGTCTACCTAGGACAGATTGTCCAATTAGGTAGGTCCAACTTCGACAAAGAGGTGGCGCGAAGAATCCAACTCGGCTGGGCAGCGTTCGGGAAGCTTCGTCCTATCTTTTCGTCCAAAATACCGCAGAGCCTGAAAACGAAAGTTTTCAATCAGTGTGTGTTGCCAGTGATGACTTATGGAACTGAGACATGGTCTCTTACTGTTGGCCTCATTAGTAAGCTCAAAGTCGCGCAGCGAGCTATGGAGCGAGCTATGCTCGGTGTTTCCCTGCGAGATAAGCTCCGGAACGAGGAGATCCGCAGGAGAACTAAAGTGACCGATATAGCTCTTAGAGTTAATAAGTTGAAGTGGCAATGGGCAGGCCACATCGCTCGTAGAACTGACAACCGATGGGGAAGAAAGGTTCTCGAGTGGCGACCACGAACCGGAAGACGCAGCGTAGGCCGGCCCCCCACTCGGTGGACCGACGACCTGGTGAAAGCCGCGGGGAGCCGATGGATGCAGGAGGCGAGCAGCCGCTCAAGGTGGCGTGCTCTGGGGGAGGCCTATGTTCAGCAGTGGACGTCTTCAGGCTGTTGATGATGATGATGATGGGGAGGGACAAAGTTACAGCGATAAATAGTAGTCCACGCATGGAAAGCCGCAGGCAACAGCTAGACTTTCATAAACATTTTATGTAATAATGCGTAACATATAGGTAAATATGAAATCCCAAACATATAAATCCAAAGTAATTAATTATATTTCCAACATTTACGCAAGCCTCAGCCATGCATCATTCTGTGTATCATCCTCAACAGTAAATCAGATTAACCGTTAAATTGTGTCTAAATCCAACTACTGGCGTAAATAAATAACGAACGTGGCAAATGGGTCACGAATTCAAGAGACGTTCATCATTTACACAATGCAGACATGGTAAGGATTTCGACATAGTTTGGAACATCCCTAACTAGCTGGTGGACCTGAAAGTGAAAGGAAAATGGAAAGCTATGGCTCATGACGAAGACATCACGCTCATGAGAGTGGTGTTGTCTTTGTAAAGTGTCTGTCTAAAGTGCAACGATCAATCAAATCATGGGCTAATGTTGGTAGGAGTTTTTGCAAGAGATTGTCTACAGGCTAGGTGGTACTACCGCTTTGCCAGATATTCTGCCGCCAAGCAGTAGTGTGCAAGCACTGCTGTGTCCCGGGTTGAAGGGTACTGAATGTAGCTATGACGTGCGCAGTGCAAGTGTCACGCAGAACTTTATAATTTTGAGTGCCGAGTGGCACTGTAATTGTTATACAATTGCAGTGCCACTCGGAACAATATCGGGTTATTATGCTTAACATCAGGCGAACGACTAGCTCAAGACATAGCCTCCTAGTTTCCACTGGGCCCAGTTTTCTGTTCTTAAACCTGCAGATAGAACTTCTTTTTAAATTCCTTCTTAAACTGTGTCATTCCAATTTAACCAAACTCATCTATAGCTAAGCGAGGCCTATGTCCAGCAGTGGACTAGAGTGGGCTGATAATGATTGACTGATTGATTGATGATGATCTATAGCTAAACAAAAGCGTTGCTTTGCTCGTAGAACATTTAACCCTCGTATTGAAATCCTTAACTTCCTCCAAGTAACTCAATCCCGAGCTGTCCCCGGCACCGCCTGATTTTGCCCTCTCATTTGCCTGGATTTACGATACACAGCAGAATAGAGTCGTCACTCGCATGTAGTTCAGCTCTAGGCAATAAATTAGTTCTAGGGAGTGGAGTGTTCCCACGAACGGTATCAAGATGGTGCCCTGAGCCGAACACCGTCGCAACAGTATATTGATAGAGACAGTAGTGAAGCTAGCGCTATTATCAAATGCTACGCCTTAACTGATGTTGTTGGACTATTCTGTATACCTACTTATCATCATTGTAGAGCCCGGCAAATAAATGTAGCCTATCATTATCTAAGTTTGAAAAGATATACACATAGAATTTGTAAAAACGTTTATTTCGCAGCCCTGGAAACTAAAAATGCCACTAATAAATAGCTAATTCACAACTCTGATGCTTAGTGGTTTGTTTTCGCCGTAAGGTTTGCTTAAGGTTTGCGTAGCGTAAGCAAATCGTGCTCAAGTCAAAATTAGGGACATATAACAGAACCACGCTCAGTTGTGAATCTGTGCTCAAAATGAGATTTAATTCACAAATTGATCACTTTATGAATGAAATCTTTACTTGAGCACCGATCGATGACTGAGCATCGGTCCTTAATACGGGTTTACGGGGTCCCTCGGTTTCTCGTATCCGTATTACGTTTGTCAACAAAATACTATACGCTCATTGGTTGACGATAGCCGATGATCAACAGGCAACCAATGAGCGTTCAGTATTTTTAAGCTGACGTTAGTTTAACTTTAACAAACGTAACAGAACCCGGTCATTACCTATGTACCTTAATCGGTTTAATTAGCGTGGCTGTCGCATAGCTCTTTCACGGCTCACATGGTAATTTTACATAAACTTTCATCGTAGTGTGCGTGAATCAAATCTAAGCGTTTCTAAAGACCTGACATACTGGTTTCACGCCAAGCCCGATCCGTACACCGTCTCAGCCGGCCTAGAAAACGGCGCGAAATGCTTTATTTTCCCGCTCGATTTATTGTGACACTCTGTTACGTTTTGTTACCTGTCACACGTGTTGTTTACATCGTTGCCTTTTGTTGGATGTCACTTGTTGCGGTAACAATATGGTGCAATGTGTAATGTTCATTAGAGCTTCGATTGGAGCTAGCTTTAAAGTTACGTCTAAAGTGTTGGAACATTTTCGATTAGATCGAGGTTGAATCATTTCAGTTTTGAATTTAGATCATATTCGGAATGTTACGAAAGGCGATACATGAGTAACTCGGCGAATAATTATTAAGTATTCTCCATCTTTGCATTCAGATTGTTCGGCATACTTATTCGCTGTTCACGGTTTGTGGATGGTGTGTTTGAGTTTTTCGGACTTCTACACTATTATAGCCGAATAAAACATCTTAAAAAGCGCGAATACCAAATAGCCATGTGAAATGCTATACAATGCATGCGGCCGACGTGTTTGGCTGTACGGCCCAGTTCCACTTTAGTTTGGAAGCTTTTCGACCAATATCTGCGATTTGAGTTATGGAGCTCAGTACGTAATTACATATGTCATTTATTGAGGTCTGATAGTTTGAATCCCAAGATACTGTGCTCCATAGCCCGCTGGAAAACTATGCAGATCACGTGATGTACTCGCCAGAGCTCAAGCTTCTCTTGATCTCTATTGAACTTTGGTCTTTGAACAAAAAATATTACAATAACCCGACAACAAATACATAATAAGTACTTAATTAATGAATGATCTTGGTAGCCAATTAATCAGTCTGCATTCATAAGGCTTTTTTGTATAATTTGTCTGAGATTAGAGCCAATTCCGCATCCGTGTTTTGTTTCATTAGATAGAGAAGCGCTTAAACAATGTAAAGTATCCATTCCTTTAACTATTGGAGAATAATATTCTTAGTCTATTCTGTTTATTGGGAATCTTTAATCACCGACTCACCAAATTGTGTTTCCATTTAGAGAGCACTAGTTAATTTTTCGGTTAGGTCTAATTGTCATCTTATAATAATCCTAATAATTCTAATGCACTGTGGTTTACTTTTGGGGGCATAAGGCATCCCGGTGACACTATTAATATAAAAGACGATAGATTAACAGCATACTACGTTTCAAAAAGGTAGAATGCTCTGAGCTGAATGCTGGGCTATGCTCGGGGTTTCCTTGCGAGATAAGATCCGAAATGAGGAGATCCGCAAGACAACTAAAGTCACAGATATAGCTTTGAAAAATCAGCAAGTTGAAGTGGCAGTGGGCGGGCCACATCGCTCGTAGAACTGATAACCGGTGGGGAAGAAAGGTTCTCGAGTGGCGACCACGAACCGGAAGACGCAGCGTAGGCTGGCCCCCCACTAGGTGGACCGACGACCTGGTCAGATTCGCGGGGAGCCGATGGATGCAGGAGGCAAGCAGCCGCTCCAAGTGGCGCTCTTTGGGGAGGCCTATGTTCAGCAGTGGACGTCATCAGGCTGATGATGATGATGATCCGAATGCTCTGAAAAAAAAAACTAATTTGGATTTAAGATATACTAATCAGATCCAGGTCTGCTTTTTAACCGTTAAATAAAGACATTTTATTCTAAAAGTTTTCAATTTCTTTTGTTTGGTTTAGAATACGTTGATTTAAAGGAAAACAAATTAAACATTTTTAGAACATTACGGAAGTTTTTTTTAATCCTAAAACGGGCATAATTATGTTTGATAACATAAGTAAGTAACAGAATTACAGCTGAGGTAGTTCGACCGGTTTTTGTTCGCCCAATTATAATGCGCCTAAATGAACATATCAAAATTAATTGCTTTCCATAGATTTTTTAACAATCTTTATTTGTCCACATTTACAATTTTTATGAGCATAGCTTAAGTATTAGGTTCTATAGGTATATATTGTACACTAGATTCTGAAGTAGAAAAATCTGCGATTTGATACAGATTTTAATACTGCAATCTATAGAGAGTACAGAGATAAATAGTGACAGTAGTGAGTATACAATAATTAGTATGAATCCTAATTAGCGAGTTGTTTTTACAGTTTCTTACGATTTAGTATAATCTTATCAGTCATTACTTTACATGTATATTTACTTTGTATTAATAGCCTAAAATATTTGAGATATTTACAATAATTAAGTCATGATTAATTATGTTGGTATTTATAGGTACTAATTATTAATGGCAATATTACATAAAATGAAACAATTAATTACAATAAATAAATAAATAAATAATAATATATAAAATAGAAATAAAATGAAATAGTTAATAGATTAGGAATGGATAATTATTTCAGTTCCATTAAACTTTCCATAGTTAAGTCGAAAATATATCAGCCAAAAAAATAACTGCGTCACAAATGAAATGAAACTTTCTAAGCAGCTTTTCGTTGTGTTGAATTCAAAAATAGACCATCGTTGCACAATCCATTTACAACTTCATCTTAAGTTTATCAGAACAATGTTGTAAGCTTTAATTACAACAGTAACAACAGAGTTACTGAAACAATACAGCAGCGGGCCTTGGTCGCATTAAATTAATTAAACGAATAAATATGATTAAGCACTACATCCGTAATTGTGATTGATTGTCTGTCCGCACGGGCAACAATAGAAGTAGACGTACTCAGGCTTAGGTCTTGGGTCATACAGGATCAAAACGACGTCATTTTGAATTATTGGACCATCGAGCATATAATAAACAGCAGTAACAAACATAAGTAGTGCATGCTCCTAAAAGTTACATAGTAATACAATTCGTCGCTGTATAGCTATACTAGGTACGTGTAAAAAACAACATTATAACTTAAATTCCGTCTGCTTTCCGAAGTCTTTAAAAAAGCAATTTGAACCAAATTATAAAAGAAATATATTTTTTCGGGTTCTATAAAGCTAATCTTGCATGTTTTTTCGGAAGGCGTTAAGATAGCACGCTCCGGTGTTTTCCCGCCTTTGTTCCGTCCAAATCGCCCTCTCCTTAATACGTTCACGGCAGTGGCGTTAGAGTGGGCTCACAGTGGGCCGGCCGGACAGAAGTTACATAGCTCCAATATCCTTGTATCACGACATGAAAGTGGTCAGCGATTTGACGAAATGACACGTGCCAGGTATTTCATTGGTAGTAATGGAGTGATTGAACGTTGAAAGGCGTGGTGTAAATCAATCGATGATCATGAGTACGTAGTACTACGTATCTATTTTGTGGCATGAGAAAGATGCCACAAAAAATGGATGGAATGGAAGATGGATTGAATCTAAAGCGTAACCCACATTAGGGATATTTGTGCAGATATTTATATATTCATTTTAAGGAACTAGAGTCAATAGTGTCAATTATGTATGTTCTAAAAAATGGCTGTCCCTTTTATAATCACCGTAATGATTAGGACCACAGTTTTAGGACTGTCAAATTAGGTTCAGTTTTTGTTATTGTACAATAAAAGTGACACTACTGTATGGTTAATTCGCCTTGGACCGTGGGTTTTATTTAACGGGGTAATGCTGTTGGTCTCTACCGACCTTTACCTTTACAGCGGGCGCTCAGCCGTCAAAAGTAAGAGGCAACTAGCTCAAGGGCACCCCTGGGGTGCGAACCTCGGCTTGGGCGGTTGCCGGGATAAGAGGATCGGGAAAGCTACGTCCACAGGAAGAGTTGGACCCTATGGAAAGTCTTGGACCGTGGGCGTTTGCCATCCCAAGGCTAGGTAGCGGTCAGGCAGTTGGTAAAGTACCCCATATTCGTGGATTACTATTCTTGGAACCATATAACAAGCATGCCAAGAGGGGTAAAACTTCATATATTTCGCGTGAGCTTTCCAAGCTGCCGGCTCGTGACCCCAACTGTGGTTCGTGACCCGCCCCGACCCCGATCTAGTAACCGCTTGTACCATTGTCTCGTGGATTTTAGGGCTTGGCCCAATTTGTAGGAACTATGCCGGTACAGGATAAATTAACTGGAAATAATCTAGAAACTCCCACTGATACGGATTCTTGGAATGGGAGATTTATGGAAAATATACAGAGTTATTTTTAATTTACCGTAAACCTTTTAGGGCGTAACTCATTTCATTTAAACAAACTACTATATTCTTCTACCGTTTTCGGTTTCAATCTTATTATTTTCGCCACTGTAATGGGTTAAAACCTCGCTTAAGGTGGAAAGTTACACTACCGCGGGAAATTCAAATTTTCTTGCATTCTTTTGCCAATAATAGATTAATTACTCAACGTGACACCATGAAAACTAATTTTGCGCAAATAAATATAATGTATCAATAAATTACAATTAAAAATATCTCCTAGATATCATTGGTTTAGCGACAAATGGCAATAAACAATTTTCTTCTTAGGTTTTCAGTCGATTGCCATATTGATATTGTAGTGTAACGTTCCACCTTAAGTCACTATGATTTCCTTTTTTGCACTTTAGGCAACAGTACAGGCTAAACAGTTTATTATTCTGAAAAATATTGAAAAAAATCGTTGTTGTAAGTTGTAGAACAAAAGTTGTTTGTTTCAGTGATGTGAGTAATACCCATCAAAATTGTTTTGGTTTTTGTTAAATTAAAATTAACCCTTAAGATCCATAAATCTGAATTTTGAAAATCTAATAATAAATTATATCCGATTGTTGCTCACGAATAGTGACTGTACTCACCTCCTGAGGAAGAGCATCGGATTTAATTAGTCGATAAATTGACACACTATACAGGATGGAATTGAATTCATTAGCATAATTTGAGTACATGATTGTACATCATTTATTAATGGTCATTAAATAGTAATAGTAATAGTAAATAGTAATAGTCAGTTAATAATCTTTTTTTTTTATTATGAAAATAGTTGGCGCCTAACGTTGTCGGCACGAAAGATTTTGATACTTTTAAAAGTTCTTGCGACTTTGTATGTTATGATTAAAATCAGTACTTTTATATAGGTACTTCAGTCATACCAATGTCGATGTGTTTGATTTCATACATTTTTTACATGTGACCGGTGTCAGAAGCACACAAGGTTTCAAAGGATGCTAATGAATTCAACTACACCCAGAGCGATTGGTGGTCAAAAGTAGGCTGGGATTGATTTTGAGTGCTCTGCGTTCGGGTGTGGAGATTGTTTACTGAGGTATTTTCAGCCATTTTACTCAGATTTTGTTTACACCTTTTATGCCTATTTCAAACTATTCATAAAGCTATTTTATTTCGCGGCTTAATTTTTTTTTTTTTTTTTTTTTTTTTTTTTTTTTTTTTTTTATGTGATTGAATGACGTGACGAGCAAGTCGTTCACCTGATGTTAAGTGATACGGCCGCCCATAACAGTTGCAGTGTCACCCGGAACTTTAAAACAATAAAGTTTCGCGTGACACTGCACTGCGCACGTCATCCTGAGACATCACCAAGTCTAGTAATCAGATTACTAGACCGAGTGATCAGATCATAAAGTCTCATTTGCCCAGTAATTTCACTAGCTACAATGCCCTTCAAACCGGAACACAGCAGTGCTTGCACACTACTGCTTGGCGGCAGAATAACTGGCAAAGCGGTGGTACCTACCTAGACGAACTTTGCAGAAAAGTCCTACCACCTAGTAAAACCACCTAGTAGTTTTTGGACTTTCTCCCTCTGAACGGACTCCTTTATTGCACTATCATTTATTGATCAAAGATGCATATTATAACAATACTAATTTGATTGAGTTAGCTGCATAAATAATAGTACCTAGTATAATATGACAGAGACATGGTCTCTTACTGTTGGCTTCATTAGTAAGCTCAAAGTCGCGCAGCGAGCTATGGAGCGAGCTATGCTCGGTGTTTCCCTGCGAGATAAGCTCCGGAACGAGGAGATCCGCAGGAGAACTAAAGTGACCGATATAGCTCTTAGAGTTAGTAAGTTGAAGTGGCAATGGGCAGGCCACATCGCTCGTAGAACTGACAACCGATGGGGAAGAAAGGTTCTCGAGTGGCGACCATGAACCGGAAGACGCAGCGTAGGCCGGCCGCCCACTCGGTGGACCGACGACCTGGTGAAGGCCGCGGGGAGCCGATGGATGCAGGAGGCGAGCAGCCGCTCAAGGTGGCGTGCTCTGGGGGAGGCCTATGTTCAGCAGTGGACGTCTTCAGGCTGTTAATGATGATGATGATAATATGACTACTTATAACTCAAATAAACCAAATATCTTCCATATGTAAATTTTTATACCATAGCTGATTTCCCAAATACGTGTTATCTTTTAACTTGTAACAGACACTGATAGCAATATCTGTTATTGTATGCGCCGCTGTGACACCCTGCTTATGCGTATGCGTAGTGCATAAGGCTCAGTTCAGACAGAGCAGCAAAATGCTCGAGCAGTTTTTAAGTGCTATATGAATATCAACCTTAATCTATTTAGACAAAGCTGAAAATAGTATGCAACATTAAAATAGGTAAGATTTAAATGTTGCATGCTAATTTCAGCTTTGTCTAAATGTAATAAAGTTGGTATTCCAATAGCAATTAAAAATCGAGCATTTTGCAGCTCTGTCTGAATTGACCCTAAGGCGCCATATTTGGGCTTACACCAGGTCATACCATAATACCTCAATGGCTTACACCGATATGGTACGCGGTAATTCAAAGTTCATTTAGATTAAATTTAATTTAGATTTAATTTAATTTTAATATAGATTAGGCCCCTAAATAAAATAAATACTTACCTAAGCTTTTATTTAAGGTTGTTCACCCATAGTGTTAGTACCTTAAAACTTAAAGCTATATTAGTAACTACATTAAAAAACATAACATTTACATCAAATAATTGATAAGAAATAAAATATATTGTCTCACTCGTTCCACACTACACAAAGGTTAACTGGAAGAAAATGCTACTTAGCATTAAGTTCGCCTATGTACTTGATTATCTTGTGCAATAAAGCATTTTCTATCTATCTATCTATATTGTTTAAATGATGCAGACCCTAAAAGAGTAATGTAATCGCATTTAGGCAGTTAGGGGCCCTAACTTAGCTGCTATTCATTAACTACCATACGGATCAATTTAAGGAGAAGTATGGTGCATTACTTGCTACCCAGTCCAGTTAGTTGCTTAATTAGGGACTGATTTAGGACCCTAACTATGGACCTGAATTTAGTGTTATGAAATAGGCCATAAGACAAAAGAGCCCTTTCTAGGCGTGTTCTAAATATTACTACCTTTTCAGAACTGATTTCTCAATACCTATGAGACATCTGAAATTTTCCTTAAGTATAATAGTATATCGCGTAGTTATCTAGGGCGTAGACAAAATAATACTGTGATAACTACTCAATATAATTTATGAAAAATAAAATTAAAACTTACGTTTTTACGAAATCACGAAACGGTAGGTTTGTCAATTACGTTTCTAGATAACTGATAGCGAATAATAATCTGAGAAAAATTGTACATACTGGGGATAAATATAACAAGGACACAGTCAAGATATTTTTTTTAAAGTTATCCATTAAGTGTGTTAAACAAAATGAGTTCCACACTGAAAATCTCCAAAAAAAACAGTGCGTATAACCATCATCTACACGTATGATTAAAGTATAAATACAATTTACAGTGATAAATTATGAAAGAACAGGTTGTTATCTACCAAACATCATATTTTAATTTAATTTTAGACTACAAATTTATTGGTAATAAAATATTGAAATAATAAGATATAAGACGATGCACAAGCAAGCTACATCTAGTCGCGCCCGAGAGCTTCTCGACGACGAACCTGTGACGCTGTGATCAGTGCCGCACCTTACCAGATTGCGCGTGCTTATAGACCGTGACTAACCTGTTTTGATACAGTAAGTATGTTTTTGGTAATTAATGATTTGTTTACAGTAAATATTTTGTGTTAGCTGTACTATTATTAAAGCGTATGTTTTATTTTTAGAAAATGGGTCGAAAACGTGCACATTACGGAAAAGTTTAAAAAAAAAAGAAAAGAATTGAAAAAACACAAAAGGCGCGGGATATCCTTAGGTAAATTATAGAACACTTATTATCATAACATTTTTATGAGTTACTTATTATTCATTCTGTAACGTTTAATTATATTTGCAGAGAATTACATACAAAGAAGTGCATCAACCGCCAAAAATCACTAACATCGTCATTGATGGATGAAGAAGATGGGAACACAAGGTAATTATTACTAATATTACTTATGTATAAATTATGACAAAATAGTTACTATAATCAAATCTGTTAAACAAATATAAACTATATTACGATCGAACCTGGATAAAAGAAAGCTCAAGGGACCACGATCAAAAAATCTTACACATTTATTGTAAAAGCCCGTTTTTTTGTTTTTAGGATGCCGTACCCAAAGGGTAAAGCGGATCTTATTAGTAAGGCTCCGCTGTCCATCTGTCTGTCTGTCACCAGGCTGACCCGTCTCATGACCCGTGATAGTAAAACAGTTGAAGTTTTCACAGAATCAGATGATGTATTTCTGTTGCCGCTATAACAATAAATACCCGCTAAAAACAAAATAACTCCGACTACAGGACCAGAGTAAGGAACAAATCCTATTACAAAGAGGCGTGACACAGGGAGACGTTATTTCTCCGAAGCTGTTCACAATCGCATTGGAGGACGTTTTTAAGCTCTTGGATTGGAAAAGATCTGGCATCAGCATAAATAGCGACATCACTAACCTTCGTTTTGCCAATGATATAATCATAATGGCGAAGTTGCTCGAGGACCTTACTGTCATGCTCAACGACCTCAGTAGAGTTTCCCAACAGGTTGGTCTTTAGATGAACATGGACAAGACGTAAATCATATCTAATGACCATGTTCCGCCTATACCGATATGTGTGGAAACGACACTCTCGAAGTTGTCGGCATGTCTACGTAGGACAGACTACCCAGTTCGGTAGGTCCAACTTCGACAAAGAGGTCGCACGAAGAATTCAACTCGGCTGGGCAGCGTTTGAGAAGCTTCGACCTATCTTTTCGTCCAAAATACAGCAAAGCCTGAAAACTATCAATCTATTTGTGTGGCCAGTGATGACTTTTGGCACTGAGACGTAATCCCTTACTGTTGGACTTATGAGTAAGCTCAAAGTCGAGCCGCCAGCTACGTACAGAGCTATATGCTCGGAGTTTACTTACGAGATAAGATCTGAAATGAAGAGATCCGCAAGAGAACTAAAGTCACCGATATAGCTCTTAGAGTTGGCAAGTTGCAGTGAGCAGGCGACATCGCTCGTAGAAATCAGTCTTATTATCAGACCAGACCACTCCTAAAAGTGTCCGAGATATTGCCAAAAATTAAAGTTATTTCATTTAATTCTCGCTGTAATTTCACGTAACGTAGCGTAAACCTCCATAATAGTGCAGACCTTTGTACATATAGGTAATCGAGACGTAATCCATACGTTAAGATTAAAAATTGTCGACAACGAAGATGAAGCTGCTCCTGCTTCTGCTGTAGGTACTAGGAAAGAGAGACAAAAAGGATGAATGGATGACATTGAAGAGAGGCAGGTGCACCAGCTAGTTACCTAGTAATAATAATTGCAGTTTCTAGTTTAATTATTCAATAATTAAAAAGTATAATGTATTTTATTGTTACTAGGTATCTACTATGTACATATTTTATACTTTAATCATTCAAGATTAAAGCATAGAGCAAGAAGATAACGCTAGAAGTTCAATTTGTACTAAATGAGATACGTGTCATCAGTTTCGAAATTTCGAAATTTCGAAACTCATGACACTAGTTTCATAGGCCAATTTCGAAACTGAAAATATATGAAACTGCACGCCTTACTGCCTACCTTCTATTATCATCCCATCCATTCATTCTTTTCCCCTATCTTTTTCCCTTTCCCTTCTATCTTCCTTTCGACAGGATGAGAATAAATAAATAAATAATATTTTAACAGAAAATTCTAGCATAAAATACATCCTTATTGCTTCGTGCAACCCAAAATTGGCCGTTTCAGAAAAATTAGCTATATCCATGCCGAATTTCACTGAAATCCATTCAGTAATTCCAGCGTGATGAGTGTTCAAAGGGACAGACAGACGGACAAAAAATTTAAAAAAGTTTTATTTCTATATTGATAAAGAAGAGAAATGCAATCAAATTTCAAAAAAATATTCAATGTGCTGATTTAGCCCACAGTTTTATTATAATGTATGTATGAATGTGTTTATATTTATTATTCATATTATTACTATTTCTTTAATGTGTATGTGTGTTGTGTTTTGTTGTGTTTTTGTGTGTAGTTATTGTTGATTAAATCTAACTCTTTAAATATTCTTGCTTGTTTTATATTAACCCTTACAGAAATCCATGTAGTAACAATAGGGTCTAACAAGGTAATTAAATAAATAAATGGCTGGACTCGCGTTTCAAATCAAAAACAAAATATAACGGGACGCAAACAAATCATTGTTAGACTAAACAAACTTCACCAATTTAGTTATTATACCTACACTTGTAAAAATATATAATTTACTGGATAAATATAGAACGTCATAATTACACTAGTGCAGATACTAAGCGAAATAGTTTTTACAATGTTACGTAATAAATAGCGGACCAAGATTTTTGTTCCCGCTACGTCGTCGCATCTCAACGCACACTACGAAAGTATACAGCTCGAGCGCACACACGCATACTATTTGCCTAAACTTGCAGCGCGCGAAAATTGTAAGGGATTCTTAAGTATACGAAAGAGAAAGAGTAACGTTATTCAACAGTGGAGCTGGTCGAGTTCTAGTGTGATGCAAACGCTTGCGTGTTTTAAGGACGTACAACGCCATCTAGTTTTTTTTAAGCTAACGTTATAAGTGTGTTATCCCGTTATCATAACAAATATAAATACTGTAGAGTTTCGGGGTTTTGAAAATATATTATGAAGTAAACATAAATTTTAACTTTGTGTACATTGTCTCTGCCTTAAGCACCGCTCTGCAAAAAACAACAGAAAGCACTTGTTCGACGTCACTAATGTGACGTGTCATGTCAAAATGATCATACGAAAAAATGTGTAAATTATGGAAAATAAAACGAAAAGCAGGAATGGTTGAACAAAACTTAACTAAGTACTTTAGTTTTTCTAAAACAAAATCGTTCTAATGATCCCAAAAAATACGTTATAAACGTAGTTCTCCAAATTTTTAGCAACAACAACATATTTTTTTGCAAATTAAATAGCCAGACTAGTGTTCTAAAGGAATGACAGATGAAATATTTATCTTATATATCCATATTTCACGTAATCCACAAAAACCCTGCATAATTAAGTAACACGTTTTCATACGCATACCCAGTTTGACATCAAATCATGATCTGCTATTTTCAACTTTAAATAGAGCACTATAGAGGCCCCGTCAAAAAAACGTCCTATGTATGACACGGAGCAATCGATGTTTTTCTTTTAACCAGCTTATTTTTTCATACCGTTCGTATTTAATAGATATAGAAAAGGCACTTCCTGCTTTTCATTTTTCACATAACATTTCTTTGTATTTCTTTTCTGATGACTATTAGAAAATTTGTTTCTATTATTACTTATAGGATACATAGTTGAAACTCGTTGAGCGCAAAAAATTTGCACTATGATTAAGTCTTCGACTCTTTGCCTCTGATAATTAATGATAATTTGAACAATAGTATCGAATATGATTTGTCAATTAATATCTTCATTAAATCCATTACATTACAGGTACAAAGGCACTTCAGTACATTAAGTACGCACTTGACCTCCCCAAAACCCCTTTTATTGATTGCCATTCGAACATTGCCAAAAGAAATCTAATGAGCAGTACTTAAGCTTTCTAAAAATTAGCACCACGATGCACTTTCGAGTCTAAATTGAAGTATTTTAGACATGAAATCAAACACTCTTCAGGGTTTTATCATTCTTCATATGGATTTCTTTATATAGGTACAGGGAACAACAAAAAACCCTATTGTTACAATCTACAGGGGACACTGGATACACGGCTCGCGGATATAACAGGGTTTTTGTTACCCTCCCTCCTCTTAATCTACATCAGCTGGGTTAGCATGGACGGTAGACAAAATTGGCTTTCCCCGTTTTATGTCACTTTCTTCATACTTGCTTGGAGTAAAACAGGGAAAAGACAGTTTTGTCTACCGGCCGTGCTAACCCTACAGTTCACTAATTGGACACCATCTTTTTTAAGTTCTGTGGCCATTCTTCACTACAATACTGCAGCAGTTCTGGGGCCTTAGCGTCGACATACAATACAATTTATACCTTCTGAAGCGATTCGCCGTAGGTTATCATTTGAAAAGCTACTTCACTTTGCGATCTTCATTTGTTTTTGGGTCGCTAAAACTAACGCCCGTCAATCCGTTGACAAACTATTCGCGTGGAGTTTCAGTACTGAATCGCATTGTCGATGCGGAATAGTGATACAATGCAATATTTCAACATGTATTGTAGATCCGTGTTAAAACAAAGCATCAATACATTGCACAAGAAATAAATGAACTCATTTGGGGACTATTGTCTGGTTGGCCCCCGAGCGTTGGATTAATGTTATTGCGGCGTCTGCGGATTTCTTAATCTATGGTTTAGTTTGCTACTTTTATTTAGATTAGGCAATTTCATATAAAAAAATACTCTAAACAACAATGCACTTACCAGACAAAAAAATACAATACCGGCAGCTCAATCCCGCTCGTGATCGCACGGTTAACAAACAATTACTTAAAGTATTATTTCCACGCTTATTTTCTAGTATTTTCCTCTAAAAACTTACCTTTTATAAATTCAGAAGAAAAACGGCGGCGTAAGTTCGAAACGCGTACAAAAGTTACGTCATTATTCCACTAGAAACGTGAGCCTGCTGGTGGAAAAAGAGCGTTTAGTCTTTCCTTTTTATATGGCATTTGGGCCTTTTTTCGTTCAGATTGGAAAATGTCGCGGTTCATTCAGAAGCCAACAAGAAGCTAACAATAAAGAGGCTGACATCGTGACCAATGGCCTCAGGTCACGACAGACGGATGATCGGCGACCTGGCGCGTTCGCATTGTCAGCTCTATGAGAAAACTGATATTACGACGAGCATTTTATTTGGGACTTTTCTACAACGTCATAGGTATGGGTACTGCCGCTTTGCCGCCGTTACTCCGCCGCCAAGCAGTAGTGTGCAAGCACCAATGTGTTCCTCACGCCTGATGTTAAGCGTCACGGCCGCCCATTGCAAATGCATGTCACTCGAAACCCTAACCTATAAATTTTCTCGTGACACTGCACTGCGCACGTCATCCTAAAGACATCAGCACAGTCTAGTATTAAGATTAACTATTACACTGTGAGATCAGGCCATAAAGTCTCATTTACCAAATTTTTTTATGTAGTTACAGTGCCCTTTAGACACAGTTTAGTTTGGACACAGTATCTAGTACTTGCACACTACTGCTTGGCGGCAGAATATCTGGCGATTCTATGATGCAAAGTAACTATAATAAAGCCGGCAGTATATGGGGCCATATTCTTTCGTAATTGTATAATAAAATAATAACTGCTGATGCACTTTCTACCGATTCTATTCGTTTAGTTATTAAAATATATTATATTATAATAATCATAAGTAAAACAGATTAAATCGGCGGACAATGGTCACGTGCTCGGTCATTCGACCTCCGACTCGAAAGACGAAGAGCATCCACCAACAAAAAATTGTAACAATACCGCCTTCGTGACCGCAGCAGTTTCATTCACAGATCCTGAGAAGCGGACGTGGAGGCATTTTCGCGGGATTCGATATGCACAGATGTCTATTCAGCTATTATGAGAAAAAAATATTCTCACTAATACATAAAAAAGAAATAGATAGGTCATTCCATAGTAAACTGTATCTCTTTATACATTTACATCGCAAATAAAATCAATTTTAATCATAATTATCGTATAGTAATTACCATAATAATTTGTTATCAAAGATTTTCGCATTCGCTGCTTCTTTTCTCTAGAAAACGGCCTAAATTTTATTTACACCAAACGAAACTAGATGGCGTTGGGGTCGAGTTAGCTCGCGGTATCGTTTTGTTACACGGAAAAATATGGGTCGGCGCTATGTGTTCGGTACAGTTAACTTTGCGCAGAGGCAATATCGTAACCAATGAGGTTAATCCGAGGTGCGATTATTGCTAGTTGAAAACTTTACCAATACCCCGCCGCGTGGACGTGAAATACCGTCCGCTATGGCAATTTTTGTACGGCCGTTAAGGCCTTATTAATTTAACTTTCTAGAACACTCTCTTTTAAACATAGGTCAGTGTTGGTTGAAGAACTGCCGCTGTCGGTGTACTCGAAGAGTATGCTAGGTGTACTAGTACTTACATCACAGAGTAGTAAGTAGTACTTTGTTATAACAAGAGAGCGAACAGAATAGCAAAAACAAAACCCACAGGGGTATATTTATAAAGATGATAGCTTTGATTATCCAATCTGAAAGTGATAACAAAATTCGAATAAATAATTAAACTGAACTAAAACACAATACAATCCGCCTTCGCCGGAATACTCACATTCTTTCCCTTCTTTATAGCATTCTATTTCTCCCCTCCACTCCTCCCTATCTGAAAGAACGTTTCAGGTTTCTTCACCAGTCCCATACTCGCTCCTTGTATATGTAGGTACCCATATCTGTGATAGTATGTATGTTAATATTATTATAATATTATTATAATATAATAATTAACATAATAATTATAATATTATATTATTAATGTAGTGTGTATGTTTATGTATGTATGTCGTATTATATGTATTTTAGTAGTTTTAGGATTTATTATTCATATCTAATTTTGTATTTACTGTACATCGCCAACCTCCCTAATTCATAATCTGTTTCTGTCCATCCAAAGGTTGTCTGGAAGAGATACCCTTAAGCGATAAGACCGCCCATTGTACTACCTTTTGTCAAATAATTCATATTGTCATGTATCTTTGTGTATGTTTTGGTGTACAATAAAGCATTCTTCTATTCTATTCTATTCTAAAAAGTAAAGCTAGCTAGTACAAAACCAGACTTGCAGTTTGTTTATCTATTCTTGTCAACCCAAATTAAATTATTTTATTAAAACACCATATTAATCACAGAATCGAAGTACGATGGTTACTAATTAACAAAGATATTAGGGGTTTACACTATAACATATATTCCATAATCACTCATTCATCTTTTTCTAAGCACTTTCTCTAGTTTACACGAATTATTTCAAGATGAAATCATATTCAATTATTTTCATTATAAGATAATAGAATCTAGAAATACTTAGATTTATTGCTACAAAAATCATAATCATCATCATTATCAACGGCCTGAAGACGTCCTCTGCTGAACATAGGCCTCCCCCCTACAGGGCGCCACTATGAGCGGCTGCTCGCCTCCTGCATTCAACGGCACCCCGCGGTTTTCACCAGATTGTCGGGTTGTTATCTAATTGAATAGCTTTCTTTTTAGACCCAGTAAAGGTAAATAAATATTGGTTGGAAATTTTAAATATTTATACATTACTGGTAGAGCTTTGCGGATAAAAAGTATTCTGTGTTAATCCAGTGTAGAAACTATCTCAATTTCAAATTTGATTGAAACCCGTTCAGCTGTTGTAGCGTGAAGAGTGAACAAACAAACGCACATACACACACAAACTTTCGTTTTTTTTCTTCTAGCGTGATGTAATGTGTGTGGTGTGTGTGTGTGTGTGTGTATCATATATAGGTAGATAAGTACCGAAAGACAGGTTTTATTCGTTTCTTCCCGGTTTAGCTATGGGTATTTTTTGGTATCTTTACAAGACCAGATTTTCCTCCATCCATCATAATTAGCTTCCATAAGCTGTGACCGAGCCCAACTAACGCCTATTAACGTCAAAACAAACACATTTCAAATCCAAATAACCGTGACTAAAAGGATTTAAATCGATACAAAACATCGTCGGATTAAGAATCGATTTTAAAATCGAATGGACTAATAATCTGTAAGGGATTTGACATTCACACTCGAGTGAAAGTCTGGTACTTATTACCAATCGAATGATAGTCGATCAATCGCTTGGTAATACGATTACGGCTCGATGGGGGTCCAAAATAGGGTTGTCAAAATGTAATACTTAATTTTTTGAAGGTAAGCTTGTAAAATAACTGAAAATTCTAATTTTTTTTACAATTATTAAACTCACAAAAGTTAAAGGACCAGTTTAAAAAAGCTTGGTTATGACAAACACCCTGAGAGCTCAAAGATTTTTCAAAGATTGAAAAATCACACACACACACTGCCACACACTGCGCTGGCTACATTTTTTTATATAATGCATGCCGCATGCGGCATGCATCATATAAAAAAAAAAAATGGGGACATGTTTCATCGAAATTGTGTCATCTTACACACATATCGTCGCTCGTATGACTAAAGATCCTATCTCATTTTTGTCCATTGTTCAGAAAACGCGTTTTAATGTTTTGACATTTCTAACTTTTAGATAGTTTCGTTCCTCCCAAGTCCAGCATATGTATTTTTACATGCTTTTGTAGATAATTTCAAGTACTTTAATTACACGTTGAAACTTTTAACCTGTTTGCATTCTAAATACCTGTTTTGATTAATCAAAACAGATAGGTTACTTAGTGAAAACTTTGTTTTATTTAAAATAAGCTGTCTGTTTTTAGTTACGAGTTTTTTTAGACTAAGTATGAAAATAAATATACAAAATGTATGTTGTTAATGCTTTATTAGTGTGTTTGTTTTTTTTTAGTAAGTTTAATGCTACAATACTGTATTTAATTCAACACAACACCATAACTTTACCAAGTACCTAACAATAAAAATCTACTTAATCAGCCTCATTTTGAGTTTACAATAGGTAATTGAATATTATGAAGTTTAATTGTAATAATAATTAATTAATTAATAATCAATTATCTTGTGATCCAAAATATTAAGAGGTACAACGATTAGTCAGATGGATAGAGAATTTTGCGTTGACGAACATAGCGGTCCTAACTCAAAACAGCCAAAAAGTGAGATAGGACCTTTAGTCATACGACCGACGATATAATAGAACTAACTGGGCTAAATCGGTACATTCTCATCTCTTCCCGTGGGGGCCATAAGAGCCGGCAAAGGGAATATCCAGGGAATGGGCAGCAGGATTATCCTTGGTAAGTATACATTAAAATCTTCTGCGATCACCAAGCCGCCTGCTAAGCGTGGTGATTATAGCAAATCCCCTATGATAAGCGTCCAAAGTGGCGTTTTATGGGGGAGACCTAAATGTTCAGCAGTGGACGTCTTACGGCTAGTGATGATGACAGTGGATCTCCTCATCCAAGAAACAAGAAACTTAAAAAAAATACAACTAAGTCGCATTTCTTCATATTAAACTCGCGTTCTTAACATTTTTTTTATCTTTAGACTTGACCTTTATGTTCTTTTCTATGTATAATCTAAGTAAGCTAAGTTTAACGCATTGCGTAACGCCCAACTTTATCTAATTGCATTTCAGATCAAGACATTCGATTTTATGACACATGATTGTAGCTTAATTGAAACTGTAACAATCTGCGCTGATTAATTAATTATCTTGTAGATAAAAGTTGATTAGAGGGATAAAAAGTGTAATCGTTTTTGCGACAACTTAAATGGTTGCAAGTGATTTAATGCTATGGCCTGTTTTACAGTAATCTGACAGGTTTTATCTGACAGGTAAATTTATTTGGATATGAGTATGAATGGAAAGAGATTGGGGAGACGCCAGCCAACAGTGGGAGTGGGACATTATCAACAATTTAACTGAAGTGGCGTTTTAATGATATGTTGGTATTCCAGTATTCAGTCAAAAAATGTTTAGGGCGAAATTAAAACATGAGTTAGGTATTACATTTTAAAAAAAATCTCCGAACAAATCCTAATTTACCTTTATTAACTTAATAAGTACTTGTGGATATTTTACACGGCGTCAGCTGGCCCCAAACTAAGCAAAGCCTGTACTATGGGTACCTAATAGATAACCCTTTAGTTTCTGAGATCTATGAAGATAACTGATAGAAAACATAGAATGTGGCATAGTTACAGTTTTATGAAGGCCGGGCTACTTTATTTTTACAAAATTATACATATTATGTATCCAACAAAATAAAATACAATCCGTAAGTAAAAATTATCTGACAAATAGTGTGTATGATTGTAATTGTTAAACAAGTCCAATAAATTAAAAAAAATGTTTTAATATGAACCGAACGTATAATTATTTAATTTGGCTCACCTTGCCACCTGCTAGAACATTATTGTTGGTGTGACATAACGTAATATACATTGGTACTTTATTTACTCAATACAAGGACTAAGTAAATAGTATCTACCTGTAAGTTTAGTTTCTTTACTAGTCACGCCCGCGGCGTCACCTGAACCTAGAAACTATAAGGGGGAACAAGTAGATACTTTTATATCACTGCATATTTCGAAATGAAAGATTATATCTATACAAAGAAGGAATGTGTAATAGGTGTACTTATAATTGTATATACCTACTACATGGCCTACAGTTAAATAGCTATGTATCTTAGTTGTACCGTTCTTTCGAGTCGGATTTGTGCAAGGATATGTTGCAGTATACATATAGCAAGCAATACTCCATTTACTATAGATGACCTCACAGCTCAGTTGGTTATGGTTGGACCTTTTGAACTGTAGGTTGTGCGTTTGATTCCCACCCAAAAATTGGTGTGAAAAACATCAATTTTTGTTCTGTGTCTGGTTGTTATTTTAGGTATTTATTTTTTCATTGGTTCTTGTTCTATAAGTGCAGTAGATCAACCTCTGTAAATATTGCGGGGATGCAAATAGGGATTGCAATCCCGTGTCATTATCAATCGGGCCGGATCCGGCCTATATAGGTACATGATGTACATAGCTAAAAAATATATAATAAATCGTGTTTAGCTATGTATATTGTATATATTTACACATAATTACCTATGTTTAATTAACTTTATTTCTTTATTAAGTCTTCCAATCGTCAAATTACTCCTAAGTCTATCCGTTTATATAGGTACAGTTAAGAACATAAAGCTAATAAAAGACAATAAAAGATATTTTTTTGTTTTCATCACACCACATTTTTTATCAGTCTTGTTTATCTTTTCTGCTGTACATATTCATTTAAGTGTATTTGGTCAAGGACGAAGTTCAACTAAACAAGCTGCGCCCAGGGCTATTTCAGCAGCGTTTAGGTAAAATTATAACGTAAACTTTACATGGCTTTCCTTCAATGAAAAACCGTCAAATTAGAAAAGTCGTAGAACAAAGCTTGTTAGGGTATAGGCTGGCAAAGATAAATGCACAAAACACTCCATGCGGGACGTTAGTGCAGGCCTTTATCGCCCCCATTTTGAATAAGAATAAGAAACGTTGTCTACCTTGGAGAGTAGATTTACCCCCTTTGGGGATAATATACGAATTCGAACTCAGATTGTATACAGCCGTCACATCACAAGTGGCCGCGGCTTAAGAGCCCTTTTAAGCAGACATCGCCACGGTGTAATTTTTAATGCCGGCTCATTACGCGGCCAAGAGCCATCCGTCTCGAGTGGCGCGATAGCGCGTGTCAACGGCTGCTGTGACCATGTTCAGAGAAAAAAAAACGAGTATACTTGTAATTTTTTAATTTTTTTTTTTGTTTTTCCTTACTATTGAGTAACCTAATTATCAGCCAAGCAAGAGTGTTTTCGTTTTAAAAGGTTCAAACCAGAATATACTGAAAGTACCCACTGTACCTTTCAAAATTACACGATTGTCATGAGAGCCTAGAAGCAACACGCTTCGCTGACGGCTGTGCTTCCCGAATACTATTTTAAAGTGTTCAAATCGAGGGTGAAGGTACCTACGTGTGTTCTAGGCCTTAGGCAATCATGTCACACCTTAGACCGCATCAACACATACTATCAGAAGAACTATAGATTAAAAACAGAAACAAAATCTATGAAAAGTTATACCTAAGATATTTTCATATTTTCTTGAAAGGTTAATAACCAGCGGGATTAGTATGTAAAGTTAAAAACCATTCCAAGATAATTTAGACCAAAAAATTTGAACTAGCATGCATCATTTTGTTTCCTAATGTGTTACTTACTTATTAGTTACACAGACAAGGTAACAAAAGACAAACAACAGAACATCATCATCATCATCATCATCATCATCATCAACAGCCTGAAGACGTCCACTGCTGAACATAGGCCTCCCCCAGAGCACGCCACCTTGAGCGGCTGCTCGCCTCCTGCATCCATCGGCTCCCCGCGGCTTTCACCAGGTCGTCGGTCCACCGAGTGGGGGGCCGGCCTACGCTGCGTCTTCCGGTTCGTGGTCAACAACAGAACAAAATAAAAGAATGCGGGTAGGTATTTATGTAAAAGCTCATCGCTGGCTATAAAGTTACGCGCGGGGCTTTTGGAACATCCTTTCAGTGCTTTCAAGCCCTGCTCATCATCATAATCATCAACAGCCTGAAGACGTCTACTTCTGAACATAGGCCTCCCCCACAGAGCGCCACTTTGAGCGGCTGTTTGCACCTTGCAACCATCGGCTCCCCGCGGGTTTGACCAGTTCGCCGGACCTCCTGGAGCGGGGCTGGCCTACGCTGCCTCTTCCGGCCACAGTGTGATTGTAACTTTCCTGTCGGCTTTGTCTCTTCACCGATGAAAAAGTATCCCGTATTAAATAAAAGCATGCGGTCATTACAACATATCTTGTGTCACCGATACTTGGTAGCCGGTTCGCGGCGATCAGTGGAATGTCATTTCGGAAGCCGAAATACCATCTGATACAGCGGCAGGCGTGAAGTATCGGTGCTCTTATGAGGTTTGCTTATAAGATTAAGTACAGTTAATTGAGCACCTGCAAGGATGTTCGAGACATGAAACTGTCCGATGCGTAAAATCGATGCTCTGTATCGGATTTGTGGCATAAGGTATTATTCGTCATTTCGCATTGATAAGCTTGATAGGCTTGCTTTTGATCACTCTCTCACCTGATATTAGTAAGTGACGATTATCACTTTCGATTCGAAGATTCAAATGTTGTGATTTTCGGGAAATACAGACGCCGAAAAGCGTTGCAGTCTTTGGTTGTTCGCATGATAAACATGGAAGCATATCGTTTTTTTTTTCACATGTGGTATGTTTGTCGTTTTTTTTTTAATGTAAATGATGATGTGATGAGCTAGTCGTTTGCCTGATGTTAAGCGTCACTGCTGCCCATAACAGATTGCAGTATCACTCAGAACTCTAAATTAATATAGTTTTGCGTGACGTGTGTGAAGTACGTCAGTAGTAAGTTTACTAGACTATGTGATGAGATCATAAAGTCTCATTTGCCCAGTAATTTCACCAGCTACAATGCCCTTCAAACCGGAACACAGTAGTGCTTGCACACTGCTTTGCGGCAGAATAACTGGCAAAGCGGTGGCACCTATCAGAAAAGTGCTGAAAAGTAAAAACCCTAAAATCCTTGCCTTTATTCTTCTGATTTTTATGGAAAACCCCTATAGCAGCCCATAGTTTCCGACATTGTGTATAGGCATGTAGACATTAGACAATATCCAGGAAATTCCTAAACATTTATATTGCTTAAGCAATTCCAAAATGCTGTTGTGAAAGTGACAGTTCGATACTTGTTATTATATATACATAGTTCTTTCCCATATTTGGTCCACTGCTGGGATCCGTTACGTCTATTACCGTTTGTCTTGTCTGGTCTATTTCGTCCAATATTACTTTGGACAACTGAGTAATTATAATGTAATCGTTGATCAATCTGACTATTTGTGACTTAGCTCTTTGCTTTGCTTCAGTACATATCGTGTATTGATGATAATCATCAACAGCCTGAAGACGTCCACTGCTGAACATAGGCCTCCCCCAGAGAGCGCCACTATGAGCGGCTGTTCGCCTCCTGCATCCATCGGCTCCCCGCGGCTTTCACCAGATCGTTCGCTGCACCGAGTATATGACCGGATGCTATTTTAATAATATCTCATAGCCAATTTTATGCAAAACCTGGAGCGCCTCGTAAAGAAACTATTTATCCGTGCCACAATATATCTGCGGTGATTCATGCGCTCTCGTTGCTGACAGATGGCGGCGTAATAGCGCCATTGATTTACGATAAATCTTGCGGCCGCGCCTGTCTTCGCAGAAAATCGTAATGTAGAGCCAGTATCGAAGGACCAAAGAAATCGAAAGTAGAGCTATGTAGAGATTTCTCGAAGGACCAGATTTAGAGAAAGGGAAAATAAATATTGTTATTTTGTCAGGTATGAATGTATATTATATTGTTGATATTGCCAATTAATGTGTAGAAGACAGTTTTGTGATGTAGAGCGAAGAACAAGTAAAATGTTGAGTAGAGAATTATGCAATGTTAAACAGATCAAGCGTCATCATCATCATCGTCATCAACAGCCTGAAGACGTCCACGCTGAACAAAGGCCTCCCCCACAAAGCGCCACTTTGAGTGACTGCTCGCCTCCTGCATCCATCGGCTCCCGCAGTTTTCATCAGATCGCCGGTCCATCTAGTGGGGGACCGGCCTACGTTGCGTCTTTAGGCTCGCGGTCGCCACTCGAGAACCTTCCTACCCCATCGGTTTTTAGTTCTACGAGCGATGTGGCCTGTCGAATAAAGTAGAGCCTACATCAAACGGCCAAAGGAAAACGAAAAGTGGAACTTGCATGAAGTTATTAGAGAAATGCAGATCGAATTCAAAGATGTCACCAAAATACCATGTTGGACTTTCAAGAGAACTAGAGCATTTAGCAGATATTAAAGCCCGAATATCAATGGCGAAAAGAGCATTCAACAACAAGAAACACCTTTTTAAGTCCAAAATTTCAAAAGCTTTAAGGAAACGTTTTATAAAAACCTACATCTGGAGCATAGCTTTGTATGGAAGCGAGACATGGACGATGACCCAAAAAGACCGGGAAAGGCTGGAAGCATTTGTGAAATGTGGTGCTGGAGGAGTATGGAGAGAATAAGCTGGACTGAGCGAAAAACGAACGAAGAAGTACTGATCCTTGTTCAAGAAAAGCGGAACATACTAGCGACAACAGAGTCAAGAAGAGGAAAGATGTTTGGCTACCTTGTACGACATGACAGCTTCATAAAAAACATCATAGAAGGAAAGGTAGAAGGGAAGAGAGGAAGAGGCGGACCTAGAAGGGCATATAGAGATCAAATAAAAGAAAAGATAAATGTCATGTCGTACGGTGAAGTCAAAGCATTGGCTGAAAAAAAAGAAAGATGGCGATTCGACAAGAGCGACCCTCTTAAGGTGAAACGTTTTACTAGCGCGGTAAATTCAAATTTTCTTGCGTTCTTTTGCCAATAATAGCTTAATTACTCAACGTGATTACATTAAAACTATCTTTCCGCAAATAAATAGAATGTATCAATAAACTACAATTAAAAGTATCATCTACATATATCATTGGTTTAGCGACAAATGGCAATAGACTGAAAAACTAAGACGAAATTTGTTTATTGCCACTTGTCTCTAAACCAATGATATCTAGGAGATACTTTTAATCGTAATTTGTTGATACATTCTATCTCTTTACGTTAAATCAGTTTTAATGTAATCACGTTTAGCAATTATGCTATTATTGGCAAAATAACGCAAGAAAATTGAAATTTGCCGCGCTAGTGAAACGTTCCACCTTAAATAAAAAGAGAGAAAAGTGGAATACTCAAACTTAGCTTCTTTTCTGTTTTCTTACATTAATTTCTTGCAAACGTCAAATGCTTTATTTATGTATTAGTATAAATATTTGGTTTATAACCTATAAGCATGAGAAACAATTGGATAGTAAATCTCACAATTGATAGAGGCCGCCTTCGTTCGGAGACGTACAAGCTCGCTTACTACACATTTATCTATAAAGAGAGACGTTACGTAAATCATGTCCAAATAATTGTTCAATTTGCCGCAATCGCGTACAATAATAAACATACAATTTCTCGGTGCATTAACAGAGATATCAAGGCATTAACATGAAAAACGTAATGTCGGACGCACACTTGCGCGCTTGCATGCGCATGCGCACGCGCTCCGCAATTACGTAACATAAATCCATAGCGAGCGCGCCCGTGATCGATGGACCCCGCCATCACAAACAAAATAGACCCCCACTTGTTACTAGTATGATATATCGCTTTTACTTTATTTAGATCGCTCTATTAATCCCAACTTTAATAGCCATTACTTTAATGCACCGACTAAGTATTAAAAACCGTTTTATCAAACGGTTCCCTTTATACCTCCCTGAAACAAACATAAAACTGATAAATACGTTTTATAACACCAATATAAACCGTTTTCTAATGCCGATTAAACGGCCATAAAGTCCGGATTAAAACATAAAACCTCCGTGCTGTCAACACAGAATTTAAACTCTACAAGAAAAAGGAAAAAGTTGAAAAAAAGAACGTCGACCAAAGAGGCGCATTAAGAATTGAGATAAAGGAGATGGACGAGCACTCAGCGCGCGGCCAACTTTATTATTTATTGACACTTAAAATAATTACTGGCTGGTTGGCCCGTGCCGAAATGTGTCGTTGTCGGCGGACGGTGTCGAAGACCTCTACACCAATTTGTGATGCTTTAAATAGATTGTCTTCGCGGAACTATAGGTAACGACCGTGGATTGACATTAGGTAGGCAACAAAAAAAATTTTGGATTCAATTGTACGGGATTGGAGCGTCTCGAGTGCGGAGCGGCTTTTTATTAGATCACTTTATACTGATGTGACTATTAGAAGAATGTTAATCTTTTAGGACAACGAATAATGTATTGTTTCTGAAGTTTTACCTTACATTACCTACTTAGATTTTTTATGTTAAACGGTGCAAACAAGTAGGCACCTATACGGCCCACCTGCTGGGAAGCGGTCAACGTGGCCATTGACATCTGTAATACTGGAGGTGTCATTATCTAGTCAAGTTTGTTTAGTATCATAGACAAAATTTCCAAAACATGGCAACATTTCGCCACATCCATCGACTAAACAGCAATAAGGAAATCAGGAATGCACCGCAATGACAGGGCGGGCACCGGTGCCGGTGGCGCCGCGTGATGACAGGGCGCGAGGTGTCCTCTCTCATGTACTGCGGGGATTGCTAAATCCTAAGCGATGCAGCTGGCTTGCACTGCTTACATTATAAAATGACATAGATAATGATGAAACTAGATCACTACAGAGATAATTTAAATAGGTTATCTGACTGTAGCATCTTTGACTATCATATTGTTTTTAACATCGAATCATAATTATTATTTGGAGAGTAGCGAAATTATTCACTAAGGAGGGATAGAAACATTTACACTACCTGTAAATATATACTTTGAAACAAAACTATTGATTATTGAAGATGATTTTTATAGCAGTATCGTCTGCTCAGCGTAATCAACAGATCAATATTTAAGATAAAGGAAAAATTATCATTACCATCAACAGCCTGATGTCCACTGCTGATTATAGGCCTCCCCCACAGAGCGCCACTTTGAGGCTGGTTGCCTCCTGCATCCAGTGGCTCCCGGGGTTTTAACCCGATCGTCGCTCCACCTCGTGGGGTGCTGGCCTACGCAGCGTCTTCCGGTTCGTGGTCGCCACTCGAGAACCTTTCTTCTGCGTCGGTTGTCAGTTATACGTGCAATGTGGCCTGGCCATTGCCATTTCAACTTGCTAATTCTAAGAGCTATATCAGTCCCTTTAGTTCTCCTGCGGATCTCCTCATTTCGGATCATATCTCGCATGGAATCACCGAGCATAGTTCTCTCAATAGCTCCTTGTGCGACTTTGAGCTTACTAATGAGGCCACCAGTAAGAGACCATGTCTCAGTACCATAAGTCTAGTTATATTCCTATCCTATTCTGAGCTGGAAATACGAGAGTATACAGAACAGTCATTCACAAATAGGTACAATTCAATTCACCTTTAAACCAACTGTACGTAGGTACAGCGACCTAATCTGCGTAGTAATTAGGGACCTTGACAGAGTTGTGGTGAAGATTACACTAATTTAACCCCGGCATTAGCCAGCGCTGGTGGCTGCCGACCGCAATGTGAACTTGGACGGTGACCTTGGTCCGCTCTTCATTTTGGTATTGGAATGGTTTCTTCTTGTTATGTTTGTTTATAAGTAGATCGTTTTGTTTGAGCATTAGAGAGGTTGGTAAAACTTCGGTGCTTCTGCTGTAGTAACTTTTGGAGCACCTTTCATCACTAACTTGTTGAGATTGTGATCTAAAGTTATTCATCATCCTCTTTGCATTTTCTTATTTGTTATTGGGGTCGGCTCCCGATCTAACCTGTAGCGGCGAGCTACCAGAATTACACGAGCGACTGCCACCTGACCTCGCAACCCATATGGACCCAGTGACAGGGATGGTTAGATGAGGCGTTACATTCTATCAGGCGTCTTGCTACCCTTAACGATTGCCATAGATGTTCTTATGACAACCGGGACCGACGGCTTAACGTGCTCTCCGAGTCATGATCTAAAGTAATTCTAAAAAAGAATTTAGATAAGATCAAAAAGCAGTTAGTTGTTAGGTACATATTTAAAACTGTAGCACGACGCTCAAATCAATAGTTAAAAATGTATAAGGACATCGTTGTGACATTCCTTGCATTACAAACTATCTACTCCCACATAGCCTCGCGTGTACCATATCTCATAAAGTCTCCGGCCGCTACCGACGCATTTCAGATTATCTCAGTTTTTATTCATTCCCTTTTATTTGTCCCACTTGTATATGAACTGTCTGGACGTCTAAATCGTCGGTGAGGTTGTTTATCACCCACGGACAGTTATGGCGACAGGGTACATGAGTCCGTGATAAGAACACGCTGTAAGTAATATAGTGTTGGGTATTCGGTGGTTACGTTTTGAAGATTTTTTGTTTGTAGTGCTTTCTGGGAAGTTGGATGTGGAGGAAGGATGATGCGAATTTTTATGTAGATCTATTTAGTCCGTATATAATGAATGTAAGGACAGAGTAGTTTCTGTGCACTGAAATGTTTCTGTGTGGCTATTGCTTATAACTACGTACGCGTGTCAAGTAAACTGCAGTTTTCATTCGTTTCATTGCAGTGCCTCGACATTCCACTGGACAAGAACCTACATACTTAAATGAAACGCGATTGTCTTGGGACTTCATTTATTTGGTGCCTAGGACCGTAGACCTAAGATAACGTAAATATTCTAGGTCTATGCCTAGGACTCTGTACAACTTATAGGTCAGGAAAAGGAATAAAAAAATCAGTAGTTATGCCGTGCTTTGAGAGTTGTCTCGATAGTATAAATAGGTAGGTATCCAAGTTTCCATGCAAATCATGCAACGAACTGACGCAGGTGATATGGACGCCAAGAACATGATCTTTTAAATACTTACGTAAATGGGATTCTCCATGCTAGTCTTGTACATGTACACTAGCCAAGAGCAACCTTGTTGCACCTTAAAGTTGCGAAGTCGGCTGTGGGTCGCGGGCATATAGAAATGAGATATCTGTTCCATTGACGACAGTGATGATGACCTTTGGGTTCCTATGTGCGTTTGTCTAATAGTGACTATTAGTGCATGGATCCATATCGACCCAGACTCGTTCAAACATAATTGATCCTATACCTTATTGAAATCTTAGGTAAGTACGCTTTAATTCTATCGCAACATCAAAATCACAATGTCTTAATCCAAGTCTGGCTCCATTAATCCCGCTGCAGGTGTTAATGCCGATAATAACCGGCAATTTAAAGTTGCGCCTCGTGCCGTTTTCTCATAAACCGTATAATATAGGCGCTGTATTGAATTATTTGAGATTATGTTTGCTGAAGGACGCACCGCGAGAGCCGTGACATCGATAATTGCGTTCCGCGCCCTGACCCCCTTGGTGTATCGTCGTATGCAAAATAAAGTTCTACTACACGGTACTAAAGTAGGGACAAAAACTAGGCAAATTAGTAATTTCCAAATAGGTATAATATAGTATATTCTTACTCATACACCTACCTCCTTTTTACGTACGACAGCTCTACGAAACTCAACTAAGAAAACGGACCGAACGATTGTTTGATTGTTTTATTCAAAGTCCCGCCTAGGACTAGGAAAATATAGGCCCCTACCTACCTAACTGTTTTTCTTATGTCCACATATTGAAGGTTTTATCAAAAAATTCTTAGTTATTTATTTTGACCTTTATAACCACAGATCTCAGAAACCAAATATATACGGTATATAATGATGACGCAGGTTACGACCATTCTGAAATCGTTTTAGTTTGTACTGTTGAACACATAAATTTAACAAAATTCCAGTTTTGCAACTGTAATTTTGTGCTATTTTGTCCTTTTTTTTATTTTAAGTTACGCAGAAGCTATTTTAGTTAATCCATTTACCTAAAACATTTTTCCTCCTCATCATCTTATTGCATTACGTTCTCCATGCGAGTGCCCGTCCCATCAAGCACGTCTTCAGTTCGGCAGGCCGCGTGTGACCGTTGATCCCTGACGTCACGCCGTTTAACCATCCTGCATTAGTGGCTCGGCTGGTAATTAACGGCAGATGAGTGAAGGAGCCTTGATGTCTGTTTACGAGCTTGTTTGAACACTGCCTAATTGGTTTCCCTTTCCAAGTTTATATCAAATATCAATAGTAGGTCTATCTACCTAAGTTTATTAGTCATACGTCGTTAACTATGTTTATATTTAAAACTACACCACACATACTTATTAGAGAGCGATGGTGGCCGAGCGGTAGCACGTGCGCTTCGCAATCTTACGGCACCGGGTTCGATCCTCGGCCCTGCACCAATTGCTTGCCGCTACAGGTTAGATTGAGAGTCGACCCCAATAACAAGTGAGAAAAGGCAAAGAGGATGATGAATACGGAATACCTACATCAAGTTTAACCACTATCCATAATATGGATAAGATTAGACGTGAGGTTCTCAAAGCATTTGAAATTGCCTAAAATCTATAATAATTTGTTCCAGAGTTCAGAAAGTCCGGTTGAAGAGAAGCCGAGCAGTGAAACCAGCTACGTGGTCGGTGCGTGGCCTCCCAGCACTCCAGGGCATACGGGGTACTTAACCGTTGCCACACTACCGCCGGTGTGTGCCAGGAGTAAGTGCTAACAACCACAGAATAATGCATGTCTAGAATCCACTACGCGAAGTCACTTAAATAAATAGCGGCATTTCACTACAACGGAATAAAGTACGGTTCAGCTCCAATGCCCAAAACATTCTTAGGGTACTAACCCTAAACAGTAGGTGTCTTTCTTTCTATCGCTATGGCTCTGGTCTGCTGACGAGTTCCGCGTATAGAACCGGCCCAGTAGTCGGGGCTGGTCCTATGTAGGTACCTACTTGTAGTTTTTTTTGTTTTTATGAGCTTCAGAGGTTCAGAGTCAATGTATCGAGTTTACTCCCATCGGTCTCACGTGAGATCGAACTCCGGATTCGGTGAGTATACTCCGCGTCGTTAAATTCAGAGACGAGATCAAACGATAACTCGGTGAAGTTCGACTCCAGCCAAAGACAAGCGTAGTTTGACGTTAGTGAGCAATGCTTTATTCACGTTTTCTTTTTTATCTGGCAGTATTATGCTAAAAAGAGAGAAAAAAATAGCAAATATTGTATGGAAAACTGAAACAGGAGACCAAATTTAGTAGTGATATACTCTTTGCAGGAAACTTTAAAAAGCGCGCCATTTCAGATTATTATTCTGTAGGTACGTACCTATTCAGGAAAGCGCGCCGTTCTCATTGTTTATTTTTCAATGTTATAATTATTCTAAATTGCGATGTTATGTACCTACCTAAATATTAAAGAGACGAGTTAAATTTAACGTGTATACAGCAGTCGTATATAATAAAACTATGAAGTAAATTTATATAATTATGTCAATGAATATCTACAACAAAGAAAACACACAGTAACTTATCTGCCAACAATGAGTAACTGGTATATTTATTTTAGGGTGTTTCATTGTTATTTTGATTATAACAACCTACCCAATTTACCTACCTGCACCTTTTTTGACCTACTCAATTTTATTTCGTAATTTATTCATTTTATTTTGATACAAAATACATTTCTTCACAATAACCATCTTAAAAATTAATTCTAATCAGCTTTGTTTTTAAATAACAGGCGTGATAGCAAAGATGGCGGTGTCTGAGCACGGCTCGAGTCACCGATTTCGCGGCTCAGCCCGTCTCATTCTTAGCTGAGCTTATACTCACAGATATCTACTATACTAGTCAAAGACAGATAGGACAGCTCTATATGATCGACAATTAGTTCCCGTGTCTCCACGAAACACTGGTGTCGCCATAGTGATGTACCTAGCTCCATATTCAAATATCGATATCGATACCATAGTGACGTGCCACGCCAAAAAAATATCGACATGGAAGTTACATAGGAAGTTATTATTATTATTTTAACCTATTACATTTTAATACTACAGGAAGATGAAGCACCCGCTAATAAGGATTAAATGAAACAAATGAGACTGAAATAGCTTTTATTTATTTTTATTTCTTAGCCTAAGCTTTGTATTTTTACTGCCATTTTTAGGCCATTTTTTGGGTTGAAACCATTTTTATTTTAATTATTTATTTTTGCTATTCAAATTGAGTTTACTCACCAGATAAGCTCAAGGGAATCCCGTGCAACACTTCATTTGCAGTGAACAAGGATATCCATGCAGAAGACGGTTACCCATCCCATCAAATTGGGGGTATATCAAAGTGATTTTGGCGAACACGTTTGTTCACTAAGACAGGCCACTGAGCTCAGTATTTGTAGGAATCAGAAAAGACAACCATGATTCTCGTAATTTATCGTCCCTTGGGATACTTAACAGGCGAAGAGTTTTATTAGTTGCAAGCTTCAACATGACATTTTCGCGTCGCCATAGTGTTGATCAATAACCATAGTCACTGCCCATGCTCAACTGATTAAGATAATTGGTATATAATTTGAAGTAAGAGCGATGGTAGCAGAGCAGTAACATGTGCACTTCGCAATCTTACGGCACCAGGTTCGATCCTCGGCCTTGCACCGATGATTTATCTAGTAAGTTATGTGCAGTTTTCGATGCCATCCGTGCCTCCGAGAGCCGTCGGTCCCGGTTGTCTTAAGACCATCTATGGCAATCGTTACGGGTAGTCAGACGCCTGATAGAATCTGATACCAGGTCTAACCATCCTTGTTACTGGTTCCTTATGGGTTGTGAGATCAGATGGCAGTCGCTCAGAGCCAGATCTTGTATAAGGGCAATTTGAGCTTCAGCCCAGCGCGCCGTGGAGATAAAGGGCCCCCAGCCCCCACTGAAATTTAACGGGTCTTATCTAGATTTACTTATAAATGTGCGAAACCTGAAACTATCAGGATTAACGAAAAACAAGAACAGCTGAGAATTAGGCAAACTCACGGTCCGATCCTGTAGTCGCTCGTGTAATTCTGGTAGCTTGCCGCTACAGATTAGACTGGGAGCTTGGGAGCCAACCCCAATAACAAATGCGAAATGGGAAAAAGGCAAAGAAGATGATGATAATGATATATTATTTTGAAATAAATAAATATATATATTAATTTGAAATTATACACAAAAAGCCAGAAAAACTACGAATTATACCGATTAATTAGGTTGTGTTATGTACATAATTTCCATGACAACAACACAATTGACTTTTGACATTATAGAAGTCACTTGATGCAAAGAAAATGTCGGAATGCGTGTGACACGAGCGTTTCGTGGAGACATCGGTACTAAAGCTGACCCGGGCCTGCTTATACTCGTACTCTATTATGCTAAGCTGGACTGTGAATGCCGATACGATCGGAGTTTGAGTCTAAACTCAAATTCTGACATAACGAAGTTTGAGATCGAACTCGAACTCGTTTGTGAATGTCAGCCTAAAACACTAATGTGCATGTGCTAGCTGAGAACCTTACCTAACCTATTCAAGGATCACATTCTTTTTCGTTTACAGGAAAATCAAAGAAAATCGTAGAAAGTCCTGAAGAAAAATCAGCAGAAAACGGCAGCATGGACGAATAAGATTAAAAATGTGAATAAATATCGTATTCAAGGAATGTACTTTTTATTTCGTTAACAATAAGGACCTATCTGATATATTCCTGCGACTTCCCTTATGTTCGTTTTCAAGATGAAAAAAAATCTGTTTTAGTTTTGGCCACAAATGCAGATAATCATACTCTTACAATTTGGAGTAGAATTGCGTAAAATATCGCTATAAAGGACTTTACCATCAAAATAGAAAACTTATATATCTGTAGAGTTATCAACTTTAGCTTTATAACTTTGAATATTTTTAAAGTAACAGAATAAACCGATAGAATTGAACAATAAGTTTGGGTTGATTGAGCTTGAATTAAACAGCTTGTTAAGATTAGTCAGGTTTTTATTAAATCAAAGTTAAAATACAAAGTTTTGACTGGGAACTTTCAAATAAATATTACGTAAACCATTTCTGAACTGCATGAAGATTGTAATTAAAAATAATGTTAGCTTAATAACTAATTAATTAATTACAAAAGTTTAATAATTAAATAGCCTCAAGTAAATCGGAAGTCTAAAAAAGGCAGTAGTCAATTTAAAAAGATTTCTTTTGGCAAACGGAGTTTTCAATTTGTTTATCACAGGATAACATTCGATAAATTTTCTCATTCATTCACAAAATCGCAATCTATATAGTGTTCTATACAAGCATAATTTAATAATTTCATTTTAGTAAAATCTTACAATATTACAGACTATTATTATCCATATTATTTTTAAATGATTTAATTTAAAAAATGATCTTCCAAATCTGATTTCGATAGAAACTTATTACAATATAATTTATGATATTATAAATTTTAGTTAGTTAATAATTAATTACTTAAGTTATTTTTAATCATCATCATCGTCATGATTAAAGATTTAACTTTTTTTTTGTACAATCATAAAAGGTTAATGACTGAAAGGTGGATTGAAGATGATGCTTGAACTTCATTTTGGTAGTCGATTATAAACGTAATGACTCGATAAATATGATACATTTTATGAGTATACAAATCGATTTTATTTCTATTAACATATCGGTATACAATGTAATTTATAATTGAAATTTTTGAATGTTTTTATTCATATGTTCTATGACTATTTAAAAGATTTATAATAATATCAGTATGATACAAAATGCTTCGCATTTCTCGATAAAATATTGCTATTGATCAATAAATAGGAACAACTTTAATGTTATGAAAGTAAAGTCTAGTTAAATCTAAGTAAACACTACATCTAATATTAGAATACAAATGAGATACAGTAAAACAATAATGTTAAAATAATGGCAATACATCGTTAAATAAATATCTAAATTAAAGCAAAAGAATGAAGAAAATGCATTCTATAATTACTTGGTGGAATGATAGAATATTGAACTACATAATTAGTTAATTACATTAGAAATTAAATTGTGCAGGTAGACTGAAGTACCTATATAAATTAAACCTAGTTTTTAGCACAAAAAAAATTAAATATAAAACCGATCGGTATTAATAAATTATTAGTCATTAGTCAATTCCTTAGTAACATTCTACGGCTGTATACTCTACAAAGTAATTTAATATCAATATAATGGATCGCTTAACGTATGCTTAGCATAACGCACTGTTTACATAATTATTATCATTGTAGGTATAAAAATAATATTGCTTTAAGTTGTAGGCAACAATTCGTATTTGCGTTTATCAATTTACTATTATAATTATGTATTTCTACAAAACAGATGTTTATTGCAGTTTACCTACGATCGAAATTAAGAAATACTAAAATCTATCTACCACTCAACTGGGATAAAATGTGGTCTTATGTTATTCGCCAATAACATAAAATCGTGTCCCTGGTTGGAGTGTTCGAGGGTTTTATGTTCGACGATTATGGGTCAACTCACATAGAGTGGCAAAATGCTCGAGCAGTTTTTAAGTGCTATTTGAATATAAACCTTATTCCATTTAAACAAAGCTGAAAACAGTATGCAACATTAAAATCTTACCTATTTTAACGTTGCATACTATTTTCAGCTTTGTCTAAATAGATTAAGGTTGATATTCATATAGCACTAAAAAACTGCTCGAGCATTTTGCTGCTCTGTCTGAATTGAGCCTATGGATAACAGTTTGTTAGCACATAACGCCACGGAAATACACTTCACATTGCAATAATTGAGATGGAACTCAAACGATACTCGTCTTTCTTCCGCGTACAATCGTCAGGCATCGGTGATAATAAAAACATTCGGCTGAAGTTCAGCCGAATGTTTTGATTTATATTCACACTCAGTTTTAAAAGCCTAAGGCTGCGTTTCCACCAGAGATGTTCGAGGATGTGTAACGGGCTCGCAGAGCATATAACCACTGTTGAAAGAGACGGGACTATAAATAATATTTTGTATGAAACGCGGTCTTCTTCTTGATCATTTTTTCATAGACAGCTGCGCTAGGCTACGGGCTCGTTTCTGTTTGAGACATTTTTCTTGTGACTTTTTTTCTAGTGTTACCATTTCACTCAATCAACGTCACATAGGCATATAATTATTATTTCTCAAACATGCTTGGAAAGAGCATTATTTTGATAACCTTTCTGATAAATCGAAATTGCTGTACTGGCGAGCAGCGGCCGGCAAGTTGTATGAAAAGCCCTATCCGTCGTGGTGTCGTGGCACCGTTTCACAGCGCCGTTACGCATCCTCACACCGATCAGCTACCACGCACATCTCTGATGGAAACGCAGCGTAATACCGGTCTGCACAAAAGCTTGACAGCTCTTAAGTTAGCACTATGTCTCTAGGACATACCGAAATGCATTGCAATAAGTACAGGCTTCGGTTCGCTTTACCATGTGAAAATGTGATAGCAACGTAGTTTGGATTGAGTGTCAGCCGAATGGTAGTCAAGTTTCAGAATCACATTTGATCAGTAATATCATTGATCATTCTAATGTCCTTAATACAAAACTACGCTATCATGAATCGTTTAAGTCGAGATTTCATTCAAGAATTGATCATTTTGTGAAGATATCTACAAGTTCTGGTTGAAATACAGGTCTAAAATCATCACTTCGTCAAAAACGAATTTCACTTTTGATCAGTTTTTCTGTTTGTCAATCAGTTTAGATTAATTTATCTTATGTCGCTAAAATCTAGATGGGATTGGGGAAGGAGCATTATGTCTAGTCATAGTCAAGCTAATGCTTGCGACGTTGCAGTTTGCTTCGAAAGTTCATATAAAACAAGCAAAATCTTCAATTTGCAGTCCAGCGACATCAAGTCGAATTTCTTCATTTTTGATGATTAGGGAACTTTGATTGCAACGCAATAGGTGAAATTTCATTACGAATTTGATAATTTCCACAGTAACTATGCACATAAACTGCGTATCGAAACTGTCAAATACATACATTTTTGTGTTTCTATCGGTTGCAATCAAGGTATGATCGCCTAACAGGTTAATCTAAGTTTGACATTCATATAAAGTCGCTAGACTAAATGGGATCAACGAATGAAGAAAATGTCTAGTCATAGTCAAGCAAAATGCTTACGACGTTTTAATACGGTTTGGAAAATGGTAATCACCAGTGAGTATAATTGTAAATTCAATTTTGATCAGATTATCTGAAATCGCGTTACACATTAGATCAGTAATTATTTTAAGTTTCACGTATTATCAGTCGATTTAAAATCGAATATCACGCATGATCAGTTGTTCTAAAGTCGACTTTTACGTGTGATCAGTTTATCTAAAGTCGCTAAAGTGGTCAATTGTATAGAGGGACGCGAGTTCTATTGCTGGAACACAAGGTGATAAAAGGATAACCGCGCGCGCTTGCAATCGTGTTTCACGTTTGATCAGTATATGTAAAGTCGAGTTTCACGTATGATCAGTTGTTTTAAAGTCGAGTTTCAAGTATGATCAGTTTATCTAAAGTCGCTGAAGTCTGTCTTCAATTGTATAGTGGGGCGTGAGTTTTGTTGCTGGAACACGGGGCGCTGAGAGGATCGTCCGCCGCGCGCGCTCGCTTGGCTCGCTTTTACCGCGCTTTCTAACTTGTTGCGTAGCTCGGATGATTGCGCCATCATCGTCTTGAATTCCTATAAAATAAAAATGTTGATATGTTTAGACATTGTTGGTGATTTTGATAAAACCAAAGTTGAAAATCGATTGAGAATAGAGATTAGTTGAAAATTCTCTCTTAGTAATACACCCTTGTGCCATAATGCGGAATTTAAATAGCATTTAATTTTTTCAATTTTTTCTCATGTAAGTGAAATTGTAATTTCTTTTTGAGAAAATAAATAATCTTTAACCAGAAATAATTACACTCACGGTTTGTTATTACGCAAGTATATTTCGTTTACATTTAACTACCTACAACGAGCTTTAATTATAGATTTTATTTTTTATAAGTGGAGCCCTGTTTATTTATAACCACAGATAACCCCCAATAGATACCGCATTACGGGATTTTTGTTCGGATCCTAGCTCACCAAAACTGGAGGAAGGCGCGGGTTGCGGGGACTGGAGCCAATGCGCTATTATTGGCTGTTTCGAGTGACGCCCTAATAATGAACTCTAATAATTGGTCGAAACTACGGCCGTGCTGCGAAGCGGCGATTTATATAGAACCATTTACGCCAATGCGTGGTGCGCGGTCGTCGTCTTTCATGCAGTATCTATTGGGGGTTATCTGTGTTTATAACAAACAAAAATAAACAATAGAGTAGATAAGTATAATACAGCAAACTTTACTTTTTGGGCAAATTTTTCTAAGATGAATCACACTAATATTATAAAGGCGAAAGTTTGTGCGTATGTGTGTATGTGTGTATGTTTGTTACTCTTTAACGCTCTAACAGCTGGACGGATTTGGATGAAATTCGGCACGGAGGTAACTTATACCCTGGATTATAACAAAGGCTACTTTTTATCCCAAAAACGGGAACGGTTCCTGTAGGAACGCGGGTGGAACCGCGGGGCGCTGCTAGTAAATATATAAGGGAGAAAGTGACAATTTTTATATCTAGCATTTTGGGCAGTACGTTGTCTGTCTGTCAGTGAATCACTCAAGACAATTCCTTAATTTATATTGATCGATTGACTAGTAATATTAAATTTCATCATCAGCCTGATGAAGTCTACTGCTGAACATAGACCTCCCAATAGAGCGCCACTTTGAGCGGCTGCTCGACTCCTGCATCCATCGGCTGCCCGTGGTTTTAACCAGATCGTCGGTCTATCGGCGGGGCCTACGTTGCATCTTCCGGTTCGTGGTCGCCACTCGAGAACCTTTCTTCCCCATCGGTTGTCAGTTCTACGAGCGATGTGGCCCGCCCACTGCCATTTCAACTTGCTAATTGCTAAAGTAACATCTTACCTGGGGATATTTCGGGCCGATTCTGGTAAGCCATTGCAGCGCGAATTCATGTAACGCACGGACATGCGCCGGCGCACGGGTTAGCTCGCTAGCGGAGCGGAGGTAAGAGATCACTATCGGGACCAACATCCACAGGAGTTGGATACCTGTGTGTAATACATATAAGAGTTAAATTTGTATCAACGATAGTAAATAATATGAGACATTTTGATTTTGACAAGGAACTTCTAGGTGCGTAGTATAGACACAATGTTGCATGAAAACCGTATTCCACACGTAACATATTTTTATTTAGTAATGTGACCGTACGCTAAGATATTTCTGCATCGGACTTGTAAAATTTGGAAAGACATCTTCTATCAAAAATATATTTATTTAGGAAAAGTATCACAAAAATTTTTTTTTTCTTTACATTAAAAATTACATAGAACATTAATAATTTCTAGGTTCAATCCTGTTTCAATTCATAATGTTACCTTTTGGACCATCCTCTGTAGCATGAAAAAGACAAAATGTCTATGTACTCAAATTAATGACTTTTCTTAATTCTTCTAGATTAGTTTCGGCATATAGTGACAGCCTATGTGGTGTGGTGGTTGAGCAGGTCGGCTCATAACCCGGAAGCGGCGGGTTCGATTCTCGCGAGAAGACTAGCATTTGTGCACACGAAAAAAAAACGCAAATACTTGTACTGTTGTCTGGGTGTTGTGGGACCTTGGTCCTCGTAGGTCCTGAGTTCCTAAATACAGGGAATCCTAGTTAGGGTCCAGGATTTATGTATGTGATCGTTTGGCGTTATTTATAGGTCTCTAAGGGTGTGTACAGATGTGGCGAACGCACTGCGCGAGTGCCGCGCCCGAAGCAGCACATGTGTGCGTGTGGACACACACAGTACAGTACTCACGCGCAGGCGCGGGCGCGGCGTGCACGAGCGCGTCGAGCGCGGAGAGCGCGGCGACGGCGGCGCGCGTGTGCGCCATGTCGGCGGGGCGGCGCGCGGCGGCCGCGCGCGCGGTCACGCGGGCCGCCAGCGCGCGCGCCCACCACGACACGCACTGCGGGGAGGACTTGCGCGACCACACGCTGCGCAGCACGGAGCAGCACGACGCGAACAACTACAGGCAACGGACGTTGGCTTATATACGGTTTCCATCCAGCGGGACTTCCGTCAGACGTCCGCTCCTGCAGGGCTATAGCACGAGCTATAAAAAACCACATATCACTTCTCTCAAGAATGCGTTTGACCAACGAACGATCACGCGGATCGCGTTAAAACATTTCTTGCGTTTTCATTTTCGCTTTCTCGAGAGAAGAGCCATGTGAATTTTTATCATTTGTGTTGCCATAATCACTACGCTTGGCAGGCGTCTCGGTAATCACCAGACTTCAATGTACTGGGGAGAATTATCTTGCCCATTCCCTGGGTATTCTCTTAGCTGGCTCTTAACGGCAGCCAAAAGATGGCTACTTAGTAAGTCATTCTATTAAATTGCCTATTTTAGTTCCTACTCCGACAGTGATGGTGGCCGAGCGGTAGCATGTGCGCTTCGCAATCTTACGGCACCGGTTTTGATCCTTGGTCCTGCAGCAATAACTTATCCGGTAAGGTTATGTGCAGTTTTCGATGCCATCGCTCCGTGCCTCGGAAAGCACGATAAGCCGTCGGTCCCGGTTGTCATAAGAACACCTATGGCAATCGTTACGGGTAGTCAGACGCCTGATAGAACCTGATGCCTGGTCTAAGGGATGGTATTCCTTATGGGTTGCGAGGTCAAATGGCAGTCGCTCGTGTAATTCTGGTAGCTTGCGGCTACAGGTTAGATTGGGAGCCGATCCCAATAAATGGGAGAAGGCAAAGACGATGATGACTATAGAAAATGAAAAAAAAACATAACACAAGAAAATTGACATGAAACAAACTATCCTGAACCCACCTCATTGTCCTCAGTCTCGAGACAGTGCCTGAAGTGGTTGATGCAAGGGTAGTGCAGCGGCGGCGCGGGCTCCGCTCGGCTCAGTACCACCGCCATGCCGCGCGCACCGGCTACAGGTTCGATTCTTTGTTCCGGATCATCTGGAATGGGTTTTTATAAATAGGCATGCCATTTGACCACTGTCTCACCTGGGCCCTAACTCTGTATGAAAACACAGATTCCACACGATACGAAACAACGTCGCTATCGTATCACAGCATTCGAAATACCTTCACTTTACATTACAGTTATTTTTAATTTGAATAAATATTGACATAGGTGATGGTAACTTTTGACGTGTCGATGTTTCGGAACGCGTCTCAGTGGAACACATGATTTTTTACAGTTCAGATCGCGTCAATTCCACATTCATTTCGCGCAGTTTCGTTCTTATTTCATAGAGAATAGATTTTTGCAGATTTCTTATGTAAGATAAGGAATTCGCGTGGTTTCGAAGTAAGGTATCGTAAAATGGTCATACAGAATTAGGGCCCTGTGGTAAGTGATGACATGGCTTACTACGATGGTGCATGCTTACATAAAAGACACTCTTGAATTGATGACTTCCAAGTTACAGTAAATAGGTGCAGCTATTATGAAGATGGAGGTTGATCTTACTTAAATAATTGCAAACGAACGATAAGTTTAAATTCTTTAAATTTTGTAGTCCAGTCTAGATTTTTTCTCATTGAAACATGGCCGAAAAATGCATGATTAACAATCATTTTAAAAAAAAATCAGGAATGTGATGAAAACTCAACGAAAATATTAATAGCTAGCAAACTGAAGGTACTAGAAAAACTGTTTTACGTCCATGAAAAACTACTATAAAATGAAAAAAACCCTATTTATAAAACGCTTTAAATTGTAAAAATCTGCTTATTAATAAAAAAAACAGCAATAATTACATCAACAAAACGGGAAAAATTACAAAGAAAAGAACACCACAAAAACTAAAAAAAATATGTTAAATTAAGCACAGATAAACTATGAACATAACACTAGTGCACTCACCACTCTTCACCCGCTCCACAAGGCTGGCAAGTGCGCTCTGCAATAACGCAGCGTGTGCAACTCGAGTATCTTCCGAAGCGCGCACCGCGTTGCATTCCGCCGCACGTTCTAACACCAACTCGCCCGCGGAACATAGTATAGCCGACCCGTTGCTAAGTCGGAGGATCTCAGTCGCGAGGTATAGGATTGTGGGTAGGATTGAGAGAGCGCCTGGATATAAAAAAAATGCTGTTTTTAACCGCTCTAAGACTGTTGTATTCATAGAAATTGGTATAACATCTAGGGATTGCAATCCCGCAGCTCATTCAATCCCGCTTTCTAAGATTCATCTTTAAATATTTGGTAAACAGTTTTGTTTAATTTTACCCTACTCCTAACAACAGTTTTATATTTTGATATAATGACGATTTATGCGAAAGTTTTAGCGTCAAATTTTTTATTTGCGGGTTCCGCGGATCCGGGCTTTGAAGGTGCGGGATCCAGCAGAATAATAAAAACAGCGCGATCCCGCGGGAAAGCGTGATCCCGTTTTGCGGGACTGCAATCTCTAATAACATCATCAACAGCCTGAAGATGTCCACTGACGAACGTAGGCCTCCCCATAGCCATGGCATGGTTTTGATATAACAGGAAATATGAAACATGGCGAGCAAACGTGTTCAGAGGGAATCGGCGCTTCGCGATTTCTATGGAATTTAGATACGATGACGCGGTTGTGCCATATTCGTCACAATGGACCCGGACACAAAGGTCAAAATGGCATGCGGGACATTTAATTAGATTCACAGGCTAAAATGGTAGTAGCATAAAATGGAAACGCTCATTCGTGTTCTCAGCAAAACCACAGAATAAATAATAGGACTACGTACAGAATACTCACTCTGCGTAGTCACTCAAATAAATAGCGACTCTAGCTACAACGCTATAGAGTGTAGTTCAGCTTGCACAGCGCTACAAGCTTTCCTTAGACAGTTGCCTCGTTCTATCGCTATATCGCTGCTCTTCTGACGCGTTACTTGTAACGGGCTGACCCGTCTAGACGCTCGGTCCCATGTACTTGTAGCTTCATACCTAACGCGCGGAGTGAGACCTGACAAAACTTCATACAAGTATTCAGCAAAGTATCATCACATTATTGAGGCATGATCTTGTCTAGACTTGTACTTTTGAAGATATTTTGGTAACGACTCCTGAAACACTGTTTCCCCTAGTTCTGGACTCTATGGGATCATTATTACTTGGTAGCCAATTATGTCAATAAATAAATTAGTATTTTTATAACGCATCTAAATTCAGAAGAATTACGATAGTAACATTTCGTGTTCTCCCTGAAATTCATACCTTGCGGACTAGTCAACGAGGGTAGTTCCGACATGGCTGCCAAGCTCTTCACTAGCAGCGTATCCCCATGCACCCCTAAACCTCTCGGCACTCCAATCACCCCCACTGACCCCTCCTGCTTCAGAGGGTTGAGTGCTGGTAGTCTTCTAACTAGAAGGCATACGCAGACCTCAAGGCAGGAGAAGACTAGGGATTTTCCAGGCGGTAAGTCGCCTGTTGGACCGCCTTCGCCAAGAGTGTGGACCACTTCTAAGACCGATTGGGGGATCGTGCCTTCTGATGCTTCGTTCGGCGCTAGTTCTGTGGAATTTTCTTTGTTGTATAATTTAGAAAGTAGAATTACTTTCTCGTTTCCTCTTGGGTAATTTAGGCATACTGTCGTCTCGTTTTCGTATCTGTCATTATTTTTATAATCACTCTTCTTCCCGCGGAGAATGCTTTGTCCATGATTCGAGCTGAGTTGTCTATGAGTTTTTTTATGTAAACGAATGACCTGGATGAGCTAGTCGTTCGCCTGGTGTTAAGCGACACGGCCGCCCATAACAGATTGCAGTGTCACTCGGAACTCTAAATTAAAGTTTCGCGTGACACTGCGCACGTTATCCTGAGACATCACATACAGTCTAAACAGATTTCTAGACTGTGAGATAAGTTCATAAGTCTCATTTGCCCCTTAATATCACTAGCTACAATGCCCAAACACACAAAACACAATTACACTTTTAACAATACTTACGGGATCTTTACCGTGATTAGAATCAATTCTCAGTTCCCGATATTTCTATTAAAAATGGAAATATTTTAGAAAATGTTGCAAACAATTTTAAGCTCTGTACCTTTAATCTTAGACTGCATATTCGCCTGCAGCTGTTCCCTGGCCGCATCAATAACTAGTTTCAATGCATCAGCTGCTAGTAACAGCGCTTCCGTGCTTTCTTGTGTTAGGCCCGTTCGGTGTATCATTTGACATAACTCTATGGCTAGCGACCTAAAAATAAAAACATACTAAAATTGTTAATAATACAGATGGAAAAAAATATTACGACTTCTTTCGCATTTAGACGCAGTCAAGGCAGCTGCGCAGTAAGCATTTTTTCCAGATAGTTGTAAAAAACATGGTGAAGCGTCAAAATCAGCGATTCGGCACCCATCGCTGTCCGTGTTCGTAGACGGTCGCGCCGCAATCCCCACAGGCAGCGATGGGTACCCAATAGTTTCACGTCACTGACGCTGCCGCTTCCCAGACGCGCTGGTAGGGCCGAAGCTTAAAATCAGTTTGCCTTCTTTGTCAACAGTTTGCTAGCGCTTCGCGGCTCATTTGCTAGTTTGCCGCTCATAGAACATTGAGTTTGCACGCTTCTCCACTCACGTCACGGACAGTCAAACGCTTACCGTTTGCCTAGTGAGAACACAGCCTAAAGCGACAGAAGAGAGAGGCGGCTTGTATTGTAGTTGAATAAAATGTCAGACTTGCAGCGATGCGCGAACTAAATTGTACTTTCTTGCGTCGTACGAGAAGCTATTTAAATAAATGTTTTTATCTTAAACCAAATATACTATAGATACATTGATACAGTCTCTATGAAAATCACACGTCAAAAGTGTCCCCGCGCCAATGCTTATTACACAGATATATATACCTCTGTAGCTAACATAAAATAGTTCACAAGCGGTTGTTGCATTGTAATAATGAACCATAGCATCCTGTAATAGCGTTGTAAAACAATAATATGTGAGTTACAGCACTTTCATTGTGCGCACGCGACTGAGAGCAAAAACTAGGCACATGCCTTGTTTAAACGGTGCCGTTTTCGTGGCGGCGATCGTAGATCTACCCTATATTTCATCGCAGGTTTTTATCCAATTCTCCTGTGTCTATGTGCTAAGTATTCTGTGGTATAACTCACCTATCCTTGAGCAACCTGGCTCTATTCTCCGGTGCATCAAGTAGGGTCACCAAAGACAGCAAAACAGAAATCGTATGGTCCACACTTGTGTCTCGTTGAGCACACAGCGCCTCCATACAAATGCCTACAACAATTCAAAATGAACAATCATTTTAGAAAAATTCTCATCACATCATATCAACAGCTGGAAGACGTCCACTGCTGAACACAGGCCTCAGAATAAAACGTCACTTTGGACGCTTATCATAGGGACTCGCCATAATCACCACGCTTGGCAGGCGGCTTGGTGATCGCTTTAATGTAACGAGGAAAATGCTGCCCATTCACTGGATATTCCCTAAGCCAGCTTTTACGGCACCCACGGGAAGAGATGGGGTGGTCCCATTTTCACACCGCTGGGACCACACAGCCAGAGTTTTTTTTTTAATATTTTATATGGTGACGTTTGACAACATCTCGCAATTTTGAAAGTGATGATGCGGTGTATTTCTAATCTTGTTTGGTCACCAGCCCGGCTAGTATGAGCACCACGACAAAATTTTCTCGACACTAACTCGTGAGAGGCCGTGACAACACTATGGTAGCGCCTAAGCGTGTCTCACTCTAACAGCGACGACAAGTTTTCTCGCAGTGCGCATGCTAAGCCATCTGGTTAATATGAATATCAGAGCGCGATAAAGAGAAACGCGTTTGAGAAGAAATAGGTCAGTAATGATTACTTACCGAATAATAAATGGAACCGTTCGTCCACAGGTTCGAAGAATTCGAAATTTCCGTTCTCAGCTTTAGATGATCTGTTATCCAGGTTGGTTTCTGATTTATCTGAAAATTAATGATTGATTTTTATGAGCGAGTTAATCACTTTTATCGACTGGATCCATCAACAGCCCAATACGTTTCCACTGAGCCATATCTCTCATATGGAGTGCCCACATTATACAGGCTACGGCGAACCTTCGCCGTAGCCCGTATGTGTGGGCGCTAACACGATGCATCGCGATGCGTCGGGCGCAGACGAAGTTGTCGCGCGATGTATTCGCCGTAGCCCGCCAATTGTGAAACACTGCCGGTAAAACTTGCGCGCTAATTGTTTTTACTGTAATTATTTACCGACATAGGTACAATACAACGCTACTGCTTTCTCCATTTCATTTAGCCCATTTCGGCCGCACAGCAGGCAAACAAATTGACTGTGTGTCCGGGAGACAGAAGTGCGCCACAAAAACATCGCGTATAGTCGATGACGTTGACGACGTTTTGGCGCGATAAGGCACCACGAATGTTCGCCGTATATGTGGGCACGGCAATAGGGACCGTCTATTTATCACTAGAGGTTCGAAAGGGTGGGGAGGGGGGTTCAGAAAAAATCACGAAGCATCACCAGGGGGGAAAAGGGGTTCTTCGAACGCCCGATTTGTAAACAAAAAGTAGCGCGTTATTTGACTCGCCGTAGCCAGGCAGCAATGTCCCCAACTAAATTTTCCAATATTAAATTATAATACCTGTATTTACAGATATTTAAAAAAAATTACAGATATTGGAAAAAGAAGTCAGATATCAAAAATAACTTTGTATAAAAAAGTACCTCAAAAAAAATCACGTGATTAATGGACGACCCCTAACCTATAAAAAAAGAAATTGTCAACATTGAAAGACCTATCTTGACTCACCACTATTATCAGTTGCAGGCACTTGGTTGAAATTGGCATTGAATCTAAGCGAGGCGGCGTATAGGAGGGAAGGCCACGCATTCGCATAGTGAGCTCGTGACGCTTCGGCCGTTTCCGCTGAGTAGAACGCGCCACCACCGTGAGGTAATTGGGAGGAAAACTCTGAAATATTAATAACTAGGTTGGAAGTGCACCGCGGTCATACATAAAACGTGTAAACGTATGCCCGTCTGCACTAAAGTTCGACAGCTTTTAAATTCGCTCTTATCTCTCCAGGACGTACCCAAATGCGTTGTAATAGGTACGTCAAGAGGGATAATTGCCATTTTAGGAGCTGTCAAACTTAAGAGCAAACTGGCACTTTATAGTTTATCTGAAGACGTCCACTGCTGAACATAGGCCTCCCCTAGAGAGCGCCACCACGAGCGGCTGCTCGCTTCCTGCATCCATCGGCTCCCCGCGGTTTTCACCAGATCGTCGGTCACCTAGTGCGGGGCCGGCCTACGCAACGTCTTCCGGTTCGTGGTCGCCACTCGAGAACCTTTCTTCCCCATCGGTTGTCAGTTCTACGAGCGATGTGGCCTGCCCATTGCCATTTCAACTTGCTAATTCTAAGAGCTATATCGATCACTTATATGGCATAGTTTATCAATAAATGAGTATTTGAGTATTAGTCTTAATACCAGTTTCCTACCAGGAACTCTGAATTTTCAGAAATAAAAACTATTTTTTGAATACAATCTGTGCAGCCGTTTTGGCTTGAAAATCACACAATGAAACGAACATTTCCCTTTTATGTATGTATTACTAGAAGCGCCCCGCCAATTTTCGCATTTTTCTGTCCGAATTTTCCGGTATAAAATGTACCCTATATTGGCTCCGGTTGTCTTACAAATCTGTGTGCAAAAGGAGCCAAACATTTTTCTAAGAAAAAAAAAACAAACGGCGGCGGGAGGATATGTCACGAAGGTTCTATCCTCTTTCATTCAAATCCAGAGACAACATTTCACTTTCATGATATTAAAGATGTCAACACTAACCTGGTGGTAGGCTCAATAGAGCATGATCTTTCAACGCCGCAAGCCAATTCTCCCCCAAATTCTCCAGTTCTGGCTCGACTAACTTCAGCAAGCTCTCCCCCTTACTCTCAAACTCTCCGTACTCCTCTTCCTCGGTTGTTTCCGAGTTGTCGATCAAGTTGTTGTTCTGCAAGAACTGGTTGCGCCACTTGGCAAGCTCCGCCTTGTTGTTGAAAGGTTTTGTGTCGAGTTGTTTTACGTAGCTACCTGGAGCTGTGCCGTTACTGACCATTGCTACTATGTACACCTAAAAATGAATACTAGATGGTTTACTAGGTGGTAGGACTTTTCTGCAAAGTTCGTCTAGGTAGGTACCACCGCTTTGCCAGTTATTCTGCCGCCAAGCAGTAGTGTGCAAGCACTACTGTGTTCCGGTTTGAAGGGCACTGTAGCTAGTGAAATTACTGGGCAAATGAGACTTTACGAACTGATCTCACAGTCTAGAAAGTTTTTTTATACTGTGTGATGTCTCAGGATGACGTGCGCAGTTCGCAGTGTCACGAGAAACTTTAACTTAGAGTTCCGAGTGACACTGCAATCTGTTATGGGCGGCCGTGTCGCTTAACACCAGGCGAACGACTAGCTCGTCACTCGAAAACATAAAAAAAAGATGAATAATATTTGTGAGCATTTCAGACAGCGCCATCTAGCTCCAAACTAAGCAAAGCTATGGGAACCAGATAAGTGATAGAGTACTTAAGATACTTTTGTTTGCAAATACATACATAGAATACAATATAAAGTCCGAAAGCCCGAAGAAGAAACATCTTTGTTCACCACACAAATGTTTGTCCTGAGGGGGAATCCAACCCACAACATACAGCTCAGAAGGCAGAGCTGCTATAAATTGAGATATCGGGCCAGTCAGATAAATTTAATATGTACAGACTGGCTGCTGCCGTTGGATTTTCCCTTGGATAAAGAGTGGAACTATTGAAACTAAGGAAGAATAGCAGCACGAACACACGCACGCATATATTTACGATTAATTTAACACATGTTTTTGAGAGCTTTTAAATAATAAAGCAAAGTTGCATACCTCAGCCCAAGCCTTCAAGATGGACAGTTTCTCCAGGGTTGCCATGCTTTCGTTGTAAATCAATGTGGTGTTGCCCTTAGTGTTTAATTTGTCCAAGCTCGAAACCAGCAGTTGATGTACTCTAGGATTAAAAATGAATAATATTTAATCTTTTTAACTAGAACATGACTCGCTCTTATGGCAATAAGTACAATAAAAAAGTAGATGTTTAACCAAACTGAGAAAAACGTGCCTTTATGGCATGTAGCAGCCTACAGAATATATTTGGGTTACCAACATGGTGGCCAAGTGTTTGGTATTGTGGGGTCACCAGAAATGGGTGAGAATATCCCACATTTATATTTTTGTAATTAAATGCAGAGATGGACTTTCGGATGATCAGGAATACACTCAATAATGTTCAATACACATATATTCACTATTTACACGGTAAAAGTTTAAGAATTAATAATTTATAATATTTTAGCACGAAAAGAAAACGATATAGCAATTACGATCAATGACAATCTGTGTGTGTGTAGGTATGCCGTGTTTCTCACTACTGTACTGGCGGGCCCGTTCCGTAATGTCGGTAGGTGCGATCGCTTGCACCGGCAGCCTATTGTATTCAAAGTCGCGGTAAGTTTACATAGCGCTTGAATAATATTTTTCTCATGTTGTTGTTTTAATTGATTTTATGTTTTTCTGTTTCAGGTTCTACAGTGCGGTGCGGTACGCCACAGTATTTTATCGAATTGCAAAGCTGTAAAGAGAGTCCATTGATACATAAAAATAAGTTTATCACTTCTTGGTTGCCCTAACTCTCGTTTGTACATGGATGATTTCGTGTGTCGATGAGGGGGTAGACATCTTTGGTTGTAAGTATCTTTGGAACCCATCAATATGTTTTAGCTTAGCTTAGAAAGCGGTTGAAAAGGACATGTTTTTAAAACAATTTACTGAAAAAAACTTCAGTCAACTTTTTGAGATCATTGTTATTAGGAAAAAATGTTTTACGTTTAAGCACTGTTTTTAAAGACTATGGTTAATTATGATTAAATTTAAGTGTCAGTAGAGTAAAAGATAGCCCAAGGCCTGTTCAACCACACCCTGAAAGGATACGGTCTACGGACCAAACACCCTGTATATAATTTTTAACTGGATGAGTGAAATCAAATACTGCTCTTTGACCATTTTATGCTCATGCGATGCGAGATACAAGACAGACACCGCGCCGACTGCAGCAAACGAACTGAGGGAGGCGCTTTTGAGCATCGACAACACTGACAAAGCACTGCTCGGCTCACGGGTGGCTTGAGCAAGGCACGTACTATGCGACCGAGCATTTGCCTCACAAGCCTGCATGCTCAGTCAATACGTGGCTACTAAATATTTGTAGAAAATTCACATAAGTGCCACCATCTAGGCGCAAAATGAGCAAACCTCGCAGGAACCAGTTAGGCGACCATGTAACTTGCTTGCAACCGATTGAAATTTTTAGTTACATTGCTCATAAGCTCTAAGTTACGTGATATCCCCAGATAACTTTTCTTTTTTGTGTAATGAAATACTTTAACTAGTGCTTTATTAAAATTACAATCTAGCCATTACTACGGCCAATAAGTAATTTAAGTTTGACTTAACCTGCTACAGTAGAGTAATTAACACTTTCTTAACGTCTCTATTAAGGAGAAGGCACTTCGATTGTGTGATCTTTTTGAGCAAACTACACTATGGTTCAATGTCACTATCACTAAACTAACTCAAAAGGTTTTATCCTTTTTAGTCTTCTCACTACATCCGTGTTATCGAGGAGCTGGATAGCTTCGATACTCACATCACGGTGAAGCTTTCGTTCATGAGCTTCGACAAACTTTTTTATTACGTTAACGCTGAGATTGACCTACATCGAGGTCCTCATTTCTAATATACCACGGTGCCCCAGATAACTGGAAAAAATGTTATTACACAACTGACTGTCATAATAGGTTGTTATAAAACCTTTCATAGACTTTGATCGTTCTTATTCTTATAGAAGTATACGCTAACCTCCGCAGATCGTTGATATCCCTGGCTACTCCGCAGCCGATCCAAGCCGAGCAAACATCGCACGCAGCTGCCGTCACGTGAGATGCCGTGTCACCGGAAAACGCAGGACGCACTGCTGCACCTACCTACAGAAAACATCAACAATATTTAAGTTAGAATTAAATAAATTAAATAATATAAATAAATAATACACATCACAACATCAGCCGGTAAACGTCCATTGCTGAACATAGGCCTCCCCTACCCATAAAACGCCACTTTGGACGCTTATCGTAGGAGGTTTGCTATAATCACCACGCTTGGCAGGCGGCTTGGTGATCGCAGATTTTAATGTACCGAGGAGAATGCTGCTGCCACAGATAACCCCCAATAGATACCGCATTATGGGATTTTTGTTCGGATCCTAGCTCACCGAAACTGGAGGAAGGCGCGGGTTGCGGGGACTGGAGCCAATGCGCTATTATTGGCTGTTTCGAGTGACGCCCTAATAATGAACTTCATAATTGGTCGAAACTACGGCCGTGCTGCGAAGCGGCGATTTATATAGAACCATTTACGCCAATGCGTGGTGCGCGGTCGTCGTCTTTCATGCGGTATCTATGGGGGGTTATCTGTGGCTGCTGCCCATTCTCTGGATATTCTCTTAGTTAATTAATCAACGGCACCTGCGGGAAGAGCGCAAAGAGACCGGGTGGTCCTATGGTCAAGCCAGGATCACACGACAACCAACACAAACAAAACATAGATACATTAATGTAAGTACACCAATGCACATAACACAGAACAAAGAGTAGTAGTAATAGCAGTTATAGCGCTCATAGCGAAGCACGCCTAGCAGTTTCTAACCGATCGGTAAAGTTAAGCAACGTTCGCTGCAGTCACTACTTTGATGGGTGACCGCTACAGCAAAAAGTGGTATTTACAACTGAGCGCTACCGTGCTTCGGCGTCGGTCGCGTCTGTTATAAGACTATAGTCGTTAAACCAAGTCACAAGTCTATGGGCGGCCTAGACATTCTGACACCGGCCCCCTAATTAATTAATTTGCGAAAGGCGTAAATCTCGCGGTGATTGCTGTCATACATCATTATGACAACAATCACCGCGAGATTTACGCCTGTCGAAAATTAGGTAATTAGGGGGCAGGGCTGATCACTTGCCTACACGAGAAGAAGAAGATTAAAGAATGGTGGGCTCATTGTATCTTACCTGTGCCTGATACTGTTCCAACAACAAATGCCCAGGGAAGTCAGGTTCGGGTGCCCTTGCAAACTGCTGTATGATCATCTGCAAAGTCTTCAGGCCACATAGCCTCAGAGCGTCGGATTCACCTGTCGCACCAACGAAGGCCATTCGGACTAGATCGGATAGGTGGAAGGAGAGGTAGTCACCTGAAAGGGAGGTAGGATTTAGTAGTGTTTCTGTTTCTTTTCTACTAGTTTTATGGAGCTGATAAAAGATATTCCATATTACGTTTTTTTTTTTTGTAAACGAATGACGTGACGAGCTAGTCGTTCGCCTGGTGTTAAGCGTCACGGCCGCCCATTACAGATTGCAGTGTCACTCGGAAATCTACATTAAAGTTTCGCGTGACACCGCGCACTGCGCACGTCATCCTGAGAAATCACACAGTATAAAAAAGTTTTCTAGACTGAGATCAGTTCTTAAGTCTCATTTGCCCAGTAATTTCACTAGCTACAGTGCCCTTCAAACCGGACCACAGTAGTGCTTGCACACTACTGCTTGGCGGCAGAATAAATGGCAAAGCAGTGGTACCTACCTAGACGAACTTTGCAGAAAAGTCCTACCACCTAGTGAAAAGTTACGTTTTTTAGTTATGTCTTTTCATTTTTGCTTCAGTTTTTACATATATTTGGAAAATTACAGTTACAGTATTTACAGTATTGCATAGATAGTGCATAGTTACAGTATTGCATAGATTTTAAATGTAAATAGGCAAGAATACGTGCACAACATAAAGACATTCACAACTCGATTCGACACCAAAAATATATGATTAAAAAATCTTTTTTGTTATAATTTTATACATGACAATAAAATAAAGAATTCTAGTTTCATTTCCGTGGTTAAATACGAATATATCCAATTATCTACTCACTCTTAGGATCCACGTTTTGCTTTTCCTTTGCTTTAACAAGGTCGAAGTGGGCCGTGTCGTTCGTAGCTTCGCACGCTCCCATTATTTTCTGTATGCACTCCATTGCAAATACCTGTCGCGACAAGAAATATGTTTCCATTTATAAACTAATTCGATCGTATGTCTTTACTTCCCAAAACCCGCGGGGTAATTACGTAAAATTTGCAACAGCAATGCGACAGCAGTAGCAATGCGACAGCAGTAGCGAAGCATACATTCTCGACACCACCAATGATGTATGACAGCAATCACCGCGAGATTTACGCCTGTCGCAAACCTGTTGCAAGTTAGGTAATTAGGGGGCCGATCCTTACACTATCGAATGGTGTAATAATGCAGCGAGACTTTTTGTTCAAAAATCCAATGATGCAGTTTTAGTTTTCATCAAAATCGGGCCCGAGACTTATCGCCATTCTTCACGGTTTCGGATTTGGCCATCCATGTCCACTTGTAAAATTCATCCTGTGATTGCATATTTATTATTTACTTATTTATCTATCATACCCTAGTAGGCCATCTGGATTGTACGGCTGGATGAGTGGATGTGTCGGAATCAGCGTGGAACTCGGCTTGGTCGTCGTCGCCTTCCAAGTCGAAATCCGTCTCCAGATTGTTGCTATCCTCTGTTAAAGTTAAAGGAATAGTTAAAACTACGACATAATGAATAGCGCTCGACTGTTAGTGGTGCGCTTTTAATTGTGTATCTATTATTATGCCAATTAGTGGCATCGAAACGTTTAGCAGCTTTCTAGCTTTTTAGTGTGAAATGAAAATGTTTAACAGTAAACCTTGCCAGCGCAAACGACCTTACAACTTTATATTCTCACAACCTCTTGACCTCGTAATTATTGGAAATTCTCCGTAGAATTGAGTTTCAAATGTTCCCCCCTTTTTGGAGGAAATATCAATTTCGATGCCATCGCTCCGTGCCTCGGAGAGCACGATAAGCCGTCGGTCCCGGTTCTCATAAGAACATCTATGGCAATCGTTACGGTTAGTCAGACGCCTGATAGAATCTGACGCCTGGTCTAACCATCCCTGTTACTGGTCCCTTATGGGTTGCGAGGTCAGATGGCAGTCGCTGCTCGCCGCTACACGTTTGATTGGGAGCCGATCCCAATAACAAATGGGAAAAGGCACAGTGAGGATTATCATTAAAACCCACCGACGAGAATTTTTTACAATAAATTAGTAGGACATTTATACCAAGTTTCGTCAAGATTGAATAAGTAAAAATACGTACTGTACGCGAGTAGGTACTGTATCTATACAGTATAACATATCCATACATATCCAGATCCCGGACGAATAAAAGCAAATTCCGCAAATTATTGCGAAGACTTCACTCGCTTTGCTCGCTCGGTCAATAGATGCAGTACAAGGTGAGTGGATGGTGGTGGTGGTGAGGTGATTGGAGTCCTATCCCGAAAGGGGGTAAATCTACTCCCCAAGGTAGACAATGTTTCTTCTACGACTTTTCAAAATTAATAGTTTTTCATTGAAGAAATGCCATGTAAAGTTTACGATCGAAGATAGCCCTAGCGCAGCTGGGTGGTTAAACTTCGTCCTTGACCGAATGCGTTTAAATGAGCTGTGTTTAGAAATGAATTTATAGCATCTTGTTAACTCTCGTAGCGATCGCACGTGCAATTTTGGGAGTGGATTTATTTTTTTAAATGGAGGTTTGGAAACATGCAGTTTCAAGTAAGACTCTCACAACTTGTGGGCTATCATGGTCCCAGTCACCCCCTTCCGGGATAACACCCCATTTCAAACTCAGATAGTATACCAACTCTATCCATCATCATATATCAGCTTTGCCGTAAAAGCCAGCTAAGAGAATAAATAAATTCAAGGAATGGGCAGTATTACCTCCTTGGTCTGCATTATGATCTTCTGGAATCACCAAGTTGCCTGCCAAGCATGGTGATTAGGACAATGCCCTCCCTATGATAAGCGTCCAAAGTGGCGTTTTATGGGTGAGGCCTGTGTTCAGCAATGGTCGTATTCCCGCTGATCATGTGATTCAAATAACTTACCCAATCTGATAGTAAGGACTCTTTTCGCCAGCGCCAGCCAGTGCTTCAAACTGGCAGAAGACGCGGCAGCCAGTAGGCAACAAGTCAGCGCGTCACGAGCGTGAGACAGCGCACTTTCGTCCCTTTCTATGTCGAGGTATGCGAACAAAGCGCCTGGTAAACCCGTCTCTGTGATAACTACACCTGTTAACAAAATTTTTTTATTACTGATGTATGTAAGAAACGGATTTTTTCCCATACACATATAAACATATTATTGAGTCATGGAAATCTCATACGACTCGATTTATGCGTTCTTTCTTGCCTTACACCTGCAAAATGTAGAATGAGCTGCCCCAAGCGGTCTTTCCGCAGAGTTATAACATGGAGTACTTTAAGAGGAGGGTTAAAAGAGTTCTACAGGGTAAGCAACGCATTGGTGACGCCTCCTCGGGTGTTACAGATGTCCATAGGCTACGGTGACCACTTCCCATCAGGTGGGCCGTACGCTTGTTTGCTACCTTTAACATAAAAAAAAAAACAACCCTGGAGCTGTGATAGATTGTTATTTAGCATTTAAGTCTCTTCTTGAACACCTTTTTGTGCTAAACCATTAAATAAACAATACCAATTTTACACACATGTATCATCCATCATGGGTTGAAGTATAATACATGTGTGCAAAATTGGTGGCCGCTTGGCCAGAGTGGTGGATTATGCCCAACATCAAATGAAGGTCCATACCCCAGCACTGTAAACGTAATCAAGCAACGATGACAATGAGAAAGAAATACAATACAAAATACCCTGGACGCAAGCTATTAGAAGCCATCATAAGTACCATAAGTCATCACTGGACTGGCCTGATAGCTCAGTTGGTAGTAGCTCTGCCTTCTGAACTGTAGGCTGTGGGTTCGATTCCCACCCGGGACAAAGATTTGTGTGATGAACATAGGTGTTTGTTCTGTGTCTGGGTGTCATATTGTATTCTATGTATATATTTACAAAACAAAAGTATATAAGTATTGTATCAGTTATCTGGTTTCCATAGTACAAGCTATAATGTTTAGTTTGGGGCTAGATGGCGCTGTGTGAAATGTCCACACATATTTATTTATTTTATTTTATTTATTTTACTGGCAACACACACTAGTTGAAAATCTTTTTTAAAAGCTTTTGGATGCAAGAGGCATGTTGCCAGTCAATGAAGATCTATGAAGAACACCTATGTCCAGTAGAACACGTCTTTCTGATGATGATGATGAAGAAGATGAAGACACTTACCACAATAAGGTTTAGCAGGCACATGGTCTTTAGCCAACATAGCAAGACGGCAGACTTCAGCCGCTTCCTTCTGAGATAGTTGGCGGAGGCAACACAACGCCGCGCGACGTACCGTCAACTCTGAACTGGATAGGTCTTTCTGTAGGTGGACAAATGTTTTTTAGTTCGAAAACTATCGTAAGTATCATCTGTATTGTTGAACACACATAAACACACACACACACACACCCACCGTCTCTCTCCCTCACATATACACAAGTATACTTACACACAGTTGCGGCACAAGCGTATGCAAGTTGATATGATCCGGCGCAAACATCTGCAACTGCTGCAGACATCCCAGTGCTTCCCCGCGCACTCCACCACCACCGCACTCGAGTAACGCTGCGCAAGCGCATACGAACCGACTAACCGCTGTCACTGTACAGAATGTAAGACTACGTTAGTGAAATGAGCACCAGAATTTCTGTTATAAGTACACGATTTCGTAAGGCCGGCCTAGACGTTAAATTTTATTGATTAATTAAATTGACGAGTCTAGTTCCGTCAATGTTTTCTCCATACAGTAAACCGAAAAACATTGCTCAATACTAACCCGACACGATCAATAAAATTTTCAATCACAAAGATTGATCATTAAAATTGAACGTGTATGGGGCCTAACAATCCATAAAAATGTTTATCTGAAATGTTAAAGTGGTCTAAAACACTTTGTAGGACGTTATCGATAAACGGTAACGAAAAAACGGTATCTAACCGATTTTTCGTGATTTCTGGACCGATCACGTTTTTTTTTTTTTTTGTTTAAGAATGTCACGGGGTGGTCCCATGTAATTTTGGTAAAGATCTGATGAAAACCTTTAGTGATAGACAACTCCTCAATCATTACTAATTCAAATAACTGGAAAAAATATGCCATTCAAGTCCTTCTGAATACGACTGAAGTCGGCTTACCCTCTTTTTTAAATGGATATTATTGGAGGAAGTCGTTTCATACATACCTTGCAACTCCGGTCCCACGACAGTGATTAGCGCAGAGAGAAGCCGTCCGATGCTCCTATGCAAGTCTTCCATATAAGGTGGCGAAGTGAACAGTAGTTTTAACGCCAAGTTAAGCGTAGACTCCACGTGACTGCGGAACATCGGGCCTGATGCATCGGCTAGGACTGACAGCGCGTGCAGGGACCACACCTGGGGATATCATAAACTACTACGTTTAAATTTTTATGCATGACTGTGAGATCTAGACACCCTACAAAACAAACTTCTAAACCTTGTCAATTTTATTAACGGTTTTTTGACAACTTACACCCATGAAGTTTCGTACTGTTTACGTTAAAATGTCATACAATTAATATTGTACTTCATGGAATTCATCAAAACTAAATCAAAATGTACATTTATCGATACGAATTATTACGTTTACGTACCTAATTCGATTAATGATAATAGTACAATCGGAATGGTATCACATTCGAGAATCTTTAGAACATCACTAACTTGTCAGTTGTCGAGCTGTCAAAAAACCATTAATAAAATGGACAAGATATAGTGGCCGAACACAAAGTACTCAGCTTATTTTGTAGGTAGATTGTCATTTTGTAGTTCATAAATCATAAATCATAACGCCCAACGATCACATACATAGATTCTGGACCCTAACTAGGATTCCCTGTATCTAGGGACCCAGGACCTACGAGGACCATGCTCCCACAACACACAGACACAGAACAAGTATTTGCGCTTTTTTTCTTTGCACAAGTACTTGTCCTGCCGCAGGAATCGAACCCGCCGCCTCCGGGCTATGGGCCGACCTGCTCAACCACCACACCACAGAGGCTGTAGTTTTTTTAGATGTTGGTTAATTTCGAAGCAATCTGTGACCTCCCTTTTTTATGGAGCCATCAAATATAACCTCAACTTTGCCGGCCTCCAAACTTAGATAAAAAAATTAAAATGGCAACTTTTAGACCTTAAGGTCATAGTAAAGCTAACCTGCAATTCAACAGCAGAGTTGTCCTGAGCCAGTGCCCTTAGCACCGGCAATGCTGCAGCACTTGACGCTGCCCCTCTTGCTCTTTGCACTGCCCCTACTGCCGCCGCCGCTGCCGCTTTTACCGGTCTAAGTAGCAAAAAAAACCCATTGACGAAAGAATAGCTAAGAAAGTAGAAAGGTACACTAACAGTAGAATTCACTACATAACTATAAATAAAATGTTTATGGACATAAATACTCAGTAATCAGATTCACCGATCTGTTAACAGCTGACCGCGCGAGGGCAATGGCCCTCTTACTAAGCGCCTGGCTCTCTGCTTCAGTGATACTTCCACACAAGCGACCGGCGCAAGAGGTTGAAATCCAGGTCATTGACCTTCTAGATCACTCCACCAACCTGTTAACAGCTGACCGCGCGAGGGCAATGACCCTCTCAGTAAGCGCCTGGCTCTCTGCTTCAGTGATACATCCACACAAGCGACCGGCGCAAGAGGTTGAAATCCAGGTCATTGACCTTCTAGATCACTCCACCAACCTGTTAACAGCTGACCGCGCGAGGGCAATGACCCTCTCAGTAAGCGCCTGGCTTTCTGCTTCAGTGATACATCCACACAAGCGACCGGCGCAAAAGGTTGAAATCCAGGTCATTGACCTTCTAGATCACTCCACCAACCTGTTAACAGCTGACCGCGCGAGGGCAATGACCCTCTCACTAAGCGCCTGGCTCTCTGCTTCAGTGATACATCCACACAAGCGACCGGCGCAAGAGGTTGAAATCCAGGTCATTGACCTTCTAGATCACTCCACCAACCTGTTAACAGCTGACCGCGCGAGGGCAATGACCCTCTCAGTAAGCGCCTGGCTTTCTGCTTCAGTGATACATCCACACAAGCGACCGGCGCAAAAGGTTGAAATCCAGGTCATTGACCTTCTAGATCACTCCACCAACCTGTTAACAGCTGACCGCGCGAGGGCAATGACCCTCTCACTAAGCGCCTGGCTCTCTGCTTCAGTGATACATCCACACAAGCGACCGGCGCAAGAGGCAGCGGCCGCGCGTACCGTTGCACTGTTTGCTGATAGACCATTCTGTAGGAACAGAAAGACTTTAAGAATAGAATATAGTTAAATAAGGAACGAGCTGACCCCACCCCAGTTTTCACATTTAAGGTGGAACGTGACACTAGCGCAGCAAATTCAAATTTTCTTGCGTTCTTTTGCCAATAATAGCTTAATTACTCAACGTGATTACATGAAAAATAATTTTGCGCAAATAAATAGAATGTATCAATAAATTACAATGAAAAGTATCACCTACATATCATTGGTTTAGCGACAAATGGTAATAGACTGAAAAACTAAGACGGAATTTGTTTATTGCCATTTGTCGCTAAGCCAATGTTATCTAGCAGATACTTTTAATCGTAATTTGTTGATACATTATATTTCTTTACGTTATTATTAAGCTATTATTGGCAAAAGAACGCATGTAAATTTGAATTTGCCGCGCTAGTGAAACGTTCCACCTTAACATGACATTTTTCTCCACCATTTATTTTAAGTCTGGAGAATCCCAAGATACAGGCCTCGTGCTTATATAGTTTGTTGGGCCTCATAGTCCTAAAGGAAAATGTATATTCTTGCACTTTTTTGTTACAAACTGTAAGATTTCGTTTTTTGGGCAACAAAAATTGTCTTATTTATCTTTTGATATCTACCATGATAATGAGACTATCTATGGAAGGAACCGTACAAAAAGCCCACTATAAACATACAAATCACAGAGTCGAGGGATAGAAGTGGCCAGAAAAAAGGCACCAAAACAGGACGGGCCCGACAACGGGCAAGCGCTGCTGGGTGCCGCGCGTACAGTGCGACAGCGAACCCGGGGCCCCAGCACAAGGCGCCGTGCAGGAACATCCTGGATTTTTAGTGGGTATGCCGTCCACTATGGACGGAGAGTCCCACATATCCACCAGCTGTCCCCGTAGCTGGTGGAATCCATAAAGGATCTTTACCAGGGTAAAAAAAAAAGCGTCAGATTCTATCAGGCTTCTGACTACCCGTAACAATTGCCGGCGGCTTAACGTGCTCTCCGAGGCAAGGGGCGATGGCATCGAAAACTGCACATAACTTACTAGATAAGTCATTGGTGCAGGGCCGAGGATCGAAACCGGTGCCGTAAGATTGCGAAGCGCACATGCTACCGCTCGGCCACCATCGCTCTCGCACTTCACATTATCATTATCATAAAAAAAGCTTTCCCTGTAGGCACATTAATTTCCCTGTAGATACAGCAGTTATCACAATACTTACAATGACAAGTTCCACAGCAATATTTTTAACGGCCTCCTGTCCAAGCGTACTCTTCTGCTCAGCTAGAACCCTCAACGCTAACAAAAGTGCGGTGTACACGTTTAGTTGGATCGCCTCTTGGCGCGCCGCTTTTGACATCTTTATGCATTCCGCGAAATGCTCTAGCATTTGTTGCCTGGAAAATTAACGGGAATTATACTTGTGGCAAGTTAGCAGGCCCTTTTGACTGCTAAGATGTGATCACAACAGCCTGAAGACGTCCACTGCTGAACATAGGCTTCCCCCACAGAGCGCCACTTTGACCTGCTGCATCCACCGGCTCCCCACGATTCTGCTGACCAGATCGTCGGTCCACCTAGTGGAGGACCTACACTGCGTCTTCCGGTTCGTGGTCGCCACTCGAAAAGTGATACTTGTGACAAATCAGTCGGTTTAGTTGGCTAATGGCAATTAAGGGGCTATCACATTGTGACAATTTCTTTGGCTAGTGACAACGAGGCTAGTAAATTATTATAACATAACGAATGAAAATGAACCTCCTCTTTCCTTCAACTTACTTCATTAAAAACCCGTTTATCAAAAGAGAGACATTCATTTTGTTATCGAAGCGTCGAGTGAAGTCTATGCTTTCCCACTCCCAATGAATAAAATCAGAAATATCTCTTTCACTTTCACTATCTATCTATCTACCTGTCTCTCTCTGACATATCCTAGAATACTACTTACCTGTGTTTATTAGCCGCTCCAGCAAATATCTACGGGAAGAGAGCTACAGAAGCGTCGATGAAGTCTTTGCTTTCACACTCTCTATGAGCAAAATCAGAAATCTCTTTCAGCCCCACTCTATCAGTCCATCTACCCGTCTCTCTTTCTCTCTCTAACATATCCCAGAATACTACTGACCTGTGTTTATTAGCAGCTCTAGCAAATATCTGCGGGAAGAGCGCTACAGAGGCATCGATGACGGCTACCCCTAAAGGCTGCGAGCCGCCATGTCCACGGTACAGACCGCACGGCTCATGCTCCAGAGCGCCAGACCCACTCGCGCTTAGCGGGGATATCAACTGCGGGGTCAAGATATACTAGTTACAGAGATTCTATAATATTTGACTATATATACAAAAATGAACCCCTGTTTCTCCTGTTCGCGCTATAACGGCTTTACCGATTTCATTCATCTTTTTTTTCAATGTTTTCTAATACTTCGTAAACAGGGTTAAGGCGTAAAACTAATTAACCCGTGCGAAGCCGGGGCGGTCAACTAGTATTTGATGGCAAGGAATCTATGTTACCACATGGACCCTAATTCTGTATGACCAATTTACGATTCCTTGCTTCGAAACCACACGAATTCCTTGTCTTACATAAGAAATATGCAAAAATCTATTCTCTATGAAATGAGAACGAAACCGCGCGAAATGAATGTGGAATTAACTGGGATTGGCGCGATTTGAACTCTCAAAAATCATGTTCCGCTCAGGCGCGTTCCGAAATATCGACCCGTTAAAAGTTACCACCACTTATGCCAATATTAATTATTCAAAATAAAACTAATTTTAATGTAAAGTGAAGGTATTTGTAAAGTTTTTCTGTCAATTTTTAATAATTACCCATGGCTTCGTTATATCACATAAATATAAGCCATTCCTTTATTTAATTTTTTAGTGGTTTTGGGATGAGAAATCCTTTAGTTCTAATTCGGAACGCACTCGAGGTATCCAAAACCTGTCATAGATAATTTGTCTTAGATTATACAGAATACAAAAATTGTCGATTCCTTGCTGTGACACGATTTGAACAAGACACGATAACGACGGGGTTTCTATATCGTGTGGAATCTGTGTTTTCATACAGAATTATGGCCCTGATATTAAGACTAGAATGCAAACAATCACATCTCATTACAAAACGTTGCGTTGTAGCAAAAATCGCTATTTACTTAATGTGACTCATGCATTCCTATGCGTGAGTCATAACACACTGTCACTGTGCTGGATTTCATGCAAATGTTTTACGATACGTATTGAGTACATTAATGTACATTCAAATATACCCGTGATGATGATGATGATAGGTACAAAAATAAATGCTTGATTAAAATATCGCTTAAATAATATATACCTGCTCTTCAATATCAGCATGATCTGTGTCATAGATCCATCCTTCTTCTCCCAATAAGATGGTGTCTCGAGGATGCATCGCGCTTCTTAGCATACCTGAAAAAACATAATTTAACTTGTCTTTTGTATCACTCCTACTGTCTACGGTCCTCAAGATTTTCGCAGTCAGCGGTCATGCGACCATAGCTCAATTGGTAGAGCGTCTAATCCGGTGAGTTGGAAGGCGCGGGTTCAAATCGCGCAGGTGGTTAAAATTTTAAAAACTTTAGTATCTTTACTCCTACTTGAATTTCGACGAGTCGAGTTGTAGGAGTGAGAAAACAATGTTCAGCAGCTTTCAGCGTGAATTTATTTCAATCATTATACAGAGTTGGTTTTAATTCACCTAAAGGTTATAAGCATATCATCATTTAACCAAACAACTTATGTTCAGGTTTTTTTGCAAGTGTGGGTTAAAACTAGTTAAAAATGTAATATCTTCTTTTTTGCGTGTTGGGCATTAATACCAGGCCTAAAGTAATTACACGTACCTATTTTTTTTATACTTTGTTATGTAATAATGTAATTATGAATTATGTAGTAATGGGGAAGAAAGGTTCTCGAGTGGCGACCACGAACCGGAAAACGCAGCGCAGGCCAGCCCCCCACTAGGCGGACCGACGACCTGGTCAGAACCGAGCCGATGGATGCAGGAGGCGAGCAGCCGCTCAAAGTGGCGCTCTTTGGGGGGAGCTTATGTTCAGCAGTGGACGACTTCAGGCTGATGATGATGAATGGGGAAACTTGCCACGAACAGAGACAAATGGCAATGAAGAAGACTCGCCTAGCAGTGGGAATGGTACTTACAGGATAAAAAAATTAATATCAAAATGAAACTTAATGAAAAATATCATTAAATTGTAGAGTAAAAATTATTTGTTCAAGAGTTATGACTTATGACTTACATGGTTTTAGATGAATTTAAAAATAACACCATAATATATCTCACCAGTAGCAACATTCCCAGCAGCCGGGTCAGCCGATCCAGCCAGCTCCGCCGCTAGCAGCCGCAGTAGAGGCGCCGCGGGCGCTGCGCCCCCGCCCAGGGCTCCGCAAGCCTGGTACAGCCTCAGGCGGAGCAGCGCGGCCGGGGCTTTCAGAGCCCCGCCGTAGCTTCGCACCACTGACGTCACACTACCACAGTGGGGGGAATTGGGAACTGTTACGTTTGTTGGTTTGGCAATTTGTCTTTTATTAATTTCGTTTTTTTACTATTCCATTCTATATCATTTATCCGTCTTTGTGTAATAGTTTCGAACTGAGACCTCACAACTTCACTATTTTCCCATATTTTAACTTGTGATTGAAAAATACTTTGAATTATAAAATGTACTCTTCACGAGTGCAACATATCCTCACAGGGCTAATGCAATGGTATATTCGAGACTAAGTGCTTATATTAGACAAACTAAGTAATGACATTGTATGAACGCATGTAATAAAAAAATAAAAAAAACTACGGCTAAAATAAAATGAAACCAATTTTGAAATGTAAACGTAACCACTTTCTTTATCTTCTTCCGTTCAAATTGTAGGTACTGTAAAAATGTCAACCCTAAATTAGGGATCTTATCTTGCATCCAAATACCTCCACAACCTCAAAAATCAGCTAAGAGAGCTAAAGTCGGTTTGATAACTCTATAACCTCTGAAACAACACATAAACCAAACTACTGAGAATACCTACTTCGTAAGCACAGCAATGGCACCATCTATCGGTTGCGACAGTCGTTTCGCCGTATCTTCATTGTTGACCAGAGACGGGCAGTGGATCAGCAAGCTGTGTAGAGCTGATAATGCGCCCGCCCGACCTTCTAATGTCACCTGTGTATATGAAAAACATCATCATCATCAACAGCTTGAAGACATCCACAGCTAAACATAGGCCTCCCCCAGAGAGCGCCACCTAGAGCAGCTGCTCGCCTCCTGCATCCATCGGCTCTACGCGGTTTTCACCAAATCGTCGGTCCACTGCTGGACGTAGGTCTCTCCAATAGCACGCCACTGAGCTCGGTCTTCAGCTCTCTGCACCCAGTCTCTACCAGCTACTTTCCACAAGTCGTCACTCAACCTCACCGCAAGGCGTCCTATACTAAATTTTTCTAAACGTGATCTCCACTCAAGAACCCGTCTACCCCAGTGGTTATCAGTTCTTCGAGTAATGTAGTCAGCCCACTGCTAGTTCAGCTTACTAATCCTCTGCGCTATGTCGACTACTTTCGTTCAAAACCATATAAAACTTGTATGAAATTAATGCAAAATGGATTGATCCAGAAATCTGGTATTTTCGCTAACACGCACACTAAAGTAAATACTAAAGAGTGAGTTCCAGCAACCTTGAGTTTCGAATCCAGGCTTACCCTTCGGTCATACGATTATCACTTGGCATCATATATACTCTAAAAAGCAACAAAATGTGAAACATATCACTTGGCATAAATGTGAAACACCGCTCGAGAATTACCGCTACATAATATAAAATAGAATATTTATAACACACATATTGTTCAGGATGACGTGCGCCGTGCAGTGTCACGCGAAACTTTATTGTTTTAAAGTTCCGGGTGACACTGCAACTGTTATGGGCGGCCGTGTCACTTAACATCAGGTGAACGACTTGCTCGTCACATCATTCAATCACATTAAAAAAAAAAAAAAAAATAGCTAAGTGCACTAGTATAGCATTATATTTTTTTCTATAAAATACGTCAATAAAAACACACATTCAAATAACATTTTTATTGTTTTCTCACTCCTACCAAAAATAAATAGATAGGTGGGAGTAAGAGAGCAATAGAACGGATAGTAGCAAATCTGTCATCTCGGATAAATGGGAAATACACAGTTAAATTCTCACCTGCCAAGTAAACGCATCTCCCCTATTTTTCTCAGATTCTAGTTCTTTAACGGAGCGCGGGAAGCTGTTCCGCCATAACAGTAACATTCGAGGCAGTAACCCACGAACAACCGGCACACCTGCAAAAGAAATAAAATAAGCTAGTAAGTAGTGAATCATTGTTCGTAAAAAGGGAACAAATAAAAGCGGGGCACAAGCAAATTGATGTCATATGTGAAAATAGGACTTTTCTGCAAAGTTCGTCTAGGTAGGTACCACCGCTTTGCCAGTTATTCTGCCGCCAAGCAGTAGTGTGCAAGCACTGCTGTGTTCCGGTTTGAAGGGCATTGTAGCTAGTGAAATTACTGGGCAAATGAGACTTTATGATCTGATCACTCAGTCTAGTAATCTGATTACTAGACTGGGTGATGTCTCAGGATGACGTGCGCAGTGCAGTGTCACGCGAAACTTTATTGTTTTAAAGTTCCGGGTGACACTGCAACTGTTGTGGGCGGCCGTGTCACTTAACATCAGGTGAACGACTTGCTCGTCACGTCATTCAATCACATAAAAAAAAGGTAGTTGGTTTTTTCTTTAACTGTAGAGCTACCTTACAATCAATCGTAAATCTTCATTGGACACTCGGTATTGTCAGCCTCAGCAGTAGTTACCACTAGATGGCACCACTAATAGGTATTTAGAATAGTATAGATTAATAAATAAATAGTTATCTAATACATTAGTAATAGCTAAGTTAGGTGTCGCTAGTTGAATAATTATTATTTTGGCCCTTTCTTTAGGAAAGCATGCTCTATCGTCGACCGCGTCGTCGCTAACCATCAGTAGTCAAATGCAAGCCTATCAAAGATAAAAAATGATCTAGCTATGGACTAATCTAATGCACAGATAACACTAACAATAATCTAGCCATCATTATTAAACCAGCTACCAGACTGCTATTTTCACGCTGACATTACCAGTTGCAGCCACTAGATGGCACCACTAATATTCAGTTTAGCAGGGTTGCCAACAAACATATCTGCTTCATATACTCGCTTACAGTTTACAGTGTACATAATGATAACTACAATAATAAACCACTCAGTGTTTGACTGACCTAAACAGTTTCTGCCAATAGATGGCAGCACCAGTATTAGATTAGCCAAGGTTTCCAGCAATTTTCACTTACCTAGTGTACATATAGCTCCAACGATAAGCCAGCCAGCATTAGTCCTAGCCGCTGTAAGTCTGCTACTCTGTCCGGCTGATCTTAGCAGTTGTTCCGCCGCGTTGAAAGCGATCTTGCCACGACCGTGTGGCACCCCTAATGGGGAGAGGCGGACCGCCCCCAGTATGGCTGCTAGGGCTGCTGAATAACCTGTAAGGAGTATCTTTGTTGTAGTGATAGTATCGGTTGAGAAATGCAACCTTTAGAGAACAGTCGGACAGCCGGATATCTGGACAAACGAAATGATGTTTGCCCAAGCTGAAACGGAGACGCTTCGTGCTCGCTAGGTCAATACAAAAATACTTAAAATCAAATCAAATCAAATTCTTTATTCGCTCGAATTTGGGTACAATAGTTGTTATGTTATAATTAGATACACCATAAACAAGGGGTGTGCGAATAGGGGCATAAATCCACAATGAAGTACATAATTTAATTTTCATTCTACATGCATTATTTAAATTGTTAAATGTTAATACACAATCGAATAACAATAATAATTAGGTACCTGATTTATTGAATAGTAATAGATTCTAAACGGCACACTAGTCACAACATCATTAATAATCTATAGAAAAAATACTTACCAGAGATGTGATGCGGCGTGGGCCTCGCTGCATCCAGTCCGTCGACACACTTGTCTAGTAGCGGAGTGATCTGGGCGGGTAGTGCGACGCACACGCATCGGATGCACCACGCCGCTGCCAAACGCGCAGCTACACATGGATGTTCTAACACCTAGAGAGAAAGAGACAAAAGAATCAATCACAAACTGAAACGTAGACTAGTACCCTCCGGTCGGACTGGTCCACTTCTCAGATTGTCCATTTCCAAAATTGTCCTCTTCCTAATTTGTACACTCCAACAACGTCTTTTTCTAAATTGTCATACTTCAAATCCTAATACAATCCCAAAACATTTATACAATATGGCGACTACGCGTCATGACTACGCGTCTTGACTACGCGTCTTGACTACGCGTCTGAAATTATTCATGTCCAACACTCTGCAACTCTGTGAATGCAACAACATACCTGGGTGACGCGTTTTCAAAACTAGAAATTTAACCCAATAATAGAATACGAAATCGCAAAATCATACCATACATTAGGGCTTATTGAGGCAAACAGGGAGGATATAAATATTTATTCAGAGAACCACATATTTCCATGTTTATTCCGAGCAAAATATACGCTGAGCAGCAGATATGTACCAACCATTTCAATCATTTACACATCATATACCTAACCTATAAGAAATCCAATAAAATCAACTTTAATAAATAAACACAAGGTTAAATTTCTTTCGTTCCATATGGTTCTATGAGATCCCGCAAAGTTATCTATGATTTGGTGAGTTTCTGTGTGATTCTGTGTGGTTCTTTGTTTGTATGTTTGTTATTGGTTTCATTACGTTTTATCTGAGTTTTCTTCATTTTTAGAATCCTAAAATCGTTACCTATCAGCCATATATAGCAGTGTTACACAGAGTAACACTATATATTCTTGTATCATTATTTCCCTATTATATTAAAAGTAGCGTAACAAAAGACAACTCACAGTGCATATGGAGTCGATCATGTTGAGCGATGTATCGGAAACGAGATTCTGTACGGATGTGCCGAGCTGCAGCGCTAGTTCACCAGCTTCCATCAGCGCACACACTAGCAAATGCTGGCTGAACAGCGTCTCCTGGGAAAAGATTAATAACTCACTTGTTTAACACATCATGCATCAGCCGGAAGAAGTCCACTGCTGAAAATAGACCTCTCCGATAAAACGCCATTTTAGACGCATATCACCAATCACCACGCTTGGCAGACGTCTTGGTGATCGCAGAAGATATTAATGTACCAAGAAGAATGCTGCTACCCGAGTGGGCAGCATTTCCTGGACAGTCCCTTGGCCGGCTTCTACGGCACCCGCGGGAAGAGATGCGGTGGTATTATTCTCACACGGTATTTGTTTAACGTAAAAGACTAATTTAAATCGGTTAAGTTATGCAACAAGCGCGGTCAGCACTTGGATGGGTGACCGCTTGCTATTAATGGCAACAAACTAGGCAATGTCAGAAGATAACTATACTACTAACATACTTTCTGTAATTAGGGCTACATTTAATTCAAAATCCGTCACGTAACTGATAGATAGATAAACTCTTTATTGTACACCAACTAAACAAAAATATACAAAGAAACTTAATAGACTTATAATTGCTAGTGCAATGGGCGGTTTTATCGCTTAAAGCGATCTCTTCCAGACAACCTTGGGATGGAGAGAAAATGAAAAAATTAAATTGGGACTACGGTGTACAGCTAAACTTAGTAGTGATATTACACTCATAATTTCAAATATAAGAAAATATATATATATATATATATATATATATATATATACAGCGTGGAGCTGCAATGGCGACATTAAATGAACATACGTGTCCGGTATCGCGTTTTAAAATTTTGTATGATTGTTTTATTTATTAAACGTTATTATTTCTCAAATAATACTACGTTTTCGAAAATGACATTTTAGAGCAACCTGTACGTAAAAATCTGTAGCGCAGAGGTCGTTAGCCAGGTATAATAATAACAACATTCTGTCAATGAAAGGAAAACGACAAAAAAATACTGTTAGAATGAGACACTACGAGAAACCGGGGGTCGTAAAATTGCGACGTTGCAAAAACAAAGACAAAAGCGTGTTTAAGGCGTTCTGCCCTGACAGGTGCATGAAAAAGATAGCTAATGCTCCGCCCGTTTGTCCTTTGTTAGGATCGAGAGCAGCGCAAGCGCAACTATTTTCCCGTAGTACTGCTAGTAGTCTGTGGGCTAGAGTCCTTGACACACATATCGTAATCACGCGCCAAAACTCCCTAGTAATTCAAAACAAACAGTCGGTTTTCGCTAAACACTAGGTTACCTACCGGTTTAGTGATTAGTTTCGTTCTGCGACAAGGACGCTTTTGTTCGTGTGCTCTCTCTCTCTGTGTTTTGCGAAAAAGACGCTTACCTATTTTAGGTACTTACATACCTACTTATTTTTAGTTTTTAGTAGTTAAGTAGGTTTAGATACTGCGACAAGGACGCTTTTCTTTGTGTGCTCTGTGTTTTGTGAAAAAGTCGCTTCTTTATTGATATTTGTACTACCTGTTTGTGATTATTGACAAACTTAGGGCAACGGCTTATAGAAAATTGACAAAAGTGAGGGTGAACATTGAACGTCGTTTACATGTTTGTTTTGTTGTCATGAATTAACAATGAGGATAAGGAGTGATCCAGTGATTGTGAATGACGAATTTTCGACAAGTCGGACCCAGGTCATTCGGTTTCGTTTGAAATGCTGCCCTTCCCGCGTCATCGTCAAAAGATTCCGCCACCGCCCACCCCCCTAGGACCGCACTGTACTGTACCTATGTGTGCGAGTGCGGCGTTGCCGTTTTTACGAACGAGTAGTAAAAGTGGTAAGCAGCTGCATGAATGAATCTTTTGTAAGGGTGCTACAAATTTTGTTTCGTTATTTATTATTTAGTTTGTTCAGGAATGTTAATCTTTCAATTATGGATTATTTTACTAGAATTTTTTTTTACTATTGCTGACCACTAGCCCTACCCGTGTGTTCATTTAATGTCGCCATTGCTGCTCCACGCTGTATATATATATTTCATGAACTGATGTGAGCTATAATTATTATTTAATTTATAAAACATGTAGCACTGTTGAAGATCCATAAATACATATGTAATAAATGGGCAGTTGCCTACTCACGGGAAGAGATGGGGTGGTCGTATTCTTACGCCAGGACCGCACGGGGACTACTTGTTCTTATATGACCCACTATTTGCACAGTACCTGATTACAATCCTTAGCATTCTCCGGGTTGAAATCAATGCTGTTCATCTGCTTGATGACGATTTGTATGATCTCCCTGCAAGCTGAAGATTGCGCTTTTTCGCCCAGCATTTTACCAAGTGTATTGCGTAGTATGTAGTTTATACATTTTCTGCAAAAGAAAAATATTTGTAGTAAAATCTACCAATTCATTAAATTGACATGTCGGCGCTTTATTCTTGGATAAAGACTTTTCAGCTACGATTGTTTTTCTCGGAAACTCTTCGACCGATGATAATAGAACTAGGAAGTAGCTCAATAAATTCTCAGAATATAAGTCAAGCATCAACAGCTCAAAACCACAGAGTAAATAGCTTTACATGTCAAAAAAGACTCAAAGTGACATACACACACCCACACAGACATAGACATTAAAACATTTTAAAGAAAAGGACATTGGGAATGCACAAAACACCCCAAGCGGGACATCAGTGCAGGTCTTTATCACCCCCACTCAGAATAAGAATAAGGACATTTGGACCAAATGAGACTTGGACTCAATAATTGGATCAAAAAGAATTTGATAACAAAGACCAAATAACAAAATAAGACTAGGACGTAACAGTAATACTTGAACCACTTGGGAATTATGTGCTTGTTTTAGTTGGATAGAATGAGACTTGGATAAATTAGGCTGTTGGTCTTCCTAACAATAAATAAATAAATTGCAATGGGGTAAAAAACTGACTTTTGCTCACTTCAGATGGCAGCACTGCTGAGTGTTCCCTAAATCTGACAAATATCTGTCATCCTCCATAATAATTTTGTAAACAAACAAAAATAACTCAATTTATTTCATTAATATGACGTTGTGTTCAGCTTTGGATTGCAAAAAGACGGGAGTCCATGTGTTCCCTAAAGATATCAGAAGGAGAAAACAATGGATAAAAGCTTTACGACGAAAAAATTGGGAGCCAACTAAATATTCGAGGTTATGTGCTTTTTTCCAGTAGTAGATGCTTTTCTATTCCGCAACTGTTCTTTTAACTGCCTAACACTCCATGTCGAATACATTTTTGTAGTATTAGGATCGAATTCACTGGGTAAACACAAAGAATCAAAAACGCAATATGGCGGCGATTAGGATCACTCAACAGTGGCGCCACCTACGATTAGCTTTCAGTTTTTAACCCCATTATACTTGTAGTAATAAGCCCTTCTTTTTAGCAAGTTAAAAAACTTGCAAATGAAATTAAGTAATTTATTGCATATAGGCTAATTTTAGCAATTTTACAAGTCAGAATCAGAATACTTAAAATATTCAATTATGTTTTTGTTTTTCTGTATTTTACACTTACCTAGAGTAAACAGCGTCGACGTGAGAACTGGCCGCTTTAGGGTTGGCGACCAAGTCTAGCACATGATTCAAAAATGTGGTAATGTTCCGTTCCAACCACACACCGCCCATGTTCTGTACAAATACTACGTAGGCCTGAAAATATTACAAAAAACATAAGCAAGTAATAAACTTGACAGGGTCACCCCTGGTTGAAGCACCCCGACGTCAAAAGTGGGAGGCAACTAGCTCAAGGGCACCTTATGGGAGCGAGCTTCAGCTTGGGCCATTACTATAGCATGAGCTATTTAAAATTGACATAATATTATTCTTCCGACCAATTCAAAACGCAAGAATTGTTTTATGACGTGATCCGCATGATCTATCATTGGTCAAACGCTTTTTTGAGAGAAGAGATCATCATCCTATTTGCCTTTTCCCATTTGTTATTGGGGTCGGCTCCCAATATAACCTGTAGCGGCGAGCTACCAGAATTACACGAGCGACTGCCATCTGACCTCGCAACCCATAAGGGACCAGTAACAGGGACGGTTAGATCAGGCGTAAGATTCTATCAGGCTTCTGACTACCCGTAACGATTGCCATAGATGTTCTTATGACAACTGGGACCCACGGCTTAATGTGCTCTCCGAGGCACAGAGCGATGACATCGAAAACTGCACATAACTTACTAGATAAGTCATTGGTGCAGGGCCGAGGATCGAAACCGGTGCCGTAAGATTGCGAAGCGCACATGCTACCGCTCGGCCACCATCGCTCCTCCTTTTGAGAGAAGAGATATGTGGATTTTATATCTCGTGCTAGCCATGCCGGAGAAAACAATCGAGAAGCCTATGTTCACTGGAAGAGTGTATATGGAAAGTTACGACCGTTCTAGCTAACCTACGGGTACGTCGACCTCGCCGGCAAGATCGGTGTCTGTTTCGCTGGTATCTTATATTGGATGATGGTACCTGAGCCAGAAGGGCAAAAGGGCAAGGGGAAAAGTGCATGCGGCACAATGCTGAAGCCACCCCTTTTGCTTCAAACATGATTGTTCTTAGTTTTCTTTTAATTGCGCGAATGTTAAAAAGGCAATAAAGTAACTTTTCTTTTTCATTTTATTTTCATTTTCAAGGTCTAGATTAGTCCAACGATGCTCCAATACAATCGACAACAAACTGTTTTGTTAGTTTGTACGTTTTTTTTTATTTAAACAGTCAAAATGAATCTACTTTAATGACATTTTACACACAGACTGCTAACACTAACGATCTCGGCAGTATTAGCAGTCTGTGTCATAAAAATCGTTCGTTGGTGTATCGTATGTGGAGCTCTACAAACCATAATTGTATATTATCACAGAAAAATTAAGTTTCAAGAGAAAACAGTGGGTGGGGCGCTTCTAGTGTTTTTAATATGTATATATTTGGGATATACTTACATTAGTGACACAGACGCGGACTTCTCTGTTCACGCCGGAACCTGATTTTATGATCTCTCCTTTCAAGAAAGAGGTACCGCCACGTAGGAATGCACCCATCAACAGATTCAATGCTTCATCTAGCGACACTACGTTTTTTGGAGGGTCTTTTTTATTTTGTTGCACTGAAAAAAAAAATTGGTAAAGAATAACGTACGTAGTTTTAAAAGATCTCGCATTGTCACGAAAACGTAATGGGGAATAATTTAAACCACCAAAACTTTCAAACAATTATGTAAGTAATGCATGATCCTACTGACTTCCCCACAAAAACTCTTCACAAATACAAATGACAAAGTACTCTGCTTCTGTTGGAAAAACAAGTATAAGTAGTAGCCATACCTGATTGCGGCCCTAATTTCATCTTGCTATCTAGATTGTTCACTTCGCCAGCTTGAGTTGTAGCTATCAGTGTTCCCAAAAGGTCAGCTATGGCACACCTGTCGATAACACAGTATCATGAAAGGTAAGAACTTCATGCTTCTGAAGAAATATTTTTTGACATAGGCCAGTCAGAACCATGAACTTTGGACACGGAAGTTTCACCTGGATGTATTGTTTGAAGTCTCATGGGAAGTACCTGTAAATAGCCACCAATATCAGCCATATTTGCTCCTATCCCGTACCTACCCCAATTACCCAGCCCTTGTGCTGATTTCATCGCACTTATTATCCTGATTTCGTCCCGATCCCAGCCATTAACGCTTACCTGAGTGCATAATCGCTCGGCTGAGCCGCCCTGAGACAGGCCGCGGCTATAGCGTCCAGGTCAGCGGGCGCTAGTTTGATGAGCGGTAGGATATGTCTAAGAGTGTGAGCGGCGGCCGCACGCACGGGAGGCGCTCGGTCTGACATAAGGGCAGTGCGAGCCGCTCGAGACACTTCGCGGACAGCCGCGGGGGCTGCCGTGCCCATGCCTACACATATCTGGGGACAAGGTGTAAATTAATGAATTAACTAATTAATTATTCTATTCCTTTATCTTGCTAGGGGAGCACGGGCGTTAAACAAATTGCCCTACCCCCTTTTATGGCATTTGCTTCATACTTGCTTGCTTATTACAATCTTGCGGATTAAAATCAAGGGAAAGCCAATTTTAAGTGGTAGAACTTTTCTGCAGAGTTTGTCTAGGTAGGTACCACCACATTGGCAGTTTTTCTGCGGCCAAGCAGTAGCAGCTCTATAAGTAGTAAACAGCCTAGTTATTGAAACATTTTGTTATATCAAAAGCTTTAGGAATATTAACATTTTTATACCTTTTCAAGCGTATTCATAATTTCCAGCCTAGTCTGTGACTCGGAGCTCTTTAGTGATCTCACTAGAGTTGTCACAGTTTCCTCATAAGATCTGCCCATCATCCTGCCGAGTTTCTCGTACATTCCGCCGAGGCAACATATTGCCGCCCTGTAGGAATATTTAAAAAATAAACAAATTGCAGCATCCAGACAAGAAAATAAACATATTCTAAATACTACAAAATGGAAACTGTGATACCATTTTTCAATGACTTATAAAATGTAGAAACCACGTTTGGCTCATATCTAATTAAGCTTGAACCAATTTTACATCAACAGCCAAAAGACGTCCATTGGCCACCCCCATAAAACGCCACTTTGGATGGTTATCATATAATATTTACCATAATCACCCCGCTTGGTAGGCGGCTTGGTGTTTGCGGAAGATTTCAATGTACCAAAGAGAATGCTGCTGCCCATTTCCTGGATTGTCCCTTTCCCCAGCTCTTACAGCACCCACGGGAATAGATGGGGTGGTCCTATTTACACACTGGGACCACACGGGTTCCAAATACGACAGGTAATTTCTATATATATATATGTATATTCTTATATCAAATCATACATCTATTAGTAGATATAAGTTATGTTCAATACATACAGTCTAGTTGGCAGGTAGGAAGGTGAATCATCTTTGACTTTGATGATATCATTGCACTTGTTAACAGTGTCAAAGAGTAGGAATGTATCTCCAACAGAGAACAGCGTCGCCAAGCATCGTGCCAGCAGACGTCTTGCCGGTGCTCCGAGGTTCTCACGGAGTAGGTTCACTAATTGGGCTACCAGTTTTTGTTGGCAGCTTTTGATATCCGCCTGGAAGATTTCAAAAATTGTGTTGATATGTCATATTCTTGTCATATTAGCAGTAAAGTAAAAACACAATCTTCTCTATATGGCATTTGGGCACAAAGCTGGCATTTACTTGGCTCAATAATTTTGTTAGTTAATGAGGCTCCCAGATTGTAAATCCTTATTGACACAGTCACATGAATGAAAGCTAGTTGTCCTAGGTTGATTATATGACAGAAAATAAAAGGTCACTTTGAATCTCCACAGAAAATGCAGTACCTAAATCTTACAGTTCAGAATGCAGAGCTACCAACTGAGCTACCAGGTCATTCAGTGAATCATAACTTGTCTAATGAGTAAATAGTAAGTTTGATATTACCTTCCCAGCAGCCACAAGAACTTTGTCAAGGAATCGAAGCCATTCAAATATAAAATGCGGCTTTTTGTCATCTGGCAGCTGTTGTAATGCCGTCTCATTCAGTGTCAAGGTGTGAGACACCTCCATTGTCCTGTAAAACATAAATGAAATAATAATAAAATCTAGTAATACAATATAATACCTATAAAAAATAATGTGTGTTAACACTACTCATTTACTTGTTTATGGGCAGTGAGGTGTTTGTGGGTGAAAATGCATCCTGCCTCCATTCGCTATGCCACATGAGATTCCTTGCCAATAACGCGTGACGTCATAACGTGCTCTAACCATTAACGCAGGCTTTAACGCGCCACGACATGTAATGATTTTTTTTTCTTATGCCACACGTTAGGTTGTTTGTGGCCGTTTGGCCAGTGTTTTCTACTAGTGTTTTGTGTTGACGTGCGTATAACGAGCCTAGATGCGTTTGTCAAATTTGACAACGGTATACAGAATAGCATTTTAAAAAAATATAACTCAAACCTATTCCCCGAGGATATCGTAACGCGTCGCGTTACATGCCTAGATGGTCATAGCGAATAAAGTAGGTAGTCACAAGTGAATGTTAAGACGCATTTTTGTGATTGCTTGTTTGTTGTTCTTAACATAAAAAAAAATAATAATAATAATGTGTTGAAGTCCTATGTAGCAACACCTTAAAGTGGCGCTCCATGGATAGGACTTCTTCAACCTGTATAATATACAGGTTGAGGATGAGGAAAAGACAAAATCTATGATTTACTTTTGATTTTGCTAATAGCATTTTGAGATTAAATCTTTAATTTGTACTTACAGTAATATTTTATACGGGCTACACCCAAACAAGTTGCTCAAGCAAACTGTGTAGTTGCTGATTTTGTTAGATTTGTTTTTTACTTGATCTTTGGATTTAAAGAAGCTGCAAGTAAGCTGATGAATTTATTATAATGTACCTTTTTGTTTGATAATCCATCCCTATTTTGTCCAAATATCAAATAGTGACATTTCCACCCAACGCTACAGTGGCATTATATTCTAAATGGCATCGGTATGACTCAGTGAGTAACCTTTATATAGCATTTGGAACTAACCAAACATAATACAAACATAATAATGTACTTGACAACTTCTCCTTTGATGGTAAATGAGCATTCAGACTACAGGATGCTGGCCAAGAGACTCCTTTTGACTTTTTAGTAGGGAAAAATTTGCATAAGGTTTGATGAGATGCACATAGTGTTGATCAAAACTGCAATGAGTATAAATAAAATAGTCAATAATCTATTCAAGTATAATACACAAGTGTTTTATAATACCAAATTATCAGCTGGAAGTTTTTTTTACGTAAACGAATGATGTGACAAGCTAGTTGTTCACCTAGTGTTACGCATCACGGCTGCCCATAATAGATTGCAGTGTCACTCGGAACGCTAAATTAAAGAATTGCAAAGAAGAAGAAGACATCCACTGCTCCCTCACACAAACACGAACATATGCCTCCCTCATATAACATATCAAATCTACATGGTACTTTCCATTGACCTAGAAGCTTGTGCATAAAAACAAAATCAAAAAAATAAAAATCTATTGCTTATTTACATAAGGACGGAGGTCTATCTTCTATCTATATATATAAAAATCATATGCTGTTTGTTAGTCTCGCTAGAACTCGAGAACGGCTGAACGGGTTTATCTTATCTTGGTCTTGAAATGTTTGTGGAGGTCTAGGGAAGGAAAGTGAGTAAAATTCGAATAATTGCCAGGAAAACCCTAAAAACAGCCCTTTTCTTTTCCCATATAAAGGCAGTATGAAGTCTGCCTGGGTCAGCTAGTAGTAAAATAAGGTAGTATAAGTAATTACCTCGATCAGGATAGACACCCTATCCTGAGTCACAGGTTTGAATGGATCTGCAATCACATTTTAGGTATAAGAGACATTCGCAAACAGATAATTACTCCATACTATGGATGGATATATTTATTGAGTAGGTACACCTAGACATATGTGATGTTAAGAAGGCATTGAAACCCTGAACATACAAGTTTTATTCTATACTTGTTGTTATTCCAGGCTGATCTGAAGTAGCTAAATAAAATATCATGTAAACAAATATAAAAAGTGCAAAAGTAAAAATATAGGTACATTAGCAACATGTGTTTCCAGTATCTAATTGTTCATGTAATAAACACCGGAATCGAGCCTGCACCTTGTTTATTACAGTTAATTATCGTCAGACATGGCGTCAATGTGATGATTCAACTGTATAGATGACGTGCTGAACCAGAATCCAGTACAAGGCTGACCAATTAACTGAACTACGTTTGTAAGCTTCAAATACCGTGATGTGTTACCGATTGATGGCTAAGTGGCTACAGAGAATGGATACATACCTACTACCCGTGGACTGCAGATTTCTCACTTTTCACTAATTATGAACCAGCTGAAAATCATGTAGGTAAATGAAGCGTTTTAAGAGGTCATTGAAGTCGTAAATTACCGTGAATGGAGATCTACTTTCACTGTCCGTCTACACAAATAATAGCTAATAGAATACAGATACACACCTAATATAAACAGAATTTTCACTCTCGCGGGCAGGCACCAAGCAGGCACAGGCAGCGAGTTAAAATGTTGCCCTGTTTCCCGATCTTAGACTCAGTTATACAATTGCTTTGTTTTCTGTGTGGAAACAATAATAACAAAAAAAGAGTATAGTAACTACCTAGGGAAAAATGATAACAAATATTTAAAAGTAATAATAATACAAATGCAGAAGCAGAAAAGACATACAGAAAATGAAATTCAGCATTTCTTCAGTGACATAGGCAGGCTGACAGTAACAGCTCCTGGTGCGTGACACTCGTTACAGTGACACCCTGACACTGACACCCCAATTTAACTGTCACTGACAATGGGATCATTGTGACCTTTGATTGTGACAGTAGAGATAATGGAGCAGAAAAAAGCTATTAAACGAAGAAGAAGAAGAAGACATCACTAAAAACTTATATGCTAAATGGCTAAATGCGATAGAAAGCCAATAAACGAAGAAGAAGAATATTAGAGATATACGCAGAGACATAGATCTGTACCAAGTCTGTGGAGATATCTATAAATCATCTATCTGTGGTACACGCTTGACAGGTTCAGTTGCGCGTCGCGTCGTCGTTGCATTGTATTATTTTTTTAAACTTGTGTTTTTTCCAGATTATTTTGATTATGTATAATATATTTTAACTGTACATATTCAATGTTGAATAATATAATTACCAAAAAGGGAACAGACCTTCATGTCTTTTGTAAAAGTGTTATCTACTACTATTTAGTCTATGGTTGTTTATGGCATTATGAAAGAAATAATAAAACTAATATGGCTCAAGTAAAATAATTTTATTTACATGTAGCTGTTTCACATAAAAAATAACATGGTAGCAGAGCGTGGTTCAATCCAAGGACCTGAAACAGATAAAAAGTGATAACAGTTGCGTAAATAAGTAAAAACCCATAAAAACCGAGCATATAAAAAAAGCTCACTAAAAACAAAAAATCTCGTTTTTTTTCCTGAAAATAAAATGGAGGACCTGTCGAATTTTCAGCGTCTAATCGACGAAAAAACTTTTCCATTATGGAAATTTCAAATAGATATATGGTTCAAAAGTAACGGTCTGTATGAAGTTGTTCACGGTAGCGATAGCTCCGATGAAAAACCAGTTCCCGTGCAGAAAGATGCCCAAGCTCAAAAAATTATGGTGATGACCGTCGACAAGAAAAATCTTTGTCTTCTGATGTCCTGCACCAATGCCAGACAGATGTACGAAAAATTGTGTTTTTTTGTTTGAAAAGAAAACTGACCAGCAAAAATGCCTATTACTACAGCAATTTTTTCAATATACCTATGACACAAGTAAGGATTAGGTATTACCTATCACATCTGTAGTACTCTAGAAAACCTGGCATACCAACTTAATGCAATTGGAGAGAAGATAAACGACAACATGCTAATGTCAAAAATATTATGTACATTACCTGAGCAGTACAAAAACTTTATAACCGCCTGGGAATCAACAACTATAACTGAAAAAACGATTAATAACCTGACATCTAGATTGCTCACTGAACAACAAAGGTCAACCAATGATGAAACATCTGTTGCATTTAAGGCTTGCAACAATAAAAACACAAAAAAACAGAAATACTGCAAAATATGTAAGAAGACCAATCATTATGAAAAAGATTGCTTCTTCAAAGATAAAAAACCTTGCACGATTTGTAAGAAAAACCATCATAACGAAAAAAATTGTTATTTCAAGAAAGAAAGGAAAGAGAATCCTGTTTCCTTATTAGCACAGACAGAAAACTTCATCATAGATTCCGGGTGTTCCACCCATATGACAAACAACCCGAAATTACTAAAACAGCAAGAAAATTGTGAAATAAAAATCCATACTGCTAAAAAGAATCAAACTATTGTTTCTGAAAAAAAAGGAAAAATTGAAACGGAACAGTGTGCATTTGAAAATGTTTTATATGTACCTGGTCTTCAAAAGAACTTGCTGTCAGTAAATGCAATAACTGAAAAAGAAGGTGAAGTAACATTTACAAAAGATAATGTGATAGTAAGGAAGAATAACAATATAATACTAAAAGGAACAAAGAATAACAAAGGTTTATATAATGTAAACTTATTAACAAATGTGGAAGAAAATGCTTTAATGACAAGCACTAAAAAAGAAAAAGCACTGGATTGGCATATAAAATTTGGCCATCCTGGAAAAGACACATTAAAAAATATTAAAAAAACTGTAAAAGGTATAAACATAGATATAGAAGATATAGAGTCACTCACCTCCTGTGATGTGTGTCTGAGAGCGAAGCAGACACGTTTACCATTCAATACACCACGTCACAGAGCTGAAAGGTTGTTAGAAATAATACATACTGACGTTTGTGGCCCGATATCTCCTACAAGTTGGGATGGAAAAAGGTATGTACTCACCTTTATTGATGATCACTCTGACTATACCCAAACTTACATGCTAAAAAGTAAAAATGAAGTATTTACATACATGAAAGAATACATAGAAGAAATAGAAAGAAGTAAAAATATGAAAGTTGGGAAAATCAGATGTGATGGAGGAGGAGAATATACAAGTAACGAAGTCAAAAGATGGTGTCGTAACAAAGGAATAATACTTGACTATACAGTACCTTACAGTCCACAACAAAACGGAAAATCTGAACGATACAACCGCTCCCTATTAGAAAAGGTAAGAGCTCTCTTATATCAGTCAAATTTAGACAAAGAATTATGGAGTGAAGCGGTTAGATCAGCTACATATCTCTTGAATAGAATACCGAAATATGGTCAAAATCAAACACCAGTAGAAACATTTACAAATAGAAAACCCGATGGCAAATATATACAGATATTTGGATCTGAAGCTTACAGTAAGAAACTGTCATACACAAAGAAATTAGAAGAAAGAAGTGAAAAACTAGTCATGGTTGGTTACACATCTACTGGGTATCGTCTGTGGAACCCAGATCAACGAAAAATTGTTGTACGAAGAGATGTGACATTTAAGAAACCTGAACCTGAAGAAATTAAAAATAACATAATGATTCGATTATATGATGACAGTATTGATGATGAAGACGAAAAAAATAAAAAAGAAGAGGAAAATAACCAAGAAGAAAAGATCGAAGAAGAAGAAGATGAGTTTTGGTTCAATGGTGAAGAATTATGCACTAGTGAAGAAAATGATGAACCAGAAAATGAACATACTGAAGAACGTACCATAGAGAGACCTGTAAGAACAAAGAAAATGCCAGAAAGATTTAATGACTATATATTATTGACTTATCAAGAAGCTATTTCTGGACCTGAAAATGATATGTGGAAAAAGGCAATAAATGCTGAAAAACAATCCTTGAAAGATAATAAAGTATGGGAATTAGTGGACAGAAAAGAAGCTACAGGTAGAATTCTGAGTAATAAATGGATATTTAAAGTAAAAAGTGATGGTACTTACAAAGCCAGACTTGTTGTAAGAGGATGCGAGCAAAAACCTGGTATAGACTACGATGAGGTATTTAGTCCTGTAATAAACATCAGCTCAATCCGCACTATGTTGGCTATTGCTGCCAGTAAAAATTATCACATTTTGAAACTGGACGTAAAAACTGCATTTCTTTATGGAGAAGTGAATAAAAATTTATATATGGAATTACCTCAAGGATACGAAAACAAAGAAGGAAAAATATGCAAACTTAATAAAAGTTTATATGGACTGAAACAAGCTCCACTCAGATGGAATGAAAAGTTGACAACAACATTAAAACAAAAAGGAATGGCCCAACTAAAAACAGACCCATGCATATTCAAATCGGAAGAAAGTAATATCATACTAGGTATATACGTAGATGATGGCTTACTCATTGGAGAAAATAAAAAACAAATGAATTCATTGATAAAAGATTTGGAAGAAGAATTTGAAATGACATATGTAGATGAACCTACATCCTTCTTAGGAATGGAAATACATAGAACAGAAAATCAGATTAGACTAGGACAAAAAGACTATGCTAACAGCGTGATAGAAAAATATAACATGGAAAATGCAAAGATTTGCACTACACCTATAATGAAAAACAGCACTGAACAAAGTTCAGATGAATCGAATGAAAAAATAATAAAGTTTCCCTATAGAGAAGCTATAGGTTCTTTGATGTACCTCAGTAACAAAACAAGACCTGATTTGGCTTATGCCATAAATTATGAGAGTAGGAATATGGAAAATCCTAATGAAACTGATATAAATAATGTGAAAAGAACACTAAGGTATTTAAAAGGACAAACAAACAGACAACTCGGATATGACTTAAATATGGATCTTACGAAGCTAGAAGCCTACTCAGACTCTGACTATGCTGGAGATGTTGAATCGAGACGCAGCACTACTGGATATATTATAAAGTACTGTGGTGGCCCTATACAATGGTGTGCTCGTAAACAACCAATTGTTGCGATGTCCAGTTGTGAAGCGGAGTATATAGCAGCAGCTGACTGCTGTAAAGATGTTCTGTATTTGAAGTCTCTAATAGAAGAACTTATAAACAAGAAAGTAACAGTGAAATTGCACATAGACAACCAGAGCGCCCTAAAGCTGATAGAAAATGGTGTTTTGAACCGGAGATCCAAACACATAGATGTGAGATATAAATTCATCCATGAAAGAGTGATGCTTGGTGACCTAGAAGTCTCATACATACCATCTGAACATCAGTGCGCTGATATATTAACTAAACCTCTAGAAAATATTAAGTTTGGCAAGTTCTGTTCCATCCTGTTTTGTAATTAAGCGGGAATGTTGAATAATATAATTACCAAAAAGGGAACAGACCTTCATGTCTTTTGTAAAAGTGTTATCTACTACTATTTAGTCTATGGTTGTTTATGGCATTATGAAAGAAATAATAAAACTAATATGGCTCAAGTAAAATAATTTTATTTACATGTAGCTGTTTCACATAAAAAATAACATTCAATGCTTCATGCATGTTTTCACTATACATAAGCCCTAGCATTAGTCCTGAACTTTACCATATATTAATTTCAAAATCATTGTTGCCATATTGTTGACAGGGCACGAGATGATGCTAAGTCTTTTTAAGCATTTTGAGGTTGCATAGGCTCTTAAAGTTAGGCCATACTATGCTTCTTTATAGAAAAAATATATTATGGTGAAATAAAGCTGCTTGGCAATGAATTTTTGGTGATTCTATCCTGTTTTGACTTAGCAGGATTGATTCTATATCTCTTTCCGATACCAAGTAAGTATCGAAAGAATGATTGGATGCTAAAAAGTACTTGGTATCGAAAGAAAAGTATCTAGTACTTATTCGTATTTACTAGGAACTACTAGTATCAGAACATCCCTAATTGAGATTTTGTCAAATTGTCAGTTTTCTGTTTCGTGTTTCGCGACTTTCGTGTGAATTTACCATTTCGTAAATTAATTACCTCGCTATAATTCCTTATGTATAAATAAGATCAAAAGTAGAGTAAAGAACAGTGTTCATACTAACAAAGGCATGTAAAGTAAACCATAGAAACAACACCTCGAGACAGAATACGCTATTTATATCGAGTGCAAAGTTATTATAAAGCAAACCAATGATTAACATGAGTGCACAGCAGAGCCCGGCTAATATACAAGCCGCGGTGGACAGAGAAAAGATCTACACTTGGATATTGGAGCTTTGTAATCCGGAAACACGAGAAAACGCTCTTTTGGAGCTTAGTAAGAAACGCGAGGTAGTGCCGGATTTAGCGCCGATGCTATGGCACAGCTTTGGCACAATTGCCGCGCTGCTGCAGGAGATTACCAACATCTACGTGGCGATGATACCTCCGACCTTGACCGCGCATCAAAGCAACCGCGTTTGCAACGCTTTGGCTCTCATGCAGTGCGTAGCCTCACATCCGGAGACTCGGTCAGCATTCCTTCAAGCTCACGTGCCGCTATTTTTATATCCCTTTCTCCACACTGTCTCTAAAACGCGTCCCTTCGAATACCTGCGCCTCACCAGTCTTGGAGTTATTGGAGCTTTAGTGAAAACTGATGAACAGGAAGTTATAACTTTCCTACTGACCACTGAAATTATACCCCTCTGTCTCCGTATCATGGAAAATGGATCTGAACTTTCTAAGACTGTGGCGACTTTCATACTCCAGAAGATTTTACTTGATGATAGCGGCTTGTGCTACATATGCCAGACATATGACAGATTCTCACATGTAGCTATGATATTGGGAAAGATGGTTCTATCTCTGGCCAAAGACCCATCTGCTCGCTTATTAAAGCATGTTGTTCGTTGTTATTTACGTCTGTCTGATAACCCAAGGGCTAGAGAGGCTTTAAGACAGTGTCTTCCAGATCAGCTGAGAGATGCAACATTTACGGCATGTTTGCAAGAAGATAACTCAACCAAGCACTGGTTAGCGCAGCTTATTAAGAACCTGGAGGCCCAGCCGCCACCGGCAAGTCCAGCTCAACAGAATTTGTGAGCTTTGTTGTATTTACGACAGCAGCAGCATCAGGCCACTGCCGACGTCAGAGATGTAGTGCAAAGAACACTTTATGAAAAATACCTGGAATTGTTTAAAAGTTCAAATTGGTACAACAACAGCTGATACTATAATTGGTCTTTGATAAAATATCTGTATTGCAATAATATAATGTCTCTTATATTTTGCATGTTTAGTATTTATTTAAAATATACAAAATGTTTTCTGTTGATTTTTTTATAACATGTAAAACAAAATACTCACTCATTATTATTTTACTAATTCAAATATTTGTTGGTTAAAAATAACATCTGCAGTCAGCTGGGCAGTGTTCCGGAAGCTTCAACCCATCTTTTCATTTAAAATACCGCATAGCCTGAAAACAATAGTTTTCAACATGTGTGTTAGTGATGACTTGTGGCACTAAGACATGGTCTGTTACTGTTGGCCATATGAGTAAACTCAGTCGCGCAGCGAGCTATGGAAAGAGCTATGCTCGGAGTTTCCTTGCGAGATAAGATCCGACATGAGGAGATCTGCAAGAGAACTAAAGTCACCAATATAGGTTTGAGAATTAGAAAGTTGAAGTGGCAATGGGCAGGCCACATCGCTCATAGAACTGTTGGGAACTGGGAAGAACGGTTCTCGAGTGGCAACCACAAACCGGAAGACGCAGTGGACATCTTCACTCTGATGAAGATGATAATGAAAAATAACAGATACAGTTTACAAAAAGGTAGCGGTTCCCTCATAAAGCTGCAGTATCAATGACGCGATACTTTTCGCTACCCATCTTTGCGATTTCGACGCTTCACTGACGTCACTTAACGCGCCGTTGTGACTGAAGCTTAAGAATTATAAAATAGCATTAAAAATGTGTCATGTATTGTCATCTTCATAGGCCAGGTTTTGGACATAGATTTTGCTTTTACCAAATGTTGTGTTTGTTCTACTCTACAGTATACATAGTATTTTTGTACCATATAAGTACCTAAAATAAACCATTTCTCCCATGTTGAATAGAGAATAATAAATGGCATTAAAGGCCTATTCAAACAGGCGCGTTATTCGCTACCTCAGTGGGTAGCGGTATGTTGCGTGGGATTCCGCCGATATAGTAGGGGAGTCCAAGAGGGAAATTTGGGGATATAGTGGTAAAACACATAAGTCTATGCACATAATGATGCATTCCATGCTTCTATATCTTGCTGGTAAATTGGCTAATTACCGCGCTTGGTGCTGGACTGCCTGTGCCAAGGGGTTGCCCCCCCCCCCCTGTATCCGCGCTTGGTTGCGGGCGGGTATTTTGTATGAAGTTTCGCTGTAGCCGCGGAACTTCATACAAAGTACCGCGCGGCATCCTGCGCCGTATTTGCCACTACCCACAGCGGTAGTGAATAAAGCCCTATTTAAACCGGCGCGTTCGTACCGCTGTGGGTACTCGTTTTATAAAATGTGTCATTGTAAAAACGATTCTGACAATGGCAAGAAAATTTAAAAAATGTTTGTTTTTCCCTTTGAGTGGGAATTCTGTGGTTTTTCCACTTCCACCATTATGTCTAAGTGCAGTGGAAGTGAGACAACGATATAAATTTCTGCTCTTTTCAGATATTTTCTTTATTGAAACATGTAATACCTACATTATAAATGATAAAAGAATTACCTTATAAAATCTCATAATCCAATGCAATGTACATTAAATACTGCAGGTTTTATATATGTATTGTTTTAAACATATTAGGCAGTATATTACATAATTCATCAACAATGAACTGAAAATATTGCCTGTTATTAAGATATATTATTTTTAGAAACAAGTAGGTATGACCACTAATTTTGTATTGTAATGAACCTGGTATATAGAATAAACATTTTTGAATTATGTTATATTTTACTTATAAGTCCATACAAAATAAGATTTAAAAAGTGAAACATCTACACTCACGCCAAAATGATTGACTCGATTTAGATATTTTTTCCAAATTACCTACTTATGTTACAACAACAATAAGAACAACAACAACAACAACAACACATGGAACAAGGAGGAAAGGAATGCCAATACACCAAGAAAACAGCGTAGATCAGAAATATGCCAATAAACCGTTATAACCTAGATGGCGCTGCATAATGAGCGGGCTAATTCTAATTTGAGGTGGGGGGCGGTGACTTATAGCCTGCACTGATGTCCCGCTTGGGGTGTATTGTGCATTTCCCCCCGCCAGCATCTACCCAAGCCATCCCAGTTCTTTGAAGTAACGGAGGGCGGCTTTGGGGTGCTGGCACAACTGCTCTGGTGTTGGTGTCGCAGATATTGACAATGATGATGATGAGTGGGTGCTAAGTTTTTGCGCTCTTTCACGGATTCCGGTTTTAAGTCTTATTTCTTCCGTGGCCTCACAGTGAAACATCACATGCTCCACTAACGAGCGGGCTATACGGCTAGCTACGGCGTGGCGCGGGCTAGGTTTAAAATGGTTTTTTGACATATTTCTGATCTACGCTCAACTTATAGCCCGCTCATTTTGCAGCGCCATCTAGGTTCTGTTATGAGCGGCCGTATCGCTCAAACGGCTACAGCCAATGATATTCTTTAAAATATAAATAAACTAGCTACAAAATAAAGCGCCCGGCAGTTTTACCCGCGGATAAAAAGCAGCCTATGTGTTAATCCAGTACATAAGCTGTGTATATTCCAAATGTTATCCAAATCGGTCCAGCCGTTTGAGCGTGAACGAGTAACAAACATACACACATACAAACTTTCGCCTTTATAATATTAGTGTGATATATAAAATAAATTTAATTCAGGCAACTAGCTTAAAAATAAACCGGCCCATATTTACATATTATACCTAACACAGACTAACATTCATATTTTATTATAATAAGAACTTTAAAAAGCGCACAGGTTCAGGAGTTTTCTTTTTTCGGGTGCGACTCGCTGTACCGCCGGAACACAATTCCTTTTGGCCAAAATGCAGGATCCAGAAATATTTCCTTGTATTTAACTGGAAACCGGAGCAAGAAGGACTTGAAAGTCGTCGTCCTCGTCGACTCCAGTCAGTCCTTTAAAAAAAATTAACCTTAACTATTAAAATTATGCGGTGGACATATAATATTCCCTTCTAAATGTAAACCTAACTTGCGTTTATAGCTAAGAAAATGGCTCTATCTCTAGCTGCTAGAGTGCTAAACGTGACTAATAAAATGAATTTCTAACACACAAACAAAACATACCTATACCTACATATAACTTAAGTAATGACAAGTGCTAAATAAAGTATAGATAGTGCCAAATGCAATTAAATTAATAACCAAGAAGGAGAATTTGTGGTAATACCAATTTTTACAAGTTACGTGATAGTTGCACGACTTTGAGCTTACTAATGAGGCCAACAGTAAGAGACCATGTCTCAGTTCCATAAGTCATCACTGGCAACACACATTGATTGAAAACCTTCGTTTTCAGGCTCTGCGGTATTTTGGACGAAAATATAGGTCGAAGCTTCCCGAACGCTGCCCAGCCGAGTTGGATTCTTCGCCGATATAGCTCTTAGAATTAGCAAGTTGAAATGGCAATGGGCAGGCCACATTGCTCGTAGAACTGACAACCGATGGGGAAGAAATAGGTTCTCGAGTGGCGACCACGAACCGGAAGACGCAGTGTAGGCCGGCCCCCACTCGGTGGACCGACGATCTGGTGAAAGCCGCGGGGAGCCGATGGATGCAGGAGGCGAGCAGCCGCTTAATGTGGCGCTCTCTGGGGGAGGCCTATGTTCAGCAGTGGACGACTTCAGGCTGTTGATGATAACGTGATAGTATCTCAGTATAATACACTAGGTATAGTGTGCATGCATCACTTGCATGTGCGTGGAATTATCTTCCTGCGACATCACAATTCTTTCGTAGTTTTTAATCTCACACAACTGACATATCCAAGGAAATGGGTCAGTGCCTTAAACCCACAATTAATGATGCTGTTCTTGACAACTTCTTCTTTTTTTATCAACGATAGGCTAACATTTGACCACGGTCTCACCTGATGGTAAGTGACGACTAAATTACTAATCCATTTTAATTTCAAAGTAGGTAGGAAACTTTAATCCAAGGTATTAAAATATTTAGTAAACATTTGTATTAGGTACCTAGCAAATTTTCTGTGTGATTGTAGTTAATACGTATTACGTACGAAGCCGCTAACTGCTGCTCGGCTATTAAAAATAATTATGAATCACTATGCCTGACAAAAATACAAGAGCAATGATTGAACAGTTTATTTTGTTTCCTAATAGTACTTATTAAAAGTCCGGTCCTCGCGTCGGGTATTTAGATAAAGCCCATCGTCTAGCTCCCATGTAATTCAAATTTGGAGTCCTGCCAAAATGTTTAGTGCTCGTGTGTCTGAAATCTATTTCTCTCAAGTCTGCCTGTCTCAATTCTGCCTGTCTCAAGTCTGCCTGCTTCAAGATTTCTTGCCTCAAGTCTGCCTGCTTCAGGACTTCTTGCCTCAAATCTGCCTGCTTCAAGACTTCTTGTGTCAAATCTGCTCGGTGCTTCATCGTTTCCTCTCTCATCCCTGCCGGTTTCGACTCTAAATACTCAGAGTCCTGCTGCTTCAATATATTGTCTGTCAATTCAGTCTGGGCCATGCCTACTGTCTGTATATTAACTGATTGTATTTTATCTCGACTGGGTTTCATAACTCCGATACTGACGCATTTTTTGCACTGATCTAGAAACTGCGTGCCACATGTTATAGTCTCAATACAATGAGCACAAGCTTTGTCAGAAAAAGAATATATTTTAGCACTGTCTATTGTCGATGTCTGCACTAGCTTTGTGACTGGTTTGAAACCAATACGCTTCTGTGAGTTCTTACAAGTGCATCTATTATCGCGCTTGCGGACCAACGTTACGCAGTCAGTATCACAACGCAGAGGACCAGTGGCAGTCGTGTTTATTGCCGTATCATTAAATGTTTTCTTTAGCACTTTCTCTTTGGATTTAAATCTTATCCGGCTTGCATTTATATCATGGGGCACTAATTTGTCGACCTCTCTCTGCTTTTCTACTCCGACAGAACGAGTGTTATCACGTTTCTTAATCGATTGTGAATAACGGGGACTCTGGCATTGTGATTGAGTTGTGGGAGACTGGTAATAACTCTTCGTTGGTGAAAATCTTTGGTGATCTCTCTCTGTATCTAAAAAAGGCTTTAGAGGAGACTCCACAATTTCATCACAAAGTTTTTGGGCTATCCTGGACATTTAGACAAATTGATGACCTTATTAAACTCTTGTGCAACTTATTTCTACCTCTTCTTCGGAATTATGTTTATTCTTCTGAATGTTAAATAAGATACAATGTATCCTGGTGTTTCCTCGGGTGGTATCATTCTAGTAAAGTAATTATTTCTGAATTGATAAACGTACGATACGATAAAGTGTGATAAGTACAGCAGGATTACATCAAAGAGCATGTAATCAGTACGTTTTAGATTACATAATTACTAATTGGATTTTTTATTTTCATTTCATGACCATGATATTTATTCAGCAACTATTTTTGGCTTTCAATAATTTTGATTTTAGGATTCAAATATTTTGAATGAATGTGCCAAATGGCCAAAAATCAAAGTTCAATATCACGGAAGTCGTATATGGTCTTTTAAGGTGTACAAATCCTATGTAAATATTTGAGCAGATTTCATTTTTATAGAACACTAAAATAAATAATAAATATGCATAACTACCAGTAAATTTAATGTCTGATTAATTTTAAGCTGGTCATAAATTAAAAATAGTTGTTTTGAGCTTATGCTCAAGCTCGTACATATTCAAAGTGCTCAAGCTCAAGCACTGACCTCTATAATACAGCGTACTTGTATTATAGAGGTCAGTGAGCTCAAGGCACAAGGTGTAGTCCACAGAGTACCTTTTTAGTATGCTCAAGGCACAGATTAAAGAAAAAAACAATTACTCTGTGGCTCAAGGCACAGGAAAAACATGTATGCAAACAGTGACAGTGACAAATTACAGAATTACTAAACTTCAAAAACAAGCTGAAGAGGGCATGAACGTACCATATACCCAAAAACAAGCCAAAAACTATCGATAGTCTAACCAATTGTATGGTTTTTTTTATGAAAAACAAAACTATCGATAGTCTTAAATAATCGTTTACGAGCAACAATACTATCGATCAGTGGTGTTCAAAAATGCTTAATGTCAAAAGCGTGGTACAAACTTTGTGCTTTTTTTTAAAAGCACGCTTTTTTAAGTGCTTAAGTTATAACGAGGAGAACTTAAGTCATCGGTAATAGTTCCATATTGGAAAATCTCCACTAAAAAATATGTTTTTTTTTTTCATTAAATGTTCACTTTATTCACCCTTAAACTAAGGTAGGTCCACTTATTCACAAATCACACAACCACATAATTATTGTATTAAAAATTAAATGAAATATTCATTTATTTCAGACATATTGGGTCCATAATACATATAAATTAATAAACATTAAACACTCAAAATAAATATTATTGCGTGTCCTATCACAGATTGTAATCAAAAGCACAACAAAAAACATAAAGCGTACCAAAGTAAGCGTAGGTGTATATTACGTGAGCCGGCCTGAGTTCACGCTTTCGCGCGAGAGTCGTAGAAAGCGTGCCGCGTCCAAAAGCAAGCGATGACTGGCTGCCCGACCGCTGCCGCGATATCTCGGTAAGCACAAGCAGCTCCGCTTTAGTAAACGCGGCGCTTTTACCTACTACTCGCTCATTGCGCTCGCGCCGCGTAGTTCCGTACGCAGCGCGTGCGATGCACAACGCTCTAAGTCTAGGCGCTGCGCGATATAAAAAGCGCCAAGTGAGAGCCACGAAAGCGGGCGTTGTACGTTGTGGGCCAAAAGCGGACCCGCTTTGGATGCTTTGTGCTTTTTTAACCACCACTACTATCGATGGTATTCACCACAGATTAGAGAAAAAAACAATTGACTATACAGATGGAACAGTTTCACTTTTGCGAACAAAAATGCATACTAGGGTCGGTGCAACATTGAAACATTAATACCTTACCAAGTGAAAAAAATTTGATGAGTTTGAAATTATTTCTTTTGTCGGTGTCATTTTACTTAGCAGTCTTACGAGCATGCGTAGTTGCTTCAATGACTGAATTGATTTTTGGTACAAATCGTAAATCCACAAGGAGGTTATCCAGTTGCTTACATTTGGAAATTAGGGATGATTTTACACATTGGTATCGCTGAGTGTCAATCATTTCACACTAACCAATATTATCACGGGCACTGGTTCAAACATCTCTTTAGATGGAAATGAGCATTATGGTTGAAAGAATGGCACAGAATGAATAATAGTACTACCGCTTTAATAAACGATTTTCTAAACGAGGTTTTTTTGTTCACAGATTCTGGCAACCCTCGTGACGATTTCAATGAGCCTTTTTATTAAAAAAAGAAATCGTCTTTTATGCATGACCCAATAGATGGCGCCAGTTGTGGTTTTACTAAAATCTGTCACTGTCTCTGTTGCAAGCATAGACCACAGGTTAGAGGAAATGTGTCACGATACTGACTGACAACTTTAAACCCTTTCTTTTTTTAGTTTCGTTGCGAGATACCTTGGCTTTATTTTGGATCATAAGATTAACGTTTATCTATCTCGCAGACCTACTGTACTTCAATTTACTTAATAAGAATGCACCACAGACTACTTAGGAGATACTACAGGCAATGTACTCGTGGTCCACCCAACTGAATTTAACATTTCTTTGTAGATAGTCTAAGCATTTTCTTATGTTTAAACTGCTCTGTGGTTTGAAAGGTTTAAACTATGTAGGTACTTACAGCGCCATCTAGAAAAGAAGCGGAACTAGTGTTTTTTTTTAAATAAAACTCCTCATTGACCTTTGACGAACTTACTTCGATGAACTTTGTACAGAAATTATTGGATAAATTAATAATAGACTAACAAAAATGTATGGATTGAACAGTTTCAATACGCAGTTTATGTTCATAGTCAATTAGTGAAACTAGCAAATAGATACCAATTATTGGTAATACATACTTTTGGAAAATCTGCGCCCTTCATGCTAAACAAAGTTGAAATCAGCCATTCTAATATCAGAATGGCTGGTTAAAATTTTATTTTTGTAATATCTTAGAATTTATCGTAGATAGCAATTATTTAGGTAAGGTAGCAAATTCTAGCAAATCGACAACAATGAGGCATTTTATTAAAAAAATAATTGTATTTCATGTGTGACCCAATAGATGGTGCCAGTTGTAGTTTTACCAAAATCTGTCACTGTCACTGTTTCAAGCATAGACCACAGGTTAGAGGAAATGTGTCATGATACTGTCTGACAACTCTAAACTCTTTTGTTTTTTATTTTCGTTGCGGGATAGCTCGGCTTTATTTTAGATCATAATATTAACGTTTATCTATCTCGCAGTTCCACTGTACTTCAGTTTACTTAATAAGAGTTACACCACAGAATTTGACCTTTCTTTGTAGGTAGTCTAAACATTTTCTTATGTTTAAACTACTCTGTGGTTTGAAATGTTTAAACTATGTACTTACTGCGCCATCTAGTAAAAGAAGTGCAACTAGGTTTTTTTTAATTAAATTGGCTCATTCTTCCGACCAGCTATTTTGACGGTAACAACAATATTTGAGCCTCCCAAGCCACCCCTATACAGAAAGTGTAACCCGTACCCGGCTAGAGAACGGGCACAAAAGAAAATAAACTTAAACCTACCTAGGTGAGGAGAAAACAAAGAAACAACTTCTGCTCTGACTGGGTTTATATTCACTATAACCTGTACACACGTATATATATATATATATGAAACTTTCTTAATCTATGGTTAGTATCATTATCTTAAACTAAAAGTGGGTACCTGCTTAAAAGTAAAATTCTTAACTTAATACATTTGTACCGCACCTGTTTCAAACTACTCAGGTAGTGGTCAACAGAGTCTCTTAAGACGCCGACTGCTATTGTTAAATAGTGTAAAAACTGTTTTGTTATTTCTGAGCGCCGAGGTGTCATTTACCGTTACATCAAAACTTTTCTACACACGTACTACAATATTGCAAAAGTACCGTTTACTCAAAAATACATTACGTACTATTTTTCCGTATCGCACCAACGAAGTTTTCTAGCACCCTAAAATGTGTGCTTGCCTACTCGCAGAAAAGAGTACCACACTGTGTGCATCAAAAAAAAAGTTGATCTTGGTACACAGTGTATAATCAATAGATACCGTTTACACCCTGGACATAAAAATTGATATGTCGCTCACTGTGTATATGAAAGATGAAGTCGCACCCCACGCATTAAAAAAATGATGTCGCATATACATGTAAAGATATAACCTTATGCGCGAAGCAGACGTGACCCAGTACGGTGTGCCACAGATCAGCTCTGCTATTACTACGCTACGGGTCCAGGTCCGGTCCCGGCGTAAGAGCTGGAGTCGAACCGGTGTAGAACCCCGGTGTAGAAGACCGGTGTAGAAGACGGTCCCGCCCGAATTCTGGAATATTCATGACGTAGTTGTAACGAATATGATTCCCCAATGTACGTTCCCTACTATCACTTTAACAAAAAAAACACTTTTACTAACCTCTTCTTTCCTCGAAAATAATATTTCCAAACGGGGACACTCCGACCGTACTTGAAAAAACAGCTTCCTGGATCTTATTTATTCTCCAGATCAGCGCCTTCGAATTCTGCCGCACCCCTCAAACGGTACGTCTGCAGAAAGCCGAACCGTCCTCTGGAAGAAATTTTCGAAGTGATTCCACTGAACTGAACTCTTACGATGTCGTTGCAAACGAAAAGAAATTAGACGAGAAACTCACCTACACCGCAATCTCACACTTTATTCACGTAAATTTAAAGACCAGAGTGCCGGGGAAGTAACAGATGCGTAATGAAAGGCGGGCTCTGGCTTACTCAGCCATCAACATCGCTTGCCCCTCCTCGATATCCGCCCAGTCTCCTATGGAACCTTCCAGAAGCCTTGCAGCAAACGAGAATAGCTGTGGAACCTTCTAGAACCTTTTGGTGCAGACCACTTTATCCCTTTGTGCAATGTGCTTTAAGGAGCAAAACTGCATCCGCGTAAACTCGGCTGCTTGGAGAGGAATGCGTCATTTCCGTCATGGTTCGATGGTTGAAATCTTGATGGCAGCATTCCTACTCGCTACTAGATGGGGTTTGCAATTTAAATTATTTCTCTGAAAACGGACTTAACAAACCAGCTGATCTAATCAAAATTAGCATTCAGTGGTGTTTTCTTCTTTTCACTGAAACACTGTAATATATACCGAATATAACTAGCTAAATCCTTCCTAAAACCTATGATTTAGAGCAATGCCCTCTGGCGAACAACAAACGCACCACGACGAAGCGCGGCTAGCTAGCTTCCCAAAAGTAGATATAGTTCTTATATACCACTGCAGATGGCGTCCGTCCGTGATCGATCTAGAAAGCATATCCCAATGTTCGCTAGCCTCATGAGACGCAATCGTGCCAGAATCGTTTAACCTAAATTTCTGATTGTAATTTCTTAGTTATATTTCAAGGAAACTAAAGCTACCAAAAGAAAATGCTAGATTTGGTCTCCAAACCAGAATTTATTCAACTGCCCTCTGCAGCTTCGCGGCCGTACTAATCAGTAGACTATTCTTACTAAATTTTATGTATCGCTGCTACTCGCCGATAGATCTACTTTGTCCTAAGTTACCCAAATAGTTGGTTTTAAATATTAACTAAATCTAAATATATTCCAATCCTTTTGAAACACAAAATTTCACCCGTTACAAAAGGTCAATACACTTGAAGTATCGATCTCGATAAAATAGCGTCTTATGACTATTTTCCAAAAATAGGTATGAAAACAATACACTGTCGCTGGAGCATGGACAGATTAGCAGCGCTGCTGCATTGTATCTGCCACTCAAGTGATGTCAAAATTGTATGAACTTTGACATCACTTGAGCGGCAGATGCGCTGCAGCAGCGCTGCTAATCTGTCCGTGCTCGACCCCCTGATGTTCCCTGTGGTTACTCTGTGTTATTCACTTATTGGATGGTATTGCCTCGTTCTGAGCTATCGATAGTGTTGCAATTTTGTTGGCTATCGATTCGATACAACCGGCAACGGGGCAACACTACCATACTTAAAACTGCCAAGCCAAGGAAGGAAGGGTTGTTTTGTTTTTTTTCGGCGGGAACCTGAAAAGTGAAAAGGCGCGCTTTTAAACAAATATTTTTAAAAAACCCAAAATTATTGTAAATTTGTATATTTTTCGTGTATATAGTCTTGTATATATTTGTAAATAGAGCACAACCTTAGAGAGGGCCCAAGGATGGGCAAAAAACGTAAAAGAAAAGGAGATGACTCTCCACCTGATGAGCAGCAGCAGCGGCAGGTCTCATCCTTCGAGTCTTGCGATTCCGACTCGGACTCTCTGAAGTCGATCGCTGTAGAAACACCAAAAGCTAAAAACAAGGATAAGTATGACATCTTTAAGGTACGTGGATACTCGCGTAAGTACCCTGAAGACTCGAAAAAGACCGAGTTTATTGTGTTTCTTTCGCACGTGGAAGAAAACATTACTTTCAGCGACAAGGATCGTATGGCACTGTCCAAGGGTTTGCGGGAGCATGGTGTTTCAGGCGTCATGCACCTCAAGTCTATAAACAAGTACAAAGTAGGTATAACCTTCGATTTACCTAACAACGCCAACATGTTTCTGCAAAATAAAAAGTTACTGGAGCAACTGTCCCTGAAGGCAAATATACCGGCTGGAGACACCGAAGTGACGGGTGTACTCACCTCGGTGCCGACCGACATGTCTAATAAGCAGATATTCTCACTAATCGGAAGCTCTAAGAATGTTATACAGGTCAGGCGCTTTATGCGCAGAGTTAGAGTTGACGGTGGCGCTGCTGGCGTGTCCTTCGTACCCACGCAGGCAGTCGCAGTTACATTTGCGTCTACCAACCTTCCCGAGTACGTTTATCTTGACTCATGGCGTCATGAGGTGAAAATGTACATACCTCCCGTAAAACAGTGTCTGAAATGTATGTCTTACGGCCACATAGCCAAATTCTGTAGGAACACCGAGGTATGCTCAGTCTGCTCAGAAAACCACAATTTCAAAACATGTCAAGTTGACTCCAAAAATGCTAAGTGTGTCAATTGCAAAGGTAATCACATAGCCATTTCATCAGCATGTCCCATGAAAAAACAAAAAGTCGAAGAAAACAAGATTAAGTCCCGAAATGCTACCTTCTCAGATTTGTTTGATTCAAAGTCATTCCCAGCACTAGCAGCACGAACACTTGATGTTCAAGTAAACAACCTTATGAAATCAGAAACATTTATTAACATTCTAATTGAAACAATAACCAAAATTATCAGTAACAAAGATGTACCTATAAACTCAGGGTCTATTCGAGAGACTCTTAAAAAAACCCTCAGTAATAAATTACCTCCTACTTCCTCATAATGGATCAGTTAAATATTATACAGTGGAACGCACAAAGTCTAAATAGTAACAAGCATATATTTATTAACTACCTCTACACAAATAATATACATATTGCGATCATTTCAGAAACATGGTTTAAAGCTAACCAACATTTTAAAATTAAAAATTACAACATTGAACGTAATGATTGTGGAAATAGCCATAATGGAGTGGCCATAATCATTCATAAAAGCATCACATATTCAAATATCAACACATACTTTGATGATTCGATACAAAATATCTGTGTCAAAATCACAGTAAATAAACAGGATTTATGTATTGTCAGTTTTTATAGTCCTACTAATTGTAACCCAGCTTTTAATAAAGCTAAATTTGATACATTGGTAAAATCGATTCCTAGTCCTTTCATATTCGCAGGGGATTTCAATGCCCATCACACCTCTTGGGGTTGCGGTTCTGACTCTCCCCATGGAAGGGAGGTGTTGGAAGTCATCGATGACAACAATTTAGTCTTGCTTAATGATGGTCAAGCAACAACAGTTGGTTCATTAACGTGGCGTCCAAACGCACTTGATTTGTCGTTGGTTTCCCCATCACTGGCTCTTCATTGTGAATGGTCCGTTCTTGATACTCCTCTTGGTACTAGTTACCACCTTCCTGTAATCATTAAAGTATTGCTTAGTAATAATAATGTAAATTCAGATGGAAACTACTGTAATGGCAAACACTTGCCCATCTACCCAAATTATAAACAGGTAGATTGGAAAGTGTTTAGTAGCTGTGTAGATGCATTATTGAATGATTTTGAATTGAATCTTTGGAGTCCTCAGGACGCATATTTGCTATTTTGTAAAATATTACAATCAGCAGCAAAATCCGCTTCGAATTTAAATAGTAGTTGTTCTAACAACATTAATCAATCCTGTCATAGGAATCTCGGTAAAAAACCTCACCTTCCATGGTGGAACCAAAAGTGCTCAGAAGCTGTTCTAAAATTCAAAGAAGCATATCTTAAGTTTAAGTACAACCCAACAGAAACCAACTACTTGGAATTTAAAAGACTTCGAGCTCTCAAAAAACTTATTATAAAAATAGAAAGACAGAACAGTTGGAAATCTCTCTGCGAAACTTTTAATCGTTGTACTCCTATGTCCATTGTATGGAAATTTATGCGTAAATTTAATAAAACATATGTTTCTAGCAATAATGCAGATGATTCCTGGATTTTAGATTTTCTACAGATGTATACCCCAGATTTTGTATCAAATGGTCTCAACACATCATATAGTAGCACTGGCAATATAAACTCCAGTAATAGTTACTTCCTTAGTCCATTTTCTATCAATGAATTAATATCTGCTGTCACATCTAGAAGAGATACTGCCTTATGGTATACCATATTCTTTTTTTAAAAATTTCAGCAGTAAGAGTATGGAAATCTTCCTAAAAATACTGAACTTACTCTGGGAAAACAATAATATACCCCACGATTGGAAAGTAGATTGTCTGGTACCAATTTTAAAACCTAACAAACCAAAATTGTGTCCTGATTCCTATCGCCCTATAGCGCTTACTTCATGTGTTGGAAAAATATTTGAACAATTGTTAAAGCAGCATTTGGAGTTCTATATAGAACAAAATAAAATTTTACCTTCAAACCAATTTGGTTTCCGTAGAAATCGTTCAGCTAGGGAGAGTATCTGTCAGTTACAACTTGATATCCATAATGCTTTAGATGCACATAATCATCTCCTTGCTGTTTTCTTCGACATCACAGGGGCCTTTAATAGTGTGAATATTGATATACTTTGTCAGGAATTGTTGTTAACAGGAATACCTGGAAAGATAATACACTGGATTAAAATTTTTTTAAGTAGCCGTGAAGTCTTTGTTAAATATAATAGGCATCTATATGGTCCTAGACTTTCAACAAAAGGAGTTTGTCAAGGCGGCATTTTATCGCCATTAATTTTCATATTGTACATACATCGTTTAAATATAATATTAGGCTCAAAAGTGAAAAATTTGCAGTTTGCAGATGACCTAGTTGTTTATGCATCAGGAAATAATATAAATCAACTGGTTGAAATTGTTAATGATGCATTGGCAAATCTCAATAATTATATTTCTTACCTTGAACTTGATGTTAATCCTTCAAAGTCAAAGGTTGTTCTCTTTGGGAAAAGGTGTCCCAATATGCCTGTTGTTCATTATAAAGGTTCTTCTTTACCTGTTTCACTTGATGTTAAATTCTTGGGAGTATTGTTCTTCCACAATTTATCCTGGAACAATTATTTAAAGCATTTAATAAACAAAGCTAACAAAGCTTTTAATGTATTAAAATCTTTGTCTGGTACATACTGGGGTGCAGACCCACAAATTCTACTATTATTGTACAAATCATTAGTTCGTAGTCATTTTGAATATGGTTTTTTATGCTTTGCTGCAGATGATAAAATTGTAAATAGTCTAGATGCTTTTCAAAACAAATGCATGCAAATAATAACAGGGGCATTTAGAAGCACACCTATAAATGCAATGCAGATTGAATGCAGTCTGCCCCCCATGACCATTCGTTTTAGGTATCTTAAAGAAAGATTTCTCCTTAAACTCTACAGTGTCTCTAACAATAGTCTTATAACTAATCTGTCTAATACATTAACCCAATCCACTGCTAAACCGTTTTATATGCTACAGGGATATGAAGGTTTCTTAGATTTTCTTCAAAATCTAAATATCTATCAATCAAATCATATTTTACCTTGTTACGAAGGATCTTTTATTAGCAAATTTCCAGCAATGAATATAGTCATAAACAAAAAACTGTCAATAAAAGAAGAAGTATATACAATGTTGGCAGAGTGGACAGGTCACAAATTTGTTTACACAGATGGGTCGAAAAATGATAATGCTGTCTTACGCAATATTTGAACCCTCATTGAACATTGCTGTGGGATATAGAATTGATAAACATGCTAGCATTTTTACTGCTGAAGCTGTTGCTATTTTGAGTGCTTTGAAGCACATCAAAAACAAAAATCAGGGACACACAAGATGGGTTGTTGTTAGTGATAGCATGAGTGTTTTGAAAAACTTGGCAAATAACAAATTACATGCTAACACTAATTACATTATTTACTTTATAAAACAGTTATGGGTGGAATTATCTGATTCAAACATACAAGTCAGCTTTGCGTGGGTACCTTCACACATAGGTGTTGATGGCAATGAAAAAGCTGACTATTTAGCCAGCACTATAGTTAAATTTTCAGATGTTATTTCCAGGTATGCCAATGATGCAGATGTTTCATTGCCATACACAGATATTGTAAGCCTCCTAAAACAAAGGATGGTTCAACTATGGGGGAAACATTCGTACCATTGTACACAAGTTGAAAACAAAGGTTCTTGTTATGCCGCTTTAGATGTTCAGATAAATTCAAAGCCATGGTTCTGCAAGGCCGGTACTTTTTTAAACAGAAAGTTTTATTCAACTGTTTGTCGTATGCGTTTTGGTCACTGTCGTTTGAACTTTCATCTCCATCGCCTTCGAATGGTGAATTCCCCATATTGTGACTATTGTCAGTCCTCGAATATCCAATCCTTAGATCACATTTTCTTTGAGTGTTCATCTTTCAGCATTCAGCGCCTTGTGTTGATAGACGAACTTCTACAAATCTATGATAAACCTGAACTGGTCCCGCGGTGCATTCAAGAGTTGCTTGAGAATGCCTCTGTTTTTACCTATTTGTATAAATTTATATTGTGTACTGTAAATGAGATTTAGAATAAGATATAAAATGATAATTTTATTATTACAATACATATTACAATGGTTTTTTTTATAAAGTTTTTTTTTGTGTGTAAATATGTAAATGTAAATAAAGGTATTTGACTGACAGTCTGACACTGGCAGTCTGTCTGTCAGTGTCGGAGTGATGAAGTAAACGTCAACAATTGACGCTTGAAGTTATAAGGTACCTACTAATTGTAAGGGAAAAATTAAAATTGACTTTCATTATCTCGGAAATGAACAAAGGACGATGATCCTCTTACTTATGACAAAAATGATCCGGATTTGACTATGAAATAAATAAAACGAATGAAATTAATATCCTAACTATGACGAAAGAAGTAAATCCTACGAAAGACTAGGCGGTATGGTCTCATGACTTTAGCCTGCCCAATAGGGCGAACAAAAAAAAAAAAAAAAAAAAAAAAAAGAAGGGTTGTTTTGTTTTGAAATCTTTGTTTTGTAATTTTACATATTTCAGTATTCAAGCGTCCTTGATTGCGATTATTTGTTGTATTGAATGTTCAATAATGTGGATCTTCGGCTATGGTTCCTTAGTATGGAAAGTGGACTTCAGATACGAGATAAAAGTGGTTGGATACATCAAAGGTTATCTTCGGAGGTTTTACCAGCACAGCATCGACCACAGAGGAGTTCCAGAGAAGGTGAAAAGTACTTTTTGTCGTCTAAATACTACGGAGTCGCGGAGTTGCTAAAACACTTGAACTGTTTAACAAGCAACTAATGTATGTAGTATGTCCCCTATACAAAACGGACAGCATGTCTGAGTAAATATGTATTTCTACAGAATGATCATTTTATGAATAACATCTCGACTAATTAACAACACTAAACTTTCGCGACTTGAGTACCGAATCTGAGTGTAATTCCGTAATGCGGCCCTGGCCCCCCGTTTCCCATACTTTTGATAAAGTTAAACTCATGTCAACTTGAAAATACTGATCACTCATAGGTTGAAGACAGCCGATATTTTAAGTTGACCTGCGTTTAACTTTAACAAATGTATGGGAAACTGGTGGTAAGAGTCCAACATTCTCTTCAGTAAGTACCTAAGTATTTGTAATTATTCTTGAATTGCTGCATGGTTCACCAACTAAAACAGTAAATATTTGAAGGCTTAGGCCCAGGACCCCTAGTCAGTATCAAGTAGAAAGAACACAGCCACCTTAGACTTAGATTACATCTGATTCTACTGAATTCTACTAATACCCCGACTACCAATTAAGGTAGTATACTTGCTACCTCAATCAGTAGTTGGGTATTAGTACTTCTAGTTTATAAGTATATATTTATGATTTTTATAGCAGCATAGCCTGCTGTGCGCTGCCAACCCTGTAAGTTAGTTGTAAAAGGTGAAGGATAAATTTGATCACTAGTCAAAGTATATCCTGGCTAATGGGATGGATGGATGCAGATTCAAATCCCGTTCATGATTCAAATTTTTCCTTTACAAAATAATTTTCACTACATTTTCACACTCTTTATTTTATTGTTCTGCTTGCAGTCATAGTATAAATACAGGCATCCATTGCTTCAGCCACCCAGGACTAGTTTCCTGCTTCTGTTGATATTGGCCTCTAGTCTAATGATAATATTATAGTAATTTTTACTTTCAGCCTGGCAGAGTAGTCACACTAATACCCAGTGAGGATCCAAACAGTGAAACCTGGGGAGTGGCATACAAAATCAGAACAGAAGACATAGATCAAGTCACTGAGCATCTAGACTTTAGAGAAAAGAATGGGTATTCTAAGAAAACTGTGTCATTCTACCCAAGTGATAACAGTATAGAACCATTTGAGCTGACATTATATGTTGCAATGGAGGAAAATGAATCTTATGCTGGTGAGTTCAAGGTTGAAGTAGATAGCATAGACATGTGATTATAGCACATTTACTAACATGCTTTATGTAAAAAATATGGTATATTAATTTTACAATAGGATATTATAATAACCCAGATTACGCCATCCACATCACATTTAATTTAATTTAAACATCTTTGTATTATAAGTTTATAGAAACATCACATCATTTTATTCATGTCTAAATGTGTTACACATTTGCTGTTTCTAAACTTAGTACTCTTTGCCTATTATAAGTATTGAAAGCTTCAAGCAGGGTTGTATCCATGATCGATGATTGATTATTCTGCCGCCAAGCAGTAGTGTGCAAGCACTGCTGTGTTCCGGTTTGAAGGGCATTGTAGCTAGTGAAATTACTGGGCAAATGAGACTTTATGATCTGATCACTCAGTCTAGTAATCTGATTATTAGACTGGGTGATGTCTCAGGATGACGTGCGCAGTGCAGTGTCGCGCGAAACTATTGTTTTAAAGTTCCGGGTGACACTGCAACTGTTATGGGCGGCCGTGTCACTTAACATCAGGTGAACGACTAGCTCGTCACGTCATTCAATCACATTAAAAAAAAAAAAAAAAAAAAAAAAATTGAAAGTGTTCTGTTGTATGCACCTAATAAATAAATAGGAATCAACTGCATATGACTGCATTGTTTGAGTTACAATGATGATGATGATAGAGTGATTTAAATTTCTAATCACATTTGTAATAATATTTCATATAAATTATGTAGATTGATATGATGTACATGTACTTAGGTATGTGTAAAGAGATAGAGAAAACCTTGGCTCAAGAGTAAGACTAAAATGAAAACAAACCCAAATTACCAAATTGCTGGCACTTATTTGGCTAACCAGTATTGCAATTGAACGAGGCAATGCTGCCAGCATGTTGGGTACACTACCTACTAGTAGTGGGCTGGAGCATTTGGTCTGTGTATAGGCCACCGCGGCTAGTATACAGTCCAAATGTTCTCTATAGCTAGTAGTTTTAAGTACATGTTTATATTATTGTAGTAGTTAGTCTAAAGAATAAAGGCACATTGCCCATTAATAATAGATTGAGGCAGCAAACAAGTTAAACAAATGTTAAAAGTAAGTAAACTACATTAAACTTGTGTTAAAATGACTTTGCTACATCATAAAATGATAATCAGCTTATCTGCTTTTGATTACAGCTATTCTTAGAATATCATGTAGTTAGTGTAGATAAAATGTTCCAATATGTATTTGGCTACTGAATACTGAATCATTATTATTCACAAATATAACAGTGTAAATAATACCTAAATTGCCTAACACAATAATTTTATAATGTTATGCAAATTAAGACTTAATATGCTGAAGGTGGTGAGGCAAGAAAGTAAATATTGCTTAACCACCAATTCGTGCAAAACTCATTTCGGCCAATTTCAAATCAAAAAGTTCAGTTTGTTAAGTCTGATCAGAACTTATTTTGTCCAAGTTGATTTTCTCCAAGTCATATTTGGTCAAAGTCATTGTGTCACATTGTGTGTTTTGGATTTCACTTGTAATATGTCCAGATATTAATTAAAACACATTTTAATCACAAATCGTGTATTGCGCTAGGTAGCCAGTACAAGAAGTGGGTATGTCAATATCCTCAAGTACCCACTTAATCCACATTATTAATACAAACAAAGTAGACAAGTACCCTCTAACCACTCCTAACATTCCATCTACTAAGAACAAGTACATTTATATACATACTAGCTGCGCCCCGCGGTTTCACCCGCTGATAAAAAGTAGCCTATGTGTTAATCCAGTACATAAGCTATCTATATTTCAAGTTTCATCCAAATCCGTCCAGCCGTTTGAGCGTGAAGGAGTAACAAACATACACACATACACACATACAAACTTTCGGCTTTATAATATTAAGTGTGATGACAACTTGCATGGCAGAAATATCAATTGGATAATCTATATATTATTTTTATAGAGTAGCTACACAAAATTCAAAATACCTAGACCTTAAAATTCCACATTCCAAATATGGCAATATTAATTTGTGTTGTTGACTGTAGGTACTGATTCTGCTAGTATTAGCATTAGCAGCTTTGTCATTAAATAAGCGCTAACAGATGTTTCGACAGGGCACGTGTTAATGGCGCTCCTTATTTGGAGCAAGTATGTTTTGTTTGCAAATTAACACTTCTAAGCTCAATGTTTACTGCTATATAATCCTTGATGCCTATTAGATTTAATGTTTTGTTGCGAAACTGTGCTCCCACTCAAGAAACCTTCGGTAAATATTCCTGATTGAAGCAAGAAACCAAAGCCTGTAAATATATATATATATATACACCATTGACATTAAATTAATTGGGAGTAAAATTTTATTACAAACAAACTAACATTTTCTTTATTTTCTTTGTAAGTACATATTGACTCTTTTGTGAAGTCATCCTCCTCTCTCCAAATTTGCTGCGCCCGACGGGGTCCATAATGAGCCTACTTAATTAATTTTATACTTATTCCTCCTATATGTACACTATGGTATGGACCCTGCTTCCATAAGCAATAAAATATCTGAATCTAAATCTGCCTTTTCCACCAATCACAGTCAAGAACGTATTTGATCAATTTGACCAATCACACCTAAGAACTAAAGTCTGTCTGACCAATCACAGCTAAGAACGAATTCCTTTAGTTATGAACGAAAGGTATCAATTTAAAATTAACCAACAAGTCGCGGTGCCGATTGACTAATAATTTACAATGACCAATACAAATCCTTCAATTTTTTCCAGGTCCCGCCTCAATAGAAGACATAGCAGCTCAAATCGTCTCCAGCCGAGGCCCCAGCGGTCCGAACAAGGAATATGTCTACAATTTGGCTTCGGCTATGAGGCAGTTAGCGCCGCACGTTGTTGACAAACACCTGTTTGATCTAGAAGCAGCTGTAAGAAGGATAGACCCTGATGTAAAGCGCAGCTGAGTTGGTCCCTTTCCAGCTTGCCTATAGCGTGCGCACCGCGACAAACTCCACCCTTTTCCTCGTGAGAGACCGTGACACGACTATGGTAGCGCCTAAATGTATCTCACTCTAACAACGACGACAAGTTTACTCGCCGTGCGCATGCTAGGACGTCAGGTGTAATGTGGCGCCATCTTCGGCTCTTGCCATTAACATCAGTTAGGCAATTATGTCACTTATTGAAACCGATTCAAGCTCAAATTCGTATGGATTTATATAATATAGGTATTAGGTACTCTTACTAGGGGTACTGGGGTCTGGTGGTCTCATCCATATCCCTTCCCTACGAATATATATAAAAGTAAAACGTCAGATTGTTTCTTTGTCGTTCACGTCAAAACGGCTGAGCCGGTTAAAATGAAATTTTGCAAATAGATAGATTACATCATCGAGATCAACGTAGTGTGATTTTTTTTCCCAGAATATTGGGAATCAGCACGGGAAAATGGAAACATTCGGGTAAAACCGCAGAGTGCCTCTTTTTACTTTTGTCTACGTCATTTATTTCTTCTATCACTATGCTGTAGTACAATCAAAAAGCCAGATCTACCTTTACCACATAAATACCATTTAATCTATAACAAATATATACTAATAAAAATAAATCGCCGAGTCGCCGTGGCATAGTGATTGATAAACACAAGCGGTTTCTGAGTCTCGCTACAGAGCAAAATAATAAAACCGGCCAAGTGCGAGTCGGACTCGCGCGCGAAGGGTTCCGTACCATTATCTATCCCTGCCATCTAGTGTTGAGTAGCAGTAGTATTTAAAGCAGCGCCATCTATGACTCTTCTGATAAACGACCAACAAAATCATGTTTGATGTATGGGCTTCCTTAAATATTTATTTTATTCTGTGTTTTAGTATTTGTTGTTATAGCGGCAACAGAAATACATCATCTGTGAAATTTTAAATGTCTAATTATCACGGTTCATGAGATACAGAGGGAGAGACAGACAAACAGCGGAGCCTTAGTAATAGGGTCCGTTTTACCCTTTGGGTACGGAACCCTAAAAAGAGTCCAATAATTTGTTTTGTGTTTGGTTACTTATTTGTTCTGTGGTCTGGTGATACAAATAAAATTATCGAAACATTATTAAGTATGTAAGCGATTTACTTACCTCTTAATAATGTATGTACATAGATCATTAGAAAACATTTTTCGCTAAATGGGATTCGTACCCGTTGTTTGAAGTTGGGTTCTATTGTATGATTTACATATACTTACGTTATCTGTCTTGTTCCTATTCTTATCATAGATTAGATTGTAAGATAGTACCTATGTATATATAAAAAAGTAGAAAGCAATGCTTGTGATATTTAAAGTGAATAATAAATAATTTGCTGTAATATATTAGAATAGCTCCAAAGGGCAATATGAGGAAAGCTTCAAAATCATCTTTAAAAGAGATTTTGAAAAAACACATTTGATTTGGTGAATGATTGGTACACATGCAAAACTTGTTAAAAAGTATATAATTAAAATATGTCGGTAAAAACATTGCGACCATGATGTTTGGACGTTTTAAGAGGCACCCAAATCGACTAACTTGAATGTAATTTACTCAAAATGTATATGATTTACAGGATTGAAAAAAATGCATGTTAATACTAGTCATATCTTCTTTCCAACTGTTGAAATCAAAACACGTTTACGAAAAGTTTTCTCGATAGAAAAAAATCGCGAAGTGACCACTAAAAAATTATTCAATTGCAAATAAATGTTACATTACAATAAGACAACCTATTGAAATAAATCATAGTGATAAGTTATGTTCCAATGCATGTAACTCTAAGCCTATTTTTTTATAACAATAAATATTTCTTTTATAATTAATTACTTGTACCGCAAAATGGAAAATTAGACGCGCAATGCAACGTAATCGCCATGTTTTTGCTACGCAAAAACCACCCTATGTAATACAGTATACGTTCTACGTTCGACTGCTGTAACAAACGTGCTTGCATGGGGTGTTCTCACCGTCTTAACATTTTGGATGTTTTAACGCTGACATTTTGACTATGATTACTGGCTATTGATTGAACATTTTGACATATGTACCAGTTAAACCCTAAATATGGACCTAGAATTTAGGATTAAAATTTCGTGAATTTCAGTTTTCAGCTCCAAAGGGCAAATTATGAGATGGTAACTGCTTACTGTCAAGCAGGCCGTTAGCTTGTTTGTCTGTGCATGTTATGAAAGTCTTAAAATCCCTTTAAAGGGAAAATTTAATGGGATTTTGAAACTAACCCATTATGGTCGGGTATCGACAATGCGATGACAAGTACAAGGGTACTTAGACATAACCACAGATAATATAATAGTATTATATTATCTGTGGTATTTTTTATGTATCAACGACTAGCTCGTCATGCGTTTACATAAAAAAATTGTATTTGTATAGGTACATTTTCTAGTCTTGTCTTGTCTTGCATTGCACATGCGTATAATTATTTTGGTTTTTCTTGCTACCTACTTGTCTATAAATTAGTGTAATCAGAAATTCAGTATCACGTACACACAAACAATTAGCAATGACTCTTGCTATGAGATTCAACTCTACCGCAACGTCTTTAAGGTTCACAATTAAACAATTTTCAAGATTTTTCTAGCTATAAAACCGCGATTGTGATGTATTTTTGTTCTGATGAATCATTTCACGTTGTGATTGTGTTCTCAAGGATAGGTTCCTATTTTTTACATTAGTTTGTACCTAATCTGTGAATAGCGTGGAAAAAAATCGTAAAAATGGACCGAACGTAGCTAAAGAACTAAACTATGTATAGATTTTGAAAGCTTAAGGCGAGTTCATCGACTTTCAAACGGCTGAATGTCAGTGGATGGCTTGATAGATAATTTTTAATGTTAGAAATTGTCATGGAGTCAGGAAGTCATACCCGAAGGTGATATACCTAATAGGTAAGCTGTAATGACTAATTTTGATGTCTGTGGCAGAATGCTGCACTCCTAATTTTTTTTATTGATATTTTGTGTTCGTGTCGGTGATACAAAAAGTGAGAAACATAATAGGCTAGTGTCCTGCTATTAAAAGTTAACAACTTAATATTATATTCGTAAAGTAGGTTAAAAATGAATGCAACAATTGAAAAAAAATTAGTAAAATCGCTAAATAAATTATGGAGTAATAAGCTATTAAAGTTTCTGGAGGAGGCATCGCCTCTCCCTCTCTCGCAAAACAGAGCTTTCCCTCAGTTGTGTACTATGAAAACGCATGTTGTGAAGTCACATGCCAAAGAGATTGTATATAAAGCTACCACAGCTTAGTAATGAGGTACTATTAAGAAGAACGTACTGACGTCACTGCACGTTTGAACTGTCTCTTTCTATTCCTGTATTTTAAAATGCTTGTAACTTTGTCATTTTTTGAGATATTTAATTTATGTTTTCACGACTGTTTATTTTTTGAGTAATATTATTATTTTGTGCAATAAAAAAATAGCTCGACACAAGCCTGTTATGTTAATCCTGTGATTAATTTAATACTTACTAGAGAATTTTATACAATACTAGTTTTATTCGTTTTATTATGTTTTTATTTATTACTTAAATATATATTACGTTGACTCTACGCTCTAGTTTTATTTTCTATAAATAAAAAGCTAAACGTTTGTAAAAATAACGTTTATTAAGCAAAATATTTGGTTTTGTTACACAAACGTACTATCCTGTTGTACATAACTTATATAAAATAATATGGAATAAGAGGAAAATTCCTTGACCTGACCATAATTAAATAGATAAACCAAGGCATTGAGGAAACTAGCCTCGTAGTTGTGATAATTAAAATAATAACTTAAAATCATATACATTATATTTATTTGTTATGATTATATGTACCTACTAATGGAGTCATTTAACGGTACCGTTTGTTTAATCAAGGTTTATCTAGAACTCGCATTGATAAGAACTTTTCTGTGAAACATATGTTTTGTCTTTGCGCTAAAAATAGACCATAACAGTGACTGGCAAGAAACATAGCACATCTACGATAAAAACGAGACTTAATTAACTATAAAAATCTTAGTACCTAAGTAACTATTTATGATAATATTATTTATGTGAGGTTTAATACAAAGCTTCAAATATTGCGCAGAAACTTCACCTGTATTTATACTAAGGTTTCTGTATTATTATATTTTAATAGTATGGCGGTTCTTATGATTTTATAAAAATTACAAATTATATTTTATATCATCATCGTTACTCTATACGCAAATAAAAGCATGTAATAAATAAATAAATTAATGAAGCGGTCCAGAGGGAATGAGTTGCAAGACCAGTAAAATTTGTTTTAACCTTACAAGAGTAACAATAATTTTTGCAATATCTAACAAAATATTTTACACCGTTAAACGAAATTCACTTTCCACTGAAAAATCTGAGATTTTACGGAAAGTAAACAAATGTTGTGAATTTCAAAAAGCTGTAAGTATAGCATTGCTTGCTAGTGTCCGTCCCAATGATAAGCCAACGCTTAAAAGACAAAAAAGAAATATAATTTTAATTGTAATGGTGATGTATTATTTTAAATAAAGTAATTTAAATTATTCATGCAATTATGTAAGTCAACATGACGCTGTTAACCGATCGACGTATTGTAAGACAACAAGGCCATGAATTCATACGTTTGCACACGTGTTTTAAAATCTTTTATAGCTAAAATAGAGCACAGATACGACTTGTTACGATAGTTTTATGTCTATAATTTACGACGTGCCATTTTCTGCCCAGGCACTGTAATCCGGTTTATGTCACTTTAAGTATAGTTCATTATAATTTTGTTAACTTCACTTAGAATTTAGCGATAGGGCGTGTCACATGGCACTTACTTTATCAGCTAGTGATAACCCAACCAATGCATTAAGATAAAAAAAAACATACGAAAGAACTGGCCTTAATAATTATTATTCTCATAAATAATACTAACAAAAATAAAATTTATTCGTCAATGTAGAGTAGGCAGGCGCTACACCTACAATCTTTTATCGAAAAGATTACAAATGGTGGCGTCATAGCCTTAACAACCTTGATAATCTTTGGCAGGTTCGCAACTGCATTATCACTGACTGCAATGTAATTATTTATCCTTTTTACGACCTAACAGTTTGTCCAAGAAACTCCGCTTTCTTTTGACTTTCTTAGTTTCTTTCGAATGGGTTTCTAAGTCCTCACCCTCTGTGGTCATTTTATCTAGCAACGCTGGAATGGTCAAGTCCGCGACGTGATCGTGGTCTACGGTCGGTTTCTTAGCGGATTCTCTGCTTAACTGTCTCTGGAAATTTCCTAGCTCCGGCACATGGTCATTTTTCTCGTCCAACTCCGATAGGAAGGTTTTATAGTCGTCATGGTCGGCAGCATCTGTGTTATCAAGATTTTCAGGACCGTTTCGCACAACATCTGCTCGATGATTGTTTTCTTCGACTTTATTATCGGAATCTGTATCTTTTTTCACAGAATTGTGTTTCGTATCGTTTTCATTCTTTTCGAACACCTCGTCGTCTCCAGGTTTATCACTTTTGTCTTCAATATGTTTCTTCTCACTGCTCTCGACGCTATCGGCACTCGATTTTGGAACGGAACCGATAACCCTGGGGCCTTTGGGTTTGGTCGGTGGCAGTGTCCAATCAATAGGCTTACGCTGCGGCGAGTACCGCTTCACTAATTCCTCAAACAACTTCTGGTGATCCACTTTAGACGAGTCGTTGTTATTGTTATTATATGGTAGACTCTGATGCCGAGACCTATCAGGATCTTCGTTCTCCTTGCCGCCATCCACTTCGGACGGCCCCAGATCCAGACGCAGCTTGCGCGTCGGAGTCGGCGTCGAATACGGCTCGGCGAACGGGAATTTGTACAGATTGGGACTCTCAATTTTGTATTTCAATATAGGAGAGCTCGGCGAAAGGCTTTTCGCAGGGAGTGATGCGCGCGTCCCGGCACGCGTGAATGCAGGGGTGCCGGTGGGCTCGTGCAAGTTGGACGTCATGAAGTCTCTTCTCATTTTGGAGAGGCGGCGGGTGCGCTCGGTCATGGAGCGCCTGTAGTCGACATCGTCGCTCTGGTTGAGCTCCGAGGTGAAGTTGTCCGAGTACTTCCTCGGCCGGAAGTCGATTTGTTCCTCGGTTCGCGACTCCCGCATGCTGGAGTATGCCGGGGCGTTGCGTTTGAAGTTGGAGGTCGTCTTGCCGTGGTTGGAGGTGATGATGGGCTCGACGTCAGACGCCGGCGCAAGGGCGGTGGGCGAGGCCGGCGGCAGAAACACAGTGTCGTGCTGATCGAATACCTCACGCCGCTGACTGAACTGCTCACCGCCGATGATTTCTCGCGACTTGACACCCATCGTAGGCGATTTTGCCGTCATTTCCGTCCGATAACAAACCACAACACAATGTTATTGGTACTATTTTCCTGTAAACACTGTTATTTCTATTTCGGTCGAGCACACATTATGACTTCACCGGTAACATCGCGCCTATGGTACACGTATCTGTTGAATTGGACAATAAAGGTGGTCCGGTCGTCCGTATAAGGCGAGCCGTTCGCGATATGTGACTGATCAATAGAGTGTTAGCGATAAGATACGGCCGTCGCGTCCCGCGCCACTTTAGCTATTTCTTTATCTTTCAGCAGTCGAACCAGTTGAGTAAATATAACCGACTGAACACAATCGTGTACGTAATTAATAGCGCACCGAGTGAAAGCGCGCCGCGGCCGCACTCGGCTATCGGCGAACGGCTCATTATATAATGAATATTAATACAAATGTCCCAAATACAGAACGGTTAAATGTTGATCCTCACAGAATGCTAATTCCGTACGTCCCTCGCGTCAATATTTACCCGTACAAACTTAGGACTACTCGCGGCGATTAGTATATTGTGTAAAGAACACAGTTCTCACAAACAACGAGATTGTGAAAACGTCTAAGCCGCGATGGGCCGAGATATCGACTGCTGAGCGTATGATGCTATTATAAATAGTGCTGCGTTGAGTTAAAGTTAAAATCTGCATGTATTTTCGTATATTTCCCGGTTATTTTGTGCTCAATGAACCGTTACTCGAAAATTGATGGTGATTAGAGATGTAGCCGAAGCGAGAAGTGCGCGCTTCTGATTGAAGCGATGCAACCGACTGTTGTACAGGACGTACAGACACGCAACAGTGGCAATAATTGATGCAACCACGTGTGCTTGCAGTTAGCGATATTTGCATACATAAATGTAGATTAGGTATTACATACAGGCCAGCTTCACTTACATTTATTATATAGTAGGATAGGTAACAGGTACTATGGGTAGGTAATTTTTATAGTTTTTAAATTAGGTTTTCCATTTGCTACCTTTTCGTGAAGTATTTATTTAAATTACTTTGGGCTTAGATGTTTTATACCGACTTGATAACTTGATATTAATAGAATAACATTTTTGAGTTAATATTTCATAGCGTTTTTAGAAAGTAGGTATATACTGTAGCTTGGTGGTAGCAGTTGTTCAAAGAACATAAATGCGTTCAAATTGATGTCAAGGTGTCCACAACAGCTAGTATAGTATAGTATTATAACTATTATATTATCTGTGGCAACAGTAAACAGTAGATCAGCTGTAAGTATACCTACCTTTTATTAATAGGTATTATCTGTGTAGGTCTTTTGTGCATTGCATTTATTTCCTACTATTGGCACCTAGTTATGCCGCAATTACATCACACTAAATTCAGTCACCTACTTAGGATGGGTCATTCCTTTTCTCTCCACCAGCTCTGTCCCACCAGTGGGGAGAAAAGGAAAAATCAAAAGTAAATTAATTTTCTCCCATTCGGGAAAGGAAGCTCACTTGCGTTGCCTAATTAGGACTCGGTTTAGGAAGCATTTAGTGATGACTAAATGCTATTACACCTTCCTAAATCGTTTCTTAATTAGAAAACTATTTGGGTAGCAAGTAAGAAAGAAGAGGAGACTTGAAACGTAATAACTTATTGTGATTTAATAGGTACATTTTTCAAATATAATATAGTGCATAGAGACTTTTACAGTAAGAATTATATAAGTCGATGAAAAATGCTACAAAAAGATAAAAGTTGCATGCAAATCTGCCTTTGTGATTACGAGATATGGGGTAAGGCTCAGTTCAGACAGAGCAGCAAAATGCTCGAGCAGTTTTTAAGTGCTATATGAATATCAACCTTAACCTATTTAGACAAAGCTGAAAATAGTATGGAACATTAAAATAGGTAAGATTTAAATGTTGCATACTATTTTCAGCTTTGTGCCAAATGAAATAAGGTTGGTATTCCAATAGCAATTAAAAACTGCTCGAGCATTTTGCAGCTCTGTCTGAATTGACCCTTAAACGTAAAAATTATTTGAACTCTCCTAGGTCTCCCCTACCTATAAAGAAACAATACGACGCAGTTTGTCATTTTATGATTTAGTCCTAGTTTAATAGAAGTCGGTATTTAGGTAGGTAGGTAATTTAAATTATATCTAGGCAAGTACCTAGTTCACTACATAATTGACTTAGGTATAGGTACCTACAGGTTAATCCTAGTTTGGGTACCAAGGTGTAACAACTTTTAGACTGTCAACACTGTCTGCAAAATAATTATATTTCCTAAGAGATGTTTGTAAATTGATAAATAATTCATTCATTCATTCATTCATTCATTCATTCACCTAAGTAGGTACCATAATATGCTCGCTGCTTAAAATTTTAGGTATACCGCAAGAGCAGAGCCACCCAACCAATGACAGTAAATGCCCAAAAATACCAGTAAATAAATTCATACTCCCACATACCATAACATTGTTACCAATTTGGTAATTTGGCATGCTATTTTAGACATGGACTCCGTACAAAATTTATATATTCATATGCTGATTCGCTTGACTTCATGTTAATATTCAACTAGAATGATAACTGTCAGTGTTTTCACTCAGTGAAAACAGTGTTTTTCCGCATGGATAATTTAAAAGATGAGTCAATCTTTTAAATTATCCATGCGGATGATGCGGAAGTTCGGAATAGGTATCTATATACATAACTTGACAAAAGGGAAGGCGTGCTGAATAACTAAACAGTAGAGTCAGAGCTATAAATATACTCGCTATTATAATATAAGTACCATACTTATAACACGGATTAATACGCCGCTTTTATTTTAGAGCTTAATTTTGTGTTCGGGTTTTGAATATTTGTAGGTATTCTAGGGGATCGATCGGGATCTCTATTGTTATATTCTTTGGCACGGTACTTTTCTGGTGGTCGTATAGGTATAGATATATAGTCCCTAGGTACTATTTTTAAGTTATACACCGTGGAATTTACTTCGATATTTTCCTGTAATATGTCAGACCCCTGATAGAATCTGACACCTGGTCTAACTATATCTGTTACTGGTTCCTTATGGGTTGCGAGGTCAGATGGCAGTCGCTCGTGTAATTCTGGTAGCTCGCCGCAACAGGTTAGATTGGGAGCCGACCCCAATAGCAAATGGGAAAAGGCAAAGAGGATGATTATGGTTATCCTGTAATATGTGTACTCGGTCCATGCTATAGAAGGTTTATTTATAACGAAACACAAAACTACCTACAATATAAAACGTAACACTAGGTAGGTAGGTACCTAATATAAAATTGGCCCGAATTCAAATTCTTAGCAAAGGTCCTGCGACATTCAATAATTTGGCACTCCGGACTCCGGAAGAGCAGGGAATTAAATATGTAATTCTGTGGTACCCACGAAACATTTGCCCGCTGCGTGTAGCATGAAATAGGCATTTTGGCTAACGGCGAATTATTTTTCGCGGCATTTATTTAATTTTTATTTTTTAATTTAAGGCTGTAACATTGGTCTATAGCATGGACTAAGTACATACATTTCAGGAAAACATCGAATTCAATTCCACGGTATAAGTATAGGTACCTATAACTTATTAATTACCTATAGCTATTGGTGTGAATGGGGTGGATATAGGTAGGTACCTAAGTTTTTTTTACATCTGCGTTTGACTAATGGGAAGTGACGATGCTATCGAAGGTGGTTACTATTATACCTATTCTGTGCTATTATTAGTTACAGTTTATTTTATGTCATATTATGAGATACTTAATTGTTATAAATTCATTACGAATAACCCCGACTGTCCCACTGTTTTAAGCTAAATTGCGGAATAAAATCGCAGGGCGTTGTTAGGGTCTAACAAGGTCTGTAGTAAAACTTAAAAACCTTAATTGAAAACATTATCTGACTATTAAAAAATCATAGTGACCAATGACCATACGGACTTTTCTAGTTTATCGATCTATTTCTGTCCATTCAAAGGTTGTCTGGAAGAGACGATCGCGCTGCATTGCTAGGCGCTAAATTATCGTCTACCGTTATGTATATAGATATATACGTACTTAGTATCTTCTGTGTGTATTTAGGTGTGCACTGTGCATTAATTATATTTTATTCTATGTAGGTATATGCCTATATTAACTGCATGTCAGTAGGGATCTTCTTCAGCACCATAATTACCTATTATAATTATACTTAGGTAGGTACATATGAATGCAGAAAAAAGTCATTCCATTCATTCATAAGCAATGGTTAACTAAACAGCAAAACTAGGTAACCCACCTATGAATTGGAACATTTTACGCGATGGGCCACACCGAGCTATTTTTAGCCTTTTCTTCCGATCTAACCCAGATGTTTCAAAACTTCCAATGCAGTGCTCCCTATTCCCAATATCCGTATCGTTACTAGAAATTGAGAACAGAGTGCTTACGTCAACACGTGCTTGTCCGTGTGATAGTTAAATACCATTCGCGTCTATCAAAAAAATAACAATAACAATACTTCGGGGTTCGATTTCTACGACAAATACTAAGTATAAGTAGGTACCTATTTGTGCACAGAGCAAAAAAACGTAAATACTTATTCTGTGTCTGTGTCTAATTCTTATTCTGAATGGGGGCAATAAAGGCCTGGGCCATAATTCTGTATGAAAACACAGATTCCACACGATACAGAAACCACGTCGTTATCGTGTCTTATTCAAATCGTGTCACACCAAGGAATCGTCAATTTTTGTATTCTGTATAATCTAAGACAAATTATCTATGACAGGTTTTTATCCCTCGAGTGCGTTCCGAATTAGAACTAAAGGATTTCTCATCCCAAAACCAGTAAAAACTTAAAATAAAGTAATGGCTTATATTTATGTTGTGATATAACAAAGCCATGGGTAATTATTAAAAATTGACAGAAAACCTTTAGAAATACCTTCACTTTACATTAAAATTATTTTTATTTTGAATAATTAATATTGACATAAGTGTTGGTAACTTTGGTCGGTTTGATGTTTCGGAACGCGCTTCAGTGGAACATAACATTCATTTCGCGCGGTTTCGTTCTCATTTCATAGAGAATAGATTTTTGCAGATTTCTTATCTATGACGAGGAATTCGCGTGGTTCGAAGCACGGAATCGTAAAGTGGTCATACAGAATTAGGGTCCTGCACAGCCTGCACTGACGTCCCGCTTGGGGTGTTTTGTGCATTTTCCCCTGCCAGCTCAGTTACCTAACCTAACTCATTGAAATATTGGAGCACAGGTTTGGGTGACATGTTCCAGTGATGATGATGATGATGAGCAAGCATGCTGTGTCTCTGTGTTGTGGCTCTTGAGTCCGTGTCCCTATAGACCCAGGAAATATTCCTACTTAGGGTCCAGGATGTGATTGTTGGGCGGTTTGATAAACAGTGAAGGAAAATATTTAACATCAAGTTCAAGAATCTCAAAATTCGAGGACATGTGCGCCATATCCGCCAACCTGCACTTGGCCAAGGATGCTGGATTTTGGCCATGACATATACTTTCCCGAGAGAAGGCCCACCCTGGTGCGGGGCTTCCGCATGCACGAGCAACGCCAGCGTCAGCCAGCGTTCATTTCACACTGGCGTCATATGCTGTCGTGCGGGACCCGCAGAACTAGTGATTAATGATTATAGAAGTTCACCTGCGGCCTGTACCATGGGATAAAAGAGTGCTAATAGGTGCCTGCTTCCTTCGTCGTAGTCTTGAGTGAAGACATAGGTACCTACATTTAGCACCTGTAAATGTGAGATAGACCATTTTTCCAAAATGTTTTAATATCCACAGGTTTATATGACTTTCGTCATAAATAGTCACTCATTATTCAAATATGCTAGCTGACTAACCCACCATATATGTAGGAGTTTGCTATTGCAAATATCACACATAATCGAGAACCAGTGATCTCATTCACGATTTGCATTCGAATTTGGGGTTTGGCCTCACATTTTGTGAGACCAATGACCATGGCATCTGACCATGGCCGCCCACTGCGGTATTATTGAATAGGTAGATAGTTCATTATATTTTTACTTCATGGCCTGTTATTGCACTGCATTTTTTTGTCGATGTGTTGCGTGCGTGACTCTGTATTGTATGATTGTGTATGACATGGTATGACTAATAGTAATTAATGTATCCAGCCTGGCTTCGGTTATTGTAGGTACCTACCTACTAATATTTATTCTTTTTGTCAGTACAGCAGGCAGTACCTACCTACCTACCTACCTGTAACCACAGAATATATTATAGACATTAGACAGCACTAGCATTGTTACACTATAGGTGGTAGGACTTTTCTGCAAAGTTCGTCTAGGTAGGTACCACCGCTTTGCCAGTTATTCTGCCGCCAAGCAGTAGTGTGCAAGCACTACTGTGTTCCGGTTTGAAGGGCACTGTAGCTAGTGAAATTACTGGGCAAATGAGACTTTCTGACCTGATTACTCAGTCTAGTAATCTGATTACTAGACTGTGTGATGTCTCAGGATGACGTGCGCAGTGCAGTGTCACGCGAAACTTTATTGTTTTAAAGATCCGAGTGATACTGCAACTGTTATGGGCGGCCGCGTCGCTTAACATCAGGTGAACGACTAGCTCGTCACGTCATTTAATCGCATAAAAAAAAAAAAAAAGCTATAGACTTGTGTTTTGTTTCCTTATATTAGGTACCCCTACCTTATCATATTATGACATGCATGACTAAGTACCTACATAAAATTGTTTTAATTTGCATGCAGCTTGTATCAGCCAATACCTATATAATTAATTATACCACTGTAATATCTTTATGTAGCGGGATTTGTGCCACACAGCTAGACTTTGTGCAGAAGAAAACTATTCTATGGACACGATAAAATATATAATTTAAATCAATTTATATGCTAGATAGATTAAACTGTGTCAAAGAATCTGTTTTATAACTTGAATTTAATTCGCAAAATAAAAAAGATAGTGAAGTAGATTTTGAGGTAAATGACTGATCTCTAACCCCAATGATGTCAACATATTTTTGTGACAAATATAGATCCGGATTATTATTGCGACGAAATAATTAATTTAAGAATTGAGTGGTTATAGGTACCTAATACCTATTCATGTTTTCATTTAGTACACAACGACACAGTAAAAGTTGAGGACTGATAAACCTTGTTGTACCTAGTACACCTAGTGTACCTAGTTTTTTTTTGAGGGGGGTAATGCCCTCGCACTTCTCTGCCACCACGGGGGTGATGGCAGCTAGGGGGTATGTGGGACTCGAACCCACTAAAACCTTCCCGTAATCCGTCCGCCGCCGGGATGGGGCGAGATAGGGTCGCGTTAGCATTCACTATCACTATCACTCGTACCTAGTACACCTAACCTAACTGTAAGTGTATGGTACCTATTTATGTACTGAAGAAGTCGCGTCTGGCGCCAGTCTTCTTTCGGGCTGCAAGGCAAGGTGGTTTTGGTGTAAAGGAATTATGTTAGGCATTTTAAGTACATGTCATAGAAGAATCAACGACCAAGATGTAGGTTAATATAGATAGACTAGCTGCGCCCCGCGGATAAAAAGTGGCCTATGTGTTAATCCAGTGTATAAGCTATCTCTATTTTAAATTTCATCCAAATCTGTCCAGCCTTTTAAGCGTGAAGGAGTAACAAACATACACACATACAAACTTCCGCCTCTATAATATTATTATAGATAGATAGAGTGTGATAGTATACTTCATATATTTGTAGGTACTTATAGACAGTAAATATACCTAAGATAGGTACAAAAGCTAAGAAAACAAAGATTATTATAGTCAATGTAAGAAAATGATTAGGTATTTAGGTATATACGATACGTAGGTAATTAGCGCTGTTCGCCTCTTAGCTCGTGGTCCTACTAATTTGTCATACCAGTAGGACCACGAGGATATACATGTCCTCGTGGTCCTACTATCATTTTTGCACATCCTGTGAAGAAAACAAATGCTAACTATTAGAAAAAATAAATAAAGAACTAGAAAGAATTAGACAGAACTTTATATATCATTATAATTATTTTAATAGCAACAAAAATAGCTATACCTAGCCTACCACTTCTTCAAAATTACCTACATTTTCACTTTTCCCTAGCAGCTTAACATCACTCAAAGAATCTGCACCAGATGGTCAAGCTGCCCTTTCGACGTCCAGCACTGACACAGTTACAATAAAGTATGTATAATAGGCTACAACTCGACCTAAAGCCCCTAAAGGTCGCCTATTATGACGAACTGTGCAAATGGCAAAGTTACCTACTTTTTAGAATCACAGAATACATATGTAATAGTAGGTATACACACCTTACACGTACACCTTTTAATTTTATTATTTAGTTAATTTAAATGTTATGCAAAACTTCAGCACTCCACTAGCAGTAAGGTCGTTTTTGTAATCAACTAATCAGTGTTACGAATGAATCCAAATAGGTACATAAGTAAGTACCAATTTATATGTATAATACCTATAGTAATGTGAAAGTTGACACTGGAGATATTATTTAAAATCTTAGTTCTCATTTCATCGTTTTCCCATGTGGGAAAAGCTGCGGGGAGCAACGTAGTCTGTACCTAGGTAAATGCTAGCATAAAAAAAAATTTGAAAGCCCTGTCAAGTCGTATTTTTTTCGGCCTATTTTTCGATAGGGTTTTTCAGGTTTTTTTGCTGCTTTTTGGACAATTTCTGTCCACCAACTAGCCGTCTACAACACGGGATTCTCGAGGTACTATTTGTAGAGCTGGCGACAGTCTCTACTTATTTTCCATATTCTTATTTTATCACGGTCTACTGCTAATTTGTTATTTTTGTTTCCATGTCAACGCCGCTTGGCGTCGGCACGACGGGCCTCGACGTCGCTCCTGACGGACGTCAAATCTATACAGACCCTAAGTTTATTTATTTACTTACTTTGTAAACACAGCATCTTTTGGAAAAAATGAGTACCCAAAACAACGTGGTGTCGCTGGAAAACAGGATACAGTGTCCCGACTGTCCCCAGGTACGTTTATTCAAGGGCCAAAAGGGCCTTAAAATTCATCAATCGAAATGCCACAGAGTGATCCAAATTCCTCTATCAGCCCCCGTTTCAGGTTCGGTAGTAGCCAGTAGCAGCCCTACGAGCGCTGCTACTCCTTCCAAACCGTTTTGGGAGGTTTTGAGCTCGTACAAAAGATTTATTCCGGTTCTAAAACGCATCCCGCGTGGTGCTCGCATTTCGGTTGCTCAATCATTATCATCATCCATTAGGAACGTTATATCTAAAAACACGAAACATGCCTGGGAGCATCTCCTAACTTTTCCGTACCATGTACTTTACGTAAAATTAGACCCTACAAACAAATCTTCCCTTACTAAAAGAGTAAAGGAAAACTGCGTAAGGTACAAAGTACTGGAAGAGCAATGTTTGGATCATGAAATTATTGTTCCGCTTAACAGGCGAAACAATATTATAAATTCAAAACAAAATAACGATTCGGCCACTTTTAAAATCGTAGAGAGCAAAATTAGTGACGGCGACATTAAGGGCGCCGCCCGCGTCCTGTTCTCTAGCGACACAATAGCCCCATATTGTTCTGAGACAATTCAATCACTGCAGGACAAACATCCACCTGCAGCAGCAAATCTCCACCTTCCTGAACCACCCCTACCAAATGACGTCACTGTTGAAGTGACCCCACAGGAAGTAGCTGCAGCCGTTACTTCTTTCCAGAGTGGTTCAGCCGGAGGTCTTGATGGCCTTACCCCTCAAATTCTAAAAGATCTTTTATCGGGCATTTCCGGCGAAATTGGCGAGGCCCTCTTGAGAGACTTAACGGCTTTAGTAAACCTGATGCTGTCAGGGCAAGTCAACAGTGACGTCATCGAAATTTTGTATGGCGCAAACTTGTGTGCCCTTATCAAAAAAGACGGTGGTATCAGACCTATTGCGGTAGGCACCACATACCGCCGCCTCGCTGCCAAGGTCGGCTGTAGGAAAAAGGTTGCTTTTTTAAGCAACCTTTTTCAGCCAATACAGCTGGGCTTTGGTTCGCGGGGTGGCTGTGAGGCCGCTGTTCATTCACTTAGAACCTTTCTCAAACTAAATTGTGGTGAAGTGTTGCTAAAGGTGGATGTTAAAAACGCTTTTAATTCTGTCGACAGAGGCGCTCTTTTGACACAAGTCAAGGATAAAATTCCCGAACTATATAAATTCCTTTATCAATGTTATGGCAATCCAACAAAATTAAATTACCAAAATAACGCGATCCTATCCTCAGTCGGATGCCAACAGGGCGACCCTCTAGGTCCGGCCATTTTTAGCCTTGCCATCCATCCAATTATTCAACGTCTTCAGTCCAAACTTAATGTTTGGTACTTGGATGACGGAACCCTAGGAGGCGACGTGAACACTGTTTTTAATGATCTAGGTATCATTATTAACGAATTTCGCGACATTGGTTTGGATTTAAATTTTTCTAAATGCGAACTTTTTGTTTGCGATACTTGTCCTGATAAAGATTTGGTTTTTGAAAAGTTTAATAGTCTTGCTCCGAATATCAAATTAGTAGACAAGCGTTCTCTTCGCCTTTTGGGTTCGCCGATTCTGGATGAGTCTATCTCACCTTCTGTAGAAGAAAAAATTCAAAAGTTCAATAACGCATCAGACAGGTTACTCAAAATTAACGCCCACATGGCTTTTACAATTATTCGTTTTTGTCTATTTGTCCCTAAATTTACTTATATTTTACGATGTTGTCAACTGTGGAAACACAGTGAGTTCCTTATGGGCTTAGACAACATTGTAAAAAACACTCTGGTTTCGGTCTTGAATGTTGATATGGATGACAGGACGTGGTCGCAAGCCTCTCTACCTGTGCGCTTAGGAGGTTTAGGGATACGCAAAATTTCGAGTGTTGCATTACCGGCATTTTTGTCCTCTGTACATGGTACACATAAATTAATAGAAAAAATTCTTGCTCCATCTTTAGGTACTTTCGAAGTAGCCCATTTGTCTGAGGCCAAGAATGCCTGGGGGTTGGCTTGTCCAAATTCTGATTTCCCGGTGGTTCTTTCCTCACAGAGGCTGTGGGACCGACCGCTCTGCGAACTAGCACGGAAAAATCTTTTAGATACGTGTCCTAGCGTCGCTGATCGTGCTCGGCTTCTCGCAGTCTCTGTGTGGGAGTCAGGACTTTGGTTACAGGCCATGCCTTCTTTCAACACTGGTAACCTTTTAGATCCGACTACTTTTCGTTTAGCTATCAGCTTACGTTTGGGCGCAAGATGCTGTGTGGCCCATCACTGCCAGTGCGGTACCGCAGTTGACCAGCTCGGTCATCACGGTCTCTCGTGTTCAAAAAGCGCTGGTCGAATTTCGCGCCACGCTAGTCTTAATGACATCATTCGCCGGGCTTTTACCACCGCCAATGTTGCAGCCATTCTCGAACCGAATGGTCTCATGCGTGACGATGGTAAAAGACCCGACGGAATGACTCTGGTTCCCTGGAAGATGGGGCGGCCTTTAGTGTGGGACGCTACTTGCGTCGATACTATGGCGCCGTCACACCTTCCCGAGACACACGTTAGGGCCGGCGCCGCGGCTAATTCTGCTGAGCAGCTAAAACGGCGCAAATATAGTAATCTCGGTAGCGGTTACATATTTGAGCCGTTTGGTGTTGAGACCCTGGGTCCGTGGGGACCGGGAGCTCATCGCGTTTTCCAAAGTCTATCAGAGCGCCTGGTCGATGCGACGCGTGACCAAAATGCTGGCACTTATTTGGCCCAACGCATCAGCATTGCAATTCAACGTGGCAATGCGGCCAGCATGTTGGGTACGCTACCTACCGGTAGTGGGCTGGAGCACTTGGACTGTCTATAGGCCATCGCGGCTATTATACAGTCCATAAGTGTTCTTTGTAGTAGGTAGTGTAGCTAGTTTAGTTTAGTTTAGCTTAGTTTAGTTTAGTTTAGTTTAGTTTTTATTATTGTAGTAGTTAGCTTGAGTAATAAAGGCAATTTGCCCGTTAAAAAAAAATGCTAGCAGTTGCATGGAGTAGTTGGTATTAAATTATTTTATTTGGATAACACAAATAAAATAATTTAGCCCTAAATAAACCGTAGTACCATTCTGTACTATTATAATTATATTCTGTGCCTAAACAAGGCTATAGCTTGTAGGTACCTAGGGACTATGGGAACCAGATACTGATATACTTACCATAAAGTTATTATAATTAATTTTTAGTTTTTTTCTTTGTTAGTAGGTTACTTATCATCCAATATAGCACCCAGCCAGGCACTGAACAAACTTCTATTTCCTTGTCTTGCCTGAGCCCAACCAAGAATCGAACCCTCAACCTTCAGTTCAGATGGCGACAAAATAGCAGCTACCCACAATTATTTCCTGTATTGATAGCAAAAACTTTCCTCAAGAATTAGGTTGTAAGTATCTACCTGATTACTTTTGTTGGGAAATTTATAACGACCCATGAAGATATCCTAACCAGTTATCATTAAGCGCAATAATTATTGATTACCTGTAAACGATACGATATCGTTATCGTGTTTGGTTATGCAATAAACTTACTTTTATAAACTGTTATTATATTATAGAAATAGAGTTTTAAGCAGCGTATCATTGTACTTCATCATCATAAGCCCGAAATACCTCCACTACTGAACATAGGACTCCCCATAAACGCCACTTTGGACGTACATTATACTAATCCTCATGTACTGTAGGTACCTGCAACGGACACAGACTGCAACTGGATTTGTTGTGGTCCAGGCTTAAGCCAATGCAATATTTTCCACCTCACTAGCTCGGAAAGATTCTCTTTGTCATTCAAAATCTGGGCGCAAAAACGCATTTTGCTCGCTAGCGTGGAAAGTGTTTTTAAAATTCGAACGTTTCTATTCAATAATTTTCTCGTCAAGAATTGAGGATTTAATCACAGATCTGCCCGAATTTAACCTTCTTGATATCGCCAGTCCACTGAAAGCTCATTAATATACCACAGACTACCTCCTAAAAGATACCATCTTTTTCTCGTTCACCAACCTCATTTTTAGAATAATCCAGCACCAAAGAGTATAAAACCAATACGCTATCCAGCACGGCGACTCTTTGACTAGTATAGTAGATATCTGTGACGGCGCCTGCATGGAAAATGGATGAAAAACACTTTTTCTTTAATTTTCCATGAATCACGTGACGAGCTAGTCTTTTACCTGATGTCAAATGTTACCGCCGCCACCCATAACTAAATTAATAAGCTAAAAACTAATCTTTTCTTAGCCTTTTAGCTGTTTTTCTTACATTTTCCTCGCTGTAGTGAGGTGAAAAGTTGTGTGTTGCACTCGGCAGCAAAGTTTTTCTGCGTCTCGTACCTTTGAAACCTTCGCTACGCTCAGGATTCTTCATTTGAACCACTCGCTACGCTCGTGGTTCAATCCTAGAATCCTTCGCTTGCTCAGGTTTCAATTCAAGTACTCGCGCCAAAAACCAACTTTGCAGCCTAGTATAACAAATAACTATTTTCATTGGCAAAATGTCTCGTCATGACTGGCGCGTCATCTACTACAGGGTAGGGTAGATACCTATAGCCAGCCGCCAGCCACTCTGATCCTTTTTTAAATTGCGAAATTCGCTATGCTTTGCTATTCGCTAAAAAACGTATCGTATGGCTGGCTAGTGAGGCTAGACAAAATCGTGATTATCCAACGAGCATTAACTGTGGATAAATAAGAAATAATACTACAAACTCATGTACAGTCGCCTGCACTAATACGAAGGTAAACATTTCATAATTTTTAAAATTTTGTCACAGTATGCGGCATGCACAGATAACCCCCAATAGATACCGCATGAAAGACGACGACCGCGCACCACGCATTGGCGTAAATGGGTCTATATAAATTGCCGCTTCGCAGCACGGCCTTAGTTTCGACCAATTATTAGAGTTCATTATTAGGGCGTCACTCGAAAGAGCCAATAATAGCGCATTGGCTCCAGTCCCCGCAACCTGCGCCTTCCGCCAGTTTTGGTGAGCTAGGATCCGAACGAAAATCCCGTAATGCGGTATCTATTGGGGGTTATCTGTGGCGGCATGGTTTCACCATGCCAAGGTTGCAGGTTCTTGGTAAGCTGGGGGCGTACCGTGAGCTCTTAGCGCGATTCAAACAAAACAGAGCCTATATTGGGTCGTTTTGTTTTTTTGTATGGTGATTTTGACAAGCGAGCCAGTATAGGCTCTGTTTTGAATCGCGCTAAGAGCTCACGGTACGCCCCCAGGTCGGAACTCCTATGGATGGTGGGCCATTTTAGCAATGAAAGATGGTGTTGCGGTGCACAAGTGTATTGTTCGGCTACTACATGATGACTCTTCTAACTTAATACTAACTTGTGCTATGTAGGCTAAACTATGTAGGTCGGGCGTATTCATACACAACATTATTTTTCTGATTATTAGTCTCGTTTAATGTGGGTATACATATTTGCCGCAAAAATTGATGGTTACATGATTTTTGAGTAATTCAGTATTGTGGCAATATTTTGAAAATTATGAAATGTATACTTATCAGTGCAGGCGACTGTACATAGTTATATTGGATACACAGAAAACAAAGTAGGTGTGTTTAAAATTGTTTATTGATTTCATTCTACAACATGTTATAATAGTTTTAATTAATTTAGTATCATTCGAGTTTTACTACATACAGGAAAAAACATAATTTACACTAATGGGCATTTATAATGTCTAACTCTATTAGGTGTCGATTCTGTCACGCATTCTCTAAACGAAATTAAAATATATCTCCCTCCTTTTCATTTCCCGTTTGACAGAAGAGTACCGCAATACTGTAGTTAGGTTTAGGATTGCGATACACTGCACCTATATGTATATTATAAAATATACCTAAGTCAATAACATCGTTATAACGAATATGGTGATATTTTAAACTTTTAAACCATACAGGTTGTATTTCAAAGACTATCCCATCCATATCGGAAAAACGGCTAAGAAAAACGACCAAGTCAAGCCGTCAAAAACAGGCTTTCAGGATTTTTCGTTTTTTTTTGTGAATTTACTAATAACTAAATAAACAAACTAATATGCCATTTCAGAATGTTTGCCGATGGAGAGGCACACAACGCTACGGTGTTTCGTAACCAGTTGCGATGGAAGAAAAAAACTCATTGCTCGAAACCCGTCGGGATTTATTCCACCACAAGAATAGCATGAGCTATAGAATTCGATATATCTCTCTCGAGAAATCGTTTGGTCAATTAACGATCATGCCGATGACGTCATAACCCTTTCGTTGAGTTTTCATAGGTCCTCTTTCTCAAGAGATAATAGGCTAGTTGCCTGCTATTAAAAATTAACAAGTAAATATTATTTTTGATCAAAATGAATGCAATAATTGAAAAAATAAGTAAAATCGGTAAATAAATCAAGGGGGGGGGGGGGCTTTTAAAGTTTCTGGAGGGGCATTGCCTGTCCCTTTCTCGCAAAACAGGAGATTCCCCACAGTTACTATGAAAGCACACGTTGTGAAGTCATATGCCAAAGAGACTGTATGTAAAGCTACCACAAATTAGCAATGAGATACTATGAAGGAGCAAGAGTGACGTCACTGCATATTTGAGCTGTCTCTTTCTATTCCTGTATTTTAAAATGCTTGTAACTTTCGTCATTTTTTGAGATATTTAATTTTTGTTTTCAAGACTGTTATAAATAAAAAAAGTAACAGGCCACTAGTCTATCATGACGATTTTAATAGTTCTTGCTACCCTTGCTGGTGGTGTAATAATAATCCACGTCAAAAAAACGTATAGTTTAAAAATTAAATCAATATTTAATATTTACATTAATTTAACGAATAAATAAAACAATACCCCTAGTACGAGTTTACTCGATGTACATTAATCGATGGACAGCCTCCGTGGTGTGGTGGTTGAGCAGGTCGGCTCATAACCCGGAGACGGCGGGTTCGATTCCCGCGACAGGACAAGTATTTATGTACGTGTAAAAAAAAGCGCAAATACTTGTTTTGTGTCTGGGTGTTGTGGGAGCATGGTCCTCGTAGGTCCTGGGTCCCTAGATACAGGGAATCCTAGTTAGGGTCCAGGATCTATGTATGTGATCGTTGGGCGTTATTTATTTATTTTACATTACTGTATTCGATATCGAATATCGTAAAATATTTATACACGGTGTAATTTAATTCATTCGCCTAAATTGAGTGCATGTTAGTACATTATTTATTAAAAAAGTGGCAAATAAAAATATTTTTTTATTGAAAATTATGAAGATTGCTTTGGTGCCTAACGTAGTAGGCACGAATGATTTTGATAGTGTTAATTTTTTTTTTTACTTGTGTGGTATAAAGTGTGTATATAAGTAATGCTATGCTTTTAAATTATATAAAAAACAATATAATATTCACATATAGGTACACTCTACACATACACCCTTCATACCATTTTTGTATACTACAAGCTAGTAAACACACATTTTACTATATAATTGTAGTTAATTTGTGTAATCCTGTTTGGCCTTCTTTTATGTTTGTAAATTTGTTGGATTACCTGAATATATAAATATAATTAAAAACAGTACTAAATTATTTTCATTTGATTTTGTACTGTAGCAGTTGATTAAGTTATCCCATTTTTGGAGTTATTATCAATACCAAATCAATATGATAGATTTCAAAAATTTTGATCCACACGTGACCGGTGTCAGGAGTATGTACCTAGTTTCAAAGGATGCTAATTAATTTAATTACACCCTGTATATAATCTTAGGTTACGTACACTTAGTTACCGCTATGGGCGACGCTGTGCTGGATTTCATTAGAACGAAGCGACTCACTAGGTGGTAGGACTTTTCTGCAAAGTTTGTCTAGGTAGGTACCACCGCTTTGCCAGTTATTCTGCCGCCAAGCAGTAGTGTGCAAGCACTACTGTGTTCCGGTTTAAATGGCATTGTTGCTAGTAAAATTACTGGGCAAATGAGACTTAAGAACTGATCTCACAGTCTAGAAATCTTTTTTAGACTGATGTTTTGTTTGACGTGCGCAGTGTCACACAAAACTTTAATTTTGATTTCCGAGTGACACTGCAATCTGTAATTGGCGGCCGTAACGCTTAACACCAGGCGACGGACTAGCTTGTCACGTCATTCGTTTACATAAAAAAAAAATTTGGATTTCATTTCTATTTGGATTTCTTACAAATATTTTACGATACTAGATAGCGAGTACATTAATGTATCTCTGAATAATGTCTCGTACTAGAGGCACGAATAGCTCTACAACTTAAACAATTCAAAAGCTAACATTATATTCCTGTCGATTTCTCTAAAGCTAAATCGGAATTAAATATCTTCCATCTGCTTCATTTCCCCTTTATTAGAAGAGTACCGCCATACTTTAAGTTCAGCTTTAGAGAATCGACACTATTGCAATACATTCATAAATAAGCTATAACTTAAAGTTACTTGTGACAAATCACAATTAAATAGAGAGATACGACATACGATACTGTTGCCACCACAGAGCAAGAAAAAAATACACTTCGCTCCCTGCGAAGCGTTATATTTTTTATTGCTCTGTGGTTGCCACAGATAATATAATACTATACTAGCTGTTGTACATAATATCCTTTTCAAAAAATGGGACCCTAATATCAGCTGTAGATAAACAGAATGATAAACAGAAGCAGAACATATTTTTAAAGTACTTTTAAAAACTTTTTTTTTTTACTACCAAAAGACAATTTTGGAAGTCTATGCCGCGTTAGATACACTAAAGTAAAGCCTAACCGCCTTATTCATAAACAGGCTTACTTTGAAACGTTAGTTAAATAACAAAATAAAAAAAATATTTTCCACTTATGGACATCAATTTCTACGTGAGGAAACTATTAGTGTATTGAAATTCATAGGAAAGACCATATTGAGTCATAGCTGACTGGCATCGTCACAGATTAGGTTAAAGGAATTCAAATTATTAGTTTCCATCTATCCCTTCTCTGAGAACTTCGTAATGAATTACGTGGATAAGGTGGATCCAGTGGATTAGGTATTTGGAATAGGTATTTTTAGGGATTAGTATTAGGTGGAACGAATCCCGAATTTACCTAATCCAACCCATTTCTACTACCAACTGAGCTAACAGGCCAGTTACCTCATTTTTGTTACTATTCAAAACTTTTCTCTTACTGCAGTTTTAATAACCACAGTAAGCCTAAGATTTCGACAGTATTTCCTTCATGGCTAGTTCTATTTTCAGCTGAATACACGCAACACGTTCTTGGAATATCTGATTGATCAAGTTCAGCCGTTTTTGTTCCAACAAGCCATTTTCTTTTATCAGTCTTTGTTTCAACTCCTCGTCTTCAGGCGTAAGGTTTTCTTTATTATCTTTATTTTGTAAGCTTTCCTGCTTATTTTTCAGAGCTACATGACTTCTTAGTTTGACGATCTCGAATTGTTCCGAGTTAATTTTGGCTTGGAGTAAGGATTTTAGCTGGAGGTACTCGGCATTTTCGAGTTCGAGCCGTAATATTTTGAGTTCTTTTTCGGTGAATTTTGGCTTTTCTTTTACGGGTTCCGCTGGGGGTATATTTTGGTCGGGCGAATGTTTTTTTGTTTCCGATTTGAATTCGAAATTGTCTTCGAATTCCGCGTCGAAGATTTGTTCGAAAGCAGCCTCTGATGGAAGCTTTGCGAAGGAAGGTTCGGGTAGTTTTACAAAAGTCGGCTCAAAGTCCGTTTCGGGTACTTTCGGGAAGCTCGGCTCAAAAGCTACTTCGGCTTTAGGGAAACTCGGTTCAAAAGCAACATCAGCTTTCGGGAAAGTCGGCTCAAAAGCGGTATCTGTTTTCGGGAAACTCGGCTCAAATGCGACATCAGTTTTCGGGAAACTCGACTCAAATGCGACATCAGTTTTCGGGAAACTCTGCTCAAATCCGACATCAGTTTTCGGGAAACTCGGCTCAAATGCGACATCAGTTTTCGGGAAAGTCGGTTCAAAAGCAACTTCGGTTATTGGGAAACTAGGCTCAAACGCGGCTTCAGTTTTCGGGAAACTCGGCTCAAACGCGGCTTCGGCTTTCGGGAAACTCGGCTCAAACGCGGCTTCAGCTTTCGGGAAACTCGGCTCAAACGCGGCTTCGGGTTTCGGGAAACTTGGTTCGAAAGCTTCCGCTACTTTCGGTGATTCTTTATCTTGGAACGCGTCGCACGGTGATTTCAGTTCGTTGTCAGTTTGAGTCGCATCAGTGGTTTGCGAGTTGCGTCGCGATTGATCTTCGTCTTGTTTGTCCTCAATAGATTGCTGTTGCTGCGTCAAGCAGTGCGGGTCTGATGACTTCTGGACGGAACGAAGTTTCCTCTGTGAAAACAAGAACATTATTTAATTGGCTAGATAACTATGCACACACAGAATAAATACAGGGAACAATTTTACAATACACGGCAAAAAAGGATCTATGCATTTTTTAAATTTGTAGGAGAGCAAAAATATCTTTATGGTCTGAAATAGTATTCGTAAATGAATATTTTTACGAGATATTATACGAATTTTCGAGCGCAAATATGTCTTAAGCTAGTGCCACTAATGCTACTTCGCGGAGTATAGACTTTAGATGCACAGATGATTCTTGTTTATCTTGAAATGGGTAATTATTTTGCCTGCATATCAAAAGACAAAGTTGGAGGTCTTTAGCCAGAGATGTGTTTATTTTCCTACTGAATGATTAACTTATGACTGAACGAATGTAGAATAAAATAAACGAATGATTTGTGAATGACATTGTAAAATAATGAGTGAATTCATAACTTATGATGGAGTGAACGAATTACTTGTTAATAAATGAATGAAGAGCGATAGATGTGTCAGCTGTGTGACACAGGCCACACAGATGGTGATCCCTGTCCGTCAGGATGAAGCCAGCGTTGAATGAATGATCCAAGCATACCTTGAGTAGCGGTGACGATCCGCAGAGCCTCCGAGAACTGGAGATCCCTTGCCGGCATTGCATGAATGAACTATGAATGAGTGAATGAAGGAATGAATGATCCAAACATACCTTGAGCTGCGTGACGATCCGCTGAGCCTCCCACAGCTGGTGATCTCTAGCCGGCGTGATGAAACCAGCGTGCATCTCTGCATGAATCTGGTTGAGAAGTGACTCTTGCTTACGAAGCTCCAAGCTGATCTCAGCTGCGGATTCTGGGAAGTCCGCTGGTATGTTCGGAAGGGGCGGTACGTACCTGTCAAAATTTTTAATATTCTCTAGAACCTGTCACCAAGTACTTAACAGTGTATCCTGGCGGCTTAATTTAGAGCTAGTTCCCCATCCAGACGTAGATAGCGCCACCTTCAGCCATTGTCACACACCACAGCTTATTGTAAAACATGTTTTATAATCGAGGCCACATCTTCTTGCTTCAAAGCATGCATGGTTTGTAATGCATTCTCCAGTGTTTTAACCAAGTTTCTTGTACACACATCAAACGCTGCCTTGACTGGTATTATCTGGGCGAATGATGACGTTTTATAAACAATAGACAAGCCGTGAATAGAATGAGCAGTTTTCCTACATTTTAGCGCTAGATGGCATTGGAGACAGTTTTGGAAACAGTAGTGTGGTACGGCCAAAAAGGATTTTGTATTTTTTGAATCTATTTACGTAGGCTGAATGAAGTTCTCCACTGTCATGATAAAGTTTAAAAAGTAAACGCCAAGATATACGCGAGCGCTATCTCCTGATGCTGAGAGAATTAAACTGACAATGCCTAAAAGAAAACTGCTCATTAAGGCGGCGAGTAGAGCAAATCAGGTGTTTTTTGGTAAGTTTCCTGGCGTAATTAGAACATGTGAAGCTTTGAATTTAATATATCATGTAATTCATTTCATGTTGTTTGTGATGACCGCAAATACAAGATTAACAAATATAGCTCTATAGAAAACAATCGCAAACTTCCCTCAAAAAATTCGAATGTTCCTATTTTACTGAGCTTCTACCGAAATTACTTTTACAAAATATAAATTGGTGTATTCCCAACAAAGATTCAGATGTCATGATGATACTATAAGGTTGGGGAAAAAGTCTTTTCGCATTATAGTAAGTATGAACTTGTAATAAAATCTCTTTATACTATTTGTATCTGGCTGGTTTTGGTATCATTAAAAGTTGAAACTTTAAAGAAGATAATTCCATATCCAAATTAGGAAAATGTGTGATTTTTATTTGTTTTTCGTACTGTGAAGATGAGTGAATCTAATGAAGAAACTCGATACATTTTAAAATTTTACTACAAAAAAGGTAAAAATGCAACGCAAGCCGCGAAAAAAATTTGCGATGTTTATGGACCTAGTGCAGTGTCTATGAGAGTAGCACAAATTTGGTTTAAGCGTTTTCAATCCGGAAATTTTGATGTCAAAGATGCACCTCGCTCTGGTCGCCCTATTACGGATAAAATGGATGGCATTTTTGAAAAAGTGGAGCAAGATCGGCGTATCAGTAGTTACGACGTTAGCTGAAGAACTGGGAATTGACCACAAAACAGTTTTGGCGCATTTGAAAAAAACTGGGTACACAAAAAAGGTCGATATTTGGGTACCTCACGAGCTCACTGAAAGAAACCTAATGAACCGTGTACTCATTTGTGATTCTTTATTACGACAAAATGAAACCGAACCATTTTTGAAGAAGCTGATGACTGGTGATGAATAGTGGATCACGTACGACAAGAACGTGCGAAAAAGGTCGTGGTCAAAGGCCGGTCAGGCTTCCCAGACTGTGGCGAAACCAAGGTTAACTCGCAACAAGGTGATGCTGTGTGTGTGGTGGGATTGAAAGGGCATTATTCATTATGAGCTGTTACCACCAGGCAGGACCATCGATTCTAAACTCTACTGCGAACAACTGATGAGATTAAAGCAAGAAGTTGAGAGAAAGCGACCGGAATTAATCAACAGAAGGGGTGTGGTTTTTCATCACGATAACGCTAGACCTCACACATCTTTAGCCACTCAGCAAAAATTAAGAGAGTTTGGCTGGGAGGTGATAATGCATCCGCCGTATAGTCCTGACCTTGCACCTTCAGATTTCCACCTGTTTCGGTCTCTTCAGAATTGTTTAGGCAGTGTCAGGTTAACATCACGAGAGGACTGCCAAAACTACTTGTCGCGGTTTTTTGATCAGAAGCCCCAAAATTTCTATAGCAATGGGATCATGTCCCTACCTACAAGATGGCAAAAAGTTATCGAACAAAATGGTACCTACTTTAGTTAAATGTAAATAAACTATATTAAAAAATGTTTTGAATTTTCTTAAAAAATGCGTAGAAACTTTTCCCCCAACCTAATATATAAAAAAAGATATTAATTCAAAACCGTCAAAATCAGTCATTTCATGCGTTGCGTTTGTCGTAAGCGCCGCGCTGAAGTGCAGACTGAATTGATATTTAAGACTACGACGTTAGGTTGATGTTTCTTTGAACAGATTTGGACCTGCTTATCTGACCCTACTCGTCACCTTAACTTTTAGAATAGCACTGTTCTAGCTGTGGTAACATTATTTCATGCGACATTTGTCAGCTGTCAAGTCGTGAACCGAATAAAGACTAATTCGTACTTACTTCTTTAGGTGGACATCAGGAAACAGTTTCTCAGACTTGGTGACCAGATATGTCAGCAAGTTGAGAGACATATTGAGTGCTGGACCCATAGCTGACATTATAGTTTGTATGTTCGCATGGTTCCACTGAAATATACAAGTTTAATATAACTTGGTATGATCTGCGAATAGTTCAGAACTATCACACCATTAGTAAGCTCAAAGCCGCACGACAAGTTATGGAGAGAGCTATGCTCGGTGTTTCCCTGCGAGATAATATCCGAAATGAGGAGATCCGCAGGAGAACTAAAATGACCGATATTGCACTCAGAATTAGCAAGTTGTAATGGCAATGGGCAAGGCCACATCGCTCGTAGAACTGACAACCGATGGGGAAGAAAGGTTCTCGAGTGGCGACCACGAACCGGAAGACGCAGCGTAGGCCTCCGACTAGGTGGACCGACGATCCGGTGAAAACCTCTGGGAGCCGATGGATGCAGGAGGCGAGCAGCCGCTCAAAGTGGCGATCGCTGGGGGAGGCCTATGTTCACCAGTGGAGGTCTTCAGGCTGTTGATGATGATGACATCATCAGTCGAAAGACGTCCACTGCTGAACATAAGCCTCCCCAATTAGGGAGAGGGTTGCCATAATCACCACGCTTGGCGGGCGTCTTAGATAAGTGCGGACATAGGAGCTATAAAACTTGAGTTGAGTCGGGCACACCCGTTTTAGTAAATAAAATAATTTGTAATATAATAATAATACGACCCAACGCCCCAATGATCACATACATAGATCCTGGACACAGAACAAGTATTTGCGCTTTTTTTTTTCATGTGCACAAATACTTGTCCTGTCGCGGGAATCGACCCCGCCGCCTCCGGGTTATGAGCCGACCTGCTCAACCACACCACAGAGGCTGTCAAATAATTTGTTTATAAGTCATAAAGTACCTGCTCATTAGCCACAACGTGTTCGAAATGCCTCATGAGCCATCCGACGAGGCTGTAGTGGCATGGCGGTAGCTTGCCGATGAGAGCTAGCATGGTAGCTTCCCGTTGAGGCTCGGCGATGGCCGTGGCTTGCTCGAATTGACCGTGGAGCTCTTGAGTTAGAACCGATTCGGGGAGTTCACTGGAAACGTCGTTTATTATGATTAATAGACTTTATTATACGTTAAGATGGAACGTTACACTAGCGCGGGAAATTCAAATTGTCTTGCATTCTTTTGCCAATAATAGCTTAATTACTCAAAGTGATTACATGAAAACTAATTTTGCGCAAATAAATATAATGTATCAATAAATTACAATTGAAAGTATCACCTACTTATCATTGGTTTAGCGACAAATTGCAATAGAATGAAAAACTAAGAAGAAAATTGTATATTGCCGCTTGCAAGCACTACTGTGTTCAGGTTTGAAGGGCATTGTAGCTAGTGAAATTACTGGGCAAATGAGACTTCACGAACAAACCCCACAGTCTAGAAAACTTTTTTAGACTGTGACGTCTTAGGATGACGTGCGCAGTGCGCAGTGTCACGCGAACTTTAATTTAGAGTTCCGAGTGACACTGCAATCTGTTATAGGCGGCCGTGTCGCTTAACACCAGGCGGACGACTACCTCGTCTCGTTATTCGATTACAAAAAAAAAAGTTTATAAGTGGCCGGTTTACCTAATAAATCCTTTGAGTACAGCACAAGCAATAGGCACGTCCCAGTGGTACGGAAACGTCGGCCCTCGATCGGTGAACAGTTTGCGTAACTGCTGCAATTTTATCTTGTCAGGCTCCGTCCGGTATATCTGGTTGGATTTTAGACCGTGCCCCTGTGGAAATACAGTTGAAACTTAAGTAAAAGAACTTATCGCAATCAACTGTGTTTGAGTAATGTAAACATCAGGTAGTAGTTAAAACTGTTATAGATTGAGGAGCGATGTCGCTGATAATATTTCTAATTCTATGTAAAAATATTGTTACACTTTTGTGGTGTTCTCTTAGTTTTGTTGTTTGGCCATTCTTGTAAATAAACAAATAAATATGTGTGGACATTTCACACAGCGCCATCTAGCCCCAAACTAAGCATAGCTTGAACTATGGAAACCAGATAACTGATACAATACTTACGATACTTTTTTGTTTGTAAATACATACATAGAATACAATATAACACCCAGACACAGAACAAACATCGATGTTCATCACACAAATGTTTGTCCCAGGTGGGAATCGAACCCACAATCTATAAACAAAAGTTATGAATGTGGTTTCCCAATAAAGAGTTTTTCAATCTATTGTTTCAATCTATTTTGTTACTCTCGTCGTGTAGACCTCACTAGTCTGTATACCTTAAAAGTGTAGCTTAAAACTGAAAAACTGTTTTTTACGTCCTCAAATCCCATGGCTCCGATATTTTCAATAATTTCCTTAAACTTAATCGCCAAAAAAAAACAATATATATACAGCATGGAATTTAATTCATTAGCTTAAATTGAGTACATGATACTACATCAAAATATGCGCAAATATGACCATGTTTCCCATTTTCGTGCAAAGCTCAAGTGGCTGCCCATACGTCTGCGCCGGAATTCCCATATCCTTTCCTTTTTGTACAGTGTTTTGTTTACTCCTTCCACCCCGCGCTATCTCAAAGAACGGTTTAGCTTCATGCACAGCGTCCACACCTTGTCTCTTAGGTCGTCGGAAAATTTGACTCTAAAGATGCCTCTACATCGTAGCAGTTTCTATGATCGGTCTTTTACCATTCATGCTGTCCGCCTCTGGAATTAACTACCTGAAACTATACGAAGGGCACCCTCATTGCACAGCTTTAAGGATCAAGACAAAAATTTTTACTTGTCAGTGTGAGTTTGTCCGATTCATCAGTACTATATCACTATGTTAAACTGTTACCATAATATTATTGTTACTTGTTTAAGTATCCACATATTATGTATGTAAGTGTATGTAGATATAATATGTAGGTATATTTTATTTAGAGATGTAGGTATATTGCTAAAGCTATTTAGTATGTTTATAAGGTATTTCTATCTATGTAGTTATGCTTGTGCACCCCGTCTTTTACCACTTCTATAAATCCTCTCCATCCAAAGGTTGCCTGGAAGACATCGCTTTTAGCGATAAGGTCGCCCATTGTTACACGTTTTTGTAAATGTCTGTATGCCTTGTAAAATTGAATTATTTGGTGTGTACAATAAAGTGTTTATCTATCTATCTATCTATCATTCATTGATGATTATTAAAGAGCAAAGAGTGCATATGAAAATATTTTTATTGAAAACTATGAAGATTGCCGCGCCGCTTAACGTAGTTGGCACGGGTGATTTTGATACTTTTTTTTTACCTTGTATGTAATAATTAAAAACAGTACATAATTATTTAAATTTGTAATGTAGCAGTTGATTATGTAAGTTATCCTATTTTTTGCAGTTATTATCAATACCAAATCGATTACACACATTGGCATTAGATTGAATAAATTTTGGTACACATGTGACCGGTGTAGTGGGTACCTAGTTTTAAAGGAAAAAAAATGAATGAATTAAATTAAATTATACCCAGTATAATAATAGAACCTGCTCACAAAATGTATCGTTTTTTACTCGATCGCTCTGTTATTAAAATAGTCAATAAGTTAACCTGTAAATAGTCGATGCTGTCTCTCACGACAAGCGGCAGTCCGGTGTCGTCGTGGCATCTCGAGCGCTCCACAGACTGTTGCAGCGGCACGCCGAATATAGGGAGCGCGACTGGAACATTACATTTACTCAATTAAACGGATATCTGGAAAGGAACGATATTATTATTTTCTATTGTTAAATGGGACTTCTTTGAGTTCTTGGTACTCATAACTACCCTTTTTCACACAACGGAGAGTTTTCTTCATCATAATTTTAATGCCAAAAATTCTTAACTTTAAGTGGCTACGAAGATATCGCGAAAATATAAAAAAGGACGACGTGCGGGCATAGTTTTTTACTATGTAAGTAAGTAGAAAACATGTGAAAAAATCGGATGATATTTAGGGATGGAAAAGCGTTAGCACTTTTAGTATGGACAAGAGGGGGTGCACTCTTCTCAATAATAACAGTTCCAATAATATAAATAGTTCGTTTATTTGTCTGTGTGGCTTTTACGCCGAAACGGCTGAATCGATTTGGTTGAAATTTTGCACACAGATTGCTAATAATAAACAGATCAACAAAGGATGCTTTTTATCCCGGAATATTAAATAAATAAATGTGTGTGGACATTTCACACAGCGCTATCTAACCCCAAACTAAGCATAGCTTGTACTATGGGAACCAGATAACTGATACAATACTTAGATACTTTTTTGTTTGTAAATACATACATAGAATACAATATTACACCCAGACACAGAACAAACATCGATGTTCATCACACAAATGTTTGTCCCGAATGGGGATCGAAACCACAACCTACTGATAAAAATTCCCGCTGAAAAACTGGTAAATAACGCGTGCAAACGAGGGCCTCCAGTTTATAATATTAGTTAGTACACAAGGATTTGAAAACTACGAAAGTAGCTCATACGGGATTTTCACTTACAAAACCTTCCGAATTGATTTAATCGAAAATGTTGAATGAACAACTCACCACCTATAGGAAAACCATTCGCAAACGGATTCATTTCTCACAAGAATGAACTACAGCACACTATGATTAATTACGAAAATCATGATTCTTAAAAACGTCTGCCGAGTATAAAGCAGTTACCGTATTTGAGTATTGTTATCTCCTTGGAAAGAATTTATTTTATTTATGTGTAAAGATAACGTGTTATCGCATGTCATAATGCAGAAAGGCATAAATAATTATGAGCCGAACCGGTGTCGGGTGATTCAGGTGTTTGTTTGTGATTCAGGTGTTTATTTTTCCATAACGTAGTGATAATTACGTAGTCATCAACAGCCCGAATACGTCCACTGCTGAACATGGCCTCCCCCACAGAGCGCGACTTTGAGGGCCTCTTGCCTCCTGCATCCCATTGACGTCGGTCCACCTATAGTGAGAGGTGTCGTAACGTGTGAATGTCCCTCTTTAGGTATAAAAACTGACCGCGTATAGTATAACTTTATTAGTCTATGCGGACGGGATTGGCTTTTATCTGTGGTTTGTCCGATGATACTTCTTCTGTATCCGGCCTCCGTCCCATGTACTGCTGTTTTGAACGATTTGCAATAAACTTACTTTCATTAATCCGTACTAATCGTTTGTATTTAATGTCAAACCTGACCCATAGCCTCAACAAGGGGCCTACGCTGCGTCTTCCGGTTCGTGGTCACCACCTCGAGAACCTTTCTTCCCCATCGATTGTCAGTTCTACGAGCGATCTGGCCTGCCTATTGCAATTTCAACTTGCTAACCTACTTGTATTTTAAATGACGTAGTAACTGTTAAGCAATCTGCTGTATGTGGTGACGCGAGCGAGAGGTGTCGATGTTGCTTTTGCTCTCGTTCTTTGTGTACGATAAGGAAAGAGAGCAAAGATACTTCTTTCTTTCTCTCTTGCTCGTGTAGGCATGGAGAAGCAAGTGGTTAGCCTTGGCGTCAAAATAGGCTACTTGACTACTATTAAAAATGAACAAATAAATATTACTTTCATAAAGTAGGTTTAAATATGAATAATGAATGAATGAATTATCTCCCTCACAGCTACTATAAAGGCATAATTTGTGACGTCACATGTCAGAGATTGTATGTCCACTATAGAGATACCACATTTTAGTAACCAGACGAGGTACTGTGAAGGACTAACTGACGTCACTGCGTGATCAAGCTACCTCTTTCTATTCATGCATCTTATAACTTTACTTCGCTTGTACTATATTTTCAGATATTTATTTAATTTTTCGTTTTCGCACCTGTTTATTTTCTGAGGAATAGTAAACTGTGACCACTTCTTATTATATAATTTTATTTTATTTTTATTGTTTGTGCAAATGTGTATAATGGACCATATTAGTTGTCTAAATAAATAAATAGCCTGCTGCATATACCATAATATTTAGAAGGTTTTACGAAGGTTTGTTGAAATTGGATAAGAGTGAAATTAGTAGCATTCACGAGAGTGCAGGGAGAGTGGCGACCTCTATGATTTACCTGCGCAGACGACATAATTAAAATGTATTGTCTTGTCATTAGTATAAGCGCCCGGCGCCTTTCGTCTCTATCGGGGCACTAGCGTAATTCTCTCCTGCTCTGTATATTCAAAAATCAATATCAACGTGTTTTATTGCAAATAGGCTATTCACTTTTACAAGTCAAATGATCATGAGATTAGGTACCTACTTAAAATACTTTAATTAAATGTCAAATATTATTGTATACACCGTGGAATTTAATTCGATATTTTCCTGAAATATATGTACCTACTCAGTTAGCCTTAGAATATTTATTTAAAGCTAAACACAAAAATACCTTTAATGTAAAGCGTAAAACTATAAAATCAGTCCAAATTCAATTTTTTAACAAAAGGTCTACGACATGTAATAATTTGGCACTCCGGGACAGCGGGGAGGGTGCAGCAGGTGTTTAGGCTACCTACGAAACATTTGCCCGCAGCATGTAGTGTGAGATACACATTTAGGCTAACGGCGAATTATTTTTGGAGGCATTTATTTTAATTTAACGCTGTAATATTGCTATAGCATGGACTGAGTACATACGTTTCAGGAAAATATCGAATTCAATTCCACGGTGTATAGCATTATAGTACCTAATTTATATTTTTGCAAATCATAACTAAGTTAGAATTGCCAAACTAAAAATAAATATATCCTTATCATTAGAAACCATATTATTAATTTTTTGAAACATGCTGAAGCGGGTATGGGAGGGGAAGGATAAAAGTAGTTAAGTAGCACAAGAACTCAATTCTATCCTCCATGTATTTCATACGCAGTACATATACCTCAATGGTTCAATCAATACAAGGGCCGGAATAGGTTTTGTAAGAGCAATCATTTCTATTGCTGTCTCACTCAAACTACACATCTGGGTAGTACCCACCAGAAGTGTAGTGGGAGTGAGACACCCAGTAGGTACCTCTAAGCCTTAGGGCCTAAGAAGACGGTATAAAAAAAGTAGTAGGTATTTCACTATTCTATGTCTCTATCTCTCTGTATTTAGTCTATTATTCTATGAAACCTTAAAAAATTGACATAGACTAGAACACAGATCTTATAAAAAAGAACAATAAAATCGAAAAAAAAAATACATTACCTCCTAAAGTAAATATTTCCTCAAAGGGCACGCCTGAAGTCACAGTCGACGGCACTTTAGTCAGCTTCTTTTCTTTTTTATCTTTATCCTTTTCCTTGACTTTCTCCTTATCTTTCTCTTTCACCTTTTCCTTCTCTTTGTCTTTCGTCTTGTCTTTCTTCTCATCTTTGAGTTTTTCCTTTGATTCTAGCTTGAATTTCGCCTTTTCTTCTTTTTCCTGTAATAGGGAGTTTTTGTAGTAAGTGAAACGTTAGGTATGTTTTACAGAACTGACTAAGTTAACCTTACTATTTGAATAGAGGTTTTAAAAACATGAATTCGTTTCTAAACCATTGATTGGGAAGTCGAGAGGACTTGTAGAATATTTGTCCATGATTTCCATGAATGTATTAAGCCACCTTACACCTTACTTGACAATGACAAGATACACTACTTGACGGAGACGCTTGTCCAGAAGCAAGCGAAGGTTGATAAGCTGTTGGCTGAGAATAATGTTCTGAAGATACAGATGGATAAATTGGAAGTAAGTTTTTTAATATTAAGGTGGAACGTTACACTAGCGCGGCAAATTCAAATTTTCTTGCGTTCTTTTGCCAATAATAGCTTAATTACTCAACGTGATAGTGGTCAAGCGCAAGCCTATCGAATAATAAAAAAAAAGTGATTACACGAAAACTAATTTTGCGCAAATAAATAGAATGTATTAATAAATTAAATTAAAAGTATCACCTACTATCATTGGTTTAGCAACAAATGGCAATAGACTGAAAAACTAAGACGAAATTTGTTTATTGCCATTTGTCACAAAACCAATGATATCTAGGAGACACTTTTAATCGTAATTTGTTGGTACATTTTATTTCTTTACGTTAAATCAGTTTTAATGTAATCCAGTTGAGTAATTAAGCTATTATTGGCAACAGAACGCAAGAAAATTTGAATTTGCCGCGCTAGTGAAACGTTCCACCTTATGATCTTATGCTGGAGATCAGTGGACAAAAAACTTCACAAACCGTGCTACCTATCGATATGTATTTGAATATTCAGCAGTTAGTTATTTTTGCCCATTTCAAACTTTTCAGCAAAAATATTATTTGCTGTGAAAGTTAAATTGGCCAAAACTTTTGTGTACTTGCTTTTTATAAAGTACACAATATGCGTCATAGATTACCATAGAACTGGATATTGTGTACACAGATTGTATCCGATCCAAGCGCAACGCTGACGTGACGTCACAGTTACATTGAAACACGTGCCAATCAATAAATAAATAAACAAACAAACCTCGGTAGCGATAAGTGGTACGAATATTTGAATAACTGATGTATCGGAATATTAAAACGGTTTCATGATTGACGGGGAGGATAACTTGCAACATATAGGAACAATGCAAATTGCACTAAGTGCATTGATGCGAAATTATGAATACAAAACCACGGGCGAATGCACCATGAAGGTTGCATTCGATTTCTAGCGCTATTCCTATATCAACATGATTATAGCTACAATGCAAAATACATAATCAATTATTTATGTAAAACCGACACGGCTTCGTCTAACAACAGAATCACGCAAATCAGCTCAGGAGTTAATGTCAAAATAATCAATTGATTGAGATTGAGACCCTCTATTTTGAAAGTTGTTAACACAAGTGTTCGTAAATATTTATTTTTAAAGAGACTAGAATACCCAAAACATGAATTTGTATGTATTTCTGGACCAAAAGACGATATAAAAAGAGGCTTATGCTGTGCAGCATTAGGTGGAAATAGGTAATGAGGACCAAGCCGACTGACCAGTAATTGAAACAAACCGAATTCTCTACCCACATCTTAGAAAACTCTAGCGAAATCTCGTGTGATCAGAGTCTTTCACAACTGAATCATACCCTGATACATCTGAAACCTTAGGTTTTAATGCACATAATTGGATTAAACACGATTCAATTCGTGCAATATTAATTCACTGTTTCGATTTGCACATCACCAATACGAATCTGATGAATCTACCCGCTTTTTTCTAAACGCACAAAACAAAACACGCTCGACACTTCGTTTTATAGATTTTCGGTAATCGCGATTAAAAAGATAAGCGTATATTCACGTGAGTACCTTGGTGAATACGCTACGCAAGTGATGCATGTTCCGAATTCAAGATACAACTGAAAGGTATGGAAGCGGGCATCGGGCAAAGCGCGCCTACAATGTTCATCCAAGGTTAAAGTGAAACGGGCGAAAATTATACAAAGCTGCGGGTCGTTCGAGCGCGAAAATTTAACTTAGCTCTTGTTTTCATAGTCACAAGCATTATTCAAATTACGAAGATTAGTAAGTAGGTTGTGAGTTTGTGAGTCACCAAGTGAATTCTTTTTACAAACAACCTTATAAGTATTTTTAAAAATATGGTGAATATTTATTTGAATTAGTTGTAACGTTTTAGATACCAATGCGGCATGGCCATATAGGGAAAAAGTTTTCAGAATCAATAAATATTGATCGATTTGTTTATTTATGATTGAAATATTTCCTTTACGAATTAATCTGTCTATATTTTCACGATTTGATAATCTATAAATCGTAAATAAATAAAAGTTCCAGAACAGTTCGGCGATAGTTTTGGCTAGACATTTAAATTTTTAACTATGAAGTAAGTATGTTTTGGTTGGTTTGCACGTACAGACAGACTACCAGTAACGTATAGTTGCATATTTGGAACAATGTGTGAATTATATTACAAGGTTTCCTAAATAATAAACCACTGTCTTTTCAATGCTTGAGTCATCTATTGCTTAGATTATGTGAGATTGACTATTATTCCAAAGCAGTAAGGTTGATTATTAAATTATATTTCAAGGTAAGACTGCTGGCATTTAGTGGATCCAGTTGACAAAACAACAAAACCAGTGAAGGGAAGGATACTTTTTTATGTAATTAGTAATCTAACGCTCGCTTGTGAGTTTTAAATCGACATTCAGATTACATTTCTTCGAAGTTTCACGTAATTAGCGTCCTATCGGTTGGGAGCTGTTTCGTACCTATATTATGCTTACAATCGAAAAGTTTCGTCGTATTTTGTTCGAGACCTCTGCGCTCTGTTGAATGTAAGGCACTAGCATTTTTGATTTAAAAAAAATCTAGACTGGAAGCGCTTGAACCATCGTTGTGCTACCCTCACTTACACTAGGTATCTATGAACGAAACACATTTTTTAAACATAACAACCGATTGTTTTTGTTATTATCACTCATTGTTAAAGACGGAAATAATAGAACAGGGTCGATATTTTTTTCTACTTTTTAAAAGTTATATATTAATTAGCATATTGCTTTAAAATACTATCTTCTAATGATATCCTAACCAGTAGAAACAGTAGAACCAAAGAAATTCATTTTCAAATTCATATGTACAAAATACGAAAATATTTTTCGTCTTTTTTACGGTAGGGAAAACTCTCAAGGTGGTCTCATGGTAAATATATATACAGGGTGAATTTCACAAGTGGGCGTGGTAGGCACTATCGAATAGTGTAATAAATAATACAGCGTATGTATTTATTTTCTAAATCAACGGGTTCGATTCCTGGCTAAACCTATTGATTTTTCAAAAATCCAATGATGCAGTTTTAGTTTTCATCAGTATCGGTCCCGCGACTCCTTTGAGTACTTTTCGATATTCCTCATAGTTTCGGATTTGGCGTGCCACATTCACATGAAAAATTCAACCTGTAGATAACATTAAAGTCCGGCCTCAGAGAATACGTTTGCACTTAAGCCGTGTCTCCTCCTCGTGTTTTTTCGAAACATTACACAAAAACATACAAAGAGTATATATAATTCTATGCACCTCGGAAGCCTTCTTCTTCTCTTCTTCTTCTTCTTGCCAAAAACTAGACAAATATGTATGACCACGCCCCTTTGTGCAGATGTTTTTGTGTAATGTTTGGGAAAAACATTTGCAGGAGACGCGGCTTTACAATCTGTCAAAATCTGAAAGAAGGGCATTGAAATATTTTACTAGTAGCATAAAATCTGCTAATACCACATAGTCAAAGAAACTAGAAGTGATAAGAATTTTCAAGCTGCCAAACGCAATCTCTCAGGGGGAAATAACACTCGACGAAACCAACTATCTCCCTGTGAGTGACAGAGATGTATGCCCTACCAAGCCGACTGTTCCCCCCAGTAGCTGTCCACCTCACCATTTGGAAAAGTTCTATTGAAAGTCGCGTCATAACACATTTTTTTTACGGGGTGTATATAAGTTGAAAATCGCAGCTCATAATTTAATGTCAAATTGGGTCTGCACATGAAAATGTGGTAATTTTGCGGGTTTTGTTTGTGTATAAAATATTTATTTGTTATCTATATTTCCCGTAAAATATGGATATCAAATAAATATTTTATCAGGTCATTCTTTTAGAACAACATTTTGGAGAAGTATGTTCATAAAGGATTTTTTTGGGGTCAATAAAACGATTTTATATCAGAAAAAACTAAAGTACTTTTTTCTTTGGTCATTCCTGTTTTTCGCTTTATTTTCTATTTACACAATTTTTTTCATATGATTATTTAGACACGTCACATCACATTAGTGACGTCGAAAAAGTGGTTTTTATTCATTTTGGGCTTAGCACCTTAATAATAATTATCCACATCCCAACTTACAAAAACAAAGAAGCAACAAATGAGCTTAAATCCAATTGAATGTTGACAGAGTTCAATAAGACTTGTCGAGGCTGGGTATTCATGAGGAATACCCGGACTTGTCCCAGAGGAACTAAGCCCCATTTATCCTATAGTGCAGCCAATGTATGTGCCTGCAATAGCCAGAAAAAAGAAAATATGTACTCACTTTATCCTTCCCTTTTAGCTTCTCCCGCTTTTCCTTTTCCTTCTTTTCCCTCTCTCTTTCCTTTTCCCGTTCCCGTTCCCTCTTCTTATCTTTTTCATTAAGCTCCCTGTGTTTCACTACCTCTTCTAAAACTTTTTCTTTGTCGCGAGATTTTTCACGCTTTTCTTTGCTCTTTGTGGGAAATTTGAAGGATTTTGTCTTCTTTGATTTTGATGGACTCCTGGTAAAAAGGACTTTTTTAAAGGGTAAAGATATCTAATATGGGTAGGCAATGAAATTAACATGTAGTTCACCAATCACTTGTCTCTTTGGGATATGAGTATTAACATCATAAAAAATGTATAGTAGCTGCACATTCATTATGACACAGGCCCTATGTCAACTCATAATGAATGTGTCATCAACGTAAGTCTGGTGGTTAGCAACCTCCAGACCCCAGGATGTATCCCTTAAGCCCCATGTACTTATTTTGCCCAATTTTTCATTGTTTGAGAGCTACAAACATTTTTATTTTAATTTTCAGTGAATTCCTTGATTTTGCTTTAAAATTAGCCACTTGGCTAAACAGATGTCAACCATCAAATATGGAGTAAAATCATTAAAATGGAGATGGACAGGTCACGTAATAAGAGGAAGAGAGAAGTGGTGCAAAACAATGATGTACTGGTACCCAAGGGACAGGAAAAGAAAACGGGGCAGGCCATTTAAAAGGTGGGCCGATGACGTTAGAGGGGTAGCTACTGACACCTGGACCAGGATAGCAGGTGACAGAGGATTATGGAAGCAGTTGGAGGAGACCTTTGTCAAAAGACAAACAGACGAAGTTGTCGAGGCAAATTAAGTAAACATCAAAGAGACCAGCTTTAAATGTATCATAATATTATCTACATTTCAGTTTGTATTGTTAATTTATTGTATCTGAAATAAAGGTTATATTATTATTAAATATGTAGTGGGAATGACAAGAAAATAATAAAAACAGGTTTTTTAGAACTTGAGAACTTTATAGGGGCTCATATAGTGTCAAAACCTGCTACCAAAGGTTCCTAATGGATTACATACTTGGTATCAGTGTCCTCTTCTGGAGAGCTTTCTCCTTCTAGTGCTGCATAGCCCCTATCTTTCTTCTCTTTCTTTTCTTTCCGCCTTCCTAACAAGTCTTTCTTACTTGGCTTCTCGTGATCTCCACCATCACTGACTGAAATAACAATACAAATTATAATAATTAGACACCAATGAATATTACAACCCTGCAACTTCACCCACACTAATAGAGATAGCTTAAGCATAATGTATCCTCTACACTATTTGTGAAGTTGGACGAAGTTAAGAAATATGATAGTGTGGATGGGTACTTCATGCTACCTCGCCTCGGCTCACCCAACTTCCGAAAGTTCCAACACCTTCCACACTATTTGTGAAGTAGGATGAAGTCAAGCGAATGCAGTGTGGAGGGGTACTTTATGCAAATTGTGTACTAGAGAAGCACAAACAGTTTCCATTTTTGGTACAATTAAAGTAAAATGTGCTACAGCGATTTATGAGATCATATCGTCTAACCAAACGGTCCCAACATGCAGCGCTAGTGCTTGTGGGTTGTGTTGTTTGGTCAGTGTTCATTCACTCTGCCAATATAGCTGCCGAAGCACTCTGGCGCCATTATAAATCAACAAAATAGTATTTTATTTAGGTGTATTTTGTTCCAAATTCTAAACTTATCAATTTAAAAGTGATTCCGTCGAGTTTGTTTGTTTTACCCGACTGGTTTTTGTAGTATATAAGCATGTACAACGGCATTTTTGGATCATAATATTTATTGCAATACATATGCAGTCGCTTTGAGTGCCAAGCTTCGTATGAGCGAGAAGACGCTGGCCGGCTTATTTACAGTGGTTGACAGTGCAAGTTAGAGATGCGCTGGCTAGTGTATAAATAGAAGTCTTTGCGATGACACATGCTATACTGTTATTTTTTATGTGAAACAGCTACATGTAAATAAAATTATTTTACTTGAGCCATATTAGTTTTTATTTCATATTTTTTTCATAATACCATAAACAACCATAGACTAAATAGTAGTAGATAACACTTTTACAAAAGACATGAAGGTCTGTTCCCTTTTTGGTAATTATATTATTCAACATATACTTCAACCTCGATCAACTTCATGAAGTTGACTTTCCCAGCAGTGTAGTGGCCGCTTTAGCCATATTTTGGTTTGATTGCAAACTTACTTTATATTTAGATCTGTACCACATAAAAGACATTTCCAATAATAATAATAATACTAACTCTGGGCAAACTCAGACCTCGGATAACATGCTCTGAAGTTGTATATAATACATGAAAATCAGAAAGTCCGTGATGATAAAATATGTTGATACAGAAAATATTACGGAATAGAGCAGTAGTGATCTGTAAAATTAAGTAAATGAACAAAAATAAACGTTATTGTTATCGATATGCTTACAATCGCTTTCGTTGCTTTTTCTACCACTTTCTGAAGCATATAAGCCAGGAAAATCTTTTTCTACATCTGGACTTTCAAAATCCATAGTTTACACCACGAGAAACCTGTAAATATATATTTGATTTTTTATAGCAAAAACTATTTTATTATTGTTTTGACCACCAAAAATCGCCTTTTTTTCTTCTTTTTTTGATAGTTAAAGCGTGACAAGACAAGTGACAAGTACAACAAGCTGACACTGACATTGCCAAATTAAGGGGCGTTCGGATTGGGATCAGTATCGTTTTTGGCATTTGCAAAATTAGCGTTGTAGTAAAGCGTTCGGTTTGAGAACTTCGCCAATAATGCCACTTTTATCACTTTTACTCACTACCCAAAACGAACGCAAAATAACCAAAAGCGGTGTGTTATCTCAAATGTCAAAAAAGAAATTGGCGGAATTTTGCATTACACACGTAAACTTACGTCTTCCTTTTCACTTCTCTCATTACGATAACTACAATTTTCACAATTTTTTTCTACTCTACGTCAATCTCTTATGTCACAAAACGATCACTAACCCATCTCCGCAGGTGGGACAAAATTGGCAGCTCACGATGGCCTTTTTTAACTGTTTTTGATCTTTGAGCTATCCGAACGGTGAAAGAAAACAGTTAAAACGCAACTTTTGCTCACACATTCCCAAAACGAACGGTGCATGTGATAATTTTTGTCATTTTTAACTGTTAATTTTGCCACCAGTAGGCTATCCGAACGCAGGTTTAGATTAAACTTCTTCGTCGCCCCTAGTACTTTTAAATATGGAAAGCGTATCGCTCTTATTATAAGGCTGCGTTCCACCAGCATTGTGCGAGGATGTGTAGCGAGGGATGTGTTTGTCAAGAACCAATAGAATCACTTAAGGTGGAACGTCACAACAGCGTGGGAAATTCAAATTTTCTTGCATTCTTTTGCCAATAATAGCTTAAGTACTCAACGTGATTACATGAAAACTAATTTTGCGCAAATAAATATAATGTACCAATAAATTACAATTCAAAGTATCACCTAGATATCATTGGTATAGCGACAAATAGCAATAAACAATTTTCTTCTTAGTTTTTCAGTCTATTGCTATTATACATTCGACGTTACATGCGAAGAGATTTAAGAATACTATGTAGTTTCACTTCTCAATGTACTAGGCGTCACATAAATTTTAGAGCTGTGGAAATAAAACACAGATTAATAACAACCCTAAACATGTCCTGAACGCTACCTTAAACGCCAGCGACGGCAGCGCCCTCCTTGTCAAACCTCATTCCTTTTTTATGTGCAGGTGTCACAACATCTAAAATTTTCCAAAATTTTTATTTTTTCAGTTATATTATTTGTGATGATAAAGTAGTTGTTTTAAAAGTGTTATTGTGTGGGGCAATGGAAAAAGGAGCATCATATTTCCAAAATACGGCGAAAACTTCAACGTTTAGAACGAAAAGTAGCACAGCTCGTCAACAAGTTCGGATGATGAAGGTTAGTGAAAATTCGTAGTCAGTAATTATCTTGCAATATTCTCGTGTTTAAGTTGGTTTTTTCACTTGATGAAAACACCTATATATATTATGGTCAAACATCACTTAAGGTAAGTTCGTTTAACCATTAATTATTCGCTAAACCAATGATATCTAGGTGATACTTTTAAGTGTAATTTATTGATATATTATATTTATTTGCGCAAAATTAGTTTCATGTAATCACTTTGAGTAATTAAGCTATTATTGGCAAAAGAACGCAAGAAAATTTGGATTTCCTGCGCGAGCGTAACGTTCTACCTTAATTTACCTAGCCTCGCTCAGCGCAGCTCTAGTGGAAACGGCCCAGCGGCGCGAGGTTTCTGTACATGCAAAACAAGGAAAAAACGTCTGCTACGGATGTGTTGCGAGGGATGTGTGCAGGCAGAGGCACGTGCGCTCCACTCCCACTGCACCCCACCCCACGCGCGTCAGAAACATGCCCGCTACACATCCTCGCACTGCTTATCCGGGCACCGTTACACAGCGCCGCTACGAATCCTCGCACTGCTCCGTGGCCTAGCACATCTCCGGTGGAAACACACGTTTCACAGCCTCGCTACGCATCCTCGCACCGCTCAACTGCCTCGCACATCTCTGGTGGAAACGCAGCCTAACTGTAGTGACTAGTGTCGGGGTTTTGGCGGGAACGCGGAATAGCATCGTTTTTTTTTTCTTATATTTTGGCTCCACACATAGTGTATTTAGCCAGTGTCAAGTATTACATTTTTCATTGTATTATGGAATATTTCACGTAAAGTCCAGTCTTAGTCACAGTCAGTCAGGGTAGTCATAGTTCAGTCTAAGTCAGGTAGTCATAATCCAGTCTAAGTCATGCCCTAGTAAAGTGGTGGCAACTTTACTAGAGGCTTCTATGGAATTTTGGAAGCAACACGAAATACCACGTTTCACTACATTAAATCACTTGCCCACACTCATGCTCGTAATTCAGCACTTATGCGTAAAACACCACCAATTTTAAACATTAACACTGGAAAAAGCATAAGTTTAGTAAAATAATACAAAATAATACAATGCAACGACGTAAACTTTTCCGCGTTCCCGCCAAGCATTGTATTATTTTTCAAAACTTGTGCTTTTTCCAATGTTAATGTTTAAATCATGGACCTAATAAAAAAAGAAGGACCGAGTCCCAATTAATCCCGAACCGAGGTACCCATAGGAAGTCGGAACGCTAATAATAAGTACGAGTGGACACGCACACACTCACATCATAGGAAGTCTATCGCCTGCCATTACTGCTCCGAACCTTGCCCAAGACGCTGTCAACGTAATAGAAAAAAAATTATAAAATGCCGTCATGCGTTGTGAAAAGTTGTCGGAGTCATAGTGGTTTGATAAAAAAAAAGTCAGGGGATCACTTTTCACATGTAAGCTATTCCACTAATTTCTTGCTTTTTCGATAAAATTATTGAGATGCAATCAATACACAAAACCAGATAGTGTTGCCAACAATCAAGCTTGCAAATTACCCGGAAGTGTGGGAGAATGACGAAATTGTGTTCGAATACAACTTATTCACCTATATTGTTCATAATTACAGATCTGACTATATGCAAATGCATATTTCCATTATTATGCACATGCATGTGTTGGCCTTTTTCTGGTTAATAAATATTTTACCTAATAGACCTACCAATCTTGCATATTTAGGCAGGTTTTCTATAAAGTGTCGTGAAAATTAATTGATACTTACTTTTAAACATAAAGACGTGTTTTTGACTTTTTTGGTTGGCAAATTGTCAGAAGGGCCATGATTGGTTGATAGGTTGGTAGTGTTGGTACCATCAGCCAATCATGGATGGTTCCGCTCGAAGAATATTGAGTTTGCTGGGGAGTCCAGCCATTACGAAAGTGTCGAAAAAGTTTAATTCCCGTTGAGCAGCAGTAGCGTTAAGACATATGACACTTACTAGTATTGGAAGTTTGTATAAGAAACAACAAATATACATAATGGAAGATGCAAGAAGAGTTTTCATTTCAAAAGTAAAGTAGAAAAGTACGAATGATGTGTTCATAAAACATTTTAAGCAACAGCCTGGCTATAGTTTTTTGTTTGAAATAAACAGTTTTATTGACTGACTAGGTAACCCGACCCGGTTAGTTTGTTTTACGCCCTAGCCCTGTCCAAAGGAAGAAAGAAATGGGAGGGGAAAAGGATGAATGGAGGCAGACGCGTCTCCGTTCACCGTCATACCTTCATTCTTTTCCCCTATCTTCTTCGCTCTCCCTTCTCTCTTCCCTATAGCATACAGGATAATAAGGAGTGGTGCCAACTTCGTTGCTGACGATGTTTTATCGAAGTGTATGGATTACATCACGCAGGTATAACTATAACTACAAGGGCTTCACTGCCGAAGCCCGCCGTACTATCGTACACCATGAAATTACCGCTAGGATTAAAAACTTAGTAATCTTTTAACAACATCTAACTCTAAGCCTATACGATAAATAATGCACACCAGCTCTAGGTCAACGTAAAGAAGGTAGGTACCCTATAAGTTGCATCTAATATGGACATACAGACATACAACAAAATAACCTTGTACGGGTTCCGTTTTCGTACTGAAAAGGAGCAAATATAGCATTAATAGCGTGTAAAAGGATATGTATATATTTATGTCGTAATAGTTTTTTGCAAATTCAAGTAGAATTAACCCTGAGGGATGAAAAATAAAAAGACATAAGTCATTAAAGTTTGACTACTCTGTTACAAGCTCGCGTAGCTTTTTGGTCATACAAAAAGTCACACCAACGTCAGATCTTTTTGTTTGTCGGTTTCGGGTAATTTTCTTCACATGGCAATTCTTTAATCAGTCACACATATTTATGTGTCCGCCATTGCTGTACGTCAGTTCGATGTCAATCGCAACTCCTTCCATGGTTTGGTGGTATACGCATAAGTGCTGAATTACGATCATGAGGCTGGGCAAGTGATATAATGTGGTGGTGAAACGTGGTTTTTCGTGTTGCTTCCAAAATTCCATTGAAGCCTCTAGTAAAGTTGCCACCACTTTACTGGGGCATGACTAAGATTGGACTATGACTACCTGACTTAGACTGGACTTGAACTTTGACTTGACTTTACTTGAAAGATTCTATAACATGATGAAAAATTACAATACTTGTCATTGGCTAAATACACTATGTGTAGAGCCAAAATGTATGAAAAAAAACTGTAATGTCAATGTCAAGTAAAGATAATATATCATTTGACCTTTTGTCACTGCCAAATGCCATTTTATGAAAATTTGACATTCCATTTCGTTTGTTTGATTGACGGATGAGGATGGGAGTATGGATATTTCGATACCACTCAGGTATCGATACCTATTCATAATATGAGTAGTACTCAAATCATTATTCGATACTACCCACGTACCCATAATTATGATTACCCTAAAAGTATCAATACCTAATTATATCGATACTTTATTAAATTAATATAAAACAATGTGAAATGAGCAAATTTTACCTCAACGCGCAACGCAGCAAAGTTTTGTCAACTTTGTCTCAACTACATTTCAACCTTGCATTTGACTTAATCCTGATAATATTAAAATGGGTTTGTTTTAGGCCTCAGAATATTAAATTTATTATTATAAAAAAAACACCTTTTTAGGCTACTCAACTTCAAATTAGGTGATTTAGGCTACTATAAAGAAAAATTATATAAAGGCAAAATAAAGCTACTTGGGATTGAATTTTTGACTATTCTATCCTGTTTTGACTTGGCAGCACTGATTCGATACAATACTAGTATCATTCTTGCGATACCGAGTAGGTAGGTATCGCAAGAATGATTCTTATGAGTATAATACTAGTTATACTATAAAGCAAAGAGAGATTATCAAAACCAGTAAAAATGGTATTATTCACACGTACTGTGGTGGTGGTACTGTTCACACGTGCACGCTACGTCAGTGGCAAAGGAAAGAAACAAACATAAAGTACGCTACGCTAGCGAAAAGCAACCGCACCATATTTTTTGATTATAGTAAATTGTTTTTTCTATACAAATCCGACACATACTGAGGCATATACTCCAAAAACAACACGCGAATAACCCACCGAAATTCCAAGGAGCATGCAACAACCAGTAGGGTTAGCACGGCTGGTAGACAAAACTGTCTTTCCCCTGTTTTACTCCAAGCAAGTATGAAGAAAGTGACATAAAGTGGGGAAAGACAATTTTGTCTACCGTCCATGCTAACCCAGCAGGGTCCTTATCGTTTAAGTCTGGTGGAGATCATAATTATTTGCTCTCTTGCTCTCACTCATAGACCTGTAAATGGGCACGTGCAGAGTGCAGGATGACAGGCAATATTCATTACCAGAATGGTTACGCGGTAGGGGTGCTGGTTTTTGCCTACCCATCCCGCCTGTCATAGAGCAATTTAAATCAGTAGGATAAACCACGATTTCACATACGAATATGGTACGCATGCAATAGATTCAAGTTTTCTCTTTGCTTTAGTACATACTCATGCTTAAAAGTACTTGGTATCGAAAGAAAAGTACCGAGTACGTACTCGTACTCGTATTTACTAGTATCAGAACATCTGATACTAGTAATCCATTAATCCAGTGACGTCTGCAAAACAAATAACAAATCAAACATGAAATTGAAAATGAAAATTTGAAATTGTTTATTTTTGTATGCTGTATGGCTGTAAGTTTTGGCCCATGTTTTCCAATCACTCGGTAATATATTTATTAAATTTACGTATTAGTAGTGATAAAACAATTTTTTCAATTGATTCAAAATTTCCATGACGTTTTCCTTTCATTCTGACCATTCTGTCTGATACTTTGGCTTCGGTGTTTTGAGTTTTGTGGTGTATTTCCGATAAGTTATGTACTTTTCTTTGCCTTTTATTTCACCCTTGTGGAAGTAGTAGCAGTTAGTTACTCATGGAATCAGTGACTTGTGCAAAAAGCCTACCGACCGTCTACATACCCAGGTACCTAGAAATTATGGAAATTAGCGATTTATAGACTTCTTTGGGGATGAAATCTGAAAGGAGATAATTATATAATTTTCTCATTCTGGTGGCAGTGGCACCATGAACCACATAAAATTTCCAATCACACTTCCTTAATGAGATGTAATTTTTTGCAGGATTATATTTTGTCAAAATGTCTTGGTTCGCTGACCTCGCAGGGAAGGCGGAAAACCTTCTAAACAATTTAGATGAGCAGACTGGAGTAGCCATCAGAAACCACAGTGTGAAAAATCCAAAGAGACCTGACAAAACACCTTATTCCCTTCACACTGATAGTAATAATTTGGGTCAGAGAAACAGACGTTCATTACTGCGAAATTCGAAAAAAACTATGTCTGTCACAGAAACAAAATCTTCCCTCTCACCCCCTAGGAAACTTTCTCCATCTCCCATCTCCCGTTCACAAATCAAAGATAACTCAAATATAGAACGGACTGGAATTAGGTCTATGAAGTCCCCCCAACGGGCTAAGGTACCGCAGTATAATTTACATAACTGTCCAAAGACACTGGTCCATGATGTTCAAGGCGATAGTGAAGTGATGGATCATGGTTTTGTACAAAGAAGTAAGTGTATATATTATTCTAACTGATTTTTTATAGTGGTACTTATAGACAACAAGATTTTCAAGTTGAAGTTGAAGAATTTTCAAATTTGAAATAGGCAAACATTAAACAAGAGAAAATACGAAGTAGCTATCCAACTGTTATGCACTATGCAGTAAGCATGTGTAGCTATGTGTAGTAAGGCAATTTTAAAAAGGTAGAATCAGTAGTTAGATCTGGTTAAGCAGAAAACGTTGCACAATAAATTGTGCAACGTTTTCTGCTTAAAAACTGCTTTATGGTTAAAACCATCTGTTAAATAAGTGTAACTATACAAGATTGGCTGTTTAAAGTTAAGATAATGGTTAAAAACTGTCAAACATTGAAGAGAATGTAAAGCATTTAACTGTTACATAGTTTGTAATTATTATTGTGTAACCAATGGGGCTGGCATGGCCATGTAGAAAAGAGTATGTACTTAAAAACCTACAGAATAAAAAAACTGTTACATGTAATCACAAATAAATGTTGGTTCAACACTGGTTAAAGTTTGATTAACTATGCTTATAGTTAAATTTAACTATAACTTTGGTATGGTGCAACCCCAACTTTATTGATGTTGAGACTTAGACTTAATTTTTTTTTGTTGAGGTTGTCCTTAGCCAATTGAAATGTGATGTTCAGCATAGTGATTGATTGACAATCAAAATCAAAATCAGTATGTAAGATCATCCATTTGTTTGATATTTCTTAGTTTAAAATAGTCAGCCTCCTAAACTTTATTTTTTTCCAGGGCACAGTTTACCAACAGATGACGAGCTCTCGGAAAATGAAAGTGTGGTCTTATTCCGCATGCAAAATTTGGAGGTAGAGAATGCAATGTTGAAAAATGAACTCAACGTAATAAACAAAGAAGTGTCACAAATGGTTGAAAGGCTGAAGATAGCTGAGGAGGGTAATTTTGTAGATAGACTTAAAGGTATTTAGAAATCACTGTTTATAAGTGTGCAATGCATGTGGTAATTCTATTATGTTTAGAAGTGCACATTTGATTATGTCAAGGTGTTTAGAGTTAGTTATGCTTATTGCGTTGTAACCTTATTATATTGAACGTAACATCATAAACTAATTTGGCAAAGCAGATCGGTAGTATGAAGGCTGGGATGTACCTACTATGTACAGTTAGTTTACTTTTAATTACACTGAGATCTGCAGTTAAACTTGTAGTTAAGCAGAAACATGATGCACTTTTAACCATTGCTAAAATGTTGGCTACATTTTAAAGTTGCGGTTAAAAAGCTGTCATACATTGTAAAGATTGTGGATTTCATTTTGTTACAATACAATGAGGAGTTTTATTTAAAAAAAGAAATGGTGTTTTATGTATGACCCAATAGATGGCGCCAGTTGTGGTTTTACCAAAATCTGTCACTGTTACTGTTTCAAGCATAGACCACAGGTTATAGGAAATGTGTCACGATACTGACTGACAACTCTAAACTGTTTCGTTTGTTCTATTTTCGTTGCGCGATAGCTCGGCTTAATTTTGGATCATAATATTAACGTTTATCTGTCTCGCAGTTCTGCTGTACTTCAATTTACTTAAGAATAATGCACCACAGACTACTTAGGAGATACTACAGACAATGTACTTGTGGTCCACTCAACTGAATTTGACATTTCTTTGTAGGTAGTCTAAGCATTTTCTTATGTTTAAACTACTCTGTGGTTTGAAAGGTTTAAACTATGTACTTACAGCGCCATCTAGAAAAGAAGCGGAACTAGTGTTTTTTTAAAAATAAAATGCCTCATTTAAACGTCATGGTTTTGGTTAAGTTAGTCTTAACTGTAGCAGTAGCTTTAAACAGGATTTTGGTGCAACCCAGCCTAAGTGTATATTTAAAATAGGTTCAATGACACCCCAGCTGGGTTAGCACGGACGGTAGACAAAATTGTCTTTCCACGTTTTATGTCACTTTCTTCATACTTGCTTACTTGTCAAGTGGAGTAAAACAGGGGAAAGATAATTTTGTCTACCGCCTGTGCTAACCCTGCTGGTACACCCTTGTATGGATTTGCCGACCTGGGGGTGTCACGAGTCGGAATCTAGTACACGTGGCACCCCCAGGGGTGTCCTCCGGGGGTGTCACGGGTCCGTCGCGCATTTGTTTTATATGTGTACATCAGGGGACAACTTACGGTGAACGGTCTATACAAATGTTATGATTTTATACAACTTTTTTTGCATGTCTTGGACTTGACAGTAAGCATATAAGTCCTCATCACTATTGTAGATCTAGATTAATGTGGGGGAGTAAAGTGATTTTCTAATTTGCATCCCTTTATTAGTTTCACTTTTCAGATTGTATTATCTGTATTGGTCTATTTAAACTTAGCAAAATTATTGTAAATTTTAGATGCGAAAAATTCACACATCCAGCTTGAGAACGCAGAGCTAGAAAACCACAAGTTGAGTTTAGACAGAAACTCGTTGTCTTCTCAGTTGGAACTGTTGAAGTCGAAGATCAAGGAAATAGCGCGGTTGGAGCAAACCTACCAGGATGAGAAGCAAAGTATACTTACGGAGAAGTCCCTGCTAAATGATGCCAATAATTATTTGGAAGAAAGGTATATTCTTTTCCTTTTTTTCTGTATTCCGGTTTGAAGCGCATTGTAGCTAGTGAAATTACTGGGCAAATGAGACTAATATGATCGGACCACACAGGGCGAAACTACTTATAAAAATCTTCATTTTTTCCAGAGTAAAAGAACTTAACAAAAAGATTGAAGACAACGTAGCAATGCAGCGCAAGCTCGAAACAGAAGCGAGGCATGCGCAGTCCACCATAACAGATCTACAAAGCAATTTAGACAAGGCCAACGAAGAATGCCAAAGGCTTGAGAAAGATTGGGAGGCTTACAAGCTGCGGGTCAAAAGCATGCTGTTCGCAAAGGATAAGGAGATAAAGGCGCTGCAGGAGGGACTCAACCTGTCTGAAGATACGAAGGTGCTAGTCGAGCAGATGGACAGTTTGAAGTGAGTGTGGAGCTTATTACGTTATCCGACACGACACCGGAAAAAACCGGCCAAATGCGAGTCGGACTCGCGCACGAAGGGTTCCGTACCATTATCTATAAAAACGGCAAAAAATCACAAACATTTTATTCTGTTTTTTAGTACTTGTTGTTATAGCGGCAACAGAAATACATCATCTGTGAAAATTTCAACTGTCTAACTATCACGGTTCATGAGATACAGCCTGGTGACAGACAGACAGCGGAGCCTTAGTAGTAGGGTCCGTTTTACCCTTTGAGTATGGAACCACATTTTTAACCGACTCAAAAAAGGAGGCCTTAATTGCGGTCGTCTTTTTAAAACTTTTATGATTGTTATGTGTTCTCGGATGTTTTTTATTCATTAGATTACCTATACTTTCCCCTATGTGCAACCGTGGGGACCTGATGGAAGCAGGAGGCAGCCGCTCAAAGTGATGCTGTATGTGAGAGGCCTATGTTCAGCAGAGGACGTTTTCAGGCTGTAGATGGTGACATTCAGATTGGTGTCATAGATTTTTTTTTATCAAAAACGGTTCAGTTCAGTACTAGTTTGTCTTTTAAATGTAAATAACTCGAAAAAAAAACAAAAACATGATGAAAGGATAAACTAGGATCATCATCATCATCAACAGCCTGAAGACGTCCACTGCTGAACATAGGCCTCCCCCACGGATGGCCACTTTGAGCGGCTGCTTGTTTCCTGCATCCATCGGTTCCTCGCACCTAGTGGGGGGCCTACTCTGCGACTTCCGGTTCGTGGTCGCCACTCTGGAACCTTTCTTCCCCATCGGTGTAATATCGTATGGAATGGTATCGGTATTACTTAGGATACTTTACTTTTATTTATCGGTTCACGATTTAAATGTCACAAAAACCTCTTACCCAATTACACTATTAACTTTACAGGGAAGAGCGAGACGAGCTATCCGAAGCCATATCGAAGGTTCGCACGGAATGTGACGCCATGAAACAGTACCTGACTCAAGTAGAGAACCGACATTCGGCGGCGGAACGAGTGGTGGTCGCGTTGAGAGACGCGATCAGAGAAGAACGCGCCGCGAGGAATAAGGCTGAAACACAGGTCTTCGCTTTTAGCAAGGTGAGGCGATCACGTGACGTCACATCCACATCACACCAACAATGACGTCCACTGCTGAATACAAGCCTCCCCCATAAAACGCCACTTTGGACGTTTATCATAGGGAGCTTGCCATAATCACGCTTGACTTGGTGATCGCAGATTTCATTCAGACCAAGGAGAATACTGCTGCCCATTCTCTGGATATTCCCATAGCCGGCTCGTAAGGCGCTTACGGGAAAAGATGGGGTGGTCCTATTTTCACATCGCTGGGGCCACACAGTCCTGATTGATTGATATACTTCGTCCAAACTTTTTTTTGATGGAAATGTATGACTTGGCGAGCTAGTCGTTCACCTGATGTTAAGCGATGCTCATAACAGTTTCAGGGCCCTTTGGAACTCTAAAATATAAGGTTTTGCATAACACCACACTGCACTGTGCAAGTCTCCTGAGACTTTGGCTTCACCACATCAAAAGTAAGAGAGAGGGAGAGAGAGAGATAACTTTTTCTATTACCTTGCAATAGAGCTCATAATCGTATAACGAGCTAATAGTCAAAGTCAAATAGTTTGCAAATAGTCTATTTTTAGCACTTTTACAAGTCAAAATGAGATTGAGAATATGACCATGGTTTGTGTATTTGTGATGTTTTCACCTATACTATACACTTCTACAAAGGGACGTCGTAAAAATTGTTATTTTTGAGAAAACTATCCCAACTTCGGCTATAGGTTATAAGCTATTAAGCTGCGCAGTAGCAAAAATTAGATGTGCGCGGGCTGTGGTAAACGGTGAGTGCAGCGTGCGGGGGCTTGCAGCGCACTTCACAGCCGCCATCGGGTTTGAATTACACTCTAATTCATAGTCCTTACTACACTCTATTCTAGATCAAAGAGACATCAAACTTTGATCCGGCAGTTTTAAGAAAAATAATTAAAGTTTGTATCATCATTTTTAAGTGTAGTGTAATATTATGGTCATCTTTTACTATTACATTACACTTTATAGAAAAAACGGTAGTAGCCATTTTCAGATGCATTGCTTTCTTAAAATTGCTATTACCATCGCGTTGTCAACTTTCTACCAAGGCCCTAATTCTCTATGAAAAGACAGATTCCACACGATATGAAACCACGTTGTTCAAATCGTGCACAGCATTAGAAATACCTTAGACTATAGACTAAAAGCAAAGAGGGATCATCATAACGATAGTATATTTGTACTGCTCACACGTATCGCTACGTCAGTGGCGAAGGAAAGAAACAAACATATAGTAATTAGCTACGCTTGCGGAATGTCACCGTACCATTTTTTCGACTCGAGTCAACTGTTCTTTTCTATACAAATCTGTCAGACTCATTCACATGAAGTGTCCACTTCATATAAAAAGTGTCCAAAAAAGTGGTACGCTTGACAGATAATGACGTTCTCCGTATGCTTTTAGTCTACGAGTATATTCAAAGAGAAATACCTCATCATCATCATCATTAACAGCCTGAAGACGTCCACTGCTGAACATAGGCCTCCCCCAGAGCACGCCACCTTGAGCGGCTGCTCGCCTCCTGCATCCATCGGCTCCCCGCGGCTTTCACCAGGTCGTCGGTCCACCGAGTGGGGGGCCGGCCTACGCTGCGTCTTCCGGTTCGTGGTCGCCACTCGAGAACCTTTCTTCCCCATCGGTTGTCAGTTCTACGAGCGATGTGGCCTGCCCATTGCCACTTCAACTTACTAACTCTAAGAGCTATATCGGTCACTTTAGTTCTCCTGCGGATCTCCTCGTTCCGGAGCTTATCTCGCAGGGAAACACCGAGCATAGCTCGCTCCATAGCTCGCTGCGCGACTTTGAGCTTACTAATGAGGCCAACAGTAAGAGACCATGTCTCAGTTCCATAAGTCATCACTGGCAACACACACTGATTGAAAACTTTCGTTTTCAGGCTCTGCGGTATTTTGGACGAAAAGATAGGACGAAGCTTCCCGAACGCTGCCCAGCCGAGTTGGATTCTTCGCGCCACCTCTTTGTCGAAGTTGGACCTACCTAATTGGACAATCTGTCCTAGGTAGACATACTTGTCGACAACTTCGAGAGTATCGTTCCCAACAATTACCGGTATAGGTGGAACATGAGCATTAGACATGATCTTTGTCTTGTCCATATTCATCTTAAGACCAACCTGCTGGGCGACTCTACTGAGGTCGTTGAGCATGGTGCTAAGGTCCTCGAGCGATTCCGCCATTATGACTATATCATCGGCAAAACGAAGGTTAGTGATGTACTCGCCATTTATGTTGATGCCAGATCTTTTCCACTCCAAGAGCTTGAAAACATCCTCCAATGCGTTTGTGAACAGTTTCGGAGAAATAACGTCTCCCTGTCTCACGCCTCTTTGCAATGGAATTTGTTCCGTACTCTGGTCCTGTAGTCGGACTGACATAGTGGCCTTACTGTACAAACACTTCAAAACTTCGATATACCTATAGTCAATTTGGCATCGCTGCAAGGACTGCAGCACCGCCCAAGTCTCGATTGAATCGAAGGCTTTCTCATAGTCCACAAACGCTAGGCATAACGGCCGATTATACTCTTCGGTCTTCTGTATAATCTGGCGCAGCGTATGGATGTGGTCTATGGTGCTAAAGCCTTTTCGGAAACCGGCTTGTTCGGGAGGCTGGAATTCATCAAACCTGCGTGCGAGACGATTCGTAATGACTCTCGAAAACAGCTTATACACATCAAGAGCGAGATGGGCCTATACTTCTTCAATAAGGTGTTATCGCCTTTTTTGAAGAAGAGCACCACCACGCTCTTGTGCCATGCCTCTGGCGTTGTACCTTCAAGGATGACAGAATTAAATAACTTCTGGAGGACTAAAAGTACCGGTCTACCACCTGCTCTCCGAAGTTCGGTCGTAATTCCATCTTCACCTGGTGCCTTGTTGTTTTTAAGCTGTTTGAGGGCCATTCTAATCTCGTACAGGCTGACGTCCGGGATATCTTCGGTATAGTGTCGGACTAACTTGGCTCTGATGTCCTGAGCTGTGTTAGTAGCGGGCTTACGTGTCGAGGTGTATAACTGTCCATAGAAGTTCTCGATCTCTCTCAAAATCTCAGGCTTGGATGAAATGACGCTACCATTTTCGGCCTTCAGTTTTGTCATTTGGTGTTGCCCAAGAGAAATACCTACTTTATATTAAAGTTATTTTTATTTTGAATAAATATTGACGAAGTGGTGGTAACTTTTGACGTACTGATGTTTCTGAACGCGTCTCAGTGGAACACTATGATTTTTGACAGTTCAAATCGCGCCAATTCCATATTCATTTCGTGCAGTTTCGTTTTCTTTTCATAGAGAATAGATTTTTGCAGATTTCTTATGTAAGACAAGGAATTCGCGTGGTTTCGAATGAGGCGTTTTATTTTAAAAAAGAAATGGTGTTTTATGTATGACCCAATAGATGGCGCCAGCTGTGGTTTTACCAAAATCTGTCACTGTCACTGTTTCAAGCATAGACCACAGGCTACAGGAAATGTGTCACGATACTGACTGACAACTCTAAACCGTTTTGTTTGTTTTATTTTCGTTGTGCAATAGCTCGGCTTTATTTTGGATCATAATATTAACTTTTATGTTTCGCAGTTCTGCTGTACTTCAATGGGGTTAAAAACTGAAAGCTAATCGTAGGTGGCGCCACTGTTGAGTGATCCTAATCGCCGCTATATTGCGTTTTTGATTCTTTGTGTTTACCAGCGAATTCGATCCTAATACTACAAAAATGTATTCGACATGGAGTGTTAGGCACTTTGAGTATATAGCCAAGATCGGCATTTCTTACGGAGCTCGTTCTTCCGCGCTGTCAGTTCACAAATGACGCGGAAACTGTCTCAACTAGTTTTATATAACTGGTTGGAGTCGCGCTCTTGTACCTTTGGCGAGCGGGGTTCTCCTGTGGTGACTACTCCTTTTGGCTGTATACTCAAAGGTTAGGCAGTTAAAAGAACAGTTGCGGAATAGAAAAGCATCTACTACTGGAAAAAATTACATAACCTCGAATATTTAGTTGGCTCCCAATTTTTTCTTCGTAAAGCTTTTATCCATTGTTTTCTCCATTTGATATCTTTACGGAATACATGGACTCCCGTCTTCTTGCAATCCAAAGCTGAACACAACGTCATATTAATGAAATAAATTGAGTTTTTTTTGTTTCTTTACAAAATTATTATGGAGTATGACAGATATTTGTCAGATTTAGGGAACACTCAGCAGTGCTGCCATCTGAAGTGAGCAAAAGACAGTTTTTTACCCCATTTACTTAAGAAGAATGGACCACAGACTACTTAGGAGATACTACAGACAATGTACTCGTGGTCCACTCAACTGAATTTGATATTTCTTTGTAGGTAGTCTAAGCATTTTCTTATGTTTAAACTACTCTGCGGTTTGGAAGGTTTAAACTATGTACTTACTGCGCCATCTAGAAAAGAAGCGGAACTAGTGTTTTTTTTTTAAATAAAATGCCTTATTAAGGGATCGTAAAGTGGTCAAACAGAAAAGGTCACGGTCCAGGTGAGATCGTGGCCAAATGCGGGCCTACTCAGTTTAAAAAAAAACATGTTTGGTCTACAGGAACTTAAAAACATACAAATCGAGACCGGTCAAACGATCGCGAGCCTGCGAACCGCGTTACGCGACAAAGAGGCGGAACTAAACCACATCAGAGAGTCCGGATCCTGCGTCAAGACCAACGTCTCGAGCGCTTTGAACGTAGCCGACTATGACGTCAGCAATGACGTCATAGACAATGACAAGATACACTACTTGACGGAGACGCTTGTCCAGAAGCAAGCGAAGGTTGATAAGCTGTTGGCTGAGAATAATGTTCTGAAGATACAGATGGATAAATTGGAAGTAAGTTTTTTAATATTAAGGTGGAACGTTACACTAGCGCGGGAAATTCAAATTTTCTTGCGTTCTTTTGCCAATAATAGCTTAATTACTCAACGTGATTACATGAAAACTAATTTTGCGCAAATAAATATAATGTATCAATAAATTACAATTAAAAGTATCACCTACATATCATTGGTTTAGTGGCATATGGCAATAGAAGAAAACTAAGAAGAAAATCGTTTATTCCCATTTGTCGCTAAACCAATGATATCTAGGAGATTCTTTTAATTGTAATTTGTTGATTCATTCTATTTATTACCGCAAAATTAGTTTTCATGTAATCACGTTGAGTAATTAAGCTATTATTGGCAAAAGAACGCAAGAAAATTTGAAACTCCCGCGCTAGTGAAACGTCCCACCATAAAGCGAGCAAACAAGCATACAGCCCACCGATATTAATGTTATATTTTATTTTAAGTATGCATTTACAAACAAAAAGAATGTAAGTATTCTATCACTGGTTCCCATAGTGCTATGCTTAGTTTGGGACTAGATGGCGCTATGTGAGAATGTCCACAAATATTTATTTATTATTTATTCATTTACAAACATTTACGCCCTTACTAATAAACACTGCATGACAGTAGAATAGCTCTAGAAAAAAAGTATTTTCTTTTGTTTTATTTTTGCTCTGTTCAAACTAAATAGAGAGAAAATTAAATAATTACTATTTTTCCGCTAAACAATATTTTATTAGTAACGGGGAAAACATCTAACGCCCGTCTGCACTATAGTTTGACAGCTCTTAAGTTCGCACTCATTTCTCTAGGACGTACTTAAATGCCTTGCAGTAGGTACGTCATAGAGTTATGTGCTGACTTAGGAGCTGTAAATTTTATTGCGGACAGCATGGAACAAGCAGGAGAGGAATGCCAATACACCAAGAAAACAGCGTAGATCAGAAATATGCCTGTTCATTATTGGTATTAATTTCAATTTTGAGGAGTCACACTCTCCAAAATGGTTTACATTTTTGATGCCTACACTGGCAACTCATAACTTTTTAATTCCCGCCTACATTTTTGTCACTTGTCGTTGGTCAACCGCTCTCGATGTCTTAATTTGTCGCTCCGCGGGTGTTCCCATGGAATTTTATCGGTTTTTCACAAGATCTACCCCAGCATCAGCACCAATCCTGTGGTAAGGAAAAGGGAAGCTTTGGAAAAGGCCGAAGTACTTCAATTCTACTTGCCCCCATAGGTATTAGGTGAACTTCCAAAGCCCAAGCTGATTTGGTGAGTTTTTTTCGACCCTCTTTAACTCTATCGTTTTCTATCTTATTCAAATGTCTAAACTACAGTCCGCTTTATAACACAACAATGCCAAAAACCGTTTAAACCTAGATGGCGCTGCAAAATGTATTGGCATTCCTGTCCTTGTTCCATGCAGACAGGCATAACAATGAGGAGTTTTATTTAAAAAAAAGAAATGGTGTTTTATGTATGACCCAATAGATGGCGCCAGTTGTGGTTTTACCAAAATCTGTCACTGTCACTGTTTCAAGCATAGACCACAGGTTATAGGAAATGTGTCACGATACTGACTGACAACTCTAAACTGTTTCGTTTGTTCTATTTTCGTTGCGCGATAGCTTCGGCTTAATTTTGGATCATAATATTAATGTTTATCTGTCTCGCAGTTCTGCTGTACTTCAATTTACTTAAGAATAATGCACCACAGACTACTTAGGAGATACTACAGACAATGTACTTGTAGTCCACTCAACTGAATTTGACATTTCTTTGTAGGCAGTCTAAGCATTTTCTTATGTTTAAACTACTCTGTGGTTTGAAAGGCTTAAACTATGTACTTACAGCGCCATCTAGAAAAGAAGCGGAACTAGTGTTTTTTTTTTAAATAAAAAGCCTCATTTTATCAGCGATCAGGTTCAAGATTTGCTTAGTTTGGGGCTAGATGGCGCTGTGTGAAATTTTTACAATTATTTAAATTTTTTTGCGTATTCAGTACAATTATTTTATTAATTATTTATATAAAAATACAAATACCATTCTTTTTATTTATTTAATTTTTTACAGTCAAAATTAAAGAAAGAAGCGTCCCACCGCCCCCAAAACACGCACAGTGTTGTGAACCTTCATAGTGGAGATAACAACAGAGCGAGACGGGTAACATCCGACTCGCTCTTAACACTGGTATCACATAGAATGGCCGCTGTGATCCGACGCCATCCAGTTCTTAGGGTATTCGTTGTTATTTACATGGTAAGTACCCGAACCTTTCTTTTCATTATTGGCTTTAAAGCCCGTATTAAAGAAAACACGTTGCTTAAATTGAATCAGTGTTTAAAATGTTCCGTCTCGTTTTATTTATTTATTTATTTATTATTGCATTCATGTACATCATTGTTATAGGTAATATACAATAACAAGACATCGGGCGTGACATTTCAAATCAGCCAAAAGTTGACAGGTTTTAAGCAATGACTAACTTTAAGCAGCGTTTATAAGTAAGGCCCTAAGTCGTGAACATAGACTTAGGATGTACAAGACCAACAATGACAGTTTGAAAATGGGACATGTTTGAGAAATTGTGTGTGTGTAAAACTGTTGTGATTAAGATCTTGAATATTTGCAACAAGTTAACTGTAGTATTTACTAAATATTGAACCTACCTATAGGCCCCCATAGTTTTTTAAATAACATAACATGCGTTTTATTTACTGAGATCCTTCAAACTTTGGAGTCATCATCATCATCATCATCAGCCTGAAGACGTCCACTGCTGAACGTAGGCCTCCCCCACAAAGCGCCACTGCTCGCCTCCTGCATCCATCGGCTTCCCGCGGTTTTCGCCAGATCGTCGGCCAACCGAGTGGGGGGCCTACGCTGCGTCTTCCGGTTCGTGTTCGCCACTCGAGAACCTTTCTTCCACATCGGTTGTCAGTTCTACGAGCGATGTGGCCTGTCCATTGCCATTTCAACTTACTAATTCTAAAAGCTATCACAGTCACTTTAGGTTTCTTGCGGACTGCGATGAAATATTGGGTAGATCCACGATCAGTGCCTCGAAAACGGCACCGTCAAAACAAGGCACATGCCTTGTTTTTGCTTACAGTCACGTCTGACTGCACCTAATGAAACTGATGTAATTCACATATTATTGTTTTAAAACGCTATTACAGGGTGCTATGGTTCATTATTAAAATTATTTATTTATTTATTCATTATTACATTTATGTACATCATTGTTATAGGTAATATACAATAACAAGTATTATATAATACACAAGATCTTTAATAGTTAGTCGGTAGGTTGACATGAGCCCTGGAAGGGCGTTTGCAAGTTTAAGTGACTTGTGAGTCAGTCCAAAAACAATAATTTACATATGTGTCAATATTACTATTTTACAATTCTATTGTAGTTCTTATCATTTATCATTGTTTTCCCTTCAATCTGCGCATTTGGGATTAATTTTCCTAGTCAATTTCAATAAATTAATTATGTTTACCTAATAATTCGTTTTAATATATTCGCCTCTTTAAAAAACCGCTTGTGGACTATTGAATATTAGCTGGAGATGTATATATTATATTTAAATGTATAAGTAAGCATTGGCGCGGGGAAACTTTTGAGGTTTGATTTTCATAGAAACTGTGTATCTATAGTATACTTGATTTAAGCTTGCGGAAGGGTGTTTGTTGTTGATTTTTAAAAAGGGTTTATATTTTATTGACTGGCCTGATAGCTCAGTTGGTAGTAACCCTGCCTTCTGATCTATAGGTTGTGGGTTCGATCCCCACTCGGGATAAACATTTGTGTGATGAACATCGATGTTTGTTCTGTGTCTGGGTGTTATATTGTATTCTATGTATGTATTTACACACAAAAAGTATCTAAGTGTTCTATCAGTTTTCTGGTTCCCATAGTACAAGCTATGTTTAGTTTGGGGCTAGATGGCGCTGTGTGAAATGTCCACACATATTTATTTATTATTTATTTTATTTGTTACAGATTTGCCTTCACTTTTGGGTTTTGACAGTTTTGCTAACAAGCACTCCACCACCGAATATCCTTCCGAGATCATCGTGATCATAGTTTACATTAGTTACATTAAGACATTGATAACAAAACTCAATAATACATGATTCTTTCGTAGACTGATTATATAAAGTTCATGATACTGAATTGTTTTACTAGAAAACAAAGATTCGCTTAAAAAAATATGATACGATTGTACTCAATATGAGTATTGTTGTATTATTCTCAATACGCAGTATTGATACAAAATCTTGCCAGTACGAATAATTTAGAAATTGACAGTGAAAAAGGTATGCAGAAATAATAAAATGATAACGCCCGACGATCACATACATAGATCCTGGACCCTAACTAGGATTCCCTGTATCTAGGGACCCAGGAACTACGAGGACCATGCTCCCACAACACCCAGACAGAACAAGTATTTGCGCTTTTTATTTCGTGTGCACAAATACTTGTCCTGTCGCGGGAATCGAACCCGCCGCCTCCGGGCTATGAGGCGACCTGCTCAACCACCACACCACGGAGGCTGTCAAAAGAAATACCTTACCTACCCACGAAAGTACTTCCATTAGATTAAGTGACTTATGCCCGTCTGTACTTACTGAGGTTAGACAGCTCCCAAGTTGCCACCTAACTCTCTATGACGTATCTACTGCAACAGATTTGAGTGCCTACTTCCTAGAGAGATAAGTACGAACTTAAGAGCTGTCAAACTTAAGTGCAGACGGACAGTAATTTTGTCGATTCCATCTCGCTTTTTTTCGGTCGTTTTCTAATAAAATGGAAATAAAAGTGACAAATACATTCTCTTTTCGCTTAGCGAGAATTCTGTACTGAATTGACACTAATGGTGTTTCTGTTGTGTAAATCCTAAACCATATTTGATGTTACAGTTTTAAAATTATAGTCATCTCTTTCATATTATATCCGAATAACAAGAACCGCAATAGTTTTAGTACTGTCAAATTAAGTTTAGGATTTTTACAATCAGAATCGGTATTGTTAGAATAATTATTTCCACAAAAAACGATCATGTATTATTCTGTATTTTGATCCACTGCTAAACTACAGATAACATATATAACACTGCTATAACAAGGCGTCCCTATATTGAGCAAACATTACGCCTGTAAAGCTCAGGAGAGACCAACGCGGCATATTGGTTTGCGGTTTAAAACATTCCTTTCTGCAGTATTAATTAGGTATTGTGTGTCATCAAGTTGTTAAGAAATTGTGTTAAAAACTATTCGATACATTAACATCGGTTAACTCTTTCACCCTCTCTTTCACATAAGTACCTTTGATTGCTAATGTCACTTGTGGGACAGCAATAAGGGGCACAGTGGAATCAGCCTACTTATACTAGCCCCAAATTCATGATGTAACATTTCCTAACATTTCACTGACAGTTTTTTCTCTTATATTTTGGCTCCACACATAGTGTATTTAGCCAGTGTCAAGTATTGTAATTTTTCACAATGATAGAATATTTCACGTAAACTCAAGTCTTAGTCACAGTCTGCGTAGTCATAGTCCAGTCTAAGTCAGGTAGTTTCAGTCCAGTCTAAGTCATGCCCTAGTAAAGTGGTGGCAACTTTACTAGAAGCTTCTATAGAATTTTGGAAGCAACACGAAAAACCACGTTTCACCACATTATATCACTTGCCCACACTCATGCTCGTAAATCAGCATTTAATGCGTAAAACGCCACCGACTTTAAACATTAACACTGGAAAAAGCACGAGTTTTGAAAAATAATACAATGCAACGACGTGAACTTTTCCGCGTTCCCGCCAAAACTCCACTGACAGTTGAATCAGCTGATTTTTAGGGTTGTCGCCACGAAATAGTTGAGCGATATCAGCATTACGATAATTTTACCTATAAATTCTATCAGATTTGTCACAATTCTCAATAGTCACGTTAGTGCTATGAAAAATCTAACTAATTTAATTTAGAAATCTTCAATAGGTGATCGAAAACGAAGATTAAAATCACCAGAGATTTATCAGTGCCAACCATAAAAAAATTCAGCTTTGACGTCTTGGGTAGGAAACAATTGGTTGCTTTTTGACTATGATCCGTTGCCCCTAGCAACCAAGAGGTGCTCTATGAAGCTGGTACGATAATTTTTTTATGGCGAGTACGCCACAGCCTAAAATGTTTGCAATCCCTACTATCAGCCTACTAGTAAATATTACATCTTGAATTTGGGTGATATAGATAGATAGATAGATAAACTCTTTATTGTACACACCAAACGTTAAAATAAAAAGTTACAAAGAATACATTGATTCACGAAAAGTGGGGAACAATGGGTGACCTTATTGCTAAGAGCGATCTCTTCCAGTCAACCTTTGGATGGAGAGGATTGATCAAAGTCGTAAAGATATATAGATTGTATAGAAGATACAAGTACCTATTTGATTAGCATTTTTCTTTTGTAATTGTTAGTTGTCTTTTACAGCTTGAAATTTTTTATTTTAATATAGATTATGCAGTATTACGGTGCTATTAAATTTATGTTTATGAACGTACAACAATTATTATGTAACTTCGAAGCGAATCTCGTGTTTCGATTGACGTCTACCTGATAATTGGCCATATGATTGTACCTGTTACAAAGAAAACTACCTAACTACAATTAATATGAAATAATTATGAGTTGTGAATGCGGTTTGTTTGTAGGTACTTGAATATTATTCATCGCGATAATCTTATAACTCTAAATATTTTATTACGTAATATAGGTGCCACGCGGTTTCACCCGTGAATACCTCGTATATTAATTTTCCTGATAAAAGTATTTGTGTTGATTTCGGTGGAATAACAAATCTGTGTGCAAAATGTCATCCAATTCGTTTCAGCAGTTTGGGGGTAAAAGCCACACAAACAAAAAAGTAACTGTTTGAATTTGAATATGTACCAGATGGGAACCCGTTTCACTTTTGTTATATTATTTATTATAGATTGAGACTAAATTAGCATTACAATTTGTTCAGACGAAAGCTACAGAATATGCTTTTCTCACTCCTACTATTATGTCGGAACGTGTAGAGCGAGTGAGACGGCAAAGACATCCAGCTCTATACAGAACTTCTTTTTTAATTGGATGACAATAGACATGTTCGGTCATTTCTGATTTATTTAACGCCGCGTAACGCACGCGGCGTTACGCGGCGTAATATGTTTGACTATTCAGAAATGTAAACATCATTATCAACAGCCTGAAGACATCGACTCCTGAACACATGCCGCCCCCAGAGAGCGCCACTTTGAGCGGCTGCTCGCCTCCTGCATACCTAAATGTAATGCTACTTTTTAAATTTAATTTTTTATCGTTGTCGTTTTTCTACTTTATAAAATGGCACGTAAAGATATTAATATTTTAGTTGTGTTTGATAAACACTTCAGTGTTCATGTTAAACTCAGGACCCATAATATTAGTCATGGTTAAACTGGTTTATTCAAAACCAAACTAGCTATTATTGTGATTAGCTCAGGTTAATAAATGAATGCTTAATGTCTCGCCGGTGTAGTTTCTTAATCATAAATCAAAATCTACTGTTAGGTTTATATTGTACCGGTATTTTTTTTATTTTATTTATTGTGGAACTACAAAAAACTACATACAAATTACACAGTAAAATATAAACATAGACAAAGCGTTATCAATAGGTAACCCATTTATTAACAACTGAAAATAACCGTTGTTTTTGCATATATTATACACCGGAATCAGTTATAATGTAAAACTATGACGGTTTTTATACTTATAAATCAATATAACATGATACCTGCAGGCCTAGCATGCGCACCGCGATAAAATTATCTCGACGCTTTTTCTCGTAAAAGACCGTGACAAGGCTATAGTACCGCCTAAGTGTGTCTCACTCTAACAGCGACGACAAGTTTTCTCGCGGTGCGCATGCTAGAGGGTCTGGGGGTCTAGCAAAGATCGCTTCCTTCAGCGTTAACGCTAAACGATAACTCAAAATGGGAATGATAGTACTTGCGGAAAACTTTTCCGCAGGTAATGTCATCATCATTATCAACAGCCTGAAGACGTCCACTGCTGCACATAGGCCTCCCCCTCGGAGCGCCATTTTGAGCGGCTTCTTACCTCCTGCATCCATCGGCTTCCCGCGGTTTTCACCAGATCGTCGGTCCACCGAGTGGGGGGCCGGCCTACGCTGCGTCTTCTAGTTCGTGGTCGCCACTCGAGAACCTTTCAATGTCATAGCTTTTCTTGTAATATCATTCCCATACATTTTGAGCTATCCTTTGTCGTTAACGCTAATGGAAAAGGAACCTCCGCGAGGTCACATCGAATAATAAACCTGTTTTAGACTTAATATATTTACAATTAGAACACGTGTGTCCATTATAATATATTAGATAAATAAAGTTAAGACCACCAATCACAACACACTTCGCTTTAAGTTTATATTTGTTATTAAGTAACTATACCTATTTGTAATTAGACATGAAAATTATAATATGTGATATTGTTTTAATAATATTATTGTTGTATAATTGTTTTGTTTTGTTGAACGGGATAACGGGAAATTATATTTTGCATAATGATGTTTTGCATTTGATTTATTGAAAATAATATAATTCACTACGTGGTAGGACTTTTCTGCAAAGTTCGTCTAGGTAGGTACCGCCGCTTTGCCAGTTATTCTGCCGCCAAGCAGTAGTGTGCAAGCACTACTGTGTTCCGGTTTGAAGGGCGTTGTAGCTAGTGAAATTACTGGGCAAATAAGACTTTATGATCTGATCACTCAGTATAGTAATTACTAGACTGTGTGATGTCTCAGGATGACTTGCGCAGTGCAGTGTCACGCGAAACTGTATTGTTTTAAAGTTCCGGGTGACACTGCAACTGTTATGGGCGGCCGTGTCACTTAACATCAGGTGAACGACTAGGTCGTCACGTCATTCAATCACATAAAAAAAAATACCTAATATAATATCTTGTTAGAGACATGATAAAGGCGTGGGCACACCTGCACGGTTAGCATGAGCTGTCGAAATCACAGACATCTAATACTTAATAAGCAGACTTAACATAAGGGAAATATTGCGTGTTACTTTTTACAACATGCAAATCTTGCGTTTTAAGGCTGCTGTATACGCAGACCCACTATCTCGCACGCGCATTGCGACGTTTTTGAAGATATTAAATGACTGAATTTACTTACGCAAAATCTGGCTAAACTATATGATTATGAATAACATTACAATTGTTCAACAAGTTCAACTCAAGTCTTAGTCACAGTCTGCGTAGTCATAGTCCAGTCTAAGTCAGGTAGTTTCAGTCCAGTCTAAGTCATGCCCTAGTAAAGTGGTGGCAACTTTACTAGAAGCTTCTATAGAATTTTGGAAGCAACACGAAAAACCACGTTTCACCACATTATATCACTTGCCCACACTCATGCTCGTAAATCAGCATTTAATGCGTAAAACGCCACCGACTTTAAACATTAACACTGGAAAAAGCACGAGTTTTGAAAAATAATACAATGCAACGACGTGAACTTTTCCGCGTTCCCGCCAAAACTCCACTGACAGTTGAATCAGCTGATTTTTAGGGTTGTCGCCACGAAATAGTTGAGCGATATCAGCATTACGATAATTTTACCTATAAATTCTATCAGATTTGTCACAATTCTCAATAGTCACGTTAGTGCTATGAAAAATCTAACTAATTTAATTTAGAAATCTTCAATAGGTGATCGAAAACGAAGATTAAAATCACCAGAGATTTATCAGTGCCAACCATAAAAAAATTCGGCTTTGACGTCTTGGGTAGGAAACAATTGGTTGCTTTTTGACTATGATCCGTTGCCCCTAGCAACCAAGAGGTGCTCTATGAAGCTGGTACGATAATTTTTTTATGGCGAGTACGCCACAGCCTAAAATGTTTGCAATCCCTACTATCAGCCTACTAGTAAATATTACATCTTGAATTTGGGTGATATAGATAGATAGATAGATAAACTCTTTATTGTACACACCAAACGTTAAAATAAAAAGTTACAAAGAATACATTGATTCACGAAAAGTGGGGAACAATGGGTGACCTTATTGCTAAGAGCGATCTCTTCCAGTCAACCTTTGGATGGAGAGGATTGATCAAAGTCGTAAAGATATATAGATTGTATAGAAGATACAAGTACCTATTTGATTAGCATTTTTCTTTTGTAATTGTTAGTTGTCTTTTACAGCTTGAAATTTTTTATTTTAATATAGATTATGCAGTATTACGGTGCTATTAAATTTATGTTTATGAACGTACAACAATTATTATGTAACTTCGAAGCGAATCTCGTGTTTCGATTGACGTCTACCTGATAATTGGCCATATGATTGTACCTGTTACAAAGAAAACTACCTAACTACAATTAATATGAAATAATTATGAGTTGTGAATGCGGTTTGTTTGTAGGTACTTGAATATTATTCATCGCGATAATCTTATAACTCTAAATATTTTATTACGTAATATAGGTGCCACGCGGTTTCACCCGTGAATACCTCGTATATTAATTTTCCTGATAAAAGTATTTGTGTTGATTTCGGTGGAATAACAAATCTGTGTGCAAAATGTCATCCAATTCGTTTCAGCAGTTTGGGGGTAAAAGCCACACAAACAAAAAAGTAACTGTTTGAATTTGAATATGTACCAGATGGGAACCCGTTTCACTTTTGTTATATTATTTATTATAGATTGAGACTAAATTAGCATTACAATTTGTTCAGACGAAAGCTACAGAATATGCTTTTCTCACTCCTACTATTATGTCGGAACGTGTAGAGCGAGTGAGACGGCAAAGACATCCAGCTCTATACAGAACTTCTTTTTTAATTGGATGACAATAGACATGTTCGGTCATTTCTGATTTATTTAACGCCGCGTAACGCACGCGGCGTTACGCGGCGTAATATGTTTGACTATTCAGAAATGTAAACATCATTATCAACAGCCTGAAGACATCGACTCCTGAACACATGCCGCCCCCAGAGAGCGCCACTTTGAGCGGCTGCTCGCCTCCTGCATACCTAAATGTAATGCTACTTTTTAAATTTAAATTTTTATCGTTGTCGTTTTTCTACTTTATAAAATGGCACGTAAAGATATTAATATTTTAGTTGTGTTTGATAAACACTTCAGTGTTCATGTTAAACTCAGGACCCATAATATTAGTCATGGTTAAACTGGTTTATTCAAAACCAAACTAGCTATTATTGTGATTAGCTCAGGTTAATAAATGAATGCTTAATGTCTCGCCGGTGTAGTTTCTTAATCATAAATCAAAATCTACTGTTAGGTTTATATTGTACCGGTATTTTTTTTATTTTATTTATTGTGGAACTACAAAAAACTACATACAAATTACACAGTAAAATATAAACATAGACAAAGCGTTATCAATAGGTAACCCATTTATTAACAACTGAAAATAACCGTTGTTTTTGCATATATTATACACCGGAATCAGTTATAATGTAAAACTATGACGGTTTTTATACTTATAAATCAATATAACATGATACCTGCAGGCCTAGCATGCGCACCGCGATAAAATTATCTCGACGCTTTTTCTCGTAAAAGACCGTGACAAGGCTATAGTACCGCCTAAGTGTGTCTCACTCTAACAGCGACGACAAGTTTTCTCGCGGTGCGCATGCTAGAGGGTCTGGGGGTCTAGCAAAGATCGCTTCCTTCAGCGTTAACGCTAAACGATAACTCAAAATGGGAATGATAGTACTTGCGGAAAACTTTTCCGCAGGTAATGTCATCATCATTATCAACAGCCTGAAGACGTCCACTGCTGCACATAGGCCTCCCCCTCGGAGCGCCATTTTGAGCGGCTTCTTACCTCCTGCATCCATCGGCTTCCCGCGGTTTTCACCAGATCGTCGGTCCACCGAGTGGGGGGCCGGCCTACGCTGCGTCTTCTAGTTCGTGGTCGCCACTCGAGAACCTTTCAATGTCATAGCTTTTCTTGTAATATCATTCCCATACATTTTGAGCTATCCTTTGTCGTTAACGCTAATGGAAAAGGAACCTCCGCGAGGTCACATCGAATAATAAACCTGTTTTAGACTTAATATATTTACAATTAGAACACGTGTGTCCATTATAATATATTAGATAAATAAAGTTAAGACCACCAATCACAACACACTTCGCTTTAAGTTTATATTTGTTATTAAGTAACTATACCTATTTGTAATTAGACATGAAAATTATAATATGTGATATTGTTTTAATAATATTATTGTTGTATAATTGTTTTGTTTTGTTGAACGGGATAACGGGAAATTATATTTTGCATAATGATGTTTTGCATTTGATTTATTGAAAATAATATAATTCACTACGTGGTAGGACTTTTCTGCAAAGTTCGTCTAGGTAGGTACCGCCGCTTTGCCAGTTATTCTGCCGCCAAGCAGTAGTGTGCAAGCACTACTGTGTTCCGGTTTGAAGGGCGTTGTAGCTAGTGAAATTACTGGGCAAATAAGACTTTATGATCTGATCACTCAGTATAGTAATTACTAGACTGTGTGATGTCTCAGGATGACTTGCGCAGTGCAGTGTCACGCGAAACTGTATTGTTTTAAAGTTCCGGGTGACACTGCAACTGTTATGGGCGGCCGTGTCACTTAACATCAGGTGAACGACTAGGTCGTCACGTCATTCAATCACATAAAAAAAAATACCTAATATAATATCTTGTTAGAGACATGATAAAGGCGTGGGCACACCTGCACGGTTAGCATGAGCTGTCGAAATCACAGACATCTAATACTTAATAAGCAGACTTAACATAAGGGAAATATTGCGTGTTACTTTTTACAACATGCAAATCTTGCGTTTTAAGGCTGCTGTATACGCAGATCCACTATCTCGCACGCGCATTGCGACGTTTTTGAAGATATTAAATGACTGAATTTACTTACGCAAAATCTGGCTAAACTATATGATTATGAATAACATTACAATTGTTCAACAAAAATATCATATTAATCCAAATAAGTTTTCATACATAAAAACGGTTACGAATGAAAAAAAACTTTCTTACCGTTGTATTTATGAAATCTTGTTTGGAATAATATGATATTTTTGTTAAACAATTGTAATGTTATTCATGATCATATAGTTTAGCCAGATTTTGCGTAAGTAAATTCAATTATTTAATATCTTCTAAAATGTCGCAATGCGCGAGCGAGACAGTGGATCTGCGTATACAGCACCCTTAATTAGTCCAACGCGACTGATACCTGCTGGTAGTGCTGGTACATCTTCGGTCGTATGTTTAAAAAATTCAATCAAGTCGGCAAATAAAAATTGCGTTGGTTAAGGGCAATTCAGAGCAGGCGCAAAAATGCTGGAGCACTTTTTAAGTGGTAATTAAATATCAACCTTATTCCAGTTAGGCACAGCTGAAAAAAGTGCAACATTCTTATTGGATAAGATTTTAATGTTGCATACTATATTCAGCTTTATCTAAATGAAATAAGGTTGATATTTAATTACCACTTAAAAAGTGCTCGAGCATTTTCCCGCCTGATCTGTCGTAAATGATTAGCTGGAAAATTGTTAGATACAAAATCCTGTTTCTATTGTTACTCCATAACGAATAAAGTTGCACTATCTTTATTGCTAAGACGCGCATAAGCTTTAGCCACACCGGCGCGTCAAGTGGCGTCAGTCAAGCGTCAAAATCGGCCATTCGGTATCCATCACTGCCCGTATTCGTAGACGGCCGCGCCGCGATACCCGCGGGTAGCGATATGTACCTAATAGTTTAGCATCGCTGACGTGCCGCATCGCTTCGTGTGGGCCCGCAGCTTTATGTGACGGCACAGAATACATACTAGCACTACGGTGATGATTCAGATTTTTTAGTTAAAATTGATGTATTGTTTTCCCATAATGAGAATAATAAGGAAAGAGTTGGTCAATAAACAGTGTCTTCAGTACTAAATGTAAATAGGCACATATTTACTCAATAAAATATTATTAATTAGGTAGGTAAGTACCTATAGTTAGATAGATATATTTACAGATCAATTTACGAAGTATCAGATTGTAGGCATGTAAGTAATTAAGTAAAAACCACAAAATGTCTGTGGTCATTAAGATATGCTTCAAAGAATTGAGTCTATCTTGATTACTTACATATATTGTCTGTCACATTGACTGATAATCGTGGTTTTATTGATTTGTCGCTTTATGAAATAGGGGCCAGGCGTGTTAGCTGCAGTGCGTATCTACTACTTACATTTAGGTACGCGGCTAATTCAATAGGGGAAAATCTAGAGGTTGTAATGCCGGTTTAAAAATACCCATTTTTAGTGACGACAACCTCGTCTGCGGTCATAATCAATAAACCGGTCGTGGTGAGGTGAACCTTCCATTAATAATTAATGTAATGGTCAACAGTTGAGCACTCAGTCGCGATCAGTACTTCACAAAGAACGCACGTTTCATCATGATAAAATAAATTTGTAAACGGTGACTCCAGTGCATTAGTGCCACTGCCAAATGCTATAAATATAACTCGTTTCTACTATCTCATAGCACAGGTTGTACGTGTCTGGGTTTGCCTTGAACTCACTTTTTTATTATTTCTGGGTTTTCCTTGTTTGTGGTCGAGATGACTCCGAGAATGTGTCTTTTGTTTTTTATTGGTAAGTTTGTTTTGTAATATAGTTTTTAGAATACTTATATTATTCTTATACTTACTTAAGTCACATGTAGGATTATTGGCGAACTTCCCTATTCTTTTCATCTAACTAAGCAGCTACCTATGACAACCATTTCATGACTATTTATAGTTGATTTTGGATCTGTATTTCAAACCGCTATCAAGGTTGACCTTTGATTAGGACTGTTCTGATTTTTTGAGAGGTCGATATGTTACCCATCATAATGCAGGTCTTTGAATAAAATAAAATAAACAAGTTGGTACTACCTATTTATTAATCTGACTGAAACCATTACTATTGTTTTCACTGTAAAAAAAGTTGATACCGTCGCGTTGACGACGACGTGTCTGTTTTCTCTTAAATCGTCTGGAAACTCGCATAGGTAGACAAAGAGTATATAATCACTACGTTCTATAGGTAGGTATAGCTAGTCCTTTACATCTCTAACATCAGTTATTATGACAATGCTATGACCTCCGTCTGTACTATGATTTATTCTGTGCCCCAGCACTTAAACAATAGTTATCTAACAGCTATACATTCCTTTTATTGGTCTTCATGTCTGTAATCGAAGGTATTCAGTAAGTGTACCTAGGTATAATAATACGGGTTACGATTTATTCATATCACTAGCTGACCCGTTACGTCCTCGATATACCTACCTATGACTATTTTTTTCCATATAAATTATATCTTTGGCTTTATTTATAGGTAACAATTACTATGCATAATAATCTATTGATACAAAACGTATATATGTACGAAACTGCACTTGTTCGGAAAATAAAGGTTTTGGACAATTTGTAATTAGGGAAATATGCGGAAAATTCAGAACTTGTTTAATTAAGAATTTGGACTATTTAGATTGCGTATTACCAAAGACCACTTTTTAATGTCATTGGTACCTATTACTACAGCTAATACCTCTGAGAAACCAGAAAACATAGAATGTGGAAAATCCTGAATATGGAACTGACCGCTGACACCATCAAAACCCCTCTCCGATATCTGCTTAGCTTGCTTTCTGCTTTTACAAATCGTTGTGGTCAACTCGGATCAAGAAGTTCAATGACTGAATCAGCTATCTATAGTTTATCAGAAATTCTGGTCTTATATTTACGATAAATCTCACTAAACGCTAAACTTGATTTGCACTCTATAAAGTTTGTTGTTATCAATAAAAGATAGGTAAAGTATCGATTAGGGGCGTCATTTGTCCAATAGGCTATCCAAAAATAAACAATTTATAATCGGAAAAATTACCATAAATGATATTGTTGTAGAAAGGAGAGCCTTATCAGGATTTTTATGTAGGTACCTTCTATATAACTTCATAAATTTCCAACGCCCCGGCACGGATGAACTTATTCTTATCGGGCGTTATTGGGAATTTGAAATTATCGCCATCCTCACATTGAATCAAAGCTGCAGTGGGAATCCCCACTGATTGTATCAGGAGGTTAGATGATCTCACTATTATTATATGCTGTCTCTCTCTCTCTGGTCGGTCCCTCATTACTGAGGATCGTGGTCGCAGGATCTATCCAATTTAACCAAATGCTTTCATCGACTTCAGTCCATAGTCGCCCTCAAGGCCTGGGAAAATTTGTTAAAAGAGGTGACTTCTTTTACTTGGTGAGACTAAAGTGTTGGCGAGCGGCCTCGTAATCTTTTACCTTCAACGTTGCCAACTATGACCAGTTTTTCCAAACTGCTATTATGCTGTAGATTAAAGAAAAACATTGGTTTTTACAGCTGGGTACTATCACTATCATTTTAGTGTGTAGGTACATAGCCAACCTGTTTTGAAAGAAAGTTAGGTACTCTTAATTTTGTCCATACCAAACGGAACTTTTGCATTTCACTTCAATGTTATGTTCGAAATTGGTGTCACTCTGTACCATACCATAAGGAAACCATACCCCAAGTTTGTACCATAAGGGAAGACACTGCCCCCTGCAACACAGTTTATACTAAAGCAGAGGGCGGGGTTGTAACTTATTATCTGTAGGGATCATTTATATTGAAACAATAAAGAAATTTGTATTGTACTCTAACCCTGGATTGGAAGCTCCCAAATGAGTTCAGATTAGTGCTCGGCGACAGATCTTAGAGTAGCTTACCAGGCGAGCAGAGCACTAGGCGTGCCTTAGTGCCTACTACCACGATATGGTTTCATGACTATGTTTTACTTCGACGGAAAATCATACTCATTTAAAAACTTTGGTCCATACGCCACGACTCAAAGGGACTAGGAACTGGATGTCACCAATAATCGTTTTAGTTATTAAGTTGAGGTTATGGAATAATGATGTAGTTTAGGTAGGTAGGCACATATTATCTATGTATGTTTCACTCTCTTAATACGTACCTACACAACACACGTTACACAATGATGCTCTCAAAATTGAGGCAGTAGCCTAAGGCGGCCCATACACATTCAACTTTATTGATCAATAAAATTGACGAGTCCATTTCCGTCAATGTTTTCTCGATACAGTAAACCGAAAAACATTGCACAATACTTAGTATTTTTTACACATGACAATACTAAGACAAAAACCCCATCCTACCTGTTAATTTCTACACATGCGCCGCACTCCTGTCCTGGGGGTCTAGCAAAGATCCCATTCCAATAACGTTAACGCCAAACGATAACAAGCTTGTCCTGCTATTAAAAATTAACAAGTTAATATTATTTCATAAAGTAGGTTACAATCACTATTCTTACAACTTTCAAATATGTAATGTGGTGTGAATAACGTGTTTACGATTACGTTGGCTGGGTTCAAACCGAACTGATTCAGAATAAGAGCTCACGCCGAAAGTGGGCTGTTATTTCCCGAGACGGCTTTTTTGCGCCGACACGATATCTAGGGTATACCTGATCGAAGCAATAATCACAGATCCTATAAAGAGGTACTATGAAGGAGCAAGAACTGACGTCACATCACGTTTGAACTGTCTCTTTCTATTCCTGTATTTTAAAATGCTTGTAACTTTGTAATTTTTTGAGATATTTAATTTTTGTTGTGACAACTATTTCTTTTTTGAGGAATATTATTAATTTTTGCAATAAAAAATTGCATGATACGAGCTTGTTCAAAATGTATGGGAATGACATTAACAGCGGAAAAGCGCTTTTCCGCCTAAACCTAAATAAAATTGAAGCTTCTATTAGATTAGATACTCGGATACATAAACGCAATAGAAGACGACGTAGGTATAGATTCATTTGTAAAGGAAAAATTTGAATCCCGAATGGGACTTGAACCCGCATCCATCCGTCCCTAAAGCCGGGACATGGCTACCGTGACAAGTGGTCTCGTGTCCGAATTTATCCATCACCTTTTACAACCAACTTACAGGGTTGGCAGCGCCATCTATTGAGAAATTCTTGAGAATCATCCCAACCAGCATGGTCAAGTTACATCAACACAAATTCTGTAAAGATAACGCTTCTCAAATAAATATTTACGATTTTTATAGCAGTATCGCCTGCTTAGCGTAATGTACAGATTCATTTGTAAAGGATTTTTTTTAAAACTTACGGGGTTGCCAAGTTGGTTGTAAAAGGTGAAGGATAAATTCGGACACGAGACCACTTGTCACGGTAGCATGTCCCGGCTTTAGGGACGGATGGATGCGGGTTCAAGTCCCGTTCATGATTCAAATTTTTCCTTTACAAATTAATCTGTAGATTACGCTAAGCAGGCGATACTGCTATAGGGACGTAGGTATAGTATTAGGCTCGTAGTTTCCTCAACATAATTTTGTTTATTGACTCAGTTAACTATAAGAATGGAGTTGATTTCTGAAAAATCGACGTTGTCTTAGCATAGCGTTATAATACTCTTTGGATTTGGATTAATGTTGGGTCTCAGAAACTAAAGGTCATTGTGGGTTACTTGCCGCTTTTGCGGGAAAAATATTGCGTCAGTGTTCAAATATTTAATCAAGACGGGTACCAGTATAGGCTAGAGCAAATTAGTGATAAAAACTATCGATAGGTACTTTACCTATAGCTGTTTGTAAAATGTCACAGTACAACGTATATTGTGTTATGTGTAGGAGTGAACAGTATATTGTAGTCACAGTATTGTTGTGTTCATGTACCTATCCATTTTGTATATTTCTCACTTTGCATTCAATATTTCAGCATTCAACAAGTCCTTGTATAAATCAAATACATATTACGCATCTTTTATCTATCTATACCACGAATGACTAAAATAATTAATAGTGGGAATATTAGGTATCTATACTTTTGATAAAACTGTAGCAGGTTTAATTCTGTACATATTATTATAAGATATTTTGAAAATTTTTTTGGAGAGCTCTCTATAAGCGATACTAAACTATGACTTTTTCATTTTTGTCTATCTGTCTGTACCTTGGCTAAGCATCACGCCGAAACTACTTAATGGATTCAAATGAATCTTGGCATGATTTGAGTTCATATTACGAGGTAGGCTATAGGATATTTTTAATCCTAAAATTCAGCACAGCTCCCGTGGGAGAGGGAGATTTCAAGGTCATCGGTTTTGTGGTTCAGAAATTACAGACCTCCAACCTTCAATATTAGGTCCAAAGCCACTACTATTTTGTACTATGGAAAAGAGAGAGGAGGTGCCTCTTTTCTCTCCTCCTCTTCCCTTATCTTTTTCCCTATCCCTTCTCCCTTCATTTAGACTGAGATAAGGCGTAAAACTAATAAACCCGTGCGAAGTCAGGGCGGGTCAGCTAGTGTATAAATAAATGTATACATATATATATATATATATTCCTCTTTATGAACCAAACGTAGACACTGTGATTGCTTAACATCAGGCGAGACAGTAGTCAAAGGCCAATCGAACCTAATCTCACAAAGGTTTAGCATATAATATACTAGTTGTGCCCCACGGTTTTACCCGCAGACAAAAAGTAGCTGTTTTAATCCAGCGTATCTGCAGTTCGGATTTCATCAAAATCGGTTTTGTAGTTACAGGGATATCATGTAACAAACATTCACACACACAAACTTTCGCATTTATAATATTAGTAGGTTCGACTACACCTAACCAATTTAATAAAAAAACACTATTTGTATACGTATTTGCTTGTATACCTACATCTATTCTGTGCTATTTGGATAATACAATCTGTACTAGCAAACATTTTTTTCCCACAGCACCTCTAGTTCTTGCAATTGCAAGAGCAGAAGACAAAATAGACCCCAGCATGCTGCAAAGTGTGTTTGGGTTAGCTAACCAGTACGATACGGCTGCAGCGTCAAACGTCCAAGTGCAAGCCGTCACTCCGTCTAATGATACCCTAGTCGATCCTGACTATTGGGATTCGCTAGACGAGCAGTTCACCCAATCCACCACAGACTATGATAGATTCGATTGGACTATTACAAAGGTAAGAATTTTTATTGAATGGATTAACTAGACTGTTTAGTACTTTGATAGTTACAGTGATAATGCCATCGTATGTATACTGCAATGTTATTGGGCATTTATTTTCTATCACTGGCCTGATAGCTCAGTTGGTAGTAGCTCTGCCTTCTGAACTGTAGGCTGTGGGTTCGATTCCCACCCGGGACAAAGATTTGTGTGATGCAAGCTATAATGCTTAGTTTGGGGCTAGATGGCGCTGTGTGAAATGTCCACACATATTTATTTATTTATTTATTTATATCAATGCTAAAATTGGCCGTGTGGTCCTGGTTTGCGAATCGGACCATCCATCTCTTCCCGTGGGTGCCGTAGAGGCTAAGAGAATACCTATCCAGGGAATGGGCAGCACCATTTTCCTCGGTAGATACATTAAAATCTGCGATCACCAAGCCACCTGCCAGCGTGGTGATTATGGCAAAACCCCCCTATGATAGCGTCCAAAGTGGCGTTTTATGGGGGAGGCCTGTGTTCAGCAGTGGACGTCTTCAGGCTGATGATCTACGAATGCCAAAAGAAGACTTATTATTTATTCGTTGGGAAGATCGTATAAAAAAGGCTAAAATAAAACCACGCGACTTGGCTGATTGAGGTGGCTTGCTGAATCAGCACCTTTTTGTGCCTAGAATACATAAGTAGCAGATGCATGAATAAAGTATTCAAATGTGTTCTGAGTAAAGTAGCGGCAATGGACAATAATATAAGGAAAGATATTGGCGACTGTAAAGAAAGTGCCCCGTTTAAAATACCGTTTTGAAAGTGGTCCATTGTATTGACATACAAAGCTTAATTTATATGCTTTCTGTCTGTCTGGTATCTCGTATTCTTATTTTGATCTTCGTAATTAAACACGTTGGAATTAACGTTTTTCAATCTAGCCTTAACTCATAATAGGTACACAAAGGTGTATTTTGTTAAAATTACAGCTAAAGCAGATAGTTTGTCAGTAAAGTTGATGGACATTATTAAAATAATATTAGATTAGAATGTGATTATACACCGTGGAATTTAATTCAATATTTTCCTGAAATGTATGTACTCAATCCATGCTTTAGAATGTTTATTTAAAGCTGAACACAAAAATACCTATACTGTAAAACGTAAAACTAGGTACTATAAAATTAGTCCAAATTCATATTCTTAACAAAAAGCCTGCGACATGTAATAATTTGGCACTCGGGACAGCGGGGAGGGCGGTGCAGGTGTTTTAGCTACCTACGAAACATTTTCCCGTAGCTGTAGTGTGAAATAGACATTTGGGCTAACGGCGAATTATTTTTTGAGGCATAAATTTATTTTTTATTTTTTAATTTAACGCTGTAATATTGTTTTATAGCATGGGCAGTACATACATTTCAGGAAAATATCGAATTCAATTCCACGGTGTATATATCGAGATTTAGAAAATTGTTATTACACGAGTAGTCTCTGCTCTGCAAGTTTGCGTGTTCGGATCTCTCAAGTTAATTCAAAGAATGTTAAAATTACGACACTTGTACGCTTTTTAATCGTTCATCTATTGTCATGGAAATTAAAGCATTCGACGGGGAAAATAATTAGTGCTTATATTATAATATAACCAAGTTGCTCATAGCTGTTCACGATTAGACCTCCCTAAGTGATCGGTAAAGTTAAGCAACGTTCGCTGCGGTCACTACTTTGATGGGTGACCGCTACAAAAAGTGTGGTATTTACAACTGAGCGCTACCGTGATTCGGAGGGCACGTTAAGCCGTCGGTCCCGGCTGTTGTAAGACATAGTCGTTAAGCCAAGTCACAAGCCTTTGGGTGGCCTAAAAGCCCTGACAAGGCTGACCACATCCCTACACGAGAAGAAGACCATAATCTTTATGTATTTCCTTCGTGTATTTTTGGGTGGCCTATAAGATTGCCTTTGTGTGGCCTAAAAGCCCTGACAAGGCTGACCACTTCCCTACACGAGAAGAAGACCATAACCTTTGTGTATTTCCTTCGTGTATTTTTGGGTGGCCTATAAGATTATCTTTGTGTGGCCTAAAAGCCCTGACAAGGCTGACCACTTCCCTACACAAGAAGAAGAAGACCATAACTTTCGTGTATTTATTCCAGCGCGTAGCAGCATCGTCTACGGAAAACTTTCTGCTGTCACCCCTTGGTTTGAAGCTGGCTTTGGCCATCCTCACGGAAGCAGCCACAGGTCCCACTCAAGAGGAGCTCTCGTCTGTTCTGGGCTTTGACTTGGACAGGAACCTTGTTAGGAGAAAATTCTCTACCATTATCGAGTCGTTAAAGGTTAGTTGGGTTCTTCTAATAATGTAATATTATTAGTATTTTTTTTTTTTTTTTTTTTTATGTGATTGAATGACGTGACGAGCAAGTCGTTCACCTGATGTTAAGACACGGCCGCCCATAACAGTTGCAGTGTCACCCGGAACTTTAAAACAATAAAGTTTCGCGTGACACTGCACTGCGCACGTCATCCTGAGACATCACCCAGTCTAGTAATCAGATTACTAGACTGAGTGATCAGATCATAAAGTCTCATTTGCCCAGTAATTTCACTAGCTACAATGCCCTTCAAACCGGAACACAGCAGTGCTTGCACACTACTGCTTGGCGGCAGAATAACTGGCAAAGCGGTGGTACCTACCTAGACGAACTTTGCAGAAAAGTCCTACCACCTAGTAAAAGGTGGTAGGACGGTGGTAGTAGTAGGTGCTCTTCTCGAAACTACTGAATGGATTCAAATGAAACTTGACATGATTTGAGTTCATATTACGAGGTAGGCTTCAGGATAATTTTAATCCCGAAACTCCCCTCCCCTCTCCCGAAGCATGGTTCCTTCGGGAGAGGGGATGATAGTAAAAATATGTACTTAGTTGTAATTCATTAACGTCAATCATTCATTCTTTTTTTGTTAGAAATAGAGTACTTTAAATATTTTCTCGTAAATATTTCAAGGTCGTCGGTTTTTTGGTTCAGATATTACAGACATCCAACTCAGTATTCAGTATTAGGTCTAAAGCCACTACTATCCTGTACTATGGGAAAGAGAGAAGGGAGGGGGAAAAAAAAGGGAAAAGGATGAATCCCTTTTCCTTCTCTCTTCCTTTAGACTGTAATAAGGCGTAAAACTAATAAACCAGTGCGAAGCCGGGGCTGGTGAGCTACTTGTCGGCAATTTAAAGCAATAAGTAGGTACAATAATCATATTAAAAAGATTTTTTTTTAATTTTTCCATTTTTCCGTCTCTGAAAAAGAGTGAACATAACTAAAACAATTACGCGTTTCCAGTCTCGAACAAATTACGAAGAATCTTTTTACGGTTTTTTAGGCTTAAACAGACCCTATTACTAAGGCTGCGCTGTCCGTCTGTCTGCCCGTCTGTCACCAGGCTGTATCTCACGATAGACAGATAGACAGTTTTTTTTTTCCTTATATTTAGGGTCCACACATAGTGTATTTAGCCAGTGTCAAGTTTTGTAATTCTTCATCGTATTATGGAAATTTTCACTTAAAGTCAAGTCATAGTCACAGTCAGAGTAGTCATAGTCTAGTCTAAGTCTTAATCCAGTCTAAGGCATGCCCTAGTAAAGTGGTGGCAACTTTACTAGAGGCTTCTATGGAATTTTGGAAGCAACACGAAAAACCACGTTTCACTACATTATATCACTTGCCCACACTCATGCTCGTAATTCAGCACTTAATGCGTAAAACACCACCAATTTTAAACATTAACACTGGAAAAAGCATAAGTTTTGTAAAATAATACAATGCACCGACGTGAACTTTTCCGCGTTCCCGCCAAAACTCCCTGATAGACAGTTAAAATTTTCACAGATGATGTATTTCTGTTGCCGCTGAAACGTCAAATACTAAAAAAAAGAATAAAATAAATATTTAAGTGGGCTCCCATACAACGTGGTTTTTTCGTTCTTTTTTGTATAATATAATGGTACGGAACCTTTCGTACACACGAGTCTGACTTGCACTTGGCCGGTTTTTTGTCTTTCTCACGGTTTAAACAAAGTATTCGTTCCATTTTCATCGTACCCGTATAATATATATCTATTTTTATAGTAAAATTTTTCAAATATGTTTCTCTAATCTTACAGAAAGAGTCTTCTGAATACATCCTGAACCTAGGCAGCCGTATCTACGTGGGCGACAGCGCGCAACCTCGCCAGCGTTTCGCTGCTATTGCACAGGAGTTCTACAAAACTGAACTGAAGACTGCCAACTTTGCCGACCCTGTTATTGCTTCCAAGGAAATTAACGCATGGGTCTCTAACATCACACATGGGAGGATACCTGACCTAGTCAACGAAGGTAGGCTAGCGGCTATAGTAGGAAATAGCGGAAGAAATCTTTTCACGTCCTTTTCGTTCTTATTGAATTTGGAATGTGTACGAAAAAGACGGAAAGACTCAACAACAAGAAAAAGAACGAAACTGACAACACAGGCGGTTGTTGAGTTTGCCCTAAAATTCCTATTAGGTACACTGTTGTAGACTGTTTTTAGAGGGGGAGGTGCTTAGGAACTTTAGGGGAAATGGAAAAGCACTATAATAATGGAAGAATGTACCCCCCCCCCCCCCTTTTTATGGTTTACTTGATCTAATTATTTAATGAAAACAAGAAGTGTGGTCACCAGCGCCGTGCACGTGGGTACGCGCCGTCGTCACTTGATCCGCGCTGTGGCCACACTTTCGGAGTCTTATTTTAAAATGCTTGTAACTTTGTCATTTTTTGAGATATTTAATCTATGTTTTCACGACTGTTTTTTGAAGAATATTTTTAATTTGTGCAATAAAAAAATAGCAAGCCATAGCCTATTCATTATCACATGTAACGACATATCATTCAGTTTCCTCTGTTCAGCCAGTGCTGTTATAAGTATTTTATCCTTCATCTGGTTCCTATAATAGTACAAGCTTTGCTAAGTTTGGGGCTAGATGGCGCTTTGCGAAATGTCCTCTAAGAATTATTTAATTTTTATTTTATTTATAATTCTATTCTAGATGACGTTCGCAACATGGTGGTGTTGATTCTCAACACTCTTTTCTTCAAAGGCAGCTGGCGCCACCAGTTTGCTCCCAACGCCACAACACTTGGTCCGTTCTACGTGTCTGCGAAGAAACAAACCAACGTACCTTTCATGAACGTCAAGGACTACTTCTATTATACGGAGTCTACTAAGTACGATGCTAAGATCTTGAGGATGCCTTACAGGGTATGTTATCTCCTATCCGTACCATGCGTTTGATTTGACCTTTTACGAACGGCTAAGGTGTGGAACTCTTGACCAGCGTCTGTGTTTTTTTTATGAGAATGGATGACGTGACGAGCTAGTCGTTCGCAGTGTCACTCGAACTATAAAATAATAAACTTTCACGTGACACTGCACTGCGCACGTCATCCTGAGACATCACACAGTCTAGTAATCAGATTACTATCTAACTGAGACTGTGAAATCAGGTCATAAAGTCTCATTTGCCCAGTAATGATGTTTTGACTGGCCTGATAGCTCAGTTGGTAGTAACCCTGCCTTCTGATCTGTAGGTTGTGGGTTCGATTCCCACTCGGGACAAACATTTGTGTGATGAACATCGATGTTTGTTCTGTGTCTGGGTGTTATATTGTATTCTATGTATGTATTTCCAAACAAAAAGTATCTAAGCATTACATCAGTTATCTGGTTCCCATAGTACAAGCTATGCTTAGTTTGGGGCTAGATGGCGCTGTGTGAAATGTCCACACATATTTATTTATTTTTTTATTTTTCATTTTTTATTTTAATTTCACTAGCTACAATGCCCTTCAAACCGGAACACAGTAGTGCTTGCACACTACTGCTTGGCGGCAGAATAACTGGCAAAGCGGTGGTACCTACCTAGACGAACTTTGCAGAAAAGTCCTACCACCTAGTGTCTTTACGAATAGATAAATATAATCTGGGTGTTTTCAACCTGCTATTAAAAATTAACAACTTAATATGCTTTTCATAAAGTAGGTTAAAAATGACTGCAATAATTGAAAAAAATAGTAATACCGCTAAATAAATCGCGGAGTAATAAGTTTCTGGAGCGGGCATCGCTTGTCCGTTTCTTGCAAAACAGAGCTTTCCCACAGTTACTAAGAAAACGCACGTTAGTGACGTAACTAAACTATTGTTTTAAAGTTCCGGGTGACACTGCAACTGTTATGGGCGGCCGTGTCACTTAACATCAGGTGAACGACTAGCTCGTCACGTCATTCAATCACATAAAAAAAAAAAAAAAAAAAAAAAAAAAAAAAAAAAAAAACATGCCAAAGAGATTGTATGTAAAGCTCCCACAGCTTAGTAATGAGGAATGGAGGAGCGAGAACTGACGTCACTGCACGTTTGAACCGTCTCTTTCTATTCCTGTATTTTAAAATGCTTGTAACTTTGTAATTTTTTGAGATATTTAAATTTTGTTTTCACGACTGTTTATTTTTTGAGGAATATTATTATTTTGTGCAATAAAAGAAATAGCACCACACGAGCCTATTATATATTATACACTGTTAAAAAAAAATGTCATTTACTAGGGGCGACGGATCATAATCAAAATATCGCTCAACCATTTCGTGGCGACAACCCTAAAACTCAGCTGATTCAACTGTCAGTTCAATGACTGCAATGTTAGTAAGTGTGGGTTCCAGTAGCTGCTAAAAACGCCAAGAACGCTACGAAATTATGCCACTTTTTACCCAGACATGGCCAAATAAATTAATAAATTGTTTTAAAGTTCCGGGTGACACTGCAACTGTTATGGGCGGCCGTGTCACTTAACATCAGGTGAACGACTAGCTCGTCACGTCATTCAATCACATAAAAAAAAAAAAATAAAAAAAAAATAATCACATAATATGATCGTTCCAGTCAATGTGAACGAAAAAAACAAAAATAACGATAATTTTGTTCAACTGGAACCTGCTTTGTATATTGCATGCAAACCAAGCCATTGTTAAATACTTTTTGGGCAGTCTGGTAAAATATCAAGTTATAATTTTTTTTAATTTTCAGGGTAACAAATTCGCCATGTACATCATAGTTCCGAACTCCATCAGCGGTCTGCCTCTTGTGCTGAACAGTTTGACCGACCTACGCTTAGAGCTGGCGAACCTCAGCGAGCGTCTGATCGACGTCACACTACCCAAGTTCAAGTTCGACTACACTTCGCAGCTTGATGGAGTATTGAGAGAGGTAAAATTTATTCTATCATATTTTAGAGTTCCGAGTGACACTGTTATGGACGGCCGTGTTGCTTAACAGCAGGGGAACGACTAGCTCGTCACGTCATTCATTACCATAAAAAAACACTTACTTTAAGAAAACATCCTGAGGAAACCATCCAACGTATCTATCTAATATCGTATCGTATCTAAATCCTGATTCAAAACGCGTGCCATTGGAAAATCAGTTCTGACGTGACTATCTGAGTTTGAATTTGCATATTATCCCGAAAGGGGGGTAAATCTACTCCCCAAAGTAGACAACGTTTCTTCTACGACTTTTCTAAATTAATAGTTTTTCATTGTATAAATGCTATGTAAAGTTTACGTTCGAAGATAGCCCTAGCGCAGCTGGGTGGTTGAACTTCTTCCTTGACCGAATGCACATAAATGAGTTTGACGACCTGTGTTCAGAAATGAATTTTGTTTATTTCTTTTAGTATCTTGTAAACTCTCACGGAGTGCCTACATTATACGGGCTACGGCAAACATTCGCCGGCGCCCACTATGCGGGCTACGGCGAATGTTCGCCGTAGCCCGTATAATGTGATGTGGGCACTCGGTGATAGAGATCGCACGTTCAATTTTGTGAGTGGATTTATTTTTTAGTATGGAGGTTTAGAAACACGCAGTTTCAAGTAAGGCTCTCACAACTTGTGGGGTATCATGGTCCCAGTCATTTCGCTGATATTTGGTATGGTTATAGCTCATTTTTCAGAATAACATTTAGGATACATTATGCTCTCTAAAACGGCCAAGTGCGGGTTGCACGAACCAATAGGAAGGTAATTTTTATGCAAGATTTATTTGTTTGTATATTTTTTTTATTTATACTCATCCTGTTAAAGGGAAGATGGAAGGGAAAGGGAAAAAGATAGGGGAAAAGGATGAATGGATGGGACGGCAATAGATGGGAGGCAGGTCCTATGCTTCGAGTGTTTTTATTATTAGTATAGGCAAAGACAGTTAATAAGATCTAAGGGTCTTTGGTATAGGCACAGAGTAGATATATAGTACTTAAAGATCAGCGGGTGTAGTACAACCGTACGGGCCGTAAATACCCGACTTTGTTTAGTACAAAACTTAACATAGTTTTGTTATAGAATTAAAATAAGTTTAAATTAAAAGTTTAGTAATATTTTTGGTTAAAAACTAGCACTAAGATGTAATGTTTTTAGTTTTGTTTACCTATGGCAACTTTTTCTTTTCCAACCATTCGACCTAAGGCGTATACGTTAAATAAGTTAAATTGACGAGTCCATTTCCGTCAATGTTTTCTCCATACAGTAAACCGAAAAACATTGCACAATACTAACTCTACACGATCCATAAAAATGATCAATCACAAAGATTGATTAATAAAATTGAACGTGTAAGGCAGGCCTAACCCCAGGGCTCTGTGACTTTAAAATTTATTTATTTTAAATATACTTACGCCTGTTTTCCATTGACCCACGTTTTTTATGCCTATAGCATTAATGAATTCTATTATCCCGGAATTAGGGTGGTTGCTCTTTATTTATTTATTTATTTTATAATTTACCATCTTATAACATACGTTATATTTGGCATGTCCAAATTCAATACATTAAATATAATTAAGTAGGTAGGTACGCATAAAATAATAATTAGACTTCCAATTGTCATGATTACATAGTAAATATCCCACTATCAAAAATGTTTGAGAGATAAACCTACAGCAAATAATTGTTATGTCATATAATTACTCTTTATTAAATGCCCTACCCACCTATAAAAACAATTGGTTTCAGCTGGGAGTACGTCAAGCATTTGAAGACACGGCTTCATTCCCCGGCATCGCTAGAGGTCAACTCCTAACTCAGCGACTGAGGGTTTCGAAGGTGCTGCAGCGGTCTGGCATCGAAGTCAACGAGCTCGGGAGCGTGGCTTATGCCGCTACTGGTAAGTTTGATAGAGAATGAAATGGAATAGCATGGGTTAGAATGTGATGCATTGTAATGGAGTGGAATGCGCGACAAATTCAAATTTTCTTGCGTTAATAATAGCTTAATTACTCAACAAGATTACATGAAAACAAATTTTGCGAAAATAAATAGAAGGTATCAATAAATTACAATTAAAAGTATCACCTAGATATCATTAGCTTAGCCACAAATGGCAATAGACTGAAAAGCCAACACGAAATTGGTTTATTGCCATTTGTTGCTAAACCAATGATATTTAGGTAACACATTTAATCGTAATTTGTGGATACATTCTATTTATTTACGTAATTTACGTTAAATCAGTTTTCATGTAATCACGTTTTGTAGTTAAGCTATTATTGGCAAAAAACGCAAGAAAATTTGAATTTGCCGCGCTGAGTGAAACGTTTCACCTTAAAATGGAAAAGAATGGAATTGTTATGAGTGTGATTCATTTTAAATAAATATATATCCGACTGTTACTCACGAATTGATTTGATTTGTTGATTTGTTGATTTCTCGACCGGGTTGCGAGCATTATATTTATTTAGAATGGAATTGGATCGAATGGAATAGAATGAAATGGAAAGAATTAAAATGAAATTGAAATAAGGGCATACATTACAATAGAAAAAATGGAATAGAATGAAAGGACTACCATAAAACCATAAAGAAATACTGAAATATACTGTAATAAAATTGATTAGGATACAATGAAAGAGAGAGAGAGAGAGAGAGAGAGAGAGAGAGGGGGAGAGAGAGAGGGGGAGAGAGAGAGAGAGAGAGAGAGAGAGAGAGAGAGAGAGAGAAAGAGAGAGAGAGAGAGCGCAATGGGATCCTTACATTTTAGTACTTTTATTTCACATGACAGATATTTTAGGGGTAATGTTTATAATATGTATATGGTTTTGACATTTTTATTAATTTTGACATTGCATAATTTTTATTTTTATTCTAATACTTACATTAATAATAATAACTGTTAAATTCATTCAATTATGTATCTAATTGTTATGTTTACAATATTTGCATGCTGCCGCTGGTGGCAAAATGTATCTGGCACTAATTATGTACCGAAAACCTTATATACCGACATTTAAGCAAATAAATACTTCTTATTCTTATTCTTATTCTTACAATAGATATACAAAAGTGGAAACCCTGGAAAATAACACAAAATACACAAGGCTAGCTTGTAAAAGTGCTAAACTTCGCCTGGTTACAATTTTATTGTGTTTTGAGTTTTAGTAAAACTGCGGGGCGCAAGCAACGAGTCATTTTGATTTTGACCTTCTTCTTCTTCTTGCGTGTCAATGGGCATCAACGTAAAATATACCTTAAATAAATAACGACCAAAATTTTGCCACCTTTACTCCGTCGTCCGTGGCTTCACGAAGGTCGTCGCTTGTGCAGGTGGTAGGACACGAGGGACACACAAGCAAGTGGGACATTGTTTGTATGGCGACCCCGCAGTCCCATAGAGTTTTTGTGGAGTCTCGATGGCCCCACTTGCACATTTTGACCTATAATAATATTTAACACTTGTCCACAGAAATCTCGCTAGTCAACAAATTCGGTGAGGATACCTTCAGCAATATCGAAATAAACGCGAACAAGCCTTTCCTGTTTTTCATTCAAGACGAGCCAACCAGACAACTACTTTTCACAGGCAGAGTTTCTGATCCAGCGCAAGTAGATGGCGCTTTTAAACTATAAATCTTAAATGGATCGCGCAACGATCAATGTTGTGAATAATTATATGATAAGAGATATTTTTGTAAGTTTATAAATAGACAACTTTATATTGAATTGAGTGTGTTTTGCTTGTCGATTTAAGTCGCAGTCCAGCCTTTCATGTGATTGAGATTTTCACAGGCAGAAGTTCCAACCCTGCGCAAGTAGATGGCGCTTTTAAGTTAGATACTAATATTCTTCATTGATCCAATGATCTGACGAAATGGATCAGATTGAGATGGATCAATGATAATAACATAAACATTTTGGTAAGTTTCTATTAAGGATAAATAGGCTATTTGACTACTATTTAAAATGAACAAGTAAATATTATTTTCATAAAGTAAGTTAAAAATTAATTTAATTGAATATATAAGTAAATAAGTAAATAAATCACGGAGTAATACGCTTTTAAAGTTTCTGGAGGGGCAAACGCCTCTCTTTCTAGCAAAACAGATCTTGTGGAGCTTCTTCACAGCTTCTTCACATACTACGAAGACATCATTTGTGACGTCACATATCAAAGATTGTATAGAGCTACCATAGAGGTACCACAGCTTAGTAATGAGGTACTATGAAGGACATAATGACTGACGTCACTGCATGTTTAAGCAGTCTCTTTTCCTGTATTTTAAAATCCTTGTAACTTTGTAATATTGTGAGATATTTAATTTTAGTTTTCACGGCTGTTTATTTTATGATGAATATTATTAATTTATGCAATAAGAGCCTGAAAACGAAGGTTTTCAATCAGTGTGTGTTGCCAGTGATGACTTATGGAACTGAGACATGGTTTCTTACTGTTGGCCTCATTAGTAAGCTAAAGTCGCGCAGCGAGCTATGGAGAGAGCTATGCTCGGTGTTTCCCTGCGAGATAAGCTCCGGAACGAGGAGATCTTCATGAAAACTAAAGTGACCGATATAGCTCTTAGAATTAGTAAATTGAAATGGCAATGGGCAGGTCACATCGCTCGTAGAACTGACAACCGGTGGGGAAGAAAGGTTCTCGAGTGGCGACCACGAACCGGAAGACGCAGCGTAGGCCGGCCCCCCACTCGGTAGACCGACGACCTGGTGAAAGCCGCGGGGAGCCGATGGATGTAGGAGGCGAGCAGCCACTCAAGGTGGCGCTCTGGGGAAGGCCTATGTTTAGCAGTGGACGTTTTCAGGCTGTTGATGATGATGATGGTGAGGTAGGTACCTAATTATATTTTTTAGGAATAAGTAACATAATGATAAGCATACTTTTCGTGACAAAATAATATATGTTTTCATTTTCAATCAATTAGATTTGCATTAAAAAAGTATGTAACTGCCATTTGATGCGTTTTAGTGATATTTTTTAAAATAAACGATATTATAAGTTGATATAAACAAAACTTTCTCGATCTCTCTCACGATCGCTTTCACATAATATACCTACCTACACAAGCTTCCTAGAAAGCTATTACTGGTTTTTGAAAAACAAATTAATTTCATATTCGAGTCAAATATTAGTGTTAATAAAAAAAATAGAGATCATTTAAGTATTTAGTACCTACCCTACCTACGTAAAAAACTTCTTTCATTACTCACGGCATTACATATAGGTAGATACTTATTACAAAGCTGCATTACCTATACTGGCCAGTAATGTCGGAGAGAACCTTTTTTCCTTGTACAAACAAACCTCTCATGTACCTATAGATAGGCTACCTATATTTAAAATGGGCTAATGAAAAAATCCGAAATTGATTTAAATAGTTACTTATGGAAGTTCGACCTTTGTCGACCTAGGTACCTAATATACACCGTGGAATTGAATTTGATGTTTTCCTGAAATATATGTACTCAGTCAATGCTATAGAACAATTTTATAGCGTTAAATAAAAAATAATAATAATAAATGCTTCAATAAATAGTTCGCCGTTAGCCAAAATGTCTATTTCACGCTACACGCTGCAGGCAAATGTTTCGTAGGTAGCTGAAACACCTGCACCGCCCTCCCCGCTGTCCGGCCTCCTAATTACCTAACTCGCAACAGGTTTTCGACACGCGTAAATCTCGCGGTGATTGCTGTCATACATCATTAGTGGTGTCGAGAATGTATGCTTCGCTACTGCTGTCGCATTGCTACTGCTGTCGCATTGCTGTTGCAAATTTTACGTAATTACCCCGCCGGAGTGCCAAATTATTGCATATCGCAGGACTTTTGTTAAGAATTTGAATTTGGACTAATTTTATAATACCTAGTTGTACGTTTTATATTATAGGTACTTTTGTGTTTAGTTTTAAATAAACATTCCACAGCATGGACTGAGTACATACATTTCAGGAAAATATCGAATTAAATTCCATGGTGTATAAAAGGGACAGCATCATATTTAGAACAGCCTTTGATTAGTTGGGTATTAGGACTAACATAATTACATAATATATTTAAATAACTAATTTATTCAATTAGGATTTCCCAAATGTCAGGCACTGACCAAACGAGATTTTACATATCTGTTGTTTTGTTAGGAGGTAGGTACCTATAACATTATCTTATGTGACGTCACCGTACCCACTGGTGCATATGTTTATTTAAACCTACCAGCGACCACTGACTGACTTGTGGGTTGAGACACTGACCATTCACTTTACGTCGACAACGTTGAACGTCAGACGTATTTGTTGAATGTTTTCATGTTTTGCTTTGATTATATAGACGATTAGTGTTAACTTTGTGATAAAAATGAGACTATTAGCAGTGTCGTTTGGTAAGTAGTTAAAATTATACATATTTGTTTTTAGATTTAGGCAATATCTTTTCTCAATAATATCATAAAATGAATGGAGAAAGATGGATTTCTACGACGTTAGCTTTTTTTTGTTGTTGTGCCTACCGTATTTAAACAACAAAAAGAAAAGTTTTGGAAGAATTTGTCTTTATTTTTAAAATAGTTTTTGAGATAGGTACCTAACAGGTACATATACCCTACCTGCTATAGAGTCCTGTGACAAATGACGATCGTTTTCCAAATGAAAATCATCTTGCCCACGTGATGTAGGTAAATACACCAACCTTGTAATCTTGTCTTCTTTTTGTTCAAATAAACTCGAGTAAGTACTTTTATTTATTTTTATTTTTTCATGCCTTCAGGGTCATTTCGTTCTATAAAAAACTTCCTTTATTTTTTATACCTCGCCGATGTTTTTCTTGTTGTCTTTTTTACTAAGAAATTAAGGCATAAAGAAAAATCTGTATATATACGTTGTATTATTAGGTATGTATACAGTGAATATTCCCTGCCTCTGCGCAAGAGTGTTATATCCACAGACCACCTAGAATATTTTCCTTATACCTTATATGCTATATAAATATAATTATTATATATGTTTAATGAATAGGTAGAAAGTATATATCACTATACTTTTTTTAGCCACTATTAAGTATACATTTACGTTTGACCACCGACTTGCTAAAAGACTCGGTTTGTCGTCGATCACCGCTGCGAGAGGACGTGTTGAGTCTAAGTGCCGATCGATCTTCTCTGACCCGTTGCTAACTTCACCTGAGACACCTGTGAGGATAAATCGGCCCCTCTCTTACTATCTTGTGGGATTTGTCATCTGGTGCCAGCGCCATATTGGATTTGCCCGTCGCAGCCGTCTCGTTCCCTCACGGAAGTCTCTGGGATCACAGACTGCACCGCAAAACTTCGCATAGACAAGGTAAATTACAGTGCCTGCGAGCGGTTTCGAACCCTGTGCTTACGGTTCGGCGATCGAGCGAGTTACCGCTGGACCACTCGCACTGAGAGCCACCGCGTCGAAATAGCATATCGCATGCGGGTGAGTTATAGTGCCCCGCTACCACGAGACTCTGCGACACAATCGTGACACCGACACAATAATAATATTATATTGGCCTCCGTACCACGATCTCAAGAATAGATACTCTCGGGCAATTGCTATACAATACTTAGCCGATACAGACTTTATTTAATTATTATAATATTATTATTTTTCTTAACTCAAATATGTCGGCACAACACTCCTTGACGCCGTCTTCTTTGCATAGTTCTGCGTCGGATCTCTCGGATGCAGGACAGTCCACCTTGGTACCGAGAAATACGCAAAAACGCAAACAACCAGACTGCGAGTTGACCCAGGCTTTCCAGTCTTTCTCTATAGAAATGAGAGGTACCCTGACAAATATTAATGAAAATATTTCATCTGTCAAATGCGAAGTGGACAAGATTAATACTGCTGTATCCGACATTAGGAAAGAAATTATAGCTGTCCGCTCCGATCAAAAATGCTTAAGGGAGGACCTAAATGGCGTCATTAAAAAGCAAACTAAACTTTCTCTGGATGTACAGAATATTCAAACATGCGTCGATTTCAACACCATCCAACAGGAGACCGCGAATAAGCGTATTGCTGACCTTGAGGTCGCTGCTCAAAGGGATGTGCAATCACTGGATATTGTGTCGTCGCTCGAAGCAAAAATTGACTCACTGGAGCAACAAGCCAGACAGTGCAACATTGAAATCAGCAACTTACCCGAAAGAAGAGGAGAAAACTTACTGAGTGTTGTGGAATCGATTGGATCAATTATAAAATATAATATACGTCAGGAGGATATTGTTGCAGTACATCGCGTGCCTCAGGCGCAACCGAGAAATGATCGTCCGAAAAACATCATTTTAAAATTATCATCCCGTATACGGCGTGACAACATTTTGAGCGCATATCGACTTTCAAAAGGATTTAACACCGACCATCTTGGATTCGCTGGGGCCACCTCGCGGAAGATATATCTGAACGAGCATCTTACCCTGAAAAATAAGCAGTTGTTTCGTGAGACCCGCGAAGCTGCTAAAGAAGGCAGTTATAAACACGTCTGGATTAAACATGGAGCTATACTTGTGCGCGAAACGGATACCTCACCGGCGTTCACGGTGCGATCGCGAAAAGATATCGAAAAAATTAAAATCAAACTGCAACGGAACCCTCCTAAAACTAATTAAAACATTTGTTTCAGCATGGCTTGGGTCGATTCTGGTCATAATAACATATCCTGTATTCGATGCTTTTATCGCGGCCTTCTATATACATAATATATGCACAAGTGGCATCATTGCTTTTAGGTATAATGCACCTAAAATAAAACCTCCATGCTTCTACACAAAATTATTTGCTTCTCAATGTATGTTTCGCATTCTATTACTTTCAATATTCTTTATTTGTACAGCATCTAGAGCTTTTAACTTAGTCTGCTATAGCACTCATTACCTTAATACCTCAAATACTAAGATAAATTTACTCTCAGTCTGCGTTTTTTATGGTTAACAGTATTTCTATTTACTACCAAAATTGCAGGGGGATCCGCACAAAACTACTTAAATTATACAAAACAATACTAGCCAATTGCTATGAAATTATAATTCTGACCGAAACTTGGCTCACATCGGATATTCAGGACTGTGAATTTATTGATGACCGATACACGGTATTTAGATGTGACAGGGACCGCATGGCTACAAATAGGAAAGACGGCGGAGGTGTTTTGATAGCCGTTTTAAAAGAACTGCGACCGCTTCTTAATATTATTTCCTCAAAATTGGATCGCCCTTTATCCATTGAGCATGTAGTGGTAAGCTTTCCTAGTAGAGACAAAAATAAAATGCATGTAATAAGCGCCGTCTATATTCCGCCTAGAACTCCCGATGAAGTATATGATGCCCACTTTAGCTACCTTGATGCTATATTATCTGATAAGTCTACCGATAACTTTTATGTCTTTGGTGATTACAATCTCCCCCTACTAGACTGGGCACCTGATGCTTCAAATGCTACTGCTCTTAACTGCTGCGCTACTAGCTCTGTATCCACCTCTAGGATAGTTAGTGATTTTATGTCTCTCCACAATGCTCTCCAATTTAATACAATTAAAAATAATAGTGGAAAACTACTCGATCTATTTTTTACTAACTCGGACAGTTTTGTACAGCCCTCAACAAACATGCTTTTGCCCCCGGATATGCATCACCCCCCCATGGTCGCACTACTTCCAAATGACACTGATGTGTTGCCTTTAGGTCGCAAACACATATCAAAGCCCAATTATTTTAAAGCAAATTACGATTTTATTAACGACGAGATTAACAAGATAGACTGGAATAAATTATTCAGCAATATGTCAACCACTGAATCATTAAATATGTTTTACGATATAATCATCGGCATAGCAACTAAATACTCTCCTGCAGCTCGACCGAAAAACAACAAGTTTCCACCATGGTTTTCTCCTACGCTTATACGTCTGTTTAAATCAAAGTCGAAATCGTGGTATAAATGAAAACAGCATAAAAATTTATCAGATTACGAAGCTTTTTCAAATGACAGAATACATTTTAAAGAAGAGTGTGAGAAATGTTATGCCAAATATATTGTATCAGTGGAAGATAGTATTGTTAATAACAACGTTAAACGGTTTTGGACCTATGTCTCTAACAGAAAAAATAAATCTGGTATCCCCGCCCAAATGAACCACAGTAACCAATCATCTAATGACCCTGTCTCAATCTGCAATATGTTCTCAAGTTTTTTTCATTCCGTTTACGCACCCTCTACTTTTAATGCAGACTCTTGGTCTCCTCCTGTTACTTTTGTCGACAACGATATTTTAATTAATGACGTACACATTTGCGAATCTTCTATCCGATTAGCCCTCAAAGCCCTTGACCCCTCCAAGGGCCCTGGCCCTGATGGTATTCCCCCTTTATTTTTCACACGTACATGACACCATTTGTAAACCGCTCTTTATTTTATTTAATAATTTTTTAACAGAAGGATTTGTTCCTGATCTTTGGAAGCACGCTAATATCACCCCAGTGCACAAAAGTGGTTCAAAGCATGACGTGGCAAATTATCGCCCTATCTCGCTTTTGTCAACTTTGTCAAAGGTCTTCGAACGGTTAGTCCATAATGCAATATACCCTTTGCTACATAACGCAATTATAAAGGAACAACACGGCTTTGTCAAACGGCGCTCAACGGTATCTAATCTAATGTTGTTTTCCACTCATGTGTTTGAAAACTTAGATGCTGGACACCAAGTAGACGCGGTCTATACAGATTTTCAGAAGGCTTTTGACAGGGTCGATCACGAGCTCCTACTAAATAAAATTGCATTTAATGGCATTAGAGGAAACTTATTACGGTGGTTTTCATCATATATTACAAATCGTACTCAAAAAGTGGTCATAAATGGGTTCAGCTCCGCTACCATATCTGTTACATCAGGCGTCCCCCAGGGATCTATATTGGGGCCCTTATTATTTGTTCTGTTCATCAATGACATTAATAGCTGTTTTTACCATTCCAAATTTTTACTTTATGCGGATGACCTGAAAATCTACAGAACTATTAATAACACCAATGATTGTATTCTCTTTCAAGAAGATCTAGACCGCCTATCCAACTATTGCAGTAATAACAAACTACATCTAAGTCTTCCCAAATGCCATCATATATCCTTTACCAGGAAGAAAAATAAAATCATGTGTACTTATTCTCTATCCAACGAACCCTTGTCCAAAGTTACTCAAATAAAAGATCTCGGAGTTACCTTAGACTGCGAGATGCACCTAAACCTGCATATTGACAATATATTGAATAAAGCATTCCAAATGTTCGGATTTATCATGCGAGCTTCGACAGAATTTACTCGTCCCTCTACTTATTTGCATTTATACTCATCCCTTGTCCGCCCGCAACTACAGTATGCTACGTGTGTTTGGAACCCCTTTTATAATAAATATATTGATCGTTTAGAAAGAGTGCAAAAAAAATATTTGCGAGCTGTGAATTATAGATGCTATTACTCTTATTTGACTTATGATGAACTTTTAGAAAAATATAAAATTCAATCTTTAAAATCTAGACGCATTTATCTGGAAGCAATGTTCCTTCATGGTATATGTCACAATAAATTCGATTGTATTGATTTATGTAATAAATTATGTTACTCCGTGCCACGGTCGGTCCACCGACGCGCTGTACGTGCGCGCTGTCTATTCGCCTCGCCAACCTGTCGAACTAACATGGGCAAACGCTCCCCGCTGTACCGAATGACGCGCACCTACAACGAGCGGTTCTCCGATATTGACATATTAGCCTTACCCTCATCCACTTTTAAAAGGAACGCTAAGAAGCTCCTTGCACTAGAATAGCAAATCATGTTTAAAATAGGTTAATTTCTACCCAATCCACTCAACTGTGTAAAATTTAAGTATGGTTATTAGATGGCAAATTTAGTAATGTAATCTGGAATAATGTAATATGGTATTGTTCTTTTTTTATCCGAATACGTAGATTCAATAGTTAATGTTCTTTGGCAGTGTATGATCAACATAATGTTAAAGCTAGTTAGTAATCTGTGGATGATGTGGTTGGCTGTATATTTAATAATACCACTTATATTACACCTTGTTACTCTAATTTCTAATGTACAGCTGTTTGTCGTTCCTAATAAATAAAAAAAAATAAAAAATAAAAATAAAAAAAAAAGACTCCAAAACGCCGGACGGAGTTTTGGCGGGAACGCGGAAAAGTTCACGTCGTTGCATTGTATTATTTTTCAAAACTCGTGTTTTTTCCAGTGTTAATGTTTAAAGTCGGTGGCGTTTTACGCATTAAGTGCTGAATTACGAGCATGAGTGTGGGCAAGTGATATAATGTGGTGAAACGTGGTTTTTCGTGTTGCTTCCAAAATTCTATAGAAGCTTCTAGTAAAGTTGCCACCACTTTAATAGGGCATGACTTAGACTGGACTGAGACTACCTGACTTAGACTGGACTATGACTACGCAGACTGTGACTAAGACTTGACTTTACGTGAAATATTCTATCATTGTGAAAAATTACAATACTTGACACTGGCTAAATACACTATGTGTGGAGCCAAAATATAAGAGGAAAGAAAAACGCCGGACGATGGACACCTACAACTAAACTTCACATTTTCCCACATTGTATTATAGGTTTACCTAAATATAGACAAACGATTATATAACGCGCAGGAACATTAAAAAAAGTGTGGTGTGGTACGCAAACAAGAAACTATTGTTTTCTCTCTTCTACTATTGTGTTTAAGTTTTTTTTTATGTGATTGAATGACGTGACGAGCAAGTCGTTCACCTGATGTTAAGTGACACGGCCGCCCATAACAGTTGCAGTGTCACCCGGAACTTTAAAACAATAAAGTTTCGCGTGACACTGCACTGCGCACGTCATCCTGAGACATCACCCAGTCTAGTAATCAGATTACTAGACTGAGTGATCAGATCATAAAGTCTCATTTGCCCAGTAATTTCACTAGCTACAATGCCCTTCAAACCGGAACACAGCAGTGCTTGCACACTACTGCTTGGCGGCAGAATAACTGGCAAAGCGTACCTGGTCTACCTAGACGAACTTGTGTTCGAACGAACGAACGAAAAGTGCAGAGGGAGTGAGACAGCAATAGAAATGTTTGCTCTTTTCAGCTATTTTCTTTATTGAATCGCATTATATCGAGGTACAACAGGGTCGTACACCTATTTATTGCATTAAGTGTCGACTATTTTTAATTTACAGCTTTGCTATCCATCAGCTTGCAAAACTTAGAATGCCTCCTCATTCGAGACAGGACATTAAATTCTCGCCTAAACTTTTTCGACATCGAACTCCTTATTGCGGCCGCCGAGCAGAAAACTGGCAACATTATAATATCGCCTGCAAGTATCAAATCTACGCTTGCTATGATTCTGGCTGGAGCTGATGGGGGAACAGCAAAAGAAATCGAAGACGCTTTGAGAATCTTTTCACTGCATGATGACATGAGGAAGGAGTTGTATTTTTATTTGAGTGCTTTACGGGTAAGTTGAGTGTCGAGTACAGCTGGGTTAGCACGGACAGTAGACAAAATTGTCTTTCCTCTGTGTTTTTGTCTCTGTGTTTGTGTATTGTTTTACTCCACTTGACAAGTAAGCAAGTATGAAGAAAGTGACATAGGTACAATGAGGAAAGACAATTTTGTCTACAGTGCAGTCCAGCACCAAGCGCGGTAATTAGCCAATTTACCAGCAAGATATAGGTGCATAGAATTCATCATTTAAATAAAAGAGCACAAATTGCTCTTGTATCGTATACTTATGTGTTTTTACCACCACATCTTAGTGTTGGTTTTTTAATCCGTAGTTAAGGTAATGGTTAAAAACTCTAACAAATTCTAAGCAATGGTCAAAATCTGTTAGAGATTTTAATCATTGATTACCTTAACCCTTAATCTGACGCACTTGAGTAAATCCCAAATTCCCTTCTTGGGCTCCCCTACTATAAGTAATGGTTTGTTATTACACGCATATCTCAAGATATTTTAATTGCGCCCTTAATAAATTTCTGTGTCCGCATTTGGTTGAGTGCTGTGTGGTTCCGGCGTAAGACCACCCCGTCTCTTCCCGTGGGTGCCGTTAGAGCCGGCTAAAGGAGTATCCCGGAATGGGCAGCAGCATTCGCCTCGGTCTGCATTATGATCAACTAGCTGCGCCCCGCGGTTTCACCCGCGGATAAAAAGTAGCCTATGTGTTAATCCAGTTCATTAGCTATCTATATTCCAAGTTTCATTCAAATCCGTTCAGCCGTTTGAGCGTGAAGGAGTAACAAACATACACACATACACACAAACACACATACACATATACAAACTTTCGGCTTTATAATATTAGCGTGATTGCAACCACTGAGACGTCTGACCAGTGAGGTGATTATGGCAAACCACTGTCCTTGATGGGGGAGGCCTATGTTCAGCAGTGGATGATGGGTTAGTTTCTAAGTGAGAATAAATATATGACGCTTAATGATCACAATGCATAGGCAATGGGCAGGCCACATCGTAGAACTGATAACCGATGGGGAAGAAAGGTTCTCGAGTGGCGACCACGAACCGGAAGACTCAGCGTAGGCCAGCCCTTCACTCGGTGGACCGACGACCTGGTGAAGGCCACGGGGAGCCGATGGATGTCGGAGGCGAGCAGACGCTCAAAATGGCGCTCTCTGGGAGAGGCCTATGTTCAGCAGTGGACGTCTTCAGGCTGTTGGTGATGTTGATGATGATCAGATAAGTACATATAGCGATTCCTGGACCCTGGACCTTTAGGTACTAGATGTCCTTGTATCTAGAGGATTCAAAGAAACGACAAGGACCATGGTCCCACAACACCTAGATAAAGAACAAGTATTTACCTTTTTCTGAGGGCAAATACTTGTGTCCTGTGGCGGGAATCGAACCCGTAGCCTTCGGGCTGTAAGCCGACCGGTTCAACCTCCACACCATAGAGGCTGTTCAAGTATATGTAAATACATAATAGCTAATAAGAGCTCTAACTCACCGAGATGCCATGGCGTTGCCGGCATACGTATCCAAACAATTCATATGGAAATGTACGGCAGTTAACTCACTTGGCAACGGTTGGGCAACGTAATATTTCAATATAAATTGTTTGGATACGTAGCCGGCGACGTCGCTATTATGAGCCCTAAGGGAAAATAAATACCTGTATATTATATTTATTTTAGGTAGGTAAAGTGTTTATCCTTATTTCACTATACAGACAAACACAACAACAGCTGTTCTACAAAACGCAAACGGAATATTCGTATCGAACAAGCTCAAGTTGAAGCCTAAATACGAAGCACTCGTGAAGCTGAACTACTATTCGGATATGACGGCGCTTGACTTTGGAGACCCAAGAGCAGCCGTGGTCATTAACAATTGGGTCAGCGAGAACACACATGGGTTAATCCCTTTTATTGTAGAGCCTGGTAAGAATTAAATGGAAATAAACCAAAAACACTAACAAATTAGGAGGATAATGCAGTGCTCATACCTACACCACATCTCAGTTGGTACCTAACTTAGAGTATTCATAAGCACTTATGCTTATGTATACCTTAGGGTATCTAACGTAAAGAAGCTACGTACTTTTCCAGCTGCCCTACGCCCGGTCGCCTACGCTAGGTTACACAATTTTTGTGGCTACGTGGTCTACCAAACCCGTGCTACGTGGAACTTGGCACGTACATTTTTGCGTAGCGCAGGTATCGCACGAAACCGAGGACATCCATGCTGCACGTAACCATCTGGTTACGTAGTGGCCGGAATTGTATTATTTTGCGATTACGTTAGGGAACTTCTTTTGGCACCACTTTCAGGTTCTAAGTGCATTTATTGTTGTTCTGTTATATGACGTATTCAGTTTCAAAATATGTGCACAAGAAAAGAGAGAGGTTGGCTATTAAGCGGAGGACCTATCGTATTTGCACGGCTTTGTTTTTTTGTATGGGGATTTTGACAAGCGATCCAGTATAGGCTCTGTTTTTAATTGCACTAAGAGCTCACGGTACGCCCCCTGAGCGCAAGAGTCCTATGTTCTTTTGTAGCCCACCGTGTCTCTACAGAAAAGCATTTGTTAGGCTCAGCGGGACCAAAGAGGTCTGCTAATATGCTGTGGTTGAGCCACATAAGATTTAAATAACCAGGCAAGTGCGAGTCGGACTCGCGCACGTAGGGTTCCGTCCCATTATCTATAAAAACGAACAAAAATATCACTTTTGTTGTATGGGTGCCCCTTTAAATATATATTTTATTTTGTTTTTTTAGTATTTGTTGTTATAGCGGCAACAGAAATACATCATCTGTAAAAATTTTCAACTGTCTTACTATCACGGTTCATGAGATACAGCCTGGTGACAGACGGACAGACAGATAGACAGACAGACGGACGGACAGCGGAGCCTCAGTAATAGGGTCCGTTTTACCCTTTGGGTACGTAGCCCTAAAAATAATATGGGCGTAACACAAAGACTTCTATGTACACGTAACATTTTAATTTTCAGCTCAAATCGCCCCTTCAACTGATCTGATCATAGCCAATGCTCTTTACTTCAAGAGCACTTGGCTCAACGCCTTCGATCCTCTAAATACCAAGAGCAGCTGCTTCTACAGAAATGGAGAGTGCAAGTCGGTGGCCATGATGGATATGGAAACTGAATTGAACTACGTACATATGGACAATTTGAGGGCACACGCTGTTGAACTTCCTTATGAGGTAAGACTTGTGGTTATCACCACTGTTAGCAGTTCTCGGCGGATTTTCATCATTCTGGAGGAAGAGGTCAAAGTCATAGGGCTTTTTTTATCTATGCCAATGTTTGCACCGCAGAAGGTTTTTGACCTAATTGCCTTCCAATTTTGAGGCCTGGCATTTTGCATTGCATCCCGCCCGGTAACTCTGTAAGGGTCACAACATGATACAATGGGAGTACATTTATTTCCGTAAAGAAGATTGGCAGGCAAATACCCTGCCAAATAGAGTGAACTTTTCAACTAGGCGTGAATTGCCCAATCCGAAATTATGGGGAATAGCGAAAATGTTCAATGGAGTCTTAGGGTTTTTTTTTATCAATGATAGGCTAACATTTGACCACAGTCTCACCTGATGGTAAGTGACGACGCGGCCGACGATGGCGCATGCTTGCCTAGAAGGTGGTTTTAATAAAAGCTAAAACGGTATAGTTATGTACTGCGCATCATTTCAAACAATTAAGGCCCGTATATTCGTACATCCTCCATCTCGCTTGCGCATTGCGACATTTTTTATTAAATTGTAGAATTTACTCACAAAAAAGCTTTCCATACAAAATCCTTAAAAATAACATCAAAATGACAATGATATACGAATGTACTGGCGTCTAAGTTCCATTGATGAAGAGAATTAAAAGTAGTGTTATCTTACAAATGAAACCTTTATATAATTATAATTCTAAAGTTTCCATAAATTATGAATAACACTAACACACTTAATACGCGTGAATAAGCTAAACGGTAATGATACTGATATCGGATATTTATTCTTGTAACTGGATAGGTAAGTATACTTACCTCTATTTAGATTAAATCATCATCATCATCATCAACAGCCTGAGGACGTCTACTGCTGAACATAGGCTTCCCCCAGAGAGCGCCACTTTGAGCAGCTGTTCGCCTCCTACATTCATCAGCTCCCCGCGGTTTTCACCAGATCGACGGTCTGCGTAGGGGGGCCGGCCACTGAGCAAAAAAAAAATAGGTATGCTAATGGTATTTCTCATCTGAGAGGCTCTGGAGTTTTGAAATAGTAGAAGAAAACATCGTGACGTAAATCTGAAACTATCATCCATTAGGTGTGATTATCATACTGCGATTTGTAGCAGAGTAGTAACAAAAAGTAGCAGGTATGACTTATGAAAAGAAAAACATATGATTTTTCACATGCTCCTTGTGAAATGATCCATGCCTAGTTGAAATTCAAGTCAAATACTTACCTACTTTTTTATCGGGTGTTTGTGGTAGATATAAGCAAATTGAGATGCGCATAAATAAATATGTGTTTTGCTACATGATAGTGTCTCGCAAGGATTCTGTTTGACTATTCCATTTATTTATGTTTTCAGGGCAAGCGCTACTCCATGATTATAGTTGTACCTCTGGCCAAGGACGGTATTAAATCTCTCATCAGAGACCTGCCGTTCGTCAGCCTGCCGGACATATTGGAGCTGATGAAACCAGAAAACGTGATATTATCCTTGCCTAAGTTCACTGTCAACTATGATGCAGATCTCGTTGAAGCCCTGAGAAAAGTGAGTTAGTTACTAAATAATTTTTCGTCTTAATCAGAAGATATCAGTTTAATCGTGGAAGTGTTCTTTCTAATTTTGATTGGAAATCGGGAATGGAACCTTTCACTACCTGAAAAGTCTCTGATTTTCTAGGTTCAGCCATATTAGACAAGTTAAATTTAGTGGAATCAATGGATTTTGTATTTATACTTATAGCAACACATCAACCCTTGTCATCCACAAAATGCTGTTGAATTTAATACTAGGTGTCTAGTGTCATCATAACCTACAATAAGACTATATTAGGATAGTAACAAGAACAATGAGAAATCTAGTGACCAAAGCACAGAATAGGTATAGTATTTACATACATAAGTATTAGTACCTACCTATTAACATACAAAAGGCATGACTGTAAACTATGGAATATTTTAAATTAATTATCTCTAGCCTAGGCTAAGTTCAGCGTTCGCCCGTGATGCACCATGACTTTCAAGTTATATCGAAATTTACTCACTATAACAACGGTGAAGGAAAACGTCCTATGTAACCCGACATGTTCAAGATTTTTTTTCATGTAAATGAATGACGTGACGAGCTAGTCGTTCGCCTGGTGTTAAGCGACACGGCCGCCCATAACAGATTGTAGTGTCACTCGGAACTCCAAACTATAGATTCGCACGACACTGCGCACTGCGCATGCCATTCTGAGACATCACACAGTCTAAAGAAGTTTTCTAGACTGTGAGATCAATTCGTAAAGTCTCATTTGCCCAGTAATTTCACTAGTTACATTGCCCTTCAAACCGGAACACAGTAGTGCTTGCACTCTACTGCTTGGCGGCAGAATAACTGGCAAAGCGGTGGTACTAACCTAGACGAACTTTGCACAAAAGTCCTACCACCTAGTAAAAAGAATCACGGAATTCCGGGAGCATGTTTGTGTCATCCACCAACCCTTAGACAGGTAGTTATGGCCTACACTGTAGAAGAAAAACCCCTGAAGGTCTGTGTCCCAGCAATATGGACGAACGTACCTATGAGAACAAACGAAACGCATGGACTGATGGGAATGAGTAATTTTGCAAATGATGTTATCCGTAAATCTGGGCATCTTATTACGGACTGTGCTGATGTCTCAGGATGACGTGCGCAATGCAGTGTCATTCGAAACTTTATATTTTATATTTCTGAGTGCACTGCAACTGTTATGAATGCCGTGATGTACGACTCGTGAAGACAAACAAATCTCTAAATACGCTATTACTTTCATTACAGACACGCATAACCAGTCTATTCACTAACAAGTCGAATCTATCCCAAATTTTCGAAGACGACACCACCCACCGCGTGAGCAACATTTACCACAAAGCCTTCCTATCTGTCGACGAGGCTGGTACGATTGCCGCTGCATCTTCAGCTGCTATGCTTGTGCCGTTGATGTATAATGGAGTGATAGTAACAGTAGATAGACCTTTCGTGTTCTTCATAAGAGATAATGAGCTTGGGATCGTGCTGTTTGAAGGGAGGATTGAAGAGCCCACGGCTTTGGAGCCATTAGGTAAGAAATAGTAAATAGTAATAGCCATATACATATTATCTTAAAAAAGGGTAAAACCGACTTCCATCGCCTAAAGCTTCAGCTACATCTGCGCGTCTGCGAATCGGGCGTCCACAACGCGAAACTATGCGGTACCATGGAACAAGGAGGAGAGGAATGCCAATACACTAAGAAAACAGCGTAGATCAAAAATATGCCAAAAGCTAGATGGATGGATGGCGTTGCAAAATGAGCGAGTTATAAGTTGAGCGTAGATCAGATATATGGCAAATAACCGTTTTAAACCTAGCGCGCCGTAGCTACCCGTATAGCCCGCTCATTTTGAAGTGCCAAGTGTGTATTATAGTGTGAGTTTTTGAAGTGAAGTGTGGTTTAAAACGGATTTCGGAATTTTTTTGGCGAAGCAGGAGCTTCTGACGTTCGGTACTTGTGTACCGAACATCAGAAGCTCCCGCTTCGCTGATGAAACTTAACTCGCCTATACCGATACCGTTACAGATACCAATACTGTTACAGATACCGATACCGATACCGTTACAAATACCAATACCGTTACAGATACCTATACCGTTACAGATACCGATACCGTTACAGATACCAATATCGTTACCGTTACAGATACCGATACCGTTATAGATACCAATACCGATCGGTATCGGTATTGGTATCGGTATCTGTAACGGTATCGTTCTCTGTAACGGTATCGGTATCTCTAACGGTATTAGTATCTGTAACGGTATCTGTAACGGTATTGGTATCAGTAACGGTTACTGATACCGATACCGTTACAGAAACTTCATCATCAGCCTGTATCAGTCCACTGCTAATGCACGCCACTGAGCCCGATCCTCGGCTAATCTCATCCAGCTGCCGCCAGCTACTCTGCGTATATCATCGCTCCACCTAGTCGGAGGGCGCCTTACACTGCGTTTGCCAAGCCGCGGTCTCCACTCAAGAACACGTCTACCCCAACGGTCGTCGGTTCTGCGGCAAATGTGACCAGCCCACTGCCACATCAGTTTGCTAATTCTATGGGCTATGTCGGTTACCTTACAGAAACTTGACCCACCTAAAATCTAAAATTTGTCGCGCTAGGTTCAATCCTACTCAGCCTAATGGTACCTATGCTGTGTATTACCAGTTGTATTACCATGTACGTTGTACGGTACCAGCTGGCCACCTTAGGTACATGGTACCTACATGATGTACTGCTTACCATAGGCTGCTGGCCTTTTTTAATAGCTATTCAATAATCATTATAACTATTATGGTTTTTACAGTTCAAGTTCCTGTAACAACTCCAGTTATAGAAATCCGGAACGCAGTCAAAACAGTCCAGAGCAGTACCACGCAGCCTAAGGCGAAGTCCAACTCCTTCGTGGAGAGCTTAAAGAATTTCTTCGGATAAATTAAACACTTTTTTTTATATTGTCCCACCAAGCGTATGATAAACACAAATATAATATAGGTATATACCTGTATCATGGTGTTGAAAAGATTTGAGTTTTTTTAATACGAACATACATACATTTAGGTTTTTTATGCTAAAATATCCATATGTTTGACAGCATCTCACCTGAATCTGATGGTAAGTGACGAAGTTGTCTAAGCTAGAGCACGTTTGCCCATGAGATATCTTTTTTCTATATTTTTTTTTTTTATGTAATCGAATGACGTGACGAGCTAGTCGTTCGCCTGGTGTTAAGCGACACGGCCGCCCATCACAGATTGCAGTGTCACTCGGAACTCTAAATTAAAGTTTTGCGTGACACTGCGCACTGCGCACGTCATCCTGAGACATCTCACAGTCTAAAAAAGTTTTCTAGACTGCGAGATCAGTTCGTAAAGTCTCATTTGCCCAGTAATTTCACTAGCTACAATGCCCTTCAAACCGGATCACAGTAGTGCTTGCACACTACTGCTTGGCGGCAGAATAACTGGCAAAGCGGTGGTACCTACCTAGACGAACTTTGCAGAAAAGTCCTACCACCTAGTAAAAATATCCATTCACTTGACTTGAAAATACCCAGGTTATACACAGGAGGAAAACTGTTGCTGGAAGAGCATTATTATTGTTGATAAATTCTCTATTGTACACTAAAACATATTTATAACCAATATGCTTTTATAGTTCATTACTTCAGCGGCCGGCAACAGAAGCATTAATGGACAAACGTGTAAAATACATAGGTACGTAAGTCCATCAATGCCGCGTTGTGGCCAAGGCTTGTCTAGTAATTTTGTCAAATAATGCGCGGAAATTAAAACTAATTAGTATATCTAGGCAGAACTTTGTATTTGAAAATCATTTTTGACACGATAAAGTGTTAATTTTTTATTTCATTAAACAGCTTTCTATTTGCAAGCCAGTTCGAAATTTAAATAAAACCTTTGATAAGTTACCTCCTTGGTTGCAATGTTTCGGAGTAAAAGATCGTTCCATTTTTAAATTACGGGCAGATATGAGTAATATGAGTTTACTATGTAATTTATTTGGCCGCTAAACGACGACAGATATGTATGGATTTTCATACAACTTTTGCCGGCCGCTGCTTGCCAGTACAGCAATTTCAATTTATCTCGAAGAAGGTTCTCAAAATAATGCTCAAACCAAGCATGTTTGAGAAAAATAATATCCTGTTAAAAAACGACTTCAATAAATGCCTTCATTTCGTACTGAGAAGTACTTGGATGAAACTGACTTCAATTGCCTTAATTTGTTACTGAGTATAATTTGGATGAAACCAACATCAATAAAATATCAAATTATTTAAAAACTGAACCACTAAATGTAATGTGATAAAATTTCCATGAAATATGAAAGTACTCATATTTTATTATCCTTTTTATAAATGACGGAGAAACCTACAAACGAATCGACACCTACTTCTTTTTAATGTCAATTGTTAATATACCTTTGAGTATAGACTAAAAGCATAGAGAGATCAACAAAACGATATTATATTTGTACTGCTCACACGTATCGCTACGTCAGTGGCGAAGGAAAGAAACAAACATATAGTAATTAGCTACCCTTGCGAAAAGTCACCGTACCGTTTTTTTCGACTCGAGTCAACTGTTTCAGACTCATTCACATCAAAGTGTCCAAAAAAGTGGTACGCCTTGCACAATTGAAGTTCTCTCTATGCTTTTAATCTATAGTCTAAGGTTAATACAATGGACGGGCTTTTCAAGCGATCTCTTTCAGATAACCTTGGTATGGAGAGGAAACTAATGTTCAGGAGCTCCTGTAGTAATTAATTCCCCTTTCCTTCCCAAGATTGTCTGGAAGAGATCGCTTTAAAATATTCCATTGTACGAACACACTGTATGCTGGTCTTAGCGTCATGGCTGCATATATTTTCTAGTATTTGCTTTTACTATATCTTTCCTAAATAATTGCTACAGAGCCACTCACTATGCATGTAGGTACCTAATTCGAAACAAAACCTTATTTTTTCAATCTCTTGGATAAATTGATTTTGTAAGACTTTTTGTGGATAAATTGTGTTATATTGATATAGGTATTCAAGTGAGTATTCAGTAGAGAAATATTTGTTCGGATGTTGCAACTATTCCTACTAGTGTTTATTTTGATTTGTTCCACATCTTGAGTTTACGTCAACCCACAGTTGTATTAATATTGCATTATTAAAATATTCTTTGTTACATACGAGCTTATTGTCTTTTTTTCCTTTGTAATGAGTGTTAAGAATAGGCTAGTTAAATTGACTGCTATTATAAATTAACAAGTAAATATTGGAGTAAATTTTAAAGTCTTTTCTTGACTGATCCAAAACTCCTGAAACAGATGTTCTTGTCAAATAGACGGCAATGTAAGAGGCGGATATATTTTTAGCAAGTTAAGGTGGTGAAGGCTCCCAAATCGACCTAACTTGAACGTCATTTTCTCAAAACGTGTACCATATACAGAATTGAAAAAAATGCATGTTAATACTGGTCGTATCTTCTTTCCGACTGCCGAAATCAAAACACGTTTACGAAAAGTTTTCTCGATAGAAAAAAATCGTAAAGTGACCTCTAAAAAAAATTTCAAACGCTCACAAAGTTGTACTTTATAATAAGATACTCCATTTAAGTAACTCATAGTGATAATTTATGTATCAATGAATCCGTCTGCCGATTTATTTTTTTTATAACATTAAGTATTTCTTTTATAATGAATAAAATCTAAAATAAACGAAACGCCACTCCATCCAAATCTAGCTTTCTTTCTCATATCTACGCCGCCAGACAGAGACCGCTCAGGCGTGCTGCTGAATGGACGTGTGCCGCTTTGCTCCGCGCTGCTAGTTTCGTAACGCATGTTTTAATTTTGTTGTTGTTACTTAAAAACTTTATAATTAATTATATTCCAGTGTGTTATTATTATAAGTTTTAGTTTAAGTTTTGTAAATATACATAGAACATTAGTACAAATAAAAAACATACCAAATTGTGCGAATATTACAAATATGGGTAATAAAGACAACAGAAGAAAGCCTAGCCGTAATAAACAAAAATTTCAAAAACGAATGATGGAACTTATGAAGTAAGTACTAAACAAATATTTACTTTTTACTAATTTACTTTGTATAATAATAAATAAACTGGCGCCTTTTTCGGGCGCACTAAAGATACGTACTTTGATTCATGGACATAGATAGTTATAAAGAATTTCGTCAAATCCAAAAAGAGTTCCGTGGCTCATCGGTCTATGCAGCGGGACAATCACCACTCGCAATAGTAGCGCGGATTCAAATCTCTGCGCGTGTTATCCGTTTTGCTCATTTTTTTTTAAATCATATTATTCAAAATTATGCTTTTTATTTTACAGAAAAAGAAAGTCCGGTAGTTCGAAAGTAGGTGAATCATCGGAGATCTGGTAGGTTGTGGACAAAATCAAATAAAATTGGTACCTATATTATTTACTAACTGTTTTTTTTTATTTGTTTTGTATCATTGTAGCAAAAGAAGGCGGTTGAATAGCAGTGCGGAAAAAATACAAGAATCGCCTGAGGTCACTTTTCATGAGTAAGTTTAGGTGAAGTTGAGTCCTTACTTGTGTCCTACATGTTATGTCAATGTTTGTGTTATTATTATCATTGCATGTTAGTTCCGTCAGATTATTTACCTGTTAGTTACTTTGCACACAGCGGTAGGTACATTAGGTACTAAAATTCTGGACAAAGTATTACGTAGTTTCGTCAGATTATTTGCCTACTACTGGCCGTAAGTAGGGTTTAGGAGTGCGAAGTACGCACTGTGATATGGGTACCTAGATACCTATGTTCTAAAATGCTGGGCAAATTCCCTCATTTTGACTTTCGTTAGATTAGGTATGTGGAATTACAAAAACCCTATTGAAACAATACCTATGTTATATAACGTAAAATAATTACGTATCAAACGCTACGAGCAGTATCAATTTATCAAAACACAAGAAAAACATACCTACTGTTTTACAAAGACCGCAAGGAACTGCGCCGTCTTTCGGCTTCTAGTTCTAGCATTTGCTCTTTGTAGATGCCGCCGCGCCGCTGCACCAATCCTCGCTGTGTAGAGCGGGAGCGGGAGACGGCGCGCGGCGCGGCGGCACGCACAATAGGTTTTTTTGTTAGCCGCACGCGCGCACTTACTTTGTAACGGCGTAAAAGTTTTCAGTAAGTCACAGGCAAGTTTTGTACAATATGTTGTATAATCATATTATATTTCTCGATGGGATGCCGAAACAAAAATGCTGTAAGTAGCAAAAATGTAGGTTGAAAACACAGTACGATTTAGAGAAAATATTAAAGCTTATATAGAAAGCTCGTAAAAATAGTTTTAGAGTATTGTATTTTTTTTTGATATTTTTGTAAATTATTTGGCTCTTGTGAACAATTAGCATTTTGCTACTTACAGCGATTACGTTTTCATCCATTCTAGTAATATGTATTACAACCTCCAGTTGACACTAGATATACAACTTGCAGATGTAACAGGGTTTTTGTTACTTACTGTATATATTTAACCTGCTTCAAAAAAGGAGATTATCAATTGGATACGTATGTATAAATATTATTGTATAGTTCACACAGTTCTCTGAAGCCAGCAATCTGTTTGTCACAGTACTTTTATAACAGACTTCAAAAAAGGGGTATTCATTCGACACGTCTGTATGTAATATATTGGACTGCAATAATTATATTCATATTAGGACACATAGAATTATAAAAAAATAGCAGGAATGAATCTTGATTGACATCGAACTGACGTACAGCAATGGCGGCCGCATAAATATGTGTGACTGATTAAAGGATTGCCATGTGAAGAAAATTACCCGAATCCGACAAAAAAAAACTGTTGTTAGTGTGACTTTTCGTATGACCACAAAGCTACGTGAGCGTAACAGAGTAGTCAAAATTTAATGGCTTATTTTTTTTTTACTTTCGATACGTTAGCGTTTGACTACATCTCACCTGATGGTAAGTGATGATGAGGTCGAAGGTGGAGCACGCCTACCTAGAATTAACCTATTTACTTTTGATTTGAAGACACTTAAGTTGTAAGTGGATGGAAATACCGACGCCGGGAGTGAGTTCCATTCCCTAGCCGCACGCACAATAAAGGAATCTGCAATCTCCCCTCCCCCACACTTGCCCCCACCTCCCCCTCACTTTCCCCCCCACCCCTGCACTTGCCACCACCTCCTCCCTCACTTAGTCCGCCCCCCCTACTTGCCCTGCCTCCCCCCGCACTTGCCCCCCTCCCCCCAAGAACCATGTATAGATTACATTTGGACAGTAATGAAGGGGTTGGCGATCTACGCAGCAATGTACGGCGAATGAAGTGGGAGCAATAGCTTCCCAGTCTCCACCGGGTGGCAACTGGGAATTTTTATTCCCAGTTGCCACCCGGGGGCGAAGCATGTGGGGGCAACTGGGAATATACCCTGTACGCTAAAGCGAAGAGAGAACGGAGAGCGAAAAAGATAGGGGAAAAGGATGAATGTATGACGGCGAAGAGAGGCGCACCTGCCTCCATTCATCCTTTTCCCCTCCCAGTTCTTTCTTCCTTTGGATAGGGTTAGGGCGTAAAACTAACTAACCGGCTCGGGTCAGCCAGTCAGTTAATAAAACTGTTTATTTGGCACAAAGATTTATAGCCAGGGTGTTGCTTAAAATGTTTTATGAACACATAAATCGTATTTTTCTACGTTACTTTACTTTTTCTACGTTATAGAAAACCTGCACAAATATGCACGATTAGTAGGTCCATTACCGGTACAATATTTATTAACCTGCAAAGACCAGCACATGCATATGCATAATGGAAATATGCATTTGCATATAGTCAGATCTCTAATTATGATCAATATAGGTGAATAAGTTGTATTCGAACATAATTTGGTCATTCTCCCACACTTCCGGGTAATTTGCAAGTTTGATTGTTGGTAACACTAGCTGGTTTTGTGTATTGATTGCATCTCAATAGTTTTATCGAAAAAGCAAGACATTAGCGAAATATTAACAAGCTTACTTGTGAAAAGTGATCCCCTGACTTTTTTGTATCAAACCACTATGATTCCGACAACTTTTCACAACGCAAGATGGCATTTTATAATATTTTTTTCTATGCGTCTTGGGCGAGGTTCGGAGCAGTAATGGCAGGCGATAGACTTCCTATGATGTGAGTGTGTGCGTGTCCGCTCGTACATATTAGCGTTCCGACTTCCTATGGGTACCTCGGTTCGGGATCAATTGGGACTCAGTCCTGCTTTTTTTTATAAGGTCTATGTTAGGACACTGGTATTTTTAGCCGCGGGCTGATGCTATAATATACCATATTGTTATGTAATACATTGCATGTTTGTAAGTGTTTACAGCCATTCGCTCAACTTTTGCAGGTTGCAAAATGTACCGCAAGAGTCAGCACACCAAAAAAAATGTGCAATCTAAAGTTCTACATTTTACTAATTATGTTTGGTAGTTTATGTTTGATTGTTGACTATTAATAATGTTTAAGCAAAATATTTATTTATAATCATCATCATTCATCATTAACAGCCTGAAGACGTCCACTGCTGAACATAGGCCTCCCCCAGAGCACGCCACCTTGAGCGGCTGCTTGCCTCCTGCATCCATCGGCTCCCCGCGGCTTTCACTTTTTTTTAATTTATAATATATTAGTTTAAATTGAATGTTAAAAATTTCCTTATATTATATTGATCTCACGATAAGTGTTCTCTAAGATGTAACATGTAACTTAAAGTAATAAATAATTTTGAATATCGATTAACAGCATTTTTTTAAACTCTAGGTACTTCCTGTATTTCGTTCTTCTAAAATAACAGGTAAGCATCAGCATTTTTCCTTCACCATGCTTACAAACCTTATATTGATGTACCGTGTACATCAATTTAACATTACCGATTATAAAGAACATTAATTGCTAGTACAGCATTTTATGTATCAAGAAATTAATTTGAAATGAGCTACTTTCACACGAATTTATCGGCTACTTACAACATTGTTAAGGTTTGTAAATAAAATATAAATTTCTGTAAGTAGAAAAAAATATGTTCTTGATAAGTTTAGCAATAACATTTTGATGTAGTCTGTTGATTTCACCAATTTACAAACTGCAAGAATGCTGTAAGTTATCTTAACCCTAAATTGGATACCACAAAAATGCTGTAAGTAGTATGAGCAACGTAAATACAATTCATGTAAGTAACAGAAAAATATTACCTTCCTTATGGACATAGTGTTTTTTTTTCATCGCAGGAATATGAGACGCAGACCTTTCGACGCAGTATTTTTTCTGATTCGAACGGTGTTTTTAGCCTACTTACGACATTTTTGCTACTTACAGCATTTTCGTTTTCTCCCATCGATATGTGTTAATCCAGGTAATAAACTGTCTGTGCGCCAAATTACAACCAAATTCATTAAGTTTTTATGACATTGCTTTCATTATTACTTGTTGTTGCAATACACAGTAATTAATGAGTAAATTTTATGACATGCACACTGCACAGTGCACATTGCAGTGTCTGGTGAACCTTTATATTTTAGAGTTCCGAGTAACACTGCAACTGTTATGGGCGGCCGTGTCACTTAACATCAGGTGAACGACTAGCTCGTCATGTCATTCATTATCATTAAAAAATCTTTTTTACGCTTATTATTTTTGGTCACTACTGAGTAGTTATTGCTTGAAAACAGCGCCATCTACGAGAGTTTACCGAGTCGGCAGAAAGTTTATCGAGTTGAATCATTTTACGTTTTAGTTCACTATATTACCGCACGATGGCGCTGGCAACACAGCCGCGAAAGTTGTTTCCTATCTTACCCGCAATGTTATTAGGGCGCCACTTTATCGAGAGCTAGCATGAGGCGTGGCTAAAAACGCGAAATCTCAATTTCAATCAGCTCCTATATGCGCCTTAAGGTGGAACGTTTCACTAGCGCGGCAAATTCGAATTTTCTTGCGTTCTTTTGCCAATAATAGCTTAATTACTCAACGCAATTACATTAAAACTAATTTAACGTGAAGAAATAGATGTATCAACAAATTACGATTAAAACTATCTCCTAGATATCATTGGTTTAGCGACAAATGGCAATAAACAAATTTCGTCTTAGTTTTTCAGTCTATTGCCATTTGTCGCTAAACCAATGATATGTAGGTGATACGTTTAATTGTAATTTATTGATACATTCTATTTATTTGCGCAAAATTAGTTTTCATGTAATCACGTTGAGTAATTAAGCTATTATTGGCAAAAGAACGCAAGAAAATTTGAATTTGCCGCGCTATTGAAACGTTCCACCTTAAGGACTGTCAACTAAAGTCTTCAAAATTGGACCTAGTATTTTCATAAAGTAGGTTAAAAATGTTAAGTAATTTATTTTTATTTTTTATGTAAATGGTTGCCGTGACGAGCTAGTCATTCGCCTGATATTAAGCGTCACGGCTGTCCAGAACAGATTGCAGTATCACTTGGAACTCTAAATTAATGTAGTTTTGCGTGACATGCACTGCGCACGTCATCCTGAGACTTCACACACAACTTCTTCAAGACTGTGTGATCAGATCATAAAGTCTCAATTTCCCAGTAAATTCACTAGCTAGAATGCCCTTCAAACCGAAACGTAGTAGTGGTTGCACACTACCGCTTTATGGCAGAATAACTGGAAAAGCGGTTGTACCTACCTACCTACCTAGATGAACTTTGCAGAAAAGTCCTTCCACCTAGTACACGAATGCAATAATTGAAAAAATAAGTTTAAAAGAAACTTTAACTTTAACGCGTAAATAAATCACGGAGTAATACGCTTTTAAACTTTCTGGAGGGGGCATCGCCTGTCCCTTTCTCGCAAAACAGAGATCGTGTCGGTGTGGAGCATCGACACAGTTGCTATGAAAACACACGTTATGACGTCACACATGCCAAAGACATTGTGTGTAAAGTTGCCACAGCTTAGTAATAAGGTACTATGAAGGATCAAGAACTAACGTCGCTGTATGTTTGAGATGTCTCTTTCTATTTCTGTATGAAAGCTGAAAGTTCTTTGTAGAATTTGAATGAAACGCAAGCTTTGTTAATTTCTCTTCCTATATAGGAACACAATACCATTATACAATTCAACTAAGCATTAATCAATCAATCAACCCATCAATCAAATTGTTTATTAGCTAAAATAGAAGTATATATTTTATAGTACCTACCTAGATCTTAAAATTAGCTTTTGCTCATTGTATTTAGTCTGCAAGCTGACGTGTATAAATATGTTACATAATAACGAATTATTTTTATCAAATCTATACATATAATAAAACTGTAGAGATAAAAAAGTCTGTAATTGCAAGATATCAACAAAAAAAATACACAGGTTGGCTTAAAATTAGCCGCTGATCACGTTAAGCCACTTTTTAAACACTTTGTCTGTTTGTTTGTTTGTTTGTTTGTTTGTTTGTTATGACTGAACTCCTAAAATACTGAATGGATTTTCATGCGGTTTTTACTAATATGCTTAGAAATAACCGGCGCTTAACATAGGATATATTAAAATTGAAATATCGTTAAAAAAATTTGATGACAATTATTAAGATTTCATAACGGAACGAATCGGAGTTGTAAACAACATGGCCGCTTGATGGTTTTTTTTTTGGTTACTTATAGTAAGCATAGAGAAAATAACCGCTTACGCTGAAGAGATGGGACTCCCATAGAGAAAAGAGTTAGTTGTATGAAACGTGCGCTACACGTATAAGTGTAGCGCACGTTTCAAACAACTAACTCTCCTCTGTCTATCAATATTTTTAAATGCGTTATTGAATGAATGGGAAGGTTTTAGGTACGTTACTAAGTTGGGTTTTTAGGTAAAGGTTTTAGGTAAGTTTTTTTTATGTTGGCTACTGTTTTCGCCATAACGGTAAGTTGTAAGCTGCCACATATTGTCACAGATTACAAAAAAAAAAACAATCGACTACACTCTGTGCCACATGTTTATCTGGAGGCAAAGATTAAAGAAAAAGACTCTGTGAATGGATATGACCAAAGAGTAATATTAGTATCGCTACTCTAAGGGTATAATTATACTTTATGGTAAGATCCTCGAATTAGCAACATGGCCGTGTAACGTTCGATTTTGATTTCTTCTTCTTCTTTCACGTAAGTAAATGAGTTTTAATAGTTAAAATATTTTAGGTCTGTGGGCTTTTCAACGAACAAACTAAGCAGTTATATTCTATTTGGGACAAACCACAGGTTAGAGTAAAAATTATTGGTTACTCGGTTGCTCCAAGAAGGTTAATTATATCTTTGGGTGTATTTATGCAATCAGAATGTAAACTTCTTTTTCCTTTTTTGGTGGTAATTGCTTGGCTCTACGGATAAGTTGTAAAGTTTATTAGAATTTGGCAAGAAGAAGAAAGCTCTTTGAATGTGGACGTCTTCAGGACGTTGTTGTTGTTGATGATGATGATGATGATGATAGCCGTATTTGAATTAATTGATCATAGATATCAATTTCAGCTTAATTCTTTCCGTTATTCCTAAAATAAGTAATGGTCTCGACAGATATTTAGAAAGACAAACAGACGGACAACAAAGTGATCTTACCTCAAATTCATATTCAAATTCAAATTCAAATTCAATTTATTTCACAGTTTGTAACATAAGAGTACAAAAAAGCGTCTAAGGCGTTACAAATAAAATATTAAAAAAAAAAGTCATTTAATGTATACAATATAAAACAAATAATAAAAAAAACAGTATTATCAATGTCATATTATTAATATTATTAGGTAAGTACAGTTACCTATAAGGGTTCCTTTATTTTAAAACTGTTACGGAACCCTAACAATGGAACATTCTTTGCAAAAGTGAATCTGATTAGAGCTTTGTACACATGTTATTTTCTCACTCCCCCCACTATGTTGAAAGTGCAGTGGGAATGAGACAACGTGGTAAATACCGGACATAATATAAATGTCAACTCTTTTTACAGTGGCGTACGTAAATACTTGTGATTTCTAATTAGTATTAACAAAACTAATTACGTACGCAACGTATAGGTTAATGCAATACTCCAGCTGTAAAGTAAGTATTATATAATCTTATTATTGACACTGGCTAAATACTCAATTCGTATGGAGTCAAACTTATGAAAGTAAAAAAAAATATGTGGTGAATGCAACAAAGATACTCTTTGGAAGGGAACCAAAAGCGCGCGGATGTGAAAAACTGACCATGTGTGTTTGTTTTGTATTTTTCTAAACTGCCTAAATAATAGGTAAGTACTTAAGTAGGTAAACTACTACGTAAACAAAATTTACTGGAACCTCTTATCAAGACTTGAACGGTTTTTATGGTGAAAACACAAGAACAATCTGTTGAAGTGAAAATGTCAAGGAAAAGATCGAACGTATCACTGGTATGTAGGTATACCATAAAACTTTTATTCGTTAGATGCCTAGATCTACCGTATATTTAAAAAAACTAACGGCTAAGTATAAGGTAGGTATAAGTAGGTACATACATATTATTTGCAGTTTCTAACTGACTATTTTATCAATGTGTAGGTGATCTGATGACACGTGAAAAGCCATACCTACCTACAACCTAAACAACACTTTTACACGTGTGCTACCTAATCTGCTAATACGTGCTGAGCTTCGAAAAAATTTTGTGGATTTTGTGATTTGGTATAGAGGAAATGCATGAACTAAGCTATTATTAGACTACCTAAACGTAGAAATAACATAATACATGCGTGCGAAGCCGCGGGCAAAAGCTAGTTACAAATAAATCTGAGTCCTTATAAAATTCCATAAAATCCGTAAAACTATAAAAATAGTTTGCGATAAAGCCAGTCAGTCAAACATTCCTTAAATTTCTTACCTTCTAATATCTTCAAAAAAATAAAAATTATAAATTTCAATTCTTCAATCAAAAAGCCTATAATAGGGGTCCACAATGAGCCTACTTATTAATTTTATACTTATTCCACCTATATGTACACTATGGAGGCAATAAAATATCTGAATCTGAATTGGAATCTTAATATTATTTAGAGTACCGTAAGTATGCTAAGTTTTTAACACCTAAGTAATCGTTTAAATAACCAGTGTAAATGCATTTAGTTCACAAGTTAATTAGTTCAGAAAACGGGTCTGACACACAAAGTAGAATATTGGCACGGAATCGCGCCAGTTAATGGTGACCCCAATTCTGGTGATCCGCATAAAACCGGCATTTAATTCGCATATAAAATGGAATTTTATATGATTGCGGAGAGTAAAAAGTTGATCGCAACATCTCTACCTCATCAGCACCTAAAAGAAACCTGATACTTATTAAAGGTTGATAAATCGTTAAACTAAAAGCTGTCCACATGATTTATCCTAGGTTGCGTGACAAAACCCCTTGACGGATTTTTACTCAGTAGGTACTGTAATAACCGTGACCTTTTTAATAATAATACATTAATATATTTACCCTTTAATAAAATATTAATAATAAATTGCCGAATATTCTAAACTATCATAGGTTAAAAAATTATCAAAATTTATTGAATATTTTGGACTACCTATTTCAATGTTTATGGCCTTGTGAATCGTCTCCTATAAATGGTAGAACCGTACGTTGTGATAATGCAGTAATCCAAATCCTTTTAAAGTAATGAGACAATACCTAACTAACATCTAACCTATTCAATAATATTAAATTAATTTAAAATATTCATCGTCCTACAAATAATTGCAATTTAATCCCCTGATGAACACTATTCCTATACTCTGAGTAACCGAACTGAAATTTCCACATAAAATCATATTATGCACCAATCAATATATTTCCTACTATATTTTCGAAAGGTTTCAATTGTAGGAATGATTAATTTTTTCCTGCAAAAAATTGAACATTATAGTTCCTAGTCATAAACAAAACTGAAAGTAAATTAAAGCTTCATGACGAACGTATGTTGAAATTAACAAGACAAGAAAGTGAAACATAGGTAAAACGTAAGTAAGTTTATTGCTAACTGAGTTTGAGTTTGTTATATAGCAAAGTCATAGTAAACTCTATTTGTTTATCATAACTCTGGCATAGGAGCCCCGCCACCGCTCCAATGCTGTGGGTCTCGACTACCTGGCTGGTTAACCCTCCACTATTTAGTGCTTGAAATTTCCCACACGGAGGTACCGTGTGTGAAATTCCCCCACACTAAGAGAAATTTGATTTTACTAAATTTTGTTCTATTTATCCCAAGTCAGTACGTCAGGTACCCCATCTACCTATTCTTATCTACTTATCTAGTTTGGACTCCAAAAGGTGCAAGGGACAAGAGGACATTATTTTTTTCCAAATCCTAACAAAATAGACATCACCTTAGTTAATTGTGAGTCTATCTAATACGTACTACATTCGGTATATGACAGACTCTAAAAATAGCTCAACTTTCAAATCTCCTAGTTTTCGTCTAAAGATTATCAATATTATCGTAGATTCTATATCAACAGCATGCAGTGGACTAAACAGTAGTATTAATTTTAACTGTAAATATTTATTTGGATTCAATGATCTGTTTAGTGATATTCAGGTTGTCTCTATTTTCCAGAACTTGTATTGAAAAGTAATCTAAAACCCGTTTATATAATTTAGGTATTATGTTTCATTATTATGAAATACGATAAGGACATGTTTCCTTCAAATAATATTATAGATTTTTGATGCTATTTCCTAACAACAAAATATTCTCATTCGAATCTTTAAATTAGCTACCCCTATCCGTTTGGTAAGGAGATCACTAACAGGTACTGCTGTGCTTGACCCAAGACATGAAGGACAATTTCTTATCACTAGTACTTTAAATGTTTTTATAGAATAAATAGTAAAATTCTTATTGAAAATTCAATCAAACAAACTCAAACCTGAATTCCACTAAATTGATCTATGGTCATTTATTTGAAACAAACACGAACAATCCTAAACTATGAATAAATTCCCGGTAGTTATTTAACTCTCGCACAAGCATTACGTATTTCGATCCTAGAGCGAAACTCAATTACGATTTTATTTAAGTTACTCGCGAACGATTCCAAACAGAGAGTAAATTCCCAATAGTTATGTAAGTATAAAGGATAAATTCCCAGTCGTTACTAATTCCCGGTAGTTACTTAACTTTCGTTCAAGCATTACCTATTTTACAACTAGAATACAAAACGTTCGTTTCCTTGCAGGAATATGACCCTTCAACTCTCCTAAGTAAAATTCCGCTTAGAATCCGCTAAGAAAATACCTATCTATTTATGTTGAATTTGTACCTCAGATTTAAGCACAGAATAATATTTTCTCACTAGTGTCATAACTTGTTCATGCGAACTTTGTATCAGCGTTTACTATCACCGTGTAGGAATAGAACCTTCCCATATCCTCCGTAGAACATCGCAAAACCAGCTAAAGAAATACCTTCATATACCACAGAATAGATAAATAGTACAACATACTTTTACCACAAAATAGATTTATAAATTTACGTATTGTTCTCTGTACATTAAAACCTTCTGTGATCACCCAGCTTTCCGTCAAAAGCAAGGTCCACGACAAACTAGCCCTACAATAAACACCCACAGCTTCAACCTTCGAGAAAACTTGAATTATATTTTTATAATTTTGATAATTTAAAAACTTTAATTGGCGATTTGATTCCGCATCCAAAAAATCTGCCAAAAGTTCTAACTTGAACTTACCAAAATCAAAATGTGCTGATGTATAATCTGCCCATCTACAGCGCAGAAGAGGAGTTAGCTTTCCTAAAACAGCATTCTGGGCAGCTCCTGAGCGGCATCGTGTAAAGCGGCGCTGAGCCTGGCCAGGTTTTCTTCCGGGGTAAAGCCTGCCTCCGACCGTAAAAAGGCCTTCTTGAAGGAAAGCTAGCCAGAGACGTGACCATCAAAGAAAAGGAAGGACACCGACCTGCTTTCTGCTCCCCAGGTCCGCGATGACTTTCGCCAGCCTAATAAAGAGTCTTGTGTCTCTACATTGTTTACTTTATTTGTGTTATCATAATAACAATTAGGCGTAGGATTAATGTTGTGTGTGCCTAATCTGAATGAGTGTGCAGTGTTTCCTTGTGTGACGGGCTGTAGGCAGGGTTGTATGCAATAGTCACCGCCCGGCGACGAACATGCGCGACCCGGTGAAACGGCACCATGCTGGAGTGGGAGCTCCGTGACAGCTGCTGCAAGCTCCATCGAGGTTTCGTCCGTCGTTATTAATTCTGAAATCGAAAGTGCGATTATTATTTTGTTCTCCAAGATTGTTACCACAATCTACTAACCACTTTCGCGTCATAGAGCTCCTTTCGGACGCTGCGGTATCAATAGCGGCCAGCTCCGCTTGTAGTTCTAGGTCAGCGGCCCTCTTCTCCGCTTGAAGAGCTAGGTCAGCGGTCTTCTTTTCTTGCTCTGCAACCTGACGAACATGCCTAGCCACAGCTGCAAGCTTGTGGGCCTTAGCGGATGCTTGTGATGAAGCAACTGAGTGCGTTTTTAATATAGGCGTTGGCGTTGGTGATGAGACGGGTAAAGGTAACAGCATAGTGTCCTGCAAGAGAGCCTCGTCGTTTTGATTAGCAGGCGTGTCGCCTGACGACGTTGCTGGTAGTATAGAAGCGCTTACCTCAATCCGTTTTGTTTTCCGCGTGATGGACCTGAGAGTTGGCATCGTGAATGCCGAAAGCTGCCACCAATGTTGAGGATGAACAGGATCAGTAAATTAGCACCAAAAAAGGCCAAAATATAGAAAAAGCGCACATCCAATCTTGCAAGCTTACTCGAATCCCCGTGAATTCTTGACAGATAACCAAAATCCTATTATCTATCAAAACCACTTTAAAAATAGAAAAGGTAAAAAAGTAAAACTAAATATAAAGAAGGTTTGATTTCTTTTACTGTTACCTTATTTTACCACGGATAACCACTTTTACACCTATCTCTACATTTTCTCTATCAGTTAATGCGATGCCAACGACTATTTCCTTTATTTTTGGACTATTCTTTGTGCATAAAGTGCTTCAATGAAATTATTTCAGTATTTTTATAATTTAGGTAAAATTTATAATATTTGTGACGACACGAGACAGCCTGGATCGTTACAGTACTTCTAACTATGTAAAAGCTGTGGTAAAAGTTTATTGTATTGCAGTACTTAGAGTAATCAGTACCTATCTAATCACAAATCACACATAACATAAACCCCGCACCCGCTCCTACCACTAACGGTCAAGAATTACAAGAAGAATCGCTCGAAAGACACCGCGCATGTCCTCAGGGTCGATCAGCTGACTGGCACAAAATCCTTTTTTACGTCCACGGCTGAACAGCCTCTCATTGGACACCCACCTCATCCTATCCCGATTCCCATCCCCGTCCCATCTAAAAGTAATGTGAAGTGAGAATAGAGATAAAAAATTCTAAAATCCATTGAATTTGAAGAACCTCATCCTGTACTTATAATTTTCTATGGATAAGTGTGGATAGGTTGTAACTATGTTGCTGTAGTAGGTACTTTCCTTATTCTCTGCTTTTAAGTGTCTTTTCGTCTTGTTTTGATTTTAGTTTTAGGTAGGTTTGTGTCCTTTTCAAACTTTAAGTAAGGCTTTTTTGTTTTGTGAACTATGCGATACAGGACTTTAAAGTTTACTAAAATTATATTTAATGCGCATAGGTGAATCAAGTTTACGAAGCACGATACTTTTTAAGATGGAACGTTTCACTAGCGCGGCGTATTCGAGTTTCCTTGCGTTCTTTTGCCAATAATAGCTTAATTACTCAACGTGATTACATTAAAACTAATTTAACGTAAAGAAATAGAATGTATCAACAAATTACGATTAAAACTATCTCCTAGATATCATTGGTTTAGCGACAAATGGCAATAGACTGAAAAACTAAGACGAAATTTGTTTATTACCATTTGTCGCTAAACCAATGATATCTAGGAGATACATTAGTTAGTGAAACATCCCACCTTAAGGCTTGACACAAACCTACCTAAAACCAGAAGAAAACGAAACAAGTTAAAATATCCCATAGCATGCTTAGGTATTTCCCATTAGGTATCAAACTAAACATTAGCTATACTGTATCCAAGAAAACAATGCAGTTAGGTTTCGCCTTAAATGGCGCTCTTCTCGAAAGAAGAGCGCCATTTAAGGCAAGGAATGCAACACGACCGGGCCGGCAGGTAATCGGCTATCAGACGCTTTGTTTTGCTCCGCTGTCTAGAGATACTTAGCTGATTAGCCACGTAAGGGGCGAGTCTGTAAATGACACCAAGGTTGTTGCCAGGCAGTCTAAGTCTTCTGGCCCATGAAACTTTATTATTACTATGGAATTACTCTCCTTACGGTACGGCCTTCCCTCAGACTAATAAGTAGGTAGTAGCTAAACATTCTGTGTCTCAGAGCTACGACAAGCCATAAAGAAGGGGGGTTCCAAAGAGTCAGCAACGCATCGTTGATCTCTGGCTTTGTGATCTCCGAAGCGACAACTGGTGACCATATTGTGATAGGAGCTGTTTGTCATTCACATGAATGATGTGGTAATGATGATGATGATATTGATAATGATATTGATGATGATGGTAATGATGATGGTGGTGGTCTGCCATAGAAAGGTACAAGAAGAAGAAGATGGAAGAGCATCAGTCTAATCTTTGTGATTCCTGCCAGAACCAAGAATTGCAAATGGTAGCAATAACTGGCACCGGTGGCGGAAAAGTTGAGGAGTACCTAATAAGCTTGCGTGGTATGATCATTGGTCATGTCATGGGGATAGGGATGAAAGCCATGTCACCTCCTTATCACCAAGGGAGTTTTTAATTTGAATGTTGATGGCAAAAAAGGTAGAGGAAGACCGAAAAAAGTGTGGTTGGAATGTGTGAAAAATTATATGTGTGTGCTAAATGATAATATCTGACAGAAATGAGTAGAAAAGAAAAACATGATGCACCAACCCCTTTTCAACGGGATAAGGGTAGGCGGATGATGAGGTAGGTGATGAAGAAGAACATGTCACCGGCCATTAAAAATAAATAAATAATGTGAAGCGGCCTCAATTACAGATAAATATCATGGCTTATGATTTCCAAATATTACCATGACATTTTTTAATGAAGTGTCATTAAAAAACTTGATTGTCAATTTTTTGATTGCGCACAAAATGCATATTAGCGTAAATACTTATTACTTATTTTATAAGTTTTACCATTAGGCCGTAAAAAAAAAAATTTACATTGTTCAACCGACTTCAAAATAGATGGTGGTTCTCTATTAGGTTGTATTTTTTTTCTTTTATGCTTGTTAACTCACTCAAAACATATTTATAGAATTCTTTTTTATTTCCGATTGGTCCCCTAGTAATTTTATCAAAATCGGTTAAGTAGTTTGGTTTTTCAATCAAAACAAGTGGAAAAATATATAGATGTAATAAGTACTTCTCAGTACTTATAAATCTATTAATATAGGTACTACTATTTTTTTAAACATATTATTTAGTAAGGAAATACCAATTCAATTCAATTTTTAATTACCTTTATTTCACATCAAAAATACATAACATGTTGAACATTTCTAGTGTACGTATAAATCCTAGAAACGACTAAACATTAAATTATTAAAATTATATCGTTTTGCAAGCTTAGGTGCTTATATAAAACTACTAGTATTTTGCCCCGTGCGCGGGCCGCGAGCGGCCCGCGTGTGTGTTTTCGTGGCGTTCCATTTGTTCAAAACGCTATACTTGTGTTTAAACTTGTAATTTTGCAAGTACTTGTACAAAACTGCCGTATTTATCAAAGAAAATGATAATGCGCGTGACTTTGCATGGCGGCCATTTTGTTTGACTTGACAGCGTCATTTGCACCATGAGTAGGATGCAACCGGCACACATGCACCGTGCGCGGTGCAAGTGCTGATCGTGACCGTCCACTTATACCAAACTACAGTAAACTAACTCGCTTCGCTCGTCGTCGCATTGGGTATGTCGGAAAAAATTTGACGTTTGACACCTGTCAAAAATTGACATTTGACAACTGTCCTAAAAATTGACATTTGACATCTGTCAAAAAAATTGACATTTGATATTTGTCAATAAATTTGACATCTGTCAAAAAATTTGACAATTGACATCTGTCAAAAGTTTGACATTTGACATCAATCAAACTGACATCTGTCTACACTTGACAGCGGTATTAGAACAGTGCGCAGGTTGCAAGCGGCACACTTGCACCGTGCGCGGGCCGCACGCGGCCCGCACACGGTGCAAGTGTGCAGGTGCAAGTGTTAGTTGTGACTGTCCAATTATACCAATGAGAGACAATAAACTAACTCACTCATCGCCGCATTTGGTAGGTTGGAAAAAAAAATTGACGTTTGACATCTGTCCAAAAAATTGACATTTGACATTGGCAATAAATTTGACATCTGTCATCAAATTTGACATTTGACATCTGTCAAAAGTTTGACATTTGACATCAATCAAACTGACATCTGTTTACACTTGACAGCGGTATTAGAACAGTGCGCAGGTTGCAAGCGGCACACTTTCACCGTGCGCGGGCCGCACGCGGCCCGCACACGGTGCAAGTGTGCAGGTGCAAGTGTTAGTTGTGACTGTCCAATTATACCAATGAGAGACAATAAACTAACTCACTCATCGCCGCATTTGGTAGGTTGGAAAAAAAATTGACATTTGACATCTGTCCAAAAAATTGACATTTGATATTTGTCAATAAATTTGACATCTGTCAAAAAATTTGACAATTGACATCTGTCAAAAGTTTGACATTTAAAATCAATCAAACTGACATCTGTCTACACTTGACAGCGGTATTAGAACAGTGCGCAGGTCGCAAGCGGCACACTTGCACCGTGCGCGGGCCGCACGCGGCCCGCACACGGTGCAAGTGTGCAGGTGCAAGTGTTGGTCGTGACCGTCCACTTATACCAAACTACAGTATACTTGGTGCTTGCTTCGCTCGTCGTTGCATTTGGTAGGTTGGAAAAAAATTGACATTTGACATCTATCAAAAAATTTGACATCTGTCAAAATTTTGACGTTTGACATCTGTCACACTGACATCTGTCAAAATTACAACTATCTCCTTCCGAAACTGTAGTACCATAGGCAATAAAATGGAAAACAGCAATTTTGATAATAGTATATACGGCGGCCATATTAAAAAATGACAGATGTCAAAATTTGACCAAACCATGTTGATCAGCATCCTTTGGGGCCCCCAGATATCGATTTACATCCCGATCGGAGCTTCTTTATTTTCGGACGCGGACCAATGGACCGCCATTTTGAAAAACATTCTTTTTCACTGTATGCCCCTCTCAAAACTGTACAATATTAGAACAAACCCTCCCTACAAAAGTCTCACAGTTTCGGTGTTATTTGCGAATTAAAAATCCTAAAAAAGTGAAATTGCATGTTCGCAATATTTCAAAATGGCGGAATCAAAAAAGTTTTTACACATTCCTACCAAGTGTACCGTGGGATTTTCAGATATCGATTTTCATTCGGATCGGACAACTTTTACTATGAGTCGGTACGTCTACAGCCGCCATCTTGAAAAAAATTGATTTCACTGATATTGCATTCTTACCCTTATAACATCTATACTTGATCCCCAGGAACGACTTTTCTAAATCACTCGCAACGGAGGCGCAAAAAAGCAAAGTTGATATTTCAATAAAAGCACCTTTGTATGGCAGCCCCATTGAAAGTTGACACATGTCAAAATTTGATTACAGAATGTTGATCATCATCCTTGGGGACCCCCAGATATCGATTTTCATCCGAATCGGTGAAACTTTTTTTTCCGCCGCGGCCAAAATTTCCGCCATTTTGAAAAAAGAAATTTTTCGCAATCTTCCCCTCTGACCTCCAACTAATATTAGTTCGAGCTCTTTATACTAAAGTGTCATAGTTTCGCCGTCATTTATGGTTAAAATTTGTATGGCGGATTTTTTTTTCCGCCATTTTGAATTTTTTTTGACATCTCCAAAATCGTCCCAGGGTTTGCTATGACATTCCTTAAAACGCACATGATCTATCTTTTATGGTTTGGCCAGGCCGTTGACCGTCCGAGTGACCGAAGTTCGGAAGACCAGGTCGCGAATTTTTTTGAAGACACCTCGATCATCTGGACACAAAACACAACAAAGACATTCAAAATTTTCCATAGGTATCGAGAAACAATGCGTCAAAAATGAAAAAAAAAATTTGTATGGCAGCCATCTTTAAAAATGGCGGAATCCAAAATTTTTTTTTAAATATCGAATCTGCGGCCCCGAAAACCCCCCAATGCAAAAAATCACCCCGATCGGACCAACTTTCAAAATGGCCGCCATTTTGAATCCGCCATCTTGGATTTTCATGACAACCATCTGACAGCCCCCGTCATCCTCTATGACATTTGGTCGAGCACCACCCACATACCTCTTACCGTTGCCGAATTATGAGCGTTTCAATTTTGTATGGGGGCCACCGTTTTTTGTTCGGGGGCCCCCATTTTTTTCATTTCTCTGGAAACATCCCAGGGTCTACTCCAACATTAGTTAAAACTGGACCCCCATATCTCTTGTCGTTTTCGAGATCCGTTGACCTGTTCCATCTCAGAGACGATTTTCTGGTAATGTCAGATTTTTCCTGGGGTGACATGACCCATCACTATACAGCCTCATACTCAGTTTTGACTGACCACTTCTGAGAGCTGAGATCAATTATGTCAATCATCAGTCAGTCAGTCACTCATGGGTATCCAATTTTATAGTAATAGTAAAGTAAAGTAAAGTAAAGTAATAAAGTAAAGTAATTAGATGGTGACTGATCTCATATTAAATCACTTGATTATTAATTTAACTACTGTCATATATCATTAACATACTACTTACGAAAGCTTTAGTACAAGCATTACGTTTTTGGAATAAAAAGGAAATACTAGGCCTATCTAAGTATACCTGATTACCAAACTATATTTAGTTTTGATTATTTATTACACTTATTTCAGCCGTTTGGGGTGGAGACAATAGGTCCATGGGGGCCCGCCGCCATGGAAACATACCGGGACTTGGCCAAACGTTTGGTGGAGGCATCAGGTGACCAGAATGCTGGCTTTTATTTTGCACAAAAGATAAGCATTGCCATTCAGCGTGGTAATGCTGCCAGCATTCTGGGCACTTTTCGCTCCGCCAACGGTTTATTTTAAGTTTTATATTTTAGTTTTTAGGTCTAGTTTAGTTTAGTATATACACGTCCTATTCTACTTAAAATAAATATATAAATTGTTTTGATTCATCTTTTTTTGGGGTTATTATATTTCTAGTTCTGAGTGGTCAATCTACCTGTATCATGTACCTACCTACTCTTCTAGTCAAGTCTGGTGAGTATGGAAGCCTATGGCGCATGAGCTAACTTTCTCGTACCTTGACAGATATGTACATCATTTTAGAAACAAACAAAAGCTAAAGGCCCTTGTAACCATAGAGTAACTTTTTATACTGGAGGAAGAGTCATCATTCAAACATATGCGCATGTAGCGACATCTCTTGCTTTGTACCGCAAATAAACAGCAACCTATATACTTACCTATAGGATAGTTTCATAAAAGAATTATTTCGGAAAGTCCTGTTGTTTGAATGTTGATGTAGGAATTGATAATATAATTCTACCAAAAGCTACATCAACATTCAAACAACAGGACTTATAGAAATGGGAACAAAATATAAACACAATCTAGTTTTAATATTTTATTTATTTATTGAACACATATGCATAATAATTATACACTATTATAAGAAGAATGCAAAAATAACATATTTTACCTAAATAATGCTTTTTTCATTATTGTTGCTATGAAAGCATTCTTTCTTTTTTTGAGAATCAAACAAATTCTTTAAGAATTCTATTATTTCAGCTGTACCACATTGAACATTCTTTTGGAAGTACTCCTATGCCTGAAAACAAATAAATTCATTATGTATTTATACTTAATGCTGTGTGGCCTAGTTTGCAAATAGGAGCACCTCATCTCTTCTTGTGGGTGCCGTCAGCCGGCTAAGGGAATATCGATTATTTGTATAATTTCTGTTTTCTGGAAGAGATACCATCCATTATGACACTTAATTATAAGATTTTGATTACCAACTGTTTCTGTAATATGGTGTTTTCAATATGAAGTTTATCTTTATAAAATGCTACATACTCTGTATATTATAATCTTCTACAAACACCAAGCCACCTGCCAAGTGTGGTGATTCCCCCTATGATAACCATACAAATTGGCATTTTATGGGGGAGGCCTGAGTTCAATAATGACTTCTTCCGGCAGATAATGTGTATTTTAATAATTGTAATACCTACATAGAATGATTATTATTTATTCATTATAATTTATAAAATCTTTGCCAGTCACAACAGTACAGCTCGTAAAAATAACACAGGCTATATTTCTATGCCAGAACATGAGTGGTTCTTGTGAGATAGTGATTATTGTCTATATGGGGATATTAACGATTTCCATCCCATCCCATCTATTCGAAAAAAGGCGAAGAGTACCTCGATAAGTACACATGCACTTATTGAGGAACTCTTCATCATTTAGGTGCACTTAATAACAGTGACAAAATGACTTTTCTGGGATGAAAAACCGAGTGTACCACACAGTACCACAATTATTTAACCTCAAGCAACATAGACTTTGAATCCTTCGCTACACTTAGGATTCTACTCTAGAATTACTATCACCCTAATTACATTAATTCGGTCCCTTGTGACACAATCTACTATTGTGTTACTAAGCATTACCTTGCAAGTGGAGCATAGGTACTGCAGCTGGAATAAGCATTTTGCTATGAATGTGGTATTGCGGCTCAAAGAAAGAGTGGCAGACTCTCTATTATAGATGTCCAACAAGTATAATGTGACCTCCTATTGCATTTTCCACCTAATAAATCTGTCAGTTTTTATCTGGATTGGGAAAATAATTTTTGCAGAATAGTGGCCTCTTCACTTGAAATAAAATATATGGGTACTATTTATTAAATACAACGCAGGATAGATAGATACAACAACAAAACAACAATAAGGGGGTTATGGAATATAAGTGTAGTTTTTACTCATAATCATGCACTTAAGTTTTTAGGTTAGGTCAACTATATAGCTAAAACTTAACTTACGCATCTCGTTGCAGTTCGGAACACACCATTTCTTAGTAGAGATGGTAATAATCCATACTAAACACAAAACCAAATCAATTTGCAGGGGGTCGATCTGTGTTTATTCGCACCCATCGAAATCCAAAGTTTTGCCGGGTCAGAGGCAGGCACGGATGTACATACTAGTCACAGGGAATCGTTAATGCTACCGAAACTAGCAAAGCCATTGTTAAAATCTATAATTATCGAACAAAACAGTCAAAAAATAAAAATAAATAATAATATTATTTTCCACGAACCAGTGTTGCCAACCCGTAAAGACTTTCCCCTAAGATAATTTTAAAATCCCCTAAAAACCCCCACATTTTTTCTGTTTAAATTTTTCCTTTACAAAATCCGTTGTCTATAATCTATTACAATATTATAAAGAGGAAAGATTTGATTGTTTGTTTGTTTCTTTGTTTGCATTGAATAGGCTCCGAAACTACTGAACCGATTTGAAAAATTTTTTCTTTGTTGGGAAGCTACACTATCCCCGGGTGACATAGGCTAAATTATATTTTCAAAAATTGGGGATCCTTACTAAAACTCCAATAATGTAACCCAAGGTGTAAAAAAATTACCTAAAATATTGTTTACATCACGTGCGCTGCAAAAACTATTGATGATAGAATAAACTAATGTACTACGACTTTGCAGAACACATCATGAGGCCTATGTTCAGCAGTGCGTATCTTCAGGCTGATGATGATGATGAAAGTATTCAGATGGACAAATAGACAGACATAAGGAACTAATATCGTCGGTGCGCCTGCCAAAACCGTTATGTATTTTTTCTTTGACATATTTTTTCCGCTAAGTTGTTTTAAAATTGAATTTTGCATCGACTACAAAACCAACTATGTGTTATTTCCTTCTAGAAATCGATAATACATAATGTTTTTTGCCACCGTACTGCATTTTTAATTAATTGATAAGTATTTCAATCATTAAATAAATCAGTTTTTTGTCTCCCCTGAAAACTTCACTAAACACACATAGAGGTTTTAGCAAGCGCAACGACGATATGACGAAATTATAAGGGTTTCTTATACTTCGTCAACTTAAAAAGCTATGAAGATGGAAACAGACGTTCCAAAATAGACCACCTATTTGTTATGTGGGTACAATAACTAAAAAAACATTCTTTCATCATCTAAATATCTTAATGATCATCCAAATGCATGAACAAATATCGGTCATTTGCGGCCACGCTGATGAAGAAATGAAGTTGTTTGGTGGGACAGAGCGATTCACTGCATTCGAAAATATATCAACAGGTGCAAATTGGCACCATTCAGAAATATATGACTGTTTTAACATACTTTGACCCTAATAAATTCCCCCCAAAAAAACCCCTAAAGAAATCATGCCCCTAAACTTCCTTCTTTCAACACTTCTTCCCCCTAAGTTTAGGGGGAACCTTCAAGTTGGCAACACTGCCACGAAAGAAAATTTTAAACAGAGTGACCATTTGTAAATTTCAAATTCTGCCCTAAATAGGCTAGTAATAGAAATCTGTCCAAATCAATTTGAAATCTGCCAGATGAATGCCCCGAGCTTTTCATAATCGGTATTCTATAGATTTTTTTAATAAAATCGAATAACGTAACGAGCTAGTCGTAAAAACCTAAAAATAGGACATTTAAAAAAACCGTTTTTTGTGAAAACTTACTCACAGATTGGGAATATGATTGTAAGAAAGAGATGGTGTGATACGCTAGGATATAGGTAAGAACGAAAAGGATACATCATGTTATGTTTTTGTTTATCTACGTGATTACATTTTTTGGTGACCCAGTATCAAAATCAGAGACTATCTGGGAGAAATACAGTCAATCAGTATTGGTTTCATCTTTCCAATATGTGAGTTTTACTAGGAGGCTAATTTTTTTTTCATAGGCAGGTATGTACACACAGAAAAAACATATTGACTCACTGCTCGATGACTGATTGACACAATAAATTGATCTCAGCTCCCAATTATGAGGGTGTATAGGAATGGGTCACGTGCCCTCGAGAATAGTAGATATTACCAGGAGTCGTCGCCGTGATTGAGTAGGTCCCCAACGAGTCTCGGAAACGACAAGTGGTATGGGGGTAACGCTTAAACAAATTCGGAGTAAGCCCTGAATTGTTTTCAGAGATATAAAAAGGGTGCCCCTAAACAAAAACGGTGGCCCCTATACAAAATTGAAACGCTCATAATTCAGAAATGGTAATAGGTAGGTGGGTCTGGGTAGTGTTCGAACAAGTGCCATAGAGGACGATAGGGACTGTCCGATGGTGGTCATGAAAATCCAAGATGGCGGATCCAAAATGGCAGCCATTTATAAAAGTTAGTGCAATCGAGGTGATTTTTTGAATGGGGGGTCTACAAGGCCACAAAATCATTATTTAAATTTTTATTAATATCGCCATTTTTAATAATACCATACAAACTTTATTTCACGCTTTTGAGCAATTTTGTCTAGAAAATTATGGGAAATTTTGAATACTTTCATTGACATTCGTATTAATATGTGCAAGGTTCCTTCAAAAAATTCATAAACTAATCTTGGTCATAACCTTTCGTCACTCAACCAGTAAACGGCCATGCTAATCCATACAAGATAGGTCATGAGCGTTTTAAGGAATGTAGCAAACCCTAAGACAATTTTAGAGAGAAAAAAAAATGAAAACTGCGGAAAGATATCCGCCATAAAAATTTTAACCGCAAATGATAGCAAAACTATGACACTTTAGTATGAAGAGCTTAATATGGTTTGGAAACAGGACGGAAAGATTTCAAAATAATTTTTTTTAAATGGTGGAAATTTCGGTCGCGGCGTGAAACCCAGTTTTACTGATTCAGATCAAAATCGATATCTGAGGGTCCCCAAAGATGTTGATCACCATTCTAAAATCAAATGACAGGACTTTTTTGTATGGACCTTGAGTGTTTATTCAGAGTACCATTAATCAGCGTACAGTGAATGTTAAATGAAAGATTAATAACGATGGATTTATAATAAAGTTAAAAAAAAATTATTCACACCTCCAAAATATTTATATTTGGCTTCAAACAAAACGGAAAATATTTAATGCTTGCAACTCTGGTGTCGGCAAATTGAATGTTTTACATTATCTGTAGCTGGTCTTGAAGCAGGTATGCACAGCCAAAGCATTGCACAGCCCGTATTGTATGACCAGTAGGATTGTATGGCCCAAAACTGGTGTGTATGGCTTCCAAATATCGGGCTGTACAATACGGATGGTACAATGTCTTATTCTTAATAATGGATGTGCAAAATAGCTACGGGCAGTAATGCACGACCCGGAATGTACAGCAAGAATCCGTGTAAATAGCTTTGAAATACTGGATACCTGCATTATTTGGTCATGCATTCCTGGCTGTACAAAGCAGTGATTGTGATTTAAATTATGTTTGTCAATGTCAAGTATCTTCTGTGGTTTTCAAACTCGTATTACATTTCTATTGACGCAGTAGTGTTCTGATATTGCAAATTTACATCGCAGGATTAAAAAAATTTAAAATCATTACGGTGTAACTTTATGTATAACCTTGTCTCATAACCCACTATTATCATTTTGATTAATTGCATTTTTTTATGTAATCGAATGACGTGACGTGGTAGTCATTCGCCTGGTGTTAAGCGACACGGCCGCCCACAACAGATTGCAGTGTCACTCGGAACTCTAAATTAAAGTTTCGCGTGACACTGCGCACTGCGCACGTCATCCTGAGACATCTCTTTAACACCCACTAATTAATTGATTTATTTTCTCAGGGAACTTATATTATAACCCTCTCCTTTTGACATGCACTATTTTTCAATAAGGCTGCCACACAACGGTACTTTTATCAAAATATGAACTTTCCTTTTTAGCACCTTTAATATAAAGTCTTAGAAAAGTTTTTCCCTCCCACCTCGTCTCTCAAATCTGCCAAATTATTTGAAACGTTTTTACTATCTGTGACAGGATATTTGAGGGCCAAATATGCCAAAATGGCAGAAATCTGCAACAAATGGTCACACTTTTAAACATATGCAACGCATTTAGTGATGGGCGTACCGTAATCGATTGTTATCAATATAAATGCAACCACGAGAAGAAGAAGAAGAAGATTATAATAAGTGATGGTGGTTTTTAAGATCGATCAGAAAAACTGGTTATGTAATAAGCCATAAAAGTAATAAAAGTATGTAAGAATCATTTATTTGCAATCTATGGTGCAAGAAGTAAGCCAATATTTTTCCTCCTTATATTTTGGCTCCACACATAGTGTATTTAGCCAGTGTCAAGTATTGTAATTTTTCATCGAGTTATGGAATATTTCACGTAAAGTCAAGTCTTCGTCATAATCCAGTCTAAGTCAGGTAATCATAGTCCAGTCTAAGTCATGCCCTAGTAAAGTGGTGGCGACTTTACTAGAAGCTTCTATGGAATTTTGAAGCAACATGAAAAACCACGTTTCACTACATTATATCACTTGCCCACACTCATGCTCATAATTTAACACTTAATGCGTTAAACGCCACCAATTTTAAACATTAATACTGGAAAAAGCACAAGTTTAGAAAAATAATACAATGAAATGACCGCCAAAACTCCGTAAGCCAATTTGTTTTTATGACAAGCTTTTATCATACTAATAAAATATTGTTATTAATTAATATAAAATATTAATGGGATATTAACATTTTAGTAATGTTAGTGACCATGGAAGTTTTAAATCTTTTATAATACTTCAAGACGACTTTATTTATTTAATTTGTTTATACGGTACAGACTTCCAGCGGTCTGATCGAGTTGGGATTCGGCATGGAGCTGATATTCAATGACAGTAGCTTTCTATGCTATTTTGAAACGGTCTGATGATGACCATCAAAGTTAGAGCCAGGTTTTTATTAATATTCAATAATTGTTTTAGTGATCTTTCAAATACATGCAAATATAATTTCTATCGCTACATAATAGACACTGTGTCAACTTCACTGACACTGCAGATAATTGAACAAGGCGAAATTTACAAACTCTGAATCAGCTGATTTCAGGTAAACTGCTAACTATACTGTGTTCCATAATCTTAGATTTTTTATGTAAACAAAGGGGATAACAGTGCAAAAAATATATTTTATAATAGTAGTTTACCATATTTAACCAAAACAGCGTTCAATTATTTTTTCTAGTCGTAATCTGATCAACTATAAAATTATAATCGTTTTGTACTATCTATTTTAACGTAACATCTGTTCTATAGAATAAAGGAAACATTTTTTGATAGAAAATATTTTATTATACTGGTAAGACTGTAGAGGTTCTAAACATTTTCAAGAGAATATTTCTGCCGCCATCATTTCCTTTCATTCGTTTTTGTTTTCTCAAACGCAAATGTTCTTTCTTCTCCCTGCGTTTGTGCAATTTTATTGTGATTTTTTTTGTAAACTAGTTGGTTATTGTTATTAGTGTTTAATTTGTTGTTGTTCCGTTTTTTTTGTTAAGTTTGATCAACTTCTTCCCGAAAGTGCGCAAAATAGTGCTTCAGCGGGGCCCCTCGATCTCAAGGAACTTATGTAAAGAACAAAAAAATCTGTCACCAGTCAAAAAGCGGCCGAGGAAATCTTTGAGTGCCACGGAAAAACTCGTGGTAATGAACGTTTACAAAGAGAGACATACAAGAAGTGGCCTGAGGCCGAGTATTGGTGACTAACAGGCCATGCAAACAAAACAGCTTAATCAAAATAAAACCAAAAATATTTTACATCACGGAAAAATGTTTTGTACAACTGGCATGTCACTTTGACAGTGACTTTTCGTGACATTTCTAATTTCTAATTCTAATTTAACGTGGGGGTGATAAGTCTTGCACTGACGTCCCACTCGGGGTGTATTGTGCATTTCCCCCTACCAGCATCTACCCGAGCCATCCCAACTCCTTAAAATAGCGGAGTGTGGCTCTAGGTTGCTGGCACAGCAGCTCCAGTGACACTGATGTTGGGTGTTGGAGTGACGATGATGAGGCATTCGAGATTTCTTGGGCAGAAAGTTGAGCGTCTTCTCGTGTTAACATTCCTGATGTGTGTCTGGCTTTCTCTGTGGCTGTGCAGTATCTTAGCACGTGTTCCACAGTCTCATTTTCACTCAGGCACCCTCTGCATAGGGGGCTGTCCGTGGCGCCGGTCTTATACAGATGGTAGTTCAAATTACAGTGGCCTGTGATCAGGCCTACTATAAGCCGGAGATCCTGCCGTTGCAATTTTAGCAAATTATTTGTGATGTGTTTCGTGACATTTCTTTATTTACATAAAATATCTAAGATTATGGAACACAGTATAGGTATGATATGGCAGATTGAAAATGGTGGCAATTTTGATAGTTTTCCGCTCGGGTTGATTTTTTGCATGGATGGTTTCGAGGCTGCATCTTACAATATTCTTTTTTTGGATTCCACCAGTTTGATGGCCGCCATACACTTCTTTTTTGCGTTTTCAATCAATTGTTTCTCGAAACAGGGCGAAAATTATTGAATATTTTTTCCACTTTCGTAAGGTGACCAAGGTTGTATCAAAAAACTCAGGACCTGGTCTTTCAACCATCCGTCACTCGGACAGTCAACGGCCTGGCTAAACCATACGAGATACGAGATAGGTCATGTGCGTTTTAAGGAATGTAATGTAATCAACAAATTAAACTCTAACTAGGATTCCCTGTATCTGGGACCCAGGAACTACGAGGACCATGGTCCCACAACATCCAGGCACAGAAAAAGGTTTGCATTTTTTTCGGGAGTCGAACCCACCACCTACGGGTTATGAGCTGACCTATCAACCACCACACCACAGTTGCTGACCAAACGTTTTACTCAGCGCGGCAAATTCAAGTTTTCTTGCGTGTTTTGGCAATCATAGCTTAATTAATCAATCTGATTACGTGAAAACTAATTTTGCGCAAATAAATAGAATGCCCCAACAAATTACGATTAAAAGTATCACCTACATATTATCATTGGTTTAGCAACAAATGGCATGAGACTGAAAATCCAAGACGAAATGTGTTTATTGCATTCTATTTAATTGTGCAAAATTAGTTTTCACGTGATCAAGTTGATTAATTAAGCTATGATTGCAAAAAAACCAATCAATCAATCAATCAATCAATTCAATTTATTTGCCTGAACATGGGTACATACAAAGATGATAAATAACAATAATTAAGCTCTCCACATTCTACCGAAATGGCATGCAAAAAATATTTAAAACATAAAATATGGCAAGTGTCAAGTAAATAACATTTAAACAATCACAACTAAGAACCAAAAAATAAAATAATAAAAACACTATCTTTAAGCACCTATCTACATAAAAATGTCAAGTAAAACAAAATATAAAGTCATTAATAATAATCAAATATCCCCAAAATTATATGTATTGTAATTAAATTTTTTTGTCAGTTAAATATTCGTTAATTGTATAATAGGCTCTCGTCACTAAAAAGTTAAACAATTTATTTTTAAATATTGCCATACTATCTGAATTCATTATTGGCTTTGGCAAACGGTTGTATATTCTTGGCGCCATACTGAATACGCTTTTGTCAAATAGTGCTGTTCTGTGAGACGGCATGCAAATTTTTTTGTTATGTTTGTTTTTTTTTTGTTATGTTTGTTAACGCAAGAAATTTTGAATTTGCTGCACTGAATAAAACGTTCCACCTTAATTTATTTTATTGTAAATTGACGTGCCAGTGTAACGCGATGTTATAAGGTGAATAAGTCTATGAATCTTATTTAACAGTTCCTTGTCATACAATTCTCTCGCGTTTTGTAGTAGGTACGGGGTTCACTTTCCCTGTTTATAATATCGTATTTCTGTTTTAAATTCTTTAGGGAAAATATAAAACTGTAACAAAAACCACAATTATTAATTATCCCTACTTATTTTTTAATTATTCACGACTACATTTGTGCTATACTTTATTTATCGATTTTCACAATTCGATGCGTGACACGCTTATCTACATATGTACTTAAGCGTGTTTTATTTCTCAGCTGTCTGGTCAACTGGTCGTAATTATTGATTTATCGGTGTTCCCAAGGGTGAATATCGATTCATCGATTATGAAATTAATCTGGACATGGACATCACTTATGGCGATTTGTTGTTTTGTGTGTCTACGTCACAGACTATTAATGGATACTATGTTCACAGACTAGACCACACAACGTATTTTATGAAAAAAAAAAGCACACTATTTATTTTAATATAAAGTGAAATAATTTTAGCTAATTTTCTATGGTTGTTTTTTGGGATTATTATATAGGTACATATTATTATTAGGTAGGCAAATAAATCAATTTAAATATAAAATAGCAATTTAAAATAGCGCCATCTCTTGATCTGTGCAGGGACATATTTTAAAGTCAGTCTGATAATATTCAAACACTTTTGTTCTGAATTATAACACCATGCTTGTAACCTCCCAAATCATACCGCACAGAAGCCAACTCTGTGCGCTGCGTAGCTTCTTCAAACATAACTGTTTAATGTCTAGATATAAACCTCACGGCTTCCGCGCTCGTCACTCTCTAGCTAGTATTGCGCATGCGCGGCCGTGTGTATCCCGCGCTTTTTGACGTTTAACTTTTTTTTGGACAAAAAGTGCTTTTGTTTTTAATTTGTGCTCCTATTTTGCAAGTGGCCAGAAATAGTCTTGTAAGTAATCGCTTTATGAGCTGGTCGTTGACATCTAGGAAAAGTGGGTCAATGTCTGATGTTGTGGGAAATTTAACGGGTCGCCGTCCTTTATGGCTATACGCTTTTATCAGTACAAAATTAAAACTTTGACGTGATCTGGGAACGAAACGTAAAAGCGCTTGAGATGAGCTATTTTCATACGTTTTCGTATACAACAAACAATAAGTACCTACTTTACATAAACTTAAGTAGTTACTTAATATTTATTGAATTACTAATGAACTAAGAAAATTATACGTATATTCATTTAGAAATAGTATAGATTGTTACACTAGCATATTACCATAATTATCTGTGAATGTTAATATTATGATTGTGTAAATTTTTATGAGTAGGTACCTGAATATGTAGGTAGTTATCTATCTATCTATATAGACATAAGTACTTACTTAGATTTGATAACCATCCTTCCATCTTGTATTATTGGCTTTAAAGGTTAGCCGAGGCGCCATAACTTTGATAAAAGCCGACCGAAGACTCCGCCATCGCGTGCCCTATCCTACGTAAGATATGATAATTATGAATGACTTTGCCTTTAGCATGCAGCGCATTGTACCTACATACAATGTCTTTGCTAGAAGTAGGTAAGCCCAAGCTTTAAAATTGACAATAATGCATCAATAATATATTAGCGTTCGGGAAGCTTCGACCTATCTTTTCGTTCAAAATACCGCAGAACCTAAAAACGAAGGTTTTTCATCAATGTGTGTTGCCAGTGATGACTTATGGAACTGAGACATGGTCTCTTACTGTGGGCCTCGTTAGTAAGCAAAGTCGCGCAGTGAGCTATGCTCGGTGTTTCCCTGCGAGATAAGCTAGAGTGACCGATATAGCTTCTAGAATTAGCAAGATGAAATGGCAATGGGCAGGCCACATCGCTCGTAGAACTGACAACCGATGGGGAGGAAAGTTTCTCGAGTGGCGACCACGAACCGGAAGACGCAGCGTATAGGCCGGCCCCCCACTCGATGGACCGACGTCTTCAAGCTGTTGATGATGATGATGATGATGATGATGATGATGAATAATATATTGTGTTGATTTGACAACACTGTGTCTCACTCTTATGTGTTTACTGGTGTACTATGGAAAAGTCGGAAAATTTATATCCACAGCCATAGGTAATAATCATGTTAGTAAAAAAAAATTGTCTTAGCGAGAGAATAAACTGAGAAAAAAGAAGAGAGAGAGAGAGAGAGAGAGACAAAGATATGACTGTATCTATGTGTTAGAGCGCTGCAGTTAAATTATTTTTTCTGAAAAACCAAGATTGCGTGGAACTTACCTAAGATGGAATATTTCCTTTGGAACAACTTGCTAGGACAAAGGCATCAAATTACCCGTATTAACTGACCACTGGTGGTAAGATTGACAGTAATAGAGGCAAGAAACGAGAATAATTAGGTATACTTGCTCTACTGGAAACCGTCAACAAATAGGTACCGTACTATAATCAGCTGCAAAGGTGCTAATGGATGAATTTTTAGAGGGGAAAGTAGTCTGAACTAAATATTCTCAAACAGGGTCTCGGGGCTGATTTTGATAAAAATTAAACTGTTAGTAGTAGATAGGATAGATATATCATTCAATTTATAAAAAAAATAATTCCTGACTGAACTGACTTGTATAGGTAGTAGGCGTTTCAAAACTTGTAAGACTTACTTCCATAAATCCTGAAAATAAAAAACTAATGTTATATAGCCTAGGTATTGTAATCATCATCATCATCAGCCGCAAATACGTCCACTGCTGAACATAGGCCTCCCCCATAAAACGCCACTTTGGACGCTTATCAAAGGTACCACGCTTGGCAGGCGGCTTGGTGATCGCAGATTTTAATGTACCGAGGAAAATGCTGCTGCCCATTCCCTAGACATTCCTTAGCCGGCTCTTACGGCACCCACGGGAAGAGATGGGGTGGCTCTATTCGCAAACCAGGACCACACGGCCATGTATTGTATTGGAATTATTAGTTATTATTATTTTTTTGTTGTTATTACTGTTTTACTGTTACAGATTGTACAGCAGTAACCCGAACACAGTAAAATGCGCCTGCACTTATTAGGTGAGTTATTTTTACGACTTTTATTACAGAATACAGAGTGCTATGTAAGGTTCATTACGTTCTATAAACACATGTTGTTAGACATCTAGTTATTCTGGGCACTAAATATGTAAAAAATAATTATGTAAAATAAATCCTACCTAATGATTGTGTCACTCACACAAGTTCCAATAAGGCCATTGCTTTTTCAGGGTTCCTTATAAATAGTAATTTTACCAAGGAACAAATTCGGAATTTAACATTGAACTTTATAATACCAGTAGGGCTAGCACGGCCGGTAGACAAAACTGTCTTTCCCCTGTTTTACTCCAAGCAAGTATGAAGAAAGTGACGTGAGACGGGGAAAGACAATTTTGTCTACCGTCCATGCTAACCCAGCAGGACGGGTACTCTTAAAATATAGGTGAGATTTTCATAAATAACATAACATTTTTCGGGAATGATTCTAAAATTATGGGTCGCCAAAGTAGCCGGTACATATAACCACTTTCACTTTGATTTGATAGACCTTTACCATAAAATAAAATAAAGTAATATTAAATTCCGTGCTAAAGTTCTCTCTAAAAGGAATTGGTTCTAGCAAAATATGTTGTGACTAGCTGCGCCCCGTGATTTTACCCGTGGATAAAAAGTAGTCTATGTGTTAATCCAGTGCATAAGCTATATACTGGGTGGCGCAAAAGTACTGGCACTAAAGAAAATACTTTTATTTTTTTTATATGACATTTTCTGTCATTCTGTTGTTGAAAATTGTGTAGTGAACAAATGTAAAATACACTGAAAATAAACATGGACCGTTTTACTCCCCAAGAACGTGGAATAATTGTGTCAATGTTCTTACGGAATAATTCATCAGTGATAAGAACACAACGTGAATTTCGTCGACGATTTCCCCACCGTCCGGCACCGATTGGTCGCACAATTCGACGCTTTGCCACACGCCTTGAAGCAACTGGCTCAACATTGGATAGACCTAAGTCTGGGAGACCAAGAACAGGCCGTTCAGCTGAAAATATCGATGCTGTGCGCGAAGATGTGGAAGAGTGTCCAGAAACATCAACGAGGCGACGTGCCACGCAATTGGGCATTTCCAGACGGACCCTGCAGCGTATTTTGGTGAAAGACTTAAAGATGTTCCCGTATAAAACTCAAATGACTCATCAACTGCTGCCTGCTGACCACCGAGCTCGTCTAGATTACTGCCAGCGCGTCATAAACCTCAACCTTGAAGAGGATGATTTTCCTTCAAAATTGGTTATGAGTGACGAAGCGCATTTCCATCTCTCAGGGCATGTCAATAAGCAGAATACTCGGTTCTGGGGCACTGATAATCCGCGCATTATTCAAGAAACACCTCTACACCCACTAAAAGTTACTGTATGGTGTGGCATCTGTGTTGACAGAGTGATCGGACCCTATTTTTTCGAAGACGCTGGAGGCAATGCGATAACTGTCACTGGAGAACGCTACAGAACCATGTTACGTGAGTTTTTGATACCCAGTTTGGACGAATTGGGGCTGGAGCACATCTGGTTTCAACAAGACGGCGCTACGGCACACACAGCGCGCGACACTATGGACTTAGTGAGGGACGCTTTTCCAAGCCGAGTTATCTCTCGTTTTGGCGATTTGCCTTGGCCTGCAAGATCACCCGATCTGACCAGTCCAGACTTCTTTCTTTGGGGTTTTTTGAAATCTCGGGTGTATGTGAACAAGCCACAGACTCTCGCAGCTCTAAAAGAAAACATTCGTCAAGAAATAACGAACATATCGCAGGAAGTGTTACGGCAAGTTATGCAAAATGTCATAAATAGGGCTCAAATGTGTATCAACTCTGGAGGTCACCATTTAAAAGACATCATCTTTAAATCCTAATGGTACGAAATTTAATGGCACAAATATACATTTAAAAAAACCTAAATCTAGATTTCTAATTTAGAAAAAATGTTATAGCTGAACCAAATAGGGTCTTTACTTTTGCGCCACCCAGTATATTCCAAGTTTCATCGAAATCCGTCCAGCCGTTTGAGCGTGAAGGAGTAACAAACATACACATATACAAACTTTCGCCTTTATAATACATAGCGTGATTATTTTAAACATTGCGTGTAAGTGTAACAACAAGAAAACTGCATTTCAAAGGCCATTGACCTTATAGAAAACTGCATCACAATATAACTTACTAGGTATATTTTTAACAAGGCCCGCTATACGGAACCCTATCAAGCATGGATGCTCTTGACAAGTATTTTTTTAAAATCAGCATATTCATGTATTCCTAAGTCCAAACTCAAGGACATTTATGTCATCTACCAACCCCCACTAAACTAGGCGTGGTGTAGGAATGTGCTAAAAATAGTCTATTTGCAAAACTACAGTAATACAACTAGATATTCTATAAAACTAAACCAAAACTAAAACTATAAAATTAACAATATAATACAAAACTAATCTAACAAACCTCTACCAGTGGGCAAAGTGCCCAAGATGCTGGCAGCATTGCCACGTTGAATGGCAATGCTCAACCTTTGGCCCAAATTTTTTTTTTTAATTAATTGTTTGGTATACAATTTGATGGTCAAGTCATATGGTCAAGTATTGGGCCTCCTGCGTAGTTCTCCTCGCATATACAAGAATTAAAAACAAGCAAGTTCGGGGTCATGGTGAATGAAATTAAATATGAGGACAGTCTATTTACGTGCATTACCTAATGTCGTATCTGAAGATGACCTCACTAGCACGATGTGGAATACTTGATGTAATAATACTTACGGAAATTGTTACCTATGGGGTATCGTAATAATAACATAGATAACCTACACTATTAGGTTTCATTTCTGAAACCCTATAAAATAAATAAATGAAATAAATAAATTTACGGAATTGCATTACTACGGACAAGCTTATAGGATACGACACGGATCTTTAGGGACAAAACTATGGAAGTACGAAATAAAACGTCATAATTATTTTTTTGGAAAATGTAAAAAAGTCTAGGTGTATACTTACCTAGATAACCAATGTTAAGTAGCAATTGGCCCAAAAAAAATTACTTTAAGTAATAAAACACAAAAGATTTTTTTCTAATACAATAAATGTATACATATATATCTACTGATGTTTTAAACAGAATTCAAAACAAATGGAATTTATCAGCAACTCCCAACATAATTCAATTCATTGGTTATGATTTGTCAGAAGTATTCATTTAAATTTCAAAGATGTTCGCGTCGCTTCCGTTTATAAAATGTGCCCGTATGAATACAACGATGCATCGATAAAAAGCTAAGGCTGCAGTTAGATCGGGTTTCAGAGAAACAAAGTAGTTCCTCTCAGTAGGGCCTTTGTTATTAGCTTTAGATTAACAGTACGGCAGCTATTTGTTCAACAAATTATTCTTAAGCAGCATAGATATTTCCCGTTAGATACAGCTTTGACAAAAAGACGTAAAGATCAAGTGTATGACGTTAAAATTGTGAAAACAACGTTTGCTAGAAGATATGAATATTACTTGAGCTGCTACCTGTACAATAAAATAAGTAGGGATGAGACAATCTACCAATTATCCAGCTTTATCTGTAAAACAATAGTTATTAAGTGGCTTAAAAAACTTGATTACCAAAAAACGGAAGAATTGTTCCGAATCTTAAGGTAGACTGCGCCTAGAACTGTTTTGTGCCCACAATATTATATATGTGTGGGTACTTCTGCTTTTGTTTTGTTTGTATAAGTGTACAAACATACAAGTACACGTAATACATAACTCATATTTATTAATTCTATAAAACTTCACGCGCACGCATGCGTTAGTCCTGCGATCTTAAATGTATTAAGCAGAGGACATTAAAATACCAATTTCGTCTCCACCAGTCTTACTTATAAATACCCTTTAATAGTTGAGGTGTTAATTAAAATTCACTACTATTTGGTTATGAAACCTAACTGATATTTAGTTTATTTGATGAAGATGATTTATAAGTAAAGGCCAATGTTATAATTTAGAAGGGAGGGTGAGGACGGGTATTTCATAACACGGGGTAACCTAGTATGAATACTGGTTCTACACTCACGTATCTTTTGTTCAAATTACTAATTACTATCTACACAAACAAAATATTATGTACCTACGAAATTACAGATAGCGTGTTTTTAAAACTTGTAAAAGTATTTGTTTTTTTGGAAATAAACATTTATTTATTATTTATTATTATTTTGTTATTCTTTAGTTGCACCCCTTGGTTTTGCAGTGTGCATACATTTTCCTGTATAAAATTTGCTGTGTCAATCACCAGGCCATAAACTATCACTATGTAAAGTATAAGTGCTTATTCTAAGTATCACAACGTATATTAAAAAAAAAACTTTGAAGAAGATTCTCAAAACGATATAACTCCACCTAATAGTTTTGTATGGCGGTGTATTATTAGTTGTAGTTATAATGATTGTAGTTATTGCTTTAGAGAATAACAAAAATATCTTAAGTCTGTGGAATAAAGACACTTTGCCCGTTGAAAAGAAATGGGTAGGTAGTGGTTCGTCTACACGGATTCCGTGATCAGACTGACATGGATGGTATGAAATGGTATAGATATTATATATCTAGAGGTACAATTATTGTTAGGTATTGAAATAATTATGCGAATGAGCTTTACGTATAGCTAGTCATATTACTGAAAGATTGTAACAATATAGTATAGGTAGGTGTAAAGGCTCCATCGCATTGATTACAAAGTAGGTAAACAATAATTATGTTGAGGTACCTACACGTAGGTATGCATGTTAATGAAGGTAAGGACTCATAATTATGTGATCCATAACTACAGGTAATAATTACTTGTGATGATATCTACGGGAATGAATTATCATAAACCAACCTAGGTATTAATCTTCAATTTCAATCTATCTATACTCTAAAAACTTTGGAATAAGGGTTTGTAAAATCCAAATTCAAAACAGGCCTTTCGTTTATGAATTTAATATATTTACCACCATCACAATAAAAACTTCCACTGCTAAGCATAATTATAATATAGTCTTCTTCTCTAGTGGGATTGGTTCGTCGAAGATCTTTCTCCACCGAACGCCAAAATAATAGTTTGAGTCCATCGGCTTCCCGCAAAAGCATAAACTTTGTACTCTCTACCGAGATTTACAACTGCGTCGGCACGTATAGGACTTATTGTATAAGGTTTCCTATATGTTTTCACCGTGCGACTGCACCGTGCAGATTACTTTCCCACCAAGTATGCACTTACTCTGTTACTAGAGAGTTGAAGTACCGTTGGGAATAAATTACATATTCACTACAATTTCATATTATGTATACCTGAATTGCTGTTTTAGTTAGTTCTTCTTAACGAAACACTCCAAAGGTGATTTTACGGAAACTTAGTGAAGCGATGTTACACATAGGTTTTACTAAAATAATGCCAAGTCTCATACTTATTGCTTCGAAGTTAAGAATCTTCATCATATTAATACTGATAGCAATGAGGTTTCCTATTACAGCTATGTGGATTCTCATAAAGTTCTTGAATAGATTTAAAATAAAACAACATAATATATAATGAGAGTCTATAGTGTACGTTGTTGTTTTTGTCAGTCTATAGGAAAATATTTGCATATTCTTCTCAAGTAAATAAATATTACGAAAACTGTGTTTATACAACAATAAGAAAATATGAACTAAACAGAATCTCTTTCATGCTCATTATAAAGAAGATAGAACAAAACGGATCTTTTTTGTTGATGGTGCACACGCGAGAGTACAATAGCGTAGTAAGGTCAGCACGGTACATTCACCGCTCTTGTGGCAACTCGTGCTTTACTATATTGGCAACAAGTATTTTATCGGAAACATGCCTTAAAATTCGCAACAGAGTAACATACAGGCATTCAATTGGAAACGGGCCTAGGGCATTGTCTATAAGTAACTAGCAGGCTCAGAGAGAATGGATGCATTCCTTTGTTATTCTGCGTTCCATATAAATTGCATAGAGTAAGTTGAAAATTACAAACAATAAGTATTATGCAGCAAGTATCGTAGAAATAAGCCTAAAAAGGCAAGCGTACTACTCCAACTTTACCTACATAGCTTAAATGAAAAAATCAGATTTCTTAAAACCTTCTGCGATCACCAGGTCGTCTGCCAACCGTGATGATTATGGCAAACTCATACTTATGATAAGCGCCCAAAGTAGCGTTTTATGGGGGACGCCTGTGTTGAACAGTGGACGTCTTCCGGCTGTTGATGTGATGTGATATGCGATAGATACATAATTATGAGACTTATAAATTGATTTCACTCCATTATTATAGTGAAATATTTTTCCGGCTAGCATCAAATAATGCTAGGAATACAAATACCTTCTCAGTACACTAGTCCTGCGCCCGGCATATCACCAAGTTACCATGGTTGCAAGAATCTGTGCCATTCACTGCAATCACAATCATTTTGCTCCCATAATGGAACTTAATTGCAGATCAGGCGGTAATGCAATAAGATTAAAGAAGTTTTTAGAAGAATGTTTATTTTAAGATGATTGTATTTCTTTCAACTTACTATGTTGATGATTGTTGTGTTGCAAATGTTTAGTTCTACATTTTGTTTACTGCTGTGTTTGGTTGGTAAGGTATCTACACGTTACATAAACTAAAAGAATAGAGTATAATTAGAGACAGGAATGAATAGACACATTAGTCATCTCGTTCCGTCTTTGGCTCATCGTCATCACAGATTAGAGAAAAAACAATATCGTCATTTACTGGAGATGGTAAGTATATTTTCACCTCACTAGCTCGGAAAGGTTCTCTTTGTCATTCAAAATCAGGCGCAAAAACGCATTTTGCTCGCTAGCGTGGAAAGTGTTTTTAAAATTCGAACGTTTCTATTCAATAATTTTCTTGTCCAGAATTGAGGATTAAATCGCAGATCTGCCCAAATTTAACCTTCGTGATATCGCCAGTCCACTGAAAACTCATTAATACCACAGACTACCTCCTAAAAGATACCATCTTTTTCTCGTTCACCAACCTCATTTTTAGAATAATCGCACTGTCCAGCACCAAAGAGTATAATTATAACCAATACGCTATCCAGCACGGCGACTGCATGGAAAATGGATGAAAAACACTTTTTCTTTAATTTTCCATGAATCACGTGACGAGCTAGTCGTTTACCTGATGTCAAGCGTTACCGCCACCCATAACTAAATTAATAAGCTAAAAACTAATCTTTTCTTAGCCTTTTAGCTGTTTTTCTTACATTTTCCTCGCTGTAGTGAGGTGAAAAGTGGTGTGTTGCACTCGGCAGCAAAGTTTTTCTGCGTCTCGTACTTTTGAAACCTTCGCTACGCTCAGGATTTTTCATTTGAACCACTCGCTACGCTCGTGGTTCAATCCTAGAATCCTTCGCTTGCTCAGGTTTCAATTCAAGTACTCGCGCCATAAACCAACTTTGCAGCTTAGTATAACAAATAACTATTATTTTGTCTTTCAAACAGAGGGACAGATTGGAGACCTTATAGAAAAACATAAATATGTTTTTCTTTCACGGTCAGTTTAACATAATGGCGTTGAAAAGATCTTAACTCATTTGCGTTGTATTGTGTTGTGGTACCATGCTAGTCTCAAAACACTATCACTAGTTTTCAGCTTAATTCTTTGTCTTTAGTTACGCTTTTAGATACTGCTTTGTAGGCATGTAACTATGTAAAGATATATATATAATACAGTATACAATAATAGACAAACAAAAGGACCAATGAGAAAACAACTTCAAACAACTCACACTTACTTTTATGTCCAGTAACAGAGATACGTGAGTTCTTTTGCTAAATAAAGTAGATAAAATAAAAATAACAACATTTTACAAATAAATTTTTGCGGGTAGAAAATGACCAGTCAACCGACAAAACAAAACAAAGTTTTCAAACCTCAATCGCGTGACCCCAATCCTCCAATCATTACTCACTGTGTCACTGCAAGTTTAAAATAAATGGACATCCTTCAACAGTTATAAAGCGAATAATATGCATCTCTACCGTTACTTAAACCCACTGGTGCGAGTTGCGACCCACATACGGAACGGCTCGATATCTTGAAGTTAAATATAATCGATTTAAAGATTATTGGTATCTGTTCTATCGATTAATATAATACATATTGAGCATTCTTCAGCAGTATGTTTTTAAATCAATTATAGATTATAATGTATACGATACAGTAAATATGCATCTGAACCATATAGCGGAACCCATCGCCGCGGCCTACTTTCAGAACCTGCCTGTATCGATAACTATGTTGAATTGATACAACTCAGTTAAATAAACTCGTCACACTCGCAATCGGTGCAAGGACATTAATTATGGAGTATGTGGAGATATTAACCTATGGAGTATGAACAAGATTATTATACAGTAGAGTTACTTGACATTTTATTCACTGCTACCTACATCAGTACATACGTATTTTCTTGCCCTGTTAACAAGACAGCTTAGAGAATTTAACCACTTGAACGAGACAGCAATGTTTAGGGAAATTAATTTGGATTCAAAGTTTCATCTCGACATTCAGCATCAGCTATTTGCTAGCTGCTATCACTTCTTTAAAAAAGATAATTGTGGCGCTCGTTATAATTTTACCAGAATGCCGAAAAATATATTGGTGCCACAAAATATTATCTTTATTGTAATGTCAAATTCTTTTAAGAGGCTCAACCAGTTTAAGGCTTTCTGTCTCTTTTTGTGGGACGGCTACAAAAATACGGAATCTTGTTAAAATTAAAGCTAAAATTGTAAAAACTTTGGCGCTTCCAAACTTGTATCCTTGTATGTATGTCGCCGCGCGACCTTGTTCAGGCGCCGGTCATTCGGTCATGTCGTGTTGTTTTTGAATGATCAACAGGTTTACGACCCGATAATCTTGATAGTTAATTAAAAGCTATAGTTTGCTTACTGGCGAATTATTTATAAGGTGACGGGACAATAGATTCAGTTGGAATACTTAGAATGAAATAATTAGTTTACTGGGCCAGATTTTCAGTCGTCACGTATCGCGGATGATACGTCCATGCCTCCAAATGATCCTTCTCCTTCTGCCGTGGCTGCATTTGAAAAACAATGAGCAATACGACTATTACGAGATCCCTTCCTCGTAATAGTAGTAATACTAGATACACAATCAATAAATATGTGTTATTTTATTACGCAGATTAAATCAAAACTATTATAATTTGATTCCTAATTACATTGTCGATTTTTCTTAGGCTTACTAGAATTATTATTAGATGTTTGCATTTGTTTTTACATTTACACTTGATAATCAAAGCTTAGTAACTTATGTGATTTTTTACAATTAATTTCAGTGCTTTTTCTGAGCATCGGGCTGAGCAGTGCACGATGGCTGCGACAAGGCAGGAGCAAACAGACTACCAGTTTTGTCGGAGAGGCTACCAATGAGCTATCGACGGCTATCTTCCAGGTATAACCTATATAATAATACACGGAAAGATGATAAGTAGATATGTTAGTAACTAAATTTTGGGATGGTCTTATATTCAAAACAAGAATTAAATTATCATCCGCTGATCATGATAATGATGTCTTCATCATTATTGTAACTTTTAAGCATGGTCTCATGGTCGTGAAACTGGCAGCAAATTGATATTCTAGACAGGTTGTGCTACTTTTGTCAGTTACCTGCACTTTCGAGCTGATACGAAAGTTGTTTTTACCATGTTACTGCAAGTGTGTTTAACGGTTCGTGTGATATGATTACCATAAAATATCAGTAAATATAATAATTATGTATTAACAAGTACTACTTTCTTCGTCAGCTTTCTTTTGCGTGTATTTTATTAAATCGAGTTCCGTTTTCTAGGGTTATATAGATGACAGCAAGAATATTGCTTTCTCTCCACTTGGCTACTCTGCAATCCTGGCTATTCTTGCTGAAGGAGCCAAGGGCGAGACAAGAGAACAGCTGGTCTCAGCCCTACATCTACCTTCAGACCCTGCTCTTACTAGAAAAACGTACCGTTACATAATGGAAAGGTTGAAAAACAAGAACGAGTACAAATTCAACCAGCCCGAATTGAAAAACTTCTTCTACGTTTACAAAAACTACACAATCAATGAAGATTACAAGAAAATATTAGAGGACTATTATTTGACTGAAGTTCGGTCAGTTGAAAGGTACAATTCTGATCATAATAATAGTGACGACGATGAATCAGACTCTAGAACAGAATATGCGGTTGATGAATCCAATAAGAAACAAGATGATAGTAAAGTTGAAGATATCCCTGAGTTGATGCCTCCTAAAGAAACTGAGAAGTATATTAGCTTTGCTGTTGAGGATACTCCTGAGAAAGTAGACATTTCCCAAATTGAATACAAACCTGCGAAGAATATCAAAGAAAAGATAAAACTAGTAAAGACATATCCAAAGAAAGATGAATCAACAGATGAAGAAGAAACTATGGTAGCGGTTGAAGCGAGAAATCATGCGAGAAGTCTAAGGATTTTGCAAGACAAGAATGATATATCTTCAAGCCTTTCTGTGAACAGTGTTGGCCAAAAATCTGCATCTAGTAAGTATTGATTATTTATTTGTAACATTGTGCATTTATTTTCACAACTGTCCTGATAGCTCAGTAGTTCTGCCCTCTGAACTGTAGGTTGTGGGTGCGGTTCTCACCCAGGACAAACCTTTGTGTGATGAACTACGATGTTTGTTCTGTGTCTGGATCTGGATGCTATATTATAAGTATGTATTTAGTATTATAGAAACTAACGTGAGTAGTATTCATAACTAGGTAACTTTTAGGTAACGTAACTTTTTAGGTGGTTCTCATCGTACGTACAAAATCGATGCCAAACTTTAGTACTCAATGGCTTTACGTCTGCGCCAATGTGTATTCCTTCCGGGGTTCCTCAAGGATCTTTGCTCGGGCCTCTTCTTTTTGTTGTGTTTGTAGCTGACATTTCTTCCTGTTTCCATTCATCTAAAATCCTGCTCTACGCTGACGACATGAAAATTCTGTTTCCGATTCAAACCAATGACGACGCCTTGCGTCTCCAAGAGGATTTGAATAGATTTCAAAGCTATTGTGTTAGAAATTTACTTGATTTGAATGTCTCTAAGTGTTATGTCTGCTCCTATACTCGTAAACGTAATATTATTATTTATAATTATACTCTTAAAAACTCCCCTCTTTCACGAGTTTCGATAATTAGAGATTTAGGTGTTGTTTTTGATTCTAAATTATTATTTGATAGTCATGTCAGTAGCGTTGTAAAAAAAGCCTCGAAAGCTCTAGGGTTTGTGTTAAGAATGTCATCTCAGTTTACATCTATAAAAACTATTAAAATTTTGTACTGTGCGTATGTACGTAGCCACCTAGAATATGCCTCTCAAGTTTGGAATCCGATCTATGGTATCTATATCAATCGTATTGAAGGCATACAAAGAAAATTTGTGCGTTATCTCCAATACCGTACTAAAACCTTCCTACCTGATTATCCTGCCCGGTGCAAAAAACATCATTTACTTCCGCTTCACGAACGAAGACACATGGCAGACATAGTTTATCTTTTTAACTTGGCAAATGGTGCGGTTGACTGTCCTGAGCTGCTTGGTCAACTGGGGTTGCATACTCCTATTACGCGTGTGCGAAAACCAAATCTTTTGCATACTCCAGCAGTACGGAGCAATTATAGACAAAACAGCTACCTTAGAAGAGCATGCAGTAGTTACAACACCATGTCCAAAGACGTTGACTTGGACCTGTTTAACACGGCGGTGTCCAAATTAAAAAGAATTGTGGGCGATAAGTACTTTTTATAAACGTTTTTTATAGTACCTATAATTTTCGATTTTTGTATAATTTTGTTTTTTTTATATCTATTTTGTTAAGTATTTTATTGTAAAATTGTATGTATCGAACATTGTTGCTATACCGTATTTTTCTCAATATCTAATAGTTTGTGCGCGTCCGTCTTTCTATTGTACTTTTGTTGTTTCGGCTATTCTGTTTATGATATTTGTGAAAACTTTTAATTAGCCTTCTGTTATAGTGTAGTATTAATGTGTATATATAACTAGCTGTAACTTTTCCTTTGAAAATAAAATAAAAAAAAATAAAAAAAATAAATAAACTAGAACTAGTAAACGGCTAGCACTCACGAAATTTGAATTGAATAACAGCACAGAGCCGCCGTCGTGGCCACGCATACTCCGTAAAGATGGGCATCTGTATTGCCTGAACACCGGTCGAGTTATTCGACTAAAATTTCGTGAGTCCTAGTCGTTCACTAGTGGTAGTATAGTTAAGTATGTATTTACAAACAAAAAAGTATACAAGTATTCAATCAGTTATCTATCTGGTTTTCATAGTACAAGCTAGGTATGCTTAGTTTGGGGCTAGATAGCGCTGTGTAAAATGTCTACCCATAATTATTTATTTATAACTAGGTTTTTAAATTATAGAACCTGTTGCGTAAATTCCTCTAAATTTTACATTTTATTATAATGTAGATAAAAAAGCACTTCACGTTCAGTTCGTTTTTTGGCTTTATCATTATTGGAATGCAAAATAACGCGTTTATGAAATCCATTAGCAGTTATGGGTACAATAGCCGAGGCGTTTGAACTTTGATTTGAGCAGTCTAGTGAATATGAAATATCAACACCGTTACGTATCTTTCATTACACTTTAGATCAGTATCTCTATTCATGATGATGATTATAAGGAGAGATATTGATATATAAACGTAAAAAAAGAGTTATTTATAATCAATGATATAATTTCCTTGTATAAGAAAACCTGAAACCGTATTGACCCCTAACCTTAGTAGTTTTTTAAATTTAATTCAGTATCACAAAAAAACATCATCATCCTCTTTGCCTTTTCCCATTTGTTATTGGGATTGCCTCAATTAATAATCAAATTATATACATTTTTATTTTCTTCCGTGTTACAAAATAAGAAAATGTGCTGAAATGAACACACTTAGCTTTATTTTAATGTGTTTAGAATCAGAAATTTTCTAAGAATGTAGGTAATTATTCATTCTATTATTTTTAGAATCCGTATCCGACTCCCTGATGATAATCTTCAATGGCATGTACTTCCGGGGCTCTTGGAAAAAACCCTTCGATCTGGTTGAGCCAGGGTTGTTCTACAAATCTAGCTCAGAGAAGAAACAGGTGCCCATGATGAAGACCAAGGGCACGTTCAAGACTGCGTTCTTGCCAGGATTGGACAGTGAGGCTATTCAAATTCCATATGATGTAAGTGTTGTTTCTAATTTCTCACTTAGGTACTACCCACCCGCACTCTAAAGGTACCCTGCGGGAACCTGCGAGATATTTTTTTTATGTTAATGAATGACATGACGAGCTAGGCGTTCGCCGGATGCGTATGTCATCCTGAGATATCAACACACTATAGCAATAAGAAGACTGTGGGGTCATAAAGTCTCATTTGCCCAGTAATTTCACTAGCTACAATGCCCTTCAAACCGGAACACAGTAGTGCTTGCACATTATTGCTTGGCGATAGAATATAACTGGTAAAGCGGTGGTGCCTACCTAGACGAACTTTGCAGAAAAGTCCTACCAAGTTAATCCTGCTATACAAGACCTTGTTTAAATCCTTTCAGCCATCTTGGCTTGAAAGCAACACAGGCAAATAAACAAACATACACACAAACACGTTCAACGTTTCATGTCTATGTTTTTATTTCAGAAATTAACTAGTACTAGCTGCCTAATGTTTTAACAGTTGTACTTAACTAAGTAGCCATACAACATCGTAAAATTTGAATACCTATACTAAATGACTATGAACATGGCGAACGTTATAGACATTCTAAATGTGTAGACATTCTAAACTCTCAGTCTGCTGCCCAGCAGGGATAACATATTGCTGCTGAATATTTGCCCAAAAAAGAACCAGCAAACTCAAGACGCGTGTCATCCGTGCACTTGATATTGACTGCTAACGGAAACATAGATGTGTAATATGTTTTCACAACATCTCAGAAATCTTGTAGGGAAATAATATCCTTTATAAAAAGGGGGTTAATTCGATTTCAATCGCCTTGATTTCGTACTGAAAAGTCTTTGACTATTCAGACTATGGATGGACCTAATCATAGCGAGAGTACTTGTATGACATGTTTTTATATTTGTAATGATTGACTTGATAGCTCAGTTGGTAGTAGCCCTGCCTTCTGAACTGTAGGTTGTGTGTTCGATTCCCACTCACCCAGTACAAACAATTGTATGATGAACTGATGAACTTAGGTGTTGTTCTTTGTCTGGGTGTTATATTGTATTCTATGTTCTATTTATTTACAAAACAAAGTATCTAAGTATTCTATCAGTTTTCTGGTTTTCATAGCTTTGCTTAGTTTGGGACAAGTTGGCGCTGTGTGAAATGTTGAAGAGAACATGTATCCAGTAAGACATATATATATATATTTTAATTCTATAATTTTATTAGGGACTTGAAGTCGTGCAACGACTATGTCAGCTTCATAGTGCTCACTCTTAACTAATTACACACACACGAATAGCACGCTTAAAGAAACGTGTAATCAGTCTATACACAGTAGGCATGGAAATGATTGCTACTTTAAAATCATTATCATTTCATCATAATGATTTATTTTAGTCACTGTGATTTCACCTGTGATTTTCCACAGCCTGTGATATTTCGTTTGCCTAATGAATTTATGATCAATGGCGATTGGCTGTGCTTTATGAAATGGAACAGAGATGTGATTTAGAGCAACCTAGTGAAGTTGCGACCTGCTACAAATGATTACAAGTAATCTAACGCTACTCTTTTAAGTTAAACAAGATCAAAGATCACCGCTACACCACAATGGTAATAAAATTATACTCTTTAGGTCTCAGTTTGTTTACTGAAGCATAAATAAAATTATATTAAATTAAAATTATATGTTTTGGTATTCACGCTGATGCTACTCTCGTATTATGAAATCCGAAGCTACGATTCAATTAAGTGTGAATATCTCATTGTGATTTGTAGCAGAGTGTCTGACACAAAGTAGCAGAGTGATTTATGAAAAATTATATGATTTTTCACCTGCGCCTTGTGATTTGATCCATGCCTAATACACAGACCGGTACAGTAGGCTAGCCGCATCAGACGTTTTCGCGGATAGGATGCTTTGAAATACACCCACATCTAGCCTGTTAACATTAAACTGATTAAATAAATCATTCCTCATAGAAGCACTACGGACACACTCCAAAAGGTGATATAGGTCGTCTTTAACTCGACACAAATCAGTATTCGGGTTAGTAAGAAGATATGCACCATATTCTGCCTGTCTAAATTACTGAACCAAATTTTCCAAATCGATTCATGAATGGATGACAGAGTTCTAAGGTGACAAACAAAAGAAAACAAATTTGAGGAACTTCTCCGTTTTTGAAGTCTGTTCTTTTGAACAGAAAAGAATAAGAGAAAAGAGAGCGAAAAACCTGAAAATATTTTTAAAGGTTCAAGAAGAGCAAAGTTTTATGTTGAAAATGATATTGTTCTCCAGGGTGACCGTTACGCGCTCCTCGCCATAGTCCCCCGTTCCCGCGACGGTATGACCCGGCTCGCAGCTGACCTGCCCGCGGCGCCGCTGGCTGACATACAGGACATGCTGCGTGAGGAAGAGGTCCAGGTGTCGATGCCTTCCTTCTACGTCGAGACCACTACGAAGCCTATCGCTGCTTTGGCAAAGGTATGTGGAATAGCTTGGAATTTACAAACACCACTGCATAGATTGTGGATAGAGCTATGGAGAGGGCTATGCTCGGTGTTTCCCTGCGATGTAAGATCCGTAATGAGGAGATCCGCGGGAGAACTAAAGTGACCAATGTAGCTCTTTAAGTTAACAAGTTGAAATGGCAATGGAGGCGGGCCACATGGCTCGTAGAACTGACAACCAATGGGGTAAAAAGTTTCTCGAGTGGCGACCACGAACCGGAAGACGCAGCGTAGGCAGCCCCCCACTAGGCGTACCGACAATCTGGTGAAAGCCGCGTGGAGCTGATGGATGCAGGAGGCGAGCAGCCACTCAAAGTGGCACCATCGGGGGAGGCCTATGTTCAGCAGTGGATGTGTTCAGACTGTTGATGATGACTGCATAGATTAACATAATTTTTTGCTGATGCACAGCAAATTATGCTAGCTTTCGGTTATGCTGTTTTCCTTTTCAATATTATTACGTTATTTTTACATTTTTACTGTTATTAATATGATATTAATAAACAGTTTGAGTCTCAGTTAAAATGGAATGAAATAATATGCCGTACGGTACGTATTAATAGAAAAAGATAGCAATACAAAAAGATCAAAAATTAAATCAAAAATTTATAGGTACCTATAAATTTTTGATTTACACTTTTAATGTCCAAAAAGAAAAATGTCCAAAATCTTTTTCTATTGAGTTAAAAATAAGCAAAGACAAAACAAAGGAAAACACGGAAGTTATTCCGTTGTTATGCAGCGTTTGTATAATAAGGGCTCACTGTTGTCTCTCTGGTGAATCTCTATATCACAGATTAGAATATAATTACATATTGTAATTCAGAATTACAATTATCTACATGTTATACCAATGTTCATTCAAATCTATTTCGTCTAACTGCCTCACTTCAAAAACATACCTATCCCTAAATTTTCGCATTTACCATGGTACTAGACTGGGAAAGTTGGCATCTAAAACTGAGGGTTCTCAAGTCATCCAATATGTTTTCTTCCTCAGTTTGGCGTAAGCAGCATATTCACAAGAGACGCGGATCTCTCAGGCGTGTCTTCAGACGAGGGTCTGTTCGTGCAGGAACTTGTCCAGCACGTGGCTGTGAGGGTTGATAACGCCGACTCCACGGCCTCACAGCTGAGTGGTAAGTTACCTATATCGTATAATACTCTGTGTTGTCACCGGGCACCGGGTGGCAACTGGGAATATACCGGTCAATTATTCGAATATGCTTTTACTACTTCTGCAGTTCAGTGGTGGCTTATAATCTGGAGGGTGCAGGTTCTATGCCCGCCACAAGACAAGTATTTTTGTATACACAAAAAAAAACGCAAGTACGTGTCGTGTTCTGTGTCTGGGTGTAACGCGACCAGGGTTCTTATAATTTTTAAGTTCATAAATACCACTGGGTTCAGGATTCCTCGATACAGGCTTGCCTAGTTAGGAAACTGACGGATAATATTATATCACTTGATAAAATATTAGGTCAGCTAATTATGTACTAATGGCAATTCTTACCCTTGTCTTATTTATATAGGTCTGTGGGCATAAATTGTAATTGTTTTAGGTATATAAGCTGTTGTGTTAAAATATGTACATATATATATATATGCATATATGTATATGTATATGTACATCTTTTGCTGGATTAAAAACATTTTCATTTTTTATTTTTCATTTTTTCACCTAGCAAGAGTCTTTGACGATAACTTATCAGACTTAGACGTAATTTATTTAAATAATTTATAATTTCAATTATTCTTCATATATTCACCATAAACTAGCATCTTCAAGTGCAAATGTTAATACCACCTACCTACCCCTACTTACCTATCTACCTAATCACAAAAATTGATGTTTTCATTGTCTCCGCAGCGTCCAACACAGTACAAGAACAAAGCAAGAACTTACCTCTATCCCAAGACAAGACCCGTCGCTTCAACGTCGAGCATCCCTTCATTTTCTGTATCGTCGACGTTTTGGATAACCTCGTGGTGGTAGCTGGCAAAGTCGTCGATCCAGAACAACCAGCGGCCTTTGATTTCTAATAAAAACTTAACGATCATCAGAAACTCACTCTGGCCAGAAAGATAATTAACGAATGTGTAAAAAATCTAGATTTAATAAACGAACTTTCTTAAAATGAAAGTGGAAGAGAAACAACCTTTGCTAAGTTTAAAAAGTATTTTATTTAGTTGTCCATGCAGGATGAATTTCTGTTTCAGAACTATTTCAAATCAATCAGGCGCCAAATCTAGAAAATAATGTTCAATAATTCTAATTTTAAAATGAAAGCTTCTTTAATTGAGACCACAGAGCATTAAGCGAGTTTTTTTTCGTGCTCTGTGATTGTGACTTTTGTGTATTTTTTGTTCAGCAAGTTTTAACAATATGTTAACTCTGTATGTACTTCCACTCATTCAAGTTTTTTTTATTACTCCAGAGATTTTGAATTCAAATAATAACTCCAGACGCATTTGATAAAGAAAAAGTACACAGCCTAGATTTAAGTTAGATTAAATTAGATTAAGTTATTATTTATTTTTGAGTATTTATATTTTGTGATATGTGTAAGATTAAATTATTTAATAAATAAATATTTGTTTTCCTATGCCAAATTACTTTAAGTGAAATAGCGTTCAAGCAAATTATTTAGGTACCTACATCTCCCGAAATAAGCTCTTTCTATAGTGAAGATAAATTATCTAAATTATTTTTCTTCATTCTTTTGCTACATTAGTAATAAAGTATCTGTAGGTATCGCAATGATTAGGCAATAGATACGCTTCTAAGTGAAATGAAACGTTTTTCAGTATGTTTAAAAAGAGGGTAGTTCGAGAAAATATAAAACCAAAATCCAGTTTCATAAATCATAATCTAACGGTCACGCTGGTCGTGGTCGTACATATATTTCTGTTCAAATCCTACTTTTAAATTACTATTTTTTATACAAAAGTGTTATTATTGGTTTTTGTAATTTGAGCATTAAGTATTTGTGTTTTGTGATGGAGAACGATAAAGAAAACATGCATCGCGTAAAAGCTACAACGAGAATTCCTGTCCCGATGTCCCCATTGCCACCGATACCAAAGCATCTGATAGCCAAGCAAAATGAGGAAAAAAGACAAATCGTAAGATTCCCTCTAAGAACACTAAGCCATGCCAACACAAACACTGCAAGTACCAGTGACAATATAAAAAGTCTCGCAACATCCTCGGAGCAGGTTCCAGCACGTGTTTTTAATATCGATTCGAGGTACGTCACAGTGAGAAAGAAGAATGAATGTCTGGATTGGAATTATAATGGTCTGATAGATTTGGATGAGGACATAATAACTAGTGATGAAGATGAAACAAAGCCAAAGAACAAGCCAACGATCTCCCTCGGTGAGTCAAGGTTAGCAGTTACGCCGCGGATCCAACAGATTGAGCATATAGGAGTGAGGAATATAAAGAAGAGCCTCAAGAGACCACACAGTCGAGAGCTGCAAGGTATAGCAACTGTGTCTAAGCAACACAAGGCTGATGAGAATGTGAAGCGAAGGTTACAGTTCCAGGAAACCGTAGATGAGAGACTTCAGTCGCCGGATGTTTGTAAGTGCTGAATCTGTCATTATCATCATCAATTAGGTTTCAAACGACTAATGGTCATAAGCCTCTCCCAAGCTACGTCACTGAGTCCATGTCTTCGTTAGCTATTTTCATCCTGCTGCTGACAGCTACTCGACGCAAGACGTCACTCCTCAAGTTTGACAAGTTATGGTCTTCACTCAAGAAAACGTATACCCTATCGGCGATTCAATGGCTAATACGCCTTGCCTAATCTGCCTTGAAATCTGTCGTATTAACTAGTAAATAATACTTTCGTTACTCGTCTACTTATTTTTCTAGGCTACGTTATGTTCTAATATATTTTTAGGGAAGAAGTCATACATGACATGCCTTGCTCGAGATTATACAGAAGACATGTTTGAATACCTGCTCGCTGCAGAACAGAAGACTTTAGATGTTCCAACGCTGTCTAGCTATCTAGCTAGAGCTTGTATCGTTAACTGGCTCATGAAATTTAACGTAAGTATTGGGTTTGATGCTTTTTTTCGTAAACAGCATACATTATGAATAACACGCTCAAATAGAATTCTGGTAAATAAAGTAATTTAACAATAATGCAGCCCACTTTCAGATATTTAAGATGACCGATAATTTCCTATTACTAATGGTTATAGCTCGTAATGACGAAATAAGGAAACCGTCGAAAAAGCCTAGAAATAGTACCTACCTACACAGTATTCGGTGAACTTTTCAACTGGCCGTAGATACCCTAATCTGAAACTATTAGGAATAATGAAAAATGCTCGGGATCGGCGAATGTTTTTTCTCTCGCCATTCGGGACAACTACCTAATTTCAATAAAAACTTGGCAAAAATTTTGGTGGAGACGACTGGTATTTTGTTCAAAAAATCAGCATTGCCATACAGCGTGGCAATGCAGCCAGCGTTCTGGGCACTTTTCTTTTCAATAAAGGTCTTTTTAAGATTTGATATTTAATTTACAACTGTGTATATTATTATATTACTTAGTTTCTTTTGTTATTAGTGAGTATGGAGGTAGTTTATAATTTTAATCGTATGTATCATACATGTACCTACGTATTTATGCTTTAATGTTAATAGTATTAGGTACATTATCTCAAAATTCATTAATAAATACATCGTTATATAGGTACTCACTGCATTTTTATAAAAACTATATTATTGGAATCAATTTTTCTAATCAGGATTTAAAAAAACACAACAACTATTTTGTGTTGTATTAGTGTCGCCTGTATATTAGCGTAGTCAATATTACGTACCTATTTGTTGTAATGTTCTTTTTTCATGTCTTGGTTGAAGTGCGTAGGGTAGGTATAGCAAATCCCGACCTTAAAACCATAAGCAGCTAAACCACAAAATACTACAGAAGTCAATCACATGTATATATTTCACTTTTTATACCTACGCTCGGCGCTCGCGCTAGGGATGGCGGGCGGCAGCGGGCGGCCCGGCCCGGCTTGCCGCGCCAAGCAGTAGGTGCCTACCTATACCTACTTCTTATCATAACTATAATGTGGAAGATGACCGTATTTTTTTATCATCCATACGTAAATACAAACATACATACATAGACTGCTAAAACCGTAACCCTTTCTTTGATATCGGAATAATTTTTTCGCAGTTATTAATACAATTAGATAAAGATTTTTGAAGGCTAAAAAAATGCAGTTATTTGGCATTTACATCTTCCTCATTAGATTATCGAAAACAAGCAAACCCTACATACTTACCTCTCTGAAACAACTGGTAGATTAAAAATGACACTTCACCGTTTAATGTTGAATTTAAACAACCGTTCACTGTTACAGTTATAATAACTATTTCTAGTTGCTCCATTTTGTTCACAAGAAAGTTCACAGACGCGTGACTCAAGCGGATGGCACTCGCGCTCGCATTACTCCGAAAGACTCCGAGACATCGTGTCTGTGAGCGGTGTCTATGTGTGCGTTGCTCGAGCGCACTTACTATGTAGATTGACTTCTGTTCTATTTTGTGGCTAAACACTGCACTGGGAGTTTCCAGTTTAAAGAAAAACCCTGTGTCCAACTGCAACCGTAACCACAAATAACAAAGATAGGATAAACCATTTTAGTAAGAGACGAATTGTGATTAACGTTAAATCAAATGCAGACTGTTCACTGGTCATACTTTTTAGAGACTAAAAAAATGACGATCAATTCTTTTACATTATAAATGAAGCACCAATTAGGACATACGAGTTTTTATTAGCATACATTGTCTTAAAAAATAAACCACAGTTTGTACCTTCCACTACGTGGTAGGTACTATAATTTATTATGTGATTTAATAGAAAAAACATACAGCAGAATGCCTACTGTAGTCTTGACTGCACACAAAGATTGTTTCTAAGAGAGCGTTATTTATGTCACGGTAGAGGCATCAATTTAGGAACCTGTACCTTACTTTTTGAGAGTATAAGTTTCAAAATTAAATGTCTAAATGTGTAAATTATATTTGTGGAGATCTTCTAGGGTGCAGATGGCAATCCAGCGATAGTACAATCCGCGTGCTGGTACTTCGACTCCATCTTAGGCACCAGTAGAACTATCCGTGTAAATAAGCTGCAGCTGCTCGCGGCTGCTTGCTACTGGATAGCTCGGAAGCTACACGGCCCCGTGGTTTCTGCTCTCAGGCTGGTCAAGTACTCCAACTACGCCTTCAGTGCTGATAGGCTTTTGACAGCTGAGATAGCAGTTTTGAAAATACTGGTTTGTGATATTGTATATTTTCTTTGAACTACTTTTTAGTTGTATAAACTTACGTAGACCGACTAGGTGGACCAACAACCTGGTGAAAACTGCGGGGAGCCGATGGATGCAGGAGGCAAGCAGCCGCTCAAAGTGGCGCTCTTTGGGGGAGGCCTATGTTCAGCAGTGGACGTCTTCAGGTTGTTGATGATGATGAAACTTACGTAGACCGACTTGGTGGACCAACGACCTGGTCATAACTGGGGCGAGCCGATGGATGCAGGAGGCAAGCAGCCGCTCCAAGTGGCGCTCTTTGGGGTCTATTTTCAGCAGTGGACGCCTTCAGGCTGTTGATGATGATGATGAAACTTACGTAGTGCACCTAAATGGTTCTTATGTGAGATCTAAATCAAGACATCAGAGAGTGTATTTATACTATACAATATCATAATATCTATAGCGTAGGTCGGCGCCTTTAACTGAAGGTGGAGCAATACACCAATGAATGGTTAAATCTGCGGAGAGCTGGTGGAGGCAAAAGTTCATGTGGCGTTCAATGGGATGGCCTATGTTCAGCATTGGGCGTCTTCCAGCTGATGGTGATATTCTGTGTGAATAAAATGAAGTAAGTACCTATGTACCTACCTATATATATGAACACGCATTTTGATTCGCTTTTATGAGAGTCCAAGATTTCATTCAGATTCAGTCGCAACGCTTCCAATTCGTCTGGAGCAACTGAAGCAGTCGTGTGGTCCAGATTTGCGAATAGGACCACCCATCTCTTCCCGTGGGTGCCGTAAGAGCCGGGTAAGAATGTCCAGGGAATGGGAAACAGCATTTTCCTCGATACATTGAAATCTTCTGCGATCACCAAGCCGCCTGCCAGGTGTAGTTATTCTAGTATGGCAAAACAATATGATAAGCGTCCAAAATGGCGTTTTATGGGGAGGCCTGTGTTCCACAGTGGACGTCTTCCAGCTGAAGCAGGACTATATTTAAGAGATATTATCTTAGCATAGGTTGTTTAGTGTCTTCAACCTCATAATTCTAAATCAAATCAAATAAATAAATCTAATGCAAAGGTGTGCTCTCCAGGATTTTCCCCGACAACCAGTCATACCACAAGAGTTCATCACCTATCTATCCTGGTGGTGCGACCAAGCCCACCCCGGAGAGATCGAAGTGGCAGCCACGTTTCTATGCATGTCTGGTCTTATGGCGACCAGAGCTTTGTGCGCGGAATACCCTTCTGTTATTGCAGCTACTGCCGTAAAGACTGCTGTAACACTTTTGGGGAAGAAAGAGTATTTAGTTCGACTGCAGTTATGTCCGATGTAAGTGAAAGTTTCATTTGTTTCATTGAATGTATCTAAAGGCATTGGTTGCATCGTAGAATTCTCGGGCAGATAGGTAGATAGATAAACTCTTAAGCGACCTTGGATTGGAGACAAAGCGTATAAGCTCTTCACTAGGTGGATCCATAATTCGGAGTTCTTTAGTCACTTTCACTGTGGCTCTCAACCATCACCATTTACAGCCTGAAGAGTTCACTGCTGACATAAGCCTCCAACAGAGCACCACTTTGAGCGTTTGCTTGCTTCCTGCACCCCCGCGGTTGTGAATCAACGGTTCCACCAATAGTGGACCTACGCTGCGTCTTCCGGTTTGTGACTTTCATGGTCGTTATGATTAGCAGGTAGAATTCAACTAGAATGATGATGTTGATGATGAGATGGATATCTTTATGTCATAAGTGTATTGGTAGCATTACAGTAGCGAAAAGGTCGGGTATGATTCCAAGCAGTTTCTATGGTGATATAGGTATTAGGTAGTTCTAATTTTTCTTTTTAAGTTAGTAACTCGAATAAGTATAACATCCTTATCTCTATCTACTTAAGAGCCTACTGAACGCCAAAATGCTTAAAAAGGAGCATGATCCCTTGCACTGTCAATAATATTGCAACAATGACTTTGAAATTAATATATGGTAAAGTTCAGGACTAATACTAAGTCTTATGTATAGTGAAAACACGAATTAATAAACTTTTCTCGATAGAAAATAATTACAAAGATACCTCCAAACCGTACAAATAAACAGCGATTATTCAATGAATACTTTAAATAAGATCATGAAACTTTGTGTAGTAGTTGAACTAAATATAATGGAGGCCTTACGTATAGTGGATTTTTAAAATACCCATTATATTCATAATAAATTACCTAAACTATTGCGCGTTGGAACCATTATAACTTAGACCGCCCCTGCCGCTCGGTCCCCCGACTCATCCCCGCTTTGGCCTAGTACTATATATCTATTCTGTGGCTTTGGCTTGGCCTAGCATAAGCCCTTAATGTCTGTTTGTTTGTTGATACGTAGGGCGTCAATGTATTCTCGGTATCGGGGTAATGTACTAATGATGGGTAATTAAATCATCTCATTAGTTTATGACACTCACTGAGGGTTTAAATACAAATTTTTTTGATTGTCACCATTAGTATTCAAAATATCATTTCGGAAAGGCAACTACGATGACTGATACGACAATGTTGAAAAAAATCGAGCATCGCGCTGTGATAAAATTCCTCACGAATCAAGGAAAGACTCAAAAAGTAACTCACGAAGAAATGATGGCTGTTTACCAAGATTCCGCCCCTTCATTATGCACAATTCAGAAGTGGTCAAGTGAACTTAAACGGGGTAGAGGGAGTTTTGTAGACGACCCTCGTGCCGGTGGGCCGGTTAGTGCCGCTAATGAAGAAAACGTAAAAATTGTTGAGAAACTTGTACTCGAAGATGCCCGTGTGAGAGTGAAAATATTAGCAGAAAGAACCAAGCTATCCGTGGGTACCATTCACACTATCCTTCATGACGATCTGAATTTGTCAAAGGTCAGTGCAAGATGGGTGCCGCGAATGCTCACAGCGCTTCAGAAACAAGTGCGAGTTGATTGTTGCAAGGAGTTTTTGGAGCTCTGTGGTGAAAATCCGCAAAGTATTTATGGGCGGATTGTTACTGGTGATGAAACGTGGGTTCATCACTATGATCCTGAGAGCAAGCAGGAGTCTATGCAGTGGCATAAAAAAGGAACAGCCCCACCGAAGAAGTTCGAAGTCAGCCCATCCGCCGGAAAGCTCATGGCCACAGTGTTTTGGGATTCCAAGGGAATCTTATTAATTGAGTACACAAAAAAGGTAAGAATATTACTGGCGCAACTTACGCTAACACCCTGCGCAATTTAAAGGAGGCAATAAAAAAAAAGACGGGAAAAATTGACCGCAGGTGTGTATTGCTTCTGCACGACAACGCGCCTGTTCACAAGGCGCGCATTGCCAATGCTGCTGTGCGGGATTGCGGATTTGAAGAAATTAATCATCCATCCTACAGCCCGGACCTAGCACCTAGTGATTACTTTCTGTTCCCAAATCTCAAAAAAAACTTCGAGGCAAGCATTTTTCCGACGATGAAGAGTTAAAGGCAGCAATTAACGATCATTTTACAGACCAGGAAAAAAAATTTTTGTTGGAGGGAATCGGAAAGTTATTTTCCAGGACAAATAAGTGTGTTCAGATCCTAGGGGACTACATTGAAAAATAAATTTTATTCAGAATTTTCTGCTTATTCTTTCATGCCTATACCGAGAATACATTGAAAGCCCCTCGTATGTTTGATTGAGATCAATGGTAGGTACTTTTATTCAAGGAAAAATTAGAACAATAACCAAAACTTTCACACAAACCCATCAAAACAAAACCATCGGTTAAAAAAAATATTGCTATGTTTTATACGAGAAATCGTATAAAAAAAACAATGTGTAATTTTTCTATTAAAATACTAGTTTTGATTAATTATTGCTCTTGTTAAAGGTCACTCAAGTTTTTATCAAAAACTAAGCTGACTCGCCCCGGCTTCGCACGGGTTAATTAGTTTTACGCCTTATCTCAGTCTAAAGAGAGAAGGGAGGGGGCAAAGCCTTTATCTTTGCCCCCCCCCCCCTCCCTTCCTTGGATGGAAGGATGAATGAATGAAACGGCGAATGCATCTTTCACCCATTCATCCGTTTCCCTTGTCACAAGGCGGGACAAGGGAAATGGATGAATCTCTCTTTCCCATAGTACAGGATAGGAGTGGCTTTGGATCAAGCCTTTTTTTTAGAAATTACAGACATCCAACCTTCAGTATTAGGTACTGAAGGTTAGATGTCTGTAATTTCTGAACCACAAAACTGACGATCTTGAAATATTTACAGGACATTATTTAATGTACCCCTTTTCTAACAAATAAAAATGAATGAAATCGGACTACGCGTTAATGAATTTCAAGTAACTAAGTACATATTTTAACTTTCATCCCCTCCCATCCTCCCATCCCATCCCAGGAAACCGTGTTGAGTTTCGGGATTAAAAGTATTCTATAGCCTCCCACTCGTAATATGAACTCAAATCATGTCAAGTTTCATTTGAATCAATTTAGTAGTTTCGGCGTGATGCTCAGCCAAGATAAAAACAGACAGATAGACACACAGACAGACAGACTGACAAAAAATATAGTTTTGGGTTCAGCATCGATAATAGGCCTCCAAAAAATTTGCATAAAATTTTCAATGTACAAAATTGGACCTGTTACAGTTTTTTATATATAAGTATAGATTCAAATGTAGGTATGTCTGTATTTCCCTATATTATTACGGTTTTTTGGTTATGAATAGTAAATACCTAAAAACGTGTTCCGTTGAATAATTATTATTATCAGTTTGATTAAATTATGTAGATATTGATATGGACAGACACTCCCACCAATAAATACACACTTAGGTCTACTTTTAGGATTTACCCACATCCGCCAGGAAAAACCAACTTATGTGTATACAGAGTAAAAAAAAAGGTGTTGTAGGTAATTTTACCGAGCATAGAGGGTAAACCAAAGATTATAAAGCCTGTTGATAGCTCGTGAACATAATTTCTCGTACAAATACGACTCACCTGCGCGGGCAGAGGCGAGGTAACAAAACAAGACAAAGCTATACGAAATTACAAAGGACAGAGCAGGATGGAACAATAGACATCAACGGGTTCCAGTGATTTGTATGAAAATAGTAGTGGAAATACACTGCTAATTTACGTATGAGGGGAAGTTGTATCATTGGTCAACTGGATTTATAGTCAATGGGGTAAACAAAGCTGAACAATTTCCCCTTAAACATGGGTTGACATGTGAAAAGTAAATTGGAGTTCATATAAAAGAAATGTCCGATCTTTTCATCTAGTTTTTTTTCAACGGGCAAATTGCCTTTATTACTCAAGCTAACTACTACAATAATAAAAACTAAACTAAACTAAACTAAACTAGCTACACTACCTACTACAAAGAACACTTATGGACTGTATAATAGCCGCGATGGCCTATAGACAGTCCAAGTGCTCCAGCCCACTACCGGTAGGTAGCGTACCCAACATGCTGGCCGCATTGCCACGTTGAATTGCAATGCTGATGCGTTGGGCCAAATAAGTGCCAGCATTTTGGTCACGCGTCCCATCGACCAGGCGCTCTGATAGACTTTGGAAAACGCGATGAGCTCCCGGTCCCCACGGACCCAGGGTCTCAACACCAAACGGCTCAAATATGTAACCGCTACCGAGATTACTATATTTGCGCCGTTTTAGCTGCTCAGCAGAATTAGCCGCGGCGCCGGCCCTAACGTGTGTCTCGGGAAGGTGTGACGGCGCCATAGTATCGACGCAAGTAGCGTCCCACACTAAAGGCCGCCCCATCTTCCAGGGAACCAGAGTCATTCCGTCGGGTCTTTTACCATCGTCACGCATGAGACCATTCGGTTCGAGAATGGCTCCAACATTGGCGGTGGTAAAAGCCCGGCGAATGATGTCATTAAGTGCATTCATCTAGTTTCACCGTTGTGTTCCTTAAATATTACGACACCTTTACGAGGTTTGGTTTGGTTTTTTTTTTGTATTTTTCAATTTGGTTATAGGTATATTTTTTATGTGACTCCGCCATTTGTAAACCGATTTAGATTTTTTTATTGGTACGATATTTACGATACGATTCTTTCATTCGATTTTTTTTTCTTTTTTTCTTTTATTTTGATTTTCAGGTTTTCTTTGTAAGTTTTGGTTTTTCAAATCAAAATAATTGAAAAATACGTCATGCAAGTACTAGGCAGGTAACTAATGGAATTAAGGCTATATGAAAATCGGTTAAGGGTGGGGTTTTTTATCCGTAGTTAAAGTAACCAATAAAATCTCTAACAAATTTTGATCATTGGTTAGAATTTGTTAGAGTTTTTAACCTTTGGATACCTTAATTTTTGATCGAAATACCCGCCCTTAACCACTTTTGTTAAAGTATATTATTGACACACCCTGTACTACTATAGTAGGAATATACATAGTATATTATAGGGTCAATTCAGACAGAGCAGCAAAATGCTCGAGCAGTTTTTAAGTGCTATTGGAATATCAACCTTAACTCATTTAGACAAAGCTGAAAATAATATGCAACATTTAAATAGGTAAGATTTTAATGTTGCATACTATTTTCAGCTTTGTCTAAACGTAATAATAATGCTATTTCAATAGCACTTAAAAACTGCTCGAGCATTCTGCTGCTCTGTCTGAATTGACCGTATCGGTAATATTTACAAAATACTCAAAATCTCCATCTACCATATCATTGATAACTAGTATTGATGATAACTTAAATAAATTGTAAAATGTCACCATATTACAATTTTCAAATTTTTCTTCACCAGGTACCGAGCTGCTGAAAAGAAAGCTTCAAGCATATTCAACGTGTCGACTATTATTCTCCAGGCTGTACAGACTATCACACATCCCAAATACGAGTATAAAACTCCACTGGAACACTATGGGGTTCCACCATACTGTGTAGCTCAAAAGATTGTCCACGCGGCTGTACAGTATTCATATGAACTACAAATTTAATCTGTTGAAATGGACCGCAATTGCTTGGAAGCTGTAAGTCAGGCGCGGATACAAGAGGGGGGCGCTGGGGGCGCCCTCCCCCCCACCTTGACGCAGGCAGTCCAGTAAGTACCAAGCGCGGTAATTAACCAATTTACCAGGAAGATATAGGTGCATTAATTCATTTAAAGAAAAGAACACAAATCGGTATTTTATTGTATACTTATCTATGTGTTTTTATTTGTTTGATTGTAATTATTTTCCTCTACCTTCATTAAAAAATAATCTGTCTAAACAGTTCCACCATATCTGACGCGCTGGAGTAAATCCCAAATTCCCCTCTGGGGCCTACTATAATGATTTGTCATTACACGCATAATATCTCAAGATAGCTTATTACGCCCCCGCTCCCCCCCCCCCCCTTCCTTTAAGAAATTTCTGTATCCGCGCCTGCTGTAAGTCAGCATTGCATACAATTTAAGAATTAAGATTTGTAATTTTTATAATAGAAAATATAATATGTGTTACTTTTATTACAATAATTATCTATAGTAATATTAGGCATTTTGAAATAATTTAAGAAGATACTGGTAGACACATGACAAAAAAAAAAACAACTCGTCATTCTTAAAAACTTGAACCACGACTCATTTGAAATTATTTTATTATCGGATTTTTTTTATATGAAAATAACTTTGATGGATTAACATGAAAAATATGACGAATTTATAAAAATCAACTAGACAAATTAAACAGTTTAATGAAATAAACGTGAAAAACACAACTGTACAGCTCTTCCTATCTTATTAGATTTATTGGTATAATTCAATTTGTTATTTTTTACTTGTCAGTTTATTATTAACTTTTACTTAATTTTTTTTGCTATACATTATAAAATATGATGACTACATTTATTATCTATACTACTAAACTTTTTCTTCAATAAATATTTTCAATTACCTACCTACTGTTTATAATAAATTATGTACTTATATAGGCGTAGTTATAAAGTTATTATTTTTTGGCATGTTATTATAATTGATATTTTCGATCGACATATAATAAAATGCACTACTATGATTTTAATCTTTCTTTAATATTGTTATGTAGATTGAAATAATAATGTTGATAATAAATAAATTTGGATATGCTTGAAAAATATCAATCGTTTCTTTCAATAATTATACACAATACGTATCTTTTTTTTGACAGACAGAAACAGGTACCTATGCTGTCTATCCAGAACCCTTTTACAGCAAGCACTAGTATGGTGATTGAGGAGGTCAGTTCTTAAGGCGAGCCTTTTCGGGAACTTTAGGTATTTTACGCTACCTTAAGCCGCACTATTTGACGGCACGACGTATTCATTTACGCGACCCAAAAGCTGTGTGCAATACGCCGCGCCGCGCGCCGCGCGCACTTCTTTCGCCCGCGTCAGCCACGTTATGTAACTCAGTAGCGGAGATCAAGCCGCTTTGTTATTTAGGATAGAGTTAGCTTATGTTCTGGATTGATATATGATAAATGTGAACCTACCATTATTATTATAACAAATGCAATGAGGTGTACAACCGTGTTTTTATTGCTATTTTTGGTTTTTTTTTTTATGTGATTGAACGACGTGACGAGCTAGTCGTTCACCTGATGTTAAGTGACACGGCCGCCCATAACAGTTGCAGTGTCACTCTGAACTTTACGACAATAGAGTTTCGCGTGACACTGCACTGCGCACGTCATCCTAAGGCTCAATTCAGACAGAGCAGCAAAATGCTCGAGCAGTTTTTAAGTGCTATATGAATATCAACCTTAATCTATTTAGACAAAGCTGAAAATAGTATGCAGCATTAAAATAGGTAAGATTTTAATGTTGCATACTATTTTCAGTTTTGTCTACATGAAATAAGGTTGATATTCCAATAGCACTTAAAAACTGCTCGAGCATTTTGCAGCTCTATCTGAATTGACCCTAAGACATCACCCAATTTAGTAATCAGATTACTAAACTATATTATATATATATATAATAATATTATATTGGTTGTTATTATTATTGTAATACGTACCAAGTCCGGCTTGGTTCCATCCTCCCTGGTGGCGCTGCCCCCTTACCGGAGTCGATGGGAATAAAAGTGTCATCCTTCCTGGCAGCCTTAACAATAGCGCTCACCGGAGCCGATGGAATAGAAAAAGGGTCATCTGCCCCGTTATAGTCGGATCGATGAATTCACCTTAGTGACAGCGGGGCCGATGGGAATTAAAGTCTCATCTGCAACCCCGGTACGGCAAGTGCTGGTGCTTTTAACGGAGAGGATTATACAAATCTAGTTTCATCAAGCCCAGCATCAACGGTAGGGTACTAAAACATTTATAATAAGCAATTTGCCTAATATTACACTAATCTATAATACAATCAAACTGTAACAGCGTCAATTCTGTACCGTAAAGATATTTTGAAAAATTTTGTTGGAAGGTTCTCTACAATCAATACTAAAGCCAAAACTATAATGTTTTTCATTTTTGTCTGACTGTCTGTCTGTCTGTCTGTCACACGCCGAAACTACTAAATGGATTCAAATGAAACTTGCCATGATTTGAGTTCATATTACGAGGTAGGCTATAGGATACTTTTAATCCTGAAATTCAGCACGGTTCCCACGGGAGAGGGCATGAAAGTAAAAAAATTACTTATTTGTACATTTGACAGCGTCATTTGCACCATTAGTAAGTCGCAACCGGCACACTTGCACCTGCAAGTGTGCAGGTGCAAGTGTTAGTCGTGACTGTCCAATTATACCAATGACAGTAAACTAACTTGCTCATCACCGCATTTGGTAGGTTGGAAAAAATTTGACATATGACATCTTTAAAAAAATTGACATTTGACATCTGTCAAAAGTTTGACATCAATCAAACTGACATCTGTCTACACTTGACAGCGGTATTAGAACAGTGCGCAGGTCGCAAGTGGCACGCTTGCATCGAGCGCGGGCCGCACTCGGCTCGCGCACGTTGCAAGTGTGCAGATGCAAGTGTTAGTCGTGACTGTCCAATTATACCAATGACAGTAAACTAACTCGCTCATCGCCGCATTTGGTAGGTTGGAAAAAAAGTTGACATTTGACATATTCAATAAATTTGACATCTGTCAAAAAATTTGACATTTGATATCTGTCAAAAATTTACATTTGACATCAAGCAAACTGACATCTGTCTACACTTGACAGCGGTATTAGAACAGTGCGCAGTTCGCAAGTGGCACACTTGCACCGAGCGTGGGCCGCACGCGGCTCGCGCACGTTGCAAGTGTGCAGGTGCAAGTGTTAGTCGTGACTGTCCAATTATACTAATGACAGTAAACTAACTCACCCATCACCGCATTTGGTACGTTGGAAAAAAATTGACATGACATCTTTAAAAAAAATTGACATTTGACATCAATCAAACTGACATCTGTCTACACTTGACAGCGGTATTAGAACAGTGCGCAGGTTGCAAGTCGCACACTTGCACCGAGCGCGGGCCGCACTCGGCTCGCGCACGTTGCAAGTGTGCTGGTGCAAGTGTTAGTCGTGACTGTCCAATTATACCAATGACAGTAAACTAACTCGCTACTAGATGTCAGTTTGATTGATGTCAAATGTCAAACTTTTGACAAATGTCAATTTTTTGACAGATGTGAAATTTATTGACAGATGTCAAATGTCAATTTTTGACAGATGTCAAATGTCAGTTTTTTTGACAGATTTCAAATGTCAAATTTTTTCCAACCTACCAAATGCGGTGATGAGCGAGTTAATTTACTGTCATTGGTATAATTGGACAGTCACGACTAACACTTGCACCTGCACACTTGCAACGTGCGCGAGCCGAGTGCGGCCCGCGCTCGGTGCAAGTGTGCAAGTACATGAGTTGGTCGTGACCGTCCACTTATACCAAATTACAGTATACTTGCTTCGCTCGTCGTTGTATTTGGTAGGTTGGAAAAAAAATTGACATTTGACATCTATCAAAAAATTTGACATCTGTCTTAATTTTGACGTTTGACATCTGTCACACTGACATCTGTCAAAACTACAACTATCTCAGCCCGAAACTGTAGTACCATAGGCAATAAAACGGAAAACAGCAATTTCGATAACAGTATGTATATACGGCGGCCATATTAAGAAATGACAGATGTCAAAATTTGACCAAACTATGTTGATCAGCATCCTTTGGGACCCCCAGATATCGATTTATATCCCGATCAGAGCACCTTTACTTTCAGACGCGGACCAATAGACCGCCGTTTTGAAAAAAGTACTTTTTCACTGTGTGCCCCTCTCAAAACTGTACAATATTAGAACAAACTCTCCTCACAAAAGTCTTATAGTTTCGGCGTTAATTGCAAATTAAAAATCCTTAAAAAGTGAAATTGAATGTTCGCAATTTTTCAAAATGGCGGAATCAAAAATGTTTTTACACTTTCCTACCAAGTGTACCGTGGGATTTTCAGATATCGATTTTCATTCGGATCGGACAACTTTTACTATGAGTCGGTATGTCTACAGCCGCCATCTTGAAAAAAATCGGTTTTGCTGATATTGCATTTTGACCCTTATAGCATCTTTACTCGATCCCCAGGAACGATTTTCCTTAAACGCTGGTATTGGAGGCGTAAAAAAGGAAAACTGATATTTCCATAAAAGTACCTTTGTATGACAGCTCCATTGAAAGTTGACACATGTTAAAATTTGATTTCAGAATGTTGATCAGCATCCTTGGGGACCCCCAGATATCGATTTTCATCCGGATCGGTGAAACTTTTTTTCCCGCCACGGCCAAAATTTACGCTATTTTGAAAAAAAAATTTTTTGCCATTCTTCCTCTCTGGCTTTCAAACAATATTAGTTCCAGCTCTTAATACTAAAGTGTCATAGTTTCGCCGTCATTTACGGTTAAAATTTGTATAGCGGATTTTTTTTTCCGCTATTTTGAATTTTTTTTGACATCACCAAAATCGTCCCAGGGTTTGCTATGACATTCCATAAAACGCACATGACCTATCTCATATGGTTTGGCCAGGCCGTTGACTGTCCGAGTGGCCGAAGGTCGGAAGACCAGGTCGCGAATTTTTTTGAAGACACCTCTGTTACCTGGACACAAAAGTCAACAAAGACATTCAAAATTTTCCATTGGTATCGAGAAACAATGCGTCAAAAATGGAAAAAAAAATTGTATGGCAGCCATCTTTAAAAATGGCGGAATCCAAATTTTTTTTCAAATTTCGAATCTGAGGCCCCGAAAACCCCCCCATGCGAAAAATCACCCTGATCGGACTAATTTTCAAAATGGCCGCCATTTTGAATCCGCCTCGCATCTTGGATTTTCATGACAACGATCTGACAGCCCCTGTCATCCTCTATGACATTTGGTCGAGCACCACCCACATACCTCTTACCTCTTAAATATTATGGTACCCTACCTTCAATGCTGGACTTGATGAAACTGATTTGTGTAACCCTCCCCATTAAAAGCACCAGCACTGGCCGTACTGGGGTGGGGATGAGACTATTATTCCCATCTGCGCCGCTGTCACCGAGATGAATTCATTGATCCGACTATAACGGGGCAGATGACAATTTTTATGTTCCATCGGCCCCCATGAGCGCGGTTGTTGAGGCTCCGGGGGAGGATGGCACTTTCCCCCTTTTTTCCCATCGACCCCGGTAACGGGGCAGCGCCGCCGGGGAGGATGGGATCAAGCCCCTACCCCATAGCTTTCTTTCACTTACCCAACCCGCCTATTTTTTGCCACACCACCCGCTCACCTGCCCATAGGTTTTGCACACTTGCCCACGCCTATCGACATTTGCTCACACAAGCTAGCCCCTGCCTGCTAACACGTTTCCATAATTGCCCACACCTGCCCACTTTTTCTCACACCAGCCGCTCAACTGGTAACACTGATTCATACCTGCCCGTACTTGCGCATGCCAGTTACGTATTATCTAGCACCATGTATCATCATCATCATCATCATCATCAGCAGCAGCAGCAGCAGCATCATCATCATCATCATCATCAGCAGCAGCAGCAGCATCATCATCATCATCATAAGCATCATCATCATCAGCCTGAAGACGTCCACTGCTGAACATAGGCCTCCCCAAAGAGCACCACTTTGAGCGGCTGCTCGCCTCCTGCATCTATTGGCTCCCCGCGGTGTGCTGCTTGACACCATGTATACGCAATGTATACTATGAAGCAAACATAACTGCTTGTGTATGAGATAAATAAATGAGTATGATGATTATTCACAGCCTCTGTGATGTGGGGGTTTAGCAGGTCGGCTCATAACCCGGAGGAGATGGGTTCGATTCGTGACATGAATTTGTGCACAAAAAAATAACACAAGTATGGATTGTATGATTGAGTAAGGCGTGTGTATTGAGGCGTAGGGCAAGAAACTGTCCATGACGGTGAGCATAATGATAATTAGAAAGCATAGGTAAATTACATGGTAAGTACCGATTTTCCTAATGCATAACTTAGGAAGAAAGAAAGAAAGAAAATACATTTATTCAGGACATCACACAACATTACGTTCCTAACATACATCATGAAAATAAAACAATAAAAAACAAAAATAGGTAAAAGGTCTTGAGCAGTTTTTTTTCTTTTATTATATTTGATACCCATTTTATTAAAATTCACGGCCAGTGTAGCTTCGCGTCGTGGAGCGCAAAAATTTGGCACACGTCCGGCGTCGACGGGCTCTGCGAGCGGACTGGCGGCCCCGAAAATGAGCTCGGATGCCATGAATTCAAGATATAATATTCATATAAAATTACCGTATTAACTTTTTAACATTTTTATTGATCATTTAAATTTTTTGATCAATACATGATTCATTAAAATATATTTAAATAATACGATTCGTTTAAAACAAGTCGAAAAGTCATTTCAAAAAATCTAAGATAGAGGTAACTTTGGATTTTTTTTCGATCGAGTGAAGTTATTCCTTTTATGTATAAGTATGATCATTTAACTTGAAGACATCCTTAAGAATAACATATATTTTTTTCATATCTAAAAGTGTGGTTTATCTCAGAGAAAAGACGATTCAAACAAGGGCGTTTTTGGGCCAGTCTCGCCTTAACCCGGTAGCTGCGGGTTCAATTACTGGACTTAGAGGACAAGTACTGGTTCTGTGTCTGGGTGTTGAGGACCATGGACCTTGCAGTTCCTCGGGTCCTATTATACCTACAGTAGGGAATCCTAGTTAGAGTCCAGGTTAATATGTGATTGTTAGGCGTTATTTATTTATTAGCTAAGCTACTTTTGATAAATATATATTTGTTAGCAGACTTATGAAAAAATAATTTAAATAAAATAATGTTTGTATTGATAGCCTAGTTGCTGCTATTAAAAATTAACAAGTAAGTATTATATTCATAAAGTAAGTTAAAAATGAATGCAATAATTGAAAAAATAACTAAAATCGGTAAATAAATCACAGAGACACAGAGTAGCTTTTAAAGTTTCTGGAGGGCGCGTCGCCTGGCCTTTTCTCGCAAAACAAGATCGTGTGGAGCTTCCCACAGTTGCTATGAAAACACACGTTGTGACGTCACATACCAAAGAGATTGTATGTAAAGCTACCATAGCTAGCTTTACATACAATGAGGTCCTATGAAGGATCAAGAACTCACGTCCTGCATGTTTGAGCTGTCCCTTTCTACTCCTGTATTTTAAAATGCTTGTGACTTTGTCATTTTTTGAGATATTGAGTTTTTGTTTTCACAACTGTTTATTTTTTCAAGAATATTATTAATTTATGCAATAAAAAATTGCAGGCAACTAGCTTATTCAAGTCCAACGTGAATGTCTTCCAGATGATGTTCTTGATGGACTAGAATCCAGGGCTTAAGGGTAGGCAACGCACCGGCAATGCCTTCGGTGTTGCAGATGTCCATAGGCGACGGTGACCACTTACCAGCAGGTGGGCCGCCTGCTCGTTTGCCACTCATATCATAAAAAAAGGGCCTTATGACCCTGTGCAGGGTCATAAGGCCTGCAGGGTCATAAGGCCCTGTAGTGCAATGCACTAAAAATATGTGACTAAAAATCTTGGGGGTTGGACAGATTTGTTCTTATCTCAAAACTTATGGTACCTATACTTCCCGTAGGCATCGGTTCCAAAACCAAAACACTCAATATCAGCCTAAAACCACGATCACTATGTATAATACATCTTGAATAGTCAAAGACTTCATCTAAGTAAACGATATGCAATGAGCTCTTGTATACGCTACGATTTAAAAATAGGTAAAATAAACGTTCAATGATTATACGGTAAACCGGATTTTCAAAGGTTGTAGCGAATAATCTTGGATCATGTTTTTAAGTATATATTTATAGCGATTTTAAACAGTTTGGATACATTGTTTAATTATTTACCTTCTTGTCGCTTAACGCTAGTTTTAACGAAGTCAGCAGAGATATTGGGTCTCTTTGTATATTCTACCGTATCTACAATGGGGAATGCTCTGAAGAATTATTCGATCTAATACCGGCATCGCGTTTCTACCATCGCACCTCTCGCCACCGTGAAAAAGCTCATCCACACATTATTGAGTCATGGAGTCATGGAAGTCACGACTCGGTTTATGCGCACTTTCTTACCGTACATCTGTAAGATGTGGAATGAGCTTCCACCAGCGGTCTTTCCCCGGAGCTACAACATGCAGCAATTTAGAAGGAGGGTCAAAAGAGTATTATCACAGGGTAAGCAACGCATCAGTGGCACGTCTTGTGTTACAGATGTCCATAGGCTACGGTGACCTCTTCCCACCAGGAGGGCCGTATGCTTGTTTGCTACCTATAGCATAAAAAAAAGTCAATGAAAATCATCATCATCCACAGCCTTTATCATCCCACTGCTGGGTATAGGCCCCTCTTTCATCCATCCCAATCATGTGCAAATTGGATTCAGGTTTGACCCGCGATCTTTACAACATTTTCGACCCACTAGGCGACCGACATTTCGCTTTTGGAAATTATAAAGTGAAGTGTGATTTTATTAGGTTACTAGTTTACGTCTTAACGCTGTTCATGCAATGGGAAGAGGGAAGCGAAAGGGGAAAAAGATGAATGGATGGGCCGGCAAAGGCGGCGAAGGATAAGGCAGGCTCGGCCTGCCTTCCTTTAAAACTCAAAATTTTTATTGCAAATGCGCTATTTGTAGCACTTTTACTAGTAAAAATTACACAAGATATTCTACATTATAGACGGCTTCTATTGCAGTCTTATCCATTCATCCTTTCCTCCTATCTTTTTCCCTTTCCCTTCTCTCTTCCCTTGGACAGGATGAGTATAATAAATAAAAAATATAGAAACAAAAATTTCTTGCATAAATTTACATCCTTATTTCTTCGTGCAACCCGCTCTTAGCCGTTTTCGAAAACATAAAATCTTCAATGTTATTCTGAAAAATTTACTATAAATCCATTCAGTAGTTCCAGCGTGATGCGTGTTCAAAGGGACAGACAGAAAGACAGACAAAAAATAAAAATAAAAATTGTTTCTTAATCGATGAAGAAGCGTAATGCAATCTAAATTTTCAAAATATATTTAATTAAATGTACATATTTAGCCCAGTTACAGTAGGTAGGTAAAGTCAATAACATTTAAGTATGAAATTCGTAATTATATAAGTAAGTAGGTAAGTATGTATAGACAAAACTAGGGCAATTGAATTTGTCATTGAAATCGTACTACACTAAGTTGATCCAAACAAAGGGAGATCAAGTTATGTAGGTAGGTACACCTAATGCAGCTCATTATTTTATTTTGTTTAGACATAAGTAAAGCGCATATTATTCCAAATCAATGGATGCCTACACGAATATCCTCCTTATTATCCCTTGTAGGTAACTAACTGCTACTGGGATTCCCTGTCCCCACAAGGTTCGCGATAGGGACGACCCGCAGCTGCGTGTTTTCGATACGTCAACGATAAGAGTCTTATGCCTGTCTGTACTAATGTTAGACAGCACCTAACTTTGCACTTATGCTATTTTTAATAAACAAATGACGTGACGAGCTAGTCGTTCGTCTGATGGTAAGCGTCACGGCTGCCCATAACAGATTGCAGTGTCACTCGGAACTGTAAAGTATAAAGTTTTGCATGACACTGCACTGCGCACGTCATCCAGAGACATCACACAGTCCAGTAATATGATTACTAGACCGTGATATCAAATCGTAAAGTCTCATTTGCCCAGTAATTTCACTAGTTACAATATATTGCGGTCCCACAGACTCAGGGTATGTATCCTACCGTAGGAGCTAGTGATTCACAAGTTGTTACCATTTATACAGAACAAATAGATACCTATTTTCTTTCTTTTTCTTTTACAATGCCTTTCAAACCGGAACACTACTGCTGTGCGGCAGAATAACTGACAAAGCGGTGGTACCTACCTAGACGAACTATGCAGAAAAGTACTACCACCTAGCATTTGGATATGCCACAGAGGAATAAGTGTGAAGTCAGGAGATGTCAAACTGTAGTATGCAGATTGACAGCTCCTAATGTGTTGTTCCGTTCCATTCGGTGCCGTTGTGTTCCATTCCGTTCCGTTCTATTCCATTCCATTCCATTCCTTGCCATCCAATCACATCCCATCACATCCCGTCCCATCCCATTCTATCCCATCGTATCGTATTGTATCGTATCGTATCTAATCCTTTTATTGTTGAGGGGGGAAATGCCCTCGCACTTTCCTGCCACCACGGTGTGATGGCAAATTAGGTAATTAGGGGGCCGCACCACTAATGATGTATGACAGCAATCACCGCGAGATTTACGCCTGTCGCAAACCTGTTGCGAGTTAGGTAATTAGGGGGCCGGCGTAGGCCGTTTCAGGCTTCTGAGCCAGTGGGTGGGTTACTTTCCACTTCAGTTACCTACCAAACGCGTGGGGCCGTGTGAGTGTGGCGAAGAGTCCCCCAACTATCCACCACCGACCCCACTACGAAGGATGGAGAAGCTACGCAAAACGTCTCCTCCGTCCCCCGGGCCGTCTGCGTCGGAGCGGATCAGAGTTGGCATCATCCTCCCTGATTCGCTCCACGGCCTCCTTCTGCGTCATCACTGCCTCATCGTATCCTATCCTATCCTATTCCATTCCACTCAATTCCACTCCATTCCATTCCATTCTACTTTATCCTACTCTGTTCTGTTCTGTTCTATTCTATTCTATTCTTTCATTCTACAGCAGATTTAAATCTCCTGATAAAGTCTATCTAGCTATTTTATCGGTTTAACGCGTTCAATCAAATGTGGAAAAACCATGACGACACACTTCTTGTCAAGATGTTAAAGAACCACCTCCAGACATCAAACGAAATTGGGTTATACCCGCTTCAATCTAAAGTTTATATTTTTAGTGATGTAGAAACTATTTGTGCTCTTTCGGTGCTGAATACTTTACGTACGGTCACCGTACAGTCAACTTTATGTTGCATTGCTGTGAGACTTCCACGACAGTTAAGATGTCTTGCTGTGAATCATCAATATAACGATTTTTGTGAATTCTAGTTTAACTTACTCAGGATAAAATACCCGTTCTGTGATTTCCTAAGGCTGATTTTGTGTGATTGTGAAGTATGGAGCAGTTTCGAATTTTTTGTAAGTACCCCTATCATTTATACTAATGTAGCTACAACATCAATAAGTATCTATATTATAATATGAAAAAGACTTATCCATCATTGTCAAAATCGTTATAATGAATGGGATTTCGCTTATTACTATAGGTATTAAAAAACTAACATCAAAAATGGTACGTTAATATATTAAACGGAGGGGCCAAAGAGACTATTTATTTGGCAGTTTGCAATGACCCGTTAGATAATAATTACAAAAGGTACAAATTTTAGTTACAGTTTTAATTGTTTATGAATTAAAATGAAGCCATAATTATTATTATGATGGACATGGACTAAAATACCCTTAGTCACACTCCCTAAACTCCTTAAAATTTAACTTTAGTATACCGTTGTCTTTGGGTGCCCATCAGCAAAGCTTGTGGCTTTGCTGATGGATGCCTACTCTCATCTGCATGTCTCGGTAGTGATTGTTTAATTTATATTTTTTCTGTGTACACACTACACACAGTCTAAGCTACAATCCAGAACTGAATTATTAAGGTAAACAATTAGTATGTCTACCTATTTTGAATAAGTCATTCATTGTAATTTGTTTTGTGTACCTATATATATAAAATACTAATTCCGACGATCTGGTGAAAGCCGCGGGGAGCCGATGGATGCAGGAAGCGAGCAGCTGCTCAAGGTGGCGCGCTCTGGGGGAGGCCTATGTTCAGCAGTGGACGTCTTCAGGCTGTTAATAATAATAATAATAATCAGTTTTTATTTCAGACAAACATTATCCATTTTTGTTAGTAGTAAACTTAACGTAAATAATGATGATGATATATAAATAAATAACTATTCTTCATCAATCAAAACGATAATTCTATGGTCCTTAATAATTAAATATTACAAATCAGATTTATTTACTTTTACTATTATCTTTTCAGGTATAACTGTGAGCATATTGGTATTAAAAGTGGCCGGTCAGACACAAATCACAAATGTCCTGAATCCGGACCAAATATATTTTGCTGACAATAAGCCAAACACAAATAATAATGTAAATCGACAAATAAACGAGCCGAATGTGAATTTGCAGCCACCGTACAACACGCCAAATGAGGCTCAACTTCCAATAAATGGATTAAATTTTGATCAACGCCCAGTAAATATCCCAAATTTAGCTCAATCACAATTCCCAAATAATGCTAATGTAGCTCAACAGCTCTCAACTGCGAATCAAATATCAGGGAATGCTTTTAATACAGGCCAACAACAAGTAAATTATTATCCGACTATACACCAAAGACGTCCAGAGGAAGACATACAAAATGTCAACGAAATATTAAACGTTCGCGTTGATCAGAATGCTGCTGCGTTGACGAATTTCAGTCTTGGTGTATTAAGGGTAAGTTGAGATAAGAACATAATAAATTACAGTACATTAACCACCAAAACAAACACAAATACACAGAAAACCAAAAATCAAAACACACACTGCATTTGTAAACCTAGTGTTGCATTTGGAGTCTATTGCATCTCTCACCACTACCTAATTAATAATGTGATGACGTTAGTCAATAATTTTCATGCTCAATACCTATTGATGGGAAGGCCCGTGAGGGCATTGGATATTCCTATGTTATCATAAAACATAGGCATGAAAAAAATGCCTTTTTCTCAAACATACTTGGAAATTTGAGCATTATTTTGACAACCTTCTTCGAGATAAATCGAATTTGAGGTTGAGTCAGGTGAGTTGTTGTTTACTGTACTGGCGAGCAGTGGCCGGCAAAAGTTGTATGAAAATCCATATCTGTCGTGGTTTAGCGCATATCTGTCGTGTAATTAAAAATGGAACGATCTTTGACTCCGAAACGTGGCAACCAAGGAGGTAACTTGTCAAAGGTTTTATTTAAATTTCGAACTGGCTAGCAAATAGAAAGCAGACTATTAAAAAAAAAAGAACACTATCGTGGGAAAAGTTACTTTCAAATAAAAAGTTCTGCCTAGTTTAGTTCTACTTAGTTTTAATTTCTGCGCATTATTTGAGAAAAGTAGGTACTATATAAGCCTTGCCCACAACTAGGTATTGATGGACATACGTAGGTATGTGTGCCTCGGCTTCGCCTCGGCCTACATTCACATGTTCGTCCGTCAATGCCTCTGTTGTTGGCCACTGCAGTAGTGTACTATTAAAAGTAATTATATACATAATTATATAGAATTGAATCTATGAGTAGCTTTATCATTGAGTTGTTTATCTTCCTGATCATACATAATATGCCATTTGATAATATTTAGAAAGATTCAATTTTAAAAACTATATACCACCAAAGAACTTATAACTATCTGATCATCTTAAGTTATAACTAGTTTTCTAGTTTAATTTTTAGTCTGTTAATTTGTTTTTTTTTACTAATCCGTGTCTGTTATTTTTGAATACAAGTCCATCTAAGTAATTCATACTGCTCTGCTACACCGTAATATAATGTAGTATTTATAATATGGAGGTTTGGAAACACGCAGTTTCATGTAAGGCTCTCACAATTTGTGGACTATCATGGTCCCAGTCACCCCCTTTCAGGATAACATACCAACTCAAACTCACCTTGTATAAGTAGATTGTATTAATGTGGAAATGCTATCCCCAGTGACATATTCGTTCACTATTAGGGCTTCCCAACTTCAACATGACGCACAAAGCTCTCGGGCTATTGATCAGCAGAAGATATTTGGAAAATTATATATTTGAGTACATTATGCAGAGTTATTTGCAATTAATTTACAACCTGTTCTTATAATTTTTTTTTTTCATTTAAACACACTACTTTGTCCTAAGGTTTTTGATGTTATGTTAAAAGCTGTGTGTTTTTAAATGAAAACATATTTTTTATGTTTAGTTTGACTGGCACCATGCATTTATCTAATTATTATGTTACATTGATAAACAGCGAGTATTACAACAATTTTTTGATGTCATTCATTAACATTTAAATTAAAAATATCAATTCTTTTTAAGAAACTGCTGTAAAATGTTTTATAACACAAGTTTTTTTTTTAAATTCATGACATTTACCTACGTCGGATTCACACACGTGTGTGACAATCTGTGATGTCAACGTTCCGCTAAGTTGATATAAGCGGCTCGCCCCAGCTTCGCACGGGTATAATATTTTACGCAGCGCACGCGATGTAAAGAATATTTTAGGTAATTTTTTACACCTTGGGTTACAATATTGGAGTTTTAGTAAGGATCCCTAATTTTTATTTGAAAATATATTAGGTATAACTTATGTCCCCCGGGGATGGTGTAGCTGCCCAACAGTTAAAGAATTTTTCAAATCGGTTCAGTAGTTTTGGAGCCTATTCAATGCAAACAAACAAACAATCTAATCTTTCCTCTTTATAATATTGTCATAGATAAATATATATATTGTGTGGACATGTCACGCAGTGCCATCTAGCCCCAAACTAAGCATAGCTTGTACCAGAACCGATAACCGGAACCAGATAACCGATAGAAATACTTAGATACTTTTTTGTTTGTAAATACATACAAAGAATACAATATAACACCCAGACACATAATCTAACATCGATGATCATCACACAAATGTTTGTCCTGGATGGGAATCGAACCCACAACCTATAGTTCAGAAGGCAGAGCTACTACCAACTGAGCTAACAGTCAACAACTTATATAGCATTGAAAAGGTTTAACTGAATTACAAACTTAATGACCCTGCAAGTACCTTACATCTTCATTATCCTGAATATGCAAACATGTTGCTGTGAATTTTATTTGTTATTTGTCGCCATAATATAATACATTAGAGACAGCCTCTGTGGTGTGGTGGTTGAGCAGGTCGGCTCATAACCCGGAGGCGGCGGGTTCGATTCCTGCAACAGGACAAGTATTTGTGCACAGAAAAAAGCGCAAATTAATACTTGTTCTGTATCTGGGTGTTGTGGGATCATGGTCTTCGTAGCTCTTGGGTCCCTATATACAGGGAATCTTAGTTAGGGTCCAGAATCTATAAACGTAATCGTTGGGCGTTATTAATTAAAAAAATAATGAATGTGTTAATGTATTAGATTATATAATGTAGGTAGGTATAACATGAATAGACAATTGTAATTAAAATATCAATATTTTTGAAATAATTGAAAGTTTTCATTATGATAAACATATTTTGTTTTTGAGTCTCGGTACATAATTATGTTGCTGCAAGAGTTAAAAGCTTCACTGTCACTATATATGAGTTCAATCTACATCTTGCTTCCTAAGCCACCTGCTTCACCAGTAGAGTACTAGTCGTATTCTCAAAATCTTAAATCTTTCAGAGCGTTATTGAACAGAGACAAGGCAACGCAGTAGTGTCACCCTACTCCATCGCGACACTGCTCTCGTTGCTGCAGCAAGGTGCAGTGGACCAGTCCTTGGAACAGATCTCCGTGGCACTGCAGATGTCTCCACAGACGTCTGCTGCCTTCTACAAGAATCATAGACAAGACGTAAAGGTAGGTTTCATTATTATCATTAATGTTAAACACACCAAGTAGAACTAGCAATAAGCCTCCGTAGTACACAGAAACACTTCATTTATTACTCACTCCAAGCTAGCTCAGACTCGACTGCCGTGTACCTAATAGTCGACCACTATCCCCATCATCAGAAAGTGGAAGTCAATTCAATACTAAAATAGAAATGGAATTAATGACAGCTTGTACCAACGAGTAGTAAAAGTCAGTATTACAAGTTTATTTTTATGTAAACAAATGACGTGACGTGCTAGTCGTTCGCCTGGTGTTAAGAGTCACGGCCGCTCATAACAGATGCAGTATCACTCGGAACTCTAATTAAAGTTTCGCGTGACACTGCACTGCGCACGTCATCCTGAGACATCAGACAGTCTAGTAATAAGATTTCTAGACTGCTAGATCAGATCATAAAGTCTCATTTGTCCAGTAATTTCACTAGCTACAATGCCCTTCAAACCGGAACACAGCAGTGTTTGCACACTACGGCTTGGCGGCAGAATAACTGGCAAAGCGGTGGTAACTACCTAGAAGAGCTTTGCAGAAAAGTCCTATCCACCTAGTAAATATCTCTTATAATCCATTCAATAATCTGGCATTGAGGAAGTCGACTTATCAGGTCTCGACAAGGAACCCTTATCGGGTCGTAACGGTTGTTCGTCGGTATTATTTGAAGTCATAGCTCACTAACTTTTTCACATAGACTTAGATGTAAATGGGGCAAATTCTGTACTTTTTCAATACAAATACTTTTTCTTTTTCTGTTATTTTTTTTCTGTTTTTTATTTTCTGTGTTTTTTGTTCCGTTTTTTTTTCTGTATTTTTTTACTGATTGAATTTGACTCTTAGAATCATGGATTCTATAATATGTCTTCTGAATTCTCAATGAATATTGTTATGGATATTTTATATTACGTATTAGGTAGGTAGTTTTTGGTGTGTAAGTGTTAATTTTGTTGTTACATTGTTTGGCATCTAAAAAGATTTGGCTGTAAAGCCATCATTAGAAAATAGTTTTGGGTTGAATTCAATTTTCATTTGCTTGAACTATCTATAGACCTTTGCCGGTCTATAGATAGTTCAAGGTTCCTTTAGATTGTTATTTTTAGTTTTATATCTTAGTTTTAAAGTTTTTAGGTATAGTTTAGTTTAGTATACTTATTATTATATGTTATTTAAGTTTTGAAATAAAGTTGAATATAACCTGTAAAAAAATAAAATTCATTTAACAATTTTTAACATGGCCATACTCTATACGTAATTAATATTAAGTGTTTTCAACAAGAAATGTTCTTTGTTATGCATAATTACATGGCAAGTTTTTACTTTATTATAATTTTCTGTGCGAGCACATGTACGAGTGTATATTTAGATTTTAAATCTACAAGAACTTGAATCGCCTCGGATTCTTGAACTGTATTATTCTTTTGTAGTTTTCCTCATCCTACTAGCTTACCTGTGACTATATTGGTTTTTATAATGAATTCATGTATTGATTAAGGTAATTAGCTTTTTTGGCCGTCTAATTGATAATTATAAATAAATAAAGTAACGACGAATTTATGCGTAAAGATTCCTAAAAACTTAAAAATTGATATAGGTAATCAAATTAATCTTTAAGATCAATTAATTCGTCAATTACAACAATCGTTTGTTAATAATATCTATTGTGAGGTAATTATCTAATTTATTCAAAAACCGGTTTGTCTTAAATACAAGCCTCTTGAAGAATGCCTTCAAAAATAAAAACTTAAGCAAGTCGTAGCGTTGTTTAGTGACTACTATTCTTTGGGAACAATTCATTTTTTTTTATACTCAGAAAGTAGGTCTAAAGTTGCCTGAGGAGCAGGTTGAAAGTAATACTTTTCAACCCTAGGGAGAATCGTTTTTAATTGACAGCTGTCAAATTATAAAAAAAAACTAGTTCTATTTTCAAATTTGTATTGAATAATGTTCCAACGTTCTTTGCAGCCACTCAATTACAGCGCGATGTAAAATTGAAATAACGTAAAGTTAATTAAAGAATAAATTTTTTAAATGACGTTATATTATAATTTGGTTTCAACGATTTCTTTAAAAGAACATACTTAGGTTTGGGCAAAATATTTGCCATTTTTTTCAATGACGAAATTAAAAATAATGGCTGAATAGCTGGCCGGCTACAGAAAAAAAAGTATCGAGGCGAAAGCTGTTGCTCATTTCTGGGTTATCCCGTAGCTGGCTCTTACGGCACAGAATAGGTAATATGTTCCCACGGGCAGAGTTTGTTGTAGGTATACTATTCTTCACACGGACAATGTGGGATGGGATGATGAACATTACTTTTATGTAATTTTCCAGAGCCGTAACTCCCGCAACATCTTCACTACGGGGACCAACGTGTTCGTAGCCGATGGCTTCAGTATCAGCCCTCAGTTCCGCGGGGTAGCAATTAACGATTTTGACAGTGCCGTCACTTCCACCAACTTCGGAATTCCGGAATCAGCTGCTCAGATAATCAATAGCTGGGTTGCTTCCAAGACTAATTATAAAATTAATAAACTCATTGCTCCAGGTGAGTGTAAACATATTTTCTATTAAGTCTATGGTGGCAGTTAGCCTGGATATTTAAGCCACTTGGATCCACAACTCGGCTCCTGTGACTCCACATGATACCAGGCAAAAAGTATTGCTCTGACATCTAATCAATTTACATACCATTTATCATCAAAATCCGTTTAGTCGTTACAGGGTTAAGGCATTGAGGTTCATATATCAATGGGTTAAAGTTAAAAATAACACAAGCGTAACTGCAAGCGGAAGGCAGTATAAAAATCAGCTCTTTTTTATTTTTATCAACGATAGGCCAACATTTAACCACGGTCTCACCTGATGGTAAGTGACGACGCGGTCGATGATGGAGCATGCTGGCCTAGAAGATACTGGTTCACTCTACTGTGTTGATGTGATTATAGTTTTGGAGCTCCCATAGCCTTATGGTTATGGGTGCTCCAAAACCATAACAAATGTGCGTGGTTATCCACATTAACACAGTCATTATTCCATAAGCAAAAAGTGTTTTGCATTACACATAGGTAAATTAAGGTGGAACGTTTCACTCAGCGCGGCAAATTCAAATTTTCTAGCGTATTTTGCAAATAATAGCTTAATTACAAAACGTGATTACATGGAAAATGATTTAACGTAAATAAATAGAATGTATCAGCAAATTACGATTAAAAGTATTACCTAAATATCGTTAGTTTAGCAACAAATGGCAATAAACCAATTTCGTGTTGGCTTTTCAGCCTATTGCCATTTGTCGCTAAACTAATGATATCTAGGTGGTACTTTTAATTGTAATTTGTTGATACATTCTATTTATTTGCGCAAAATTAGTTTTCATGTAATCACGTTGAGTAATTAAGCTTTTAGTGGCAAAAACACAAGAAAATTTGAATTTGGCGCGCTGAGTGACGTTTCGCCTTAAGCAATAAACTCAGATTTCATTGAGACAGATTTGTTTCTGCGTCCATTAGCATAACCATAGTGATGCTATAGAATAACTGCTTCGACTGTAAAATAATAATTATTTTCCAGAGTCTATACCAATAAGTACACAGATGGTACTGGTAAATGCTGTCTACTTCAAGGGGATCTGGGAGGTCCCCTTCAGACCGCAAGTAACCAAACCAGACACCTTCCAACTCCGTAATGGTGCAACAAAGCAAGTGCCCTTCATGACAACCAGACGCCATTTCAGAGCTGGGATAGATAGCTATACAGACTCAAGAATAATAGTTCTACCTTTTGAGGTACCTTGACGACCTTTGCTTTTGAAATTAAATAAATATAACGAAATATCAAGCTTAGATGAAAATCAGATTTAAAACAGATTGTATAACAAATGCATTTTGATATGATTTGATTTGTTTTAACATTTTACATGAGATTAAAACATCTACCTGATGAGATCTATTCTTAACTATTAGGAAAATAAATCATAGATTTAGAAAACCGTGAAACCATGAAAAAGAAAATGAATGCTTAACTCATCAATGATTCACTGATTTTCCTTGGTATATGATTAGTTAAATTATTTATTAGTAAAATGGTGCAGGCAAAATGTGTTTAAGGTGGAACGTTTCACTAGCGCGACAAATTCAAAATTTCTTGCGTTCTTCTGCCAATAATAGCTTAATTACTCAACGTGCTTACATGAAAACTAATTTTGCGCAAATAAATATAATGTATCAATTAATTACAATTAAAAGTATCACCTACTTATTATTGGTTTAGCGACAAGTGGCAATAGACTGAAAAACTAAGACGAAATTTGTTTATTGCCATTTGTCGCTCAACCAATGATATCTAAGAGATACTTTTAACCGTAATTTGTTGATACATTCTATTTATTTCCGCAAAATTAGTTTTCATGTAATCACGTTGAGAAATTAAGCTATTATTGGCAAAAGAACGCAAAAAAAATTTAATTTGCCACGCTAGTGTAACGTTCCACCTTAAACACATACCAAAGTAAACTATTTGCTATTGTCAAGCCATCTTACTTTAAAATCGTTACAATTATTTTTATTTTACAGCGCCAGGAGTACTCCCTAATGATAATACTGCCATCAAAACTATCCAACGTTGATATGGCCATCCAATCACTAACAGTTCCTCAATTGGAGAACTATCTGAGCTTGAGACCAATGGAAGTGGCACTGCAAATTCCAAAGTTCACAATTAAAGCAGACACGGATCTTACACCGGTGTTGAGACAGGTGAGGAAACAATAAAACATTGATACTTTATTTGATGCATGTCTAGTAGATATGGAAATGGTTGCTACTTTTTATTCACTGTCATTTGATCATATGATTTATTTTTGTCACAGTGATTTCACCTGTGATTTTTCATTTGCCTAATGAGTTTGATCTATGGTGACTAATAATGATTTATGAAAAGGAACTGAGATGTGATTTAGGAGCAACCTAGTGAAGTTCCGACCTGTTACTAATCATTAAAAAGAAATGTAATGCTACTCTCGGATCTTTAGTAAACAAGATCAACACCGCTACATCACAGGCACCGATTTTTATTGAGTATTATACTTTACAGGCTATATACCAGTTTGTCTACTGAAGCATAAACTAAATAATTATTTTTTGATATTTACCGCTGATGTTACTCTCGTATTATGAAATCTGAAGCCATGATCCATTAGGTGGGATTATCATACTATGATTTGTAGCAGAGTATGTGACAAAAAGCAACAGGTGTGATTTATTAAATGAAAATCATATGATATTTCACATGCTTCTTGTGAAATGATCCATACCTAGTGTCTAAGCTCTACCAGAAGAACGAACCTCCCTCGTACTTGAAATGCACGCGGTTTTTTTTTTCCGACGAAAGCCATAGAATATTGTTTTCCCACATACACCATTATGTCAAAGGTGAAGTGGGAGTGAGACACCGACAGGAATATTGATATATCGTTAAAATCGCGTTCATATATTTCATTTTCATTTACAACATTTCTAGAATTCGTATTAAACAATACCTACTACCTTCTATTTGCTGGGTCTGTCTGCAAACAATTTTTTGTAATCTAATAGGATGTTTATGTTCGAAACCAATAATTAGCATCTATTAGTTGTAGTACCTACCCATCTTGTTCGATTGATGAATACTAAAGATGGTGATTCATTATTTTATCAACCGCTTTCTGTAACTATTTGCCCACTGTTGTAATGATTCTGTGGTTGCATGTAAGCTAATTACCACAGAGCATTATAATAAACCCCCCCCACTCGGTAGACCGATGACCTGGTGAAAACCATGGGGAGCCGATGGATGCAGGAGGCAAGCAGCCGCTCAAAGTGATGCTCTGTGGCGGAGGCATATGTTCATCAGTGCACGTCTTCAAACTGTTGATGGTGATGATGATTACAATAAATGACGTTTCGCGGCAAATTGGGTTTTTTTCGTAGTCTGTGCTGTACTGTTATATGTATACTATTTAGCTATTTAGTGATATTTTTGATTTATCTGTGCCTATATTAAGCTTTACGACATTATTATTAGAGGCTTTATTCAATTGTTGATGCAATCCTTATTATCATGTTATCTGTTTTCAGATGGGGGTCAGCAATATATTTCAGCAGAGGTCTGGTCTGGCAGGCTTAGGGCTATATCGCGGCATAACTCCTCAAGTATCTTCCGCGGTCCATTCTGCTGTGCTTTCAATAGACGAGGAAGGAGGGACGGCAGCGGCTGCAAGTGCCTTCGCAGTTGTCGCTTTGTCGAACGATGCGCCGTCTCTGACTTTGAAATTGGACAGACCTTTTGTCGCAATACTCTGGGATGGAAAAACAAGGCTACCATTGTTTATGGCCAAGATTGAAGATCCTAGTTTATAAAAAATTTAAATTATATTTATTTTTCCGTACTTGTCAATATTATCAGCTGTGCTTGATGAAATACTCTTACCATATACGTACACATGTAGTTTTTTTTAATAAAAGTGTAGGTTTAGGTATATACAATGGAATTGTTTGTCGCCTTTAGGTAGGTATCTACTTCGTAGTTACTATTGTTATTTAGCTTTTATGATTATGAAATGAGTTGACCAGAGTTGACCTTATTATTTATTGTATTTGCTTCTCTGTGTATTTAATCATGGAACAAGGAGGAGAGGAATGCCACCACCAATACACCAAGAAAACAACGTAGATCAAAAATATGCCTAAAACTAGATGGCGTTGCAAAATAAGCGGTTTATAAGATGAGCGCAGATCAGAAATGTGCCAAAAAACCGATTTGCAACGCCATCTAGTTTAACGGCACCGATACATGGTTAACATCTCACATGTGCGAACAAAGCGATTTGCTTCCACATTCATCATGCGAATAGCCAAAAAGTGGAACGCTTTACCGGCGTCTGTGTTTCCCGAGAACTACAACCTTGGGGTCTTCAAATCGAGAGTGAACAGGTATCTTCTAGGCAAGCGTGTTACATCCTAGACCGCATCGTCACTTAGGCCCGATTTCACCAAACTAGAATAAATTTTATTCCAGGTATAACTTTCCGAGAACAACCAAGTTACGCGAATATAGCCCTTATATCACCAATTTTGTGAAGGAATAAGACTTATTCCTTGGATACAATTAAAATGGCGTCTTTTTTGTGTAATTTCATTTGTCAATTAGCTGTATCCAGGAGTAAGGAATAGCCGTATACTTGGAATAAACGTTGGTGAAATCACGCCTTAATAACGCAAGCCTATCAATCAATAAAAAGGGCATATTTCTGATCTACGCTGTTTTCTTGGTGTATTGGCATTCCGCTCCTCCTTGTTCCATGATTTAAGAGCCAATACAACGCCAAATTGCTTAAAACGGCTTAACTTGAAGCAGTATCCTGTCAACAATATTGCAACAATGACTTTGAAATTAATATATGGTAAAGTCCAGGACTAATGCTACTGCAAATGTATAGTGAAAACACGAATTAATAAAATTTTCTCGATAGAAAAAAATTACAAAGTTACCTCCAAACCGTACAAATAAACAGTGATTATTCAATGAATACTTTAAATAAGATCATGAAACTTTGTGTAGTAGTTGAATTAAATATAATGGAGAGCTTATGTATAGCGGATTTTTAAAATACCCTTTATATTCAGTGTAATAATAAATTACCTAAACTATTGCGCGTTGAAACCAGTTTAACTTAGACCGCCCCTGCCGCTCGGCTCCTGGCTCATCCCCGCTTTGGCCTTGTACTATACATCTATTCTGTGGCTTTGACGTGAATTTGCGCTGGCCTTGCACAAGCCCTTAATACTGCTAAACCAACGGCGTTCATTAAAAATAGAGGTAGGGTTCCGCAGAATAAGAACAACCAACGTATACTTAGATATACTTATATATACGAAATAAATATAATTTATTTTACACAATAAAACTTGTTTTTTTAATCTAAGCCTAAATACAATCTATGATTTTTTTTTAAATCTCTTGAACGAGTTTATCACTGGATCGTCTGCAAACGTTCTCATTCTACCACTGTAGTAGGATTCAATTTCTTGAAGGGACTTCCCTTCAGTTTCTGGCATGAAGAAGTATAAGTAAATGGTGCCAACGAATCCAAAGGCAGCATATATAGCAAAAGCTCCCCAAAGCTTGAAATGGATTTCCAAGTCTATGAATGTCTTTGACCCCAAAAACATGACCACGTAGTTCCAAGCTGCTGCAAACCCTTGAGCTGATGCGCGACTCCTAAAAACACAATGCAATTTAAACTTTATGCAACTTGTAATAGATTACTTTAATATACAGATGAGTGTTAACGCCACGGCTGATTAGCGGGTATAAAGATATAGCTACAAAGGTAAATAATACAGTTTTAAACCAGAGAGTTGGAAACTTTGAATTCCACTTGATTCTTATATTTTCAAATTTTATAATCATCATCATAATCATCATCGTTATCAGCGTCACCACTATCGTTGTCATCATCATCACCAACAACATTATCATCATCATCATCAGCTGGCAGACGTCCAGTTCTAAACATAATGATAGGCCCATTTACATTTGTGTATTTGCATACTGCCTTGAGTTCTCTTCCTTGCTTTTGTCCGAATTATTTTCTAATGACACGTGTAATAAAAAGAAATTACGAACCTGAACGGAAACACTTCTCCTAACAAAACCCAGGCTAAGTTGAAGCCAGAGAAAACAGCTAAGAGGTAGAAAAATGCCAAGGGCACCACGCTCGTCTCTTCAGGGAACGTTTTCGTATCATACGAGAATACTGAGGCAGCCAGGTTGTTCTTGGCATACGCGCTGAGAAGCGTGCAGGATACAGCAGTTCCGAGCATGGAGACGATTCCAAGTTTCCGTTTCCCACCGACCTTGATGATGCCAATGATGAAGATGGAAGTGACGAAAGTGATTACGCCGACCATTAGCTGCAACCAAAATAAATGTATGTTAATTAGAAGGTAGACAAATGGTGTGTTAGATTTATTTTTAAATAATTATGGATTGCTTCGAGAACTTGCAGTTGCTTCAAGAGCTTGTTGGTATCATCATCAGGGTAGGTGCAGCATATGGTTTTCCTTTAACTATTAAATTCCTTGCACCAGGTAGAAGAAAAGAGAACTTCTTTTTTATTATTGTAGCGACAGCCTCCGTGGCGTGACAAAAGCGCACATACTTGTTCTGCGTGTCTGGGTGTTGTGGGACCATGGTCCTCGTAGTTCCGGGGTCCCTAGATACAGGGAATCCTAGTTAGGGTCCAAGATTTATGTATGTGATCGTTGGGTGTTAATATTATATATAGGTATTTAATAAATATTATTTATCAGCTATATAGATCAAAAAACAATTATTATTATTTTTATGAGATTTTGTACATTGTAAAAATAATAATTGGCTACGTAGACTACAATACTCCACTCATCTGAGAAGTAATTCCTAATAGTGTAGAAAATTATACTTACCTACCCATAGTACTGTCAAATGAAAAAGTAAAAATACTTACAACAATATTCTTCGGATCATCAGCCATGCCAAATGCTCCACACACGTTCCTCATATTAGGCTTGATGGGCGTGAGGCCACTCATAACGAAGAACATAAAGTACATCATGACGAGGGTCAACGGCCTCAGGGTTTCCTTGCACAGCATTATGATGTTAAACTTCAGGATGAACCTAGAAATAAAGTTATTTTAATTATTTTCCTTAATAAACTGCCAATAGATAGCGCTGACTCCGTAAGATGATGTATTCCCATCATCCCAGCTGAGCCCCTACGTCATCATCATCATCATCATCATTATCATCATCATCATCATCATCAACCTGGTTGTCATAAGAACATCTATGGCAATCATTACGGGTAGTCAGGCGCCTGATGATGTAACCATCCCTGTTACTGGATCCTTATGGGTTGCGATGTCAGATAGCAGTTGTTCGTGTAATTTTGGTAGTTAGCCGCTACAGGTTAGATTGGGAGCCGACCCTAATAATAACAAATGGGAAAAGGCAATCATTACGGGTAGTCAGGCGCCTGATGATGTAACCATCCCTGTTACTGGATCCTTATGGGTTGCGATGTCAGATAGCAGTTGTTCGTGTAATTTTGGTAGTTAGCCGCTACAGGTTAGATTGGGAGCCGACCCTAATAATAACAAATGGGAAAAGGCAAACAGGATGATGATAATATTTGGATTACGATAGTAAAACTGCTAGGCGATTACGTACCTTCTCTGCAATCGATTGAAACAGGAATTTGTATTGGTATGACAGTTTACCTACTATGGAAAAATATAAACGAATGTTTGACCCTTTGCATTGCCAGCAAAGTTGTGTGATCACTTCTCTAGTCAATAGTTGCCTCAGACAGAATAGAGGGAAAATATAGAACTCACGCTCAGGGGGCGTACCGTGAGCTCTTAGCGCGATTCAAAACTGAGCCTATATTGGATCGCTTTGTTTTTTTTTGTATGGGGATTGTGACAAGCGATCCAGTAAGGCTCTGTTTTGAATCGCGCTAAGAGCTCACGGTACGCCCCCAGAACTATTAAAAAAAAGGAGCACCAAATCGCAAAATTATACCATTTTACCCGCATCTTAGTGATGATAGGGTGCGTTAGTTTAAATAAGATGATGATTGAATTCGTATGTCTAAGCTTAGATCCGATTATCATCGTCATCATCATCATCGTTAACAGCGGCATGACTTTCGGCAATCTTTTTTTTATAAACTATTTGTTGCACGCTTGCCATATTTTAAAATTATAATTTGAGTTACATTATAGTATTCTAATTCTGTAACTTTTATTTAATATTAGCTCCTTTCTAGTTTTGTGCACGCTGTTGTAGTCTAAAATAGACAGTTTAGTGGACAAACGGTACCAACATAACATTTTTATCGTAGTACTCTCAAGTTTATTTAACTCTCAGTTGATTCTATTTTTTCGGTCAGATAAACTGCCTTGAAGATACTGTCAAGGTTTACCTTAAAAAGATTAAAGGTTTTTTTGAATAAGTAATCGGATGGAATTAGGGTTCTGTCAATAACCATAAGTAATTGGGTTCTTTATTAAGGTTAGTAGACAAGTAATTGACCAATAAATAGGGGAACCTAATAAGTCACGCAATGTCATTCCGTAATTTTCTTTTAAAATTACATCCTAATAGCATTTTTTCCCCATTTATCATTTATTGTTCGTTATGCGGATCAAATCACAAATGCAGGTGACTTGGAGCAAGTCACGATCTTCGGCTATGAGGATGTCTTAGGCCCTCCCCCATACACGTTCAATTTTATTGATCAATAAAAATGACGAGACCGCTTCCGTCAATGTTTTCTCCATACTGTAAATAGAAAAACATTGACCAATACTAACGCTACATGATCAATAAAATTGATCAATCACAAAGATTGCGGATAAAACCTCGAGGCACAGCTTAGTCATGATATTTATCATTAATAGATTTTTTACTGGCCTGATAGCTCAGTTGGTAGTAGCTCTGCCTTCTGAACTGTAGGTTGTGGGTTCGATTCCTACCCAGGACAAACATTTGTGCAATGAACATGTGTGTTTGTTCTCTGTCTGGGTGTTATATTGTATTCTATGTATGTATTTACAAACAAAGAGTATCAAAGTATTCTATCAATTATCTGGTCCCCATAGTACAAGCTTTGCTTAGTTTGGGGCTAGATGGCGATGTGTGAAATGTCCCACACATATTTATATACATTTATTTATTATTTATTTAAGTTGCTTTCTTGTGTTTGTCCCTATTCATTATACGTTGTCACCTTCTAATCCAGTTCATCTTATAATGCTCGCACTCCGTATCCAGGCAGTCGGTCTTCTCACAGATGACGCAGCGCTGGAGCTTCCTCGAGTAGACCACCAGCTTTTCATATTCGTCCTGAACGTTCTCCGTGGAGGTCCAACCTCGAAGGTAGCAAAGGGATTTGAGAGCTTCTTTCTCTCGGCCTTGGGATAGCAACCAAACTGGGGTTTCAGGGACCTAGAAGATAATATTTTTAAATGTTATACAAACATAGTTAGGTGTATCTATACTATTACATCTATCACCAAGTGAAATTCTGAAAAAATATGAATTCAAAAATTGAATATGTATACAACTGTAGTTTTAAACAGGTTCAATATTTATAGATACCGCTTATACTGAACTCGATTTAACAAAAAATCATAACTAAGAATTTACTACATTTTTTAGTATTAAATCATAAACATCGCGGGCCTATATGCAAGGCTATAAAAGTACTATGTTCTTCAGGTAGCCTAGCATGTTGAGGTCAACGACCTTGCCAAGGCCGCCCGGTGCGGTTTTATTGTTTATTTTGAAGTATGCATATTTTTTTTTTTTTTTAATGTGATTGAATGACGTGACGAGCAAGTCGTTCACCTGATGTTAAGTGACACGGCCACCCATAACAGTTGCAGTGTCACCCGGAACTTTAAAACAATAAAGTTTCGCGTGACACTGCACTGCGCACGTCATCCTGAGACATCACCCAGTCTAGTAATCAGATTACTAGACTAAGTGATCAGATCATAAAGTCTCATTTGCCCAGTAATTTCACTAGCTACAATGCCCTTCAAACCGGAACACAGCAGTGCTTGCACACTACTGCTTGGTGGCAGAATGACTGGCAAAGCGGTGGTACCTACCTAGACGAACTTTGCAGAAAAGTCCTACCACCTATTTTGTTTTACATAGAAAAATTGATCATATGCAAGTTGCTATTGCTATATTTTATCCTAGGTTTTTTTAATATGGGTAAGCAACAGTCGCTAGCTAAAATTTACAACACTGAGAGTATCATCTACTATCTATTTAAAAATAGTGCTAAGTAACATTATACCGGAGTACAGGTTTTTTTAATAAGAAATAGTCGCAAAATTCTAACAAAAATGTTATGAAGTAAAACTGTTTATGTAGCAAAGTTGTGTAGAATGAATTGAGTAATTGATTAAAAAATAAAAAAAAAATATAGTAGGTTTGTCAACAAAAACGTAACCAGTGAAGTTAGTAAGGCTAGTACAAGAGCTAATTACCGGAAATGGAGAGGTAACATACAATTTAATAACGTGGGAAGGTCGAAGCATAACCATCGTAACATATTTAGTAATCTGTGGCATAACGCACATATCATGAAGTCATGAAACATCATGTTGTTATTCGGTGTCTTTGTCATCTCTGTGTATCCTTTGGTTTATAATTCATCATCATCATCCCCCTACCCTTATCCCATTTAAGTAGGGTATAGTTGCAGCATGTTTTTTTCTTCCACTCTTGTCTGTCAGACGTCATCTCAACATTCACTCCCTTTGGTTTATAATTGACAAATGGAAAAGAAAAGTATGACCAAGAGATGTGAGATTCCAACCGTTCAATTTCACAGCTGTTGTTAATGTCTACAAATATATTTGAATTTATTGATAAACTTGGACCAATATAAAATATTAAAAGTGAAAATCAAATAATTTAATGCAATCAGGCTAGTTGTAGCACTATTACAAGTCAATAACAGAATACCTATATATAAAACATAATTATCATTGAAGTTAAAACATAAATTACAAATTGCTTTGTCAAATATAACCAAGTATAAGATATGAGTTTGAAAATAAAAGAAGATTTCTCCCCATACTGGTGCATGTAATCTGACACAACACAGAAAAGAAACCACCGATCTGGAGTTTCGATTACACCGGTAAAGAAACAACAAAAGCAACAAGAAAATTTACAGTGTTGAACTTTATTGAAGAACTCACCAGTAACACCAAGAGCATGGAGCAAATAGGCACAGCAAGGCAGATAATTGCAGCATTCCGCCAGTCCACGACAGTTCCCAAGAAATACATGGCAAGTATGCCCACTGAGGTGAACAGTTGCGTCACAGTACATAGCGCACCGCGGACCGATGGCTCGCTGGAAATATAAACGATGACTTATGAAATAGGAATCATATTCCACAAGACCACCAAAACGGCAGTGTCCTTTTGAAATATGTATGTCACCAGATAAAATAGCTGAAAGTGTTCCCAACATATTTTTAGTTTTCTTCCTATAATTTTTGTAATATGTTGCGATGATCATAATTATCATATGTATATATTTGAGTAGGTATTTATCCTTGAAGTAAGTTGTTGCATCGTCTTAGTCCAATCTCATAAAAATAGAACATAGAGCTTCAACCATCGTCCATTTGTCATTTTTCGGTCATTTTTATGTTCACACGACAGATGATTGAGAATCCAAATTGACCTTGTCTGATTGAAAAGTTGTTGTATAACATTTATTTTGCTAATATTGCTTAAACGTTCTACAACCAGACACGATTTTGTGTTGATACTTTGTTTTGTTTAGCTATAAAGTTTATGGTTTTATCCCGCTTTGGTTTCTTCTTTTCGTTTCTATTAATAATAATAACTTACATTGATTTTACCTATAGATCTTAAATATTCTAGGTCTGCAGTCTTATCTATTTTCCATAAAAATAAAATATAGCGTTATCGAACGGAAATTTGTATCTGATAAAACTGTTGCAAGCACCATAAACAATGTTTTAGTAATGTTAGTGACCATGGAAGTTTAAAATCTTAAAAATAAAAGATTTTAAATAGGAAACATTATCACAACAATGACTTTGACCTAGTTAAAATTATCTACGATAGAAAACAATAGTCAATTCATTCGTAGATAGCGGATTGCGATTGCGATGATTTGTAAACCATCATTTTTGATAGATTCTATTCTAATAGTGCTTCCGATTTTGATGGTATATTTTTCACACATTTGTTACTCAATATATTGCTGAAAAAGTCTTCAGTATACTAAATTGCATTAATATAAGTACAATTCTTGCTGTTGCCACTCACTGGATTTTACTTGCGTTGCCAGTTAAAAATACTACCTATATATAAGAGGTCATCCGCTGTCCTCGGGATAGATGACCCAATATTATGGTTACCATTAATGTCATCGTAGTGCCTGGGCTCAGTGGCATAACTATGATAATAATGAATACCTACCCTATCTACATTAGCAGGTGCCATGTTACCGTCTGCAACCACGTGGGTATGTTCGTGGGGCAAACTATAACATTTGATAACATTTGACACTTTGTAATGTTACCTATAATAATTATGCTTAGTATCTACAATAATTTAATTTTAATATTTTAAGTACCTAATGGGGCCAATTTTAAAGACTATTTTTCCAATTTTTTGTTGACGGATCTAAAACTCCTAAAACTGTGTTGGGTCTAATATCATCTTGAAAAGTTCTAAAAATAGCCTATCTATACATATAATAAAACTGTAGAGATAAAAAAATCTGTAATTGCAAGATATCAAGAAAAAAATGACACAGGTTGGCTTAAAATTAGCCGCTGATCACGTTAAGCCACTTTTTAAACACTTTGTCTGTTTGTTTGTTTGTTTGTTTGTTTGTTTGTTTGTTCGTTTGTTTGTTTGTTTGTTTGTTTGTTTGTTTGTTTGTTTGTTTGTTTGTTATGACTGAACTCCTAAAATACTGAATGGATTTTCATGCGGTTTTCACTAATATGCTTAGAAATAACCGGCGCTTAACATAGGATATATTAAAATTGATATATCGTTAAAAAAAATTGATGACAATTATTGAGATTTCATTACGAAACGAATCGGAGTTTTAAACAACATGGCCGATTGATTTTTTTAATTGTTTTCAAACTGGAAGGCACCTGTGAAGCTTATGTAATGTCATCTGTCACATGTCAAAAAACAATTTTAGTGATTTGTAGGCCAATATTCGGTTCGATAATTAACGATTATTTTAGATACATAATAACGATTAACGATTATTTTTAGACACATATCATATAATCATGATATCTATCTTAGGTAGACCTACCTACCTTAGAGTGCGTGGTAAATAATATATTATTCCCATTGTTGAAATTAGAGGAAACACAAGTACACGTGGGTGGGGTATAAAACGTAGGTGTCGATTTAGATGATAAGAATTTATTGAGGAAAATCAAACCCTTGACGTATTGTCATCGGAATTGTGTATCAAGTATCGTCAAGATTCGCTGAAAACTATGACCTGTACGCGAGTCGTACATCCAATTCCGGACAGACGAAAGCAAAAGTTGCGAGTTGAAACCAGACTAGCAATGGATGAGTGCTTATTTGTGGAAATTCGATCTCACGGTATCTTTTTTTATTTCAAACTATCGATTTTTCTTTTAAAAACCGATTTTTCAGGTAATTTTTGCCGAATATTTTTATTGCGGTTGGCAACACCGTATTTTGTGCCCACGCTATAAATAGCGTAATAGCTAAAGCAATAAAAGTAATCCAAACGATTTATCATTTTGTTTTCGATTATTCTTCGATTGTAGTTATCGTTGATGTCCCGCCCCTATGGTCAAGTGTCATTAATCAGCAGTAGAACGTAATTTTGCAAGCAACGAATTTAATATTTTATTTATATCTTTTTTATTGAAAAGTGAGTTAAAAGCGAATTAATTGCCTTCATTCCATTTCTTGTATATTTTACTGTTCCTTTTAGTAATTTTTCTTAAACATTAGCATTAAATTTTCCCCACAATATAGAAATGTTTAATGTTTTGTATGACGTCACCTGTTTTGCTTACATAACAATTTACGTTCTATCAACCTGTCACAAGTTAAATAGATACATATACCAACAAATGTTAAATAGTGTGAAAGCAGATTTTTTTTTATTTTGGCATTAGACGACATTTGTATTTAGCCAATGATACGAAATATTTTATGAAAAATGTTTTAAAAGGGTACTTAGATGTAGGTAAGTATAACTATACATTAGGATAGGACAATATATAGGATAGGTAAGATCCTCGAATTAGCAACATGGCCGTGTAACGTTCAGTTTTCATTTCTTCTTCTTCTTTTACGTAGAAAATGATTTTTAAAGGTTTTAATAGTTAAAATATTTTAGGTCTGTGGGCTTCTCAATGAACAAACTGAGCGGTTATATTCTCTTTAGGACAAACTACAGGTTAGAGCAAAATATTATTGGTTACTCGATTGCTCCAAGAAGGTTAATTATTAAAAGGTCTTTGAATGTGGGCGTCTTCAGGATGTCGTTGTTGATGATGATGATGATGATATCCGTATTTGAGTTAATTGATCATAGATATCAATTTCAGCCTAATTCTTTCCGTTATTTCTAAAATAAGTAATGGTCTCGACAGATTCTTAGAAAGACAAACACACGGACAACAAAGTGATCTTACCTATAAGTGTTCTTTTATTTCAAAACTGTTACGGAACCCTAAAAATTAAACGTTCTTTGCAAAAGCGAATCTGATTAGAGCTTTGTACACATGTTATTTTCTCACTCTCACCACTATGTTGAAAGTGCAGTGGGAATGAGACAACCTGAAAAATAGCGGCCGTAATATAAATGTCGACTCTTTTTACAGTGGCGTACGTAAGTATTTGTGATTTCTAATTAGTATTAACAAAATTAATTATGTACGCATCGTATAGGTAAATGCAGTACTCCAGCTATAAAGTATGTATTTTATAAAATAAAAAATTTTTCTAAACTGCCTAAATAATAGGTATGGTACTTATGTAGGTATACTTACTACCTAAACAAAATTCACTGGAACCTTTTATGAAGACTTGAACGGTTTTTATGGTGAATACACAAGAACATCTGTTGAAGTGAAAATGACAAGGAAAAGATCGACCGTATCACTGGTATGTAGGTATACCATATTATAGAACTTTTATTAGTTAGATGCCTAGACCTATCGTATATTTAAAAAAACTAACGTCTGAGTATAAGGTAGGTCCAAGTAGGTACATATTTAATTAAATATTGTACCTATGATTTGCAGTTTCTAACCCACTATTTTATCAATGTGTAGGTGATCTGATGACACGTGAAAAGCCATACTTACCTACTACCCAAACAACATTTTTACACGTGTGCTACCTAATCTGCCTATACGTGCTGAGCTCCGAAAAGATTTAGTGGATTTTGTTGTTTGGTATATAGGAAATGCATGAACTAAGCTATTATTAGACTACCTAAACGTAGAAATAACACAATACATGCGTGCGAAGCCGCGGGCAAAAGCTAGTTTGCAATAAAATTTTTGACTTTTGACTTTGAAACGGTAATTCTCCAAAATATGGTGAACTTGCTAAAAGATGTTGAATTTTTTTGAATAGTTTTATTTCAAGCAATTTATTTTGCATTGTGTAAGATTGCTTATGTTTACTGCATTAATATTGAACTAACTCTGTCCATGTTTTAATAGGATCATTTATTATCACTTAGAAATCAACTTACCTAATTTCTCCAACATACGAGTTGATGGGCGCTTCCATCACGCCTGTGCCAAGACCTAGGAGTCCATTAGCTATGAACAGCGAAGGTAGATTCCATGCGTAGTACATCAGCACCCAGGCAACTAGATGAGGGATGTTTGCTAGGAAGTTCGCCTTCTTACGTCCGAAGTAGTCCACAATAGGGCCTGATACTATAGCTCCTAGAGGCTGCGTCAGGTAGGAGAGACTGCCTAAAGATGAAAAAGCTCTTTTTAGCTCATTAAAAAGCATAGAAGTTCGAGTTGATTTGAGCTTATATCATTAAAAGTTTATGAGAAGAAAAACATGAATTCAGTATAATTAATAACTACATCAGGCATTAGGCTGTTAGTATTGCTGACGCTATATCAATAAAAAGCGCAAAAAGCGCGTTGAATGTTCGCAAAAAATCTCAATTTGTCATTATAACAAAAGAGAACAATACAAACAAAAACCTTACAAATGATTCTCGTTCAATACAGTGCGATCAACTTATCTGTTCAGCTAAATACTCTGTCGTCACTTATTAATGAGGCAATTCGTTGCACTAATAGAAAGAGACGGCGAAAAATCGACCAGAACCGATAAATTGGCGACACTCTAAAAAAGTTAACTATTTTGTTAATTCATCAAGCTGACAGTATTATCATGTCTTATTTTATTTAGCTTAGTAGTAGTCAGTGATGAAATTGCTGTACCTACAGTGTTCAATCTTTGAAAATGTAGACCGACAATGACCGACCGATATTGTGTGTTTGATGTTGTTGTGTTTTCTTTGATAATGTACACTCTGTTGGAAAGCACAGTACCATATGACAGTACTTCATGTCAGATAATATGACTGTAAAGTGTAAACGCGTGCATGTAAAACCGTGGGGTGGGCGCCTATGTTGCTCTAAGTCTTGAATTCAAGCTTCAGTATCTATATTATGATAGTTAATGACAAGAATATCCTCCCATCATTGTACACAATGTTTATATCTGCTATAAACCAAAAGAATTTATATTGATTTTTACCGCAAATACGTGATGTATCTAGGTTGTAAAAAAAATGATTCACATAAATTACGTAATGAGTTGCATTGTAACATTTTCATATTATGTAGGTGCAAAGTTTTTATTCCTTTGTTATGTCTTCTTGTAAATTTCTTAATTTTATCGACAAACTCATAAAATGTTTGTTTGCTTTGATAAACATAAAGAATTTCATAAAACACTTGAAACTGTTTGTTTAAATGATAATCTATTTGAGAAAGTTTATGGATCAATTTAGTGTTAAGCCTTAATATAAGTACATATTGTAAAAGAACCCTCTATTAACCTAATTATATAATACATTAATAATAAATTATTCTTCAAATCACCGAGTTATTATAAATTAATCATACGTAAAAAGTTATTAAGATTGTTGACTATTTTAGATTTCCTATTTTAATGTTTATGGCCTTGTGAATCGTCTCCTACAAATGGTAGAACCGTACGTTGTGATAATGTAGTAATCCAAATCCTTTTAAAGTAATGAGACAATACCTAACTAGCATCTAACCTATTCAATAATATTAAATTAATTTAAAATATCCATCTTCCTACAAATAATTGCTATTTAATCCCCTGATGAACACTATTCCTATACTCTGAGTAACCGAACTGAAATTTCCACATAAAATCATATTATGCATCAATCAATATATTTCCTACTATATTTTCGAAAGGTTCCAATTGTAGGAATGAATATTTTTTTCCTGCAAAAGTTGAACATTATAGTTCCTAGTCATAGACAAAACTGAAAGTAAATTAAAGCTTCATGACGAACGTATGTTGAAATTAACAAGACAAGAAAGTGAAACATAGGTAAAACGTAAGTAAGTATATTGCTAACTGAGTTTGAGTTTGTTATATAGCAAAGTCATAGTAAACTCTATTTGTTTATCATAACTCTGGCATAGGAGCCCCACCACCGCTCCAATGCTGTGGGTCTCGACTCCAGGCTGGGTAACCCTCCACTATTTAGTGCTTGAAATTTCCCACACGGAGGTACCGTGTGTGAAATTCCCCCACACTAGGAGAAATTTGACCCCACTAAATTTTGTTCTATTTATCCCAAGTCAGTACGTCAGGTACCCCATCTACCTATTCTTATCTCCTTATCTAGTTTGGACTCCAAAAAGATGCAAGGGACAAGAGGACATTATTTTTTCCAAATCCTAACAAAATAGACATCACCTTAGTTAATTGTGAGTCTATCTAATACGTACTACATTCAGTATATGACAGACTCTAAAAATAGCTCAAACTTTTAAATCTCCTAGCTTCCGTCTAAAGATTATCAATATTATCGTAGATTCTATATCAACAGCATGCAGTGGAATAAACAGTAGTATTAATTTTAACTATAAATATTTATTCGAATTCAATGATCTGTTAGTGATATTCAGGTTGTCTCTATTTTCCAGAACTTGTATTGAAAAGTAATCTAAAACCCGTTTATATAATTTAGGCATTATATTTCACCATTATGAAATACGATAAGGACATGTTTCCTTCAAATAATATTATAGATTATTGATGCTATTACCTAACAACAAGATATTCTCATTCGAATCTTTAAATTAGCTACCCCTATCCGTTTGGTAAGGAGATCACTAACAGGTACTGCTGTGCGTGACCCAAGACACGAAGGACAATTTCTTATCACTAGTAAATTAAATGTTTTTATAGAATAAAAGGTAAAATTCTTATTGAAAATTCAATCAAACAAACCCAACTCTGAATTCCACTAAATTGATCCATAAACAAACACGAACAACCCTAAACTATGAATAAATTCCCGGTAGTTATTTAACTATTGTACACGCATTACCTATTTCGATCCTAGAACGAAACTCAATTTCGATTATATTTAAGTTACTCGCGAATGATTTCAAACAGAGAATATTTTCCCAATAGTTATCTAAGTAAAAGAAATTAATTCCCAGTCGTTACTAATTCCCGGTAGTTTCCTAACTATCGTTCAAACATTACCTATTTTGCAACTAGGAAACAAAACGTTCGTTTCCTTGTAGGAATATGATCCTTCCAACTCTCCTAAGTAAAATTCAGCCTAGAATCTGCTAAGAAAATACCTATCTATTTATGCTGAATTTGTACTTCAGTATTAGGCACAGAATAATATTTTCTCAGTAGTGTCATAACTTGTTCATGTGAGCTTTGTATCAGCGTTTACTATCATAGTGTAGAAATAGAACCTTTCCCATGTCCTCCGTAGAACATCGCAAAACCAGCTAAAGAAATACCTTCCTATACCACAGAATAGATATATAGTACAACGTACTTTTACCACAAAATAGATTTATAGAATTACGTATTCATACTAGTATGATCCGCTACATTAACGACAATAATTTTTCAGTTGAGACTAAGTCACGAAAACTAATGCGATGAACCGTATTCAAAACCATTCCCCTTTTTATCTCTACTGTAGTTTCACAAAAGCTTGTGCCAGCTATAGAAAATACCTACTTATACTTTTGCAGCGTTGCTCTCTGTACATTAAATCCTTTTGTGATCACCCAGCTTTCCGTCAAAAGCAAGGTCCACGACCACTAGCTCTACAATAAACACCCACAGCTTCAACCTTCGAGAAAACTTGGATTATAATTTTATAACTTTGATAATTTACGTATTGTATTTGCACTTTTATTTATTAGTATTTTATTATAATGAATTTATCTTTAGATGTATTTTATACCGCTTTAATTTATTTATTTATTTATTGAATTTTATCTATTTCCCTAACACTATTATTTTTCCGCGATTTTCAATATTTTATCCCTAACTTTCCCCTCCTACGTGTGTATGCCTCGACTTATAGCTTTTCCCTATACACTAGTGTGTACCCCCAAACACTGGAGATTGCTACAAATCTCACATTTACTTTTAAACGTGCATGTCTGTTCTCGGTGTGTGCAATGAGAACATACCTGATCTAACCCTATGAGAGAACGAGCTGTGACAAAAGCTCTCCAAAGCTAAAACCTGTTGCCACCTAATTTTTATCTTGCATGCGGGACCGGGGTCCATGGGCAGCATACAAGACAAAACCCTATCACTTGGGACAGTTCAGCTTAATTTGCATTTAGGGTCCGGGTATCGTATACACGAAGACGGGACAGTTAATCTTTTCAGCCCTCCTTTCAGCCAGAATGCAAACCAAACCAAAAAGGTGGATCCAGATCCTATAACGGAGGCAAAATCTGGTGCAGGTCTCCACATAACACGCGAACTGCATACCCTAAGCAAAATAAGGGAAGACAAGCTTCGTTGCAATGTTTCAACTTATCTCTTACTGAGTTCCTGGACCCGAGGCATACTTCCCCCCAGATCCAGAATTAATTGAGAGGGCGAATTTATCTAAGAATTTAACCGATAATTTCATGTGCATTTTTTTACCAGGTTTCGACTTGCGAACCCCGTGAATGATTTTATAACTGACCGCGTTTGACAGCTTGACAGATCTCAAAATCCTATTATATATCAAAAACACTTTAAAGGTAGAAAGGTAAAAAAGTAAAACTAAATATAAAGAAGGTTTGATTTCTTTTACTGTTACCTTATTTTACCACAGATGACCACTTTCACACCTATCTCTACATTTTCTCTATCAGTTAATGCGATGCCAACGACTATTTTCTTTATTTTTTGGACTATTCTTTGTGCATAAAGTGCTTCAATGAAATTATTTCAATAGTTTTATAATTTAGGTAACATTTATAATATTTGTGACGTCACGAGACAGCCTGGATCGTTACAATATACAGGTCCGGAACATTACCGTAACGTGAAGTTTAGCTGTTATGTCATAGATCATTTAATTATCAGTATCACACTCTTAGTTTCTTTACTGTGGCCATATATATTATGTGATATATGAATCCATCTTTGCATTCTTATGTGCCATTAAGAAGTCTTTTGTATTGCTTTGTACCTTCTTACCATGCCCTTGCTGGTCATTTTTATTATATTCGCAGTTTTGGTTAATAGTAAGATTTTTAGGTGATCTTACATAATTACCTATTTCTAGGTCCTGTATGTCTTTGGTGTCATTTTCTACAATCTTTACAACCTCATTACACAGTTGGTTTATTAATCATATAAAAAGATTCAAATGATATCAGCCTTGACTTTAATCTGATCATATGCGAGTTTTTGCTGTTGTCACTATGTAATTTTTTTGTAAGTTCATCAAACTTGAATGTTCAGTGCCGGAATTTTAATTTTAAAAGAATTGAATGGGTACAGTTCTGGTTCTGTAAAGAAGCGTCAGTTGATGATTTCGAGCTATGTCATCTATTCTGTGGTTATGTGAACACCGAACCTATATGATTTCAAAGAGAACTTTCTTCCACTGTGAGAACAGTAATGCTGAATTGCATACTTAAACAAAAATAAGAACGTATAAAGTATTATATGCTTCTTACGCTTATAATTCAATATACCTACCTATAAGATACGAACAATAAGAAATAATAAAGTTACTTAGAGTCTTTTCCGTGTGAAATTCAAACATGTTACAACATATTCTGTATTCTGTTTTAGGGAAGCATGCTCCATCGTCGACCGCGTCGTCACTTACCATCAGGTGAGACCGTGGTCAAACGTTAGCCTATCATTGATAAAAAAAAAAACTGTATTTGTAGGCAAACTCTTGATGACAGTAGGATATTTTAAATAGTTACATAGTTTAGTTTAGCCTGGCTAATTTTACTAAAGAACCAACTGACTAAAATTACTCTACGGATACCAGAAAAATATGATTATATCCAATCTGATCGCCCCACCGCCACCAGAGAGCGCGTAAAACTAATACTAACACTAAAACTCCTAATAGCCCTATTTCTATTGGGGATATTGGTATCTTTACTTACTAAATCCTTCATTATAACACAAAGAACTACCTTCTTTCTTTATATGAGCAGAAAGTATAAAAATAAAAATAAAAATATAATACTTTGTATATTTAAGCTGCGTTGTACTGCCACATAAATTTTCCATGTTACACCCAGGTTAACTGGAAGATAATGCTCTCTAGCATTAAGTTCGCCTATGTACCTACATTTGTTGTTTGTGCAATAAAGCATTTTCTATCTATCTATCTATCTATCTAAAGTATTTGTAATTACAACTAGTAAACGGCTAGCACTCACGAAAATTATTCAACTAAATTTTCGTGAGTGCTAGCCGTTCACTAGTCGTAACTATGAATACTACTCACGATAGTTTTTATAATATTATAAAGTATTTGACTTACCAAACCATGAAGCCTGTGATTCGTTTAGCGATAAGCCCTCCTTAGCGTTGAGGAGATCGGGTAAAGCAATAGTCGCAAAACTGACTGCCATGCCAAGGTCCAAGAGCAGTAGGTTGGGAGACATACATGCTATTAACTGGAATGAGAGTGTATTCATATTTGAATTCATTTATTCATTTTCCACATGTGTATATTGATCTTACATCAGACATAAGTCCTAATTATAATATTATAAGGTAACATGGACCCTGCTGGGCACTACAGATTATATCTATAGATCGTATACTGTGTTATTAAGCAATATTTAAGGCTTAGACAATAAGAACATTGACATTGTACGTTGATAAAACTGAATATGTATAGAGATATCATAATAATCATTATAACTTAGGTAATGCCGATTTGAACAATAATTCTGTATTTAGTATATATAGTATTAAAAAACTTAGGAATTTAGTACAACTCGGTCAGCCTCTGTATATTAAATATTTTTGGATAGTGCCTCTTCGTTAAACAAGCAAGGCCTTGCTTCAAAACTTTATGGTTAAGATTAGAAAACGGAAATAGTTCAGTGGCTATTTTGTCTAGGTGTATACTGTAAACTAGTATTTTGCCCCGTGCGCGGGGCGCGAGCGGCCCGCGTGGGTGTTATCGTGGCTGTTGTATTTATAAAAAAGTTATACTTTAGTTTAAACTTGTAATTTTGCAAGAATTAGTACAAAACAGCGGTATTTTTCAAAGAAAATGATATATGATATGATATTTAGAACATTGACTCTCAGTGTCAATAAGTATGACATTATCAAATAAATGTACCACTAATTGTTTGTTCTCTATATGAGTGATAGGTACCTAACTACAACTGAATTTTGCTACTGGATTTTAGTATGTATTACACCGCGACTCGACATTTATACCATTACCGAAAAAAATCGTTGTGGAATATAAATACAGAGAGACCAACATAATGACATTAAAGTGACTCTAAGGTCTTTTGCACATTGTAAGATTATTTTCTTGTGTCTTATGAGAAATGTCTTATAAGAAACTCAGTCGCTTGGTTGTTATATGAGACCATACATATTACAAGATATTTTTTCTTATGTCGGATGAGACACGCACATACTAGCGGTTGTATGTTCGATGTCTTGTCTAATGTCAGTGTCTTATAATTTGCAAAAGGCCTTGAATTTTAATATCGGGTATAATTTGCATTTCGTCTCGCGTATTTGTAACAAGATACGAAGGCACATTACGAAATCAGATTGTATATTTACCTAGCTGGTGCCTTGTGTAAGAAACGATACCTACCTACCAGATATATACCTACCAGACTGAAGACTGGACTTGCAACTCGTCACTGTATAACATGGATTAAACACGACTTCGTGATTGAACTTGAGAGTTACGAGTTGCATCGTGTTTTAATCAAAAACAGTTTTAATAGAAAAAATATATTGGACAGATAGAACAGAGGAATAATTTTCAAGATCTATCTACCATTGAACGACGTAGACGACAACGAGTAGATTTCTGGGAGCTGTCTACATAATAATTATTTTCACTGTGTAATAAAGCATTTTTGAAATGTAAGAATAAAGCATATTTTGTGTTTGCACAGCTGGTTTAATGTAGATAAGTATGATCAATTGGAAAATAGGGTTTATTAATCTTTTGATACCTAGCATAGTTAAAAACAACTCTTAGTTAGGTTATTTGGGTTAGGTTAGTTACAAGTTTGCGAATAGGACCACCCCATTTTATCGCGTGGGTGCCGTAAGAGCCAGATAAGGGAACATCTAGGGAATGGGCAGCAGCAATTTTCTAGGTACTTTAAAATCTTCTGCGATCACCAAGCCGCCTGCCAAGCGTGGTGATTATGGCATATTCTAATCAAGTCTATGTTCAGCATTGGACGCCTTCCAGCTGATAATGTATATGTAAATATGAAAGTGTCTTTTCCTTGATAAATCTGGGTTAAATACCCAATTTAAAAAAATGTTTACGACCAGATTACCTGCATGGAAAGAGGTATCATAGTCGTGTCCGGCTAAATATTATAAATTCGAAAGTAGTTCTATTTGTTTGTTTGTTACTTTTACACGATAAAGCGGCTGAGTGCGTCATGAAATATTTTGTGGTATATTTAGTGGATATTTTATACAGTTTACGTTGTAGCTAAAGCCACAGAAACAAATAAAATTTTCTTATTAGGTATATTTTATGTATAGGTCACTGTTTTCATATCATCATCATCACCATCATCATCATCATCATCATCATCCCCATCATCATCATCATCATCATCATCATCATCATCATGTGATGTGGCCTGTGCCAATTGCCATTTCAACTTGCTAATTCTAAGAGCTATATCGGTTACTTTAGTTCTCCTGCGGATCTCCTCATTATGGGTCTTATACCGCAGGGAAACACCGAGCACACACTAACGTAATTCTCGAAGCGTCGTGCCTATGTCAGTGACCGCAAAGAATTACAATAAGGGTTTGTAAATAAACTCATTGACGTAGATTCCATCATTTTGTTTATGGTAATCTGCTAGATTACCTACCACACCGCAGTTGCACCCCGCGGTTTTACCCGCGTATAAAAAGTAGCCTATGTGTTAATTCAGTGTATAAGCTATCTCTATTCCAAGTTTCATCCAAATCTGTGATGTGATGTGATTATTAGTTTGACAATTCTTAAAATGTTGCTGTGCCTTTCATATAGATTGAAACGACAAGGACCGCAATAGTTTCAGAGCTGTCAGATTAAGTTAAATTTTGGATTCTAAAAAAACTACACCACAAAACAACAACACACAAACAAAACTCACACAAAAACAACAAAACAAAACACAACAACACAAAACAACACAACTCCCCTCTCCTCTCTTGTTCTGTGGTACAAAATCCTAAAGTATTTAGTTTGACAATTTAAAGTGCTGCTGTCCCTTTCATAAATGTATTAGAGTGACAAGAATCGGAATAGTTTGAAGCCTGTCAAATTAAGTTTAATTCAGGTTTAGTTTAGGTTTTTGCTTTACATACAATTTTATTTAGTGAAAAATTTAAAAGTTTTATAGTAACAGTAAACCACTATTACTAGGTATTTGTTTTATGTGTGATTTGCATGTAGGTATATAATATTTTGTCCATTGGTTGTGTCTATAATATAGACTAAATATTATTTAGACAACCTGCATTAAACTGCCATCAGAAAGAATGAAAAGATATTTGTGCCCACATCACCAAAAGTGCTGATCTGTTATTGCAGATATTTGAGTCAGGAGTTTCGGATAACCATTGCGGGAGCGACAAATGCGGCGGTCACATACCAAAATAGTGTGTTCAATCCCAAAATTAAAATATGCAGCTACAATAGTTTTACAGAAATAAAAGATCTATCGTATCCGTTGTATTGTGTCCATAGTAAGCATTGTTTGGTACACACGAGCGGCAAGCATCACAAGTCACCGGTTTATCACACTTTTATAACGACATAATAATCCAAACTCAATTTGAAAACCCATAATTATCTAAGTAATATAAGTTATAGGTACCTAGCTATTCAACGAGGATATGTCGCCAGTTTTTTATAGGTAGTCATGCTCCCTGCAGGTTTTGTCTATTCACAACTTATTTTACATTATTTTGTTTATATATTTAGGTTTTAAGCTTAGTTTTTATCTTACGATTGACATGAAAACGCAAGCGAAGTCAGCGCCAAAACTTCAGTAGTTCATGTAGAAATCCGATGACAATGACAACGAAGGGTGGGTAGGCACTCAGCAGAGAATAAAGCGCAAGCGAAGCGAGCCCCAAATTTTTTAAAATGTTTAAGGAAATTTTGATAAAACACTTCAATCCCAACTATTATTTTTGCAAATAGAGCTCTCCCAATCTTAACGACTGACCTGAAAAGGCATGCAAAGCCAGCTCAAAAACTTCACCATTTCATAATGAAATTAATGTAGGAACTCGATTACAACGAGCGGTACAGCAGACAATAACGTGCGAGCGAAGCGAGCGCGAAAAGTTTTGAACGTTTATAAGAAAATCTTATAAAACATGGCAACTTCCAGCTATTTAATAAAATGAGGATTCAATATTAATGAATTGACTGACATGAAAACATAAGCGAAGCCATAAGTAGTTTCAGTACATAGGTAGTAATAGTTTTTATTATAGTAGTAGTTAATTTAAAGAATAAAGGCATATCGCCCGTTAAAAAACTGCTTCTTTAAGAAACTTTATCCTATATATAATTTATCTGCGGAAGAGTTTGGACAATAATGATATCTACACTATTAAAGAGAATTTTCGATAGTTCCTACAATGTTTAACAATCAGCAAGATTTGAGAGACAAGTGTTATTTATACTTAAAAATACGTTGCATGATAGCCAAAATATAATTTAAAAAAATAGATTGTATTTTTAATTTCAAATATTTCCTTCTTTTTCGTATGCATCATGCATGAGCCAAATAGGAAACTTGATTGAATTTAAGACCAATGAATAACTTTACTGTGCCAAGGGTAGATTAGATAGGCAGGTAGTAGAGAGGTACCTACATTCCATCGTTTTTAAGGTCGAAATTCTTGTGATAGTAGACCGGTTTTAATTGTTCACGTGAGTGTTTTACCCACAGAGCAAGAAAAAAAATACGCTTCGCCCCCTGATAGAGGCGCCCTTCTGTTGCCGAAGTCCAGAGCACAGCGCAAGCCAATGTCAAAACATAATCGAAGGCAGCAAAGAAACTAAGACAACTGCATTTTGGCGTTTTTCTTTATACTGGGTGTTGTTTTGCATCCTCTCCATATTTGAAGGATTCATTGTAATACATACACTGAATCACCTAATAATGTAATTCTGATTCCACACTTAATTAGTTGCCGAATATTTATTAAATCATTTTTATGATGAACCACAAGTAGCCCCGAAGGAGGCCTTTGTGTGGGTGTGTGTGGCGCGGAAAGGAACGCCTTAAACTTGGTGATATATATCTAATATCTCATTTAGGTAGTATTTAGGTAGATCCAACTTTGACAAAGAGGTCGCATGAAGAATCCAACTTGGCTGGGCAGCGTTCGGAAAGCTTCGACCTATCTTTTCGTCCAAAACACCACAGAACCTGTAAACAAAGGTTTTCAATCAGTGTGTGTTGCCAGTGATGACTTAATTATGGAACTGAAACGTGGTATCTTACTGTTGGCCTCATTAGTAAGCTCAAAGTCGCGCAAGGAGCTATGGAGAGAACTTTGCTCGGGTGTTTTCCTGTGAGATAAGATCTGAAATAAGGAGATCCGCAGGAAAAATAAAGTGAGCGAATAGCACAAATTAGCAAGTTGAAATGGCGCTGGGCAGGCCCCATCGCTCGTAGAACTGACAACCGATGGTGAAGAAAGGTTCTCGAGTGGCGACTATGAACTGGAAGATGAAGAGTATGCTGGCCCCCCACCAGGTGGACTGACGATATGGTGAAACCCGCAGGAAGCCGATGGATGCAGGAGTCAAGCAGCCGCTCAAAGTGGCGCTCTCTGGGGGAGGCCTATCTTCAGCAGCGAACGTCTTCAGGCAGTTGATGATAAATATCTCATTATTTGTTGGTATTTTGTTCATATATATAAACACAACTACACCTCTTTACGAAGTAACAAAGTATACACGCACATCTACAAATTGTCCGCCTGTGTCGTACCATTCGGCACGCCAACTCAAAGTACAAAAGGCATCTGCCACTTGTTCGTTTAGACTTTGGTTGATTATTGGATTTATTGGCTATCTCAATGTAAGTACTTCATAGTTTCATGTTCTGTTTGCGTTACCAGAGTACGTTTAATGTAGTTAAATATTTTATTTATATTAGATTTTCTTTCAGATGTTTTTATATTTAACTATTGCAAATTTGAAGTATCTAGCTTTATTTATTTTATGAAGATATTACATTTTCGCCTGAGCAACGCTCTTCTGGAAACAATTGATTATGTAGATAGCCGTTTGTTGTTTGCTGTCGTTGATATTATGTATGTCATCTGCCATAGTCGATTTTTGTGTCTATCTAGGTGCGAAGCGTCATATTTTTCAATGCTCTGTGGTTTTACCTAATAGCAATTTTTTTTTTTTTAATTTAAAGTTAATTAATTCAGTACCAATTAAGTACTACTCTATGTATTTAACCCAGCATCATAATTATCCTACAGTATTTTATATTACAACTTAACACTAGGTGCATTACCTACTACAAACAAAAAAAATTTTGACACAGTCTTTTAACTTCTGGAATACCTACCAGCATTTTTCATAACAATAAAATTACAATGTATGCTAGCTCGATATCGAGCGACTGGGAGCCCAAGGGTTAAACAAGAACATAATATTAAGTACCTACTTAATGAGCCAAAGTAATAATTGTTTTCTAAAACAATCTAAATATTGTAAATATTTCTATATTTGTTAGAAAATTCCAAGTTGGGTCTTTTATTTTAAGCTATTACAATATTCCCGCCTACCCCACCGGTCTTTCCTCATATGGGGCAAACGGGAATGGTGTAATAGTGGCAGAGTAGTTTATACAATACAATACAATACAAAAATTCTTAGATATGGTTTCTGGTTTGGTTTGGTTAGGTATGGTTTTGTTGGTTGGTTGTTTTGGTTTGGTTTGGGTTTATGGTTTTGGTAGTTATGGTTTTATGGTTTTTGGTTTTTTGGTGGTGGTTTGGTTGGTTGGTTATGATTTATGGTTTCTTAGATTTCTTTCTTAGTTTATACCCTGTTTATACCTTAAAAATAAATAAAAAAGGTAAGTAAGGCATTTATCATCATCATCATTAACAGCCTGAAGACGTCCACTGCTGAACATAGGCCTCCCCCAGAGCACGCCACCTTGAGCGGCTGCTCGCCTCCTGCCCCCATCGGCTCCCCGCGGCTTTCACCAGGTCGTCGGTCCACCGAGTGGGGGGCCGGCCTACGCTGCGTCTTCCGGTTCGTGGTCGCCACTCGAGAACCTTTCTTCCCCATCGGTTGTCAGTTCTACGAGCGATGTGGCCTGCCCATTGCCACTTCAACTTATTAACTCTAAGAGCTATATCGGTCACTTTAGTTCTCCTGCGGATCTCCTCGTTCCGGAGCTTATCTCGCAGGGAAACACCGAGCATAGCTCGCTCCATAGCTCGCTGCGCGACTTAAGGCAAAGTAAGGCATTATCAGTAAGCTATTACAAATACACAATAAACAACACACTTAACTACTTACATAATTTACTTACATTTATTAATATATTTATTTTATATTATTGGCCTATGCAATCTATAATTCGATAGTGCTTATTAGAATACCTAATGTAAATAATGCACTCACCTGTGATGTTATTGACTTTATTCTATTAACACTTGGCGTTACTTCTATTTGCAGTTTGTGCACCATTTTAGAAACTTAAATAAGTATCACTAAAATTAATAAAAACTTAACACTTAATTCAACATCGTACTAAAAATCTAGCCGATCTAAAAATCGAAGGTAGTTTTATTATTGTTTTTTTTTTATTCCGCTATGCAACGTACGGCTGCTTTATACAGCCAACCTGATGTAAATGAAGTGATAAAAGAAAACGAACGAACCTTGTGTCAAATCTTTTGTTTTTATTAAAAAGTAAAGTTTGTAGGTACATTGTTGTGGATATGAATAACAGTTATTTTAACCGTATTATTTATTCAATAAATTGAGAAAAAACAACCGTGGGGGAGTTCAGATTGGAAATATTGATGAAAAAGTTATCTAATTTGGAAACCGTCGGAAAACTACTTAGGTAATTTTTGGGGACCAGGTGCTTTTGAAATATATAGGGTCTTGGCAAAACTTTTCGTGGAGGCGACCAGTGACCAGAAGGCTGGCTTATTTTGCACAAAAATCAGCATTGCCATACAGCGTGGAAATGCAGCCAGCGTTCTGGGAACATTCCCCTCCACCAAGGGTCTTTTTGATAATTTATGAGTGTAAGATTATTTATATAAATTGTATTAAACAACTATTGTAGACTGAAAAAACTACTACATAGAATAGAATATTTCTTTTTTAAAATAAATTATTAAACTTAGGTAATACCAAAATATGTAGATGCCCATTTTAGGTATATTGGGAATCTGTAGGTACAATTAAGAATCTGTAGAGTTGGGGATTCATACACTTAAGAATATCTCAAGTAGAAAGGGTAATCTGTAGAATTAAAAATAAATGTAGAACGAGGAATCTATAAAACTGGGAAACTCTAGAACTAGGATCTGTTGAAATGGGAATATGTAATGGAAATCTGTAGAATTGGGAATAATTCTATCGTAGTACTATGTATTATCTATTCTGTGGTATAACCACAGTTTACCTAATATAATACCTATTACACCTATAATTAATGGGATTAAATTCGAAACCCTCCTAGATTTCCCCTTGGAAGTGTTCGTTCATAAAAAAGTTGATTTTATATTGGTTTATTAATATAATATACTGGTTTAAAAAATAAGTACGTAGGTAAGTATGTATTACAGTTATTTCAATGTCAAATATTTAATCTGATTAATTTGATTACAGGATGAAGGTTTATTAACAAAGAGATAATTAATAATAATAATTGTACTACATTAATTGATTATTATTTACAAATTTGTTTACTTAATCTACTTTGCATGCAGTCTTCGCCAATAGGTAATTGTTATTATACTTAGCCTTTAAAAGTAATGTTTGTATTCTTAGGCTCAATTCAGACAGAGCAGCAAAATGCTCGAGCAGTTTTTAAGTGCTATATGAATATCAACCTTAAGCTATTTAGACAAAGCTGAAAGAAGTATGCAACATTAAAATAGGTAAGATTTTAATGTTGCATACTGTTTTCATCTTTGTCTGAATGAAATAAGGTTTATATTCCAATAGCACTTGAAAACTGCTCGAGCATTTTGCCGCTCTATGTGAATTGACCCTTATTGTAATGGTGTACTAATTAGTACACCATAAAATAATGTTTAATTGTTTATATTCCTATTGTAATGGTGAATGACAGCCTCTGTGGTGTAATGGTTGAGCAGGTCGGCTCATAACCCGGAGGCGGTGAGTTCGATTCCCGCAACAGGAAAAGTATTTGTGCACGTGAAAAAAGGCGCAAATACTTGTTCTGTGTGTGTTTGGACCATGATCCTCGTAGTTCCTGGGCCCCTAGATACAGGAAATCCTAGTTAGGGCAGGATATATGTATGTGATCGTTGGGCATTATTTATTTATTTATTTATCATTAATTATTATTATTATTATTTTTATAAAACAATGTTTGTATGGTTCACTGTCGAAACTCATAAAATCGTTTGTCATAATTTTGTTACAAATAAAAATGTTACTTATAATCATCATTTCACATAATGTGATTTATTATACTTTCACTACATCTAATTTTCTTTATTATAAATCAAAATTAATAATAATCCAAATTTATAAGAATGAAACTCATAAGGCGTATATAACATAACAGTACAAATTTATAATGTTCTTTTACCATAACTAACTTTAAGCATAAAACAAAATATCAATAATACTGTAAATTAATGTGACTGGAACTGTTGATTGTTATATATATCCTAATCAGTTATAAAAACGTATTACGGCAAGCCAATTTGCTCTTCAATCTATGCAGGCACTTCATCCAGTCAAAACAAACAAAATTAACGTGTGGACTGTGGGTAATTGTAAAATAACTTATATTTTCTCATGTTATGTTGATTTTGGTGTTGTTGGTGAACTTTGTGCATTATTTTAATAAATAACTTGAAATGTCTAATAAAAACACGTGTAAAATATTTAAATCAAATAACGGTAACCTGAAACTTAATATAGATGGTTTCTGTAATTTTTTAATATAAGGATAAGTGACTTCTGGCACTTCGCCGGCCGCTGCCGCGGCACGCTCGCTACGCTTCGCTTCGCTCGCTCGGCTCGTGCGTCGTGTGGTCACAGTTAACCTAACGCTCCTCCTCGCTTCGCTCGTCGTCGCACCTATTTATGACTTTGCCTTAGACTAGTATCTTAGTATCTATAGGGTATACATGCATATGTATATAATGATTTAACTACCTCAAAATTATTATTATGTTAACTAAAAAATATGAAAAAGTCATTATGAACAATACAATTATGAATGCTGATTATTATGAAATTATAAGTAATGAAATTTATAATAAAAAAAAGTATGATAAAAAAATTCTTAACATTAACATTATAACATAATTTTTAATAAATTTAAACATTATTTGAATAAATTGTATAAGAAAAGATCAATATAAAAAGTAACTATTATGAACAAAGTTATTTATAAATAACCACCATTATAAATTTCATCATTATTAAAAATGAGGTATGTGAAATGAAATTATGAATAATGAAATTATTAGTACAGACGGTATCCCGTTTGTATTCCTATTGTAATGGTGTATTAATTTGTACACCATTACAATCTTGGGTATTTTCAGTTTTAAAGTTTTATATATACTTAGAAGCAGGCTGGTTTATTCGTATTTTTAGATCATTGGGTATCACTCATAGCCGTCATCACCATCATCTTTTACCTAAGGGTTTTTTAGCATACCATAATTCTTACTATATGGAGGTACCTACATATTTTTTACTATCTTATAGATATGCGTTTGAGATCAAATCGTTCGTTCAAGTTACGGGTTTAGAAGGATGAAGTCATCATCAAAAGGCCGCGTTAACACATGCAAGAAAACTTTTGCAATAAGTGTTGGATTCTAACAAACAGCAGCTTGCATGCGTAAGCAAGCTAGCAAGTGCACTCGCAACATGCATACGGTATTGCAAGAAACTCGCGCAAGACTTCCTTCCGCCAGTTTTCTTGCATGTGTAAGGCTGCGTTTCCACCAGAGATGTGCGATGATGGGTAGCGAGGGCTGTGTTTGTCAAGAACCAATTGTATCACTTTATTATTGTTAAATAATGTTTTTTTTTTTTTTTTTTTTTCTTATATTTTGGCTCCACACATAGTGTATTTAGCCAGTGTCAAGTATTGTAGTTTTTCATCGTATTATGAAATATTTCATGTAAAGTCAAGTCTTAGTCACAGTCAGTCAGGGTAGTCATAGTCCAGTATAAGTCAGGTAGTCATAATCCAGTCTAAGTCATGCCCCAGTAAAGTAGCGGCAACTTTACTAGAGGATTCTATGGAGTTTTGGAAGCAACACGAAAAACCACGTTTCACTACATTATATCACTTGCCCACACTTATACTCGTAATTCAGCACTTAATGCGTAAAATGCCACTAATTTTAAACATTAACACTAGAAAAAGCATAAGTTTTGTGAAATAATACAATGCAACGACGTGAACTTTTTCACGTTCCCGTCAAAACTCTTAAATAATGTTTGTTACTCCTATACGCTCAAACGGCTGGACAAATTAAGATAAAATTTGGAATAAGATTTTTACTAGGTGGTAGGACTTTTCTGCAAAGTTCGTCTAGGTAGGTACCACCGCTTTGCCAGTTATTCTGCCGCCAAGCAGTAGTGTGCAAGCACTACTGTGTTCCGGTTTGAAGGGCATTGTAGCTAGTGAAATTACTGGGCAAATGAGACTTTATGATCTGATCACTCAGTCTTGTAATCTGATTACTGGACTGGGTGATGTCTCAGGATGATGTGCGCAGTGCAGTGTCACGCGAAACTTTATTGTTTTAAAGTTCCGGGTGACACTGCAACTGTTATGGGCGGCCGTGTCACTTAACATCAGGTGAACGACTAGCTCGTCACGTCATTTAATTACATAAAAAAAAAAAAAAAAAAAAAATAAGATAGCATAAGGACCTACTATACACTGGATAAGCACATAGGGTACTTTTCATCCGCGGCTGAAACTGCGGGGCGCATCTAGTAAAGAAAAGTACCTAAATAACAATTTAACCTGGCGCGTTGTTCGTACCGCTAAATACCGCGCGGAATCCCACGTGGTATTTTGTATTAAAGTTCCGCGGCTAGAGCGAAACTTAAGGGAAACTTCATAGAAAATACACAGCGAATCCCGCGCGGTATACCGCTACTCACAGCGGTACGAATAACGCGCCAGTTTGAATAGGGCTTAAACTAAATTGAGAACCAACCTTTTGACGAAGTCGAATAAAGTGTTCATCATCATCATCATCATCAACAGCCTGAAGACGTCCACTGCTGAACATAGGCCTCCCCCAGAGCACGCCACCTTGAGCGGCTGCTCGCCTCCTGCATCCATCGGCTCCCCGCGGCTTTCACCAGGTCGTCGGTCCACCGAGTGGGGGGCCGGCCTACGCTGCGTCTTCCGGTTCGTGGTCGCCACTCGAGAACCTTTCTTCCCCATCGGTTGTCAGTTCTACGAGCGATGTGGCCTGCCCATTGCCACTTCAACTTACTAACTCTAAGAGCTATATCGGTCACTTTAGTTCTCCTGCGGATCTCCTCGTTCCGGAGCTTATCTCGCAGGGAAACACCGAGCATAGCTCGCTAAATAAAGAAAGAAGAAAGAATAAAGTGTTAGATCTCTACAAATAACTGTACTATGTTCATATGTTAGAATGTTATCATAATAACAATATTTAGTTTGTTAAAGTCATCTCAAATGAATGTTAATACCTTTCTTTACTTTATTAGTGCATTTGTGAAACATTCCTTGAGTCAATGAGATAATCGGGTGACACAGAACAAAGCTCATCACCAGCTATTACTCGGGTAGCTCCCAACGGATACCCAGGGCTTATACCAAGCGCAAGTGCGGTCTTGCATGGAATACTGTAGCCACAGGGAATGGGTTGGACGCCCCTCTGCCTACGACCATGCGAATAGACCAAAACGGATCCCATTTTTCAAAAATTGCCATCCAATCTCAAATGTCAATTAGTTAGAACCCTATCGGATACTATGTCAAATTTACTGAAAGTACTGTCATTGAGGGATATCAAAAGAATTGACAGCCTCGTGTGACGTGGTTGAAGAGGTCGCCAAATAACCCAGAAGCGGGTTCGATTCCCGCGACAAGGCGAGTATTTGTGCACAGAAAAAAGCGCAGATAGGTACTTGTCCCATGTCTGGGGGTTATGGGCCCATGATACTCATAGTTCGTGGTCCATAGATAGAGGGAATCCTAGTTAGGGGTCCAGGATCTATTGTATCATTGAGCGTTATTATTATTTATGATTTACTTAATGCAGTATCGCCTGCACTTGTGGACTCAGATCATCAGACTATTTTTTAATTTCAAGGACTTTCCGTTTCTTTTTGTCGTATTATAAAAGTTGTAAAAAGCGAAGGATTTTAGATATACTTATGTGATTACTTGTCAGAATAGCATGTCTCGGCTTTAGTGACGGGCCTATCCAGGCGTGGGTTCAAATCCCGGTCATCATCATCATCATCATCAACAGCCTGAAGACGTCTACTGCTGAACATAGGCCTGCCCCACAGAGCACCACTTTGAGCGTCTCCTTGCCTCCCGCATCCATCGTCTCCCCGCGGTCCACCTAGAGGGGGCTGGCCTACCGTGCGTTTTCCAATTCGTGGTCGCCACTCAAAAACTTTTCTTCTCCATCGGTTGTCAGCTCTACGAACGATGCAGCCTGCCCGTTGTCATTTCAACTTACTAATTCTAAGAGCTATATCGGGCACTTTAGTTCTCCTGTAGATTTTAGTTCAAATCCCGGTTGTGACTCAAAATTTTCCTGACATTAAAAAAATAATCAGAGTATTTTTATCCTACGCTAATAGTCCTGAAAGAACTTAATATTCCAGGATACAAACTATTTTATTGATTTCAGTAGTGTTTGAGCAATCATGTGCTGATCGAAATCGGTACAGCAGTTTTTGCACGAAACAAAAAAAAAAAATCGTTTTCTTTAAGACATTTTTCCGAACGAAAGTTGTTCGAACTACCCACAATGACCCAAACAAACAAACATACAAACATTTCGCATTTACGTATCTGTTCCCTACTAATATTTTACAACAAAATATTTTATGATAGGTACCTAAGTACCTACATTCGAATAAAAGGTTTCCTACACTAGTACTGGTCGGGTGACTATGATGAGGTAACATCAACACAGAAAGCTGTTCACTGCTGAACATAGGCCTAGGAACGCCAATCATTTTCATTAGCTACTAGCTGACACGGCAGACTTCGTACTGTACTTACGTTTATATGGGAAAAAGAAAAGGGCTGTTTTTAGGGTTTTTCCGGCAATTATTCGAATTTTTCTCACCTTTTAAACCTTCCCTAGACCTCCACGAACATTTCAAGACCAAGATAAGATAAATCCGTTCAGCCGTTCTAGAGTTTTAGCGAGACTAACGAACAGCAATTGATTTTTATATATAGAAGATAGATAAGAAAATTACTGGCTTCTTGCATCCAACGACCCTTCGCAATCGTTTGGCGGGCTACTCTGCGTCTTTCGATCTGCCGCGATGTTTTGTTTCTACATTGTTAAATAGATATATTTTTAATTATAGGCGTTAAATGTCAAACTGGTTTACAAAATAAAAATATAATGCCCACAGCCAAAATAGTAGGAAAATTAAAAACTTAAATCTTGTTATTCATTTAATACATTTTTCTCACTCCTTTGTAACGTTACATAGTAGGAAGAACTCATCGCTTAGTTAAACCTTAAGCTAGTATTATTAAAGATTGATTATTTAGTATATAATAATTTAATAATGTCTAATGATTATGTAACTATTAATTAATAATATAATATAGGTACCTATACTGAACTATATATATATACCTATAGGTAGATACTATAAGTATGATTCCCGTATATTTCCCATATATAGACATATATATTACATCTATGTGCCCATTACAAAAATATTGTCGGTCTGTGACCTTACCAGAGAATCAATTATCACAAACTATTAAATGTTATTTTTTTAAATGGTAAATTAGTAAAGTTACGGTTTAACGCACAATAGAATAAAATTGTCCTAATCATTGATACCACACACAAGGTCACCCCATCAGCATGTGCTCTTCACATCCAAAAAGTATCTATAAAACTGTTTTCATAAAGGAGCTTGGCGACAAATTTTATCTTCATAAGAACAAAATACGTAGAAAAGATCACGGCATTTGTCAGGAAATTATTAGAGCCATGTCTGCCCTTTCCTTTCCTCTTTTGCCTTTTTCCAATTTATTATTGGGGTCGGCTCCCAATCTAATCTGTAGCGGCAAGCTACCAAAATTACACGAGCGACTGCCATCTGACCTCCCATAAGGAACCAGTAACTGGGATGGTTAGACGAGGCATCAGATTCTATCAGGCGTCTGACTAACCGTAACGATTGCCATAGATGTTCTTATGACAACGTGGACCGACGGCTTAACGTGCTGTCCGAGGCACGGAGCGATGGCATTGAAAACTGCACATAACTTCATAAATAAGTCATTGGTGCAGGGCGAAGGATCGAACTCGGTTCCGTAAGATTGCGAAGCGCACATGCTACCGCTCGGCTACCATCGCACCAACGTAAAAAAAAAAAAAATATTACCCCTATGAAAAAGGCGTCTTAGCGACTTCGCCCCCCAATTTCTGCCCAATTTCTGTATCTGCAAAGTCTATTAGTTGACCACTTCAGCCCGCCTATTACGAGCAGTAGAGAAAGTTGTCTTTCCCCGTTTTATGTCACTTGCTTCATACTTGCTTAGGTACTTGTCAAGTGGAGTAAAACAGGGGAAAGACAATTTTGCCTACTATACCGTCCGTGCAAGGCGGGCTGGGGTCTCTAACTCAACAGATTTTATTCTAGCGATAAGCAAAACAGGTTTGCTGTCATCGGCTCAACTTGTTTGGTTTCTGTCCCGTGTAGGTACTCCATCATCTCATCCACATCAAATTGACATGAGACCATTCCTTAGAATAAAAATAATTATGAAATTGGAGTAGTAAAGACGTATGATAAAAGTCTTAAAAAAAAACCCTTTTAGAAAGTTGCTATAAATTAGGTACTATCCATAACCTACTTGTTATGTTACAGGTATATGTTTCATGATAAGCATTACTTTATATTATAATACTATTATTATGTACCTAGTGCATTTACTTCACGCATGATATAGCTATCTAGATCTCACCGGATATAATTCCATGACATTTCATTTTATTTTATCGTCTCATCTGTCAATACTATGATACCTTTATCTTATTGAGATATCTAGCGGCATAGTCTGTTATGTGTCTAGAATAAAATTAATATCATGGCACGGTAACCTAAAATGCTATTCGGTTCACACGGATACTTTTACAACAATGTTGTTTTTCTTCATTTTTCTAATATTTCAGCGTTACCCATTTTTCTTGTCAATCGATAGTGATAATTTTTTTTAATTGGTATCCGCTGATCGTCTGTTTTGATCGGATCGCTATCCCTATAACATATTTTTTAAACGATAAAAATACCTATCCTCTGTATTTTACTTTGTTGTTAATTTAAAGAATGTTGGACAAACAATCCATTACATGTATACCCGTAAGGAAGTCTGCCCATGATCCTTATTCAAGAGCAGTACCATGGAAATTTTAATAAAATTCGAAAGTCAGTCGTAAGCTTTAATGGACGTATTTTTATCTTCATTAGCTAAACAAATAAATCAGTATTTAAATAATGATAATGTAGTTTGTATATTCGCAACCAAGTCCCTATCGGTACCCCTGACACATGGACAATGGCACAGAATAGATCAAATAGTTGATAAACAAAGTGCCCCAAGTTCAACAACGCATAGGCTTTTTATATCTCGACATGCACCATGAAAAAAGCGCATTTTCTAATTCAGGATTAGTTCTCACAGCTAAAATAAGATATTGCTATGTCTATCTAACTGGTTCACCTAATAAAGAATCATTTTTCCTTCTTGCACTTCTTAAAAACGTTGATGAAAGGGTCATCCGCGAAGGTCCTGAACTCGCCATTGTAGAAGTTTTCGATTTCAGCCAATGGCACCCCTTCGGTCTCTGGCATGGAGAAGTATAAGTAAATGGTCCCAATGAAACCGAATCCGGCATAGACCGCGAAGGTTCCCCACAGATGGAAATTGAGCTCTAGTGTTATGAGGGTTTTGGCTCCAACAAAGGTGACGATGTAGTTGAAGGCTGCTGCAATGCCTTGGGATGAAGCTCGACTCCTGTGAAGAAAAATGATGTTATACATACATAATAGAACGATTAATAAATAAATATTTGTAGGTGTTTCACTCAGTGCCACCTAGCACCAAACTAAGCAAAACTTGTACTATGGCAACCAGATAACTGATAGAATACATATAGGATTATAATAATAGAATAACTATAAAGATATTATAGATCTTACAATTTTAGCAACCAGCAAGATTTAAACCCGCGTCTTCCAACTCACCGGGTTAGACGCTCTGCCAACTGAGCTATGGTCACATGACCACTGACTGCGAAAATCATTAGGACTACTTACGTGTCCTAAAGATCTCCTGATCTCCTGGGGTCCTGAGATGTGTCTCTAGGATCTGTGGGGTGTGTGTGTGTGCAGATTTTCGCAGTTAGTGGTCATGTGACCATAGCTCAGTTGGCAGAGCGTCCTAATCCGGTGAGCTGGAAGGCGCGGGTTTAAATTCCGTTGGTTACCAAAATTTTAAGGACCATAAAATATCTTTATAGATAAATATACTTAAGTTTGGTTTACACTTTAAAAATCAATTCCATGATAGAATAATTATTAAGGTTACCGTAGAAATTTACCACTTGAAATCGTTAAACATCAAGTCTTTATCATCAGTGCTAAATGAATATCCTCACAAGCAGGAAAGTAGAACCCGGCACCTACATCATATGTCTTGTGGTAGTTCAATCAAGCATCATTCCTATACTTATACACCCTCTTACCTGAAAGGAAAAACTTCTCCCAGCAGCACCCAGGATACATTAGAGCCAGTAAACAAAGCCAACGCATAAAAATACACAAGCGGCCAAACGCTTTTCTCTTCAGGGAACGTCGTTGGGTCATACGAGAATACAGTCGCAGGGAGGTAGTATTTCGCGTAGATACTGAGGGCCATGCAGGAAAGGCCGGTTCCTAGCATGACGCTGATGCCCATCTTCCGTTTCCCTGTCAGTTTGATGAGGAACACCACGATGAGTGCAGCCAGGAGTGTTATAACGCCGACCATGAACTGTGGAAAAAATAATGCAATGAATTAGATGTTTTTTCTATTTACTCTTGCTTTCTGTGTAGATTAGACATTACATACCAACACAATTGAATGTACATAATATAAAAATGGAAATCATAAGGTATAGATAATGTAGACAGAACTTAATTGAACTTATAAGTTTGACACATAACGTACACTAGTTAGAAGAAAGCACATCAATGTAACTTTGCGATAAATTTTTTTACAGAAAAAAACTACCTATAAACTTAGAAATTGCTTGTGATATGTGATTGGATTTTTTGAAAAATTTGTTAAAGGGTAATAAAGTAAAGGGTACTTAGATGTTACAATTTTTTTTCATCTCAGATTATTCTTTAGTTACTTTCGATAACTTAGAGAACTTGCTGCTTATTACATGTGAATAATAATTATGGGTAAACCAGTGAGACTCAGCTCACCCAATCCATGTCAAATATCAGGCGTTTGCACAAGCAAATCATATTAGGTTGGTCTTTGGTATCCCTAACTAATACTACATTTGTTTGTCTGTTTGTGTGTGAGAAGACAAAATGGCTAAACCAATAAGGGTGAATTTGCTCACAGACACTACCTACCGATATTACCTAATCCAAAAAATGTCGTACGAACGGATATCCGTAAATATTTGAATCGTTAACTCTATTGTTGTGAAAAATGTACCTACCCACCTACATATTAAAACCAGTAAATTGCTTGTAAATCGCGGAGCACCTTATTTTGAAAATAAAAAATCTTACCACAATGTTCTTGCCATCATCCGCCATGCCAAATGCTCTGCACACGTTCACCATATTAGGCCTGATAGGAGTGAGGCCGCTCATCACGAAAAAGAGGAAGTACATGAGAATGAGTGTCAGAGGTCTCATGGTTTCCTTGCATAACATCACTACGTTGAACTTCAGACAGAATCTGAAAATATACAACAACTGATAAAGGCATTGAAAGAAAAAAGATTTTATTTGCGACAACCACTGAAAGATTTATTTGAATGAATGAATGATTTACTTAATTTGAATGATACATTACTTTAACAACATAGAGATTTAGCAATCATAATTTGCAAAAACAGTGATGGTGATCCTTTTTTACACATCCTGGAGAATGGGGTACCTAAGCCCTCCACCAAGTATCACAATACTTTCGGTCGAGCGAGTCACCTTTCAGAAACAGCCCGTATCCCAGCAGTAGAAATGTATGGACTGACGATATTATTATATATTTGGTCGACTGACCAATTGACAAATTGGATTTATAACTGCGTGAAAGAAATATGTCATATTTTATATCTACAACAGAAAAATAAATGAGAAATGGTCTTGCTTTTTATCGGTACCTTCTGAACGGATTCATTTTCATGTGCTCGCACTCATTGGTCTCTTCAACCTTCATGTTGTCCTGGTCGTCATTCTCGCAGCAGAGCACACATCGGTGCAGATTCCTCGAGTGCACCACCAGCTTGTCGAACTCTTCCTTGACGTTTTCCTCCGTCGTCCACCCGCGAAGGTACTGAAGTGACTTCATGGCGTCCTTTTTCCTGCCTTGGGCTATAAGCCATACCGGTGTTTCGGGCACCTTGATAGTGTTGAAAATGTAAGTATGGAACCATTTAAAATATACAGCACAAACAAAATAAACGAAATGAACTGCCACTGAAGCTGATTTCCATATCAATTTTATTATGCTTGAACAATGATTATTCTTTGATTTGTGTAAATCCGTACTAATAAGTGTGGAAAACAACATCGTTGATATTCTGTCACATTTTAAAATGTTTCAATCAAGAATTGATAAGCTATCCTCGTATCTATATATAGAAATAATTGTAAGTCAGATTCAAGTTAGACTGCAGGTTATCACCACGGGAAAAAAACTGATTTCGAATGTCAACTCTTTTCCAATAAAATAAAATGTATGATTGGAATAAATCTACTTACAAGCAGGATCAGTAACATAGCAGTGATAGGTGCTGCCAAAGAGATCAGAGCCGCTTGTCTCCAGTATACCACCGTTCCCAGAAAGTACATCGTCAGTATACCAATGGCTAGGAAACATTGAGTAGCCACGGAGAGAGCTCCACGAATTGAAGGTTCGCTGAAAGAGAAAAGAAATGAAATGAATGATGTTTTTTGGCGATCCATATTTTATAGAGATGTAGTAGTACGGTCTACACAAATAGTTTTAAAACACAATTACAATTTTTGTCTTGTTAGAGCTGACGAGGATATTGATTCGGTGCAAGCGGTCCTAGCTGCAACAAGCATGTGGTCTACGTTATCTTATTTTGCATTATGTGATTTACCGAACTATGAAACAATATACAGTTTTGTAACAATTCTGTCACTGTAAGTTCGTGTTACACTAGTATTCAATTGTGTTGTGGCCAATATCGAATTTGCACCACTCGACTGGTTTAAAAAAAATAGTGTAAAAAAGGTAGCTATTGATTTAGAAACGTATGTATTTTTGTATTTGCGTTCGCGAGTGAATACCGTGGAGGCTTATGTTCACCAGTGAACTGATACAGAGTAATGATGATAAGAATGATGAATATGATGATGATGATAATGATAAAGTATTGTAGGTACATCTTTACAATACTTAATATTATCAAAATTAAAATTGCGGTGTAATCTGGTTCATTTGATGACAATCGATTCAAGTACTTGGAACCCGAATTTCTTGCCGATAAAGGTACTTGTACTAATCACATTGTCAGAGTTTAGAGAACTTAAAGTATCTATCATCTTGATATCGTGAAGTACGCACTTTTGTTAAAAAGAGATGCCATTGAACTTGTGTTTATTTTTTATTTCGTATTAGAGGCCTTTTTAATAATGTTGATTTCATTTTTGTGAAAGATGACAAAAAGAGTGATAACGGTATTTCTCTAACCAACTACCAACTACTACTAATGAAAATTAAACCTTGAGACAGTTCAAAGTTAAACTTTCTCTATCAAAAAGATAAAGATAAATAATTCAACAATCAATGGCCGCATTGTGGATCATATAATTTTAACTGACAAAATACAATAACATTTTTGTTTCATAACTAATTACGCTTATCAGAAAATTAATCAAAATTATTAGCAACTTCTGCACTATATTTATTGAGTATAATTATAGGCAAGTAGTGATTCGCAACCGCACCTAATAGAATATCACGATCTTTTTCCATTGCGCTTTTACTAGGTAAGTGTCAAAAAGTGCAAAAAAAGCACTAAAAAGTGCTACCCTAGCTACCAACTATAAACTAAAACTAATACCAGCTATAAACTAAAGAATAGGCTTTAGTTTACTTAAATAAATAAAAACAATGGAAACCACACCTGACTTCACCAACATAAGCGAAGATAGGCGCTTCCATAAGCCCTGTACCCAAACCCAAAAGACCGTTTGCTATGAAGATGGAAGGAAGATTTGGCGCGTAGTACATCAGGATCCAAGCCAGGAGATGAGGGATGTTCACGATGAAGCTGGCCTTCTTACGGCCGAAGTAGTCCACGATGGGGCCAGACATAACGGCACCGAAAGGTTGTGTGAGGTAGGAGAGGCTACCTGAAAAATATAGAGGTAGATACTGGTAAATAGTCTTAAAATAATATATGACTAGTAAAAGACTTAGGTTTTTTTTGTGAACAGAAAATTCTCATTCTTAGCAAAGTTGCAGTTACTTTTTATTACTTATAATACTGATTTTAACGATATGTTGAAATTAGGAAATGTTCATCAAAACCATTTGAAAAAATTATTGATCAAGGTACGCAAAAATAAATTTAGGTAAATATTTTTCTCATTACTCAACATTACTTTCCTAAAAAAATACAAAAAACTCAAAATCAAATTGTTTATTTGCTGAAAGACAAGTGTAGTAGATCTTAAAATTAAAGTTTTTGCTCATTGTATTTAGTCTGCAAGCAGACGTGCAAATATTTTATTTATTAACTAATTATTTCTATCTTTACTTATAAATCTTAGTACAAAATTCCATAAAATCCTTCCTATCGTAATCATCCTCTTCCTCTTCGCCTTTTTCCCATTTGTTATTGGGGACGACTTCTAGTCTAACCTGCAGCGGCGAGCTTCCAGAATTACACGAGTGACTGCCATCTGACCTCGCAGCCCATAAGGAACCAGTAACAGTGGATGGTTAGAACAGGTGTCAGATTTTATCAGGCGTCTGACTACCCGTAACGATTGCCATAGATTTTCGTGTGACAACCGGGACCGACAACGGCTTAACGTGCTCTCCGAGGTACGGAGCGATGGCATTGAAAACTGCACGTGACTTATTAGATAAGTCATTAGTGCAGGGCCGAGGATCGAACCCGGTGCCGTAAGATCGCAAAGCGCACGTGTTACCGCTCGGCCACCATCACTCTCTATCTATATATTTCTATCGTAATATCTTCACAAAATTAATTAAATGTTGTGTTCAGTATCCATCAACCGAAGACCTGGTGAAATCTGGAGCCATTGGTCAATTCAATTTCAAAATATCTTTATTAAATAAGTAAAATACAATGTCATCAACTACCAGTGTACATTAAAATCCTAGCAGTGACAAGAATAATAATGATGCCAATCGTTTTGCAGGTTATGAGGCCTATATAAAACTTTTTGCAGTAAGATTAAAGATTTAAAATTAAAGATTTCCAATAATAGTAGTTACAATCATGTTGTTATTCTATCGTTATGCAAGCTTTAGTATGAGCATTTACATATTTAGATTAATTTTTAGTAAGCCATTGGTACCAATCAAAGTGGCGCTCTATGGAGGGGGTATATGTCCAGCAGTGGACGTCTTCCGGTTCCGGCTGATGACGATTTTTAACCCAAACGGAATATTCCATATTTATCCTTAACACCTATTTACCACCACTATCATCATCACCACCACCATAATTACCATAATCAGCTGTATCACCCAAGGTAAGCCAGTCACCACTAACTTTAGATATTCTGCTCAATTTCATCGAGCTACTTAGCTTGTGTATGCTTTTGTGTATGGGCACCTATACTGTTATACTACGCAGTTTAAGGAGACAAAACAACTAAGCTCGCATAAGCTATAGCTAAAAATATTTTATGAATAGACGATGATAATTCTATTGCCCTTCAAATTCAGTCAGTCTGGTTTTATCTAGTTCAACCATTTACATCCTATTGAGAGATTACATATTGAATTATTTGTCTACATTTAGACCTATTAGATAAATTGGTCTAAATGCAGGTAAATATAGCGCTTCCAATTTATTTAACTCACGACGTCATCTTTTGCTTAAAAACGTAAATCTGACACGATATCATGATTTGGTCTCATGCACAACTTAATGAATGAGAACCATTCAATGTTTTATATGCTATTATTGTATTCTGATCATTTTAAAGTTTGACGATGATGAAGATGCATTGACACAATTTGGTCAAGTATCTGTAGTGACTTCTTAGCTTAATAATAATTACTTTGCTGATTATTAGAGATTACTATACTTAAATGTGAATTAAAAAAAATGAATAGCCAATGAGTCTCAGGAATCTCAAATGAAAATACGTCAAAAATACTTCACAGTCAACCACCTCATGTAAAAGTCTAAAATCATGTAAAGGAAAAATTTTAAATACGATCGGGATTTTTCCTAATCTGTTGATTACGCTGACTAGACGCTGCTATTCCACTTTACGAACTTTGATGAAGCAAATCTAGTGTAAGACAAGAAAATACTACACACAGACAAAAACGTTGATCTATGCTCGCTCCAAATAGGACAAAGGCACTCGAAGTGATAATTGAGTGAATCTTAGAGCCGCAGTAGTATTAGTAGTAGCAAATAGGTTTATTAACAAAATATATCTGCCCGTTATCAAACGGTAACACTTTCGGAATGACGAGTAGGTCATTGAGGTAGTAGGTATAACAAGTTGGTCTCGGTAGCTTTTTTTGAACAAAATAATGTTGTTGGTCTCTACCGACCTTTACAGCGTCACCAGGCGGGTGGTCTCGGTAGCTAGTAGAGTAGAGAGTTACAGAGCCATTTTTGTTTAGCGAACATAGAATATTTACATTGTGTTAACTTGTTTGTATGCTCTTTTGTGACCCACTGTTATGTTTTGATTTTAAGTTTGATTCTACTTTAATATAATCAATCAATTATTGCAACATCAATAATTGATTACTGTAGGTATATGATAAGTTTATTTGCGAATATTACATGGAGCATGTATTTCGAGAGGAAAACTGGTTTTGACTGGGTTATAGCTTGGATAACGAATAACGTAATGACATCGTCTCATGTTGGCATTCACTTTTGAGATTCACGTGGTAAGCACGTGTACTCCATATGTACCGTATATTTATCTTATGAGTCATTTGAATTATGTATGAAATTGAATATTTGCTTAATTATTCTGGCATGGCAGGTAGTTCAATGATCACTTAAAAATTCTGACAGGTGCATTCTAGATTCTAATCATTTGCTTACACGAGAAGAATGGAAGAGGAATCATAGCGCCTTACCTATGGCATGTTTTCCCTGAACGGCTACTTGGGCTAGCTCTAGAATAACTTAATTTAAGCGTCAGCGTCTGTTGGTTGTCATAATACGGAGCCGAGTCGTGGACACTCACTGCACAACTCCACCAATTTTAAAGTTAATCAGAGAGAAAGAGGCTGTGCTTGCTTGAAGTTTCTCCGAGGGATCGAATCAGGGATGAAGTAATCTGACAGAGAACTACGGTTACCGACATAGCTCGTAGCATTAACAAACTGAAGTGGCAGTTCACACTAGTCCAAGAATCGATGACGGTTGTACATGTGTTCTTGAGTCAGATATCAGATACCTCAATTTGAAAAACGGGGTGTAGGGTAACTATAGTTGGGGGGCGTCCTACACCCCTATATCGTTGGTCCACCTATATAGGTGGAGCAACGATATACGAGAAGCGGCCATCCAGGAAGTGGACGTGGATAAGTCCCGACGGTTCCACTAAAAATGAGATAGACTTCATCATGACGACCAAGAAGCACATATTCGATGATGTCTCTGTGATCAGCAAGGTGAAAACCGGTAGCGATCACCGTATTGTTAGAGGCACATTGAATATCAATGTTAAGCTCGAAAGGTCACGTCTGGTGAAGTCTACGCTCCGTCCAAATCCTGTCCAAATCCAAAACCCCGAAGGCTTTCAGCTGGAACTCCAAAATCGCTTCCAGTGCCTAGCCGACTGTAACACAGTGGACGAGCTAAACGACGGGTTGGTGGAAACTGTCCAAGCTGTTGGATCGAAATTCTTTAAGACCCAACGCCGAAAGAAGACTCAAAAGCTCTCAGAAAAAACTCTTGAGCTAATGGCCGACCGGAGCGAAATGAAGCTGCAGTCTTCAGTTGATATGTCAGCCTACGGTGAACTCAATAGACGAATCTGGAGTTCCTTGCGACACGACTTGCGTGCTCTTAGTACTTCACGTATTGAGGCCGCAATTGAGCGGAACCAAGGCTCTAAAGTGTTCGCAAAGGATTCGTCTATTGGGCAACACCAAATGACAAAACTGAAGACCGAAAATGGTAGCATCATTTCATCCAAGCCTGAGATTCTGAGAGAGATCGAGAACTTCTATGGACAGTTATACACCTCGACACGTAAGCCCGCTACTAACACAGCTCAGGACATCAGAGCCAAGTTAGTCCGACACTATACCGAAGATATCCCGGACGTCAGCCTGTACGAGATTAGAATGGCCCTCAAACAGCTTAAAAACAACAAGGCACCAGGTGAAGATGGAATTACGACTGAACTTCTGAGAGCGGGTGGTAGACCGGTACTTTTAGTCCTCCAGAAGTTATTTAATTCTGTCATCCTTGAAGGTACAACGCCAGAGGCATGGCACAAGAGCGTGGTGGTGCTCTTCTTCAAAAAAGGCGATAACACCTTATTGAAGAACTATAGGCCCATCTCGCTCTTGAGTCATGTGTATAAGCTGTTTTCGAGAGTCATTACGAATCGTCTCGCACGCAGGTTTGATGAATTCCAGCCTCCCGAACAAGCCGGTTTCCGAAAAGGCTTTAGCACCATAGACCACATCCATACGCTGCGCCAGATTATACAGAAGACCGAAGAGTATAATCGGCCGTTATGCCTAGCGTTTGTGGACTATGAGAAAGCCTTCGATTCAATCGAGACTTGGGCGGTGCTGCAGTCCTTGCAGCGATGCCAAATTGACTATAGGTATATCGAAGTTTTGAAGTGTTTGTACAGTAAGGCCACTATGTCAGTCCGACTACAGGACCAGAGTACGGAACAAATTCCATTGCAAAGAGGCGTGAGACAGGGAGACGTTATTTCTCCGAAACTGTTCACAAACGCATTGGAGGATGTTTTCAAGCTCTTGGAGTGGAAAAGATCTGGCATCAACATAAATGGCGAGTACATCACTAACCTTCGTTTTGCCGATGATATAGTCATAATGGCGGAATCGCTCGAGGACCTTAGCACCATGCTCAACGACCTCAGTAGAGTCTCCCAGCAGGTTGGTCTTAAGATGAATATGGACAAGACAAAGATCATGTCTAATGCTCATGTTCCACCTATACCGGTAATTGTTGGGAACGATACTCTCGAAGTTGTCGACAAGTATGTCTACCTAGGACAGATTGTCCAATTAGGTAGGTCCAACTTCGACAAAGAGGTGGCGCGAAGAATCCAACTCGGCTGGGCAGCGTTCGGGAAGCTTCGTCCTATCTTTTCGTCCAAAATACCGCAGAGCCTGAAAACGAAAGTTTTCAATCAGTGTGTGTTGCCAGTGATGACTTATGGAACTGAGACATGGTCTCTTACTGTTGGCCTCATTAGTAAGCTCAAAGTCGCGCAGCGAGCTATGGAGCGAGCTATGCTCGGTGTTTCCCTGCGAGATAAGCTCCGGAACGAGGAGATCCGCAGGAGAACTAAAGTGACCGATATAGCTCTTAGAGTTAGTAAGTTGAAGTGGCAATGGGCAGGCCACATCGCTCGTAGAACTGACAACCGATGGGGAAGAAAGGTTCTCGAGTGGCGACCACGAACCGGAAGACGCAGCGTGGGCCGGCCCCCCACTCGGTGGACCGACGACCTGGTGAAAGCCGCGGGGAGCCGATGGATGCAGGAGGCGAGCAGCCGCTCAAGGTGGCGTGCTCTGGGGGAGGCCTATGTTCAGCAGTGGACGTCTTCAGGCTGTTAATGATGATGATGAACGATATAGGTACGTAGAGCCACTCTGCGTATCGTATATCATATGGCAGCAGTTGAGTGAGTTTAGCCGAAGATTGGGCTATGTGATATTATTGAGACCTTTCAAATTATAAATTATATCTCCCTCTATTACCTAAAAACATAATCTTATCAAACAACAGAAAAACAACGTGTTTTAAGTCGCAATTCCTTCCTGGCTTTTAGTTAAGAACAAGCATTACACCACCAACCTAACACCATTTTTGTATTTATCTTCCATCTCATTGTTTCTACCGACTCTAACTATAACTGTAGTATAAGTATCTTGTATTCTTTAGCTGACATTGTTTAAACTACCATTGTGAAGATCGCGACTGCAAATCGTGCTTTAGAACCTGTCACTAGCATAACATAAAAAACAATGATTAAGTTACAGACTGATAATGTAGAAAACAGCTTGTCACACATCGCAGGCAATGCAAATAGCTAGGTACTGCAGCATCTTTACTGTACGTACCTAACACCTAGGATAAATCAAGTCAAATCTCTTTCATAAATATTTAAGACCCCCGACTGATAATAATGATGATGATGATGATTATAGTGATGACGATGATGATGATAATGATTTAAAAATTACGACTCAACTACCTTTTGTAATTGCATGCTTTGTGCATGATTACCCCCAGCCTTCAAGAAATGTTAAACTTTGTTAATTACCTACCCACTAAATTATCTTTTCTTTTTCTTTATACCTACCATAAGAAAGTAATATGCCTTAAAACTTAATCTACTCTTATTCTTAAGTTGTAGTTTAGATTGGAAGAGACTGAATCCCACGACACAGGTTATCCTAGTGTGGGATCCAGGGATCAACCTACAATCATATTATATTTTAAATCGTGCAAATCTTCGGTGTACCTGCTATCAAATGGCTCATTTACTGTCCAAAATAAATTATTATTATTATTATTAATAATTATAAAAGCCGCATTGGAACCTACCTATTTAGGACAGTACAGTGCCACACAAGATGGATAACCAAACAGAACGACTGATGAGGCTTCAAATTATTTGTACCATGTTTTTGACGTCGTCAGGAGGTTAGGTTAGTAACTGTTATGTAATCTATAGTTTAGATCATCTGAATACGATGTAGTTGCGGCTCAATCTGCATAGGGATACTAGATTATTCCTTAGGTGTGATAGACCTTGCTTAGCTTGTTTTACCAGTTTTAGGTAAGGACAGTCTAATAAAAGATGATGTGGAAATTAAAATGTTGACTGAAATTTCTAAACATTACGAATTATTCTGAATTCTGATGGTAGAGATAAATTGGGGAAATATTATATTTTGTTCAGGAACTTTTGACGTTCAGTGTTCTACGATTCTCTTGTGAGCGAAACTGGGATGGAAGACTGACAAAACAAGACAAAATTATTAAAAAAACTGTCAAGGGCAACCTTCAAATGATAGAAGAGCTTGACACTGTGTCAGCCAAATTTGCCATGGAAAATCTAGACGCACGGTATGAAGTAGTGAGGCTGCAAGTTTAGCGTCAACCGTTTGTTAACTTAGATTTTAGGCACCAAATTTTGGTTCACCCATAATTTCATCTTGAAACTGTGCAGACTATGTTTTGTTTAGGTGTCTTCAAGATTTGCTATTCGAAATAATCGATTTGTCTCCAAGTATAACACAATCTTAAGTAGCACGTCGTGTTCATGTTGGCGAAAACGTGCCTCGAGCCGAAATGAAAGACCTCATGTTTTATGCATATATAACACATGCTATATGTTGTATTTCTAGTTGTCTACTTGACGTAGAAAACTAGAAATACAACATTAATAAACGGTATGCTTAGAACCTCCATTGATGTATAAAAAACTGGAAAGTGATGCAAGAAAGGAATAAGAGTGGACTAAATCAAAAATTCATGGGTTTATAGAATTATGTATCAAGGAAATACAAAAAAAAAATAATATGTTTTTATTGATGAAGAAAATTATAAATGATAATGATACATATAGCGAATCTTTTACGTGATCATAGGAAAATGTTCCTAGTAAAGCCCTTCTGACCTAGCAAGGCCCAACCATTAACTTTTTGGTCGACCCTACAAGGAACCATTGCCTAGGAACGTTACCATTTTTTCAACTAAAATGAAACAAAACCAACAAATTGCAAACTTCGATAGCAAAGCACAACCAGTATACATATATCAATGCAGGATAAAAATCAAAAATAAAATGCCAATATATTACTTGAAAAATTATGTTTGGCTTTACGCAAAAATTAGAAATGACACTTCACAAAACAGGAGGCGTACCGTGAGCTCTTAGCGCGATTCAAAACAGAGCCTGTATTGGATCGCTTTTTTTTGTATGGGGATTTTGACAAGCGATCCAGTGTAGGCTCTGTTTTGAATCGCGCTAAGAGCTCACGGTACACCCCCTGACCTCAGGAAGAGGAGGACCTAACTGACAAAATGACGACGCGAGCAATACGGGTGTTGGATGGCGTGGCTTGATGGATTGGCTGTGGATTCGGATTAGACAAATCTTTGTTTGGGTAGACCAAATTTGCCACCATATGATATTAACTGCTAATTTTTAACAATTGGCCTTACAAGCGCGGTCTTACATGGCTTACCCACCTTATTTATTTACATTTATACTCTAACCTTCGTTAAAACCTTTTTTCACCATTATGTTTGGAAACCAGTTTTTCTTTACCCACAAATATTTAAGATAGCAGAAAAAACGTAAATGTAGCAAAAAGTTAGATGCAGTAAGTTTTAACACATAGGTACGCTACCTATTCTGATTATAATGACAATGTACCTACCTACAATTAGCTTACTCTGGGCTATAAGTAATTTTAATAAATAATGCCAGTAATTGAAAACTTTTGAATTTTTGTAATGAATTAGTTCTCTTATATTTTGCGACGTAGTTATGTTTGTGACGCAAGTATGTGAGCACCTCCACGTTCAGCTTACAATATGACGGGAAGATAAAATTAAAATTGGGGTAGGTACCATAGAATAAATAATAATAATAATTAATTGTGCTGTTAGAGTATACATCTCCTACCTAACCCAGGGTCCTAGCTTGGTCAAAATTACAATAAATAAACATATATTTTTTGGGTTCGATAGATTGAAATGGGAAAAAATATAGGTTATACAAGGACTGAATGACCTCTTGCAAATGTGAGAAGTTGAAAAGCTTACCAAACCATGATGCTTGGGTGTCGTCTAAGGACAAATCCGTGGTGGAATGCAGCATATCAGGCACAGCGATTGTAGGGAAGCTGATCGCCATTCCTATGTCTAGCAGGAGCATGTTCGGTGACATTATTGCTATGCACTGAAAAAAGATCCGAAATGAGGAGATCCGCAGGAGAACTAAAATGAACTCTTAGAACTAGCAAGTTGAAATGGAAATGGGCAAACCACAACACTCCTAGAACTGACAACCGATGGGGAAGAAAGGTTCTCGAGTGGCGACCACGAACCGGAAGACGCAGCGTAGGCTGGCCCTCCACTAGGTGGGCCGACGATCTGGTTAAAACCGCGATGGATGCAGGAGGCAAGTAGCCGCTAAAGGTGGCACTCTCTGGGGGAGACCTATGTTCAGCAGTGGACGTCTTCGGGCTGTTGATGATCATGATGAAAATGACGACTAATAATAACTGAAAAAAGGTAGGTAATTAAAACAATGTAGTTAAAACAGTTGAGATTCGGACATAGTACCTAAATTACATGCTGGTTGTGATGATTCTCAAGAATCTAAATAAATGACGTGACGAGCTAGTCATTCGCCTGATGTTAAGCGTCACGGCTGCCCATTACAGAATGCATTATCACTCGTAACTCTAAATTAATACAGTTTTGCGTGACACTACACTGCGCACAGTTCCAGTTCAAGTTGGTTATAAAAGGTGAAGAATAAAGGACATGACGACATGAGAATATTGTGAGATTCAATTTTTCAGCTGAACTAAAGGATCCAGTTATTCGGACATAGCATAATTAAATGGCGTTTTACAAATTTTTGGATAACACCATCCAATTTTCATAATTTTTTACTAAATCTACCTTTTTTGTCTCAAGGATCTAAGGATGTGATCCCTCAGACCAGATGTACATCATGAGATCACTTGTCACGGTAGCCCTGGCTTTAGAGATAGATACAGGGTCGGGCGTGACTCAAATTTTTCCTTTACATTAAAAATTTATCTGTTGATTACGGGAAGCAGGCGATACTACTATAAATCTAAGTGTATAAAAAAGTTTTTTAAGATAAGATATAAATAATTAACAGATCAGAGATGAATGAATGAGAGATGCTTTATTAATCCATGCCTCAAGACAGACGTTGTCTGTTTTGGCTTTTTTCTGTGTATGAACTTTAGATAAGATTTTTCACACGGATTTGTAATACTACCGAGATAATCGTACCAAAGGTCCTTTTTATCCAGGAAAACATATAGTTACCGTGGGAAAATGAGTAAATAATGAGTGAAGCCACGCTGCTCCTTAACTGTTTGAATAAAATGTTATTTAAAATCGCAGAGTCAAAAAAACAACAAAAAACAAAAAAAACCTAATCTACGCAATCTTGATTGTTTTGTGAAAATTATTTGACAAAAGAGTGATTGGTTTAAGACAATTTCGAATATAATGAAAAATATATTGGTACATACATTTGTTTAGAAAATCTGGATCCCACACTAGGCTCAGGGCCCGTAATATGTGGTCCAGGTCTCTTTTACCGGAAACAATATGGGTAATGCCATTAGGCATTACCTATATCGATAACAATATAGGTAATGTCATTAGGCATTACCTATATTGTTTCCGCTTTAATTAATTAACCGTTATTTTGTATTAAAATAGGTGTAGGTGATATAATGATATTTCTAATCTCAATGTACATACGATTAATTCATTGAAGACCGGACTTAATAGAAAATTCTGCTTAATAATAGAAAAATAATAACTGCATGACACGATATCGCTACGTGAAGTCATAGTACCTATTAATAAAAGTTTAACTTACTTGCGCCACAATTGCTCTTAATCTTGATATCGTAAAATTATCACTGAATTTGTAAACCATTTTTGCTGTTATTTAACTATCGTGAATAAATAAGTTATTTCTTATCCTAAATAGAGATTTAATAAATTATAAATACATTCAGATCACAATAATGACTCATAATATGTCACAAAATAATATCTTGACAACAACTCAATTTTTTATATTAGATTATGCCATTTTAAGTATTTTAAAGACGGACACAAGCTACGTCTAGACTAAGCATTGCAAAGTGAGACGCGTTTGGGAGAAAAAGAAAAACCTTGAAACCAGTATAAATAATTAAATGGTATAACATTGTGAAGGATTTAGGTTGTTTACACATGATGCATTTACTCATGTATACCTAAACACACCCCGCCCCCTAATTACCTAACTCGCAACAGGTTTGCGACAGGCGTAAATCTCGCGGTGATTGCTGTCATACATCATTAGTGGTATCGAGAATGTATGCTTCGCTACTGCTGTCGCATTGCTACTGCTGTCGCATTGCTGTTGCAAATTTTACGTAATTACCCCGCCGATGTTTAAAATGAGGGGCTAAGTCTGTACTTATGTATGTCTGTCTGTATGTATAGCATTATAACTTCCAAACACAATCAATTATGGCTTTTTAATAGCTGTTTGAATCCAGATGGCGCTTATCATCATCATAATGAGTCTCACTTTCACATTCATAGATCCAGGGCCCTGGAACTACAAGGCCCATTATTGGAATCGAACCCGTATACTCTGAGGTATGGACCGATTTGCTCAACCACCGCACTATGGGTCATCATTAATTAGGTTTTTAAGAGGTACTTTTATTAAAATGCCCTCGGAGATCCCGTTAAGACATCTAACCGCCTGATCTAACCATCCCTGTTCCTTATGGGTTGCGAGGTCGGATGGAAGTCGCTCGTGTAATTCTGGTAGCTTGCCGCTACAGGTTACGTTAGGTTAGGTTTTGAAGATTTGATATATATATACATTTTTATGATGCACGTCTCTTCTGACGACACGAGCTCCGCTTCTATATTCAGACTGGTCTACCTTCATAACGAGCAGAGACACATGTTTTATGTTTATAAACAACAAAAGGTAGATATGCAAGTATATTAACTTGACCTTCGTGAAACCTTGCAAAGTTTATCCGTAACCATGTTGTTGGCGGAAAAGACTAATAATATAGAGATGGAGTTATAAATTGACAATGAAGTCAATGAACATTTAGAATTAATTACATTTTTAATCTACACGATATATAATTTGCTCGATAAGATTTGGTAATACTTTAATAAAAATATTACTTACCTACACATTTTTTGCTTGACTGTGCAAATCGTAGGTATTATAATCGGTAGTAGAAAATTTGATATTATTATTCGGACCGAGTGGAACCAGGCTGAGTGGGACTGAGCCCTTTTTGCGCCAATCTTCTGTTTTTGCCAAATTAAATTAATAAATATACATGATATATTCTGTCCTTATACACAATGATTATATTTGCTACATGAAACACATAGGTACCTAAGTATGCTAACTGAGAACAAAAGCACAATTAATTGTTAAAGATGAATTGCATGCTGCATATTGCATGCAATTCATCTTTAACGAGTTTTGTTAAACTGTCACAGAATCTTAATTTTTTCTGTCAGGGTTTCAGACATCATTCTTTTTATGCAAATTTTTGAGAACTCGTTAAACGACTGCGTCATAAAACGAATCGCCTATATACTTGATCCTGCTCACTGAGACTAAAATAAAATGGTGGACAACACGTGAATTTTGCGGTGATGCCACTTATACCTGCATTACAAAAAATTTTTGCACCTAGAACATACTCCTGAAAGCCAAATCTCCCTCGGAAAATATCAAGAACGTAATTGAGCTATAACAGGATTTTGGAATCAATCTGTAATGACAACCTCTGTAGGTACATAAACCAATTATTATAAGTATTAGTTTTGTTTGCATTAGTAGTACGTAATACCTATATTTTTTATGTAGGTATATTATTGTGATATAGGAATTATTATGTACTACGTATGTGTATGTTTATTCATTATTTAGTTAGTAATATGGCAAGGCCTAATTACCTTATTAGTAGGTATGCAGGACAGTTAATGTGCTTGCACCACGTCCTTTACAACTTGATGAGTCCTCTCCATCCAAAGGTTGCCTGGAAGAGATCGCTCTTAGCGATAAGGTCGCCCATTGTTCATCACTTATTGTAAATCGATGTATTCTTTGTAACTTTTTATTTTAAATGTTTGGTGTATACAATAAAGAGTTTATCTATCTATATCTACGTACTGGAATCCCCAAGGTAATTAAGATGGAATAAGGTCTTTGACTATTTGAGTGATTTCATATACCTACCTAAATTTTATTATAGATAAATCCCCTTGATAGTTGGTCAAACATTTATTTTGAAACAGAAGTAGGTTAAGGACCTTTCTATTACTTACTTAACCTGATAACCTGCTGAAAGTCATGAGCCTTCCTGACTGTTAACAGCTTTAGATAAAGAAAATCTCAGCTCAATAAAGATGTCGGTTTATGATTTACCGAGCTACATACAAATACTCAAATATAATCACTAACACGAGCTTACAAGAACTAAGTAAATACGATTTTATCTTTTCAGGACCACTCTCTATATTATTTACGCAGTATGACGTCTGATTTGCGATGTGTACCTGATTTAATTTTTAAAAATATCCCGCATCTGCACTTTAATTCTAAATAGGAATTGAAAGGAACACGGCAGGTTATCTACACCTCTACACCACTATTATAAAGAGGAAAGATTTGTATTTTTGTGTGTATGTTTGTAATGAATAAACTCAAAAACTACTGTGCCGATTTCAAAAATTCTTTCACTATTGGAACGCTACATTCACCCTGAGTAACATAGGCCACTACACGTGCGAAGCCGGAGCGAGCAGCTAGTCAGGTATAATTACACAAACTGTAATAAGTCTCTACCATTTTGCAGCGTGTTCGAAATGCTAACACCATTGCCCCTTTAGATGACAATGCTTAGCCTCTGAGCCAAGTAGAGGTCAGCATTTTGGTCATGTGTTTCCTCGATCTGAGGTTCCGAAAATTTTGTCCTACGGCCCCAGTATCTCGGCACAAAGAAGAGAAAATATGTGACTACTATCCATTTAGGTGCAAATATGGTTCATTGATATTTTGCGCCTTTTCTGATTCTTTGCCGAATCTAACGCTGTGCTTGTCTTAATATGTGTTCCAGGAAGTTGCAATGGTTGAACCTGTTAAAATAAAAAAAAGTTTCCCAAAATACGCGTGTTACTAAAGTTTATAGGTATAGGTACTGTTACTTAGATGAGATGGTGTCAAAAGACTAGTACATACGGTATAATCGTCAGCGCCTTTGTCAATATTGACACTATCATCATTACTATCGTCATCATCATAATCATCGGCGTCCTCCTCTTCTTCATCATCATCGTCTGCCAGAAGGCATCTTACTTCTCTCTTATCTTAGGAACTACGGTTCTTCCATGAAACACACAACGGTCACCTGGACGAATAAGCCATTACACGAATCCTGAGTCCTGACTTTCCTTATGTTACCCCTCTTCCCATGAACTTGCTCATTGCTCATCATTCTTACTTAGATGAATGATGAAGAAGACGGGCTTGTGTTAGCTAGCGAGTCTTCCCGTGACGTTTTCAAATTTTTGACTCACTTCTATTATTACGTTACAAAATAAAGTTTTGCTTCTTGATCACGCTAGTCTGTGGTTTTTTCTTGTTACAAGTTATATAGTTTATTATAGTATGTACCTAGTTTATTTTATATTTATAGCATTTACAACTTTTACTGTTCTTGTAAAATAATAAAAGTTTAGCAGGCAAATCGAATATTACATTTTTACGTCTTTTTTAAATGTATGAACATGTAGAGTTTCTCAGAAGATGTATTTCTCTTTTTTACTGGGTACGATTTCAGTTTATTTATGCTTGTGTTTTTTGGTAACTGCCATTGCAATTAAGCAGTTATTTAATCTTTTGTTACAGCATTATCTTTAGCCAGTTGGACTGAACAACATTTATCTTACGTAAGGCAATATTGTATTGAATTTTAATAGATTGTGTGTGATATACCTAAGTGAACTTTTACTTACTTAAACTATTTAAATATGAAATAAAAGGGATTCAGCCAAGCGTTTGCATAGGTACAGTAAAAAACGAGAAGTATTTAAATATTGATTACAGTAATTTCTCCAAAAATGTTTACAAATTATTTGACACGAGGCACAACTTGTCAGCGTCCTTGTTTGCAGTTAACTACATACAATCTAGAGTTATCAAGTCAAGAGTGAACAGGTATCTTATAGGCAAGCATGCCCCATCGTAGACCACGTCATTACTTAACATCAGGCTAGACAGTAGTCAAATGCTGCGTATAACCAATTTAAAAAAAAAACATTCTTTAACAGTATTGATAATATTTTCTAATCCGCACCTTAAACCTTGTTTGTTATGTTAGTATCGCTTTACTACAGTAGGTTTCATTAGAATCATTAACATATGAAAATATATTATATGACTTGGCTTACTGAAAGTGTAAACCAATAGTTTAAATATAAAAATGTAAATTGACCCATATTGGTACTGGGGTTTGTGGGTCATTGCCTTAAAACTTTACCGAAGTTGAGGTAGTCATTGCGTTGGCTTCGTCAGATTATAGTCAGTTTTAAGTTCGGGTCACTTCACTGTTTAAGGAAGTGGTTTACTATAAGCGCTTGCCTTTAGACCACAATACTATTGAAACCCTATTCCTAACTATAAGTCTTATAAAACTACTTGGAGATACTTAAACCAAAACACATGCAATGAATATAAATGTGGTGATAATAACATCCAAAAAGGTTTACGAAACTCAATCAATCAGTTTATTTAATGACATGACATTAGAGTCTATAGAAACCTTTAAAAAGTTTAAAGTATGCTCAACTTGGCATCGCAAGACTAGAGGCATCGATGAAAATTACACTGTTCGGACTTCAACCGAACAACTCTGTGATTCCGCGTTATTATTAGCATTTGATTTACGTACTTATACACCATAATAAAGACAATTTTAGGCCAGGTCTTAAGAGAGGTCTCTAATGTGGCAAATACAACACATATTCATTATAGTACCTATTGTGGTATACTTAAAGTAAACAATACAAGCAGTAAAATATAGCATTTAACGTAAGATATTAATTTCTAGCCGGTGAATTACTGCAGTATGGCTACGACCTGCATCCATGATCAAAGACTGGTATGCGCGACTACTCCTGATGGCTGCAGCCGAAGAACATTTCTCGATCAGTGCGATATGTACGAGTTCAATTGTGACTATAACACCCGTAAGTCCTTCTACTCCCCCCGTTACTAATAAACGTTGTATAGCGGAAGAATAGTTATTTAGTATTTTGTCTTTCTTTGTTGAGTTCGAAACGGGCAAAGATAAAACAAGACATAACACTGAGTAGCTATTCGACTGTTATGCAGTTTTTATTGGTAAGGGGGTTCATCTTGAACTAAAACTACATCATGTCATGGCTTAGTTAAGACAAAGTAAAAGAACTTTAGGTACCTTACCTACCCTTTCGCATAATACATCTTTAGCATTATCAAAATGTCACCTCCTTCCTCCTTCTAATGTGGTAATTACACCAAGTCTCTTGAAAGAGATGAGTTAGTTGTATGCATAAATAAATGATATTGGTATAGTGGCATTCCTTTCCCCCATAATCTACTTAGATTTAGAATTATTAGAAACGCATAAGAGCTCCAAGGGAATGTTTGTATCCAGCATACAGCAACAAACAGATGGCCAGCCAGCATAGCGATTCCCTTCACAACCTAGACAATATTTTTTTGCTATTCTCAAGTGAAACTATAATCTTTTGTTACCTGTTTTCAAGTTTGTGATGGAATCATTCAGTTCCCGGTGAAACTGCAGTGATTTTATGTCTGTACGTTATTTAATATTTTAACAATAGGTAGACGCTTATTCCAGTATGTAATATTAAAGCCATTTCCAATCATGATCTAAACTGGTACTAGTAATTATCATTTAGCTGATTTCATAATTTTAACTGAAATTTAACGAAAAATCTATTATAAGTACGATAACGATCTTTCTGTAGGACCTTTGATGCTTTTTATCGTTTTTGGTGGTCTTATTTTGTTGCGCCTGATAAATTGACTGGCCTTATAGCTCAGTTGGTAGTAACCCTGCCTTCTGGTCTGTAGGTTGTGGGTTCGATTCCCACTCGGGACAAACATTTGTGTGATGAACATCGATGTTTGTTCTGTGCCTGAGTATTATATTGTATTCTATGTATGTATTTACAAACAAAAAGTATCTAAGTATTCTATCAGTTCTCTGGTTCCCATAGTACAAGCTATGCTTAGTTTGGGGCTAGATGGCGCTGTGTGAAATGTCCACACATAATTATTTATTTATTTAAATACGGACGTTAGTCTATTAGTCATTAATCTATCATACACATTTTGCCTTGTGTTACGAAGTAGGTACAAAAAAAACAAAAAAAATACGCGCAACTTCGTTTTAAAAAACATTGCTGTAAACTTCCTCAGTGAATATTGAATAAGCAAGCTAAACACTTGAGAATCACAAATAGGTAGGTATTTCAGTCAGAAGTCAGTGACAAAAAGTGAAACCAGTAAAACCAACGATACAAGTACTAAAGCACCCTTTATTACTTCATTTCAGAGTACAACACAAGAGTAGTCAATATATGTGCAAGTGGACCTCAAGATTTCCGTTGTTGAACGAGATGAATCAAAATTGTTATTGAAATAAAATTGTATAAACAGTGAACGCTGGTTTTATCTGGTTTTACTTCTAGTCCTCGTAAGCTACATATTTATACTTTACTCCAAAATGTTGTAGTTATTGCTAGTAAAAATAAAGTAGAGAGACAAAGTAAGACGTGAATAATTTTTATGACTTTCCTCATAGTAATAAATAGATATCTTACAACAAATATTAAAAAGTATTCTCTAGTTTCAAATAGTTTGGCTATTAGCCATGATAATATTAAAAACTAGCTTTTGCCCGCGGCTTCGCACGCTTGTATTGTGTTATTTCTACGTTTAGATAGTCTAATAATAACTTAGTTCATGCATTTTCTATATACCAAACAACAAAATCCACTAAACCTTTTCGGAGCTCAGCAAGTATTAGCAGATTAGGTAGCACACGTGTAAAAATGTTGCTTGGGTAGTAGGTAAGTATGGCTTTTCACGTGTCATCAGCGGGGTGATCATGTAACTTTGATAGCAATGCAACAAAAGAAATATCAATCCAAATTTGAAAATTTCCATAGTAGCTCTGCACATCACCTACACATTGATAAAATAGTGGATTAGAAACTGCAAATCATAGGTACAATATTTAATTAAATATGTACCTACTTAGACCTACCTTATACTTAGACGTTAGTTTTTTTAAATATACGATAGGTCTAGGCATCTAACTAATAAAAGTTCTATAATATGGTATACCTAGGTACATACCAGTGATACGGTCGATCTTTTCCTTGTCATTTTCACTTAAACAGATGTTCTTGTGTTTTCACCATAAAAACCGTTCAAATCTTCATAAGAGGTTCCAGTAAATTTTGTTTAGGTACTGAGTATACCTACCTAAATAATAGGTAGGTAATCTATTATTTAGGCAGTTTAGAAAAATACAAAACAATCACTGTTTTCGTCAGCTTTTCATATCCGCGCGCTTTTCGTTTCAAAACCAAAGAGTATCTTTGTTGCATTCACCCACAGATTAGAGAAAATAACAATTTACTCTGTGCATTCACCACATTTTTTTTTTACTTTCTAAAGTTTGGGTCGATACGAATTGAGTATTTAGCCAGTGTCAATAATAAGTTTATAAAATACATACTTTACAGCTGGAGTATTTATTGCATTTACCTATACGATGCGTACATAATTAATTTTGTTAATACTAATTAGAAATCACAAGTACTTACGTACGCCACTGTAAAAAGAGTCGACATTTATATTAAGTCCGCTATTTTTCAGGTTGTTTCATTCCCACTGCACTTTCAACATAGTGGTGGGAGTGAGAAAATAACATGTGTACAAAGCTCTAATCAGATTCGCTTTTGCAAAGAATGTTTCATTTTTAGGGTTCCGTAACAGTTTTAAAATAAAGGAACCCTTATATGTAAAATCACTTTCTTGTCCGTCTGTTTGTCTTTCATAATTTTTTTTTTCTCTTATATTTTGGCTCCACACATAGTGTATTTAGCCAGTGTCAAGTATTGTAATTTTTCATAATGATAGAATATTTCACGTAAAGTCAAGTCTTAGTCACAGTCTGCGTAGTCATAGTCCAGTCTAAGTCAGGTAGTCTCAGTCCAGTCTAAGTCATGCCCTAGTAAAGTGGTAGCAACTTTACTAGAAGCTTCTATGGAATTTTGGAAGCAACACGAAAACCACGTTTCACCACATTATATCACTTGCCCACACTCATGCTCGTAATTCAGCACTTAATGCGTAAAACGCCACCGATTTTAAACATTAACACTGGAAAAAGCACGAGTTTTGAAAAATAATACAATGCAACGACGTGAACTTTTCCGCGTTCCCGCCAAAACTCCTTTCATAATTTATTGCTCTAACCTGTGGTTTGTCCTAAAGAGAATATAACCGCTCAGTTTGTTTAGTTCATTAAAAAGCCCACAGACCTAAAATATTTTAACTATTAAAACTCATTTACCTACGTGAAAGAAGAAGAAGAAATCAAAACCGAACGGTTTTTTTTATATTGACTACTGTTTCTGTCAAATACGGCACAATTTTGCCACTAACCATGTATCACAGACCTACCACTTCTTCGTTAATGGCTTTCTATCGCTTTTAAGCAATAATGAGGCTTTTTATTTTAAAAAAAAAACGCTGGTTCCGCTTCTTTTCTAGATGGCGCTGTAAGTATATAGTTTAAGCCTTTCAAACCATAGAGTAGTTTAAACATAAGAAAATGCTTAGAGTACCTACAAAGAAATGTCAAATTCAGTTGAGTGGACCACGAGTACATTGTCTGTAGTATCTTCTAAGTAGTCTGTGGTGCATTCTTCTTAAGAAAATTGAAGTACAGCAGAACTGCGAGACAGATAAACGTTAATATTATGATCCAAAATTAAGCCGAGCTATCGCGCAACGAAAATAGAGTAAACGAAACAGTTTAGAGTTGTCAGTCAGTATCGTGACACATTTCCTATAACCTGTGGTCTATGCTGGAAACAGTGACAGTGACAGATTTTGGTAAAACCACAACTGGCGCCATCTATTGGGTCATACATAAAACACCAATTCTTTTTTTTTATATAATACTTCTCATTCTGCCAATGTCAAGTGAATAAAAATTTGTACGGTTATGTCATGTCAAAATGCCATCAGTAAAATGGTGGATATTTTACTGAAGCTCTTACTCTTATTTTACTCTAAAAAGCCGTTGAAGAGAAAACGAAAATGGATGGTTATAAAAACGTGGAACCATTTGCCAACACTCGTGCACGTTTACGAACACTTAAGGAATAATAATCCACCCTTATTAAACATTGAAATTCAAAAATACACAGGTTTTGGTAAAAAAATCAAAATGCATAACCACCATCGACAGATTTTCTTCAAAGAGCTCCAACCGAACATTACACGGCCATGTTGCTGATTCGAGGATCTTACCCTAATGTATAATTATACTTACCTACATCTAAGTACCCTTTTAAAACATTTTTCATAAAATATTTCGCATTGGCAAATACAAATGTCGTCTAAAGCCAAAATAAAAAAAAAACATCTTCTTTCACACTATTTAATATTTGTTGGTATATGTATCTATTTAACTTCTAAAATGCTAAACAACCAGTAAAAATATAAATAGGAAACCTATAAATTGTTTTGATTCTCTTAGAGTAGCGGTTGGTACTAATATTACTCTTTGGTCATTGTGGCACAGAGTGTAGTCGATTGTTTTTTTCTAATCTGTGACAATATGTGGTAACTTACAACTTACCGTTAGTAGCAAAAAAAAAACATGAGTCGGCCATGTTGTTTAAAACTCCGATTCGTTTCGTAATGAAATCTCAATAATTGTCATCAATTTTTTTTAACGATATATCAATTTTAAGATATCCTATGTTAAGCGCCGGTTATTTCTAAGCATATCAGTGAAAACCGCATGAAAATCCATTCAGTATTTTAGGAGTTCAGTCATAACAAACAAACAAACAAACAAACAGACAAAGTATTTAAAAAGTGGCTTAACGTGATCAGCGGCTAATTTTAAGCCAACCTGTGTCATTTTTTTGTTGATATCTTGCAATTACAGACTTTTTTATCTCTACAGTTTTATTATATGTATAGAATAGAATAGATAGAAAATTACAATCAAAGGAAATGATTACAGGCATGATTTATTTTCTGTTCAAAACAAATTCGATTTAGTATAGATAGGTACCTACCTATTTAGTTGACATACAGTTTTTTGGGTTCCGGTTTCAGATTCTCAATCTATAGATTGCAGTATTTCTCAATGAAAATAACTTCGGGTCATGAGTACTTTACTCCCAGGTAATAGAAGAATAGCAGCGGAACCCTGAACATGATTCCTGAGCATTCAGTTCATCATCAACAGCCTGAACACGTCCACCACTGAACATATTCCTCCCGCAGAGAGCGCCACGTTGAGCGACTGCTCGCCTCCTGCATCCATCGGCTCCCCATGGTTTTCACCAGATCGTCGTCCACCTAGTGGGGGGCCAGTCTACTTACGCTGCGTCCTCCGATTCGTGGTTGCCACTGGAAGATTTCTCTTTTATCGGTTGTCAGTTTTACGAGCGATGTGGCCTGCCCATTGCCATTTCAATATGTTAATTTTAAGAGCTATATCAGTCACTAGTTCTCCTGCGGACCTCCTCATTAGGTACGGATCTTGTCTCGCAGGGAAACATCGATCACAGCTCTCTCCATAACAGCTTGTTGCGCGAGTTTGAGTTTACTTATAAAGCCAACAGTAAGAAACCACGCCGCAGTGCCATAAGTCATCGCTGGCACTGATTTGAAAGCATTTGGTTAGCCTACCACTGCAGACCAAGGAGCATTTGTATGAAAGCATGTTATAAATAAATGCTGCCCATTCCCTGGATATTCCCTTAGCCAGCTCTTACGAGAAGAAAATAGATAGGGTGGTCCTATTCTTACGCCGCCGCCGGGACAACACGGCTATATGTATTAAATATAACTTTAGATTTTATTAAATAGTGCTTTTGCACAGATAAATTTCAAAGGCGTGAACCTACTAGTGATGCATCCTTCAAGTTGCCACTAAGAATTCAATCATTTTCTTTTTAAAAAGAGAATCATCATGCGTGACTTACCAAGAATTCTGCACTTCTTAACGTGGCAACGTTTTGATTTTCTTTATTTCATAGTTTAAATACAATTTTTATACTTACCATGGCGAGTTGGTGGTCAAACGTAAATGTATACCTAACAATAGAAAAAAGTAAATCATTAATTTATCCTTTACATTAAAATTAATCTGTTAGTTATATAAATTATAAATCTTGTACCTAGTAGAGTTAGAGCTAAACTATGAAACAAGTATTGTCCTAATTTCATTGTGTAAATTACCAGTGTTCGTTTTCCAGGATACCATGAAACCTATGCACTTCATTGTATGCCATTTGATCATGAAGCAAAAGTAATCACTACTACATCTGTTCCCGGAATAACTGAAACATCAGAAGAATATAAATTTATTGAAGAGAATATGATTGAAACTCCAACGACTTTCAATCCTATTACATGTGTTAGTACAAGTTCTACTACTGGTCCCTGTAAATGTTTAACTATAGGAACTAATACAAGTCCAATTACAAGTACTTCTACTACAATTAGTGCAATTCCTGCTACAATTAGTTACAGTACCGTTACCACAACTAGTACGTCACCTACTACAACGACAACTTCTGGTATGATTCCTACAACTAGTACTGCAGTTTTGACAACAACTAGTAGGAATAGAGTACCAAGATCTAGTACTACTACTACTACAACCAGTGCTACATATACAGCAAAAAGTACGAGTAATATTAAAAATGTAACTACAGTAACAGCAGAGACTACTGCAAAACCTGCAACTGAAACAACTGCCACAGAAGAAGATACTGAATCAGCAACATTGAATTTGGAGACAGAGGTATTCAAAAATATAACTACATCTGCAATGGTAACGCCCTCAACCAGCTCTGTTCCAACCAAACAACTGAAATTACGATTGCTAAACTAACAGCGACAACAGCAACTCTTAAGCCAGTAACTCAGTAACTGCAACAATTAGACTAAAAGCAACAACGGCAACTCGTAGAATCGAAACTACGAAAAGTAATTCAACAATAGCAAAGCCTATAATAGATAAAACGACCACTATGCAAACCACGAAATCAACTCCTTTACCAAAAACCACAATTCCTAGACCAGACATCACTACCAACAAAGCTCCGAAAAAATACCAAAATTTTACTGGATGCTGCCAAAGACCAATAACGTGGGAGACATTCACAGATAATATGAGAACTATAACAGTATTACCCGATGAGGATAATTATGAGGAAGTTTATGATACTAGCACTTCAATCATCACCGACAGCACAACAAAACTGATGCCTCTTATAGAACCTACTAAAAATAGTAAATTTTTCACCAGTATTAGCACTACGAAAGCGTTGCCAATGGTCATATCTACTTTTAGAAGCTCACCTACTATCACTAAAACGACAACTGAAGCCACATTACCTACAAACAGTCTATTGCCAAAAACTATACCTCTCATAGAACCTTTAAAAACTCATGGATCTTCTTGGTGTTGCGATAGACCTAATAATTGGAAAACCACTGCGGAAGATATAAAAACTACAATAATAAATCCAATTGATAATGCATCACAAGAAGTATCTAAAGAAACTACAAATGTTACTGTAACTGCCGATATTACGACTAAACTAATGTCACTTATAGTACCTACTACAAGTAGTTCATTTAGTACTAAAAGTACTACAAACCCTGTACCACATGTAGTATCTACAATAAGTAGTTTGCCAAGAAGTACTGCTGTCACAACCAAACCAGTGCCGTTTATTTATAAAAGTACTAAAATTAAAAATATTACTTCAACAATTTTGCAGACATCGTCCGCTGCAACCATCACGTCTACAGCGAAAATGGCTTGTCTGAACTGTGACAGACCAACGATTTGGGAAACGCCTACAACTGTAGATATCCCAGATATTTACAAAACAGTTTCAAGCAGTGTAAGTGCAATCACCACATCAATGATGACAACAAACAAAACATCTACAGACTGTGTAAACTGTCAAAGACCAAAGACTTGGGAAACGACAGCAGAAAAAGAGATACCATATACTTTTGAGCCAAATTCAAGTACTAATACTATACTAAAGACTACGATACAACAAAGCCCACGAACATCCGAATTAAAATCTACAACAGAATTCAAAAGCACGCCATCTGCAGAAACTAGGTTGGAAGTAATAACTACGCCACGTTTACACATTGAATCCATAACCAGTTCCGAAGAACCAAGTAAATTGGAACCTTTCGTAGAAACGGCACCGGATAAAACATATACGCCATCGATAAAAACAACGCCAGTCGTAGAAAATATACCGTATATAGAAACTTCATTCTATATAGAAACAACGGCACCCAAAGAACCTAAGGCAGAAACATCAAAACAATTAGAAGTCATGACCAATACCGAGGAACTGCATGACCAAGCGCCTGACTTTGTACCTGATAATTTATCTCCAAATATTATATTTGTGGAAAAATCTAATCCTCGCTTGATTAATAGGGAAGTGCTAAAAATAAAAAAATCGACTCCTAAATTGTGGTATCCATCGCTTTGTAAATCTAAAGATTGCGAAAGGCCCGATACATGGTTGACAACTAAAAAAAGACAACGAAGGCTGCGAAGGTTGCGAAAACATTAACGTTAGTATATTTTTTATTGTATTCAATTGAATATTACAATCTATGCAAACCATACCACCTGTAAGTTTTATTTATAATTCAGAGTATTTTTTTCATCAAATTAACTTGTCAACTATCAATCTATCTTTATTATCTTATTTATAAATTTTGATTTATCTATAATTGTACGATAGGCATACAGTTATATATAATATGTTTAATTACGGTATACAATACCCATTGCCTTTTGTTTTTAAAGTATTTAATTTTAACGTTTTATCGTTAAATTAATGTTCGTTAAATCTTTTCGGATCCATGTAAACACACGAACGAACGAGTAAACATTTAATATTGTTAAATCATTTTTACAGATTATCAAAATACTAGTGATGATTGCAAAGGTGTAACAACAACAGCTACACCTGAATCAAGTAGCATAACGTGCTTACTATCTGACGAGCAAATAAAAATGCACAAGACACGAGAAACAATAAAATTAAAAAATTGTAAGCATGACGCAAATCATGCAGGGAATTTAACACCGAGCCCTAAAAGTGAGGTGGACGCAAATGAGCAAAAAAGAATTACACCAGATAATTTAAGTAATCAAAAAACCAAAGCTGCACCAGAAATAGTAACACTTATCCAAACACAAGATCAAGCAACAGATGAACCACCAGATGATATCATATCCTTTACAAGTAACAAAGCATACCATAATCATGGTTACGATAGTGAATTCAAAACTAAAAAAAAGGAAAGGCTAAAGTTTAAGAGAAAATCACCAAAAACTAAATGCTCAGGATGCGGAAGGCCAAGCAGTTGGAGAACAACAGCTCGTGGCGAAACAAGAGATTTCTTTAGAATTTTGCAAAGTAATGAAGGTAATAAATAAATATATAACAATTATTAAGTACACCTATCTTTTTAATTTTCTACTTAGAAGAAGAGAAATTTGAATACAACATCATGATTTATAAGACGAATAAGACATTCAAACGTATAGTAAAAACACTAAACTAAACAGATGTTTCTGAGATCTGTGAAACTAATCCTTTTAATCAAATAAAACCTCAGGTATAAGTTCAATACTTCCGGAACAAAAGCCAAAGCGATGCATTGATGCTTAAACGCAATTTGAACCAATACAATATGGGTGTATTCATCCATAATATCTTATCAGAACCAGCATCGGAAGCTGCCAAGTTGATATACGAAATGTTTAAGCAACAATGAACCACTTTTTTCAGATAATAGAAGATAATTATATTTAAATAGTATGGTTACATAGGCTTAGGTTATGATGGTACTGACATACCCTAATGGATAAAAGCCCTTAAATTAAGTAAAGCGTTCCACAGATTTTATTAGTTCATTGGAGAAGTTCAAATGCATAAAAAATTACAATTTGACAATTTATTCAACAATTGCTTAAATACCTATTAAGTATATTACATTTTATATCTAAACAATAAAAGTTATGTATGTATCAAACTAAGCACTTTATATTAAAAGTAAATTAAGGAATGGAAAAGAATTATGTTAAGGCAAGTTGTTGGCAGCTTTATAGCTTACAAACTAGGTAGGTACTCTATATTATAAAGGTAATTAGGTTTTGTACTCTAAAATTAAGTATCGACCTGTAAAGTTTTATATGGTTTCTAGATACACACTCACAATAATTACAAAATTGCTCATAACGTTAACAAACATAAGTAGATATTGATGAAAACCTGTGGTTATATACATTCTCATGAGCATCATAAACAATCAAACCAACAATATAACAATAATTGAGCTATTAACACTAAGTAAATGGTTTGGTCCCTGAAAATTATTTTGGTCATCAAACATCTTATAGAATATTAGCATATTACATTACTCATATAAGTTTAACTCTATAAAAGCATCTCTATGTAATAGGCACATACAATACAATATTCCTAACTTACAAAACATTTACAACTTAGAACAATCATTTTAATTTATTTCCTGTATTTCAACGTTATAAATTTGACTTTTTAAAAAATAATATTAGACTTAATATTTAAATTATAAAATATGCTTATAAAGTAAAGCAATGAACATAGAACCGAGCAATAAACAAACAAATTTATACATCTAAACACCCGTGGACATGGCAGCAATTATTTAATCTAACTACGAGGACGAGGACAAATTTAATTTTCCATCTTAAAATAATACAAACTTACCTACCTAAGCCGACCTCTTCTTCTTGCATCTATATCTAATAGAACCTTTCTACCTAAATAGTAGGTATAGTAGCATACATTTTTACAAATAAAAAGTCTAAAGTTGAGTTTTATTCTCATTATTGACTAGCATAGGTTTATCGACATCACTTACCACCGCCTTTTTCCTAAAAGAGTTAATGAAGAAATCGTCAGCAAATACCATCTGATCTCCTTTGTAGTATGCTTCAATTTCTACTAAAGTTTTCTGTTCAGTCTCAGGTAGGAAGAAGTAAAGGTAGATAGTGCCAAAGAATCCAAAGCAGGCGTAGATAGCGTAGGTGCCGCTGAGGTGGAAGGCTGCTTCTATATTATAGTTGGTCTTAGAGGAGATGAAAAAGATGGAGTAGCTCAAAGCAGCTGCGAGGCCAGTTGCTATACCGCGACTCCTGAAAAAGATAAGTATGCCGTAGGTCAATTGGGTGCAGAAAAAGCAACCGTTCGTTAGAGGCACCGCAACAAACGGTTCAGCAACTGATGTTATTTGAGTGATGATGATGATGATAATGATGTGCTTGAGTAGCCCTACTTGCAGTGAAACTTGAAGACAAATTTCGTGTTTGATAAGAAGTTTATGCCCCCAACAAAAATTAAAATGACACATGAAAAATTTGGTAATAATTATATATAATGCGATTCGATAAAGAAACGAACTGAAAAGAGCAAACATTTATATTGCTGTCTCACTCCCTCTGCACTTAAACACAATAATGGAACAGGGAAAATAATAGTTTCTTGTTTGCGTCAGATTCGTTTCTTTAACGAACCGCGTTATACATTAAGCATTGATCAAAAATAACATGATATATAAGTATGGCCCTAAATTGTTATACTGGTTGAACTACTTATTACGGAATGACCATGAATCTTATATAGATTCATGGCTATAAGTTCTACAAACATGGGTAATTGATTTCAAGTTCCTATGCGTAAAAAATTAGAATTATTATCAAGGTGAAAATTAATTAATTGTAATTTGTGTTGTGGTCTCGTCAGACGTGTTAGTTGTAAACGACTGGCTCGAGAGGCAGTGCCATCTACTAAATTTTTATGGAACTAAAATTACTTTTAAGTTGTAAGTTTTAAAGTCGACAATCAAATAAAAATGTTAGAAACATTACAACAAAATTAAACTCTCATAAAAGACCTAGTGCGTAACAGAATCTCTAGAGGGCACTGAACAAAACTTGTATAGCTGTGAAGCTGACGCAAAGATATTTATAGTAAACCAAACCTATACAGGGTGTTAGGAAGGTCGATGTATAGTCCAATGTCGTCAAATTCCTAGTTATCATAATTTCCATGGTTTTTGGAAAATTTACCAAAATCATGCGCTTATTCGTTCATAATGTTCAAACAGACAATTACTAGTACCTAAAAATTTATTTGCGCCCTAGCCTAATGTGTATTCAATCGATAAACACCAATACAATCATCTGTATCCACATAACTGATTAAATGGGAGGTGTTTAACAATTAAACATTTATCAAAAATAAAAATACCTTTTAAAATAATGCTATTTAAAAAAAAAAATAGATAGACTAAAACATTCAAACATTTTTAAAAACATCCAGTGTCAATGCCCTTTCGATTGGTGTATCATGTACACGTAGATACCTGCCTAATTCTCAGAACTGGAGCACATATACCCAACTTAAGTTCGGTTTCAACAAAAAGGTCTTGGTGGCCTAATAATAAATTAAACATTTATTAATAATCAATTCGTTTATTATTGATTTTCAAATTGTGACCCTTGGTTTCTAATACATTTTCGGGCCCTATTTCACACTTCAGTGGTTGGTATTTTTAATAACATCTCTGTTTTTATTGTTTGAAAGACTTGAACTATTTTTTCCACTAAATGCTCCTGTGACGTTATTTCTTCAGTATAAACGAGCTCCTTGGCTCGACCCCACACAAAAAAATCTAAGACGTACAAATCAGGCGACCGAGCAGGCCAAGGTATCGGCCCTGCTCTTCCAATCCATTTGTTAGGGAAACAATTATCAAGATGTTCCCTAACAGTGACACGGTAGTGTGCTGGGCAGCCATCATTTTGAAAAATGATTTCTGTTTCACTTTCCATTATTGGCACTCCCTCTAGAAGGTTCGGAAGTTCATTTTGTAAGAACTCCAAATAGTTGTCTCCGTTTAAAGTTTCTGGGAGAAAATGAGGTCCAATCAAATGGCGGCCAACAACACCTGCCCAAATATTCACAGAATTTTTTTTTTAGTAGGAAACTTGTTTTATCGAAATAAAACAAGTTTTTGGGTACTAGTAACTGTCTTTTTGAACACTATGAACGAATTTAAAGCGCATGATTTTGGTAAATTCCAAAAATCATGGATATTATGATAACTAGGAATTCAACGACATTGGACTTAGGTAATCTAGCCTAGATAGATGCCTAACGAGGTGACCTACTCCCCCCTTACGGCTTTGCATCGACCTTCCTAACACCCTGTATAAGACATTTCTATCAATGTTCGTTTCTGTAATTGGGTCTGTAAGTGAATGTAGTACGAATAATAACTAAAATTTTCTTATGTAATAAATAGTCTGTTCTAATATATTTTACCTGAAAGGAAAAACTTCCGATAACAGCACCCAGGGTATTCCGAGAGCGTGAAAGCACACTAGCCCAAGAAACAGTGCGACGGGCAGAATCTCCTTGGATTTGGGGAAGGTAAGGGCTTCATAAGAGAATACTTCAGGACTGAGGTTGATAGAAGAGTAGATACTGATGCCAAGACTACAGCAGGCAGTGCCAAAGAGAGCGGATAGGATGAGCTTTCTCTTGCCGGTGAACTTGACGATGGTGGCAGATAAAATACTCATGACGATGAGGACAGCGCCCACTGTGACCTGAAAGATAATAATACTATAGGGACAGATAAAGAATCCACTTAAGGTGGAACGTTTTACTCAGCGCGGTAAATTCAAATTTTCTTGCATTTTTTGCCACGTGATTACTTGAAAACTGATTTTGTTCAAATAAACAGAATGTATCAACAAATTACGATTAAAAGTATCACCTAGGTACCATTTGTTTAGCAACAGATGGCAATAAACAAATTCCGTTTTGGTTTTTCAGTCTATTGCCATTTGGCTAAACCAATGATATCTAGGTGATACTTTTAATCGTAATTTGTTGAGGCATTCCATTTATTTGCGCAAAATCAGTTTTCACGTAATCTTATTGAGTAATTAAGCTATGATTGGCAAAAAACGCAAGAAAATTTGAATTTGCCGCGCTGAGTAAAACGTTCCACCTTAACGCAATGCAACGCCTCAGCAGGAATCGTATAAACCTACCTATAATTGTGTGCTAAGAACAACAATCAACATGAAACTAATGACTCGATTCGAATGGACACATAAAAAAGAAAGAAAGAAAGGAAAATAAAAAGGAAAGGCTAATACATAAACGGAGATACGAACAAAAATGTATTATAAAAAATTTAAATAGAACCGAACTGAGAACCTCTTCTTTGAAGTCGGTTGAGAAGTAGATCGCACCAACCGTCATAATTATTTTAAAAAAAGCAACAATTAAACTTATGGAAAATAATTCCAAACAAATCGGAACATCTTTTCAAAATGCGTAGGCACCGTCTCTGGAAAAGCGAACATAGAAACAAATAAAAACTTGGACTGTAGCCTTGAAATGAGTCATTAATACGTGTTTAAAAAACAACGACCTAGGATTTTTTAACCAGCACACAGTTATAAATCCATGTGGCTTCTTAAAAATTGTTTCAGTCTACTATGTATTTTTGAAGTTGTTATCTGTAATACCTAGACAGTATGTTATGTTACCATATACCGAAGTGCTTAGTCATCGCACTATTTTCGATATTGTGTGTTTTAACAAAAGGCAGTATCAACATAAATTTTGAAAATCCGGATATCATTATATTTCTGTATCATTAACATTACTTATTACGCTACGGAGGTCATCTACCCACTCAATCAATGATCCATCGTTATAGACGCAGATTCGTTCCAGTTTTATGTACGTGTCTACGCCTAACGATAAACAAAATAACAATAATTGTTTCATGGTGCTAAATCGTTGTTTTCCGGCATTATATAACAACCTGATACCACAGAATTATTGTTAGTATACAAAGGTCGGTAAAATTACCTCTGATATTAAATTCCAAGAACGACATACAGTAAGAAAAGTTTGATATATAGCGTTCAACTTACCACAATTGCCTTCGGGTCATATTTCATGCCTAGAGCCTTGCAAATATTAACCATGTTCGGGCGGACTGGTGCTAGGCCGCTCATAGTGTGAAATAGGAAATATGCCATGACTAGTACGAATGGTCTCATAGTTTCTTTGACTAGGAAGACATTTTTGAAATTCCAAATAGCTCGTTTGATGCTGTTGCTGCTTTCGTGTGAGCAGGGCTCTATGGCGTTTCCTTCTTTCAAGCAGACGATGCACTGGTGTACGACTTCGTTGTACTGGAGGAGTTGGTTGAATTCTTCCTCAACGTCTTCTGGTTGCGCCCAGCCTCGGAGGCGGCAGAGAGACTGCATAGCTTCTTTTTGGCGACCCTTGGATATGAGCCATATTGGAGTCTCTGGTACCTGAAATTTTAAATTAACACTAATTGTAACTTGAAACTAATCCTTTAAATGATGACGTTTAACCGTGAAACAAGGAGGAGAGGAATGCTAATACATAAAGAAAACAGCGTAGATCAAAAACTAAAACTAGATGGCGTTGCAATATGAGCGGGCTATAAGTTGAGCGCAGATCAGAAATATCCCAAAAAATCGTTTTAAACCTGGATGGCACTGCAAAATGAGCGGGCTATACGGGTAGCTACGGCGGGCTAGGTTTAAAACGGTTTTTTGGGCATATTTTTGATCTGCGCTCAACTTATAGCCCGCTCATTTTGCAACGCCATCTAGCTTTAGGCATATTTTTGGTCTAAGCTGTTTTCTTGGTGTATTGGAATGCCTCTCCTCCTTGTCCCAAGGTGATTTCTTGCAGTCTTTTTTAATTATTAACTGAAAGAACGATCTAAATAAAGCTTCACCTAAAATCGCATCATTATATTTTGTCATAATATAATAGGTATCACTACAAAAACCCTAGGCCTATTTCTTTAACATCGAAACGCAGAATCACTATTTGGTTACAAAGTTCCATGGTCTATATTTTATGTATTTTAGTTTTAAAAAGGCTGATTATTCAAAACGAATGACACTAATAATAATTATCAAGTTTTGTTATGAACCATATCAAACATTTACCTAATAATACCCTATCTTACTTTTTTGTCATACATTGAATTTATAATAAAGTAGTTATGGATATGATTATTATGACAGTTATTCGAATCGTGAATAATTTGAATTTTATGCTGTGCTTTTTTGTTTTCCAATGAGGTGTGAGGTGAGTAAGTGGTAAGAGGTCCATATATATGCTTACAATAAGTATATTATTTACGAGCTATGACTGGTTTTTACATCATATATCATTTGCAGTTAATGGCAGTAGCTAGTTATTATTATTTTGAATTTCGAATTTTTGCTGCTAATTTCGCTGAATTCAAATATCATAACAACTTGTTTATATTTCCGGTCATCAAAAATTACTTGTTCTTAGATTATTAACTTTTATTGATATCCGTTCAGCTGTTACCTATACTCATATTAAATATCTATTCAAACAAGTCATACTGACAAACTTTGCATTTGTAACATTTTAGTAAAATATTACACAATAATGCCGTATGTAATTATGTATATTATCTATTAATGCGATAAGACATCAATTGTTACTGGTTCAAGTTGAACCATAAAAGTAGGCACCTTATTTTTATGGTTCAACTTGAACCAGTAACAATTGATTTCTTTTTAGAGCCTATACCTACTCTTTTTTTTATCATCATCATCATCATCCTCTTTGCTTTTGCCCATTTGTTATTGGGGTCGGCTCCTAATCCAACCTGTAGCGGCGAGCTACCAGAATTTCACCCAACCACCACGCCACCATCGCTACCTCTAACATGCTCTATTTTTTAAATATATATTTATTTATATCAATTCAGCTAACCGATTTACACACACCACTATATTGATTTGGAACCGTAGTGATTCGCAACTCAGTGTTGTCGCGCTTTGATGATTCGAACCTCAGTTCTTCGCACTAGCGTAGATCACTCGTATGTATACTAGACTTACTTTAGATAGACTTTCCATCTACACGCAAACCTACACGAACTAACAAGCTTGTAAATTAAACTCACAAACGATCACAGTACTCACACCCACAATCCCACTAACTTATACAAACTCACACACTCACAAACTTACCAACTCACAAACACACAAACTCACAAACTCAAATTATTCACATACACATAATATATCATCTCCATTATAGTAATAAAAATATGTTTTTCTCAAACATTATCATCAATCATTATTAAAAGAACCTTCTTCAAGATAATTGATCTTCCACTTGTATTCATTAACTTCGCAAAATCACACTTAAGGTGGGTCATGAATAATTTTTTTTGAGTGTACCTAACCTACGTAACATATACTACCTATACCTACTATAAGGATTCTGTTGCTAAGATATTCTAAGTCTGTGGTTGCTAGTACGTTATTTTTTTCATCGGGCTTAGTGCTTTAACTAACTAACTACTACAATAATACAAGAACTACTGCTTTAAATGTCCACAAATATTTATTTATTTATTTAAAGGCACTTTGCCCGTTTAAAAAATAAAGTATGTTATTTCCGATTAACATTCCCAATGTTCTAATGTTTAAACCGGATTTTTGTTACCACGAGAGGTACCTAAGGCCTATTAAAATTCAACTTTTTGCCTATATCAGTTAGACCTTTTTAGGGATCCGCAGGTGCTTCTAAAAGACAAGTACTTACTTACTCTAATTTAACTTAAAATTCCTTACGTTTGCATTTTTTTAATGTAAAACCTATTTGAACTACTATAAGTATAAATCATCGGAAACTCATTAGATAATGTAATAACCATTAGGCCAAACTGGTTAAGCGTGTTTGAATAAAAAATTTACCTTAGTGTAACATTATGAATAAATATTTAGTTGAGAAAGTACTTATACTTTAGCTAAAGCATGGAACCCTCTAGCGTTTGTTTTATTCGCACTTAACCACATTTTTTTTGTTAGAATTCTTAGGAACCGGTTTGAACTGGTGTGTCCAGAGGTTATAAAGTCCGTTGATAGCTCGTGAACATAATTTCTCGTCCAAACAGGACTTACCTACGCGGGCAGGGGACGAGCTAACAAAACGAGACAAAATCATACGAAATTACAAAGAACAGAGCAGGATGGAACAAAGACATCATCGGGTTCCCGTGATTTATTAGAAATTCATAGTGTTTATTAGAAATTAGTGGTTGAAATTCACCACTAGTTTTCGTATGAGGAGAAGTTGTATCATTTACAACTGGATTTATTGTCAATGGGTGTGTCACATTTCGAATGGCTATTTAAGTATCGGTTAAGTTTCAAACGATCATAAACTTAGGCCAAAGAACGGAACCCTCTAGCGTTTGTTTTGTTCGCACTTAACCACGTTTATTTTGTTAGAATTCTTAGGAACCGGTTTGAACTGGTTTGTCACATTTGGATGAGCTTTAATTGGAAGGTATCGGTTCAGTTTGGAACGACAATAAAGGATGATAACATCAATCACTTTTACAAGTTGTAGGTACCATTGACTATAAATCCAGTTGACCAATGATATAATTTCCCCACACGCGAATATTTATTTATTTATTTCTTGGAAAACAAACAGCTTAAAAACTTGATCTTATAGCTTAAAAAAAGATAAAAAACTAGCCTTAACAGTTTTCACAGGTAGAACAATCCTTACATTCCAGTTAAACTTGATTAAATTAAATTAAGTAGGTACTTACTAATGAAATATGGAAGGAGTAAATAGTGCGATTACAATACAATAATTGAGTAAACATTAATTATATACTACCTTTAACAATGTTGTACGATAAGAGAAATAAAAGGAAAGGGAAAAGGGGAAAAAAGGGGGGGAAACCATATCAATCTATAGAACTTGAGAAAAAGTCAACATAGAGAGTAGTCATCAAAAAACGTTGATGTAACGTAATTTTTAAAGAAATTTGGTCTCGATATAAACAAATCAACAATCTTAGAATAGTTACAGTTAAAATTTTTGCATACTCGAATAAAATAAGAATTTTGTCTATAATTTGTCAAACACATATCCGCATGAAGCATAAGGTAATTCCGCCTGGTAAAAGCACGAGTAGGTACCTGAAGCTTAATCTTTGACAGAAGATCGCAACATTCCACTATTGTTCAGAACCAGATTATGGAGGAACGTCAAGTCTGCCACTTCACGTCGCCGCGACAAGGGCAGCAGATGGTGGTGCTTACAACTTACGTCATAATCTTTAAATTTCAACCTATGCCTAAAGTTAACAAAGCGCAGAAAATGGTGTATGGTGTAATGGTGTATTTCAACCACTAATTTCTTCTATGAAATCACGGGAACCCGTTGATGTCTTTTGTTCCATCCTGCTCTGTTATTTATAATTTCGTATGACTTTGTCTCGTTTTGTTACCCCACCCCCTGCCCGCGCAGGTGAGTCGTGTTTGTACGAGAAATTATGTTCACGAGCTATCAACGGGCTTTATAATCTTTGGTACCTACCTAACCTACCTACTTACTAGTACTACCTATTGATACAAAAATAAAAATATTTTGATACCACTAAGTATCGCGTAGGTCAAGTAGCCAATAAAACTACGAAAACCCAATATACAAAATATTTAAACAGTACCATCGTACCGACATCAAGAGTTCAAATGCTCCAGTGCACTACTCGTTATATAATATGACCTGTCCAGTATAGTTCATAGGGCTAGTGGAAAGAGCTACTCTCATCTTATTGCCATGTGGGATCAAACTCGGCGTGAAATGTTCACCAAAAAATGAAAGGACTAACTAGCTCAGCGGATTAGATGGCTGATGTGGCAATGGACATCTGCCACAGAAACAACAATCGGTGGGGTAGACGTGTCTGGAGACTGCAAAGATGCTTAGAAAGCGTAGCCTAGACACCCCCCCCGGTTTGTATGCCCTGAGACTGAGACTCATATAGAGCGTCGTGACGTCATATCTACGGTACCCACGAAGGGAGGCAGGATGGCTTGTAACGACTGAAAAAAAGATCTTGAAGATCATGCCCATGGAGAGGCTTATAATGTCTAGAAGCAGACTAGTGTGGAATAGTATGATGTTACTTGATAAATAAAATAAAATAATTGAATAAATAGAATAAAATAAATTAATATGTGTGGACATTTCACACAGCGCCATCTAGCCCCAAACTAAGCAAAGCTTGTGCTATGGAAACCAGATCACTGATAGAATACTTAGATCGTTTTGTGTTTAAATACATACGTAGAATGCAATATAACACCCAGGCACAGAACAAACATCGATGTTCATCACACAAATGTTTGTCCTGGGTGGGGATCGAACCCACAACCTACAGTTCAGAAGGCAGAGCTATTACCAACTGAGCTATATTCCTTGCTTCCTAATGTATAAACTAATATAGGTACTCCACGAAGTATCTCTTAAGAATAGAGAACGCAAATCAAAAGATTGTGTCATGTGCGTTGTGCTGACCTTTCTACATAGGTTGATGCAACCGTAATTGCTTGGTAATTAATACTTATTTGGGTTCCGTACCCAAAGATTAAAACGGCCGCTATTACCACAGATAATATAATACTACTATTACTAAGGCTCTGCTGTCTGTTTGTCTGTCTGCCCGTCTGTCACCAGGCTGTATCTCTTGAACGATGATAGTTAGACAGTTCAAATTTTCACAGATGATGTATTTCTGTTGCTGCTATAACAACAAATATTAAAAAACAGAATAAAATAAACATTCAAGGGGGCTCCCAAACAAAAATGTGCTTTTTTTTGCTTGTTTTCCATATGAGTCATAGATGGCGCTGATTTTATGGCACGGAACCCCTCGTGCGCGAGTCCGACTCGCACTTGGCAATTTGGGCAAGATAATATGCTATTAAAAACTCCTAATAGTTAGTATAACCCCTACGCCATTAGCCAATACATTATCAAAATAACCCACGATGATTGACAGAGATAGCCAAGGCTGCAACCCAGTTTTGTGGCAAGTCTTAGTGAAAAATAGGTACTTATGTCTATGGCATGTGTGGAATTACTCCACATTATTATGCTGACATGATAATGTGGTCAAACAAGATATATAACCTACTCTGCATGGTAATAAATAACAGCTATTTTATTACAGATCTCTATTAGGAGGCACGTTTCGATGAAAATAAAACATTTTCAATAAATCAAGTTAAGGGCCTTGGTGTGGGTGTACAGGAAATGTCACCATCCAACGGAAGGACTATCTGAAGACGAGCTACCGTCTTCTCATAGCATAGCCACATACATGGTCTTCTGTGGTTCAGAAGACCATCAACCATGTGACTATTATGGAAGCAGATTACTTATACGATCAAGATCAACTTATAGATACTTTCTTTTCTGGGAAATACATACGATATTGAACTTTATATCAATTGTTTAATGTACCTACAAACTTAGATACGAGCTAAAAAACCAGTCGCGTGTTCCAGGGAATTTTCTTCTTTTATAATGTTGGGAATCCGTACATTAAAGAATATGTAGAATTAAGCGTATGTAGAAAGGGGAATCTTTAAAACTGGGAAACAGTAGGATTGGGTTGGGATCTGTTATAGAAATCTGTAGAATTGGGAACAATTCATTTGTACGTTACACAATAAAATTGACATAAAGGTTCATTATGCTATGTAAAATTCTGTTAGCTTCCATTCCGCTTCACGGCAATGTAAAATTGAGCCTTAGGTTACTTTCATTGACGGCTGGTAAAAAATATAACTTACAAATAGTACTAGCACCATTGTCGCTAGAGGAACAGTGAGTGACACGAGCGCTGCTTGCCGCCACGGCAGCACTGTCCCAAGTAGATAAGCCACAAACATGCCGGTTGCGGTGAATCCATTAGTGAGGATCGTCAGGATTCCACGGACCAATGGATCACTGGAAAACAATAACAAGCGGTGTCAGGAAAAATGTAGTGTTCTACATCTTTTTAGTGGTACCAAACATAATCGTGGCGGCGCGGCGCTCTTATTTGAGTTTGTACTTGCGTGTTTCTATTTTTTCTTATCACAGATAGGCTTACATTTGACCATGGTCTCACTTGATGGTAAGTGATGGATAACGCGATCGACGATGGAACATGCTTGCCCAGAAGATACCGGCACCCGTATTATGTAAAAATCGCAACAGCAAAGCAACAGCAGTAGCAAAGGAACAGCAGTAGCAAAGTGACAGCAAACACTTAGCAATCGGCCGCAGTCGCCCGCATGTTGCTTGCCGGTAGCTGAATTCACTTTGGCTTTTTATACTAGCGCCACTAGCAACAGAACAGCAATAGACAGAAACAAAATAATGCACTTTTTAGTTCACCGATTGTCCGACAGACGGTGATCTAGCGCTCGATCGCTTTCTGCTCTGCCAAAGTGACGTTTGACAGCTTTGACAGCGATGATTGCAAACTTTAAGTAATAATCAAGCGGTTCAATCTAGCCTTGAAAACTCCATTATATTTGTCAGGAGGTCTTTGAAGAAAATCCGACAATGGCGGTTGTAAATTTTGAATTTTTTACCAAAACCTGTGTATTTTTGAATTTTAATGTGTAATAAGGGTGGATTATTATTCGTTAAGTGTTCGTGAACGTGCACGAGTGTTGGCAAATGGTTCCAAGTTTATATAACCATGCATTTTCGTTTTCTCTTCAACGGCTTTTTAGAGCCTTCAGTAAAATATCCACCATCTTACTGTTGGCATTTTGACTGACAAAATAGGACTTTGACGTGACATAACCGTACAAATTTTTACTTACTTGACATTGGCAGAATTATCGCTAAAAAGCGATAGAAAGCCATAAACGAAGAAGAAGAAGTATATTTGTCAGAAAACAATAAGAAAACGCGAGGAAGGGTGTGTGTATGTGTGTACTTAAGTCTTTCTTTTCAATTATGACAGGCAGTTCAGTTCGTTTGTGATTACTTTTACGTGAAGGAAAACATCGTGAGGAAACCAGCATGTTCTAGAATCACAAAATTCATGGCCGGTAATCTACCAGCTGATGGGGAAGAAAGGTTCTCGAGTGGCGACCACGAACCGGAAGACGCAGCGTAGGCCGGCCCCCCACTCGGTGGACCGACGACCTGGTGAAAGCCGCGGGGAGCCGATGGATGCAGGAGGCGAGCAGGCGCTCAAGGTGGCGTGCTCTGGGGGAGGCCTATGTTCAGCAGTGGACGTCTTCAGGCTGTTAATGATGATGATGATGAATCTACCAGCTTGGTGGATTATAGGCACAGGCGTTATTGTTATGGCCAACATTCTCTCTTTATGACAGAGCACCCGGGTCTCAGCTGTGGGAACGTATTGGGCCGATAGTCTGTGAGTGGAAGCTACAAATTAAATCGCCTATGTATATCTAATTTTGAATACTGTTGTAGCTGACATTGTAAAAGGATAAATGAATATTAAATAGTGAATTCATTTATTCCCAAACGGCCACGTCTACTTTTCCATGAGTTTTCCTCATCATAATAAGCACAATGGGCCGTCAGCAATGTTATCCAAGTACTACTGTGTTCCGGTTTGAATGCCATTGAAACTAGTGAAATTACTGGACAAATGAGACTTTGTGACCAAATCTCGCGATTAAGTAGTACAATTTCTAATCATATTACTTGACTGGTGATGTCTCATGATGCGTATAGATGTTATAGTGAAACATCGAAGCTCTGGCGATCCTAAGTTTGACCAGTCAATCCTCGGTCTGACTTGCAAACAAACCTAACCTAGCCTGACCAATACCTACATTAAAATGATGTTAACAAAGAGCACAGGACCCAGGTGTCTGTGGTAATGCAACTACAAAAAGAAAGAAAAAGACCTAACTTAACCTTTCTAAATAAAAATTCCAAATTCGGCCAGCCGAAATCGCAATTCATTTCGGGGTGTCGAAGTTTGCCCGAAGGCAAAGTATAAACCGGTCGTTCCGGGACGAGACTGCATATCGACCTTTGACTATGACATAGACGTATGGGCAGTGCAGTGCCATGCAAGATTTTATACCTAATTGTAGAGTTCTGAATCTGAGTGGTATACCTGCCTACTGCAACTGTTTGAGAAGCAGTGACGCGCGAACTTCCCACTCCAAATTTTATCTATTCATCAGCTTCGAGCATCATCAAACATCCACGTGCATATAATATAATGCCCCTTTTCCCTTAGACCCCATCGCACGAACGCTTTTTCAACGTCCGGTAAAAAAGCGTTGAAATGAAACAAATGGTTGTCAAGTATTTTATACATACGACGACAGCGCTGTTCCAACGCTTGAAATACAGTTTCACCTCACTAGCTCGGAAAGGTTCTCTTTGTCATTCAAAATCTGGGCGCAAAAACGCATTTTGCTCGCTAGCGTGGAAAGTGTTTTTAAAATTCGAACGTTTCTATTCAATAATTATCTCGTCAAGAATTGAGGATTTAATCACAGATCTGCCCGAATTTAACCTTCTTGATATTGCCAGTCCCACTGACCTCTATAATGCGTACTTGTATTATAGAGGTCAGTGGCCAGTCCACTGAAAACTCATTAATGCCACAGACTACCTCCTAAAAGATACCATCTTTTTCTCGTCCACCAACCTCATTTTTAGAATAATCGCACTGTCCAGCACCAAAGAGTGAAATGGATGAAAAACCCTTTTTCTTTAATTTTCCATGAATCACGTGACGAGCTAGTCATTTACCTGATGTCAAGCGTTACCGCCACCCATAACTAAATTAATAAGCTAAAAACTAATCTTTTCTTAGCCTTTTAGCTGTTTTTCTTACATTTTCCTCGCTGTAGTGAGGTGAAAAGTTGTGTGTTGCACTCGGCAGCAAAGTTTTTCTTTGAAACCTTCGCTACGCTCAGGATTCTTCATTTGAACCACTCGCTACGCTCGTGGTTCAATCCTAAACTCCTTAGCTTGCTCAGGTTTCAATTCCAGTACTCGCGCCAAAAACCAACTTTGCAGCCTAGTATAACAAATAACTATTGTTTCTTTTCAACGCTTTTTTACCGGACGTTGATAAAAGCGCTCGTGCAAATGGGAGGTTTAGTTACTAAAATAAAGTAACTCAGTTATCTACGTGACTGATCGACACAGTGATAAGAACCATTTAGCTTAATTAAGGTGCAACGTTACTCTAGCGCGAAATTTTCTTGCGTTCTTCTGCCAATAATAGCTTAATTACTCAACGCCGTGATAACATGAAAACTAATTTTGCGCAAATAAATATAATGTATCAATAAATTACAATTAAAAGTATCACCTATTTATTATTGGTTTAGCGACAAATGGCAATAGACTGAAAAACTAAGAAGAAAATTGTTTATTGCCATTTGTCGCTAAAGCAATGATATCTCGGAGATACTTTTAATCGTGATTTGCTGATACATTCTATTTATTTCCGCAGAATTAGTTTTCATGTAATCACGTTGAGTATTAAGCTATTATTGGCAAAAGAACGCAAGAAAATTTGAATTTACCGCGCTGACGAAATGTTCCCCCTTGTAGTTTGCTTGCGTCGTATAATTTGATTGTGTATAAGTAATTATAAAAATAAGAAACTATTTTGTAGGTATTAAATAATCGTATGTAACACGATACGAAGCAAGGGCTAAGAATGTTGATTCATTAACTATTCAAACCTGTATACGTTTGATTTTGTACCTTTCATAAATAAGCTTATAGGGTCATTCTTCGAATCTGAAAATATATACCTAAAGTTGCCATGCATGTCAAGTTATCCAAACTAGCCAATGACGCAAGATTTCGATAAGTCTTAATTTTAATGTGTCTCTAATATTGTTTATTTCTTTAAGTTATAATTTAAAGACGTCGACAATTTCAAATACCCGTCGTAGTTCTATTTTTTTATCTATTTTTAAGGGGCTTTTAATCAAATTATGAGATGAGAAGATAATTAGCTCAAACGGTAAAGGCAATTACATAACGAAAAAGAAAAACAAAACAAGTTGAGAATAAAATAATAACACAAATAATTAACTTGTTAAAGGCATATCGGGCTATGCTTAGTACTTTACAAGGTCCCGTAGGCGGGTTGGGTTTTTTAATCCATAGTTAAGGTAACTAGGTGGGTAACTTTTACTAGGTGGTAGGACTTTTCTGCAAAGTTCGTCTAGGTAGGTACCACCGCTTTGCCAGTTATTCTGCCGCCAAGCAGTAGTGTGCAAGCACTACTGTGTTCCGGTTTGAAGGGCATTGTAGCTAGTGAAATTACTGGGCAAATGAGACTTTATGATCTGATCACTCAGTCTAGTAATCTGATTATTAGACTGGGTGATGTCTCAGGATGACGTGCGCAGTGCAGTGTCGCGCGAAACTATTGTTTTAAAGTTCCGGGTGACACTGCAACTGTTATGGGCGGCCGTGTCACTTAACATCAGGTGAACGACTAGCTCGTCACGTCATTCAATCACATAAAAAAAAAAAAAAAAAAAAAAAAACCAATGCTCAAAAATTCTAACAAATTTTAACTAAAGGTTAAAAGTTTTGACCATTGGTTACCTTAACTACGGATAAAAAATCCACACTTAATATATCGTTGAACAAAATGTGAATGCATGATTGGGCCTAGGAGGGAACGCGAAGGAAGGTTCAAAATTGTAATTTTTATAGCTCACTAGCTGCGCCCCGCGGTTTCACCCGCGGATAAAAAGTAGCCTATGTGTTAATCCAGTACATAAACTATCTATATTTCAAGTTTCATCCAAATCCGTCCAGCCGTTTGAGCGTGAAAGAGTAACAAACATACACACATACACACAAACACACATACAAACTTTCAGCTTTATAATATTAGTGTGATTAGTGTGATAGTGTGATAGTGTGAAGTGTGAAGTGTGATGGTAGCCCTGCCTTGCAGGAAAACAATTGCTAGCGACACACTTTCCACTATGTTATTGTATTCTAGACAGATTGAACTAGTGATTGCAAGATATATATTAAAATAATATAGCTTATGTTACAATTGAACTCGATTACTAAAAACCTCGAACAAAAAATAAAATACTCGGTACCGATTTTTATTATTTATTGTATAACTAAATGATGAACAAAATTACATAATAAAGTATTTCATAATTAATATGACATTTATTACGCAACTCACCGTTTTTTATTAACACTTCATTAATATAATCTATTACAATAAAAACGCACATGTTGACATTGACTCCAAAAATACTATGTTTTTGGGCTATATATAGCAAACCAAGGAAGTTACGGTCAACTTTCATTCGAATATACGATAACTACTCAGACTCACGATAAATCGATACTACATTTTCTCAACTCATCACATCCCTCAATTATTTTCCCGAACGACGTAGTCTAGTAAAGAAGTAATGGTAAATATGTCTATTTATATCTATGAATTTAATTTTCAAGACGCCAGGAAGAAGTAGGTAAATTAGGAAATGGACGAAATAAGAAGAGTGCTAAGAGTGCTAAACAGGAAGTGAACATTTTAGTAAGTGGTGGCTTTGGAAGTTGTCAAATTAGGATGAAGGTAAGTTTTTTTTTTTTTTTTTTTTTTCTTATAGTTTGGCTCCACACATAGTGTATTTAGCCAGTGTCAAGTATTGTAGTTTTTCGTCGTATTATGAAATATTTCATGTAAAGTCAAGTCTTAGTTACAGTCAGTCAGGGTAGTCATAGTCCAGTCTAAGTCAGGTAGTCATAATCCAGTCTAAGTCATGCCCTAGTAAAGTAGTGGCAACTTTACTAGAGGCTTCTATGGAATTTTGGAAGCAACACGAAAAACCACGTTTCACTACATTATATCACTTGCCCACACTTATACTCATAATTCAGCACTTAATGCGTAAAATGCCACTAATTTTAAACATTAACACTAGAAAAAGCATAAGTTTTGTGAAATAATACAATGCAACGACGTGAACTTTTTCACGTTCCCGCCAAAACTCCCTGAAGGTAAGTTAGGAAAGAAAGTGGATAACTAAGGAAATGGACGAGATAGGAAGAGGACTAATCAAGAAGTGAACAAGTTTGGAAGTAGCGGCTTTGGAAACTGACGAGTTAGACAACACAAATTAGGAAGATGACAATTTTGGAAATGGACAATTTAAGAAGTGGTCCAAACCGACTGGAGGGGACAAAGTTACCCCACAATTTTCTATAAGCTCATAAAACGATTTACAAAATGTACAAAGTATTATTAGTATGTGGGTATATGAGCGACAGAGGACATACAGCTCTACATAGCATACCTGATTTCTCCAACGTAAGTGACTGACGGAGCTTCCATGATCCCTGTTCCGATACCCAACAGTGCATTGGCTATGAAGAGAGACGGCACGTTCCAAGCCGAATACATGATGATCCACGCGATTACGTGCGGTATATTCACTAAGAATAGAGCCTTCTTTCGCCCGAAGCAGTCAAGCAGAGGCCCGGAGAAGATGCTGCCAAGTGGTTGGCATAGGAAGGCCATGCTCCCTGAAATTAAAATGCGGGTAAGTTCATTATAATAAGTATTAAGTCGTGGAAATCACATACACTCGAAACTACACTCGATTTATGCGTAGGTACTTTTTGCTTTACAATTAACTGTAAGGCCCCCCATACACGTTCAATTTTATTGATCAATAAAATTGACGAGACCACTTTCGTCAATGTTTTCTCCATACTGTAAATATGGGGTCCATAGTAGACAGGTAGGAAGTCTGTGATATACGGTAACTTCCCGGCCCGTGTGATGCTAGATAAAAAAAAGTTTATAATATGGAAAGATCATCGTTGAGTGATTAAATTATTTTATTTGTGCCTTTTATCATAATTAATCTCAATTGATTACGACCTTACTAATTTTAATGTGAACCATTTTACATTGCCATGAATATATTTTGTATTTATTGCAATAACATGCATGGACTATTTTTTCACTATTTTACTATAATTTTTTATAATAATTATTTATTTATTTATTGGAAAACCCACAGTTTACTTTAGCAAAATTATTCATCAATGTAGCCATAGAAAGCCAATTACAGGTTCTCACGAGTAGAACTAAGGTAGGTATAATTATACACTGTTTTAAACTTTCACGGTTGTTCACTACGTTAAAACTATTACTTACGGGATCTTTACCGTGATTTGAATCATTTCTGAATTCCCGATATTAATAATAATAGTAATAGTAATAGTAATAGTTCCCGATATTAGTAATAGTTTTAACGTAGGTATAATTATGTAGCATACATTAAGAAAAAAAAATCTGTGTAAAAATAAAACTTTATTTATGATGCTTTCTGCATATTAGTGTGCTCTAAAACTATAGCATCCATATTAATAAACACGTAGCATTTATAGTTACACTTATCTTTTGTCATTTTCGGTCGCTTTCAATATTCAAATGTCAGTAAAGGACAAAAGCTGAAGTAACTAATCTAAAACTACTACGCATTTATTAATAAGGCTATTAATAAGGTGACTAAGTTCAAGATCAAAGAAAATACTTAAATCTTTAAAGACAGATGTTGTTTTATTCTAACTCTAAATTCGAAAAGTGTTGGGTGCACTGTTTTCAGAGTAAAGCTGTGAGGGTGCGATTCTCCATACAAAGTTATTCCCTCAATTTCTTCCTTTTATGCCTCTAGACTTAAATCAAATATACTATAGATTTATTTTAATAATGAACCATAGCACCCTGTCATAGCGTTGTAAAACAATAATGAGTTACATCACTTTCATTAGGCGCGGTCGCACGCCACTGAAAGCAAAAACAAGGCAAAAAAAAAAAAAAAAAAAAAAACTAGGTCTAGGTTATACTACCGAAATAATTACAAAAACAAAAAAGACCCTCAAAAAATACCCCGTTATTACAAGACTACAAAGAAAAGTTTTGATAAAAAAAAAATGAAAGTAGCCTAGAAATATCGATTCCTAAAATGCAGTCAGAATATCCATATTTAACCCCGTAAAAGTAGAATTTTCACAAACCCATATTAAACCCTTAAATAACAGAGAGACACGTTCTAAATTTCAAGTGTAAATATCCAGTATTTTGGGTTATATTGGGTGGCGCAAAAGTAAAGACCCTATTTGGTTCAGCTATAACATTTTTTCTAAATTAGAAAACTAGATTTAGGTTTTTTTAAATGTATATTTGTGCCATTAAATTTCGTACCATTAGGATTTAAAGATGATGTCTTTTAAATGGTGACCTCCAGAGTTGATACACATTTGAGCCCTATTTATGACATTTTGCATAACTTGCCGTAACACTTCCTGCGATATGTTCGTTATTTCTTGACGAATGTTTTCTTTTAGAGCTGCGAGAGTCTGTGGCTTGTTCACATACACCCGAGATTTCAAAAAACCCCAAAGAAAGAAGTCTGGACTGGTCAGATCGGGTGATCTTGCAGGCCAAGGCAAATCGCCAAAACGAGAGATAACTCGGCTTGGAAAAGCGTCCCTCACTAAGTCCATAGTGTCGCGCGCTGTGTGTGCCGTAGCGCCGTCTTGTTGAAACCAGATGTGCTCCAGCCCCAATTCGTCCAAACTGGGTATCAAAAACTCACGTAACATGGTTCTGTAGCGTTCTCCAGTGACAGTTATCGCATTGCCTCCAGCGTCTTCGAAAAAATAGGGTCCGATCACTCTGTCAACACAGATGCCACACCATACAGTAACTTTTAGTGGGTGTAGAGGTGTTTCTTGAATAATGCGCGGATTATCAGTGCCCCAGAACCGAGTATTCTGCTTATTGACATGCCCTGAGAGATGGAAATGCGCTTCGTCACTCATAACCAATTTTGAAGGAAAATCATCCTCTTCAAGGTTGAGGTTTATGACGCGCTGGCAGTAATCTAGACGAGCTCGGTGGTCAGCAGGCAGCAGTTGATGAGTCATTTGAGTTTTATACGGGAACATCTTTAAGTCTTTCACCAAAATACGCTGCAGGGTCCGTCTGGAAATGCCCAATTGCGTGGCACGTCGCCTCGTTGATGTTTCTGGACACTCTTCCACATCTTCGCGCACAGCATCGATATTTTCAGCTGAACGGCCTGTTCTTGGTCTCCCAGACTTAGGTCTATCCAATGTTGAGCCAGTTGCTTCAAGGCGTGTGGCAAAGCGTCGAATTGTGCGACCAATCGGTGCCGGACGGTGGGGAAATCGTCGACGAAATTCACGTTGTGTTCTTATCACTGATGAATTATTCCGTAAGAACATTGACACAATTATTCCACGTTCTTGGGGAGTAAAACGGTCCATGTTTATTTTCAGTGTATTTTACATTTGTTCACTACACAATTTTCAACAACAGAATGACAGAAAATGTCATATAAAAAAAATAAAAGTATTTTCTTTAGTGCCAGTACTTTTGCGCCACCCAGTATATTATGTTGTCTGTCAATTAGTCAGGAAAACCCTTTTTATCAATTTATACTAACAGTTATTTAAAACGGTAGTCAAATAGTCATCATCATCAACAGCCAGAAGACGTCCACTGCTGAACATAGGCCTCCCCCAGAGAGCGCCACTTTGAGCGGCAGCTCGCCGCTCAAAGTGCCACTGATGGGCAGGCCACATAGAACTGACAACCGATGGGGAAGAAAGGTTCTCAAGTGACGACCACGAACCGGAAGAAGATGCAACGTAGGCCACTCGGTGGGCCGACGATGTGGTGAAAGCCATGGGGAGCCGATGGATGCAGAAGCCAAATAGTAACAGAATAATTCAATATTAATTATTTTTGAAACACATAAAATCTAACTTCTGCCCGCGGCTATCTTTCGTAAGTCGTACCTCACACAGCTAAGTATCAGGTTTTGATTTTTGTCATAGAAATAAAATAGATTTAGACGTTTTGGGGTGACGCAAGTTTTATTTAAATATCTATATCTATATCGCATGCGAACCCGTGGGTATAAACATATTGTACTATTTACATAAGTTTCATATTAGAATAACACAAAATTATACTACCACTTAAGTACTAAAAATTATAATATCGAATAAGAAACTCAGAAAATCGTATAAATGTTTATATTGATAACATTATCAGTAAGTAAGTGCTATATTATGAAAATAAATAAATAAATCTTTTGGTTATCGCAAAAGAACTGTTTTACATATTTTACAATATTTTTCTTGATGTGAGATCATCATCTCGATCTTCTATCTACTCGATCTTGGTTTTGGATAATCAACATCTCAAAGAATATTTTATTTCGATTATCCAAAACCTAGAGGTAGGTGGTACCTATTCCTAAAAAATATCTGTCTACTTTAAAATTGGTGATTATGAAATAACTCATAAATATTTCTGCATACGAATTGCTTGATTCAACCATTATTGCATTAGGTTATCCAAATTTCGGTAACTAATAGGCATTCTAACATTACGAATGCTATAACATATACTAAAATATAAATTATGTTCTTTCTGGTTTTGCTGCGACAAAGGATTGACTTTTTGTGTAGAGTACCTAACAGTAAAATTTTAATATTTTTTTTTATTTTTACATGTTGTTCTAATAAATATAAATAATAATTAGGTAGGTCCAACTTCGACAAAGAGGTGGCACGAAGAATCCAACTCGGCTGGGCAGCATTCGGGAAGCTTCGTCCTATCTTTTCGTCCAAAATACCGCAGAGCCTGAAAACGACAGTTTTCAATCAGTGTGAGGTGCCAGTGATGACTTATGGAGCTATGCTCGGTGTTTCCCTGCGAGATAAGCTCCGGAACGAGGAGATCCGCAGGAGAACTAAAGTGACCGATATAGCAATTAGAGTTAGTAAGTTGAAGTGGCAATGGGCAGGCCACATCGCTCGTAGAACTGACAACCGATGGGGAAGAAAGGTTCTCGAGTGGCGACCACGAACCGGAAGACGCAGCGTAGGCCGGCCCCCCACTCGGTGGACCGATGACCTGGTGAAAGCCGCGGGGAGCCGATGGATGCAGGAGGCGAGCAGCCGCTCAAGGTGGCGTGCTCTGGGGGAGGCCTATGTTCAGCAGTGGACGTCTTCAGGCTGTTAATGATGAATGATGTTCTAATAAAACAGTTTTACCAAAATGTGCTCAGCTTTCTTAAAAAGTGAAGCTGCCATATTCTTCGGGAAAGAATAAACATTTGTAATGCTTTCTCCTTCCACAACTGTTTTGACAGAGTGGTTAGAGTGAGAAAACTAAATAGTTCGATTCGTTTAATTTTTGTTGATTTGTATATTAATAAATGAATATAACGTTCAACAATCACATAATTATCACATCTACGTCAACAGCTGGAAGACGTCCAGTGCTAAACAAAGGCCTCCCCCATAAAACGCCACTTTGGACGCTTATCATAGATTTGCCATAATCACCACGCTTAGCAGGCGCCTTGGTGATCGCAGAAGATTTGAAGATTTTAATTTACCGAGAAGAATGTTACTGCCCATTCCCATAGCCGGCTCTTTACGGCACCCACGGAAGATATGGGGTGGTCTTAATCTCACACCACCACGCCGGGACCACACATCCATTCATTTCTCGGGTAATGGGGGGTTCACTCCGCGCTTGGTTCGCACCGCGGTGTGAATCGCCCAAGTAAGTACTCTAAATGAAGGCTCTTTCGCATCGCGGTGTGAACCGCCCTCTGCTATAGAACACTTGAGCGATTCACACCGCGGTGCGAAAGAGCCTATTCATCGCACCTGTTATTTTATTACGAGCCCGGTGAGTTTCAACCCTTAATGCGTACGCTATAATAGTGCTAAACGAACTGAAAAAGTTAAAAAATTAATTTAATTCCATTCATTTGTTTTTGATTCCTAATATTTTTGATATGCCGACATACTATAAGTTATGTTTCCAACAGCATAATTATTCTTCGTTAAAAATATTTTTGAATAGTATCCGATTTGAGTGATTCCTTATAGGTTAAGCAGATAATATTTCAAATACGATTACATCACCAGTCGTTGTCGGGTTTCTACCGCAAGTTAGTGATACTGAGCTGCCCGGAAATAACTTGATCTCAGTACTTAGACTACCTACTCCATACACTTTTTAAATCGAGTAAAAGAAACGAGTATAAATAAAATATTAAAAACCTCTCACTGACTTGATCACTGCCTATCTATTAAACTGCTAATTGAAAGAAAGAAAAGTGAGAAAAGAAAGAAAAAAATTTATTCAAAATTCACAAAAATTAGATAAGTACAAGAATATTACACACAATTAAGTAGGAACAGTAGTTAAGTATGAGATGAAAAATAAAGAGTGTTATAAATACAGACTACGCTAAGGCCTTTGACTGCGTCCAATGGAGCGCTATGTTCGACATACTGCGGGAGATGGGAGTTCCGAAGCATCTGACGGTTCTCATACAGAACCTCTATCTGGATGGCACGTGTTTTGTGAGACTAGAAGACCAACATTCCCGAACTTTCTGTACAGAGCGAGGGGTTCGACAGGGATGTATTTTGTCGCCAAAAATTTTCAATCTGTATGGTGAATACATTATGAGACAAGCGCTGGATGGATGGGATGGCGGCATTACCGTAGGTGGGCGCAAAATAAGTAATCTAAGGTACGCTGATGACACAACCGTAATAGCGTCTAGTGAAGAGGAGCTGGCTATCCTGCTCAATAAAATCGAAACCGAAAGTCTCAAGCTTGGTCTTAAAATCAACATTGCAAAGACTAAAATAATGTTGGTGGACCGGGGTCAAAAGCTGCAACCATCACTGGCTTTAAAAGACTATGAAAAGGTTGAGGAATTTCTTTACCTTGGCTCGGTCATTACCAGAGATGGCGGATGTGCTGCTGAGCTCTCTCGGCGGACAGGAATGGCTAAGAGCGCAATATCTGGTCTGAATAAAATATGGAAGAACAAAAGTATTCGCCGTGCCACCAAAATACGCTTGGTACGCTCCTTAGTCTTTTCTATTTTCCTGTATGGTGCAGAAACCTGGTGCCTCAAGAGTCGTGAGGAAAGTAAAGTGAACGCGTTTGAAATGTGGTGCTGGAGGCGCATGCTGAAGATACCATGGACTGCCATGAGAACAAATGTATCCATTCTCCAAGAGCTCAACATCACCAAACGACTCTACACTGTATACCAGGAACGTCAGTTAAGTTTTTTCGGCCACATTATGCGATCCAAGAGGCACGAGCTGGAAAAATTACTGATAGTGGGTCAAATGCAGGGAAAACGCCCCAGGGGCCGCATACCAGTACGATGGTCTGATAGCATCAAGGAGGCAACAGGCGAAACTCTACAGCGGGCGATTGATCTGGCACAAGACCGCACAATTTGGAGATCCTTCTGTGCGCATGGTCACGATCCTCATCAGTGAGGGAACGAAAAGAAAGAAGAAGAATAAATACAGTGGTGTTGAAAAGGGCTTAACTCAGCATTCATGCCGGTGTACTCAACACCTGGCGCTTGAGTTGCAATTGGTTGTTGGCAATTGAGTTTTTTTAATCAATTATTGGCTTACATTTGACCACTGTGGTGGTAAGTTGATGACGTAACGAAGCGACATGCTTCTTTAAAAGATACCAGTTCACTCTAGCTTTAAAAACTCCCAGATTATAGTTTTTAGGAAACAATGACGCTGGATAATTCCAATGAGACAAAACCCGAGGCCTCTTCTGTGAATTGGTCCGGAGTTGGGTATCCTATAGATTTTAGGTGATGCTGTAGCACTAGGTCAAGGTTACATTTTCTTGCAATACCAACAACAGCAACGACAACAGATTGGGAAGAAGACGCAGCGTAGTAGCGGTCCACTAGGTGGACCAACGATCTGGTTAAAACCACGGGGAGCCGATGGATGCAGGAGGCAAGCAGCCGCTCAAATTGGCGCTCTGTGGGGGAAGCCTGTATGTTCAGCAGTGGACGTCTTCAGGCTGATGATGATGAACAGGGTACCAAGTTTCGAATCACAATCATCCCTTCATCAATTAGAAAAAACTGATGATCTGCTAACTTCTAAACAGATTTGCTTGATCTTGCTAAAGGACACGCTCGATCAAGTCAAACAAGAAAAGAAAAATCTTAGTTCATCCTTTGCGAGAACACAGAAACAGCTGTTGAAATACATAGATTTCAACTTGCTTGCACTACTTAGGGTGGGTCTTTTGATCTGTTTAAGGTAATCAATGGTTAAAAACTCTATCAAACTCTAACCAATGGTCAAAGTTTGTTAGACTTTTTACCCCTTGGCTACCTTAGCCACGGATCAAAAAAAATACATCCTTAAAGATATAGAATTTGATCTTTTCTAGTTTCCCTTAGTTTCGGCTTAGGGTGCTCCCACATTGGGCGCTAGCGATCCTCAAACGACTTACCGACGATAACGCCGCATGATCGCCGCGACATTTTACCATCGTGCGGCGTGTGTCGCCGCAATATCGCGCGAAGTCGCTCGAAAATCGCTACTGCCCAATGTGGGGTCAGCCTAAGGGCGCTTTCAATTTAGACGTTTCGTGTCGCACTGCTGCGGTGCCGAAGCGGTGCGTTTGTCGTATTGCGCACGGACGGTCGTTTGTTTTCATACAAAACGCGCGGTGCGGCAACTGTGCGGTGTCGGTACCGCGAACGTTTGACAACAGGACGGCAACGAATATTATTAATAATAATTGAATAGTGCGGTGAATAGACGTGAGAGATAATTTCATCGAATTTTGATTTATTTATTTGCTTAGTATAAGTTGTTCACTTTACTTATCTCAATGTTATCAGAAGTCTTTCTTCAGCTGATATAGTATGTTTGAAAATAGTTTCTTGCCGGTGAATTTTACTTTTAACTAATTCAAGTAATTCGTAGAAACATTCTCTAGACATTCTTAGTTAGGTAATTAAAAAATTTGCTTGGATCTTGTGTTAACTTAGGGTAAAGATTATGGAAATGACTAAAATTACATGTTAACGAAAACATTGGTGATGTTATTTTACGGGGGCGTCGTTTTTGTTTTTTGTTTCTGTTTGATGTATTTCAACAAGAGCACTAACAGTATAATTTTTCTTCGTCAGAGTCCATGGCTTAACTGGTGTGAAATAGTTAAAACATCACTAGCATACAAACGCACGGCAGTCAGATACGCTTTCAATTTAGGCGTTTGGTATCGGACTGCTGCCGTACTGCAGCGGCCCGGCAGCGGGTTATAACCAGCGGCACGGTAAACGTGCGGCAGCGGTCTGACACGAAACGTCTAAATTGAAAGCGCCCTAAGTTTATCAAAAGGTATTCGTAGTTTTGCCCGTGATTTACACATTTACCGTAGGAACTCTTACTTACTAGTAATGAAATATGTCTCATGTTAATTGTTGGTAGTTGGTACAATCAAGCGTACGATTCCGGGCATTCTGGTCCTCAACATTTAAATACCTACACAGAAATTGATCTACCATAACCTCCATTCTTAAAGAAAGGGTTCATAAAAAAATGGGGTTTTAAAATTGTATGAAGTTAGAGATGTTGCGATTCCGTATTTCTTTTTTTTGGCTTCAGTCTAAGCATAGTCTCTTTAATTTTTTTTATCTAGTCTGAGGTGTCCCCCCTTGAAGCTTAAAAGTTGAACCCTTCATTGATTTTTCTATCAATATTCTTTCAATTACTTAGTAAAGTATTAGACAAACCAAAAATTCAAAAAATGATATCCAGCTGAGACATTATAGTTTCATGAGATGATTTATATTCAAAACGATCAACCTTGATATTTCTATTTTTTGGAATAATATTATTATAAACATGTATCAAAAATGCCGGATCTCACACACCTTATAGCGGAGCAAGAAAAATACATTATTTGCGTCTAGCAGTTCTGTGTCTTCTACACAGAATTACCGATAGTTGTTATGCTACGCCCACAATTTATTTGCGAAGATTAGAGAGTAAATAGTGAAAACAAAACATAGGCTTATGTATATCTAAAGTTTATATAACATCAGCATTCAAAACAAAGAACGGATATCACATATTATTATTCTAATCTAGATAACACTGCAGATTTTCACTTGTATCACATTTTCTTGTGTGATGTGCATTTGTTTTGTGGGTTTTCAGCAAATTGTTTTCGTTCGTAATCTGTCAAACATTATTGTTTCAGATAGTGTTTTGTTTTACCGTTTTGTTTGCACGTTTGTTTAGTTTATTGACAAAGACGTTGTGCAGTTTACATGTACACCACAGCAACCAAACTCACGCGAGTTGATCAGATTTAATATAAATGTGGCATAGAAAAAGTCCTACTACAACACAATATCCACCAGAAACTAGTTTTACACTGTGTTAGTTATTTACTTTTAATTTCAATCGTACTTTATAAAACGAAATCGTTGCAAGTTTTATGTCTTAGCTTATCACGTCAAAGCGGTTGAGCCGATAGTGGGGAAATTATTAACGCAAATTTTTTGCTCTACCAAAACCAGCCTAAGTTACTTTTATGCTGAATATTAGATTTCATCAGCTGGGAAAATAGAAAAACATACGGGTAAAGCTCCCTTGCTCCTTCAGAAAACTGTTACCTATAGTATGTTTTAAATCCCCTGAGAAACTCGTGTATTGCTGCCCCGGTGTTATGTTAGCCCCGAAAAAAGCGACAGTATCGCTTTTCATACAATTATGCATCGCTTCACTGACGTTTACGCATCTCCCGCGTTTCGTGGTACAAGGAAGTGTCAGAGACCAGGGGGTCTAGCAAAGATGCCTTTCCATTAGCGTTAACTCCAAACGCTAACTCAAAATGTATGGGAATGACATTGCCTGCGCAAAACGTTTCCGCAGCTAATGTCATAGCTAATGTCATTCACATACATTTTGGAGTTAGCGTGAGACGTTAACGCTAATGGAAAGGCATCTTTGCTAGACCTCAAGGTCAATCAGCGGCGCTAAACCTGTTTTGACATGATATACGAGTTTCTCAGGGAATTTGAAATATAAAGCGACCCAGCAACAAAATAGGTTGAGGGTCGCTGCAGTCCGCTCAAAGGTCAGCGTACTAGTCTCTCAGGGGATTTGAAACATACTATATCCTTGATTTTTTAAAATTGAATATTAGATTTTTCGCTTACCAAACCATGAAGCTTCTTTCTTGTTAATGGATAGCCCTTCCTTGGCATCCAGTACTTCTGGCAACACCATTGTTACGAAGCTGATGGACATTCCCAACCCGATCAGAGCAGAATCCAGCGCGAGGCATGCTAGGACCTGGAGACAAAGAAAAGGTTGATATTTTTAGGTATAATATGTATATCGTGATATATATATGTACATCGTGATGGCATTTTAGAATATTAGCGTTTTCCAGCGGCTCTATACTCACGTAGACAACTGTCAAGTATACTATTATAGAGTTATACTATTACAATAATAGTAGAAGAGCCAGACGTTCGTACTTTTTATGAAGCAATAAATATAATATTTTTGTATTCCGTAAGACAAAAAAGAGTATTTATTTTATTATGTAATAAATTAACGTTATACCCTTAAACATGACAAAAAGTCAAATAACAAAAAACAATTAATAGCTTATTTTCTTGCGAAATAGGTAATACAAAAAAATGTAGACTTATTCTAATGTGTAAAGTGTCTATATTACATATTATATTATTGTTAGTGCTATATACGCAGATCAAGTATCTCGCTCGCGCATTGCGAAATTTTTGTAGTTTTTTTTTTATGCGATTGAATGACGTGACGAGCTAGTCGTTCACCTGATGTTGAGCAACACGGCCGCCCATAACAGTTGCAGTGTCACTCGGAACTAATAGCTAGATAATAAATAACTGAATTTACTTACGAAAAATCTGGCTAAACTATGTTCTCTTGAATAACATTACAAATGATCAACAAAAAAGTCAATTTATTTATCCAAATAAAGTTTCATAAATACAATGGTATCAAGGTTTTTTTTTCTATACTGTTTTTTCTGTATGAAAACGTGTTTGGATTAATATGATATTGTTGTTAAATATTTGCAATATTTAGCCAGATTTTTCGTAAGTAAATTCAATTATTTAGTATTTCAAAAATGTCGCAATGCGTGAGCGAGATATTGGATTCGCGTATGTAGCATCCTTAAGATATGGAGGCATTTATATTTGTCAATACTACAATTTAGTTTGTTAATTCATTAAGTACTTATTAACACAATAATGTTCAATAAATATCAGTCATAAATTATATCAATTTATGTTCATAGTTACTGAGGAAATTTTAAACTTCGGATTGAATTTCTCCATTGCAATCAAAATTCCGTGATCCCCCTCCACCGGTCTAGTCTGTATGACCAGGGGTTAGCATGGACGGTAGACAAAATTGTCTTTCCCCGTTTTACGTCACTTTCTTCATACTTGCTTGGAGTAAAACAGGGGAAAGACAGTTTTGCCTACCGGCCGTGCTAACCCTACAGGGTTAGCATGGACGGTAGACAAAATTGTCTTTCCCCGTTTTACTTTACTTTCTTCATACTTGCTTGGAGTAAAACAGGGGAAAGACAGTTTTGTCTACCGGCCGTGCTAACCCTACAGGGTTAGCATGGACGGTAGACAAAATTGTCTTTCCCCGTTTTACGTCACTTTCTTCATACTTGCTTGGAGTAAAACAGGGGAAAGACAGTTTTGCCTACCGGCCGTGCTAACCCTACAGGGTTAGCATGGACAGAAGACAAAATTGTCTTTCCCCGTTTTACGTCACTTTCTTCATACTTGCTTGGAGTAAAACAGGGGAAAGACAGTTTTGCCTACCGGCCGTGCTAACCCTACAGGGTTAGCATGGACGGTAGACAAAATTGTCTTTCCCCGTTTTACGTCACTTTCTTCATACTTGCTTGGAGTAAAACAGGGGAAAGACAGTTTTGTCTACCAGCCGTGCTAACCCTACAGTAATTTCAGTAGTTACCTCACCGGAACGCAGTAACTCCTTGTACCTACTCTGTTTTAAGCCAACATTAATGTTTGCTAAAGCAAATTACTTGTAACAAAACAAACCATAGCCTTAAATTATAATAATAATAAGTAGTTGGGCTACGTTATTAAATGCGGAACAGATCTATATAAACAATTTTATTACAATAATTGATAATAGGAAAATACAAAATGGTAATGTAGGCGGATATTTTGTCAATACGCTTATTAAAAACAAGCCCTTTAATCACACAGTATCAATTATTTTAATCTGTGCCTTTATTGAGTAGCTTAATTAGCGAATGAAGAGGTATTATAATATAGGGTTGGCAATTTTTCTTTATTCTTCAGTCCAAAGTGTCCTAGCGTCGCTGATCGTGCTCGGCTTCTCGCAGTCTCTGTGTGGGAGTCAGGACTTTGGTTACAGGCCATGCCTTCTTTCAACACTGGTAACCTTTTAGATCCGACTACTTTTCGTTTAGCAATCAGCTTACGTTTGGGCGCAAGATGCTGTGTGGCCCATCGCTGCCAGTGCAGTACTGCAGTTGACCAGCTCGGTCATCACGGTCTCAAAAAGCGCTGGTCGAATTTCGCGCCACGCTAGTCTTAATGACATCATTCGCCGGGCTTTTGCCACCGCCAATGTTGCAGCCATTCTCGAACCGAATGGTCTCATGCATGACGATGGTAAAAGGGTAAAAGACGCGACGGAATGACTCTGGTTCCCTGGAAGATGGGGCGTAGGGCCGTAGCCAGGAATTCACTTCGGGGGGGAGGGGGGTTCAGCTTGATTACTATAATTACATACATCGATAAAAAAAATGCTTCTTATACACGTAAATGTATGGAGAGCTGGCAAAGTTAGTATAAAATCTATCTCAGCACTCGAGCGGTAAGATAGATTTTACACCTACTAATTTTATCAGCTCTCCATACATCTAAGTACCTATAAAAATCAAACTTATAAATATTTGTTTTTAAACGGTGTCGAAAATCGATTAATAATTTTGGCGAAGAATCTGCCATCTGATTGGATGATCAAACAAAATGTTGGTACCTACCTATTACAACACAACTGGTATTGATCGAACCTCCTTAACAGCGCCGGTCCTGAGTGGAATACAGCAGAAATAGTTATGAACAGCGCGAGTGAAGCGAGCGCGAAAATTTTTATATTAGCTGTAGGTATCTATTGTATTTCAGAAAACAGAATTGGTAATTCAATCTTGAGTTACATTTCGGTCAGTACAAACGCGCTTGTTATAAAACAAAATATAGTAGAAATAAATTAAAAGCGCGATGGAAGGGAGCGCGAAAATTTTTATATATACAGTATTGCATTTAAAAAAAAAATAAGTATGGCAATTCAAACATTCTTGCTCTACCCTTGGACCAGCGCTGATTTCGGGGGGGGGGGGGGGGGGGGGGTTTGAACCCCCAAACCCCCCCCCCCCCCCCCCCCCTACGGCCATGATGGGGCGGCCTTTAGTGTGGGACGCTACTTGCGTCGATACTATGGCGTCGTCACACCTTCCCGAGACACACGTTAGGGTCGCGCCTAATTCTGCTGAGCACCTAAAACGGCGCAAATATAGTAATCTCGGTAGCAGCATTGCAATTCAACGTGGCAATGCTGCCAGCATGTTGGGTACGCTAACTAGCAGTAGTGGGCTGGAGCACTTGGACTGTATATAGGCCATTGAGGCTAGTATACAGTCCATAAGTGTGCTTTGTAGTAGGTAGTGTAGCTAGTTTAGTTTAGTTTAGTTTTTATTATTGTAGTAGTTAGCTTGAGTAATAAAGGCACATTAAGCCCAATTTTAAAGGCTTTAGTTGACAGTCTTTAACTTACTAAAAATATATCCGTCTCTTACATTGCCGTCTATTAGACAAGAACAGCAACAGTTTTAAAAGTTTTAGATCTGTCAACTAAAACCTTTAAAATTGGCCCATTGCCCGTTGAAAAAAAGTCCAAATAAAATATTAAAAAAAAAACATTTCTTAACGGAAACTTATTTTTAGGCTGTTACAATATGAAAACGCAATTTTTAAACACCTAGTTATTTTATAAGAATAAAGAAATTATATTTTGTATGTACTTTAGTAAGAGAATTGGGACAAGACATTTTTTTTAAACATATAGAAACAAACACATCGACGCGCGCACTACTAAACGTGACCAGGCAAAAGCTATAAAAGATCTGCCAAGCTGTCAAACGAGGCAGTTATAAAATCATTCGCGAAGCATTCACCGGATTCGCAAGTCGAAACCTGTCAAAAAATGAAATGTCAAACATGAAATTTTCGGGTAAATTTTTAGTTAACTTCGCCCTCTCAAGTAATTCTGGATCTGGGGGGAAGTATGCCTCGGGTCCAGGAACTCAGTAAGAGATAAGTTGAAACAGTGCAACGAAGCTTGTCTTCCCTTATTTTGCTTAGGGCAAGCAGTTCGCGTGTTATGTGGAGACCTGCACCAGATTTTGCCTCCGTTATAGGATCTGGATCCACCTTTTTGGTTTGGTTTGCATTCTGGCTGAAAGGAGGGCTGAAAAGATTAACTGTCCCGTCTTCGTGTATACGATACCCGGATCCTAAATGCAAATTAAGCTGAACTGTCCCAAGTGATAGGGTTTTGTCTTGTATGCTGCCCATGGACCCCAGTCCCGCATGCAAGATAAAAATTAGGTGGCAATAGGTTTTAGCTTTGGAGAGCTTTTGTCACAGCTCGTTCTCTCATAGGGTTAGATCAGGTATGTTCTCATTGCACACACCGAGAACAGACATGCACGTTTAAAAGTAAATGAGAGATTTGTAGCAATCTCCAGTGTTTGGGGGTACACACTAATGTATAGGGAAAAGCTATAAGTCGAGGAATACACACGTAGGAGGGGAAAGTTAGGGATAAAATATTGAAATTCGCGGAAAGATAATAATTTTAGGGAAATAGATAAAATTCAATAAATAAATAAATAAATTTAAAGCGGTATAAATACATTTAAAGATAAATTCATTATAATAAAATACTAATAAATAAAAGTGCAAATAAATACAATACGTAAGTTATCAAAATTATAAAAATATAATCCAAGTTTTCTCGAAGGTTGAAGCTGTGGGTGTTTATTCTAGGGCTAGTTTGTCGTGGACCTTGCTTTTGACGGAAAGCTGGATGATCACAGAAGGTTTTAATGTACAGAGAACAATGCTGTATAAGAAGGCATTTCTTTAGTAGGCAAAAGCTTTCATGTAACTACGGAACTGAGTAGAGATAGAAAGGAGAGTTTGAGTGTTACGAATATTAGAGTGTTTGAATACGATTCATCACATTAGTTTTCATGACCTAGTCTCAACTGAAAAATTATTGTCGTTAATGTTGCGAATCATTTTAGCATGAATACGTAATTCTATAAATCTTTTTTGTGGTAAAAGTACGTTGTACTATTTATCTATTCTGTGGTATAGGAAAGGATTTCTTTAGCTGGTTTTGCGATGTTCTACGGAGGATATGGGAAGGTTCTATTCCTACACGGTGATAGTAAACGACCGGTGTGAAGTTGGCAGCCAAAAGTTAGCAGCCTATAATCCGACCAAATTAAGATGGTAATTTTGTCACGGAAGAAGCAACAAATTTCATGCCTGTTTACTGTGATAACTGCTGAAATAAACATGTTTATGCAAATTCAAAGCGGCAGAAAGCCTATCTACATATAAAAAATATAGTAATCCCGTTGAGTTTTGGCAACATTTGGCTGCTGGTGAATTACGACCTTAAATCCCCGGAAATGTGAAACAAAACCGATTGTTTCGTAAAGGTATGTTATCTAGGTATAATATTTATGCAATTTCAAAGCGGCAGAAAGCCTCTCTACATATAAAAAAAATATGTAAATCTTGTAGACACGTCGCAACTTTTGGCTGCTGGTGAATTACGACCTTAAATCCCCGGAAATGTGAAACAAAACCGACAGTTTCGTGAAGGTATGTAATCTAGGTATAATATCTATGCGATTTCAAAGCGGCAGAAAGCCTCTTTACATATAAAAAATATATGTAAATCTTGTAGACTCGTCGCAACTTTTGGCTGCTGGTGAATTACGACCTTAAATCCCCGGAAATGTGAAACAAAACCGACTGTTTCGTAAAGGTATGTAATCTAGGTATAATATCTATGCGATTTCAGAGCGGCAGAAAGCCTCTATACATATAAAAAAAATATGTAAATCTTGTAGACTCGTCGCAACTTTTGGCTGCTGGTGAATTACGACCTTAAATCCCTGGAAATGTGAAACAAAACCGACAGTTTCGTGAAGGTATGTAATCTAGGTATAATATCTATGCAATTTCAGAGCGGCAGAAAGCCTCTATACATATAAAAAAGATATGTAAATCTTGTAGACTCGTCGCAACTTTTGGCTGCTGGTGAATTACGACCTTAAATCCCCGGAAATGTGAAACAAAACCGACTGTTTCGTGAAGGTATGTAATCTAGGTATAATATCTATGCGATTTCAGAGCGGCAGAAAGCCTCTATACATATAAAAAAAATATGTAAATCTTGTAGACTCGTCGCAACTTTTGGCTGCTGGTGAATTACGACCTTAAATCCCCGGAAATGTGAAACAAAACCGACAGTTTCGTGAAAGTATGTAATCTAGGTATAATATCTATGCAATTTCAGAGCGGCAGAAAGCCTCTATACATATAAAAAAAATATGTAAATCTTGTAGACTCGTCGCAACTTTTGGCTGCTGGTGAATTACGACCTTAAATCCCCGGAAATGTGAAACAAAACCGACTGTTTCGTGAAGGTATGTAATCTAGGTATAATATCTATGCGATTTCAGAGCGGCAGAAAGCCTCTTTACATATAAAAAAAATATGTAAATCTTGTAGACACGTCGCAACTTTTGGCTGCTGGTGAATTACGACCTTAAATCCCCGGAAATGTGAAACAAAACCGACTGTTTCGTGAAGGTATGTTATCTAGGTATAATATCTATGCAATTTCAAAGCGGCAGAAAGCCTCTCTACATATAAAAAACATATGTAAATCTTGTAGACGACCAAACCACCCGTAATTAGGCTAGCTAATAGGGGTAGCTAATTTAAAGATTCGAATGAGAATATCTTGTTGTTAGGAAATAGCATACCTATTATATTACTTGCAGCAAACATATTCTTATCAAATTTCATAATAATGAAATATAATATCTAAATTATATAAACGAGTTTTAGTTTAGTTTTCAATACAAGTTCTGGAAAATAGAGACAATCTGAATATCAATAAACAGATCTTTTTTTTTTTTTTTTTTTTTAACGGGCAAATTGCCTTTATTACTCAAGCTAACTACTACAATAATAAAAACTAAACTAAACTAAACTAAACTAAGCTAAGCTAAACTAAACTAAACTAGCTACACTACCTACTACAAAGAACAGATCATTGATTCCGAATTAATATTTATAGTTATATAAATACTACTGTTTATTCCACTGCATGCTGTTGATATAGAATCTACGATAATATTGATAATCTTTAGACAGAAGTTAGAAGATTTTGAAAGTTTGAGCTAATTTTAGAGTCTGTTATATACCGAATGTAGTAAGTATTAGATAGACTCACAATTAACTAAGGTGATGTCTATTTTGTTAGGATTTGGAAAAAATAATGTCCTCTTGTCCCTTGCATCTTTTTGGAGTCAAAACTAGATAAGTAGAAAATAGGTAGATGGGGTACCTGACGTACTGACTTGGGATAAATAGAACAAAATTTAGTAAAATCATATTTCCCCCTAGTGTGGAGGAATTTCACACACGCAACCTCCGTGTGGGAAATTTCAAGCATAAAATAGTGGAGGGTTAACCAGCCAGGTAGTCGAGACCCACAGCATTGGAGCGGAGGCGGGGCTCCTATGCCAGAGTTATGATAAACAAATAGAGTTTATTAAGACTTTGCTATATAACAAACTCAAACTCAGTTAGCAATATACTTACTTACGATTTACCTACACTTTATTTACGTTTTATGTTTATTTCATATTACGGTCATCGTGATGAATTATTTTACTCCAGTTTTGTCTATGACTAGGGTCTATAATGTTCAACTTTTGCAGAAAAAGATTATTCATTCCTACAATTGAAACCTTTCGAAAGTATTGTAGGAAATATATTGATTGGTGCATAATATGATTTTATGTGGAAATTTCAGTTTGGTTACTCAGAGTATAGGAATAGTGTTCATCAGGGGATTAAATGCATTTATTTGTAGGATGATGGATATTTTAAATTAATTTAATATTATTAAATAGGTTAGATGTTAGTTAGGTATTGTCTCATTACTTTAAAAGATTTGGATTACTACATTATCACAACGTACGGTTCTACCATTTATAGGAGACGATTCACAAGGCCATAAACATCAAAATAGGTAGTCTAAAATATTCAACAAACTTTGATCACTTTTTACGTCATATGATTAGTTTAGAATATTCGGTGATTTGAGGAATAATTTATTATTAATGTATTCATCATCATCATCATCAACAGCCTGAAGACGTCCACTGCTGAACATAGGCCTCCCCCTGAGCACGCCACCTTGAGCGGCTGCTCGCCTCCTGCATCCATCGGCTCCCCGCGGCTTTCACCAGGTCGTCGGTCCACCGAGTGGGGGGCCGGCCTACACTGCGTCTTCCGGTTCGTGGTCGCCACTCGAGAACCTTTCTTCCCCATCGGTTGTCAGTTCTACGAGCGATGTGGCCTGCCCATTGCCACTTCAACTTACTAACTCTAAGAGCTATATCGGTCACTTTAGTTTTCCTGCGGATCTCCTCGTTCCGGAGCTTATCTCGCAGGGAAACACCGAGCATAGCTCGCTCCATAGCTCGCTGCGCGACTTTGAGCTTACTAATGAGGCCAACAGTAAGAGACCATGTCTCAGTTCCATAAGTCATCACTGGCAACACACACTGATTGAAAACTTTCGTTTTCAGGCTCTGCGGTATTTTGGACGAAAAGATAGGACGAAGCTTCCCGAACGCTGCCCAGCCGAGTTGGATTCTTCGCGCCACCTCTTTGTCGAAGTTGGACCTACCTAATTGGACAATCTGTCCTAGGTAGACATACTTGTCGACAACTTCGAGAGTATCGTTCCCAACAATTACCGGTATAGGTGGAACATGAGCATTAGACATGATCTTTGTCTTGTCCATATTCATCTTAAGATCAACCTGCTGGGAGACTCTACTGAGGTCGTTGAGCATGGTGCTAAGGTCCTCGAGCGATTCCGCCATTATGACTATATCATCGGCAAAACGAAGGTTAGTGATGTACTCGCCATTTATGTTGATGCCAGATCTTTTCCACTCCAAGAGCTTGAAAACATCCTCCAATGCGTTTGTGAACAGTTTCGGAGAAATAACGTCTCCCTGTCTCACGCCTCTTTGCAATGGAATTTGTTCCGTACTCTGGTCCTGTAGTCGGACTGACATAGTGGCCTTACTGTACAAACACTTCAAAACTTCGATATACCTATAGTCAATTTGGCATCGCTGCAAGGACTGCAGCACCGCCCAAGTCTCGATTGAATCGAAGGCTTTCTCATAGTCCACAAACGCTAGGCATAACGGCCGATTATACTCTTCGGTCTTCTGTATAATCTGGCGCAGCGTATGGATGTGGTCTATGGTGCTAAAGCCTTTTCGGAAACCGGCTTGTTCGGGAGGCTGGAATTCATCAAACCTGCGTGCGAGACGATTCGTAATGACTCTCGAAAACAGCTTATACACATGACTCAAGAGCGAGATGGGCCTATAGTTCTTCAATAAGGTGTTATCGCCTTTTTTGAAGAAGAGCACCACCACGCTCTTGTGCCATGCCTCTGGCGTTATACCTTCAAGGATGACAGAATTAAATAACTTCTGGAGGACTAAAAGTACCGGTCTACCACCCGCTCTCAGAAGTTCGGTCGTAATTCCATCTTCACCTGGTGCCTTGTTGTTTTTAAGCTGTTTGAGGGCCATTCTAATCTCGTACAGGCTGACGTCCGGGATATCTTCGGTATAGTGTCGGACTAACTTGGCTCTGATGTCCTGAGCTGTGTTAGTAGCGGGCTTACGTGTCGAGGTGTATAACTGTCCATAGAAGTTCTCGATCTCTCTCAGAATCTCAGGCTTGGATGAAATGACGCTACCATTTTCGGTCTTCAGTTTTGTCATTTGGTGTTGCCCAATAGACGAATCCTTTGCGAACACTTTAGAGCCTTGGTTCCGCTCAATTGCGGCCTCAATACGTGAAGTACTAAGAGCACGCAAGTCGTGTCGCAAGGAACTCCAGATTCGTCTATTGAGTTCACCGTAGGCTGACATATCAACTGAAGACTGCAGCTTCATTTCGCTCCGGTCGGCCATTAGCTCAAGAGTTTTTTCTGAGAGCTTTTGAGTCCTCTTTCGGCGTTGGGTCTTAAAGAATTTCGATCCAACAGCTTGGACAGTTTCCACCAACCCGTCGTTTAGCTCGTCCACTGTGTTACAGTCGGCTAGGCACTGGAAGCGATTTTGGAGTTCCAGCTGAAAGCCTTCGGGGTTTTGGATTTGGACAGGATTTGGACGGAGCGTAGACTTCACCAGACGTGACCTTTCGAGCTTAACATTGATATTCAATGTGCCTCTAACAATACGGTGATCGCTACCGGTTTTCACCTTGCTGATCACAGAAACATCATCGAATATGTGCTTCTTGGTCGTCATGATGAAGTCTATCTCATTTTTAGTGGAACCGTCGGGACTTATCCACGTCCACTTCCTGGATGGCCGCTTCTCGTAGAAGGAGTTCATCATAAAGAGTCCCTCCTTCTCCATGAAGTCAGCCAGCCTCTGTCCTCGAGGGTTCCGCTGCCCGTATCCAAATGGCCCCACTCTCAGCTCATCGCTATTCCTTGTGCCCAACTTCGCATTGAAGTCTCCCATCACAACGGTGAAGTATGTTTCGGAAGTATGCATGGCTTCGGATATGTCCTCATACATAGCTTCTACTTCATCGTCTGAGTGTGCCGATGTCGGCGCGTATACCTGTATAACCTTCAACGAATACCGTTTGGTTATTCGGAGTACCAGGTACGCTACCCTGGCCGACACACTGTCGACTTTGACCACGTTGTTGACGAGAGACTTGCGGACGAGAAACCCGACACCCCCTTGGGAGAGTTGGTCTCCCTCCCGGTAGAAGAATAAGTTACCGGAATTTAGGATTATCGTGTCCTGTCCCTGTCTTCGGACTTCTGACAATCCCATTACATCCCAGCGTAACTTACCCATCTCCGCCTCTAGCTCGACCATCCTTTCGTCAGCCTTCAGTGTGCGCACGTTATGTGTTGCCAGGGCCAGGGGTCGTCGTTGGGGTTGGTAGCCGGGCGTCTGCCGGGGATTCTTCGCACCCCTTGCCCTGCCGTTACCGTGGCCGCTACCGTAGCCACGGGATAGCAGAGCTGCCGGGGACTGGGGGCCGTTTTTATTTGTGCTTGTCATTTGGGGGGGGGGGTTTGCCATAATCACCACGCTTGGCAGGCGGCTTGGTGATCGCAGTAGGTGAAGATTGATTGCCACCAAGACCGAGGGGAACGCTGCGACCCATTCCCTGGATATTCCCTTAGCCGCCTTCTACGGCACCCACGGGAAGAGATGGGGTGGTCCTATTCGTAACCGGGACCACACGGGTTCACCATTAATGTATTATTAAAGGGTAAATATAGGGGTTCATCACAGTACCCAAGGGGTAAAACGAACCCTATTACTAGGGCTATATATATATATAAGGCTCCGCTGTCCGTCCTCCTGTCCATCCGTCTGTCTGTCTGTCCGTGTGTCACCAGGCTGTATGTATCTCATGAACCATGAAAGTTTTTTTTTCCTTGTATTATGGCTCCACACATAGTGTATTTAGCCAGTATCGAGTATTGTAATTTTCATCGTGCTATAGAATATTTCACGTAATGTCAAGTCTTAGCTACAGTCATAGTCGAGTCTAAGTCAGGTAGTCATAGTCCAGTCTAAGTCATGCCCCAGTGAAGTTGTGGCAACTTTACTAGAAGCTTCTATGGAAGCAACACGAAAAACCACGTTTCGCCACATTACATCACTTGCCCACACTCATGCTCGTAATTCAGCACTTAAGGTGACGAGTAGAGCCAGATGAGCAGGTCCAAATCCGTTCAAAGAAACATCAACCTTAACGTCGTAGTCTTAAACATCAATTCAGTCTGCACTTCAGCGCGGCGCTTACGACAAAGACAACGCACGATGTATTTCTTTGCCATTATAACAACAAATACTAAACAGAATAAAATAAATATTTAAAGGGGCTCCCATACAACAAACGTGATTTTTTTGCTCATTTATATAGATAAATGGTACGGAACCCTTCGGGCGCGAGTCCGACTCGCACTATGCCGGTTATTTTTTAATTTGTAAGCAACTTATTAACTCTATCTATGTGCTCTGTGGGCAGAATACGCAAAATTAAATACGCCGTGAACAAAACCACACGTAAAAGCTTGTATACTAAAACCGGTTTGACTCCAAGATGAATGATAATCAAAATTGCAGCAGGATCTAGAAACTAGAAAATCAAAAAATGAATAATTTATTTTAAGTCAACTACTTTTTTTTATTAAATTTAATTGCAACCAGTATCTTAATGGTAATTTAACTTGAAATAGAAATTCGACTCGACATTTAAAAAGGCAAAATATAGTTAGTAATTGCAATTCAAATGATTATTCAAAACAGTTTTATTTGTGCAACTGTTGAATGTTGTCGCGTCTTTATCAAAATCAAAACGTATCTCGTAAATCCTACTTATATGTAGTAAATGGATAGATAGAAAATATATGTATACAAAGTACCCACACTTATGTCCTTATGAAGCTACCTACTAAGCCTAAGTAGGTCATCATTATCATCATCATCACCACCCGAAAGATCACCACTGCTTTTTTGTGTGTATGTCATTGACGTGACGAGCTAGTCGTTCGCCTGATGTTAAGCGTCACGGCTGCCCATGACAGATTGCAAGATTGCAGTATCACTCAGAACTCTAAATTAAATATAGTTTTGCGTGACACTGCACTGCGCAGGCCCACGTCATCCTGAGACTGACACAGTCTAATAGTAATCTTATTACTAGACTGTGTGATCAGATCATAAAGTCACATTTGCCCAGTAAATTCTCTAGCTACAGTGCCCTTCAAACCGGAACACAGTAGTGCTTGCACACTACTGCTTGGTTGCAGAATAACTGGCAAAGCTGTGGTACCTACCCAGACGAACTTTGCAGAAAAGTCCTGTCACCTAATAAACTGCTTATCTTTAGCTTCCATAGAACGAAATTTGAACTTTTGGGTGAATAATTTAACATAACAGCTATAAGTAAACTCCGTCACTTTACAGACGTTTGTAGTAGTGTTATTCATCAAAATAAATCAAACTTACTCCCGCTAGTTTTCTAATTATGAACTTGCCTCTTACAAACAAATCAATATCATCATTACCTACTGACTATAAATCCAGTTGACCAATGATACAACTTCCCCTCGTGCGAAAAATTGTAGTTGATTTCCACTACTATTTTCATACAAATCACGGGAACCCGTTGATGTCTTTTGTTCCATCCTGCTCTGTCCTTTGTAATTTCGTATAGCTTTGTCTCGTTTTGTTACCCCGTCCCCTGCCCGCGCAGGTGAGTCGTGTTTGTACGAGAAATTATGTTCACGAGCTATCAACGGGCTTTATAATCTTTGTTACTTACCTACTGTTGGCGATGAACATTTGGTGTTAAATAACGTGTGATGTATACAAGGAAGCGTATAGATAGATAGATAGATAGATAAACACTTTATTGTACACACCAAATAATACAATTTTACAAGGCATACAGACATTTACAAAAACGTGTAACAATGGGCGACCTTATCGCTAAAAGCGATCTCTTCCAGGCAACCTTTCGCGGCGGAAATCAAAATAAACTATTAAAAATATTTACATAAATAATTAAAGCGACATTTTCCTCTTCTTAACAAACGTAATCATCTACAGACATAAATAAAAAAATAAAAAACAAAATATGTGTGGACGTTTCACACAACGCCATCTAACCCCAAACTAAGCAAAGCTTGTATTATTAGAACCAGATAACTGATACAATACATAAATACTTTTTGTTAGTAAATGCATTCATATAATACAATATAAATCAAAATCGTCAAAATTCATATCTGATTAGAGCGAGCAGAAACTTTAACAAGCTATGCAGTGAGTGTAAATCATTAGACCTGTATAATACGAGCGTGGGCTCGGCGAGGCGACTGCTGTGCAGAGACTTTTTTGTCGATTAAGTCACATAATACTACTCATGTTTATTATTGAATGTAACTATCTATTTATGTATACATATTATGTTGACATTTTACCCATTATGCGTAGTTTTACTTACTCTCAATTTTTTTTTTTTTTTTGTTTAGAGTTTCCGATCTTTGTCAAAGTATTTTTTATTTTGTACTTTTTCTAAATTAACATCAGGTGTTCATCACTGTATGCTCAAGCACTATTGCTATTATATTGCTAGACGTGAGGACCTGTAATTGGTTTCCTAGTGCCTACTTTAAATTTCTATTATGTAAGAAAAGCTGTTGGTCTTCCTAACAATAAATAAATAAATAAATAAATAAATAAATAAATAACACCCAGACACAGAACAAACACCTATGTTCATCACACAAATGTTTGTCCTGGGTAGGAATCGAAACCACAACCTACAGTTCAGAAGGCAGAGCTACTACCAACTGAGCTATCAGGCCAGTCAACATAGAATCTAGACAACTGAAACGATACTTAAAAAGAGGTTACACTCAGACCTCCACGTTGCTTACACCTACCCTGATGATGTCTACTGCTGAACATAGGCCACCCCCAAAGATATGCCTCTTGCGTTCAACGGCTCCTCTTGGATCCAAGAGCCAAATAGCCGTTTCCACCCGCGTGACCATTAATCGAATCATATGACATAAAAATGCGGATGATAATAATATTACACAAGAATATAATGAGGCGTTTTATTAAAAAAAAACTAGTTCTACTTGTTTTACTAGATGGCGCAGTAAGTACATAGTTTAAACCTTTCAAACCACAGAGTAGTTTAAACATAAGAAAATGCTTAGACTACCTACAAAGAAATGTCAAATTCAGTTGAGGGGACCACGAGTACATTGTCTGTAGTATCTCCTAAGTAGTCTGTGGTGCATTCTTCTTAAGTAAATTTTAGTACAGCAGAACTGCGAGATAGATAAACGTTATTATGATACAAAATAAAGCCGAGCTATCCCGCAACGAAAATAAATTGTCAGTCAGTATCGTGACACATTTCCTCTAACCTGTGGTCTATGCTTGAACAAGTGACAGTGACAGATTTTAATAAAACCACAACTGGCACCATCTATTGGGTCATACATAAAATAAAGTTTCGTTTTTCTAATAAAAAACCTCATTCTTTCCATTTTTAAGCAGGTTAACTGTCAATTTCGTCCTAATATGACATTCACGTCCTTGTCACAGATGCAAAATCGAATTTTGAGAACAAATATTCGTATTTTAGTCGATTATTTTGGTAGTTCTCTGTGGCGACAGTCGTTTATACGTCTCTTATCTAAGCAAAAGTTAAGTTATGTTTATAGGTAAGGAAATGATAACCATGGATTAGGAGTTTACGAACTGATTATTTGAAAGGTGGCTAAGTACTACATAGCGAAGTTTTTATAAGTAAGACCCATAGAATTTGATCTTTTCTAGTTTCCCTTAGTTTCGGCTTAGGCTGCCCCCACATTAATAAAACGGCTCATTGAAGAACGGTTTTTTAATAGACTAAGATCAGAGTCATCAATCATCAACAGAGGTACATTAGGTACTATGAAAAGTGTCGCAAGTTTTTTTGTATATAATAACTTATAATACCCTATAATTATTTTGGTATTCATTGGTTTGATCTTGTTTAATTCAATTTACTACAACGCGAGATGTTTTTTATGGAAATTTTTTAACTACTGAATAGGAACACCTCCGACGTAAATCATGTCACAGTTTTACAACTTATTATTGGATTTTAAATTACAAAATCAAAGCTAGCTATTTTATTGCTTTTTTTAAAATAAAACTTGCGCTTCTTTTTATGTTTTGCCCACACATGCACTGAACAAGGACTCCCTCGTAAAACGCCACTTTGGACTATTATTATTTGGCATACACCACGCTTGGCAGGTGGCTTGGTAATCGCAGAAGATTATATTGAACCAGCGAGAATTAATAAATAATGAAATGTTATTATAATTTGACAGATTTTTTTAATGATAAAAGTAAGCCACTTTAGTATTAAACTTTGCCCAAAGGTATTTGTAGGTTTTATTTAATGGATCAGCCTGGTCTTCACCTCACCTGTTGCTATACCCTAATGGGGTCATATGTTTTGCACACACATACATAACACCTGTATCACTAAATATGTACATATGTTGGCAATAAATAATTGAGTATTGAGTATTCTGCTGCCTATTTCCCTTCGCTGGCTCTTAGAGCACTAACGGGAAGCGATTATAGCTACATTCCTCGTGCTATATCTACAAGACAAACGGCTTAAAAAAAGGTGAGTTATCACTTTGAACTGATACGTAGGTACCTACTCTTTTTTAAGTATGCCTGTTGAAAAGAGGGCATAGGCAAACCGCGGTACTGCAAATACTAGTTCGGCGAAAAACGCCCACACGAGCGGAAAATAAAAATGTGCATGAAAAAGCAAGAACAGTGGACATTGTTTTGTAAACAATGGCGTTTATGTTTAACACTTTGTGATAAATTTAATATTGCTGTCCCTTTCATTTGCACCAAAATGACTAGGATCACAATAGTTTTACTATAGAGTTTTACATTCCTTTCCCACACAGCTGAAATACGGGCCTTCTATCACATTTTTTTTTTTTTTTTTAGAACGGGCTAATGCTGTTGGTCTCTACCGACCTTTACAGCGTCACCGGGCGGGAGGGCAGGCGCTTAAGGCGCCCAACCGTCAAAAGTGGGAGGCAACTAGCACAAGGGCACCCCTGGGGTGCGAGCCTCGGCTTGGGCCGTTGCCGGGATAAGAGGATCGAGAAGGCTACGTCCACTGGAAGAGTGGACCCTATGGAAAGGGCCTTCTATCACAGGAGATTGTCGTTTTTTTATAGTACGGACAGACAACCTGACGGCTAGTCAGGTGGTAAGCAGTTACTGACGCCTTTAGACAACTGCACCACCAGGGGCATTGCCCATAGTTGCCTACCTTATAAGACTCTATTTACCCATTGTTTAAGTGCCCCATATTGTAGCTCAGCGGAAACACCTCAGAGGGTAGCGCATTCAACATCTTGCAAGTGTGTGGCAGAAATGATCTCGAGAAGCGTACTGGCCAACTTTGGGTTGATGGATGACACAACATGCCCTCGAATTATGTGATGGGCAACTCATGGGCAAACGTGCTCCTTAGATAACTTCGTCACTTACCATCAAGTAAGATGTTGTCAAAAGTATGCTCATTTTAACATTAAAAACTTATTTGGCTCAACGAATCAGCATTGCAATTCAACGAGGCAATTCTGCCAGCATGTTGGGTTCGCTCCGATAGTGAGCTGGAGCATTTGGACTGTCTATAGGCCATCGCGGCTAGTATACAGTCCAAATGTTCTTTGTAGTAGATAGTGTAGCTAGTTTATTAGTAGGTATTATTGTAGTAGTTAGTTTAAAGAATAAAAGCACATTGCCCGTAAAAAAACTTGATCATGGTTTCCTCGTGTTTTCAGATTCAGATATTTTATTGCTTATATGGTATACATATAGGTGGAATAAGTGTAAAATTAATTAAGTAGGCTCGTTATGGACACCGTCGGGCGCAGCAGTGCGCTTTGAAATTCATACGAGCTATTGTTGCTCCACAATCATCACACTCACTCTGCAGAATACATAATAGTACACTTTTATAGCATAGTTTCAAATGCCACCAGCAATATTATGTAGTTCACCTTTCGAAACAGTAAAAAAAGAAAACAAAATTGCAAAATGTCCAAGACCGCAACGACAACGAATCACATAATCAAAACACGTTATAAACACGATATTGTTATTGATTATACTTACTTACTAAGTCTTCATTATCAATGATTAATCTATATATATATATATATATATATACATATACGTTTTTAGGATTTCGTAGTAGTACAAAGAAACCCTTTTATGTTTCTACGTCATGTCCGTCTGTCTGAATCGCTTACAGCCATATAACTTCAAAAGTTATTTAAATTAACATGTAAAATAAACTTTAGGGAACTATAGTAAAGAAATCTCAAGTTTTGAATAATATAAAATAATTTTTTTGTATTATAATTGTATAATAGTGAATTGTAAGGGTTCCTTTCATACATGTAAAGAGGGGATGGAAATTTTATTTTCGTCGGACCACAATTTGAGGGATATTTTAAAAATAGCTATTTTATATGTATCTATTATATTTAATAAGTACTACATTACCAACATGTAGGTAAGTGGGAATACTTGCCATTTTTTTTCCGTTTGTATAAAGCTAACATGCATGTGCGTCTACGGGATCCTTATACTAAGCATGGCCGACATACTCTTAGGATTTTACATTTATTTAATATTATAGATTATTTATGCATGACACTACCTAACTTCCAAAATTTTGAATAAGTATTTTTTGAATTGATCATAAATTATATTTTTGATTGACAACAAAATTGGAAACATTCGAGCGATGTAAGATTCATGGAATCAATCATATTACACCAGACTCTAGAAAAAACAAAGATAAAAAACTCCTTGCTTGGAATCATTGTTTGAATACCTACCACTAATTTTTTTCTTAACAACCAGTGTAAAAAGAAGAATTAATTTTATAAAAATTGGCAATTTCCCTTTACAATAGGAGCTTTTAAACTGACACTGCCATCGTCTTATTTTCTTACTGAAATAAGAAATATTGGATAAAAATAAACTTACACATATTTTTGCCAGTTTTTTGATCTAAAAACCAAACTCTGATTTTAATAAAATTTCTATGCGACCAATACAAAAAAAACTAAATCGGTTGGTAAATGACGGCGAAACTGGAAGTAACAACATAAAAGAGTAAAAAAATATTTTTTAAGTCCATTGATAAAGGACTTCAACATACCTGCGACAGAACCACTCTTACTCTCCCAATCGGCTTCCGCTTCTCACTAGTCGGCATGACACAAGCTGCGATAACTGTTCTATCACTGACTACACGAACTTTATACAACGTTCACTCACAAATAATTATGTCAATACACACTGCACATCACTGTTTACTTTTCAATGGGTATAGGTACAAACGATTAGTACCTAAATAATCATTTTATTTGCACTGCGGGTTAATGTTTGGTTTGAAAAACGAATTTTACATCAGTCACAGAATTTCTTTGGTTGGTACTCTATACTAAACACAACACAATTTTTTCCACCTACTGCTAGGCAGTAGTCTCCTCCATATCTTTTACCTAAAAGATTAATTATTTTTTAAATACTACTATTAAATTGTAATGTTAATTGATTAATTAATTAAAAACGAATCAGTATTGTTAACAAAAAACAACAACATCTATTAAAGAATAGGTAATAGATAACGATGAACTGTCGCGTCTGTCCGGAGCAAATATTTCTAAGATTATGTTTTATAGGTATAGGTGGAAATGACGATCGCATTTGTCTTCCTACGCTGCAGGCGAAACGTCAATAGCAGACAAGTATGAAAGGTAAATAACTCAGTTACAAAATACCTAACAAAATGATCTAATTGCGCTTAGGCATGGAATAATAATTATGTAGCTTAGGTTACAATATCCGTACTTTATGCCACCCATGAAACGACAACTTGTGCAAAGTGATTTAGTATGAAATGTCGAAATTGCAAGAACTGCTGTATTGCACAATAATATTGATATAGTAACGTCAGCAAATTTTTGATGGCGATACATAATTATTATTTTTACAACAACAGAACAGTTTTCATTATGTGAACGTAACGTACCTTACTATATTCAAAAACCATGAACTCAAGATGATCTTTTTTTTCATTATATTCAAAAACCATGAACTCAAGGCGATCTTTTTTTTCCATCACAACCACTAATCTTATTTTAAGAATAACTCTAATGCGGCCGACTCCAAAATAGTCAACAACGTAAAGCTAAGGTTAGTAAAAAGGTTTTTATCCTCCATTAAAATAAAACTGAGGCAAAGGAACGACCTTAATATCGACCTTATAATAATAAGGTTGTTGCTTTTGAATACTTGTCTATTGCACATAAATAAACTTGACACGTCAACACACTTTGAAGGTAAACAATAAAGTGAACTTTTTACACCATCTATTAACTATTAGTAGTTTAATTGGACAACTATTTAGTTAATGGGTAATCAGAATATTCATTTAGGTTATAAAAGGGCCTTCTTTTGGGAAATCGTAAATTGTTATTATCGTATCGTAGATCAAGCCCAGTCCAATTAGTTATGAATATGTCATAAATATTATTCACAGTATGGTTTCTTTATGCTCTCTGTCAAGTTTTGATAGTGATGGTTCTCATTAAAATTAATAGAATAGAGTTAGCTTTTGGTATGTTTATCGATTATCGAGACGTATCTCTTCTTCCAATTATCTCTGTGAAGTGAACAAATCAGAGCATTGATTCTTCCTCATTTCTACTAGATAATTACCAAACGATCACCCACAAAGATCCTGAACCATTTCCTGTATCTAGGGACCCTAGAACTACGAGGACCAATTATTGTCCCTTAACACCAAGACTTGATCAATTAGGTTTTGCGCTTTTTTCTGTACACATATTAGGACATTAATACTTGTCCTGTCGCAAGAATTGAACCCGCCACCTCTGGGTTACGGGTCTGAACCTCTGCACGGTTGAGGCAGAGGTTGACGAATCTACTAATCGTCTTATTACCTACTATAAATATAATAAAATTACTATCTATTTTTTTATACACCATGTATTCAGATTTTATTGACACACAATGACTTGCTTATTGGTCGATATGGCTATGTTAAGTGAAACTTATATATGTTAATAACTAATGCTCGTCTGTAGTGTGCACTTAAGTTTGACAGCTTCCAAGTTCGTGCACATAGGGTGGGTTTTTAATCCATAGTTAAGGTAACGGGTAGGTAGTGGTTAAAAACCCTAACAAATTTTGACCATTGGTTAGAATTTGTTAGGATTTTTAACCATTGGTTACCTTAACTAAGGGCAGAAAACCCATCCTTGTTCTTCTATATGACTTAACTACTGCAACGAATTTAGGTACGTCTTACAAGGATAAGTGTGAACTTAAGACCTGACCAACTTTAGGCATAAGTGTTATTTTAAGAATAAGGTATTATTGTCTACTGGACATTTCGACAAATAGACGAATGTTACCTTTAGGCGTTCAATTTCAGCTATTTTGCTTGTTTGAGTGTAATTTGAGATGTCGTATTAGAGTAAGTTCTTATAGAAATCGGATCGTTTAGAGCATGCTATGCCTAATTGCCTACCTACTTTAAGGAGGTACCTAGCTAAATCATTAGGTGCTTTGTTGATGAGCAAAACCAGTGAAGCAGTCATTTATTTTAATTTGGAAATTCGTGTCCTTGACATAAGTTTGTAACATTTCTCACTCTGGCATAACATAATTATAATGTTTATTATTATTTCTTACCGCAGGAGAACTAAAGTGATCGATATAGCTCTTAGAATTAGCAAGTTGAAGTCGCAGTGGGCAGGCCACATCGCTCGTAGAACTGACAACCGATGAGAAGAAAGGTTCTCGAGTGGCGATCGCGAACTGGAAGACGCAACGTAGGCCCCGCCGATGGACCGACGATCTGGTGAAAGCCGCGGGGAGCCGATGGATGCAGGAGGCGAGCAGCCGTCCAAAGTGGCGCTCTCTGGGGAGGCCTATGTTCAGCAGTGGACGTTTTCAGTCAGGCTGTTGATGATGATGATGATTATTATTTTTTACATAATATCTGTATAGGTAGGTAAGGATTTAAATCTCGCAGATTTTGTTGTCTCAGAGAATAGTATGAACGACGTGCTGAGTGATAGCTAATTCAAAACCCATATAAAACTGGACATGGAATGACCCGTTTTTGCAATTTAGTGTCTTATTTTCGTGTGAATTACGTATTACATTTATTCTATATTAATGTGTAAAAGCAGAAAATATTTTATTCATATAAATTCCTCAAGACAAGGTGGGGTAATATGAGTAATATGAGTACCTATGAACATCGAAAACGTGCCACAACCCTGGCTATATCCGCTGGTAGGTGTAATTTCTTTTTACAAAATTTCTAGAACAATTACATTAAAAAATAGTATAAAAACGTAAACCGAGAGGCCCATCAGCAGCAGCGGGGCATATCCCAAGTTACCGGTGGTTAAGGGTCAATTCAGACAGAGCAGCAAAATGCTCAATGCTAAGGCTGAAAATAGTATGCAACATTAAAATAGGTAAGATTTTAATGTTGCATACTATTTTCAGCTTTGTCTAAATGGATTAAGGTTGATATTCCAATTGTACTTAAAAAGTGCTCGAGCATTTTGCTGCTCTGTCTGAATTGACTATACGTTCTCTCCTCGGTTCTGAAACTTCTTTTCTTCTTTTTTTCTTGATCCAATGGTCTAGCGAAGGCTTCTCCAGATGCTGGCTCTTCGCTATAAGGTTTTTCGCCGAAACGACTATCGAGACAATCTTCGTCGAGTCAACATTCCACATACGTACCGGTAGCGGTAACCGGGTAGGTTACCTCGTGAGCCAAGCTACTTGCTGAGTTTATCCTTCTGCAGCCTTCACGAGGTTCTCGTCATGTCATATAGAATTGTAGAATGATGACATCAACGAGTTCTGCCTGGCGTCGGGACCAGTGTGTCAGCACGATATCAGGCTTATTAGCTACATATATAGTCCTATTACTAATGAAAGACCGGTCCCAATAGAGCAGAAGCCCATTTTCGAGAACACCCCATCGGTAGTAACTATGTAGGTAGGTAGTAGTTGTGTAGTATGCCTAGTATGGCACATCAAAGTTGAATAGACCATATTGAACGGCATGTTCCCGATGCCGATAGATGATCCTAATCGTCATGGACATGCCAGTAATTTTAGTGACGTAGATTTCCTTGACTTCTTCTACTATAGAAATTCAATAAATAGCCGAGTAGGTACCACCACTACCGATACTTTTCAGTAGTAGATATCTAAACAACTTTCTTACGTAATATAGGTTGTATATGTAGGTGTAATCTAGTTATAACCAGATAAAATAATAAGCCGAAATACTTAAAGGAATGTCGTTAGTTGAACCGGTTTCTGGGTGGAGGTAGTTTGAGGTATTTTTTAACAACGATGAAAGGTTGGTTAACGCAACCTTTGTAAAGCTACGTGCACACATTAGATGTACGTCACGTCAAAAAATACTTATAAAAGAAAAGAAAGGAAATGTATTTTCTTCGGTCTGCTTTATAAACCATTGCACCAAGCGTGGTGAATATCATCATCATCATCAGCCTGTAGACGTCCACGGCCTTCCTCAGAGAGCGCTACTTAGAGCAGCTGCTGGTCTCCTGCACCATCGACTCTCCACGGCTTTCACCAGATCATCGGTCCACCTAGTGGGCGGTCAGCCTACGCTGCGTCTTCCGGTTCGTGGTCACCAATCGAGAACCTTTCTTTCCCATCGGTTGTCAGTTCTACGAGCGATAGGTATGGCCTGCCCATTTCCCATTCCAACTTGCTTTTAAGAGCTATATCGATCACTTCCACACATAGTAGTAGTTTAGTTCTCGAGTGGTGAATATGAACCCCTTTAACAGAAGATGCCTATGTTCAACAGTGGACATCTCCAGATCCCTTTATATCATAGACACATATCAAAATTCTCTATGTAGGCACATCTTGATCGGCGTGTCACAGACATAATTGCGTCAACAATTGATGAATCCAATATTTCATTGGCTGGCCCTCTATACACATGCCACGCGCGTCATGTCCTGAACCACTTTACTAATTTATTATGTTACATTACAACCTCAACGTTGACGTCACAGATTGGGACTTGACTGTGACGTGACTGGTGTGTATACACGTACCTTTATAATTATACATGATACGGATGTGAAACGCTGGGGCGGACGCCTACGACTCATAGTGGATTGCGATACGATTTTGAGAGAATTCTAAATAGGTTTTTTACCAGAACTTGATGAACAGTGACGTATCACAGCTCGCTGCTCGACTAATAAATACTCTGCGTTGGATTTTTTCCACTAGGTCAGGTTCTGCGCTAAGTCGTTGTATGCGGTAAGGGTCTCTAAATATTATAGTGTAGGGGCTAGATTGATTGCTCCACAAAGACTTAAGCCTTTAACATAGGCCAAACGCGTCTTTTTAACTAATCATACTGAAGAACCTATGAATTCTACAGACATGAAAAAAATATCACCAATAAGATCATTCTGCACCTGTACTTATCAATTGAACAAAATATTCGATTACTAGGTACATTATGAATAAAAAAAATACTTTTAGAACGCCTTTCCAGTCACACAGTGTACAATGCCGCGTAAAGGAAGATTGCGTCATTAAATATTTTTACACCTTCGGATAGGAAATTTAAAAATATACAAGCTCAATTGATCATTTTATTTTTAGAGCCAAAATTAAGTCTGTTTAGTAATATTTTGCGTTATTTTGCGGCGAGCCAAGGGCGAGGCCCTTGGCGGGGCGTGAATTAGTCTGACCCGGCATGTGCCAACGGGTGGACGCGCTGCTGTTTTTTTATAAAATATTTTACATGTTTTTCTTATTTGTATGAAAATTATCAATTAAACAGCCAATAAATAGGTATTGACTATACGAAAAAGTCGGTTTTAGAGCCATTTGATTAGTTCTTAGTGACTTTAATGTCAGTAAAAGTATTTGGAACAATAATAGATCGTTAGCACAGAAGGTCAGTATAGGTATTTTAAACTCTTTTGGCAGGGTAGGGTTCCAGTCGAACTAAATTAGCGTTAGGCCCCATACACGTTACATTTTATTGATCAATCTTTGTGATTGATCAATTTTATTGATCGTTTAGGGTTAGTATTGGTCAATGTTCTTCGGTTTACAGTATGGAGAAAACATTGACTTAAGTGGTCTCGTCAATTTTATTGATCTATAAAATTGAACGTGTTACCATCACCAGTTATCATCTTCTTCAAAAATGGTTCGGTTTCATTACGTCGTAATAAATAATCACAGATGAGTACACGGTTCATTAGGTTTCCTTCAGTGAGCTCGTGAGGGACCCAAATATCGAGCTTTTTTGTGTACCTACCCATTTTTTTTCAAATGCGCCAAAACTGTTTTGTGGTCAATTCCCAGTTCTTCAGCTACGTCGTAACTACTGATATGCCGATCTTGCTCCACTTTTTTTTAAAAATGGCATCCATTTTATCCGTAATAGGGCGACCAGAGCGAGGTGCATCTTTGACATCAAAATTTCCGGATTGAAAACGCTTAAACCAAATTTGTGCTACTCTCACAGACACTGGGTCCATAAACATCGCAATTTTTTTTCGCGGCTTGCTTTGCATTTTTTCCTTTTTTGTCATAGAATTAAAAAAAACAGGAATGAGTTTTGATTGACATCGAACTGACGTACAGCAATGGCGGACACCTAAACATGTGTGACGGATTAAAGAATTGCCATCTAAGAAAATTACCCGAAACCGACAAAAAAAAGATCTGACGTTGGTGTGACTTTTTGTATGACCAAAAAGCTACGCGATCTTGTAACAGGGTAGTCAAAATTTAATAACTTATGTCATTTTATTTTTCATCCCTCAGGGTTAGTCCTATCTGAATTTGTAAAAAACTAATACGACATAAATATATATATCCTTTTATACGCTATTAATGCTATATTTGCTCCGTTTCAGTATGAAAATGGAACCCATATAGGATTAGTTTGTTGTGTATCTGTCTGTCCATATTAGATGCAACTTATAGGGTACCTACCTACTTTACGATGACCTAGAGCTGGTGTGCATTATTTATCGTATAGGCTTAGAGTCAGATGTTGCCAAAAGATTACTAAATTTTTAATCCTAGCGGTAATTTCATGGTGTACGATAGTACGGTGAGCTTCGGCAGTGCAGCCCTTGTAGTTACAGTTATACCTGCGCGATGTAATCCATACACTACGATAAAACATCGTCAGCAACGAAGTTGACGCCACTCCATATTATCCTTTATGCTATAGGGAAGAGGAAGGGAGAGCGAAAAAGATAGGGGAAAAGGATGAATGTGTGATGGTAAACAGAGGCGCACCTGCCTCCATTCAGGCTTTTCCTCTCCCATTTCTTTCTTCCTTTGGACAGGGCTAGGGCGTAAAACTAACTAACCGGGTCGGGTCTGCTAGTCAGTCAATAAAACTGTTTATTTCGCACAAAGAATTATAGCCAGGCTTTTGCTGAAAATGTTTTATGAACACATCACTATCGTATTTTTCTACTTTACTTTTGAAATGAAACTTGCATCTTCCATTATGTATATTTGTTATTTCTTATACAAACTTCCAATACTAGTAAGTGTCATATGTCTTGACGCCACTGCTGCTCAACGGGAATTAACTGCTTTTTCGACATTTTCGTAATGGCTGGACTCCCCAGCAAACTCAATTTTTTTTGAGCGGGACAATCCATGATTGGCTGATGGTACCAACACTACCAACCTATCAAGTATCAACCAATCATGGCTCTTCTGACAGTTTGCCAACCAAAAAAGTCAAAAACACGGGTTAATTTTTAAAAGTAAGTATCTATTAATAAATTTCACGACACTTTACTTTTTTTACGTTAAAGAAAACCTGCCCAAATATGCACGATTAGTAGGTCCATTACAGGTAAAATATTTATTAACCTGAAAAAGGCCAACACATGCATAATATGCATAATGAAAATATGCATTTGCATATAGTCAGTTCTCTAATTATGATCAATATATGTGAATAACTTGTATTCGAACACAATTTCGTCATTCTCCCACACTTCCGGGTAATTTGCAAGTTTGATTGTTGGTAACACTAAGCTGGTTTTGTGCATTGATTGCATCTCAATAATTTTATCGAAAAAGCAAAAAATTAGTGGAATAATAACAAGCTTACTTGTGAAAAGTGATCCCCTGAGTTTTTTTTATCATACTGCTATGATTCCGACAACTTTTCACAACGCAATACGGCGTCTTGGGCGACGTCCGGAGCAGTAATGGCAGGCGATAGACTTCCTATGATGTGAGTGTGTGCGTGTCCGCTTGTACTTATTAGCGTTCCAACTTCTTAAGGGTACCTCGGTTCGGGATCAATTGGGACTCCGTCCTTCTTTTTTTATTAGGTCCATGTTTTTTGTAGTAAAATTTTAAAATGTATCGAGTTTCTTCATTAGATTCGCATCTTCACAGTACGAAAAACAAATAAAAATCACACATTTTCCTAATTTGAATATGGAATTATCTTCTTTAAAATTTAAACTTTTAATGATAAAACCAGCCAGATACAAATAGTATAGCCAAAGAGATTTTATTACAAGTTCATACTTACTATAATGCGAAAAGACTTTTTCCCCAACCTAATAATATGAGTTAAAGTCACAAAAGTTTAAAAAGTGTTACGATTGATTGTATTTTGTAAAATATATTTTAAAATCATCTCGCTTAATTTTATTTAATGCAAGCCTCCAAAATAATATTTTTTTATGTATTAAACACAAGCGCAATTTTTAATTGTAAATATTAGCAAAATCAGCAAGAGATTGACGAGATAAACACGTCGCTAGTTCTATTTGTAGTCCAATATATTTTTAACAATTTTGTACTAAGTAGGTACGTCAGACAACTTTGTACTAGCAACTCGTAAAGTACATTTTTCAGCGGGCCGTTGGTTGGACAGCCCTGCTTGTGCTAGAAGTTATGTGTTTAGAGTAGGTTGAGTGATATATCCCTAGCTGATATCAGAGTTTTTAGGCCGACCAAAGTCTCTAACATAACGACGATTGTTTATTTTGATTGTACAAGTTGACGTGTCATCATTATCAATCAACTCACGGTAGGTAGGTAATGCCCTATTTTATATGCTACTCACGATTACCTATCCCAGAACGAACCTGCTGTACCTGCGAACGAAGCTAGTCCAAAGGTGGGCTCCCGGTTTTCTAGCTACTAGCTAAACCACCCCAGCTTCGCACGGGTTAATTATTTATTTTTACGCCTTATCTCCTAAGGAAGAGGGAAAAGATAAGGGAACAGGATGAATGGATGAAACGCCGAATAGAGGCAGGTGCGCCACCTATCATCTTTCCCCCTCTCTTCTCTCTTTCCCATAGTATAGGATAGGATAGGAGGAGGAATTACAACTAAGTACATATTTTTACTTTTATCCCCTCTCCCGAGGAACCCGTGCTGAATTTCGGGATTAAAAGTAGGTATATATGCTATAGCCTACTTCGTAATATGGACTCAAATCATGCCAAGTTTCATTTGAATCCATTAGTAGTTTCGGCAAAATGCTCAGCCAAGATACAGACAGACAGACGGACAGACAGACTGACAAAAATTAAAAAATGTATACTTAGATACTTTTTTTGATTGTAAATACATACACAGAATACAATACAACACCCAGCACCAGAACAAACATCGATGTTCATCACACAAATGTTTGTCCCAGGTGGGAATTGAACCCACAACTTTAGTTCAGAAGGCAGAGCCATTACCAACTGAGCTATCAAGGCCATCAAAATGGAGCCCTCAAAAATAAATTTCTATATATTATCTTCAATGTACAGATTTGGACCGTTTACAGTTTTATTATAAGTAATATAAATTACATAAATTAATAGAAAAAATTCTTGCTCCATCTTTAGGTACTTTCGAAGTAGCCCATTTGTCTGAGGCCAAGAATGCCTGGGGGTTGGCTTGTCCAAATTCTGATTTCCCGGTGGTTCTTTCCTCACAGAGGCTGTGGGACCGACCGCTCTGCGAACTAGCACGGAAAAATCTTTTAGATACGTGTCCTAGCGTCGCTGATCGTGCTCGGCTTCTCGCAGTCTCTGTGTGGGAGTCAGGACTTTGGTTACAGGCCATGCCTTCTTTCAACACTGGTAACCTTTTAGATCCGACTACTTTTCGTTTAGCTATCAGCTTACGTTTGGGCGCAAGATGCTGTGTGGCCCATCACTGCCAGTGCGGTACCGCAGTTGACCAGCTCGGTCATCACGGTCTCTCGTGTTCAAAAAGCGCTGGTCGAATTTCGCGCCACGCTAGTCTTAATGACATCATTCGCCGGGCTTTTACCACCGCCAATGTTGCAGCCATTCTCGAACCGAATGGTCTCATGCGTGACGATGGTAAAAGACCCGACGGAATGACTCTGGTTCCCTGGAAGATGGGGCGGCCTTTAGTGTGGGACGCTACTTGCGTCGATACTATGGCGCCGTCACACCTTCCCGAGACACACGTTAGGGCCGGCGCCGCGGCTAATTCTGCTGAGCAGCTAAAACGGCGCAAATATAGTAATCTCGGTAGCGGTTACATATTTGAGCCGTTTGGTGCTGAGACCCTGGGTCCGTGGGGACCGGGAGCTCATCGCGTTTTCCAAAGTCTATCAGAGCGCCTGGTCGATGCGACGCGTGACCAAAATGCTGGCACTTATTTGGCCCAACGCATCAGCATTGCAATTCAACGTGGCAATGCGGCCAGCATGTTGGGTACGCTACCTACCGGTAGTGGGCTGGAGCACTTGGACTGTCTATAGGCCATCGCGGCTATTATACAGTCCATAAGTGTTCTTTGTAGTAGGTAGTGTAGCTAGTTTAGTTTAGTTTAGCTTAGTTTAGTTTAGTTTAGTTTAGTTTTTATTATTGTAGTAGTTAGCTTGAGCAATAAAGGCAATTTGCCCGTTAAAAAAAAATATAGATAGATATATTATATAAGTAATAAACCGGGCACCATAATATTATTATAATAGGTAGGTATATTTTTCACGGAGTTTCATCTGGAACTGTTTATCTTTGACAAACTCTAGCTCATTGTCAAACCTGCGAGTGTGGCGCCCCAGGTGGCTCTTATTAATAACTTTGTGTCCAACGCTCAAGGTCATTGGCGTATGTTAAACTCTTAAGGGACAAGATCTTTGTTTGCTTATGGAAAGCTATTTGAGTGGAGAGCGATATTTGCCATTTCGCAGTGTGCCAGGTAGCAGTTGAGTGAAGCCGAGGAACATCTGAGAATTTGACTTAGATTAAAGGTCTTTGTCTTGTCTCAAGCAGCAATGACAGACGCCGAGTGGGAGCGATAACCGTTTGTCTGGTGCATTAAACCGTTGTTCACCATTTCATTTTTTTTATCTAATTTCGTTTATCTATTCTGTTCACAGTTCTGTGCTCAGTAGAGTCTCCCAGCAGGTTGGTCTTAAGATGAATATGGACAAGACAAAGGTCATGTCTAATGCTCATGTTCCACCTATACCGGTAATTGTTGGGAACGATACTCTCGAAGTTGTCGACAAGTATGTCTACCTGGGACAGATTGTCCAATTAGGTAGGTCCAACTTCGACAAAGAGGTGGCGCGAAGAATCCAACTCGGCTGGGCAGCGTTCGGGAAGCTTCGTCCTATCTTTTCGTCCAAAATACCGCAGAGCCTGAAAACGAAAGTTTTCAATCAGTGTGTGTTGCCAGTGATGACTTATGGAACTGAGACATGGTCTCTTACTGTTGGCCTCATTAGTAAGCTCAAAGTCACGCAGCGAGCTATGGAGCGAGCTATGCTCGGTGTCTCCCTGCGAGATAAGCTCCGGAACGAGGAGATCCGCAGGAGAACTAAAGTGACCGATATAGCTCTTAGAGTTAGTAAGTTGAAGTGGCAATGGGCAGGCCACATCGCTCGTAGAACTGACAACCGATGGGGAAGAAAGGTTCTCGAGTGGCGACCACGAACCGGAAGACGCAGCGTAGGCCGGCCCCCCACTCGGTGGACCGACGACCTGGTGAAAGCCGCGGGGAGCCGATGGATGCAGGAGGCGAGCAGCCGCTCAAGGTGGCGTGCTCTGGGGGAGGCCTATGTTCAGCAGTGGACGTCTTCAGGCTGTTAATGATGATTCTGTTCACAGTTCTGATGATAGCTATTAGAATTTAGTTATGCTAGTAATTGAAGGCTGTAAAAACTAGTTTCCTTCAATCATCATGCAGACACCTATTATTCATAGGTGCCACTAACTCATCGACACCGCATATTATCGAAACTTAATAGCCGTCAAAAACACTGTTTACTTGTAATAAATTTGTTTCTTAACATTGTGCAATGCAATTACCTACATCTTTTCATTACTTTATTTTAATTTTGACATTTTTGAGAATAGATCCGCCCCTAATTACCTAACTCGCAACTGGTTTGCGACAGGCGTAAATCTCGCGGTGATTGCTGTCATACATCATTAGTGGTGTCGAGAATGTATGCTTCGCTACTGCTGTCGCATTGCTACTGCTGTCGCATTGCTGTTGCAAATTTTACGTAATCACCTCGCCGGTATAAATGTCTGCCCGCGTAGATTGCGTCACAGGCAGCGCTACGCTGTTATATTGGAACCTGTGAGCCACATCTGGACCCCTATTCTCACGAATCGAGAAGAAATCTCGTCTGGGAATAAATCTCGAGACTCGAGTTTTCGGTATTCTCATGCAATATCTCGATTGCTAGCGCACGAGATGACTCGAGTGATGGAAGCATTAGCGTATAGTAGTCTGTGGATCGGAGGCAGTCGAGAGATCAGAACGAGATAACGCTATATGTAAGACAGCGACCACAAAGTCTATGCTCAGAATCAAGAACTTGAAAATTGACACTGGAACATGAATCAAACTATAGAATATAAAAGTAAGTTGAGTTGAGGTCATGGACCTACTAAAAAAAGAAGGAGAAAGTCCCAATTGATCCCGAACCGAGGTACCCATAGGAAGTCGGGACGCTAATAAGTACGAGCGGACACGCACACACTCACATCATAGGAAGTCTATCGCCTGCCATTACTGCTCCGAACCTCGCCCAAGACGCATAGAAAAAAATATTATAAAATGCCGTCTTGCGTTGTGAAAAGTTGTCGGAATCATAGTGGTTTGATAAAAAAAATTCAGGGGATCACTTTTCACAAATAAGCTTGTTAATATTTCGCTAATTTCTTGCTTTTTCGATAAAACTATTGAGATGCAATCAATACACAAAACCAGCTAGTGTTACCAACAATCAAACTTGCAAATTACCCGGAAGTGTGGGAGAATGACCAAATTATGTTCGAATACAACTTATTCACCTACATTGATCATAATTAGAGATCTGACTATATGCAAATGCATATTTCCATTATGCATATGCATGTGCTGGACTTTGCAGGTTAAAATAAATATTGTACCGGTAATGGACCTACTAATCGTACATATTTGTGCAGGTTTTCTATAATGTAGAAAAAGTAAAGTAACGTAGAAAAATACGATTTATGTGTTCATAAAACATTTTAAGCAACACCCTGGCTATAAATCTTTGTGCCAAGTTTTATTAACTGACTGGCTGACCCGACCCTGTCCAAAGGAAGAAAGAACTGGGAACTTCTCTCTTCGCTATAGCGTACAGGGTATATTCCCAGTTGCCCCCACATGCTTCGCCCCCGGGTGGCAACTGGGAACAAAATTCCCAGTTGCCACCCGGTGGAGACTGGGAAGCTATTGCTCCCATTTCATTCGCCGTACATTGCTGCGTAGATTGCCAACCCCTTAATTACTGTCCAAATGTAATCTATACATGGTTGTTGGGGGGAGGGGGGCAAGTGCGGGGGGAGGCAGGGCAAGTAGGGGGGTGGACTAAGTGAGGGGGGAGGTGGTGGCAAGTGCAGGGGGTGGCGAGGAAAGTGAGGGGGAGGTGGGGCAAGTGTGGGGGAGGAGGGTAAGTACGGAGTAGGCGAGGAAAGTGCGGGGGGGGGCGGACTAAGTGAGGGGGCAAGTGTGGGGGAGGGGAGATTGCAGATTCCTTTATTGTGCGTGCGGCTATGGAATGGAACTCACTCCCGGCGTCGGTATTTCCATTCACTTACAATTTAAGTGTCTTCAAATCAAAAGTAAATAGGTTTATTCTAGGTAGGCGTCCTCCACCTTCGACCTCATCATCACTTACCATCAGGTGAGATGTAGTCAAACGCTAACCTATCGAAAGTAAAAAAAAAATAAGCCATTCAATTTTGACTACTCTGTTATAAGCTCGCGTAGCTTTTTGGTCATACGAAAAGTCACACCAACAACAGATTTTTTTTTGTCGGATTCGGGTAATTTTCTTCACATGGCAATCCTTTAATCAGTCACACATGTTTATGCGGCCTCCATTGCTGTACGTCAGTTCGATGTCAATCAAGATTCCATCCTGCTTTTTTTATAATTCTATGGTTGAGGTTATATTATTGTGATTTTCTTGTGTTCGTTATGGAAAAACAGTAAAACTGAGCAAAATGCTATAATGGTGCATCCGAAGATGTGAACGTGCGATTCCACAGGTTTTCTCTGCCTGGCAAACATGGATCTTTGAAGTAAGTAAGCCTAATAACCTACGCAAAATCCAAAAAGGTATAATGTACTACGTACATACATAAAAGAGAATACTTTCTCAAAATCACGCTGCTTACACCCGTATCTCGCTCTATAGATTAAATGTTTATTATTTAATTTTTTCAGGGCGTGATTATGGGCTGAATAATGGTATCCAGCTGGGAGCTAGACTTCTGAGGAATCACTGAAACAACTACACCAACAGCGTATAGGTATGCTATATGCAGAAGGCACCTGATTTATGGAAACAAATTTTATAATCCCAACCCCGATTGGAGCAGTAGATGTATTGTTGAAGTGCCGCCAAGAAAAATGTGCAACTTGTAACTTCACCTATGAATGTGTCAGGCTCAAACCTTCAAGTAAATTAATTTCAATTACCTGAATAAAAGTTTTCCCAGGCCGTGAGGCTATGGACCGAAGTTGATGGAAGTATTATGTTAAATCAGATAGATCCTGTGACCATGATCCTCAGTAATGAGGAACCAACCAGAGAGAGAGAGAAATAAAAGTATGTAAAAATCCAGTTCATACCAATGATATTGACACAGTTGCCTGTTGGATTTATTTTATACCAAAGGATAGGGGAATATGAGGGTTTTTCCCGTTTCTTGAGTGGGAAGCGAACCAACAACCTACAGCACAGTTGATGGAGCTGGCCTTAAGGCTATCTAAATAATATTTTCTTTTTTGCTTCAGGTACTCAATGAAGGCTTCTAGGCTGGTGTTACTATTGCTACTGCAATAACTACATCTTACTTACTGTAAAGCTTCCGGAACAATTTTCTGAAAATGCTGTGAATGTGTGCTGTGATAATATAAAGTCACAGAAGAATCTTAAATCGCCACTGTATTAGACAGTGAGTGACTGTCTATATTACCATCTTCGTCATCATCATTTCCATATGTGCCACTGTAACTATTACACCAGTGGCCCTGAAGCTGATTTCGTTGGTTTAAAATTATTGATGTAAAAAGTAAAAATAAAGTTAAAATAGCCATCTTTGCTTTACGGCATTGTTTTACAACACTTTTAATGATGGCAGGATTGTATTTTGAGACTGCATGTTTCTTCATTTTATGTATTTGATAATAATAACTTTAGAACTAAACTAGGCCCAAAGTTGTTACCTACTCATATAAATATGTATAATATAATGCGATTATATATGAGTTATGTGGCTTTTATTTATTATGGTACCTTTATAAGGGTGGGTTTTTTCACCCGTTGTTAAAATAACCAATCAAAAATGCTAACAAATTCTAACTAATAGTCAAGATTTGTTAGAGGTTTTAACCATTGGTTACCTTGAAGTAGTGTTCTGTGGTTTATTCCATCTGTGATAAGGATAATCACAGATTAGAGAAAAAAACAAAAGGATAATAGCACAGGATAATATAATAGTGTTCTGTGCACCACAGAGTATTTTTATAGCTGTGCATACCATAGAGTAGTGTAAGTTGGTGCCACACACAGAATTCCCACTAGCCACAGATTGTTTTTTTCTCTAATCTATGGTTGGTGCACTATACAATGCAAAACACCATATTATTTTTTCTAATTTGTGAAAACACTATTGGCAAACAATGAGCAACTTCGTTTGATTTGATAGGCACGGAGCAAAGAGTATATAACACTTAGGGATGTTCCGATACTAGTGAATACGAGTATGTACTTGATACTTTTCTTTCAATACCAAGTACTTTTTACCATCGAATCATTCTTTCGATACTTACTTGGTATCGGAAAGAAAGTACTAATAGCGAATCGAATCAATGCTGCTAAGTCAAAACAGGATAGAACCACAGGATAAAAATTCAATGCCAAGCAGCTTTATTTCGCTATAATATTTTTTTCCTTAAAGAAACATAGTATGGCCTAACTTTAAGTCAAGTAGAATAAAAATGTGATATTTTAATGTAGGTATACTTAGGGTTAAAACAACCCTATTTTTAATTTAAGTAGGATTCAATGTAGTAGAAAATTAGTGTAAAGGTAAAAATACATGTAAAGGTAGAATGTGAGTAGGATTTAACTTAATTTAATTGTAATTCAAAGCGTTGAATACAGTCAATACACACAAATAGTACAGTTAAGGTAGTTGTTATACTTAATTAAAATAATAAAATAAAATAAAAACAAACCATTCTCGCGATACCTATTTGGTATCGGAAAGAAAGAATTTGTATCGGAAAGAGTACTTTTATCAAATATCGTCAAATAACATATCCTTAGTGTTCAAATGTCCGATTCTTCGCGCCAAAACACTTGAAAATGTAGATCAGTCATAGAAACAACAAAACTTTGCTGCAATAAGGTAAAATTTGTTTATTTTTTCCGTATTGATAAATAAAAAAAAAATGTATCGATATGAGTGGGTATCGATACTTTTAGGGTATTCATATGAGTAGTACCTATCGAATCATGATTTGAGTACTACTCATATGAGTAGGTATCGATACTTTGGTGGTATCGGAACATCCCTAATAACGCTTGGCATGGCAAAAAGTATAACTATAACTTCTGTCGCCCAGACAAACTAACCAACGAAGAAAAAAGTAAAGAAAAGAAGAAAAAAGTAAGAAGACAAGAAAAGACAAGAAGAAAAAGAAAAGAAAGAAAAAACAAAAAGAAGAAGAAAAGTTGCCATGCCATTAGCTTCAATGTCAATAAAATGGCAACAAATGAGCCTAAAAGTAAAGGCAAAAGCGCGTCTCATGGTGGTCTCGACTGCCTCCGACCACACGAGACATCTCGTGCGCTAGCAATCGAGAATATCACAAATTTGAAGCTTGAGTCTCGAATTTCGAGATTTATTGTGAGATGACATTGCGTCTCGATTCCCTACGAGCCATCTCGTGCGCTAGTCAATCGAGAATATCATGAATTTTAAGCTTGGGAGTAGAGACAACTCGAGTCTCGAGATTTATTATGAGATGACATTGCATCTCGATTCGTGAGAATAGGGGTCCTGATCTCCGTCCGCACCGAATCGTATTTCCTCACACTATCCTTTTCTAGTAATATCAGGTAATAATTATTAAAGCATTTGAAATTATACTACGTATATCTATGTACACTAAGCCTTTCTATATATCGCTAAAATCGAAAGATAGCGTAAGCGCGCTATCGTAACGCTGACGATGTCGCGCGCGATAGCACGTCCGCTATACTTCTTCCTCAAGACAATGACGATCCTAAGCGATAGAAAAGGATAAATAGAGTACGAAAAAATACGATTTCGTGCTGGTTGACAGTGTGGCTCAACCCTTACACTCGCGATAGTTTAGCCTACCATGTGTACTTTAGAAAACTAGTATAATAAAATGTATAACAGAACAATGGCTTAAGATCAATTAAGTACTGTAATTAACTCGTTTTGTACGCTTTTTAATAAATAACTAAAATAGTTTTATAGATAAACCAAAAGTACATGCTCGTTGGGCTTTTTCTCAAAAAAAAATTTAAATCATCCAATCACACACGTACGTACACATAATTGTATAGTTCTTAAAAACAATTTTTTTACATACTTACCTACTTACCTAATAATAATTTTAAGTATAACTATTTAGAAATATATTTACTAGAGAACTTTTGACAGTCAGCAGAGTAGGTAAGATTTGCCTAATGTAAAAAAACAATAGGCCTAACTTTATGACTAGATCAGCATTGCTGCACGGGGTCACTGTCAGTCAACGTACCAGTAGGTATGCGTTCTGAATACATACGGAATATTATAGGTAGGTATAGGTTTTTTATAATAAGTAATAATAATTTGAAACAAAAACTATAGACAAAAAGTATTTCAGTACATTCAATTTAATAACGTATGAGACCGTTGTGGCATCTATAGGTATGTATATAGACTTGTATAAAAAACTTAGCCGTAGGCCCAAAGCTATTCCATTCAATCAATGCCTACTTATATTTGTATATTAAATTTTTATTGATTCAACAACAAGATACGATATAGTCATTGTCACAGATATTGGTTTGTAAAATAGAATCGTAAAAAATTTTTGAGTGAGTTTACATGTAAAAGTGTTACTTAATTCTTGTTAAAAAAACTAGTTTTTTTTTAAATTCCATTTTACTTGTTTTATTAGAATCGTAGCGAAATTCCAAGTTACCAAGACGCCTGCCAAGCGTGGTGATTTTGGCAAACCCTCCTTAGGATAAGCGTCCAAAGTGGCGTTTTACGGGGTGAGGCTATGTTCAGCAGTGGACGTCTTCCGGCTGTTGATGTCTATACATATAGGTAGGTACCACCGCTTTGCCAGTTATTCTGCCGCCAAGCAGTAGTGTGCAAGCACTAAGTACTGTGTTCCGGTTTGAAGGGCATTGTAGCTAGTGAAATTACTGGGCAAATGAGAGTTTACGATCTAATCACATAGTCTAGTAATCTTATTACTAGACTAAACTGTCTGTCTGTCTGTGTGAAGACTCAGGATGACGTGCGCAGCGCAGTGTCACGCAAAACTATATTAATTTAGAGTTCCGAGTGATATTGCAATCTGTTATAGGCAGCTGTGACGCTTAACATAAGGCGAACGACTAGCTTGTCACATCATTCATTTACATAAAAAAATGTTTTCGAAAACACATAATGCGGGTTGCACGAAGTAATAAGGAAGTATGCTATAAAAGATGCAAGATTATTTTGTTTTTAAATTATTTAAAAGACAGTAAAAGACAATTATAACGATGGCCAAATAACTATTTCAATATCTTACAAAATGCCGAAGTATTTAATGAAAATTAACCCTTGCGTCATTTTCATGGTATAAGCTATAATATATATTAATTACGTTACGTTATCCATACGCTGCGATATAACATAGCCGGCAACGAAGATGAAGCTACACGCTACAGGTACAGGTACGCTACAGGTACACGCTGTCGAAGGGAATAGAGAAGGGAAAGGGAAAAGGATGAATGGGCCCATCCATTCATCCTTTTCCCCTATCTTTTTCCCTTTCGCTTCCCTCTTCCCATCAACAGGGTTAGAACCCGTGCGAAGCCGGGGCAGGTCAGCTAGTATATTATAAATGCGAAAGCTTGTGCGTGTGAATAATGTCACCATTAATCTCCGTAACTACTGAACTGATTTCGTTAAATTTTGAATGTAGACAACTTTTAATTGGATTAAGAGTACACAGAAGCAAAACCGCGGGGCGCAACTAGCATTATATAAAATTATAGTGTAGTTGAATAAATAAAGTAAGAAAGGTGAATAAGATTAATTAAACTAAGATACAATAGTAAAATATCCATTACATATAACTCGTTTTCCACATAATTTAAAAAAATGTTATAGTAACAAGTATGTAACAGCTTCACACTAAAATAACTTGATTCCTTAGTTGAAATCGTTTTTACAACTTAACCTTGATGTAAAACTTTGAACTGTGTTCCGTCAGAAATAATGACATCCAACATACAGGAAGTATTTTTTTTTGTCGATCGGTAACTAACATCGAAAAAACTTTCCTTAATTGTACCTCAAATGAAATCCACGTACTAATTTATCTTTGGTTATTTTAAGGATAGGTTGCACTATAAACAGTATCTAAACTCGCACGTTTAGTTGACTCGCGTCGCGGTTCATATAGTCACGAACGATCGTGTGACTGTGCGGACCCGAAAGCACTGAGATGGGTCGTCCGGCAACATCGTCTTCGCTTCGTCGTGGTGATTAGCTTCAGTATATTAAATCATGAGGTCTGGAGGAAATATCTTGTTTGGTAAACGAGTGTTATGTGGTACACAGAAGGACGAGACGCTCAGGTGGAGATTTCAATCACAAAATGATAATTTTATAATTATTTTATAAATGGAACTTCAAGATCGACGACTGATCGTCTGGCGAGGTTCTGTATTATTATTGATTACATTACATCATGATTAGATCACAGAATGATGACTGAGCGTCGTGACATTCTGTAGTAGGTACATAATTATTTATTATTTATTTTAAAAAAATGGCGCTATGGTGCCAGCTATTGGCAACTACTGGGATTAGCTTGGCTCTGTTAGGAAAAATTACAAAACCTGTGCAAAAAACTTTCAAAATGAAATAGCCATGTTGTATCATAAAAGTCGAATTAATTAAGTTTATAGTTTAAGTTTGGTAGTACTTTAGATTTATAGAATAGTTTAGTTTTTATGTTAAGTTTAGTGTAGTTATTTTTTTTTTGTTTTCTAATGGTAATGTTTGTAAATAAATATATTAAGTATATGGCGATGGTTGAGCAGTGAATTTTTCGTAGCGGATGTTTGATGTTTGGCGATAGTTGTAATGTTGATGTGTTTTTTTTAAGTACCTGCATATAGGTAGGTACTTACTTTGTAACCTTTAAATTTTCCACAATTATGTAGGTAGGTAGTTTGTGTAACAGCTGTTCTACCTTATTATGCTCGTGTTTACACGTATGACTACGTTAGTTCTACTCGTGAGAACCTGTAATTGGCTTTCTATGGCTACATTACCAATTAATTTTGTTAAAATAAGCTGTTGGTTTTCCAATAAATAAATAAATAAATATAAAATTAGTGCTGGACAAAACATTTCTTGTTCAAACAATTATGCGGCAATAACAATTAATAATTGAATAAATATTTGTGGACATGTCACACAGCGCCATCTAGTCCCAAACTAAGCCAAGTTTATGAGCTATGGGATCCAGATAACTGATAGAACACTTAATACTTTTTGTTTTGTGAATATATGCATAGAATACAATATAACACCCAGACACAGAACAAACACCTATGTTCATCACTCAAATGTTTGTCCTGGGTGGGAACCGAACCCACAACCTACAGTTGAGAAGGGCTACTACCAACGAAGCTATCAGGCCAGTCTATAAACACTTATACAAACGATTTTATATATCTACCTCATTAAAATTCGGTACTCTACTAAAATATTTCTTAGAATAAACTTTGTATAAATAAATATTAATGACTCTATACAGATACCTACCTAGAGTTAATATATTCCTATATTATCATATAAAATAATCCACGTAACTTATTTATTTATTAACTTATTTGACTGGCCTGATAGCTCAGTTGGTAGTAGCTCTGCTTTCTGAACTATAGGTTGTGGGTTCGATTCCCACCTGGGACAAACATTTGAGTGATGAACGTCGATGTTTGTTCTATGTCTGGGTGTTACATATTGTATTCTATGTATGTATTTACAAACAAAAAGCATCTAAGTATTGTATCAGTTATCTGGTTCCCATAGTACAAGCTTTGCTTAGTTTGGGGCTAGATGGCGCTGTGTGAAATGTCCACACATATTTATTTATTTATTTATTTATATTACTTACGCTTTCCTGTTTTGCCCACGATTTTAGTACCAGTAATATATCGATACTTGTAATTTCAATTGACGTAAAGCACAAAACCCGACTTTACAGGAGAGCCAAAATAAGTTTTATTTTATAGTTTTAAATTCATTATTTTTGTGTTTTTAAGTTTATAAAAAAGTGATGTAGACAAACTATATCTAAAATCTTGAGATGCGGACGATGAAATATTTTGTTTTCAGTTTAGTTTGTTATTTTAGATAATAGATGTGCCTTACATCTAAGAAAATTCATTAAAATGTTCTCTATGTCCATTTTTATTATGAAGCTTAGATTCACTTTGGGCGTAAAGCACGGTTGAAAAAATAATATTCTCTACGCCCTAAAAATAAATGTTGCAGAGTGTTAATATAGACATAGGATGCAGGTGTAAGGCTAATTAAAAAAAATATAATGTAATACTTTGAATTAAAGAACTAACTTTATTTGTTGATTAGGCGGTGTAGCATACATAGCCTACAAGTAATTTTAAATAAAATGTGTTGTCAAAGGACTTAAAATGGATAACTAACAAATAAAAAAATAATCTAGAAATAATTCGGCATTTTCTATTTTAAATTATCTTAAACATTCTAGAATAGGCAATTATCAGCGTAGGTTATAGAGCAACACTCCTCTTAACCCTCAACTATTAAAATTAAATAAAGTAGGCAGGTAATATTGAGACATACAGTAGGTAAATAAGTACTATTATTAATGACTGAAAATGTAGTGTCTTGATCAAAGTTACTAGATATTTTAAAGTTAGTTAGTTTGTATTCTTGTATGTATGTAATTATGTTTTATTAAACTTTAGACAGTTATATAATCACGGAAACCAGAAAATATCGATAAAACAGTTTTGTACTAATTATTTTTTTAATCTGGTATTTTTGGTCTTGCACTTTTTTTGCTAAGTTTAAAAAAGCTTGATTATTACTAGAAAAACAAAAAACAACTTTAATAAATTCACAAGTATTAACATAAAGCAGCAAGGTACTTAACCATTGAAATATCTTTATCTTAGGATTTACACTAAACAAGCTAATGTATGGCTTGACGTTAGTTCCATGGAGTCGTGGACGGCCTTTGGTCTGGGATGCCACATGCGTCGATACTCTGGCAACGTCCTACCTCCAGGGCACTTCAAGAGCGGCTGGTGCAGCGGCGGAAGTGGCGGAAAACCTCAAGCGGACGAAATATGAATCTCTCGGTGAGAGATACATATTTCTTCCGTTTGGGGTAGAAACCATGGGACCGTGGGGTCCATCCGCCCGCGGATTCGTGAAAGAGCTGTCCAGACGCCTAATAGAAACTACAGGTGACCAAAGAGCTGGCTCTTACCTCGGCCAAAGACTAAGTATGGCCATTCAACGAGGTAATGTCGCCAGCTTTTTGGGCACCTTACCCGCAGACAGCGACTTAAACGCGGTTTTTTATTTATAAGTTTAGTTTTAGTTTTAGATAAATACTTAGTTTAGATTTAATTTAGTTTTTGTAATTGTACTTTGTATTTTAATACTTTTAATTCCCTTAGCTAATGTTCATTCTACCACACCTCTGTGAGTGTTCAAAGTGTTGTAGCAAAGAGAATTTGACATTGTGGGGATAAAATGAGCATTCCCTCGTTTGCTCTAAGATCGTCATTTTAAAAGCATAAGTATCAATCAGTCTCAAGGTATCAAGGTAGATCTAGTGATCAACAAATTATTAATCTTTTTACAAACAGAACAAGCCTAGCCTAAGCACTTCCTACGTAATACTGATTTTTGATTTGTCAATCAGTTTTTAAAATTATAAATAATCAACCTACTATCAACAAAAAAATCTTTTCTCATAACAATAATTCTGCAAGTATCCCTCTCTCATTTCAATGTCTGCCTTTGAACCTACCTGAAATGTTTATTATTCGTTGCCTTCATCATCATCTTCTTCTTCATCAGTTTCTGCTAATCTATCTTTAACACTTGAATGTGTAGGCAGTTGAATGTATTCATTGTGAAATCTTTTAGGTGTAACACCTTTTTCACATAGTGAAATAAGATCTTTGTACTTTGCATCTGATATTGGGAGTTTTGAGTTGTATAATTTTTTTAGTTTGGTTTAAATTTTCTGTTTTCCTTCCTTTACCAGTGCCCTTACCCTTTCTTTTTGTATCCGTCTTATCACACAATTCTACTTCACGGCATTCTGCATGGTCTTTCATCGAATACTTGATAACAATTCTATTCGTAGCCTTCTTTTTCATCGCAGCGATTCGTATGTCTTTAAACTTAATACTTTTCAAAGTGCTTTTAGTAAATATTTCTGCAGCAATGTCGTCAAAGTTCAGAAAATCAGTATGGTCGAGAGCAATGACTGTGTAAGGTCTCGGTTTTTACGGGCAGATTCAAAGTATGGAGCCCATTGTAATTTTAAAAAGTGTGCTTTACGCCCTATTATGTTTACAGAGGTGATTAACAAACTTCGACTTAAAGCACATTTAGTATTATTTATAGTAAATAGTTGGGCTGTTAAAAACAGAATCAAATTTTGACGTTCCTTACGTTTTGAATTAATTTATGAATATCACATACCACCTAAAGTTTTACAATTTGACAGTGAATACGTTCTTTACGTTACATTTTCAATGTGTCTAAAATCGTTATTAATGGTCGTATTGCTACGTGGATTAGACAGAAAAAAAGAGAAAAAAAAACTAAGCAAGATGGCATTCATAGCTCATTTTGGCCAAAATGTGCTTTACGTCAATTGAAATTACAGGTATCGATATAATTATGTATATGTATACGCCCTATAAGGATCTATCATATCATATAGTACCCCAATAAATATAATTTCAGACCACAGACAGTTTTTTTTATGCGATTGAATGACGTGACGAGCTAGTCGTTCACCTGATGTTAAGCAACACCGCCGCCCATAACAGTTGCAGTGTCACTCGGAACTTTAAAACAATAAAGTTTCGCGTGACACTGCACTGCGCACGTCATCCTGAGACATCACACAGTCTTGTAATCAGATTACTAGACTGAGTGATCAGATCATAAAGTCTCATTTGCCCAGTAATTTCACTAGCTACAATGCCCTTCAAACCGGAACACAGTAGTGCTTGCACACTACTGCTTGGCGGCAGAATAACTGGCAAAGCGGTGGTACCAACCTAGACGAACTTTGCAGACAAGTCCTACCACCTAGTAAGACATCTAATATTATAGAGTAAGCAGACCTAACATTATCTTCACTACTACATTTTTTTTTACTACATAGACGAGAATAAATAATATTTCCATTATTTTCGCTCTTATTAAAATTTGATAATTTTATCTCTTTCTTTTTTGCTGTTGCAACACTTACGCACCCGTGGAAAAAAGGAACGCGTGCCCAAAACGCAATCTTGTTACCATGGAAACAAGTCACAGAAGTGACATAGCGTCATAAACAGACAACGTGCGGCCTATTTCATTTAGAATATTTTTGTCTTATAATTGATATTAAGTGCTGCAAACACTAAAATAAAATGGTAAATGTAGTGCGCCTTTGTGGGGCAATGTTTCATATAGGAAAACATTCGAATTATCTTTCCACCAGTAGGTAAGTTTTGATGTGCATGTCACTGTGTGCGTGAGATTTGCATGTTGTAAAAAGTGGCACGCAATTTTTCTTTTATGGTTAGTGTGCTTACTGTATAGTATTAGATATCTGTGTTTCAGACTTGTTAAATTCCCCACACTTCAAGATGCATTAAGATAATTTCCACTCCTATAAAAACAATAGCCTTAACATACAAACAAACTTTTGCATTACAAAGTTTTACATATAATTTGACTTTATTTCTACCGTTTTATTACATGATTTATAGAAAACCCGCATTAACTAAGATAATCTTTATTTTGGAAATACTTTTTTGACTTAGAGAATATTACGCATGTCATTAACTGCCCGTCATAAAATTTATGAAATTTTTTTTTTTTAAATTTCAGGTCCACAGAGGGACTCATTTAATATTGAAACTTGCGACCGCATCCTTACTGCTTCTCTGTAAAAATACTTCCAGACTAAGGGTGGATTTGACCAAACAAGAGTAAAGATTAAATTAGAATAAATCGCCAGTTATCCGAGAGTAAATCAATTTCACATTTTACCATCTACAATTATAAAAACAGCAAGCCTATTCGAGAATAACTCTACCGTTTTTGGTGGAATAGTAGATTATTCCGAGTAGCGGCAGCGCATTATGATTCTATGATCTTTTGGTGATCTTTTGAATTTTGACGTTTACTTAGGTTTAGGCTGTGTGATGTCTCAGGATGACGTGCGCAGTGCGCGGTGTCACGTGAAACTTTAATTTTCACGAGTAGCATTCAATCTGGCAGTTCACTTGGTCTAATATAGGCAGGCGATCTGGTGAAAGCTGCGGTGAGCCGATGGATGCAGCAGCCGCTCAAGGTGGCGCGCTCTGGGAGAGGCCTATGTTCAGCTGTGGACGTCTTCAGGCTGTTGATGATGATGAATATAGGTAGGTGCTTACCTAAGATTGAAACGCACTAATCATTTCTTTTTCATATTAAGTATGTTTTTTTTAATGTAAATATTATAGGTACTTAATAAAGACTTTTTAGTATTGTCCGATACCTACCTATTCATTATTCTTGTTTTATCAATCTATTTGAGTTGTTTAAAGCTTTCTGATTAGTTATTTTGAATACTTGCTTAACTGCATTTTTTAAACCTCTAACATTTAATAATTGCACCACTTCCCTCCTATAATATCATTTAAGAGTTTGGTAAAGGTCGTTTTTAAAATAATTTACACAGATTAAGTATTAGGTAAGTACCTACCAACCCATGTTACAGATATTGTAATGTGTTATTAGGCAATAGATAGTACCTACCTAATCGCACTGACGGAAAACTAACACAAGCAAAAATGGATCTAAAAAAATCCTAGCTGGGAACCGAACCCATTAAATTCGAACAAAAAGAAAACATTCTGTATATAAGTTTATTGTCATCATCATCATCATCAACAGCCTGAAGACGTCCACTGCTGAACATAGGCCTCCCCCAGAGCACGCCACCTTGAGCGGCTGCTCGCCTCCTGCATCCATCGGTTCCCCGCGGCTTTCACCAGGTCGTCGGTCCACCGAGTGGGGGGCCGGCCTACGCAGCGTCTTCCGGTTCGTGGTCGCCACTCGAGAACCTTTCTTCCCCATCGGTTGTCAGTTCTACGAGCGATGTGGCCTGCCCATTGCCACTTCAACATACTAACTCTAAGAGCTATATCGATACTTACTTACAACCAATACTTATAAGGGTGTTACTTAAAAGGATCAAATACTGAAAAGTGCCGTTATATGGCATGTTAAAGCAAAGGTATAATTTTCAACAAAATAAGTAGGTACTTACTTACCTACATACTATTTTATATATCATACTGGTTCATATCTGGCTCGAAGGACCACCACACGCATGTAGAAGTAGAAATGCGTGGAAAAAAGTAAAACAAGCGTTTGTTTTAATTTTATTAGAATTTTACAACATGAGCACTGCCGTTATGTAAAAAGTTAGGATTAAGAAGGAGTTGCCATGGCAAAGAACAAAAAAAACATACAACTTAGTAAAGTAAATTACTAAAATTAGATAATATTTTATGATTATTCTTATATAACTAAATTATTATATTTAGTTTTGAACTAAACACATACCTACTTTCACAGAACTTAGTAATCATTTACAGATTAAGTAACTTGTAAAGGAATAATTTGAACGGGGTTTTTGAAACACGAACGGGATTCGAATTTTTAGTTTACAAATTAATTTATAGTTTATGCTATAAAAATCATCATCATCATCATCATCACCATCAACAGCCAAAAGACGTCCACTGCTGAACATAGGTCTTCCACAGATAGCGTGGCCAGGCATCCGGACAAAGCCCGACGTAGTCCGACTTTTTGGATACGTGTCCGTGTAAATTAGCCGGTGTCCGGCCAGTCCGCCTTTTGTTAGGTTTTTTAAATTTGATCTGTCATGTGACAGATAGTTCCCTTCTGCCCGCCCACTCCGCCGGCCTCTCTTTACATCGTTTGCTATGCGCGGGGGGAACTCGGTCGGCAGCTCTTCTTGTTAAGGGTGCTGTAATACGCAGATCCACTGTCTCGCTCGCGCATTGTGACATTTTTGTAGATATTAAATAATTGAATTTACTTACGCAAAATCTGGCTAAACTATATGATCATGAATAACATTACAATTGTTGTTTAACAAAAATATCATATTATTCCAAACAAGATTTCATAAATACAACGGTAACAAAGTTTTTTTTCATTCTTAACCGTTTTTATGTATGAAAACTTATTTGGATTAATATGTTATTTTTGTTGAACAATTGTAATGTTATTCATAATCATATAGTTTAGCCAGATTTTGCGTAAGTAAATTCAATTATTTAATATCTTCAAAAACGTCGCCATGCGCGAGCGAGATAGTGGATCTGCGTATACAGCAGCCTTAAGCCTACGCTGGGTCTTCCGGTTCGTGGTCGTTCTTCCCCATAGGTTGTCAGTTCTACGAGCGAGGAAAAATCATATAGTAGATTGGTAATTATAGTTGTTGTTTTATATTCATTGTTTTATAGCCGAACTTGACTTCTCAACGACTGAACGCCTTTCTGCTTACATTACTGATTCCGATTAAAATATTTTCTAAAGATCGTTTCAAGTTATTAATTTTTTCACAATGGGCAACATTTCAAACAATTGGTTAGTTATAGGTACCACAGAATGTTAACAGTACCTACTAGATAATCTACAGCATCCACTTAGTTCTATATAAGAGAAACAAGACAGGAGACCATTATTTTTTATCGGTCAAGCGGCACTGCCTGGATGGCTGATCATAGACGTGTTTTTTTTCAAAATATCGTGTTTTACTTCAGGCCATCATTTTTGAATCTAGATTCAAACCAAATCTGGTCCACGACCTGGTACGACCAGATTTGGTTTTCATGAATAGCAAATATTTGAAACCCGTTGAAGATTCAACTTCTAACCTACCTACCTATAGGTCAAATATAACACGGCATTTAACCCAAGAACATCTATCATTCGAATGCTTTTTTTAAAATCGAGTTTCTATTCATCTCTTACTAATTATAAATACTAATTAACCTACCAGCTACCGACTACCTATTCAGAAGATTGATTGGATATTAAAACCTTTTTTTGAGGGGAGAAATGCCCTCGCACTTCTGGTGGTGGCAGTACCACGGGGATGAGGGCGTCTACCCGGACCGGTGCCTCCTACATGGCCATGCTCCAAAAGTCCACATCTCGTTTAGGATGAGACCCAGATATTTCAGGGTCCCAAGCGAGACTGGGACCCCGTCCCGAAGTACCTGCATTCCTGAAAGGTCCCCCTGCCCCCGAGGCCCATGGAACATGAAGGCCTCGGTCTTGGAGAGGGTGTAGAGGTAGACATAGATTATTAAGTAGATCATAAGTACATATAATAATAGGCATATATAATTCTGATGTAACTCTATAATAAACAGTCTATTGTCAATCTTTGGACGTTTCACTTGTCTCCCCGTAGTCCCGTCAGTACAAGGGCAACCTCCAGTCCCAGGGAACGAATGCGGTCGACCACGAGGGTTGCTCTCACCGTGGCCAGCCGCACCATCTCCCTGGAGGTCGCTCCCCTTGACTACTTGCTATCAATACCTACTATAACATAACCGCAGCGTGCGTAGTCAGCTTGATTACAAGGATATGCAAGAACGGCAGTATTAAGAATACCACTACTAATTTAGTTATATAATTATTTAATTAGTAGTGTAGCACTGTAGTTAGATGGCGTTGTGTATCCTTAAAACGCGCAAGCGTTTCATGCATCGACCTCGATGGGCATCTTGTTGAATTTTGCATTAACAACTCACTAGCTTAAGCGCTTTGCCTAAGCACGCCAACCAGCTCTCAAGCCTTTGGCGACTGGTAGGTGTCTTCCGCACTGCCTTCTGTCCGGTAGAAAAAGATTATCCCTAACTACGTATAGTATAACTCTTGTATGTTATGTTCAAATTAACTGAATATACGCTAAAGTAAAAGGACACCGTCGTTTGCCTATCGCCTCACACCCCGCACCCCCCCCCATCCGATCGAAGGAACGTCTCTGTCACTGTGCTGCCTGCGACGATTATGCTGAGGCTCATCGTGACCAGAAGACGACTCCACCGGCTACATTGGCGCTCCAACTCGTGGCACTCGGAAGCAAGAAGACGGCGTCATACAGAAGTAAAAGTGGCGTCCCACTCTACTTCGAGTGACGAAGAATCCACATCTTCGGAATTTTATGTAACGAAAGCTGGTCGGATAACAACTGTGAGAGTTACCAAAGATACAAAGATGTCGGTCAACCTAACTAGCGAACAGTTCAAGGAACTTATAGCAACCCTTGGCGCAGGCAGGCGCAGCTCTCTAGCGTCCTGTCCAGCATATTTCAACGGCTGTAAAGACTCTGAAACTCTTGAGTCTTTCCTGGCAGCTGTAACAATTTTCAAGGACATGGAGAAGATTACTGACAGTGAGGTACTTGCTGGTCTCCCGTTATTGTTGCGCGATGAAGCTGCCAACTGGTGGCAAGGAATTAAACAAAAGGTTACGACTTGGAATGAATTTGAAAGTCGACTACGTACCAGATTTGCTCCAAAGAAACCAGCAACTGTTCTGTATCACGAAATAATGAGTGAAAAGCAACTGCCCAACGTTCCTACGGAAGAATTCATAAGCAAGAAACGGCACCTGTTTTCCCTGTTACCTCGCCCCGAGCACCCTGAGCAGCAGCAACTAGACATGCTCTACTACCTTCTAGATCTTGGTATTAGAGAGAAGATTCCCCGCACTTCTTTCAAATCCTATGATCAATTACTGGATTTGGCACGAGATATTGAACGTGTCATCCTGGAAAAGCAGAATAGTGTTCCTGCCAAATTAGAAGCCCATCCCCACTCCACAGATAGAAAGATCGGGAAGATAAAATGCAATTATTGCAAAAACTTTGGCCATTCTACTGAAAACTGCAACAAAAGAAAGAAAGCTGAAGAGAAGCGAATCCAATTAGTACGTACTTCACAGGTTGCCGAGATGGAAACTCAGGCACCTTCTCCCTCACAGCCGAAGTTTTCATTTATGGTTGTGGCGCTCCTGGATTTGTGCGCACTAATTGCCCAACCTGTTCTGCTAAGAAGCAGCAACCTCCTAAGATGGAAAGGATTGACTTCTGCTCCCTTAATATCCGCACCGATGTGAAGGCGCGACCGGTCGTCAACATAACTGTTGAAGACATGCACGGTTATGCATATGTGGACACTTGTGCTAAGACTAGTGTAGCTTCTTACGCATTGTACAATGAATTGAAGCAACGAGGTTACGCTTTCACAAAAGATGAAGTTCACATTTCCCTCGCGGACGGTTTCCAAAGAAAGCAAACGGTCTTGAATGTTCTGTTACCAGTTACATTATGTGGACGGACCATACCCACAACATTCATTATACTCCCTGAGTCTAGGGATAATAAGACTTTACTCGGAGTTGGTTTCATTGAGAAAGCGGGAATAATTTTGGATTTGCCTCAGTTCACTTGGTACTTCAATGATGATGTGGCTACTGTGTACGAGCTCTACGACGAAGACTTCGTGACCTTTACACCGCCGCGTGAACTTAAACCAGAATTGACTATGATAGCCCCAGCTGCCGCGCATGCACCACGTATGACATCTGCACGGACATGGGAAGCTCCTCCAAAAGTCACAGAGGCAACATTGCCAATAGAGAGCGCATGCTCCTACTACAAAGTGGCACCCATCGATACACCAGCTACTCCGCCGAAGGCTAAGCGGCAGAGGACGGTATTTGATGGTTATTCTCCATTTGCGGACTTCATGATGCGAGACGCGCAAATGAGTATCCACGGTCTAGATGTAGACCTTTCTCCTCGTTCAAAGGCACTCTTTCCTGGCCCAGACCCTTATGCACCTGAAGATATAGGTATCAACTCACTAGACTTGTCTTCGAATGTTACTATTCCTGATTGCATACTGTCTACTGCTCAACAAGATGATTTGAATAAACTGTTGAAAATGTACGAAACTGTTTTTATTGATAATGGTTCGCCTGCATCAAACGTTGAGCATTGCATTAATACCAATAATCATGGACCTATTGCTGTCCCGCCATATAGGCTGTCACCTCCTCGCAAAGAAATTCTACGGAATGAAATAGATAAGATGCTTTCTGAAGGCATCATTGAGCCTTCCGTCACACCATGGGCTGCTCCTGTAGTATTAGTTCCAAAACCTAATGGAGAGACACGAGTTTGTATCGATTATCGGAAGCTCAACTCTATAACTATTCCTGATTCATATCCAATGCCAAGGATCGATGATCTTTTACATGAGGCGAAACCTACGCTCTACATGTCAACATTAGACCTAAAAGCCGGATACTGGCAAGTCAAGATCAGAGACGAAGATAAAGAGAAGACTGGATTCATTACACCCTTTGGCATTTATGTTTTCAATCGTATGCCATTTGGTCTACGCAGTGCTCCTGCAACTTTTCAGCGATCATGTTCGCGTGAGCCTAGAAAATGTCAAGATTTTGGCGTATCTTGATGATCTGATTGTATTTTCTACTTCGTTTGAATCTCATTTGGCAGATCTGGAAGCCATATTTACAAAACTACACGAATTCAATCTCACTATAAACCTGAAGAAATGTAGATTTGGATGCTCTACAGTACGATACTTGGGTCACTATATCACACCTCAGGGATTGCAAGTAGACCCAGTGAAGGTTGAAGCTATAAGCCACTTAGAGAGCCCCAGAAACCTGAAACACTTAGTATCATTCCTCCAGACATGTTCATGGTACCGACGTTTCATTGAAAACTTCTCACGGATTGCAGAACCTTTGACAAGGCTGACTAGGAAAAACATTCCATGGAAGTGGACTGAAGAACAAGAATTAGCATTCAAAACTCTAAAACACAGTCTGACTTCTGCTCCTGTTTTACGCCAAGCGGATGAAAGCAAACCTTACCGTATTAAGACTGACGCAAGTAATTATGCGATTGGAGCTGTCTTAGTGCAAGGAGAGGGCGAAGATGAACATCCTGTAGAATATGCCAGTCGTCTTTTAACTGCCGCTGAGAGGAATTATTCCACGACCGAGAGAGAGGCTTTAGCTGTGGTCTGGGCAGTTACGAAATTCAGAAGCTACATAGAAAGCTTACCTACTGAAGTGATCACTGATCATCAAGCACTGAAATGGCTGTTATCTATGAAGTCGCCTGCTGGCAGATTGGCTCGATGGGCACTGCAGCTGCAAGCTTATGATCTTACGATTAAATACATACCCGGAAGAATCAATGTCGTTGCTGATTTCCTTTCACGTCCTCCCTGCACTGATGAGAATTCTAGCGATTGTGGAATCTGTGGTGTTAGTGTTGACATGCCCACTCGCAGTCCTGTAGAAACTAGAGAGAAACAAATGAAGGATGAAAGTATTGCAAAGATAATTCATACATTAGAAAGCAACGACCGTAATGAAGATGCTGTCTATTGGAGTAGTAAAGGCTACCTATTAAATAATGGCTTACTATACCGTCACAATCCAAAGATGGACTCCGAAAATGCTCAGTTGGTAGTACCAACTCACGAATGGGCTAACGTTTTGAAGGTTTACCATGACGAACCCTTAGCTGGTTATGGGTCAGAGAAAACCCATGAAAGGATATCGAGTAGATATTATTGGAAGGGTATGCGAAAGTATATAGAGAGCTACGTTCGGCATTGCCTCGCGTGTCAGAGATACAAACCCTCTAATTCAAAGCCTGCTGGCCTTCTTCAGACTTCAGCGATGAACAAACGATTTGAAATCGTTGCATTTGATTTGTTTGGACCTTTACCGATGTCAACAGATAGAAAGACATGGATTTTGATTGTAGAGGATGTAGCATCTCGATGGATAGAGTTGTTTGCTTTAGAACAAGCCACTGCCGAAACCTGTGCCAAGACACTCATAGATGATAGTTTTCTTGAGGTATGGTGTACCACGAAGGTTAACAAGTGACAATGGACCTCAGTTCGTTAGTGCCGTCATGCAGCATGTCACATTCTGTCTGCAGATTAGACACACATACACGCCAGTTTATCACCCGGAGGCTAACCCCGTGGAACGCCGAAATAGAGACCTTAAAACACAACTAGCCATTCTTGTAGAGCCAGATCACCGCCAATGGCCAGAGCAACTCCCATGCATCCGTTTCGCAATGAATAGCGCAATATGTTCTTCTACTGAACATAGCCCTGCTTATCTCACGTTTGGTCGAGAACTAAGAACACCAAACGACAACGAAAATGATTTAAGAGCAATTGTATCATCAGAGAATTACATTCCCGAGATCTCGCCTAAACTGATTCAGTTAGCTGATACGCTCGAACGCGTTAAAGATATACAAGAAGGTAAGGAATTACCCCGGAAGGAGTATGGAGATAAGCAACGCCGCCCAAGTCCCTCATATAAGGCGGGAGATAAGGTACTCGTAACCCTACACCCTATTAGCAACGCAACTCTGGGATACAGTGCAAAATTCTCACCTCGAAGAGATGGACCTTATGTAATTCTGAGACAGCACGGTCCAGCCTCTTATGTAATCGCCAATCCTCTTTCACCGAGTGACCCTGTTGGTACTTATCACTCGTCTGCTTTAGTTCCCTATCACGGAGAGGAGACATCTCTTCCCAAACCTGTTCAACCACTCCGAAAAAGAGGAAGACCCAAGAAAACGACAGTTAACATCCAGTCTGAAAGCATCGCTCCTGCTCCTGTGCAGCGTGGACGAGGACGGCCAAAGAAGTACTGACCATCTTCCTCGTCGGGCCGACGTCGGAACCTGAAGGGGGAGCCTGTAGCACTTTTATAATTTACGATTACGAATAACAACAATATGAAGCTAAAGATATTAGTTCCCCGAAAACAAACTAGATGGCGTTGTGTACCCTTAAAACGCGCAAGCGTTTCATGCATCGACCTCGATGGGCATCTTGTTGAATTTTGCATTAACAACTCACTAGCTTAAGCGCTTTGCCTAAGCACGCCAACCAGCTCTCAAGCCTTTGGCGACTGGTAGGTGTCTTCCGCACTGCCTTCTGTCCGGTAGAAAAAGATTATCCCTAACTACGTATAGTATAACTCTTGTATGTTATGTTCAAATTAACTGAATATACGCTAAAGTAAAAGGACACCGTCGTTTGCCTATCGCCTCACACCCCGCACCCCCCCCATCTGATCGAAGGAACGTCTCTGTCACTGTGCTGCCTGCGACGATTCTGCTGAGGCTCATCGTGACCAGAAGACGACTCCACCGGCTACAGTAGTTAAATAGCAACCTATCAGAATAATATTGCACACGAGATTTGCTAGAAGTCGCATCGCATGACGATGGCGCCACGCCCAGTGCAAAAGCAAAAGCAAAATTACTCGAATATAATTTTTCCACGGGTACCAAAATAACGTGTACCTAATGTACGTAATAATAACTAACAGAACAAAACTTCAGCTCAGAAAATAACCAAAGTACTTTTGCTACTTCAGCGTCGAAGTTCAAAACTCTAGTAGGTACCTGAGTACCTAGTCGAGGAATACGTAATAATAAAAATGATATTTTGTTTATTGGAATAGAAGTTAGGCCTTATAACTGTTTGCTGGGTCAATTTTACAATCAAAAGATTTATACATTTTATATTACCTATAAAAAGAACGAGTACCTACTCGTTCTTTCTATAGGTAATATAAAATAAATAAATATAACTGTGAGGTAAAAACATTTATAATCTGCATTCTTATAGACAGACATTCATTATATATTGCGTTCACACGCAGCTAAGTTTGACGTCGTGACACTATTAAGAAGGTACCTGCTCCAAATTAGTTTAATAGTAAGTACAATGAATATAAAAAGAGCGTGACCCGTCTAGAACCCGTCATGTTCCATATTTTTTATTGGGAGTGGAGAATCTTGTCGGCATAATGTTATTTGGATTTTATTCGTTCAATTAAGGAAAAAAATATCACAACTGCACCTCCGAATGTAAATATCTCACTTTAGTAATTAACTCCAAAATTGCTGATGATGAATTGGTGATAATTACTTTTAGATTAATAAACATTAGGTACATTATTTCTTCCCTTTTTATATAACGTTCATTGAGTAGGTATGCTTATGCCATCTAGCAGTTTTAGAATGCACTATTTGCAGTAGGTGCTGTAAATGAAGTTCTGCTACTCACCAATAGATGTCACTAGCTGTAAAAAGGGAAAAATTATGTAATGTTTATTAATTTAAAGGTAATTATTACCAATTCATCATCAGCAATTTTGGAGTTAATTACTAAAGTGAGATATTTACATTTGGAGGTGCAGTTGTGAAATTTTTATTTCCTTAACAATATTATATAAAAATAATGCATCTACTCGACGCTAGATGGCGCTTCGTGGGAAACTCGAAAAACACCAGTACAGCTCGACAAATTCACAGTCCAGACCACAGACCTAGAACATTTTAGTTACTCTCAATCCTCTCTATGGCCCAGAAAGTTTTCCATGTTACTGTTCTTTATCATCATCATTCTCTTTGCCTTTTTCCCATTATTATTGGGGTCGGCTCCCAATCTAACTTGTAGCGGCAAGCTACCAGAATTACACGAGCGACTGCCATCTGACCTCGCAACCTATAAGGAACCAGTAACAGCGATGGTTAGACCAGGCGTCAGATTCTATCAGGCTTCTGACTACTCGTAACGATTGCCATAGATGTTCTTGTGACAACCGGGACCGACGGTTTAACGTGCTCTCCGAGGCACAGAGCGATGGCATCGAAAACTGCACATAACTTGCTAGATAAGACATTGGTGCAGGGCCGAGGATCGAACCCGGTGCCGTAAGGTTGCGAAGCGCACATGCTACCGCTCGGCCACCATCGCTCCTTTTCATTTTCTATAATAATAATAATAATAATAATAATATTTATTTCTCTCATACACAAGCAGTCAACAATAATGCTTTTTGATAATATTTTAGGTACAATAAATTAACATTGTTACCTGCTTTGTGAGAGACTGGTGCCTGATGTAGGTTTTAAAACCTGTATTACAAGTCACCAGGACCCCACTCCGCGGAGACACACTTGTTAACATAAGTCTTAAACAGAGGGTAGAACATAGTTGGACTGAGATTTAAGTGCAAATTGAAATGACTGACGGTAGGTGCTTAAACAATGGTTTGAAGCTAAGAATATATTATACTATGTCGTGGGGGTTATTTATCTTGAGTTACTTGTAAATCTCAGTCACGCGAGAACAGTACAGGTTAAGGGAACCGTTCCAGTTGAGGCGAAGTTGTATATGAGTAGAAAACAAGGAAATAAACAAAAGAAATTTAAACTTAGGTACTAAAGGATAAGCATAATTCATGTAACACATTAGGTATAGGAGTGCAGGTATTCACCGTTCGCCGGCGTACTTCAGAGGTAGATTCCCATTGTAAATGTTACTGTTACGTTTAGTTATTTTCGTTAGGTACGTGAAAACCTAAGGAATGTGTCGAATCCAAGAAAGTGTCCAATCAACTATAGGTAGTAGCCAATTAGGGAAGGTGTTATTCCGTTTTTGGCCCATTCGAAAGGGGTGATTAAGAAACGTCATGATAGCAACCACAGGGACAAGTCGCGGGGTGCTCTTTAGTTAGGTATTCCAAATAAAAACTAAAACATATTCAGGAAAGACTAGTTTATTCTTCAAAAAGTCTTAGAATTATCTAACTTAGTGACGACAACCAAAGCCGGGAATCCAGGCGTGGACGACACCAAGCTCACAAAAGTTGTGCTTACACAAAATACAATTTAAATAATATCGTACAAAGGTTACACATTATTAAAAGACTTATTAAATTAATTAATTAATACATTCTACGCACTCATTTCTTTGAACATTGAATACTTTTAGAATATTTTTTCTTAAGTGATACCACAGATTATACATAACAAGCCAAAAAATCATACCTGTAGAAATCTTTTTTAATTTTGAAAGTTTTCAGTAGACCGTTGACCAAATGATATAAAACTACCGATAAGTTGTAAAATGTATTAAATACTTCCTATATTTTTGGTTCGGGCAATTAGTGCGGGTCGAAATTAACTTAAATTGTATACAAAAAAGGTCAAATACTACATATAAAATCAGAAAGGCTTTATTCATACAAAACAACTTACCTACAATGCAATATATGAAAATAAGTGAAAGTACAATTAAAATGAACACAGTGTTAGGTAGATCTGTGCAATTTTTTTTATCCTAATAAATGCAAAATTTAATATGAGAATATAATAATTTACTTGCATCTTTACTTACAGTGTGATGCAAGCTCAATGGCGTATGGCGACTGTGAAGTGCGCTGCACTCACCGCTCACCTCAGCCCGCGCACATCTAATTTTTGCTACTGCGCATCGTTTTGCGCAGACTTCACAGCCGCCATTGAGTTTGAATCGCACTATCCACAAAGTTTCATATTATTTTAGCCTCCTTAAAAAAACATACCTACACATGAAATTTCTCTAAAATGGTTATGTAATCGTTAAACCGCGTCGGCGGGCGCTCTGCGTAAAACATAAACGGAATAAAAACTATAGATTTCACGCCAGGGTATAATAGGTAATAGGTATATTTGAGTTGACCCAAAATCCTAAAATTATGTATAAAGTATATTAATCTCTTTTACAAGAAGTGTACCTACTTATTGTATCCTGCTATCAGAATAATAAGTGAAGGATGGAACTGGTCACAGTGAATTAAGCATCCCTAAATTATTTTATTTGTGATCCTTAAAGAAAAATACGCCGTATTCAATTTACTATAAAAAGGTCCACTCTCAGATATATTTTTGGTCTTAATATTATTGCTAGCAGAGGTTCAGCAAGTATGACACTTCCAACATTGAGATTATGTTATGAACACAAAATAATTATTAGGTAGTCTTGGTTTAACTATGTAAAAACCAAGCTTAAAATAGATTAAACTAAAACTTATCAATTTCAAATCTAAATTAATTAAATTAAAGTGTACTTATATTTAATTAACCTCTTCTCAATTAATCTTCGTACCATTTTTTGTAAATTTATGTTGATCAGCTACAAATGTTTAAATAAGAGGGATTACAAATATTTTTAAACGTGTTCTTCAAACTTTGTAAAACACGTAAAAATATTACACTAAAACACAAAAACTTACAATCATTAACAGAAGCTGCTTTACCTACATTCATAATGAACATCTCATATAACGAATCGTAATACTCTACCAAGTCTACCGTATTGTGTAGGTAGGTACCAGATAATAGTAAATCATTAGGGATAAACCCCTAACTGCCGCGTGCACTGCTTGCAGTCCTGCATTTCCGGGTGACAGCTGTCATACGAAAATTCAGCAGTTTATAGTGCGATTAAAACTCAATAGCAGCTGTAATGTGCGCTGTAAGGCCTCCGCACGCTGCGCTCACCGCTTACCTCTACCCGCGCACTTTTTTTTTTGGTACTGCGCAGCGTTTAGCGCCGACTTCACAGCCGCCATTGAGTTTGAATCGCACTATACTAATATACTTAAAGGATTTACTATTTATATATCTACTGACTCTACTGTATTGAAGTCACGAGCAACTACATTTTGCTTACAGTATCGTAACTTCATATTTATTGACTCCACCAAATAACAATGATACGAAGATCCGCTAACAGCCTCTTGGTAAAACAACCTTGAATACTTATCTCTAAGTTACAAGAAGACACTACCACAACGTTGTATATAAGACACTGTATTGTTAAATTATTGCAGGAGAGAAAACACCACCGATAGGTTAGTACAACAAGGACGTTACAAACATGGAGTACATATACGTTACCTTACTGGCACAATGAACGCAAGAATAACAACACGACAGCAAAATATTGACTCGATCTAAGTATTTTAGATACATATACAGAGATTTTAATATTTTAAATTTTAATATGAAAAAATCTCTATGTAGATGATTCAGTAGCGAAACACCCAGCAAAACTTAAATTGCTAATTAATCTAACACCGATGTCATACGTACTTACTAGTAGCACTCGAGTCTAATTAACAAAAAAACATTCATCCTCCAATATTTGACATTAAATAAATAAAATAAATATTTTAATTTGACATAAATAGTTAAAAGTTATGATTTGATTTGAATAAACAAAAACAGTATTACGTCGTTTCTGGAATAGTACCTACTATTTTTAGCTGATTTTGCGACATCCATTTAGATAATAAATAAGATTAGAGCGTATATTCTAAAATGACGTCATAACATGGTAGACTGTAAAAAAGAGCAGTAAACTCACATTCAAAGGAACGATTATTGAAAGTGCGCAAGTTCTGAAAAAAACTTTTGAATGCGCTTTTTACTTACAGAAAACTTAACAATGATAAACTAAATTGATAAGTTGAGATCTAATAATATAAGCTATTTTGCCAAAATAGCTTACGAGTAACGCCACAAAATATCACCAAAAATGTGACCGAAATAAATCAACTAAACCTTCATTGGTTCATTCAAAATCTGACACTGACAGTCTAGTCTAGTTAATTCATTCACTCATTCGTTCTCCAATTCAATCTTCCGGTTCTGTTTTGAAGATGATGTTGTTGTTTTCTTTATTCTCGACGCTCATATCTTGAGCCACGGCTTCAGCATTTGCTTGAGATCTCATGTGACTTATATACCGCAATCGGTTTTCTGGATTATTCATGATGTTCGCTACGAATTCAGAGGTTTCTTTTTGTAGGTCTATGATTTTTTGCTGGATCAATTTGTTCCTTTGCATGAGCATGACAGTTTTTAAGGCCAGTTCCAGAATAAACTTGTTTTGAGCGGTCTTGTCTATGACGGGTATAATTTTGGGGAGACGAGGGCGGTGGGCGTCTTCGTTGACTGCTGGCGATGGAGTCATGTTTTGAATCCGGTGGAGGCGTCGCGCCTCTCGCTGCCGGGTAATATCGGAACCTGGAAAGATGGAAATCACCGTTAATACATACTAGAGGAACAAAGAAAGATATAAAGTATAGATTGAAGCGATTGCTCCGTTACATGGTTGTGAGAACCCTACAATGAGCTTGAGAGAATACATCGTCAAGAAATCTTTTTTTTTGTTTAACCAGCCTGGATACCAGAGTTCTTTTAGCCGCCTCTTGAATCGTCAAGAAATCATAGATGGTGTTCCCATAGTGCCATCTGATCATAGCTACCACCCTCAAGTTCTACTTCCACATTTATCATGCGAACAGCCAAAGAGTGGAACGCTTTGCCGACGTCTGTATTTCCCGAAACCTACAGTCTTGTCTAGTCTTCAAATCGAAAGTGCACAGGTATCTTCTAGTCTAGGTGGTCATTGGTCAAGCCAAACCTATCAATAAAAAAAAACCTTTCGCCGAGCACTTAACGGTATTATGAGCTTTCGTAAATTTTTTTTTGTTTTATCATATAAGTCTTAATAGACATTAATAATTAGATTGTGGTGTGTAATTCAATTAGGGTATGGTGGGGCAGGGAAACCTGTGCCAAAAGTCCCTAAATAAATTGTTGATTAAAACAATATAACAACTTAGAGACATCATTGGTAGGATCTCATGATAATAAATGTGTACCTAATTTACAATAAATAAATTTCTCTACATATTTTTCTTAACGCTAAATCCAGAAACAAAGGAATAATGAATAATAGACGTTGCTTACGATCGTTTTTGTTTTATGTTTAATGTTTACATACACGAGCAGTGACGTAATTTAGGCGGTCGACGCGACGCTACGACGCTACGTTGAAGGACGGACGGGGAGTGGGTTGAAAGTTGAAGGAGGCTTTACAGACTGAAACCACCTTTACCTATTTGGTGCTCATTTTGGAATATTTAGGTCAATAAACATGGCGCACGTAAAATCGTGTGTTAACTACCTAGATACCTCTCACCACAGAATTCACACTAGCCTCTCACTAATCAAATACAGTAGGTACTATAACATAACTGCCTAATTTTTTACGAAAGCTTCAATACCAACATGAAAAAAAGAAAATTCAGTATGAGTCAGTCATGTGAATAAATAGTCTGTGGCTCCATTATTCATGTTGTCTATTGTAAACTTTGAACATAGAGTTTCCGTGTAACAAAGTAACCATATAGTCTGTGAAATAGAGGCAGAAATGGCACGAGCTTGACCTATTTGTAAATACTGTTTGCTTCAGTCACACTGACCTATTTTCATTTTAATTGTATCGGAATATAATTATATAATGAGCGGTCAAAGCCCTGACCTATTCGTGAAGAATCATAAACATCACTCGTTCAAAAACTTAAGAGGTAGAAGCGAATACAAAAAGCTTGTTAGCTGTTGCTTTATACTCTGTATTAAATGTAAAGCCTTGAAGTTATCAAGTACTTAGTTTTTGTCTGAAACTTGTCCCAAACAAAGGCGTGCTTCGTTTAAAGACAGACAGCCAGTCACGTTACTTGCAAGGCGTGCGTTTAAAACCCAGCCAACAATACTGTGATGCGCGTGGCCATGCCACGTGATGTGGCTCCCGCCCGATTGAAACGCACAATTTGAAATGCAGCTTTACGTAAGCCTGAAAGCGCCGTGCCAATAGCAAGGTCTAATTAAAAAAATAACGAAAATGCGTTCTACTTTTGTTTGTTAATTTTGGTGCAAAAAAAACATCATTTTAGAAGGAAAAAGATGACTGCAAACAATAAAAAAATAAAAACATACGTACATGGTTTGTATAGACTATTAATATGAAAAACAACATCGAATTCGCATAACAATAGGGGCAGAAAAGCGTTGGCGCTTTTTGTATGGACAAATACAAAATTTACAGACTTCTTTATACAATAACCCACGTGACGTGATGTATTCAGTTGTATTCATGTGAAAATACTTAATTAATAATGCAGCTAGAATTACATTTAAACTTTAGGTACATTTTATTTTTGTCTGCAATGTGACGTGCAAACTGTGTATAGTTAATTTGTTTAAAGTCTGGCTCATTTTAATAAATAGGTAGGTAACCGTTTATATTAAGGCTGAGCCCACATTGGGCGGTAGCGATCCTCAAGCGACTTCGCTCGATATCGCGATCGCGGTAGGTAAAACGCACCGCGTTGTCGCGGCGATCACGCGGCGTTATCGTCGGTAAGTAGCCCGAGGATCGCTACCGCCCAATGTGGGATCAGCCTTAGGGTAGGTAGATAAGTCTATGTAGTGATGCATGTTTTCTTTTTGAAGGGGTCTCTATTACACTTGGTTTAAAGTTGAAAATCGCATTTGAAATCATCATTTGATGTCAAACTGGGCATGAAACTGTTTTAATTTTGCAGGTTGATCGTGGATTACGTGAATTAATATGGATATCAAATAGGTAAATAGATTGTCTCGACATTTCTTTAGAACACTAGTCTGGCAATTTAATTCGTAAAAAAATGAGTCGTTATCGCTGAAAATTTGGAGAAGTACGTTTATAATGTATTTTTGGGGTCGTTAGTGCATTTTATTTAAAAAAACTAAATCATACTTTGTTAACTTTTATTATTTTGGTTATCCCTGGTTTTTCTTTTTCGTCTATTTTGCATAATTATGATTATTTACTTCTCATAACATTGGGATTTCAAAAAAGTGTTTTTTTTTTATTTTGTGCTCTGATCGCCTTGGCATGGACTAAAAAAAACGAAGCATTGACTTGACATACCTATATTATTTACTGGACATATAGATAAGAGTTCAACAACACTTAATATGGGTGTTAAAACAATACTGAGTGTGTGTGTAAAAAATGTCCATGCTTTGTCAAAAAATAATTGATTACACTGGTTAACTTTATTATAAAGAAATAACTTTAATCAATACTTAGTGGAATTTGAACCCGCATCTATCCGTTTCTAAGGGTTACTCTCTGTACCCCGATACCTGAGGCCCCCGTCTCGGAGGACCACGAATACGATAAAGATTTTTTTTTCTCAAATGTATGTGTCAATGGTTTGAAATACATAAAGTAGTAAAACCAACACGCAGCAACAAAAATGGGACATGTTTGGACAAATAAACGAACAGACGACGCGACGTTAGAATTTTATATAATGTCAAAATACTGGGTGTAATTTAATTCATTAGCATCCTTTAAAACTATAAGGTACCTACTCCAGACACCGGTCAAGTGAAAAGTGAGTCAAAATTTATGAAATCTAACGCATCAATATGGTAATTACAATAACTCCAAAAATGGAATAATTTACTGAACCGAATCAAATGTTACAATACAAAATTAAATTAAAAAATGAAGTACTGCTTTTAATTATGACATACAAGGTAAAAACACTTTTAAAAGTATCAAAATCAATCGTGCGATCTACGTTAGGCACCGCAGCAATCTTCATAATTTCCAATAAATAATATTTATTATGTACTTAAATAAATTGCATTCTGTATAACAGTAAGGATACAAAGGTATAGATAGGGATTGCAAGTCATGTGGTTCCTTTCCAGGGCTCAAAAACATTTATTTCCTCTTGTACCTAATAAATATTTTATACTGCCTTTATTACTCAAGCTAACTACTACAATAATAAAAACTAAACTAAACTAAACTAAGCTAAACTAAGCTAAACTAAACTAAACTAGCTACACTACCTACTACAAAGAACACTTATGGACTGTATAATAGCCGCGATGGCCTATAGACAGTCCAAGTGCTCCAGCCCACTACCGGTAGGTAGCGTACCCAACATGCTGGCCGCATTGCCACGTTGAATTGCAATGCTGATGCGTTGGGCCAAATAAGTGCCAGCATTTTGGTCACGCGTCGCATCGACCAGGCGCTCTGATAGACTTTGGAAAACGCGATGAGCTCCCGGTCCCCACGGACCCAGGGTCTCAACACCAAACGGCTCAAATATGTAACCGCTACCGAGATTACTATATTTGCGCCGTTTTAGCTGCTCAGCAGAATTAGCCGCGGCGCCGGCCCTAACGTGTGTCTCGGGAAGGTGTGACGGCGCCATAGTATCGACGCAAGTAGCGTCCCACACTAAAGGCCGCCCCATCTTCCAGGGAACCAGAGTCATTCCGTCGGGTCTTTTACCATCGTCACGCATGAGACCATTCGGTTCGAGAATGGCTGCAGCATTGGCGGTGGTAAAAGCCCGGCGAATGATGTCATTAAGACTAGCGTGGCGCGAAATTCGACCAGCGCTTTTTGAACACGAGAGACCGTGATGACCGAGCTGGTAAACTGCGGTACCGCACTGGCAGCGATGGGCCACACAGCATCTTGCGCCCAAACGTAAGCTGATAGCTAAACGAAAAGTAGTCGGATCTAAAAGGTTACCAGTGTTGAAAGAAGGCATGGCCTGTAACCAAAGTCCTGACTCCCACACAGAGACTGCGAGAAGCCGAGCACGATCAGCGACGCTAGGACACGTATCTAAAAGATTTTTCCGTGCTAGTTCGCAGAGCGGTCGGTCCCACAGCCTCTGTGAGGAAAGAACCACCGGGAAATCAGAATTTGGACAAGCCAACCCCCAGGCATTCTTGGCCTCAGACAAATGGGCTACTTCGAAAGTACCTAAAGATGGAGCAAGAATTTTTTCTATTAATTTATGTGTACCATGTACAGAGGACAAAAATGCCGGTAATGCAACACTCGAAATTTTGCGTATCCCTAAACCTCCTAAGCGCACAGGTAGAGAGGCTTGCGACCACGTCCTGTCATCCATATCAACATTCAAGACCGAAACCAGAGTGTTTTTTACAATGCTGTCTAAGCCCATAAGGAGCTCACTATGTTTCCACAGTTGACAACATCGTAAAATATAAGTAAATTTAGGGACAAATAGACAAAAACGAATAATTGTAAAAGCCATGTGGGCGTTAATTTTGAGTAACCTGTCTGATGCGTTATTGAACTTTTGAATTTTTTCTTCTACAAAAGGTGAGATAGACTCATCCAGAATCGGCGAACCCAAAAGGCGAAGAGAACGCTTGTCTACTAATTTGATATTCGGAGCAAGACTATTAAACTTTTCAAAAACCAAATCTTTATCAGGACAAGTATCGCAAACAAAAAGTTCGCATTTAGAAAAATTTAAATCCAAACCAATGTCGCGAAATTCGTTAATAATGATACCTAGATCATTAAAAACAGTGTTCACGTCGCCTCCTAGGGTTCCGTCATCCAAGTACCAAACATTAAGTTTGGACTGAAGACGTTGAATAATTGGATGGATGGCAAGGCTAAAAATGGCCGGACCTAGAGGGTCGCCCTGTTGACATCCGACTGAGGATAGGATCGCGTTATTTTGGTAATTTAATTTTGTTGGATTGCCATAACATTGATAAAGGAATTTATATAGTTCGGGAATTTTATCCTTGACTTGTGTCAAAAGAGCGCCTCTGTCGACAGAATTAAAAGCGTTTTTAACATCCACCTTTAGCAACACTTCACCACAATTTAGTTTGAGAAAGGTTCTAAGTGAATGAACAGCGGCCTCACAGCCACCCCGCGAACCAAAGCCCAGCTGTATTGGCTGAAAAAGGTTGCTTAAAAAAGCAACCTTTTTCCTACAGCCGACCTTGGCAGCGAGGCGGCGGTATGTGGTGCCTACCGCAATAGGTCTGATACCACCGTCTTTTTTGATAAGGGCACACAAGTTTGCGCCATACAAAATTTCGATGACGTCACTGTTGACTTGCCCTGACAGCATCAGGTTTACTAAAGCCGTTAAGTCTCTCAAGAGGGCCTCGCCAATTTCGCCGGAAATGCCCGATAAAAGATCTTTTATTAAGATTAAGATATTTTATACTTACCTGGACATTTTTTGTTGTGTTGTGTTTTGTGTATTTCATACAGATTAAATAATTATCCCGGCTAATAAACATTTTAACATTGATTACGTATAATTAAAAAACACGTGTCGTTTAATTGAAAAGCAACGACACTTTAACGTGTTAAGGTGACGCGTTGATCGAAGCATTACTACGTAATTAATGACTAATCAATTTTGATTTTTCTCGTGTACAAACACGTGTTCAATATATTGGTATCGCGTTTGTGAGGTAACGTATATTGTTCATGTTCAATTGTTTTCGATACAACGTGTGATGGTATTACCAGTACTAAATTACCATTCGTTAATTGCTGGTAAATTACATTTCTGTGATTAATTGTACACCCGTTAATTGCCTAATTTAGTCAATTCTGAAGTTAAGATTGCCGTCGACCCTATTCAATTTCAAGGTAATTATGGTTTACATTTACAAAGAGTTCTCAGGTCTATTTAGATTTGTATTTTTAAAGAGATATAAATTATTCTATGTTAATCTTGGAATCGCTCGTACAATTGACAACCGATGGGGAAGGAAGGGTCTCGAGTGGCAACCACGAACTGGAAGACGCAGCGTAGGCCGAGCCGACCTCCCACTAGGTGGACCGACGATCTGGTGAAAAATGCAGGAGGCAAGCAGCTGTTCAAAGTGGCCTCTCTAGGGGAGGCCTATGTTCAGCAACGGACGTCTTCAAGCTGTTGATGATGATGATGAATCTTGGAAATATTGGTAGTGTAAGCAATCTGTGAGGAAACATTTTATCGCTTTCGATGAAGTTTGGAATGGGTCCTTTTACCCTACAACTTTCTGTAAAGAACCTAAGTTTCACTTAAAACATGTCGTGATAAAGTGAAATGTATCTATGTCATTGCTATTCTTAGAAGAGTGATAATCGATAATGTTTCCCAACACAAACATGGATGGAACGCATATTGTTTTCACTCACAGTTTAATTTATATTGTCTTTGCTTATAATCTCCTTATGTCAACCTTAAGTTATGCAACTATGCAACACACTTGCTTCGAGAAATTAAGACGTCACAACGCTGATCACAGACTATAAAGAAGCAACAATTGATTAGACCGAGCTGCGTACAACTTTATCCCCGAACCGTCAAAATCACGATGGGGTTCGAAATTCAAATCTTAGGTTTGAAATAGGTTTATTACTAACCAGATAATTCGATTATTGAAGGAGCGCGTGTGCGTGGAGCGACTGTCAGGCGGCAAGGGTGGCGCGCGACTGGGGGTGGAGAAGGGAAAGGGTGTATTTTTCCTACCCCTGACCGTTCGTTGCAGACCTGCGCATCGATGCAGCTGCCGCGTATCTCACATTTTGCTGCTATAATAGCTCTGTTTGTAAATAGGCTGTATTATTCGCTGGGATCCGCGATCTTTATTGTTCGCCGTATATTTAGGTACCTATATAAATACATCCTTAGGAAATAAACCAGATGTTGTTTACAGAAGATTACTATTTATCTCGATGCAGTTTATTTGATGTTCACTTTAGTTTGGTTTTTTTTAATTTTAACAACGCTAATTTTCCAAGACATTGTTTTAAATAGGTTTAGTTCTGAATTGTGATTTAAAATAAATAAATAAATATTTGTGGACATTTCACACAGCGCCGCGCCGTCTAGTCCCAAACTGAGCTAAGCATGTACTATGGAAGCCAGATGACGGATTAGGTACTTTTTGTTTTGTTAATAGATAACACCACATGTTATCATCACACAAATTTTTGGCTTGGGTGGGAATCGAATCCACAACCTACAGGCCAGTATAGGCAGGGCTACTACCACTGAGCTATCAGGCCCGTCAAATATTAGACCTATACAATTTTCTAAAGGAAATAAAGTTAGTGCTACTTTGTATACCTACTTATATAAGTTTTTAGATATAAAAGGTAAATGAATTATGCCTGCTACAGGATTTAAACGCATCAAGGCTAAACGTAACGTACAAAATACCATAACACAGTTTCTTACCTACCTTGATATACTTTGTACATTACCTTTAGTAAAACCAACATAATATGGCCTTGCACCTAAGGTTACTAACTTACCTACTACATTGAGCCCTATCTCAATGCATTATAGTTGCTAATGGATAAATGCAATTAATGGTCGTTGTAACGGTGTAAGAATAAAGCTAGTGTCGTAATCAGGGTGAATGCACTGCACGCTTCAACCTTCTAATATGCATGATGTGGGACGAATCGTGGATTGAAAAATGAACCATTCAATTGAATTTCTACATAACAAGGCTAGTATAATATAATTATAATGCCCTGTGATGACTTATAAAACTGAGACATGGTCTCTTACTGTTGGCCTCACAGCGAGCTATGGAGAGAGCTATGCTCGGTGTTTCCCTGCGAGATAAGCTCCGGAACGAGGAGATCCGCGGGAGAACTAAAGTGACCGATATAGCTCTTAGAATTAGTAAGTTCAAATGGCAATGGGCAGGCCACATCGCTCGTAGAACTGACAACCGATGGGGAAGAAAGGTTCTCGAGTGGCGACCACGAACCGGAAGACGCAGCGTAAGCCGGCCCCCCACTTGGTGGACTGACGATCTGGTGAAAGCCGCTAGGAGCCGATGGATGCAGGTCTTACAACAGCCGGGACCGACGGCTTAACGTGCCCTCCGAAGCACGGTAGCGCTCAATTGTAAATACCACTTTTAGCTGTAGCGGTCACCCATCAAAGTAGTGACCGCAGCGAACGTTGCTGAACTTTACCGATCGGTTAGAAACGGCTAGTCGTGCTTCACTATGAGCGTACGTAGGTAATGCCTGATGTGTTTGCCATTTGATTGATCATTTGCCTCAAGAGGCAGCCTCGCGAGGCTGCTTGGTCATTCAGTACGCGGCTATCGCCTATAGCTAAGTTTGACAGTCTATTTTGAAAGTGTGATCGAGCGGGATTCGTTGCGTGGGTTTGCAAAACTGAGACACGGGCCTGTGACCGAACGGTACTAACTCTCTAAATTACAACAATTTCATTAAAAATATTTAAATACGTCGATACTAGTACATACTCGTACTAAAAACTTTCCAAAACGTCAAAACTTTGGAGCAAGATTACATAACTTGCCCCAAAGTTTTGACAAGCTTTGACATCACTCTCCAAATATGTACGTATACCTACTTTCTTTGATACATGATATTATAATGCAAACAATGACATTATTATGACAAATTCACTAAAATTTGCGATATAGAACAGAATTCAATGAAGAAACTTTCGATAGTGCCTTATTGCTTGGAGATTTGGAAATTAACTTTCAATAAAACCAACCAAATGCAAATTGGACTCGGGCACTAAAGTTTTCCGTACTAATCACGTACATCAATACTAGGCTTGAATTGAGTAATTATGTGTTACATCAAAATGGATTAATCGATTAATAAAAACGACAGAAATAGGTACAGAACTCATTAAAACCTAAACATAATGATATAAAAAAATATCAGCATCACGCCATATCTCTAATCTTTAGAATTACTCCACTATCAATTGAACGCATTTTCTTCAATTTAATTACACAAATGACTTGATCGCTGTGATAGGGTTTTTCTCGCTGACTGTACATTTAAACGATTGAATAAAAAATTATGTCCGATTAGGATAATAAAAAGTTAAACAAATGTATTTATTTTGAATGTGTGACGGATCGGGGTTCGTTGTATGGGTTTGCAAAACAGTGACAAATTGGGCCCGTGATCAAACAGTACTAACTCCTGGAAACAACTGCTGCACTAGGCTTGACAGCCTCTGTAGTGTAGTGGTCGAGCAGGTCGGCTCATAACCCGGAGGCGTCGAGTTCGATTCCCGTGACAGGACAAGTATTTGTGCACAGGAAAAAATAGCGTAAATACATGTTCTGAGTCTGGATGTTATGGGACCATTGCTCCTCATAGTTCCTGGGTCCCTAGACACAGGGAATCCTAGTTAGGGAACTAGGATTCCCTGTGTCTAGGGACCCAGGAACTATGTATGTGATCGTTGGGCGTTATGTATTAGTATCATTATTCTAATCACTTAGTACAATTAGTAAATATTATAACGTTATAGAGTGAAGTGAATAAAACGTTTATAGATCGTTTGTGTGCATATAAGAACTTAAAATATTATAACGTCAATACATAGAAGCTTGAGGCGTAGTAAATTACCTACACATAATTATGCTCGGGGTGAGGTAGGTCAGTGCTGACTGCTACTGATATTAGATGCGCTTGCGCCGACATATTTATGTCTATCATATTTTTAAATAGAAAAACAATCACTCTGTAGGCATTGATTTATATAGCTAATTTTTATTAAGTGGTATAATTATGATTACATCGTAATCATTATTGACTATTTAAAGACTAATAAAGATTTTGATGTTTTCTTTGATGGGGTGCGTTCTATATTGCAAAAACTGGCAGCTGAATTTTTCGGTTCTCGAGCTTTAGCGGTACTGTTGTAATTAAATTACACTATCGGTTAGTTCATTTACCTGCTTCATGTGTTGACTTCATGTGTTTTAAGTTACTTCTTTATGTGGAAACTTGTAATCGGCCTAGTTTCTTTTATTGTTAGCTTTTTACTGTTTATTTGGCTGTAAGTTTTCCTATGATGAATATATAAATAAATTAATTACCATCGAAAAACTTTATAAGTTATTTAAGTTTAAAAAAACCGAAGAATCAGAAAGTATCTTTACATAATCCTCTGCAATATGACTAAAATCAGTAGTTTCTTAAAGTTTTACTTGAAAAGAAATGTCCATAAAAAATCACTGAAGATAAAAGTAAAGTAAAAAAAGAAGGTAGCTTCTCACCTTTTTTAAGAATTTTCCTAATCCTTTTCTCACACATGTTTGAATTTAGAATCACAATAGTCACGAACACAGCAAAGAAAACTTTTTATTCAAGTGTTTTAATTTCGAATAGTTTTCCGCGCGTTTGATTGGTGCGTGCGAATATCTCGAATACCAGACGAGGAGTGGCTGGCTCGCTTGAATATCGAATGTGGGACTACCAAAGTTCTCGTAGCGCTGGCCGTAGTGCCTTGCGCACTGAGGCAGAAAGTGATGTTACCACTATGTAGTATAATAGTTACCCAAAGTTTCCATTAAAAATATAATTTTTAAGAGATTATCACCACTGTTTCTAAAAGCTAAAGAGTTTTGCCACGGTGCAAATAATGAAAATCACTTAATTTATCAAACTGCTGAAAGAGAATTATTTTTGTTGTAATATAATGTTTATTAAAACAAGATTATATTTAATTTAATTTAAGTTAAATAACTTTCGTAACCTAGCTTAGGCATTTTCTATATTGTTTCCGGCGAAAGAGGCTTGGACCTCATAATACGGGCCCTGAGCCTAGTGTGGGATCCAGGTTTTCTATCTAAATATAAATGTTACCTACCTATATGTCTTGTTTAAAAAATGGATTTTTCATTTCTAATTTTTTTTTGCTATGCTGGTTAGCCTATATAGAACTTTTAAGCGCTTAGACACTGGACGTAAATTATCGATTACAAGCTTCATTGCATAATTATATATAGAGTTATTATTCACTCATTTATTTACAACTCTTAAGTCTATGGTTTTTACAATATTTGTATAAAAAAGAATTTACAAAAATATTATAAAAAACCTAAACCTAGAGTGCCGCCGGCAGCGGGGCAGGACCCAAGCTACCGGTGGTTAGGGCTGCAGAGTGAGGAACCTCCTGACAATACGTGCCGTGTCAAGGAGTACTGCCTTCTGAATCTGACCCTTGATCCATCCGTCTAGCGAGAGCCTCTCGAGGTGTTGGTCGAGGCTCTTCGCTATAAGGCCGTTCGCCGAAACGACTATCGGGACAATGCTCGTTGAGTCAACATTCCACATGGCGGTTACCTCGTGAGCCAAGTCAAGGTACTTGCTGAGTTTGTCCTTCTCAGCCTTCACGAGGTTCTCGTCATGCGGAATGGTGATGTCAACGAGCACTGCCCGGCGTTGGGATCGGTCTATCAGCACGATATCAGACTTATTGGCTACAATAGTCCTGTCCGTGATGATAGAGCGATCCCAATACAGCAATGCACGGCCATTTTCGAGAACCGGCCCCGGTGTGTACTTGTAGTACGGCACCTCAGACTCCACAAGGCCGTATTGAAGGGCAAGTTGCTGATGGATGATCCTGGCCACTAGGTTGTGTCTGTGCAAGTACTCTCCGTTAGCAAGATGAGAACAACCGGAAATGATATGTCGGAGAGATTCTCCGGGACGGCGGCATGCCCGACAGATGTCGACCGTACCGTCCTTCATGATATATTTCCGGTAGTTGTTCGTCTTGATAACTTCGTCCGCAATTGCACAGACAAAACCCTCGGTTTCCCCAAATAGGTCACCGAATCGCAGCCAGTTCACCGACGCATGCAGGTCCACATCAGGCCCTGTTAAGGCCCGATAGAACCGCCCGTGCAGCTCCTTGCCTTTCCATACGTCCCTGCGGTCCTCGGTGCTAAGTACCACCGGTTTACGCCAGTTCTCATTTGCCAAGGAGAGCGGCGTAAGGCCCTTGTCAACTGCCACCACATCGCGATGCATCCCGCACTCGTTGTTGAGGAAATAATCCCGGAGACTGCACACTTCACGGTTATGGAGGGTTTTGGCATTTAGAAAGCCTCGACCCCCCCCATTTCCGCGGAATGTACAGTCTCATAACAGACGAGCGCGGGTGCAGCATGCGATGCGAGGTAAGCAGTTGACGGACCTTTCTATCCAGGGCGTCCAGCTCGGTCTGAGTCCATCTTAGTATGCCAAAGGAGTACATCAGTAGGGGCATCACCCAGCCGTTAAAGGCGCGCGTCTTGTTGCCACCCGACAAAAGACTGTTGAGTACTTTTGTCAGACGGCAGAAGAAGCGTTCCTTCACCGTCCGCTTAACATCCCCTACTGAAATACCCAACGACTCTGACATACCAAGATACCTGTAGGTTTCGGACTCGGAGAGGGACCTGAGAGTCATAGTCTCGGAAAGTTGCAAATTCGTGGAATTTACAACTTTCCCTCCATGTGCATGCATAACCGCACACTTATCCACACCGAACTCCATGTTGATAGAGTTGCTAAAATTCTCAGTGATTTTTAACAACTCTATCAATTGTGGGCGTTGCGGCGCGAACAGTTTGAGCTCATCTATGTACAGTAGATGAGATATGATCTCACCCCCTCTCCGAAGCCGATAGCCCAGCCCTGAATCCCCTAGCAAAGTGCTGAGAGGATTCAACGCTAGACAAAACCACAAGGGGCTCAGACTGTCACCCTGAGTTATTATTATTATTAAGTAGCAAAAAAAATACGTCACTTTTAGTATTTTTTGTACATAATTTCCCAATTTTTCCGGGAAATTTACCTCTTCTGCGATGGTACCCCCAGCACGTTTGCTTCCACAAAAACGCGTGGCAGACCGCGTGATGATGCTAATGGGTATCACATTTTTGGATGTTTGGTCTCAGCTCCATAGATCTTACTACTACATAATATTTACGGGTGTTTACACTAGCAGGGAATCAAAAAAATGCCACGTGCAAGGTATCTCTACAGTTTATACTGCGCATATATGTCACATTGCCGAACATGTGTTGACGCATTTTTTCCTATCTATTCGTATTTGACCTACAAGTTTTAAATAAATATTTAAATAAACAACATTACGATTGGTGCTATGAAAACACTTTCCTAAAGTTAGTATCGGGTAACTTTTGCTTCATAAGAATGGCAGCACAAAGTTATTTCCCGATAGCATAAACACTTATCAATGTTGGAGCGCGCTATCTTTAATATCAATGAATAATTTAGGGCAGAGGTACTTACCTACAGCACCTAATGTAGAACTACGTTATTATACTGTGACCAAATTATAGGTAAACGGCAAATAAAAGAGTTTCGTTTGAAAACTAATATAATTTATTTTCTTAGATTTCTTTGGATGCAAAAAATAAAAGTTTATTAGAGTGAATGCTACCGTTTAATTTAATTAATTTTTATTTATTGAGATTGGCAATGCGCACTGCAGGTGCGCCTAAGCAAAGGTTGGTGCTTACCATTAGGTGGGTCTTATGTTTATTAATATTAGTTGTCAGTGAAGCTAAAAGCCGATGAGTTTATTAAAAAAGAAAACAATGAAAATTTGTAAACCATTCAAAGCAAAACAATTAAAAGAGAACCTGTGGTACAGTATAGACAGAATATAAAATACTAGACCTTATATTTATAAAAAAATATTAGTAATTGTATTTTGTGTACTGAACATACGTAAACAAAAAGCTCCACCGAGATAGATAACGACGTAGTTACTTATGACACCTAAATAAAAAACTATCCAAATATTTCGGGAAAATCTCCCCATTGCTGGCAGCCCCACTTAGTAGGTTGATAGCACCACACATGTCGGGTCACGTGTTGAAGCTGGCAATTGTTCAGGCGCGCACTATCTGTTTGACATCGCGCTACGAATGATAGACGCGGTAATTTCAGCTCACTGCATGTTTAGAAACGTGATGACTGATTTTTTAATGTAATTTTTAGACGGTAATAGCACAGTTGTACGGATTAACCAAATCATATTGGCTCTTAAATAGATGTAACTTTCAAAATGAGTAGATAAATACGAAGAAATTGGCACAGTGCACTGATTAGGTATGTTCACTCACTTTCCAGTAGACAAAACAAAAGTCGAATCAGTTGTGACAGCAGATACAAAATTACTATAACAACGTAAATTATAGAGGTACTAAGGTACAGAGCCCTTATTCGGAAACATGTATTTTTACATTCTAAAATTTTAAAAATGGAATTCGAAATATTGAAACTATTTTGTATGTTTAAGAAAACTCTAACATAAAATTTTAATTTCGTACATCATAAAAGTAGTTTTTATCCAGTTTTACTTCTTATAGCAACTGTTAATAAGAAAGGGAGACTGGTTTACAATAGTTGTTGCTTGCTATTTTTTATAATTTATTTAATAATTATGTTTTGCTCACTACGCCGCCTCTACGCTCTCGTAACGCTTCGTAGCTCGCTGTCAGCGCACGTTGTGTGACGTTCGGCCACCACAACGTGGTCTGTGACTCATGCACGTTCCTTCACACGTAAATATCTTCACTAACTGGTGAATAATCGTTGATCTTAGGGCGTACTAACTGATGACTAATCTGCGCCAGTGATAAATACATTCTGCTACGTAGCTTGTTTGCGTGTAGCGTAGAAACTGATAACTAATGGAGCTCGCGTAAAAAACGCGCAACTGCATTATTTCCTTTTTTGAAAAAAGTTTTCTTTTTTCTTATATTTTGGCTCCACACATAGTGTATTTAGCCAGTGTCAAGTATTGTAGTTTTTAATCGTATTATGAAATGTTTCACGTAAAGTCTAGTCTTAGTCACAGTCAGTCAGGGTAGTCATAGTCCAGTCTAAGTCAGGCAGTCATAATCCAGTCTAAGTCATGCCCTAGTAAAGTGGTGGCAACTTCTATGGAATTTTGGAAGCAAAACGAAAAACCACGTTTCACCACATTATATCACTTGCACTCATGCTCGTAATTCAGCACTTAATGCGTAAAACGCCACCAATTTTAAACATTAACACTGGAAAAAGCATAAGTTTTGTAAAATAATACAATGCAACAACGTGAACTTTTTCGCTTTCCCGCCAAAACTCCAAAATAGTTTTAGCATCGGTTTTTGAATGGGTTTGACATAATGAGGTTCTTGCCGCTCTACTGCTGTCAAAGTTCATATAATTTTGACAGTAGTTGAGTGGCGGATGCGCGTTAGCAGCACAGATATCTACTATACTTTGAATATGTACGAGTAGAACCGTAGTATATGACGTCATTCATGGACAACAAGGAGAGCGCTATACATTCGGTACTAAGCAAAAAAAAGACGAACGTAATATCTTTGGTCCTTGTCACCGTTACCGGGTTTTTTTATTTGGCTTCGTTTGATCTAAGCCAAACAGGTTAACAATTTTTGAAATTGTTGTTTTTTGTGAAATAATCCTATTTAAATCGTGATCTAGGCAATAAATATTTGAGAAATAATGTGTGTGCAGTGAGTGGTTGCAGCGTTTTAAGCAACAGAAGTCGTACTGAGGCGTAAATATGAAGGAATAACATTTCACAAGTAAGTAGCCATTATTTTGTCTATTTTCCCTTTTTAGAAGTGTTTATTGTGAAAAATATAAATGTAGCGTTACATTTCATGTAATAATAAGTCCTCAGCTAAACAGAAAAACAGCTAAATAATAAATATATAAATAAATAAATATGTGTGGACGTTACACACAGCGCCATCTAGCCCCAAACTAAGCAAAGCTTGTACTATGGGAACCAGATAACTGACACAATACTTAAATACTTTTTGTTTGTAAATACATACATAGAATACAATATAACACCCAGACACAGAACAAACACCTGTGTTCATCACACATATGTTTGTCCTGGGTAGGAATCGAACCCACAACCTACAGTTCAGAAGGCAGAGCAACTACCAACTGAGCTATCAGGCCAGTCAATACATATATTTGTAATGGATTCTGCCTTGGCAAGATACACGTGACCAAAGAGCAAATCCGCTAAATTAGATAAAATCACATAAGTACAGTAATTGCCATTAAAAGGTGGGGTGGTAATAAAAATCAGTGGGTGGAACTGTAACAGATTAAACGTTTTCAAAGTTTGATAATTTCATCTGTCTAGATTCTAGATAAAACATTGCGATCTATACCCTAATAAAAAAAAACCTAAAATAATACTTAATCTTTCCAGGGATCAATTATAATCAGCGTTGAGTGGTAAACATACCTCACCTATACCATATGTGTAATAAATACTAAAAGTGGGTCAACTCCTTTGTTATACCGCAAAATACCTACAAGACCGTCTCGACGTCTAGTCCCTAAAAATAAGCAAGGGTTGTCAGAAAAACATTTTCTTAGATAATAATTTTGTGTTTCGTAATAATTTATTTTTGTCACAGTTGTTCGTACAGTGGCTCTTATCGCACCGGTTTTAGGTTCATAATCCAAGATATTACGGACGCGTGCTTTTTACTTTACATTACCGCACTACTGTTTTATGATGATATCTCAATTCAGTTAAGTTCTCAGTATTTTACTGCAAGTTATACGTAGACTACGTAGTATCATCATGATCAGCCTGAAGACGCCCACTGCTGAACATAGGACTCCCCCACAGAGCACCACTTTGAGCGGCTACTTGCCTGTATCTATCGGCTCCCCGCAGTTTTTATCAGATTCTACGAGCGATTTGGGTTGCCATTTCCATTTCAACTTGCTAATTTTAAGAGATATAGCGGTCACTTTAGTTCTCCTGTATATCTCCTCCTTACGTCATAATCTCATCTCGCCGGGAAACACCGAGCATATATGCTCGCTGCGCATCTTTGAGCTTAGGTATTAATGAGGCCAATAGTAAGAGACCATGTCTCAGTTCCATAAGGCATCACTGGCAACACACACTGATTAAAAACTTTCGTTATATCGTTATTCGTATTTTGGACGAAAAGATAGGCCGAAGTATTCTTCTTCTATTCACGTAGTACGTTCAATATACGTATAATAGAAGAATTCTTAATTCACTGATTCAGTATTATACTAACAAAGAATTTTTATGAGGCTAAAATCGATACATACACATTTTCTTGAAGTAGGATCTAGGTAGGTAAGAGGTAGGTACTTCTTAGTAAACATTCAATTTTATCAAATTATATGCAAACAATGTAGTTCCATAGTATATTCTATACTAACGGATCGCAAGAGTAGCTTGAACACAACCCATGCAACTTGTTCTGTGTAAGCGACATGCCTGAACGGGCGTACCGACACACAAGCGAGCCGGTCGGTACTACCGCAGACGTTGCGGGCAGCGGGGGACCTCCGCTCTCCTTCATACCGCACACCATCGTTGCTCCGTCTAGACGCCGAGTTTACTCACTATTAGTATTTACTAGCTTTTGCCCGCGGCTTCGCACGCTTGAATTGTGTTATTTCTACGTTTAGGTACTCTAATAATAGATCATGCATTTTCTATGTACCAAACAACAAATCCACTAAATCTTTTCGGAGCTGAGCACGTATTAGCACACGTGTAAAATGCATTTACCTATACGACGCGTACATAATTAATTTTGTTAATACTATTTAGAAATTACAAATACTTAAGTACACCACTGTAAAAGGAGTCGACATTTATATGTCCACTATTTTCCACGTTGTCTCATTTCACTGCACTTTCAACATAGTGGAGGGAGTGAGGAAATAACATGTGTACAAAGCTCAAATCAGAATCGCTTTTGCAAAGAATATTTCATTTTTAGGGTTCCGTAACAGTTTTGAAATAAAGAAACCCTTTGTGGCGAAGTTGGGCATGACATGACAAGTACGTCTCCACACTATCATGCCTGCCTAAGGTTCCATTATAGGTTAGGTGTAATGTACGCCACAAATGAAATGTTACAGAGCATCATTGAAAGGAATAGAGGAAACAGTTCTTATTTTTACTTATTAGGTGAGAGTCGCCTTTGATACCATGAAAACACCAAGAGCCACAGCTAAGTGGTAGGATCCTCTCACCAACGAGTGAAGTCATTATCAGATGCGAACTTACTTCTCCTCACCTTACCTTCAGGACCCGAAGGTCCCGAAGGAGGGTCTACCAGCTTTCCCCATTTGACCCGCCCTTACCACCATGCAAAACTCTTTCTAATTCCTCTTTATTTCCCTTTCAATAAGACTCACATCAAAAGTTAAACTATCATCACAAGGGAACTCTTTGATCACAAGTAATCTTAGTTTTTAGGTCTAGTTTAGTAATATACTTATTATTATATGTTATCTAAGTTTTTAAATGAATCGTGTTATAAGTTTGGAATATAAAAAGTAATCTTTGAACCACTTACTCAGCCTAGCCAGGATTATTAACAATTACCTCTCGTAATTGTTTCGTTGAGGTTATTCATTGCTACACCAAATTTTCTTAATATCGTTTTACTTCATACTCGCTTCGCTATCTTTTTCTAAATAAAACCAAGGCAAGGCACCACTCCCGCCTTTTTTCTCTCATACAATAGAATGTTACCAGCACAGATAACCTAAAACTCGGAATCGATTCACTTACTTACCTCTCGATTAAAATCGCATTTCGCGACACCCTTCATTTGGGTTTTATTTTTAGTGTTTTGTTTTATCTAATGAACAACTTTTATCTGATGATTGAAAAATCACGCCTTATAGTATCATACCTAATAATATTACTCTTTGGTCATATACATTCTTCACAGAGACTTTTTTCTTTAATCTGTGCCTCCAGATAAACATGTAGCACCACAGACCTGTGTGTGTGGCACAGAGTGTAGTCAATGGTTTTTTGCTCTCATCTGTGACATATCGTAACTTACCGTAAGTAGCCAAAAAAAATCACCAATCGGCCATGTTGTTTAAAACTCTGATTCGTTTCGTAATGAAATCTTAATAATTCCCATAAAAAAAATTAACGATATTTCAATTTTAATATATCCTATTTTAAGCGCCGGCTATTTCTAAGCATATTAGTGAAAACCGCATGAAAATCCATTCAGTATTTTAGGAGTTATAACAAACAAACAAACAGACAAAGTGTATAAAAAGTGGCTTAACGTCATCAGCGGATAATTTTAAGCCAACCTGTGTGATTATTTTTTTGATATCTTGCAATTACAGACTTTTTTATCTCTACAGTTTTATTATATGTATAGATAGCGTGGGCACAAAATACGGTGTTGCCAACCGTAATAAAAATATTCGGCAAAAATTACCTGAAAAATCGGTTTTTAAAAGAAAAATCGATGGTTTGAAATTAAAAAAGATATCGTGAGATCGAATTTCCACAAATAAGCACTCATCCATTGCTAGTCTGGTTTCAACTCGCAACTTTTGCTTTCGTCTGTCCGGAATTGGATGTACGACTCGCGTACAGGTCATAGTTTTCAGCGAATCTTGACGATACTTGATACACAATTCCGATGACAATACGTCAAGGGTTTGATTTCCTCAATAAATTCTTATCATCTAAATCGACACCTACGTTTTATACTCCACCCACGTGTACTTGTGTTTCCTCTAATTTCAACAATGGGAATAATATATTATTTACCATGCACTCTAAGGTAGGTAGGTCTACCTAAGATAGATATCATGATTATATGATATGTGTCTAAAAATAATCGTTAATCGGTATTGTGTATCTAAAATAATCGTTAATTATCGAACCGAATATTGGCCTACACATCACTAAAATTGTTTTTTGACATGTGACAGATGACATTACATAAGCTTCACAGGTGCCTTCCAGTTTGAAAACAATTAAAAAATCAATCGGCCATGTTGTTTAAAACTCCGATTCGTTTCGTAATGAAATCTCAATAATTGTCATCAATTTTTTTTAACGATATATCAATTTTAATATATCCTATGTTAAGCGCCGGTTATTTCTAAGCATATTAGTGAAAACCGCATGAAAATCCATTCAGTATTTTAGGAGTTCAGTCATAACAAACAAACAAACAAACAAACAAACAAACAAACAAACAAACAAACAAACAAACAAACAAACAAACAGACAAAGTGTTTAAAAAGTGGCTTAACGTGATCAGCGGCTAATTTTAAGCCAACCTGTGTCATTTTTTTCTTGATATCTTGCAATTACAGATTTTTTTATCTCTACAGTTTTATTATATGTATAGATTACACATATGCCTATACATAAATTATGGGTGACATAAACATTATAATTAAAGTAGTTATACTTATTTATCCCACCAAATATAACTTAAAAAACAAAATATACCTAAGGCCTAAATCTAAATTAAAATAAGCTATCTAAAACTAAAACTATAAATAACTGTGATGATGATCCTAGCCGATTTCGGCCACGGCGACTGCGTTCAACTCCTTAGATTTTTTCTTTCATGTGCTGTCATGTGGCTGATATAGCCAATCTTTCTTGTGAAGACCCTTGCACATTCAGGGCATGTGAGCACACCGTTCACATAATGATAATTGATCGCCGCAGGTGGTCGGGCTTTCAATTCATCGCGCTTAGCGTCATGCTCAGCGCAACGTTTAGCTTCATAATCCGAGACTCTGGTTTTAACCAGATTTCTCCACTCTGGCCGTTTAGCAGCGTCATGCTCCCACTGCGAGGGCTCTAAGGAGCATTTCTTCATGTGTCGCTTAAGCACATCTTTATACCTAAGGAGTTGTCCACCACGCTTACGCTTACCCTCCTCAAGCTCCGCATAAAAGATGCGCTTTGCTACTCGCTGATCTGCCATCCGTGAAACATGTCCGCACCAACGAAGTTGTCGTCGCATTAAGTAGGCCTCAATACCACCCACGTTGGCTCTTCGCAGCACTTCGGTGTTTCGCACTCGGTCTGACCATCGGATGTTAAGGATCTTTCGTAAACACCGGAGGTGGAAACGATCCAGCATGCGAATATGACGGCGATACACGGTCCATGTTTCAGCAGAATATAGGATGAAAAACTGTAAAAACCGCGTAAAAATAGCGTTTAAACATTAAACTGTATTTATTATTCAGTAGATTGATCAGATTGCTTTAAACTTCCTAAATGCAAAGACACGAAGAAAATCTACAGTTTTATTTTAACCTTCTAGCCTCACAATGAATCCACGTTTAGCCGCACCTGCCCGCACCGGGCAAATCACGTTGGGTGCAACTCTAGCAACGTGCCAAGCGAATATTGTAAGCTACTAGCCGGCTGCCCAAATAATGTGAACATTCAACATAGGAAAACGTTGTATTTTACTACTTGTTGTAGGAACGTGTTGTAGTTTATTTATATCAAGATCAAAAAGGCTTTATCTCTGATGCGTTTATGATACGCCACTCTGGCCTGGCTATTTCATAAAGCGACAAATCATAATAAACCTATATATACAAATGTCAGTCGAATGCGTTTTATGTAACAATTATACTTCGAGAATTATAAACCAGCTTAAATCTCTTCAGATGTAGCATCTCGTATCATTTTGGTAGAATTTCACTTCAGGTAAGTTTGTTTAACCATAAAAAAATACTATACGTGGCTGAAGATTGTCAGTCATATTAACTGACAATTGTAGGTTTATATTATGAAATAGCTGGTTTGATAAAAAAATGTTATGCCATAATGTTGTTTATAGATATTTTAGATTATTTAAACGAGTATAGGTAGTGTGTCTTCATTCTTTTAGCTAGCAATTTTAAGCAGTAAGCACCTACGTAACTCCTACAAACTTAGCTATAATGCATTAACTATGAGTAGGTACACAGTACACAGGATCAATAATGCAATTATGATATTAGGGCGGTAAGTTGGTTTTTACAAACGAGTTGACAAATGTAATGTGTGTCTTACCATAGTCACGAGTTTGTAGAAACCAATTTCCGCGCGTGTATCATTTTTTTTTTTTTTTTTTTAATCATAATAAAAGGGCTTTGTCGCTGATGCGATTATGCCGCCCTGGTCAGGTAAAACAAAAAATAATATTCTAATTTCTGATAAACACATAAAATAACTAATCTCGAACCGTAAGTCTGTACAATATTCTGGCATCATGCGAAAGTGGATCAGCCAATATGCGGTTACAACTGCTCACTTCACTCAAATCAACACCACAATTGTTTCGAGCGTTTGCGTTCCGGGCACATTCCATCAATATGTAATATACATCATCAATAACACCACAACTCTGACAGTTTGGAGAGGTAACTTTACGCATTAAATACGAGAACTTGTTACATGGAATGTGTCCGGATCTAAGCCTTAATCCTATTACAACTTCCTTTCTACTTAAAATGGAATTGTCAATCCAAGGAGAATCCATTGGGTGAGGCTGGATCGTATGGTACCAAATACCTTTCTCTCTTGACCTCTCATCAAAATATTCATGCCACATACTATGGCATTCTTTCTTTATTATAGGGATATAATTAGGATAAGAAGGTGTAATATTCATAGCAATACCATCAGTTACAGCTTGTTTTGCCAGGTTATCAGCTAGCGTGTATCATACAACGTTTTTCAACACATTTGTGAGAAAACAGTACAATAGGCAATGAAACAAACTTTTGATTATTAGTGGGAAAGTCGCAACAAACAATCTTTGACATTTCTAATCTACTATGAAAATGAGCTAAAATGGCGTGCGTGTGGTGAAAATTAGAACTACATCTTTAGTTCCATTTTCTCTTTAGTATTAAAGTGAGACAAACGTATTGAACTGTGGCGTGCCAATGAAAAAGTTTTCATGCAGCTTCATAGCCTCCTGGTTGCTATGGATAACGGATCTTGTTGATTCTATGGATGTCAATCTACGTCTTAGAGAAAAAAATTGTCTTTCATTTTATTTTGTAAATATTTTTCAAGTCAATTATACATCGCGTTGTGAGCTAAAACATTATCTTTAATTACTGCCAAGTGCCAACCCATGGACCTCCTTCTAATAATAATAAAATGTACTACAACACTTCAGAACAAATATGCTTCCAAGGAGTTTCGATTATCCAGCTTATTTATTCTCGTTATGGGAAACTCTTTGGTGGAATTCTCACATATTTTTTTATGGAAATTAAGAAAAACCGTAAAGGTTACGCACGGCCCTATACAACAAAGGATGCGGTAAAATAGGTACTTAGGTGAGAGTACCTATTTTACCGCACGCTCCGTTGTATGGTGCGTAATGTTTAACTTTCGAACAATCTATACAGGCTTTGAAAATGCATTTATTTGTATCTACTACTAATACTTTGTACGTAGGTAGGTATAATTTTACTGTAGATATACCTACACTCATAATCATTATATCATTAGTCGGTCTGACGTTCACTGCACTCTATATAGGCCGCTCTCATCAAAGGCCACATTGGACGCTTATCATTAGGCATAATGCATCACACTTTGCAAGCGTCTTGGTGAGAAGATTTTTAATGTACCGAGGAGAATGCTGCTGCCTATTCTCTGGATATTCTCTTTTGCCGACTCTGAGCACTAGCAGGAAAAGATGGGGTAGATCTATACCCCTATACCTATTCGCACACCGGGCGGGACCACCACACGGCGAAGTACTATACAATACTACTACAGAAAATATCTAAATATATACTTACTATATCCCTATTCCATGATTTGATTTGATTTAGCCACATCTCACTGATCTCACTGAGATCACAAGCCAAGTCACGTTGACTGCAAGTCTCACAACGTGTAACGAAGCGAATGTTACGATGGTTACGCCACTCGCCGCCCTCGCCGGATGCCCGAATAATATTGTGATTAGCTAGAGCCGTTGGAACTTATTCTGGGAACTTGTATTATTTTATTTTTATCTTACACGGAAAATCAACAGCTGCCTAATTGGTAGATTTAAGATTATGATCATTACTGTTATGTAGGTACCATTAGAGCCTAAAGGTAACTAGAGTCTAAAACAACAAATTGAATACCTATCATCAACAGCCTGAAGACGTCCACTGCTGAACATAGGCCTCCCCCAGAGCGCGCCACCTTGAGCGGCTCCTCGCTTCCTGCATCTATCGGCTCCCCGCGGCTTTCACCAGGTTGTCGGTCTACCGAGTGGGGGGCCGGCCTACGCTGCGTCTTCCGGTTCGTGGTCGCCACTCGAGAACCTTTCTTCCCCATCGGTTGTCAGTTCTACGAGCGATGTGGCCTGCCCACTGCCACTTCAACTTACTAACTCTAAAAGCTATATCGATCACGGTTGAATAATGGCAAAATTAGAAACCGTGTGAACGAAGTTGACTGAATGGAGGTCTTAGTTATACAACAATTTGCTAAAATATACAACTTTGGTCTATAAATAGAAAAGTGGTAAATTAGTTAAATGATGGGGTTGTCTGTGGGTGGGACAATCTCTTTTAAACTTACATTACTTTAAAAGATAAATCCATAAATTAAGTTAAATTGATTACTAGAATCATTTAATCTTATGTTACATACTTACAAACTAAAAACACTAGGTACGTCAGGTAATGTATCAAAATTATATTAAGTTTATATCTTGTTTTTATCTTATTCGTACCTTTTGCCAAGAAAAAACAATTTCTTTCTTTCTTTCTTTTAAAATAACGCTAATAGTATGGTAGCAAAAGACTCAAGAGCTCACTCTGGCAACATTGAACTTTTTTAATTTTTTTACACTAGAGATAGAACTTACGTTTGACCATATTTCTCCTAATTTTAATTGAAAATGTGGTCAACGATGTAGAACTGTGTATAAGAAACCTGTTCACTTTTCTCTTGAAACATCCAGAAAAAAGTAAGTATTGAAATAAAGTATGTATAGTGTCGAGCGTTATCAACGTCGTGGCAACCTGGCAACCCTGCGCTGGTCACGTTGCGTACGACCACTGGCTACGGTCGGAAATTCCAAAATTATTCGTTATTTTACATCAGATAGTTTTTTGTAACATACAATGTCACAGGCAAACTCACCGTTTTACATTTGGTGCGAGAGCCCACTGCAAAAATACCTACGTCATCGGGTTACCCCAATGGGCTATCTTTAGATCGTCAACCGACACTTAAACATGTTTAAAAAACAGGTCTGCCAGTTCCGATCCTGCCGGGTCATGGAAATAATCCACCTCCACCAACTTCAAATGCCTTGAATACTAAGTTTCGCCAAGTTTAGACCTGGCAGACCTTTTAATCTATTATCAGGGTCACCTTGGCTATTATTAGGCGTAGGTTTCATCGGGGTATTCGCTGAGGTAGGTAAAGGGTGTGAAGGGCACGTTCCTAGGGGTCTACCAGGTACTTCCGGCAGGGTGCGTAATGGCAGACCCATTTTTTTAACATAATTAATCAATGGTTGACTGTTGTCAGAACTTTCTATCGGGTAAATTTTGACAAAAAAATACGTCAAAAAATTTCAATTATTTCCATGACCCGGCAGGATTGGAACTGGCAGACCTGATTTTTTTTACGTATTTAGATGTCGGTTAACGATCTAAAGATAGCCTATTGAGCGCACCAATTCCGGCTAGGCGTTTAGAAAAACAAGGCCGTTTTGTATTACGGTGGCTGTACGATAAGCCGGATTGCAATACGGCTGCATGAAGTTCACTGCATTGAAGGCGCAGCGCATTCTTCATCACGGCTAGTAATGCAGTTGGGCAGCTCATTAGCCGCCCAACTGCATCTTTGACACTTATTAGTACCAATTTTCTAAAATATATCTTGCTTGCCTTAATTTAGGGCCTTAAATAGTTGTTAGCTAGCTGTTTTCTTATTAAAATATCGTTTTCAATTTCGGAACTTTTAAAAAACGGCTAAACGTGTGCTGCTATATTGTACAACTAGAACGTATGGCAAATACCGTAGTAACTTGTACTCTTTGGCAAACACAATCCGGCTTATCGTTGAGCCGCTGTAATACTAGGTACTACTAGGTGTATTTACTAGGTGGTAGGACTTTTCTGCAAAGTTCGTCTAGGTAGGTACCACCGCTTTGCCAGTTATACTGCCGCCAAGCAGTAGTGTGCAAGCACTACTGTGTTCCGGTTTGAAGGGCATTGTAGCTAGTGAAATTACTGGGCAAATGAGACATTATGATCTGATCACTCTGTCTAGTAATCTGATTACTAGACTGGGTGATGTCTCAGGATGACGTGCGCCGTGCAGTGTCACGCGAAACTTTATTGTTTTAAAGTTCCGGGTGACACTGCAACTGTTATGGGCGGCCGTGTCACTTAACATCAGGTGAACGACTTGCTCGTCACAACATTCAATCACATAAAAAAAAAAAAAAAAAAACAGCCCTGTCTTTCTAAACAACCAGCCGAAATGCAAAATGCGGAGGATTATACGATCTGCCTGCGACATGTACATATTTGCACTGGTTTAAATTTACCTTACACTTATAAATGCGACATAAGTCACACGTTTTCATGGAATTTAGATCCGATCCGACCTCCGTGTGTATACAAGATGAGGTAGGTATACAATAGTTAGTAGTAGGATTAGCAAAAAAAATATGTGTGGACATTTAACACAGCGCCATCTAGCCCCAAACTAAGCATAGCTTGTACTTCGGTAACCAGATAACTGATAGAATACTTAGATACTTTTTTTGTAAATACATACATAGAATACAATATACCACCCATACACACAACAAACATCGATGCTCACTCATCCCACTAGTGTTAGTCCCAGGTGGGAATCGAACCCACAACCTATAGTTCAGAAGGCAGAGCTACTACCAACTGAGCTATCAGGCCAGTCAAGTATCTATAGTGATATTTTTCCTACATTATATAAAATCTTACGATAATCGGTCTATGATCACCTGGGTGATCAAGGATTTTTTATGATAATGAAATGGCGTGACGAGCTGGTCGTTCGCGTTGCAGTTTCACTCGACACTGCAACGCGAACGACCAATATAAAGAACGACCAACGAAATATAAAGTTTCGCGTGACACTGCATTGTGCTCGTCATCTTGAGACATCAGCACAGTCTAATAATCACATTACTCTACTGTGATATCAGGTCATGAAGTCTCATTTAACCGGTAATTTCACTAGGGCTACTAACAGTGGCCTTCTCGCCGGACGGAACACAGTAGTGCTTGCACACTACTGCTTGGCGGCAGAATAACTGGCAAAGTGGTGGTACCTACCTGTACCTGTACTGTATGAATAGGAATAAGAGCAGATTTCTATATTATTTTTGATTTTTTTTTATTGTATTGTATTGTATTGTATTGTATTATATTGTATTGTATTGTATTGTATTGTATTGTATTGTATTGTATTGTATTGTATTGTATTGTATTGTATTGTATTGTATTGTATTGTATTGTATTGTATTGTATTGTATTGTATTGTATATTATATTATGGTGGCATCACTTTTCTGCAATAGTTCATCTCAATCACTTTCACTTCATCAGGTCATCATCATTAACATCACCCGTCATCAACACCATCATCCTTATCATCAGCTGGAAGACGTCTATTGCTGAACGTAATACGCCTTAGCTGCGCTAGAGCACCACTTTAATCAGTCATAGGTGCCTTTTGCATCCATCGGCTCTCCACTTGGCATACCTATATAATATACTGTAAGGATAGGCGCCCTTGTTCTGAAGACGATACCTATACCTACGTTACGCACACGTCCCGTTTAGATCGCCACTTCGATCAGGTATTGGTATCTTGCATTCAACGGCTCTCCACTTGGCATACCTATATAATATTCTGTAAGGATAGGCGCCTTTGTTCTGAAGATGATACCTATACGTTATGCACACGTTATCCCATTTTTCATCTCCCGGATATAATGAATAACCTTATGACGTATGATGTAATCGCACAATACACGTGCCCACATCAATTGATTAAGCTAGGTAGGTATCACGTGGATGCGCGACCAAATTGAAGGCACAGTTTATGTGACAGTTAGTCAACGTGACGACGACATAGGCGTGGCAGAGAAGAAAAATACCTATCTAACTGTCTATGATTGTTTTATGTCCGGTAATTTGGGCTTTTGGTGTTAATATTGTAGGGAGATTACGGTGTTTTTCCTTGGCAGTGTAATGGAAAGTTTATGTGAGTAAGAATTTAGTAAATTATATTTTTAATGCCAATTCATACCTTTATTAAAATCTAATGATTTGACTAATGTCAACTTACCAGCTGGCGGCGCCATTTTAACTTTGAAAGCGTATAATATCTTGGAAACGTTACGCTGAAGTAGGTTTTATCTCATACAAACCGTGTTCTATTATATAAAGTAAAATATTTGTAAGTCACTAATAAAAAGAAATAAATATAGTTAAGTACTTATCTTCTTCTATATATATATATAAAATATATACATATTAATCAATTGCTGTTCATTAGTCTTGCTAAAACTCGAGAACAGCTGAACGGATTTATCTTATCTTGGTCTTGAAATGTTCGTGGAGGTCTAGGGAAGGTTAAAATGTGAGGAAAATTTAACCCGTGCGAAGCCGGGGCGGGTCCGCTAGTCATTAATAATAATCATTACAATAGTTCTTGTAAGCGTTTGTATGCAGTTCGTTGATTGAGTTTTTATTTATAAATTGTAACCTATCTATACTTATAATAAAAAAAAACTGTAACAGATCCAATTCTATACATTGAAGATATTTTGGACGGCTCTCTATAATCGATACTGAAACTGTCAAATTTTTTTTCCCCTTCTTTCTCTCTTCCTTTGGACTGGGATTAGGCATAAAACTAATCAACCCGTGCGAAGCCGGGGCGGGTCAGCTAGTATATGAACATCTTTACAGTTTTATAAGTATTCATACATATTTATACGATGCAGAATAAATAAAACTTACTTAAATAAAAACATAAAGCTACGATCACCCAAAAGAAAAGTTTATTCCCAAAAAATTATTTTTGGAAGTCACGCGTTAAGACATACCATTCCTTGAACGTTACTTTATACTTACCAAGTTTACAAGGTTTCAGATTACCTTTTCACAGATTAGAAAATTATTTTCGCTCCCGCAAAGTTATTTTGGAACAGAACATGAACTAAAAAAACAACTTTTTAGTTTCTCCAGTTTGCGAGCAACAATACTATCGCTAGTATCGATGGCTTTGCACTCATTCGATAGTATTATTGCCTCGCTCTGAGCTATCGATAATATGGCTTTTTCAGATAAAAACTATCGATATATCGGCAACACTTATCCATACATTTTAGCTTTTTACGGAAAAATAGAATGCATTTTGTTTTATACGTTGAAACAATACAAAAATTTTAAAGCGAATCGGAAATATTTCGTTGTTTATAGTAACCGCCACACTGAAGTGCAAGCGGAATTGATCATTGACTCAACGATATTACGACACATGTAATAGACTACCACGTCACACGTGTCTTCCCGAAACAGAAGGTCCCTGTTGGACTGTGAGTATGAGGTGGGTACAGAGAACTGTTACGTACCCTGGATCTTGTGAGGATTGCAGTATAGATTACCAAGTCACGTGTAGGTGCTGTCTTCCCCAAACAGAAGGTCCCTGTTGGACCGCTGTGAGCATGGAGAACTAGAGTACCTTCTGCGTCACGTGTCTAATCTTCCTCACAGACCTTGGTTCCCTAATGGCAGTAGGTATAGGCTACCTTTGACGTGTCTTCACCAACAGAAAGACCCTGTGAGCACAGTGAGTATGCAGGGCAGAGTACCACGTGCCTTCGTCTAACACTAAGTCCCTGCTGGCCCCGTTGCAGTGCTGTAGGCTACCACTGTGCTAGTAGATACTATTAGTTATTCTGTGCTACGTCACGTGTCTTCCTTAAACAGAAGGTCACTGGCCCTTCAGTTCAGTGCCACAGTATAGATAACAGTACTTTATAGTAGTACGTAGGTACCAATGCAACGTGAGTGAGCGGCTCACGTGGCTGCGAGGTTGCGGCCTAGTTTCTCGGGTCGGCGCCCTGGCCAATGCAACTCTCGCCGGCCACCTAAACGCCATGGCTTTACAAGCACTCAAAACACAATATCAACCTGAATAAGACGTGGGCTAAATTTTTTCATGTATCCAAGATTTGTTTGATTAAATCGAGTTGGATTTGGATAGCTGAATGATAGAGAAAGCTGCTGATGTCAGCAGCATCCAACTTTGTCCTATTCATGTATTACTCTTGTTCAGGAATAACACAAAGGCTAAATATAGTAAATATTTTAAAAAGTAGTGATTTTACTATGCCAAAAACTGGTCCCTAACAGCTGAAGACCGTGAGAAATGAAAGGAAGTACTTTGCCCTTCAAATAATAAGAAATAATAATAACAAAGCTGACATACTCATGCCATAAATGTATGATTATATAGTTTTTTTGTAACACTGATAAATATAATTCAGAACTCATAACTCAAAAAATGTATTGCAAATAGGCTATTTTTAGCACTTTTACAAGCACACCCAGATCTCCACTTCATATAAAATCATGAAAAAGAAAACAAATCGTATCAGTAAGAATAGCTTCCACTCCTGGCTGCACATAGTGGCCGCGTGAGTGAAGAATGTAGGCCGTGAGACACGTGCGCTAGCAGCTCACGTGTTTGGTAGCCGTGACACCAAAATAGATGACGCTATGCACCAGCGCTCACCCCCGACTTCTAGGGCTACTCAATAACCATACTTATAATAAGTAACATAAGAACTATAAAAATCTTCCATAATTCTTCTTCTGGGTCGGCAATGCATTCGCAATACTCTCAATAGTACGTTAGAACAATGCTCAATCGTTGAACAATGAAGTCCCTAGAGCAGCAGTATAAGAAACAATCTTGACTTGAACTGACTGACGGACCTAGTACTGCATAATTAATATGTCCAATTGTCCATTATCTATACCTAATATAGACGAACCTCAGTGACCTATAGCATTCCCAAATAGACAAGGCAAAATCTCGATTTTAAGGTTTAAATATAATTTAAATTAAATTTCATTATATTGTTATTTTGTTATTGTATTTAATTTTATTGTGAATAGTTTATGAAATTTGACATGCACTTTAATATTGATATTTATATTATTTATATCATTTTTACTATGAATTTACATAGTATTTTTATATTAGTTTACAGTTTGGTAGCTTTAAAGATGTATAACAATTATAGTAGCACTGAGAACTGAATTAATTTTATTTTTTAAATATCATTTTATTTAACAATATTTAATCTGCTGTATACTACTTGTACCAGACATTCAAAAGTGTACGTAGGTACTTGTGCCTAATTCAAATAAATTATAAATTGAATTGAATTGACCGGCGTCGTACTTTGCCCATTTCATTTATATCTTCACAGGTCTGTAATATATTCCGTATTTTTCGTTCGTATTCCAAAATCAATTAGATTAGAACGATAAGGATTTCAGAAAAGCTAAAAATGTGAGACTTGACGCGCGGTGTTTGGAATTCTGGGCCAGCGCATGAAAATGTGTTTTGCGGCTTTTTCGTAGGTTACTTGAACCTCCGCCTTATGGTAAGTATGACGGGGTACTGCGACCTGAACAACCATCTGCATAAAATTGGAGACACGGGCAGTCCTCTGTGTCGTGGTTGCATGCAGGAACAAGAAACCGTGGAGCACGTGCTGCTGCATTGTGAAGCCACGGAAGATGCAAGAATAAAAACGAGTCTACGAGCTTAGATGTCGAAACCCGTCAATCACAAGAATCGCTCATTATCATTAGCATGCTTGGACTCAAACATAGTGACTTCTTTGTCATCATCACCACCATCATCATCACTGGAACAGTTATATCAGCGACCGCGGCGCGGCTGTGCTCCGATATTTCAAGGAGTTAGGTTGGCTAGGGTAACTGAGCTGGCAGGGGGAAATGCACAATACACCCCAAGCGGGACGTCAGTGCAGGCCTTTATCGCCCCCACTCAGAGTAAGAAGGTTACGTGAAATATGATATTAAATATTATGTAAAGGTATTTTATCCGGCCATTGAACATCAGTTTGGATATTTATTTGTAAAAAACTGCGCTGTTGTCGCTGAGAATTCGGAGAAGTACGTTCTTGAAAATCACCGAAACAGGTGGGATCTTACACCCTATATTCATTAAAACAACGTGAAAAGTAATCTTTAAATAGAAATTCTAACGAACAAAATTGAATACCAGTGACGAGGAACGTGAGCCTACTGAAGAAACGCCGGCTCGGCACAAATATTGAGCACGTTATTCGATGCCTGACTGAGAAATAATGAGAGATTTTGTTTTGTCTTCTAATGTTCTACTCAAATTTAACAATATGCCTCGCTTGCAAAGGGTTCACCTAAAATATAGGCGGCTCGAAAACCGTCAATTTATTTCTTTACACGTGTTATTTATTTGCTTAGAGACATTTCTTGGTTTGGCTCACGACATGCGCATGTTTTCTTACGGGAAATGTAAATTTTACGGGATAAAAATATATTATGTCGGTGTCGGTACTGTCGGTGTATATTATATTGTCACTATATTTCTTTTTTAGTTGTTAAAGTACGTTCGAAATGGACAAATCTGTTGGAACATAATTACCACTCGAAGATCATAATGTGTACATTATGATCTTCGAGTGGCAATTATGTTATGCAGCTTAACTATACAAAATATTCTATTCTATTCTATGTTGAGGTGTGCAACATTCAAATCCGTTCAGCCGTTTTAGCGTGAAACAACAAACAAATAAGCAGACAACGTTTTTTATATATTAGAAGAAATATAAGATATAGATATGGTTATTAGAAAATAAAGCTATCAGCCAAAGATTCCAGAAAGAAAATAGTCTGGTGTGATTTGTTTAATGGTTGTCGTCGTAGTTTGCAGCGTCACGGCACCGGTTAGAAGGGCGGGTGCATAGGGCACTCTTGCAACCGTGGAAAGTGCGAGGCAACTAGCTCAAGGGCACTCCAAGGGTGCGAGCCTCGGCCTAGAGCGTTGCTGGGAGAAGAGGATCGAGGGTTCCACTCTTCCAGTGAACGTATGTTCACTGGAAGAGTGGAACCCTCGATCCTGGAATGTTGGAATCGATGGAATGTTGAGACCTTTCTAGCTAATGTACGGGGGTTCGACAACCTCGCCGGCGGGGTCGGTGTCTGATTATGTGACGCTGGTATCTTATACTAGTGCTGAAAACGAGAAGGGCTAGACTGGTCCGGTAATCTTATAAGTGCAGTCGATCGATACTATAGCTGCGATAAGATATTATACTAGGTATACGAATACCTAGTACCTAGTATAGCCGGCTTTTATGCCGTAGGAGTATCCTAAAAGACAGTTTGAGAAATTTCACATGAGGGGTCACAACCACAGAAAGTTTGATTTTGGTCGTAGTTGTTCTATAAAAATTATAATTTGACCTACAATCTCGCGAGTTGTATTGGGTACCCAAGATACAGGCTTAGCCTAGTTTGGGACCCGTAGACCCGTAATGCCTATCTACACCTCTACACCACTACTGGTACTGGTTATAAAGAGGAAAGATTTGTATTTTTGTGTGTATGTTTGTAATGAATAAACTCAACAACTACTGAGCCGATTTCAAAAATTCTTTCACTATTGGAAAGCTACATTCACCCTGAGTAACATAGGCTACACCATTACACGTGCGAAGCCGGGGCGAGCCGCTAGTCTAACATAAAGTAAATACTAAATCCTTTTATTTTCTTCTTATTTTTTTTTGGATTTTGTTAAAGCGTTTTCCTGAGTCATTCATAGTCCGAACGGCCAATGAATGGAATGCCCTTCTAGCAACAGTGTTTCTTCCTGGGTATAACCTGGGTCTTTTCAAGTCAAGAGTGGGCATATCATGGGCAAACTTGCTCCACCTTAGATAACTTCGTCACTGGTGAGTTGTTGTCAAACGTATTTTGGCATTGTAACGGTTCTGGAAAACAAATTTTCTTATTCTTAAGTATGCTTTGCTATGTAAATACATAACAATATTAGATATTCTAATTTTACAACAGTTGTTATTTAGAACTTGGCTTCCTTATTTTTGACGATACACGCGTGCGGCCTTCTTATGGGCACGTGTTTTTATTTGCATTATGTTGTCATGACCACAAAGCGTTAGGAGTTATCGGTTACACACGCTCTCTAACTATGTTATCGCCTAACCATACATTTTATCTGAAATTATATTAAAAATCACGTGGATCTCATTTGTAATAGACAGACGAGATAACAGAGGCACGTGTATGAAAAAGTGTAAAAGTTAGTGCAAAAGTTGGTGTCGATTTCTCAAAAATGGTGATGACTTACTTTTGATGTAGGTTATAGAGATAGGCCTAATTTTCTTACTATCCCTACTACCCCTACTAACACTACTATCCCTGTTATAACTATTATCTTTACTATATCTCTCTCTACTGCCCGTATACTATCGCTACTATCTCTATTATCCTTACTATCCCTATTATCGCTACAATCCCTGTTATCCCTACTATTCCTATTATCTTTAATATCCCTACTACTTCTACTATCGCTACTATCTTAACTATCCCGAATATTTCTACCATCCCTAATATCGCTATATACTTCTCTAATATATATACCATCCCTGGTATCCGTATCTATTTATTTATTTAATGTGAATTTTGCATAATACTATCTGAATTGAATTGAATTAAACTGTTTTTTTTTGAATTGGTATATTTGAATTGGTCAAGTGCGAGTCGGACTCGCGCACGAAGGGTTCCGTACCATTATCTATAAAAACCAGAAAAAAATCACGTTTGGTTTATGGGGGCCCCCTTAAATATCTATTTTATTCTGTTTTTTAGTATTTTTTGTTATAGCGGTAACAGAAATACTTACACCTGTGAAAATTTCAAACTATCGCGGTTTATGAGATGCCTGCCTGGTGATAGACAGACAGACAGAGAGACAGACAGACAGACAGACAGACAGGCGACAGACAGTGGAGCCTTAGTAATAGGGTCCGTTTTACCTTTTGGGTACGGAACCCTAAAAAGGCGCTAAGCAAATAACGATCTAAGCATATTTTTTTTTATTGGCAATGAGTTTAATTTAATTTACCTACATTATAAATCTAACGCCTCTAGATTTATCTTGATTAGGCACGGTAAAGAAAATAAAAGAACAAAATATAGGTAGCCCAAGCGACACTCAAACATTCTTATTAAACTTGTTAGAAAAATAGCAGTAATTATCTCTAAACCACTCATAACAATTTATTGCTTTTTCATCTAAAAATAGAACCTGTACCTACATAATAATAAAATAACAAAGCACCAAAATGTTTCCTAATACCTACGCAGATTTATACTTATCTCACGTTTGGAAACACGCGTTTATAGTCTAGGAAAACATATGACGTGCTAAAAATATACCTAGGTACTAGAATACAATTCATTTAGGCTCGATTTCACCAAACTAGATTTTTTTTTTATTTAACTTTCCGAGAACAACCGAGTTACGCGAATATAGCCCTTATACCACCAATTTTGTGAAGGAATAAGACTTATTCCTTGGATACAATCAAAATTGCGTCTTTTTTGTGTAGTTTCATTTGTCAATTAGCTGTATCCAATAGTAATGAATAGCCTTGTACTTGCAATAAACGTTGGTGAAATCGGGCCTAAGACGTTTAACTATAGAGACGCTCCGCGGTTTAATTCGCAAATATTTCCATTTAGGTGCACGCGGTAACTGTTTTTAGGTAAAATGTACTCCATGCTATTCTTGATAATAAGTGGATATAAATAAAAGAAAGCATTTAAAAACAATAGGTTCCTATAGTAAATTAAAAAGTAAAAAAAATAATCGAGCTATTCCAGTTTTTCCGCATTGGAAAATGAGCGTAGGCAAGGCCCCTACCGACATAACAAAAAAATTCAATAAAAACACAATAAATGTATCACAAAAATATTTGTTCCGTTTACGGAACATCTGATAAGCTAGGGTAAGATAGCTCGTCATGAATGCAGCTAGTTCCGTACTTATACTTCTTTATAGCTCTCGAACAGAATACGAATGAAATTTTTTCACGACCTACTAGATAAATACATAGAAAATATACAGAAACCAAAGCAAACTCTGTTTAAAATTTCTGTTTTTGTAAAACTTTGGTGGAAATACTTACCTAATAAATATTATTATTATATGTAAACAAACAGATAATGTTTAATACGTTTTTTATAATATTAATAATTTATCTAGTAGAAATGAGATAAAGATAATATCACTAACAATCGATTGGCGCGTGTTTCTTTTCGGTATATTTTTTTATTCTTAAATGGCTCCATTTAAATATAGTGTATTTAGACATAGTCAAGTATTGTAATTTTTCATCGTACTAAAGAATATTTCACGTAAAGTCAAGGCTTTGTCACAGTCTGGCATAGTCTAGTCTAAGCCAGCTAGTCGTAGTCCAGTCTAAGTCATGCCCTAGTAAAGTGGTGATAACTTTACTAGAAGCTTCTATGGAATTTTGGAAGCAAAACGAAAAACCACGTTTCACTACATTATATCACTTGCCCACACTCCGTCACCAATTTTAAACATTAGACTCACAGATCGACTAGACTATGACTACCTGACTTAGACTGGACTATGACTTGACTACCCAGACTGTGACTAAGACTTGACATTACGTGAATTATTCTATAACACGATGAAAAATTACAATACTTGACATTGGCTAAATACACTATGTGTGGAGTCAGAATATAAGAAAAAGAAATGGTGGGTATTGCACTAAAAGCTCTAGAAGCCTTGAAGAGAAAATGAGAATGTGTGATTTTGGAACTTAGAGCCATTTGTCTACACTCGGTTAATGAAGATGGATATTTATCCACCTAGTTATGCCTACACATTAAAATTCAAACTACGCGAGATTTTGGAGAAAACATCAAAATTCGCAACCGCCATTGTCGGTTTCTTTTCAAGACCCCTAGGTGAAAGTGAATGTCTCAGGATAATGTTTGCAGTACAGTAACGTGTCACTGTAACGCAAGACTTTTTAATTTAGGGTTTTGAATGGCACTGCAACTGTTAGAGGCATCCGAACGACTTGAAAAAGACCGCTTACCTACATAAAAAAGCCCTTTCTGAAGTCGTATTTTGGTTTAAATACCCCCTAAAAAGTAATATAACACAAAAAATGTCGTAATAAAAATTATCCTAGCTGTACACAATGAATAAACCAACAAAGAAATTCAAATCAAATCAAATCAAAATGTTTTATTGCAAATAGGCTACTCATAGCACTTTCACAAGTCAAATGAGATAGGTAGGTACTTAAAATACTTAAATTAAATTATTGTAAATACTGAGCATATAAAATAACAAAGTGCGTAATGTCAAACATTTTATATGGCAAGCCTATAACAAAAATGTGGGTTTGAAAAAAAAGAAGTTCTCTTTTCCACTGACAGGTGCAAGCAATCCGGCACAATGCACAATAGATAACTCCGATCCGAAGCTTCGATTACACATGTCGACATAAGAACAACATTGACAACGTATAAGAACTTTTAAACATTATTAACCTACTAATCGTAGGTAATTAAACGTGCTTATACGTGTTACGTGACCTACCTTATACTGAAACATGTTGTGCAAGTCTTTTAATTTTTACCTAAGGGTGTGCTCTATCTACCTTTTTTTAATCAGGTATATCAGTGCCTTGTAGTAGTGCCTCCATAGTACCTACTACCTACTAAGTACCTACCTATGTATAGTGATACCTAAAACAGTTTGGTTTAGGGTCAGCACCACAGCCTGAAGACGTCCAATGCTGAACATAGGCCTCCCTCCCCCACAGAGCGCTACTACGAGCAGCTGCTTTCCTCTTGCATCCATCGGTTCCCGGCTGTTTTCACCAGATCGGCGGTCCACCTAGTGGGGGACAGGCCTACGCTTCAACTTCCGGTTTGTGGTTGCCACTCAAGATCCTTTCTGTCAGTTCTACGAGCGATGTGGCCTGCCCACTGCCACTTCAAATTGTTAATTCTATCGGTGACTTTAGTTCTCTTGCGGATCTCCTCATTACGGATCTTGTCCCGCAAGGAAACTCATAGCTTTTGGTGCGAGAGCCCACTGCACAAATACCTACGTAATCGGGTACCCCAATAGGCTATCTTTAGATCGTTAGCCGACATCTAAATATGTAAAAAAAATCCGGTCTGCCAGTTCCGATCCTGCCGGGTCATGGAATTAATTGAAATTTTTTGACGTATCTTTTTTTCGTCAAAATTTACCCGAATGAAAGTTCTGGCAACAGTTAACCATTGATTAATTATGTTGGTTAACGATCTAAAGATAGCCTATTGGGGTACTCGATCACGTAGGTATTTCTGCAGTGGGCTCTCGCACCATCCCTCCATAGCTCGCTGCGCGACTTTGAGCTTACTCATAAGGCCAACCAGTACCATGTCTCAGTGCCATATTATTAAGTCATCACTGGTAACACTCACTGCTTAAAACTTTCGTTTTCAGGCTTTGCGATATTTTAGACGAAAAGATATTAGGACGCTTCCTGAATGCTGCCCAGCCGAGTTAGATTCTTCGCGCGACCTCTTTTTCGAAGTTGGACCTACCTAATTGGATAATCTGTCATAGGTAGACATATTTGTGTTACATATATTATATTTGTCTTTAAAGATTAATAAGGATTAAATAAGTAACCTCTTTATTTATACCGCTTTTTACACGGCTCCCAAAATAGAATTGAGTCCTCAAAAAAACTAAACGGTACCAGAGGGATAGTCCACGCGGGCGAAGCTGCGTGGGCAGAAGCTAGTACCATATAAGTATTACGCAAGTAAGGAAGTTATAGTATATTCTATACTGGTACTACGCTCACGTTATTCCACCTGCTGTCAGCCCAAGATCATGCCACAGATAACTGCAACAAAGTAGAGCGTGTGTTTTCGCGAGCGTGAGGCGCGCGTTCATGGCCTCGCATTGCTCCTTCGTCAAACAAATAACTATCGCACCACGCGCGAGGAAGCATCGACCCTAGTCACGTGGCTTCGTAAAGCACGCTAACAAGTGACTATTGTGTAATCTGTGGCTCTGAGTTTTAATAGGGCTGTCACTGATAAAAAAGGTAGGGTTAGCGGGAAAACCTATTTTTATTGAAAAAGTGGAGATGGTTTTTTGGCGGGAACGCGGAAAAGTTCACGTCATTGCATTGTATTCTTTTTCAAAACTTGCGCTTTCTGCAGTTTTAATGTTTAAAATTGGTGGCGTTTTACGTATTAAGTGCTGAATTGCGAGCATATAGGTAAGTGTAGGCAAGTGATATAATGTGGTGAAACGTGATTTTTCATGTTGCTTCCAAAACTCCATAGAGGTTTCTAGTAAGGTTGCCACCACTTTACTAGGGCATGACTTAGACTGGACTGTTACCACCTGACTTAGACTGGACTATGACTGACCCAGACTGTGACTGACACTTGAGTTTACGTGAAATACCTATTCTAAACACGATGAAAAATTACAGTACCTGACACTGGCTCAATAAACAATGTGTGGAGCCAACGAAAAAAAAAAAAAAAAAAGTGAATGTTTATTGAATTTGCGTTGGAGTTTTGGCGGGAACGTGAAAAAGTTCACGTCGTTGCATTGTATTATTTCACAAAACTTATGCTTTTTCTAGTGTTAATGTTTAAAATTAGGGGCATTTTACGCATTAAGTGCTGAATTACGAGTATAAGTGTTGGCAAGTGATATAATGTAGTGAAACGTGGTTTTTCGTGTTGCTTCCAAAATTCCATAGAAGCCTCTAGTAAAGTTGCCACTACTTTACTAGCACATGACTTAGACTGGATTATGACTACCTGACTTAGACTGGACTATGACTACCCTGACTGACTGTGACTAATGACTTTACATGAAATATTTCATAATACGATGAAAAACTACAATACTTGACACTGGCTAAATACACTATGTGTGGAGCCAAAATATATAAAAAAAAAAAAAATTGCGTAGAAAGAAAACAGAAGAGTTTTGGCGGGAACGTGAAAAAGTTCACGTCGTTGCATTGTATTATTTCACAAAACTTATGCTTTTTCTAGTGTTAATGTTTAAAATTAGTGGCATTTTACGCATTAAGTGCTGAATTACGAGTATAAGTTTGGGCAAGTGATATAATGTAGTGAAACGTGGTTTTTCGTGTTGCTTCCAAAATTCCATAGAAGCCTCTAGTAAAGTTGCCACTACTTTACTAGGGCATGACTTAGACTGGATTATGACTACCTGACTTAGACTGGACTATGACTACCCTGACTGACTGTGACTAAGACTTGACTTTACATGAAATATTTCATAATACGATGAAAAACTACAATACTTGACACTGGCTAAATACACTATGTGTGGAGCCAAACTATAAGAAAAAAAAAAAGAAAACAGAATTCACACAGCTGTTGAAATTCGTTGACTTTGACATAAATGCATAATATTCAAGAGCATCTGTCTTTGAGGTAGCAATAAGCTGATGTAATAACGGTCATATACATAATGGTAACCCATATCCTCAAACACACACTGAATAGGTTGGAACCCCGCACCGCAGAAGGATCTAGGGCAGCTGCTCGCAGCGAGCTGTCATTTGGATTACTCCTGGAGTACCCCGATCCCGACGAAATTCTACAATTCTAAATGCATAATGCAAGCAAAATTAATAATCATACGTGTCATTCTTCAACTAACTTTTAATAAAATCAATAAAAGCTGGCAAAATTTGAATACTTGTCAGTGGGTGCGTTCAATTTAAAATTCGGGGTAACCGCTCAGCCACTCTCGCTTGAATCTCTGCTTTTATGGTATTGTAATGAAATGAAAATGAATGAATAATAATTTTCAGCAGTGTTTTGTTTTCGTTCGTGTCTCAGACGTGTTTATCACGTTTAGTCACAACGTGGCACATTGAATTGAAAATGAATGAGCCCTGACACTGTTGACCCCTACCGGCTACCTTGTGCAGTTGCATAAGAGATTTTGGTAACGTCTTCTATTTTCATGAATACATGAAATAAATAGGACTCACATACCTAAATAAATGAAGTAAGTGGCATCACTTAGGTACCTTTACTACTTTCATAAATCTATAACAATATTATAAAGAGGAAAGATTTGATTGTTTGGTTGTTTGTTTGCATTGAATAGGCTCCGAAACTACTGAGCCGATTTGAAAAATTCTTTCACTGTTGGGAAGCTACACGATCCCCGGATGATATAGGCTATATTATATCATCAAAAAGTTAGGGATCCTTACTAAAACTCCAATAATGTAATCCAAAATGTTAAAAAATTACGTAACATATTCATTATTTCGTGCGAAGCCGGGGCAGGCTGCTCATTCATGAATAAAGTGGGTAGGTAACTAAACTGTTACGTCATGTGCGATGACGCTGTCCCCAATTTTAAAGGCTTTAGTTGACAGATCTACAACTCCTAAACCTGTTGCTGTTCCTGTCAAATAGACGGCAATGTAAAAGACGGATATGTTTTTAGTAAGTTAAAAACTGTCAACTCAAGCCTTTTAGGTTTGGACCTTATGTGTGTTATATTAGCCGTGTTTAACCAGTAGGACGTACGCGGCGGCGTGCGCAGAAGGGTCTGAGCCCGCCTAGAGCCACAGTCGGTGCAGATCCTCGGAGTATTTGCTACAGCAAATACTCCAGCGATGCCCTGGAGGACTGACGTGGAGAACACGTGGACGTGGATTGACGTGGGTTTCACGTGAACAGTAGTTGCTCGAGAGTCAGTCGCTCCTAAGCTCAAGGAGAAAAACTATTAAACCTTCTACATTAACTAATAAGTAACGTATAAACGTGATTTCTTCAAAGGGAATAATAATAGTTAATCTGAATACATATTTCACCCCGCAGCACTCCACGGTTATACCCGCGTTCCTTTGCTACAGGATAACCGTTCCTGTTTTCAGGATAAAAAGTAGGTACCCTATGTTCTAATCCAGAGTACAAGCTACCTTCATGCCACATCCAAATCCGTCCAATGTTGATGCGTAAAAGAGTAACAAACATAAACAGATACAAACTTTCGCATTATAATATTAATGTGATTCTTGTAGTGCGTAGGGGCTTGTGGTGGGTGGCTGATTATGAAACTGAATTATTGGTGGAAAATAGGTGCAAGACCCTACACATAGTGCGTTAGGCTACAAAATGAAAGCAGCATATCTATTTAGTCCAGTGATTGTGTGATTCTTGTGCCATTGCTATTTAAATACATTACTGTGATCTTAATCTTATTGTTGAGACGTGGAAATCTTGTACGACTCGATTCAGGCGTTCTTTCTTGCCGTACACCTGCAAAATGTGGAATGAGCCAGCGGTCTTTCCGCAGAGTTATAACATGGAGTACTTTAAAAGGAGGGTTATAAGAGTCCTACAGGGTAAGCAACGCATTGGTGACGCCTCCTCCGGTGTTACAGATGTCCATAGGCTACGGTGACCACTTCCCATCAGGTGGGCCGTATGTTTGTTTGCTCGCTTTAAAATAAAAGAAACTGTGACATTGACTCTGTGCTTTTTAAGAGTAGCGTACCAATTTGTGCAAACGTGATTACTCAGCTCCACAAGCGCTTGAGTCACGTTTCGATTAAACGTGTAGAAGTCGGAAGTGTTCGAGCGCTGACCTCTGCATTATATCCGGATGCATTTATTGCGAATAGATTAGATTGCGTCTTGCATCGTGATGCTTTAAATAGTAAGCTATTTAAATTGTTACGTGTGGCACGTGTTCGGCGCGACTAGCCGTTTTTAACCGATCGGTAAAGTTAAGCAACGTTCGCTGCGGTCACTACTTCGATGGGTGACCGCTACAGCAAAAAGTGGTATTTACAACTGAGCGCTACCGTGATTCGGAGGGCAATAGTCGTTAAGCCAAGTCAGAAGCCTTTGGGCGGCATAAAATTTCTGATACCAGAGCTGACTGGCCACTTGCCTACACGAGAAGAAGAAGCTTTAAAACTTAAAGTAGGTATTCAAATAGCTCTAGATCAGGTAAGTTATCAAATTACATCAGCTGGAAGACGTCAACTGCTGAACATAGGCCTCCCCAAACGCTACTTTGGACGCTTATCCTGTGATAAGACCTATGGCCCCTATGGGGCGTTTGCCATACACCTCGCTTGACAGACGTCTTGGTGATCGCAGAAGAGTTAATATAGGTACCGAGGAGAATGCAGATATGAGTATTCGTTACGGCACCCACGGCACAGAATAGTAAAGTGGGAGTCCTATGTAGTTGCGAAGAACGCTGGTGCGACGCAAGCTGATGCGAAAATTTTTGTGGGCGGGTCGCCAGTTCGAAAACTCATCGTATCGAAAACCAACCGATCGAACGACTCTAGATCGAAACATGAATCTGTAAGTTTTATTTTTATGGATGGCAGTGCTATCAGGCCAGTGAAAAAGGCAAAAAGGGGGGTTTAAAAAAGGGCAAGGACGTATCGTAATTCGTACCTATAGTAGGTTAGGTATACATACAAAAAAAAAATTAATAGTTTTACAAACTATAGTCACACCGCAAACAATATAGGTTAAACCTGCAACCTAAAACAAGGCTTAAAGTACGTAGACAGGTGGGCCTAATAGGCTTTGTGCTCATGCCATAAATACATAGAATCATGCCATTCTTTGGTATAGACATAGATAACTCATGTGATGTGATGTGAGATATTATGTATAAGTATATAAACTATAAATTATTATATAAACTAAAATATAAAATCAGATTAAAGATGAAATAGAAAAAATAAAAAGTAAAATAATTGACTATACTGAGGAACGTATTATTATGACATAGTAACTGAAGTCCCAGGTTAGTCAGCTGTCACACTGCGCTGTCTGTGCTGCGCTGTCAGTACTCGAGCCACAGATTAGCTACCTTAAACATAGTATTGTTGAGCCCATGTGACCAGACGTTTCGGGAAGTCAGCACGTGCTTGCGCACGTGACATGGGTGCGCACACGCAGCTTGTTTGTTCGGGAATTTTGATACTGTATTCTGTACTTATAGGTACCTACCACTGAAAATATAACGCTATACAGAATACAGTAATACAGTGGTCAAACGCGGTGCCAATAAATTATTTAAAAAAAAGTAGGGATCAAAATTCGTTACAGTGTACCTATAGGTATAGTTTCATATGACAATAAGCACTTTATGATTTTATAACAATAACATAAGTTAATTATTTTAAATAATCTCATCTTGACTTGTAAAAGTGATAAAAATAGCCTAATTGCAATAAAAAAATGAGTGACTATGTATGAAGGATGTCTGATGAAAACTTATAGTAGGTAGCGTAGTATACGTTATCATCATCATCATCAACAGCCTGAAGACGTCTACTGCTGAACATAGGCCTCCCCCAGAGAGTATCACTTTGAGCGGCTGCTCGTTTTCTGCATCCATCGGCTCATGTGGCTTTCACCAGATCGTCGGTCCACCAAGTGGGGGGCTGGTCTATGCTGCTTCTTCCGGTTCGTGGTACCGAGACCCTTTCTTTCCATCGGTTGTCAGTTTGACGAGCGATGTAGCCAGCCCATTGCCATTTCAACTTGCTAATTCTAAGAGTGATATCGTTCACTTTAGTTGCCCTGCAAATCTCCTCATTATTATATCCTCATTAGGATCTTATCTCGCAGGGGAACACTGAGCATAGCTATCTCCATAGCTAATTGCGTGACCTTCAGCTTACTAATGAGGGTAACCGTAAGAGACCAAGTATCAGTTCTCTAAGTCTTAAGTCATAAAATATTCATATTTCTGTTCTGCGCTCAACTTATTATAACCCGCTCATTTTGCAACGCCATCTAGTTTTAGACATATTTTTAATCTACGCTGTTTTCTTGGTGTATTGGCTGTATTGGCATTCCGCTATCCTCTCCTCCTTGATTCTTGGTAATAGACATTAGTGACCGACAGCTTTAGATTGTTTATATGCTAAGAGTCTTCTGACTTCTATGGCGAAACAGGGTGGGTAAGGTAAGCTGGTATTATTAGAGAGATTGCACCTGCCTCCTTTCACCGTTTCATTCATTCATCCTTTATCCTTATCTTTTTCTCTATTCGTTCTCCCTTTCAACTACAGGATAAGCGTGGCTTCGTTCTCGTTACCGAAGATATCTTATCGTAGTGTATGGATCACATCTTATCTATATGTAACAATGACTGTTTTATAAATAGTCAATGATATGTGTACACTCTGCGTAGGCCAGCCATATTGTCATGACATCACCAAACTTAGTCATATTTTGGCAATATCTGGCTCTTTTGGAGTACTCTGATTTTGTCAATAGACCTAATACTCAAATACTCATTTATTTATAAACTAGGTTTAAAAGTCGGCCTATCCATTAAGCTTATACAGTAACACGCACATGCCAGTTTAAGATGAGCCATGCGTTCAAAGTTTCATGTAGGTACATTACGGGTTTGAATTAATAAGGGCCTACCTTGAAATATTTACGGGATAATATTTAAAGTACCACCTTTCTGAACCGGAACCGTGCTGAATTTTGGGATAAGAAGTTTCCTATGTAATATGAGCTCAAGTCGTGCCAAGTTTCATTTGAATCCATTCAGTAGTTTCGGCGTGATGCTCAGCTCAACACTCAACACACAAAGCTCAGACAAACGGGCAAAAATAAAAAAAAAATAGTTTTGGCTTCAGCATCGGCTATAGAGCCCTCCAAAAAAAAATTCAAAATATATTCAATATGCAGATTTGGACCTGTTACAGTTTTATTATAAGTTTAAATATAGATTATAAAAAAGATAATGTGCTATCTACCTATAACTACGATTGTTCGGCTATCTGTGTTCGTGTGCTCAAGGGGAATGACCTTGTCGTACCTACACCACACAACAATGAGGTCAATGAGTAAGAGTAGGTACCTATGAGGAAAATTCACTGAAATATTCTGATACCTACTTACATTATATTAGTTAGGTAAGTATGTATTAAATTCTATTAGGTAGGTACAGTTTTGTGTCGTAATTAGTAGCATGGAACAAATCTAATAGGCAGCCCGAGTCATTTATTTATTTAATACCTACATCACGATTTACACAACGCTGTAGGGTGTAGCCAGAAAGTGGTAGGACTTTTATGCAAAGTTCGTCTAGGGAGGTACCACCGCTTTGCCAGTTGTTCTGCCGCCAAGCAATAGTGTGCAGGCACTACTGTGTTCCGCTTTGAAGGGCATTGTAGCTAGTGAAATTACTGGGCAAATGAGACTTTACGAACTGATCTCACAGTCTAGAAAACTTTTTTAGACTGTGTGATGTCTCAGGACGACGCGCGACGTGCGCAGTGCGCAGTGTCACGCGAAACTTTAATTTAGAGTTCCGAGTGACACAATATGCTATGGGATGGGCTGCCGTGTCGCTTAACACCAGGCAAACGACGTCACGTCATTCGTTCACTTAAAAAAAGGTATTAAAACTCATTGTTTAGGCGAGACTGGCCCAAAAAACGCCCTTGTAAGAACAGACTTTTCTCTGAGATAAACCACACTTTTAGATATGAAAAAAATATATGTTATTCTTAAGGATGTCTTTGAGTTAAACCATAAAACTTATACATAAAAGGAATAACTTCACTCGATCGAAAAAAAATCCAAAGTTACCTCTATCTTACATTTTTTGAAATGACTATTCGACTTGTTTTATACGAATCGTATTATTTAAATAATTTTTAATGCATTATGTATTGATCAAAAAATTTAAATCATTAATAAAAATGTTAAAAAGTTAATACGGTAATTTTATATGAATTTATATCTTGGAGTCATGGCATCCGAGCGCGTTTTCGGGGCCGCCAGTCCGCTCGCAGAGCCCGTCGACGCCGGACGTATGCCAAATTTTTGCGCTCTACGACGCGAAGGTACGCTAATCGTAAATTTTAATTTATAAATAGAATAATTTAATTTAATTGTTTATTTCGAGTAACTTAACTAAGAAGTGAATAAAAAAAGATTAATAAAATGGGTAACAAATGTAATAAAAGGAAAAAAAATTAAGTTATGCATTTAGAAAATCGTACGAGTCCAGGAGCAAACGACGGTTTGTGTTTGTGTGGGCAAATGTGGACAGGCATGGGCAAGCGTAAGCAGTTATGTACAAGTGTGAAAAAGCTATGGGCAGGTGAGCGACTGGTGGGGACAGGTGGGGGCAAGTGTGAGAAAGCTATGGGCAGCTGGGTTGATGTGGGCAAAAGTACCCAGGTGTGGGCAAGTTTGAAAATGTGTTAGCAAGCATGGGCTAATAGGCAGTTTGTGTGGGCAAATGTGGACAGGCGTGGGCAAGCGTAAGCAGGTGTGGGCAAGTGTGAAAAAACCACGGGCAGGTGAGCGGCTGGTGGGGACAGGTGGGGGCAAGTGTCAAAAAGCCACGGGCAGGTGAGCGGCTGGTGGGGACAGGTGGGGGCAAGTGTAAAAAAGCTATGGGCAGCTGGGCTGATGTGGGCAAAAGTATCCAGGTTTGGGCAAGTTTGAAAATGTGTTAGCAGGCATGGGCTAATAGGCAGTTTGTGTGGGCAAATGTGGACAGGCGTGGGCAAGCGTAAGCAGGTGTGGGCAAGTGTGAAAAAGCTATGGGCAGGTGAGCGGCTGGTGGGGACAGGTGAGGGCAAGTGTGAAAAAGCCATGGGCAGGTGAGCGGCTGGTGGGGACAGGTGGGGGCAAGTGTGAAAAAGCTATGGGCAGCTGGGCTGATGTGGGCAAAAGTATCCAGGTTTGGGCAAGTTTGAAAATGTGTTAGCAGGCATGGGCTAATAGGCAGTTTGTGTGGGCAAATGTGGACAGGCGTGGGCAAGCGTAAGCAGGTGTGGGCAAGTGTGAAAAAGCTATGGGCAGGTGAGCGGCTGGTGGGGACAGGTGAGGGCAAGTGTGAAAAAGCCATGGGCAGGTGAGCGGCTGGTGGGGACAGGTGGGGGCAAGTGTGAAAAAGCTATGGGCAGCTGGGCTGATGTGGGCAAAAGTAGGCAGGTGTGGGCAAGTTTGAAAATGTGTTAGCAAGCATGGGCTAATAGGCAGTTTGTTTGGGCAAATGTGGACAGGCGTGGGCAAGCGTAAGCAGGTGTGGGCAAGTGTGAAAAAGCTATGGGCAGGTGAGCGGCTGGTGGGGACAGGTGGGGGCAAGTGTGAAAAAGCCATGGGCAGGTGAGCGGCTGGTGGGGACAGGTGGGGGCAAGTGTGAAAAAGCTATGGGCAGCTGGGCTGATGTGGGCAAAAGTATCCAGGTTTGGGCAAGTTTGAAAATGTGTTAGCAGGCATGGGCTAATAGGCAGTTTGTGTGGGCAAATGTGGACAGGCGTGGGCAAGCGTAAGCAGGTGTGGGCAAGTGTGAAACAGCTATGGGCAGGTGAGCGGCTGGTGGGGACAGGTGGGGGCAAGTGTAAAAAAGCCATGGGCAGGTGAGCGGCTGGTGGGGACAGGTGGGGGCAAGTGTGAAAAAGCTATGGGCAGCTGGGCTGATGTGGGCAAAAGTAGGCAGGTGTGGGCAAGTTTGAAAATGTGTTAGCAGGCATGGGCTAATAGGCAGTTTGTGTGGGCAAATGTGGACAGGCGTGGGCAAGCGTAAGCAGGTGTGTGCAAGTGTGAAAAAGCTATGGGCAGGTGAGCGGCTGGTGGGGACAGGTGGGGGCAAGTGTGAAAAAGCTATGGGCACCTGGGCTGATGTGGGCAAAAGTATCCAGGTTTGGGCAAGTTTGAAAATGTGTTAGCAGGCATGGGCTAATAGGCAGTTTGTGTGGGCAAATGTAGACAGGCGTGAGCAAGCGTAAGCAGGTGTGGGTAAGTGTGAAAAAGCCATGGGCAGGTGAGCGGCTGGTGGGGACAGGTGGGGGCAAGTGTGAAAAAGCTATGGGCAGCTGGGCTGATGTGGGCAAAAGTATCCAGGTTTGGGCAAGTTTGAAAAAGCTATGGGTAGCTGGGCTGATGTGGGCAAAAGTATCCAGGTTTGGGCAAGTTTGAAAATGTGTTAGCAGGCATGGGCTAATAGGCAGTTTGTGTGGGCAAATGTGGACAGATGTGGGCAAGCGTAAGCGGGTGTGGGCAAGTAAGAAACAGCTATGGGCAGGTGAGCGGCTGGTGGGGATAGGTGGGGGCAAGTGTGAAAAAGCCATGGGCAGGTGAGCGGCTGATGGGGACAGGTGGGGGCAAGTGTGAAAAAGCTATGGGCAGCTGGGCTGATGTGGGCAAAAGTAGGCAGGTGTGGGCAAGTTTGAAAATGTGTTAGCAGGCATGGGTTAATAGGCAGTTTGTGTGGGCAAATGTGGACAGGCGTGGGCAAGCGTAAGCAGGTGTGTGCAAGTGTGAAAAAGCTATGAGCAGGTGAGCGGCTGGTGGGGACAGGTGGGGGCAAGTGTGAAAAAGCTATGGGCACCTGGGCTGATGTGGGCAAAAGTATCCAGGTTTGGGCAAGTTTGAAAATGTGTTAGCAAGCATGGGCTAATAGGCAGTTTGTGTGGGCAAATGTGGACAGGCGTGAGCAAGCGTAAGCAGGTGTGGGTAAGTGTGAAAAAGCCATGGGCAGGTGAGCGGCTGGTGGGGACAGGTGGGGGCAAGTGTGAAAAAGCTATGGGCAGCTGGGCTGATGTGGGCAAAAGTATCCAGGTTTGGGCAAGTTTGAAAATGTGTTAGCAGGCATGGGCTAATAGGCAGTTTGTGTGGGCAAATGTGGACAGGCGTGAGCAAGCGTAAGCAGGTGTGGGCAAGTGTGAAAAATCTATGGGCAGGTGAGCGGCTGGTGGGTACAGGTGGGGGCAAGTGTGAAAAAGCTATGGGCAGGTGAGCGGCTGGTGGGTACAGGTGGGGGCAAGTGTGAAAAAGCTATGGGCAGGTGAGCGGCTGGTGGGGACAGGTGGGGGCAAGTGTGAAAAAGCTATGGGCAGGTGAGCGGCTGGTGGGTACAGGTGGGGGCAAGTGTGAAAAAGCTATGGGCAGGTGAGCGGCTGGTGGGGACAGGTGGGGGCAAGTGTAAAAAAGCTATGGGCAGCTGGGCTGATGTGGGCAAAAGTATCCAGGTTTGGGCAAGTTTGAAAATGTGTTAGCAGGCATGGGCTAATAGGCAGTTTGTGTGGGCAAATGTGGACAGATGTGGGCAAGCGTAAGCGGGTGTGGGCAAGTAAGAAACAGCTATGGGCAGGTGAGCGGCTGGTGGGGATAGGTGGGGGCAAGTGTGAAAAAGCCATGGGCAGGTGAGCGGCTGATGGGGACAGGTGGGGGCAAGTGTGAAAAAGCTATGGGCAGCTGGGCTGATGTGGGCAAAAGTAGGCAGGTGTGGGCAAGTTTGAAAATGTGTTAGCAGGCATGGGTTAATAGGCAGTTTGTGTGGGCAAATGTGGACAGGCGTGGGCAAGCGTAAGCAGGTGTGTGCAAGTGTGAAAAAGCTATGAGCAGGTGAGCGGCTGGTGGGGACAGGTGGGGGCAAGTGTGAAAAAGCTATGGGCACCTGGGCTGATGTGGGCAAAAGTATCCAGGTTTGGGCAAGTTTGAAAATGTGTTAGCAAGCATGGGCTAATAGGCAGTTTGTGTGGGCAAATGTGGACAGGCGTGAGCAAGCGTAAGCAGGTGTGGGTAAGTGTGAAAAAGCCATGGGCAGGTGAGCGGCTGGTGGGGACAGGTGGGGGCAAGTGTGAAAAAGCTATGGGCAGCTGGGCTGATGTGGGCAAAAGTATCCAGGTTTGGGCAAGTTTGAAAATGTGTTAGCAGGCATGGGCTAATAGGCAGTTTGTGTGGGCAAATGTGGACAGGCGTGAGCAAGCGTAAGCAGGTGTGGGCAAGTGTGAAAAATCTATGGGCAGGTGAGCGGCTGGTGGGTACAGGTGGGGGCAAGTGTGAAAAAGCTATGGGCAGGTGAGCGGCTGGTGGGTACAGGTGGGGGCAAGTGTGAAAAAGCTATGGGCAGGTGAGCGGCTGGTGGGTACAGGTGGGGGCAAGTGTGAAAAAGCTATGGGCAGGTGAGCGGCTGGTGGGTACAGGTGGGGGCAAGTGTGAAAAAGCTATGGGCAGGTGAGCGGCTGGTGGGGACAGGTGGGGGCAAGTGTGAAAAAGCTATGGGCAGCTGGGCGGAAAAAAAATTGTTCAACATTATACCTGCATCATGTACTTTTTTAACATTATAACATTTTAATCGTAACATTCATCATTATTATACCTACCTACTGGAAATAAGGTAATTGAAGTCGTTATTACCATGGGACTGGGTAGGTATTACAATAATAATAATAATAACCAAAAATAGCATTAAAAACACGGTTGTATCTCATACGTATTTTTTATCTAATAAAATAACGGTAGGTTCACAATTATTATATTATTACGTCAATCCAGAACATAAGCTAACTCTATTCTCAAAGCGACTTGATCTCCGCTACTGAGTTACATAACGTGGCTAACGAGCGAAACAAGTGCGCGCGGCGCATCGCACACAACTTTTGGGTCGCGTAAATGAATACGTCGTGCGTTCAAAAAGTGCGGCTTGAGGCAGCGTAAAATACCTAAAGATCCAGAAAAGCCTCGCCTTAACAATATTAATTAAACGTATTACTTAGAAGTGTTATTAGTGTGTCATACATAACATATTAAATCATCGAGTTTGTTATGCTTTTGTCTTTGAAATATTATTGCGCATGGGGCACTTCAAGAGGCGGATGAAAATAGCTCTAAAAAGGGCAACGCATCAGGGGGTCTAGCAAAGATACCTTTCCATTATGGTAAAACGCCGAACGATAATTCAAAATGTATGGGAATGACATTGCCTGCAGCGGAAAACTTTTCCGCAGGTACTGTCATTCCCATACATATGGAAACGGATCTTTGCTAGACCCCCAGTAGCGCCGCAGATGTTGCGGGTTACCTACAGGCGGGCCGTCATCCATCCATCCACGTTTAAAACAAAAATACTTAGATGAGCACCTATAATTATTTACATACCTACCTAAAATCCAGATTTATTGTAGGAGTACACAGTAGGTAGTTAATTTACTACCACAGTATTTACTATGTACTTGTTTGTTCCAATTTACTAATTATTGTAGGTATAATACCTACCTACCTATATTGGGCATAGTGTACCTACCTACCCTAACTTTGGGTCATCAGAAAATTACAAACTCACTTTTCCCAATTTAGTGTGTATGTAATTGTAATTTAATTTTGACGATTTAATTGTATTTTTAATATTTAATTTTATTTAAAAATTTACTAAATTGATTCATTTAATAATAAAATAAAGCCGATGTATACAGTATTTAGTGTGTTTAATAAAAAAAATAAAATTAGAAAAAATAGAACAATAAAGTGTTTTGCTCAAAAAAGTTAGTAGGTTTTCATACACAAGTCTACTATTGCCATCATGGGTTGCCATCTGTTGAGGAGTAGCGTAATCTCAACATTTACTACCGCCATCTTGTATCGAGTAGCAAAACTAGGTTATGTTACCAAGTTTTTTTTTGTTCTTGGCATACAGCAACTGTCATTTTTTCAACTGCTGTCAATGTCAACTTATTTATGCTGTCAAACTGTCAAAGTGTCACTGTCAGTGTCAAACAGCCCATCGTTTGATGAAAAGGTAAACAAAACGTTCAAGTTAAAATTATTTTTTATCTTATTTAATAAAAAATAGTTTTAGTACCTATCAGAACAGAAACATAATGAAAGCGCTAATTCAACGAGTTATGAATGCTAATGTAGCTGGTAAGTGATAATTTTTGATTCCCTTGGTTTTAAAAGTCTAGGAAACTAGTCTAGAAGGTTAAGTTTTTTATTCTAAAATAAACTGAAATGTTGCGGAGATATTGATACAAGGCCAGCAGCAGGCAGAGCGGACAGGGTACGTAAATAATTTACAACATTATTTGTTATCGTTAACGTTAACGTTATAGACGAGTAGGTACCTACCCATTTTATCAAAGCTTACTGAAGCTGGAGTTAGTGGGGAATTTTAGTAAAAATTTGTTGAAAAATCTCGAGTAAATCGATGTTTCCTAAATTCCCCTGTTTCCTCCTCCAAAACTTAACAAGTTCAATTATTTTTTGCATTTACATTTAAAAAATGAGTAAGTGTGACTATGTTCGTCTTATTTTTTTTAAAATGTTAAATACTTTTTAATTTTGTCTGGTAGTCATTTGATAATGGTGGTAATAACAAGGCATTTTTGGGATTTTTGGAGTCATATTTTCTTTTGTAATTAATTTCTGAAAAAAAAAATTGTGACAGGGACATGCCTACAGTAGACCTAGCTTTTGCAAAGAAAATAAATTAGTGTAGAGGCATAAACCAGGGAGGAAATAGGGGAATATGTTTGGACATATTTGTATGGAGAATCGTAGCTCATTTTTCTTCGCAATCTTTTCAGTGAATGGTGAAATCATAAGCAGCATTGAACGAGGTGTCTGTGTGCTTGTCGGCATCTCTAGTAGTGATACTAAGAAAGATATGGAATACATGTAAGTTTTCAACACATTATAGGATATTCTGCAATCTTGCAATAAAATTCCTCTAATAAGACAGTGCATTAAAATACAAAAAGTGGAATTACACTAGATATTCCTGTTTCATTTTATATTCAGGATGCACTTCCGTGAGGTCACACCTGAGTCCATCAATTATCTTATAGTGCATCAACTCTGCTGCCTCTTATACTACATCATGAACTGTAGGCTGTGGGTTTGATTCCCACCCAGGACATACATTTGTGTGATGAACATAGGTGCTTGTTCTGTGTCTGGGTGTTATATTGTATTATAGGTATTATAGGTAAAGGTAGGGTTCCCATAGAACAAGCTTTGCTTACCTTGTTGGGACTAGATGTTGCTGTGTGAAATGTCCACAAATATTTATTTATTTATTTTATCTAAATTCTAAACCCTTTTTCATAGCTATCACATGCCCCAATTAATCTCTGTTCACTTGTGGGCTTTGAAGGATGCTTTGGCTAGTATATTTAGTAGTGTGGTGACTGTGGTGAGATCTCACCATCAGGTGTATTTTCAAAGATTCAATTCAGTATCTGACTATTTATTACATTTATATTTATTTATCACCAAGCCGCCTACCAAGTGTGGTGATTATGGCAAACCCTCCCTATGATAAGCGTCCGTAGTGGCATGTTATGGGGGAAACCTAAGGTCAGTCTTGAACATCTTCCAGCTGTGTGTGTTTATATTGATCTGTATAGGAATTAATTTATTTTTTGTTTTATTATTTATTGTAAGTGTATTGGGCGTTTTTCGACTCACTGGCACGGCAACGGTATGGCTACGGCTCGGCTGCTGGGGAAGCAAAAATGTATATAGTTATGAATATATTTTAGACATGTATTTCAAATTGCCGACGCCGCCCGGCGACAAAAAAAGACATAAAAAGAACAAACAAAGACTATTAATGGTTGTTGTCAATACCTATGACAGCCTCTGTGGTGTGTTGGTTGAGCAGGTCGGCTCATAGCCCGTAGTTGACAGGTTTGATTCCCGCGACAAGATAAGTATTTATGCACAGAAAAAGTGCAAAGACTTGTTCCGAGTCTGGGTGTTGTGAAATCATGGTTTCTGGGTCATTAGATAAAGGGGATCTATGTATGTGATTGTTGGATGCTCTTACAGTTTCATACTAAACATATCGTCATTTGTTTCAGAGTTAGAAAAATACTAAGCATAAAGCTATTTGATGATGAAGACAGTAAGCGATGGAAGAAGAGTGTGGTAGAGAAACAATTTGAAGTGCTGTGTGTTAGTCAATTTACTCTGTACAATACTTGGAAGGTGAATGATACCTTTTTATTAATATTTTATAACTAATTTTAACCAATTTAATTTTTTTTTGTGACCGATACAGCTCTGAGAATTAGCAAGTTGAAATGGCAATGGGCAGGCCACTTCGCTCGTAGAACTGACAACCGATGGGGAAGAAAGGTTCTCGAGTGGCGACCACAAACCGGAAGACGCAGCGTAGGCCGGGCCCCCCACTCGGTGGACCGGAGAGTCGACCTGGTGAAAACCGCGGGGAGCCGATGTATGCAGGAGGCAAGCAGCTGCTCAAAGTGGGGAGGCCTTCAGCAGTGGACATCTTCGTGCTGTTGATGAGCAGTGTGAGGTTGATGTGCAGCAACACAATTGAATTATTGGAAATATACCGAATACCAGGAACTGGCTGCTCTCTGACTTAAGTAAATTTAAAAAGGATTTGTTTATTTATATTGTCTGTTTATAAAATAAGTATGCTTTAACATTACACAAGTTAATGATTCGATCACATCTTTTCAAGGCAAATAAATTTTGCTCTTTGAAATTCTTGTTTAGAATTGAGCACCCAATGTTTCTGCCAAATATTATCAAAATAGGTTGGTAAATGGCGCCGCTGCAAACTTCCCCTTATTTTTGGGGAAACTACCCTAACAATCGAAAATCGCCGACGACAAAAGAAGTCTCTGAACTTGTGCAACCTGTATACCAAGTGTTTGTCAAGATTCGTTTAGTGCTTTAGTCTATACTCTAGAGACTATACATATATAGAGACTCTAGACTCTCTGGTCTCTCTTAATGTACCTGAATATGTACCTACTCCGGACTACAGACCTAGAATTTTTTCGTGGACAGATGAAAGCAAATTGGCGAGTTGAAGCAGACTTTCGTTCACTTCGGTCAACAAGTATTTTGTTTCCAGGGCAACAAGCCAGATTTCCACAAGTCCATGCCGGGGGAACAATCCAAAGAGTTCTATGAGAATTTCCTACAAATGCTCAGGGAAGCCTACATTCCTGAAAAAGTTAAAGGTGAAATTGGAACTAAAATTAAATACTCTATTCCATTTACAATAGAGTCTATTGTAAATAATTAGTATTTATTTATATTTTCTGCTGATGTAATGTGATGATGCAATGCAACGGCTTTTAATGTCGTAGATATTAGTGTTGATTTTCTTACCACTTCTGTTCCTAAGAGATATTTTTATGTAAACGCATGTCGTGACATCATCGTCGGGGCATTCTCCTCGGTACACTAAAATCTTCTGTGATCTTCAAGACGCCTGCCAAGCGTGGTGATTATGGCAAACCCCTCTTATGGTAAGCGCCAATGTGGCGTTTTATGAGGAAGGCCTGTTATTTAGCAGTGGACGTTTTCCTACTGATGATATGTGGATTTGTGAATGAAAATGAAAATGAAAATGAAAATGAAAAATGAAATGAAATGAAATGAAAATGAAAATTTACTGAGGCATAAAAATAGGTGAACATTATAAAGTATTAATATCTTGACCGCGACAAGCTAGTCGTTCGCCTGGCCCCTACTTCATAAAGTGACGACAAATCATAATAAACCTGCATTTGTCAGTTAATGACTGACAATCATCACAATGGCGGATACAGAGGGGGGGGGGCATGGGGGCCATGCTCCCCCCCCCAAAAGACTCAGGAGTCCCATACTTTCGATTCAATTCAGGTGCACTTTTACACAACATAGGTACCATTAGGCTGTGTAGGATTGAGCTTAGCGCACCAGATTTAAGGGGTGGCAAGATTGGAAGCCGATGTTTTTTCTTTATTTTTTTGACGGTGTTTCGTTACGTCTTACAGAGAAAAGTCTACAAGACATCTTGCCGTTGACTTTTCCCTCTTTTCTTTAATTCTATATTCAACGGTACAGTAAACTACTAAGTATTCCATAGTAAAAGACCCAGTTCGCCGCCCCTAATCTACAGGCAGTAATCGGCCTCTTCCTACACTTTGTATGAGTAAAAAGACATCAGAATTGCGGAAAACATATTTCACACTCTTTTCACTACCCACTTATACTGGTCCAACTACTGGTTGGGGGCTACAAACTGGGTAGGTTATATAAAATAACTAAAATAATTTTAAAATTTCCTAGTAGTATTATAGTAGTTGTGAAGGTTTTTGAACCACCACACATTCGAGGTGCAGCCACAAAAATTTCAAATTAGTGGGTATAGATATTAGCCATTGTATTACAGTGGAATTAACTGCTAGTCTGCTAGAGATCCTTATTGAATTTTTATAAATCGATGTCACACAGATAGTTTTCGTCCTAGATTTGGTCGTTTGTTTTGATGTTTAAAGTCTCCCAAGATATGTTAAAAAAAATTTTGCGCTCGCTTCGCTCGCGCTTTGCCTACTGGTATGCGCCTCGTGTTACAATAACGTTAACGTTAACAGTACATCGCGCTGATTTTACGCGCCCGCTGCGTTTGCGCCGTTGTTTTCCGAGCTAAATCTGTTTTTCTAGTGAATGTAGATGACAAATATATTAAAAATATAATAAAATATATTCTTGTGCAATTTCGAGCACATTGTAGGTTATTTTGGGGCTCGCTTCGCTGGCTCTCTTCTTACTAGTATGCACCTTATGTTACAGTGACGTCCGTTTTTACAGACCATCGCGCGGATTTTTCGCGCTCGCTGCGCTCGCGCCATCTTTTCCGTGCTTGATCTGTTTCTCTGATGAGCTTTGATTATGGCTCGCAAATATACCCAAAAACGATTTCTTGTGCAATTTCGAGCATATTTTCGCGCTCGCTTCGCTCGCGCTTTTCTTACTGGTATGCGCTTCGTGTTCCAGTAACGTTCGATTTTACAGTCCATTGCGCTGATTTTTTGCGCTCGCTACGCTCGCGCCGTTGCTTACCGAACTTTTTGATAAGCTTGTATTAGCTCGTAAATATACCCAAAAACGATTTCTTATGTACTGATTTAGAGGCAAGGGCGGGAAATTTTCATAGCCTACCTTAAAAGTATGTAAATTCACCACTGACTCTACGTACGCAGACAGTGGACTTGCACTCCTACATATCCACATATCATCCCAAACCTAGCTCCGAATCTTGTCAGAATGCCCTCCCCAAATGAAATCCTGGATCCGCCCTTGAATCATCAGTCACGTGTAGTATTTTTGTTTTATGAAACCACTGATCTCTATTATACAAGTACGCTGGATAGACGATATCGTACAAAAATTGAGAACTTATGCCGATTTGAAGCGCTACTCCGAGTGTCCTGAGAACTACAATTTGAAAATCCATCGCGTTGATTGGTTGGTTTAATTAGTTCCGAGGACACTCACGATGTCACTCTTAGCAATCATCGCCAAAATGGCGAAAATCAAATGCCTTCAGTCAATATATTTGGTCAATATGAAGTCCAGCGTAATAGTAGAGGTCAGTAAAACTCATTCGACTGTCATTTTGTGGTTTATTATGATTTGTGGCTTTTATGAAATAGGGGGAAATATTAGGAATCTGCCTTTAATTGTTTACGTAAGTTTTTAGGAATCTGGCCCTACAGGAATAATTGAACTCATCAGCCCCCGTATTGTATAACTCAATCGCAATCGATGAATGGGCTTTATTTGGCCATTTCCGGTTGTGTAAAATCTACACCCATCGGTATTATGGTCCCTTAGGCGGAGAGCTGAATAGACAAAACATTGATTAACTATAATAATGAGAAATAATGAGAAAATACTAATGGATGGGGTGCTACACAATGCCAACTTGCCGGAAATGATGAAATGAAGCCCATTCATCGATTACGATTGGCTTAGACGGTAGCCCCAATTTTGGATCTCTACTTTCAGACGGTGAATTCGGTGCCTACATGCAAGTCAGTATACAAAACGATGGGCCCGTAACCTTCGAGATAGAATCTCCGAGCACGCTCCAAGATAAAACCAGAAAAGGTGACAAAAGTAATTTCTAATGGACAGAGTGACTGTGAAGTGAAGTCTTTGTAAGTCAAAAATAATTTAATTAGGTATTGTAAATAATTTTATTAATTTATTCGTATGATGCCATTAAATGGTGGAAGTTTAATTGGTTGTTTACTTTTGGGTATAGATATCGATTCGGTCTTATTATTCAATAGGAACAAAACTCTAGAAAGCTACCAGAAATTAACAAAGCCTATAGGATTCACTTTATAACACAGATTACATAGAGCTTGCTCTATTTTAGATCGCTACATTGTGTGATTATGATTACACGAAGGGTCACGCATTAAATGAGCTTGAAATAAATTAAAACAAAAGTAAATAATAAAAAACTTTATTTTGAAATAATGGTTATTATCTATTAACATTTGTTACAGTTAGGCCTGTGATTATGCAAATCCTCGTTAGAATTATTAAAACGTTTTTACAAAGATGATATGCCTAAAACTAAGTCTAGATTATAGATTATACATCGCTACGGTCTAATAGTTAAAGTAGGTGTATAATGATAACAGATAATGTACCAGAAGTTCAAATCCGTCTTTAGGGCTGTACTTTATCAGGCAACTCGGAGACATTTTTTGATATAATTATTCTTAATTCTCCCTTAGTTGAATTACTTAAATAAGATTAATTAGTCGTCATCATTTCATCCGACCTGTCTAACAAAACACAGCCTAATACTAAAATTGTAGAAAATAAACAAGAAATAAACTTGTATAAAAAGACAAAATAAATGCAATCTATAAACCCTCTATTTAAATATTACGATATATTAAATGAAGTTCAACAAACGAGTTTAGATTACTTAACGTCGAAATATTAATTTTAAATTATTATATTAAATTGTTTCATTCATTTTTGTATCATTTAGCCCGAGTGCCGCATGATTACTATTTCTATACCGTGAAATATAGATAATATAATCACTTTTACCTTTACGTTTATGTATCTACATAAAATGCCTATCTTCAATTCATACCCGATTCTTTAAGAATTTCAATCTCAACACCGATAAAGGCACTATTCGTTTTGGTATATTGCTGATACGTTTCCTCACTCCTAATTCACAATATCAATGGGTTAACATATTCGTACAAGTGTGAAAGAGTACATTTTCAAGATCTTATAATTAAATCAGTACATTCATTTGAAACCATCACTAAAAATTTAATTTATTTCTTTTTAGCGTCCACTCATGATTTCAAATCAGCACACTGACGTCTTTACAATTATCGAATAATTACTATTACAAAAATATCTATAATACTATTCCTAAAAATTATACGAATGAAACTGTTACCGAGAAAGGCTAAGGATTTGAATAACAACATATACCATGCAGAATTTAATGGACGTTGCAAATGTGCACGTTAAGGAAATTATTACCGAATGCTACGCGATATTTTTACGAAATCATAGGAAATAAATGCATTAAATAATCGAACTGACAATACTTCGGGCTTAGAAATTAGTTCGCCCAAAGCATTGTCGGTCCGCGCGTGCCGGAGGTCGGACGAATGACGTGATGTCATGGTTGTCGCGGTTTATATAGCGCGGTGGTGTGGTGGGGAAGAGCGCGGTGGAGGGGTTAGTCTACCAGAGTCCGGATGAATACCCGCCGGGTGGCACGCGGCTGTTTATCAGGCTGCTACCGTTTATCGAAGTAACCGTGTTGATCTGCCCGTTCATCGACTTGTACCCATCACCGGTGATCGGATTGCCTTCTGAAATTTACAAAAGCACACGTAAAATATCACGGCGATTTATGTTTGTTTTAATGGAAAATGATTCTAAATATACTAATCTTTATAATGGAATCTACAGTTGCGTGATATCGAATGATTTCAAATTTACCTTTCTATGATTATAGGGATGAAAAGATCTGCCAAAAACTATTTAATATCTCTAAGACAGTTTAAAACATGATGATAATTAATTGTGAACTTTAAGACATCATAATTTTTGCATGACCAAACATATTTAAACATCATAGTTTTTAACATCTCCAGATTCAAATTTGTAAAAGGCTCTCGCAGCCCGCACTAATCAATGATGAAAAGAATCATGCAAAATGCTAAACTTTACCTAAAATAAATCACGATTACAATTAAATACTAATTTATCTAAAAGAGAAAAAGATTGACAAAATTATCGTACAACGGGAAACCAGATAGCTTTGTTAAATTACATCAACTGTTCTACAACCTGAGGCTACCTACAAAGATTTATAGAAATAGAGAAGTGGCGTGCGATAGAAGAAAGATGAAACAATTTACACCAAGGATACATATTACGATACAATAACAACAGTACATAAAGCGGAATACAATATAAACAAGCTCGTATTCAACAGGTTAATAGATACCAAATCATTCTAAAAACGAATCTAATACTGATCTTCAATACACTGCGGCAAATAATAAAACTTTGTGAGTGCTTAATTCAATGACATGAAGGAATCGTAGTACAGTTCTTTCGTCAGCAAATCAAAAATTGCAACAAGCTCTTCGGACTTTCTGGTGCGGTATTCCTTCAGTCTAAATTGAACACCCACCCATCTCTCTGCGACGAACATAATCTACATAGTACGTCTTTTGGTTGAAGTCTTCAGCATGCCGGTTTGGATTAAACAAGTAGCCTGGGACGTGTTTGTGGAAGATTGGAGGGAACCCAGTTAGTGTATGAGGCCCTGGGACTAGAGGAGTCTCCAACAGAGTCAAATCGGGAATAGGACCATCTCTTTCGTATTTGAACAATGTCGGCGGCGGATCAGCATTAGCTATAAGAAAGGGGTCTATCGGCCCGCCCAAAGCTGGAATTGGATCATACTTATAGTCAAGCTTAGGTCTTTCGCCAAGAGCAGAAGTCATGCCAACAAAAGCATACGGCGGCAAAGGATGGTATGGTATCTTATGCTCGGAAGGTTCAAGGTAATGCTGAGCAGGAAAGGGAGGCCAATGTTTGTCAAGCACTAACTGTGGGGACATTGAGTTCGGATCGATTACTGGATGGCACATTTCTGGGTTGTCGGTTTTAAGACCGAGAAGCGTGTAAGGAGTGTGTCGGATGTTAGGAGATGGTTTCGTCGTGGATTCGACGTAGTAGTTAGCGGGTTGCGGGGGCCAGTCGCGTGTGAAATATCTGTGGGTGGGTTGTGGGTTGATGAGGTCTTCTTCATAAGGGTCGGGGGAGTCGGCACCTCGCAGGCTGGCGGCCGGGTGGCGCCGGCGCAGTGGTGGCACGCACACTCCGTCGCCTGTCACCGGATTCCGCTTCGGAGGCGAGTACGATGCTGACCATTCACAGAACAAACGGTTTTCATTCGAACTACGCTGTTTGAGAGCCAAAGATTCGGAGATATCTTTAAGAAGACGGAGAAATTAACAAATTGCCAGTGTGCATTTCTTGCAATACTAACAGACAGGGTGGATTTTTTATCCGTAGTTAAGGCAACCAATGGAGTGGAGGTGTTTCCATTTCCTTTGGGTTTTGGTGTTTCGATATTGTGAATCTTTGGCTCCATCAGTTACCTACATTATAATCGTGACTTTTTTACACGTCGCAGATATTATTATCATTAAAGTTATTCATTTCTCGTGCAAAACATTCATAAATTCTTTAAATTCTACGTTGTTATGCATCCATCGTTACATAAATGTTTAGTTATTTTTAATATTTGTAATCATGCTTCATTTTAAGCAACGCATGGTCTGTTTAGTAATGTTCATATCGCTGTAATCAATGCAGTTTTTAATGTGTAAGGTAGTAGATATTATTTTATTAGAAAGATAGTCGTGTACGTAACATAGATGTAGAGTGTGAATGAAATTTCGAAACGGAACGACGAATCGTTTACACTCAATGATTATTTATAAGATTAAGATTATGAAGCGTCGATATTATAGCGTGCACGTGTGCCAAATATTTGGGTAGAACGCAGTTAAATTCACACACTAAACTGCAAAAGAATCGCAACTCTGTGTGATGAATCTAGAACGTGGAGTGGAATGGACAGTCATGGCCTAGCTAGACACAGACCTATACTCAGAGTCAGCGACGGTTTCATACTTCTAACTGACTATCTCTGACATCTCACGCCAAAAATCCTTTAATATTCTTACCTACCTAAGCTATGTTTTTAACTTCATGACCCCGATCAAGTCAAGCTTCCTTGACAAGTTAATGTTTTGATTCTGGCAGGCGACTGATCATTTATTCGGTTGTGATTTAGAAATGGCAATAAACTGTTAGGTACTGTTGTTCACTGTTAGCCCTTTGAAATCGCTTCAGAGCTTCACAACATTTTAATCTGATTCTACAGGGACATATTTCTTAGGCTTAGATGTTTTACTTTCTAACGCGCTATTAAGATGTCTTGATCATTAAAGTTGTGACAGATTGGAACGGTAATCTGTTTAAGTGAGTGATGATATCGCCTAATGAAGTGTTGACTTTCTCGAGATCGTGTGTGAGATATCAAATTACAAGACGTTAGTCGTCGTATTCTTGATAGGTTATGTTTTAATTTGTAATACAACTCTGTTTTTTGTTGAATAGATACAACATTTTCCAGGTTATGTTTTATTATACAAAGCGGTTATTGATTCTCTTCGTAAAGTATGTTTTGACTAACTGAAAAAGATAAGGTGGTTTCTTTATCTATTTGTTTTTTCTTCGCATAACAAGAAATTGCCATAACAGCATCCCTCGTCAACTCATTCAAACTATTAGTGGCTTTACATTATGAAACTACAAGTCTAAACATCGTCTCTGCATGATTGTTTAACATTTTTAACCTTATAAAGTCAACACGAGTCTCTTCGCGCACAAAATTTTTGTCTAAAATATTTTTTTTCTTTTTTTTAACGGGCAAATTGCCAGCATGTTGGGTACGCTACCTACCGGTAGTGGGCTAGAGCACTTGGACTGTCTATAGGCCATCGCGGCTATTATACAGCCCATAAGTGTTCTTTGTAGTAGGTAGTGTAGCTAGTTTAGTTTAGTTTTGTTTTTTTTGGTTTTAATTATTGTAGTAGTAGCTTGTCTAAAAATAACTTGACTTTATAATACAAGTTAAAGTCTTGAAAGTTTAAAAAGTGTTATTTTTAACCATGTCTTTTTATCACGTACGTTTCTTAATTGGTTATGTCTCAAATCTCACCGTCAGTTAACCATATCCCACCTTCACCTAACCAAGCTTTTTTTTCACCTAACTCCGTCTTTTATCATCTATACCCCGTCTTTTATCATCTAACCACATTTTTCTATCTAACCAGGTCTTCTCACTACCTAGTACGTCTCATTACCTAACCACATATCTATCACCTAAAGCCTACGAATAAATTATAAGTCTAATTTATTCGTAGCCTAAAGTCTCTCTATCCATTCCACTAACGCCACTGCGTCTACCCCCTGTGTCCGCGTGCAATTACCGTGCCAACAACATATCGACTCACAGTGGTCCGCGGCGTCCGTCTCACCTCTGCTGGGCGTGGAATGCGCGCTTCCGTTCATCTTGGGCGAGTGTCCGTTGGTCTCTCCTTCACCGAACTGGATGTGGCTGCGGATTGTGTCGGTTACCATAGGAGCCACACCTGAATTGCCGCCCTGAAATTTTGAGAAGAAATCGGTTAAATTCATGAGTACCTACCGCTGGAGCCCATGTTTCCTGCTAACTTGCAAGACTTATTGACTTGAAACCCGGGTTGAAGGTTTTCAAGTTGTGAACAACTGCCCTATTTCATAACGCGACAAATCATAATAAACCTACTTGTCAGTCAATATAACTGACAATCACCAGTCACGTAGGTATAGTATTTTTGTTATATATGAAACGCAGGTTACGCGTATTCGACTAACGTTTGTAGGTTTATTATGATTTGTTCAAAGCAAGTTCGCAATATTGTAGACCTGCGTCCGAGTGTAATGGTGGGCAGTCAGTTAATAGGTACAGTGCAGGCTGTCTTGCCGCAAAAAACACAAACAGGACTTCTGTATTTTAATTGTTTAGTTATATTTTTGAAAAGGGGGACCCGAATAAACACACACAAACAACAAACATGCAAACGGGAAATGACACAATTGTTAAAGAACTATCCAATATTGATGTATTACCTATTCATAAAACTCATTAGTTATAGGCGTTGCGTTTGGCCCAACGGTAGTTATTGTTCCTTTGGTGAAGTTAAAAAGAATAAAGTGCTAATACTTAATGTTGGTTTGGCACACGTGGAAGGAAGACAGAAAAATGAGTTTAGGCTTTGAAATAAACGAGATGGCATGAAGTGAATTAGCCGAACCGTCTTTTTATGCCGTATAGCCAAGTAACATATTTAGTAATCTGTGGCATAGCTGTTGTTGTTTCGCAGTCAAGTGCGGAGTGCGGTAACGGAGGCAAAGAATATCACTGTAGAAAAGGCTCTAATAGATTAGCCATATTGAAAGGCATAGTAGGTACCTACTAATTACCTATTCTATGATTTCAACAACATTTGTGATTTTCCGTAACACTCATAAACTCATAAACTCACGCATGCTGTAAACATGGCAAATGGCAACTCATATCGAAGCAAAAGAAAAAAAACCTAAGTATGTTTTGGTATTTTTCAGGGAGCAAAAGCCAACCGCCTACTCCTTGATTCTTTCATATCGTTTTTCTTCCCGTGACCTGGTTTTCCTTTTACAAATGAGCTTTTCATTTCCTTGAAGAATGAGCTCACGTTCGATCTAATGGATAGGTATGTACCTACTGAGAATTTATGTTTGGAGTGGTTGCTATACACTTTATGAAGAAGTTATGGAAAAAATTAAGGAATAAGATAGAAACATTGCTTACATTGCTAAGGTTATCACACAAATATAAGTATTATACTTCATTACATACAATAGCCAAGATATTCAGTTTAATACCAGTACTTACAATAATGTTGTAGGTAAACCAAAATAAACCAATTACTTAAGTAGGTAGCTATAATTCAGATTATTAGTGTAAAAACGCCGATCACATAGCTAACATTGATCCAACCTAGCCAACAATATTACCGATTAGTCTAGCATTATACATTCGACGTTACATGCTCAAGATTTAAGAATACTATGTAGTTTCACTTCTCAATGTACTAGGCGTCACATAAATTTTAGAGCTGTGGAAATAAAACACAGATTAAAAACAACCCTAAACATGTCCCTGAACGCTACCTTACACGCCAGCGACGGCAGCGCCCTCCTTGTCAAACCTCATTCCTTTTTTATGTGCAGGTGTCACAACATCTAAAATTTTCCAAAATTTTTATTTTTTCAGTTATATTATTTGAGATGATAAAGTAGTTGTTTTAAAAGTGTTATTGTGTGGGGCAATGGAAAAAGGAGCATCATATTTCCAAAATACGGCGAAAACTTCAACGTTTAGAACGAAAAGTAGCACAGCTCGTCAACAAGTTCGGATGATGAAGGTTAGTGAAAATTCGTAGTCATGCAGTAATTATCTTGCAATATTCCCGTGTTTAAGTTGGTTTTTTCACTTGATGAAAACACCTAGTTATTATTTGTTGGAATTTCAAATTCTTTTTTCGTTTTCTTGATGATTTTATTTTTTGCCGTCTAAGTACCCACATATCGGTATCTTTTTCTGTGTGTGTGATGTTTATAGCACGGTGAGATACTTGATTGTTTCCATTTTAATACTGCCGTAGTATCGGTAAATGTAGGTATCTCAGGAGTTTGAATTTTGAATTCTTACCATACCAGTACACGGTGTGCGTTATACTCCGTGACATGAGAGCACGGTTGATAACGAAATAGTCTAGTGGCGTAACGTGATTACGTACAATGACTTTAAAAGCTTACTGCATACAGCAGCTTGTCTAATATACAGTCTAGTGGCGTAACGTGAGTGCGTACAACGGCTGATATGACAAGAATATAATATCATTATGGTTCAACTGCAAGGGCCGTTTTTATCTCTGTCTTTACTGATCACCGTCGTTATTATTCGAGATCACGGTCACCAGAACCAGTGCTATTGTCCTCACAATCACAACGGTCATACGATCTCTTACCAATTGAGATCGTGCGTAAGTTCTCCTGCTCCCCATCCGGATGTAGATATCTATTGACGGAGTAAATGGATCGGAGTTGTCCACTCATGACCCGGGCCCAAACACAAGCGATGCACCCAGTATTACAGCAGCAGAAGCGTTACCGCCAGAAATACCAGACGCGCTGGAAGATCATAATTATAGGAAAATAAGTGATATTAAGACCGGCTATAACGACGAGATAGCTAAACGTTGGGGGCAGCTTCTGATCGAGGTAATGACAAAAGAGGCAAAAGATACGATAGTACAGAAAACGTTATTTACTGAAAACTTTACCCAATCGAAAGTACCGAAACTCAATCGAGATTTTGGCTGTTTTAAGCGACAGTATAAAACATCGCGATTAACTTTTAGAAAAGGCTCAAAACTTATTAAGTTTGGGTATTGCCGGACTTACTCATTTAAAGTCGGCGTTGCTAAAAAAAAAAAAAAAGACCTTTCTAAGGTAGAAATCATAAAATGCTATTTGACGTTTGCCTGATTTTTCTGGGTTTACATCGAAATGCTGATGCGAATACAAAACATAGACGAAGACTCATTACTAAATCACTAGATAAATGATTCAACGCAGTTATTACTGACGTAAAAAGGGTTATGTTCTTGTTCGGCGCTGACCTCAGAGTAAAAATAAAAGCCACAAAAACAGCCGAGAGAACTGATCCTCAAATTAAGCTCAATATGCCTGGCGCTCCATCCTCATCGCTACAGCAGATAAAAAGGCCCACCCAGGTGCCAACCGACCAGGACACCCAGACCGGGTGGACAGAAGCCGAGGTACCCTACCCACCAAGGATTCACAGCCAAGCAGGGACGGCGGCCGCCACAATCAGCTGCGAGCCGCGCACCCCCGGCACCGAAAACGGACACAGTACACACACCGCAGGAACCAATAGACGTAAGTCTCCACTCTGGTAGATTACGCCACTTCGCTACCTACTGGGAAGTCATAACTAAAGACTACAAAAGGCTGAAGGCTTCAAAATTCCTTTTGTTAAGCCTCCTCTTCAAAAACTTTGAACCAGCTAACCCTAAGTTAAAAACTTAGTTAGAACATCAGAATGAGTCAATTTCAAAGCTACTAACTTCTGGGGCCATCATCAAATGCGACAACGTGCCGGTTCAGTTTACTTCGGGCTGTAATGTCAAGCATTTTTTCTGTTCCTAAAAGTGACAAAACATATAGCTTTGTTCTATATTTTCTGCATATATTTATTGATTCTGAGCATTTAAAATGCAGGATATATGCACAGCTACTAAGTTGATCAGCAGAGGCTGCTATAATTATGTGTACAATCGTCCTCCAAGAAACATATTTTTAATACCCATCAATGAATCTTCTAAAAAATACCTCAGGTGTAAATTGCATTGATATGACTTACTAATTTCAGTTCTACACTCCCTTTTGGCTTATCACTGGCACCTCTATTTTTTACGAAACTGATGGGACTAGCTGTTTCTTACCTCAGAAAATAAGGGTTACTATTGATTATTTATTTAGGTGACGTTTTATGTGTTAACGATACATTCGACAGTGACTTAAATAGTACGCTTAAAGCGATAGATCTCCTAGAGAGATTAGGCTTTGGGAGAAATACACATGTGTCGTGATTTACGAACAAAAAACGCCTAAAAATTCTTGACCAGACTACAGAAATTTCTAGTCTAGCTTTGCGTAATTTTAATGACAATAAAATGCTATCACGCATCTATCGCTTTGCCTTTGTCTGAGTTTACTTGGTGGCAAAATAACGTCTTGACAGCAAATAATACGTAACTACGAAACGGTAGGTACCTACACGATAGATTTTTTTTTTCTTCTTCTTTCACTCTTATCTTGGGTATATGTTGTAACAAAGAACATGCCAATGGGTTCAGGAACCATGCAGAGACTAATGATCATAATATTATTAATCTAGAATTGAAAGCAACCTTTATAGGTCTTCAATGTTTTGCCATGAATCTCTATGATAAAGAGATCTTACTGAAGATTGACAATACGACAGCCATAGCGTATATAAGTACATAGGTATGGAGGTGTGCAGTAAACCCATCTTAACGCGGTGGCTAGAGATATCCGGAAGTAGTGTGAGCGTACAAAGCTTTGTGTTTTTTTTTTTTGCATCTTATACAAGTGTAAAGATACCTCATACTGAGGCCGACCAAGGGTCAAAGACATTGGTGTTAAATGGGGCTTGGCCGGTGTACCAGCTTTTGGTAGAATTAAAAAGGCTTTTGGGATCACTGAAATTGATCTATTCGCGACAAATCTAAATTCAAAATGCAATTAAAAAGTTTCCTGGAAACGAGACTCTGCAACGTATAACTATAATAAGTATAAGAACGTTCACAATGAACTGGGAACCATGTTATTTTCCACGCCTTCCCTCCATTTTCGTTAATTCTTAAATGCTCAAGAAGAATAAGTAATGATCAGGTTACCAGAATTATGATTGTCTCTTTCTAGCCTTGAAAGGCATGGTACCCACTGTTCCTGTATCTTTTCCAAAGTTAATTAATATATTTAGACCCAAGCTTTTTATTGTTATTATCACCCTTCAGGACCCGACATCCACTCTGGAAACAGCTTATCCTGGTATCTTCAGTATTATCAAGCAAGTGTATCTAAGATAATCTTAACCAATGACGCTATCAAATTATTGATATGGATATGGCTGATAGTTCATTAGAACAATACTTATAGTATTGTAGTTAAGCAATGGTGGCAATTCTTTGTTAAGAATCTTGATTTTTTTTTTGGTCGCTGTGTCTCATACATGGGCAAATTATGCTATCTTGAACACTTGCCGCTCCGCGTTTGCTTAATACTAGGCAAATGTTAGTCAAGATGATTGAATTCTAAGGTTCATGAAAGGAGTTTACAGAACTAAACCTTTTCTTAATTTTTTACCACTATATATTATGACCATAATCTAGTGCCCAACCATCTTTCAAAATTTTGCGTCAGTAAAGTCAACGTTTACACTGCCTATCGAAAAAGCTTGTAGCTCTCCTTGCTTTGTCAACTGCACAATGCGTACAGACGCTATCGTTAATAGGTACGCATATTTAATATTAAAGTAAGTAATACGAAAATAGATATTAATATCTTATTTAGGCTTATGCGGCAATTTCACCAGCGTCCTGATTAAAACATCGGCCCCAAGTAGGCCGGTACCTACCTAAACTTATTATACTTTGATTTTTTTTTTGCCTCTAGAGCAACAAATAATGTTCTGCGAAGACATTCTGCATATATTTATATCGGGGCTACTAGGTAAAGACTTAGGAGCCTACCGCTTACTCAGAAGTTAATTCTCACTACTGAGAAACCAATCCATGATGCCCGTGCCGCTACTATAAGTAGGTAGATGAATTAAGAACGTGCTGGCCGATAGTGGTGTATAGTGGTCGATAGCGGGCTCTTTACCACTCATATTTGGTCCCGTCATGCATCAACTTCGGCAGCCAGTCATGGTGGAGTTTCTGTCGACGTTATAAAACCAACTGTGAACAGGTCGTAAAACTTGTTAACATTTGCTAAATTCTCCAAGCACCTCATAACAGTAGATGAAGATAACGCATTCGCAGAGGCAATATAAGTTTTATTCGAATGCATGGTCGTGAATTTGAGAAGATCTTAAGTTTTTTTTTGTAATCAGGTTCTTATAATAATTAAGGGCCATTTTGATAACCTACACTGTAGGTAGATGACACTCATGTAAAGAAGCAATGAATGAGTTCTTTTTTGTTTGAGTATTTATTGCATTTTTTTAACATATCTGTTAAAATATAATATAGTCACGAATCTCGTTTATGTAAATGCGCTAAACATCTACATAGTATTTTTTTTTTTTTTTTTTTTATGTAATTATGTAATTAAATGACGTATTCTTAAATCTTGAGCATGTAACGTCGAATGTATAATTAATGGTTAAACGAACTTACCTTAAGTGATGTTCGACCATAATTATACGAGACGTTACATGCGAAGAGATTTAAAGTCCCGCCCGGACCCCAAAAATGTGGTTATAGTTACATTTACTTACCCCTGCATATCTAACATAAACGAGATGGTAGTCCAAGGAAAGTCTCTGAAATGAATGAGGTTTGACAAGGAGGGCGCTGCCGTCGCTGGCGTGTAAGGTAGCGTTCAGGGACATGTTTAGGGTTGTTTTTAATCTGTGTTTTATTTCCACAGCTCTAAAATTTATGTGACGCCTAGTACATTGAGAAGTGAAACTACATAGTATTCTTAAATCTCTTCGCATGTAACGTCTCGTATAATTATGGTCGAACATCACTTAAGGTAAGTTCGTTTAACCATTAATTATCTAAAGCTCAAATGAATATAAGTGTTAATTGTTATTGGCTTTAAAAAAGTATCAATCAAAACATACATAATATATAGACACCTACGTATCATAGTTGCCAACACTCGCGCTATTTCATCTGCATTGCAGACCCATGATTTAGCTCCTACCTACCTTCCAGACAGAGTGCTACGTAATTAATAATTCCCACTTAGAAAGGCAACGAGCAATCCAGTATGTCTTTAATTTGAGCACATAATTTCATACTTCTAGACTAGAACCTGATGCTATTGCTAGACTTTCGTGTCTGCAGACGATTAGGCTTCCCAAGCAATTGAGTACTCGACGAGTAATGGTCCTGGTATTGCCAACTAATTCAATATTGTTGTTGTTTGTTGTAGTCAAATGCCTCGTAATGCTAACGGGCTGTGGCAGATTAATCTTGGCAGTTTATTGATGAAAGTTGACAACGATTGTGACAATGAATTTTAAATAGTACAATTAGGTTAGGGTACGAATGGGGCTGGCATACCAGAATGGGTAAAAGCCCCAAAACAAATATATATTTAAAAAAAAATGGTACATTTGATTTGTGTTATCCCTTTCTAGACAGTATTGTTCCAACAGCCAAAGAATATAAATCCCTTTCTCCACCACGTTGCGTTGATTACAAGGTCAGGTTTTCATGAAAAAATCTTTTGTATGTCCAAGCCTTGGCACTGTAAAAGGAACTATGGATACTAGTGGGTTAAGAGTTAGGAAGCATTAAATATAACGCAAATTTTGTAAATGAACTACTGGGTTTACTGGGGAAGTTTAAGCGGTTCACACACAGTGGCTTATGTCGAAATGGCTGGCAGCACTGCGGGATGAGTTATCATATCGTGTTGGTTCGTACTCTTTGAGATATGATAACATGTGCATTGAGGTATTCATACTGAAGAGTACACGACTCCAAAGTGTGAGCAAAAAGCGTGTGAAATTCAACTTAGAATTAGTGAATAGACTAGCTGTGTTCCCATCTCCATATAAAAAAATGTCTGGAAGATTCCAGGGTTGTCACGTACCCGTACCTGGCCAAAAAGCCGGGAGTGTGTGTCGCGCGGGCGTGTAGGAGTATCACGAACGGCACGCGGACGAGATGCGCCGTTTTTCATAGGGCTGCCACCATCAGTTGCGTCGGAGTTGAAGATTTCTGCAATCGAGCTCTTGGGGGCATTGGGCACCCTGAAAAAAGAAAATAAAATAAAATTAGGTTTAAATTTACAGATTAATAATTTGTAAAGGAAAAATTTGAATCACGAGCGGGACTTGAACTCGCTCCATCCGTCACTTAAGCCGGGACTATGCTTTACTTAAGCTACCGTGACAAGTGGTCTCATGTCCGAATTTATCCTTCACCTTTTACAACCAACTTACGGGGCTGGCAGCGCCATCTATTGAGAAATTCTTAAGAATTATCCCAACCAGCACGGTCAAGTTACATCAACACAAATGCTGTAAAGATAACGCCTGAGCAGGCGATACTGCTATAAAAATCATAAATATTAGTTACATTTTCCTAAATCTAATGAATGACGCCTAAAAAACATTGAGACGAGATAATTCAATGTCACAATAATGTTTTTAAAATGAGGTGTGAACCGAAATGATAAATGTGAAAGAAACAATATGCATAACCATAAAAACTCCTCCCTGTCGACATTCTGTCTCGTACCCTCGAATTGAGCTCAGCTCTACATTATGATACCTACCTATTTGGCATATTATGATAATTATGCACCTGTTAAATTACCTATACATACTTACGTCATCTTCAATATTATCTATGTACCCTACTATAATAGCCAATTTAGTATAAATCTGTCAAAAGCAATCATCAATAATACAGGACCACCACACCATTTAAGACGCCTCTAAAAATTCAAAGTTATCAATGTCTCTAAGTATAACTATGTATTTTATCGCTTGAATAAAATAAATATCACGTTGGGCTTTCAAATCGAGAGTTTCAGGCCTCCGTATATATCATTTTTCGTAACACCCTTAGCCGGGGTTCCACCGGGGTACTTATTTAACAAAACACCGCTTAGAAACCAACGCAAACTTCCTATCAAACAAAATATGATACAAGAAAGCACCAAACGTATAAAGTATATTATTACTTTAATACCGATAAGTAATATTATCCCAAAATGCCATGAAGTAAGAAAGCAATGGAGTACCTAACTACTACTATCATCATAGTAAGGTTAGACCCTAATTTCTGTGGACTGTGATAGTACGAAAGCATATTTCTCTTAAAAAAGTCCACAAGTCACGGTCCGGATCAGGGGCAGACAAAATTATGCCATGATTGATCGACGCATTTCTTTAATCGGGCATCAGCGCGAATTTTTGGATAAAGTTGATATAAATACAAAAACACGTAACTTCTCGTTTAATGTCCGGGAAATGCTTACATCTATTGAAGTTGCTTTCTATAAACTTTGACCATCAATAGTTATGACTAACGGAATGTTAAGAAGTATGACTGTTAAAGCAACGGCTTATAGAAACTGGTATGCGCAGTCAAGCAGATTAATCATCATTGCACTGGTTCCCTACAGACGGACACGCATAGACATCATTATACCTGGCAGGGGGCTGACTTCCGGTTTGGGGGACAGGGGAACAGGTCATTTCCCCTGGATACTGCTGACCACGAATCAATAGAGAAGCGGTTGGGCTTGACCAATCATAATAACAAAAGGATAAAAGTTGCTGTGGAACGAGTTTTTGTTTGCGTTAGTTGTTTTAATTTGATTATTTCAATAGAATGTAAATTCTAACCTACCTTTATCAAAAGAGGCAAGCAGCCGCTAAAATGGCGCTCTATCCTCTATGTCAATGGGGAGGTCTATGTTCAGCAGTGGACGTCTTCAGGATAATGACGATATTTTTTTCATTTATTGCAATATCATTAAAAAACAGGAGTTTTTATCCTACCTTCTTATACTTAGCAAAACGAAAAAGTCAAGAATCTACCCGATCATTTATTTTTTGTTAAAATTATTAATATTCGCTCACCAGGAGAAGTATACGTAGATGTAGGTATAACGCCTAACATAATTGACGTAGATGTAAGAATAGCGCCTAACATAATTGAACTATCACAGCAGGGTCATGTTCTTCGTTTCTGTCCTATAAGTAGGTATAATCATACTGTCCTAGAGAAACTGGAAACACCGTTGTAATTTTAACATAACAGCTGGTGTTCAATCGATACACCTCCATTGCGGTTTCCGTTCCCATCCCGATCCTTTATGCGTCCCGGTCCTTATTGAAAGGATGTTATTCTCAAAAGGAAATAAACTATATTCACTTACCTACTATGTGAGATAAAAATAAGAACGAACCGGCGTACTATTCTTCCGAATATGGAAATTTATTCTCACCTATATTGGGCGGTTTCGGACCGAGATTTAGGCGTCTATCACACGCTTATTTATTCACACATAATTGTCACTTTACATCAGCTGAGATGAGGTTATATATATATATGCCTATAAATTGTAAAAAAAAAAAAAAAGGTCAAACGCCACCGTGACAGATATGAAAGAGTCCGATACAGTAAAAATTGTGACCGCGACCGGCATACAAGAAAGAAAATAAAGAAAAACAAGCAAAAGTAGTTCGGTATCTAGGTACCTTGGTACCCTAAACGCTAACCCTATACCACGATACACCTAGCCAAGTATTAAGTGCCCATCCTAACCAGCCTGAGGCAGGTATGTAGTAGGTATACTGTAGGCATTACCTATTATCTATCCTCTGCCTGAGGGTTACGCGTGTGCCGCGCGTGTTCCTTCATCGGCTGTGCGGCAAATTGCGTGAAACACACGTCAATTTACGTCACCACCCCGCGCCGGCCACGCAATCCACTCCGGGCGATACCGCGGGCCCACCGATAATACATCCTGTATGAATACCTCGGTGTGTTTAACGGAAATTACACGTTCATAGATAAATGTACCTACGTACGTAAGTAAATGAGGGAAGATGAGAGCTTCTCAAAAGTGGTCCACTTAAATTAGGTGCACACCGTGCACATGCAATATATAATAATATCTACTTATAGCAATTCGCGTTGTAGAGCGAGACGCAAAGCCCATTGTTCACTAAGCTAATATATGAGGACTCATCATTATCATCATCAACAGCCTGAAGACGTCGACTGCTGAATATGTTCTCCCTCCTTGTTGGCCTCCCCCACAGTCCAGAGTGCCACTTTGAGGCTGCTTGCATCCTGCATCCATCGGCTCCACGTGGTTTTAACCAGATCAGAAAATTAAGCAATGGAGTTTTGATCCATCAAGTTTTTCGTTCTACCATCCGACCAATGCTCTCGTTTCGTCCAATCAACCTATAATAATTAAAATAACTTTTTTTGCATCGGGAATGGCGATACCTACAAAATTGTGAAGCTCGTTATTTCTTGAAGTCGTTTAGAAATTAAATATGATTCCAAATTGTGATCCCACTGTTCGAATATATTATTTATTTTCCAAACTACACAGTTACAGGCACACTGCTCCATTGAATGCATGAATTTTAATTATACACTGTAGTAAACACACGTGCTTCAGGAACGCAACGTAAACGCACCTAATTTATAAATATTTGAAACGAGCCTAGCATTACGCCTTCTATCCTATAATTAGTTCTGAGGAAAGTGCGCGAGAGTAAATTGTTTAATTGTAATATACGTCTCAGACGCTGCGCTTGCGCCACACGCAACTCCTAACAAACATGGTGCGCAACCGACAAGGCACTGTTATTCTGTGACCAAAATAAACTACTGTCCGGGTTTAAAACAACCGGAAGGCAGTTATTTCCATAATATCAAAGGAAATATTGAAGCGGGAATGACTTGCTCTTTTCATTTCCATGAATAATTCTAGAGGTACTATTTCAACAGTTAAGGTTCACGACAAATGTTGTGGCCATACTACATCAGGTGTTAATCTTAAATATCGAACGTGTCATACTCTGACGTTCAACCCTGCTTCCAAGTTGGGGTCCCTCCCTAGTACCCAGACAAGTCTAGTCTAGCCAATGGTCGCCGAGTTCAATCTGCGTAGGCTGTTATTAATGCGAGTAATTATTCGCAGTGCATATTATAAATATACAAAATTGATCGAGACGGCTAAGAAGACACCTTTTAACCAGCTCACAGCGTCGCTTGGCTAAATGGAGCACCATACGATGTTAAACCATGGAAATAACTCCCCGATAATTATAAGTAGTCGCGATCGGTTTACCAGTTAATGCCCAGTGATAGTTCACGCAGTTTGATAATATCGATTAGACCAGTTAAAAGTAGAGCAGACAATTGTGTTTGCTGCTGCTGACCTGCTGACTGTCATTGCGGAACTGTCTATCCGCAAAGATACCATGGCTAAATTCCTAGGAAAAACAAAAGAAAACTGCTAAGAACACCCACCTGCAACGCAATCAGCTTTTTTAAGTTCGACCATTTCCTTTCACTGACGTAGGTATACTCCAAAAGTCCATATGACAGAACTACCCTCGGTCGTTGATCTGATGAACGAATATTTCCACTTGCGCACCACCAATCGACGATTGAGTATAAATACACTTACGTCAAACTCGTAATACGAGTTTGGATTAGGTGTGATGTTTCTACGATTCACTATAATATGTATTAGAGTGCATTTCGTTCTTCCTCTGAGTTTAATCAAGATATTTTGTCTCACTTTAATATACTAGTACTAACAGAAGATACGCGTCTGCTTGATCACTCCGCAAACGCTAACGATGCCGGGTCAATAGGGTTTGTAACGATATCTGAGTAATGGGAGCCTGCGTAACTTTATCATACGCGGAACGATAGGAGAAAACCGCTCTTCATTTTCAAACGAAAGGCAATACATTAAGCTGTAATGCAGAGCAGCAATCGGCCACTTTCTCGCGCGATTGAAATTTAACAGCGTTAATGACAAACTGCTGCTCTGTGTCCTCTTTCGGTGTAGGTAATTAATTGAGTAATTCTGATATGCGTTACCTAACTCTTGTGGGTGTTAAAATATCGAGTACAGATTTCTCCAATACGGTTGTTTTTCCTTTAACTACCAGCTACGTTTATACGCATTAGTTCTTAGTTCCCTTTCAAAGTTTGAATAAAAAATCAGCCAATTTGCATGGGTGATTTGTAGAACGAATTGCGGTCAGATAAAATGCGCGTGGTTATCGATTTTCTACGAGGTTTCCTTTGACGCTGATTGCTTGTGGCCACGGTTTATTTCAATGGTAACAAGTAAATCTACTTTGTGTACAATCCAAGTGATATTTGTGGACGTGTACCGTGTAGATTTAAGACTGTTTCTTATCTTGACACTGCGGAATTACAAGCTGGTTGAATGTGTCATTGTAATGGAGCATGCGCCTCTCGTAGTTGGCAATCATTCATGAGCTATAAAATCGAAATATCTCTTCTCTCGAGAAAGCTCGATGCTCAGCCAAGATACAGACAGACAGACAGACAAAATTTTAAAAAATGTAGTTTTGGCTTCAGCATCAATAATAGGGAGCCCTCCAAAAAATTTCTTCAATGTATAGAATTAGACCTGATGTAGTTTTATTATAATTTTAGATAGATATCGATTTTTATAGCGCATGCTAGCCCTGCTGCTGGAACATTATTTTCCCTACTAAGCGCTGGATTTATAAATGATTTTCAGTACTTATATCAAGGGCTTTTCTACCTTTTTTCTCGTAAGTATGGGCAAGTTGTTAGCCTTCATGTAAGAATTCTCACAAGCCACGTAGAAGCGTTCATCAATTTTCTAACGGTATGACGCATGTAGGTATTATCTATTTTTATTTATATACAGAAGTAGTATTCATATTAACTTCCCCTGTCTTTCTTTTTCTTTTCACTTTTAGGTCACTCATCTAAGTGACGACCGCGGTGAACGGTGCTGTTTTATTATATGGGTAGTCGACCTTCACTACTAACTATACTTACCTATTAGCGATTATAGCGATCATTAATTGTGTGCACTAATTGATTATGTAAACTTACTTAAGAGAAGCATATACCCCCCTCTTGTCCATACAAAAAGTGCCAACTTTTTCCCACCTCTAAATTATTATTAAATATTCTAAATTATTATCCGATTTTGATGATTTTTTATACGTTGTCTACCCGGTAAAAACTATGCTCGTACGTCTTCCTTTTTTAAGTTTTTACAATATCTTCGTATTTATAGCCACCTAAAGTTACGATTTTTTTGCATCAAAATTATGACGAAGAAAAGTAATTGTAACTAGGTACACGAAACTTATTTTCAAACTAATCAAGACGTCCAAGCATAGCTTATAATTTAGCCAAACGCTTTACACTAAAATCAAAAGTTATTGTTAAATTTTAGAGGGTGAAAACCGTTGGCGCCCGAAACGCTAAAATGCCTCCTTGTCTCTATCATACGTTTGGAGAGCAGAGCGACGGCAATAACATTTTCAAATACCACAACGGTCCTCGTAACATTCAAGAACATGACCAAAAAGTTAAATCTGATGCTGAAAATGCTAATCTAGACTATTCACTACAATAACACTGTTATTCTTTTGTTATTCTTGGGAAAATGAGTACAATCTGTATAATACTAACGATTGCGCAACTCTTGTGTCAAAACCGTCATAATAGTTCCTCTCACTTTCATAAGCCGAAATTGAAACTATTAAATACAGGTTCGGTAATAATTGACCAATTTCGAACAATCATCACCTCGCGTTTTGATTGTTGTCCAAAAAGGCATTCCCAACTTGTCTACACTACATATTGAAACAGTAGTGTAGCTTTCGAAATAGATAGAAAATTAGACACACAAAAATGTATTGCTCAAAGTTTCAATAAGTATTATATAAATTATATTTAGTTATTTTAACAACATCGTTCACGTTTGATTTACCCCCGGTTCCCGGTACGTTTGTTAATGTTAAACTCTCATGTCAAATTCAAAATACGGAACGCTCATTGGTCGCCTGTTGATCATCGGCTGTCTTCAACCAATGAGCGTTCAGTATTTTTTAGTTGACACGACTTTAAAACGTACCAAAAACCGGGGGTTAGTCCCACGTTAATCTACTTTCATTAAAATAGTACCTATTACCGACCATACTTTTTAAGAAAAGCCATTAAAAGCGTTGAGAATCGGTGTTATGCGGATTTCAGTTTATTAACCTACGAGATATTTTGTTTCGTATTTAGAATATTACAAGTTGTGTTACTGGTTTCTTCTTATAGTGTTGCAACAGCACCCAGCATTACAAAAACCAATTGGATGAAATTACACATTCCTACGAAGATCAAATTACATCTATTCTTATTTTCTTTCACCTTTCCATTTGGAACTTTCATTTGGGCGTCAGCAGTCAAACTGTTGTTGTTGTCGGAGCTATTATTAATGTTGCTGCAGGTCAACGACTTCTAATAGTTTTTTTCTAGGCATATACATGTTTATAAAGGTGCAAATTGCGTACATACGCAGACCAACGTAGAATAAATTTTACATCGACAAAATAGGAAGATCCCACGGGAAAATTGCATCTGTTGCTGGCGAAACCGCAATGAGGTTTTCTAGTTACTGTAGCTTTTTCTTTCGATAGAATATTGTGTGAAAGACATTGTGCTGCGTTATACCAAAAATGTATAGCTAACTTTAAAGGCCTTGAAAGACACAAAGAGTGCTTAAGTTGCCTTGGTATATGATCTAGATCCAACGGTTCAATGAACTGAAATAGACCTTGCGTTGCGAATCTTGCCTAGTAGCCCTTTATTTTATCGTCAGCCTATGTATTTAACGTTCCCTTCCCTCAAAAGGATTTCAGAACTTTCAGACACATTAGTGAAGTTGGATGCAAATATCACATGCGTTTGCCCTGGATCTTGAGTTTAGTGGTTGTTTTCACGCTCTCAATCACGCTCGATTTCATGATAGAGAGTTCATTTTTGCGTTTTAACTTCATTCTGATACTATCATCATCAACAGCCTGAAGAGCGGCTGCTTGCCTTCTGCATCCATCAGCTTCCCGTGGTTTTAACGATCGTCAGTCCACGTAGGCTGGCCTACGCTGATTCTTCCTGTTCGTGCTGATCGCCACTCGAGAACCTTTCTGATTCTATACATACCATCTATTCGTACTCTGTTATTTTAGCCTTTTTTTAATACTAGATATATAGGCTTGCGATTGACCAGTCTATATTGCCAGATTTGGCAGATTTGCCCAGATTTAGCCGATAAATAATATCCCAAAACACCACACATACATTAATACCTATTATGCCTTACTTAGGTAGCATGGCAATCTTTTATTGCCAGCGGTACCTATATACCACCAACCTATCCTGGACCTTGAATTGGTTTACTTCAATCGATTGGGCAGTTCAAGGGTGTTACTTAGGTAATTCTTGACACCCCAAACACATAAGCAAGGGGTGGTCGGGGCGGCGACTCTAGTGATTCATGGACTGATAAATGGGTGTTTCGTGACACGCTGTAAATCAGACCAATGTCCAAACGTTGCGGGAACTTAGTTTGTAGGTTGTGAAATAAGGTCAAACCCAGCATACACTTATGTAGGTACCTAAAGAAGGTATAGGGGGCGAATCCATTGATATAAGTTGGATAATCCGTTAACTTTATTTCATCTAGACATCAACATCAAACCGCGGGGAGCTGATGGATGCAGAAGGCAAGCAGCTGCTAAAAGTGGTGCTCTGTGGGGGAGGCCTATGTTCTGCAGTGAATCTTCAGGCTGTTGATGACTGCATTGCACAGGGTTAATTAATTTTAAGCCTTAATTTTCCCTGCACCCCTCCACCACCCTACTCTATTTGGTCTTGTTCTACATTTTCCCGATCTTTTCCTTTTCTCTATTTGCCCTTCCCTTTTACAAACATAATATTTAATTTTGATATCAATCTTCAAACAAAATCTAAAGAATATTAACAGCAAAAGGCGGTCCATTTATACAGTTTTTGCGTGATGAATTTTCATACTGACTGACAAACATTCTAAAAACTATATTTTGGACTCTACTACCCCGCCTTAAATTATATCCTCCAAAAAATATTTTCTAAATCATTTCGGTAACTACAGATTTAATATTAATGTATCTTTTGTAACAAGTTACCGAACTGTGGTCTCGCGCTGACCAATAGTCAAAAGCATGTTTACCTGAATGATTAAGGCCCGATTTTACCAAACTAGAATAAATTTTATTCCAGGTATAACTTTCAGAGAACAACCGAGTTACGCGAATATAGCCCTTATACCACCAATTTTGTGAAGGAATAAGACTTATTCCTTGGATACAATCAAAATGGAGCCTTTTTTGTGTAATTTCATTTGTCAATTAGCTGTATCCAAGAGTAACGAATAGTCGTATACTTGGAATAAACTTTGGTGAAATCGGGCCTAAAAGTAAATATTTTAACCTCTAGCCACAATAGAAAAGCTTTATGTTTTGTTACAAGAAAAACACTGTCGGCTAAAAACACACGGCGAGTGGAGTTTACCCTTCTCATAGAGGCAACCAGGTGTTAAGTATACCTATGGCGGCTGGCTACCGTATTCTTTGTTGCCGTCGTGCTCCTTCATACTTCTCTTATTTTGCACCTGCTTCGACATATCACAAACTTAGCAAATGCTGTTAAATTTGGACTTTTCAGGCTCTATATTGATAGCAGTAAGGTTTAAATTGTGGCAAGATTTGCGGCAGATTTTCTTGTTGTGTTGGAATTCTATTACAAAGCGCCTTTGTTTCGGATATCATACGTTCGTTAATTGAAACTATTAATACAAACAATAAAACGAAAGCCAAATAATTGTAAAACATGAGATGTTAATGTAACCAACTCGATATAAATCTAAACACGGCCTCTGATTTACATATAATAGAAATTAGAATCTACATAATTGGATAATTTTGGTCGATAAAGACAAATTTCTTTGTAGAATGGAATGTTAGAGGCAACGTACCGTGTATAGTTTGAAATAACATGAATTTAGGTTCTTATTGTACCTAGGTGGAGTGACTCACAGTAGCTAGAAGCCTAGATATAGGTATGTACCGCCTATACTAATAGGCATTAAAACGTGAGTCAGAAATACTGAACTATTTACCCACAAACCGTGTTTTTGTGATTTAATTGCCCGTAGGTAAGATAATATTGTTAGGTACACCTATTTAAGATATTGTTATTTATAAAGTCGATGTAATTGAGTCCAAACTGTACAACAACAACAAACTGCAACAACTGCTGCAACTGCTCTTGCGGTCAAATGCGAGCCTATCTAGTTATTAAAAAAAAAATAACACTATTTTTTTTTTTTTTTTTTTTTTTAAGTTTATTTGAGTTTAACTAGTTTATTATAATTTTTTGTATTCGAATACTTAGGTAACTTAAAACTTACTTCTAAAACTATTGGTTACTTTACGAATAGTTTTCAATAAACATTGCGGTTTTAATAATAAAATTACAGTAAAATAAAAATAAATAATTTTACGTAAAATGTGCATAATTACTTTTTAGTTTTGAATTTTTTACAAAACGCTTGACGTTTTTAATATACCGAGCATAAAACCTAAATTTTTCGCTCTACTCTAGCCGCTGTGGCTCTCAAGCTTTTGAATATACGCAGCGTGGTGTGCAGGTTCACTATTATTAAATTATTCTGTGGCGCGTCTTTGAATACATATTTACATAGTGTCTACCTATACCCTATGCTCTTTAGGTATAATTAAGAGATTTTTTGCACTATATTTTCTGGGAGAGATTAACTCGAAATTGCCTGCCTGCGTACACAAATTAGCATGGCATGTTTTAGAAAAGAATCTCGCTGTACCTACCTACTACTACTTCATTAATTTTATATAATACCTATTAATTTTAGTGCGGATTTCTGTGCGTATAGACTTTTTTCACATCGCTCGTAGAACTGACAACCGATGGAGAAGAAAGGTTCTCGAGCGGCGACCACGAACCGGAAGACGCAGCGTAGGCCGGCGGACTCAGTGGACCGATGATCTGGTGAAAGCAGTAGGGAGCCGATGGATGCAGGAGGCTAGCAGCCGCTCAAAGTGTTGCTCTCTGGGGGAGGCCTAGTGGACGTCTTCAGGCTGTTGATGATTATGATGAGACTTTTTAAACGCTAAAATAGGCATACGTTTGACAACATCGCACCCGATGGTAAACATGACGTAGTTGTCCAAGATAGAGCATGTTTGCCCATGAGATGCCCATTCACTCTAAAGTCCAAACCCCTAGCCTAGTAGTTCACTTAGGCCCGATTTCACCAAACTAGAGTAAATTTTATTCCAGGTATAACTTTCCGAGAACAACCGAGTTACGCGAATATAGCCCTTATACCACCAATTTTGTGAAGGAATAAGACTTATTCCTTGGATAAAATCAAAATGGCGTTTTTTTGTGTAATTTCATTTGTCAATTAGCTGTATCCAGGAGTAAGGAATAGCCGTATACTTGGAATAAACGTTGGTGAAATCGGGCCTTAGTAAAGTAGGGATTTTGTATAAAAGTTTATCTCTACGCGAGCCGAGTAAACGCTATATAGTTATGAAGAATCGACTCTTTCAGCAAAAGCCTTATAGCGGTCATCATCATCATCATCATCATCAACAGCCTGAAGTCGTCCACTGCTGAACAATAGGCCTCCCCCAGAGAGCGCCACTTTGAGCAGCTGCTCGCCTTCTGCATCCATCGGCTCCCCGCGTCTTATAGCGGTATCGTGCGGCAATTTATAAACACGTGTAAACCATGTGTTACCTACTCAATTACAATGGCACTTAAATGGCTTACGGCACACTATAGCATTTCAATGAATAAACAGTAAGGACTGAATATAAGAACTATGGCTAGGTCAAGAATGTATGCATACAGATTTTCCAACGGCATCGACATCAACTTCTTTGTGCTGTTCGAACATCTGCAGTCATTTTATATATAATGTCATTCTCTTCTTTATTGGATAGGTAAAGAGATGGCGAACACTTTTGCAAAATCAATTTAATATATTTGCTTAAAAAAAGGAATACTTAAATAATACCTAACCTATTACTAATCTTGACATTTCAATTGCATTCAATGATTCGACTTTGATTTTCAATTGAACTAACAATGACAAGTTGGTGGCATTTAGCGTAGCGTTACAGACTCTTTGGTGGCATTGTATCTATTGAGTTATCGAGCTGCCTTTACTTTTGTCATTATGGTAAGCTTTTGAAGATCCATACTGCTCCTATAACTGTACAGCAACATTCTAAAGTCACCTTGGGTGAGGTAACGAACATTTCATACCCGACGTAGGTTAAGGCAGTTATAGGGGCGGGTTCAAGGACCCCAGTCTAATATCCACCCCATAAATAGGAAAGTCATATTTCTTTGATGTATTTTTGGCTAAACTTATGCAGGGGTCGTTAGAAGGATTTGTCGTAGGTAATTATTAATAGAGAGAGAGAGGCATTGTTTTAAGTTAATCTTAAACTACCATCTGTTTTTGAAAGTGTATTAGGTTTTGATTTAATTAGGTACCTAGATGATCGCGCTTAATAATGAATAAACACAATGAAAACTGTATGTGAAAAAAAAAAACAATGTTTAGGTATATGTAAAAATAATATACTAAATGGAACCACTATTATTAGGTATGTAGTTTTTAGATACTAAAGGAAGGGGACGAATCAAATATTAATTATGTTAAAAAATATAGCTTTCTGTTGTCCTTTCATTCTATGTTTGTGGCCGTCATGGAACAAGGAGAGGAATGCCAATTCACCAAGAAAACAGCGTAGATCAAAAATACGCCTAAAACTAGATGGCGTTGCAAAATGAGCGGGTTATAACTTTATAAGTTGAGCGCAGATCAGAAATATGCCAAAAACCGTTTTAAACCTAGCGTGCCGTAGCTACCCGTATAGCCCGCTCATTTTGCAGCGCCAGCCAGGTTTAAAACGGCTTTTTGCCATATTGCTGACCTGCGCTCAACTTATAACCCGCTCATTTTGCAACGCCATCTAGTTTTAGGCATATTTTTGATCTACGCTGTTTTCTTGGTGTATTGGCATTCCTCTCCTGCTTGTTCCATGGTAGCCGTACAAAATTCAGTTGAATCAATTGATCCATTTTTATGGCTTGGCATTTATGTCTGGTAAACTAAAACTCCTTTATAACGGTCCGATTTCTCTATACGATACAGGACGATTAATCATCATCATCATCATCATCATCATTAACAGCCTGAAGACGTCCACTGCTGAACATAGGCCTCCCCCAGAGCTCGCCACCTTGAGCGGCTGCTCGCCTCCTGCATCCATCGGCTCCCCGCGGCTTTCACCAGGTCGTCGACAGGACGATTAATCAAATAGAATTTGCCTTCTCCAATCAACGTACGTACTACGTACTAACGTACTGACATTGTCCCTTTTTCTCAAAAAAAAACTGTAAGCTTATCGCTTATAGCCTTCAAACCTAATCAAAATAATCTAGATAAGCCCTATAAGAACGACAGAGTTCGTTGACCTCTAAATCAACAAACGACGTCTGGTAGGCGTCTACGAGCAACCCTCACCAACATTTTAAACTTTCGACACATTCGATGTTCATCGACTGCCAAAACGTCCATCGATTGCGATAGATTACTAGCAGAGCCAGTATTGTATAAAGAACATTGCACTTGTATCGGTACGTTCGCGTAGGAGTCTGAATGAGGGTAAGCGTGCTTAATAGGCGATAGGCAATTGTTTATTTTGTGCAGTATAGATTATACCAATACTAGTCTGTGTGCAGTATGGTGTTGTAATTTATAGTGATATGGTCACCGATCTAGCAACGATAAGAGAACGTGCAGTTTCATTTTTAATTGGCGTGTAGGTGGCAACCGTCGTTATTGATAAATAGTAACACGTAACTCCGACTAGAAATGTCGATAATTGTTAGGTTCGATACGGATTAATTTCCTGAATTCTAAAGCTTTCAAATTCAATCTCACGGAGAATAGGGAAGGTAATGTGCACCCTGCTATAAAAGTGGTGTAAAACTCCGGACTATTCTAATTCTAAACCATACAATTTTCAATCTCATTGCAAGAAATCACTAAAGTGTGAAAGCAATATTTTATTTATAATTAACAATATTTTGAAGTTAGTTCAAAAACACCACCCAAACAGCAATTAAAAATAGGTACATACAAGGTCAATTTAATGTGATACAAAATATGCAAATACAACTTGTTCTGCTTTCCATTTTACTATCAAACTTAATTGCACTTAAATTACTAATGTAGGTAATGTGTTACGATAAGCGTCCAAAGTGGCGTTTTATGAGGGAGGCCTATGTTCAGCAGTGGACCTTCCGGCTGATGTATGATCTGAACATCATTGGCAAACAAAATTGTAACGTACAAAACGGAAACATATAAACTGTTCGTTGAAGAGGTGTCTCAATCAAGCACACCATGAAGATGTCTCGGGTCAATGGTGTGACCCCTTGTGTGGCCCCAGCATTCGTAGTCATACGTCAAAACATGTAACATTATTATCAAAGCTGCTGAGTTTGTGTGAGATATTTCTATCAGTGTAAATAGTAACTTTAAAAGATACTGCATTAAGGTTCATTCATTATACATATGACTAGAAGAACAGATGTTATAGAGGCGACAACCTCAAAACGACGCGCCGTCTAAATCTCTTACGCTATAGTAAATGCTAAACGGGAGTCGTTCCTGCCTGCTTCGTGACGCTGTAAAGGTCGAATAGACCATAGTACTAATAATATGGTCTTTACAGCGACAAGACCTGTGTCGTCCGTCAGGCAATAGAACGCTCTTTTTTAACAGGCTAACCTGTTAAAAAAAACGTTGCTGCATTGCGGCTTTCCACAGCGCACAAAGTACTTCCCTGTTAACTTACATACTATATTACTTATAGTCACTGTTGCAGGAGATCAGTAACGATATTAAAATAGTTCCGTCGACAGCTGTATTCACTCTGGACGGCCATCAATCAATATTCCGCATAAAACCCGCTGGCGGGTGTTGGCGGCTCGCCAACTCTGTCAAGCGAACCCTCGAGGGTTGTAACTATGCATACATCATCACATGATAAAGTGAAGTGCCTCTGTGTTTGTTGGTATTTATCTCGAATATTAATTGATTATAATTTTCACGAGTGAACATTGAACAAGCGATTATCAGAGAATATTATTCGCATATAGTCTATGCTATATCGCTCGTAGAACTGATTACCGATGGGGAAGAAAGGTTCTCGAGTGACGCCCATGAACCGGAAGACGCAGTGTAGGCTGGCCGCCCACTCGATGGACCGACGATCTGGTGAAAGCTGCGGGTAGCCGATGGATTCAGGAGGCGAGCAGCTGCTCCAGGTGGCGAGCTCTGGGGGAGGCCTATGTTCAGCAGTGGACGATATCAGGCTGTTGATGATGATGATGATGATAGTATATGCGTGTAATCTTAGCTACATTTATTTAAGTCTAGTTTATCTGAAGTGTTTGGAAAATAAAACTAACTAACTAGTACCTAGTTATAGTGGTGATAGTTATCTAACCTTAGTTTTCAGGTTCAGGGGATTGTATTTTTAGAGAAGATTGCGAATTAAAGTATAATCCAGCAAAACCTGTAGGTACCTGCTCACATATTATAACTTGCCAATACCGGCCGAGGGTCCGAGCCGCATCGTGTTGACAAAACTTTCTTCTCACACGGTATTTTAAAAAAATAAATAAATTTAAAGTGTTGACACGCTGCTGCCGCAGTATGTAGTGTTGTAAATAATTGAAATTGTAAGACTGAGTCCTGATCCTGAGTCCTGTTTTTAAGTGTCGAAGATTTTTTCAAGCCTAAAGAATCAAAGCTTATGCTCTCTTCTCTCTATTTTATCGTCTGTTACTACTACATTATCAACCCTCGTCTCTCTTTTCATCATTGTCTCTTACTATAGTGAGTAAAAAATTTAGTTTACTTTGAGTTCCAAGCAGTTTACGTAGTAAACGTATTAACATATTTAGTAATCTGTGCTTTTGGGAAAAACTCACTTAAAAGCCAGCCTGTTACTCAGGCATTGGCGTTATATTTGATCATAAATATTATTATCAATCATGACCATAAAACAGGTTTTAATCTTGTAACATCTAAACGTAAACTTTATTAAACGGTTTGAAGCTCTTGAACAAAAGCTATTTAGTCGTGAGTCTTGAAATGAAGTGCATTAACACAAAATTAAGGCTAACACACTCAAGATTTACAGCCCTAGCAAGAAAAATAAAAAAACGTAAAACTTATAAGCAAGGTAAAAAGCGTGGCCAGATAAGTACACGTTGACATCCTAGCCGGAAAATTGGCCTAGTTCGCAAGAGGTAGAGCAGCGCTTTTACAGAAATAAGAGAGATTTTTAACAAGACTTATAGCATATTTTTTGCCCTTTTTATTTTGCTGTTGCTTTAACACCAACACATAAGTACAGGCGATGTTTAATAATAAACTAACAGCTTCTCATATTGGATGTTGAGTCTACGTACCAGAGATTTTAGGAAAGTAGTTACGTATATGAATTATCGTCCGGAGAGAAATAAAACATTCTGAAATTGCGTTTCTATATTAACAATTTAAGGCCAACAAAAAGGACCTTGCCCATAATCAACAGATACTTAAATTGGCAAACCAAATTAATACTGAACCTTTAACAGCTGTTGTAAATCTTCGCAATTTGGTCACTAAAATCGAGTCCAAGGATTATTTTCCTTAACCGCCAATACCTTCAAACACTATCACAATACCTATTACTTCAAATTAGTACACGCACGCTCAAATACTGAGCACCTTTTCGTAATAAGAAGTCTACCATTTTCTTGAGACGTTTAAGGAAACGCATACCATTTTCCATTGCGTAAAGGTTGCAGCCTGCTCACGTGTGGTCAGTGAAGCGTACCTAAATAACGGTCGGTAATTACTTACTTTACCGTCCGTACAACAATCGCGTAGGAAGCTGAATAATCGAGATCATTCGAGATACGTCCAAGTCTAGTCATCGAGAATCGATTTTATTTTAATGTGTCTCGATTGTGACACTAATTGATACAGTTGTGGGTTTATATGCCTTTAATTAAATTAAATCGCTTCCGATACGTGTAAAAAGTGGTAGATAGTTGTCAAAACATTATAAAAGAAAGCCCGTGCTATAATTTAATTGAGGTGATTATAATTCACATTATTTCCGCTGTCAATAGTCAATTGACTGATATAGAAATCTTCACAATGTAAATATCATAGAAAAAAAAAACAAATAAATAAAAGAGGTAGTTACCACTTTTTGCAGTCATGAAGTGTCGGCAGGATGTGAAAGTTTTCTGAATTAAATTTTAATTTTTTAATACTGATTAAACCGGCGACGGCTTAACGTGCCTTCCGAAGCACCGTAGCGCTCAGTTGTAAATACCACTTTTTGCTGTAGCGGTCACCCATCAAAGTAGTGACCGCAGCGAATGATAGCTATGATAATAAAATTATTATTTATTTTAACAGACAGCTACATTTAAAAAGTAAGGGGAGATGATTGAACGTCTTCATTAACATCTCTAATTAACCTGAATTCGAATTTGATCTCTTGTGGTTGATTAATTACGCCCTAATGTTGTTTGTGTTTGTAAATTTGGAACTGTTCCGTTGACGAAAGAGTGTTTAATAATATTTAGCACTTTTACAACTAAACAGTAACACGGAACTTAATTTATTATTTGGTCATTTTTAGGCAAATCTGAATACGAATTCCTTATGCAGGGTGCAATTAAATCATTAGCATAAATTGAGTACTTTATTGAAAATCATCAAGATTGCCGCGGCGCCTAACGTAGTTGGCACGATTGATTTTGATACTTTTAAAAGTTTTTGTACCTTGGTACTTATAGAATTATGTTAATTTAATTTTGTACTGTAGCAGTTCATAAAGTTAAGTGAAGTTATTTGGTCAATACTAAATCAGTGCGTGAGATTTCATAAATTTTGCTCCACATGTGACTGGTATCAGGAGTAGGTACCTAGATTCAAAATTCAATTACACCCAGTAGAAGTTAGATTTAGTAGTGCTTTTTTTATTATCTAAATATTTTTTTTTATAAGATGAGTGGCAAACAAGCAGGCGGCTCACCTGCTGGTAAGTGGTCACCGCCGCCTATGGACATCTGCAACACCGAAGGCATTGCCGGTGCGTTGCCTACCCTTAGAGAGGACTCTTTTAACACTTTTCTTGAAGCTCCCCATACTGTAGTTATGCGGGAAAACCTCAGGAGGAAGATCATTCCACATCTTGCAGGTTCGTGGAAGAAACGAGCGCAAGAATCGCGTCGTATGTATGTTCCACGTGTCTACAATATGTGGAGTGTGGAATTGCACTCGCTCTTACGACGGCGAAGGAAACATCGTGAGAAAAGCATGTTCCAAAGTCACAAAATGTTAGGATATGTAAGTAAGTATGTCATCCTACCAATCCGCATTGATCAGCGGAGTGGTTTATGCCCTACATCACTTATGACATGAAAAATGAGCCTGTTATTATATTAGTGTTTGTGTGTGTGTGTGTGGTCTTACGAGCGGTTAGGTACCTAATTTACTGGGTGACAGGACTTTACTGCAAAGCTCGTCTAGGTAGGTACCACCGCTGTGCCAGTTATTCTGCCGCCAAGCAGTAGTGTGCAAGCACTTTTGTATTCTCGCAGTGTAGAAATAAGGTTTCTAGACTGCAAGATTAGATCATAAAGTCTCATTTGGCCAATCATTTCCCGCGGAACCTTAATTTAGAGTTCCGAGTGACACTGGTCTGTTATGGGCGGCTGTGACGCTTAAAACCAAGTGAACGACTAACTCGTCACGTCATTCGTTTACTTACATAAATAACCTAATATTAAAAAATGAGAATCAAGGTGACATTTATTGTAATATAATTTTAGTGAATTAATTAATATACCAAAACGGTAAAGGTTATAACTTTCCTAATTAATTAAACTTGTCTAAGCTCATAAGTTGTCATAACCAATTAAATAACCCCATATTTCTGAGATAAGATCGATTTTATAATCGTTATGCCATGTCTCGATTAGGCATAATTAAATATCTATTACTTAATGATTAATTATAATAATTTATTACCGTACGATCACACAATCACATGGATGAGTAATAACCTTAAAATATATAATGATCGTATTTTTTATCTTTATTTCATAATATTTCCTGTGACTCGGATATTTCTTTTCTGTGTTGAGCCGGATATCTTTGAATACATAATATATAGATACATACATAATAATTATGTATGTATGTATTATGTATGCAAAGATATCCGGATGGTTATGATTTTGACCGGTAATATTTGTTATTACGGGTCAAAATCGTAACCATCCTTTTTGCTTAGCCGTAGTTGCGTAAAACGAATGTCGCCGTGTTGTTTAAACCACTGTTTAACTAGCAAAGATGCCTTTCCATTAGCGTTAACGTCTCACGCTAACTCCAAAATGTATGGGAATGACATTAGCTATGACATTGCCTGCGGAAACGTTTTCCACAGGCAATGTCATTCCCATACATTTTGAAATAGCGTTTGGCGTTAATGCTAATGAACAGGCATCTGCTAGACCCCCTGGTACTTATGGTAGTCATATAAAACAAAGCTTTTATAAAATTTATCTTTGGGTAGATATTCATATAGAATTATAGAGGATCATTGAAAAGCTTGGTGTTAAGCAATTCTTTAATCAAGTTTTAAGTTAGAATGAATTACCTACGTAAAGCACAGGTGTTAAGACTATGTTATTTCTTCCAGAGAAAATAAAATAACCACAGCAATGGATAGTACACTCAAGGCCACACTTTAACTGGCCTTTACATTATTCCCCACGGTTTCAGTGCATCGAGCTTTTTAGTTTCTACACCGCGACCACAGAACTCGCCCTATTTACATCGCAACGTGTTAATTTCACACAGGGCAAAGGTGAGCGACAGAGCGACGGACGTGCCAAGTTGCCGACACTTGTGAATTAGACATATCTACTTATTATAATTCCTAGGAATTAGACGAAATGCTCACGTACCTAGTTCCCATTTGAAATGAGATTGGACTCTGATCAATGGACCAAACTGGTAGAAAATGCGTACCAATAAGTCCTCTTGTAATTCATTATAAATAAGATAAATAATCAGCTTTACTTTGAACTCTTAATTTCTCCAAGTCTAGGTCAACGTGACTTCACCATCGACTGCATTGAGTTGCAGTCAATCGTTCGCTTATTCGTACATTAAAAATAAAGATGGTAATGCAAGATGAAGACTTGCCAAAAGACCCCATGGAAAATCCCACAAAAAACTTTCCCTTTAATTCCGTTAATAGATATAGGTATGGATTTTATCTAATCCTACGCAACGTCAGTAAGCTTGTGCTAATGTAAAAACGTGGGAACGTCAGACGTGTCCGTTAAAATTGACTGCAAATTGCATGATAAGTGCATGCTCGATGAATTTGCGGGTTTGCGGGTGCACGCTGTGATGACCTGTGCCACTGTACGTGTTAGAGGAAAGGCGGTTGCGTAAAGCTTGAGGAAGTTAGATGGATGATGAAGCAAGTCTAGAAAAATAAAAGCGCAGTCGCAGTATTTATAGCCTAAACAGACCGTAAAAATTGTTAAATAGAGGGTCTTTATATGAATTGTGCGAAGTGATGAAGTAAGAAAAGTGTACGAAAAGAAAGAAGTTTCATACAAGAATCTGTTTCACACACACAGGCCTCCCTCATAAAACGCCACGCTTATTAATTACATAGCTTTGCCACGTCTGGCAGGCGACTTGGTGATCGCAGAAGAGTTTAATGTACCGAGGAGAATTCTGCTGCCCATACTCTGGATATCCTCTTACGACTCCCACGGGAAGAGATGGGGAGGTCCTATTCTCACACCAACAAGGACAAGAATTTGTTTATGAATTGGTGACCATTTCATTGCAGTTGAACTGTCGACTAGAAAGATAGACTAGAGAAATAGTTGTTGTTTTTTCTTGTCTTCAGTATTGCACCACCGCAATAAACAATTCCACAATACACCGAGGTTAACTGGAAGATAATGCTCTATAGCATTAAGTTCGCCTATGTACCTACTATTGTTGTTAGTGCAATAAAGAATTTTCTATCTATCTATCTATCATTGATCAATGAGCAAGTCATTTTAAGATCACTATCAGGACTTATCAGGGAAATAATAGATGTAAGTAAAGATGAACTTGGGAAAATCAATACGTCGTCAGACTTAAGAGAGATAAATGATACGATTATCAATTTAATGCAGCCATCATCAATCAGTAAGGAGCCTTAATGTTCGATTGATTATCTCGCTGGTGAAAACTTAGTCCGCGAGAGTCTGAAAAATAACTAATACAATCCTAGGTTTTTATTTCCTTTCCTAGGGTGCATAATTATCATTACGCACTCTATTTATATTACAATCTAGCCATCTATTTGGCTAATAGTAATTTTAACCTAAACTTCTAATAGAACTATCTGAGAATGTGTCCAATAACACTTTTCTTATTGTCTCTATTAGGGTGAAAACACATTGTTCTTGTATTCTTTTTATGTAGCACTTACACTGCACCACATTATATTATCGAGTAGTTAATACACTATAACACTACACTAACTCAAACAGTTTTGTTCTTTTTAGTCTTCTCACTAGATTCGTGTAGTTGAGGAGCTGGATTGCCTCAACATTCACGTGATGGTGAAGTCTATGTTGATGACTTTCTGCATGCTTTTTAATAATATTGTGGACGAACTCTATTTCAAGGTCCCGATGGAGGTCGTCGTTTCGTACATACCAAGGTGCACTCACAATTTCCCTTAGCACTTTATTCTGGAACCGCTGAATAATCAATATATTGCTCTGTTTGGTACAGCCCCACAGCTGTGGGGCAATCCTAGGTGTAAGAGGTTTGAAGAATTACTTAATTTTTGTCAAAATCATCTTTTTCATCAGCCCAAATTGCATGAAATCTCACACGTTAATTAAGCTAACTCAGTAGGTAGCTACAATAATTTCACAAAGTGAAAGTATCACTAAAAAGTAGCACTAACTGTATGAAATTTATATTTTATCTATTTAGACAATAGTTGCTTCTTATCCATAAATTATTTCTAAATTATTATCACTGTAATTTTATTGATTACAATATTATGATGCGAGTAAAATAATGTTATGTCTATACCTTCCTTCATAATTTATAACGTCCTCGTTTATTTACTATCTTATCCTCTAAAAATATTATAATAGGTAAATTGGTCCCTTAAATGCTATTGTATTTTCATAAGTTTTATCATTTTTCAAAGAGTGCCCTACGCTTGTTCAAATTGTCGAACCAACTAAATTTTCATTTGTCTCTCATTAAAATCCCTATCATCATCATCTTTGCCTTTTCCCATTTGTTATTGGGGTCGGCTCCCAATCTAACATGTAGCGGCGAGCTACCAGAATTACACGACCGACTGTCATCTGACCTCACAACCCTTATGGAACCAATAACAGGGATGGTTAGATCAGGCGTCAGATTCTATCAGGCGAATGACTACCCGTAACGATTGTCATAGATTTTCTTATGACAACCGGGACCGACGGCTTCACGTGCTCTCAGAGGCACGGAGCGATGGCATCGAAAACTGCACATAACTTACTAGATAAGTCATTGGTGCAAGGCCGAAGATCGAATCCGGTGCCGTAAGATTGCAAAGTGCACATGCTACCGCTCGGCCAACATCGCATTAAAATCCCTATATATGCATGAAAATTGAAAATAGGCTTCCAAACAAGACGACCACAAACGCTTTTTCATTGAAGATCATTTATTTAGGCCAAGACAAAGATAAAATTTCTTCCTACGCTTTATCTTCAGCAATAATTTGTCCAATAGCCATCTTTACAAACCAATTTGTGAGTTCTGTGACCGTAGAAACAAGGCCTTTCGTTTAGTTATAGGTTAGAATGAGGCCTACCGCTGTGTTATCGCAAATTAAACGCCTTGCTCATTTATTACAACTAAATTATCGCTTTTAGTCGTTCCGGTACACATTAGAATGAACCGCATTTGTTTTGCTTGTTCTACTCGTTATGTTTTGTTCTTTAATTTAGTTTCAGTTGTTCTGCAATTCTCATATTTGTTTTGCCTACTACTATTTGCCGTAAGGCCGTATTGTGTTTTTACAAAATGCAAAGAATTTTTTTACACAATGCAACGAATTATTCTTTCTAACGTCAAAGCAATTTAAGGCAAATAATGTCTCGATCTCATTTTGATCGGTAGGTATTTCCAATGTAAACAATAATTTTCAGTCTGTTGACACTGAATCTGTCGAGTGAGTGTTTGATGTATAACTATTACCTAACTTGTGATTTATAAGGTCTGCCTCTCCCACGGTACATTTCCGACATTTTTATGGAATAGTGTGACAGCAGTGTTACTTTCTACATACCGAAATAGCTTAAATAATTGCTCGCTCTAGGACGGAATAACCTAAAATTGCGGTATTTACACAAACATGCTCATTGTACCTGCATAGATGAAGTATACAGCCCGCCTAATTTTTCTCTATTTTATTTGTGGTTGTTTATATATTGTACTCTATGTACTTATTTATTTACAAAACAAAAGTATCTAAGTATTCTCGCGGTTATCTGGTTTCCAACTTTCCGCATTACAAGCTTTGCTTAGTTTGGACTAGATGGCGCTTTTTGAAATGTCCACTAATATTTAATGCAGGACTGATATAATTATATCTTTTATAACAAATACATCACGTTTGACCACATAATTATCTAGTATTTTCTAAGCCAGCAACATTTTTGTAGGCACTAACAATTTATTTTCATTTATTTTTTTATATTAAGAGCGACAAACAAGAATACGGCCCGCCTGATGGAAAGCGGTAACCGTAGCCTATGGACATCTGCAACACTAGGGGCGTTGTTGACGCGTTGCCAGCTCAGTAAGGCTTATTTTGATACCCTTTTTAAAAGATTGCATATTGTAGCATTGCGGGAATACTTCCGGGGGAAGATTATTGCACATCTTGCAGGTGCGTGGTAAAAATGAACGCATGAAGCGAGTTGTTGTTAGCAACAATTGTTTTCATAATATTATTAATAATTATATGGGTAAATAGTGGAAAAACGGCCAACATCTTTGGTGTCTATTTTGTGGTTGCATCTAATGGGGAGGTTTTATATTCAGAAGTGGCCATATTTTTGCCTAAGCTCGTGATGATGAATATAATCTGATGAATCAATACCTTTTTAATTTAAATAAAGTAAGTTCTGTGGTATATTTTTTATATCAAACATACACCAGACAGCTATTTTGGCGGAAAAGCTCAAGTCAAAATATTTACCTACTAACACTTTATATTACCGTTCCGTACCGTTTGTTTTCTATCGTTGTCGGCCCTTGTTTTCCAAGTTTCTAGTATACATACGTGTTTAAATAGTTTTCCACACGCTGCTCGCACGTGTTACATACCTGGAACAGAAAAAATGGACATTAGATCTTTATAACGCAACATTTTATGACACTTTCGTATAAAGTGTTAGGCCTAAAGGAAGTCGTTTTGTAGAGATCAAATAGTAGGTATTTACTATTTACCTACATACTTCGTAATTATTACACACAAAAAATTATGAAATAATTACAGAAAGTATTCATATAAATAATAATAGTATAAAAGTAGTAGTATAAATGGGTATGGCAGGTAGGTTACATTCATTTATGGTTTGTCAATTTTAAGAAATAACAAAAAAAAACTTATTTTATAAGTTATGTATTAAATATATTTATTTATTTATTAAGAGACCAACAGCATTAAGATAAAACAAAACCTACGAATTGTCTTTGATATAAGTTATCTTCAGCAGAGCTATCATGGATCTTAGATTTCAATTAATTTCATTACGAAATCAGTATACCTAGTCTATCATAATCATATTCGGTTCCAATGAAAGTCAATGGAAAGCCCGTTGCATTGTATCATTTGCAATAGAAACAGCTTTTAACGTACAAAATTTATATCGATATGAACGAACATTTCCTGTAAAATTGGGATTCAGTAAAAGGATTTCAATCAAAATGACAGCAACAATTTAATTATCAAAAGAAAAAGTTAAAAACTGTTGTGAAATTGTATGACTATGGTCAAACAAACGACGAGATGCCGTAGACTTGTGAGCAAATATGCTGGAAATGTATCTACTCCTTGTTCCAGTGCCAGCTGTGGCATATAAATTACTAAATGTATGCAAAAGTAAAATACATAAAACAAACTGAGGTCCATGTAGATTAAGCGATAGCTAAAATACGGAACTCTATTATAATTCATACATTAAAAACTACAATCAATCTTATCGTGTAAAAAACACTTTCAGTAGGTGTTTTATGCATTATATTAAATAAATATAACAAATATGTGTGGACTTTTCACACAGCGCCATCTAGCTCCAAACTAAGCACAGCTTGTACTATGAGTACCAAATAACTGATACAATACATAGATACTTTTTTTTGTTTGTAAATACGTACATAGAAACAATATAACACCGAGACACAGAACAAACATCTATGTTTATCACACAAATATTTGTCCTGGGTGGGAATCGAACCCACAACCTATAGTTCAGAATCCAGAGCTACTACCAACTGAGCTAATAAGCCAGTCAAGCCATACTGTACTACCTATTAGTTATTCTGTGACTATTACATCCTTCATTGCAGCACCCTGCTTGTAACAGATAGATAGGTATGCACGATCGCTAATAATTAATAAGCTAATTATGCCTCGTCCCACTCGGTTGGTCACCATCTAATCACCAGGTAAGCAGCCACTGAGCATAGCAAGAAACGGTATACCACCGCTCCGCTCTGATTACCAGCCAACGAAAAAAAAAGACGCAAAAGCCGATGACCGGAAAAAGATTTTGTCTCGAACTTAAAGACAAAGTAATGCCGTTATATGGATGAAAATATAGAAAAAGATCAATCGGAGTGACGCAAAATCGTGATAGGACAAAATGAGCGAGATGAAGAAAGAAGACATGAACGCTGTTCAGTAGCAAAAATTAGATGTGCGCAGAGCTAAACGGTGAGCGCATCATGTGGGGCTTGCAGAGCATTTCACAGCCGTCATTGAGTTTGAATCACACTATACGAAGAGTTTAAAGTGTAAACTTTAGTTTTTTTTACTGGTTTATGTAAGCTTGGGGTAACTAGTTTCACATGTTAACAAATTACAAAGTAAGTAGTGTACCTACATCTTGTAAAGTTTACATTGTAAACAATAGCATCATTATCAACAGCCTGAACATTAGCATAGACGTTTTAAATTTTGTACAAAATGAATTCTAACGAGCTGAAACTAGTGAAAGTGTAACACTAGACCATGAAATTTAAAAGTTAGAGTACCTATCCAAAAAACGAACGAATCGAAAAACTTTGCGGTGACTATAAAACTCCGATATAGCTTTTAGAAGTAGCAAGTTGAAATGGCAATGAGGGCACACATTACTCGCAGATGTTACAATCACAACCGATGGGGACGAAAGGTTCTCGTGTGATGACCACGAACCGGAAGACTCAGAGTAGGGACGCCACTAGATGGACCAACGACCCGGACAAAACCGCGGGGATCCGTTGGATGCAAGAGGCAAGAAGCTGCTCAAAGTGGTAAGTACTCTACGGATGAGACTTATGATCGGCAGTGGACGTCTTCAGATTGATGACAATGATATTGATGATGGTGATAAAACTTGGTGTAGGGCCGTAAGCGTTATGAACATTGTACAGACGCCGCAGATTGTTCATTGTTGACGCGGTTTGGCCATCATGAAACCTTCATTGTACATATCTTCCCAATAAGAAATAAGAATAGGATAGACATCGGTACTAAAAACACAATAACTCACATACTAACAAAGAACGTGTGATTTCAGGGAGTACAAATAGGCTTTGCCAAAGCAATGCTCGAAATTCAACAACAAAACGTATTCCAGTAGCTAAGCAAACAGGCACATTGTAGACATTTGTAAGTGCTTGGTACATGTTTGCAAACATAGTTATTATACACCGTACACAATACAAGACGTCTGCCGTAGTTTGATTCATGAGTGATGTTACATTTCCCGGCGGCTTATTGTCGAGATCCGACTTGGATACGTTAACAGAATTACAGATCTCTCCATATCGACCATTGTGGATAGGGGTGCCGCGTTTGAATAGATAGTACCTAAATATTTTCAATGCCTTCGCAAAAGCATTAACCGTTAGTGTGAAGTAGCGCTGTCAAACTGCGTAAAAGTTTTTTGAAGAGAGATTTCGAATTATTTGCTACATTTTAGCACGCTATTAAGTTAACTAGATAGATAAGACTAGTTAGATCTAACTTTTACTTTCTAAATACCGTTTTCTTCATCTTGTAATAATATTCTATGGAAATTAGAATTAAAATAGAACCAATCAAACTATATCAACTAACTAAAATAGTATACAAGTGCACAGTGTAAAAAATTGGATCCCTTTGTTTTAAGCTACTTGTAAGTATTATAGCAGTTTTTTAATAGTATTATCGACAATGTTTTAAACCTTTAAGAGATTATTTATTGACTTTCGCACAAGATATTATTTCTCTTCATTCATCATTTATATAGCACAGATAAGTTTAAACTTCATTTATCATTAAGAAAGTATAACGTAAAGTAACCTGTAGCCAGCCCTAATTGTGAGATGCAAACGAAATCCGATTGCAATACAAAGACCCATTGTTCAATGTAATCATATTCAATTGCTGTAGTTGCGAAAAAAATCGAGTAATCTCTCGATAGTATCGAACGGAAGCGGGTCTAGACAATCATCGATTACTACGCTCCTATTTTTTATATTGGAAAGTGTGAAATCATAATTAGGTAGACGGACAGTGACGAGCGTGATTGAGCGTATTTTTCTTGCACGGTGAAAGATTTGGCATGGTCTTGTTAGTGGTGATCATTCATCACCCGCATAATAGTTTTATCTCTATATTATAGCTACAACGCTAAGCGACTCACAAAGAAATACTGTTACCCTTTTTTCCGCAATGATTTACAACAGTATCGGCTGCTTAGTTTGTTGTCACTGTGTGCTCACTACCAACTCTAGAAACACACCAAGTCAAGTTAAGTCTCAGAAGAGCGTGTTGCCGTAACTCGCAGGAATAAAGGGAATGAGTAAAGGGTTTCACCCTTAATATATAAAATAGTAAGACGATGCTCCGATCATTCAACACAAACATGGAAAATAGTTCAAAATAAATATACAATGTACACTTATTCCTAAATGTAAAAGAGAAAATCTCTATACAAGTCCCATAACATTCAGTGTCCAGAAAACATTGTAGAAACTTGTGCATAGAGGCAGTCAAAGTGCATGCGTACAGGGTACTATGTTGATGCGTGTGTGTTTATGTAATTTCGTACTTACCTATATTATTATTTTCAATTAATTATGATAATTACTAAAAAGCCTAACACTAACCAACTGGTTTATTTGTTCGAATATAAAGAGTTTTGCAAAGAGAACTTTGAATTTGAATTTGAAAAAGTCATCACAAAGTACCAACAAAAATCCCTCACATCCTGTCTCATACAATCTTGCCCTAATACCATGTCGCATCCATCCGTCACAACTCCATTTCCTAACTTTCCGATGTGGGTCAACCGCGGTGTGACCGGGCCAGTAAACTTTGGCAACTTTTGATCGCGGCCCAAAAACATTCCAACTGACTTATAATAGTTTGGATTGTCCAATCAAGAGTTCCCTATAAAGCTTGCTATTTATCTGGAGTCATTAGACGTTAGAGGAGTCTAAGAAAAAGAACTCCTGAAATATTGCATGCTGACATACTGTATCGTATCATCACAGAGTATTACATGTACTATCTATCATACATGATATTTAGTTGGTGTAAGTGACTTACACCTATTAAACATCATGTATACCTACATAGTAAGTACTCTCTGTGATAGTACATGTGATACTTTGTGATGATACGATACAGTATGTAAGCAATATTTCTGGAGTTCTTTTTCTTAGACTCCTCTAACGTCTAAGGACTCTACATAAATAGCAAGCTTGATTTGGAACTCTTGATTGGACGATCCAAATTAGAAAGAAAGAAAGAAAGAAAATGGTTTATTCATGGCAAAAGATACAAATAAAATAAAAAGGAATACGAATAAATTATATGCGTGTAGTCGTATATTAGAAGAAGTCTTGGTCAATCATAATCCGATGAGTGTATATAGACGAAACGTTATTGGAGAAACATCATCGCACAAGTCATTTGTAATTTGTTTCAATATCCATAAGATAACAGCTAAATCATCAAACTTAGAAGATATTGTAACTATATTTGCAAAATGTTGTGAAGCAGCAGTTGCTAAACAGACTCATATCAATTGCGCTTTTGTGCATAAACACAAGATAACCTTAAAAACGCGTAAACGCATGTGAAATTCAAATAGCTTAACAACTGTTTATACTATTTCACTGGTAATCCACGAAAGGGTTAAAGTAACCTTTCGTTTGGCTCTAGTCGAACACGACCGTTTAGAATTTTAGAACATCAAAGTTAGGGCTACCACTAACACAGCTCCTGGATTACGTCGGGTTGTTTAGTACCTAATCGTGTTTATGAGAGTTCAGAGTGGTTTTGTACATCTCATACTCTCCAGGGTGTGTGTTACTTTACTCAGAGATTTTCTTCACAAGTAGGTACCTAACCTAAAACCTACCTAGTGTACATTATCTTAACAGGGATGCTCATCGCAGTTTTGTGCTTGATGTGGCTCGGTAAAACGTTCTTATTGCTAACTGATAAGGTAAAGTTTATTCTATTTTTCATACTCTCAATTATTTAGAGATCTGTAGTTCTAACAGTAGCTAAAGACCTGTAGACAACCATCCTCTCGCACTTAAGGTGGAACGTTACACTAGCGCGGGAAATTCAAAAAATTGTTTATTGCCATTTTTCGCTAAACCAATGATATCTAGGAGATACTTTTAATCGTAATTTGTTGATACATTCTATTTATTTCCGCAAAATTAGTTTTCATGTAATCACGTTGAATAATTAAGCTATTATTGGCAAAAGAACGCAAGAAAATTTGAATTTCCCGCGCTAGTGTAACGTTCCACTTTAAAATGACAGTACCCCAAGTTTTAAATTACCAAAATATCCATTAAAGACCTGCATTAACCAAGCCCTATATAGATCGCGATAGAAGCACTACCACGACGATATTCTAAATAGGTATGCCAGTGACTGATTGTTTGGCACTGGCCAGTGCAGTTCAGATTTAAAACCGTGTCCAACTCAATGTACTTGAAATTAAACATACAAAGCTCCAAGGCAATGGATTATAAATCAGACATTTAGTGTCACAGTGATTTGTATAAAGCGGTTTGGTGAAAACTCATTTGAAAGGTAGTAGGACGTTTTTAGTCAACCAATAAAGCAAACAATAAAAGAATGTATACCTACTAAAAAGATACTAGGAGGTACGAGTGAGCCAAACAGCTAAAAGCTTTAATAAAATTTGGTTTTGGTCTTCATGATAAGGTACATAATATCTACGGAAACTCAAGTCTAAATAAGTTTTAACTCTTTGACTAAAAAAATTAAAAATTGCATCCAGCGTTCTGGGCACTTTTCCCTCCACCAAAAGCCATTTTTATCTTTAACATTTAATTTACAATTTCTGTAGATACCTATATATATTTTTTGTTATTTTAATTGCATAAAATTCAATATTTAAGTATTAATTAAGTTTTTACTCTTGTTTTACCTAATAAATGCTAAAAACTCATTGACTTATTTATGCTGGGAGATATCATTAATGGGAAAGTATTTTTAGATGCTATGAAATATGTTTCCTACTTTGATACTAACGGGTTTCATTCATCGATCACTCCGATACAAAAATATCATAACATAACCGTGTCAAAAACAGTTTAATACAAAATAAACAAAGTCCGCGGTTACGCAAAAGTCTCGCTTCAGTTACTACAAATGACTAATCTGTTGTGAAATAATTATGTTTAAACTATCGCTTTTAATAACGGCAACTGTTAAAACACTCCTTGACGAATATATGTTGTAGCTATAGTACAATTTATACACAAGTGTTATTAATTTACGGCGAATATTAACTCAGGTGATTATTACGAAATACAGCCCGAACATCTAAATAAATTTTGTAAGTGGAAGTAGAGCAAGTCGTAAGGATGTCCGTCACTCATGTCAGACGCATTAGTGAATAGATCCACTAATTAGATAAATACCAATTACGTAAAGCATTTGGTTCCTTTCTACGTAAATAGTGTTTTGCTTATACATTTGACAAGCTTTGTGGTAATCATCAAAAAGCAACGTCGCTATGAACGCTTGGCTGTCACAAGCCAGTTCGAGTTTTCATGGAAGTCGAGAATTTACATAGTTGTCACTATGAAATTGTAGACCGTTTTGACAGCTGACGCATCTACATTAATTATGCCTTTCTCATTCATAACACTGCATCTGTTATGGGCGGTCGTGATGCTTAACACCAAGGGAACGACTAGCTCGTCACGTCATTTGCTTACATAAAAAAACCAAGCCGATTATATTGTGACAGTTTGTTATTCTGACATTAATCAATTGACAGTGTTCACCGTTGACCCGAACACAGTTTTTTTTCTCTAATCTGTCAGTCAAATTACCAATAAATTATCTTGGTGTGATCGGGTTGTGACCGTGTGACCAATATAATATATTGGTAAGTTCTGCTAGACCTTTTAAGCAAACGCTTTCGAGTAGAAATGGCGCTTACCAAGTAGGCAAGCATTTCAATCAATAAACATTTTAGTCCCCATCACCAGTTGCCAGATGTTTTAGCAAGTACCTTCACTTGCTAAAACATCTGCTCTTCAATATGGTTCCTCACCACTTTACACATACATCAACAGCTAGAAGATGTCCACTGCTGAACACAGGCCTCCCGCATAAAACGACACCTTGGACGCTTTCATAGGGGGGAATTTGCCATAATCACCACGCTTGGCAGGCGGCTTGGTGGTCGCAGTAGATTTTAATGTACCGAGGAGAATGCTGCAGCTCATTCGCTGGATTTTCCCTTAGCCCTTAGAGATAGAGTGGTCCTATTCGCAAACCACACGTCTTTGATTCGAATATTTCTAACATGAACGCTTCCTATGTAACACACGACTGTGCAAACAAAAACCTTCACAACTAAAACTATCTGTGAAGTATTCAGTGCTGAAACGGCAAACCACCGTGCTCATTTCTCATCCAATAAACTTGTACATTTGACGTTTCGACGTCCAATATCTCTTTCACAACATGCAAAGGGTTCGTGATTTTTACACAGTGATTTTTCAGCAGCGGTGATCACAATGCCAGGTACGGAACCTCCGGAGCCGTGGATACACGCGTTTTGTCGATAAATGTGGTCCCGTCGACCGATCGGTGCATAAACGACTGTAATAAAAAGAAACGGTTTACTTTTAAAACGATTAATGCCAAAGCTGTCCTTGTTTATGTTGATAATGTCACTCAAGGTTAGAACGATAGCATCTGTAAAGATTTTGCTTTAGACGTCTGGAATGTTTTACTTACGCTTACATTTTGACTGCCAAAGTTGATGTGACTGGAGCTTTAAGTACTATGACAGATACGGGTAGGTTAAAAATGTGTTAAAAATAGCTTCAGATGTATGTGATTTTTCAGTTTCAGAACTCTCATTTATCGCTCTCATTCGTCGAACGTCAGTACTTTTTTCCATCAGTTACATAACTAATTGTTATGTTTATCATAAAAACACTTCGCTATGGCCACTGAAGCGGACATGATTGGTAAAAACGATTTTTTCGGTTATGTCACTATTATGTTGGCTCCACGGTAACTGTTATAGAACTTGAACTACTATTCGATCTGACATAGGTAGCTATTGATTTGATCTGATATAGTTAGATATAACCGTTTCAAAAACAGTCGTGAATCAGTAAGTAATATGTACGTTCCCTCCCTATCAGATGACGTACTGACATTTTTGTAAATAAATCTGTCCGCATGCTCCCTTTGTCTTCAAACTGTCAAGATCCCAAATCTCCAATAATAAAGCTCTTCGTGATCCCAAGTCCACAGCTTGCTTTAACACTTTATTTGGAATGGATGGATGGTCTGGAAACTCGTGAAGCTTGAGAGAGTTGGGCCGTCTCGGGTCGTTGACAAGCTAATTTGATGTCAAGACTCATATGTTTTGCTTTACTTATTTTTATTCTTTGTGGAAGTTGATTCAAAGTGTTTGCTTTTGTCATCACGAGAAAATTGTGTTAACCGATCTAATTTCTTTCACATTTGTTAACCAGTTAACCAGTGTAACCAGTTTGACTTATAGGGTTTTCTGCATTCAGCATTTTAGGTATAATTAAACAAAAAAGAACTATTGTCAGCCTGAAGACGTCCACTGCTGAACATAGGTCTCCCTCAGAGAGCGCCACTTTGAGCAGCTGCTCGCCTCCTGCATCCATCGGTTCCCCGCGGTTTTCACCAGATCGTCGGTCCACCTAGTGGCGGGCCGGCCTACGCTGCGTCTTCCGGTTCGTGGTCGCCACTCCAATACCCTACCTTCATCATTAACAGCCTGAAGACGTCCACTGCTGAACATAGGCCTCCCCCAAAGCACGCCACCTTGAGCGGCTGCTCGCCTCCTGCATCCATCGGCTCCCCGCGGCTTTCACCAGGTCGTCGGTCCACCGAGTGGGGGGCCGGCCCACGCTGCGTCTTCCGGTTCGTGGTCGCCACTCGAGAACCTTTCTTCCCCATCGGTTGTCAGTTCTACGAGCGATGTGGCCTGCCCATTGCCACTTCAACTTACTAACTCTAAGAGCTATATCGGTCACTTTAGTTCTCCTGCGGATCTCCTCGTTCCGGAGCTTATCTCGCAGGGAAACACCGAGCATAGCTCGCTCCATAGCTCGCTGCGCGACTTTGAGCTTACTAATGAGGCCAACAGTAAGAGACCATGTCTCAGTTCCATAAGTCATCACTGGCAACACACACTGATTGAAAACTTTCGTTTTCAGGCTCTGCGGTATTTTGGACGAAAAGATAGGACGAAGCTTCCCGAACGCTGCCCAGCCGAGTTGGATTCTTCGCGCCACCTCTTTGTCGAAGTTGGACCTACCTAATTGGACAATCTGTCCTAGGTAGACATACTTGTCGACAACTTCGAGAGTATCGTTCCCAACAATTACCGGTATAGGTGGAACATGAGCATTAGACATGATCTTTGTCTTGTCCATATTCATCTTAAGACCAACCTGCTGGGAGACTCTACTGAGGTCGTTGAGCATGGTGCTAAGGTCCTCGAGCGATTCCGCCATTATGACTATATCATCGGCAAAACGAAGGTTAGTGATGTACTCGCCATTTATGTTGATGCCAGATCTTTTCCACTCCAAGAGCTTGAAAACATCCTCCAATGCGTTTGTGAACAGTTTCGGAGAAATAACGTCTCCCTGTCTCACGCCTCTTTGCAATGGAATTTGTTCCGTACTCTGGTCCTGTAGTCGGACTGACATAGTGGCCTTACTGTACAAACACTTCAAAACTTCGATATACCTATAGTCAATTTGGCATCGCTGCAAGGACTGCAGCACCGCCCAAGTCTCGATTGAATCGAAGGCTTTCTCATAGTCCACAAACGCTAGGCATAACGGCCGATTATACTCTTCGGTCTTCTGTATAATCTGGCGCAGCGTATGGATGTGGTCTATGGTGCTAAAGCCTTTTCGGAAACCGGCTTGTTCGGGAGGCTGGAATTCATCAAACCTGCGTGCGAGACGATTCGTAATGACTCTCGAAAACAGCTTATACACATGACTCAAGAGCGAGATGGGCCTATAGTTCTTCAATAAGGTGTTATCGCCTTTTTTGAAGAAGAGCACCACCACGCTCTTGTGCCATGCCTCTGGCGTTGTACCTTCAAGGATGACAGAATTAAATAACTTCTGGAGGACTAAAAGTACCGGTCTACCACCCGCTCTCAGAAGTTCAGTCGTAATTCCATCTTCACCTGGTGCCTTGTTGTTTTTAAGCTGTTTGAGGGCCATTCTAATCTCGTACAGGCTGACGTCCGGGATATCTTCGGTATAGTGTCGGACTAACTTGGCTCTGATGTCCTGAGCTGTGTTAGTAGCGGGCTTACGTGTCGAGGTGTATAACTGTCCATAGAAGTTCTCGATCTCTCTCAGAATCTCAGGCTTGGATGAAATGATGCTACCATTTTCGGTCTTCAGTTTTGTCATTTGGTGTTGCCCAATAGACGAATCCTTTGCGAACACTTTAGAGCCTTGGTTCCGCTCAATTGCGGCCTCAATACGTGAAGTACTAAGAGCACGCAAGTCGTGTCGCAAGGAACTCCAGATTCGTCTATTGAGTTCACCGTAGGCTGACATATCAACTGAAGACTGCAGCTTCATTTCGCTCCGGTCGGCCATTAGCTCAAGAGTTTTTTCTGAGAGCTTTTGAGTCTTCTTTCGGCGTTGGGTCTTAAAGAATTTCGATCCAACAGCTTGGACAGTTTCCACCAACCCGTCGTTTAGCTCGTCCACTGTGTTACAGTCGGCTAGGCACTGGAAGCGATTTTGGAGTTCCAGCTGAAAGCCTTCGGGGTTTTGGATTTGGACAGGATTTGGACGGAGCGTAGACTTCACCAGACGTGACCTTTCGAGCTTAACATTGATATTCAATGTGCCTCTAACAATACGGTGATCGCTACCGGTTTTCACCTTGCTGATCACAGAGACATCATCGAATATGTGCTTCTTGGTCGTCATGATGAAGTCTATCTCATTTTTAGTGGAACCGTCGGGACTTATCCACGTCCACTTCCTGGATGGCCGCTTCTCGTAGAAGGAGTTCATCATAAAGAGTTCCTCCTTCTCCATGAAGTCAGCCAGCCTCTGTCCTCGAGGGTTCCGCTGCCCGTATCCAAATGGCCCCACTCTCAGCTCATCGCTATTCCTTGTGCCCAACTTCGCATTGAAGTCTCCCATCACAACGGTGAAGTATGTTTCGGAAGTATGCATGGCTTCGGATATGTCCTCATACATAGCTTCTACTTCATCGTCTGAGTGTGCCGACGTCGGCGCGTATACCTGTATAACCTTCAACGAATACCGTTTGGTTATTCGGAGTACCAGGTACGCTACCCTGGCCGACACACTGTCGACTTTGACCACGTTGTTGACGAGAGACTTGCGGACGAGAAACCCGACACCTCCTTGGGAGAGTTGGTCTCCCTCCCGGTAGAAGAATAAGTTACCGGAATTTAGGATTATCGTGTCCTGTCCCTGTCTTCGGACTTCAGACAATCCCATTACATCCCAGCGTAACTTACCCATCTCCGCCTCTAGCTCGACCATCCTTTCGTCAGCCTTCAGTGTGCGCACGTTATGTGTTGCCAGGGCCAGGGGTCGTCGTTGGGGTTGGTAGCCGGGCGTCTGCCGGGGATTCTTCGCACCCCTTGCCCTGCCGTTACCGTGGCCGCTACCGTAGCCACGGGATAGCAGAGCTGCCGGGGACTGGGGGCCGTTTTTATTTGTGCTTATCATTAGGGGGGGGGGGGGGGTTGCCATAATCACCACGCTTGGCAGGCGGCTTGGTGATCGCAGTAGGTGAAGATTGATTGCCACCAAGACCGAGGGGAACGCTGCGACCCATTCCCTGGATATTCCCTTAGCCGCCTTCTACGGCACCCACGGGAAGAGATGGGGTGGTCCTATTCGTAACCGGGACCACACGGCATACCCTACCTTACTTTTCCAGAAATACCATATCTATAATTAAAACAACGACCTAAACCTAAACCATGAACAAAATGATATTTCAGACGACTACATCGTAATCAAGGCAACGAAAGGTATAGAATTAAATAAAACGGTGTTTGTTGGCTACACAGCTGCACTCCAATCACGGCCATCTTTCTATAAATCATTACAAGCAAAAGGCGTAAATCACACATCGATCACGCTGTCCACCATAATTGCAGCAGTTAATCGTAATTGCAGTTTCTAATAAAATAATGTGTCCATCGACACCAGTAATCCAATACCCAACGCCGCCTATCACACCGTTAGCGATAGCCGTTGAAAAAGAGAATTTGTTTCGCTTCAGCGGCCACAAACCGCAGATAAACCAAACGGTGAACGGTGAAACATATGCTTTTTACAAGATAAAGAGATGTAATATGAAATTAAAACAGAGAAGCACTTCTCTGTTTTAAGTGAATTAATGATGCTGCCTTGGTGTCTTGACGTATGTTTAACGAATGATTTGCTGATTTCTAACAAAGCAGAAGACTGGCAAAACCATGACTCCTACTGACCATATAAATGTTCACGTTGGCTCTCTTTTTTTTTTGAGACGAAAATCAAAGAGAGCTCCAATTAAATCAAGAACCTGCAGTAATGATCCTTCTTCCTGCCTTTTCCAAAAGGATTTTTTTTTATTGTTGAAAGGCAAAGCATTTGACCACAGTCTCACCTGATGGAAAGTGATGACGCAGTCTACGATGGGGCATGCTTGCTTAGAAGATACCTGTTCACTCTCGACTTGAAGACACCCAGATCATAGTTTGCTGGAAACAAGGACGCCGGCAAGGTGTTCCACTCATTGGCTGTTCGCACTATAAAGTGCATAGAAAAACGCTTAGTGCGGGTTGATGAAGTTTCAACCATATATGGGTGCCGTATTTTTGTGCGTCTTGATGTCCGGTGAAAGAAGGGAGATGGAGGAATAAGATCGTGTAATACCGTCTTAACAGTTTAACATCAACATCACTACACACTAATTTCTTCGTAGTTTCTAGACTTAAACACACTTACCTACTAAACTATCTTCCGAATTGGCAAACTGTTTTTAAACTAGACGCCAACTTAGTTTGTAAGTTCCTTTATCCCACACAACCTAATTTTCTCTCATCATTTACTTACATAATAAATCAATCATTGAATGATCATGTAACAATTTGGAGTATACTTTTCACATCAATGAAACTGATTGGCCCACTTTAGAATTCAATTTACTGTCAAGAAATTATGCACGAATCACGATCTGAGAGTCACTCAAGTGATTTTCTCAAAGTAAGAGGTCTGATTCCGGGTTTAATGTAAAAAATCTAAGCACGTGAAAGTTTTGCCTACGTGAGGTCGGCGTAGGTTAGGTGCCTGTCAGTTTTGGGATTTTTTTCTCATCTTTTTGTTACTTTGATGAATTGACTGTTTTGTTTGTATTATTGTAGAAAGTACGAGGCATGTTTACCTTAATTATGCTGTAGAAAACATTGTGAACTGTTAATTAAGTGCTATTAATTTTGATAAAGAGGCAATGAATAAGCAATTGTATTTTATTTACAAAAGGTTTATCCAAAAAGTATAATAATGGATGTAGTAAACAATCAACCAACGACAAGATGACATTGCATGATCGATGTGCTCCATGACAATAGCTAATTTGATTTGGTTTTTAGGTCTAGTGTGCATAGTAGGTACTATTATTAAATTTATTCTGTGTCTAATATTCTTCACAAGTGTAAAAACACCAACACCAATCAAACTTTTAGTGTTTTTAGAACAATACTACGTCAGTGTGATGAAGTCGAGATTGAATTCTCTATGATGCGTTTAAGGTGAGATGAATAAATTATTCCTGAAGAAATCTATATTACCAAAGTGGAAGTGTGTGATAGGTAAACAAGTCAACAATAACACTCGGCAAAATTTAATAAACCAACCTTTATGATCTAAGAACTTTACCATCAGAAATTGTTTACATTTCCAATTTTAGTTTTATTTAAACACCGTAAATGTTTTGTAGCGGAAGGACCGCCATATGTGCTGTGCAGAGGTCGACAACACTATCAGAAATAGACTAGAACTAGACGAAACTCTAGACAGAGGACGTGTGAAGAAAATTAGACTTTGTTGCCATAGAAAGAAGAGCCGAAAGAGATGCATTGGTTGTTGTTAGACTAATTATAGCTAGACGCATAGAATTATGTAAACAACGCCGTAATGCATCTGATTTAATGCATCCTAGGCTTAATGAATTCTAAGAAATATATAGAAAATCTTGACCCTGTAAAATATAATTTAAAATTATTAAACGATAAAAAACTAGCCTCAAGGTAAGATGAAATGACTAATTTAGATGTTAATAAGAAGATTATGTAAATTAAACATTAATGCATGGTGGTCTTTGAAGTATTCAAAACTGTTGAATGAAAAATGAATGATAAATATAAATAAACTGACATCCATCTCTACCATATCCGGTTATGTTAAAACCGTAGCATAATTAATAATTACTGACGCTAATGATGCGTCAATTATCTCACGCATTAATGTCTAGTTCTTCATTACATCAATATTTCCATATTTCCGCCATAACTGAGTTCTGGTTTGGTTTTAATTTCCAATCTCTAAGACTTCAAAGATGCTCTGGAGACCATTTTGCAGCGGAAGTGTAAACTTTCCAAGAGTAAAAAACAAGCCCTTCAATGTTTCCACCAGATGCTACGACCTGTATTCGTACCTAATTATCAATGCTAATGTAAGTCCTGGCGAATAAATATAGATATGTCGCAGCTTAGATAGTATTACATGAAGCTATTACGTACGGAGCTCATACGCAGGAGAGAAAAGTGAAGTGAAGCCATAGACTGTAAATTGGATAAACCTGCATAGATTACAACTATACATTTTTCTGCTCCGTGTTGGTTCTATTCATGCATCTAATGCATAACTCTATTCCATTATGTGCATCTGAATTTAAAAAACGTTTAAATTGCTATAAAGAATTTTCGTGCGCATCACAAATCCATCAAATTTAAATGCCGTGAACGCATGCTTTTAAATTCCTTTGTATTGTTACAACACTAATACTTGCACCTAAAATGATAGTATCGTTTGAAAAGTCATAAATGCACCGGTGTAATTAACTCGGTGTTGCCAGTATTCAACCGCGGTTCAAGTTTTGATGCAAATTCTAAAAGGACGAACAATGTAGCTGTTATAAGCCTCGTCTGATGTCGTAACATCAAAATCACAGTTCCAAAGCGAAACGATTTAATTATAGCATCGATGCGCTATTGTGCAACGGGTCTATTGCCTTTCACCGTTGCTTCATGATCGATGCAGCATGGCAATTCCATGGGGTTATTCATTAACTCTGAGTTGCTGGTCAAGACGAAGTGGGGCGTCACGATTCGCACATTACTTGCTAAGTAATGTTCTTAGCACGGATGATTATGGCGCGATTGAGTTATATGATGCACTAGTCATTACACTACACTGGGTAAAGTCTTATTTGGGTTGTATTTGATTGTTGCACCGCTAATAATCTACAGATTATCTTCAACGTGATAAACTTTGTGTGAACTGTAATGAGCTTTAAAATACTCACTTCTAGCAACATGCGAAGAATTTGAACGTAGCAAAGATACATCATAATCATCACTGCCATGAATAACACCCCAGAAATTTTTAAACTAGTTTCCGTGAACTACGAGAACTGGCTTCAAACTGATCTCTGAATTCTATTTTGGTATGTTTTCTTTGATCCTCTTGGGAAATTTGCCTTAATTCTAACCCTGTTCTCGAGCCTTCGTTATCTATTCAGCTCTACAAGAGAAAATATTGCGTGGTTTCCTTTCACACTCCCTAAGCGTGGACTGTGCTGTCTAGACCTTCCGGTAATAAGCATATTACCGGGAGGTATTGCATGCAACCCCGAGAGAATCACACGCATCCTCACCGTCTGCGTCCGCATCATTGTCATATTGTATGGAGTGACGATGTTGATAGTCATGTCTCTTCCGGATGTGTGTGTGTGTGTGTGTATGTGAACGATTGGAACACCGAAAACAAATCTGCGAAATGTTTATCAAACAACTGCAATAAGTGATTGTGCAATTATATTGAACGCTTATTGTTTGTTTGTGCCCATTTGTCTTCATAATAGCGCTCAATAGAAGGATTGTTCATAAATTAACTGAAGCTATCGGGATCCGACATTGTGAGATCACATATCCCAATAGATAATTAACAATCGGTAAAGACGCTGCTACGGAGCGTTTACTAAATCAATCAGCTCCTAACAGATGTTCTCCCTCGTTTCACCAATAAATCGTTCAATTTTCTAAATAATCGAGCAGCGAGCGGCCCTATATCGCGTCCGCGGGAAGATAAGCGTTTTAATTAACTTTTCGTAATTTATATCTTTATTAGAAGCACAGCTAATGGTGGACCCGTGATTGGCAATAAGCGAGTCGGAGTCGGATCGTGATAGCCGCAGACTTACCGCCGTCGTCGTCGGCCGATATCGTCCGCGGACGTGATGCCCGTTGTCAGCGGCCCGTTAGCGACGGGCTTCATCACGGCTGGTTGTTTATCATTGTACCGCAGACGTAACAGTTGTAAGACAGAACGTGCAATCGATACGAGTAATGGGGTGAGCGGTGCCGTGGCGATTGACAGCTTCAGAGATTGTGCGATTGCGTGAAATCGAACGGGCCCTAAGCCTATATAATTGGACGAGACGAGTGCCATATTATACCTAATGCGATTGATTTGTTCAATGTAGGTACCTACTGCTTGTTAACTAGCTACCTAAATTATCCAATAAGAAAGAGCGAGAAACCTATCCCGTTAATAAGAAACCGAATCTCGATGGACACCGCAATCATTCGATTCTACTTGAGCGCAAAATAGCCCTGAAAGCACTGAAGCATACCACTACCATTTCTGTAATGACGCGGGCATTATTGCAGCCGATCGATTCCATATAATCGCGGTATGCTATTAGAAAACAGCATTACTGATTGCGAACGATATCTCAATAAAATCAATTTCCCTTAATAACAAGCGACGGTACATCGATAATTGTCGGAAGTCGTCGTATTAAGTGCGATCGTCTTGCGGTGTAATAACAGTGATCGAATCAAATCGAATCGTGTGATCGATTTATGTATCGATGTCAGACGGCGCCTGAAACCATCACTAGCGTTCCCTAAACACGGTGTGACTGACTCCTCTGATAAAACGCAGAACACAGCGTTTAACAGTTTACGCGATAATGTTAAAATTACTAGTTTACCAACAAGTAAAGGCATGCAACAAGTTTGTGCCACGGATAGACATTATTATAGGAAATGTGCCTGTTGTTAACAAGCCGTTGTCGATCTAAATTAGAGAGAGGAAGATAATAGGTAAGCTTATAATACTTATTAGGTTTGATGCGTAAAACATAAAACCATATTAACACGAATCCAGAATTATCGAAGCAGGAAGTGAGTTATGCATAGTTGATAGTCCAGTGGTTAGACCTTGTCAAGTATTGTTAATACCTACTTATAATTTGATATCAGTTCATAGGAACTAAACTTAATATTATTATAGGGATAGCTCTAGCATGGAAGAGTGGACTACCAAAAATGCTGTGATTATACGGAAATCTTCAGCTGAAATGACGAGTGCCAACTGATGGATTTCCATGGCTACTTTAGCAATTCCCCCATACTAGGTGGTAGGACTTTTCTGCAAAGTTCGTCTAGGCAGGTACCACCGCTTTGCCAGTTATTCTGCCGCTAAGCAGTAGTGTGCAAGCACTACTGTGTTCCGGTTTGAAGGGCACTGTAGCTAGTGAAATTACTGGGCAAATGGGATTTTATGATCTGATCACTCAGTCTAGTAATCTGGTTACTAGACTGTGTGATGTCTGAGGATGACGTGCGCAGTGCAGTGTCACGCGAAACTAGATCCGAGTGATACTGCAACTGTAATGAGCGGCCGTGTTGCTTAACATCAGATGAACGACTAGCTCGTCACGTCATTCAATTGCATAAAAAAAAATATTGAACACATGTGTGATGTCTGAGGATGACGTGCGCAGTGCAGTGTCACGCGAAACTAGATCCGAGTGATACTGCAACTGTTATGAGCGGCCGTGTTGCTTAACATCAGATGAACGACTAGCTCGTCACGTCATTCAATTGCATAAAAAAAAATATTGAACACATGTGTGATGTCTGAGGATGACGTGCGCAGTGCAGTGTCACGCGAAACTAGATCCGAGTGATACTGCAACTGTTATGAGCGGCCGTGTTGCTTAAAATCAGATGAACGACTAGCTCGTCACGTCATTCAATTGCATAAAAAAAAATATTGAACACATTCATCAAAATACAAGACTTTCTGTAGCACTTTCTCAAGTTTTCATTAGAAAAAGAAAGGTCAATTCATAAAGCCATAGGTAGTCAGTTCTTTTCATCAGATTACCTATATGTATACATTCATATAGCTATAAAAAAAACTAATTCGTCCTTTTCATCATAAATGATTTACTTACCTTGATCTCTTTCATTTTATAGCTTGTGAAAGCCCTAACGAGAACACTGAAATTGAACATTAGGGGCTACCAGCAGCTGAAGTTTTTCACAGTGCTGCTCATTTTTAACAATCAACTACACGTTTTAATTATTATGATATCTTTTGAAGGTACGCATTGATTGGTGTGAATTCTAGGTCAATAGTAGTGGAGGGTGAGAACAATACAGCGGATCAATGACAATATACCAGAGGTTAACGTACAGTTACATCACAACCTATTATTACTATTGAATATTGGATGCCATCGAAATGTCCTAATGTCATTGTCAATACTAACGTGTGTCATTGAACTCTAACGTAATATTATAACTATAACTTTTAGGTTGATATTATTGTTATTAGGGCGGAAGCCACTAAGTTGTGATTATTAATTTGACACAGACTTGTCTACTCTTTGAGCATAAGCTTCTACGTGAATTCCATATGTTCTTATTTACCTTAAAATATTTCCTGTCATTCTATTTTTAGTATGTCATTGAACCCTAACTTAATAGGCATAATAGATATCATTTTTGGGTTCATATAGTTTTTATTAGGGTGAAATTGTGGTGCAAATGCAGCAGAGGCCACTACAGCTAAGAGTTGTTATTATTAATTTGAGATAAATACCTTGTCTTTTCCATAGCTGAGCATAAGCCTCTAACGTCGTTTAACACGTCGTTTAATAACGTCATTTACATTTTTTTATGCTAAAATGGGCATACGTTTGACAACAACTCACCATGAATATAGTTATGTTCCTATTTATCTTAAAATATTTCCTGTTATCTATTTTTAGTATGTAGCCATAAATGGCTGAAACGACCGACACTCGCGCGGTCAGTGTTATGTGTGAAGAGCTCCCCGAAAATTATTTAAAATGACAATTGCGGTGAAATCGTGCCACAATAAATTCTACTGGTAAGCTATTAATTTTCTTGCTTAAATCGTCTAAAATACCAAAAATAGTGAAAAAAAATTGTTCGCGTCTGTCAAATTGTGCGTGACGAGGCAAGTACGCACAGCACACATAGCGAATTTGTACCGTGCGTTTTGACAAGACCTTGTTTGGAAACTTACCTTCTATAGGTACGTATTCTATGTTTAGGGTTGATATGTTATTATTAGGGCGAAATTATGCTGAAGTTGCCGAGAAGCCACTATACCTAAGAGTTGTGATTATTTGATACGTTACGTGTCCACTGCTGAGGCATAAGCTTCGTCATTCCCTTGATATAATAAGGTAGGTACCTACTTATTCCTTTTTATCTAAAGTGTTTCCCGTCATTCTATTTTTCTATGTGTCAAGGCGAATACCTATGGGTTATCATAAATGCACTGAATAGGTACGTAATAATACAGGATATCGGACAAGTCATAATAATATATTACCTAACTATAGTTATAATAAATATGGCTTTATTTAAACCGCATCATGAGAATAACCCGCATACTAAAATCACTAAAATGGATTTAGAACGTGATATTACATTTGAACTTGATTTAACAACACTTAATATAGATGTCATTATACTTATACGTAGAAGTTATGCTGTTAACATTTTACTACAAAAGCCGCAAATTCGTTCTTATTCAAAACTCTATTAATACTACAAAAGATTCTACGGAAACCTCCGCAAAATAAACATGAAAAGACACTCAATTATCTTTTCAAAAGAAGGACCTACTGAACTAAAAACGAACAATAGGAGAAAGGACGTCAAATATTATCGACCTTAATACCATGCTAAAACAGTTTAATAAACCCGTTAGTTCAATGTAAAGGATGCAATATAAACGTGATCAAATTATATATTAGAATTCAATAATAAAAACAGCCATTGTATGCATTAGCTTGATATTCCCAATAGGCGAGGTACTTCACCGTTGGAAAGCGCAGGCGATGCAAATATTTCTAAGTAGATGATACGGGTTGGTTTTTAATAGAGAAAACTATTAGTGGAAAAGTATAGGTAGGTACCTGTTTTGTAATCTATCTATCTCTTGAATGAACGGATTCGTACATAATCTAATCTATATTAATGAAAGGATTTATCCTGGGTGGCTGATTGACCCAGGCCCAAGGGTAGGCTGGTCCCTGGCTATAGGTGGGCTGATAACCTGGGTCAGAAAGCGGGGAGCCGATGGACGCAGGAGGCAAGCAGCCGCTCAAAATGGCACTATATTGAGGTTTTCTATGTTCAGCAATGGACATTTTCAGGCTGATGATGATGATGATGACTGAATGACTGACAACTGACAAACACCGTACAGCCCAAACTGCTAGATAAAAGATCTAACTATCTATCCTACCTAACATAGTATAATAACCATCTATTATAATATGGTGGCACTTCGTTTAGGTACATATAACATAATTTTCCGGGCATGCAACGCATCAGTGGCACGTCTAGTGTTACAGATATCCATAGGCTCTTATACGGCCCTCCTGATAGGAAGGCCACGGTGGCCTTCCTATCAAGAGGCCAGTATATATATGCTGTTTGCTATCTGTAACATTTAAAAAGCATTAAAAAAACTTCTATAGGCACACTATTTCTGATAGTTACGATATAGTTTCCCACGCTATTACCACCATCGCTTAACTTTCTGTGAACTACCTCTGAGCTAACAAATAGCTGAAATATGATTTCGTATTGAAAATTTAAACATGAATCTTATATCAAATAGATCATTTTCATAAATATTTTATATAGACTGGATGTAGAATATTTTTCATTTATTTACCTGAATATATTTCCATTACTATGATGCAAAACGCTCGCATCATAGCTAATATATTTTCAGAGGTATCGAGTTAGAATTCCGAATAGACCAGTAGGTAAATAAACGGTAACCCATAAGAATAACATCGCTTTCGTAGAGAATTTACATGTTTTATTAAAAGACTTTCTAGAGACCCATCTGAATGGGCACCACTCAGACTGCGGGTGGTCGCCCATAACAGTTACTGCTAGTAATGAAAATGTGTAGCTAGAAGCAAAGGCTTTAGGTACTTTAGTAACGTCAAGCTTCAGTTGACACGGTGATTGGAATACTGATGTAAGTCGTTAGTAATCCTGTATAAATCGAAAATGAAGGATGAGTCAGTATCAATTTGGCACAAGAATCGAGAAAATTTAATTACAATTTCGCTGTTCATCAAATATCACATATTTTGTTTTTCCACTTTGTTAAGTTGATTCTGTTTTCGATACATTTGAATGAAAAACATATTCCATACTTATTCTTTCCAACAAAACGTAAATTAAACCGTTTTCATTTAATAAATTGCCAGTTGCACCAGGAAGGAAGGATAAATAAGCAACAATTATAACAACATTATTGTCAATATATATTGATAATATAATATAGAACTGAGTTTATTATTTACCTCTATGTACCACCCTAGTGTAGTGTCACGTATAACTATAACAACTGCTTTTATTTACTATTATGTAAGTAGGTACCCACCTGAAGTATTCTCTACTATTGTACTTAAATATCGTTATTATTAGTACATTATCTTTTAAATGAGCTAAATGATTTAATTAGTTTTATTTGCAATAAATAATGATCACTAAATCTTTTTCAGTTATTAAATACAATGGACGAGACATTCTAAAGCTCATACAAGTCAAGAGTAAACTGCAAATGTCATCTCACTTTCGACGTACCTAATCTCTTCAAAGAAGCACAATAAGGACTTAACTTTCACATGAATCATCATAATCCGTTGCAATGGTAAAAGTGCAAAATATACTAGTACCCGTGACAAACCGAATCAAGTACAAAACACCTTAACAAGGCGTACGAAATCAATGCATCACGTATCATAACGCCGTATCTGATCGTGTGTCAATCTGTTCCGAGGCGTATACGGCATTAACCCACATTATTTATGCATAATATGTTGATATATGCAAATCTCTTTGCTGATATCATCTCCTGGTACACATCTGGTTATGTTAACCCCTTTGAATTTCTACATAAAGTAGGTACCTTGACTGTGCAAGAAGATAATAAAATAAAATTATTAGTTAAGCATGGGTTTATTCTCTACTGCGTGTAATAATAAACAAGTAACATTATTTTTTCATGAGAATCTACAACCTTTCATAAACTAAAGCGTTTGAGTTTAGTATAATCACTATTAGAATGTATTATACATTTTTTTTTTTAACGGGCAAATTGCCTTTATTACTCAAGCTAACTACTACAATAATAAAAACTAAACTAAACTAAACTAAGCTAAACTAAGCTAAACTAAACTAAACTAGCTACACTACCTACTACAAAGAACACTTATGGACTGTATAATAGCCGCGATGGCCTATAGACAGTCCAAGTGCTCCAGCCCACTACCGGTAAGTAGCGTACCCAACATGCTGGCCGCATTGCCACGTTGAATTGCAATGCTGATGCGTTGGGCCAAATAAGTGCCAGCATTTTGGTCACGCGTCGCATCGACCAGGCGCTCTGATAGACTTTGGAAAACGCGATGAGCTCCCGGTCCCCACGGACCCAGGGTCTCAACACCAAACGGCTCAAATATGTAACCGCTACCGAGATTACTATATTTGCGCCGTTTTAGCTGCTCAGCAGAATTAGCCGCGGCGCCGGCCCTAACGTGTGTCTCGGGAAGGTGTGACGGCGCCATAGTATCGACGCAAGTAGCGTCCCACACTAAAGGCCGCCCCATCTTCCAGGGAACCAGAGTCATTCCGTCGGGTCTTTTACCATCACGCATGAGACCATTCGGTTCGAGAATGGCTGCAGCATTGGCGGTGGTAAAAGCCCGGCGAATGATGTCATTAAGACTAGCGTGGCGCGAAATTCGACCAGCGCTTTTTGAACACGAGAGACCGTGATGACCGAGCTGGTCAACTGCGGTACCGCACTGGCAGCGATGGGCCACACAGCATCTTGCGCCCAAACGTAAGCTGATAGCTAAACGAAAAGTAGTCGGATCTAAAAGGTTACCAGTGTTGAAAGAAGGCATGGCCTGTAACCAAAGTCCTGACTCCCACACAGAGACTGCGAGAAGCCGAGCACGATTAGCGACGCTAGGACACGTATCTAAAAGATTTTTCCGTGCTAGTTCGCAGAGCGGTCGGTCCCACAGCCTCTGTGAGGAAAGAACCACCGGGAAATCAGAATTTGGACAAGCCAACCCCCAGGCATTCTTGGCCTCAGACAAATGGGCTACTTCGAAAGTACCTAAAGATGGAGCAAGAATTTTTTCTATTAATTTATGTGTACCATGTACAGAGGACAAAAATGCCGGTAATGCAACACTCGAAATTTTGCGTATCCCTAAACCTCCCAAGCGCACAGGTAGAGAGGCTTGCGACCACGTCCTGTCATCCATATCAACATTCAAGACCGAAACCAGAGTGTTTTTTACAATGCTGTCTAAGCCCATAAGGAGCTCACTGTGTTTCCACAGTTGACAACATCGTAAAATATAAGTAAATCTATATAGTCAGGTATGTAGTATTTATAAGATTTACGTCAGTAAATGAACAAACATGGACCAAGTTGAGCACCCTGAGGCATGCTTCCATTAGTTACCATAATAACATTAATCGTTACGATTAAGCTTCGATTTTATAAATGAAAAAAATGAACATTTTGCATGGTTGTATAACTTATCTCTATAACGCAAGATATTTCACGTCGGGATAGGTAATATCAGGATTATCAAGGAATAAATTAAGTGAACCCACTCCCACGCATGTGGCAATTCGAAAGCATTGCGGTGTATTAAAACTTGTACCATTAGTTACTGGTAATCAAATATCGTTTTTATAGCAATTAAAAATATTGCTGTGGCTATAAATTTAAATTACATTGCTATTTTAAAAATATAGTTATTAGTAAGATAGGATTTATTTTCCAGCTTATCTTCAAGTTTATGATGTTAAAACGAGTAAGCTAGCTAATTTTACCCATTTGTTTTTTGGTTAGAAATCAATATTACCTAATCTGCATTCATTAACTCGAATGTTTCCGGTATTGATGAATGCTTACCTGTAAAGAGAAAACAGACCATTAATAAAATTGAAAAATCGTATGCATTACTATTAGTATGTTTACAAATTATTCACTCCTCGAGTGTTGGATCCGGTCAAAGGTTGTACAGTTAAAGATAAAAACCTTTTCACTATAATACCGTCATAAATAAGATTTTAAATGCTAATATCACAACGACAAGTTTTAAAAGTTTGGCATGAGAAATTTTTGGAGAGAAATGGATAAATGATTGATAAATTCCTGTAATAAACCAACTTGACGGATTTCACTGACGCATATAAAATTATTTATGATGAAATTAAAATAGAGGTTATAAATGAAAACATATTAAAAATGAGGTATATAATTCAACATAGACAAATTAAGTTTGGGTTTTTTATGCGTTACAAAGATTGTGTTATAAATAATAACTAATTACAATAACAATCAATGGATTAAATAGAACAACAAGACAATAAACGGAAGATCGGCATGTTTTCATACATTAGGAATATGTTATACGATAGATATTCTTTAGTGTAATAGGCCTCTTCCGTTGTGGTGATGCTGGTTAAACTAGGTATATTTTGACGGATATCATGAAGCCGAGCTCCAAATTACCAAAACTATGTTAAGCTTTGTTACATCGTAATAAAGATCACGGTAAAATGTTGAATTTTGATTTATTTTTGGCCCTTTGAGATCAACAGAGCGTGTTTTATGGTGGTGCATCGGCCGGTGAACACAAATTGGCTGTTAGCATATTATGGCTGACAGACAACTGTTTCGTTGTGAATGCACGTAAAAATAATGGAGGGTAAAAATCATAAAATAGATTCCACAAAAATGAAATATTAACCATCTGAAAATATCACCCTATGATAAGCGAGCTATGGAGAGAGAGCTATGCTCGGTGTTTCCCTGCGATGTAAGATACGAAACAACTCCCGCCCGGTGACGCTGTAAAGGTCGGTAGAGACCAACAGCATTAGACCGTTCAAAAAAAAAAAGATACGAAACAAGGAGATCTGCAGGAGAACTAAAGTGACCGATATAGCTCTTAGAATTAGCAACTTGAAATGGTAATAGGAGGCAAGCAGCCGCTCAAACTGGCGCTCTCTGGGAGAGGCCTATTTTCAGCAGTGGACGTCTTCAGGCTGTGATGATGATGATGAGATTCCCTATGATAAGATGAAACGATCCAAAGCAATAGGCAAGGTACCTGTGGATGAAAATAAAAGAGTAGAGCTCAAGACCGAGCTCAGCGGCGGCGTGCCTTGGGTTGGGAGAGTTTCATGCCCGAATGTTGACGAGCGTCGATGTTGTTGTTTATGATTATGATGACGAAAAATTTAGAATAACAAATAAATTACTACACGTTTTGATCTCGCCCTGTGTCGCTTAAATACCTGCACAAATCCAATTAACGTTATTATTTTACCGGCATTGTAAATAACAGTATGTACATGATTATATACATGCACCATACCTTTAGTGATTATTCATACTTAATAATTTTTTGAGCCGAATGGAACAAAGGCTGGTTATGATCTAAAAACAAAAACGCATTATCACGATACCTTTGTTTGATTTTATTGTGATGAATTAAATTCGCATGCATTCATGCCCAAATACAGTCTATTGTTTTTAGAATTAAGGGCACTGACTTCTACCATTTGTAAAGTGAATTAATTACAAATTGAAAAACCTAGCCATTGCTTTACATGCCATTTGATGAACGTGTTGTATGAAATATATATGTAGGTATAATTACATTGTACATAAATAGCTTGTAAATATTAGCTTCCTATAAACCCTTACTTCCTATGTAATAAGAGGAAAAGTCTTTACAAAAACTGAATAAACGGATAAGCACTCCCACGACACGAGACTCTTGTGGTTTCCCTATTCAATTACGGATCCCCAATTAATAAATCTAACAGCCGCCTGAAGGTACACGTACCTACAATAAAGTTTGAAATGAATTAAGGCTCAAGACTCTTTTGTCATACAAAAAACACCGATCTTCACTTATCAATTCATACTTTATATACTTAGGTACCTACTTACTAATTTTATAAACAAAGTAACTTTCTCTTCATATTTCCGTCTATTTCTTGCTTTTTACGACAAGACAGCTGAAGTTTGTTATGGAGATAGAACTGTTCTTATAATATACTTAAATAAGTATTATTATTTTACTTAGGTCTTCTATTCTTTCTAAGTTACTTTTTATCTCCACTTTTAACCGCCTACAACCCAGACAAAAACCATTAATTATACTTAGCATAGTAAGCAAATTATGCACTTGGCAAGAAAAATTATTAACTGCAGACTCCATTCACCCCATTATGTTATTGGGCAACAAGGTGCAACAGGGGGGGCGTAAGGCCAGGGGGAGGCGGGCCCATTCATACTCTGCTGAATGGGGCTATATAGCAAATTGCAATACCTCCCGCTGAACTTATTGTTCAAGAAAGAGTTGCGTGCTGGGTGAAGCAATGGGGGTCTCGGGTATTATAGTCCGTGTCCGTGTTGTATGAACTTTTAATTATTTTTGTTGTATGCATCAAAAAGAAACATAAAAAAAATTGTACATAAAAAGAACAGATTTGGGAAGGAATCGTAGAAATAATATTTGTTGAATATTAAAAATAAAATTAACAACAATTAGGTACGTAATATTAAAAAACAGTTGAATAAAGAAATAGTTTTAAACATAAGTACCGACTTAGGTATTTAATACACCGATATTATTTATTATTGCCTCGCAACCGCATTGTATAGATGTTTTCTCAAACATGCTTGGAAATCTGAGTATTATTTTGACAACCTTCTTCGGGATAAATCGAAATTGCTGTACTGGCGACGAGCAGCGGCCGGCAAAAGTTGTATGAAAATCCATATCTGTCGTGGTTTAGCGGCCAAATAAATTACATACAAAACTCATATCTGTCGTGTAATTTAAAATTGAAAAAAAATCTTTCGAGCTGGCTTGCAAATAGAATAGATGAAAATTGAGGATAATAGATGAGGATTAATGAAAATTGATGAGAACTGATGAGAACTAATAAGATGATGAAAATTGATGAGGATAGATGAGAACTGATGATAATTGACGAAAATTGATGGTAAGTGATGATAATTGATGAGAAATGGTGAAAAGTGATGGGATGGGGGTTGCCGGCCGCTGCAGTAATGTACTATATATGCACCCATATCCAACAGTGAAACTCATGATTAATCACGAAATATTGTTCAAGAAACCAAAAGTGCATTCAGACTCATCATCATTCAGACACAAAGTTATGGACTATAATTATTCCTAACCTAACATAAGAAAGAAAGAAAATGATGAATTGAGCACATCAATACATTTAAGATGAAGGTAACAGCAAAATTAACAAAAGGTTGTAGATATGCTCTAAAGGAGCAGGCAACACGCACTCACGTGGTTCACAGGGGCGTAATCAGTGGCCGCATAATCTATAATTTTATCTTGTTGCGTACATAGTACATACAGACAGAGCCACTGTTTATGACGGAAGGAAATATGTTATCGTTTTCCAGGAAGAATATATTTTTTTTACTTGAACAATTTAACCGTGTAAAGTGTATCACATATTGGTATATTTAGGTATTGAAATAATATCAGCTATAATTCTCAATCATTTCTTGACGATGTGTCCAGCACTAATTTTACCTAGATCATTGAAATAACTAGCTATACGTTGATTGAAATTATCGGGCATCTGGTACGTGTCGTCACTAGGTGTATAATGCTGAGGAAATTGAATACTAACTCTATACTTTAACTCCATAAATATTTTAGTGATCGAGGGCTCACGATGAATCTTTCAAAAAATACTTTAGCTATAATAATGTGCTTTTTCTTTAAGGAAAATTGTATTCAATTGTTTTTCGGCCGATATCTAACTTGCAGCGCTCAACCGTTTAAGCATTTCAAATATCCTTTAAATTAATTAAGATCAAAGATAGTTTATTTTAGTTTTAATCTATTATTAAATATTGTGAGCGTTTTTTGTTAAAACACCAAAATAAACAAAACCATTTTCATTCAAGTTAATTGTCTTACATCAAATTGATGCGTAGGTGCCGGGATAGTAATAACATACAGTGTATTAACTCTGTCTTAATTGAATCGGCATCGAATTCAATTTAACAAATGACGGGAAAGGGGTGAAGAATTTAATAAAACTATATCAATAAATACGTTTATTGATATAGAGTTAGAATATTGAAATTGAAAATGTATATACGTGGCTTGTTATGATCTCCACAAAATTTGTATTTATAATTATAGCACAATTTATTGATTAACATACAGGACAAACACCCATAGAGCAGAACTGATATACTTACCAACATAAAAGTTTTAAAATCTTCTAAGACCAACATACTTTTTAAAAAAAAAACCATGCGACTGGGAAACCGGGTGAATCGCAAGTGAAACCATGCAATAGAAGCTTCTCCCATAAAGAATAGTCGCGAACATAAATTGAACATCTCTATTCATTTCATGACGAAGCGATAAACGAGTGAAAGACCGACTAGACCAGCTGTTATTGAAATAATTTTACCAATTTACGAGTGACGCATCATTATTTGATATTATATTTATAATGATATATACGTAAGTACCTACTTACATCATTTTATAAGAGAAAGTAATAAAAAACTTTGTGCAGCCCTGACGTTGCACATTTGGAGTGTTATTATGGTTACGAATAAATGCAATCACTTCTCTTTATGTTAATCTTTTACTATCAATCGTTGCAATAAGCTTTTCTTTGCTGGTATTTTCTACTTTAATAACGTTAATAACATAAAATAACCATATAGTTTTTACTTTTTTATCTAATAGCTATTTCTTTAACATGGACAGACAGACAATCTGATGGCCTGTCTGATGGTGACAAGTTATTATAGATTATAGACACCTTGTTTAGTTAATTATATCGAACCATAATTTAATACCACATACAAAACTTCCGTGATTTATACAAAACTCCCTACTTATTTTTATGTTTTCAATGTAATCTTTTTAATTGCTTATGTTATTTTACTAGTTATATATCAACTTCGATTCGATCAGTAGCATACAATTAATGTGTAACAAAATAAAAGTATTTATCATGGCGTTACAATAGTAGGTATAGGTAGTTTACGAGTATAATAGTATTTTACGCAGACGAACACATTTAATGCTTGTTTATAACTATTCCATTTGATAAATGCTTTTTCATCAAACTATGCTACAAAAAAACTACAAATTATTGAACTTCTTCATCTCAAAAACCACTTTTCATATACGCATTAACCTTAAAAATTGAACATACAATATCAATTTTTATCGAGTTGCAATCGAATACATTATCGCTGTCCAGTGGATCATCGTTCCGGTTCTCAGTCATATTTTCACATTGATTTCTAACTGCAATGTGCAATGTAATGGAAACGAGAACATGTGCTGATAATATAATTAGCATTCGATGCGGTAGGGAAATGAGCAGGCAGCTGGACATTAAGCACAGTATTTATCTGAGAGCTACATGGCGTATTTTATATGACATTTGATAATTCTTGTGGCACACGCTCAGGATTTCACTTGAGAGCCTTTCATAGATAAGAAAGGTAGTATAAATAAAGACAAAGCATAGAGTTGGAATGGATGCGCTATTTGTATTGCTATGCTAGCCAGCAATACACAAAAAAGGTGCAACGCCCTCAAATTCTACGACAGCCCTCTTTTTGAACAATATTTTTCACCTTATCACCACGACATGGGCCTAGAGCCTAGTGTGGGACTAGTATATTTGATTCAAATGTGGGACCACTATTTATTTTAGAAAACATGCTTATGTTAACTAATTAGCCTTCGATCATATTGAAATATTGAAAGCCTGATAGCTCAGTTGGTAGTAGCTCTGCCTTCTGAACTGTAGGCTGTGGGTTCGATTCCCACCCAGGACAAAGATTTATGTGATGAACATAGATGTTTGTTCTGTGTCTGGGTGTTATATTGTATTCTATGTATGTATTTACAAACAAAAGTAAATAAGTATTGTATCAGTTATCTGGTTTCCATAGTACAAGCTATAATGCTTAGTTTGGGGCTAGATGGCGCTGTGTGAAATGTCCACACATATTTATTTATTTATTTATTTATATAGACTTATGTAAATAGGGTGAATTCTGTGCCTTCGATGTACCGTTGTTAATTTATAATAAACTGCCATTCATTTCTTATTACGTGAACCTCCCTACATACCAATATTTTTTATTTTTTATTAATAGGCAGGTACTACCAAAACGAATATTGGAGCTTTAGAGTATGAAAAATAATCGTCAACTAAATGGATGCCAACATTTTCTGTGAATGAAAACTGTGGAATATCTAAAATGATTATAATTAAGTAGGTGCCTATAATCAATGTAGGCACTTAATCTAAAATAATATTACTACCAAGTGCTAAATAGTTAGTATTGTAGATACCATAAGCATCCATAAGCTTGTCCAATGTCCACGTCTATCTGAGGGTCCAATTACAGCTGGATTGTATTACAGACGCGGGTCGAGCGACGCGACGCATTGCTATGGTATCCAGTTTCAATGAAAGCGAATCAACATCGTGTAGTACTATTTGCGGATATTATTATACATATTAGATATCCATTTCTTATAGCGTTGGCAATCTACAATGATTGAAACAGTAGAAACCAAACAACGAAATTTTAGTCAAGAATAAAAGTCTTGGGTTTCTTGTGTCACCAACTTTCAAAACAGTTTGTTACCTAAACTGACCGACAACGTGCCATTCTTTAAAATAATTTGGATTATGATATCTTTTTATTCTTTGTATAAGTGGCAGTGTTTTTATAGTTCGCACGGTAATTTTTTAGTTTATTTCTCTGTAAATATTTTAAATAATCGTATGCCTCTTTTTCGATCCTTACCTTTACAGTAGGTACATCATCATCATCCTCTTTGCCCATTTGTTAGTGGGGTCGGCTCCCAATCTAACCTGTAGGGGCGAGCCACCAGAATTACACGAGTGACTGCCATCTGACCTCGCAACCCATAAGGAACCAGTAACAGGGATGGTTAGATCAGGTGTCAGATTCTATCAGGCGTCTGACTATTAACGATTGCCATAGATGTTTTTATGACAACCGGGACCAAAACGGCTTAACGTGCTCTTCGAGGCACGGAGCGATGGCATCGAAAACTGCACATAACTTACTAGATAAGTCATAATAAGTCACCTTTACAGTACATCAGAAGCCAATATTATTTTTAGCCTACATTTCCCATGATGTGAAAACCATACAAACCCACAGATTTATCAAAACATATTTATTTACAAAGTGTAGATACCTACTGAAAACAAAGAACGATATTAGAATACTTCAAGGGTCATTAGATGCCCAATGAGCCATTGTTGCAGACAATGACGACCTTTCCAATCCTATGAGATATATTTACATTCATCGAGAAGGGAGCGGCACACATCCTATTCTCAACCAGCCTGATAAATATTTAGGTACAAGTACAGCTAAACTATTCTATCTACGCTATGCTATGTTTGCGTAAGTTATCAGTGAGTTGAAGTAATTAATTGTCCTCGTAAACTTAACAAATAAAACCATAATAATTACGCCACAAGAGGAAAAAGACCGAAGAAAGTATGGCATGGCTCGATTTTGTGAAAGGTGACATGGCCAAATAAGGATGAACAGTTGCAGTGAAACGACATCTAACAAAAATAAATGGGTAAAAATATAGTACTGTAATATCGACGCAACATAAAAGGGATGGAAAATGATAAAACTTTACAAATTTTTAGGTGATTCATAAAATTTGATTTACATACAATTTATATCACCTCATTTAGTAGGTACAAAAACCCCTACTACTATGGAAAAATTCACAAAGCATAGTATAACTAAAGCACTCAACATAGTATAACTAAAATATTTATGGATCATAAAACCTTGTCATACATGAACATATATATATATCATACACTTACCTATATCTTACATAAAAATTATCATTAGATATTCAAGTACCTACCTACGTATTATTCCATTTTATTAGACCATTATAAAGTTGCTCGCTGTATATAAGCGTTACACAATTTTCACGTACACCAATTATAGCAATTAATATTATTAGATCAGCTGTAAAAGGGCTTAGGTATCCAGAACAGATTTAGGCACAGTAGCGACCTCCAAGTGACTGTAGTCATTGGCGAGGTAATCTTTAATGCTTTACAATGTTTTATCTAGCAAAGGTATCTTTACGCGGTTAGCAAATTGAACGTTGTTAGTTATTAGCTTTATGCAATCTGCAAGCTTGTTGAATAGTTTTTGGCCCATAACAATAATTGGCCATCTATTTGACATTCTTAGCCTATGGTTGGTTGCTGGGAAATGAGCCAGAGGAATTAGCTCATGAACATTAAAAAAAAAAAAAAAGCCTACATAATGATGTTAAGGTGGAACGTTTCACTAGTCGAAATTAGTTTTAATGTAATCACGTTTAGTAATAAAGCTATTATTGGCAAAAGAACGCAAGAAAATTTGAATTTGCTGCGCTAGTGATACGTTCCACCTTAATATTGACGGCTCTTGATAATAAAGCTGAAGTACCTACCTATAAGTTATATAATAAGCTTATTACCTATAGATAGAGTTTGCGAAACAATACCTGAGTATAAATGTAAACAGAATTCATATTCAACACGAAATAATTAAATAATAACCAGAAAAGTGACGACCAGTATACATCTGAACAAACAAGCCTAGATATGTATATTCATACATGTTGTCATATCCGTTCCGTCCAGTGGTCTGGAACTAAGAATCCATTGAATGATACATATACATTACTCGTGTATATCTAGCACTTTAGATATAAGAATGTTCTCAGATGTCGGTGATCTAGCCTCGTAAATATTTATTAAAATGGTTTGCAGATAGAAACTCAATGTTCACTGAAATGTGGTATGATTTGGTGGGACTGAAAAAGATCTTAGCATTATTTATTGATGGAATGTGATGAATATTTTGCTATTATTAAATCTTATGTATAAAACATGAGCTTTTGCTCTTGATCTATCCATGCGCAAGAGATCAGCGACATAAAATCAAACTCTAAATAGGTCTTGAAAGAACCATATATTAATAATTTTATATGTATTATATACATAACTGGGCATATAAAATGACCATGATGAAAATGCTAACTTTATAGGTACATTAGCAGTGATTTTCATTACAAACTCTTTACTATTCCATACAATCAAAAGATATTTAAAGAAAACCTTTTCATTTACGATATGTTTGTCAAATAAAAAGAAACTCTTGACGAATCGTTATTTGCGTATTTCTAAACAAGCACTAACATTCCTATAAGCAATAAATCAAAATCGCGCATGGAAATTTCATCAACAAAAACAAGGAAAATATGACAAAAGCGTTTATTGTCATGACAAAAAGGCAAGAACCTGTCGTGCGTCATGAAATATAAGAGTTAAATTGATTCTAATCTGAAGAGATAAACCACACGGCTTCCGACAATGATCTTTCATAACATTTTGAAAGTAACGCAAAAATGTTTACTATCTACGCTTTGTCTTTACAGTAACGGATTCTTGATAAATAAAAGTTTGAAAGTAAGTTTACTTTTTAGTATGTCTTTTATAAGAACCAAGTTAGTATAGTTAGTCAGTGGGGTTACTCACGGCACTTCCTCGAAATGACAAACAATTTGGAGTTGGAAGCCGGTCAATTGTTAAATTGGAGGCGGTTAAACAATTAACCATTTTTTAGCAACAAAAGATTGGCACCGTTTTAGGAGACCTTGCGGATCACATAATCTTAAGTGCCGTAATTATAACAGTGGTCGAAGCCTCCGTATCATGTCTAATTGGAAATGGTATTGGTTTGATTGGCCATAAATCTCCATCGCGCTTATCTCCTTGTCGAGATGAGTTGAGCTCTTAAAAACTTTATTTTTGCGTCGTGTTTTCAATTTTTTTTTCTATTCTATCATTGCATCAATGTTTTTAGAACCTGTGAACGACCCTGAACCTGAACCTGTGAATGAACCTCTGTGTGTGTGTGACCTTCTGTGTGTGTGAACCTGTTTGTTTTTACCTGTTAACTGTAATTTTTTTTTGACGTCCTTATCGGTTGTTTTCTTTATTTGTAGGTAATCATTTCTCCCTGGACTCTATGTAGTACAACTGAATAGATATAGTATTTACGTAGTGTTAGTACTGCATCATCTAGCGAAAGCATCAAGCCTATCGATCTAGATGTCGCAAGTGATGTACGTGACAGACGCACATAGCTCAGCAGTAATAAGCGCAGTTTATCTGCGCGCTGATCGTAGTTCACCTGCGCAGGGGCAGCTGTCGAGTCGTTACGTTAAGGTTGCATGTGAAAAGTGATTAAAACCCATTTTTTACATATATATTTCTACATAAATGTCTACACAATTTTCTATCTTATTACACATGTAAAAATGCAATAATAATAATATTATGACACACAAAATAAAAAAAATTAAATTTTGTAGCCTAAAAATTGGCAATTTTCAATAAAAAAATTAAAAGTCGAATATCTCGAAAAGGGTTAAGTTTAGGCTAGGGTGTTTCATAGTGAAATAAGTCAGAAATGATAGGTACTCCACGCCCTTAACGGATCTAGCACGATTTTTCCTGTAACCCTGTATAAGCAAGGCTGTTAGTAGATTTAAGCAAGTAAATGGCTTAAATTTTAAAAGAAATGATAAAGAAATAGAATCACGGCGTCGTTTCGTCTAACTTTCTTCGTAAGATTTACAACAATCGTCGGCGGTAAATCATCGGGTTACTCGATGCCCCACTACCGAAGCCCTTTGATATTTAATATCACTTTAGAACACTCACAAATCAAGCGAGTGCTCTCAGAGTAGAGAGTAATAGGCCACCGGATAAAATGGGATTGGATATTGATGTTACGACATGCTAAATTTCACCCGTAAGATTCGATTAGTTATATGGGCTAGTTATTATTAGTTATATCTTCTAGGCAAGCATGCACCATCGTAGACTGCGTCATCACTTTCCATTAGGTGAGACAGTGGTCAAATGATTTGCCTATCAACAATTAAAAAAAAAGATATTTTCTCAAAAATTCTAATTATTATTTTCTGTTATTATTTAACTGCGGTTTTCTATGATTGGATATAATTTATCCGACTAGTAAATATACAGGTTACTATGTAAAGCAAAAAAATTTAATCACGACGGGATTCAAACTTTTACATTACAAAAAATTAGTCTGTAAACTACGCTAAGCACATACAGCTATAAAAATCATAAATAGTAAATAATAAATAAATCAAAACAATATAAAAATCTTTTTTCAGTATTCGGTTTACAAAATTCACTTTTCATTTTAACATAAATTTTGTTTTATACAACGAATAACGCTTATAAAGTTTTGAAAAAGCCGCTACACTAGGATTACTTGCTATTTCGTAAAACCCAATTCGCTCAATACTAAAATTTTCTCAGTACCAATACTTTTACAGCAAAGTTTTTGTCAGGTCCTTTTCAGTATTTCAGTTTTTTCAGTAGTCTATTTATTTTTTGCTCCGCTTTTTGTCTGTTTTATATAAGAATGAATATGAGGATAAAACTCTAAATTGGAGGGTTTGGCTTGATCCTGTCTTAGTTCTACCTTGAATACGAATCTCTTTCTTGCTGGTGTACCATCTTTCACCATATTTTTGTGTTCATCGATAATCTGTTTCATCTTTAGATATGATATATGACGTAAATATATCTATGTACCTTTTGTTAAAGTCTCTTCTTTTTCATGATCTCCCTTTACCTTCTGTCTTTATCTTCTGTACCTATACGATGAATACCGAGGTAAATAGAGAAAACAGTGGACTAATACAGGCTGATGATGATAAGGGCTTCCTCGCATAGTTCACTGCTTTTTTTATGTAATCGAATGACGTGACAAGCTAGGCGTTTGCCTGGTGTTAAGCGACACGGCCACCCATAACAGATTGCAGTGTCACTAGGAACTCTAGTTTCGCGTGACACCGCGCACGTCATCCTGAGACATAACACAGTCTAAATAAGTTTTCTAGCCTGTGAGATCAGTTCGTAAAGTCTCATTTGCCCCGTAATTTCACTAGCTACAATATATATGCTGGACATATTTTGCGCTTAGTGCTAGCATACACCATCAAGCTAACTGTCTGGTCGTTAAGTAATTTAAAAATAACATATATGGTGAATTATTAATTTAAGAACATAACTGTAATGTTCATTAAAACACTTTTCCATTGTAATAATAAACATACTAACATTACAACGGTAAAGAGAAATAGCGACAAAATAATAGGCAGCGTTTAAACGATAAACGACTACAAACAACAGTGTGCCGACAACAATGCTTGCATCTAAATAGGAATCTGAAACATTGTAATAATCGCACGCATGCGCTCCAACGTGTTATTGAAATGCATTGTATAGGAAAATTTGCGGAAAATAATATCGCAAAACGCATTTTTATTAAAAAGTTTGCAATACCTGTAGAGAAAAAAAATCACACGGAACAAGTTTTGCTTTTCTATCTCTCATTTTGAAATTGAAATTAGAAATGATTAGATATCGTTATCTAATTAATTATTGTGATTTTATTATTCGGCAATCAAAAACTAACACTACCTTCGTTAGCACAAATACCTATCCGTTAAACTAAAACTGAAATTAATTTAACTACTTATCCTTGTTTTGTGATAAATACGTGTAATTCTAATTATAGGTATTCCACTTTTGTTAGATATTGCTATATAATTGTTATTATAAGTTTATGGCAATTTCATTTGTGTAGCATACAACATTAAAACACTACAAATAAAATGGAAATACTCAAATAATTCCGTATTTTTGCCCAATTTCCGTTTTTTGTTTTTTTCCGTACTTAAAATAAATCATCATACAGCACATTTACGAAAAAGGTATAAACGAGCAGACAGTATAACGATATCTAGTTCCAATTATATCAACCTGTACTGAACCTACCTAAACCGTTCAAACAATAGCTCAATATTCTGATAACGTCCGATAAATTTGCGTCTTAACCCATATCCAGTAAAAGAAGTTGTTCGTGCATCCAATCATCCATGGCAATTTTCTCTTTTTGAACACGGAAAAATATTAAGAATATCATGCAGATTTACATTTCGAGTAGTTTTGTAGTTTTGGAATAAGCTGTTAAAATACAGTTCTCTCATTATTACACAAAACATTCTAATAAGCGGAAGTGGGACGGTTTTCATCAAAAAGTCGTATTATTGGGTAATTAAACTCCCTCTGTCACGTAAGTAAAACAATATAATAAGCTCAAAGTTTTCTCCACTAAATTACCTTTAAGATATGACATTAAATACGAGACCGTAAACAATGTACAGAAAGATAGTTACGCTAAGTTTAATTGCTTGTACATAATCGCACTCTTACGATCATCTGTGTACTGTTGTTGCGGTAGTTTGTGCTTTATTGCCGGCGATTAAGGTTGATGTTTGTTTTTGTATAGTTCAGTCGCAGAAGGTAATTTATCATGGATAGATTCTAGTGATTTCTACCGAGCAAGAGCGCGTGCGCGGCCTAACGGGTCGCCAGTAATCGCAACGCGATAAAAAATTTAACTTGGTAAGCACGGGTTAAGCTGTAAAGGTTAGGTTCCTATCTATATTTTAACAGGTTAGACATTAAAGTTGTATTCTGTATTCTAAGGCTTACGGTTTAGTTGTTTCAATTTAGTATGTCGTCCCCTTATCATCCCTTTGAGTCGTGGGAATGTTTAGACAGATACAAACGACTGGTATTCCGATGCTTTCCTCATTGATATTCAAACCTTCTCTCTGACTTTATAGGGTTTTATTTGGAAAACTTGCTTTTTTTTTCTTCTTTTTTATGTTAACGAATGACGTCACGTCGAGCTATCGTTCGCCTGGTGTTAAGCGTCACGGCCGCCCATTACAGATTGCAGTGTCACTCGGAAATCTAAATGAACGTTTCGCGTGACACTGCGCACTGCGCACGTCATCTTGAGACATCACACAGTCTAAAAAGGATTTCTAGACTGTGAGATCAGTTCTTAAGTCTCATTTACCCAGGAATTTCACTAACTACAATGCCCTTCAAACCGGAACACAGTAGTGCTTACACACAAATGCTTGGCGGCAGAATAACTGGCAAAGCGGTGGTACCTACCTAGACGAACTTCGCAGAAAAGTCCTACCACCTAGCCTAGTAGTTGGTTATTCATATTTAGGAATATTCTGTATTCTGTAATAAGACCTCAAAAACTGAATGAGGTCTGGTGCTGATATATTACGGATCTTGTTTGACGTAAACTTATTGTGGGATTTGTGGGAACCATGTGCTATACATAATGCCAGAAATTCTAGAATTATCAATACCCAAAAAAAAAAAATTGCTCTCATGCATTTCCCATTTTTTTCAATTTCATATTTAATCCGGTCTTGGTTCCTTAATCCATTCATCATTATTATTATTACATTATTGGTACTCTACAATTTTGTCCCTTTTGCAGGAGGGATCTCTAAAACCTGACGCAAACGCATAACGGACAAGCGATGCGCTTCGCTTTGCGTCATCCGTTCTCTCATCTTGTTGTTGGCGCCTGTCTTAGTTTTTTCTGTTCTTGGTTGTTTAGTTTGACATTTTACGAAATGTAGGTTAAATAGAACCTGAGTACGCAAAAAATGGCGATGAACTGATAAGCCGCAGAACCGACAACATTTGGGGTAGGCGTGTCCTTGAGTGAAGACACGACTTGGCAAACGGTGGCAAACGTATTATAGTCTAGATGCCCTCCGGCTAGATGGAGCGAACAGTTGGTTGAGAAGACCCGAAGACCGGCCTATATCTAGTGTGGGTGCTGGTGATGATAATGATGAAGTTATTATATAGAATTTAGTTATCAATGTTGAGTTGAGAAATAGAAGAACTAATGGCAGAGCTGAATATCAATGGCAAGAAAAAGCACACAAACTTTCCTGGCTCCGCCACCTCGAGAGTGTGGGAGAAGATCGGACCGTGAAGCGAGCGTACTTGGGAGACGGCTGAATGGCCCACGACCGTCGGCTGTCCTAGGTACGGCTAGCTTGACAAAGTCACGAAGGACTTGCCCTTGTTACAGCTGGGTTAGCACTTAGCACGGACGGCAGACAAAATGGTCTTTTCCCTGTTTTATTCCACTTGACAAGTAACCAAGTCTGACAGAAAGTGACATAAAATGGGGAAAGACAATTTTTTCTACCGTCCATGCTAACCCAGAAGGTGGAAGACTGGGCATGGAAATGGCGTAAGACATACCGAAGTGGCGTCTTTTATCATCGGAGGCCAAGACTCACTTTGGGTCGTTGCACCATCTTATTAAGTTACTTTTGAATTTTAGGAATTAATAACTATAAATAAAACCGAGAGTATTATTATATTATTATGCTCTGATTATTGTTTTCGTACTGATCCATTTAGATGGCTACAATGCTAAGCGAGCTGTTCAAAGACATAATGATGTACTTACTCGTATATATTTCAACTTTGTTATCTACTATCATATTTTAAAAGCTCAAACAGTTTCGGACAAATATCTTTTCAAAGGTATCCATTGCATAAGTATATACTTTGGAAAGAAAGACATAGTCTAGACGTATGTATTAAAAACATACGACAATAGATTACTTTTTTTATAAATAAAATAGAAGTAAAATAATTAAGTATACTTTGGTAGGTAAATAATACTTAATCTATCTAGTCAAGGTACTCATACCTACTCTCGTTAGCGTAGAAATTAACATAAACATAGTTATCTGCTATTAGTCAAGCGCCGATACCTGTTATAAAGCACTATTATCCCTGATAACGGTTCTATTAGTTCTTTCTCTACGATAAAAATATCTTAATTATGTAGGGACAATAATAAAAGGCATCAATGTATAGAAAAATATCGATAATACTCGATGTAGTAAGTTTAGTTGACGATGTCGATGCTAATCGAGTCGATAAAGTTTTTAATGCTGCCGTATGCAATCACAAAATCGATTCTGAAACGTACACTTTACAAAACAAGGTACAGTTAAGTCGATAAACTTTTATTTAAGATTAACATAATTATTTTACAACACATTTGAAAAATTGTGTCAAAATACATCATACTACTATATTTAGGTTGTGGAAATATGTAAATTTTAACGTCTCTAACGACTTCTTAAATTAAATAATAGTGAATGACTTACTTACCAGAAACCCTATCAAATAAATTGTTACTACCTATACCTACGCAAGTATATCACCAATGGGAGAGTCGGTAAATAAAAGTGTTGATCATTTTCATGCGTACAGTGAGAGGTCGGGCTACCTAAGTCCCATCGCTTCTTTATGAGTAAAATCATAAAAGGCCCTTTGTACCAGTTTCACGTTTCATGATGGATGTCGGGAGAAAGTCCCAGGTTGCAACCATTGCCATGGAATTCTTTACCGCCATTTATGATCACGACATTCTCGGGTGTCAAACCAATTTAATTAGTCATCTAACACCTATATTTCCATTAAAGAGTCCGTCCGCATTTCATGCCTCATCATCTTCATAAGTGGTGGCTATTAAAAAATGAGAACTTGAACAGAATACTTGAACTTGAAGAACTTGAATGAGAAAAAAAATGATGCAAGTAGCGAGAGATTCTAAGATCAGGTGAACGTAGTTAATCTAAAAACGTTAGAAAATCAAAGATTTTGTAGTTGTAGTTAATGGAAAACGGTAGATTTGAACATTTTAACTGTTTCTATAATGAGATTAATTTTATTGTACCATTACAATTTTACCTCCACCTTCACGCTGTATTCGATTTTCCGATTAGCTTCGTCTTTAAGAATGCTTTACAGAGTCTTCATTGACTTTTATACTGTTCCAATAAAATTAACAACCTTCATCATTGCTGTTTACTCCAGTCTAATCTAAACGTCGTAAATCAAAGTCCGTCTTTTTCCCATTAATTTGGGGTAACATCACGAATGTCACGGCATTAAACCGATTCGGTAACTCAAATCTACCCGCTTCCGAGCAAATTTAGCGAGCACACGCAACGAATGACCTTGTTTCTAAATACGCATTTTTTCATACTAAAAAGGCATGGTAATGTAATAAATATTCAGCAAACGATGTTACGATAAACACGTTAGCGTAAAATCGCGTTAGAAAAGTACCGTGATAATTACTTTATTTGCTCGGTGCATAAACGCAGTGGTACAGTTACTTTTGAGATCGTTGCATTTGCAGATAGTAAAAAGGTACCACTTAAGTAAGGTTTTTATCGACTTTTAACTCGAGTGCCTGATAAAACAGCATGATCATGACGAGTAATTGTTTTGTCTGTCATCTCACAACTCTCCAGATAGGATCAGTTCGAAAACAGATGCTGAACAAAGCTACGCAGAGATTATAGAAGTGAATCGAGTGTCGATTAAGCTTTAAAAATAGTTTTTATCTCATCATCAATGACATCGAAACGCGTGTCTCCAACGGTCCCAGTGGTGTAGAATCGATTGCTTGTTTTTATCAATCGATCGATTATAGCACGAATGCGGTCTTGCAGCTCTAGTTTTTGCAGCGATTACATCGATGCTTAAACACTGCCATCACTAGAGACGACGATACAAAAACTGGCGTTATCGATTTAACGCATCTACATGTCGCATGTTGGTTGAAGACTTCTTAGCAACAGGCTTTGTGGTTCCGTCGCTCGGTGAAGCTATATTATGTTACTGGCTTCATTTTGTGACATTTTACGAGTTTTCCCTTTACATGAACGTATGCATGCTTGAGTTTAATCACTTGTAAGTTTTATTACATTTTCCTTGAATCGTAATGCAAATTAATACTTACGTTTAATGATCACGTTTTGAGATTAAGGTACTTGAATTGATTAACCATTAAATTTACATCAAGTTTTATAAATTCGAGTCAGACCCTAGGTTTACCACATAAAATAATCCCATGACCATTTTAAGATTGATGTATCACCCAACCAGATAATCTTAACTTTATTGACGCTATTCAGGCACGGTTTGCAACAAAGTAGACTTCACCATTTGTGGAAGAAGAATTATCATCTCTATTACTTTAGTTGCCAGTTTTTCTTAAGATCATTAGGTGTATTGCTTTCGCTACTTCAAAACAATCATGTAAAGAAAAAGCATCGGCATTTTCGAGGTTTTCAACCATGTTCTTAATCCATACCAACTGATAGGTTAATTTCATTTTTTTAAATGCTGTTTCTTCAACTTATTTTAAACGATATAAATTTTCCGTGTCCGGCGTTGCCGGAACGACTGCTAAATGCAAGATGCCCAAGTAAACAAATCGACCGGATCAAGTAGCATAAGTCTAACATCTAAACAGCAATTCACCCTAGTAGCATAATGACAAAGACTCAGAATGCATAATTAGTATTTTAAAAAGCCTCCTAAGCAAAACGATCAGACAGGCAATACGCCTAAGTATCACTCAACACGAAAATCGTACAAGCATACCGACCAATTATATCGACGCAGAACTACATCTCAATGTAGGTAACGACCGTACCCTTTACGATAGCTACTCTTCACATTGACAAACGATATCGATATATCGTATAACACTGCAGCCCGATAAATACACGCCACCTTAGGGCCCATTAAAGGCACGTTAGCAACACTGTAGAGCCGGACACAGTAAACCTATGTGTTATTGATAAAGCACTAGCTACTGCCTGCGACCGCGCTGTCAACAACTTCCACATTAATCACAACAGCCATGCTGCAACCCACTCCGTTTTGTGACAGCATGTTGGATGTTGGTTCTCGACCTAAGATATCCGAGAATTTATTTCCCACGATCATGTAAAAATGTCCTAAAACCTGTCTCTGAGGATCGGAGGTTAATATCATCTCACTCATTATATATATGATCAATGATCATCATCATTAGCCTGAAGATCATTGGATATATTCCACAGCAATCCCATTAACGGCTATTGCTTTTTTTACATTATAATACTTATACGATTGTTAAAAAAAAACATTCAAGTCATAAGCAAAAACTATGTTATTAATGCAAACATGTCCCCAAATTATAACTGTCGACCACCACTCACCAAACACTGGATCTCTGTATCTACGAGTACTTATGGACTCCAAACCCTCATAAAAAAGTCTATAAACAGTCCATATATGACAGACAGCAATATATTCTGAGGCGAGTAAGACAACACTCTACTCTCCGATTTATTCGCTTGGCCACGAAGCTATATATTTCAATTTGCAAGCGAATTCAAAGGAAATTCTAAGGAAAACCTGGCGTGTTTGTAGAATGTGCTAAATTTTCATTAACTTGGTATTACTTTATTTTAGACACTTGATATGTAAAAATATATGCAAGATGGCTATGTTAAAAAAGATATTTATAAATTCGCCCTCATTTAGGAACAAGCTTATGCCTACAGATTACGCCAAAGACATTATCATCATCATCAGCCTGAAGACGGCCACTGCTGAACATACGGCTCCCCCAAACAGCGCCACTTTGAGCGGCTGCTTGCCTGATGCATCCATCGACCCCCCGCGGTTCTGACCAGGTCGTCAGTCCACCTAGTGGGGGACCAGCCCATACTGCGTCTTCTGGTTCGTGGTTGCCACTCAAGAACCTTTCTTCCCCATCGGTTGTCAGTTCTACGAGCGATGTGGCGTGCCCACTGCCACTTTAACTTGCTAATTCTAAAAGCTATATCGGTTACTTCAGTTCTCTTGCGGATCTTCTAATTTCGGAACAAAACAAAAACATTATGGTAACATTATATCCTGCTGGTTATATCCTTTGGAAATAAAATACTAATGAAAGTAACTCTAATACCTACCGTGAGCTAGCTGACAAGAAAAATGTAGATAAAGTATGAAAAAAGTCACCATGTTAACAGTAACAACGTGTTTGGTATGTAATTAATCAAATTTCAGGCCTCGTACCACCCCCATTATAACAAAAAGCAAGGTTGTAATTTCCGGACTTACGTTGAAGATTCCATCATCAAAAGACCTCTTAGCTACATAAATAGGGCTGTCCCAAGGTCAATTGATAGGCTAAGACCCTTACTGAAGTAGGCAAGGCGTCTGAATGCGTCTGTCTGCCCGCCAGGGGAATCGCAAACTTACTGAGGGTATGCAAATGAGGATATTTGACACGCAAGGCAACTCTACTGACCGCCTAGTAACCTTTACTTATGTAATAGTGAGGTAGAAAATATAGATTTCAGAAATAGAACAGGAAACCACGTTAAATTCATTACACTAAATGCTGTTCAGCAATGGCAACAATTTCTAGATGTTTTCTTTGATCAAAATACAAGAGCAAAAATCGTAAGTACAGGGCAAAACGCACAGAAGGAAGAAAAAGAAGCCAAAGATGAAACCACAGACCTAGATTTTTTTGTTACTCTCAAAAGACTCACGATGCGTGGGAGCGAGAAGTACAAATCAAGTATACACTGCCCGAGAGGAAACGAGGTGGTGAAATATTGACGGATATGTCATTATTCTCGGCGAGTAAGAGCGCAGATCGGCACAATATGTTTCACGACGAAGAGCATATTGATCATGTACCATAATTCCGTTATCAAAGTGCAAAATACTATTTTGCGGCTTTTAAATCATATTCCGTAAATGAATCTGATGTTACAAAACATACTAACCCGAACAAAATAATAAATACACCTTGTCACAGATGGATGAAACATTAAAGAACGAAAGATTAGTTCTATCAAAGTATTAAGACAACTTTAAACTATAACACTTTTAAAAGCCCATTGATTTAAGCTACGTTGAGACAATAATCTTGTAAGTAGTGTACGCAATTAATTCAGAAACTAATTAGAGTGAACATTATAATGATAATAATTATTCATAATGCTAATCGTATACGTTAACGCGTCTTAGAAGCTTTTATCAGACGCATAATAAATCGTATTAGCGTGTAAAAACAACTTTATTCTTGGTAACTAAAAAATTATTGCAGTGTTCCAAATTTTCAATGTTTCAGGCTCGGTTGTTCGATAACAGTTTATTCATTGGATAAAATAAAACACGGTGCGAATAAAAAGTGAATTAAGTAAACCAAATTATTGAAAAAATATGTTTGTGGACTGAAAATATTTTGAAAGTTTTTGTTTTAGTAAGTTTGTAATCTATTAGTCGCAAATTATACATCGTGATCGTAATTCTTACACTAGTTATTATTTTTTACAAGTATTAGGTAATCCTATTAGTGGATAAGAGCCTCCGTGACTTCGATAAGTTAACTTAATGGTCTGGGGTTCTCTAACCTAACCTACCACTTATCATTGTTGAAATTGCATCATAGTTTTATATTATATAGTAGGTTTTACTAGGTGGTAGGACTTTTCTGCAAAGTTCGTCTAGGTAGGTACCACCGCTTTGCCAGTTATTCTGCCGCCAAGCAGTAGTGTGCAAGCACTACTGTGTTCCGGTTTGAAGGGCATTATAGCTAGTGAAATTACTGGGCAAATGAGACTTTATGATCTGATCACTCAGTCTAGTAATCTGATTACTAGACTGTGTGATGTCTCAGGATGACGTGCGCAGTGCAGTGTCACGCGAAACTTTATTGTTTTAAAGTTCCGAGTGACACTGCAACTGTTATGGGCGGCCGTGTCGCTTAATATCAGGCGAACGATCAGCACGTCACGTCATTCAATCGCATAAAGAAAAATAAAAAAAGGTAACAGTAATCCTATTACATCATTATTTTGTACATCTTGTAAGGATTAAATCATTTTCTATTCTATTCTATGTTTTGAACTACGGAAGATACAAAAAAGCCATCCTCGAAAATTAGAGTAGTTATAATTTTTTCTGATATTGTATTCCTCATAAGCTCATATAACCCTCCTAACTCAAACAAATGTACTCAAGCAAAAGGGTTGTATAAATCACAAAGTCGGTAATAAGGCCAGTGCGAGTTAAGTTCGCGTGATTTTTCATGTTCCCCGCCTCGCATGCTTGGATTTACACACAGTTTTATCACCGAAAATGTTTCGATATTGTTATAAAATTTTAGCAGTGCACGCCCGAAAATGTAACTTGCTAACGTAACGGTGGCGTGACATGATTTTATTACGAATACATGGCGATGGTTCGCTTTATTGCGAATAGAATACGGAATTTCGTTCTTATATACCGAGTAGTGAGTTGCGTTTCATATATTTCATACACAAAGTACCTACTTACCTAAATTTCGGATTTCGGCACGCACGCTTTGTTTATGACTGCTGCTTATGTCACAGTGATGCAGGTTTGAAAAATTTTAGCGTAGATTTGAAAATTGGCATCTAAAAGCATTCATTCGCATTTGGTACATTATCGTTTCTTACCTTGTTACGCGCATAACTATTTAATATGAATTAATTTCGGATGCCATTAAATATGCGGAATAATAAGTATATCAATAATGAAAACTGCACCACCGTGGTACGAATGACAGTCAAGCGCTTACTTACCTTCAGGTGACATGCAGGACTATAACAACATTACATTATAATATAATTATTTGTTACAAGTTTCGGACACAGATGTTGTATTAATGTACTTCCTTTAGGTTTATTTAAATAAATGCCCACATTTTTCCTTCCTCTTTGGAATTTCCGACTATATAATTATAATAATATGTAATTACATTTGACTGGCCTGATAGGTGATAGCTCAGTTGGTAGTAGCTCTGCCTTCTTAACTATAGGTCGTGGATTCAAATCAAATTCGGAACAAACATTTGTGTGATGAACATCGATGTTTGTTCTGTGTCTGGGTGTTGTATTGTATTCTATGTATGTATTTACAAACAAAAAAGTATCAGTTATCTGGTTCCCATAGTACAAGCTATGCTTAGTTTGGGGTTAGATGGCGCTGCGTGACATGTCCACACATATTATATTTATTTATTTTAATATACAAAATCAAACAGACCGAGTGGAAGAGTATCTACGTCTTTTTTCAATGAAATTGGGGCAGAGGACAACGTCCGATTCACCATAAAATATCTCGGTCACATTTTGCATGCCGTTTATGTGTTTTCTTCGAGCGTATACGTCTTTATGGCTACATTAATGTGTCGGTTCCTTCCTGATACAATAAACGTCAGATAAATACATTAACAACGTCATTATAGACGATAATTAATCGTTAAATATATTATTTAAATTTTAATCTCACTGGATTTAGATCAGCTTTTATTAGATTCGACCCTTTCACTATATTTTATATCCTAATTTATGTGATGGTTTTATCTAGATTTGCATAAAGTATGTATAGTATCGGTGATTGTATGAGATTATTACAATACTATTTATACAATATGTAGATTAAATTAACATAATAATCTCGTAAAAAAAAAAGTAAAAGTGACTGCTCTAAATTATGTTTAGCGTATTAAGAATTTTAAATCGACCGCTTTCCCACCCGAGGGAATCGTAGCCAAATTGTAAATAATAAAAAGAATCCCTAATATTCGTTGATATATACTTTGAATTACTTTTTTAATATCTCTCAAAAACACCAACGTATACACGAACACAAGCACCCAGCTCTACCAATTTCATGAAATTTAATACCACTTTTCTGAACGGAATGTATTTTCAGCGCAAAGAGCGCTTTCACAAATATTTTCCACAATTTCATGTGTAAATTTAAATGTTCTACAGCACTATGTATTTACTACAATATTTTATAAAGATCAAAGACCTTTCAGTTTCAGCCGAAACTCGTAGAGATTTTATCGAAGGTGTGCGTGTTGGCTTTGCTTAGACTTCAGACTTCAGCAGAGTTCAATGCACTGCTGACTGAAACTCACATTTAACGACCACTATAAAAATTTTGTTTAATCTAATAATAATATTGTGAACCCAATTATTACTATTAAAATTTAACACGTTTAAACTTCCTGGATATCCGGATATCTAGAGCGCATGTGCATTATGAAAATTAAAATCATAATGATCTTCTCAATGCTTTGATAAAATGTTTCTAAAAAAATATTAAATTAAATACTTAGACAAATTTTACATCCCTAATTTTCTGCGCATACAACCCTTGACCTTTTCCAAAACAAAGATCGCAGCCTCCCGATTCCTGAAACCACTCACCTGTTCTTTCCATGACCGATCTTGTACAGCTCGACGTGCTTGAACTGGGCGTAGGTGGCCATTTCGATTTTCCAAAGTTTTCTTTCAAAATATGTAATCACAAGTCGCGGTCACAGCACGGTTCGGTTCGCGGAGAGTGAGTGGAGAGGCGTGCGGTCGGTGTGGATGCCGTCAGCTGACTGTCGCGCGATTCGTATCACCCTGGTTTAAGTCGATGTTGGCTAGCAGCTAGCACCCTCCGCCCGCGCATGCGCCGCCGTCGCAGCTGCGGAAGCAACTTTTTCAGGGATTGGATGCTGGAACCCGAGCCCTTTGACACAAAGGATTGGAAGCTCGAAATGCGAGCGTGTTTTCGTATTGTGACTGGTATTTACAGAGTGCTAATTAGTCGAGTGAGTTGGAGTTTACACTACAATAAAGCGTGGATAAACCGATGTTTTGTAATGTGTCCTGATATTAAATTTCATTAGTTTAATACTGCTCTAGAAAACTGATTGATAATAAGTTCTGTAAGCTGTCGTAGTACCTCTGTTACTATAACATTGTGACCACAACGAATTATTTTACGAAAATTTTATGATATCAAATAACCCCATAAAAACTTAAAGTAATATACGATCAGAATCCCTACAACATTTAGGTCCCCACTTAACGGCATACCTGACCACTCGTGCCATATGCTCACACGTGACATCGAGACACATGTGGCGCCGGCGGATGGGGTAAATACAGGTTACGTACAAAGGTCGTGCGTTCTTTTTAGGGACAGATGTTGACGATTTAAGTACTTGAATTGCTTGATTTTGCTAATGATGTCTACTTGCTGGAAATGCGTGTTAATCATTTGTTAATAAAGTCTAAAGTATAATAATAACACAAAAGAAATAACCGATCCGGAGCTTTGATTACACTTAAACAAAAAGCAGTGACGAAATTTACTTTCATGTCGATAAAGATAATGAAGATCAGATTTGCTTTGACAGTTTAATAAGTTACACTTATTACACTGTCAAAGCAAGTTTTGCTTTACTATCATTACTCACTTTTGTAAAGTATCAACTATCCAACAGATCTAACAGTAAAAAAATAAATTTACTGAATATCCTCTATCTCATTCGAATTTTTAGGTACAAGTAGTACAAAAGTTTCACGTATTCCGTATTTTTCTGTCATTGGAATTTGAACCATATACAGTACCCAATGTTTGATTGCAACAAGGAAAAAAACAAACAAACCCGCTTCCCCATAATCGTCTTCATAAAGGTCAGTCCACAACATCTCACTGATACAATACCAGTCCTTAAAAGTGTGCCGTAACGGGACCCGTGTGAATCACCCTTAACAAGATTAAACACTAGATGATATTTCATGAAATGACAGCAATGAGTATTGTTCCGAGACGACCTGTAAAAAGCCTTATAAATCTTCGTGCTCTAGTTTTTCATCGTGGAATAACATAATGAAGGTCTCTATTACATATAATAAATAACTGGGCTAAATCGGTACATTGAATATTTTTTGATTTTTTTTATCGCATTACAGTTCTTTATAGATATAGAAGTGGAAACAATTTTTTTTGAATTTTTCTTCTGTCTGTCTGTCTGTATGTCCCTTTGAACACGCATCACGCTTTTTTTTATGCTTGAATGGGCTCACGTTTGACAACATCTCACTACTCTGGAACTACTCAACGGATTTCGCTGAAATTTGATATGGCTACTTATACCTAATTTATCAGAATAACACTTGGGATACTTTTTGTTTACTAAAACGGCCAAGAGCGGGTTGCACGAAAAAACATGCATGTAATTTATATGCAAGAACTTTTTGTTTATATTATTTTAATTAATTTTTTTATTTATACGTACCCTATCGAAGGGAAGATGGTAGGGAAAGGAAAAAGATGATGGAGGCAGGCGAAGCCACCCATTAACCAGGGTTAAGGCGTAAAACTAGTTAGCCCGTGCGAAGCCGGGGCGGGTCCACTAGTTCAATATAAAAGTGGTGTCATTTATTTACTGCATTTAAAAGTTTGCGTTACAGGTACTGTCATCCGATCATACTCTCTCCGAAACACAACATATTTAATTTATAAATACCTTCGCAAAGCTCTTATTTGATTATGACTTTTATATCATTCTTATGTATTTCATTTTTATAGAGCGATGGTGGCCGAGCGGTAGCATGTGCGCTTCCTTACGGCACCGAATTCGATCCTCGGCCCTGCACCAATGACTGATCTAGTAAGTAAGTTTTCGATGCCATCGCTCCGTGCCTCCCATAAGGGGGTGGGGGTTTACAATATCCACCAAGCTTAGCAGTCGTTTTGGTGATCGCCACAGATTCTAATGAAGACCGAGGAGAATTCTGCTACTGTTCCCTGGATATTCCTTTAGCCAGTTCTTACGGCACCCACGGAAAAAGATGGGGGGTCTTGCGCTGGGACCAAATTTTTACAGTAAATACGTATAATTCAACAATTACCGTTAGAGAAATAAATGTTTACAATACGACAAATGCACAAATAGTTGTATATAGCAGAATAAATAATGGTGCAGAATAAGTAATGGTTTTATACTATTGTGTGGTGTTTCAATAAAGAGTTTTATCTATCCATCTGTACTGATGGTATAATACCTACGTCCTACACCATTATTTATTTATCGACTCAAAAGCGTTTTGCTGAGTCATTCATAGTCCGAACGGCCAAGGAATGGAATGCTCTTCCAGCAACAGTGTTTCTCCTGGGTATAACCTGGGTCTTTTCAAGTCAAGAGTGAATGGGCATCTCATGGGCAAACGTGCTCCACCTTAGAAAACTTTGTCACTTACCATCAGGTGAGTTGTTGTCAAACGTATGCCCATTTTAGAATTTAAAAAAAATTTTCTTTCGAGCCAAAGATAATGTTAAATGTTGAGTGAAAACAGAAAGCAAAACTGAATAACGATTGTTTGTTAAGTTTTTGATTGTCATTCTGATAAATCATGCACAGAGAAAGTATTCAGATCCGATGTGTCAAATCTAGTAAGTCTGTGCCTAGATAGTTAGAACATTCAACATACATAGTTGGAACCAGTTTTTTTTGGATTGGAGTTTTCATTAACATTATTTTTAAATGTAAACGAACGATCGCCTGATGTAAAGCGTCACGGCTGCCCATAATATATTGCAGTATCACTCGGAACTCTAATTTATAATGTTTTGCGTGGCATGGTGCAGTGTGCACGTCATCCTGAGACCATAATAATATATTATTTTCAGGAAATTCGAAAAAGGAGAAATTTTAGGAAAACTTTCAGCTAGCTTTACATGATTAAATATACAGATATAGTGCTGAAACCCAATTAAAAATTTCCAGAAAATGCAATTTTTCATTTATTTTGATTTAAAAACCTTAACGATTGTGATGAAATTTGGAAAAAAGAATTTTTAAATAAGGTCATGAATAACGGAGTTCTGAATGGTAAACACAAAAAAAACCATTCCACTTTTTTGAAGTAGGTTACAAAAATTAAACAGTAAATATACAGCAATATGTATTAGTAGGAATGGCGAGTTGCAACTGATAACTTAGCACTTAGTTAAGTAGCACTCATAGACAACTGACGCATGCCGCAAGCAAGATGGATAGTGGATTACCTACGAACATTAATCAAGTTTACGGTCCAGTCCACGGTCGCTCGATGAGTCTACTGGACATTGTCGTTAGTGTCGGTAAATGAGCAAAGAAGCGTTTCTTGTGGACCCAACACAATAGTCTTTCTTAGCCTTGTTTACGCGTCGTTTAGTATTGAAATCTATTTAGTATCGCTAAGCTAACTATCTTTCTCAAGTTAAATCGTAATATGCAAGTAAGTTATGAAGTTAAAAATAAAATGGAGTTTATTGAGCAGTTACACTTCGGAGAGTGTGCAACGGGATTGCACAACTTAATTCCCCCACCCCCTTTTTACCATCGTACAACTAGACGCACGGAAACATGGCATCCATATATGGAAGAAATTCCTAGAATACGTACAAAGCGTTTTGATTCCTCGTTTATAATTCGGACAGCAAAGGAATGGAACAACTTACCGGCGTCATTGTTTCCTGACAAATATAACTCGGGAGTTTTTAAGGCTGGAGTGAACCGGTATCTTTAGGCAAGCATGCTCCATCGTCGACCACGTCGTCACTTACCATCAGGTGAGACCGCGGTCAAATGTTAGCCTATCGTTGATAAAAAACAATATTTATGTGGTAGAGTATGGATAGAGCGTATACTCTATATACCACCACTGACCCTCCCAGTGATTTACTAAAACCCTTTGAAAATATTGTTATGTTTTAATAAATAACTTATTGTTATCATGTTCAATTATTAAAGTGGATGCTACAAAAAGTATGCATTTAGAGTTTTTAGAGCAAGCAGTTATTCTGCCAAAGGTTAAGCCGTATAAGGTTCACTTCATCATTATCATCATCAACAGCCTGAAGACGTCCACTGTTGAACATAGGCGCCCACAGAGCGCCACCTTGAGTGGCCGCTTACTTCCTGCACCTATCGGCTCCCCGCGGTTTTCACCAGGTCGTCGATCCACTGAGTGGGGGGCCGGCCTACACTACGTCCTCCGGTTCGTGGTCGCCACTCGAGAACCTTTCTATAAGTATCTTTCATACAAGGTTAATATTATATATTTTACACAACATTTTAAGCATAAATTTATCAGAGTTTATGCTACTAGATAGTAATTAAATAAATCAAGTCTAATGTAATGACGGCCATATTATCACTTAAAAATCAGCTGGGTTATTTTATTATGTAACTTTGACTGCAACACCTGTCTTTTCCTTAGGAACTGTTCGCAGAAACTGCTATTGACTTATAACAAAAAAACAAAAAAAAACCCCGTAGGAACTCAGCAGTGAAATTGTGTATTTCTAACTTTCCCATTGTAACTATGCACGGAAACTGCGTATTGAAATCGTTAATAAACGAAATCGTTATAAGACAGGGTATTACATTTCACTGGCAGTGAAATATGATACCCTGTCTGAAATTAAAATAGTCTCGCCTAGTTCTTATCTGCTACGTTAATGCTTCTCTCTCACCTTTCTACCATCTACCTACATTACCAATATTACTTACTATATCTTTGATCAGTCCCCACCTATTGCATCGCGCGCTAAACAAGCCTATTTCGGTTCGGGAAGGCAGTTTCAGCGTTACTTGCGACGTTTATAAACAACTGAAAATGCCCTTTCAACGTTCACCGCTTTCACTGAAACGTGTCTGTGTACTTTGTATACAGAACATGAGCTCTTGCGATTTGTACAGCTCTGATTTCTTTTGGGGTTGCTCTCTATTTCCATATTAGAGGGTGCCAATTAAAATGCTATTATTATTTTAAGTGGTTGCTCATCATAAACATGTAACAATTACTAGATGACAATGCATTTTATTTTTTCGTGAAAGATCAGATGCTAAAATTGCCCAAGTCCACTTTGATGTCTATTAAAGTGAACTTGTAGTTTAGTTTTAGCGACTGCTCTTTCTTTATGAGATTTATTCTAAGACTAGCTGATCTGCCCCGGCTTCGCCCAGGTTAATTAGTTTTACGCTTTCACCCTTTTGCTCTTTCTTTACGAGATTTATTGTAAGACTAGCTGATCCGCCCCAGCTTCGCACGGGTTAATTAGTTTTACGCCTTCGCCCTTTTTATGGGTAAGGGGGAAGCGAAAAGCAAAAAGAAAGGGGAAAAGATTTTTGATTACATTACACTTCTTTATCGATATCGAAGTGGAAACAATTTTTTTTTATTTTTTGTCTTGCCTGTCTGTCTGTCCCTTTTAACACGCAACACGCTGGAACTACTACGGAATGGATTTCGCTGAAATTTGGTATGGCTATTGCTAATATTTTAGAATAACATTTAGGATTCTTTATAATTTCTAAAACGGCCAAATGCTGGTTGCATGAAGAAACATGTATGTAATTTTTATAGAGAATTTTTTTGTTCGTTTTTTATTTATTTATATTCATCCTGTCGAAGGGAAGATGGAAGGGAAAGGGAAAAAGATAGGGGAAAAGGATGAATGGATGGGACGGTGAATGGAGGCAGGCGAATACCGACACAGACACAGATTTACACCACCCACACAGATTTAGCCCAGTTACAGTTTTATGAAATATGTATAGAACTGACCATAATATACTATGACTATGGCTTAGGTTTCTTTAAGGATTTTTAGACGAGAACGACTTTTCATTGGCGAAAGGTTCTAGTTTAAAGTAATTCGCAATCGTTGTAGCAGCAAGTGTTGTCATTGTCTAAACGTCTTCCTTTTTAGAATTACTTTAGTTCGACAAAAAATAATAACTATGAATTAAAATTGTACCGTTTCAGTTTTAAGCTCAATCGTTTTAATCTTACTTTAGTGAAAGAAATTTTATCAATTTTAATCAATAAGTCTTTCTAGATATACAATAGTTTGACATTAAGCACTGTCGCACACGGCACCCTCAGCTTACACAGAGCAGCATGTTTACCTTCTGTTTCCGTTTATATAGATAACATGGCAACTGTAAGCAAGACCTGCACGTGCCGTCTCCGATACTTCCGTCAAAAAATTAAAGCAGACGCTGTCAGTCAAAGGTAACATACACAGAATAGTGAATTCTGTGGTAACAGATGTACCAGCATGTGGTGGTACTCGCAACATAGGAAGTGTAGTGTATGGTTGCACAATTTTTAAAAGGCATGAAATAATGTTACTTTTAGGGTCAGTTCCCAGTTCAGTTCACAATTTCACATCATAAGGCCGTAAGTCACAACATAATGGCCAATGCAATTGCACGTGATCCTATACTAAAATTACACAAACAAAACAGTACCTACAGTAGGTATTATTGATTATTTAAAATCAACTAGGTAACCTACTATGGACCGGAAGACGCAGCGTAGGCCGGCCCCCCACTCGGTGGATCGACGATCTGATGAAAGCCGCGGGGAGCCGATGGATGCAGGAGGCGAGCAGCCGCTCAAGAAGGTGCTCTCTGGGGGAGGCCTGTGTTCAGCAGTGGACGTCTTCAGGCTGTTGATGATGAGCCTACTTGATTTTAAATAATATATGAATAACACCAAAAAGTTATCTAAAATTTCAAACTGTATATTAGTACTATAGTGACAGATGAACAGATCGTAAGGCCCGTATCCCGAACACAAGACAAGATTTTTTCCTAGTCTCGAGTTAAGGGTCGACTTACGACTGAAACGTTCATACGGGCGTAATGACCGACTGCACTAAAGTTTGACAGCTTCTAAGTTCGTACTTATCTCTCTAGGACGTTGCAAATTCGTTGCAGTTGGTACGTCATAGAGGGATGAGTGCGAACTTAGGATCTTACTTTGTTAAATTACGACTTATTCAAAATCGCCCATTTTAACTTTAAATAAATATTCATCGTAAAGTTTATAGTTTTATTTTTATACTTAGGCTAGACTGCATTAATTTTCACTGCTACTGCACTCCGTAATACTTTTTTCAGGAAAATTACTTATTTTGTTTCTCTCTATGAAATTGGAAATAGACAAAGATAAAACACTGAGGAACTATTCCACTGTAATGCACTGTTTATGCCTGTTTGCATTAAAATTTGACGTATAAGTTCCCACTTATCTCACCCAAATGCCTTGCAGTAGATACGTCATTGAGGGATGGGTGCTTAGGAGCTCTCAAACTTTACTGCAGGTGGGCATACATTTTCTAATTGCAGCCAGCTGCTGCACCCTGCGCCTTCACTCTCGCAAAAAGACCGTCAATAATTTACTCTAAAACCAAACGACAACGAAGTAGGCATACCTACATCAACAAAAAGGTAGATAGTCTTAAAAACCGTTACGTGAGATACACAAATACGCACATGCTTTTAGCGGGGCATTTCAACACATAATAAATCTCAGTGCCGCGTGTTCCAGAGGGCCTGCGAGCTTGCAAGCGTGACGTTATCGCAGACGCGTACGCACGATGCAACTTACCGACCGTTCACTTTGGCACTTTTTAAAATTTATCATCTATTGGTTTTTACGCTAACTTTTGTTATCCAAATAGATCCCCCTACGCGCCCACCACGTTTGGCTAACCCTCTCCCAAACATCCTGTATAGATATTCACAGTTGCACATTAACTGGTGTTTTTATAGTTTCACTTCATCAGCCGGAAGACGTCCACTGCTGAACATAGGCCTCCCCCATAAAACGACGTTTTGAACGGTTATCATAAGGGGGGATTTGCCATAGTCACCTCGCTTGGCAGGCGGCCAAGCGGGGCGGTTTTCCTATCGGTTGCAGTCAAGTTACTTAATCTCCTACCTGGTGGCAGAATTTTCAAACCATCCCGAAAGCTTCCGATTAGGCTGGCAGCTCTGAAGCAGGAAAGCTGTGACCGCAAGGAACGTTGCCGAATTGAACCGAAAATTAAATAAAATTACGAAAATACTTATTGAGTACTTACCTAGCAGTAATATTTTGCATACAAATTTGGTACATGTGAGTAAGTAAACAACAAATATACATGTGTATCTGTCAACCGATGGGGAAGAAAGGTTTTCAAGTGGCGACCACGAACCGGAAGACGCAGCGTAGGCCGCCCTCCCATCAATAGGTGGACTGACGATCTAGTCAGAACCGCGGGGAGCCGATGGATGCAGAAGGCAAGCAGTCGCTCAAAGTAGCGCTCTTTGGGAGAGGCCTATGTTCAGCAGTGGAAGTCTTCAGGCTGATGATGATGATAAGGCGTATGTACCTAAATATTATACTTACTAGTATACTTTCTATATTTTTGTATCGTCCCGATATCATTGTAAGAAAATAGTAAGATTTAATTGGTTCTCAGTAAGTTGGGTGAGTTCGGGTGTCATAAGATTGTATTTCTGGCACTATGCTTAAAGTTACGTAGACGCACAATAAATTTCCCAGGTATAAAGTAGGAGACGCATGGCGACGTTATCTGAAATGCGTGCGCACGACGCATGTTGGTAATTTTAACTTTAAAACCATTAAGTACATGTTGATGGTATGTCAATGTAATCAATGGAAAGTTCGCAGAAGATATTATACAGGCTCTTCGCCTAGTTTTGGAATCACTGGTTCATCTTTAAATTAACCTTAATTCATTATCGTCTTAATTTTGAATAATGTAATGCAATTTTTATAGTATTAAAAACATATCCGTCTTTTACTTTGCCGTATATTTAACAAGAACAGCAACAGTTTTAGGAGTTTTAGATCTGTCAACAAAAAAAAATTAAAGTTGGTGTATTTCTTTGTAATTTTTATTATTATTTTATTACTTATTAAGGACGCTTTTACATTTTGGCGAGCTCAGTACCGCGCGCGCGGTACCGAGGTCGCAGCGTCCGTCGGTTTGACCAAATATATCTAGTTTCATTTATTGATAAAATATAAATAAGAGCATTAAGTAAAAATTATGAAATAATTTGTAGTAGTTCAGAAAAATGATGATCTTTATTTTGGTATCAATATTTTGTTGATGTAATATAAAACTCCGGAGATATTAGAACTTTTATTGAAGCTTTTTAGATTAAAAATCAAATTTAATTTAATATGTTTTTAATTACTTGAAAGGTAAACATCAAAAATCTGTTCTGACATTGAAGTACGGGATCTATTTAGTGGAGTATAATTTAGTTAGGAGACTTACGTTACACAGGATTTGCAAATAAAAGCTCTTAAATCGGGTCTTTGTGTATTTTTGCCAAAACGAACACCAGGAGAACGATGATTACCTACTAAATAAATAGGTAAATTACCTAAAATCCGCTCTATCATTATTGAAGATGAAATGAAGGGCATTTTTCATATAATGGGTAAGTATAGACATTAAAGCTGTGCATCAAATATTGACGACGAAAACCTTGCAACTACGCATAATTTTGTAAAAACCCCCTTAAGCATAAAAGTAAGGTATCTATTTATTAAATTAGGATATAAATGAATTAATAATTATTTGGGAGCTTTATGCCTGTCTGGACCTATTAATATACTAAAGTTAGACAGCTTCTAAGTTAGCACTCCCTCTATGACATACCTGAACCAAAGCATTTGGATATTATTAGTATATACAAACGGGCATTTGTCGCATAGCGATTATGTCACATCCTAATTACTTTGTCCAACAAACTATTCATTCATGAAAATGGGCCACTATAGAGCATTAATTAACAATACAGTAATACTTTATTAAACATCAATAGATAACAATGCACAAAGAATAGAATAGAAGAATGGCAGAACAACGAGGCCTTCAGGCATCAAGCGATTTATTCCAGGCTACCTTTGGGTGGACAGGAATTTAGAAACAAAAATTGCGGTGCATTAACATATATTCTGAGTACTTTTTTATAAATTGGCCCCTTCAAAACATCAAACAAAATGAGTTTTTAACCGTACTATTACAAACAAAAAGCATTTTGTCCATCACACTACAAGTACAACCATCATTATCTTGTCATTTCGGAACATGCGTATGCGCATGCGACTCTCACTCGCCATTTCAACGCATAATTTATGTATTTAAGAGTGAATAACAATTGTTTGTGAATACCTTGAATGGAAGTAAGTATACAATGAGTACTTGGGACAGTAAGAGAGTGGTTATGAAATAGAAAACGTAAATTTTATAGAACTTTTAGCGTTGTTTGGTTTCGTAGTTGCAGGCGTGCTTTTGCATAATATTTTATGTATAAATCAACTGCAGCTGGTTACGCATACCACATAGCGTTTTACATAAATAAACTTTAGCTTCCACATCGATACATTTAATTATTATCTTTCAGGTTTATTATTGATAGAAAATTGATGAATTTGAAATTCCGTATAATGATCTAAGTACCTCCCTACTTTCGAAACTCGAACATTTACTTAAATGAGGTTAAGGGTTAAACGCTACTGTCCAACTTAAAAAAACCGGCCAAGTGCGAGTTGGACTCGCGCACGAAGGGTTCCGTACCATTATTAATAAAAACGAGCAAAAAAATCACGTTTGTCGTATTGGAGCCCCCTTAAATATTTATTTTATTCTATTTTTTAGTACTTTTTATTATAGCGGCAACAGAAATACATCATCTGTAAAAATTTCAACTGTCTAACTAATCACAGTTCATGAGATACAGCCTGGTGACAGCCGGACAGACAGACAGACAGACATACAGCGGAGCCTTAGTAATAGGGTCCGTTTTAGCCTTTGGGTACAGAACCCTAAAAATATAATGCATGTATAATCTTGTACTGAAATATAACTGGTAGGATAAAATTAATGTAAAAATGTCGTAAGACTACGTTTATTTTTCTAATTTTGTGCCAGCGCAGTATGTCAACTTGACAGCTCGGCTGACGTTTCCCATGACAGCTCGCAGCCGCAGAGCAGTTGCGATGAAATGAGTTCCATTTTTAAACGAGTGAGGAACAATAGCGTTGTTTGAATAGGACTCTCACTCGGATTCAATCTACAAAGGTTTTAAATCGCTTTAAAAAATATACATGGCCGCTGCGCTGGGAAGATGTCAAAAATGGTTGAGGCCTGCCGTCGGGCCTCGAGAAAGCGAAGACAGTTTGATGGTTAAATGAATAAAAGGTCTTTTCATGTCCTAGTAAGACTGATCATCAACACTTATGGCAGGAAAAGTACATGACAGCACGAACTTTTGTTTTTGAGAGTAGGTAGTTTGTTTTCGGGTCGCTATGTAGTAACTGAAAACATAATTATTTAAAGAGCACCTATCTCCGGTAAATGTTAATGTACCTATAGGAGAAAGTTTTGGGCCATTATGGACCATTCGTGATGTCTCGTAAGCACTAAGCAGACACAGATGCAATATTTAGACGCTTTGAATATTTTAAAAATGCTACCTACTCTGTACTGGAGCATTTGGACTGTTTATAAATAGATCATCACGGCTAGTATACAGACTACATGTTTTTTGTAGTAGGTGAAATCGAGTTAGTAGTTTGAACTATTAAAGTAGTTATAGGTTAGAGTTAAAAGAAACAGTTAAGTAACACGATCGTTGATATCTTACTTTGCCTTTTTAGTTGCGTTGCGCGCGCATTATTAGGTATTTATACAAAGCCATTATTTTACTAGGTACATAATTATAAAACTGTTAACCAATAGGATTTACAACAAAATATGCATGTTCAATAAATTGCCACTCAGTATAAGCGACTTGCCATACAATGATTTCAAGAATAAAATAAAATTCACCCTTTTTACTCCTTGAACGAATACATGAGATTGCCTCTAGCAGAGTCTTCATTTGTAATTTGTGACCAAGAACTTTGATTGTATAATTTTATTTTTATGTTAAGTTTCATTATTTTACTCATTTTATATTTATTTTATTATTTTATTATGTTATTGTAAGTTGAATTTGAATTGTTGTTGATTTTATATTTTGTTGTGAATGACGTGCCAGTGTAACGCGATGTTATAAGGTGAATAAATCCATGAATCTATGAATCTATGATTTATTTATTCTTCTATTTAAGCCAATGCCTTAGAGTTCAGAGTGTTTATCGCGTGAGCATTATCTGAGTTTATTCAACGGTGAAAACAGATCGTCAAAATAAACCGGAGTTATTGCAACAATTGTCTCGCTTTGAGAGCTTTTGATGTCATGATGTACTGTTTCGCTTACCATTTAAAACAGCTGTAAAAATAAACTAAGCAAATAGCAATACATCTTCTTTTTTAAAGTTAAAAATGGGCCTACGTTTGACAACATCTCACCTGGGACCCAACAATGCATTGCTCCTTTTCTAAGTCTCCAATTGTTGATTTTTGACAGGTTTTCTTTGGGGTTTCCATGCGAATTTGTCAAAAACTGACAATTGTGGCTCACTAGCTATTACTCATAAAGTATGAGACTTTATGGCTATAATTTCAGTAAGCTAGTTTGGGCAAATGAGACTTTATGATCTGATCTCACAGTCTAACTCTGTTTGATGTCTCAGGATGACGTGCGAATTGCAGTGTCACGCAAAACTTTATAATTTGGAGTTCCGAACTGCAATCTGTTATGGGTAGCTGTGATGCTTAACATCAGGCGAACAGCTAGCTCGTCACGTCCGTCGTTCACATAAAAATAGTCACTTACTTATAGAAGAAGGTGTACCGCAAACTTTTTCATGATTGCGCTATCGACTCAATCAGATCAGAAGTATCCGCCTGCACCACGGCCACGTGGGGGACATTCGTGGTGACCTAATAATTATCGTATATTACTATTATATCAAAGTACCAAGTAGATAATCTAGAATCTAGATGTTTGCAAGAGGAGAGTGAACTGGTTTCTTATAAGCAAGTGTGCTATATCAGTCGACTGCATTGTCACAGAAATGTGGTCAATGCGAGCCTATCTATAGTATTAAAAAACCAGCCAAGTGCGAGTTGGACTTGCGCATGAAGGGTTCCGAACCATTATCTATAAAAACGAGCAAAAATTATTACGTTTGGTATATGGGAGCCTCCTTACATATTTATTTTATTCTGTTTTTTTGTATTTGTTGTTATAGCGGCAACAGAAATACATAATCTGTGAAAATTTCAACTATCTAACTATCACGGTTCATGAGATACAGATAGACAGACGGACGAACAGCGAAGCCTTAGTGATAGGGTCCCTTTTACCCTACCCTTTGGGTACGGAACCCTAAAAATGAATCGTGAGGCTTAGCTGGCCGGTGAAATAAAATGTCTACGATTACGAGATGCATGAAAGTTTTGTTTACGTTATTGTATCTCTGATTTCTGTAGTTCGTCTTCTAATATGAATTCAGATTAAGTCCTGAGATCAAAGCTAATCCAATCTGTTGGTAATTCCATATTGCATCCTCCAATATGCCCGGCCACAATGGAAGCGAAGCTATCGACTTGCGATAAGGTAGTTTCCCACCACTTTCGAACCTAAGCTTAGATTACTGGTACATTTCAACACAAACGAAAGTCCATATTCAATTGGCTCTCCGCTTTTCTAGAAATTCGCATCATTGTAAAGGATTCTGCACATTGTTGTATTGGCTTTTAATTTCGACCTTATTTTAGTACACTTTAGCCCGCGTCTGCACTAAAGTTAGACTCTCTTAAGTTTGCCACTTATTCCTCTATAACGTACCTACTGTGACGCATAACATATTATCCAAGTACTTCCCAGTATGAAATTAAAGCGATTGACCTCTTTTTGAAGGCTCTCATTAAATTTATTGATAGCTTGCGTTAAGTAATTAGTTTTACGCCATATCTCAGTCTAAAGGAAGAGAGAAGGAAGAGGGAAAAAGATAAGGGAAAGGGATGAATGGATGAAGGTCATTTCATCCCCGCCCTCCCTTCTCTTATTCCCATAGTACAGGATAGGAGTGGCCAACGAACCTAATACTGAAGATTGGATGTCTGTAATTTCTGAACCACAGAACCGACGACCTTGAAATATTAAATAAATAAATAATAATTAATTTACGGGACAATATTTAAAGTATCGCCTTTCTAACAAAAAAAGAATGAATGAAATCGGACCACGCTTTAATGAATTACAACTAAATACATATTTTTACTTTCATCCCCTCTCCAGAGGGTACCGTGCTGAGTTTCGGGATTGAAAGTATAATATAAGTAATAAGTCGTATAGCATATACCTCGTTATATGAACTCAAATTATCCCAAGTTTCATTTGAATCCATTCATTAGTTTTGTCGTGATGCTCAGCCAAAATACAGACTGATATGAATGAAAAAAAAGAATAGTTTTGCTTCATTAATATAGGGAGCCCTGCAAAAAAAATTTTCAAAATATCCTCAATGCACAGAATTTGACTTGTTACAGTTTTATTAAAAGTATAGATTGCTTCTTTCTACAACGCGGTTTATTCAAACGCAATGAAAAATCCAGCAATATTCAAAAGAACTTAATTTCTCCAGATTGCAAATCTGCGTAGACCCTACGTCATTTTCCGCCATCGAACCCGCCGAGCCGCGAAACCGCTAACGACCCACCGACTGCAAAAACAAGTGGCAACCACCTAACAATGACGGCTGCGGTCGGATGTAAACAGCAATCGGATGTGCCAGAGATTTTTGATTATAAACAACACCGTCTTGCAGTTATCACTTTCACGTTAGACTATGCTTTCGAATGCTAATTCACCTCGAAATGACTAGTGTTTTGGACTAAACCTAGATTTCAGCAAAGTCTAAAGTCAGAAGTCCAGTAGAAGTCTAGTCTAGCACTAACTTATTAAAGTCTGAATAATCAATCACTTTTTTAACAGAATGACCTTGTTCATAATGTATGTAGTATTTGCTCACTTCTTAATATGTTGAATAATCAAAATGTGGAATTATCTTAGAATTAGTTTAATATTTTATTATACATCATAAGGTGTTACAGTTATTTATTCTGCGGTTACAGTTACTTAAAATATAAAGTAACCAGCCAAGTGCGAGTCGGACTCGCGCACGAAGGATTCCGTACCTTTATCTATCCCTGCCATCTAGTTTTGAGTAGCAGTACTATTTAAAGCAGCGCCGGCTATGACCCATCTGGTAAATGAGCAAAAAAAATCACGTTTGTTGTATGGGAGCCCCCTTAAATATTTATTTTATTCTTTTTAGTATTTTTTGTTATAGCGGCAAAAGAAATACATCATCTGTGAAACTTTCAACTGTCTAACTATCACGGTTCATGAGACAGACGGACAGCGGAGCATTAGTAATAGGGTCCGTTTTACCCTTTGGGTACGGTATCCTAAAAATTGTCAGCAAAATATAAAACCAGTGTGACATGAAATTATTTTTTAATGAAAAGTCAAAACATATAACTAATGGAAAATTCAACACGCGTTGAAGTCTTTTCTATGTACCAAAACAAACAAACTACAAACAAACATAACATTTTCATTAAAACATTCCATATTGTTTAATTTTTTTTTCTAATCGCTTATAAACTATTTGATAAACAAAATATACTTTTACAAGCGAAATTTCAATAGTTATGGTCGTTACCCACCGTAACTGAAACGTGCGGAGAGGATCTTCTCCCCGCTCTTTACAGTACCATTATGTTGTACAAAATGAGTACCATTTTGTTTTATAAACCACGCCTCCATTTTGCTCCAAAAAAAATCTCCACTCCTCTATCTCCGCTTCACTCCACCACAATCTCTGCATTGGTGTACAATAAAAGCCCTATGCTGCGCAAGCGCACCGCACGCACGCTTTACGTGTATAGTAATAGTTTATACTAACAGCGCCCTTGTAATTATTTCTCAGATAATTATCAATTTCACAATTTATTGCCACTATCATTTTCCAGCGATTAGATACTTTTTAAATGGACGCAGAATTCAATGCGTATACGTTACGTTGAAATAATAGCAGTGGTATAAACTCTGTAATTAGAAACCCTAAGGTTACCGGCAATTAGAGGCTTTACAGATTTTGTTGTTGTTTTATGGTTGTACATGTACAGTAGCGTTGAAACTGCAATTAACTTTATAACAACTAAGTAGGTATTATAGGTAGATAGATACATTAATTCTGGCTCTCGGCAAACTAAGGTTTAATAGGCTAGTTGCCTGCTATTAAAAATTAACAAGTTAATATTACTTTAATAAAGTAGGTTAAAAATGAATACAATAATTGAAAAAGTAAGTAAAATCAGTAAATAAATCAAGGAGTAATAAACTTTTAAAGTTTCTGGAGGGGGCATCGCCTGTCCATTTCTCGTGAAACAGTAGATTCCCCAGTTACTATGAAAACGCAGTAAAGCTTACACAGCTTAGTAATGAGCTACTATGAAGGAAAAAGAGTGACCAAACTGCATGTTTAAGCTGTCTCTTTCTATTCCAGTATTTTAAAATGCTTGTAACTTTCACATTTTTTGAGATATTTAAGTTTTGCCTTCACGACTGTTTATTTTTGGGGAGTATTATTAATTTATGCAATTAAAACATAGCAAGACGCAAGCCAATTATGCATCTAATAAAATACGATAGGTACGTAAACAATTTTCATTAAAAATAGATGCAGTTTGCTATATCATAAACGGAGATTACTTCACTCATCTCTCTTTCTCTTCTTCATTTCATCACTACCGCGGTCAAACTCTACCATTATATTTTGTAAGAAAAAAGTTAGCTTACCCACTTATAATTTTAAGAACTGTGATTTTTACAGGTCAGTATTAAATATGGTTTTAAGCTACATTTGAAAAACTTGTTAAAATCATAAAAGTCACAAAATTTAAGTACCTTTTTGCAAAACTATTAAACAATTAGTAAACGGCTTAAAAATGAGTCATAAGATTATTAATAAAAAACTCTCAGTAGCATACGAATAAGGTTTATTATTATTTATATTTCTGTAGTAAGTATCCTACGTTAAAAAGCCAATAGGTTCCAAGAAACAAAACTCTGTCTCTATCACACAGTACCTACTCTCTAATGAACACACAATGTTTATTTAAACCGGACTAAATAGTACGCAATAATGCAAGTAATATCGATAAATTAGTCCACCGCAATCAAGATGAGGGCGGGAACCAGCTTGTAACACTATCAGGTACAACCCCATTAACTAATCTATAAGTGCTGCGGAGAGAATTGGAAAACGTAGAATGTACATAGTAATAGTACCTACTCGTTCTAAATACTACCATAAAGTTAAGGATGAATCAGAAGTAGTTTATGCAGGGACAAACTGAGGCAACCAATGTTAGCTTAAAAAGTGTACCCATGAGCCTACTACCTAAAAGAGACTAGACGCTGCGAATGGCAAAACGGTCCTAGCTATGCGCTACCTACTATGGGTAGTAGGTTCATAAGTGTAGGTACCTGACGTTTAGTGTTTTACTTCACTTTGTGGATTTAATAGAAAACAGTGTCGATTATAGTTTAATTATGTCTTATGTTCTGTTTTACCGACATGTAGAAGCGAGGTTGAACTTAAAAATAAGTAAGATAGAATCGCAAGTCACATCGCAAAAGGATCAAAACATATTCACTCACAAGGCACAACTAGCAATTTTGTGCTCTGACAGTTCGTCTGGCTTGTTCTAAGATCAGTACTTACACCCGATGCACAGAGGCGATACAAATTAACAACAATAATCGATGGCACCACAATAACAACTGCAAACGTCGGCGTCGTCGGGCCGATGTACAGTCATCGATTAAAGAGAAACAACAAACGTACCTCCTTAATGATCACGAAGATTTATTGTATGGAGTCCACACTCCAAATACCCATTAATTTAATGCACTAACGCCATCTCTTTCTGAGAGACTTCTCCTCATTCCTTTCCTCAAACATTTTGAAATTGTTAATTCGGTAGATCGCTTAAGAGAAAGGAGGTGAGGACCATGTCTCGCATATACACTATATCAAATTCAAATTCAAATTCAAATTTATTTATTTGCATTCATGTACAGTTTCAGTGTCAGGTCTTAATAACTAAGCTTATAAGATAGGTACATGAACCCTGTAAGGGCGTTTGCAAGTCTTGCAACAAAGAGCGGTTTGTAGATACCAATACTTATATTATAGTCTTTGCAACCAGCCAGATTCATACTAACATTTCATTTCAAATCCTTATCGTTCAAAAATTCATTAATACTGTAATATGTTTTACTAACAAGCAAATCTTTCAATTTAGCCTTGAAAATGTTAATTGAATGTATATCTATATTATGAAATGTTAATTGAATGTATATATACCAAGCTTATTTAACTAAGTAAACATAGTGTACAAACTATCAATGCATTATTAAGCTACCCCTCACAATGAATTATGTCCGCGGCTGTACAAGACAACAGCCGCTCGAGATAGCGCGTGGAACATCACCACAACGAATGGACCAAGCACACGCGAAATGGTACATTCAGCTGCAGAAAAGTATGAACCAAACATTAGATGCTGCTGAGAGAAGATGCTGAGACAGAACTGGACAAATACTCATGCACGCAATGTCAATGCAGGCTCTCTTTCTATAGTATAGAGAGAGAGAGCCTGCTTTATTATTACGTATTACATGGGTAGGTATAGAGTTTATACCTATCTAATAATAAGAATAAATAAGACTTGTAAATTATATTGCTATAAGGTGAATACCTACTCCAATCCAAATACCTTTAGGTACTTACTTATGCATAATCGCAAAAACCATGACGTCATAACATGTTTTGTAAATACCCAAAATTCACGGCTAAGCCCCAAGTGATACGGGAGTGCACCTTACCACAGAGAGCCAGCCTAAATTTTCGTAGCGGGACGCCAAACCTTTTGCCACATTTTTACAAACATATCACGTGAATTGAAGTAAACCATATCCACCTTTATTAAAGAAAAAGTACTAAAAATTGTAACGGGACGTACAAAATATTTTCCAAAGTTTAACAACGAATAATATCCATAAGTAATGAAAGCTTCTACAATCTAATTCACAATAGGTACCTATTTTAAAATGACTTCTGTGACCGATCCCGTCTCCGATCAAAAGTTAATATCTTAAATAGCATGATATTAAAGTTCAAATGTAAAGTGCAAAAACTAAACTTTTACTTTGCACAATGCTACCGCAAGTCATCGTTGTCATCTGTGAGCGTAAATCGCAACATGCCGTCAGACCCATCCGCCTTCATTAGCTCGCTGTGACTGCGTTGATTCGTTCGAATTCAATGAACTATCATGACTTGTGATGTGAGCACTGGGGAGACCCTTGACTTTGTAACGTAGAGTTTATGATGGCTACAGGCTGAATTCAAGGTGTCAGCGATAAATTCCATATTCAGGTTTTTTCACATTCTATATTTTCCGATATCTTAATAATACGCAATCTTAATAGTCCGAATTCTTAAATTTACAAATTCTGAATTTTCCGCATTCTTTATTTTCCTAATTAGAAATTGGACAAATTCTTAATTTTCCTAACAAGTACAGTTTCATACACAAAGCAAAATTAATCGAACATAAACAATATAATCCTGTAAATTATATGTTCCTGTGTATATATTCCTGTAATAATCTATTATAGGTATCTAACCTACCTATTAACTATTTTGACCTACTATTTACATAATTATAATAAACCTCTAATCCATAAGTCAATATGCAGAAAAGTATTTATATCTACAGGAGGATGGAAAACCTTTTTTGTAAAATATAATGTCCCAGTATGACAACGAGGACATGTATATCCTCGTGGTCCTACTGGTATGACAAATTAGTATGACCACGAGGAAACAGCGAAAATTTCTCGACCTCAATTTTATTTCGCTTCGGATCATATGATAATGGGCGCAGACTCACCGTCACACCAATCTAACAAACTATTTTTTTGTTATAGGTATTCATTGTAGTTATTTTATAATAAATTATTGAAATTTATTATAAAATAACTACAGAGACCGGCTCTGAGCTTCGTACAGAGCAGACGTGTTGTAAATTACATCTATGAAAATTAAACTCGATAACACACTAATTAAAAGCTTATAACAACGTAAAAAGTAAAAAGTTAATTGAAGTGTAGTGACACGATTTCGCTGTTATACTTTCAAGAAGTACCTAGTTGAACCTAGCTACTTTGAGCATTGCCCGCTCCACCTGTTCAGTTCACCTGGTTAAACCACGGGACCTTTTGAGGTAGTCCATACCAGCCACAGTTAAAAAATATTGATAACATTTTTATCACGATTGTACTTCTATATGGAAAATTCAGAATATGGAATTTTACGAATTTGTAAAATTAAGAATGTGTAAAATAAGTAATGCGGAAAATTCAGAATATGAAAAAAGCAGATTTTGGAAAAATAATAATGTGGATAATACTAGAATATGGAAAATTAATAATTCGGAAAGAAACGCTGACATCGAATTCAAACACAGATAAATATGTAATAACACAGAGCTTAAGTACGTACACATGTTTCAATTTTCAAGCGTTTCGGAAAGCTACGTAGAAAGTTATTATGATCAACGTTAGCTGTAAACAGCAAAACACGAACTTAGTACGTCATAAATGTAAAGTAACCATCATGTAATAACGTTATAATATGTATATTTTATGATTTATCTAAGCATTATCTTAATACATCCGTTCGTCAGACCGCTACAAAGCTACTAGAGCAGAAAGTCGGGACTAATTAATTAATAAGTGAAATTAAAAGACATTGAATGAACAAACTACTGCTCGGATGCATAGCATAGGTGTACAATTAGATTAATTAAATCAACTAAACTCAGTCGACCATTGATTTTAAGACTTAGGTAATAAAGTTTGAAACCGTTTGAAGGAACCTCCTGACAGTAGTATAAGACTAACTAATGACATAAGGCCGTGATGAGTCAACATTTGGTTCTGCTTGTTAACTGATGAAAGCGACACGCAGAATTCTACATGAAAAACTTATGTATCCAATGAAAGACTAGATGTTCAGACGATAAACTTTCCATCACTCATGCTCCATCGTAGACCGCGTCTTCACTTACCATCAGGTGAAACCCTGATCTATGTGTGCTTGCCTATCAAAGATAAAATATGAGAGTTTATACCTATTTTATTTTTCTAAAAAAAAGGACTTAGACAATGCCCATCATTTGAGGAAACAGCAATTAGGCTGAATGCTCGCAGACTTCGATAGTAGGTATACATTTGGTGTCTTTTCCATAGTCATTACAGAGTTTGTGAAAATCGAACAAGACTCTTTTGTCTTCGGCTCTTCTCGAAATTGGCCTCAGCATTTACAGTCTGTTTAACCTCTTCACCGTCGAAAAGAAAGTAACATGATGCGTTAAACACGGGAAATTCACTCAAATTACAGTTTAGCTCCGTTTTACTCTAATTGCGCAGATTCATCAGGAGCATCGTTCATTGGGGACAAAGGCGGCCATGACACTCAAATTGTAACGTTGACAATGACAGCAATTTGAGCGGGAAAAGTTGCATCTGTCATCTGCGCAAACAATGGCGCTCGTGTAATCGATTCAAGACTGGTCTAGATTGTTTTTAGGTCAAAACACAAATGACCAAAATTAGCTTAGAAAGCTAATCTGAAGTTTTTTTCAGACCTGCAATTATGAAACTTTAATAACCGTTGTTTTTCTTTTCATAACCTACCTATTGTCTAGTTTCGTTGTTCTGTATGTTCTGGTGTAAGTAGTACTTAAATGAATATATCTCACTCACTTCGAATTATAAAAAATCAATACAGCTTGAATACGAGTGAACAGAAATTTGTTTTGGAACATTTATTACTAAAGTAACCTAATTTTTTCCTACAGTGAGCGAACTTAATTTTGTACGTCCCTAAGTAAGTAGTAGACAGATCAATAATTTTTATTATATGTACTAGAGTACGTCATCATCATCATCAACAGCAGCCTGAATACGTCCGCTGCTGAACATAGGCCTCCCCCACAGAGCGCCACTTTGAGCGGCTGTTTGCCTCCTGCATCCATCGGCTCCCCGCGGTTTTCACCAGCTGGGTTAGCATGGACGGTAGACAAAATTGTCTTTCCCCGTTTTACGTCACTTTCTTCATACTTGCTTGGAGTAAAACAGGGGAAAGACGGTTTTGTCTACCGGCCGTGCTAACCCTACAGGTCATCGGTCCACCTATTGGGGGGCCGTTAAGCTGCGCTAGAGTATGTACTCTAGCGCAGCTTAGCGGCCCCCCAAAAGGTCAGATTCTAAAAAAAACTAGGTATGTACCTAGCTTTTTTTAGAATCTGACCTTTATTAAATCCAGACCAGTTCAATTCTGACGATTTGCTTAGAAGCTGACGTTGTATGGCAAGCAAAACGTCAGAATTCTCAGCGTCGTAGGTATTTTACTCGTTTTACGGTCCATTTGTTTTGCATCCCTTGTATTAATAGCACTCCCAAACTTTAGATTTGATGACTACCTTGTGACTACCTATTTATTTAGTCGTCAAATCTCAAGAAGTTGAAACTGTCATTATTTTAATACCTACCTATGCTATATGTACCTACTCATCATAATACAAATATTCCGAAAGGCAGTGCTTACTTGTTGACATGTATAACCACATTTCATAAACAAACAATGTATGAAACAGCATTCGTCATGCAGACAATGGAGTTTGGACACCTAACGGTTCGTGAAATGTCCCAAAACGCTGGCTAATGACGGATGGGTTCGGATTGGAACATAATGATGAAATTGGCCGTCGCGACGCCGCGGCAGTAATGATCGTGGATGTTATCTATTGTCGACACCTATCGCTTTTTAGGGATCCGTAGATCTTTTTTGAAAACCCACGTGATAAGTTACACTATAAGTAAAATAAAAAAAACCGGGATATAGAACTTCCTACGGTACTAGTTTTTCCGCAGGAAGTTTTCATTTTCCGGAGAGCCTTTATTTTGATTAGTTGATATTCATATTTAAACAACATGTTAACAATAAATATGACGTTTTTGCTCCATGCGAAAACGTCATAATATTTTTGAAAAAATGCCGTGATCTATTCGTCAACCCAAAGCAGATTTTGTCATGGGCTCAGATGCCGCGACACTTTTAGTATCTTCCCTTCAGAAAGTGCACGATGGAATTGCACAACATAGGTAATTATTTTCCCATGTCCTTTTTTTTACGACCGCACAACACGACACACGGAAACACGACATCCGTATAAGGTAGGCGTTCTTCCAATCTGTACAAAGCGTTTCGCTTCAACACCACTTTACCAGCGTCTTTGTTTTCTGAAAAATAGAACCAGAGTTTTCGAGGCAAGAGTGACCATGTGTCTTTTAGGCAAGCATGCTCCATCGTCGACCATGTCATCACTTACCATCAGGTAAGACAATGTCCAAATGAAAGCCTATCAAAGATATAAAAATCTTCAACATTATTAATAGAATACTGAACCCAATCCAAAACAAGCGCGGCCCCCACTTTTCCATAAAAAAGACAGTTTTCATAACTGGCGTCATAATGTGCGGTACACTGACCTACTTGCCACAAATCGCCTCCACTTTCCATCGCAAGTATAAATTACACATTTTATTATACCGTTCAGATGAGCCGTTTTCAATTCACCATTGCTATTGTTGTGCGTCTAATCGGACCAAAACGGGACTGGATTGAAAGAAAATTGTAGAGCTTGTACTCAGAGATAATGTCAGATTTCTCCTGTTATGACATGGTTTGAAGGTTATTTCTGTAATAAATGATAAAACTGACAGGTATTAAGTTTTTGTTATATATAACAAAAACTAGCTACGTGCCGCGGTTTCGCGGACAATGAACCTCATTTGTTATATAATATGGACTTTAGCATTTATAATATTAGTAGAATATGAATTCATTTTTAAGAAGGTATGCGTAATTGAAGGGAGTTTTGGCGGGAACGCGGAAAAGTTCACGTCGGTGCATTGTATTATTTTACAAAACTTATGCTTTTTCCAGTGTTAATGTTTAAAATTGGTGGTGTTTTACGCATTAAGTGCTGAATTACGAGCATGAGTGTGGGCAAGTGATATAATGTAGTGAAACGTGGTTTTTCGTGTTGCTTCCAAAATTCCATAGAAGCCTCTAGTAAAGTTGCCACCACTTTACTAGGGCATGCCTTAGACTGGATTATGACTTAGACTAGACTATGACTACACTGACTGTGACTATGACTTGACTTGAAGTGAAAATTTCCATAATACGATGAAAAATTACAAAACTTGACACTGGCTAAATACACTAAGTGTGGAGCCAAAAAAAAAAAAAGAAACCAGTAACATGGATGGTTAGATCAGGCGTCTGACTACCCGTAACGATTGCCATAGATGTTGTTATGACAACCGGGACCGACGGCTTAACGTGCTCTCCGAGGCACGCAACATGTAACTGAAAAGCTTATGTGCCTTCTTTATGAAAGGCAGGCTGCAGGATAATTCAATGAACATCTTCTGAATTCTCTAGGAATATAAGTACGTTTAGTTGGATTCAGACAACAAAATATAGGTACACACACCTACATACAGTATTTTATGAACCAAGTTTCAAATTGTACTAAAATTATTACGAATATTACATAAAATAAGCCAACTTAAAATTATATTGAGAATTGAGAAGGAAACATTTCAGAGTTCTTAAAAAAATTTAATGTTTTCTAAAGAACCTTAACACAATATTGAAAAGTATGACAAGCAGTAAAATATGCTCCAAAACATTCAAAAACAAGTGTTGCAATAACCGACTTGTTCCAAAATCAAACTTTCCCCATAAAAGCATAACAAACCGAACGCGATGAGAGAGCATTCATTAAAAATGCCTCTATAAAATATTAAAATTGAAAGCATAGCACTATACCAAAGAAATCAACGCGTTAAACAAAGACGGCATTTCCGCAGTAGGTAAACTTTCACCGCACTCTTCATTAATCAACTTGAATTAATCTAAATAAAGCTCTCAATAGCCTATATGTACATTATTAGTTGCACACTTTTGCTCGTAATCGGATTTACGGTTAATTTTGGTACGAGAGAAATCGATTATGCAATCGCTATAGCATTCTTCAATTATTATTATCGCCCAGTAAAAAATGACGCTATCAATGCAGACGGCTAATAATATTTTTATAATTTTTAAAATGGACGATGTGTCCCTTTTATTTTTGGACCGTCAGACTAAAAAAAAGTAGGCGGCGCGGTCAGAAGTTTAAAGCAAAGCCAAAAAAGGAATACGGAATCGCAAAATCAATATCCTGAGGTGAACATTTAGGAAAATTTACTATAAATCCAGTTGACCAATAATACAACTTCCCCTCATACGGAAATTAGTGATCTATTTCAACCACTAATTTCTAATAACTACTATGAATTTCTAATAAATCACGGGAACCCGTTGATGTCTTTTGTTCCATCCTGCTCTGTTCTTTGTAATTTCGTATGAATTTGTCTCGTTTTATTTTGTTACCTCGCCCCCTGCCCGCGCCTGAGTCATGTTTGTAAGAGAAATTATGTTCACGGATCGGCACCAAAATATAAGCTAAAGAACAAAGCCTTGAGACTTCAAACTACAAGTAATGCACTACTCATAAAGATGTTTAATAGACATCGCTCTGATACAAACAAAACAAAACGGTATGATTTTATGATTTAGTGAGTATTCCACTTTTAGTCGTCACTATCTCTAGGTTTGAGTGGTTGTCTATATTTTTCTTTTATAAGTAGTATGCGTGCGGACCTTTTTTAATTTGCTTTTAATATAATTTTGATTAAGCATCGAACTTTTACTTCGGTACAAACAAACCAAGTTTTATTAATTAACTAGGTATAATCGGAAAGTTGTTTATGGTGTAACGATATTAACTTTCAATCGATATAAAAGACAAATATGTTCGTATTTTGCCACTAAATAAAAACAAGACTTTTTTTATCATATACGTCGAGACGAGAACTATTTTAAGACTAATTATTTTTAACTACATACGTAACTGCTCAGTGCTCGTTGTCCACGCTTATTGAGTTTAATATTTCTATATCGATTGATCGAGTATCAAACTCCAGTAGTGCGTCTGACACTATTTCCCCAATAGGAGGCACTAGGCATAGTTTTCCTTCATGATTATAGCCATGCTATAGTATGAGCAATGGGGAAGAAAGGTTCTCGAGTGGCGACCACGAACCGGAAAACGCAGCGTAGGCTGGCCCCCCACATAGGTGGACCGACGATCTGGTTAAAACCGCGGAGAGACGATGGATGCAGGAGACAAGCAGCCGCTCAAAGTGGCGCTCTGTGGGGGAGGCCTATGTTCAGCAATCGATGTCTTCAGGCTGTTGATGATGATATTTTGACATTAAGCACTCATAATTATTTTTGCTTACTACATTTAATTTCGACTATTTTCAGTGTCATAGTTTTCACCTGAAAAGTGCCAAAAATAGCCTGCTGTTTGCGATAAGTAATATGACTTTGACATTAACTTACAGATTAGATGCCGTTTAAAGAATGGCTAAAAAAATTATAATGCAATTGTAGCCAAGAATATAATAGTACACCTACTATCAGTAAATGTATGATTTAGACACTATTTGTATGCACGAGCCGCTCAAGTTTCCACAGATTTCAATAACCGTGCTTTCCAATTCACATCTGTATCTGGTGAATAAATAGTAATAGCTGCAATAGCTAGCGATTTACAAATTATTTACTCTCTTGTCTTGTTCTATGTCCTGACGTAGGGCCCGTATTAGTACCACACTCAGTCATGAATACTTGAACAGGTGTTAAAATCGGAATGTTTCTTTGTTAAGAAAGAAAGAAGAAGGAAAATACATTTATTCCAAAAATAATATCACAAACACTGAAGCTTTCTCTCGACCAAGGACACGGAAGAGGTTTTAAAGTGGTCCTTATTTGCCTTCTAAATTATTAGATGTAAGCATCTAATGATCTAGTTTTTTAAAAGATGGAAGTATTACGGCTATAGATGGTTCACTAATTTGGCTGTACGTTAGCGTTCAAAACATTAGATTTGCGTTGTTGTAATTTATTCGCTCACAACGGAACCGTTTATCGTTTGCCTAAACCAAGCTTGACAAACGATACAGACGCTAGCGTATAAAGCCCTTACCAATAGCAAATGGCAAGTGTAAATTATCGCCTAATGTTCAACGCGCTTTCGATGAGATATTGAGCATTAATCGCCTCTAACTAGGCCCTTCTGTCGTTTATTAAAGTGCATAAGCGCTGCCGCGCGCCATGAGGGCTGCACCTTATAGCCATATTCTAAAACTTTATGTCTTCTTTTTCTTTCTCTAATTTAAATAACGTTTTAAGCAACATATGCTCGTAAATCAGGTTTCCTATATTACCAAGGAACTATTCTGAATAGTACCTATTTAAGTCAGTATTAACATCTGTTGCCGTTATTTTAATCCAATTGATTGACTTTTAGTGCCTTTGAAATATTTGTAGATAAATCCAAATACCTATTTTCTAGCTATTATCTAAAAGTTCATAAAATAGTATAGGTACATAAGGCAACGGGTAAACCGGCGTAGCACAAATTCGAATTCGACTTACACAAAAAGACTCCTCATCCTACCCGCCTAGCATGGGCACCGCGATAAAATATTCTCGACACTTTCTCGTCGAAGACCGCGACAAGACAATGGTAGCGTCTAAGTGTGTCTCACTCTAACAACGACAAGTTTTCTCGCAGTGCGCATGCTAGGGGGCCTGGTTAAGAATTTGCGTAGGTAATTTTCCACCACGTATCAAGTTAAAAAAATATGTGATAATAGTTGCGCCCCGCGATTTCACCCGTGGATAATAAGTATCCTATGTGTTAATCCAGCGTATAAGCTATATGCATTCCAAAGTTCATCAAAATTGGTTTAGTAGTTACGGAGATTAATGGTAACAAACATTTACAACACCAACTTTCGCATTTATAATATTAAGTAGGATAGTAGGATAAAACAGGTTTTGATATCAACAACTTAGAATCAGAATTGCAGCCGAATCTGAATACGTCTCTCCATCACATTTACTATGACCGATAGAAGCCTGTTCAATAAGCAAACGGATTTATTCTAGACATGTTTTAGCTAACTCACCTATGGGCTGATAATGAGATTTACACACGCAGGCGCAGTTTACGGAAGCATTGCTAATAACATCTAGGTAGTTGTGATGTATTATTTATCAGGCGCTAGTAGTGGTGACAAATAAAAGCTAATACCTGCAAGGCTAGCATAACCTATAAAAATCAACATTTCACTTCTCTAGAGAACGCGTTTGACTTTTTTTTTATGAAACTGCAAGTAAAGTTTATGACGTGACACGCGTGATCAGACACTGGTCAATCGCTTTCTTGCAGAGAAGAGACTTCTGTCGATCTTTGTAACTCGGCTACCCCTGCTAGTGGACTGGCATACACGTCATCAGATAATTTATCGTCGCATTATCTCGGATGGAAACGTCAAATCCAATAGAAATTTGACGTTTCAACCTTTCACCACCATGCGACGATAAAATTATCTCGCAGCCTGCGATTGCATGCTTGGGCATTGCAGATGTTGGGTTGATCAATAATAGTAGAATGTCTCATAAAGGACCAAAATACTGTACGTAAGGGTAAGGCAAGAGCGATTGTTTGAATCCAGAGCAAAGCGAAGGATTCTAGAGTAGAATCCTAAGCGTAGCGAAGGATTCATAGTACGTTGGTTGAGATTAAATCATTTTGGTACCATGTGGCACTCTGCTTTTCCTCCCCGCTCTATGAGAAAAGTTATTTGATCACTGTTATTAAGTGTGCCTAAAAGGCTCATTTTAGGCACACTTATCGAGGAACCCTTCGGCTTTTTTCGAATAGATGGAATCAAACTAAATTTTAAGAAGGCCGTACTTATTATTGAAAATTTTATTGCCATCGCTCTGCTCTCCAAACGTATGATAGAGACAATAGAGCCCATGAGTGAATTTACCTACATTTAGGGTTTCGGGTGCCAACGGTTTTCACCCTCTAAAACTTAACAAAAACTTTTAATTTTGAGTCAATCGTTTGTATAGATTATGAGCTATGCTTGTACGTCTTGATTTTTTTGAAAATTCGTTTCGTGTTCTTGTTACAATTACTTTTTCACCTCACTAGCTCGGAAAGGTTCTCTTTGTCATTCAAAATCTGGGCACGCATTTTGATCGCTAGCGTGGAAAGTGTTTTAAAAATTCGAACGTTTCTATTCAATAATTTTCTCGTCAAGAATTGAGGCTTTAATCACAGATCTGCCCGAATTTAACCTTCTTGATATCGCCAGTCCACTAAAAACTCATTAATACCACAGACTACCTCCTAAAAGATACCATCTTTTTCTCGTTCACCAACCTCATTTTTAGAATAATCGCACTGTCCAGCACCAAAGAGTATATAACCAATACGCTATCCAGCACGGCGACTGCACGGAAAATGGATGAAAAACACTTTTTTTCTAATTTTCCATGAATCAGGTGACGAGCTAGTCGTTTACCTGATGTTAAGCGTTACCGCCACCCATAGCTAAATTAATAAGCTAAAAACTAATCTTTTCTTAACCTTTTAGCTGGTTTTATTGCATTTTCCTCGCTGTAGTGAGGTGAAAAGTTGTGTGTTGCACTCGGCAGTAAAGTTTTTCTGCATCTCGTACCTTTGAAACCTTCGCTACGCTCAGGATTCGTCATTTGTACCACTCGCTACGCTCGTGGTTCAATCCTAGAATCCTTCGCTTGCTCAGGTTTCAATTCAAGTACTCGCGCCAAAAACCAACTTTGCAGCCTAGTATAACAAATAACTACTCTTCGTCATAATTTTGTCGTCATAAATTCATTACTTTAGTTGCTATTAATACGAAGATATTATAAAAACTTAAAAAAGGAAGACGTACGAGCATATTTTTGGCAGATAACATATAAAAAAACCATCAAAATCGGATAACATAGAGGTTGAAAAGCGTTAGCACTTTTTGTATGGACAACATGGGGGTATACGCTTCTCATAATTCGTTTTATTACCTAATTATTAGTTGTCAGATGTTTGATATGAGCCTAAAACTAAAAACTATTAGTCTAAGTACTTGTTTTTAAGCTTCATCGTTTCTAATTTTGCGGACATATTTTAGAAAGCGTATTTAGTTGTTCCAAAAACCTTTAGACCTTACACACAAATCTCATAATCTCAGTCTCAAAATGCACTTAATATCATAATAAAAACCATATTTCCATATAATTGTTCACGAATAAACCATAACGGAGAGTTGAGAGGCAGCTGCGAGTTGCCCAGTCGCGTATTACAAGAAGCAATTTATATAATTTTCTATTCGTTCGATACCGCGATAGATAGCTCTCGAAGTGAATGGATGTTACCGTGTAAGGTATATAGAGCAGTACTGAAACCTGCGGTGTTTTACAAGATATAATTAAGTAAAATAAATAAATAAATAATGTGTGGACATTTCCCACAGCGGCATCTAGCCGCTTGTACTATGGGAACCAGATAACTGATACAATTCTTAGATACTTTTTTTGTTTGTAAATGCATACATAGAGTACAATATAACACCAAGACACAGAACAAACATCGATGTTCATCACACTTGTTGTCCCTCACAATGTTTGTCCCGGGTGGGAACTGAACCCACAATCTATAGTTTAGAAGGCAGAGCTACTACTAACACCCGGATTTATAACTAAGGGATTTTTAATAAGGGGTGCTACACACTCAGGCGGTTCGTATTCACTGAACGTCAGGGCCGTGCCGTGCCGCCTTGACGTTCAACAAATAGTTCCGAATGTTACCAACCTTTATATTATGTAAGTACCTAGCCCCTAATGAGTAATCAATGTGATTGGTGATTTATAGTCCACCCTCATTTTGTATAAGAATATTGATACTAAATGTAAGTTAAATTAAGGTAAGTCGTTATTTTTCCTATAAACAGGTGCGACCACTCGTCAAGGTGTCGGCTGCCTAATAGATACATGTTATGATTTTTATGCCGCTATTTAAATTTTCCATTATTACGAGAATTACACTTCAGGTAGAGAATTCAACACACTATTCCTTAGTAGGTAACAGTAATCTATAACATCTATAATCTATATCTATAACATCTATAACAATATTATAAAGAGGAAAGATTTGATTGTTTGTTTGTTTGCATTGAATAGGCTCCGAAACTACTGCACCGATTTAAAAAAATTTTTCCCTGTTGGGCAGCTACACTATCCCCGAATGACATAGGCTAAATTATATTTTTTTTAAATTAGGGATCCTCACTAAAATTCCAATAATGTAACCAAAGGTGTAAAGAAAACCTAAAATATTCTTTCCGTCGCGTGCGCTGCGAAAACTGTTACACTCGTGCAAAGCCGGGGTGAGCCACTATAGTTTTAAATATGTTTAAATTGAACACACCTAATGATAATTTTCATACAAAATAATAAAATAAATTGTAAGCAATTTGACAATAAAGTGACATTACTGATGATGAAGTGACATACCTTTTTCATTTCCTTAATATTTATAAACCAAAACGTCAGATCAGAACCTTTGTCACTGCATTTCATGGTTCCATAGAACCACGGCTAGGTAATGTCTATGCATTACTTCTTTTTGTTTTCAAATATTAGTCCGAAGGAGTTACACAATGCATTTCTCTCCGCACGTAGATAAGTAATGGACGGTGCGTACTGTGAACGTAAAAAAAGTTTGTACAACATTATTTTAAGTAAATTTCAATTAATAGAAATCTTTTTTGACTTTGAAATAGTTATCCCGCGGTTTCGCTTCACTCGCGTTTATTTAAAATCTCATTTAATTTGAATTATAGGGGTTACATTTTCAAACAACCTCTTCTTGGATCTTAAACGACAAAATAAAACACATTTTATGAGACTTTGATATCTCTTATTAAACTCTATTTTTTTTATGTAAACGAATGACGTGACGGGCTAGTCGTTCGCCTGGGCCGCCCATTACAGATTGCAGTGTCACTCGGAAATCTAAATTAAAGTTTCGCGTGACACTGTGCACTGCGCATCCTGAGACATTACACAGTCTAAAAAAGATTTTTAGATTGTGAGACAATGACTGTGTAACATGTTATAAATTTTTTAGTTTAAAAAATATAAACCTTAAATTACATACCTACCTACTTCTATAAGCACCACGCCGATACGCATTAGTTAATGTCACTCACAGACACGATTCAGCATTTTCCAAAAACTTCACAAGACATTGTATTGGTTCGTATTAGACAGCTAGTATAGGTAGGTATGTGTAAGATAACTGTATATAGGTACCTATGAACCTAGCTATACCTATATGAAGGAAGCTCAGGAATAGACGTAGGTACAGATAAAATAACAGTTACTATACGCAACCATTGCTTATTACCGACATGTGAATATTCTCTCGCATTGTAGTAATGAGCTTACATAAATCACTCGCCGTATATCAGGCGATGGCATTGGGAACTGCAATTGCAATTTACATTTGCCCCGCGAGACTTAATTAATTGCATTCTGAATTGAAAAGGAAAGTGTTCAGTGATTTATATTCAGTGGGTTCACACACTATTTTACTCTGCGGAGCTTTCGGATTACTGTGTCCGTACAAAGTGAAAGAAAATAGATATTACACATAGGTACTGTTTCGTGAAAACCAACTCAATATTAATTTGTGACACAAAACTTTATGACGAGCTCTTTTTCATGCCATAAAACCTTACGCGGGAAATATAAAAGCTGTACTTACATAATCATGCTTCATAGCTTTTATATTTATTTACGGATTCAAAAAAATAATATTAATAATAATTGACTAAACTACTATTAAAAAAATAGTTTAAAAAAATCTATGGGCATACAGAAATATTTTGCAACGGACTTTTGACATAAATCCTATTTAATCGCCTCGGGAATCATGTGGTGGCTTTCTATGATATACCTACCTGTATAAAATATGCGATTTATGACTGACAAACAAAATCAAATGGAATACCTTGCCGTCGTCCCTGTTTCCAGCTAACTATAACCTAGGAGTCTTCAAGTCAAGAGTGGACAGGTATCTTCTAGGCAAGCATGCACCACCGTAGGCCGCGTCATCACTTACCATCAGGTGAGACAGTGGTCAAATGTTATGCCTGTAGATAATTTAAAAAAAAACTCAAACTACATATTTGTAATCATTTAAAACTCGTAAATATTACGCATGAATAGTAACGTCAAGCGCCAACTCTTACAATCCTTTTTCAAAGTACTCTTCTGTTATGTACATGTTTTTGTCATGCTCGTGCAGAACTTTTGAAGAAGTGGCAACTTTCTTATATCAGTACGTGGTAGCGCAGTGCGCCACTAGCTTTACAACGCCATTAAACAATTTGTTGTTCGTCTGTTTCTATCTGTCTTATCAAAATAATACCTCGTCATCTTTGCACGGAGCGTGCCATTTAGTGACCCGCTTTAGTAATGGAAAACGTTACTGCGTAGTGGCCGATTGATTTCCTTTTCGTAACATTGATTGCTAGAACATAAACGGTTTGCCATGTTGTAAATTTTTAAGGCCTTAACTTGACTCAATAGTATTAGCAGTGGTAACGGTCGCCAATAACCGTTTGCAATAACACAAGTAAGAACAAGAGAGGAGCTGAAATCAGAAAAAAGATTATAATATCAGAGAATATAAGATCAGAGAGAAAAATATCAGAGAAGATAAAACTAGAGGAGAATATAACATCAGAGAACAAAACACCAGAGTAAAGAATATCAGAGGACATAACATCAGAGAGGATACAACATCGGAGGAGAGAACACCAACAGAAAACTTGTCAGAGGAGATAAAATCAGAGTTGAAATCCTCTGATGTTATAGCCTCATATAACATCAGAGGATAGAACACCAGAGGAGAAAGTATTAAAAGAGATAACACAAGAAGAAGATAACTCCAAAATATAGAGAAAATCGGAGGAGAACTTAGGTACCTATTCCTAAATTATTAGAGAAGTTTAATACAAGGAAGATTTTTAACCATCACCTACTGTGCTTTATATTGAAATATTGTAGACCTTGTGCCTATGTATGGCAATCAAGCAGATACTCCCGTGACCTGCTAAAAAATCCTTGGCTTTTTTATTGGACTATTTTACGAAAGATTTCAATCAGTGTGTGTTGCCAATGATGACTTATGGAACTGATACATGGTCTTTTACTGTTGGCCTCATTAGTAAGCTCAAAGTCACGCAGCGAGCTATGGAGATAGCTACGCTCGGTGTTTCCCTGCGAGAGAAGCTCCGGAACGAGGAGATTCGGAGGAGAACTAAAGTGACCGATATAGCTCTTAGAATTAGCAAGTTGAAATGGCAATGGGCAGGCCACATCGCTCGTAGAACTAACGAAAGGTTCTCGAGTGGCGACCACAAACCGGAAGACGCAGCGTAGGCCGGCCCCCCACTCGGTGGACCGCCGATCTGGTGAAAGCCGCGGGGAGCCGATGGATGCAGGAAGCGAGCAGCTGCTCAAGGTGGCGCTCTCTGGGGGAGGCCTATGTTCAACAGTGGACGTCTTCAGGCTGTTAATGATGATGATAATGATGATGATAATTTTTACAAAATTAAGTTATGATTTTAAAAAGACAGTAACAATGAAGGCGATGAATAGATACTTCAGCAATGACCCAAAGCACCAAACCCCATAAATCTTCATCATTAACAGCCTGAAGACGTCCACTGCTGAACATAGGCCTCCCCCAGAGCACGCCACCTTGAGCGGCTGCTCGCCTCCTGCATCCATCGGCTCCCCGCGGTTTTCACCAGGTCGTCGGTCCACCGAGTGGGGGGCCGGCCTACCCTGCGTCTTCATAAATCTTCATCTTTAGTTTATTAAGATAACGCAATGTTTATTTAATCGCCTTTTCGAAAAGCATTAAACGAATTGTTCTATTAGATATTAATCTAAATGGATTAAGTGAAAACATCAGTCGAGAGGCTGGGCTCAATAAAAATTGTGATAACCATCTAGATGGTCGTTCATTCTTCTTGCGAACAGTGTCGTCTCAGATAACGGTTATTTGATAGCATTTAGTTTATTTGAGAGAGGTTCCTTTGATTTATCTCTAACCATTGATGCAGTAGTAAATGATACGTGAACTGATTTTTTTTATCTGCTGAATAAATACTTTTGCTCATTTCTACTACGTACTTACTACGCAGGTGCTACTAAAGGTTTTTTTTTTTAATGTAAATGAATGAGTGACGTTCGGCTGCACCAGATAGCAGTATCACTCGGAACTCTAAATTAATATAGTTTTGCGTAACACTGCACTGCGCACGTCATCCTGAGACTTCACATAGTATAGCAATAAGATTACTAGATTATCACATCATAATGTCTCATTGGCGCATTAATTTCACTAACTACAATGCCCTTCAAACCGTGACTCAGTAGTGTATGCACACTACTGCTTGGCGGCAGAATAACTAAAGTTTGCTTACTTTCGATTCATGCATTGATGTTATATGATGTTAAATGCCCCATATTAATAGTAGCACATCAACAATTTGATACCAAGAAATAACCAACGCAAGGAAAGAAAACATAATATGAAATAGTATAAAGGTCTGAGTCTAGCTAATATTTTCACGTGATGGAAATTACAAAAATGTACCGTCACCATATTTCAATCCGTCAAGCTCATGTAAAAGATAGGCACCGACATTCGAAGCAATTTCCTAGTTTCCTGTAATTATTGAGATATGAAACTTTGCCGGCGCGCCGACCACATCCTCCATATTATACTAGCATTTATTCATAAAGGCAACTCGACTGTTGTTGTTGACGTTCAAAGTCAAAGTTAAAGTCCAATTCTTCTTCTCGTGTAGGCAAGTGGTTAGCCCTGGTGTCAGAATTTTTGGGCCGCCCAAAGGCTCGACTATTGTCTTATAACGGCAACAGCTGGCATCGAGGCTGAACGTGCCCTCTGAATTTCGATCAGGGATACCCTTGTTGTATCCTCTGAAACACGGTAGCGCTAAGATGTAAATACCACGTTTTGAAGCGGTCATCCATCAAAGTAGTGACCGCAGCGATTGCATAACTTTACCGTCAGTCGTCGTTAAGTTTATCGCAAAACTTGACAAAGAAAACCGTGAGTTAAATTTTTGATTGATCTTCGAATACTTAAATATCAGGCAGAATGCCAGAGCTGAAAATAAAATTACTACTCCAACGATGCCTTCGCAAAACATTTATAGGAAATTGAAAAAAAAACTTTGTAATAAAGCAAAAAATGTTAAATGTATTGTATTGTGCAAGCAAGGTCTATTGAACATACATCACGCTTATTTTGCCACCTTTAAGCCGATCGTCCACCACCAGCTAAACTAAGTTAGTTTAGTTGAGCCAGTTTTTCATACATCGTTTTTCGTTTTTTATCACATAAAAAAAAAACATGTGGCATAGTTTACGGTAAGCGTTATGTATGTTCAATAGACCTTGCTACAATACAATACATTTAACGTTTTTTTGCTTTATTAGAAAGTTTTTTTTTTATTTTCTTATAATTATTTTGCAAGAGCATCGTAGGAGTAACAGTAATCTTATTTTCAACTCTAGCATTCCGCCTGATATTTATTCGTAGATCAACCAAAAGTTCATCTCTCTCACGAGAGAGTAATAGTCGACCACCTATTCCATGTTTTGCCACTTTTAAGTGACGTTTAACCGCACTATTGCATTTCTTACTATGCCACCTATAAAGTAACTCGAATCGTTGAGTTTCTTATTGATGCTAACTATAAAGTTGCACTGTAAACCACTGCATTTTCTTATTTAACAACCTATAAAGTAACTCGAGTTGCATTTCTTATATTGCCGCACTATGTATTAACATCACTTAACTTTAATGTGGTAGCAATGATTTTACTTAAGATACGTAACGTAATAATCATTAAGATTAAATTACCTTTGACTAGATTATACTATGTTTTGATTCCGTTATAAGCTACTGGAATCATCAAAGTTGCAACTAAGTTAAAATATAAGAACGGAAAGTAAATAGACAGAGCTATTAACCATACTTTATTAGGTAAGTACTAAGTATAAAGATAAAAGATAGAGATATTTTATTTGTATAAATTGATACTATCGTATGATATATTGTTAATTACTACTATTATAGAGCAGACTACAGGTTACAGGGTTAATAAAAAAACCCTTTGATCATGAAATGGATAGATACGCATAAACAATCCTATCCTATCCTACTCCTACTAATATTATAAATGCGAAAGTTTGTCTGTGTGAATGTTTGTTACCTCTAAACGCCACAAACGGTTGGACCGATTTTGATGAAATTTGCAATGTTGAGAACTTATATAACGCGATTTAATAAAGAAACGAATTGAAAAGAGCAAACATTTCTTTGTTGTCTCACTCCCTTTGCACCTTAACACAATAGTGGAAGAGAGAAACTAATAGTTTCTTGTTTGCGTCAGATTCGTTTCTTTAATGAACCCCGTTATACGCTAGATTAACACATAGGATACTTTTATTCGCGGGTGAAACTGCGGGGCGGAACTAGTTATAAATGATCCGAGAGTGGTTCTCATTTTACCCTAACCGACTTTAAAAAAGAAGGAGGTTATCAATTTGATTGTTTTTTTTTATAAATAAATAGGTTCGCATTTGACCGCAATGTCACCTGATGAAAAGTGCATGCTTGCCTAGAAGACACTAATTCACTCGCGACTTGAAGAGCTCCAGATTGTAATCATCATGATATAAATAGCCCCGTTTCAACAGCGTTTACCATAAAATACAAAATTATAAATATGTCGGACAGATAAGTACATACTTAAATATCGCCTCAAGAAAGTTACGCCACAAATAACCGCAAGTTAATAATAAATCACAATTACTCTTAATAACATATTTTTGCACGAATACGAAGATGAAAGTAATTGATAAAAATAACTTTCGTTTGTTATAATTTATTGATAGAATATTGATTTCTACTTAGCAATTACGCCATTATAAAGATGTATATATTATTGAACTAAAAACTAACTGTAGAAAATAATGAATGTAGATATTTATTATCATTATCATTATCATTTATTTCTTAATAACAGAGTTATAGGTCGATATTTTACAATTTATAAGTAATAATAAAATTCACACACATTTTTATAAAACATCATAGGTAGACCTAATTAAAAATAGTACCAGTCAACATTTTTAAGAATAAATTATACTTGAAGTATAATTAGCGATTAATAATTCATCATAATAAAAATCGATATAAATTAATAAAAATATAAAATACAAATTAAAAATGTCAATTTTAAAAAGAAGTTATGTCAATTTATCATCTAAGTATTCGTCAACAGAATAATACGCCTTATTTACAAGAAATTCTTTTAATTTGCTAATAAATAGGTCGTACGACTCAATTTCTTTAAATAGTTTAGAGAATTCAAAATAAAAATAATATATTATATTTAGGTCTTAAATTATCTAATAGAACTTACTGACCTGCTCTGGCTGCGCGCACGTCAGCCCCCCAGTTACGATGAACCTAGCAGCGCTGCTGCAACGTGTCTGCCGCCCGAGTGCTATCGAATTTCACACAATTTTGTCAGTAGTTGACCGGCAGACGCCCTACAGCAGCACTGCTAGATTCATCGTAATAGGGGCACAGGTCTTCATATCAGATTTTGTCCTGAGTGTCCGATTTTACTTTTTTACTAGGTGGTAGGACTTTTCTGCAAAGTTCGTCTAGGTAGGTACCACCGCTTTGCCAGTTATTCTGCCGCCAGGCAATAGTGTGCAAGCACTACTGTGTTCCGGTTTGAAGGGCATTGTAGCTAGTGAAATTACTGGGCAAATGAGACTTTATGATCTGATCTCAGGATGACGTGCGCAGTGCAGTGTCACGCAAAACTATATTAATTTAGAGTTCCGAGTGATACTGCAATCTGTTATGGGCAGCCGTGATGCTTAACATCAGGCGTACGACTAGCTCGTGATGTAGTGTGTGTAGAGGTAAAAATCAAGCCCTAATGCAGAATATCAGGATGTAAAATTGCATGAAGGAAAGAGGGTGAAACCGCAATTTCTTCTACTTACATAAAATTGTATGATGTTACTAAAATACACATTCTTGTGTGGTTTATGTTTCACTGATAAATGTTCCGTGAAAATCATTAGTATGAATGCTGCATTCAATATTGATCCAAATCCAAATGAACAAACAGACTCATAGGACGCTTCATTTACTAAAGATACCTGAAATCTGTATCAAATCACATGATTAATTTTATTATCAGAGTGGCTTTCCTCTCCTCAAAACATGAATAATTAATTTAACTAGCTGTTCAGTTATTGAGTTGAGTCCTGTCACATCATATTTTACTTCCATCAAGATTGACAGTTGGAACAATGAACACGCGATGAAGTAAGTTGCGTGCAGAGTTTTGGCGGGAACGCGGAAAAGTTCACGTCGGTGCATTGTATTATTTTACAAAACTTATGCTTTTTCCAGTGTTAATGTTTAAAATTGGTGGTGTTTTCCGCATTAAGTGCTGGATTACGAGCATGAGTGTGGGCAAGTGATGTAATGTAGTGAAACGTGGTTTTTCGTGTTGCTTCCAAAATTACATAGAAGCCTCTACCACCACTTTACTAGGGCATGCCTTAGACTGGATTATGACTTAGACTAGACTATGACTACTCTGACTGCGACTATGACTACTCTGACTGCGACTATGACTTGACTTTAAGTGAAAATTTCCATAATACGATGAAAAATTACAAAACTTGACACTGGCTAAATCCACTATGTGTGGAGCCAAAATATAAGCAAAAAAAAAAGTTGCGTGCAGAGTGTTGGCGACTACATAAGGTGCGTCAAAATAATGGGTGGGTAAGAAAAAAAACTGCAACATTGTAATTCCAAAAAATGTATTATAAGTGGCCTAAAAACAGAAATTTGTAAAATAACATAGTTTTTGTTCACACAGAACTTAATCGCGGTAAAAACATTATTTATTTTAGTATCTCGACGTTGTTAGCTGTGTTTAAATCGCGAGAATTTAAGAAATACTATTTGTAAAAAAACATGTTGGTCTCAATCGACACTATTTTCTGCCAGTAACACTACCCAAAAAGTGACTTACTAATTCAACTCCTAAGATTTTCCGAAAACTCTAAACAAATATTTTTACACTATGACCTCGAATATTTCCTAAGAAAAAAACAACTATTCTAAGGCAATCGGTAATTAACGTAATAATGAATATTTATTTTGATTGTTGAGGTGAGTTTAGCCCCAATAAGAATTAGGTATAATTAAACTCAATAGCTTGCAGTTTTAAAAAAATCGCTGCTCGCTCGCAATGGAACCAAACTTTACACACGGCGTATGCAAAGCGTGTGAGCCGCAATACCCTCGACGATCCAAAACAATGCGAGTTGTAAAACTAGTAGACCTCTTGTCAATGAGGTGCCAGTGTGTACCGTGCATTAATCAACAAAGACGGACAAGAGACCGGAGATATGACGAGGCGGCTAGTGAAAGGTGTCATAGGATAGCGAAAGGTGATGACACATAGGTAGTTGGTTAATGTTACAATTGTTAAAACCTATGTATGAATGCTATTTATACTAAGTGGATATTTAAATGAAAAACACATTCACACTCATTCGCAAATTTTATTACAGCAGGTATGAGAAGAACGGGCAAGAAACTCATAAGTATATCTCTTTTAAAATATTTATTTATTTATTTATTTATTTATTTATTTATACAGAAAAACCAACAGTACATATATAATATTTAATATTATCAGTAGAGAATCATATCTTAATCTAAGTATTCTGATACATATACCCTTAACAGGTGTTTACAACATATGTTTACAAAATAGACAAATCATTACAATAACCGATTTTAAATATAAATAGAGACATATAGTAAACCATGAGTTAAAATCAGACTCAAATCATAAACGTATTTTAGTAATTTTACAGAAATATCCTAACCCGTTATATGATCGCTGGTTAGTCGAAATAGCTTTTTTTTTTGAGCTTATTGAAGCTATCTGACATAACTTTAAGCCCGTTATTTAAAAGCAGCTAATTGAAGACGTTACCAAATCCTCCAGTAGGTTGACTGTAACTACACCTTTTAATTATTAGGTTGGTATTAATAACTGCTAACAGGTTGTATTAAAATAAATACGGTAAATACTTTAACCTACTCACTCCATTATACCTACTAAGTACAAGACCCAAATAATAGGCTATAAAAACAAAATTGTTTTTGTACTTTAGGAACGCCTTAAATACAAATTGGGCAATAAATCTTGATAATGAAGTATCAAAATATCTTTAAAATTCCGATATCCTGATTGGATGCATTCGCGAATGATAAACACAAAGTTTCCATTAAATCATAGGTAATAAAATTAACTTATTTCCGGATTCGAAATCAAGTACTTATTGTTGGAATTTGATCGAGATGTTTCAAAAGTGTAATCGTGTTCTGTAATGTTTTTTTATCGCATTCTCGGCAAGTGGCGAAGCTTTCGAACGCGCCCAGTGGGACGCAGCAACGCAACGCGGCGCAGGCGCAGCGCCCGGCGTGAAATGCTACACAATAGGATGTCATGATGACGTAGGGGTGCTACTTGGGCGGATTTTTTCAGTTCGTGGATGACGAGGCAAGCAACTCCATTTATTCTATGAAGCTATCAGAAAAATAAGAGCGGCCAACCTAAAATCACAATAGTTGTGTCAAAAAGAAACTGATCCAAAAACTACTGTAAAGTAATAGAAAAAATATCAAATACTTTTGTTACGCAATGGTCAGTCATTCAATACAATACCATAATACTTTATTGAACACCACTAAATAACAATGCACATAAAATAGAACAAAAGAATACAACGGACGGCCTTATTGCGTAAAGCGATTTCTTCCAGGCAACCTTTAGATAGACAGGAATTTAGGAACAAATTTTGGCTGGTGTTGCCATGTTGCATATTTTCTAGCTATTCATTTTAACATCCTAACTCAACATGACGTTATCGCCATACCAGTGAGGAGCTGAAAGAACGAAATTGCCGGAAGTCGTACAGAAACAATCAATAATATTGACATAGCAATGTTAACTGGCAATGACAGTTCGATAAATAATAATCAAGGAAGCTGAAGTGACAGCCCTATCACAGGCACGCGGTCGTACGTCCAAATGTTTACGCGCAGAGATGGTATCGATAAGGCGATTGGCCGCGATCCGCGATCAATCGATCGCAGATTGGTACAAGCATCTACAAAATAAAGGGCATTTATTCACTTACACAGTCATATTATGCTTATAGACGTATTTTTGTTACCCAGATGATATAAACGCGTTGCCAATATACCTTAGAGAGATAGTTTTTACGATTGAAAGTACAATAGTAACTAGAAAATAATTTCTTTACTTTACGGTAGCGCTATTTTATATTATTTATGAGAATGAATGACGTTACGAGCTAGTCGTTCACCTGATGTTAAGCGACACGGCCGCCCATAACAGTTGCAGTGTCACTCGGAGCTTTAAAATAAGTACTTAATAAAGTTTCGCGTTGCACTGCCTGAGACATCACAGTCTAGTAATCAGATTATTAGATTGTGAAATCAGGTCATAAAGTCTCATTTGCCCAGTAATTCACTAGGTAACTAGGTGTCACTAGGTAAAATACCCTTCAAACACACGGCACACAGTAGTGCTTGCACACTACTGTTTGGCGTCAGAATAGCTGGCAAAGCGGCGGTGCGGTAATACGCAAGTAGGTACCAACATTACAGAAATTACAGTCCACAAATACTCTTTTTATAAATCTCAAACTGTGTTCCTCTGCGGGGAAAAGCTCTCTATGTAAGTAGGTACCTATATACTAATTTTTCCCCACGCACACGCAACTCTTATCTTGAGCCAAATTTGAACATTATCCAAGCTGATCCATGAAGCCACTTTGTAACCCAAAGATTATAAAGCCCGTTGATAACTCGTGAACATAATTTCTCGTACAAACACGACTCACCTGCGCGGGCAGGGGACGAGGTAACAAAACGAGACAAAGCTATACAAAATTACAAAGGACAGAGCAGGATGGAACAAAAGACATCAACGGGTTCCCGTGATTTGTATGAAAATAGTAGTTGAAATACACTACTAATTTTCGTATGAGGGGAAGTTGTATCATTGGTCAACTGGATTTGTAGTCAATGGTTTAACCATACGCCTTGGCAATATCACTACTGGTAGTAGGATTAGTAATAAATAAGTAATAAGTATAGATAATAACACGGGCAATGGTAACCGATTTTGCAGGATGTGACAGTAACGTCGGCTCGGGTCTAAAATTTCCAAAACAAAACCGTTAGGTGAGTTTTCTACGTCAAATTTTCAACTGCAACTCATCAACAAAGATAATAAGCAATCGTTTTACCAAACTGTCTTTACGTAAGCTCCTACATCACTTTCACAATTAATATTATTTTTTATCATAATCCGACAGCGGCGGGCGTGTTATAATTACTTTCAGAATCATAAAGAAAATATCTAGTCAAAGCGTTGCTGCAACGTTCCATTTCAATCTTTCTATTTTTATGGCAGGGTTGTCAAACTTATGGGTTTTTTGATCCATAGTTAAGGTAACAAATGATTAAAACGTCTAATAAAATCTAACCAATGACCAAAAGGTCAGTGAATTCGTTAGAATTTTTGACCATTGGTTACTTCATATACTATACAATATAGCGGAAGCAGAAATAAAATGGGCAGAGTTTCGGTAACTTCTTGTATTTGTTCCTTCTTATAAAATTGCAACAGCAATGAGACATAATAATGGCTTAGGCTTATTTTGACACGCTCTCCCCTCCAAGGCTTGGCATGGCTGGCTGGCTGGCAGGGCTGGCGGAAGGGGCGGTGTCAATATGGCGGCTTCCGGCTTGGCTATGGCGGGCTGGTACGCAGGCTGTCATCACGTCCGTTACAACAACCAATACATTGCGGCATTGGTATAAGATAACCAATGCCGTAGTTAAGATAACCTGCGTTACAAGGACGTCCTGAAAAGGCACATGGGGAGATGTGATATTGAGCCCTCTCGTTGAGAAACTTTAGCCGAAACCCGTCCTAGCTGGCGACGACTAGTCAAGAATCAGGTATTTACCTTTGAAGACAAAAGGAGGCGCGATTTTGACCTTAAACGTGACCAAATAAAAAGTAGACCGCCTCCTAACATCACTTACAATTACGTCAATGGCATCCTGACGTGCATTCACTGTGCGCGTATTTTTACCGCCAAAATCGGATACATTAGCCATTTAAGAGCACGTCACCCAAGCTCTTCGGACTGACGCAGAAGTAAGTCGCCGTAGCCGAAACCGGCAAGGATGACATCATCATGATAACCAATGGTTAAAATGCTAACAAATTCTAACTAATGGTCAAAATTTGTTGGAATATTTAACCATTGGTTGGTAACGCTAACCACGGATAAAAAAACCTACCCTTAGTATCCTTAGTAGATCGGAAGGTAAAATACAGTACGTTACTTTATAAATACCCTTACGCATCTGTTAAGATGCGTATTAGGTACTCACTACTCATCTACGTGTTATTCACGAGAGTGATTGATTTTTTTAATAAAAACTACAGCAGTTTTCCTTATAGTAGTATACAAAGCGAATGCAAGCAATGCACTGAGGTACAGCTTTCAACATACAAACACAGCTTTAATCATAAGACGTTTTAAGACTGGTGACAACCCTATGCACTGATAATTTCTCAGTTACGAGTACGATGCCAATCATAATAAACCATTGACCAAAAAAACAACGCCGTTTTGAAATTAAACAAAGCAACGCTTTATACAATATTTTGATTTTGCGGACGATTACGATGTGAAAAAATAAACTAATAGAGAGCTATTAAAACTAAAACGTTATGGCATCTACAAACACCGCACGCAATTTTAACCTTTATTAGTTTACGTTGTAGTGTTGAAAATAGCTGTATAATGGTTATATAGGTGTTGTATAGCTTAGTGTTTGGCTGAATAGCATATCGAATCGTTAAGTTGTGCAAGGTACGTTGGATGTGCCGCTATGCAAATAACGTTATTTTATATCTATTCCGTAAGCAATTTCCCTGTTACACGTCTACGGCAGAGCATTAATGGTGCATTCACATGGCATGATGTATCATGTAAATAGGGCGAATTCTGTGGATGTATCATAGAAAAAAATTACTTAATAGGTGGCGGTACTTTTCTGCACGGTCGTATAGGTAGGTACATCAGTTATTCTAACGCCAAGCAGTAGTATGCAAGCACTATGTTCTGGTTTGAAGGGCATTGTATAGCTAGTGATATTACTTAGCGAATAAAATTTTGTGATGTGATTTCACAGTCTAGAAATTTTATTAAATGACGCATGAAATGCGCAGTGCAGTGTCACGTTCAAACACCAGGCGAACAAATAGCTTGACAACTTTGAAATGTTGGACACTTAAAGTTGACTAAACACACAGAATATTGTTAGCAGAAGAAAAGTTACTGATACCTACAGATTTGGAGATCAGGCTCCTTTATAATCTTTGGGGTCAGAGCTGTGTGAGTGCAAAAGGATGCCTAATCCTACTAATATTATAAATGCTAAAGTTTGCGTGTGTGAATGTTTGTTACCTTATATCTCTGTAACTACTGAACCGATTTTGATAAAATTTGGAATTTAAATAGCTAATATACTGGATTAACATATAGATTAACATATTATTTTTTCGAAAATCAATTCTTGCAACAAACCAATAACCACGCGCGCGAAGCCGCCGGGCGCAGCTAGTAAAAACATTATAAATTTTTAGCGGAATACTTAACGCTGCTTGTGTCGAGCCAAAAGCATCAACTATCCGGAAGCTGAAGCGTAGCTTGGATGAGACGCCTGAGCCCAGCAGTAGATAATTTATGATACCTTGAATTTTACTACCGGTCAAAATAGCACGAATATGTAGAAGTAGTGAGTTGCAGTCAAGCGTTGGCTTATACTATCTGAGTTTGAATTGGGGTATTACCCCGAAAGGGGGGGACTGGGACCATGATAGCCCACAAGTTGTGAGAGCCTTACTTGAAACTGCGTGTTTCCAAACCTCCATACTAAAAAATAAGTCCACTCACAGAATTGCACGTGCGATCGCTACTAGAGTTAATAAGATACTACATCTCTAAACACAGCTCGTTAAACACATTTAACCGCATTCGGTCAAGGACAAAGTTCAACCACCCCGCTGCGCTAGGGTTATCGTAAACTTTAAATGGCATTTCTTCAGTGAGAAACTATTAATTTAGAGAAAAGTCGTAGAAGAAACATTGGGTAGTAGATTTACCCCCTTTCGGGATAATACCCCAATTCAAACTCACCTTGTGTCATTAAAAACGAATCTGACGCAAACAAGAAACTATTGTTCTCCATCTTCCACTATTATGTTTAAGTGCAGAGGGAGTGAGACAGCAATATAAATGTTTGCCTTTTCATTGATGGTCAAACCATCTCTGCAGAACTAACACAATGTTGTCTTTAGCAAACGTACAGAAAATTAGTTCACGGTTATTGCTCCTATCAAGCTCGCCGATAAACAGCCGCCTTTCATCTAATACCAATTGCATGAGAATAGAAAGGTAATGAAATCCGCAATGACGTGACGTACCGCGGAAGGTATCAGTACCAGCAACACTACGGAATTATAATGCAGAATAATACGAACATTGATTCTACTCTCGTTTCAATTCATCGGGCTATAATCGTAGTTATGAAACATGGTTGAAGCAATTTCGCAAGAACGAAAGTCAGCAAGTATTTACATAAAAGAATAATAGATTGAGATAACTACTAATATTTACGGAGATAACAATCTGGGTAAGGTTTACGGTGGTGCTGTAACATTTTCCTCCTCTCACGACAACGAACGAGATGCCGTATTTTATTTTTGTTTTAAAGTAATCGCTGCCATTGCCGCTTGCCAGCTTTCTTTATTAATTTAATCACTGATCCATTTACTACATTTATATTTAAAGGTAAAATCCCTCACCGCACCTCTCGTTGTCGTTACTGTGTAATATATGTAAAAAAAAAACAATTTGAATACCTCCGAACCTGCATCTTTCGGAGATTGTCTGGCATATTGTAAAATCTTAGTTCAAAAATCGGAAACGAGGCCGTGGGCATAATATTATACATGCTATGTGTCTCTACTCAAATCGGCAGTATTACCTAAATATACTACAACCCTCTTAAGGACCTAGGTTGACTGTAAACTGTAACCCATGGTTGAGTATCGACCGTCACGATGTTCGTTTACATTTAAAAAAACTACGACGCGATGAGCTAGTCAAGTAGTCATTCCCCTGACCATTAAACGACATGGCCGCCCATAACAGTTACAGTTAAAAATATATAATTCATCATCATCATCATCATCGCCCTGTATTAGTCCACTGCTGGACATAAGGCTCTCTTTATTCACGCGATTTAGTTCAATCCTCGGCTAATCTCATCTCTTAACTATATTTACATTGAAATCATATATCTGAAAGTTTTATTATTCAATAACAATAATTGTATGCTACTAAACGCTGTAAGCTAAGCAGCACAGCTTAACGATAAAGACTTCGCAGAGTAACTTTCGTTCTAATGAATAAAGTTGCTCCTCTACTCGAAATCGCGAAATCGAAATGCGGCGCAACGATTAATCAAACCCTGGACGTTATCGACAAAAATCACGACACTTCATTTAGAGTAGCAAGCAGTTGCAGCTTTGTAGTATGAGCACTCTTGTCTTATTTTGTTACGAGGTGGGGATGAACAGAGTAAGTAACCGAATAATTAAACATAGCTGAAGCTATATTCTGTTGAAGGTAGTATGTTTCATACAGGGGGCGTACCGTGAGCTCTTAGCGCGATTCAAAACTGAGCCTATACTGGATCGCTTGTCGAAATCCCCATACAAAAAAAACAAAGCGATCCAATATAGGCTCAGTTTTGAATCGCGCTAAGAGCTCACGGTACGCCCCCAGGGAATCCTAGTAAAGGTCCTACGTATTGAGCATATCGAAATAATACCTATTTCGATGGTTGGGCGGTATTCATTATATTTATGATTAGTACTTATAGCTTTAGGAGTTAATGCTAAGTAAGTATAACGTTATATTAGACTAAAAAGTAATGATAAAATAGATTATTTTACAGCGGTTATACAATTAGATGCACTGAAACATTACAGTACCTAAACTCACCAAATGAAGTAAGCGGTTGGCCATCATTTAATATCCAACCCAAGGGAATGTTTATTTAGTCTTACAAGGATCAACGTTGTTGTCATTAGATTTAAACTCTAGCCACAGAATAGATAACAGTACTCTGTATAATCTTCTATAGCTGACCTACATTTCTGTGAAAAAAGTGCGACTCATCACGCTTCAGCGCTGGTGCCGTAACATAAGTAATCAAAATAGTAATGTGCTCCCATCGTAACAACCTTCGATAAGAGTTAGGCATTAGCTTTCTAACGCCTCTCTAAGCTCAAATGTGGGAACAAGTCAGGGGTCAGACAGTCAGACGTTTGCTCCCGTACGAGGCGAAACCCTAATCTCATTGATGTATAGCCATTAGCGAGTAGGGATGTCACGCGAGAAATGCAGGTCACGACACGAAGACTGCGTGAATATGTGACTTCACTAGGTATCGGAAGTAATGCGTTTGGTCTCTCTTGAATGGAATTTGGTATATGGTGATGGTTGGTATCTAATATGAGTTCATTATATAGAATCTTTAATGGAAAATCTTCTTTTTCTTAAGGCAGCGGGTAGACCAAAGAAGGTGTTTTTTGGGACGTTTCCTGGCGTAATTACAACACGTGGAGCTTTGAATTTAATTTATCATGTAATTCCTTGAAAGGATTCCTTGAGGAGTCAATGAATTGACTCGTTTGTGATGACCGCAAATACAAGATTAATAAATATAGCTCTACAGAAAAAAATCGCAAAACTCCCTCGAAAAATTTGAATGTTCCTATTTTGCCGAGCTTCTACCGAATATATTTTTACAAAAAATAAATTAGTGTATTCGCAACACACAATCAGATGTCGTGATGACTAACAGTGGTATTCATAGTCAACGGGTGAACAAACCCCCAAAATCCATCATTCAACTTTCACGTAGAGGTTAAATGTTGAATCGTTCTTCTTACACTTTCATAAACAATCGCTTGAGAGACCCCTAACTAAATGGCAGTTCAACACATATTTTTTCTCTAATCTGTGCATTTCAATCATGTTGTCTATGAAAATTTTCTCGGGTGTCATTTTGACATGATTATGACTTGATTATGACGCGGCTTTTGAATTTTGATAGATAATATAACGCGGGAACGGGCCTCTCGTAACCATGGTCCGAGGTGGGACGACCGGTTGCCATGGTTACGAGAGGCCCGTTCCCGCGTTATATCCATAATTTAATACACTTTCATTATCTTACACTATAATTATTATTTATAGAAAAGTTAATATGATTAAAAAAGCTTTATTAGTTCACAGAGGTTGTAAGGGGGGTACATCAACTTGTAGTGTAGTAAAAAAAAATTGGTTTGTATTAATTATAATATTTTATATTTATTACGAATATATCGCTTCGGCACTGATATAATTCGCATTTCATTCAAGCCTCCATCGGCCATTCATCATTTATGAGATCCAAGTCACCATTTACTTCCATATTTATGAAAATCACAACACAACACTCAAACAATGATAAAAAATAGCACGTTAGCACGTTATCAAAGCAAGGGGACCGTTTGGTTGACGAAATTCGGACAATCAGCATCCAGCCCCTGACAATGTCAATTTAGGGGTTACTTTTGTTTATGAAATGCATAAAACTAGAATTCGCTACATAGCGCTTGAATCATCCCCTAGAGGAGCCCCCAACTTGACTATGAATTCCAGTGTTAATAACTTTGAAAAATACTATACACAAATAGATATTAATTAAAAACCGTCAAAATCAGTCATTTCGTGCGTTGCCTTTGTCGTAAGCGCCGCGCTGAAGTGCAGGCTGAATTGATATTTAAGACTACCTACGATGTTCAGGTTGATGTTTTTTTTAACGGATTTGGACCTGCTCATCTGGCTCTACTCGTCACCTTAAAATGCTGCTTATGTTCGCCGTGCGAGTTCATTAGGCTAGTTTTGGCCTGAGGTCGCCGATGTTGGGTTACATTATTACAGCTCTTGTATATACGGAACTCGCTAATCACCGACAGGAGTTTTGTTCTAAATTTAAAAAAAATTGATAACAAAGCGATAAGATAGAGTCATCCAAAAATATAAAAAAATATATATAAATATAAACTTACCTAATCCACAGATTATATAATATACCTAAGCCATTGCTGACCGGGAGGACCATCCTGCTATTTGAAAATGTTATTGCCGTCGCTCTGGTATCCGCACATAATTATTATGATAGAGACAATAGAGGCCGTGAGTGAATTTACCTACATTTTAGCGTTTCGGGCGAAAACTATTTTCACCCTCTAAATCTTCACAAAATCTTTTGAATTTGTCAATTGTGTGGATATATTATACATATACTATGCTTGTACGTCTTGTATTTTTTAAAGATATTGCGTATTTTAACTACAACTACTTTTCTTCATGATAATGTTGACGCCGAAAATTTATAACTTTACGTGGCTATAACTACAAAGATATTACAAAAACTTGAAAAAGGAACGACGACGAAGACGTACGAGCATAGTTTTATATTTTGTAGACAACATATAAAAAAATCATAGAAATCGGAAAACATTTATACAGGGATGGAAAAGCGTTGGCGTTTTTTGTATGGACAAGAGGGGAGTAAGTGTATATATTATATACACTTCCCTTAATTTTTTGGTTTACCAATGGCCCACTAACACTTACAAAAGTTTTTTTAATATACTCTTCTCTTAATATTTGGTTGCAGTTAAACGTTGGCCTGTTCGTACTTTTAAAAAAACTTGTATTGTTGACAACCCTATTGAAAACAAATGAAGACAACACAACTCACAAATGCGCCTGTAAATTTTATTGGTTACTATAAATATCCATTAATCGAACACATTACTCACCCAAGTTTTTGCTACGTGATTGTTGAACAAGCCGATTATTGAACTAACAACTATTGTATTTGATGGGAATCAGTTTAACATAGGTACATTTCACTTGTAGTGTCCCTGCTGCATAGTAATATGACTGTAATATTAAAATACATCTTTTTTTATGAGAATGATGGCGTGACCAGATAGTCGTTCACCTGATGTTAAGTGTCACGGCCGCCCATAACAGTTGCAGTGTCACTCGGAACTTTAATAAAGTTTCGCGTGACACTGCACTGCGCACGTCATCCTGAGACATCACATCTAAACACTTTCACCGGGTTTTCGTGCGTTTGATTTGTGTCAACTTGGCACACCAAATAGGGCCTGAACGCTCATTGTTTACCTCATCATCATCATCAACAGCCTGAAGACGTCCGCTACTGAACATAGGCCTCCCGCACATAGCGCCATTTTGAGCGGCTGCTTGCCTCCTGCATCCATCGTCTCTCCGCGGTTCTAACCAGGTCGTCGGTCCACCTAGTGCCCCCAACGCTGCGTCTTCCGGTTCGTGGTCGCCACTCGAGCTGAAAATTCGCTGTCTTCAACCAATGAGCGTCTACTGCAGTATTTGGTGTGTTGACTTGACACGAGTTTGAGAAACGTAGGTCTTCTGTACCTACTAGAAACCAGGGGCTAAATAAATAAGTGTGAACTTATTAAGAGCTGTCAAATTTTAGTGCAGATGGGCGTAAGTAAGTAGGTATACGTATTGGACGGCTTTAAATGAATGTTATATTCTTATCTCAGCTACATAAGAGTTTAAACGTAAATGGGCACATTGATAACGCAACCGAGATCAACATAGGAAAGTATTTTATCACGGAAAATTAAAAGTTCCGTTATGAAACTTTATAGCACACACACACACACACACACCATCACATCATCAGCCGGAAGACGTTCACTGCTGAACATAGGCCTCCACCATAAAACTCCCATTTTGGATGCTTATCATGTGGGAGTGTGCCATAACCCCCACGCTTGTCACAGACGTCTTGGTGATCACAGAAGATTGGCCTAGAGGTTACCTACCAAAGTTATTTTTTAGCACCCATATCTATTTTGAGTACAATCATTTTTTAATGATTGGTGTGTACAATAGTTTATCTTCTTCACTTCACTTCACCAGCCGGAAGACGTCCACTACTGAACACAGGCCTCCCCATAAAACCTCACTTTGGACGTTTATCATAGGGGGGATTTGCCATAATCACCACGCTTGGCAGGCGGCTTGATGATCGCAGAAGATTTTAATGTACCGAGGAGAATGCTGCTGCCCATTCCCTGGATATTCCCTCTGCCTCTGTCGTTTATCTTCTATCTATTGTAAATTAGACGATATTGCGTAGGTTCCTTTTCCTTTCCTATATAAATCTATTCGTATCTATTTCTAATCAAAAATTGCAACATCTAAATACCCATTAAAAATCTTACAGTAGTATTTCACGATGCACTATCTAATAGACAGACAGACATAACCCCAATCTCAGTGATAAATTACAATCCTAAACAGTATTTCTGGTTCATAATAACACAACGCTAATCTGTGGCATCGCCCCGGGCGTCCGTTAATAACTTGAACTATAGATACCAGTACCTAATCTACATCTATATCATACAAACTGATTCCTAATCTTGATAAAGGCGGTAGTAACTTTGCTTTAATCTGTGGCTAGCTGTTGCAATGCAGACGCATCTCGGTTGTGGTCGTAAAGTTTCGAAACTGGACGTAAACAGAAATAAACCCAGCAACAAAGGGCGAGAATAGAACCAGCATAAATAGGACGGAATACTTCCTAGTGGATCCAAGAACGAGCCCTGGAAATAGGTTGCTTTATACTGATCCAGTAGACACTAGACAGGTGCAGTGGAGTGTTCGTTTTGAAACGAACAATATCAACGCTCTTTCGTAAAAAATAATTTTAACAGATTATTTTAAAATATTTGTTATGCCAAAGTATAAGAGCACTCGAATATTATTTGAGTGCAAACTTACATAAGCTCAACCCAAGAATTAAATTGAACTTTTGAGTTTTTCGACAATCCATTTCTGAATCAAGCAAGCAGCTGGAACAACTAAAGCAGGCACCGCGCCATTAACCCCAGAACATGAAAATTCGCGTTCGGTTGCATCTGCACGAAACCAAGAGTTATGTTTCTGCGAAACAGTCCCCCCTGATTGTAAAGTGTAGATTCTTGCGAAATATGTTTCAGTCAATATTTTACATCCCTTTGATAAATTTCTTAAGTGTTTCAGTACGTAGTTTTTCTTTCACTATAACAGTGTAGAAATTTACTTAGTTCCATTTTTCTTTCTTTCTTTTTTAGCTTATAATTTCTTCCTTAATTCCTTCTTGCATAACACTAACAAGAAACAAGAAAAAAATCATAAAATGGAAGAAAAAAGAAGGAAGAAGAAGGTAAAGAAGAAATTAATGAAAAATAATTCATATCAGCTCTAGAGTCAGAATTTCTAAATCACCCTATAACTTCTGACTCGGCGTGACGTCTTATAATTTAACAATTGATTTATTGAAACGATCACTTACAGTAACTGCAGATACTGCAACACACATTTGAAGATAGCACTTACCTGTAAAAAGAAACGATATCGTAAATAATATTTATTTATTACACATGTGAACAGTTAATAGAAGAAATAAACTGGCCGGGAAGCCGCTAAGAAAATGTTTCATAGCATATTATTCATTCAATTATTTTCGTTTTTATACGTAGGTTTTTATAAGCTTTTATAGAAAGAACGTTATAAAAAATATCATATTGAATTTGAATAATTTATAAATCATCATAAGCATTTTAGTAGATGTTATTAAGAGGATAATTTAATATCTATAGGCATATATAATTTAAAACCTATATATTACCTACAAAAAAAATTATTAAGTCTGTCTGGTGCAAAATAACCACTCTAATAACAATCATATTATCTATGGGAAAAGTTATAATAAAACCAATTATATTCGAGCGAATTTATAGTAATTCTATTCTATTCTTTTCTTTCTACACCACATCTCTATCAACGTTTGTCCGATCAAATCACCAAACCCACTGTGCATCCACCATCTTGCTCATTTCCGATTTACCATTATGATCACGATTAATCAACGTTGCGTGAAACCATATTTAACCACACTTGACCTAGTTATACATATAAAAAGTTCCCATATAATATACCGGCATAAAGATATCAAAACTCATTGATGTGCATCGACTGGCAATTCATCGTCCGACCGGAGCAATAAAACCAAACGACGAGTGGGCGAAAGGAATTTTTTTTTTTCCTTATATTTTGGCTCCACACATAGTGTATATAGCCAGTGTCAAGTTTTGTAATTTTTCATCGTATTATGGAAATTTTCACTTAAAGTCAAGTCATAGTCACAGAGGCTTCTATGGAATTTTGGAAGCAACACGAAAAACCACGTTTCACTACATTATATCACTTGCCCACACTCATGCTCGTAATTCAGCACTTAATGCGTAAAACACCACCAATTTTAAACATTAACACTGGAAAAAGCATAAGTTTTGTAAAATAATACAATGCACTGACGTGAACTTTTCCGCGTTCCCGCCAAAACTTGAATGCAAAGTTTAATCGTGTTCTATAATAATGGTACTTACCAATGTGACGGTGAAAATATGAATGCGTTAGAGAAGTGATTTCATCCTCTATCTTTCACTCAAAAATAAGGTAATAATAATAATAATAATCTTAGCCTTATAGCGAAGAGCCTCGACCAACACCTCGAGAGGCTCTCGCTAGACGGTTGGATCAAGGGTCAGATTCAGAAGGCAGTACTCCTTGACACGGCACGTATTGTCAGGAGGTTCCTCACTCTGCAGCCCTAACCACCGGTAGCTTGGGTCCTGCCCCGCTGCCGGCGGCACTCTAGGTTTAGGTTTTTTTATAATATTTTTGTAAATTCCTTTTTATAGAGATATTGTAAAAAACTTAGGCTTAAGAATTATAAATAAATGAGTGAATAATAATAATAGTAATGAGCATAATAACTAAAAGGTGTTCTACCCTCATAGTCAAGAACACAGTAACTAACGTTTTTGGCAAAACTGAGTTGGATACATATTACGGTCAATTCAGACAGAGCGGCAAAATGCTCGAGCAGTTTTTAAGTGCTATTGGAATATCAACCTTAATCCATTTAGACAAACCTGGAAATAGTATGCAACATTAAAATAGGTAAGATTTTAATGTTGCATACTATTTTCAGCTTTGTCTAAATGGATTAAGATTGATATTCCAATAGCACTTAAAAACTGCTCGAGCATTTTGCCGCTCTATGTGAATTGACCCTTAGGAATCGCCAAAAAATCTATATTATTTTCTTTCTCACGTATCAAAATTCCACCTGGAACCCAAAAACTCAGGAAGTGAGAATGCAGCTCGACTACTCTCAACTACTTGCAACTTTTGTTTTCGCGTTTTTCTCGAAACATGTTTTACCTATACTTACTATTACTTTTTTTTTTATTAGGACTGCAGTGTTGTGATGTGAACACGTAATGAAGTGTGCCGTGAATTTATTGATTTGTTCCTATTTTTCGCAATATTGGACCATTATTGAAGGGGTTTAGTCATGCGGTTGAACCAAAGATTTTATAGTCAATGGGTTGAGCAGAAGGAGCGATCTGTTCCTTGATAATTTCGGCATGCTAGTGAAGGTTACAATGTATATTGAAGAATGAAGAATAAACAGATGTTTAATAGACTGGCCTGAAAGCTCAGTTGGTAGCAGCCCTGCCTTCTGAACTGTAGGTTATGGGTTCGATTCCCACCCAGGACAAACATTTGTGTGACGAATATAGGTGTTTGTTCTGTGTCTTGGTATTATTGGTTGTGGTATTTTTTTATTCTACGTATGTATGTATTTACAAAACCAAAAGAATCTAAGTATTCTATCAGAAATCTAGTTCCCATACAGGCTTTGCTTAGTTTGAGACTAACAGTGGTATTCATAGTCAACGGGTGAACAAACCCCCAAAATCCATCATTCAACTTTCACATAGAGGTTAAATGTTGAATCGTTCTTCTTACACTTTCATAAAAAATCGCTGGAGAGACCCCTAACTAAATGGCAGTTCAACACATATTTTTTCTCTAATCTGTGCATTTCAATCATGTTGTCTATGAAAATTTTCTCGGGTGTCATTTTGACATTATTTTGACGCGGCTTTTGAATTTTGATAGATAATATAACGCGGGAGACTTTTGGCGGGAACGCGGAAAAGTTCACGTCGGTGCATTGTATTATTTTACAAAACTTATGCTTTTTCCAGTGTTAATGTTTAAAATTGGTGGTGTTTTACGCATTAAGTGCTGAATTACGAGCATGAGTGTGGGCAAGTGATATAATGTAGTGAAACGTGGTTTTTCGTGTTGCTTCCAAAATTCCATAGAAGCCTCTAGTAAAGTTGCCACCACTTTACTAGGGCATGCCTTAGACTGGATTATGACTTAGACTAGACTATGACTACACTGACTGTGACTATGACTTGACTTTAAGTGAAAATTTCCATAATACGATGAAAAATTACAAAACTTGACACTGGCTAAAAAAAAAAAAAAACGCGGGAACGGGCCTCTTTTAACCATGGTCCGAGGTGGGACGATCGGTTGCCATGGTTACGAGAGGCGGCCCGTTCCCGCGTTATATCCATAATTTAATTCACTTTCATTATTTATCTTACACTACAATTATTATTTATAGAAATAAGATGATTAAAAAAATACTTTATTAGTTCACGCAGGTAGTAAGGGGGGCGGGAGTGTTCATCAACTTGTAGTGTAGTAAAAAAAAATGGTTTGTATTATGTTAAAGTTATTGTGTATTTACATTACGAATATGTCGCTTCGGCACTGATATAATTTGCATTTAATTCAAGGCTTCATCAGCCAATCATCATTTATGAGATCCAAGTCACCATCTACTTCCATATTTATGAAAATCACAACACAACACTCACACAATAATAAAAAATAGCACGTTAGCACGTTATCAAAGCAAAGGGACCGTTTGGTTGACGAAATTCTGACAATCAGCATCCAGCCCCTGACAATGTCAAATTAGGGGTTACTTTTGTTCATGAAATGTATAAAACTAGAATTCGCTACACAGCGCCTGAATCATCCCCTAGAGGAGCCCCCAACTTGACTATGAATTCCAGTGTAAATGGCGCTGTGTGAAATGTACACAAATATTTTATTTATAGGTGCTCCTGATAGTTCTATTTAAAACAGGTGAATTTCAAAAAAGTCTTACCCCAACCATTTCAATTTCAATAACGGCTGGGGGGGGAGAACAAGGCATTCTGTAAATTGCCACTCCATGTCTTCTAAAAAGGTAGGTAACTCCAGTCAAATCCACTCAAAAAGTTGTGTTTACTTGTGCAGGTTGATGAAACCTTCGTCATTCCTATGTGGTCAAAATGGGGTTTCGTATAGACTCTTTTATTAATTCTGCTGGACAGAGCAGCTACATAAAATTTTAAAATTCCACGAGTAAATTGGAAAATTGAGAGTTCATTGAAACCGCGGGTATCTTTTTCAAGTCGTAGGCACACCTACCTATGATAGAGTTTATAAATCAATAAGGTTCGTTACGCAAGGAATAAGCCGCTGGCGATCCTTAGCGAAGACGCGGAGTATAGATTATGATGATTGGTGACCAGTGGCAGCTACAATTTAATACTCTTTGAGCTTTACAGTAAATTTAACGTCCTTCAAGAGCTTAGTGGATAGTAGAATTAAATTGCATCTTATAGCTGTTGAAAGCATAGCTACCCTTGTTTGCCGTGCATGATATAAGATACCTAGACGAGCATGTACAGAATACAAATCAGATCAAGGAGTTGACACATTCTATGCCAAATCGCTTCGAAATGCTTCTAAACTACTAAGATAAGCCCCTATAAGTACCTGCATAAGTTAATAAAAGCTTTAGAATCGAAAACGAAACTTATAGACGTCACGAACTTCATGAAAAAAAATTTACAAACATTCTGTAATCCTATACTACATGTACTTCTCAATATTTAGGAACATCCCATTAACTATTGGATGTGGTGTCGAAACTCGAGTACCGAAAGATTGATCACCACCTCGCCTGCATATGGAACCAATTTAAACAGTTTTAATACCTTGTCGCATTAAGTCTTTCACAAATTTTAACACCGATTCATGAACCTGTTAACTTAGTTTGCAACGACAAGGTAATAAAGTGTGTATACAAATGTTTCAAGAATGGGCTTCTTGCACGCCGATCGAATCAACTGTAATGGGCAAATAGACATGCGTGTTACCACTTTTGTAATACCAAAGGTATTTTCGATTGCGCCTACTATTACGTGATTGCATGTTACATATTTTATGATTGAATGGTTAGACAGATGGCAGTAGGTAACTTGCTAAACATTATCAAAAGTCAAATGAACGTGATTAATAAAAATAAATACAGTATAACGGGGTTCATTAAACAAACGAATCTGACGCAAACAAGAAACAATAATTTTCCTTCTTCCACTATTGTGTTTATGTGCAGAGGAAGTGAGACACCAATAGAAATGTTTGCTCTTTTCAGTTCATTTCTTTATTGAATCGCGTTATATATACCATAGCGCTGCGGGAGTAACCCGTTTAATACACGCATAGAAGTAGGTAAGTAGGTATAATAAATTGTTTTCAAATGAATTAGCCATAGAAAACGAAATAGAATTTGTTTCTCCGTGTTTACTGAAGAAAACTAAGAGTAAACAGAGTTTCTTTATTTATGGAATTGTTCTATGATCAAAATTAATTGAAGCAACCAAATCAAAATAACTTAATCTTTATTTTTACAGTGGTCGTAATAATGTTCGCAATATATATTATGACTAGCAGCGCCCCGCGGTTCCACCCGCGTTCCTACAGGAACCGTTCCCGTTTTTGCGATATAAAGTAGCCTATGTTTTAATCCAGGGTATAAGCTACCTCCATACCAAATTTCATCCAAATCTGTCCAGCTGTTAGAGCGTGAAAGAGTCACAAACATACACACATACGCACAAACTTTCGCCTTTATAATATTAATATTATAATATTATATAGTGTGATTACTATAATAATATTATAGTACATTTCCCTTTGTTTTTTTACCTTACATAGGCCTGCATTTGACCATTGTCTCATCTCATGGTAAGTGACGATGCGTTCGACGATCGAACATGCTTGCCTAGAAGATACCGGTTCAATCATGCCTTGAAAACTGCCGGATTATATTTTTCAGGAAACAAAGCCGCTGGTAAGTTGTCCCATTCCTTTGCCGTCCGCTCAAAGGAATACTTAGTAAACTATAGAGCATCAGATATTATATACAAGGACAGTACTTATATGTTAATCAATTGAAGTTTGAAGTACATATTGAACTAAAATCATAGCCCTCAAAAGACGGCCAGCTTCTCTCATTGCGCATCAGCCGATGAATATGAATCGATGATGGTTATTAGCCCGTAACAAACTATTGCAAAAGCGAGGGCACCACAGTCTTCCTGGATGTTTCTCAACATTTCGAAAATAGATAATCCGTCCGTCATCTGTTCCGCCCTCCTTCCGCCCCGCACCCCGCAGGTCCCGCGGCCCGCGGATGCATTCGCGGAACAATGCGCATGCGCACCGGACCGGGTCACTGACCCCGTGGACATCTAGATCTGGTGATTTAAATGGAACACTTTACTAAATAATGATAGCGTTATCTTTGTCTATACCACTGTGGGATTAACAAAGATGAACCTGTGCCCAGCCAATGTAAACTATCTGTGCCCCATACAAGATCCTCTCACTTGTCGATTCGCGATGTATCTATTTGTAAAACAGTAGCTCCTACCGTTTAGGTAGGACCAAACGCAATCGAGCATTCTTTCTTTTACCAATAACTCTACCTTTTACATGAAACATTTTGATGAATATGATAGCGTGATCTTTGTCTATTACTAGGTGGTAGGACTTTTCTGCAAAGTTCGTCTAGGTATCACCGCTTTGCCAGTTATTCTGCCGCCAAGCAGTAGTGTGCAAGCACTACCGAGTTCCAGTTTGAAGGGCCTTGTAGCTAGTTAAAGTACTGGGCAAATGAGACTTTACGAACTGATCTCATAGTCTAGAAATTTTTTTTAGACTGTGTGATGTCTGAGGATGATCTGCGCAGTGCGCGGTGTCACGCGAAACTTTAATTTAGAGCTCCGAGTGACACTGCAATCTGTTATGGCCGGCCTTGTCGCTTAACACCAGGCGAACGACTAGCTCGTCACGTCATACGTTTACATAAAAAAAAGCCTATGTGTGAAAATAAGAGAACCTTTGTACAGCAAAAGTGGACTAATCTGTGCCACAACACATCACAAGGTGCTCTCGCCTATGCATTCGCGACGTGTAAAACTGCAGCTACCGTTTAAGTAGAAACCAATACAATTGAGCATTGTTCCAGTGTTCCTTGACCACTGAAACACTGCATTTAACTGTTGAGAATAAGAAAGCGCTTTGTCTAAAATGGGTCTCGTTAAACGATTGTTAAGTTTCCTTTTAGTTACGCTCTTTTTCATTGTACATTGGTGCAAGTTACGTCACTTTGCTGTCTAGGTTTACAAGTAGCATTGTTGTTCAGAGGAACTTTGGTTATTAAATAAGTTGTCAAGGTTTTAACTACTCGAGCTTAACAGGACCGTCCTGATATTTGAAAATGTTATTGTCGTCACTCCGCTCTCCACACGTATGATAGAGATTTTAGGGACAATAGAGCCCAAGTGAATTTACCTACATTTTAGCGTTTCGGGCGTCAACGGTTTTCACATTCTAAAACTTAACAAAATTTAACTAAACTTTTAATTATGATGTCAATCGTTTAGATAGTCTATGCTTGTACGTCTTGATCTTTTTAAATATGTTTCGTGTTCTTGTTACAACTACTTTTCTTCGTCATAATTTAACGCCAATATTTCGTAACTTTAGGTGGATATAAATACGAAGATATTGTAAAACCTTAAAAAAAGAAGACGTACGAGCATAGTTTATTACTGGGTAGACAACATATAAAAAAAACATCAAAATCGGATAGCATTTAGAGGTAAAAAAGCGTTGGTACTTTTTGTAAGGATAAGAGAGGTGTATACGAACATTTACAGTACCGAACACCAAAACATGAAAAGAATTTAAATATTTCGTAAACAATTACCAAAGCATGCACACTTTTATTCCCATCGTGTTGTTTCCTGTTACAAGTATGTACTTTTCTAAATAGCCCTACAATTTGTGCTGTGTGTTATTACCGAATGACAAGCTTTCATTATTTCACCGTAGGCCCTATTGCATTCCTATGGCTCGGCCGTTTTGTAAGTAACATATTCAGTAATCTGTGGTTTTGTACCGTGCAGTGTGTAAATGTAGGTACAGTGGGGGAAACTGTAGTTTTATTCTATTGGCCTTAGATTTTTGACAAAGGTTTAAACAATTTTAAACTATCAATTAATAATGAATGAATGGGATGAAGTGAGGCCATTCATGCTTTTCCCCTCTTTTTATCTGTAGCTTCCCTCTTCCCTTGAACAGGGTTAGGGTGTTAAGCTAATTAATTAAATAGTTTTGCATTGCAATACCTATAGTATCTAAGTTTTCCTTGTTAGGGTTCCGTACCCAAAGGATAAAACGGACCATATTACTCACTTAGTAATAGGGTCCGTTTTACCCTACAGACATAATATTAATAAATAGTAATACTACGGCTTCGCTGTCTGTCTGTCTGTCCATCTGTCACCAGGTTGTATCTCATGAACCGTGATAGTTAGACAGTTGAAATTTTCACAGATCATGTATTTCTGTTGCCGCTAACAACAATTACTAAAAAACCGAATAAAATAAATATTTAAGGGGGTTCCCATACAACGAACGTTATTTTTTTGCTCGTTTACCAGATGAGTGATAGATGGTGCTGTTGTAAATAGTACTGCTAATCAACACTAGATGGCAGGGAAAGATAATGTTGCTCGTTTACCAGATGTGTCATAGATGGCGCTGCTTTAAATAGTACTGCTACTCAACACTAGATGGCAGGGGTAGATAATGCTACGGAACCCTTCGCGCGCGAGTCAGACTCGCACTTGGCCGGTTATTTTATTTTAAATTAAACTAGAACTTTTGTAAATTCCTTCATACTATACCTTCTATAACGGTAGTTGTACAAAACTAGGTCTACTCTCTAAGATTTTCCATTACCTATAAGTTTTTTTTTAAGTTAAATGGTACATGTGTAAATTCCTCCACTGCACTGTACCACAGTATCACAATTATAATTTTAAGACTGGACTGTGCCTTCTGTACCGGTAGCGGTAATGTATTAAAATCCGGATGTCGATAATATTAAACTTGTAGTGAAATTCTGAACTAAGTAGTTACCTAGTAATTTTCTTGTGAATGGCACTTAGCGAGGTTTTAAATTATCCGATAACGACTGTTTACGATCTGCTATAAGCTTATTATCAATAGGAGTGACCGTGTAAAGATAGTGGGGAATGGAAATAGCGGGACATCAAAGGTGAACCGCGAAAAGTTAGGTGGTACTGGCATTACCATAATAAACACTTTCATTGCTAGGTAATCATAAACACAACAAAGATGGCATGCTTACTCTACCAAGACGGTAAGTACCTACTTAAAACTAATTTTATTGGACGTATTATTACCATTAACTAACTTTTACCTACCCCTACCCTGTATATAATTATAGTCTGGAATATATCTAGAATGGAATGTTAGCTAGCCTAAGCAAAAAAGTCCTTTCAAGAAAGAAAATAACCGGCCAAGTGCGAGCTTTCCCTGCTATCTATTGTTGAATAGCAGTACTATTTAAAGCAGCGCCATCTATGACTCATCGGGTGAACGAGCAAAAATATCGCGTTTGTTGTATGGGAGCCCCCTTAAATATTTATTTTATTCTGTTTGTTTAGTATTTGTTGTTATAGCGGCAACAGAAATACATCATCTGTGAAAATTCCAACTGTCTAACTATCACCGTGATAGTTAGACAGTTGAAATTTTCACCAGACTGAACCACGATACTATCACGGTTCATGAGATACACCTGGTGACAGACGGACAGACAGACAGACAGAAAGACAGCGGGGCCTTAGTAATAGGGTCCGTTTTACCCTTTGGGTACGGAACCCTAATAACAAAACATGGTTAACAATTATTATTGTGTGGACAAAAATCTCACAATCCTTGAAAAGAAATCACAAGATCTGAATCAGATTTATCCATCTATCACAAAGAAAGAAACCAATCGACATGCTGAATATTGTTAATACGTACGTACAGAGTCTCGCCAACGTCAATTGAATTGACCGTAACGGAGGTCAAGATCACCGGCTTACGTTCAATTACAAATTAATTCAAACACTAATCGTGTTTCACAGAATATTTTACATGGAAATAGAATATGCAAGGATATCTTGCCGGCCAAATGATGGCCATTTCCAGAGTTTGTACATTAAGTACCAGCTAGGCTAGCACGGACGGTAGACAAAATTGTCTTTCCCCGTTTTACTGTAAAACAGGGGAAAGACAGTTTTGTCTATCGGCCGTGCTAACCCTACAGTACCAGTTACCATCAGGTGAGTTGTTGTCAAAGGTATACCCATTTTAACATAAAAAAGTCTCTTCATAACTTCACAGTGATATTGCTGTCTTTTACCTTTCTTTAAATGTGTTACTATTGCACCAGTTGCACCAGTAATAATATGTCAAATGATGACCTTTAACGTGCTCTAAATTTCGATTTAAACTTTTCTGTCTTCTGTCTGGTCTAACTCGAAACGGAGGTTTAAAAATTGTTAGGAAAATACTGCTGGAGGCTAATGCCCGATACTAAAAACTGCCACATCCTCACCAAACTAGCTCTTCGTATACATAATTATAACCTGAGGCAATAACTCATCGCATTAGTCTAGCCAGAGCAATCTGTCAATTTATTATCTCATCTGCCATCTGGTTGGCAAATCTGATGCTTCAGTTTATTGCCCTGACGAGCCCTTAGGCTTAATAAAGGTGGAGCACCGTTTAATAGTATCACTGTCTATGCAGTTAATCTGTAAAGACCTAGCCTAGGCTAGCTACATGTCAATAAAGATACGTGATACTTGAAGTACGTTACACTTATGAAGATTGACATGGCTGAGTTCATTGAGGTTGTGGGCATTTCTCAGGAAAATTTAATTACAAAGTAAGTAGATGTATGAAAGTGAATGGAATAATCGATAGCATGCTTTGGTCCTAATAAACAAAGTAACTAATATGTAGCTATTTAATATTTACTGAACCGATTATTTTCACGTTTTTATACCATATTTTAACAGATCAGATGGCCCAGCATGCGCGCCGCGAGAAAAATTTTCGTCACTCTTAGAGTGAGACACACTTAGGCACTACCATATTTTTGTCACGGTCTCTCACGAGATAAAGTGTCGAGAATATTTTAAAGCGGTGCGCATGCTAGCTCGGCAGGTGTTATACAAATAAATCGTCAGCCGCCTCTAACGCTGATTCTCGTCAAGCGTCCACCGCGTCGTGACCAGGCGCACGTGCTGGTCAATGCCGACCATCGCTCCGGGCTCACCCAATCTGTTGTCAGTCGACCTTTGCTGCCATGCGACTACCCTAAAAGTTTAACGTACATTGCTTGTTCAAAAAAAATTACCACATTGCATAAAATAAACGACGGAGAACAAGCTATTATTAGGAAATGGACTGAAAGAAGATGGGGTAAATAAATGGAAAGGTTTCCCATAGTAAGTGGACGGATGACCTGAAGAGTACAAAGCCGTCAGATGCTTTATTATGCTAGCCCTTGTTCAGTAGTAGGTAGACATTTTCAGGCAGTGGATGATCGTGAATAATAATTATGAAAACCAATGGCCGATTCATATCCCATAATGTCAGATTGTCAGTTTCGTATTTTAAGTCACAAAGAATAAAATTATATAGCCAAAAATAAAAAGGGTAATGTTTAAATATATCCTGCGCTCTTATTATTTTAGGTGCCTCTCAACTACTAAAGTTTTGTTGTTCTCGAGTGTTGAGTACGATCCAAGAACCGGAAAACGCAGCATAGGCCGGCCTCTCATCCAGAAATACCTACCGATAACCTGCCCAAAACCGCGGGGAGCTGTCGAATACAGGAAGCAAGTAGACAAAGAGACGCTGTATGGAGAACCTCTATCTAGGTGAAAGGAACAAATGAATTCTTATAGAGAAAAAAGCTGTACTCAGAATAATATAATTAGATGACAGGCAATTTCTCGGCGTGCATCGATTACTTTTTTTTTTTTTTTTTAATCTATTTTTTTTTTGATAGGAGTTTAGTCATTGTTGACTATGTCACTCCCGTAAGTCCGTCAACGCGTTATGAGATTATCAGTCAGTCAAACTCCGCATAAAAGAGAAATATAATTCCATCAGTATCCCGGCTTCCTCAGAAGCTGGCGAAGCCAAGATACTGTTGCAACCACCCACGTCATTTCCATTGTGTAGGACTTCTTGGCGTTGGGCTTCGTTCCGCGCACATTCCGTCAACACGTGGTGTACATCCTCTACAATGCCACAGATAGTACAGTTTGGCGTATCAGATTTCCCCATTAGATGCTTAAATTTGTTACCCGGGATGTGCCCGGAACGGAGCCTCAGTAATGCTACAACATTGTTTCTATTAATTTCTCCAATATCAAACCACGGGAAACGAGGAAGTTCACACTGTATGGTTTTATACCAGATTCCTTTGGATCGCGAACGTTCATCAAAGTATTCTTGCCAGTTTTCTCGACACATTCCCTTTACTTCATTAAGTACCTCACAATGTCGATTACTTTTGTTAGGCAGACTTGAAAACTTGAACTTTGCCTTGACTATAGCATAGTAGTAGCTTAGTAGTAGTAGCTTAGTAGTAGTAGCCTAGTAGTAGTAGCTTGACTGTAGCGTGGCCTAAGGAAAGTAGCTAGCCCTCAGGAATGCCCAAGGCTGACAGAAGGCATAATAAAAAGACGCAATGGACAAAATCTGGCGATACTATCGCAGCATTTCTGTTTATTCACCGGCCAGGAGAGATGATTTACAAATTGTGTTGTCCAGTGCACTTGCTTCACGCAGAGTTCGTGGCGTCACGACTGGAGATGAATAGCTGACACTCCAGGTAGCAGTAATAACAGCCTGAAGACTAACCCCCTTACCAATAAACACTGCATAACAATAGGATAGCTACTCAGTGTTTTCTCTTGCTTTACCCTTGCCCAGTTCAAACTCAACAGAGAAAGACAAAACACCAAATAAGTATATAACCGCTACACAATGTTTATTAGTAAGGGGATAAGAGTTAGAATTGGCTGGCTAGGTTGAGATGAGGCGACATCATTAGATTATGCGCTGGTGCGCTGCTGAACTGTTTGACGATGTAGTCCAGCTGGGTTAGCACGGACGGTAGACAAAATTGTCTTTCCCCGTTTTACGTCACTTTCTTCATACTTGCTTGGAGTAAAACAGGGGAAAGACAGTCTTGTCTACCGGCCGTGCTAACCCTACTGGTGGTATGAGAATATCCATCAGCAGCATTCTCCTCTATTATTATGGCAGACCCCCCCCCCCCCCCCCTCTGGTAAACGTCCAAAGTGGCGGTTTATGGGGAGGCCTGTGTTCAGCAGTGGACGTCTTCCGACTGATGATGTTTGAGTTGAGAACCGTTGCAGGTAGGTTATTTGCAGGAGCCAAGCAGCCGCTCAAAGTGGCGCTCTTTGGGGGAGGCCTATGTTCAACAGTGGAGGTCTTCAGGATGATAATGATGAGGTTACTTACATCACAAGAAGCCTGCAAACATCTAATCTAGTGAAGCTCCACCTATCATAATTTAATCTAGGAAGGAACTTGTTATTTAATGCCTATCGGCTCTCTGGTATTTTATCATCCATCGATTCAGGAGCCGATGACGAATGATGATGTATAATTGCTTCCTTGATTACACGTACATTTATCAATCATTAGGGTTGTTTCATTCTGATTACTGCTATCTTGGTTAAGTGTACGAGTAGATTTTACAAGTTTCAACCATCTATAGTCATTTTTATATGTAAACGAATGACGTAACGAGGTAGTCGTTCGCCTGAAACGACTAGACCAACGAATACATAAACTTTCCAATAACATAAATAAACGAACCTATAATCAATCGGACACATACATATAAACGCATAACGTTGTTTTGAGGTGCTCAGGTCTTTTTTGAGAATCGAGTATTCTACGGTTCTGAATTTTGAGAACCGGGCACCCGTTTTCTGTTTGCACAATACATTTCAAGCGAACTGCCCAGCTGTGCAGTAGATACCGTGTCAATGATCTACTTATGTGACATTTTGCTCTGCATTGCCTCAGTCTCCATATCCAGATATTTTGATTTGTGGCTCTAAAACTAATTTACCACCTTGACACCCCTGCGGCGCGTCGATATGAATAGGCAAGCGTATGATAGGAACAATTCGACTGATGCATTGACTATAATTCTGCGCCTGCGCATTTCCCGTGAGACTTGCGTTGCCTCGCTCACATCACGGCTCACCTCTACTGAGACCACAGAATAAATAATAGTCATTGAGACCCGCTGTTACACTGAAACAGTGTACATTAGCTTGAACCTTTGGAGTTATGGACTTCTAAGATAACCGTTTGTAATAAGTAGATTGGGCATTTTCCTTAGACTTTTAAAAGATTACTGTCTTCCACTAGGTAGGTACACATCGTTTATTAAGTAATAGTACGTCTTTAACGACATTTCAACCTTATATCAACAATGTAAGTTCCATTTCCCCATATAAAGTAGTATCCTGCACCTCTATCTTCCTATTACCCATTAGTTTACATCGACAGCTATACTGACATGAAGCTCCCCGACTCCTGTTATTTAGTAGTGTGTCACTGCGCTTAGATAAAAGTGGCCAATAAATCAGTAAGTACCACAGAGCAGAGAGCACTGAGCAAAACACGACAACAGCCTGTCGAGACTTTCGTACACCTATCCTATAGGTACGAAATTTGTACATGAAAACATGGATGATCTTTATTGCACTACATTTATAGATTAATATTTTTTTATGCTAAAATGGGCATACGTTTGAGCACGTTTGCCCAGGAGAGAGAATAAGTATAACAGTATACAATCTGAGTTTGAATTCGTTTATAATCCCGAAAGAGGGTAAATCTACTCCCCAAAGTAGACAATGTTTCTTCTACGACTTTTTGAGAAATGAAAAGAAAGAAAAAATATTTATTCAACACTCACAAAAAACAAATAAGTACAAGTATAATATACACAATTAAGTAAGAATAGTAGTTATGAGAAGAATAATAAGAAGTGTAGATATTATATACATAGATAAAGTGGTGTTGAAAAGGGCTTAACTCAGCATTCATGCCGGTGTACTCAACACCTGGCGCTGATTTTCAGTTAAACCCTTTGGTCGACGGGTAAGGTATAGTTGTCTGGTGACCATAATAAAAACAAACACAAAATAAAATGTATAATATATACTTACATATATAATATACACAAGAAACGTATAAAAAAAAAAATTAATAAATATAATAATAACAATAAAAACACTTGAAAGAGTAAGATAAACTACAAATGGTTATGTGATAAAAAAAAAGAAAAAAAAAAGGATAATAATAATACAAATAATGTTCAGTTGTTGGCAATGAATAATAGAAATAAGCACAGATTATTATATACTTAAACAGAGAACGCAAAAATAAGTAACTAAACTATAAGTATTATATAAAAGACATGTCTATATTGACATCAGCATGCTGTTGCTGCTCGTCTAGAAGATGTTTTTTTAACTTTTGTCTGAATACGCCGATGGTTCGAAGTTCCCTGATCGGTGGTGGCAAATTGTTCCAGCATTTGGACGCCGCGTAACGAAAAGCACCTGTAAAAGTAGCTGTACGATGCCGCGGGGTAGACAGCTGCTGGGAGGCATGTCTACGCGAGCACTGTCTGTTTCCGGTGATCCATTTGAGCTTACGATGTAAATACGATGGTCTCTCATAGTTTATTACACCGAAAAGTAGACATGCTAAATGAAGTTTCCGACGGGATTTCATTTTTAAAACATAGTGCTTACTTAAATAAGGCGTAACATGACTTCTCGGTGGTATGTTAAAACAAAACCTAGCGCAGGCTTTTCTAAATTAATAGCTTTTCATTGAAGAAATGCCGTGTAAAGTTACGTTATAATTTTACTTCGTCGTTAATTTGAACTTCGTCATTGACCGAATGCACTTATTTGAGTTTGATGACCTGTGTTTAGAAATGATTTTTTTTAGTTATTTTAGTATCTTGTTAACTCTCGTAGCGATCGCACGTCCAATTTTGTAAGTAGATTTATTTTTTAGTATGGAGGTTTGGAAACACGCAGTTTCAAGTAAGACTCTCACAACTTGTGAACTTGTGTATCATGGTCCCAGTCCTTTCGGGATAACATACCAATTCAAACTCACCTTGTATAGCTATCTCATGGGCGCAATCGCATGGGACATGGGATTACGCTAAGCAAGCGACACGATTGCTAAGTCTCCTGCTTAGCGTAATCAACAGACATTTTTTTAGATTAACTTCTTGTAAAAAAAATAATCACGAGCGGGATTTGAACCCGCTTCCGTCTCTACCTGAAGCCGGGAGATGCTATCGTAACAAGTGATCTCATATCCTATACTTCACGTATTAAATCAGTTATGGTTAAATTTGTTCGTATAGAGTCACTATTTTCCTTTGACCAGCTGGGTTAGCACGGACGGTAGACAAAGTTGTCTTTCCCCTGTTTTACTCCACTTGACAAGTAAGCAAGTATGAAGAAAGTGACATAAAACGGAGATACACAATTTTGTCTACCGTCTGTGCTAACCCAGCAGGTTGAATAGCTCAATAATGCGAATATTATGTACACTACTAGACTAAGCAAGATGCCCGTTCTGTGTTTTGTATTAATATTTTTTGGCTTGTTTTCTTTTTACAGTTCCAGCATAAACTTATCTATAGAAGCTCGATAAAAAATCTTAGCGAAGATTGCGTCTAATCACAATACGTTGCCGCTGGCTTGGGATACCACTGATCACCGTTTAATCAACTCTTACTCTCCATGAAGAACATCCACTTTTTAATGCAGGAAGGAATTATTCAATTACTGCTAAGAGTTAGCAAACCAAGCGGTATCATACATTTGAATAAATTATAACGGAAAGTACCTACATATACAACCTGTGAAATTTAGATCTAAAAAATCACAAAAACATATAGGTATTAACAAGAGTGATGATATAGTAGGTATAACGATAAATTATGATGAAAATGATCAGGCTCAAATAAATTTAAAAAGCAAACACGTTCTGGTACTGATGTTAGGCTAATTAAATTTTTCAAGTGGGATTATTATGGCTAAATCCAAAACTGTAATGAATGATCAAAAACGCCTATAGACTTATCTAAATTTATTATACCTATTGAGTATTCTTCGATTTGGATGAAAACTTAATGACACTGAAACCGAAAAGAAAAAAGTCCTCCCGCTCTACTTTTACACTTTTATTTACGTAACCTGTTTTATTAGGTTTCTTAGCCCTATAAGCAAAGCATGCGTCTAGTTTCTAGTAGATCTTGCGACGGTTTTTATTGGCTATCTCCGCTACGATGATGCAATTAGAAAGATCGTATGACTTATCGTTTAACTTTCAGTACATCTAATTAACCCGAGTGCTTAAAAGCTAAAAGTATGCATGTAATTGTAGGTATACATGTAAGTGACAAGTCATACCACTACATGGCTTAATTATAATATTTTATGTATTAATACATAACTGATGACCACACGAACATATCGGTTGAGGTTCGATCACAATAATTATGTGACCGATTTTATTCGAATTTAAACGAGATTTTCTTTTATTATAAATACATTAATAATAAAAAAAAATTAATAATTATTAATATTTGATTTTCTTTTATTTTATTTTTTCTTTTATTATTAATTTTTTTTCTTTTTTTTTAAATTTTTTTTTTCTTTTTTTTTATAGTACCTAAAGAAATTACTAGCTAGTGAAATTACTGGGCATATGAGACTTAAGAACTTATCTCACAGTCTAGAAATCTTTTTTAGACTGTGTGATGTCTCAGGATGACGCACAGCGCGCAGTGTCACGCGAAACTTTAATTTAAATTTCCGAGTGACACTGCAATCTGTTATGGGCGGCCGTGACGTTAAAGAAATTACTAGCTAGTGAAATTACTGGGCATATGAGACTTAAGAACTTATCTCACAGTCTAGAAATCTTTTTTAGACTGTGTGATGTCTCAGGATGACGCACAGCGCGCAGTGTCACGCGAAACTTTAATTTAAATTTCCGAGTGACACTGCAATCTGTTATGGGCGGCCGTGACGCTTAACACCAGGTGAACGACTAGCTTGTCACGTCATTAGTTTACACAAAAAACCTAACGAGCTAATGACTACAGCAAGTAGCAACGGATTACGAACGCGTTTGTATATTTATTTAAGTCCTTGCAAAAGTCCTAATGTTTTAGGTGATATTAACGACGCAACAAATTAATTTATAAATTATACCTACATATGAATCTTCCGCAAAAATCACCATAATTTTAGGAAAAATATCATTTAAGTAGGTGGTATTTTTTTTGGTGCTTTTCTTATACGTGTCCAATTATTTAATACGTACCTAATAGATACAGCAATGCTGCCAATTGGTCCAAAAGTATTTGTTTTAGACCACTTTATAAAGCCTACCTATATTATGTAATTTTCAATTAATTTCAAAATCATGGTGTTGTTTTCACTTGAGAAAACTGGCCTGGCATTGTTGTGCGTTCGGGGTGGTTGGGACCAAGCTGTTCATTAGGTAGGTACCTAATTTAAAAGATTCAATAATGGTCTTCTAAATAGGTACTTACAAAAGTAATGCAAAACGGCCCCACTAACCCCAAGCTAACCCCAATAAACGCAAATAAGGTCACGCTCTACTGAAAAGGCTAAAATATCTGGCATCGATTGTGCCCAATCGCAACAATAACCAACTTTGCGTTTTGTGTTCGGATCATCAATCACGCACATTTATTATTTGTTTTATCGATCGCATCGAAATCAGCTCAGCAGACTAAACCACCGTGCCAGGTGGAGCCGGGCCATCATTGTGCTTCAAACAATGTCACATAGACTAGACACATAGGTAGGTACATTAGAACGTTAAACGAGTTGCTTGTAGTTAGTTAATTGCAACCTACTTCAAGGGTTGGTTAGGCTACCACGTAGATTACGTCCTCTTGGTCTGTGTAAATAAAATACCTATTTTTCATAACTATATAGCGTATAATATAACTATGAATGAATATTTTTTTCTTCATCGATTCGTAACTACTTATTATAAATACTTCGATCAGGTATTAGAAATATTTATTCCATGTAGGTACATAATTGTGGTCACTAGTCAGTAGTCACATAGTGGAAAATGTACCATCATCAATAGGTATACGCCGTCACAGGACTAGCACCAAAGAGAGAGTTACTCAAAGTGGAATAGCATTTCCAGTTATAAGGACTGTTAACAGTCAGTGACTTCTTCACATTCTGTATGACCACCTACAAAAATGTAAGAGATACCAAAGTGTGAATAAATTGGGTTTGCCATAATTTTACTAACTGCACGTATCAGTTTCTTTCGTTAGGGGCACGTAAATCACAAAGTACCAATTTACCATATGTGTTGCCCTAGTAAAAAAATTAGAATAGGCCACTAATAAATTACCTACATTGTAGAACTTCAATTTTAACAAATGATAATGAGAATGGATGCTAAAAAGAGAAAACTAGCAGAAAAGGTTAAGTACGTAAGCAATTTAATTGTTAAGAAATTCCTGAATCACGATCTGTTGAAACTGGAGCTATTTACAACCTGGCAATTTTAACACCCATTTTCTAGTAACATTACTATATTACGCCAATAAATACATTTAAAATCTTAGCATAGGACTGCGGAGGCGTGCTGTTAAATCTAAACAGTAAAAGCTTTCTGTTTTACTGTCCCACCATAACAATAAAAATATGGTCAAGCTACTGGAAAGACAGTGGGTTTACGCTCGCTCGGAGAGAGTTATAAAAACTGCATTTTATTCTGTAGGTATATTATACGAGAACACATGCTGGCATGGTCTAGTCTAAGAAGTATTTATTAGCGCTCATAGTGAATCTCCTATACGCACATCGACGGCACCACACGGCAACCCCATTCCTTCCCGTGGGTGCCGTAAGAGCCAGCTAAGGGAATATGCAGGGAATGGGCCCTTAGAGTATACATAAGCATAGCTGCTTATGTATACTTTACGGCAGCAGCAGCAATTTTCTGCGATCACCAAGCCGCCTGCCAAGCGTGGTGATTATGGCTATGATAAGCGTCCAAATTGGCGTTTGATGGGACTGTTTTCAGCATGTGAATGTCTTCCGGGTGTTGATGAGTGTGATGTGATAGTGAATCTCGACTCTCGAAAGCCGTTCTTCACCGATATTCGCTGCGGTTACTACTTGGATGACTCTCAGTTTTTCTAAATATCACTTTTTGTCTACAAAATGTGCCTATACAGCTGAGTGCTGCCCGGCTATTGTCGTGCGTAAAGTCACTAAAGAATAAGAGGCCCGTTTTGACAGCTCACTTTTTAGAATATTAAAGTAAAAAAAATAAAAATGCAAAACGATTACAGGATCGTATAATTCGTAATCGATTTATCGTGATAATTGAATTTTCAGGCTACCAATTTTTTTGCTTAGCATCCCTAATTATGGCATAATGTCAACTCTGAAAACGGGCCTATTATTTTGTAGTGACTTTAAGATATAAAGTATAAGTACGTGACGTGGTCTAAAAACTCTGAGACAGGGTTGACCACTTGCCTACACGAGAAGAAAGGAGGAAGTTGGCATATGCACGTTCAGCCACTACCTAAGTAAAATCCGGATTTTTAAAATTAGAATTTTTGTAATTTTTTAAATGTTACGTAAACTTTGAATTCTTTATTTTTGCTGAATGACATAGCTATAAGCTACATCACAGATCATATAATAGAGGTACGGGCATCCAAATATCGGCGTATTCGAACATGCACGGAATGCAATGCTCCGAATATTATTATACATTTTACTAGGTGGTAGGACTTTTCTGCAAAGTTCGTCTAGGTAGGTACCACCGCTTTGCCAGTTATTCTGCCGCCAAGCAGTAGTGTGCAAGCACTACTGTGCTCCGGTTTGAAGGGCATTGTAGCTAGTGAAATTACTGGGCAAATGAGACTTTATGATCTGATCACTCAGTCTAGTAATCTGTTTACTAAATTGGGTGATGTCTCAGGATGACGTGCGCAGTGCAGTGTCACGCGAAACTTTATTGTTGTAAAGTTCCGGGTGACACTGCAACTGTTATGGGCGGCCGTGTCACTTAACATCAGGTGAACGACTAGCTCGTCACGTCATTCAAACACATAAAAAAAAAAAAAAATAATATTATGCTGAAATGAAAGGATGACAAATAGATACAAAGTTACTAAGACCACAGACTACTTAATATGTTACTACGTAACTAAAACACTGCTTCGTGCACGTGCACGCCACATCCCTTTTAGCTACACTCTATTATTTACAAGGTACCTACACATTACTACTTACTAAGACTAGCATTACTTTAGTTTTTTTATATTGCATTTTTATGAATAAAAAAGTATAAAGTCATAATGTAGATACTTTAATCTAAATCAAGTAGGTACGTTAAGCTATATCTATTCTGCGGTTAAGTACACTACACTCTGCTCACCACTTCTTAGTCCTTTTACTTCTACTGGTGTTGACTGTGGAACTCCCTATGTCGGCGTAAAACGCACCACCGACACTCACGGATTCCGTTTCAGAGAGAGTTCTGGGAATGCAAAACAAGGGGTCATGATGATGCAGAAGAGAGAATCAACTATCTATCGGTAGAAGAGAAATGAAAAGAGTGCAAATGAAGATGTTAATGGATAGAGATTTTGGAGTAAAGTACCTACCTGTACAGAGGAAGGGATTAAAAGATGCAGAGGAAGGGTTCAGGAGATAGTGTAGAGAACGAGGATCAGGTGATGCAGGAGGCTCAGGGTATATTTTAGATAAGGAGATTAACTAAGTATATCAAAAACCATTGTGAATAGCATCTTAGACGCTTTGCCAAATGGCATGGAGAAGATGATTTGTAGTTCACCGGTATTGATACGGTTCAATCCATTCTGACCATGGCCGTAGGCAGGGGGGGGTTAGGGGGGTTCAACCCCCCGCCCCCCCCAAATCAGCGCTGGTCCATGGGTAGAGCAACAATGTTCGAATTTCAATACGTATTTTTTGAAATACAACTCGCCAAATATAAAAATTTTCGCGCTCGCTTCGCTTGCGCCTTTAATATTATACTGTTTTTTCATTTATAGCAAGCGCTCGCGCATTTACTGTTTTTACTGTATTTTGTTTTATAGCAAGCACGTTTGTACTGACTGACATGTAATTCATGTTTGAATTGCCATACGCGTTTTCTGAAATACAATACGGCAAATGTAAAAAATTTCGCGCGAAAGTTAAGAAAGGAGCGCAGTCGATGAGCACTCTCTTTAGTTTGCTATTTGCAAACTAGGGTACAAGAGGAGGTTCACACTGCACAATCCTATACCAAATTCCTTTTGTTTGTGATGTCTCAGTAAAAATTTCTTTCCATTTTTCAAATATTTTATCAGGTATTAGGTTTTGTAATGACCTGCTGTAAGGGTATAGAGGTAAGTAGCCTTTCAGAATTTCAGTGGCCATGTCCAGCTGCTGATGAAGATGATGATCAAGCTGAATGAATGAAGATGAATGTCTTGCTCCTGATATGAAACCAAAAACCAAATATTCAACAACACCGCTATAGAACAACAAACGCGAAGGCGGTACTTTGAATCAATTTATAAGTGAACGAAATAATCAGGTATTAGCGCTACGGTGAGCTGGCAACTGTCGGAGTCAGCATTCAGCCACTTGAGCCTACGGCTACCGCGGACGCTTTGGCATTACGGCTCATTAGACGCGAAACTTGCTATTACCGTACCCGTCCGGCCATGGACTCACATTTTCTTTACATGTTTTTACGCTTCTACACGGTGTATTGCTGGCAAATTAGAGCTAGGAAACCGGAAAAGAGCCAAGTATACTTTTTAACTTGAAATATCTATACCGAGTGTACTGTGAGCCATGTAGTCTCAGCGTAAGAATAGGACCTCTTTCTTCCCGGAGTGCCGTGAGAGCCAACCATGTTCAGCAGTGGACGCAAATAAGCTGATGACGTGTGGTGTAAATAGGTAATTGTACCTACCTGAGGGGATGTAGCACCCAACTAACCTAATTACCCTAACTGAACCGCGGATTTGGTTTTCCTGGAATTTGCACTAGCCGTGCCTCGGTTATATCAATGCTTTTACTTTCATCTCCGTATTATAGAACATAGCTGTGTTGAACATAGATGTTTGTTGTGTGTCTGGATGTTATATTGTATTCTATCATGGATTCTATGTATGTATTTACAAACAAAAAGTATCTAAGTATTCTATCAGTGGTCTGCTTTCCCATAGTGCAAGCTATGCTTAGTTTGGGGCTAGATGGCACTCTGTGTAATGTCCACACATATTTTATTTATTATAGAATGGCTGACGCTCAGTTTGTACTATTAGTTCATTTAATCTTTGTCTCGGTAGTAACTCAACGAGCCAATCGAGATTTCATTCATAAAAAGACTTAAATCATAGAGTTTCTGAGCATTATAGAAATAAGTCGGATAAGTTTTGGGACAAGTTTAGATTTGTTTTATTCGATTTTATAGTGCGATGTGTATTTTATCATTCAGCAAACTTATTTCATTACGGTTATTAAAACAGACGATTTTTTTTACAGTTAAGAGATTAAAATTTAACAGCTAAAAGAGGCGGGAGGCAGAAGCGCCAGCCACAAATTACGCCTCATTATTTGATAGCATGTCAAATCTAATAATCAGGTGCTTCATGTGAAAGTGCCAGTTATTTTATATAATACGGTCATTATTTATCCATTTTGTGCGTGATATCTCTTTATAATAACGATGATATGACAGTTCCGTGTCTCCGGAACAAAGGGATGCTGTGAAATGAAAAACAAATGCAATCAACAAAGAGTGGGAAACCCGGTTTATTTAATACAATTATAAATAGTACTTAGGATCCAAAATATCTGTGCAAAATATACTTGTTTTCTTTATCTTATATTTTGGCAGTGGTGGCAACTTTACTAGAAGCTTCTATGGAATTTTGGAAGCAACACGGAACACCACGTTTCACCACATTATACCACTTGCCCACATTCATGCTTGTAATTTAGCATTTAATGCGTAAAACGCCACCAACTTTGAAAAATAATACAATGCAATGACGTTAACTATTCCGCGTTCCCGCCAAAACCCAATAAAAATCAACTTCAAATTTTAAATGACAGTAAGTATTAAAAGCTATTCTTCAAATTAGCACATTTACCAAAATTGAGTAGATTTAGTTCGCATTTTATTTCTTTTAAAATTTTAGTTTGAGGTTTCTTAAATGAGATAAGTAATATAAATTACCTACCGATTAGTTTTTCATTTTTTAACTAGTTCTAAATCTAAGCCTCTAAACTTGGGCCCAGTATCCATCTAGATGAACTATAGGATCTGCATAACTCAACATTTTAGTCACGGTCTTGGTGTGAATGCGATAATAACTATAATGTGTAATGTGATATTGATATCACTTGTCCTAGGTGATTACTAGGATAATTATTGTCAGTTGTCCCATCGTACAAAAACCTCCGCTAAAGCAGCAGTTACCATTATCATGCACCAAGTGGTCGTACTCGAGCATTGCAATTAATTAATTAGAGATCGAGTGAAAGCCGCAACATACTCGTTGCTAATCTGGTGTTGCTGTCAATAGAGCGAACACTATTTTGTCGTAGTAAATATGTAATAGGTACCCTGTCCTACTAGACTATAGACGGTTAAAGGTACTTCTAGGTATTTAACAGATATTTAACTCGTATCTTTTAAAAGCAATACAATAATCATAAAACACTTTTTCCTGTGAAACCTGACTGACTGACAGACAAAGTAGGTTCTACAGACCAAACCGGTGGACGTAGAGACTTATATTTGGAAGGTGTTTTCCTTTGCCACGATCAGTCACCTCGGATCGAGTGGACTCGGATAGCTACTCGGACGCAACTCGTATCGTTGACACCGGTAGTCCGGGCGCACTCGGATGATCCCAGCAGAGTAGACTCGGACCGCGCACTACTTGTCCGAGCTAGCTCGTATACGCGTAGTGAAAGTTCAATACAAAGAAATGGCATTTACTGTGAGCAACAATAAAAAGTATGAAGAAAACGATCCGAGTGTACTATGATAATGGCAACCGGTATCCTAGTACACTCGTACGAAGCTTACTCGAATGATCGTGTCATGTTGCGAGAGCCCACTGCACAAAAACCTACGTCATCGGGTACCCAATAGACTATCTGTAGATCGTTAACCGACACCTAAATATGTAAAAAAATCAGATCTGCCAGTGCAGATTTTGCCGGTCATGGAAATAATTGAAATTATATCTTAAGACGTACTTTTTTGTCAAAATTACGTCATAAGGTACCCGAATGAAAGTGCTGGCAACAGTTAACCATTGATCAATTATGTAAAAAAAAATTGCATTGCGCACCCTGCCGGAAGTACCTGGCAGACCCCTAAGAATGTGCCTTTTTACACCCTTTACCTACCTCAGCGAATACCCCGATGAAACCTACGCCCAATAATAGCCAAGATGCCCCTGATAATAGATTAAAAAGTCTGCCAGGTCTAGACTTGGCGAAACTTAGTGTTCAAGGCATTTGGTGGATGTGGATTATTTCCATGACCCGGCACGATCGGCACTGGCTTACCTGTTTTTTTTTACATGTTTAAGTGTCAGTTAACGATCTAAAGATAGCTTAATGGGGTACCCGATGACGTAGGTTTTAGTGCAGTGGGCTCTCGCACTATCACTGCGGCTTTATGGCCGGGGCGCACACTAAATGCCCGTCTTCACAAAAGTTTAACGGCTTGAAGATCGCACTTAGAATAATGCTGCTAAGTGCTACCCATTCCCTTTGCCGCTTTCTACGGCACCCACGGGAAGAAATGGGGTGGTCCTATTCGTAACCAGGACCACACGGCAAAGCTAAACAGTCATAGGGCTGGATGTAATTCAATTTTCTTTAAAAACCTTACAAAATAGATCGGTCCTTATTGTGATAGGGTGCTTTATTGTACTTTGTTTTATATACACTGACACCTCACATCTCAGTTTAATCGGTCCCGTTGCTATCAAGACAAGCGCATAATTGTTTGCCCACATTGTGAGACCTAGGAAAGCGTCAAACTAGGTGGTAAACTCACCTAATATGACGCTTTCGCGGTCAGTTGACAGTGTGGTCAGAGTAACCCTTGCTTGGACATCGATTTGACGTTTAAATCTGCAGTATTACAAGGGAGCGAGTGTGGCGCAGACCCCTCATTAGGTGGACCGACGATCTGATGAAAGCCGCGGGGAGCCGACGGATGCAGGAGGCGAGCAGCCGCTCATTGTGGCGCTCTCTGGGGGAGACCTATGTTCAGCAGTGGACGTCTTCAGGCTGTTGATAATGATGATGATGATGGTGAGTGTGGCTTAGTAGCCCGTGAAACTTAACAAACCAACGCACCCTGGTTTGAATCCTGCTCGGTCCCACACCATTAACTTCCAAGTTTACCTACATCCAAAGTAGCGCGACTCGTACTCGAAATGAAGAATGGTGATTGTGAAGCAAGTGTTTCAGCAGTTGTAGATGTCTTCTATCTACCTACAGGCTGCTGAATAAGGGCCTTATTAATAAAAGCGTAGGTAGTAGTTGTAGATTAGTTACTTCAGCTTTTATCCTTATTTGACATTTGAATATTGAAAGAGATCGAGAAAGACAAAAGATGGTTGTAACTAATCAAAAGCTACAACCCGTTTATTAGTAAGAATGTAAAGTACTTACTTTACCACATGTGGCAATTTACTAAAAGTTTTCGTCTAGAGAATTAACTTGATTTATGTATTATAATTTTCAGCACAGCCTCCGTGGTGTGGTGGTTGAGCAGGCTGGCTCATAACCCGGAGGCGGCGGGTTCGATTCCCGCGACAGGACAAGTATTTGTGCACAGAAAAAAAAAAGCGCAAATACTTGTTCTGTGTCTGGGTGTTGTGGGACCATGGTCCTCGTAGTTCTTGGGTCCCTAGATACAGGGAATCCTAGTTAGGGTCCAGGATCTATGTATGTGATCGCTGGGCGTGATTTTATCATTAATGATTTAATGGCTTGATTGTGCGTAAGTCCGGACGACCTAAATAGGTATTAATACTTTTAACTATAATAATCATATAGGTAGTATTTTTTGTATTCATTAATCAATTTTCTTGGACGTTATTTTCAATCAATCCAATGAGCAGCTGATGAAAATGCTACACAAAAAAGATCATTCATTAATTATCACTTAGAATAATCTAAAGATTCCTATCGCTATTACTTTCAAAACAAACATTAGGTACGTGCCGATGAACAATAAAAATAACAAACAATTTGTACACTATAAACCTTTTCTTAATTTGATAGCTCCACACACCAATTTGTGCCCTACGGGCTGAAATAAACACTGGCCCTTTATCACCATATACTCAAGATACAGTAACTAATCTAGCTAAAAAAACGGGTTACTCCCGGAGTACCCCAATCTCCGAGGCCCCCGTCCTGGAGGACCACGATTTATTTTTATCTTGACAAACTCAATTAAAAGTCAGTTTAGCTTAAAAGTACCGTCAGCAGGTGAAGAGTTAAACAAAAAAATTTACTTACTAAAATTATAATACTTAATTAACGACTCAATCAATCAAGTCCAAAAAATATGTTTCAACGCTCATTCCTACTGTTTTATTAATTTTTGCCCTTATTGTTGTGTCAGACATGTAATAATAATCATCACTCTACTGTTAAAGCAAAACTACTTATTATAACAGACTGGGTGGATTTGATTTCGCCCGACTATTACGGTTTTAATTATTACTGCTGTGATGCGCGAATTTCCCTGCGTAGGATGAACTACGCATCCACTAAATCAGCTGCTCTACAATACTAATATTATCATTATTACCATTTTGGAATAAAATTACTCTTTTCGTTAACACAAATCATGCGATGCCACTCTAACTGAGTCAGACCACTGGCATTGCACGTAAGACAAGGTGGTATAAATAATGATCTACATATATAAAAATCAATTGCTGTGCGTTAGTCTCGCTAAAACTCGAGAAGCCTTGGTCTCATCCTCCCCGGTGGCGCTGCCCCGGTACCGGGGACGATGAGACAAAAAAGTGTCATCCTCCCCGGTAGCCTCAACAATGGCGCTCACCGGGGCCGATGAAACAGTAAAAGTGTCATCTGCCCCGTTATAGTCGGATCGATGAATTCATCTCGGTGACAGCGGGGCCGATGAGAATTAAAGTCTCATCATCCCCGTTACGGCCAGTGCTGGTGCTTTTAACGGGGAGGATTACACAAATCTAGTTTCATCAAGCCCAGCATGGAAGGTAGGGTGCTATAATAAAGAATTTGCCTAATAATGTATAAATGAAACGAGTCTGTTTATAATGAATATAAATGTAATAGAGCAATAAAAATATACTAAGGTTAAAATTAAAACAACGATGATTTAGTAGATAGAACCAGACATCGTAGTTCACAGAACAAAATTATAACTAAATAGCTTCAGTAAAATAAACGTGTTATTTACCTCTTACTTTTGTAATTCAAACTCAAACTCAAATTCTTTATTGCCTATTATATCTAATCAGCCTATTTTAGGCTATTTTTAGCACTTTTACAAGTCAAAACTAGATAACGTATTTACAAATAATAAAAATTAAATTATTGTACATATTAAGCAAGCAATTACAAATAATTATTAACTTACCTTTTTTGTACCTATCTACATTGACCCATCTTTATTTAACGTTATTTATATTCAATAACACAGCCAATTGTTTTGTTGTGGTAGCTGTTAGTAGTCAAAACTCATATATATATATATATTTAGCTTACGATTCTTAAAATATAACCATTTTTTTCATCTTTTTCCATTTAAATATTACTCACCTATATAATAGTGAAGTGCTAAAAACAAATGCAAATTGAACTTTTATGACTGTGCATTGTTAAGCACCTGGGTACTTATTCCCTTTTTTAAATGCCGCACTGACAAACAAGTTTTTATGGAAAAACGAAAGAATAACAAGAGAAACCAAGAAGCACCATACTTAGATTCACTTATTACATAACTGTATGGTACAATTGTTTAATCAAATAATAAATTTGGTACAGTGCGGGTATAAATGTAAACACCCGAAGAGATTTTATATGTAGACCACAAATTATAAATTCCGTTATTATTTTTAGCAGAGCATAGCAAATATCATACAAAAAATCTATTTTCTACCTACTTTCAAAGTTAATACGAGTTTTTACTACTAACAGCTACCACAAAAAACAACTATCTGTGTTATTGAATGTAAACAATGTTGTTAAAGAAGGGTCAGTGTAGATAGGTACATAATAATTATTTGTAATTATAAAAATAAGAGGTAAATAACACGTTTATTTTAATAAAAGCTATTTAGTTATCGTTTTGTTCTGTGTCTTACGTCTCTCTACTAAATCATCGATATTTTAATTTTAACCATAGTATATTTATATTGCTCTATTATATTTATATTCATTATAAACAGACTCGTTTCATTTATACATTATTAGGCAAATTCTTTATCATAGCACTTTACCTTCCATGCTGGGCTTAATGAAACTAGAATTGTGTAATCCTCCCCGTTAAAAGCACCAGCACTGGCCGTACCGGGGATGATCAGACTATAACTCCCTATCGGCCCCGCTGTCACCGCGATGAATTCATCGATCCGACTATAACGGGGCAGATGACACTTTTTTTGTTTCATCGGCCCCAGTGAGTGGCATTTTTGAGGCTACCGAGGAGGATGACACATTGTCTCATCGTCCCCGGTACCGGGGCAGCGCCACCGGGGAGGATGAGACCAAGCCCTCGAGAACGGCTGAACGGATTAATCTTATCTTGGTCTTGAAATGTTCGTGCAGTTCTAGGGAAGGTTTAAAAGGGGAGAAAAATTAAACCCGTGCGAAGCCGGGGCGGGTCAACTAGTCATAAATAAATATTTGTGGACGTTTCACATACCGCCATCTAGCCCCAAACTAAGCAAAGCTTGTACTATGGGAACCAGATAACTGATACAATACTGAGATACCTTCTTTGTACTTTTTATGTAGTATGGTCTTAAGAGTCTGCCCAGTAATGGGTGAATTAAAAAACACTGTCATTGACAGCTAGTGCAGACAATGCATTAAAAACCAGCGACCTCTACTACCGTAACCACCGTATACGTAGCGTGTCTTTATCGTGTCGGCTCGGGCCCACTAATTGACACTATCTGTCTTTATATCCATTGTGTATTAAACCTCTAATTAACAGATATCGTAACCGAGACGGAACAAATATCTGACAATCAAAAGAACATTGAACGTAAAGGCGATGCGCTTTACTATTGTTTGATAATAACTGTTCGGTTGAGTGGCAGAAGGTTGATAGGTAGGTACGGGATGGGGGGATGGTAAGCACAGGCCAAGAGAGAGGATACTAATGCTATGGACCGCCTATGGATATCCGCAACACCGAGGCGAGGGCATTGCCGCGAAAAGTTTTCGCACAAAGCTCATACGTATATTATTTTTTTTTTTATTGATTGATAGGCTTACGTTTGACCACTATCTCACCTGATGGGAAGTGACGATGCGGTCTAGGATGTAACACGCTTGCCTAGAAGATACCTGATATTTCTAGGGTTCCGTACCCAAAGGGTAAAACGGACCCTATTACTAAGGTTGGATTTCACCGTTACAAATAAACGCGATCAATTCAAACTAAACTCAGTTCAAGCTTGTGACTGAGTTTAGATCAACAATTTTCATTTCACCAACATAAACAGAACTCAGTTAGAGCCTAAGCGAGTTCAAACTCTGAACGCCCAATTTTCGGCGTTTAGCTCGTTGAACGAGTTTAGATGGTTTTGACAGGTTTTGACTGATTGCCCCTGTCAAATATCACAAACATGACATTTGCCTTTAATTATAGACAATATTCTCTGGTTTATAAAATGGTACTCTGTGATATTCTTGTTTTGCGGCCTTAAACTTGGTTTCCACAAACGCGATCAAAATGTTTCTGGTGAAATTTGTATGATGTAAATCTAGATCAAAACCAACATATAAACCCGTTTATCCAGAACTTAGTTCTATTAAACTCGTTTTGTGATACGAACGGTGAAATTGGCCCCTCTCTGCTTCTGAATTGCTCTCTGTCTGTCTGTCTGTCTGTCTGTCTGTCTGTCTGTCTGTCTGTCTGTCTGTCCGTCTGTCACCAGGCTGTATCTCATGAACCGTAATAGTTACGACTTTTTTAGACAGTTGAAATTTTCACAGATGATGTATTTCTGTTGCCGCTATAACAACAAATACTAAAAAACGGAATAAAATAAATATATAAGGGGGCTCCCATACACGAACGTGATTTTTTTGCTCGTTTTTATACATACGGATACGGATACGGATTGTGGTACGGCACCCTTCGTGCGCTAGTCCGACTCGCACTTGGCCGGTTATTATTATACCTACACAGTCACATTTGCATTTATGTAGTTTATGACACGACCTGTTGGTTTTTATTGGAAAGTAAATTATATTTAAACGAATACCATACTCACTTGTTGTTTAATCTGTGGTAAAAGTAATCTAATACTAGCGAAACTGTGCCCGTACCTAACGATATCAGCTTTAGGAGCTCGCACTTACCGCCCCATGATATCATCATCCTCTTAGCCTTTTCCCATTGGTTATTGCGGGCGGTTCCCAATCTAACCTGTAGCGGCGAGCTACCAGAATTACACGAGCGACTGCCATCTGACCTAGCAACCCATAAGGAACCAGTAACAGGGATGGTTAGACCAGGCGTCAGATTCGTGGCGTTTTCGTTAGTCATTCGTCGTGGCGGCGAGGAGGTCCCGTGGAGAGCCCCCAGCATGGGAGGAGGTCAAGCGCCTGCGGAGGCAGGCGCGGGCCGCCATGTTGCGGCGGTGGACGGAGGACCTGGCTCCACCGGTGCCTGGGCAGAGGACGGTGGAGGCCATCCGCCCGGTCCTCCGGGAGTGGGTGCGGCGGCCATTTGGGTCGCTGACCTTCCGTTTGGTGCAGGTGCTTTCCGGGCACGGATGCTTTGGAAAGTACCTGCACCAAATCGCAAGACGGGAGGCGACCCCGGCCTGCCACGAATGTGGCGCGCCGGAAGATACGGCGCCCCACACGCTGGAGGTGTGCGCTGCTTGGGATTCTGAGCGGCGCACACTTTCAGCGGTCGTTGGCCGGGACCTCTCGTTGCCGAGCGTGGTAAACGCCATGCTTGGCAGCGAGAGAGCGTGGCAGGCCACGGTCTCCTTCTGCGAGGCGGTGATGACGCAGAAGGAGGCTGCGGAGCGGGTCAGGGAGGATAATCCCAACTCTGACCCCCTCCGGCGCAGACGGACCGGGGGACGGAGGAGGCGTTTCGCGCGCCTTCTCCATCCTCCGTAGTGGGGTCGGCGGCGGAGAGTCGGGGGACTCTCCGCCGTGCTTACACGACCCTACACGTCTGGTGGGTAACCGAGGTGTAAGGTTACCCACCCACTGGCGCAGGGGCCCGAAAGGGCCTACCGCCGGGGCGAGATAGTGAATGCTAGCGCGACCCTATCTCGCCCCATTCCGGCGGCGGACGGATCACGGGGGGGTTTTAGTGGGTTCAAGTCCCACATACCCCCTGCCATCACCCCCGTGGTGGCAGGGAAGTGCGAAGGCATTTCCCCCCCTCAAAAAAAAAAAAAAAAAAAAAAGGCGTCAGATTCTATCAGGCTTCTGACTACCCGTAACGATTGCCATAGATTTTTCTTATGACAACCGGGACCGACACGGCTTAACGTGCCCTCCGAGGCACGGAGCGATGGCATCGAAAACTGCACATAACTTACCAGATAAGTCATTGGTGCAGGGCCGAGGATCGAACCCGGTGCTGTAAGATTGTGAAGCGCACATGCTACCGCTCGGCCATCATCGCTCTATGATATACCTTCCGCAAATACTGCAATGTTTGGGTATGTCACAAAGGAATAAGTGCGAACTAAGGAGCTGTCAAACTTTGGTACAGACGGGTCTAAGTACAATAAACATTAGGTTTGGTTATCTGCAGGTCTAGGTACCAGGATAACATGTATCGCGAAGAGTACCTAGTTAGGCACTTTAGCCAGTCTCCATGAAGCGTGTAATAGTTGGCAGCTTCCGCGAGGGCGTAGGCAGCCATTGTGCCGGAGCAGACTGCTCGCGCGTGACTGTCTACCAGACGTCGACGGTGGACTTTACACGAACCTACCTACCTATCCTATTTAGGCATGCTGGTACGACATAATACATTATGAAGGCAATTTTATCTTTTTGTTAAATACATTTTGACGATTTGAGGACATCTCATTTTGAGCTAAATAACGTTTTCACCTCACTAACTCGGAAAGGTTCTCTTTTTCATTCAAAATCTGGGCGCAAAAACGCATTTTGCTCGCTAGCGTGGAAAGTGTTTTAAAAATTCGAACGTTTCTATTCAATAATTTTCTCGTCAATAATTGAAGATTTAATCACAGATCTGCCCGAATTTAACCTTCTTGATATCGCCAGTCCACTGAAAACTGATTAATACCACAGACTACCTCCTAAAAGATACCATCTTTTTCTCGTTCACCAACCTCATTTTTAGAATAATTGCACTGTCCAGCACCAAAGAGTATAAAACCAATACGGTATCAAAGAGGTATATGTACTACGTACTAGAGAAGCTATTCAAAGCACAAATAGTTTTCATTTTTTGTATAATTAAACTAAAATCCGCTACAGCGCTTTACGAGATTAAATCGTCTAACCAACGATCACAACACGCAGCGCTAGTGCCATGGCACATTTGGATTATAATTTTTACTGCTATTTACTGCTGCACGTGCAGTCGCTTTGAGAGCTGAGCATCGTATAAGCGAGAAGATGCTCATTGACATATTTGCAGTGGTTGACAGTGCAAGTTAGAGATGTCCTGTCTGGTGTATACATAGAAGTTTTTGTACGGTATCCAGCACGGCGACTGCATGGAAAATGGATGAAAAACACTTTTTCTTTAATTTTCCATGAATCATGTGACGAGCTAGTCGATTACCTGATGTCAAGCGTTACCGCCACCCATAACTAAATTAATAAGCTAAAAACTAATCTTTTCTTAGCCTTTTAGCTGTTTTTCTTACATTTTCCTCGCTGTAGTGAGGTGAAAAATTGTGTGTTACACTCGGCAGCAAAGTTTTTCTGCGTCTCGTACCTTTGAAACCTTCGCTACGCTCAGGATTCTTCATTTGAACCACTCGCTACGCTGGCGGTTCAATCCTAGTATCCTTCGCTTGCTCAGGTTTCAATTCAAGTACTCGCGCCAAAAACCAACTTTGCAGCCTAGTATAACAAATAACTATTTTTCAGTGATGACTTATGGAACTGAAACGTAGTCTCTTACTGTTGGCCTCATTAGTAAGCTCGAACTCGCGCAACGAGCTATGGAGACAGCTATGCTCGGTGTTTCCCTGCGAGATAAGATCTGGAATGAGGAGATCCACAGGAGGACTAAAATGACCGATATAGCTATTCGAATTAGCAAGTTGAAATGGCAATGGGCAAGCCACATCGCTCGTAGAACTGACAACCGATGGGGAAGAAAGGTTCTCGAGTGGCGACCACGAACCGGAAGTAAAATAGTAAAGTATTATATCTTTATTTTATTTACATGTCCAAAAATATACAGGTTTTATTGTATAAAATACATTTCAGCCGCGTGGGCTTGGCGCAAGAAAAGGATCATCACCCTAATATATCTTACCGTGGGTGTCCCGAACTGGCTAAAGGAACATCCAAGAAATGGGGCAGCAGCATTCTCTTCGGTATATTTAAGTCTTCTCCGATCACCAAGACGCCTGCCAAGCGTAGTGATTATAGCAAACTCCCCCTATGATAAGCGTCCAAGGTGGCTTTTGGAAGAGGACTATGTTCAGTAAACGTCACCAGTTGTTGGAGTAAGTTCTAAAATCTATATCCTACAGTTAGGTACCTATGTCGAACACGCATCATAAAATTGCACCACATGCACTCGCCCGAGTGCGTTGCATTACAAATCCTGGTGATGCAAGGCTTCGGTGTCCTGTTACCGCACTCCTGTCTGAGCGCCTAATCCTATTAGCAAGGGGAAATGAAAGCCATGTGGCTCTTATTTCTAAAATTACATATTGCTCATGTTTCCTTGTGTTAATGGTAGACAAGGATGCTTGATAATGTTTGTGTGTTTGTGTGATTGGTCTTAACATAAGACTTAGATTTGTCTACTACAACGTTCGTCTATTTATTCTATTATAGAACCAGTAGAAAATCCTGCCTAATTTACATAAAGACTTCCATTCTGCCGTCCATGCTCTTTTAATAATGAAATAGGTACCTACGTATTATTAAAATATTTACTTACTATTAACAAACAATAAAATTGATAATTTTGCTTGCCTAGATTTACGCAGTACCTATTTGACAGAGTGAGTGAAGTGAGCGAAGTCTTTGAAACAACTGGAAAAAAAAAATCTTTCATCTATCTGGATGTATGGGTGTTGGTACTCGCATAAAGGTAGTATTTTCCAACGATTTTTTTTTTATTATGTACGAATTAGTAAATTAATAAAATCTTGATGAAACTTGCTAGGTACTTTATACGGATTTTAAAATATCATAGAATGATTTCATCGTCGGCGATATTTGATGGGGACGTGTATTTTTCATAATATGAGGGGGCGGTAAACTGCGCCGCAGCAATAAGGTATTGGCAATATTTAGCAGAAGCATTCGCGGTACAAAACTTTTGAGTAGGAGCAAAATTTGTCAAGATGTTGTCAAGATGTGAAAAGCAGTAAGATCGTTTGTGCTTGCAAGGTCAACCTGTTCGCAGAACTACTAACAATTCTGTGTGTGGATTCTCATTTCTTATAGCCACAGATTAATGTTACTCATAGGTACGTACCTAGTACTTATTATACCATTCTGTATCATACATAAGTCTTATTTTTGCAGATAAATCTGCAAGAGGGAAGCCGAACGACTAACGATTTTCAGCAACGCCTATTGTAAGTATACCGATACTTTACTTAGATATCTCCACACCTAAAATATGAAACCTAATACATGCTCTGCAAATAATTTGCATCTAAAGTTAACCTTGCATCGCCTTTGTCAGCTGGGCTGGGTAACTACGTAGGTCTGAGAGGCGAAATAATAATGACTCATCAGCCTGCAATCTGCTCTGCATTCAGACTAACTAAAACAGTCACAAAAACATTTGCTGTCAAATGGTGCACTGCTGAATTAGGAGCGCATTAATCCTCAAGGCCGTGAAAATATCTTGGAATAAAGCTGGATATTCATGTTTAGCTCATTTGTAAAATCTTTCAAATACCTACATCGGCTACATAAAAAGTGTTTATTCGCACAGTACCTTACTTTGAGCTTAGTTTGAAATAATTTATTCTGTGTTATAGGTCTGCAAAACGTTGCGTAACGCTTCTAATAAATTTTAGACAAACTGCCTCTATGGAGTGGTGGTTATTAATTGACTCATGACTCGCAGGCGGCGGGTTTGATTCCCGTGGCAGGGCAGGTATTTGTGCACAGGAAAAAAACAGCGCAAATACTTGTTCTGTGTCTGGGTGTTGTAGGACCATGGCCCTCAAAGTTCTTGAGTCCCCAAACACAGGGAATCCCAGTTAGAGTCTAGGATCTATGTACGTGATCAATCAATGTGTAGGCAGGCCACATTGCTCGTAGAACTGACAACCGTTGGGGAAAAAAAGGTTATCGAGTGGCGACCACGAACCGGAAGACACAGCGTAGACCGGCCCTCCACTAGGTGGACCAACGATCTGGTGGAAACCGCGGGGAGCCGATCAATGTAGGAGGCCAGCAGCCGCTCAAAGTGGCGCTCTCTGGGGAGGCCTAGGTCAGCAGTAGACGTCTTCAGGCTGTTGTTGTTGATGATGATGATGATGATGAATTACATTTTTAAATGTTTTTATTCGCTATTGTCTCTCACGATATTAATTTATTAATTATGTATTAAAGGTCTGTCTGCATAACGTTGCGTAACATCTTCTAATATCAGGCCTTCTATAGGCCAACTTATTCTATTTTGTGGAGCATTTTACAAGGTAACCATTAGCTTTGTTAATATAGACAGTGAAATGATAGCAACTTAACGCCTAAATTCTGTAAAAGTGATGTGCAGCGTAGCAACACAAGGTCACTGATATTTTTAATTAAGGTGTGGGCACTTCTCATCTAACAGCTTTCTGACTCAATTCCATGGACATAGAATTTTACTTTTATATTAAATCCAACAAGTAATTCACTCCGGAAAAAATTAAATTAGGCAAATGTTGTATAATTGTACCCATTCGCAACTTCTAAAGGCTTAATGAAAAACAAGTTTAGTACAAAGCTCGACAATAACTCCTAATTTGAGCAAAGAAACCACTGAGGCATAAACAAGGCTGTCCGCGTCCCTAATTGGAGTCTCAAGGCGAATGCGAGCCACCCACAAGCCCATGCACAACTCTGAATAAATCTGGACCAGTTGTTACTAAATGCTGTGAATCGCAGCTAAAATAATTTATAACACTGTTTATTTAAAACTAGAGGACAACCGTGGGTTCCCCTGCATGTTTAATACATACAATCTTTCATACCCCAACACTTTACTCGCTTTTCAAAAATAAGTAATTTCTCTTACATTGGTCCATATTTAGTCCATGGACACTATTGGACACGTGTAAGTTGAATTGGCAATCGGTAGGCCACATCGTAGAACTGACAACTGATGGGGAAAGAAAGATTATCGAACGCGAGGACGCAGCATAGGCCCCCCACTAACTAGACAATGACCAGGTCAAAACCGCGGGGAGCCGATGGATGCAGGAAGCAAGCAGCTGCTCAAAGTGGCGCTCTATGGCGGAGGCCTATGTTAAGCAGTGGACGTCTTCACGTACGGCTGTTGATGATGAAGATGATGATGATGACACGTGTATAAGTAGGTACACCATAAAAGAAAAACTCTCCAAATATTATGAAGTCTTTATGTCTAAAAGTAAAATTACAAAATACTTTTATGCTAGTACAATAGGCGGCCATATGGCTTAAAGCGATCTCTTACAGACAACCTTTCTATCATACAATATACCCAATATACCTTTGTAATTACCTACGGAGCAGGTAAAATCAGGGTTTAAAGGCGTAATCCGCGTAATCCAATGGATTAAACGGGCATGCCAAGTAATATATATATTTATGTCAATGGCTTAAAATGAAATCACGAGGCCTTTGAAGTCGGTACAGTCAACCGCTGGACTTTTCTTAAGAAAAAATAAACTTTCCTAATACACTTTAGTGAAAGGTGGAATCCCGGGTATAGGTGCCGATACTGCCGATGCTGTAGCGAGTCTATTGCTGAAGTTGGCTTTGACGGCCTCTAAGGTGTGGTGGTTGAGCAGGTCGGCTCATAACATGAAAGCTGCAGGTTCGATTCTCGCGGCAATAAGTATTTGTGCGCAAGAAAAAAGTTTAAACACTTCTTTTGTGTCTGGGTGTTGTGGGACCATGGTGCCACAGTCCCTAGATACAAGGAATCTTAATTTGGGTCCAGTGTCCAGGTAGTACCTATGTAGGTAGATAAAGGTATGGAAAAAAAGAAAGAAAACTATCTGCGAAATTAGGTACGTACCTATATGGGTATTAAGCTGTGAAGGTCAGAGATTGGTATCCTAGATCTATTTGATCGATTTTTCAGGTCTACCTCATGGTAACTTTGTAGGTACCCAGGTACGTATTTCAGTAAAACGTAACATCTTCAAAATCATACTTACTCACTTTGTTATCGAGCTTTTCGAATCCTCTGGCAACCCCACAAAAATCAGCGTCGAAGACATCGGGTAGGCACTACACAAAACACAAAAAACACAAAAATTTTGAAGATTCGCACGATTGCAGAATCTTTTACCGACACAAACCTACTAAAAAATAAACTATCAAATGTTTCAAGTCAATGAAAGGTGTCAATTGTAAAGGAAAAATATTGAAGTAGCCAGTATGATTGAGTTTATATGCCAGACTGCGTTATTTTATGGCACAGCACAGAACGGGCGTGGGAGAAGATCTGTAGGTGTCGGCTTGTGGGCCACAATTTGCTTATTATTATAATGATCTTAAGTTCCTTTGTTTTAGTCGATATGAGAGATATAAATTTTAATAGACCATTTCCTGTTTGTAGGATCACTCCATCAAATTACAGTCTATTAGGTACCTATTTCAATGAATTTTATGCTTCAGGCTGTTATTGAAAGTTGAAACCACTAAAGAGAGCAGAATCATCTCATCCACACAATAGATCGATAATATTATAGGTAAGGTCCAGTGGGGTTAGTGAAACATACTTCACAGGCTGACATACTTTACTTTTGATTTTATGTAAACGGCTCTATAGTACAGTAATAGGTCTCGTGTTTATAATAGCGATGGGTGCGAACTTAGAGTATGCATTAGTACATACTCTAAGGGTGCGTAGTATTCTTGCTGAAATCAGCTACCTGTGACACGAGTTTGTAACTCTATAGTAGTGTGTTTAGCGTTTAGCGATGAAATCATCAACTATGACTACCTGACATAGACTGTACTATGACTACCCAGACTGTGACTACAACTTGACTTTACGAATAATTATTCTAACACGATGAATAACTACAATACTTAACACTGGCTAAATACACTATGTGTGGAGTCAAAATATAAGAGAAAAAAAAGTAGAATGTCAAAGTAACACTATGCTAATCTACGTGACATTGGCAAAATTGTGGTTACCTCTCCACAAAAGCCATTATGCATGTCATGTTGGTTTGACAGTGTGTCCATATGTGGCAGATTTCTGCTATTTTGGCAGATTTGACTCTCAAATTTACACTGTGGCAGATGGTGTAAACTATATAAAAAAATGTGGCCGATTTTGGTAGATTTGGGAGTTTTTATTATTTTGAAGTAAAAATCAGAAATATTGTTGTGAATATGCGCAACTTTATTGCGCATATTCAACAAAAAATAACACAAGAAACTTCTACTTCTTCTTTTTTTCTTTCTTTCTTTTATTTGCAAGATCTCTATGGTTCAGGATACTTTTGAACTGACTTTACGTTTGACTAATGTACCTTTCAGAACTCTAATAATCGTATTTCTATTTATTTCATTATATCTATTTAAAACTACCTCAACGCACGTTTCTTTATACCAGTCATAGCACCGACTCTACGCTAAACTTTGTCCAGAACTGAAAAATCATTTTCTGCTACGTATTCTACAAGACGTCTGTAAAATTTGTAAATCACATCCTTGCCAGAACTTCGACAGTAATTCTTTATATTTCAACAATTTTTTCGTGCTTAAATCACTGCTGTCATGCCAAAATCAATAATCTGCAAATTAAGGTGGAAAGTTTCACCAGCGCGGCAAATTTAAATTTTCTTGCGTTCTTTTGCCAATAATAGCTTAATTACTCAACGTGATTACATTAAAATTGATTTAAAGTTAAAAAATAAAATGTATCAACAAATTACGATTAAAAGTATCTCCTAGATATCATTGGTTTAGTGACAAATCTCAATAAACAAATTTCATCTTAGTTTTTCAGTCTATTGCCATTTGGTGCTAAACCAATGATAATATATAGGTGATACTTTTAATTGTAATTTATTGATACATTATATTTATTTGCGCAAAATTAGTTTTATGTAATCACGTTGAGTAATTAAGCTATTATTGGCAAAAGAACGCAAGAAAACTTGAATTTGCCACGCTATTGAAACGTTCCACCTAAATATCCTTTGCTTACATCATGGAAAAAAAAATAACAGTATTACCAGAAGAAAAAAATAGTTCGGTTTCTAGATATTTTTGCCAAGCTGTATAACGAAAAAATCGGGGAATGTGAATCTAACGTCGATACACATTGTAACATTTTCTTTGATTTTTCATGCCTACATGAAATTGAGTTCCTATTTAATAGCTTCTTAACTTTTTTGAATGGCTAAGTAAATACTTACGAAAATAACATTTTTTTATTGTTTTCCATTTTCCTAATATTATAAAATACTGAACTAATATCTGCGAGATATATTTTATGCCGCATTTATATCTCGCAGATTTTGGAAGATTTCTAGCTTATTTAAATTTAGGGCAGAATCTGCAATTTTCAGATGGTCACACTGTGCTTTGATTTGAGGATTGACGCTTGCTTCGAGTTTGTTGAATCCAGCGAAGTTGTTGTTTGCTTTCAAAGTGATCTTTTTTAAAGTTTTCTCTTACTACCATTATGAAAACTGTGTATAATTATTAACAATGTTGAATCAAACGTCGACTGAGGCGTTGCTCTCAGCGACATACGTTGAGAACTACTTAGATTGTGTAGAAAACCTTCCGAACGATCTGCAGCGACATTTATCGCGTATGCGAGAGCTTGACGTAACTTACAGAGGTAATTTCCTTATATCACCTTTAAATTACCACAAACATCGCTTCACCGAAGCCTTTTCTCTCATACGAGTTAGAAATATTTCGTAAAACACCTTGGAAAATCTTGTGTTGACGTTTGCGTTGCGACTTCATTGCGTACGCATACATATCTATAGTCAACGATTCTTTATAATAGAAGACCAAAATAACATGTATTCCAGTAGTTTGCCGTTGCTATATCGATACTTCTTCTCCGCATCTATAAAAAAGCGTCGCTGCTACCAAATTGACCCACTTTTAGTTTAATTAGTCATGTGACCAAATCTAGTAAAGTATTCAAGTGTTCTATGATTAGTGAATATAAGAACTCTACATGCACAATTCTGATCCATAGTTTTGGGTGCTAATTATGTATAATTATAAAAAATAACCTACAAAGTATTCGAATCTGCACTGAAAAGTACCTAGTAGAATTTACAATGTCAAACTTATTCCATAGATTGTCTCCGAGAGGCAGAGAAGCATCTAGCGGTATGCATTGGCACAAATATAGAAGAACGCCGCCGCAGCCGTGCAGCTCTCCGTCTGCAAACAGTACTGGTTGCCGCTCAAGAAATCGGAGACGAGAAACTCCAAGTTGTGCAGATACTACAAGACCTTATAGACAACAAGCAGCGGTCACTTGATGGTGATCATAAGAAATTATGTGAGTTTAATTTGTCATTAATAATTCCTCACTTTATTTTTCAACTTCTTACCCTTACCCTTTAGTTTAACTTCTTGACAGTTTTTCTAAATATTATCTTAAGGTGGAATGTTACACTAGCGTGGCAAATTCGAATTTTCTTGCATTATTTTGCCAATAATAGCTTAATTACTCAACATGATTACATGAAAACTAATTTTGCGCAAATAAATATAATGTATCAATAAATTACAATTGAAAGTATCACCTACTTATCATTGGTTTAGCGACAAATGGCAATAGACTGAAAAACTAAGAAGAATATTGTTTACTGCCATTTGTCGCTAAACCAATGATATCTAGGAGATACTTTTAATTGTAATTTGTTGATACATTCTATTTCTTTACGTTAAATCAGAATTAATGTAGTCCTATTGAAACTTTTAATATCTATATTTTATTCCTAGCAGATAGTTAATTATATGACTTCTATACTTACATAATTTGATTATCTTTCATATTTCCAGTATCTTGCCTAGAAGTAACAACAAATGGTACAGTGAAAGAAGAACCAGCGCCGGTGCCCGAGCCTGTCAGAGAGAGAGAACGTGAGAAGGAGCCAGTGGTAGTACCGCCACCACCACAACATACCGCCCCACCACCACCACCAGAAAGGAATACAGAAAAGGAGAAGGAGAAAGTTGAGCGAGATAAGTCTGGAGGTAATGGATTAGGTTAGACCTATTTAAATTTTTCTTATAAAATTATTAGTTATTATCAAAAAACCTTTAGTGGAGAGGAATATGCCTAGAATGCCCAGTAACTTTTCTATTTTATTACTTTGCCAATGTTATTAATTGAAATGAAACACTTCCTTACCACATACTTTTAACCAGTTCAGTTTAGGGAGTCGTTTGATTTGGTTTTATCACAAATATAAGTACTTGTGTCCAGAACCCTTGGTGTGTGAGTCCAACTCACACTCTGCTGGGTTTTGTTTCATACAAATGAAACTTATAGTATGTGTGGAAGACCTAACTTCATCGTAAAAACTAAGCTTAATTAAACGCATCTGTCCTATTTGTATTCTATATGAATATATTCTATATGGGTGATAAGTGAACTGATGTTGGTTGCAATGCATGATACACCTGCTTAGAGTGTATCTTGCATTTCCTCCTACCAGCATCTACTCAAGCCACCTCAAGTATATAAAAAAATGATGCTTCACCCCAAATAGGTTTTATTGGAAGGGCTAATATCGATAGGGCGCTTCCTCATCTGGATGCGAAGCGTTATTATTTTGTGCTCTGTTCGAGCCATCCTGGCTGCTTGAAGTAACAGTGTCGCTAAGCTGCTTGCACAGCTGCTCCTGTGGCTCTCGGAATGATGATGAGGCATTTCTGATGTTGGTATTCATTACTCCAGGTGAACGGTGGTCGAAACGACCTCGGCGTTCGCGAGCGACGACCGGTGGCGCGACCGACGGCGCCGACTCAAGCGAACGAGACAGTGAGAGGCATACACACAATACTACTCACAAGAAAGGTAACCAATAGTACCATTCACCATGTCTGGGAATATCCGATATTTTTATTGCCATTGCACTTCCATTGCACTTTCAACATAGAAGTGGGAGTGAGATAACAATAATTTTCAGATGTCATCACAAATGGTGCAAGTATTAACCATCTATTTGTAGTTATAGCATATGTATATCCTCTTTGAGTAGTTATTCAATAACTAACTGCATCTTATTACCCTCAACTTTACATACTTTATGCTCTTGATTGTTGAGCTACCTTGGTGAAATTTTTTATCAAGATCAGTTCAGCCTTTTTAAAAATGTAACCAATTGTTTTTACTAACAATATTCGAATTGATAATTTTAGTGTGAATTAATAAAACTAAGGCGTAATTTTTCAATAATCGGAAAAAAGTTGTTCATTAGATAAAACAAAACACTGTAAAAATAAAAAGAAAATTTAATGAGCAGAATACTGAAAATTGTAATGTTTTTGTTTTAGCTGGTCTATAATTTATAAGTTGAATAACCTTTATCCAGCCATTGAAAAATCACCCCTAAGTAAAATAAACTAATAAACACTACAAAAGTCCTTACTAATCCATGGTAATTTCTCAGGTATAGGCAAGAAGAAAAAACGCAAAACAAAAACGGCGCAACGCTCAGAAACGCCGCCTGAAGAGACAGACGCAATCGACCCCGACGAACCGAGATACTGCCTGTGCGACCAGATATCATTCGGGGAGATGATACTCTGTGATAATGACCTCTGCCCTATAGAATGGTTCCACTTCTCATGTGTATCACTGTCAACAAAGCCCAAGGGGAAATGGTTCTGTCCAAAATGCCGCGGTGACAGGCCTAACGTCATGAAGCCTAAAGGACAGTTCCTGAAAGAACTAGAACGGTACAACAGAGAAAAGGAGGAGAAGGCATAGTATTTGCTTAATAAGAAAAGACTGTAAATGAGTGGATAACTTTGATAAAAGTATTATCTTAAATCTACCAATTCCTAAATAATATGTGTAGTGATGATTAGATGGGACATTCGCTAGGTATTTGAAGAAACAATTGCCGTCGCGCTGCGCTAAGTCGCCTTAGAGTGTGATAGGGAAAACACGATAATATCTACAAAAATGTTGCAAAGATCGATGTTTCGTATTCCCGTTTCCTCCAAAACTGGAACGATGAAGTTGTTTTTGCATTAAAATTTATGGAGTGAGTATGACTAAGCTACTCTTAATTTTTTAAATGTTTATACTTTTCAATTTTGCACGGCGGTAATAACGGGGCATTTTTTGAGCGTCATATTATTATATCCTTTTGTAATTAGTGTCTAAAAAATCAAGTGACAGGGGCCTATCAGTAGACCTAGATTTTGCGAAGCAAAAAAATTGTCTAGAGGCATAATCCAGCAGGCTTAGCATGCGCACCGCGACAAAATTTTCTCGTCTCTTTTTCTCGTGAGAGACCGTGACAAGACTATGGTGGTCTCACTCTAACGGCGACGACAAGTTTTCTCGCGTTGCGCATGCTAGGGGTCCAGGAAGGAAATTGGGGAATACGTTTGGATATATTTGTATCTATTTGTATGGTATTTGTAATCGAAGCTCGGAATGTGTGGACATTTCACACAGCGCCATCTAGCCCCAAACATAACAAAGCTTATACTATGGGAACCAGATAACTGATACTATACTTGATACTTTTTTGTTTGTAAATACATACATAGAATACAATATAACACCGAGACACCGAACAAACACCTATGTTCATCACACAAATGTTTGTCCTGAGTGGGAATCGAACCCACATCCTATAGTTCAGAAGGCAGAGCTAAACTATAAAAAATGTACTACTCTAAAAATCAACGACTGACGGTGTTGGCGGTAATAAACATAAACTAATAAACTAGGAGTTGTCAAACTTTAGTTCAGACTGGCATTTGTCTGCAAAGTACAAGCTAGGGCTGCTAGGACTTCAAACCATGAGTCCACAAAATATTGTCTTATCATTACCAGTCATATAAACTATATAAAAAAATTATAAACTTTCCTCCTTCAGTTTATTTTTATTTATTACAGTACCATGTCATTCCACGAAAATATTCGGGTTGTTCCTGATATCCCCCACATTTTCGGCCCCATGGGGGATAACAGGAAGTAAGCAAGTATGAAGAAAGTGACATAAGGCGGGGAAAGACAATTTTGTCTACCGTCCGTGCTAACCCAGCTGTTGTCCCCCACTAATATAAGTCATATTCAAAATTATAATATGGTGAAAAAACAATAGATATATAATTACATTACTATTATGTTATAGTAAAATCACACTTCACACTCTTATATAAAGTTTATTTAAACACCTAGATAGATAGATAGAGATGTATGGTTGACACAATTATTGATATCGGCCGTCAGGCATGGTGGGTAAAAACCAAGTATGTGTGACGTGACCACCAGAAAAATCTAACATCATCAGGAAGTCGTCTCCGAGATGGAACTGCTCAATGGCTCTCTGAAACTACAAGTCGGATAGGTATCCTAGGTAGGACTTTTTTTCTATAATCTGTAAAGCAAGAAAGCGCTCTTTGTCTCTTTCTAAGACCGACTATTTCCTGCTTGATAAAAACCATTAGATTGAGAGATATCCACTCATTTCAGTCTAGCGGGTAACATTTCCCGCACTTTTCGAGTATTGAAATGTGATTACAATTTTATAGAAAATTACTATTTGATTTAATTTGACTTAACGTGAACTTTTTGTTCACAATAAAGTAATAAAAATTGTTTTGTTATAAGAATCTCCTGCTCGGAAGATATTTTTCAGGTTGTAACTTGTAAGAAAGATGTAAATATATTTTTTTCAGTCAAACGATGGAAGTACAGCGTAGTCATACGCATTTACGGCATCTATTGTATAGAGAGTATTCTTTATGATAGTTGTTTAAAATATATAATTTCGTACTATTTGAGTAAGTTATATGGAATATAAGGATTCATTAATAAAATGGGATTTTATTTTCATAAGACATCCGTCCTACTAAACGAGATCAATTATAAAATAAAATAAATAAATATGTGCGGACATTTCACGCAGCGCCATCTAGCCCCGAACTAAGCATAGCTTGTTCTAAGGGGACCGCACCAGATAACTGATAGCTGATTTACGAACAAAAAGTACATGCATAGAATACAATATAACACCCAGACACAGAACAAATATCGATGTTCATCACACAAATGTTTGTCCTGGGTGAGAATCGAACCCACAACCTATAGTTCAGAAGGCAGAGCTATTACCAACTGAGTTAACAGGCCAGTCTTTTATCGACAGTACTCTTCCAGTGTTGTAATAACAGGAATAATAAGCTCTTCCACGTTCGGTGTACCCACAAGGTATATGCATCAAATAAACTAAGGCTGCCAGAACCATAGAGTAGATGCCAGAACATCATCCATAAAAATTGTTTGGAATGATGACCCCTTAAAATATTACAGTGTATAACTGCATTAAAAACACAGGTGTATACACAGCTTAATTATGTAGGATTAGGTCCGTAAAAATAAACCAGATGGCGCTTGAAAAGTTACTTCTTTTGGCTGCCGTCAGAGGTCTCTCTATTTCCGTATATACAAAAGTACTCTGTGACATCATTATCAGCCTGAATACGACCACATACATAGATCCTGGACCCTAACTAGGATTTCCTGTTACCATGGACCATGATCCCACAACACCCAGGCTCGGAACAAGTATACTTGCGCTTTTCTTTCTGTGCACAAATACTTGTCCAGTCGCGGGAATCGAACCCGCCACCTGCGGGCTATGAGCCGACCTCCTCAACCGCTACACTACAGAGGCTGAGACGTTCACTGCTTAACATAGACTTGCTCCATAGCTCCATAGAGTGCCACATTGCAGCTGTTTGCTTCTTGCATTCCAACGGCTCCCCGCGGTCATCGGTTCACCTAGTCTCTACTGGGAGGACTACGTTGCGTCTTCCGATTCGTGGTCACCACTCCATAACCTTTTTTGCGACATCGGTTATCGGTCCTGCGAGCGATGCGTATGCCTAGTCACCCACAGGTGGCAATCGGTAATTAAATTCCCAGGTGCCACTTGGTTGTGAAGCAACGAAACCCCGGGCATAGTTCTCTCCATGGCTCGTTGTGATACTTTGAGCTTAATGAGGCCAACAGTAAGAGACCATGTAGGTACACAATACACATTATTTATGATGAAATAAAATGTAATTTTCATTTATAACAACTTAGGTATTTGATTTCTACAATGTTATCTCTGAAACTACAGGATACTTGTTAAACCGGAAAAAACATCACATCAGCCGCAAGACAGACTGAAAACAGGCATCCCCATAAAACGCCACTTTGGACGCTTATCATAGGGGCCAGGTTGCCATAATCACCACGCTTACCAGACGTCTTGGTGATCGCAGAATATTTTAATGTACCGGTAGAACGCTACTGCCATTGAGGAAAAACAATGCTACGTAATGAAATAAAACTTGTTTTATATTTATATGGCTTTAATCCAATATGAATGATCTATAATACACACAATTCTATATACTATTAGTAACCATGTGAAGTAATAATTTCATTATACTACGAGTTTAAATACATTATCTTAATTTTAAAATAAACAATCCATACAAGTCTACTTGATAGCACATCATTTGAATTACATAAATGCCAAGTCATCTGAAATGTTAGAAGTTCATTTTAATATAATGGTTTATAAAGTATTGCAATGGCTTATATTTTCGACTAGAACATTATTATTATAAATTACATCTATATTGCGAATTATAGGAAAATAATTTACGGATATTATTGTTATAAAAAATGGTACTCGGTACCGAGATTTTGAAGTGGTAGAGAAATGCAGTGTTAAGGTGAATCCACACCAAAGTTACTTTTTGTGGAGCAACATTTGCCATAAGAAAAACAGAAGGTTTTTTGCCTTCATTAGTAAAGTTGCCCACTTTTTACAAACAGTCAACAAAATTATGATAATGTGCAGATTATTATAAATTAACAAAACGAAACTTTTTTTATAATAAGTAAGTTGTTAGTTTTAAACTTCCATCGTCACTAACATTACTCAAGTATTGTTTACTAACGGGATATTTACCATGTAATTTGTTTTTTTTCGAGTTGCCGATATTTCGGTACTACGGCACGGTAGGTTTTCGGTCCGGTGCTTGCAACAGTACCGAAATATCGGCAACTCGAAACAAACAAATTACATGGTAAATATCCCGTTAGTAAACAATACTTGAGTAATGTTAGTGACGATGGAAGTTTAAAACTAACAACTTACTTATTATACAAAAAGTTTCGTTTTGTTAATTTATAATAATCTAGGATTTATATCAGTAACATTAAATTATTTCAATGTTAAGGATAATTAATCTGTTGTTAATATTAGATATTGGCGGTATGGACGCGATAAGCAACATAAAACAAATAGTAGTAAGTGGCCGCAACAGTTATATAAACTTAATAATATTGCAAAACGTTACTTCGGTGTGGACGCACCATTATTACCTCAAAATTAAACGAAACCCCATTTAATGTGCCCATTAACTACTGTTAATTTTGTTCTTATTAATTTAATAACGTGGAGTCATTTAATTGTGATTAAAGTAACACTAGGTTGACTTTTAAGTAAATTAAACCTAGTAAAGTATATATTGTAGCACTCGAGTAAGAGCTCGTATTAATAGTATCCTTGAGGTTTTACAATGTGTATTCCCGCAATATTAAACTAAAACGATAATACACATAAAAATGCATTTTTCGTCACACAAATAATTATAAAAACAAACAATTTTGTACCTATTTTTGATACATCATGCTGGCGCCAGATATTCTCATAACCAATCAAATACTACCCATTTACAACTGTGGAGGGCTGGCAAAGATGCCTTTCCATTAGCGTTAACGCCAAACGCTAACTCCAAAATGTATGAGAATGACATTAGCTATGACATTAGCTGTGGAAAAGTCTTCCATTCCCATACATTTTGAGTTAGCGTTTGGCGTTAACGCTAATGGAAAGGCATCTTTGCTACAAGGGGTCTAGCAAAGATGCCAGGGTGAGGCGTTAACGCCTCACGCACGCTAACTCCAAAATGCATGGGAATGACATTAGCTGCGGAAACGTTTTCCGCAGGCAATGTCATTTCCCATATACGGTATATGTCATACACATATACGGTCGGTCGGTTCGGTTATTGATACTATTACAGTATGTATAATAGTGCTACGTATTAATGTTAAGGTAAGTAAGTATAACCCCCTCCTCCCCCCCTCCCCTTCTCTTTCCCTCTTATTAATTAACATAGTGTAACGGAGGAATAGTTATATTGTGTTTTGTTTCTTTCTGTCGAGTTTGAAGTGGGCAAAGATAAAACAAGGGAACACTGAGTAGTTTTCCACTGTTAAACTGCGGCCACAAAAGCGCGTCAAGTTGCGTCAGTGAAGCGTCGAAATCGGCCATTCAGCACCCATCGCTGCCCGTGTTGATAGACGGCGGCGCCCCCTGATCCCCACGGGCAGCGATGACTAAAGTCCATTCATCCTTACCTGTCTAAAAAGGTAAACAAACATCCCAGCTTTAGTTTTCCGTCAGCATCCCACACTTATGGGCACGCACAACTATCTCAGATACTACAAGACAAGCAAGCGCGTCGAAACACATACAAATATTATTAGAATTATAAACTGTTACACCATATTTTATTCAAAAACGAAACTAAATCCAATAAACACAAATTAGCTGTCAGTATTTTGACATAGATTGTCTATGGATTTTAGTGATGGGAAGGTATTGAAAAAATGAACGGTTGAACTGAATAGCTTAGTTTTGGCGGGAACGCGAAAAAGTCACGTCGTCACATTATATTATTTTCCAAAACTTGTGTTTTTTCAAGTGGTAATGTGTAAAATGGTGGCGTTTATCTATCTCGCAGTTCTACAGTACTTCAATTTACTTAAGAAGAATGCACCACAGACTACTTAGGAGATACTACAGACTATGTACTCGTGGTTCACTCAACTGGACTTGACATTGCTTTGTAGGTAGTTTGAGCATTTTCTTATATTTAAACTACTCTGTGATTTGAAAGGTTTAAACTTTGTACTTACTGCGCCATCTAGTAAAAGAAGCGGAACTAGTTTTTTTTTTTAAATAAAACGGCCTAAAATCGATTTAATTCTACTGTTTTCGATTTTTTTCTACCTGTATTAAAAATAATAAAGCAACACCAAATTCCTGAGTAGTTTTAGGTCACACATTAGAGAAAAAAACAAATGACTATTTTAGGTCAATGCACAGATTTTATGCGTTTGTAATTTGTACTCTCTTTGATTCACTTTCTTCTAATGTCAAATTCTCGTACCGCGCTGTAATTACTCTGTAGTTCCGCGCAATTATGAAACAAATGTAGTGCTAAGCAAAGAGTATAATTATAATACTTAGTGCTTAGCGTAGCGTTATATACTCCCGGGTCTTTGACGTAGTGGTTATATGCTCTCTGTTAATTTAATTTGTTCAAGTTTGTTTCGAGAAATAGTTTGGACTTTGGACCGCGGTGAAGCTTTATATTTTAGAGTTCAGTTATATCAGAGAGTTTTTTTTTTCTTGTATTTTGGCTCCACACATAGTGTATTTAGCCAGTGTCAAGTATTGTAATTTTCATCGTGCTAAAGAATATTTCACGTAATAATATCAAGTCTTAGTCACAGTCATAGTCCAGTCTAAGTCAGGTAGTAATAGTCCAGTCTAAGTCATGCCCCAGTAAAGTGGTGGCAACTTTATTCGAAGCTTCTGTGGAATTTTGGAAGCAACACGAAATATCACGCTTCAATACATTATATCACTTGCCCACACACATGCTCGTAATTCAGCACTTAATGCGTAAAACGCCACCAATTTTAAACATTAACACTGGAAAAAGCACAAGTTTTGAAAAATGATACAACGCAACGACGTGAAAATTTCCGCGTTCCCGCCAAAACTCCTATCAGAGAGTTATTATTATCATATTTCAGATGCACACATTTTAGCATTTTTACCCATCATCATCACATCATCATCAACAGCCTGAAGGCGTCCACTACTGAACATAGGCCTCCCCCAGAGCGCGCCACCTTGAGCGGCCGCACGCCTTCAATATATTTCAATATATATATTAACATTCAATATATTAGTCCATAAATTGGTTAATATGAAGATCTCGTAATTTGTGCTATAATTACAATAAATTATTGAATACTTAGATAAAGCTTACTTATTGTTATGTATTTAGTAAGAGATTTAATTTAATATATTTATTTTTACTTTTCAAACTTTTCATTCATTCATTCATTTTTGCTTGTTGTTCATTCGATGGACCCTCATCACTATTCCTGTCATCCGCCATATTTGTTTACCTTTTTAGACAGGTAAGGATGAATGGACTTTACCCAATAGAGTCGCTGACGCTGCCGCTTCGCAGACGCGCCGGTGGGGCCGAAGCTTTATCCAGTGTTTTAACAAGGGGGCTTTATTTGTTTAGATATTTGACTTTTCATTCATTTTGTTCGGTCTTCGTAGAATGCCTGGCGCCAACATATAAAAGCTCAAATATATTTTGCAAATCCGAATTACTCTAAAACTAAAACTGTTTCACACAAACAATTTACAATACGGCAAGATACATAATACTTACGTGTCAAATAAAAATATTACGCCAATATTTTTAAGTACACTTCATTTTCATAAAATAACATCTAATTTTATAACACCGTAATTTGTGACGTTAAAATTTAAATATGACACTAAATTGAACACAAATACATGCTAATAGTCTAATAAAATATTACTTGCGCCATCAAAGAAACGATTTAAAAAAATCTGAAGTACAATGCATTCTTACTCCCACAACTCTCTCAAAACTGCATCGGGAATGAAAAACGACAATTGTTTTTTCTTCTTTAATGGCGCAAATTATAAATAAAATCTTCAACACCGTGAAGATTATTATATGTTGATCAAAGTCTATAAAATGTTTAGGTAATAAAAGTATTCGAGTTTTAAAGGTGGAACTTCATAAATTATTATACTTAAATAGCCTATAATGCACATTATAGCCTATATTGCATTTTTAATGCGATGTGCAGATAGAAGCATCTGACAACGTTATAGTAACAAGAATTATATTTAAAAATTGTGATTTGTGCCCGTTATACATTTTCAACACAATAAAGTATCTAACACAGAGTAGGAAAACAAACCACGCTCGCACCCTGACAGAGGCGAAAGTAATAGCCATATACGTGCCAAGCAATAGGCGCCGAGCGCAAACACTAATGACAAGAATGGATACCTTTTTTGTCATCTGCGCTTAAACCATAAGGTTTTATTCTAAAACATGCTTGAATGAGCAGTTTTTCTAGTGTCAATTTAGCATTATTTACCTCTCACTAGATGTCATTGGCGACAATTTTAGAAAGTTTGATGTGACCAAGAAGTTTATATCATCTGTGTATGGCATTCTGCGTTCCTTTGTTTTTGGCAAGTTGTGCGTCAGTTCCTTCATAACAGAGTTATGCCCATTTTCACCAAAGATCCCTAAACTACACCCTAACTAGGAATCCCTTTGGCTAAGGGCCCCTTAGATTTGACCCTTACCTAAATTCGTTTTCACAGGGCTAAGTGACACTTACTTTTTTTACTTTTGGTAGGACTTTTCTGCAAAGTTCGTCTAGGTAGGTACCACCGCTTTGCCAGTTATTCTGCCGCCAAGCAGTAGTGTGCAAGCACTACTGTGTTCCGGTTTGAAGGGCATTGTAGCTAGTGAAATTACTGGGTAAATGATACTTAAGAACTGATCTCACAGTCTAGAAATCTTTTTTAGACTGTGTGATGTCTCAGGATGACGTGCGCAGTGCGCAGTGTCACGCGAAACTTTAATTTAGAGTTCCGAGTGACACTGCAATCTGTAATGGGCGGCCGTGACGCTTAACACCAGGCGAACGACTAGCTCGTCACGTCATTCGTTTACAAAAAAGAAACTTAAATTGTAAAGTGACAGTTTATTCTTTTCTACGGTTTCCAAAACCCGTACGTTGCCGATTTTCGTTATTTTATTTATATATTTTAGAGAATAATCGTCAAAAATACAAGCAATATGCTTTATTGGTATTAGCACTAGAGTTTTTAATGCATTAGAAAAAATTAAAACAAATACGTTTTCTGGCGTTATGCGGGTAGAAACAGTTGCCAAATACAATTGAAGAAAAAAACTGACGTTTGATAATTTAATCTGCCACTTAACGCTATGGGGTCGAGCTTCGGTCCCCTAAATTAAAGGGATCCCTTAAGCTTTAGGGGTCCCTTAATTGCCGGTGAAAACAAAATTTCTGTCAGATGTCACTTAAACATTTTTAAGTCTCTTAAAATTTAGGGATCGTTGGTGAAAACGATCATTACACTCCCACAGAGGTTTCAACGTTCATAAACTTCTTGGTTCTCATCCACTTCTTCTAAAACTTGTACAGCTCTTCACGTTGGCTGAACGAAGTTGTCCGCTGCCATGATAAAGTTTAAAAAACAAATGACAAAAGCTACGTAGCGCCACCTCTTGATGATTAGAGAACTAAACTGACAATGCCTAAACGAAAACTGCTCATTGTATGAAAGGTGTCAAAAAGAGTGTGTACTACTTGGTGGTAAATTACCGACATTTTCGATAGAATTTTTTGGTAGTTGCAGTCGATTGCGAGCGATCTATTCGGACATTAGCAGGGTTGATGCAAACCAAACCCTAAACGATTTAAAAGTATACCCGTTTCATTTACACATATGCTTGTCTCTTTCTACTTACTGACATTGGCTTGTGCAAATCCGGCTAGGTGTAGGTACCCTATATGCAGAAACTGTTAATATTCCAGCCATTATAGACTGTTTGAAAAGAACGGACATTTCTATTTTATATTGCTGTCTCATACTACTACTCGTTTAAGACAGCCGTGCGACTGAGATAGCAATATTTTCCAGCTTTCATCAAAATCACTTTTCCAGTGATGCAAGTTGTAAAGCGCGCCATTGAAATATCGATTCTGACGAAAGCTAGAAAATATCGCTTTTCTCACTTCCATTATCATATCGAAAGAGTAATGGGAGGGAGACAGCAATAGAAATGTCTAGTCTTCGTTGGCGCTAGTTGTACTATTTAAGTACCGTTGTATTTCATACCCAAACTCCGTGAGGATTTTTGTTCGTAGGCGCTGCGTTTTCTAACTGCCGGGGTGAGCCTATGATCCGTCGTGCGCTGCCCGCTTTGCATAACCCTGGAAATAAGCATTTAATTGTGTTATACAAAATCATATAATATCTAATTTGACAGTTCGAAGGTGTTGCTGTCCTTTTCATTTAGGTCGAAATGACTAAGACAGCTATAGTTACTAGGTGGTAGGACTTTTCTGCAAAGTTCGTCTACCACCGCTTTGCCAGTTATTCTGCCGCCAAGCAGTAGTGATTTATGATCTGATCACTCAGTCTAGTAATCTGATTACTAGACTGTGTGATGTCTCAGGATGACGTCGCAGTGCAGTGCCACGCGAAATTTTTTTTGTTTTAAAGTTCCGAGTGACACTGCAACTGTTATGGGCGGCCGTGATGCTTAACATCGGGTGAACGACTAGCTCGTCACGTCATTCAATCGCATAAAAAAAGGGTATAGTAAAAGAAAAAGAATTTAGTTTACATTTTGCATAAAGACGACACCAAATTAAATATTATTATTACATCAATATAACATAATAGGCTAGTTGCCTGCTATTAAAAACGAACAAGTAAATATTATTGTCATAAAGTAGGCTGAAAATGAATGCAATAATTGACTGTATGTAAAGCTACCACAGCTTAGTAATGAGGTACTATGAAGGAGCAAGAGTGACGTCACTGCATGTTTGCGCTGTCTCTTTCTATTCAAGTATTAAAATGCTTGTAACTTTGTCATTTTTTGAGATATTCAATTTTTGTTTTCACGACTATTTATTTTTGAAATGAAATAAAATAAAATTAACTTATTTGCAACAACAACAGTTTTAAGCACAGTAGTAATACATAGTTTGTATATATGGTATTCGGCAGCCTCCGTGATGTTGTGGTTGAGCAGGTCGGCTCATAACCCGGAGGCGGCGGGTTCGATTCCCGCGACAGTACAAGTATTTGTGTACGTGAAAAAAAAGCGCAATTACTTGTTCTGTGTCTGGGTGTTGTGGGAGCATGGTCCTCGTAGTTCTTGGGTCCCTAGATACAGGGAATCCTAGTTAGGGTCCAGGATCTATGTATGTGATCGTTGGGCGTTATTTATTTTTTTATTATTTATATAGGTATACTACATAAAAAGAAGAAAAATCCGTTGCCACACATTGCAATCGGGCTTTTTTGAGGAATATTATTATTATTAATTTATGGAATAAAAAAACAGCAGGACACTAGCCCATTAGGCTGATGACGATAGAAAAAAAACAAAGATGATTGTTTTCTAAAACCCAAACAAAACACAATCGTTTATCTGAGATGAGCTTTCACCGAGCACAGCGGAAAGTGATATACTCGAGACATGTGAAAGTTTTGTGATCGGAACGTGAGCGCCGTTACGTAATTAATAGAAAGGATTAATCAACGAAGAAGACAACTGTCCAATTTAGATAATTTTATCAAGGAGAAATTTGTTTTTTTTTTTTTTAATGTTATTGAATGACGTGACGAGCTAGTCGTTCACCCGATGTTAAGTGACACGGCCGCCCATAACAGTTGCAATGTAACCCGGAACTATAAAACAATAAAGTTTCGTGAGACACTGCACTGCGCACGTCATCCTGAGACATCACCCAATCTAGTAATCAGATTACTAGACTGAGTGATCAGATCATAAAGTCTCATTTGCCCAGTAATTTCACTAGCTACAATGCCCTTCAAACCGGAACACAGTAGTGTGTATTTTATATTTTTAACAAGAGAGTTTTGTATATGAATGTTGGTGGTAAGGTTGTAGTGTGTGAATTCGGACTTGCACCGCTACATCCTATTAACACCCGTAACATGCGTCTCCGAACTACTTGTAAGGACGACCAACAGTATAGTCACGCCTTCCACCATGTAGACGCCTCAATAGACTCCAGTCCCTCCGCACACCTCTTTCATTCATCACCACCACCAGAACCTGGACCACCTTCGGAGCTGGCTCCTCCAGCCCAGCTCACCAGACATAGCTAGCGATCCCACCAGCGCTATCATGTAATTACAAGGTAGAGGAAGACCGAGAAGTGTGGTTGGATTGGACTGTGGAAAAATTATGTGTGCTAAAGGAGTGAATGTTGAGATGAGGTCTGACAGGAATGAGTGGAACAGAAAAACATGCTGCACCAACCCTATTTCAATGGGATAAGGGTACGCGGCTGACGAGTCAAGTTTAAAGACTAGAATCTTGATACCGACATAGATATCTAAACCTATAGGACTACCAGCTTATGTTACTATTAAATAGATGTGTTTTTGCGATTTCGAACCATATACAATACATATAGGGTACATTATCACAAAACACAAAACCAAACCATCCAAAGGATGCCATCACAAGAAACATAAGTAGCAGCAAGATTTGGTGACGACGCGGAGTTACTGTTCCTACTATTTGGGAAAACCACCATGTTTTTGCGACATCGAACCATACATCAATACACACAGGGTACATTATCAAACATACCGTCCAAAGGATGCCGTAACTCGTCCACGCTTCCCGTTAAGCTCTGCAGGTTAGCTTCCTTCATTTCTTGAACCAATCTTTCCACTTGTCGCTTCTTCTCCATTATTGCATTTTCTAAAACGCCGACCTGAGAAACGCGAGAGTTACAAAATTTATATTTGTATAGTAAATTAAACAGTTAAACAAGGAACCGTTTGACCCAAGAAGCTTATATAAAACATTGGAGAATGCATTGCGAACAACGCTTTGAAGCAAGCAAATGTGACAAATGACGATTCTAATTTTTTCTTTTCTTTCTTACGGGGGTAATCACATTATCGGCCGGAAGACCTACACTGCTAAACATAGGCCTCCCCCATAAAACGCCACTTTAGACACTTATCATAGAGGAATTTGCCATAATCACCACGCTTGGCAGGCCGCTTGGTGATCGCAGAAGATTTTAATGTACCGAGGAGAATGCTGCTGCCCATTCTCTGGATATTCCCTTAGCCGGCTTTTACAACACCCATGGGAAGAGTGGGGGTTTCCTTGCGAGATAAGATCCGAAATGAGGAGATCCGCAAGAGAACTAAACTCACCGATATAGCTTTGAGAATCAGCAAGTTGAAGTGGCAGTGGGCAGGCCACATCGCTCGTAGAACTGACAACCGATGGGGAAGAAAGGTTCTCGAGTGGCGACCACGAACCGGAAGACGCAGCGTAGGCCGGCCCCCACTAGGTGGACCGACGACCTGGTCAGAAACGCGGGGAGCCGATGGATGCAGGAGGCAAGCAGCCGCTCAAGGTGGTGCTCTTTGGGGGAGGCCTATGTTCAGCAGTGGACGTCTTCAGGCTGATGATGATGATGATGATGATAATGATGGGATGGTCCTATTCGCAAACCGGGACCACACGGCCTCTTCTTACAAGTAATGCGTCACCCTAAAGAAAGAGAGTACATGCTTCAATGCGTTGTTCGCAATGCATTCTCCAGTGTTTTTTATATAAGCTTCTTGGTTTGATCAAATCACTGACAATAATATGTGGTCGAAAATGGCGCCACCTGGGTTTTAAGTATCAAGTGAGGCTGTCAATACAAGTTGTTTCACTTAAAAGCTACAAAAATCACCCGTTTCGCGCAGGAAGTCTTAATTTTTCGGGGGTAATCTAGGTTTCTCGTGTCTACGCTTGATCTATGTGCAAAAAGAAATCATCTAAAACAGCTATTTTGGGGGTGAAAGCCATAAAAACAAATAATTCTCATTTGACTAGGATGAATCAGTAGTAGCTATTAAATCTTGTTATTTTTTTATATTGATAGCTCTCATTTCTCTCCCTCTCTCTCTTTAAGGTATATAAATAATGGGAATTTCATTAAAGCCGGATTTACATTACGCAATTAGTGGCTTGAAATTAGTTTTATAACACTAATTTTACCAGTAATTTCACGTGTAAACGTTCAGTTTTTTTTTTTTTTATATATTTTGGCTCCACACATAGTGTATTTAGCCAATGTCAAGTTTTGTAATTTTTCATCGTGTTATGGAAATTTTCACTTAAAGTCAAGTCATAGTCACAGTCAGAGTAGTCATAGTCTAGTCTAAGTCATAATCCAGTCTAAGGCATGCCCTAGTAAAGTGGTGGCAACTTTACTAGAGGCTTCTATGGAATTTTGGAAGCAACACGAAAAACCACGTTTCACTACATTATATCACTTGCCCACACTCATGCTCGTAATTCAGCACTTAATGCGTAAAACACCACCAATTTTAAACATTAACACTGGGAAAAGCATAAGTTTTGTAAAATAATACAATGCACCGACGTGAACTTTTCCGCGTTCCCGCCAAAACCAAACGTTCAGTTTTACAATGACAAACGACGATGACGTGACGATGTTTGACAATGTTTTGTTTTTGTTTTGTGATGATGATGATGTTTGATGGTTTTTTGTGTGTTTTTTTCGTTTGTTTTTTTTTGTCTTTTGTGACACTGCAGTAGTTTCATGCTATATTATTTTGTTGTTTATTGTTTTATATTTTTTGTAAAACTAATGTCATGCAACTATGTTCATCATGTAAATGCGACGCGAAACTAGTGTCGCGACAGCACCTGCGCGGAGTGGATGTGTGGTTTTTTGTTGGATTTTGACCCAGATGCTTTTTTTCAACCCATCCTCGAAACCACCAACGTCTTTTCTTCCGAGATAACCTTTTTTTTTCATTTCTACAACGACGTTTTGCATCATAAAATACAGCTTTGATTTTGACATTATCTCCGCGATACTGATAATTTCACGACACTATAATTTAAACGAAAGAAGCTTCACATGTGCTAAAATTAGTTTCACGAAACTAGTTTTATCATGCATGACACTTGTTTCGTAATGTAAATCCGGCTTTCAGAAGTTAAAATAAATGGTTTTATTTATTTATTTTATTTATTTTTACCTCTCGTTTTAAATTCTCAGCCGTTAAATGGTTGATTTCGGTGGCGTGCTTCGCTTGTTGAATCTGACTTTGTAACGTATCCACTTCGGCAAGCATGGACCGCTCCAAAGCCTGTCTGTAAAAAAGATATAACACATTATGTTATGACACGTGCCATTGGAAAACCGGCTCTGACGTAAGCTAAAAAATTGATTTTTCACTCTCCAAACATCTTGCATTAATCGTGCCATCAGACATTCTAGACAAATCACCAGCATTCATGATTCCCCACATTTCTATAGCCACACTAAAAAGGGGAGATCTAAGCAGATCTAGTAAAGCGTGAGACATTTCTAATCAGGTAGATCTCTTAAACAAAAGTACCATTATAAACTCGATTCCCACAAGAACGAGTATTTCACATGCCTCTATTATCTACAACGCATGGTTTTTTTAAGCTTATCGATGTGCGGACTGCTATGCAATTTACACTTAATGTTGGCTAAATGAATTAAATATAGGTACTGCTTAAACATAAATGTACAAAAAATAGTACATTATGATAGCTTGATTCTTTTAAGTATGTAAATAAATACATATATCGTCGCTCGTATGACTAAAGGTCCTATCTCACTTTTTGGCTGTTTTGAGTTAGGACCGCTATGTTAGTCAACGCGAAATTCTCTATCCATCTGACTAATCGTTGTACCTCTTAACATTTTGGATCACAAGATAATGATATCTGTTCAGGCGTCGTATCTAAAATTGGCACCGAAAAAAAATATTACAACGTGTAATTAAAGTACTTGAAATTATCTACAAAAGCATATAAAAATAAATATGCTGAACTTGCGAGCAACGAAAATATCTGAAAGTTAGAAATGTCAAAACCTTAAAACGCGTTTTCTGAACAATGGACAAAAATGAGATAAGACCTTTAGTCATACGAGCGACGATATAAGGAATATTTTTTTCTTGCTTCTACACGATATTATAATTATGAATACGTATTTTTAACGACTCTGTTCTCACCAGTATAAGCCACTCAAAGGTAATCAAAGAAACAGCTAAATAAGCGGCAGTTAAGAGTCGTTATCTCTGGTTTAAGCCATTCAAAGCAATTTTATATTGAAATCTTGTAGTCTTCACAATTAATGTTGCGCAGATTGTTATAATTATAGCATTTTATTTAGGCCAGTAGGTACATTTTTTCGGCGTCAATCCAAAATAGTTTTAATTAACGTAAAAGCAATTGATGCTTCCAATGCTTGGCAATGGTTCCCTGAGGTGTGGGTGTGGCGAAAAACAATATTAGTATAATATAATATAACGAATGAGCAATAGAATCAGTAAGCTATCATCGCAAAGCAAGAATAACATTACAAATGTTCAACAAAAATATTATACAATCCAACAAGTTCTCATACATAAAAACAGGATAGAAAGAAAACAAACTATTCTATATGATTTTTCGTTGTACAGTTCCAATGATTGATAATTGACATGTGAAGCCTAATTCGTGCCAATGACTACCATAAAAAAGACTTCGAAACAAAGGCGTTGAACTTTTTCCCTCTGGCTTCCAGCTAAACCTTCATTTAGCCTCACTTTACCCAAAAATGTTTCTTATCTATTAATGTACAAGGTTATCTAGCGTATGAAAAACAAAATAAAAAATACATGTCTGTTATTTATTTAATAAAACTGCAAGTCAACAATTTCAAATGTTGGTAAATAGAATAAGAGATTTTATAAATGTCGAAATACGCTAGCTTGAGATAGAAGACGCAGGTATCATACACCTTTAACACATTCGCGTCCTACCCCCGTTCATAAAGCTCATATCCCATGCCGCCATACATTTCACCAGCCCCGAGCGCGTGGGGTCTTCGGCATTACAGATGCGCCAGAGTGAGCCCACGAGGAGGGTTCGCGGAATATAGTATGTGATCGTAATATAAAATACGCTTTTACGCGCAAATACGTCGTAAATATGTGTCTACTACAAAGATGATACTTTGCCAAAAGTTCCGGAAAATGTTCTAATTTTACTAAAATGTCAATGTATTTACGATGAAAACCATATTTTTAATATGGATCCTCCACCTCCACCTCCTCGGGCCCGCGAATTCGGAAACGGTGAACCCTCCTGGAGGGTCTCCGGCACTGAATGGGTTAAGCGGCAGTAGTTGAGGCCTAATAATAATGTAGATTGAATAATATTTACCTATTCTCCTGTTGTCGACTACTGATTATCCTCTGTTCATTATGTATATCCTCCATAAGCTTCCGTATTTTGTTCTTGCACTGCTGTAACTCAGTCTCACAGTTTGCCAGCTTCGAGCGAACTAATACTATCTCAGATTTTAATGTCTTCTCGTTCTGTTTTACGATCTCGCTCTCTTCTTCTATGTAGTTAAGTGCTTGCACCTGGGAACAAAAGGAATTTGATTACAATTATTGTATGGACAAACGTGCTCCGCCTTAGACATCTTCGTCACTTACCATCAGGTGAGATGTTGTCAAACGTATGCTCATTTTAGAATAAAAAAATATATAAAATAATTATTGTATTTCCTAAAAGGATCTGTATAGAACTTTTTGTAATAGAAGTGGGAGACAGTAAAAATATTCCCAGTTCCAAAACAAGTAAAGAAGCAAAGGCACACTATTTTTTCTTGTTACATCAATAAGTTAGGTGCTTGCACCTGGGAACAAAACAATTTTTACAATTATTGTATTTTTTAAACCAATCTATAGGACTTTTAATAATAAATGTAGGATACAGTAGAAATATCCCCAATTTCATAACAAATATGTAACAGCAATGATGCAAGACTTTATTTTGGTTTTAATAATAGTTTTTTTGAACCAACAATGAAACTTAATTCTGTCCAAATGAATGACCAGTACCAGATCCATTAGAACCAAGTGCAGTATGCTGAATTGGTGAATGACATAGTACACAAATCCTCGAAAGTGATTGTTAAACATGCTAATTTCCTTTATTTCACCGTTGTTAAAGCTACTGTGTGGCGCGATGAGCTATGGAGGAGCTCGGTATGCTCGGTGTTTCCCTGCGGGATAAGATCCGAAATGAGGATCCTGCGAATCACGAGAGCCAAAGTGACCGATATAACTCTTAGAATTAGCAAGCTGACATGGCAGTGGGCAGGCCACATCGCTCGTAGAACTGACAACCGATGGGGAGTAAAGTTCTCGAGTGGCGACAACGAACCGGAAGACGTAGCGTAGGCCGTCCCCTCGCTAGGTGGACCGACGATCTGGTGAAAGCCGCGGGGAGCCAATGGACGTAAAAGGCGAGCAGCCTCTCAAAGTGGCTCTGGGGAGGCTTATTTTCAGAAGTAGACGTCTTCAGGCTGTTGATGATGACCGTGAAGCTATAAAGAATCCTCACCTGTTCAGTGCTAATCCGCAGCTGGTTATCTGCCGAATTGATCTGTTGCTGCAACACTTCTACTTGGCGCTCCTGCTCTCGACCTTTGTTCTCCCAGTAACCAATCTCAGCATCATACTGTGAATTATATCACAGAATACTTAATAGTCCAGGTAGAGATGATTAACTCCACGAAGTCATTTAAATAAATAGCGACTCTTGCCGCAACGCAATAAAGTGTAATTCAGCTCGCACAGCGCTACGTACCCTAAACAGCTGCCTCTCTTTCTATTGCTAAACCAGCACTGCTCTTCTGACGCGAGCCGATAAAACGGGCCGTTCCCATATACTTATAGCCAAAGAGTATATAATCACTGCATTCTACTTATAGCTTTGTACCCAAAGCACAGAGTGCGCCACGCCTGCTTACATAGAAAGTACTAAGTACACTTTAAAATACATGCTATATTTAATAAATATCTTTCTATTCTATAACTAAAGTCATTTTGATATGGCTACAAAAAAAAGTGATTCTCTGCTCCCAGCAAGTCCTTGGGCTTGCAACTAAAGAGAGTCTTCTTAAGCTAGTGCCCTCTTCACTTTTTATGTCTGATCAGCCAAGTGGTAATAAAGTCATATAATTATGTTGTAGATTCATATTTTCTTTTGACCAAGCATTATTATTTCCACCTGCTGACTCAACAACTTCTCACCCTGGTAATTCACCAGCGACACAAGTCATCAATACTTCGTTTTGAAGTTGTAACTGACCGCTTCAAGGTCTATATTTGCGATACCTAAGGTAAAGTGAAATAGTGACATCTTTGATACAAAGTAAGAGGACCTTCTTTATTAGGTCCATCTGCTGACTCGACAACTTTCCACGCTAGTAATTAACCAGCGACACAAGTTCTCGATACTTCGCTTTGTAGTTGTAACTGACCGCTTCAAGGTCTTTGCGATACCTAAGGTAAAGTGAAATAGTGACCAGTACATACAAAGTGCATTACCTTTATAAGGTCCATCGGCTGACTCGACAACTTCTCCTGCTAGTGATTAACCAGAGACACAAGTTCTCGATACTGCGTGTTGTAACTGACCGCTTCATGGTTTATATTTGCGATACCTAAGGTAAAGTGAAAGACTGATACGTACAAAGTAAGTGGATTACCTTTATTAGGACCACCTCCTGCTGACTCGACAACTTCTCAGCCTGGTAATTCACCAGCGACACAAGTTATTGATCCTTCGTTTTGTAGTCGTAACTGACCGCTTCAAGGTCTACATTTGCGATAACTAAGGTAAAGTAAAATAGTGACTTTGATACACACAAAGTAAGTGTATTACCTTTATTAGGTCCACCTGCTGACTCGACAACTTCTCCCGCTGGTAATTCACCAACGACACAAGTTCTCGGTACTGCGTGTTGTAGCTGACCGCTTCAGGGTACCGGTTCTCAGGGTTGTCATCGGGTAGGTTGACGGGCGACATGTTGGAGCGACCACGCGTGCGGTTGGGAGACTTTCGGAGCGCCTGCGACGGGGGCGGCGGCGATCGATATGGAGGCGGGGGTTCTCTATACGAGGAAGGTAGAATGTTTGTACCCAAATTGGAACAGTTTACATACATTACTAAAATATTATTTATTAACGGGATATTTACCACGCGTGATTGGTTTACAAGGTTTCATTATTTTTTTATTTATTTATGCGTTTAAATGACGTGACGAGCTAGTCGTTCACCTGATGTTAAGCGACACGGCCGCTCATAACATTTGCAGTGTCAGTCGGAACTTTAAAACAATAAAGTTTCGCGTGACACTGCACTGCGCACGTCATCCTGAGACATCACACAGTCTAGTAATCAAATTACTAGACTGAGTGACCAGATCATAAAGTCTCATTTGCCCAGTAATTTCACTAGCTACAATGCCCTTTAAACCGGGACACATTAGTGCTTGCACACTACTGCTTGGCGGTAGAATAACTGGCAAAGCGGTGGTGCCTACCTAGACGAACTTTGCAGAAAAATCCTACCACTTAGTAATTATGTTTTTTTAGTTTTTATTTAAGTTTACATACAGTATAGTATAGGTGTATTGTAGGTAGTGTAGGTATACCTCAAAGCTAGCTCTTAAGGCTGCTATATACGCCGATGCTCTATCTCGCTCGCGCATTGCGACATTTTTGAAAATATTAAATAACTGAATTTACTTACGAAAAATTTTGCCCATAGCTGTCCACTTACGCGAGACGGAAGATAACATGACTTTTTTAATCTGTGCTATTGTTTATACATCTTACTTTGTTTTTTTCTTTTAAACATTCGAGTGGGTAATTTGACCTTCACCTACTTTACGGAAACAATAAATATATAAAATCGATAAAGTAACACACCAATAACACACTGCAATCTGTGATGGGCGGCCACTCGTCACGTCATTCGTTTTTAAAAAAAAGAAATATGGCTGATTTAAATGGGTGAACTATTATTATTACCTATATTTTTAGTTTTTGTTAATTTTGGCAGTTGATTACATAAGTGGGACTTTTGATTTTTGAAATTAATCTACTTATCCCAGTTTGGTGTGTATGTAATAAAAAATATTTACAGTAGAATATTAATAATCAATTATCTAAAAATAAGAACCAAAGGTGTATAGAGCAAGGAGGAGAACTGAGGACTTATAGTATTAACTGAAAACTTTAACTGCCAAACTTCCCACCTCCCCCACCCTACTCACCACTCCAAATTGGAGTCATAACAATAAGTCATGAAATGCATGGATGAAAATTAAATGAGCCTGAGCATACAAACATGAAATTTTCATACTTTTATATTATTTTTGAAATAACTACAATTTAATTTGATATAATCCTAAGAGATTTTTTGACCGAGAATTATTAAAATATTTGTCCAAATAAATACCCACATTACAGAACGACGCACAGTCGCGTGAATTATGCTCAAATCAGTGTCATTCACAAAACGACCATTTCATGTTTGAAATTGAAATATTTATAATTATGTTTCATTTGAAAGATTGAAAATGTTGTGCCATTAATAAATAATTCACGTTGCTTTAACATTTTAACACCATTCTAAATGCCAGTTACAATTACATCCTGTGTAGTTGAGTCATTCTCAATAGCCATTCTACATTTTATTTATTTATTTATTTATTTAATTGTTAAATACAATATTCTCAGCAAACTATATTACATACAGATAAATTCATATATTTTACGAGTTCATATCATGACATATTTTCTGTATAAATATTAAATATAAATACATAATCAAATAAAAGCTCATAGTTTACCAAAACAAAAAAATGAAGTCCACAAGTAGCACAATTGTAAATATGCAGCCAACATTTCAAAAAAGTAATTAAAAGTTGAAATTTCCGGAAATATTTCCATAATGTATGGACACAAACGAAAAAGACTACAATCTTCTTCTTCTATATAGGGAATAGGGTTAGGTAGGACGTAAAACTAATTAACCAGGGTGAAGCCAGGGCGGGTCAACTAGTTATTGGATAAAGCACATTATATGCATGAGCAGTGGCACCTACACTTTCTCACTCTCCCAAAACCTACACCTCTCCTTTTCCCATGGTTGGTTCAGATATTAATAAAAAAAGTAGGTAGTAAGTAGATAGATAGGAAAGTACTCCTATGTAATAAAAATAGGAAATGTGGTTTTAAAGTAAGTTAGAATCAAAGAAGAATTCGATTTTCTTTGAATGACTTTGATGATTTCCTTGAATTACTGGCCCCATAGCTCAGTTGGTAGTAGCCCAGAACTGTAGGTTGTGGGTTGGTTCATACCCAGGACAAACAATTGTGTGATAAACATTGGTGTTTGTCCTGTGTCTGGGTGTTTTATTGTATTCTATGTATGTATTTACAAATAAAAAGTATCTATGTATTCTATCAGTTATCTGGTTCCTAGAGCTAAGCAGAGCTTGTACTATGGCATAGTACGAGCTCTGCTTAGTTTGGGGCTAGATAGCACTGTGTAAAATGTAAAAAAAAAATCCAAGGTTTTAATTCCTAGTGTAAGAAGAATATTCTCTTACCTGTAAGGCGGAACATCTTTCACAAGAGGACTATCGGTGTCAGGTGCCTTCCCTTGCTGCACACCCTTCACCACCCCCACAGGGTTTCCAGGGGATGTGTTTATGTTATTACTGTTATAAGGGGGGGTATTATTTATACGGTGGGGGGAACTTTGCTCTAGAATGTTGGGATTTGAGGTGTTATGACTCCTAAAAGAGACGGTGATATTAAAAAATATATATAGGATAACATTAACACATTCATTAAAGCTTCAGCCCCACTGGCGCGACTGCGAAGCGGCATCGACGCGGAAGTGTTAGGTACCCATCGCTACCCGCGGAGATCGCAGCATGGCTGTCTATAATTACCTATATGCACATGGACAGCGATGGGTACCGAATGGTCGATTTTGACGCTTCAGTGACGCCAATTGACGCGCCGGTGAAGCCGAAACATTATTCATTAAATAACTAGATTTTAGAAAGTCACGAAATTTTCATGACAAGACAGTCTAGGCTCTAGTACTAGGATGTCCCAGCCACTTTTCAATAAAACCCTTAAATTAATTGTACTCTTGTCTAGGTGTTACATTTTGTTACATCATTAAGTCTTGCGCCAATAAATATTTTTACTGATCATCATCATCATCATCAGCCTGAAGACGTCCACTGCAGAACATAGGCCTCCCCCAAACTTTTTTTTTACTGATGGGACTCAATAATTAATAAACTACTTTATAGACAACACATTACTAATCAACTAATTTAAAGACGAACACAAATTGGTCAATCAAATTAATTCTTTTAGACAATAAAGAAAGAACTAAGTAATTATTTTATATAACCATAATTAGTTACTTCACGTTAGTGCAGGTTAGGCATGCATAATTTCAATTATGCATACCTAACTTACTGGTGGATCCAACCGGAATAAAAATTAAATCTTTTTGATCCCTCAAGGGACTGTTTCAGGGGATCAAAACGGAAGAGACCTAGTCAAACATGTCACCTGAAGAAGCACATGACATCATGCAGTGACATACATGGTGATTTATTCAGCAACAGAAGAAAAACCCAAAACCACCACCGCATTTATGAACAATGCTGATTGGTCATTGCTCATCCACTGTTATTGAGGTTAGTCATCTACTAGTTTTACTTTTATTCATATTTCTGGTTACTCAGAATATGACTCATATACAGACATGTCAGTATCATTTTGATTTTGGATATAAAAAAATTGAAAGAGTGAGTAACAATGTTAAAGGGTGTTAAAAATATTGGGTATAAAAAACATTCTATTTAATAATGGTGTTGATTAATAAATTGTAGTTATAGGTTAATTATCAAAAGCGCTTACTCTTATTCTAAAGTCCTTCATCCAGTAGCACATTGAGCAAACTTTATGTAAGAGGGGGTGATTAATACTGTTTGTAGTGCATCATTGATATAAAAGGCTTAACATAATTCAGTTCTTAGAAATCAATGAACTGGCTGCGCAGTACATTGATAAAGTAGAAATATTGAATGTTTCTTGTTTTATTTTGAAAAGTTATTGTTAGGTAATTTTACTCATTAGCTGACATATTATTTTCGATATCAGTTTTAATTTGTTTGACAGTTCTGATATCAACTAAATAAATGCCTGCCAATAAACATATAACAATTACATCCAAACATAATTTTAAACTAGATACATAAAAATTTAATTTTTTTTTTTACTTTTTTTTTTTTATTTTTTAGTTAAGTAACTTACTAAATAGTAAAAAAATATATTTTTTATGGAATAATTTACTGGCACAATGATCCACCCTCAAAAATTATAGGTCATGGCTCTCAACATCACATAAAGAACTTGATTTTTACAATTTAATTTACACATCTTAGTAAGCTGTTAAAGCTATAAATGAATTTAATATTGTTACTAACCCATTTCCAACAGGTGATTTGGAATTATTGCCAGGTGCCATGGGTTTTTGGCTGTTACCAGGGTCAGACCGCCTCAGGATAAACTGTATGTCATTTGAATATTCGCCCCATTTCATTAGTATCTAAAAATTACACAAACTATTAATAAAAAGCAGTCATAGATGTTTAATTATTGTATTATTATGAAATTAAAAAACAAATTGTTACCTTTAGAGGATATTCCTGTGGTGCCAGAAGTCTTTCATTATTCCTCCATCTCTCAATGAGTGTGAATCTGCCCACTTTCCCTGTGGCATGAGCCAGAGCAAACACTACATCCTATAGTGTACAAGAATACACAAGATTACGTTATGTATGTAATATTTTTTATACATAGCTTTAAACGAAGTCAATTTTATTCAGTTATGGATCAGGAAGATCCTGTACTGACCTGGCAAGTGGTAGTCTCTGTGACCCCACAAACTATCCTTTGTATTCCTTCGACCCAGACCTTCAGCTCCATTAATTTCGGAAAATCCACAATACGCAATCGAACCGGCTAGAACATAATATTTTACTCAAAGAGTATTGACGCTTCGCTAGGAATTTTACTAACACTTAGCGCATCCAATCCGAAACTTCATTTATTTATTATAGAAACCCGACACAAACATACCAATTTACCAATTCATCAATTAATGAACTCAACTCACCACACCACAATAAAAAATGATATTAGAGATGACGAATGTAAAAAAATCGATTATTAAGCAAATTTTGATTGATCGATTATTATTTATCTATTTTTTTTCTACGTATATTAAAAATAATAAGACAACATCGCTACCAAATTCCTGAGTGATTTTAGATCACAGATAGGAGAAAAAACATGATTATTTTAGGTCAATGCACCAATTTTAAGCGTTTGTAATTTGTAGTCTCTTTGATTCACTTAATGTCAAATTCTGCCTAATACGGCGCTGTAATTACTCTGTAGTTCCGCGCATTTATAAAACAAACGTACTTCTAAGCAGTGTATAATTATATATTTATAATACTTAGTGCTTAGCGTAGCTCTTTGTTCTTTGACGTAGTGGTTATAATTATATGCTCTCTGTAAATTTAGTTTGTTTCGAGAAAGAGTTTGGGTTTTGGACCGCAGAGAAACTTTATATTTTAGAGTTCCAAGTGGCACTGAATCCTGCAACTGTTTTTGGCGGCCGTGATGCAATTAACATCAAGCAAAAATCTTTTGCTTTTTTTTCGTTTGTCTGTGATCCTTTTTTTTTTCTTTTCCACTACCTGTCTGTGTCACTCATTTAACCTGTATTTTTATTATTATTCCATGAAATACACCAAAAATTGTTTTTATTCACTAAATCTTTTTTTTTTTCTTTAGAAATCGATTTTTTTGGCCGATAAGAAAACGATAAAATCGATTATTAAAAAATCAATTTTTCACCCTTTAGGTCTCATCCCTAATTGAAATGAAATAAACTTCAAGTTGAACTCTTGGTTTTTTTTAATGGCCTTTGTTCGTGGAGAGGTAACCACAATTTTGCCAACGTCATGTAGACTTTTTTTTAATGGCTACTGTTTCCACCAGGTGCACTATTTTGCCACCACAGTTTGCCACTAACCGTGAAGGGATAAAGAACAAAATCAAACATGATAAAAAAAAACTGACGGGCCAATAGACAAGGGCCATGGACCTACTAAAAAAAGAAGGACCAGTCCCAATTGATCCCGAACCGAGGTACCCATAGGAAGTCGGAACGCTAATAAGTACGAGCGGACATGCACACACTCACATCATAGGAAGTCTATCGCCTGCCATTACTGCTCCGAACGAACCTCGCCCAAGACGCTGTCAACGTAATAGAAAAAAAATTATAAAATGCCGTCTTGCGTTGTGAAAAGTTGTCGGAATCAAACGATAAAAAAAAGTCAGGGGATCACTTTTCACATGTAAGCTTGTTATTATTCCACTAATTTCTAGCTTTTTCGATAAAATTATTGAAATGCAATCAATACACAAAATCAGTTAGTGTTGCCAACAATCAAGCTTGCAAATTACCCGGAAGTGTGGGAGAATGACGAAATTGTGTTCGAATACAATTTATTCACGTATACTGATCATAATTACAGATCTGACTATATGCAAAGGCATATTTCCATTATTATGCATATGCATGTGTTTTTCTGGTTAATAAATATTTTACCTAATGGACCTACTAATCGTGCATACTTGGGCGGGTTTTCTATAAAGTGTCGTGAAAATTAATTGATACCTACTTTAAAAAAAGACGTGTTGTTGACTTTTTTGGTTGGAAAACTGTCAGAAGGGCCATGATTGGTTGATAGTTTGGTAGTGTTGGTACCATCAGCCAATCATGGATGGTTCCGCTCAAAGAATATTGAGTTTGCTGGGGAGTCCAGCCATTACGAAAATATCGAAAAAGTTTAATTCCCGTTGAGCAGCAGTAGCGTCAAGACATATGACACTTACTAGTATTGGAAGTTTGTATAATAAACAACAAATATACATAATGGAAGATGCAAGAAGGGTTTTCATTTCAAAAGTAAAGTAGAAAAATACGAATGATGTGTTCATAAAACATTTTAAGCAACAGCCTGGCTATAGTTCTTTCTGCGAAATAAACAGTTTTATTGACTGACTAGCTGACCCGACCCGGTTAGTTAGTTTTACGCCCTAGCCCTGTCCAAAGGAAGAAAGAAATGGGAGGGGAAAAGGATGAATGGAGGCAGGTGCGCCTCTGTTCACCGTCACACATTCATCCTTTTCCCCTATCTTTTTCGCTCTCCCTTCTCTCTCCCCTATAGCATACAGGATAATAAGGAGTGGCGTCAACTTCGTTGCTGACGATGTTTTATCGAAGTGTATGGATTACATCACGCAGGTATAACTATAACTACAAGGGCTTCACTGCCGAAGCCCGCCGTACTATCGTACACCATGAAATTACCGCTAGGATTAAAAACTTAGTAATCTTTTGGCAACATCTAACTCTAACCCTATACGATAAATAATGCACACCAGCTAAGTTGCATCTAATATGGACAGACAGACACACAACAAAATAACCCTATACAGGTTCGGTTTTCGTACTGAAACAGAGTAAATATAGCATTAATACCGTGTAAAAGGATATGTATATATTTATATAGTAATAGTTTTTTTCAAATTCAAATTGGACTAACCCTGAGGGATGAAAAATAAAAAGACATAAGCCATTAAAGTTTGACTACTCTTTTACAAGCTCGCGTAGCTTTTTGGTCATACAAAAAGTCACACCAACGTCGACGAGATTTTTTTTTGTCGGTTTCTGGTAAATTTCTTCACATGGCAATTCTTTAATCAGTCACACTTATTTATGTGTCCGCCATTGGTGTACGTCAGTTCGATGTCAATCAAAACTCCATCCTGTTTTTTTTTTTAATTCTATGACAAGGGCGTTATATTTAACCTCCTTGCCTTTCAATGATCACATCGATCCACAGAATTCCCACTAGCATCGATCGATACCACAGAATTCCCACTAGCAAAGATCGATACTATATACCACAGATCAGTCTGTGGTCTGTGCAATATACTCATTATCACAGATAAGAGGTTTAACGCTCATTATTCAACCTTTTTTCACAATACGTCAGGTTGATATTTTTTTAATGTGCAATATTTTCAGAAGAGGTTTTGGCGGGAACTCGAAAAAGTTCACGTCGTTTCATTGTATTATTTTTCTAAACTTGTGCTTTTTCCAGTGTTAATGGTTAAAATTGGTGGTGTTTTACGCATTAAGTACTGAATTACGAGCATGAGTGTGGGCAAGTGATATAATGTAGTGAAACGTGGTTTTTCGTGTTGCTTCCAAAATTCCATAGAAGCTTCTAGTAAAGTCGCCACCACTTTACTAGGGTATGACTTAGACTGGACTATGATTACCTGACTTAGACTGGACTGTGACTAAGACTTGAAGACTTGACTTTACACGTGAAATATTCCATAACTCGATGATTAATTACAATACTTGACACTGGCTAAATACACTACGTGTGGAGCCAAAATATAAGAAAAAAAAAAAAAAATTTCAGAATATTTTCATAATCATAACATTTAAAATAATTAAAGCATAGAATTAGTACCTATCCTTAGTATCCTAATAGCCCTAAATAGGGCGAATTCTGTGGTCAAAAACTCAAAACTACAATCACAGATTTATTAGGTAGGTAGGTACTATATATCTGCTTGGTTACCATGGCGCAAGAGGAGGATGAAGAGGTCTGTTTTTTTAATAGGTAGGGGGAGTCCGGGAGAGTATACCCGTCCTCCACTAAAATGCTCACTAAATTTTCTTTAACTACATCTTGCTTTATTTTCAACGAATTGTATCATAACCTGCATCATTTAGCTATATTTTTTCAGAAACTGATAATCGAAAAAACTTTTAGGACGCGAAAATACGTTACCACTTCTTACTTTTAAACCAAACTGCCGAACTCAGTGGCGTCTCGTGAGCAAGACGGGAGAGGTGTGTGGTATCTAAAAAGTGTGGCAACGTTGTAATATCAAGTTCCACAAGAATTTTATGAGCTGTGGCTATTGGCTACCCCCTGGTAAACTCTCCCGGACTCCCCCTACTGACAATGTAAATAAAAATCCTAGGAATGGAATGTAGGTAGCAGTCCCTACCTACATTTGATTATTTATTAAGTACTAAATAGACCTACACAAGCCAATTATTCTTTTATAGGATTTAGTATTCAACGTCGAAGAGGTGCAGAAGATAGTGAGAGACAACATTGAGCTATGTCTAGGCGGCAACTCGTACAGCCACTCGCGTTGTCCGCAGTGGATCTCCATCATCACTGAGAAAACATTAGCGCGGCTGAACAAACTGAACAAGCCTTTTAAATACATCAGTAAGTTAGAAACGGCTTTGTATAACGTAACGTTCGTAACATCCAGTGATGAAGGTAGGTATGCTAGAAATGCTACACTACCTACACTTAAGCATATGTGACTTAAGTATACTTATCTGTCTATACATACCAGAGTTTTCGTAGGTATTTATTTCTAGACAAGCGTGCTACACCTTCGATCGCATCGTCACTTCCCATCAGGTGAGATTGTGGTTAAACGCTAGCCTAGTCAAAAATAAAAAAGGTACCGAATAAGAGTCCGGAGACGAAGGGTGTATAAAATTTTAATTTAGGACCCTAATATGTCCATATATTAATTTAAACACATTTTAATTACGAATCGTGTATTGCGCTAGGTAGCCAGTACAAGAAGTGGGTATGTCACTGAATATTCTCAAGTACCCACTTAATCCACATTATTAGTACAACAAAGTAGACAAGTACCCTCTAACCAATCCTAACATTCCATCTACTAACAAGTACATTTATATACATATGACATACCTCCCCCCTAAGTATGATAAGAGTTCATTAATAACATTTAAATAAACTAAAGTTACAATACACAGTATCAACATAAATAAAGATTGTCCTTTGGTCGTTGATATGGAGTTTTGGAATGTAAATCTATTTTATGTTTTATTTTTCCTGGTGCAGATGAGGGCATGTCCGATGGTGGTATCCCTAACATATCTGCCCATTTGTCGGCATCTGGAATCTCTATTATTATGTCCTCTTGACTATCTGACACATCCGTCTCACCATGCTCATTTCTACTATCTGGCTGTATCAATTGTTCTGTGACTGCACTTCCACCTTTTCTCTCTCCCTCCTCTGGCCTGGACTCTGTAGATTTCTTTTTAATTATTTGGTCTATATGACGATTAATCATATTGCCATCTTCTGTGCGAATCTTGTAGCTTAATGGACCATTTTTGTCACATACTTGGCCAGGTAACCATCTTGGACCAACTGTACTGTAATTTCGATACATGACATTCTGGCCTATGCTAGTCTCTCTCGTTTTCTTATCATTATTGCTGTTAATCTGTTTTTCAGTCCTCTTGTGTTGCAGGTTATCTGGGTGGATAGTATCTAGCAATGTCCGTAGTCGTCTGTTCATCAGTAATTCTGCAGGTGTTTTATTTGTTGTAGTGCATGGTGTTACCCGAAGTCCCAGTAGCAGATTTGGGATTCTAACGTCCCACGCTAAGTCATCCATTTTCCGCAGTTTGTCCTTTACAGTCTGCACCATTCGTTCAGCCAACCCGTTTGTAGCTGGGTGATAAGGCGCCGTGGTTACATGTCGTATGTTATTAGCAGTGAAGAACTGCTTTGTCTCGCTGGATACAAAACATGTACCATTGTCGGATACTACTACATCACATAGCCCATGGGTAGCAAACACCATTCTTAAGATTTTAATAACAGTGGCCGATGTGGTATTGTTAACCATGAATAGTTCAGGCCAGCGCGAGTATGCATCTACTATTATCAAAAAATATTTATTGTGAAATGGTCCCGCAAAATCTATATGGATTCGAGACCAGGGCCTTGTTGGTGTGATCCATTCATGTGTGGTTCTTGGTGGCATATGCCGATGTTCAAGACATTTAGTACATATGGTCACTAGTGCTTCAATCTCTTCGTTGAGGTGTGGCCACCACACATAGCGTCTAGCTAACGCCTTCGTTTGCACTATTCCTGAATGTGTAGCATCCTCAGCACCGCCCGCCGAAGAACATTTGGTACGACCACTCGAGAACCCAACAGTAAGCAGTCATTTTGTAGTGAAAGCTCTAAACGGTTCAGCCAAAATGGTCGTAAATCATCATCTAGTTATTCTAGTGGGCCAACCGCGCTGTACGTAGTAAATGACCCGTGATAGTGTCTTGTCACGTTTTGTTTCAGACGCTATGTGTTCAACATCATAGGGAAAGTCCTCAGGAGTTTCAGCCATTAACAAAATCTCACCGAGCTGTTGTTCTGGCTCTTCTGGGACCGGCTGTGGCCAGCGGCTTAGACTATCTGCAGAGCCAATCTGCGCTCCCGGTTTGTACACTATTTCGTAGTTATGTGATGTCAAAGCTATCGCAATTCTAGTTAAACGCGGTGACAGCATATTGGGCATAGGTTTTTTTGGATCAAATATGCCAAGTAACGGTTTGTGGTCCGTCACTATGCGAAAGTGCCTTCCCATCAAGTAATTATGGAACTTTGTGATACCAAACATAATTGATGTGGCTTCCTTGTCTAGTTGAGAGTAGCGTCTTTCATGTGAATGAAGTGTTCTCGATGCCATGGCTATTGGACGTTCGTGTCCATCTTCGGTTTCATGAGATAGTACCGCACCTACACCGTATTCCGAACTGTCGCATGTTAGTACAAGCAGTTTCAGTAAGTCGTAGTGTACCAACGTTAAGTCGAAGGTTATGAGACTTTTCGCGGTATCGAATGCGTTCTGTTCTCTTTCTGTCCACTTCCATGTCTGTGAAGTCTCCAACAACCTGTGAAGTGGCTCTAGTATTGTCGCCTTGTGTGGTATGAATCGTTCATAAAAGTTGTATAGGCCGAGAAATGCTTGTAGTTCCTGCTTGTTTTTGGGCTCAGGAGTATTAGCGATCGCTTCTACCTTACTTGGTGCAGGGTGGATGCCCGCCGCATCGATGATAAAACCGAGAAACTCTACTCGCTCTTTGTCGAATTTGCATTTAGTCTTATTAAGGCGAAGACCAGCTCGACCAATGCGTCCCAGTACGACGTCTAGTCTTTCCAACATCTCCTGCCTCGTGTGACCGCTCACGATAATATCATCGATCAGGACAGCCACGCCCGGAATGCCTGCTAGTAAGGATGTCATTAAACGCTGGAAAATCCCCGGACATGCTTTTACTCCAAACGCCAGGCGATGTACAGTATATAAACCTTTGAAGGTGTTCAATGTTAACAACTTTGACGTGTCCTCGTTAACAATCACCTGCGTATAGGCGCGGTCCAGATCCAGAGTTGAGAAAAATTTACCTCCTGCGACGGTAGCGAAGACTTCATTTGCCGTTGGCATCGGATATGTATCCGATTCGGTCGCTTCATTTACTGTGCTGCGATAGTCGCCACATAGTCTTATTTCACCTGACTTTTTAGGTATGGCTACCACAGGTGTAGCCCACTCCGAGTAGGAAGTCGGTCGTAGTACTCCTTCGCGACTTAGCCTGTCGATCTCTTCTTCAACTTTATCCTTTATAGCGTAAGGGACCGGCCGGGCCTTCAGAAATTTCGGCGTTGCCCCTGATTTTAAATGTATCGCCACCGGCTCTCCACGGTAAGTACCGAGTCCGTATTCAAAAACGTTCGCGTGTTTAGTCATCAGTCTATCAACTTCGAGATTGTCTGCGTTCGAGACGAAGTTAATGTTCATCGTTATGTTAAGCGGCGTGAACCAATTTCGGCCCAGGAGATTGGGACCGTTCCCTTTAGCGACGAAAACGCCCAGGTCCCGCCTGACTTCGTTGTATTGCACCGGCAGCGAGACCTTCCCAAGGAGACGGACGGGGGTCTCGGTCCAGGTGCGCAGCGTGAGGTCGGCGGGGCGCAGAGCGGCGCGCGGCAGGCGGGTGCGCAGGGCGTGCCACGTGCGCTCGTTGATGATCGAGAAGCTCGCGCCAGTGTCCACCTGCATGCGGGCCGGCACGCCCGCGAGCGATACTGCCACTTCGTAGGGAGGTACGCGGCTGGTGCCCTGTACGCAGTACACTCCATTTAAATGTTCTTCCGGCTCTGCAGCGAAGTTAACGTCACGGTTGGCGTTTTTCTTTTTGCTCAGGCATATCTTCTCTAGGTGTCCCTTTTTTTTACTGTAGCGACACACCGTGTTCACGAATCGGCACTCTCCAGCGTGGCGGTCGCCACACCTGTAGCAAAACCGGCTGATACTCTTTGATTGAACAGCGTTGATGTCCATCGGCTCGATGGTATCATGCGGCGCGGTGTGCGGCGGCAGCGGCAGCGCGCCAGGCAGGTGCACGCCGCCCGCCGTGATGGCGCCGGCCGCGTCCTGGATCATTCGGACGTCCCGTCCCGCGCTCTCAGCCGACAACATAGCGTCCACAACACCCTGATAACTTAAATTGTCACGTTTTAATAGTTCGTACTGAAGTCTATCATACCGCATGCCACAAACCATCTGTCACGTAGCATTCGTTCTAAATCGGTAAAATTACAACCGGAACTTAATTTTCGAAGTTGTGCGATATAGTCCGCCGCGGATTCGTCTCGTTTTTGATCACGTTTGTAAAACTTGAAAGACACCGAAATTTCATTTGGTTTGGGACTAAAATGTTTTGTTAGAACTGTCTGTATTTCTTCAAATGTCACATCACTGGCTCGTCTAGGCGTGATCAACGCAAGCAAAGTTTCGAACACTCGCGAACCACATACTGTAAAGAAGTTCGCTCGTTTAGCGTTATCTAACACCACGCCATTCGCCTCGAAACAAAATTTTAATCGATCGAGATATATGTCCCAATTGTCCGTTTGTGGGTTGAACTCATCAAATTTCACTGCCTTGTTGTCCATTTTTATCACTTTTCACCAAACGTCGCCACTAATATGTCCAGATATTAATTTAAACACATTTTAATTACGAATCGTGTATTGCGCTAGGTAGCCAGTACAAGAAGTGGGTATGTCACTGAATATTCTCAAGTACCCACTTAATCCACATTATTAGTACAACAAAGTAGACCAGTACCCTCTAACCAATCCTAACAAGTACATTTATATACATATGACAGACCCTAAGTACAAATAGTAAGAGCTTTAGTAACGTTCCAATGAGCTAACGATTGTCAACCTACTCGAGTGTGTCCACTTGTTTCCCAGTGCGCATGACAATAACCCAGAAGAACGGCTCGGGCCTGCACACGGCGGCGTCCTACTTCTGGGACACCGCCACTGATGGCGCTTGCACTGTTCGTTGGGAAAACAAGTACATGTACTGCATTATTAACGTCTGGGCGCTCGCGTTACAGATATAAATATACTTATGTTTAGTTAGTACATTGGTGATTTTATTCTGTTGTGTAGCTTGTATTCTGTAGGTATTTCTGTAGTTTGGCATGGTCTGGAACATAAACATAATATACTCTCCGTCCAACTCGCATAACATAACAGTTCAATCTTTGTCATAAGCTGGTCAATGTCGTGAGTTCTATTAACATAGGATCGTTTAAATAAAACAATACATAAAGCACATTTTAGTATTTTTATTTTTGGTAAAATTTACCACAATACAAAATAATAATAGAAATAAATAAAGTAATAAAATGTATAAGACAGGTCATAGAACTATGCATTGTAAAATTGGTGCTTTTAAAGCATTTTCATATAATTTATAATAACATTAGGCAAAATGGCATTGTGTACATTAAAATAAAAGCATTATTATTTTAACACAAATAATATCAAGAGCAGATGCATACACTTAAATAAAAATTAACTCAAATTGATTCATCACTTTGTGATTTGGTCTTTTGATTTCTAAATAACTCTTTCAATACAGGACTAACAAAATGCACATGTAATTGTACACATCATTTTAAAGCATAATCATTATTCACGTTTACGAAACGATTCGACGAGCGCCATTATACCCTTTAAAAATAATCGAATTCACAATTGATTGTAACTCTTGAAGCCAGAGGAAATAAGAAGAAACATTAAACATTATATTGCGTCTTATTTCGACTGTTTCGAAACTGACATAGCGGGCTACGAACATAACCTACACGAGAAACAATGAGGAGAGGAAAAGGAAACTCGTGTTAATCTTATAAGACGACGTTAAACTAACTTTTAAAATAGATGTTAATAATTAATCGATATTGATTAAAATTACCTGTACTTTGTATTTATTATCGTAACTCGATGTAAACTATAACTCCAAACTCCAACTAACTCTCGTATCAAATGTAAACAATATAACAACCTTTTATTCATTAAAAAAGAATGGCTTGTCCTGTTATGGCGTCCACATCATTATATTACACAGGCAGTAAGGCTCTAGTCACACTGAGAATACCGCCAAGGGCGTTTCGGTACTCTACCTCAGTGTAAACTCTAGTCACACTGAGAATACCGCCAAGGGCGTTTCGGTACTCTACCTCAGTGTAAATTGAGTCTTAGTGACACCACGAGACTGAATCTGCTTGTATTTTCTTCAACCGACGTGCAAAGAACTCTATTGTAGAGAATTTAACACTTAAATCTTAACATTAACTACCTCATTTGATACAACTTAGCGGACGCAATAACTTATGAGAAATGCGCATTCATTTGTTTTCACAATTTTGGGAGATTTTAATTTGCTATCGACACTGGTATGTAATAAAAGCGATTCGATTATCGTGACGTCACCTTAACCTCTACGTAACAAGTAGCACTGAAACCGTTTAGACTAGTCTACAGACTCCTCCAGCTGGGTTAGCATGGACGGCAGACAAAATTGTCTTTCCCCGTATTACGTCACTTTCTTCATACTTGCTTGGGGTAAAACAGGGGAAAGACAGTTTTGGGTACCGGTCGTGCTAACCCTACAGGTTTCTGGACGACGTCATTCTAAATATAAAATTGATGGGAACGCAGTCGCAGGCAATTGATCACAACGATACAACATAATATCACATTATGCTATATTCTCGTACATTAACCTAAGTTAGGCCGTTTGTCTCGCTCTGTCAATAGATATGAGACAGAGATGCATATGTTTATCTCACTCGTTTTCTACCTTGGAGTGAGAGAAATCGTTAATAATCTCTACGCAACCTGGCTAGACATGTGGTATGTCATATAAAGGAAGAACCTAATTAAAGGCATAGTAGTTTTATAATTCCATAAACAGTTTGAGTTTTCTACATGTGCCATACCATTATCGCTCGTATTACAGAACAACACTCAGTCGTGAATTCCTGGTCCTCAAAACAAGATATCATTCATAAAATAGTCATTTTTTATGAAATCTCGACTTGAGCACCGATGATCTACGATTGAGCAATGTTGTGTAAGACGGGCGTAAATCTCCCCAGGACCCTAATTCTGTATGACCAATTTACGACTACTTGCTTCGAAACCACGCGAATCCCTTGTCTTACATAATAAATCTGCAATAATCTATTCTCTATGAAATGAGAACGAAACCGCGCGAAATGAATGTGGAATTAACTGGGATTGGCGCGATTTGAACTGTCAAAAATCATATGTTCCACCGAGGCGCGTTCCGAAACATCAACCCGTCAAAAATTACTACTACTTATGTCAATATTAAATATTCAAAATAAAAGTAATTTAAATGTAGGTGTTTCAAAAAATTTTTGAATAATTGTCAATTTTTAATAATTACCCATGGCTTCGTTATTTCACAACATAAATATAAGCCATTCCTTTATTTTAATTTTTACCGGTTTTAGGATGAGAAATCCTATATTCTAATTCGGAACGCACTCGAGGAATCCAAAACCTGTCATAGATAATTTGTCTAGATTATACAGAATACAAAAATTGACGATTCCTTGGTGTGACACAGTTTGAACAAGACACGATAACGACGGGGTTTCTATATCGTGTGGAATCTGTGTTTTCATACAGAATTATGGCCCAGGAGTTGAACAGTTTACTGTAGATATAAATAAGCGTAAGTGTTTTCTAAATTCGACAAACGGCCAACTCTATTCTGCCATTATGTCTTTTACAGTTTCCATAAGTTGCACTTGAATGTTCCACTGAATTAAAATAAGACTTATTACATACAAGTATTGTAATGGACAGCAATATATTGTAATAGTAAAATGTATTATTGTACACAACTATATCGTGAAAAAATCTAAATACAATGCTGTTGATATATTTTAGAGATTAGAATATTATAGTATTATTGGTGCAACTAATATTCAATGATATGTTATTACAAATGATGTCAACATGACCTGGTTAAGGGAGGAACGTTTCCTCAGCGCGGCAAATTCAAATTTTCTTGCGTTCTTTTGCCAATAATAGCTTAATTACTCAACGTGATTACATGAAAACTAATATTGCGCAAATAAATAGAATGTATCAATAAATTACAATGAAAAGTATCACCTACTTATCATTGGTTTAGCGACAAATGGCAATAGACTGATAAACTAAGACGAAAATTGTTTATTGTCATTTGTCGCTAAACCAATGATATCTAGGATTTACTTTTAATCTTAATTTGTTGATACATTCTATTTATTTCCGCAAAATTAGTTTTCATGTAATCACGTTTAGTAATTAAGCTATTATTGGCAAAAGAACGCAAGAAAATTTGAATATCCCGCGCGAGTGTAACGTTCCACCATTCCATTAATAGACTACCGCAAATCTAATGCATCATGTTCTGTCATACGAAGTCGGTACATAATACAAGCGACACATAATTATTATTATGAACTATTTAAACCTGTCTATTGAATTTATCTACGAAATACTTGGGACACATTAATATACTTTAATACTGCATTAAATAGACACAGTAACAAATTACAATAATTTTATCATAGTTAACTATTGTTTCTGCATCTAAACTATCTATTACTAACATATAAAATTGTGAATATTGTAGTGGTTGTCATTAGAAATGGATAATCAGCTGATAATGTGATGGCGTTAGTCTGTGATGCATGTAACTCAGTCTATAAAATGCTGCTCAATGGGATAAAATGCTATAAAATAAAATAATATTTCTCCAAATAAAATAACAGGCAATCGATAAGATTAATCTAAAGTATTTTCAATTAAAACCCAAGCTGTGCTGTTTGTATTAAAGCTAATAATGTGCATTTTTATATTAAAACATACATTTTTACTGGGAGTCGATCACATGTACTAAGCTGCTTGGCTTTCCACAATATACAAATAGTAAGAATAAAAAATGGATGACATGTTTCCATTCTTGCACACGTAATTTACGCCTCTATAAAAATATCCCATGAAGACGATTTTTCATTGTGCTAGCATCTTGTGATATCTACAGTATAATTATGAATTCCATACTATTGGTATGTTGTGTTCCCCATAGGTCCCCCTTTCCCCTTTTCTCACGCGTCGAACATCCCTCGCTACGCACATCTCAATAACTTATTATATACACAGTAAAATATATACTCTATAAAGTACAACCTACCACTATGACTACAATAAAACGATTTGTCGTTTAAACTCAATTATTATGACAGATAATTCCTCTTATTTACAATTTCACTATACAATACACATTAAAATTACCAAAAGTAACATTGTACTCGTAACTTTGCTACCCTTTTTTTCGAATGTACTAATAATATTTCAATTAATTAACGTCTTACCCCCTTTATGTACACGTACGCGCTAAACTAGTCGAGACTTAACTGATCACAAGTGAAGAGAAGTAAGAACGTAATGAGGAACAAATATACACTACCTACAAATTATCCGTTCACCCCGCAGCACGGGCCTAGCGTATCACATCGAGGTTAGTGCACCCAAGGGTTTACACCTAAGCCGTTCGCGAACCATCTTACTAACCATTCCACAAAAACAACGTAAACTAAATATATTTACAAAAATTGTATAAATCTATATCAAAATAAGATTTTTAAGTAAAATTAACTCAAAACTATTATACAATCCAACAACGCTAACACTGGGCAGATTCAAGAAAGAGATCATAACAAGATTCATGTAAACTTCTCAATGTATCCATGCACTTTCCGAGTCGGTAAGCGCATCCCTAGTGGGCCGACAAAATCCAAAACACGCGTCCATTTCGGCGCAAGTACCCTCCACCTCCAGTGGAACGAAATATTTCAATACAAGGTGGGAGTAACACGATATGTGAATTTGACATATTGTCATCTAGATAAATAATTATGTACACGTAACTGTGTTCGACCCAGTATTTCATTCTCATCATTCATTCCCCCAAACATAAATTCTAAACGCTCAATTAGAATTTCACAGGAGATCCATCGATTACCAAAACCAGTGCGCTTCCGATATAGCTATTTTCAAAGCCGTCACATTTCTAAAATAATCTAACGTCTTATCTAAATCAAATGTACTTCTATTAATTATGCTACGAAGATAATTCATTTACATAACCGTTTAAAATACTAGAGTTTAGGAAGTTGTATTTCACGTGGTTACTTCCAGTTTTAGCATAATTGACACACAGATCACTCACGTAATGGTTGTTCAGTTCAGGTACTTGCGGCATTTCTTGGCGCCACAAGTGCAGGGTATTTTGACCTCTTCGAAGGGGAATTTGTAATCGTACGTGAGCTCTTCGCCGACCGTTATCCGGCGGAGGGCGAAGATCAGGATGTGTTTGTGTCCGTGAATGTCGACCACTCGCGAGTAGCAGTTGGGCTGTCGAATCACAAATAAATAACGTTACTACAAAATCAGTTCTGCTTGTTACACAGTTTAACTAGCCCGTGCAGGTTGGTTCCACCCATTGATACATTTGATGTGTAAAAAGTGATAGGTATCTGTAGAATTTCCAAGAATTCAATAGAGTTATTTGCCGATATTGGCCGCGTGTCGCTCAACCAGTTAAGGGAACATCTAAACCGGCATGTTAGACCTTATATTTTCCATAAATTTAATAGCAAAAACCTTTGTCCTCCACTGTAACAAATACATAAAAGGGCACATTCCACTCCCATTGATATCTGATTTATTTAAATTTTCTTTATTAATTAGTACTGTTAGTAGTTTTATAGTTAGAATGAATCTTTATTAATTAATTTATTAACTAGCTATGTAAATATAAAATCAAAAAAGGTAAGTGTTACCATTTATATAGATAACTAGCTACACCCCGCGGCTTCACCCGCGGATAAAAAGTAGCCTAAATGTTAATCCAGTGTATAAGCTATCTCTATTTCAAATTTCATCCAAATCTATCCAGCCGTTTGAGCGTGAAGGCGTAACAACCAACACACATACAAACTTTCACCTTTATAATATTAGTGTGAAGTGTGATGTTACTGAATTTTCGAAATTACGTTTATGACAGACATGGTATGGACCTATCAAATTTCATAAAAATGTATATAATGGTAGGTTGGACGAATTTTTTCCATTCTCCTTTGACAAAGAATAAAAAGCAAGTAACTCACATCGCACGAATGGTTGATGAACCTGGCCGCATTGCCCTTGAGCGTTGCGTCGACGACCAGGTTATCGTCTATCCGGAACATGTAACAGCCGCCGACGCCGCGTCGCCCGCTCGTCGCCTCGTATCTCTTCTCTCGCTGGTCCGCAAGAACTGCGCGGATCACTTCACCAGCGTACTCTATCACCATGTCGCCTGGAAGGTTGATTGACACTTTTACTTAAGGCTTTGTCCGAGGCAAGACTGATGGCGAATGGGAAAAAAAATATCATTCGTTGCCAGTGTTGATAGGTGGACAAAAAAATCCCGGTTGGTGTCAGTGGTTTATATTTTTTAAACAAATCATTAGCTTGCTTCAAATTATTTGCTTTCGTTTAAGAAATACGTTCTGAGTAATAAACTAATTGACCACATGTTGAGGAGCTGCTGCTTGTTAAGGTCATCGCTTCCCAAATGGGTGGGTGGTTATTTATTTATTATACACACAAATAACTAACAGTACAGTTCTTATTGTATTACAAAACCTGAAGCCAAAACTACGGAATGCATACAATTAAAACTTGCTATTATTTCAGTTCATATTACGAGGTAGGCCATAGGATGGTGTCAGCGATAAATTCCATATTCGGGATTTTTCACATTCTATATTTTCCGATTTCTTAATAATACGCAATCTTATTAGTCCAAATTCTTAAATTTACAAATTCTGAATTTTCCGCATTCTTTGTTTTCCTAATTAGAAATTGGACAAATTCTTAATTTTCCTAACAAGTACAGTTTCATACACAAAGCAAGGATACTTTTAATCCCGAAATTCAGCACGGTTCCCACGGGAGAGGGGGTGAAAGGAAAAATATGTACTAGTTGTAATTCGTTAACGCGTGGCCCGATATGATTATTTTTTTTTTATAAAGGGGGTTACTTTTAATGGGGGTACAAAAAATACTTGGTAACTGTAAGTGTCCCCTTTTAATGGGGGTACAAAAAATACTTGGTAACTGTAAGTTCCTATCTTATATTGTTTGCAGAGGCACCTGAAATAGAAAAAAGTAGAATGTCAAGGAAAGCCAAACTCTTACCTTCTTCAATTTCTCGTTTACAAAACAGTCCTCGTCCGTGTATGTGTGATCTGTATACGCCAACTGACGCTTTAGATGTCTCTTTTAGCTGCCTGAATCTCATAGCTGGTGGTAAAGTTGCCAATCTCCTGCAAAAATTACAAAGATCATTTAATGTCAATAGGGAAAAGAAATAAAGTGCTCCGAGAAGTCATTTTGCATTTTAATTTACAGTTTAACCTTGAGATGGAGCTTTCTCCCTCTTGTCCCCCAAATGGTGGCGGCTCCTCTCGGAAAGGCGATGCCATCCAACTGAACATGTCATGGTTCGGTTTCCTTGCAACTGGTCCTGTGCGCGCGCTGCCCCACGGACTTTCCTTGAAGCCTTCACTCAGATCCAAGTCATTGTCCCAACTGTTCAGCTGACGACCTTGACGTATCTTGTATTTAGTGCAACGACTTGCCTGAAAACGAAAGAATAATTTAGACACATATTTTTTTTGTGATAAAATTAGTTACACATAATCTAGTTTACCTACCCCAGGCAGTTGCTCAATGAGGTATCTTAGTGCATTGTTGTTGAGACCCAACAAATGCGCTCCAGATAAACTAGATGGTAGGTTGTACTGGATCAAGGGAAGACCAGACGCTTTCCGCGCATTTTGAACGGCCTCTACAACTTTAGCCCATAAGTCTGTCAGAGATGATGAAGTGTAGTTGAAGCCATCTTCAGAAGTCACTTCGTATATTAACTTAGGTCCGTCATCTTTCGGTGGTTCAGGTGCCGGTTTGGGAGCCACTGGTTTGTTCTCTTGTCCTTTAGTCATTTTACTCTGCTTTTTGGTTACGACCCCTTCACTCTCAGACTTTTTATCTGATAGAGGTCTCTTCATAACTTTCGAAGGAGCATTTGATGTTTTCGAAGAAACTGAAGTTCTGTTATGGTCTTTCTCCACCAATACTTTTGGTGGTTCAATGTCTAATATTTCGGCATCTAAACTTGGCAGAGAAGTCATTTTAGAAGCTGTGTCTACAGATTCACTGGGTCTTATTGTTTCAGAGTCTGGAGCAGTACTAGTATTTGCCTGATGAATTTCTGCTGATAGTCGAATAGCCTGTGCTGCATCTCTTTCTTCTTTCTCCCTTTTTACTCTCTCCAATTCCATAATTCTTTTAGATTCCGCTATGGCCTTTTCTAAGTCACTATCGACGGTTTCATCTTTTATGTTTAGATCGGGCATATCATGACTTACAGGCCTAGTTTTTGGTGGCGCTGCTGCTGCTGCTGCTGCTGCCGGAGCAGTTTTAGATGTTCCAGGTGATTTTGATGACTTGCTTTGACCATCCCTATGCAGCGGTAGTACTCTGTTCGTAGGCCTCATAGACAAAGGATTTACAACGTTGGTGGGGATGCCAGACTGCTGCGTAGGCGGTGCTTTAGGTAGCGAGATGCTGGAGCTGTTTTGCGTCGGCAAATTGATTGTATTATTTTGCGGAACAGGTATGCATATCATGCTGCTATTGTTACTTTGGTTTGGAATTAAGTTTGTATTACTTTGTGGCTGCAAGTTTTGTGGCTGCAGTATCGTATTTGTTTGAATTGGGAAGTTTAGATCGGCGGCTGCTTTCGAAGCTATCTTCGGATCAACCAAATTATTTTGAACCGTAATGTTGACAGTGTTGTTGCTCGAGTTGACATTGATATTCATGGGGGCGCTATTAGGTATTGCCTGGAACGGCACATTTATCATAGTACCGCTATTTTCACTTTTTTGTTGGAATGTGAGTGAATCTGTAGACAGGCCACTCACATTACTATTGCTGTTGTTGGTAACCACCCGGATATTATGTTGTTGTGGTACATGCTGGTTTATGTTGCTCTCCAGATTTGCAGCATTCATTCTGTTTCTCTCAGGTAAATTTATAACCCTATTATTAGTAGTTGGATTCATTTGGATATATCCAAGTTGGTTGTTGAGTGATACAGCGTGTTTCTCATTCACAACATTACTTTTAGCGCAATCGTTGCTTGGTGTATTTGTCAATGGTATATTTGTATTTGGGGGTGGCCCCATGATATTTTTGCCCCTCATCGGTTCTTGTGGAAACTTGGGTGGATCAGTTACAGGCATATTTCTGTTTACCTGATTATCTAGATTAGTAATATTATGATTTTGTGATGAGTTGTTGTTCATGTTGCAACTATTAATATTAATTTGAGTATTGGTGGGAACTTGATTGCCTAATATTTGATTTTGATTATTTGTTCCATGAGTCTGAGAGTTGTTCATTATCATGTGAGAATTACTGTTAATGAGATTGTTGACACTGTGTTCTGCAGAGTTGTTACAACTCATAAGCATATCATGGCTGTTTAGATTGTTTTGGGTGTTAGTACCGTACATGCTGCTGTTACTGACAGAGTTCATCATCATGTTATTAGACATGTTTGTATTGTTTACATTCATTCCATGCATCATATTCCCCGCTCCCATACTCATGTTGCTTGTCATATTCATATTGGAACACAGTTCCATTGTATTTTGACTATTTGAAAATTGCGCGCTATTGTTAGAGCAACTTCCACTGCAAGAGTTTTGAATTTCGTTTTTAATATCCGGAATATTGTGCATGATTGTGTTGTTCATTGCTTGATGGCTAGCATTTCCCATTTGCATCGAACTATTTAGGTTGTTGTGCATTGCCATGTTATTCATGGATGCTATGTTGCTCATCTGGTGCTGTATCATGGAATTATGCTCCATTGAATTTCTATTGTTTTGCAATTGATTCATAGAGTTCATATTTTGCATTGACATTGAGTTATTATCGTATCTATTACCGTGAATATTTGGCATCGTTCCCGGGTTATCCATTTGGTTGCTCAAGCTCATAGTTGGAGTGTTGCCTGGCATATGATGCATATGCATACTATTTTCCATTTGTTGACGATTATGCATTTGATTAGGCGTATGCTGGTGCATTCCTATGACGTTGCTGTCGATATGTTGGCGATTATTTTGCATTTGCATAACGTTGGGCATTTGATGCTGATGATGCATGCCGAGATTGTCTAGTTGTCTATTTTGCTGTATCGACATTTGTTGGTTCATATGCATGTTGTTCTCCATCTGATTGCGATTATTATTGGTCATGTGATGGTTCATTTGCTGCATGCTGTGAAGCTGTGTGTTATGCATATTGTCCATCGATCTGTTAGAATGCATTGTATGGCTCATGTTGTTCATACTATGAGACTGCAGACTATCCATCATCATGCGGTTGTTCTGCATATTTGTGTTAGACATAGCTTGCTGCATATGCATATGATTAAGATCACTCAAATCGGGTCTGTTGATGTTAAGATTATTATTTTGCAAATTGTGCATAGTCATCGACTGATTCATCAGATTTGTATTATCGGGAGTGCTTCGGTTCGAAAGTATATTATTTTGGTTATGATTTTGCTGTACACCAATTATGTTATCGTGGAAAGATCTTCCAGGTGGACCCTGATTCATTTGCGACATTTGGTTACTGTTGTCGACTTGGCGATTGTGCTGAATTTGGCCATTCATTATGTGAATCTGATTAGATGTCGATAAATGATTGTTATCTTGTGAAACTATCTGCATATTTCCATGCGGCATATTCGTAGAGTTTGCCATCTCGTGCGGCTGGTTTGATTGCATATTATTATCACTAGTAACTGTTATATTCAGTCTGTTATTGGTTGTCTCTTGACAAGACACATTCATGTTTTGCATTGAGTTATTACCAGAATTCAATATTTGTATTTGACCATGATTTGCACTGTTTGGAATTGAGCACATTTGATTGTTTGTTACTGGCATCGTATTTGGAGTGTTTTGCATCGGAGGGCGCATTACACCGTGTGGGCCAATGCTGATAGCTGGGGAGTTAGCCATGTTGCTAAGCATTTGGCAACTGTTAAGTTTATGAATATTCATTTGATTATTCAGGTTGTCTGAGTGCTTACTATCCGTATTTCCCATATTCTGAAAAGTCTTGTCGTTGTTGACATGTTGTTGAGAATGTGATGCCATTATTTCTTGGGAGAAGTTCAAGTGTCCGCCTTCAGCTTTCGAAAGAGCATTGATTTTACTTAGCTTTAATGTTGTATCTGCATCAAAGTTACTATTTATAACTGAGGAAGGTGGATAAATGTTTCCAGATTGGATCTGAATAACATTGTTTGAATGTGATGTGGAGTGATGGCTAACATTTAAATTGGATTCAAACTGGTGTGAATGCAAGTTAACTCCAGACATAGTACTGCCATTGTTGGAAACTGATATTAAACAGTTCTGATTGGTTTTATCTGGCTCATTATGTGTTAGAGTTCTCATTTGCGTGGCGTTGTTTTGGATATTCATCGAACTGTTCATATTATTCGACTTCATTTGTATATTTTGCAATTCCATTTTATTTTCGCCACTTACCGCACTTATTGGCGTATGAACTTGCCTCCAAGGCGTAGGGGACTTTAGGCTCTGAGTCACACTTATTGTAGGTACACTCGAAGCGTTTGATGGATCTTGTAAGTTGCCACTTATTTCGATCACATGAGAGTTCTCCATCTTTATGTTATTCTTATTGGCCGAAGGAGCAATCGAACTTGATACTATTGGTTGCGACAAAGGTATTGATTGCATCGAAAACGAGTTTACTGAATTAGGAATGGATTGAGAAATCGCCATGATAGGTTGTCCAGTAGATGATACGAGAGTAACGTTCGGTGACATGGATACGATACTTGGTTTTGACATATTCCTATGCATAGTTTGCGATCCACTGGATAGCGTCAAGCCATGTATCTGAGATGTAATCGGGTGGATACTCTGCCTGCCAGTTATTATTGCTGGCCCGGATTGCGTTCCTACTATTGGTGATTGGCTCATCTGCATCACTTTAGGCGTCTGTCTGCTATTATTTGGTTTGTCAGGCAATGGTTGTAATGTCAAATTTGGTACTGTAGTCTTTACAGTCTTCATGGAAGGTGGTGATGACTGAACAGTCTGAGCTGTGACCACATTCGGTGTCGATGCCGCAACAGTATCCCCAACATTGTTAACGACCACGTATCCCGTCGGCACTTCCACAATGGGTTCGATCTTGCTAGCTTGGAACACTTGAGTAGTGGTAGCAGAAAAGCTACTATTTTGGGCGAGTACGCCCTGCATTGCAGTCGAAACAAATTGTTGGGATGACATCACTGTGTTCTGAACAATGGTTTCCAATCCGTAATACACTGGCTGAGTTGTCAAGTACATACAACCAGACTGATCTGTAACCATTTCTAACGTCGGCGTCGATCCCAGCAGAACTTGGTCATTGCAAAACTGTGGTAGCAAAGCTCCTTGAGGCAGAATGGTAGTGCCACCAGGACCAGAGGCAATAAGCGTGTTGCCTTGAGTTTGTAGTGTATTTGGAATTATGGTTGTCTGTCCGTTGCCGATCCCGCTTTGCGGTACAACTGTCGCTCCCGTTTGCAGAGTGTTATTAGGCAAAAGAGTCGATCCTTGGGGTATTATTGTAGCTCCGTTCTGAAGTGTTTGCGGTATAATTGTATGATGCCCATTAGGCCCTTGAGATATTATTCCTTGAGTCTGTATGGCACCTTGAGGTAAGATTGTTGCTCCTTGCTGAATAGCTTGAGGCAAAATGCTGACGTTTCCTTGTGGTAGTAGTACAGGGATTCCACCACTTGGCACAGCAACCAGGCCTCCAGATTCTGTTTGCTGTATTTGGAATGTCTGAGGCATGAGGCCGCTTTGGGAAATAAACTGTGTAGGTCCAGTTTTGTAGTCTCCTTGTGGTGCAATAGTCGCAATGTATTGCATGTTTTGATTTTGTTGCTGTGACAAGGCCTCCACGTAAGACATTATGTTTTGATTAGCTACTGGTTGCACTATTATTGATGGCTGTCCAGTTTGGTTGTTAGTTTGTAGCTGAATAACAGTGTTTCCTGGCCCAAGAGGTTGGTTAATTGTTGTGTATGTTTTTTCCATTTTTGTGTGTCTCTTGATTGTAGTAGGTTTTGGCATAGGACGCGCTCTAACTCTGTTTGCAGCTTGGAATATTGGTTTAGGTTGAACTGGCTGTGGTTGCTTTTTCGGCGATTTCACATGAGCACCCGACATAATTATTTGCTGCTTGTGTGTATTGGGTGACGTCAATCTTTGTGTGGTCATAGCAGGAACCACTATCGTTGGATTGCCTTGAAGCTGTGGTCGAATCATAGGCTGGATATTTTGTATTATAGAAGTATTAGGCATTCCTTGAATAGAATTTACTGGAAGCGCAATAGACGTAGCGCTAGCCATATTAGGGAAATTTGCAACTTGATTTTTTCCCTGAATCATGTGCGTAATGTTTCCCTGTTGATTTGATGGCAAAGTCAGCACCTGATTCGAGTTTGAGGAAATAACCTGAATACCACCAGGGCCTGTCAGTAGTTGTGTCATATCACCTCCTTGAACCTGTTGTATATTTGGCCCACTGTTCCCTGGTTTTACACAGATATTGTAGGGAAGGAGACCCGATTGTGTTATTAATTGCGGAGTCATTATTTTCTGTCCTGCAGTACTTGTTTTGGGAGGCAGTAGCATCTGTGGTGTGACAACGATTTGTGGTGACGACATCACTTGTTGATTTGCTGAGACTTGAATATTGTTTGTCTTACTCTGATCAAAGATCATGGTTCCCGATTTCATCTGCTCTGTAATAGTCATAGTCACTTCATTGGAAGGGCCTGGAGATGGCGTTTCAACAATTGTCCCATTTATCGTAATCTGTCTCGTATTTATTGACGTCCTTCTTGCTGTGATCCCTTCAGCTTTCACAGAGTTATCTGTGCCACTAACAACTCCTGCGTGAATGATCATCGGCTGAGCGAAAGCATTTCCGAATGCATTTTGCAATGTTGTTAACGTTCTGTTTTCCGGTGATTTTGGATTTTCGCTCTCACTTTCACTAGTCGATATCATGTCACAAGAAGGAACGTGTCTATCGTAAGATTCTTTATTGCGATAAGTGCACTGGCACCGATCACATCGCACTGGTTGTTCCATGTTCTGAGTTCCGGAATTGTCGCCCAACGGTCTCATCACAAGCTCTGGCTGACCACTCATTGAGTTTCCAGTAAATGTCACGGTGTAGCTTTCAGTTCCACTAGCTCGGTACATGAATTGGTTACTTTGACCAAGATTGTTATCGTTTCCGGAATGGTGGTTATCTTCTGCGCCATCCAATTGCTGAATGGGAGTGAAATCATCATCATTGCGAGGGCTATCTGGGCGTGAACTACAAGTACTTTCAGAGCTGGACCAATCTGCCGCGCCATCCAGCTGTGATATAGGACTGCATTGGATCTTGGTGTAGAAATCAATGACATCAGTGTAGTAGACTTCTGTTTTATCCGTTTTCTCACCTCCTGCACCCTCTTTTTGTTTTGGCGACGTGGTTCGGTAATTGAGTCCTGAAGTGTGTGGAGCTTCATCACACAAGGTACTGCTGTTACCAGTTTCCTCTTTTACTTCTTTATCTTTATTCACGGGTTCTTCTTTGATAGAATCAAGGGAACTTTCAGCCGATGATAGTTTCGGAATTGGGCTGACTTTGTCAGTCACAGCAGATGTTTTGCCCATTTTGCACCTCTTTATTGTTGAACATAGTAAACTTGAGTCAAACTTGTTGTTCCAACTGCTGGACCTTTGCTGTCCGCGTCCCGTTGTTAGTGTCTTCAAGCTATGGCTTTGTAGAAGCATTTCAGACTTGCTCCTTTTAAGTTCTTTGCTTCCAGACTCAAATCTAGCATTTAGTAGTTCATCAATGAAATCTGTGGATCTGAATTCCGCCTTGTCATTGCTTTTGTCGTCACTTTGACCCATGGCGCAATAGAATTCATTTTTCAAATCTTGGAAGATGTCTTGCATGGATATTCCATCTAGAAGGTCGTGATTAAGGTCTTCAAAAATTGCATCTTTTACTTCTGGCGGTAACAGATCTGCTGTATTCTGAGGTTCTTCCTCATCTTGCTCTTGTTTGCACACATTTTCAAGTAAATGTTCAACTACTTGTTTTACAGCAAGCTCTTCCAAAGTCACTGCATTACCAAATTTTACGGGCGATTTATCACTTTTTAGTAAATTGAAAGCCGATTTTCCAGTACCTGTTACAATACCTTCATGCCAGGCTCCAATTTCAGCCATAACTCTATCCACAACATGTATGTCCAAGCTATGATCTACTGTTATGTTCACTCCAAAATCAAACCCAGGCTTGGGCTCTGCTAATATCAGCTTAGTCTTTATTGTGTATCTCACGATTTTCGAAGGCTTCTTACAGGACCAAAATAGTCGTGTGCACGAAAAGTCAACAGGCATCAAGAAATCTTCATAGTCAGATACTGATGGCACAATTTTTCCAAGACTGTGTACTGTCAGTGAACCCAAAATGAACTGCACTTTATTGATTTCACTGTAGCGCTTCTTCTTTTTATCCAGCTCTACATACACTGGTCTTGTTAATTCAAAGTCAGCATCTTTTTGGAGGCTTTTCTTTGGGATATCTTTTCCGTGTGTTGGACAAAACACTCGCTTGTCATCCATGAACGCACAGGTAACTTTCCTGGCGCATGCGTAATGATAGGTTTCGCTACAGTTCTTAGCGCAGCACCCCACACTAGCGCCTTTCATTTCGCAAGTGGCACACTTGATCATTTTCCCTCTTGAAATTGCCGAGTGAACATTCTGTAATGATCCATCTATTTCTTCAAAAACTTCGGCCGACCATAGAGCGCAGTTTGCGTGGATCCAGTCATTTTGGCCGCAGTAGAGGAGGCGACCTTCCATTGCTGGAGATCCATCCCCAACAGATTTGCAAAGGACGCAAATTCGTGAGTCAACAACTGGGTAAAACTCTAACAACTCTTCTTCTAATTTCTCACTGTCCATTTCCAGTTTTGGTACGATTTGATCGAATGGTCTTTCGACTGATTCGACATCATTTTTGACACTCTTATTGTCAGTCATGTCAACATCTTTAAGAGATTCCGCATCGTCATTTTCACCTTCCACTTCTAGGTTTGGTTGCAGACAGTTGTTGACACAGTCAAACCAAGGGAATGTTTCTGAGAATAAGTCCTTGTATATTGATTTGAGATCAAAATTAGATGTCCTTTCAACAACCTCTTTCATGTCATGATTGAAGTCTTTCAATGACACATATTCATCACTGTTTACTCGTTTCTTGATGTCAAGTAGTGATGGTGACACTAATCTGCTTATGTCGTCGTCATTGTCCATGTCGGGTGTGCTCTGCTGTCTCACCAGAGCTGGACTCAGCTCTTGTTCACTTCGGGATTGCGGGAAACTGTTCATTGGCTCATCATCGTCAGATATCGGCTCGTACTTATCAACATGAACAGATGTAGGCAACATTGTTGTAGCTTTCTCATTCTTACTTTGCGGCGGATTATTTTCGTGAACTTCAACACATGGCGTGTCGAATAATTCCGTTTTAGTATCGTAGAGCCCCGTTGAGAAGCATATCTCTTTGTTTTGCATTAACGGTTCTTGGAGGTTGACTACTTTGTGAGATGTATGCGGCATTTCCTTTTGCATTTCGACGTCATTCAAAAGAGTCGAGCAATGCCACATATTTGAAGTGCTTGCATCTTCTAATTTGTTGGGGCCATTACGCCGCCCTCTCGCCGTGTTTCTGTAGACTTTAGTCTCACTAGTATTCTTCATGGAATCATCCGAAACATCGAAATGCAGTTTTCTTATCGCCTGGGGCGACATCAGCCGGTACGGCTTGTTCGGCACTGGAGTATTCTTATGAGGAGTCAGTTTCAAAAGTGCGCAAGCTTTCTTGTTCTTAGCCAGTAACTTGAGTAGATGCAGTAGTCTTCCTTTCAGATGTTCTGTTAGCATTTTCCGCCATGGGGGATCATTAGGCATGCATTTGCAGCATATGTACTCAATGGATGGCGGCAAAGCCGAGAGTAACTGATATCCTTCGCCAGATAGGCCTTCGCAACTAGCGTGCACCCATCTACCGCACCAGCCGCACTCCATCATCTGGAAATATTAAACAAGAACATGGTCATATATAGGCTATGAATCTATGATACAAAATGCGACACCTCAAAGCCATTGCATTCTTTGTAATAAACTTCTATAAGTAAAGTGTTTCTATCTCAAGGTTTACATTTAAAAATGATACTGAGATTTTGTCAAAGGTTCTCAAGACATTTTTTTTTGTATGAAGAAATTTACTGCATATTTTTAAGCTACCTTGCTATCAAAGTCATTGTCCCTGTAGCAGGCTTGACAGAGCGGGCAGTAGTTGCCCTTCTGCCGCAGCTTAAAGCAAGGGCCGCAGAACGGCAAGCTTCCAACGAACTTGCTGACTCGGCTACTGTCGCAACTCTTGCATTTCAGGCACGAGCTGCAGATCTGGAAGTACATAGAAAATCATTTTGTCAGTTGAATGCAGTTTAGACATTTGAATAATTGTATGAAGCTACTGCCAAAGACAGTAGGCTTCGGTGGGCAGTAGCACTGATAATAGAATGTTTGCCAGGAGAAGAGGATCGAGAGAAAACTATGTCCACTGACTGATTGACTTTAGTTCTGTATTCTGTAATATGGGCTTATAACATAAGGTGTCTTAGGTAGATTACTCCGCAGTAATCTACCTAAGACACCTTATGTTATCTGGCCGCCCAGTCATTGCGGTGGTTCAACTTGCTAACTACAATCCGGCAAGTATAAGTTGACCTGGCTATGTCGCCACTGGTCACAAACTTACTATTAATTTGTGTTGAGTTCAGATAAAATTTAGGTAAAGCTATTGCTCCAAATCTCTAAATTATATAGTCAAAGATGTTTCAAGCAATTGTCAATAATCGACATAATGTACATTTTACTTCAATTCGCCACCGCCAACATATACTTGTTGGACTGTAAGAGCTATATCGGTGACTTTAGTTTCCCTGCTATTCTATAATACGAGCTTATGTTAAGATAGTGGTGGTAGAATAGTCGTACCTGCGGCCAGTCGCTGCGGTGGTCGGGCGACGCGGTCAACTTGCTAATTCTAAGGCTGAGTTTCCCACTGGCAAGAAATGTTCGACCGTCTATCAGACTATAGCTTGAATGTGCAAACTATTGTAGTTCACAATAGTTTACATTTGCAAGCTTCAGTCTGATAGATGGTTGAACACTTCTTGCAGAAGTTTTACTGCAGGGGAAATTCAGTCTAAGAGATATATATCGGTGACTTCTCCTGCTATTCTATGGGGCTATGAAAAAGCGGATAGAGAAGTGATACCTGCGGCCAGTCGCTGCGGTGGTCAGGCGGCGCGGCGGGCAGGCAGGCGGCGTGGTAGTGGCGTGCGCAGGCGCGGCAGCGCAGGCGGGCGGCGGCGCGCGAGCACGCGGCGCACGACACGCAGCGCGCGCACGTCCACGCGCCGCCGCCCGCCGCCTCCTCCGCGCACCACGCGTGGTACCACTCGCAGCAGCTGCTGCACGACAGCATCTGGGTGTTCATTCGTTCATGTACGTTTGGGCTCGTACATTGTCACGTTTTTTAGCAACTTTTAACCACCCCTCAAGTGATACATGATGAGGTTTTAGGCTTACCCCCCAGCCAAAATCAGGACTATTTTTTGGTGCCAAGTATTTTTTTTTTTAATTCAGAATAGGTATTATCTTTAAATACAGGTGTAAAAAATTCTACCGTAACCAGGCAACGAGTAAAGTAGGCAAGTTAGATACCTATCTAATTTAATCCTGGAAAATTAAAGCCGGAATATCGTTGCCTGGTTACGGCAAGTCTAAATCACGCACCGCTTTCATCTTAGAAATCATGTTCAACGAAAAAATAAATAAATAATATGTAAATAATAACAAAAATAAAGACACGTTATAAATATTGTCAGGAGGTTCCTCACTCCTGCCGCAGCCCTAACCACCGGTAGCTTGGGTCACAAACATGAATTTAAGAAAAATGAATAAATGAGTGAATAATAAGACACGAATAATAAATACACATAAAATTAATCACGTCGTAAACCTTTTGTTGCGTTTTCTTTCATTGGTCAAACACTTTCTCGAGAGAAGATAGTATGTCGAGTTTTATAGCTCATGCTAGCCCTGCTGGCCTGTCCCACTCCGCACCATAGACTTGTACTGTACAACTTTAGGTACCTAGATCTTTAAACTATCAATTTGTGGGAACACTGACAGAGATTCTAAAATAAGCCTATCTATGCATGCTTCTTTTAGATTCACAAAATACCATTGAATTTTATTAATTTAATACAATAATCTGGCGTTACTGATAGCCTCGTTACCTTTTACCGTGTCCAACCGTCAGATATTTCTTTAATTGATACAAAACAAAAAAAAACACAACGTTAGAGAGAACATAATACATTGTCAAGTTGCAAGAACCAAATATATACAAATTTAGTTTTTACCTTCTCTCTACCAGCGCTTCCGCAAAGGAAACATAATTTCGCGACGGTAAATGGCCCGGCTCCAATAAGTCCAAACCCTGAGCTGCACACTTCATCAGGATCGTAGCTCTCCCAGAAGTCGACGCAAATCAGCTCTGGGCGATTCTGTCCGCATTTCTGAGATCGGCCGCGTACCTAAAAATGTCAATTCATTAATTATAGTCTAAATAAACAAAAAACTCCTATAATAATAATTGTGGTGGCGAAGCTTTCTGCGCCAAACACCCCCAAAAAAGTAATGAGCAACACTCACATTAGTAATGTTGGTAAATGGTTTGAATACTGTCTTCCTAGGAACAAGATCCATAATGGTTTCATCCTCGCTAGACTCTGCCTTGTTTAGCACTTTAACAGGTACCAGGGACTCTGTCTTCCTCTTCTTGACTTCTACAGGAGTCTCCACTTCTGGCTCCTTCACGACTGGGGGCTCTGGCACTATTTGAGGCTTGTTTTCTATCTCAGGTTCAACCGGCAAATCAGGAATGGCTATGTCCTTAACCACGTTAGGATCGACAATGCTTTCGTCTTCTAAAGGAACAGGCTTGTCCTGTTTCTCCTTCTCTTCTTGGGTAGGGAATGTAGCGATTGGTTGTCCCAAGACAATAGATGCACTTCTGCACACATGTTTTACTCTGGGACCTTTGAGCTCCACTTTTTGACGTTTTGGATCTTCAACTGGCTTGACTTCAGTCTTTTCAATCTTTTCAACCTTTTCCACCTTTTCGACCTTTTCAATCTTATCACACTTATCTTTTTTACGCACTTTGGGTCGTGCCAACTGACGCTTTCTGTTTGCACTGAAGTCTTCTTTAGGTTCATCAGTTGCAGCAACAGGAGTAGCTTTCAATGCCTTCTCCTGAAATGACGAAAATGATTATTGGGTGACGAACTTGTTTAATATCTAAAATATAAAATACAACCTACTACCTACCTACCTACTTTGTAGTATGTTTAATTATGTTGTAACAAATTATAAGTGTTGTAAACAAATTTAAAAAAAATGGATCAAAAAATGACACTGTAAAGTTTCTTGTAGCTTCTTCTTTACAGATGTAATCGAAGCTACGGTTCGGAGTTTTCTATTCTACATTGTGCCGGATTGCTTGCACCTGATGTGGGGAAGAGAATTTTTTTTTTTTTTTCAAACTCGTATTGTAATGGGCTTGTTATAATTATAATATTTGACATTTTTGACATTAAGCACTGTGTAAGTTTGTTTAATTATGCTTGCTTAGAATGACAATAATTTAATTTTTATTATTTTTAAATACATTATCTAGTTTTGACTTGTAAAAGTGCTAAAAATAGCCTATTTGCAATAAAAAAATTTGATTTGTTTCGACAACATTCCTACCTCAACCTTTTCAATCTCATCAGTTTTTTCAGGTTTCTTAGTTGATTTCAATGCTCCGAACATTTTATTCTCATTATCATTAGTTGTAGGTACAGCAAACACTGGTTGGGGTGTTGTTGGCTGACTGGTTATCCTCAACGGGTTGGCTGGTGTTAGGGAGCATGCTGACTTTAGACCTGACCGCATGTATGGAGGCAGCATGGCTGTTAGCCCAGCCCTTATGTTTGGTGGTACTTGGAATGCCTTGAGGCACATCTTTAGCCAACAAGCGGGACATCGAGTTTTATTCGTACATCGGAGCAATTTCCACTGCTGGGATCTCACTATTGGCGGCACATTGCAGTTACCTATAAAAAATGAATAAATTAGGATACATTATTCTCGGAATAATTTATTTTGAGGAAAATGTTAAATTTACTTGTACCTTCTCCCTTCAAGCATTCCATTTGGACAATGCCAGATTTGTGGGACAGCTTTTCTTTCTTTAACATCTTGGAAATGAACTTGCGACACGATTCACAAGAGTATATTCCGAACTTGCGAGCTTGTTTTACGAATCTGTAGAACCGTACAGCGCCACAGACGCCACATGTGACTGTTGTTGGCGGTGTGTTTGTTGCTGAAAAGTAAAGAATTGATATAAAATTTGCAACAAAAATGCAAAAAGGTCTTTGTAAAAGTATACTTTTGGAACTTACGTGAAGATGCAGTAGCTGTAAATGGACCATCTAAACCAGTTGGAGCAGTGGGAGTGGCTAGCTGCAACCTTGCTTCTCTAATTATTACTTTGCCTCTAAGCAGCTGTGACGCTGCAGACTTGTCTTTCTCTGGACTTGGAAGGGGCGGTTTCTCCTCCTCATCTCCGGTACCTTCAGGGCTATCACTGTCCCAGCTCTCTTCAGATTCCGATCCACTACTTGTGCTGCTAGAGCTGCTAGCATCTGATATGTCCATCAGCTTACGCATTGCATGCCCTATCCTATCTTCTTTACTTGTTTCACTCTTGGCATTTTCTACACCCTCCCGGTTAGAATTTTCATCTTGAGGACAATCAGACTCCTTTTCAAAAGAAAACAAATCACGCACGGGCTTTCTTGGTCCTGCAGTGAACCCGGAAAATGAATTTGTTGTGGTTTTATCCTTGAATAAGTTTGATGATTTTATCAATTGTTTCTCCTTATCTTTCTCAATTATGTATTTGTCAAGATCTTCCTCATCAGGTGTTTCATCATCATCATGTAGATTGTTAAAGACTAGTCTTTTTAGTTTCGGTTTCTTTAGAACCTTTCCTGTAGCTAAGCTGCTTGCTGTATTGTGCTCCTCACCATCAATAAATTTTTTGTTTGGCTTAATAACTCGCGATGAGTGTGCACTTCTCATAGGCAAAATAAACTTTGCAGAACCTCCACTTTCTTTCTCTACAGGTGACACATTCCTTGGAGGTGGAGAAATGCATCTGCTTTCAGTAAACTGAGAGAACTTATTCATAGGTTTAGATAGAGGATTCAAATTCTTCCTCTGATACCCTTCTTGATGTTCCGATGAAGATTTTGAGCTTAAATCTGTTAGCTTTGCAGGTTTAAGTATACTATTGAAAGTAGAGTATTCAGTCTGTTTTAATGCTGACCTCTTTTTAATGATAGGCACAAGTGGAGCATGGTGTTTGGTTGGTATCTTCTTCAAAGGAAAAAAGATATCTTCACAGCTCTCCACTGTGCCAAATGTAACGGTTTTTTTCACTGGTTTAGGTTTGTCACCTTTGGTTGGTTCCATTTTGTTCTGTGATCTCGTTCTCACTGGAGATTTTGACAAATCACTTGTACTGGTTTTTTCCAAGTTGTCTGGGTTATTGTTTATTGCATCTGAGACTTTGTTTTCACTGTTCTTATTAGTCTCATTTTCATTATTATTTTCTTTCTTCTCTTCCTCCTGAAAATTATAATAATGGCTAAACTTTCATGACAAGTACCCACCAGTGTTTCACAACCATCCCACTGAACTGATATGAATGCAAGTACATCAGACATGGGGTTCTGATTAATACAAAATTAAACAAACTTCATCCATGTGCATAATTATAATTAGTTTTATGGATTGCTTTACCCTCAAATAACTTTGCTAGTAAAATGAAACCATTATTATGCATTATTTGTGCATTAAATACAAGTAAATAAAAAGTACTGTTGTCCTAGAAGATGGCTGTCGTAGTTGTACATGGAGAGTTTTCCAACTAAATGGGGTGGCATGCATGAGTTCCACTGACAAGAGTGTATTAGAAATAAAAATTATGTAGACCTTCTTGCTAATAGATGTAAAAGTCTTGGTGAGAGAGAGAGGTCCATAGTTACTAAACAACACAAACAAACAGTTATGAGTATGAAGATAATAATATAATTTTATGGTTTAGGAAACTACTTGGCATGGGATAGTATATTAGAGCACAAGCTCCTCTCTTACTCTTAGATCTGAAAGGCTTAGGACTAAGGTTTCCGTTTTGTGTATTGCTGTTTTTTCCATCTGTGACTGGAACCATTACTATTAGCAGATTTGGTGGAATGCTACTTTACAATTAGTTTTGATGAGTTCTTTATTAAAAGACTTCTGTTATGCTTTAAATATTTTTTTATAAACTGTTCATTTTCTAGGGGCAAGATTTGCTTTCTTTTGACACATGGTGTATATAGCTTGGTGTTGTTAGCTGTGAAGTGTTTGGATGCTCCTGCAAGTTTAGTGCCTTTTTGGCTGTTCTCTGTTGGTCAGGTGTATGTTTTTTGTTAGTGTAATTTATACAATCGAATATGAGCTATGGAGAGAGCTATGCTCAGTGTTTTTTGGATTCTTGTTTACTTAACATATTATTCCCCCTGGTTCACCTGCCCTGGGCTTTGAGAAAGAAAAAATATTTATTTGTAACAGAAAAATATGAGATATATAGCACAAAAGAGGACACTTTGAATAATCTGTCACAAATCGGCCCCAACTCAGCATGGTGCTAGTTCTTACGAACCAGTGCTGGTCATCTGCTGGGACTGCTGTGAAGCTTTACGGGCCCCTGCAGGCCTACTAAGTATATTTTGGCTTCTTACGTGGAGAAAAATGAAATAAAAATTATAACAAGTAACCTTTTTTGTATTGCATTGGCAAAAATTAGGGATGTGATAAACATGTGTTTTTTAACCAAACCAAATAACAAACATTATTTGGTTCAGCGCTAATTATTTGGCCGAACTATTTGGTTCATTTACGCGAACTAAGCCACAAAAACAACAAATAGTCACAAAAAACTTCAACAATTAATGCTCCACTGCAGTGGAAATAATTTCTTATTTTATTTTGTGCAAAATTTCTATAGATATACATTTCCTTTGAAATAAACTTATGTGCATTAATTGATTTCAATAAAATTAAAATAACAGAAATTATAGAAACAAGTGAAACATAGAATTTTTCGCATTTTTGTATTCTTAGGACAAAATCGCATTCTATGACACTCTATAGCTTGATAGCGCCCTGTCAACAATAAATACTATACAGGTGTTTAAGTGATCAAGTGCCTATAGTTGTAATTGACCTTTAAATATTGTTATTGCATGCCAGTAATGGCTAATATGTTGGACTTTATTAATTATATAACATCTCTGTACCATATTACCGTAATGAAGATTTGTATCATTGTATCATTGTATAGTGTGTTATTTTATTATTTAGAAAAACGATTTAAAAATGCTGAGTATTCTGATTATCTTACAATAAGTTCCCACAAAAGATAATTTTGGAAGTATGTATGTTAAAGGAAATTATTTAATAAAATACTTGGTTATTATTCAGTACTTCAACCGAATATTCGGTTGAATACCGAACATGAAAAAACATGCCAAATATGCCGAATAATTACTGAATATTCAGTGCATCCCTAGTAAAAATAGATGGAGGTTAACATTATCTCTTTAAAGATAACGACGATAGCAGATTCTATGAATTTGTTATAGGTATTTTAATAAATATTTCTTTCATTAATCAACCTGAAGCGGCAGGCTTCTAAAGTCATGCCACCTGGGCCCCAAGGCCCGGTCCGATGCTGCAGACTGCAGAGTTTTAAACTTGTCAGTACACTTAATACTTATAGGTACACATTAAGTATTAACTATGTGTAAAATATTACAAAACACTTAAATATCACAAAACAACACTCAATTTTATTTTTAATCACTGCACACAGGGCATTGTTCTGTAATAGAAGCCTTTATAATAGTGTAACCTACTCCAAAAATATCTAATGTTTCTAATTTATTTCAAACTTCATTTTAGTCTGTTACATGCTAGTTTATAGCAATGTTTGGGCATTATATTATATCTAAAAGGCTATCAAGTTGATAAGACAGTATATAATATATAATCAGTAACTAGTAACAAATCATTACCTTGAGATTTCTCAATGAAAGACAAAAGAATGCAGCCATATAGGTTATGTTGGCAGATGAAAAGATGTTAACTGTTCTGTTTACTACACTATAGGTACATTGGGTAAAATGATAAGCCTAGCCTGGCAAAATATCCGATCTATTTAAATACACTAATAAGATACCTCTCACAAAGAAAATTTTGTTGACATCAAAATGGAACACAGAAATGTCATATTACATTTAGTACGCAGATACGAGACGATACGGCATACGAGATGCTACAGTGATTAGCGCCTCGTAATGCATGTTGCATGTAGTTATTACGTAAACAAAACATTTCCGTATGTTCACACTATTATTTTCGCATAAAATTGATCTACAAAGGGCGCACAATAAGAGAAAACAAGGTGTACCTCTTGTTCCTCAGCAAAAGCATTAGAAGCATTGCCACGGGCAGGCGGATGACTCTCTGGAGCAGTCTCATGGTAAACAGTTCCAGATAGAACACTGATTCGCTTTCTGTTTTGAAACTTGAGTGGTTTCCCTGGGAATCTCGACCTTCCCATTTTGATATGCACGTAAACGTAGAACACTCAGTGCGTTCCGAGCGATTGTGGGGAAACTGGCGCGCATGCTCGGGCCCGCGCGCTCCGCAACGCCATTTCACTCATTTATGCAATGTATTTGGCTGAATATGGCGCAGTTTTCATTGTATTTACTCCCAAACATAAACACTAAGAGCACCTTTCACAAAAATCACTAAAACTAACACTTTACACTGTTTTAAGAAAAGAAGACAACATCATCCATCATTTTAATGGTCGACTGGTTGATAATAACGCGCCGCCGCGCGTTTCCATTCAACGACCGAACATACAGTCAAACATCTGAAACATCGTGAAACAAAAGAGAACGTAGCGATGCACTCAATTCCTTCGCACAGCGCGTCATTCTTGCGACGATTTTGTATAAACCACTACTATAATGTGTAAAACACGAATTTTAAAGATTTGAGTTTGTTGAGTTGCCGTAATTTGACAAAGATGGCGGTTCGGCGCGCTGTATCACACACATCACAGTCCACAGATATCACAGACCAAGGAGGGATACTTCGTAGCGGGGCACAGTTCGTAGGTATGTTTTGTATTTGTACCGATAACCGTACCTATACAACATTATCATTAAAATTAGTAGCAAACTAGCGAACTCGAGCACGAGTGGTTCAAGTAGGGATTGCAATCCGGAAAACCGGATCTGGTAATCCGGCGGTCCGGCATCATTAAACGTTTACCGGATCGGCTAGCTTATTTATTACGTTAAGTTTGCAACAGGCGTAAAAGGCAATGCCTTAAATTGGTTCCTTTTTTTTCGCGCGGCCATCGACCATACTTTGATTTTCTATTACTGCATAGGGTAATAAACAAAAAGAAGCATATCTCTAAACCTAGTCCGAAATGAGATATAAGAGTTAGAAGTTCATAGATATTTATTAGGTTTGAAGGTTTATACCCTAGCTACATATTACTGATCTGTGTTTATACCCGACCACGACGAAGCAAAATGGAGTGCTATGATGACCGGATGACCAGTATGTACCATATCTGTATGAATGCATGCCTGAGTGTATATTTATGTATACAGGGTGTTAAAATTAAAGCAGTTAAAACCCAACATTTTCAGAAATCCAACATTTTCCTGAAGCTTGCCGTATGTCATTACTTCCTAAAACTCGATCCTTATTAGCAACACTATCGAATGGTGTAATAATTAATACAGGTGTGTTTTTTTTTTTTTCAAAATCAGTGGGTTCGATTCCTGGCTGGGAAGGTTTTTTTTTAATTCAATGATGCAGTTTTGGTTTTCACCAAAATTGAGCTCGAGACTCCTTAGAGTACTTTTCGCTATACATCATAGTTTCGGTTTGGCCTACCACGCCTACTTAAACAATTCAGCCTGTGTATGTATGGTCATCTTTTGCCTTATAACTTCTGAACTACTTATCATAATTTGACAAATGAGGTATCGTTCAAAGCGTCTCGATTGTCTGCTGGTCATAGACGTCGCCTGTGGAGGGCGTTGACAGAGACCCATGGAGACGACTGTAACGGACTGTCCACAATAAGCTCCGGGGGTAGACATCCACGGTCGGTACATTCAATGTGATCTTGTGGTATCTTATATAGCCAGTGACCAGCAGATAATCAAGACGCTTTGAATGATACTTCATTTATCAAATTATGATAAGTAGTTTAGAAGTTATAAGGGAACAGATGAGCATACAATATAATATACAGGCTGAATTTTTCAAGTGGGCGTGGTAGGTCAAATCCGAAACTATGAGGAATAGCGAAAAGTACTCTAAGGAGTCTCGAGCTCAATTTGTATTCAAACTAAAACTAAATCAAGTTTAGATAAATTTATTGAAAGTGTATTGTATTGGTCGTGTCACGTATTAATTAATGTTCAATTACTTAAATTAAGTAAATATGAACTGATTATGTTTAAATAATGAGAAATTCAGCTTGAGCGAAGCCCATGAAAAATGAGCGTAGCTGTATATTACAAAACCTATTATGAGAATAGTGACTTACCCAACTTTATTTACTTAAATAGCTTTACTTAAAAATAGAGACGCCCCGCGATTTCACTCAAAACTTGCATAATTTTCCGCGGGATTTCATGAATTTCCGAAAAAAAACCGCATCTATCCCGGTAAGTTCATCTAAAAAAGGTCATCCAATTTGGCATGAAAGTCACAACAAACAAATAGATAATGTTTTTAATTTTTATATTATGTAGGGATTTAATGTAAAATTCACACCGGCTAAATTCACTAATGAATGGGAGCCAAACTAAAAAAAGCTATTGACCGTGATGTTCATTCATAGTGATGTGCAACTTGTAATATCATAATCTACACTTTATCCTCTACTTAGTCTGTGGTCCCCGCCGTAAGGCCTCAGTGACGTTCATAGTGATGTGCATTATACTTGTAATCGATAATTGTTGTTGCCCTGGGCCTCGTTTTATAAAGCTACTAGTACAAGCTAACAATTGTAGCAGCTACAAGAACAAGTAACTACAAGTTACTAGTTACGGCGTTTTATAAACAACAATTATCGATTACAAGTGTAAATTACAAGTATAATGCACATCACTATGAACGTCACTGAGGCCTCACGGCGGGGACCACAGGCTAAGTAGAGGATAAGGTGTAGATTATGATATTACAAGTTGCACATCACTATGAATGAACGTCACGGTCGATAGCTTTTTTTAGTTTGGCTCCCATTCATTAGTGAATTTAGCCGGTGTGAATTTTACATTAAATCCCTACATAATATAGAAATGAAATTGAAATTGAAAAATTTGGTGGTAGGACTTTTCTGCAAAGTTCGTCTAGGTAGGTACCACCGCTTTGCCAGTTATTCTGCCGCCAAGCAGTAGTGTGCAAGCACTACTGTGTTCCGGTTTGAAGGGCATTGTAGCTAGTGAAATTACTGGGCAAATGAGACTTTATGATCTGATCACTCAGTCTAGTAATTTGATTATTAGACTGGGTGATGTCTCAGGATGACGTGCGCAGTGCAGTGTCGCGCGAAACTATTGTTTTAAAGTTCCGGGTGACACTGCAACTGTTATGGGCGGCCGTGTCACTTAACATCAGGTGAACGACTAGCTCGTCACGTCATTCAATCACATAAAAAAAAAAAAAAAAAAAATTTGTTTGTTGTGACTTTCATGCCAAATTGGATGAAATTTTTTTAGATGAACTTATATTACCGAGATAGATGCGGTTTTTTTCGGAAATTCATGAAATCCCGCGGAAAATTATGCAAGTTTTGGGTGAAATCGCGGGGCGTCTCTATTTTTAAGTAAAGCTATTTAAGTAAACAAAGTTGGGTCTCAGTCACTGTTCTCACAATAGGTTTTGTAATATACAGCTACGCTCATTTTTCATGGGCTTCGCTCAAGCTGAATATCTCATTATTTAAACATAATCAGTTCATATTTACTTCATTTAACTAATTGAACATTAATTAATACGTGACACGACCAATACAATACACTTTCAATAAATTTATCTAAACTTGTACTTCATTTTATCTAGCTCTTTAGTCAGGTAAAAAACTTTACAAGTTGTAGTTCCGTACACTTGTAATGACCAAAACAATTGTTCGATTTTACATTTAAAAAATGAAAACACACTATGGATTGTCTATGGTCTAAGAACAAGTGCTTGTAATTCATAGAGTAAAGCAATATATCGGGGGATGTAGCTTGTAACTTGTTGTCTTGTAGCTTTATAAAACGCATTATTTCACTTTTTTTTGGCTGTGTTGCCAGTTTTTCGCTACAAGTCTTGTAACACAGCCAAAAAAAAGTGAAATAATGCGTTTTATAAAGCTACAAGACAACAAGTTACAAGCTAAATCCCCCGATATATTGCTTTACTCTATGAAATACAAGCACTTGTTCTTAGACCATAGACAATCCATAGTGTGTTTTCATTTTTAAAATGTAAAATCGAACAATTGTTTTGGTCATTACAAGTGTACGGAACTACAATTTGTAAAGTTTTTTACCTGACTAAAGAGCTAGGTAAAATGAAGTACAAGTTTAGATAAATTTATTGAAAGTGTATTTTATTGGTCGTGTCACGTATTAACTAATGTTCAATTAGTTAAATTAAGTAAATATGAACTAATTATGTTTAAATAATGAGAAATTCAACTTGAGCGAAGCCCATGAAAAATGAGCGTAGCTGTATATTACAAAACCTATTATGAGAATAGTGACTTAGACCCAACTTTATATCTTTAAAATAGCTTTACTTAAAAATAGAGACGCCCCGCGATTTCACCCAAAACTTGCATATTTTTCCGCGGGATTTCATGAATTTCCGAAAAAAACCGCATCTATCCCGGTAATATAAGTTCATCTAAAAAAGGTCATCCAATTTGGCATGAAAGCCACAACAAACAAATAGATAATGTTTTTCATTTCTATATTATGTAGGGATTTAATGTGAAATTCACACCGGCTAAATTCACTTATGAATGGGTCAAACTAAAAAAAAGCTATTGACCGTGACGTTCATTCATAGTGATGTGCAACTTGTAATATCATAATCTACACTTTATCCTCTACTTAGTCTGTGGTCCCCGCCGTGAGGCCTCAGTGACGTTCATAGTGATGTGCATTATACTTGTAATTTACACTTGTAATCGATAATTGTTGTTTATAAAACGCCGTAACTAGTAACTTGTAGTTACTTGTTCTTGTAGCTGCTACAATTGTTAGCTTGTACTTGTAGCTTTATAAAACGAGGCCCTGGTGTCATCAATCCGGCCGGATCGATAGGAATTCGACCGGATCCGGCCGGATTGCAATCCCTAGGTTCAAGACGAGGCGCAAGGCCACGCCGCGCTGCGCGCCGCCCCGGTGTGAACGACACCTGGCTGGTGTGGTGGGCTGAAGGCTCTTGCTCGGGGTCAGTTATGGATTTTGAACCAATCGCGATGAATAATTCGGACCGGTCGGTCGCTCGGCATAATAGGTACAGAGTACTTTTTATATTATAAAAGAATAGGACTAGCTGACCCGCCTCGGCTATTTTTTTTATGGTAAATAAAATGGGCATACCTACGTTTAACAACAACTCACCTGATGGTAAGTGACGAAGTTATCTAAAGTGGAGCGCGTTTGCCCAATGGGATGCCCATTCACTCCTGACTTGAAAAGACCCAAGTTATACCCAGGAGCTAAACACTGTTGCTGGAAGAGCATTCCTTTCCTTGGCCGTTCGGACTATAATGACTCCGCAAAACGCTTAGTGCGGACTTGTGGTACACTAACGACGTAAGGATGTGAAGAATCACCAAGCCTTGTAGTTCTACGATGGAAAAGGGATGACGGAACGTGCTGATGAAGGCCATCCGCACAGTCTCCAAAATGTAACCGATAGAAGACCGACAGACCAGCGACCTTGCGTCGGTGCAAGGCTTCGCACGGGTTAATTGGTTTACACCCTAATAATGGGGAAAAGGATGAATGGATGGTCCCATGATCCCATCCATTCAACCATTTCCCTTATGCCTCCCTTCGCCGTCCCATCCATTCATCCTTTTCCTAGGGGAAAAAGATAGGTCTTGTCAACAGCCTGAAGACGTCGGCTGCTGAACATAGGCCTCCCCCAGAGTGCGCCACCTAGAGCGGCTGCTCGCCTCCTGCATCCATCGGCTCCCCGCGGCTTTCACCAGATCGTCGGTCCACCGAGTGGGGGGCCGGCCTACGCTGCGTCTTCCGGTTCGTGGTCGCCACTCGAGAACCTTTCTTCCCCATCGGTCGTCAGTTCTACGAGCGATGTGGCCTGCCCATTGCCATTGGATTACTTTGGAACAATATAGAACAAACCTAGAACAATTCAGCACAACAGAAAAATGTACATTTTAAAAAGTGCGGGGCTAACTTCACACACTATCTGCGCGGTGCCATTCGTCAGAGGAAGGCGACGCTGGCCAGTAAACGCCTTGACGCGTTGTACAAGAATCGTCTTTTCTCTAAGATAACCCACACTTTTGATATGAAAAAATACTTAATATGTTATTCTTAAGCATGTCTTTATGAGATGGCGAAAATAACTATAAAACATAGGTAGGTACTGGGGACATCATACTTTAAAGTTTATTGATCTTTTTACACTAAGGTAAATAATCAATAATCCACTGACAAGACTCAAGATAGTAAAAAAATATGTATAATAGGTATAATACCTGTAGGTACGACTACGGGACCCTAAGTTCTAAGCATGCCCCGACATGCGCTTGCCAGGTTGAGGATCTTGCAGATGGACGAACGAAGTAAAACTAGCCTAATAAGGGTTTCGGTTTTTTAAAGGGAAGATGAAACAGTAAGTAGGTAGGTACCTACCTACCTATATACCTACACTAAGTACTTAATTGGCAAAAACAAGCCTCAAGATAAACTGCAATAGCTATTATTGCCTAGGAACCTACTAACTATTAGTAGGTACTTATAATCCTACTTACTATTAGTTATTTTGTGCCTACACTGCAGTTTATAAACTTTGCACTCTACACTAAGTACCTCTATTATTATAAAACTCGTGCATTGTGCATTGATTTGTGAGCCTCCGATAAATGTGTGTATTTTTAAAAGTGTATCAATCAGACTAGGTGAGCTACAAGCTACTCACACTAGCTATCTTTTATAGATGTAGCTATCTATACATGTATACTATACACGTATTTTATCGTACCCTACCCTACAAAGGGAACCCCAAAACTCCGGTCGATCATGCGTAAAGGGCGGAGAAGGGATGATAAAGGGAAGCTTGTCGGTGATTGAACTTTTGATACACATTTTAGTAAATTTTACACAAATACTTTTATATGTTCTTAAAAGTTTCTTATAAGTCCATACTGACCTCTAGTGTAAGTTATAAGAACGAAAACTTCCTTGCTGAAACGCTTCCTGAAATAGGCACATTGAGTACGGGTGGCATTTCCTCACACTTGGATCGAAGCGAAACAACTCGGACACTTTTCTCACAAATTTTCACTTAAAACTTGATATTTATCATATAATTTCACATGTTTAACACACACACTGCATGTTGAACGTTTAAAAATAACAATTCGCGCGTAAATATCACAGTAGTAGTAATATTTACATGAGTTTCATTGCGCTGGTGTACGTGCGTGAAACTGTAGTAGCGAGACTGGCGGAGAGACGCCGCGCATGTCGCGAGGGACTCGATGTAAATATAAAAATGGACAAACTCCCCTTCTTGGGGGCTCACCCGTATGAATCACAGTAAAGCACAAAGCGACTCGCATTTGGAAGTTTTTTATTGGGCAAAGACCTTTGGCCACATGTGTGGTAGTCTGCATGAGTGGATCTCGATTTATGTTTTTGTATTTGCAAAATGGTAAGTATTTATTTACATTTTGATGTCAACTTCCTTTATGCTTTATTTATATTGATCGCCAAGCCTTCCCTTGCCGTTATTCGGGTCTACTTGTATTTTTTAGAAGTAGATAATCGCCTCAATCAACCTTTTGAAATCGTTATTGTGTGTGGTTGTGTCCTCAATATTCGTAACCTTTTAGTCGCAGTGCAGGTAGTTTTTTTTGTGCATTGGATGGGATGGAATTCGGAAACGACAACTTTTAAAAAGGTAACAAAAGTACAGATTTAGGTAGATATCGTCCTTAAATCACGTGAGGTTTGAGAGGGGAGGAGGGGGTACGGGAAAAATCACGAAACCTCAGTGGGGAGTGGGGGGTTAAAAAGTTACTAAAAAAACTTCACGTGATTAAGGTGGAACGTTTCACTAGCGCGGCAAATTCAAATTTTCTTGCGTTCTTTGCCATTAATAGCTTAATAATTACTAAACGAGATTATATTAAAACTGATTTAACGTAAAGAAATAGAATGTATCAACAAATTACGATTAAAAGTATCTATATCATTGGTTTAGCGACAAATGGCAATAAACAAATTTCGTCTTAGTTTTTCAGTCTATTGCCATTTGTCGCTAAACCAATGATATGTAGGTGATACTTTTAATTGTAATTTATTGATACATTCTATTTATTTGCACAAAATTAGTTTTCATGTAATCACGTTGAGTAATTAAGCTATTATTGGCAAAAGAACGCACGAAAATTTGAATTTGCCGCGCTAGTGAAACGTTCCACCATAATGGACGATTTGCTCGATGACGTACCTAGTACCTACATAGAGAGTGATGAGGTAGGTACGTTTTCGGCTCGCAGGTGTCATAGCAGATGGCAGATGGGGATGGTGTTGGCAGATATTTGATACTTATAAACGATTATTATTATTATCATCTTTTTCTTCCCCATAAATTATGTCATTGCAAAAAGCGAGAAAACAATACAAAAAAGAATAATATCAATTTTAATGCCATAATTGACGAGGACAAATCTTTTCGCATTCTGAGTTTGTACAAGGTAGATAGGTAGGTAAGTACTACCTACTTTACTAAGTACCTAGGATATTATTTCTATGCCTAGTATATTATAAGTACACACATCAAAAAGTCTAAGCAACATGTACTAATTTAAATTTTAGGATGGTTCTTCACATTATAACGTTGTATTTTATTATTAAGCCTTTAACATAGGCCAAACGCGTCTTTTTAACTAATCATACTGAAGAACCTATGAATTCTACAGACATGAAAAAAATATCACCAATAAGATCATTCTGCACCTGTACTTATCAATTGAACAAAATATTCGTTTACTAGGTACATTATGAATAAAAAAAATACTTTTAGAACGCCTTTCCAGTCACACAGTGTACAATGCCGCGTAAAGGAAGATTGCGTCATTAAATATTTTTACACCCTCGGATAGGAAATTTAAAAATATACAAGCTCAATTGATCATTTTATTTTTAGAGCCAAAATTAAGTCTGTTTAGTAATATTTTGCGTTATTTTGCGGCGAGCCAAGGGCGAGGCCCTTGGCGGGGCGTGAATTAGTCTGCCCCGGCATGTGCCAACGGGTGGACGCGCTGCTGTTTTTTATAAAATATTTTACATGTTTTTCTTATTTGTATGAAAATTATCAATTAAACAGCCAATAAATAGGTATTGACTATACGAAAAAGTCGGTTTTGGAGCCATTTGATTAGTTCTTAGTGACTTTAATGTCAGTAAAAGTATTTGGAACAATAATAGATCGTTAGCACAGAAGGTCAGTATAGGTATTTTAAACTCTTTTGGCAGGGTAGGGTTCCAGTCGAACTAAATTAGCGTTAGGCCCCATACACGTTACATTTTATTGATCAATCTTTGTGATTGATCAATTTTATTGATCGTTTAGGGTTAGTATTGGTCAATGTTCTTCGGTTTACAGTATGGAGAAAACATTGACTTAAGTGGTCTCGTCAATTTTATTGATCTATAAAATTGAACGTGTTACCATCACCAGTTATCAGCTTCTTCAAAAATGGTTCGGTTTCATTACGTCGTAATAAATAATCACAGATGAGTACACGGTTCATTAGGTTTCCTTCAGTGAGCTCGTGAGGGACCCAAATATCGAGCTTTTTTGTGTACCTACCCATTTTTTTTCAAATGCGCCAAAACTGTTTTGTGGTCAATTCCCAGTTCTTCAGCTACGTCGTAACTACTGATATGCCGATCTTGCTCCACTTTTTTTAAAAAATGGCATCCATTTTATCCGTAATAGGGCGACCAGAGCGAGGTGCATCTTTGACATCAAAATGTCCGGATTGAAAACGCTTTAAACCAAATTTGTGCTACTCTCACAGACACTGCACTAGGTCCATAAACATCGCAATTTTTTTTCGCGGCTTGCGTTTCATTTTTACCTTTTTTGTCATAGAATTAAAAAAAAACAGGAGTGAGTTTTGATTGACATCGAACTGACGTACAGCAATGGCGGACACCACAGAATTCCCACTAGTATAATTTTACAGCGCGTGCCCGCCTAGTTGTTTCTTGCTCCCACACAAGGTGCTGCCTGAATAAGAACGTCTCCCAAAATTTTGGGTAAATAATGGGTGATTGCGTTAGCTCTATCTATAGAGTAATTTACTTTGATACCTAAAAATTATGTTTTACCAGTGTTCATTGTTTCAAATTTATTGTAAAAACTAAAATGCAAGGTCAGGTGGGGTAAGTGAAACGAAGGAGTACCTAAGTGAAACCCTATCGTAATCAATAAATCACGCAGTTTAGCTCTATGCTATGTGGCGAAATGGTTTCAATGCTCTAACACACGCGTCACACAATCTTTCTGCTAGGTCATATAATAAAAAGAAATCTCTAAGTTTACAAAACACAACTCGGTTGATGCCATGAAGCAATTTAATAGTGTTTATGTACATTTTTACACAAAAAAATGCATGAAAGGGCGCGTAATGTGCGGTTAGTATTTGCAGTCACAGACGACACAGGTAATAAAATCAATCAAATACCTACTACATTACAAATGTCATTGTAAATGTCCGATGGGTGAAAATCGCGTATTTCACATCAACAGCTGGAAGACGTCTAGTGCTGAACACAGGCGTGCCCATAAAACGCCATTTTAGACGCTGATTATAGAGAGGTTAGAGGTTTGCCATAATCACCTCGCTTGGCAAATGGCTTGTCATCGCAGAAGATTATAATGTTCCAAAGAGAGTGCTACTGCCCATTCTCTGGATAGCCCCTTAGACTGCTCTTAACGGCACCCACAGAAAGAGATGGAGATTCTGCGCTTATAAAGTGCTATAAAGATACTATGCAGCTATTATTATATAAGTAGGATAATAATTGCGGATAACAGATAATAAAAACAAAACTGTCAATATAGTCACCTACAAAATAATCAAACCCCAATGTCAACCTACCGTCAGAATATTGAATCGGAACGTTTCTGTCAAAATCGTGAACCATTTTTAAAGTGATGTTTCATTCATGCAAATTGTATTTTCAGAAATTATTTTCTTGAAAAGTATTTATTGCCGTCATTTGCCATTTCAGATTAAGGCTTTCTATGTGTAAAAAATTAGCGTCCTAACAGAATTCACAAAGTGGACAGATGTGCAAGTATGTTTCACTTACCCCCTCTGACCCTAAATATAAAATGATATATTTTACTTTATTTATTTATTTAAGCACAAAACAAATTACAATCGAAAAAATAAGTGAAATCAAGCAAATAATTAGCTACTATACCTACAATAAGATTTATTCCGACTTATAAACTATTTGCAAATCAACATGGTACCTAGCTGGTTTTATGGGAAATTAAAAAGCATAAACTGGCAGTACCTTGACAATGAAATTTTTTGGTTATGTTTGGTTATTTTATTCATGAATTAATCATTTAGCTGTTTTTCTGTTAAGCTGAGGACCTGTTATTACATGAAATGTAACGCTGTATTTATATTTTTCACAATAAACTCTTCTAAAAGGGAAAATAGACAAAATAATGTCTACTTACTTGTGAAATATTATTCCTTCATGTTTACGCCTCAGTACGACTTCTGCTGCATAAAATGCTGCATTCACCTACTGCACACACATTATTTTTCAAATATTTATTGCGTTAATCACTATTTCAATTGGATTATTTCACAAGAAACCACAATATTAAAAAAAAATTGTTAACCTGTTTGGCTTAGATCAAACGAAGCCAAATAAAAAACCCGGTAACGGTGACAAGGACCAAAGATATTGCGTTCATCTTTTTTTTGCTTAGTACCGAACGTATAGCACGTATATAACGTATATAACGTATATCTTTGTTGTCCATGAATGACGTCATATACTTGTGGGCCCTGGCGGACACCTAAACATGTGTGATGGATTAAAAAATTGCCATGTGAAGAAAATTACCCGAAACCGGCCAAAAAAAAAGATCTGACGTTGGTGTGACTTTTTGTATGACCAAAAAGCTACGCGATCTTGTAACAGAGTAGTCAAAATTTAATAACTTATGTCATTTTATTTTTCATCCCTCAGGGTTAGTCCTATTTGAATTTGTAAAAAACTATTACGACATAAATATATATATACTTTTACACGCTATTAATGCTATATTTGCTCCGTTTCAGTATGAAAATGGAACCCGTATAGGATTATTTTGTTGTGTATCTGTCTGTCCATATTAGATTCAACTTATAGGATACCTACCTACTTTACGATGACCTAGAGCTGGTGTGCATTATTTATCGTACAGGCTTAGAGTCAGATGTTGCCAAAAGATTACTAAATTTTAAATCCTAGCGGTAATTTACGATAGTACGGCGAGCTTCGGCAGTGCAGTCCTTGCAGTTATACCTGCGCGATGTAATCCATACACTACAGGGAGAGCGAAAAAGATAGGGGAAAAGGATGAATGTATGATGGTAAACAGAGGCGCACCTGCGTCCATTGAGGCTTTTCCTCTCCCATTTCTTTCTTCCTTTGGATAGGGCTAGGGCGTAAAACTAACTAACCGGGTCGGGTCTGTTAGTCAGTCAATAAAACTGTTTATTTCGCACAAAGAATTATAGCCAGGCTTTTGCTGAAAATGTTTTATGAACACATCACTCGTATTTTTCTACTTTAATTTTGAAATGAAACTTGCATCTTCTATTATGTATATTTGTTATTTATTATACAAACTTCCAATACTAGTAAGTGTCATATGTCTTGACGCCACTGCTGCTCAACGGGAATTAACTGCTTTTTCGACATTTTCGTAATGGCTGGACTCCCCAGCAAACTCAATTTTCTTCGAGCGGAACCATCCATGATTGGCTGATGGTACCAACACTACCAACCTATCAAGTATCAACCAATCATGGCCCTTCTGACAGTTTGCCAACCAAAAAAGTCAAAAACACGTCTTAATTTGTAAAAGTAAGTACTGGGTGGCGCAAAAGTAAAGACCCTATTTGGTTCAGCTATAACATTTTTTCTAAATTAGAAAACTAGATTTAGGTTTTTTTAAATGTATATTTGTGCCATTAAATTTCGTACCATTAGGATTTAAAGATGATGTCTTTTAAATGGTGACCTCCAGAGTTGATACACATTTGAGCCCTATTTATGACATTTTGCAAGATGATTTTCCTTCAAAATTGGTTATGAGTGACGAAGCGCATTTCCATCTCTCAGGGCATGTCAATAAGCAGAATACTCGGTTCTGGGGCACTGATAATCCGCGCATTATTCAAGAAACACCTCTACACCCACTAAAAGTTACTGTATGGTGTGGCATCTGTGTTGACAGAGTGATCGGACCCTATTTTTTCGAAGACGCTGGAGGCAATGCGATAACTGTCACTGGAGAACGCTACAGAACCATGTTACGTGAGTTTTTGATACCCAGTTTGGACGAATTGGGGCTGGAGCACATCTGGTTTCAACAAGACGGCGCTACGGCACACACAGCGCGCGACACTATGGACTTAGTGAGGGACGCTTTTCCAAGCCGAGTTATCTCTCGTTTTGGCGATTTGCCTTGGCCTGCAAGATCACCCGATCTGACCAGTCCAGACTTCTTTCTTTGGGGTTTTTTGAAATCTCGGGTGTATGTGAACAAGCCACAGACTCTCGCAGCTCTAAAAGAAAACATTCGTCAAGAAATAACGAACATATCGCAGGAAGTGTTACGGCAAGTTATGCAAAATGTCATAAATAGGGCTCAAATGTGTATCAACTCTGGAGGTCACCATTTAAAAGACATCATCTTTAAATCCTAATGGTACGAAATTTAATGGCACAAATATACATTTAAAAAAACCTAAATCTAGTTTTCTAATTTAGAAAAAATGTTATAGCTGAACCAAATAGGGTCTTTACTTTTGCGCCACCCAGTATCTATTAATACATTTCATGACACTTTACTTTTTCTACGTTATAGAAAACCTGCCCAAATATGCACGATTAGTAGGTCCATTACAGGTAAAATATTTATTAACCTGAAAAAGACCAACACATGCATAATATGCATAATGGAAATATGCATTTGCATATAGTCAGTTCTCTAATTATGATCAATATAGGTGAATAACTTGTATTCGAACACAATTTCGTCATTCTCCCATACTTCCGGGTAATTTGCAAGTTTGATTGTTGGCAACACTAAGCTGGTTTTGTGTATTGATTGCATCTCAATAATTTTATCGAAAAAGCAAAAAATTAGTGGAATAACAAGCAAGCAAGCACACAACAAGCAAGCTTATAACAAGCTTACTTGTGAAAAGTGATCCCTTGAGTTTTTTTTATCAAACTACTATGATTCCGACAACTTTTCGCAACGCAAGACAGCATTTTATAATTTTTTTTCTAAGCGTCTTGGGCGACGTCGTAGCAGTAATGGCAGGCGATAGACTTCCTATGATGTGAGTGTGTGCGTGTCCGCTTGTACTTATTAGCGTTCCGACTTCCTAAGGGTACCTCGGTTCGGGATCAATTGGGACTCCATCCTTCTTTTTTTATTAGGTCCATGTTTTTTGTAGTAAAATTTTAAAATGTATGGAGTTTCTTCATTAGATTCACTCATCTTCACAGTACGAAAAACAAATAAAAATCACACATTTTCCTAATTTGAATATGGAAATATCTTCTTTAAAATTTAAACTTTTAATGATAAAACCAGCCAGATACAAATAGTACAGCCAAAGAAATTTTATTACAAGTTCATACTTACTATAATGCGAAAAGACTTTTTCCCCAACCTAATAATATGAGTTAAAGTCACAAAAGTTTAAAAAGTGTTACGATTGATTGTATTTTGTAAAATATATTTTAAATCTTGCTTAATTTTATTTAATGCAAGCCTCCAAAATAATATTTTTTTATGTATACTTAGATACTTTTTTTGATTGTAAATACATACACAGAATACAATACAACACCCAGCACCAGAACAAACATCTATGTTCATCATACAAATGTTTATTAACGAATTTCGCGACATTGGTTTGGATTTAAATTTTTCTAAATGCGAACTTTTTGTTTGCGATACTTGTCCTGATAAAGATTTGGTTTTTGAAAAGTTTAATAGTCTTGCTCCGAATATCAAATTAGTAGACAAGCGTTCTCTTCGCCTTTTGGGTTCGCCGATTCTGGATGAGTCTATCTCACCTTTTGTAGAAGAAAAAATTCAAAAGTTCAATAACGCATCAGACAGGTTACTCAAAATTAACGCCCACATGGCTTTTACAATTATTCGTTTTTGTCTATTTGTCCCTAAATTTACTTATATTTTACGATGTTGTCAACTGTGGAAACACAGTGAGCTCCTTATGGGCTTAGACAGCATTGTAAAAAACACTCTGGTTTCGGTCTTGAATGTTGATATGGATGACAGGACGTGGTCGCAAGCCTCTCTACCTGTGCGCTTAGGAGGTTTAGGGATACGCAAAATTTCGAGTGTTGCATTACCGGCATTTTTGTCCTCTGTACATGGTACACATAAATTAATAGAAAAAATTCTTGCTCCATCTTTAGGTACTTTCGAAGTAGCCCATTTGTCTGAGGCCAAGAATGCCTGGGGGTTGGCTAGTCCAAATTCTGATTTCCCGGTGGTACTTTCCTCACAGAGGCTGTGGGACCGACCGCTCTGCGAACTAGCACGGAAAAATCTTTTAGATACGTGTCCTAGCGTCGCTGATCGTGCTCGGCTTCTCGCAGTCTCTGTGTGGGAGTCAGGACTTTGGTTACAGGCCATGCCTTCTTTCACCACTGGTAACCTTTTAGATCCGACTACTTTTCGTTTAGCTATCAGCTTACGTTTGGGCGCAAGATGCTGTGTGGCCCATCGCTGCCAGTGCGGTACCGCAGTTGACCAGCTCGGTCATCACGGTCTCTCGTGTTCAAAAAGCGCTGGTCGAATTTCGCGCCACGCTAGTCTTAATGACATCATTCGCCGGGCTTTTACCACCGCCAATGCTGCAGCCATTCTCGAACCGAATGGTCTCATGCGTGACGATGGTAAAAGACCCGACGGAATGACTCTGGTTCCCTGGAAGATGGGGCGGCCTTTAGTGTGGGACGCTACTTGCGTCGATACTATGGCGCCGTCACACCTTCCCGAGACACACGTTAGGGCCGGCGCCGCGGCTAATTCTGCTGAGCAGCTAAAACGCCGCAAATATAGTAATCTCGGTAGCGGTTACATATTTGAGCCGTTTGGTGTTGAGACCCTGGGTCCGTGGGGACCGGGAGCTCATCGCGTTTTCCAAAGTCTATCAGAGCGCCTGGTCGATGCGACGCGTGACCAAAATGCTGGCACTTATTTGGCCCAACGCATCAGCATTGCAATTCAACGTGGCAATGCGGCCAGCATGTTGGGTACGCTACCTACCGGTAGTGGGCTGGTGCACTTGGACTGTCTATAGGCCATCGCGGCTATTATACAGTCCATAAGTGTTCTTTGTAATAGGTAGTGTAGCTAGTTTAGTTTAGTTTAGCTTAGTTTAGTTTAGTTTAGTTTTTATTATTGTAGTAGTTAGCTTGAGTAATAAAGGCAATTTGCCCGTTAAAAAAAAACACAAATGTTTGTCCCAGGTGGGAATTGAACCCACAACCTATAGTTCAGAAGGCAGAGCCATTACCAACTGAGCTATCAAGGCCATCAAAATGGAGCCCTCAAAAAAAAATTCTATACATTATCTTCAATGTACAGATTTGGACCTGTTACAGTTTTATTATAAGTAATATAGATAGATATATTATATAAGTAATAAACCGGGCACCATAATATTATTATAATAGGTAGATATATTTTTCACGGAGTTTCATCTGGAATTGTTTATCTTTGACAAACTCTAGCTCATTGTCAAACCTGCGAGTGTGGCGCCCCAGGTGGCTCTTATTAATAACTTTGTGTCCAACGCTCAAGGTCATTGGCGTATGTTAAGCTCTTAATCTAAAGAAAATGAATTTATTGTGAAAGAATAGGACAATTTAATACAAAGTGTGGCCTCCTCTGCTATTCAGAACTTGTCGGCATCGATTATTCATTGAATTAATGAGACTGTTTATGTCATCTTGCGGTTTTCGCTCCCAATGGAATTGTAGCAAATCCTTAAGCTGTTGGGTTGTTGTCACTCCGTCCAAGTCCTTCAAAACACGTCTCTGGAGTGCGTCCCATGCACAGATAACCCCCAATTGGGGGTTATCTGTGGTCCCATGCGTGCTCGATGGGGTTGAGGTCTGGCGATTGTGCAGACCAGGGCAATACCCGGATGTTCTTCGTTGCGAAGTATTCACTGGTTCGCCGAGCTGTATGTGAACGCGCATTGTCATGCATTAACGTAAAATCGGAGCCACAGGTTTGTGCAAATGGATGGACATAAGGTCCGACGAATATCCTCAACGTAATTTTCAGCGTTCATGTTTCTATTTACAAAAACGAGCTCAGTTCGCCTGTTCTTCATAATACCCGCCCATACCATAACTGTTGAGCCGCTGTATGGATGAACTTCCTGAACGCACCTGAGCCTTTCAGTATTTCCGGGCCGACGGTACACTAGTACTATATTGGACCAAAAAATATTAAATATTATTTGTCTAGTCATAATCTGCTTAATTATAAAATAAAAAACGTTTTGTACTATCTATTTTAACGTTATATCTGATATATAAAATTTTATGATAAAGAAATCGATTTTTGGTAGAAAATATTTTAATAGACTGGTAAGACTGTAGAGGATCTAAACATTTTTTCGTTTTCGTTCTGGGATTTATATGATGGTATCATACCGTTATATGCCATATTTTCTTCAAAGACACATGGTACTACTTTCGTGCACTTTTCGAGATATGATGAAAAGTATATATAATATAAAAAAAACAGGTCAAACTAAATATCTATTGATCAAATATGAATAAATCTCTCGATTTAAAATTACAGAATGATTGTCAGAATAATTTATAAGGTTTCTGGTTGGTTAAAAACATAAGTAATGTATGTTAATGTTTTATTTACGTCTTCCTAAAATTTTACCTTTAGAACTTTGGAATTGCAAAATCCTACTTCATATCTTACTAATATTGTGTATGCAAAGTTATGCTTGTTAATCAGTAAGATTGATACTCTTTAAATCCATTTAATAAAAATATTTTTCAGAAGTAAAAAATGTTTTGAGCAACTGGCATGTCACTTTGACAGTGACTTTTCGTGACATTACTTTGTTTACATAAAATATCTAAGATTCAGGGATGGAATATAGGTACACATAAACCAATAAATTCTCTACATATAAATCATGAATGAAAAAACACCCTGTTGTAAGTAGGTACCAATACTTACTTAATTTTAAACATCAGAAAAGTGATTTAAAATACCTACGAGACTATGAAAAAAGTCTTACTTATGAGATTTAAATTCACAAACTTTAGATACTGATAACAAGAATATTATCCAAATCATTGAAATTCTCATTACCTATATTTTATGACCGACAGGCACGGTTGATAAAGGTATTGGAACAATATAGCTCTAGCTTGATTGAACAAATAAAATTCGTTTTCTAGCACTAAGTCGCAGGCAATAGAATCCTATTTTATTAAGGTGGAACGTTTCACTAGCACGGCAAATTCAAATTGTCTTGCGTTCTTTTGCCAATAATAGCTTAATTACTAAACGTGATTACATTAAAACTAATTTAACGTAAAGAAATGGAATGTATCAACAAATTACGACTAAAATATCTCCTAGATATCATTGGTTTAGCGAGAAATGGCAATAAACAAATTTCGTCTTAGTTTTTCAGTCTATTGCCATTTGTCGCTAAACCAATGATATGTAGGTGATACTTTTAATTGTAATGTATTGATACATTTTATTTATTTGCACAAAATTAGTTTTTATGTGTTTTGGGCGCCTCTGGTATGTGTAGAGAACGCCCTGTTTTGTTATGTTATTGTTGTTGTTAATTTTTATATGTTATGAAGCTACGTAATTAATGTTATGTTGGAGAAAAGTTAAACGATGTTGTCGGAGCGACTGTTTATTGTCAACTAATCGTCTCGGGCTTACCATAGTCACGGCGCTATACAACGAAGGATGTTCCGCACGCTCCGTTGTATGTTGCGTAATGTTTAACTTTCGGACAATGTATACAGGCTTCGTAAATGCATTTTTTGAGCAAATGTGTTGAAAATGATATTTTTCTTATAAATTTATCCTATATTCTTTGAATTGCTTTAACCCATTCAGAGAAGCGTATACCCCTCCATACAAAAAGCACCAATGCTGTTCCACCCCTAATATGATGATTTTATTATGTGTTGTCTACGCAGTGAACAACTATGCTCGTACGTCTTCTTTTTTTAAGTTTTTACAATATCTTTATATTTATAGCACATTAAAGTAATGAATTTTTGACGTCAAAAATGACGAAGAAAAAACATGGAAACATATTTTGAAAAAAAATTAAGACGTATGAGTATAGATTCATAATCTATCCAAACGATTGACACCAATATCAAAAGGTTTGATTAAAATTTAGAGGGTTAAAACCGTTTTCGCCCGAAACTCTAAAATGTAGGTAAATTCACTCATGGGTTATATATTGTCTCTATCATACGTGTAGAGTGCAGAGCGACGGCAATAATATTTTCAAATACTAGGATCACCTAGGACGGTCCTCTTCAATACCGGGGGCCCTCCAGGAGGGCTCACCTTTTCCACATTCGCGGCCCCGAATCCAGCACGAGGGTCCATATTAAAAATATGGTTTTCATCGTATACCTGTACACTGTAATAAAACTATAATTTTTTTTCGGTATTTAAGCAAAGTATCGTCTTTACAATAACACATATTTACGACGTATTTGCGCGCAATAGCGTATTTTATATTGCGAGCACATATTATAATATATTCCGCGAACCCTCCTCGTGGGCTCACTCTGGCGCATCTGTAATGCCGAGGACCCTGCGCGCTCGGGTCTGGTGAAATATATGGCGGCACGGCATCGGCATTGTATGAGCTCTATGAACGGGGACCGGGGGGAGGACGCGAATGGCATATTGAGGGCTCAACAGTATTCAAGAACTGATCGCACCAAGGAGTTATAAAGAATATTCAAAGTAGAGGCATTCTTAATGTCTTTACAAACACGGGAAATGAAACCTAATACATTTGATAGGTATGCCTTATTAGTAATATTATTAATATGGGTTGATAATAACAGTTTATCATCAAGCTGGACACAGGTCTCTCACCTCGGTCACTCTTACTAAACATTCAGCTATTGTGGAGCCGCTAGTAAATTATAAAGTTGTGGGCCGAGATGAGAGCCCTGGGGCACCCTTGAAACAACTGGAAGGAAAGATGAACAAAAACCCTTTATTGTAACAGCTTTAGAGCGATCACGCAAGTATGATGACAGTAGTGTGCAAGCACTACGTGTTCCGGTTTGAAGGGCACTGTAGCTAGTGAAATTACTGGGCAAGTGAGACTTTATGACCTGATCACTCAGTTTAGTAATCTGATTACTAGACTGTGTGATGTCTCAGGATGACGTGCGCAGTGCAGTGTCACGCGAAACTTTATTGTTTTAAAGATCCGAGTGATACTGCAACTGCTATGGGCGGCCGTGTTGCTTAACATCAGGTGAACGACTCGCTCGTCAAATCATTCATTCGCATAAAAAAAAAACAGAGTAGCAGATCACCGTGCACACCTAGCTTATATTATAGCTTGTTAAGTAAAGCCCTATTCAAACCAGCGCGGTATTTGTACCACAGTGGGTAGCGGTATCCCGCGCGGGATTCCGCCCGGGTATTTTGTATGAAGTTTCGCTCAAGTTTCGCGCTAGCCGCGGAACTTCAGTACAAAATACCGCGTCCTATTTATGGGGGGGTATTTACCGCTACCCGGCTAGGTTTGAATAGGGCTTTATTCATACCTATCCCATGAAAAACATAAATGTGAAATGAGAGCCAAGTTCAATATTATGATGGGGGGACGTCCATAAATGACATTTTTGACTGATATGAACGCGCGAGCGAAGCGAGCGCGAATATTTCTATATCTGCTGTACCTATTGTATTGCATAAAATACAGCAGAAATATTAAAAGCGCGAGCGAAGCGAGCGGGAAAATTTTTATATATGCCGTATTGTATTTCCGAAAACACGTATACCAATTGAAACCGGAATTACATTTCAGTCATTATAAACGCGCTTGTTATAAAAAAAAATACAGCACAAATGTGCATGTTGCACCAAGCAATAAGGAAGTACGTTTATGCAAGAATTTTTGTTTTTCTATTATTTAAAAAACAGTAAAAATCCAACGGTAAAAAAGTATTACAATATCTTGAACAATTACGAAATTATTCAATTAAATCCTTGCGTGCCTCGGAGAGCACGCGGTCTCGGTTGTCATGAGAACATCTATGGCAATCACAGATAACCCCCATCGGGTTATCTGTGATGGCAATCGTTACGGATAGTCAAACGCCTGATCTAACCATCCCTGTTACTAGTTCCTTATGGATTGCGAGGTCAGATGGCAGTCGCTCGTGTAATTCTGGAAGCTCGCCGCTACAGGTTGGATTGGGAGCCGACCACATTAACAAATGGGAAAAGGCAAAGGGGATGATGATGATTCAATTTAATCCTTGCATCATTTTTTATGGTATAAGATCTAAGTCCAGCCTCCGCAGTGCATAGTTATGGAGATGTATGTAATTATTACGTGACCTGGTACCCCGCTGGTAACGAAGATAAAGCCGCTATTTTATAATATTTTCGCGAAATCGTCACAGTACCATATGTGTAATAAATACTAATAGTGGGTCAACTCCTTTGTTATACCGCAAAATACCTACAAGACCGTCTCGACGTCTAGTCCCTAAAAATAAGCAAGGGTGGTCAGAAAAACATTTTCTTAGATAATAATTTTGTGTTTCGTAATAATTTATTTTTGTCACAGTTGTTCGTACAGTGGCTCTTATCACACCGCTTTTAGGTTCATATTCCAAGATATTACGGACGCGTGCTTTTTACTTTACATTACCGCACTACTGTTTTATGATGATATCTCGATGCAGTTAAGTTCTCAGTATTTCACTGCAAGTTATACGTAGACTACGTAGTAGTAGTACGTCATCATGATCAGCCTGAAGACGCCCACTGCTGAACATAGGACTCCCCCACAGAGTGCCACTTTGAGCGGCTACTCGCCTGTATCTATCGGCTCCCCGCAGTTTTCACCAGATTCTACGAGCGATGTGGGTTGCCATTTCCATTTCAACTTGCTAATTTTAAGAGATATAGCGGTCACTTTAGTTCTCCTGTATATCTCCTCCTTACGTCACGATCTCATCTCGCAGGGAAACACCGAGCATATATGCTCGCTGCGCATCTTTGAGCTTAGGTATTAATGAGGCCAATAGTATGAGACCATGTCTCAGTTCCATAAGTCATCACTGGCAACACACACTGATTGAAAACCTTCGTTATATAGTTATTCGTATTTTGGACGAAAAGATAGGTCGAAGTATTCTTCTTCTATTCACGTAGTACGTTCAATATACGTATAATAGAAGAATTCTTAACTCACTGATTCAGTATTATACTAACAAAGAATTTTTATGCGGCTAAAATTGATACATAAGTACATACACATTTTCTTGAAGTAGGATCTAGGTAGGTACTTCTTAGTGAGCATTCAATTTTATCAAATTTTAGGCAAACAATGTAGTTCCATAGTATATTCTATACTAACGGATCGCAAGAGTAGCTTGAACACAATCCATGCAACTTGTCCTGTGTAAGCGACATGACTGAACGGGCGTACCGACACGCAAGCGAAGCCGGTCGGTACTACCGCAGACGTCGCGGGCAGGGGGGGACCTCCGCTCTCCTTCATACCGCACCCCATCGTTGCTCCGTCTAGCCCGCCGAGTTGACTCACTATTAGTATTTATTATACATATGACAGTACTAATAATTCGCAACTGTGGAGGCCGCGGGCGGCGTCTCGGGACTCACACTCTAGTCAGTTAAAAACACGAGGAGACACGGCTTAAAAAGTGGCATTTTATGTACTGGCAAATTATAGTTCCGCCCTTTGAATATGTACGAGTAGAACCGTAGTATATGACGTCATTCGTGGACAACAAGGAGAGCGCTATACATTCGGTACTAAGCAAAAAAAAGACGAACGTAATATCTTTGGTCCTTGTCACCGTTACCGGGTTTTTTTATTTGGCTTCGTTTGATCTAAGCCAAACAGAATAACAATTTTTTGAAATTGTTGTTTTTTGCGAAATAATCCTATTTAAATGGTGATCTAGGCAATAAATATTTGAGAAATAATGTGTGTGCAGTGGGTGGTTGCAGCATTTTAAGCAACAGAAGTCGCACTGAGGCGTAAATATGAAGGAATAACATTTCACAAGTAAGTAGCCATTATTTTGTCTATTTTCCCTTTTTAGAAGTGTTTATTGTGAAAAATATAAATACAGCGCTACATTTCATGTAATAACAAGTTCTCAGCTAAACAGAAAAACAGCTAAATGATTAATTAATGGATAAAATAACCATACCTAACCAAAAAATTTCATCGTCAAGGTAATGCCAGTTTATGATTTTTAATTTCCCATAAAACCAGCTAGGTACAATATCGATTTGCAAATGTTTATAAGTCGGAAAAAATCCTTTTGTAGGTATATTAGCTAATTATTTGCTTGATTTAACTCAGTAAAATATATAATTTTTTTTTGGTTGTTTGCCGTACCACCTTGCCGCACCGTTGCGCGCGCCAGTGCACCTATCCCGCGCACCTTGTCCGCGCTCAACGCTTTGCTGGACGCCAGTCCAGACTGTGATTTGTTTGCGGATGGATGGCAGGATATATTGTTGGAGTGTTTGCGTTTTTCTGAGAAGAACTTTAATGTAGGTTAATTTTTATTTTATATTATTTTATTGCATGATGTCTTAAATACCTGCTTACCTATTTTGTTACCTTACTCTATTTAATTATTGTAATTGGCCCTTGTACCGTTTTAATTAAATTAAATTAAATTAAATTATTTTATATTTAAGGTCAGGTGGGGTAAGTGAAACATACTTGCACATCTACTCACTTTGTGAATTCTGCTAGGACTCTAATTTTTTTTACACATAGAAAGCCTAAATCTGAAATGGCAAATGACGGCAATAAATACTTTTCAAGAAAATATTTTTTGAAAATTCAATTTGCGTGAACGAAACATCACTTCAAAAATGGTTCACGGTTTTGACAGAAACATTCCGATTCAATATTCTGACGGTAGGTTGACATTGGCGTTTGACTATTTTGCAGTTGACAGTTTTATTATCTGTTACCCGCAGTCATTATATTAGGTACCTACTTATATAATAATAGCTGCCAGGTATCACTTTATAAGCGCAGAATCTCCATCTCTTTCTGTGGGTGACGTATAAGAGCAGACTAAGGGACTATCCAGAGAATGGGCAGTAGCATTCTCCTTGGTACATTATAATCTTCTGCGATGACAAGCTACTTGCTAAGCGAGGTGATTATGGCAAAACTCCCTATAATCAGCGTCTAAAATGGCGTTTTATGGGCATGCCTGTGTTCAGCACTAGACGTTTTCCAGCTGTTGATGTGAAATACGTGATTTTCGCCCATGGGACATTTACAATGACATTTGTAATGTAGTAGGTATTTGATTGATTTTATTACCTGTGTCGTCTGTGACTGCAAATACTAACCCCACATTACGCGCCATTTCATGCATTATTTTCGTGTAAAAATGTACACTATTAAATTGCTTCATGGCATCAGCCGACTTGTGTTTTGTAAACTTAAAGATAGCTGATTTCTTTTTATTTTATGACCTAGCAGAAAGATTGGGTGACGCGTGTGCTAGAGCATTGAAACCATTGTGCTACATAGCATAGAGCTAAACTGCGTGATTTATTGATTACAATAGGGTTTCACTTAGGTACTCCTTCGTTTCACTTACCCCACCTGATCTTACATTTTAGTTTTTACAATAAAGAAGCAGTGAACACTGGTAAAACATAAATGCTAGGTATCAAGGTAAATTACTCTATAGATAGAGCTAACGAAATCGCTCATTATCTACCCAAAATTTTGGGAGACGTTCTTATTCAGGCAGCACCTCGTGTGGGAGCAAGAAACAACTAGGCGGCCACGCGAAATAGATTTCTCCTAGTGGGAATTCTGTGGTTCCGCCTGTTATTTAGAAGTTGGCAGCATTATTTTCACACTTGTGACATTTCGTAGTATGTACATCCGTGGTCGCCACTAGGTAATATGAAGACGATGTATGGAACAGGGATACCATGAACAAGCAACGTTCATGCTATTATTTTTCTCACTCACGCACTCAATCCTCTCGTTCCTTCATTGTTTGTTTGCCTGGTCTGTGGTTTACTTCAGTTTCTCTGACGAATTTGTTGATTTTTCATAATTATTATTGAAAATTAAATTGTGTTGTGCTTGTTCTGAAAGCTTGTGATATGAATCAATAGGAATCAACTAAGACATGAAATAGTATTGAAAAAACTAATTATATGGTTTTAAATCTCATCGGGAAGACGGCAAATCACGGTATTTTATGACCAGATTTCCTCTGGATAAAGTTCGGTGAGTTGAAATTCGGTTCCTTTACAAATATAAATTGGTGTAAATATCTTCATTTGGAAGATTTTGTCTCTTATTACCTATGTCAGTACGAACGGTGCTGTCTATTGAGCGCCGCGCCGGCACGCCGCCACCGCCGTCGATTTTCCCGCGCCGCCGCCGCCGTAACACGGGAACGGCGCGCCGACTGGCGCTGGGCGCCGAACGAAAAAGAGATTGAAATACATATATATCTCATTTCCAGCATGTTCAATGTTGTAATTAGACGCGTTCGTTTTATTTTACGTAAAATAGCGTCTTCGTCATCGGAGTTTGATCAAAATTTCGATGTTTTACTTAACAAAAGTACCTAGATAAAGTAAACGTGACTCACAAGTGACTTCGCTTTCAAAATTAAAGGATAAAAGCGATGACCAAAAGAAAAATAGTTCTCAGTGATCGGGTTTTCTGGGGTACGTTTAAGAAATGCAAAAGAAAGAGACTGCCATTTACTGCTGTTCAACTACAAAGAAGACCAGATAAGGAAACAGTAGTCGTGCTGTACTGACCCTTGCCAATTGTAAGCCAATTTCAGTCACGTCCATACTCTAAGCCTTATGGAACGTGTACTGAATAACAGACTCCTGGTATACCTTGAAGAAAACGACATTCTCAGTGACCGGCAATATGGACTTCGCCGAAACCGGTCCGCTGAAGATCTTCTTGCGTCTGCCACGTACACCTGAAGCAAGACCATTGAGAGATACGGTGAAGCACCGAATGTCTCAAAGGCCTTTGACAGGGTTGGCATGATAGCCTAATCAGCAAGCTTCCATCTATGGCTTACCAACCAGTTTTTGTGTATCGGTATCTGATTATTTTAGGGGCTGATCAATACGTGTAGTCATTGATGGTTGCGCGTCAGATCAATTAACGCTGGAGTCCCTCAGAGATAGTTTCTCACCGCAACGATTTTTCTGCACGTATCAATGATCTGCTTACACCCGGAAGCTTTGGGTATGCAGACAATAGCACCGTTGTAGGGAGATATGTATCTGATGCACAAGCTGGAGGTGCGAATTTCCATACTCTCAGGGAAGACATGATTGAGCGCAAGAATTTGGCTTTGCAGCCAGTCTCCGCTTGGGGTAACGCCAATCTTGTTAAATTCGATGCCTCTAAAACACAGGCGTGTATATTCAGCGCAAAACAGAGTCCTTCCACTTCTACTTTCCGGGGTGTAGCAGTATCAGTAACTAATCACCTAGAGCTGTTAGGTGTATCTCTAACATCGAACCTTAACTTTGGCTCGTACATCGAGGGAAGGGCTAAATTGGCTTCACAGAAGCTGGGCATCCTTGGGCAGGTTACACAATATTTCACATCGAGAGATCTTAGATCTTTGTCAGGCACAAGTCTGGTCATGTGAGGAATACTACAGCCATCTTTGGGATGATTCGGCTAAGTATGAGCTTGAAGCCCTTGACTCAATACAAAAACGGGCTATAAAACTCCAAAGCCTTGAACACCACCGTAAGATTGCAACCCTATCCGTTATTTACATACAAGCTGCAATTCGGAGAGTGTGCGATGGAATTGCACAACTTATTTACCCATCCCCTTTTTACCATCGTACAACTAGACGCACGGAAACACGGCATCCGTATATGGTAGAAATTCCTCGAATACGTACAAAGCGTTTTCATTTCTCGTTTATAATACGGACAGCAAAGGAATGGAACACCTAACCAGTGTCATTGTTTCCTGACAAATATAATATGGGCGTTTTTAAGGCTAGGGTGGTAGGGAGACCGTGGTCAGCATATCGTAGATAAAAAAGAATATGCTAACTAAGAGTCAGGTATTAATAGTTACCAACTCAAAGACCACGATCATAAGCTGATCGGTAGTTTAATAATATAAGAATGTGACGACTATGAGCCCGTGGTTTTAACAAGACTGAATAACAGCATGCGCTTTAAGTTAGAATACCGCTTCACCTTGAATGACACAGTTGTTGCAGCAACATTATTAGACTGCCGTTTTCGTTCGACTAATACGTGAAAACTCAGGGTATTAATAAAGTATCACTTATAACAACCATTAATGTGTTCATTATAATTATTAGAATCTTATGATTATGCGTTATGTTGAGCTATTTTTACTGCAATGAAAGTGCCACGCCGCCGCGACGCCGCCGCCGCTGACCTCGACAAGTCGGCGCGCCGCCGTCGGCCTTAGCCCCATCGGCGCTCATATCTGCTATAAATTAAAATAAAGTAAGTACGAAAAAGAGCGAAAAATATTATGTATTTGCCATATTTATATTTAAGAAAATACTTGCAACATGCATTCAAGCGTTCTGGTCATGTATTAAAAGACTAAAACAAAGCACAAAAATGAATAGCGCGAGCGAAGCGAGCGCGAAAAATTTTCTGTACTCACCACATTTTATATTTCAGAAAATACGTGCAACGTAAGATCAAGCGTGCTGGGCATAATAATATATTAAAACAAAGCATAAACATTAATAGCGCGAGCGAAGCGAAGCGAAGAAAAAATTCGTTATTTTGCCATCTTGTATTTCAGAAAATACGTATAGTATGGCCAGTTGAGCAATTGATTCCACAGTGTGCAACTAAAGCGCAAAACTTGCATTGAACCTTTTTTCTCCCATGTCTCTGGATATTCTGGAGCAGCCTCGAACGGACTAAGCAAAAAGTAGCTAAAGTTGTAGTGTAGCCAATACTCTAACTCAGCCTTGTCTAAATAACATAAATCAAATACCAGTAAAGCACGAACGAAGTTAAATACAATTCAGCAATTTTGTAACCTATCAATCAAATAAAAAAAGAAGCACCTTTTAATTTTATTTCTTAATTGAATTCAAATCATTTTTTGGTGATTTGAGTCCTACTCGAAACTATCAACTCTACCTACAACTACCTTCTCTAAAAATCCTACTCTCATCATCAAATCTATCTCAGCACAAGCGAAACGAGCGCCAAAAATCACCACTTTTATCTGCACCCCTTGTGCAACCGGGTAGAAACCTGGCAGTTTTCGTTACCCATAAAAAATATTACCAGTAGAAGCAACGCTGCTGACTTGTGCCCACGCCCAATGCATTTCAAAAGGGCCATAAGTTTTCATCTTGATTACATATTGTTTTTTTACCTCATCTTTGTAATTTTTTTCGACAACGATAGTTAGGCATTCGGAATCCAGGTGGGGGGAAGCTGCCCCCTCCCACCCTGGGTACGCCCATGAACTTAAGGGTTGCATGTCTGTATAATTGATATTTTGTACTGTAGTGTGTAGGAATAAATCTTTTACTATTATCATAATTATGGCGTATTTATTGTTCATAAATCCGCTAAACTAAACCTGTGTGTTTATTACCTTGTGTCACTAGTTTTGTTTTAGTGGGTCTAACCACTAAAACAAGGTGACAATTATGTGATATTCGTTTTGAGGCCAGTAAAGGCAGTCATTTATCGATATCGATAATATTTAAGTATTGCACATCACTATTCTCTCCTGTATAGTACTGATAACAGCAGTGCAAGCACCGATCTTCCGATCAATATTTTTAACGAATTTTAATGTCAAAATTGACATGAATATTCGATAAAACGTAATCGGTAGCACGGAATGTATTTTATCGATGTCGACATAAACTGGATGAATCTTAACGATTGAGCCGACCGATATCGACAAAACCACGCATGGATCTAATTTTTGACATTTGTCATCGGTTTAATCTTGCCGATTTTATCGAATATACCGAATTGATAGCCTTCGAGATGTTCGTAAGGTTGCCATTCGGACGTATCCTGGTTCCGACATTGACATTCATATTAATCTACTGGCTCCCATCTCTTACTGATAATATATTATAGTCACGGATTAGTAAAGATGTGCGTCCACTGCGTCGGAATCGGAGCGTACGGACCGTACGAGGCGTCGCACTGTGGACGAAAAATCAAGCTTTCCCGAGCCCTTTCATAGGATTTTTGAAAAAAAACGTTGTAATTTTGAGTGTTTTTAATATGCAGTTTTGTTGAGCACATCAAAACATTAAATAAATTTATGACTACAAGCTTTTTTTTTTGAGTATTCATTGTAAACTATCAGTTTGAATATTTCGAATGTATGAAACCGGAATTTGTTTTCCTCACAACTTTTTTTTTTTACCGTACGGTCAGGCTGGAATTCTTAGTCCCCCTTGCCGAGTCCAAGACGAAGCCACATGACCTTTGCCCTTGACCTCGGACGGCCACGTTTAGAAAATATGGATGAATGAAAAATGCATGTTTTGACAATATTGTTCTACGGGTGATGTGCTTCCAGAAATCAGTTTTTTGACCATTATTGTTACCATACCGATGAAACTTAATCTCTTTTATCTATTGCCCTTAAAAATGAGCGTATTTTATCAAAAAATATCTATGTTTTTGGATTTTTTCTTTCATTTTTTTGTAAACGGCTCCTAAATTCACGTCCTCTTCTAATTATTCACTTTGAAGTATACAATTATGTTAAAAACTGCAAAATGTTGTATAAGTATATGGTTTTTGAGTTTTTTTTTCGAGTTTTCATAATAAAATATCAGTTTGAACATTTTATATGTATGAAACCGGAGTTATATTTCTCATAACTTTTTTTGTTACCGCACGGTCTGGCTGGAATTGTTAGTCCCCCTTGCCGAGTCCAACTCCAAGACGAAGCCACATGACCTTGACCTCGGACGGCCACGTTTAGAAAATATGGATGAATGAAAAATGCATGTTTTGACAATATTGTTCTACGGGTGATGTTCTTCCTGAAATCAGTTTTTTGACCATTATTGTTACCATACGGATGAAACTTAATCTTTTTTATCTATTGACCTTGAAAATGCATGTTTTTTATCAAAAACTACCTGTTTTTGGATTTTTTCACACATTTTATTTAACATGGCTCTTAAATTCAAGTCTTCTGCTAATTATTCACTTCGAAGTATACAATTGTGTGAAAAACTGCAAAATGTTGAATAAATATATGGTTACCTAGTTTTTTCTCGAGTATTCATCATAAAATACTAGTTTGAACATTTTAAATGTATGAATCCAGAGTTATTTTCCTCATAATTTTTTGTTTTACTGTACGGTAAAGCTGGAACTGTTAGTCCCCCTTGCCGAGTCTAAGGGGAAGCTACATGACCTTTGACCTTAATCTTGGACAGCCACGTTTAGAAAATATGAATGAATGAAAAAATGCATATTTTGACAATATTGTTCTACGGGTGATGTGCTTCCAGAAATCATTATTTTGACTATTATTGTTACCAAATCGATAAAACTAAATCTCTTATATCTATCGACCTTAAAAATGCGTGTTTTTTATCAAAATATACCCATGTTTTTGGATTTTACCTCACCTCTTTATGTTTACTATTATTGTTTGTAGTACTTAGTTTGTAACTTTGCGTTGTTTTTGTGCCTTTTATCAGGAATAAATATTTTCTATTCTATTCTATTCTATTTGTTTTCAAATTGGCTCCTAAATTCAAGTCCTCTTTTAATTATTCACTTTGAAGTGTACAATTATATTAAAATTTGCAAATGTTGAAATAAAAAGTTATGAGGAACATAACTCTGGTTTCATACATATAAAATGTTCAAACCGATATTTTATTATGAAAACTAAAAAAAAAAACTCAAAAACCCATATACTTATACAACATTTTGCAGTTTTTAACATAATTGTATACTTAAAAGTGAAAAATTAGACGAGGATGTGAATTTAGGAGCCGTTTTCAAAAAAAATGAAAGAAAAAATCCAAAAACAGGTATTTTTTGATAAAATACGGTCATTTTTAAGGTCAATAGATAAAAGAGATTGAGTTTCATCGGTATGGTAACAATAATGGTCAAAAAACTGAATTCTGGAAGCACATCACCCATAGAACAATATTGTCAAAACATGCATTTTTCATTCACCCATATTTTCTAAACGTGGCCGTCCGAGGTCAAGGTCATGTGGCTTCGTCTTGGACTCGGCAAGGGGGACTAACAATTCCAGCCTGACAGTACGGTAAAAAAAAAAGTTATGAGGAAAACAAATTCCGGTTTCATACATTTGAAATATTCAAACTGATAGTTTACAATGAATACTCAAAAAAAAAAAGCTTGTAGTCATAAATTTATTTAATGTTTTGATGTGCTCAACAAAACTGCATACTAAAACACTCAAAATTACAACTTTTTTTTTCGAAAATCCTATGAAAGGAAAGCTCGATATTTCGTCCACCGTGCGTCAGTATTTACAAAATGCCGATATGGTGCGTCCACTGCATTCGGATTTTGCATCGGCAATTAGGGATGTTCCGATACTACTAAACTACCGATACCTACTCATATGAGTAGTACTCAAAACATGATTCGATACTACTCATATATATGAGTAGTATCGAATCATGATTTGAGTACTACTCATATATATGAGTAGTATCGAATCATGATTTGAGTACACCCTATCGGCATTTTGTAAATACCGACCGACGCCTCGTCTGCTCCGTACGCTCCGATTCCGACGCAGTGGACGCGCAACTTTATAATTATAGTTACATACTCTTTGCACGGCGCAGTCACGCGACCTTGAAAACTGCTTGCAAAAGAAAAATTACGATTCGAGGTTGTCAAGGTTGTGTCACACATTTTCTTCGCTTGCCCTAAATTTGACCATAATTCATTATTCAACTCATTAATCCATTATAAATTTCCATTCCCAGTTCACATAGATAATATTTTGTGTAAAATAGACCCTACTTCAATAGATATATTATCATCTTTCATTACTGAAAATAATATTAAATTGTAATCAATATATCTTATAATGTAATTATATTCAATGCTCCTATGTAAATCCTGTTGTATCCCATTATTGTAAATAAATAAACATATTCTTCATATTGTCATTATGTAGCGTAGTTTGTAGTTATAGGATATTTTTTTCTTTTGTTTCAGGTACCCGAAGTTCAAAATTTCGTTTTTATTTATCATTTCTCTTTTGACATGACGCTGGCAAAAATGTGAAAAACAATTGCCATTAAAAAAAAAAAAAAAAAAAAAAAAAAAAGGTTGTGTCAAAGAGTGCGGTCGTTTTGGCAATCTTTTAAATTGAAAATATCTTTTATGTAGAGTATTTTGTGTAAAATATTAGTGTAAAACTTGTAGATTAAGTTTTTAACATCATTCATTGGTAAGTTTTTGTAAATTTCTTTGCCCTCATTTTTATACATAGTCTTCATTTGTTTTAGTCTCTTTTCTTCCGTGAGTTGATGGAAACGGACCCTGGAGGGGGGGCTGGTTGGGCCCCGAATAATAACCAACCAAAGCAAAATGATATCATTTTCGCAGATAGTTACTCTATTCCCTCGCCGGTTGAATTTGTTTCGATCGCGTCGGATTCTTCAGATGTTGTGGAACGTTCCCTTCAGCAGAGCAATGGTACCACCAGTACCATTAAACGCAAAAAGCATTCAAAAAAACACTTAAAAAAGAGCAGAGATGAAAAACAGTCTCAGGATTCAATCATACCTTTGGGTCAAGCTGTACCATCATCAAATTCAAACCTTGATTCCCAAATCACCGATTCTCTTGCCTCTCCGTCTGCTACGGTATCGCAAACTCCATCTATTCCCCCTTACATCCCCTCAGGTAGACAGATTTATAAATCCACAGATAAAGGCCCATTTGTTGTGCATGTACAAAAAATTGAGCCTTCTCCGACTTCTGGCTTTGTCTTACACCCAGTGATCTTTGGCCGGTTTCTGGTGAAAAACCGTATCTGCAATATAATAGATGGCAGCGTTCAAAGAATTGGGCGCAACAGAATTTCCTTGACGTTTAGTGATGCAAATTCAGCGAACAATTTTGTTTCAAATGATGTCTTAACGAAAAATGAGTACAAGGTGTTCATCCCTTCGTTTAGCACAGTTCGTTTAGGTCTTGTGAAGGGAATTCCAACTGAATGGTCAGAAGAGGAAATCATAGAAAGTATTCATGTCCCTGTTGATGGTTGCCCGATAATAAAAGTGCGTCGATTAAACTATAAAGTGGTCATTGATGGGGTTCCTGTTTATAAACCATCTCAGTCATGTGTTCTTTCTTTTGATGGTCAAGTTCTTCCTGCGCGGGTATTTATGTGTTTCAACTCTCTCGTTGTTGAACGGTATTATTATCCTACAGTACAGTGTTTCCAATGCTGTCGGTTCGGTCACACAAAGAACAGCTGTAGATCAAAACCACGCTGCTATAAGTGTGGAGAAGGTCACACTGGCGATTCATGTGACGTTGAAGAAGGCTCTTCCCCCTGTTTATCTTGTTCGGGTCTACATTATTCCACAAGTAAGAGCTGTCCTGAACTCAGTAGGCAAAAGCAAATTAAAATCTCAATGGCAGAGAAAAGTATGTCATACTCCGAAGCATCTAAATTGCATCTGCCTATAAGAGGCAAAAGTTACAGTGATGCAGCTAAAACATCTTATGCCAGTGTTTCCGTTCCCTCTGTACCGTTATCTTCTCCCAATAAATCAGTCTCTCAATCTTATAGGAAGACAATATTCATCAAACCCAGACCTCCCCCATTACAAAAACAAGGCTATGATCGTTATGCTCATCAGGCTATAATTAATAATCCAGTTATGCCTAGTAATAATGGTGTTGCTCTTAATCATCATAATAATGACTCCTCTCCCTCCCCCAGTAGCATTTTGGAGCTTATTCAGGCTCTCACTAGGCTACTTAACTCTCCTGCTTTTGTACCGTCCAACGCTGCCCAAGATTCCTCCACTTCTGTATTACAATCCTTCCATGATGGCGTCCTCTCTAGGGCTGCAATGGAATTGTCAAAGTCTTAACAGTAAAAAATCTGATCTATTGTATATTATTAATAAATATGATCCATCTATTATTGCCATCTCTGAGACTTGGCTTAAGCCTGGTTCCTTTTTTAAGGTACCTCGCTATCTTTGTTTCAGAGATGACAAAGCTGATGGGTATGGCGGTTCAGCCATACTTGTCAGAAACTCTGTAAATTCTCATCTTGTAAATATCCCTTCTCCGTGCATTGTTGACAACCTTTCAGTAGTTGCTGTCAGGTTAAAAAATATATCATTTGTTTCATTATATATCCCCAGACCTTCATTTGATATATTAAATAAAATTCTCCATATCTTATCCCATATGCAAGGTCCATTTATCATAATGGGTGATTTTAATATTCATCATCCTGCCTGGGGCTGTCAGGCCTCTGACTCTCTTGCCAATCACATATTTAATATTATGGATAGTTTAGGGTTGTGTTTACTGAACACTGGTTCTCCCACGCGTCGTACAAAGCCGAATGAACGGGTTAGTGCCATTGACCTGACTATGGTGTCAGCAAGTCTAGCTCCTTCAATGACCTGGAAAACCTTATCATCATCCTTCGGTAGTGATCACTTTCCAATTCTCCTTAACCTCCCTTTTTCCAAAATCAAACCACTTCCATTCAAACCATTATTAGAATATAATTTAAACAGTAAAACTCAGTCTGATGAATGGTCAAAATTTTCATCACTACTTGAACATTCTGCTTCTGATCTTCCTGTCATTCTTCCTGATTCTCTGAACAATTGTCTTAGAGCATTGATAAATTGTATTCATTCTGCTGCTAAACACACATTCCCAGCAAAGGTACAAAATTTAAAGCATAGATCCCCTCCGTGGTGGGGTCAAGAGTGTAAGGCTGCTGTTGCAGATAGGCTAAGTGCTGAAAATATATATTGTGAGAACATGACAAATGCAAATTATGACAATTTAATCACAGTCATGTCTAATACTAAACAAATTCTTCACTCCAAAAAGTCAGAGGGGTGGGAAAATTTCTGCTCTACTATTTCCCCTAACGTTCATTCCTCTTTTGTGTGGAAATCAATCCGAAAGTACCGTGGTTCATATAGAGAACCATCCCCTCCATATCCTAGTTATGAGGGTTGGTTTGAACAATTTATGGATAGACTGGCTCCTCCCTTTGTTCCTGATTTTGTCAATACTATGGCATCTAGTTCTTCTGTTTATGATGCAAGTTTTACTCCTTTTTCGATGCAGGAGTTGCGTCTTGTTCTATCTGCTCTTAAAGATTCCTCTCCTGGTCCGGATGGGATCCCTTACTCTTTTTTGGTTAAAGCTGGAGAAAAAGTTTTAAGCTATTACCTTGAAATTATAAATTTGATGCTAGATTTAGGGTTTGCTCCAGCTGCAATGAAAACTCAAATAATTGTTCCAGTTTTAAAGCCCGGCAAAGATCCGGAAAGCCCTGATAGTTATCGTCCAATAGCTATGTCTTCTGTTCTGACAAAGATTGTGGAACATCTTGTAAAAAACCGACTTGAATGGCTAATTGAATCTAGAAATATTTTGCCTGAATCACAATATGGTTTTCGAAAAGGTAGAGGAACTTTAGATAGCTTGTCCATTTTTGTTACAGATATTAGACTCTCTTTTTCTAGAAATGAGTCCATTGTTGCTGCATTCCTCGATATATGCTCTGCATATGATAATGTTAATCTCTCAATCCTCAAAAATAAGATGGAACATCTGTGTCTTCCAAGGAAAATTATTAACTTCATACTTAATCTTTTTTTAGATCGTACTGCTCAGCTTAGAGTTGATGGTGAGATAAAATGTTCAAGATCGGTACATAAGGGTTTGCCTCAAGGCTCTGTTTTAAGTCCTCTCCTCTTTAATTTGTATACTTATGACTTAAATAAGTGTGTCTTACCTTATTCTAGAGTACTACAATATGCAGATGATCTTGTTTTATATGTGGCTGATTGTGATATATTAAGTGCTGCCAACAAATTATCTCAAGCTCTCGAGTCATTAAATATTTGGCTAGGTCATAATGGTCTAGATGTAGCCCCACTAAAAAGCTCCATTGTTATCTTTACCAGAAAACGGTTGAAACCGAGACTTAACATACTGCTTAATAAAACCAGGATTCCTGTAGAAAACGAGAAAAAGTTTTTAGGTCTTGTTCTAGACAGCAAATTAAACTTTTCTTCGCATATTAACTATGTTTCAGTTAAATGCGAGAAAAATCTCAATATTTTACGATGCTTGGCTGGTGTTTGGTGGGGTGCTCACCCCTATTACTTAAAGCTCCTTTATAATGCTATAATCCGTAGTGTTATAGACTATGCTTCATTTTTATATGAGCCAGCTTGTAAAAGAATGCTCAATGCTTTGGACTTAATTCAGGCAAGAGCTTTACGTATTATCATAGGAGCAATGAAGTCTACCCCTAAAAATGCTATGCAAGTGGAATGTGATGATCCTCCTTTAGATCTGAGACGTCAATATCTCTCGGATATGTTTTTATTTCGTTTGTTTCAGTTTTCCTCCCATCCTCTATTTCCAAAACTGCAGCTTTTGTTTAGGTATATTTCTATGCCTTACTGGAATCATAAAAAGACTCCTTGTCTAGTTACAAGTTATGCAAAAATTATTAACCTTAGATTCACTACCCATAGAACTCTTAAACTTCCCTTATTTGAATTTGATTATCAAACTATCTTATATCAACCCTCTTTACATCTTAATTTAGATTTGATGAAAGGGGATACCTTCGCCAATAAACACTTTCTTCGGATTAAAGATAATCTTTGGCATGGTTGGCATTGCATTTTCACAGATGCATCTAAGCTAGATCAAAATGGGTGTGTTGGTGTTGGTTTATTTCATCAAAACTATAATATTGTTCAAAAGATTAAGTGCCCCCCTGAAACATCAGTTTTCGTTGGTGAATGTAGGGGTATTATGGAAGCTATCAACTATATATTGTTGTTCAAATTAAATAAAACCGTTGTATTCTCTGATTCATTGAGTGCTCTTCAAGCCTTCCAGAGTAATCCTTTTAAAACAGGCTCCAAAAACTGGATCATATTTAAATCTAAAGACTTGCTGTTGAGATGCTCTAATTTAGGCTATTCTGTGCACCTAGCTTGGATCCCTGGTCACAGCAATATTACTGGCAACGTAAAGGCTGATGAGATTGCCAAACAAGCAGTCATCTGTGGGGATAAAGTCCCTTTTAAAAATTACCCCCAAGACCTTTTGCTTTTGCCTACCCGTGACTTAAAATCTAGATGGCTGAATAGATGGTTGATAACTAGTAGACGGACAGGTTCAAATTATGCTAAGTATCAACCCAACATTCAAATTAAACCGTGGTTCTTTAAATTTAAATACAATAGAAGAGTATGTTCCACAATATCTAGGTTAAGATTTGGCCATTGCTGTTCTGGCGTACATTTAAAAAAACTGCGAATAAGAGACTCATCCATCTGCGAATGTGGTATGGACGAAGCTGACTTAAACCACATTTTCTTCGCTTGCCCTAAATTTGACCATAATTCATTATTCAACTCATTAATCCATTATAAATTTCCATTCCCAGTTCACATAGATAATATTTTGTGTAAAATAGACCCTACTTCAATAGATATATTATCATCTTTCATTACTGAAAATAATATTAAATTGTAATCAATATATCTTATAATGTAATTATATTCAATGCTCCTATGTAAATCCTGTTGTATCCCATTATTGTAAATAAATAAACATATTCTTCATATTGTCATTATGTAGCGTAGTTTGTAGTTATAGGATATTTTTTTCTTTTGTTTCAGGTACCCGAAGTTCAAAATTTCGTTTTTATTTATCATTTCTCTTTTGACATGACGCTGGCAAAAATGTGAAAAACAATTGCCATTAAAAAAAAAAAAAAAAAAAAAAAAAAAAAATTACACAATAATTGGAAGACACAGAGGAATAAGCGTTAATATTTCGTAATATTTCATCTTGGAAGGTATGTGCCTCCGTGAAACTAACTCAGAGTAGGTAGGTACCTATCTCTGCACAATCTACACGCAGCTATCAGCTAGGCTAGGATACTAGCTGTGATTGTAGCTATCAATTTGATCCTTATTTGCTCCGGACATGGATGTATTTGTTACACTTTTACGTGTGTGTCCTCGAACATTCAAGGATTTATCTAAAGTTATTACAGATTATTTCGACAGACTGATAAGCGTATTTCAATATTTATATCCAGATTTCGATGCTGACTAACTCCCAAGATGTTGGAACAAGTTGTGGATGATTATGCTGCGTATTTCAAACTGGACGTGCTCAATGGATTTCAAACTGTTCAAGATGTAGTTGATAACATGTTAACAAGGCTTGAAGAATTGACTAGTGTACTGCAGATGATTAAGTTAAAAAACAGCGATTGTGCAGTGGCTGTTTCAGAAGACATTAGCAAGTATCGAAGTGAAATTACTACTCTCTCTAGAAAAATTGCTACCTTAAGCTATGTTATAACTAAGCTGCAGAACAATATGGACCTAATAGAAAGACAAGTCGAAAAAGCTGAAAGTGATTTTGGAGTGAATAATGAGAATAAAATTAAAAATTTACTAAAGCCATTCCTAAAACGGAACAGTAGTATACTACCTGTAACTAGTGTTGAACAGTCTGAAAGATTGCATCTTGACAGTGTTATGGTCAATTTTGAAAACAACATGTACACATAGGCAATAAGTTTTAATACATAAGACAGGTTATGGGTTGCCATAATTATTAATTATTGTGTTGGGTACATTTTATTGTATTTGCGTAACTAATGAGCCTCATGGTGCTCCAATATTATAGCTGATTTTGTAAGTACCTAAAGCAGGCTGTTAACTTAGAGTATGAATGTTATATTATGTAAAACTATTAAATTACTTAATTCCTGTATTCTAGTAATTCTAAGATTGTTAGCATTGCATCTATATGTAAAACACATCACTTGTGCCTTAATACTTGGGTTATTGGTAATAAAATAACAATATTATAACTTATTATTACCACTTAACTAAATGGAAATAAAGAGGTATAATGTACTACATATACTTGTTGAAATAAGATTTGAACCTTGGCTTGCAGGTGTCATAGCCACGGTTGGCATATATTTAGAAACTTATGAACAATTATTATTATCTTTTCCTTCCCCATATATTATGCAATTGCAAAAAGCAAGAAAACAATACAAAAAATATATGTCAATTTTAATGTCATAATTGACGAGGACAAATCTTTTCATGTTCCAAGCCAAAGGGTTATGGATAATGTTCCATAGAACTTTCCCTTAATCAGCATAGGTGGGTATTAAGCCAAGATGCCATGTTCCATCGAAATCCGTTCAGTAGTTTCAGCGTGATGTGTGTTCAAAGGGACAGTGACAGAAATATGAAAAAAAAAAATTACTATACCTTACAATATATACCTATAGAAGGCAACTGTCCAAACAATACCATCTCAAAATGCACACCACTTTTTTTTGAATTGTAGATGATTTAAGCAAGGTAATTAATAATGAATGTACCAGTGGAATTCACACCGGAACTCTTATGCTGTTTTTCTGATGACGTGTTGTGACACGATTTCACTGAGCAATTGTCATTCTAAGTAATATTCTGGGAGCCTTTCACAAGCACTGACCACGGGAACGCATTTCGCGAATGTACTGGAGTTCTATAGGTATTCATTCTAAGTCATTTGACTGGCCTGATAGCTCAGTTGGTAGTAGCTCTGCCTTCTGAACTGTAGGCTGTGGGTTCGATTCCCACCCGGGACAAAAATTTGTGTGGTGAACATAGGTGTTTGTTCTGTGTCCAGGTGTCACATTGTATTCTATGTATGTATTTACAAACAAAAGTATATAAGTATTGTATCAGTTATCTGGTTTCCATAGTACAAGCTATAATGCTTAGTTTGGGGCTAGATGGCGCTGTGTGAAATGTCCACACATATTTATTTATTATGTACTATGCCCTTAAATCAAATATATTATAGATACACAGTCTCTATGATCATTTTAATAATGAACTTTTAGCACATGTTTTCGATTGCCACCCGGGGGCAACTGGGAATATAACTATTATAACTACTTATTATAGAAGATTAAAAAGGTATCTAGGTATAAAGCAGTATACATTTATGGTTAACTTCAACTTGCGTTAAACTTTCTATTGTTTACTGCTATAACGAAGTTAACTTTTGGATTAACTGTGCCCACCTATGTTTATAAGTTAGGTATAAAGTTTTATAAAATACCTACATACTTATTGAACTTTTTCTAATAAATGGTGCATTATTGTAAACATAAGTACCTATACATACAAAATTAAAAAATGCCATACCTACTTAGGGTTATTCTTAAAACTAAGAATAACCTACCCTAAGTATTTATACTTATTTCAATTTCTACAAGTAAAACTAAATTAATTATTGGGTAGAAGTGCATAGTGAAAAATGTCCATAGGAAAAGCACTCCTAAACCAACACAAAAACCACAACTCAATCCTAAATGAAAATGCTGCACATTATTACTTTGTTCCTGTTGATCCAAAACCACCCTCTGCCCTTTGCGTTTCCGATAAGTTGGTGACTTCTTGCAAAACTGGATAGTAGATTTTCTCACAGATCAGCTGAGCAATCCTATCACCTTTTTTCACTTGAAAGTCTGTATCGGAATGATTAAACAGAACTACACCAACATTGCCTCTGTAGTCTTCATCTATAACCCCAGCTGTAATAAAATGAATTAATGTTATACCATCTATGATAAGCCCTATTATTATACAGTTATGCTGAGCTTTCAAGTCTAACAAATATGAGCCTAGCAATATATAGCTTTAGTAACATATTTTCAGTACCTACAATTGATGATGTCTCAGTAACTAATTCAATTTGTGGTATAGCGTGATTCAAACTCAAAGGTGGCTGTGAAGTTGGTGGTGCAACATGCTGCCGCCATTGAGTTTGAATCACACTCTAGCTAATGAATGTGCAGTTGTCTGATCATGTGTAACTCCTTTTTTGTTGGAACAAATACATAAACATGCTCACAAGTCCAAAGGACACAGTACTTAACCCTTAGACTCCACATACATACACATACATTGTTATTCTATTGTTATGAAAAATGCTGGTATTCCAGAAGTTAAAACAGTGTCAAAATCCATTCAGTGTCGTAAGGTTTTGTATGAGGAGTTTTCATACACTAAACATAGCACACTGACAATCTATAGGGAAGAAAGTTGAGACGCAACATAGGCTGGCCCCCACTTGGTGGACCAACAATCTGGTGAAAACCGCATGGAGCCGATGGATGCAAGAGACAAGCAGACACTCAAGGTGGCACTCAGCAGGTGCAGCCTATGTTCAGCAGTGGATGTCTTCAGGCTGTTGATGATGATGATGTACACCCTTATTGACGCAGGCAATAATAAATTCAAATACAGGGTACTTAGGTAGACAGTGACTGTATTTCACTAACCTCCAACATCAATAAAGTTCTTTACCGCCAACCCAGAGCGTGGAGCCACTCTGCCGTAGCAACCAGTAGGCAACTCGATTTGCAAATCGGTTTTCACCAATTCTTTACCACGAGCCGGGACTACATAATCATAAGCACTGCAAATGCAAACAATATGTAATTAATAAGTACTTTACATTCAATATTTTCACATAATTATTTCGTAGATGACAGCTTGTAAGTATCTCACCTCTTCAAATCAAATCCAGCAGCCTTTTCAGAACCCTTTATAGGTGGGAATGCATTTTCGCTCAGACGCGTGAATTTCAAAGCTGCCGTCGCAGAAGTCATTTTGAATAGTTTTGATAATGAGTGCAAATGTTTGGAAAAAATTTTCAAGTAAATATATAATACTAAGCTGATATTAAAAATATAATAAAAATTTTCGATAAAATCAAAATTATAAATGAGCGTGACACAAGAAAATTGGCGCGAAAAAAAACAATTTTTTTAGTGGGAAGCCAGAGCGTAATTGTTTTTTCTCTAAACTGTGGTACAGTCATCACCACAGGTTAGAGAAAAAAACAATTGACTATGGGTGCTTTCTAGCGATGTAACTACTTATATATATTATTTTTCTCCATGGATGTAACCTAGGGGTATAAGTACCGGCATGAAACTCTAGCGCTGACCGTTATTGCGCAGAAATCAAAAATTAGGTATCACAGGGGGGCTAGAGGGACGAAGGGTGCGCGTGCGTAGCGCCGGTTGGCAAGCCTGTCGTAATCCGTCCCCCAGCCCGATACGACGCCCGTGGACTTCTGTCTGTACAGTCACACTCTAAAGTGTATTGTTATTGTTTTTAGTTAAGTTTAAGTTCGTTTGTTATTGTTGGTTTTTCTATTAGTGTAATTTTAGTAGATAGTGAATATGCCTAAAAGAAATACTGTTTGGAAAATACAGGCACGAAAAATGATGTATGACGTGCATTGTTTTGTTAAAAGAGAAACCAATGAATTGATTGATTCTTTCCAGCAAATAAAAAGTGAGATTGATGAAGCAACAAATAGTAAAATATCCTGTTACAAACTGTGCAAAACTTTAACATTAACTATTTATTAATGATAGCATGCGTGACAGCACCTAATATCCTCCACATTTCGCTCAGTGATAGACATACTATTTATTTAAATATGTTCGTTAAATTATTTTGATTGTATTAATTAAAGTTATAATTGTATTATGTTCGTGACTGTACCCATGTGCAGCTATCCCCTCCACATTTTGCTCAGCGCTAAACTTACCCGCCGCTACCTATATCCACACAGATTAAAGAAAAAAACAATTAGGAGTTTTATTTAAAAAAAAACTAGTTCCGCTTCTATTACTAGATGGCGCAGTAAGTAATAGTTTTAACCTTTCAAACCACATAGTTGAAACATAAGAAAATGCTTAGACAACCTACAAAGAAATGTCAAATTCAGTTCAGTGGACCACGAGTACATTGTCTGTAGTGTCTCCTAAGTAGCCTGTGGTACATTCTTCTTAAGTAAATTGAAGTGCAGCAGAACTGCGAGACAGATAAACGTTAATATTATGGATCAAAATAAAGCCACGCCATCGCGCAGCGAAAATAAAAAAAAAACGAAACCGTTTAGAGTTGGCAGTCAGTATCGTGACACATTTCCTATAACCTGTGGTGTATGCTTGAAACAGTGACAGTGACAGATTTTGGTAAAACCACAACTGGCGTGGCGCCATCTATTGGGTTATATATAAAACACCATTTCTTTTCTTTTAATAAAAGTCCTCATTGGTTACTCTGTGAGTATCCACCAGCCTTGCGCAACTCAATACAAAACTCTCGAAGTATGAAACATGTGCGAAATCAAACTTTGCGTTTTCCTAACTACTTTAACCTATAAGCTTGTCTCTATCTTTGAAGAACGTCAACGTCATTCGCCAGCGCCATATTTGTTTTGAAATAGTTTCGTTTATATGCCGAAAACCATAAAAGAAAAATGTATACCTAATATTGTAAATCAATAGAACTAAATTACTTTTAATGCCCAATAAACATTCATATTATGATTATTTATTTATATGCTAACTTTTGTAGTACAGGAATTGTACTACAAAAGTTGCAAATTATGTGGAGTGAAATCGGGCCGAAAAGAGAGTGGAAAACGTTTAATTTGGCAAAATTTCCATTGGACGAGGCAAGGTTCGTGGCATTTATATTAATATTACTATAATAATGTGCCGTGGTACCATTTTATTACAGATAAATACAATTTTTTAATGGTTGTAGTTCCATATTAGTGTTGGGACATTGACCGGGCAAAATCGATATCGATGGGCGGTTTTACGGTGCACAATTCATATCAGATTATATATTTGAAGCGGGCAGTACTAAATCCACTTCTGAGTTCCATTTACGGGACTAGTAAGAAACACCTTTCCCAGAAGTACCTTTGACGGAACTATTGAAAAAAAAGTATCAATAGTTTCGTTACGGAACTACTTTCACGGAACTTCTGGGAATAAACGATATAATTATATTTGTCATTATAATCTTGACCTCATGTCACTATGTCAGTAATATTTTAATGCCAACATTTTAATGTTTATAACTATCCATTGGTTTTTTTACAGATGTAAACTGGGGGTTAAGGTGGCTGGAAAAAAGATGCCATTATTCCGATTTAGAAAAGCATTACATGCTCAGAAACGTATGTGGCAATCATCTCGAAGCCAAATATTATAATGATAAAAACATATCAGATAGTATCAAAAAGCAGAGCAAGGGCTTAAAAATGTGTAGGTAATATGCATGTAGTCGGTAAATAAATAAATAACTACTCATATAAGCCTTGTATTTTTTTACTTTTAAAATTAAAACATTAGTTACATACCTAAATCCTTCCCATTCATTCAATAACGCATTCTAAAATATCGATTACGTGGAATGTACAGAAGTGCACAACACTCTTGTTGAATTGTCACGTTGGCAGCATTTACAAATATGTCATTGAGATTTGTAGACGTCGGCATTATAAGCACAAAATAGAACAGAAGTCAATCACATGTATGTACTTCACTTTTTATACCTACGCTCAGCGCTCGCGCTAGGGCTGTCAGCTTTGGCTTATACACTAAAAACTATCGTGGTAGTGACACTCGTACCTATTTAGTTGTTTGATTTATTGTTGAGAATGAAACGGGAAGAACGGAAATATAACAACTAAAATAATAACTAAAATATTTCAATTTTAATGTTAGTCGCGTAACTCGGGCGCGGCGCATCGGCCGCGGCCGGGTCGCCAAGCAAAACCTACCCTACCCTTAATTACTTACCTAGCTACCTACCTTACTGTTCTGTGTTACGTTAAAACTACCGGCGAAATACAAACAAATACCTTACTTCTCTGAAACAACCGGTAGCTTAAAAAACGACAATTCACTGTTTAATATTGAATTTAAACAACCATGCACTAAACAATTATTATACCTTTTTTAGTTGCTCCATTTTTGCACAAGGTAACACACAGACGCGTGTCTCAAGCGGATGGCACTTGCGCTCGCATTACTCCGAAAGACTCCGAGACATCGTGTCGGTGAGCGGTGTCTATGTGTGCATTGCTCGAGCGCACTTACTATGTTGATTTACTTCTGTTCTATTTTGTGTTATAAGTGTCGCCCACGTTTCATACAACTTCTTTCTCTATGGGAGTCCCATCTCTTCAGCGTAAGCAGTTATATTTTCTTCTCTTTGGTATCCACAGCTATATTCTTTCAAGTATTCAATGTACTCTAGTTTTTTTTGGCGGGAACGCGGAAAAGTTCACGTCGGTGCATTGTATTATTTTTCTAAACTTGTGCTTTTTCCAGTGTTAATGGTTAAAATTGGTGGTGTTTTACGCATTAAGTGCTGAATTACGAGCATGAGTGTGGGCAAGTGATATAATGTAGTGAAACGTGGTTTTTCGTATTGCTTCCAAAATTCCATAGAAGCCTCTAGTAAAGTTGCCACCACTTTACTAGGGCATGCCTTAGACTGGATTATGACTTAGACTAGACTATGACTACTCTGACTGTGACTATGACTTGACTTTAAGTGAAAATTTCCATAATACGATGAAAAATTACAAAACTTGACACTGGCTAAATACACTATGTGTGGAGCCAAAATATAAAGAAAAAAAAAATGTACTCTATGCTCTATCATATAACAAGGTACTCTGTGTGCTCTATGTCCATTAAAAAAAAATCTTTCTTTCCATTGAATTTGTTTTGTAATTTTATTTTAGTTGTAAAGTTATAGTGTATTTGTAGAAAATGCTTCCATCGACAGGTTACTTTAATGGAATAAACTGCCCATGTTATGAGAACGGACAATGTGACAGACCTTATTGTCATTTTCGCCACGCCAAAAGAGATTTACAAAACACTGCAAACGAAGGTATCGAAAGTGGGGCGATCCTGCAAAAGTTAGTGTCCGCAGCAGTTCAAAAAGTTCTTCAGCAAAAAGAGGTATCTTCAGCGGTGACATTAGCTCAACCTGCAGCGGTTGACACCACAGCCAGCACCACTAATTCGAGTGCTGTCTCATCCACTACCAAAGCCACATACAATCCTACGCCAATAGCAGAACTTAACAAAATCAACAATTCGGACACTGAAAATAATGAAGACATCAATGAGCAAAGGAAAAGACACATACCAGTTCCTTACACTCCAAGAAAACCTGCCAGTGTACCCATAAAGAGGCCTGTAGACACAAATGGATCTTCTAAACCTTTCGTTTATATACCCCCCCCTTTAAAGTATACCCCGGGTTCAACCGAAAATGTTCCGAATGATAAATACACACCACCTGGTGCTGTTGAGTCAAAGGAGAAATATTTGCCAGGAACAGAAAAAGAATTACAAGAATACACACCAGATCCAACTACTCAAGAGGCATCTAATAGACGTAATTATGTTCCATCTACTGAAAAAAATGCAAATAAAAAGAAGATTTTGGAGTATAAACCCACAAAGGTATCAGTACAAACTGATAATAAGCCTTCAGTCACATATCAGCCGACTCCTCGGTCTTTAGCTCCATGCTTCTCAAGTGATGAAGAGGAACCCGATACCAAAAAAAGAAAACTATCTAGTGATCTAGATGACCTTGGACCAGAATTTGATATTTTAGATCAAATATTAACTGAAGAAAAAACTGTAGATGAAAATAAAACTAAAGTGAAGAAGGTTGATGTCACCAAATCACATTCTAAACTTGAAACAAGCAGCAAAGAAAAGAATTGTGATATTTCAAAAAGCAAACATTCTCATAAATCTCATCAAAAAAGTAAATCAGATAAAAAAGATAAATTGTTATTAGAAGAAAAAAACAAAAAAGATAATAAGCATAAGCATAATGATAAAAAATCAAGTCATAAGAGCTCAAGTAATGATCGAAAAGACAGTAAAGAAAAACACTCTTCTAATGATAAAGACAAGCATAATTCCAAAAGCTCAGATAGTAACAAGTACACTAAACAAAGCTCATCAAAAAAATCTGATAAACATTCTGATTCAAGCAGTTCTAGAAATGATTCAAAAAGTGATTTGAAAAGCTCTAAACATGGTTCAAAAAGATCTAAAAGTGATTCAAAGAGTACAAAGAGTACTAGAAGTGATTCAAGAAATAAAGAGAAAAAGAGTAAAGAAAAAAGTCACAAAAGTTCTAAACATGATAAAAATAAACATAAAACCAAAAAAACACCTAAAAGTGATTCAGATAATGACAATGATTTAAATACTGAAGAAAATGGCCATGATGATGAAGATTTTGATTTGTCTGATGCGGATGAAGAAACAATTGCTTTGGAGTGTAAAAAGATTTTTGAAGAATATGTGCCTATAGTCCAACACAACAACCCAGAAGAACACAAGTCAGAAGATACTGTAGAAGTAGAATATATTCCAAGCAAAAAGAGAGTTTCTAGGACTCAAAATATCAAAGTGGTACCTAGAGTTCCCATAAAACCTGATTTCAAAAAAAGTGCAGCTCAAGCTATGGCAGAGAGACTAACTAAAGTAAGAGAATTCCATAGTTCAAGACAACCACAACCACCTCCAACCACACCAGTGATTAATGAAAATCCAAGTAGTAAAATAGATTTACCTAAAAATATTATAAGTGCTCCAACCACTAGTACTTCAAAGATTCGTATTGCACATGTCCCCTATGCATCCACATTATTGAATGCCAAGAAAACAATAGCACCTGTCCAGTCTAAAGCTTTAAGCCAACCGTCCACAAGCTCTACTATCTGTCAGACTGTTAAAAAGGGTGTACAAAGAGCGGCCCATGTTCCCAGTGAAAAATTCATAGACCGACCAGGCGTATTAGAACCGCTTGCATCAAAAATTGCAGCGAATATAAGGTCTATTTATTTGAATATGATGATAGATGAATGCTTAAAATTATATATTAGTGCAACGGATGCCTATGCTAGGGCACAACATGAGGAGCTCAATACAAGTAAGAAATGTTGTACTGTACAAATCTATAAAAATTCAGCAGTTCTGGCAGTAAGTAGATTGAGAAAAGAGTTATCGGAATGTAATGGTGTCAAAAAAGCAGCTTCTTCTTGCCCAGTGCTAGGAACTGACAGCTCATCCAGCATGTCCAGCGCAGGTTCCTGGAGTATAGTAAGCAAAAATAGAAAAGCCAATGACAATTCCCAAGAGTTTGTTGGAGCTAAACTGTACAGTAATATTTCTAAATGGGTGCTTACTGAAGAGCAATTACAATGTAATGGGTTCCCCAGACCCCATTCTAGTGGAGAAAGAGGACGAGCAATTATTCATGGTCAAAACAAACAAATGCCACCAAAAGGGTATATCAGAACTTGTTGTAGATGTAAAAAAGAATACACAGTTACTAAGAAAGGCTTCCCAGCTGTGAAGGAAGAATGTATATATCATCCTAACAGGAAATACAGAGCGAGAGGTGAAGCAAAATATCAATGCTGCAGCCAGGATGCTACCTCTGATGGATGTTGCATAGCCCCAAGCCATGTTTATGAATATGTAGACTATGAGAACTTGAAAGGCTATGTTAGAACATTGCCTCCAGAAAGAGTAATGGATGATTATGGTGTTTATTCACTAGACTGTGAAATGTGCTACACCACACAAGGTCTTGACCTTACCAGAGTTACTGTTATAAACTCTTCATGTAAGGTTGTGTATGAAACCTTAATAAGGCCTTTACATCCTATTGTTGACTACAACACAAGGTACTCTGGTATTACTGAAGAACAAATGGCCAATGTCAGGACTACCCTGTTAGATGTTCAGGCAACACTTTTAACAATGTTTAATGATAAGACTATACTAGTAGGACACAGTTTAGAGTCTGATTTCAAGGCATTGAAACTGATTCATGATACAGTAGTAGACACTAGTGTCTTATTCCCTCACAAAATGGGTCCACCCTATAAGAGAGCTTTGAGAAATTTATCATCGGAACATTTGAAAAAAATAATTCAAAACTCCGTAGATGGCCATGACAGTGCTGAGGATGCAATGGTGTGCATGGAACTCTTACACTACAAGCTAAAAGAAGACTTAAAAACCAGATGACTGAACTACTCATTGTGTTGTAGGTTGATTTATGTGATAGGTACTTAAAAAAAGTATATTTATTTTTATTTGTAGTAATATGAGATTTTTATAGCCTTTTGTGTAATGATAAAAATGATCTAAGTTATGTTTCAATTATTGCTAAGTAATCATTTCTTTTTACTACTGTGTAATATTTAATTTGTAATTTGGATGTTATTAAAGCAATACATTTAGCGGTAAATGTAAAGTTATATTTTCTAAGAAATTATAAGATTACTCATCTAAAAAGTTCTGTGGTTCTTTAATTATCATGTTTTTACACTACACTTACAGGATAAATGAAAACACTTTTATAAAACCAAAAATAATATTTTTACTAGAAGACAAAATATTATACATTTAGGTATGTAAAATGTCTTGGAGCACATTGACATTTCATAGTAGTTAAAACACCGAGGAAAGGAAACTGCTACACATTTCAAATGTTCATTGGGACTTTGCTAAATGCTTATAGTATTTCAAAATTGCAGATATTTCAAAACAATATTGTGCACTTGTGCAGCAGATTTGTTATTGGTACCTATATGGTGAAAACGCAAAACAGATCCTGGATTTTGTTACTTAAAATTAAATAATAAAACACTCATATGTAGTAAGAACACCCCTAGTGACAAATTGAACAAAATAATTTATTTTTGGGGCTTTTAAAAGGATTTTTGGATTCTAATTTAGAAAAGTTTGTCATTATTGCTGCCACTACCATTAGTGTCACAGTAACTTATCCAATTATTTCGTTAAAATAAAATGTTGCAGTGGCACATTTTATTTAATTTTGATGATTGCGATACTCAAGGTTTATAAGCCAGCACATTAATATAATACTATTTGAACAGTGGAAATTATGCAATATTTTAAGCAATCATATCAAGCAAGCAAAATGTGAAAACAGACATTTTCTCAAACAACTAGACTATGTTGTTAAATGAGAAAGACATTTTCATTATGAAAAATATATTTTTGGGTTAGTATTATTATATATCTATATTAATTTTATAAGTAAATATTGCTTGTGTTCAATCCAAAGGGTTCAATTATTATCAAAATTAAGGTGTTCAATTATAAACTTTGCTAAATAAATTAACCCCTGAAGGGTTCTCCTGATTATACAATAAAGTCACTGCTATTTCATCTCTTGATTTTATTCTTACAATACACCATACATTGAATGTAATGTATTTCATATTGTTTATGATGATGAATTGCTATAAAAGCTTCGTTATTTAACCATATTATTAACCAGATGCCAAAAAACCATTATGATTGTGTGTTAGTAAAGTTTATCTTTCTAAATACCACACAGTTCCAATTTACGTTTACAGTATCAACACAGTGCATGTAAAACGTAAATTTACACTTTTGTAATTTACAATTTTGTCCCAATGAACCATAGGAGGTATTCGCTGTTGTGGACTGCAGCGCTAGTGCATACATCACTGTGTGAAGTCCTGGCTGTACTGTGCTAGTCAATAAATGATTGTTCTACACATGCTTTAACACGTTTCTCATATTCTCGCCGGTTTTCCTTATAAAGTTGTGCTGCCATCGAGTTTGCTGGGGAGTTGGGGTTGGGATCACTTAATAATGACTGAAATGATAAAAAAATAATGTTAGCCTTAGTAGGAAGAAATAATTATGTAATATTAATAATTATTATGCAGTAATATAAGATTAAACTCATTTTTATAACTCATATTTTAACATAAACCCTTTTCATAATCATCATAGCTAATTTGATTATTACTAATTTTCACTTGTAAGAGTGCTAAAATTAGCCTATTTGCAACATCTAAATGATTTGTCTTTAAAAGTGTATAAAAACTGAAAGATGAATGAATCATTATTATACCTGTATAGAAGTTAAAATAGCAGAAACATCATATGTAGGGCTCCATCTGTTCTGTAGGATGTCTAAACAAATTCCACCATCTGCGTAAACATTAGGGTGAAACATTTTTGAGACAAATCTCACTGTAGGGGGTTTGTTGGGGTATTCCTCTGTAAATTCTATTGTTAGTTTGAATGTGCCATCCTCAAATGGGGTGTCATGAGGTCCAAATATCACAGCATTCCAGATCATAATATTGTTGTCAGTTGGGGCACCTGACACACCTGTAGGTGGGTCTTCTTGTAAGCTGCAGAAACAATTTCACAGTTAGGTTTGTAATTTCATTGACCAAACATTACCATACAATACAAAGACTATGAAATTATCCAAAAACTTCTAACATCAAGGTCATAATCATTAGCATTCCTGAAATGTGCAATCATTTATACAATTAAACTTTTCCTCTGAGGCGATGGGAGAGCATTTCTTTTGTTAGCTATTTGGATAACCTAGATCTGAATAGCTACGACAACTTTTATCTAATGACGCAGCTATCTTTATCCTTATGAAATGCTGAATGTTTACAAGTATTGTAGGCCTGACTTTAGATAACTAACTTCTATTAGAAAATAGAGAAAAGAATAGAAATCGATTGTGATGGATAGTGATGTAATTTGATGAATCAGCACGACGGGCCTGAACAAAGGTATCTAATTCTGAAATAAATGATTTCCAAGGAATTTATTGATGACGTGTATTGTGATATGTTATAAGCGGATTCCTAGAATTAAATACTTATGTACCGTTTAAAATCTCTCATCAGGCGTCTTCTGGCTGGAGTTGACATTTTGATTTCACGCACTTGTCACGGATGTTCTCGTAACCCGAACTACTGCTGCGGCGCTGGTAAACTTTGGGTTTATTATGAACCGTTAGCTTAGCTTTAGACCAGTTTGCTTGTACACAAAAGACCGTATATAACACGTACTGTGATTCGTGATTTCGTGCCTTTGTCGTTGTATAAAAATTTCTGTCGTCATAGCCCGTCACCCGTCAGATGAGATGATTTTTTGTAGATGAACATGAAATTGGCAACAATTTCCACGTAGGCCATAAACAATGAGTTTTATTTTTATTTTTTTAGATATCTAATGTTGGCTAACCTGCTGGCTAACTAAGTTCATTTCCTTACCACAGGTTTTAAACCACAGATTAAAGAAAATAATGTTACTCTGTAGGTCACAACCACCCATTCCACTAGCCGCTACGAACGCTGAAGTTGTAAGAGGTTTTCTGGCAGCCAAATTAATAAAAAAATAGTTCATAAAAATCCGTTAGATGGCGTTGACGAGACATGGCGTGAAGAATAGGAGATTTTTTGACAGCTGGACGGAACGTAGTTCTACAGCCAAAGATACATGGCGCTGCCGCTGACGAGACATTTTATTTTATTTTAGTTTATTTTATTTATGGCAGATGGCATGGCAGATATGGTAATTTTTTTTCACAAGGTGGCTTTGCCATCTGTCATAGCTATATTATTTTTCTCTATAGTCATAGGCGCAGTGTCACTTTTACTTCACTCACCAGTGTGACCATTTGTGGCAGATTTCTGCCATTTTGGCACAGTTTCCCCACGTTTAAACTGTGGCACAAAGTGTAAATGATTAAAAAATTGTGGCAGATTTTGAAGTTTTCGTTATTATGAAGTAAACAGAAATATAATTACGAAATATTCATATATTTGGTGGGAATCGTGTAAAGTAGTAAAGTAAAGTAAAATATTTTATTTGCAAGAATGTAGGTTTACAAAAGTATGGTGATCAGAGTATTAGGAGAGCCGTGTACATTCTACCATTACAAATGGTGTGCAAATCTTTATGCAATTAATGAGCATGGTTCATCTAAATAACAACAATTCAATAATAAAAATAATAAGTGCCACTTTCTAAATTATGGTCATATCTATTGGAATTTTATAAATTGAATTAAGCTATTATTATGATTACAAATTATTTCATATAGTCAATGGTTTCTATTATATCATTATTGTCAATTATTACCAATATTTAATTGCGAGATGTCATAAGTTCTTTAATGTCATAAAAGTTTTTTTCGGCCAGCCACTGTGTTAGTTTCCGTTTAAATATTGGTGAGGGTAAGTCCTTGAAAACATCTGGTAATTTATTATATACATTAATTGCATTAACAAACACATTTCTTTTATATAATTCAAGTTTGCATTGTGGAAAGTGAAGTTTAAATTTGTCCCTAGGGGCAGCCTTCCTTGAAACAACGTCAGCATGCTTTTTAAAATATTGCGGATGCCACGCAAGGCAACGGCAAAATTTTTAATTTTTTTGAATATGGGTTTACAACTTTCCATAAACCAAGCCCCACAGATTGCACGTACACGTACAAAGTGACCAATATAGCTCTTAGAATTAGCAAGTAGAAATGGCAATGGGCAGGCCACATCGCTCGTAGAACTGGAAAGGATCTCGAGTGGCGACCACGAACCAAAAGACGCAGTGTAGGCTGACCTCTGGTAGATAGGTATCTACCAGGTGCGGATACAGAAATTTCTCAAGCACAAATCATTATAGTAGGGGAGTCCAAGAGGGGAATTTAGTGATATGGTGGTAAAACACATGAGTATACGATACGAGACCAATTTGTGCTCTTTTCTTTAAATGATGTATTCCATGCACTATATCTTACTGGTAAATTAGCTAATTACCGCGCTTGGTGCTGGACTGCCTGCACCAAGGGGAGAACCCCCCCCCCCCCCCGTTTGTATTTTAAAATCCGTAAGATGGCGTTGACGAGACATGGCCGCGAATCACAGACCTAGACTTTTTTCGTGGCGTGAATAACTATCACTACTATGTCTGTAGTTCTGAAGACAATACTGCAACAGCTAGTCTCTGCATCTATGTCCATGCTGTGAAGCAAAAGCAGGGAAGGTTGTGACAGTGTGACCATCTGTACATTGCAGAGTCTGCCCTAAGTAGGCTAAAAATCTGCCCACACTTTGAATTCTCCCAGAAATATGCCTCGTCTTGTAATAGTAATAATACAAGGGAAATAATAGAAATATTTTTCGTTAGTATTTATTTTTCGTTAGTAGTTAGTACTTATATAATATATTTTAAAATATCAAGGAATTATTAAATAAGAACCCAAAATTCATGTATAACGATGAAAATAAAAAGAGCCAAATTATCATTAATCACCTAATCAACGTTAATTATATTCCTATTGTTTTCATCATACATGGATTTTACATTCTTATTTTTCTAATCATGTCTTTACTTAGCGTGAGGATGCAACCAGCTTGTAATTTGCTAGAAAATAAAATAAACCCTTCAATCATAAAGTTCAACGAATCCCAGAATAAGGACTAAGGTAAGTAGGTATTTACCGAGGCCGGCCGGCCGGCTGCGTCTTCCAGTTCGTGATTACCACTTGAGAACCTTTCTAACCCATCAGTTGCCAGTTCTATTTTATATTCTAAGAGCTATATCGGTCACTTTAGTTCTCCTGAGGATCAGTGTGGTAACAACGATTCCCACCACATGTCGAAGTCAATGAATTAAGATTTCGTAGCTATACTTCTGAATTTTACTTTAAAACAACAAAAACTCCTAAATCTGTCAAAATTTTTAAGTAGCCACTGCCCTGTGAAGAGCAAATCTGCCAAAATGGCAGAAATCTGCAACAAATTGTCACACTGGTGAATGAAGAGAAAGTGACACGGCGCTATGACAGCGGGCAAAGCAAAGCCATCTAAAAAAAAAGCCATGTCTCGCCAGCGCCATCTACCTTTAGATGTAGAACTACCTGCCATCCATCTGTCAGAAAATCCCCTATAGAACGTTTTGTAACAGCCAAATAAAAAAAAGTTCTGAAAAATCCGTTACATGGCATTGACGAGACATGGCGTGAATGCAGTATCTATATCTAGTATTTTATCTAGTAATTCTAGCACCGAATTCTACTATAGTATAGTATTGTAAGTAAATATAACAAAGTACTCTGTGATTGTAAATGTATTGGAAAAAAATCTATGAAAAAAAATAGTCTATGAAAAAAATGCCGTTGTTATTTATTTCCACAGAACCACAGATCGGAGTTTTGGCGGAAACGCGGGAAAGTTCACGTCGGTGCATTGTATTATTTTATAAAACTTATGCTTTTGCCAGTGTTAATGTTTAAAATTGGTGGTGTTTTACGCATTAAGTGCTGAATTACGAGCATGAGTGTGGGCAAGTGATATAATGTAGTGAAACGTGGTTTTTTGTGTTGCTTCCAAAATTCCATAGAAGCCTCTAGTAAAGTTGCCACCACTTTACTAGGGCATGCCTTAGACTGGATTATGACTTAGACTAGACTATGACTACTCTGACTGTGACTATGACTTGACTTTAAGTGAAAATTTCCATAATACGATGAAAAATTATAAAACTTGACACTGGCTAAATACACTATGTGTGGAGCCAAAATATAAGAAAAAAAAAAAACCACAGATCAGTAATATGTAGTGTCCTACGAAAGACTAGGCGGTATGGTCTCACGACTTTAGCCTGCCCAAAAGGGCGAAAAAAAAAAAAAGTAATAAGTAGCCACAGATATCTACTATACTAGTCAAAGACAGATAGGACAGCTCTATATGATCGACAATTAGTTCCCGTGTCTCCACGTAACGCTGGTGTCGCCATAGCGATGTACCTAGCTCCATATTCAAATATCGATATCGATACCATAGTGACGCGCCACGCCAAAAAAATATCGACATGGAAGTTACATAGGAAGTTATTATTATTATTTTAACCTATTACATTTTAATACTACAGGAAGATGAAGCACCCGCTAATAAGGATTAAATGAAACAAATGAGACTGAAATAGCTTTTATTTATTTTTATTTCTTAGCCTAAGCTTTGTATTTTTACTGCCATTTTTAGGCCATTTCTTGGGTTGAAACCATTTTTATTTTATTTATTTATTTTTGCTATTCAAATTGAGTTTACTCACCAGATAAGCTCAAGGGAATCCCGTGCAACACTTCATTTGCAGTGAACAAGGATATCCATGCAGAAGACGGTTACCCATCCCATCAAATTGGGGGTATATCAAAGTGATTTTGGCGAACACGTTTGTTCACTAAGACAGGCCACTGAGCTCAGTATTTGTAGGAATCAGAAAAGACAACCATGATTCTCGTAATTTATCGTCCCTTGGGATACTTAACAGGCGATGAGTTTTATTAGTTGCAAGCTTCAACATGACATTTTCGCGTCGCCATAGTGTTGATCAATAACCATAGTCACTGCCCATGCTCAACTGATTAAGATAATTGGTATATAATTTGAAGTTAGAGCGATGGTAGCAGAGCAGTAACATGTGCACTTCGCAATCTTACGGCACCAGGTTCGATCCTCGGCCTTGCACCGATGATTTATCTAGTAAGTTATGTGCAGTTTTCGATGCCATCCGTGCCTCCGAGAGCCGTCGGTCCCGGTTGTCATAAGACCATCTATGGCAATCGTTACGGGTAGTCAGACGCCTGATAGAATCTGATACCAGGTCTAACCATCCTTGTTACTGGTTCCTTATGGGTTGTGAGATCAGATGGCAGTCGCTCAGGGCCAGTTCTTGTATAAGGGCAATTTGAGCTTCAGCCCAGGGCGCCGTGGAGATAAAGGGCCCCCAGCCCCCACTGAAATTTAACGGGTCTTATCTAGATTTACTTATAAATGTGCGAAACCTGAAACTATCAGGATTAACGAAAAACAAGAACAGCTGAGAATTAGGCAAACTCACGGTCCGATCCTGTAGTCGCTCGTGTAATTCTGGTAGCTTGCCGCTATAGATTAGACTGGGAGCTTGGGAGCCGACCCCAATAACAAATGCGAAATGGGAAAAAGGCAAAGAAGATGATGATAATGATATATTAATTTGAAATTATACACAAAAAGCCAGAAAAACTACGAATTATACCGATTAATTAGGTTGTGTTATGTACATAATTTCCATGACAACAACACAATTGACTTTTGACATTATAGAAGTCACTTGATGCAAAGAAAATGTCGGAATGCGTGTGACACGAGTGTTTCGTGGAGACATCGGTACTAAAGCTGACCCGGGCCTGTAAGTAGCTACTACACAGAACCAGTTTTATTATATTTAGGTGGTTTCAATTCAAGTGTTTATAGGTTTATTGCAGCGCCTAGGCTGCAAAAAGTGTCTGAAACTAAGTTATCAAAACATTATTAAGAAATCAATGAATTGCATATCACCTAAGTACAATAATAGTTATAAATAACGATGAATGTGCAATCCAAGAAAATTCTATTTAGCAAGTCCTCTGTAAGTAATTTTATTGTACCCGTTTTGATTTCGTAGTTCATATTTCCAATATTCAACACTCAACCTCAACAGGGGGTGGTTGTTTAGATATCACGCATAAGGAGGCTCTGGTTTCCTTTTAATGAGTTTTGCTGAGATGCTGAAAATTTCTCATAGATAAGTATGCATCTATGATAGGTATACACTTATTAGACCTAAACCTAAATCTGTAAGGAAAAGGAAACAAAGTAGTATTCAAGAAAATAAATGTTGAAAATTCACTATTTTTACAAAGATCACTTCGAACATGCTTGTTAATACTAATACGGGGCATCCCGACTTGAGTAGGTATTTTAGGTTCTAAATGAGTCACATAACTGACACAGCACCCTGATGCCACCTAGTCTTGTGGCTACCAAGTACCTCTAGTGTGTAAAAGGCGCAGAGCAGAAGCTCGCGTAGGAGATCCTGCAGCTGTGATGGATTATGCAATACTTAGGACTTAGGGAAGACCCTCGCGAGAGTTCAGGCGAGAGCTCTGTGCTATTATAGACTGCTTCAGTCATGAATTGGATGTCAAAATTAACTTCTTAATTTAACAAGTCCTCATGCCAATTTGCCAATATAGACTTATAGTATATGCTAAGGGGCTGACCAACACAAAACAACATACAGGTATTTCAACACTTCCAGAACAAAGTACTCCAGTGCCCTGTAAATGTGCCATGGTACATTAGAAAAGAGGATCAACATTGCACCCTACAAGTAGACTTTCTCAATGTTATAAAAAAGTTTGCTGATGCTCATGAACAAAGGCTTTACCATCATGTGAATGTTGAGGTGATCCAGCTCCTCGACAGAGACATAGTTGGAAGACTAAAAAGGATAAAACCTTTTGAATTAACTTAGTAATATTGGTACTGAACCATAGTGTAGTGAGTGATACTCAAAAAGAACATGCCAACATTGCGTCTTCTCCTTAATAGAGACATTGAATAGTGTTAATGAACATTTTCCTAGACATACTTAGCAGTTTAGCTTAAATTCATATTACTTATTAGCCATTTATAGGCTAGATTGTAATTATAATGAAGAATTTTCTACTGTTCTTCATTAAGAAAACAACAAGTTGAAAAATTAGTTATTTTTGTCATAACACTCACTAAAAGGAAACCCGTTCCAAGTGTGGTTCTGGGCTGTGGTCACAGCTGCTCCAGTGGCACATATTATGTTGGGTGAAGTTAGTCATGATGATGAGGTAATCGAAATTTCTATTGTAAGCAAGTTGTGTTCTCATGTTTTTTTTTTATAACTAGATAGGCCCGCATTTTTCCGCAATCTCACCTGACGAGAACTGACGACGCGATCTACGATGGCACATGCTTGCCTAGAAGATACCTATTCACTCACGACTTGATTGCTACTCCAGATTGTACTCATCGGGAAACAACGATGCTGGTAAAGTATTCCATTCCTTGGCTGCTCGGATTGTAAATGTCGAGTCAAACCGTTTTGTGCGAATTGATGGAATATCTACTATAAATGGATGGCATGGAGCTGTATGTCTTGACATCCGATGGTGAAACGGAGATGGTGGAATTAGATTGTGTAGCTCCGCAGCACACTCACCGGAAACCTGTGTTTGTTGATGTTTGTTGTGTATTTGACTTCCTCTGTGCAGTGTGCAGTACATGATATGTTCCTTAGCAATTATATTCACATCCTCTGCATAGTGTGCAGTTTCAATGGGTTAAGGCCACATAAAGTCCATGGTTTTACTAATATATTTTCAGCTATTAAGCTTGAAGGCTGAGCTTCTGAAAAAGCAGGAAGAGGTGCTTGAAAAGAAGCAACTGCCTCAGAATCGGATAGAGAACTTCAAACCTCCACCGGCTAAAGTTAGTGACATTGAGAACAAAGGAAACAAAGAACACAAGAAAAGTTTTAAAGATGGACTCAAGGCAGTGGACACTGAGGAACTTGAAGCATGTAGAAAATCCAAGTAGGTTAAATGTTATTTCAAAACATTGATGCAATGAAATGAAAAGATTAACCTGCAAATTACTCTATTACCTGCAGATCTCATAGTTTTCCTGGATAAAAAGCTCCTATGTTATTCTTGTTAAGGTAAACACAATCAGTGTGCGAAAATTCATTCTTTGTTCAGCTGAAGTGAGTCTCAATCACACATCACCTTCACTACGTTTTTTTCTTTTATTTTTTATAACTAAATAGCCCGCATTTAACCGCAATCTCATCTGATGGAAAGTGACGACGCGGGCTACGATAGTACATGCTTGCCTAGAAGATACATATTCACTTGCAACTTGAAGAGCTCAAGACAGCTTTACTTAATTCTGGTTCTATAATTTTTATGTATTTACTAACTTTGTTTCAGATTAGCATTGGAAAAAAAAGCAGAGCTTTATGAGCATTTAGCAGACAGTACTGGTGATTCACAGCTCGCTGGCAAGTTTCTAGTAGACTTTAAGACTAAGAAAAATGATGAAGTCAAGGAGTTTATCAAGAACATACCCAACATCGAAGAAAACGAGGATAATGAAGAACTTGGACACATTGAGAATGATACTGATGAATGGTAACATTTCAGCTTTTCTTTTAGTCATTCTTTTAGATTAAGATTTTGAAGCTCAATTTCATATTCCTAAATAAGAATGATAGTGGTTTTGATAGTGAAATCTGCTGTAAGTCTCCTTATTCTGCCACTGGGTTGGAGGAATTCAGCAATAAGCTTGAGCTTTCCATGAAGGAATATACAGGTTGGTTTTTTGAGAAAGGTGGTGATGGCCAAATCCAAAACCACAAAGAGACATCGTAAAAGGAGTCATGCCCTCAACTTATACGAAAATAATACCCACATTTTTTTAAATCCTTTACTTTAGACGGAAAATGACCAGAATTTTTTTCTGTAAAAAAGGTATCCTGTATTATTAAACTAATGGATTCTGTTGCTGATAAGAATCAATCTTTGCAAAGAAATATATTACTAAAATGAGAGGAAGTAGCCAATTTTTACTTCAAGTAATTTATAATAATTAATTAATAATAAATAATAAATTTATATATTTAATTAATTTTTAATATTTTTTTTTAATATCTCGATTTCACATAAATAATAAATTGCTTATAATAATAATTACCTGTCGAAAGAAAAAGATTTAAAAAAGTAATATATGCTTATTTTTATCTTATAAATCGAGGGCATGGCTCCTTTTAAAATTTTGCTCTTGTGGTTTCGGTATTGGCCATCACCACCCATATCAAAAAACTACCCTGTATTGTGAATCACAGTACGGTAGTAGGGCATTTTCTATGCAAACTGAAGCAAATTACGTGCGTTATTTTGCTGCGAATCGGCCGGCGAGACTGCAAGCGAAGCGCCGCAAATTGCGTACAGTATGCGCTGTATGGACACTCTTTTTAAAATATATAGGGTGCCAACTGGAGGCAAACCGTGAGCCGCTGCTCAATGTTTGACTAGTGAGGACACAGCCTAATAGAGCTATTTTTGCGTGCAGGGTTGAGTTCACAGACTGTCTTGGGAGAACAAGAAAGTGCCACAAATCAGATTTAGACATGTTTAAACAAAGGGATAAAGACCTAAATAGGGTCATGTTTAACAATCCAGGGGGCAGCACAGCCGACGGGGAAGCTGAAAATCAGGTAAAACAACATTTTTGGCATTTATTTAGTACTAGCTGACCCGCCCCGGCTTCGCACGGGTTAAATTTTTCTCACATTTAAATCATCCCTAGACCTCCACGAACATTTCAAGACCAAGATAAGATAAATCCGTTCAGCCGTTCTCGAGTTTTAGCGAGACTAACGAACAGCAATTGATTTTTATATATACATATAGATAGACTAAGGTGCCTGCCTTAGGGGCTTCACTCGCTATTTCCTGCTTTCCGGCGGGAACACTTAGTTTTCCGGGATGAAAAGTAACCTATGGTGATCTTGGTAGAATAAGCAATAGTTGTGCTGCATATAAATTGATTAATTATTTGGCAGCAGCAATTTTTTCACTTTTGCAGTGCAGTGTTTAGTTTAGCCATAAGTTATCATCGTTATAATCATGTCTTAATTAATTGGGTTAATATTTTTAACTTTCATCATCATCATCATTATCATCATCATCATCATCAGCCTGTACTAATCCAATGCTGCATATAGGCCTGTCCTAATACTATCGTCGCTCCACATAATAAGGAGGCGTCCTACACACACTACTGCTGTAAATGTCGCTGTGAAATTCACACTGGCTAAATAAATGAATCGCATGGAGCCATACTAAAAATATAACGTACGGAGAAATAAGACGAAACACGTTATTTGTAGATTTATCGAAGCTTATTACTTACTATAAATAAGCTGTTTTCTTTTTATGTAAACATATGATGTGATGAGCTAGTCGTTCGCGTGGTATTAAGCGTCATGGCCGCCCATAATAGATTGCAGTGTCACTCGGAACTCTAAATTAAAGCTTTCTTTAGATATATTTTCATTTTTACAGATTAATTTGTAAAGGAAAAATTAAATAAATAAATGCTTTTTTATTATCCTTGCAAGTAGGTTCACAAAAATGATGTTTGTAGATACTACAATTACAGTTAGGTAGGTACTACTATCAATTACAATTTTAATTATTGGGATAGGTACATATCATTCATTCATTAAATCTGCTATAAAAGTCATATAAATGTTTTTTTTTTACAGGAGCCACAGAATGAGAAAACACTTCTAGTTCAAACTACTAACGATTATCTGCAAACATTGAGACAGAAATGGGAGGAGAAGGAAAGGGAGTTGCTTGCTAAAGACAAGGACATACATTACCAGGATTTGTTGTTTGATGGTCTGTATTTTATTAATATTATATAAACTAACGTGGGTAGTATTCATAACTACTACTAGTAAACGGCTAGCACTCACGTAATGGGGTTAAAAACTGAAAGCTAATCGTAGGTGGCGCCACTGTTGAGTGATCCTAATCGCCGCCATATTGCGTTTTTGATTCTTTGTGTTTACCAGTGAATTCGATCCTAATACTACAAAAATGTATTCGAAATGGAGTGTTAGGCAGTTAAAAGAACAGTTGCGGAATAGAAAAGCATCTACTACTGGAAAAAAGCACATAACGTCTGATATTTAGTTGGCTCCCAATTTTTTCTTCGTAAAGCTTTTATCCATTGTTTTCTCTTTTTGATATCTTTAGGGAATACATGGACTCCCATCTTTTTGCAATCCAAAGCTGAACACAACGTCATATTAATGAAATAAATTGAGTTATTTTTATTTGTTTACAAAATTATTATGGAGGATGACAGATATATGTCAGATTTAGGGAACACTCAGCAGTGCTGCCATCTGAAGTGAGCAAAAGTCAGTTTTTTACCCCATTTTAGTCGAATATCTCGACCGCTGTTCAGGCAATAAAGATGCCCATCTTCATGGAGTATGCGCGGCCACGGCGGCGGACCAGGGCCCGCGTCGCCCGCTGTGACTAAAACTATGTGAGTGCTAGCCGTTTACTAGTTGTAGATATTAATTACTGCCTAGTTTTACAGCTCAGTCTGCCTTTCTACTTTGTAGGTTGTAAGTTTGATTTCTATCCATCCAATGCAAACATAGGACTGACATAACTCTTAGAATAGCCTAGGGTCCTGTTATTAAAAATTAACAAGTTAATCATCATCCTCTTTGCCTTTTCCCATTTGTTATTGGGGTCGGTCAATCTAACCTGTAGCGGCGAGCTACCAGAACTACACGAGCGACTGCCATCTGACCTCGCAACCCATAAGGAACCAGTAACAGGGATGGTTACACCAGGCGTCAGATTCTATCAGGCGTCTGACTACGTGTAACGATTGCCATAGATTTTCTTATGACAACCGGCCCCCTAATTACCTAATTTGCGACAGGCGTAAATCTCGCGGTGATTGCTGTCATACATCATTAGTGGTGTAGCGTAGCATACATGCTCGACACCACTAATGATGTATGATAGCAATCACCGCGAGATTTACGCTTGTCGCAAATTAGGTAATTAGGGGGCGGGACCGACAGCTTAACGTGCTCTCCGAGGCACGGAGCGATGGCATCGAAAACTGCATATAACTTACTAGATAAGTCATTGGTGCAAGGCCGAGGATCGAACCCGGTACCGTAAGATTGCGAAGCGCAAATGCTACCGCTCGGCCACCATCGCTCAAATTCACAAAAAAATATTTTATTATTTTCATAAAGTAGGTTAAAAATGAACGCAATAATTGACAAAAATAGTAAAATCGGTTAATAAATCACGGAGTAATAAGCTTTTAAAGTATCTGGAGGCGGCATCGCCTGTCCCTTTCTCGCAAACAAAGCTCCCTACAGCTACTATGAAACGCACATGCCAAAGTGATTGTATGTAAAGCTACCACAGCTTAGTAATGAGGTACTTACTATGAAGAAGCAAGAACTGACGTCACTGCACGTTTGAACAGTCTCTTTCCATCCTGTATTTTAAATGCTTGTAACTTTGTCATTATTGAGATATTTAATTTTTGTTTTCACGACTGTTTATTTTTTGAATATTATTAATTTGTGTAATAAAAAAATAGCAGGACACTAGCCTATTAGTAAGTTAAAATGGCAATGGGCAGGCCACATCGCTCGGAGAACTGACAACCGATGGGGAAGAAAGGTTCTCGAGTGGCGACCACGAACCGGAAGACGCAGCGTAGGCCGGCCCCCCACTAGTTTGACGATCTGGTGAAAACCCTGGGGAGCCGATGGATGCAGGAAGCGAGCAGCCGCTCAAAGTGGCGCTCAGTAGGGGAGGCCTATGTTCAGCAGTGGACGTCTACAGGCTGTTAATGATGGTGATGATGAATACAAACATTTGTGTGTTGACCCACAGAATACTTAACAGTACAGGTATAACATAGTATTCACTCTGTGAAGTCACTTAAATAAATAGCGACTCTTGCTACAACGCAATAAGGTGTAGTTCAGCTTGCACAGCGCTGCACGCGTGCTCTAAACAGCTGCCTCTCTTTCTATCGTTATAGCGCTGCTCCTCTGACGCGTTATGCGTAACGGACCGACCCGCGGGGTAATTACGTATAATTTGCAACAGCAAAGCAACAGCAGTAGCAACGCAACAGCAGTAGCGAAGTATACATGCTCGACACCACTAATGATGTATGACAGCAATCATCGCGAAATTTACGCTTGTTGCAAACCTGTTGCGAGTTAGGTAATAAGCCCGCCGATAAGACGGGCTGGTCCCATGTACTAGTAGCTTTGTACCTAACGGAGTGCGTCAGGCTTGAATGATCATAGAATATCGTTTAGATTCTAAAATACCCATTTGTCGTAATACCCAGCTAACATAAAGCACAATGCCGTTAGGGAAGAAAGGTTTTCGAGTGGCGACCACGAACTGGAGGACGCAGCGTAGGCCGTCCCCCCCAATTGATGGACCAACGAGCAGCCGCTCAAAGTGGTGCTTTCTGGGGGAGGCCTATGTTCAGCAGCGGACGTCTTCAGGCTGTTGATGATGATAAAGTACAATTGTACAAGTTTGCAGCTTTGCTTAGTTTGTAGCTAGATGGCGCTTAGTGAAAAATTTACAATTATAGCATTATATTGAATACCTATTCCTTCAGAGGCAAGAATCCACGGCGTCGGCTACTACGCCTTCAGCACCGACGAGACGGAACGTCAGAAGCAAATGGATGAGCTCATCAAACAGAGAGAAGCCACGTTACAAGCTCAGAAGGTCGCTGAGGAACAACGGAAGAAACGAGATGAGATCATGGCGGCTAGGGTCAAAGCGGCGCGAGCGAGACAGAGGATGAGAGCGGGCTTGCCGCCTGAAGAACCTGAAGGTAATATTTTAAATTTATATCTTTATCTCTTCTAAGCAGTTTGTAGAATTAAGAGAAAGAAGAAAATTGAAAGAGAAAATCAGGATCTGTTATTTAAGGATGATGAAATGAATGATCTTCTGAGTATGCATTTACTGTTTGTTATTAAAAAACTAGGTGCCTCACGTTTTCACATATTTCACGGGGTATTTCTATTTTCCGGGATAAAAAGTGTAAAAGCACTAAATAAAATTATATTCCTATTCATCATAAATCGTTTAGTTCATTTATTTAATTTTTCCAGATACTTCAAAGGATTTCACAACGCATCTTCTTGAATTTTTGACCCAGCAAAGGAACGAAGCAGATTCAAAGGCTAAAGAGGAAGAGAAGAAAAAGAAGGAAGAACTTGAAAAAGAGAGACAAAAGTTACGCGAAGCTTACATCAGGGAGTGGGATCTTGGTAAGGAGGGAGTAGACAGTAAAATCAAGAAGTTCAGAGAAATGACTCAAGAGGAATACGTGGAGCAGCAAAGGGATAAAAGAATCGATGAATTTGCACCCCCTAAAGCATCGTCTAGTACTAAATCTAGCAACATGTTTGATGATCATGGAAAAATATTAGATGCCAAGAGTTGGTCGGATGTCAGGCCCAAAGCTGTGACACCGCCACCGCCAGAAATAGGCGATCTTAATGAAATGAAAGGTCTTTACTTTACTTCAAAGAAACAAAGTGGTGCATCTAGTTCAACAGCAGATACCGAAAGACTCGCCTTTACACATCCACCTCCCAAAATAAGTAATGTGGGAGTCAAATATAGGAATTATTTTGTCAAAGCTCAAGAGCCAGTTCCTATTGTCAACGAGTTAGATGATGGTGTGTATGAAGCTGAAAGAAACATGCCGGATGAGAGGAGAAATCAGTTTGGTGGTAATGAAGTCGCTCCTCCTCCAACTTACGATTATTATGGACCAGTACCAAAAAAACAAAGATTTGTAAAGCCTTTTGAATCTGATATAAGAGAAGCGTATGCACAAGGAACTAAGAGTTTAGAAGCTAAACCGGAATGCAGACATATTTCTAAGGATTATGATTTTATGTTTGATTAAAGTGATTTATTGAATAAAAATATTGATGTTATTTGTGCTGTTTTTAATGTTCGTGTCAAAAGCCAATTACATGAAAAAACTAAACTAATCTATTTACATCTACACTAATATCACAATTACAATGTCGAAAATAATACCTAACATTTCAACATTAATAAAAATATTAAAGCTTTGTTTTAGAGATCAATGCCAATTAGTAGCTGAAACTTTATCTACATAAATAACAGTTAAATTGCTAGCAATAATAGTGTACAAGAAAAGTAATAGCAAATATGATTAGGTGGGCCACGTTCTGTGCTCCGCTGTTCTTATCTTTTAGATTCCTTATTTCATTAGACTGCGTTGTTGTTTCTATTACGTGGTTGTCGGTGGCCGTAGCTACAGATGCCATCATGGTTGTAAGTTCCATGGCTTTAGTTGGAGTGACGTTTTGTTGTAAAGCTTCCGCTGGTGGTAGTTTACCAGGCGTGACTTTGTTGTGGACAACTGCTACTTCTATGTCGATACTAGTAGGCTTTATAGATGCAGTCGTAGTAGTATCAGAATCATGAGATTCTTTAACAGATTCTGCTGTCGTCGAAACCTCCAAAGTATGGGTAGGTTTATCAACATTGTCAAGATGGTTTTTCAGAGTCGTAATTGTAGGAGAAGCATTGTCCATTTTACTTTCGCCGACGGTTTCAGCCTTGCCAGAAGTGGGAGTGATACTTCTTTCAACATCATGCTCAAAAGTTCCGTGTTCTATTTCTATTATAATGTTGTCTTCAACAGGTTTTGGCATATCATTCACAGCTGCATCTACGTTGGTTTCATTTTCGTTTGGTTCTACTGGTTGGTCGCTCTGTAGATTTGCTAAGTATTCCGATTGGTTGTTGATCATGATAATGGTGTTGTTGTCAGATGGTGTCTTAGTTTTAACGCTGATGAAGCCAGATATGAGCGATCGTTTGTTGCGCGCGTTAGTTTTGCCTAGGAACTTGGGCACGGTCGCGAAGGCTTTGATCTCGCGGTCGGTGTTGGGACCATTGCAGAGGTCGCCGCGGCACGCGCACACCATACGCCACGTTTTGGTTGAGTTGCAGTACAGGGAATAACATTCGTCTTGGTAAAACTTCACACATAGTCTCGACTCGGCGTACGCTGTAAAAAAAACAATTTGGTGAAGGGCTACCTTTGCCTATTACTTGGTGCATACTATACTCCCTAAACTTGGTAGATATTGGAGAATTTGAACTACCCATCACTTATGTACAGGTAGCACCTGCAGCAGGTTAGGTGTCTTGCTTACAAAATACCCAATTAAGTACCTATTATTTATTCTGTCCATTAAACCAAGTTATGGTACGAAAAGGTAAACAGGTAAATATATGGAATGGATTTTTATTTTTACTAGCAATAAGGTATTTTGATCTTACTACAGCACAAGCGACTTTAATTAACTAGGTACTAACGTGGTGAAGTAACTACGATGGCGCAGTGCGTGTATCCCTTATCGCAGACTGTCTCGTATCGCTCGAAGTCGAAGATGGAGCAGGGCGGCGCTCGCTGGCTGCGGTGGACTTGTTCCGAGAGAGGACCACACCAGTAGCAGCGCGGAGGGTCTTCCGAGGATGCTGCAACTGGTAAAAGAATACATGTACTCATCAGCCAGCAGCCAGATAATTCTTAAGAGCTTTTTTTGTTGTTTCTTTCGCTATATTTCTCGGTTGTCTGGAAGAGCTTTAAGCTATAAGACCGCCCATCATGACTTGTTTCAAGTTTTGATCATCGATTGTTCCTCTAATGTGGTGCTTCAATAAAGCTACAGTGGTTTACGGCTTTTTTAACGCTATTGCTGTTACTCTTTACCGACTTTTACAGCGTCACCGGGCAGGCGTCTAGCGTCAAAAGCGGGAGGCAGCTAGCTCGAGGGAAACACTGAGGTGAGTCTCGGCTTGGGTCGTAGTCGGGAGTCGGGATAAGAGGATCGAGAAGATTACGTTGAGAAGAAGAACAGAGAAGACTGATAGAAGTAGTGATTCCTAAGAAAAGCCACGACTGTTAGAGCTTACATACAGGGATAGCTTTTTACGACTTGTAACACATTAACATGTGGTAGCATAAGTTTGTGGTAGTGGGAGCTTTCGGGGTTCCTCGACGGGAGTCCTTAGACAATTCAAGATGGGTCAAATAATACCTACACTTACGTAATATGTACCTATTCCCAGAAGATGGAAAAGATTGGGAGAGGCCCATGTTCAGAATAATGGATCTGAAAGGAAGAAGAAGATTTCCAGATATAAGGGGCAAGTGCAATTATGCGTTACGTGTCTGGGTATTCGAGATAATCGTGGTCTTCGAGACACAAAGCAAGATAAATCAAAGGGCTATTTTTGTGATAGAGAGGCGTTATACGAGTTTTAAATATGGATCTCAGCTCGGGCCGTAGTACATTTATGCGGGGGTTAAAATAAAGCCTGTAAAAGTAATACAGATTATGCTACAGCCCGAGCTTAGATGTGAAGCGACACACACGACAAGGCATGGTTGCCCTGTGACAAAACCATGCTTTGTTGTATTCATATTCATATTCATATTCATTTATTCTGTTTCCACATGTGCATATTGATCTTACATTAGAAATAAGTCCTAATTATATTATAAGGTAACAACATGGACCCTGCTGGGCACTACAGATTATATTGTGAGGGTAGGATTACTAAAATTAAGTATAGCTTAAGATTTAGATACATACCTACTAATTTTACAATTCAGCTGATCGAAAGGTTTACGTTTTATTCTTGTCGTCAAAAAATTCTTGGAAAGAATAGTAGCATTTCTTAACGAGATATAACTTCAATTGGCCAAAAAAGGCACATTCGCTTTGTATTTCTTTTAGACGTAGGGGAATATGATTATAAATTTTAATGCACATAACATGAGTACTCGTACTGGGCATTTTTAGTTTTGAGTTAGGAAGGGCTAACCTGTCTTTATATCTAAGATTAAACACACCTGAATAGTTATCTTTCAAAGTTTTAAAAAATTGGGCGCATTTTTTAACAAATTTGTAAATTTCTATTATATAAATGGAGGTGTGTCCTGTAAAAGCTCCATAATCTGCAAATAAGATGAGATTTGACATCGTTTACAAAATCTAATACATTTAAGTACTTTCCTAGGGTATTCAAAGAATAACATTGATATAGTTAAGTAGATATAAGTTGAAGGTGGAACGTTACACTAGCGCGGCAAATTCAAATTTTGCCGTTTTTGCCAATAATAGTTTAATTACTCAACATGATTACATGAAAACTAGTTTTGCGCAAATAAATAGAATGTATCAATAAATTACAATTAGAAGTATCACCCACATATCATTGGTTTAGCGACAAATGGCAATAGACTGAAAAACTAAGACGAAATTTGTTTATTGCCATTTGTCGCTAAACCAAGGATATCTAGGAGATACTTTTAATCGTAATTTGTTAATACATTCTATTTCTTTACGTTAAATTAGTTTTCATGTAATGACGTTTAGTAATTAAGCTATTATTGGCAAAAGAACGCAAGAAAATTTGAATTTGCCGCGCTAGTGTAACGTTCCTTATTTTAGTTGGCAACTCATATTGGATTTACCGACATTAGTTACCGAAAACTCGTGAGTAATTCAGCTGGCAATGAACGCTGTGCCGCGGTATGATTTATTCAACCGTGGAGCGGCACCGCCGGGCGAGCTGATTGCTCTCGCTGGGTGGACCGGGTACACACGAAGGAATATAGGCCATCCATAGAATTACAAAGGTTCCTGCTGGCGAAGGCAATAAGGCAAGCATAATATTGTAATAACACAGAGTATCTACTTGGCATCAATTGAGATGGTGTCGATATAGATAGATAAACTCTTTATTGACACCAAGATAACAAAAAATAAAAAAGAAAATCTTACAAGTAGGTTACAATGGGCGGTCTTATCGCTAAAAAGCGATCTCCTCCAGGCAACCTTTGGTTGGACAGAGATCGATCTTCGAGATTAAGTGAAATGTAAAATCATGGTCTAAAGCTTATTCTGAAGTACTTATTCATTGATATCTATGTTGCGATATGAACGATAACGGTGAAAGATAAGTCGAATACTTAAACGACACGTCCATGACTAATGTATACCTATACTTAGGTATAATTATGTTTGTTACCAGCGCTAACACCCCCTCCCCCCTCACCTACCTACTAATAAACACTGCATAAGAATAAAATAGCTGTACGCAGTGCAGTTTTTTCTCATGTGTTGTCTTAGCCGAAGGTTACACTGTACAGCAAAGAATAAGATAAAGGATACCTATTTATATCTACACCACTATTATAAAGAGAAAAGATTTGTATTTTTGTGTGTATGTTTGTAATGAATAAACTCAAAAACTACTGTGCCGATATCATAAATTCTTTCACCATTGGAAAGCTACATTCACCCTGAGTAACAGGCTACACCACTACACGTGCGAAGCCGGGACGAGCCGCTAGTTATCTATAAAAAGCCCACTCTCAATAACCAAGAAATAAGAAATCATTGATATTTGATTATTATTTGGTTTATCTTCTATCATGGATTGATTTTTAAGTGTATTCCGCACTTTTGGTATGTCTATAAAGATATACCTAAAGAACTAAAAAGAACTAAAATACAAACGCACACGCGGAAACGCGGTTTTTAAGAACTATAATATCTTTAAATTTCCTTCTGGTTAAAGTAATTTCCCTGAAGATGTGTTATAAAATAATTGGGTCACATTTCTGTGATCTAAATCCTACGGCTGTCTTCCCCAATCAAGGTAGATTGTGATGTGGAACGCAAAGCGAATTAAAGAAAGATAAACAGTAGGTGAATGTGGGGTGTTCCATGGGAGCGGGCATCTGTGAGGAAGGCCGCTGTAAATCGCTCTGAATACTTGATGATAGGTTCACCTACAAACGGCAGCTGGCTGGACGTAGTCAAGGGCGAGACTATCCGGGGGCTCTACCCCCTTGTACAAGATTTTTGTATAAATACTTAATTCTGTTGAGCAGTTATAATATATTTTCATCTGTTGTTGATTAGATTTCCCAAACTAAAGTAACCGATATAGCTTTTAGAATGAACAAGTTAAAATGGCAATGGGCAGGCCACATCGCTCCTAGAACTGACAACCGATAGGGAAGAAAGGTTCTCGAGTGGCGACCACGAACCGGAAGACGCAGCGTAGGCCGGGCCCTCACTAGGTGGACCGACGTGAAAGCTGCGAGGTGTCGACGGATGCAGGACGCGAGCAGCCGCTCTAAGTGGCGTTCTCTGGAGTAGGACTATGTTCAGCAGTGGACGTCTTCACGCTGTTTCATGGTGATGAAAAAAAATTACATAAAAAGTTTAACTATTCCATCTATCATTAGTTTTACTGACAATGGTTTGACGTAAATATACATTACGTTATCACTCATAATCATAACATAATAGAAGTATTTACGTAGTATCTACGGCACAGGCCGTCGCTCTACGCCGTAGATACGTTGGTTACGGCGTAGACCTACGACGTAGATCGCGGATATCACTAATTTGTCAATATGCATTAGAAAACAAAGGTAGGTACATAATGTTTTCAAATTTACACATGACTGCTAAATCGCAATTGTAAATTTCAATCAAGTTGGAAGTAGAAGTAGTAGTAGAAGGCATATAATTTTAGAAATTATTTTACACGTTCGCTTGTGCCCTGGTAATATTTCCCTTCGGTACGTCCGCGCGCACCCGATGCATTTTTAATCAAACTACTTTGTTACTTTTTAGTGAGAAATAATGGGGTTTGTCGGTCAAGCCATTATAATAACTATTATAGGTAGGTTATTATTGTAAATTTGAAATTTTCGCATGCATTTAATTTTCTTACAGCACTGCGACTGCGGTGCCGTTGGAAAATTAAATGCATGCTCAAAATAGTAATCATCATTGTCATCTTCAACAGCCTGAAGACGTCCACTGCTAAACATAGACCTCCCCCAGAGAGCGCCAACTTGAGCGGCGCTCGCCTCCTGCATCCATCGGCTCCCCGCGGCTTTCAACAGAGCGTCGGTCCACCGAGTCAGCTAATATCTTTATGATTTATTCATGTGTAATGGAGCGTCACGTATACTTTATCTGATGATTTAACATAAAATACAATGAGTAGGTATACCTATACTCATTGTATTTTATGTTAAATCATTATATCAGTATAGGTAAGTAGGTATACTTACGTATTATATTAGGTAGATACATTATTATGTAGTACCGTGTTTCTTTTTGGGGATCTTTTATTTTGGTAATCAAACTAAGTAGGTATCTATGTGAAATACTCTGCAACGAATACTATACCCTGCAAACGGTAAATGGGTAGGTAATTGCAGTAGTAATTGTTGAGTATTGCAGTGACTTTGGGTTTAGAAATCGTAGTTTCTGTGCCATACTGAAACACCAGTATATATACTTCTTTTTTCCCTAACTTCCTTTTAAGTCCTTTCTATGTCTAACTTACTCTAACTTCCCTCTCTTGCTTCATTCATCACACTAAGAAATAAGTAAAACTAATTATTTTTGTTACAGGTATCGGCAACAAAATCAAATCCTATATAATAAATTCAATTATTTCACATTTTCACATGAACAATGCTACTCGACACTGGCAGTAATATTTCTCATGCTCTATAAGAGAGATCAGTTGCCAAAAAAAAAGAAACCAGGCACAAAGAAAACGCAACAATTTAGATGAGTAAAATTAAGTAGGTACCCAGTACCTATTACATAGAATAACTTCACTTTGTTCGTAGGAATTATTATATTAAAAGATGAATCAGCTTTAAATAAATAAGCGCTACAAATCTTAATATTTTTTTTATATTTCTTAAAAAACTTTTGTAAAAACATCGCATCAAAAAATTAAGTCTTAACTCTCGGGGAACATTTATCACTAAACTTAGTTCGTAGACACGTGAAAGTCTGCCGAAGTTAGTCAGAATGATGACACTTCTACTTACCACTTAGGAAAATGAATACCGCAATACTCGAGACAAGTATCCTCGGGCTCAACTTTGTTAATCTTGAAGCCATCTTAATCGCACAAGTTTCGTATTTTACATCGGTTTATTTGTTTACTATTTTTTATTAGTGGTTATTTTTTTATTGTTTCAAAAGAATGAGATGTATGAATGGGCGCGAACCGCGGCGTTTACGCGCCAACTACGTCGTTCCGTGGATGTCGGACGGACGCCGCACCGGACGTTTGAAGACTTACGTTCTATTCTATACATATACAGGTATAAAGCATTGCGCACACTTGCTTATTTTATGAGTAATGATAGGGACCTGCCTTGAAAATATTGTGCTATCTATTGTTAAATATTCCATAATAGATTTTTAATATCGGCTTTATTTCAGCGAGATAAATAGGTAGGTTGGTGTACTTAAGATTGCGCGGGCGATAAGACTGCGCTCACGTCATATCTTAACAACGGTATGAAGTTCGTAACTAACTTCAGTTGTGATGAAGAACAATGAAAACACTATCTCCAGGTGAGTTCAAAATTTTTAAACGCATCTCATATTATTTTTTGTCATTTTGAAAGAATGACTCTGACTTTTCGTCAATTTCGTTAATATTCGCTCCGTTCGAAATATGCACGTTTGTAACAATATAAGTAAATAACATATTTATATAATAAATAATATGCACTCTTTTGGGCACCGTATTCTAAACTCAATTGAAGAGGTTTCGCTAGAAATCTTTAATATTTCTCTCTATCTCCTTCATTCTGTATGTACCTAGAGGAAAGAGACAAACTCAAGAGTGTAGAGTTCAAATCGGACTAGTGAGCCGGGCTGCAAGTTCTCTTATATATACAAGGTGAGTTTCAATTTGGGTATTATCCCGAAAGGGGGTACTACTACTCCCCAAGGTAGACAATATTTCTTCTACGAGTTTACGTTTGAAGATAATCCTAGCGCAGCTGGATGGTTGAACTTCGTCCTTGACCGAATGCTTTTAAATGAGTTTAGTGGTTTAACGACCTGTGTTTAGAAATGAATTTATAGTATCTTGTTAACTCTCGTGCGATCGCACGTGCAATTTTGTTAGTGGATTTATTTTTTAGTATGGAGATTTGGAAACGCATATTCAAGTAAGGCTCTCACAACTTGTGGGCTATCATGGTCCCAGTCCCTTTCAGGATAATACCCCAATTCAAACTCAGATAGTATGTTCATCGCTTTATCCACTTGTAAAACAGTTTCTTTATTACCTACAAGCTCGCGTCAGTTAGCTACATTGTTAAAGACGGAACAAGTTTTGTCTCTTTTCTTTTATTATCAAGTGTATAAGGCTAGGTTACACCATCTACAGATAACTATGTAGGTACTGACAGCTCGCTGCAGCCAGCTGTTATAAATTGCATGCCTTCATTCACATGTGTGACGCAGCATGGCCAGTAAAAAAAATTCGTGAAGACTAAGCTTTAATTGTTTTACCCACTACGGCGCGAAAAATGAGGAGTCCTACCTACCCCTTATTTCTGTTATAGGCCCATCAAATAAATTAAAAACATGAATTATAATTGATTACATCGGTTGAGTAATGGCCACGCATGATTTGTGTACCTTTTTCAATTTATTTTGTGTCATCAGATGGATCAGTGAGATATTACAGGCTATAAAAGTAATCGAATCAAATTACATAATGACAGAATAAAATGTATGTAACGTACATATACATATATACGTAGGTTAGTACCATAGGTAGTACCTATTGGTCCAAACATTTTTGCAGTCGGTGTTGTAGATAGCATTACGTAGTATAGTTTGTATGAATTAGTTAGTTAACGTTTTTAAAAAAATATAACAAAATTTTACTTATACCTAACGTACATTTGTCAATATATAAGACATTCATTATAGCAATAAGTATATGTACCAAGATCTCAAAGTTGTCAATGCGTGCATTTAATTTTGGTCCTACAGCTATGTAGGTAGATATATCTATTATTGGGCCTATTCTCGCCTTGGGCCTCTTGGTGTTATCTTCGGCCCCACCAACGCGTCCCAAATGTCCGGGCTAGACACGAGAATTTAAATCATCATCATCATCAGCGTGAAGACGTCCACTGTTGAACATAGGCCTCCCCCAAAGAGCGCCACTTTGAGCGGCTGTTCGCTTCCTGCATCCATCGGCTCCCCGCGGCACACGCAGTGTAGGCCACTCTTGGCCACTCTCAAACTGTCTTTCCCCTGTTTTACTCCAAGCAAGTATGAAGAAAGTGACGTACCTAAACCGGGGAAAGACAATTTTGTCTACCGTCCATGCTAACCCAGCAGGGAGCCGATGGAGAATTCAAAAGGATAAAAAAAAAAATGCCGAGCTGTGTAAAAAATAAGTTCTATCCCATAGAACTTATTTTTTAGTTAAAATTATAAAATCCTTGTTAGTACTTAATCGTTGTGCAAAGTCTTATATAAACCGGTTCATCCTGTTCGACGAATTAAATGTCACTCAAAAAACATCAGGTTTCACTTGTACTTACCTACGTAAAGTAGGTTATGTAGAGATAGGTTACCTATAAGGACAGAGATTAATCAGGATCAGGAGGGGTGTATCAGGTTTATGCATTATGTATTTATTTATGCACTTAACGGTACCCATACATCTGATTCTACTATTTTATTTTATTTTATTTTATTTTATTAATCACAAAGCAGATTACAAACACTTATCACAACAATAGTTTCATACTTACAAATAGTTCGGAGCTAGATTGTAACCCTAAATTATGTGAATACAACAGCACTATGTAGTTTTATATTATTTTAACAGGAAATCGTATGTTTTTTTTGTTTCATTTAAAATAATTATGTACATACAGTAAAGAAAAAAATAACATCATTACCATCATCATCATCATCATCATCTACTATCATTATGGCTTATAGAGACGTCTAAAAACGTTGGGTTTGTGATGAATGATGTGTGATCTAAATTACACTTTATTGAGTGGTAGTAAGAGTCACTGTACCTATAGAAATCAGCATGAGCAAGCTAACGTACCTACTCTGTGGTAGTATACGTTTATACTAACATCATTTGTGGCATCTACTATTATGCGACAGAACATAAATTCAATGCATATTGAATCAAGCAATTTGTGGGCACATCAATACGCGACCTAGTTGGACCGAAACAGGGTGTTTAATTATGTAGCACTTGCATTTAGGTCAATTGTGTTACACGGCTAAGAAGTAGGTACCTACGCTACGAACTTGTACATCAGTGTGTATGCGTATCAGGCTTTGAATCAATTCAATAGGAATCTACAACGTAAATATTTTGACAGAAACGTGATCAAAGTTCTAAGTCATGTGGTCCCGGTTTGCGAATAGGACCACCCCATCCCTTTCCGTGGATGCTTTAAGCCGACTGTAGGTTAGATAATGGGCAGCAGCATTTTACTCGGTACCTGTGCCAATCGTGGTGATTATTGCAATTCCCCCCTATGTCCAAAGTGGCGTTTTATGGGGGACCTATGTTCAGCAGTGGAGGTCTTCCGGTTGATGAGATGTGTTTACTTCATCCGGGTTTTCCTTTTTTTAATCTTTTAATGTGTTCCATGGGAGTTTGGTCAAAGTTGACAATGTCACTCCCGTAATGCTAATTACAGATTTAATCTTATATATACTATCTGTGTTCATCCATAAAGGAACAAGTAAAGCCTTATTATGGTCTTGGCCTCTTCCGATGACGGAGACGCCTGGCTTGTTTTTAAATCGATTATTATTGATACCACATTAATACCAGTCTAAGTAGGTAGTATAGGTATATTTAGGTGGCGATCTAAGCAAAAAAGTTCTAATACCTAGGCCACCAGTTTCGCTAACTCATGCTCATTAAGTACCTATTGAGAACAAAATCAGTAGAAGTTGTCCTACGGTACATCAGGAAAGACCAAATTCCCTTAATCTCAAAATCACAGCCTCCAGTTAAAATGGTCGGTTTATGTGTATTGCCTATCCATATTTAATGCGTCGCCAAGTCCTTATTTAGCGCGAAGACAGCCTATTTGCCATTATGCAATTTTCCCAGTTGTACCGCACATAAAACACGTTTCTAAGAAAATAAGGTCGCTTTAGAAAATACGATCGTATAGCGACAATAAATTGAAGCATGAATAAACACTCAAGGAAATAGATTACCTAGCGGCGTACCGTAGGGTTGTCCACACGGGTGGTATGTACACTTAAGAGGCTGAAGGCTCGACCTAACTTTCTCAATATGTATATTATTTACAGAATGCATGTCAGTTGATTATATCTTCTTTCCAACTGTTGAAATCAAAACACGTTTACGACAAACTTTCTTGGTAGAAAAAATCGTGAAGTGACCTCTAAAGTTATTCAAATGCAAAAAAAATGTTACATTATAATAAGACACCCCATTGAAATAAATCATATTGATAAGTTATGTTTCAATGCATCCAATTGTTAACTTATTTTTTGTTATAACATTAAGTATTTCTTTTATAATTTATTATTTGTACCTCAAAATGGAAAAGTTGACGCGCGCTGTGAGCAAGCAGTTTGTGTTTTTTTTGTTATAAAAAACTGACTACTTATACTTAGTTACCTACTAGCCCTATATTCCACACTTCCATACAAAATCCCCCAAGGCTTTCTCGTACCAACCCTAACCTCATACGACGGCGGTGCTTTGTTTTCACATTATTTTGTTAAATTTAATATTTAAGTGTGATTTCTTTGATTTCTGTTATATATCAACGCATGAAACATTCGTTACGTTCATGGAAACATTGCAAGTAGGTAACAATTTACGACTAATTTTATTTTAGTTAACGGAACTTTACGAGACCTTGCAAAATAAGTTTTGCAGATAAAATAAAACAGGTGCTAATTCTATTTATAAAAATAATACCTAAATGTTTAAAGAAATAGAGCTTAAAACGTAAAACGGAGTGCAACTATAAACCAGCAAGTTATTTCTTTCCAAATATATTGAACAATAAGGTCAATAAGGTCTGAATTTGGCTCACAAATATAGAAAACAGTATCCATGGTTAGATGCTATGGATTTTTTTTATAATAGTAGGTAGAATAGATTACCGTAATCCAGCATTCGACGGCCGCATTAATTTTACCACCGCTTTCATCATACGCCCACCTGTCACATAAAAGATTCAATTCGGTATATAAAAGAGCAGTGCCGGATCGAGCAGCACCTGCAGAAAAGTTACCGTATCTTAGTTTAAGTGTGTTAGGTACATATCATACCTTAAAATAAGTTTGGTAAATACCTACTTACCAACTTCATGGTACATGAAGTCAAAGTAAAAATACTAAGTACTTACTACTAGGTACTACTTACATAATTTGTACACATACTTACATATATTTTGTTTTCAACCAAATTCCGGTCAAAGGTCAATAAATTTATTTTAAACTTACATTAGGATACATTTTGTATATAAAGATGCAAATATTCCTTCGAATTGGTTCGAAGGAATATTTCTGGAGCCCACATTAAAGCCACATTTTGGGCGCCAAATCTTAAGCAAAACAAACAATCTTATATTTTTGATAAATAAATAAATGCAGTTTACCGGTCATTGCTTTGGTGCACTCTCAAACAGCATTACATGCCAAATATGACCCAACTTTAAAGTACGACTCGACAAATATTGGTAACACGTTGGGCGCCAAAGTTACACTTGCAGAAGAAGAGTACTAATTTAATATTTGTTTATTTGTGAACAAGCAAAAAATCCACGTGAACTAGTACTAGTTACTTATTATGTGACGTAAATGTTAAAAATTACAATTATTTTGTCTTCTATGCCATAATGATGGTACGTTATTTCTAACCCGGTGAACTGCGCCTCTATGACGAGCAGCCGCACCGCATTGCAGGCCGATGCTGCGACCTATTTCCGAGTACAAAGCCTCTTTTGGCTACTCACTACCTCAGTTTATATGGTGTTAGCGCTTGTGCGATCCCTACAGCTCCTACCGCTAAACGTTTATGAACGGTGCCAGCTCTTTTTATTTATGACCCGCGACTTGTTATCTTTCATAAATAAACTTTTCTCATTTACCATAACTAACCCTTTTAATCTAGGTGCACCTCCCGGGTCACAAATCTATACAAATAGAGTCATTTATCCCGACCCCACCGCTGACAGCGCCCGCCTACAATGAAGATGGAGCACCGACTTACAAACCTGACGAATAAATCGCCCAAGTATTTTCAGTAAAAGATTTTCAGTGACGTCTGGCTAATAGAGAAGTGGTAGACTGATAGCCCTTATAAACGCAAATCCTTATCAGACAGGCGTTTCTTTAATTAACATAGTGGGTGGAAAACAGTTGTGTTATTTAATAAACGTAATTTATTTCACAAAAATATACAAACATAGCAATAATTACATGTACACAAGTTACTGAGACATAGCTATAGGTTGTATTATATATCGCAATCTATATAATGTTTGTTATGTTGGACTAGATTAGCCAGATAATTCAGTCAAGTTCAGAATATTGACCATCTTGCCATAGACCTCTATGCATCTTGCCCCAAGAAGGCTAGTACCTACCTACCTGTCTAAATGAACGTGATACGAAATAAAACCTATACGGTGTTATTACAAAAAGCTTGCTAAATTCTACTTTAAAGCCAGGACAATAAAGTCCAGGCTTAGTCTGAACTAATATTTGAAGCAAGGTATACCTGACTATATTACGAAAGCTAAAATAAGTCAAGACTACTTAGGCCTCACTTATGCGATGGCTCAAATTATATCGAGGTACTCTGTGATTTATATCTACAGATAATAAATGTAGTTCCTCAATGGTACCAGTGGGACGATTTGGTCCCAATTGTACCATCTCAACTTCTAAAATTCAAAATGGACAATTTGCCACATGACTAGAAAAACCGCGGTTCAAGAAAATAAGCTAGGTGTCTACCAGGTTTAACTTTAGGACCATAAATAAGGCAAGAATAAGAGATAAACTACGTTTTGTAATATGAATTTACCTTGAACCTTAGTTTAATCTTGGAACTAACGTTAGACCGCGTTTTGTAATAAGACAGATAAAGTTTAATTATCTGATATTTACAAATAAATACCTAGAGCTTATATTATCAGTAGAAACCTAATACCATTAGGTACTAGATATCAACCTAGTACCGATGGGGAAGAAAGGTTCTTCAGAGGTGACCATACGAACCGGAAGATGCAGCGTAGGCCGGCCCCCTGGTGAAAACCGCGGGAAGCTGATGGATGTAGGAAGCAAGCAGCCGCTCAAAGTGGTGCTCTGTGGGGGAGGCCTATATTCAGCAGCGGACGTCTTCAGGCTGTTGATGATGTTGAGTGATGAGTACCTAATATGGTTGTACTGTAAATGAGCTAAACAATGTATATACTTAATACATTTTAATTTTTTTTTGAAGTTTATGTTGACAGTGACAGCCCTAAATCTCTCACCGCCAGCAAAGGCTACCTATACTAAACTTACTACGGTGTCTACCTATAACCGCCAGAAGGGTTGCGTTGTGCGCAGCAGATTGTGTCGGCCGTGAACTTCCAGTGAGCAAGCGTGCGTGATTGCAGCGGCCCATTTATTCCCCTCAGCTGACCCTGCGTCCAAGCACTATAAATAACACTTGATGGAGCGCGCCGGGCTCTTCAGGGTTAAGATCGAATCATATGATCGGATGCAGATTGGGTCATCTCCGCTGCGAGTTAGGCCGTGTTTCAAACACGGCCTAACTCGCAGCGGAGATGACCTACTAAATTAAAAAAGAAAAATACAAACACGGTGTTTGTATTTTTCTTTTTTAATTTAGTAGGTACCTGTCTACTTGTAGCTGACTGCATTTTCTTATAGTTTATAGGCTTTGATAATGAGGTGCTGTTTTCATGTTTGTTGCTGAATTTGCTTTCTTCTGTAGGATGATTTACTAACTTTGCCATACTGCGGAGTGGTGCAACCTTGGTGGTAGAGATCGATTATTGCATAAACTTTTGCTTCCACGAACAGTTGACCTTATATGCCCGTGGTAAACTTTATTTATTCAAAACAGCTATAAAGTGTTTAAAATAGGAGGGGTGACATTTACTTGTGTAAGTAATTGTATGCCCGGTCGCATTGCTGATAGTGATATCTATCCTTTTTGCTCATACATGAAGCTCTCAAGTCTGCACTCTTGGGAATACGGTTTCTAATGGAAACAGCGTTTCGTAGCCGTGCCACAAAGTGCGTGTAAGGCACCTTAAAAAAAAATTAATGCACTTTTTAAAAATTGTATTTGGTATGAGTCAATTTTTTTAGTGTTAGTGTAACAAGTGTATAACTTTAAATTCTATAAAGAAATGGTTAATGTTTAAAGAAAAAACTCTAGTAGGAATGTCACTGCAAGTATTATTTTTTAATGCGATCTTTTTACGAAATTCAACCTATACCTACCCTACTTATACCTATATGCTACCGTGCTTCGGAAGGCACGTAAAGCCGGCGGTCTCAGCTGTTGTCGTAAGACAGTAGTCGTTAAGCCAAGTTAGAAGCTTTAGGGCGGCCTAAAAATTCTAACACCAGGGATGACCACTTGCCTACACGAGAAGAAGAAGACCCCTACAAATCCTTGTATTAGGTACCTATCCCTATGTATTTTAGCCACGAGATGCTACGACACCGGTACCTATTATTAAGGTAGGCTTAGGAAAAATCTTGTATTTCAACCCTTTACGTTAAAAACAACATAAGAATGTAACAAACTGGTTGGCCATTAGCAATCATTAGAGAATAAACAAAGAAAGAGAATTAGGCATACGTTGGCAGTGTATACAACAGTGAATAATGGACTCGGCTCCATTCCAAGATCTCTAAGAGCATAATAACATGCTATTAAGAGCAAACAATACATTCTGTCAAGTACAAGCATCTTACATGACGTAAGTATCTAATTTCAAAATGCCAAATTCATCTCAGGATTGTTAGGTGTCGTGAACGTATCAAATCGTCTGTACTGAAGTCTATTAAAGTAAAACTTAGCTAAGCAACACTTTCCCCTGGATTCTTCTTCTGGATTTTGTTAAATTCGTGTCAAATTGGCACACCAATAAACACTGAACGCTCATTGGGTGCCTGCTGATCATCGACTGTCTTCAACCAAAGGCGTACCTATACAGTCATTAATTTGTTGACTTGACACGAGTTTGATAAACGTACGAGAAACCGGAGGCTAGAGAAATAAGTGGGTACTAGAAGCTGTAAAAATTTAGTAGTACCTACAGACGGGCATAAGTCTCTTTAACATTTCCCAAACTATTGTAACATTTTGTCATCTTAAATACAAAATGCCTGAGTCAATCAATTATCTCATGTCCTGTAGGCAGGCGCGGATACCCCCCGCAGCCCCCCCTCCCCGCCCCCCTGGCGCAGACAGTCCAGCACCAAGCGCGGTAATTAGCCAGTTTAGCAACAAGATATTGCATGGAATTCATCATTTAAAGAAAAGAGCACAAGTTGGTCCTGTATCATATAGTTATGTGTTTTACCACCATATCCCCAAATTTCCCTCTTGGAATCCCCTACTATAATGATTTGTGCGCCCCCCCCTTAAGAAATTTCTGTATCCGCGCCTGCCTGTAAGCAGGCGATACTGCTAATATTGCATCAAGTTATACGTTCCTATTGCTGAGACACAAGTTTTTCTCACCACCTCTTTTTTTTACCACGAACCGGAAGACGCAGCGTAGGCCGGCGCCCACTCGGTGGACCGACGATATGGTGAAAGCCGCGGGGAGCCGATGGATGCAGGAGGCGAGCAGCCGCTCGAGGTGGCGTGCTCTGGAGAAGGCCTATGTTCAGCAGTGGAGGTCTTTAGGCTGTTGATGATGAAGCTTTTCTCACAAGGAGAGAATGCAGGCCGTAATCCACGCTGGTGAAGTGCAAGTTGGAGGATCAAACATAAAATGTGCTCAACTATGTGATTCTTAGACATGCCGATTTCCTCACGACGTTTTCCTTCACCGTTGCAAGAGCAAGTGAAAATTCCGCACATTATCATGAAATGTCACTGGTGCAGGGCTAAGCGGGATTCTAATCTAACCAGGGTCAGTTTGAAAGTGGTACGGGATACCGCCGAGCTATACTCGCTCTTGATGTGTGGTTTGTCCCTCCCTAATATAGGTACTCTATAGGCATGGATTATTTCACAAGGAGCATGTTTAAAATCATATGATTTCCTTTTCATAATTCACACCTGCTACTTTTTGTCACACGCTCTGCCACAAATCACAGTGTGCGTGGCTTCAGATTTCATAATACGAGAGTAGCATAAGCGGTGTATATCAAAACATATTATATTTAGTTTATGCTTCAGTAAACAAACTGAGACTTGTAGAGTATAATAATAAACAATCTGTGCCTATTATATAGCGGTGAACTTTGATCTTGTTTAACTGACGAAAGTAGAGTTATATTTTTTTGTAATCATATCATAGCAGATCATAGCAAATCGCAACTTCGCTCGGTTGCTCCTATATCACATCTCTGTTCTATTTCATAAAGCACCGCCAATCACCATTGATCATATTCAGTAGGCAAACGAAAAATCACAGTCTGTGAAAAATCGCAGTTGAAATCACAGTGACTAAAATAAATCATATGATCAAATGACAATGATTTAAAAGTAGCAATCATTTCCATGCCTAGTATTCTACTTTGTAGGTACGGTCTACCTCTTCTAAGAAAGAGTCACTTAGGTATTTAGACAAGTAAGTAATGTCAGGTTATAAATTTCGTTTAGACGAGTTGTAAATCGCTTTGTTGACTGTACCTATAAGATGCTTAGATCACAACCATTATAAAAGTAATGGTACCCTACCCACATGCCTAAATAAAGTTTTTACACAAATTGTTGTCCTTTCAGCTTTATTAAGGCTGCGCCTCGTCCGTTTCCTTTTTTATGTCGTCTTCTACACGTATTCGTCGAATAACCTAATTTTTTACTGCCATTGAAATGACTGTTCTTAAAATTTTAGGTAACGATATCCTTGACATACTTTTAAGTTATGAAGGATTTATTAGGCAGGAACACTTTTTTGGTGGTTTTCTTATTTGCCTTATTCATTTGTGGGTCAAATTGTCCGCCTTTACAATGTACCTAAATGTGCTGAAGAGCTATTCTATGTATACCGTCATCGATCATGGTGTTTCTGCCATCGCACCGCTTGCCACCGCAAACAAACTCATCCATATTTTTTTTTAATGAGATGAGTGGCAAACTAGCAGGCGACCAAACTGATGGTAAGTGGTCACCGCTGCCTGGTGGACATCTGCAACACCGAAGGCATTGCCGGTGCGTTGCCTACCCTTAGAGAGGACTCTTTTAACACTTTTCTTGAAGCTCCCCATACTGTAGTCATGCGAAAAAACCTCAGGAGGCAGATCATTCCACATCTTGCAGGTTCGTGGAAGAAACGAGCGTAAGAATCGCATCGTATGAGATTTCCACGTCTCTACAATATGTGGATGCGCTTTTTCACGTTGCTGAGTAGTTCGATGATAAAAACGAGAAGATTTAAATACTTATAGAGCCGTTAAAAGTTTTACAGGGTAAGAAACGTACCTTCTTATTAGTAAGTGACACATCCAGTGTCACAAAGGGCCGTATTGTTGTTTGCTCCGTCTAACATGTAATAAAATTTTGGCTATAAATAGTGAAGAAGCATACCTAACAATAATGTGTGATTAATCAGCTATTTTCAGCAGGAAGCTTAGGAGTAAAGGCTCCCTTTTTAAATAGGTTTATAATTTTTCACTGACTTTGACAGCCTCCGTGGTGTGGTGGCAGGGCGGCTCATAACCCGGAGGCAGCGGGTTCAATTCCCTGACAGGAAAAGTATTTGTGCACAGGAAAAAAGGGCAAATACTTGTTCTGTGTCTGGGTGTTGTGGGACCGTGGTCCTCGTAGTTCCGAATCAGGGAATCTGAAGTTAGGGTCCAGGATCTCTGAATGTGATCATTGGGCGTTATATTATTATTATTAATTATATTTAGGTTGAAGACAAAGCCAATGTTGCTTTGTTATTTCTACAAATTCACATATTGACTCACATGACGACTCAAAGTCATAACATTCTCCTTTTAAAAGCTTACATTACGAGACAGTTCTCGTAACTTGTTTATCCCGAAGTCATATTTAATACCCAAAACTGTCCCTTGTCCGTTCCGGTCGCCAACAGTAGGTAAGTAAATTCAGGGTACAAGTCTCTAGTGTCAAGCTGATTTGTGTGGCCTACCTATTTTTTTTTTGTTTTTTTTTGTTAACCGGCCTGGATACAGAGTCCTTTTGGCCGCCTCTTGAAGTTTTTTTTTTTTTTTTTTTTTTCTCTTATATTTTGGCTCCACACATAGTGTATTTAGCCAGTGTCAAGTATTGTAATTTTTCACAGTGATAGAATATTTCACGTAGAGTCAAGTCTTAGTCACAGTCTGCGTAGTCATAGTCCAGTCTAAGTCAGGTAGTCTCAGTCCAGTCTAAATCATGCCCTAGTAAAGTGGTGGCAACTTTACTAGAAGCTTCTATAGAATTTTGGAAGCAACACGAAAAACCACGTTTCACCACATTATATCACTTGCCCACACTCATGCTCGTAATTCAGCACTTAATGCGTAAAACGCCGCCGACTTTAAACATTAACACTGGAAAAAGCACGAGTTTTGAAAAATAATACAATGCAACGACGTGAACTTTTCCGCGTTCCCGCCAAATGGCCTACCTAACATAGGTATACCTGCCAGGAATCTACAATAAGACCCCCACTTTAATTTAGAGTTAAACCCTGTCGGTTTAATTACATTGTAGTTTAGCATACGTGGTAGGGTATTTGAGATGAATCCGTTGTTCATGTGGCAACACTACATAGATTGCTCAATAAGCCATTCTAAAGTAGATACATATTTTTTATCCAAATGACAAACTTATAAAGAGTTTTCTTCGAATGCCTGAGGTTAGAGAGCAGTGAATGAGCAAGTAAGATTATGTGAAAGTACTTTTATTACGTTTCACACAGCGCCATCTAGCCCCAAACTAAGTATAGCTTCTACAATAGGAACCAGATAACTGATAGAATAATACACTTAGATACTTTTGTTTGTAAATACATAGGTACATAGATTACAATACAATATTACACCCAGACTTTTACATTTCACACAGCGCCATCTAGCCCCAAACTAAGTACCTATAGCTTGCACTATGGGAACCAGACACAGAACAAACATCGATGTTTATCACACAAATGTTTGTCCAAGGTGGGAATCGAACCCACAACCCATAGTTCCAGAGCTACTACCAACTGCACAATCAGGCCAGAAATACATTTTATATAGGTATTTCCTTGTTAACATCATACTCCAGTTTTTTGCGGGATCACAAATCCCTCTCATGATTTATACCTACACGTCAAGCTATTCAATGCCAAGACAATGAGTAATGGTTCAACACGTCATAGAGCGTCCGTTCTGCAGCACGACAGGATATCCGACATGACAAGACCTTGTCTATGTACCTCGTGCCTGGGCACTAGGGGTCGAGATATGTAAGGTGATGTTGTTTAATGTTTTCATTACATACTTACCTACACTTTATCTTACTATACTTACTTCAAGTTGCATCATTAGCATAATAGGTACGTTTTCACTGCATGAACACGGCCTTTTCTCACAGGTAGGTATAGTATAGAGTGTATCTAATACCATGGAACAAGGAGGAGAGGAATGCCAATACACCAAGAAAACAGCGTAGATCAGAAATATGGCAAAAACCGTTATAAACCTGGATGGCGCTGCAAAATGAGCGGGCTATAAGTTGAGCGCAGATCAGAAATATATCAAAAAAACCGTTTTAAACCTAGATGGCGCTGCAAAATGAGCGGGCTATACGGCTAGCTACGGCGGGCAACCAACCAACCAACCAGCAACCAGCAGGATTTGAATCCGCGTGTCGGTGAACACATAGCCCTTAAGGTTTTCGCAGTCAGCGGTCATGTGACTATAGCTCAGTTGGCAGAGCGTCTAATCCGGTCAGTTGGAAGGCACGCATTCAAATCTTGCTGGTTGCTAAAATTTTAAGAATTATAATATCTTTATAGATATACCTGAAGTATGTTTTACACTTTAAAATCAATTCCATGTTAAAATTATATATCTATGTTGTTCCTTTGGTGATTTGAGTCTCATAACATTTAAACTCAACGAGTGGTTCATCAGTTCACCAACTTTAAAGTTGATAATTGTATCAAAACACTATATTTTTCTTTATAATGTGACAACGTAACAACCCATTAGGGTCAACTCACATAGAGCGGCAAAATGCTCGAGCAGTTTTAAGTGCTATTGGAATATAAACCTTATTCCATTTAGACAAAGCTGAAAACAGTATGCAACATTAAAATCTTACCTACAAGATAGGAGCGCGTGTTCGAACATCGTCGCCGCGGCAGCGCGAGCATGCTCGAGCATGCTCGCGTTGCCGCGGCGGTAGTGTTGCCAACTTTATTTCCTAGGGAATCGTACTTTTCAGTTGAAAAGATCGTAATTTGATATGAATACCCGAAAAAAAGGATGCATAGAAATTTCAATGAAACATTGGGAAATTATTTAAATAAGTACCGTAATTTATAATAACTACGAATTAATATTTTAGGGTACACAATATCAAATATTTGGCATGTCTTAATTTTTATATGTATTTATTTTATGACGGGCAAAGGCACTTTTAGTATTTTATATACAAACAATGAGTGATTTTCTGGAACTTTGGTTACCAGAATCATGACAAATTAAATAGGGAAATCCACACGTAGCAAAAAAAAAGTACGTTTATAAAACTCCGAATCAACGACTAAAAAAAATAAAATAAAATTGAAATATACGTACTACATAGTGTGTACTTTGAATACCAATTACGTAAAATAATAAAATAAATAAGGTGGTAAGAACAGCGGGGTGGTCATGGAACTTTGATGGCAATGCAACAGGACAAACATTATTCCTAATTTGAAAATTTCCATACTAACTATGCACATAAAGTGCATATTGAAACTGTCAAATCCATACAATTTTGTGTTTCTATCGGTTGCAATTAAGTTACATGTTCGCCTAGCTAGCAGATTAGACGACAAATTCCTGTACTAGCGACGAGGTACGCTGCGTGCCTATAAAGTGCAAGTGGGACCAAGTTTAACAAAATTATTGGTTGCATTCATAGAATACCTACCCAACAAAAAGAAGTTTATGGTTCCTCCAAGTCTGTTGTTATTGACTTTTTGACATAATGAACGTAATTTATTACATTTTTTATTTTGTTACGAAGATTACAAGTTTTGAAAAGATCGTATGTTTTGCATACATACGATTTCGAATGCACGATCGTACTTCGTACCAGGCCCATAAAGGTCGTATAAATACGATTTAAATCGTATGGGTGGCATCATCGGCGGCGGTGGCGGCGGCGATGTTGCGCGAGGCTGCTCGAGCATGCTCGAGCATGCGCGAGTATTTTGCCGCTCTGTCTGATTTGAACCAAGAACATGCTCGAGCATGCGCGAGCATTTTGCTGCTCTATGTGAATTGACCCTTAAGTGTCATGTCATCAATTAAACTAAAATAGAATTTCTTAAACACTAGCAATTTAAAAAAAAATATTTGAAGACATAGTTAAGTATTTGTTTACTCAGGACTTTGATTAGTTACTGTGTAAATAAATAACTATTTGAATTAAAATTCCTTGCATAGTTATCCAAGGAATATACTTAGGTATATATACATTATTTTCAATCTTAACACAGAGCATTCAAAAATATGACGCTTCGCACCTAGAAGCGTATTTTTTTTCGTGTTCTGTGAATCTTAAACATGTCTAACCTTTACATTTTCACCAAAGAAAGAGGAAACATCGAGCAAATGCATATTTATGAGTATGCGTAGGTATACCTTGTCCATTTTATTGATGGTTTTTTGACAGCTCGATGGCTGACAAGTTAGGGATGTTCTAAAGATTATCGGCGGGGTAATTACGTAAAATTTGCAACAGCAATGCGACAGCAGTAGCAATGCGACAGCAGTAGCGAAGCATACATTCTCGACACCACTAATGATGTATGACAGCAATCACCGCGAGATTTACGCCTGTCGCAAACCTGTTGCGAGTTAGGTAATTAGGGGGCCGGTGTGATACCATTCCGATTGTACTATTATCATTAATCGAATTAGGTACGTAAACGTAATAATCGATAGGATAAAAATACATTTTGATTTAGTTTTGATGTTTCCATGAAGTACAATATTATTTGAATGAAATTCTAACGTAAGCAATACGAAACATCATGGGCGTTAGCTGTCAAAAAACCATTCATAAAATGGACAAGGATTATGCTATAGGCAGCAAACAAGCATACGGCCCTCGATGGGAAGAGGTCACCGTAGCCTATGGACATCTGTAACACAAGACGTGCCATTGATTCAATGCGTTGCTTACCCAGTGATAATACTCTTTTGACCCTCCTTTTAGTTTTGGTTAGTTTTTAGTTATAGTTTTGTTATTTGGATCACTAGACATTCTCGTCACTTATTTAAATATTGTGTTGAATCATATAATTGTTTTGTTTTGTAAGTACCTAGGTAATTTTATTTCCCTTTGGTCATTATTTTCAAATGTGGAATATTACAGAAGGACATTTGACAGATTTGTATTTTATGACGAAAGTGTAATCTGGTACATATGTATATGTACCTAATGGTATCTCAGAACGTCATTTGATATTAGTCATTTTAAACTATACACCGTGGAATTCAATTCGATAATGGTGTCGATTCGGTGGTTTTAGAGATCTCTTATTATTTTAGCCCACTTTAAAATTTTAGTTTAGTCGCCAAGCGTCACAAAAGCTATTCGGTATTTACGTTGAACTTAATTTAGAACTGCTTAGCCGTGCAACTAAATGAAGTGACGCCACTCGCGCCTCTAGTGTCGAGTAGCTGTACTAGGTGATAGAAAATCTGCAGACAAAGCAAGTATTTATTTTAAATACGTTATTTATTTTAAGTAGGTACCTACCTACCTACCTAATGATCGTAAAAAGTGATCAATAAATATGACGTATGACGTTTTGTTGTATTGAGTTGAGTTATAGTAAAGGCGTAAAAAACTAACACGGCCCCCTACGGGGTGGGCCGCGACGGTCTGGTGAAAATCACGGCGAGCCGATGGATGCACGAGGCGAGCAGCCGCTCAAATGGGGCACTCTGTGGGGGAGGCCTATGTTCAGCAGTGGACGTCTTCAAGTTGGATGATGGTGATGATGATGATGATGGTGATGATGATGATGATGATGATGAGTTATAGTAAAGGCATATAAAACTAGCCCGGCCCCCCACGGGGTGGACCGACGATCTGGTGATAATCACGTCGAGCCGATGGATGCACAAGGCGAGCAGCCGCTCAAAGTGGCACTCTGTGGGTAAGGCCTATGTTCAGCAGTGGACATCTTCAAGCTGGATGATGGTGATGATGATGATGATGGTGATGATGAGTTATCGTAAAGGCGTATAAAGCTAGCCCAGGCCTATGTTCAGCAGTGAAGGTCTCAGGCTGTTTTGCACAGGCAATATTTTGCGACCAGTCTGATATTTAGAAGCCATAATGTACACCAATTACGGGCCGTACATTCCTGGTCGTACAATACGGGCTGTGCAATATCTGGGACGTGCATTCTATCACGAAGCAACAATTTTTAACAGAGAAATTACTGGATTTTTTATGTATCTAATTTTAATCGCCATGTTTTAGGTGCCGTCTATTTAGTCATTTTACGTTTAAATTTTAGGCACAAACTTCTCTAAAATGTGTCCGCCGAATGGCTTTAACGTGCCTGTAAACTAAGTTGAGTAATTTAGACTTATCGTCTCTAAATTTTAGTTAGAGCTGTCATGTCTGAATAGCAAAGTGGTGTTTGACAGCTCTAAATTAAAATTAGAGAAAATTTAGGTTAGTCGGTGTGCCGCCGAATCGACACCATTTTCCTGAAATGTATGTACTCAGTCCATGCTTTAGAATGTTTATTTAAAGGTAAACACAAAAATACTTATAATGTAAAACGTAAAACTAGGTACTATAAAATTAGTCCTTTAAATTCTTAACAAAAGGCCTGCGAAATGTAATAATTTGACTCTCCGGGACCGCGGGGAGGGCGGTGCAGCTGTTTTAGCTACCTACGAAACATTTGCCCATATCATGTAGTGTGAAATAGACATTTCAGCTAACGGCGGATCATTTTTTGAGGCACTTATTTTATTTTTATTTTTAATTTAACGCTGTAATATTGTTCTATAGCATGGACTGAGTACACACATTTCAGGAAAATATCGAATTCAATTCCACGGTGTATAAGCATTTTCCCGAGAACCAACCCCCAGCTACGTTCCTTACTCTACGTAAGAGTGCCCTTTCACTGTGACCTGTTTCCCTTTTGCAGGTTTTTGTTGTTTAGGAAGGTAAGGTAGGTATATGTATAGGTACATATGGATGTTAAGAGGACTACACTCACCCTGATGAAGCTTACTTAGTGTATGAACTGTATCTTTCGCGCAGTCCTTGTACAATCTTATAAGGCTGCGGGTAAGTAAATAATGCAGATAAGTATCAGTAAGGTAAGAAAATTAATTTTAAGCGCCCTCGAAGTAGCTTGAGATTAGATAAGTGCCTACTTAAATTTTGGACAATGGTTGCTATTTATTTTAGTACATATTTATATTCTGTTAGATAAATTAAACCTAACAACGAGACACGTTTTTAGGGACTGATCTATACCACTATTACAAAGAGGAAAGATTTGTATTTTTGTATGTTTGTAATGAATAAACTCAAAAACTACTGTGCCGATTTCAAAAATTCTTTCACCATTGGAAAGCTACATTCACCCTGAGTAACATAGGCTACATCACTACACGTGCGAAGCCGGGGCGAGCCGCTAGTATAGTATAAATATAACATTAAAAAAAAAACTTATCAACGGATAGTGTACGATGGAATAGTTGAGCCATCACACTTTGAGTGTATCCCTTCCTGGGATATCGTTTGATGGATTGATCCTGCCACTGCACAATGACCGGCGGGTTTAAAGCGTCGATCTGTCGGTTGTCCCGTTGAATGGCCGACAGGTGCAGTAGCAGTGGTGATGATATATGAAGCTTGATGAAGATGACTTTCCTGAATCTTGCCTCCCTAGCACAGGACGTTCCAAGTAAACACGTAAATCTTCTTGCACTTGGTTTATTTCACTATTCTACATTTGTAATATCAAGTTGACAACCTTTTAATACATTACATACTGCCAACATCGAATGATTTTTTTTTTCTTATATTTTGGCTCTACACATAGCGTATTTAGCCAGTGTCAAGTATTGTAGTTTTTCATCGTATTATGAAATATTTCATGTAAAGTCAAGTTTTAGTCACAGTCAGTCAGGGTAGTCATAGTCCAGTCTAAGTCAGGTAGTCATAATCCAGTCTAAGTCATGCCCTAGTAAAGTAGTGGCAACTTTACTAGAGGCTTCTATGGAATTTTGGAAGCAACACGAAAAACCACGTTTCACTACATTATATCACTTGCCCACACTTATACTCGTAATTCAGCACTTAATGCGTAAAATGCCACTAATTTTAAACATTAACACTAAAAAAAGCATAAGTTTTGTGAAATAATACAATGCAACGACGTGAACTTTTTCACGTTCCCGCTAAAACTCCATCGAATGAATTGAATCTTAAAAATTGACTTACATTACCGAGTTTGAAGTTGACATTGTCAGTTTAAAAGATAAGTTGCACTTTATAACACAGAGTACAAAATAAAGAAAACATAGAGTAAACATGTGAATTTTTAATGAACATAATAGACTTTATGAAGTGATACAGAATGTCCTAGAAAATAGTGTCTGTCCTCCCTAGAATTCTCCCTTCCTTCGTAGCTTACAATTTTATGTGAAAGATTTTGGTATCCGGGGTACTCCACTGGGATACCAAATGAAATGAAATTAAATAATTTATTTGTAAGAATTTTGGGTAACAATATTGCAAAGATGGATCAGCACATAATTCTTCCAACAAAATTCTGCCCATAGGTGCAGGCGTACAAATATTCGTAATTGGATCTAATTTAATTGTGTCAGTATTCAATAATGAGATTAAGAAATTATAGTTATTATTTTTAAACATTGAATTATTATTTAAAAAACATAAATAAAGTGAACACATTAAATAAAAATTAAATACATTGAATTGGTCAAACTAATCTATATCTATAAGTACTAATCGAAGCGTCATTTAAAACGTCTTTTACAGAACAGTAGCATTTATCCCGTGGGTGCCGTAGAAGGCGGCTAAGGGAATATCCAGGGAATGGGTCGCAGCGTTCCCCTCGGTCTTGGTGATAATCAATCTTCACCTACTGCGATCACCAAGCCGCCTGCCAAGCGTGGTGATTATGGCAACCCCCCCCCCCCCCCCCTAATGACAAGCACAAATAAAAACGGCCCCCAGTCCCCGGCAGCTCTGCTATCCCGTGGCTACGGTAGCGGCCACGGTAACGGCAGGGCAAGGGGTGCGAAGAATCCCCGGCAGACGCCCGGCTACCAACCCCAACGACGACCCCTGGCCCTGGCAACACATAACGTGCGCACACTGAAGGCTGACGAAAGGATGGTCGAGCTAGAGGCGGAGATGGGTAAGTTACGCTGGGATGTAATGGGATTGTCAGAAGTCCGAAGACAGGGACAGGACACGATAATCCTAAATTCCGGTAACTTATTCTTCTACCGGGAGGGAGACCAACTCTCCCAAGGGGGTGTCGGGTTTCTCGTCCGCAAGTCTCTCGTCAACAACGTGGTCAAAGTCGACAGTGTGTCGGCCAGGGTAGCGTACCTGGTACTCCGAATAACCAAACGGTATTCGTTGAAGGTTATACAGGTATACGCGCCGACGTCGGCACACTCAGACGATGAAGTAGAAGCTATGTATGAGGACATATCCGAAGCCATGCATACTTCCGAAACATACTTCACCGTTGTGATGGGAGACTTCAATGCGAAGTTGGGCACAAGGAATAGCGATGAGCTGAGAGTGGGGCCATTTGGATACGGGCAGCGGAACCCTCGAGGACAGAGGCTGGCTGACTTCATGGAGAAGGAGGAACTCTTTATGATAAACTCCTTCTACGAGAAGCGGCCATCCAGGAAGTGGACGTGGATAAGTCCCGACGGTTCCACTAAAAATGAGATAGACTTTATCATGACGACCAAGAAGCACATATTCGATGATGTCTCTGTGATCAGCAAGGTGAAAACCGGTAGCGATCACCGTATTGTTAGAGGCACATTGAATATCAATGTTAAGCTCGAAAGGTCATGTCTGGTGAAGTCTACGCTCCGTCCAAATCCTGTCCAAATCCAAAACCCCGAAGGCTTTCAGCTGGAACTCCAAAATCGCTTCCAGTGCCTAGCCGACTGTAACACAGTGGACGAGCTAAACGACGGGTTGGTGGAAACTGTCCAAGCTGTTGGATCGAAATTCTTTAAGACCCAACGCCGAAAGAAGACTCAAAAGCTCTCAGAAAAAACTCTTGAGCTAATGGCCGATCGGAGCGAAATGAAGCTGCAGTCTTCAGTTGATATGTCAGCCTACGGTGAACTCAATAGACGAATCTGGAGTTCCTTGCGACACGACTTGCGTGCTCTTAGTACTTCACGTATTGAGGCCGCAATTGAGCGGAACCAAGGCTCTAAAGTGTTCGCAAAGGATTCGTCTATTGGGCAACACCAAATGACAAAACTGAAGACCGAAAATGGTAGCGTCATTTCATCCAAGCCTGAGATTCTGAGAGAGATCGAGAACTTCTATGGACAGTTATACACCTCGACACGTAAGCCCGCTACTAACACAGCTCAGGACATCAGAGCCAAGTTAGTCCGACACTATACCGAAGATATCCCGGACGTCAGCCTGTACGAGATTAGAATGGCCCTCAAACAGCTTAAAAACAACAAGGCACCAGGTGAAGATGGAATTACGACCGAACTTCTGAGAGCGGGTGGTAGACCGGTACTTTTAGTCCTCCAGAAGTTATTTAATTCTGTCATCATTGAAGGTACAACGCCAGAGGCATGGCACAAGAGCGTGGTGGTGCTCTTCTTCAAAAAAGGCGATAACACCTTATTGAAGAACTATAGGCCCATCTCGCTCTTGAGTCATGTGTATAAGCTGTTTTCGAGAGTCATTACGAATCGTCTCGCACGCAGGTTTGATGAATTCCAGCCTCCCGAACAAGCCGGTTTCCGAAAAGGCTTTAGCACCATAGACCACATCCATACGCTGCGCCAGATTATACAGAAGACCGAAGAGTATAATCGGCCGTTATGCCTAGCGTTTGTGGACTATGAGAAAGCCTTCGATTCAATCGAGACTTGGGCGGTGCTGCAGTCCTTGCAGCGATGCCAAATTGACTATAGGTATATCGAAGTTTTGAAGTGTTTGTACAGTAAGGCCACTATGTCAGTCCGACTACAGGACCAGAGTACGGAACAAATTCCATTGCAAAGAGGCGTGAGACAGGGAGACGTTATTTCTCCGAAACTGTTCACAAACGCATTGGAGGATGTTTTCAAGCTCTTGGAGTGGAAAAGATCTGGCATCAACATAAATGGCGAGTACATCACTAACCTTCGTTTTGCCGATGATATAGTCATAATGGCGGAATCGCTCGAGGACCTTAGCACCATGCTCAACGACCTCAGTAGAGTCTCCCAGCAGGTTGGTCTTAAGATGAATATGGACAAGACAAAGATCATGTCTAATGCTCATGTTCCACCTATACCGGTAATTGTTGGGAACGATACTCTCGAAGTTGTCGACAAGTATGTCTACCTAGGACAGATTGTCCAATTAGGTAGGTCCAACTTCGACAAAGAGGTGGCGCGAAGAATCCAACTCGGCTGGGCAGCGTTCGGGAAGCTTCGTCCTATCTTTTCGTCCAAAATACCGCAGAGCCTGAAAACGAAAGTTTTCAATCAGTGTGTGTTGCCAGTGATGACTTATGGAACTGAGACATGGTCTCTTACTGTTGGCCTCATTAGTAAGCTCAAAGTCGCGCAGCGAGCTATGGAGCGAGCTATGCTCGGTGTTTCCCTGCGAGATAAGCTCCGGAACGAGGAGATCCGCAGGAGAACTAAAGTGACCGATATAGCTCTTAGAGTTAGTAAGTTGAAGTGGCAATGGGCAGGCCACATCGCTCGTAGAACTGACAACCGATGGGGAAGAAAGGTTCTCGAGTGGCGACCACGAACCGGAAGACGCAGCGTAGGCCGGCCCCCCACTCGGTGGACCGACGACCTGGTGAAAGCCGCGGGGAGCCGATGGATGCAGGAGGCGAGCAGCCGCTCAAGGTGGCGTGCTGTGGGGGAGGCCTATGTTCAGCAGTGGACGTCTTCAGGCTGTTAATGATGAGCATTTATCCAGTAGGAAGACAAATATTTTTTTCTTAACTTCATTAATGTCATATACTTTGAAAGTGTCAGGTAATTTATTAAGTACTCTGATTGCCATACAATTTACATTTATACCAATATCTCCTTAGTCAATCATAATATCCGATTGGGAGAAAAAAATCATGTACTTATTGACCCTGCGCTGAAGTGTTTAATTAATTTATTTGGCTATATTTACTTATAATTTACTTAATACCTTGCTTCATTATAATCCCACCGAAAATTACATTGTCTTTGCCAGCAGCCGCCGATGTTAAACTAATTAATTTTAAATGCAGCTTGGCAAAGACATCCCTTCCCCACATCCCAGCTTGCAACGCTTCAAAGTAAATATTTTCCTACGTATACCATAAAATATTAAACTTAGAGCTTAAAGCTTGTTCCTCCAAAACTTAATTGTTGTACACACTAACTAGGTAGAATAGGTACCTTCATTCCCTTCGGTCCATTTCCAACATTCAGTTCCAACATAAACATTTTTCTTCTACACAATCGAAGATTATGAACCTAATCAATCACCATATAGGTACTTATGCATGCTCTTAATATGTAATGTTTTTTAAACTTCCATTTATTAGTTGTATCGCTTGATTAGCATAATCAGGTACCACCGCTTTGCCAGTTATTCTGCCGCCAAGCAGTAGTGTGCAAGTACTGTATTCCGGTTTGAAAGGCATTGTAGCCAGTGAAATTACTGGGCAAATGAGGCTTAATGAACTGATCTCACAGTCTAGAAAACTTTTTTAGACTGTGTGATGTCTCAGGATGACGTGCGCAGTGTGTAGTGTCACGCGAAACTTTAATTTAGAGTTCTGAGTGATACTGCAATCTGTTATGGGCGGCCGTGTCGCTTAACACCAGGCGAACGACTGGCTCGTCACGTCATTCGCTTACATAAAAAAAACAACAGTGTAAAGGGATTCTAATCAGTACGAGCAGGATTTGAACCAACATCCTAAAAAAAAGCATGCAATGTCCTGGCTAAAGGGACCGATGAGATGCGAGTTCAAATCTCGCTCGGGATTCAATGAATTCATAGTTTGTAGTTAGTACATAGATAAGCCTATACCTACATGAACGACGTGTCATTTGGCACGTGACACCGATGGTCATCCACGCACGCGGTGCCCAAATTACTCTTAAATATCCCTATTTCCCCTATAATTACTGAAGGCTTCACCACAGACGGTTACCCGACACCGTAATCCTTTCGACGACAGGCAGAAGGATTACAGCGATAACTAGAAACAACTCATCCGATCCAAGTTGCGAGCCTTTGAAAATACTGGGAGACGCCGATAAGCTACATAAACTTGGCCTTTGGGATCTTTGAAAAGATAAATTCGAGAGCTAGGTTCAGGGATGCAAAGAAAAATGAGGATTTAGGTTTTCAGCCCTCTTATAGAAAATCTACGTACCTACTGTATTGTCCAGAGCCACATTTTTACTACTAGCTGACTCGCCCTGGCTTCGCACGGGTTAGTTAGTTTAACGTCCTATTAGCCTTGTCCAAAGGAAGAAGAAGATAGAGCTTGACGAAACTTGGTACACAAGTTTCGTTAAGATTCTTTGTAAAATGAGACCTGTACCCGAGTACGTACATCCGGACAGACGAAAGCAAAAACCGAGAGTTGAAGCAGAGACTTTCCCTCACTTCGTTCGCTCGGTCAATAAGTATAGATTAAGAACTGAAGGTTAAAGTAAATTTACTATGATAAGAAAATTATACTTATTCGATTCCAAACGAACTCATTAAGGTCTTTCTTCTGATATAAAAACGATACATTTATCGCATAAATGTTCATGTGCGAAATTGTTTTTATTTTCCTTTTAAATTAATGCAACATAGTCTATTGATACGTTGGAATGTTAAGATCTATAGATTGATATATGATAGATATATACGAGGACGCACATACATATTGTCACTTATTACGTACCGCAAACTTACAAATAAGCACACATATACGAGTTTTGGCGGGAACGCGGAAAAGTTCACGTCGGTGCATTGTATTATTTTACAAAACTTATGCTTTTTCCAGTGTTAATGTTTAAAATTGGTGGTGTTTTACGCATTAAGTGCTGAATTACGAGCATGAGTGTGGGCAAGTGATATAATGTAGTAAAACGTGGTTTTTCGTGTTGCTTCCAAAATTCCATAGAAGCCTCTAGTAAAGTTGCCACCACTTTACTAGGGCATGCCTTATACTGGATTATGACTTAGACTAGACTATGACTACTCTGACTGTGACTATGACTTGACTTTAAGTGAAAATTTCCATAATACGATAAAAATTACAAAACTTGACACTGGCTAAATACACTATGTGTGGAGCCAAAATATAAGGAAAAAAAAACACACATACGTGACACATACATAGACAGCTGTCAAGATAATGAACCTTCTTTTTGAACTCGGGTATATGTAAAAAAAATATCTAATACCCAATCAGGAAATGCGAGTAGGGCTGTCCTACTTATCAGTGAAAATATTATTAAATTCAGATAACCTTAATATTGGTATTAGTTGCAGACATGTTACCGCTTTGCCAGTTATTCTGCCGCCAAGCAGTAGTGTGTAGCACTACTGTGTTCCGGTTGGAAGGGCAGTGTAGCTAGTGAAATTACTGGGCAAATGAGACTTTATGATCTGATCACTCAGTCTAGTAATCTGATTACCTAGACTGGGTGATGTCTCAGGATGACGTGCGCAGTGCAGTGTCACGCGAAACTTTATTGTTTTAAAGTTCCGGGTGACACTGCAACTGTTATGAGCGGCCGTGTCACTTAACATCAGGTGAACGACTAGCTCGTCACGTTATTCAATCTCATAAAAAAAAACATAATCTGAGTAGCAGAAATTAATATAGGTACCTACACGTAGCGTAGTACAACCATTCTTCATGTTGTAATATACCTACCTACTACCGCTCCAAATTCACGCATGTGATGTAAATGAAATTGAATAACCCCGACAAGAGTGATGTTTCGCGAAGGAAAACTCTCCTCAGACCGACGAGGAAAACCTCCGAAAACACGGTTTATTTATCGTATCATCGTGGTAATAATTTGACTTAGGCGTCCTTACATCAAACGTGAAGAACGTTTATTTTGCAGGCATTTAGGAAATAAGGGTGGGAGAAGTTGGTCTTCACCTCCGATGCATATAGCTAATTATAGTTGTACTCATGCACAGGTCGAAACTTACCCACTCACGAATTTCGCGGTAAATTGCGGTTGAATGGTTGGAGCTCCAAATAATTAGGAGGCAATTAGATATGGAAGGTTCAACCCTAGAGACCCATATCTAACGTCCATGAATTGTATATATTTTATTCAACTTACCTTACATAATAATATACCTTACCCAAACAAGTACCGAATTTATTAGATAAAATAAATAAACATACAAGGTCACAGGACCCCAACGAGGCTGGTTTTCCGATCAATTACCTTCCAAAACTTGGTTATAAATTTTATACGAGTTTCGTGGACATCCTTCACACCGCATGGGACTTGTCCCTTTCTGAATTTTAATAAAAACTTTCCTGAATTGTATCAATATTTTATGTGTGAGTGAGTTTTATCAGCTCGTTCACGCGGGTAGGGCGTCACGTCACGTAGCGCGAGAGGAAAACTTAGAGATAGATAGTTTCATCTGGTGTCAAATTCCAGTGGAATTATTTAGCTTAAACTTTGGCTGTGAAAAATACGGTCCTGTCCTGTCTCATATCAAATGAATGAACTGACGGTATACTTGGCTGCGTAAATACGGGTTTGCTATGTAGGTCGTTCTGTTCTTCTTATTTGTTTTTTTTCTTATATTTTGGCTCCACACAGTGTATTTAGCCAGTGTCATGTATTGTAATTTTTCATCGTGTTAAATAATACTTCACGTAAAGTCAAGTCTCAGTCACAGTCTGGGTAGTCAAAGTCATAGCCTAGTAAAGTGGTGGCAACTTTACTAGAAGCTTCCATGGAATTTTGGAAAATTCCATGGAAATTTCCAATACAAAACACCAAGTTTCACCACATTATCCATTGATCACTTCATCATCATCATCATCATCATCAGCCTGAAGACGTCCACTGCTGAACATAGGCCTCCCCCAGAGCGCACCACCTTGAGCGGCTGCTCGCCTCCTGCATCCATCGGCTCCCCGCGGCTTTCTCCAGGTCGTCGGTCCACCGAGTGAGGGGCTGGCCTACGCTGCGTCTTCCGATTCGTGGTCGCCACTCGAGAACCTTTCTTCGCCAACGGTTGTCAGTTCCACGAGCGATGTGGCCTGCCCATTGCCATTTCAACTTGCTAATTCTAAGAGCTATATCGGTCACTTTAGTTCTCCTGCGGATCTCCTCATTCCGGAGCTTATCTCGCAAGGGAACACCGAGCATAGCTCTCTCCATAGCTCGCTGCGTGACTTTGACCTTACTAATGAGGCCAACAGTAAGAGACCATGTCTCAGTTCCATAAGTCATCACTGGCAACACACACTGATTGAAAACTTTCGTTTCCAGGCTCTGCGGTATTTTGGACGAAAAAAACCGAGAAGAGATTGATCACTTGCCCACACTCATATTCGTAATTCAGCACCTAATGCGTAAAACGCTACCAATTTCAAACATTAACATTGGAAAAAGCACAAGTTTTGAAAAATTTTACAAATGCTAATTCTGTTTACTGTGAGATCCTTCAGGAACAAAACACTATCGTTACCCCCTATATAATGTTCCACGGTCTTCAAACCCATTCACAATCCTGCCAAGACAAGCGCGTCGCGAATAATCTACACGCACTATTGGACACAGTTTATTCACAGCAAATCCATGTAAAAATAACATTCGCTGTTCACAATGGTCAGCTTAGCCAAACTGACACCTGCCACGAAGCGTCCTTCCCGGTAAAAGTAATCACGAGAAAATAATAAAATGTCCATTCGGTTATTTATTTTCTTGGAAAGATTTTCTTATTATCTCGCCGTGAGACGATCACTGTCTTTTACGAATCTACTTGGTGAAGGAAATGCTCTTGGGCGTAGATTAGTACCTATATAAAGTACGGAACGAACGGTGTGGGTTCTTATGCTAAGTATTTTTAGAATAATTGTTTATATTTTTTTTTAACGGGCAAATTGCCTTTATTACTCAAGCTAACTACTACAATAATAAAAACTAAACTAAACTAAACTAAACTTAACTAGCTACACTACCTACTACAAAGAACACTTATGGACTGTATAATAGCCGCGATGGCCTATAGACAGTCCAAGTGCTCCAGCCCACTACCGGTAGGTAGCGTACCCAACATGCTGGCCGCATTGCCACGTTGAATTGCAATGCTGATGCGTTGGGCCAAATAAGTGCCAGCATTGTTTATATATATGTTTACTTATAGAAATTCAGTCTTAGTGTAGAAGAATTCTAGTGTGTTCTAGTTATAGTCTCATCAAAAAGATTGAAAAGCAAAAACTATGCAAACTTTTTATTTGCTTCTAATAAGAAAATGGTAATTTATAAATTTTAATTTTCCGCATATAAAAACGTACTTTGTGAATTTAATCTCACTAGTGTTTTCGCTCGCAACTTTGCCGCGCAATTGGTCGCGCGCTCAAATTAGCCGCGTAATCTTCGGAGTTTGTTCGAGTTTCGCCATCACTCTTCTTGGAGCTGTATATTGTCCTCAAAAAGTACCGACTATTTTTGTAGTGTAAGGTTGAAAAGGTCAACTCATGGTTAAAAGTTAAAACAGGTGCAATTTCTATCTTGAGACAAATTCTTTCCTTACATTAAAATAATTAATCTATTGAGACAAATCATAAGAAATATAATCAAACCGCATAGATTTTTTCATGAAAAGTACCTACCTATATGAATAATGATGTTGTCAAACGTGAGCCCATTCAAACATAAAAAAAAATAAAAAAAAATAAGCCTTTAACACAGAGCATCAAAAATATGACGATTCTCAAGCGTATTTTTTTTCGTGCTCTGTGGCCTTTAAGATAGGTATTATTACTTTATTATTATAACTATCATTAAGAGTTTTGGCGGGAACGCGAAAAAGTTCACGTCGTTTCATTGTATTATTTTTCTAAACTTGTGCTTTTTCCAGTGTTAATGTTAAAAATTGGTGGCGTTTAACGCATTAAGTGCTGAATTACGAGCATGAGTGTGGGCAAGTGATATAATGTAGTGAAACGTGGTTTTTCGTGTTGCTTCCAAAATTCCATAGAAGCTTCTAGTAAAGTTGCCACCACTTTACTAGGGCATGACTTAGACTGAACTATGATTACCTGACTTAGACTGGACTATGACTAAGACTTGACTTTACGTGAAATATTCCATAACTCGATGATAAATACAATACTTGACACTGGCTAAATACACTATGTGTGGAGCCAATATATATAAAAAAAAACACTATCAATAATGAAGATTATGATTTATTAAAAAAACCTATATACAATAGATACTTGGGTACTTTAAAAATTAAATATGTAAGCATATGTTTGTTATAGATATGTATATAGATTATTTTAAAATTAAAAAATTTATGTATATAGATATCAAATTATTAAACCTATACTAATAGAGCTAGCTATAGATAAAGTACCTCGCCTATAGGTACAATCATTAAGTTTAACAAGTGCGAGGGTATCAAAAATTCCCATTTAAACCCGATGTTCGGTTGAGTGCCGCCATTACCCGGATGACCCTGTTTTGTCTCATCCTATTGTAGCTATGACAAGTTGACAAGCCCTGACAAGGCTTTTAACTTGTACAAAAGGGATGTTTTACTTTATCGTGTGTTAAACGCGCTTTTGTTAGTGATACCTATACATAGATAAAATGTCAGAGACATAATATACCTAATACAGCTTGAGTAATAAAGGCAATTTGCCCGTTAAAAAAAAAACCTAATACAGACACAAAACACACAGAACAACATAATATACAGATAACACTCGTAGAACTGACAACCGATGGGGAAGGAAGTTCTCGAGTGGTGACGTCGGTGGACTGACGATCTGGTGAAAGCCGTGGGGAGCCGATAGATGCAGGAGGCGAGCAGCTGCTCAAAGTGGCGCTCTCTAGGGGAGGCCTATGTTCAGCAGTGGACGTCTTCTGGCTATTGATGATAATGATGATGATGATAATAGACAGGGTGCAATTGAAGACATTACCTAGCATAAATTGAGTGCATATTGCATATTGCATTTATTGATGATTATTAAAGAGTGCAAAAGAAAACATAAAAAAAAAAATGATTTGACGATTGCCAGTCCCTAACTTATTTGGCACGAATGATTTTGGTACTTTTTAAAGTTTTATTTACGTAGTAGTTAAAAACAGTACTTAATTATTTTAATTTAATTTTGTACTATAGAAGTTGATTAAGTAAGTTATTCCATTTTTTGGAGTTCCAATACCAAAACAGTTCAATTTCATAAATTTTGGTCCACACGTGACCGGTGTCAGGAGTAGGACGCGCGTACTTAGCTTCAAAGGATGCTAATGAATTCAATTACACCCAGTATACCCCATTGTATACATGTAATACGGTTACAGTATGGATTAAGATATGCCATGTATCAGAATCAACATTAAAAAAAAATGGCTGTTAAATTTTTATGTAAAAGTAATTATAGAAATTGATAAACGCTGATTTTGGTGTAGGAAAGCAATAAAAATTATTCAAGCCTTAATAGCGTGAATGCTATGCTTCATACCAACAGCCGGAAGACGTTCACTGCTGAATATAGGCGTCTCCCACAACACACCACTTTGGACGCTTATCGTATTAGCCATAATCACCCACCGTGAGCTTGGCAGGCTAGGGCCAGCAATTCACTCGTTCAAGTTGTCTTTCGTCCTTTTAGCTCTTGTTCCAAAATCAATTTGATCGATAAGGACTTCAGAAAAGAATTAATGAGAATCGAGGCCCTGATGTGAAAATAGGAGTGCTGGTAAATTATATTATAGACTTACAAACCATACAGAATCAGAAATTCTATGCAGAACAAACTTCATTTCCACGTAATTAACTAAGCCATGATATCCCGGACAACTTCCTCGCGATCTAACCCAAGCTAGAACTTAGAGTCTATGTAAAGTGTACCCCACCTCGACAAAGTTTTGATTGCATTCGGTTTCGGGGTAGATGCTATTCATTGAATTATTCAAGTCGAGTACTGTACCTGTAGCTCAATTTAAAATTGCTTAGTTGAGCTAAGTTTAAACTGAGTTAAAGTGCTAAGATATTTATGAGCTGGCGCCGGTGCCGGTGGGGAAATTAACTCACTGACATCCAATTTGTGTTATAGTCTTTATTGGTATTTATTTTGCCAACAGCTTTAATATTAGATGGTAAGTAGACAAGTAGGTGCCTATATATAATCTTATTCGTTGTTTGTGTCCAAAAATAATCCAAAGAGGTGGCTAAATTCTGAGAAGTAAATCTTATTCAAAGGCAGTTTCACTAATTAAACACGGTAAATTCAAAACTGCTGTATATACAGATTTTGTATTTAAACCGTACGTAAATTATAAGTGCCTTATAAGTATTCATATACCCTGACTGAAAGCAATCGGGTGAAGCCAAACTTTAAAAGTAAAACGGTTTGTTATTCAATAGCCCATTTCTATTATTAAAGTTGGTGGTTGAGTTATATACACAGAGCATTTAAAAATATGAAGCTTCTACGCATAGGTGCATATCGTATAGTCTGTAATATATATAAGACCCCCAACATTCCAAGATCAAAGTCATGATCCGTGCGGGTTGACAATAAACAATAATCTTGAGTGGATAGGAATCAATTATTCAGAGGAATCTCAGGCTGAGTGACAGACCCCTGAATGTTTCATGAAACGCCTCTCGCCTGCCAGAATATCAGGCACAAAGAAATTGTGTAGGTTATTTAATAATTTATTTCAAAGAAAGGGGTGTGTGTGGTAACCATTTTTATGATGTTCCAACTTGATTTGGGCCTAGATTACTAGTCTATTCTGTGGCCTGAATAAGATTAATAATTGTTCACCAGCTGCGCCCCGCGGCTTTACCCGCGGATGAAAAGTATCATAAGTGTCAATCCAGCGTATAAGCTATCTCCATCTAAATTTCATTCCAATTCGTTCAGCTGTTTCGGCGAGAAGAGGGAACAAGCACACAAACTTTTGGATGTACATTATTGAAGTGTTATATTAGTGTTTTTTGATGTATATGAATGACGTGACAAACTAGCCGTTCGCCTGATGTTAAGCGTCACGGCTGTTGATTAAAGTATCACTCGGAACTCTAAATTAATAATATAGTTTTGCGTGGCACTGCACTACGCACGTCATCTTGAGACTTCACACAGTATAGTAATAAGATTACTACACTGTGTGATCAGATCATAAAGTCTCATTTGCCCAGTAATTTCACTAGCTACAATGCCCTTCAAACCGGAACACAGTAGTGACACTACTGCTTGGCGGCAGAATAACTGGCAGAGTGATGGTACCTACCTAGATGAACTTTGCAGAAAAGTCCTACCACCTAACAAACATAGTAGTATTTTCATGATGAAATGATGTGATGTGAAGTATGGTTACTGATTATAAAAAAGTCATGTTTTGTGCCTCTATCGTGCCACGATTAGTCTACTTTTGGCTGTAATATTCCCGCAAGCTATGTGAGTAGGTAGGTATACCTATCTACAAGAAATCTGAAAAAGTGACCGATGGATTTCTTTTTACCACATTCCCAAACTATTGTTTGGTAAACTTTATTCTTACAGCATAAGGTATTAAAATCAAAATAGCTTCACGGCTCTTACTGTAATTCGATAATTCCAAATTATATACCTACGTGTTTTGTTCTCAAAAGAGAAACGTGAGAGTACCTACTGCTGATGATGATGATGCGTTTACATGGACCAATTCAACTGCTATTGGACTATTGCCTTACCCAGCAATAGGTAACGTGGGTAGGTAATGGTGGGTACATGGTAAGGTGGGGTATCACACTTGCGACGCGACTGAATTTAATTGTGAAGCAGGTTGTACGCTGTCTGCGGTTTTACGCCACAATAACACGTTTTTGCTGCACCCATACAAGAAACTCTATATTTATCAAGGCTTTTTAAATAATTGTTTTAAGTAATTTTACCATAGTGCTAAAACAGAGTTTATACTATCAATATATAAGGAAGTTGGGTGGTGACAGGGATAGAGATAGGTAACTACCCTTATACATAAAAAAGTTAAAATATCTTTAACCTTCAATAACTAAAAGTGTGTTCTAAGCTTAAAGTTTAGAGTATACATAATAGGGTAGATATAATACATTGCGCAGTGAGAAAGGTGTCACGGTGTCTTATGGTTGACGTCAGTGACTAACCCCCTGAAAGTAACGATGATAATGACGTCACCACAGTGGTTTAGCTTAAATTACCTACTTAAATAAAAAGATTAAAAAGAAAATTAATAAATCTTTAGGTTCCGGAGGCTCTTACAGCATTTGCGTTGACGTAACTTGACCATGCTAGTGCAAGGTTGATTCTCAAGAAACTCACGATAGATAACGCTGCCAATCAACCCCATAAGTTGGTTAAGAATAAATGACACTTGTCACGGTCATGTCCCGGCTGGACGGATTGATTTGGATTCAGATTCTTTTCATAATTCAAATATTTCCTTTACATTAAAATTAAACTGTTTTGATCCTAATTTTGAAGGCCTTAGTTGACACGACAGTGCTTAACTTACTAAAAATATATCCGTCTCTTACATTGCCGTTTATTTGACAAGAACAGCAACAGTTTCAGGAGATTTAGATCTGTCAGCTAAAGTCTTTAAAATTGGCCCAAATGGAGCCAATTTATATATTTCAATAAAGAGGAGTGAGGTTACGTAGCAACTATTTACAAACAGGTATTACAATTATTGCACATTCATACGTAGGTACCTATATAACGTCTAACGTCTAACGTCTATTGATACATAATGTTTCAGTTTCATAGCCAAATAGCGTCATGAAGCTCGAGCACGTGAAACGCTCACACTTGATAGACGGCACAATATGCATAATGAAACAGGTGCTCACTTTGTTCAGCGCTGAACATGTTTACAGAGCCATCTCATTATGAGCTAACGTATTCCGTCGGCAACGGCCTTGATGTCAGGTAAAATTAATTCGTAGCACCTTTTAACTGAGACACCCGAGCCTACGGTCCTCGAGGGGCGACAGAATTTATACGCCACGTTGCCTATTCAAAAAGGTCCCCTGGCAACAAAATAAATTGAGAACGCCGACTACAATAAATGTTGCCAGAGAGAAACATAAATAATCGACGTAGCATCGCTGTGTGTTCGTCAATCGACGCGTCCGCCTCGGCGCGCCGCCGCTCTCCGCAAATTCAGGACATTTATCATATAAAACCGCTCAACGTATTATTTCCGCGCTGCAACCGCAATATGTTTGATTGCGCCATCTCACAAAAGATGCGGCGAGTGTACAGTTAAACTTTATTAATAACAATGAAATATGGGCGGCTCTTGTCGCTCCGTTGCCGACGTCAAGTAATTCATGAGTGAAGAGGCCGGTTAATAAATCTGGGAAATGTTTCAGACTAATATGTTATGCAGGATTAGAGGAGGCTTCGAGGCAAGCCGTTAAATTAAGGGCGTTTGCGTCCCACCGATGTGGTTAATGTACGGCGGGGGTCAAAGTTAATAAGGACTAGATGTGGCAGCCGCAAACAGCTGCGCCGCGCTGCCGTCTCACAATTACTCCATAACTCGAAGCTACAACTCACCATCTCGAGTAATACCGTTAACAATGTGCCAAATAGCTATGCGGCATAATAACACGTGCACATCATTAGTTCTGAAATACACGCCCAATCTGCAGACAAGGTTGTAGACAAGATATAGGCAGGTTATTTCACATGAACACGTGCTCACGCGAAGTTTTTATAAAAATTCGTCAGCACCGTTATAAACGTAATATCTCGAAGAAAATACTTGTAAGGAATATGAAATAGTGGCGAAATTGAAAATATTCAGCTCAACAAGACGCGACACTTAAGCGTATTCCATCCGCGTCAACTCCCCTGCAAATTGATCTGAGCGATTTCCAATCGCAAACACAATTATGTGCGATTGAATGCGTCGTTCCGTCTGGCTTGGAGGGGTATTGTTTCCCAGATTAATGTGCAGGACACCTGCCGGGTTGACAGATGTCTCCCACCTATTCTTATAGATAAAGTAAAGGTATAGGTAATTACTTAACGGTAATCTTTAAGGAAGGAAAGTCACCTACACCTGCGAATCCTGTATTACCTAGGTTTAACGGTCAGATCCCACCCGCGTTTAGGTACCCTCATGTCTCATTAAAACTTTTAATCAGAAGCGTCTCTTGGTCGATAAGTCTTATCCATAAGTGCGCTGATTCTCGAGCCATTAAAAAGCGCATAAGCACATTTTAAAATTACAAAAATCAGTAAGAAGCCCAAAATTTAGAGGGAAGTATTTTATGAATAGAAAAATGTGCAATAAATACATATGTTGTTCGTCAATTCTGTGAGCACTTGACAGCAAGGTTAATTGAGATAGAATGAAACCACCGCTAAATAAAATAGTTGATATTTCATTAACTTGATGTGACGCGCGCGGCGGGTTTAGAGTCTGCCTGGCAAAGCAACTCCATACAAAGAGCTTACCACCTGACGTAATAGAATGCAAAGCTATATTTTACGTTCCACCGAGAACGGCAAAAGGCGTTCACTTATTCAGCCAGGCTTTTTGTGGAATTGCTGCGGCATAACGTCGGCTCTGGCCAAGCGTGACTGCGCAGATGCATGCAGAGGCTGTGAACGAAAGATGCATTTTGTTTATAGAGCATGAAGAAAAAATAGAGTGCATTTTTAAATTATATTAGATACTTTTCAAAATTGAAACCACATTTTGTTTTCTTTTCGACTGATTTCAGCGCAAAGTCGATTTCACAGCTCTACAAGCATACAGAAACTTTGAAGTCTTACAGTGGCTTAGGCGGGTGCTAATAAAGACGGCATTACGGTCCTTGATATCGTGAACAATGTAAAAAGTAGAAATAGAACTTTTATTCTACACAGAGTACATGACATCGCTCTCTGCGCAGGGATTATGAGCCGAACACTGTTTGCATTCAATAATGGTACTGCATTCACAATCAGTACTACTAAGCCGGCTATAATACGAATTATATTGTCGCAAATAACGATCGACTTGGGAATAACCAATATTTTACGTTTGTTCTTTTCGAGCCCCATTCTCCCATTTTTGGCCGTGTGGTTCCGGTTTGCGAATAGGGCCACCCCGTCTCTTCCCGTAAGAGCCGGCTAAGGAAATATCCAGGGAGTGGACAGCAGTATTCGCCTCGGTACATTCAAACCTTCTGCGATCACCAAGCCGCCTGCCAAGCGTGGTGATTACGGCAAACTCCCAGCATGTTGGTTAGGTAACTTACCGGTAGTGGCTGGACAAGGGCCGGAGCACAAAACAGATAAGTAGCTGGAGCATTTGGACTGTTTAAATAGGTCATCGCGGCTAGTATATAATAGACCAAATTTTTTTTGTAACAGGTAGGTGTAATAGGTTCTTAAACGGATCCTTTGGGTTGCTACTGCTATAAGCTTTATGCCCTTATATTATAGGTAATATGTTAAATATATTTAAAAAAATAGCAATACCTGTGTATTTCTATTTTATTTGGATTAAGCATAATTATAAACACAAATATATGAGCACTAAACTACCCATGTAAGAGGGAAGGATTCCATTTCATCAGATCAGGGATCCAAAGCATATTTTGTATCAAATTAAAAATACAAGTACTACCATTCTATATTTACCCATTACCTATTATATTATACATTTCTGACACTTTCTAATACTAGACAGCCTTACGTTTGATCGAATTTCTCCTGACGTTAAGCGACAATGTGGTTGACGATGTAGACGCTCGCCTATAAGAAACACACTCTCCTCTTGAAAACGTCTAGACTATTCAGAAACACAAACGTTGATCCCGGAGTAACTTTTAGGAAAGATTTTATATTTTGAAAAATTGTGCATTTTCTCGGGGTTCATATAAATACCATACCTAATCAATAATCATTGTCCTAGCGAGTGCATAGTAAAATAACTTGCTGTTTATTTTATCTTTGTTTGGATATTTTCTTCATCATTTATTTATTTTATATACCTACAGGTTCTAGTTCGCAATACTGCATGAGACAATATCTAGCTGGTGCCAGCTGTATGAACTCAATTCTGGCAAATATAAGTAAATAGCACTGGCAAGTGGCAACATTCACAAAACCACCGAACAAATCGCAAAAGTTATTTCGAATTTCGAACAAGAATATACTCAAACTTCTTTTATTAGGTTTGTTACTGCTCAAAATCAAAATGGAGTTCATAAAAACAAAACTAAATTCCGTTATGAGTAATGTTTATTTATATAATATTCAGGTCTTGTTAAGTAAAGTAAACAAAGTAAGTTGGCAAAATGATTATTTTTTCCCCCCAAATTGCGTTTCTCTTGAAATAACGATGACTTGAATTTTACCAAAAGGAAAAGCGAAAGTTGAGCGGGCGCGGTAAACAAAAAATATTACGAGATTTTTGTTCCAAAGGCCGACGTGATATTGAAATACTTTTTGTCCTTAGTTTGTTAAACATTTAACTTGGGAAAGACAGTTTTCCGGCTCGTTATGTTCGCATGCAGATTTCTTTGATCACGCGGAGCTTTTGACAGAATGCCTGACGTCATTGTCTATATACAGAATAAGGTGAGTATTTGATCAGATTCGACCAACTTCGAAAAAAGAAGGTGGTTTTATGTTCGAATGTAATATGTACGTTTGCAACTCGCATATTTTGAGTTATGGCCTAAGTGAGGATACAGCATCCTCACTTAGGCCATAACTCAAAATATGCGATTTAATAGCCATTTTAATACTAACCTGTATTTTTAGATACCTATCTACCTATGTTCACCGATTTCTCCGAGAATTTTTTTGAAGAACTGTGTGCGCTAGTCCTATGTGCAAATTGAATGAAAATCTTCGGAGATAGACAGCAGCAGAACTCTTCAATTCTAAATACTTTATAAATACGAAATTAACGCGACTGAAGTCAGTATTTAACACCTAATTGTTGCTGCTTATTATTGCACCTGCCTGTATTTTATTTTATTTTATATTACATGGAAAACTAACAGCTGCTTAGAAGCCAATAAATTATGGTTATAAACATAAGAAAGCCTTAAATAGTTTCTGCTTGTAGTTATAGAGTTCACAGTATCCTAACAAATAAAAATACTAGTAGATAACGGTGATAGATAAATGACAGATGAAGACAAAGTATAAATCTTGAGCACATTAGTCAAAGCCATATAAATTATATTAGAACGAGATGATAATTGATTACAACGAGACTGAACAAAATTATTAATTATTGATAAATAATTGATTATTGATACATAAGTGGTTTGAAAAAATTTCGTTTCATTGTGAACAAATCTACATTTTCAGAATAGTTAGAGTTAAAAAAATTGACAGTACTTATGTAAAAAGCGTTTCGACGGTAGTTACTAACTACTAGTTAGTAGAACAAAAAGGAGTAAATTTTGATAATTAATTGACGTTTTTAATTTTGTATTTGAGTCAATTTTGGTCAAAATATAATAACGTTGATTCATTATAAATGTGCTAGAGTGGATAGTTTTGATTAGATACTTTAGGACATACATTAAAACCCAGAATACCTATATCCATTCAACAAAAAGAAAACAACTATCACGCGCACTATTTGTCGATATTTCCAACCATCAATAAGGTCCGAACCGTTATCTGGCTCCATGTAATGGTGAGCTCAGTCGGAGAATTGTTTCGGCTCCGGGCTGTCACCCTCCCTGATGAGGGCATCGGCTTACTAAGTATTACCTAATCTGTCGGGACGGAGCAAAAAAGGGTAACGCATGGGGAATGCTCGCAAAAAGGTCAAAGCATTGGGAAATAGGAACGATACTTATATCAACGATTTCCCGAGGATCTGATACATTACGGTTGTTAATGTTAGGAGGAGCGAAATAAACAGTTTTAAATAAAAAAGCCAGCGAGATTAAAAAAAAGCATTTTTTGCACAGGGTCGTATTTAATTAGTTCGTTCCGAAAGATTTTTATGTCTTGCTCTACTTGCACTGCTGTAGTTAACTTAACAGCATTTAGCTTTGTACTGGTGTTGGGATTACTGTTATTGTTATTGTAGAACAATAAGTTGGTAAACTATATCATATAGTTATAGACCGTAAAACGCAGCGTAGGTACAATAGGCTAGCCCACCACTAGGTGGACCGACGAACTGGTTAAAACCGCGGGGAGCCGATGGACAGGAGGCAAGCAGCTGCTCAAAGTGGCGCTCTGTATGGGGGAGGCCTATGTTCAGCAGTGGACGTCTTTTAGGCTTGTTGATGATGATGATAATAATAGAGATTCCATACAGAGTTGATTGATTCCTATTTTCAATTTTCGACATGATAGTGATGTAAGATACCGGGAACACAATTTTCAGACGCCAGGAGCGTAGTGTAATCATTGTGTCATAGTTTTTCAAACTATGACACTTGAGGGCTCTCGTACTCTCGTACTATCAAATTCAATTCTTAAAATTCAATTCTAGGTAAAAGTAAACGATATGTGTCCAAGATAGATTTCTCCTTTAACCAATAAATACATTGGGTCTTTTCAAGTCAGGAGTGAATGGGCATCTCATGGGCCTTAGACCATCAGGTGAGTTGTTGTCAAACGTATGCCCATTTTAGCATAAAAAATAAATGAGGCCAACTTGCTTATGAATCCAGCTTTTCAAACATTCATATAAAGATCACCTTTCCCTAAGTATAAGTGGCTTGTAATGAAATTTTCGTCAATAGGCACTTTTTAATATGCGATTAAAAGTGCGGATGACGCGTGAGCCCGATGAGCGGCGAAGTGGTGGTAGTTGGGAAGTGATTGATGATGAATTATGATGACTTTACAAAGACTTTACGTTCACAAATTTACGTATATTAAACTCGTTTCTTGCAAGCTATTAATCTTGTGATTCTCAACTGTTCGCCGGCGTAAACAACACCAGTTAACTTATTTTCTTTTTTGCTAATTCATTTGAGCCAGTTAACCTGGAAGTGTGAGCTACTCGTCATTACTATTGATTTTCTTTTTTTTTCTTTAGATATTTTTGTGCCCAGGGTGTGTGGGTCAGGACCACCTACATAAGAACTACGCTTGCTTTTTGATAAAAACGTAAATCCTATAGGTAGGTACCTACCTACAGACATTTTTTTCAAACAACATGATAAGTAACTTTTCTTCGAAGAAATATTTAAGACGAAACAAAATACCTAAGCTCTTGTTTCATTTAAAATTTTCTTCTCTAGCTTTACAAAAAACCTTTTCAGTAAAATCGCTACGTTGGCAACCAAATTTTCTTTTATTGTGTTTATTTGCGAGGTAACAGTATCAATTTTCATTGAAATCGAAACCGTAAAAGCAATTGGACGCAACGGCGGCACGGCAATTTAATGAGAAGCGAAATGTTCACCGATTTGTTATCTGCCCACAGAATTAATTTTACATTGATTTCGTTATGAACGCCTGAGGGGAGCCATATTTGTCGCTAAATGAATATTCTATGGGTGGCACAGAGCAGACCAAAATTATACGTACCTATAGCTATCGCTATACAATTATTTATTTATTTATTATTAGCCATGATTGTCTCACTGCTGGGTAAAGGCTTCCTTTCCTCCTTCCAGTCTTCTCTATTAAGAGCTTTTATGGTCCAATCCGGACAGTGGGAATCAAGCTCATGTCGCCACCTTCTTCTGGGTCTACCGGCGGCGTCTTCTGATGTTCTGCGGTGTCCACATCGTTGACGTCTTAGCCCACAAGTCGTCTGACATGCGGCAGATGTGGCCGGCCCAGTTCCACTTCAGGATAGCAGCCTTTTCTCCAACGTCTGCGATTTGTGTTCTGGAGCGCAGTATGGTATTTCTCACGCGGTCTGTTAGTCTAATTCCTAGAATACTGCGCTCCATGGCTCGCCGGCATACTCCGAGTTTGGACTTTTGTTGAACAGTCAAGGACCAAGTCTGAGAACCTTAGGTGAGGATGGGGAGAACGCATACGTCCATGAGCTTTCTTTTTAGTGAGAGTGGTAATTTACCTTTCATGAGATCTTTCATCGACCAATAGCTTCTCCAGGCGTTTTCGATTCGTCTTGCAACTTCTATATCTTGTCGCGCCTGGAATGAAACTAATTACTATACAATACAATACAATAACTCTTTATTGACACCAAAATAATAATAACATGTAGAAATGAGAATCACATAATAAGATAGGTACAATGGGCGGTCTTATCGCTAAGTGCAATCTCTTCCAGACAACCTTTGGATGGACAGAGATATGAGACACTACGAGCGGTGGTGCAAAATAAATAGTATATACTTAAGTACTTACTTATACCTATTAATGCAGTATATTATCTAAGTATCTATATATCTCTATCTTATCTATCTGTCTATATTTCATAGCTGGTATTATGATATTAATGAAATATGACCGGTGAAGGCACTAGTATATAGGATGTAAGGTTAGTATTATTTGCAGGGTCCGGAGTGGGATGTAATACCGTAGGTTACTATTATTTATTCTGCGGTAACACGTACCCATTTGTAAGATCTCTCGGCATGATGGGAATAACCCGCACCTGCTCTCATCCCTCTGAGATTTGCTTTCATGTTATAAATGTAGCTATATACTTCTGTAGGCCAGCTCACAGGTATAATCTCAGACTATAATGGTGTAGGTGTAGTTAGTGACTTACGAAACACTATTACACTACACACTAGTCTTTTGTAAGTCACTAACTCTCTTATACCTGTAAATACTTATGGAATGAGCTTCCACCAGTGGTATACTCAGGGATTTCGTACTCGATATCGAATCCTCGCCCGAATCCTCGCCCATATCCTCGAAACATCACATCCTCGAAAATCCATATCATCGAATCGACATATCCTCGAAAAGCCATATCATAGAATCGACATTTCCTCGGAAAGCCAAATCATCGTTTTCGATGATATGGCTTTTCGAGGATATGTCGATTCGATGATTCCCTATCATTATAACGCCATAAGGGCGCTTTTACATTTGGCAAGACAGTATATAGAGCGAGCGCGGTACAGAGCTCGCAGCGTTTTTGTAGTAGTTTAGAAAAATTATGAACTTTATTTTGAGGACAATGGATTAGATTTGACATCATCAAGCATTGAAGAATTGATAAGCATGACAACATAAAATAAATCATTGATCTATTTTATCTCAACCAGAACTGCCTGTTATGGGCGGCCGTGTCACTTAACATCAGGTGAACGACTTGCTCGTCACGTCATTCAATCACATAAAAAAAAAAAAAAAAAAAAAAAAAAAAATTTCGGATTACAAGGAAGGCTGTAGATACCTACGTATTTAGGTCGGAACTTATAAAAGTTGTGGCGTGGAGGCACGAATGCAGTTTTGTAGAATGTACAGTGGCAATGCTAGAATCCGGCCGCACCTGCGGTTACGTTGGGAATAGCTTGCTCACAAAATCGTCGCGGATAGCAAAGATATGTTTTATCATACACCATCTGGGCAATACAGGCCTTTTCAATATAGATTATAATCCTCCAAGCTGGTCCAGTGCGGGTTGGAAGATGACACATGTTTTCGAATCTTGTGATTCTTATTTTCAACGAGCGATGTGCCTTTATTCTTTAAACTAACTACTACAATAATAAAAACTATACTATGTACTAAAAGCTACCTACTACAGACAACATTTAGACTGTATACTAGCCGCGATGGCCTTTAGACAGTCCAAATGCTCCAGCCCACTACCGGTAGGTAGCGTACCCAACATGCTGGCACCATTGCCTCGTTGAACTGCAATGCTGATTCGTTGAGCCAAATAAGTGCCAGTATTTTGGTCACGCGTCGCATCAACCAGGCGCTCTGATAAACTTTGGAAAACGCGATGAGCTGCCGGTCCCCACAGATTCTTGAATTTGAATGAAATTGTGATTCTTGAACATGCTGGTTTCCTCATGATATTTTTTTCACTTTTGTAAGATTAAGTACTAAGTAGTGAGGGGCCGAGCAGGATTTGAACCTGGGTGCGTCGGTTTGTAAGTCGAACGGGCTACCAATCAGCCACACTCATACTCACAATATAGTAAAAATATGTGTGGACATTTCACACAGCGCCATCTAGCCCCAAACTAAGCATAGCTTGTACTATGGGAACCAGATAAATGATACAATACTTAGATACTTTTTGTTTGTAAATAGATACATAGAATACAATATCGAACCCACAACCTATAGTCCAAAAGGCAGAGCTACTACCAACTGAGCAATCAGGCCAGTCAAGTAAGGTGTCATACCAATTAGTAAAAGCAGCACAAAACTTTAGCCATATAAAACACATGCTAGTTATATGCCTATACGACTGCAGGTTTTCCCGAAGCCGTCGAAAATTGCTCATTTCACATGCTGTTTAGCGAACTTTTGTCAAACCTCGGCAAAATAGCGGCGGAAGCGTTTAGTGCTGGCATTTTTTTTAAAAGGGATTTTTAGTCCCTATGTACTTCTTTTACTCTAGACTAATTAGTGCCAGGAGGTCCTTAGATGAATCAATGACCAGATACCTTATATTATTGTCCTTTTACAACTACACTGTACTGTATAGGCCTGCTATCTACCATTTAACATAAAATAAGTATGTTTTTCATTTTCATTTCATGTTCATCGTTGCTGCCCTCAAAAATACATCCCTATTTGGCACAGAAATGAAAAAAAAAACTTATTGTAGATAGGTGTTGAGTTGAAGGTCCTGCATGTACATAGATTTGATTTTTTTTTTTTATTTGATACTTATACATCGATGATTCATATAAATTTCTGTCGATAACAAACTTTACAGTAATTTTTCGAGGTTTATGATCTAGTCTGGTAAGTTTTACGGCTCTCTTTTATATTCCTGTTAACGGCCGTTGCTTGCTATAGATTTATGTCAGAAATATGTTTCCCAGTAAAATGCCTAACATATGTTTTTTTAAATAGAAAAATAAGGGATTCTATAATTATATTTCGCGTAAGCGCTTTAACCGAACTATCTTTCTAAGACTCAACACAGAGATGCGAGCTGACCCCTCGGTAATGGTGCAAGTTGGCAGCTCCACGCTCCGTTTCACGGAACTGCAGAGAAGCTATTCTTTTAGTTCTTAATTCTCATTAACCATTGTTTCTGGAGAATTCGTTTGTTTTATCAAAGGACAGGTGAATGAGATCACTAAAGAATGGTTAAATAACGAAACAGTGTTGTGGAATAGAACAAGTTATTATACGTTGGCATACTAAATTTTGATTTTTTGAAATCCTACCAAATTAATTCAATAGAATCCTCAAAGTATCAAAGAAGTCACTTCGTATTTATTAGTTACGAGTGAATTGGATTTCATTTCACCACCTAAGAAGCATATTCTCGCAAAATGTCGAGCTCAAATGTAAGTATCTTATGAAGTAGGTAAGTATTGGCTATACCAGGTAAGGCTATGAAAATATTAGGGTAAAATTGGAATACTTCTACTTTTGTTAGTTTTGATGCTCATTCTATTACTTCAATAATTTGGATGACGCCCATAATCATTTCGTGGTATCATAACGGAACATAAATATGAAAAATTATGATTTTCACTCGAGTTTTTGGAATTTGGTATTTTTGCGAAAGTCGACTCACGGCATACCAATGCAGAATCTAATTGTGGAGTGAGTATCCACGGATACCTTTATCTTATCTTAAATCCACTTGTGGATCCGCGGATACCTTTAGCAGTCGCCTGAAAGCATCGTGGTAATTTCACCAACAAAAAACCGGGTGCAAGATAAATTTTATTTTGTTTATTTAACGTGCTTTGTTCCAGTTTCATCAATCGGTAGGTATACCTTTTTTGTTAATAGTAGTAAAATAAATAATTTAATCTGTGTTACCATTTACATTTACACCATTTTTTTTTTTTTTACATTTGTGTTTTGTGTTTTTTTTTTTTTTTTTTTGTGTTTTTATTTGTTTTTGTTTTTTGTGGTGCCATTTTAGTTAGGCCAAATAGTTTTCTCACGTTCGACGGCTTACCGCTTGGCTCGTCGACGCCATTAAAAGTTTAATCAGTTTTTCCCAAGATTTATGTACTTTACCAGTTTACCGAAGCTCCCAACACCTTAATCACTGGTTTAAATTAAAAATTACCTCGAAAAGGCGAGGCAGAGAATTAAAATATGCCGCAGACTACTAGCAATAAAAAAGGCAATCAGAAGGGGGAAGTGGCAATTGCCTGGAGGAATCCTGCGGATGCGACACGTGAAACATAACGTACTTACTTATTTACGGAGCTTGATAACCGCTGATTGGATGATTTCAACTCAACAGTCGTAGGTACATACTTGCTCCGATTCCTCTGACTACAACTCTGCGGAGGTTTCGTCAAACATCACATCTGTTTTGTGAAATAAATTATAGCTACTGATACAAATAATAATGTTGATAAAATTTTATTAAAATAGATAAATGGTTTGTTATAATAATGTGCTTCAGATGATGTCTGCAGTGTTTAATCATGGAACCGCTAAAGCGGCTTGGACTGAAATCTTAAAAAATAAATAAATCGAGGACTTTAAAAAGAAAACGGGAACTAGAACTTCATTATTCCTTTGCCTGATCGGCATTACCCAATGTCAGGGGTAATGCCACGCAAACCTGTTTTTTTTATAAACCTTCCTACCACTCAAAGATACATAGGTTACGTTTCGCGTGAAAATGCTGGTCATTAAATAGTTAAAGATTTTGTTAATTGAATTAATTTTGATATAACAACAATATTTTAAAAAATACAACGTGTTTTCTTTAAGTGAACGCCATTCCCCCCTCTTCCCCTATTAATTGCTAGACCCTCTGCACGGGTAGCCTGAGCTGTAGAAATAGACGTATCTCTTCTCTCGAGAAAGCGTTAGCGTCAATTCAGACAGAGCAGCAAAATGCTCGAGCACTTTTAAAGTGCTATTAGAATATCAACCTTAATCAATTTAGACAAAGCTGAAAATATTATGCAACATTAAAATATGTAAGATTTTAACGTTGACATTCCAATAACACTTAAAAAGCGCTCGAGCATTTTGGTGCTCTGTCTGAGTTGACCCTTAGAGTAATGAACGATCACGCGGATCGCGTCATAAACGCTTTGTTGCGTTTTTATTAGTCGCTTTTCGAGAGAAGAGTTATGTCTCGCGGCCTCACGGGTACCATGATCGCGCCGGTTTGAATCAACCTTAAACTCAGTGAACCATAATGAGTTTTATGAAAATGAAAACCAAACTAGGCAGAAGGCACAATACAATTTATTCCATGTCCAATATCAATATTGGTACAAAAACTCGCGCTTGCTGCGAACGGTTTTTACTTTTCAATTAACTCTGTGCGGCCGTTTCCCGGGATTCTGTAGATTTCCAATATGTTTATTGTGTTATTAACATGTACTATAGGACCGCGTGCCTCTCACATAGTTTAAATTCTATACCTACTTATTCGATTTTTGCATCCTAACACAAGGTCACTGGTCAAAAAATTAACAAGGAAATATTTCGCAAAAATCTAAAAAGAATACCTAATGTTTACTAATACGATTTTCCGCTATGAAAATTATCTTATCTCCTGCACAGGCCATGTTATTGAAATTATTTTAATCATTTAGGCAAGCATGCACCATCGTAGACTGCGTCATCACTTTTCATCAGGTGAGACAGTGGTCAAATACTTTGCATTACATAAGTAAACTATTTAAAAAAAATTGCTCAAACCATTTTAATTAAACTGACACTGTTCTGTAAGTTAAAAAATATCATCATCAGCCTGGAGACGTCCACTGCTGTACATAGGCCTCCCCCAGAGCGCACCACCTTGAGTGGCTGCTCGCCTCCTGCATCCATCGGCTCCCCGCGGCCTTCACCAGGTCGTCGGTCCACCGAGTAAGGAGCCGGCCTATGCTCCGTCTTCCGGTTCGTGTCGCCACTCGAGAATCTTTCTTTCTATTTTTTTTACTTTAAAAAGTATAAATATCACTAAATGCCAGCCCAAACGTTTTTTAGAAGTAATTCGATTTGGGCACCGTGAGACTACACACACTGTGTGACTACTACTAGACACATACAGACACAAGGACTAAATATCATAATATCAGACAAAATACACACTACACTATATTACTATCTGTCTGTCTCTTACATTTTCATTTTTCACGTATAAACAGTTGAGGCGTTCTTGATTAAATTTTGTACCTTTTGAATCCTGATTTGATCGAACTACTTCTTATCGCATTAAGTATAGGTACCTACTTAAACTGTATCTAATGTACGCATGCAAAGCCGCGGGCAGCAGTTACTCATCCATAAAATTTAGAAGCCAAAAGATTCTGAACTCCAATATTCGGTTCTTTTGTGGGAATACTTAAGGTGTTTTTTTCTTTGGTGTTCATTAAAATTTGTTGCTCTTTTGGGAGTAGGTACTCATACTGTCACATTAAGTCAAAATGAGACTAGGGTCCTATAAGAGCACTCGTAATGAGTTGACATTTATTTATTTACACTACCCTCCGAGGAAGTAAACACTCGTCCTCATCACAGGACGTTCTAGGAAGATGTACCATCGCTTTTAGAACATACGATGCGATATAAAGTCTTAGCTATGTATAAAGTGACGACTCATGAAAATAAGAATTTCAGAATTAGATAAACAGTCTTTTGATCTGTTGTTTTCGATACGAACATTTTCGAATAGTTTTTGAAAAGACGAGCCATTGAAAAAGAAATTCATAGCAGTGTGCGTCGCAACTACTTAGAAGTCTTAGGACTACCGTGCCAAATATTCCCTTCAGATTTTAAGAAGTGATGACTAGCCCGCTGGTGTAATCTGTTTTAGTGAATCTGCCCTTATCCATTTCAAGAAGTTGGCATTTTGCCCGTTGGTACGTCTGATGTGCGGTGGGTAAGATGTACCTGTAGGTACGATATAGGAACATTAACCCGCTTCACCAGTACCTATAGAGTCGTACATCTAAGCGCAGCGTAGCGCCACTGCCAGAGTACAAAATACTGTCAATGGTTGCTACGGATATTAGAGATAACTATAGTTTTATAAATTACTGTGTTTATTTAATCTCTAATATCACTTTAAGCGCTTTATTTAAGCATTTTTTGAAAATCCTACCCAACAGACTTAGAATATTTTAGGTCGCAGCATATAAGTTCGATTTGTCAGCAACAATTAGTTGCGCCTCGCTGTGATAGAGACGCAGTGGTATGTGGTAACTTATTTGATGGCTGTAAGTACTGTACAGTGTACACGTGACCTGCACAGTAGAAAAAATACGAATAGCAATTGTATTTTATGTATGTATTTAGAAACAAAAAGTGTTAGGTGTGGCGGAGACAGAATAAATAATTAGTTGGTGCAGGATCTTTCTTCTAGAACTTGCGCTAACTTTAGACTGAGTAATCCGAAAGGAACTAATCGCTCTTCGTGAATTAACTGCAGGGCGTGTTGGAAAACTTCAATCTTTAAACTGCGTTAATATCAAAATCAAAGTTGCGCAATATAGCTCTTAGAATCAGCAAGTTTTTTTTTTTTTTTTATTCTATTTTTGAGGACCTTTAAACAACATGTTTATGTCGGCCCTATAGTAGCACTATAAATTCACATTCACACGTACACGGTAATAACAATAATAACAACTAACAATACAAACCATCAATATACTAAATTATAAACCATTTTGGCTTCACTTGAATTTGGATAAGATAATATGCTATTAAAGACTCCAACATTATTATTATTCCCATCTATACCTAGCTCAGAAAGGATCCTGTGTCGCTCAGATTGGTTCCGGACACATTCCGCCAAGACATGGTGCACATCTTCCGGCTTATCGCACAGCTCGCAGTTCGGTGAATCAACTTTTCCCATCAAATGCGCAAACTTCCTGAGCGGTATATGTCCGGAGCGAAGTCTGTGTGCACTAACAATTTGCTTTCTACTTATATCGCCTAAAAACCACGGTAATCGAGGAGGTTGACTCTGAATAATTTTATACCACAACCCTTTAGTTTTCGACCGTTCATCAAAATATTCACGCCAATGATTGTAACAAATTCTTTGAAACAGATAAATAATTTCCGCACAAGTAGGTAGGACAAAAATCTCACTTCCGTTAACAACAGCTGATTTTGCTAACCGGTCAACCTCCTCGTTACCTGATATACCCACGTGTGATGGTATCCATTGTAGTACCACTTTTAATTGATCTCTGTTAAGCTCCTCTAATAATCTAAGAACTTTATAAGCTATGGGCGTACCTACAGCACTACCACAGACACATCGACATAAATGCTGCATTGCACTTTTACTGTCGCTAAGTATCACAATGTTTGCCTGCGTGTTGCCATTATATTTAATGTAAGTCAGAGCCTATGTGAATATAGCTAACATTTCGACAGTCATTACACATACAGTGGAAACAATTTTAAAACATTCTTCATGGTTATTATGTGAGTCATAGAATGCTGCCCCAGAGGTATCATTGCTCTTCGATCCGTCCGTGAATATCCTATGCCAATTTTTGTATTTTTAATGTAATTCGTATAAAACTTCATATTTTAACTCGGTCTGATTATAATTTCTTTTAGCAGTTTGTATACACTCAAGATTTGCCTTAATATATACCTTTGTATTTAATTTTGAAGGCCAAACATCCAGTGCAAACATTTCTAACGGATTAGATGACTTAACTTTTTTTTCAAGACAATCAAATCAGCAAGTTGAAATGGCAATGGGCAGGCCACATCGCTCTCATCGCATCGAACTGACAACCGATGGGGAAGAAAGGTTCTCGAGTGATGATCGGTCTGGTGAAAACCATGGGGAGCGGGGATTAGAAAAACAACTTACATCTAATCTAGATATCAATTTCTAGGGTTCAAAGATCAAACTATCTCCAAACCAAATAATAAGATCGGTTTCACAGTTTGGTCGTAAAAATGTAAAAAAAAACAGATAGGCCACTGCTGAACATAGGCCTCTCCCAAAGAGCGCCACTTTGAGCGGCTGTTTGCCTCCAGCATCCATCGGCTCCAGCAGTTCTGACCAGGTCTTCCGGTTCGAGGTCGCCACTCGAGAACTTTGTTTCCCATCGGTTGTCAGTGCTACGAGCGATGTGGCCCGCCCACTGCCACTTCAACTTGCTAATTCTAAAAGATATATCGGTGACTTTAGTTCTCTTGTGGATCTCCTCATTTCGGATCTTGTCTCGCAAGGAAACTCCGAGCATTTCTCTCTCTCTTCAATGATTTATAACAATATCGAAACATGAAGCCAATTGGAGCCAGTTAATCTTCTACGGTGCTCACGTTGTATCGTAGTGCTAAATACTTACTGGAAACAGTAGACAGACTAAATAAAAGCCTATTATGTAAACCATCATAAAACATCAACTTATTCCAGATTTTGAGTGGAGCTAGAATTATTTAATTTCATCCCGAATTCATGAACTTCGCTCGAACCAGAGCCGACCAACTGAAGATCGTGAAAGAACTATAATTATTCACAGTCGAAATGTGCCATTATAGAGCCTAATCATGACTGGAACAGCGATATGTTCGTATTTTATTTCCATACTCAATTCATCTTTAGGTTAGCTATTAAACTTGGTTAAAACTCTAGTAAATAGAAAATACACAGCACCCACAGACAAAAAGATTTAAACATTGTATAGGTGGTACACAACGGATAAACAACAAAAACATTATGCATGTTGATTACGGCTTAGTTAGCCCTAGCTGCTTCGAGAATATGGCGATTCAAGGATGTAGGCTTTTGATGATATGACCTTTTTTTTTATGTAAACGAATGACGTGACGAGCTAGTCGTTCGCCTGGTGTTAAGCGTCACGGCCGCCCATTAAAGATTGCAGTGTCACTCAGAACTCTAAATAAAAGTTTCGCGTGACACTGCGCACTGCGCACATGTCATCCTGAGACATCACACTGTCTAAAAAAGATTTCTAGACTGTGAGATCAGTTCTTAAGTCTCATTTGCCTAGTAATTTCATTAGCTACAATGCCCGTCAAACCGGAACATAGTAGTGCTTGCACACTACTGGTTGGCGGCAGAATAACTGGCAAAGCGGTAGTACCTACCTAGACGAACTTTGCAGAAAAGTCCATGTGAAAGTGGGCTTTGCTAAAATAACTTTCGGTATCGAGTACGAAACCCGTGCCCATCAGATACCTACTATATTCAAAGCCCGAAAGAGTGAAACAGTATGCAGTCATGAATGTGAACAGAAATAGTACGAGTACTAACATAGAAAAAATATTAAAAACTAGCTACTGCAGCGCCATCTGCAATTTGTTCTTCTGCCGTGGTGGGTAGTTACGTTTTTGAGACAAAAAGTAATGCTAATCTATACGGTCGTGTAAGCAATTTATGTGCATTTCATTTAAATCGGTTAAGCCATTGCGGATTGAAAGCCACAAAAACAAACAACGCTTAACATTTAAGTATAGAATATTAGTAAAATTGTAACATAGAAGTACAAGCCAAAATTGTATTGTTAAAATTAAAGTTACATTGCATTTTGTCTGTGAAAACACGGAGCGGCCTAATCCGGCTCATCGTGCAACGAAAATCCAGTGACAGTGAATTTTATAAAATTTTGTAGGATTTTGTAGACTAGCTAGGTAACTGAGTTAGAGCGTGAATATTTTACTCGGCGTGTGAGTTCAGGCTAACAATTGCAGATCTCTCTCTTTAGGGTTGACTGCCATAATATAGGTAGAGCGCTATCGTGGGCACTTGATTATAAAAAAAATACAATTTATTGCCACTATAAACAAAATATAATAAAACAGAACGAGGTAACAGCTTAAAATAGAACTACATAACATTTATGTCATAGGACAATAGGGGTTAGCTTCAGCATGTGCTGTGTTATTATCGCACGGGCCAGAAGTCTTCAGAAGGTCAGAAGATCAAGGCCAGCACGGGCACGGGCTAGCTTATATTTTTGTTGTAAATTTAGAGATAGATCTGGCAAAGAAGTAAGGTAACCGACATAGCCCATAGAGTTAGAAATCTGAAGTGGCAGTGGTCATATTAGCTGCAGAACCGATGACTGCTGGAGTATACACGCTCTTGAGTTGAGACTGCGACTTGGCAAAAGTAGTGATATGGCGTCCTCCGACTATAGTTGGAGCGATGAAATACGCTGAGTGGCTGGCAGCAGCTGGAAGAGATTAGCCGAGGATCGGACTAAGTGGCGTGTATTAGGAGAAGCTATCTCCAGCAGTGGACTAATACAGGCTGATGATGATGATGATATTTAAGGATTGGTAGCGGGGGGCACCACACCAAAGCAAATACTTAGCAGTTCTACAAGGAGCTCAACAACCAGAACGGCTTTGCAAACAAAATTGTAGGAGAAAGTCAAAGACCCAAACAGGTTTTGAGACAAAGAATATTATAAAGAGAAAAACAGAAGGAAAGAGAGAGATAGAGAGAGACAGAGAGATAGAAATATATATGACCTTAGAGTATGTACAAAAGCAGAGAGATCGAGAGAACTTGAACCTAGTGCATTTATTGCTTTATTATGCTATTTGTACCATTTTGGGTGGGTTATCCTACCAATTTAAATTGTTCTATGTCAGGCGGGAAAGGTAGGCCAAAACCTGGATGTTGCATGCTCCATGTTCGGCAAGTTATATGTGTCTGGCAGATTTGTATTGACTCGTGTCAAAAAAATGTTATGGTGACTTTTCGCTAGCGTAGCTAATCACTATTTGTTTCTTTCCTTTATGCCATTGACGTAGCGTGTACGTGTGAACATCGTTTTGACTAGTTTTAATAATCTCTCTTTGCTTTAGTACACACTCGTACCTATATGACCAATATGCGTAATATTATAGTAGGTAATTGGTGCTCAAACCAAAATTTCTGTGATGGTGGTAACCCTGAGCACAGCAAAAAACGCGGGCGAGACTCACTGCAAATGGAATAAAAAAGAGTAGAGTAACAGACTAAAACTTACATTTACATTTTCCCGAGAGAACTTAGTGCAGTGTAATTTTACAATAAGGTCGTGTTTACCTCAGACCCAGTGGGATCATTTGAAAATGCTTTGCCCAGTATTTGTAAATTACATGAGAGTTTTGATTTTGTTTTGGCATTAGTGCACCACACCATACAATAGTAGGTAAGTAGGTACCTACTCATTAGAATTAGCAAGTTGAAATGGCAATGGGCAGGCCACATCGCTCGTAGAACTGACAACCGATGGGGAAGAAAGGTTCTCGAGTGGCGACCACAAACCGGAAGACTCAGCGTAGGCCAGCCTTCACTAGTTCGACCGACGATTTGGTAGAACCCGCGGGGAGCCGATGGAAGCAGGTGGTGAGCAGCCGCTCAAAGTGGCACTCTCTGGGGGAGGCCTATGTTCTGCAGTGGACGTCTTCAGGCTTCATTTTTAAGAATCCACCAATTCGTCATTGGGCGCCTCCGCACCCAGCAAAAGGTGGCGTGATGTTGTGTTTGTGCCTATTTTTTTCATAGAATAGTTAAATCTGGCACATAAAGTGCCGACGTGGAAGAGCAAACCTTTGCACAGTAGCGGGACAGCGTTACCAAAAAATAATTATAGGAGACGAACGAATGTTTTTGCGAATGTTATCTAAAATGGTCGGAATACATAAAAACAAACTAACATAGAATACAAACCATCGTTCACGATCCTATTCATTTCTTATCCATATCTCGGGACCCAAAGGTCGATGTATTTATGTGTATCGAATATCTAGTGATCCTCATCTAATGGGTTTAACGGTATTACTTATGTAAGAAGGGAAACAATAGCCAGTTGTGTTTGGAGTAAGTAAGCAACAATGCATTTACGATAATGTACTACCAGTTAGCACAATAGGTGGGACATGCGGGACATGGGACACAATGCAAAGTAATGCAACTGACATGTTGAATTAATGATATGATCCACTACCACATTATATCAAAAAATCAATTAAATAAATTTAAAAAAAAAAAAAAAAATATTTAATCTTCTTCTTCTTCTTCTCGTGTAGGCAAGTGGTCAGCCCTGGTGTCAGATTTTTTAGGCCACCCAAAGGCTTCTAACTTGGCTCAACTACTATTGTTTTACGACAGCAGCCGGGACCAACGGCTTAACTTGGCCTCCGAAGCACGGTAGCGCTCAGTTTTAAATACCACTTTTTGCTGTAGCGGTCACCCATCAAAGTAGCGAACGTTGCTTAACTTTACCGATCAGTTAGAAACGGCTAGTCGTGCTTCGCTATGAGCACTAATCTACGTTAATAATAGTATCCTTTTAAAAAAAGGCGGTTTGTTTCATATCTTACTAAATTATATAAAGGATTCAAACAACCCGGGGTGTAGGTCGCTTTGCTCGGTACTTGGTATTTTTTTTTACATAAGTACGGTAGAGTAGGTAGTACCTAGAGAAACCACTGAACCCGTCGATCGCTTGCCGTACAATACGGCTGAACAAAGTATGACATTTCTTAATTGTACACTATTTCCTTACACTACCAAGACAATTGTCTTTTTATACAATACTTTTAGGGTTTAATCAGTAATAAATTACGTACTTCACCAATTTAATGTTAACGAAAATATTAGGACCCTACCGCAGGATTCACCTAAGTAAGTTTTGGTGTTGCAGATGTCCATAGGCGGCGGTGACCACTTACCATCAGGTGGGCCTGCTTGTCACTCATCTCATTAAAAAAAATCACGCGAATCAGCTTCCTTAAAATAATGGGTGGAGTATACGTATACGTATAATATAACAATCACATAAAAAAAAAAATCATATTTATATCTACTAGATTAACGTCTATGGTACATAAATAATAATATTTAAACATTTCGGATTGAAAATCTTCATCATTTTTGAGAGTCCGTTGAAAACATTTAATATAATATACCTAACTAAACATACCATTTATGCGTTAGCGCTTCAATCTAAACCATTTCCATTTACGACGAATAAGTACCTATTACAAACCGGTTTTCCAAGGATCTACAATTTCACATCCAGCGCAGCACCGCCGCGGGCACCAGTCGTCTTCACAGCATCAGTTCATTTGCGAGGGAATTATTGCATCAGTCAGCTTCACGAGGGCCGCGGGCGAGAGAAGGCAGCTGTCTAATAGGACGAATCTTAGACTAATATAATAAGATAAAAGTTTAGATAGAAAGTCAAGCCAGCTAACTTAGACCTGTTATATGTATAGCAAAGTATGCTGCCCCAGACTTCTCGAGTCGTGTTTGATTGCGTACATCTAGACGCACTCGTATTAATTAGGCTAAATTCATAGACTTGACCCGTAATAGGGCGAATTCTGTGGCTAAATTAGAAGACGGATATATATATAATTACGTTCGTGGTCAAGAATGCTGTAGGCAAATGGTTCTTGATTATAACAGAATAGATTGTAATGTGTTAGGTATATGGGTGTGTAATGTAGTTCGCTATATTTCCACAGAGTCAGAGCAGGATGCCGGAACGCGTGTGCTATTTTTTAATTGTTCTGTGACTCAGCACTCGCTGGTTTTCAGAACAGCGGTACGGTACATAGATTATAATATTATACATAGTGTAATGCTGTTTTTTTTTTATAATTTATTTCTAGACCTGAATAGAATAGTCCTTCAGTCGCAATATTAAAATGTCTAGTCATAGCCCAGTCAAAGTCATGCCCCAGTAGTGGCAACTTTACTAGAAGTTTCTATGGAATTTTGGAAGCAACACGAAAAACCACGTTTCACAACATTATATCACTTGCCCACACAAAAAAAGCACAAGTTTTGAAAAATAATACAATGCATCGACGTGAACTTTTCCGCGTTCCCGCCAAAACTCCGTGTAATGCTGATAGGAGGACTAAATTGCCAGTAAAAATGCATTATTGGGCTGAACAGCTAGCACGTCAACTCATTCTTTCACATTAATAAATCTGATTCGTTCTAAACATAATATATGCTTTTTATGTTTATATGCTCGGTGTTTCCCTGCGAGATAAACTCCGGAACGAGGAGATCCGCAGGAGAACTAAAGTGACCGATATAACTCTTAGAGTTAGTAAGTTGAAGTGGCAATGGGCAGGCCACATCGCTCGTAGAACTGACAACCGATGGGGAAGAAAGGTTCTCGAGTGGCGACCACGAACCGGAAGACGCAGCGTAGGCCGGCCCCCCACTCGGTGGACCGACGACCTGGTGAAAGCCGCGGGGAGCCGATGGATGCAGGAGGCGAGCAGCCGCTCAAGGTGGCGTGCTCTGGGGGAGGCCTATGTTCAGCAGTGGACGTCTTCAGGCTGTTAATGATGATGATGATGATGATGATGTTTATATGTAAAAACTTTTACCATAAATAGATAGATGCATCCCCATATTAGCTAGGAGTGCAAGAGCACTTCTATGAGCGTAGGGCTTGTATGAGCGAGGTCTATTTTGTAGGTACACATTCGAGATTCATGATTTAGTTTTTTTATTGTAAAGAAGTGCGTATTTAATAGATTGTGTTTCCAGCATACATGTACTTGTTGTAGACGAAGCATTTGGAAGTCTGTCAGTGCCAAAGCTTTGTGTAGCAGTAGCTCATATTAGTATTTAGCGTTAGTTTTACGTGCATGATTGTGTAGTGTTTTTTTATTGTATCTGAAAAAACTTTGGCTAACATGGAAACGTAGTAAGTGCACAAGCACCGTATACCGGTTTTATTGCAGACGGAAAGCAAACAAACGCCCCCAGCCCCCCCAATCCACCCTGGAGCTGGCTACCCTCGAACGGCTGCCACTGCGAAATGGTTCTGACAATAATTTTATTGCATTGCCATTTTACAGGCAGTTTACAAGAAAATGCTGTGTGATGGAAACTTAAGACCCCTCTCACTTTATTTTATGTAGGCATAAAGAGAAGTTGGAAATCACGAATCATACTTCGAAAGCGCTTGTGTCTTTTGGTTTCTCAATTATTAGTTAAGGCGGTGTAAGCGTAATCAAGAAAAAAACACTTTTTTGACGTCACTACTGTGTCGTGACGTGTCAAAATAACTATATGAGAAAAATTTGTGCCCTTAAATAGAAAATAAACCGAAAAAAGAGTGGTTAAAACAAAACATGGCGTATACTCGTTTTAATGACCCCAAAAATTGCTTTATAAACGTACTTCTCTAAATTTTAAGCGGTAACACTAACATCTCATTCTTTACAATTTAAATAGCCAGACGGGTGTTCTAAAGGAATGGCTGGTTAAAATATTTATTTGAAATCTATATTTCACGCTATTCACAAAAACCCTCTAAATTAACACAGTTTCATGCGCAGACCCAATTTAACATGAAATTATGATCTGCAATTTTCAACTTTAAACAGAGCACTATAGAGATTAAAAAGTTTAGAGACCCCGTCAAAAAAAGAAACGTGCTATGACAGAGCCATTTCAGACGAGTCTATTTATAAATCAAGTGAAAGTGTTTTAATAAAAACAGCCTGTACTATCTTTACTTCATCATGGTTAGATAAGTGACGTGTGTCACACTACTAAGGTATTAAGTAATGCCTAGTTAGTCTACGTGTTTACGGTGTCATAACCAGTCATAACTTATACTTAAGTTACGGGACCGGGTGTAGTACCTACTTACACTTACCAAAACTTTTGACATTACAGCTGAGATGTCTGCGAATGATACTTCACAGGACTTACACAAAGGACTTTAAAAAGATACCAACCATAATCACGGCTGCCTGACATGAATCATCAGATTACCCGCAACGAATCACAAAAATACCCGTTTTTATTCGCCATCAATGTTCAAATTACCCGAAAATGGGGAATTTTTAGCCTTAATAAATAAATAATAAATAACACCCAACGAATCCAACTCGGCTGGGCAGCGTTCGGGAAGCTTCGACCTATCTTTTCGTCCAAAATACCGCAGAGCCTGAAAACGAAAGTTTCCAATCAGTGTGTGTTGCCAGTGATGACTTATGGAACTGAGACATGGTCTCTTACTGTTGGCCTCATTAGTAAGCTCTAAGTCGCGCAGCGAGCTATGGAGCGAGCTATGCTCGGTGTTTCCCTGCGAGATAAGCTCCGGAACGAGGAGATCCGCAGGAGAACTAAAGTGACCGATATAGCTCTTAGAGTTAGTAAGTTGAAGTGGCAATGGGCAGGCCACATCGCTCGTAGAACTGACAACCGATGGGGAAGAAAGGTTCTCGAGTGGCGACCACGAACCGGAAGACGCAGCGTAGGCCGGCCCCCCACTCGGTGGACCGACGACCTGGTGAAAGCCGCGGGGAGCCGATGGATGCGGGAGGCGAGCGGCCGCTCAAGGTGGCGTGCTCTGGGGGAGGCCTATGTTCAGCAGTGGTCGTCTTCAGGCTGTTAATGATGATGATGATGAAATAACACCCACCGATCACATACATCGATCCTGGACCCTAACTAGGATTCTCTGTATCTAGGCACCCAGGAACTACGAGGACCATGCTCCCACAACACCCAGACAGAACAAGTACTTGCGCTTTTTTTTCCTGTGCACAATTACCTGTCCTGTCACGGGAATCGACCTCGCAGCCTCCGGGTTATGAGCCGACCTGCTCAACCAACACACCACGGAGGCTATCAATATAAATAAAACTATTTTTTTTAATTTAATGAATATATTTTTGCTTAAGCTATCTTATTTACCAGAGTTTTGATCTTTTAATATCTTACTCTGTAGATTTATAATTACGCTACTAGTGTATTTTGAATAATGACATTTTTAGATCCAGACGTTTTGCTTCTAGTACGTTTAGCGTTCCTATCTATTTAGTGATTATGGCGTTCGAATATAAAAAAACGTTAGGGCAATATCGTCATTTTGCAACCATGATATTCTGATAGCGACCCCTCAATTTAACGTGTTTACGAAAAATAACAATGAATTTTAATAGCTGAGCTTAAAAATATAAGAGCGCGAACAGACGTCGTATAAAGTGCTCAGCGATGCGGTGAAAGAAGTTCCCCGGCATTGTTCCTTCCGACCGCTGGGTAATGCTCTAAAGCTCTCGTCTAACCTAAGCGACCTGAACGAACCCTGCATTATTTTGGAATAAAGTCATGTAAAATTGTAAAGGTTAGGAAATTGATGACGTCACAAATCAGTTCGCGACTTTAGTTCACGACACGCATGTCGTGTCCTAATTTATCACCCTAACTAGTAGACCAAGGTTGTTTAGTTTTACGTTCTAACCTTGTTCATGGGAAGAGGGAAGCGAAAGGGAAAAAGATATGGGAAAAGATGAATGGATGGGCCATCCCATTCATTCGTCCGTTACCCCTATATTTTTCCCTTTCCCTTCTCTCTTCCCTTGGACAGGATGAGTATAAGGTGTCAGCGATAAATTCCATATTCGGGATTTTACACATTCTATATTTTCCGATTTCTTAAAAATACGCAATCTTATTAGTCCAAATTCTTAAATTTACAAATTCTGAATTTTCCGCATTCTTTGTTTTCCTAATTAGAAATTGGACAAATTCTTAATTTTCCTAACAAGTACAGTTTCATACACAAAGCAAAATTAATGGAACATAAACATATATTCCTGTAATAATCTATTATAGGCACTGAATTCGCCTTATTTGCACAGGAAGTCTATGATTATAGGTACCTAACCTACCTATTACCTATTTTCACCTACTATTTACATAATTATAATAAACCTGTAGTCCATAGGTCAACATGCAGAAAAGTATGTATATCTACAGGAGGATGGAAACCCTCTTTCGTAAAATATAATGCCCCAGTATGAGCACGAGGACATGTATAATTGTATATTACACCTACAGTAGGCATACCTAGCTACGATGAGCACTGCCCGTGGTCCAGCTGCTCAGTTCACCTGGTTAAACCACGGGCACTTTTGAGTTAGCCCATACCAGCCGCAGTTAATAGTACATTACTGCAGCGCCTGGCAACAGGGGCATTAATGGACGAACGTGTAAATGTGGGCACACACATACGTAAGTCCATCAATGGCTAGTTGTGGCCATGGCTTGTATAGTACTTTTCTCAAATAATGCGCGGAAATGAAAACTATCATCTATTCTCGTCTATTCTCATCTATTTCCATCTATTCCCAACTATTATCATCAATTCTCACCAATTCTCATCATTTCTCATCTATTCTCATCAGTTCTCATCTATTCTCATCAATCCTCATCTATTATTCTCAATTCTCATCTATTCTATTTGCAAGGAACCTTGAAAGACTTTTTATCAATTTTAAATTACACGACAGATATGAGTTTTGTATGAATTTTATTTGGACGCTAAACCACGACAGATATGGATTTTCATACAACTTTTGCCGGCCGCTGCTCGCCAGTACAGCAATTTTGATTTATCTCGAAGAGGGTTGTCAAAATAACATTTCCAAGCACGTTTGAGAAAAAAAATATTGATAACATTTTTATCACGATTGTACTTCCATATGGAAAATTCAGAATATGGAATTTTACGAATTTGTAAAAATAATAATGTGTAAATTTAGTAATGTGGAAAATTCCGAATATGAAAAAAGCAGATTTTGGAAAAATAATAATGTGGATAATACTAGAATATGGAAAATTAATAATTCGGAAAGATACGCTGACATCGAGTATAAATAAACAGGTAAATACAAAAATAATATACCGGTAATGTGGGGGTATTTGGAATCCATGGGGCTAATTAAAACTATGGAAATAAAAGATTTGGTGGCTAATAATATTGTTTGTATTTTGTTGTATTGTTTCCTGACTTATTAAATGCTAGTGGTGTGTCTTACGCGTCAAGTCCTCGCTTTGCAGACGCGCCGATTGCGTCAGTTTGTCCAACGCGTAATGCTCTATTATTATATTCTATATCATAACCAGAGAAATTCGAATACTGCGTAAATTCGAGAAAACAATGTCTAAGCTGATTTCCAAATCAGCTTGCCGCTGTTTGCCCAACTTGTTAATAGGATTTGATTTTTCATTAATAAGTCGTGAAACTAACTTTTGCCAGCAAATTAGACAGCAAAATGACAGGAAGCCTCGGCGTGGAAACATTTCATCCTTCCTGCATTCCGTTGTTAATTATTCCAGACGTGACGGGTGCACAATTTTCAGTCATAAATCCGTTGTTATGCAGTGCATCGACGTTCCATTGGTTTAAGTACCTACTAAGCGGTTATATTCTCTTTGGTACCTACCTGAAAGTTGCTTTTTCTGCAAGCTAACAAAAGCTCACAAGTTCGATACTTAGTTATTTTGTATTTGTCTTCCTTCTTGGAAGTATGGTTAGCACTGATGATAAGAGACTTTTAAGCCACACAAAGTCAGCTGACTTGGCTTAATTCCGAAATAAATGTATCCTATATCGATCTCGGTCGTACAACCAATCTGTGTGCAAAATTTCATCAAAATCAGTTCTGCTGTTTTGACGTGATAGCCACATAAACAAACGGACAACTTTCACTTTGAAGGGGGATGAAAACTTACCCTCTACATAATAAGGTATGCATTTGAATAAATTATTTTTAATTTAATGTATAAATAAATTGTATTCCTCAAACACAGGAAAGGGAACAAAAAGTAAATACCTATCTCTACAAATTACAAAGCATTAGAAAAGCCGATGGATGCAGGAGGCAAGCAGCCGCTCAAAGTGGCGCTTTATGGGGGAGGCCTACCCATACAACCACATACGGTCGTGGAGACTGAAATTTCGGTAACAAAATAATCTACTGGTCGCTGTGTCATGTTCAGCAGTGGACGTCTTCTCTATGACCAATTTACGATTCCTTGCTTCGAAACCACGCGAATTCCTTGTCTTACATAAGAAATCTGCAAAAATCTATTCTATATGAAATGAGAACGAAACCGCGCGAAAAGACTGTGAAATTGGCGCGATTTGAACTGTCAAAAATTATATGTTCCACTGAGGCGCGTTCCGAAACATAAACCGACCAAAGTTACCAACACTTATGTCAATATTAATTATACAGAATAAAAATAATTTTAATGTAAAGTGAAGGTATTTCTAAAGGTTTTCTGTAAATTTTTAATAATTACCCATGGCTTTGTTATATCACAACATAAATATAAGCCATTACTTTATTTTAAGTTTTTACTGGTTTTGGGATGAGAAATCCTTTAGTTCTAATTCGGAACGCACTCGAGGGATAAAAACCAGTCATAGATAATTTGTCTTAGATTATACAGAATACAAAAATTGACGATTCCTTGCTGTGACACGATTTAAACAAGACACGATGACGACGTGGTTTCTGTATCGTGTGGAATCTGTGTTTTCATACAGAATTATGGCCCAGGGTGATGATGATGATGATGATTAGAAAAACGCAGCTCATACGAGCACTGACCTCAAAAATCAGTGGCTTCATAGTAACTGCGGGGTAGCTCCATATCACACGATATATTGTTCTGCGAGAAACGAATATGTCCACATGTACATCTGCCACCATTTAACACGCGTGCATGCGGGCCGATATAGGTAATATTACCTCCATGCCACCGTGCCTAGCTCCGCGGTGGCAAACGGTAACAGTTATGGTGGCAGGTGGTAACATTTATGCTGGCTACATATATCCCATGCGGATGGATAGGCATAAATGTTGGTGGTGGTACGTTCCTGGGGCAAATAGTAATAAGTTAGATTTTCAAACCGTTCCTGTATAGTTCTTCCCATTTCGGTAGTGAATCTTCACGATACATATTAACTTAAGGTGGAACGTTTCACTAGCGTGGCAAATTCAAATTTTCTTGCGTTCTTTTGCCAATAATAGCTTAATTACTCAACGTGATTACATGAAAACTAATTTTGCCCAAATAAATAGAATGTATCAATAAATTACAATTGAAAAGTATCACCTACATATCATTGGTTTAGCGACAAATGGCAATACACTGAAAAACTAAGACGAATAAATAAATAAATAATAAATATGTGTGGACATTTCACACAGCGCCATCTAGCCCCAAACTAAGCATAGCTTGTACTATGGGAACCAGATAACTGATATAATACTTAGATACTTTTTGTTTGTAAATAGATACATAGAATACAATATAACACCCAGACACAGAACAAACATGGGTGTTCATTACACAAATGTTTGTCCTGAGTGGGAATCGAACCCACAACCTATAGTCCAGAAGGCAGAGCTACTACCAACTGAGCTATCAGGCCAGTAATTTCACGAAATTTTCACGAAATTTGTTTATTGCCATTTGTCGCTAAACCAATGATATCTAGGAGATACTTTTAATCGTAATTTGTTGGTACATTCTGTTTATTTACGTTAAATTAGTTTTAACGTAATCACGTTTAGTAATTAAGCAAAAGAACGCAAGAAAATTTGAATTTGCCGCGCTAGTGAAACGTTCCACCCACCGCTTAGAAAATCCGATTACGTAGAAACTATATATACTCTCGGACACTTTCCTACAGTAAGCCTAGTAGGTATTAATATTACTTATTCTGTGGAGTAAACGCTTCATGAGCTTTGGATAGTCGGATAAGGCAGCTGGCTGTTGAGTGTTGACGCTATAGTAATCCACGCATTGTCTCGATTGTCTTCATTATGCCAATGCTCTGCGGAACCCTTCACTGTATTACAGTACTTGCCAGCAGAGCGCGATAATCATCTTAAATTAATCGACGGGTTTGTAATCAACTGTATTATGAAGGAAGTATAAACATGTTTATATGTATTGTTCAGTATATCATGTGCTGTATACAATAATATAATAATTTTGGCTATTTATTTAGATAACTCATCCGCTCTACCCACAATTGTATAGAATCCATATTGTATCACCAGATAATCTATAGTACCTATAGACATTGGTCTGCACAGAGTTTTTAGACAGGGTAGGCAGTTCTTTTTAAACCTTTAACTAACCAAAAATACTGTGCTATTGGTTTATGTCCGTCGTCTTGTCGATTAAATAATGTCGTAATGTAGGTAACTGCCACCTCAAAGTATATAAAATAAATATTATTTCATGCGTTGCCTGAAGGTTTTATAGCTATTCTATACCTACATTGCCTAGGCATTCTATTGAACGCCGGATTACACAGATTGCCTGTAGCATTATATTCGTTTTAGTGACGAGAATTACCTTTCGGCACAGAAAAATTAACAGTAGTAGGTACTACTTACGTACTTTCTGTTGAAGAACTGCTCGCGGAAACAGTTTATTACAAATTAATTTTGCCAATCTCAGCCTACCTACTTCAAGAAAAACTGTATGTATTAATTTTAAGTTAAATTTGTGTGATTTATAAATATTTACGAATTCAATTCGCTTAATTTTTTTGACGCAACAAGTCACATCTATTGTCCTAAAGTTTAACAAATGTGTACACTATCAAACAAAAGAAAAGTTCGGTCAAAAAGACATTGCCTGCTCTGTGCGGTTGTGTGCGTTATTTGTATCAATGTGTGCCACGTATTTATAGGAACGCACACTCCGCAAACCCGCATGTCTACGAGAGCACACATAAACATTCAGACAAAATTAGTTTGTGTCTTTACCGTCAGGAACTCAAGAGGCGCTACTAGCGCTAGTGCTGGTTGCTGCTATACTATACTATATATTATATATATATAGTAGATAATGACGCGGATTATAGTGGAGATATTCATCTGATTTAATGGAACACCTCATTAATTATAACACCTTGTATAATCAATTGCAAGTTATAACTATAAGAATATACCTAAACATATATGTATTTATGGCTGTCAAATTCAATAACACGCTGTATAACAATCATATAAGTAGGTATAGGTATATATATTAATCATAAGGTATAGTCTGTCCTCTTCAGTTCAGTATATCATGAGTAGTATTCATTACAATAGCATCTCTGATTAATCGGCATACGGTCCCCTAAAGAAGGCCATCTCTAATATTGCTTTTCCCAAATATTTTTTGTTTTTATTACCATGAATATAAGCAAAAATAATTTGCCGTTTTGCCCGTTACGAAGAATTTCATTACGCTCATCCAGCTCAGATTATTCGTTAAATTAATAGACAGGCTGCTGAATGGGCCTTCAGAAAATGAAATAGCTCCCAGGCTTTATTGTCCTGTACTTCGCGAAGCAGACATCAAATGTCCTTTCTACAATGGAGAACTTACAGCGACTCGTTTTACATTACGAGCCAGACAACCGAACGACCCCGGTACGGATGACTGGCCTAAAACAGAATGAACATTTTAATCATGGAGTTTAAATTAGTTCTCTTTGAAGCTGTCGACGTACGTTCGAATCTCTCAGAGTTGTAAAAAATCTGGAACGTATACGATTGCTGCCAAAGAGATGAAAAGCAATACGAAGCTCTATAGATCCGCACCTTCTAAAGAGACAAACGAATAACGTTAAAGCGATATGCTGAAGGTACTCCAATAAACGTTAATCGTCTCAGGAATCTAATATACTTACCAACTGGTTTTATCAACCGAGGGTTTATAGGAAGATATTCTGTTCCAAACGAATAACAAATCTAAATATACTAGAGAATTGTTGTTTCTTTAAATGAAATCTACTCTCTGCGTTTGAGAAATGGCTATCAGTTTTTGCTCAAATTATAAAATGTCATGTGGAGTAGCAACTTTTGGCCTTAATAATAATAAAATAATAATAAAATACTTTATTGAACATAAGATAACCATACTATTACTATTTCCTAAGCTAAGACTAAACAATTATTCAATTTTATGGCACCTTATGTGTACCTACTGGCTTATTTATTTATATTTACTTCTACAGCACAGTAAACCGCATGAATAAAAGAACAGAATGTAAGATGGTAAGATGGTGATGGTGACTTCATAGTGGAGTGCACTGGTCTTAGATGTTAAATAGTGAGTTGAACACAATAACAAAAACTAAGATGCTTAACTATAGCAATTACTAGTAAAGCAATTAAAACCATTGCAATAAGTTATGTTATGTGCGCAGCAGTAGTAGGAGAACACACTTGTTCCATTTCTCCCTGCTTGCTTGATACATTACTGGGCATCATACCATGAGTGCTCACACAATAAACATTGTTTTGTAGAAGCCTATGAAATGGATGGCCCAAGTAAAAAGTAGAAAGTGGACCTAGGAAACTGCGCTCATACCAGGGTACCACTTACCTATAGAGTTCGCACCGCAAGGAAACCAAACCAACCAACCAAGCAACCAATACCTACTTAGAATGATAGACATTATAATATTTTACTAAATTGATGTCTCATCATCATCATGATGATCATTCTAAACATTAAGGCAAAAGCTATTATACTAAAATATGCTATTCCCTAAAGAAGAAAAATGTTGTCCGTTTGGAAGTTTGTCCGGCTTTTAAGCCAGAACGGTGGAACCAAAAATTTTATCATACCTACTTTGTAGATTTATTTCAATTTTATGATAACTAAGTAGCTAGGCATAAAAAACAAACCGATGAGCAAATTACAGAAGGCCAATTAAAAATTGTCATTATTTTAACTTATACTTTGTCCTGAGTGACTGGCTAACTGGCAGACAACTTACAGCTCAAACCGCAACGTAGATAATTAGTAACTGTTTCTTTTTTATGGTCTAAGAGTGCCCCAAGAAAGGGTATTTAGAAATTGTAACCCCAACAGGGTGTTAAAGTTGTATGAAGAAATGCGATTGAAATAAGTACGCGGGTTGTCTCTAGGAAAGGGACATTAGATCCTGGAATATATTAGGATGCTTTATATCCGGGGAAACTGGGTCCACGGGGATAAAACCAGCAGGGCAGCAGGACCTACTTAATAAAAGTGCTAAAACTAGGTTGGTTAAATAAATAATATAAGGTTCAATGTATAGCCGAATAAACGAATATGTATATGGATTGTTAATATGTTTATTTATTCAATCATTAACATATATTAATATCGTTTGACAATCAAACGAGCGTGATACCTGTGGTGATACTTAATTGACTCTTAAATCTAATTAAGTAATTATATTACTAAACACGGACATGCGGAGAGTTCATAAAAATATCTTATGGTGCCAGCAGGAATGTCAACATTAAAATTATGTTATTATTTGTGTAATCACCAAACTTAGTTCGAAGACATTAGATGCTTAAATTGTGATAATTTTGAAATTGAAAAAAGTATTTTATTTCCATGATCAATCAATTAATTCATTATTTTTATGTAAATGGTAATGTTTGTAAATAAATAAAGGTATTTTATTAAACTGAAAAATTAAACATTACGTATTTAATGAATTATAGGTATCTACTGTACCTACATACTCTTATAGTATTTAGTGGATGAAAGTACATATTTATTATTAAAGTTAGGGTTTTAATTAGTGAACGTTCACTGACGTAATTAGAGTTACTATAAAATCTGATTTGATAATCCAAAGATCCAATTTACACATGACTGTATTATCAAATAACACTCTCGGGTGTTCAACAGGAGACCTTATTTACAAAGTGTATCTATTTTGGCACGTATATACGTTCTACTGAAGGTATCACAAATTACGTAATAATATGAACACTTGGGGATTCTATTTCATTATTAGTCGAAACATGTAAAACATCTATAGATAGCTCAAGGCGTTTTCGATTCCAAGAACGATATATTAAGAAAGCAATTGCCAAGGAATTTCATAAACCGATAAAATCAAAGTTATCTATCATATTATGATGTTGGTACGTACTTATTTGTTCCCAATAGGTCGACGCTAATTAAATTCTCTTAGTAATCAATATCTCTTATTATTAGATAAAATGGGACTTTTCACCTAGGGTACTCTATAATTAAATTTTCTCTCGTAATATTAAATCTTTAGACTACAACGTAAAAGAATAATAAAGGTGGAAGGAGCAAGTTTGGGAAAAGATGAATAGCTTTGTTTTCATCGGCTGGCAAGTAAGAGCTGGGAGCGGCTGGTGCGGACCCGGGGTTACTTTGAACGTGCGATCTGGAGTCTTCATAAGCTCCACTGCCTTCGCTCTCATCTTCATCGTCATCAGATGGAACCGTCGCCTGCTGCTTCAGTGCTTCCGCGCGAGGCATCACTTCCACCGCCTGGAAATTGCTCCCCATAACAGTCGACAAAGTCGTAACTTCAGAAGAGTTTCTCACAGGCATCACCGTCGCCGTCATATCAACGGTTATCGCTTTATAAAGAGCACTTTCCGAGATGTTAGCGAAGTTGGATAGTTTAAAGAACGCTTCGGTGAGCGCGCTGCCGTTCGCGTTCAGAGATGAAAAATTGAGTAGTTCGTTTCGCAGTTTACGAGAGAAGGGCGCATTGCAGAGTTGGCCGGCGCAAATACAGGTCAGCTCCAGTGTTTGTCTTGGCGAGAGCGTTAATGAACAAGCGGTTTCTGCGCCCGCCGAGCACCCAAGCGATGTCGAGAAATCTGAAAACAAATACCCATTGTAACAAACATTTGCATATCTCTGTTTACTAACGCCGGCCATTTAGTACAAACGGCGAGAAAACATGATATTAATAACGCGATTTATCCTACAGGAAAAATTACTTCCCCTTCATATTACTTGTTATTAATAACGCCCGGAATTCTTGTTAATGAATGTATGTAATTACTGTGGTACATAAAACGCCAGCGTATTATTACACTTTCGAGTTATTAACTGCCTAATCGCTATTCATATCAAGCCGGAATACTAATCAACTGTTGTTATTAGATTTGAGGCTTCATTTGAGGTATCAGAAATGTTTAATCATTTGAACACAAAATCTACTTTTATAAAATTCAGTATATAGCTAAGTTAATTATTAAACTAAATTAATCTGGCTCATTTAGTTTGTTATAACAGTCAACGAATTAAAAAACGCTTTTGGCTGGTTAGTACGATATTGACGATGAATAACTATGACGATGATATGACGATGATGGGACGATGATGTGACGATGATATGAAGATGATATGACGATGATATGACAATGATGTGACGATGATATGAAGATGGTATGACGATGATATGAAGATGATATGACGATGATATGACGATGATGTGACGATGATATGAAGATGATATGACCATGATAAGACGATGATATGAAGATGATATGACGATGATATGATGATGATATGACGATGATATGACGATGATAGAACGATAATACGATGATACTACGAGGATTATACCACGATGATATAATTACGACATTTTTTTTGTGCATGAATGGGCTCACGTTTGACAACATCTCACCTGGTGGAAAGCGATGATGCGGTCTATGTTGGAGCACGTTTGCCCATGACATGCCTATTCACTCTTGATTTGAAGAGACCCAGATTGTAATTTGTAGGAAACAAAGAAGCAGGAAGTGCATTCCACTCCACACACACACTCATGATTATAATATGACCAACCTGGTGCAGCAGCAACAGTCGCGCAATAAGGCCTGGCTCCAGGACACGTGGCCGTCAACCATCCGTGCGCCAGATCACACGCCGTGCCGTTGGTGGGCAAGCACTGATGACACCGGTGAGGATTGATATCTGTAAATAATAAAACATTTTTACAGACAACTTTAACTTGTCACTTGTGTTTCTTGTTGGTAAGGCATTTTTACATAAGCTTGCAACACAATCGCGGCTTGTGATACCCCGAAAACTTCATGAGAGGAGCAACAACATAATACATTACGATACGAGTATGCGAAGTTGATCATTGTACTATAGGCGGTATTAAATGAGAGAGTGTAATGATCAATGCAGACACGTGTCATACGACGTTTTTCATCACAGCTGCGAGGAAAAAACAGATGTGTATTGTTATTAACCTTTGTGAAAATGTCATACAGGCTTCTTATTTTAACTGTGTATGTATATCTATCTATTTTAACTGCATATAAAACTCTTTGTTAGTACATAGGTAACGTAGTATCTTTTAGGCCCGATTTCACCAACGTTTATTCCAAGTATACGGCTATTCGTTACTCTTGGATACAGGTAATTGACAAATGAAATTACACAAAAAGACGCCATTTTGATTGTATCCAAGGAATAAGTCTTACTCCTTCACAAAATTGGTGGTATAAGGGCTATATTCGCGTAACTCGGTTGTTCTCGGAAAGTTATACCTGGAATAAAATTTATTCTTGTTTGGTGAAATCGGGCCTTAGTAACGTAGTAGTATAGTATGTGCAGTAATTCTGACACTACTGAATAAACCCACAGTTAAGTGAGTAAACCACACTTAAGGTATGTCCACAAAGATATTGAACTTAGAAATAACACTAGTTGGTAAAAACCCAGAAAGAGCCAAAATGCAAAGCAAAACATAAGCAGCTGTGAGTGACATGTTGAGCGTGCCAAGCTTGGGCTTGGCCCAGTATCAAGAGCAATCGTATGTACGTTGGACGTTGTTAGACATTATTGGTTAAACAATTCCAGCAAACATCTACGAATACGTCGAAATGTTCGAAACGCCTTTCTATAAAGCAGCCAGATTTTCTTTCGACACACAAAAGCGTACATTCTAAATTCTAAAACAGTCGTTGCTATTGTTTCAGTGAATTTATATATCACACACACTCCGCACCTTCCATATGCCTTTGGGAGAGATATACTGATTATTACTATATTTTCCATTCAAATATACTCATTCAAAAGTCAAATATAAGTATCAAATATTGGAAAAATGGTGCTACGAAGCACTACGAGAATAATGACTCCGAAAACTCAAACCTACACTAGCACTTCTATTATAACTTTTAGCATTTGTGTTTATAGTAATGGGCATAATTACAAAACTTCTTCGATTTGTAGCAACAAAGTGTACCGACATATATTAGATAGTAGTTAGTACGTAACACAAATAAATACTATTCTGTATAATTGTTTGGGGTCGTCGTATCATAACTCTCTGAAGTCAGAAGTTGGATCAACAATCTCGGGCACAACGGCGCGAGGCAAGGGTTGTGGTGTGAACTCTACCCACACCTAACTTTGAGCATGAATCGTGCTAAGTACACACTACACACTACTATTATATCGTAGGCTTTCACAAACTATAGACTTCATTAAACCTGCGAAGCGATGTAGTCACGAAAGGTACCTTTTCTTGTGTTTTCATATGAGGTTGGACTTTTACGTAAACGTACAATACAAAATAATATGCCTCCTGAACTCGTTGTGGGTTCGATTCCCATCCAGGACAAACATTTGTGTTATGAATTTGAACATCGATGTTAGTTCTGTGTCTGGGTGTTATATTGTATTCTATGTATGTATTTACAAACAAAAAAAAGTATCTAAGTATTCTATCAGTTATCTGGTTCCCATAGTACAAGCTATGCTTAGTTCGGGGCTAGATGGCGTTGTGTGAAATGTCCACACATATTTATTTATTTTATTTCATTCATTTAACAGAGTTAAACTAATATAACTCTGCTGTAAATGTGAACTTCCACGCGGAGTGAACTTTTTACAACCTAACTCACAATCAATATCGCAATAAAATATCAATGTTCATTTTTTTTAAGTGACTGGGCTCTATTCTCTAGTCAGACGAGTATAAGTTCTTGAATCCAGTTTTTCTAATCTCTAATATTGATAATATGGTTTCCAAGAATGTTTCGGAGGGATCAATACTGGCACATTTCTATGTTTTACCTTGAAAACTGCATCGCACGCAGCTCTAAACATATCGAGGGCGTAGTGGGGAAATTAGATAACTAACAAAACCATTATCGCGAGAAAACAACGATTTAGTGTTTTTTTTTCGGCAAATTTAGCAATAAAAAATTTTGTAAGAGCAGAATTACCGTGGGCGTTTTTATATGTTATGTGATGGCTCAGTATACAACTTTTGAGTTCATCATGGATGCCGCAGCTCTTTACATAATTTTTTTTAAATTCTGGAAAACCTAATCCATTTTTGCCTCACTGAGGCAAAAATGGATTAGGTTATGAGGTAAAACTGAATTACGAGCTTTATACATTTTATGTGACGACAAAATGGTGATACTGTGAAATTATACATTATTTGGTCAGTTATTCACTTCTTCCTCTCAAGTTTTACAGCTATTATTGAAGGTTCATTTCTGTTACAAAAATATCTTTTTTGGAATAATTAATATATTCGAGGGTAGGGTAAGACCAAAAGATGCGTCGTGATTTGGGCTTTATCATCATGCCACAAAGTCGATTTCGCAAAAAGTGTTAGTTATCTAATTTCCCCACTACACCCTCGATATCTACCGGATTGGAGAGCCATATGAAAGTAAAATGTAAAAATAAATAAAATAAAATAAATTTGAATCGTCACTAATATATGTACAAAAATATTTAGAAGTAGGACATTTATTATATAGGTAGAAATACATTTAATTAGAATCAACATTAACTTAGGTAGGTACTTACGCCACTACAATTAGTATAGGTATATGTATGTATAGCTCCGATAGATAGTAATAGCATGGAACAAGGAGGAGAGGAATGCCAATACACCAAGAAAACAGCGTAAATCAGAAATATGCCAAAAACCATTGTAAACCTAGATGGCGCTGCAAAATGAGCGGGCTATTAAGTTGAACGTAGATCAGAAATATGGCAAAAACCATTTTAAACCTAGATGGCACTGCAAAATTAGCGAGCCATACGGCTTACTACGGCGGGCTAGGTTTAAAACGGCTTTTTGGCATATTTCTGATCTACGCTGTTTTGTTGGTGTATTGGCATTCCTTTCCTCCTTGTTCCATGGTAATAGCCACATGCCATAGCTACATTAGTTACGTTATATATGGCAAGGATATAAATATTCCGAGGCTTGGCAGAGGCCTCCCACTAATGTAGCCGATGGCCGCTGGTCTCTTCTTGAGTTATGAGAGATATATAAACGCTAATGGAAATTGTTTGTTACATTAAATGGTTACATTGTATATGGCTCTACGTAACTCAACCGCACACTGACACGCACGACATACACATAAATGTTTATTTTGCAATGTTGAAAATTGCTTAGTGCTTATTAGAAACAGATACCTTCTATTAGCTTCCTGTTAGCTAGCCAAAATCTAGTTTAATTTAAACTACATGTAATGATAATGAAATACCAAGATTGCATAAACTAAGACGAGGTTCAGGCTCCACCTACTTCATGCGAGCCTGAACCTCTTCCTAATTGATGCCACCCTGGTACTTCATCATTAAAAAAATTAGCAAGTACCCTGCAAACTTTGTTTTTGGTACACATTTGGTACATACATTTTCTGGGTGGACCACGAGCAATACATATTAAACACGATATAATTAGCTACATAGGTGGACCACGGGAAAAAATAAATACCCATGGTACACCAAGTTCTCTTGAGGCGGACCACGGAAAGAAAAATTGGCCGTGGTCTACCCAGGTGAACTGAGCTGATGCCCAGATATTTTGATTACAAATACTTATAGTACTTACTAGTTTTTATAAGGTGGTAAGACTTTTCTGCAAAGTTCGTCTAGGTAGGTACCACCGCTTTGCCAGTTATTCTGCCGCCAGTCTAGTAATCTGATTACTAGACTGTGTGATGTCTCAGGATGACGTGCGCAGTGCAGTGTCACGTGAAACTTTATTGTTTTAAAGTTCCGAGTGACACTGCAACTGATATGGACGGCCGAAAAAAGTAGCAATAGTGTAAAGTGAAATCTCCCAATGCCATACCAATACACCATCACAATATTTTTTAGCATATTTAGCATCGGGCTGCACCCACGCGATCGCTTTCCTTCCACTTTGCTAGTCACTACTAGTTTTCCAAGTCGCATATGTTTCTAGCTTAAACTGGTTCAAGATTTAAAAACTACAGCTGGAACGCTCCGTGTCAAAAAAAATTTGAAATATAAGCAGGTAGCGTACCCAACATGCTGGCAGCATGTTGGGTACGGTATCTGCTTATTTATACGAGTATTTCTAAATTTTTCTTTTTACCGGTAGTGGGCTGGAGCATTTGGACTCTCTATAGGCCATCGCGGCTAGTATACAGTCCAAATGTTCTTTGTAGTAGACAGTTTAGCTAGTTTGTATGATTGTAGTAGTTAGTTTAAATAATTTATTAGTTTTTATTATTGTATGTATATTAGCTATTTTATTAATTGTTTAAAACACATTGCGCATTCAAAAGAAATTTAATATCAAAAGCAATCGTATTTTCCAACTAGATCCGCTATTGAAAACTTAGCGAGCGTGTTGAAATCTTTTTTACGCTAATTTCCTTTTAGAAATCACAAACAAAAGTTTAATAAATTTGCGTTCAAGTTCGCCCTTTGATGTGGGTTGGTCCACTCGACCGCAGCTCTCTATCTGGTATTGTTCAGCTAAAGTTACCGCGTGAATTTTATATGAGTTTTTAAATAGAAACAAATATTTTATTCATGCGTTTCACGCAAATGGTAATAGATGTGGGAAGTTCTAATTGAAAATCCTGATTGCTCTTCTAAATTTATTTATGTACCCTAAAAGATTAACTTTGGCTAACCGAATTGCCTTTGATACATGTATTTATATGTGTAACCTTCGAAATGTAGTTCTATTTATACGGGTTTGTAAAAAGACTTGCTTAATAGTAAATACGTTACAATTATGCAACTACAATGCTACTATCTACATTATCTACTACAAAAATTATTTGGAATTTATGCAATTGCCCAAAGAGTATACAATACCTTGGCCATGTGGTTCCGGATTGCAAATAGGACTGAATAGGACCACCTCATCTCTTCCCGTGGATGCCATAAGAGCCGGCTAAGAGAATATCCAAGGAATGGGCAGCAGTACTTCTACGGTGTATTAAAATTTTCTGCGATCACCAAAACAGAATCGAATGTGTCTTTTTAAGTAGCAATGTATGGGGGTACCTCTCCAAAAATCTCACCAAACCATTCCATTTTTGTAAAATATTCGACTGATCCTAAAGATCAATTAATGTGAGTCCTATCTGATCCTACATTAAATTCATTGATTGTACCATCGTCGACATAAGTGCTAACTGTACTTATTATGCGAAATGTCCCAACGATAAAATAAATAAATAAAATAAATATGTGTGGACATTTCACACAGCGCCATCTAGCCCCAAACTAAGCATAGCTTGTACTATGGGAACCAGATAACTGATAGAATAGATAGATATTATATATTATATAATAATACTTAGATACTTTTTGTTTGTAAATACATACATAGAATACAATACAATATAACACCCAGACACAGAACAAACATCAAAGTTCATCACACAAATGTTTGTCCCGAGTGGGAATCGAACCCACAACCTACAGATCAGAAGGCAGGGTTACTACCAACTGAGCTATCAGGCCAGTCAATAGATAGGGGGCTATTGCAAAATACGAGTAATAACAATAAACAAAGACAAAGTAAAGTATAAATTAATATAACTAAAAATAGTAAACGACTAGCACTCACGTAATAATAAATAAATAAATAATAAAAATTAAAATTAAAAATCTTGAAAATTACGTGAGTGCTAGCCGTTTCCTAGTTGTATTTATGAATACAACTCACGTTAGTTCTATAAATTAATACAGTTAAAGAAAATATAGATGAATAAAATTGTAGCCACAATACTGGCTCAAAATGTCAAGAAAAATAAATGCTGATACAACTTACCCTGTTCCAGTGCTCCAGTCCTTACGTCCATTACAAGTAAAGCAACAATGCTCATGAACCACGTTTGAGAATACATCTTATTGTCTTTGTATGTGATTTTTTTTTACTTTAGTAATGCTTAGTCACTTACACCTTTATATCGAGATACACATAGTTAAAGTCGAGTACTTGCAACCTGATTCGCCAGTACTTCCACTAAATACATACTGGCACGGATACAGTAACTCGGTTAGGGTAAACACGAATTTTCCGGGAAAATTTTATTTTACATACCTGTTGTGAATTTATTAATTTGTCCCTGTTTTTCGAAATTACGTTGAGTCAATTGTTTTTTTTATTGTTGGCAGCCCTGATTAGCGCGTAGGAGGGAAGGAAATCGATCAGTCTCTTATGCTCGTCTGCACTAAAGTTGGTCAGCTCTTAAGTTCGTGCATATATCTTTAAGATGTACCCAAATGCATTGCAGCTGGGTTAGCATGGACGGTAGACAAAATTGTCTTTCCCCGTGTTACGTCACTTTCTTCATACTTGCTTGGAGTAAAACAGGGGAAAGACAGTTTTGTCTACCGGACGTGCTAGCCCTACAGGAAGTACGTCATAGAGGGATAAATGCGAACTTATTATTAGGAGCCGCCAAACTTTAGTGCAGACGGGCATAAGCCGTTGATGGTGTAAGTTAGGATATACATACATAATTATTGAAGAAGGAATAATAAAACTGGTTTTATATTTTATAATTAAAGTACATATAATAATATGGCCCAGGTCGGTGCGCGGGAGATCTTTAGATTTAAATTTTGACAATGACCCCTAATGGGGATACCGTCTGTACTAATAATTTCATTATTCATAATTTCATTTCACATTCCTCATTTTTAATAATGATGAAATTTATAATGGTGGTTATTTATAAATAACTTTGTTCATAATGGTTACTTTTTATATTGATCTTTTCTTATACAATTTATTCAAATAATGTTACAATTTATAAAATTTTACGTTATAATATTAATGTTAAGAATTCTCATATCATATTTTTTTTATTATAAATATCATTACTTATAATTTCATAATCAGCATTCATAATTATATTTATTTATAATGTTTTTTTTCATTATTTTTAGTTAACATAATAATAATTTTGAGGTAGTTACATCATTACATAGATATGCATGTATACCCTAAAGATACTAAGATACTAGTCTAAGGCGAAGTCATAAACAGGTGCGACGACGAACGAAACGAGGAGGAGCGTTAGGTTAACTGTGACCACACGACGCACGAGCCGAGCGAGCGAAGCGAAGCGTAGCGAGCGTGCCGCGGCAGCGGCCGGCGAAGTGCCAGAAGTCACTTATACTTATATAAAAAATTACAGAAACCATCTATATTAAGTTTCAGATTACCTCTATTTGATTTAAACAAAGTTCACCAACAACACCAAAATCAACATAACATGAGAAAATATAAGTTATTTTACAATTACCTACAGCCCACACGTTAATTTTGATTGTTTTGACTGGATGAAGTGCCTGCATAGATTGAAGAGCAAATTGGCTTGCCGTAATACGTTTTTATAACTGATTAAGATATATATAACAATCAACAGTTCCAGTCACATAATTTACAGTATTATTGATATTTTGTTTTATGATTTAAGTTAGTTATGGTAAAAGAACATTATAAATTTGTACTGTTATGTTATATACGCCTTATGAGTTTCATTCTTATAAATTTGGATTATTATTAATTTTGATTTATAATAAAGAAAATTAGATGTAGTGAAAGTATGTTAAATCACATTATGTGAAATGATGATTATAAGTAACATGTTTATTTGTAACAAAATTATGATAAACGATTTTATGAGTTTCGACAGTGAACCCCCCCAATGATTTTTGCTTCTTTTCTTGTCTTTTTTTATGTTGTGACTGCGCTTGACTATTTTAATACTATTTTTACTGATTGTTTGTATATTATTTAAATAAAGCTAAATAAAACAATTTCTAAAACACATGTACATTATAAAAACCGTACCAATTTTCGAGCATTAAAGGCTTATTTCCATAGCTTTCAAAAGGAATATTATTACATGAAATGGTTCATACACATTTCTGCGTAATGACGGAAGGGAATTTAAGTCCCAAAGAAATACAGGAAGTTACACATTATTTACGACCTACAAGTACATAAATCTGGTACGTCTGGTGAAGTCTACGCTCCGTCCAAATCCTGTCCAAATCCAAAACCCCGAAGGCTTTCAGCTGGAACTCCAAAATCGCTTCCAGTGCCTAGCCGACTGTAACACAGTGGACGAGCTAAACGACGGGTTGGTGGAAACTGTCCAAGCTGTTGGATCGAAATTCTTTAAGACCCAACGCCGAAAGAAGACTCAAAAGCTCTCAGAAAAAACTCTTGAGCTAATGGCCGACCGGAGCGAAATGAAGCTGCAGTCTTCAGTTGATATGTCAGCCTACGGTGAACTCAATAGACGAATCTGGAGTTCCTTGCGACACGACTTGCGTGCTCTTAGTACTTCACGTATTGAGGCCGCAATTGAGCGGAACCAAGGCTCTAAAGTGTTCGCAAAGGATTCGTCTATTGGGCAACACCAAATGACAAAACTGAAGACCGAAAATGGTAGCGTCATTTCATCCAAGCCTGAGATTCTGAGAGAGATCGAGAACTTCTATGGACAGTTATACACCTCGACACGTAAGCCCGCTACTAACACAGCTCAGGACATCAGAGCCAAGTTAGTCCGACACTATACCGAAGATATCCCGGACGTCAGCCTGTACGAGATTAGAATGGCCCTCAAACAGCTTAAAAACAACAAGGCACCAGGTGAAGATGGAATTACGACCGAACTTCTGAGAGCGGGTGGTAGACCGGTACTTTTAGTCCTCCAGAAGTTATTTAATTCTGTCATCCTTGAAGGTATAACGCCAGAGGCATGGCACAAGAGCGTGGTGGTGCTCTTCTTCAAAAAAGGCGATAACACCTTATTGAAGAACTATAGGCCCATCTCGCTCTTGAGTCATGTGTATAAGCTGTTTTCGAGAGTCATTACGAATCGTCTCGCACGCAGGTTTGATGAATTCCAGCCTCCCGAACAAGCCGGTTTCCGAAAAGGCTTTAGCACCATAGACCACATCCATACGCTGCGCCAGATTATACAGAAGACCGAAGAGTATAATCGGCCGTTATGCCTAGCGTTTGTGGACTATGAGAAAGCCTTCGATTCAATCGAGACTTGGGCGGTGCTGCAGTCCTTGCAGCGATGCCAAATTGACTATAGGTATATCGAAGTTTTGAAGTGTTTGTACAGTAAGGCCACTATGTCAGTCCGACTACAGGACCAGAGTACGGAACAAATTCCATTGCAAAGAGGCGTGAGACAGGGAGACGTTATTTCTCCGAAACTGTTCACAAACGCATTGGAGGATGTTTTCAAGCTCTTGGAGTGGAAAAGATCTGGCATCAACATAAATGGCGAGTACATCACTAACCTTCGTTTTGCCGATGATATAGTCATAATGGCGGAATCGCTCGAGGACCTTAGCACCATGCTCAACGACCTCAGTAGAGTCTCCCAGCAGGTTGGTCTTAAGATGAATATGGACAAGACAAAGATCATGTCTAATGCTCATGTTCCACCTATACCGGTAATTGTTGGGAACGATACTCTCGAAGTTGTCGACAAGTATGTCTACCTAGGACAGATTGTCCAATTAGGTAGGTCCAACTTCGACAAAGAGGTGGCGCGAAGAATCCAACTCGGCTGGGCAGCGTTCGGGAAGCTTCGTCCTATCTTTTCGTCCAAAATACCGCAGAGCCTGAAAACGAAAGTTTTCAATCAGTGTGTGTTGCCAGTGATGACTTATGGAACTGAGACATGGTCTCTTACTGTTGGCCTCATTAGTAAGCTCAAAGTCGCGCAGCGAGCTATGGAGCGAGCTATGCTCGGTGTTTCCCTGCGAGATAAGCTCCGGAACGAGGAGATCCGCAGGAGAACTAAAGTGACCGATATAGCTCTTAGAGTTAGTAAGTTGAAGTGGCAATGGGCAGGCCACATCGCTCGTAGAACTGACAACCGATGGGGAAGAAAGGTTCTCGAGTGGCGACCACGAACCGGAAGACGCAGCGTAGGCCGGCCCCCCACTCGGTGGACCGACGACCTGGTGAAAGCCGCGGGGAGCCGATGGATGCAGGAGGCGAGCAGCCGCTCAAGGTGGCGTGCTCTGGGGGAGGCCTATGTTCAGCAGTGGACGTCTTCAGGCTGTTGATGATGAAGTACATAAATACGTTGTGTTTGTTATGGAGACGGCTGTTTTCATCGTGGTTCTTGGAAGCCATTTAATTAATAAAGACAACATAATTAGGAGTAGTAAAACAGACGTTTATAACTTTTTATAATCAGCGTGATCAACAGCAAATCAAAGTTTTTTTAATGTCAATGAAACCGAGTCGTTCGTCTGAAATTAAGCTTGCAGCGGTGCGATCTAAATTCCACTTTATAGCATCGTAGAAATAAAACTGCTATTCAAATGAACGTGTTGAATGAACACAGAATACCGTATATGAGATCCACAGAGTACAAAAATTGTTTTTTTTCTAATCTTTGAAGAGAAGGCTCTAAAAACGTACTACTATTACATATTCGGTGACATGGCCTACACCTCGTCTCTATTGTCAAAGAAGTCTCTCATGATCCTGCCTTCAAAGAAAATATGTTAACAGTACTTACTCGATCATATTTCAAAGAGAGTTTCTTTACAACGCAATATAAAAGAGTTATTTTATAAGACTTGTTTGTACAGTCAGCATTACTTTTTATGTTGGTAAGTGAAAAATGAAGTAAAGTTTATTTTGTTCCTGATGTATTTTCTTCGTGTTTTTATTTCAGTCAATTCATCAAGATTGGAACCTCTTATTTTGAGTTTGACGTGATTTATTTAGATTTTTCTTATAAATGTGCCAAACTTTTGGCGCTCGCTTCGCTCGCGCATTAAGTATTTTCTACTATACCGTTCGTCGAAATAGGGTCCTTCATTTCATTATGAGCTTCTGAAGTTTTTGAGCTGGCTTTGCATGCGTTTTCATGTCATTCGTGAAGATTAGTAGCTCTAATTATAAAAATATAGTTGGAGTTGGAAGTGTTTTGTCAAGATTTATATAAAAATTTGAAAAGTTTCAACGCTTGCTTCGCTCGCGCTTTGTTCACGACTCTGCCGTTCTTTGCAATTGGATTCCTAATCTATGATCTAATTACGAACTACTGACGTTATTGCGCAGGCTTCGCATACGTTTTCATGTCAGTCATTATGATTGGGAGTTTTAATTTTGAAAACTGTTGATTTTTACGTGTTTTACCTGAATTTATTTTTACAAGTGCGAAATTTTTGCGCTCGCTTTGCTCGCAGCGGAACTATTTTAGCATGCACTATCACAGTTATTTTTGTTATGGCTGCTCTCCTTTAATCAAATCCTGGCTACGCCCTTGTACACTTTCTTTTCAATAATTCAAAAGTAAATAGTAAGTATAAGTCTACTCCCTTGACTTGTTTAATTATTATACAAGTCAAGGGAGGGAAATAAAAACAAATATGGTACATATAAATAGTGCCTTTACTAATTGACTTTTAAAGAAAAACATCCTCAATTCGGATTCGTCTACTTGTTATGACGTTTGTACATCAATAACTGTGAAATGTCCACACATACTTATTTTTAAAAAAAAACTTAGGGTGGGTTTTATGAACCGTAGTTCAGGTAACCAATGGTTAAAAACTTTAACAAATTCTAACCAATGGTCAATTTTTGTTAGAATTTTTAACCATTGGTTACCCGACTATGGATCAAAAAACCTACCCTTAGTATGATAGATTTTAGGAGACGCTTGCTGGTCCATAATAATTTAACCTAATTACAATGATTTAATTATAATTGCGTTCATTTTCTTTCCTCTGTTTAAGTTCTATACAAATTAATATAGAAAATATAATTATAGAAAACTCAACGGAATCAAAGTGTTAAATAACGACAAAAATAATTGAAAGGTATGGAGCTGATTGTACACGTTTACTCGTACCTATTATGCGATACAAAAGCCTGACTCATTGTAGGATTCGTTTTGATCTAACACACGTCATTGCTACGTACTATGGTATCTATTCTATTTATTGTAACAAAGGATATTTTAGTTGCGAACTTTTGTGTTTAATAATTTTATTTTATTTATCTATTAAACGTATTATGCGCTATGTTGAATGTTGTTAATATTTATGGTAACTTAAAATAAATGAAATAATAATTTAATTTAATATGAATTAGGTATGGTGTCTTAATTAAATTATTAGTAAATGTAATGGTAATATTTAAATCATTAAAGAAAATATAAATATCATTTTATGTATAACTTACACATGTAATCCCAAGTGTAGTACAAGAGTTATCTGTAACGTATATAATATATTTAAATTTCGAATTAATGAAAATATTACTTAAAATAAATACGTTAAAAGATATTTTAAAAAACACGTGCTAATTTAGGACATAAGCATTTTTCGAGATTATGAAGTTGTTAAAATTTCGTCAACTAAGGGTAGGTTGTTTAATCCGCAGTTAAGATAACCAATGGTTAAAAATCATAACAAATTTTGACCATTGGTTAGAATTTGTTAGAATATTTGACCATTGGTTACCAATTACGGATTAAAAAACCACCTTAAGTTTGAAAAAAAAACTAAGTTAACATTAAAATACAATACTGTTTAATCACGAGTTCGCGCACGTGTTTACCCAACCGCGATCTCAGAGTGTACGTAGCAACGCGGCTACGGCGTAGCACTGCTGCTACGGCCTGTAGCTAACTGCCGTAGACACAGTAGCGCGAGATTTTCGCGCATCTTTCGGCTGCTGCAAAATCAGTGGAGCTGAAACTGTGATTTTTTATTGACTTCAATGATTTTTTAATTAAATTTAGAAACAGGTTTTGTTTATCTCGTAGTTAAGCTTGTTTACGGAGATTTTCGGCCGCTTGAAGGCTTCCGATTTGGCTTAACGCTATTATTTTGCGACAATTGAGCATAATATGTGTCGAAGCACAGTACCGGTGGCGAAAAAAGACACATCGGTATAAACTTTCTAAGGCTTTGCGATGTTTTTCATTAACGTCGTGTAAAATGGCTCACAAAAATGTTACATCCACTCAGGAATACGAATTCATGGTGTTTCAATTTATTTCTCTACTTGTGATGTAGAATCAATGAAAATGCCCTATTGCACTTTGCGTAAAATTAATAATAATAAATATGTCGCAGATTGAGCAACGCCATCTAGCGTCAAGAGCAACCTACAGTGTTTTTTCTTTTTTTTTAATATTAACGGTGTCGAAATGTCAAGTAATTACTTGGGTGGAATCGATTTCGTTAAAATCGCAACATCGTGGTTGTCTACGCTCGCCTTGAAGGTGATTCATTCTGACATTCTGTTCGGTCGGCCATTATAATAATACTTTTGCTCCAGCTACGAAACGAATAGCACGAGTCGCGTCCACCACATTTCGAAATCCGTTTAAATATGAGCCATCCTTGATTATTTTGTTTGAAAATTGATTGTGGACAGTAAAATAAAAATCGAGAAGTCTATCTACGCTTTTATTTTCGCCCATTGAATAATGGAAGACGAACTACCCATCATCGAAAATCAGCAAGCGGCGTCAAATAAATCATGCCCAACGATCACATACAAGATGATCCTGGACCCTAACTAGGATTCCCTGTATCTAGGGACCCAGGAACTACGAGGACCATGGTCCCACTACACCCAGACGCAGAACAAGTATTTGCACAAATACTTGTCCTGTCGCGAGAATCGAACCCGCCGCTTCCGGGTTATGAGCCGACCTGCTCAACCACCACACCACAGAGGCTTTCAATCCAAATTGGAAAGAATTGGCTCATAAATCTAGTTTTTTTAGTTCACATCGTTTTAATAGGTACGTTAAATTAGAAGCTTCAGCTTTTTCCAGAATATGAGGACATGAATTTTAATTTGGTGTTCATTTCAACTAAATTCAGCCATTGCTGAGAAAAACAGTCTTGACAGACTGACAGAACATCATTGATTCTAAAGGGTTCCTTTTTTGTAAAAACGTATACGGAACTTTAAAAAATAGATATCTTTAGAAGAAGGCAAATTAAAGCAATACAATATATTAAAAAGTTTTAAAAAATGTTTTCTGCCCTATTCCCATTTTTTTGTTTATGAAAATTAGTGAAAATACCTAAAACAATTGAATTATGTTATTCATTTTATTTGATTCTCGGGCTAGCCCGGCCATTTGGCAGGCATTGGTGGAGCCGAAGCTAACACCAAGAGGTGATTTTGGATATAAAGTTAATTATAATTGAATAACTGACATGCATGTATTGCATATTATAAACTATTTTGTATAAAGGTTAAAAATAAATCTGGGCTTGTGGTGAACTTTTGATGGATTGGTGTTTGGTTTATGGAATGAGAAAACGACAGGCAGGTGATGACTTGCCACCCACTAAATGGCCCCCCTATAGTGGCTACCGCATATTGGTGCCGAGGAAGCAACATTGGTGTAAGTGGCTTAGGGTGTTGAAAGGTGTGCTGCACTTTCACTGAACGCTACTCGCGGCGTTATGCCCTTTAACACTTCCACCCTGGAGCTTAGGTTTTAGCTCTTGCGACTTCCACCCCCGGACAGTAATTATTTCAATGCTATTAGAGTTAAGTTTATCCATGCACACCTTTGTGCAAAACCATTAAATAAACAAATTATTGTTGCAAAAACACAATAATTTGTTTATTTAATGGTTTTGGTGGTGGGTTTAATGGTAGCATTTCCAGTCCGAAAATTTTTAACGTAAAAATGCAGCAAGTTAAAAACATTTTATAGAGCTCGAACAAAGTACGAAAAACTTTTCACCAACCTAATAGTAATAGATGTTTCTTTAAAAACGAATTTAGAGATACAGAGTCCATTGTTAATTAAGATACATGATACCAAGCGAACAATAGCTAGTTTCTGTTCTGTCACTAGATTACGTGCCTCTAGATTAATGTTCCATCGGTTTGCTAACGCAACCCATTCATATTCACTCATCCCTTTATTAGGGGTAGTTATCCTGCACCTGAAAACTCTATTATCCTTATCATATATAAAATGAATGATGTGTCTGTATAGCTTTTATGATAAAATAGCTGTACTTTACTAGGTGGTAGGACTTTTATGCAAAGTTCGTCTAGGCCGCTTTGCCAGTTATTCTGCCGCCAAGCAGTAGTGTGCAAGCACTACTATGTTCCGGTTTGAAGGGCACTGTAGCTAGTAAAGTTACTGGGCAAATGAGACTTTACGAACTGATCACACAGTCTAGAAAACTTTTTTAGACTGTGTGATGTCTTATGATGACGTGCGCAGTGCGCAGTGTCACGCGAAACATTCATTTAGAGTTCCGAGTGACACTGCAATCTGTGTTATAGGCGGCCGTGTCGCTTAGCACCAGGCGAACGACTTGCTCGCCACGGCATTCGTTCACATAAAAAAAAACACTTATGTCAATTTTGTAATAAGTAGATGTTAATTAGTAAAAACGATAGGTATAGTCAGGGAATACAAAGGAACGTCACTTTAGAGTATAATTTAACCTCAGATCTGTACCAATAATGTTTGGTTTACCAACTTCATAATGCCAATGATGTCAAACAACTTTTTTACAAAACTATAATTAGATACCTACTGAAAACACAGATTGAAAAAAAAAACAATTGACTATAACCTTTTAAGGCGAAGGGTAGGGCAAACAAGGTGTTTTTGGCACGTTTCCTGGCGTGATTAAAGCATGTGGAGCTTTGAATTTAATATATCATGTAATTCATTACATCTTTTGTGATGTCCGCAAATACAAATAAATATAGCTCTATAAAAAAAAATCGCATACCCCCATCAAAAAAATTTAAATGTTTTTAATTTTACTGAGTTTCTATCAAATATATTTTTACAAAAAAAATATTAGTGTATGCCCAAGAATCACACATTTTGCAATGACTTCATAATTTTGAAAAGTACTATATAAACACAGATATTTATTAAAAACCGTCAAAATCAGTCTATTCGTGCGTTGTTTTTGTCGTAAGCGCCGCGCTGATGTACAGACTGAATTGATATTTAAGCCTACGACGTTAAGGTCGATGTTTCTTTGAACGAATTTGGACCTGCTTATCTGGCCTTAACTTTCAGCTGGAATGTACAGCTACATCTATGTCAAATCAGCAATTTTATTTTATTTGACAACAAAAAATCACTAAAGATCTGAGTAAAGACAGTTAAAGACCCTTGTTGTCTAACCGTTAGAGTTTACACTTACCTAAAGAATATATGTAATATATAATATATAATATATACTATAATATATAATATATAATAAATTGATTGTGTGTTATCTTAAAGGATACAGGCATTTTTTCCATCTAAAACCCGTTATTAAGGTGGAACGTTACACTCGCGCGGGAAATTCAACAAATGCAATAGACTGAAAAACTAAGAAGAAATTTGTTTATTGTCATTTGTCGCTAAATCAATGATATCTAGGTGACACTTTTAATTGTAATTTATTGATACATTATATTTATTGGCGCAAAATTAGTTTTCATGTAATCACGTTGAGTAATTAAGCTATTATTGGCAAAAGAACGCAAGAAAATTTGAATTTCCCGCGTGAGTGTAACGTTCCACCTTAAACATGTGATGTGATGACTCAGAATGACCTCATCCTGAGACATCACATCACATGTTGCGCAGTGCAGTGTCACGCGAAACTTTATTGTTTTAAAGATCCGAGTGATACTGCAACTGTTATGGGCGGCCGTGTTGCTTAACATCAGGTGAACGACTAGCACGTCACGTCTTTCAATCGCATAAAAAAAAAATTACTTTCAACACAATGGCGGCGTGTTTTAAGACGTAGTTTGAAAACGTGAGATAATATATATTTGCCACATGCTATTTTAAAAACTGAATAGCCCCCTCATTCCAGCACAGTGCTTATATGTAGTTAAAATAAATACAGTACCATTTATTCCATATCTGTAACGTAGGTACGAAATGCTTGCACAAGAAATAAACCAGTCACGACCCTTATCTCAGAGGGACGGAACGGCAAAAGAAATAATTATTTACAAATAAGAATAATGTATTCAGAGAAGAGGAAAGAATGGAATAAATCTTATCTCAGACGAAGGTGCCCAGAGATTTCTTTAGGCTGAGGACACAACGAAAAGAACAAGACAAAACACGACTCATTAATTTTGTAATTTCAAAAGTAGGATTTTTTTTTTCTTGTCTTTGATGATCGTCTTATCCGAACAACTAAAAAGTGGTGATATAATAAATTTTGAGATAATTAGCTAAAGTTTAATTACCTTATTTTCGCTAACCTTGCGTAAATGTACTGAAAAAAACATGCAATCTTAAACATATCATTTTAGGAAATGACTGAGTAGAAAATATGAGCACAGTAATATAATAATCATTATGTTAAGGGTACACATATCTGGAAAACTAACTATATATGTACCAGAATGTTGGGTACGCTACTTAAAGGTAGAGGGCTGCAGCATTTGGACTGTCTATCTGTCTGTCTGTCTGTATCTTGGCTGAGCATCACGCCAAAACTACTAAATGGATTTAAATGAAACTTGGCGTGATTTGAGTTCATATTACGACGTAGGCTATAAGATACTTTTAATCCCGAAATTCAGCACGGTTCCCGCGGGAGAGGAGATGGAAGTAAAAATATGTACTAATTTCTAATTCATTAACACATGGTCCAATTTCATTCAATCTTTTTTTGTTAAAAAGGGGGTGTTTTATATATTGTTCCGTAAATATTTCAAGGTCGTCGGTTTTGTGGTTCAGAAATTACAGATATTCAACCTTCAGCATTAGGTCGAAAGCCACTCCTATCCTGTACTATGGGAAAGAGAGAAGGGAGGGGGGAAAAGATAAGGGCAAAGGATGAATGGATGAAAGGAGGCAGGTGCGCCAGCACCTGCCTCCTTTCACCTTCTATCTACAGTATACGTTTCACCTTCTATCTACAGTATACGTTTCACCTTCTATCTACAGTATACGTTTCACCATTCTATCTACAGTAGAAAACTAAATAACTAACAACCTGGCCGTGATGTTGCATAATTCACAAGCAAATAATTACGTAGAGCGCTGTATCCCGCGCCGCTATAGCATATTCCCTAGTCCGAGTTGAGCAGTACAAAGTCTAGTTGAGACGGTACAAGCTATATAAACAACCTACAAGCAGCGTATGCCCCGAACCTAATCCAAAGCGGTCCGATCCGACGAAGCTGAGAGTCCACTGGGAGCGCAACAAAGCTACGTCTTGCTTAGTTAACGTAACACGGTGGCGTCAGATGCGCGCACGCTTCGCGGAAAGTTCACTTTCTCGCTGTTAAGGCTCTGATACGAGGAAGTATTCACAAAAACCATGCGAGCTTAATTAAGAGCTTTGATTTGATTTTACGCGGGCTAGTTCGTCGTAGAATAAAAATATAGGTACTTACCTATTATAATTCCAATGATCCAATCTAATCACAGACATTGTATTTCCTCGCTAATAAAAATCACGATATACTTAGGTTGTTTCGGATTGTTTTTTTTTTAAATTTATATACTGCCGATATGTAAGTGAAACAGATAACTAATACACTGTATCTATTTCGACGCTTTTGGTACATAGGTACATTATTATTCCGGGAAAGATAAATCATCTTTCATTGCGTGTCGGAAACTTCAAGCATATTATTTTGTTTCATAAATCAGTCGCTACTGTATCGCTACATTTTTCTCGGCTTAGGTGACGACTATTTGCAATCGAATGTCTAATGAAACTATAAAATGTAATTGACGAGTCTATATTATTTGTAAACGGAGTTGATACGAAAATTTCAAAATAACCATAATAAAATACAACAAATATTACGAACTAATTAAAAATCCTAAATGATTAGTTATATTCTACCTTACTTAATTAAACTAGCTTCGTTTCGAGTGGAAGTAAGTCACTATGCTATAGGAGGCGCGGCAGAGGGGGGATTCCGCTGGCAGATACATTAATTGGCAATTTCCCCGGCCCACTGCCGTCCCCGATGCATTATCCATCTGCACAAATATCGGGTAATGATGTTCATTAGTAGCTGCTGCTGATAACTGCTAAATTAGAGATTGCAAGCAGTGAAATATGATCCGTCTGTATCACAGATTAGATAACAGTTACTACGTATTGAATTTTATTAAGTATTATATTTAAAAGCGCTAACAAAATTTTTAAAAATATGTGTCTATATAGGTTTTTGACTATAATTAAGTTATAGATTTTTTTTTTGTATATAAAATTAGGTCTTTTTACTTTTATAAGACTTTCGTAAACTGGTACTACTTACCTTTTGATTTTTTTCATTGAAATAAATGTTGTCTAAGCTTAGGTATACTATACATCTATTTAATTGAACACTCAAATTACCTTTGAAAAATAATACTTGGGATAATGGTATAGATATTTTGATAATATAGGTAAATATAGCGCTCAAGGCGGCGCGCTCTGGGGGAGGCCTATGTTCAGCAGTGGACGTCTTCAGGCTATTGATGATGATGAGGTAAATATATTATGTACAACCTATTTATAATTTTTTAGAGTTGCTTCCTATAAAATATTTATTCACATAACTTTTGCCAATAACCTAAATATGCGCTGTTATGGGAAACATCATGGCTGCCATTTTATATATCTGTCCCCAAGGCAACCTCCGATCTCAGACCAGAAGAAAAATAAGATAGACTATGTGCTCAGAACTAAAAACTGAAAGTACTTAAACCAATTTCGAACCCCAGTATCTACGATCGATAGTATAAGTATAGGAAACTCACAAACAATTTGCTGAAATGAACGAAGCAAGACCTCTGCCTTATGGTGGGTATCATCACAGGTCACTGTAACCTCAATTATCACCTGCACAAGATTGGTGCCACGGATAGCCCTCTGTGCCGGGGTTGCACGCAGAAAAACGAGACAGTGGGGCACGTGCTGCTATATTGCACAGCCACAAAAGAGGCAAGAGAAACGACGCATCTACTAACCGAACAAGAACAACGACCACGGGATCGACTGCAATCGGTCTCCAGACCACCATCTAATGTAACATCACTGGAAGTGCCAGCGACCCAAAGCCGTGCTCCGATACATAAAGGAGCTGGGCTGGCTTGGGTAAATGCTGGCAGGGGGAAATGCAGACCTTACTGCCCCCAAATAGAATAAGAATAAGAACCCCAGTATCTACGATCGAAAGTATTATACCATATCTTTAGACTAGACAGCGCATGCTTATCTATTAGACGTAGGTATAAGGCACTGCTCCAGAGTTGCGTTGCTCTACAATTCAATAATGCGGGCGGAATGGTATGATATATCGATCCTCTGTCTTTATTTTCTAACTCTGAGCACTGAGTCTATATTGTTCTTTGGTCTTTGTCTTCGCACAATAATTGCACGTGCAACTCACACAAAGTCAAAGTGAAGTAAATATTGCAATACTATCTGAGTTCTTGACCGAATGCACTTAAATGAGTTTGACGACTTGTGTTTAGAAATGAATTTGTTTATTTATTTTAGTATATTGTTAACTCTCGTAGCGATCAGACGTGCAATTTTGTGAGAGGATTTATTTTTTAGTATGGAGGTTTGCACACGCAGTTTAAAGTAAGGCTCTCACAACTTGTGGGCTATCTTAGTCCCAGTCCCCCCCTTTCGGGATAGCATACCAATTTCAACTCACCTTGTATATTATGCTATTTGAGATATAAGATTCAAAAATTGTTTTTATTCTTGTAACTCTAATAAAATAAATAAAAACAATTACGAACGAAGCCGACACGTGACTAAAATGCTGGTCTTTATTTGGCGCAAAGGCTAAGCATTGCCAAACCATTTCACAGGGCAATGTCACCAGCATTTAGGGCACGTTGCCTATTGGTAGCGGCTTCTTAGAAATTTTATTATTAGAATTTAGCATAGTCATTATTTTATTTTGTTTATTAAAATAAATAAATAACACCCCACGATCACATACATAGATCCTGGACCATAACTAGGATTCCCTGTATCTAAGCAGGAACTACGAGGGCCATGGTCCCACAACACCCAGACACAGAACAAGTTTTTGCGCTTTTTTCATGTGCACAAAAACTGGTCCTGTCGCGGGAGTCGAACCCGCCGCCTCCGGGTTAACTATGAGCCAACCTGTTCAACCACCACACCACAGAGGCTGTTTAAATCTATGTATTTTTGTGTAGTTACTAATAATAATTAAATGTACACAGAACTAAGAAAAAAACGTTGAAAGCCATTAAAAGTATTCAATTTATCTTACTGGAACGTTTCCAAAACGTTTAGCCACGTTGGCTATGATAAAGAAAGATTCTAGAAAATTGGTTAAAGTTTAAAAATATAACAGTGTGACTTCCCAACTCAATATTTTCTGGGAACACTTCAGAATTGCTCACGAGCGACGCTACTTTCGCAAATGGTACGTGACATTGTTGCTCTTGCGCGGTTTACGCCCTGTAGTAAAACGTTTTATATCATACTTTGGAACTTAGAATGGCATTTTTAAGCCATAATGATTGAGACTTATCAATATACTATAGCTACATTGAAAGATATGAGTTTAACCTCTTTAAACTGTTTTGTCTTGAAGGGTACGTAATCCAGTGGCCTTGTAGCACTCATAGCAAAGTCCGACTATGCGTTTACGTTCGCTGCGGTCATCAATTAGATGTGTGACCGCTACAAAAAGTGGCGTTTACAACTGAGCATTATCGTGATTTGAGAGGGCACGTAAAGACGTTGGTCCCAGTTGTCTTAAGAGACAATACAACGCCAAATTGCTTAAAACGGCTTAGCTTGAAGCAGTATCCTGTCAACAATATTGCAACAATGACTTTGAAATTAATATATGGTAAAGTTCAGGACTAATGCTACTGCAAATGTATAGTGAAAACACGAATTAATAAAAATTTCTCGATTGAAATAAATTACAAAGTTACCTCCAAACCGTACAAATAAACAGCGATTATTCAATGAATACTTTAAATAAGATCATGAAACTTTGTGTAGTAGTTGAATTAAATATAATGGAGGGCTTATGTATAGCGGATTTTTAAAATACCCTTTATATTCAGTGTAATAATAAATTACCTAAACTATTTCGCGTTGGAACCAGTTTAACTTAGACCGCCCCTGACGCTCGGCCCCTGGCTCATCCCCGCTTTGGCCTAGTACTATACATCTATTCTGTGGCTTTGACGTGAATTCGCGCTGGCCTTGCACAAGCCCTTAAGGCGACACCAAATCAGAAGCCGGCTTGAATATTCTGATACGGCTAAATAGGTATCTACACGACAAGGATTTAAGCGTTGTTTTAAATTAAAGCTTTTCGCCACTTTCTTTACAACCAACCAACTCACAACCAACCAACCAACCAACCAACCAACCAACTTTATCAACTTACATTGTTACGTAATATTTCTAATAAAGCTCAGGAACCACCTACTCAAGAAAACGTCAGAGCAGACAATATCAGCTCTTGTTAAGATAGGGCAATGATGCGATTTTGATTAGCTTTTACTTAACCTTAACGTAAACATTCTCGAAACGTTATCTCCAGAGTCAAGACATAGAATTATGTTAAGACTAAAAAACAAAAGGGAATCAGGTTGCGTCACAGATCGAATAAATTACTACGTAAGCCGTAGTATCAAGCGATGTCTCATTTTGTTGATATCATAAAAACGTTGATCCCGTCAGAGATTTAACAGAATGGAAAGCTGAAAACAGTTTCATCGGTTCAATTAAAAGTTTGGCCCGGGCCGGGCCGTGACGGAGCGCCGCATAATTACTGGTGTCACTCACGCCTCGGCCGGCACCTTGTCCGGGCTTTTAACCGGTGCCTCTAACAGGGCCCGGCACGACACTCGAGAAACTGTGATTGCTGACTGGTTCTATATGAAATTGTCATTTCGATAGAAATTGTACGTCGGAGTAATAGCCTCGAGAGTGATCAGAGCATTCAGAGCTTGTGGTGCTTTTGGTAAATTAGCTTATGATTAGCTCATCAACTCATTATTTTCGCGTTTGTTATAATGGAAGCCTCCATTAGTAGGCTAGGCACCTACATTTAAGTTAGGTACTTAATAGGACTGAGGTGAAGGTGGATGTAATAGGTAGTTAATTTTTTGTGTCATTTTAGTCGTTGAGTCGGATGCACAATCGGAGAGATCGAATCATGTAAAATTATTCGATAGCGGAGCAGTCTTGTTACAAAACGACGAAACTCCTGCCGTGATGATGATTACGTGTCAAAGTTTAAGAATTCCTTTGTTGTCGTCCATGGCTTTGTTCTTTAAGGATCGGCGATGCTATTTAGCCACTGTGAAGTTTTTAAATGAAAGCAGGTTGTGCTTCATTCCATCCACAGACATCACTGCCAAAGTTTTCATCGACCATCTATTCGAAAAGAGGCGAAAGTTTGCTCGATAAGCGCGCCTAAAATGAGTCATGTGTAGTAGGGTGGACCAAAAAACATTTTTCGGATTTCTTTGATGTAATAGTTATAGAAAGGTGCTATATAGGATGGAAATCACGTATGCAAAATATTATTAGTCTCTTTTATTATTAACTGCCTTCGGATTTACTTTGAGAAAATTAACGGAAAACGTAGTTTTCGATGTGACTTCAACAACAGATTGTTGTATATTGCGTGCATGATGTTTGCATTTTTATAACTTTATTTGAAAGAAAATATGGTGCAATTATGATAACATACCAGTAATAGAGTTCTCCACGTTAGTTTTAGGTGTGAGATGGAAGAGCGTGAACGCCAAAATGCAAGCAATCTGACGAAATATTCTGGTAAAGCAAAAATATGTTTTATAGCAAAAAACCTTAATTTCACCTGCAGTTCAGTTTCCACCACCGGTAACCCTCACAGTTACCAAATTTAACAAATCAAGTCACAACTCCAAATCGTACCTCCAAAGCAATGGCTCAGCAATTGCGATAAGAAATTGCCCTGATGATATAGCCAACAAATCGCCAGGCAAGATTTCTCATTCTAGACGGCTAATTTGGCTAACTCCAGCTAATCGTATCCATTGATTCTAGGTTTCGCTGAAAGATCCATGTGGAAAACTACATATTCTAGCAAACTTACGTTTGGTTCTCGGTTTGTCACTTACCGAAACTCATGCCACTTGGAAGGAGGATCACGTTACTCGCGGAAGATGATATCTGCTTCTAAATACCTGGCAGATGATCTAAAGCCCCGAATTGACCCAGTAATCCAAAGAAATAGTTATTTCGCTTACTCCGAGAACTTATTACTTACAATATTGACTGACTTGCAAAATCCCACTCGCGAGTTAGCGGCGCGTTGTATTATGAATGCTCGGACCCAAAAGCAGCCCAATGTTTGACTATTCCACGTTCCAGATCAAAACCTAGACTCAATTTCTTACGGCGACCTCATCAATTGCCAGCAAAATAACACCGAACCTCTGAACTTCATGATTAAAAGTAACGAGAAGTTGCAATTGTTTGTTGCACAGAAAGGAGAACAAGAACTTCATCTGATACGCCAGATATGCCACGCATAAGCAGAGGAAAGGGCCGTCAAGAGTGTCACTCAAGCAACACGTTCCTTGCGTAAGAAAATTTGCAAGAGAAGTCTTTATAGTGAATGGCATGCTTTGAGAGCAAAAAGGTCTTTTTAGTTAAATAACACGGATTCTTGGTCATGATTCCTAATCATTAATGTATTAATAATACATTATTTTTGAACAATAAATGCATAAGTGTCCTGCGTACTCGTATTTTGATGTAAAATATACCAAATTAAACATTCATTAGGACTACTAGTAATATTTTAAGTTAGGCTCTTTTTTCAAATGTGATGATTTTTCAAGGTCAATCCGGAGGCTGAAGATGGTACCCAAAAGTAATTATTTTTTGTGTATGTAATACTCCCATACCATAACACCTTTTTATAACTATTACACAATCCCTCTCAAACTTTTTTTTCTTCATACATTAGTATGAACGACTCATACCCGAAGTACGAAGTATACATTAGTATAGGCGCACTTCGGGTATGAGTCATTTAGGTGACAAAATGACTTTTGCACCTCACTAGCTCGGAAAGGTTCTCTTTGTCATTCAAAATCTGGGCGCAAAACGCATTTTGCTCGCTAGCGTGGAAAGTGTTTTTAAAATTCGAACGTTTCTATTCAATAATTTTCTCGTCAAGAATTGAGGATTTAATCACAGATCTGCCCGAATTTAACCTTCTTGATATCGCCAGTCCACTGAAAACTCATTAATACCACAGACTACCTCCTAAAAGATACCATCTTTTTCTCGTTCACCAACCTCATTTTTAGAATAATCGCACTGTCCAGCACCAAAGAGTACCTATATAACCAATACGCTATCCAGCACGGCGACTGCATGGAAATGGATGAAAAACACTTTTTCTTTAATTTTCCATGAATCACGTGACGAGCTAGTCGTTTACCTGATGTCAAGCGTTACCGCTACCCATAACTAAATTAATAAGCTAAAAAATAATCTTTTCTTAGCCTTTTAGCTGTTTTTCTTACATTTTCCTCGCTGTAGTGAGGTGAAAAGTTGTGTGTTGCACTCGGCAGCAAAGTTTTTCTGCGTCTCGTACCTTTGAAACCTTCGCTACGCTCAGGATTCTTCATTTGACCCACTCGCTACGCTCGTGGTTCAATCCTAGACTCCTTCGCTTGCTCAGGTTTCAATTCAAGTACTCGCGCCAAAAACCAACTTTGCAGCCTAGTATAACAAACAACTATTCTCATAGAACGGGATGAAAAACAGAGTGTGCCACACGGTATCAAACTTATTTAATCTCAAGCGACGTACGCGTATGTGTACTTTGAATCCCTCGCTAATACTCTTCGGATTCTACTATAGAATAGAATCCTTCGCTTCGCTCTGGATTCAAACAATTGCTCTCGCCATATAGGTATACATTATTTCTATCTCTTATGATACAAATCTGCATTTTAATTCTGGAATCTTTATTCATAAACATTTCAGAACTGCGCAGTAAAAATACCGCACTATGATTGGATTACTTTTTTTTCACTTGAAAATTGTTTCCATGAAAATGTGCATCCATGTTATTTTACCATTTCCGAGTATTTTCCTTGATTTACTTGATTGAAAGGTCTTGGATATGGAAACGCAGTTTTTGTAAATTAAATAGATAAGGTAGGTATGTATTAGCGGACTTTTAGACAAAGAAACGGTCCGAAAGTTACAGGAGGGAATTAATAAGTAGTATCTATTAAAGTTTAGCATAGCCTGCCGCAGTAACAGACAAAGAAGGTCCCAAATTAGCATTTCTAATTTTCTACTAATATCCTACTTGCGAAACATACCCTCTTACTAATAAACGTGTAATGGACGAACAGTTATTCTATGGATGATTACTCTCTATCAAAATTGAAATAGGCGATGATAAAGCAAAAGAAAACACTGTGTAGCTATTCCATTGTTATCCAATGTTTATTAGTAAGGAAGTTAGTGTGTATATCATCATCATCATCAACAGCCTGAAGACGTCCACTGCTGAACATAGGCCTCCCCCACAGAGCACTACTCGAGCAGCTGCTCGATTCCTGCATCCATCGGCTCCCCGCGGCTTTCACCGGATCGAGTCGATCAGAGTGTGATATTTGTTATCATTTAGCGCTGAAATTTCTACGATTTCTACGTTAGTATCTAGATAGGTGGTACTTTAGGTCCTGGAGCAATTCTAAGGATATTTTTGTCAGAAAATTGTGCGGTTCCTGTGGGATAGATATATATAAATGTCCATAAGGGTAAAACTACAGGGCTAGTTACATATTTGAGCCGTTTGGTGTTGAGACCCTGGGTCCGTGGGGACCGGGAGCTCATCGCGTTTTCCAAAGTCTATCAGAGCGCCTGGTCGATGCGACGCGTGACCAAAATGCTGGCACTTATTTGGCCCAACGCATCAGCATTGCAATTCAACGTGGCAATGCGGCCAGCATGTTGGGTACGCTACCTACCGGTAGTGGGCTGGAGCACTTGGACTGTCTATAGGCCATCGCGGCTATTATACAGTCCATAAGTGTTCTTTGTAGTAGGTAGTGTAGCTAGTTTAGTTTAGCTTAGTTTAGTTTAGTTTAGTTTAGTTTTTATTATTGTAGTAGTTAGCTTGAGTAATAAAGGCAATTTGCCCGTTAAAAAAAAAACAGGGCTAGTTCATTAATATGCATATAAATAAATGTAAACCAAATAGGACCTATACTAATAGAAACCAAAAAACCAAATTAGTCTAATAAAATTGCGTATGAAGCAATACGTAGATATATACGCTTTGTATAAAAGTCTAATAAAATAACAAAATTATACACTAAATTAACACCTTTGACATAATTTTAAAGGTGCCTTTAAGCAAGAACAGGCATCGCAGTGTTAGGTTAAATTTGGTTTAACCGCCTTATACCAGTGTAGATGAAACTTGAAAGTGGTAAAAGCAGGTTAAATACGTACTAGAGTCGTAATCAGCGCCAACGATTTAATCAGTGAAGAGGTAGATACCTCGTTGCCAACAAACGTAATGTAGTTTAAAAAAATACATACAGAAGGCAAGTTCACACCGCTAAACTTAGTAACTTTAGCCTATACCAAGTTTGGCTAAAAGCTATTGTGGGAAGTGATTCGCAGTCAATTGATTTATCAGCATAATATTGGCTGATGCAATGCTATGAGCAACAAAACATACTTAAACTTCTTTCACGACCAGAGAAGATGGTTTATAATTTAAAAGTGGTAGGCGTCATGTAAGTTACTCTTAATAGAAAGAACTGCTAAATTGGGCGGTTTACTTTCTAGTATGTTTATTCCTAGTAAACTACTATAATAAGACGCCTAATTTAAAAGATAGATTACATGGAATAGATTTTTCTTCCTTTGCCTGAAAATAACAAGAAAAATAATCTACTGAATGGAGGAACTTCCAATAATTCAAGTATTTTCCGGCCGATATCGACCGACGCTTAACAGTTTATTTGTTGGATTAAAATGTCAATTGTAAATCTCTTCCAGAAAGAGAAATGAGAGTTTCTGTCTACCGACAAACTGCTCAGCAGTTTGGCAGAATGTTGTATGTTTAAATTAAGATGTTTACTGTAAAATAAATACATAGAATAACGTAAAATATGGGCGGCGCGCGGCCCAATTGGGCCAAAACCATTATTGAATTACCAGAAATCTGTAGAATTCCAAGAGACGGCCGCTCAGCCACTCACCATCTTAAAATCTGTACTATATCTATGCATTATTGCGCGAAGCGTCTCTGTTTCAGCTTAGGCAAAAATAATAAGTATCATATGTGCTCTTACAAGTCTGGGTAATACACTCAACCAATTCCCGTGAGAGTGAGCAGGTTCTATAAATTATTATGTGGATTATTTTAGTCCATGCACTTATTGGACATTTTTCAAAATGGCGGTTGAAAACTTAGGCTATAAGCCAGACTCGCTAGATCTACAGCTCACAGAGCTTAGTCACTAGTAAAATTAAGTCACTCTTATATACTGTGCTGATACTGTCGTATGAGACGTCCCCAATATACGGCAAGCATTGTATTCACCGTTTAACCTCGATTCGCCGGCTAAATTTAACCTAGTTTCTCTTTGCCGCGCTTGCAGTTTGCAACTAAACTTATTAGTGACTCGTTGAGGTGGCCAGCTTGTGACGTACTGCTCTAAAGTGTTCTCTTCACTAGGTAGTAGATTTCTAGCTACCTAGCACTGCTTAGCCAGATTCTGCCACCAAGCATATATTAGTATTGTGCAAGCACTAGGTACTATGTTTCAGTTTGAAGGGCACTGTAGCTAGTGAAATAGCAGGGCGAATAAGACTTTATGACCTGCTAGGCGATCATGTAACTCGACCGCAACTGATAGAAACACTTTGTATGGATTTAACAGTTTCTAGTTTCATAGTTACTGTAGAAATTTTTAAAATAGGAATTAAATTTCTCCTGTTTCCACAGACCTAGAACTTTTTCGTTACATTGCAATCTAAGTTACATGATCACCCCACTGATCTCACTATCTAGAAATATTATTATGACGCTGATGTGGTAATAATGTCTCAGCTTGTGGTGGCAAACTTTATAGTATTTTAAAGTTCCGAGTGGCAACAGCTGTTTGGCGATAGGCGCCCGCCCGTGACCAAGAATATGACACACGATACTCTCGTCCCGTTATTTGTTTACGAAAAAAGTGTTGTTACTAGAAATATGCGTCCTACGTTTTTGTAATTGTTTTAGGGTTATTTAGTGAATTTATTTTCTCAAAAAATACGATGTCGAATAATAGAAATGTGTACAAAACGGCCCATGCGGTTTTCCATTGAAGTTTTTTTTTTCGGGAAAAAAAGTATCCTAAAATGTTGATGTCGGTAAAATTGAAATATTTCGTGGACTATTTATTGGCACAAAATGGGCACAAATATAATTTCCATGAAACCATACTCTAACTGATGTAGCAGTTTTACCCTGATTGAAGTCCATGAGTTTTTTTATTAAGAAACATAACCAGTTAACCTGGTAAAATATAATTCTGGTAATAAAATTTTCCTGTTAACATTAACAATGAATCGTCTGTTCTGCAGCGAGACAGCCAGCATTTACTTTTACGGCTCTACAGCCATTTGGTCACTTTATAGTCCAAGATAGTGCGCTCTTAGCCAAATCTGCAAGCGGTCGACGTCCCCCAACGAAGTCAACATCGTCATGGCTCATTTTTATAATTTCGCATAGAGTTCTCTGCTTCACAACTTTTCGACAGCATATTGAGACATGTAGTATGGTTCCGTAGACGCACAGGGGGTCAAGTTTGCTAATTTAAGTATGCTTTAGGCACTAAATCTAAAACTACTAGAATTAGTATCTATATTCCGTCATGATAGTGTGTCGATGGAATAGTTCTAAACATGGGTTTTTTTAATGTAATTTAATGACGTGACGACCTATAGTCTCACCTGATATTAAGCATCACGGCTGCCCATAATGATTACTCCTTTCCCAATGACCTGCCATTTAACTTCTACTTTATTTGATTTCTCCTGCATTTTAGAAGTATAAGTATTTCTTATACTTCTAAAATACACTTCATCATCATCATCATCATCATCATCAACAGCCTGAAGACGTCGACTGCTGAACACAGGCCTCCCCCATAGAGCGCCACTTTGAGCAGCTGCTCGCCTCTTGCATCCATCGTCTCCCCACGGCTTTCACCAGGTCGTCAATCCACGGAGTGGGGGCCGGCCCACGCTGCGTCTTCCGGTTCGTGGTCGCCACTCGAGAACCACCTTTCTGTCACCCGAAACCACCCGTCGCCGCCGTAAAGCGGAGGTTTTTAACACCCTTTAGTGATTCAAATTTTTAGTAGTAGTTTTTAATAGCGTCTATCACATTGCAAGCTACTAAAAAATTATTGTTTAACCATGTTACTGTTTTAATTGAATGTAATAAGTATTCTCAACTTATACATTTGCATACGGGTTGAAGGCGCTTGGGTTTTATTTACCTGTGCCAAAAAATGTGTCCTTTTAATATCTGCTGAATGTTTGTTTCTTTCTGTAGGAAATTGTCCCCAATTTAAATGAAAAAACCTACCGCGGTCGACTTATTCGGCGTTCATCGTAAAAAGTACGTAATAAAAGCTGTAATAAAGGAAAACATTATGATTACTTTTACTGGGCCTGGTTATTGTGAATCTACCGAATACATTTTAACTGTATAATTCGTTGAGTTGGTATAAACAGAATGGCCAATGTAGTTAACGCGAAGCCTACTTTCTTAAGCGATACACTAGCTTCATTGCAGTTTTAACTGTGCGATTTAACTGTGCAGTCGAACAGTACATATAGGTATATCATAAATGTACTATAAACTTTTCTGCTACACACTCAGTTTTAACTGCACAGACCATCTGTACCTACATGTTTCTAAATCCCGCTACACACTACAGTTTTAATTGTGCGTTATCTGTGCGGTCAGACTTTACAGATAAATCGTAAGATATGTAGACCAATCGGTTCACTTGTACAGTTTCACTTTTTTTATGTAAATGAATAACGTGACGAGTTAGTCGCTCGCCTGATGTTAAGCGTCACGGCTGCCCATAAAAGATTGCAGTATCACTCGGAACTCTAAATTAAATTAATATAGTTTTGCACGACACTGCACTGCGCTCGTCATCCTGAGACTTCACTCAGTATAGTAATAAGATTACTAGACTGTGTGATAAGATCATAAAGTCTCATTTGCCCAGTAATTTCACTAGCTACAATGCCCTTCAAACCGGAACACAGATAAAATCACTGAGATCTAATCAAAATAGCATTAGATAACTGAGTGTAGCAGAAAAACTGTGTAGGTACGTACGATAACTACTCTACTACATATTTTATAAAATTTTAACTTTTTGAAATACCTTGGCAAAATTATTATTATAAAGTTCTTAAGTATCCGATTTTAAAAACCTTACGGGTTCGTGCTAATATCACACTTAAATCTAAGGCTCAAGGTCTTAAATCTATCATGGAATTGATTTTAAAGTGTAAACCACACTTGAGGTACCTACATCCTACATGTATAGAGATCTATCCCACTGTTTGCTAAAATTTTAAGAAGTATACTGTGTGTGTAGTACTGTTTGCTAATGATAGAGAGCTGTGGGTTTTTACTTTACAGTTACACACGAGCACATAAGGGACGAAACATATGAAACGAAACGTCGATATTAAAGTTAGGGTTGCCATATCGAGCAGTTTCGCAATAAATTGCCTGAATATCTCACCCGACTGATCGCCAAATTCGCACTCAACGCACCCCTACCACCGATCTATCAGCAGAGTCGCAGAATAGATTGGTATAGTAGGTATAGGTAAATCCCTTGGGTGGTAACGTTGTCGCCTTTCGCTCAGGCTATGTGTCTATTATATATTCATGGTGCAGCCGACACTTTTAACCTGTCAAAAGTACCTACTTATTAAAAAAAACCAGGCAAAAGTAGGTTTTACTGAACAGATTGTTCAAGAGTAGTTTTAATTGATATTCGTAATAAAAAAAAAACTTAAAAAAATTAACTAATTACCTAATTATTAAGTAATTATATGATCTGTGTACCTACTAGTACATAATGCACAACATAATGTATACTAGACTAGGTCAAAGCTACTTTTAGCAACTAGAGCATCATCGCTTCGCCGGCCGCTGTCAAAAGAAGTTAATTGTGAGGAGACGTTTCCGGTTATGCTCTCGTACTCCACCATCAGATCCTCACCAAATATACATTAGAAGTAACTATGTATACATAGTTACGTATAGGTAGGTACTCTCTATATACTCTACTCTACATGCAAACCAAATTGGTCCGCAATTGACAAAAAAAACGTTGAAAAAAAATATAAATATAGACGAACATAGAACAGACTGCACTTGACCAAAAGGCTAGTCTAGATTTGGCGCTAAGGCTAAGCATTGCCATTCAATGGGGCAATGCCCCCAGCATTTTAGGCACGTTGCCTACTGGTAGCGGCTTCTTAGATTAACTTTAGCTATTTTAATGTTTTTAATTTTAGGTATATACATAGTTTATTTTTGTTTGGATTTAATTTAGTTTTTTGTCTTTATTATCTTGTTTTTTAAGTAGTTTTTAAATAACTTATAAAATGAATAATACCTATTATTCATTTTATAAGTTATTTAAGTTGTTGCAAATAAAGAACAGGCTCCTAAAATCGTGTTAAAAAGCGCATAAGAAACAATTATAAAATCCAACCAACAGTTATCCATTTATATCACGACGTGCGACGTCGCCGACGCTGAAGTCAACAGACCAATTACCCACCATTGATTTATTAAAGTTTGGAAGCGCAAACAAACGAGACTACGAGACCAAAGTTAATTATTTACTGGCTGTCGTCTTAATTATTCCGGAACTAGCATTGCCCTCACGACTTTGTTCGTGTTCGAAAGTTTTCATTCGAGACGTGTCGTGTGCAACTATCTATTGTTATTCAGCGCGCCAACGTTCCACCAGTTAAATTTAACTGAAAGAACTGCCAGCAGAAAACAAAAGATATATTTAGTTCTAAACTCACATTAACTCTTGTCTCTCCGGTTTATATAAATGTACCTACCTACATCAAGCAATTACCTAAAAAATTCAAATAGAATTTTATATACTTAGGTAGCTACCTAACTATTTAAAAGCAATTTATTTTATGCAATTTTGGATCCTCATCAACCCATAAAAAACTTTGATTTTCTACGTAACGCACCTACTTACTAATATAACTGTATAATTTAGTTTCTATTATAGGCGAGGATATCTAGTAGGGTAGGCACCTATATCTACTTACCTACTTAGATCTTAGATCTTGTTCATGTCTTGATTTGTTAACATTATGACAGACAAACAAATCTCCAACAGATATAAATATTCTATAGCAATTTATAGCTTTGCTTTTGATTTCTGTGTGAGAGAAAGGGACAAAATAAACTCGAACTTTAACCATTATCAAGTTTGTTTGTCTTTGCAATAAACGACAGGCGAGCAAATCGTGCAATTTGCGCTCTTAATTTAGGCTTGGTCTCATCCTCCCCGGTGGCGCTGCCCCGGTACCGGGGACGATGAGACAAAAGGTGTCATCCTCCCCGGTGGCCTCAACAATGGCGCTCACCGGGGCCGATGAAACAGTAAAAGTGTCATCTGCCCCGTTATAGTCGGATCGATGAATTCATCTCGGTGACAGCGGGGCCGATGAGAATTAAAGTCTCATCATCCCCGGTACGGCCAGTGCTGGTGCTTTTAACAGGGAGGATTACACAAATCTAGTTTCATCAAGCCCAGCATGGAAGGTAGGGTGCTATAATAAAGATTTTGCCTAATAATGTATAAATGAAACTGGTCTGTTTATAATGAATATAAATGTAATAGAGCAATAAAAATATACTAAGGTTAAAATTAAAATAACGATGATTTAGTAGATAAAACCAGACATTGTAGTTCACAGAACAAAACTATAACTAAATAGCTTCTAGTAAAATAAACGTATTATTTACCTCTTACTTTTGTAATTAAAACTCAAACTCAAATTCTTTATTGCAAATAGGCTATTTTCAGCACTTTTACAAGTCAAAACTAGATAACGTATTTATAAATAATAAAAATTAAATTATTGTACATATTAAGCAAGCAATTACAAATAATTATTACCTTACCTTTTTTTGTACATTACTACATTGACCCATCTTTATTTAACATTATTTACATTCAATAACACAGCCAGTTGTTTTTGTGGTAGCTGTTAGTAGGCTAAACTCATATATATATATTTAGCTTACGATTCTTAAAATATAACCATTTTTTTCATCTTTTTCCATTTAAATATTACTCACCTATATAATAGTGAAGTGCTAAAAACAAATGCAAACTGAACTTTTATGACTGTGTATTGTTAAGCACCTGGGTACTTATTCCCTTTTTTAAAGCCGCACTGACAAACAAGTTTTTATGGAACAACGAAAGAATAACAAGAGAAACAAAGAACCACCATACTTAGATTCACTTATTACATAACTGTATGGTATAATTGTTTAATCCGATAATAAATTTTGTACAGTGCGGGTATAAATATAAACACCCGAAGAGATTTGATATGTAGACCACAAACTATAAATTCCGTTATTATTTTTAGCAGAGCATAGCAAATATCATACAGAAAATCTATTTTCTACTTACTTTTCAAAGTTAATACGAGTTTTTACTACTAACAGCTACCACAAAAAACAACTATCTATGTTATTGAATGTAAACAATGTTGAATAAAGAAGGGTCAATGTAGATAGGTACATAATAATTATTTGTAATTATAAAAATAAGAGGTAACTAACACGTTTATTTTAATAAAAGCTATTTAGTTAGCGTTTTGTTCTGTGTCTTACGTCTCTCTACTAAATCATTGTTATTTTAATTTTAACCATAGTATATTTATATTGCTCTATTACATTTATATTCATTATAAACAGACTCGTTTCATTTATACATTATTAGGCAAATTCTTTATCATAGCACCCTACCTTCCATGCTGGGCTTAATGAAACTAGAATTGTGTAATCCTCCCCGTTATACGTAAAAGCACCAGCACTGGCCGTACCGGGGATGATCAGACTATAACTCCCTATCGGCCCCGCTGTCACCGAGATGAATTCATCGATCCGACTATAACGGGGCAGATGACACTTTTTTTGTTTCATCGGCCCCGGTGAGTGGCATTTTTGAGGCTACCGGGGAGGATGACACATTTTGTCTCATCGTCCCCGGTACCGAGGCAGCGCCACCGGGGAGGATGACACCAAGCCTTAATTTATTGGAGGGCGAAAATTGGATCGTCAAACATCTAATTTTGATTACCACTACAAGCTATTAGGTATCCTACTTCGACTTTCTTACACTAAACAATAGTACCTATGTGTTATAGCTTGCTGGCCTGTTTAGTTAGCTCAGTTGGTAATAGTAGCTGTGCCTTCTGAAATATAGATTGTGGGTTCAAATCCTACTCAGGACAAATATTTATGTGATGAACATAGGTGTTTGTTCTGTATCTGGGTGTCGTATTGTAGGTATTCTATGTATACATAGTATGTATGTATTTACAAACAAAAAAGTATCTAAGTATTATATCGCTTAGTTCCCATAGTACAAGCAATGCTTAGTTTGGGGCTAGATGGCGCTGTGTCACAAAATAGAACAGAAGTCAATCACATGTATGTACTTCACTTTTTATACCTACGCTCGGCGCTCGCGCTAGGGCCGTCAGCTTTGGATTATGCACAAAAAACTATCGTGGTAGGACACTCGCATCTAGTTGTTTAATTTATTGTTGAGAATGAAACGGGAAGAACGGAAATATAACAACTAAAATATTTCAATTTTAATGGTAGGCGCGGCGGCCGCGGCCGGCTCGCCAAGCAAAACCTACCCTACCCAAAGAGTACAATAACTGTCCTAAAGGAACCTTTAATTACTTACCTACCTACCTAACTGTTCTGTGTTACGTTAAAACGAACCGTCGAAATACATACAAATACCTTACTTCTCTGAAACAACTGGTAGCATGTTGAATTTAAACAACCGACCACTAAACAATTATTATAGCTTTTTTTTGTTGCTCCATTTTTGCACAAGGTAGTTCACAGACGCGTGTCTCAAACGGATGGCACTCGCGCTCGCACTACTCCGAAAGAGTCCGAGACATCGTGCCGGTGAGCAGTGTCTATATATGTGTGCGTTGCTCGAGCGCACTTACTATGTTGATTGACTTCTGTTGTATTTTGTGGCTGTGTGAAATGTACACACATATTTATTTAAGCATCGAAATTTTGAATCTTCCCTTTGTTTGCGTTTGATTACATACTGACGTAGGTAGTTAAAGTGGACTTCCGACTGTTATTCCGTTGTCTATCTCCGAAGATCATCATCAGATCTTCGCCAAATTTACCTGGGACCACCGCGCAAGGTGCCCAACCAAAAAAATCACGTAATTCGGTCCAGAAATCTCTAAGAAATCGGATAACACCTACATAAACAAAAATTAGGTATAGCCGAACATAAAACCTTTTCCTTATTTACAGTCGGTTAATAGAACGTACAAAATATTCGTCAGTTAGGTGAGTGATATAAAGTAAGTACGTGTATAGAATAAAGCAATTAATAAACAGATAGAAGGCGAGGTAACGAAGCAACGTGATACATTTCAGGCGGATCACTGATCCAGAACGGACGGGCGGCGCGGGACCGACCCGGGACGTGAGCGAATGCAAAATGGACGACCTATAATTGATTCGACGAGAGATTGCCCGCCGGCGCGAGATAAGCACGCTTTCAACCCTTTGTTTTAAAAATGAAGACTTTCACCCAGACTCCCCGAACTCAGTAAACAAGCGACCCTTTTTTCCTGCAATAAACCCTTTAGTAATGTTGTGAATATTTTTAGCAGACGGATATTACGATAATAAATCGGCTAACGTTCGGGTTGTGTGTTGTTCGTTCGATATAAAAGGGCACGATTCGATTTATCTTACGTCCTTTGCCTGGGTTCAAAGTATCTTCACAAGTAGGCACCTTCTAAAGCCTGTACCTAGCGGCACTAAAGTTTGACAGCTCCTAAGGGTGGGTTTTTTAATCCGTAGTTTACCTTACCGTACCTACCTCTATGACGTACCTAACTTAGCGTTACATCCTCTTTGGTACCTAATATAAAAATTATACTTCCCCATAGACTATCTCCATAACAAATTTCATCAAGATCGGTTCTGCTGTTTAAAGTCCTCAAACAATAAACTTAGGGTGGGTTTTTTCACCCATAGTTAAAGTAAGCAAATGTTAAGAACTCTAAAAAATTCTAATCAATGGTCAAAATTTGTTAGAGTTAACAAAGAGTTGTTTGTTTGTTGTTTTAACCATTGGTTACCTTAACTATTGGTGAAAAAACCCAGCCTTAGGAAACAAAAAAATTCTAGGTCTGTGCCTCAAACTATTACATAGACAGAGAGAGACAGCAAAAGTTAGTTTCGAATTGATAATATTAGTATGGAGGTGGGTATGACAAGTCAGTAACGTGTGTCTTGCCGAAAAAGTTCTAGGTCTGTGGTGTTGCCTATACATATATTTATTTAAATCCATGCAAGAAGGTTACTTGATTCTCCACTTATATTCCACCCGAGCCCACCGAACCTTAAATCTGATCTGAAACCATATCAAAATAGATATTAAGTTTTGCTGAACGAGATAGCAATCTAATCGAGCCGAGAATTCGGATTGAGGGAAGCAAGATGAATACTAATCGCCGTGTATTGGGAAATTGCCTCTACAAATGCATAAGGGATTTTTTTCTTACAAATCCTATGGTTGGATTAACGTTATAAAGGGGGCGGAATGAGTTCATATAACTCACGCTGTGGACGCGCTTTTCCTCAATTCTTTTGAGAAAATCGAGAAATATGAGGAACTAGGAAAACAAACACGTAAGCCTCTGAAAAAATTATACCATTTTGTGTATGTAGACTCACCGTTCGTAGTAGGTACCATTTACAAAAGAAAGGTAAAGGATTATGTCTATACACCTAGGTACCTATTTTCGTTATTTTTATAACTTGGCATTCATTATAATAAGTTAGTAATAAGCTCTTTGATTTAAGCTTTCGTGTCCTCCTCATCTAATTATGATAGATAACATTTGCATAACAACTAAGTACTAAGTACTGTGAAATTACCCACATTGTGGCTGTCCCAGTGAATAAAGAATTTGAATTGGCGTAATTAAATATTTTTACCACTAAGTATCTGCGGGCATTAAAAATTAATGATACCTACCTACATATTTGCTCTGTGTCTATGTGACTTTCAAAGGACTTTCATATCAAACTACTAGCTAATTATTAACTAATTATAGTATTGAAGCTGGAGTTTGACTTTGACTATACTTGGGTCGGAGTTTGACTCGACTTTGATGATTTAATACAAGTTGTTTATAAAAATTTAAATATATAATACAGCCTAGTGGGCTAAATATGCTAGTCGCGTGAAGATATAAAATTAAAAAAAATACTTTTCACCTCACTAGCTCGGAAAGATTCTCTTTGTCATTCAAAATCTGGGCGCAAAACGCATTTTAATCGCTTCCATTCAATAATTTTCTCGCTACGCTCGTGGTTCAATCCAGAAATCCAACTTTCGCGCCAAAAACCAACTTTGCAGCCTAGTATAACAAATAACTATTTCGTCACTCAGTTAGCAAAGTGCAATTTTGCACACTGTTTGCTCGCAGCAAAATGTGCCTGTTCGAGGTGCTGAGGTTAAAAAGTTTTTCATATTCAATTAATGATTATATTGCCCTTTACATTTAACGCAAACACACAAATAATGTCATCATCATCATCAGCCTGAAGACGTCCACTGCTGAACATATGCTTCCCCATAGAGCGCCACTTTGAGCGGCTTGCCTCAATTCCTCTCCTCCTTGTTCCATGGTCCTACCTCGTAGTATGAACTCAAATCGTGCCAAGTTACACTGGAATTCATTCAGTAGTTTCAGCGTGATGCTCAGCCCAGACAGACCACCACGTAGACTATAAATGGCGGTGGTGGGCTTTTACTTGGAAAATTTAATAAGGAATTTGGTTTTCTTAACTTTTATCTATGAACTTAAGCATTATCAATCATGAAGTCGAAATTAAATATAAAGTGCAAACATTCCAACATTTTAGGTAATTTTTAATTTATTAATATTTATTCGGCATCGCGCAAACGATATTTTTCTCTTTTTCGTATTTAAGGAGCATCAGTACGAACAACTGAATAATGAAAGTTTCTCCTACTGGGAATGTTACGAATTTATTATAAGGTATTATTGCTAGATTAGTATATTTCACTTGCAATGAATGAATGAATAGAATTCAGAATTGTAGACAATACGCAGATATAAGCGCATAAAATTTGTAAAAAATGTAATCTTGAGAAAGAGAGCAATCAATATTTATTAGGCTTTAAATAGCTTCAAAAATGAGGACAAGGGAGTTTTCACTACAAGCAACGTCATAAACAGTCCTATATTCTCGACATCGAAAGGGAGCATATTTTGCGATCGCATATAAAACCTCCGCTCCACTGTACAACGTGATAGATAACGTTACGTTGTCTTTATAGCGTCATAAAGTAGTTATTGCCGGGACGCGATAACACGCGATTTATAACACTTTAGCTCGCACTGCGTGGTCCATTCGCAGGCTCCGTAAGCACTCGTGTTCACTCGACATACACTTTATTTTACCAACGTTTAAAAGCTTGCTATTTTTTATCGAGTTGCGAAAAAGGTCCTAATGGGAAATCTTAAGGGATTACAAAATATTTGACGATCGGATTTTCTTCAGGCGATATTAGCCCCTTGTGTTTGCTACTGGTCTTTTTTGACAGCTAAACTTTAGTGGTGTTGGCGTAGACTATGCACTTATGCAGGACCGCAACAATTTAAACACTAAGTAGATACCTACCGTAGGTAGGTACCTACTTAGTTTTTAAATTTAAATCAGGTCTCTGGATGATGTTGTAGTATTGGTGTAGACCAATACTACAATATCATGCAGAGACCTGATTATAAGCAACTTAAAATAGTCTCTAATACCTACGACTTATCGTCACCGCCCATTATCTTGATTTGACGATTAAGGAAAGTAGAACCCATTGAATATAATAATATTACCTGTGCCGACGTTTTCATAGGTAGGTAAAAATGTAGGTATGTATAACGTAGGTGTACATAGTAACAAGAAGGGTTCGCAACCCTCCGTGAAAAGTTTGGGTGCCAAATTAGAAGGAAATGTAAGACCGGAATCAAGGTCGAAACGTGTAAAATTTAATTAGACTGTAGCTTAATTTGGTTTCTGTTTTAAATTAACACTACGGAGTTATGCGTGTAGTTTGGGTATGGGTTAGGTATCAGTTATAAATTTAATGCAATTAACATAATTTTAGTTTAGTACAAATTTTAGTAGAAGAAACACAAAGACTAATAAAGAAGGTAATAACCTACGCCAAGATTGTTCTCGTTGGTAACCTAATTAAAATGCGATGACTGACGTGCCCGTGCATAAGAAAAAGACACCGATGATTGTAGGCACTAGGTAACTACTTACCTTACTTTAAACACAGGTTATATAATACTAGTACTAGTACTTTACGTGTTTTGTCTTTTACTTTTAGGTACTAAATTGTGGGCCCCCCACTAGGTGGCCGGGCGATCTGGTGAAAACCGCGGGAAGCCGATGGATGCAGGAGGCGAGCAGCCACTCAAAGTGGCGCTCTCTGGGGGAAGCCTATGTTCAGCAGTGGACGTCTTCAGGCTGTTGATGATGGTTGTGTTCTTTACAACTACTTTAAGCCTTTCATTAAAACAAATGTATGTGGTATTCTGGTGTCAACGATGCCTGGCTGCCAGGCTATAGTTTATCCTAATTATTTCCAGCGACTTTTACCGACAAAAGCATGAAATACTGGCACCAGCATAATAATTGTGAAAGCTGGGACTGTCGTAAAGTAAAATTTCATTGCGGTGTGCCGACGTAAATATGAATTGTAGGAAATATGAGCTCATAGCAGCTGTGAAATGGACAGATGGGCGATTTATGTAAAATGTAAATGGTATTCTATTAGTTTTCCATTTTAGGTACCTATGGTAGGTTTTTCAGTATGTACCTGTCAATTGTTAACTAGGTATAATACCACCATATGCACCTATGTTTTGGTTTAGTCGACGTTGGACCTATTCGCTAAATGGCTTACACTATTCGCTTTTGAAATGGACCGTTATTAACGCTCTTTTTAATAGTTTCAGATAAATATTACGCTAATAAAGAAATGTAAAATAGTTTTCACTCATATCGGCTAGTTTTTTTTTTTTTTTTTATGTTATTGAATGACGTGACGAGCTAGTCGTTCGCCTGGTGTTAAGCGACACGGCCGCTCATAACAGATTGCAGTGTCACTCGGAACTCTAAAATTAAAGTTTCGCGTGACACTGCGCACGTCATCGTGAGACATCTCACAGTCTAAAAAAGTTTTTTAGACTGTGAGATCAGTTCGTAAAGTCTCATTTGCCCAGTAATTTCACTAGCTACAATGCCCTTCAAACCGGAACACAGTAGTGCTTGCACACTACTGCTTGGCGGCAGAATAACTGGCAAAGCGGTGGTACCTAGACGTGGTGGTAGACGAACTTTGCAGAAAAGTCCTACCACCTAGTAGTTGGAGTGAGGTAGCAATCTTCAAAACTTTTCCGCAAGATTTTGAATTAGACTATCATACGACGTAATGTTTTGTCGACATGCACATCCATCAAAAGAGGTCGTCCGTGGTAGAACTATATTTGCATATTTAACGATATTTGCATGCCTGAGCTTATGCCAAGAGAAAATTGGTAGGGTTTAGGTGTACCTACGCTAGCACTATCAAATCAACACGACCACAAATAGATTCGACTCCCTATTTATGTAAGTTAGGTACTTCTTTGATTCGGTTGGAGCACAGAATACCGTACGTAACGTAAGACGTACGTATACGTTAAGATACACTATCAATTTTATTGATCAACCGTTGTGATTGATCAGTAATATTGATCGTCATCATCATCATAAGCCTGAAGACGTCCACTGCTGAACATAGGCCTTCCCCAGAGCGCGCCACCTTGAGCGGCTGCTCGCCTCCTGCATCCATCGGCTCCCCGCGGCTTTCACCAGGTCGTCGGTCCACCGAGTGGGGGGCCGGCCTACGCTGCGTCTTCCGGTTCGTGGTTCGTTTCATAAGCAAAATGAAAGACAAAAACTGTAACTGTAAAAAATGAGAGCGTTCATTAATGCGGCAAAACGTGTCCACAATAATGTCCCATTTCACCACTTTGCATTCATATCCATACATGTGGCGGTTAATTATAGCGGTTCCGGTGCCGCTCGTGCAGTACCGGCGGCGCACTCCCAAACGTAATTGAAACTGTTGCATAACAACATTACAAGAGGGAGATGTGACAATGGCATAGATTTTAAGATTGGGTAGGTCATCATCAACAGCCTGACGACGTCCACTGCTGAACATAGGCCTCCCCAACAGAGCGCCACTTTGAGTGGCTGCTTGCCTCCTGCATCCATCGGCTCCCCGCGGTAGGTATTTGGTAGGTCTCGGTATCTACTTAGGTATATTACATTACTGCAAGCACGGATCATTGAAGAGATCAGGATCAGCTTGAAGACGTCCACTGTTGAACATAGGCCTCCCCCACAGAGCGCCACTTTGAGCGGCTGCTCGCCTCCTGCATCCATCGGCTCCCCACGGTTTTCACCAGATCGTCGGTCCACCTAGCGGGGGGCGGCCTACACTGCGTCTTCCAGTTCCTGGTCGTCACTCGAGAAAAGGTTCTCGAGGAGTGGTTCTCTTCCCCATCGGTTGTCAGTTCTACGAGCGATGTAGCCTCCCCATTGCCATTTCAAAATTTCGCGCCGCTGCCCGATGTCGTCAATCAAATGCAGCAGTCACAGCATTCATAACGCAAACTTGTAAGCGTAATTCCTCTATGCTTGTTCTTTTGCCAAAACTAAAGCTAACAGCAGTTTGGGCAAGCTGGTAAGTTCGTAATTAACGTACTTTGCCTTGCCTTATGCGCATGTGAGGATAAACTTCATAAGGTATGTATAACTATAACACAGACTGCTGAATGTTGAGATTGAGAGTAACAAAAAAACTTTAGGTCTGTGGGCTTAATAGTAGTAGATAGGAACCCTTATTGCTCGGTGTGACAGATTCTGGACTGGACAGAATCGAAAACGTAAACCACTGCACCTTGATTATTTATGATGGTTTCCTAGATTATTAATATTTTACTCGTATGGTATGGTATACCTAAAGATAGCGCACTAACTAGGTAACTACAATCGGAGCGGCGCACTCACGCCATCCTAGCGAAGGTAGGCGAAGGTTCACGAGCACATCACCTAGGTAATTAACCTTGTACCCGCCTACCCCTACTTTTCAGGGTTCCGTACCCAAAGGGTAAAACGGACCCTATTACTAAGGCTCCGCTGTCTGACCGTCTGTGTCTGTCTGTCAGTCTGTCACTAGGCTGTATCTCATGGACCGTGATAGTTAGACAGTTTAAATTTTCACAGATGATGCCGCTATAAAAACAAATACTAAAAAACAGAATAAAATAAATATTTAACGGGCTCCCATAAAACAAACGTAATTTTTTTGCTCGTTTTTATAGATTATGGTACGGAACCCTTCATGCGCGGGTCCGACTCGCACTTGGCCGGTTATTCCTATATTTCGCATATTTGGTACAGATTTTAGTACAATTTATTTTATTGATTTTCTGGAGGCCCATGACCCAGGAGTAATACTGTTCTATGCCCAGACACTCAATACTTGACGGATTGTCATTATAGAAGAAAGCCATTTGTTTGTGAGATTTGTGATTAGATTGATTGATAAGTAGGTTACCTACGTAGGTTACCAATCACGGGCTTTTGGTGTTGCCCAACCTTGATTACCTACTTGATTCGGTTAGCGGGTTTTTAGGTTGGCTAAAAAGTTTAAAGGCCTAAAACCATTACAATACAACACTACAGTAGGTACCTAGCTAGACCTACCTAACCGGGCTACCTGCCATACTTGCAGTAGCTTTACAAAACGCTACTGAAAATGAAAACTGAAGGACATTTTCATTTAGACACAAGCAGCGCCATCTATGGAAACTCTATAGAGTTAATATGTGGTTAGTTGACACAGACAAAACCCTCAACAACCTTTTGTTTAATTATAATCCACCACCACACTTTCTTGAAAATAGGACCACAGAGTACTTTGTTAGGACCAAACAGCTTTAAAGACCTCCATAATAAGAGTTGGAATGCAACCAGTGAGGTACTGATAATGTTGAGAAAGAGATCTGAGAACTGCACATGTTCTTGTCTTCTTGTACTTCAACAACTATTTTTTCTTTAGTCTATTTAACTATGTATGACCCCATCTGCCGTGTTTACGATAAGCGCATTAACTAGGTTATGACACATTTCGAGAAAAACGTGTTTAAAGTTTTTATTTTTAATTTGATTGTATCTCTGGAACTACTTGAGATATCAACATGAAAGTGGTACCAGCGGGGTGATCATGTAACTTTGATAGCAATGCAACAAAAGAAATTTCAATCCAAATTTGAAAATTTCCATAGTAACTCTGTACATAAGCTGCGTACTGCAACTGTCAAATCCATGCATTTTTGTGTTTCTATCAGTTGCCAACAAGTTACAATCAAAGAGAAAAGTGCTAAGAATATAAAAAATACAAACATACATACATTGACTCCTCACTAACAAGCTTAGAGTTGTTTAAGTAATACCACAAACCTACAATATTTTTGTATGGTACTGACATTATTTTTCCTATTTCATTTCATAAGCGGTTTTATCCAACAACGGTGTAAAAATAAATGCACAAATAGTTAAAAATGGGAAATCTATTTAATTGATTACATGCTACAAAACACATACACATTTACACATTTATTACATGCTAAAAATTTCAATATATTAACTGGAGTTTTCATGTTGTTAGATTTCAGCTATAAATTTATTGGTTTGACTCTACATATCACACATAGTTATTGCATACACATACTTATTAAAAAGGAACTATAAAAGGATTATGTATAGACCATTTCTGTGGGGCTACTACAATACTCAAAATGTTGGACCTTGGAAAGCTGATTCTATGTAAAATATACAGTTATGTTTTATCCATTAAGTGTGCAGCACCCTGTCAAACTGCATGTGGCTGGAGCCAATCAACAATCAATATCTTGGAAATCTACACAATTTCAGGCAATGGTCACTTTTCCCTGAGTTAAATAACATCATTTCATGTTTGATATTTAGAAAAAATTGTCATATTATAATACAATTTACAATACGTAGTGTGACAAGTTTAGGTAAATTTGTAGTCTTGGGATTTTCTTACAACCACCAGCGACTTTCTAAATTTACATACAATATAGTGATAGACATACATTCCTTTACAAATTATTTTGAACAAAGAAAAACATAATTATTTTAATCAATAAATATCTTGTGGTGGTGGTCTGCCAAACAGAAGCTTCCATGAAACCGGCTGGATCAGCACCGATAAAAGATCTGCATTATCTCCAAATAAAGACAGAATACTGTTCAAGTAATGAACCATTTCATATGCGTCAGGGATATTATCACCTTCCGAACAATACTTATACAGCAGCAGGCATGGTACAGATTTCTCTACACAAAGCTCATACATCATCGTACTAAAACCACCTCCAGGGATACTGAGTCCATTTCCATTTGATTCATGTACTTGCCACTTCAAATCTGACACCCTACTGCTGTATGGACACACATCATTCGCTAGATATCTGAAAGGTGAGGTTAGGATGTGCTTCTTTTCATGAGCAAAGCTACTCGTAAGGACAATAACGTCCTTTATATTCTTCCCTGTGAACTGCTCGACTACTTCTGTTAGAAACGTTTTAGCATATTTGTAAATAAGGGGTGCTCTCAACTGCAAAACAAGTAGTTTCTTCTCACTGCACCGATATAAGTCGCAGCTTCCAGAGAGGGATGTGGACTTTATGTCATATGGATCGTAACCAAGCACAGGAATAAAAGCCGGGCTGTGAACTGAGGCTGTTTTAATCATGTTCAAAGATGATATTAGTAGATCGCAAACTAACTGCCCGACGTTGCCCACAGCAACACTGGGCATGATAAGCGTATAATCACTCAAGTCACAGTCATCTAAAAACTTCCAAATGGGCAGAGACATGTTGTTTTACAATAAAACTTTACAAATACTCACTAAAATTACATTACAATAAATATTTCCAATGATAACCAAACAAAACAATGACTCCACTTTTTCGAATTTCGTGTTGTGAATTTCGTTGTCGTGTCTGAGTGTCATTGTCAGTTTGACAATGATAATCAATGACAAAGGGGGTATACAGAATTTGCAGAATGTAAGATTTTCTGACAGCTGGACGGCACGTAGTTCTACATCCAAAGGTAGATGGCGCTGATGATACATGGCTTGTTTTTTTTGTGAGGTGGCTTTGCCCTCTGTCATAGCGCAGTGTCACTTTCCCTTCACTCACAAGTGTAACCATTTGTGGCCAATTTCTGCCATTTTGACAGATTTGTCCCGTGTGGTCCCGGTTACGAATAGGACCACCCCATCTCTTCCCGTGGGTGCCGTAGAAGGCGGCTAAGGGAATATCCAGGGAATGGGTCGCAGCGTTCCCCTCGGTCTTGGTGGCAATCAATCTTCACCTACTGCGATCACCAAGCCGCCTGCCAAGCGTGGTGATTATGGCAAACCCCCCCCCCTAATGACAAGCACAAATAAAAACGGCCCCCAGTCCCCGGCAGCTCTGCTATCCCGTGGCTACGGTAGCGGCCACGGTAACGGCAGGGCAAGGGGTGCGAAGAATCCCCGGCAGACGCCCGGCTACCAACCCCAACGACGACCCCTGGCCCTGGCAACACATAACGTGCGCACACTGAAGGCTGACGAAAGGATGGTCGAGCTAGAGGCGGAGATGGGTAAGTTACGCTGGGATGTAATGGGATTGTCAGAAGTCCGAAGACAGGGACAGGACACGATAATCCTAAATTCCGGTAACTTATTCTTCTACCGGGAGGGAGACCAACTCTCCCAAGGGGGTGTCGGGTTTCTCGTCCGCAAGTCTCTCGTCAACAACGTGGTCAAAGTCGACAGTGTGTCGGCCAGGGTAGCGTACCTGGTACTCCGAATAACCAAACGGTATTCGTTGAAGGTTATACAGGTATACGCGCCGACATCGGCACACTCAGACGATGAAGTAGAAGCTATGTATGAGGACATATCCGAAGCCATGCATACTTCCGAAACATACTTCACCGTTGTGATGGGAGACTTCAATGCGAAGTTGGGCACAAGGAATAGCGATGAGCTGAGAGTGGGGCCATTTGGATACGGGCAGCGGAACCCTCGAGGACAGAGGCTGGCTGACTTCATGGAGAAGGAGGGACTCTTTATGATGAACTCCTTCTATGAGAAGCGGCCATCCAGGAAGTGGACGTGGATAAGTCCCGACGGTTCCACTAAAAATGAGATAGACTTCATCATGACGACCAAGAAGCACATATTCGATGATGTCTCTGTGATCAGCAAGGTGAAAACCGGTAGCGATCACCGTATTGTTAGAGGCACATTGAATATCAATGTTAAGCTCGAAAGGTCACGTCTGGTGAAGTCTACGCTCCGTCCAAATCCTGTCCAAATCCAAAACCCCGAAGGCTTTCAGCTGGAACTCCAAAATCGCTTCCAGTGCCTAGCCGACTGTAACACAGTGGACGAGCTAAACGACGGGTTGGTGGAAACTGTCCAAGCTGTTGGATCGAAATTCTTTAAGACCCAACGCCGAAAGAAGACTCAAAAGCTCTCAGAAAAAACTCTTGAGCTAATGGCCGACCGGAGCGAAATGAAGCTGCAGTCTTCAGTTGATATGTCAGCCTACGGTGAACTCAATAGACGAATCTGGAGTTCCTTGCGACACGACTTGCGTGCTCTTAGTACTTCACGTATTGAGGCCGCAATTGAGCGGAACCAAGGCTCTAAAGTGTTCGCAAAGGATTCGTCTATTGGGCAACACCAAATGACAAAACTGAAGACCGAAAATGGTAGCGTCATTTCATCCAAGCCTGAGATTCTGAGAGAGATCGAGAACTTCTATGGACAGTTATACACCTCGACACGTAAGCCCGCTACTAACACAGCTCAGGACATCAGAGCCAAGTTAGTCCGACACTATACCGAAGATATCCCGGACGTCAGCCTGTACGAGATTAGAATGGCCCTCAAACAGCTTAAAAACAACAAGGCACCAGGTGAAGATGGAATTACGACCGAACTTCTGAGAGCGGGTGGTAGACCGGTACTTTTAGTCCTCCAGAAGTTATTTAATTCTGTCATCCTTGAAGGTATAACGCCAGAGGCATGGCACAAGAGCGTGGTGGTGCTCTTCTTCAAAAAAGGCGATAACACCTTATTGAAGAACTATAGGCCCATCTCGCTCTTGAGTCATGTGTATAAGCTGTTTTCGAGAGTCATTACGAATCGTCTCGCACGCAGGTTTGATGAATTCCAGCCTCCCGAACAAGCCGGTTTCCGAAAAGGCTTTAGCACCATAGACCACATCCATACGCTGCGCCAGATTATACAGAAGACCGAAGAGTATAATCGGCCGTTATGCCTAGCGTTTGTGGACTATGAGAAAGCCTTCGATTGAATCGAGACTTGGGCGGTGCTGCAGTCCTTGCAGCGATGCCAAATTGACTATAGGTATATCGAAGTTTTGAAGTGTTTGTACAGTAAGGCCACTATGTCAGTCCGACTACAGGACCAGAGTACGGAACAAATTCCATTGCAAAGAGGCGTGAGACAGGGAGACGTTATTTCTCCGAAACTGTTCACAAACGCATTGGAGGATGTTTTCAAGCTCTTGGAGTGGAAAAGATCTGGCATCAACATAAATGGCGAGTACATCACTAACCTTCGTTTTGCCGATGATATAGTCATAATGGCGGAATCGCTCGAGGACCTTAGCACCATGCTCAACGACCTCAGTAGAGTCTCCCAGCAGGTTGGTCTTAAGATGAATATGGACAAGACAAAGATCATGTCTAATGCTCATGTTCCACCTATACCGGTAATTGTTGGGAACGATACTCTCGAAGTTGTCGACAAGTATGTCTACCTAGGACAGATTGTCCAATTAGGTAGGTCCAACTTCGACAAAGAGGTGGCGCGAAGAATCCAACTCGGCTGGGCAGCGTTCGGGAAGCTTCGTCCTATCTTTTCGTCCAAAATACCGCAGAGCCTGAAAACGAAAGTTTTCAATCAGTGTGTGTTGCCAGTGATGACTTATGGAACTGAGACATGGTCTCTTACTGTTGGCCTCATTAGTAAGCTCAAAGTCGCGCAGCGAGCTATGGAGCGAGCTATGCTCGGTGTTTCCCTGCGAGATAAGCTCCGGAACGAGGAGATCCGCAGGAGAACTAAAGTGACCGATATAGCTCTTAGAGTTAGTAAGTTGAAGTGGCAATGGGCAGGCCACATCGCTCGTAGAACTGACAACCGATGGGGAAGAAAGGTTCTCGAGTGGCGACCACGAACCGGAAGACGCAGCGTAGGCCGGCCCCCCACTCGGTGGACCGACGACCTGGTGAAAGCCGCGGGGAGCCGATGGATGCAGGAGGCGAGCAGCCGCTCAAGGTGGCGTGCTCTGGGGGAGGCCTATGTTCAGCAGTGGACGTCTTCAGGCTGTTGATGATGCCCTTCACAGGGCAGTGGCTACTTGAATATTTTGAAAGATTTAGGAATTTTTATTATTTTGAAGTAAAATTCAAAAATATAGCTACGTAATATTAATTCATTGACTTCGATATTTGGTGGGAATCGCTGTTACCACACAGATCAGCAGGAGAACTTAAGTGACCGATATAGCTCTTAGAATTAGCAATGGGCATTGGGCAGGCCACATCGCTCATAGAACTAACAACCGATGGGGTAGAAAGGTTCTCGAATGGCGATCACGAACTGTGAGACGCAGCGAAGGCCGGCCTCTGGTAGGTAGGTAGGTACCTACTTACCTTAGTCCTTATTCTGGGATTTGTTGAATTCTATGATTAAAGGGTTTATTACATTTACTAGCAAATTACAAGCTGGTTGCACCCTCACGCCAAGTAAAGACATGATTAGAAAAAATATGAATGTAAAACCCATGTATGATGAAAAAAAGAGAAATATAAATAACGTTGATTAGGTGATTAATGTTAATTTGCCTCCTTTTTTCATCATTTCTACATGAATTTTGGGTTCTTATTTAATAATTCCTTGATATTTTAAAAGATATATGAGTAAATACTAACGAAAAATATTTCTATTACTTCCCTTGTATTGTTACTATTACAAGGCGAGGCATATTTCTGGGAGAATTCAAAGTGTGGGCTGATTTTTGCCTATTTACGGCAGACTCTGCAATGTGCAGATGGTCACACTGTCATAGCTTTCCCTGCTTTTGCTTCACAGCGCGGACATAGATGCAGAGAGTAGCTGTTGATGGTCTATGCATAAATCACAGTATCGTTTTTTTCTCTAATCTGTGGCATAAATCTTCAGAACCACAGACATGGTAGTGATAATTATTCACGCCACGAAAAAGTCTAGGTCTGTGATTCGCGGCCATGTCTCCTCAACGCCATCTTACGGATTTGAAAGAACTAATCTTTTTTTTAAATTTGGGTGCCTGAAAACCTCCTATTACCCGAAAAGCGGGTAATTTAACGACAAATTGAGGAAGCGGGTAATTTGGTGGCTATTTACATCGGGTATTTTGCATTGCAGACAATATTAATTCAAAAAATGCTGCCTGTTACCAAAACTCACTAAATACCGACATTACTCGTGGCAGTAGGAGAAGAAATTCGAAAAGCTGAGGGCATCGTAGCATTTCCAGCCTAATACTGACACACTACAATAACAAAACTTTATAAATAAGTTAGCTTAGGCAAAAATATTTTCATTACGTTTGAAAATTATGTGTGTTGATTACATAAAATTAGTTTTGTTTTATGGCCCAAAAATACCTCATTTTCAGGTATTTGAGCTTTGATGACGCTGGCGCGTGGGGTGGCGGGCAAAATTGGGTAATTTTGTGATTCGGTGCGGGTAATCTGATGATTAATGTCTGGCCTTGCAGCCCTGACAGTGACAGCTACATACAGCTTTCATTTTCGATCTAGCTACATAATGATCTGGCTAAACCGCAGAAGCCACAAAAACACAGACTACTATACGCTAACGCTTCACAAAAAGAAAGAAGTTGAAGTTGAAGTTGATGATCTGGTGACACTGGCGAAATTGCGACATCATTCCGTCGCAGAGGCCATAATCAAGAAGTCAAGTCAAGTCAAGTGTTTTCGATGTTCTGCTAATCTGCTATTCTCCAATCTCCAGCCATTGATTTTTGTTGAAAATTCTCAACGATACATTACGAATTGCTTATCTCTTTCTCGATATAAACTCAATAGTTAGTGGCAGATTCTTTCATTTCCATATAAAAACATTTCATACGAAAACTTTATTGGATTATGACTGAAAACGAAAGTGTTGATCCACAGTTGGAAAACTTCATTCTAGCCGAAACACAGAAACAACGCTTTCAGGTAAAATCAATATTTATTTAATTGTATATTTAGCAAAAGTTATTTATAACTATCTATCCTTGTAGGTACTTGCTTGATGATTCGGGGTGATACAAACGCTCGACAATCATCATCAGTGCTAACAATGTCATTAATTAAGTGCTGTGAGCTGATGCATAAATTGAATGGCGACCTTTGAACTAACTTAACATTGATAAAAAGTAAATAAAAATCACACCTTGTGCATACAGATTTGACCTTAATGCTATGCTGAAACCAAGTATGTAAATGTCGTAATAGTAAACATTTTATTGTTCTTTATTTCAGGTGCTTGTACACGGCCTCACAGACACATGTTGGGAGACATGCGTGGGGCGGCCGTCCACGCGGCTGGACTCCAAGACTGAAGTCTGCATTATGAACTGTGTAGAAAGGTTTATTGATGCCACAACATTCATCACCAAACGTCTAATGAACACCACTAAGTACCGATCTGAGGCGCCACTAGAATTCCAGTAAATAAAGTTATTGAATACTCCACAAGATGTTCTCCGCCATCAGAAACTTTTTGCACCGTCATAGGAGGAAGTTTGTTATTAGTGGAGCTGTATTTGGAGGTCTTTATTTACTATCCAGCTATGCACAAAAGAAATTACGGGAATGGCAAGAAAAAGAAGCTAAGAAATTCTTTGAAATGACACGAAAGAAGCAGCACTTTGAAAGCACAGAGAGGACTTGCAACCAAACCATACTTTCCCTCTCCAAAATTGTGTCAGAAAGCATTTTAAATGTAATTAACACAGAAGAAGTAGTACAAAAGTTGAAAGACAATCCTGAAGATAAATTAGCGCTGTGGGAGCAACTAAAGATTATGATATTCACTCGGCTCTGTGTGCTTGTGTACGCTTTGTGCATTTTACAAGTAACCCTGAGAGTCCAGCTCAACATAATTGGTGGCTACTTGTACCGGGATTCAGTTCATGAACATGACCCTCTTGTAGACAGTGAGTTACAATCTAAATACCTGTCTCTCTGCCACCACTTTGTAGGCAACGGTGTTGAAGACTTAGTCAATCAGATTCAAAAGGCAGTCAAGAAAGTTGTAGAAGCGATATCACTAAAATCCAAAATCACACTTCAAGATGTAGAACAGATGTTCTGGTCAATACAAACAATCCTATGTACGGATACATCAGCAGGCGACCCTGTTAGAAAGATGGTTCATTATTTGGTTGGTCACACTGAAATTAATGAAGCTAAGCTGGATACTATTGTGAAAGAGACAATGGACATTCTAGAGAGTGATGAGGTGATAGCCATTGCAACATCTTCAGTGAGTCGTAGCTTCTCGCTGGTCATCGATGAGGTGGCCAACTTGTTTGTGAATAAATCCACACCAATTACCAAAAACCACTTGGAGGTTGAGGACCATATTATTACGAATGGTGCTCTGAATGCCGGAGCATCTTCAGTGTTTGTAGATGTGAACAAAGTAGAGATGCATTTTGTTAAGCTCCTGCCGGTGATAAATGAGCTTATTACTAAGAACAATTGTAAGGGCAACACCAACATTCCAGATTTGATAACGCAGCAGCTGACTCTTAATGATAAGCTGAAACTGCTTGGTGCAAACATTTATGAAGTGTTTAGCAGTGTGTAAACTGAATAACACACATATTTTTGAAATTGTATTTAACGGTAAATATTATTGGGTAGTTACTAATGTTCTAGTGATTTAAATCTGTATTATGTAAATTGAAATATTTTAAATTGTTGTTAAATTGCCATGCAATGAATTGACTGCAATGTGGTCATCTACAATTAAAAAAAGTGAAAAATGCGAAGTTCTAATTACACTAAGTTGAAGCTCATTAATAGTAAGTAGCGATTCTTTCACACATGTAGATTTGTTAAAAATTATAATGGCTTTTAAAAATGATTTACTGTAAACTTTTAATAATTATTGTAGAAAAATTATTACGAATGACATGACATGTGACATTCTGAATCATAAGTTAGTGCCAAAACATCTGCCCCGGTAATGATAATTTGGTATATTCGCTTGTAACACACTACATTATTGTAAACTGAATTAGAATACACAAAGTAGGTGAAATACAGTTAAATAGTGTTTAAATTCAATTCTGCTTTTGTAACAGTACCAATCATAAAATATTCATAGTGTAATTAAATTATTTGATTATTATTATTATGTACTAAGGTAGGTTATGTAAATCAGCCCTTAGCCTTTCTATTGTATTTCTATAGGCATACCACACGGGTACACTTTCTTTGTTCAGGTCTTTGTCAAGCTATTATTAAAGTAAGGTTTAAAGATTTTGTAATTTGATGTTTTGGGAATAAAATAAAATATTAAGTTTTTCTTTGTTTTTGTTTGGACTATCTTGTAGTTTACATTGTAACGTAGACTAGAGTTTCTTTTTCATGTGTTTGCTTATATCAGTGCCACAGAATATTAAAGGATTTTTGTTATTTCATATTTCATAGTATACATTCTGATTCTGACAACCGATGGGGAAGAAAGGTTCTCGAGTGGCGACCACGAACCCGAAGACGCAGCGTAGGCCGGCCCCCCACTCGGTAGACCGACGATCTGGTGAAAGCCGCGGGAAGCCGATGGATGCAGGAGGCGAGCAGCCGCTCAAGGTGGCGGGCTCTGGGGGAGACCTATGTTCTGCAGTGGATCTCTTCAGGCTGTTAATGAGGTGATGATAGTATACACTATTACTAATAAACACTGCATAACAGTGGAATAACTTCGTGTTTTATCTTTGCCTATTTCAAAGGTAGAGAGAAACAACACAAAATGGCTATTCTTTCACTACACAATGATTTTATTAGTAAGGGAAAGTATCTTGGAAGTATGTAGGATATATTGCCGTGCGCAGTGCCTACAGTGTCACGCAAAACTAAGGCCATACACGTTCAATTTTAATTTATTTATTTATTTATTTATTTATTTGGCCTTATAACAAACACGTTATACTAGGCAAGTCAAATATACAATGTTTTAAAATTAATTAAAAAAATCAAGCAATAAATACACAAAATAATTCAACATTTGATTGATAAATAAATAATTTAAGTAAAATGTAAACAGGTAGCAAACACGCAAAATAATTAACATTTGATTGATCAATATATAAATTAAGTAAAAGAACGTAAACAAGCAGCAAATACGCAAAATAATTAAAGATTTGATTAGTAAATAAATAAATTATGTTAAAGCATGTAAAGAGGCAGCAAATATGAAAAATAATTAAAAATTTGATTGACAAATAAATAGAATCACAATAGCAATTATTCAATTTTTTTTTTTTTTTTTTTTTAATTAATTTTATATGAAAAATAGCAGTAAATACTTAAAACAATTAAACATTTGATTGACAATGAAATAGGATCATGCTAACGATTAGGTAATAAATCTACTCACTCACACAAATGAAGATTGAGTCAGACGCTTCTCCATAAATTCTTTTAACGAATAGAAAGGGTTAGCCTCCAAAAATACTTTCAGTTTTCTTTTGAAATCATTTTCGTGTAATTGAGTTAACGTTAAAGGAAGTTTGTTATACATAGATATTTTGATGTACATGCCCTGTTTTTGGACCTTATCCAATCTGATTCTCGGGTTAAAAATTTTTTCTTTATTTCTTAGATTATATGTATGTATTTGTTCATTTTTCGTGAGGTTTTCTTTTTCTTCGTGTATTTCTAGTAGGCTGTTATAAATGTATAAAGATATCACGGTCATTATTCTATTTTTCTTAAAATGTTCCCTGACTGATGCACACTTTCGTAAGCCAAACATTATTCTCATTGCTTTTTTTTGCATCTTTAGTACCTTACTTATGTCTGCTGCGTTACCCCAAACAGTAATCGAATATCTGGCTAAGGACTGTACGTACGCATAGTACACTGATAAAAGAGACTTTTTATCTAGCAATGGCTTGAGCTTGAGCAGTGCGTAATTTGCGCTCGCCATCCTTTTACACAGTTTATCAATATGGGCTTCATGGCTGACTGTATAATCGACAGTGTAGCCCAAAAATACAGTTTCCTTTACACCAATATTATTTTTCGCACATTTTCGAGCTTGGTACTGCATTACCACGCTTTTATCAGCATTAAGTATAATTCCGTTATCATGAAACCATTCCTTCAGGATCCCTAAAGCTTTGTCTATTTTACTATCTAATTCGTTTTTACATTTATCTCTCATCCCCACATGGGTGTCGTCAGCAAATAAGCTAGTATACGTCCACTCTGGTAACGAGTTGACGAGGTCATTTACGTATATTAAAAATAGCACAGGACCCAATATAGAGCCCTGTGGCACCCCTATATCCAAAGTACCAACTGCTGAGTCAACTCCATTCACAGATGCGACTTGACTCCGATTTTGCAAATACGTGCGCATTAAATTCAGCTCAGTTCCTTCAAAGCCATAGTACTGAAGTTTCAATAACAAGATGTCATGCCTCAGACAGTCAAAGGCTTAATGATCAATCATTGTGATTGATCAATTTTATTGATCGTGTAGGGTTAGTATTGGTCAATGTTTTTCGATTTACAGTTTGGAGAAAACATTGATAGAATTGGTCTCGTCATTTTTATTGATCAATAAAATTGAACGTGTATGGGGGGCCTAAGGGTGGATTTTTGATCCGTAGGTAAGGTACCCAATGTTTAAAATCTCTAAAAAATTCTAATGGTCATTTGTTAGAATTTTAACCATTGGTTACCTTAACTAAATACCTACGTATCAAAAAGGTCCAATGACACGTCATGACTATCTCGTTATTACTAGCGTAAACAGTGGCTAGTCTTATTATCCAAATCCCAACCAACTTCACCAACTATTATTTATTCTGGTACACGAAATATTTCAGTATGATTTTTTTTGTCAGAAACGTGACAAAAAAATTATTGTTAAGTGTATGATATGAGTCTATTAATAGGACTGTCTGTGATGTGGTGGTAAGAAGGCTGGCTCAATCCAGAGGCGCGGCGCGCCGGCGCCTAATGGTGGAAGTGGGAAAGTCACATTTCTTTCGTCAGACTCATTTTTTCAATGACACGTGTCTACCTGTATCGTTTTTCATAGCTCCTCGGTAGTTCTGGTCTCCTGGTACTTCATCAATCATCATACTTTAGATCAGTTAATAGCACAACAACTGGGGGCTGCTGGGAATAGGTAAGTGTTTCTCTTATTATCAACGATAGGCTAACATTTGACCACCGTCTCACCTGAAGGTAAGTGACGACGCGGTCGACGATGGAGCTCCCAGATTATATTAGTCAGGAAACAATGACGCTGGTAAGATGTTCCATTCCTTTGCTGTTCGAATAAAAAGTTAAATTAACCACCCCCGGTGGGGACCGTTGGCACGACGTTTTTATTGTAGGCGAAACCACCCACACTGGGGGCCGTTGATACTAAACCTTAATTTTAATGGTAACCACCTGCAGTGCGGATCTTTTAAGGTGGGGGATCTTTGGGAATAACCCTTCTATTCAACGCAGCAGGCCAAATAAGGCAGGTAGGTATTTGTGCAAATACTTGTTCCGTGCCTGGGTGTGTGGGGACATAATGATCCTCATAGTTCCTGGGTTTCTAGATACAGGGAATCCTATTATTAAGGGCCCAGGATCTATATAATTATGTAATGATACATTTTATCTAAGTGTTCAAATGTGAACTCGGCTACAGAAATTAATGAAAAAATCGCTCGGCTCTCTAGCTGTTGTTGTCGTTGGTCTCATGACAGTACGACGCATTCTCCATTCGATACCCTTTGTGCTAAAAATACCACGATGGAGATATATTAAAAACAAGCTGAAGCTACCGTGGATGACTGGATGTGGCCCATCCGCCGCCGATCTTGTGCAATCCACAAGATATTTCGATTTGTCTCTTGCCAGTTTTAAATTAACGGTCGCCATAAGTATTTATGTTTGTTTCTGTTTACATTTTCTGGATCTAGAACGCCAAAAATAAGAGAACAGTTGTAGGTAGGTAGTTTAGTAGGTATTAATACCCAAGTAACTAAAAGCCTAAAGCCTTGACACTGAGACCAAGCTTTAGATATTAGATTTTTTTTGGAAGGGATAGAGTATGCGTAGTGGGGGGTCCGATGCTATTATATACTTCTTTCCCCCACCGCATGGAAGGTGGATGGAAGTAGGAGTGAAGGGAAGGGGACTAGATATGTTATTAAAATCCCGTTAAGATAACTTCTATGGAAGAAGCAATCTAGTAAGAGGATGTAAATTTTACTCTAGCATGTTTTTAGAAGACGGTGGCTACTTAGCGCATCGACTTTGGGAACATGCCCTCTGGGATTAGATTGACACACTAATCTAAATAGGAGTTGGTTTAACAGAGGACAACGTGTGCCCTTTATATTCTGTGCCTTTGCCTTGAGTAGGGTGAGGTTCCTAAAAACTTTATGACTGACTAATCAAAGCTTATTACGATTATACCACATAAAATTAAATGCTTGCCTCCATGCCTCCTTATATCATTAATGATGTTTCAAATTGTAGACACAGCTGTGACCTGCGACACATTAAATTACAATTTGCGTGGCTGCGGGTACCTAGATATTATTCAATTTTATTAACTATAGACCAATTGCATGTATTGTAGGTACCGTGCCGTGTAACTATGGTGTCGGCCCGGGGCGCGCGGCGTAAGAATAGGACCACCCCATCTCTTCCGCGAATGCCTAAGAGCCGGCTAAGGGCAATGAAGAGCCGGAAATGGGCAGTGGCAATCCCCTCAGTCTGCATAATTATAATCTACTGCGATCTGCGATCAACAAGACGCCTGCCAAGAGTGGTTTATGGAAAACACTCGCTAATGGGAGAGATCTATGTTCAGCGTTAGACATGAAATAAAGAAATAACGACAAACGATCATCACACATAGATCCTGGACCCTAACTAGGATTCCCTGTATCTAGGGACCCAGGAACTACGAGGACCATGGTCCCACAACACCCAGATACAGGAAAAAATTTTGCGCTTTTTTCCTGTGCATAAATACCTGTCCTGCCGCCGGAATCGAACCCGCCGCCTCCGGGTTATGAGCCGACCTGCGCAACCACAACATCACGGAGGCTGTGAAAGGCTGATGATAATTATAGGTATTAGATAGAGGTCTAATGTCGACTAAACCATCTAATATAGGTACCTACCTATCTATTTTATGTATTTTCGTTCAAGTAGTAGGTACCTACGTGCCAATATCAATTATTTAGCGTAGAGCCAATTATTTATTCCGTGGTAGAGACACGTAGAGCTGGCAAAGATAGTATTATCAAAGGACACACATCGTCAGGAAGCACGTAGGTAGGTATTTTCCCTATACATTTCATTAAGTTCGATCTAAAGTCTATTTTCTTTCAAAACATAAATATCTATATATTGCCTGCATCCGTCCGTCCCTAAAGCTGGGAATGCTATACCAAGAGATCCAGCTCGTGATTCTAATCCATTACATTTGTTACGCTAAGACGGCGATACATGACCTACTGCAAATAAAAATCATAAATAATGTAGACCTAGGATTGAGAGTAAAGGCTAGTGGCCTGCTATTTTATTATTGCATAAAATAATATTCATCAAAAAATAAACAGTTCTGAAAATATTCATTAAATATAAAAAAAGATATGAAGTTACAAGCATTTTAAATTGCAGGAATAGAAAGAGAGCTCAAACAAGCAGTGACGTCACTTTTTGGTCCTTCAGAATACCGCATTACTAAGCTGTGGTAGCTTTACATAGAATCTGTTTGGCATGTGACGTCACAACGTGTGTTTTCGTAGTATCTGTGGGGAAGCTTCACAGGATCTGTTTTGCGAGAAACGGACAGGCGATGCCCCCTCCAAAAACATTAAAAGCTTATCTCCGTTATTTATTTACCAATTTACATGGATTTTACTTATTTTTTTCTATAAAATGATTGTATTAATTTTTAACCTACTTTATGAAAATAATATTACCTTTTTAATTTTGAGGCCGGCAACTAGCCTAGGTCTATGCCGTGGTTTCAACCCATAGGTATTTGAAAGGTCAACCCTCCGCTCTCCCCAATAGTAGGTACCTAAACTATGCAGACCTTTTGCCTTATTTCTACAAATAAAACCGTGTCCGGTGTCACGGAGCCTAATCTAGTAAACACTACCTATAGCTATGCATGCCAAATAAGTTGAACCAATGCGCCAGTCTGTCTGCGACAACAGCAATACGTTGACCCACATCAACGAGACAGCAACGCCAACGGTATTACATTATAAATGTATTATTGTATCACCACAGAATAGATATATAGTTGGTATCACGCACGCCGCACGTAGGACAAGGCAGGCAGCACCGACATAGTAGCTTGTTTTTTTTAATAAGAAATAAGTAACGTTGGCTACTGTGTGTGTATAGCCTGTCACGTAGGGGCCCACCAGGGCCATATTAAGATTAAGTACCACACGTGAGCCCCTAGCCCAAGGGCCCACGTGAGGGGGCCCTAGGCTGAACATAAATTGTAACTCAGAATAAACATAGTCCATTGGGATGCGAGCTTCCTAAATATTATACAGTCTCTGGTGTGGGGGTTGACCAGAGGCCTTAGGGCGTAATTCTGGTGGCGCACCATCACCACCAGAATCGTGTCTCACGGCCTAGTAGATTGGCGCGTGCAGGATGGTAGGCGATATTCATTACCAGAATAGTTACGCGGTAGGTGTGCAGGTCGGCTCATAACCCGCCAACTGCTGGTTCGATTCCTGCGACACGACAATGTACCCAATAATACAGGGTAATGTAGGACCATATTATGATCCTCGTAGTTACTGGGTCCCTACTCTCTACATACAGGGAATCCTAGTTAGGATCCATGGTCTATGTATGTAATGTTGGGCGTATTATAGTATTATTTAATTTATTATTTAGGTACTAACTGACCCGGGCCCCGGAGTTTTAAGTCCTAACCGTGTTCATGGGAAGAAAGAAGCGAAAGGGAAAAGATAGGGGGAAAGGATAAAAGGATGGGTGGGATGGCATTAGAAGGGAGGCAGGCGAAGCCATCCATAGGAAACTAATAGTACAGGTAAGTACCTACAACTTAGTTACCAAGTCTTAGTATCTTACAAAATATCGAATTAACATTGTAGGTCTACGATGGGCTATTCTTAGGGTTTCTTTGCGTGATGAAATCTGGAATGAGGACATCCGAAGAAGAATAAAACAATATGAAATATCAAAACATCATTTTATACATTGCTGGCCATATTCCAAGTTTAAAATCAAGAACTTCAGGAAGAAGTTATGTAACACGATTTAACTCTTACGCAAAATCATAGCGATTAATACGCGACGGGTTGTTTGTATAATTGGTTTCATTCGTTCAAGTCTCAACGATGACGAGAGCGAATAGCTCAACACTATTGTTAAAAGATCTGTCTGTGTTATTACAAAACAAGTACATTGAAGATATTTTTGAAATCTCACTGGAATCGATTATTTATGTAGGCAGTTAGGCACCTAGAGTTCATCGAATTTGTGTCTTAACTACTGTTTGTCAGCACGGCGGCGCTGAAGCGTGTGACTCAGTGGTAGCTCGTACGACATTCAATCCAACGCACCATTGGTTTGAATCCTGCTCGGCCCCGTACCAATGATTTTAGTATCTTCATCCACCAATCCACTTAATCAAGCGCAATAGATTATGGCCTACACTCTCTCCCAGTTCCCTACGCGAAGCGAATAGGGCCATGTCCCAGTAGTAGGAATATTTCGGCAGATGAGCAGTGCCTTTAGTCTTTAAGATAACTACTATAATAATATGAACTGCTACAAGCTACCTGCAAAAAAAATGTGGACTGTATGCTAGCAGCATACCCAACATGCTGGTACCATGCTCGTTGAATTGCAATGCCGATTCGTTGATGCTGATAATTATTTTCCATCTTTAAGTTAAATAAATAAATTACTGAAGAATACCATTTTCAGTGTTCAGGTACCTATAGCAAACGTACCTATACCCAGCTACATCTCATTGAGCTGACACATCGTATTGGAGGTTATCTGAGATTACGGAGATAAATGTTCTTTTAAATTCGCATCATTAGTTTACACATTTATCCAAATAAGAAAAGATTCCTTATCGAATTAATACCGGACTGCATTTTAAAGAGGTCCAGGCCCGCCCTATATTTCATGTAAGGGCCCACAAACCCTAGATGCGGCTGCGGTGGGAGGCCAGCAGTCTAAATGCGCGTTATTGAGGTGAGTGGTGAGAGTGTCTGGCAAAAGTCTCGTCCATCAATGCGGGCAGAGTGCGGCACCCACCACCGCACCATAGGCGACAGGCGCGCCGTGGCAGGGCGGCACTTGCGCGCGCAATCGGCGCACGTCGCGTCGCCAATAAGCCAGACGCAACCGGACGCGCTGCGCGTATATCGACGCGCAAACCATACGCCCGCTCGAATCGGCGATAACTGTGTCATAATCCGAACTTCCCTACTGTGCAATATAATAAAAACAATAAAATAAAATCTGTTCAGTGCTACACCGGCGGAAAAGTGCCGAATTTTCATGTAAGTGTTCAAAATAATATACTTAGAACAATGTATAATCTACATACAAAAGTAGGTTCCTATTCGATTAAAAGAAATACCTACAGCTATACGATAAAAACAAATTGAATAAGCCCGGAATCGATTATTTACTTACTATGAATAAAATCTACATATACCTAAACATTATTTTTATCTAAGTAAACCAGTTTCATTGATACGATAAGGGGTTTTAAAAAAGTGTTGTAACTGGTGCGCAAGTTCAAATAGATATGTAGGTACTAGGTAGGTAGGTATGTAGGTACGTAGTACGTGAATTATATCATGATATCTACATAAATATTGACTTTATTGGGGTCTTGACCGTTATCATGTTGTGTATCTCTAAATAAATAAAAGCTCCATTTGTATTTGACCAATACACCTTCCTACTAAGGTACCTGTCATGGACATAAAGGCATTAGCCATAGCTATTACTTAGAATACGTAAACTTATAGAAACACAGGTTTTCATAAAATTAAACCTTGGGTTGGTTACCAGTTTAGTTTTCATCTCGGAAAATTGCAGTTTTAAAAGGTTTTTTTTACATTTCACACAGTGCCATCTATCCCCAAACCATATGTGTAATAAATATTATACTAAACTAAGCATAGCTTGTACTATGGGAACCAGATAACTGATAGAATATTTAGATACTTTTGGTTTGTAAATATATACATAGAATACAATATAACACCCAGACACAGAACAAACACCTATCATCACACAAATTTTTGTCCCAGGTGGGAATCGAACCCACAGCCTACATCAGAAGGCAGAGGTACTACCTACTGAGCTATGGGGCCAGTCAAAACACAACTGTGATTTGATCCGTGTAAATAGAACCTGCAGTACAGTAACCCCGGCTCCGGCTCTCGAGTACCTACAACCGAGTTAGGTATAGAGTACCGAGAACTAACGAGTTGGTAATGAAGGCATAGAGGTAGAGCTCAAAATCACAGGTAGGTAGTCAGTCGTGTCGTAAGAATATAATTACGGTAGTCATTTCGGTAGCCCTTGAAGGATCTAAGTACTCTATATACCTCCAAATTCATTTTGGCTCCCTCCACTTGAATCCACAGCTCGTAGTACGCCACGCTCCACGCATGTGGATTCGTCAATAAGTTTTTTTTTTTTCAAAGGAAAACTTACAGCTAGTTATATACACATTAATACTACACTATAACAGAAAGCTAATTAAAAGTTTTCACAAATATCACCCCTAAAATCCACAATCCGTCCACGTTGATCCCCATGTAGGTACGAGGTAGGTACGTACATATAGGGCCAGCACATTCTGGGAAAACCTGTAATTAACACATCACACAGCATCGAGGTGTTTCGTCAGAACTTGGGCTTTGGATCCATCATCATCAGCCTGAAGACTTCCACTGCCCAGAGCGCCACTTAGAGCAGGTGCTTGCCTCCTGCATCCATCGGCTCTCTGCGGGGCCATGAGGCCAAAAATTTTATCCGCGATCGCTACGATCGCGCTTGTGTTTATACTTTATATTTTCATTAAATTAAATTCCATAAGTCTAAGTTTGGTTTATATTTCATAATTTTTGATTTAAGATCAACTGTTATGTGATATGAAAGCACCGCCTACCAGGGGGTACTGAAAGACAATTTCGAACGACTCGCGAAGCGGTGTTAGGCATAGCGGAGATTTCATTCAGAAAAAGACGAGTTTATGAATGAAATCTCGACTTGATAGAGATGACTGAGCGTCGTAATACTGGCATATAAGAAAACTCGAATTTTGATAGGTAATGGTTTTATCTAAAGGCGTTTATACTATAATTGAAGAAGTGCCCGCACTTTTGCGGCAAATGAATTCAGTCAGCTGAAAAAGGGGATAGGTATTAGGTATAAAAAAACCCAGCAATTTATAAAAGTTATCGATAAACTTAAATGGTGCTTTTTCGTAATGTTGGTACTACTGATATGTAATAATCTAATCTATGAACCAATCTAAAATCATTGTTGTGTGAAAGGTATACTCAACTTTTTATACTAATAATTTTTTTTTGATTATAATAAAATTTTACTCCCACTTTTTTAATTGTAATTATTAATTTATTTAACTATATTACCTGTATATCTAGTTATGTACACTAAGCCTAAGAAAACAAAATAAGTGAGTAATAAAAAGTTATAAATAGAAAACAGAATTTAGATCACTATCTGCGGGTAGCGTGCCCAAAAAGCTGGCGACATTCCCTCGTTGAATTGCCAGGCTAATTCGTTGGCCGAGGTATGTGCCAGCCCTTTGGTCACGCGTCAGCTCGACTAAACGTCTGGACAGCTCCCTGACCAGAAGTCGTGCCTTTATACTAATAAATAAAATAAAATAAATATCGTTGTCAATAAAAAATAAAATTTAAGTCGATGCTTATACCTACCTATATACAATAAGGCCCATTTATATAATAAGTTATTATGTACCTATAAGTACTACCTACCTGACCCAAATATTAAAAAAGAAAGAGTCACAGCTTGTTTTTAAGAAAATAACACACAGATACTAAGATCACTTTTTGTCCATCATCGCGTCGTACGGCCCGATTTTACCAAAGTAGAATAAATTTTATTCCAGGTATAACTTTCCAAGAACAACCGAGTTACACGAATATAGCCCTTATACCACCAATTTTGTAAAAGAATGAGACCTATTCCTTGGATACAATCAAAATGGTGTCTTTTTTCTGTAATTAATTCAAACAACTGTATCCGAGAGTAACGAATAGCCTTATACTTGGAATAAACCTTATTATTTTCCATCACTTACCATCAGGTGAGATGTAGTCAAACGCCAACCCATTGAAAGTAAAAAAAAAAAAAAAAAATTCCACTTTGTTAAAATCGGGCCTAGACGCACAAGAATTTGCCCTACTTACATAGGTCAGGGGTAATTTTAGATAACAATATTATGATATCAATAAAAAATATAAAATCACCAATAACTGGAAATATTTTAAGTATTTAAAAAACCGCTACATTTTCGCCTGGTACACCTATCCTTAACAAGGTATCCTCTGGTAGGGATAAGTGGAAAAAATATCCACTAGATCTACCGGTTTTGGTAGTTCACTGCCCGGAACCCTTAGGAAGTGAACTAGTTAGGAACTTATCCTTTTATTTAGCTGTTGAAGTATCAAAACCAAGTAGCTAATCCACGGAATAAATTAATAAAGGTACTACGTGCTACAGCATTTTTCAATTGATTTCGTTATCAGCGGAACCGAGGTCATCGGACATGCGATTATAATGAGTATGATGGCGTTGGCGAAATATACGGGCTCTATCTCGGGAGCGTGGCCTTTCAAAGCATCAGCAATCACCAGGTTGGTCTGGCCTCAGGGCATACCGGGACTTTTCCCGGTGCCTTGGGCCGGTCCAGACCCAGAGCCAAAAACCGGCTCCATATTCTCTACCTACATTTTAATGGAGAGCCGAGCCGTGATGACTGAGCTAATTATGATATTGCCTATTATAGGTAACTAACAAAAAAGTTCATCATCATCATCATCATCATCAACAGTGTACATTGTGCCTATATATGACAATAACAGCCTGATGTCGTCCACTGATGAATATAGCCTCCCCCAGAGCGCGCCACCTTGAGCGATTGATCGCCTCCTGCATCCATCGGCTCCCCGCGGCTTTCACCAGATCGTCGGGCCACCGAGTGGGAGGCCAGCCTACACAGCGTCCTCTGGTTCACAAAAAAGTTACCAGATGTATTTTACAAGTAACAGAATCACTATTCTAATTAGAGAGAAATCACTTAAAAATTTTCAATCCCTCGTAGCTAGACTCAATAGTCAATTGTATTTTCTTAGACCTGTGAACAACTAAGGATGGGTTTTTTCACCGATAGTTAAGGTAACCAATAGGTAGTTAAAAATGCTAACAAATTCTAACCAATGGTCAAAATTTGTTGGAACTTTTAATCATTGGTTACCTTAACCATGGATCAAAAAACCCGCCTTTGTTCCTATATTCCGTCGCGTCAGTTGAACTAAAGTCTGAAGGAAGTATAAAACAAAATTAGGTATTATACTATTATAACTGCAACAACAGCTGTGAATACATCATCCACTTTGTTTTATTAATTAAATAATTCATTATTCACACATGTACTGCACTCGGCATTTACTATACAAATACTCGTTACAAGTAGGTAACGTACATGCATATAGTTTCTATAACAATTGCAATCGATAAAGGAAAGTATTACAATTTCCTGTATTATAATAATTTAAGTACCTACAGCGTAAAGTTTAGGCATTTCTATTCTGGATAGTACATATACCTAATTAAGATTAATTTTCAGCCATGGAAAGATTTAGTTGACTAGATAATTATATAGCCATCTTTTACATTGACGTCTATTTGACAAGAATACAGTGAGGAGCGATGGTGACCGAGCGGTATCACGTGCGCTTCGCAATCTTGCGGCACCGGGTTTGATCCTCGGCCCAGCACCAATGACTTATCTAGTAAGTTATGTGCAGTTTGCGATGCCATGGCTCCGTGCCTCGGAGAGCACGTTAAGCCGTCGGTCCCGGTTTTCATAAGAACATCTATGGCAATCGTTACGAGTAGTCAGACGCCTGATAGAATCTGACACCAGGATCTAACCATCGCTGTTACTGGTTCCTTATGGGTTGCGAAGTCAGATGGCAGTCGCTCGAATTCTGGTAGCTCGCCCCTACAGGTTAGATTGGGAGCTGACCCCAATAACAAATGGGAAAAAGGCAAAGAGGATGATGACAGTGAGGTGTGATACAGTCATGTAATGTATCATAATACCTCAACGCAAGGATAGTTAGCATAAGTTTTAGGATTCCAAAATATGTCAACTAAAGCCTTTAAAATTAGCCCCGACTCTTCGAATAAGGTAACTACTTATTCTAAGCCCTAACTCTATCATTTTTATACTTAAGGGGGTTTGACAGCGCCGTTTAAAATATAGGTAGGTACCTTATCATCACAATCACACGGTGTAAATTGATAGGTAAGTGGAAAGTGGTAGAGCCCTCAGTTACCCCGTTGTTTATATAGTTTTAAAGAGATCACTGCCAGCGATAAGCCCGCTCATTGTTACACTACACCTACGTAAGATTTATTTTATTCCTGCATATTGTATATTTCATAGGTGAAACAATAAAGAGTTATCGATCCTATACCTACCTAGTTTTAATTCTGTATTAAAATAAATTGGTAACGAGGTAGATATACCTACCTACCTTCTAGACTAGACAACAGACATGTGCTTGTGTACACGCATGGTATTCATTTTGTTCTCTTGTCGTTCCATTATCAGAAATTGCGCCGTTTAGCTAATATAATAGCTATAATTAATTAAAAGCCAGCTAAGGCTTGTTGGCTCGATGAGGTGGTGTTGTGCCACACCTCTAAATATAATTAGGTGGCTACCTATCTACTTAGTTAATTATAGGCATAAGCAATCTAAGTATACTTGTCTTAATTGTTCTAAATTTTTCGTAATAAGTACTCAAATTTACTAGGTAGGCTGGGTTGCTAGGTATTTGTACTAGGTACCTATACATAATTATTGATTTCCTTTGAAAAAAGTGAACCTATAGTCGTAGATTTCATGGTAATAAAACTAGGTATGTAATGGATGCCCAGGAACAACGCAAGTTAGGTACTTACACTTATATTATTATTGTGTAGTGTCAAAGAGAAAACACGAGCTTCTCATTCGAAACAACTCAGGCCCTTAAGGTTTGTTTCTCTGAGGTTTTATCGTGTGATCATTAAACACCACTCATTGTTTTGTAATAGCCACTTTTGCATATCACCTTATTGTGGTTTGAAGTTAGGACATCTATTTACGCAAACACTACTTACCTATGCTAAGGCGCATTGTCCATTACATAGGAGCGAGGCTCATGCAGATTCCACAGTATATACCTACCTAGTTTTTGATTTGATAAACCCTTACCTCTTTACTAATAAACATTGCGTAGCGGAGAAATAGTTATATAGTGTTTTGTTTCTTTCTGATGACTGGCCTGTTAGCTCAGTTGGTAGTAGCTCCAAACTGTTCTGAACTATAGGTTGTGGGTTCGATTCCTACCCAGGACAAACATTTGTGTGATGAACATCGATGTTTGTTCTGTGTCTGCGTGTTATATTGTATTCTATGTATTTACAAACAAAAAGTATCTAAGTATTATATCAGTTATCTGGTTCCCATAGTACAAGCTATGCTATGCTTAGTTTGGGGCTAGATGGCGCTGTGTGAAATGTCCACACATTATATATAAAAAAAAACATATATTCTATTGAGTTTGAAATGAGTAAAGAAGAAACAAGAGAAAACACTGTAGCTATTAATTACACTGACTGAGTACCTAGCTATTCCACTGTTGTGCAGTGATTATTTATTAAGGGGGTTAGACAGCTTAGACCTTAGACTAGTTATAAGTAAAGATACATAGATACAAACGTACCCACGTATTAATTACCCAAATAGAAATGGACTCTATTTTCATCCTAAAAATTTATCGTTTTTCAGGCCTTAGTTTTTCTGCGTAAGAATAACACTTTAGAACACAAGATGTCATTTCCATCCATCGTATGTTTGCATTTCTCTGTGGCGAAAATATGTTGGGATGTTTTGGAAAACAGATGATTCGTTTACGAACTAACTTCTAAACAGACACAGGACGCGAAGTGATTGTTCCTAGCTCGCTAGGTAGGTATATACCTAGCCTACCTATTTATCACACATCTCTAAAAAATCTGAGTGTTTGCTCAAAGTCTCAGCGCCAAGTCCAAATGAACCTATTGGTGCTATTTTTAACAGACGCCCTAAAATCCAAAAATAAATAAAAACAATAACGTTACTTACTAAAATTATCTTCTTAAGCTGTTACTGCAGCTTATTAAGCTGTTTTCGAGAGTCATTACGAATCGTCTTGCACGCAGGTTTGATGAATTCCAGCCTCCCGAACAAGCCGGTTTCCGAAAAGGCTTTAGCACCATAGACCACATCCATACGCTGCGCCAGATTATACAGAAGACCGAAGAGTATAATCGGCCGTTATGCCTAGCGTTTGTGGACTATGAGAAAGCCTTCGATTGAATCGAGACTTGGGCGGTGCTGCAGTCCTTGCAGCGATGCCAAATTGACTATAGGTATATCGAAGTTTTGAAGTGTTTGTACAGTAAGGCTATGTCAGTCCGACTACAGGACCAGAGTACGGAACAAATTCCATTGCAAAGAGGCGTGAGACAGGGAGACGTTATTTCTCCGAAACTGTTCACAAACGCATTGGAGGATGTTTTCAAGCTCTTGGAGTGGAAAAGATCTTCATCAACATAAATGGCGAGTACATCACTAAACTTCGTTTTGCCGATGATATAGTCATAATGGCGGAATCGCTCGAGGACCTTAGCACCATGCTCAACGACCTCAGTAGAGTCTCCCAGCAGGTTGGTCTTAAGATGAATATGGACAAGACAAAGATCATGTCTAATGCTCATGTTCCACCTATACCGGTAATTGTTGGGAACGATACTCTCAAAGTTGTCGACAAGTATGTCTACCTAGGACAGATTGTCCAATTAGGTAGGTCCAACTTCGACAAAGAGGTGGCGCGAAGAATCCAACTCGGCTGGGCAGCGTTCGGGAAGCTTCGTCCTATCTTTTCGTCCAAAATACCGCAGAGCCTGAAAACGAAAGTTTTCAATCAGTGTGTGTTGCCAGTGATGACTTATGGAACTGAGACATGGTCTCTTACTGTTGGCCTCATTAGTGAGCTCAAAGTCGCGCAGCGAGCTATGGAGCGAGCTATGCTCGGTGTTTCCCTGCGAGATAAGCTCCGGAACGAGGAGATCCGCAGGAGAACTAAAGTGACCGATATAGCTCTTAGAGTTAGTAAGTTGAAGTGGCAATGGGCGGGCCACATCGCTCGTAGAACTGACAACCGATGGGGAAGAAAGGTTCTCGAGTGGCGACCACGAACCGGAAGACGCAGCGTGGGCCGGCCCCCCACTCGGTGGACCGACGACCTGGTGAAAGCCGCGGGGAGCCGATGGATGCAGGAGGCGAGCAGCCGCTCAAGGTGGCGTGCTCTGGGGGAGGCCTATGTTCAGCAGTGGACGTCTTCAGGCTGTTAATGATGATGACTAAAATTATATTTGCACAAGAAGACTGGTTTACTCGGAATGTACCAGATCATTATTATCATCGCCACAATATTATCATCAGTCATCATATTCATCGTCGTCAAATAATGAGTATTTTTATTTAGGTTGTTCCTGTCTGTCCCCTCGTGCTGTCCTCTCGAGGGGACAGACAAGAATAAAAATTATGTCTGTCCCCGAATTATTTTACCTATATTTTTACGTTTCGACTTTTTCCTTATCTATGTTTGTAAATAGACTTGTGACATCGCGCTTCGTAAAAACCAGTCCCCATAAGAACTGCCGTGACAATCGCACTAAACTGAATATGGGTAGGTACTTAAGTAGATAGCTACTGTAACGTAATTTGCATACAAAACTGTAGACACTAGACAACATGGAAAATAATACATTGTTATCGCAGTTAAAAGGCGAATAATACCTATATAGGTAACAAGTTAGGAACCCTATTACACAGGAAAACGCGGTGCAGCGGCTGCAAAACCTACCTCATCGAGTATCGACACAACAAATAAATGATACCATAATACCTACTTATACTTTTACAATGTTATAGAGTAATAGTACCTACACCTACGTACACTATTATTTATTCTTTGGTTATAGTCCTAAAGCGATAAGGCAAGGGCATTTACCTACACTGGGTGTTGATTTGCAAACCCGCAATATTTACAGAGGTTGATCTACTGCACTTATAGAACAAGAATCAATGAAAAAATAAATACCTAAAATTTATACTTTATAAACAAAAATCATCATCATCATCAACAGCCTGAAGACGTCCACTGCTGAACATAGGCCTCCCCCAGAGCACGCCACCTTGAGCGGCTGCTCGCCTCCTGCATCCATCGGCTCCCCGCGGCTTTCACCAGGTCGTCGGTCCACCGAGTGGGGGGCCGGCCCACGCTGCGTCTTCCGGTTCGTGGTCGCCACTCGAGAACCTTTCTTCCCCATCGGTTGTCAGTTCTACGAGCGATGTGGCCTGCCCATTGCCACTTCAACTTACTAACTCTAAGAGCTATATCGGTCACTTTAGTTCTCCTGCGGATCTCCTCGTTCCGGAGCTTATCTCGCAGGGAAACACCGAGCATAGCTCGCTCCATAGCTCGCTGCGCGACTTTGAGCTTACTAATGAGGCCAACAGTAAGAGACCATGTCTCAGTTCCATAAGTCATCACTGGCAACACACACTGATTGAAAACTTTCGTTTTCAGGCTCTGCGGTATTTTGGACGAAAAGATAGGACGAAGCTTCCCGAACGCTGCCCAGCCGAGTTGGATTCTTCGCGCCACCTCTTTGTCGAAGTTGGACCTACCTAATTGGACAATCTGTCCTAGGTAGACATACTTGTCGACAACTTCGAGAGTATCGTTCCCAACAATTACCGGTATAGGTGGAACATGAGCATTAGACATGATCTTTGTCTTGTCCATATTCATCTTAAGACCAACCTGCTGGGAGACTCTACTGAGGTCGTTGAGCATGGTGCTAAGGTCCTCGAGCGATTCCGCCATTATGACTATATCATCGGCAAAACGAAGGTTAGTGATGTACTCGCCATTTATGTTGATGCCAGATCTTTTCCACTCCAAGAGCTTGAAAACATCCTCCAATGCGTTTGTGAACAGTTTCGGAGAAATAACGTCTCCCTGTCTCACGCCTCTTTGCAATGGAATTTGTTCCGTACTCTGGTCCTGTAGTCGGACTGACATAGTGGCCTTACTGTACAAACACTTCAAAACTTCGATATACCTATAGTCAATTTGGCATCGCTGCAAGGACTGCAGCACCGCCCAAGTCTCGATTCAATCGAAGGCTTTCTCATAGTCCACAAACGCTAGGCATAACGGCCGATTATACTCTTCGGTCTTCTGTATAATCTGGCGCAGCGTATGGATGTGGTCTATGGTGCTAAAGCCTTTTCGGAAACCGGCTTGTTCGGGAGGCTGGAATTCATCAAACCTGCGTGCGAGACGATTCGTAATGACTCTCGAAAACAGCTTATACACATGACTCAAGAGCGAGATGGGCCTATAGTTCTTCAATAAGGTGTTATCGCCTTTTTTGAAGAAGAGCACCACCACGCTCTTGTGCCATGCCTCTGGCGTTATACCTTCAAGGATGACAGAATTAAATAACTTCTGGAGGACTAAAAGTACCGGTCTACCACCCGCTCTCAGAAGTTCGGTCGTAATTCCATCTTCACCTGGTGCCTTGTTGTTTTTAAGCTGTTTGAGGGCCATTCTAATCTCGTACAGGCTGACGTCCGGGATATCTTCGGTATAGTGTCGGACTAACTTGGCCGAAAATGGTAGCGTCATTTCATCCAAGCCTGAGATTCTGAGAGAGATCGAGAACTTCTATGGACAGTTATACACCTCGACACGTAAGCCCGCTACTAACACAGCTCAGGACATCAGAGCCAAGTTAGTCCGACACTATAAACAAAAATATTTTCCAAAAATTAAACCTACGTGTGTGAGAGCTCATTTAAAATACAAGATAATAAAAATGATTTATTAAATATTCGGCAACTTATTAAGTGTGGAATTAGAATTACATTATTAGGTGATATGAACCCTAAATATGAAGAGGATGCAAAACAACACCCAGTATATAGAGTTCAAAGAAGTATGGTTGCCGCGAATCCTATCCTACCATCACCCTAACAAACATCGAGACGAGACGCAAGTACTAGTATTATTTCCTCTGTGCCTACATCCCTACAACGTTACGAGAATAGGATTCGGCTTTCGGCGACCAGCTCTGTCTGATCTTCCAGTACCACAGGCACAGATAAAGTTGGTTGGTCTACCTACAGACTCTCTACCCTCTCTCTATCAATTCAACTTCATACTTTCGACACCAACACACGCATTATTTCGCTTCAAAAAAATGTAGACCACGTGTGTCATTCAAATTATTCACATACAGCAATTTGCAACAATCACACTTCGTTAAATCAACACAATTTACTGTGTACGTATAAAACATTAAGTAGGTACGTGAAATTTTAAATTACAATACCTACAAAGCTATTTGTCTATCAGGATGTGAGGTAGCCACACCGTTAACTGTAAACTGTTCGATGTACCTATATAACTAGAAGCTGTTGTTAATTTGATGCGTGGTGATTATGGCAAACCCCCCTCCCTATGGTAACGTCCATAGTGGCGTATTATGGGGGGAAGCCTCAGGCCTGTGTTCAGCAGTGGACGTCTTCCGGTTCCGGCTGCTGATGCATCTGTTGCAGGGCTATACAGAAGCGCTCATAGCGAAGCACGACTAGCCGTTTCTAAACGATCGATAATGTTAAGCAACATTCACTGCGGTCACTACTGTGATGGGTGACCGCTACAGCAAAAAGGTGGTATTTACACTAAGCGCTACCGTGGACAATAGTCGTTAAGCCAAGTCCTTTGGGCGGCCTAAAAATTCTGACACCAGGGCTGACCACTTCCCTACACGAGAAGAAGAAGAAGAGGGCTATATATACCTAAGGTCCAGTGGGGTAAGTGAAACATAGGTACTTTACTTTTGATTTTACGTAAACAACTCTAGCACAGTAATAGGACTCGCATTTTTAATAGCGCCTGTGCGAAGTATTCTTCCTGATTAATCAGCTATACTTATATCACGAATTTACAACTCTATAGTATTGCGTTTAGCGATGAAATCATCAAATTTAAAGGAGACAATGGTTTTTGCCATAACATCTACATTGGTCCACGATACAGTTTCAAAAGACTAAAATGACGTGGCAAAAATTGCTTCTATCTAATAAGAGTGAAATTCCTTCATAATAAGATCTAATTTTAAAAATACGTAAAAAAATTGAATTTGGGATAAGTAAAACATAGTAGTGGTGGTCAGGGGTTCTAAACTAAGTAGTGGAAAATGGAACAAGATCTTTATTTCGTTATGATTTTTGATTGTTATTGTACATATTATATACCTCTTTGGTTATTAGCACATTTTTAAATTTGTTCTAGAAACTTGATTGGTGTCGATTTATCGATTAATTAGAGATTTCCAAACACCTATCCAATTTGTTTTATTTTTTTTTTGTTTCCAATTCTCGCAAAAACTGCCAAACTATATATGAGCAGAATTGGTTATCAAGAGGTTGTCCGGATATAAGGTGATGGCCAATTTTAATAATATTTCGCAGAAATATTTGGTATGTAGCTAAAGTTACATCAAAATGCCTTCAAACAATTATCAATAAGTACCTACTCAAGAGTACTCAAGACGTTAACCGATAAACCCTGAAATATGGCATAATTTATAACATAATTAAGTACATAATAATAAGGTATCTATAGTAAAAATAACATATAGTAAGAGATTATTTTCAAAAAAAAATGTTTGCCATCTCTGGCAAGGGAGAAGTGGACCATATGCGTTTCACTTACCCCATTGGGCCTTATACCTTTATAGGATAGAAAATATTAATCTTTCAAAGGAAGAAAGGAGTTATATCAACATTACTTTGAACTTGAAGTGATCTTTCAATGCGTCAGTTTACTCCTCAAGAATTGATGATTTAGATAAACTTCTTACTCCGTCGAATTAAAAATCGGTAGTATAATAGGTAGGTAGGTAGGTACTTGTGTAGTGATTATGGACATGGACTTATCTTATCACGTAATTTAGTTATCGAACTAGATAAGATACCTAATTGCTCACCTATAAACGGAGATATACCTAAGTTACCTACGTAAATAATCTTTTATAAAAAGCTAGTCTTTTATAATATACAGTATGTAACAAACCCCTGTTAAATAAACAGAGGATGTGTACAGACCATCACAAGTATTCTTATAAAAATGTCAAACTGTACCTAAGTTATACGTATTAAAAGTTACGAGGAGTATCAAAACACAAGATAATAATACCGTATGTAATATATTCTATGACCGTATTACAAAAATGTTGAGGGCAACGACTGCAGTTTTTGGCGCCGACCCAGTTCCCACGGGCTGGCTGACTTTGCTCTTCGCAGGAACCGCCGCGCGCCGCCGCCGCCGCACCTGCGTGGTGTAGGTACGGTGACAGGGGAAGCGGGGTGCGCGGCGTGGTCTTCTTCTTCTCGTGTAGGCAAGTGGTCAGCCCTGGCGTCAGAATTTTTAGGCCGCCCAAAGGCTTCTGACTTGGCTTAACGACTATTGCCTTACGACAACAGCCGAGACCGACGGCTTAACGTGCCCTCCGAAGCACGGTCAATCGCGGTTCAAGGTTTTTTGTCAGTCGCATGCGCTTTCTCATTCAACTTTGTTACTGCCGGTTTGACCTTTGTGGTGTCGGTTTTTTTGTTGTCGGCATCTCAGGTGATAAACATTTATTGTAACGGAATGAAAGTGTCTCGTAAGAAGCATTTAAAAATTGTGTAGGTAGGTCTCGTATTTAATTAGAACCAGTATTATTACAACCTTTAGTTGACACCAGATACGCAGCCCGCGGATATAACAGGGTTTTTGTTACATACTGTATAATAATTACACAAAAATGTAAATTGTGGTACTCACCTTGTATATACATATATATGTGTATATAGGTATACACGGTGAGTTTGAATTGGTATGTTATCCCGAAACGTACTGGGACCATGATAGCCTACAAGTTGTGAGAGCCTTACTCGAAACTGCGTGTTTCCAAACCTCCATACTACAAAATAAATCCACTCACAAAATTGCACGTGCGATCGCTACGAGATAACTCTCGTAGCGATCGCACGTGCAATTTCGTAAAAATGAAATTATAGTATCTTGTTAACCAAGATACTATAAATTCATTTCTAAACACGGGTCGTTAAATTTATTTATTTATTTATTTATTTATGTGCATTCGGTCAAGGACGAAGTTCAACCACCCAGCTGCGCTAGGGCTATCTTCGAACGTAATTTTTACATGGCATTTCTTTAATGAAAAACTATTAATTTAGAAAAGTCGTAGAAGAAACATTGTTTACCTTGGGGAGTAGATTTACCCCCTTCCGGGATAATATACCAATTCAAACTCGGATAGTATATAGGTGTATATTTTGTATACACGGTGGAATTTAATTGGTACTTTTCCTTAAATGTATGTACTCAGCCCATGCTATAGAATAATTGTACAAGGTGCAATTTAAAAAAAAATTAAAAAATTAATGCCTCTTTACATAACTGGATAACAGCCGAAATGTCTATTTAACGCTACACACAGCACGGGCACCGGCTGAGCGCTTTGTAAATGTTTCGTAGGTAGGTAATAAAACAAAAACACCTGCGCTACCCGTCCCGCTCTCACACAGGCAAAAAACAAGGCGAGTGCGGCTTATCTCTTATCTTTGCTAATAAAGACTCCCAATTTTCCCTTCATACTTTATCGAGCTTAGGACCGCCAGAATTACTTACCTACTAAGAAAATCAGCTACGAACAAAAGGGTACGACAGGAACTTGTGGATCCCTGATGCCATGTGCTCGTAAAGTGTCCAAGTGCTGTGGCTGTGCGTACATCCGCCTAGCCTCTGCTAAGTTGTACCTTGACAGCGTATAAAAACGCACCATGTCCAACCACTCAACATTTGAATAATTGTAATGTCGATCCGTTGACCAAAATCGCGATGCGCGCGCGTAAACGGGACACAAGTTGTGCCCCTAGAAGTTTTTGACCGACTGATCTATTTTCTGGTAGACTGGTACTTGTTTTCGGAAGCGGCCCGCGCGCATATCTGCTGCACAAAAGAAAGGGGTGGGGTATTCTTTTTGTGCTATTGGTCACCGCGGGCGGCGCCGGCGTGGCGGTCGCTGTTTGAACCAGTATTTGGTCGGGCGTTTTATTACGTTGTACTATTATCTATTCCGTGCTTTTGTTCACTGTCGCAGGGCTTTTCTTTAGAATTTGAATTCGCAGTAATTTGATAATACCTAGATTTAAGTTTTAAATCCATAGTTTTAGTTATATAGGAGCGTTCTATAGCATGGACTGAGTATGTACATTGAAGGAAAAGAACCAATTAAATTCCACCGTGTATATATCTAGAAATTTTATTAATTCATAGTGTCTTTGGTCTCGTCACGTCAAGCAGTTTAGATTCATTGATTGGAAAAACACGACACTCACATGGCACACAACACACATTAGGTACATGACTGCGAGATCAATGATCAATCACTCTATTTAAATTGGTAAAATTTATCTACTTACTACAATCTCTACGGAAACGGCAAGGTCTGTCAACACAGGCAAGTCTAGTCGGACAATAAAATTTTAAGAACATTGTTGGATTAAGCGATTAAGCATAATATCTCTTTACTACACTGCTATTAACGGCTAGTAAAGTATATTGGACCTACTATAAACTCATCCAAAAACCCCAATTACATACGTACGTAGGTACGTCTCTATAAAAATATTGCAACGACCAAACATTAACATTATACCTACAGGCTTATCCGATAATTGTTGGAATCCACAATCTTAATTTTTAAACGCAATGTTCACAAAATACCTACACGTGTTTGTAATATAATGTCAAATGTGTAGATAAAGGCACCTACTACTATTATTTAATCCAGCCTATATTTAAACTTTTATATCTATTACTATATTACTATATTAAGTAATGATACGTGTATTTATTATGTGTAATTGTGTAATTGTGTATATTATATGTATATTATTTATGTGTGTAATTAAATATTTTTTAATGTTATATTATTTCTTTTTTTTATCCGTTTGCAAAATTTATCCGCCCGCGGGGTTTCAGCTGAAAATCAGCGTCTGGTACCGAGGGAAGGTGCCTGACATTTATGCTGAGCTGAACGCCCTTTCAACTTCACCACGAAAATCATTTTTCTTTTAATAATTATCTATATGCACAGTAATATAAAATTAAGTAAGCTCCTTGTTTGTTATTTTTTATTGTGTATTGTGTAAGTATTGTGAAGTTGAATAAATGATCTTCTATTCTATTCTATTCTATTTAATGTTATCTGTATATTGAGTATGCGTGCCTGGACCATACATTATGTCAAAGACGCGTAGTGTGTAGGTACCTACAAATTGGGTTGTGGCCAATATAGTATACATCAAGTTTGGTTGTGGCTGGGTTGTGTTATGCATCGGTGGTAGGTACTCATTTACCATAATATTCTTTGGTGGTACTGGTATACAGAGTGTTTCCTTTAAAGCTGCGGCCACACCGCCGGCAGCGCACAAGTGGCTTCAGTGAAGCGTCAAAATCGGCCATTCGGCACCCATTGCTGTCCGTGTTCGTAGACGGCAGCGCCGCGGTCCTCGCGGGCAGCGATGGGTACCGAATAGGTAGTTTTGCGGCGCTGACGATGTGCCGCCGCGCCGCGCGCCGGTGCGCGGTGGGGCCGAAGCTTGGAGAGTATGGGAAAATCCGAATCTATAATATTTTTAAGGGCTTGTGGTAGTTGCGTTCCTGGCGTCTTTGCTAGAAGCTCAGTTCACCTAGGTGGACCACGGCCAATTTTTTCTTCCCGTGGTCCACATGTAGTTAATTATTATATCGTGTTTAGAATGTATTGCCCGTGGTCCACCCAGAAAATGTGTGTGCCAAATGTATAGATAGTAATTTATTGCGATTCTGTGAAAAACAAAATTTGCAAGTACCTACAAGCTGTAGGTACATTATATTTTTTGCTAATGAAGTACCAGCCCAAAACCTAACCTATGTGTTTTGTGGTACCAGCTTTGCTATAGTACCATATATCTATTCTGTGGCTAAGCTATGTAAGCAAGTAGGTACCTAAATTAAATAGCTGTAAGTATACAGTATCTATAGGTTATAAATATCTAGCTTTTATCATAATGGTAATTTGTACCATTAAAGAAACAGTAGTTCAAAAACATTATTGGTTAAAATGATCTTTACTTATAGCAGCGTCTAGTTAAACATAAACATATTTTTTTACAAGTATACTGATAGGTGTACACAGCTATAGGTAGCTTGTGTTATCGCGAATACTTTATATCGTGAAGTAGGTACCTACTACTTACCTAAACATTTTGTCGTAGGTTTCAGCATACCCTTCACCCCTTCATGTCGTATAGTTAGCAGTAGCTGAAATAACTCGAGGCTAGTTGCAGTTGCTAAAGTAGGTTGACAACCCTGTTTATATTGCAAAATTTATCTAAGTACGCGTAAGCCATTGATGACACAAAACCAACATAGTCAATGCACAAAACAGACGCATATCATGTAAATGTGGCGGACGCCCATTCATATGTCGTTGTGAGAGAGCTAGAGATTATTATCTCAATGTAGCGCTATAGAGATCCACTATTTTGGATATTACTGAACCGTCGTTGGTTGTAAAAATAAAACCCGTAAGGACATGGATTCTGGCCCCACAGCATTATTGTGTATATTTTAGGCACATATTCAATGCTCACATTAAGTTTCGTCGATAGACGAAAACTACAATAATAGCCAAAAAGTTAAAAAAATAGTAATTTAGTATCCTATCCTGCAAGGTGGTTTCACGTCACATAACCTACGGCTTATTCCCAAACGGGTCTAAGTCGAAGCCAAAGCCCAACGATCACATAGGTACATAGATCCTGGACGCTAACTAAGATTCCCTGTATCTAGGGACCCAGGGACTACGAGGACCATGGTCCCACAACACCCAGCCACAGAACAAGTTATTGCGCTTTTTTTTTCCTGTGCACAAATACTTGTCCTGTCACGGGAATCGACCCCGCCGCCTCCGGGTTATGAGCCGACCTGCTCAACCACCACACCACAGAGGCTGTCGTTATACATTCTAACTACAAGAAAGTAACCAAAAAAGTCTTAGTAAGAAAAAGAAGGGCTACTTCCTATAATCGTGCAGCTGATGACAGCAATTTTCCTGCCTGAATAGCAATTATAGTTGGCATGTTTTTAAGGCTGCTGTATACGCAGATCCACTATCTCGCACGCGCATTGCGACGTTTTTGAAGATATTAAATGACTGAATTTACTTACGCAAAATCTGGCTAAACTATATGATTATGAATAACATTACAATTGTTCAACAAAAATAACATATTAATCCAAATAAGTTTTCATACATAAAAACGGTTACGAATGAAAAAAAACTTTATTACCGTTGTATTTATGAAATCTTGTTTGGATAAATATGATATTTTTGTTAAACAGTTGTAATGTTATTCATGATCATATAGTTTAGCCAGATTTTGCGTAAGTAAATTCAATTATTTAATATCTTCAAAAATGTCGCAATGCGCGAGCGAGATAGTTGATCTGCGTATATAGCACTAACAATAATATAATACCTATTAGGTGTATTAGGTACTAGGTACCTATCTATAAGATTTTATAACTATTGTTATCTAAACTATCTATAGACATATCTTATGAATCCGAACCGAAGTAAGTAGTAGACATTTAAATATTTTTCAAATACATTGTCCGTAGATACCTACATCCCATAACATTGAGCTGTGACAGTTAGCTTAGCTCTTAGTTAAAGTATCTCTTAGATACCTACCTACCTAGCTAATGGTTCTCACGTGGATGGGAATTAAAATATTGACTTTCTAAAAGTACTAGTATAGTATTATTCAATAATATAACCTGTGCTAAAAGTATAATATACGACGTGCGTCTAATATCTGTAATAATGGATACGGATCCTATAACCTGGTTCATGACAGATCCCTATTATGCGGCAAGTTATTCAATATTTAATTACTACATTCTAGAGAAAACCCATGTATTATATATACCTACTGAAAGTAATATTACAATTCTAAAATAAAATCACATACCTACGCAGTATGTTATCGCTCACACACAATCGTCAACCTACCATGCCGATCGTTCAAACACATTTTTAATTAACTCGCTATCATAGTACCTAGGTAGAGTAAGTAATCGAATAATAGGTATATAATAATAATACTCTAACTAATTAGATATTACTGGACGCCACCCTACCAACCTACCACAGTATAGGAATCATAGAATAAGTAGGTAGCACAGAATTCGCCCTATTTACATTGGTTGAAAGGTCACGTCTGGTGAAGTCTACGCTCCGTCCAAATCCTGTCCAAATCCAAAACCCCGAAGGCTTTCAGCTGGAACTCCAAAATCGCTTCCAGTGCCTAGCCGACTGTAACACAGTGGACGAGCTAAACGACGGGTTGGTGGAAACTGTCCAAGCTGTTGGATCGAAATTCTTTAAGACCCAACGCCGAAAGAAGACTCAAAAGCTCTCAGAAAAAACTCTTGAGCTAATGGCCGACCGGAGCGAAATGAAGCTGCAGTCTTCAGTTGATATGTCAGCCTACGGTGAACTCAATAGACGAATCTGGAGTTCCTTGCGACACGACTTGCGTGCTCTTAGTACTTCACGTATTGAGGCCGCAATTGAGCGGAACCAAGGCTCTAAAGTGTTCGCAAAGGATTCGTCTATTGGGCAACACCAAATGACAAAACTGAAGACCGAAAATGGTAGCGTCATTTCATCCAAGCCTGAGATTCTGAGAGAGATCAAGAACTTCTATGGACAGTTATACACCTCGACACGTAAGCCCGCTACTAACACAGCTCAGGACATCAGAGCCAAGTTAGTCCGACACTATACCGAAGATATCCCGGACGTCAGCCTGTACGAGATTAGAATGGCCCTCAAACAGCTTAAAAACAACAAGGCACCAGGTGAAGATGGAATTACGACCGAACTTCTGAGAGCGGGTGGTAGACCGGTACTTTTAGTCCTCCAGAAGTTATTTAATTCTGTCATCCTTGAAGGTATAACGCCAGCGTCCAACTCGGCTGGGCAGCGTTCGGGAAGCTTCGTCCTATCTTTTCGTCCAAAATACCGCAGAGCCTGAAAACGAAAGTTTTCAATCAGTGTGTGTTGCCAGTGATGACTTATGGAACTGAGACATGGTCTCTTACTGTTGGCCTCATTAGTAAGCTCAAAGTCGCGCAGCGAGCTATGGAGCGAGCTATGCTCGGTGTTTCCCTGCGAGATAAGCTCCGGAACGAGGAGATCCGCAGGAGAACTAAAGTGACCGATATAGCTCTTAGAGTTAGTAAGTTGAAGTGGCAATGGGCAGGCCACATCGCTCGTAGAACTGACAACCGATGGGGAAGAAAGGTTCTCGAGTGGCGACCACGAACCGGAAGACGCAGCGTAGGCCGGCCCCCCACTCGGTGGACCGACGACCTGGTGAAAGCCGCGGGGAGCCGATGGATGCAGGAGGCGAGCAGCCGCTCAAGGTGGCGTGCTCTGGGGGAGGCCTATGTTCAGCAGTGGACGTCTTCAGGCTGTTGATGATGATGATGATGACATTGGTAGGTAGGTACATACTAAACAGCATACATCAGGCTGTCCCAGGATTTTAGTGTCTTAAGAGCCAATACAACGCCAAAGTGCTTAAAATGGCTTAGCATGAAGCAGTTTCCTGTCAACAATATTGCAATAATGACTTTGAAATTAATATATGATAAAGTTCAGGACTAATGCTACTGCAAATGTATAGTGAAAACAAGAATTAATAAACTTTTCTCGATTAAAAAAAATTTCAAAGTTACCTCTAAACCGTACAAATAAACCGCGATTATTCAATGAATACTTTAAATAAAGTCATGAAACTTTGTGTAGCAGTTGAACTAAATATAATGAAGGGCTTATGTATAGTAGATTTTTAAAATACCCATTATATTCAGTGTAATAATACATTACCTAAACTATTGCGCGTTGGAACCATTTTAACTTAGATCGCCCCTGCCGCTCGGCCCCTGGCTCATCCCCGCTTTGGCCTAGTACTATACATCTATTCTGTGGCTTTAACTTGAATTTGCGCTGGCCTTGCACAAGCCACAAGTGAAAGTCCGTGCGGTAGTAGGGCACCTTTTAGGTCACCCATACCACCCTAAAGTATGATCCGCAATTTTTTATAGTTTAGCAGCTACGAACCATGTAAGCCATCACAATGAAAATTATTATCTACGTTTTGAAAAGGCTGAGTGCACCAACGTAAAAATATGGGTTAATTTAGCTATGCACAGTGGTAAGTTTAGTCCCAAATTTGGAGTTTAACAGAAAATTACTAAAAATAACTTAGCATAAACTACAGAAATCGTGAAACATAGAAAGGGGGTGATTTGGGTGCTGGTAGTGTGTTCTATCAATACAGTCATGAAGATTATGTACCTAGATCCACAGAGCTAGAATATTTTCGTCTATCTATGATTTGTTACCTACCTATCTGGTTAGCACAAGCGATGGTCTGGTAACTGGTATATTATAAATATCTACAAGAGCAACCGGACAACTAAACCAATTATGGTGAGGGAACGGTGTACCGAATTAGCACTCTTGCTATTGTGTCCAAACTTAACAAATAGAGTCAAGTTTAACAAACTCTAGCGGTGACTCTTACTCTAAGGTTGATCAACGCCCTAAATAACAATAAAGCGGTAAAGTTGTGTTGTATATGATAACACGACTACGAATTGTTTGTAACGCCACTTTTCGAGGGGCTTTTGCTAATTTCTATAAATATGCACCTTTACCTTCCTTTTGCTTATAATTATTAGCCCGGTCAAAGAAGACAGAGCTTGTGGAAATAATACGTGTAAAGGCAAATTTTGGCACAGTTGTATAGGAAGGTGTCCTGAACAACATAGGTAGGTATTAAAAGTACACAGTGGGGGGTGCGGATGCCGCTAAGAGGCGGGGTGAGGGGTGTAAGTATCCCTTTTTCAGTTTTTCGTAAATAACTTGAAAACTAATTGATTGACTCAGGCGTGACTTCGCGGAAGTTCATCAACAACAAAATGAAAAAAGTATATCTAGTGTAATTCCGCTAAAAGATCATATAAGATTATCTATATTGGGGAAGCTGCAAATGACTGTTGTAGGCAAATGTATTACAAAAAAGATTAGAAACGTTTATAATGTATAATATTTATTGAAACCAAAACTGGGACGGCTAAATTGGTCCAACATTCGTTGCGCAGGATTAGGAAAAACCCAGTAAAAACCTAGACCCAACCTGGTTGGTCTGATTAGGTTTTTACTGGGTTTTTCCTAATCCTGCGCAACGAATGTTGGACCAATTTAGCCGTCCCAGTTTTGGTTTCAATAAATATTATACATTATAAACGTTTCTAATCTTTTTTGTAATACATTTGCCTACAACAGTCATTTGCAGGTTCCCCAATATAGATAATCTTATATGATCTTTTAGCGGAATTACACTAGATATACTTTTTTCATTTTGTTAACTTGAAAACTGTGTGAAAACCGCGTTCCCGCCAAAACTCCCCTAGTATTTGCACAGATGAGAGAAAAAAACAATCAACTATTATACCATACCACAGATTAGAGAAAAAAACAATTACCATACCTATTATGTTATGTCTAGGTGTTTGATACATTTTGTCAAAGTCACAGAAAATAAAGGACTGAATCTGAAGTCGGTCTTTGAAGAAAATCCGACAATGACGGTTGTGAATTTTGAATTTTTTACCAAAACCTGTGTGATTTTGAATTTTAGTGTGTAAGGGTGGATGATTATCCGTTAAGTGTTCGTGAACGTGCACGAGTGTTGGCAAATGGTTCCAAGTTTATATAGCCATGCATTTTCGTTTTCTCTTCAACGGCTTTTTAAAGCCTTCAGTAAAATATCCACCATTTTACTGATGGCATTTTGACTGACAAAATAGGACTTTGACATGACATAACCGGAATTATTGCTAAAAAGCGATGGAAAGCCATAAACGATGAAGAAGAAGTCTGAATGGATACAAAGAGTATATAATTTACTACGTAAGAATGGATACGTCATTTTTTTTGGAGGGTTTTCCCGTGTTTTTCTTGTACTTATTATTCATTTTTAATTTCATAACAAAATAATAAAAACGTAAGACTTCTTTCAGAAATCCATGATTTTAAATAATATTACCCATGCTAAGTAAATCTACAAAAATTACCGCTGACTTTACACAGCATCGCGTTAAGAAAATCCATAGCATGCAAGCAGCTGTACTGTGCTGCACCCTGCACCCATAGCTGTAGGTATTTGTTATTATATATACCACAGTTTTAAATTGCAATACTGTGGCTGTACTTATATGGGTTTGAGTTTATCGAATCATTTTCGGCATGTTCATTGTGGAGTCTCACAAGCCACAGTGAAGCACGCAAAGAGCCGATTTTACCTAGGTAACCTACCCTATATATGAAACGTTGTCTTATTGTTTGCGTAACTTTCACTTCAAAACAGCTGAACCAACTGGGATGAAATTTTGCACACAGATTGCTTACACGTGCAAGATCAACATAGAATACTTTGATCCCGGGAAATTAGGAGCTTCCACGGGGAAACGGGTAATTCCGGTGAAATCCCGAGGCGCCTCATGTTAGACAGAGCAGCAAGTTTAAATCATTATATTCACTTAGACATACGACGTCACTACTTACTCACGCTGACTGCAATCTATAAAAAGAGTTAGTAGGTATGTAATTTGTTACAGATGCCAGGCGCCCAGCGCTGATAATGGCAGCGTGTGAGGCAGGCTCAAGCACGGGCGGGTAGACGCGATGCGGGTGCGGGCGGTGCACGTGGCGCGGACGCTGCGGCGCGCGGCGCTGCTGCTGCCGCTGGCGCTCACGGCACTGGCGCTGCTGCTGCTGCCGCGCCCGCCCGTGCTTGCGCCGGCGCCAACCACCCCTGTGCTCAGCGCACCGTCGCCGCCACCGCTGCCAAGGGAAGAACCGCAAATTCAGGTAAAGGCCTGCCTTTCCTCCATTTTTTTATACAAACGCTCGTACTTTATTGTAGCGTACGTACCCTAACCTAGTCCACTATTATCTTGATTTAAAATCTCTGGCAATGTATCTCTCTTTGGCAGTGCCTCTTATTCAACATTACGTTTAGGTACGTTGAACGAAGCAACAAGCGAGCATTCGCGTATATAGCAGTCTGTGCAACAAGCATTTATTTGGTCGAGCATGCATGTTACATGTAACATGTATACAGCATTGGGCGTATGGCCCTTTTAAATTATTGCAAATTGTATTGTACACCGGCTTTCGGTACATACCTATGTTTATATTTATATTTAGGTACGATATACTTAGCTAAACGTTTGCTTGAACCTGAGAAGTTGGATTTTCCTAAAACTTACTAGAGAGAGGACGTTGTTCAAAGGCTTTGTACGTACCTTATAGCTAGACTATATCCACTTGTATAGTTTTTGCTAGTCAGCTGGCAAGGCGTTGTTTTATTTCAATTGTTTTTTTTAATGTAAGTGAATGCCGTGACGAACCAGTCGCTCGCCTGATGTTAAGCGTCACGGCTGCCCAGGTTGCAGTATCAGTCAGAACTCTAAATTAATATAGTTTCGCGTGACACTGCACTGCGCACATCATCCCGAGACGTCACACAGTCTAGTAATAAGATTACTAGACTCATCAAGTATAGATCATAAAGTCTCATTAGCCCAGTAATTTCACTAGCTACAAAAATAATAACCCAAAGTGGCGTTTGCAGAACGCAATCACAGACAAAGCCGAGTCAGTGGTGCAAGCCGAGGAGAACGAGGTGTCACGCCGGCCGTGGTTCATGCGTGGCGGCGAACAACGCCCTCTCAAACATGACAAACACGCAGCTGTGTTCCCGGAAGACGCGCCAGGAGATGACAGGTATACAGTACCTACTGATTAACATAACATATTCTTTCAGGCAACCTGCATCAGTAAAATCAGCTAGCTAGCAGTGGAACAAACTGATAATTGAGCGAATCGAATCCAGATGGCTTGGAAGTTAAAATGCCGCACATAACCTACACAAGCTCGTATCGCGCCAATCGCGGTTATGTAACGATAGCTGTAGGTAGGTACAGAATATTTGAAATGCTAAAGAGAATTTTCCGTCCATTCAGCTTGAAGATAATTGTATGAAGAAGGTTACGGCCAAACTAAACTCTACGCGAATGAACTAACAAAACAAACATGACGCCAATTTGCTTTGAATCGTTCAAAGCGTCATCTCAAAAATCTTTGTAACTAAATTACAGAATCGTGCAGCAGTTGATGTACACACTACCAAAAGACGAAGAGAACGTGCCCATAAAAAAGATTCTTCTCGCGAATGGTCTCAGCACCTGGGGAGTGGCGCAGGGTCGGACAGAGTTCTACCGAAACAAGTGTCCAGTAGACCGGTGCTACCTTACAGCAGACTCAAGAGACGCAGCCACAGCAGACGCCATCCTATACAAAGATCATCACACGCCATTTAACGTCAAACGCCCTATGAATCAGGTGAGTTTACCTAATTAATTATAACATTTAAGTATAACTGTATATAAACATTCTGGTTGACAGCTTTCTTTGTCTGGTGACTGAAAAAATTATAAAGCCCGTTGTTAGCTCGTGAACATAATTTCTCCTACAAACACGACTCACCTGCGCGGGCAGGGGGCGAGGTAACAAAACGAGACAAAGCTATACGAAATTACAAAGGACAGAGCAGGATGGAACTAAAGACATCAACGGGTTCCCGTGATTTTTATGAAAATAGTAGTTGAAATACACTACTAATTTTTGTATGAGGGGAAGTTGTATCACATATCTGGATTTATAGTCAATGGGTGACTGCTAAGTGCTAAGACAGGACTAAATAGCGTCTAATAGGCTAGATTTTTTGTTGTTGCACAAAATAATAATATTCCTCAAAAAATAAACAGTCGTGAAAACAAAAATTAAATATCTCAAAAAATGGCAAAGCTACAAGCATTTTAATATACAGGAATAGAAAGAGACAGCTCTAACATGCAGTGATGTCAGTATATGGTCCTTCATAGTAGGTGCCTCATTACTAAGCTGTGGTCTTTACATACGATCTGTTTGGCATGTGACGTCACAACCATACGTTTTCATAGTAACTGTGGGGATGCTCTGTTTTGCGAGTAAGGGACAGACGATGCTCCAGAAACTTTAAAAACTTATTACTCCGTGATTTATTTACCGATTTTGCTTATTTTTCAATTATTGCATTCATTTTTAACCTACTTTATGAAAATAATATTTACTAGTTTATTTTTAATAGCAGGCATCTAGCCTATTGGGTATTGAGACACTGCCGTGGCGCCGCTGGTACGCTGGTAAAATAATTCGTATTCACTGACGGAACTATATCGTCTAACTCTTCACTTGATGAAATGTTTTTTTTAATAATAATAATAAATAGTTATGGGAACCAGATAACTGGTAGAAATACTATTATATTATATTATATTACTAATATTTTTGTTTGTAAATACATACACAAAATACAATATAACACCCTGACACAGAACAAACATCGATGTTCATCACACAAATGTTTGTCCTGGATGGGAATCGAACCCACTACCTATAGTTCAGAAGGGGCTAATACCAACTGAGCTAACAGGACAGTCATACCTTGAGACCATCATGAAAACATGTACCTACATTTCAGTAATCGTCGCACTTCTGATCCTTTGTAGAATTGCTAATTAAGTAAACGTTAAACAACGATGGAAAATACATACATAATATAATATAAGTACATATATATGTAGGTGTAGGTATAGTGTATATACAAGGTATTCCTTCTTAGACTCTTAGACAATCCGTCCGTCACGATGTTGGCATTGAAATAGACAGCGCTATTCACCCGTTCCATTCATATGTAGATAGTCAACCAAGAACACCGAGATAATGCAAATCAAGAACCTTGACGGTTACATTTTGCTGCATTACTGAAGTAAAAATCCAATAAGCATCTTTGAGGAGATGTTGACACAGTGTAACGAATCGCAGTTACGGTCAATTATTACCAATCTCATATTGCAATTTTTATTGTTTGCCTAACCTAACCATTTGTGAGAGATGTACCTACTAGAACTTCGTACCTACCTAATATATTAACAGTAGGTAGGTCATGTGTCTATAAGTACACACAACCACAACTTAAACTCATGAAATCATTTCTCAACTCAACACAAATGTTGGCTACCAACACAAAATTCACTTCTATTGAAATTTGTATTTATTTCACAAATCTAGAGGACAACTTTTGCAAATAACGATGTTGTAAATTATAGTGGGTACACCCTTACGAGTATAGACTAAAAGCAATCATCAAAACGATATTTATTTGTACTGCTCACACGTATCGCTACGTCAGTGGGAAAGGAAAAAAACAAACATATAGTAATTAGCTACGCTTGCGAAATGTCACCGTACCATTTTTTCGACTCGAGTCAACCGTTTTTTCTATACAAATCTGTCAGACTCATTCACATAAAGTGTCCACTTCATATAAAAAGTGTCCAAAAAAGTGGTACGCCTGATAGATAATGACGTTCTCTCTATGCTTTTAGTCTATACTCTAAGGGTACACCCAATCTCTCAAAGTCAGTCGCGGTGACACAGCCTACTGCTATCACGTCTGTTTTTTTTTTCAGATCTGGATCCTTTATTACTTAGAGTGCCCCTACCACACAGCCTCCCTACGGTCTTCGTCGCTAGATGTCTTCAACTGGACGTCGACCTACCGTCGCGACTCGGACATCGTAGCGCCCTACGAGCGTTGGGTGTACCACGACCCGCTCCAAACAGAAAACAAAATTGAAAGGAACTACGCTGCGAATAAAACAAAAAAGGTAGCGTAACGAATTGACATCGTAGGTATGATCACAGAGGCACTGGAGCAGCTGTGCTAACATCCCCGAACCGCGCTCCGTTATGTCAAGGAGCTGGACTGGCTTGGATAGCTGTTGGCAGGGGGAAATGCACAAAACCCTCCAAACGGGAGTTCAGAGCAGGCCTTAACAGATAAAATCAGTATTAGTTATTAATTAAAATCCACTGATATCTTCTGCGGATTGATAACTACTCATCATTTTCATCATTAACAACCTGAAGACGTCCACTGCTGAACATAGGCCTCCCCCAGAGCACGCCACCTTGAGCGGCTGCTCGCCTCCTGCATCCATCGGCTCCCCGCGGCTTTCACCAGGTCGTCGGTCCACCGAGTGGGGGGCCGACCTACGCTGCGTCTTCCGGTTCGTGGTCGCCACTCGAGAACCTTTCCTCCCCATCGGTTGTCAGTTCTACGAGCGATATGGCCTGCCCATTGCCACTTCAACTTACTAACTCTAAGAGCTATATCGGTCACTTTAGTTCTCCTGCGGATCTCCTCCTTAGGTACTAATGAGGCCAGCAGTAAGAGACCATGTCTCAGTTCCACAAGTCATCACTGGCAACACACACTGATTGAAAACTTTCGTTTTCAGGCTCTTCTTCAAAAAAGGCGATAAAAGATAACTACTAGGATTATAAAAAACCCAAAATTTAGTAGATAGATTTCTATCTATCTACCTCCCTATACCAACTTTATCACAATATCATCGCAAGTTGCAGCTTATAGGTGTCGCTGTCGTCTCATATTTTAGCTAGGCCTACTGATAATCCATATTTCTAGAACTTCGCTTTTGTTTATAATTTCAGGTGGCGTGGTTCGTATCAAACTGTCACGCAAGGAACCGCCGTTTGCAGTTCGCGCGGCGCCTCGGCAAATTCATCCAAGTGGATATTTACGGAGCGTGCGGATCACACCATTGCCCTCGGACAGACCCCAACTGTTTAGAAATGCTTGACAAAGATTACAAGTTCTATCTAGCATTTGAGAACTCAAACTGTAAAGACTATATCACTGAGAAGTTCTTCGTTAACGGATTGCAGTAAGTACTGAGCATCCTAACTCATCGACATCATGTTTAATGTTTTTATCACTCTTGTACAAATGTCCGTGATTGGAATTGCAAAGCTCCTGGCTTTGCGGAAATGCAAAGTTCCTGTCTGTTTTCCAAATTTTTGTTAGTAATTTAGAGTAGGTACCCAATGGCTCTATTTGCCTCTCTTTTTTACTAAAGTAAGTATTTAATACGTAAACCTCAGAAAAATTACTTCAACACCTGTGGGTACCTACAGCCTGCAGGTAGGTAGGTACTTAAATAAGCAACAGATGGCCACGGATGTACCTACAGACTACGTAATATGTACGTCCGTGCAGATCCTCATGACAGTCACAGACAGACTCCAGTTCCATTCTGGTTTTTTCCCTCTGAATTCAAATAGTATTTTCAACAATTTTCAAACAGTTTTCTTTTTGTCTATTCCAGACACAACTCCCTCCCCATAGTAATGGGCGCTCGCGCGTCAGAGTACGCGGCGGCGGCGCCTCACAACTCGTACATCCACGTGGAAGAGTTCGCCGGCCCCGAGGAACTCGCCGCCTACCTGAAAAGACTGGACGAGGATGACAACCTTTACAACTCCTACTTTAAGTGGAAGGTAGGTACTCACTACTTAGATTATTTGATCTTACAGACTCATAGACTTAGGATGTACAAGACTGACAATGACAATTTGATGACGGGACGAGAAATCACAAGAAATTTAAGAAATTGTGTGTGTGATAAAATGTTGTTATGATTATGATCATCAATATTTGCGACAAACTTAATTGTAGTATTTATTGAACCTAGCTATATGCCCCCTTATTTTTTTAAATAAAATAACATGCGTTTTATTTACTGAGATCCTTCAAACTTTGGAGTAAAATTGCTGAATAATAAAACACTGAAACACTGTAATAATGCGATATATCTGAAGGAGTATACCCAACCTACTAAATAAATAGGTTTTAATGCTCTTCGTCGTGAAACAGGTTGTAGTGAAATGTGCTAATATTCTCCCAAAATAATGAACCATCCGCCATTATTCCACTATCTCTTTTCCTCTCGGGCAGTGTGAACTTGATTTGTATTTGTCGGTCCCACGCTTCGTAAGTCTTTTGAGAGTAACGAAAATATCCTAGGTCTGTGTACAGGATAGCTTTTAATCAAGCTGACAAGAACAGGCTCACATTACGCCTTACACCTCCCTGCTCGTAGCCCAGTTTCATATTCCTATAAGACGTTAAGGTACCTACGATACGAACTGATTGCGACAAGTGGAAATGACACCTATATAACGAAAACGATAGAGATCCCTATACCTTGGATGCAAAAACAGCTAGAAACCGTTCATTGTGGTACCCACCCAACAGACTTCCAGCTTACCATAATAAAGAACTCTTCTTCACAAAGGCATCCGTACCCAACTACCTATCAATATTGAACATTAGTGCTACTGTTAATAATTATACCAATTGCAGGGTAAAGGTGAGTTCATAAACACGTACTTCTTCTGCCGCGTGTGCGCTATGGTGCACGCCAGCGCGCGGCGGCAGCGCTCCGTGCACTACAGCGACGTGCAGGCGTGGTGGCGAGACGGCGCGTGCACGCGCTCCGAGTGGCGAGAGCAGCGCGACCCCGGCTAGCGCTGTCCCCTTCCCACAAGGAAACATTCCATAGACTTGTAGCGTGAAGTGCACTCCTGCACAAGTATGGTTGCCTGGTCCATCACCCCCGGCTGGCGCTGTATCCTTCCCACAAGGAAACAACCGTACACTTGTAAACTGTGAAGTGTATTACCTCCTCCACGAGTATGGTTGCTTGGTCCGCCATCCTGGCGAGCGCTGCCTCTTCCCGCATGACAAGTTGACAACATACCATAGACTTGTAACTGTGTACCTGGGGGTCTAGCAAAGATCCCTTTCCATTAGCATTAACGCAAAACGCTAACGCCAAAATGTATGGGAATGACAATATCTGTGGCTTCTATCTACAAGGAAACATACCATAGCGTTGTAAACTGTGAGTTTCTATTTATTTATATTTAAAATTTTATGATAATGACATTACCTAAATGTGGATGTCGCTTTTCCGCAGGTTCCATTCCCATATATTTTAGAGTTATCTTTTGGCGTTAACGCTAATGGAAAGGAATCTTTGCTAGACCCCGTTCGCCATTCCGGCTAGCACTGTTTCCACAAGGAAACATTTCGTAGACTTGTAAATCTAAAGTGTGCATTTTCCATAACATTTTGCAAGAAGCGGTCCCCTTTTTTTAATCAATCCGCAATACTTTGTCAACTTTAATTAATAGAATTAGATCCTCTCAGGCAGTGGCGTTATTATTAGTATTGGTAGATATTATCCACTTATACCCAGTTCAAAACTTCGAGTCTCGTCATTGTCTCGCACAAGCGGACGTGATTTATACTTAGTTATATTTTAATTTTATGATAGCCGTGATTCAGTTATCAAACCCATTGTTCAGAACGATGCTCAATCGTCGATCGGTGCTCACGAGATTCATTCACAATCACTTTAATTCGAACAATAAGTTATAAACGTAACAGTTAAAATTAAAAAGTTGCTATGAGAATGCAGTTGTATACCTACGTAAAACGATCGTGACAGAACAGCAGCTTCAACAAATAATATAGGCCAAATCTTAAAGGGATACATAGCGTTTCTGTCTACGTCGCGCGTAGCCGTGTGCCGTTAAATTCAATGTTCGCGTCCATAATTATTGTCCCTAGATACATACCTATTTATGAGTGAGATTGGCTTGATATATACGTACAAGTTCATAGATTGCCGCTCGGTCGGTAGTCGTGTTCCTAATAAGTATTCCATAATATTTTTGTATATATTGAATAATATGTTATTATAAAAATAAGCGTGTCAAAGCCGCGCATTTAGAATTTTAAACATTGTTTTGGTGCCCAGTGTCGATACACAGTGAAGGCTTTCAAGTGCCGTCGGTCACCATAACAATGAAGTGTCTATTGAAAGAAAGAAAGAAAGAAAGAAAATACATTTATTCATTTATTGGTGGTTTTGGCGCCCACCGTGGGGCATGTGTCAATACACAGTGAAGGCTTTAAGTGCCATCAGTCACCATGACTGAATTTTCTATTCATTGTTTTGGCACCCGCTGTTGAAGTCTTTAAGAGCCGTCGGTCACCATGACAATGAATTTTCTATTTATTGTTTTGGCGCCCACCTTGGGGCATGTGTCGATATACAGTGACGGCTTTAAGTGCCATTGGTCACCATGACAATGAATTGTCTATTGTTTTGGCGCCCACCGTCGGGCACCAAAACAACCCCAGTACCCTGGAGTCGATACGAAGTGAAGGCTTTAAGTGCCCTCGGTCATTATAATAATAAAGGTATTGATTGTTTTGGTGCCCACCGTGGTGCATGTCAATACACAGTGAAGGCTTTAAGTGCCGTCGGTCACCATAACAATACACTTTGCTATTGATTGTTTTGGCCCCCACCGTGGGGTATGCGGCATGGGTCAATAGGTACATAGTGTTAAGGCTGAGTGCCGTGAGTCACCATAACAATGAATTTTCTATTGTTTGGGGTCAATTGGCAGTTAACAGGAGTAATGTGTGAACGAGGTTTCAATGATCTCCCATTGACTGGTTTACAATAGAATTATATACCTAATAAGGCATACAAGGATTCTGCATTTAAATTAAATCGATTAGATAGTAGTGTACTGTACTATATTATAATGAATGTTGTTGTCGTGGCATATGAGTAGGTAGGTACTTAAGAGCTATGTTGGTTATGCAACGTCAATTTTGTTAGACTTCCTTGGGAATGCCAATAGACCAAAATCAGCGTTTTGAACATTTGTAGCATTTTTTGAATACTTATTATAATTTTTTTGAATTATACACTCAGTACCTGCTACCTGCCTATGTTTATGAGGGTAATCTCTAGAACTACTGATCTGATACGCTATTTGACTGTAGGAAAGAAGTTACTCTATAGTAACTAATACGCTAAGTACGTTTTATTATAACATTACTAGCTTTCGGTTGATCAGAGTATCATCATCAACAGCCTGAAGACGTCCACTGCTGAACATAGGCCTCTCCCAGAGCGCGCCACCTTGAGCGGCTGCTCGCCTCCTGCATACATCGGCTCCCCGCGGCTTTTACCAGATCGTCGGTCCACCGAGTGGGGGCCGGCCTACGCTGCGTCTTCCGGTACGTGGTCGCCACTCGAGAACCTTTCTTCCCCTATCGGTTGTCAGTTCTACGAGCGATGTGGCCTGCCCATTTCCATTTCAACTCAGTAATTCTAAGAGCTATATCGGTCACTTTAGTTCTCCTGCGGATCTCTTCGTTCCGGAGCTATCACCAGAAACCACCCAGCCAGCGGGTCACTAACTTATTATTATTTTCATTACCTATTATTATTATCATGTCTCCACGTGTGCGAAGCCGCGGCCGGTTGTGGTTGTTATTATTATAAGGGCAACTACACCCGGTAGGAAGTCACTGCTCGCCTTGCCGGTGACCAATTGACCATTAAATCAATAACATGTTAAATTGAGTCTGGTGAATGCTTGAAAACCTTCGAACACCGTGCGTCCGCGCCGCCTGTGTGCGAAAATTTAAATTTCTTGCGATCTTCAGCTGTTTTAGGACAGTTTTATGTATCTACACTACCTACCTTGTAAGTTGTACCTATGCCTCGTTAAGTAGGCAACTTATATAAAGTTCTAAGAAAAAGATTGTGCTTAGGTACCTACCTAACATGTTAAGTTAATCTTACTAAGTACTCGCGGTAGTTACTATTTGTTGTATTGGTGGATTCATGTAATACATAACTACACCATTAAAAGTTAAGAGCGGACATTTCTAATGCTGTCTCACTTCCACTTACACTTTTCACATAATGGAGTGACAAAAACGAGCGTCACAATCGCTGGTAGCTACTTGCTTTCCCGAATCCTAACTAGGCGGCTGAATTTAGTGTAATGTAATTGCGGCATTAACATCAGGCGAAAGACTACCTGCCTCGCACGTCGTTCGTTTACATAGAAAAATTATGATTAGGTACTATTGTAGGTAGGTACCTATTATAATTACCTATGTAACTATTGCTACACCTAATACTATGTTTTTAGAATTTCTGGCTATGTTAAGTAAAGCTCAAGGCTGAGTCTAGTCAAGGCGTCAAAGAATTTGCACAACTTTTGCGGTAGGTACCTCTATACCCAGCTAATTATTATTCCTAGGTATATTTAGGCACAAGCTAACGCACAAAAATTGATAGTAATAATGTTTAACGATTAAAAAGGCTCACTTGCATTATATACCTACATCACTTGCATTTATTTATTCCAATGAAAGATGAGGACTTCTGAGAAGTGTTTTTATTCCTGCACATAAGTATAAATATACCTACTTATTTATTAGGTAGGTACTAGGTACCTACATTATAATTTATTATAGTTAGGTAGGTGCCTATGTTTAGTAAGTATAAGTACTAATTTAAATTGTTGTTAAATTTTTTATTATAAATTATAGTACCTAAGTGTTTGTTTTACGTACTTACCTAGATACTTAATGTGAAAGAAACAGTTATTTATATTAGTTTTATTGTTTCTATATCAGGGTATTTATTAAACTTGTTTATTTGTAAGAAATCAAGCCACGCTGAGTTTTCTTAGACCAAGTTCATAGGATTTTTTATGTGACTGAATTAATTCACCAAAAAGACACGATATAACCGATTATTATTAAAGCAATTAATTATTAATGTTAAATATAGTTTATTTACGTTTATTGAGATCATTTTCGAGTGTTTAAATAAAACTTTATTGTTATCTACTAAATAAATGTGAAAAAAAAACAATTTTTGTTATACCTACCTAATAAGATTGCAATACTAACATTAATCAGTGTGTAAGTACATTATTTATTTACTATTTTCCGCTGTTCTGACATATTTGTGTATTCAGCTCGCCACATAATACTAATACTTACAGCTATACTTACCTATACATTTACACAAGACTTGTAGAGTTGTAGTGTAGCCAATTAGCCATCACTGGGTGTCACATTTTCACCAACCAAATTACGTTAGATAGTGATTGAACAAATATTTAACTGTTATTACTTTTGGTACAAGAATATTCACGTGCGAAATATTATTTTAATTTTTCAGCTTTTAAAATCAGTTTATTACCTCCGTAAATATTTTTTTCTCATACTATTATGTACCTACCTACATTACATATACAAATGCCACTGCAAATTTGGAGTCATCATAGAGTATAGAAGTAGGTAGAATGAAGTACACTAAGTTGTGAATCTAAATAAATCAGTTTATTACCTCAATTTTGTTACAATTACAATATTATGCAAGCGAATTATTTTTCTTAGCAGAAATTACAGGATTATATAATAATGTTGACTCAGTTGAACATAAATAAACTACCTACCATTAAAGTGAAAATAAAACACTAATGAACATAGATGGAAATATTGTACATAATAATATAATACTAAACATATATACTTTATAAAATATAAAATTATTGTAATGTACTAATTGTTATTTATTTAATACATTTAAGAAAAAAATGTGAAATCTACTAGTGAGTACCTAAATATTTTTTATTAAACATTGTTTTCAGTTAAAGAACCAAAGCTTTGCAGTACAGCTGTTACCATTTTATTTGTTCACCTAGTGATCACTTCATGTTATAAATTGTAATAAATCAATATGAACCAAACTTGTTTTTCTTTTACATCCCCAAGTAAAACGATAATTAAATAATTATAATATATTTGTTATGCTTTGTTCACTTAGTTTTTAATGATTTGTGGTGTTTCTCTGAGTGATCACATAGATCTCTATGTTTTTTGTAGTTTTTGTATTTGGATTGTATTATAGTCTTAGAGGAATTACGCTAGTAATAAGTCAATCTCTCAAGTAGATGTTTGTAACCAAACCCATTTGAGCCAAATAGTATAATAATATGAAGGAATGTTGGACAAGCAAATATTTTAACCAGTCATCTTTTAACTGTTAATAAAACATAACCTCAGCATTTGACTGGTTATAATAACCATATCCATTGCTGCCTTAACATAACTATCTCAATGCCTTGAAAAGGCACTACAGTCTGGCCACTGAGAGGTAAAAATGAAAACTGTCAATTCTGATCACTTGCTAATTTCTAGCTGGTAGCTTTTATACTACCTTAGATAAATATATATATACCTAAACATTTTAATTCAGCACATTATAATATTACTGCAGCTATTAAATACATTGTCCCAGCAGACAGACATTAATATAAGTTGAGGTTTATGTAATAATTATCTTAATGGAACAACAATCAATGTTGCATAATACCAATGTACCTATGCTAAAATACAGAATTCTAAACCCTAAAAAATAAATAAAAGCTATCCATTATGAAACAATTACAACCAAATAAAACCAGTCACTGCATTACTATCAATACTAAATGAATGATTATATAAAAATGCCTCATATTGACAGCAATAGAGATAATAATTATTATGAAGATTGAATTAAAGTTTTGTATTTTTTTAAAGTTTCTATATCTGTCATATTTTTTTGGATCTGAAGCTGAATATTAACACATTCAACTACAAAGTTAATGGTATTTTGAAATATGGCCTGTGCCCTATGCAAGTTCTGGGGAACTAGCACCCCAAACCAGCGTAATGGGTTCACTTTGTTCTCTCCATTGTTATCTACCAATTTCAATTGTTTAACTTCATCCTCCTCAATAGTTTTGCAAAGAGTAGATGCAGAAAAATCGGGACTGTACTCTGTTGGGAGTCTAGTAGTGCTCACAGAGCTATGACCCATGATATACCGAGCTTTAGCCAGTTGAATCGCTCCATCATTTATATTATGTTCAATATTGAGTTCACACTGTATCTTATCTTCCATTAGATGCAATTGCTTGATTAAAAGCTTATCCAGTAACTTACAGGTCGTGTCCAGATCGCAGTTCATGTTGTCTGAAAAATAAAACGAGTACTTACGATAGAGATCTATGGTACTTACACAATATATGTTTTATTCAATAGATTAAATATAGAAAACAATAAACTTTTGAAATACTTATTGTGTTTTCGCAATACCTTGAGCCATAGCCAAATTATTTAGAAAGTTGTTTTTATACGGAGCAAACTCAGCTCGGGCGACAGTTATCAGCAGCAGCACAGACTACTAAGAAATACTACGTATGTTATAGGCAAGTATCAAATGACACGTCTTTACTGCATTTATTCTTATAAATCAACAGCAACAACACCTTGAGCAACACTAAAAAGAAATTATTTAATGATTCTGTTTTCCAAGTGTGAAATTGTAAATTCTTATTAGACTTGTGTAACTCCTGAACGAGTCGTTCCCAAGAACAAAACTGCTCACTCAGGCCGAGCATGGAAGCAGTTGTGGTGAACGAAAGGAACTCGTTCACCTCCACGGAATGTTTTCGTTCAGTCGTTCCCAGTTCTATCTCGGTGAACTCAATAGTGTAGCGAACGTCGGGACTGGGAGTTGCGTCTGCCCGCAGCGTAACTCTCAGTCCCAGGAGTGATTACGTTCACAGTTCGTATAGAGAACTTTGAAAATTGTTCCACAGTTCACAGTTCAATGAGTTCAGTAAATCCGAACGAGATCGCAGAGACTCGCACAACATATCGATCGTTCAAATTCACTGAACGAAAGGAGTTACTGAACTAGTTAGAAGAACGTGTTCCGTTTACTGAACGAGATTTGATGAACGAATTCACCAAGGTGAACGATTTTGCCCAAGCCTAAATTATACGTAGTAAACACGTAATAAACACGTAATAAATAAATACTCTTTGGTGTGAGTGAACCAAATATAATTTACTACGTCAAAGTATTTTTTTAAATTTATTTCTTGACCTGGATACAAAGTCCTTCAGTCGCAATATTAAAAAGTCTACAAAGTCTGCATTATAAAAGTCTACAAAATATGTATTATATTTCACGTAGTCTTAGTCACAGTTTGGGTAGTCATAGTGCAGTCCAAGTCAGGTGGTCATAGTCCAGTCAAAGTCATGCCCCAGTAAAGTGGTGGCAACTTTACTAGAAGCGAAATGGACTGTGCAGAGGCGTCGCTTCCAAACATAGAAGCTTCTAGTAAAGTTGATATCACTTTACTAGCGCATGACTTTGACTGGACTATGACTGCCTAACTTGGACTGGACTGTGACTTTTTTTTTGTTTGTTGATTTTGGCACCACAAATAGTGTATTTAGCCAGTGTCAAATATTGTAATTTTTCATCGTATTATGGCATATTTCACGTAAAGTCAAGTCATAGTCACAGTCAGTCAGGGTAGTCATAGTCCAGTCTAGGTCAGGTAGTCATAATACAGTCTAAGTCATGCCCTAGTAAACTGGTGGCAACTTTACTAGAGGCTTCTATGGTTTTTTTTTGAAAATCACGTTTTACCACATTAAATCACTTGCCCACACTCATGCTCGTAATTCAGCACTTAATGCGTAAAACGCCACCAATTTTAAACATGAACACTGGAAAAAGCATAAGTTTTCTAAAATAATACAATGAAACATATTATATTTAAATTATTTAACAGAAAGTTCCTACATAGGTAGATACTAAACTTATAATTACAGAACACAACCTCAGCTAACTTATCGCGTTTGAGTGGACAGCGGTCGGCGGTTGACAAACTACTTACTAGGCATGGATCAAATAACAAGGAGCAGGTGAAATATCATATGATTTTATTTTTCATGAATCACTGCTACTTTTTGTCAGACACTGCTACAAATCACAGTGTGATAATCACACTTAATTGAATCGTGGCTTTGGGTTTCATAATACGAGAGTAGCAATAGTGGCTTCGGATTTCATAATACGAGACTAGCATAAGCGGTGAATATCAAAACATATAATTTTATTTATGCTTCAGTAAACAAACTGAGACCTAATTTTATTAACATTGTAGTGTCGCAGCTAACTTTGATCTTGTTTGACTTAAGAGAGTAGCGTGAGATTACTTGTAATCATTTGTAGCAGATTGCAACTTCACTAGGTTGCTCCTAAATCACATCTCTGTTCCATTTCATAAAGCACAGCCAATCGCCATTATTCATAAATTCGCTGCTGTGAAAAATCACAGGTGAAATCACTGTGACTTAAATAAATCATATGATGAAATGACAATGATTTTAGAGTAACAATCATTTCCATGCCTACTACTTACCTACCGGACAGTTTGTGTTGTACCAGCACCAAGCGTGAACTATGTACGGATGGTTGCTTTTATTATTATATACGCGTCAATACTTCTGGTATTGCGATATCTAGGGTACCCAAGATACAGGCTTTTGCCTAGTTTGGGGCCCGTTGGATTCTTAGTACATTTAGTATAACAATAAATCTTATCTAATATTTTTGTGATAATGATAAACAATTATATTTTTTTCTGGAAATACATTATTCTTATTCTATTCTATTCGAAACAACGTGAACTTTTTCGCGTTCGCGCCAAAACTCCGACTGTGACTTAGACTACGTGAAATATAATAATATAATGCAGATTTTGTAGACTTTTTAACATTGCGACTGAAGAACTTTGTATCCAGGTCAAGAAAAAAAAATACAAGAAATAAATTTAAAAAAAAACGCGACCGCCATTTTATCGTGTTAATTTCGCTATTTCATGTGGTTTGCGGTTGGTGTATTATTAAATTAACACAAAATCGCGCAACAGATATTAATAGCCGCGTTCTTAAAATAACAGCTGGATATGTCGAGCAAAAAGCATCTCGCTGATCTTAGAGTAATTGACTTACGAGCAGAATTGGAAAAACGTAACCTCGATAAAAGCGGGGTCCGTGGTGTGCTTATTCAACGCCTCTCAAAGGTAAAATAAAAAATGGCATTGGATTTGTACATAATTATAACTTGCATGTTGGCGGTGGTAAATAATAACGACGTTGTTTTTGTAGCACTTGGAAGACGAGGGTCACGATATTGATACATATATGTTTGATCTGCCTGATACGAAGACTCCTACTAAAAGAACTCGTAGAATCGAGAGCGCAGTGGAGCAAGAGTCCGATGAGACTCCTGCTATGGAAGATATGATAGTGCAGGACGACGCTGGTGAAGAAGAAGATACTGAACAAGCAGACAATCAGGAGCATTCTAACGCAGAAAATACCGCAAAAGCCATGATGGAAGTTGATGAAAATGATAAGGCCAACAGAAAGCGGGAATTGAAAGAGGAAACCGAGGCAACTCAAGCCAAAAAGGCTTGCCTAGACAAAGAAGACAAAGTTGAGAACAACACTGATGCTGAAGATAGCATCAATTTAGACATAGGCGATGATGAACTGCTTAATGAAGAGGTACGTTTTTATTTCTTCAGTGTCACAGTAAAACTGCCCTCTCGCAGTGATAAAGTATCTAATGGATATTCTAATGGATACATGATGGAGGTTGACTAGAAAATGAATATTTTACTGCAGCAATGTTATTTGTAAATAAACTACATTCTTGGCATTGGGATTTGTAATAATATATTTATGATATTGTAACATTTTATTTTCTTTTTCTAATTGTCGATTAGCTCTAACACAAATCTGAGACATCAAAAGTTTGGCAGAAGTTTCTGTTTGTGTATCAAATGAAAATTAAACTGAAAGCTGCACAGATGGTCAGATATTGCAGCTAATTATAAGTGCCCATAGTTGATTTCTGGATGTATGCCAAAGATATGATAGTAACATTAAATATTTACTGTTTTCTCTTCCAGACGGACAATACTACTAAACCCATCAAAAAAGGTAAGCTTCCATTTTTTATCCACAATTTTAGGTAAAATAAAAGAAATGTGGTGCACTTCATTATAAATGGATCAAAAGAAAATTACACTGAATATCTGTAACATTGCTACTTGTGGCAAGTTATCATCATTTGATGATGAACACTACGTCAGCAATTTAATTAGAAGTGCAAGATACTTGAAGACATTTGGAGCTGAACAGAGGAATTGAGAAGAAAACTATGACAGTAGAAATCGTAAGCGCCATGCTGATGTAGCTGTTACTGCTGCAGCAACAATTTACACATCCGAAATGGGGAATTCAATATTGCAGCTCTTTGAGAGTACACTCACACATTCCCGAATGTATGCACAAGCTGCGGTAATGGTGGTAGTAATGTAAGTGGCCGCTCTCCAGATACTCCTGCTCTCCAGTATTGTTTATTGAATGTACCAGGACCTAGTGGCTTCGAGCCACTATCACGCTACATACACAGGCAGCGGTGCTAATGTCCAATCAAGTTTTCAGGTCAGGAATTTTTAAGTGTTCAACCTTCAAGTAAGAAAACATACAAGATAGCTGGTGACTCGCATTGTAGCAAGATTATGGTGCGAGACACAGAGTGGGCCGCTCCCGGTGTGTGAGCGACCTGCGCTGACTCTGCTGACAAATGATATTGGCGTAGATGAGGCAGCCAGCGAGGAAACCACCGAGGAGGCCGAGGAGAAGGCCGCCGACAACTCGACGGCTGCCGACGACGCCGTGCCTCTGGACGACCAGCAAGCTAACTCCGAAGCCGCCGCCACTAGGTTGGTGAACGCCGCACGGCTGTCGCGACGCCCGTCCACGCGCTACTACCCTCTCCGACTAATTCATCGATATTTTCATTCTCGTATCGCTACAAAGTTTTGCACCCAAGCTGATGACTTCGCTTGGATCGTCGACATCGCATCGCTGTCGCTGGTGATCGTCGGAATCACACGGTTTCTGGAGCTGCGTGGTGATTGAAATGGCGCTGCATTATCGCCGAGATCCGTCGTGCAACACGTTCGACCTACGCCTGTGCTGGGTATGCGCTGCGGACGCCGTGGCTGCAAGTCTGCGTGCGTCGAGCGCTGCCACCGTGCCACCTGCGACTGCGTGATCTACCAGACCCAGTGTGGAGTAGCGGTGCAAAACTTTGTAGACGATTTGTGCGACGTTAAATCGACAGAATAATATTTAAATGTCTCCAATAAGTGATCATCATATAAAATGTTTGAAATTATTGATAGTATGAAAAACGTTGATCACCTAATTCAACTCTATGTAATGAATGACAAATAAAATGATTTATTTATTTTTTCAGCAATGAAACGGAGAAAAATGACAATGAACAAAAAGGTAATTTACTTGAACAATTTACTTTAGTCTTTAGATGTGTTTTGTTGTGAGTGAAGGTGAAAATTTTGACATGCCTTATATTTTTCAGATGAGAAAGACAAAGATGGGGATGGTGAGAAGAAGGAAAAGAAGGATGAGAGTAAGGAAGGTGGTGCTCGCAACCTCTGGGTCAGTGGTCTGTCGGGCGACACTCGCGCTAAAGACTTGAAGCAGCTTTGCAGCAAGCATGGGAAGGTAAGTAATCATCTATTCTTTCAACACTGCCATACATTAGCATGCAGGCATCATAGTGTCTATCAAAACGGAAAACAATGAAAGCAGTTAAGTTAAACCATATTATTTCTACTTCTGTTTTTATACCTTGAAATGAATAACACTGAATGCACATTCACCAAAGTTTTGTAGTACTTTTGTACTAGAAACACTTGGGTGTTTTTGTGTTATTATTACACACACTGCTAGCATATTCAAAGCTGAATTTGTTGGCAGGTTATTGGAGCCAAGGTTGTGACCAATGCTCGCACGCCTGGGTCCCGCTGCTACGGCTATGTCACCATGGCCACGGCTCAAGATGCTGAGAATTGTATCAAGAACCTACATAGAACTGGTGAGGCTAATAACATGATAATAATTATTTAATCTCCGTAAAAATATCAACATTATCCCTGGTCCTTGACTAACTTGCAAATATTCACTTTTTTTTTTTTTTATTAATGAGGTACATTAATATATTACCCCAATTTTTGAAGCGTGCCTGTTTCAATTTTAAATGCATGACATTGCTGAATTTGATTTTTATTACCAACATTATTGGATGGTGCAATAATTCAAGTAGTTCTTTTTTACAAATCAACAAGGGTTGTTTCTTTTTTTGTTCAGTTTTACTTCTCATCAAAATCAGGTTTTATCAGTCCTTCATTTTTCTCTCCACAGTTTAGGATTTGGTTAGCCACACCCTCTAGTAAAATTCAACCTGTATGTTTAAGTGATTTGAAAATATTTATGATCTAACTATGTTGTATGTTGTCACAGAACTACATGGCCGCATGATATCTGTAGAGAAGGCAAAATCAGAATCCGAATCATCGTCTCGCCGTCAACCGTCGCGTTCTGAACGCCGCTCAAGCAAAGACGGGAAAGATGAGAACAAGGACAAAGATGTAAGACTTGATACCAACATATATTCTTCTTTATTAGTTTCCTGTTTCTTCTTTACAGGTATAATTAAAGCTTCGAATCGGAGTTTTCTGTTGTGCTTGATTGCTTGCAACACCAGCAACAGGGAAGATAACATCTTTTTTTTTACACTCACATATTGTAATATTAATACTAGTAATAGGCCCGCGGGGTAATTACGTAAAATTTGCAACAGCAATGCGACAGCAATAGCGAAGCATACATGCTCGGCACCACTAATGATGTATGACAGCAATCACCGCGAGATTTACGCCTGTCGCAAACCTGTTGCGAGTTAGGTAATTAGGGGGCCGGTTTCTACCAAAGCGGAGATGAGAAGAGACATGCTGCGAAGCTGGCCGGTTATTTCCATCAAAGCAGAGAGGAGATATTGTGAGCTGTGCGTAGCGGAGATGTGAGCTTGAAATCAGTCAAGTCTTATCTTGGAGAAGGCAGCGGGGATCGGGCCGCCTGGCCGCCCACTACACACGTCTCCGCTCTGCCGAGCCGCTTGCTCGTGCGCGGGGTAAATTTCTATATAAAAATTAGATATCTCTCCTCTACGCTTGATCCGTTTCCACCGAAGATAAGCGGAGAGGAGATGTGGAAATAACGAAATCTGATTGGTTATTCAAAACACATCTCCTCTCGTCTCCTCTTCTTTCCTCTCTCTCTCTCTCTTTGCAAGCATATAGTAATTTTTGATGCTTAGTTCAATAACCTAAAATAATTATTTTAAGTAATCTCCTTTGACTTTTAAAAGTGTTAAAAATTGCATATTTATATTAATAAACTACAAAAAAGTGATTAACTTTTGTCATTATTTTTTTCATAGGCTAAAGAGTCGGCTGACAAAAGCGGGGAAAACAAGTCTAAAAAGGAAGGAGATGTATCGGGCGCTGAAAGTACGCGGTCCACTTCGCGTACGCGTGATAAATCGGATCGATCTGAAAAGGTTTGTTTATAATTTTTTTTTTTTTTTTTCAGAGTATGTTTCAAATAAATGTTGGTTCTAAAGGTCTAACTTATACAAGGTGAGTTTGAATTGGGGTATTATCCTGAAAGGGGGTAAATCTACTCCCCAAGGTAGACAATGTTTCTTCTAAGACTTTTCTAAATGGATAGTTTTTCATTGAAGAAATGCCATGTAAAGTTTACGTTCGAAGATAGCCCTAGCGCAGCTGGGTGGTTGAACTTCATCCTTGACCGTATGCACATAAATAAGTTTAACGACCTGTGTTTAGAAATGAATTTATAGTACCTTGTTAACTCTCGTAGCGATCGCACGTGCAATTTTGTGGGTGGATTTATTTTTTAGTATGGAGGTTTGGAAACACGCAGTTTCAAGTAAGGCTCTTACAACTTATATCATATCTTGGTACCTAGTAGTTATAGGTCGATATTTTACAATTTATAAACATACTTATATTTGTATATAGGTACTTATAAACGTACGTACCTACGCGCACTCTGTTTTCTTGGTAATACATATAACCTACCTATCTATTAATTTTTGGTATGCCTTTTACCCACCTTGGGGACCTTGGATTATTTTCATTACTCTTAATTTTACCTACGTTTATATGTTTATTCTACTTGTGGGCTATCATGGTCCCAGGCCCTTTCGGGATAATACCCCAATTCAAACTCGGATGGTATAAAGACTTGTTCTAAGTTCGAGACATTTGTGAATGTTTTTTTGTATGAATTTGAAAATATCAGTGTAGACGTAGTTTGATTTCTAGAACTACATAAGTATTAATTATAATAAAATCTGCTAAAGATTACTGATTTTCTAAAAATGCCTGTATTATCTCTAGGATCGAGTTCGCCGCAGCACTCGAAGCCGCGAACGTAGAAGGTCGCCGAGAGAAGTTCTTTCATTCAACAAAATTTGGGTAAGGAACAATATACTTATGATAAAATACGGAATTTTCAAGAATCACTCAATTCGAGTCATCCACCAACCCGCGCTTGGCCCCCGTGGTAGCATAAACTCTCTATGTGAGAAACGACCTGCATCCCAGCAGTGAGAACATAGTTGGCTAAATTTTTTTCATATATGCGGTTATGCTTAATTTGAAGTACCTATGTTAGGAATAAAGATAAATTATAGTCCCAAAGATTTTCGCAAGCAGCGGTCATGTGACCATAGCTCAATTGGAAGAGCGTCTAATCCGGTGAGCTGGAAGGCGTGGGTTCAAATCCCACTGGTTGCTAAGATTTTAAGGACTGTATTTATTTTTATATATACCTTAGTGGTTTACACTTAAAAAAAAATCAATAAAAAAAATAAACACAAAACAAAATCGCACTAGATCTTACGGTGTTTGATAACAGTACTCATAATAAAACGCATGGAATGCTCATAGTGTAAAGTATAATAGTTATTTATGATATTAGGGCGGTAAGTTGGTTTTTACAAACGAGTAGACAAATGTAAGCCCGAGACGAAGTCGAGGGCTTACCATAGTCACGAGTTTGTAGAAACCAATTTCCGCACGTGTATCATACAACGTTTTTCAACACATTTGCGAGAAAACAGTACAAACTTTTGTTTATTAGTGGGAAAGACGCAACAAACAATCTTTGATGTTCCTACTCTAATATGAAAATGGGCTAAAATGGCGCGCATTCACAATGCAAATGGCGCCACGTGCGTGTGGTGAAAATCAGAACTACATCTTTAGTTTCATTTGCTCTTTAGTATTAAAGTGAGACAAACTTATTGAGCAAAAACGCTTCCAAGGAGTTTCGATCATTCAGCTTATTTATTCTCGTACTGTGAAACTCTTTGGTGGAATTCTTATATACGTTTATTGAAATTTAAAAAGAACCGTAAAGGTTACGCACGGCGGTATACAAGGAACGCTGCGGTAAAATAGGTACTTAGGTGAGAGTACCTATTTTACCGCACGCTCCGTTGTATGGTGCGTAATGTTTAACTTTCGAACAATGTATACAGGCTTTGTAAATGCATTTTTTGAGCAAATGTGTTGAAAAATATATTACATTATCTTTTCTACAAAGATTTAAAGGCTTATAGATTCGAGGGCTATATCAACGTTATTCGTGCAATTTTCCATACAAATAGGTTTCGGAAACTAGCGTAAAGTCAACGTCGCCCATGTAAATCTTTTAATAATAAAACTTAATAATCATTCATCTGGTGTGGTAGTTGGGGAGGTGGGCTCATGACCCTTAGGCGGTGAGTTCGATTCCCGCGACCGGACAAGTATTTGTGCACAGGAAAAAAGCGCAAGTACATGTAAAAACTAAAATTTAAGGTCAGGTGGGGTAAGTGAAACGAAGGAGTAGGTACCTAAGTGAAACCCTATCGTAATCAATAAATCACGCATTTTAGCTCTATGCTCTGTGTGACCATGGTCCCACAACACCCATAATATCATAGTTACCGGAGTTTTTGGCGGGAACGCGTTAAAGCTCACGTCGTTGCATTGTATTATTTTTCAAAACCTTTGTTTTTTCCAGTGTTAATGTTTAAAATTGGTGGTGTTTTATGCATTAAGTGCTGAATTACGAGCATGAGTGTGGGAAAGTGATATAATGTGGTGAAACGTGGTTTTTCGTGTTGCTTCCAAAACTCCATAGAAGCCTCTAGTAAAGTTGCCACCACTTTACTGGGGCATGACTTTGACTGGACTGTGACTGCCTGACTTGGACTGGACTGTGACTGTGACTATGACTAAGTGAAATATAATAATGCAGACTTTGTAGACTTTTTAATATTGCGACTGAAGGACTTTGTATCCAGGTCAAGAACTAATTAAAAAAAAAAAAACGTAGTTACCGTAGTTGACAGTTCACACGTCATGACGGGTGCATGTGTGAATGATTGTTAAAGGCAAAGAGATGTTCACATTCATTAACCGAATACTGACTTTCATTCATCAAGAAATTGAAGTGATCCGAAACGATTCATTCTTTCGAGAAAATCACGAATATGTTCGGCACCAATCACCAAGACTACCAAGACTAGGTGGAAGTCAAGATTCGGTATTAAATATCGCAAATCGTGAATAACGATTAGTATTATATCACGATCCGGTTTATGAATGTGAACATCTATTCGTCTTTAACGAATCGTAATTAGTTTCAAATCGCCGTTAGGGTCTATGATCTATGTATGATCGCTGGGCGTTATTTATTTTTCTCAAACATGCTTGGAAATGTGAGTATTATTATGACAACCTTCTTCGGGATTAATCGAAATTGCTGTACTGGCGAGCAGCGGCCGGCAAAAGTTGTATGAAAATCCATATACAGATTTTACTAGGTGGTAGGACTTCTCTGCAAAGTTCGCCTAGGTAGGTACCACCGCTTTGCCGGTTATTCTGCCGCCAAGCAGTAGTGTGCAAGCACTACTGTGTTCCGGTTTGAAGGGCACTGTAGCTAGTGAAATTACTGGGCAAATGAGACTTTATGATCTCTTCGTAGTCTGATTTCTAGACTGTGTGGTGTCTCAGGATGACGTGCACAGTGCAGTGTCACGCGAAACTTTATTGTTTTAAAATTCCGGGTGACACTGCAACTGTTATGGGCGGCCGTGTTGCTTAACATCAGGTGAACGACTAGCTCGTCACGTCATTCAATCGCATAAAAAAAAATGTATACGTGGTTTAGCGGCTAAATAAATTACATACAAAACTCATATCTGTCGTTACATGGCTACCAAAGAGGTAACCCGGGGAAGGGGCTACTTGGTTTTAATTTCCGCGCATTATTTGAGAAAAGTACTATACGAGCCTTGGCCACAACTAGCCATTGATGGACTTACGTATGTATGTCTCGGCTCACACGTTCATCCATCAATGCCTCTGTTGCTGGCCGCTGCAGTAACGTGCTATATTATTAACCAGCCTCATTGAGTATCGAGTCCCCTCGCAGAAGGAGCGCGACGTAGCGCGGCTGCGCGAGCGCACGCGGGTCGCGCGCGAGGAGGAGCGGCGGCGGCGCGCGGCCGAGGAGGCGCTGCGGGAGCGAGAGCGGAGACAGCGCCAGGAGAAACACCGCCTCGTGGTCGAGCGGGAGAAACTGCGCGCTGAGAGGTACGCACTATACTAGCTGGTAGGGAGAGAGCGGAGACAGCGCCAGGAGAAACACCGCCTCGTGGTCGAGCGGGAGAAACTGCGCGCTGAGAGGTACGCACTATACTAGCTGGTAGGGAGAGAGCGGAGACAGCGCCAGGAGAAACACCGCCTCGTGGTCGAGCGGGAGAAACTGCGCGCTGAGAGGTACGCACTATACTAGCTGGTAGGGAGAGAGCGGAGACAGCGCCAGGAGAAACACCGCCTCGTGGTCGAGCGGGAGAAACTGCGCGCTGAGAGGTACGCACTATACTAGCTGGTAGGGAGAGAGCGGAGACAGCGCCAGGAGAAACACCGCCTCGTGGTCGAGCGGGAGAAACTGCGCGCTGAGAGGTACGCACTATACTAGCTGGTAGGGAGAGAGCGGAGACAGCGCCAGGAGAAACACCGCCTCGTGGTCGAGCGGGAGAAACACTATACCATTGACTATAAATCCAGTTGACCAATGATACAACTTCCTCTCATACGAAAATTAGGTTTAAGATATTTATTTTCACTTAAAGAATCATATTCACTTGCAAGTGAAAATACAAAATATTATTTTAAATGCGAGCAGGAACGGCAACATAAAGGTGACTATAGGTATATAATAGAATCTTCTAGTAATCTAATAGGCTAGCAGACTAGCAGACTCAAGTAGGAAAATTAGTGGTGTATTTCAACTACTACTTTCTAATAAATACTATGAATTTCTAATAAATCACGGGAACCCGTTGATGTATTTTGTTCCATCCTACTCTGTTCTTTGTAATTTCGTATGACTTTGTCTTGTTTTGTTACCTCGCCCCCTGCCCGCGCGGGCGAGTCGTGTTTGTACGAGAAATTATGTTCATGAGCTATCAACGGGCTTTATAATCTTTGCACTATACTAACTGAGCAAAACAGGGGAAAGATACTTTTGTCTACCTTTCGTGCTAGGGCAGCTAGTGTTCGTTTTCTTAAAGACAGTTGTCCCACTGCTAACGAGATTGCGACTAGCTATCGACAATTATCACATAAAAAATGTAGGGTAGAAACCCGTGTAAAATAAAAACACAATTTTATTGTTCAGAAGAAGAGATATGTTAAATTTTTATAGCTTATGCAACCCTTCAGTGAATGGTCAGTAATCTGTATCATGGCTGCCCCGAGCGAACGGTGCAAGTAGTCGCCTGCCGCACTTGCACACTTATAGCCCAGCCGCGCCAAAACTATCGGCTAACTATCGCTTCTCGTTCGGGAACTGTCTGTCGCGCCTAAAGTATAGTTCATCATCATCATCACTAACAGCCTGAAGACGTCCACTGCTGAACATAGGCCTCCGCAGAGTGTCTGCTTGCCTCCTTCATCCATCGGCGCCCACGATTCTGAGCGTCGGTCCACCGAGTGGGAGGCCGGCCTACGCTACGTCTTCCGGTTCGTGGTCGCCACTCGAGAACCTTTCTTCCGCATCGGTTGTCAGTTCTACGAGCGATGTGGCCTGCCCATTATCATTTCAACTTGCTAATTCTAAGAGCTATATTGGTCATTAAAGTATAGTTATGTACAGGTTATGAATACTGTTGCAAATGTTTCAGAGAGAAGATCGAGCGTGAAAAGAACGAGCTGCTTCGTCTGGAACGCGAGAGACATCGTTTGGAACGGGAGAAGTTGGAACTGGAGAGGCTGGAATTGAAGAGGGCGCAATTGAGGTAATTTCATCAAAAGACATAACTAAATAATGCCCATCTGCTGGGTTAGCACGGACGGTAGACAAAATTGTCTTTCCCCGTTTTACGTCACATTCTTCATACTTGCTTGGAGTAAAACAGGGGAAAGACAGTTTTGCCTATCGGCCGTGCTAACCCTACTGCGCTAAAGTATGACAGCTCTTAAGTTCACGCTTATATCTCTCTAGAATGATTGTAACCAAATGCGTTTATGTCGTAGACGGATAAGTGCGAACTTAGGAACTGTCGAACTTTGGTGCAGACGGATAGTTGTCTGATTATGGTGATGGTGATATAAAGCTCAGTGTGAACTCTGTATTGATAAGTAGTGTCATGTATACCGATGTACCTAAATAATATTATGTCATGTGATAACATATTTTTTGAACAAATGATCAAAGCTTGTGTGTTTATATTTTTTACAACGAAAGAGTGCGTTTTGAACAATGGATTCTATTAGGTTTTTAATGTTTTGTGATGTGTTTATTTAATCTACTGGTGCATCGTACCACATTCTACAACCATTCATCCATATATAATAAAGTATGACACACGTTAGGGCCGGCGCCGCGGCTAATTCTGCTGAGCAGCTAAAACGGCGCAAATATAGTAATCTCGATAGCGGTTACATATTTGAGCCGTTTGGTGTCGAGACCCTGGGTCCGGGGGACCGGGAGCTCATCGCGACCACCAAAGTCTATCAGAGCGCCTGGTCGATGCGACGCGTGACCAAAATGCTGGCACTTATTTGACCCAACGCATCAGCATTGCAATTCAACGTGGCAATGCTGCCAGCATGTTAGGTACGCTACCTACCGGTAGTGGGCTGGAGCACTTGGACTGTCTATAGGCCATCGCGGCTATTATACAGTCCATAAGTGTTCTTTGTAGTAGGTAGTGTAGCTAGTTTAGTTTAGTTTTTATTATTGTAGTAGTTAGCTTGAGTAATTTAGTACGTTTAGTGAGATTGTCTTATTAATATTAAATAAATAAACTGCTCAGGCTGTACACTTCCTCTCAACATTCAACAGGCTCAATCACTCTCTGCTATTAAAACTCAAAGCACTATCTAAGTATTCTATTAGTTATCTGGTTTCTGGGTTCTTCATAGCGATTCATTTATATTGTTTTAGATTGGAGGAGGAGCGACGCAAGCGTGGGTACGAAGGCGGGTACCGTAAGGCGGCGAGTCCGGCGCCCGACTCCGCGTACGAGCGAGACGCGAGACACAAGCGAGCGCCGCCACCAGCTATCGTAAGTACCACACTGCATATTTTTAATTTGTGAAACATTTAAAAGAAATACTCCTCAAAACTAAACAAAACTACTCACGTTAGTTTCTATGATATTATAGAAATACTCCTCAATAGTAGATACTGACCTACGCCTTACGGCCTGATGGATAGTGACGCGAAACTGTAAACAATGGTGCATGGGTGCATGCTTGTCTAGAGAATACTTGTTCAACCTGACTACATAAATGACGAATTAAGAGAGAGAGATAAAATTGAGATTTACCATCTATAGATATATTACGTGAGGCCATTGTTAATAAACAACATGTCGTTCGATTCATCTAACACTAGTAGGTAATGTATAAAGCTATTTTTTTAATTATAATTATTTACATTGTGCAGGCATCGAGCCGCGCCCAGTTCGAAGCGCCGCCGCCACCCCGTTTCGAACTTCCCGCGAGTTACGACCGCGGCACCGACAAGCGCACCGAACGCGACCGCGACTACAAGCGCGACTACCCACCGAGACACGTCTCCTGTGAGTAATACACTATATATACTACTTATACTTCCTTAGGCAAGCATACTTCATCGTCGACCGCGTCGTCATTTGCCATTAGGGAAGACCGCGGTCAAATGTAAGCCTGTCAATGTTAAAAAAATACACTACGGCACCCATGGGAAGAGATGGATGACCCTATTCGCATGCCGGGACCGCACGGTTTTAATATTGACGAACCTAAAAAGAAACTTTACAAAATCCTCCAAAGACCTTTATTATTTTTTCCAGCCACCAACATGAAATACTCGAGTAACGGTGGCGCGAGCGATGACACGCGGCAGCCGATGCCGCCGGGCACCAGACCTAAGGAGCCTGGGTATGCATACACTCCATCTTTTATAAAAGATTTCGATTAAATGTAATTGGTGATTCGTCATTTGGTAGGAAATTATGATCTGCGATTTTCAACTTTAAATAGAGCTCAAAAAAAAGAAACGTGCTATGACAGGTCTTATAAACGCATCCCAGATTTTACTGTAAAAGTAGTGAGGTAATGCGTGATGTATATTGCAGCCGTTCAACATACGAGTCCCGCGACAGCCGATCGTACCGCGCGTCTCCGCCCGGCAAGCCCGAGCCGCGCAGCTGGAGCACTTCCAGCCGGTACCCTGACACCGCCGCGCCTTCCAAGGGTGAGTACACTTCCGTACCCCGACACCGCCGCGCCTTCCAAGGGTGAGTACACTTCCGTACCCCGACACCGCCGCGCCTTCCAAGGGTGAGTACACTTCCGTACCCCGACACCGCCGCGCCTTCCAAGGGTGAGTACACTTCCGTACCCCGACACCGCCGCGCCTTCCAAGGGTGAGTACACTTCCGTACCCCGACACCGCCGCGCCTTCCAAGGGTGAGTACACTTCCGTACCCCGACACCGCCGCGCCTTCCAAGGGTGAGTACACTTCCGTACCCCGACACCGCCGCGCCTTCCAAGGGTGAGTACACTTCCGTACCCCGACACCGCCGCGCCTTCCAAGGGTGAGTACACTTCCGTACCCCGACACCGCCGCGCCTTCCAAGGGTGAGTACACTTCCGTACCCCGACACCGCCGCGCCTTCCAAGGGTGAGTACACTTCCGTACCCCGACACCGCCGCGCCTGCCAAGGGTGAGTACACTTCCGTACCCCGACACCGCCGCGCCTTCCAAGGGTGAGTACACTTCCGTACCCCGACACCGCCGCGCCTTCCAAGGGTGAGTACACTTCCGTACCCCGACACCGCCGCGCCTTCCAAGGGTGAGTACACTTCCGTACCCCGACACCGCCGCGCCTTCCAAGGGTGAGTACACTTCCGTACCCCGACACCGCCGCGCCTTCCAAGGGTGAGTACACTTCCATACCCCGACACCGCCGCGCCTTCCAAGGGTGAGTACACTTCCATACCCCGACACCGCCGCGCCTTCCAAGGGTGAGTACACTTCCATACCCTGACACCGCCGCGCCTTCCAAGGGTGAGTACACTTCCATACCCCGACGCCGCCGCGCCTTCCAAGGGAATACACTTGCAGCCGGTACTCCGACAGTGGAGAACCTTTTTCTCTGCTAATATCACTTGTATCATTACCTCCGCAGGCAGCAGCGGCGGCGGTGGCAGCGAGGCGTGGTCGGGCGGCGGCGGCGAGTCCCGGTACGCGAGCTACGAGCCGCGGTACGCGCCGCAGTACCAGCCGCCGCCGCCCGGCGCCGCCTACCCCGACCGGTACGCGCCGCCCGCGAGGGACTACCCCAGGAAGTACTAGCAGGTTAGCTTCAGGTACAGCATCTACAGTACAGACACACACATTATATGCTTTAGATCACACACAGAGCAGGAGAACTAATTACGCTCTCGCATTGACAACCGTGCCATGTGGTCCCGGTGATGTGCGAATAGGACCCATCTCTTCCCGTGGGTGTCGTAAAAGCCGGCTAAGGGAATATCCAGAGAGTGGGCAGCAGCATTGTCCTCGGTACAAAAAATCTGCAATCACCAAGCCGCCTGTCAAGCGTGGTGATTATGGCAAACCCCCCTTTAATAATACGATACGATAGTAAAATTCCTGAACAAATGAATGAGCCTGGTAATTTTTTTTTTAATGGGCAAATTGCCTTTATTACTCAAGCTAACTACTACAATAATAACTACACTACCTACTACAAAGAACACTTATGGACTGTATAATAGCCGCGATGGCCTATAGACAGTCCAAGTGCTCCAGCCCACTGCCGGTAGGTAGCGTACCCAACATGCTGGCAGCATTGCCACGTTGAATTGCAATGCTGATGCGTTGGGCCAAATAAGTGCCAACATTTTGGTCACGCGTCGCATCGACCAGGCGCTCTGATAGACTTTGGTGGTCGCGATGAGCTCCCGGTCCCCCGGATCCAGGGTCTCAACACCAAGCGGCTCAAATATGTAACCGCTACCGAGATTACTATATTTGCGCCGTTTTAGCTGCTCAGCAGAATTAGCCGCGGCGCCGGCCCTAACGTGTGTCTCGGGAAGGTGTGACGGCGCCATAGTATCGACGCAAGTAGCGTCCCACACTAAAGGCCGCCCCATCTTCCAGGGAACCAGAGTCATTCCGTCGGGTCTTTTACCATCGTCACGCATGAGACCATTCGGTTCGAGAATGGCTGCAACATTGGCGGTGGTAAAAGCCCGGCGAATGATGTCATTAAGACTAGCGTGGTGCGAAATTCGACCAGCGCTTTTTGAACACGAGAGACCGTGATGACCGAGCTGGTCAACTGCGGTACCGCACTGGCAGCGATGGGCCACACAGCATCTTGCGCCCAAACGTAAGCTGATAGCTAAACGAAAAGTAGTCGGATCTAAAAGGTTACCAGTGTTGAAAGAAGGCATGGCCTGTAACCAAAGTCCTGACTCCCACACAGAGACTGCGAGAAGCCGAGCACGATCAGCGACGCTAGGACACGTATCTAAAAGATTTTTCCGTGCTAGTTCGCAGAGCGGTCGGTCCCACAGCCTCTGTGAGGAAAGAACCACCGGGAAATCAGAATTTGGACAAGCCAACCCCCAGGCATTCTTGGCCTCAGACAAATGGGCTACTTCGAAAGTACCTAAAGATGCAGCAAGAATTTTTTCTATTAATTTATGTGTACCATGTACAGAGGACAAAAATGCCGGTAATGCAACACTCGAAATTTTGCGTATCCCTAAACCTCCTAAGCGCACAGGTAGAGAGGCTTGCGACCACGTCCTGTCATCCATATCAACATTCAAGACCGAAACCAGAGTGTTTTTTACAATGCTGTCTAAGCCCTCAAGGAGCCCACTGTGTTTCCACAGTTGACAACATCGTAAAATATAAGTAAATTTAGGGACAAATAGACAAAAACGAATAATTGTAAAAGCCATGTGGGCGTTAATTTTGAGTAACCTGTCTGATGCGTTATTGAACTTTTGAATTTTTTCTTCTACAAAAGGTGAGATAGACTCATCCAGATTCGCGAACCCAAAAGGCGAAGAGAACGCTTGTCTACTAATTTGATATTCGGAGCAAGACTATTAAACTTTTCAAAAACCAAATCTTTATCAGGACAAGTATCGCAAACAAAAAGTTCGCATTTAGAAAATTTTAAATCCAAACCAATGTCGCGAAATTCTAATAATGATACCTAGATCATTAAAAACAGTGTTCACGTCGCCTCCTAGGGTTCCGTCATCCAAGTACCAAACATTAAGTTTGGACTGAAGACGTTGAATAATTGGATGGATGGCAAGGCTAAAAATGACCGGACCTAGAGGGTCGCCCTGTTGACACCCGACTGAGGAATAGGATCGCGTTATTTTGGTAATTTAATTTTGTTGGATTGCCATAACATTGATAAAAGAATTTATATAGTTCGGGAATTTTATCCTTGACTTGTGTCAAAAGAGCGCCTCTGTCGACAGAATTAAAAGCGTTTTTAACATCCACCTTTAGCAACACTTCACCACAATTTTGTTTGAGAAAGGTTCTAAGTGAATGAACAGCGGCCTCACAGCCACCCCGCGAACCAAAGCCCAGCTGTATTGACTGAAAAAGGTTGCTTAAAAAAGCAACCTTTTTCCTACAGCCGACCTTGGCAGCGAGGCGGCGGTATGTGGTGCCTACCGCAATAGGTCTGATACCACCGTCTTTTTTGATAAGGGCACACAAGTTTGCGCCATACAAAATTTCGATGACGTCACTGTTGACTTGCCCTGACAGCATCAGGTTTACTAAAGCCGTTAAGTCTCTCAAGAGGGCCTCGCCAATTTCGCCGGAAATGCCCGATTAAAGATCTTTTAGAATTTGAGGGGTAAGGCCATCAAGACCTCCGGCTGAACCACTCTGGAAAGAAGTAACGGCTGCAGCTACTTCCTGTGGGGTCACTTCAACAGTGACGTCATTTGGTAGGGGTGGTTCAGGAAGGTGGAGATTTGGTGCTACAGGTGGATGTTTGTCCTGCAGTGTTTGAATTGTCTCAGAACAATATGGGGCTATTGTGTCGCTAGAGAACAGGACACGGGCGGCGGCCTTAATGTCGCCGTCACTAATCTTGCTCTCTACGATTTTAAAAGTGGCCGAATCGTTATTTTGTTTTGAATTTATAATATTGTTTCGCCTGTTAAGCGGAACAATAATTTCATGATCCAAACATTGCTCTTCCAGTACTTTGTACCTTACGCAGTTTTCCTTTACTCTTTTAGTAAGGGAAGATTTGTTTGTAGGGTCTAATTTTACGTAAAGTACATGGTACGGAAAAGTTAGGAGATGCTCCCAGGCATGTTTCGTGTTTTTAGATATAACGTTCCTAATGGATGATGATAATGATTGAGCAACCGAAATGCGAGCACCACGCGGGATGCGTTTTAGAACCGAAGCCTGGTAATTACATCTGAAATTGAAATATGTACCAGTTTTGACATTGACTAAAATCACGAGATAAAATCTGAGTCATTCATATATTTTAGGCTGACTGTCTCATAACAAGTTGTACAATATTATGTCGATGCAAATTGGTTACATCATCATATAATTAGCATCTTTATACAATAGCAAACAAGAAGGCCAAACACATTTACTACTACAAAAAACTCTGGAACGATTTAGTAACTGAATTTGAAAACGGCAGTTTCATTAATTGTCTCTGTAAATCTTGTACTGGGCAGATGTCTTTGCTATGTTTCTAACTCCATAATAATAGTTGATTTTTTTTTCAGGTTTACCTGAACGTTGGTGTGCGAGTTTGGTCCTGTACTATGAATTACCTACTTGACTTTGACTGCTAAGTTCCAAATTAGTACACGCGTAGTTTTTGTGTTATACTGAGAGATAGCATCTATCTCCAAGAAACGTAGATGAATTTGAGTTTTGTGAATATTTAGGACTTACATCAAACATTCCCTTAGTTCTGGGATTTGTTTTTATAACATTATGTTAATTAAATTGTATGTTTACTTCATATTCCTATATTATATTTTAATTTTATGTATTGTGATGCGTTTGTTCTCAAAACGGTTTTGTGACAAGGTGTGTGTATAGGAAGTGTATTTTGTATCTAAGCATGTTGGTAAACGTAACGAAATACAAATAATATGTAAGAAATTTTGTTTTATTTTATAAATCAAGTTACATAGTAGTTGTATCTTATCATGGACCCTATCTAAGTTACTATCACATTTCAGCCATGCAAATATACAGTGTACTTTACCTATATTTGCTGGCATACAGGAACTATCGCATTGATAAGCTAATAGCGCCAGTTATCTTCAGTTCTTCAGTTTATCTCGTGAATTAGGTCGCTTCGGAGCAAAATGTACAATACGCAAAATGAGCACGACACAAAATGAACATTACGTAAAATGTACAGAACTTGGAAGTGTAAATGTAGGCCTATCATTCACTGAGATACTGTATCTCGGGAAACTAATATTTTGTTTTAAATATATAGAAATAATCATCTCTAATTATCTTTCCCTTTTATATGGTATATGTACTTAAATTAGTTCACAAGACTTAAAGTGTAAACTAGTGGAACTAGAAAATAGATGGTACTTATAAAACTGCGGTCATCTTACGGCGGTGCAGCGTTAGAACTTAGAAACTCTATTGAAAACCACTATTACAGGAACAATCAGTAAACAATATCTTACACATTGAGGAGTTTTATCGCGAGCGAGATCTTGCAAACAATCCAAAAATATAGCGTATCGTTTGAAGAAGTACTGTACAACCAAACTTATACACTTTTTTTATAATTTATTTATAGGCAGCATCATTTGACCACTGTCTCACCTGATGGTAAGTGATGACGCGGCCTACGGTGGTGCATGCTTGCCTAGATGCATGCATTTATCGTCGCCGTAGGGCTAACCAAAGTCCCTAATCATGTTTTTCGGATTAGGGTCAATTCACACAGAGCAGCAAAATACTCGAGCACTTAACATGCAAGTATTAAAATCTTACCTATTTTAATGTTGCATACAGTTTTCAGCTTTGTCTAAATGGATTAAGGTTGATATTCCAATAGCACTTAAAAAGTGCTCAAGCATTTTGCTGCTCTGTGTGAATTGACCCTTAGAATCTATAAATATGGTGTCAGCGATAAATTCCATATTCAGGATTTTTCACATTCTATATTTTCCGATTTCTTAATAATACGCAATCTTAATAGTCCGAATTCTTAAATTTACGAATTCTGAATTTTCCGTATTCTTTATTTTCCTAATTAGAAATTGGACAAATTCTTAATTTTCCTAACAAGTACAGTTTCATACACAAAGAAAAATTAATGGAACATAACATTATATTCCTGTAATAATTTATTATAGGTACCTAACCTACCTATTAGGTACCTATATATTTTGACTTACTATTTATTTTAATAAACCTCTAGTCCATGAGTCAATATGCAGAATAGTACATTATGATATAAGTGTGCAAAGTTGATCATTACACACGCATGTCATACGACGTTTTTCATCACAGTTGCGAGGAAAAAACAGCTTCGTCGTGCAGGCTTCCTATATATATATGTTTGTTTTTATTTTAATTTATTCGTATCAAATTTTACATGGGCTTACGTACTAGCATCAGTAAACCTCGCAGAGGTTTGTTTTGTATTTTCACGCGGCGTCAGAGAAAAACCGGCCGTGTTGATGGCGGCGCGAACAAAATCGACATCGACCAAAACGAAACGAAACGAAAACTGGAACTGGAACTAGTACGGGAACTGGAACTGTAACTGGAACTAGAACGGGAACTGGAACTGAAACGTGAATTGGAACTGGAACGTGAACTAGAACGTGAACGTGAACTGGAACGCAAACTAAATCTTGAACTGGAACGAAACGAAACGACGATATAACTTGCAGTGAGATACAACGTGCGGCAGTGTAAAGTAAAAAGCATGCGTTGGAAATTTCTTGGATTATGATCCGAAGCGGTGGGATAAGAGCCACTTTACGAGCAACTGTGATGAAAAAGTATTTATATCTATAGGAGGATGGAAAACCTCTTTCGTAAAATATAAAGTCTCAGTATGACCACGAGGACATGTATATCCTCGTGGTCCTATTGGTATGAAAAATTAGTATGACCGAAACAGCGATTTCTCGACCTCAATTTTATTTCGCTTCGGAGCCTAAGATAATGCGCAGACTCACCGTCACACCAATCTAACAAACTATTTTCTTTTGTTATATTCATTGTAGTTATTTTATAATACCTAAATTATTGAAATTTATTACAAAATAACTACAGAGACCGGCTTTGGGCTTCGTACAGAGCAGACGTGTTGCAAATTACATCTATGAAAATTAAACTCGATAATAAACTTATTTGAAGCTATAACAACGCAAAAAAATAAAAAGTTAATTGAAGTGTAGTGACACGGTTACGCTGTTATACTTTCAAGAAGTAACCTAGTTGAACCTAGCTACTATAAGCATTGCCCGTGGTCCACCTGCTCAGTTCACCTGGTTAAACCACGGGCACTTTTGAGGTAGTACCTACCAGCCGCAGTAAAAAAATATTGATTACATTTTTATCACGATTGTACTTTCATATGGAAAATTCAGAATATGGAATTTTACGTATTTGTAAAATTAAGAATGTGGAAATTTAGTTATACGGAAAATTCAGAATATGAAAAAAGCAGATTTTGGAAAAATAATAATATGGATAATACTAGAATATGGAAAATTAATAATTCGGAAAGAAACGCTGACATCATAAATATAGGTCTGATACTAAAATATTATAATACACAGTCATGTAAATAAACAACACATGAGACGGGTCTATTAACTTTATTTAAAAAACGACGTGGCTTATCAACTCATATCTGCTGCTGATAACTCATTACATCGAACAAGTTCCCAAACAAAACAGTGAATTACGTAAACTATTATTTAAAAAAATACTTACATGACACGACACATACAAACTTCTCCAACATACCTCCGGTTTCTAACCTCCGGTAACTTTAACACGCTTCGGAGCAACAAACATACCAGAAACCGTTGTGCAAAGAAACAAACATGTAATACCTACAATGTATTTGTTCAGATTAAGTTCTATAATATTGTAAGTGTGACACAAAACTCAATAAAAAAACCTTGATGATCAAAGATAACAAGGAAAAAGCGAAACTTATAAACTACACCAAAATTTCATTTTGGATTTTTTATAAATCACAATGCATGATTTCAAAGTTATAAAAAACTCATCTCAACTCTATTTGTTAGTTTAGTATTAGAACAAATTATGTCTGCTTTATTTTTTACATTACCTTTTATTGGCTTGCATTTGACCTCTCACCTGATGGTAAGTGATTATGAGGTTGACACTGAAACATGCTTGCCTAGAAGATACCCTTCACTTTCAAAATACACTTTATATAAGTGATTTTCTACTCACCATGTCTTAGGTTGGGTTTTTCATCGTAATTAAGGTAACCAGTGGTTAAAAACTAACAAATTTTGACCATTGGTAAGAATTTGTTGGAGTTTTTAACCATTGGATCTTAACTATGAATCAAAAAACTCACCCTTAGTTTTATAGAATCAATATCAACAGGATTATAACTACTCATAATTTTTATTAGTGATTGATACAATGAAAGCAGCTATTATAACAATCTATCTATTTAGGTGACAATTTGTTTACACTGCAATGACATCACTATAATATTTTTGACAACAAAAAACCCTCCACCATTTCAGTTTTAAGAAAAACTTAATAAACGGCTTTGGACTCATGAATGGGAGAAAAAAGCACATTTTCAGCAAAAAGTGTAGTGGGTGTTGGTATTTTACTGTCATGCATTAACAGTGGATTGTGAGGATTAAACCAGGTATCATTGATCTCAACTCTTGGAGGCTCTGCTTCAACTTCAAGAGCCTTAAGAGCTTCAATGGCATCCTGTTGGCCCTGCACTGCAGCAAGGCGCAGCAAACGAGCTGCAGTTTCGAGATCACAAGAGAGGCCACCTCTTCCTTGCCCATAATAAATGCCAAGATTGTAAAGTGCTCCAGGGTGTTGTAATGCAGCTGCTGACTTATACAGCTCCATTGCCTGAGAAAATAAAATATGAAATCTGTTATCAAAATAGAACATTATTTTTTTTATTATACTAACTTAACATAATATTATCATTGTTATTATAATTATGACAGGTTATTATTATTATTATTACCGTTTTCTCATTTGTAGTAACACCTAAACCCATTTCATAACATAGCCCCAAATTGAACATAGCAGGTGCATGATGACGATTTGCAGCAGACCTTGAAAGTACAAACAAATAATTGTAAATAAGTTTTATATTTGTAAATTCACTTTTTAAATATTTCTGATAGTTATCACCTCAGTAAGTTGAGACCAACTTGATGTTGGCCACTTTCAATAGCTGCCAAGCCAAGCCTGTTCTCAATGGAGTTGAGCACATCCCCCAAGTCACTGTCAGTAGATTCAGGTGTAGCGGCACTGCTAGTGCTAGTAGCATCCTTGACTCCACCATGTTCATTTGCTATCAAATGTACTGTAGGAGTGAAATCTTCCAGAATTTTCTCAAGTTTAGTTGTTGTATTGCCAAAGAGTGCTCTGTTGTTCACAGAGTTCACATAAGGTTTCAATGTAGCTATGATATTATTGACGTTGATACATCGCCGCTCATCTTTAAGGTGGTGTTTAACCTTTAGATGTAACAACTGGCTGGTGTACCAACCCAGGGCAAGTGCACTACTCTGTAAAATAAATATTGTTATCTTAGATACCTGTATTTCCTGATTAAGTGGTGCACGGTCAATGTCATCAGCTGAAATGTTACTAAATTCAATTATTGGTAATCTATGAACCAGCTGCTCATTAAATGAAATTATAATATTTATATTATAGAATGTTCTTGTGCTGGGCACAGATTTTTTGTGATGGATGTTTCAATGAGGCATAAACAGGCATCACATAACTCAGTAAGCAGCTGTTCCCTGGAACTACAATTTTCAGGGCTACACACCACCCAACTGTTTAAATAGTAGTATAAACACATATTTACCAAAAATAACAATGAGATCAGACTGTCTTATTAGACAGTCTGATTCTAGTTTCGTTATAACTTTCATTACAAGTAATAGTTGAATGATTTTAACTGTAGCAAGCAGGAAGCTATCTAAAGAAAGTTAGCGTAGACGTAAATAAACCTTACCCATGTGATGGCACCAATCCAAGATCGGTTCAATTGTTCGAAGTTCCATCTGCTGTTGTTTGTGTTAGGGTTATTTCTGTAGTTCCTTTTTGGGCGACCTCGGGGACAGAACCATGCCTGTAAGGGGCATGGTGGAGGTCCACCGCCCGGGCATGGTTTCTTCAGTTCGTCGTTTATATTTCCAGCAGAATTGACAACGTTTGTAGTGGGGCGTTTGTCGAAGTGGTTGGCGCTTCGCTCGAACGTATCTCGAAAACGGCGTGTCACATATTTCCACATGTTGTCAAAGATTTAACAAACTGAAGTTAATTTGTTCCCATGCATGGTAATAGAGAACAAATACAATTATTTAGTTAATTTCAATCACGCAAAACCAGCTAAAAACACCAACCAAAATAACAAAAAGATATTTGTTAAGTAACTGTCAATGACATGTCAACGTCATTATTCAGTTTGACAATTACATATGGGTGGGTTCCAGTCGCTGCTAAAAACGTCAAGAACGCCGAAAACTATTTTATCGCTTTTTCGTGCACTATTAACCAACTATGAACGTGACTTTTCCCGTTCCATTCAGAAATAAACGATGCAACGACAATGTTTATTACTTGAATGTGTGACTGGGACGATCATTTTGAGGTTTGACCCATCGCCTTGTCTGGGCAGTGGTATTTTTTAGCATTTTTACTTCGACTGGAACATTCAACTTAAAAAATTACAGATGTTGGTGTGTGTGAAAAACCAAACTATGTTGAACACAGATCGCTGCGGCAATTTCACCACAATTTTGCCAAGTGATGTTGATATGTCACGTGATATGCAGCCACACACTTGCGGCGTAGATATTCAACAAAGAGTATGTAATTACAATATATTATAGTATTTATGGTATAGATGTTATATTCAAAGCTTGCGGCATCGGCACTTTGTCACCACAATAATACAGCAGTGGTATACTAGTCTATGGGTATGGCCCACCTCGTGCGCCCACCCCCGGCACAAAGGTGTTATTTTCTTCACAGACGACGTGGACGACTATGATTTTCTCTATGCACCCACCCACCACCATCCACCACCCACAGACTACTATACGCTAACGCTTCCCACCAAGTTCCCACCACTATGCAAAATTTAAGATGCTAATATTCAACTTTGAGCTATCCCAAAGAGTATATAATTTACTACGTAAGAAGCTATCCGAACGGTGAATGAAAACCACAGATCTGTACCATGAAAACACTTAAAAATGCAACTTTTGCTCATACATTCATTCCCAAAACGAACTCTGCATGTGATCGTTTTTGGCGTTTATAACTGTTAATTTTGCCACCCGTAGGACGCCTATAGAGATACGTGTGGTCCATACACGCCCCCTAATTACCTAATTTGCGACAGGCGTAAATCTCGCGGTGATTGCTGTAATACATCATTAGTGGTGTAGCGTAGCATACATGCTCGACACCACTAATGATGTATTACAGCAATCACCGCGAGATTTACGCCTGTCGCAAATTAGGTAATTAGGGGGACGGTCCATAGAATAACTTTTTTTATACTAGGTTTGTGTGTATACTATACGTAGTATCAACTACCTTGTTTGTGACTATAGGTGATGGTGAAGTCTATACTTTGGTTTTTTGCTTCTACCCACCAAAGAAAAAAAGAGTATACAACGCTTCGCTAACTATCCACTTTACCTTTACCCACTATTTATCTTCAAAAGCAAAAGAATACAAACGCTTGCTACTAATGTGTGGAAGAACATGTTTGTGAGTACCACCCCAGATAGCAAGCTCACTTTCTGCAAACTTGCTATTCTTTGATTTTAACTTGCTATGTCAAATATGATAAGGCAAGTTTGTGACAATATTGCTGCAATATTGCTGGTATAAGGATGATGGCTCAAGTTTGTATCAAAGTTGCTGCAATCTTGAATTTTGTTTTATGTTGCAAAGATAATGTCTCAATTTTGTTTTTAACTTGCCACAAACTTGTTTTTTAATGGTGTCTACCTAATAGTTTTCATGGCAAAAAAAAATAGTTGTGTACCAAACATGTACGCTCTATGGCATTGTATTTATCACTCACAACGCCAACTGGGCTACGTTCAGAACCTTTAATTTAAATTAAGTAATTGTTTAAATGTACATATTATAAACAAATTTTAAAAAAGGAAGTGTAGGGGCAGTTTTGTCGTGCAGAGTAGCGCTTACCATCAGGCTAGCAACCAAGCTTGCTTAGTTTTTGTTATTCCATTGTTAAATGTTTGTCAAAATTCATCCGCAGTACATAAAATTAAGTTGTATATCTAGTTACTACGAATGAAACTAGATGGCGTTACTCTCGTAGTTCCAAAATCCTGAATCGCGCATACGTTGTGTTACGCTAGCTTTATGAGGTGCTTGAATATCTTTTTGAATCAATAACCATAAATAATTAATATCACATAGTGTTGGGTAGGACAAGGTTTCAAAATGAGTTTGTATGAGCCCCTCATTCTATTTCGTGAGGTGTGACAATGTCATGCCTCAAATGTCATGTCATGTTGTGAGGTACTGATACCTCATTTTCTTCATTTGTTATACAGTACAATTTTGTAACAAGAGCTGGACGCAGTCTTACTTGATCAGTGCATCGGGTCATGCATGAATACATGGATTGAGGCGGGTGGATGAATGAGGCCTTACTTTGTATGTTAGACTTGATTGTATGTTACACAGATTAAGCTATTGATTTACCTTTTCTTATTATGTATCTAGGTTGGCAGTGGTTAATTTTTTTTAATGATATGAAATGATATGATGAGCTGGGCGTTCACCTTATGTTAAGCGACACGGCCACCCATAACAGCTGCAGTGTTACTCGGAACTTAGCTGAATTAAATTATGTAGGACGGACAAGCGCTTGACCACACTCAACTGTTTCCCTATGTAGAAAAGTACTTTGTGAAAACTGATGTTAAATCGCACTACAGTCGAAGATAAGTCGTGGTGGGACATCTTAACTTTCCGAAATCAAAAGTATCATAATGATATCACAGCTTGGAATAACTAGTTATTCTAAGTATCACGGTAAAATATTATACTGTATATCTCAGTTACTTAAGGTGAAGGGTAGGGCCAGAGAAGCAGGTCCAAATTCGTTCAAAGAAACATCGACCTTAACATCGCAGTCTTAAAATATCAATTCAGTCTGCACTTCAGCGCGGCACTTACGACAAAGGCAACACACGGAATGGCTGATTTTGACGGTTTTTAATTAATATCTGTGTTTATAATAGTATTTTGTCTAAATTATGAAGTCATCACAAAATGTGTATGTTAGTTGGGAATACACAAATATATTTTTTGTAAAAATATATTCGATAGAAAAAAACTCAGTAAAATGAAACATTCAAAATTTTTAAGGAGGTTTGCGGTTTTTTCTGTAGAGCTATATTTATTAATCTTGTATTTGCGGTCATCACAAAAGACTTAATGAAATGAATTTAGACCACATGCTCTAATTACGCCAGGAAACCTGCCAAAAAATACCTTGATTACCCTACTCTTTCGCTTTAAATAATCTGCGTGAAAATACATAAACTCCAACGTCACGTCGTTCTTCTCGCCTCATTTACTACCTCACCTCTACATGACTCTACTCTACTCTACGCTGTGCTTCGCTCACTCACTTCGTTCTTCGAATGCATCACCGACGCGCGACGGCGAGGAGTGTGACATAAATTTTGAAGTGTGACATGGATTGAATGTGAGGACCGGGACATTTTTGAGTGAATGAATGTGACAAATGAAGTACATCACGTATGTCCTACTCAACACTAATATCACATGTCACAAGTCTTAGTTGTACCAGGTCAAGTTCGTACGGTACGGAGTTACGGACGGACGATAAATTTTAAAAGGTCGAAGGACATTATTTTATTTTAATTTTGAGAAAACATCAAAACTAAATTAGAAACTTGTAAAAGCAAACATTATACAAGTTTACTATTGCAACTTTGTTTAAACTTTGAAGAAACAAACATCATGCAAGTTTGATGCTGGGAAACTAGAAAGTTTGATGCAAACTTGCCTCAAGTGTATAGACTTGCCATGACAAGTTTGAAACAAACTTTCACTTTTGATACATCAAAGTTGCTGCAAGTCTGATTCAAGTTTAAATTGCTATCTGGGACAGAATTCGCCCTATTTACAGTCTAATATTACATAAATGCAGTCTTACTTAAGTATATGAATACTAGGATTATTATGTACTTAGTAAGACTGCAAATAACTTTCTAGGTCACTGCGGAGGGATCAAATACAGTGTGCTTGCAGCTATAAGCCAAAAGCTGGTAATAAGTTTATCAAACCGGAATGGCTGCCTGAACACAATGCTGGAAAAGAGTATGCCCCCTCACACAACATAGCTCCAACTGATGTGACTCCGGTGCTTGTGTCCTCTAGTAAATATCAAAATGCCACAACACACGACAGAGTACTCAAACCGATGATGTGGGGGGTAATACCGCCATGGCATAAGGTAACTTGAAACAAAGACTTCTATGTTACACAGAATGTACGTAGTACATAGAACTCTTTGACTTGAAATTGTGATTTATAGTTATGGCTGTTATCAGTAGACAGTAGGTGCTATGGGTAAACTATAGATATCCGGTACTCGCGGGGGAGAGGGGGAAGGGGCGGAGAGGGAGGGGGCGGGGTGGGTAACCTCCCCCACCCCCTTTTTTTGCAGCAAACATGTAGTTTTTTAGCTATAATTTTTTTTCTGTTTAATTAACCTCACTTTTGCTGTCACGAACTACTCTGAATGATGAATCGTGTAGGGGAGGTGCTGGTGAACCTAGTGATCTGCGTTTCATAGTTTCTAGCGCTTCGCCGGCCGCTGCCGCGGCACGCTCGCGAGCTCGCTCGGCTCGCGCGTTGTGTTGTCGCAGGTTCAACATAACCTAACCTAGTGATCTGTGTAACAGACTTTTTAGCTCCACTTCGCTTCGCTACCTACCAACCTTTAGAGCAGAGCAGAAGAGGTTTTCATTATGGAAATTAATAATAAAACAATGTAAATTATATTTTTTCTGGTATTACGATTCGTTTCTCACATTTCTGTGTATGATTTAACAACTTTGACGTTTGATTTACGCAATATATGTCAGAATTTTTAGAATTGCGTTTCATTTCACGTATTTTTTAGGATCTTATTTTTATCGTAATTACTTCAAAACGCATTTCCTCGGTCCAAAAATAGTTTAAGCAGATTACGACGACCCCCTAGAACACATTTAAACTTACACAATCACTAAAATCAGGTACCGGATATCTATAGCCAACCCTGTATAAGTACCGGCATAAAACTCTAGCGCTGACCGTTATTGCGCAGAAATCAAAAATTAGGTATCACAGGGGGGCTAGAGGGACGAAGGGTGCGCGTGCGTAGCGCCGGTTGGCCAGCCTGTCGTATTCCGTCCCCCGCCCCGATACGACGCCCGCGGACTTCTGTCTATACAGTCGCGCTCTAAAGTGTATTGTTACTGTTGGTTTTTCTATTAGTGTAATTTTAGTAGATAGTGAATATGCCTATCACACAACACACAAATTTATTATCTAAGAAAATGTTTTTCTGACAACCCTTGCTTATTTTTAGGGATTAGACGTCGAGACGGTCTTGTAGGTATTTTGCGGTATAACAAAGGAGTTGACCCACTATTAGTATTTATTACACATATGCCTGTACTATGTATGTAGGATTTGTTTTTAACAGTATCACCTTCTTAGCAAAAACCACCAGTTCACCCTATACATATATATATATAGGTCCAGAAAAATTTGAATCAATAATGGGATCCCTACATATTACAATCCTACTAAATGAATTACTCAATTTTGATTCCCATGTTTGTTTCAGGGTGATTACAAAAACCACAAAATGAGCACAAACAACTGTCGCATCGAAAATGTTAAGGACTCAAAACTTTACAATCCCATATTAACTGATGGAGGCAGATGTGTTATAATAGCAGAAGGATTCTATGAATGGCAGACAACCAATAAACCAGCTAAAGTTAAACAACCATACTTTATTTATTCACCGCAAAATGAAAATGTAGAGGTGAGTATTTAAAAATTATCATGGAGAATGAATTAATTATATAAATAAACGTTTAAACGGGGTGGTTCCCTTTCCCCCCACTATTAATATTATTTGACAGTGGGGAGAAAGGCAATAACCAAAAAAGTTTTCTCTTTCTCCCCACTATCATAAAAGGGAATTATAACCCAATTTGACCAAACTATAGTACGATGTGGGAACTAGACTTGACCTTGAAGCAAACATTATTTTCAGTAAGGGTAAAAAGTAGGTAGATTAAATAAAAGTTGATTTATTAATTTTTACTGAGTAATTAAAAATCAGAAGTTTTAGTCAGTAATCAGTAATAAAAATACCCATTAAGAAATTAAAAAGGAAAAGGAGAAACAACTTTTTTGATTAAAAGGGTAGGAACAAAATTTTTATTTATCCCTTTCTACCCACTAGTGGGACAAAGCTGGTGGGGAGAAAGGAAATAACTGGTAGAATGACGTAATGTTGATAATTATATAATATAGTAGGTACTAACCTACTTTACTTTTCAGAAAAATAATTTTTTAACTACTGGGTGGCGCAAAAGTAAAGACCCTATTTGGTTCAGCTATAACATTTTTTCTAAATTAGAAAACTAGATTTAGGTTTTTTTAAATGTATATTTGTGCCATTAAATTTCGTACCATTAGGATTTAAAGATGATGTCTTTTAAATGGTGACCTCCAGAGTTGATACACATTTGAGCCCTATTTATGACATTTTGCATAACTTGCCGTAACACTTCCTGCGATATGTTCGTTATTTCTTGACGAATGTTTTCTTTTAGAGCTGCGAGAGTCTGTGGCTTGTTCACATACACCCGAGATTTCAAAAAACCCCAAAGAAAGAAGTCTGGACTGGTCAGATCGGGTGATCTTGCAGGCCAAGGCAAATCGCCAAAACGAGAGATAACTCGGCTTGGAAAAGCGTCCCTCACTAAGTCCATAGTGTCGCGCGCTGTGTGTGCCGTAGCGCCGTCTTGTTGAAACCAGATGTGCTCCAGCCCCAATTCGTCCAAACTGGGTATCAAAAACTCACGTAACATGGTTCTGTAGCGTTCTCCAGTGACAGTTATCGCATTGCCTCCAGCGTCTTCGAAAAAATAGGGTCCGATCACTCTGTCAACACAGATGCCACACCATACAGTAACTTTTAGTGGGTGTAGAGGTGTTTCTTGAATAATGCGCGGATTATCAGTGCCCCAGAACCGAGTATTCTGCTTATTGACATGCCCTGAGAGATGGAAATGCGCTTCGTCACTCATAACCAATTTTGAAGGAAAATCATCTTGCAAAATGTCATAAATAGGGCTCAAATGTGTATCAACTCTGGAGGTCACCATTTAAAAGACATCATCTTTAAATCCTAATGGTACGAAATTTAATGGCACAAATATACATTTAAAAAAACCTAAATCTAGTTTTCTAATTTAGAAAAAATGTTATAGCTGAACCAAATAGGGTCTTTACTTTTGCGCCACCCAGTACTATGATTTGTTAATAATATTCAAGGTCATCTTTTTTATTATTCAAAACTTAGTGGCTTTTCCCAGATGGTATGCCAGCCCCATATAATACCCATAGGAAATGATTATGAGTATTTTGTTTCTCTTAGATAGCAAACCCACACACCTGGAACAACAGTTATGATGAAGACCATGGCTGGAGCGGCATACGTCTTCTCTATATGGCTGGTCTCTACAACATGTGGCGAGATCACGAGGGCAATGTCATCTACTCCTACTGTGTCATCACAATGGAGTCTAATGACACTTTGAGTTGGTTGCACCACAGGATGCCAGCAGTTCTTGATAAAGAGGAGCAAATACAAGTAATTTTGCACCCATTAATCTAGGAAACCTTTTGGAAACTGGAGTGTGCCATTCATGTTTGCAACTCTTATACCTAATTTACTCATTATTAACTATAAGCACAGTTAACCACTGATGAAAGTCACCTAGGTACTTTTTATATTCCTCATAGTTTCGGATTTGGCCCACCACACCCACTTGAAAAATTCACCTGTAGTCAAGTAGGTATATTTCTTCACAACCAGTCAGGATCAATTCAATATTATTAATAGGTAATCTATTATTAATAATGCCAACAAGTTTTGAGCTGGTGGTACTGGTACCAAGTGCATAGGTAATGAAATAACTTTATTTTCCAGGCATGGTTGGATATTGACAATGTTAATGCAGATATGGCTCTATCATATCTAAAACCAGTCAAGCTACTACACTGGCACGCAGTTTCGACTGCTGTTAACAATTCCAGAAACAAATCAGAAGATTGCAATAATAAGTTTGTATCAGAAAAGAAAAATTGCAAACAAAGAACTTTAAACGCATGGTTCACACAAACTAATAAGCGAAAGTCAGTTTCAGATTCTAATACAGACAATAAAAGATTATGTCAATATATAACTAGTTTTAATCAATTAACAAATATAAAGTAACTTACTTATAAGTACTTACTATTTTTAACCAACTTAAACAACATTTAAGGTGAACATGTTTATGTTGATATGAATGACTGATAATCTTATCCAATCCAAGAATACAAACAATAGTATAAGTATTCATATAATCAGTTGAAATGTGGGATTGATTCAACTGCGTGTAGTTACACTCATGGTAATCATGTGGGACAACTGCAACTGTTAGGTAGGCAAGGATCCAAAAGTCAAGTTTACTGATTCTACAGTTATATACAGTATGTACCTACTACAAAATAGTATGTTGACTTGGCCCTCCGATATAATCTGATCAAAATACACACTGTTTATCAGTCTATTACTATCTGAACTTTGTTATTAACCATTTTAGGTGATACGTAAAAAAGTCTTATGCAGCTTGCATGCACATTTATAATATGCACGCAAGCTACAAAGGACTTTAATTAAAATAATATACGTATTTGTAAACTGGATTTTGTGTAGTTTATGTGGGTATACAACATGAATGTATAATGTATACATTCATTATTATGTATTAACTGTTATGGGCGGCCGCGTCGCTTAACATCAGGTGAACGACTAGCTCGTCACGTCATTCAATCGCATAAAAAAAAAATATAAAATCAAAATCAAATAATTTACTGTAAATAGGTTAATTTATTTTGCAAGAATAGTGTAGCGAACTTGAAGATAATTTTGTGGACACCTACCAGATACCTACGTTTTGCTGCAGGTACAATGATTCAATTACAGGATTACACAATTCGCCATAATAACACGTGCTATGTATATCTATTGGATTCTATATAAAATTATAACACAATAGAGGTACTGAACATGAACAGTGCTTAAGCGATCAGTGATCCTGAGATCACAGAATAGAGGTGGGGCTTATCACTAAAGAATAATTTCTCGCGCTTTAAAACTCAATAGCTTGAGTCTACGTAAAAATAGGCTCGTTTTGCTGTTTGGTCTTATTGTCGACATAAAAGTTTTTTCTGTTTGCCAAATGACATAGAAGTCTTTGGCCAAATGTTGGATTTAATGCCGAATATTATATCCAGGGAATGGGCAGCACTCAGCAGCATTCTCCTCGGTACATTAAAATCTGCAATCACCAAGCCGGCTGCCAAGCGTGGTGATTATGGCAAATAGGCTAGATGACTACTATTTTTTTTATTGCATAAATTAATTACTCATCAAAAAATAAACAGTCGTGAAAACAATCTCAAAAAATGACAAAGTTGCAAGCATTTTAAAATACAGTAGAAAGCGACAGCTCAAACATGCAGCGACATCAGAATTTGGTTCTTGATAGTATCTCATTATCATTACTAAGCTGTAGTAGCTTTACATACAAACCAGGCGCGGATACAGAAATTTCTCAAGGGGGTTGGGGGGGGGGGGGGGGGTGGGGGGTTTCACAAATCATTATAGTACTACAGTCCAAGAGGGGAATTTGGGGATATGGTGGTAAAACACATAAGTATACGATACAAAACCAGTTTGTGCTCTTTTCTTTAAATGATGAATTCCATGCACCTATATCTTGCTGGTAAATTGGCTAAATACCGCGCTTGGTGCTGGACTGCCTGCGCCCCCCCCCCCCCCCCCCCCCCCCCTGTATCCGCGCCTGATACAAGCTCTTTGGCATGTGACGTCACAATCACGTGTTTTCTTATCAACTGATCCCCACAGTTCTGTTTTGCGAGAAAGGGACAGGCGATGCCCCCTCCAGAAACTTCAAAAGCTTATTACTCCGTGATTTAACTACCTATTTTACTTATTTATTCGATGATTGGATTAATTTTTAACCTACTTTATGAAAATAATATTTACTTGTTCATTTTAATAGCATGCAACTAGCCTTTCCCCCGCTATGATAAGCATCAAGCATCCAAGGTAACGTTTTATGGGGGAGGCCTATGTTCAGCAGTGGATGTCTTTCGGCTGTTGATGATGATGATGATTACATGAGCGCTGACAAAGGATACTGCTTTTCCATGTCCTATAGTGTTAGTTTTATTATCACAGTGATACAGGTTAATTAATCTGAGAAGTATAAGGAGTATAAAGGCCTACACACACCGCCTAGCTTATTACGTAAAGTTTGCAACAGGCGTAAATTTCGCAATCATTGCTGTCAAACGTCACTTTGGCAGAGCAGAAAGCGATCGAGCGCTAGATCACCGTCTGTCGGACAATCGATTAACTAAAAATGGTATTATTTTGTTACCGTCTATTGCTGTTCTGTTGCTAGTGGCGCACTTATCAAAGGCCAATGTGAATTCAGCGACCGGCGAGCAACAGGCGGGCGACTGCAACCGATTGCTAAATGTTTGCTGTTGCAATTTTTACACAATACGGGGGACGGAATGGCAAAGGAATTAAATTTTTACCAAAGAACATTCAAGCTTATCTAGTAAGAATACGACGTAAATTCCAATGTTATAAATTTATTCCGTGGCATCGAAAAGGATCTTTTGAACGGCATTGGAGGCGATGGATGGATGCCGCAGTATGCAACGGGATGTCAGTGCACGCTGGCCGGTGGCAAGCTCTGCCATGCCGTCCCGGTGTGGGCAGGCCTTATCTGTTAGACTTATCACGCAACTAGCTTAGTGTAAGACACAATTATCGTTAAAACAATGTCTATTAGTATCTAGAAACCGACTTCTATAAAATAGCTTTAAAGTAGGTTTAGAGCATTTATCTTCGCCTCTGTTGCTATTTTACCTTTTAGGCCCGATATCACCAAACTAGAATAAATTTTATTCCAGGTATAACTTTCGGAGAACAACCGAGTTACGCGAATATAGCCCTTATACCACCAATTTTGTGAAGGAATAAGACTTATTCCTTGGATACAATCAAAATGCCGTCTTTTTGTGTAATTTCATTTGTCAATTAGCTGTATCCAAGAGTAACGAATAGCCGTATACTTGGAATAAACGTTGGTGAAATCGGGCCTAAAGGCTTTTACCCATTATTAGGGAAAGGTACAGTTCTATGCAACATAAAAAACAGAAAAAGCTATTTACAGTTATGTCCTGGCATAGCCAGCAAGGATCACGATAGGCACTTAAGTATAATGAAGAATCCCTGTCAGCATCTAAAATATGCCTCAAAATAACTTCTTGGATATTTTAAAAGATCTCCAATGATAACAAAAAAAATGTTGATACGATACATTTGTCCATTGGTGTACCCAACAATTTCATGAAGTGTCCAAACAAACATATAATCAAAATGCGTTTCAAGCTCTATACCGGCGCGATTTCAGCTTGACATAGGGTTATAGGATTAGGTTTGATAAGTCCAAATAACTTGGGCGGATGATAAAGTACAAAACAACATAATGTGCATTTCCTAATTTGTACCAGTACCAATTCTATACGATTAGGCCAACCCTTAGAATATATACTCTTGTAGTAAAGTAGTAGTGCCCTTGTCTAACAACCAATAACTACCAATCATAATGACGCTCACTTATTTTTTGTCGCGAAGTTGACTTCGTGACGGACACAAAATGGGTTACGCGTAAAGCCGAGTCCAGACATGATCATTTGACCGATCCTATCACCGTATCCGTATCTGCGTATTGTATCAAGCCCCGTATCAAGTTGTGGACGCCTCCGATTTGCTCCGTATCCGTATCTTCACAATAGTCATGATCTCCACGTCCGTATCTGTATCATCTCTGATGATCGGACAAAAACCGACACGACATGGGACGGGCCGTATCATAACGGCGTATCGAAATCCCGTATCATGATACGTATATCATTATCCGTCCACATATGCGATCATGATACGCGTCGACGATACGGATACGGTGATCGGATCGGGCAAATGATACATGTCTGGACCCGCCTTAAGGGATGCAAGATCAATATGCTCTGTCCCGTTTTATCTCAGCATAAGTTGTATATCGCTCGTTCTTCATTTTTGTAGTGACGTCATCGATGCTCCTTCTTCAGAGTATATAAATATTCTAAGGGTCAACCGTAGAATTGCAAATAATTGCTGCCAACATTTTTAATCATAACCCTCCTTTTTGCAGTAGTCGGGTAAAAAAATTAATCATAGGCGCACCGCACCCATCGCTTTTAAAAGCGAACACAAATAAATTTAAATTATAGAATAGTTAGGTACAACATGTACGTTATCGATTCTAAACTCTTTGAAGTCAGCTTCGCACCGTATCTTACCGCGGTTTTCCAAGAAGTCCAACACGAAACTTGTAACTTCATGTCTACCTGTGAATAAAAAAAAACATTGCAATTCAACAAAATTCAGTAAGCCCCTACTAACGTTATCTAATTCTAAATTTTAATTAGATTTCAGCTGATATTTGCAGTATTATGCAAATTATGCTTGCCGAACGGTCAAACCGCGCATTTAGAACTTGAAAATGAAGCCCTAACAAAGCCTAGTCATTTTAATAATGCTATACTGCTAATGCACATACCCATGGGCGTACGCAGAGGGGCAGGGGGGGGGGCGCAGCTGCCCCCCCTGGATTCCAAATGCCTACTTATCGTTGTCGAAAAAAGCTATAAAAATGGTAAAAAACAATATGTAATCACGATGAAAAATTGAATTTAGATGGCCCTTTTGAGATGCACTGGGCGTAGGCACACTTATGTTGTTTATGTGACTAGCCAAGTCAGCAGCGTTGCCTCTACGGGTAATATTTTTTATGGGTAACGAAAACTGCCAGGTTGTGCAAGGAGCGCAAATAAAAGTGGTGATTTTACGCGCTCGTTTCGCTTGTGCTGAGATAATTTTGATGATGAGAGTAGGATTTTTAGAGTTGGCAGTTGTAGGTATTAGAGTTGATAGTTTAGAGTAAGACTAAAATTACTAAAAAATTAATTGAATGAATTTGAGCACACTGTGGAATCAATTGCTCAAGTGGCCATACAACACGTATTTTCTGAAATACAAGATGACAAAATAACGAATTTTTTCTTCGCTTCGCTCGCGCTTTACTATTTAGGCTTTGTTTTAATACATGACCATGATCAGCAAGCTTGAACGTACGTTGCGCGTATTTTTTGAGATACAAAATGTGGCAAATACAGAAAATTTTTCGCGCTCGCTTCGCTCGCGCTATTAATATTTATACTTTGTTTTTAACACATGACCAGCACGCTTGAACGTACGTTGCACGTATCTTCTGAAATATAAAATGTGGCAAATACTGAACATTTTTCGCGCTCGGTTCGCTCGCGCTCTTCATGTTTACGTGAGATTTCCACAGAGGGTTGATTAGAAGTTATGACTTGGCCCTAGGTCTCTTCAGTGGTATTCAAAAATCGTGGGAACCTGGCATAAGAAATTTCGGGTTTGCCGCCCCCTGGACTAAAAGCTGGGTACGCCCATGCACATACCAGTGAGTTTTGATAGTCCCACTTCTTAGCCAGTTCCCAAGCGCCACCTTCGATCACATCGTGTCATGTGGTCAAAAGCTAAAACGGCCTTTACACTTATTATATTATCTGTGACACTACATACTCGCGAAGTTGATCGAAGTTGAGCGAATACGAGAGTGTAGAAGGGCACTTACTTCGTTTCGTACAACCTCGCCTCGGCCGACTTCCGATAGTTGTCGGTTTTTGCCCCGAGTCAAAGGACTCGAACTACTCGGAAGTGCCCTGAAGTTTTACGCGGAGCGTCTCACCACACTACTCGGTTCACTTCAGTTCGCGTCGAGACTAATACACACGTATTTATAATACGCGAGAGTGCACATTGCAACGGCACCGGGCGTGTGCTGTGGTCACGTACTTCCGAGTCTTCCGACCTAAGTTACTAATTAAGTACTCGTCGAAGTTGACTTCGCGAGTAGTGTAGCGGAGGCTTAGGTACTTATACGTTTTTTTAAATCAAAATTCTGTTACAGGTCATTGAAGAATTAAAGTAGAAATGTTTGGGTACAAAATAGAAAGGTACAGAAATCAATCAACATAGTAAGTGCGCTCTAGTTGTGGCTCGAGCAACGCACACATAGACACCGGTCACCGACACGATGTCTCGGAGTCTTTCGGAGTAGTGCGAGCGCGAGTGCCATCCGCTTCAGACACGCGTCTGTGAACTTTCTTGTGAAAAAATGGAGCAACTAAAAATAGTTACTATAACTGCAACAGTGGACGGTTGTTTAAATTCAACATTAAACGGTGAATTGTCGTTTTTTTAGCTACCAGTTGTTTCAGAGAGGTAAGTAGGTAAGGTTTGCTTGTTTTCAATAATCTAATGAGGAAGATGTAAATGTAACATAACAGCATTTTTTTAGCATTCAAAAAAACTTTATTTAATTATATTAATAACTGCGAAAAAGTTATTTCGATATCAAAGGAAGGGTTATGGTTTTAGCAGTCTATGTATATATGTTTGTATTTACGTATGAATGATAAAAAAATACGGTCATTTTTGGCATTATAGTTATGATAAGTAGGTAGGAACCTACTGCTCGGCGCGGCGAGCCGGCCGCCCGCGCAGCCGCCGCCATCCCTAGCGCGAGCGCCGAACGTAGGTATAAAAAGTGAAGTACATACATCACATACATGTGATTGACTTCTGTACTACTTTGTGGTTTGGGTGAGAAAAAGGATAAACATAAGTCAAAATATTCAAAAACAGATTATTTAAACCGAATGGCGGGCAAGTGTCAGCCAAGCGCGTGTTCATGATGGCCGACGTGTTACGATTCGAGCCGATCGTTATTGGGCCTCCCTCAGTTGCGCCGAGTTTGACTTGACACCCACGCACTTTGGCTCCCACGGTCTAGTAGACACAATAAGATCCTTTGCTTTTGATGTCAGGAAAAAACAGGAAACATATACTCACTCGGATATTGCTTGCATTTATAAATAAGCTCGATGAGATGCCTGGCCACAGACTTGTAAAGCACTTTGCCCTGGATCCGGCCCTTGGCGTAGTAGGGGGCTAGTATTGCCATCACCCAGCTGTCAATGCGAGACATGCAACTGGCAACCAACTCTGGACTCTCGTCTGGAGACACTATGTCTTCTTCATCATCACTGTCTTCACCAAATAGATGTCTGTACATCTCTTTTATCTGGAATATGAGTATTGGAAAACAGTTGTAGGTAACTAGCAACCATCTTTATTTAGTCTTAGATGTTTGAAGATATTGATATTGATTCAGTGTCATTCTCTAAAGTTGAAACTTAAAATATATCTGCACTCTTCTTATATAGAGGGAATGAAAAAGATGGAGATATTTTCACTTTATTTAGTTTTAGAAAATGGGATATAGAACAACACCATTATCTAAATAGCTAATGTAAAAAAAAAACTTTCTGCATGTGAATTGATTGTTGGCAAGAGATGCAAATACATTTAATAATAATGTTGTCTAAGTAGTAGGTAGGTAAGATCTGAAATAACTGAAAATAATTACTCTAGCTAGTTTGTTTCTGTTGATATCGCCAATTTGGTACAACAATTCAAACAGACCCTTTTTCAAAAAGTATTCCTCACAATGCCATTTAGTGGTGTGCTGTTTTTGTTTTTTCTGAATAACAATTTGTTGTTGTTGTGGTTGTTGTTGTACCACAGGGGCTGGTTCATTGTTAGCTAACAACCCTGTTAATGTGGCAAGTCTTGCATCAAGAGATCTGATTTGAGCTGCATGATTTTCAATTATAGTATCTTGGGTATTATGTACCATGCCAGCTATATTTTGAGTGCTGTTTGATACTCCATTGGGTATTTTTCCATTATCATCCAGTAGGTTGCTTGAGAACAGGTCATCATCATCCTTATCGCTTTGGAATAGCTTTTCTAATTGCTGCATTAGATCATCTGATTCTAGTTCTGTGTTCTTTGGTGTCATTGCTGGTACAGCCATCATAACTTGGGGGTCATTCTGAAGTTGGTCTATATCTACTACTTCAGGTGGAACGATAACAGGTACTGGATCAATTTGCATGTTGGTCACAACAGGGATTCTTTGTGCAAAGTCATTACACTTATTGTCTTGCAATAGGAGTGCTAGTTGCAATGAATCTTCAACTCTTTGTGCAAAGTTTTCCTTTTTTGGTTGATTCTCCATTTGAGGAACATTTGAAGGGCTGGACCTTTTTCGGCGGCGCTTTTTGTCAGTGCAATTACATTGACAGTTTTCACCTGTGACCACAGTCTGTGTTCTCTTTTCATTTGTGGGCCCTACATGAAGGGTTTCATATAGTTTTTTGTTTAAGCGACCTCTCTTGGTATCGGTTTTGACTTCATTTATCTGGAATTTATAAAAGTAGAATTTGAATAAATAAATAATTTAGTTATTTGAGAACTTCAGAGGTGGACCATTTATAATGTATACTAGTTGACCCACCCCGGCTTCACACAGGTTAATTAGTTTAAAGTCCTATCCCTGTTTATGGGTTAATAGGGAAGCGAAAGGGGAAAAAATAGGGGAAAAGGATGAATGGATGGGACCGCAATAGAAGGGAGGCTGGCGAAGCCCTTTCCTTTCTCTCTTCCTTTCGAATGGGTGAGTATAAATAAATAGATAAATAAAAAAATAATATACAAACAAAAAAAACATCCTTGTTTCTTTGTGCAACCCGCACTTGGCCGTTTTAGAAAACAAAAAGTATCCTAAATGTTATTCTGAAAAATTAGCTATAACTAATATAGAAAGTATTAATTACCTGTTTACAAGAAATATTTATTATCTTACCATATTAACGATGCATTTCCTGTAGAGCTGCACAACCATGCAAGTCTGGGCAGCTTTCATTTCTAACTTCTTGGCACATTTCCAAATGGCGCTAGGCAAGTAAATGTTCTTGTTCACTAGCCTTTGATTTGTCTCATAATTGGCTGACAACAATTTTATCATGTAGGCCATATAATGCTTGCGCACCTAAAATGGAATAAAAAGAGTCATACATAAAACTAGCCTAGCCCGAGTCAGAATGCCACACCAAGTATTCTGTACAGATGCACTTACATTTTGTGATAAAACCAAATAAAATAGCTTTCTACATTGAATAGTAGTTAAAACACTGCAAGTCCAACTTGCACTTGGCCAGTTTTTAGTATCTTTTGTTATACTTACTACAGTGTATGGGCCAGGGCTATAATCATACCAAGTTTGAGGCTATAGGTAAAACCATATAAGAGATATAATTAAAAAATCCGTTAAATAGGTACATGTTTCTCTTAAATATAGTCCTTCTGGCGTATTATCAATTCATCAAACTTAGAAAGAAACATACCCACCATTCTGCTGTTTTTCTATGGTGTGAATGAACATTTATTTACATTTTGTAAGTACTTACTTTAGATATGAGAAGGTGTGGTTCAAACTCAATGTCAGGTAATGGCATAAATGTTTCATCATATTCACTAATTAATTGGTCTACATCTACTTCCGAATCCCATTTACTGTTTAAACTCATTACTCGGGTTTGTTGCATTGCAATAAACAATGCGTTGAAACTTAATTTTACACAACTTACGGCTATGTAAAGCGTTGTTTACCGGCAAACATTATATTTATATGTGTATTGTGTTGTGTAGTAATGAGATATTGTTTTATTTTAAATAGAAAAAGACATTATTATTAATCACAGAATTCCCACGAATAGTAATTCTAAACAAGCACCTGTGTGTGCACAGAGTACCTTTTTATAAACCGAAACAATCAAGTATTATATTCACTTTGTTTTTTCTCTAATCTGTGATTATATTGTAGTTACATACTCTTTGCAATCAAGTACTCTGTGGAACCAATTACCAAACAAAGAGTATATAATTTACTACGTAGGAGAACCAAAGAGTAAATACAAAGAAAATGTAACGCTACGCTGCTTCGCAGATTAGAGAAGTGCCGCATTTGGCAAAAACAGCAGCCAATATTTAAAAAAAATTACAGACTGCAGAGACATGCCCCCTATAATATATAAGAGGTTAATTTCTCTAAGATTTCTCTTATGGTGTGTGACTACTGACTTCGAGTAAATAAGTAAAAAGTAGACAAATTAATAATATCAAACCGAACTCAACCCTAAATGAAGAAAAGAAAAGCAACATGAAAACTGGCACAATACACAAACCGTGTCATGGGCAATGAAGAACAAAAAAAATACAACAAGAACAAGTTACATACTCTTTGTAATACAATATAAGCTAAACTATGTTCCATAATCTTAATTTTTTATGTAAACAAAGAAATGTCACGAAAAGTCACTGTCAAAGTGACATGCCAGTTGTACAAAACATTTTTCCGTGGTGTAAAATATTTTTATTTTGATTAAGCTGTTTTGTTTGCATGGTCTGTTAGTGACCAATATTCGGCCTCAGGCCACTTCTTGTATGTCTCTCTTTGTAAACGTTCATTACCACGAGTTTTCCGTGGCACTGAAAGATTTCCGCGGCCGCTTATTGACTGGTGACAGATTTTTTGTTCTTTACATAAGTTTCTTGAGGTCGAGGGACCCGGCTGAGGCTCTATTTTGCGCACTTTCAGGAAGAAGTTGATGAAACTTAACAAAAAACGGAACAACAACAATTAAACACTAATAACAATAACCAACCAGTTTACAAAAAAAATCACAATAAAATTGCACAAACGCAGGGAGAAGAAAATTTGCGTTTGAGAAAACAAAAACGAATGAAAAGAAATGATGGCGGCAGAAATGTTCTCTTGAAAATGTTTAGAACCTCTACAGTCTTACCAGTATAATAAAATATTTTCTATAAAAAAATGTTTCCTTTATCATAACATTCTATAGAACAGATGTTACGTTATAATAGATAGTACAAAACGATTATAATTTTGTAGTTGATCAGATTACGACCAGAAAAAAATAATTGAACGCTGTTTTGGTTAAATATGGTAAACTACTATTATAAAATATATTTTTTGCACTGTGATCCCCTTTGTTTACATAAAAAATCTAAGATTATGAAACACAGTATAGTGGGAATTCTGTGATTCTGTGAATATAAGTCACTTTGTTTTTTTCTCTAATCTGTGATATAAGTATAATAATAATATCACCACAGATATCTGTGAATATTACTTTTGTGATTGTGAATGTGATAATATTTACAATAGCTTGTTCCTGAATCTTAGATATTTTATGAAAACAAAGGGGATAACAGTGCAAAAAATATCTTTTATAAAGGTAGGTTACTATACCGGATGTTGATTTGCATTGTCTCCATATTTTTAGAATCCATTGTACTGTGTATATTTAATCATATAAAAATAAAATTTAAATTCCACATTCATTTAGTAGCCGAATATTTGATAAACCATTTTTGTCGTGAATCACAAGTAGCCTCAACTTCGTTTCGGCTAGGACAATAGTAGGACCCCACGCGATGACTCAGTTTAAAGTAAACACTTTTTGTCTCATCATTAGTCCATTGACCGCCCGCGTTTTTGTTCCGCCCATTGTACCTATCTTGGTGTCAATAAAGAGTTATTGTATTGTATTGTAGTCAAAACATCATAAAAACATTGTTAGAAAATTGCTACATCGAGGAAGGTCCTATTGTCTAATTACCTACAGGGTTCAGGTATTCGGTCTCTATTGTTTTGGCTATGTGCGCGGGGTGCAGTAAACAACCCATGGTAGCTATGACTTAATCTGTGTCAGCAGCTTGCCACTGGGGCGTTACAGTATTTACAAAATTATGTACTTACAAGTTACGTTACCCTAAGATACTGCTCAAAGTGTCCTCCTTCGTTTTCGATGCACAAGTGAGCGCGACGTCTTAGATTTCGTGATAGTTTTTTTAGCACATTCACGTTTAGTCTCACATGATCAAATGCAGCAATGATTTTTTCTTTTAATTGCACAGCACTAGTAATTTCGTCCGTGTAAACTAGTCTTTTTATTTCACCCCATAAAAAAAAATCACATGGGGTCATGTCCGGAGATCGTGGGGGCCAGGGTACTGGACCACCACGTCCAATCCACTGGCTTCTGAACACTTCACTTAAAAAATCGCGCACTTGGCGTCCATAATGAGGTGGAGCTCCATCCTGTTGGAAAAACAGGTTTCGTTGAAAGGCCAGTGGTACATCGTCGAGCATCTCGTCAACAACGTGATGCAGAAGCTCCAAGTAACTGGAGCTGGTTAGATGACCTTCGATGATGTATGGACCTAGCACATGCTCTCCAATAATGCCACCCCAGACATTAATACTAAAACGATGCTGAAACGAATCGTTCTTGGTTTTATGCGGGTTATGGTCGCGATGTGCCCACCAGTGCTCGTTGTGAATGTTGTAAATCCCCACACGTGAAAACATGCATTCATCGGTCCACAAAATGTTCACATCCCTGTTTTGTAAAATCCAGTGAGAAAAAGCTATGCGTGAGGCATTATCTTGTGGATGCAGTTCTTGGACTCTCTGAAAATGAAACGGATGCTGAAGTTCTCGTTTCAGTAGCCGCCATACAGTTGTGTGGTGGACGTTGAAGCGCCGCCCAGCATCACGGGTGCTAGCACGTGGGTCCTCTTCAAAAAAGTCCAAGATCTCTTCTTGAAGGCCGGCCGAGAGACCTACACTTCCACGAGCACGAGCGTGACGAGGGACTTGGAATTGTCCATAATCCCTTAGTCTCTGTGTGGCACCCAGCATCACTTCACGTGTTGGAACATGGCTGTTCGGAAACTGATCGCGAAACATTTGCACAGACTGTGTTAAGCTGTTTCCGCTGATAGCATACAAACGTACCATCTCCACAAGCTCAACATTTGTAAAGTGTTCCATTTTTGTTACGCGATCGTAAACAAAGTAGGTGCCTACGCAAATTCGGCGCGGCGCCGGTGGCGGGCAAGTGACTGATCGGTCGCTGCATCTGCACGCGTGACATAAGTGCGCTGCGCGGGCGCGGGCGGGTGAGAGAGGGCACCCCGCAGCCCGCCCGCGTGGCTAGTACAAACGGCGGTGGGGCCGGTGCAGCGGCGAGCGTTTGTAGAACTTTGCCGAAAGTGGCGGGTGCCTTTGTGTGTTGTCGGCGCGATTGTTTATGACTCTGCGCTCGCACTGGTTGACTTTATAAAATCATGTTGTTTGTTAAATGAGAACGCACACACGTGCTGTTTTATTTTTGTGCAATGTTTTTTTTATAAAGTGTAAATTTTAGGTATTTATTTTTTCATTGATTCGTGTTCTATAAGTGTAGCATACCTACCTCTGTAAATATGGAGACAATGCAAATCAACATCCTGTATTTGACCAAAAAAATATTAAATATTATTTGTCTAGTCATAATCTGCTTAATTATAAAATAAAAATCGTTTTGTACTATCTATTTTAACGTTATATCTGATATATAAAATTTTATGATAAAGAAATCGATTTTTGGTAGAAAATATTTTAATAGACTGGTAAGACTGTAGAGGATCTAAACATTTTTTCGTTTTCGTTCTGGGATTTATATGATGGTATCATACCATTATATGCCATATTTTCTTCAAAGACACATGGTGCTACTTTCGTGCACTTTTCGAGATATGATGAAAAGTATGTAAAATATAAAAAAAACAGGTCAAACTAAATATCTATTGATCAAATATGAATAAATCTCTCGATTTAAAATAATAGAATGATTGTCAGAATAATTTATAAGGTTTCTGGTTGGTTAAAAAACTTAAGTAATGTATGTTAATGTTTTATTTACGTCTTCCTAAAATTTTACCTTTAGAACTTTGGAGTTGCAAAATCCTACTTCATATCCTACTAATATTGTGTATGCAAAGTTTTGCTTGTTAATCAGTAACATTGACACTCTTTAACTAAATTTAATAAAAATATTTTTCACAAGTAAAAAATGTTTTGAGCAACTGGCATGTCACTTTGACAGTGACTTTTCGTGACATTACTTTGTTTACATAAAATATCTAAGATTCAGGAATAGAATATAATTACTTGCATTGCATTACCAACAATTATTGTTGTTGTTATTGTTGTTGGGTGTTTGTCTATCTACTACAAGTACTACAATCAAATCTTTCGTTAAGAATAATTATGTAGGATGTAGTTTGGCTGTACATAGGAGTATAGTGTTCTGTGACATAGTAGGTGCTGATCAAACGGATGGCACAGGGCCAATAGACCATGGGAAGTGAAGTAGACAATTTTAATTCTAGCAGTAAAGAGCATCAGATGCTGTCTAGCTACCTAAAAGATGTTCATTTATCTTTAAGAAAAACAGCCTCAAAACTTGGAGCAGAGAAAGCATGGCATGACCATTGCCAAAACAAGGAAATTTTGTCTAAATATGCTAAGGTTATGGAGAAACTAGCTACTGAACATTGGATGGAAAACAATAAAGGGCCATCTAGAATAACTTGGACTTCAAATTTGTGCAAGGATTATTTCACCAACAAAGAGTATGTGAGATATCATGAAAAGGAGCAAGCTATTGCTGCCAAAATTAATGCTAAGATAGAGGTTAAAGAAAACTTTGATATTAAAGTAAAATTGCTAGATGTTGGAAGCTGTTTCAACCCATTCAAAGAATATGAGGCATTTGATGTGACAGCAATAGATCTATATCCTGCAAATGATTCTGTACTACAGTGTGATATACTACAGGTACCTATTGGACCACAAACCATAGTACAAAATAGTGAAGTTAAGCAACTACAACAGGAATCTTTTGAAGCTCTTGTATTCAGTTTTCTATTGGAATATATTCCAACTTCAGAACTTCGAATATCTGCATGTATGAAAGCCTACTGTTTATTGAAACCTGGAGGGCTATTGGTTATTTGCACTCCAGACTCGAAACATGTTGGAGCAAATGCCAAACTTATGAAGTGCTGGCGATATACCTTAGCTCAGCTTGGGTTCAGTAGGATACAGTATAATAAGTACAAATTCATTCACTGCATGGCGTTCAGGAAGTCTTTAAATAAAGAAGTGGCATCACGTTGGGCCCTTTTACATAAAGAGCCATATATGGAACATGCAATGCATATCCCTCAGGATTTTAACACCTGTTTAGATAAAAATGAAGAGATAGATAAACCTCATGAATCACTATCAAGTCTGGCTGATTTTGAAGAAATGCCATTTTGGGATAATACTGAAAATAAACCTTGAATAAATTTTTTAAATTATAATAGGTATATGTTAAAAATATTTATGGAACATTTCTCATTATTTGGCTCTTCTATACATATAATAAAACTGTTACTGGGCTAAATCTGTACATTGAATATTTTGTGAAAATTTTGATCACAATCAAAATTCGACAATAAAATAAAAAAAATGTTTTTGTTTTTTTTGTCTGTCTTTCCCTTTGAACACGCATCACGCTGATACAACTGCATGGATTTCACTGAAATTTGGTATCATAATAACCCTGTGGTAGAAATTGGCCTTTTTTTTCGAAGTTGCTCTGTTTGGTAGGCTGCAAGCGGCCCGCAACTGTAGCGAAGGTGACCTGTGGTATATGTTGCACATAAACTGCATATTGAAACTGTCAAATCCATACAACATGTTTGTGTTCCTATAGGTTGCAATCAAATTACATAATCGCCTAGCAGGCCGCGGGGCCGCAAGCGGCCCGCGACTGTGTAGCGACGGTGCCTGTCATAGAAGTTGGGGTTTTTTCTCTCGAGGTTGCTCTGTTTGCGGGGCGCATGATGTCGACATTGCAGTGAATGTAAACCTAGGCAAAAATATCTGAATCTCAACCTTTGATACCCTGATATTTTTCTCTACATGCAACAAATCAGTTTCCATGTGGATGGGGGGATTCTACTGAACGGATTTCGGTATGGTTATGACTAATTTTTCAGAATAACATTTAGGATACTTTGTGTTTTCTAAAACGGCCAAGTGCGGGTTTCACGAAGCAGTAAGAATGTAATTTTTATTCAAGAATTTTTTGTTTGTATTAGGTATTTTTTGAATTATACTCCATCCTGTCGAAGGGAAAGGAGAAAAAGATGAATGGATTGGACAGCACCAGAAGGAAGGCAGGCTCAAAAAACGGTCAGGACATAAAATTAATTTGCCCGGGTGAAGCCAGGGTGGGTCAGCTAGTACTGAATAATGTAGGGAAAGTCTCTTGTGTAACAATAGATCTACTGGGTTTGATTACTTAGGTCGAACTCGCTGTCAGTCAAGTTGTTATCTTTCCTTTTTGTGTTTGGTTAGTTTAGTGACTGGCTTCATATGTCAGTATGTAGTCTCTGCCTATAATATAGTACCATAATTTGTGGGTTTGGTTCCCACCCAGGCCCAGGTAAAACATTTGTGAGATGAATGTCAATGTCTATTATGTTTGGGTCATATATTTATTTATAATATTGGGTTATAGTAAAAAGAGGTAATAAGATATGTTGGTGCTAAACTCTGAAACTACTGATCTGGTTCTAAAAATTATTTCACTGATAGTAAGCAATACTGTCCCTGTGTGGCATAGACTATGATTGTGATACAAGCTTCCATCCATGGCTATCACTTTATTTTTGATACTTGTTGGGTACCCTGCCTTATTCGAAAGAATAAATGATGGTGGCAAACCTGTACCACGGTAGCCATGTCTACCTTCGCCGCTAGCTGCTTCATGTTCCATCATCATAGCATTCAACACAATTTAATTTGCCTGGAAATAACAGCTATGACTTCACATTCAAAAACTTTGACTTTTATACCACCACGTAGTTTTGGTATATAATTTTTCTTCGTGCTGATAACGATTTGTTGTTAATTTAAGCTATATAAAGAGCTAAATACAGTAAACAACGTGTATCCACAAGTAAAGTTTATTTTGAAGTGAAAAAATTATGAGTTATGTCACAGAATTAAATATTTAAAATTTAAGACAAAACTAAACATGAAGGTTTATATACAACAATACTGCTTAACTATGCAAGGATTGAATGAATATTAATAAACCTGTGTGAAGCCAGAGCAATAGCTTCCCAGAGGAAATTTAATTGCTAATTGCAACCTGGGGGCAATCCATGTGGGGCCAACTGGGAATATACCAAAATTTCAGCCATATTATATATAGCTTTACCTATAGCTCTCAATTTGTTAAAAATGCTCTCTGTTCATTTGTTAAATACAATTATTTGTGATCTTACAGCTAAGTCAAAACATTAACATTACACTAACTTCTTATATGGATTTTAAACAAAATATATTTACAAAGCTGACTAATGGGGTCAGCATCTTGGACTTTGCTTAAGAAGCAGTTGTTAAGCTCTTGCTATTGGAGCATTATGATTTTGGTGTGTTCTCTGGGTCAGTCATCAGATTTGCTACCTACTCTAATAGGGTTTTTAGAAAAAAACAATAGATACAATCAATACTTACCCAGACACATAATGTTGTCATATAACTCACAAAATGCAAGCCACACATCATAATCTTGTAAACCATAAGGGGATGCCGCCATTGTAAGAGATGCAATCTTTTCCAAAATTGTATTTATTTCTTATGTTTAAACTTATAAAATATAAACCATTATTGATTTACACTATCAAACAAATCAGAGATGACCATCATAAAGAATGATGTTATTACTGGTATTTAAGCAGTTCCAAATTTGGCTTTACGTTTTTCCAACTTCTCTTTATTTTCAATAACAGTCATTATCTTAGACACAGATTGGCCAAACCTCTCAGCTCGTTGTTTTAGTTTATCAATATTATCTCCAAGAATGCCACTGTTGCTAACACTGTTGCCAGATTCCTGTCCAAACCGTTTCACACGGGCCTCTTTTTTCTCATTATCACTTGCCTTAACAGGTAAACCGAATCGTTTAGCTCTCAATTCTAGCCTAGTCTTAGGATCAATGTCAACCGTTATTTTAACTTTATTACTTTCGGTTGGCGCTTCTATGGCTGGCCTCTGTTTTACTTCTGTTCCTTCATCTTCAGCCGGTTTGGATGCCACTGTTATTGAAGTTGCACGATTTAGTACGATTTTCTTGGACATAGGTTCTTTCTCTCCCGATTTGTCGCCAGTCTTAGTTTTTGCTGATTCAGAAGTTAGCTTACGCTTGAATGTTCTCGGAGGTTTCGTTTCCTCGGTGACAGGTTTCAAAGGCTGTTCAGAAAGCGCCAACTCCTCGTTTAACGTGTCGGTAGCGGTGTCTTCAAGAATATCAGCCTGACTTTTATCGTCTTCATCTTCAAGAACACCATCAGAGTCTATTTCGTCGGAGTCCAAGTTGATGTCACCGTGATCGTCTTGAGACATTGCCGATTGTAGTCGAGTGATGAGTTCTGATTTATCTCCAGCCATCGACAATCCACGTGATTTTAACTCTTTCCGAAGTTCGACCACCTTCAGTTTACTTAAATCCGATACTGTAGCGTCAGCCATTGAGCGCAAAAAAACACGAAAATACGAAATGAATTAGAACTGTGCGCACGCAACCGCTTTATATTTTTTTTATTTATCTTTTATTAGTTACTTTTTTTTGGTAGGCTTAGTTAGTGGTAGGGATGTTAAAAAAAATCGATTATTTATAAATCGATTTTTTTATTTTGTGTTCGATTTTTTTCCTACTTGCAGTAAAAATAATAATGTAACACCGCTACCAAATTCCTGGGGGTCTAGCAAAGATACCAGCGTGAGACGTTAACGCCTCACGCTAACTTCAAAATGTATAGGAAATGACATTGCCTGCGGATACCTTTTCCGCAGCTATGTCATTCCCATTCTAATACGGCAAAAATCGATTATTTTTTATCAAAAAATCGATTTTCATATAATCGACTTTTTTCGTTAAAAAAAATCGATTTTTCGCCCCTTAGGTCACATCCCTAGTTAGTGGCTTCTGCGGCAACTTCACTAGGGGATTTTCTGACAGCTGGACGGCACGTAGTTCTACATCTAAAAGTAGGTGGCGCTGGCAAAACATGGCTTATTTATTTTTTGGGAGGTGGCTTTGGCCCATTGAGCTATATAATGAGGCTTTATATTTAAAAAAACGCTAGTTCCGCTTCTTTTCTAGATGGCGCTGTAAGTACATAGTTTAAACCTTTCAAACCACAGAGTAGTTTAAACATAAGAAAATGCTTAGATTACCTGCAAAGAAATATCAAATTCAATTGAGTGGACCACGAGTACTGTTAAGGAAATGCGGTGCGCAGAGTGCACAGTTCGCGTGGCTTGCGGGGCAGAAATCAAAGAGTGGTTTATCAGCACAGAGATAGATCGTGTATTTGCTCTTTGTAAAACTATATTCTAACACGTAACAACAAAGATATAATAAGATAGGTAATACGAGCTTACAAAACAGTACGGCCATAGACGGGGTTCACAAGCAAGTAGAAGGCAATCATTGACATGACAAGAGACGTCACATTCAATACGTGAAGTTGACTTAATATACATACCGACAGGTGACATATGTATTAGGGTTACAATATCAAATAATTATTCTCCTAATACCATGTATATTTCTAACACTTCCCCTCATGCGTAACATGAAAAGAAACCTTCACAATGTAGACTAACAAAATCAATAACAATTAACAACTCAAGTTAATAACAATAAATGAACTCTACATTGTCACTCTATATCATGTTTAGCATGCCACCATATGAAAAACTGAACGTTACATATCTCTATCATATGGCTCTACCAAAAAATTGCCTCTATATTACAATATTAAAGACCATACATATTTAAGACTTAAGACTCTACAATTTTAAGACCCAAGTCGTTAACAAAACCTGAATGTTTACATCTTGCTAGAGGTTTTGTCAAAATATCAGCTACCATTCGTTCAGTAGGTAAATAATTAATTAGTACATTCTTTTCCTTTACAATGTCTTTGACATAATGGTAGCGTAAATCAATATGCTTAGTCTTCTTGTGGCAATATTCCTTTGTCTCAAGCAGCCTAAGAGCACTTTGATTGTCGCTAAAGATTCTACACTCAAAATGATTAGCAAAAAATTTTATACATAAAGTTCTTAACAAAACACACTTCTTTGCATGAATCACTCAGAACAACATATTCGGCTTCGGTTGTAGAAAGAGCAGTGCACCGCTGCTTATGTGACTCCCAAGATACAGTGGAGGCACCAATTTTTACAACAAAGCCACTATATGAACGCCTGTCTGCAATATTATTGGCCCAAGATGCATCTGCATACACAGACATATCAAAATTATTAGACTTTTTAAATACTAATCTCATATTTATAGTACCAGCCAAATATCCTAAAATTCTCTTTGCAGCCAGCCAATGATCTCGAGTAAAGGCTTTACTATACTGACTTAAATGACAAAGTGCAAAAGTGATGTCTGGTCTTGAACAGACAGATAAATACATCAAACATCCAATTAATTCTCTGTATGGGTAAGTACTATCTGACAAAGTGTCAGTGCTCACAGTATTATTTAACTCACTTACAACCATTGGTGTAGAAACACTTTTGCAGTCGGACATCCCAAAACGATTCAACAATTTCATAATATAGTCAGACTGATCAAACATTAGAACACCTCGAGATCTATCTCTATGTATCTTAATTCCCAAACAATTTCTCAAAGTGCCTAGACTTTTACAACTAAATTCAGATTTCAACAACAAATACAATTTATCTTTCTCAATAGAGCAATTTGTAAAAACATAAAAGTCATCTACATACAGTGCGATTATAGTCAATTTATTATCATCATGTTTCATATAAACACATGGCTCACAATTATTCTGGATATAGCCATTGTTAGTCAATAATGTACATACACAATTATTCCACAGCCTACTAGCTTGTTTAAGACCATACAAACTTTTATTTAATAAACATACTTTAGTCTTATCATTTGAAAAACCCAAAGGCTGTTCCATGAAAATAGTTTCATCAAGATTACTATGTAAGAAAGCTGTATTTACATCTATATGCTCTATATCCATATTCATTTCATTAGCAATACAAAACAATATTCTTAAGCTAGTGTGCCGAACAACTGGTGAGAAGGTTTCCGTATAGTCAATACCTGGTTTTTGACTAAAACCCCTCGCCACTAGACGCGCTTTATAAATCGGACAAGTACCTGAGTCATCAGATTTTAATTTAAAGACCCACTTACAACCAACAATGTTACAGTTACTTGGTCTGTCTACTGTTTGCCAAACATTGTTTTTCATGAGAGAATTATATTCCTCATGCATTGCAGCTAGCCACTCATTTTTATTGGGGCTTGCTATTGCCATTTCATATGACTGAGGCACATCATAAACAAAAGCATTTACATACAAAGATATGTCTGATGAGTCAGATAGATCATAGTCAACATACCTTTTGGGCCTTACATTACGAGTAGAACGAACTGGTCGTTCGCAAACATTACCACTGGGAATCGAGTCGGACAAAACTTCCCCTCGAACGACAGTTTCGTCTATCAGAGTAGCATCCTGCTGCTCACCTTCTCCATCATCGGTCCCCTCAGCACTTTGGAAGGAAGACTCGCCTGAAATCGGAGATAAATACTCTTCATTAATCAAATTCTCAGAACAATTATTATTGTCACTGGAAATAATATTATTATTCTCATTATCAATCTCAATTAAATTATCATTATCACCAATGCTCTGCATGTCAAGATTTAAATTATTTCCATTACTCTGTGATAGGTTGCTTTGCATTCCTATGTCACAATAAATAAAATCATTATTGCACAAACTTTGTGCCCCAAAACTACTGCTTGTACTGTGGTTCATAAACTGGTTCTCTAGAAAAATCACATTTCTAGACACAATAATCTGTTTCGGATTAGAGGGATCAATTAACCTATAGCCCTTTGTATTTTCACAATAACCTACAAAAATACAATGTCTTGACTTAGAATCAAGTTTGTCACGTTTAATCTCAGGTATAAGTGTCATCGCACAACAACCAAAAACACGCAAATGGCTCAGGTCAACTCTGAGACCTGTCCATACTTCCTCAGGAGTTTTATTGGGAACAGCTGCTGTAGGACTTCTATTCTTCAAATAAATAGCTGTAGAGACAGCTTCTCCCCAGTACTCTTTAGGAAGATTGGCCTCACGAAGCATACAGCGAGCTTTCTCAAAAAGTGTACGGTTGAGCCTCTCGGAGACACCATTTTGAGAAGGGCTATAAGGGGCAGTAGTCTGGTGAACTATGCCCTCACCTTGTAAAAACCTAGAGAATTCAGCACTGCAATATTCTCCACCTCGATCCGTACGCAGACATTTAATCAATTTACCAGTTTGTTTCTCAACTGTTGCCTTAAAAAGTTTAAATTTGGACAAAACTTCAGACTTCCGTGCGATAAAATAGCCATATGATTTCCTCGAAAAATCATCAGTAAAAGTTACTAGATATTTAGCACCACCTAGACTCAAAACTGGCAACGGCCCACACACATCAGAATGGATGAGCTCCAACAACTGCATGGCACGTTTAGATTCACCCCTGGGATACATTCGCACTGCCTGCTTCCCCTCAACACATGACACACATTTATCAATGACCGCATCATGACGAGACTGATGAAAATCTACACCAATAGCAATATTACGGAGAACACTCACCCCACGATGACTAAGATGTCCGAGCCTGCGATGCCACACCTCTGATGAAACCATGGCAACCTCAGTGTCCAACGAACTTTGTGGCTGTGACACTTCCATCACACTATTTGTGGAAGAACCCGACCGCACCTGCGAATCAAAATTAAAAACCCCACACATATCTGACACATTATCCAAAATATAAAGCCCCCCATGTCTAGTGGCAGAGACTATAAGAACATCCCCTTTAGAAACATAACACTTGTTATTTAAAAAACTAACAGAGAAAGCCTTCTCACTCAATTTACTAACACTTATTAAATTAGTGGAGAGGTCAGGTATATACAAAACATCTGTTACAGCTTGGAATTTGTTATTTTCCATTGGGATTCTCACCTCACCCCAACCTAAACATGTAAGGAAACTACCATCCGCAACACAAACTTTTCTATTACATTGAACAATATTCTTGAACCACCTGATATCTTTACACATATGTGTACTTGCACCCGAGTCTATGATCCACTTAGAGCTCTCAAAAGCACCAAAACATTTAGCCACTAACACTGTTTCATTTTTCTCACTGTTTTCTTTCTTGTCCCTCTTCAGCTTAAAACATTTAGCTCTTATGTGACCGGGACGATTGCAGTAATGGCATACAAGTGGTTTCCGGTGTTGCTGTCTGGAAAGAAGAGCCACATCATCACGCTTCTCACTGCGTTTTCTCCTATACTCTTCCTGCAACAACCTTGTCCTCACAATCTCACTTGTAATTGTACCAGTAAAGGCTACAGCTTCGAGACTTGACACAATAATGTCATACTCCTGTGGCAGACCACTCAAAATAAGCTCTGCAATCTCTGCATCTTCTACGGTGCGGCCAATATCACTTAGCTGCTGCACCAAAGTCATAATACATTCAAAATAGGCATCCATACTATTAAAATCTTCATAATTGGCACGGTGTAACTTCCGCAATAAAGTGACACGCCGACAAAACCCTTTGTCTTCAAAGACTGAGCACAAGCTATCCCATGCTTGTTTTGCACTTGTAGCATTTCTAATGTACTATATGCATGTTGGTTTTACAGCCAAACTGATACGGGCAAGTGCGCGCATATCCTTGCCCTTGTCAACTGGCTCTGTAATGCAGTCTATACAAGTCCACAAATCTTCTACTATCAGCGTCATCTTCATGTTAAACTTCCATATATTGAAGTTACTTACACCTTCCAGCTTATCGAACGGTATAAAATAAGAATTATGACTCTTCTCTCGTGAGTTATCAAAAGGTACAGTAATAGCCGAAGCACCGGCGTTATTAGCACGAAGCGCACCATTGGCATTAGCATCAGGTCGGGACGCCATCACGCTCGCCGACAACAAAGCACCCGGGGCAGACGGGAAAGACACTGCGACCACGCCGCACGCCAAAAGCACCGTCAGCCAGACGAAACAGTGACACGCCCGTGTCCTGATTGACGCTCCTCGCAAACGCATCCCAACTCTTATCGATTCCGCCCACACGCAAGGCTTCTGGCGCACATAACCTGTTAAGGAAATGCGGTGCGCAGAGTGCACAGTTCGCGTGGCTTGCGGGGCAGAAATCAAAGAGTGGTTTATCAGCACAGAGATAGATCGTGTATTTGCTCTTTGTAAAACTATATTCTAACACGTAACAACAAAGATATAATAAGATAGGTAATACGAGCTTACAAAACAGTACGGCCATAGACGGGGTTCACAAGCAAGTAGAAGGCAATCATTGACATGACAAGAGACGTCACATTCAATACGTGAAGTTGACTTAATATACATACCGACAGGTGACATATGTATTAGGGTTACAATATCAAATAATTATTCTCCTAATACCATGTATATTTCTAACAAGTACATTGTCTGTAGTATCTCCTAAGTAGTCTGTGGTGCATTCTTCTTAAGTAAATTGAAGTACAGCAGAACTGCGAGACAGATAAACGTTAATATTATGATCCAAAATAAAGCCGAGCTATCCCGCAACGAAAATAAAACAAACGAAACAGTAGAGTTGTCAGTTAGTATCGTGACACATTCCCAATAACCTGTATTCTATGCTTGAAACAGTGACAGTGACAGATTTTGGTAAAACCACAACTGGCGCCATCTATTGGGTCATACATAAAACACCATTTCTTTTTATTAAATAAAACTTCTCATTATACTTCCTTGGTCTGAGCTTTGGCCTCCAATGTCACTTTCACTCACTAGTGCGACCATGTGTGACAGATTTCTGCCATTTTGGCAAAGTGTAAACGATTTATTAATAAGGAATAAACAGAAATATAGTTACGAAATTATGACAAACCCATCTATGATGAGCGCTCAGTGGCGTTTTATGAGGGAGGCCCGTGTTCAGCAGTGGACGTCTTCCGGCTGACGATATAGGTCATTTCCTATGCACCAGGCAGGGTGCATTAACAAATTCCCACATTACCTTGTACTGAAAGTGTTTGAATCATGAGAATATTACACATTACTCTGTTTGGTACAATTAATTTTTATCTTCCACATCCAAATCATGCCATACCATACCTCTCGTTCCGTACACTCACAACACTCACCACTGTACCACTACACGTAAAACTGAGATGTTTGCCTTCTTTTGTTTGTTTAATTTTTAGGTTAATGTAACTTCGTTTCAAAATATTTACTTATTTTAGTTTCCTATTTCATTTCTTTTTTATTATTTTTGTTAATGTCTACTTGTATATTTTTATTATAAACCGTCGAAATCGGAAGACACTAAATCCCACGACACAGGTCGCCCTAGTGTGGGATTCAGAGTTCCTTCTTATTATATCCTTTAACACTGTAACAACCTTCGATGTACCTATTTTTACTTTTGTATTGTTTGCTTTGGCCAAATAAATTATTATTATTATTAATTATTAATCCCACGGCTGTATTATAGGTAAAGTAAGTACATATTGTTAGCGCCTACTTCTTGGCAAAACAATAACTCTACTGTTTAGAGAGTTACTCAGAAAGTATCCAAGGTTTGTTGGACACTTAAAACGCAGGGTAGATATCAATAATCTTTATAAACGGAAATTCAACACAGCATTACAAAAACATATAGAACTATTAAAACATTGCTTCTTTAGGTTTACTAGATGTAAGCAAAATCAATCACATTTTTTTTATTCTCAACTGAAACTGGAAATTTTCTCTGTTCCAAACAAACTATTGTCTTTTTAAGTCTGCATTCAAAAAGACAACCGAGTTTTGGCGGGAACGCGGAAAAGTTCACGTCGGTGCATTGTATTATTTTTCAAAACTTATGCTTTTTCCAGGGTTAATGTTTAAAATTGGTGGTGTTTTACGCATTAAGTGCTGAATTACGAGCATGAGTGTGGGCAAGTGATATAATGTGGTGAAACGTGGTTTTTCGTGTTGCTTCCAAAATTCCATAGAAGCCTCTGGTAAAGTTGCCACCACTTTACTAGGGCATGCCTTAGACTGGATTATGACTTAGACTAGACTATGACTACTCTGACTGTGACTATGACTTGACTTTAAGTGAAAATTTCCATAATACGATGAAAAATTACAAAACTTGACACTGGCTAAATACACTATGTGTGGAGCCAAAAAAAAAGAAAAAAAGAAAGAAAAAAAAGACAACCAACGAGTATGTCTGCCTGACATGAGGCTACATACCTACAATATGTGCTGTCACACCTCTATGCTCCAACACATAATGGCTTGCTGATGGACTTGTTTATACGGCCCCCTAATTACCTAACTCGCAACAGGTTTGCGACAGGCGTAAATCTCGCGGTGATTGCTGTCATACATCATTAGTGGTGTCGAGCATGTATGCTTCGCTACTGCTGTTGCTTTGCTACTGCTGTCGCATTGCTGTTGCAAATTTTACGTAATTACCCCGCGGCCCCCTAATTACCTAACTCGCAACAGGTTTGCGACAGGCGTAAATCTCGCGGTGATTGCTGTCATACATCATTAGTGGTGTCGAGAATGTATGCTTCGCTGCTGCTGTCGCATTGCTGTTGCAAATTTTACGTAATTACCCCGCGGGTCTGGTAAACGACAACTTTGTAGTGCACCCTGCAGACAAAATGTACAGGCTGCCTTGCTTTTCCAAGCAGCCAGTCAGGTACATTCTTTAAAATCGTTTGTCGCTGAACTCTGTGCTGAGCTTTCTAATATGAGAAACGTAAAAATATTCCAATCTACAAAATATTAATGTTGGAATAGTAGGTAATACTATTAACTATTCTGTGACTTTGGTAAGTTAGTCAATAAGAAAAAATATTAATACCTAATTAGTCAGTATACATAGATAAGGATAGAAAGAAAATTTCACAAATGAAATATACGTGACAGTTTAATTTGTACTTATTTTATTAGTCTTTAAAGAAATCGTAATAACACTCCCAGACCTCCAGACTTTTAGATAGGTTGGTCTGTCCTCTGTAAAATGATACTTCACTTGAATGTAACAAAGCTATAAAAACGAGGGTACCATAAATAAAAACACAAACATCCACACATAGTTTGTTCACTATATTAACAATAGTTAAAGGTTTGTTTGTAAATAATAAAATACACTTCAATATTATAGAATTTAATTAGGGTACATACAAACATTTTGTAATGTTGGAGTATATTAATCAAACTAATAAGCACTTCTTCAAGTAGCTAGTGAAAATTTGTGGTAAGTAGGTATTTCTATAGCTGTAATATATTAAAATAAAACAATTTTAGAGAGGAGAACGCGACGTAATATTTACAGTTTCCCTATAGTAACAAAAATATATCTTTATTAATGAAAAACTTCGTTAACATTCGGGGCGCGAGCGTGGGCCGCTGCGGTGCAAACTGAAGGCAAACGTGCGGCTCTGCGGCGTCGGTCCTCTCGCGTGACATTCGGCCGTGACGTCACCGGGCAGCCGCCGAGGCGGAGGCGGTACTTCCGACTGCGAACCTACACCGCGGTCTAACCGGGAGGTTACGTGAATACATTTCATGCGTCTACGCGTCTACCTGTAAATAAATTAATCGTTTCGAACCTCCCGTTACGAGTAAATCTTATTGCAATCGAAAAGAAAAAGGAATTGAACCGAATCGCGGTTGTGACGGTTCCGTCGCGTCCTCCCGCCTCGGCCAGCGCCGGCCTCGCAGTTAATCGATTAAAACATTCCATCACTATCATTTTTGTCTACGATAAACGAAATCACACCGATATTTGGGGAGGCAACAAAACAAACGCAAGCGTCCACTAGACCGTGTGGTGGTGTGCGTGCGGGCGGCGAGCGCCCCCGCCCCTACCTGCCCTCCGCCACGCCGCGGCCCACTGCGCCGCGCGCCACGCCGCCGCCCTCCTGCAATGCACACAGTTATACACTTTACTACATATTGTAATAGGATGTATAATCACTTGGGGAACCACGCTACGTAAAACGTCTCACGACCGCGTGATTCGTCAATAGAAGTTACACTTCGTCTTCATTGTAATAGGATGCACTATCGTTTATGATATCGCTAAATACTTATGTAATACAAAAACAAGTAGCTCGCTCAATATTTCTGGCAAACGAATTCCACTGTCCGTATCATAAAGTTCAGCTGTACGAGACGAGCTCAGTTTGTCATGTAACGCGGTGTCAGATTAACCAGACGAGTGCGGCTTGCTTTAGCAACGTTGTCAGGTCGCTCACCTCGGCGCGGTGTTGTCAGCTGATACACGCGGGCGCAGGTCGCTCACCTCGGCACGGTGTTGTCAGCTGATACACGCGGGCGCAGGTCGCTCACCTCGGCACGGTGTTGTCAGCTGATACACGCGGGCGCAGGTCGCTCACCTCGGCACGGTGTTGTCAGCTGATACACGCGGGCGCAGGTCGCTCACCTCGGCACGGTGTTGTCCAGCTGATACACGCGGGCGCAGGTCGCTCACCTCGGCACGGTGTTGTCAGCTGATACACGCGGGCGCAGGTCACTCACCTCGGCGCGGTGTTGTCCAGCTGATACACGCGGGCGCAGGTCGCTCACCTCGGCACGGTGTTGTCAGCTGATACACGCGGGCGCAGGTCACTCACCTCGGCGCGGTGTTGCCAGCTGGCGGTCGCGGTCATGCAGTGGGCGGGCGCGGCTCGCTCACCTTGGTCCGCGGCTGCGGCTTGACCCGCAGCACGGCGTGTGGCGGCGGCGCGGCGGCCCGCGGGGCGCGCGCGGGCGCCGGCGGCGCGGGGGGCGGCGCGCGGGCGGGGGGCGCGCGCCCGAGGGACGCCAGCATCAGTGCGCGGAGCAACGCCGCGCGGCTCGCCGTCTCAGATGTTGACTGCTCTTCTGTGCCGCCTGCGGTAACGGTACAAGGGCGGTTTTCTAACAAACAGTGTTATAATTTTAACGTGTGTATCTGTCTGTCTTTAGGCCATACAGACAGATAAACGCGTTAAAACATTGCAAGTATTTATTCGAAATCGAACGGATGAAATGATTTTGAATGTTTGAAAGATAATTTGATTGAGTGTCCTTATCTACGTTTTCTTTTGGGGTCAGGATTTTTCTAATACGGTAAACCGAATTTCCAATGTTATATTCTCAACTTCCCTTCAGCGAGTTCATTTTAAATCAAATGTTTTTTTATTGTTGCAGTTGGTCCACAGCTGGTGGCGTGGTAGTGTAGTGCACTAGTTACCGAGGAAGCCGGCGAGCAGGTACTGGGAGTCCGCGGGCTCGGGCGGCGGCTGCGGCTGCGCAGGCGCGGGCGCGGGGGCCGGCGCCGGCGCCGCGCCCGTGCCACCACGCCGCGGCAGTCGCTCCAGCTGCTGTCGCGCCGCCTGACAGTAGCGAGAACACACGGGATCATTAATGAAAGTAGTTTTTTTCGTATTGACATAGCACTTCGCAAGGACGAGCCTGATGACAAGATACAACGTCGCATTAAATTGTGAGCTAAATTCACAGATTGCCCTACATTTGAGCTTAGTCTGTGACGTAAGTCAGACGAGATCTACAAAGAAAACAGGCTCAGTTGCTACTACCAAAAGTGTAACAAAAAGAGAGGCATGTATTGTGTATTACACATCGTTTTGTAACAAATTAATCTATTTTCTATTTGGAAAATCATTGTAAACATAAACAATGTCCGGACATCATGGCGGCGTCGCCTTGGCAACGCGTTTCCAACTCAATGTAGTTCACGAGAAATCCAAAAGATGGCGTTGAATTTTTTCTACCATTTTCACAAAAAATATCTTAGTTCGGACATATCCCGAGGTCTGAATCAATGCCGAAACCTGCCAAAGTTCCGTGGGAAACTACTCACCGTAGCCTGCTGCCTTTCCAGTTGCAACTGCATCTGCAACTGCTGCAACTGGCTTGGTGTACCAGGTTGGCCAGCTCGACGCACGCCCGACAGCTGCGATAGTAGCTCCGTGATCGGGTCAACGACCGCGTCGCGCGACGACGGCGATAGCGACGATATACCGCCGCCCGTGCTGAAAATGTAAGACCTTTATTTAAAGTTAGAGTCGGCGCATGCGAGCGGAGCGAGGTGCGACCCTGACGCAACGGCGTTACATCTCGAGTTGAAGTTCTGAAACTAGCTATCGCTCTCTCAATTCCAACACAAGTCGGAGCGAGAAAACTATACTTTTCAGCGTTTTTTCAGAACTTCGTTGACGCGACTTCGACACGCATCATTATAAAATCAGTTGTAATGAAAGCTGGGACCTTACTGTGACCTCTTAGCGCGATCCTGATAAAGACCTATATTAAATCGCTACCGTACAAATTGTATTGTAGCGATTCACTTTAGGTCTTCAGTTGAGTCGCGCTAAGAGGTCACAGTACGGCCCCAGAAAGGTATCGTTTTCTCACTCCACTCCATTATTGAAAGTGTAATGGGGGGAGAAAACAATAGAAATCTCCGCTTTATCAGAACTTTTCATTAATGACGGTGTGGTGTAACTTCGTGCCGAATGCGTTAGGTTGGTATGAGACTTGCACCGCGATTCGCCGGTATGTTTAGACCCTTTTTGATTCACACAAAACTTTGTCCGAAATAGGAAACGTCACAATATTCTAATTGTAATGTTGCCGTTTCCTAACATAAAAGCAACTAATGAAAAACAAAAGGTGGTCTTAGAGCCAGTTACAATTAAAAAGCCGCTAATTAAATGCTGTGTTAATCATAGATTCAGCTTTTATCGACACTTAGGCACAAGATTTTATATCCTAAGCAAGCACAATTTATTAGAGGCAAAAAAATAATACGAAAAATTATACTGTTTTCGTAATTAATTATAAATCTTCATAAAGACGCTAATTCAATAGATAATTAGATGATGAGTTGAAATGTGGTATCACAAGAAAACCCCATCAAAATGTTTTACCACCCCTAAAAAAACGTAAATATGTAACCATAGAAATTGATCTAAATGATCAACTCTGTTTAAATTAGTAGAAGAATCTTCTTTCTTTTTAAACTTCTTAGTAAATAGTACTATGGGGTTTTTTTTCTTATATTTTGGCTCCACACATAATGTATTTAGCCAGTGTCAAGTATTATAATTTTTCATCGTGTTATAGAATATTTCACGTAAAGTCAAGTCTTAGTCACAGTCTGGGTAGCTGTAGTCCACTCTAAGTCATGCCCTAGTAAAGTGGTGGTAACTTTACTAGAAGCTTCTATGGAGTTTTGAAATAAGCACGAAAAGATCACGTTTACACCACATTATATCACTTGCCCACACTCATGCTCGTAAAGCACTTAGTGCGTAAAACTCCACCAATTTATAACATTAACACTGGAAAAAGCACAAGTTTTGAAAAATAACACAATGCAACGACGAGAACTTTTCCACGTTCCCGCCAAAAACCTCTACTATGGGATTTATTTTAAAAATTACATTAAAAATAATCTGATAATCTGTTCTCTTATTTCATCTTTATCACAGAGCATTCAAAAATATGACGCTTCGCACCTAGAAGCGTATTTCTTTTCGTGCACTGTGATCTTGGGTTGTTCCTGTTGTTCACACAGGAATAAAAATTCCTGTTGTCCCCCACTAATATAAGTCATACCGTTTCCGATTTATAAGTGTTTCAATTTTGTATGGAAACATTTTTTTGTATGGCAACCCTAGTTTTTTTTTATTTCTCTGGAAGCGTCCTAGGGTTTTCTACAACTTTAGTTCAAACAGGATACCTAGCCGACTTGTCAGAGAGCCATTGAGCAGTTCCATCTAGGAGACGACTTCCTGGTGATGTTAGATATTTCTGGTGGTCACGTCACCTATACTTGGTTTTTACCCACCTTGCCTGACGGCCGATATCAATAATTGTGTAAACCATACATCTCTATCTATCTATCTAAGTGTTAAAATAAACTTTATTAAAAGAGTGTGAAGTGTGATTTTACTATAACATAATAGTAATGTAACTATATATACTGTTTTTTTTACCATATTATAATTTTTAATATGACTTATATTAGTGGGGGACAACAGGATTTTTTATTCCAGTTATCCCCCATGGGGCCGAAAATGTGGGGTACAACAGGAACAACCCGTGATCTTTATCTTTACCCATTTCACACTCAATAGAGAGACAAAACAAAAAATAACTGTTCCTCTGCTAGTGCACGCGGGTATTAGTGTGTAACTGTAAACCATAGCAAAGCGTCGCACATGCAATATTTACCTGAACTGCATATTGGTCCTTCGAGCGCGACTGACACCGCGCGCTGAATGAGGCACGCGCCGCACGCCACCGTGCCTGATGCCGCTTGGCTCATCGTGCAAGGGGGTTAAGGATATAATGTCTCGTATTTACTAATAGAACATCTCGTATATAGGTACAACCGATGGGAAAGAAAGGTTCTCGAGGGGCGACCATGAACTGGAAGATGCAGCGTAGGCCCCCCCACTATGGTGCGAGAGCCTACTGCACAAATACCTACATCATCGAGTACCCCAATAGGCTATCTTTAGATCGTTAACAGACATCTAAATATGTAAGAAAAATCAGGTCTGCCAGTTCCGATCCTGCCGGGTCATGGAAATAATTGAAATTTTTTGACGTATTTTTATTGTCAAAATTCAGGCAATGAAAGTTCTGGCAACAGTTAACCATTGATTAGTTAAAAAAATTGGTCTGCCATTGCGTACCCTGCCGGAAGTACCTGGTAGACCCCTAAGAATGTGCCCTTCACACCCTTTACCTACCTCAGCGAATACCCCAATGAAACCTACGCCTAATAATAGCCAAGGTGACCCTGATAATAGATTAAAAGGTCTGCCAGGTCTAAACTTGGCGAAACTTAGTATTCAAGGCATTTGAAGTTGGTGGAGGTGGATTATTTCCATGACCCGGCAGGATCGGAACTGGCAGACCTGTTTTTTTTACATGTTTAAGTGTCGGTTAACGATCTAAAGATAGCTTATTGGGGTACTCGATGACGTAGGTTTTTTTGCAGTGGGCTCTCGCACCACTAGGGGGACTGACGATCTGATCAAAAAGGCAGGAGAGCCGATGGATGCAGGAGGCAAGCAGCTGCTAAAAGTAGCGCTATGGGTGAGGTCTATGTTCAGCAGTGGAAATCTTCAGGCTGCTCATGATGATGATGATGATCTACTATTAGCATTGACTATAAATCCAGTTGACCAATGATACAACTTCCCCTCATACGCAAATAAATGGTGTATTGCAACCACTCATTTTTAATAAATACTATGAATTTCTAATACATCACGGGAACCCGTTGATGTCTTTTGTTCCATCCTGCTCTGTTATTTCGTTTGATTGTCTCGTTTTGTTACCTCGCCCCCTGCCCGCGCAAGTGAGTCGTGTTTGTACGAAAAATTATGTTCACGAGCTATCAACGGGCTTTATAATCTTTGACTATCGAACTTGCTGCCTAGCTGTAGACCTTGCGAGTCTGTCTTTGCATAGCTTAAAACTGAAAAACTGTTTTACGATATCAACACCCATGGCTCCACCATTTTGTACCAAATTCTGAACTGACATCAAAATTCCAAATAAATATCGAAAATGCTCACAAAATTTCACGAGAACCGGTTTAGAAATGAAACCTGTAGAGGAGAACAAAAATCATTTGATGATGGCGCAAGTGCGAGAGATTGCCGTCGCGATGGGATGCGGGGCAGCCTTGGATTCACGACTGCAAATGGTGCATTTTTACAAAAATTGCAAAGAGTAGTCTGCAGATACATTCATCATCATCATAATCAACAGCCTGAAGACGTCCACTGCTGAACATAGGCCTCCCCCAAGAGCGCCACCTTGAGCGGCTGCTCACCTCCTGCATCCATCGACTTTTCACGAGATCGTCGGTCCACCTAGTGGAGGGTCAGCCTACGCTGAGTCTTCCGGTTCGTGGTCGTCACTCGAGAACCTTTCTTCCCCATCGGTTGTCAGTTCTACGAACGATGTGGCCTGCCCATTGCCATTTAAACTTGCTAATTCTAAGAGCTACATCAGTCACTTTAGTTCTCCTGCGGATTTTCTCATTCCGGGTCTTATCTAGCAGGGAAACACAGAGCATAGGTATCTCCATAGCTCGTTGCTCGATATATTTATGTTGTAGCAGATACATTAAGATTAATCGAAATCAATATTATGAATTTAGAGTGTAATTATAGATAACAAATTCAGCAAAGTTTTAGTTTATCGTTCTGTTGTTCTCTATTTGAAAAGGATATCAGAAAAGAGATGAGATCTCTAGGCCCCGTCCGGTGCTCCAAGGTGAGGTGTCCCGCAAAGTCCTCGGTCACGAAATTAGGCTCGCCGCCCGGCATCGACGCGCAAACCGGACATACCACCTGCTGATGGAGTCACAACAAATAAATATGTGTCGACATTTCACACAGCTCCATCTAGCCCCTAAGCATAGCTTGTACTATAGGAACCAGATAACTGATAGAATACTTAGATAATTTTTGTTTGTAAATACATACATTTTATTTTATTTTATTTTTATTTTACATAGAATACAATATAACATCCAGACACAGAACAAACACCCATGTTCACCACACAAATGTTTGTCTTGAGTGAGAATCGAACCCACAACCTTTAGTTATGCAAATTAGTGTTTCCGTTTAGTTGTACTCTACACATAAGGTACAAACACAGAATTACAGGCTATATATTTCTATGGGTACGAAGCTACAAGGAAGATCTCGCGTCAGATGAGTAGAGATATATGCGTTAGAAAGAGAGGCGAAAATAGTATTTGACTATAGCTTTAGGCATACAGGGGGCGTACCGTGAGCTCTTAGCGCGATTCAAAACAGAGCCTATACTGGATCGATTGTCAAAATCTCCATAGAAAAAAAACAAAGCGATCCAATATAGGCTCAGTTATGAATCGCGCTAAGAGCTCACGGTACGACCCCTGCACTGTGCGAGCTGATTGGACTCTATCACGTTGTAGCAAGAGTCGCTATTTACATGAATGTTTTACAGAGTGAACCTTCTGTACCTTAAGACATTCAATTCCTAATAGTAAACTCTTAGGAATTGTGTTCTGTGATTCAATTTGACTTTTATATTTTTGATTATTTGGTTTAGTCAGTTGCCTTGGTATACAACGTTTAAGGCTCCTAATTACTCCTTCCCAAAATGACGATGTACCAATTTTTTTAAATGTAAATGAATGACCAGCTAGTCGTTCACCTGATGTTAAGCGTCACGACTGCCCATAACAGATTGCAGTATCACTCAGAACTTTAAATTAATACAGTTTTGCTTTGCGTGACACTACACTGCGCACGTCATCTTGAGACTTCACACAGTCTAGAAATAAGATTACTAGACTGTGTGATCAGATCATAAAGTCACTTCAAACCGGAACACAGTAGTGCTTGGACACTACTGCTTTGCGGCAGAATAACTGGCAAAGCGGTGGTACCTACCTAGACGAACTTTGCAGAAAAGTCATGCCACCTAGTAAAATCATTTCTCATGATTAAAACGTTTAAAAGACATTTAAAACGAATAGCTCTCAAAATTACTTATTCATAGCGAATAGCGTAAGCATATTCTTAGTAAAAACAAGTAATCTTTTATTGCTACATTAATATAGATAATGCAAGTACACCCCGTAAAGTGGGGTTTCCACCCAACGCGCGACGGTGCCAGGCACTGTTACCGAGGGAATAAATTACCTGGTTTTATGTCTTTTTCTTGGTATAATTTTTAACGGAAGGTCATGATCACGCTACTACCTACAACTTGTATTTAACTCGTTAAAGTATTACATGGAGTATGAAGACTAATTTAACGTGTGGACTATACTATAGTATAGAATAACTAGCGGCGCCCCGCGGTTTCACCCGCAGATGAAAAGTAGCCTATGTGTTAATCCAGTACATAAGCTGTCTATATTCCAAGTTTCATCCAAATCCGTCCAGCCGTTTGAGCGTGAAGAAGTAACAAACATACACACATACACACATACAAACTTTCGCCTTTATAATATTAGTGTGGTATAACAGCCTTAAATAAATAAATAAAAAAAAAAACCTAAAAAAATAAATAGTGGTTAGCCGAAATGTCTATTTCAAACTAAAACCTGCGGGCAAATGTTTCGTAGGTAGCTATAACACCTGCACCACCCTCCGCCGTCCAAGAGTGCCAAATTATTACATATCGTATGCCTTTAATTTGTTAAGAATTTGAATTTCGACAAATTTTATTGTACCTAGTTTTATGTATGCTTTATGTATGTAATGCTTTGTAATCTCCTGACTAATAAGAAATTAATTATAATAATAGTAGTAATTAGAGTTGACGTAAATAATAAAATTAGAATTAAATAATAACAGCATTGACATGTACCAATAAACTTATATAATTGTAAAAACCACTCAAAATGTAAATGTGCAGCGCCCTTACAGGGCACATATATTGATCCTGAAGACAACCTGACATGTACATCTAGTCTGTATTATATGTGAGCACAATAAATGAATATGAATATGAATATGTTTCGCATTATCGGTATTTTTGTGTGTGGCTTTAAATAAACATTCCAAAGCATGGACTGAGTACATACATTTCAGGAAAATATCGAATTAAATTCCACGGTGTATAATACTGGGTGGCGCAAAAGTAAAGACCCTATTTGGTTCAGCTATAACATTTTTTCTAAATTAGAAAACTAGATTTAGGTTTTTTTAAATGTATATTTGTGCCATTAAATTTCGTACCATTAGGATTTAAAGATGATGTCTTTTAAATGGTGACCTCCAGAGTTGATACACATTTGAGCCCTATTTATGACATTTTGCATAACTTGCCGTAACACTTCTCAGGGCATGTCAATAAGCAGAATACTCGGTTCTGGGGCACTGATAATCCGCGCATTATTCAAGAAACACCTCTACACCCACTAAAAGTTACTGTATGGTGTGGCATCTGTGTTGACAGAGTGATCGGACCCTATTTTTTCGAAGACGCTGGAGGCAATGCGATAACTGTCACTGGAGAACGCTACAGAACCATGTTACGTGAGTTTTTGATACCCAGTTTGGACGAATTGGGGCTGGAGCACATCTGGTTTCAACAAGACGGCGCTACGGCACACACAGCGCGCGACACTATGGACTTAGTGAGGGACGCTTTTCCAAGCCGAGTTATCTCTCGTTTTGGCGATTTGCCTTGGCCTGCAAGATCACCCGATCTGACCAGTCCAGACTTCTTTCTTTGGGGTTTTTTGAAATCTCGGGTGTATGTGAACAAGCCACAGACTCTCGCAGCTCTAAAAGAAAACATTCGTCAAGAAATAACGAACATATCGCAGGAAGTGTTACGGCAAGTTATGCAAAATGTCATAAATAGGGCTCAAATGTGTATCAACTCTGGAGGTCACCATTTAAAAGACATCATCTTTAAATCCTAATGGTACGAAATTTAATGGCACAAATATACATTTAAAAAAACCTAAATCTAGTTTTCTAATTTAGAAAAAATGTTATAGCTGAACCAAATAGGGTCTTTACTTTTGCGCCACCCAGTACATCCATGATCACCATGCATGACGCGATAATCTATGATTGATGTGATGTTCACTAGACAACACACTTCTTATCATTTCTTGATACATTAGCATTACATACATACAGGTTGGACATTTCTGCAAAGTTCGTCTAGGTAGGTACACCACCGCTTTGCATTATTCTGCCGCCAAGCAGTAGTGTGCAAGCACTACTGTGTTCCGGTTTGAAGGGCATTCTAGCTAGTGAAATTACTGAGCAAATGCTACTTTATGATCTGGGTCTGGGGGTCTAGCAAAGATGCCTTTCCATATTGGGAATTACTTACCTGTGGAAAAGCGATTTCCGCGGGTAAGTCATTCCCAATACATTTGGAGTTATCGTTTGGCGGTAACGCTAATGGAAAGGCATCTTTGCTAGACACTCTGATCTCAGGATAACGTGCGCAGTGCAGTGTCACGCAAAACTATATTAATTTAGAGTTCCGAGTGATACTGCAATCTGTTATGGGCAGCCGTGACGCTTAACATCAGGCGAACGACTAGCTTGTCACGTCATTCATTTACATAAACAAGGTAATGCGAGGATCTCTTCAATACACATTTTATGAATCTAATCTCATATGATCACAAAATAGGGCTTAAAAATCCTCATTGCTGATGATGGTGATGGTGCACTTACTGCTAATGTGGTGTCAGCATGTTCAGCCGTGACATGCTCCATAAGAGCTGTGTCCGTGAAGCCCATCCGATTGCAGAACGGACATGTGTATGCTTGTGGCTGTTCTAGCGTCAGTGCTTCACCTCCATAATATAAGTCTGTAATGACACAATATAATATAGATAGAAAGAAAAACGGAAATATCATACAGAGAAAAAAAATGAAAAGCCAAGAATAAAATATAGATAGAAAAAAAATGAGTAATAGAGAAAAGTTGAGGAAGGTAAAAGTCAAAAACTATACATACACATAACTAGAGATAAAAATTGGTATTAATTTTAAACAAAAGCCTTATGAACTAAATATTGTAGGAAATGAGTTTTGCTTGGAATTAAGTTTGCCTATGTATTTGGAAAGAGCCAACAAAGAGTTCTATTAATAGATAGTTAGTCTACATACTGAATAACCCAAAATAGAAACTCATTTTGTGTGTCCTAGTTTCAATGCAATATTAATTATTAAGTCAATGGAACACATAGGCCTGAGCTTAATTTACATAATCATTCCACTATTAACTTACAAACGTTGCTTTTTAATAAATGCTTAAAATGCTGTCTCATCTTTTCTCATAATTTTTCATGTCAGCAAGTTACCAGTTAACTTTAAGAATTAGTTAAATTTTAAGTAACATTTCACTTTTAATTGTTTATTTGCATCCCACAGTGTTGTTTACACAACATAGTTCCATTTATAAGTAAAACCCTTAATTATGCAGTTACACAGATACACTGGTAACTTTACATGCTTGATTTGTGTATACCTAATTGATTGATATCATAATTAGCCTGTGTTAGTCTATGGTTGGACATAGGCATTTAAATATTGCTATGATGCTATCCTTTAGATTTTTAATACAAACTTAATATGGTGAGGATTGTAAAAGGTGTAGGTATTCATACCTAAATTTTTCTAAGTATTTATTGACCAGAAGTATTGTTTTTACAAGGTGGTAGGACTTTTAGCTTGTCTAGGTGTGTACCATCGCTTTGCCATTTATTCTGCTACCAAGCAGTAGAGTGCAAGCACTACTATGTTCCAGTTTGAAGTGCATTGGAGCTAATGAAATTACTGGGCAAATAAGACTTATTAACTGATCTCAGTGTCTAGAAATCTTTTTCAGACTGTGTGATGTCTCAGGATGATGTGCACAGTGTGCAGTGTCACGCAAAACTACAACACCAGGCAAACAACTAGCTTGTCACATCCATCACTTACATAAAAAAATGTAACATAAGATTTTATTGATTTGTGTATTTGATATGTACTTTTATTAGAGCAGATGTGGGTGTGATAAAATTGTGATAAACATAATACACCATACTCTGCAGTGTTTTCTTGGCTTTTTTATGTAGGTATTTATAATACTTGATCATCTTCAGAGTGGGGAGATTAAATTAAGAAACATTATTTTGAATGATGTATAAAAAATATAGTACCTAGGTATGGCATGCAATAATGCCAGAGGGCTAACGGGTTTCATTTATACCAAGTAAGTAATTAATTTATTCCATACAATCATCACAGTATAATATATCTTTTTCAGAAAACTTTCAAGGGTCATTCGCATCCACATTGAGACAAGATGTGGGGCTGATTACGTTTTTTAGTAAACAGCCTCCGAGTTCCGATCTATTGTTAGAAGTGATGAATGTGTGTCAGCAGATCTTACCAAAGTCACTCCTAGATAGAATGCATTGCATAGGATGCTCTGTAGTGTGCTGGTTTGTGGTAGCGCCGGATTCATAGCACGCTGCGCACAAGTCGTAATCGATGCAGATCAAACATTTGTAACGTCGTCCTCTAAAATTATTTTTCAAACAAGAATCACAGCTGACGCCTGAAATGATGTCAATATTTATGGTGAATTATCATTTTTATCGATCTCTTTGTCCAGCATTCACAAACATTAAAGTTAATTCAATCCAAGCCAATATTACGATGTGATGTCACGGTTTCAGTGTTTTTCGAGACGAAATTCGCAGTGACAATAGCATCGTACAAATTTTGATTATCATTACCCACCTTCATGGCGATTCATTTTCGCCAGAGAATGTCGTCGAAACAATCACTTTTAGGCACCAGAATTACTGGTACTCTATGAGGTATTACTATTACTATTCTAAATTATGTAGCACAACATATATTACACTAAAATACAAGATATTAACAAAAATTTCCGAGTAATCCTAACCCAACTAGGCCATAATGACGTCACATAAATGAAACCACAGAGCACACTGGAAAACCAGGCAGATGTCGCTTTGTTCGCAAAGTTTTTTTTTTTCCTATATTTTGGCTCCACACATAGTGTATTTAGGCAGTGTCAAGTATTGTAATAATATGTTCTATGCATCGTGTTACAGAATATTCGTAAAGTCGAATCTTATTTTAGTCACAGTCTGGGTAGTCATAGCCCAGTCTAAGTCAGGCAGTTATAGTACAGTCTAAGTCATCCCCTAGTAAAGTAGTGGCAACTTTACTAGAAGCTTCTATGGAATTTTGGAAGCAACACGAAAAACCACGTTTCACCACATTATACAGGGTGATTCGTTCGTAGACCATATCCTTTTAGGGTATGTTTAAACAGGGCTTGGGCTATCTTTTAAGCGTAACATTAATTCAGCGATAAGGTAAGGTTTTTTATATAAATTGTATTAAAATTTGTACAAGAAAAAAAAAAAAAAAAAAAAAAAAATTCAGCGATTTTTTTAAATTTTCGAGTTATTCAAAATTTTGTGAAAATTGGAAAAAATCCCCGTTCTTGACCTTAAATCACTAATTTCTGAAAGCACCGCTTTTAATTAATAAGTTTCTGATTTTAATTACATAAAAATAAACCTTAATGACTCTACTGACACTTAAGTTTAATAATAATTAACCATAGTTTATCAAAACAGTGCTTATAAGAGAAACAATTTTTTTCTTGAAAATGATGACCCTGGCAAAAAGTTGATTTATCTCAAAAAGTTGACTGAAGTTTTTTTTCTGTAAATTGTTTTAAAAACATGTCCTTTTCAAATAAAGGCGAGGTTAGTGAGGTATAAAATAAAATTTTGGACGTTACAATTGTGGTTTTTCTGAAAAAATATTTCTGAAATAAATAAATAACCATTAATGGTGTATAACTTTCTTTTGATTTCAGTTTTTTATTTGCTACTGCACCATATTTTAGGGAAAGATTATAAAAACTACAAAAACCGTAAAACGTGGATTTCAGGTTAAAGTTCAAGCACGGAACCTTAAAAATGTGCATGAAAATCTACAAATTACTGGATTAGAATAATATTACAGCCGTTTTGAGTTATTAAACAAGAAAATAAACCACAATTGTAACGTCCAAAATTTTATTTTATACCTCACTAACCTCGCCTTTATTTGAAAAGGACATGTTTTTAAAACAATTTACAGAAAAAAAACTTCAGTCAACTTTTTGAGATAAATCAACTTTTTGCCAGGGTCATCATTTTCAAGAAAAAAATTGTTTCTCTTATAAGCACTGTTTTGATAAACTATGGTTAATTATTATTAAACTTAAGTGTCAGTAGAGTCATTAAGGTTTCTTTTATGTATTTAAAATCAGAAACTTATTAATTAAAAGCGGTGCTTTCAGAAATTAGTGATTTAAGGTCAAGAACGGGGATTTTTTTCCATTTTTCACAAAATTTTGAATAACTAGAAAATAAAAAATAATTGCTGAACAAATGTTACGCTTAAAATATAGCCCAAGCCTTGTTTAAACACACCCTAAAAGGATACGGTCTACAAACGAATCTCTCTGTATAACTTGCCCACACTCATGCTCGTAATTCAGCACAAAATGCGTGAAACGCCACGTTTTGAAAAATAATACAATGCAACGACGTGAACTTTTTTGCATTCCCGCAAAGCTCCGTTCGCAAGGTTCGCTTCGCAACCTATTCATGTTATTCTATTCTATCTATGGCAAAGGCAATCATCGCTATGCAGCCAGCCGAACAACTCTCAGAAAAAATTAGACCTAAGAAAATTAAAATCAAAAATTCATGATTTTCTATTATTATAAATACCGTACTAAACTGTTTGTCACAATATTGTTATATTGGTATTATATTATATACAACATTCTTATTTTCTGTTTTTACTATAGTCTCTGCGTTATAGAATAACTCGATTGTTTTTTTCTCTAATCTGTGAGAAGAACCTTCAACGTTGGCATATGACTTTTCCATTAACCACCAAAGCTCCAAGCAAAACCAATTCAAAATGAATGTCGTCGCCTTAACGAACACAGAAGAGCGGAATGAAGATAGAGACACAGATTAGAGAAAAAAACAATTTACTCTGTGGATAGAGAAATGATACTTGACACTGGCAGAATGCACAAATAATGCGATGCCAAAGGTAGAAAAAAAAAAGAGTTGAAGTCTTATGACCACAGAATTCACAAAGCTTACGACGTTCTGGCGTTGGCGTTTTGACATTGACAATATAGATTTGTTTGCATACATGACACATGGTGGATGACAGATGACATTTTTATTTTTTATTTCTACAAAATTCGTTTCTTTCTTGTAACTGTTCGATTTTTCGATTTTTGCGGCATGAAAATAATAAAATAAACGTCCAAGTCCAATGGCATGCCACTCTCAAACGGTTGACTTAATGCTAAAACTTGAGATCGTTGTATTGGGTTATATCGAGTAGGAAATACAAATTCAATTCAATAAGGCATTCATTGACCAGCGCGGGAATAGCGAGTCTTCCCTTTTGATCTCAAAAATTCAACCAAAATGACGGATGCACTGTGCCATTTGGTTGTGGATGGAAACGAGGTGTTGGAGCTAAAGCTAGGTAAGTACTAGGTATACATAAAGGACTACATACCTTTTTAAAATTAGTTTGAACGTACTGTGTACTAAACTTTAGTTATAGGTAAGGTAGGTACAGTTGTCGACCTATCTATTAAAAGGTTAGTTTGCCTGCTACTTATTTGTTTGCACATGCATTTATAAACAAAATTTCTGTTTTACTGTAATTCTATTAGGGTACCCTCTAATTTCCGATAATTGGCCTTTAGCTTCAGCTGTTCTGTTACAGTAAAATAATTTGTTTTGTATATTATGTAGTTTACTTGTAGTTGTAATGCATGATTTAGAGAGTGTGACACATTAAGACTACCAGTCTCATCTAAGCAGTATTGGTTACATATTATTTCAACATTGTGCAACATAAATAGTATAAAATGTGATTAAAACTTAAATTGTGGTGGCTGTGAAGTCTGTGTGAAAATCTCCACAGTAGTAAAAATTAGATGTGTGTGGACAGAGGGAAGCGTTGAGCACTGAGTGTCGGGGGCTTGCAGTGCACTTCACATCTACCATTAACCTCTGGACTCCCAAGGTTGCAATATTGTGTCATCTGGTTATTGTTATTGTATTATTATGCAGAAGGTGGGTATTCAATGAATTATGTTTGAACAATTTACCTAGCTTATTTAGTACTTGTTAAGCAGTTATGACCCATCTATGTTTACTCAGACCAATATATTTACCTCCTTAATAATGAACATTGTGTTGCAGTAGGATAGTTGTTTTATGTTTTGTTTCTCTCTATCAAGTTGGAAATCAGCAAAGAATTATATTAGGGTGTTTCTCTGTAAACTGGGCAACTCCTCCTAACAAAGTTGTCCTGGTCACTTTTTTTATTGTTTATTAAAAAAATGGTATTAGAGGGGTAGATATCTTCATGGTTAACAGTAAACGGCAGATGAACCAAAAATAATTCCATTACTTTGGGAAATATTGAGCATTTTCTGAAAAACCCGATACAGGGGACTGTTGCCTTTACCAGGAGACTGTGTATTGAAATGAAAAATGAGGTTTTGGTAGCAATATTAACTCTTTTTTTATTTTTTATTTGTAGTTTAGGAATAAGGTGTTTAACATGTGTTAATTAACAGAAATCTTCACAATTCTTTGTATAAAATTTTGGTATTTTTCATTATAGCTGATAGGTCTATGGTTGACCACCAACTCCCTTGATAATAAGTGATGGTGTGGCCAAAGATATAGCATGCAAATTTCTAAGGTATGTATTCATTCTAGCCTTGAAGATGCCTACTCCCCAGATTATAGTTTTCAGGAAACAAGTAAGATGGTAAAGAGTTTCAATCATTGGCAGTGTACTCTATAAAAGTGGAGTCAAATCAGTTCATACAAATACGCGGAATGTCCACAATGTGTGATGTGTGGTATCATGCGGATATTCTACTGGTCCTGCTATGGAACAGTGTGGGTGGGATAAGATCATGTAGTTCCTTCGCACATTCACAGAAATGAATCCTATAAAATTTGAACAGAGATGCTACTTTACGACGGTGCTCAAGGGGAAGTAACCTAGCGGAAAGCAGGCTCTATTCCGCAGGGTCCGAAAAGGCTCATCACACGTCTGTCAACAGATGCAAATGTCTCGAGTTAGTATTTGGCATAGCCATCTAAAAGGTGGCAACAGTTCTCCACACACAATTGGGCTTGAACTTGATACACGGTCCACTTCAAGTACCGCCTCACTTTGCTTTAAAATACCTTGCCTGTTTGCTGCCTAGTTTTGCCTTTGATTGACCCATGATGAGATCCAGAGTGTCAGACCCAATAGCTCTAGCTTGCTATGGTCAAAGATTCACTTCATTGGCACTTCTTGGCAAAGAAAGATTTGATTGGCGTTGAATTCGACGAGGTAAGCATCACCCCATTCGGAAAGGCCTAAAAGAGCCTGATTTATCATGGAAACTCCGCGACCCAGGTGCATAAACAAGCAGATAGGCCAAAGAGAGAAGATCATATCATATCAATAGGGCTATCATACCAGACCCTATCAAAAAATGGCTTTGAGACATCGAGAGACACGGCTAAGGCTTAGCCGTGCCACTCAAAACAAAAGATACCCAATCGACCTGTTAAGGCGGAGTCCGTACTGCAGATCGCTGAGGAGATCGTGGTCAATCGAGGTGTGTGCTTCCTATTCAGAACACGCTTCATGGCTCTGCACGACTACCTTTTCTAAGAACAGGTTGGTATGTTCGCAAGCTTCTACCATAACGGGACCTTCCTGGATCCAAGTGGAATATAGAACAACCATGTCAGAAGAGGAGTTGGTTCAGGTGCACTATTTTTCAACACTATTGCCGATATACCATCTGGTCCACAGGCCTCATTAACATTTAGGCCGTTCGGCTTTTATCTATCCTTAGACAGCTTTTCCTTCTTGGTGCCATCCTCAAATGATATTATGTGCACCTAAAGCACATACAAACGTATAAAATACATTAATCAAGCAGTCATGTCAAAACAAAAAGGTACATATAGACAGTCCCCTGAGGCGGAAACAGTCCTCTGTACGGTTATAGAGCAGGGGACTGTTACCAGGGGACTGTTTAATTTGATTAATTTGCAAGGTAGCCCAAAATATTATCGAATAATGAATTTTTGCTGTACATGAGGAATATGTGTATATATCAACATGGTTTTTCTGAGATTTAGAATTAATACACAAAAAGAAATTCAGCAAATAATTCTCACCTGTCCGCTATCTGGTTTCGGCGTAGGTTCTGCGGAGTGAAGCTCGTGCAGTACTAAATAAAATGGTGTTCAGTTGTTTTTGGCGGCAGCCGTGCAAACTTCGGGTCGTTTGCGTTTGCTACACCCATAAACACAATAGTATAAAGCTGTAGACTTAGCGCCACGTAATTTAAAATATGGACAGGGGGACTGTTCTCAAAATGCTGAGGACAAACTTTAATTTAATTTTGTAGGTTTTATAAAACATATTAATTTATTATTATGCAAGTATTCACTTCAATTATTCAATATTATCCAAATAATCTAAGAATGTTTTTATTCCTAAAATTGTACATATATACAATTTAATCAAAAGTAAATATATTGGGGTAAAGGACAACCAGAGGACTGTTTTTAAAACACTTCAAGAACGTTTATTGTCAACAAAATTAATTGTAATGGATAACTGTATGCTGAGCACGGGTAGACCAGGCAATTATCTTTTAAATTTAATTATAAAATATATAATAATTAAGACATTTTTATGTAAAATTGGCCTGGGACAACGAGTTGCCCAGTTTACGGAGAAACACCCATTAAGAGAAAACACAGTAGATATTTAGCTGTTGAGCAATACTTATAAATAAGGGGCAATACTTATAAGTTATAACATACCTAAAAGGAGAATTACAAAGGACTTGAAAGATCTCATTGCAATATAGTCCTTCTGTCTTGGGTTAGAGTTCTCAATTATTTATAGTCACACATAACACACATGTCACATATGTCATGTAACATAATATCAGGTACTATCAGTTACTAAATGCCTTTTAAGTAAGCATTATTTTTACAATAAAAATGATGATATTTTTCTTATTTCAGTAAGAACAACAGATGATCTTGAGAATGATGAGACTAGCTTTGGCCCGGACATGTGTCATCAGGTGTTTGGAGAAAATGAAAACATATTTGGTTACACAGATTTGCACATCAGATTGTACTACAGTGCAGCAAGCCTTCAGACATATTTAGGCATTGAATACTCAGAGAAGGTACCTAAACATTGTTTTAAATTCCCTAGATTCTCCAACCTTTGAATGATACAATATTGGGATTCAGTTTAGGCTCAGAAGGGGTGGGGTTTTATTAATACTGTGACGATGTCATCCTCCTTCGTCATCGTTTCAGCTATTCACCTGCTTTTTTAGTTTTCGCATCAAATATTGGCCACTCATAATCTAGATTTAAATTCAAAATTAGAACATTAGTCACATTCCTTTCATTTTCCATACATTTTCGTCATTCTTCATTTAACCACCGAGGCGTACGGTTCTCGCTTGTGCTACACCAAATTTTAATATTCCTCTGTTTATACAATAATCAGTGCTCTATTCGAGCAGTTTTATTTTACGGCCGTTCGAGTCGAACGAGTCTACCATTTTATAATATATTCAGTGACTTCCAGGCCTTTAAACATACGAAATTATTGTTACATCTGTGAATAAACCCGTTCTCCCAAAGCCTACCGTTGTTATTCCAATAGTTCCGGATTTCCCAAACGTTACCTACGTGTTCCCGTGAGTGTCCTCCCCTTTCTGAGCTACCGGGAAGAAGCTTTGGGGGGACCTCCGGGACACTGGCGCCTACAACGTGGCTAACCTACCATTACCATTACATTCCACATCAAGACATCAAGATACATCCAGGATACAACTTCAAGATCAGTGAACGTGTGAAATATTTTAAGTCGTGTTAATTTTTCAAAATTTAAAAAGGCATAATCGCCAACGTGAACAATTTTAAAATTTTCTTTCGGCTTTAGGGTCTCCGGATTGTTATTTTTTTACTACATTTAATGTGCAGCATACATTGTAATTTATAATAAAAATATTAATTTAACACATTTTTTAGAACAGTTTACAGAGTAAGCACAAGCGAGGGTGAGTTTCTAAATATATCAGTATTTCATTATCCATTTGTATTTCCATATAGCCACATCCATCCCTTAGTGACATAATTAGTGTCATTGTCATTTATTTTATTTTATTTCATTAACATCATTCATCCGTAAATAGTTTACACACCAAACATTCTTAACTCAATACAATAATACTTACAGTACTCACATTAAACATAATCACAGGCTACCCATGTGTAGTTTCACAGCCAACTGAAACCTAGAGTGTTTAAAACCTTACGGTCATTTCAGGTGGAAGTTGGTACTGACTATACAACGTGCGTAGGGAGAGTATCCCTACGTAAACGTGCACGCAGACTTCCGAAGCGCGTTGCGTATACTTCCTAGGTCTTCGAGGCCGACTCGGAAAGTACGTGACCGTTGAGGCTGTCCAAGACTCCACACACATTACACAATACATACAATAAATCATATTAGTTTCATATTTCGTTTATTTCGTCCATCATTTGCTTTTACCATTTTCAATCATTACTTAATTTAATCATAAATAATTAAGTACCTATCTAGGTAAGGTAAGTACCTTCCTACACTTACCGCTTAATTATTTTTTTTTCGCATCATCCCTACCTATATCGCACGTACCCCTTTACCGCCGCTATCCTACCGATATATTTAAATAAATTTAGGTACCTACTTAATCTAATAGGTTTTCTGACATTCGTTCAATATGGATCCAATCCATTTAAATAAGCCTGAACTAATCTATGAACTAAAGTTAAGAAATGCGACAATTCTACCTACCCATACAGCAGAAGAATTGCGTTCACAGCTCACAGGTTTACTAGAAAGATCTACGGACCAGGTACAGGGACTCAGCCCATATTCCGTTGATCAGGACATAGAGGAACTTAAAAAATGTCTGACACTCATTTCTGCACGATTAATTTCTTATCCAAATCGTAAAGAAAAAGTGTCAACATATCTCATACATGTTAGGGATAGGTTAAATAATATGAATATCACCACTGATTTAACAGCTGACATTTTAGAGAGCTACAGAACTATCTCAGAACAATATTCAGAATACAACACACGTTTTCAAAGTTTAGAAAATCCAACACCGACTTCCGTCTACCACTCTTCAGAATCTGTGCAGAACTCTGCACCAGAGGTTCAAAAGAATATTTTACCCTATTTCGACCTTTTTTCACAGAAACTTATGAATATTTCCGACAAATCAAGCAATGAAATAAAACGTTTTACGTACAAAGGTGATACTTGTCCGAAAGATTTTATTATGAAGGTTGAGGAATTTGCGATTTCACGAAATCTTACAGATAACAAACTTTACCATCACATATACGACATTCTTACAGGGACACCTTTAGAATGGTTTCGAGCACGTAAAGATACCATTAAGGATTGGCAATCTTTCAAAAATAATTTACTCAAAGATTTTGAAATTACAGATTATGATTACAAATTAAAAAAATCTATTGATTCACGAAAACAAAAACAGAACGAACGCACAATTTTTTACTTTTCCGAAATGGAATCTTTATTTTCGAAGTTGCACGAACCATTATCCGAGAAAGCGAAAATTGATATCCTTAGACGCAATTTACGCCCAGAATTTAGTAGACGTTTATCGCCAAGTGATCTTACTTCAGTTGTTAACTTATTTGAATCCTGCAAATGGTACGAAAGCTGTATTGAAATTTCAAATTCAAATTGCTCTACTTCTACCCATGATTTATCAATGCCGTCGACTTCAAAAATACAACGACAAGCACCTACCTATCAGAAAGAACCAGTTATACCACAATATCCGTTCCATAATACCAACCAATCTTATGCACATGCACATACACAACCTTACCCATATCCTGTCTATTACCCAGTTCAATCAATAAATACTTCAAAAGAAGTTTCAATGAAAATTCCTACCAAATTTCTTTGCCCACGTTGTAGACATAACAATCACACGTTGGATAAATTTCCTTACGACTATAAAGTTTGCTTTCGCTGTGGTAAAAAAAAATTCACTTTTACCAACTGTCCTGTTTGCAATAAAGCTAACCAAAAAAACTAATTACTGAGGAACGTGAACTTCAAAATTCAACTCAAACTTCTAATAATTTTAATCAATTCGAATGGAATGATTGGCTTAATACTATTAGCATATATTTTAAGGCATACAAAGTTTCCACGCTCCTCTTCGACGATTCTTCAGATTTTGAACGTCCATACCTACAAATCAATGTCAACGACTTGATATTAAATGGCCTACTCGATAGTGGTAGTTCCATTACAATTTTAGGGAACAATTCCCAAAAGTTACTATTGAAACACGGTTTTCAATTGCAATGTGACCAAACAATTAAAGGTTCAGTTGCGAATGGTGAACCTATCTACTCCATTGGTACTATTAAGCTTCCAATAAAGTTCAAAAATAAGTTTTCTATTATTACTGCTCACGTAATCCCAAGTATTACGCAACCTTTCATATTAAATAATAAATAAATAATAAATAAATATGTGTGGACATTTCACACAGCGCCATCTAGCCCCAAACTAAGCATTATAGCTTGTACTATGGAAACCAGATAACTGATACAATACTTAGATACTTTTGTTTTGTAAATACTGGGTGGCGCAAAAGTAAAGACCCTATTTGGTTCATCTATAACATTTTTTCTAAATTAGAAAACTAGATTTAGGTTTTTTTAAATGTATATTTGTGCCATTAAATTTCGTACCATTAGGATTTAAAGATGATGTCTTTTAAATGGTGACCTCCAGAGTTGATACACATTTGAGCCCTATTTATGACATTTTGCATAACTTGCCGTAACACTTCCTGCGATATGTTCGTTATTTCTTGACGAATGTTTTCTTTTAGAGCTGCGAGAGTCTGTGGCTTGTTCACATACACCCGAGATTTCAAAAAACCCCAAAGAAAGAAGTCTGGACTGGTCAGATCGGGTGATCTTGCAGGCCAAGGCAAATCGCCAAAACGAGAGATAACTCGGCTTGGAAAAGCGTCCCTCACTAAGTCCATAGTGTCGCGCGCTGTGTGTGCCGTAGCGCCGTCTTGTTGAAACCAGATGTGCTCCAGCCCCAATTCGTCCAAACTGGGTATCAAAAACTCACGTAACATGGTTCTGTAGCGTTCTCCAGTGACAGTTATCGCACTGCCTCCAGCGTCTTCGAAAAAATAGGGTCCGATCACTCTGTCAACACAGATGCCACACCATACAGTAACTTTTAGTGGGTGTAGAGGTGTTTCTTGAATAATGCGCGGATTATCAGTGCCCCAGAACCGAGTATTCTGCTTATTGACATGCCCTGAGAGATGGAAATGCGCTTCGTCACTCATAACCAATTTTGAAGGAAAATCATCTTGCAAAATGTCATAAATAGGGCTCAAATGTGTATCAACTCTGGAGGTCACCATTTAAAAGACATCATCTTTAAATCCTAATGGTACGAAATTTAATGGCACAAATATACATTTAAAAAAACCTAAATCTAGTTTTCTAATTTAGAAAAAATGTTATAGCTGAACCAAATAGGGTCTTTACTTTTGCGCCACATAGAATACAAGGTACAAATATATATATACAAATATTAGGTATTGATTTTTGGAAAACTTTTAACCTTGCTCCAGATATACTTGAAACAATCACTACGCGTAAACATTCTAATGCACCAACATTCATTATTAACACTGAAAATGTACAATTGCATACATTCGATAGTCTTACTGAGACTCAGTCTTTACTTGCAAACGCAATTATACAGAAGTTTAGAGACATATCTACTGATGTACGACCCTTAGGTAAAACACACCTCGTTGAACATCATATCGATACAGGTGATCACGCACCAATTCGTCAACGATGTTATCGTTTATCTCCTGAAAAGCAGAAAGCACTTCGTAACGAAGTTGACAAAATGCTTGAGCTTGACGTCATAGAACCTAGTGAGAGCCCTTGGCTTAATCCTGTGATCATCACTCCTAAAAAAGATGGCACTTGGCGGTTTTGTGTCGACAGCCGTAAATTAAATGATATTACTAAAAAAGATGCTTATAAGTTGCCATTTATTTCTGATATCATTGATCAACTTAAAGATGCTAAATACCTATCCTCAATTGATATTGCCAAAGCGTTTTGGGAGGTCCCATTGAGATTAGAAGACAGACCTAAGACAGCTTTTCACGTTCCAGGCCGCGGAACTTATCAATTTAAGGTTATGCCTTTCGGTCTTACAAATGCGCCTGCTACTCAACAAAGATTTATTGATAATCTGCTTTCTGACGAGTGTGACAACTCAATGTTTTCGTATTTAGATGACGTCATAATCGCAACTAATACATACGAAGAACACGTACGCTTACTTAACAAACTACACTCAAAACTTTCACAAGCAAACATAACTGTGAACTTTCCAAAATGTGCATTCTTTAGAAAAGATCTTAAGTATTTGGGCTATGTTATCGATGAAAAAGGTCTTCACACAGACCCTGATAAAGTCAAAGCCATATTACACATTCCTCCTCCCAAGTCCTCACGAGACGTCAAGAAATTTCTAGGCACGGCTAGTTGGTACAGACGTTTTATACCAAATCTTAGCACATTAGCAGCTCCTCTCACAAAACTTACTTCAACCAGCAAAAAAGCTCCACCTTTCAAATGGAGTCAAGAAGCCGATGAAGCTTTTCATAAAATCAAAGAAGCATTAGTTTCTACCCCTATTTTAGCTTGTCCAGACTTTACCAAACCCTTCGCAGTTCATTGCGATGCGTCCGCATTCGGCCTTGGAGCCATGCTTACCCAAGAATTTGACGGAGTTGAAAAACCTATTGCTTACATGAGTAAATCCCTTACAGGTCCACAAAGAAATTATTCGATCACTGAACGTGAACTCCTAAGCGTTATCACCGCGCTCGAACATTGGCGTTGTTACTTAGACAATGGTCAAAAATTTACTATCTATACAGATCATTCTGCACTTCAATGGTTCTTACATTTAGACAACCCTACCGGTAGACTTGCACGTTGGAGCATACGTCTATCTATGTTTAATTTTGATATTAAACATAAACGCGGTAAGGAACATCTTGTTCCAGACACCTTATCTCGATCTAAACCAATTGATATTATTAATTATAACCCAGCAGTCACTTCTGACTCTTGGTATACTTCCGTGTACTCTAGGTGTAGTACTAATCCCAAATCTACCCCTGATTTTATGATACAACATAATAAACTTTTCAAGTACACCCGTGCAACTACTACTCATTCCGAATACATTTGGAAAGAAGTAATTCCATTAGAATGTCGTGAATCAATTATAGATGAAAATCATTCCCTGCCAACAGCAGCACATTTTGGTACGTTCAAAACATACCATCGCTTAAAAGAAAAATACTTTTGGCCAGGAATGTACAAAGACGTAGCTACATTTATTTCGAAATGTGAGAAATGTCTTGCTTTTAAACATCAAAATCAAAACACTATTGGTCTGATGGGGAAACCCAAAAACTGTTCTCGTCCGTTTCAATGTATATCGATCGATCTGATTGGTCCACTTCCTATCACACATAAACATAACAGGTACATTTTCGTAGTCACATGCTGCTTTTCCAAATACTGCCTTCTTTTCCCAGTCAAACGAGCAACATCTTCCGTAATCAAACATATCTTGGAAAACTTAGTCTTCATGAATTATGGCGTACCTGAAACAATTATTCTAGATAATGGTCCGCAATTCATAAGTAATGAACTCCACGAACTATTTACGTTTTACAACATTCCAAAAATTCACTACACTCCACGTTATTGTCCTCAAGTCAACACCGTTGAGCGTTATAATAAAACAATCATAACAGCGATTGCCACATTCGTGGACAACGATCATCGCAATTGGGATTTACACTTAAACAAAATACAATTTGCCATTAATTCTGCAGTAAATGAAACTACAAAGTTTACTCCTGCCTTTCTAGTATTTGGACGTGAATTGGTATCATGTGGTTCCGTCTATAATTCCACAGATTTAATAGACGAACTTATTTTTGCTCCTCGCGATGTGTATGCTGATAATATCGGTTTGCTTAGTTCGTTATTCGCAGAAGTGCAAGCTCGATTGTTCCGTGCACATGAAATTAACGCCAAATCTTACAATAAACGTCATCAAAACATAGAGTTCAAACAAGGTGACATTATTTGGAAACGTAATTATCCGCTCAGTTCAGCTGACAAATATTTTTCTGCTAAGTTAGCACCTAAATTCATAAAATGCATTATTGCAGCGAAAGTTTCAACACTGATTTATGATTTAGTCGACTTAACAGGCAAACCCTTAGGACGTTGGCATGTTAAAGACATTAAACCTGTTCCACGTAACTGACATTTTAATTAGGTACTTTACAAATCTACACTACCCTTAACAATATTTTTCATACGGGTATACACTAACCTTAATAATCTTACACGAACATGAACTAGGGTAACCATAATAATTTTTTTCCCAGGATTTTAATCCACATTTTGCTTAAAATTTTATACTCATTGTTCATTAACTTTTTCGAAGTCATGATTGATTAATCGGTTATTGAATTTCATTTCTTTTTAATATTACATGGGTACTTTCCCATACTATCTTTCTTTGATAATATTCAAAGATTACCTTAATTCGTAGACATAGTTCTACAATTATAATTTATCTTATGTTTCTCAATTACCTACAAGTTTAATTGACTTGTACTACTTCTACTAGAATGGTACTACCTACCTGCCTATAATACGTAGCCCGCATTAATATTTGCGTGCCGATCTACTTCTACCTATTATTATATTTTTTACTAAGTACCATAACATACTTAGACTCGTGTTTCCCACACGTGCGTCGTACGTTTGCTGTACGTAAAGTATTATATAAATATTTTCACTTATCACTTAGTCAGCGGGTAGTGACTGCATAAATAAGCCAACACTGACCACTAACAACCATTGTACATAATCACTTCAACAGGGGGTAGTGACTGCGTAAACAAGCCTACACTAAATAACATTGTAAATATACATTATTCATCACTTCACCAGCGGGTTGTGACTGTTAAAAAAGCCTACACTAATTATAGATTTGTTCCATGAGTAACCTGTTAATTATTAGGGTTCCTCTATACTAGGAGTTTTCTTTCCAACGATGGAAACAAGACTTAGAAAGGGAAGTATGAATGGTTGATTTGTATGGATTAGGAACAATATCTATTCTACATTCTCTTGTAAAAACCATCCCCATCCCCAAAAATAAACTTCATAATGCATTTCTTAACTTTAATTTTTAAAAAAAAAGTTTAACTTTAATTTAAAAAAAAAAAAAACTTTAATATTTTGTTACTTAACTAACAACTTAAAACCTTTACAATATTTTTATGGTACCTAAACTTAAAAAAAATCATTACATGATTTTTTTTTCCCGGGGAAGCGGGGTATTGTGACGATGTCATCCTCCTTCGTCATCGTTTCAGCTATTCACCTGCTTTTTTAGTTTTCGCATCAAATATTGGCCACTCATAATCTAGATTTAAATTCAAAATTAGAACATTAGTCACATTCCTTTCATTTTCCATACATTTTCGTCATTCTTCATTTAACCACCGAGGCGTACGGTTCTCGCTTGTGCTACACCAAATTTTAATATTCCTCTGTTTATACAATAATCAGTGCTCTATTCGAGCAGTTTTATTTTACGGCCGTTCGAGTCGAACGAGTCTACCATTTTATAATATATTCAGTGACTTCCAGGCCTTTAAACATACGAAATTATTGTTACATCTGTGAATAAACCCGTTCTCCCGAAGCCTACCGTTGTTATTCCAATAGTTCCGGATTTCCCAAACGTTACCTACGTGTTCCCGTGAGTGTCCTCCCCTTTCTGAGCTACCGGGAAGAAGCTTTGGGGGGACCTCCGGGACAATACCTGCATAAACTGCATTTCTATATAGAATGCAATGATCACGTGGTAAACCCTTGCTACTGCTAAGATATTAGTGTGTCTGTGTTGTAATTCATGTCAACATTTGCTATTTTGAATATATTTTCTATTTTATTCAAAGCAAGATACTTGATCTGTTAAGTATTCTGTGGTAAGAGTAATGTTAATAATTAAGAGCCTATGTAACCTCGAAATGCTTAAAAAGGCCTTAGCACCATCCTGTGCCCTGTCAACAATATTGCAACAATGACTTTAAAATTAATATATGCTAAAGTTCAGGACTAATGTTAAGTCACCAATGGTTAAAAGCTTAACAAATTTAAACCAATGGTCAAAGTTTGTTAGAGTTTTTAACCATTGGTTACCTTAACTACGGATCAAAAAACCTACCCTTAGCACTACTCATTATAAAAATAAAATACAGAACATTAAGATGTTCTTTGATTGATGTGTATCTAATTTAATATTTGTCTTTCTTCAGATTGAACCGAGTAAATCTGATGGCATGAAGGCTGATGATGTAGAGGGTGCCTTGAAGAAAGTATTAGCACCAGGATATGTCACAAATCTAGACCATTTTGTGTCAAAATTAGAGAAAGATGGTTCTTTTGTCCCACATGGAAACCTATTGCATGCTTTTACTGTCACTCCATGTAAGTTGATTATATACCTCTTGTATTTCACTTAAGTCTTATTCAAAAGCTAGTCCCCGATAAGAAATAGAAAAGATAAAGAAAGAGAACTGTATTATCACTTAATATAAGACAAAATGTAAGCTTATTTAATATATAAACAAAGGGTCCATCAAATCCACACCATTTAATAATTAATAAAGAAATAGAACTATACTGTGTTCCATAATCTTAGATTTTTTTATGTAAACAAAGAAATGTCACGAAAAGTCACTGTCAAAGTGACATGCCAGTTGTACAAAACATTTTTCCGTGGTGTAAAATATTTTTGTTTTTATTTTGATTAAGCTGTTTTGTTTGCATGGTCTGTTAGTGACCAATATTCGGCCTCAGGCCATTTCTTGTATGTCTCTCTTTGTAAACGTTCATTACCACGAGTTCTTCCGTGGCACTGAAAGATTTCCGCGGCCGCTTTTTGATTGGTGACAGATTTTTTGTTCGTTACATAAGTTCCTTGAGGTCGAGGGACCCGGCTGAGGCTCTATTTTGCGCACTTTCGGGAAGAAGCTGATGAAACTTAACAAAAAACGGAACAACAACAAATTAAACACTAATAACAATAACCAACCAGTTTACAAAAAAAATCACAATAAAATTGCACAAACACAGGGAGAAGAACATTTGCGTTCGAGAAAACAAAAACGAATGAAAAGAAATGATGGCGGCAGAAATGTTCTCTTGAAAATGTTTAGAACCTCTACAATCTTACCAGTATAATAAAATATTTTCTATCAAAAAATGTTTCCTTTATCATAACATTCTATAGAACAGATGTTACGTTAAAATAGATAGTACAAAACGATTATAATTTTATAGTTGATCAGATTACGACCAGAAAAAAATAATTGAACGCTGTTTTGGTTAAATATGGTAAACTACTATTATAAAATATATCTTTTGCACTGTTGCCCTTTGTTTACATAAAAAATCTAAGATTATGGAACACAGTATAGTGTTCCAACCACATAGGCCATATTATGCTGGTTTATATCTATGCTATAACATAACATAGAAAACACATAGAATGTTTGTGTTTTTAGATGAGGGTGGAGACAAGCGCACATTTGAAGTGTACTTTAGTGCTACCTCCACTCCTGGCTTTCTATCATTTCATGAGAGATTACAAACGTTTCTGCTTTGGTATGTGGATGCAGCCTCCTTTATAGATGTTGACGATGATCAGTGGGCATTCTTTACAGTGTAAGTACACCTATTATTTTGCTAATTCATTTGAGATGTGTCAGGTTGGCTCATAATTTTAATTCATAAAACCATTATGAAAACACGAACAATGTTCTACCAGTTAACACTATTGATACCCACCCCAAAAAAGCAGTTGTGAAGTTAGGCGCGAGATGCTGTGCAGTAACAATTTTTATGATAAATAAGGCTTTACTGTTACATAGTGGAGAGGAGCACACTACCTTGCTTGCTATATGTGCACACTGCTACATACTTGCGTGCTTCTGATATGAGCTGCACAATTCACAGCAGCCAAAAAGTTTCATCATCAACAGCTTGAAGATGTCCACTGCCCCCATAGAGCGCTACTGAGCAGCTTCTTACTCTTGCATCCGTCGGTTCCCCGCCGTTTTGACCACGTCGTCGGTACCTATAGTAAAGGGCCGGCCTACGTTGCGTCTTCCAATTCGTGGTCACCACTTGTGAACCTTTTTTATATGCTATAATAGGTATAACAAACAAGCCCTCCTGGGGCCTTATTCGCTATGCCACCTGAGATTCCTTGCCAATAACGCGCTTTAACGCGCCACAAAGAATGAAAAAAATGTATTCTTCTGTATGCCACACGTTAGGTTGTTTGTGGCCAGTGTTTTCTATGTTTCGACGTGCGTATGACGAGCCTAGTTGCATTTGTCAAATTTGACAACGGCGTACAGAATAGCATTCCACGAAGAACGAACGACATGTAACGCGTCGCGTTACGTGTCTAGATGGTCATAGCGAATAAGGGCTCTGATGGGAAGCGGTCACATATGGACATCTGTAACACTAGTTCTGCCACTGATGCGTTGCTTACCCTGTGATAATACTCTTTTGAGCCTCCTGTTAAATTGCATGTTGTAGCTTTGGGAAAGACCGCTGGTGGAAGCTCATTCCACATCTTACATACATACATACGGCATGAAGGTTCCCCATCGGTTTCGGCTATTATTGCTAGTAGTTCTGCGAACGGTGGACCTCGCGACCTCAAATGTTTTTGCAACAACAAATTGTGTTTACTCTGTGTATAATCAGTTAATCGCATCAACAATCGGAAGACGTCCACTGCTAAACACAGCAGTGGACGTTACGGCTTTATATCTCGACAACCTCTTGACCGATTTTGCTTATACATTTTAAATACTTGTTCAAAATCGAGAACCCCATGTTTCTGCGAAATATTATTAAAATTCGCCGATAGATGGCGCCGCAGCAAACTTCTCTTTTTGGGGAAAACACACCTTGCCGACGACAAAAAAAAAACCCTTAACTCGTAGAACGTGTATACCAAGTTTCGTCAAGATCCGTTGAAACATGCGAACTTACGCGAGTACGTACATTCGGACAGACGGTCAACAACAAAGTTTAAATAAACGTTGACCTTTGTTTTTTTTTTGTATAAAGTGAAACATTCCCGTTATTCCAGATTCGAGAAGTACCAGTCTGACACGGGCGACGCTCGATTCGCGGCGGCCGGCTACGCGACAGTGTACCGCTACTACGCGTACCCGCAGCACTCGCGGCCGCGCATCTCTCAGGTCCTCACGCTGCCGCCCTTCAGGAAACTGGGCATCTGTGCTCACCTCATACAGGTAGCTCACTTTGTGCACTTCACTCACAGAAAAAAATGAAGCTTCCGAAACGTCATGTTTTTTCCTGCTCTTAGCGTTGATTGAAAATAATATAAGTACTTATATCATTATCAGCCGGAAGGCGTCCACTGCTGAACATAGGCTTCCCTAATAAAACGGCACTTTAGACGCTCATCATAGGGGGGAACGATTGGCAGGTGGCTTGCAGAAGATTATAATGTACCAAGGAGAATGCTGCTGCCCATTCCCTGGATGTTCCCTTAGCTGGCTCTTTCGGCACCACAGATAACCCCCAATAGATACCGCATGAAAGACGACGACCACGCATCGGTGTAAATGGTTCTATAAAAATAACCGCTTCGCAGCCTACGGCGAGTTTATTATTAGGGCGTCGCTCGAAACAGCCAATAATAGCGCATTGGCTCCAGTCCCCGCAACCCGCGCCTTCCGCCAGTTTTAGTGAGCTAGGATCCGAACAAAAATCCCGTAATGCGGTATCTATTGGGGGTTATCTGTGTTCGGCACCCACGGGAAGAGATGGGGTGGTCCTATTAGCAAACCTGCATCACACGGCCTAATAACCCCCTTTTTATAATATACTTATAAAAAAGGGGTTATTTTGATTTAAAACTAAACTAGTCAATCGATTTTGATGAAATTTTCTAAACCGAGTCCAACATCATTATCCGCCGAAAGACATTTACTTCTGAACATAGGCCTCCCCTGTTAATATGAGAGGGATGATTTAGGCAAACCTCTCGCAGGTTTGCCATAATCACCACTCGTGGCAGGCTTGGTGATCATAGTAGATTGCAGAAGAGAATACTGCTGCTCATTTTTGGATATTTTCTTAGCCAACTTTTACGGAACGGCGGGCGGTCTGCACTAAAATGCATTCAAACCAAAAAAAAGACGCTCCGCCCTCAGATAGAGACGAAATGCTACATGAATTTCGTGGCGACAGTAAGCGCATAGCGCATGCTAATGTCATCTGCCATAGTCGATTGTTTGTGAAAATTAATAGAGGTTTTATTGGAAGTGCATACTAATGTCAACAGGGCGCCTCTATCTGGGTGCGAAGCGTCGTTTTTTAAGTGCCCTGTAATTCAATCACACGGTCACCTTCTCAAAAAATGCTATGTAAATATGTAATGTGTATTATGAGTGTAAATAAAATATACCGTGATGTTATCTGTTTCAGGCAATCTATGCACACTTCACAATAATGCCAGATGTCGTGGATATGACAGTGGAAGATCCATCACAAGACTTCCAGAGGATTAGAGATTATGTTGATGCCAAAAACTGCGAACACTTGCCAGCTTTTCAACCTGCCAAACTAATGCAAGGGTAAATATAAAAATGCTTATAAAATAGTTATAATAGACATACAGGATGTACTGTGATGGAGAGTTTATTTTAATACCTCTGGTATTTGCCTTTTTTTAAATGCTAAAATGGGCATATGTTTATAAAGTTACATAACTTTACAGTACAACGGATTTATCGCTAAAAGGGATCTTTTCCAGTCAACCGTTGCAAAGAAAGAATTATTGGAAAGATTCAGGTTGGCGTACCTTTTCAAATAACGGTATAACTATTGTAAGTCATAAGAAATGTGATGTGTAAATTCAAAATTTGTTTTAATCTCTAAAAGTGCTAGACTTTTGATAAAAGATATAGATCTTCGATTGGCACATTGCGGCAAAAACTAATGTTAAGCAAATGCTTTTGTCATTGTAAGTTTCTTATTCCCAATTAGTGTGATTCAAACTTATTGGCAGCTGTAAAAGCGCAATAGCAAAAATTAGATGTGTGCGGGCACTAAAATTTCTAACGGAGCAAGTATTTATTTTAACAAGAGATTGGCAATCAACAGATTCACACAAGAAATGGCGAACCAAGCGTGCGACAAGTTCAAAATAAACAAGAAACAGGCGCGGCGCGTTTACGAGGTGCTGCGGCTGAAGAATACCAACACCGCCGATAAGACTGCCTATCTCAACTACCGGCTCGACGTTAAGAACAGGCTGAATGCACCTCATCAGGTCTCTTGCTTATTTAAACCCTTACGAGTTGCTCTTATCTAGTATAGTATTTTGTTTATCTGTGCTGTTGTTAAATGGTGCCTCGGACAAGTAGGACATAGACTCGACGCTCAGAACAATTTCTGAATATTTGCTAGAAAGGAATACAAAATCAGAAAATCAGCATAATATTTCAGTCTCTTTTTGTGTCATATGTATGCGAGCTTTTGTATCTTAAAAAGTGCTGAACCTATCCAAAATAAATTACTTGGTAAATATCCCGTGAATAAATAGTATTTTAGAAATGTTAGTGACATTACAATATAAAATTGTAAGTATTACTGAACCAGCTTTGTAATTTTTTAAACCTTCATTGAAAACCTTAGTTTTAGCATGGAGCAAGGAGAGGAATCCCAATACACCAAGAAAACAGCGTAGATCAAAAATATGCAAAATGAGCGGGTTATAAGTTGAGCGCAGATCAGAAATATGCCAAAAAACCGTTTTAAACCTGGATGGCACTGCAAAATGAGCGGGCTATACGGGTAGCTACGGCGGGATAGGTTAAAAACATTTTTAAAAGGTTTTTATGTCATATTTGTGATCTGCGCTCCACTTATAACTCGCTCATTTTGCAACGCCATCTAGTTTCAGGCATATTTTTGATCTACGCTGTTTTCTTGATATATTGGTATTCCTCTCCTCCTTGTTCCATGGTTTTAGGTTAAAACACAGAGCATTAAAAAAATGATGCTTCGCATGGCGATGCGTATTTTTTTTCGTGCTCTGTGGGCTTCGGCTACAGAATATCCAGGAGTCTGCATACTACTATAATAAGCCTTTAATTTGTGCTCCAACAGAAAAAGAAGCTAGAAATGAAAAAACTTCAGAAAATCTTGAAGCCAGAAGAATACGCGGCGACCATTAGTACTACAGGCCTCACGGAGACTCACGGCCGCCTCGCCAGCCAGTATCTAGCATTAGAAGACGAATATAGAAGAGTCATCCATCGGATGGAACAAGACTTCTAATAATTAATATTTGAATTGTATGCATGCTTGAAATACAGTTCGAATTTTGTCAAAAAGTGATATATAATGTGGAGGCACTGGCAAGAAGCCGTACCTACTGTAAACGTGGACTACCCAACACTCTTAGTAAAGTAATAATGGTGGTTCTCGTCTCCTTTGTGTACATCCAAGTAATGTGTTGGATAAATGAACAGTGTGGCCACCATTGGTTGTGCTTTGGATTCTTCATTTTCCAAAAAAAATGAATTTGAATAGTTTGAGGACTTCATAAGCTCGTATTTCGCAGGCGAAATAGCAATAATAGCATAACACAGGAAGCAGTTTTAGTTCAGAATATTAGCCTATGACTTTATTTTTTCTATTCTGCTTTTGCATGTTTATAACGACAGTAAATAATGATAATATTCCAGTTCAAGCAAATTCAATTGAATGTATTTTAATTTAAAGAGATGGGATTTCTATTCTTTATTTCTAAGATATTTCGTCATGTTCTTTATTGAAGTCCCATCATGTATTTGAATTAAAAAAAAATAACGGACTTAATTTAAATCTCAATTCACAAGTTCATAGTCAATGAGTATTTTAAGAGAAATACTTTTTTATTAATAATTGTCAATTTACTACTTTATCTTTGTGAAATTCGCATAAGTGATACTCAATATAATTTTACCTTTAATGCTACGATATGTTTTTTATCGGTAATACAGAAATGTGAGTTTGTGTGAAACTAATCAGTTGTTTAAAACTGATTAGTTCACGTTACGGCTGTTGATTTGAATGTGATTTGGAAATAAAACAATGTTTTCAATTAAACTCATTATTTACTATTTAATATCATTGGGGAATACATTACAGAATACCCAAACTGTTGTGATACATTTCATTTGAGGTGGAACGTTACACTAGCGCGGCAAATTCAAATTTTCTTGCGTTCTTTTGCCAATAATAGCTTAATTACTCAACGTGATCACATGAAAACTAATTTTGCGCAAATAAATAGAATGTATCAATAAATTACAATTAAAAGTATCATCTACATATATCATTGGTTTAGCGACAAATGGCAATAGACTAAAAAACTAAGACGAAATTTGTTTATTGCCATTTGTCGCTAAACCAATGATATCTAGGAGATACTTTTAATCGTAATTCAGTTTTAATGTAATCACGTTTAGTAATTACACGCTAGTGAAACGTTCGCCCTTAAGTACGATGCAATCTGCCACGCGATTTGTTGACTCAATCGGTCAAATTGCATTGTGCGGAGGCATTTTATGCTCGACCATCCAGCGAATTGTATCTTGAGAAGGTGTGTTGCGGCTTCCATTCAGCAGTCAACAAATCGCGTGACGGATTCAATGGTGCGTAGAGTACTTTAATTAAAACGGTAGAAGGACCAATAATAATTATTAATTAGAGTATGTAAAAGTCGTAGTTTTTACAAAATTAAATTAGTTTAAGTATCCAGATTATCTTAAATTGTGTCGTCACTTGGATGTTCACATATTTTAACCTAGTACCGAGACCGATCTTGAAATATTTAGCTGTCGTTTGACTCACTAATACTCTCCGAGTAGTTATTTATTATTCTAGAGCAAATAATATCTGTAAGAGAAGAGTGAATAGGTACTTAGCTAGCATGCTACACCTTCGATCACATCGTCACTTTCCATCATGTGAGTGTGGTCAAATAACGAGTAAGTCTGACGTAAAAAAAAAAAAGAGTTCCTAAAATCCCTTTTAAGAAGCTACAATGCTGGGAGCATTGTAGTTTCTTAAAAGGGATTTTAGTTTAGGAAGGTCGACCTAAATCGATCAGTTTATAGTTTACATACGACCCTTTAAAACAACCCATAGTAAAATAATCTATGCTATAAAATGATATGTCCACTTCTTGCTGATGAGAGGTGTCACACGTGAAAGCGAGACAAAACTTCTTATCGGTTATTGTTATGGGGATATAAGGATTATAACCGCCAATAGGCTTGTGTCTTGCTATTAAAAATTAACAACTTTCATAAAGTAGGTTAAAAATAAATGCAACAATTGAAAAAATTAGTAAAATCGGTAAATAAATCACGGAGTAATAAGCTTTTAAAATTACTGGAGCGGGCATCGCCTGTCCCTTTCTCGCAAAACAGCTTCCTCACAGTTACTATGAAAACGCACGTTACTGACGTAACATGCGAAAGAGATATTATGTAAAGCTACCACAGCTTAGTAATGAGGTACTATGAAGCAGCAAGAACTGACGTCACTGCACGTTTGAACTGTCTCTTTCGTGTTTTAAAATGCTTGTAACTTTGTAATTTTTTGAGGAATATTATTAATTTGTGCAATAATAAAATAGCAACACAACTAGCCTATCAGCTGTCTCGCGGAATATAATATTAAAAGTTATACGACGACGACGTTTTTACGATCTTAGACTATACCGTAATAACTACGAAGTAATCAGGTCACCCCTGCCGGCTAATAAATAAATACTATATTTACAAAAGTAGCTATAATAATACTAAGGGTCAATTCACATAGAGCGGCAAAATGCTCGAGCAGTTTATAAGTGCTATTGGAATATAAACCTTATTCCATTTAGACAAAGCTGAAAACAGTATGCAACATTAAAATCTTACCTACAAGACAGGAGTGCGTGTTCGAACATCGTTGCCGCAGCACGCGAGCATGCTCGCGTGCTGCGGGGGTAGTGTTGGCAACTTTATTTTCTAGGGAATCGTACTTTTCAGTTGAAAAGATTGTAATTTGATATGAATACCCGAAAAAAAAGACGCATAGAAATTGCAATGAAACATTGGCAAATTATTTAAATAAGTACCGTAATTTAAAAAAACTACGAATTAATATTTTAGGGTACACAATATCAAATATTTGGCATTTCTTAATTTTTGTATGTATTTATTTTATGACGGGCAAAGGCACTTTTAGTATTTTATATACAAACAATGAGTAATTTTCTGGAACTTTGGTTACCAGAATCACGACAAATTACATAGGGAAATCCACACGAAGCAAAAAAACAGTACGTTTTTAAATCATACAACTCCGAATCAACGACTATTAATAAAATAAAATTGAAATATACGTACTACGTAGTGTGTACTTTGAATAGCAATTATGTAAAATAATAAAATAAATAAGGTGGTAAGAACAGTGGGGTGGTCATGGAACTTTGATTGCAATGCAACAGGAGAAAAATTATTCCTAATTTGACAATTTCCATACTAACTATGCACATAAAGTGCATATCGAAACTGTCAAATCCATACAATTTTGTGTTTCTATCGGTTGCAATTAAGTTACACGTTCGCCTAGCAGGTTAGACGACAAATTCCCGTACCAGCGACGAGATACCTACGCTGCGTGCCTATAAAGTTGGTTGCGTTCATAAAATACCTACCCAACACAAAGAAGTTTATAGTTCCTTCAAGTCTGTTGTTATTGACTTTTCGACATAATGAACGTAATTTATTACATTTTTTTTTATTTTGTTACGAAGATTGAAAAGATCGTATGTTTTGCATACATACGATTTCGAATACACGGTCGTACTTCGTACCAGGGCCATAAAGGTCGTATAAATACGATTTAAATCGTATGGTTGGCAACATCGGCGGCGGCGGCGGCGGCGATGTTGCGCGAGGCTGCTCGAGCATGCGCGAGTATTTTGCCGCTCTGTCTGAATTGAACCAAGAACATGCTCGAGCATGCGCGAGCATTTTGCCGCTCTATGTGAATTGGCCCTAACATTCTCATTAAAATCTGGGATCAACCCGATAAATTCAAAAACATGATTGTGTACTGTACAGTTATGTACTATTATAGTAACTACTGCCTAGCTTCCTTCGTTTTGAAGAATAAGGTCGATAAAATTCCTAAGACTAAGAAACCTCACATATTTACACGTAAAACAAAATTACATAACAAATTATAGTTACTTATTATTACATTTAAAAATGCGATACAGTTTGGTACCGAAATAACATTAAAACTATGTGGGTATGGCCCTTGTCGACACGATTATTTGACAACCACTACCTACTAGTAATACTGATATTGTAAGACTTGAACTTGTATCTACGCAAGTTACTACGAAGAATACAACACACATAAGAATAATAGAACATTTTTCATCCATATCTAATATGAAGAGCTTCGTGGCTTCACTTATTTATAACACACTTTTTAGTAGGGCCAACCTTACAGTAATTTTGACTGGCCTGATAGCTCAGTTGGTAGTAGCTCTGCCTTCTGAACTGTAGGTTGTGGGTTCGATTCCCACCCGGGACAAACATTTGTGTGAGAAACATAGGTGTTTGTACTGTGTCTGGGTGTTATATTATATTCTATGTATGTATTTACAAACAAAATGTATATAAGTATTGTATCAGTTATCTGGTTCCCATAGTACAAGCTTTGCTTAGTTTGTGGCTAGATGGCGCTGTGTGAAACGTCCACACATATTAATACATAATATTTTTTGTAGTCGTGCTCTAGCAGCTGACATCATTGTACATGTTATATTCCTAAGAGTTATCGTATTGTAGAGGCAATGTAAACGAATGACGTGACGAGCTAGACATTCGCCTGATATTAAGCATCACGGTCGCCCATAACAGCTACAGTGCCACTCGGAACTCAAATCATAAAGTGACATTGCACTGCGCACGTCATCCTGAGCCATCACCACCGACTAGTAATAGTGAATATTTATCGGAACAAATCGATGGCAATAACATTAATAATAATGGTCATAAGTATTATAATTCTCGATATTTGGCTCATTATCAGGAATGTACAAAAAGTATTTGAATTTAGAAACCACTGCCAACTATTTTCAAAAAACCTTGATTTTTGGATATTACATATATAGACAAAAAATTAAGGTTGTTAGTTGTAATCCAGGCTCTATACAAAAAATGACACTTTTTAGGGCGCGTTTTGGTATCCCTTGCCAATGTTTCAGGAGTCCTGTGAGGATATCGTTAAGTTCCTCATGTCCTGCACTAGTTATGTGGGCCGGGACAAGTTGTCAGCGAAGTAATAATGTTCGCCGAACCACTCGCTGTGCTCATTCAAGTATCTGCGCAATAAACAAAAAGTTAATACCCTTTTCACGATTTCATACTGAGAAATCATCCTTAACAGCCTGAATAAGTCCACTGCTGAACATAGGCCTCCCCCAGAGAGCGCTGCGAGTGCTCGCCTCCTGCATCCATCGGCTCCCCGCGGTTTTCACCAGATCGTCTTCCGGTTAGTGGGGAAAAAAGGTTCTCGAGTGGCGACACTCGAGAACCTTTTTTCCCCATCGGTTGTCAGTTCTACGAGCGATGTGGCCTGCCCAATGCCAATTCTAAGAGCTAATATCGGTTGCTTTAAAAATACTTAGGGTGAATTTGACCAAACTTAGAGTTATGCGCGAGTAACTATACCAGAATAAATCTATTCCACGATCTTAAACTAGAATAACTCATTAGTCGTTTTACCATGCAATACAAAGTATAGAATACTTATACGCGAATAGCGGAGTGAACGATGAACGAAACTATTGCCCAGGTAACAATTATTGTTCTACAACGCCAAGGTATTCAAGTTTATGTCGTAGCAACTCAATTTTGTCGTATTATAGTGCAGGAAAGTAAATGTTGGAATTATATGGCGCGCTGCCGCCATTAAAATATTCTCGGAATAGTTTATTATTTCACCAAAAACGGTAGTATAAATTGTTATTCTCGAATAGGCTTGAGTGTAGATGGTAAAATGTGAAATTGGTTTACTCTCGGATAACTAGCGATTTATTCTAAGTATAACCTTTACTCTCGTTTGGTCGAATCCACCCTTAGATGATAATATCATTTTTTTTCAGTTATATTGATTAAAAAACCAAACACTGGACCGATTCTGATATTTCTGTGGGACCAATGTCAAAGTGTATTCTTTCAAATAAAAAAATAATTTTCTAAAGCGCTATATAAATGACGGAGACATAAGGTAACAAACAAAAAACGATTCAACTGAATTGAGATGAGAACCTCCTCTTTGAAGTCGGCTAAAAAGTCTAAGTACAAAAACATAACAAGGTGGTAATGGAATATTTATCCCCATACTACCCGCACAAGCCTACCAAACCATTTAAAACACCCACCTACATGCAAAAAAGGTAAAAAAATCCCATGGGGGTGAAGAAGTGGGGCCAAACGGGAATTAAGTCAAATAATTGGTTACTTACTGGACAAACATATCGATATGTTTCACGATGAGTTTCAGCTTGAAATCTGGCATCTGAGTTGCATTCAAGAAGTCGGGCAACTTGACTGTTATAAAATAAAATAGTCAATAACAATAACTCGCGGGTAAATTATAAGTAAATTCACTATGACTATTCATCATTAACAGCCTGAAGACGTCCACTGCTGAACATAGGCCTCCCCCAGAGCACGCCACCTTGAGCGGCTGCTCGCCTCCTGCATCCATCGGCTCCCCGCGGCTTTCACCAGTTCGTCGGTCCACCGAGTGGGAGGCCGGCCTACGCTGCGTCTTCCGGTTCGTGGTCGCCACTCGAGAACCTTTCTTCCCCATCGGTTGTCAGTTCTACGAGCGATGTGGCCTGCCCATAGCCACTTCAACTTACTAACTGTAAAAGCTATATCGGTCACTTTAGTTCTCCTGCGGATCTCCTCGTTCCGGAGCTATGACTATTACTAGGACGGAAACTGTGTATGGCGGGTTCTCTCTGCCAAGCGGGACAACAGATTTGGATTTTGAAGCAAAGTAAATCATTTCATTTCAGTTATTTTGTGCTTTGTAACTCTCTATCGAGTTAAATGAGCAAACATAAAATAGAGTTTTGGACGAACGCGAAAAAGTTCACGTCGTTGCATTGTATTATTTTACAAAACTTATGCTTTTTCCGGTGTTAATGTTTAAAATTGGTAGCGTTTTACGCATTAAGTGCTGAATTACAAGCATGAGCGTGGGCACGTGATATAATGTAGTGAAACGTAGTTTTTCGTGTTGCTTCCAAAATTCCATAGAAGCCTCTAGTAAAGTTGCCACCACTTTACTGGGGCATGACTTAGACTAGACTGGATTATGACTACCTGACTTACATTCTAGATATACATACGATGTAGGTGCACGTAGACTGTAGTTAGTCATGCCTAACATAAAAATATAAGAATGCTATGCTTTTGTTTATCCAACATTGTGACGCACGCCTCAGTCAATAAAATCTTAGACATCCCTTGAAAAATCAGCAATAAACACAAAAGTGAATACGTAATTAGGCTATGTAATACCCGTCTGCACTAAGTTTGACAGCTCTAAAAGTCTCAGTTATCTCTCTAGGGCGTACCAAATGGGTTACAGTGGGTAACATCACGTAGAGGTAAGTGCGAACTTAGGAGCTGTCTAACTTTAGTGCAGACGGGCATAATTAGCATACTTATATCTAGTACATCAAAGACTTATGTTATGTTATACCAAATAGCCTGGCAAGATGAATGGCGCCGTATACGCGACACGGCAGATGCTCGGTGCCTTCACGCGGGATTATATGCCATTTGGCAACCTGAAAAAAAAATGGCGCAATTATTGTCTGAAGTATCAATAAAATAAACAATAGACGATGGTTTCGGGTTTGTTGTGTAAAATACTAAACTAAATTTAATTCGATAATTCTAAATGTGTTGACTCTCTCATTGAGGTCAAATTCAAATTAAGTTTTTGAAAATCGACAAGATAGAACCAAATCAAAAATTCTGTGATTAAAACGATTGGTATTATGTTAAAATTTAGAGTTATCACGATCTCACTAAATGCATTTCTTTTTCTTTATGTTAAAGGGAAAAAACAAGCATAATTATACGGCCCATCTCATCATTATTCTCTAAATTATAAGAATTGTACAATAAATTTTACTAAGGAAGGGAGGGAAACTTGCAGAATGCAACTGTGGCAACCCCTAGCCCAGGTGGTGGCCCTGACACAGCATGGTTAGTCGGTAACTTGTCACTTGGTTAGTTGGTTTCCTGTCACGCAATTAGTTGGTTACCTGTCACGTTAGTTGATGACTTGCCACGTGAACATAGTTGATTACCTGTCACTTGGTTACTTGTTACGTGGTTAGTTTGTTACTTGTCACGTGGTTAGTTAGTTACTTGTCAGATGGTTAATTGGTTACCTGCCACGTGGTTAGTTGGTCACCTGCCACGTGGTTAGTTGGTCACCTGCCACGTGTTTAGTTGGTGAACTGTTACGTGGTTGGTTCGCTATCACGTGATTTGTTGGTTCCCTGTCACGTATTTAGTTGGTTACCTATCACGTGGTTAGTGGTTTACGTGTCACGTAGTTGATTAATTGGTTGCCTGTCACTTGATTAGTTGGTTGCCTGTCAGTAGGTTACCTTGTCTAATAGTAGCGAGAGCGGAGTCCTAGTGGGGGGCGCAGGCGCGGGGGCAGGCGGCGGCGCAGTCCGCGACCATCCCTCGCTCATAGAAGACCCACTACTGCCCACACTACAATAATACACAACATAACCATGTTTGCAATGCATGCCAGACTATGGTCACAGATAATAATATAACACTACACTAGTACCATAGATTATACAATACTACCAGCACAATGGTGAAATGTATAGAAGTACAGAACAGGTATGATGTGATATAGAAATCGACATAAAATATCTCTAGAGAGTTTGACCAGTGAAAAAGGTTTAGAGGCGTTTCTATGGGTTTAGATGCGGGTTGGCTCACCTCACGCAAGTGGGATTGGCCCGTATCTAGACATATTTACTTTACAGAAAATTGTTCCATACTTACAATCTTGGGAAAGCGTGAACAAAAATAATACACTATTAAAATATAAACCACAGAGCACGAAAAAAAAAACGGTTCACCCCCCAGAGAAGCGTCATATTTTCAATGCTCTGTGGTATCAATTTAAGATCGAAGGGGATAGAAGATTTGTGGCATATCTACCCGTCGCCGATTTGATTTTTGTTTTAATAGTTTCCACTCACGATCCAGTGTAATACTATGCGGTTCCTCATAAAATGCTCTGTCTTCGTACCCCTTTATTGAAATGATGTGTTTTAGCTGGTGTGCCCCACGGTTGCACTCACAGATTTTACATGGACATAGCTATAGGCATAGGTCAAGAAAGAAAGAGCATAGAGAATAATTATGTATTTTCTTTGGATATAAGTTGTCTCTGTCATATTTCTTCTTAGCAGAATGTTTAGCCATGGAGAGATGAAGACAGACAGACTAGGTCTTTCTTAATGTTAAAATGGGAAGTGATGATTTTTTATCATCAACAGCCTGACGACGTCTACTGCTGAACATAGGCCTCCCCCAGCGAGCATCACTTTGAGCGGCTGCTCGCCTTCTGCATCCATCGGCTCCCCGCGGTTTTAACCAGATCGTCGGTCCACCGAGTGGGGAGCCGGCTTACGCTGTGTCTTCCGGTTCGTGGTCGCCATTCGAGAACCTTTCTTCCCTATCGGTTGTCAGTTCTACTAGCGATGTGGCCTGGCCATTGCCATTTCAACTTGCTAAATCTAAGAGCTATATCGGTCACTTTAGTTCTCCTGCGCATTTCGTCGTTTCGGATCTTATCTCGCAGGGAAACACCAAGCATAGCTCTCTCCATAGCTCGTAAATGATGATTTTCTATGGTGAATTTATAATGTTTGTATGTAGTTACCTGGAAGAAACCGCCTCGAAAGCGCGAGGCTCGGCCGTCGATGTCGATGGCATGGGTTCTTCATTTTCAGATTGAGAAACCAATGATTTGCGAGAACGGAGTCTATAAAGATAAGAAAATGTACAATTTAAGATGATGATGATGATATATATACTTGAGGTAAGATAAATAAAAATAAAATTAAGAGAAACTTTACTCTGGCTAAATACACTACACCTATGGAGCCACACAGAGAGCCGACGCAAACAGAAAAAGATAGATAAGGCACTCTGTAAGCAGTTATTCTTGTTAGGGACTCGGCACGTTACAAAGAACGCAGAACCAAGCCTGGCGCACTCCGCACTTTAGGTACGAAGCAGTTGTTAGGTATTGGACACATAAGCTACAAGTACATGGGTCCGTTACCTTTAAAAAGCTATAGCAATGCTATGTTGAGGGTAAGGTTTATAGCGTAGTGCGAGGTGAACTGCACTTTATTGCGTTGTAGCTAGAGTGGATAACTTCCCTGAGTAAACCTGTGCCTGTACTATTAAGTCTTCTGTGGCGAAACTCTGAACTCCATGCCTGCGCTGCCTCTAAACGAAAGAAAACTGTAAATTACCTTCGGTGAAGGTTCCATCGGGGCGTAGGGGTGTTCTTCCTTTTACGGAGATCGCTAACGAAGTCGTAGCTCTCATCGACTGGAGACAGGCGCTGCGCCCCCGCCTCGGACGAGTCCTCTCGCTCCTCTTTGATCTCCACCTATCGTGGGTTTTTCATCGAATTACACTCCAAACTTTAACAACTTACTAGCTGCGCCCTGCAGTTTCAACCGCAGAAAAACTGTTTCATGTGTTAATCCAGCGTATTTAAGCTTTGTCCATTCCAAATCTGTTCAGTTGCTGCAGCGTCAAGAGGGAACCAACACACACACAATTTTCACATTTATTATATTAGTGTGAAGTGTGATTGCGAAGTAGATTTACCCCATGGGTTTACTCGATCTCCAGAAAATATCCTATGTTTTCAAATTGCATCTTTAGGTTTTTGCTGGTATTTCACAGTGATTTTGAATAAATCGACATATCCAGCCACTGACTTTGTTTTTAAGGCCTTGCTTTTTTCCAGATCAGAACATAGTAGTAGCCTATGCTTTAATCATTAGTCATATTAATACATCAGTGTCTATAGCTTGCCCGCGGACCATGGACCGTGTGGTCCCGGTGTGAGAATAGGACCAAGCCGGCTAAGAGAATATTCAAGAGAATGAGCAATAGCGTTCTCCGCGGTACAGTATCTTCTGCGATCACCGAGCTGCCTGCCAACCGTGGTGATAAGGCATACCCCTCTATGATAGGCATCCGAAGTGGCGTTTTATGGATGGAGCCTTTGTTCAGCAGTGAACGTCTTCCAGCTGATGACGTGTCCATAACTCGTAATGAAAACTAACAAATGTTATTTAACTATAGTGGCCGAACAAAAAACAAAACTGCAATACAGTAAAGAAGCTCGAAAATGTTCACCAATTTTTTTTTGTTACGTCCAGGTTTCATACCTTGATGTTGGGCTTAATGTCTTCCTGTATTTCTTCCTTGACAACCACTGCATCTTCTTTCTTCTCATCAGTCCTTCTCTCAAATCTTTTCTTTCCACGTTTCTCGTTTCCCTGTCTGTCGTCTAATTGTCTCTCGTATCTCTTTTTAACTGCTCTGTGTCTGCCGCCTTCTTCTTTTTCATCTTCACGTTGTTTTTCTGCATCTTTGTCATCTTGCTTGTTGTCTTCTTGTTTCCCATTTTCATTTTCTTCATCCCTACGTTTATCATCTTCTACTTTCACAGCAACCTCTTTTTCCTGTTCTTGTGCTACATCCATCTTTCCACTCTCCTGTGTCTTGTGTGTGTCCAACTTTTTGTCCTTTTGTGTATCATCTTCTGGTTTAACAACATCTTCTTGTTTAACATGCTGTTCACCATGTTCCTTGCTTTCTTGTACATGTTTCTTAACTCCCTGTTTTTCTGCATCTGTTTCGTGTTTTGTTTCACACTGTTTTATGTCTAACTGTTTTCCACCACTCTGTTTTATGTCGATATGTTTTGCACTTCTATGTTTAACATCTATTTGTTTTTCATCCACTTGTTTCACATCGATCTGCTTTCCGCCTCCCTTTTTCCCAATTATCTGTTTTACAATTATAGGTTTCATATCTATCTGTTTTCCTCCACCCTGTTGTAAATGTATTTGTTTACTACTTTCTTGTTCCATGTCAACTTGTTTTCCACTTCCTCGTGTCATATGAACTTGCTTTCCACCTCCTTGTTTTACTTCCATTTGTTTTACTACTTTTTCTCTCTCCGCTCCTTTTTTTATCTCTACATGTTTTCCACTCTGCTTTTTCCCCTCTTGATTTTTATCTTCATGTGCTATAGCCACTTGTTTTCCACGTTCTAGATTAATGTTAATTTCTTTTTCTCGTCCCTGTTCTAAATCTATTTCATCTGCTTGTTTCATGTCTATCTGTTTTCCACTTCCTTGTTTCACATTAATTTGTTTTCCACTTCGCAGTTTGGCATCTATTTGTTTTCCCTCTACTTGTTTGGCTTCAACCTGTTTTTCACCACCTTGCTTTATATTCAACTGTTTTCCTTTGCCACCTCCATGTATTACATATATTTGTTTATCATCTTCCTGTCTCTCTTCTATCTGTTTTCCTCTCTCAGCTCCGTGTTTCACTTCAATATGTTTTTCATCTTTTTTATTTCCTTGTTTCAATTCTTCCATTTGGTTTTCGATTTCCTGTTTCTCGCCCACCGGTTTTCCTTTTCCACTGTCTTGTTTCATTTCCACTTGTTTATCAACTTCTAGATTTTCATCTATCTGTTTTCCTTTACCACTGCCGCGTTTCACTTCTATCTGTTTTCCAACTTCCTGTTTTTCATACATTTGTTTTCCTTTTCCACTGCCATGCTTTACTTCAATTTGTTTTTCAACTACTAGTTTTTCATCCGCCTGTTTTCCTTTTCCAATTTCGTGTTTTTCATCAATTACTTTTTCTCCTCCTTGTTTAATATCAATCTGTTTTTCTTTTTCACTTTGGTGTTTCACATAGATTTGTTTTTCACCTTCCGGGTTCTCATTTACATGTTTTCCTTTTCCACCTCCGCTTTTCGTATCAATCTGTTTTTCAACCACCTTCTTTACGTTCAACTGTTTTCCTTTACTCCCTCCGTGTTTCACTTCAACTTGTTTTTCTGCTGTTTGCTTCTCACTTATCTGTTTTCCTTTACCACTTCCTTGTTTCACTTCAAGTTGTTTTTCAGTTCCCTGTTTTACACTTATCTGTTTTCCTTTGCCACCTCCTTGTTTCACGTCGATTTGTTTTTCGGCTCCTTGTTTGTCATTAATTTGTTTTCCTTTTCCACCGCATTGTTTAATATCCATTTGTTTTTCATCTTCATGTTTCGCATCTATTTGTTTTCCTTTTCCACCTCCACGTTTGACGGCTGTCTGTTTTCCACCTCCCTGTTTAACATCTATTTGTTTTCCATCTTCCTGTTTTTCACATACCTGTTCTGCTACAGCTATTTGTTTACTCCCTCTTGGGTTAGCATCTGTTTGTTTTCCAACCACCTGTTTACAAGTTCTATGTTTACTATCAATTTGTTTTCCACCACCTTGTTTAATATGAACTTGATTTCCAGTCCCTTGCTTTACAGCTGCCTGTTTGCTTCCATGTCTCAAGTTCATTATATGTTTACCACTATGTGGGAGTACATCCACGTGCTTCGCATCATCTTGCGTCATAATTAACTGTTTTCCATCATCCTGTGACAAGTCTGCCTGTTTTTCATCGTTTTGTTTTTCAGTTACTGCTATCCCATGTATCGATTCGTCTTCTTGTTTTTCAGTCTCGATTTCTGTTTGTTCTTGTTCCTCTTCTTCTAACATCTCATCTTCTAAATCGTCATATTCTAAATTGGCGTCTTCCTGATCGTCATAATCTTGACTGTCATCTTCTTCATTGTCATTTTCTTGATATTCATCTCCATCAATTTCATCATCTATCTCCTCTTTGACATCAATTTGGAGATCCAGCTCTTCTTGAAAATCTTCTTGAGGCTCTTCCATCGGTTCTTCTTTAATCTCCATCTTTATTACTGTACAATTGATGGGTTCATCGCCATTATGTTCTGTAATCAAAGTGCTTGTTTAAAGATATATTTATGTTTACTTGATTGGGTCATAAAAAAACAGGAATTTTTTATATATTAATTTTTGCAGTACCTTACTTTTACCCCCACTAGGTGGACCAACGACCTGGTCAAAACGCGAGGAGCCGATGGATGCAGAAAGCAAGCAGCCGGTCAAAGTGGCGCTCTATGGGGGAGGCCCTATATTTAGCAGTGATAGTCTTCAGGCTGATGATGACATTACTTTTTGTCAGGAATAATGTCAACATATATATAATACCTGACTTTTACCTAATTACCTGACTTTTCTCTGTCGACGGGGTCAGGCGGCAAATGCGAGTACTCTGGTATCTTAGGGCTCTTGAGGTCTTCTTCAGCCGAGTTGACATCAGGGTATTCTTCGTCTTGAGACATGTTGTCATCTTCTTCAAGCTCCTGTTTGATGCGTTGTTCTTGTCTGTAATGTAGTTTGTAGTGAGAACGGTTGCTGTCCATGATGAAACTGTCCAAGACTTCAAAAAGCTTATCTTCAGGTATAAAAGTGAATTGTTTCTAAAAGTGTCTCTACGAGGAGTAATTCAACTGTTAGTCTAACAGTCAAAGTAGAATGAAGCCGGATAAAGACGAGGGACCTTTTAGTCCTATGCTAATAATGTACAACAATTATACCGGAAAATATTTTAGAAAGAGAATAATTACGTTTCTAAATTCTTGTCATTAAACATAATATGGATCTTTCGGGCATATATGAATCACGCGCAAATCCAACGGGATGGAGAGAATAATTTCTCTGACTTCTCCGTCCAACTTAACGTCAATTGAAATAATAATCATAGAATCGGTGGAGGGTTAGAGGTTACTCCTGTAGCCTCTTGACCTAATTAATAATCTATTTGAATAGATTTTGCTTGTTAGGTGTAAATCCTATAGATTTCTATAACATCAACCAGGGTGTAGAAACAAAAGTGAAATTGATCAATTATCAATGTGATAGAGTAAGTAGTTTTATGATCGAGTAGTAGATCGGTCACTACATTTATGGGTGACCACTACAGAAAAAAGTGGTATTTACAACTGAACACTACCGTGCTTCGGAGGGCACGTTAAGCCGTCGGTACCGGCTGCCATCGTAAGACAATAGTCGTTAAGCCAAGTCTTAGGCTTTGGGCGGCCTAAGAATTCTGGGCTGACCACTTGTCTACACGAGAAGAACAAGTATCAGTATAGCATCTCTCTAGATCTCTATGGTACTCACCCATCAATGAACTGTCCACAGATGTGATGGTACTGGTGTAACTCTTGCTTGTACAGAAGATGTCCGCGGAGGATGAAGTCGAAATATACGCGGAGACCGTCCGCTACTTCACGTACTAGGTTCAACCTGCGCACACATACCGTGGTACACAATTTTTGGATTTGATCGATACGAAATCATCTGAACTTAAAAACAAATCACTCTAAGATATTGAATGCGTGATCACGTCTTCAAAGTAGCCATTCCTGAGAAAAGGGACGGACAGACACTAATAGACCGTACCATAAAGTGATCCTATAGATTGTTTTGTTAGGTACCTACATAATCCTTTAAGGGAAATTTATTTTCTCATTATTGGCGTAAAGTAATGCAGCGCAACATAATTATAAAGGAAAACTCCGATCCCATTCACTGGCTGCTGCCTATTCTCTGGATATTTGCTTAGCTAGCTCTTACGGCATCCACGGGAAGGGATGGGATGGTCCTATTGTCACACCGCGGGGACTACACGGCAGTATGTTTACACGCAAGGAACGAATATAAGTGACAAGCATTAGTATCTAAGCTCATGCAAAGTAGCCATAAAGTCTGGAGTGAGCCTGCCGTTGCTTGATTGATACCTAGGTTTTATGTATTCTCCATATTAGTAATTAAGGTGGAACGTTTCACTAGCGCGGCAAATTCAATTTCCTTGCGTTCTTTTGCCAATAATAGCTTAATTACTAAACGAGATTACATTAAAACTGATTTAACGTAAAGAAATAGAATGTATCAAGAAATTACGATTACAAATATCATCTATATATAATTGGTTTAGCAACAAATTTCGTCTTTGCTTTTCAGTCTATTGCCATTTGTCGCTAAACCAATGATATTTAGGTGATACTTTTAATAAAACAATAATAATAAAATTTAAATACCTACATACTTAACCTAACCTAACAGTTTGTAGCATCAAACTAGACGCCACCGTCGGTACCCGCTCGTCCAAAGGTGCCCATCAGGCTGGCGGCGTTCTACTTTAAACTACTACTTTACTACTTTTAATTGTAATTTATTGATACATTATATTTATTTGCGCAAAATTAGTTTTCATGTAATCACGTTGAGTAATTAAGCTATTATTGGCAAAAGAACGCAAGAAAATTTGAATTTGCCGCGCTAGTGTAACGCCATCAACCAACTCCAACAAAGAGGTCCAACTTCGATAAAGAGGTCGCACGAAGTATCCAACTCGGCTGGGCAGCGTTCGGGAAGTTCCGACCTATATACCGTAGAGCCTGAAAACGAAAGTTTTCAATCAGTGTGTGTTGCCAGTGATGACTTATGGAACTGAGACATGGTAATTATCCTCATTAGTAAGCTCAAAGTCGCGCAACGAGCTATAGAGAGAGCTGGGCTCGGTGTTTCCCTGCGAGATAAGATCTTGAATGAGGAGATCCGCAGGAGAACTAAAGTGACCGATATAGCTCTTAGAATTAGCAAGTTGAAATGGCAATGGGTAGGCCACATAGGAAAGGTTCTCGAGTGGCGACCATGAACCGGCAGACGCAGCGTAGGCCGGCCCCCCACTCGGTGGACCCACGATCTGGTGAAAGCCGCGGGGAGGCAATGGATGCCGGAGGCGAGCAGCTCCTCAAAGTGGCGCTCTCTGGGGAGGCCTATGTTCAGCAGGCTGTTGATGATGATGAAGATGAGTAATGAACTCTGTAGACCTGCAAGCGACGTCCAGCAAGTCCGGGCGCTGCGGCGGCTCGGTGCGGCCGCGCGCAGCCTGCCAGGCGCCGGCGCGCGCGAACCACTTCACGAAGGACTCGAGGATGAGCGCCGCGCAGGGGCTCGCCGGCAACCGCGCCAGCCGGCCGCGCTTCACCACCAGGTGGTAGTCGAACGTTAGTCGGTCGCTGCGGGACACAATAACACTTTAACACTATAACATAACATAACATAACACTAATATTATAAAGGCGAAAGTTTGTATGTGTGTTTGTGTGTATGTTTGTTACTTCTTCACGCTCAAGCGGCTGGATGGATTTGAACGAAATTTGGAATATAGGTTAGCTTATATGCTGGATTAACACACAGGCTACTTTATATTCGCAAGTGAAACCGTGGGGCGCAGCTAGTAACACAATAAGTATAACAAAACATCTATGTGCATACAATCATATGAAAAACCTTTAAAATACCATCACAGTATAGTTCAACAAAAAAAACACATTACCTAATCTAAACAAGTTTTCGTACATAAAAACAGAATCAACTCTTTTAGTTCTGTCATGTTTTAATTTGTTAAAATTAGTACAAAACAAACAAAAGTGTGATTAGTTAGATTAGTTTTGTATTATATTGTTAATTTTATACTTTTAGTTTTGTGGTAGTTTAGTTTTATAGAATAATTTAGTTTTTAGGTTTAGTTTAGAATTGTTTTTTGTGTCAAGAATATAACTTAGTGGGTAAATATTACACAACATTTAAGGTACCTATACACAATATTTAATATTATACAAAAGTGTAACAATGGGGGGTCTTATCGATATATGAACGGTGCTATTTATTGGCATGTTCGTGCTAGGCCTACAGAGATTGGAGCAGTTTTTTATAATCAAATTTATTTTTAAGGACCTTTATAATAAATTATATGGCCGTCTTATCGTATTCGCGGCAAGTATTCACCTACATGGTATGGTTAAAGTAGGTTTACATCGACACTATAACGTTGCAAGTCACTTGAAGTGCCTCACAGAACTGGAGAGCTCATTTGCTGCGTCTGATGTTGGATCAGCCAAAATGTGTGAAATATACCCACATCCTGCATATTCAGATTGTAAGCAGCACACACACAACAACACGCGCGCGCGCAACTATAACAGCCACAGAACGCACGCGTGCGCGCGTGTTTGTAACAGCGTGTTGTGTGTGTTGGTTGTTGAACAGTTGTAAACGTATAAAGTTAAAAGTATGTCTGACCGTAGAGCGGCGGGTAGCACGACGTGGGCGCGGCCGAGCGGCGCGAGCGGCGGCGGCGAGCGCGGCGTCGAGCTGGAGCCCGAGCCCGACGACTCCGTGTCCGAGCGCCGCAACCCCGCCCCGCCTTCCGACTCTAACAAACACCACATGCGTTAAACCTTTACACGAAAAAAAGAAATCTTCCTTCCATCCGAAACGAGGAGATCCGCAGGAGAACTAAAGTTACAGTTATCGCTCTTTGAATTAGAAACGACCATCGATGGGGAAGAAAGGTTCTTGAGTGGCGACCGCGAAGCGCGGAGAGAGGAGGCAAACAGCCGCTCAGTGGCGCTCTATGGGGGAGGCCTTGCTCAGCAGTGGACGTCTTCAGGCTGATCATGATGATGATGACTTAAAACAAGGCTGAACCGATCTTGATGAAAGGCACAGAGATAGTTTGAACACATGAGATACTTTTTATCTCGATATACTGTAGCCAAGTCGGGTGAAGCCGCGAGCAGCGGCTAGTAATATAATACATATAGTATAAAGAATTACAAAAAAGTTTTATTTGATTCTCTGGTTCCTATAGTACAAGCTATATAGCAAGGCATAGTTCTGTTAGTCCAAACTAAGCTTGATGGTGAAATGTTCACAAATATTATTTATTAACATTAGGTAAGCTTAGATATCAGTGGGGCCATACCGTAAAATGGATCGTTACAGTACACATTGTATTGTAAGCGCTGCAGAAGTGACACGCAAAAATCCTCACCACCACCACCTCTTTGCTGCCTAGTTGCGGCAAAGGAGCCCACATACCAAGAGTTGATGGTAAAGCCATACCGTACTAGCTATGTTATCATTCTGCGTAAAATAACCACCAAAAACAAAACCCTATAAAACGAACCATCAGGTTGAGTGCTGCTGGACGAGCCGTCGTCGCTGAAGCCCTGTCGCGACCGCTTCGCCGGCCCCGCACCGGCGCTTGAGGTGCTCCCTTTCTTGCGCTCTCGCCGGTAGAGATATGCTCCCCTAGTAGAGATAAATATGTACATTTAACAATAAATATAATTAAGGTGGAACGTTTTACTCAGCGCCGCAAATTCATATTTTCTTGCATTTTTTGCCAATCATAGCTTAATTACTCAATGTGATTACGCGAAAACTGATTTAGTGCATTGAAAGCATCACCTAGATATCATTGGTTTAGCAACAAATGACAATAGACTGAAAACCCAAGACGAAATTTGTTTTTTGCCATTTGTTGCTAAACCAAATATCTAGGTGATACTATTAATCGTAATTTGTTGATACATTCTGTTTATTTGAGCAAAATCAGTTTTCATGTTATCACGGTGAGTTATTACGCTATGATTAGCAAACAACGCAAAATAAAAAAGAAACTGCCGCGCTGAGTAAAACGTTTAATCCAGTACCATTAACTTCGTTAAAACGTTTTAAAACTTGCTTTAACCACAATTCTACATAGTTACTGTAACTTCAATGGCTATTTAGGTGAAGCCGTAAGGCTAACATCAAAAAATATTTAACTTTTTTTGATACAATTTACACCATTGGATAGGATAATTGGTAGAATATTTAAGTTGTCTTTTTCTTTTTAGGCAAAGTTTAAATGAAATAAAATAAACTTTTGTCCATGGGGTATTTATATATGTAAGCTTTAATAAACTTACAGCTGAAGTTGTGATTTGTCAGCGAGGTCCCGTTGCAGCTGTCTGTTTTCTTCAGTGTCCTTGAGCACAAAGCCCTCACTGACGCAGCGGTCCCAGGAGGAGTTCCACCCTTGGAAGTGGATGAGATACTCAATGGTGCGACGACCGCGCCTGTCCTTGCTTTCTATAACTTCTAGCACCTATGACGACCGTAAGAATAAAAACAAGCTTTTTTTATCTAATTTTTAAATAGTGTTTATGCCAGCCCCATCGTAGCCTAATACACACATGCACTCCTTAGAAAATAAGAAGATTAAATGTATATAAAACAATTTAAGTATGACTGCTGGAGACAGGGTGTTGCCAGCTCATAAATCATTTGGGGCTCATTAGATGTCGGACAAGATAAGATGTTCTGCAGAAAACCCACACTGTACACACAAACACCAATGTCCTCAAGAACTCTTCATCTTTCTGCCTGGTTTGGACACACTCCATCAGTATGTGATACACGTCTTCTGGTTTGCCACATACCTCCCAATTAGGCAACGTTACTTTACCCATCATGTGTGCGAATACCCTGAGTGGAATGTGTCCGGAACTCAATCTGTGTGCAATGACAACAAGTTTACGGCTCACATCACCAACAATACATGGCGATCCCTGCACAATATGGTATCAGATTCTTTTACTTTTTGATTGTTCATCAAAGCGTTTTAGTCATACTGTAAGCTAACTATTATAAACTGAATAATAAATAAATAAATAAATAAATAAAGTACTCCTGACAATTTCTCATAGCATATTTTTTTTTTACTTGTGTAGCATCTCTGTATACTCAGGCACAATAAATATATCCGAACCATCGGTAGCAGCTAATTTAGCTAGGGGGTCAACTTCCTCGTTCCCTGATAAACCAATATGCCAGGGTATTCATTGGATCTTTATCTAAACATTCTAACTATTGAATAATTTTATGAGCAATCGAAAGGCCTCTGTTTCCAGCAATACATCCTGCAATATGCTGCAAGGCGCTTTTACAATCACTAAGTATTATAATGCTATTATGTATAAAACTATATTGCACTATATTGCATTGTTGTCCAACAACAAAGATGGGATAAGATGTTTGAAAAAATAGATATTTTACAAAGCTGTATTAAACCCTCTTTGATAAGCAACGTAAACTTAGACATACAAATCTTATTTTTTAACGAAATCAAAAAATCTTGTTTATTTGATTCTAATCACATTTAACTAGATTTAACTATAATTTTTTAGTTCCAATGTATGATGCAACAACCACACCCAGAATGTTTTTCATTTTCTCCAAATATTAGTCATGCATGACTTCAAATACAATGTATGTTGCTCGTGAATATAATATACTAGCAGCTCGCCCCAGCTTCACACGGGTATAATAATTTCCACAGTGCATGAGCACACACAATGTAAGGAATATTTTAGGTAGTTTTTTAACACCTTGGGTTACATTATTGGAGTTTTAGTAAGGATCCCTAATTTTTTTCCAAAATATGATATACTCTGTGTTACCCGGGGATAGTGTAGCTTCCCAACAGTGAAAGAAATTTTCAAATCAGTTCAGTAGTTTCAGTGGCTATTCAATGAAAACAAACAAACAATCAAATCTTTCCTCTTTATAATATTGTTATAGACAATAGCCTATTTGACAATTATTAAAAATGAATAAGTAAATATTCTTTCATAAAGTAGGTTAGAAAATGTAATAGTTGAGAAAATAAGTAAATAAATCATGAAGTATATATACTTTTAAAGTTTTCGTAGGGGCCATCACCTGTCCCTCTCTTGTTGTGAACTCTTAGTGTGATTCAAAACAGAGCCTATATTGGATCACTTTGATTTTTTCATATGAGGATTTTGACAAGCAATTCAGTATAGGGTGTTTTGAATTGCGCTAAAAGTTCACAGTACAGTCCCTGTATTTTATAATGCTTGAAACTTTGTCATTTTTTGAGTAGCATTATTTAGTTATGCAATACAAATATAGCACACAAATAGCCAATAACAGTACTCCAATGTATGTATAAAATTGATGCAATTTTTTGTGAGAATGTGTTTATGTGTTGAAACAAGTTACTTATCACTGAAATGCCTTTATAAAAACTAGAATTGTAGGGAAAAGTATGAGTTGGCCGTGATAGGTTAGAAGATTTCATGGTTTTTTTATGCACATAAAAACCTAATAAGTGATATAGCGTAATGTAGTGCAGCGCAAGTAAGTCCTAACTACATAATAAGAACATAAGAACCAAGTGGCTTTGCCTCTATTACAGACAATAAGATAACACAAAAACAAGGAAACACTATATTGCGTTTGGAAAATAAATGTAATTCGGGCACTTACCTTAGAATCGTACAACACTTTAGCCTTTGTAGGATCCGGTTCATAACACAAAACCCGCTCGCCCTCGGTGTATTTATAACGCACACCCCGAGTAGAAACCATTTTCACACCTATTATGAGGTAATTCTGGATATAACTCTTTAATTAAATGACATTTACGGCTAAGATATGTAATAATATTTACTAATCATCACTTGAAATGCAGAATTATAATATTATCGGAAAAAATTATGAAAAGCTCAATCAATATAGATCGAATGAATAATGAAATATTATATTGAATACACGGTTTACTGTGTTAACTAACATTCACAAGATACTGCAGCCGTAAATAGAGTATACGAAGTCACGATTTACGCCGGTTTGTTTCAGAAAATATTATTTTGTTTAGGCGTCGGTCGGCCGGTTCCTGTTTGTTTTGTTTTGATTTTTGCAACTTAAACTACTCTATGTTTTGCAAAGAGTATATAATATTAATACCTATATTTTTGATTCACAGACACAGAATTCACAGACCATTGTGAATAGGGGATTTTCTGACAGCTGGGCGGCACGTAGTTCCATATACAAAAGTAGGTGGCGCTGGCGAGACATGGCTGGTTTTTTTTGTGAGGTGGCTTTGGGCTCTGTCATAGCGCAGTGTCACTTTCACTTTTTTTTTGTAGAATTAGTTCTTGACCTGGATACAAAGTCCTTCAGTCGCAATATTAAAAAGTCTACAAAGTCTGCATTGTAATATATTATATTTTACTTAGTCATAGTCACAGTCATAGCCCAGTCCAAGTCAGGCAGTCATAGTCCAGTCAAAGTCATGCCCCAGTAAAGTAGTGGCAACTTTACTAGAGGCTTCTATGGAGTTTTGGAAGCAACACGAAAAACCACGTTTCACCATATTTATATCACTTGCCAACACTCATGCTCGTAATTCAGCACTTAATGCGTAAAACACCACCAATTTTAAAAATTAACACTGGAAAAAACACAAGTTTTGAAAAATAATACAATGCAACGACGTGAACTTTTTCGCGTTCCCGCCAAAAATCCCTCACTTTCACTTCACTTACCAGTGTGACCATTAGCGGCAGATTTCTGCCATTTTGGCTCAAAATTTTCATGTAGCCGCTGTGCCTTCACAGGGCAGGAGCTACTTAAAAATTTTGAGGAGTATTTATTATTTTGAAATTCGGAAATGTAGCTACGCAATCTTAATTTATTGACTTCGATATTTGATGGGAATCGTTGTTACCACACAGATCTGCAGAAAAACTAAAGTGACCGATATAGCTCTTAGAATTAGCAATGGGCAGGCCACATCGCTCATAGAACTGGCAACCGATGGGGTAGAAAGGTTCTCGAGTGGCGATCACGAACCGGACGCAGCGAAGGCCGGCTTCTGGTAGGTAGGTACCTACTTACCTTAGTCCTTATTCTGGGATTCGTTGAACTCTATAATTAAAGGGTTTATTTAATTTACTAGCAAATTACAAGCTGGTTACACCCTCACGCCAAGCAAAGACATGATTAGAATAAATATGAATGTAAAATCCATGTATGATGCAGAAAAGAGCAGATATAAATCTAACGTAATCAATGATTTTTCTCCTTTTTTTTCATCATTTTACATTAATTTTTGGTTCATATTTAATGATTCCTTGATATTTTAAAATAAACATAAGTAAATACTAACGAAAAATACTTCTGTTATAATATTTCCCTTATATTTCACTTTTACAAGACGAGGCATATTTCTGGGGGAATTCAAAGTGTATGCAGATTTTTAGCCTATTTAGGGCAGACTCTGCAATGTACAAATGGTTACACTGTCACAGCCTTCCCTGCTTTTGCTTCACAGCGTGGACATAGATGCACAGAGTAGCTGTTTATGGTCTATGCATAAATCACATTATTGTCTTTTTCTCTAATCTGTGGCATAAATCTTTAGAACCACAGACATGGTAGTGATAATTATTCACGCAAAAAAGTCTAGGTATGTGATTCGCAGCCATATCTCCTCAACGCCATCTTACGGATTTTAAAGAACTATTTTTTTTAATTTGATTGCCTGAAAACCTCCTATTGTACTACCACAACTAGTACTACCACAGAGTAATAGTCATAGTGTAGTCAATTGTTTTTTTTTTAATCTGTGGGTGCACAGATGTGAGCCATTTTTTCTTATTTTTTTGTTCGCCTTTTTGGGCAGGCTAAAGTCGTGAGACTATACCGCCTAGTCTTTTTTTTTTTCTCTTATATTTTGGCTCCACACATAGTATATTTAGCCAGTGTCAAGTTTTGTAATTTTTCATCGTGCTAAAGAATATTTCACTTAAAATTAAGTCTTAGTCACAGTCATAGTTCAGTCTAAGTCAGGTAATCATAGTCCAGTCTAAGTCATGCCCCAGTAAAGTGGTGGCAACTTCAATGGAAGCTTCTATGAAATTTTGGAAGCAACACGAAAAACCACGTTTTACCACATTATAACACTTGATCACACTCGTGCTCGTAATTCAACACTTATTGCGTAAAACGCTAACAATTTTAAACATTACGCGTAACACTAGAAAAAGCACAAGTTTTGAAAAATAATACAATCCAACGACGACGGCGCGTCGTACCTACCCATTTACATGTAATATAATGTAGGTAGGTAGGTAGGTACTATGTACTTCTGAATATTTATAGCTCTTTATGCCTTAAGGCATCCTTAGGGCTTCAAAATGTCAATAGGCCATTCTGAGACCTTTTACAATTGAACCCGATAACCTTTTGGGACTGACTGCCTAATGTTTCTGTCGCCGGGCAGTTGATTTGGCGAGTTAGTAGGTCTACCTATGTTAAAATAATATGCTAATTTGTTCAAAATGAGATCAGTAGGTATCTACATTATAAAAATCGGTCAACAGACCCGCGGGGTAATTACGTTAAATTTGCAACAGCAATGCGACAGCAGTAGCTATGCGACAGCAGTAGCGCAGCATACATTCTCGACACCACTAATGATGTATGACAGCAATCACCGCGAGATTTACGCCTGTCGCAAACCTGTTGCGAGTTAGGTAATTAGGGGGCCGAACCGCAATGCATCTTTAAAAATTACTAAGTCGAAATCTTCAATGCCGTGTTAATATGCATGGTTGACGTTGATGACAGAATGGTCGTGTGGTCCCGCCCCCTAATTACCTAACTAGCAACAGGTTTGCGACAGGCGTAAATCTCGCGGTGATTGCTGTCATACATCATTAGTGGTGTCGAGAATGTATGCTTCGCTACTGCTGTCGCATTGCTACTGCTGTCGCATTGCTGTTGCAAATTTTACGTAATTACCCCGCCGGTTACGGCTTCCCGTGGGTACCGATGAAAGCGGTTAAGGGAATATCCGGGGAATGGGCAGCAGCATTCTCATTATAATATATTGCACTCACCAAGACGCCTGCCAACCGCCTATATGTCACATCGTTGGCTTTTCGAAGCTCAATGGAGAATATCGACGAAGGAGAACTAAACAATTAACATGCTAAAATTAAGTGCATCACAAATATTTAAAATTTTGGAAAGGGAAATAATACATAAGTAGTAAATTTTTTTCTCATTAAAGAATGAATCAAAATGTATGCCAGGTAATTCATAAAAATAAACAGTAGGTATCAATATAACATATAAAAACTTAGACGTGAAAATGTTTTACGAAAACAAAGTTATCACCATATTTGCTGCCAAAAAACAGTAAACTGCGTTTATTTCGCGATTTGGTTTTGTAAGTTATTTAGTTTTTCAACTACGCTGACGATAAAAGAGATGTTGGTAGCGCAGGTCAAGTAGGTACCTATAATAGATGTTGTGGTTAGTAAAGCTCTGTATCTTACTGTTTATTTATATGCATTGCATACCATGCATAACTATATGATGATCAAAAAACATTCTAAATTATGGACAAGTAAAAACTACAATCATGTTTCGTACAAAAAATAATTTATTCCACCTAGATTATAACGATCATCATATTAAATATAAAATGCAGTTACCATATTGAAAATAATGCGATAACTGCATTATTTAATTATTTTTCTAGCTTTTGGCATCAGTTTAGTGGTGGTAGACGGGAGCAGAGTGGTAGACGGGGGCAGACTGGTAGACGGCGGGGGCGGAGTGGTAGACCGCGGGGGCGGAGTGGTAGACCGGAGCGGAGTAAGCGACGGGGGCGGCGACCTTGGCCACGGGGGCAGAGTGGTAGACGGGAGAAGCGGAGTAAGCCAGAGGAGCGGCGATCTTGGCGACCGGAGCCGAGTGGTAGATGGGAGCAGCGGCATAGGCGACGGGAGCGGCGACGGGAGCGGCGACCTTAGCGACCACGGGGGTGACTGCGGCGACCTTGGCGACGTGACCGAGGGCCTCCTTGCGCACGACGGCGTTGAATCCGTTGTGGGGGTCAGCGGTGTAGTCTACGGTACGCTTGGTGCCGTCGGGGTCGACGACGGAGTAGGATCCGTGGACAACATCACCATCGCGGCTCTCGTGCTGGGACTTGGAGTCGCCGGTGAGACCATCCTGCACGTCGTACGCGAAGCTGTACTGCGGGTGCGCGTCGTACTCCTCTACCTTAGCCACAGGAGCCGCAGCGGCGTAGGCCACTGGGGCAGAGTGGACATAGTGGGCCGGAGCAGCGGCGTAGCTCAGGGGAGCTACTAAACCAGCGCTGGCAGCAGCCACCAAGCAGGCGAGAACCACAAACTGTAAACAATGAAAAAGAAACATTAGATCACATTTGTTGAACACTTCAGTCACTTATCACGGTTGATTCACTTCGTCACTGGATCACACGTCACAATTATTTTGTACCTTGAATGCCATTGTGTTGTGAGTGAGTTGTTGGTTGGTGGATGTTGAATGATGTCGGTGGAGGAGTGCTGTGAGCTTTTATATGAATGACGGGGGCGCACCCTTTCACTCATCGGAGTCGCGGCGACGTCACACGGCCGTGAAGAGAGCCCCGGGGCTCCGGCAAAGCTCCCTGTTCGGAAGCTCAGATTGTAGATATTGAAAGTCCAAGAGTTATTATAAAACTGAATGTTCTTTTATTCTTGTTGTCTAAGTAAGTAAGACAGGTGTATACGTTATAAGTACTTTTTTTTTATTATTTCAGTTGCATTTTTAATGTTTGTTACCCAGAACTCCGTCATTAGTAAACCAACTTGGATTTTTTAAAATTTTATAGGTGTTTTGTATCCTAGTATGCTTTACATTGAAATGATTCTAGTGCGACATCACAAATCTAGCTTAGGCATCTACTGCTAATTAAGTCAGGTCACCACGTTCGCATATTACCTACAGTAAAGTTCACTGGAACTTCAGACCTTATTACCTCTGACCTTTAATTTACTGCCTTAAAGTACATATTATAAACTTATGCGTGCTTCATGTAAGGGCAAATACAGATGGCGTGAAAAATCCGCTTGATGCGCTCTCAAGTAGCTAGCTTATAATAAAAATGGCATATTTTCGGAAAGTTCCTAGAGAATATTATAATTATGTAATTTTTAAACATTTTTTTTATTTACTATCCCTTGCCTAAGCTTATAGCAGCCATTCAGTTGTTGCTATACCTATAATATCTATCTAGTGTGTTCCTATATACCTATATACTACCGCCATCACAATGTCTGGCCAAGTACGTATTTATCCTGGACTCTAATTTGTAGGTAACTTCACTTGAGTTCTGTCACTTCTCTCGACATCCTTAAACTCATATTACGGAGTCCGATTTCATTATTGCGGGTTCTATCTTGAGTCTTAATAATATACCTGTATCTTGTTACTGTTCACACCTTAGCAGCTGCCTTATTACAACAAGGGTTTAATTAACCACATCACATCAACCAGTAGGTAGTTTTTATTCAATACTCGCAATAAGATAATTACTATGCGAAAACGTATCGTAATTATCGTAATTGATAAAATTAAATATTATGTGTAGGTAGGTAACTATTGAGTCTCTCGTAACAAATTCCGGTGGCCCTTGGCTGGCCGGAACGGAATCAAGGCACGGATCAAGGTCGCAATGAGCAGGCGGCAAAGCCCGTTGGCGTTACTTGCACTGCTTTCAAGTTTTAACGAAATTTGCGAAACTGGGAACTTAAGACACTAGTAGGTACGTACATAAATATCTATTTAAATAAATAGTTTATTGAGTGATTTTCTATAATATGGTAAGACCTATTTCACACACAGAAGATTTCCGCTTAAACGATGCTGTGATGAGGGTGCAGTTGTAGGCATTAAATGACACGATTTCGGAATCTACCCCTTACATTACTGAATCGACATGATACCGAATACACGCTAACAATTTTCAACGCGTCTAAAGGCCTAATAAAAGTTACCCCTACAAACAGTTGAACCAGGGTAAAATAGCATTGGTCGAACGGGTCGAACCCCTTGAGACGTTTTTGTCTAATGAAAGACATCAACGCGCTGTCTACGTAAATAGTTTTTGGAATTGAAAAAATTACACTTCGAGGACACCGTTGATCTTATAATTTCGATATGGTATATGTGGATACTTTTTAAGCACAATTGTTTCTATACCACTAGGTCAATACCTAGTGGTATTGAATGAATGTTGGTCTTAAGCTTAGGTAGGTGCTTATCCTACCTACCTTATCGAGAGGTACCTACCAGCAGCATACTCAGTTCCATGAGCGAACAGTGAACACAGTTCCTAAGTGGTTCCTAACATGAGAGTGAGAAAGACACAATATTCTATGTCAAAACCACAAAAAACTGGCTGGTTTTGCATAATCATGAAAAACTAGTAAAACAAAAGTCTGTCGCTGAACGACCACTGCATAACCCACTGATTAGAGAAAAAAACAATATAGCATAACCCTAACAACCCCACACAGAATTTAATAATTGTTAATCAATCGTTGTATTATTAAAGATATACTAGTAGGTAATCTTGGTATAGTTTATGAAGTCACTTGATCGAATACAATCTCTTTACAAGCTTCATTTCACAGTTTATGTAGTGGTACCAATGACGTATTCGTACGTGAATAATCTGTGTCGCAGATGTTACACAATGATAACTACCAATTAATGTATACCTGCGTTGAAAGATAAACCGTATTAAATCGTGTAATACACATCGCAAATGTTTAAAATGTTATTACACTGCAGACAATAAAGATTCTGAATGACATTTTTGGAGTAAATCGTGGCATGTTTTATAAAAGAGCAATAAAACTAATAATCTAGATTAAAGTAGGCACTTAGTTTTATTGCGTTTGCGTCAGTAAAGTAACTTTCAGAATTTTAGGTTTAGGTTTACTGTAGAGTTGTACGCGATAGTAGGTAGGTACCTAGTTTTTGTAACTTATTGGTAACCTACGTGTTACCAAGTAGCCAATTAAGGTATATTCTAAAATGCCATAGTAGGCTGAGTAGAGTACTTTGGTGTTTGGTACTCAATATTGTGAATTGAAGGTCCTTTATTGGTGTAACATGTATGATATTTTTATCGTTGCTCTACCTAGTTGGAGGGTGTCCTACACTTCGTTTGCCAGGTCGCGGTCTCCACTCAGAACACGTCTACTCCAGCGGAAGATCTTTATTTATATGCATACTTATGTACATAGGTATCTACTTCTTTTTTTTATAACTAAATAGGCCCGCATTTGATCGCAAACTACTACTTAATTACACACTGCAGATATTGCTGAATAGGTAATTTACTGTTCTTCAGTGTATTCATTTTTATATCGACTGGCCTGTTAGCTCTGTTGGTAGTAGCTCTGCCTTCTGAATTATAGGTTGTGGGTTCGATTCCCACCCAGAACAAACATTTGTGTGATGAACATTGATGTTTGTTCTGTGTCTGGGTGTTATATTGTACTCTATGTATGTATTTACAAACTAAAAGTATCTAAATATTCTATCAGTTATGTGGTTCCTATAGTACAAGCTATGCTTAGTTTGGGGCTAGATGGCGCTGTGTGAAATGTCCACACATATTTATTTATATTTATTTACCTACCTACGTGTATATGTGTCCAGAGACCTTTTATCGACACAATATGCGTGCTCCTATTACTGTCATATCACACGCAGTCGCCTCAAGTATGTCCAGCAACACAACCGATATTTTCATTTTAATACCTCTTTACATATTTGTCCATATTTAATTTAAAAACAGAGGTAAATTTCCCGCAATGCGACGTTTTGTTCGTTATCTCTACCAAAAAGCTGCCTCAAAGTTTAATGTTAAGACCGAAAAGTATCTCGCCTTGACTTATTCGCGCCGAGCAGGTATAATCTTGTATAAGGTACTAAAGTCTCAAAAGCATGTCCAATTAACATGTAATGGTGCTAATTTTTAAGTTTATTCATTTATAAAGAAAGAAGATCATGTTATGTCAACACCGGTATAAATCGAGTAGGTACCTACATAATAATATACAATCTTATGACAGTGCGTCGAGGTGTATATTATCAATTGATTTACGATCTTTACACCTCGTTTTACATTTTCATATTTGTGTGAGGCAATTGAGAAGTCGCCAGTTTGGGAGGAGGCTGATTGATGCAACACTCGAAGAAAGCGGAGCAAAGTCTATCAATTAATAAAAGCTATTCATCATCATCAATAGCCTGAAGACGTCCACTGCTGAACATAGGCCTTCCCCAGAGCGCGCCACCTAGAGCGGGTGCTCGCCTCCTGCATCCATCGGCTTCCCGCGGCTTTCATTAGATCGTCGGTCTACCAAGTAGGGGCCGGCCTACGCTGCGTCTTCCGGTTCATGGTCGCCACTCGAGAACCTTTCTTAAGTAATGTAAAATTAATAAATAATTCGCCAAGAATTGAGATGGGCCCATCTTTATAATATTTGTAGAAAAACGAAATGTTTATACTTACTTACTTATTTTTGGGTTTTAATTTACGGCATGAACTATTTTGTCGAAATAGCCAACACATATACATGTTCATCATCATCAACAGCCTGAAGACGTGCACTGCTGAACATAGGGTCCCCCAGAGACTGCCACTTTGAGCGGCTGCTCGCCTCCTGCATCCATCGGTTCCCCGCGGTTTTCACCAGATCATCGGTCCACCTAGTGCGGGGCCGGCCTACGCTGCATCTTTCAGTTTGTGGTCGCCACTCGAGAACCTCGGTATTTCCCTGAAGTGACGACGCGGTCTACAATGGTACATGCTTGCCTAGAAGATACCGATTCACTCGCGACTGAAGAGAGCTGAGAGCTGAAGAGCTCCAGATTGGTATTTGCCTAAATCACCACGCTTGGCAGGTGGCTTGGTGATCGCAGAAGATTTTAATTTGTTACCTAATTGGACAGTCTGTCCTAATTAAGCACATTTGTCGACAACTTCAAAAGTCGATCCCAACAATTACCGGTATAGGTGGAACATGGGCATTAGACATGATTCTTCTTAAGACCAATCTGTTGGAAGACTCTTCTGAGGTCTTTGAGCATGGTGCTAAGGTCCTCGAGCGACTGTGCCATTGACTATATCATCGGCAAAACGAAGGTTAGTGATGACGTATTGTACTCGCCATTTATGCTACATGTTACACAATTAAAAATCAAACAAAGTTGTGAAGCAGGCGCTAAAAATGATTAATTAAAGACACGACCGCGAGGTCTGCCGATGAAAACAAAAGTGGTATGACGGGTGTGGCTAAATAAATGAACTTTTGACAGGTCTGCCACAGATGTAGTTTATAATCTAAGCTCATGGCTCTATCTTTGTACCTCTTTGTACGCTTGCTTTTCCACAGCAGACACAAAAATATAAGACAGCGCGAAAACATGTGGCTAGATGATGTTACTTACTTTTTGTAAGGCGTTCTGAGTAGCTTATTGTTATCGACTATAAGTAAAAGATCAACTTTTTGAAATGAATCTTTTTCGATGCTTCTAAAGTTTTAAATTCAAGTTGAGTCACAATGGATGTATAAATACAAAAAAAAAATAATAACTATTCTGTACCCATCGCTGCCCGCGGGGATCGCGGCACGGCTGTCTACGCGAACGGGCAGCATCATCATTAACAGCCTGAAGACGTCCACTGCTGAACATAGGCCTCCCCCAGAGCGCGCCACCAGCTGCTCGCCTCCTGCATCCATCGGCTCCCCGCGGCTTTCAGCAGATCGTTGGTCCACCCAGTGGGGGGCGGCCTACGCTGCGTCTTCCAGTTCGTGGTCGCCACTCGAGAATCTTTCTTCCCCATCGGTTGTCAGTTCTACGAGCGATGTGGCCTGCCTATTGCCATTTCAACTTACTAATTCTAAGAGCTATATCATACACTGATTGAAAACTTTCGTTTTCAGGCTCTGCGGTATTTTGGACGAAAAGATAGGACGAAGCTTCCCGAACGCTGCCCAGACGAGTTGGATTCTTCGTGCCACCTCTTTGTCGAAGTTGGACCTACCTAATTGGACAGTCTGCCCTAGGTAGACATATCTGTCGACAACTTCGAGAGTATCGAATATAAACGGGCTGCGATGGGTGCTAATGCTAAATGGCCGATTTTGACGCTGCAGAGACACCACTTGACGCGCCGGTGTGGCTGAAACTTTACAAATGTAAGTGGAATTCTCTATCACCATAGAGCTCACAGTCACAGAATACGTAGAAAGCACTTAAAACAATTACCTAGAGCTAGTCGTTCGCCTGATGTTAACCGTCACGGCTGCCCATAACAGATTGCAGTATCTCTCGGAACTCTAAATTAATATAATGTGCAATGCGTAACACTGCATTGCGCACGTCATCCTGAGACTTCACACAATCTAGTAATAAGATTACTAGACTGAGTGATCAGATCGTACAGTCTCATTTGCTCAGTACTTTCACTAGCTACAATGTCCTTTAAACCGGAACACAGTAGTGCTTGCACACTCTTTGCGGCAGAAAAGTGGCAAAGCGGTGGTACTTACCTACGTAGACGAACTTTGCAGAAAAGTCCTACCACCTGTAGGACTTCATATTATATCATACACGTTATTGACATCGATTTACCCATATAAAACCCAATTGTATCACACAAAGCACTGGAAATTATCCATTCTTATTATGACAAAATACCATAGTGGTAATTCATACATAGGTACTTAATGTCAAGGTGATGCCTACTATTGTTTCAATAAACGAGTATACGATAAACCGTTTGTAATAAGCGCTTCGATTCATCGGCTGTCGATCCCAAAAATAGATTAAAATAAGTGATGAATACATTGAACAAACGTCCTTCGTTTTGCAATACAACATCGGAGACTGCGTGAGGTAGGTAAGTGTGTTAGCTACACTAACTAACTTGAATACTAGATATGTGCTACTATATAATATTATTAATATGATTAATATACTAATACCTACTTCTGCTACTTTTAATTCTTCATCAACAAACAAAAGGCGATCGCAAAGCTTCTAATTTTAACTTAACGAACGATTGATCTATGTATAACTATGTATACCTTCATATACCACCTACCTATCAGTTATCTGGTTCCCATAGTACAAGCTATGCTTAGTTTGGGGCTAGATGGGGCTGCGTGACATATCCCACACATATTTATTTATTTATTATTTATTATATTATGTACGTTTCATTTCATATTATGTCCCTAGTTATCTTCCTGCAATTAATCTACCAACCGTCTATTCCTATTAGAATAGATAACTGGTTGTTAAAAAAGCAAAATATTTACTTTTATAGTACTCGGTTATAGATTTACCGTTTCTTCTAGAAAACCAACGTAGATCTAAACCAGATCTTCTCATCTGCGATTCCTGCTTTTGATTACTAACGAATACCTACTTATTCTACTATTAGAATAGATAACTGGTTGTTAAACAAGAAAAATATTTACTTTTATAGTACTCGGTTATAGATTTACCGTTTCTTCTAGAAAACCAACGTAGATCTAAACCAGATCTTCTCATCTGCGATTCCTGCTTTTGATTACTAACGAATACCTACTTATTCAAATCGTGCTGTTCAAAAATGATTTTGAGTAGAACTAATTTCGTTTGCAATGATTTTGCATCGCACGCAAATTGCTATTTCCTAGCTTTCGTACACCACGTACCTACTTATGCAGGACTCCAACTCTACATACAGGCTGTCCCAGGAATTATGTGTCAAGCAGTAGTCCCCATCTCTTCCCGTGGGTGCCACAGAAGGCGCTAAGGGAATATCCAGGGAATGGATCGCAGCGTTCCCCTCGGTCTTGGTGATAATCAATCCTCACCTACTGCGATTACCAAGCCGCCTGCCAAGCGTGGTGATTATGGCAACCCCCCCCCCCCCCCCCCCCTCCTAATGACAAGCACAAATAAAACGGCCCCCAGTCCCCGGCAGCTCTGCTATCCCGTGGCTACGGTAGCGGCCACGGTAACGGCAGGGCAAGGGGTGCGAAGAATCCCCAGCAGACGCCCGGCTACCACAAACCGGAAGACGCAGCGTAGGCCGGCTCCCCATTCGGTGGATCGACGACCTGGTGAAAGCCGCGGGGAGCCGATGGATGCAGGAGGCGAGCAGCCGCAAGGTAGCGTGCTCTGGGGGAGGCCTATGTTCAGCAGTGGACGTCTTCAGGCTGTTGATGATGAGTAGTCCAAAACGTACCATGTATGGAAATGGGGGAGCGGGCTTGACTGAAAATTATTGAAGGTTTTCGTAGCGTAACTAAACTATAAAATATTGCGAGACATTCATGGAACACAATATAAATAAATAAATAAATGTGTGGAGTGTGCTTGCCTAGAAGATACCGGTTCACTTTAGCCTTATATAAACATTTTTAGTAGTAAGATAATAGCAGTAAGAAACTCCTTAAAAACTTTCGCTTGACTATAGTTCCTGGTGGGATTCTCTGTATTGGTATTCAACCACATCATTATCATAGATAGCATTATAAAGATTATGATGCATTTCAGAGACTTGATATTGATAACTACTAAGTATATAATATTAATAAACATTATTATTTAAGTCCGTAAACGTAATTTCTGGACGTAAACTATAATGTACCAAGGTTAGGGATGTACTATTTATCTTTGTTTCAAACATTATGGTTCACCCAGATGTCTGTAAACATTTTAGTAAGTACTTATCTCTCTTTTTTATATAGTAATTCAATTATTTGAGGTGAGATCGATTACAGAACGACTCTCAGTTGTTAATCGGTGCTCAAGTCGAGATTACATTCATAAAGGTCAATTTGTGAATGAAATCTCGACTTATACAACAAAATGGATAACAGCTGAGCGTTGTTCTTTAATTTGGACATAAAACCTTTTAATTTTAGCCGTGAGAAACCAAACCAAACCAACGACACCGAAGTCGGATGTCCGTGAAACCATAAAACAGCCCACAAAATCGCACACGGCCTTGCCCCACATTAAAACAAGTTGACATCTTAAATATCATGCGAGCACCGAGAACAGCAAATGTCAGCAATTATCGTCCAATAATTTTATTTATACTTATGCCTTGTTAGTTTTGGTATTAACTGAAACGAGGAATAATATATTCACAAAGGTCATAGAGTCAATATGTCGACCGTAGTGAAACGGCACGAACTGAAAGCTATCTTTAAAACTAGTACCTATAGGTACTTATAGGAATAGTGCTTAGAGTCTTCTAGTCTGGGATTATGTTTTATGCTGTGAAGCATAAACAGCGAAAGCGAAAGATATTATAGTTTTACCTCACACTAACTAACTTACAGTAGGTATACATAAGGAAGAGGTGCCTAGACTTCTAGTCTGGGATTATGATTATGCCTTATGCTATATAAAGCATAAATAGCATTAGACATATTCCAAAATCTCTTAAGAGATGTTGTAGTTTTACCTCATACCTCACAGTGTTATCAGCAGCAATTGAATGTACAATTGCTATGCGCTCATGACAGAGAGAGAGAGATACAGAGAGAGCACATGAGCACATAATTCTGTGAGAGAGAGAGAGAAAGAGTAATAATCACAGAGTAATAGTAGGTATAGACAATTATGTAATAATGTACCTTTTTGAATTAACTCATAATCAACAGCCTAAAGTCGTTCACTGCTGAACATAGGCCTCCCCGAGAGAGCGCCACCTTTAGCGGCTGCTTGCCTCCTGCATCCATCGGTTCTCCGCGGCTTTCACCTTGAACGAACTAAATCTTGAAATCTCTTTAAATAATGTCTATACTAATTATTATTACTCCCTCTCTCTTTCTCTCTCTCTCACGTTCAATTGCTGCTGATAATACTATAACACCTCTACTACAAACATTAAATATGAAATACTAGTTGCGCCCCGTGGTCTCACCCGCGGATAAAAAGTATTATATGTTAATCCGCACATAATCATAATGAAATATGAAGTCTAATATTGGAGACCCCGCCTACCTCCAGATTTGTTTTGATTCCCTTCGGCCTAGTTGAATTGGTTTCTCTATGATATTTTAACTGCCAAACTAAGGCTGCCCCCACATTGGGCGGTAGCGATATCCGTGACATTTTACCATCGTGCGGCGTGTGTCGCCGCGATATCGTGATATCGTGCGAGTCGCTCGAGGATCGCTACCGCCCAATGTGGGGTCAGCCTAAGCGCACTGAAATTATGTTCGTTTTTAGGAGAGACAGAGCTGCGTTAGTATCTTATTATAAACCTGTGAAGTCTCACCGAAACCATGATGGTGGTACGCAGTAGCGCGGTTGATGCACGTGTGATAATTGTATTGTCAGAGGCTTTCCTAATTTGTAGGTGGAGTGGGTAGCAGAGTATGCAGCACATGAAAACTCAGAACAGATAAATAACTGAAACGTTTATTTAAAGTAATTTATCTTCGCTCCTTAATCAAAAATAAACATAAATAAAAGAGCCGTCGTCGGCGAAGAATGGTTTATTATCGCAAGTAGGTGTATAGTATGGAGATGGAGTGTATCTCTGTTTCTCTACAAATGAAGGATGGTAAAGGAATATTCCGTTACGAGCCACAAAAAAAAATGCAAAAGAAAACAATTGAAAAATTGCGTTCACAGACATATCGGAATAAGAATGTCAACATAATTATTAATACCTATACTGAAACTACTACTCTACCTACTTTAGAATACATAATTGCACCATAAGCCAAAGCGGATTTCCTTCAGTCAGAACTACGGTACCTAGGTCTGATTGACGTGCTCCTGCATAACTACTTACTTGAAAGTTGGTGTGTAAGTATACCTACACAATAAATTAAAGCAACCGAAGTTGCGCAAGGTCCGATCTAGTGATTCAGCCTAATCTATCCGTGAGAGATTTGATACTGGCCACTTATTGAGGTCGAATGTTTCTTTTTCTATTTTGAATGCATTGTCTGCAATGATTAGAAGGTTTGATTATGAGAATGGTGATTTTTGAACTTTGCTACTGAGTGAGACTGACTGTGGACTGACCTATCGTTTTAAATTTGAAACGGCACTCTAAAATAGTTTAGCAGTAGGTACTTATCTAGTTACTCACCTTCATGCTCATAGGTAATGTTAATAGGTTATGATATTAATCACTGTAGCTGTGACGCTTTTTGAAAACGTAAAATTTTTACAAATTGAAATAAGTACCTACCTACATTATTAATTTAGAATAAGCACCAGTGCAGTGGACGTCTCCAGGTTTGATGATAACCTAAAGCTCAAAGAGCTATAGCTTTCCAGGACGTAAAATTTTAGATTCACATTAATAAAATTATTCAAATATATTTCTCGTGAATTATAGGTACTCTTTGGCTCCATTATTATCACTCCAAGTTCTCAATAATATCAAAGTACCTTACCTACTTAAATGTTGAGTTAGGTAAAACATAAAAGCAAACTTTCGTAGTCTATTCATCGATACATGTCACAGCCAAATGTCACAATTTCTTGCGACTTTGGACATGTGCTGGTATTGTTATATTTCTTATACATTACAGTTTGATGCTTACGTAGTTTAAACACGATTTAAATGGTGCAATTCAAGACATGGGGTGTGTTAATAATGGCGTTCATAGGATTTAATAGTTGTTTACCGACTCAATGATTGTGTGAAGGAAAAATCAACTTAATAATAAACCGACCCAAAAATAGGAGGCCATCCTCTGAAAGCCACAAATTAATCATGCATCAATCGGTCTAAATATATGGAGTCAACTCGTATACAGAGTGAATCTTTCAACGAGGCGTGAATGGCAACAACCAAAAGGTATGGGGAATAGCAAAAAATGCTCAAGAGTTTCGGGCTGATAAAACTGTACACGGTACGTACAAATAGGTACAAATGTTCGAAAATGTATGAAAGAAAAAAACCTGTATTATTGTGCCATACACAGTTCCCAGAATTTGATTCTTATAAACGATTATAAGGATCAAATTCTGGGAAACTGTTAAATCATAAATTACAGAAAAGATGAGACCGTGGTTAAATGCAAGTTATGTTTGATGTAAAATGGTCACATTTATAAGAAAAATCTTTTTTAACTTAAAAAAAGGAAGGAAAGTAAACTTTACTTTCTTAATTTATGATTGTACGAAATGGTACCTACCGCACCTACCTGTTCTTTTCAAGACAGCCGGACTCAAGTTATTACTTATTATGGGATGATCATAGGTACCTACCTACTTAATTATAGTTATAGAAACAACTTAAATGACACATCACAGCTAAATGGCCAATATTTAGGCTGCTTCAGTTGTTAGATACCTAGTATAACTTTCTTTGTCACGTCCGTCGTCGTCGGTCATCACGTGTACGCAGTCGAGTTACGTACGAGCACGACCTTAGCTGTATGGTAATGTCAGGTACCATATACAACTAAACAGTAACTCAACTCACGCAATAAAGGGTTTTATAATAGGATTGCGATGTTAAAATTGTAAAATATTGTGTTGCCAGTGTCAAATTAGTAGTTTATACTTACAGTACCATACATTGCCTGCTTTATTGTTATTGTTATCAAGGAAACGGTCATTACTAATAAATGCTACTAAATACACTTCCTACAACAAAAACATTTGAACGGCATAATGGCCGCCCTGACCTTATATATAAACACTCGAAATACTCCAGCTTATTATTTGTAGTAAGTAGCTATTAGCTTTAGTAGCATTTAGTTATAGTATACCTACCTAGTTGTTATTATTGAAGTAGATTAGCTTAAAGAATGAAAGCACTTTGTCCGTTAACTGAAGGAAGCAGTAGACCATATAAATAGCTGCTTATTTGAATTAATTTTCTAGATTTCATTTTGTGATTCTACTATATTTCCTTCAGAAGTTGTTCCTTTTTTGTCCACTTAATAGAGTCAGTTTTTACACCATAATTTGAAAAAAATATAATTATATATTATCTTCATCATCATCATCATCATTATATATTATCTTACCTAGGTCTAATTATCATAAACAAACAAATACTAGGCTTTGTCTATACACTCTTTCTACATGTAGGTATGCAATATGCACCATTATTAAAGTTAAGTACCATCTAATTTCCAGCATAGGTACGGTATTGTTTTAATTTACACTGGGATAGAAAGAATCCTGTGTTGATTACTAGGTGGTAGGACTTTTCTGCAAAGTTCATCTAGGTAGGTACCACCGCTCTGTCAGTTATTCCGCCGCCAAGCAGTAGTGTGCAAGCACTACTGTGTTCCGGTTTGAAGGGCACTGTAGCTAGTGAAATTACTGGGCAAATGAGACTTTACGAACTGATCTCATAGTCTAGAAAACTTTTTTAGACTGTGCGATGTCTCAGGATGACGTGCGCAGTGCGCAGTGTCACGCGAAACTTTAATTTAGAGTTCCGAGCGACACTGCAATCTGTTATGGGTGGCCGTGTCGCGTAACACCAGGCGAACGATTTGCTCGTCACGTCATTCGATAACATAAAAAAAAAAAATATTTAAATGATATGAATAATGTTTATATGGTGCACTATTAAACCACCTTTAAAATAACGTCATAATTAAACAGTTATTGTAACTACACCAGATTGGTCGGTTAAAGGTTAGGGTTAATTTAGTAAGCTACCAAATATTGAAGAAGCATTTTACTCTGTCATTCCACTAGTTGTACAGAATGTAACTTGATGAAACCTTTTGTTCCAAAAGGTTCCAATCATCAACTTGGTTGGTCAGATACTTTTTTTTCTAACTAACCAACTACAGTTAACAAAATATGACGTGCAACACATACTGGTTAAACTTCGTAGCTAAAGTTCATTTTAATTCTATTTAACAGGTAATTTTAAATATAACAGTAATTTTAAAAAATTATAATCCAGCCCAGGTTTAGTTAAAAATTACTGTTTTCATGAATATGTTTAAAAAAAATTGCGCTGGTTTATTCATGAATTAATTAAAGCTTATGTACTGTTTTGCACTGTAGCGTTTAATATCATATCCTTGTAGGTACATATAATTTCGTTCTAGTTTTTAGCCTGTTAACCGCAGGCGTTCTAAGAATTATTTGCTAAGGAAAGCGTTTAGGTTGCCTGCGTCTGAGACTGGAATAACAATCAGGCGGGACGATGCCAGCTGACCTGACGTAAGTGAACATTCCTGAAAACGAGGTCAATAATGTTTAATCAAGGTAGCGCGAGCGCTTGATAAACAGGATAAGACAGGCTTATCAGTCACATAATCATTTAATAAAAGACATGATAACAAGAGGGCCAAACTAGCCACCGCAGCGATGAGGGGATGATGCAGTAATGATGATATTTGAAACTATAAAATACTATTTGTGCCCCACGGTATTACTCGCGGATAAAATGTATGCTGTGTTAATCCAGCGTATATGCTTCTACATACCAAATTTCATCAAAATTGGTTTCAGGTAACAAACATTCACACATGCACAGTTGCACACAGCCATACAAACTTTCGCATTTTAACATTCAAAGATTACATAATAGGAATATTATATGATAAATATTGCTTAGTAAAAAAAACATCAACGCATTTCCTGAATTTTAATTGACTTTATAAAAAAGGCCGATTCTCAATTCAGCGGTATCTATGCCAATTGTAAATCGATTTTGATGATTGTTTTTTTTCTATAGAGAGATTGGTACCTATATGTTTTCCAGACTATTTTCATATAGATTTGGTGATCATCTAGGTGGGGTGCGAAATTTAAATCGGAAAATCCTTAATGAATGTCAGCAAATGTATCGAGATATATATACCTACTTATATAAGAAATTGCTAGTACCTATAACCTGACCATGGACTTTGGGCTACCCTTCATAACTTCTTAATCACAAAATTCGCAACTAGGAGTAATGTTGGAATAACAGGCCATACAGCTGTCAAAGTCAGTAGATCAAGCCCTTGGACGAATTAAATCAAGCCCTATTATGGCTGGCTACGCAAGCCGTGTGATCCCGGTGTGCGAATAGAACCACCCCATTTCTTCCCGCGGGTTCCGTAAGAACTAGCTAATGGAATATATTCAGGGAATTGGCGGTAGCATTCTTCTCAGCAGTCCATCAAATTCTTTTGCGATCAACAAGCCACCTGCTAAGCGTGGTGATTATGGCAAACCCTTCCTATGATAAGTGTCCAAAGTGGCGTCTTATGGGGGAGGCCAATGTTCAGCAGTGGATGTCTTCCAGCTGATGTGATGGCTGACTATCCTTTGATATCCTCTATACGGACTTCCTCAACGACAAACAACTCGGGTATTTATCGCGATTACGATTATGTGTTGGTGCTTTATAGGTTTTTAGCGAAAGCTCAATCTTATAGGAATACCTGTGGACTTTAACTAATCAACTACAAAGCCTACTGCAGTTCATCCACTACAGAGGCAAGCATTCACTATTAGAATAAGAATGAGTCATCCGCAGGGCCCGTTGTACTGCACAGTAGTTGCCATGACCAGCCACGCCATAAAGTTACGCAACAGTTGGCAACCTTGTGAAGGACGCGCGTGCGCTGGGAAAATGCTCCCCTCCCGCAAACGTGACTGTACACATTTTCATCACTGGAGCTACGCATTTGTTTGTTATGCTATGTTTCTAATGTAGCTATTTCTAGAATTTAAGATAGTGCATAATTTTGCAGAGGGAGTAGTTCGGGTTGATATTGGTAGACGTGGTCTTGAAAAAAAAAATTAAACCTTTCTTGTAGAGTATTTCGATGTTTAGTTTTTTAATGCGCACATAATCAGCTGGAAGATGTCCACTACTGACACAGGCCTCATAAAACGCTACTTAAGACGCTTCTCATATTGTTTGCCGTAATCACCACGATTTTTTAATCAATTCATGGCATATTGTGTAAATATTTTTTTGCTATATTAATACAACATATTATGCTAATTTATGTGATAAAATAGATAAAAATACCTAATAGGAGCTTTTTTTATGCAGTTATCGTTGGTTGCTACTTGCTTGCTTTCAAACACTTTGAGATCTTAGAGGAACTTTCGCATTTATAATATTAGTAGGATGTTCGAGACCGTGTGTGAAACTTTGTATGAAACTAACTAAGAGGCAATTAGTCTGCGAGAACGAGAATAATACACAAAGAAACAAAAGTACAACGCCGTTTCACTAAATGAAAGTAATGTATATTATGAAAATACCTGCCATATAACAACATACTTTGTCGCAAATCAGAAGCCACTTACAAACATAGACACATGTTAAACCTAATAAAAATCTGAAAGCAAGTACTTCTGTACTTAAGGTGCCTAGTAGGCAGTAAATAAATGCATTATGTTATGTATGTGTGCATTTCAAACAGATGACCAGATTAGTATTCAATTTATCCACTGTTGCTTACTGATATCAACTGAGGATATTTTTTATCTGGAGTAAAAATATGTTTTACAAACAGATAAATAACCCTTTGTTAAATAATTATAGGACAAATTCTTCCGATAATTTTTTAACGTAATTCCATTTTGCTGTAGTAGGTACGTGAACATATGAAATGAATGGGTTTTATTTGTATTTATACTCACAATAAATTGAAAAGCGTGTAAATTATTGTGCTGTACACTAGCACTACCATGCATAATAATCAAATGAATACCAAGATTAGTTCTCAAATTACCCGCGTCTTTTCTATTTTGCGAAAGTGCCACAGACTATCTACATTGTACATGGACTACACTGCATCTATTCAAATGCAAAAGTCTAGGAAACCTAAATGAGTCAGTATAGTAAGTTTTGGTAAGTTGCAAAAGTGAACAATTACGATAGCTGCACCTGATTTGAATTTGAAATTATTCAATAAATTATTCTTCAAGAACGTCTCGATTGAAAGTGCACGTACACGCCAATGGCAACTCAATTAAATATGTCAATGTAATGAACTTGTGGATGATAGGTACAAGGGGTTGGTTCCGGTGTGTCAATAGGACCACCCCATCACTTCCCGTAGGTGCCATAAGAGCCGGCTAAGGGAATATCCAGAGAACGGGCAGCAGTATTCTTCTCGGTACATTAAAATCTTATGCTGATGATTATGCCAAATCTCCTCCTAATATGATAAGCGTCTAAAGTGGCATTTTATGAAGGGGGCGCTAACTTGATAATACTACGCTCTAGATAGGCAAGTTGATGCATATTCATCATATTCTACCCTATTTCCCCCTTTCTCTGGTTTCCCAGGACATGTTATAATAAATGAAACCCCATAATAACATTTGGGATCGGATGTCAATTTTTGATAAATGGGATCCGTTTTGTGGTATCCGTTGGGAGCTACCCATATTTACATACTGATATACAACAGCTTTTGACTTTGTCTTTTGTTAGTGTGGCTTTTCATGTTAAAACGGTATTAAACTTTGCACATAGATGAGATATACTGTTAACATAGTAGGTACCTACCTAACTCTAGTAGAAAACAGTTATACGTATTGATATATAGCAATCACACGCCCGATCTTACAACATCATAACCCAATCACTTCTTGTTCAATTATCAAAAAAAAGAAGTTTTACTAAAAACGATTCGCAAATGATAATATCGTAGTGACTAGAAAAGTTATAGTTATGTCTCGAGAAGTATACTGAAAATGATTAATAGAAATTAGAATGAGCGATTTAAGAAAAATACACAAAACATAACATAGTCATTAGGTACGCTATAAAAAACTAGTTATTTCACTATTTCAAACGGCGTATGCCAAATTCAACTTACTCTACTAAGGATCTCGATTTCACCAAACTAGAATAAATTTTATTCCAGATATAACTTTCCGAGAACAACCGAGTTATGCGAATATAGCCCTTATACCACCATTTTTGTGAAGGAATAAGACAAGACTTATTCCTTGGATACAATCAAAATGGCGTCTTTTTTGTGTGATTTCATTTGTCAATTAGCTGTATCCAAGAGTAACGAATAGCCGTATACTTGGAATAAACTTTGGTGAAATCGGGCCTTAATAAACTAGATCGCATTGATCTTATGTAGGTTATCGAAATATTTACTATTCGATTTCATTGAGGTAAGTTGTATGAACTTTTATCGATGATTAACTTGAGCATTTTTGAAATTGGAATTGTTTTAAACTTTGCTATTTTAAATTTAAAAGCAATGCAACGATCGTGCACGATTGTATTAAGATTCAGAATATTCTGATCCATTGGAATGTATTCGGCATAAAACGCGCGTCGTATTTCCTCAATGAGTTTAAAACGGTATTCGATCCGTGAAATCCGTTCAAACAGTCCTGAAAACATATTTATTCATGATATAGAAGAATCGGTGTGACCGCCAAGTTTCATAGGCCAGCTATGTTGTAAGGAGCCGCTTTGTTCATGTGGCATTGTCCAGCCGTCCCATCGGCCAGGCTCGTACGTGCGTACTTGAATATATTTAAATTTGGAGATGCTACAGGATGAGGCAAGCGCTTCACTCCAACTACTATAAATGCTGATAGTATCCAACAAGGGGTACAGTTCACCGCTCCAAGCATCCCCGAACACAACTCCTCAAACCATCAGAAATGGCTTTCAAGGTACGGAACCAAAGGATTCAGTGCAAAAAGTGACCATTTGAAAGTGTTCGTGATAAAGTGAAGTGAAAACCCTCCATTATAATTATACAAAATGGGAATTTAGAATTCATCATCATCATCATCATCGACCTGAAGACGTCCACTGCTGAACATAGGCCTCCCGCACAGAGCGTCACTAATTGTCTGCTTGCCTCCTACATGCATCGGCTCCCTGCGTTTAAATTAATGTGCAATAAAGCATTAAATATTGCCTTTATAAAAACATAACCACCTGTAACAATTTGGATCATAAAATTACAAACCAATTAAAAAGTACTTCATTTAATAGCGATAGAGTATCATATTGAAATGTTATCTGTAATTGTGAATAGCAAGGAAATCGTGACTTGCATCTTAATTTGTGAATGTACTCCACTGTGCTATGTTATATGGTGACTAAATGAAAATCTTTTTGTCCCTACAGTTGGTGGTCTTCTCTTGCCTCTTGGCTGTTGCCTGCAGCAGCGTGGCACCAGCAGCACCTGTGTACGCAGCGCGATTGGAAGAGTTCGACCCCTTTATTCAATACCAGTACGGATACAAAGTAGCTGATGCTCTCACTGGTGACTACAAGAGCCAGAACGAGGAGCGCAACGGTGACGTAGTGCGAGGTCAATACTCTCTGGCTGAAGCTGATGGTACATTGCGCACGGTCGACTATATTGCCGATCCCGTGAACGGATTCAACGCGGTAGTGAAAAATGAGCCCCTGGTGACGGAGCAAGTTGCCGTGGCTCCCGCCCGCTACGCTGCTGCTCCTGTCGTCGCATCTGCCCCTGCTCCCGTCGTGGCCAACTATGCCGCCGCCCCCGTGGCTGCCGTGGCTCCTGCTCGCTATACCGCCGCTGCTCCCGTAGTCGCTAACTACGCCACCGCTCCCGTAACCGCCGTGGCACCAGCTCGCTATGCAGCCGCCACTCCAGTCGTACCTGCCCGTTACGCCGCCGCTCCTTCGTTCGCCTACGCACCTTACACCGCTGCGTACGCCTCCCCATACGCTGCCGCCTACACCGCTCCATTCTCTGGCGCCGCCGTTACTCAATACACCACTGGTCCCGTTGCGGCTTATACTCAATACCCTGCTGCGTACTCTGCTGCGTACTCCGCTGCCTACCCCGCCGCCTACCCTGCTGCATATGCCCCGGTGGCTGCTGCCTACAGGACACCCGTCCCTGCCCCTATCAGGGCGCCTGTAGCTATCAGAACACCCGTGGCTGCGGCGGCTCCTGCTAAACTCGTCAACGCTGGCTACAGCTACGTTTGAAGAATACCTCCAACTTGATGGCTCATTTTTTACGTTTAAAGACTTGATTTGTACATATTTTTATTGTTTTCTTTATTTTTTACTTGAAACGAAATGAAATACAACAGTAAAGTTTAAACGTATTTTTGACTTAAACCCTGAAACGTACCTAAGTAATCCAAGAAGCATTCCACAAAAATAAGATTAAGGTATATGAAAAAACTATACATATACCTATACCTAGCTTACTTATAAGGCCCATACGCTCTTTGCTGTTTCACCACAGTCACCCGCACTAAATGTTTTATTAAAAATATAGTTTCATGTTTATTTATTTTTTTATCCTAGTTTGGGTGCCAACAACCCTTCAAAATCCTTGAAGTTACAATTATTTAAGATTTTCTACTATAATTATTGTGTAAAAGTTTGTAAGTGATAATAAATCATTTCATTTATCTCAGCACGTAATTCATGCTTAAAACGTCTAAAATTTTTGAGTGCTTAGTTTGATAGCGGTAGAGTTGTGGCATCTCTTAAAAATCAGTTTTTTTAAATATCTACTGGGTGTAATTTAAATCCATTAGCGTCCTTTGAAACTAAGTACTTATCCTGACACCGGTCACGTGTGTACCAAAATTTATGAAATCTAACGTATAGATTTGGTATTGATAATAACTCCAAAAAATGAGATAACTTACTTTATCAACTGCTACGGTACAATATTAAATTAAAATAATTAAGTACTGTTTTTAATTAGTAGGTACACACAAGGTAAAAAAACTCCTAAAAGTTACAAAATAATTCGTGCCAACTCAAAGACTTCTATGTATACACCAGACAGGACATCCCTAACTTGCACTGTCAACTACTGCAAATATGCCAGCCGGCATCTTTTCGCTCATACGATGCTCAGCACTCAAAGCGACTGCACGTGCAGAAGTGAATAGCAGTAAAAATTATGATCCGAATGTGCCATTGCACTAGCGCTGAGTGTTGGGATCGTTGGTTAGACGATTTAATCTCGTAAAGCGCTGTAGCGGATTTTAATTTAATCATACGAAAAATGGCAACTATTTGTGCTTCGAATGGCTTCTCCAGTAGTACACATACCTCTTTGTGCCAAGTACGTTAGGCGCCGCGGCTATCTTCATAATTATCAATAAAAAATGTTTTCATTTGCACTTTTTACTCTTTAATAATCATCAATAAATGATGTACTATCACTTAACTTATATGCTAATGAATTCAATTGCATCCTGTATACATATAATAAATTTGTATGTATCTAAATAATATTTTTTGAAAATTTTGTTTGCATTACTCTTCTTTATCTATAATATAATATCTATAGTATAATATATTCTTAGCTTCAAACCATTGTTTAAGCACCTACCGTCAGTCATTACAATTTGCACTTAAATCTCAGTCCAACTATGTTCTACCCTCTGTTTTTAAGACTTATGTTAACAAGTGTGTCTCCGCGGAGTGGGGTCCTGGTGACTTGTAATACAGGTTTTAAAACCTACATCAGGCACCAGTCTCTCACAAAGCAGGTAACAATGTTAATTTATTGTACCTAAAATATTATCAAATAGCATTATTGTTGACTGCTTGTGTATGAGAGAAATAAATATTATTATTATTATTATTATTATTATCGATACAGAAGTGAAATTTTTTTTACTGAATTTTTTTCTGTCTGTTTGTCTGTCCGTTTGAACGCGCATCACGCTGGAACTATTGAACGGATTTCCCTGAAATTTGGTATGATTACAGCTAACTTTTCAGAATAACATTTAGGATACTGGTGGTTTTCTAAAACGGCCAAGTGCGGGTTGCATGAAGAAACATGTAAGTAAGTATGTAATTATTATGGAAGATTTTTTGTTTGTATTATTTTTTATTTATTGTTTTATTTATACTCACCTGTGTGTATGGGAAAAGGATATATGGATGGGACGGCAGTAGATAAACAGGATTAAGGCGTAAAGCTAATTAACCTGTGCGAAGCCGGGGCGGGTCACCTAGTCGCTAATAAAACTGTAACCAATGTATTGTAAAGTCTGTAGGTACATAGAAATGAAAATAGAAAAATCATTTACCTACTTATATTATTGTAGTAGAATCCAAAATCTGTCGACAATTCTGACAGCTCTATGCTGTATCCAGTCAAGAAATTGGACTTTGGTACTTGTGCGCTTCGTTCCAAAGGTGAGAGCATTACTGCACTTGACCCGAAAAAGCTATACCTTTGAGTTTTCTAGGGTGCTGAAAAAACGGAACCCTTGTGTATAGATGATTTTGTTTTCCGTTTGTCTGTGTGACTGTCTGTATGTATGTCTATATGTCGGAAACCCCGTCATTCTCGAAAACACACAATTTAATGCTATAAAATATGTTAACTAAAGAAACTTGGTTTTTAATTAAATATTGATGTTTGAAGTGCAAATATAATAGAAAGATTAAAATGTAATACGAAAATGCCCGTCGATACCTTTTGTTAAGTACTAGGTATATATGTAGGTACCTACCTACTATATGATTGTATACCTACGTAAACTTGCACGGATTCTCGGTCAAACAACTCCGTAAGGCCCTAAGATACAGGCTATGCCTAGTTTGGGGCCCTAGCCGCATACCTACCTGCATACTGTAATAAGTATTGCTATCTATATTGTATAATTGTTCTGAGCGTATGAACTCCTGCTGAAGTGTTTGTGCGCGTTCGAGTGGGTCTCTGGTTGATTTGGCTAGTCCAATACTAGCGCTTGGGCGTTATTTTTTGTCGCTACAGAGTACGCACTAAAATCATACCAAGTTTAAAAGCTTGTCTGTTTATGGGAAACCAAAAAAGCTGTTAAAAGCACGTTTCTTGATGTACGAGTGTTATCCCTTTTAAGTTGCTCTTTTTATAATAGGGGTATTTAACTGATATATTTTTATTCCGCAAATAAATAAAATTCCTCAAAAAAGAAGCAGTCGTGAAAACAAAAATTATATATCTTAAAAAATGCAAAAGTTACAAGCATTTTGAAATACATCTATTTTGTGTCAGCTCAAACACGCAGTGGCGTCAGAAATTATTACTTCATAGTTGCATTCGTTTTATTAAACGTTTTATCCGTTGTAGCTGCACTCACTTATGCATGTAATTTTCACTCAGACTTTTCACTATTTGTTCGGGATTGCCAGACATTTTCTTCTCCCAGAACTTCATGGGCATTTTTTTTAATTTTTCTATGTAGAATGCGCCTGCGTTTGACTACACCTCACCTAATGGTAAGTGACAATGCAGCTGAAAGTGTAGCACGCAGGTTCACGAGGTGCCTATTCACTCTTGTTGTGTATTTGAATCCATTTTCAAATTATATCATCGGAGTTTTTTTTTCCTTTTAGATCAGTTATTAAACTTGGTTTCTAGCGTAGGTACCTATGATCGTTGAGAACATTTATTTATTCATCATCATCATCATCAACAGCCTGAAGACGTCCACTGCTGAACATAGGCCTTCCCCAGAGCGCGCCACCTTGAGCGGCTGCTAGCTTTCTGCATCCATCGGCTTCCCGCGGCTTTCACCAGATCGTTGGTCCACCGAGTGGGGGGCCGACCTACGCTGCGCCTTCCGGTTCGTGGTCACCACTCGAGAACCTTTCTTCCCTCCGATTGTCAGTTCTACGAGCGATGTGGACTGCCCATTGCCATTTCAACTTGCAAATTGTAAGAGCTATATCAGTCACTTTAGTTCTCCTGCGGATCTCCTCGTTCCGGAGCTAATCTCGTAGGGAAGAGACCATGTCTCAGTTCCATAAGTCATCACTGGCAACTTATTTATTTATTCAGATGCACAAAGATCTTACAGTAAAACCAAACACACCACACAACCATATTGTTATACATCCATCAACTGCCTGCTGTACAGGCATTCTAATTATTAGATTTGTAACATAGTCTCATCGCAGCGTCATCACAGCGAATGTTCATTCAGTGGCCACCCGTTTCATACTACAGATAAATCTACTAGTTGCTGCCAGTAGTGGCATGCGGGAACTACAAATTATTACAAGAAAAACCATTCGAAGTCCTTCCCCTGGATTTAAACTATCTCTATACCAAATCTCGTGGAGATTAGTTCATCCATTTACCTGTGATAAGGTAATAAACAGATATAGTCAGACGGAGTTACCTTTTCTTTTTTTTTCACGGAGTTATCTTGGCATTTAAAAATGAATATTCTAGAAGCCGATGCAAACTTCATCTGTCTAAACCAGAATTTGTCATTAGACAAATAAGCGATTTGGCGATCAATGGATAGATGGAAGTCTTCTAGCTGATGATAATGATTATGATGAAAATTCCTTGGTTTAAATAATAGATTGAATAAAGCTTACCGTGGTAGTTTCGGAAGTGTCTCCACATCTTGCCGAGGAGAATTATTTCACCACTACACAACACATTTATTAGTAAGGGATACATCCTTTACTAATTTTGTTGTAGGTTTGTGGTCAATCCAGTAGTTACCTACAAGGAAATTGTATTCTTTCACTGAAACTAGTTACGAAATAAAAAGTCGGTATCGTGTAAAGATAAAAACTTATTCCCCAGTAACTAGTATCGTATTACGAATCATTTTTCTTCTACCGTAACTGGTTACGAACTGGTTTCGTAAGCGGCCGAAGGGCGTGTAGCAGAGGAATTGTTTAGCATATAGTGTTTTGTTTCTATCCATTGATTTCAAATAGACAAAGATGACATAAGAGAAAATACTGAATAGCTATTTCACTGATTATAGGTAGTGTTTATTAGTCTACAAAGAAAGCATATTCGGTAAACGTAACATGTATCGCAAGAATCACATCGACATAGTCGCGTAATTCGCGCACTTTCTTCAATGAGCTGTATTGTATTGCACTCACGTCCTGGGTTACGTATTGGATGAGTATTGTAGGATATAAAACGCTGCGGGGCAAGGAGCAGGCACATTCCAACTCGAGGACTGTGAACATCCTATTCCAAACAAACAAACATGGACTCCAAGGTAAGATATGCAATTTGATAAAAGTGAAAATATTTTTTTTGTGTGAAGTGCAGTTATTAATAAACAATGTTACTTAAAAAGGAAAAAGTGAGTCATCTATACTTATAATAAAACTGTAACAGGTCCAATTCTGTACATTGAAGATATTTTGATTTTTTTTTGGAGTGTTATTTATTCTGAAGCCGAAACATTATTTTTTTTATTTTTGTCTGTCCGTCTGTCTGTCTGTATCTTGGCTGAACATCACGTTGAAACTACTGAAGGGATTCAAATAAAACTCAACATAATTTGAGTTCATATTACGAGGTAGGCTATAGGATTTTAATCTCGAAATTCAGCACGGTTCCCTCAGGAGAGGGGAACAGGGGGGGGGGGGGGGGGAATTCAGTAAAAATATGTACTTAGTTATAATTAATTAATGCGTGGTCCGACTGCAATCATTCTTTTTTGTTAGAAACGGAGGTACTTTAAATATTGTCCCGTGAATATTTCAAGGTCATCGGTTTTTTGGTTCAGAAGTTACAGACATCCAACCTTCAGTATTAAGCTACTCCTAACCTGTACTATGGGAAAGAGAGAAGGGAGGAGGGAAAAGATAAGGGAAAAGGATGAATAGATGAAGGTGCGCCAGCACCTACCTCCATTCACCGTTTCATCCATTCATCCTTTTCCCTTATCTTTTTCCCTCTTGCTTCTCTCTTCGTTTAGACTGAGATAAGGTGTAAAACTAATAAACCCGTGCGAAGCCAGGGCGGGTCAGCTAGTACCTACTTAATAAAATCACACACAAAAAGTTATTACTTAGATTCAAAAAAGCATGAAGTATTTTGAAGTTTAATACAACTTTATTACAACTTGTAAATTTAATACAATGCACTTATCGTGTTTCATCACACTATATATATAATATTATAAAGGCGAAAGTTTGTGTGTATGTGTGTATGTTTGTTACTCTTTCACGCTCTACCAGCTGGACGGATTTGGATGAAATTTGGTATGGAGGTAGCTTATACCCTAGATTAAAACATAGGCTTTTTATCCCAATAACGGGAACGGTTCCTGTAGGAACGCGGGTGGAACCGCGGGGCGCTTCTAGTTTATAATAATAGTAGCTTGTGATGTATGTGATTTGTTGTAAAAGGAATCTTTTTGTTCAATAGCATCAATGTCATTGCCGAATCGGTGCCAAACTGATACGGCGTTCGTTTTCACAATACGATAAATTCAAATTTATTACCGTTAAATTCTATTGAGTAGTTCTCGGACGGGTCTCTAGCGTGAAACAGCTTTTGGGACGATGTCTGATAGCATCTATTTGAGTTGAGCTTGTAAGGCAGTACCCGGGCTTTATTCATTTCACATTGTAACAAAACCCCATTCATTTTATCAGACATTTACGAGTTTTAGCACAATGAATTAATTAAATCGATAATGTTGAAACTTTTCTTGCAATGAAAAATGGAGCCTACAAAAATGAAGGCGTTAAGAAAAGTGCAAAAAAATAGTATGCCTAAAAAAAAAGAAGAAAGAAAAGAAGATTAAGATTAGATTTTGATTAGGTGCTAATCTTTTTATTTTACTCCCTCCTTGAAATAATTTATGTTTCATGGCGTAAATGTTTATAGTAAAATTCCTCACAAGTTCATGTACTGCATTACATAAAATTACTGTGACATAGGCTGTAGAATCACGGCGCGTGCGCAAGTGTTGACCAACGCGATCCATATCAGATGCATTCATTGCGACACCACCTCCTTTCGGCTTTCAACTGACCATAACAATAAAACTTGTTCATCTATTTGCTTTTGTCTTTTTGTTGTCTTTTATCAAATGCTTTAGAGGCAAACAGTCGGTTTGATTGAATATTTGCAGAGGCTGGTAGCTGGCTATTATTTTAGCATTAAAAAGTACGGCCTTTGATAAAATGAAACGGGGTAATGGTTGGTATTTTCGTTCACTCGAGTCCAGCATCAAATTCAACATGGTTCAAATATTCGCAACGTCCTTAACTATAATGTCAGGAGTAAACAACTCATTGTATGTAAATGCCGCGCCCACTCACTCTCATATTTCAAAATTAGGCTGTTGCTCCTTTGAATACAATTATTCTGTTGATAAGATATCACTTTCTATTTACCAAATGGTATTCCACGAGGACTTCAAAGTAATATTCTTGTTGAAACAATTTATTAAAAGAGTCAATTTAATTTATGCAAAGTTGCCATATAAAAGACATCAACGCGCGCTCTTTACGTTGTTTCCTTCTTTTTACAAAATATTGTGCTCATAATTATAAGGCTCATATAGAGAATTTAATCTAAAATTTTAAAATTTTAAGCTACAGTCAAAATGAGGAAATAATTTCGTCAAGGAACTCATCTGAAAATAGCCTACAAGATTCACAATCAGCTTACAAATATGTAACGAACGAATTTAATGTACTTTTACAGGTATATCTCAGTACTTATAAGTAATATCAAATTACTGAATTAACGAAACAAATCTAATATAGTTAAAACTTATTAAAATTTTATTTCCGAATAGCAAATCGCGGAAAACCTTGCTTTAAATCCATTTATTTATTTTTCACAAAGTATCACACGCAACTACTCAGTAGCTATAGATTCACTTAAGATTCTCGGTGCATAGAATTACAAAGGGTTTAAATGAGAGCATGTTGCAAGCTTACAATCGGTGCATATAAATGTGCAGTACGAATGAATACAATCCATCATGAAGAAATCTCTTTTCGAATTTAACCTCTACTACAGAGGCTTAAAATCGAGTACTTTGAATGCTTAGCTAGATGTCATATTGCGTAACACAATGGTGTTGAAACTTGCAATATTAATCAATAATCGGGGTGACCGCACATGGGCCACGCGCACCGTTGCATGATTAGAAGCTTGAGCATTGACTATGACGTGAGAATTTGAGGAATGGACCACTTTAAGCGTAAAATAGTAAAGTAGAGATAATAATATAATAATAGTAAAGTACCTCAAAATATACATTGACAAAAACATCGTGCATTTACTGGTGACATATTCGAAGGTTAGCATACTGCTATTACACGGAACTAACTATCGTAATATTTAATAACCTAACAAGTATCTTTCGATTGTTTCAGATTGTAGTATTCATCTGCGTGGTTGGCACCGCCGCCGCTAGCATTGTGGCTCCCCTTCCCGTCGCTCGTGTAGACGCCCTGCCACAGTACTCGTACGGCTACGACGTGCAAGACGCTCTGACAGGAGACTACAAAGGCCACCAGGAGAACAGGAACGGCGACCTCGTCACCGGCTCGTACTCGGTCGTCGACCCCGACGGCACGAGAAGGATTGTGGACTACGCCGCTGATCCCATCAACGGTTTCAACGCGGTCGTGCGCCGTGAACCCCTAGTCGTCGCCGCCCCTGCGCGAGTTGTGGCCCCTGCCCCTGTCTTTGCCCCTGCCCCAGCTCCCATTGTAGCGCGAGCTCCTCTCTTTGCCCCCGCCCCGGCGCCTCTCTTAGCTCCAAGACTACCCTACTACTTTTAGATGAATTATTACAATTTTGTTGTTGCTTTGTACTTTTATAGGATTTTTTATGACTGTTATTTATGGTATTAAATGAATGAAATATTATTTTGTTGAGGTTTTATTCCTTTCATTAAGAAATTATAGGACTCAACTAATTCTCAGGATGTTAGTGAATAATTAGTATTGGTAGAAATACCACCCATTCGTACCAAGCGATTTGATTCTGCGTTCATAATTAGTACTGCTAAGGAATGGAGTGCCCTGCCAGCGTCTGTGTTTCCGGCAAAATATCACCGGCGTGTTCAAGAGAAGAGTGAATAGGTACTTACTTAGCTAGCATGCTACATCTTCAATCGCATCTTCACTTTCCACCATCAGGTGAGAGCGTGGTCAAATGCTAGATAAGTCTGTTAAGTTGTAAAAAAAAGAAAAAGTTACTTATATTTGTACCGTACCTTAGATACAAAATTGGAATTACCTATGGATTCCATTTTTGTTAGGAACTATTTGGATGATATTATATTAAAATTACAGGTAAGTATTATAATTTACTTATATATAATTATTTGTAATAAGCACTAATTATGACCGTATTAAATCAAGGTCGAATTCAATTCCACGCAATAAAATAGGAGTAGGTATAACACAAACCTAATTTAGGTACTAGTATTGCACGGTAAATAAACACATGCGTTTTTCTTAAAACTTTAAAATTATGCAAGAGAGAGAATAGTGCCCAAATCATAATGACAATTAAAGAAAAAACCACAATTATTAATTTTCTTTACCTCGGTGGCCTTCGTGTGAATAGATTGATTCGTATACCGTTACCTACACGACATGACTGGCAGCTGGATGTAGACCCGGCTGGGATACAAGCGCCGTGCCCCTCGTCGACCGCAACGTCACTCAGGGGCTCATGCGCTCATTTCTTCCACGAACCTGCAATATGTGAATGATCTTCCTCCTGAGGTTTTTCCGCATAACTAGGTACAGTATGAGAAACTTCAAGAAGTGTTGAAGAGTCGTCTCTAAGGGTATACAACGCACGGGCAATGTGCGTGGTAGTGCAGATATCCATAGGTGGCGGTGAACACGCGCCATCAGGTGGGCCTCCTTGTATGCCACTCATTTCATTTTAAAAAACTCAGACATCAAAGTATGTACGTATAGGAGCACTTTATGGCTCGCAAAGTTATGTAACAAAAACATGTGCTCGCCACACATCAAACGAATCAATATTTAATCTTTCTAACTTTAATTCATTCATCGGACATAGGTAGGTACATTATCTGTTATACCTATACATAAAACATGCCATTGTCGAGTAAGGTACTTTATAATTCAACCATAATCCAACATAATAATTCGAGTAATGACCTCTTTCAACTTCTCTTGCAGATTAGCTTTTGTCTACAAAGGTCATACATACTGATTGATAGTAACTCGCGAATAAAAATTTGATACCTGGAAGTTGTATAAACGGCCTTGCTATAATAAGATAATGAGTGATATGAACAAAAGCGGGCGCCGCGCAGTAGACCGGCTCGGCAAACCGCCGCGCGCCTCGCCGTGCGGACACATTCCGCCGAAGATCGCGACCTTGCCTTCGTTAAACGCTTCAATTAAAAGCGAAAGTTTCAATAAGCTCCTCGTAGGTGCGGGTTCGATTACTGGACCACGTGTGACGTCGTGCAAATCCGAATGTCACGAGTGGACACACGACGGATATAAAACGAGAGCGTACTCTACATTCGGCAGTTCAATCTCACAGTCGAACTTAATCAAACCTAAAATGGCATTCAAGGTACAGATAAACATTATATGGTTTTTTTAAATAATTAATATTGAGTGGCAATAATTCTAGATAGGTACTTATATATTATCGTTTTTTTCAGTTTGTCGTGTTCAGCGCCCTGGTGGCAGCAGTCAGCGCTGGCTTGCTCCCGGCCGCGCCCGTGGCGTACTCCGCTCCTCTTTCCTATAGCAGCCACGCCGTACACGCTGCTCCTCTCGCCTACTCCGCCCCTGTAGCCAAATACGCCACCCCCGTGGCCTACTCGGCATACGCCGCCCCTGTCGCCAAGGTCGCCGTGGCACCCGTTGCCAAGGTTGTTGAGGAGTACAACGCGCACCCTCAGTACAGCTTCTCTTATGACGTTCAAGATGGACACACCGGAGACTCCAAGTCCCAGCACGAGACCCGCGATGGTGACGTTGTCCACGGATCTTACTCCCTCATCGATGCTGACGGCACCAGGCGCACCGTAGACTACACCGCCGACCCCCACAATGGATTCAACGCCGTCGTGCGCAAGGAGGCCCTCGGTCACGTCGCCAAGGTCGCCGCGGTCGCCCCCGTGGTCGCTAAGGTCGCCGCTCCCGTTGCCTACGCTGCTGCCCCCGTCTACCACTCCGCCCCTGTGGCCAAGATCGCCGCTCCCGTCGCTTACTCCGCTCCTGCTTACCACTCTGCCCCCGCTGTGTACCACTCTGCCCCCGCAGTGTACCAATCCGCCCCTGTCTACCACTCTGCCCCTGTGTACCACCACTAAAGATACAAATATTAAGACAAACTGTGAATGCCATTACTGTAAATAAATTATTTATTTAAATTGAAATACCTATTTTAATGTGTTGTTGCCCTTAGCATAAAGTACCTGTAATTATATTTGAAAACTTGGTCTGAGAGGTACAATTTTATTTCACTGTACTTTTTATTACATTTCAAAACAAGTTTAATTTATTAAGGGTGGGTTTTTTATTCGTAGTTATGGTAACCAATGATTAAAAAATCTCTACCAAATTCTAACCAATGGTCAAAATTTGTTAGAGTTTTTAACCATTGGTTACCTTAACTACGGATCAAGAAACCCACCTTAAGTTACTAAATGTAGGTATGGAGAAATACTACAATTTCTATAAAGAAAAGAAGTGTATCAGACATCAAATATCTGGAAGCCAAGCGTGCCCGAGCGCGGTGGCGGAGCTAGCGCCTGTTCCGGGCCCGGGATAACGGACAAGCCGCGCTGCCGCCGCTTACGGCGCTCCGAGACTTCGTCACCCGTCGTCTTTCCGGGCAGAACCGAGAACCGCCGACCTGTTGGCACTGTCGACATCCTCTTGAATAGCACCTGAGTCTCGACCTTTTGTTCATCGCTCATAACGCTTATAATTTGCTTCTCGCGGTGCACGATCGCCTTACGTTCGTCTGCGCTGACCGTTTCGGATGCCATATCAGCGCACTTTCCAAGGAAAGCTTGTACGCGTTCAGGATCTTGCAGCTTTTTGGAAAACTCATATGCTTCTTCCACTTGTATTCGCACTTCGTTTGCATTTCCTTGCTGCATATCACCACTCATCAAAACGAAGCATCCGTTGAGCCACCATGTTACATTACCTAACTCATGAGCCTCTCTCTGGCAGCGCTTTGCATAAAACTTGGCAAGTGCATAGTTCTTTTGAGTGCATAGTAGCCGAGCTAATTCGTACATGAGCCAACATTTCATTGTAGCATTTTCACACATTTCTAAAGTCATTACTACCTTTTCCGTAGCTTGTTTGATGTCTATGAACTTGAAAGGATAGTTTGCCATGACTGAGTCGAAGGACTGTGGGCGACCCACGGGTAATCCCATAAGAAAAGCTATACGTCGTCTATTACCACGCTCGCTAAGGGTATAAGAAAGACGGTGTTGTGATAAGTACCCTTCTCCGACAGCCCTGTATAACCGATCTGTATAAACTTCCTTATCGGGCAATGTTCTGGGCGTCTTACTATCGAGGAACAGCTGCATTCGTTCAGCTTGAGCTATCAAGTCCATCACACGATTGTCACGCAAACTCTTTTCAATTTGCTTTAATAAACGCTCAGAAGTACGCGCACCGATTTCTCGCTCCTTGATAAGCACAGCTTCCTTGTATTTACTCTGGTGTTTTGATTCTGCTTTTTCAGCAAGCTTTATGGTATAGTACGGTCGTTGCGATCTTAACATATCCTGTCTCTCGCTCAATGATCTTAAGGCTTCCTTAACAATAGACATCAACTGTGCACTTCCACTAGAATTCGCAGATTGCATACGAGGGTCCTCCAGGAGCTCCTGAAGAAAAAATTTATCATAAGCCATTGGTCCTAGGTACTTCATAGCCATTACTCTCGCCAGAGTTAAGTGTTTTCTAGCTTCCATTTGAGTCAATTTGCGCTTACGTTCTGGTTTAGGAATTCGAGAGACATGTAAAACTCTTTGCGGTTCATCTTCATCGAGTCGCGCTGCTTCAATTTGTTTGATCAGAGGGAGGAATTCCAGCATGACGCTGCCAGCGTTTACTCCAATACAATCTTGTATCGTCTCCAGTCCTTGGTTGATGCCTTCCATGAAGTAGGGCGGCTGCTTGCGCACTCGCAAGCCGCGATAGTTCATCACTACGGAGCGCTCAAAATCAGACATGGTGTACATGGCGCGTGCCTGCATGTTGCGCGCTATCATGTTGCCGGGCGCCAGTTTGAGCGCAATCTCAGCGTCAGCATACGCCTGCACGGGCTGCACGGCATCAGCGCACACCCGACTCCTGCCAGTGAGCATCCGCACATCGTCAGGAGTGCTCTTGAATGCTTCATCGTACGACACTTTCGATTTTTCAAACTGTTCTAGTCGTCGCAAATAAGCGCCTCGCTCACGGTACACAGTCAGTGCACCGTAAAGTTGCTTCTCTTCCATATTAGTTTTAACTGTAAAATAAACCTCTACAAATAATAAAATATATCTGATATAATTTTAAAACTCTACCTTTGTCACATAATTACTCTTGATAATTACAATATACTTACTCTTTGATTACACTTAGCGTAGCGTCACATACTCTTTGAATTACACAGACCTTTGTTTGTTACAATACAAACACAGAGTAACTTTGTTTTTTCTCTAATCTGTGGTTACAAAGAGTCACAGATTAGAGAAAAAACAATTGACTATACAGATGGAGCAAAGACTTTTGTGAACACCAATGCGTACCATGAATACCATGATCGCCGCCTCGATAAATATGCCTTGTTTTTGCTCTCAGTTGCGTGTGACCGCGCCTAATGAAGGTGATGTAACTCAGGTATTATTGTTTTACAACACTATTATCTTAGAAAATTGGCAAGTTGAAATGGCAATGGGCTGGCTACTTCGCTCATAGAACTGACAACCGATGGGGGAAAAAAGGTTCTCGAGTGGCGACCACGAACCGGAAGACGTAGCGTAGGCCTGTCCCCCACTCGGTGGACCGACAATCTGGGGAAAGCCGCGGGGAGCCGATGGATGCAGGAGGCGAGCAGCCACTCAATGTGGCGCTCTCTGGGGGAGGCCTATGTTCAGGCGCGTCTTCAGGCTGTTGAATGTTGATGCAGACGAAATTCTAGGTATACTTATAATATAGACGGTAGAATGAACAACAAATAACACTTTTACTAGGTGGTAGGACTTTTCTACAAAGTTCGTCTAGGTAGGTACCACCGCTTTACTTTAAAACAGTAGAATAGGTAATGAAACAAACTTTTGTTTATTAGTGGAAAAGTCGCAACAAACAGTCTTTGATGTTCTTAATCTAATATGAAGATGGGCTAAAATGGCGCGCATTTACAATGCAAATGGCGCCACGGGCGTGTGGTGAAAATTAGAACTACATCTTTAGTTTCATTTCCTCTTTAGTATTAAAGTGAGACAAACGTATTGAGCAAAAACGCTTCCAAGGAGTTTCGATCATTCCGCTTATTTATTCTCGTTATTTGAAACTCCTTGGTGAAATTCTTATATATGTTTTATTGAAATTAAAAGAAAACCGTAAAGGTTACGCACGGCCTATACAACGAAGGATGCGGTAAAATAGGTACTTAGGTGAGAGTACCTATATTACCGCACGCTCCGTTGTATGGTGCGTAATGTCTAACTTTCAAACAATGTGTACAGGCTTTGTAAATGTATTTTTTGAGCAAATGTGTTGAAAAAGTACTTACTTATATGAGTGTTCTATCAGTTGTATAGTTCTCATAGTATAAGCTTAAAGCTTTGCTTATTCGTTTAGGGCTAGACACTAGAATGTGAATTGTCCACACCTTCGAGTTTCTTAAATGCTCGAAGGGCCACACCTGTTACTTTATTTTTTCTACGTATTTTCCTATACTTAATACCAATAAAAAGTTATTATATATTTCTTGGAGAGGAGATCCGCAGGAGAACTAAAGTGACCGATATAGCTCTTAGAGTTAGTAAGTTGAAGTGGCAATGGGCAGGCCACATCGCTCGTAGAACTGACAACCGATGATGATGATATATTTCTTGCTAATTCTTTCTGAGTATGTATAGGTAATGTAGGTACCTACCTAAGTAATCAAAAATTCTGTATCGTCGTCAGTCCAACATGTTGTTTTCTCTTACAAAGAGACAGAGAGAGAGAGAGAGAGAGAGAGAGAGAGTAAGCCATAAATAAACCATCGCGCTGCCCAAGTGCGAGTTGGTGGATGACACACGTCCTCTAATTTTTTGTAATTCTTGAACTTGCCGGTTTCCTTATGATGTCTTTCTTCACCCTTTTATTTAAGAGCAAGTGCAAATTCCGCACGTAACTTGAAAAGTCATTGATGCAACGGCGAGCGCGATTCGAACCAAGTGCGCAAAAGTCGCACGGATTGCCGCTAAACCACACTCGTTTACAAAATGGTATCTATAATTAATAGTAACCAAATAAAAGTAAATATCAGGTAAAAAAAATATTAGCCATTTAATATTCGTTATCAGTCCTTGTGTGCGCACAGATGTTAAACAGCTACAACCTGCGCAGCGGGGCCAGGGTAGTAGGGTGCAGCGGCTAACCTAGCGAAGGGCTGGTAGCCAGGGAAGGCGTACCGGGCCAGGGGGTTGAAGGCCGAGGGCAGGGCAGCGTAGCGCTGTACTGGAGCGAACACGGGCGCGGGAGCAGGCACGGGAGCGGGCACGGGAGCGGGCACGGCGGTGGCATAGCGCGCCGCGGTCACTACAGGAGCGACTGGCTCTACCACGGCAGGCTCAACGACGCTGACGGCCTGTGGAGCGACCTTAGTCACGTCTGCGTTGAAGCCATTGCCATTGTCGAAATAGTTCACCACGCGTGTCCAACCATCGGCCTCCAGCAGAGAGTACTGGCCCTGCACCAAATTGCCGCTGCGCACCTCGTTCTGGCTCTTGACATCACCGGTGGTCTGATCAACTACGTTGTACCCGAAACTGTACTCAGGGTTTGAGTCTGATAAGTCTTCGAGCCTCGCGAGCGCCGGCCCTGCCACCACTGCTGGTGCTGGTTCCACCACTACTGGGATGTTTCCAGCGCGCACGAGCGCTACAAGGCAAGAGATGATGACGAACTGAAACAAATACCGATATTATTATATTGTGGCTATAATTTATGTGTATCACATATGACAGTTGTACTTGAAACAGTGACACGGTTTAGCGAGGGCAGGACTAGAGCAGTTGCGCAAGCGCGTGCGCTAAGAAATTACTAACAAGCCGAGGATAGCCCGTTCGTCAAGGACACGCGAGGTGTCGTCCACCGCATCTGAATGAGCTTAGAGAACAGTGTGGCACTGCGCGTGTATTGTGGTCATATTTCACGCAGATGCGGTCGAAAGTAGAGCGCCGAAATAAGAAAGAATAATGGATTTGTAACGGATGTCCGTGCGAATGCTAATTTTATTTCAGAATTTTAATGATTTAGAAATAGTTGTGACAGTCGTTGAAAAGCAGCTACTTAGACGCAACGTGTATGTTATGTGAATTAGTAAAAATCTGTAAAAATTGGAAAGGATTTAAGTAAGTAATATGTACGTTATGCACTTAATACTATAGAAGAATATATTTTTTTGTTCTGGTGCTTAGAGAATATAGCCAGAATGGTTTTTAATAGTTTGCCTGAGCATATTCAATCCCTGAAAGTTGGTTTATAACTTTAAAAAAAATATAAATACTTAAATAAATTTAAAAATAAAAGATTAAAATAAAAAAATAAGTCTAATAGACCTACAGAAAACATTTATGCTATAAATAGATAAGTATAGGTAGATAATATAAAAAACATAGAATTATTTTTAAAAAGGAATGTTGTGAAAATATGGAGGTAGGTACAATAAATCTTGGTCCACAAAGCTATGCTTATCAAATCTATAAGATCTTCGTATCAAGAAAGATTTTAGAAAAACATATCATTGTTTGAAAATTCAAAAATTTCAATTAGAAAATTGAAAATTGCTGTTTTAGAAGTATGATTCTTAGGTTAACAATTTGAAAAAAAATGGAAAAATTGGAAATTCAAAAGTTAGCTTTGTGATATAGAACTAGAGATTCAAATTACCTTAAAGGCCATTTTTTGGTGCTTGGGATGGTTTGTTGTGTGAAGTCAGGTGAGACTATGCTCCTGTGTCGCCCGCCGGGGTATATATACCAGCATCTCGTTGTGACACATAGCCCCAAGTTCGCGTATTGTATTGTACTTGCACGTCACCAGGATGTGCACGCAATTGGAAATGAGGTAGGTACAGTTTGTCAATGGCGGAAAATTCAAACGCGTACTTGACTTTTGGCCAATTGTTATGAAATTTTTCGGAATGTATATAAAAGTGTGGCAAATCTCTTCAACATCTTGCTGTAGGTATCTTTTCAAATAGGACAGCAAGTGTACAGAAAGTAACGACGGACTGTTTTCAGTGTTCATTTGATACGTACTCGTTAATGAGCCTGAGATTGATAGCCTCCGTGGTGTGGTGGTTAAGCAGGTCAGATCATAACCCGGAGGCGGCGGGTTCGATTCCCGCGACAGGACAAGTATTTGAGCACAGGAAAAATAGCGCAAATATTTTTTTTTGTGTTTGAGTGTTGTGGGACCATGGTCCTCGTAGTTCCTGGGTCCCTAGATACAGGGAATCCTAGTTAGGGTCCAGGATCTATGTATGTGATCGTTGGGGGTTATGGTATTGTATTGTAATTAAGCCTGAAGATGTTCATTTGGTAAAATTAACGCACTTTGACATATTAAACCTACGACTTTACAGAGTAAAATACTTCATTACTAGTGAATTTTCTAGCCAGCGGATGCACTTTACCATTATATAATTATATACTAATACTATCCTGGTTTGTAAACTTTAAGCCGGATGTAGATGGCCGACTGGCCTGTTAGCTCAGCTGGTAGTAACTCTGCCTTCTGAACTATAGCTTGTGGGTTCGATTCCTACCCAGGACAAACATTTGTGTGATGAACATCGATGTTTGTTCTGTGTCTGGGTGTTATATTGTATTCTATATATGTATTGACAAACAAAAAAGTATCTAAGTATTCTATCAGTTATCTGGTTCCCATAGTACAAGCTATGCTTAGTTTGGAGCTAGATGGCGCTGTGTGAAATGTCGAAACATTAAAAAAAAAGATAGGTACAATCAGCGGCCGTATCATTAACAACGTCTACAGATTACATTTGAATGCAGGGCAATGATTAAACAGGACAGGCATGATTTAAAGCATTAGCATTCCCCCGGTTTCTCGTACGTTTGTTAAAGTTAAACTCATGCCGGCTTAAAAGTACTGAATGGTGATTGGTTGAAGACAGCCGATGATCAACAGGCAACCAATGACCATCCCGTATTTTTAAGTTGACATGATAGATAGATAAACTCTTTAATGAAACACACAATTCATTAAAAATAAGTGAGTTTAACTTAACAAACGTAGATACCAGAAACCGGGGGAGATGTAATACATGTGATATTCTTTTAAGAAAGGGTCCAACTGACTTCAACCACCTTAGTTTTTATACTGCGAAATGCTTGGAAGATATCATCATCAATATAATTATTATATCCAGTTATTTCAGTTTACAAACCAAACAACCATACCCATTTAGATGAAGGAGAAGACTTTCTTTGCATGGACCGTGGGTGTATATTCAAAGTGCAATTAACCAGCGTACAGCATAAAATTACTTTATATTTATGCAAACCTCCAAAATATTTATTTTTGGCTTCAGCGTATCAGTGTTCTACAGGTGTCATCGGTGAGTGCGCTGCGGAGTTACACAATCTAAATAAATAAATATGTGTGGACATTTCACACAGCGCCATCTAGCTCCAAACTAAGCATAGCTTGTACTATGGGAACCAGATAACTGATGTATTACACACATCAAAGAAATCTAAGCAACATGCATGATATTACAAATTTACCATTTATATTAATTAATTTCTAAGTATTTACTCACTCAAAGATCGTAGGTAAGTAAACTTTTTGTTATTGATGACATACTGGCTGGTTGTAAAAAAAAATAATATGATTATGTTTTGTTTTTTCATAAAATTCAAATGACTGGGAATTTGTTATGAATTTAAGTGCGTTTTAATTGACACGTTTATTCTTGATTTTATAATTTTACCAACCATTTAAATAAAGTTAGCGACAAAATTGAATCGTTAGATATTCTTCACGTCATGGAGCGACGTCATTTGACGGCAGATGAAATGCAAAGAGCTGTAGGGATGTTGCAAGCGGGAAGTAATCAATCTCAGGTATCTCGACATTTTGGCATTCATAGAAGTGTTATTTGTCGTCTTTGGCAGCGCTACAATAATACAGGGGAACCCGCTGAACAGCACCCAGGCCGTAGAAGGAGTACAACCACTCGGCAAGACCGGTACATACAACTGACTGCAAGACGTCAGCTGATGTTAACCGCTCGAGAGCTAAGTTTGAGGCTACAAAATTCAAGTGGTGTTGATGTAAGTCCCCAAACTGTGCGAAATCGACTGCATGAGTACGGCCTACGAGCTCGACGCCCAATCAGGTGCCCACCCATACGTCACGGGAATCGCGCTCGTCGAAATGAATGGTGTAGAGAACGCATAACATGGACCCAGGAAAAATGGGATAAAATTATGTTTTCCGATGAGCTGCGATTCGGGTTTAGGCCTGATACAAGAAGGGTGCAAGTGTACCGTCGGCCCGGAAATACTGAAAGGCTCAGGTGCGTTCAGGAAGTTCATCCATACAGCGGCTCAACAGTTATGGTATGGGCGGGTATTATGAAGAACAGGTGAACTGAGCTCGTTTTTGTAAATGGAAACATGAACGCTGAAAATTACGTTGAGGATATTCTCAGACCTTATGTCCATCCATTTGCACAAACCTGTGGCTCCGATTTTACGTTAATGCATGACAATGCGCGTTCACATACAGCTCGGCGAACCAGTGAATACTTGGCAACGGAGAACATCCGGGTATTGCCCTGGCCTGCACAATCGCCAGACCTCAACCCCATCGGGCACGCATGGGACATGCTCCAGAGACGTGTTTTGAAGGACTTGGACGGAGTGACAACAACCCAATGGCTGAAGGATTTTCTACAATTCCATTGGGAGCGAATACCGCAAGATGACATAAACAGTCTCATTAATTCAATGAATAATCGTTGCCGACAAGTTCTGAATAGCAGAGGAGGCCATACTTTGTATTAAACTGTCCTATGCTTTCACAATAAATTCATTTTCTTTAGAAATTTCATTTTGTAATAATTTTAAAAATAAAATACATACGTTATAATGTGAAGAACCATCCTAAAATTTAAATTAGTACATGTTGCTTAGACTTTTTTGATGTGTGTACTTAGATACTTTTTTGTGTGTAAATATATACATAGAATAAAATATAACACCCAGACACAGAACAAACATCGATGTTCATCGCACATAATATGTTTGTCTTGAGTGGGAATCGAACCCACAACCTACAAATCAGAAAGCAGGGTTACTACCAACTGAGCTATCAGGCCAGTCAACATCTCATTCAACCATCTCCATTTCACCATGGGACGACAAGACGATGAAGCCACAAAGCTATGTGCCATCCATATAATTGATATTCCTTCGATTCGTACAACTGCTGTTCGATTCGACATCTATAACCCGGGCAACGAAGGAATGGAACACTTTACCAGCGTCTTTGCTTTTCGATAAGTATAATCTGGAGCTCTTCAAGTCGCGAGTGAATAGGTATCTTCTAAGCAGGCATGTACCATCGTAGGCCGCGTCGTCACTTTCCATCAGATGAGATTATGGTCAAATGCGAGTCAATTCAGTTATATAAAAAAAACTTTATGCAAAACTTATTAAAAATGCATTCAGCCACAGTTATCTATGGTTAGAAAGGTTTATGTTTATGTGGACTCAAATATATTAATCCCGTATGTTTAATAGGTATTTAAACAGATTTGTACCTAATACTGTCAAAAACAATCAATTTAACGATTACAATTTTTTTACATAAAGTGGATTTTACTCGGAGTTCTATTTTCCAAAAGCGCCCACCACGTTTTAATTACCCTCTACCAAACTGCCTGTAGGTATATGCCTGCAATTGCCCGAACAGTAAGGAAAGTAGCGTTGTGTGTCAATTTATATTGATGAAACTCATATACGCGAACTTGTATTTTCCAAATAGATCTCCCTACACGCCCACCACATTTGGATAACCCTCTACCAAATACCCTGTATGAATATAGGTCGTACAAAAGAAAATAATTATATCTCTATAAGCGTAATAATAATTTATTTTTCCTAATCTAGATATTTACAAATCATTATCATTACTTCGAGTTTCGCTAGTTAGTATGATTTTGGTATCAGTTTAGTGGTGGTAGACGGGAGCTGAGTGGTAGACGGGAGCGGACTGGTAGACGGTAGGGGCGGAGTGGTAGACCGCGGGGGTGGAGTGGTAGACCGTGGGGGCGGAGTGGTAGACTGGAGAGGAGTAAGCGACAGGAGCGGCGACCTTGGCTACGTGGGCGGAGTGGTAGACGGGAGAAGCGGAGTAAGCCAGAGGAGCGGCGATCTTGGCGACCGGAGCAGAGTGGTAGACGGGAGCAGCGGCGTAGGTGACAGGAGTGGCGACCTTAGTGACCACGGGGGCCACCGCGGCGACTTTGGCAACGTGGCCGAGGGCTTCCTTGCGCACGACTGCGTTGAATCCGTTGTGGGGGTCAGCGGTGTAGTCTACGGTACGCTTGGTGCCATCGGGGTCGACGACGGAGTAGGAGCCCTGCACGACGTCACCATCGCGGCTCTCGTGCTGGGACTTGGAGTCGCCGGTGAGACCGTCCTGCACGTCGTAAGCGAAGCTGTACTGCGGGTGCGCGTCGTACTCCTCCACGAGCTTGGCGACGGATGCCACGGCGACCTTGGCGACAGGCGCGGCATACGCTGAGTAGGCCACGGGCGCGCCGTGGTACGCCACGGGGGCGGCGGGCAGGAGACCAGCGCTGGCGCAAGCCAACAGACCGGCGAATGTAACAAACTGAAAATAATAATAATTAATAAATTAGTAAACATTGATTTAATTTGTTTACTAGGCACATTCTAAAACATTCATTGATAAAAAAAACTCAACGTCCAGATATAAGTATGTGTAATGACAGCCTCCGTGGTGTAGTGGTTGAGCAGGTTGGCTCATAACCCGGAGGTAGCCGGTTCGATTCCGGCGACAGGACAAGTATTTGTGCACAGAAATAAAAACTGCAAATGCTTGTTCTGTGTCTGGGTGTCGTGGGACCATAGTCCTCGTAGTTCCTGGGTCTCTAGATATAGGGAACCCTAGTTAGGGTCCAGGATCTATGTATGTGACCCTTGGGTGTCACTTATTTAAATAATTATTTATAAACGTTTATGTAACTATGAAATGACTCTAATGGGGAGATTATTAGATATGGGATTTATAAATATTTTTTAATTTCGTAGTTTCAGCAACTATGATATTTTATTAACCAAAATATCTGCTTACCTTGAATGCCATCGTTGTTAGTTAGTTGTGCTTAGATTGAGTGATAGAGAGCGTGTCATAAAGCTTCGAGTAATACTTCTTGTTATATATTACCACTAAATGCCTGAGGCGTGGGCTGTCCTGTCACTAACTCACTGAGATAGTACCAGCCAATAAATCAATTGTAGAGGCTGACATTGCCGCATAATAGTGCAAGGACTTCGACATATATCTAGGTGATAGCACAGTACCTAATCATTACACTTACAAAAAAGATTTTGTGAAAAACGCAATATTTAAACAAAACTCGTCAAGTATAAATATAAACACAATAATGAGTCTTTAATATATTATATATTATTACGACACTAAAACAACACATTAGACAAAACATGGTTTTAAAATATAAATTAATATATCTCAGACAGATGATTAAAATTTAATGATTTTTTGAAATATCTGATCCACTCCGGCTGTGCACGCTAATTTTATAGGCGATTTCATTTTATATTTTATCCGTCCTACACCCCTTTCCACCATGCTTCTCTATTTTCTCTTTCTGTACACTTTTCCCCATCTCTTCCTTCCCCCTCTATTCGTCCTTAGTTCTTCCCTGTCTCTTGTCTCTTGTTGTCTTCTGGGTGGAAGCCCTTAACTAAAAAGACCTTATAACTCTTTTCTGGATAAACCGATTTTGATGAATAGATAACGGCAAACGGCACCCATCAAAAAGTTATTGTGTGATGAATACATGTAATTTCATTTACTCACTTTATTTGGTTTTTTTAGCATAATTTAGATGTATCTTTAGAGGTAATCTAATTTAATGCTATTAAAACTACATTGTATACTAAGTATACTAATAGATAGATAGATAGATAGATAGATCGACTCTTTATTGTACACCGTAAAATAACAAAAATTTACAAATAGAAAAAACTTAATTAACTTATACTAGTACAATAGGCGGTCTTATCGCTTAGAACGATCTCTTCCAGACAACCTTTGCATAGGAAGGATATCAGTACTTAAAGTTATGGGCTTCGGTGTACAGGTAAATCAAAACAACATAAAAATAAATAATAGAATGATACATGGAAATACTATTACAAGAGTTTTATTCTACTTAGAATATAATGCAAAAAAAAAATGCAAATAATAAACATACATACAAATATACATACTATATGAAATAAAGTAAATATATACCAATCAATAAACATACTTATAGATGCCTATTTTATTTACTACCTAACATATTATGATTGGATTTATAGTAACAAATACCAATAAGTAACTTACTTCATACCAATTTGCGACAAGTAGAAATAACTTACTTGATCCTTAAAAATTTGCAGTGACTCAGCGTGCCGTATCGACACCGGCAAACTGTACAACTAATACTACTTACTTATAATGGGTGCTATTAAACTAAAATTCTAAAAACTATTTGCAACAGTGTCAGAGAATAGAAAATTTAAAAAAATAAAATGACAAGTTTGCTGCAGTATATTTATTTTGCCGCATGTTGTAATTTTAGCAGCTGCCGCTCTACAGCCTATTTCCTAATTATTTGACTTTGGCAAAAAGGAATTCAATCCCCTTTTTGTATATGAGATTCCTGACACCAATATTCTGCTAGAGCGTGATACAAACGTAATGGCGCCTGTGAAGTGTGCTGCAAGCCCCTGCACGCTGCACAGTCCACATACCACTTACCTCTGCCCGCGCACACCTGATTTTTGCTACTGCGCAGCGTTTCGCGTCGACTTCACAGCCGCCACTACTTTTAAATCGCACTCTACTGTTCGACTGTTAATGAAAATTGGAGCCAATATTAGGTCATCTGAAAATTCTGATATATTAGATATTCTAATCAAGTGACTAAAGTGCTATTTCAAACAACGAACGATCTGCTGCACTACAAGCTTTGCTACGAGCCACGCTACGGGCTACGCAACGAGCTGCGTGTGCTACGAAGGATATTTTTTTTTTATGTAAACGAATGACGTGACGAGCCAGTCATGTATTAATTCAGTTATATGCGAAAGCGTCTTACTTAGGCAAAAAACATATCAAAATAATTACAATGAAATTGCAGCACATACATGTTCTAGCTATACAAAGCCCCACTACCGAAAAAAGATAGCTGAATCCCTAAATTTGTCCATTTTTCTCATGTAATGTATTAAAGTAAAAATTATGAAAGTATCTATTGTTCATCCACAAAATGCTTGTAATTGCCCTATCCTAATCTTTACGGGAGTGACATAGTCAATAATGACTAAACTCCTATTAAAAAAACAGATAAAAAAAATCCTAAGCTTAAAATCCTATTATGTTACCATCTTAGTCCTAGAATATTTTCGTTACCTAGATCAGGCATGTCAAACTTGCGGCCCGCGGGCTGCATGCGACCCTCAATGCATTTATTTGAGGCCCGATCCAATTTTAAGAACAGCCTCCTTTCAGAAACACCAAGTGTGCCAATTTAAAGTAACAAGTATATTTAAAACAAGAAAAAATTTGTATTTCTTAAATTCCCGCGATTTGAACACATATTTATAGTTAAAAAGCGGCTAGCGGTTAGCGGTTGAAATTAAGAAGCACAAAAATTTTAACCGGGAGGATGGTTTTAGGTTGGCTTCATCATGGAACCCAGTGTTGGGCAAGTGTTTGCGTCGTGACTTGCGCCCGGACAAATCGGATACTGTTAGTGTTGTGTGTCGTGACATTTCTACGTGTGTTTACAACCATTAAGTTTCAAGTGCGGGTAGTTTTGCGTAAACTACTCGTTTTTTCGTGCACGGATACCCGCATCTCCAGTCTACTCGTGACCACGGCCAATGCAACTTGGTTGAAACGTCGAGGTAAATAAATAATGTTTTTAGCGTGATTAAGTCCTGTATTAAACTATAAATAAGAAAAAATTTGGGTTTTGCAGCCCATTGTTTCTACGGTCCATTATCCAAGCGGCCCATCAATTACTTTCAGTTTGACATGCATGCCCTAGATGATAGATCGCGTTCGAGGTCGTGCGGCTACTGCGCCAGTTTATTCCAACTTTGGTATTATATTACGGATTTTGGAGCCGATAATTGAAATTATGACTTGAAATATGTAGTTTTCTTATTTCTTTATACAGGCTGCAATATTGAATCCATTAGCATAAATTGAGTACATGGTAGTGCATCGATGATGATTATTAAAGAGTAAAGAGTACAATTTTTTTTTTTGAAAATCATGAAAATTGCCGGCGCCTGACGTAGTTGGAACGAATGATTTTGATACTTTTAAAAGGTTCTGTTACTGTATAAGTATGTAAGCAGTATTTAATCAATTTAATTTAATTTTGTAATACCCACTAGGTGAACTGACGACCTTGTGAAAACCACGAAGGGCCGATGGATGCAGGTGGCAAGCAGCCGCTCTAAGTGGCGCTGTGTAGCAGAGGCCTATGTTCAGAAGTGGACATCTTTAGGCTATTGATGATGATGATGAATTTGTACTGTAGCAGTTGAGTAAGTTATATATATTTTGGAGTTATTAACAATAGCATTAGATTTCATACATTTTGGTCCACACGTGACCGGGAGTAGCTACCTAGTTTCAAAAGATGCTAGTAAATTCAATTACACCCAGTATAGAAATTTTAATAATGGTAAAAATCCCTGAAAGTTTTTCGTAGCAAAGAGAGCACAATGATAAATAAGTTATATAAGGTAAGTCTGACGAAAAGATAATGACCCCTGTTGAACTTTTGTTCAAAACACGTTATCAAAGGACAGTAAGCACAGCACGCACATGCCTCAAGTTTTGCCTGGGGGCTTCATACAGCCAATATATAATCGACCAATGTTCTGAATTTACATTACACATTCTACATTCTTCATCACTTTAGCACGCATCACAAGCAATGGCTTTCAAGGTTGGGATATGATAAAATTATAACATTGAACAACTTTATTTTTGTAAATTTTATACTTATTCAAATTGAATTAACCTTACGTAAGTATTATAAAATTATTATTTTTTTCAGTTTGTTGCATTCGCCGGTCTGTTGGCTTGCGCCAGCGCTGGTCTCCTGCCCGTCGCCCCCGTGGCGTACCACGGTGCACCCGTGGCTTACTCAGCGTATGCCGCGCCTGTCGCCAAGGTCGCCGTAGCACCCGTCGCCAAGCTCGTGGAGGAGTACGACGCGCACCCGCAGTACAGCTTCGCTTACGACGTGCAGGACGGTCTCACCGGCGACTCCAAGTCCCAGCATGAGAGCCGCGATGGTGACGTCGTGCAGGGCTCCTACTCCGTCGTCGACCCCGACGGCACCAAGCGTACCGTAGACTACACCGCTGACCCCCACAACGGATTCAATGCCGTCGTGCGCAAGGAGGCCCTCGGTCACGTCGCCAAGGTCGCCGCGGTCGCCCCCGTGGTCGCTAAGGTTGCCGCTCCCGTCGCCTATGCTGCTGCTCCCGTCTACCACTCGGCTCCGGTCGCCAAGATCGCCGCTCCTCTGGCTTACTCCGCTTCTCCCGTCTACCACTCCGCCCCCGTGGCCAACATCGCCACTCCCGTCGCTTACTCCGCTCCGGTGTACCACTCCGCCCCCGCGGTCTACCACTCCGCCCCCGCCGTCTACCACTCCGCTCCCACCGTCTACCACTCTGCTCCCGTATACCACCACTAAATATGTAGATGCCAAAGTCAAGTAATGATAATGATTTGTAAATATCTTGATAAGGAAAAATAAATTATTATTAAATACGCTTTGTTATAATTTGTTTCTTTGGTACGACGACGCTGCCAAAAATAATAGGGGCTAAAGTGTGAAATTGCCATTGTATAGTATGAAACGACATAAAACCTTCATGGTATGAGATTTTCGTGTGAAACGTTTTTCACATGATACCTTCCTTCTGGTTCACTGTCGAAACTCATAAAATCGTTTGTCATAATTTTGTTACAAATAAAAATGTTACTTATAATCATCATTTCACATAATGTGATTTATTATACTTTCACTACATCTAATTTTCTTTATTATAAATCAAAATTAATAATAATCCAAATTTATAAGAATGAAACTCATAAGGCGTATATAACATAACAGTACAAATTTATAATGTTCTTTTACCATAACTAACTTTAAGCATAAAACAAAATATCAATAATACTGTAAATTAATGTGACTGGAACTGTTGATTGTTATATATATCCTAATCAGTTATAAAAACGTAGTACGGCAAGCCAATTTGCTCTTCAATCTATGCAGGCACTTCATCCAGTCAAAACAAACAAAATTAACGTGTGGACTGTGGGTAATTGTAAAATAACTTATATTTTCTCATGTTATGTTGATTTTGGTGTTGTTGGTGAACTTTGTGCATTATTTTAATAAATAACTTGAAATGTCTAATAAAAACACGTGTAAAATATTTAAATCAAATAACGGTAACCTGAAACTTAATATAGATGGTTTCTGTAATTTTTTAATATAAGGATAAGTGACTTCTGGCACTTCGCCGGCCGCTGCCGCGGCACGCTCGCTACGCTTCGCTTCGCTCGCTCGGCTCGTGCGTCGTGTGGTCACAGTTAACCTAACGCTCCTCCTCGCTTCGCTCGTCGTCGCACCTATTTATGACTTTGCCTTAGACTAGTATCTTAGTATCTTTAGGGTATACATGCATATGTATATAATGATTTAACTACCTCAAAATTATTATTATGTTAACTAAAAAATATGAAAAAGTCATTATGAACAATACAATTATGAATGCTGATTATTATGAAATTATAAGTAATGAAATTTATAATAAAAAAAAGTATGATAAAAAAATTCTTAACATTAACATTATAACATAATTTTTAATAAATTTAAACATTATTTGAATAAATTGTATAAGAAAAGATCAATATAAAAAGTAACTATTATGAACAAAGTTATTTATAAATAACCACCATTATAAATTTCATCATTATTAAAAATGAGGTATGTGAAATGAAATTATGAATAATGAAATTATTAGTACAGACGGTATCCCCTTCCTTCTTTTAAAAAATGAGCATGATTTTCGACTTTCATTCAGCTTAAGGTGGGTATAGACTACAAAATTTTTTGGAGCATTTCTGTGTAATGTAATGTTCTTACGAATGGTACAATACAGGCAAAAGCTCAGTTTCCAAAGCATTTCCATGTAATGTAACGTTCCTGCGAATACTCGGCGTTATGTTACGGGTAAATGCTCACAGCGAGTGTGCATTTACCAACATTTCGTTGTACCTTGCGTTCATTCTTTTTTGAAATGTCGGACCTACAAGTTGCGTGTGCTGCGTTTATAAATGTTACACCAATATGCTCGTTGGTTTATAACAAAGAGGCGAGCGTGTTCGACGTTTAGTTCGTAAAAGGATGATACACTAGAACATATCATAGAGCGGCTCGTTGTTCTGTTACAAGTAAATGTTGTAGTCTATACTCACCTTTAGACGTGAAAGATGGGAGTCATTGTTTGACCGAGTGAACGAAGTGAGTGAAAGGGATTTTTGCTTTCGTCTGTAAAAGGTCCGGATAGATATAGTTATTAGTAGGTACCTATAGTTTTTAGATTTTATTAATTACTGTTGATTATAGTTAGTTTCTGTTGTTTTATTAAGTATTTGATAGAGGAAGTTATCCAAAACAGTAGTAATCTCCCCTCTCCTCCTTTTTTTATGAGTGTTATCCCTTCACGGTTAGTGGCATAATTGTGCCGCATTTGGCGGAAACAGTAGCCAACATTAAAAAAACAGGTCCGGATGCACGTACTTGCGCTCAGGTCGCATTTTTTAACGAATCTTGACGAAAATTGGTATACAGGTTTTGCAGGTCCAGGGGTTTTATTTTCATCGGCGATTTTTTATTGGAGGGGTAATTCCCACAAAAAGGGGGGAAGTTTGCTGCGGCACCATTTCTCGCCCACAGAGTAACATTGTTTTTTTCTCTAATCTGTGTTCTCGCCCGATTTTGATATTACCTTCTTGATATTGCCAGTCCACTGAAAACTCATTAATACCAAAGACTACCTCCCAAAAGATACCATGTTTTTCTCGTTCACCAACCTCATTTTTAGAATAATCGCACTGTCCAACACCAGAGAGTATATAACCAATATGCTATTCAGCACGGCGACTGCATGGAAAATGGATGAAAAACACTTTTTCTTTAATTTTGCATGAATCACGTGACGAGCTAGTCGTTTGCCTGATGTTAAGCGTTACTGCCACCCATAGCTAAATTAATAAGCTAAAAACTAATCTTTTCTTAGCCTTTTAGCTGTTATTCTTACATTTTCCTCGCTGTAGTGAGGTGAAAAGTTGTGTGTTGCACTCGGCAGCAAAGTTTTTCTGCGTCTCTTACCTTTGAAACCTTCGCTACGCTCAGGATTCTTCATTTGAACCACTCGCTACGCTCGTGGTTCAATCCTAGGATCCTTCGCTTGCTCATGTTTCAATTCAAGTACTCGCGCCAAAAACCAACTTTGCAGCCTTGTATAACAAATAACTATTCACTTGGTTCTTTTGTGTTGTGTCTTAAAATATTGGTAACGTTTCCTACACCAACTTTTTATTAGATGTACGATGTACAGTCGCCTGCACTAATAAGTATACATTTTATAATTTTTAAAATAATGTCATAGTATTAAATTTCTCAAAAATGTACTCAGCATGCATGCAACAATTATGTATCCAACAACTTGTGGCATAACTATGTATACATAGGCAATAAATAATGTAAATGAGACTATTGGTCAGAAAAATGGTTACATTATAATCATCAATAATAAGTAACCACACGCGGCCTGCAATGATATGTATACATCAGTAGTTCCAAAATAATGTCGCAGTATTAAACATAGATTCATAGATATGCGCTTACTACTTACTCTCAGATTGGGCATAATTATATGCATAACATGTATACAAGTTAAATCAAAACTATATACACACATAACAATTGCAATAAGACGTGGTATAAACTTGATTCAAACAAGTTTTTTTCTACATCTTTTTCATAAATATGTATACACTTTCATATTTGAGCAAAATATCGTTTCTTGGCCTGTATTCAACAAATGATCAAAAACATGTATACACCTTTGATGCCATTTAAATGTAAACACGATTTTTTCAATAAGTTGGTGGCACGAAGTTGATTTGTGTAAGTGTGGTGGGTAGGCATGTGTGTTTCTTTTGACCTACCCTTTTAATTTAAAGATTATAATGCTGTTTGTTCAGAGTTGTTATTGCATTTGCATCGAACTTTAACGGATTAACTTCTGGAATACCAGCATTTTTCATAAAATTAGATTAACAACGTATGCCGGCTTGATGTCGAGCCACTGTGAGTCTAAGGGTTAAACTTTAAGTTAATAGGATGAGTGGTAACGTGCCGTTTCCTTGTCGTATAAACAGCCACGAAAAACACAAAATTATTATACTTAAAAAACAGGGAAATTTGGTTAGCGATATCGCCCGGGAGTTAGGAATTGCAGTAAGTAATTTTGATATTTATTAACATGTAAATTTAAAATAATAGTTTTATCATTTGATGATATTTATTTATTATTATTGACTTATTTTAGTATTGTTAAACAAGACTATTTTTGTTCTGATTAGTGCAATAAAGAATTATAATAAGTAATAATAAATAAAACCGGCCAAGCACGAAGGATTCCGTACCATTATCTATAAAAACGACCAAAAAATAACGACTTATTCTTATTCTCATAATTAAACAGGCAAATACACGATGTAATAAACAAAATACCGATATCCCTAAGAACCTATAACTGTTGGGTAGACGTGTTCTGGAGTGGAGACCGCGAATCGGTAGACGTAGTGTAGGACGACCTACAGCGGGACGGAGCGATGATATACGCAAGGTGGCTAGCAGTAACTGGAAAAATAGGGTCAAAGACCGACCTCAGCGGCGTGCCTTGGGAGAGGCTTATGTCCAGCAGTGGATTAGTATAAGCCGATGATGATGATGATGATGATGATGATGAGTGTTTTGAATTTAAATTAACGTTGTTTTTATCGTGCCAAAATGGTGAAAAGGAACCCTCATGGTCTGACTACTGAATCTGACCATCCGTACGTTTATTAGTCTGTCAATCTGTTGGTCCATCCTTCCGTTCCGTCCATCCGTCCATCCATCCCCCTGTCCATCCCCATCTTCAGTCTGTCCGTTCGTCTGTCAGTCCGTCTGTCCGTCCGTTCGTCTGTCTCTATCTGGCACTGTGCGAGCTTCTGTTACTGTTGGCAGTACAGTTTTATGATTTTCTTCAGCACTTCAGAATGACAAAAACCGCCAAAGATAGTCTATCATGTATTTGCCTGTTTAATTATGAGAATAAGAATAAGTCGTTATCTTTTGGTCGTTTGGTCGTTTTCATAGATAATGGTACGGAATCCTTCGTGCGCGAGTCTGACTCGCGCTTGGCCGGTTTTATTTATATTATTACTTATTATAATTCTTTATTGCACTAATCAGAACAAAAATAGTCTTGTTTAACAATACTAAAATACGTCAATAATAATAAATAAATATCATCAAATGATAAAACTATTATTTTAAATTTACATGTTAATAAATATCAAAATTACTTACTGCAATTCCTAACTCCCGGGCGATATCGCTAACCAAATTTCCCTGTTCTTTAAGTATAACAATTTTGTGTTTTTCGTGGCTGTTTATACGACAAGGAAACGGCACGTTGTCACTCATCCTATTAACTTATTATATTCTACAATTTAACCCTTGGACTCCCAGTGGCTCGATATCAAGCCGGCATACGTTGTTATTCTATTGTTATGAAAAATGCTGGTATTCCAGAAGTTAATCCGTTAAAGTTTGATGCAAATGCAATAACGACTCTGAACAAACAGCATTATAATATATAAATTAAAAGGGTAGGTCAAAAGAAACACACATGCCTACCCACCACACTTACACAAATCAACTTCGTGCCACCAACTTATTGAATAAATCGTGTTTACATTTAAATGGCATCAAAGGTGTATACATGTTTTTGATCATTTGTTGAATACAGGCCACGAAACGATATTTTGCTCAAATATGAAAGTGTATACATATTTATGAAAAAGATGTAGAAAAAAACTTGTTTGAATCAAGTTTATACCACGTCTTATTGCAATTGTTATGTGTGTATATAGTTTTGATTTAACTTGTATACATGTTATGCATATAATTATGCCCAATCTGAGAGTAAGTAGTAAGCGCATATCTATGAATCTATGTTTAATACTGCGACATTATTTTGGAACTACTGATGTATACATATCATTGCAGGCCGCGTGTGGTTATTTATTATTGATGATTATAATGTAACCATTTTTCTGACCAATAGTCTCGTTTACATTATTTATTGACTATGTATACATAGTTATGCCACAAGTTGTTGGATACATAATTGTTGCATGCATGCTGAGTACATTTTTGAGAAATTTAATACTATGACATTATTTTAAAAATTATAAAATGTATACTTATTAGTGCAGGCGACTGTACCTACCGTTTACAAAATATTCTCCCGTTGTAGACATTAGTAAAAGCTCCTTTTAAAACTATTTGGAACATCTGATATGTGGCTTTTTGAGAAAAGCGCAGAAAAGTTTAAATACCTACTCAAAATGTCCTACTTCAAAGGTTACCTATTAACTAAGGTAATTCTAATAATGACAAGTAATTATGATTTCGTTTGTAAAGAAAGCTAACCTGACCTGTGCGTCTACGGGACCCTAAGTACCAAGCGTGGCTTGACATGCGCTTGATAAGCTATTATAGATATATCTTGATTTACTTGTGTAACAAACAATGCCCAATCCATGGAGTTTACAGGAGTAGGTACCCCAGTTTGGATGAGTTATGGCCGTCCGCACTAAGGTTTAACAGCTTCTTTAAGTTCGCACTTATCTTTCTAGCCCTGGTTTCTCGTAAGTTTGTAAAACTCGTGTCAAGTCAACACACCAAATACTGTACGCTTTGGTTGAAGACAGCCGATGTATTTGGTGAGCCAAAACGACACGAATTTAACAAGTGTTTGAGAACCTGGGGAAATTTAATGCTTAGCTATGTTATATTTTGATAGACTTTAGTGCAGACAGGCATCGGTCAGTGAGAGAGAGTTGTTTAAGCTTGGGATATCTATTCAAACTGTCGCTATACAAAATTTCATGCATGTGCTTTTATCACTTTAGAAGCTATAAAATACCTATATAACCTATACCTATAGCTATAAGGCTTTAAAGGATTCAGACGGACATGACGAAATTTTAAAGGTTCCTTGTACCTACGTATAGCTATACGGAATCCTAAACAGCACGAATTTCTAATATTAGACAACAACATAGAGGAATCGTCACAGTCTTGACAAACTTAATTCGAAAGTTAGTTATTATTCAATTTGTAGAAGAGCTTCTTATTCAGCTAAAGGGATCAAACCCAAAGCGCAAGTCTTAGTAGCTACTTATTATGTTTGAAAAATAAAACGTGGTGAACTAGATACAGAGTGTAATAGAATCATAGATTTCTATATTAAATTAAAATACTGTAATTTTGAGTTGCGTTTTTATTCTCCATATTTTACACAGACTGACATTCTCACCACAGACCGTGTGATCTACCAGTTACAGTCCGACAATCTGGTCATAACACACAGACAGCACACAGAGTTCAGTAGCATCCATTTTTAGTTGTTATGACTCCTATAATTATAACTATCGTCATTTTTGTTCCAGTTTTTCGCCTAAGTAATTGGTAATTGTGTCATACCAAAATGCTTCGCATTTTCATAATGTAATGTAGGTCACTTAAAAGAAAAAAATTAAAAATAAATAAGCGTAATAATAATTTATTTTTCTTAATCTAGATATTTACAAATCATTATCATTACTTCGAGTTTCTCTAGTTAATTTGATTTTGATATCAGTTTAGTGGTGGTAGACGGGAGCTGAGTGGTAGATGGGAGCGGACTGGTAGACGGTGGGAGCGGAGTGGTAGACGGCGGGGGCGGAGTGGTAGACCGCGGGGGCGGAGTGGTAGACCGGAGCGGAGTAAGCGACGGGAGTGGCGATCTTGGCCACGGGGGCGGAGTGGTAGACTGGGGCAGCAGCGTAGGCAACGGGAGCGGCGACCTTAGCGACCACGGGGGCGACCGCGGCGACCTTGGCGACGTGACCGAGGGCCTCCTTGCGCACGACGGCGTTGAATCCATTGTGGGGGTCGGCGGTGTAGTCTACGGTACGCTTGGTGCCGTCGGGGTCGACGACGGAGTAGGAGCCCTGCACGACGTCACCATCGCGGCTCTCGTGCTGGGACTTGGAGTCGCCGGTGAGACCGTCCTGCACGTCGTAAGCGAAGCTGTACTGCGGGTGCGCGTCGTACTCCTCCACGAGCTTGGCGACGGGTGCCACGGCGACCTTGGCAACAGGCGCGGCATACGCTGAGTAAGCCACGGGTGCACCGTGGTACGCCACGGGGGCGGCGGGCAGGAGACCAGCGCTGGCGCAAGCCAACAGACCGGCGAATGCAACAAACTGAAAATAATAGTAATAAGACAATAAGTAAACATTGATTTAATTTATTTATTAGGCACATTCTAAAACATTCATTGATAAAAATAACTCAACGTTCAAACATAGTATGTGCGTAGTATGTGTAATGATAGCCTCCGTGGTGTGGTGGTTGAGCAGGTCAGCTCATAACCCGGAGGTGGCGGTTTCGATTCCCGCGACAGAACGAGTATTTGTACACAGGAAATAATAAGCGCAAATACTTGTTCTGTGTCTGGGTGTAGTGGGACCATGGCCCTCGTAGTTCCTGGGTCTCTAGATACAGTGAATCCTAGTTAGGATCCAGTTTCTATGTATGTGGTCGTTGGGCGTTATTTATTTATTTATTAATGTGTATTTAGCTAATATGGAATATCTACTCTCTATTATATTATTATGTATTCTAGTGTCACTGCTAAAAGTGAATCCATGTTCGTTTATTTATTTGTTTTTGTGTGGCTTTCACATTAACGGCCGAACCCATTTTGACAAAAATTTGCACACAGATTGCTTGGTCTACCGAGCGTAACACAAAATGCTATTTCTTTTTTCTTTTTTTAACCTGAATGCATTTTACCCAGATGGGATAAACTCGCCACAAACAAAGGCGAACGGAAAAATGGGGGAGGCCTTTACCCAGCAGTGGGACAATAGGCCCGATTTAGAAGGCTTTAGTTGACAGTCCATAAAATACTAAAAATATATCCGTCTCTTACATTGCCGTCTATTTGACAAGGACAGCAACAATTTTAGAAGTTTTAGATCTGTCAACTAAAGCCTTTAAAATTGGCCCCATTATAGGTTAAAAATATTTTTATCCTGGAAAATTAAGGTTAAAGAGTGCCTAGCGGAAAATGAGAAAATAACAGGCGAAACTGCGCGAAGCTTTTAAAGAATTTATAAATAATGCACTTTAAACAAATAAGAAAGATTATTAAACTAATCTTATTTAGTTTTACCTTGAATGCCATTGTAGCTGAGATTGGGTGTTCCGAATGAGTTAATGAGAGAGTATGATAAAAAATATCAACATACTCGAGTTTTTATATCACCGAGATACGCCGGAGGCGGGCGCTGCGCCGGCGCTACCAAGCGACCTGCCTTTTAATGACAGGTTTCGATCGATAGTTCAATAAGAGTTCGATTGTGTTCATTGACATCTAAACAAAGTTCAAGTATGAAGTTCACTTAACCAAAGGACACTTAGGGTGGGTTTTTTCACCAATAGTTAAGGTAACCAATGGTTAAAAACTCTAACAAACTCTAACCAAGGGAAAATTTGGTAGAGTTTTTAACCATTAGTTACCTTAACTACGGATCAAAAAACCCACCCTCAATCACACAGGATCTCAAAGGAAATAACATAAAAGAAATAAAAAAGCGTCTATAAGCTGTATAGTGTAAAGCCTATGGTCCCAGCGGTGTGAGAATAAGACCATCGCATCTCTTCCCGTGAGTGCCGTAAGAGCCGGCTAAGGGAATAATATCCAGAGAATGGGCAACAGCTAAAGGTATCCGCGTATCCACATCTAAAGAAAGAAAGAAAGAAAAATAATTTATTTGTGACAAAAAACACAATAAGTACAAATACGATTAACAGCAAATTATACAGCAGTAAATTGCCATTTGCCACAAATCGGTCCCAACTCAGCTTAATGCTGGTCATGAGACCAGCGCTGGTCTTCCGTTGGGGCCAGTTCAGTGTCGTCACGGTGCAGTGACATTACAGCTACTTAACAACACTGTATTTACAGTACAGTTATTATGTAGAGCTGAGCTGTGGTTTAAGGGAGCCACAGCATTCTCCTCGGTATATCAAACATCACCAAGATCACTTCTGAGACTACCAAGCCGTCTGCCAAGCGTGGTGATTATGGTAACCCTGCTATGATAAGCGCCCAAAGTAGCGTTTTGTGGGGAGGCTTGTGTTCAGCAGTGGACGTCTTCTAACTGTTGAAGTGATATGTGTATTGCATAAGTACACAATCAGCTAATAAGAAGAAATTTAATAAAATATATATCTAAGGTTAGAACTAACCGGAGAGCAGACTATAAAAGATGCCAATTATGTAATGATTGTAAGATATAATCTATACTATACCCTAGGTTTAGATAGGGAAAGGAAGGTGAAATGACGAATAGAGGGGTGAAAAAGGTAAGGGGAAGAGGTGGAGAAAAAAAGTGAAAAGTGTAGAGAAAGGAAGAATAGATTTTATATAACAGTACGGTGGAAGAAGCAAAGGGAGAGGACTTAGAGGACCGTACTGGTATTTGAAAATGTAATTGCCGTCACTCTGCTATCTGCACGCGTGACAGAGACAAGTAGAGCCCGTGAGTGAATTTACCTACATTTAAGCGTTTCGGGCAAAGACTTCTATGTATACACGAGACAGGACATCTCTAACTTGCATTGTCAGCCACTGCAAATATGCCAATGAGCACCTTCTCGCTCATACGATGCTCAGCACTCAAAGCGACTGCACGTGCAGCAGTGAATAGCAGTAAAAATTATGATCCGAATGTGCCATGGCACTAGCGCTGCGTGTTGTGTTCGTTGGTTAGACGATTTAATCTCGTAAAGCGCTGTAGCGGATTTTAGTTTAATTATACAAAAAATGACAACTATTTGTGCTTTGAAAAGCTTCTCTAGTACGTAGTACATATACCTCTTTGGTTTCGGGAGAAATAATGCAAACTTTTGATTTTAGTGTCAATCAGTTAGATTAATCTATGACCACAGATTAGAGAAAAAAACAATCTATGACTGTACTATTTGATTTTTTTGAAAATATGTTTTGTGTTCTAATTACTTACATCTACTTTTCTTTGTTATAATTTTTACGCAAAAAATTCTTCACTTTAGTTGGCAATAATATAGTACCTACTTATACATTTTCCTAAGCATAAATCAATAAAATTACGCCCTATGAAGCCGAGGTCGGCTAGTACAAATATAAAAGTAAAACGTTATCTCTTTGATTTGTCTTATTAGTAGTTTTTGTGTCTGTTTGTTCGTCTGGTTATCACGCCAAGACGGCAGGACCGATTTAGATACGTCATCAGCCCGTTACATTCCCACACGGTCCTGCTCTGACAGGGTCCTTCTCTCACAGGGTCCTTATCTCACAGGGTCCTTCTCACACAGGGAGATATTGTAGGTTAAGTGTGGGTGGGTGGATGACAGAATACACGTCCTCGAATTTTAAGTTATTGAATATGCCGGTTTCAATATGTTTCCTTCATGGTTGTAAGCGTGAATTTCCGCAAATAACTTGAAATATTATTGGTTCAGGGCCAAGTGGGATTCGAAGCAGGGTACGTCGGTTTGGAAGTCACGCCGCATGGTCTACCGCTGATCCACACTCACTCCTGCGCCGCACTCGTTCACACCTCGTTTGAGCTATATTTTTTTAAAATTTAATGTTTTTTGAATTTTAATTTGTAAGTGTCTATGAAGTGGAGGTGGCCTCTGCCCAGCAGTGAGACAAAAATGGTTAATAATTAAAAAAACATATTCTTTCAGTGTATTATCAGACTGAACACCCTAGTTATACTGTACCGTAGTAAAGAGTTCTCTTTACTAGGTGGTAGGACTATTCTGCAAAGTTCGTCTAGGTAGATACCACCGCTTTGCCAGTTAAACTGCCGCCAAGCAGTAGTGTGCAAGCACTACTGTGTTCCGGTTTGAAGGGCATTGTAGCTAGTGAAATTACTGACTTTAGAGACTTTATTCTAATTTTTTTCCCTCTCACTAGCTCGGAAAGATTCTCTTTGTCATTCAAAATCTGGGCGCGAAAACGCATTTTGATCGCTAGCGTGGAAAGTGTTTTTAAAATTCGAACGTTTCTATTCAATAATTTTCTCGTCAAGAATTGAGGATTTAATCACAGATCTGCCCGAATTTAACCTTTTTTTTTTTTTTTTTTCTTATATTTTGGCTCCACACAGTGTATTTAGCCAGTGTCAAGTATTGTAGTTTTTCATCGTATTATGAAATATTTCATGTAAAGTCAAGTCTTAGTCACAGTCAGTCAGGGTAGTCATAGTCCAGTCTAAGTCAGGTAGTCATAATCCAGTCTAAGTCATGCCCTAGTAAAGTAGTGGCAACTTTACTAGAGGCTTCTATGGAATTTTGGAAGCAACACGAAAAACCACGTTTCACTACATTATATCACTTGCCCACACTTATACTCGTAATTCAGCACTTAATGCGTAAAATGCCACTAATTTTAAACATTAACACTAGAAAAAGCATAAGTTTTGTGAAATAATACAATGCAACGACGTGAACTTTTTCACGTTCCCGCCAAAACCGAATTTAACCTTCTTGATATTGCCAGTCCACTGAAAACTCATTAATACCACAGACTACCTCCTAAAAGATACCATCTTTTTCTCGTTCACCAACCTCATTTTTAAAATAATCGCACTGTCCAGCACCAAAGAGTATCTAACCAATACGCTATCCAGCACGGCGACTGCATGGAAAATGGATGAAAAACACTTTTTCTTTAATTTTCCATGAATCAAGTGACGAGCTAGTCGTTTACTTGATGTTAAGCGTTACCGCCACCCATAGCTAAATTAATAAGCTAAAAACAAATCTTTTCTTAGCCTTTTAGCTGTTTTTCTTGCATTTTCCTCGCTGTAGTGAGGTGAAAAGTTGTGTGTTGCACTCGGCAGCAAAGTTTTTCTGCGTCTTGTACCTTTGAAACCTTCGCTACGCTCAGGTTTCAATTCAAGTACTCGCGCCAAAAACCAACTTTGCAGCAAATAACTCTTGTGATGGCTCTGGATGAAATGCGTAGTGCAGTGTCACGCAAAACTTTATAATTTAGAGTTCTAGCGTGGTTCTGGTTTATTACGTAAAATTTGCAACAGGCGTAAATTTTGCAATCATTGCTGTCAAAGCTGTCAAACGTCACTTTGGCAGAGCAGAAAACGATCGAGCGCTAGATCACCGTCTGTCGGGCAATCGATGAACTAAAAAGTGCATTATTTTGTTTCCGTCTATTGCTGTACCGTTGCTAGTGGCGCTAGCACCTATCAAAGGCCAAAGTGAATTCAGCGACCGGCGAGCAACAGGCGGGCGACTGCGGCCGATTGCTAAGTGTTTGCTGTCGCTTTGCTACTGCTGTTGCTTTGCTACTGCTGTTGCTTTGCTGTTGCAATTTTTACATAATAGAGTGACACTGCAATCTGTTACGGGCAGCCGTGACGCTTAACATCAGGCGAATGACTAGCTCGTCACGTCATTCGTTTACATAAAAAACAGTGAAGGAAAACGAAAAAATATAGGGGAAAAGGATAATTGGATGGGGGACGATGGGCCACCTGCCTCCTTTCATCGTCTCATCCCCTATATTTTCTCCTACACCATCCGTCTTCCACTCGACAGGATAAGGACTGGTTTCATCTTCGTTACCGGCAATGTTTTACCGTACCTATTTAGAGCATTTTTATATATCAGAATATTTCAGCTTATTCAGCAATTTTACTCCAAAACTTTGAAGGATCTCAGTAAATGAAATGCCTGTTATTTTATTTAAAAATTAAAAAACTTTGGTGAAAAACAACGACTGTAGGTAGGTTTAACGTGTAGTAAAAATTATCGCTAATTTATTTTTATACCTTCTATTACTACTATTAACACTATTGAACTAGAGGTAAGTAGACTATGTTGTATTGATTATACTAAAAATATGTTACTTATTAAAATTAAATTGTGTACTTATTTTTAATTTTATGACTCCTACCTTAAAAGCCATTGTTGTAATAATGACAGTGACTAAACTACGAGGAGACCTCAAAGTTGAATGTGCTGTAATCGTGTGTGCTTGAGTTTTTATACACCTCCAACATGCCTCGAGCATTGCATTCAATGTGCGAATCGCGTTTGTCTGATCGTGATCTATAAGCCCACTGAATTTAGATGTTGCATCTTCCAATCTCAAGTGTAAGAGCTAGACGTATACCAAATTAGTCCGTGTTATGTGGTAATAAGAGCAAGTAGGCTATGATTGATCTCCAGCCCAAAGATCACTTGCATTATACTGCGGACGACTTTTTGGGAGTGCACGTCCTTGTGACGTCTCATTATATTCTGCTGTTGTAATTTCTTTTTGTTTCGGCTGTGCTTGTTTAACCAATTCAATAAACTAGGTCACTTTAAATAGCATAGTATAGGTACATTAAGTTTAATCAAACATGCAAGTACACATTGTGAATATTAATCTATTAGCTGCTTTGGTTTAGCTGCATTTCGTAGGTTGCTTTATTTTTTTACTAGGTGTTACGTGGTTTTACTTCCATTGCAACTTAACTGCTTTCTCGGGAAATCTCAATTGTTTGAGATAAAAAGTATGTTACACAGGTAATATGAGCAACCCGTTTGCAAAACATCATCAATGTCGGCTCAGTCGTTCTGGATTGAAAGGCTCACAAACAAACAACATTTCACTTAAATGTAGGTATTAGTAGGGAAATTAACAGAGGATAGTTAAGCGTTATCTGTAATAAGTAACACATGAATAATGAATAATATATTTTTTTCAAGCAGTTTTCCTATGGCGCTGAAATAGGGGTACCTATACCTAACCTAGTGTAGAGACCAACCAGAACTGTTGAACACTGCTCAAAAAATTAATGATGATGATGAATGAAGTAAAATAGCTTCTTAAATTGAATAATAGTTGAAAAGCTTTAACACAAGTCCAACTCGCACTTGGCCGGTTTTTAGTATTTGTGGCAATAACACCAAACCAAGCCTGGACTCTATTCTGAGACGAGCCAAAAGACTCATCGGTAACGATGCGTTGGACGAAGCTAAGCTTCAGAGCATGGGGCTCCGACGAATAGTTGCCAGCTTTTCGTTATTTTACAGGCTGTATTTTGGAGATTGTGCGATGGAATTACACGAACTAATTCCTTCATCTCCATTCTTTCATGGGACTACAAGGCGCACAGAAACTCGGCATCCTTATATCGTTAAAATATTCCTACAGCCCGCACTAAGCGTTTCGCATCAAACTTTATAGTGCGTACAGCAAATGAGTGGAATACCTTGCCGTCGTCCTTCTTTCCAGCTAACTATAACCTGGGTGTCTTCAAGTCAAGAGTGAACAGGTATCTTCTAGGCAAGCATGCACCACCGTAGGCCGCGTCATGATTTACCATCAGGTGAGACAGTGGTCAAATGCTACGCCTACAAATTTAACAAAAATTGAGGCTTGTAGGTACGTATCATGTCATGTATAGGTATATTATCATTTATCGTAATCATAAAACCGTTAAAAATAAGTTTCTTTACACCTCTCTATCATTTGCTTCATGTAATTTTTACTATAATATTTTTAGATTTTAAGGTGATCTGCCGTAATAATGCTGATTCTGTAAAAAATTCAGCCAGCTATCTATTACAGTTGCATGCCGGTGGCGCGGTGGTGGAGACGTAGGTGTAATCCACATTACATCTGCAACATGTTTCAGACTTTTTTTGTGATATGTTATTGTGTGGAAACCACTGACCTCTATAATACAAGTACGCTGTATTATAGAGGCCAGTGGTGGAAACTCACTTAAATATTCCACAAAGATTTAAGCATTTGTTTATTAAACCTTTTTTTTTTTTTTATAGTTTGGCTCCACACATAGTGTATTTAGCCAGTGTCAAGTATTGTAGTTTTTCGTCGTATTATGAAATATTTCATGTAAAGTCAAGTCTTAGTCACAGTCAGTCAGGGTAGTCATAGTCCAGTCTAAGCCAGGTAGTCATAATCCAGTCTAAGTCATGCCCTAGTAAAGTAGTGGCAACTTTACTAGAGGCTTCTTTGGAATTTTGGAAGCAACACGAAAAACCACGTTTCACTACATTATATCACTTGCCCACACTTATACTCATAATTCAGCACTTAATGCGTAAAATGCCACTAATTTTAAACATTAACACTAGAAAAAGCATAAGTTTTGTGAAATAATACAATGCAACGACGTGAACTTTTTCACGTTCCCGCCAAAACTCCTTTATTAAACCTTCAATTTATTTATTTGTTTTATTGACTTTTAATGTCAATAATGACATCATTTTGATTACCGACTCCCGACTCCATATTATATACTCTTTGACCAAATCTGTTTGATATTTGCAAGCTCAAGAGATCAATTTATTTGTTTTTTCAAGAGATAGCGTTAATATCCGCACAGGAGCTACTTTCAGCACTTCTGGTTTGTATCACTATTTGGTGTTATTTATCTTTAACAACACTACATCAATAGATGGATGGATAGAATGGAAGAGGCAAATTGATGAGACTAAAAATCGAACCTTCGTGGAATACCTAGACTATCAGGTATACGGCTTCCAGCTGATTGTGATGCTATGTAAATAGGGCGAATTCTGTGTCCCTAGCCTAAATATATTATCATCTGTTTATGATATATTACGGTGTGTGGCAAAACAGGGCTTAACCGATCTAGATAAAAATTTACGCCTTGGAGTCGTGTTGCACACTGATCGGTTATTCTAAGATTATATTTTTGATCCCGGAAAATTAAAGGTTCCTGCGGGAAAATACGGAGCATTTCTTACTATACGTAATCTGCCTGTTTAAATTTTAAATGATATCCAACCATTAAATGTTTAGCTTCAAATAGACTGTTTTTGGATTCATTCTCATATTGTACACTACCGTCTACTTCTACTTCATCTAATACTGTCCATCCAAAGGTTGCCTGGAAGAGATCGCTTTTAGTGGTAAGGCCGCCCATTGTAATACCTACTACAACATTAATTAAGTACTTATGTGGTATACAATAAAGAGTTTCTGTATTGTATTGTATAAATTGGATAAACGCACCAAGTTTATGAGCATACCATACATCCATATACATATTATGGTCTATTATTTTAACGTAAATCTTCACGATTAGGTAGTTACGTTCCTTATTACTGGATGATCAGCGTGTAGAGCGACTCAATGTGGCCTTTACAAATAAGCCGCTGGTAAATTGTCGGTGTCAGCGATAAATTCCATATTCAGGATTTTTCACATTCTATATTTTCCGATTTCTTAATAATACGCAATCTTAATAGTCCGAATTCTTAAATTTACAAATTCTGAATTTATTCCGCATTCTTTATTTTCCTAATTAGAAATTGGACAGATTCTTATTTTTCCTAACAAGTACAGTTTCATACACAAAGCAAAATTTATGGAACATAAACATTATATTCCTGTAATAATCCATTATAGGTACCTAACCTACCTATTACCTATTTTGACCTACTATTTACATTACTTTACTTTACTTTACTTTACTACTACTTTACTACTACTACTACTATTACTACTATTACTATAAAATTGAATACCCATTGACTGATGAAGTATTGATTGACATAATTGATTTCAGCTCTCAGAAGTGGTCAGTCAAAACTGAGTATGAGGTTGTATAGAGATGGGTCATGTGACCCCGGGATAAATCTGACATTACGAGAAAGTCGTCTCTGAGTTGGAACAGGTCAACGGATCTCGAAAATGATAAGGGATAAGGGGGTTCAGTTTTAACTAAAGTTGGAGTAGACCCTGGGATGATTCCAGAGAAATGAAAAATATGGGGGCCCCCGAACAAAAAACGGTGGCCCCCATACAAAATTGAGACGCTCATAAATCAGAAACGGTAGGTAGTAGGTGGGTAGTGCTCGACCAAATGTCATAGAGGATGACGGGGGCTGTCAAATGGTTGTCATGAAAATCCAAGATGGCGGATTCAAAATGGCGGCCATTTTGAAAGTTGGTCCGACCGAAGTGATTTTTTGCATGACGGGGTTTTTAGGGCCGCAGATTCGATATTTGAAAAAAAAATTTTGATTCCGCTATTTTTAAAGATGGCTGCCATACAAATTTTTTTTTCCATGTTTGACGCATTGTTTCTCGATACCTATGGAAAACTTTGAATGTCTTTGTTGACTTTTCTGTCCAAGTGATCGAGGTGTCTTCAAAAAAATTCGCGACCTGGTCTTCCGACCTTCGGTCACTCGGATGGTCAACGGCCTGGCCAAACCATAGGTCATGTGCGTTTTAAAGAACGTCATAGCAAACCCTGGGACGATTTTGGAGATGTCAAAAAAAGTTCAAAATGGCGGAAAAAAAAATCCGCCATACAAATTTTAACCGTAAATGACGGCGAAACTATGACACTTTAGTATAAAGAGCTCGAACTAATATTGTTTAAAAGCCAGAGAGGAAGAATGGCAAAAAATTTTTTTTTTCAAAATGGTGGAAATTTCGGTCGCGGCGGGAAAAAAAGTTTCACCGATCCGGATGAAAATCGATATCTGGGGGTCCCCAAGGATGCTGACCAATATTCTGAAATCAAATTTTGACATGTGTCAACTTTCAATGGGGCTGCCATACAAAGGTACTTTTATGGAAAAATCAGTTTTCCTTTTTTACGCCTCCAATACGAGCGTTTTAGAAAAGTCGTTTCTGGAGATCGAGTATAGATGTTATAAGGGTGAAAATGCAATATCTGTGAAATCGATTTTTTTAAGTTGGCGGCTGTAGATGTACCGACTCATAGTAAAAGTTGTCCGATCCGAATGAAAATCAATATCTGAAAATCCCACGGTACACTTGGTAGGAATGTGTAAATTTTTTTTTGATTCCGCCATTTTGAAAAATTACGAACATGCAATTTCACTTTTTAAGGATTTTTAATTCGCAAATAACACCAAAACTGTGAGACTTTTGTAGGGAGGGTTTGTTCTAATATTGTACAGTTTTGAGACGGGCACACAGTGAAAAAGTACTTATTTCAAAACGGCGGTCTATTGGTCCGCGTCTGAAAGTAAAGGTGCTCTGATCGGGATATAAATCGATATCTAGGTGTCCCAAAGGATGCTGACCAACATAGTTTGGTAAAATTTTGACATCTGTTATTTCTTAATATGGCCGCCGTATATACATACTGTTATCGAAATTGCTGTTTTCCGTTTTATTGCCTATGGCACTACAGTTTCGGGCTGAGATAGTTGTAATTTTGACAGACGTCAGTGTGACAGATGTCAAACGTCAAAATTTTGACAGATGTCAAATTTTTTGACAGATGTAAAATGTCAAATTTCTTCCAACCTACCAAATGCGGGACAGTCACGACTAACACTTGCACGGTGCAAGTGTGCCGCTTGCGACCTGCGCACAGTTCTAATACCGCTGTCAAGTGTAGACAGATGTCAGTTTGATTGATGTCAAATGTCATAATTATGACAGATGTCAAGTCAAACAAGATGGCGCCATGCAAAGTCACGCGCATTATTATTTTCTATGAAACATACCGCTCTTTTGTACAAGTACTTGCAAAATTTAAAGTTTAGCTCCAAGTATAGCGTTTTGAACAAATGGAACGCCACGAAAACACCCACGCGGGCCGCTCGCGGCCCGCGCACGGGGCAACATACTGGTAATTCTAATAAACCTCTAGTCCATAAGTCAACATGCAGAATAGCACATTATGATATAAGTGTGCAAAGTTGATCATTCCACTCGAGGCGGTAATATATGCGTTATGGGAGCCGAGAGTGTAATGATCAATGCACAAGCATGTCATACGACGTTTTTCATCACAGTTGCGAAGAAAAAAACAGAGTTGTACTGTTAAACGACGTGCAGGCTTCTTATTTTCACGCGGTGACAGAGAAAAACTGTGTTGATGGCGCGAACACAATCCACATCGACCAAAACGAAACGAAACGAAAACTGGAACTGGAACTAGAACTAGAACGGGAACTGTAACTAGAACGGGAACTCGAACTGGAACGTGAACTAGAACTTGAAATGGAAACGAAACGAAACAACGAAAATGTACGTATAACTTGCAGTGAGATACAAACTTAACTGAAGCGTGCGGCAGTGCAAAGTAAAAAGCACGCGTTGGAAATTTGTTGGATTATGATCCTAAAAGCGGTGGGATAAGAGCCACTTTACGAGCAAGTGTGATGAAAAATAACTTTATTAAGCTAAATACTTCGAAACTAGTTAAATTAAATAAAAATAATGTAAGTACGTTAAGCCTTTATCTTTAACCAGAAATTTGGAAATTCAAGAAAACACAGGATTTTGTCACGTCATTTATGTTTCTTTGAGATATGAGACAACAAAGGAATGAACTTATAAAATAGGTAACAAATAATAAAAACTATAAAAATTATCCTCTGCAAAACAAATGTACAATAATAATTATAATACTTTACCTAAACCAACATAACTTTCTTAAACATTCTTCGGGCGATATTTTTCCTTTTAACAGATCATCAATGATTTTTTCAATTTTAGCATCTTTTAACATATATTTTGATCGCCTTTTCTTTTGCTCTGTGAAAATTTGCTCATTTTTTAATTCCTTCTCAAAAAATTTTGCTTCTCTCTTTAAAAAATTAATGTAAAAGAAAAGATTGCTCTTTCCTACATTTTTGTTCAGACGGTAGTGCCATCCTTCTAATGCGTTCGTTGTCCTGTGTCGTTCAGTCGAACAACACCACATGCTGAGGCAGATTTTTGTCATCCAGTTTTTGTTAAAATAAGATACAAATTTTTCTGTTACGGTATCTTCTGAAGCTTCATTTAAAATATACAGCCATGCTTCGGGTATGAACTCGACTGGCATCAGTGCTAAATTAGAGGTAAGCCGAACAATTCTTTTGTGTTGTTTGTCTATCAGCATTCCAATTTTGTCAGCATTTCTCCAAATTGCTTTGGAGAAATAGTAATAACACCCTTTTACTAGAACGTCTGGATAAATTGTTTTAACAGCATTGATTATTGCAGTTTCCCAGTCGCTTTTGAAAAACGATATTGTTACATTAAATTGTTCTTTCAAAATGCGAAATACTTCTTCATACGTGGATTCTTTTTTGTTTGGCAATAAGCAAAAAAATATGGGTATGATAGAGGTAACTTCCCTGGTACTTCCAATATCAACGTGTATTGAAAATAATTGCTCAAATGGTTTGGGAACGCTTCGAAAAGTTCCATCGGCCAAAAATAAATTTGTTCTCTCTATAACTTTTAAGTAACCTGGACTGCCAAAAATAATAATTTTATTTTCTCCTTCTCCTTCATACAAAAGAAAATCTTTCTTTAAAATTTCAGGAATTTCTACTTCTTCAGTTGTTCTAAATGAACATTTAGTGACATTGTAAACATCTTTACGTGCTGCGTATAAAGAGTCTTTCTTAGAGGCAAATGACGGTACTTCCACGTTATTGCTGGAATCTGAATTACTATCCAATCCTTCCATACTGTTCTCGTATATTTCATGAACCGACTTCCACTCCGTTTGGCAACGTTTCTTGCAGGTATCCAGAGCTTCTGCAATTTTGTTTTTTGAACAGTTTGGTTTGCACACATGTCTGCTCTCTCGTAATATTGCATTCATTTCTGAATTCAACGTCACACCTGCATTACAACGTAAACCTTTATTAGCACAACGCCAAATGTGAGTCCCATTTTTATTAGTTAATTCAAAATAATACTGGTAGCCGGCCCGAAGTAACTTCTTCTTACCTTTTCTTCCTACTTCTACAAAATTAAATTCTACGGTCCCTCTACTCGTAGAAGCCATTTTCTCATCAAAAATAATACATGAAATGTGACGCACACAGAGTACCTTTTTTTACTATAAAACGACGCGTGAATTTTATGCACTATTTATGTATAAGTCAAGGAAGTTCTATAGTATAAGCTGTGAATATTAGTAAGAAAAAACAAAAGAGAACAATTTAGTTTTTTTTTTTTTTTTTTTTTTTTGTTATATTTTGGCTCCACACATAGTGTATTTAGCCAGTGTCAAGTATTGTAATCTTTCATCGTATTATGAAATGTTTCACGTAAAGTCTAGTCTTAGTCACAGTCAGTCAGGGTAGTCATAGTCCAGTCTAAGTCAGGCAGTCATAATCCAGTCTAAGTCATGCCCTAGTAAACTGGTGGCAACTTTACTAGAGGCTTCTATGGAATTTTGGAAGCAACACGAAAAACCACGTTTCACTACATTATATCACTTGCCCACACTCATGCTCGTAATTCAGCACTTAATGCGTAAAACGCCACCAATTTTAAACATTAACACTGGAAAAAGCATAAGTTTTGTAAAATAATACAATGCAACAACGTGAACTTTTTCGCGTTCCCGCCAAAACTCCCGAGAACAATTTATATGACATGACTTTTGTTGACTTGACATTAATTTTCTCATCTATACCTACATAGTTCAACGTAAAAAGTTATTAATACACAAAATAGAACATTAATAATTGTAGGTAATATCATTTTGTGTATTTTTTTCGTTTTTAACAGCTGAAAGACGTCCATTGCTGAACACAGGCCGCCCCCATAAAACTTCATTTTGGACGCTTATCATATATAGGTACTATAATCTGCTATGGTTTGCTATAATCACTACGCTTGGCTTGGTGATGGTAGAAGGATTATGTAACTACCAAGGAGAATGCGGCTGCCTATTCCTTGGATGTTCCCTTAACCGGCTCTTACAGCACCTGCGAGAAGAGATGGAGTGTTCCTATTCACACACCGCCGCGCCGGGACAATGCCATGTAGTACCTAATACCTATATAACTCAATGATATTACACCAACAGTAGGCATACCTAGCTACTATGAGCATTGCCCGTGGTCCACCTGCTCAGTTCACGTGGTTAAACCACGGGCACTTTTGAGGTAGTCCATACCAGCCGCAGCTAAAAAATATTGATAACATTTTTATCACGATTGTACTTCCATATGGAAAATTCAGAATATGGAATTTTACGAATATGTAAAATTAAGAATGTGTAAATTTAATAATGCGGAAAACTCAGAATATGAAAAAAACAGATTTTGGAAAAATAATAATGTGGATAATACTAGAATATGGAAAATTAAGAATTCGGAAAGAAACGCTGACATCAAATTGTCAAGGCTCAAAATCCGCTGCATTGTATTTTATAGAGACCAATGTTATTTTGTTTTAGCTAGATATTATTTATAACACAGACCTCTACTAATTAGGTTGCAATGCTTGGCTTACGTGCGCTATCTAAGCTGCATCGAGCAGGGGCTCGCGTATACGGCTCCATGCACAACCCACTGGATCTAGTCACTGGCCTCGAAAAAAAAGAGCTGCTCGCCCATTTGGCTGGCGACTGTGATCCTTTCCGCATGCTGGCTATTAAGAAAGGTAATTACTTCCTATGAATCAAAATGATAAGTGGACGACAATGATTAAATAAAACACTTAGGTATATAAATATTTTCAAATCAACACACAACGCTAGTGTACACATATTTTGTACTGTACCTACATACCTAGCATTTTCCATGTGGTCCCCTGGCATTAGAATAGGACCACCCTATTTCTTTCAATCTACACCATCTACATCTATCTACACCACTATTATAAAGAGGAAAGATTATTATTTTTGTATGTTTGTAATGAATAAACTCAAAAACTACTTTGCCGATTTCAAAAATTCTTTCACCATTGGAAAGATACATTCACCCTGGGTAACATAGGCTACACCACTACACGTGCGAAGCCGGGGCGAGCCGCTAGTGATTAAATAAAACACTTAGGTATATAAATGTTCACAAATCAACACACAACGTTAGTGTACACATATCTTGTACTGTATACTTAGCATTTTCCATGTGGTCCCCTGGCGCTAGAATAGGACCACCCTATTTCTTTCAACGGGTGCTGTAAAAGCATGCTAAGGGAATATCCAGGCAATGGGCAGCAGTATTCTCCTCGAACTGCATCATAATCTAACTGCGATTACCAAGTCGCCTAGCAAGCGTGGTGATTATGGCAAACCTCCCCCCCCCCTTCCCGCCCACACCCATTTCCTGATAGGGGAGGCCTATGTTCAGCAGTGGACCCAAAAAAGGCTGATAAGTGATGACAAGGATAGGTGTGATAGACAAACTGACAAAAGAGGACCAGTATTTTTTTATGTAATCGAATGACGTGTTGAGGTAGTCGGTCGCCTGATGTTAAGCGTCACGGCTGCCCATAACAGTTGCAGTATCACTCGGAACTAACTCGGAACTCTAAATTATGAAGTTTCGCGTGACACTGCACTGCGCCTGCCATTCTGGGACTTCACACAGTCAACAGTCTACTAATAAGATTACTAGACTGTGAAATCAGATCATAAAGTCTCATTTACCCTGTAATTTCACTAGGTGCAATGCCCTTCACACACTACTGCTTGGCGGCAGAATAAAGCCCTATTCAAGCCGGCGCGGTACTCCTACCACTGTGGGTAGCGGTATCCCGCGTGGGAGTCCGCCTGGGTATTTTGTATGAAGTTCCGCTCAAGTTTCGCGCTAGCTACTGAACTTCAGTACAAAATATTTACCGCTACCCACATCGGTACGAATACCGCGCCGGTTTGAATAAGGCTTAACTGACAAAGAGGTGGTACCTATATGAACTTTGTAGTAAACGTCCTACCATCTAGTAAACATAGTAGTATTTTCATTAACATAGGTTTTACGATTTATATAGGGTACCTAATACAGTTAAAGTTTCTAACATAGAGAAAAATAGAACCAAGATTAATATCAGAAGACGTATTATATGACGAAAGATTATTATTCCCAGGTCCTGGCACCCGTGAGCGTCCCAACCTCATACCCAGCTCCAACCCGTTCCGTATAGTTGGCTGCCACTGCCATCCTCTTGACAACCACTGCGAGTACATGGTCCTTCACTGTAATGAACCGAAACGCTGCGGCTGTGGATACTGGTTCGAACTGTGCCCAGTTGCGCCATTGTAAACTGTACCGTAATTAACTTGAAATAGAGTTTTGTACTTGTACGAGCTTAATTTTTATTTATGCTAACCTGACCTACCCGTACTCTTCTCCTGAAAGAAATCCCTAGGTCCAAAGTCTTAGCCATCCTTTCTTCGCGTGTATGGTTATAGACATAGAGTCAGAAGGTTTAAAAACTGTGACTTGGGCCAGCAAATGGCGGCATAGCGCGCCTTCCAAAGCATGGCCTAGTGCTCAGTTGTGAATCCTGTAAAGTCCTAGCCTTGAAAGACTGCCAGTCAAAAGGTTGCCTACTACAAACGTGTCCAGTAACAGTTCAGCATTTTCCTCGATTAATACTTAGGTACGTAACAATAATATCAACTTACCCAGATTTTATTAAAATTGAAATCATAGTTTATGTAGGTTACAATTGGAACCGAATTGTCTCACAGTATATACTGGTACAATTGGGACTGGTTTATTGTCTCCGGACCAGATGTACTATAGTGTTATGGTAAATTGTTTCTTTTTGACAATGGAAAAGATTTATGTGACCACATACAAAGCTAACCGCGTGGCCAAAGATTATAAAGCCCGTTGATCGTTTTTGGCGGGAACGCGGAAAAGTTCACATCGTTGCATTGTATTATTTTTCAAAACTTGTGCTTTTTCTAGTGTTAATGTTTAAAATTGGTGGCGTTTTACGCATTAAGTGCTGAATTACAAGCATGAGTGTGGGCAAGTGATACAATGTAGTAAAACGTGTTTTTTTGTGTTGTTTCCAAAATTCCATAGAATAAGCTTCTAGTAAAGTTGCCACCACTTTACTAGGGCATGACTTAGAATGGACTATGACTACCTGACTTAGAATCGACTATGACTAAGACTTGACTTTACGTGAAATATTCTATAACTACGATGAAAAATTACAATACTTGACACTGGCTAAATACACTATGTGTGGAGCCAAAATATAAGAAAAAAAAAAAGCCCGTTGATAGCTCGTGAACATAATTTTTCGTACAAACGACTCACCTGCGCGGGCAGGGGACGAGGTAACAAAACGAGACAAAGCTATACGAAATTACAAAGGACAGGGCAGGATGGAACAAAAGACATCAACGGTCAACTGGATTTATAGTGAATGCCCGTGGCACATTACTACCACTTATTAAATAATAGTACTCTACAATATTACAGAGACTAAACGCAGGCTGATGGTAATACCTACCACAAGTAACCAGATCTTTTCATATCCCACATGTAACCGAAATAACAAGACCCACCAAACCTGCCAACATCTTATCGATCATGAGCATTGTGCCGGTTCTTGCTAAACTGGATTAATTTAACAGTAAGTGTAAGTCACCTCTAGGTCATGCAGAGAACTCGTTGCCCCAATTCTCTTGACCTTGGACCAGATAATCTGATCGACCGATCCCCGGAACTCTTATACCTTATTGAGTTAGTAACTTTATTTACAACTTAAACATTGACAAGTAAAATAATTGTTGTGTTATTATTATTCAAATGTATTTATGGTTTTATGGGCTATTTATAAGCAAGTTGTAAAAATACCAAAACATGTTTTAAGAACAAATTACTAATACACACTTTAAGCGGAAACAAAATGTAGCGCTCACTTCCTTATAAACTATAATAATTTTATTTATTAGCACAACTTACGATATAGAAGCGTAATCAATTCAAAGGTACTCAAATAAAGCATACATAATGGTTCACAATTTTTCTAAATTGGATAAAATGGATTCGTCAATTTAGAAGACCAGACCTAAATTAGTACGTAGTAAGTACTTATATAAAGATCATGGCTTTATAATATAATGAAATAAAGTGCAAATTCCAAATAACTAAATACAAAATTTATCTTAATTCATACGTGCATATCTACACTTAAATTAATATCACATTTTGGGTATGTAGTTTTCACTACATTTTTTTTCTTTTTTTTTTCCTTCTCCGACGAATATTCAAAACAGTAGCTATAAATGATCTGAATGATCTCCAATCCCTTACAAATATAATTACTGCCTAACATCTATTTATAAGTTGGCTCAAAATATTTCCCTTGATCAATGGACATTATTCTATCAGATTTTATTTCATTTACCGGGGTAAACAAAGAAATATCATTATTTTCTTCAGCATAAGAAATAGGCAGCTTGGGCTTTACTAGAGTATAGACAGGTTTTTGGGGTAGCCTGTGTTTATAGTATTGTTGAGGTTCTTGTACTGGTAATTGAGGAATTTGTTCTAAGGTAGGTTCTTCTCGTAATACAGCTCTGAATCCATGCTTCGAGTCAGCAGTATACTCGACGATCCGCTTGGTACCGTCAGGCCCGAGCACGGAATAAGCACCCATAACCACGTCTCCTAATCTAACCTCATGTTGGCTCTTACTGTCGCCTGTAGAAGGGTCTTCAATATTGTAGGAGTATTTGTAGTCAGTATCAGAAGGTGGCGGGTCAGTCACAATGATGCTGAGCACTGCTGGCACAGAACATAGAAGTAGTGTCGTCTGAAATTAATAAGAACGTCAATTGTAATCTAAAAATGCTTCAAAAAGGGCGTTATGAGTAATTAAAACAATTCAAAGGCTAGTAGTTCTGATTTACGTTGATTTTCACAAACTTTAATTATAATTCACGACGACTTTATTTTTACAGTCATGATGGCCTAGCATGCGCACCGCGAGAAAACTTGTCGTCGCTGTTAGAGTGAGACACACTTAGGCGCTACCATAGCCTTGTCACGGTCTCTCACGAGGTAAAGTGCCGAGAAAATTTTGTCGCGGTGCGCATGCTAGCCGGGATGGACATAATGCAGATTAATTTCACATCTCTCTCATTACAGATAGTATTAATTATAGTTGTCATATTGACAAATGTATTATGCAATGCTCAAAGTTCAAGTGGGTTAACGTAAATGTATTATTATGTCTGACTGGTCTGGCTTTATGCCTAGAATAGTGTCCACAATTGTGTTTGTGCAAAAAGCATTTCTATCTATTTATCTATCTATCCACCACCACCACCACCGACCACGAACCGGAAGACGCAGCGTAGGCCGGCCTCTCGGACTCGATGGGCCGACAATCTGGTGAAAACCACGGGGTGCTGATGGATGTAGGAGGCAAGCAGCCGCTCAAAGTGGCGCTCTCTGGGGAGGCCTATGTTCAGCAGTGGACGACTTCAGGCTGTTGATGATCTATCTATCTATAACTATAGGTAGCTGATAAGAATTTAGAGCAGGTTCTTAGACACAATCACTCATGAGCAACACATAGCATTGAACCAGTCACTTAAGCTGATTAATGCTAAAAATAACTAACAACAAGTAACAAGTAAGTAATTTAACACAGTTACTTTATCAAAGAATAAAAATAACCTTCATCTATAAATCCCTCTATTGAATAGAGGGTTATAGATGAAGGTTAGGAAAGAACGAACGAAGAAGTGATGTAATTTTTCATAGCTCATACAAGCCCTGCTTCTGTATTCGTACAGCCTAAATGGAGTGAAAGAAATGAAATTACTTATTCCGCCACTCGCTAATAAGAATAATAACCGGTCAAGTGCGAGTCGGACTCACGCACGAAGGGTTCCGTACCATAATCTGTAAAAACGAGCAAAAAAATCACGTTTGTTGTATGGGAACCCACTTAAATTTTTTTTTTGTATTTGTTGTTACAGCGGCAACAGAAATACATCATCTTTGAAAATTCCAATTGTCTAACTATCACGGTTCATGAGATACAGTCTGGTGACGGACGGACAGGCAGACAACGGAGCCTTAGTAATAGGGTCCGTTTTACCCTTTGGTTACAGAACCCTAAAAACATATCGATAGCTTAATATCTTGAAATAAGTATTCAAGCCAGTAAATATTCTTCCATACTTAGCAATATTAATTGCAGTGGTGTTGAAAAAAGGAGAAATAACTACAGGAAAGAGTTAGAAAAGCTAAAAATATTATGGTTTAACACATAGCTTATAAAAAATAAGTAGCGCCACACTGTTTCAAACAATTCATAACATGATACAAATCTTCTTCTTCTCGTGTAAGCAAGTGGTCAGTAGGCATGGCACATTTCATACGGAGCAGGTGAATAATCATATGATTTTATTATTCATCAATCACTCTGCTACTTTTTATCACATACTCTGCTACAAATCATTATGTGATAATCACATAATGAATCGTGGCTTTGGATTTCTAAATACGAGAGGAGCACATCAGCGGTGAATATGCAAACATATAGTTTTGTTTATGCTTCAGTAAACAAACTGAGACCTGTACAGTACAATTTTATAAACCCTTGATGTAGCGGTGAACTTTGATCTAGAGAGTAGCGTTAGATTTCTTAGTAATCATTTGCAGCAGGTCGCAACTTTGCTAGGTTGCCCCTAAATCACATCTCTGTTCCATTTCATAAAGCACCGCCAATCACCTTTGATCATAAATTCATTAGGCATATGAATAATCGCAGTCTGTGAAAAATCATACGTGAAATCACAGTGACAAAAATAAATCATATGATGAAATGACAATGATTTTAAAGTAGCAATCATTTCCGTGCCCAGTGGTCAGCCCGGGTGTCAGAATTTTTAGGCCGCCAAAAGGCTCCTGACTTGGCTCAACGACTATTGCCTTACGACAACAGCCGGGACCGACGGCTTAACGTGCACGGTAGCGCTCAGTTGTAAATACCACGTTTTGCTGTAGCGGTCACCCGTCAAGGAGTGACCGCAGCGAACGTTGCTTAACTTTGCCGATCGGTTAGAAACGGCTAGTCGTGTTTTGCTTACAAATAAACATTACATTACACAAGAATGATTTTTGAGTTATATTACACGGAATCAATAATAATCTAAAACTAATCAAACTTTTAAGTTTGATTAGTTTTAGTTATTATTTTAAAAGGATAGCTATTGTGTACACACGTATCAAACTTTAATGAGAGGTAAGTAAACAAATGAAAAATTAATTAAACAGGTAATTACCGTAAACATGTCGTCAGCTCAGCAACAAAAGGGACACAGAAAACAGCGAATGCAGTGCTCGTGAACTCTATATATAGAGATCGGGCCGTGCTGCGTTCGCTATAGAATGTTCTTTCGCTCCTTGACTGACTCACAATTATTAGCCTTACTATTATAAAATATATAAATGTTTTCTAAATTGTTAATTGTAAATATATATCAAAACTTATACATATTCATTTCCAATCTTACCAAAGCTGCATTGAACTGAAGGCTTCAACGCGCTCTTCTATAAAGTTCAAGTTCATTACGAACTCTTTAAATATCCTGACGCCAGAATAGTTTGAAGATCTGTTCTTGAACAACGTGCCTGTTCCATCTTAAGGTGGAACGTTTCACTAGCGCAGCAAATTCAAATTTTCTTGCGTTCTTTTGCCAATAATAGCTTAATTACTCAACGTGATTACATGAAAACTAATATTGCGGATATAAATAAAATGTAGGTATCAACAAATTACGATTAAAAGTATCTCCTAGATATCATTGGTTTAGCGACAAATGGCAATAAACAAATTTCGTCGTAGTTTTACAATGTGTTGCCATTTGTCGCTAAACCAATGATATCTAGGAGATACTTTTAATCGTAATTTGTTGATACATTCTATTTATTAGCACAAAATTAGTTTTCATGTAATCACGTTGAGTAATTAAGCTATTATTAGTAAAAGAACGCAAGAAAATTTGAATTTTCCGCGCTAGTGTAACGTTCCACCTTAACTTAGGTATCTTTCATAAGTTTTATTAATGAGTTTTAAAACTACAACAGTCGAAACAAAACAATATTGAAAAAGAAGTACCTCGCAAACGATCGCAAAGCATTGCAGAAATCCAAAACAGTAGGTAAATTAATTAGAAAAATAATGTATCCAGCATAGTTTTGATGTTAGCTCTCAACAACAGCCACGCAATAGCGGTAGCTTGTATTTATAGAGCTTGCGTTCACTTACCTAGAACATTTTAGGTATAGGTAATGCTAGAACTCATGTACCTACTTTGTCACAACCACACCACAAACAAAAGTTTTACTTTACAGCTTTGGGTAGTAAAGTTAGAGTTGTTTTACTTAAGGCTGCTATATTCGCGGATCCACTGTCTCGCTCGCGCATTGCTACATTTTTATAACTGAATTTACTTACCAAAAATCTGGTTCTCATGAATAAGGAACATTACAAATATTCAACAAAAATATAGTATTAATCCAAACAAGATTTCATAAATATAACGGTATCAAAGTTTTTTCTTTCTATACTGTTTTTATGTAACTGTGTTGTGATGGATTAAATTCAATTAAATTGGTTGATCGTTGAACTTCTGTCTTTTGTTGTATTTTGTTCTTTGATAAAATTAGAGCAATCTTAAATTAAATAAATAAAAACGGGTTTTTTGGAGCCAGCTATTGGTGTTTTTACATACAATTCGTACGTACCTAATTTCCAAAGGGCACGAATGTTTGTTGTGTAAAAATTATGCTTCTATCTTAATCCAATATAAATCATATTTTAAACCCAGACTTTATACTTCTATTCTATTTCTAAATACAAAATGGTATGCATGTTTAACAACTAACCGAAACATCATTTATACCACAGCATGTCGTTAATTTCAATAAAAGTCAGTGCCAATGACTCATTTACTCATCCATACCCGTTATTATAGCAGATCATTCATCATCTTCACATTGTATGAATGGCAACGTGAGATGCTAAACATAGATACTGAATCATTACATCATAGTGTGCGAGCATCTTCGCGAAACATGACACGTGGATAATATAATAATGTATTCAACTACAAATAGACAGTCTTTTGTTAATTTTCAATAGTCGGTTCATTTAATAGTCAAAGCGATAACTCGTCAAATATGCTACAAAACGCGAGTCAATTGATTTATAATACAAACCCACTTGCTTCTAACATCACAGACTCAAGGTCTTTAATACTATGTGTGGAAGGATATTACTTAATTGCGATCATTCAAGGCTGTGCTAGGAACTAAGTGTGCCTTGCAATATATATTTATACATTTTTCAATATATATTTTTACTGTTCTATAAAAGAGTTCAACGCGCTCATCGCGCATCATACTATAGGTATGTTGGTACCTATACCTAGTACCTACTCTTCGGATAAAGGACATCGATATTTAAGGAAAAGACATAGATATTTTAATTACGTTAGCTTTAACACACACTAGTTGCGATTCTAATATGTTTACACATAAAATACTATTCTACTATAACTAAATTACCAATATTGTAAATGTGAAAGTTTGCATTTGTTTGTTGTGAAGTACTGAGGGCCGCTGCTAAGATTTTAATAAAATTTAACGAAAGATAATTTTCTGAAGTTACCATGTAGCATACTTTTCAAACCAGAAAGTTGAGCGATTCCTATGCGATAAATAATTGTCCACGTGGGTGAAATTCTAGGACAATTATTAAGATCGGTTAAAATACAGTACCCACAGGCCTTAAAGTCACGATATATTGCACTCACAGTACTCGTAATCCTTGCTTTTAATACAAGTACAATTGACATTTACATGAACCGGTTAGTGATAGCTTCAGGTCACCGCTAATTTTTGGCACTGATCTAGATTAGGAAACGAGCATTGCGTTATGCGTGTAGAAGGATATCTCGATTAGTACTTACCCAAAATAAAAATGTTTAATTTATAGCATTTAGTTCAATTAAAGCAAGGTAACATTAATCGTAACATTTGGCAAGCTTTGATTTATTTTGTGTCAACTCACCCACACAATATTGTAGTACTTTTAATATTTATTGCTACAATTCTAAAACGATTATAAAATATATTATATGGTATTATTCAACGGAGTTATGAAATCAGAACACATATTTGTTAGCTAGCAACAGTCAATAGATAACCGGCTCAGTTTGATTAGTAAGTCGTTTCATGGAGTGGAAGTAGTATATTAAATTAAAACTAAGATTTTATAATGAAGCGGTGCAAGCAAAGGTGGCAGATAATAGCTAGGCGTGGCTGACACAATGTATTCACATGTGCCAGTATCAAAGCATTACTGCACTGCAGTTAACTTATAATAAATACAATTTACAAAGCCAAATCATAAACTGATAAATTATTTATATGTACTGACCGCTTTAGTGCTCTTTACTATGTAGTTAAGCGGACTTTTTGTAGAACAAACAGCATACCGCATACCGTTTTCAAAGACCTTTGTTTAATTTAAACAGTAGGTCAGCTGTCGATGTCTAATATGGTTTCTATGCTGAGAAATCAGGGAGTGTAATATGAGTAAAGTTATTACCAGTTTGTTTCTAGTTTCTAGTCACATTTAATTTGCTTGATTTGAAATCTTGAACCATATTTTATGCTAATAAATTAAACAAAATGATTACACTGTCACTCTCAAATGTAACAAGCCAATTCGACAAAGTGTACTATATATCTATTCTGTGACAAGGTTAATTTAAGTTTAGTTTATAATAACCCAAAATGGTTAATTTTAAAAGCGACTGCATATCAATACAGCCAGTTACAAAGACTATAAATTATAGGTAATACCTATATCGACAATACTTTCTTTCATTGAAATTAAGGACATAAATACTTAATTTAGTAGTTTAGTTTTATCCCTTGGGCAGCAGAAAACACGTGTCAGATACATACACACCTGTATCAGATTACTTAACTTATTATTATAGGCTCCTCAGTAGGCGAAATTCTGGCTAGACAATAAAAGTAGGTAAGTACAGAAACACCTCACCTCCAGTCATGTCAGCGTGAAAAAGAAAATAGGAGCACAAAAATAAAACAAAACAGTTGATTCCTCTTATTTATTACCTCAGCTATAACACTTAACTAACAATACTTTACATAATCATAAATAACATTAACGCAATACGGTTCAGGTAACTTCGTAGTTCGTAGGCAAGCTCGTTGACGGATCTAGTCCAGATTACTTTCAAAATCCTGTTCAGCCTCCAGCCAACGCTTTATAGATAGTTGGAAAGGCTGCGGTGAACAGACCACACGTTTCAATGCTTCTACTAGGCAATGTACGCCCATATGACTTTGCTACTTACGATATTATTGCTTATAGCTTCCGTGGTGTTTCCAGTTTTGTACTTGAAACAGGGTATCTCGAAAAGATACCACCTTGAGCTATGCTTAGTAGAAGTACTTTGACTTGATGATGTTCTTCTGGTTGTATTTATCTATCACACAGCAAGAATCTGGCCGCAGGTCTGACAAAATGGAGACTTTTAAGCTCTCCTTTCCAAATCAAATATATGTATAGGTAATAGATAGCAAACCGTAAGTATTCAAGACTAGATATATCTAGGTAGGTTTGGAGACTAGTGGTAGAAGGCAGGGGCGGCGTGAACTGGGGCTACGGCCTTGACAATGGCGCCGCCCACAGGCTCCTTGTGCACAACTGCGTTGAATCCGTTTTGGGGGTCGGCGGTGTATTCTACGACGCGCCGTGAGCCGTCGGGCTCAGTTAGCGAGTAAGAGCCCTGTACAACGTCACCTGACCGGGACTCTTGCTGGTTCTTTGAGTCACCTGCAACCAAAGAGTTTAAATATGAGATTGAGTAGACTAACTATAAACTCAGCTACATCGCTGGGTTAAAGACACTCTAAAAAGTCCAGACTAGAGCTACGCGTATGATGAATGCGATTACGATAACTAGAACCTATTGCAATCAGAGTAAATTTCAACCCAGTTCCTAATTTTTTCATACTTATTCATAGCACCCCTTTTTAACTAATAGATATTAAAAATAGGACTCACCAGTAATGGCATCCTGAATATCGTAGGCATAAGAATATTGCGGATTGGGGTCATACTCGTCGACAGGGGCAGCAACCGCCCTATGGGCGACCAGCGGTGCAGCCAGGGCGGGATGGGCGAGATATGGCGACGCGAGGGCTGGTCTTGCCACTAGAGGGGCAGCGAGGCCGTACGGATGACCGTAGGAGTAGGGTGAAGCCACTGGCACCACGCCACCCACTGCTCCTCTGCACACCGCCAGGATGACTGCTACAAATACGACCTGGAAAACGAACATTTTGTAAAATGGCAGGAAGTCTCTATAACATCCAAAATTTATTTATTGTACCTATAGGTACTTTAGCACAAAATTATTTACATGCTATTCAATATTTTTTTAAGTAAACGAAACACAACAAACAATATTATTTGACATGCTATGAAGCGAATTAATTTCACATTTGTTCCACTCAAGAGGCAAGGAGCACTTCAAGGTGGTGTTCTATGAAGAAGGGAGGAAGGGAGGGACGTGTTCAGCAGTAGATGTCTTTCGGTTGATGATGATGATGATGATGACATTGGTTCCATAGAATATGACGGTTATTATTTTCATTTGGAGATTGCCTCGTCTACTTGGCTCCCATATTTTTTAGGTTTTAGGTATAGAGTGAAATTACTGTGATCAAGTGATGTCACCATAAGTCATCTCATCTACTTCTACAGTGACCATCATAAGTATTAAATAATTGCTAGTGGTTTCTGTAGCTAGGAGTTAAGAAGGATTGGCGTTACATTATTGAGAAAGCTATAGAAGGAGAAGGTACTATACGACACTATCAGACATGAGGATGAGGGATGAGACTCAATCTATACATATAATAAAACTGTACCTAACTGGGCTAAACGTGTACATTGAATATTTTTTTGAAAATTTGATTGTATTAAACTTCTTAATGGATATATAAATAAACACATTATTTTTTTTGTCTGTCTGTCTGTCTGTCTGTCTGCCCCTTTGAACACCCATCACGCTGGAACTACCGAACGGATTTCGCTAAAATTTGGTATAGTTATAGCTAACTTTTCAGAATAACATTTATACTACTTTTTGTTTACTAAAACGGCCAAGTGCGGGTTGCGCGAATAAACAAGGATGTAATTTCTATGCAAGATTTTTTGTTTGTACTTATATTATTTTTTTATTTTTATACTCATACTGTCGAAGGAAAGAGAGCAGGGAAAGGGAAAAAGATGCAATAGATTCCTTCGCCGACCCACGCATTCATCCTTTTCTCTTATCTTTTTTCCTTTTGCTTCCCTCTTCTCTTGAACAGGGTTAGGACGTAAAACTAATTAACTAATCAACCCGTGCGAAGCCGGGGTGGGTCAACTAGTTAGAATATAATTGAATAGTGTATAAAGTAATATATATAATACCTTAAAGTACCATATGTTTCTGGGTTAGCATGGACGGTAGACAAAATTGTCTTTCCCCGTTTTACATCACTTTCTTCATACTTGCTAGGAGTAAAACAGGGAAAAGACAGTTTTGTCTACCGGCCGTGCTAGCCCTAGGCAAACTTAGGGGTAAGTATGCCTGGAAGACTCATCAAGAAAGTCTAGTATTTTTGGCGAGTTTACCACATATTGCGTACCAGTAAACTTTGAAGGCACAATAAAATATGGAAAATTCAGTTAGGAAATTATTTTAAATTTGATTCATAATAAAAAATTCGAGACCCTTCGTTCTCTTCTTTGCACCATAGTACTGAACATTTTTTGCAAGGCTGTCTGTAAGAGATCACTATGAGCAATAAGACCGCCCCTTGTTACACTTTTGTGATTGTTTTTACTTTCCTTAGTTTGATTTATTGTTATGTGGTTCATCAACAAAGAGCTTATGTATTGCACTTTTTACGATTAATTTATTGCCGTAGACTAAAAAACAAAACATCGCTGTCCTAAACGAATGAATTGGCCCCAGTTATTTATAACATTTAACAGTATCAAAATTCCATACCTTCATGTTTGCGTTGGTACCTCGATGGAGTCGCCTGGTGTGAATGCCAAGGGTTGCGCGCGCGCTGCTTTTATACGCATGCACGCACATATGCATCACAAAAATGTAACACACGTCACTGCCCTATGTGTAGTATACCTAGGTACCCTTACAATACTGGTTACTTTATGCCCTAGATGCTAGATTGTGATCTAGGTACATATCCTTCACACTAAAGGGCACGAGGCCAATTCCGCTTATGAAATTATGCTGATATCACAAATATTTTAAGCTATATAGCCTATCTAATAAAAAGCTATGTCATGAGTGAATGACTGACTGACTCTGGCTGACTGCCTGACTGACTGACTGACTGACTGTCTGAATGACAATAAAAATGTATTTAGTGTTGTATTAGATCTCCAACACAATACATACTAAATATATTTTAAGCTCTTTTTCATTGCACCTTAACAACTCTTTTAAACTTCCATGGTCACATGTTCACATTACTAAAATCTTGTTTAATAGCGGGACATTTACCATGTAAAAATTTATTTGTTTCAAGTTGCCGATATTTCGGTAAATATCAGTTCGTCCGTGATCATGGTGCTTGCAACAGTACCGAAATATCGGCAACTCGAAACAAATAAATTACATGGTAAATATCCCGTTAATAAACAATATTTTAGTAACCTAGTCAGCTAGTCTAGTAGTATTACCTAATAGTAAGCAGTGTGCACGTATATATCCTTGTTTTGAAGTCGGTAAAACAGCTGCGGAGTGCGGACAATGGTATTAACGATCAGCAGTGTTAACTTAATTAAGCTTGTGACGATTGCTAAACCGACTTAAAAAAAAGAGGTATGGCAGGTTACCATATCTCTTTTTTTTAAGTCGGTACAACATGCCTACATCATTTTCGCCACAGGCTTTGACCATGATAGTCTGCCCCAGAACGCGTCGCAATTCTCAGTGGCTTTAATAATATGTCTAGCCCATACGACATTCCGTAAGCTTGCACCGGGAGGCTGTATTATAACTATAACAAGACGTTTTTGGGTCACAGCTGCGCTTATCACAACCTGCATACACTGTGATAGTGCGGCACCTATATGTTGATAATACATAATGGTCGAGCCTTTTAAGGCGGGTCTTGAGCAGTCTAGACCTCGCATTCAATTAGGATAGTCATAAGCTAGCTACAGCCTGCCATGAGCGTAGTGGGAGCCTCGTGACGAGACCACTTCCTTCAATGTTTTCTCCATACTGTAAACCGAAAAACTTTGACCAATACTAACTGTACCTACACGATCAATAAAATTGATCAATCACAAAGACTGATCAATAAAATTGAACGTGTATGGGGGCCTCAGAAAAAGCGCGTCAATCTCATCAACTTTTTCTCCGCCTACCGCGTAACAGTTTGTTATCTGCAATCATTTCATTGAGATGACATACATAGCGTGTTTTATCAACATTTTTTTATAAAGGTGTACAAGCTTTGGCGCTCGCGCGTTGTTATCGACGGGGGCAGGTGGCGAAGCCAGTGCAAAAATCCAGAAGTTCATAGTTATGAACTACTGGATTTTTGCACTGGCTTCGCACGGTTAGTTAGTTTTAAAGGAAGAAATAAGAATAAGAAAAAGATAGAGGAAAAGGATAAATGGATAACGGTGAAGACCCGAGAGGCAGGTGCGCCAGCTGTTACATTTCATAGCCTTTCTTTTTATTTAGGACGCTATGTTATTTGGGAGCGATGCTGGCTGAGCGGTAGCTTCGCAATCTTACGGTATCGCACCGTGTTCGATTCTCAGCCCTGCACCAATGACTTACATACCTAGTACCTACCTAAGTTATGTGCAGTTTTCGATGCCATCGCTCCGTGTGTCGGAGAGCATGTTAAGCCGTCGGTCCCTGTTGTCATAAGAACATCCATGGCAATCGTTACGGGTAGTCAGACGCCTGATAGATGATAGAACTTGACACCATGGCAGTCGCCTCGTCGCCGCGCCGCTACAGTTTGTGTGGTTTTAAGCCAAAATGGCTGGCTGCCCCCATAATAATGACGCAACTGAAACCGTCATTTAAAGCTCATGCATATTGCAGGATTCGAACCCCTAGACCCTACGAGTTGCAAGTCAAGCTCACTATATACCACCTAGGGTAGGTATACCTAATACCTAAACAGATACAGTATCTGTATACCTTGCTGAAGATGTGTAGTATGTGTCCCATTCCCGACGGCGACGTACCCTTCCACCAGTGGAGACATTGGGACTTAGTGCACGTGTTGTTGATATTGAGCGAGTTTTAAACTTTTAGGTCATATCAGTCGTGAATTCATTATTTTGTGAGCTATCATTCTTCTGTGTGATAGCGCCATCTAGTCAGTTGTATTGTACCTATTTCAACAACAAGACATAATATTATGGTCGAAGCCTTTTTACTTCGAACATGCTTCGAAAGTCGAACCCTGCCATCTATCGAACATTTTTGTCGCTACATCGTGGTCGGTGTGGTCACCACAGTCCACACCACACACCACCACACCGATGTAGTGATAAAAATGTTTTGAGTGTCATTTTTTTTTTTTAACTTATTATTATACTATCTTGACTTAATTTTATCCAAAATGTAGCCGCTACTGATTTTCTATATCAGCAACATTAAATGCTATTGTCAAACATGAAACGTCACTTTTTGTTTGACTTTTACTTTTCCTTGTTCTTTTTTCGATGATCCAACAAACAGTGCTTTGTGATGTGTTTATAATACAAAGAACAGTGTTTTTAGTTAGTGATTTAGTTAAAAATGGCTGATTTTGATGCAATATATCCAGACACAGAGGATCCCGAGGAGCATATAGAAGAAACTCATGTAACATTAGTGCCAGATCCAATAGTGGTTCGCGGAGCTGGTAATATGACAGTGTAAGGTTTCATTTACAATCTCTATTTATTAGCATCAGCTGTTTACTATTCTGTTCTGTACAATTCGCCACGAGCTTCGTTTTATACTTCCACCGATATTTACATTATTTACAATCCAAAGTTATTCTTGTTTCTCTATCGTATTTCTCAATATCATTCAAGGACTATTTTCATTATATAGATTTTGACTTGACGCCAAATGTTCACTTTTACTCTAATTATTACGAAAATCCAGAAATCGAGATTTAAAATAACGAGTGCCTCATGTGAGTGTTTACTCATGCAAGTCGACATTTTAAGGGGTGAAATTTGTTATTACAGATCAAAATCTTGATTCTGTGTACTCGGATAACAATTTCACCATTGACCAAATCTGATACTTGAGAACTTTTCTTCCCCATTGGTTGTCAGTTCTACAAGCAATGTGGCCTGCCCATTGCCATTTCAACTTGCTGATTCAAACACATTACCCTATAAACCGAGAATATATATTTGTCTTATTTTAATGTACCTAATCACCTACCTACCCAGAATGAGGAAAATTGCCATATTTGGTTGGTAGCAATTTTAAAACATGTTCTTTGTTTCACTATATAGTAACTGTACATAAAATCATTTTGTACAACTGTAATAACATTTTTAAATATATGAGTATAATATGTAAAGCTATTGTTAGTGTGGCCACATGAATCAATATATTTGATATACATTATAATACAATTCTAGCTTGCAAAATGAATAAAGTAAAATACACTGCAGTAAATGTTAATATCAGTTTTAAAACAAAACTGATTATTAGGTTGTGGTTTTCAATTGAGCTGGAGTCTCTAGCGGCTAAGGCATTTGTAATTTAAAAACTCAAAACCTTGTTATGAGTTTTTGTTGAATTTTATTCTAAGTTTTAAGATATACTTAGAGCTGAGTTGTTATTCTGTGCTGTTACTTTACTATTTACATTAATCATAGGGGTTGTCCATTAATCATGTGATGTTTTTTAGCAAATTTTTAACCTCCCTCCCCTTGGTGATGCATGGTGAGGTTTTGGTTTAATATCCTATCCACAATCACATGCATTTTTTTATAAAGTTTTCTTTACATCATTTCAGAATTTTATTTTTAAAGCTAAGGGTATATCCAGGGAATGGGCCCTGAGCAGCAGCATTTCTCCTCTGTACATTAAAATCTTCTGCGATCACCAAGCCGCCTGCCAAGTGTGGTGATTATGGTAAACCCTTATGATAAGCTTCAAAAGTGGCGTTTTATGAGGGAGGCCTGTGTTTAGCAGTGGACATCATCCGGCTGTTGATAATGATGATTTTTTAATACAGGCATAATCTAACTTAATTCTAGAAAATTAAGGTGGGATGTTGTGGCCTGGTTACTGGCAAGTGAATATTACACACCTCTTTCAGTTTAAAATCGCGAGTTCAACGAAAAATAAATACATGTGATATCCCCTGGTGATATTTCGTGATCTTTTCCGAACCCCCTGCCCCCTTGTCGAATCTCACGTGATTTATGGACAATCCCATATTTGCTAATCTTCAATAACTTTACAAATGTTGGTAACATTACCAGGCAAGCAAGCAAATGGTTTTTTAATGACACCTGGTGGACACAATCGGCTCAAAAATGACTTGATATTTAAAAATGTAGGCCAATGGCAGTAATGTCTCATGTTCTCCAATTATTACAACTTGTCTTTAGTTTTATTTGTTGGCTTGGCCTTGTAATGTTATTGCCTCGGTAAATCATGCCTGTTAACTGTTTACTTAGGAAATGTATCATGGAATGGATTTTAAAGTGTACATCACAACTATACCGTTTCCATTTTGTAAATCGTTTATGACATTGTGGGGAAACTTTGTCCTAAAAAAAATCTATACAAATAAATAGGCATTTTTAGTATTACCTCTGTACAAGGCTACATTGTTCTGAATAAAAATTCTGTATTTGCTATACTTATGTTTCAGAAAATACGTACAGTAGGTATGGCCACTTGATCAATTGACTCTTACCAACTGTGTATAACCGATTTTTTTAAATCTTAATGTGAAGTTGCCCCTGTCCCCACCGCGCCCCTTGGGTACGCCCATGGTTGGGTGTATTACCCCATAGAAAGTTATAGCATATAGAACAGGTTTAGTTTTCATTAACAACAATGATAAGAAAACCAATTAACAAACTACAAAATGCATTGCAATGCATTGTGCAACATTTGAGATAATTAGTTAAACTAATTGGAATGTCAAGGTCAGTAACATCCATGGACGATAGGGCTCTGATTGTCACCTCATTGCATAAAAATATGACAAAATCTCAAGATACTATACTATGTGTTTCACGTGTAAAAAAAAAACATAGGAACTTATTTTTCGGGACATAAAGTAGTGTCACAGAAAACTTAAGTACAGGTACAGAATCTCAACTCTCCAAAGACACCTAAATATATGAGTGAGTCTTAATACAAGGCAATAAAATGCAGTTCTGCTCACACAGCTTGCCCTAAAAAGGTGCCTATTTTTCTATCGCTATAGCTCTGCTCTTCCGACGCGGCAAAAAAAGCATAAGCACCCAGGTTAACTGGAAGATAATGCTCTCTAGCATTAAGTTCGCCTATGTACCTACATTTGTTGTTTGTGCAATAATGCATTTTCTATCTATCTATAAGCTAAAAACGTACCGGGGCGCGGCCTGGACATCGAAGCCTAGCCTGTCCCATATGTAGTATTAGCTAACTAAAATTATTGTTTGTTTGTATTTGTATGTGTGTCTATTTGATGGTTTCTGTCCAAAATATTGCCCAACATACATAATAACTTCCTTTATTTTCCAAATTCCAGTTTCGGTCTAAGCAACAAATTCAACGGCGAGTTCCCTTCAGGATTGCAGTCTCGAGTAGCGCCTGAAGAATACCAAGCAACCGTGAGCAGGATTAACAGTGTGCTGAAGAAAACCTTGCCTGTCAACGTCAAGTGGCTGTTCTGTGGCTGCGTTTGCTGCTGCTGCACTTTGGGATGCTCTCTATGGCCTGTTATTTGTCTTAGTAAACGGGTGAGTATTTACTGTTGCTATAACAGGCGAATATAAATAGTGTCCTGTCAGTTTTTATTGCATAAATCACACTAATCACACTAATCACACTAATCACACTAATATTATAAAGGCGAAAGTTTGTGCGTATGTGTGTATGTTTGTTACTCTTTCACGCTGTAACAGCTGGACGGATTTGGATGAAATTTGGTATGGAGGTAGCTTATACCCTGGATTAAAACATAGGCTTTTTATCCTAAAAATGGGAACGGTTCCTGTAGGAACGCGGGTGAAACCGCGGGGCGCTGCTAGTTAATAATATTCCTCAAAAATTAAAAATTCGTGAAAACAAAAATTAAATAACTCAAATAATGATAAAGTTACAAGCATTTTAAAATACAGGAATAGAAAGAGACAGCTCAAACATGCAGTGACGTCACTCTTGCTCCTTCACAATTAGTAGTGTTCAAAACTGCTTAATGCCAAAAGCGTGGTACAAACTTTGTGCTTTTTTTTTAAAGCACGCTTTTTTAAGTGCTTAAGTTATAACGAGGAGAACTTAAGTCACCGGTAAAAGTTCCATATTGGAAAATCTCCACTAAAAACATGTTTTTTTTTTCATTAAATGTTCACTTTATTCAGCCTTAAACTAAGGTAGGTCCACTTATTCACAAATCACACAACCACATAATTATTGTATTAAAAATTAAATTAAATATTCATTTATTTCAGACATATTGGGTCCATAATACATATAAATTAATAAACATTAAACACTCAAAATAAACATTATTGCGTGTCCTATCACAGATTCTAATCAAAAGCACAACAAAAAACATAAAGCGTACCAAAGTAAGCGTAGGTGTATATTACGTGAGCCGGCCTAAGTTCACGTTTTCGCGCGGGAGTCGTAGAAAGCGTGCCGCGTCCAAAAGCAAGCGATGACTGGCTGCCCGACCGCTGCCGCGATAACTCGGTAAGCACAAGCAGCTTCGCTTTAGTAAACGCGGCGCTTTTACCTACTACTCGCTCATCGCGCTCGCGCCGCGTAGTTCCGTACGCAGCGCGTGCGATGCACAACGCTCTAAGTCTAGGCGCTGTGCGATATAAAAAGCGCCAAGTGAGAGCCACGAAAGCGGGCGTTGTACGTTGTGGGCCAAAAGCGGACCCGCTTTGGATGCTTTGCGCTTTTTTAATCACCACTATTCACAATACCTCATTAGTCTCTTTGGCATGTGACTTCACAACATGCGTTTTCATAGTAACTGTGGAGAATCTCCTGTTTTGCGAGAAAGGGACAGGCGATGCCCCTTCCAGAAACATGAAAAGCTTATTACTCCTTGATTCATTTACTGATTTTACTTATTTTTTCAATTATTGCATTCATATTTAATCTACTTTTTGAAAATAATATTTACTTGTCGCACACCGCGAGAACACTTGTCGTCATTCTTATAGTGAAACACTTAGGTGGTACCATAGTCTTGCCTCTGATGGGAAAAAGTGTCGAGTACATGTTGACGCGGTGCGCATGCTAGGCGGGCTGGAGTGTGCTAATATTGGGTAAAGAGTCATAGACGTCTCACCATTAACATAATGGTAAAAAAGCTTAAGCTCGAGTGGCGACCACAAACAGGAAGACGCAGTGCAAGCCGGCCCCCCGCTAGGTGGACCGACGAATCTAGTTAAAACCGCAGGGAGCCAATGGATGCAGGAGGCAAGCAGCTGCTCAAAGTGGCGCTATGTGGAGGAGGCCTATGTTCAGCAGTGGACATCTTCAGGCTGTTGATGATAATGATGATGATGACACTCCGCACTTAGGTATTGGACCGGCCCCGACTACCGAGCGATTCGTTACGTCAGAAAGGTAGAAGACCAGAGCTATGTCTATTATTCACTACTAGTCCATTAGCTGTATTGCATAATAAAATAGGACAGGTCTTGCCCACGAAAACCATGATTATGAATGATGACTTGATGACGAAGGTGTGGCAAATGAACTGAAAGTTAAAAGAAACAGGAAAATAATACAAACAAGTTATTTCCGATGAATTTGTAATATATATACAGAACAAGCCACAACTGCTGCAGGTTTTCTTAAAATGATGGTTAAACTTTTGGTTACCTGTGTAACGAATTTTGGAAAGTGCGCGAAAATCTTTGTTGTCCTTACCAAAATTACATCAGTTTGTTAAAAAAAAACTGGAGTAACGATAATTTATCTGCATATTAATATTTGCTGATGTCATTCAGTTTCTGGTAGCTTGCCGCTACAGGTTAGACTGGGAGCCGACCCCAATAACAAATGGGAAAAAGGAGAGGATGATGTTCAGTACCGACTTTTGTAAAACAAGTTAAATCATCATAAGGCAGAAGACGTCCAGCACTGAACGTATACCTCGCTACGTCGCCACTCTGAACTCTCTATTGCTTATTCAATATTATTGATGCAATAGGGCTTATTAAGCCCTATTGTATTGCATCTTGCATCGAACGTCTCTTCGCTGTTTTGTTCCATTGTCCAAACAAGCTGGGTAATGGTTGGCATTTAATTGATTTCCCAATATTTATCAAAGTCAGGATAAATGTGTTGTCGCGTAATTATTAAGAAGTAGATATGTAGGTTATTTTATTGCTTGGAACTGAGATAACAATGTACAACGCATTTAATTAAATAAAAGTAATTGTGGTAGGTATCTACTAACTTCCGACGTAAATATTACTGATATGATGGGTAGGTATCATTAAAACAATAATAACGTTCTAGATGCGCCCGAGGTTTATCCGTTTTCGCAGGAGAAGTCTTAATTATCTCCCCTACATAACATACATAACATAATTATCTTAATATAACAATAATTTTACTTTATGATGGTCTCGGAACTTGAAACAGTTTGGATAAAACTTTGCAGACATACCCCTCACCCTCTTACCATTAAAAATTGTGTACTGTGTTGCGAAAGAAGTAATTTACTTCTCTCTCTCTCTCTCTCTCTCTCTCTCTCTCTCTCTCTTTGAAATATGATAAGCTATGGTAAAAAAAAGAAAACATTGAAGAGCTATTCAACTACTATGCAATGTTTATTAGTAAAGGCAGGGATTATTTATATTACCGGGATCAGCACAGGATACTTTTTATCCCGGAAAACTTAGTTCCAGTAGGAAGAGGATAAGTTACGAATGAAACCGTGAGGGGCCTCAGGTACTACCTAGTTCCTCTGAGATAAGCTTAGATTGATTCGTGATGTGAATAAAATTGACCAATACATTGACTTCCTGCCTGACCCATTAGTAAGATTAACTATTCTGACGTCAGAGTCAATTACAATAACCCAAATTTTTTAAAGGCATGAATCACTAAATACATTCAAAAGTAATTCTGTCTGCTTAAGTTCCCACGTTTAAACGGCTGATCTGATCTTGATGCAAATTAGCGCAGAGAGGTCTTGGAATAAAATCGCAGGGCGTAGCCTTCCATAAATCCACCGAATATATAATAGTACTAGGTTAAAGTTCGAATTCGTATTGTCATTATCCCAATACGTACCTACCACCGCGACGGGCAGGGGGGTACTACCACCACGGGCTTTTAGGCCAAGTCACAGATTAGAGAAAAAAATAATTGACATAAGTGTGGGTTGGTGAATGCTACAAATGTTATCAAATTTTGCGATTTTTGAAATGCTATTTTTCTCACGATGTCTTCCTTCGCTGTCGTAAGAGCGAGTGTAAAAATACAAGTAACTAATATTTTTTTATGAGAATCAATGACTTGACGAGCTAGTCGTTCACCTGATGTTAAGCGACACGGCCGCCCATAACAGTTACAGTGTCACTTGGAACTTTAAAATAAGATTTTATCGCGTGACACTGCACTGCGCACGTCATCCTGTGAAATCAGGTAATGAAGCCTCAATTGTCCAGTAATTTCACTAGCTACAATACCCTTCAAACCGGAATACAGTAGTGCTTGCACACTACTGCTTGGCGGCAAAATAACTGGCAAAGAGGTGGCACCCACCTAGACGAACTTTGCAGAAAATTCCTACCACCTAGTAAATAATAGTTGTATTTTCCAGACGCAACATTCTTTGAACAAACTCCTGGAATGGGAGAATAGTCGGCTGTACAGCAAACTAGGGCTCCGCTGGCGGCTCACCAAGCAACACTGCGACTCGTCTTCCATGATGGAATATGTACTGCTTATAGAGTTCATACCGAGGATACCAATATACAGACCCGACTAAGACTCCCAACACCAGTGCTACAAATAACTGTACATGTATATACATATTTACGTAAACATTATTATGATAATAAAACGTCATTGCATCTCGAGAATAACACCCACATTGCATGGCCAAGCCAATGAATCTGTGTTATAGTTGTCACAGTGTGTTATGCACGTTTTGACAGCTGACTGTTTCGTTGATTGAATTCAATGTCACTTGCTTTCTTAGCTGTCAAAACGTGCATATTACATTGTGATAAGTTAAGAATGTATTATTATTAAGCTAGCAATAAGTTTTGTAACGTCGGAAATCTGAATCAACGAATCGTGTGGAGTCAAACCCGAGATGTTCACGACACGACCGTAATCTGACTCGGTGTTATGTAGTTGCGCTGTAATAAATGTAAATAAATAAGCGGACAATTATTATTAAAAATCTTGCTTTACGTGTATATCGATGTTTTTAATCGCAAGCTTAGAAAGCAAATATAAACAAATATATCGTAATCTGTATATTGGTTATATTTATAGCGGATATATTATTCGTTATAAAGGGCATGAGTGCATCGGGTTAACATCTGCAATCGTGAAATAAATATACATAAATATACAGATAAGAAGGTAATCTACGTCGAAAACGTCTCACGCACACAAGCACTCGCTACACTTACGACTGCATGAGTTCCACTAAGGCCCCCCATACACGTTCAATTTTATTGATCAATCTTTGTGTTTAATCAATTTTATTGATCGTGTAGGGTTAGTATTGGTCAATGTTTTTCGGTTTACAGTATGAAGAAAACATTGACGGAAGTGGTCTCGTCAATTTTATTGATCAATAAAATTGCACGTGTTTGGGGGGCCTAAGAACGACTTCTTGTAATTACGATACATTGACTACCATTTCGAAAAATCAAAGCGGTATACTATATTACAAGTTCCACTCGTGTAACTTTGGGCTTAAAACTTTAAGGGGGCTTTTACAAAATTACGCGTAGTTGCAAGGTTTTCGTCGTCAATATTTGATGCATAGCATTAATGTCTATACTTAGCCATTATATGAAAAATACCCTTCATTTCATCTTCTTCGATAATGACAGAACGGATTTTAAGTAATTTATCTATTTATTTAGTAATCATCATTCTCCTGGTGTTCGTTTTGGCAAAAACACACAGAGACCCGATTTGACAGCTTTAATTTACAAATTCTGTATAACGTAAGTCTCCAAACTAAATTATACTCCACTAAATACATCCTGTACTTTCATAATGTCAGAACAGATTTTTAATTTTTACCTTTCAAGCAATTAAAAAAATATTAAATGAAATTTGATTTTTAATCAAAAAGGCTTCAACAAAAGTACTAATATCTCCGGAGTTTTATATTACATCGACAAAATATTGTTACCAAAATAAAGCTCATCATTTTTCTAAGCTACTACAAATTATTTCATAGTTTTAAATTAACGCTCTTATTTATTTATCAATAAATGAAATTGCATATATTTGGTCAAACCGATGGATGCTGCGAGCTCGGTACCGCGCGTGCGGTACTGAGCTCGCCAAAATGTAAAAGCCCCCTTAAATTATGTTTTGTAGCTTTGCGCGAAATATCTGTATTAGAAAGTAGGTTATTTTCTGTATTTATATTGTTGTTAGTGTTACCATACTAAATATATACATGAGAATAAAATTGAAGTGCATCTACAGCCATCTGTCTACATTCGAACGTACGTACATAAAAGTACTATGTCGAATAGTGTATGTTACGCTTTCCTATAAAGTTCTTCCTTTACATTAAGTTGTATAAACAGAAAATTAATATGTAAATATGATTTGTAATGAAATTGTAGAAGACTTGACAAGTACTTATTTCGATCGTTATGATCTACGTTATATTAGTTTCAACTGGCGCTATACAGTCATTTTAATATTAAGATAGAATAAATGTTTAATACTGAAGTGCATGCTTGATGCATGTCTGGTGCATTTTATTGTAGCTATCGACTATATCTACAATTCTACACTTTACACATCGTTATGGCGCATAGCGTGCGTTTTTGTACTTGAGAGAATAATCGTAGCACAGCCGCCACAATGTAGTAGCATAGTAGAGTGGTACTAAACGCGCTTGTTTTTTTTTTTGACTGGCCTGATAGCTCAGTTGGTAGTAGCTCTGCCTTCTGAACAATAGGTTGTGGGTTCGATTCCCACCCGGAGCAAACATTTACGTGATGAACATCTGTTTGTTCTGTGTCTGGGTGTATTCTATGTATGTATTTACAAACAAAAAGTATTTAAGTTTTCTATCAGTTATCTAGTTCCCATAGTACAAGCTTTGCTTAGTTTGGGGCTAGATGGCGCTGTGTGAAATGTCCACACATATTTATTTATTTATTTATGCGCGCCCATTACCTACAGGGTGCTTACAAAGACAATAACTCGGAAGATACCGAATGGAGCCAGTCAAAAGAAATAAAGAATGATAACCATATCTATCATTAGATTGTTTCAGATGTTATTTCCACAGATTAAAAAATCAATTGTCTATTTAGTTATTTCTATTGTCATATAGTAATTGTCAAAATGGGCCTATTGCATTGTGACGACTATGATTTATTGTAGTAAGAAAAACAAATGTTTTCTGTAAGTTAAATTGTGAAAGGTACTATTGCAAGAAATTATGAAATTATTATTTACGCATAATAAAATCCATTATAATCTGCATGACTAACATACCAGCCTTATCGTTTTCCAAAGATATTGATACAAAGAAAGTACATCTATGTATTATCTTATCAAGTCATAATATAATACAGCTAGCCTGCAAAATAATCTATGCCAAAAACCGCAACTTTTGTCAACTTACACTTTTTGGCAGGTGCCCGAATCCTGATTATTTCAACTTGTAACAAATATGAATTGGCATGCCGCTACAAATAAATAGTACATTACTGCAGCGGCCAGCAACAGAGGCATTGATGGACGAACGTGTAAATGTGGGCACATACATACGTAAGTCCATCAATGGCTAGTTGTGGCCAAAGCTCGTATAGTACTTTTCTCAAATAATGCGCGGAAATTCAAACAAAGAATTTTTAGTCGAAAACAATTTTTCCCACCATAAAGTGTTACTTTTGCTTTCTATTTGCAAGCCAGTTCGAAATTTAAATAAAACCTTTGATAAGTTACCTCCTTGTTTGCCATGTTTCTGAGTAAAAGATCGTTCCATTTTTAAATTACACGACAGATATGAGTTTTGTATGTAATTTATTTGGCCGCTGCTGCTCGCCAGTACAGCAATTTCGATTTATCCCGAAGAAGGTTGTCAAAATAATACATTTCCAAGCATGTTTGAGAAAACAAAATTTCACTTAGTATATTTTACCTAGAATGCCTAGACCTAGTAATAAAAGTAAGATAACATATCCCTAGTGATTATTGCTTCGCTCATAAATAAAAATATACCGCGATTGGTTCTATGAATAGATGAAACGTTTGTTACGTCATTTAGGTTATTGTGCTGGACACTTATGCATGTTTGGCACTATTACGATCGGCGTGGGTTAATGGCAATGCTTTTGTTTAGCACAATTTTAACTCAAATCGTACTCCATCCATTTGTTTCAATCAAAATATAAAAACGTATTCTTAACGCTGACTGAGAATTGGTCATGCTAGATTATTAGTATGTACTATGTATAATTTTTTGTGACTTCCCCAGCAAAAGTATTCATGCGTCGTTAGCAAATCTGTCGTATATTCTAAGACTTATACAGCATTTTTGTATAAATCATTAGAGATATACGGCAGTTTCGCTTTCGACTGAATTTACATGGTCCTATTGGAAATTGTAAGTGATAAACTTGCGCAGTAACGATTTTTGTTTTGAAATTCGATTTCTGCTACTTTTTCAAATTGCTCTTGCTTCGTGGCTTGAGGTATTTCAAGATTGTACTTGAATGTCAAAGTTGTACACCATAGAGGATATACAGGGTTATTTTTAATTTACCAAAAACCTTTTTTAACGTGAAACAAACAACTTTTGTTCTACAACTTTCAAAAATTAAAATTTTTTTCACAATTTTTTTTTATTTTGGCGCCAGGTAATACATACCACAAAATGTATCATTTATAAGCGATAAGACCGCCCGTTGTAAGATTTCCCACTAAATTTTCCTGTAATAATTATGGTGTAAAGAGTACATCTATACGGGTAAATAGGTACTCAAACAGAATAATAAGCTCTGTAGCCTGTATTATTGCCTAACATGCAAAAAAGAGGAAATTACAGTTTTTAAGCAAAATTTTAACCCATTACATTGGCGAAAATATTATGATTAGAAAAAAACGGTAGAGAAAAAGTGGTTTGTTTAAATGATTTAAAATATAGGTTTTTGACAAATTAAAAATAGGACGGCATTACTAAGAGCCTGATGATGGCTGCATTATGGTGCGTTCGATCATCAACAACCAATAACTGTAACCCATATAACAGTTGCTCTGGGGCAAACTTTAGTTGACTTATGCCCGTCTCCACTAAAGTTCTCCTAAGTTCGCACTTAAGGATAAGGAGGACTTAAGGGATAAGTGCGAACTTAGGAGAACTTTAGTGGACTCTATGTCGTACCTACTGCAACTCATTTGGGTACGGCCTAGTATAAGTGCGAATTTAAGAGCTGTCCAACTTTAGTGCAGACGAGCATTAGGCTTTGTATGCATTGTCCTTAACCATATTGGCTCTTGTAAATGGCTATTTAGTTTAATAAATTAGAACGTCTCACTAAAGGCATAGTTATATTCTGGTATTAGGTAGGTACAATAAATACAAAACTGACTGTCATCTTTTAATGATTTGTATTTTTTCTTATCATTGGATTTCATGCCTTCGAACGTAAAAAAATAACATTTATATGTTAATATTATTAATAATAACAACAATTATTATCTATAACAACATTGAAATTTTAAAAACATACTAAATCTAAGCCATTATCTAACCGAGCCTTGTTATACCGTGGAGTGCTAAGAAACTTTCGGGACTGCGTTAGATTTTAACTTACATAAATCTGTAAGCGGTACTACTCTTTAATGAGACAGTAGGCCCATTTTGAAGGCTTTAGTTGACAGTCCTTAACTTACTAAAAATATATCCGTCTCATACAATGCCGTCTATTTGACAAGGACAGCAACAGTTTTAAGAGTTTTAGATCTGTCAACTAAAGCCTTTAATATTGGCCCCAGTAATTAAGTAAGCGACAGCAAAGTTACCGCCGCTGACCTCGGGACTCCCATGGTCGCGATACCGCGACTTCCGGTTTGTTATTCTATTATTATGCACATGGCTGGTGTTCAATGAATTAAGGAATGGACGTACCATCAAAAACCAACATGTAAAAGCAAAAAATGTTTTCAAGTTCATACTTACAAGTAAACGTAAAAGTCAATGCTTCGCCAGTTTAAAGATTGTGCCGTTGTCAGTAGTAGTGTGATTCAAACGTAATGGCGGCTGTGAAGTCGGCGCGAAACGCTGCGCAGTAGCGAACATTAGATGTGCGCGGGCAGAGGTAAGCGCTGAGCGCAGCGCGCGGGGCCTTGCATCACACTTCGCAGCCGCCATTACGTTTTAATCACACGCTACCACTGATGGTACAAGTGACATCTTTATGTCATTAATGTAAAGTATGGATATCTCGCTGTGAAACACTCGCCCTCTTTTCTCTTTTCAACATGTTGTGCATGGGGATTTCTTAGGGTCGTAACGTAAACCCAAAATTCGCTGATAAATTGATAATAATATAGAAACATGTAAAAAAATAAGAAAACAATAATGTCTAATCGAGTAGAGCTCGGCGTATTGTCTTGCCATCCAAACCTTTATATACAAACTGTTTTAAGAAAGCAACGGTTGAAAAGCGAACAGGGTATGTTGGCACTAAGGTTTTGTTTTAAGAATTGTAAATATTTTAAGAACCTATAGATTATTTTTGTTCAAATAAACTTTCACTGTATGTGATGAACTTAGACATCTTTTATTTTTATAAGTAATCGAAATAATCGAAAGGATGTATACATATAAAAAAAATTATAGCCATTAGATAGTTTATTTCAATTTATAAATAAGTTATTAATATACAGTTACAGATACAACTAAATACTCAAGGCACTTAACATTATGGTCCCTTTACAAAATAAAATACAATATAATTATGACACAAATCAGATTGCCTACAACAGAAATATGAAATAACAGTTTAAAAACTAAGTAATAAAATTATGCATATTTATTGCACTTACAATGTGGACAAGATAGTATGAAATGACATTCATTATCAATACTAGAAATTGAACAACTTGTTTTATAATATCCCGTTTAGTAGAGTGCTATTCAAACTTAAAGGCGCCTGTAAAGCGCGCTCATGTGCAAGGCATCCGCACGGCACGCGGCGCTCACCGCTTACCGCTGCCCGCGCACATTTAATTTTTGCTACTGCGCAGCGCTTCGCGCCGACTTCACAGCCGCCATTAAGTTTGAATCACAGTCTAGGGACGGACGGAAAAAGAGCAACAGTGAATTATTCGGTGAGCCATTTACACACATACTGCCGACAAGACAACTCTTGAAGCTGTTCGGCCAGTTTGTTATATTGGCTTTTAACCAGACTAAATGATTTTGTATTAGTTTGTATTTTTAGATTTCATTTGCCAAAATGTTGATCCGAGTGTAATTCGGCACAGATTCTGTACTAACCATTATTTAAGATAATGACAGCCAGCTTCGTTAAATTCTTGCCGAAAAAGGGTTGTTCTCGTCAATTTGGAAATTGACTTCACGCGAGAACTTGGTTGTGTATAAAAATCACCAATTACCTATTATAGTCATGTGATAAAAGTAAAAGGTTATACATGTTTATACAAATACAATCATTAGCATTTCAAATAAACACGGCGTATTTTTTATCTGTTTACTTATTACACTATCAATTCACTATCACATCATAAAACAAATTGCGAATAATTTTATCGGGTTAAAGCGATAGCAACAAAATAATTATATTTGTCTTTTTTACATTCCGTGTGAATCACTAATGTTGAGATAACGCGTTGTTTACACCGGCCGCTAATTCTCTACTATGTATAATCTGTGATTGTGTTGAACAATCCGTGATTACTTTTACCTAAGCTGCTACACAAAGGAATAATAGCCAAAGCCGATGGCTGTTTACCTATTTTCGTGAAAGGTCGTTCTGTCGGACAGTGAATGTGTGAAACTGCTAATGAAGCGATAACACGCACGTCCTGCGATACTTCAATACTTGGTACCGTGACAATGCCAGACCCTTGTTCATGTTGACTTCTTTAACATTAAGATGAATGATGAAGCATCGGGTACAGTAAAAACTATGTAGATTCTATCAATGTACGTGTGGACATTTTACACAGCGCCATCTAGCCCCAAACTAGGCATAGCTTGTACTATGGGAACCAGATAACTGATACAATACTTGGATACTTTTTATTCGTAAATACATACATAGCAAAAACAACACCCAGACACAAAACAAACATCGATGTTCATCACACAAATGTTTGTCCCAGGTGGGAATCGAACCCACAACCTATAGGTCAGAAGGCAGAGCTACTACCAACTGAGCTATCAGGCCAGTCAACAGGTCAGGTACTTAATGTTTTTTGAGTAGAAAGTAAAATATCGCAAGGGCCATGAGTCAAAAGCAGCTCGAAATGGTGACAGCTGTGTCATTTCTCATTTTGCCTGCTATGTACGATAAAGTTATAAGTACTCTTCACATGAATGAAACAAGTTGCTCAGTTTTAGAATGCCCTTTCGATATTACCATTAAATTAGTAACAATATGGACCATAAATAGCTGAGTAACACACACTTTGTATGACAAAGAATATGGATACCTAGCGCTGATGAGACAATACAAAACTTTATAACTAAAAATTAACTAATATTCAGATCGCATCGAAACTTACACAACCGTAGAAACTAAAATACAGAATATATTAATACTAGGCCCGATTTAGAAGGCTTTAGTTGACAGTCCTTAAAAATACTAAAAATATATCCGTCTCTTACATTGCCGTCTATTTGACAAGGACAGCAACAGTTTTAGAAGTTTTAGATCTGTCAACTAAAGCCTTTAAAATTGGCCCCATTATATACTTAATTCTACATCAGGGACGTTATATACAAGCTCTAATATTTACATTCAGTCGTTCAATCACTATTTTTTTTTATAAAATACATGGGTACAAAATACAAAAGGCATTAGAAGCGGTAAAGCCGGCACTTATCTTGTATTATGGCAACACTAGTGCGAATACGCAAATCATTTAGTTTGTAAATTGTACAAAATCAATGGCTATTCGTACATTTTATAAGGTAAACATTGGATTTTTTTAAAACTGTTTAATATCATTCAATGATCAGACTTCATTTTACAATTGTTTCCAAAACATTCGCTAAAATATTGCACGGTGTGTATTGCACGCTATATTATCTACATCCGTTTAAATCGTGCAGACTAAATATCTCAATATATAATCATTTCATTGTTGAATACTTTCTCTTTGATAACAAACTATAACATAGTTGAAACAAAAGAGTTCATATAGTAATTTGGTTTTTAGTTGCGTTCTGACCTCTAACTGGGTGTCCTAAATCTAGATGCAAGGACTCTTAGCTAGAGATTGGAATATAATCATGTACGAGGTTTTTGGACGTTATTATAATTTGTTGTTAAACGATTACTAATATAAAAATAGTTTACTTCCATTATCATGTCAAAACTCACGTACTAAAACCAATCTAAGTAACACACTCGTTTCTAACGAGATGGGGGAATGAGTATGTATGATACAAGTATTAGAAGGCACATATTATATTGAAGCAAGATCTATCGATGAACGGTTCTATCGGTCGGTAAAAGTCTTGACAACTTCAAATCACACTAATTTAAAGCCACCACACACCACCGGGATGTTTTAGTTAAGGCTGCCCCCACATTGGGCTGTAGCGATATCGCCGCGGCATTTTAACATCGTGCGGCGTGTGTCGCCGCGAAGTCGCTCGAGGATCACCACCGCCCAATGTGCGGTCAGCCTTAATCTACACGAAACCTTGCATAGACTTTTCCTACAATTTTACACTGACATAACGATCACTTCTCCGTAATTTAATTCGTGAAATTAGCCTTGCTAAATACCTTCTTCGATACACCGACAGAGTTATTTATATTCGTATATTTACATATTGTATAGAAAAGGCACCTACGAGTTCCAAACGTGACCTATCGAATACATGACTAACTCATTTGAACGTAGTTAATGGGGAACTGTCCCTTCATCCCATTGCACACACCGAAGTACCACTCATCGTTTAACTTGTACTGGATCGATATGGTGTCTCCAACGGCAAACCTCAGGTCCCCGGGCTGGTCTGGAACGAAGTCGTACATGGCTACGGCAGTTCCGAGTAAAGGCGTAGACGGTAGCTTCTCATTTGGCAGCGGTACTTTGATCTCTACATAGTTCGATGGGAACAACCCTTGGGCCCCGCTTCTGAGGCCACCGAATAACCACTCGTTGTCGACACGCCTTATTAGTTTGATCTTCGTGTTTGTCTGAAACAAAACAATCACAATTATATCATTTTATTTTAGCAAACGCAATTTTGAGAATAGGTTATTTTGAGATTTGTTCAAAATAAGGTCAGGTGCGATGGAATATTACCGTTTGATAGATTTTTCATAGAAATTCTGTCAAAATCGACAATTATTGTTAAACAATGCAATCGCAATTTACCTACATAATAGAATTGGCGCCCAGTACATTATAAAAATTGTTCCCTAAAAAATATCAATACAAAGAAAAATCGTACCTATCGTGTTTAGCTAAACTATAATTTGACTCAGAACATGGATAACCAACCGTAACTGTAAATAAACGGTAATTTAACTTGTGAAATGTTTAGTAATGTAATTCACCGAGACGTCGATAAAACACGGTTGAAAGATCTAGTGCTCATACTACTCTGCGATAGCACCTTGAAGGTTCTATTAGAGCATGAGTGACTGATTAACGACGTAATTAATAGGATTAATAGTATGCGGCTTAGAATAACGTAACTAAAGAGCCACATAATATGAAAAAACAACCTCAGTTTTACACATCCTAACAAAACCAGCAAATTACAATTTATTAAGAAAGTGTTATCCCCCTAACGCTACTATAATAATACAGGGTACAATTTAATTCATTAGCATAGATTGAGTACATGACAGCACATCATTTATTGATGATTATTAAAGCATAAGTACAAATGAAAATATGTTTATTGAAAATTATGAAGATTGCCGCGGCGCCTAACGTAGCATACACGAATGATTTTGATTCTGTTAAAAGTTTTTTTTGCCTTGTATCTAATAATTAAAAACAGTACTTAATTGTTTTAATTTAGTTTTTTACTGTAGCAGTTGATTAAGTTATAAAATTTTTGGAGTTATTATCAACACCACATCGATGCGTTAGATGAAAGAATGTCATAAATTTTGTTTCAAAGGATGCTAATGAATTCAATTACACCCAGTATAGTTAGGGAAATTGTGAAGTTAGTTCGTTTGGGCTACAGTGCAACTGCAATCACGCAGACCGCTAGCGAGATCGCAAGGGTTAAAAACACTAGATATTGAAAAAAAAATTAAAAACCCTGGTTCCTCATCTCTTCAGCTTAGATCGACGTAAGTAAAATTTTAATTTCTCTCATTTAATAGGCGTGCCCTACTCGAAGTTATGAGTGTCAAGGGGGAGGGGGGGTATCAAGGATGCTGATCCCGCTAAATATATGGCCACTACCGTGCACGGAACCAGCGATGCAAAAGGTTAGAGAAAGATTTATTGCTGACGAAGTTTGACCTACATACCCTACGCACAAACAGATAGCTACGTGAGTATGTATGTGTATGTATGTAATATTTGTACACATTGATTGTCTATGTGTATCACGTACGAGATTATCTAGGTACATACATTGAGGATTTTTCGGATTTGTCGGAGTTGGTGAAGAGAGGGTAAGTAAAGATAGATTGAAGCGAACTCCTAAAAGGGTCCTCTCTCCTAAAAGGGATTTAGCGTGTTGAAAGGTATAGGGTTTTACAGGCAAGTGTATGCCGTTGCTGTATCAACCTGAAATGCAGCTTGTATAAGACATATCTCCAAAACACAAACCGTAATGGCACCTATTAGTTTGTCTGATCTATTGAAATCTTTGGTCTGATCGTAACTCAGTAACCTTATTGCAATCGATTTTAGGTACATATAAGCAATACTAACCTAACTTACCTAAGTCTGTTTCCATTATTTTTTCTCTTAAGAGGGCCAATTCCGAATGATTACCAAAAAATCCATACCCATATTTAAGTGCTTCATTAGTGCATAAAAACTGCTTGTGAACTCTTTTTATAAAACCGTGCTGCCAAAAATAGATTTAAAAATGTGGATTTTCCGCAAAAAAAACTCGGAGGAGAAGCATTGAGATGTTTTTTATTGTGAGAACATTTGCAACCTGTTAGTACGATGACGATAACGGACCGGGCAATGTGAGAAACTGCGTAACTACCCACCTAATTTATTGAGAAAAAATCAGAGCTAAATGAAATAATCTTTTGAATGGAATAATGGCTCACAGTGGAAATGTTCATTCGATAAGAAGTTCCTGTCAACACGATAACGCAGCAGTGCATGCGAACTGTATCATCTATCTGTGTTGTCGTTTCTCATGTTGCGTCGATTGGGAAAACAAACGTTTCGGAAAACTGCGTAAACGCCCCAAACATAATAATGGCAGTGAATTCCTGGTACGTCACTCGCCATCTGGTTTTACTATAATGACGTAGCCGGCATTTTGTCAACATAGCATTCTCGCCACTATCTTTAGAGCAGAGTAGTATGGTTAGAGACATCTGATCCAATTTTATATACTATTGCAACAGCAACAGTAATATAAAAGGCCCTTGTTATTATGTAGGTAATGATGAACAGTCAGTCTTCAGAGATGACTAGCTGCTAACGCATTTTTTCGAATGTATAGTGCCTAGAAGGCAAACCGTGATTATATACTCATATACTGATATAGGAGTCTCTAAACTCTAATCCATGTATGTGACCATTTCGTCGTCGGAGATGCGACGGGCATTTTTAGCCACGTGACAAGAATAGATGTACATATATAGTAATCCACGTCACACAAGTTCAATTTTTAATCGTTGTGAATTGTATTATTTTAAATAGCTTTTTATTGTAAGCATGTACCGAGAGCTGAGACAAATCCAAGATTCCGAGCAGACCGCACTGATGACCAGTATTTGTTGATTCTTATTCTTGATTCTTTCATATTCCAAAGATATCGGTGAAAAAAATAAATAACCGGCAAAGTGCGAGTAGAACTTCCGTACCATAATCACACTATCACACTAATCACATCACACTAATATTATAAAGGCGAAAGTTTGTGCGTATGTGTGTATGTGTGTATGTTTGTTACTCTTTCACGCTCTAACTGCTGGACGGATTTTGATGAAATTTTGTATGGAGGTAGCTTATACCCTGGATTAAAACATAGGCTACTTTTTATCCCAAAAACGGAAACGGTTCCTGTAGGAACGCGGGTGGAACCGCGGGGCGCTGCTAGTTATCTATAAAAACGAGCAAAAAAATCACGTTTGTGGTATGGGAGTCTCCATAAATATTTATTTTATTGTTTTTTAGTACTTGTTGTTATAGCGGCAACAGAAATACACCATGTGTGAAAATTTCAACTGTCTAACTATCGCGGTTCATGAGATTACATCCTGGTTACAGACGGACAGACAGACAGCGGAGCCTTAGTAATAGGGTCCGTTTTACCCTTTGGGTACGGAACCCTAAAAATAGGCAACGCTTTCGCTTATGCGTTTTGCAGTAACTACTATTGATTGACATAAAAGCAATACATAATGGTGCTTCAAGTTTAGGCTTATCGCATTTCCGAACATAATGGAAAATAATTAGATTAGAAAGAACGTTAATACTATAATAATGCAGTAAACCCAAGAAACTCACAGAGTACCTACATTTTGTTTAAACTACGACGGACTTTTAAGAGCAGCGCATTTTTATGCGTAAATAACTAAATTTGTAACACTTTATTCAAAGTTTTCAACTATAATCGATTCGATCGACATGCTCATGCTGGCATCACGTTTAGTGATGATTTATGCATTATTGTGTACGTAAGTATGTATAGGTAATAGGCATAAACTGCTCAAAAAACTTGGTTGACATCGAATGAACACCAGACAAGTACAGGATATCGTGATCAGCAAGCAATAGAACGCGTACACACCATTTAGATCATTTATTCCTCTCAAAGGATACTTATTTTTGAAGTGTAAGGTTGATTTCACGTTACTAAGATATTGTTTGAACATACGTAGGTACTTGAAAACTTAAGCTTATACGCATTTAAAAGTGGTTCAGAATATCCTCTGCCCTGGTTTATGAACCTTTATTGCGCAAACGTTTCCGTCCGGTACTTTTAGTCCTCCAGAAGTTATTTAATTCTGTCATCCTTGAAGGTATAACGCCAGAGGCATGGCACAAGAGCGTGGTGGTGCTCTTCTTCAAAAAAGGCGATAACACCTTATTGAAGAACTATAGGCCCATCTCGCTCTTGAGTCATGTGTATAAGCTGTTTTCGAGAGTCATTACGAATCGTCTCGCACGCAGGTTTGATGAATTCCAGCCTCCCGAACAAGCCGGTTTCCGAAAAGGCTTTAGCACCATAGACCACATCCATACGCTGCGCCAGATTATACAGAAGACCGAAGAGTATAATCGGCCGTTATGCCTAGCGTTTGTGGACTATGAGAAAGCCTTCGATTCAATCGAGACTTGGGCGGTGCTGCAGTCCTTGCAGCGATGCCAAATTGACTATAGGTATATCGAAGTTTTGAAGTGTTTGTACAGTAAGGCCACTATGTCAGTCCGACTACAGGACCAGAGTACGGAACAAATTCCATTGCAAAGAGGCGTGAGACAGGGAGACGTTATTTCTCCGAAACTGTTCACAAACGCATTGGAGGATGTTTTCGGGCTCTTGGAGTGGAAAAGATCTGGCATCAACATAAATGGCGAGTACATCACTAACCTTCGTTTTGCCGATGATATAGTCATAATGGCGGAATCGCTCGAGGACCTTAGCACCATGCTCAACGACCTCAGTAGAGTCTCCCAGCAGGTTGGTCTTAAGATGAATATGGACAAGACAAAGATCATGTCTAATGCTCATGTTCCACCTATACCGGTAATTGTTAGGAACGATACTCTCGAAGTTGTCGACAAGTATGTCTACCTAGGACAGATTGTCCAATTAGGTAGGTCCAACTTCGACAAAGAGGTGGCGCGAAGAATCCAACTCGGCTGGGCAGCGTTCGGGAAGCTTCGTCCTATCTTTTCGTCCAAAATACCGCAGAGCCTGAAAACGAAAGTTTTCAATCAGTGTGTGTTGCCAGTGATGACTTATGGAACTGAGACATGGTCTCTTACTGTTGGCCTCATTAGTAAGCTCAAAGTCGCGCAGCGAGCTATGGAGCGAGCTATGCTCGGTGTTTCCCTGCGAGATAAGCTCCGGAACGAGGAGATCCGCAGGAGAACTAAAGTGACCGATATAGCTCTTAGAGTTAGTAAGTTGAAGTGGCAATGGGCAGGCCACATCGCTCGTAGAACTGACAACCGATGGGGAAGAAAGGTTCTCGAGTGGCGACCACGAACCGGAAGACGCAGCGTAGGCCGGCCCCCCACTCGGTGGACCGACGACCTGGTGAAAGCCGCGGGGAGCCGATGGATGCAGGAGGCGAGCAGCCGCTCAAGGTGGCGTGCTCTGGGGGAGGCCTATGTTCAGCAGTGGACGTCTTCAGGCTGTTAATGATGATGATGATGATGTTTCCGTCCACTACCTGGATTATCGTCTAGCTATTATAATTTTATCACGAATTTCCTTTACTGTATAAACAATTAATATGGTAGTTAGAATACTTAGAATAGGTGGTGATACATCTATAATCTATAACAATATTATAAAGAGGAAAGATTTGATTGTTTGTTTGTTTGCATTGAATACGCTCCAAAACTACAGAACCGATTTGAAAATTTTGTTCACTGTTTGGAAGCTACACTATCCCCGGATGACATAGGCTACATTATATTATCAAAAAAATTAGGGATCCTTACTAAAATTCCAATAATGTAACTCAAGATGTAAAAAAAGTTACCTAAAGTATTCTTCACATCGCGTGCGCTGCGAAAATTATTATACCCGTGCGAAGCCGGGGGAAAGCCGCTAGTGGTTAATAAAAGAATGGAGCGGCGATATTTATGCTAGCTATATACGAAGTGGTATGTCGAAACATCTTTGAGATATGGTGATTCGACCGTTCCAACCACATGTCAATGGCCATTTGGTAATTCATTCGCATCCGGCAGCCGAACCGATTTACAGTAGTATTCATAGTCAACGGGTGAACAAACCCCCAAAATCCATCATTCAACTTTCACGTAGAGGTTAAATGTTGAATCGTTCTTCTTACACTTTCATAAACAATCGCTGGAGAGACCCCTAACTAAACGGCAGTTCAACACATATTTTTTCTCTAATCTGTGCATTTCAATCATGTTGTCTATGAAAATTTTCTCGGGTGTCATTTTGTCATGATTATGACGCGGCTTTTGAATTTTGATAGATAATATAACGCGGGAACGGGCCTCTCGTAACCATGGTCCGAGGTGGGACGATCGGTTGCCATGGTTACGAGAGGCCCGTTCCCGCGTTATAACCATAATTTAATTCACTTTCATTATCTTACACTATAATTATTATTTATAGAAAAGTTAATATGATTAAAAAAAACTTTATTAGTTCACAGAGGTTGTAAGGGGGGGGTACATCAACTTGTGGTGTAGTAAAAAAAAATTAGTTTGTATTAAGTTAAAGTTATTGTGTATTTACATTACGAATATATCGCTTCGGCACTGATATAATTCGCATTTCATTCAAGCCTCCATCGGCCATTCATCATTTATGAGATCCAAGTCACCATCTACTTCCGTATTTATGAAAATCACAACACAACACTCAAACAATGATAAAAAATAGCACGTTAGCACCTTATTAAAGCAAGGGGACCGTTTGGTTGACGAAATTCGGACAATCAGCATCCAGCCCCTGACAATGTCAATTTAGGGGTTACTTTTGTTTATGAAATGCATAAAACTAGAATTCGCTACACAGCGCTTGAATCATCCCCTAGAGGAGCCCCCAACTTGTCTATGAATTCCAGTGTTAATTGCCTACAACTGTGGTAGTGATCCCTGGCCACATCCCTGCCGTGTATCCGTATATACAAATAATATGAAATATGTAACATACCAGACAAAAAATTAATAAAAAAAAAAAAAAAAAAAAAATTATAATTTTTTTATTTTTTTTTTATTTAATATACCAGACATGTAGTGTGAATTTGGCCATTGAGCCAAAGCTGAAATAAATTGTTTGATCTATTCATCGTCTTTTCATACCTATGTCCACTTTTGGACAATCTAAGGGTCAATTCAGACAGAGCAGCAAAATGCTCGAGCACTTTTTAAAATCTCACCACACACACACACACACACACCCCCACACGCACAAACACGCACACACACACTCTTTTTTAAATCTTTCTTATTTTAATGTTGCATACTATTTTCAGCTTTGCCTAAATGAATTAAGGTTGATATTCCAATAGCACTTAAAAAGTGCTCGAGCATTTCGGTGCTCTGTCTGAATTGACCCTAAGATGCGATCCGTTCAGATTTGATAATCATTGTATAAAATGGCATTTCCGAGAGATAGTGAACATGAGTCAATCAAATAGCGTATCAATATCAATAGCCGCCCCTCCGTTTATGCAACTGCAGCCATATCTATTTGTTGAATAGATGACAAACAGCCAACAATCCACGCAACCAAACGTATAGGTACGGAATGCGATTTGTTTGTGTTCTATATCAATTTTATATAACTTACTAGCTGCGCCCCAACGTTTCACCCGAGGATAAAAAGTATTCTATGTGTTAATCCACCGTTAATGTTATCTCCGTTGCGAATTTCATTGAAATCCGTTCAGTTGTTTCGGCGTGAAGAGGGAACCAATTTCCACATTCATAATAATTAGTCTGAAGTGTGATATGATAAGATAAGATAAATATTTATTGAACACCATTATCCATCCATTTTTTTTTTTTTTTTACTAGGTGGTAGGATGTCCTGCAAAGTTCGTCTAGGTAGGTACCACCGCTTTGCCAGTTATTCTGCCGCCAAGCAGTAGTGTGCAAGCACTACTGTGTTCCGGTTTGAAGGGCATTGTAGCTAGTGAAATTACTGGGCAAAAGAGACTTTATGATCTGATCACTCAGTCTAGTAATCTGATTACTAGACTGTGTGATGTCTCAGGATGAAGTGCGCAGTGCAGTGTCACTCGAAACTTTATTGTTTTAAAGTTCCGAGTGACACTGCAACTGTTATGGGCGGCCGTGTCGCTTAACATCTGGTGAACGACTAGCTCGTCACGTCATTCAGTCGCATAAAAAAAAAAAAAAATACACACAGTATACAGGATGTTGATTTGCATTGTCTCCATATTTACAGAGGTAGGTATGCTACACTTATAGAACACGAATCAATGAAAAAATAAATACCTAAAATTTACACTTTATAAAAAAAACATTGCACAAAAATAAAACAGCACGTGTGTGCGTTCTCATTTAACAAACAACATGATTTTATAAAGTCAACCAGTGCGAGCTCAGAGTCATAAACTATCGCGCCGACAACACACAAAGGCACCCGCCACTTTCGGCAAAGTTCTACAAACGCTCGCCGCTGCACCGGCCCCACCGCCGTTTGTACTAGCCACGCGGGCGGGCTGCGGGGTGGCCTTTCTCACCCGCCCGCGCCCGCGCAGCGCACTTATGTCACGCGTGCAGATGCAGCGACCGATCAGTCACTTGCCCGCCACCGGCGCCGCGCCGAATTTGCGTAGGCACCTACTTTGCTTACGATCGCGTAACAAAAATGGAACACTTTACAAATGTTGAGCTTGTGGAGATGGTACGTTTGTATGCTATCAGCGGAAACAGCTTAACACAGTCTGTGCAAATGTTTCGCGATCAGTTTCCGAACAGCCATGTTCCAACACGTGAAGTGATGCTGGGTGCCACACAGAGACTAAGGGATTATGGACAATTCCAAGTCCCTCGTCACGCTCGCGCTCGTGGAAGTGTAGGTCTCTCGGCCAGCCTTCAAGAAGAGATCTTGGACTTTTTTGAAGAGGACCCACGTGCTAGCACCCGTGATGCTGGGCGGCGCTTCAACGTCCACCACACAACTGTATGGCGGCTACTGAAACGAGAACTTCAGCATCCGTTTCATTTTCAGAGAGTCCAAGAACTGCATCCACAAGATAATGCCTCACGCATAGCTTTTTCTCACTGGATTTTACAAAACAGGGATGTGAACATTTTGTGGACCGATGAATGCATGTTTTCACGTGTGGGGATTTACAACATTCACAACGAGCACTGGTGGGCACATCGCGACCATAACCCGCATAAAACCAAGAACGATTCGTTTCAGCATCGTTTTAGTATTAATGTCTGGGGTGGCATTATTGGAGAGCATGTGCTAGGTCCATACATCATCGAAGGTCATCTAACCAGCTCCAGTTACTTGGAGCTTCTGCATCACGTTGTTGACGAGATGCTCGACGATGTACCACTGGCCTTTCAACGAAACCTGTTTTTCCAACAGGATGGAGCTCCACCTCATTATGGACGCCAAGTGCGCGATTTTTTAAGTGTTCAGAAGCCAGTGGATTGGACGTGGTGGTCCAGTACCCTGGCCCCCACGATCTCCGGACATGACCCCATGTGATTTTTTTTTATGGGGTGAAATAAAAAGACTAGTTTACACGGACGAAATTACTAGTGCTGTGCAATTAAAAGAAAAAATCATTGCTGCATTTGATCATGTGAGACTAAACGTGAATGTGCTAAAAAAACTATCACGAAACCTAAGACGTCGCGCTCACTTGTGCATCGAAAACGAAGGAGGACACTTTGAGCAGTATCTTAGGGTAACGTAACTTGTAAGTACATAATTTTGTAAATACTGTAACGCCCCAGTGGCAAGCTGCTGACACAGATTAAGTCATAGCTACCATGGGTTGTTTACTGCACCCCGCGCACATAGCCAAAACAATAGAGACCGAATACCTGAACCCTGTAGGTAATTAGACAATAGGACCTTCCTCGATGTAGCAATTTTCTAACAATGTTTTTATGATGTTTTGACTACAATACAATACAATAACTCTTTATTGACACCAAAATAATAATAACATAGAAATGAGAATCACATAATAAGATAGGTACAATGGGCGGAACAAAAACGCGGGCGGTCAATGGACTAATGATGAGACAAAAAGTGTTTACTTTAAACTGATTAGTCATCGCGTGGGGTCCTACTATTGTCCTAGCCGAAACGAAGTTGAGGCTACTTGTGATTCACGACAAAAATGGTTTATCAAATATTCGGCTACTAAATAAATGTGGAATTTAAATTTTATTTTTATATGATTAAATATACACAGTACAATGGATTCTAAAAATATGGAGACAATGCAAATCAACATCCGGTATAAATAGGTACAAATCACCTAGTCAATTCACCTTAAACAACACCTTGAACAAGTGAACTTAAACTTTGACTCTAAGGTTTACATTTAGAAAAGACAAGAACAGAAGATGATATGATAGGACTAGCTATTTATTGGTCGTAGCCCTTGCCTATAGGTTGCAGTTGACCAACCTATCATGTAGGTGGGTCAATGGTAGGTGTAACAGGGTATAGGTAACCTAGCCTATTACCTATGTACTTAAATCTATAGCTTCTACATAAATTCGTAACGTCTTCTATACTCGGTACCTACGTTCTAATATGACTATTATTTAAAGTCACAAAAAAAAAACAATGATAAAAGGTACATTTACAAAGAAAACATAAAACATTTATCATCTTCGTGTCTGTATACACGACACACGTTCAGCTACTAGTCTAAATTTACAGTCATATAAACCACTAGACAACACATACATAGAAAACGACCTCTTTATGCAAATAGCTGTATGTACAGTGTATACCGCATGATACAAACAAAAGTTCCGTATAATATTCCACTAAAACTTATCTCTAACTCGGAGGATGCTTCGATGACCAGTGGCCTTCAGGCGCGAGCGGATATACCGATAAAAATTAACACCGAATAGCACCACACACAAACAAACTAGCTCAAAAATTACTTATCATATTTATTTTGATTCATTGTAGTTCACATGGTTTCTTACTCTGCCAAACTTATGTACTACATTTTGATGGTCTACTTATTATCAAAAACTTCAGAACTAGTAGCTGGGGAGTACACAGAGAAGTACGTATCATACTTCTATTCTGTGCTAGTACTCTGCTACTTCCTATTATGTATTCTGGGCTATGGTGCCATACTAAAACTCAAGCGGAATGTAAGCCATGACGCAAATTCGCCAAAACTTATGCAGCAACTGTACGAATTGCTGCGCTCCAATTAACTTTTTTTAGTTTTAATTTTTATGCAAACTCATAGAGCTGATTACACTAATAGCTAGCGAGTTTTGTTTTAGTCATAAAATTAATTACAGTGCTGCTGAATTTCCGTTTAAATTATGTTACATGACCATGAAATGTTCGCTTGCATACAGAAGTGTACTCTACGTTATAACTTCTATCATACAACTAATAATAGCTACTAATAAAACTAATAATAGACAGGGGAATGTAGGCAGACATTCCCTAGAATAAACGAAAGTAAAAAAGTAAGCCAGTCAAAACAGTGGATTTTCACAATCATTCAGCATTTCTCTATTTAAAATAGTAACATCGAGATTTTGAATGACCGAAGAGGAACTGGGGAGACTTCTAATTCAAAGCTTTATAAAGCAGTTTTTGAGGACTCGGTTATAAATCGTTAAAACCTCCACGGAATGTTAAACGAAAGACTCGTACGCTTTTAAATTGTTCCCAAGTTGGTATGCAAATTAAAGCATTAGAACGGTCCAAATGGAAAAACGTAACAAGAACGACCTTAAACTTGACGTTCATGAAGCTAACACCTGCTCATAACAAAGAAAGTAAACACCTATCGCATACACTATATTTATAGCCGAATGTTTGGCAATAATCCACGACCATGTAAACAAACAAAATGTGTAAAAATCTCTCTCTGAAACCGAAAACTCGAAAGAATCTCTAGAATTAAACGCAACGCTACGCACCTCCTAGAAAATTCTAGATCTGCTTTTCAATTTGTACCTAATGAACTAAAGGTAGGTACTAGACCAAAAATATCGCGTGCGTCATAAAACCAGGTGATAATGTGGGTGAAACCAATATAGCAAATACATTTTATTATTTTTATTTACTGAATACGCTCAAGGCTGTTTTATGTTTATATATTTGCCGCAAAAACGATAAAAGTGCGACGTATTCTGCTGGAAAGTAGACAGCGAGTTGGCAAACTGACTGATGACGCCCTGATGCGATTAGAAGGAGTAAAACATATAGGTATAAATGGAAATGGAGTGAGATATAAACACGATAGCTGGAAGCGTCGTGTAGAAATTCAGGCACTATCGCGTGCTATTAGAGAAGTAACCGATTAGTCACAAGAATGCAATTTCTAGGGGATGGGATAGCAATATTTAACAAAGAACAATAATTCTTGCTATATTGTCAGAATCATAGCAATGACGATCTAAGGTATAAATCACAACCAAATACTTATTCGTTTTTGTGAGATGGTCAAAATTTGTAATCGCATTATGTGCTGCATTCCAATCTGGGTTCAACAACCCGTGTGGGAGACCAGAGTTTCTAGATCTATGACACAATATTTTCTAAAATAACAAATTACATATACCTACATGTTTTTAATTTTACAACTAGTTGCGCCCCGCGGTTTCACCCGCGGATAAAAAGTATCCTGTGTTAATCAAGCGTAACTATCAGCAATCTGCATTCCAAATTTCATCAAAATCTGTATATGCAGGATGTGGGTATATTTCACTACATCTTGGCAGATCCAACTTCAGACGCAGCAAACGAGCGGTTCAGATATGCGAGTCACTTCAAGTGACTTGCAACGTTATAGTGTCGATGTAAACCTACTTTAACCATATAGATGAATACTTGCCGCGAATACGATAGGACCGACATGTAATTTATTATAAAGGTCCTTAAAATAAATTTGATTTAAAAAAAAAACTGTGTAGTAGTTACCGAGATAGAAACAAACATTCATAGAAGGTAACAAACATTCACACAACAGTTTGTGTGTGAATCACACACACAAACTTGCGCATTTATAATATTAGTAGGGTAAGATAGGATAACTACAATGAATTTTCAACTCACTGGATGACCATAGGCATAATTCACAGATAACCCCCAATAGATACCGCATGACAGACGACGACCGCGCACCACGCATTGGCGTAAATGGTTCTATATAAAGCAGCACGGCCTTAGTTTCGACCAATTATTAGAGTTCATTATTAGGGCGTCACTCGAAACAGCCAATAATAGCGCATTGGCTCCAGTCCCCGCAACCCGCGCCTTCCTCCAGTTTTGGTGAGCTAGGATCCGAACAAAAATCCCGTAATGCGGTATCTATTGGGGGTTATCTGTGGCATAATTCCATTGATATTTTTATAACAAAATCGAGCCTAAGCTAACAAGTCTAACAATACATAAAAAATGCTTCTAATTTTAGAACAAGTACTGGTTTAAAGAGGTTCGCGTTCCAAACGAAATTGTGACATTGCGCGTAGACTTTGTAAAGTGTATTGTAACACTTTTATTAAGGTTTCTATATACGCAAATAGTATGTTATCTATGTTTTTCAATCTGGCAGTTTATCAACATTTTATCAGATAAGTGAAACCATTAACCGGTTTGGGAAATTGGCAATGTTACGGTCGATGTATTGTTAATTTGTTATCATTATCATCACTAAATCCAGCCTGGGATAGATTTACCTGCAGTACCTACGCCTACATTAATTTAGTAAATCTTCCCTTTATTTTATTTTTTTATCAGCTTATCGACGACAATTCACTTAAATTATTTTGCGTGTATTTTCTATGGATCTTGTCCGAAAATCCAGATATTAAATTTAATTCGAATGCAAAACTGGTCAGTTTCAGAAAGACCACAGAAACGAAAACAAAGCGAAAGTATAATAAATGCACATAAAACCTGCATAATATAACAGCCGATTTAAAATAATGTTTCTTGAGAAATCGTCGAGATAGTAAACTCACCGAGAAACAGAGATCATCCGGATGATCCGTGAAGTAATCGAAGAGCGCAATGGCATACGGCTCGTCGTCATCAGCCAGGATCTCGGAGTTGTCTACGGTGTCGCTCGACCATGTCTCCGGAACTTCGTCGATGATTTCGGGGGGCGGCGGAGGGGGAATGCTAGGCATCGGAGGCGACGACTCCCGCTCTGGTGAACTGTCACCATCCCAGAATGGCTTTGAATCCTGGAAAATATTGTTTGTAAGTTTGCTTCTTTCCTTAGGACTGGATTCGCTGAAGACTAAACTATAGTTAAGCAGTAACACAGACTATTGGTGTTTTTATTTGAGGGGCTATGCTTTACCAGGCCTGGCGCACTCCGAACTTTAGATACGAAGCCACGAGCATCACATTGGCCCCGAGGCCAACTACTATTAAATTCTCTGTGACATTTTGGTGAGCCCTGGAGTTGTGCGTGAATATGGCTATCTGAGAAATGAGCATCGTACGATAGTCGTCAATTCATCAACACCACCATGGCCATTCACTGTTAGATGATAGAATCCCTTTAACGCCACAATGTACGGTTGCTATTGCTAGCCGCCGCCTGTAATGGTCCATAGAGACCGATCAGTATGTACGACCGGCAGATCTGCCAATGACTTAGGTACTGTCGTTCGTATGAATTTAATGTCTTTCCGCAATAATAACTACGAATAAATTCTTTAACATTCAATTAATTCATTGAGAAAGAAGGGCTTGCTAATTTTTATATCTTGTTTGTTCAAAGCATGACTGTCCAGCATAATAGCACATAACCTATCGTAATAGTATGCACCTAATTATGCTAGTACCTATTACCTAATACCACCTATACGTTAGTCTGTACGTGTAAAAAAACAGCAAAACCACAATGAGTAAGTATAACTCTTGCATTTATATATATGCAAAGTATTACTACCAAATTAATTCATACTAATATACGTCACAGCTAATAAGGAAAACCGTACAGTATTCTAAGAATGATTAATTAGTGCGTAAATTTATTCCTGATTGCTATGGGATATAGAGAATAGAATGGAGCTTGATCTATAATAGAATCCGAATACCTCATCATTGGCTCGATAGCCAATTAGTCTTCATTGCAGTGACACCAATGAGAAAGGCCTTGTATGACTGAGGCCATTTAGACTCATTTGAATTCAGAATAAAAATTAATAATACATGTAGACAGATGGATGGAACTGTTCTCTTCGTTACTTAGTGTGAACAACACCAAATTATTTTAAATATATTTCGTCAATGCCGGTGCTATGCTAGCCTTCGGCAAACCTCTACCAAGCCATGTCCCGTATACGGAATTAAGAAACTTGTGTCTGGCATCATTTCATGGTATTTAAGCTTAGCCGCATGGATGCGTTGCTGGCTAAGGGAATATCTAGAGAATATGCAGCAGCAATTTTTTTTTTTTTTTTTATTATATTCTAAGTAGAATGAAACTTTTGTAATAGTATTTCCATGTATCATTCTATTATTTATTTTTATGTTGTTTTGATTTACCTGTACACCGAAGCCCATAACTTTAAGTACTGATATCCTTCCTATGCAAAGGTTGTCTGGAAGAGATCGCTCTAAGCGATAAGACCGCCTATTGTACTAGTGTAAGTTAATTAAGTTTTTTCTATTTGTAAATTTTTGTTATTTTACGGTGTACAATAAAGAGTTGATCTATCTATCTATCTATCAATCTCCTCGGTACATTAAACTGTACTGTAATCACCGCTCTGCCAGTTATTCTGCCGCCAAGCAGTAGTGTGCAAGCACTACCGTGTTCCGGTTTGAAGGGCATTGTAGCTAGTGAAATTACTGGGCAAATGAGACTTGATGATTTATGAAGTCTCGAGATGACGTGCGCAGCAGTGCAGTGTCACGCAAAACTATATTAATTTAGATTTCCGAGTGATACTGCAATCTGTTATGGGCAGCCGTGACGCTTAACATCAGGCGACCGACTGGCTCGTCATGTCATTCACTCACATAAAAAAAAGCACAAAGCCACCTGCAACCCTATGATAAGCGTTTTATGAGGGAAGCCTGTGTTCAGCAGTGGATGTCTTCCGGCAGTTGATGTCTTAGCCTAATAAGACGCACTCTCTCTGTAACGGATGGCCCTGTGCCCCAGCAGTCCCAGCACTCAGTAGTAGAAAAAAATTGTGAGTTTATATCCCCTGGAGCCGCTTTTACACGACAAATTCTTCCACTGGCAAGCACAAATAGCCAGGGGAAACCGAGGATAATATTATTTTAAAAATTAGCAATATTTCCATATAATCAATAAAATAAATAAACTGCTGCTGGAATCGCGGACGCCATCGTCACCGCACTGCTAGTTTTATTATAAGGCAATTTAAATCAAACAATGTAAAAACCCAAAATCTTTACGAAGAATACCCTTAGCAACAACATAGAAGAAAAAGTACTACTGAAATAGCTGATGTAACATTGTTGATAATGCATTTTCCTGAATGGAAACAATCAGGCAATCACATAATCCATTGTTGTAGAGTAGAAGGTGGACCACATAACTAGTATGAAATGATCAATCAACAAATATTTTGTATAGTTCATTATATTGGCTTAGCAACAAATGGCAATAAACCAATTTCGTGTTGGCTTTTCAGTCTATTGCCATTTGTCGCTAAACCAATGATATCTAGGTGATACTTTTAATTGTAATCTATTGATACATTCTATTTATTTGCGCAAACTAAGTTTTCATGTAATCATGTTGAGTAATTAAACTATTATTAGCAAAAAACGCAGGAAATATTTGAATTTGCCGCGCTGAGTGAAACATCCCACCTTAATTTTTTTTCCATATATATTTTTTCCTATCTATTGAATATGGTTCTTCTTTCAAAATGGAGGATTTGCATACCTATTTGCCTGGCTCTATACAAAATATAAAATTGAGCAGTACGTTTTTGCAAAAATCTGTACATTAATATACAGTCTTACACCTGTATTCTATAATGGCACAGTTGTTGATTTGTGCTCGAGTAAAGATTTAATTCATGAAATGATCATTTTACCAAATCATGGCTGGGCCTTGTTCTAGACTCTAGAATACAGGTGTTAACCCATTAAAATGTGTTATCAGCACTATCAAGCAATAGATTTCAAAGTATAAACTTTAGGTACAAATCTTTAAAGAATCAGATATTATAGTTCCTAACATGTGGGGAATCAAATCCCTTTGGTTTTTAAAACTTTTAAGAACAAAAATATCTTTAATCAGCATTGTTCAAATAATAGAAAATAAAGGCTACTTACAAAAGTATCTCCAAAGCCATTGCTGACTTTATGAATTGGTGTTGTGGTGTTCACAGTCATGGGAGTCACTGGAAAACTGCCTCCGAATGTGGTCTTCAATAATGCTGAGTTATCCGGAGGTTTCGGTCTTGCTGGCTTTCCCCGTATTATCGTTGGCCCTTTCAGTAAAGGAGCCTGCCCATGGTTGATCATGTTTGTACTTGATCCAAACGGATCCTTAGCTATCACAGGTTTTTTCATTATAGGAGGTTTGCTCATGGGCTGTGGTGAGAATGGGTCGATGGAATTGAAATTATCTACAGTATCCTCTTTAGAAATTTTTCTAGAGCACAGAAATAGATCAAAGTCATCTTCAAAACCACTTTCGGCTTGTGATGCATTTCCATTATGGTTGTTGTGATGATTTGTCGAAGTTGTAGCATCAGATCCAAAGCTGTCCACACTGAGCCCATCACTGCTAGATCTAGTAGTGAATGTTGGAGAGCTTGGGGGAGAAGAAAGGTCAATCAAAGCACCTGTTTGTATATTCTTTGGCTCACACTTTGGAAACATTCTATTAGTTTCCAGCTCATTAAGGTCTGGGTGCACTGTTTGGTTATAATTGACATTTTGAACAGATACTATCGTTTTAGATTTACGTGATAGAAGAGAAGAAAGCACAGTAGGCTTTCTTATGAAATGAGAAGGTTTTGCAGGAATATCTGGTTGTTGCATGTTAATTTTCGGCGGAGGAGGTCTTGGAGGCGGTTTTTTCTTCTGGGCATGTGGTGTGGGTTCAAAGACATCTGCACCAAACGGGTCATTGTCCCAGTTTGTAACAGGTGAATAACGATTTACTCTTGTTCCCGGCACTGATGGAGCTGGCCTTGTTGGGCCTTTCATACCTGCAGGAAGTACAAGGACTGGTATTGTATAATATTATAGAAACTAATGAGAGTAGTATTCATAACCGGGACCGTGAATGGACTTTGCGCCTGCGTGGAAGCCAGTTCTTAATGTTGCCTCAACCAGTATCAAACCTTTTGTGTGAAGTTGATATGGTTGGTGTAGTGTGTGATGACCCTATGCGCTGAGTTGACGTTTGTGACTGTGACAATGACACTAACATATGCGTGTGCAATGTTGCTCCAACAACTGAGCACCTGTCGCCGCAGTCTGTGTCCCCCCCACCACCCTCGCAGCGGGCGACGCGGGCCCTGGTCCACAATCAGTGCAGAGCCGCCGTTGTGGCTGCGCATAATCCATGAAGATGGGCATCTTTATTGCCTGAACACCGGTCGAGTTATTAGACTAAAATTATGTGAGTGCTAGCCATTTACTAGTTGTATTAGTATTGAATAAACAGAAAACAGAGTTAATAATTTCCTATTAACAAAAACAGAGCGACTGTTACATGGGTGCCTCTAAAAGAAAACTGGGTAAACTGCAAATACTAACAAACATACAGATATGATGTAGGCACATATTTACACATTGCCTATAGGAAAAAAATTACAATAAAAGCAAACCAATACGGAAATCTTTTAAGAATTCATAAGTCAATAGACTCCAGATGGAATAAGATTATTTTACCTGAATATACAGCTAAGTAATTTTACTTGGGAAACCGTTGATAATGACTCACTTTCAGACTATCATTAATTTACAGATATAGTGTGTCAAGAGAGTTGACACTTACTTGTGTAATAAAAAATCTTGTAACAGGAACACTACACAATCACATAACTGCTGTGTCAATGGCAAGGTTCCTAGTTGCGCGTGAGGGGCGCCGTGAACAAAAATTTCGTAGAAACGTGTACACCGTGCAAAGCAAAATACTCTGTCCAACTGACGGGGCGGGAGCGGAACGGTTGAACGACTGCGTGTGGCGGCGATATGTCGTGCTACGCGATAATGATATTATGATATCAAGATCCACCCACTGACGACACACAGCAGGCGGCACGGCGCGGTGACCCGCTCGCTTTGCGCCAGTATCGTGTAGTGTGTGTGGTGCCAGGTACGGGACCGCACGGCCTTGATTGATAGAGTTCGACGTAATCACAAAGGGTTAATTACTTTTGTTTTTAAAGTAATGATTCTGCAACATGTTCTTATCTCAAGACAATACTGATCACGTCACAAGAATATAATTACCTTGTAAAAATAAATCCATCTCGTCATCAGTGTTTCCTACTCCTGCACTTCTGCCTTCTGTCCAATGCAATGCACCAAACCAAACCAAATTCGAACAATGTTTTTGTTTGTGATATATTTTCCTACAACGTACACTCGCTTACTGCAATTCTACGTGATAAAAAACTGCGTCTGTTACGTGTGTGAATTTTTTTAGAGGTTCCGTGTAAACATGGAACGGAAAAATGAAATTTAGCTGAAACGAAAATTACAAAAAATAAACTCCGTTTCCCAGTTTTCTTCGTTTCTTTTTGATTATTACCAAAAGTACTCCACAGACCACAGATCAGTAATTTGTAGCTAGTACTCTGTGATTAATATTTATCTTACGTAGTAAATTATATACTCTTTGATTATTTATTGTAAGATGAACAGTGCTGCCAGTTGCCACAAATTGATAAATAAATAGTTCTTAATAATCCGTTAGATGGCGTTGACGAGACATGGCGTGAATAATAATTACTACCATATCTGTGGTTCCAAAGATTTACGCCACACATTAGAGAAAAAAACAATACAGTGATTTATGCGCAGACCATGTCAAAGTGACACTGCGCTATGAAAGAGAGCAAAGCCCCCTTATGAAAAAATTTTGCCATGTCCGCCATGTCTCGTCACTGTCATCTATCTTTTGCTGAAGAACTACGTTCCGTCCAGCTGTCAGAAAATCCCCTATTGAGCGCCAGATCAACGTCAAATAAGGGATTTTCTGACAGCTGGACGGAACTTAGTTCTACAGCCAAAATTAGATGGCACTGACAAGACATGGCGGATGTGGCAAATTTTTTCACAAGGTGGCTTTGCGCTCTGTCATAACCGTCATAGCCATGCACTTCACTCACTAGTGTGACCATTTGTGGCAGAGTTCTGCTATTTTGGCACATTTTCCTCACATATGTTAATTGTGGCAGATTTTGAAGTATTATGAAGTAAACCAGGGGTGATTTTGTAAGAATTGAGATGAATGGCTATAGAATGGTGTGAGAATGAGGAGTTTTATTTTAAAAAAAAAACTAGTTCCGCTTCTTTTACTAGATGGCGCAGTAAGTAATAGTTTAAACCTTTCAAACCACAGAGTAGTTGAAACATAAGAAAATGCTTAGACTACACATTGTTTTCTTCTCTAATCTGTGTTAGACTACCTAGTGTGGGTTCCAGTAGCTGCTAAAAACGCCATGAACGCTACGAAATTATGCCACTTTTTACCCAGACAAGGCCATATCACATTTATGATCGTTCCAGTCAATGTGAACGAAAAAAACAAAAATAACGATAATTTTGTTCAAGTGGAACCCGCTACTACAAAGAAATGTCAAATTCAGTTCAAATTCAAATTCAAATTCAAATCAATGTTGATGTTGTAAATTGCTCCGTAAGGTGCGTTCGGATAGCCTATTGGTGGCAAAATTAACAGTTACAAACGTCAATAATGATCACCTGCAGCGTTCGTTTTGGGAATGTGTGACCGAAAGTTGCGTTTTTAACTGTTTTTGTTCACCGTTCGGATAGCTAAAAAACAGCTAAAATGCCATCGTGAACTGCCAATAATTTTGACCCATCTGCGGAGGTGGGTTATAAGTGTTCGTTTTCTGACGTTAAGGCCTCCTTAACACGATCAATTTTATTGATCAATCTCTGTGATTGATCAATTTTTAAAAATTAGTTGGCAACACTGCTTTTGATATATATTTCTTTATTTTCTTGTTTTCTTTTCTCATTTGTGATGCATTTTTACTAAAAAGTTAAAATGCATTTTATGCTTGCAGACGAGGCAAAAGCAGAGATCATTTTTGAATCAATATCAGTGTGAAACCACAGAATTCACCCTATTTATAATTTATAAGTGAAACACTGGTGAAACTGAATTATTGCATTTGCTTACTCTTCAATGCGTCAAACAATTTCTAAATAATATTCTGGTGGACCACCGTCCGTAAATAATACTTCAACCATTTTTAGAGTTTATTATTAGCATGTCTGCAAAAAAACTTGACCAGCTACCTGTAGACATATTAATTCTTATCATTCAAAAACTGACTTTAAATGATATGTATAACTTAATTCTAACCTGCAAAGTTCTAAAAAACATAATAATCAATAACAATTCAATTTGGAGGCCAATTGGCCGTAGGAGATTCATCAATACTAGAAAATACTGGTTAGTTACTTCAATTACACTTGATATATTTACATACCAGGGATACTACTACCATACCATATAATATAATGAATTATACTTATAGGACTTATATAAATATTACATAAGTTCTTTAGCACTGCAACTGACTAACCAATAGTATTTTGGGTGAAATGAGCTGCTTTTTATTCAGGATAATGTACCTGACTGATGCAACCAGTTCAGCGCAATAGAATAATTTGTAAATCATTTTTTCAGCAACAATAGTCTCTCTTGGTACAATCGCTGTAGAATATCACACAATTGGTGCAAAGCTATTTACAAAAATAATGTGAGTTAATAGCAAATAATTGTTTTTAAGCTTTATTACAAACTGTATTTATGAAATCAAATTATTTAATTTTAGGGTCTAATATATCACAAAACAAACTATATGCCATGGGTTAAGTTTCATAACTCGGAAGTGCTACTCTTAACTGTTGGATCAGATCTTCACTGTTACCCGGTAGATAAAAATGGCTTTCCCAATGGCCGGCATGTTCAATGGCATATAAGTATGCCTAAAATCAAAAGATATGATAAAAGAACTGATGATATATCAAGATTTGTATTAAAAGACAATTTACTTGTTTGTGGAAATAGGTGAGTATTTATTCTGTTCTTTGTTTTATATAAGTTGTATTAAAAATAACTCAAAATTCATGATTATAATCCATACCAAATTATATAGAAAGATGGTTATGAGCATAATTAAATATTCTAAAGCAATAGAAGCGCTTACTTTTCTTTTAATTTACCTCCTTAATTCTATTTATAAAATTGTTTTTTTTTTTTATAAAACTGCTAATCCTAGTAATACATTTTTCAGGAATGGTTCTATTGCAGTGTATGAAGCGGACAATCTCCTCGTAAAACCACAGTTAATTAGGTATGAAAAAGACTGTCTTCAGGATGGCACTGTGGAAGTATCGGCTGTGGACATTATCAACAACAAAGAGGATACATATATTGTGACAGCTTCTACTGGCAGTCCCATTGTACTTTTCTGGAGTTGGGATCCGGAGAGTACAGATATAAGTAGTGGTGGCAGTGATTTTGCAGGTTAGCTCTTACTTTTTAACTGACTTCATAGGAGGTTCTTTATTAGGTTGTATTTTTTTTATTTGAAAGGGTTTATTGTCATTTGGTTTCTAAATCAACTTTTCTCTAGGCATGCATGCCCCATCGTCAACTGCATCATCACTTACCCTCAGGTGAGACTGTGGGCAAAGGTTAGCCTATTGATGATTTTAAAAAACTTCAATTTTTTTGTGTCTTCTGCAGGTTACCACAATTTTGCCAATGTTGTGTAGATGGAACGGAGAACAAGCGATGGAGATTATTACATAGGCTTTTGCTTGCATATTCTGAGTTCTGACTTCTGAAACAAATAAGACAACACAAAACAATCACAAGATGTTACACATGAATAAGCATAATATTATGCCAGTGTTTTAAATTAAATGAAGGGGTTTTATTAAAATGTTGGATGATAAAATGATGGTAGCACATATTAGTTATAACAATAACTGGAAAAAATACAAAGAGGATAAAATCGTCCAAGTATTTTATTTTATTTCTCAGTATGAAATTAAAGCGATTGGAGTCTGTTTAACTTCTATTTTTAAAGGATAGGACAGGAGGTTAGCGGTCTCTATTTTTATTCACCCATGCTGCTACAAAAACATTGTCAAAAGCTGAACAATCTTAGCTAAGTCTTAGCTCTGAAATGGCTAACTGATTTAATTTATTTTTTGTTTGAAAGTTAGGTGACTTGATCGAGAACGTTCTCAGCAGCGTGCTTAGTGCTTATTGAGATTTTTGTATAGTGTTGACTTATTTTGTAATTTAGAGGTGTATTATGTGTTATTGTTACAGTTAGTTTTGGATTAGAGCTTAATGGTGAAGATGCTACATACTTTGGTGCCAAGTGTCTAGCTCTAAATGAAAATGGAGACAAACTGGCAGTGGGCCCTGATGGCAATAGTAAACCCCTTTTGATAGATCTAAATATGTAGGTAAATATTAAGTTCACCTTGAAAAGATTTTATTTGTCATTCTTCGAAAACTGCGTGTAATAAAGTGCATTTATCCTGGCAAAAAGTTGATTTAAGGTGGAACGTTTCACTAGCGTGGCAAATTCTAATTTTTTTGCGTTCTTTTGCCAATAATAACTTAATTATTAAACGTGATTACATTAAAACTGATTTAACGTAAAGAAATAGAATCTATCAACAAATTACGATTAAAATTATCTCTTTACTGGGCAAATGAGACTGTATTATCTTATCTCACAGTCTATTAATCTGGTTACTAAGACTGTGTTATGTCTCAGGATAACGTGCTCAGTGCAGTGTCACGCAAAACTGTATTATTTTTAGTTTTTTTTTTGGTATCTTCTAGGCCAGCATGTTCCATCTTCGACCGCGTCGTCACTTACCATCAGGTGAGACCGTGGTCAAATGTTAGCCTATCGTTGATAAAAAAAGTCCGTGTCGCTTAACATCTGGTGAACGACTAGCGCGTCACGTCATTCATTGTCGTAAAAAAAAGTATTCTGTGCTGTGCCGCAGGACCTGTTGAGCGTGTTAAACTATGAGGCAGATTTACAGGATCTCATACATTCTATCTGTTTTCAGAGTAAAATTTGTGATAAAATCGGATGAAACTGCAAATGTGAATCAAATTGTGCAAGACATTCAGTGGCACGATGAGAACACGATCTGTTATGTTACGCATTCAGGGTGGCTGCAAATGATGGACATAAGGACGCATCAAGTGGTAATTTTTTTTAAATGTACAATATTTTTTCGATATCGGCGTTATTACGAGTATCGTCACGTAAGAACGCTGGCCGTTGATCTACGCAATGAGCGCTTTTTTAATTATTGTTCCTATGAGAAACAAGTAAATTACCTATTAATTATGATTCTACAATTTCTAGTTATTATTTTATTATAGAATCATAAATCAAATCAAATCAAATTAATTTATTTGTTAGAATATTGTGCTTATATTACAATTTTCCAGTTCCAAATATTCTATCGTTTCCGGTGTACAAATATTGTTACATAAAGTTTAAATTCAATTCTTACAGTATTCTATCATTATAAGATTCTAGGAAAATCTAATTAATTTATAAAACAAACACAATAATAAAAGTAAAATAAAATATATGTAGCAATGTAGCAATGTCAGGAGTTAAAAATTATGTCCAGATCAAATATATATAAGAATTTAAAAATTGTCAATTTATCTTGTCATTCATAAAATCTTGCACTGAATAATAGCATTTGTCAATTAATAATTTAAATAATTTTATTTTGAATTTATTGAAACATAATAAATATAATGAGGACATTTCACACAGTGGCGGCGCCATCTAGCCCCAAACTAAGCAAAGCTTATTACTATGATTTATTCTGTTGTTTAGATAGATTTATATAGATAAACCTGTACCACAAAAAATAACCTAAATATACTTAAGTACTTATAAAGAAACCTCATTGACTTCTTTTGTTATTTTTTTATGTAATAACTAGAATGAAGTGACGAACAAGTCGTTCAACCGTTCAACGCAATGTTTCAGGTATGTAATACGAGGCAGAAGATCCATTTCAAGCGGCATTTTACTGCGTGAGGACTGACGGCGACCGCGCCATTGTAGCCGGCACCAGCCAACATTCACGATGCGTTCTTTATGATACCCGGAAACCTCAGCACACGCAGGTTAGTCTAAGTCTAAATAATACTTAAAATCCTTAATTTAAGTCATTGAAGGTTATATGCATGCATAATGGCCAAATATAGGAAACTATTATAATAAAAGAGTTAAAAAAAAAATAGATTGTCTCTCAGTAATTTGACTTGATGGAGGATGTTCAGTCGCTTCCTGTGGGTGTCTGAAGAGCCCGCTAAGAGAATATATCCAGGGAATGGGCAGCAGCATTCTCGTCGGTACATTAAATCTGCAATCACCAAGACAGCAATGTGCATAGGGGGTTTTCTATAATCTCTGCGCTTGGCAGGCCAATACTTGGCTTTACTTGGCTTGGGTATGATTTTACTAGGTGGTAGGACTTTTCTGCAAAGTTCGTCTAGGCAGGTACCACCGCTTTGCCAGTTATTCTGCCGTCAAGCAGTAGTATGCAAGCACTACTGTGTTCCGGTTTGAAGGACATTGTAGCTAGTGAAATTACTAGGGACTTTACGAACTGATCTCACAATCTAGAACACTTTTTAGACTGTGTGATGTCTCAGGATGGTGTGCGCAGTGTGCAGTGTCACGCGAAACTTTAGTTTGGAGTTCCGAGTGACACTGCAATCTGTTATGGGCGGCCGTGTCGCTTAACACCAGGCGAACGAGTAGCTCGTTACGTCATTCGTTTACATAGAAAAAAATGATAACCGTCTGAAGTGGTGTTTTATGGGGGAAGCCTATGTTCAACATTGAATGTATACCAGTTGATGATGATATGTGTGTGGAGCAAATATGTGATACCGTTTGCATCATAAACAGCTCTTTTCGAGCTGCTGAAAGGAATATCAGGTTTTTTTACAAAATTACTTGTTCCAGCTCTATTTCACTCAAGAAAAAAGGAAATCGACACCGGTATACAGTCTGGACTTTGACTCAACCAAGCTCATTGCGGCGGTGGACCGGGGAGTAGCAGCTTTGAACTTTAACGTACCCTCTTATACTGCAGCGCGAGATTACTCCCACGTGTACCTGTAAATATGTCAATATTTGGTGAGTACGGCTTAGGAATAACTTCTGCGAAATTTCCTATATGGACCAATTTGTAGTTTTGAGAAATGCAATGCCTCCCACTTCGTAACAGCTCCTGGACTGTTAGTGCTCCGTGCGACAGAGACACGATGACATTTCACACGATGTTTGGAGGTGTAACCGCGGGGCGACATAAAATTAAAACTGTGTGATGTTTGTGTGTATGTTTGTTTGTTTGTGTCGCTTCCACGCCAAAACGGCTAAAGCAATATGGTTGAAATATTGCACTCAGATTGCTTACACTCGCGAGACCATGTTAAGGTAATTTTTATCACAGAAAATCAAGATTTCGCGGGAAACCGGCCCCCTTATTACCTAACTCGCAACAGGTTTGCGACAGGCGTAAATCTCGCGGTGATTGCTCTCATAAATCATTAGTGGTGTCGAGCATGATTGTATGCTTCGCTACTGCTGTTGCTTTGCTACTGCTGTCACATTGCTACTGCTGTCGCATTGCTGTTGCAAATTTTACGTAATCACCCCGCCGGTGATTGCGGGTGAAACCGCAAGGTGTAACACCGGCACGTCAAGTGGCGTAAGTGAAGCGTCAAAATCGGCCATTCGGCACCCATCGCTGGCCGTATTGGTAGACGACCGCACCCCAATCCCCGCGGGCAGTGATGGGTACCGAATAGTTTCACGTCGTTGACGCTGCCGCTTCGCTAACGCGCCGCTGGGGCCGAAGCTTAAGGCGATCCCAGCCCATCACTCAAAAAAAACTATTTACTACTTTCAGCGTTTTATGTGATGTTTCCTGTAATAAACGAGTTCTGTCTTATTTTTGCAGGCACATGGACATTGGCGGGAAAACTGGAAAGCTCGTGAACGACTAGCTCGTCACGTCATTCATTCTCATTAAAAAAAAGCGAGGCAGTCGCTACATTGCTCAAAAGTTTCACTTTTTAAGCCGCCGTCGTCTAAGTACGCTTTTATTAAGCACAGAATTTTATGAAAATTGGTTCAGCAGCTTTGGCGTGAAAGCTACACAACCAAACAAACAGAAAGCGATATATTTTTAATATTTTTTTGCTGGTGTATACTGGAATCTGAAACCCCGAAATGTATATTGAACGAGTTTAAAATAATATACCTACTTTTTGCAATACAAGTAGGTACTTTTTATTGTTAGCATACCTTTTTGTTTATTTCTGTACCTACTGAATAATCGTAAAATAGGAAGAGACTTTGTACTTGAGGCCGCAGAGCTAGAATTTTTTCGTTACTATGTTATAAGTCTATGCTTGAGGCATGAGAATTAATAATTGTAATGACTAATTGAATAGGCATGGAGCTATAATGTAATGACCGCAGTAATAGCCCTTTTATGTAAGTATGTAGATTTTGTATTCTTCAAAGAAAGCACAATCCTTAGACAGTTTCTTCAAAGAAGAAACTGCAAGGATTTGTCTAGAAAAAGAACCACTTCAGAGCTTCCCAGTACGTACCGGTGAAGATTTATATAGATTACCTATTATAATCATCTTCATACAACTGCCCTGCAAAAAGTTATATGAAGCTGTGCTGGCGCAGTATGCCATATTTATTGGCCGAGCACGCTGCACTGACCAACCCAACATGTCGGCCATCAAATGTACAGAGTAACATTTTTTCTCTAGCCTGTGGAACATTGGTTAGTCTGTGATTTATCGTTTTTCTGTGGTTTTTCTCTTAGCGGTTATAATCTCTTTGGTGTTTCTCCTGCTTTTCACCCGCAAAACGTCAAAACTGACGCTTGTGAACTTTTGACATTGACAGTTAATATAACCTGAATTTGTAAATTGTTTTGTTTATTCCAGTTTAGATATTTTCTTGAAAAATGATTTTGTAGATTTACTGCGATCTCGATGCCCAATGCCGGTTAATTCACTGGGTTATGAACATAATACGGCGAAGACATGTTTAAAAATAGATTGTTTGCAATTTTGAGATTAGCATGTCGTGTGCACAAACGAGCGGTTGTTTCGAAGATCCGGCATTTCGCTCCAGCTACTATAGGCCTAATTACTGTGGTTTGCGATAACAAGAAGAACGAGTTTGAACCAGCAATAGAGGAAGATAATCTGGAGCATGATTTTCTGATACGCCAAGCGGCAACTGTCAGTGTAAACGCTGCTACTCAACTGCTTACTGTTACCCTGGTTGCCATTCAAGACACTAGCGAACGGTTTGTACTCTTTATTTCTAAGATGGAGTTCTTAACATCCCACCTTAGTAGGTGGGATTAATAGAACAATGGTTCTGTCACTATGGACAAACCTAGTCCAAATATTCCTTTTTTCAGGTTGCGAGATGCATTGACAAAAGAAATATGCCTTGTCCAGCAAGCTCTTGAATGGGGTGAGGACAGTACCCCTCCACAACACTGGGACCAATTGGTAGCCGTGAGGGGTGCCCTGTGCGACTTGAAACACAACCTTAGGAATTTATTTAGTAAGTTTGTTTTGTCTTTAACCCTAACCCAAAGTGCTGCTTTTTTCTGTGTAATTGTGCAGCATCTCATCACATCTACCTTTGTGATGAATTAACATCTAATATGTACATACATATAAAAACCAGTAAATCAGATACAATAATTTATTTTGTTAGGTTACATGGATTATGCTGAAAAACTGGCAACTGTGGCAGCCGAGATATCATACCTATCAGGAAATATTGCAGCTTCAGATGCAATCTGCGAAAGGATAGACCATGCTTGCAGGTAAAATAAAACAATGTCATATAGTATACAGTTATCACGATAAAAAAGTGTATTTTAAAGTATAAAGCATGTCACAAATTTTATTAGGTAATTAGATATCCAGAATAAAAATGTGTAAAGATATCTTTTTAAACTGTAATAAGTTGTTGGTGAGTTGGGAATTTATGATAAAGAAAAAGCATGTGGTCATGACAGAAAATAAAAACAATTTGTGTATCTATTATTATGTAGTACTTTTACAGAACCTAATATAAACTAAGTGTATGCCTTTAAAAGTTAAAAAGATATCTTCAACTTAGTTGACAAGTTTTCACAGTTTCACATTTTAAGTATAAAACAAATTGATATATTTTATAATTTCTTACATAACATTCAAAAACAAAATAACAACAGCCACTCATTGACTCATAACATTGTAATAATATAAAATAATAGTGATAAACAATATGATAAAGTATGTATATAAAACATTTTCAATCTTATGTCCTATCATAATAAAATTTATATACAAAATAATGCACTTGTATTAGTCATTACAAATAACTGAAAATCATTGGGAATATATTAGAAATTAGTTTAACACTACATGTTCAGATTATACAGTGATAAACAATAGTTGATTTATCCTCGACACAAATATACTTTCTAGAAAACCATCATTCCAAATATGTATTACTTGTGCTTTTAAAAGTTAAGTACCTAAGAGAAATACATTGATATGACAATTCTAAAATTAGAAAGTGAGCAGATCAGACACTAAATATTAAGAAAAATATGTTTTAGATCTTTCAAAATTCATAATTTTCTGTCTACACATCTATGTACAATTTGGGTCTAAACATCATAACAACCAACACAAATGCACCGAGACCTTGGCAATGCCATATTTAAAATTAACATTGTTCCCAGGACCTGTAACACCCAGAAGCAGTTAACACACCACCTTCAGCAGGAGAGCTTAGAGGTACAACAGAAAGCCATCATCACCTCTCCTCAATTAGAAGATAAACTGAAACAAGAAGATTCCGATTGCAAAGACAAGCCAAAGGCGAAAACATGATAGTATGATGTAATGTTATTTTGATAGTAAATGTAACAAGGTAACACAAAAAAATTTGCAAACATTCTCTTGTGTAAATATGAAAGTGAAAGAGTGAGGCAGCAATAGAATTTGACCAAAGCCAAATTTTGTTTCATTTTAGTAGCTTCCAATATTTGAGAGCCATGAAGTTAAAAGGAAACTATTATCTAACAAATTCCTAGCAGCAAGCTCAGAAGCATAATAAAAAGAGTTTGTGTGCAGACTCATTTTAAACCAAAAGTAGGTAGCAATTGTTCATCCATCACACACACACACACACATCAAATCAACAGCTGGAAGATGTCCACTGCTGAACATAGGTCACTTTAGATGCTATCATAGGGTTTGCCATAATCACTATGCTTGGCAGATTTTAATGTACTGAGGAGAAAGCTGCTGCTTCCCTTAGCCGGCTCTTACGGCACCCACGGGACGAGATGGGGTGGTCCTATTCATGCTGCCTGGTCCACACACGGCTGAGTGTTCTGAGATATTACTAACTCACCTTAGAATGAGGCATCCTTGTTGAGATGTGTCTCGATGTCGACGCGGCAGATGGGGCAATGCTTGTTTGTGCTGAGCCACTGATCTACACACTCCATATGAAACAGGTGCATACACGGCAACCGTCTGGGACAGGAAACAAAAAGAAATAAGACAACTAAAAGGAGGACTTGCAGTCGCAATACTGTCGAAACTGTGCAGTTTTTCCTGGCATACACTCTTATTGTGCAGATTTATTTGTACAGTTTATCTAAGGCTATTTTCATTAGATTTTAGTGAAACTGTGCAGATGAACTGATTACTCTATAAACCTTACACAAAATATTTAAACGATTTATCTGTGTACGCGGATGCTACAGATAAATCGTTCAAAAAGGACTTTACATATTTTGCCATACTTATATTTACCAGCGGCACCACCAGTGTAACTTTAAAAGCGTATATCTCGAAAATGCGAGGGTTGAGGAAATTCTGTCTCATACAAACCTTGTTTGAATTAGTGTCACCTATCGATTGATATAGGCACGGATATAGGTCTTATGAGTGGCCGGTACTTTGAAGAAAAAACAAGATGGCGGACAGTAGGTAGGCTTCATACTAAAATATTCAAACCCCTTTAAAAGAAAGTTGGATGAACCGGATGTGTTCTATACTGTGTGTAATTGAATTTATCAGCATCCTTTGAAACTAGGTACTTACTCCTGACACCGGTCACTTGTGGACCAAAGTTTATGAAATTAAACATATCTTTTTTTTATGCGATTTAATGACGTGACGAGCTAGACGTTCACCAGATGTTAAGTGACTCGGTCGCCCATAACAGTTGCAGTGTCACTTGGAACTTTAAAACAATAAAGTTTCGCGTGAAACTGCACTGCGCACGTCATCCTGAGACATCACACAGTCAAGAAATCAGGTTACTAGACTGAGTGATCAGATCATAAAGTCTCATTTGCCCAGCAATTTCACTAGCTACAATGCCCTTCAAACTGGTTTAGTATTGATAATAACACCAAAAATGGGACACTTAATCAACTGTACAGTACAAAATTAAATTAAAATAATTATGTACTGTTTCATATTACATAACAAAAATTATCAAAATCATTCATGCCAACTAAGTTAGGCGCCGGCAATCTCTTCACAAAAAATATCTGATTATTAATTCTTTAATAACCATCAATAAATTACATAGTCAATATGTATGGTAATGAATTGCACGCTGTACATTACCTGCAATCGGCGGCGGGCTCGAAGACAGAGAGACAGATGGTGCACTTCTCGTCGTCGCGGCGCGTGGGAGCGTACGCGTGTCGGTGCGTGTTGCGCTCGATGGTGGCGCGCGAGGCGCCGCGCGGGGGGCGCCACCGCTCGCGCGCCACCGCGCGGGCCATCGCGTCCGCCAGCACGGACGAGCCCTGGATGGACCACATACATACATTACTGCAGCGGCCAGCAACAGAGGCATTGATGGACGAACGTGTAAATGTGGGCACATACATACGTAAGTCCATCAATGGCAAGTTGTGGCCAAGGCCTGTATAGTACTTTTCTCAAATAATGCGTGGAAATTACTAAGTAGGCCCTCGCCCCCCGGGTTACCTCTTTGGTAGCCATGTCACGACAGATATGAGTTTGTATGTAATTTATTTGGCCGCTAAACCACGACAGATATGGATTTTCATACAACTTTTGCCGGCCGCTGCTCGCCAGTACAGCCATTTCGATTTATCTCGAAGAAGGTTGTCAAAATAATACTCAAACTTTCAAGTACCTATGTTTGAGAAAACATACATTACACGTACATTATCAGCCGGAAGACGTCCACTGCTGAACATAGGCCTCCCCTACGATGAAATATAAGGTAGATCCACGATCGCCGACTTGTATACGGCACCGTTTAAACAAGGCATATGCCTTGTTTTTGCTCTCAGTTGCATGTAACCGCGCCTCATGAAAGTGATGTAACTCGCATATTGTTTTACAACGCTATCACAGAGTGCTATGGTTTATTATTAAAATGAAACAACCGCTTGTGGACTATTTTATATTAGCTGGAGAGGTATATACAAAAGCATTGGCGCGGGAATCCTTTAAAGGGTTGATTTTCATAGAGACTGTGTATCTATAGTATATTTGATTTAAGGGGCCTCCCCCATAAAACGCCCCTTTGGACGCTTATCATAGGAGGGAACTTGCCATAATCACCGCGCTTGGCAGGTGGCTTGGTGATCGCAGAAGATTTGAGTGTACCGAAGAGAATGCTGCTTCCCATTCCCTGGATATTCCCTTAGCCGGCTCTTAGGAAGAGATGGGGTGGTTCTATTCCCAAACCGGGACCACACAGAGCACACATCCACTAAACATGTTGTTTCCAGCTCGAAAACATCCAGATTAGTTAGGCAAGTAATGTGGAAGTTTTCAAGGCAAGTGTGAACCGGTATCTTCTAAGCAAGCATGTTCTATCGTCGTTAATCACTTACCATCAGTTGAGACAGTGGTAAAACGCTTAAAATATTTAGAAACTTCCTAATTATTTATTTATTTATTTTATTTTACACTATAATTTTTTATTATACAGTCATAATATTATTACAAAAAGAGTAATATTTCTCATGTCAAAACAATAATAATAAAATTTAAATACCTACATACTTAACCTAACCTAACAGTTTGTTGCATCAAACTAGACGCCACCGTCGGTACCCCCTCGTCCAAAGGTGCCCATCAGGCTGGCGGCGTTCCCTCGCTGTATGGCCAGCGAAATATGTTGGACCAGGTAGTGGCCCACCTGAGGGTCACGCTTCCTTTCCCTCAGACGACGTCCGAGATCCGCGACAAACTTTTTTGCCTCCGAGCACCATGGCCCCGACGTCTCAACGGCAAACGGGACAAACTCGTAGGCTGACTCCAAGACGGCATATTTGAGGTGTTTACCTCCTGCTGCCGTCTCCGCTCCTGCGCCAGCTTCCCGCTGAGTGCCAGTGAGGTGGCATGCTGCGTAAGTGCAGACGCACGTGGCATCCCAGATAAGGCAGCGACCTCTCCGCCAAGGGATCAGCGTCAGTCCATCCGGCCGTTTGCCGTCCAGACGAGACAAACCGGGGGGCTCCAGCACGCAGGGTATCTCCGCTGACATGAGCGCTCTCCGTATCACCTCGTTAAGGGCGTGATGCCGAGGCCTTCGACCTGCACTACGGGTGCAGCTGAGGCCATGGATGCCGCTTGACTCCACCCACGCGCCGCAAACGCAAACGTGGGGTTCGCACACTGCGCAGCCGAGCCGAAGTCCCGCAGCCACCCTAAGGGAGTCATTGTCTAGCAGCGTGCCTAAATAAGGGGATGGTAGGGCATGCAGCCAGGCACCAGACTCCGGCTTAGAAGCAGCGTTAAAACGGGCCAACTCGACCCCCGTAGCTCCGTTGCATAGCTGCGCGAGGATGCGGTTCCCAGATATATTGTCCCAACTTCTTTGGGACACAGGTGTTTTTGGCAACTCAGCATCTGGATACAGGCGTGACCACACATTGAGAGCTTCGGCGGCGAAGGGGATGCGAATTGTGCCAAAGCCCGGCAAAATACTAGTGACCAGACCTGCGACCCCGAACGAGGAAGCCAAAAAGGCGATGGGCCCGAACTCCTGTAACCGACGAACGCCCAGACCTCCAAACCGAATCGGCAGACTAGCCTGGCGCCACTGCGTCTCACTGAGGCTAATGTTTAAAGTTTCCTCGACAATTCGTTTGAGCGTGTCGTCAAAGCGGAAGACCTCCTCTGGGAGTAGCCACGCCGGAGCCGTTCGTATGACGTACGTCAACTTAGGCATCGCGAAGCAGGTCCTCAGAAGCGTCAAGGAAACGTGTGCCGGTAGGTGCTGAAAGTGATACGCGAGTGACGCCAGAGTCTGCGTTTTTGTTTGCAAGCTGTCTCTAACACCTTCCGGGAAAATAGGAGCGCCCAGTAGGCTTAAGGCCTCCCGATCCATGACCCTCAGACCCGGAATGAGAGACGAGAATCTATCGCGCGATTTCGCGGCCGCTGGGCTACAGGGATAAAATTCGCACTTGGCGGTATTAACCTCCAGGCCCAGCTCTTTCAAAGCCGGGAAGAGTAACATTACGTCCCTCTCGACTACGTCCGGAGTTCCCCCCAAGGACCCGTCATCCAGATACCAAATGTTGAGGGGAGACTCTAAGGATTTTATGGCCTTATGGATGGCCATACTAAAAATAAGTGGACCCAGGGGATCCCCCTGCTGAGCCCCGACCTGGGACAAGACGCACTCACCATCATAAGAGAGGTTACTCGGAGCTGAATAGCATTGGGACAAAAAAGGGAATATCGACGGCGTCAAAACCATGACCTCCGACAACATCGGGCCCCTGTCAATGCTGTTGAAAGCGTTACGAATGTCTAGCTTTATGAGGACATCGTCACTTCCTTCCCGCATGACGAAAGATCGTGTGGCGTGAATAGCTGCTTCGCAACCGAGAGGCGTACCAAATCCTAACTGGTGAGGCTGCAAATAAGACGTTATTTCGTGTCTGACTGCCTGGCAGCACAGTTTGGCCACTAATCGCCGGAAAGTACTGCCTACTGCAATTGGTCTTATACCACCGTCCTTTTTTTGGAGGGCGCAGAGAGAACCACCGTACAAGAAAGGGCAAATCTCGGGATTTAAATTCCCCCGCAAAAGAAAGTTGCATAGACGCGTTAGCGATTCGAGGAGCCTTTGTTCATTATCACCCGCCGAAGCCGAAGACAGTTCCTTAAGATGTTCCGGACGCAATCCATCCATGCCCGCTGCCGAGCCGCGGTAGAATGACTGGAGTGCATCAGAAACATCTTCCATCTTCACGACAAGGCAGGACGTCGAGCCAACGCATTGCGGGGGAACGTAAGGTGGACGAGTGGGGGCAGGGTGCTTCTCTTTTAGGGTTGCCAGTGTTTCGCCACCAGGTGGGGCAAAAGTACAGTCCGAAGTGAGTAGGCGCGCCGCACCTCTCAAGTCTCCCTCGTAGACCTTCGCTTGTACGGTTTTGTACAACGAGGGTGATCTGCGAGGCGAGCACTCGGTCGGCAGGCCTAAATGAGCACCCTCTATGTTGGCTTTGACCTTAGATGTTAAAGACTTCTTATCCCCCTGATCCGGTAGTCTCAGGGCCGTGTAGGCAAAAAACAATAGTTCTGTCCAGTCAGCAGTACTGTTAGAATGTATGCATTGGTCAATTAAGTGTGATAGTTTGCCAGCCGCCAGACATCTTGCCCCCTTGGGTACATGCCTAAGGACCCGGACCCTGGCCTTAAAGGAGGGCAAGACATCCAAGCTCAAACTGGAAGAATTTCCAGGCACGACTGTGGCAGCGGGGGTAGCGGGCGCGGGAACTACTGCTAATTTGTTTTTAATTTATGCACCATAGCCATGGAGGAAAACGACCATAATTCAGGTTATAGTCATATCACTGAGACATATCGCCTGCCAGGCGTGGTGATTATGGCAACCTCCCCTCTCTTATGAACACAGCTGCAGTACGGCCTCCAGTTCCCTGCAGCTCTGTTATCTGTGGCTACGGTAACTGCAGAACAGAGGGTATCGATTACTTGGTCAAAACCGTGGGGAGCCGATGGATGCAGGAGGCAAGCAGCGCTCTGTGGAGAAGGCCTATGTTCAGCAGTGGACGTCTTCAGGCTGTTGATGATAAAAAAACATGCTTACAGGTTGTATAGAGATGTGAAGCTGCGGCGGGTACATCTGCATGAAATGGTGCATGTGGTGGTGGACGTAAGGGCCGTCGCTGAAACGCAAAACATTATCCTTATTATAACTGATGTTAGAGATATCTTTATTCTCATAATATAGTATACTGGATGTTGATTTGAATCCCCGCATTATTTACACAGGTTGATCTACTGTACTTATTAGGCATGGATCATTTCACAAGGAGCAGGTGAAAAATCATGTGATTTTATTTTTCATAAGTCACACCTGTTACTTTTTGCCACACACTCTGCTACAAGTCACAGTGTATAATAACTTCTAATGGATCATGGCTTCAGATTTCATAATACGAGAGTAACATCAGTGGTGAAAATTGAATATCAAAACATAATTATTTTGTTTATGCTCTAGTAAACAAACTGAGACAAAAAAAAGTATAATTGTATTGTAATTTGAATAAATAAATAAATAATAATAAAAAATCGGTGCCTGTGATGTAGTGGTGAACTTTGATCTTGTTTAACAAAAGATCCGGGAGTAACATTACATTTCTTTTTAATCATTAGTAGCAGGTCGCAACTCCACTAGGTTGCTCCTAAATCACATCTCCATTCCATTTCATAAAGCACCATTGACCTAATTCAAATGAAAAATCACAGTCTGTGACAAAAATAAATCATATGATCAAATGGCAATGAATTAAAAGTAGCAGTCATTTCCATACTACCAGATTAATACTTATAGAACAAGAACCAATGAAACAATAAATATGTACCTAAAAAATTATAATACTTTATAAAAAATAATTGTGTAAAAATAAAACCGTATGTGTGTGCGACCTCATTTAAAACACAAGATAAGCCTTGTGAACATTGTGAAATCACCCCGTCTAACGCGTCGCTTCCGCGCCACACACCCACACAAAGGCCTCCTACGGGGCTACTTGTGTTTCGTCATAAAAATGATTTATTAAATATTCGACTACCAATTAAGTGTGGAATTTGAAATAATTAAAGGAAGTACAACGTGAATTTTTCTTCAAAACTAAATAGGACCAACACTAAAAAAATCATTACAAACGAAACCATCTAAGCGATAATGTATTGTATTTATGAATAAATACAATACAATATCGCGTACACCACACAAAATAAAGTCTATTTAAAAAACCTCCTTCTTTTTCAAAGTCATTTAATAATTAAATAGGTATTCCTGCAAATGTCTACGCGGCTCACGATATAATTGTCCGAATAAGAAATAAAAAATACGCGACAGAGAGAGACCAAGTATTTTAAGCGTGTAACACTGCAAGCTGAATTGCAGTTTATTGCATCGTAGCAAGTGTCATTTATCATGTATTTTTATCGTAAAGAAGTACTCACTATGCGACGGGCGGTAGGCGGTGCGGCAAGGGAGATCCGATCAGCATGTCTTCCTCAAGCCTCAGATCATTATGTAACGGGAGATCGCCCATCATGTTGCGACGTTGCACCTCCTGCCACAACAAGAATCATAGAATAGAATGTAATTTATTGCCATAAAGCCATTAATAGATAGATAGATAGATAACTCTTTATTGAAAACACCATATTACACGAACATTTAGAGGGAAATCTTATAACTAAGTGTCACAATGGGCGGTCTTATCGCTTAAAGCGATCTTTTCCAGACAACCCAGAAGTATAGAGAGACAATGCACAACAAGGACGGTGGCTTACAATTTACAAAAATTTATAGTACAACGAAACAAACTTAATATTAAAAAAAAAGAAAAAAAAATGATAGAAAAAATATAAAAAAATAAATAGGTGATAAACCAAATCATAATATAATATACATATATTAACATACTATACATAATAATAGTAATACCATTAATAATAAATTAATACAGAGTAGTAGTAGAATTATAAAGTTAAAACGAGCATACTCGCTCTCTACTCCAGTCCCGCATCTATTGAATTATCCGCCTTCTCTTTCTAATGAGGCCATTACATGCATGAAATCAGTTTTGACATAAAAAAATATTTGAAACACTATATTTCCTAAGCCCTTTCCCCCACGTGAGATTGGGCGAGATTAACCTTCACCCCCTCCACTTTGACTTGACGCTTTATGATATAGGGGTCTGCGTGTTGAAAACTTAAAAAACTAACTTCAGTTTTAAGATATGCAAAAACGAAGCGAGGTTTACACTAGAAGTTAAGTTGGTTTAGTGTCAACTTACCATCATGTGATGCTGCCGTTGCCACAGCCGCTCGTGTACTAAGTACGGTGGCGCCGCGGACATGTCCCGTCGGCGCTCGCCCACTGACGGACACAAAATCCCTAGTTACCAGAACGAGTAATACAGTTAGAATATCAAGTAACCAAAATAACAGTTTCAAAAGAACTCTTTCACTAATAAACACTGCATAACAGTGGAATAGGTACTCACTGGTTTCTCTTTGATATTTCAATCTTGATAGAAACTTAACACAAAATGTGTATTCTTTTGCTACAAAATGTTTATTAGTAAGAGGGGAAGTAATGAAGTAACCAAAATAACAGGTATTACACTAAGACATGCAGTATAGCATTGCAAAATAACAGGTATTTACAGTCAGACATGAAATAAGTTACCAAAAGAACGGGTATACATGAAGTTAGACATGAAGGATTTTACCAAAATGCCAGTTATTGCAGTTAGACATGAAGTACAGATTGGCAAAATAACAGCTACAACAGTCAGACATGAAGTAAGTTACCAAAAGAACGGGTATTACAGTTACTGTTAGACATGAAGTAAGTTACCAAAAGAACGGGTATTACAGTTACTGTTAGACATGAAGTAAGTTACCAAAAGAACGGGTATTACAGTTACTGTTAGACATGAAGAAAGTTACCAAAAGAACGGGTATTACAGTTACTGTTAGACATGAAGTGAGTAAACAGACCAACAGGTATTACATCCCATATCATCAGCCTGTATGCGTCCACTGCTGAGCATAAGCTCCCGCAGGGGGGATTATTGCCAAAACTTTTATTTTTTACTAGTTCATAGGACTTTTCTGCAAAGTTCGTCTAGGTAGGTACCACCGCTTTGCCAGTTAGTCTGCCGCCAAGCAGTAGTGTGCAAGCACTACTGTGTTCCGGTTTGAAGGGCATTGTAGCTAGTGAAATTACTGAGCAAATGAGACTTTATGACCTGATTTCACAGTCTAGTAATCTGATTACTACACTGTGATGTCTCAGGATGACGTGCGCAGCGCAGTGTCACGCGAAACTTTATTAATTTAAAGTTCCGAGTGACACTGACCACTTTTATAGGCGGCCGTGTCGCTTAACATCAGGTAAACGACTAGCTCGTCACGTCATTCATTCTCATAAAAAAACAAATAACCACCACGCTTGGCAAGCGTCATGGTGATCAAAGTAAGTTATACTGCAGACGGAGGAGAATGCTGCTGCCCATTCCCAGCATATTCCCTTAGCCGGCTCTTGCGGCACCCGCGGGAAGAGATGTGGTGATCCTATTCTTATGCCCGGAACCGCACTGATATTACAGTTAAACATGAAGTAAGTAACCAAATGAACAGTTATTACAATTGGGCATTTTGACTCATATATTTAAAAGTTCATTGTCTTTTTATCTCTTCTCAGTATAAATACAAATTATTAGTAATTCCTGACTAAAAATAGATAACCTAATTGATCTTATTTACGTTATGCGCTAACCTTAGACCTAAGATAAAGAAAATATGTGCAAAAACTACAAGCCAGTTTAATAAGCAGCAGAATTCTCTGAAGTTTTTTGAAATACTATTTGTTTAATAAGGCGTGGAGTATAATCTTCATTGAAAATTGCTTGGGTAATTCATTAAAAATATTATTAACAGGGCTATTTCCCAATTTCTGTTTTAATGCAATAAAATGGCAACTGGATAGTGACGTAAGCAAATAAAATACACTTTGTTTTATTAAATAAACCTTGTCTTATTTGATCATGCGAGTACGTTATGACTTTTAAATTATTTACATTGTACTAAATTAGTAGGACGAAACTAATAATACTTACTGTGCGCTGGCGGTGCGTTCCCAGAATGCGCCGAGTTTTGATGCGCGTGCGGTACGCAACAACAGTTGCGGCACTGGAATAACCCGGCCGCGCGGTACCGTCTGCAAAACACACATACATTATTATTATTATTATATTAGCCCATATTGTCCCACTGCTGGGAAAAGGCCTCCCTTCACTCTTTCCAATTTTTATGGTCTAATGCTTGTGTGGGCCAATCCTTCGCATAAGACTCCAACTCGTCCCTCCACCGCCGCCTAGGCCGGCCTCGCGGCCGTTTAACTCCCAAGGGAACCCAGTCGGTGGTAGCTTTCGCCCATAAGTCTTTTGGCATTCGACACACGTGTCCTGCCCAGTCCCAATTTAGCTTGGCGGTTTTTTGGGTGACGTCTGCGATTTGGGTCTTTGATCGCAGTATTGTGTTTCTAATACGGTCAGTTAATTTGACTCCCAGAACACTGCGCTCCATCGCTCGTTGGCAAACCTCAAGCGTAGACCTTTGCTGTTCTGTCAAAGACCAAATTTGAGATCTGTATGTGAGAATGGGGAGAATGCATACTATGTTTATTTATTTATAAGGTTTTGGACTGTAGACTATTTTAAGCTAAAATATACTACTTTTTCTGCGAACGGTAGACCTCGCGAGCACAAACGGTTTTGCAACCACACGGCATCATGTTGTACTTAGTAAGTCCCGAACTCAGACCTCACAGCTTTATATATCGACAGCATCTTGACCGATTCTGCTTACATTTGAATTACTTGAGTAGAATTGAGCCCTCAATGTTTCTGCCAAATATTATTTCCCTTAGCCGGCTCTTACAGCACTTCCGGGAGAAGATGGGGTGGTCCTATTCGCAAACCGGGACCACACGGTAAATTGATAATCTAGCCAAAATATGGATCAAATATTATTTTCCAGCTATTAACGAGCACACCAGTGCTAACTCTTATTCGTGCTATAATTCTTTTTATAATCAATCCAAATTTTCTGATTTTTTTTTCGAGATATTGTACCACACATTTGGAACGTCTCCTTTACAAAAAAGTAGAAAAAAGGTGCTGTCAAACTTGAGTGCATAACCCTTAGAGTATAGACTAAAACCATAGAGAGATCATCAAAACGATATTATATTTGTACTGCTCACACGTATCGCTACGTCAGAGGAGAAGGAAAGAAACAAACATATTTTAGCTACACTTGCAAAAAAGTCACCGTACCATTTTTCCGACTCGAGTCAACTGTTTTTTCTATACAAATCTGTCAGACTCATTCACATCAAAGTGTTCCACTTCATATAAAAAGTGTCCAAAAAAGTGGTACGCTTGACAGATAATGAAGTTCTCTCTATGCTTTTAGTCTATACTCTAAGGCATAACCTATATGTTTACTTACGCAGCCTGTCGTAACGCGGCATTCCCGTCGTTGAGATAGAGCAGCGGTTGTGGCGGGGGCGCGGGGCGCGGCGGCGGGGGCGCGGGGGGCGCCGCGGGCAGCCCCGGGGACTCCGCCCACGCGCTCGGCAGCTCCTCCTCCGTCAGGTCTATCACTTCGCGCTGCAACACGACGCGCTCTTAGGGCACTACTTACTTGTACTGTACCACAGAATGGGCAACATCACATGTTTTTAAGGTACCGAAATTCAAACTCATTCCACGGTGTTTTTTGGCATGTTTCCCGGCGAAATCAGAGCGGGTTTTTTAAATGTAAATTAATGACGTGACGAGGTAGATCGCCTGATGTTAAGCGTCACGGCTGCGCATACCAGATTGCAGTATCACTCAGAACTCTAAATTAATACAGTGATACTGCGCCGCGCACGTCAACCTGAGACTTCACACAGTCTATGTAGTAATACGATTACTAGTGATCAGATCATAAAGTCACATTTGCCCAGTAATTTCACTAGCTACAATGCCGTTCAAACCAGAACACAATAGTGTACAATATAAAATAGAAAAAAAACGATATCTTACAAAAAAATGAATATAAGTAAGTAATTTTACCCAGTTTCTAACGAATATATTTTTACAAAAAAGAAATGTGTGTAATTCCCAACAAAAATTGAGAACGAATGTTGTTTTCATAGCTTTGAAAAAATACAATATAAAATTAAATGATGATTCATTAAAATCAGTCATTGCGTGCGTTGTCTTTGTCGTAGGCGCCGCGCAAGTTCAGACTGAATTGATATTTGAGAATACGACGTTAAAGTCGATGTTTCTTTGAACGGATTTTGACCTGCTTTTTTGCCTACGCCTTAAGCTGGCGACTGACATGAGCATTTGCTCGCTGTGAAAAAATGCTCACTACACCTGAATATTAGTCACGAATGCTGTGCTCCATCAAAATGGCGGACACAGAGGATCATGTGTGCTGCATTTCTTTTAATCCGTTACTGCTGCTTAACAGTTTGGAATAACTGTGGTAATATTTATCAATAAACTAAAGCATGTTATCCTCATTCTACTGCATTTTACCAAAGAAAAGGCAACAAATGCGAAACGCCAACACGTGCGGTCGCGGCGATGCTCCTAACGAAGCGCCTGATTGTGATTTGACTGAAGGGATTCTTTCGCCAAAAAACCGACAGCCGGTAAGAGCGCGCTCGCATGCCCTTTGCTCGCCATCAAGCTGCTCGGCTCAGCGACCGACATGACAAAAATTCATGCTCATGTTAGTCACTAGCTTCAAGGATCGTCGACTTGAAAGGGGGAGGGAGCTCAGAAAAAATCTCCAAACATCACAAGGGGGGAGATAGGGGTGTGGTGAGTGATATCACGTGTATTTATATTTCCGTTGGAAGCGCGATTTCTTAACAAAAATTGGTGCGTGATTTCGAGTCGCCGCCCGTTGCCAGGCAAAGATATCATCGCCTTAATTTTCCAGAAAATAAATTAGAAATCTGCAATTTTCAAAATCACGTGTATATTTTTTGGGAGCATAGAGCTCCAAAAAAATATACACGTGATTTTGGATGGGGAAGGGATTGTCTTAGATAGTACAGAATATTTTATTCGGTTTGATTTTATAAGCTGAAAACACTACAATATTGCTGTCAATGTCACCTGTTCGTCTCCTAGAAGCTGTACATCATCAGAACTGTCAGACATCCAGTCTAGCTGCAGATCTGGCGCTGACAGAACTCCCGCCGCTCCTGAAGAGGATGCTGCGCCGGACGAGGACCCGCCAGGCTGAGGCTCCTACAGTTAACATTGTATTTACATAGGGGATCAATATTACAATGGAATCGATTTCGTAACTACACTTAAGGTATATATGCAAAGATATTATTGTTTACCCAAAGAGCTTATCTTTGGGTAAACAATAATATCTTTGCTAGCTTAGCTTAGCTGATTAGGTTCTTGATTATTATCTGCATAAATTATGGCATACCTAGTTATTGCCTGTAACATTGAGTATTGTGTATTGATTTGACAATATTAAACTGCTGTTTGCTATCATAGTTACCATGTCAAAGTTCATAGTGCAATTGCTAATTAAATAAGATATAAGAAGTTTTGGAAAATTGATGCTGGAAATTTTAAAACTAGATAGTAGTACATACTGATAAGCTATATTCCATGTTTTGCCAAAAAACTGGCGGATTGCAATCGAGGCTATGAACTTAGATTAAATTATAAATATGACTTCATAACACCCCAGTCAAAATTAGCTATGCATAGTTCCGGCACCCATACAATGGCCACAAGGATATATAACAAATTACCGGTATATTTAAAAAAAATTGAAGAAGAGAAAAAATTCGCCATAGCTTTAAAAACTGTGCTACTGGATAAATGCTACTATACGACGAATTCCTTTCGGAACGATCCACTGTAGACTAAGTCGATTCGCTCCGCAGGTTATTGCTATACCCAAGCAGGGTCATTATGTTACCTTTAAACACGCTATTAACACCTGTATGTAATGTATAATAATGGTTGCAATAAATTATTGAGTATTGAGTATTGAGTATTTTTGAGGTGCAATTTTCATTATATTACTTCAAGTGTTATCTCATCAAAATCAGCAATACTTAAACTATGTTGGTTCAATATAATAAATCAGTGTAAACCATCTCTCACCCATTTAAAATGTTACTCTACAAAAAAGTACTATCTTTGCAAAATTGACTGCAACACCAATGTGAAACTACACTAACATAAAAATTCATATATTAGTAATTACTTATTAAACTAGCAAGTCAGGAAGGTAAGCATACATAATTCATTAATGACATTTAAAAATTTAAACAATTATACCATTACCTGATTAGAATTATTGTCTGATGACCTAGCTTCAGTCTTTACATTAGCCATGCTGGGCCCGGGCTGCGGAGACCCCTCCCTCCTGTCTCCACTAGCACTAATGTTGCAACAACTCTGTGACCCAACCTCAGCTTTGACAGTCACATTCTTAGCTGATTCTACTTTACAAACCGGACTCTGTGCTTCCGTTTTGAATGTCACGGGCCTTGATAAATTTCTTTCAACCTTCACATTTGCATTAATCAACGGTGTTGCCTGAATATCTTCGCTAGTGGTTTCCTGTTTGACAGGTTGCCAACTTCTGGTGCCTGGTTCATCTTTAACTGGGGGCCGGGTGTTTGCAAGTGAAGTCCCACTGCTGCTGCTGTGTACAGGACATGGATTAACTCTTGGGGGTATATTGTGATAGTGTGGTAGCATGTGATGGTGATGGCTATGGTGATAGTGATGTCTATGAGGCACATTGTTGAAGTTCATTTGAGGAGGATTGTGCCTGTGCAACTCTGTTGAATGCACATGCCCCATGGCATGGTGATGTAATTGAGTAGGCAACCAAACATTGCCAACGTGAGCTCCTATATTTTCTTGCTTTACCCTCGAGTGTCCAAATTCATTATTTAGCATTTGCTGTCCTACTGGATTGTACCCTGTTCTTGGTCCTTGAAGTGATTCCGGTTGTTCATATGGATTTGCTCCTGGCAAATGTGCGGGAGCTGGCCTTTGATCATCAGCATTCGCATATGTTACAGTACCTTCACTAAAGTGTTCATTGTTTGATCTTGGAGCCTCACTGTGCCTTGAAGATGTGCTGAGGTCATGTGGTTCACCTTTTACATTGAATGTAGAAGGTTGGGGAAGACTGCCACTAGGTTCACCTGGCTGTGTTTCAACCCTCGCAGTGGTTGTTTGTTGAGCTCCAATTTCACACTGCTTTTTTCTTGGTGCATTGTCTTCTTCTTCTGAACTAAGTTCAATTAAATTGGATACTTCAGCCTCTTTAGATTGTCTCCTGCGAGGAGAGATGTTTAGTTTCCGGCTTGGTCTCTCTAAGTTAATTGGCATTGAATTATCATTTGCTTGATTGGTGATGCCAAGTCCACTAGTATTTGCTACATTAGATTGTCCAGGCAAATTGACATCTGTTTCAGGATCAATAATGGGAGTTTCATCCTCATGTATTTGAACTTGACTGGATGTCATCATGTAAGGTGCAGGGCGGTTTATGAGGCTTTGAAGGATCATATTATTGTTGCATAGCCCATGATTTGAGTGATTCCATCCAGCAGCAGGGCACACCCACAACCGTGGTTTAGGCTGATAACGGATGTTTATGTCTGGCAGACATCTTGGTTCATTCAGCTTTGAATTATCTGTATTCACTTGACCCATAGTATAATCAAATGTACTGGAACTATCTGGTAAGGGCTGATATTCCTCCGGAACTGGTGTGTGTGATGATGAAGGCTGATGGAGAGGACTGACATTCACATCATAATGCTGAGTTTGTGCAGCTGAGATTGCAATGTTTGATGACACTGGTTTGGGCATGGATTCATTGGAAGATGAAACTGTATGCTGCATCTGCATCACCTCTATTTCATCATCACTACTGGCAAATAAATCACCATTATCTGCAAATAATTCACTTGCATCACACTCCATATTTTCTGTAATATAATAAAATTAAGATTTAGATTTAACTACAAAAAAAAAATACATTATAACACAATTTTGTACTTCTACATTTAAAAAAATATGTCAGCTGTGACAATACAACGAGTCTTGAAAGTCGGGCACAAGGTGGCATAGGATAATTTTCAGATATTTACCACTTTTATGCTGAGTATCCGATGTCGACGAGGACGCTGTAAAAGCGGTATCTAGAATAGCACCTAGGGAAGAAGGCCCCGGCGCATCCCAGAGAGACATTGGATTGTCTCCTTCGTGCCCTTTTTCACTCATTTTGATAGTATAAGCACCTTCTTCCAAACTCCAGCCAGATAGAGGCTACAAAGAAGCCACAGTCGCCTTCACATTATATGTCTATTTACTTGGCTTACTTTCCGTTGGTAGAAACAGATACCTAAATATCATCTTTTAAATAACACGCAGGCGTCTTTTACTCCAAAATAAAGAAGATTCAATAATTAATATGCCAAAAAAAACAACAGAAACGAGAACGATCGTGATAGTATTTGCGATGGCGACGAACAAAACGAGAATTTCTAATGACTGACAAGTGACATGAAAATGAGTGTCAACTTTGACATTGATGTAAATCCACAAGGTTTTGTTTTTTTCTCTAACCTGTGAAATCCGCTATAGTTACTTGTTTTTTTCTCAAATCTGTGTGTAACTCCACAGAGTGGGTGATATTATATGGGGCGTTCGGATTGGGATCATTATCGTTTTTGGCATTTGCAAAATTAGCGTTGTTGTAAAGCGTTCGGTTTGAGAATTTAGCCAATAATGCTACTTTTACTCACTACCCAAAACAAACGCAAAATAACCAAATGCTTATTATCTCAAATATCAAAAAAAAAAAATGGCGGAATTTTACATTACACACGTAAACTTACGTCTTCCTTCTCACTTCTCCGTGCTATATCATTACGATAACTACAATATTCACAATAAAAATCAGTAATTTTTACATAACCGCGCCAAAAATTCTACGTCAATCTCTAATGTCAGAAAACGATCACTATTAACTCACCTCCACAGGTGGGTCAAAATTGGCAGTTCACGGTGGCATTTTTAACTATTTTTGAGCTATCCAAACGGTGAACGAAAACGCAACTTTTGCTCACGCATTCCCAAAACGAACTAGCGATGGGCGAGTCAAGTAACTCGAGTCAAATCCCAAACGAGTGAGCTCGAGTTCAGTTTTCAACAACTCGAATCAACTCGCTCAGTCGAGCTTAACGCACGCCCCGTCTGCCGCGGCACCAAATGGGTGACGGGAGCGGAGCTTTCACGTCACTACTCGAGTCACGGCGTTGCATGCATTCCATCTCATACAACTCGGTTCGAATTATGGAACTCGGGCTCGTTTGGCTAGGATTAGTATAGCGAATTTGCGTCCCTACAGATAACGCTCAGTCAAGTCAACCCGAGTTGCGACTCGAGTCAGTAGGTATATGAACTCGAGTAATATCGTCGATATCCGAACGCAGGTGTAGTGAGTACATGCTCTTTGGTTAGTAGAGTAGAGATTAGAGTAGAGATTCCACAGATTAGAGTGGGTAGTACTCAAATTATTATTCAATACTACTCATGTGAATGAGGCTTTTTATTAAAAAAAAGAAATTGCATTTTATGTATGACCCAATAGATGGCGCCAGTTGTGATTTTACCAAAAGCTGTCACAGTCACTGTTTCAAGCATAGACCACAGGTTAGAGAAAATGTGTCACGATACTGACTGACAACTCTAAACTCTTTCGTTTTTTTTTAGTTTCGTTGCGGGATAGCTCAGCTTTATGTTGGATCATAATATTAACGTTTTTCTATCTCGCAGATCTACTGTACTTCAATTTACTTAATAAGAATGCACCACAGACTACTTAGGAGATACTACAGGCAATGTACTCGTGGTCCACTCAACTGAATTTGACATTTCTTCGTAGATAGTCATAAGCGTTTTCTTATGTTTAAACTACTGTGTGGTTTGAAAGGTCTTGACTTGACTTGACTTCTTGGTTTATGGCTTCTGTGGCTAGTTGTCACAATTCTGCCAATGTCCGTTTCATGCTAGTGTCATGAACTTTTGGAGATGATGCTAATATTAAGAATATGATCGGTGGAGATGAGGGAGACTCAACCCGAATGCTGCAGACCAAGATGATTTATTCTGAAAAAACATAGAGACAACACAACTAAGACAAACACAATGTTAGTAAAACTACTATATATTATATTATGGTTAATTATACATAAAACTTGTTTTACTTCATGCTTGGGTATATTATTTGAATACTTTGTTTGAAAGGTTTAAATACTATGTACTCACTGCGCCATCTAGAAAAGAAGCGGAACTAGGTTTTTTTTTAAATAAAAAATCATTCCTTTAAAGTATCGATACCTACTCAAGTACTCATATCGATATATTTCTTTTTATTATTTATTAAATCAAATAAATAAACAAATTTTACTTTATTGCATAAAACTGTGGCTGTTTCTTTGACTCAACTACATTTCCAGGTGTATTGGCACGAAGAATCAGACACTCGAGTACTAGAATGTGTTCAGGATATATTATTTGACATTATTCGATACAAGCACTCGTTCCGATTCAAGTATTTTCTTTCCGATGTAGTACTATAATTATTATCTATTCTATGATACCGAGGAAGTATCACGAAAATTTTTATTTTTATATTATTAATAAACAATATATTATTTAAACTGTATTCAACGTTTAGAACTAACTGCGTTCGATTTAATCCTGCTAAAATTAAAAACAGGGTTGTTTTAAGCCTAAGTATACATTAAAAGATTACCTTTTTAGGCTACCTGACTTAAAATTTTACTAGGCGATAATATCGCAACTTTGACGAAAAAATATATTACGGCGGATTAGGGCTGCTTAGGATTAAATTTTTGGCGACTATATCCTATTTTGACTTGTCATTTCTAGATTCGCTTGGATACTAGTACTTTCTTTCCGATACAAGTACTAGGTATCGAAAGAATGATAGATAGGGAAAATCGGAACATCCCTAATAGAGATAAAGTAATTTTATTTTGTATAAAAAGGCTGAAATTCATAATTATATTATAAGTATGGTTCCAGCTCAGTGGCAGACTAGACAGTTGTAGTATATTACATACAGTAAATGCCCTTGCAACCAAACGAATTAATATCACCAAGTACGTGTCATCATTATTTCGCTGTGGCCACTAGAAGAATATTGTATTTTGTACCAAGTACTTTGAAAAGGATTAAAAGCATGTCTGCGTCAGTGCTGCCTTTGTTTCTCCAGGGAGAGGTAGTAAAAGGCTTTGGAAGAGGGTCAAAAGATTTAGGCTGTCCTACAGGTAACTAACATAATAAATTATAAAGCAAATTAAGTTTAGATCATTCAAGTGTCTATTCATTATTTTGTGTTCCTCGTTATTTAGAGAATAATAAAAATAAGGAAATTTTAAATTACTCTAATTATAGACAATTCAAAGAGTTTTTGCATATTACAAGAACTCTAAAGGTGGCTAATCCCTTACAAACTATTGTTGCAGCAAATTATTCACTAGAAGTAGTGAAGTCACTTCCCAAAGATTTGGAGCCTGGAGTGTATTATGGCTGGGCGCAAGTTGACAGTGGACCAGTTAATAAAATGGTGGCAAACATTGGTTGGTGCCCATTCTACCAGAATCAACAGATGTCTGTGGTAAGATCGCATGTACTCAATTATTATGAATCATACAAAGTAAGTCAGTCCATATCTGCAGATTGTGCACCTAATTTTTTAATAGTAAGTAGAAGTAAATTCAAGAAACAATGTGCATATAGTACATATGTAAATGGTCATAAATTAACGATGAAACCCCTTTCGAAGGCAATTAGAATTCACAGGCATTTTTAAGGTTTCCCATTAAAACTGGATTTTTTTGTTATCCATTTGTTTCTTTTACTAATGAACAGCTGAAGGAAGTTAGGTCCAGTCCAAATTGATGCTTACCATTCATATGACCATGGCCTTAAATCAGTAAAGCTCTTGACATAATAAATATATTGCATTAAGAAGATATACCTACAATTTTTTTGGACCAATTTGGAGTGTTTGTCTATTAAAAGTGAGTAGAACTTTATGAAATCATAGATTTTACTAATTTTTTTCTAATACAGTCAACTTTTTCAAAAGCTACCATTGCAGTTATTGTACTAAATCTATCTACATATACATATAGTAAAACTGTAACTGGGCTAAATCTGCATATTGAATAGTTTTTGAAAATTTTGTTTGCATTACACTTCTTTATTCATATAGGTGGTTTTCTTTTTTATTTATTGTCTGTCCCTTTGAACACACATCCTTCTGGAACTACAAAACGGATTTCGCTGAAATTTGGTATGGTTATAGTTAATTTTTAAGAATAACAATTAGGATACTTTTTGTTTTCTAAAACGGCCAAGTGCAGGCTGCACGAAGAAACTTGTATGTAGTTTTTATGCAGATTTTTTAAAGTTTTTTTTTTATTTATACTCATCCTGTCGAAGGGAAGGTGTAAGGGAAAGGGAAAAGAATAAATGGATAGGACAGCATTACATTCATCCTTTTCCCCTTTCACTACCCTTTACCCATAAACAGGGTTAAGGTGTAAAACTAATTAACACATGCGAAGTTGGGGTGGGTCAACTAGTTACTAATATATTCTGTTTTGTGACTAAATTATCTATAAATAACTTATTCTATTTTGTCCTTGTAACAATTTATATGAATATTTATAGGGCTTGAGAAATGTAGGGATTAGCCAAGGTGAATTACCTCATCAAATTTAAACTGGCTTATCAAAGATGTTTATCAACTCAAGTTTGATAGTAAAATTGTAACACAAACCTGGAAAATGTTCCAAGTTCTATTTTAAAGCTGCATAGATAAACTGATACACAATTTACCCGCATTGTTGCTATCGCAAAGTGGATCATTCTTGAAACAATTATCTTGCTTACATTTCTAGTAAACTGAGTGCCAAGGACTTTACTGTTTGCAAAGCTTATTAATCTACAAATGGAATGTTTAACATGGACAAATAAAAACATCTTACTTATATTACCTATATAATTTGGAGTTGCCTGAATAGCTTTCTCATGTCACATAATACAATCAATGATAGTACTATTTAAAAAAATCATCAAAATCGGATAACATTTAGAGGTGGAAAAGCGTTGGCACTTTTTGTATGGACAAGAGGAGGGTATACAGACTTCTCTTACATATATTATTATAACATGCCATAGATAAAATCCCTGTTGTTTATTTAGAAAAAGCTTTAAGCTATTCACATCAGATGGTGATATTGTATACAATGTTATTTAGCTATTCAATCTGCTATATTTAGCTATTGTTTTCCTATCCTGAACAACTATTGTATAATAGTTTCATGCATAGGTCATTATGACAAAGTAGGATAGATAGATAAATTTTGAAATAGTGGATTGCTAAATAATATTGTAGTTACATAATTAATTATCAATTTATTTCAGGAAACCCACATAATGCACAAATTTGATGGTGACTTCTATGGCTCTAACATGAAAATATCTTTAGTTGGATACTTGAGAGGTGAAAAGAACTTTAGCTCATTAGATGAACTTATAGAAGCTATCAAACAAGATATACACAATGCAGAAGAAAGTCTAGAATCAACTGATGCAAAAAAGTTAAAAGACAGTACATATTTCTCTGTGAAAAACAATTGATGTAATGTACATTATAGTAAATTATTTAATAAATTCGAAATAGTAAACAAATTCAATCAAAGATTTGTTGCAACATAGTTCAATTTAAAGTGACACACTCCTATCAATTTTTGTCCTCTGAGAGATGTACTTCATGTACTATATTTAATTGCCCTATATTAAGGCTGTGCAGATCCACATCTCACTTGTGCATTGCTACATTTTTGAACATATTCAATAACTTAATTTACTTAAGAAAAATCTGGCTAAACTATGTTCTCAACAAAAATGTCATATTACAAACATTATGTTTTTTTCTTTCTATACTGTTTTTATATGTATGAAAACTTGTTTGGATTAATATGATATTTTTGTTAAACATTTGTAATGTTATTCATGAGAGCATAGTTTAGACAGATTTTTCGTAAGTAAATTCAGTTATTAAATATTTTCAAAAATGTTGCAATGGGCAAGCGAGATATTGGGTCCGCATATATTGCTGCCTTAAATGTAAAGAGAAATTCATGATTTTAAAAATGTATCTATTTTATTATGATTTTAGCTAGGGTTATGTTATACTTCTAGTATATTGCTAGGTATATGTACAGTTATTGTTTGATTTTGTATCTTATATTAATATTGTTATTATTTAGTGAAGAATAGATAATGTTAAATATCTAAAAACATGTTATTCCATTTGTGATATTTTTATAAAGTGAAATAAAATTGTTATAAATACCTAATTTTTTTAAATAAAATGTAGTTAAAATACAATATTAAAACACCAAGCCCTTTGAAAAAGCCTTTATTTGTAATTCTTCACTGTAATATGATAACAAATCTGGAAAACTTACTTCTTCATACAATCGGAAATAAAACACATTATCTTAAAATTAGGTAGGGCTCTCTCTCCAGGATTATTATATTAATGTTGTTTTCTCCTAAACGAACATCCTGAAACAAAGAGTGTGATTATTAGCAGAATGCTTGTGTGCTCAAAAAACGAAATGTTTTGGAAATGGTTTTTATCTCAGGTGTGGGTTCACAACATCCTGATGATCATGGAAATGTTGTCCCAATCAAAACTGCTGCAAAATTAAGGATTCAATTATTTAAGTATAAAATTTAATTTCTGGGTAGACCGTTTGTTACCCATAGGGCTATAAAAATACTGCAGTTCCTGCTTGTCCCCAAAATGTAAGTTTTACATAACAATGAGAAATATCTTATAAGCAAATCTATCATAACATTTTCTGTTTTGAGGTTCTTACTGAACATAAAAAATTGCTAATACACAGGTCAAGGGTTATTCCTGAACTTAAGGGTCAATTCAGAGAGAGCAGCAAAATGCTCGAGTACTTTTTAAGTGCTATTGGAATATCAACCTTAATCCATTTAGACAACTTAAAAAGTGCTTGAGCATTTTGCTGCTCTGTCTGAATTGACCCTTATAGGGGATATTATGCATTCATTTTTGAAGTATCCTTCTTCATCTTGAATTAATTAATCATCAATAAATTTGGCATTGGTATATGCATAATAATATATATTATCAGCTGATATAATCACTAAGCTGGGACATGGATTTCCTTTCAGGGAGAGTGTAGGGCATGATCTATAATGCTGGGCCAGTGATAGCAACTGGTAGCATATTTCTTAGAAAATTTTGGGTGTATTATACTTTCACTTTTATTGCCTGCATTTTACATAATGTTTTGAAAATATTATACTAAATCTGATGCCCATGTCACTGTAATTAGTCTTAATTTCAGAAATGGAATTCTCTTAAAATTACACACATCATTGTCCTGGGCATGGGAAAAATAATAAGGTTAATGTATCAGGCAACTGATACATCAACCTTAGTTTCAGAGTGGTCACACATGTGTCTTGGTGACTTCAGTTCTCTTGTAGATCTTGTCTCGCAAGGAAACTCTGAGCATAGCTCTCTCCACAGCTCGCAGTGTGACCGGCCCCCCAGTAGGTGGACCAACAACCTGGTCAGAACTGCGAGGAGCCAATGGATGCAGGAGGCAAGCAGCTGCGGTGGCGGCACCAAAGTGGTGGTCTTTGGGGAGGCCTATGTTCAGCAGTGAACATCTTCAGGCTGATGATGATGATGGTGGTCTTATATGAATGCAGTCTTTGAGGGAAGCATGCTCTGTTTTCTTATTAAAATTTAATACATAAATGGGGTAAAAGAATACATAAAGAGAACTGTATAAGACTATAGAATAATAATAATCAATACAAAACCACACAAAAAAATGGGCAATGAATCTAGTATGAATAAGGATAGTAATCATTGCAATGGCTAAACGTAAACACTATCATTCAGTAGGTACAAAGTGGAGGACAATGACATGATTCTTAGCTGCAATATTCACCAGTGGTAGACAGAGCCACTTATTTGATACCCATATCCTACAGGGACTAAAGGAAAAATGTATATAGACTTGGGCCCTACTGGGAGACATCACAACAGTAACTATCCTCCTAATGACTACCAGTGGTTGATATAAAGGTAATAGACATCATTTCCTTGGTATAGTCAAAAAGTGTGTGAGGTTATATAGAATCCATACTACACCAACACATTTAAGTTTCATGTCATGCAGCAAAATTCAGTGTGATTCAAACCTTGAGTGGTTATGAATAATAGTGATAAATGTATGTAATATTATGATATACCAAATTTCTTAAAATAACTCCAAATTTCAATCAATGGTGCAACCATCCAGGTGTGATGGTGGCAGATATTACCCAGAAATACACTACACACTCCCCCCCCCCCCCCCTCCGCACTGACAAAAGGTTTCGCTCTAGAAATAATAATAGTTATTAGTATCTGTAGCAAACATAAATATTGCTGTGTATATGCTATATCAGCAGACGTTCGTCTCCTATGCAATTTTAGATCAACGTAAGAAGCTAATGGAAACTCTTACCTTCCGTTAATCTAGCACGTCCACCAGTGGGCTGGCAAAGGATCGTTGAGCAACCCGCGCATACGACCACCCTCTGTGCGTGACTGAATACGGTAGTGATTTTGTAGCAGCCGGGGCATTTCACATCCATGAAATACGAGTTCGGATGCGGCACCAGCCTCTTCAGCTTGTGTTTCCTCTTCTCCGAAACGGGCGAAGGGTGCAATAAGTCAATTGCGAGCTGAAATGCACGACACATTTAGGTTATATCGTCACTGTGTAAAATCCAACTTCTCGCGATTCCAAATAACAAAAACATATCGAGAATCGTAAAGGGCATAGCTAAACAGCACTTTTGTATTGACTTATTCACGTAAAGACTGAATTTTTTGCTCAGAAATCATTTGACATGTCTGAAACTGCCATGTGTATCCGCTTGTTTGGGTCAATTTCAATTTCCCTCATAGAGAGTTTAGCACTGCACTAGGTCGCAAAAACTACAACATAATAATATGAAACACAGGAATTTGGCACTGCGGCAGAACACTGCTGAAATTATTCCTTTCACGAATAAAGATACACACCGGCATGGTTACAGCTTTGATGCAGAACCGGAAAAGGAAAGATCGCCAATGTACCACAGATACGGATTCTTTCGCAGCGAGGAGGGAAATTCACAGACAGTATAGAGGAAAAACGTGCGTTCACTCGTTCATTCATAACACAGATGTAGCAAATAGTTCCATACTAACTGGTAAGCGCACGTACAATCACAAATTATTCAAAACTAAACTTTAACTGTTAGGAGGTAAAGTTGATATTAGACTGTGTTGCATTAAGGGAGAAACGTTATTACGTCACGTCTTTTTTATTAGGGTTAATTCAGACAGAGCCGCAAAATGCTAGAACACATGATATAGGTCCCGATCCCAAGTCAGCATAGTAGGATCTTAATAACTGATTTTCCGTCGGGACCCACATCATGACATCACAAACTTCAGAACACAATAAATACAATAGAATACCTAGAACTACACATAGACAGAACTATCATTGAAATAGCAAACAATTAAAATCAAATAACTAAAAATAAAAACAAAATGTACTGTACAGTAAACAAAACCAAAACGATAATACCTAGAATAAATGAACTTAAAATAAAACATTACTATTAACAATTGTAAAAAGACTACTATTAACAATAATAATAAGATTACTTGACACATAAGTAATATTTTGTAAATTTTCATATATGGAACGGACGTGGAATGTCTAACGGGCCACCCCGGCGTGGCCTGCTGAAGGCGCGGTGTGAATAGTTTGTGGCCGTAGATTACATTATATGCTATGCCGAACATTGACAGAAAATATCTGTGTCATGTCAGAGAGTCATTTGTCGAATGCAGAACCAGAAATGTGTGTAAATAAATGTTCACACTGAGTAAGTTCTAATTACAATCCTATAAAATATAATTTTCTTATTTGATTACGTGTTGTACAAACTTTTCCAATAGTATTCATTAACATCTTGGCATGAACGTCGCTCGCCTGCTGCAGTTTCCTATAAAAAAGAAAAATGCATTTAATGCAAATAAAATATCACACATTTTCAAATTGTCAATGAATTCTCCTTTTCAATTTTATAAAACACCTGACCAATAACGTTAGTTATTTTAGTACGTAGTCCTATAATTCACACCGAGACGGTCAAGTATGGCGCAAGTATCAATTTGGTCTGAGCGCACTATGCCAGAGTACCAACAAAACAAAAATGTATACATAATCTATGTCATCGATGTTTATCGTGCATTATTTCACATAAACTGTATTCAAGATATTCAAAATAACTTTGGGTTAATCCATTAACACGTTATTCAACTAAAAATAACACACTTTTAGATACCAGTCATATCACCGATTCTACGGTAATCTTTGTCGAGATTTGCAAGGTCACTTTCTGCTTGGTATTTCACACGGCATCGTCTGTAAAATTTGTAAATCTTATCTTCGCCAGAATTTCAAAGGTTTTTTTCATAATTTTTACACATTTTGCGTAATAAAATCACCGCTTTTTTGCAGAATATAAAAATCTGCAAATTAATAACCTTTGTTTACATCAAGGCAGAATAAAATGACAGTGTTGCCACAAGCCGAAAAAATTAGTTCTATTTCTACTCTCTTTTGCCAAGCTGTAGTTTGAGAGCCGAGTAGTGACACAAGATTCACGGTTATTATGGGGTCGAGGGGATGAAACCCCAGGGTACAGCTAATTTTATATATTGCAAACCACATTTTAAACTCATTCACAACTCACATACATAAATAATGAAAAAGTCTTGAATAATTTTTATTTTACTATCACCCTAATGACAAGGACAAAGGACTCCATCGGCGTTATCTCGCTCAAACCACATTTTCATCCAATGTGCATCTTCCAGTTAGTATAGAATATACTATGGAACTTCCTTGGTTATGTTATATATATTTCTACCACAGATTAGAGAAATAAACAATCGTTACTCTGTGATTTTTACCTATGTGGTCTGTGATATGTTCACTTCAATTTTTCTTTTGTTTGGTTCTTTTGGGTTCATTGGTTCATTCTTGTGAACACCCACAGATCGAACAAAAACATGTATCCACAGAATTCCCATCATGTATCCCTTTAATAAGCGGCCAAGTGTGAGTCGGACTCGCGCATGAAGGGTTCCGTACAATTATCTAGTGAACGAGCAAAAAAATCACGTATGTTGCGTGGAAGCAGTTAAGGGGTTAAATATTTATGTTATTCTGTTCGTTAGTATTTGTTGTTATAGCGGCAACAGAAATATATCATCTGTAAAAATTTCAACTGTCTAACTATCACGGTTCATGAGATACAGCCTGGTGACAGACGGTAAGACAGCGGACCCTTAGTAATAAGGTCCGTTTTACCCTTTGGGTACGGAACCCTAAAAAGTATTCTGTGATGTATCCCCCTCCACTTAGTCTGTGGAAGTGAAGCACAGATTAGAAAAACAATTGACAAGTGTAGGGATGTTCCAAGACCAAAGTATCAATATCTGTCCATACGAGTAGCATCCAAATCATTATCCAATACTACTTATATGAATACCCTAAAAGTATCAATACATGTTTTTATTTATGCGCCGCTACAGGTTAGATGTCCCCCGTGTGGTCCCGGTTACGAATAGGACCACCCCATCTCTTCCCGTGGGTGCCGTAGAAGGCGGCTAAGGGAATATCCTGGGAATGGGTCGCAGCATTCCCCTCGGTCTTGGTGGTAATCAATCTTCACCTACTGCGATCACCAAGCCGCCTGCCAAGCGTGGTGATTATGGCAAACCCCCCCTTGGGGGAGGCCTATGTTCCACAGTGGACGTCTTCAGGCTGTTAATGATGATGATGATGATGACAGGTTAGATTGGGAGCCGATTCCAATAACAAATGGGAAAAGACAAAGAGGATGATGATGATGATGATGATCGTTATTTATTGCTTCGAAGAAACTTTGAATTCGGTTTAATCCTGCTAAAATTAAAATTGCCATTATATTAATTTTTTTCTTTGTATATTTCAATGATGTCATAGCAATAGGGGATTTTCTGACAGCTGGACGGCATGTAGTTCTACATCCAAAGGTAGATGGCGCTGGCGAGATATGGCTTGGTTTTTTTATGAGGTGGCTTTGCCCTCTGCCATAGCGCAGTGTCACTTTTACTTCGCTCACCAGTGTGACCATTTGTTGCAGATTTCTGCCATTTTTGCAGATTTGCGCTTCACAGGGCAGTGGGACTTAACATTTTGACAGATTTAGGAGTTTTTATTATTTTGAAGTAAAATTCAGAAATACAGCTACGAAATCTTATTTCATTGACTTCGATATATGGTGGGAATCGTTGTTACCACCCAGATCCGCAGGAGAACTTAAGTGACCGATATGGCTCTTATAATTAGCAAGTTGAAATGGCAATGGGCAAGCCATATCGCTCGTAGAACTGACAACCGATGGGGTAGAAAGGTTCTCAAGTGGCGACCACGAACCTGAAAACGCAGCGTAGGCGGGCCTCTGGTAGGTAGGTATTACCTACTTACCTTAGTCCTTATTCTGGGATTCGTTAAACTCTATGATTAAAGGGTTTATTTTATTTACTAGCAAATTACAAGCTGGTTTCACGCCAAGTAAAGACATGAATAGAAAAAATATGAATGTAAAATCCATGTGTGATGAAAAAAAGAGGAATATAAATCTAATGTGACATTAAAGTTTTTAGGTATAGGTTATTTTTTTAGGTCTAGTATAGTTTAGTATATTATTATATGTTATTTAAGTTTGTGTTTTTGAAAATATAAAACTATATTGAAATCTAATGTTGATTTGGTGATTAATGATAATTTTCCTCCTTTTTTTGATAATTTCTACATTAATTTTGGGTTCCTATTTAATAATTGCTTGATATTTTAAAATAAATATAAGTAAACTGTAATGAAAAATATTTCTATCATTTTCCTTAAATTATTAGTATTATAAAAGACCAGGCATATTTCTGAATAATTTCAAAGTGTGGGCAGATTTTTAGCCTATTTAGGGCAGACTCTGCAATGTACAGATGGTCACACTGTCACCTGTTTAAGGTCCATGCATAAATTACAGTATTGTTTTTTTCTCTAATCTGTGGCATAAATCTTCTGAACGCAGATATGGTAGGTCTGTGGTTCTCAACCATGTCTTGTCAACGCCATCTAACGGATTTTTAGGAAGTAATTTTTTTTTTTAATTTGGCTGCCTGAAAACCTCCTATTAGGCGATATTAGGCTAGGGTTGGCTATAAATATCTGGTACCTGATTTGAATGATTGTGTGAGTTTAAAGGTGTTCTAGGGGTTCGTACTAATTTGTTTAAACTTTTTTTGGACCGAGGAAATGCGTTTTGAATTAATTACGATAAAAATAAGATCCTAAAACCCTAAGAAAATACGTGAAATGAAGTGCAATTCTGACAATTCTGACAGATATTGCGTAAACCAACCGTCAAAGATTTTTTTTTTTAAATTTATTTCATGGGCTTTGTCGCTGTGCGACCACATCGCCCGAACCGTCAAAGGTGTTAAATCATACATAAAAATGTGAGAAACGAAACGTAATACCAGAAAAAATGTCGTAAGTTTACATTTTTTATTATTAACTTCCATTATGAAAACCTCTTCTGCTCTAAAGGTAGGTAGCGAAGCGAAGTGGAGCTAAAAAGTCTGTAACATAGATCACTAGGTTAGGTTAGGTTGAACCTGCGACAACACAACGTGCGAGCCGAGTGAAGTGAGCGTGCCACGGCAGCGGCCGGCGCAGCGCTAGAAACTACGAAACGCAGATCACTAGGTTCACCAGCACCTCCCCTACATGGCTTATCAATCAGAGTATGTAGTTAGTGACAGCAAAAGTGAGGTTAAACAGAAAAAAATTATAACTAAAAACTATATGTTTGCTGCAAAAAGGGGGGTGGAGGGAGGTTACCCACTCCTCCCCCCCTCCCCCTCGAGTACCGGATAGCTATAGTTTACCCTTAGTCTACTTTAAAGAAAAACTATGTATATCGATGATTAAAGTACTTGGTATCGAAAGAAAAGTATAGAGTACCTAGTACCTACTAGTATCGGACATCCCTAGTGTGAAGAAAAGTGAGGTTATGTTGTTTATGTATGTTTGCCAATGTTTTCTACTTTTCTTTCTCCAACCAATCCAATCTGCTCCAAGTTTTCTGTTCTGTCTGTTTCGTAGTTTTCGTACGTATATATATATATTTCTTCTCGAGTTAATGATCTCAAGGGATTTGCCATCTATCTATTATTCTAGCGTTTATTTTGTAAATTATAGCTGAGTTTCAGTGATATCTTTGAAAATACGAATATAACATGGCTGATGAGGAATTCGAGCAAGAAGATGCGGGAGCTGACTACGATGATATCGCAGAGGATGACGATAACATTGAGGAGACAGAAGAACAAGAAGAAGACGGGTACGCCGTGCAGTGCCTGCAGCCTGGACAGGCAGGTGGTGGCGTTGAAAAGAGCAAACGAATCACTACTAAATACATGACCAAATACGAGCGCGCAAGAGTGCTAGGTGAGGTATCCTCTGTTACATTAAATCTACCGTACCTACGAAATGAAGCTCTTTTTCCATACCTAATTCTCCAGTATCACTGATGCTTACATGTGAAATAGGGGACAAACGGCAATGCAGATATATTAGGAATTGGAGTGTCAGCTATGTGTCATTTCTATGATCATAAGTCTAAACTAATGATAAAATATTTTTCAGGAACAAGAGCCTTGCAAATAGCTATGTGTGCACCAGTAATGGTGGAGCTAGAGGGAGAAACTGATCCGCTACAGATAGCCATGAAAGAGCTAAAACATGGGAAAATACCCATCATCATCCGAAGATACCTCCCCGATCATTCCTATGAAGACTGGAGCATTGATGAACTCATAATGATAGATCAGTAGTTTTAATTGTAGATGTAATTATTATATAAGTATATTTTGGTATGAATGAAACAATTATTATTATCTTGTGTTTATCAACTGAAATAACTATTTGTCAAACCCACACCTTATGTTCTTGTCAAACTGCATGTTCCATAAACAGGTGTAACACTGTGTTTGTCTTAGTTGTGTGGTCACTATGTTTTCAGAATAAATCATCTTGGCCTTCAGCAATCAGGTTGAGTCTCGCTCTCTCCGCCAATCATATTTTTAATATTAGCACCATCTCCAAAAGTTCATGACACTAGCATGAGACGGACATTGGCAGAATTTTGACAACTAGCCACAGAAGCTATAAACCAAGAAGTCAAGTCAAGTTACGGAACATAATTTACACCTGTTTACGGTGTAAATTATATTCCGTGTTATGTGACTTCTCTTCCCTGGTTTCTCATGAAGGCTATGCAAAAGTATGAACTCTGGATGGTTTGCTGCCATAAGCCTCTATGAATTTCCCAGACAGAAGTTGTTTTATGGTTAAGTGAATAAATTAAGACGTTTTCACAAATTATGTACTTTTATTTTATGGCTTGTGAACCTTTCATATACCACTCATAGTATAGATTACTTTCATCATAAGCCGGAAGACATCCACTGCTGAACGTAGGCCTCTTCCATAGAGGGCCACTTGGACCGGCTACGGCTTCCCCGCAAGCTGTTCTAGAAGCTATTTTCGGCTGCGTGCCTATTTGAAAGTTGCAGGACTCCCAAAAACCAATCTATTTTCCAAGTACCTTATGTCCTTTCAACTTTCAACCACTTTTGCCTTTTAATTAAATACAAAATAACGACTGGCAAACTGGTAGTACCGGGCAAGTGAATGAAACATCTTTTATTAGTTAGCAACTACACAATTTGGCTTATAGTATAGCAACCATTCAAACACTTTTAAATTATTAGAAGTAACAGTAACATAATTATCTTCACCTAAAGTATTCCATTTTTCATTAACTTTAATGACATATCTATGTATTTGCAACTGTATAACTTATTTTACGGGATTTGACAGTTTCAATACCATAGTACGCATACGCAGTTAAAATTACTTCGGTAAGTAGGTAGGTACCTAATTAGGTAGGATTTTCATTGCAATACTGTACAAAATTGGTCCCAGCTTAGTGCCCTGTAGAAGCCGCCTTTATCTTTACGTTCATTTCATCGAAACTAAAACGTAACGTTATTTTTTCAACAGCCTGAAGGCGTCCACTGCTGAACATAGGCCTCCCCCAGAGAGCGCCACTTTGAGCGGCTGCTCGCCTCCTGCATCCATCGGCTCCCCGCGGCTTTCACCAGATCGTCGGCTTCCGGTTCGTGGCCGCCACTCGATAGCCTTTCTTCCCCATCGGTATTCCGTATTACGCCATCAATACTCAATTACTCACAGCGCTTATTTTTGTCTGTCTGTCTGTCCATTTCAACACGCATCACGTCACGCTGAAACCACAGAAACGGATTTTTACACTTTACGTTTTCAACAACGACCAAGTGCGAAGCAATAAGAAAGTAATTATTATACAAGATTTTTTTTTTTTTATATTATTTAAAAGACAATAAAAACAGTTAACGATGGTAAAATATATATTTCAATATCTTGACGAAGCTATAGGTAATTACGTGGCGTTTTCCTTTGCGATAAAACATTGCCGGAAAATGAAGCCACTACTACTATGCTTACTCATCCTGTCGAAGAGAATAGAAAGGGGAAAAAATACCTAGGAGAAAAGGGTGAATGGATGGGCCGCTTCGCCTGCCTCCTTTCTATTGCCGTCCCATGCATTTATTCATTTCCCTTCGCTTCCCTCTTCCCATGAACAGGATTAGGACGTAAAACTAATTAACCCGCGCGAAGCCGGGGCGGGTCAGCTAGTACCTAGTTAATAAGGTAGTACCTATATGTAGTTAGTTACACCTGTCGACGTCAGCAAGTTATTCTGGTACGAGGGCCATCCGCAAATACACGAGAATGCGAACTTGTGTGGGCAATAGCAAATCGTCTAAGGATATAATTTTTTCTGTTTTTTTGTCCGTGTAAGTAGGTATATATACGTGGTGAAAGGTGAATAAACGATGAAGGTAGTTGCTTAGTTAAATAGATAAACATTTAAATAAGGCCCGTATTACAGAACTACTCTACGTTATAACTACGTCGTGAATCTGTGCTCAAGACGAGGTTTCATTCACAAATGATCAAAAATAGCGAATGAAATCTCTACTTGAGCCACAGAATATAGTACTACGTACATGAGCATCAATCGTCGACTGAGCACAGTTCTATATTCTATAATACAGCCCATAAAACTCTTGAGTTTTTAGTTTACAATGTTGTAACAATGGGCGCACAGGATTTGCCCTATTCACACAGGTGTAGCCATGGGCGTAGCCAAGATTTGGTTTAGAGAGGCAGCCAAAAGAATGGCAGGCGTGTGCATGCTAAAAACAGTTTAACATCACGGTGCGAGCGAAGCGAGAGCAAAAATTTTACACGTGTGATTAATAAATTCAGATAAAACAAAAAAATTAAAAATTTAACTACTTATTTTCAAAATTAAAGCTCCCAATCTTTATAACTGACATGAAAACGCAAGCGAAGCCAGCGCAAAAATATCAGAATGGCAGAGTAGTAAACAAAACGCGAGCGAAGCGAGCGCCAATATTTTCACATTTTTAAGCAAATCTTTATAAAACACGTAAAACTTCAACCGACGCAGCGTATTCCAGCCCCCTCGGTGGACCGACGATCTGGTGAAAGCCGCGGGGAGCCGATGGATACAAGAGGCGAGCAGCCGCTCAAAGTGGCGCTCTCTGGGGGAGGCCTATGGCAGGCTATGGAGGCAGTACACTTCTCCATTGTTGATGATGAGGTACCTATTTATTCTGTGCTATATAGTATAGCTGTACTTAATACATTTTATTTCAATCTAATTCGAACTGACAAGTTAAGCAATACCTACATATATATCGTCATCGGCGTCGGCCCAATACCCCACAGCTGGGACACATTCTCTTACATGGAGAGAGTGTAGGCCAGGATCCATCATGCTGGCCAAGTGCGGGTTGGTTGGATCACATGTTCTCGAATTTTCGTGATTCTTGAACATGGTTTCTGCACGATGGTTTCCTTCTCCGTTGTAAGAGCGATTGCACATTTCGCACATAACTTGGCAAACGAAGTCTTTGGTGCAAAGTCATATAAGCGGGATTTGACTAGGTGGTACGACTTTTCTGCAAAGTTCGTCTAGGTAGGTACCTACCACCGCTTTGCCAGTTATTCTGCCGCCAAGCAGTAGTGTGCAAGCACTACTGTGTTCCGGTTTGAAGGGCATTGTAGCTAGTGAAATTACTGGGCAAATGAGACTTAAGAGCTGATCTCACAGTCTAGAAACCTTTTATAGACTGTGTGATGTCTCAGGATGACGTGCACAGTGCGCAGTGTCACGAGATTTCTGAGTGACGCTGCAATCTCTAATGGGCGGCCGTGACGAGCCGAACGACTAGCTTATTAGCTCGTCACGTCATTCGTTTAAATAAAAAAAAAATGTTGAACCTTGGGTGCGTCGGTATGAAAGTCTCACGGGTATCGCCAAGACATACTCGCTACTACCTACGCCGTTTATAGGTACGGTTGTATTGTATGGTTATACATCAGAACTCGGCATCCTTATATCGTTAATATTCCTACAGCCCCACACTAAGCATTTCGCATCAAACTTTATAATGCGTACAGCTACAGCAAATAAGTGGAATACCTTGCCGTCGTCCTTGTTTCCAGCTAACTATAACCTGGAAGTCTTCAAGTCAAGAGCGAACCGGTATCTTCTAGGCAAGCATGCACCACCGTAGGCCATGTCATCACTTACCCATGTGAGACAGTGGTCAAATGCAAGGCCTATAAACTATTTTAAAAAAATATACGTTTAGTTACAGTAAATTCTTATAAATAGATACTTTACTAGACCTATCCCACACAATTTTTCTATACAACATCCTACCTACCACTATTAATAAACTATTCGATAATGACCTCTTCTGAGTGAAATATTGTGTGTAGGTATAAAGTAAGCGCGGTAAACGGAATGAGAAACGATGAATGTGATCTACCTAATACCTATTAAATTTAAACATGGTATAAAACGTTTAGTTACGCCTCTACTGTCAACAATGTTTCCAAATGGTGCTTTGTAATCTGGTGTGTCGTATCATATTGTGTCCTCCGCACAGGTTAGTTTGTAGTGCTTCAAGGGGTCTAGCAAAGATCCCTTTCCATTAGCGTTAACGCCAAACGATAACTCCAAAATGTATGGGTAAGACATTACCTGCGGGGGAAAGGGACATCCACAGGTAATGTCATAACGCTAATGGAAAGGGATCTTCGCTAGACCCCCAGGTTCTTTTGGTTGTACGTACCATTTTATTCTACGTGCTTCCGGTTGCTTCCAGCTTACAATTATCCAACATTGAGTAGTAGGTATGTTATTTCATATTAATTCGTCGTACCACACTTAAAATAGCTAGCATTTGTATACCGCTCTTTACTTTACCTACATACCTATAAATGAAATTCAGAAATGCACATTTGCGTAACATAACCTATGATGGCTCTTATCTGTTTTTTTTCTTTTTTTTTATGTAATCGAATGACGTGACGAGCTAGTCGTTCGCCTGGTGTTAAGCGACACGGCCGCTCATAACATATTGCAGAGTGTCACTCGGAACTCTAAATTAAAGTTTCACGTGCCACTGCACACTGCGCACGTCATCCTGAGACATCACACAGCCTAAAAAAGTTTTCTTGACTGTGAGATCACTTCGTAAAGTCTCATTTGCCCAGTAATTTCACTAGCTACAGTGCCCTTCAAACCGGAACACAGTAGTGCTTGCACACTACTGCTTGGCGGCAGAATAACCGGCAAAGCGATGGTACCTACCTAGACGAACTTTGCAGAAGTCCTACCACCTAGTCTGTTACTAGCTCTGGGCATCATTTTACTATTTAGGTAGGTGCAGTCATAATGATAATCATTATATTGACATATTTTTAAGAACATTACTAAGCTACCTAGAACTAGAACTCATATATTGCCTAGGGCAAGCAATAAGCGTAGGTATCACAATAATTATTTATGGTATTTGGTAGACAACGCGTCAGTATCAGCAGGGTCTCCAGCATTGCAGCAGACTATCTACCATTTAACGCTGCCATCCTTTCCGAAAGACGAGACGCCAGTCAGCATTTGTGTGTCGCTCAATGTAAGAACAGTTTTTGTCATGAATAAGAACTGTAGAGGGGCAGGATGCAGCAGAAGCAACTCCAGGCGATGAAGATGCGGATATGATTCCATGGTGGAGTGAGTGGCCCGGCGAGCGTCGGCACCGGCCGTGGGCTGTTGGCACGCGCACCGCGCTGAATATCGCGAGAGCTGCGCCCGCCTCGCGAGCGCGCCAGTACCCCTCCGACCAGCGATGCTGTGCTGTCTCCGGAAATAGAGTACGTCCGCCATCTCTACGTGCAGTGTCGCGTACTACCACGGCCGCTGCAACCGATTTCGAAGCCGTCAAATCGCGGTTATTATTAGAGCCCACGTTAACGCGTTCAACATTTTGATTGTCCATCGCGATTTGACGGCTTCGAACTCGACCCGAGTTGCATTCTTTCGGGAATGCAGCTCGCGTCAGTCGGAACATCTGGTGGACCGGTGGTTCAGTGTAGATGTGTGCACCGTCCTTAGATCCGACCGGGTGCGCGAGTGTGAGTGCAAATGACTGATAGCCCGGTGTAGCGGGCCGAACTTGATCAACATGTGGACCAAAGGATTTACGCTATGGAGGTGGATGATGTGCACGCTTCTGGTCGTCTCGGCACTGGCGGCCGCGACCCGAGGTGAGTCCCGCGCGCGGCTGTGCCGTCTCCCGTCTCGGGCCCGAGCTCACATCTTCGTTCGCTCTCTGCGTCACTACATCGTTTCTATTTTCGGCGTAACTTGCGCTGAAATTATGTAAAAAGCTCACGTATGTGCTCTATTTCTGGCAGTAACCTTAGGTGAAGTTTTGTATCACAAAGTGATCTAGTGACCCAAATATAGGGCTGATCATAAGCACAACTCTTTAGGGCTCAACGCTGTCTTAGCGTGGTCCCGTCCGAGCGTAGAGCACCAGACGCCTTGATTTCACGCAATGCTAGATACATAAATAGAAATACAGGGATTTGTCGTTTGGCGTCGCCATCTTGTGAAAAACGATAGGATCGCTGTGACGACAATAATATAAAATGTGATGAGAAAGTGGGTCACAATCATATTTTTCGTATGATGGTCATTAATCACAGTTCTTATATATATGTGGTGCAAGTCTTGTACATTTTCGAGTCTCCGCTAGGTTAAACATTACCTATGTGTAGGTAGGTTTCATCACCCCATTGTTTTAGCTTAATAGGTAGTTCTTTTTAAAAATTGTCAAGAAAAGTCTTTTTCACCTAACAAGCTCGAAAGATTCTCTTTATCATTTTAAATCTCCGTGCAAAAGCGCGTTTACCCGCTAGTGTGAGTCTTTTTTACCCGTTTTGAAGTCAGCTTTTGTAGTTCTAATATATTATGTACCTACACCTACACAGATACTCTCGCATCTTTTCAAAATTCCATTATATTTCACTTTTCAAAAGAGGGGTCTCTCTTTACACTCACAACTTTCGAAAATGTATAAGCTCCTCACATGCCATCTGTTTTGTTGCCACGTGTACCCATCGTGTCCCTAGATACGTACTTTCCGATACATACCTAGAATACCTATATTTTTTCTGATGTAAGTTTTAGGTAGAGAACTAGAAAAAGTAAAAAAATAAACAACATAAAAAACGGTCCACACACCTATCATATCATAATAATTCTTAAAGACAATATACAGTATAGGTACCTATAGGTAGACTGGCGCTACCACTATTCGTACATAATAGATACTTCTACATAGAGTTGCCTGCTAACTTCACTGGACCGGCCCCAACGGAAGACCAGCGCTGGTGTCATGACCAGTATGAAGCTGAGTTGGGATCGATTTGTGGCAAATGGCAATTTACTGTAATCTGTATCTGTATTTGTACTGTTTATTGTGTTTTTGTCACAAATAAATTATTTTTCTTTCTTTCTTTCTTTCAAAGAAAAGCCTCGAAAACCATCAAAATTAAATGTGGTGCGCATCAAGGCTGAACTTTTCTTGAAGGTTATACCAAAATACTGCAAACTGCAACTTCTGACTGACGCAAACAAACACTACTTAGCAATCCAGACCAATACCCCAACCAACGATGATTGATATCGATCCATCTACTACCTACCCTCATTGTCAATATAAGACCAAGAGAAGTATAAGTGAATCTGCTATCCTTGAATTACCTATAATTGGTTAGTACCTATAATTATGGGAAAAACATACCTACACGAAAAAAACACGTCTATTGTATAATTTGTACAAAATGTATTCATAAAATAAAGAAACATGCACAAACATAAAGCGAACTTGCAAATATCATATTATAAATAGGAATTAAATAAATGCATGCTAACACAGTGGTGTCTAAATTCTCTAAGCTTATAATTTTAGTTTGTAGGTCCTATAGCCTTAAAAAGTATTGTAGTCAATTGTTAATTGTGTTAGTTACAAAACATGGTGACTAGACAAGTGGACATGTCATATGTCAGTCATATGGACTCTTCATAAACGTAAAGGCTTCGTTTGGTTTATTAACTCGAAATACTCGGCTTTTTTTGGACCTACTAAATTAATGCTAACCTGCTTGATATTGTTGGTTATTGAATGCGAGGTCCGCTTATTAGATCCTTTTAGCAAATAAAAGTGGTAGTTCAGGTAAACGCAAAAATATAATATAAAAGAACAGTTTGGTTCCTTTCACAGTTTTCTGGTGAGTGACAGACGAACAATCAAAATATTTAAAATTCACAGAATGACATCGAATACATCTACAAAAGAAATACATAAAGAGTTTTAACTACCTAGTAGCTCATTACAACCTCTTCAACACTCCTCCTTAAATGAGGTACTAGAGCCAGTCCAAACTCCTCCTCAAACTTGCATTCCTTTCAGACATCTCTCATGCCTCTCTCTGCAAAGTCCTTTCGTCAGCACATCTGCAGGCATCTCATTTGTAGGCAAGTAGCTCAACTTAACCTTCCCCATTCGCACCATTTCACGAATGTAGTGATGCCTCACATCTATATGTTTGGTTCTTCGATGATGCATGGGATTCTCAGCAATTTGAATTGCAGACTGACTATCACTATATAGTTTCACAGCTTCATTAATCCCAGTCAGCTCAGCTAGAAGTGCAGTCAAAAAAGCTGACTCTCTGCATCCCTCCGAAAGAGCCACATATTCAGCTTCAGCACTTGAGAGTGCTACTGTCGTTTGCTTGCGACTTTCCCACGCTATAGGACATCCTCCAAGTGTGAATACAAAACCAGTATACGATTTTCTATCACACACATCTCCTGCGTGATCTGCATCCACATAGCCAACCAGCTTATTCCCTGTCTTCTTGAAGATAAGCCCGAGTTCTTTGGTTCCATTCAAATATCTAAGCACACGCTTCGCAGCTGTCCAATGTGTTTGATCGTAACAACTGTTAAACTGGCTTAAGTAACTAACTGCATATGCAATATCAGGTCTTGAGCAGACAGCTAGGTACATCAGTGAACCAATCAACTCTCTGTATGGCAGTTCACTTGGTGGAATGTACTTCTCATCTTGTGGTTTCACAAGTTTAATTCCACTTTCAACAGGAGTCTTTACACTCTTGCAGTCGCTCATGCCAAATTTCTTTAAAATCTTCTCAAGATACTCAGTTTGGTTGAGACGAATAGAGTTCTCCTGACGTTTGATTTTCATACCCAGAAAGACATCTACTTCACCAAGGTCTTTCATTTCGAACTTTGTTTGAAGTTCCTTTTTGACAGATATTCTCTCGCTCTTATTATTCCAAAAGACCAGAATATCGTCAACATAAACGGCAATAAACATCATGGAGTTTTGTTGTTTTCTCATGTAAACACATGGTTCAGTTTCACATCTCTTGAAACCCATCTCCAACAAAACTTTGTTCAGTTTCTCATACCATGCTCTGGGAGCCTGCTTTAGCCCATATAGAGCCTTCTTCAGTAGACAGACATGTCCCTCTTTACCTGGTTCTTCGAAGCCTTTAGGTTGTCTCATGTAAACCTTTTCTTTCAACTCTCCGTTTAAGAACGCGGTAACGACATCCATCTGATCTACTTTCAGATTGTTCTCCACTGCTAGGGCTAACAGTAGTCTCAGAGTACTATGACGTACTACAGGCGCAAAGGTTTCATTGTAGTTCAACCCTTTTATTTGTGTAAAACCTCTGGCTACGAGTCTCGCCTTGTACCGTATCTTCCCCGGCTGTTGGTTATTAAATGCGAGGTCCGCTTATTAGATCCTTTTAGCAAATAAAAGTGGTAGTTCAGGTAAACGCAAAAATATAATATAAAAGAACAGTTTGGTTCCTTTCACAGTTTTCTGGTGAGTGACAGACGAACAATCAAAATATTTAAAATTCACAGAATGACATCGAATACATCTACAAAAGAAATACATAAAGAGTTTTAACTACCTAGTAGCTCATTACAACCTCTTCAACAGATATCCATCAGAAGTTGTTTTAATTCTTATAGTAAATGCTCTATCAGTGTATCGCCAAAAATAATTTTACATAAATACGTAGGTAAGTATTCATATACATATTATACACCTGCCTACTTGACCTATACTATACCTACTCGTAATACCGTTATGATGTCTGAGAATATTTAAGGCTTCCCTAACATCATGACATAAATCGTCATATGATAGGTACACCCTACAAGCAGTTCCGAGCCGTTTCACAGCATTGATGAATTTCAGTCTCCCGAACAACAAATTCCCACCTCCCGAACAAAGCGAACCGAAAAAACTTTAGAACCACAGACCACATCTATATAGACCGAGGAGTATAATATAGGCATAATCACTAATCATAGAGTATAATCATCCGTAATGCTAATGCCTAGCGTTTGTGGACTATGAGGAAGAAGCTTTCGTTGAATCAAGATTGGGCGATAACCATAGAATTCACACTACAGTCCTTGGATGCCACCACAGAATTCGTAGATATTCAAAGGATGCCACATTGAATATAGGTAGGTATATCAAATTGTTGAAATGTTTGTACAGCAAAGCCACTAAGTCAGTCCGACTACAGGACCAAAGCATTGAACAAACCTCATTGCAAAGAGGCGTAAGACAAGGAGACGTTATTTCTCTGAAACTGCTTACTATTGCATTGAAGGACGTTTTCAAGCTCAAGAGCTTGAACTGGAAAGGATCTGGCATCAATACAAGTACAAAGTACAAGGACTTTGTTTTGCCGATGGTATAAGTAATTGTTATAAAGGCGGTGTCGCTCGAGAACCTCGGTGTCGGTACCCATGCTCAACGATCTCAATATCAGTAGAGTCCCTCAACAGGTTCGTCTTAAGATGTAAGTGGTACATGGACAAGGCGAAAATCATGTAATTAGACATGAACATAGTTAAATTAGTTACCAGTTATTATATATAGTTATACGCTAATGCCCATGTTCCACCATGTTGCGAACGATACTCGAAGTTATAATATATGTAAGAATCCTACTCATCTGGGCAGCGGTAGAGATATTTACACGAGGAGCCTTTAGATTCAAAAAGCACGCAGCCGCTCAATGTGGCACTCTATGGAGAGGCCTATGTTTAGTAGTATAGAAACCTTTAAGCTGATGATGACCTCAATTTACGTATACAAAAACGCTCGTTCTAATCATGTACCTATCAATAACAATATCGCTCGCAATCATGTACCTATCAATAACAATATTCGCATATTTTTTTCTCTCCTCTAATAATAATTAAGTAGGTACTCTTCCAAGTTCAATTTTTTCTGTTTTTCGTAATGCTATAGTGTCATGATATTATATAGCTGTGATGATGATAGTATCATTGCGTTTGTTTGTAAAATTGTTTATTTCATCTATTTCAGGTGACGATGACATACCTTCAGAATCACAATGCCGTCCATATATCGAAAAAGCTCTTAAAGAGCTCGAGTCAGGGGATGTGGAACCAGGTCTGTGTTTATATGAAGTTATTAGATACGTATACCCCAGCCCCGTTACCTAGGATTTTACAGCTTGCTTTTACCGAAACAACAGAATAAATAATAGTACTTACCTACTTAAAACTAAGCTACATTTCTGTGTTAACTATGCTGCAGGCAATGCTCGCGGTGCTAACTTGCGTCAACATTTCCATCAAACGGTAACGGCCATACGACCAACTTCTATGAGCGTTGCTAAAATCCTATAAGCAGCTCTGTACTCCGATTCTGAATCTATTAGAAAGGTTCCGCTTTAAAGTCCCAAGCCTACACTCTCAACTCAACGGCCCTTTCATCTGCATTCAATGATGAAGAAAAAGGCGACGAATAGCGCAGATTAAGAACCAAAACGTTTCCAATGGATTCTGGATCACCCGCTGTACCTGTAGGTATTATCCTTTGAGGCTAATAAAAATATCAATGAGAGCATAGGAAAGTACCTATAACATAATATCACTGTAATAATTAAAAGAAATCTTAAAGCTGCCTTGTGCCAGCTGTCTTGAAATACATACAATACAATAGAAAGGTGATAGAGATAGTATACTATACCTACAATACGAAAATTCTTTACGGACTCGTTGTTGACGTATCAACCAAACCACGTCCTAACACATCGCTAGAAACTCGTACTCAACAGATTTAAATACTAGCCGGCCAATAGGCCAACAATTAATCATTCTGAAACTAGTTCAAACATCCGAATTTGATTGAAGGCTATGAGCTGGCAGTAAAAATAAAACTTTATTGTCTTTAAATCCCGTTTTCTCACGCGTCAAGCAACATTTCCGTTTCAAATAAACACGTGGACCGTAGAAAAGATTCGCCATTAAATTTAACCGCACAGAATTCACGGAAACCAGGAATGCCAGGATTGACATGGGCTTAGGCGTGTTGAGATGTTGGAATCTATTTTAATTTAACTGCCCGGAGACTGTTCACGTCACAGATTTATTACGTAGCTAGATAATAGACATCAGCTACCTAATCAGCAGTTTGGTCTTGGACGCAAATACCTATAGTGTGCTAGCTAGGTGATAATAAATTGGTTTAATGTTAGAATTAGAGAAACTGTCGACCTGTTACATGACTCTGTCGACCGAAAGTCGGAAATAAGTATATATTTAGTAGCTACGGTTCCGTACTGTACGATAGAGTAGGTAATTAAATAGGTTATTGATAATTTCCCTACTAAAAACATTACATACGTACTTGAAACTTTTGATGCTAAACGTTCAGGCTGAGGCAATAATATGACTCATGGCAAAGCTTTGATTTAGAACATTCGCTAATGTAAATCTGTTTATATGAATGAACGTTGTCGGAACTGCATAAACATACACGGTGACAGAGTGCGACTGCTCGTTTTAAAATAGCTCTAAGTATCTAGTATTTACTTCCCAGTCAAAGCTAAATTATAAGCCACTTGAATGAAATCGTAGACATCTGTGATAATGGTGTCCTCTAAAATGTTGGTCGTCTAAAATTAACGCTATATTTATAGGCTTACCGCGATGATGTGAAAGTGTGAAAGACGTGAAGACTCGACTGGATTTCTCTGATTATTTATTGCGGACCATCGCAGATGTCTCATTATTGACCGAGCGAAAGAAGTGAGCGAAAGTATCTGCTTCAACTCGGGATTTTTGCTCTCGTTTGTCCGGATGTACTTACGAACTCGCGTACAGGTCGCATTTTTTAACGAATCTTGACGAAACATGGTAAGTACAGGTTTTACAGGTCCAGGGAATAATTTTGTCGTCAGCGATTTTTGATTTGAGGGGTATTTCCCATAAAAAGGGGGATGTTTGACGCGGTTCCATTTACCGGCCGATTTTCATAATATTTGGTAGAAATAGCGGGCACTCAATTCTAAACAAGTATTTCAAATCAAATATGAGCATGATCGGTCAAGAGGTTGTCGAGATATAAAGGTCGTAAGGTCAATCTTGATATGTACCTACGTATTTCTTATTAAACCAATTGCGTTTACGAGGATTATAAAAGTATTTTGAGGTTCCTGGAAGATTTGTTTGTGCAAAATATTTACCTACTTTTAAAAACTTATGAGGGATTATTTAGATCATGGGTTGTAATAGTTATAATTAGTTGCACTTTGCTTCCAGCACCGATTTCTGAATCACGGTGACAAGTTTTTGCGGAATCACGTTCTTACAAAAATTGCGACATGCTTCTTGCGAGTAGAGGAACAACAGAGGCTGAATCATAGCAATTAAAGAGAGCCGTCAATTACAATACAAATTCAATGTTTTATAAATATCAGAGAACGATACAAATAATTATTATATATTTTCTACATATATCCCCAAGCAGAGTTGCAAAAAAGTTTGTGCTCGCGAGGTCTACTGTTCGTAGAACTCTAGTAATATTTCGAGTGGGAAGTGTGAGTCATGCACAGTGTCATGCTCATCGTAACTTGCTAATTAGTACCACAGAATAATAAATAATACCAAGTAGTTCCATCGTATTCTTATTAGGTTACCTCCACCTACCTACCTAATCCTTATTTTTGTTCCTCAACGTCTAACCAACTTTCTTAGATAGGTATATTTATAGTAGTGTAGTGCCTACTAACCTACTAATGTATAAATGCAGTTCAACATATGAACTTAAAAAAATTAAAGCGAATTGCAAAGCAGACATAGAAAGTTGTGCATAACTATTATTTACTGACGTCAGCAGTTCAGCTGTTTTGCCGATCGTTTGTCACAAAACAAATAGGTATAGAGTGACGCGATATATATCTCCACTAAAGTAAAATGATTAAAATATTTATAAACCCAACTTAATTAAATTTATTAAAAGTAACTTTGTACATATTTGCAGATTCCACCGAAAAAAACGACAGTAGTGAAATAAGTGCACACGACGAAACGAAAGAAGTAAGTTCAGCAGAAGATGGAGATGAAGTAGCAGACGGCAGCGACAGTAAAGAGGATGACGCACCATCAATAGAAGTAGCAGACGAGCCATATATACCTCATGCGTCAGTAGAAGACCTAGAAGTTGCCGATGACAACGACTCAAAGGAAGCTGACAAAGATGACGGAGACAGTGCGGAACAGGATGACGACAGCAAACAGGATGATGGAGACAGCAAAGAGGACGACGGAGACAGCAAAGAAGAGACGGCATCCGCTGAAGAACAAACAGCCGAGCAAGGTAATCATTTTGGACTTTGTTATGGAATTGACTATTCTACTAAAAGATAGTAGGTACAAACGGAGGACTAATACTAAAACATTTTCTACCAATCATCAATGTGATGTTTGTTAAATATTGAATTATTACCTACATAGCTTTGATGGGTTCGATGTTAAAGCGGTGTACGAAAGTAAGCATAACCACCTCCATCCATGTCTAATAATTAGCTTCAAATAGAAAAAATATTTTTTTTAAATTCCAAATTTAGTTATTTATTTATTGAAAACAGATATGATTTAAAAATTCTCGTACTCGTTTTGATTAACACGTACGTAGCGCTCATAACAAAGTTCGACTATTCAGTAAAGTAAAGAAGCGTTCGTTGCGTGCGTCGCCAACTCACTACTTGAATGGGTGGGTGACCACTACAAAAAGTGGCATTTACAACTGAATGTTACCGTTCTTCCGAGGGCACAACCAGTCTCGAGATCCTCTCACTAGGGCTAACCACTTGTCTACAAGTAAAAGAAGGATATAAAATTAACATGTTTTCTAGTCTTGATCTGATTCAAATTAACACAATTTTTCTAATTCTTAATTTATTTTTAGATAGTGCGGAAGATCAAAAAACAACTGAAGAGGCCGAAAACCAAGGCAGTGATGATTCTAAAGAAAGTGGTGACGATAGCAAAGAAGAAGCAACTCAAGATGACGATGATGCAAGCAAAGAACAAGGTGATGATAGCAAATCTGAAGAAGCTGTAGAAGCCTCAGAAGAAGGCAAAGACGCTTCAGAAGAAACAGGAAACGCATCTGACGAATCTAAAGTAGACGATGACGATGGATCTCAAGAAAAGGCTGATGAATCTCAGGAAGACAAAGAACAAAGTACACAAGATGACTCGCAAGAAGTAGCAGACGTAGATTCAAAGGAAGACGAATCAGATGGACAGTCTGAGGAAACAGCTGAGTCTGCTGACGAAAAAGATGGATCTGCTGAAGACAAAGACGAGTCTAAAGAAACAAAAGAAGAGGAAGCAGGAGAAGATGAAGGTAAGTCTGTGGAAGAACAAACTGAATTTGATGATGATAAAAAAGCGTCAGAAGAAGACACGACAGAGTCAGTAGAAGAAAAGGATGCGTCGGAAGAGAATAAAGACAAATCGGAAGAACAGGGAGAATCAGAATCTGATGACCAGACTGCTGAAGCTGAAGGAGGGGTAGAAGATAAATCTGAGGAAGAAACCTCAGAAGCAGAAAGCAAAAGTGGAGAAGAAGCAGAAGAGGCTGGTTCTGAAGATTCAGAAGAGCCTGCAGAAGAATCTTCACAAGAAGATGAAGAAGGAGCACCCGAGGAAGATTTATTACTGGTGAGGATACTTTGAAATTATAAAAGTAACCATATTCTGTTATAAACTGAATTACCTACTTACTTCGAAAGCGTTTAAGTTATTAACAACACTATACTACAATTTTATCTATTAAAATGAAGTTAAATTGTGTCGCCATTTCACTTTATGGCGTTCTTAAAAAGTATAAAATCGTTAGACGTTAGATCAAGTTCTGTGGTTATACTTTTCACAGGTTGAAGAAATTCCCGAAAACTTAAGATCTCGTGACCACATCGCCCAAATCCTAAGATTAGATGAAGAAGCAAGTGAAGCTGAATTAACAGTAGAAAATTCCGCAGAAATCATTCTCAGAGACTTGAAGAGGACTTACGAGAACTCTATCAAGCCACTGGAAGGCCTTTACAAATACAGAGATTTGAGCAACAGACATTTTGGGGACCCCGAAATATTCTCCAAGCCGTTGGTGTTATTCATGGGACCTTGGAGTGGTGGCAAATCTAGCATCCTCAACTACTTAACGGGCCTTGAATTCACTAAATGGTCTCTAAGAACAGGTATAGTTTATTAAAATGCTTGATATTGTAATTTTACTTCAGAATATAAATCTTGAACCATTTTTGTGTTTCTAGGGGCCGAGCCTTCGCCAGCGTACTTTAACATTCTCATGCACGGCGAAGAACCTCAAGTTTTGGACGGCACGCAGCTGGCCGCTGATTGGACCTTCTCAGGACTACAGAAATTCGGCCAAGGCTTGGAAGAGCGTCTTAGAGGCCTTCGATATCCCAGCAAAATTTTAGAAAAGGTAAGATGGCATAGTATATGTTCGTGAGAGGAAACTTATAACACGGTTATTATAAAAAATTGTTCCGTAGATTGAAGTAAACCAAAAATCAAACCAAAACCGTTTCCGTGTTATTTATCGTTTGATTCCCATAACTATACTGGGTGTAATTTAATTCATTAGCGTACTTTGAAACTAGGTACCTACTCCTGACACCGGCCACGTGGACCAACATTTATGAAATCTAACGCATCAATTTGATATTGATAATAACTCCAAAAAATTGAATAATTTGCTTAATCAACTGCTACAGTATCTATCATGTACTCAATTTATGCGAATGAATTCAATTTCACCCTGTATTGCTGCCAAGTGACAATCCATCTATTCAGACTATAGGCCCTCTGGTAAAAAACACAACATGCGCAGATTTGGAATATCATTTCTAAAACTTGTAAAAGACGCTAAAGGCTCGGGGTTGAATAAATTTAATACCATCATACCAGTTGCCATATTTGTAACCAAATGATTATTTACCTGATTCCGTTTGGTCTTGAGTTTCATTTTAGATAAATTTCTATAACGCTAACGAGTAAAAGACTATTGACTAAGAAGGCTTTGAAGTTGTCTAATCTTTCTTCAACTGCTGCGTACTGCTAAATTCTTAGAGAAAATTGCTTTACTTACAGGTCAACATAGTAGAGATTCCTGGCATCCTGGAAGTCCGCAAGCAGGTGTCCCGAGTGTTCCCGTTTAACGATGCGTGCCAGTGGTTCATCGACCGCGCCGACATCATCTTCCTCGTGTACGACCCTTCCAAGCTGGACGTCGGTCCCGAGACCGAAGCCATCCTCGACCAACTCAAGGGCAGGGAGAGTCAGGTGAGATACATTTTCAATCCATCCTGAATAAGGATTGAGTAGGTCATAATATTTCTGAAAGAATAAATGGGTACGTCAATGTAGATATGTAGTAGGCTAGTAGGTATAATATAAGTAAGCATGTGTGTTTCGTTGAAACTGCACGCTGCAGCGCACTGCTGGTAAGATTATGATATAACGAAAAAAGAACTTATGAAGGTAGGTATACCAACGGAATACTTTTCAACCCTGAAAACGTAGTGAGCATTAGTTATGATACATGAGGTAAGATTTCCTTTATTTAAGGAAATTTACAGTTTTATCTGCTCTCATAAAGAATAGATAAGATTTTAAACTTCCTTACTTACTAATTAATATCAGTGAGATTTAAACGAATCCTAAGGTTATGGACACCAATATATAGTATAATTCGGAAGTATACTTATAGGTCTGATTACTAATAAGTAGGTAATATAAAGTTGATTCTAAGTTATGTAACATTATAAATGCAATATTATCCTTTTCAAAAAAGGAGTTTAACCGACTTCAGTGGGCTTAATTTTATACCGAGAACATACTTGGATGATATTATAATACATAGTTTTTCCAGTTATGTTGATTTGAAACCCAAACTACTAAACAGATTTTGATAAAATTTCTATGGCACCAATCTGAAAGTATATTCTTTTAAATAAAAAAAATCTCGAACCGGTCGAATCCAGACGTCTTTGAGTAATCGGGGAACATACATAAAAAAGATTCTAGAGAATTGAGAACCCCCATTTTTGAAGTCGGTTAAAATAACTCTCTTTACGTTTTAGGTTATTTGAATCACGCTATTGAAACCGACGGTCTATCTCTCTTTCTGTTTTTTTACCTTTTCACGACTACACGGTTAATCCGATCTTGATATAATAAGCAAAAAAAATCTCTTTGAAAAGAACATAACTATGTAGTTGCAAAGCCTCGAGCAGCATTTGAATAAAACAAGTTTTTCTCCCCTGCTGTCACCAGACCCGCATCGTCCTAAACAAAGCGGACACCGTGAAGCCGGAGGAACTGATGCGCGTGCAAAGCGCGCTGATCTGGAACATATCTCCGCTGATGAGTTCAGCGCAGCCACCGGTGATGTACACGGTGTCGCTGTGGTCGATGCCGTTCGAGGCGGGCGCGCCGGTGCGCCTGCTGCAGGCCCAGGAGCGCGAGCTGCTGCGGGACCTGCGACACGCCATCGACAAGCGCATTGAGAACAAGATCTCCAGCGCTAGGAGATTCGCTGTAAGTCACCTATCTGTACAAGCTAAGGCCGTGGCAATCAGACAATCGTTACTAAGCCGCGGATTCATGGTGGTTCATCAACAGCCTGAAAACGTCCACTGCTGAACATAGGGCTTCCCCACAGAGCGACTGCTCTTGCCTCTTGCAAACATCGGTTCCCCGTGCTTTTAATCAGATCGTCAGTCCACCTAGTGGGGCGGAGGTCTACGCTGCGTCCGGTTCGTGGTCGCCACTCGAGAAACGTTCTTCCCCATCGGTTGTCACCAGTTCTACGAGCGATGTGACCCGCCCATTGCCATTGCAACTTGCTTGCTTGCTTTTCAGGGTGGTTGCGGACAGTAATTAATTGACCAGAAAAAACACTCAAATAATGAAACTATATACGCATTTAACTTCGAGCTAATAAGAATATAAAGTGAAAACATGAAAGTATAAAGTGAAGGATAAATAACTTATTTACGTACTAAAACTAATAATACCTAAATCATCGAAATAATATGTATGAATATACACACGTACAGAAAGAGAATAAATTGTCTATTTGTATTCATAGGTTCGTGTGAGGAACCACGCGAAGATGGTGGACTGTTACCTGACCACATACTACAACCACAAGACGATCTTCGGCAACAGGAAGTTGATCGCCGACGCTATCATCGAAAACCCGCAGAGCTATCACATCTACGAGGGGCTCAGCACGCTTACTAACATTTCCAGGTTAGTATTTTTTCCACATTATAAGTTTGTCAAAACAGCTCCACAACTCCTCCCTCTTTCTATCTTTCCCTGTAGTCAAGCGTCAGTCATATCGCTACACCAACTGTTAAAAGACTGCATCCATTTTAGTTGGAGTCAAGCAGGCCGAGGGACTTAAAGTCATACGTGCTTCGAGCTCCAGCGAAGCACAAGGACACACTCCTCGATCCAGGCTTCTGGCCGGCGGACTTTTTCAGAACTATAGGGAAGCGAGACAGAAATCCCAAACTTCATCATCATCATCATCATCAACAGCCTAAAAATCTTCCACTGCTACCCTAAGCTAAAACTTAAATATAATAGAATACGTATGTTAGTCTGTAAGGTATTTATAAATATGGGCCAATTTATTTTAAGCTACCTGCTTGAAATAAATGATTTATTTGTTTATTTACAGGTATGATCTGCCGGACCCGGAGACGTACCGCGACTTCTTCCGGCTGAACCCGCTGTACGAGTTCCAGCAGTTGTCGGCGACGTGCACGTACTTCCGTGGCTGCCCCATCACGCGGCTCGATGTCGCCATCGCGTACGACCTGCCCGAGCTCGTCGGCAAATACAAGAAGATGGTCGAGACCTCCACGCCGCAGGGCATGCCCAAGAGTTGATGCGAACGAACGACCACACGCCACACTTAACACCCGCTTATTAATATTAGCCAACGAATTGGACACTTTCTTTTTCGGGCACATTTTGCATTTCTTTATATATTTATCTAATCGGGCATCAACACTTTTTTGTTATCGCATTTTTTATATTGTTTTGCTTAATCTCGCTTGTTCATGTTTTGGGGTGAATGATGTCGTATGTGATTTTTCTTCTCTTAATGGTGGAAATTCTGTGAAGTGATAGTTCCGATTTCCCATATTAACATTATCTTTTGTAAGACAGATGCTCTAGTCATTATTTATTTTTAATTTATTTTAATTACAATGAGTGAAATAGGTGTTCCTGCAAATAGGACTAATCCCTTGTGGTCTTCCTTAATTTTTTATTAGATACATATTTATTGAGACTATGTGAATTATATAAAGTAAGAATAAAAATAATAAAGTATTTCAGTGGTGTTTTATTTATGTAAAATAGATACTAAATAGGCCCCAAATAGGAAGGTTTCGTTTGACAGTCTTTAACTTACTAAAAATATAGCTGTCTATTACATTGCCGTCTATCTGACAAGGACAGCAACAGTTTTAGGAGTTTTGGATTTGTCAACATTGGCCCTATAATATAGGTATAGGATGATTTAACGAGGACTTGGGATATCTTATAAGCGTAACATTAGTACAGACCACAGATATAATACCTAGGTACAAACACTCAGACCCGTATTATAGAACTACGCTCAGTGGTGAATCTGTGCTCAAGCCGAGTTTTCATTCATAAAATGATCAATTTGTGAATTAAATCTCTACTTGAGCACCAATCGACCTAGCATTGTTCTCATACGGGCATCAAACAGCGATTATTTTCGAATTATGTAAAATTACTGTGATAATCAATTCGAAATGTTCTAGTTTTGGACCATAAATCACTGATTTCTAGACATTAGAATTTCGAATTGATTATTACATAAATAATTTTAAATAATTCGTAAATTATCGGTATAGTTTGATTGCAAAGAAACTTATACTACTCTATGAAAGAAACCCTGTGTTTCTACTGACAGTTAAACGATGCTATTCATTTAAAAGAAGGATTATTATTCACTGCTTTACTGGTGCCTGACTTTGCCTTGACCGTGACTAGGCTTGGACATGACTTTGAATACTTCGGAACATACTTTAAAACTTTGTAACTCATTACTCTGTAACTGGGATAAAATATAATTAATATTTTCATCGTATGAATATAATGTAAACTAGAAACTGGCTAAATAAGAAATCGCATGAGCCAACAAAAAAAATTGGTACGTCAGTGTCATCTTTTATCATTGTCAATCTAGTTAACTGTTTAACCGTCAAAGTCAACTGTCTCTGTGGTCTCTGCTGTCTGTCAAATGGGTCAAGTGTCAATGTCAAGTCTCACTAGTCTGCTGCCAGTGTTGCCAAATCAGCTCTTTTATATCTAAATTTAGCTCTTTTTTCACATCGGCAGCTCTAAAAATTGTATTTAGCTCCTTAGCTCCTTTTTTTTTGGGATATTTGGCTTCTTTCATTAGGTACATAAACATATTTTTCTCGTGAATGTATGTTTTATTAACATATCTGAATTATTGTTTTTCGCTATGTGTATGAATCTGTACTTGTCCGGAAAATTAAGAACTTGTACAATTTCTAATTAGGAAAATAAAGAATGCAGAAAATTAAGAAAATGAACTAATACAATTGTGTATTACTAAGAAATCGGAAAATATAGAATGTGGAAAATCTTGAATGTGGAATTTATCGCTGACACTGCCATAATCATCCACTACTCGGTGATCTTTTGGAATATACAAACGAAAGAGTTGTGGCAAAAAAAGTGTCACTGTCTTTGACATTGAGAACGCATATTAAAGGAATTTTTCCTAAAATTGTACATTTTTAGCCGAACTCCGATACTCTGCTCTTTTGTTTATCAACTTCTGAATATTATCTGAGACGTAGTGTTGTATATTCGTCAAAATACAGAGCTTTAGTAAAAAAATCCGTAATGAATGGCCTTCAGAGGCGCCTTTGTAAGATTGGTTGAAAGTAGTAACTAATGAAAAACTCAAAGCATATCTACTGTAGTCATTATCTCTGTGAGATAAAGCCCGAGAGGGCTGGTTTATTAAATCATTAAGTCTAAAAAGCATGTCAAAGCTGCAGAACCGTTTTCATAGTGATAGAAATTGGTATTTTCATGGTTTAGCTCCTTTTTTTTTGAAAATTTTAGCTCTTTTTTTTGGGACACCTTAGCTCACTTTGGCGAATCAGAGTTGGCAACACTGGCTAACGCCTCGCTTAATTCGTCTATCAAATCCGTATCCTAACCTAAAACTTGCGAAAAGAAAAATATTATTTTCCCAAAGTAATTAATAATAATCGCTGTTTATATTTATTTACAAATCTAAACACCTGAGTGATGCACACGGACTTGTCAGCGCATTTACACACCGACGAGTGCAATGTTTTGATAAAGAAATTGATGGACTGCCATTCAGAGGTAGTCGCATTGCGTAATAAAATTACATTACCCGAACTAAGTTTATGTTGTGGTTAGCCAGACATTGCCTCTATGCAATATTTATACTTTCACACTCAAAACAAACTACCAGTATTTACATAAACTCAGGACCTGGTGTGCTGATTTTATAAAATTACAAGAAATCTGGGTTTTGAACAATAATTTCATCACTAAAATGATGTTTACATTTTACAGCATTCATTCCTGAAGTTTGTTGGCTATTGCAACGACTTCGACCGTGATATGAGAAAGTGTCTCAAAGGAGAGCGACTAAGACGACAGAAAGCAAACTTAGATGATTCTAGAAAACGACACGCAGAGATCCGCGCGCGAATACTTAAACAAGAGCAGGCCAATAATTAACCGCATTTATTAGTCACAAAAATGGAGGAATTCGATATTGTAGACCCTTCAGACCTAAGCACAGAGTTTGGCATTTTGGATTCTATACCAGATCCATCCACCTACAAGTCATACACTGAAAGATACTTTACTAAAAGATATGTAACTAATATAAATGGAACCAAGAACAATGACATCATGATTATGTTTCATTCAAACAGGATTGCTCTTTTGTGTCTGGCCCCAAGCCACCACTTTTTCAATAAAAAAGAAGAGTATACTATCAACTTCAATAACGGTAAAGTTGACAGAAGAAACAATGCTGTAAAAGGCAAAGGGAAAAAAGGAGGACAGATGTTGATGCCAACCTCTGTTGTTTGCAAGGTTGAATACAAAGACGGGACTAGCTTTAATGTTCCCTGCTGTATAAAAGGTAAACTGATAGAAGTTAATGAAGAACTTGTAAAAAATCCTGAACTCTTACGAGAAATGCCTGATGCTGATGGGTTCATTGCTGTCATTCTATCCACTATAGAAATATCGGATACAAATAGGAAGGAAATGATGACTCCAGAAGATTATATGAATAGTTTAAATAGTTCTGAAGCTGTCAATAATGATGATATGGTCAATAAAAAGGATTCAACCAATAAAGATGTAGCTGTTAAAGAAGACACATTCATTAAAGAAGTAACAGATATCAAAGAAGATACTGTCATTAAAGAAGAATTGGTTAAGCAAGATGCCAATGTTAATAGCAGCAGCAAATAAATAAAAGTATTTTTAGTAAATGTTTTCTTTCATTTAAAAGAAAATTCTTGTCTAGTAAACTTAAGTCACTAGTAATAAGTTAAAGTTGGCAGATTGGAAAAGGTAGATATTATTATAGAGAGTGACTATGGTCAATAAATTTCTTGTTTCTAGTCAATTAGTATATTTCTGTAGCTGCTGTATCATCACAAGCTTACATGCCTTACTGGGTCACTATATGCACCCTTACCACATAACTATTCTGGTAATGAATATCGCCTGTCATCCTGAACACACCAATTTACAAGTCTGTGAGTGTGAGCAAGAGAGCACACAATCACCATCGCCACCAAACTTACATGGTAACGCCCCAGGTCTGTGCTGGGTAGTATTAGCAATCACTATGAAAAATTTCAGCCAAATCGGTTTAGTTTTTTTGGTGTGAAATCCACATAATCAGAAAAGAAGTCGGTCACATTTCCATTTTATATTTTTAGGATGTTAAGAACCAGAGGCGCCACCGCGGTTATCTTATTTTATTTGGTTACACTATTTTACGGGCTTGCCCGGTATCCCGCGGAAAGTAACCATTTTCCGGGATGAGATTATCCTCAGCCTCAGGTTGGTTTCAGCACAGAATATAATTATAATAGTAATACGTAGTTTCGGCGATGGCAATAACCAATCCGGCAGACACAAGCAAGATTATAATAATAGAACTATTATGTTGAATGCATATTTTGTTGATAATGTTTTGAGTCTAATGCAACTTGTTTGACAAGCCACAACTTAATTACTATGGAAGTTTTAGTGAAAATAAAAACAAATGAACCCAGCCATTGTCTCACCTACAGCCCAGCTAATGCAATGGTTGTACATCATTACCTTATCATTGTTTACTTCTGACCCCTGATCTGTTCTTATGAGTGACTGATAAGTGCTATTTAGTTAGTCCCTCAGATCTCATAAACACGAAATTGTTGAAACGTGAAAATGTACTCCCACAGTTTATTAAAAGTTGTCAGCGATAAACTTAAAAGCACAAAGATTATAGTTCCCGCAATATCAAAGGTTCGGTTCTACAGTGATGACAGTAATGCAAAGAAAACACCGCTGTACAATTTGCACAAAAAGTACGGCGGTAAAGTGGTTAATTTCGCCGGGTTCCTGCTCCCAGTACAATACTCAGACATGAGCGTATCGGCTTCGCATTTGTTTACAAGAAAAAATGCATCCATCTTCGACGTGTCGCATATGCTGCAAACAAACGTAAGAGGGAAAGACTGCTTAGCCTGGTTCGAGTCTATCTGTCCAGTAGACTTGAAAGGCATGCCGAATGGATCCAGCTCTCTCACAGTGTTCTTGAATGATAAAGGAGGTATAATCGATGACTTGATAGTTACGAAAGTAAACGAGGAAACTCTATACATTGTTTCCAACGCTGGAAGATTGGAAGTGGATAAGGAACATATGAAGGAAACATCGGAAATATTCAGGAAGAAGGGAAACGATGTGAACGTTGAATTTTGGGATGCGAGTCAAAGGGCGCTCATAGCTGTTCAAGGTCCTAAAGCAGTATCAGCTCTGCAACCCTTAACTAATATAGCCTTGGAAGACTTGAGCTTTATGACGTCACGATTGGGGACCGTAGCAAGTGTGGACTGTCGCGTCACTCGATGCGGTTACACCGGAGAGGACGGAGTGGAAATATCAATCCCAGCTGACAAAGCAGAAACAGTGACGGAGGCTTTGCTACAGCTGAGCGACGTAAAACTAGCTGGTTTAGGAGCGCGAGATTCTCTGCGTTTGGAAGCTGGATTATGTCTTTACGGAAACGACATCGATGAGAGTGTCACTCCCGTGGAAGCTGCTCTTACATGGTTGATCGCAAAGCGGAGGCGAACGGACGCGAGCTTTCCGGGCGCAGAGATAATTTTGCGGCAAATAAAAGAGGGCGTAACCAAGAGGCGCGTCGGCATCAGGTTGGAATCTGGTCCGCCGGCTAGGAAAGACGCTGTACTCAAAAATCCTGCTACCTCCGAATTAGTAGGTAAAGTGACTAGCGGTTGTCCTGCGCCGTCGTTAGGCGGTAACGTCGCGATGGGGTACGTTTCTGAAGCGCTAAAGAAATCTGGCAGCGAGCTCCTAGTTAATATTAGAGGTAAAGACGTTCCCTGCACCGTCGCCAAAATGCCGTTCGTGCCTGCCAAATACTATATCAAGAAATAAAAGTCATAATTAAAAATTAGCATTTTATTTAAATTATAATTAACTCTAAAAGGAAAGAAATGCGACTTGAGTCGCAGTTTACAAAGTAACATATTAAAGACTAATTAACATAATAATAATTTGTAAATTGTCGACATATTATTTAACAATTGTCACAGTAAAACAAGATAAAGTTATGTACATACACACCTGTTAATCAAATAAAAGTAAATGAAAGGAAATCGGAAAGGAATGTAACATTACATTTGCACTGCATCTTGGAAAAATGGTAATACTGTTACACTACTTCACACTATATAAGAACAGCACGTAGCAAGACATATGACACCCATAAAAATATAAAATAAAATATAATTAATTTAATGAGAAGTCTAAAGCCTAAGTATTACACAGAGTAGGTGATATCTCCCAGTTTGGGAATCTTAAGTAGGTATAGGTCAGGCACGTATCCAGGGGGTGGGATAGTCGAGATTTATCCCCTCCGAAATCTTGAGACATGGGACGCGTACCGTGTCCTATCATGTTCGTCCCGACTCGTCATTTTGCTAGCGACAATATTAGGTCTATATGTTAGATTACCAATTATTATTGTGTAAATCGTTAACAAGCTGTTTTTCCCGTTCACTGCGCAGTTATTTATTTATTTATATATAGGTACACAAAACAAATTACAATCAATGACTTATTCAAAATAGATAGACATACTAATGAATTCAGTTCTGGATTGTAGCTTAGGCTATGTGTACACAGAAAAATTTAATTACACAATCACTACCGAGACATGCAGATGAGAGTAGGTACCCATCAGCAAAGCCACAAGCTTGGGATCGTGAGTTTTTTGATACTTTGCTTATTTATCATCAAAAGGTAAGGACCAAGAAGGTAAATTTTTTTGGTTTCCTAGCGCCGTATAGATGGCTCCATGGAAAAATTAGTTTTCATTCTTTACACTTATGTTTCATCTACTATAGCCTATTTGCAATAAATTAAGCATTTCAATTTATCCCTCCCCGAACCAAAAGTCTGGATACGTGCCATAGTTTATTAATTATAGGTGTCATATTTATGCTAGACACTGTGTCCCGACTATCACAGGAGTTCCACCACTTGGTGTTCTGGAATGATTGTCATTAGTTATCTCATCAGTCTATAATGACCTTGTTATTGTCCTAACGTATGGGGCTTTCGCGATTAATACTTCACATCACTAATCTAAATTACATTACTATACCACTAAAGTGTAAAAACATCGACAAAAATTGAACTTTTGAGCAATTACAATTGCAATAGGTATTTGTACATTTCATCACTGGGTTATATTACAAGTAAGTACATTATTTGAGAGCCGAATAGAGGAGAGATGTAGCGTTGCGATGCCGAAATTAGGCACTAATTAGGGATGCACCAAATAGTGTTTAATATTTCGGCGCGGATTCGACTTGAGCAAGACGAAAACATCTTCGCGTACATGACATTATATAATCATAGGCCGAGGTTTAATAAATAGGCCGTTTATTATGCTAATATAGAGTAACATCAGCAGCTTATCCTGCTGTTTAGTTGAATTGTACTTTCGTGTATTAATAACATTACGAAAAACAATACAACTCAGATTGGCCCAGTCTGTAGGATACAACTACAAAACTTATAAGTACATATTTTTGTGACCAAAATCACTTCCAACGCGACGCAAGTCTACGATCCCCTTTCTCAGTAACACTCGCCATAATGGCGCTTCTAACAGTTCTCAAAAAAGCGAACATTTCTCTTTCTGTGTCTCTCACTACACCTCAGACACCTATAGAGTGTGAAAGACAACTGTAGTTTTTAAGAGAACGACCTTTCCAATGGTGAGCATTAATATAACACGAGGACGAGCAAATTGAGCTCTGGAAGTACCACGTGACCTAAACAGTACCAGACCTGGCACATTCTGCACGTTAGGTACAAAACTATAAGTACATAGGCGGGCCCGGCCAGCCGGGCCCATCCTCATTAAACGTAGTGAAACATGCAGTGACGTCACTCTTGCTCCTTCATAGTACCTCATTACTAAGCTGTGGTAGCTTCAAAAACAATCTCTTTGGCATGTGACTTCACAACGTGCGTTTTCATAGTAACACAGGCGATGCCCCTCCAGAAACTGTAAAAGCTTATTACTCCGTGATTTTTTATGAGGATGGATGACGTCACGAGCTAGTCGTTCACCTGATGTTAAGCGACACGGCCACCCATAACAGTAGCAGTGTCACTCGAATTTTAAAACAATAAAGTTTCGCGTGACACTGCACTGCGCACGTCAGCCTGAGACATCACACAGTCTAATAATCAGATTCCTAGACTGTGAAGTCAGGTCATAAAGTCTCATTTGCCCAGTAATTTCACTAGCTACAATGCCCTTCAAACCGGAACACAGTAGTGCTTGCACACTACTGCTATTTACCGATTTTACTATTTTTTTCAATTATTGCATTCATTTTAAACCTTTTTTTATGAAAATAATATTTACTTGTTAATTTTTAATAGCAGGCAACTAGCCTATTCTAGGCTTGCATCACTGTGGGAGCTGAATTGCACTTTATTGCGTCGTAGCAAGAGCTGTTTATTTAAAATGTCTTTGCGGAATAAATCTCCTGTACCTAGACTATTAAGTCTTCTAGGGCATTCCAAATATAAATCAAGAACTAAGCAGGTCTTGCCAGGGCTGAACTATTTAACTCCATGCTACTTTAGTTTTGGTACAAGTTACACCGTTAATATACAAACTAGTCCAAGGTTGGACGGCAGAGATCAAGTCGCCGGACTCACCGGAGTCTGTTGGCCAAGGTCATTTCCCATTAAGGTCCGGTCCCTCTTTGAAGTTGGACTGCGCAAGGCGAGCGATATCATCGTTGAGCTGATTTAACCTTTCTGACACCTGAAATAAAATAAAAAATCGATCGTAACAAAGTATGTCTTCAAATATCTCCACCGGCGCGTCTGCGAAGCGGCAGTGTCAGTGACGTGGAACTATTCGGTACCCATCGCTGCTCGAGGGAATCGCGGCGCGGCTGTCTGCGAACACGGGCAGCGATGGGTGCCGAATGGCCGATTTTGATTCTTCACTGACGCCACTTGATGCGCCGGTGTGTCCGCAGCTTTATGGGACTAAATATAACTATGTATTGTCTAATATATGACTTAGCAGTGTTCCAACCACGAAAATTTACTGTATGGAGTCCACAATAGAAATACCTATTTGATTCCAAATTCTACTGTCTCTATCTTTCTCTAGCTTACGTTACGACGTCCTCTTTCCATTACTCAAACACTTTTAAAATTGTCACTATCGTAGATTATCGTAGGAAAAAAAGAGAGGAGATGAGAACCACCATGTGAATACATTTTACAGTTATTTCAGTTCAGGAAGACCGATGAATCATTGGATTTTGAATCTTATTCTAAATATCATAAAGGTGAACTAGCTTATGATTTTTTACCTCGCCCTGTTGCATCGGCGGTTCCTTAGACGACTTCCCTTTGTTCCGTTCCTCTTGTATCCTGCAATGAACTTGGTAGTTGATCTGGTTCTGCAGTTTCACAAATATCTTCCTGTATTCATCTTGTATTCGGTTCATTTCGTTGTTCACGTGATTATCCTTTTTGGTTATGTAATCCTGTGGGATTGAAATGTTTCTGTTTATACCAACCTATAAATACATTTCCGTAGAGTAGTAAAAGAAATTGCGCTCGCGACTTGATAGAGGCGAAAGTAATAACAATATTCGTGGCGAGCAATATGCGCCGAGCGCATACACTAATGACAATGGATACATCTTATGTCATCTGCGCAGGTAAATATATACATAACTAACGGCTTGCCCCGGCTTCGCACGGGTTCTAAATATAGCCTATGTTACTCAGGGTGAATGTAGCTTTCCAATGGTGAAAGAATTTTTGAAATCGGCACCGTAGTTTTTGAGTTTATTCATTACAAACATACAAAAATACAAATCTTTCCTCTTTATAATAGTGGTGTAGAGGTGTAGATGGTGTAGATAATACATAATATTTTATTCTAAAACGTGACACGCTTGAATTGTATGAAAAGTGTTACAAAGGCGTCTCTATCAGGCCGTGAGCGTAATTTTCTTCAGGTGAACGACTAGCCCGTCACGACATAAGCATATATAAAAAAAAATTATAATATTAGTAGAAAGAAAAGAGCTTTAAATGAGTAATACCCGTCTGCACTAAAGTTTGACAGCTCCTAGGTTCACACTTACCTACCCTCTATGATGCACCTACTGCAATGCATTCGGGTACGTCCTAGAGATAGCTGCGAACTTAAGACCTGTGAAACTTAAGTGCAGATGGGCATAAGTGTTAAAGTATAAACCTTGTAAGTAAAAATAGTCTTCTTAGCATTCCTATACTTGTCTTGTATTGTTTGATGCTCCATTTGCAGTTTCTCGTACATTTGTTCTATTTTAGACAAACTCGCTTGAAGTTCGGTCACCTTTGCCTTCATCGCTTGGCATTCCTTAGCGCATGAAGACCTTTCGCTTTTCCATACATCCTCTAAAGAACCTAACTTTGAAGCCCTTTCCTTATATTTTTCAGCCTTTACTTTCCATTCTTGTAGACAGTCTTTTGTTTTATGACACTCCGCTTGCAATTCGTTGTGCTCCTTTATAAGCACCGATATCTCGCTCTCTTTCGAATCCAATATCTTTGTCACTTTCGCTCTTTCAGATAGGATAAACTCTTTCAACGTTTCCACTTCCTGAGCCTTTCTTTCGAGTAGTTGTTTTAGTTTATTGATGACCTCGTGCTGTTCGGTTTCAATCTCTTTGATTTTTCTAGTGCAGTTCATTTCCATTGTCTTCATTTCTAGTGTGAACTTTTCGGCGATTTGGTCTCGTATCGCTTTCTCTTTCATCATGAGAGCAGTCTGAAAGGATATGAATAATATAAAAATATCAGCAGCTCATACATTTCCACTGCTGGGACACTAGCCTTATCTCACAGGGAGAGCGTAGGCCATGATCACAGAGCATTAAAAAACTGACGCTTCGATGTGGCCTTGCGTGGCAAGCCACAGAGCAAGAAAAAAAAACGCACAGCGCTAAAGTGCGGTGTGGGGGATGACACAACATGTTCTCGAATTTAGTGATTTTTTTAACAAGCCTTTGTTCTTTATTTTGACTGACCTGTTAGCTCAGTTGGTAGTTGCCTTCTGAACTATAGGTTGTGGGTTCGATTCCCATCCAGGACGTTTGTGTGACGAACGTCGATGTTTGTTCTGTGTCTGGGTGTTATATTGTATTCTACGTATGTATAAGTACCGGCATGTAACTCTAGCGCTGACCGTTATTGCGCAGAAGTCAAAAATCAGGTATCACAGGGGGGCTAGAGGGACGAAGGGTGCGGACGTAGCGCCGGTTGGCCAGCCTGTCGTATTCCGTCCCCCGCCCCGATACGACGCCCGCGGACTTCTGTCTATACAGTCGCGCTCTAAAGCGTATTGTTACTGTTGGTTTTTCTATTAGTGTAATTTTAGTAGATTGTGAATATGCCTAGAAGAAATACTGTTTTGAAAAGACTGGCACGAAAAATGGTGTATGACGTGCATTGTTTTGTTAAAAGAGAAACCAATGAATTGATTGATTCTTTAAAGCAAATAAATTACCTAAGAATTTCTATCAGTTACCCGATACCCAAGCTTTGCTTAGTTCGGGGCTTCTAAAAAAAAGTACTACAATAATAAAAACTATTAAACTAGCTACTCTATCTACTACAAAGAACATTTAGACTGTATACTAGCCGCGATGGCCTATAGACAGTCCAAATGTTCCAGCCCACTACCGGTAGGTAGCGTACCCAACATGCTGGCAGCATTGGCGATTGCATTAGCGATTCTTGAACATGCCCTTTTCCTTACGACGTTTTCCTTCGCTGTTGTAGGAGCAAGTGAAAATTGCTTGAAGTCCACTGGTGCAGGGCCGAGCGACCCAATATAAAAAAAAATGTTATTTGTATAAAAATAAGTTATTTCATCTGGTTCCCTAAGCTTTACTTAATTTGGGGCTAGATGGCGCTATGTGAGATCAATATCCAACAATTTCTATTTAGGTATTTATTAAAACCAAACCTATATGGAACCATAAACAACAAGTATGCACTTTCATAGACCATGTTATCTTGTCTATTCACTGTAAATTCGATTTTATATAGTCTCTTTAAAGTCTAAATTATCTTGTCAGTGATCACGATCACATCTTTACAATCGTGTATCATATTTTCCTCATAGGTTCTCGTGCCTATTTAATGTAAATTCAAGTTTATACTGTCTCTTTAAAATCTTAATTACCTTGGCAGCAATCACATTGTTTTCCTCGTAGGTTCTCTTGTCTATTCACTGTAAATTCGATTTTATATAGTCTCTTTAAAGTCTAAATTACCTTAGCAGCGATCGCATCTTCACAATCTTGCACCATATTTTCAATACTATCAGCCGGTGGCAAGGTCGCTACCTCTTCTGTGTTGGTACCGACAGATTTCTGTTCACTCAGCTTTTTGAAACGATCCATTATATACTGTTGGAAAAACTCCGCCTTGCTTTTTAGCTCTTTCATTAGAGCATCGTTGCTTTCTTGTGTAGCTAGAAAATAGGTTAATCACACTACTTATATTATAAAGGCGAAAGTTTGTGCGTATGTGTGTATGTTTGTTACTCGTTCACGCTGTAACAGCTGAACGGATTTGAATGAAATTTGGTATGGAGGTAGCTTATACCCTGGATTAAAACATAGGTTCACTTTTCATCCCGAAAACGGGAACGGTTCCTGTAGGAACGCGGGTGGAACCGCGGGGCGCTGCTAGTCTTAGAATAAGTACCTATGAAACCCCAGCGCATTTAATAAATGTAAGCCGTTTAATTGTTACCATATTTGGTACTTACAAAGAAAATAATGAAAATGTTAGTTTGATTGTAATAAAGTTTTACTCCCAATTGTTTAAATGCTTACCAGCTAGCTAGAGCACTGTGCGTTTCATTTTACGAAGACAGATGCTCTGTTTTTAACATTACAAATATTAAAATTGATTAGTGTTTTTCACTTGCATTTACTTACTGTATATTTGTAATACAGTAAATGCAGTAAAATTACAGCGAATCTATGCACTGCCAGGTATCTATGCCAGGTGCACTGTAATTACATAATTACAGTGCACCTGGCATCACTGTCTCACCTGCGGGGTGATCATGTAACTTTTACAGCAATGCAGAAATTTCATTCAGAATTAAAAAAAATATATTAGTTAGTATGCACATAAACTGCGTATTGAAACTGTCAAATCCATACATTTTTGTGTTTCTATTGGTTGCAATCATGTTGCATGATCGCCTAGCTGATGGTATGTGGAAGATGGTCAGACCCCAACGTTTAAACGCTACCATCTATAAATATAAAAAAAATAAAAAGTCTTTGCTGCAGTTGTACTTACCTAATTTAACAGTACATTGATTAAGCTGATCGTCTAAATCCTTGATCTGTTTCGAATACTTTTCGCACTGGGCGCACGCCTCTATCTCTTTCCGCATTGCGCTCTTTTCATCTGAAACAAAACATTTTTAACATGATTTTTATTATTGAAAAGTCTACTTTCATTAATAAAGGTTAGAGTACAAATTACCATGAAGATATTTGTTCAGTTTTTCAGCAAACTCTTTCTGCTTATTAGTAAATTCGCGTTGCAACTCCGATATCCTCTTATTAGCACTCTCTAATTCCACTCTAGAGGTAGCAAGGTCTGTACTCAATTTCTCAACATTCTGTCTCTGCTTTTCTATTCTTTCGACATAGTCTTTTTCATGGTTTTTGAATAGTTCTCGTTCTTTTTGTATTTTCGATTGAACGTCCTTTAGTTCTCTGGTTACAGAGTCCCGAGAGCTGCATGCCTGAAAATAAAACTAGGTGGTAGGACTTTCCTGCAAAGTTCGTCTAGGTAGGTACCACCGCTTTGCCAGTTATTCTGCCGCCAAGCAGTAGTGTGCAAGCACTACTGTGTTCCGGTTTGAAGGGCATTGTAGCTAGTGAAATTACTGGGCAAATGAGACTTAAGAACTGATCTCACAGTCTAGAAATCTTTTTTAGACTGTGTGATGTCTCAGGATGACGTGCGCAGTGCAGTGTCACGCGAAACTTTATTGTTTTAAAGATCCGAGTGATACTGCAACTGTTATGAGCGGCCGTGTTGCTTAACATCAGGTGAACGACTAGCTCGTCACGTCATTCAATCGCATAAAAAAAAAAAAATATTTAAAACTTGCGTTTGCACGTGGCTGCACTTGCAGACTAAGTATAGGACGCAAGGGTGTTGTGGGACCATGGTACTCGTAGATCCTGGGTCCCTAGGTACAGGGAATCCTAGTTAGGGTCTAGTCTAGGATCTATGCATGTGATTTAAAAAAAAAACGCAAGCAGACCTTTGCAAAAAAATTTGCGTTTTAGTTATGAGGAATACAAAATAAACAATATATATGTGTGGACATTTCACGCAGCGCCATCTAGCCCCAAACTAAGCACGGCTTGTACTATGGGAACCAGATAACTGATAAATTACTTAATACTTTTTTTGTAATTACATACGTAGAATACAATATAACACCCAGTCTGTAGTTGGAAGTATATCCAATAGAGCATGATGCGAGAAGGACAGGACATGATTTACTAGATGGTAGGACATTTCTGCAAAATTCTTCCAGGGAATAGGTCCCACCGCTTTGTCAGTTATTCTGCCGCGAAGCAGGAGTGTGCAAGCACACGGTGTTCCAGTTTGAAGCACTGTAGCTAGTGAAATTACTAGACAAATGAGACTTTATATCTCGCAGTCTAGTAATCTTATGACTAGACTATGCTGATATCTCAGGATAACTTGAGCTAATGTCACGCAAAAATGTATTAGAGTTCGGCGGGCTAGTTACGTAACTCGCAACAAGTTTGCAACAGGCGTAAGTTCGCAACCATTGCTGTCAAACATGGCTTGGGCAGAGCCGAAAGCGATCGAGCGCTAGATCATCGTGTGTCGGACAATCGGTGAACTAAAATGTGCATTATTTTGTTTCCGTCTATTGCTGTTCTGTTGCTAGTGGCGCTAGTATCAAAGGCCAAAGTGCATTCAGCGACAGGTGAGCAACAGGCGGGTGACTGACCAATTGCTAAGCGCGACTGTCATAAGCGGCCGTGTCGCCACTACTTCGTTACGTCATTCATTATTAACATAAAAAAACACAAACGGGCAAACACAATTAAGTACACATTTATCGTTTTTGCTCGTAACATTTCACGTCAGCGAGAAGTAGACAAGACATATCAAGCGTTAATTAAAACTAACGTTTATAGATAATGCTATTCTATCCAAGTTTAACTGGTATATTATCCCGAAGGGGGTAAATCTACTCCCCAAGGTAGACAATGCTTCTTCTACGACTTTACTAAATTAATAGTTTTTCATTGAAGAAATGCCATGTAAAGTTTACGTTCGAAGATAGCCCTAGCGCAGCTGGGTGTTTGAACTTCGTCCTTGACCAAATGCACTTAAATGAGTTTAACAACCTCTGTTTAGACATGCATTTATAGTACCTTGTTAACTCTCGTAGCAATCGCACGTGCAATTTTGTGAGTGGATTTATTTTTAGTATGGAGGTTTGGAAACTCGCAGTTTCAAGTAAGGCTCTCACAACTTGTGGGCTATCATGGGCCCAGTCCCCCCTTTCAGGATAACATTCCCACTCAAGCTCACCTTGTATAGTAGTAGTTAGCTGGTTTATATTAGTAGTGATGAACAGAATAGGCTCAGTTACTGTTTCGTAATACTATCGATATTTTACCTGTAGATACAAGTTCTTGAGCTCCCCGTTTTCCTTGAGAGTTTCTTTTAGTTGTCCGCTGTACCGTTCAAGCTCCCGCAACAGATCTGCATTCGCCTCCTGTACTATAGACGCGCGGCTCCCCTTCTCTGCCTTCAATTTTTCGTGCTCTAACTCTAACTCTGCATATTTTAAATCTAACTGGAGAGAATAAATAAAGATTTAATAAAAGAAAATAATTTAATAAAATAACACCCAACGATCACATATCGAGGGCGTAGTGGGGAAATTAGATAACTAACACTTTTTGCGAAATCGACTTTTTGGCATGACGATAAAGCCCAAATCACGACGCATCTTTTGGCCTTACCCTAGCTCGAATATATTATTCCGTGCCAAAATTATTCCAAAAAAGGTCTTTTTGTAACAGAAATGAACCTTCAATAATAGCTGTAAAACTTGAGAGCGAGAAGTGAATAACTGACCAAATAATGTATAATATCACAGTATCACCATTTTGTCGTCACATAAAACGTATAAAGCTCGTAATTCAGTTTTACCTCAGAACCTATAGGCTGTCAAAATGGTTAACTGTAAACCTTATTATGGTCTAATCTCTATCTCCACTCTCCATGTCAGGGCTATGCATGTGCCCAGCAGTAGGAAAGCATGACTATGAATGCCTAAAAGGATATTTTTACATGCAATACAGTCTAATGGCCGTGTGGTCTCCGGTTTGCGTGGAATAGGACCCTAGAACCTCATCTCTTCCCGTGGGTGCCGTAAGAGTGCCTATTACTATTCAGATTATATTACAGAGAAGACCGACTACAGGAGGGAAAGAGAGAAAGAAACATAAAACCGTAATTTTATTTATTAATAGTAAATACTTACGTCTTTCAACTCAGCTCTAACATCTTCCATCTCACTTCTGAGCTGGTCATTCCGTTGCTTATAGCTCTCCAAAAGTTCACTATCGGAGTTGCTCCCCAAAAGATCAAGTTTGTTCTGAAGCACCGCGAGCCGCGAGTTTAATTGCATCTCTATGCCTTTTTGTTCTTCTAATTTTGACCGGAGCTCGGATTCCTGTTTGCGTTGTTGTTCGAGTTTCTTGTCGCTACAAAGTTGAAAGTAATACCTGCTAATACTTAAAAGTTTTGGAATGAGTGGAGGTGGAGATATCTACTGTTGTCTCACTTCTACTACACTTTTGATAGAGTGGTGTGAGTGAGAAAAAATATACCCTTCACCTCCAGCTCCCGTCAGAAACAGTTTTTCAATGGCACTAGTTCTATTCTTATAGAGGGTGTTTCAACCAGACCGATTAGTTGGAGAAATCGGAAAATGCACGAGATAAAAAAATCATTGTATGGAGACCATAAAGTGACATTTTTTTATGGCGGCTTTCCAGTTTGCATCCAAAAATGTATATTTTATATGCGAAACTCCGACGTGGATGAAACTTTGCACACATTGCCTATTCGTGATCTATATAAAATTATGTCCAGACCAGCTACCACTTAGGCGCTACCATAGTCTCGTTACGGTCTCTGACGAGTGTCGAGAAAATTTTGTCGCGGTGCCCATGCTAGGCGGGCTGGAAAATTAAGGTTTCCCGTGGAAAATGGATCAATTGCGGGTTAAATCGAAGAGCCCTTAGGTATTAGCCCTAGCATACTACTAGTACAGCGTAAGTGACGTGTTAACTTGCTAGTAGGCATGAATCATTTCACAAGGAGCAGGTGAAAAATCATGATTTTGTTCCATAAATCACTCTGCTACTTTTTGTCACACACTCTGCTACAAATCACAGTGTGATAATCACACTTAATGAATCGTGGCTTCGGATTTCATAATACGAGAGCACATCAGCAGTGAATATCGAAACATATAATTTTGTTTATGCTTCAGTAAACACACTGAGCCCTGTAGAGTATATTTTTATAAACATTGTGCCTGTGATGTAGCGGTGAACCTTGATCTAGTTTAACTTAAGAGAGTAGCATTCGATTTCTTAGTAATCATTTGTAGCAGGTCGCAACTTCACTAGGTTGCTCCTTAGTTAAATCTCTGTTCCATTTCATAAAGCACCGCCAATCGCCTTTGATCATAAATTCGTTAGGCATAAAATATGAAAAATCACAGTGACAAAAGAAATCATATGATGAAATGATAATGATTTTAAAGTAGCAATCATTTCCATGCCTACTTGCTAGCGTTCAACTTATTGTAGGCTTACCGTTTGGTTATCTCCTCTTGAAGTGATGGCAACTTTTGCAACTGTAATTTGTATCTGCTCAAGACCTCCTTCAATGTTGTCAATTTACCTGGAGATGGTGGTTCACCTACAAACCAAATACCAAGATTATGATTGTAACGATATGAGACCCTACGTGATAGCAAACCACGTAGTAAAATAGTACATACATTACGATACGAGCGTAATGATCCAATGCACACGCGTGTCATACAACATTTTTCTTCACATTTGCGAGGATAAAACCGACTTGTATTGTTATTAATATTTGTGAAAAATGTCGTTCAGGCTTCTTATTTTCACGCACCTTATTACATTGTTGTTGGCGCCATCTAGCACTTTCCGCTTACACTAGCATAACTACGTCAAGTAAGACGTTAAGTTGACGCGTCCCCTATCCTTTCCTACCGGCTCTATGGGCACACGCACGCGTCACCGCGAATGAAGTTCGGGCGGACGGCTAACTTACGCACCGCCCGCAGCGCGATTCAAAATATTAAGAAAAAAACGGTTTTCCTCCATGTCACTTTTTCGCCGACAACCAGCACAGCAGCAGGAACACCTTCGCACCCACTACACCCATTAGGTTGGGCCGAAGGTATAGTGCGATTCAAATTCAATGGCGGCTGTGAAGTCGGCGCGAAATGCTGCGCAGTAGCAATAAGTAGATGTTCGCGGGCTGAGGAAAGTGGTGAACGCAGCGTGCGGCGCTTGCATGGCACTTCACATTCGCCATTGAATTTGAATCACACTCCATATCTAAAATATCATATAAATTCTTTACCATAAGCATTGTCCGGCATACATTCCATTAGTATCTGGTGTAGAGCAGAACGCCATTGCTCGTATTCTTTCTGACTGGCCGACAGCTTGTTGCGATATAGCATCAACTCATGCGCCGTCCCTTCTAACTTTGACTAAAACCAAATAAATCAAATATATCAAAAAAAAAGGTCCAAGATACATAAAAGCTTTATAGAAAGAGAAGAAATCTCTAATACGTTGTGACGTCACACAATGTACAAATATAGGTACGGGTGGTAAATAATCCAATTTTTTTTTAATTGTCTGGCGACCAGGTTTATAGTATTTATCTGTGGTTTATTATACAGCCTGTTACTTTTTCATGTTCTTCATTGATCTCTTTGGTGATTGGAACTACCAACAATATACACATAACATATTCAAATCACTTTTAGTTCCTAGGGATTAAAGAGCTACTTTAGTCCCTACGAAGAATAATACTAGAGAAGAAGAATAGCTCTTTTCAAATAGATGTGAAAAAAAAATTAATTAACTTACACCCAATTCCTTGACTTGTTCCTTAGCAGCATTCCTGTCGGCTGTCAGCTGTTGCACACGTTCCTTCAGCCTCGCCCCTTCGCCGTTAACCAGCCGAGACTGCGCCTGCTCCAACTCGCTGGCCAGCCGGTTTATAGCAGCTCCCTTTTCTATCAGCATCTCCTCCTTCTCTCTATCTCTTTCTTTGCACCGCCTCTCTAAGATCTTTATTTCGTTGTCCTGGTTATGATAATGAAATACTATTTTTGGTGGTATTGACTTGCACTAGTAGTTGGGAAAATAACTTCTAAATAGGGTTCCGTACCCAAAGGGTACATAATGGCGGAATCGCTCGAGGACCTTAGCACCATGCTCAACGACCTCAGTAGAGTCTCCCAGCAGGTTGGTCTTAAGATGAATATGGACAAGACAAAGATCATGTCTAATGCTCATGTTCCACCTATACCGGTAATTGTTGGGAACGATACTCTCGAAGTTGTCGACAAGTATGTCTACCTAGGACAGATTGTCCAATTAGGTAGGTCCAACTTCGACAAAGAGGTGGCACGAAGAATCCAACTCGGCTGGGCAGCGTTCGGGAAGCTTCGTCCTATCTTTTCGTCCAAAATACCGCAGAGCCTGAAAACGAAAGTTTTCAATCAGTGTGTGTTGCCAGTGATGACTTATGGAACTGAGACATGGTCTCTTACTGTTGGCCTCATTAGTAAGCTCAAAGTCGCGCAGCGAGCTATGGAGCGAGCTATGCTCGGTGTTTCCCTGCGAGATAAGCTCCGGAACGAGGAGATCCGCAGGAGAACTAAAGTGACCGATATAGCTCTTAGAGTTAGTAAGTTGAAGTGGCAATGGGCAGGCCACATCGCTCGTAGAACTGACAACCGATGGGGAAGAAAGGTTCTCGAGTGGCGACCACGAACCGGAAGACGCAGCGTGGGCCGGCCCCCCACTCGGTGGACCGACGACCTGGTGAAAGCCGCGGGGAGCCGATGGATGCAGGAGGCGAGCAGCCGCTCAAGGTGGCGTGCTCTGGGGGAGGCCTATGTTCAGCAGTGGACGTCTTCAGGCTGTTAATGATGATGATGATGATGACCCAAAGGGTAAAACGGATCCTATTACTAAGGCTTCGCTATCCATCCGTCTGTCTGTCTGTTACTGTATCTGATGAACCGTGATAGTTAGTGTAAATTTTCATGATGCCACTATAACAAAAAATACTAAAAACCAGAATAAAATAAATATTTAAGGACTCCCATACAGCAAACGTGGTTTATTTTGCGTTTTTTATAGATAATGGTACGGAACCCTTCGCGCGCGAGTGCGACGCGCACCGGCCCGTTATTTTGAAAATCATTTTCGGTTTTTTTTTATCTTGCTATATTTGACATTGGGCACTTTGTAATTTTATGATATGCTTAGAACAATATTATAAATACTAAGTTTTCTGTATATTTTAGTTTAAGAGCCAATACAACGCAAAATAGCTTAAAACGGCTTAGCTTGAAGCAGTGTCCTGTCAACAATATTGCCTAATAAAAATATTGCAACAATGACATTGAAATTAATATATGGTAAAGTTCAGGACTAATGCTACTGCAAATGTATAGTGAAAACACGAATTAATAAAATTTTCTCGATAGAAAAAAATTACAAAGTTACCTCCAAACCGTACAAATAAACAGCGATTATTCAATGAATACTTTAAATAAGATCATGAAACTTTGTGTAGTAGTTGAATTAAATATAATGGAGGGCTTATGTATAGCGGATTTTTAAAATACCCTTTATATTCAGTGTATTAGTAAATTACCTAAACTATTGCGCGTTGGAACCAGTTTAACTTAGACCGGCCCTGCCGCTCGGCCCCTGGCTCATCCCCGCTTTGGCCTAGTACTATACATCTATTCTGTGGCTTTGGCTTGAATTCGCGCTGGCCTTGCACAAGCCCTTAACAGATTGTTTGACTTGTAAAAGTGCTAAAAATAGCCTATTCAGTGGCAGTGAGCTTGTTATTTTAGCTACAAAATAGACAACCACTGGGGGTTAGAAAATATTTGACAGCCTCTGTGGTGTAGTGGTTGAGCAGGTCGGCTCATAACCCGAATCTGGCGAGTTCGATTCCCGCGACAGGACAAGTATTTGTGCACAGGGAAAAACTCAAACACTTGTTCTGTGCCTGGGTGTTGTGGGACCATGAACCTCTAGTTCCTGGGTCCATTATACACAGGGAAGTCTAGTTAGGGTCCAGGATTTATGTATGTGATCGTTGGGCGTTATTTATTTGGAAAGCTCATCAGGTTCAGGTACTTACTTTCTCAACAAGCCGGTTTTTTGCCTTCGTCAGGTCGTTTTGTATTCTCTCAATTTCCTCTCTGTGTCTGAAAAGCAATAGTAGGTATGGAAATGATTGCTACTTTTAATTCATTGTCATTTGATCATGTGATTTATTTTTGTCACTGTGATTTCATCTGCGATTTGTCACCGACTGATTTTTTATTTGCATAATGAATTAGGTCAATGGCGACAGGCGGTGCTTTATGAAATGGAACAGATGTATGATTTAGGGGCAACCTAGTGAAGTTGCGACCTGCTACTAATGAATAAAAAGAAATCTATTCTAATGCTATACTCTCGGATCTTATGAAATCTGAAGCCATGATCCATTAGATGTGATTGTCATACTGTGATTTGTAGCAGAGTATGTCACAAAAAGTAGCAGGTGTGACTAATGAAATGAAAATCACATGATTTTTTACATGCTCCTTGTGAAATGATCCATGCCTAATCAATAGCATCGTTTACTCAGTTTGAAAAATAGTTAATCAATTGATGGCGCTTTAGCGGAGTAGATATACTAGAAATAATCTTCCATGATTTTGTGTCCAATTGTAGTATTTTTGTAGTTATACAATTACTTAATAATCAATTCTAAAATTATAATTCTGATCGTCTGTTTCTTTGTTATCTTTTTACGAAACGATCGTCGATTCGAACTTTATGAAAATTCGTATGGAAGAAAGAATGAGTTTGAACTGTGGGGGAAGAACTGTGAATACTTGCAATTAAACTGTAGACAGCGTGCAAAGACGCAGACAACAGCTGGTTAAAATCTGTAATAGTTATTTATGATATTAGGGCGGTAAGTTGGTTTTTACAAACGAGTAGACAACTGTAAGCCCGAGACGAAGTCGAGGGCTTACCATAGTCACGAGTTTGTAGAAACCAATTTCCGCACGTGTATCATACAACGTTTTTCAACACATTTGCGAGAAAACAGTACAATAGGTAATGAAACAAACTTTTGTTTATTGGTGGGAAAGTCGCAACAAACAATCTTTGATGTTCCTAATCTAATATGAAAATGGGCTAAAATGGCGCGTATTTTTACAATGCAAATGGCGCCACGTGCGTGTGGTGAAAGTTAGCGCTACATCTTTAGTTTCATTTTCTCTTTAGTATTAAAGTGAGACAAACGTATTGAGCGAAAACGCTTCCAAGGAGTTTCGATCATTCAGCTTATATATTCTCGTACTGTGAAACTCCTTAGTTAAAAAAAAACCGTAAAGGTAACGCACGGCGCTATACAAGGAACGATGCGGTAAAATAGGTACTTAGGTGAGAGTACCTATTTTACCGCACGCTTCGTTGTATGGTGCGTAATGTTTAACTTTCGAACAATGTATACAGGCTTTGTAAATGCATTTTTTTGAGCAAATGTGTTGAAAATACATATTTACCTGTCCTGTTGTTCTCTAAACAACGTATCAGTGTCATGGGTATGTGCAACCTGCAAAATACAATATACTGATTATAATTACAGAAAAAAAGTTATAATTTGTGGCTCGTTGGTGTTTATTTTCAGTCAACCTAAGTCAAGTTACATACTCAGAACATACTTCATCATCATCATTAACAGCCTGAAGACGTCCACTGCTGAACATAGGCCTCCCCCAGAGCGCGCCACCTTGAGCGGCTGCTCGCCTCCTGCATCCATCGGCTCCCCGCGGCTTTCACCAGGTCGTCGGTCCACCGAGTGGGGGGCCGGCCTACGCTGCGTCTTCCGGTTCGTGGAACATAGAACATACTTATGCTGTGGGTATTACCTCTAATAACTACATAATTATTTTCTTTCTACAGTGCATATATTATAGAATATAATGCTATAGAATTAAATGATTGTAGCGAAATTTGAAAGATTGGTTTTCACCCTCTAACCATTCATGTACAGTGTCACAACTTTATAATAAAATACCCTCACATATAAAAAAAAACAAGTTCATTTAACGTTTTCAAGAAGCAATTGACTCGATACCTTATGACGGATCCACTGCCGAAGTAAATGTTTTAAATTAAGTCTTGTTGATAAATGTCTTCATCAGGTGTAAATGTATTATAATGTTACTTAAGCATGTATTATGTTACCTACCTTTTTGATGTGACGACGGATGTACTTGTATTGATATTTTTAAATCTAGGTATGTTCTCGTGGAAGTGACTGTTAGTCTTATTTGAGAATAAATTTCTTTAAACCTAAACCTATAGTGGGAGTGAGTTACGAGATCTTGGTGCAAAGACTCTTTTCCGCTACTAGGCGGCACCGCGATCCTATATGGTTGGCAGTGGATGGAACACTTAAAAAATAAGAATATTCTTCAACCAATCATTGTTGTGTAAACCGCCCCCCTAATTACCTAACTCGCAACAGGTTTGCGACAGGCGTAAATCTCGCGGTGATTGCTGTCATACATCATTAGTGGTGTCGAGAATGTATGCTTCGCTACTGCTGTCGCATTGCTACTGCTGTCGCATTGCTGTTGCAAATTTTACGTAATTACCCCGCGGGGCTTAGGCGATTGAAGTTGGTAACAACCTTTCCTAAAAGGATATTATCATGAATATCGCTAATAGTACCTGCAATGTATGAAGCCTCTGCTGGACGTCTTGCAAGCTGATGTTAGAAGCGCGGAGCTCCATTTTCATCTGTTCTTTCTGTTGATCACTCTCCAAAAGTTTATCTGTAAGATTTTGTATTTTGTGCTCCAACTCAATCATCTTGTGCTTGCTTGAAGCTGGAATTTAAATATACATTTTTAAATATTATAGTTAGCAAATATATTAATACTGATGATAATATAATTAATGAATATTGGAAAGCCAAAAGCGTGAAAAGCCGGCCCCCCACTCGGTGGACCGACGATCTGGTGAAAGCCGCGGGGAGCCGATGGATGCAAGAGGCAAGCAGCCGCTCAAGGTGGCGCTCTCTGGGGGAGGCCTATGTTCAGCAGTGGACGTCTTCAGGCTGTTGATGATGATGGTGATGATGATGCTATAAGTAGCAAGCATTACAACCCTGCTAATGGGAAAAGGTCACCATAGCCTATATACCTGTAACACTAGATGTACCATATTTTTGTTAATTCAATATTTTTTACTTACATAAGCAATTTTTTTATTTAATTGTAATACCCGGGGGTATTAAAATTGAATAAAAAAAAGAACTACAAATAAATACAATAAAAAAAACTCGTTGTATACCACAAAATTAACTACCTAATGTTTCATAATAACCAATTTTAAGGCTGCTATGTTCACAGATCCACTATCTCACTCGCGCATTGCGATATTTTTATACTGGGTGTAATTTAATTCATTAGCATCCTTTGAAACTAGGTATCTACTCCTGACACCGGTCACGTGTGGACCAAAATTTTTTAAATCTAACGCATCTATTTGGTATTGATAATAACTCCAAAAAATTGGATAACTTACTTAATCAACTGCTACAGTACAAAATTAAATTAAAATAATTAAGAACTGTTCTTAAGTATTGCACAGAAGGTAAAAAAAAAACGTTTAACAGTATCAAAATCGTTCGTGCCAACTACGCTAGGCACCGCGGCAATCTTCATTATTTTCAATAAAAAATATTTTCATTTGCACTTTTTACCCTTTAATAATCATCTATAAATGATGTACTATCATGCACTCAATTTATGCTAATGAATTAAATTGCATCCTGTATAATTGAATTTACTTACGAAAAATCTGGCTAAACTATTATGTTCTCGTAATTGACATTACAAATGTTCAACAATATCAAAAGCAAAATTTCATAATCAAAGTTTTTTTTCATTGTATCCTGTTATTATGTATGTATGGATACTAACTTGTTTGGATTAATTTGTCATTTTTGTTCCATTTAATGTTTTTCATGAGAACATAGTTTAGCCAGATTTTTCGTAAGTAAATTCAGTTATTCAACATCTTCAAAAACGTAGCAATGCGCGAGCGAAATAGAGGATCCGCGAATATAGAAGACTTAGGGTCAATTCACATAGAGCGGCCAAATGCTCGAGCAGTTTTTAAGTGCTATTGGAATATAAACCTTATTTCATTCAGACAAAGATGAAAACAGTATGCAACATTAAAATCTTACCTATTTTAATGTTGCATAATATTTTCAGCTTTGTCTAAATAGATTAAGGTTGATATTCATATAGCACTTAAAAACTGCTCGAGCATTTTGCTGCTCTGTCTGAATTGAGCCTTAAGCTTTTACCGAGCAAATGATGAGTTTCCTGTACAGACAGCTCAGCCTTTTCCCGGTCGTTCATTGATGCTGCCAGCCTCGCCCGCAGGCTGTCGATCTCCATCTCGAGTGTCTGCATCTGTGAGGCCAGATGTTGACACTCCTTCACTCGCATCTGGAATGGGTTTGAAAGGCTAAGGATAAAAACAAAAATAAACTAGCGTCATCTTCGTTGTTTTATCGCAGCGTATGGATAACTACAAGTAATTACCTATATACATTATATACCAGGTGAATTTGAATTGGTATGTTATCTCGAAAAGGGCGGACTGGGACCATGATAGCCCACAAGTTGTGAGAGCCTTACTTGAAACTGCGTGTTTCCAAACCTCCATACTAAAAAATAAATCCACTCACAAAATTGCACGTGCGATCGCTATAAATTCAGTTCTAAACACAGGTCGTCAATCTCATTCAAGTGCATTCGGTCAAGGACGAAGTTCAACCACCCAGCTGCGCTAGGTCTATCTTCGAACGTAAACTTTTAATTTAGAAAAGCCGTACAAGAAACATTGTCTACCTTGGGGTGTAGATTTACCCTCTTTCGGGATAATATACCAATTCACACTCAGATAGTATATATACAGCTCTGCACCGCGGAGGCCGGCCATATTATTTTAAGCATGAAAATGACGCGAAGATTAATTTGAATAACTTCATCATTTTTCAAGATATAAAAAAAAATTATTATTTTACGAGCGTTAATTGTCTTTTACTGTCTTCTAAATAATAAACAACAAAAATTATTACATTAAACTACTTTGTTATGGCTTGGTGCAACCCGCACTTGGCCGTTTTTGATAACATAAAGTATAAGTATCCTAAATGTTATTATAAGTCACTATAACCATATTAAACAGCGGAATCCATCCATCCGTAGTTTCACCGTGATGAGTGTTCAAAAGGACAGACAGACAGACAGAAAAAAACCTTTTTCTACTTCTATATCGATAAAGAAGTGTAATGCAATAAAAATATTCAATGGACAGATTTAGCCCAGTTACAGTTTTATTATAGGTATAGATGATCATGTAATATTATAAAGTGCAATATCACTTAGATTTAGCTGTAAAGGTAAATAATGCTTTATGGATTGAAGTGATACGAAAAATCAGTATCATAATGCATCTTCATAAAAAGCTGATTCCTGACCACATTGTTTTTTTTTTCAGTTATCTGGTTCCCATAGTACAAGCTATGCTTAGTTTGGGGCTAGATGGCGCTGTGTGAAACGTCCATACATATTTATTTATTTTATGTTCCTTACCTCATACATGATTTTCAGCTGCTCATTGTTCATGTACTCTTGCCTGGCGTCATACTCATAGTTGTTCGTGCCATTAACGTGACCTTTAAAAAGTATAAAGTGTAAAATTACAAATTACTTGATGTGACTTATTGACATGGGCAAACGTGCTCCACCTTAGACAACTTCGTCACTTACCATCAGGTGAGATGTTGTCAAACGTGTACCCATCACATCACACTAATATTATAAAGGCGAAAGTTTGTATGTGTGTATGTTTGTTACTCATTCATGCTCAAACGGCTGGACAGATTTGGATAAAATCTGGAATAAAGATAGTCTGTATACTGGATTAACACATAAAATACTTTTTATCCCAAAAAATTAACCAGTTCCCGTGGGAAAGCTTTATAAACTCAACTACGTAAATTCTTAATGAATTTAAAAGAATTTAGGTTAAATTAGAGGAAGTAGCATGTACTAACAAACAAAAAATGTTCATCCCGGAAATGGCATTATCACTAAGCTTCGACATTACGCAACTAAAATGGTCGAAAATTAGAAAAATCAAAGCCAGTAGCATGTACTGTACTAAATATGAAACGCATTCCATCCCGGATAAAGGAATGGTTCCTGTAGGATAGCACTATCACCAAGCTTCCTATTACATCATTGAACTAATTTGGATAATATTTAGTAACGCTATACGCTCTCTCTACCACATACTAAAAACCAAAATACTTTCCAAAGGTTCCTGTAGGATAACATTATTATTAAGCATCCCGCTAGAGCTAATGAGTAATGACCTGTGTAAAAGTTGGCGTTTTGTTTTTACGATTGTGCGTTTTTGCTGGGCCGCAAGAGGCCTGCGAGTGTGAGTTTGTATCCAAGGTGAGCTGTGGTAAAATTTGGGGTTATTTTTCGATGTGGCTCTGTTCGCTGTCACCACGGATAAACCGATTTAAATGAAATTTTAGAGTAGTATATTTGTTGTATTAACACATAATCTACTTTTAATCCGCGGGTGAAACCGCGGAGCGCAGCTAGTCTACAATAATGAAAACTATACTATGTACTAAAACTTACTAGCTACACAACCTACTACAAAGAACATTTGGATTGTTTACTAGCCGCAATGGCCTATATATAGACAGTCCAAATGGCCCAGCCCACTACTGGTAGGTAGCATACCCAACATGCTGGCAGCATTGCGTCTTTGAATTGCAATGCTGATTCGTTGAGCCAAATAAGTGCCAGCATTTTGGTAATGTTTGGTAAGTCAACGCTATGATAAACATTGGAAGACGCGATAGGCTCCCGGTTCCAATACCTCTAAGCTCCTGTTGAAAGTAATTATTCTGGCCGTCCCCTGCTCCATATGGGCTAAACTGCAGTTTGACTGGTTCTTCCTGTAGCCGCATATGAGATAAGTGGTTCTTGGGAGTTTCACAGTACTGCTTCGGTGATTCAGATGCTTGCTCCTTCAAATGGTTTAGGGATTCTATGTATGTAGGGGGCAGCCCTGATGGGGGTTGTGTGCCTGAAAGTACATTTGGTAAATTTAAGGTGGAACGTTGCACTAGCGCGGGAAATTCAAATTTTCTTGCATTATTTTGCCAATAATAGCTTAATTACTCAACGTGATTACATGAAAACTAATTTTGCGCAAATAAATATTATGTATCAATAAGTTATTATAAGTTACAATTAAAAGTATCACCTAGATATCATTGGTTTAGCGACAAATGGCAATAGACTGAAAAACTAAGAAGAAAATTGTTTATTGCCATTTGTCGCTAAACCAATGATATCTAGGAGACACTTTTAATCGTAATTTGTTGATACATTCTATTTTTTTCCGCAAAATTAGTTTTCATGTAATCACGTTGAATAGTTAAGCTTAAGCTATTATTGGCAAAAGAACGCAAGAAAATTTGAATTTCCCGCGCTAGTGTAACGTTCCACCTTAGACAAAGGCAGATCTCACTGCTTCATAAATCCAGGTACTTTTTTCTTTTTTATGTAATCGAATGACGTGACGAGCTAGTCGTTCGCCTGGTGATAAGCGCCACGGCCGCCCATTACAGATTGCAGTGTCACTCGGATGTCTGAATTAAAGGTTCGCGTGACACTGCGCACTGCGCACGTCATCCTGATACATCTCACAGTCCAAAAAAGATTTCTAGACTGTGATCGGTTCTTAAGTCAAAATATATAAGAAATTAACCAGGAGTTTCACATTACGGATATAAATAAGCTGAATGATCGAAACTCCTTGGAAGCGTTTTTGGTCAATACGTTTGTCTCACTTTAATTAATACCAAGGAGAATATGAAACTAGAGATGTAGTTCTAATTTTCACCACACGCACGTGGCGCCATTTGCATTGTAAATGCGTGCCTTTTTTGCCATGAAAATGGTCATATTAGATTAGAAACATCAAAAATCGTTTGTTGCAACTTTCGCACTAATAAACAAAAGTTTGTTTCATTACTTATTTAAATTGGTTTCTACAAACTCGTGACTATGGTAATTACTCGTTTGTAAAAACCAACTTACCGCCCTAATATCATAAATAACTATTTTTAAAGGGGTCCTCATTTCATACTGAACTGAGGACATACTTGGATGATATTATAATACACACTAATTCCAATTATTTTGATTTAAATACCAAACTACTGACTGAACCGATTTTGATTACATTTCTATAAGACCGATCTTAAAGTATTATATATTATTATAATAAAAAAGGATCTTCGAAATCGGTTTATAAATGAAGGATATACAAGGTAACAAACATTAAAAACCAGCCAAGTGCGAGTCGGACTCGCGTAGGAAGGGTTCCGTATCATTATTTATAAAAACGAACGAAAAAATCACGTTTGCTGAGCCCACTTAAATTTTTTTTTCTTAGTATTTGTTGTTACAGCGGCAACAGAAATACATCATCTGTGAAAATTTCAACTGTCTATCACGGGTCATGAGCTTCGATCAGGTATTTCATGAGATACAGCCTGGTGAAGATGGACAGACAGAGCTTTAGTAATAGGGTCCGTTTTACCCTTTGGGTACGGAACCCTAAAAAAAGTAAACAACCCCATTGAGAACCTCCTCCTTTTATGAAGTCAGTTGAAAAACTAGAATACGTTGCTAAAACTCAGCTCTAGTACAAGCTGTTAAAACCTAACCAAAGTACTCAGTCATATAAAAATTCCATATTGTGTATGTAAGAAGTAAGCATAAACTGCGCACACCACACAAACAGTATAAGATTAACAGCTGCTTAACTACATTAACATTCATTCATCAAAATTTAAAAGAAAAAAAAGGGAGTGAATGAGAGAGAGAAAGAGAGAGAGAAGTTTACAGAGAAAAGGATAACTGTTCCAGTCTCACATAGGCTGCACTGCACTCCTTTAATCAGCCAATGTATCACCTATCTAAGTATCTACTACCCTAGATCCTACTACACAGGATGACAGTAAATGACAGTGGAATGACTATCTAGTAGTATTGCAGCCTTTATGGATAATAACAATGCTATAACAAATAGGACACTTGGACGAGGGATTGCGATATTGTTCACTGAGGAACCCTTTCTATGGAAGAATGTATGTATATGTAAGATATGTAATTATTTTCAACTTACCATTACTTTGAGCTGCATCCAAAGTGAAGTTACCACTGCTGTTTACGGAACTGGCTTCATCATCATCCAACAAGTCATCAAAACCATTTGCCAGTTTGTGTTTCAACTGGAAATTATTATAAAGTTATAGTTTGCTAAAATTGATTTCAAATAGAGCTGGAAACTTACATCAAATCAAATATACTATAGATACACAGTCTCTATGAAAATCAAACCTCAAGTGTCCCCGCACCAATGCTTACTTATACAGATATATACCTCTCCAGCTAATATAAAACAGTCCACAAGCAGTTGTTTCATTTTAATAATGAACCACAGCACCTTGTAATATCATTGTAAAACAATAATATGTCAGTTACATCACTTTCATTAAGCGTGGTCATATGCGACTGGGAGCAAAAACAAGGCATATTATGCCTCGTTTAAAAGGTGCCGTTTTCGTTTATATTTCATTGCAGGCTGCAAAGGATATGTATCTATAGGTGTTTGTTGAAGAAATAAACTATTAAAAAGGTGAAAGCATAAGCTTGAAAATGATATATGTACAGTGTTGTCATTGATATGGCAATATACAGCAAGCCACAATATATTAAAGAAAATATGGACGGTTTCTCATCACAAAACACACATATTATTTTTAAGCCCTGTTCATCATAGTCAGCTTTATTCTAATTATATCATCAATCCAATTTAGTTCGGAAATGTAGCTACACAACTGTATAGCTGCATTCTGTTATGTTCTTTCAACTCACCCTATTACATAAATAAATTGAGATTGAATGGTGTAGCAGCATGACTATGCAGATAAACATTAATCTGTTAATTGTTAGTTAGCAAAGTGAACAAAACTGCTTCAAGAAGTCAATTTTTAAGTTAATGTAATAAATAATTAACGGTTTTTTTACTTCTGAACTTCCATTACTTTAGTCTGATTCATTTATTTAAATAAACAAGTATGTTTATGGAAGTATTTCCATAGGTTGACTAAAGTATCTTTGTATTGTATTGTGTAGTTGTGCCGATTGTGTGTACTGTAATTTTTTAAATTTTAATACGATAGAAGTTACTAAGTCAGGCAATTTATAGAGCCTTCACAGAGAAGAATAATTAAACAACACCATTATCACTCCGCACATAACCATATGGTTTCTATCATGTAGATTAGAATGGTTTGTATTTGTATTTGTTATTTACTGGTATGGGATCTTTCTTCCCATCTTCAAATGAAACTTGGCACTGCACACATACAATTATGTTTATTCTTTTTCTTCACCTAATAGGTGCCGGAGATAGTTCTTACAGTAGGTATCGTGGAATCTTACAAAACAATCATAAAAACTAATCGAGTGTCGAAGAGCGGCGGTGGCAAACTTATTCAACAGACTAACCAGCAATTACCAGGTTTACTCCTTTGTCATAGACTTTACTCGCTATAGGCTTTTGTAGGTGGTGAATCATATCGCCACAACTGTATTTTTTTCTACAACGAAATTCAGACAATGATGATTGTATAGCAGCTAAGATAACAATAACAACACTGCTTCTGCACCTGGGTTAGCGCCGGGTTAGTTTATATCACTTTCATGATACTTGCTTATTTGTCAAGTGAGGTATAACAGGGGAAAGACAATTTTGTCTACCGTCCGTGCTAGGGCAGCTGACAGCGTCTTCTGTGGTTGTGGTCATGAAGTCTCAAACACTGAAATCTTTGATATTACCTCTTCATTACGCCTCTTCTGGTCTTCGAGCTCCTCCTGCTCCTCAAGTCTGTCTTGTGCACTGTTGTTAATGTGGATGCTGGCAGCTCCTTGAAATAAGCTCATCCCAGGGCCTTCCATTGTACAATATTACAAAGATAAACTAAGTAGATAGATTGATATTTTAATAGACTGATCGTGCTGAGCTCGTTAAAAACGTAAAATTCGGTGTCAAATCATTTTACGGTAGTTTGTAGACTAATAAATTTTAAAGTAGACAAACATGAAACAATAGTAGGAAAACAAATCGAATTTTTATTTTTTTCTTATATTTTGGCTCCACACATAGTGTATTTAGCCAGTGTCAAGTATTGTAGTTTTTCATCGTATTATGAAATATTTCATGTAAAGTCAAGTCTTAGTCACAGTCAGTCAGGGTAGTCATAGTCCAGTCTAAGTCAGGTAGTCATAATCCAGTGTAAGTCATGCCCCAGTAAAGTAGTGGCAACTTTACTAGAGGCTTCTATGGAGTTTTGGAAGCAACACGAAAAACCACGTTTCACTACATTATATCACTTGCCCACACTTATACTCGTAATTCAGCACTCAATGCGTAAAATGCCACTAATTTTAAACATTAACACTAGAAAAAGCATAAGTTTTGTGAAATAATACAATGCAACGACGTGAACTTTCACGTTCCCGCCAAAAAACTCCAAAATCGAAAATTCGAAATTGAAATGCGAAAATAATTTGTGGTAGGGATGTTCCGATACTATGGGCCTCGTATTACAAGTTGCACATCACTATGAATGAACGTCACGGTCAATAGCTTTTTTTAGTTTGGCTCCCATTCATTAGTGAATTTAGCCGGTGTGAATTTTACATTAAATCCCTACATAATATAGAAAACTAAAACATTATCTATTTGTTTGTTGTGGCTTTCATGCCAAATTGGATGACCTTTTCTAGATGAACTTATATTACCGGGATAGATGCGGTTTTTTTCGGAAATTCATGATGCAGGGGATGTAGCTAGTAACTTGTAGCGAAAAACTGGCAACACAGCCAAAAAAAAGTGAAATAATGCGTTTTATAAAGCTACATGACAACAAGTTACAAGCTACATCCCCCGATATATTGCTTTACTCTATGAATTACAAGCACTTGTTCTTAGACCATAGACAATCCATAGTGTGTTTTCATTTTTAAAATGTAAAATCCACAGACCAACCAGACTACAGTACTGTGTAACCGCAAAAGAGAGCACTATTTCCATGAAGTGTTGCCACTTTATTGTGTTTCCCTAAGATATGAAAAAAAAGCAAGAGGATATGGGTAATTGGATACTATGTTACAAATAAAGAAAATGAAAGAGAATGAATGATTTATGTTCTTTATTAGTTTTATAATTTTATTGGATCTTAGTACACCATAATCAAACTATAATCTGGCGATTGCCAGAAGTCACTTAAGCTTTTAAAAAAAATTACATACTGTAAAGTGTTTTAGTTTCATTTGTTTCGGTATTGTTGATTTTTTGTTTTATGATTTAAGTTAGTTATGGTAAAAAAAAAATTATAAATTTATGTACTGTTATATATTACACGGTTTATGAGTTTCATTCTTACAAATTTCGATGATTATTACTTTTGATTTGTAATAAACAAAATTAGATATAGACCGTCTGTTTGTTTTTCTATCTGTCGAGATTACTTATTTTAGGAATAACGGAAAGAATTAAGCTGAACTTGATATCTATGATCAATTAATTCAAATACGGCTATTATCATCATAATCATCATCATCATCATAATAATCATTATCATCATCAACAACAGCCTGGAAACGTCCACTTTCAAAGACCTTTTGTCTTCTTGCCTAATTCTAATAAACTTTACAATTTGTCCGCTGAGCCAAGAAGGTTTAATCCTCATTGCATCATTTTTGCTAAAACATCTACTTTCAAATTATCTAATATTTGTTGGTATGTATCTATTTAACTTCTAAAATGCTAAACAACCTGTAAAAACATAAATAGGAAACCTATACATTGTTTTGATACTCTTAGGGGTGAATTTTCAATCGCTGAATAACTGTTATTTGACTAATAAATTATAAACCAGCTAAAACATAAACATTTCAATTTTCAGTATTCGTTTATGAAATTCGCTTTTTATTTTAACAGTGTTTTTTTTATCTAATGAACCACTTTTATCTGATGATTTAAAAATCACGACTTAGAGTACCGGTACCTACTAATATTACTTATTATTGGTCATATACATTCTTCACAAAGATATTTTTCTTTAATCTGTGCCTACAGATAAGTATGTGGCACAGAGTGTAGTCGATTGTTTTTTCTCTAATCTGCGACAATATGTGGTAACTTACCGTTAGTAGACAAAAAAATCTTCAATCCGCCATGTTGTTTAAAACTCCAATTCATTTTGTAATGAAGTCTTAGATAATAACTGTCATAAAAAAATATTAACGATATGTCAATTTTAATATGATTATCCTATTTTAAGCGCCGGTTATTCCTAAGCATATAAGTGAAAACCGCATGAAAATTCATTCAGTATTTTAGGAGTTCAGTCGTATCAAACAAACAAACATACAAACAGACAAAGTGTATTAAAAGTGGCTTAACGTGATTAACGGCTAATTTTAAGCCAACTCATGTGATTATTTTTTTGATATCTTGCAATTGCAAACAGACTTTTTTATCTCTACAGTTTTATTATATTTTATGTATTATATGTATATATACAAAATTATTTTAATGATTTTATGAGTTTTGAGAGTGAACCTTTCATGACGATTCCTAGATCCGTATAAATTTATGTTTCAGATTGAGTAAACGACTCTATTGACTTTTGAATAAAACTAACTTATTATATATATTTCTTACTTTTTCATTCGGTTCTGAAATACATTTTGAGAGATAATGTAGTCTTACCTTTAGATATGCCATGATGATAGCCTTGATCAATAAACACTCATGGTTGTCTAAAGGTGAGTGATCAAGAATGTCGCCATGACATTTAAAGAAATTTTTATGGACACACAGTTTAAAACTGTCGTGTAGTAAAAATTTTAGTATATTGCGTTGTTTATAAAAATTTGGCCCCAGCTTTGACAAGTTTCTTTTGATGACCTTTTCAGTCATCAAGCATATAGAAACCACATCCGAACTGGGGAAACATAAACCACCCTTATTTTTTTGTTTTATTAAATTCCCTATTGTTTTACGAGTATCAATGGCACTTTGCAAACAATTGCCACATTTAATAATTTTTGAAATTTTTGTGACCACAAACCCGGCTATGTACTCAATCACTTCTTTTGAGTACTCTGTAATACTACTAGGATCGGGGAGGTAATCATGATCAAAAGAAACTTGATCCATATTTGATTCATTAACTTCAGAATCTTCCATTATGATAGGATCTCTCAGTATTGAAAGACTAGAATTGATTTTCTTTTCAAATCTTGTCTGTGTATACGTCAGGATATCTATATTCTCTAAAATTGAGCAGTTCCCTGTTGCTATATGCTTCAATTCACCATGAACAACAAGTCGTTTATAAGCCGCCTTAAATTGAAAAGGAGATGGATTATTATTAAAGCCTCCTTTAGCTCTGATTGAGCTGAAAAACGATTCAAGATGATCTTGGCATAACTTGTATGCAGGTAAAAAAATCAAATTACCGTTCGTGATTAATCGCTCATATATATACAAAAGACTTCGAATATTACAACTGAATCCTATTATAGAAGCCTTTCTGTTGCTATTCACGATTTTTTGGCCATTTGAAAATTTTAAATTATTTAAATAAACTAGCATATCATTCAAGAATGACCTGATTTCTTCAAAATTATTTCTGTTTAATGGCTTTTTAAATCCGTATGACTGTATATTTCGACTATTTAGTATATCAAACAGGTTATTTACTTTTCTTAAAAAATTTGTTGTAGTATTAGAATTTTCAAATTCTGGAATGTTCAGCTCAGATCTACAGAAATCAATTGCATCAGCTACAGAATTACTAAAAGTTTGCGCCGCTAGTTTTACCTTCATTATTTGCTTAGAATAATCAATATGTGACTTCCTTAATTTGTTTCCTAAATGCAATCCTTCTCTATCCTGAAGATTGTGCAATAATTTAACAAAATCCCATTTAACTTGACCTTCGGTGTCCAAAATTATACCTTTATCACCCAAAATGTTTCGAAGTAGTTTTAACATATGTGGTGGATCAGGATAAAATACAATTGACTTTTGATTTCCATTTACATCAACTTTGAAATCGGTTTTTATGTCAATTGGATTGCTGCAGTCAATTTTGCAACCTAAAGCTCGGGCCATCGCAAAATTAGATGGGCATCCATCACATGTCACTGACACAACTTCAACACCAGACTGCGTTAGCAGTTGAATGCAATTTTTTGTTAATTCCGCTTTTTGTTCGCCAGACAAACTATCAATTAAAAAATAGCCAACTGGAATTTTCCAGGAGTCATTTATGGCTGTGACCAAGAATACCAAAGCTTGTTTAGCCAATCGCACTTGGTCACTATCTGTAGGTGAACCCATGCATACTGTCCCAAAAAAATCACCTTCAGAAAACTTCATGGATTTTCTAATTGCCATTTCGTCAAAACTTACCGAAACATATATTTGTTTTTCGCTTGTTTGAACTTTTAATTTTATTGCTTCTAAGGATTCCTTCGTGAACCCTGGATTTCCATCAACTGAACGGTACCAGTTCGTTAAAGTATGGGGATGAGGTAAACAGGTATTAAATTGTTCACGAACGTAAGAATATGCTCGGGGACTCAAAAAATGTAAGCACAAAGCGAATTTTCGTAGTGATGGTGAATATCGAGTACTTTTAGCTTCACTACCAGCAAATCTTCTCAAAAAATCACGATTTACTGTATCAATGGAACTCAGAAATTCTGCATCTTCGAAAGACAGAAAAGATTTGGTTCGTAGTTCCGTTATTATGTTGGTTAATTCTGCGTTCCTTTTAAGTAGTCGTCGTTTCACTTGACGTACCGCCCGTAACTTTTTCAATCTGCTGTCAGCTAATTTGCGTAGTTTTTTCTTTCGTGGTGTTTCAACGTCTTCAATATTCCTTTTTGTTTTGTTGTTTTCTGCTTGAATTATTGCGTCATGAATTTCTTCCGGTTGCTTCTCACTTTTAGAATGGTTGAGTTTTGAACTTGATCCAGGTTGAGATGAAAGATCAGAATTCTGCAAAATTTGGTTTTCTTATAGGGAGGTACTTTTTAATGTTCAGTGATTTGATATTTAGCCTAACTATATAGCCTTGGGTGTTCACTTTCTCCCGAAATTTAACGGACAACAGCGGACCACTGTCGCTGTTGAACATCATCAACAGCCTGAAGACGTCCACTGCTGAACATAGGCCTCCCCCAGAGCGCGCCACCTTGAGCGGCTGCTCGCCTCCTGCAACCATCGGTTCCCCGCGGCTTCACCAGATCGTCGGTCCACAGGGGGCCGGCCTACGCTGCGTCTTCCGGTTCATGGTCGCCACTCGAGAACCTTTCTTCCCCATCGGTTGCCAGTTCTACGAGCGATGTGGCCTGCCCATTGCCATTTCAACTTGCTAATTCTAAGAGCTATATCGGTCACTTTAGTTCTCCTGCGGATCTCTTCGTTCTGGAGCTTATCTCGCAGGGAAACACCGAGCATAGCTCTCTCCAGCTCGCTGCGCGACTTTGACCTTACTAATGAGGCCAACAGTAAGAGACCATGTCTCAGTTCCATAAGACATCACTGGCAACACACACTGATTGAAAACTTTCGTTTTCAGGCTCTGCGGTATTTTGAACGAAAACATAGGACGAAGCTTCCCGAACGCTGCCCAGCCTAGATGGATTCTTCGTGCCACCTCTTTGTCAAAGTTGGACCTACCTAATTGGACAGTCTGTCCTAGGTAGACATATTTATCGACAACTTCGAGAGTATCGTTCCCATCAATTACCGGTACCGCTGTTGAACGCTTGACACTAATTTCTGGGACACCCGGTATAGGCAGGCGTCGTATAGTAGGTTGCAGGGCTATCAAGCAAACGTTTCAAATGTCTCGTCACTTCATTAAATGTTTCAGAATTCCTATTTATAGTAAATCTTAAGATACTTTCGAGACTTTAAAAAACTGAAGTATTTATTAGAAGGTATAGTAGGTATCAATAATCAATAAATATAATATACGTACATGAACATGTTTAGTTGGCAGAGCACCGTTTTTCAAAAATGACTTTGTTCCACGCTTTATGTACAAGTGGCTCTCAAAGTGCTTTGCGCATATTCTGGAATTATGTGATGGTTTCCAATTATGTCTACCACATGCTTCTATCCACATCTTCATCTGGCCTTCATTGGATGGAAATCTGAAAGTTTTTTATAAGTAGGTATGTTATTATGAAATAAATGAAAACGTTATTAATCAATAATTATTATAAGAACTTAGACTTGATATTTTTAATATTATTTTATTTTATTTTTAAACAAGCAATATTATTTTAGAGAAGGTTAGACAAGTTGGTAACTCTTCTACAAAGATAATCTTAATACCCTATCTATGGAATGTTTTCACCGTCTGATAATTTCCAATCGAAAGTTCAGGTAATATAAAGTACTAAGTATGGCAACCCTATTCTACATTTCTTGAGGTTATGTTATTATTTACTTTTCCAATTTCCGTGTTATTTTTTACCTAAATCTAATACATACACATCAGTTTATGCGTTATTAACTATTGGTAACTATTCGTTACGGGATGTATCTTTAATTTATTACGAAAACTCACCTGTGAAATGACATATCACATAATCCTTGTTCTGTACGATTTTTACACCCTCTAACACAACACTGCACCATTGTATCGTTTTGTTAAACACTTATCAGTGCCGAACGTATAGTACCGAGCTAGTAGCAGCTTGTAGTTATAACAAAATGTCTCAAAAATAATATGACACCGTAATGTTTGACACCAAGCTGTCGGAAAAACTTGGAGTCAACCGGTTACAGCGATAGAGACAAAAAAGTATATATGTTTCTCTCTCACGCATGCTTTATTTGCATATAGCTATTTCGCTACCGGGGTAAAAAAATTGAACGTGATTTGGTCTATTGGTTTCTCTGTCTACGGTAAAATCGAACAATTGTTTTGGTCATTACAAGTGTACGGAACTACAACTTGTAAAGTTTTTTACCTGACTAAAGAGCTAGGTAAAATGAAGTACAAGTTTAGATAAATTTATTGAAAGTGTATTGTATTGGTCGTGTCACGTATTAATTAATGTTCAATTAGTTAAATTAAGTAAATATGAACTGATTATGTTTAAATAATGAGAAATTCAGCTTGAGCGAAGCCCATAAAAAATGAGTGAGTTAAATATTAAGACTAATTAGGAGAACTACGCAATGAAACACCGAGTCGGCAACACAACTGATTTATTTCGCAACTACCGCCTATTATACAATATCCCACACGCCCCCCCTTAATAGAATAAAAGTAAATACTTATGTTAACAAATATAGCACTAAATAAAAAAAAAGGCAATGTAAGTGTACTTCATGATTTCATAGCACAACCCTATGTAGAATGCAGCTGTGGATAATTAGGTACCTACTTACTGAACCCTAACCATTGTTCTTAACAACATAAATTCGATTAGGACAACGCCTAACAAAAAATGTCTACTGTGCATAGGTAATAGAATACCCACTTCGATGTAGTTTTTTTTTAAACAATACAAAACTTGCATGAAATGGTACTCTATTTTGTGTAAGTAAGTAGGTACCCCACGTGTACATGGGGATAAATATATGTATATATACATTATGGCATAGTGTACCATACTGCGCAACTACTGTGACCTTATTACATACGATATAATATGATTAACAAAGCAGGTAGTATAGCGGTAGTCTATCTCTTCAAATCAACAAAAATAATGATAAACTTTTGAAATGAAAAACAAAAAAAAAACGGTAACTAGTAAACTCAATTAAAAGTAAAATTAATTCACAATAAATCTTATGAATTATTATGGTGAGAAAAAAAAAATAACAGCCATAAACGAGTACCTAAACAAAATCATACAAAATCAACCGAAACACAAAAAAAAAGAACTTCCTTTTTAACTTCATAAACAGCTTAGATACTATGTACTACTACATTTTTTTTTCTTACAGTAGGTAGATTTAGGTAGGTATAGGTAACATCACAATTTATTTATATGAGGTCTTTTTTTTTAACACGCATGTGCGTATAGATCTTGCTGGCCGAGAACTTTGAGGGGGAGTCGGATTCTCATCTTTATCTGGATGGTAAGTGCGGTCAGAAGGGTCCTCACTGGATACAGATGTTATCGATTTTGGACTGCCGGAATCTTCGTCTAAAGCGTCGTCAAAAACCTCGGGTGCATTTTCATCATTGTCCTGATTAATCCCTATACCGACCGAGTGGCGAAGAGTGGTTAACGATTTGCGGACGGGTAACAGCTGATCGATGTGTCTTTTCCACTCATTACCATCCGAACATCTCACCCGGTATGTGAGCGGGGCGTCCCGTGCCGTGACCACGGCCGGCGCCCACTTGTCGGAGCGCGCACGGTAGTCCCGCGCCAGCACGCTATCTCCGGGCGCGACGCTGCGCTCGGCGCCGGGACGCAGGCGCGCGGCGCGCTCCCCGACCGCCTCGCACCGCTGCTCCCGCGCCGCGCTCGGACGCACCACGTCTAGGCGCGTGCGAACTCGCCGCCCGAGCATCGCCACGGCTGGGGCCACACCTGTGGTAGCATGTTCGCAGTTGCGGTACTGGAGTAAAAATTTAAATACCGCTGTTTCGATATCGACACCATCCTGCGCGGCCTTTTTCATGGCGCGCTTGACGGACTTGACCGCGTTTTCAGCCGCGCCGTTTCCTGCCGGCCTATATGGACTCGTGATAGTATGAGTTATGAAATTTTTCGACATAAACTCAGCGAAACCTGCGGAGCCAAACGGAGGACCGCCGTCACTGACGATTTGAGAAGGCAATCCAAACCTAGCGAACAGTTCACGTAATTTCAGTATGGTGGCACTCGCGGTTGTTCCACTCATCTTTTGCACCTCGATCCATTTACTGTGAGCGTCTACGGATATTAAATAGTGCCTACCCTGAAACTCAGCAAAATCAATATGCACGCGTTGCCAAGGGCGTGCGGGGAACGGCCACGGGTGCAGCAGCGAGCGTGGTGGCGCGTCGCGTTGTTGTTGGCATGACGCACACTCCCTGCCTATACGTTCAATCTCGGAGTCCAAGTTAGGCCAATAAACGTAACTCCTGGCGGTGCTTTTCATCTTAATGATCCCCAAATGGCCCTCGTGTAACTCGCTCAATATTTGCTTTCGTAGCGATTCAGGAATCACTACGCGGTGATTATATAAAATGCAGCCGTTATCAATGTTTAAGTGGTCTTTCCGGTAAAAATAAGGTTTCTCTGCGTCATCAGTAATTTTATTTGGCCATCCATTATTAATATAAGTCAATATTTTGCTCAATACGCCGTCCTTCTGCGTCCATGAGGCCACTTCTTTTGCACTTACTGGAAAAGACTCTTCCACATAATGTACGTACGAAACCGACTCCTGCTCATTACAACGTTTCTCATACGGCAGCGGCAAGCGAGACAGCGCGTCTACGTTCCCATTATCTTTGGATTTAACAAATTCGATCTCAAAATCGTAAGATGCCAACCGTGTGGCATATCTCTGCAGTCGACTCGCAGCGGTTTGTGGTAACCCAAATTTAGGACCAAAAATAAATGTCAACGGTTTATGATCCGTTTTAATGATAAAGTGTCGCCCGTATAAATATTGGTGATGTTTTGTAACCCCTGCGATAATCGCTAGCGCTTCTTTATCGAGCTGACTGTACGCTCGCTCAGCTGGTGTGAGAGATCGTGACGCGAAACATATAGGACGCTCGTCGCCGTTTTCGAAACGGTGCGACAGCACACTGCCGATACCGTATGAGCTACTGTCCACAGCTAACACCAGCGGTAATTCAGGGTTGTAATGAACCAAGACTTTGCTACTCAAAATGGCCTTTTTTACATCCTTGAAAGCCTTGTTGCATTCGGGCGACCAGGCCCATGAAACCTGCTTGCGCAATAGTTGATGTAACGGATGCAAAATAGTGCTGAGCCGGGGTATAAACTTCGCGTAGTAATTAACTAGCCCAAGGAAAGACCTGAGTTGAGTCACGTCACTAGGCGCCGGTGCATCAACTATCGCCGTCACCTTACTTTGGTCTGGATGCAGGCCATGTTTGTCTATAATAAACCCGACATATGTGATGCTATCTTGCATAAAAGAACATTTTTCTAACTTGACTCTCAAACCGACCTCACGTAAGCGGTTAAACACGGCTTTTAGGTGAGCTACATGTTCCGTATGAGTTTTACCCGTCACGGCCAGGTCGTCCAAGTACACTACCACCGGGAGGCCCTTAAGCGTTTCCTCCATGAATTTTTGAAATTTTTCTGGTACGCATGATAACCCAAACGGAGTACGCTTATACACAAAGGTACCAACATGTGTTGTGATAGCAGTACAGGCCTGAGAGCCCTCCTCTAATAACAATTGCGCGTAGGCGTGCGTGAGGTCAATTTTCGAGTATTTTTCGCCCCCACTCAGTGCAGCGAACAACTCTTCGATTCGAGGCATAGGGTACGGCTCACGAATCAACTTAGGATTAACCGTAACCTTATAGTCACCGCATATCCGTATCTCGCCCGATTTTTTAATAACCGGTACTATCGGTGTTCCGTAGTCCGAGTATTCTACCTTCACAATGGTACCCTCTGCCTCGAGTCGCTCTAACTCCAATTCAACCGGCTTACGTAATGCTAATGGTATCTGCCGAGCCTTAACAAACACAGGTGCCTGGTCACTCAAACGCAGTGTGAGTTTTTTAGTGCAAGTGCCTAAGCCCGGAGCAAACACAGTGGGAAATTCGCGTCTTAACTCACCCATTAACTTAGAATCTGTTGACAAATTGTGCAACACTTCGTTTATCTGTATGTTGTCAATTTTTAAGTGACGTAACCAAGCCCGACCCATCAAAGGTGGGCCCCCGTTTTTAATAATAAATAGTTTTAAATTTCTCGCTGAGTATGGCCCCATCCTCACGTCTACGGTTATGTAACCGACCGCTTCAATTAACGTGCCCGTATAAGAGCGTAGGCAGATATTGTTTTCTACAATGGGGGAACCGTAAAATCTTTGTTTATAAAAATCCATGCTAATAGCTGCCAACTTACTTCCAGTGTCCAGTTCAAATGTGATCACCTGTCCATTCACGTCCGCTTGCACGTGATACGGCTTATCATCAGCACTTTTCACCTTTAAATTGAACATATCGCACTCAGAACCACTATCACTCTCAATATAATTTTGGCCTCTAAACTGACCTACACGAGGTCGATCTCCGCCTTGATTCGTATTCGAACTTCGTTTACACATAATTTTGATATGGCCTTTTTGACCACACACGTCACACGAGTAGCTCTTGAAACGACAGACGCGTGCCTGGTGCCCCCTGCCGCAGCGCCAGCACTGCTGAAGGCGCGCCGTCACGGGCGCGGCCGGCGACCCGGCGGCGCCACCAGCGGCGACCGGCGGAGGCCCGCGGCGCTCGTGCGGTGCCGCTCCTGGCGCCACGCGATGCAGTGGCTCAGCTGCCGCCCCGGATGTGCTGCCAGAACTGCTCGTTTGTGCATGTCGCTCTGCTGCTTCCAATGCAAATGCCAGTTCGATTGCTCTCTTATAAGTCAATCCCGGTTCAGCGAAAAGTCGAGATCGCATTTCGTCGTTCGTCAGTCCCGAAACAAATTGATCACGTAGGTTCTCTTCTAGACTACTCCGAAAATTGCATGTACTGGCCAAATGTTTAAGCACTTGTAAGTAATCACTCAAACTTTCACCGCCATTTTGACGTCTAAGTCGGAACATATGCCGTTCTGCAATTTCGGAGCGTTTTGGTTCGAGGTGGTCGCCGACTATCTTTACTAAATCCTTGAAAGACTTATCTTCTGGATTTTGTGGTGCGCACAAGTCGCACATTAAATCATACGTGGCCTCTCCAACTAACGTAACCAAAGTAGCCACTTGTAATTCTACTTTGATTTCATTTAACGTCATGAATTGTTCCACGCGTCGTATGTATGCAGACCATTTTTTGCTCGTAAGGTCAAACTGTTCTATTTTTCCGATTGGCATTTTGTTATTTATCACTTTTATCACTGCAATCACTCAGTAACACGTAATTTACTCGTCGCCAGTTAAATATTAAGACTAATTAGGAGAACTACGCAATGAAACACCGAGTCGGCAACACAACTGATTTATTTCGCAACTACCGCCTATTATACAATATCCCACAGAGTGTAGCTGTATATTACAAAACCTATTATAAGAATAGTGACTTAGACCAAACTTTATTTACTTAAATAGCTTTACTTAAAAATAGAGACGCCCCGCGATTTCACCCAAAACTTGCATAATTTTCCGCGGGATTTCATGAATTTCCGAAAAAAACCGCATCTACCCCGGTAATATAAGTTCATCTAAAAAAGGTCATTCAATTTGGCATGAAAGCCACAACAAACAAATAGATAATGTATATAATTTCTATATTATGTAGGGATTTAATGTAAAATTCACACCGGCTAAATTAACTAATAAATGGGAGCTAAACTAAAAAAAAGCTATTGACCGTGACGTTCATTCATAGTGATGTGCAACTTGTAATATCATAATCTACACTTTATCCTCTACTTAGTCTGTGGTCCCCACCGTGAGGCCTCAGGGACGTTCATAGTGATGTGCATTATACATGTAATTTACACTTGTAATCGATAATTGTTGTTCTTAAAACGCCGTAACTAGTAACTTGTAGTTACTTGTTCTTGTAGCTGCTACAATTGTTAGCTTGTACTTGTAGCTTTATAAAACGAGGCCCTGGTGGTTTTAGAAGTTGAATCTGGTAGAGAGCTACATAAACCGTTGGCATTGGCAACACTGTGAGAGAGAAGTGTGAAATAGTGGTGGGTCGTTAACGATTTTTGGGTTAACGCAACGAAGCCGTTAATTTAATCCTGTTAACCTATTAAAAAAGCCGTTAACGTTATTAACAGGTTTTCATTAACAGGTTTTGCGTTAGCAGCTTCAGATAACGTTAGCGACTTTTGAATACCTATTCGTTGAGTTAATAATATGCGCTTTACCAAAATTGTTGAATGAAACAGTTGATACATTTAACGGGTTTTGCGGTAAACAAAAAGCAGTTAATTCGTTAACATTAGATTAACAGTTTTCGTTGAGTTAATAATATGCGCTTTACCAAAATCGTTGAATGAAACAGTTGATACATTTAACGGGTTTTGCGGTAAACAAAAAGCAGTTAATTCGTTAACATTAGATTAACAGTTTTCGTTGAGTTAATAATATGCGCTTTACCAAAATCGTTGAATGAAACAGTTGATACATTTAACGGGTTTTGCGGTAAACAAAAAGCAGTTAATTCGTTAACATTAGATTAACAGTTAAAAAAAGCCGTTCGTTGAATTAACGCCCACTCCTAGTGTGAAAGGGTTTTTTTGGCGGGAACGCAAAAAAGTTCACGTCGTTGCAATGTATTATTTTTCAAAACTTGTGTTTTTCCAGTGTTGATGTTTAAAATTGGTTGTGTTTTACGCATTAAGTGCTGAATTACGAGCATGAGTGTTGGCAAGTGATATAATGTGGTGAAACGTGGTTTATCATGTTGCTTCCAAAACTCCATAGAAGTCTCTAGTAAAGTTGGCACCACTTTACTGGGGCATGACTTTGACTGGACTATGACTACCTGACTTGGACTGGACTATGACTGTGACTATGACTAAGTGAAATATAATATATATAATGCACACTATGTAGACTTTTTAATATTGCGACTGAAGGACTTTGTATCCAGCTGGTCAAGAACTTATGAGGCATTTTATTTAAAAAAAACACTAGTTCCGCTTCATTTCTAGATGGCGCTGTAAGTACATAGTTTAAACCTTTCAAACCACAGAGTAGTTCAAACATAAAAAAATGCTTAGACTACCTAAAAAGAAATGTCAAATTCAGTTGAGTGGACCACGAGTACATAGTCTGTCATAGGGTTCTGTAGTATCTCCTAAGTAGTCTGTGGTGCATTTTTATTAAGTAAATTGATGTACAGTAGGTCTGCGAGATAGATAAACGTTAATATTATGATCCAAAATAAAGCCAAGGTACCCCGCAATGAAGCTAAAACAAAACGAGAGCTTAGAGTTGTCAGTCAGTATCGTGACACATTTCCTTTAACCTGTGGTCTATGCTTGAAACAGTGACAGTGACAGATTTTAGCAAAAGCCACAACTGACGCCATCTATTTAGTCATGCATAAAATACAATTTCTTATTTTTAAAACACCTCATTCTAAAAAAAAAAAAAAACAAGTGTGATACGTAGTATCCCTTAGTAGTCTGTGGAAGTGTGAAAGGTGAAAGCTAGCGAAGCGTTGTATACTCTTTGGGTGAAAGCAGGCCCGGGTCAGCTTTAGTACCGATGTCTCCACGAAACGCTCGTGTCACACGCATGCCGACATTTTCTTTGCATCAAGTGACTTCTATAATGTCAAAAGTCAATTGTGTTGTTGTCATGGAAATTATGTACATAACACAACCTAATTAATCGGTATAATTCGTAGTTTTTCTGGCTTTTTGTGTATAATTTCAAATTAATATATCATTATCATCATCTTCTTTGCCTTTTTCCCATTTCGCATTTGTTATTGGGGTCGGCTCTCAAGCTCCCAGTCTAATCTGTAGCGGCAAGCTACCAGAATTACACGAGCGACTACAGGATCGGACCGTGAGTTTGCCTAATTCTCAGCTGTTCTTGTTTTTCGTTAATCCTGATAGTTTCAGGTTTCGCACATTTATAAGTAAATCTAGATAAGACCCGTTAAATTTCAGTGGGGGCTGGGGGCCCTTTATCTCCACGGCGCGCTGGGCTGAAGCTCAAATTGCCCTTATACAAGATCTGGCCCTGAGCGACTGCCATCTGATCTCACAACCCATAAGGAACCAGTAACAAGGATGGTTAGACCTGGTATCAGATTCTATCAGGCGTCTGACTACCCGTAACGATTGCCATAGATGGTCTTATGACAACCGGGACCGACGGCTCTCGGAGGCACGGATGGCATCGAAAACTGCACATAACTTACTAGATAAATCATCGGTGCAAGGCCGAGGATCGAACCTGGTGCCGTAAGATTGCGAAGTGCACATGTTACTGCTCTGCTACCATCGCTCTTACTTCAAATTATATACCAATTATCTTAATCAGTTGAGCATGGGCAGAGACTATGGTTATTGATCAACACTATGGCGACGCGAAAATGTCATGTTGAAGCTTGCAACTAATAAAACTCATCGCCTGTTAAGTATCCCAAGGGACGATAAATTACGAGAATCATGGTTGTCTTTTCTGATTCCTACAAATACTGAGCTCAGTGGCCTGTCTTAGTGAACAAACGTGTTCGCCAAAATCACTTTGATATACCCCCAATTTGATGCGATGGGTAACCGTCTTTTGCATGGATATCCTTGTTCACTGCAAATGAAGTGTTGCACGGGATTCCCTTGAGCTTATCTGGTGAGTAAACTCAATTTGAATAGCAAAAATAAATAATTAAAATAAAAATGGTTTCAACCCAAAATATGGCCTAAAAATGGCAGTAAAAATACAAAGCTTAGGCTAAGAAATAAAAATAAATAAAAGCTATATCAGTCTCATTTGTTTCATTTAATCCTTATTAGCGGGTGCTTCATCTTCCTGTAGTATTAAAATATAATAGGTTAAAATAATAATAATAACTTCCTATGTAACTTCCATGTCGATATTTTTTTGGCGTGGCGCGTCACTATGGTATCGATATCGATATTTGAATATGGAGCTAGGTACATCACTATGGCGACACCAGCGTTTCGTGGAGACACGGGAACTAATTGTCGATCATATAGAGCTGTCCTATCTGTCTTTGACTAGTATAGTAGATATCTGTGGGTGAAAGTGTGTCTGTGTGACGCCTGAAATAATTATTAATTCTGTGTTAAATTGCACAGAATTCGCCTTATTTACATAGTTAAATTGTTAATTATTATTTATTAATCATGGTGTTTACCCCTGTAACCCACGTGTTATTCGATATGGACGGCTTAATTCTAAGTGAGTGCAAAAAATAACCTAAAATTACATCCTTTTACATTTTATATGAAAAGATAATCAAAATGTACACAAATCGTTGGTACAAAATAATAGCACATTGCATGCATCACTTATATGGTTAAGATAGGGAGAATCGGGAATAATGCTTAACTTTTTGGTCGTGAAATGCAATGGTATAATAAATCAAACAATGTTTCCTTTACTTGCTCTTTATATAATTATAAGTAGATGGGAATCTTAAGTTACATATTCTAAGAAGGGATACATTGTTTGGCTTTCATGGCAAATGGTTGAACATCACATTTGATTTCAAGTCCACTACCAAGACCAATAGAGACACTGCAACTAAATTAAATGTCTTCAAATGTTCGCAAGAACGGGGAGTTTCCGGTATAGGCGCAAGGTTTCTATAACATGGTGTGTTTTACTAAATTCATAGATACGGAGGATTTATACACAGTAGCATTCCAAAATATAGTCTCGAGATTTGGTAAAGAATACACCTACGAGATCAAGTTGACATTAATGGGGACTCAACAGATTGAGGGAGCGAAAATGTTGATAGATCGGCTAGAGTTGCCTATGACTGTTGAAGAGTTTTTGACAGAGGCTAAGAAGCAATATGAAGTGTTGTTCCCAGATTCCGAGTTATTACCTGGTAAGTAAAATACATGAACTGTAATAAATTATTTATTTACTCTTATGGTTTAGATTATAGCAACCATTGGACTTTTAAAAACATCGATGGAAATCTCTGCAATGTGTAAAAACATTTTATATAACAGTAATGTGAAAATGTGTACAAAATTTGTTTAGTTAGAATTGGAATATGATTAGTCGTACAAAATTCATAGTAAAAGAAAATAGATCAATAAACAGTTCACCGTTCCCTATTCACATTTCAACCGGCCATTCAACAGATTTCTAGAAACCAGCCACTAACGGATTTACTTTTAACCAGAGAACAGCCAGTTCCTGGAACTCTGGATTTAAAAGAAATCAATTGGTGATATTGACCGGTTAACATTTAATAGTGTTAAACCACTACAATACAATACAATACAATACAAAAATTCTTTATTGTATACCACAAAGTACTTAATTAATGTTACATAATATCTGTAGTAGGTATTACAATGGGCAGCCTTATCACTAAAAGCGATCTCTTCCAGGCAACCTTTGGATGGACAGTATTAGTTGAACTAGGAGTAGACGGTGGTGTACAATACGTAATCAGTTATCAAAAATACATTGAGAATTAATCCAAAAACGTCTGGTTGAAGCTAAATATTTAATGATAATAATATTAAAATAGAAAATAAAAAAGTATCAAAATATTCACACTCTAGATATACCTATACCTAATAAATAAACTAATACATAAGATATATACATATATATATTAATAAATATTATACATATTATATAATATATAATATACACATACTTATAATCCACTATGTATCATTAATCCCTATTTTTCAGGTGCAAAAATATTAATAGAGCATTTACACAAGCACAAAGTACCTATTGCTTTAGCAACAAGTTCTACTAAGGAAAGCTATGAAATGAAGACAAATAAGCATCACCAGGAACTGTTCTCATTGTTTCCCATCAAAGTTTTTGGGTCGTCTGACCCTGAAGTGGAGAAAGGGAAGCCATCACCTGATATATTTATAGTAGCTGCTGGTAGATTTCCTGATAAACCTCAGTTAGAACAAGTAAGGATTATATTTGAACTACCATGAATGGGCTACATGTTCTTTTGTCATGTATAGGATACCTTTATAGAGCGAGCCCCACACTCCCATAGACAATACACTCCCTCTATAAAGGTATCCTATACATGACAAGGCACAGCATACAAGTAGTGAAATTCTTACCAGTATAGTATTATGGTATGGCTGGCCAAGGTGCTACATGACTTTCTTAGAAGCAAAAATGCTTTCACTTTAAATTAGCTGCTGCATGAAAGACTGTGCATGTGTGGGTATGTCTTTTGTCAGGGATTCATTTATTATTATTAACTAATTATTATTTCATGGCTTTTGGGATAAGTTGTTAATATGTACCAAATAATCCTAAGTTAATCACACTAATATTATAAAGGCGAAAGTTTGTATGTGTGTTTGTGTGTATGTGTGTATGTTTGTTACTTCTTCACGCTTAAATGGCTGAACGGATTTATATGAAATTTGGAATATAGATAGCTTATATACTGGATTAACACATAGGCTTCTTTTTATCCGCGGGTGAAACCGCGGGGCGCAGCTAGTGGGAAATAAGTGTGATGCATAAAATAATTATGATTAGAGAACAAAAAGTAAGATGTTTATTTTTTGTTGCATTGATATAGAAACACCAAATATGAGGGCCATGGATATGGATTTCATACCAATTTTAACATAATGCCTTTCTTTTAATCCATTCACAAGAAAAAAGGTTTTGCTTTTGACAGACCCTAACGGTTTTTTGTATTTCCTGAAATTTATAACATGGGTGTCTCTATGGCCGTAGTAAATAGGTACCTTCTAGATTGACATGCTCCATCTCCCATACCACTTACCATCAGGTCAAATGTGAATCTGTTATAGCTAATCCAGCCAGGTTCCGTTTTTTAAACTAAGGTATGGAAAGGTTTATAAATAACCCTATGGCCTACTCCGTTGCTGTGTGTGACTATCACGGCAAAACAGTTATTTTGCTGAAATGTTTGCTTTTGTATCACCTGTAGTTATAGCACGGCCGGTAGACAAAACTGTCTTTCCCTTGTTTTACCAAGCAAGTATGAAGAAAGTGACGTAAAACGGGGAAAGACAATTTTGTCTAGCTTCCATGCTAACCCAGCTGGATCATAAAAGGTTAAATTTTATTCTGGAAAATTGAAAGTTCCCGCGTGAAACGGGTAAAGTTGCGGTTAAACCGCGGGGCGCCTAGTAGTAATAAATATCTGTAGACGTTTCATGCAGCACCTTCTAGCCCCTAATTAGATTGTGCTATGGAATTCAGATAACTGATAGTAGTATAGTTGAACAAACACAAAATATGCCTACTCTCTTTTTTCAGTGCTTGGTGTTTGAAGATGCAGTTAATGGTGTGAAGGCAGCAAGGGCAGCGGGAATGCAAGTTGTGATGGTGCCAGACCCTCGGATGCCGCAGGCTTTGACCACAGAAGCTACCCAAGTAATTGATAGTTTGGAGAAATTCAAACCTGAACTGTTTGGTTTGCCACCTTTTGATGAATAATTTTATCGGGTCAAATGTGGGTCAAAAAATAATGATCCAAACCAGTGACTTGACTGTCTTAAATTTACTGTACATAATGTAAGTGAAACATGGTCTGTTTGTATGTACCACTCGTTCCACACTACACAAAGGTTAACTGGAAGAAAATGCTACTTAGCATTAAGTTCGCCTAAATACTTGGTTTACTCTTGTGCAATATAGCATTTTCTATCTATCTATATAAAGACCATTATATTATACCTGTGTATTTCACATCAAATGCTAAACCAATATGTATTATGTATACTTGTATAGATGAAAGTTTGTACACAGATTCCTTACCTACAACACTGATAAATAATACCTACTCCTAAAGCTGCTTTTACAAAATTATGCGTAGTTGCAAGGTTTTCGTCGTCAATATTTGATGCATAGTTTTTGTTGTCTATACTTAGGCATTATATGAAAAATACTATTCATTTCATCTTCTTCGATAATGACAGAGCAAATTTTAGGTTGAATACCTATTTATTTAGTAATCATCATTCTCCTGGGCCCCGTTTTATAAAGCTACTAGTACAAGCTAACAATTGTAGCAGCTACAAGAACAAGTTACTACAAGTTACTAGTTACGGCGTTTTATAAACAACAATTATCGATTACAAGTGTAAATTACAAGTATAATGCACATCACTATGAACGTCACTGAGGCCTCACGGCGGGGACCACAGACTAAGTAGAGGATAAAGTGTAGATTATGATATTACAAGTTGCACATCACTATGAATGAACGTCACGGTCAATAGCTTTTTTTAGTTTGGCTCCCATTCATTAGTGAATTTAGCCGGTGTGAATTTTACATTAAATCCCTACATAATGTAGAAATTAAAAACATTATATTTGTTTGTTGTGGCTTTCATGCCAAATTGAATTACCTTTTTTAGATGAACTTATATTACCGGGATAGATGCGGTTTTTTTCGGAAATTCATGAAATCCCGCAGAAAATTATGCAAGTTTTGGGTGAAATCGCGGGGCGTCTCTATTTTTAAGTAAACAAAGTTAGGTCTAAGTCACTATTGGTTTTGTAATATACAGCTACGCTCATTTTTCATGGGCTTCGCTCAAGCTGAATTTCTCATTATTTAAACATAATCAGTTCATATTTACTTAATTTAACTAATTGAACATTAATTAATACGTGACACGACCAGTACAATACACTTTCAATAAATTTATCTAAGCTTGTACTTCATTTTACCTAGCTCTTTAGTCAGGTAAAAAACTTTACAAGTTGTAGTTCCGTACACTTGTAATGACCAAAACAATTGTTCGATTTTACATTTTAAAAATGAAAACACACTATGGATTGTCTATGGTCTAAGAACAAGTGCTTGTAATTCATAGAGTAAAGCAATATATCGGGGGATTTAGCTTGTAACTTGTTGTCTTGTAGCTTTATAAAACGCATTATTTCACTTTTTTTGGGCTGTGTTGCCAGTTTTTCGCTACAAGTACAAGACTTGTAGCTTTATAAAACGAGGCCCTGGTGTTCGTTTCGGCAAAAACACACAGAGACCCAATTTGACAGCTCTAATTTGCAAATTCTGTGTAACGTAAGTCTCCAAACTAAATTATACCCCACTAAATACATCCCGTACTTCAATAATGTAAGAACAGATTTTCAATGTTTACCTTTAAAGCAGTTAAAAAAAAATGATACTGATTTTTATTAAAAAACGCTTCAACATAAGGTCGAATATCTCCGGAGTATTTGGTCAAACTGACGGACGCTGCAAGCTCGGTACCGCGCGGGTACTGAGCTCGCCAAAATGTAATAGGGCCATCCATCCATTATATTACATGAGACGAATCTAATTACACAGGGAGTGAATTTTAAGATTATTATTTCAACTGTACATTATGTAATAAACTACAATAAAATTGATAGCAAATTTCAAGTGTAAATATGTTTACAGCTGCTCATAGTCATTGAGATAAGATAAATGATTGTCTGATGTAATGATGTACCTAACACTCTGTCCTTGCGATGAAAAACACAAGTTGCTAATTAGTTACCTGTACCATATCATTTGCACCACAGCTAGTACCTACTGTAGTCTAGTCTATGATAGAATTGTGTTGTACTTAAATATTGATAGTAATACTGACTGTGATAAGAAAAAATGAATAAAATGGTGTACAAACCCGTGACGCATGTTTTATTTGATATGGATGGACTATTGTTGAGTAAGTTTATTTTTAGTACCTAGCTGTAGCCCAGACATTATATATAGTATCTGTAGTGTAGGTACTTGGAAGTAGGCCTTGCTAATTTTAAGATTTATTGTACAGGAGAGATTTCTTCTTAAAAATAAGCTAATAAAAATTTCCTATGAGTTTATGTTATTTCCAGTGTTGTGTTTCATCGACTCAATAACGTTTGAAAATTCTGCCCCTATTGTCTTCCCCTATTTTACTACACATGTAGCGGGTGAACAGGGGTAAAACCCCCCATTGGGGCGGAGGGGGGCTATTTATCCTACCGCCCATGCTACGGGTGCGGCTGACTCACGAATCTCTGTATAAAAGCAGTTGCATGCTTCGAATATATCCATTAAATAGATACCCTTATTTATACTTTCAGACACAGAGGACCTTTACTCAATAGGATTTCAAAGAGTAGCGTCTCGTTACGACAAAGAGTTTACTTTCGCGCTGAAATGCAAGATAATGGGTCAGCACAGTCGCGAGTTCTCGCAGACCATCGTAGACGACTTGGAGCTGCCGATTACTGTTGAAGAGTTCATGAGCGAAACAAGGGAGATATTCGATGAGCTGTTCCCGGAATGCCAAATTATGCCTGGTGATTATATTTTTCATACAAACTAGTCTCTGCCCTATTAGCTCTGTCTAACTTTTTTATTGTTTATAGACAAATTATATGACCATTGCTTGTAATGCTTTTAGAACCAAGAAGGTCTCCCTTATCTTAAGGTCTAAATCAAGAGATATTTTCGTATGTCTGTATTTATTTATTTAGTAAACCTTCAAAGTTAGTAAGAATTTAAAAATAGGTCAGTTAATTTTAGATATTACTAAAGGCCTTCTGCTAAAGGAATAGTACAACTTATATTATTATTTATTGCACTTTACACCTATTGATTTGCTATGTAAGGCTTCCCTACCCTAGTATTTTTTAAAATCTATTTTTTAAGGGGATTTTAACCCTTGATATCTTATTACCCACTTATGGTTTTAACTTTCAAATGAGAATTCTTAATAGGCTGAAATTTCATTTATTTTTAGGTGTGAAAAAACTGATACAGCATCTATACGAGCATGACATTCCAACGGGTCTAGCAACAAGTAGCAGTAAGGAGTCATACGCGTTGAAAGCACAGAACCACATGGAGCTGTTTGACCTGCTGGAACACAAGACCTGGGGATCTTCGGACCCTCAAGTGAAGAGGGGCAAACCTTACCCGGATATATTCATTGTCGCGGCTAATAAGTTCCCTGGGAAACCATCTCCAAATCAGGTAAGACAATTTGTTATTTTGAAGTTATCGTGCACCTGCCCGATGCACATCTGATCTATAAATCTAAAAATATATACTATAATGTATGTATTACTGTAACTGGGATGTACATTATTAAATTTTTATATTTTTAAATGAGGATTGATATATTTTTTGTTTGTGTGTCTTTTCGACCGCGTATTGCGCTGGACCTACTGGACGGGTTTCGATGAAACTTGGTATGGTTATAGCTAATTTTTTAGAACATTTTGATTAAGGATATTTTATGCTTTCAAAAACTTGGAAGTGCCACTTGCACAAAGCAATAAGGAAGTAATTTTTCGTAAGGTTTTTTTGCTAGTATAAGTATTACACATATTATTAAGTATTACAAGCTAGTATAATTATGTACACCTATAATATAATTATGTAATGTACCTACGTAACGTGATCCATACGCTCCGATAAATCATTACCGTTGCATTGCAAAATAGAGATACAGAGTATGTAGAGGATGGAACTGTATTTATAGCCAGAACGCTCTCGCGGCTTGGAAAGTGCTTATTTCTAGCAGTGGCATTAACTTATATATTTATTTATTTATTTGAATGAATGCCATACCTTCAAGTGGACATTACAGTTACCTAATTCGTCTACTCGAGGTCCTAAAACTAGTATACACAAAAAATAAAAACAACAATGTAACAAAAAAATACATAAATATAAAAATAAACAGGAGTCAAGAATCTTTACGTCACTATGTAAGTATCTACAATCTCCAATGCCGTTCTATGGAACTCCATTGGAATACAATTTTTTTTTTTATAAATTTTTGTAAAAGTGCCCTACGATCACATACATAGGTCCCGGACCCTAACTAGGATTCCCTGTATCTAGGGACCCAGGAACTATGAGGACCATGGTCCCACAACACCCAGACCCAGACACAATTCATTGGAACTCATTTGGAATAGGTCCAGATGCTGGTATTGGCGCAGAACAGCATTGAGAAAGCGCAGCGCGTGTAACATCGGAGACTGTCGCCTGAGCGCAGTCCGGCACACGGGCACTCCAAACAAGTCATGCCGCCTAGCTCTTATGTACTTGTCTGGAACTGTCAACGATATTTTTCCTTTCTTATGTGATGATGTAATCCTTCCAGTGCCTAGTGTTCGAAGACTCCATCAACGGTGTGCGGGCAGCTCGCGCGGCTGGCATGCAGGTTGTGATGGTCCCGGACCCAAGGCTGGACCGCTCTCTGGCCCCAGATGCTACTCTCATCATAGATTCTGTTGAACATTTCCAACCGGAAATGTTTGGATTACCACCGTACAAAAATTAATCTAACGAATTATTTATTTTAACTATCGTATGACTAATTTAGTTTAAGTTAGTCCAATTTAACTAAACCACCCATATAAGTGAATGTACACTGTAGTCGTGACGTGAGCAATCAAAAGTAGAGCCACAGAATAGGTATTAGAAGAGGATAGTAATCTCTCAATTTGATGCAGGCATGAAGAATTTCTGGTGGATTGAGAACTGCAGACTACGGAAGGTAGAGGGGGTGAGACTATACCTATTATACTCTTTTACTTTTAGTTATTTTACATTCTTCTGTGTTCTGTGTATTTTATTTGTAGTAATATTCTTGCAACTTAATTTTTAGTGGGTGTAAATGCACTGTTAGGTACTATCATGGAACAAGGAGGAGAGGTATGCCAATACACCAAGAAAACAGCGTAGATAAAAAATATGCCTAAAACTAGATGGCGTTGCGCAAATGAGCGGGTTATAAGTTGAGCGTAGATCAGAAATATGCCAAAAAACTGTTTTAAACCTAGCCCGCCGTAGCTACCCGTATAGCCCGCTCATTTTGCAACGCCATCTAGTTTTATGCATACTTTTGATCTACGCTGTTTTCATGGTGTATTGGCGTTCCTCTCCTTGTTCCGTGGTACTATTTATGTATTCTGGCTGTACACTAACGCACCGCTTGGGATGTTTTATGATTTTACTCCCACCAGTATCTACCAAGCCAGTCCTTGTGTCGGTGTCGCAGATGATAAGTGGGTGCTAAGACTATGCGTGTTTTGCTCACACATTCCGGTTTTAAATATTATCTCTATTCTCTTTCGTGGCCGACCGTGCGAGCAGTGATACATGAAATGCTTCAGGGGGTCTAGCAAAGATACCTTTACCTAGACATTACCTGCGGACAAGCGCTTGTCCGCAGGTAATGTCATTCCCATACATTTTGAGTTATCGATTGGCGTTAACGCTAATGGAAAGGGGTCTTTGCTAGACCCCCTGGCTCGTTTTACTTTCGTTTCCTCCGCTGGCAACCCCGACAGAGTACTGTTTTTCTCTCCAGTGATAGCCTATGAGTAGGCGACGGTTATACCGTGTTAGCTTTAATAAGTTGTTAGTTATTTACCGATTGAGGATGGGAAAAGCTGCCCTAGCGTGGCGACTGTTGAATTCATGTTTTAATCAATCTTTCTTTTTATATTTTATATATGAGAAGGAAGGAAAGGTGACAAAATGTTTTAGCCTTAAGGCCCTTACAACGGCGCTGTGCGTGCTAAATTGCATTTTGTTACGTTAGCAATAGTAACTATTATGCAATTTTATTGTAATAATCTTCTGTATGCTAGTCCTATTATTTATTCTGTGGCATTTACCATGTTGGTAAGTATATTATAAAGTAACTATTAACACAGTATTGTGGCCTTTAAAATTAGTATTTTTAAATTATTTTAATATTAGGCATTAAAATACTATTCTTAACACTTTAGTTAGGTAATGTACCTGACGGATACTATATTTACACGCTATAATATATTAATTTATGTATATCTAATCTAATGACAATAAAACAAATCTGTATATTTTATCAACAATGTATTATTGATATTATACTTTAAAATTAAGTAAGTACCTACTAAAATATAAAGATATGACTAGACAACCTTATTATTGTGACTATGGGATTCATGCTTATAGCATTCTTACATTAGGCTATGCCCAGTAAGTTTAGGGAGCAGACGAATAAAGCTTTTATTATATACTAGCTTATGCCCGCGGCTTCGCCCGCGTGCACTATCCCTCACCAGATGGATTAGCACGGACGGTAGACAAAATTGTCTTTCCCCGTTTTATAATTTTATCACTTTCTTCATACTTGCTTACTTGTCAAGTGGAGCAAAACAGGGGAAAGACAATTTTGTCTATTGTCCATGCTAACCCTGCAGGAACCGTTCAATTTCCCAAGATAAAACTTACATTTTAGCGCACCCCTACATTATGCAATGAAACTATCTTCGAAATTTAAAAGTTATAACTTCAGCGGCTTAGACTGTGCGAGCGTCTGACGATGGGACCTTATCCATTGAGGCATGAAATTCTAATATTGCCGAGAACCTTATGTATTTGTGTTGTGCATTCCAAATTTCAGTATATGGACAAAAGTTTTAAAATTCTCATACAAACTTTAACTACAAAATTCACCCCTTTTGAGGTTGATATTCAAAAAAATAAGAAAATAATATTTCATTTATTTTTATACTTGTTTGTATGTGTCATGTTTCAAAACGATACGTTACGGAATGTAAGTTTTTCACACAAACATTTTTGACCCTTTTCACTCACTGAGGGATTGAATTTACAGAAATCATCTCCTAAGCACGCGCTTGTATCTTAAAAAAAGCCACCCTCCAAGTTTCAAGTCTCTACGTTCCGCAGTTTGGGCTGTACGTTGTCTGCCAGTGGTTCACAGTTTGTATAAGGTAAGATATTCTATGGTAAAACAATATATGTACCGTAGTGTGTAGTAAAATATTAATATTATCGTGTACACGGAACAAATACTCCATCCACTTCAATAGTATATTCTATGTAGATATCGAGTCACAGTCAAAGGTCGATATGCAGTTTCTTCACGAAACGGGTGGTAATCCAAGGTTTGACAAGCCTTCGAGCAAACCCCGAAACCCCGAAGTAACTTCCAATTTCGGCTTAAAGGTTAGGTTGGTTTGGGCTTTGACTAGGGGTTAGTTTTTTGATCCGTAGTTAAAGTAACCAATGGTTAAAATCTAACAAACTTTGCCGGCGTCTGTATTTCCCGAGAACTACAATCTTGGAGTCTTCAAATCGAGAGTGAACAGGTATCTTCTAGGCAAGCGCGGTACTTCCTAGACCGCATCGACACTTAACATCAGGTGAGATAGTGGTCAAGCGCAAGCCTATCGAACAATTAAAAAAAAAAGCCATTGGTTAGAATTTGTTAAGAGTTTTAACGATTGGTTATTTAACTACGAATCAACAACCCGCCCTAAGACCTCAAGTCAGACCTAGGAGAGCCGGAGCTTCGAGGTTTGACTATAACAATATGTAGGTATTATACTACTCGTCGTACGTCATTTATTATTCACACATATATCTATTTACTTCCGGCGTCTATGACCATGCAAAATTCGCAGGTTATATTTTACATTAACGCTTAAATTTAAGCGAGGTTCGGTGAGATTTCGTTATTATTTTAAGTTTTTTTTTAATATGTAAACGAATGACTTGACGAGCTAGTCCTTTGCCTGGTATTAAGCGTCACGGCCGCCCATTACAGATTGCAGTGTCACTCGGAAATCTAAATTCAAGTTTCGCGTGACACTGCGCACTGCGCACGTCATCCTGAGACATCACACAGTCTAAAAAAGATTTCTAGACTGCGAGATCAGTTCAGCAATTGCCCAGTAATTTCACTAGCTACAATGCCCTTCAAACCGGAACACAGTAGTGCTTGCACACTACTGCTTGGCGGCAGAATAACTGGCAAAGCGGTGGTACCTACCTAGACGAACTTTGCAGAAAAGTCCTACCACCTAGTAAATTAATCAGTGTTTCATTACATTCATTTCCTATGTGGTTATAATCCTTCATTATAAGGTGGCAGTCCAAAAAGTTCAGGTTGAAACTCTTCAAGCGAGTTTAGTACAAGAGTGGCTCCGCTGAATTGTGCCGGATCTATTCGCGGGTCTGGAACTAAAACTACCTGCATGTTGGCTGCTATGCCTGCTTTCAGACCATTTACAGCATCCTCAAATACTAGACACTGGAACAAAAAGTATTAGTTACTATGAAGACAAATGGATACTTAGTAAAAAAAAAATGCGCTATTATTTTATTTTTGCATACATATAGCAATAATATCCTCTGTGTGCATTATGCCCATCTGCACTAAAGTAATAACATTTAAAATAATACTAGCATATAATTTCCAAATAATAAATTATTATTAGGGATCAGACTATTTATTTATTACTTCACTAGTTTTTAGTGTTTTAGTAGTTAGTTTAAAGAATAAAGGCACATTGCCCGATTAAAAAAAAAACTAGCAGAATAAGATTTAACTTGGAAATATTATGTATTATTCATATTAATTAATTTGGTACAAAAAATCACTCAAAAACTGTATGTAGGTAGACCGTACATAATCAGGAGATACTTGTAAAGTAAAATCTCGGAATTATATAAAATTCATTTTAAATAAATAAATAAATTAGAAACATAACATTATCTTTAAAATAATGATGTCCGGTGAAATTTAAGATTATTTTATATAGCATAATACTTGATAGAAAAATATAATAAAAATACTTTTTAACAACAAAGTCCCTCCCATGTTTTCATACAAAAAACTTACATTTTCAGGCTTAGGTTTATCAGGAAACTTAGATGCGCAGACCACGAATATTGCAGGATCAGGTTTACCCTTTGTCACTTGAGGATCAGTTGAGCCCATGGTGAGGTGACTGAACAGTTTGAGAATGTCTTTGTAGTTCTGCATCTTCATATCAACACTATCTTTGCTGGAACTTGTAGCAAGGGCTATTGGTATACACTTGTTGTGTAGATGTTCAACTAGTTTTTGTGCTCCTGAAAGTGGTGTTTTTATATTATGGACATCTAGGTGGGTAACATTTAACCGAAATACTTTTGACATAATGTCACTGCAATACAACTCATTTGATCGAAACGACTTAAAGTTACGATAGCACTAAAAGTCAGAAGCTATACCTACAATTATTTGACATAATGCTCTGTAGAAACAATACCAGTTGAGATAATGATATTATGACATAATGATCAGAGAACATAATTACATTTGATATACTTTTCATTTGGCATAAATAGTAATTCCATCTAAAAGACGGCAGTTAAAAGTATGTAACGCAGATTACTAGGTTAGGTTATGTTTGAACTGCGACAACACAACGCGCGAGCCGAGCGAGCAAAGCGAGCGTACCGCGGCAGCGGCCGGCGAAGCGCTTAAAAGTATGTAACACGGTTAGGTTATGTTTGAACTGCGACAACACGACGCGCGAGCAAAGCGAGCGTGCCGCGGCAACGGCCGGCCGGGCGAAGCGCTTGAAAGTATGAAACGCAGATCAATTGGTTAGGTGTTGGTTGGAACTTCTGTCAAAATTCGGAACTTCGGTAGGTATGTATTTTAATTTGGTATTTTATTAATAGATTTCGGTCTAATGTTATGTATTGCTTCTGAGATTCGAGCACAATATTAGTATGTATAGTGTATTATAGGTATTGTAAGTTATCTTTTGAGGAGTATTCACTAGTTTTCATTTGACCACGGTCTCACCTGATGGTAAGTGACGACGCGGTCGACGATGGAGCATGCTGGCCTAGAAGATACCGGTTCATTCTAGCCTTAAAAACTCTCAGGTTATATTTGTCAGGAAACAATGAGAATCAAAACGCTTTGTACGTATTTTAGGCATTCCTACCATATACGGATGCCGTGTTTCCGTGCGTCTAGATGAACGATGGTAAAAAAGGGATGGGGGATTAAGTTGTGCAATTCCGTCGCACACTCTCTCTTGTATATCTGCAGGCCTAGCATGCGCACGGCGATAAAATTATCTCAATACTTTTTCTCGTGAGAGACCGAGACAAAGCTATGGTAGCGCCTAAGCGTGTCTCACTCTAACAGCGACGACAAGTTTTCTCGCGGTGCGCATGCTAGGGGGTCTGGTGAATGGTAGGTATTCTTCTGTTGTTATGTCTGTAGTATTTCGTTCAAATGAATATTATTTGTTTTGAATGGTATACTAAATGACGTTCGATCAAGCGTTGGTATTACTAGTGTATAATCGAGATTTTTTATTTCGGACTTTTATTACTTACTCCATCTAAGTAGGTACTTCACAGCCTATATTTACTAAACATTAACTATCTTGTCAAAATACTATGTAGGTAGCATTTTGCAGTTTTATGCTATTTACCTGGCATAAGCTGCACATCAGGAAACAATACCTCATATATTTCGAGACATTGCCTCATAAATTCCTCAACTGTTAAAGGCAGGTCCAATGTTTTTATTATCTTATCCGCGCACTCGCGCCCTTGGAAGCCCAGTAGACTAGACTTTAGTTCCCATGTAAATTCCTTTCCATACCTAGTGCTTACGGATGAAAATGCCTCCGTATAAAGCCCCTCAGAATCTAAAATGGAACAGTTATAATAAGTAACACAAATAGGTAGGCACTGTAAAATATTACGCAATCACATTACTTGCAAATGAATGGGATTGGATTTAGACAGTACTTAGTAACTTACTTACCCAATAATAGTCCATCGAGATCGAATAGCACATGTGTAACTTTTTTGAACTTCATACTCTCAGTCAAGGAACATTTATGGTAGGTATTCCAGTATATTTGATTGGTACTCTACTACAAAGACTTCTATGTATACACCAGACAGGACATCTCTAACTTGCATTGTCAACCACTGCAAATATGCCAATGAGCATCTTCTCGCTCATACGATGCTCAGCACTCAAAGCGACTGCACGTGCAGCAGGGGATAGCAGTAAAAATTATGATCCGAATGTGCCATGGCACTAGCGCTGCGTGTTGTGATCGTTGGTTAGACGATTTAATCTAGTAAAGCGCTGTAGCGGATTTTAGTTTAATTATACAAAAAATGACAACTATTTGTGCTTTGAATAGCTTCTCTAGTACGTAGTACATATACCTCTTTGCTCTACTATAGAATTTATTTATAGGTTAGGGTAATGCTTCATAGACTGACCCCTGTGTAAATAAATAGGGTGAATTCTGTATACCTAATGCTTTAGACTAGAGCATATCCTTCATTTATACACACATTTATGTGTAAGTATAGTACTTACTACTTAGTAGGTAGATAGATAGCGGATTTAAATGTTTTGGCAGTAACTTTTTAGCTTCTGTCGCAATTTCGGATTTTTTTTTCTTATATTTTGGCTCCACACAAAACAATAGTGTATTTAGCCAGTGTCAAGTATTGTAATTTTTCATCGTGTTATATTATAGAATATTTCACCTAAAGTCAAGTCTTATAGTCACAGTCTGGGTAGCCATAGTCCCGTCTAAGTTATGCCCTAGTAATAAGTGGTGGCAACTTTACTAGAAGCTTTTATGGAATTTGAGCAACACGAAAAACCACGTTTCACCACGTTCTATCACTTGCCCACACTCATGCTTGTAATTCAGCACTTGATGCGTAAAACGCCACCAATTTTAAACATTAACGCTGGAAAAGCACAAGTTTTGAAAAATAATACAATGCAACAACGTGAAATTTTTCGCGTTCCCGCCAAAAACCCCTTCGGAATATTTGTCTTTATTTTGGTGTAAACAGGGCGAACTCTGCTTGGACTTGGCCCGTATACCCGTATTGCGATGCTCAGCTCAGCCTCAATCTTCGATCGGTGCTCAAGTAGGCAGAGATTTCATTCATAAAGTGATCAATTATTAGTGAATGAAATCATGAAATCATATCTTAAGCACTAATATGGGCCTTCAACTTAGGATTCATGGAAATCATAATAAAAAGTTTATCTGGTGTTTTGAAGTACTGGAGCACTGTGGCACTACACACCATTAAAATTTATACTTTTATACTTACGATATTATTTTTGAATATTAATTAGGTAAGCTTTTGCTTCTCTTCGAACCACAGAATAATATAACTGTACTGCTTCGTACACTCGCGCAGAGACACTAACTTTGAAGGCTGACTAAGAGGAAATCTTTCTAATTTGTGACGTCATGTGTATCACGTGACCACCGTCATGATAAAAATTGTGTTTAGCTTTGGCGAATGAATTTTAAAATTAAAAGGTGGTGTTTGACTCCTGGCCAACAATTCTACATTATTTCGGCTTCTACAGGCTTACGTACTAAATTATATACTCTGTTCTACAGTTCAAAAGAGCGTAACTATAATTTGCCAACAACAATGCCACTTCTTTTAGTTCTACAGGGTGATTGGTTCTTTCAGGGTGTGCTTAAACAGCCGTTAGGCTATCTCTTGAGCGTAACATTAGTTCATCGACTTTTTTATTTCAGAGTTATTCAGTTTTCCAATAATTTGAAAAATTTCGGCTTAAAATCACAAATTTCTGAAAATACGGCTAACAACTAGGTTCTCGAGTGGCGACCACGAACCGGAAAACGCAGCGTAGGCCGGCCCCCCACTCGGTGGACCGACGACCTGGTGAAAGCCGCGGGGAGCCGATGGATGCAGGAGGCGAGCAGCCGCTCAAGGAGGAGCGCTCTAGGGCAGGCCTATATATGTTCAGCAGTGGACGTCTTCAGGCTGATGATTATGATGATGATGATGGGTAACAACTAATAGGTTTCTGATAACTTTTATGTATGAACTTAAGCACAAACTTTACGTCAAATGATTAGTTTGTCTAAACTAAATAAAATGAAAAGTGCAAGATCTTAGGTAGCTTTTATTTAATTTATTAATGTTTATCCTGCATCTCGCAAGCGGTATTTTTTCCGCTTTTCGTATATAAGCAGCATCACTACAAATCACTGAATAATGAAAGTGTATCCTGCTGTATAGACTCTGTACGTTAATGAGTTGGTGCAACTCTTGCTTTATGGCGTAACATGGGATAAGGCGTAAAACTAATGCGAAGCTGGGGCGGGTTACCTAGCTTATTTATAATAATCACTCTTCGCGATGCGGCTACTCGGTGTTTCCGTAGAAATAATAAAGTGCGAGATAAAAAGGAAAAGTAGGTACCTACTTATTGCTCAAACCGGAATAGACCATAATTTGCATAAATACATTCCCGTATATAACAAAGTAGGTAACTAACTGTCTGTGTAGTAGTCAGCCGATAACATTTTGGAACGAAAACCTTACTATTATATGGGTTCGGAGATGAAACCCGATGCCCGAAATATAAAGGAAGCAGTCTACAGTTTTTGCTTTTATTCTGTCTCGGTATTCTATCGATCTACCTATAGCGTGCGTCAAAGAAAAGGGCGCATCTCCCTATACCTGCATACATCCTACCAAGGGGTCCAGACACTGCAGACGGCGTCTGTCTAAAGTTCCAATGTGACCCTCTTGTAACCTAAACGCCCTTGTCGTTTCACTACCTACCCTAATATGCACTAAAATGCCCGAGGTTAAGTTTTTCTTATGTTTGCGATGCCTTTGAAAGGAAGTGAACTCATTTATTTTCGACGCGCGTAGCTATAAGCGCTGCACAAAATGTTTTATATTTATAGTTATTTTATGTTGCTGTAATCGCTTTTAAATGCAAAGCTTTTTTACGTAATTCAGCGCTGGTATTATTTATAACTTACTTCGGTGGACGGCCGTTGATGCAGTAGGTAGGTATTCGGTGTCCAGTGTCCACTTTAGGACTTCATGTCATGTCCATCGCAGCGCAGGTCCGCACTCCGACGCGACACATTGTTTATTTTCGGGATATTTAATTTCGACTAGCCAATTATTCCACAATGGTAGGTAGGTACTACATAATAATAAAGGTAATATGTATAGGTATCTGCTTAAAATAAACTTTATAAAAGAAGTTTTTATTTCTATATTTCCTTAGCTTTAGGAATAAATTAATTTAACCGTCATGATGCTGTCGCGTTTATAACTATTTAATCCAGCGCTGGAATTAAATAAGCGGGGTTTCACTTCACATTAAATGAAAGAGTTATAGCACAGAGTAGGTACCTTGTTAAGTTATAGTTTCGATCGGTCACTGGTTCATAAAAATCTAGGCGAATTCAGTACAAATTCCAAATATGAAATATATCTTTAAAAATGATGTCCCGATCTGTCACACTTTTCCATAAGTATACACAGAATTCACACTGTAGGTACCTACGTACCAATACACAGATAGGTCTGTGCAAAAATAAGAAAAAGTACAGTCAACAACACTATTTAAATACTTAAGCATGTTTTTTGGGGCAAGCGTTTACTGAACGAACATCACCTTGAACCTTCTCTCCTTAGTAGATCATAAATGACACGCTGCGGCACTACCTCTTTCAGAATTATTTTCTGTTTTATTTACAATCCATCTCTCTGACTAGTCCTATAGTATATAATACTTAGTAACCTGTGCAGCAAACGGCATTAAATTCCATCCAGTAGTTTTTTCTTGATGAATTTTCATAGACAGAAAAAAACTATGTTTTTGGACTCTACTACTTTCACTGCAAAAAAAACCTTGTTTTATTTTTTTTCTATGCACATATTTTACCTTGGTTTCGTTTTATTTAACTAGTAACTTATTCTATAGATTTTATAAATATACATTTTTTGATTTGAAACATGTAAACATGTAATTTACGCGTGCGAAGCCGCGGGCAGCAGTTATTTACGCCATAATAAGGCATATATTACCTAATTGAAAAGTTATTCCTAAAATAAAATTTTCAAACTACTTACGGTTTTTGCTGTTTTGTGCGATGCCATGATGTGACACCGGAATAGTGGAGGCCAAAATATGTCGTCAAATGTTGATATTTTACTTCGAACTCGATATTTTTCCGAGAATCAGGCCCCTGAAATTGACACCGCGCGCATACACGTGCGTTTTACAACGGTTTTCAAGAGTTTTACACCTGGTTACTGGATAGAATAGGTAGGTTCCTAAGTAGACTACTAGACCACATAATAGGTAGTAACTTGATGCCAAAGTAAAACATGAATTTGCTTACCAATCTACATAATGTCCGGCGCTAAGATATCCAGGAAATAATTGACAAACCATTTGTATTTATAGTCAAAAATTAAACACGTCAATTACTATTATTATCAATCAGTTTTATTATTATTTATGTCAATTATTATTAGTTGATATAAGTATTTGATTTTAATATTGTTTACTAAGTTATAGATAGTTGACAAACCGAATAGTCAACCATTTAAATTGAGCGCAGTTAACAGAGCGCCCTTTCAAGGGCCACCGGTGAAGACACGCAGCCTTGAACTAATTTTTTCCACAACCATATGCCTCTATGCTTATCGATGAATTTATTAGGTCAATTAAACTAACGTACCGATGTAGAAAGTCGGACATATCGATTCTCGTTCAATGCAACAAACGCTGAGGACTACTCGATAAGCACGATCCATGGTTAATAGTTGTGCTGTTTATTAAATCGTGGATGTAGAGCGTGAAATAAAGCATTCAGGCAAGAAAAAAGTAAGTAGGTATATAGGGGCGCAACGTGGTAATCGCCACTCAGTCAGTGAGGAACCCTGCGCTCGGACGTCTACGCCCGCGCCGGCTGCAGACGCACCCTCCGCACGAGATAAACGATCCCTGTGTAATGTTAGTAAACAAAAAGTGTATAAATAAAAACCGCCGCGAATTCCCGCTCTCAGTACGCTGGTGAACCTAATTCCGTTAATATGTCTTTTCCGGGAGTTTTCCTTTTTTCGCACTACGTCGAAAGCTTTTGGGTAAGTTTTTATTTTGAATTGCGATTGTTTATCTATTTTAAATGAAAAATAAAAAGTGTAATTCGCGGAATATAGTTACCTAATTATTGAATTTAATTTTTTTTATAGTGCATTAGCCGTGGTATGTAATTATTTCTTTGCACACACGTAGGTAATATGTAATTCATAAATGGTTACCTGTTCAAGATTGAACTTACATTACACTGGAGAAAACGAGTTTTATAAATTGAATTGTATTTATAAAATCGATTTATTTACTTCCATGGTTTATTTTGGTTAATTTTGTGAAGGTTGTGTGATGCACGATGCTGGAAAACTGCGGATTCGAAGTAAACTGTAAGGAGTTACGAGTTACGGCGGCGGCCGGCGCGCGGTTAGAAACAATAAATTATTTAGTAATTTTTCTTGCGAATTGTGAAGCGCTGTTCAGCTCCCGTGGTTTGGAGAAACTGGAAAGTTAAGTTTAACTCACTAATTAGTCTTTACTTAGATACAAAATGATGCGAAGTTGAAGCTGGCCTATTCGTTACGAGTGAATTAAATAAAACAGCCTACTTAATTGTGAGTTGGTGAACTCGCTAGTCGAGGGTTCCGATGTCAAGGCTTCGGAAGAGTTTAAGTGCTGATTTAACTTTATCCTTTTCAGTCAGTTTTTTGAAAAAAGGTGATTATTTATTGTTTTATTTTATATTGAGCTTTTTATTTTAAAAGCATTGCGGTGTTTTGAAACCGAAGTTTTATGCACTTTTTTGAAATTAAGTAGAGAACTAAGTATTTAAGCAGATATAATTTAAAAAAAATGTGTTTTTATGACGCTAGAAGGCTTTTGCAATTCCACTTTTTAGACTTACGGATCCCAACCTAATCTAATCCCAAAAAAGTCAGACTCTAAAAGCATACATATTTTTTTGGATTCCTTCGTTTTACTTGGCATAACAAACTGACATCGAAGTCTCACCATCAGGGTTCTTTTGTACCGTTTCAATTCGGAACTTTAAAAAGTAGCAGACATCTCTGGAACTCGTGTGATCTTTAAGATCAATTATGTGTTGATGTTTATTGCAATGTTAAATTACTAACTATACTTACACGTTTCATATTGAATGCATCCAATTGCTGTAAATCTCAGTGCCGTCGTCGTATTATAAAACCTGTCAGGTGTGTTATTCAGTTACAAAGTAGTCGATCTAGTTTGAAAATCATCTATAAAATTCATGTTACATGCAAAGTATAGATAGTTGCTATAGCTCTACAAACATCGTCTATGATATAGACTTAAACACCTTTATTAATAAACGTGTTGTAGCTTTTGATTAGTTACACTATCTTTTGTCTTTTTCGATCGCTTTTAATATTCAAATGTAAAAAAAGGACAAAAGCTGAAGTAACTAATCTAAAACTACTACGCGTTTCTTAATAAGGCCTATAGAATATTAGAAACGAGCAGATTACTAAGGCTACATACTACAATTATTTATAGGAGGTAAGCACCTACATACTTATAAAATACTAATATTATAAAGCTGAAAGTTTGTATATGTGTATGTGTGTTTGTGTGTATGTTTGTTACTCCTTCACGCTCAAAGTGCTGGACGGATTTGGATGAAACTTGGAATATAGATAAATTATGTACTGGATTAACACATAGGCTACTTTTTATCCGCGGGTGAAACCGCGGGGCGCAGCTAGTAAAATATATATATACACGTCGCGATCAAATTAACCTGCGTCAATATTATTATTACGATATCTGTTTTACGCGATGTGTATCAAATAAGTAAACTTAACAGTTCATCCATGACTGGTTAACGGCTGAGCAGTTTCCTAAAGTTCACAACTTCCTTCGTGCTCGGTGACAAATTTTTTTCACGCTGTGACCTTTCTGCCTTATTCTATTTTTCTACGATAAATAAAAAGATGTATATAAAGAATATTTCGACGCGTATGCTCATTGGTATAAAACTTAGTATTCTTGCACCGCGTTTTTGTCTGCTTTTCAGTTTAATATTTTTTTTATAATAGGTAATTGTTATAAAAAATATTTTTTATGAGTAGGTACATATAATTTTTGGATGTATGCCCTAGGTACTTACTGCTAAAAAACTAAATTCCACAATTTGCGAAGGTCTGTTTGTCGCTTGCCCCCTTTAGCTATTTTGTATCTACCCGCATTCTCTATCAAAGCACCTATAAGTAGGTACTTAGTATACAAGAATCGCACTTAGGTAAGGTAAGTTACCCAAAATGTTATCATGTTGATATCATTACGATTACAAATATTTATAAATAAATAGTTGTTAATAATTGTTTCTTTCTCGTAGTATACGAGAATGTTTAAGATCTAAGTCTGATGTTATTATACTCGTTGGGACATAAAAAAACATACTTGACTTACATCTGGTACCTACTACTCTAACAATCCAATAATAGATAGATAGATAGATCAACTCTTTATTGTACTACACCGTAAAATAACACAATTTACAAATAGAAAAAACTTAATTAACTTATACTAGTACAATAGGCGGAATAGATATCCATTTAAAATCCGAATGGAATGATCTTCCAGCATCAGTATTTCCTCCTAGGTATAACCTGGGTCTCTTCAAGTCAAGAATGAAGGGCATCTCATGGGGGAAACGTGCTTCACCGTTATATCCCATCGGTGAGACGTCGTCGAACGTACCTACGCCTATTTAAGAATAAGAATAAAACAACTAGTTGACCCGCCCCGGCTTCGCACGGGTTAATTAGTTTTACGTGCTAACCCTGATGTAGGTATAAGGGTAAGAGGGAAGCAAAATGGAAAAAGATGGGGGAAAAGGATGAATGGAATTAACGTTTATTTATTAACGACAACTTTTCCCTTATCTTTTTCCCTTTCCCTTCTCTCTTCCCTTCAATAGGGTGAGTAGATATAAATAAAAATAAAAATTACATCTTTATTGTGTCGTGCAACCCGCACTTGGCCGTTATAGAAAACATATATAGTATCCAAAATGTTATTCTGAAGAATAAGCCACATTTACTAAATTTCAGCGAAATCCGTTCAGTAGTTTTAGCGTGATGCGTGTTTAAAGGGACAGACTGACTGACGACAAATTTAAAATAAGTTGTTTCCACTTCTACATCGATAATAAAAGAAGTGAATACAATCAAAATTTTCAAAAAATATTAATTATACAGATTTAACCCTGTTACAATTTTCATCCTGACACAGTCTATAAGATTATTAGACTGTGAGATCAGATCATAAAGTCTCATTTTCCCAGTAATTTTACTAAATTTAATTGTACACTACTGCTTGGTGGCAGAATAACTGGCAAAGCGGTGGTACCTTCTAGGCGAACTTTGCAGAAAAGTCCTGTTACCTAGTAAAACTTATCCTGCGTTCGAAATGAATCTCACCGCACCGGTTCTCAGTTCTTATTTTGTAACAAGGAATAAGCTCGTATCATAGTTTTCTCTGAACACGCACGGTTTTCAGGAGATGCGTGAGCTTGCCGGAGCGGATCGTTGCATATTCACTGTTCACTCGCTCGATATATATGCATAGCAATCGGTCGCTTACTCCTATTAAGTCCTACTCGATTCAAGGTTAATATTTTGCATTGCTGCATTTCTAACGTGTAAAGCTAATTATGTAGTGCAAAGATATTATTATGCGTTAGTACTTACAGGCACAAAATAGATAATTATGGTACAGGTCGAACAAATGAAGAAGAGAAATATAAAGATCTTATTACAATAAAGGCACGGTCATAATAGGTATGAAGTTCGGTAATTCAGCACTAAAGAACGCAGAGTTCAAGTACCTACCTATTATTACAGTTTAAGGTGGAACGTTACACTAGCGCGAGAAAATTCAAATTTTCTTGCGTTCTTTTGCCAATAATAGCTTATTACTTAGCTTTATTACTTAACGTGATTACATGAAAACTAATTTTGCGGAAATAAATAGAATGTATCAACAAATTACGATTAAAAGTATCTCATAGATATCATTGGTTTAGCGACAAATGGCAATAAACAATTTTCTTCTTAGTTTTTCAGTCTATTGCCATTTGTTGCTAAACCAATGATATCTAGGTGATACTTTTAATTGTAATTTATTGATACATTATATTTATTTGCGCAAAATTAGTTTTCATGTAATCACGTTGTGTAATTAAGCTATTTTTGGAAAAAGAATACAAGAAAATTTGAATTTCCCGCGGTAGTGTAACGTTCCGCCTTAAGTACTGATTTTGGGCGTGATTGAAAAATTATTTAAAAAGTTAGAGAGTACTGCACTAATTACTAGGTAAGTACCTACTTAAGTTTGATAACCTTTATAAATGAAAAAAGATATTCCTTACTATTTTGTAAATTGAAGTAGGTAGGTAGGTACCTACCACATTTTAAACCAGACACAAGATGTCTAGACTGCAACTGCAGACAGCTAGCTATGTGTTATGTATAACTACATAGATGGTTTTGCTGTAGGTACCTAAGCATAAGTACAGAATACATAGGTATTTTATGGCATAAGTAAGATATTTTGTCCATAATATTGCTTTGAAAAAGATAGGTATTTGAAGAAACTATTGCCGTTGCACTGCGCCACTTCTCCCCCGTTGAGAGTGATAGAGACAGCTACAAAGATCATTACAAAATTCCTTCCTCCAAACTTAACAGATTCAATTATTTTCTGCATGAAAATTTTAAGAATGAGTATGACTAGATTCCTCTTATATATTTAATGTTAACTTTTTTCAATTTTGTCTAGTTGTCCTTTGATCGCGGCGGTAATGACAGGGCAATTTTTGGGATTTTTGGAGGGACATAATATTTCCTTTTCAAATTAGTTTCTGCAATAAAAAAGTCAATTGACAGGGACAGGCCTACGGTAGACCTAGATTTTAGAAAGAAATAAAAATTAGTCTAGTGGCGTATCCAGGAAGGAAATAGGGGAGTACGTTTGGACATATTTGAATGGAAAATCGCAGCCCAAGACGGGCTGCGTTTTCCTTTAGTAATAAATACATACTTGTAAAAATACGAAGTACAAAACAAAACTTCAAATTCATTGATTACTTTTGAGGAAACTCGATAAAAGGTATCATGTAGGTTCGATAAATAACGTAAATGTTATATATTTTTATCAATGTCAGTGACAATAGGTGTGTCTATGCAGAGTATAACTAAGAGGCCAGAGATCATTTACCTTCTCTGTGATACTTCACTCTGATATTTGCGATGGATTTAGCTAGACGTAAAAACAAATGTTCTTTTATCATTTCTAGACGTCGTTAAAAACAAAGAAAGTTGTTTGCTAAGCGTTTCTGCTAATGACCGGATGACTTTATTCAGCGATATGACTCCTCAGGTACCTATTACGTTTACGCAAAAAATATATGAGGCCCACTATGAGTACCTACCTAATCTACCTACGCCACTTAGATGATTTTGTCAATACGTCTGTACGTCGCAGGTTTATATCTGACATATGATCTAATCTAAACCATTGACATAATATATTGATCACTATGTTCTACTCTGTGTAATTATTGTTCCTTGACTCAAAATCTAGATAAATATCTTCACTAAAGATCCCTAAACTTCACCCTAATTAGGAATCCCCTAAACTAAGGGCCCCTAAAATTGGACCCTTGACTAAATTACTTAAAGCTTTGGGAGTCCTCCCTTCGTGAAATCGAAATTACTGTCATGTTTCACTTAAATATTTTTAAGGGTCTCTTTATTCAGGGGTATTTGGTGAAAATGAAAACATGTATGATCCAATTACGAGTAAAATCATAAAATCAAATCTGAATATTTTAACATGCAGTCAGATGCAACTGCAAGACAACTAGGCACTTTAAACAAAGCCATATCGCAGTTGGCATCAGCCGGAAGACGTCCACTGCTGAACACAGACCTTCCTCATAAAACGCCACTTTGGACGCTCAGGTATCATAAGGAGTTTCGCCATAATAACCCCGCTTGGGAGGTCGCTTGGTGATCTCAGAAGATCGAGGGGAATGCTGCTGCCCATTCCCTGAATATTCCCTTAGCCGGCTCTCACGGCACCTACGGGAAGAGATGGGGTGACCAGGACCACACGGCCGGCCATGCTTACTTTTAAATAAAAAATAAAGTCTAAAATGTTTTCTACTAAACTTACATGTCATTTTTATAAAGCAGATAGGCAGCTGTTATTGGGCTGTCTCAGAAGTGTTTAGGTAAAACTATAACGTAAACTTTACATGACATTTCTTCAATGAAAACCTATGAAATTATAAAAGACGTTGTCTACCTTAGGGAGTAGATTTACTTCTCGGGATAATATACCAATTCAAACTCAGATTGTATACTCTATATACCTATATTGGCATTTGACCTAATTCATAGAACGTTTGACATCTGGACAGCATCACTTTCTGGCTCAAATGCAGGAATTTTACATCTATAACGTTTCGCCACCAACTCACCTGATGGTAAGGGATGGTTTGGCCGGTTTATCAGACTCTTTATTATTTCTATTAATAGAACGAGTATTTTATAAAGGGTCACATTTACATTTTAACATTATTTCGTTTGTTATTTAACAATGAAGCTGATGCTTATTTGCATTCCCAAAGGGTCATTACGGTTTCATTTTGATTTTACGTAGGTAGTTGTGCTATTATATGTAAGTATACTTTCATTGTCCATTGCACGTATAGGTAGGTACTCACTCTAGGTAGTCTATAAGAATATTATAAAGAGGAAATATTTGATTGTTTGTTTGCATTGAATAGGCTCCGAAACTACTGAACCGATTTGAAAAATTCTTTCACTGTTGGGAAGTTACACTATCCCTAGGTGACATAGGCTTTTTCATAAAAATTAGGGATCCTTACTAAAACTCGAATAATGTAACCCAAGGTGTAAAAAAATTACCTAAAATATTCTATACATCGCGTGCGCTGCTAAAACTGTTATACCCGTGCGAAGCCGGGGCGAGCCGCTAGTACTAAATATTTATAATACCTACTATGGCTAGACAGCGCTAACTCGGATAGGGCATGTTGTAGTGTGAGTGTCTATGACAGTCTAGTCTAGACTCTACCGATCCCTTAACAGTTTTAAGTGAAAGTCTTGTTCGAAAGTTTCCCTAAAAGTTACATTAGACCAAAGACTTCTTTACATTTGACACGTTTTGCATATTATTTAGGATTAATATTTAAAATTCCGTTGATTCAAACTTTATCAGGGTCTAAAATAATAAAGAAAAAAAAACGCTCTCAGTGTCGGCTTCCTATTTCCATGGAAATAAAATAGAAAATGTTCGCTTACCCATGCTTAAACTGTAATGGCTCTCTTTCTATTTTTGATATAATTCGAATAGCAAATGAGTGGAATACCTTGCCGTCGTCCTTGTTTCCAGCTAACTATAACCTGGGTGTCTTCAAGTCAAGAGTGAACAGGTATCTTCTAGGCAAGCATGCACCACCGTAGGCCGCGTCATCTCTTACCATCAGGTGAGACAGTGGTCAAATGCTATGCCTATAAATAATAATCAAAAAAAAAAATTTGCCACGCTGTTCTGATGGGCCTCATCTATGATATCATTCTTCTGATATTTTGTGTGTCTGAAGTACCTATATCGGAAATGTTCAATAATGCTGGCCTTTATATTTGGCATTGAAAACTAGCTCCCTCCCATTGTGGTTTGATTCTTAGAAACCAAAATTGCATGTTACCAAACTAAATCAGTCTTAAGGTGCATCCACAGTTCCACACCGAAGTTACTTGTCGTGGAAAATTGGACAAATGAACAAATTCCGCTTTTGTTACTGAAAGTGAAAATGACGAGTTGAAAGACATTGGTCAAGTCTGATACTCGGCAAATCGGCAATTCGTCAAATTTGATATTGGCCAAATCGGTAGTTCGTCAAATCGTCTTTTTGCCCAATTATGAAAGCCATATACGCTATTGGTCAAGTAAAGTAAGTACAATGAACTGATTGTTATTTGAAAATGTATAGTTTTGTTTATTTTTGTTATTGATGGAGGTTTGGACGCGCTAATAAATAGCAACATGTTATAGAAAGTTACGTCATGGTATCTGTAGCTTCATAAAAAGAACTTCAGTGTGGATGCACCTTTACAACCTTGCCATCCTTAAAACAGAGAGCTTGCTAATGTAGAATGTGACTGGCTATTGTACATACTTTTGTAAACATTTTCGGAGCGAGCGTGGCTCAGTGGTAACCTGTGCGACTTACAAACCGAAGCACCCAGGTTCAAATCCCACTCGGTCGTGTATCAATGACTGATTGACTGGCCTGATACCTCAGTTGGTACTTGGTAGTAACCCTCCCTTCTGATCTGTAGGTTGTGGGTTCGATTCCCACTCAAGACAAATATAACACCCACACAGAACAAACATCGATGTTCATCCCACAAATTTTGTGGGATTAGGGATTGCAATCCGGTGTCATTTTCAATCCGGCCGGTTCCGGTCGAATTTCTGTAGATCCGGCCGGATCCGGCCGGGTCCGGCCGGATTGATCAAATCAGGTTAATTTTCCCTTTACGTTCCAAAAAGGACTGTTTATGAGATAATCAAGTGAGCGTATATAATGTGCGAGATAAACATAGCAAAAATAAAAGTATTTATGTGCAATTACTAAGTGTATCAACTTTATTTCCAATGTTATAATTGCACAAACCATTCAAAATCTGCCAGTGTAACTATAGTCAAATTTTAACGTAATGAGTGGTTCAGGCTTCCAGTTTTTACGGTTAGATTTTTTTTAGTACACATTATTAAACCTAGCAGTTTTCTATTAGTTTTACGGACATGATTACGACTTTAATTTTATGCTGAGTCAGGACCTATATCATAGCGCCATGCAACGTTACGCGCATCTATTTGTTGTTTTTTTTAAAATAAGTATCAAACTTTCATGTTGTAAAAATGTAATGTGTGATGTCTTGAATAAATGTATTTTCTTTCTTTCTTCTTAACGTAATCAACTTTACTTGATCTACTGAAATTCACAACAATTAGGTATTTGAGCATGTGACTGAGCATGCTAACAAGTGTCATTCTTATGACAGACATCATGATGAATCTGTCTAATGAATGACACAATCATCACATAAGTGCTATTATAACTTCATCAACACAAGCTAAGATCAAGCTTAATCATCTTACGCACCGGTATGTATTTAAAGTAACCTATACTCATGCAGCAGTGCGATTATTTTACCAAAAATTGGCATGCCGGATCCGGTGACCGGATCCGGTTTTCCGGATTGCAATCCCTATGTGGGATGAACATCGATGTTTGTTCTGTGTCTGGGTGTTATATTGTATTCTATCACAGACCTGTACTATATTCTATGTATGTACATTGTATACAAACAAAAAAAGTACCTAAGTATTCTATCAGTTAACTTGTTCCCTTATTACAAGCTACGCTTTTAGTTTGGGGCTTGATGGCGCTGTGTGAAATGTCCACACAAATTTATTTATTTATTTTAATGACTTTTCAAGTTACGTGCAGGATTTGCACTCGCTGTTATAACGGTGAAGGAAAATGTGGCATGCTCAAAACTCGATATGATAGTGTCATCCACCAACCCGCACTTGGCCGGCGCGGTGGATTGTGGCCTACACTACAACCACTCTATCCATGTGAGAGAGCTCGTCTCCCACAGTGGGAACGTAATAGAGCTAATGACGAAGCATTTTAGTTTCAGAACAGCCTTGTATGTAGGTGCCTAATTGCCTATGGCATAAAACGGTTTAGTCGTCGAAAATTGTCTTGATGTCGCAAAAGCTTCTATTCTCAAAACATCAACTTCATACCTAGACTTCGTGTGCTTGTGATCAATATACGTTTTTTTATCGACGGCCTCTCGTAACTGGTTAGTTGGCTAAAAGTACCCCATTAATATGGTAATGGATTGGGCCCGCTCGTAAATATCGTAAACGTAAAGCGTCCTCCGTACGAAAATTCAAATCGAAATAGCGTGCGTAAAACTTGGTAAGAAGCGAGTATAACGTATGAAGTAGGTATGAACATCCTAGAACCATTAGGTTGACATCCCAAAACCTGGAAGGCTAATTGAATTCCTATTATAAATGTTGCATGGATAAGTACAAATCATTGCTTAACTATTATCTAACTAAATGAATATACTTCAGATTGCTGCGCGCTACGTGCAAGATGCTACCCTTTTTCTCAATTTTTATAGCTTTTCCGGGTTTTCGTTTTCAGCTCTCGCACAACTACGAGCGAAGCGTATCTTAGTAACAATAATATAATAATCTACCTGTGGTGGGATGGTTGAGGGTCAGCTCATATTAGTCCCGAGGTAATGGGTTCAATTCCCGTAGCAGGACAAGTACCTACTTGTTGTGCTCCGGAAAAAAGCGCACTTGTTCTGTGATCTGGTCTGGGCATTGTAGGACCATAGTCCTCGTAGATCCTGGGTCTCTAAAGATACAGGGAATTCTTGATCTATGTACGTGATTGTAGGGCGTTATATTAAATAGGTATTTTTCTTTTTAAATGTAAATGAATGACGTGATGAGGTGAGCTCTATCATTGTCAATTAGCCAACGATAGAGTTACACAAGCAAGAAGTTAAACTGACCAACATTAAAATTTTACTTAACTAATTAAGATCCTAATAAATATGTCCATAAATATCTAAACGAAAAACAATGCTTTTCTTACTGACTTTTTTCTGTTTGGAATCTCTTTCTCTTTTGTACTAAAGAAGCTTGCATACCTATACACGCGTTGATGTCGTTCATTCATTCTTCTATTTTCAATCGGGCCGGAGGGAAGTCATTTTTGTCCGAGCCACAGACCGACTTTTATTTATTGGATATCTGCGGTTTGATCCTGTAATAAAAAGAATAGGTGTACAAACTTGAAGGAATGAAGTTTAAATCTAAGCTAAGGTATAGTCAGCTGGACTGGAAGTCAAGTAGAATTAAGTGAGCCCGTGTATGAAACAACCGCGCGGTTTTATTTTATCTTGGAAGTGTTAGGTTTAGTTTAGCTCACTAATAGGTCATCATCAACAGCCTAAAGACGTCCACTGCTGAACATAGGCCTCCCCCAGAGAGCGCCATTTTGAGCAGCTGCTTGCCTCCTGCATCCATTGGCTCCCTGCGGTTTTCACCAGGTCGTCGGTCCACCTAGCGAGAGGTGGTCGCCACTCGAGACCCTTTCTTCCACATTGGTTGTCACTAATAAGTAAAGCGATTGATTTGCCTGTGGACCTCCACTCTTTTCGTAGACCTGAAAACGGTCTTCTTCTCGTATAAGACCTATGTATAATTAATAGGGAATATAAAGGGAAAGGCAAGCTATCGTTACTGATATGAAGAGTATAAATAAATCACCTTCGAAATAATGGCGCAAAGTGGTCGTAAAATCTTTGCAGCCGTAACCCAGGTCAGGCACGCTGGTCGTACGTGCACCACAAACATGATACGAGGTGGTCTCAAATTTTTTGTTGCACTTGCGTCAATAATACCTAATCATTCGCATCGCAATGCGGAAGAACTTGGATAATATATTAGTTATATGCTTGTGTCAATTCGATTTGATGACGGATAAAGACGACTACCAGTCTATATGGAAAATATAGCGACGATATGATTTGTGATAGTCCTTATGTCTACTATGCAGCGATTTCCAGAGAAGCATTTTGTTTTACCTTTGGAATACTTGATACTGACTACAAGATAGTGTTTTGGATTCATTTGGACTTTGGAGGTAGATAGGTACTATGCAACAGTTAACGACCCTACAAAGCTTGTCAATTCAAGTTTCGTACTCAGCTGATCTCTGAAGCTCGATTTGGGTGCTATTAATACGTATAAGCGTGGAAGTGGTGAGGGAAGCAGACGTACAGTGTTATAGTGACACATATCCGATGTACAGCGACCGGGCGGCCTTCACTGAGCAAAACGAATCGAGCCCTCGCCGGTCTGCGGGGAAGCGTAGCATCTACGCTATAGGTACCTACCCACTTACTACTTATATATGTGAAAGCTACTGTATTAAGTTTATCTAAAAGTTGAATCTGCTGAATGCAAGGAATTGTTTACCTTTGTCACGTCTGGAGAAAAGTTGATGTGCCTTTATTCATGAAAACTAACTAAGTACTACAATAATAAAAACTAATAAACTAGCTTAGCTACACTACCTACTACAAAGAACATTTGGACTGTATCACCCTTACCAATAAACATTGCATAGCAGTGGAATAGCTACTCAATGTTTTCTCTTGTGTGAATGTTTTCCATTTCAAACTCAACACAGAAAAGACAAATCACTAAATAACTACTTATTCTTCCGCTACACAAAATTAGTAAGCTAAGGGGGTATATCTATACTAGCCGCGGTGGCCAAAGACAGCCCAAATACTCCAGCCCACTACCGGAAGGTAAGCGTACTCAACATGGTGGTAGCACCGCCTCCCATGAGCTCCCGGTCCCCACAGACCCAGGGTGTCAATACCAAATGGCTCAAAAATACGTAACCGCTACCGAGATTACTATATTTTCGTCGTTTTAGCTGCTGAGCCGAATTAGCCGCGGTTAGAAAAGTTGTATTAACTTTAAAGGCAAATTTGGTATCTTGGCTTAAGGAAACTTTTCAAAAGCTTTCTTAGGTGGCTATAAAACTTCTGCAAAAATATTATTTTTGATTTCTCTTTCAATGTTTGTTCGTTTTGCATTTAATATTTTCAGCAGCTTCCGTAAACCCGGTTTTGTAGTTTCTTTGGGAAACTCTCACATTTTATGTAAAACAAAACACAGCGCAGACTTACCAACGTATTATTCTGACATTACCCAAGAAAAGCATTTTCAGATCACATAGAAAGTAAATAAGACTTGGTTAGAATTGTACAACTTAAAAAGGCAGGTGCTCTTCACATTATGACGTCATTAAGGTTCCATTCAACTCAGCACATCGGTCATTCAGTAGCCAGGTTCATTAGTCATGCCTGGTGATTACCATGTTGCTCAGTTTTTCTAAGCGCATAATTTCGCCTATGCTTTTACTGAACAGTTTTTGCTCTTGTGTAACTATGTTGTGGCTTGTTGCCATCTTGTCTGAGCGCTGAGCCTCAAGTTCAAGGTCGTAATATTTATACTGTAAGTATGACTCTCGTACGAGTTTGTACGCACAATATTATGCGAGGGCTCTATAAGAGTTTAAGTTTTATTAGCGCTAACTTCTGAGACTTTGCCTCTAGTCAAGAATGATAGTCGCAAAATAAGAAAACAGATTGGTAAGTATTTCTAAATTTCAGTTTATATTTCTTTTAGGTGTATCACTATCACTGTCCGATGTCCTTGATTTCTATGCGGTGAGTTTCTTTTAGCATTATCATCATCATCATCATCATCATCATTCTGCGTCAGTCCACCACTGGACAAGGACAAAGGCATCTCCCAAGGTACGCTCTCGGCTTTTCTCATCCAATCATTGTCAATCACTCGGCGCCGTCATCATCCAAGTCCAATTAATCTGATCAATACTTTATTCTACGTTTCTACTTACATTCATTTTGATTAAAAACCAGTTTATTTTTTCCAATTAGTTATGTATATTACGGTGACATTGACCGTAGTTATCAATGACATAATTAATCCAACATAACTATTACTGTCCTTTTAAAGTGTTATTACTAGATATTAAGAAAAAAAATTATAACTCGTGTGTGAATGACACGCGGAAGATCATTAATCATAAACGAGAGTTCGTTTGCCTTCATTTACGCACGTGTTTTTTCTTTCCTCGACCATAATAGCTTACTTTAAAATAGTTAACAATTATACTACACCTATTTGAAGAATAGTAAAAACACATGCGATGAGATGAGAGACTAGGTAAAGGGAGAATTCAAAGTCTTGAACACATACGCAAGGTCACCGGTCTGCCGGTCTTCTATCGGTTACATTTTGGAGTGTTCTCATGCCCTTTTTCAACTCATTCCGTCATCCCCTTTCCATCATAGAACTACAAGGCTTGGTGATTCTTCACATCCTTACGTCGTTAGTGTACCACAAGTCCGCACTAAGCGTTTTGCTGAGTCATTCATAAACCGAACGGCCAAGGAATGGAATGCTCTTCCAGTTTGTAACAATGTTTGCTCCTGGGTCTGGGTCTTTTCAAGTTAAGAGTGAATGGGCATCTCATGGGCAAACGTGCTCCACCTTAGACAACTTCATCACTTACCATCAGGTGAGTTGTTGTCAAACGTGGCATACATTTTAGCATTTAAAAAAACACAATTTCTCGGATTTTGAGAACCCAATAAGCATCGATGAAGTGTATTATGGACTTTAACTTAACAAGCTCGACCATTGCTGTAGATGTAGAACTCAAAACACTATCGTCCAGTAAGTAGACCAGGACCAGGTATATCGTATACTTATTGAAATTGACAGGGAAAAATTACGACATCATTGTAAGGTTGATTTATGTAATGTGCGTAAGGCATAAAATTTTGACGGCTACGTTTAAACGGCGCGGCGGTTCATGGCCTTGGTTCAATGTGCAGAGAAACTTTCGGAGATCGTTTGGGGTAAGTGACATACGTATTCCAATGAAAATTAACAAACTTATTGTAGGAAGTTGTTATTGCCGAGTGTTTGTCAATTCAGTCTTGTTGCTCTGAGCTTGAGCAAAGGACAGGACATTATCTTTACGGAGTCTTGAGTGATCTACAAGCGAACATAGAATCAACTGCATTTTACGCTTTAGCGATTTTTTTTATCTTAATGTTATAGCGGGCTGCTAAACCAAAGAAAGGGAAGGAAGAGTTGAAAAAATAAGTTTTAAAGATCTGGTAGATGTTGGCCCTAACCTATTGCCAAGTCCTGTTTTGCCAGACAGTTAGCAAAACTGTAAACGGAAACCTGCTGCTTAGCTGTAAATGTCAGGAACCTATTCCGTAAAGTTATTTCATGGCTATTCTAAGACCAGGCAACGGGATAACTAAATAATCGGTAGTACTAGCGTAGGCTAACAAAATCATTTATGGTCAATTTATGGTGAAAAGAAACTATCTTGGCACCTATAGAAATTTTCACTCGAAATTATATTAGTCATCCAATTATTTATAGGTAGAATAATTTAAGGTGACGAGTAGAGCCAGATGAGCAGGTCCAAATCCGTTCAAAGAACATCAACCTTAACGTCGTAGTCTTAAATATCAATTCAGTCTGCACTTCAGCGCGGCGCTTACGATGAAGACAACGTACGAAATAACTGATTTTGATGGTTTTTAATGAATATCTATTTTTATATAGTATTTTTCAATGCTATTAAGTCATCACGACATCTGAATGTTTGTTGGGAATACAATAATTTATTTTTTGTAAAAATATATTCGGTAGATGCTCAGTAAAATGGGAACATTCAAATTTTTTGAGGGAGGTTTGCGATTTTTTTCTATAGAGCTATATTTATTAATCTTGTATTTGCGGTCATCACAAACGAGTTAATGAAATGAATTACATGATATATAATAAATTCAAAGCTCCACGTGTTGTAATTACGCCAGGAAACGTCGCAAAAAAACACCTTGTTTGGTCTACCCGCCGCCTTAAATAAGAAGCAAACATTTTATATTTAGTCGTGAAACAATTTTTTCAATTATTTTTTATATGAAGTGCATTGCTGCTGAATTATGCGCATAGGAACATTTTTCTACCTCTAAAAATTTGTAGAGAGCAAGCACGCTATTAAAATAATGAATTATCCATTTAAATAAGAATACCTAGGTACCTACGCGTTCTATATTTTTGGACGTGTATTGGTAGCAGCGACCACCGTGATCGCGGAAATAGGAATAGCGTGAGATGATTATGGATTTTCTAGACAACTTTGTAATACTGTAGAAATTATTGATGCAAATTGCTCAGTACATTACTCCCGCCTCGCAACAGTTTAAGTAGCTGGTAGGGAAGGGAGAAAATCAAAGTGCATTTGATCCTAGACGATGAACTTGCGTTGAACTGATAAATGCGGAAGAGCAATACCACAACCGCAGCGCACCATAGCAACAGCAACTTAATATATTGTACAACTGCTGATATATCACAAGAAATATGAGAATAAACATACGGTTAAATATTTTCCGAAATGGACGAGGCATATAAATCGTGAGATAAAAATAAACTGAGATATTTACTAGGGGTTGCTGTGGGCTCAGGCTTGTTTTGTTTATTCAGATATAAATATCTGGTATTTTGTTACTGGTTTAAGAATTGCTGGAGTGTGGTAACTCTGCATGTATAGGTACCTACATACTATGTATACTCTGCAACAATATAACATGGTTAGAAAGCGTATTTCTACCTACGATAACATTTACAACATAACATAATAATTGTAAGTCTATATATTAACAAGTATGCGGTTATGTATCTTTCATCTTAATGAGACAATAAGTTAGTACAATCTTACAAATGTGTTATCGCTTTTTACCTACGTAAAAAGCGATAACCCATTTGTAAGATTGTTTTGTAAAAAGAGCGACTGGAATTTTCGTAGAGAAAATCGAAGGTTTAATTAATTAACAAAATGTTAATAGGTAAGATACCTACACTAAGCGTACAGAAGACAAGGCTGTTGTTGTTGTGATTATGACTTAAGAGTTTAATTGAAATTATAAAAAGCATATCTGAGTAGTAAAAAATAAGGGAGTCAACAAGAAAATATCTAATGTCAAGTACTGAGGTGGCCTATTATATGTATATCTATTATTATTATGAGGGAGACTCAGAGTGAAAGAGAGAGAACGTACTTAGGTAGGTAATAATTATATTGAATTCTATTATACACCGAGAATCATATATTTGTGTTTTTAACTGGTTTATTCGTCTAAGTATTTATACAACGGAAGAATCAAATAGATTATAATACTTACCCAAAAAAATCTATAAGTAAGAGTAAAAATATATTTTTATACAACGAAAAAATATTTAGACAATGAAAATACCTTTGAATAAAATAAAAATTTATCAAATCTTTACTTCAAAAAAAAAAAAAAGTATAAAAGTGTGTAGTATGTGTGTGTGTGTGTGTAGTGTGTGTGTGTGTGTGTAGTTTTTTAAAGTATTTTTATGTTTTAAAAATTGCATTGCATTTTACCGTTTTCGATTGAAATGATGCCTTATATAGATCCGTTAAGTAATCAATAAAATTATTACGATCCTACTTACATTTCTCATTAATCATGTAATTGTACCTACTGTTTATTTGTTTAACCAATCTTTATCTGTATGCAGTTTGTTAGTGGGAGATCGTATCAATAATTTTACTGTGTATTTTAATACCAATGTAGGTACCAACGTTATCATCAGTGAATGAAACAGCTTGAGCATGTTTTGCCCTATTACTATACAATGTGCGCTATGCACATAAATAACTGACCTACCACCACAAACGCGTATTATTCTACTCTACATTTATTAATACACGAAGCTCGCATAAGTTATAAGTACAGGGAGATTACCAATAAGTTCTAGGTAGGCTATACCTAGTAGAATATTAAATACTTACCTAAGCCAAGCGTCACCCTTTTATGGTCGAAATACCACCAATACGTACTAACCGTTTCGACAACACTTTTCTAATAAGAACTGCAAATGTAAGCAAGCTGCAAGAAAGTGTGGAATGCCCTGCCCTGGTCGGTGTTTCCTGAAAAATACAACCCGGGGTTGTTCAAGTCAAGAGTGAATAGGTATTTATTACTAGACAAGCGTGCTACACCTTCGACCGCATCATCACTTCCCATCAGGTGAGATTGTGGTCAAACGCTAGCCTAGACAAATATAAATAAATAAATATATTTTAGAACCATGCATCGCGGTAGGTACTTTTTTTGCCTCCCGTCCAAAGAAACGCGCACGAGTGTTACGTATACAACATTAAATTTAACATTCCTAAGTAAGTTTGAATCCATTGGAGTGGAGATGTAGCTGGTTCAATATTTTTAACAATCACCCATCAGAGAACTTGGCTTCATTTAAACCCATGTATATTAACACCCACACACAGATATGCTCCGGAATGAGGAGATCCGCAGATGAACTAAAGTGACCGATATAGCTATTAGAATTAGCAAGCTGAAATGGCAATGGTTAGGCCACATCGCTCGTAGAACTGACAACCGATGGGGAAGAAAGTTTCTCGAGTGGCGACCACGAACTGGAAGACGCAGTGTAGGCCGGCCCCCCACTCGGTGGACCGACGATCTGGTGAAAGCCGCGGGGAGCCGATGGATGCAGGAGGCGAGCAGCTGCTCAAAGTGGGTGTTCTCTGTGGGAGGCCTATGTTCAGCAGTGGACGACTTCAGGCTGTTGATGATGATGATATTAATACCCAACGATCACATACATAGAACCTGGACCCTAACTAGGATTGCCTGTATCTAAGGACACAGGAAATACGAGGACCATGGGTCCCACGACACAGAACAAGAATTTGTGGTTTTCTTTTGTAGACAAATACTTGTCGTGTCGCGGGAATCGAACTCGCCGCCTCTGGGTTATGAGCCGGCCTGCTCAACCACCACACCACAGTGGCTGACTAGCAGGTAGTGTCTAAGTAGGTAGTACTAATCGCATTGTAAATTGATAAGGGAAGTCTGGTGGCAGTGGTAAGGAGTCTTTAGTAGGTACCACATATTGATACGATATGCTTCAGTCTGAAGCGGAAAATTAAAAATGATTGCATTTTTTTGCTTTTGTAGCTAGTATTGTTGTATGTGATACTAAGGTGATACTTAAAGAAAATCGTGGAAAGCGGAGTTATTCTAATAAAATATTTTTCAGTAGAGAGGTAATGCTCCTGTTTATATTGGTTACTAAACCATTTAAAACGCAAAATAAAAATGTGGTTAGGAATAGGAACCAATGTGCGCATCTATATATTTCTTATAATTATGATGATGAGTGATGACATAAGAACAGATCGTAGTCATCGTAGGTAGTAGCTAGGTAGGTACTGGCCTAGCTGCACAAAAATCTCAAACTTTTGGTTTTCCCCCATATAGGTACCTACTAATGTTGCTCGATTTTACATAAGTAGTTGGGTAGAAGATACCTAAATAATTATATAGGTACTGTACCGTTCGTTGTCATGGGGTTCAGTCCTACTTTATGAACCACGGAAGTTTATGCGCTGGCTTTGTATGCATTTTTATGTGTCATCAAGATTGATAGCTGTAATTGCGAAAATAGCTGGAATTTGTCGACTTTCTAGTAGATTATTAGAACGAAAAAATTTGGCGCTCGCTTCGCGCGGAAAGGGACGCCATAAGCAAGGTGATTTCACAATTTTCACAAACATTATGTTGTGTTTTAAATGAGATCGCACAAATGTACGGTTTTATTTTTAGACAATTATTATTTTATAAAGTAAGTAAAATTTTAAAGTTTTTTTTTAAATTGATTTTTGTTCTAAGTGCAGTAGATCAACCTCTTTAAATATTGCGGGTTTGCAAATCAACACCCACCCAGTATAAGTACAAGTAGTTGGGTAGAAGATACCTAAGTCGGAGCTACGGGTATTCTTTATCATTTCAGTGAATTCCCAGATTTTGCCGTCACCGTGGCTAAAGCTATGAAGGAAGCAGATGGAAGAGTCACTTTTAAAACTATTAGGTACTTATACCTACTGTACAAATTAAGAATTGTTTTTTGTTTTAATTTTTAAATAATTTGACCATTCGCGTAGTTTCGGATAACGCCTCAAAACAATTTTACGAGGTTTTTGCCCTGTGAAATAGCCGTTTGAGAAACAAATTAGATAATAGGCGCATAAAGATTGTGACCATTTAATTCGTTCTTTTTGATAACCCTCTGGTAGAACGGGCGTCACGTTGTTATAGATTGTTTTTTCTGGTATAAATTATTCCTGGAACTACCGAGCCGGAGCGGGCGCACCAACTACAAAAAATATTAAAAAAAAACAAATTAACGGATTAAAAATAGAAGTCGCAAGAAGTAGGTACCTAATCAATTGAGTAGGCAAGTAGGTACTATGGAACTCATGGTAGGTAATAGGTATACTTATAAGTACCTACCTACTTTTTATAGAAAATAATCTAATATCCTAACGCACTACCTAAATACTCAAAACTTAAACAATTTATTGCAAATATGCTAATTTTAGCACTTTTACAAGACAAAAGTTTAGAAAGCTTAAAATAAGTAGGTAGGTGCGTACCTACTTACTTTATGATATTGTTCAATCACAAATTAGGCACCTTGTCACCTATATAGTTTAGATTCTCACCTACAAAATTACAAATTTCAAATACAAAGAGTACATATGCACTTCAAATTATAAGTACCAAGCCAATTATAGATATGAACGAGTGCAAAAAAGTACTCTTTCTCACTACCTAACGTAGGTAGACTTAGGTAATTATTTATTGTTTTCATTGCATATTATATAATAGACATTTTCCTTTCGATACTTTCCATTCACCATATTCTGACGTGCGGCAGTGCAGTGTCACGCGAAACTTTAATTTAGTGTTCCGAGTGACACCACAAAGATATTATTATAGTAGCTATACTATAGTGACACTGAAATCTGTTATGGGCGGCCGTGACGCTTAGCACCAGGTGAAAGACTGGCTTGACACGTCATTCGCTTACACAAAAAAAGAGTAGATACTTTCAACATGTATTTATATAAGACATACATTATCAATTTATGTTAGTAGTAAAATTCACCTATTATTATTACATTATTAGTACCTACTTACTTATTGGATTTCATCAATTTACTTTCATACTAAGTACCTACATTAAACTTGATGCAATGTCACAAATTCATTAATTAATCAAATTATGGTACCTATGTCAAAAAAATAAGTAGTAAAGTAACACCTAAGCACAGATATATAAACCTAAGCTTAGCTAATTGGCCGCACGTGGATTTTCACCCAATGTGGACAGTTTTGCCGCGTATGATAGTAAACTGCCCACGTTGGGTGCCAGCGGTAGGTACCAGCGGTAGGTACCTAACATACCTACCGCGTATGATACGCGGTAGTTATCATTTAGGCACTGCTTCATATAAAATCAAACTGGTGCAAGTACAAGTTATAAATAAACTAACACAACAATAATGATAAACAACCAATTAATGTAGGTATTACGAGCTTCTAATCTAACCTACTTTGTTGCGTATTTTCAAAGTCAGACGCGATAGTATCGTGCATCTATAGGTTTAGTGCTATAATAGGTTAAATAGTCTAATTAGAAGTTAAATATCTTGTTTATTATTGCAAGACCTAATTGTACAGGGTTAGTAAATAGGTATGGGTTCAGAAAGGGTAAGAAACATTTGTTTATGCTTAAACTGGGCTAGATTTACTAAATTTAGATGTTACAATGTTTTCCAATATAGATCTGTTCATTTTATTGACGTAGGTTAGTTACCATCTAGTATCTATCTACCCCATGGGGCTCCATGGGGTCTTCTGCGATCACCAAACCACCTCCCAAGCATGGGTGGGCAAATGAATAGTATCTGTAGCAATTGTACTTATTAGTAGCTACGACTACTACTATTCGTTTGCCCACCCATGCTTGGGAGGGAGGCGGTTTGGTGATCGCAGAAGATTTTAATGTAAGTATTTAGGTACCGAGAAAAATGCTGCCCATTTTCTGGGTATTCTCTTAGCCGGCTCTTATGGCACCACTGGTGGGGTAGGGCCTTCTATTCGCATATCAACAGTACACGGTAGGTAGCTGTTCGAAGATAAAATTTATGTAGGTATTTTTACTTGTGATCAGGAGCCAATTTATTAACAACTAGATGACAGGCTGACACCCGCCTCGGCTTAGCACGGGCTAATTGATTTTATGCACTAAAAAAGGGGGGTAAAAAGCAGAATGGATGGGACCCATCCATTCTTGCTTTTCCCCTATCTTTTTCTGCCTTACCTTTGCCTGCCTTCGCCATCCAATCCGTTCATTCTTAACGCTATCTTTTCATTCTCCTCTTCCCTTCGACAGAGTAAGTAGTGGCTTCATCTTCGTTGCTGGAAATGTTTTATCGTACTTAATAGCGTATGGACACGTTACGTAGCTAAGAACTTATTAGCTCTGCACTGTTAAGGCCGGCCGCCTTTGTAAATTTCAAAATATTGCCATAATTATATCTAGGTTTTCAAAAGAAGCTTTTTCTTTTAGTAAGACTTAGATCATACAAATTGTACTTATTTATGTGGTAATTATTGACATTTCAACAAGACGTGTCTCTAACAACCTTGGACTCTGAGACAGAGATCTCAAGGCTTCCCGCTTCAAACAAATGAGTTAATTCCCTGATGAGGTCACACATGCCCTTGAATGTGTGTTTATGTAGAGCAGTGAGCGGAGATGTTGACGATACAGGTGCAGCGAACTTTGTAGCCACACAGAGTTAGCTTATCTCTGCTGAGCCCTTGCGCTATTGTCCTAGGCACACATAGAGTAAGTAGGCGACTCTTCTCGTCAACCTAATTTACTTGGATTCTCGGAGCCTATTAAGTAGGTTATCTAAAACGAGACTACAGCCAGATGTTCTACTCAGCTACATATTATTGTAAATATAATATTGAAACTGCGAGAGAATACACGCTACGGAACGAAAATACTATAATCTTATTGTGTTTGTCAAAACCCTTAGAAGTATGACACACAGTTCCGCTACTCCCCGATTGATATATAGCGCCTAAGTAGTTCTGTCGATTTACTCCCCAGTTGTGACCACTAGTGGTCACTCCGTCCCATTGGTGAAAAAATGTCCTTTATTGTCTCTCCATTACTGCCATCATGGCCTTTGTGGTCCTTGGCCTGTGTCGTAGGTACCTAACCTACTCCTAAAAGTAGAAAGTAAGTCTGTCAAAGAGAAGAGTGGAGAGGCATTTTTACATCTTTCCACGAATAAATGACTGAACCAAACAAACATAGGAGATTTATCTAGTTAGCACATTGGGGAAAACTGCCGGGTGCCGATGGATGCAGGAGGTGAGCAGCCGCTCTAAGTGGCGCTCTGTGGGGGAGGCCCATGTTCAGCAGTGGACGTCTTCAGTCAAGCTGTTGATGATGATGAGATGATAATGATGACACTATGGAAGACCTAACAACTGCTTTTTGTCGCGATAAAGACCGGTGTGAAGTTAGCGGCCTAAAGTTAGCGGCCTAAGATAACCCTACCAAATTAAAAAGTCACGGCTTCCGACATCCTTCGGTATGGCTCTGTTGAGCCTGTCAGAAGAAAATCATGAACTCTAAGTGCTCGCGAAATGAAGAAATAAAAATCTGTGTAATTTCTCGGTGCTATGACCGAAATTAAGACACTTTGATATGAAAAGTGGGCGTGTGCCGGGAAAATAAAATCACCATTCAATGGGGCTTTAAAAGACCTTCCATACAAGGTACATTTCTATATCTCCAGGTACTTCAGAAATGAGGAAATAAAACAAATCTGTAAAAAATCTCGGTGGTGTTGCCGAAATTGAGACACTTTAATATGAAAAGTGGGCGTGTGTCCGGAAAATAAAATAAGCATTCAATGAAGCTTTGAAAGGCCTTCCATTTTATGTACATTTCTATATCTCCAGGTACTTCAGAAATGAAGAAATAAGACAAATCTGTTAAAAATCTCGGTGGTATGGCTGAAATTGAAACACTTTAATATGAAAAGTGGGCGTGTGTCCGGAAAATAAAATAAGCATTCAATGAAGCTTTGAAAGGCCTTCCATTTGATGTACATTTCTATTCCAGGTTCTTCAAAAATGAGGAAATAAGACAAATCTGTTAAAAATCTCGGTGGTACGGCTGAAATTGAAACACTTTAATATGAAAACTGGGCGTGTGTCCGGAAAATAAAATAAGCATTCAATGAAACTTTGAAAGGCCTTCCATTCGATGTACATTTCTATATCTCCAGGTACTTCAGCAATGAGGAAATAAGACAAATCTGTTAAAAATCTCGGTGGTATGGCTGAAATTGAAACACTTTAATATGAAAAGTGGGCGTGTGTCCGGAAAATAAAATAAGCATTCAATGAAGCTTTGAAGGGCCTTCCATTTGATGTACATTTCTATATCTCCAGGTACTTCAAAAATGAGGAAATAATACAAATCTGTAAAAAATCTCGGTGGTATGGCTGAAATTGAAACACTTTAATATGAAAAGTGGGCGTGTGTCCGGAAAATAAAATAAGCATTCAATGAAGCTTTGAAAGGCCTTCCATTTGATGTACATTTCTATATCTCCAGGTTCTTCAAAAATGAGGAAATAAGACAAATCTGTTAAAAATCTCGGTGGTACGGCTGAAATTGAAACACTTTAATATGAAAAGTGGGCGTGTGTCCGGAAAATAAAATAAGCATTCAATGAAGCTTTGAAGGGCCTTCCATTTGATGTACATTTCTATATCTCCAGGTACTTCAGAAATGAGGAAATAATACAAATCTGTAAAAAATCTCGGTGGTGTTGCCGAAATTGAGACACTTTAATATGAAAAGTGGGCGTGTGTCCGGAAAATAAAATAAGCATTCAATGAAGCTTTGAAAGGCCTTCCATTTGATGTACATTTCTATATCTCCAGGTACTTCAAAAATGAGGAAATAAGACAAATCTGTTAAAAATCTCGGTGGTACGGCTGAAATTGAAACACTTTAATATGAAAAGTGGGCGTGTGTCCGGAAAATAAAATAAGCATTCAATGAAGCTTTGAAAGGCCTTCCATTTGATGTACATTTCTATATCTCCAGGTACTTCAGAAATGAGGAAATAATACAAATCTGTAAAAAATCTCTAGAAATGTACATCAAATGGAAAGCCTTTCAAAGCTTCATTGAATGCTGATTTCATTTACCATACACACACCCACTTTTCATATTAAACTGTTTCAATTTCGGCAACACCACCGAGATTTTTTACAGATTTGTATTATTTCCTCATTTCTGAAGTACCTGGAGATATAGAAATGTACATCAAATGGAAGGCCCTTCAAAGCTTCATTGAATGCTTATTTTATTTTCCGGACACACGCCCACTTTTCATATTAAAGTGTTTCAATTTCAGCCATACCACCGAGATTTTTAACAGATTTGTCTTATTTCCTCATTTCTGAAGTACCTGGAGATATAGAAATGTACATCAAATGGAAGGCCTTTCAAAGCTTCATTGAACGCTTATTTTATTTTCCGGACACACGCCCACTTTTCATATTAAAGTGTCTCAATTTCGGCAACACCACCGAGATTTTTTACAGATTTGTTTTATTTCCTCATTTCTGAAGTACCTGGAGATATAGAAATGTACATCGTATGGAAGGCCTTTCAAAGCTTCATTGAATGCTGATTTCATTTTCCATACACACGCCCACATTTCATATTAAAGTGTCTCAATTTCAGCCATACCACCGAGATTTTTTACAGATTTGTATTATTTCCTCATTTCTGAAGTACCTGGAGATATAGAAATGTACATTGTATGGAAGGCCCTTCAAAGCTTCATTGAATGCTTATTTTATTTTCCGGACACACGCCCACTTTTCATATTAAAGTGTTTCAATTTCAGCCATACCACCGAGTTTTTTAACAGATTTGTCTTATTTCCTCATTTCTGAAGTACCTGGAGATATAGAAATGTACATCAAATGGAAGGCCTTTCAAAGCTTCATTGAATGCTTATTTTATTTTCCGGACACACGCCCACTTTTCATATTAAAGTGTTTCAATTTCAGCCATACCACCGAGATTTTTAACAGATTTGTCTTATTTCCTCATTTCTGAAGTACCTGGAGATATAGAAATGTACATAAAATGGAAGGCCTTTCAAAGCTTCATTGAATGCTTATTTTATTTTCCGGACACACGCCCACTTTTCATATTAAAGTGTCTCAATTTCGGCAACACCACCGAGATTTTTTACAGATTTGTTTTATTTCCTCATTTCTGAAGTACCTGGAGATATAGAAATGTACATCAAATGGAAGGCCCTTCAAAGCTTCATTGAATGCTTATTTTATTTTCCGGACACACGCCCACTTTTCATATTAAAGTGTTTCAATTTCAGCCGTACCACCGAGATTTTTAACAGATTTGTCTTATTTCCTCATTTTTGAAGAACCTGGAGATATAGAAATGTACATCGTATGGAAGGCCTTTCAAAGCTTCATTGAATGCTGATTTCATTTTCCATACACACGCCCACTTTTCATATCAAAGTGTCTCAATTTCAGCCATACCACCGAGATTTTTTACAGATTTGTATTATTTTCTCATTTCTGAAGTACCTGGATATATAGAAATGTACATTGTATGGAAGGCCCTTCAAAGCTTCATTGAATGCCTATTTTATTTTCCGGACACACGCCCACTTTTCATATTAAAGTGTTTCAATTTCAGCCATACCACCGAGATTTTTAACAGATTTGTCTTATTTCCTCATTTCTGAAGTACCTGGAGATATAGAAATGTACATCAAATGGAAGGCCCTTCAAAGCTTCATTGAATGCTTATTTTATTTTCCGGACACACGCCCACTTTTCATATTAAAGTGTTTCAATTTCAGCCGTACCACCGAGATTTTTAACAGATTTGTCTTATTTCCTCATTTTTGAAGAACCTGGAGATATAGAAATGTACATCAAATGGAAGGCCTTTCAAAGCTTCATTGAATGCTTATTTTATTTTCCGGACACACGCCCACTTTTCATATTAAAGTGTCTCAATTTCGGCAACACCACCGAGATTTTTTACAGATTTGTATTATTTCCTCATTTCTGAAGTACCTGGAGATATAGAGATGTACATCGAATGGAAGGCCTTTCAAAGCTTCATTGAATGCTGATTTCATTTTCCATACACACGCCCACTTTTCATATTAAAGTGACTCAATTTCAGCCATACCACCGAGTTTTTTTTACAGGTTTTTATTATTTTCTCATTTCTGAAGTACCTGGAGATATAGAAATGTACCTTGTATGGAAGGTCTTTTAAAGCCCCATTGAATGGTGATTTTATTTTCCCGGCACACGCCCACTTTTCATATCAAAGTGTCTTAATTTCGGTCATAGCACCGAGAAATTACACAGATTTTTATTTCTTCATTTCGCGAGCACTTAGAGTTCATGATTTTCTTCTGACAGGCTCAACAGAGCCATACCGAAGGATGTCGGAAGCCGTGACTTTTTAATTTGGTAGGGTTATCTTAGGCCGCTAACTTTAGGCCGCTAACTTCACACCGGTGCGATAAAGTTAGTTCTCGCGCGCGAAGCGGTCTGTAGAATGCAGAGGCTATACTTTTAAAAGAAATCCTTGAAGTTGTACATAGCGATCGTCAGTAGAAACATAGAAATAATTTAGTAATCGCAAAAAGTAGAGAAATTAATCTTTTTGTTGTTAATAATACTAATTACAAACCATAACTATTAGGTTTTTTTTTTTTTTTTTTTTTTTGTGTGATTGAATGACGCGACGAGCTAGTCGTTCACCTGATGTTAAGCAACACGGCCGCCCATAACAGTTGCAGTGTCACTCGGAACTTTAAAACGATAAAATTTCGCGTGACACTGCACTGCGCACGTCATCCTGAGACATCACACAGTCTAGTAATCAGATTACTAGACAGAGTGATCAGATCATAAAGTCTCATTTGCCCAGTAATTTCACTAGCTACAATGCCCTTCAAACCGGAACACAGTAGTGCTTGCACACTACTGCTTGGCGGCAGAATAACTGGCAAAGCGGTGGTACCTACCTAGACGAACTTTGCAGAAAAGTCCTACCACCTAGTGATAGGATGGTAGGATTATTATGTGGTGATGATTAGGTGCTTAGGTACCGTCTCAATTTCGCACAAAAGTAATTTATGTAATTTTGCCTGAACTAATATTTTTCTAGTTTAGTTTAGTTTTTATTAATGTAGTAGTTGGTGGAAACTGTCCAAGCTGTTGGATCGAAATTCTTTAAGACCCAACGCCGAAAGAAGACTCAAAAGCTCTCAGAAAAAACTCTTGAGCTAATGGCCGACCGGAGCGAAATGAAGCTGCAGTCTTCAGTTGATATGTCAGCCTACGGTGAACTCAATAGACGAATCTGGAGTTCCTTGCGACACGACTTGCGTGCTCTTAGTACTTCACGTATTGAGGCCGCAATTGAGCGGAACCAAGGCTCTAAAGTGTTCGCAAAGGATTCGTCTATTGGGCAACACCAAATGACAAAACTGAAGACCGAAAATGGTAGCGTCATTTCATCCAAGCCTGAGATTCTGAGAGAGATCGAGAACTTCTATGGACAGTTATACACCTCGACACGTAAGCCCGCTACTAACACAGCTCAGGACATCAGAGCCAAGTTAGTCCGACACTATACCGAAGATATCCCGGACGTCAGCCTGTACGAGATTAGAATGGCCCTCAAACAGCTTAAAAACAACAAGGCACCAGGTGAAGATGGAATTACGACCGAACTTCTGAGAGCGGGTGGTAGACCGGTACTTTTAGTCCTCCAGAAGTTATTTAATTCTGTCATCCTTGAAGGTATAACGCCAGAGGCATGGCACAAGAGCGTGGTGGTGCTCTTCTTCAAAAAAGGCGATAACACCTTATTGAAGAACTATAGGCCCATCTCGCTCTTGAGTCATGTGTATAAGCTGTTTTCGAGAGTCATTACGAATCGTCTCGCACGCAGGTTTGATGAATTCCAGCCTCCCGAACAAGCCGGTTTCCGAAAAGGCTTTAGCACCATAGACCACATCCATACGCTGCGCCAGATTATACAGAAGACCGAAGAGTATAATCGGCCGTTATGCCTAGCGTTTGTGGACTATGAGAAAGCCTTCGATTCAATCGAGACTTGGGCGGTGCTGCAGTCCTTGCAGCGATGCCAAATTGACTATAGGTATATCGAAGTTTTGAAGTGTTTGTACAGTAAGGCCACTATGTCAGTCCGACTACAGGACCAGAGTACGGAACAAATTCCATTGCAAAGAGGCGTGAGACAGGGAGACGTTATTTCTCCGAAACTGTTCACAAACGCATTGGAGGATGTTTTCAAGCTCTTGGAGTGGAAAAGATCTGGCATCAACATAAATGGCGAGTACATCACTAACCTTCGTTTTGCCGATGATATAGTCATAATGGCGGAATCGCTCGAGGACCTTAGCACCATGCTCAACGACCTCAGTAGAGTCTCCCAGCAGGTTGGTCTTAAGATGAATATGGACAAGACAAAGATCATGTCTAATGCTCATGTTCCACCTATACCGGTAATTGTTGGGAACGATACTCTCGAAGTTGTCGACAAGTATGTCTACCTAGGACAGATTGTCCAATTAGGTAGGTCCAACTTCGACAAAGAGGTGGCGCGAAGAATCCAACTCGGCTGGGCAGCGTTCGGGAAGCTTCGTCCTATCTTTTCGTCCAAAATACCGCAGAGCCTGAAAACGAAAGTTTTCAATCAGTGTGTGTTGCCAGTGATGACTTATGGAACTGAGACATGGTCTCTTACTGTTGGCCTCATTAGTAAGCTCAAAGTCGCGCAGCGAGCTATGGAGCGAGCTATGCTCGGTGTTTCCCTGCGAGATAAGCTCCGGAACGAGGAGATCCGCAGGAGAACTAAAGTGACCGATATAGCTCTTAGAGTTAGTAAGTTGAAGTGGCAATGGGCAGGCCACATCGCTCGTAGAACTGACAACCGATGGGGAAGAAAGGTTCTCGAGTGGCGACCACGAACCGGAAGACGCAGCGTAGGCCGGCCCCCCACTCGGTGGACCGACGACCTGGTGAAAGCCGCGGGGAGCCGATGGATGCAGGAGGCGAGCAGCCGCTCAAGGTGGCGTGCTCTGGGGGAGGCCTATGTTCAGCAGTGGACGTCTTCAGGCTGTTGATGATGATGATGAATGTAGTAGTTAGCTTGAGTAATAAAGGAAAAAAAAAAATTTTTTTTCTTATACCTAAGTGCCGCCGAACCGAATACATGGCAATTAAATATTTTAATTTATTTTATAACATCTAATACCCAATATTCGTCGGTTATACAAATCAAAAGTGGCAGGTTTTGATAGTTTAAATACCTACAGGTGATCATTTCCAAAAAAAAAAAAAAATAGAGCTAAGTTTTTATATCTACCTCGCGACAGCTAAAATAACTATTACACGTACCTAGAATCTGTAAACCTTCTAAGTGCAAGTTTTTGAAATAGGCCTTGAACTCGGTTCATTCTACAGATTGCACCTGAGTAGACTAATGAGAAAATCACACACAACATAAATAAGGAATTTGTAATTCAAATCGCGAATGCTCCGGTAAAAATAAATTAAAAAATCAGTTCGTTGGCCAATTAAGAAAAATAAAAGGACGTCTGCGATTCAGTCTGGTCTAAATTGGTCCAGTATTTAATGCCGCCACCCGTTTCATTGATGACATTGTTGCAGTAATTTCTTTCGCAAAATCAGACTTGCAGTTGTAATGTTCTGGAGTACTGGCTTTTCTAATTTACTTACTCATGAATGGCTAAACCTGACTGCACAATTTTAATTGATACCAATTTCGCAGATCATAATATCTACGAATAGTGCTAGGTAAGAAAAATTATTGTTTTCGAGTTTTGTAATCGATTAGATGCAAGTACTAGGACTAGGTAGTAGATGTTAAGGTGCAACGTTTCACTAGCGCAGCAAATTCAAATTTTCTTGCGTTCTTTTGTCAATAATAGCTTAATTACTCAACGTGATTACATGAACACAAATGTTGCGCAAATATTAAATAGAATGTATCAACAAATTACGATTAAAAGAATCTCCTAGATATTATTGGTTTAGCGATAAATAGCAATAAACAAATTTCGTCTTAGTTCTTCAGTCTATTGCCATTTGTCGCTAAACCAATAATAGGTATATAGGTGATACTTTTAATTGTAATTTATTGATACATTCTATTTATTTGCGCAAAATTAGTTTTCATGTAATCACGTTGAGTAATTAAGCTATTATTGGCAAAAGAACGCAAGAAAATTTGAATTTCCCGCTCTAGTGAAACGTTCCACCTTAAGAAATATATTTATATTAAGTATTACTTTAAGTAAGTATTTACTAACTTAGAAATTTATAGGGCCCGTGTCGCCCTGGCGTGGCGGTGTAAGAATGAGAACAAGATCACGTCACCCCATCTCTTCCCGTGGGTGACACTCTTTTTACTGGTTTATCATGTGAGTAAAATAATAGGTTAATGATGGTACCACCCACTACTTTACTCACCTACATGATAACCCCGCAAATACAGCAGTTTATACGGAAGTAGTCAGATAGTGCACACACGCGGCACAGTGGCATCTTTTGATAAAAATAACCCTCCATTAAATAAACCTCTAAATTAAGAATAATGAAACAAAAAACGAAAACTGTTCCAGTATCGAAATCAGGTGCTAGTTTCAAGACTTGGTAAAATACTAACTTACATGGGATAGCTATGGAGGTAAACCTTGGCATCAACTACACTGTGTGAGGTACCACAGTAATCAATTGTTTTCTGTCTAAACTATGGGTTAAACCTTAGAGTATAGACTAAAGCAAAGAGAGATCATCAAAACGATATTATATTTGTACTGCTCACACGTATCGCTACGTCAGTGGCGAAGGAAAGAAACAAACATATAGTAATTAGCTACGCTTGCGATATGCACTATACCAGTTTTTTCGACTCGAGTCAACTGTTTTTTCTATACAAATCTGTCAGACTCATTCACATCAAAGTGGTACTACTACTGATCATAGCGAGCGCCGTTGCGGCTACTCGCCTCCTGCATCCACCGCCTCCCCGCGCCGTTTTAACCAAATCGTCACTTCACCTAGTGGAGCGCTGGCCTAAGCTGCGCCTTCCCGTCTTGGTCGCCACTCGAGAACCTTTCTTTCCCATCGGTTTTCAGTTCTACGAGTAATGTGACCTGCCCATTGCCATTTCACCTTGCTAATTCTAAGAGCTATATCAGTCACTTAGTTCTCTTCATTTGGGATCTTATCTCGCAGGTAAACATCAAGCATGGTCCTCTCGAAGTTCGTTGCGCGACTTTGAGCTGACTAATGAGGCAAACAGTTAGAGACCACCAGAGACCATTTGTCACTACCATTTTCAGTCTTCAGGTTTTCATTTGGCTTTGCCTAATAGACGAATCCTTACTAATAATACACTGACAGCAGTAAACTTGGCCGATCGTAAAGAACTGCAGCTCGAGCTACGCTCTGCGCGCTACATGCCAAGACGTCAATGATAACACGCAAGCTCACCAACAACTACAAGACAAAGTTGCTACATCATACGAGTTACGCGAGCTGAAACACGCGATGCCGTTAAGCGGCAATAAAAACTGGTATCAGTCAACATGCCGATACTTGAGTGATAGTCTTGCATTTTATGCTGTCACTCGCAGTTAGGTGGTCGGACGTTGACGCCTGCGGCACCCGTCAGTCGCGCGTAGCGGCTTCGGGCCTTACGTAACCACAGTTACGCAAAGCCAAGTCAATGTCAAGAGCGCTGCGTCAACACCGACCTGCGCTCACCACGCGACCACGTTGCCGATACCTGCCGCCTGCCTCGCTGCGCCCGCGCCGTTACTAGCGGCGCAGGTCGACGACCGCGATACCAAACAAATATTAAAAAGTACACATATCCGACCGATATCATCTTATTCAAATAATAAAAATATACGCGATTCCGTGAATCACCTCGACTGATTTTTATTTAGAATGTCAACAACCTTTCTTTTGTACTCGATCGGTTAATGAACCATCGGCAGGTAGAAAATGACCTCAGTGCCTTATGTGTTTCAATCAAAAGAAATTGGCTCACCTTTGGCATACTTCAGCTAAATGCACTTTTGTTCGTATCAGGTCGTATTAACGATCTAGTTGGGGGTGCGATATTGATATTTAGCTTGTTACATTGCTTGCTATATGTGTTCGTTTTCTTTGTTCATAGAACACCCCTCATCCCTTAGTGGATTGGTCAGGAGTGCCGACGTTCCTGCTGGCAGTGACGGCTGTTATCGTCATTGCTACCGCTCTGACCACGAGGGCTCCTGATGGCAAGCAACCGCACCATCTACCAGGACCTCTGGCGCTGCCGTTAATTGGGACAAGGTGGCTGTTCTGGAGTCGCTATAAAATGAACAAGCTGCACGAGGCGTATGCCGGTGAGAAGCACCAATTTTCAAGTACTGATATGGTAGCTGATATTGACTAGGCCTTCCTAGTCACCCACTCGGCTCGACGGATCTGCAAGTATTATGTAACGTATTTGATAACTAGCTTCTGCCCGTGGCTTTGCGAATGTAGTATCAGAGTTACAAATAGTCTACGTCCGATCTATTCATCAAATAAAAATACGTTGAATCAAACTACGATACCGCTGCCGTGGCCGAGGGCGGAAGTTCCTCTAAAAAATCAGGAATATTGTTGCTTTCTATGAGTGAAATCAAAGTTCCACATCCTTCCTATATAAGATACGTATACATTATAGAAATAAGCCATCACATAAATCACCATTCATCTCCATATCTCGGACCATTATTACACAACCAATCTTTAGTCACAATGAGAGATTTTCACGCAGATATGTTCAGGCGCTACGGGACTGTTTTCGCGGAGATAACTCCGGGCGGGGCGAAGGTGGTGTCTATAGCTGACCGGGCGGCGCTAGAAGCTGTCCTCAGGGTGCCTTCCAAGAGGCCGTATAGACCCCCCACGGAAATAGTCCAGGTGTACAGAAGAAGCAGGCCGGATCGATATGCGTCGACTGGACTTGTTAATGAGTAAGCTATAACAGTTTTCTGATGGAGCTCTACCTACTTAGGCATACTTTTACACTATCTATATCAAAAGAGAACTGTGTGAATTGCAGATAGCTTTTGTTTCGTGACATTTATTTAGTCCAGAAGACATCCACTGCTGAACATAGGCCTACGCCATAAAACGCCACTTTGGACGCTTACCATGGGGAGGTTTGCCATAATCACCACGCTTGGCAGGCGGCTTAGTGACAGCAGGTTTTAATGTACCGGGGAGAATGCTGCTACCTTTGATATTCCCTATAGCCAGCTCTAACGGCACCCACGGGAGGAGATGGGGTGGTCCTATTCACAAACCGGGGCTACACGGCACATTATTTGGTCATTCGTTGTCAAATTATGTTTATGATATCCTGTCTTTCTATTGGTAGAACATCAGATTGTTATTTTCTTTCGTGCTTGTTCTAATTGGTAGAACAAATAATAGATGGTATGTACTTCAAAACAGAACTTATTCTTTACGATCACAGGCGCCTAAGCGGTTCAACTTTTATAGACCAGGTACTAAAGAAAACTGAAAATATAATTATGTAGGTATTATACGTCTTATGTATGTAGGTACCTATAAGCTACCTACGACAGAATAAAAGGAAATGGCGCATGGAACAGCAAAATTCAGCTTGAATCGCTGTGTGCGTGGCATTATTTTTGGTTAGCCTTTACTTTTGCCGGTCACGTAATTTTCGGCATATAAATTCGTAGTTCTACATCGACGTTTCTAGTTTTTGCACCATTGTAAAACTGTTTCCTGTCTAGCCTTTATGAGCAGTAGGTATACAAACCTACGAATACAATAAATAGATGTCGTATTTATAGAGTACCTATTCGACAAGCTTCGACTTTTTTAATTGCAGACCGATTTTCAAGGACTATCAAGTCAATAAGAATCGGCAATACAATGATGCATACATACTTTATCAACGTTACGTAGCGAATTTATTCAGGTGCCCATGCGCTGCCGTGTGCTAAACAAATGATCAAGTTTCAATTCAATTGTTATTGAACGTTAGTTGTTAGCCATGAATAAAAGGAAGTTTATGCACCACAAACCACAATTCAGTTTTTACTAGGTGCTTTTTCCGGCATTCAATAAAAAATCAACTACAGTGTGTTTAGATTTTGTATGATAAAGCGTTGTATACCTACCTATGTTCAATAACATAATTTTTCATATATAAGTAGCGGTAGGTAGATGAATTGTAAATAGCTGGCGACTGACTTGAGCATTCGCTCAATGTGCATAGGTATTCGTTGTGAACAAATTTTAATGCTCACCTGAATATTCGTCTCTAATATTTGCTCAGCTGTGCTCTATCTAAATAGCGGACATAGAGGTCATGTCTGCTGCGTTTCTTTTAATACGTTACTTACTGCTACTTAACAGTTAATTGGGAATACCTATGCGTGGTACGGTATCTAAATGTTTATCAATAAACAAAAGTATTTTACTTATCCTGATTTTACTGCATTTTATCAAACAAAAAGTAACGAGTTCAAAACCTGAGCTCTCGGCGAATGCTCGCGCTAGCGACTGACTGTGACTTGAACATTCAAAGGGATTCGCCATAAACCGACAGCCGCTAGCCGGGTGGAGCGCGCTCGGCGCTCGCGTGCTCGTTGCTCGGCTCAGCGACTGACATGACGAAGATTCGACGTCGAACGTGCTCACATCGAGCAAATGCAGCTAATCTCGGCCACTAGCGATGTCAGTCGCTAGCTGACTTTCCATTTAGCTAATGCAATTTTTTTTTTATGTGATTGAATTGAAAATTATCTCTCAATGCTTCATATCGAACTTAAATTCGTGGTGACAATGGAGTTCCTTCTTCTCGGTCTATCCGAAAGCGGACTAACCATAAATTATATTAATAGTACCTATAGGAGTGATAGGATGGAAAAAATTACAAGTGGTAGAAAGTACAAATATAAATTAAAATATTCTGAAGATAGGAAGTTCGGTCGCCATTCCGTATATTCAGTAGGCTACTCTAGTCTCTACTTACCTACATAGTACTTTATTTGACACTGAAAGAGAAATGTCCGTTTGTTTCCAGGCAGGGCGAGAAATGGCAGCACCTCCGTCGCCACCTCACAGCGGATCTCACCAGCCCCAACACGATGCAAGGGTTCCTTCCCGAGTTGAACAGCATCTGCGATGACTTCCTCGACTTACTGCAGTCATGCCGCCAACCGGATGGCACTGTCCATGGGTTCGATCAGCTCACTAACCGAATGGGACTTGAATGTTAGTACCTACCTTTCGACATGACAGATGCTATGATTACTAGGTAATTATAGGATAGTAGCGATTGTTACCAGTGGAAAAATTAAACTGCTGAATTAACGTAATATATATTGAGGCAGTCATAGCGTTTAAATGGACCTCAACAGCCTTTAGGTACATAAAGTTCACCTCCCAAAATGTCCGCTCTTAAAATAACCATGTCCGTAATAGTCAATTTCCCAAATTGTCCGAGGTAGGTACTGAAAATCTCCGTTTCTCAAAATGTCTCTTTCTCGAAATTATGGGGAGATAGGCTTAAGTAGGTTCTGGAGTATCTACCTATTCTATCGCAAAGTGCGTAATGCAAGATATTGATGACATTCAGTAGGAGCATAATCATCACTGTTTTTCTAATGATTTTTCGCTGAAACTGTGATTTAGATAAAAAGCGAGTTATATAAGTAGATAAATAATATAGGTATTATACGAAAGAAGGCACAATGTACGATTACGTTTTGTAAGTAAGAATTCGTGAAAAAATTTGAATAAACAAGCGCATCATAAAGAATGCGAGCTTATGTGCTTATCAAACGTTTTCATAAGACTTTTCTAATGTAATCTAAAAAATAAGCGTGTACGAACATTATCGCATTAGTTACGACTATTTGCTATTGCGTGTTTATATTTTATGATAGTACCTATACCTTGTAGATATTCCCAGAGCGTTCGCCTCAAGAATTTTGGCCGATAAATTACTCATTTTTATTATTTCCTCAATAAAACTTTATGGAGATGTTTCTCCAAATGATTTTGCGATGAACGTGAATGAATTATTTTAGCGGCAATAACACGCGGTAAACTGAAACAGTTTATCTAAAAAGCCAATTTTGGAGCTCCGTACCTAAAGTCATCACAGTTAAGTAATTAAGATAATTCTTTATAACCACTCGGCAGTCGGTTGGCTTATCTTTGAGTAATTAAATACATTATTTGTTTTCGAAGCACACATAGTTTAAGTACCTACCTATACTATACATTTTGATAAATAATATGACGGTTAAAAACGGTTGTTATCAAGCTACGATACAAACAAAACAAGCAATGCATGGCAAACATTAAAATGCCGCACCTAGGCGATAAGGTTACATCGGTTAGAATTATTAGAATACTTGCATCGTCTCGCATGTCAGTCCATCCAAAGATAGTCAGTTAGGACCTACAAACGTAGACGCCGCTGATAGCTTTCCATCACATTCAAGAATACTGGAAGAACGACACCGACATGTGATAATGACGGATGATGTGTAGATATAGAATGTGGGTCAGAATCAGATATCGTAGAATAGCGTTAGGCGGTACGCCGCATGCGTGCGAGCATAAAATGAATGTGCAACATTAGAAATGCATTATGAAATAGTCGGCTGTTACGTATAGTACCTAATGCGTGTAGGTACAGATTCAATAACCGACTATCGGATACTAACGCGGGGAGTTATAATTATTATGATAATGCCGTTCAACTGTGCTGTATCACAGCCTATAGGTCATCATCATCATCATCAGCCTGAAGAAGTCCACTGCTGAACATAGGCCTCCCCAAGAGCGCGCCACCTTGAGCGGCTGCTCGCCTCCTGCATCCATCGGCTCCCCGCGGCTTTCACCAGGTCGTCGGTCCACCGAGTGGGGGGCCGGCCTTCGCTGCGTCTTCCGGTTCGTGGTCGCCACTCGAGAACCTTTCTTTCCCATCAGTTGTCAGTTCTACGAGCGATGTGGCCTGCCCATTGCCATTTCAACTTACTAATTCTAAGAGCTACATCGGTCACTTTAGTTCTCCTGCGGATCTCCTCTTTCCGGAGCTTATCTCGCAGAGAAACACCGAGCATAGCTCTCTTCATAGCTCGCTGCGCAACTTTGAGCTTACTAATGAGGCCAACAGTAAGAAACCTATAGGTGTCCGGTGTCCCATGGTCCCATGGGCCTATAGGTACTTATACTGAAATGTTAATCGGCCACAAATATCCTTAGATAAAGTCAGTCGGTCCGAAAATTGATAGGCTACCCGCGCTAACCAATTTGTTATTCTGTGTGGTAAGGTAACGAGTATAAAGGTAGTGACGTTTAACTGAGAGTGTATCATAGGGATGTGACCTAAGGGGCGAAAAATCGATTTTTTTTAACATCCCCTGTATCATCTACACTGCATTTTTCTAGTCAAGCATAATAGCAAAGCCATGGAATTACAAACTATGAAACTAGAGCAAGCAAAACAATCCCAACTTTTATTAATATTTGAGTTTGGTCGGTTTTTCGCTCTAGCCGCGGAACTTCATACAAAATACCGTGCAGGATCCCCGCGGTATTTACCGCTACCCACAGCAGTAGCGAATAACGCGTCGGTTTGAATAGGGCCTAACGCGTAAACATGGTTTGACTCTAGGATATTCGTCTGTATTCTTTGTTCTTTACTAAAAAAATCAGAAAGAAGTCCATGGGCATCTAGATATAGGAATCGGCTATTTTACCTAGACCAACTATAAATTATAACTATGATATTTTGTGCCTAGACTAGACTCTTTCTACGTGTTACCAGTTTGTTACGTAGTAACATATATATTCAATCAGTAATCTGTGGTGTTACCGTGTTATTTGTCTAATTGTACTAGGTGAAAGGACTTTTCTGCAAAGTTCGTCTAGGTAGGTACCACCGCTTTGCCAGTTATTCTGCCGCCAAGCAGTATAGTGTGCAAGCACTACTGTGTTCCGGTTTGAAGGGCATTGTAGCTAGTGAAATTACTGGGCAAATGAGACTTTATGATCTGATCACTCAGTCTAGTGATCTGATTACTAGACTGTGTGATGTCTCAGGATGACGTGCGCAGTGCAGTGTCACGCGAAACTTTATTGTTTTAAAGTTCCGAGTGACACTGCAACTGTTATGGGCAGCCGTGTCGCTTAACATCAGGTGAACGACTAGCTCGTCACGTCATTACATCGCATAAAAAAAAATTATGTTTTGAATTATTTTAAAAGTAGGTATCCTATCTAACAAATTCAGCGTAGGCTTTTTTTTGTAAACCGGTGTCTCTATTACGCATAATCTGCGTGATGAAGATTAGGTATGATGAAACAATAGTTTACCTACCTAAACTTCAGACAGATTTCGTCATATCAAATATTTTCAAGGTAATGTAAGTAGGTACCTATTATGAGTAGTAGGTAGGTGATACCTACCTAGTATGGTTAGGTAGGTATTGTGACTATTAAGATTGATATCATAAGTTGACTAAATGAAAGTACAATATTAGTAGGTGCCTACTGGTAAAGGAAAAGTGCCTACCTATACAACGTCACAGAAAATTTGAATTTTCAGCGGTGTGCGGTCTCATGCTCGGGAGCCGGCTTGGGTTCTTAGAGCGATGGATGTCTGGGAGGGCTGCCACGCTAGCAGCAGTGGTGAAGGCCCACTTCAGAGCACAGAGGGATTCTTACTATGGAGCGCCTCTATGGAAATTCGCGCCGACCACTCTTTACAGGACGTTTTCCAGAAGCGAGGAGACTATCCACACGTATGTAATTTTTAGTACCTATGTTTCTTATGAGTGTGATTAATTTTAAAATATTGATTTATTCTGCTATTTGTATCTTTTACGAAACGACTCTATTTTATTTCTCAATTACTTTTTAGAAAGTTGGTACCCCTATTATGTTTTCACAAATTCGTCCAAGGGAATTTTACTTCGACATATGTGAAGAGAAACGCCTAGATTGCCATTTTGTTTCTTCGAATATTATTTACCAGATGCGCCCCCCAGTTTCACCCGCGGATAAAAAGTTGTCTATGTTGTGTTAATCCAGTGTATAAGCTATCTCTGTTCCAAATTTCATCCAAATTCGTCCAGCCGTTTGAGCGTGGAGGAGTAACAAGCATACACACAAACTTTCGACTTTAGTATGATTATTGTTTTATGTGAACGACATGTAGTTTTCCTTGTTGACCCGAGCATGCAAGCTGTGGTATATTGTTTTTATTAAATAATAATGTATTTTATTTGTACAGGTCAATATTAGTTAATATAGTTATTTTAATTATTTTACAATTCTTACCTAGATTTTATCTATATTTTGATTGTTAATGGATTTGTATAAGCATTCCTTATCTGCATGCACATTTTAGACTTTTTATTAATAATGCCTATAACTATCACCTATTTCTATCGTAAAATTCAATGAAATTAATTTTATGTTGTCTTCCTATAATTTTGTACTCGCTCACATCAAAGAATTCTTTCTAATAGAAAGTTCGCAAGCTGTCTTCACCTGTAATTATATCGACACCTAGCCATATTATTATTAATTTAATTCTCAAGCATGAATTGGTGTTTGTTATGTTGGTGTTCAATTAATAAATAAATAAATTATTTCGCTATGTATTTAAAGTACGAATGACGTTATCAACCACCGAATGAATCCTCGGCCTTGGCATTGAAGATTATGGGGCAGCAAACGTGACGCACCTACGAATATACCTAATAGGTATACACAATGTGCCTTCAATAGGATTTAACATTGAATTTATGTAAATTTCTCTGGTAGGGAAAGATCACAAGGCGAAACCTTTTCAGGAAATATTCCTCCAAAGGTCTTCCGGGAATCCTTCTATTGAGATTACTTTAACTTATTTCGGTAACAGCCATGAAATAATTTACAAGGTTCAGTAACAAGTTACTACGTTTGCTCACTTCGACAACTTCGAGAAGGCATTCAAGATCTTTAGAAAAATGGATTACAAATGTGAGCCATGTCAATAGTTCACAATTTAATAATTACGCCAATAAAGTCGGTTTTCATCTACCGACATAATATTTTAAATATTGCAAAATGCGTATTACTTTCGGTGGGTATCACAGATCTCAGAAACTAAAGGGTCGGGTAACTTTAACATGCCAGATAGATTCAAATTGGGCATACCTAAGCTAATTATATAATAGATAGTCAATTAGACCGCAATAGATCTATCAAATGTCCTAGCGCGCCATAAAGCTGTTCTGAAGAAACTTGATGAAGAAGTAGGTATTTACATAGGTATACGGTTTTCTCATTCGCACCACTTTATTGAAAGTGTAGTAGGAAATGAGATAACATTAGTAATGTCTGCTATAGGCTAATACCTATATGTAGGTACTTATGAACGATGCAACCTTTCAGTTATTATTGACGGCACATTTGTCGGCAGGATAGTATCAGAACTCATCGAAGAGGCTAAAACGCGGACTAACGGCTCTGCCCAGGACGGCGGCATGAGGGAGATCTTTCTAAAGATCCTGGATAACCCTTTACTGGACATAAGAGACAAGAAGGCAGCAATCATTGACTTCATCACCGCTGGAATTGAAACGGTACCTGTGAACTTTGTTTCTGTAATGAAATATCTGTATACCAGACAGGGTGCTAACTTGATGGTGACACAACATTTTTTTATGAGATGAGTGGCATACAAGCAGCCCACCTGATGGTAAGTGGTCACCGCCGCCTATGGACATCTGCAACACCGAAAGCATTGCCGGTGCGTTGCCTACCCTTAGACAGGACTCTTTTCACACTTTTCTTGAAGCTCCCCATACTGTACCCAGTTATGCGGAAAGGCCTCAGGACGAAGATCATTCCACATCTTGCAGGTTCGTGGAAGAAACGAGCGCAAGAATGGCGTCGTATGAGATTTCCACGTGTCTACAATATGTGGATGCGGTTTTTCACGTTGCCGAGAAGTTCGATTGAAAACTGGCTCGCAAGTGACTGATAAATGATTGGTGACTTGTTTTTGAGAATCATAACTAGCCAGGCGAGCATTAGAAAATGCCCTACCAGTCTTACCACCATGGTTTCATCACTAACTTCCATCCCATTTCATTGTCCACAGTTAGCGAACAGTCTAGTCTTCCTGCTGTACCTGCTAAGTAGTAGACCGGACTGGCAGCGAAGGATTCACGACGAGTTGCCATTGAGTGCTTGTTTCACCGCGGAGGAGTTAGCCGCCACGCCGTCAGTTAAAGCAGCTGCTAAGGAAGCATTCCGGCTACTGCCCACTGCGCCTTTCCTGGCGAGACTTTTGGAGACTCCAATGACGATTGATGGCTATAAATTGCCTGCTGGGGTAAGCTTTTTTTTTCTACCTTATTGATTACTGGGCAAATGAGACTTTATGATCTGATTACACAGTCTAGTAAGACTGAAGGCTCAGGATGACGTGCGCAGTGCAGTGTCACGCAAAACGATATTAATTTAGTTTAGAGTTCCGAGTGATACTGCAATCTGTTATGGGCAGCCGTGACGCTTAACATCAAGCGAACGACTAGCTCGTCACGTCATTCATTTACATTTTAAAAAACCTTGGTTCCACGAAGCGTTGCCAATGCTTTTTTAGCTAGCTTTTGGTGCTAACATCTCGCGTTATACATTAGGTACATTCTATCTAGGGTGTTCAGCTAACTTTATCCTGAACATTAATTCTGTGCTTTACAGACAAAAACACAGGAAAAAGAAGATCACAGGCTTAAATATTTAAAAAAAGGTACTTCTAAAATAGCGGGCTGACCTATTTTAGAAGTAGGTACCTTTTTTTAAATATTTAAGCCTGTGATCTTCTTTTTCCTTCCGTTGGGGCAGTATTCATGTTTTTAATAATCACCACTCTTTTTTAATTTCATTGCTTGGTTTTAATAATTCAACGGATCATTTACCGTTTCAAGCAATGTATTACCAACAAAGACTTCTATGTATACACTAGACAGGACATCTCTAACTTGCACTGTCAACCACTGCAAATATGCCTATGAGCATCTTCTCGCTCATATGATGCTCAGCACTCAAAGCGACTGCACGTGCAGCAGTGAATAGCAGTAAAAATTATGATCCAAATGTGCAATTGCACTAGCGCTGCGTGTTGTGATCGTTGGTTAGACGATGTAATCTCGTAAAGCGCTGTAGCGGATTTTAGTTTAATTACAAAAAATGACAACTATTTGTGCTTCGAATAGCTGCTCTAGTACGTAGTACATATACCTCTTTGATTACCAATTAGTTATGTAGGTATCTATATTATTTAGATGAATCTTCTCTTAAATCAAATATACTAGATACACAGTCTCTATGAAAATCAAACCATTATCAAAATGATGATACAACCTCTTGTGGACTATTTTTGTAAGCATTGGCACGGGGACAAAGTGTTCCCGTGCCAATGTTTTGGCACGGGGACAAAGTGTCCCCGTGCCAATGCTTACAAAAATAGTCCACAAGAGGTTGTATCATTATTTTGATAATGAACCATAGTTACCCGGTAAAAGCATTGTAAAAAAATAAATGTTAGTTACATCACTTTCATTAGATCAGAGCAAAAACAAGGCATATGCCTTGTTTCAACGGTGCCTTTTCGAGGCGGCGATTGGGGATCTACCCTATATTTCATTGCAGAATTTTCTTTAGAAATCTGAATGTTACAATTTTCGTTGCAGACCTTCGTCCTAACTCACACAGGCGCAGCGTGTAGAAGAGAAGAGAACTTCTGGCGGGCACAAGAATACTGCCCCGAGAGGTGGTTGGAAATAAGAGAGCCTCACGCGGCATCACTGGTCGCGCCCTTCGGGAGAGGCAAAAGGATGTGCCCTGGAAAGAGATTCGTGGAGTTGGAGCTTTATGTGTTGCTTGTTAAGGTTAGTTTTTGTGCACTTCCCGTTATTCTTTATTGTGTATCACGCAGTGTGTAGGAAGGGATTCATTATTTATGTAGGTAATAACTTTGTAATGAACAAAATTATTCACTCCTAATTGTTAATGGTTTTATCAAAATTTAGTGTTTAAATAACAGACGCGTAGGTACCTACTTATATTTTTTTTATTGATTTTTAATGCAATGTTCGAAATTGTAGAATTTTTTAAACATTTTGGCTATTCTGAGGCTGTGAAGATTTTAGCTGATAAAACTTCAACGCCTTTGTTTTCAAGTATTTTTATAGCAGTCACTACAAATTAGGCTTCACACGGGGATTATCATAAATAAATAAATATGTGTGGACATTTCACACAGCGCCATCTAGCTCCAAACTAAGCATAGCTTGTACTATAGGAACCAGACAACTGATAGAATACTTAGATACTTTTTGTTTGTAAATACATACATAGGATACATATAACACCCAGACACAGAACAAACATCGATGTTCATCACACAAACGTTTGTCCTGATTGGGAATCGACCCCACAACCTATAGTTCAGAAGGCAGAGCTACTACCAACTGAGCTAACAAGCCAGTCAAAATCCTCACTATTCATCATTCTAAAAAAATGAAATGATGCTTTTAAAGTAACTGATAGAATACTGTGAATGACACCGATAAATATATATTTTCACCTCACTAGCTCGGAAAGGTTCTCTTTGTCATTCAAAATCTGGGCGCAATAACGCATTTTGCACGCTAGCGTGGAAAGTGTTTTTAAAATTCGAACGTTTCTATTCAATAACTTTCTCGTCAAGAATTGAGCATTTAATCACAGATCTGCCCGAATTTAACCTTCTTGATATCGCCAGTCCACTGAAAACTTATTAATACCACAGACTACCTTCTAAAAGATACCATCTTTTTCTCGTTCACCAACCTCATTTTTAGAATAATCGCTCTGTCCAGCACCAAGTATAAAACCAATACGGTATCCAGCACGGCGACTGCATGGAAAACGGATGAAAAACACTTTTTCTTTAATTTCCCATGAATCACGTGACGAGCTAGTCGTTTACCTGATGTCAAGCGTTACCGCCACCCATAACTAAATTAATAAGCTAAAAAATAATCTTTTCTTAGCCTTTTAGCTGTTTTTCTTACATTTTCCTCGCTGTAGTGAGGTGAAAAGTTGTTTGTTGCACTCGGCAGCAAAGTTTTTCTGCGTCTCGTACCTTTGAAACCTTCGCTACGCTCAGGTTTCAATTCAAGTACTCGCGCCAAAAACCAACTTTGCAGCCTTGTATAACGAATAACTATTTTTTACTACTAAATATTTATTATATTTGTCCTAGGTCCTACCCACAAAGTAGTACGTAGGAGCCAGAGCTTTATAACTAACGCATAACGCGCGCCATTGGTAAATCGATTCTGATGAAAGCTAGACAGTATTGCTTGCCCACTTCTACCATTATTTCAAAAGTGTTAGAGTGAAACAGCAATAATAATGTCTGCTCTTGATCTTTTTTTAAGAGAAGCGTATACCTCTTGTTCATACAAAAGGTGCCAACGCTTTTCCACTTCTAAATGTTATCCGATTTTGATGATTTTTCTATATTTTGTCAGCAAAAAACTGTGCTCGTACGTATTTTTTTTAAGTTTTTACTATATCATCGTATTTATAGCCACCTAGTTACCAATTTCTGGCGTCAAAACTATGACGAAGAAAAGTAGTTTACTTAACAAAAACACGAAACATATTTTCTAAAAAATCAAGTTGTACAAGCATAGATTATATATCTATATATATCTATCCAAACGATTGACATCAATATTTCAGTACCTACTTATAAAACAGTTTAAAAAATTAACAATGTCAAACGCAGTCACAAGTCAGATCATAGCATAATTACGTCAAAATTAAAATTAACATTAAAAACACAAATTAAAAATTTTAAAATTAAAAACTAAAGATCCCTCGCGTACCAACCTGGGCCAAAAGTACCCAAGACACTAACCGCATTGCCCCGCTGGATTGCCAAGGAAATTTGCTGAACCAGGTACCAACCAGACATCACAATCAAAAGATTTTGTGAAGTTTTAGAGGATGAAAACTGTTGGCGCCCGAAACGCTAAAATGTAGGTGAGTTCACTCATGGGCTCTGTTGTCTCTATCATACGTGTGGAGAGCAGAGCGACGGCAATAACATTTTCAAAAACCAGGACGGTCCTCTTAATGCCGCGTGTTATACTAACTGAACCATTGACTATACAGTTGACCAATGATACAACTTCCCCTCATACGAAAATTAGTAGTGTATTTCAACTACTATTTTCATACAAATCACGGGAACCCGTTGATGTCTTTTGTTCCATCCTGCTCTGTTCTTTGTAATTTCGTATAGCTTTCTCTCGTTTTGTTACCTCGTCCCCTGCCCGTGCAGGCGAGTCGTGTTTGTACGAGAAATTATGTTTCCGAGCTATCAACGGGCTTTATAATCTTTGAACTGAACTGTGAGACCAGTCAACATTGTTGCATACCTACATAGAGCTACACCGATTATAATCAAAGAAATTCTTATAAGTAATCTTATTATCGTAAATAATATTCATAAATGTTTAATGTTTATATTTTTATATGAACAATTAAATAAACTTAAGTTTGTTATTGTTTACAGATAATTCAAAGATGGCGTGTGGAATTCGACGGTGAGCTGGATATCCAGTTCGATTTCCTGCTATCCCCCAAATCTCCGGTTTCAATGCGTCTTGTCGAGTGGTAGACAACCATCGCTCACCTACACCTATAACTACACATTTCTGTATTGAACTGCAGTGAAACTGTACTTTGCATTGCACACATAGCACTGCAATACGAAGAGTAATTGCAGTCAAAGAGATCTTGCAGTTTTGCAGCAGTGTAGAGCTCAGGCGAAATGTTGTTTCAACGTGAGTTGAAAAGGTCTTGACGATCTTAGAAGGGTAGGTTTTGCCATATCATACCAAACAGAAGTAATAAACCCTTTCTCTAAAGGTAATATATAAAACCAAATTATTTTAAGCCCTATTCAAACCGGTATTCGTACCGCGGTGGGTAGCGGTAAATACCGCGCGGGGTACCGCTACCCACCGCGGTACGAATACCGCACCGGTTTGAATAGGGCTTTAAACTGCTGTAACGATTTTGGGCAGTTTTCACACTACCCGCCTAAAAAATAGAGATGTCTACAAAAATATTTTGCTATTACGTAATAAATAATAGTTGAACTTTTACCGGTTTTGGAATGACTTTATCTAGTAACTAATCTATGCATTAATGCTTTATGCGTTGTAAAAATTGCTCAACATTTATAATACGCATTTTGTGATATATTTGGTTTGACTGATTTTTCCGCATAAATTCATCTTTTGGTTAATTGTAATATTACCTAACGAGAAACGTTAATTTTAAATTCATTCCCAGCGTCTGTAAACTATAGCTTTATCAAAACTAAAGATTAATTTTATTATTTCGCTATAATAGTATTGTTAAAAAAAAACATTTTATTGATTTAGTTAGTGTTTTTTTTTATGTAAGTACTAATATTTGTTTGAACTAAAAAAAAATCCTTCGTAGTTTACGCTCTATAATATTTTATTGGAATTCAAAACAAATTACTGTGAACCTAGTTCCGGTGATATTCCGTTTTGTCCATTAGACTGTGTAATTATAAAAATTACTCAAAACAGGGTATTTTATATTCACCTTCATACACAAAATACTTTCTAGTTCTTTAAAAATGTTCATTAAGTTTTAGTATGCAACTTACGATAAATAAAAGGTTTCGTTAGTGCAAAAATTGTAAAAATACCATTTAGCGGTCACCCATCCTATAAATGTCAGTCACGTTAGAAGCCTCCTGGCGGTAACTGACATGATGCTTTAATATAACGCGCGCCATTGGAAAAGCGATTCTGACGTAAGCTACAGCACATTGTTTCTCACTCGCACAACTATAAACTACTATACTCAAAAGTGTAGTGAGAGTGAGACAGCACTAAATATGTCTGCATTTTCATATCTTTTCTTACATGACGCGTGTACTACTTTCATGATCAATTTCTGAATAGATTTGTTTCTACACAGCGGTTTTATTTAGTATCCAAAGACATCTTCGGTGTTCTTTTCTGATCGAAAAGCACAGTTTTTGATGTCTTTACAGCTGGGATTAAATTTAACAGGCGAAATGTGTGACACCACGTGACGCTATTTTATGTATGGTGACGTATGATATATTAATAATTATAATAAAACATAAACTTGTAAAAGACTCACAAAGAATGCAGAGGCTTGGGTGGTCCAAGCCTCGTTTTTCTTGTCAGAACTTGGGTACTAAATAAGACCGCTCTAGAGATGTTATCTTCCCAGCTGCCACCCGGTGGTAACTAGGAATTTTATTCCCGATTGCCACCTGGGGGCAATCCATGTGGGGGCGACTGGGAATATACGATATAGAATAGTTTCTACTCTTAATGAATATGAAATATGGCTGTGTTAATATCAAAAACATATTTATATGAACGTTATAACCGAAAATACCTCCTTTTATAAGAAGACTGCACATTGCAGCTAATTTGCATTTCTCAGGGATTTAAATATACATGTAATGTTAAAAGGTTAAATATTGCTTATTTTTGTAATGTAGATAGGTATGTAATATGCAAACAAGTTGGGCCTTGACGAGGTACCAAAGCGCAGTATCAAATTAAACAGATTTTTGTCACGTGCTTCGCCAGAGCTCAAGTTTTGGGCTGTGATGTTTTTAAAAGTCTTTCACAGAAGCCATCGCGAAATTAACAAGCCCTTAACACTGACTACATTAAACAACTGTTTTAAAATGAAATAGCAAACATTTTTACTGCCTTCTTACTCCCACTACATTTTCGATAGGTGGGAATGAGGAAACAAAATTTTTAGCTTTCGCAACAAACGTTGTTTAATGGCGTAGTAACAGTGTCACCAAATTTGTGCTATTATATCCTGCGCCATCTCTTTTTGTTGAGGCAATTCCTTGCATTATTGGAAAGAGATGGCGAAAATTCATGTGTTGTACACAAGTTCTAATTTTGGCGAAATTATAATTATTAGTTTATGAAACTGTTGCGTAACAGCGAGTAAACCAAAGCGCAGGCGAGACGCAGTTTCATATACTACTAACACTCGTTCAATTAACTTTTAGCGAACACAAACACAAATCAAAAAATTGGAAAATACATTTTAAGGTGGGACGTTTCACACAGCGCGACAAATTCAAATTTTCCTGCGTTTTTGCCAATAATAATAATGATTACATGAAAGCTAATTTTGCGCAAATAAATAGAATGTATCAATAAACTACAATTAAAAGTATCACCTAGATATCATTGGTTTAGCGACAAATGGCAATAGAGTGAAAAGCCAACACAAATTGGTTTATTGCCATTTGTTGCTAAACCAATGATATTTAGGTGATACTTTTAATCGTAATTTGTTGATACATTCTATTTATTTACGTTAAATCAGTATTCATGTAATCATGTTTAGTAATTAAGCTATGATTGGCAAAAACGCAAGAAAATTTGAATTTGCCGCACGAGTGTAAACGTTCCACCTTAACCGCCATAATCCAGCACACCATATCGTGCAGGTGAATGCCCTTTAATAATATGAGTATAGATATTTAATACATATTTTTAAATAGTTTTATTAATATTTTAAATAACAAATGATAAATGCCCGTTTACACTAAAGTATATCCACACCTCGTGGGACCATGGAAGTCTCGCACAGTCCATTTCACCGAGGCCATTTTTGCAACATACTTGCAAGATGTGGAATGAGCTTTCCTCTGAGGTTTTTCCACTGAGCTACAACATGGGGCACTTCAACAAGCGTCGAGTAAATAGAGTCTTAAAAGGTAGGCAACGCATCGGCAACGCCCCTGGTGTTGCAGGTGGCTATAGGCGACGGTAACTGCTTACCATCAGGCGGGCTGTCAGCTTGTTTGTCTGTCCATGATATAAAAAAAAAATTGCACGAATGCGTTGCAGTAGGTACGTCATAGAGGGATAACTGCGAACTTAGGAGTTGTAATACTTTAGTGCAGACGGGCAATCGAGTTGGTGTACAGTGCGATTCAAACTTAATGGCTATGAAGTCGGCGCGAAACGCCGCGCAGTAGCAAAAATTAGATGTGCGCGGGCAGAGGTTTGAGGGTTAGCGCAGCGTGCGGGGGCTTGCAGCGCACTTCACAAGCGCCATTCAGTTTGAATCACACTATAATACCTATATGGTAATTTATATTTTTTCGGTAATGTTTAGGGATAAAATATAAAGTGCCATTTAACCGAGGCCTAGTTTTTTCTTTCATATTTAGATACTTAAATACTTGATTATAAAAATCATTCCACGTTAATTTAAGTGATGTTTTCTAAGTGTATTATAGGCTTGTACATTTTACGCACATAACGTGGCCATTTCTTATAATTATAATGTAGGTATTTAGTTTTATACCAGACCTTACGTGCATTTCATATTTAAAGCTCACAATGTCTGTTGTTTTTTTTAAATAAAACAAAAAGTGACTTGTTTTTAATTACTTATTGTTATATCTAAACATAAGAAAAACGTAATATTGTTATAAATATATTATTGAATCGATGAAGTAATCGTTATTGTAATGGATTAAAGTACAATCTTTGAGACGATTATTAAAGAAAACAAATCTTTATTGTCAGTTTTATTAAACCTTATTTTGATTTATTAATTTTGCTTGCATCAGCATTGAGTATTTATTTAATACCTTTAACTCGCGGTTTTGGGGCGTTATGTGAATGATGTTCACATGTATTTTTATTTATTTAACTACTGTTTGGGTGTTATTTTTGCTGGTCTTCGGAGTTTTATGATTTTATGGCAGTATCGCTTGCTTAGTCTAATCTACAGAATAGTTTGTAAAGGAAAAATTCGAATCACGAACGGGATCCAAAAATTAATCTGTTTATTCTATAATCATAACTGATGTACCTTGACTAGTATAGTAGATATCTGTGGATGTACCTATAGTACACTTACGCACCTCTGTATCTTTTTAGAGGTATAGGGAATACAAATCATACAGGTATTTGAACATCACAAGAACGAAAAAAGGTCGTGATATAACGGGGTCCCAGTTCCACACTCCAATCTACATACAATCAGAATAACTGATAGTATACAATATAAATAACCGGTCTTATCAACGACCTTGAACTTAGCCCCGTTCCAAATCACACAAAATCATTGCGCAACTTTGATAAATCAATAATTTCTCACATTCGGTTAACGCGGTTAAAATATCAGCAAAATATGAGATTGGTTCGCAAAGATTATTTTGTGGTCAGATAACAGTAAATTGACATTTCGGTTCAGCATTTCTGGTGAAATAAAAGGACGTAACGGAACGTTATTTTGTTATTTGTGTTTGTCAGATTGATATGACAGTTTGACAGTCAGCTGTGAGCTGTTGCTGTTAACCTGTTAACCATTTGTTTTGTTGGATAACTCTAGTTATTGGTGTATTCTAAAACTCGGCTTTAACTACTAAAAATAATAGTAGGTACTTAGTAATAATTCACGTACGATGAAGTTCTGTGTGAATATCTCTTTTATGTTCGGCGAAGCTTCGTCTATCATAGAAAGGTACGCTCTAGCGAAGAATGCTGGGTTCAAAGCAGTGGAGTCGGCATTTCCTGCAGGATTTACTTTGGAGCAAGTTAAACAGGCGAAGGAAAGCGCCGGCATTGAACAAGTGTTAATTAATTTGAAAACAGGTAAACAAATTAATATTATTGATATTTTTTTTTACAATATTTGCATATTTGTGAAATTACTGGGCAAATGAGACTTTCTGACCTGATTACTCAGTCTAGTAATCTGATTACTAGACTGTGTGATGTCTCAGGATGACGTGCGCAGTGCAGTGTCACGCGAAACTTTATTGTTTTAAAGATCAGAGTGATACTGCAACTGTTATGGGCAGCCGGGTCGCTTAACATCAGGTGAACGACTAGCTCGTCACGTCAATCAATCGCATAAAAAAAAAAAAAAAAAAATGCCAATGTCCGTTTAGGTGAAAAATTATAGAACTTGAGAATCAAATTTTATAAAATGTTTCGATATCTAATTAGGAGGGGAGGAACTTACTTTAAATTGTAGGTAGGTACAACACTATTAGTACCTAGGTACTGGGTGGCGCAAAAGTACTGGCACTAAAGAAAATACTTTTATTTTTTTTATATGACATTTTCTGTCATTCTGTTGTTGAAAATTGTGTAGTGAACAAATGTAAAATACACTGAAAATAAACATGGACCGTTTTACTCCCCAAGAACGTGGAATAATTGTGTCAATGTTCTTACGGAATAATTCATCAGTGATAAGAACACAACGTGAATTTCGTCGACGATTTCCCCACCGTCCGGCACCGATTGGTCGCACAATTCGACGCTTTGCCACACGCCTTGAAGCAACTGGCTCAACATTGGATAGACCTAAGTCTGGGAGACCAAGAACAGGCCGTTCAGCTGAAAATATCGATGCTGTGCGCGAAGATGTGGAAGAGTGTCCAGAAACATCAACGAGGCGACGTGCCACGCAATTGGGCATTTCCAGACGGACCCTGCAGCGTATTTTGGTGAAAGACTTAAAGATGTTCCCGTATAAAACTCAAATGACTCATCAACTGCTGCCTGCTGACCACCGAGCTCGTCTAGATTACTGCCAGCGCGTCATAAACCTCAACCTTGAAGAGGATGATTTTCCTTCAAAATTGGTTATGAGTGACGAAGCGCATTTCCATCTCTCAGGGCATGTCAATAAGCAGAATACTCGGTTCTGGGGCACTGATAATCCGCGCATTATTCAAGAAACACCTCTACACCCACTAAAAGTTACTGTATGGTGTGGCATCTGTGTTGACAGAGTGATCGGACCCTATTTTTTCGAAGACGCTGGAGGCAATGCGATAACTGTCACTGGAGAACGCTACAGAACCATGTTACGTGAGTTTTTGATACCCAGTTTGGACGAATTGGGGCTGGAGCACATCTGGTTTCAACAAGACGGCGCTACGGCACACACAGCGCGCGACACTATGGACTTAGTGAGGGACGCTTTTCCAAGCCGAGTTATCTCTCGTTTTGGCGATTTGCCTTGGCCTGCAAGATCACCCGATCTGACCAGTCCAGACTTCTTTCTTTGGGGTTTTTTGAAATCTCGGGTGTATGTGAACAAGCCACAGACTCTCGCAGCTCTAAAAGAAAACATTCGTCAAGAAATAACGAACATATCGCAGGAAGTGTTACGGCAAGTTATGCAAAATGTCATAAATAGGGCTCAAATGTGTATCAACTCTGGAGGTCACCATTTAAAAGACATCATCTTTAAATCCTAATGGTACGAAATTTAATGGCACAAATATACATTTAAAAAAACCTAAATCTAGTTTTCTAATTTAGAAAAAATGTTATAGCTGAACCAAATAGGGTCTTTACTTTTGCGCCACCCAGTATAATACCTACCTGCATATTTGTTAACAATAGTTAGGTATCTGTGAAAATGGCAGGTACCTAAATTACCTAGGTAAGTATGCGTCTGCGGAAAATCGCGAGAAACCAGAAACCTTGAGGCCGATAAGAGATGAAGCGAGACCATTTTTAGTAACATTAAATTAAGTAATGTATGTTTACAAAAATATAGTACCTACGCCATTTTTGCTAATTGGCATATAACTGATAGGCATTTACAAGTAATGTTGATAATGTTAAGCAAATAAGAGATAAAACACATCAGTAGCACTATACATATTCATAACATAACCAAAACAAATGAATTAAATTACAGACAGCGCAACTCCAATCGTAACAGCCATTCCCGGCAAAGAGAAAGAGTTCAAATCTGCCTTCGAGACAACTATCCAATACGCTAAAGCAGTGAACGCAAAGAAGATCCATATCATGGCTGGAGTAATAGAAAAGCCTTCGCAAAGCAACTGGACAACTTACGAAGATAATTTGAAATACGCGGCGAATGTTCTACAGAATGAGAACTTGGTGGGGCTAATTGAACCGATCAACCACTACTCTGTACCGGGTTACTTTTTGAGCGATTTTGGGAAAGGTGAGAAGGCGCTAAAAAGCCATACTTTTACTCTAGGTGGAAGGACGGTTTTGAAAGAAGTCATCTAGGTATATAGGTAAGTGCCTATACGGGATTTGCCCGATTTTGTGCCGCTAAGCAGTAGTGCAAGCACGATGTAATCGTAGAATCAACAGATCTCGCTGTGAATCTATGATCGGGACTTATTTTATTGCAGAGGTTAAACGCTTTTGACGTGGTTTGGCCTCATTAGTAAGCTCAAAGTCGCGCAACGAGCTATGGAGAGAGCTATGCTCGGTGTTTCCCTGCGAGATTAGATCCAAAATGAGGAGACCCGCAAGAGAACTAAAGTGACCGATATAGCTCTTAGAATTAGCAAGTTGAAATGGCAATGGGCAGGCCACATCCCTCGCGAAACTGACAACCGATGGGGAAGAAAGTGGCGACAACGAACAGGAAGACGCAACGTAGGCCGGCCACACCCACTCGGTGGACCGATGATTTGATGAAAACCGCGGGGAGCCGATGGATGCAGGAGGCGAGCAGCCGCTCAGGGTGGCGCTCTCTGGGGGAGGCCTATGTTCAGCAGTGGACGTCTTCAGCCTGTTGATGATGATGAATAGATTCTATAATAACTAACCTATACTCTGTTCCATAATCTTAGATATATTATGTAAACAAAGGGGATAACAGTGCAAAAAATATATTTTATAATGGTAGTTTGCCATATTTAACCAATACAACATTCATTTGTTTTTTTCTACTTGTAATACTATTATAATCATTTTGTACTATTTATTTGAACGTAACATCTGTTCTATAGAATGTTATGATAAAGGAAACATTTTTTGATAGAAAATATTTTATTATACTGGCAAAACTGTAGAGGTTGTAAACATTTTCAAGAGAACATTTCTGCGTCATCATTTCCTTTCATTCGTTTTTGTTTTCTCGGACGCGAATGTTCTTCTCCCTGCGTTTGTGCCATTTTATTGTGATTTTTTGTTAACTGGTTGGTTATTGTTATTAATGTTTATTTTGTTGTTGTTCCGTTTATTTGTTAAGTTTGATCAATTTCTTCCCGAAGCTTATTCGCAAAATAGAGCCTCAGCCGGGTCCCTCAACCTCAAGGACCTTATGTCAAGAACAAAAAAATCTGTCGCCAGTCAAAAAGCGGTCACGGAAATTTTCTTTGAGTGCCACGGAAAAACTCGTGGTAATGAATGTTTACAAAGATAGACATACAAGAAGTGGCCTGAGGGCGAATATTGGTCACGACCAGACTGTGCAAACAAAACAGCTTAATCAAAATAAAAACAAAAATATTTTGCACCAGGGAAAAATGTTTTGTGCAACTGGCATGTCACTTTGACAGTGACTTTTCGTGACATTTGTTTGTTTACATAAAATATCTAAGATTATAGAATAGGGTATAACTATCTATTACAGCTGTAGATATAATAAAGCGCATTGACAGCCCTCACCTAAGGCTGCTGCTAGACATATTCCACCTGCAACAGATACATGGAGACCTGTCTCACGCCATCACCAAGTTCATGCCTTATGTTGGACATGTGCAGGTAAGTTTTTAAACTTGACGAATTTTCAAGTCACAGAGTTTGCCCTATTTACGTTCGAGGTTATGTAGCCATCGAATCGCGGCCAGATAATGTCACGGCGACGACAGTAGGAATATAAGTCACTGTACAAGTGGACTTTTCAAGATGTGTAGAATTCACACTCGCACTTTCAATGGTGAAAAAAAACCTTGTAAAAACATACAGCGTTTGAATTAAATCCCCATATTGGAGGATTGTTTGTTGCATCCATCCATCAATCCTGGAATAGAGTTGTGACTTCGGCGGGGTCTGGCTTCAGGCCATAATCTCCGTGCGAGATGGCCCGTGTCCCAGTGGAAATGTAATGGGCTGACATACGTTTTATACCGGAACATTGAGTTCTGGATGAAGCAAGATTGTCACTGCTCAGAAATTTTAAACACCACAGAATAGATAAATAGCACTATGCACAGAAGGTTCACTCTGTAAAATCATTTAAATAACCCCAATCACTCCCTATCTGAGGGATGATGAGTGGCAATCCCACTGCACTTTCGAAAGCTTCTATCTTATTTTTCTCTCCCGCTGTGAGAGTAAGAAAAAAGAGGAATATCCTTATCAGAATTTATGGTGATTAAATTACTTATCAAAGGCTAATACTTGAAAATGACACTTGATTAAATCATTCCAGATAGCACAAGTGCCTCATCGCAACGAGCCGAACACTCCGGGAGAGATAAACTACCAGTACGTACTACAACACTTGGCTGACAGCGGGTACAATGATTGGGTGGGACTGGAGTACAAGCCCAAGGCTGGGACAAGTGATGGACTAGGCTGGATCAATAGCTTTGGATACAGCCTGTAATAGCTGGACTATTATTTTAAGATCATAAGCAATGAATATTTAATAAGCATTTGTAATAGGGGAACTGTTCCAATGGAATAGAGAGTCTGATATCTTTAGGTACTATCCGCAATGCTTCTAACCAACTGTAGATCATTTTATTCAGACCCTATAGCCACTGACATCAACTACCTTTTTTTTTGTGTATGGAACCTTCATACTAAATATACACACACTTATAAAAACCATGTGTGAGAGGGTGCGTACAGATCTGGAATGCGCAGCTCGCGCGCCGCCCGCGTACTGCTCGCGATCTGCACGCGTGCAGTTTGCGTGCATGCACGTCAGTTCCCTGCTATTTTTAACCCTCAGTTTGTTACTTGATAACTGACTGTCTGAGTGCGACGAGTGCTTCTGCACACGAGCTGCACGCGCGCGACTAATGCGCCGTTCGAGAAATACACGTGCGCAGTGCGCGCGCGAACGGCGCATTCGCCAGATCTGTACGCACCCTTATTGTGACCGAGAATGACCCTTTTTCATTTGTTAGGCTTAGACCCAACTTAGGTTTTGAATATATGGTCAGGTGGGAATGTTGTTGATAGTACGAATGGTAGATTACACAGTGACTATAATTTCTAAAATATTGATATATTCACCATGTTATTTGTTTCGAGTTGCCGATATTTCGGCGCTGTTGCCAGCACCTTGGTCACGGAAAAAGTGAAGAATTGTTTGTAATTTCATCATAAACGATAATTTACAAATGTTTGTGACCATGGCAGTTTAAAATCTAACACGGCTAATTGTTAACTAATTATGAAGTACTGGGACCATTTGAGAGAAATGTTTTGAGCAATTTCTGTGGTTTAAGAAATATAAAAAAATATATAATACAAACATCGGCATTTAATACCTATTTCAACATTAAGGTTATGATAAAGTATATATGTAAGTAATTATAAAAAAATATTACTTGCAATAATTTGTACTAACTAATTATAATTACATTAATTAATTCTATCATTACATACTTTTAACCTATATTATCCCACTGCTGGACAGCAATGATCTTTGTTTAACTTTCTCAAAAATAATGTTAAACTTAAAATCCTTACTAATACCATCTAATACTATGAAATCTTATAAAACTTTCGCCTGTTTACCCTTTCACAATTTAAACGACTGACCCTATTTTGGTGAAATCTGTATGGAGTTAATTTGAAACCTTTGGGGAAGGACATACGACATACTAATATGATAAACAGTAGCGCACGCGAGCAAAGCCACAGGAACCAGCTATTATTGATATTTATGATTGTTATAAAAGCTTTCACGAAAAAATAACGATGAATTCGGATAGCTTACGTATTACTAATACTATCGAGATCAACATATTAGAATATTTATATCTCGGAAAAATGAGGAAATAGCGGTTAAAACTATGAACATTTATTTCCCCCGGTTTCTTGTACGTTTGTCAAACTTATGTTAACTTACTAAATTTAATACTGTACGCTCATTGGTTATACAATCAGACACCGACCCCGCCGGCGAGGTCGACGTACCCCCCGTAGGTTAGCTAGAACGGTCGCGACTTTCCATAGGGTCCACTCCTCCAGTGGACGTAGCCTTCTCGATCCTCGCCTCCCGGCAACGGCCCAAGCCGAGGCTCGCACCCCAGGGGTGCCCTTGTGCTAGTTGCCTCCCACTTTAAGCGCCTGCCCTTCCGGTGACGCTGTAAAGGTCGGTAGAGACCAACAGCACTAGCCCGTTCAAAAAAAAAAAACCGCTCATTGGTTGACGATAGCAGACCATCAACAGCAAATCAATGAGCGTTCAGTATTTCAAAATTAACAAGAGTTTAACTTTAACTAACGTTCCAGAATCCGGGGACGTCTCGTATAGTAAAGTACATAACATGGTATATCGCTCGCGGCTTCGCACGCATGGTATCGAAGTAGAAAGTAGTGTATTAAGGACAATAGACATCATACAACATAACTACTGCAAGCAGAGAAAAATTGTAATAGAATTCCGATTTTCTAAATTCAGGAATAACCGAGTGACCCTTTTATTTGTGAAATATTTGTATGAACAGCTGGGTTAGCATGGACGGTAGACAAAAATGTCTTTCCTTGTCTTTTTACGCCACTTTATTCATACTTGCTTGGAGTAAAACAGGGAAAAGACAGTTTTGTCTACCGGCCGTGCTAACCCTACAGGAAAACATCTGTTCTGTCAATAATAATAACCATGGAACAAAGAGAGGAATGCCAATACACCAAGAAAACAGCGTAGATCAAAAATATGCCTAAAACTAGATGGCGTTGCAAAATGAGCGGGTTATAAGTTGAGCGCAGATCAGAAATATGCGAAAAAAACCGTTTTAAAACTAGATGGCACTGCAATATGAGCGGGCTATACGGTAGCTACGGCGGGCTAGGTTTAAAACGGTTTTTTGGCATATTTCTGATCTGCACTCAACTTATAACCCGTTCATTTTGCAACACCACCTAGGCATATTTTTTATCTACGCTGTTTTTTTGGTATATTGGCATTCCTCTCCTCCTTGTTCCATGTAATAACTAGACATCCGAAAACCATGATCAATGGCGTACCTTGTGAGAGGCCAGTCCAGCAGTACACTAATGCAGGTGATGATGATGATAATACACACACTAATGTCACACTGGCATACAATTGATAGCCAGCACTCAGTGTCCATGTTTTAAGTGATTTGTAAGCTTCCGCCTTGGCTTAACAACTGCACATAAGGTGGGAAAAACATGCCTTCTAAAGCATGGAAATGCTAGTTACACTATTTGGAGTTTTGGAATTGTTGCACCCAGTAGTGCTTCTTTACTGCATCCACGGATAGGCGATCTTTGCTGTCACGTCGCAGAAGCTGAAAAAAGGAAGGAAACTTATTATTATTATTGGTTGATAGACCTTCAATGGGCAGGCAGGCAAAAAAGTCATTGTTTGTAGAACTGACACTCGATGGGGAAGAATGGTTCTCGAGTGGCGACCACGAACCGGAAGACGTAGCATAGGCCGGCCTCCACTAGGTGGACCGGTGATCTGGTCAAAACTGCGGGGAGCCGATGGGTGCAGGAGGCGAGCAGCCGCTCAAAATGGCGCTCTATGGGGGAGGCCTATGTTCAGCAGTGGACGTCTTCAGGCTGTTGATGAGACCTGTAGCATGACTAGTATGACTGCCGCTATGTCTATAACTCTATATTCAATGTTGAATTCACTAATGTTCATCTTTGTTCAGTTGGTTAAGTATTAAATTTTTTAAGCTTATCCATACCAATTGATGCCTTAGATTTCATAAATTGTGGTCCACATGTCACCGGTGTTGGAGTAGGTGCCTAGTTTGAAAGGATGCTAATGAATTAAATTACACCCAGTATTTCTATGAGAAAGTTGTTAGGCACACCTGATTAAGAGAGAATGACTAACAAAATATAATAAGTACTAACTTTTACAAATAAAATAAATAAAAATAAAAAAAAATTAAAAAACAATTTATTGCCACTACAACACAAACAAAAAAGAGTGTACCATTACAGCTTATAAAAGTGAAAAGAATTGTAGGGCAATAGGGGTTGCTTCACCATGTGCTGTGTTCACATAATTGCAAACACAGCGCTGTTTCTCAAATTACCCCTATGCTTGGACAGATTTTCACCAAAGAAATAAGAATAAGCGGTTGTATATACAGTCTTACTATTACTAAATATACGAATAACTATAATATAAACAATCAACAAAAATAATAAATATACCAAGAACAGAACAATTGGGTGTGTGTTTGTATAATAGGTGTGTGATGTGCTTGAGTGATGTATGACTGTGTACCTACTGTGTTTGTGTGTTTAAGTATGTGTATGTGAGAGCTGTGCCTGAGGGGTGTGTGTGTGTGTGACAACTAACCTACATCAACAGTACCAACAGTTTTAATTTTGTTGATGCATTTTCGGAGTCGGCTGGATATTAATTCAATACAGAAATCTACTTTTATGTTAATGTTATAGTATTTAGTATAACCTCACCTTGGAAATAAGATCTTTGGCGCCTTCAGGAACATGGGCAGGATAAACAATATCCAAGGCTAGGATCCTTTCATATGTCTTGTCCTGTCCCTCACTCTCAAATGGTGGCTTTCCAACGAGGAACTCGTAAAGTAATACTCCTAGGCACCACGTGTCTACTGTTACATCATACACTTCACGTTTGATCATCTCGGGGGGTAGGTAGTCTAGTGTGCCACACATTGTTTTACGTCTGGAAAAGTAGGATTATGGTGGTTTTCATAACAAATATTATTGACGAATACTCAGGTAAGCAAGGTAATGTTACTTTGATACCAATGCAACAGGCAAAATTACATTCTTAATTTAAACGTATCTGATGATTTATATTTAGCCGTAAGTTTTCCGATGAAAATGATATACTAAAATTTTCAATAGTACACATAAACTGCATATTGAAGCTGTCAAATCCATTCAAGTTTTGGTTGCAATTAAGTTATGTGATAAGTTGATAACGTAACAGGAATATGTGTATTATCATAGCTGATTTTAAATCATAACTCCTTGTTGGTTATGTGTATGACCCACCAGTATAAAATATAATTAAAAAAATATATAATTTTTTATTAAAACTTCATACTTTTCTGAAGGGGCATGCACAGACCAGCCAAAGTCAGCTAGTTTGAGGTCTCCATTGGTTGCTACTAGAATATTCTCTGGCTTAATATCTCGGTGGATGACATGGCGCTGATGGCAATACTCTACCGCATCTGCTACCTGGAATATATTTTTTTTCATATTGCAACTGAACAGTGCAATGGGATTTTACAGAAACACATAATAGATATTATAGTACTATACTATGCACAGAAGGCTCACTCTGTGAAATTATTTAAATAAACAGCAACTCTTGTTCAAACAAAGTTCAATTCAGGTTGCACAGCACTACTGACCTATCTTGATATTCACATAGAAGTTATATGAAATTCTATAAAACACATCACACTACATGCAGTAGACCGCACACAGACTGCAAACATACCGCATGTAGTGTGACTTTTTCATAGAATTTCATACATTACTAGTCCTCATGTACTGCACCCACAATGGACACAGACTGCAAATGGATTTGGTGCCATTCAGGCTTAATAGAATTGCATGGAAAAGTACAATGGCATTACACAAAAACAGTACTTATATAGCAGTGCACAGAACAGTGCACCAAATAGTGCAATCACGACTCAGTGATAGTAATCTGACATGATTAGTAGAGTGATAAGGAGGATCCAAAGCCATAATTTAAATACATAAATTTCTTTAAAACTATTAAACAAATATTTAGTTTTCTTTTGGCCCACCTGATGGGAATTGGTCACCATAGCCAATGAAATCTGTAACACTGGAGGTGTCACCAATGCATCACTAATGCATTTTGATTTGGCCTTTGCCTGGTCCACCATGGTACAATCAGTAAGAGTATCAAGTATGTTTTAGCTAGGGTAAAAATTGGCCTGGCCTTACCAACAAAAGAGAGTGCCAAACTGGCATATCAGTGTAACACAAGGTGAGACTCACACAACTGGGTTACCGTTGAACTAGTCGCCTCCCATTTGGTAATTGCAAATTCATGTTGCAAATTCAGTAGAGACTAACAACTTTAAGCATGTTAAAAACTATTTTCCTTTGCATATATACCTGATATATATATCTTGCAGCTTTAGCTTCTGGGAACCTTCCTTTGGGTGAATTGGTAAGATGTTTATACAACTCCCCAAGACCTGCAAACTCAACCACCAGATATATGCGCTTTTCATCATGAAACCATGTAAGTAGCCGCAGTATATTTGGGTGCCTGAAAAACAAAACTAGGCATCAAATAGGCAGGTAAGCTACATTTAGATGATGATTATCAAATAGAAAGTTGGAATAGAAACAAATGTTGATGTTCTCTTACTTTAAATGTGATTGAATTTCGATTTCCCGTATGACTTGTCGCTCACATCTTGACTTCACAATTTGTGATTTGAACAATGTCTTGATCGCAACTAGGTAGCCAGTTTTCTTCTCTCTAGCTACATTTACGTGTCCAAACTTTCCTTGGCCGAGGTGAGAACCGAGTTCAAAGTCTCTAGCCGACCATTCGTACCTGCAAACATTTCTTTAATGAATGTTCGAAGGCAAAAGTTAAGGTAAGTATTGTATTTTCTACTAGATAACACCAAAGCTAAGGATAATAATGTTCTGTTCTGTGCACCAAAGTACTCACGTCGCCCCGTAAGCTTCGTGATTCATCATTCTGTTTTCTAATTCTAACACTTCACGTTCCATATTTTAACAATGTTTTAATACGTTTACGACCTCAACAATTACACAATCACAATACACAAAAAATATAATTAATTTATATTTGTAAAAAGTTCGTTTTGTTTTGAATTTTAAAAAAATGTCAGTCACAAAACCACAGCACATTTTTTTTTTTTTAAATTAGTTCTTGACCTGGATACAAAGTCCTTCAGTCGCAATATTAAAAAGTCTACATAGTCTGCATTATATATATTATATTTCACTTAGTCATACTCACAGTCATAGTCCAGTCCAAGTCTGGTAGTCATAGTCCAGTCAAAGTCATGCCCCAGTAAAGTGGTGGCAACTTTACTAGAGGCTTCTATGGAGTTTTGGAAGCGACACGAAAAACCACGTTTCACCACATTACATCACTTGCCCACACTCATGCTCGTAATTCAGCACTTAATGCGTAAAACACCACCAATTTTAAACATTAACACTGGATAAAACACAAGTATTGAAAAATAATACAATGCAACGATGTGAACTTTTTCGCGTTCCCGCCAAAACTCCCCACAGCACAAAACCCAGACAGTGTCGCCAGGCTATTAGAAAATTGTTAATTTGGTAAATTCAATGTCAAAGGTCGGTATAACAAATTTTGAAAAAGAAATAATTGTGTTTTTATTATTCATCCTTATAGCAGGCAGGCTAAAGCTATTAAAGCTGTTGATCCACTCTGAAGTGGGAATAAAATATAATGTTTTTTTACCTTTGCAGGCAGCCCAAATAAAAAATGAGGACCTTTTGACAACAATCGTGGGCAGAATTGGGGCAGAATTAAAATACATCATTTACCTACATCTTAATAAAAGTTTTCAAACCATTTTTTTTAAGGTTTTAAATGGTTTCGCGTCTTATGTTTCTGCACTCAATTTAGGTTACACACAATGGGTCCTGTATACCTACATTTTTCTTTATCTCACTCTCGCTTTGCGACATTTTTGAAGATTTAAGTAATTGAATTTACTTACGAATAATCTGACTAAACCTTTTCTCATGAATAACATTAAAAATGTTCAATAAAAATATCATATTAATCCAAAAAAGAATTTCATATTGTATAAATACAACAGAAACAAAGTTTTTTTCTTTCTATCCCGTTTTTATGTATGAAAACTTGTTTGGATTAATATATATGATATTTTTGATGAACATTTGTAATGTTATTCATGAGCACGTAGTTAATCCAGATTTTTCGTCAGTAAATTCAGTTATATAATATCTTCAAAAATGTCGCAATACGCGAGCGAGATAGGGGATCAACGAATACAAGAGCCTTAAGTTTAACATTGATAAATAATTAGTTACAAGCGATGCCCTACAGTTTTGAAAATACCTTGCGGCTTGGCGGCTAAGGTATTTAGGTGGAAAATACAAGTTGGCGTAAAAGCCGCTAAAATAAACCTGTTGATAAAAAATCGTGCATGTTTCAGGCAATTTATTTTTTATTTTGATGGTCTCAGATGTATGTTTGGTCTACCCAAAGTACTTTTACATCCCTAAACCCAAATAATCAGTTCTAAGCTCTTAAGGCTAGAAAAATGAAAACTAAAATCTATGAACAAAAAGAAATTTAACACCAAGCGGTTCTTACGTGAACTTGTATTTTTCCAAATAGATCCTCCTACACACCAAGTTTGGTTAACCCTCTACCAAACATCATGACGCCAAAATAGGTAGATCTACCAATTAGTTGGTAGATATGGCAGCACTGCTCACAGATTGGGTGGTGGCTCTGACCAATGAGGATAATCGTAAAAAGATTGAATCTTGACACTGATGATAGGTACGAAGATTGTCAAGTGTCAATGTCAAGATGTTAACCAAGTTTTTTTTATATATTTTGGCTCCACATAATAATATTGTGTATTTAGCCAGTATCAAGTATTGTAATTTTTCATCGTGTTTTAGAGTAGTCTTAGTCATAGTCCAGTCTAAGTCATGTAGTCATAGTCCAGTTTAAGTCATGCCCTAGTAAAGTGGTGGCAACTCTAGAAGCCTCTATGGAATTTTGGAAGCAACACAAAAGAGTTGAGAAAGCACGAGTTTTGAAAAATAATACAATGCAACGACGTAAAATTTTCCGCGTTCCCACCAAAAACCGTTTTTCAATTTCTTTTTTGTTCTTATGTTTTGGCTCCACATATAGTGTATTTAGCCAGTGTCAAGTATTGTAACGTTTCATCGTGTTATAGAATATTTCACGTAAAGCCAAGTCTTAGTCACAGTCAGGTAGTCATAGTCCAGTCTAAGTCATGCCCTAGTAAAGTGGTGGTAACTTTACTAGAAGCTTCTATGGAATTTTGGAAGCAACACGAAAAACCACGTTTCACCACATTACCTATATCATTTGCCCACACTCATGCTCGTAATGCAGCACTTAAAGCGTAAATCACCACCAATTTTAAACATTAACACTAAAAAAGCACAAGTTTTGAAAAATAATAAGTACGTGAACTTTTTCGAGTTCCCGCCAAAACCTTGTTTTTCAAGTTTGGCTTTACGCGTTTGCACTTTTATCAGAGAAAAAAACAATCTGTGATTATGTAGGTAGGTACTTAAGGTGGGACGTTTCACTCAGCGCGGCAAATTAAAATTTTCCTGCGTGTTTTGCCAATAATAGTTTAATTACTCAACGTGATTACATGACATCTAATTTTGCGCAAATATATAGAATGTATCCATAAATTACAATTAAAAGTATCACCTAGATATCATTGGTTTTGCGACAAATGGCAATAGACTGAAAAGCCAACATGAAATTGGTTTATTGCCATTTGTTGCTAAACCAATGATATTTAGGTGATACTTCTAATCGTAATTTGTTGATAAATTCTATTTATTTACGTTAAATTAGTTTTCATGAAATCACATTTAATAATTAAGCTATGATTGGCAAAAAACGCAAGAAAATTTGAATTGGCCGCGCTGAGTAAAACGTTCCACCTTAATATAGGTAGGTGCGTATCTTTTCTAGAGTAGGTAGGTACCTATACATATCTAACAGAGTAACATGGGTTACATCACATGGGCTAACACCTAACATGGCTAACACCAAGCAACATTGCTTACAATCATTTAGACCGATCTAGACGAAATAATTGATAAACCAAATTCTGAACAGAAAGGGCATATAGGATAAATTGGTACCTATTTTCAAACCGTATTATAAGGTAACATTACATTTCAAACCTTAGTTATACATTTATTACTTTATTTATTTATTTAATTATTTACGCACAAAACGTGTACGTGTAGGTTGGCGAAAAAATTTCTTCACATTTTTTAAGAAAATTAATTTTTTAATATAGTTTATTACCATTTAACTAAAGTATGTAGGTACCATTTTGTTCAATAACTTTTTGCCATCTTGTAGGTAGGCACATGATCCCATTGCTATAGAAATTTTGGGGCTTCTGATCAAAAAACCGCGACAAGTAGTTTTCGCAGTCCTCTCGTGATGTTAACCCCTAACCTAACCTGTTAACCTGACACTGCCTAAAGAATTCTGAAGAGACCGAAACAGGTGGAAATCTGAAGGTGCAAAGTCAGGACTATACGGCGGATGCATTATCAACTCCCAACCAAACTCTCTTAATTTTTGCTGAGTGGCTAAAGATGTGTGAGGTCGAGCGTTATCATGATGAAAAACCACAGCCCTTCCGTTGATTAATTCCGGTCGCTTTCTCTCAACTTCTTGATTTAAAATAAAAATCAAAATCAAAATCAATTTTTTTTATTGCAAATAGGCTATTTTTAGCACTTTTACAAGTCAAAACTAGATAATGTATTTAAAAAGAATAAAAATTAAATTATTGTACTTACATTCTAAACATTTTGCACTTTATGTGTTTTTGGGTACCTGCAACTGCTACTGATTGAGAAATAAATGTTTTATATTATTGTATTTGTAGTTTTATTTATAAATTGTTTTTAGGTTTTATTTTACAATGTTTTTTTTTTTTTGACCACAGAGTATATTATTTTATATAATATTACAGATAAAGCAAAATATAAATTGGCAATGGTAGTTTAAATTACTTAGCCTATATGCAACACACCCCCTTAATTTTAACAACCATTGTATTATACAAATGAATTTAAATATAAGAATTTCAAAATGTTATGTTAACAAGAAGGTATACAATTATACAAGTTTTAATTTAGTACAACATTTAGAAATTTATAGAATTTTTCTGAACACAAGCTTTTTGTCATTATATCAGCATTATTATTATTAGTACAAACATAATCAATAGTGATAAGTTTCTTTTCAATCAAGTCTTTAAGAAAATGGAATCTTATGTCTATATGCTTTGTTCTTTTTGAATTTTCAAAGCTTTTTGACATGGCAATTGCACTTATGTTATCAACCAAAAGTGTATTTTGTTGTCCAAGGCAACCCAAGTGTTTTGCAACTCCTTTTATGTTTAATAGTTCCTGAGCAGTAATAGCAGCTGCGACAAATTCTGCTTCTGCAGTTGATAGCGCAACACAGGGTTGTTTTTTAGATGACCATGATATAGGATTCTTGCCGTGAAATATCATTGTTCCACTCACACTCTTTCTATCTATATCATCGCCTGCCCAGTCGGCATCAGAGTAGGCATGTAAGTTGTTATCTTCAGATTTTCTAAATATCAGTCCTTTATCTTTGGTACCTTTTAGATATCTCAATATTCTTTTTCCAGCCTTCCATGCAGATTCATTGACTTTATCCAGGTATCTACTTAAATAAGATACAGAGTAAGTTAGGTCCGGTCTTGTTATCATTGTCAGGTAAAGTAAACTTCCGATCATTTCTCGGTATAGGTCTTCTTTTTCTCCTTTCTTTTCTTCCTCTAGGTTAATTTTAAAATTTACTTCCATCGGTGTTCTTATTTCTTTGCTTTCTTGCATGTTAAATTTTGTAAGGATCTTATCTATCAGCTTAGTTTGCTTCATTATTATGTTATTTTTATTTCTCTCAATCTCTGTACCTAGGAATGACTTTGCTTCTCCTAGATCTTTGGCACCATATTCAGTTTTTAAATCATGAATGGTCTTTTCACAATTTTGACCGATCAACAAAATATCATCCACATAAATTATCATCCAACAGTCTTCTTTGTAATATAAGCATGAATCATATTCTGACCTTTTAAATCCTTTTTCGATTGCAAAATTATTTATTGTTTCATTCCAGCATCGGGGAGATTCTGTCAATCCGTAGAGTGCTCTATTTAGTTTTAATACTTTATTTTTATTAACAGTTTGGTGCCCTTCTGGCGGTTTGATGTATATTTCTGATTTAACCTTTCCATTTAGGAATGCAGTTGGAATGTCCAGTTGTCTAATTGGTAAGTCTTCATTTACTGCTTTTGATATTAACATTCTAATGCTAGGCATTCTTGCTTCCGGAGAGTACATATTATCGGGTTGGTCTTCCTTTTTTAATTGAAAGCCTCTTGCGACTAATCTAGCTTTCTTAGTTCCATCTTCCTTTTCTTTGAATATCCATTTTGTATCAATAGCTTTTTTGTTTGGCGGTAATGCTTCTTCAGTCCATGCTTCTAGTTTGATCAAGGCGCTTAGTTCTTTATCTATTGCTTCTTTCCAATCTTTTTTCTTTATTCCTTCTTTATATGTATTTGGTATTTCTGATTGGGTTATTTCATTTGCTATGTTGGTTTCATAATCTTTTAAATAGAGTGGTTTATTTATTTTCCATCCTGATCTTGTTGTTACTGGTATTTCTGAGCTTTCTGTTTCATTTTTAGATTCATTGTTTTCTTCTATATAATTTTCTGTCTCTTCTGAGTTTGTATTCGAAATTGTTTCTTCTTCTATAGTGTTTGTCAATATTTGTATGTCATAGTTATTTTCTGTTTCATTATTTGTATTTTCTTCTTTCTTTTCATTATTTTCATTCTCATCTTTATATTCTTTCTCATCTTTATGGTAATTTCTTTTAAATACAACATCTCTTCTAATTGTAATTTTTCTTTTTTCAGGTATCCAGAGCCGGTATCCAGTAGGAGCATATCCCACCATTATCAGTTTTTCGCTTCTTTCATCAAGTTTCTTTAATGGATTAAGATTTTTTGTATACACTTCGGAACCAAAAGTTTGAATATTATTTACATTTGGTTTTCTTTCAGTCCATTTTTCTATAGGTGTTGTTATTTCTCCATCTTTAGGTGTTCTGTTTAATAAATATGTAGCTGACCATACTGCTTCACCCCACATTTCTTTTTCAAGGTTTGACTGAAACAACATAGCTCGTACCTTCTCCATCAATGTACGGTTGAAGCGTTCAGCTTTTCCATTTTGTTGAGGAGTAAATGCAACTGTGTAATCCAGCCGTATTCCATGATTTTTACACCAGTCTTTGAGTTGTGTGCTGGTATATTCACCTCCATTATCACAACGGATCATGCTGACTTTCTGGTTAGTATGACGTTCTACCTCTAGTATATATTCTTTTAAGCAGGTAAATACTTCACTTTTATTTGCAATCAGGTAAGTCTGTGCATAATCAGTATAGTCATCGATGAATGTTAATACATATCTTTTTCCATCCCACGAAGAAGGTGTGACTGGGCCACAAACATCGGTATGTATAGTATGTAGTTTTCTTTCAGATCTATGGCGGGTACGGAATGGCAATCTGGTCTGTTTAGCTTTCATGCAGACATCACATGTTGAGGTAAGAGAGTCTACTTCTTCTTTTGATATATTTATTCCATCGACAGATTTTATAATGTTTTTTAAAGTCTCTTTACCAGGGTGACCATATTTAATATGCCAATCTTCAGCTGTTTCCATTTTTGATGATAGAAAAGCATCTTCAACATCGGTTGTTAAGTTTACATTGTATAGTCCAGTTTCAGTTTTTCTTCCTTGAAGTATTATGTCATCATCTTTCTTTATTATTACTTCTTTTTTAGTGTAAACAACAACTCCATCTTTTTCTGTAATGGCATTTACAGATAGGAGATTTTTCTTTAGGTTTGGCACATATAGTACATTTTCAAATTTCACATTTTCAGTTTGGATTGAGCCCATTATATTTGAGTCAAGAGTATTATCTTTTTTAGCAGTTTGAATACTGATAGAACAATTTTTCTGTTGTTTTAGAATGTTGGCATTGTGGGTCATGTGCGACGAGCAACCTGAGTCGACAATAAACTTTTCTCTTTCTGTGAAAAAAGATACTGCCTTGCCTTCTTTTTTGTCTTTATTTTTATTCCAGAAGCAGTCTTTTTCTTTATGATTAAATTTCTTGCATATCGGACACTGTTGTTTTCCTTTAAAATAGCAGTTCTTTTCATCATGGTTATTCTTCTTACAAACGGAGCAATATTTCTTATTATTGAATTTCTTGTATGTTGCTTTGTATGCCACTGTATTTTCAAAGTCTCTTGTGTCATTTCTTTGGCTTTCAATCAGTAGTCGAGCTATTAAATTTGTTATGGTTTGTTCAGAAGCGGGTGTTGATTCCCAAGCCGTTAAAAAGTTTCTAAAGTTGTCTGGCAACATTGAGAGTATTTTTGATATCAACATTTTCTCATTAACATTTTCACCTAAGCTGTTTAGCTGGTGTGCGAGGTTTTCTAACATGCTTATGTTGTATGTCATATCTTTGCTTCCATCAAATTTATATTGAAAGAATTGTTGTAAGAGTTGACATCTCTTTTGATCTGTTTGTCTCTCGAAGATCGCCGACAGTTTATCATACATGGATTTGGCGTCAGGGCACGATAATAAAGTTGACAACAGTTTCTTGTCAATAGTACATGTAATGATGCGTTGTGCCTGTGCGTCTTCTTGTTGTGACTTTGCATCACTTTTTTGTTCAGCCGGGATGCCATTTTCCACAATACTTAGTAGGCCTTCACTTTTAAATAGTATATTCACTTGAAACTTCCACACAGGGAACGTTTTTTCGTCTAATAGACGCTCGATGTGTTGTAGGTTATTTGAGGCCATTTTTTTTGTTTCTCGAACCACGAAACTATGCTACCATTTTGCACTTTATGTGTTTTTGGGTACCTGCAACTGCTACTGATTGAGAAATAAATGTTTTATATTATTGTATTTGTAGTTTTATTTATAAATTGTTTTTAGGTTTTATTTTACAATGTTTTTTTTTTTTTGACCACAGAGTATATTATTTTATATAATATTACAGATAAAGCAAAATATAAATTGGCAATGGTAGTTTAAATTACTTAGCCTATATGCAACAAAACAAGCATAATTAAACAAACTTACACAGTGCTTAATGTCAAAAATGTCAAGATATTATAATTATAACAAGCCACTGACCTCTATAATACAAGTACGCTGGACTAAATATTCTCTAGGAAATGACATTTCTTTTTTGTGCCGATTCAAAGCGCCCCTCTTGAGGGTCTCGGGTACTAAAATTGACATTTTTCAAAGTGGCTGTTGGTAAGTTTGCTGCGTCTCTGATGGGAAATCGTAAAATAAGATGATAAAAGGCTACTTTTTGTGTTTGGTGTTTCATTACGGTACATTTTTGTGATGAAGTTATGCGTATTTTGTACAAATAGCTACCGAAAAGGCAGCGGAATAACCTTCCACAAGTAAGTGAACCTCACGATAAAAAAATGCTACATTATTATGTTTATTGTATGTCTGAAGGTTTTTAATACTATTTTATACTTAGTTTATTTAATTTTATCACACTTAATTCATATTCATACTATAGGAATAGCTACATAGGTTGTGAATGTTTCATATCGATAATGTGTCGATAATGTTCTTCGATAGTGAGTAACTAGCAGAACTTCGGCAATGCTCAATAATGTACGTAGGTACAAAATAATGTACGATGTATATCTGGCTTCAGATTTTTTATTTCATTAATATAAACTAAATATTTAACTCGCTAGTACTAATAATGTTGTTTTGTACATTTTATTAAGTTTTACTTTGTGCTTTTAGGTTTCTCACTGACACTCTTACTAAGCCGCTATGGGTGGAAAATATGAAAAAGGATTGCTTTGTTCACTGGGCCGCAAGCGGCCCGCGGATGATGGAATTCGGAAATTGAGAATACCTAAAACCCTAGACACATAGGCTACATACTGGGTGGCGCAAAAGTAAAGACCCTATTTGGTTCAGCTATAACATTTTTTCTAAATTAGAAAACTAGATTTAGGTTTTTTTAAATGTATATTTGTGCCATTAAATTTCGTACCATTAGGATTTAAAGATGATGTCTTTTAAATGGTGACCTCCAGAGTTGATACACATTTGAGCCCTATTTATGACATTTTGCATAACTTGCCGTAACACTTCCTGCGATATGTTCGTTATTTCTTGACGAATGTTTTCTTTTAGAGCTGCGAGAGTCTGTGGCTTGTTCACATACACCCGAGATTTCAAAAAACCCCAAAGAAAGAAGTCTGGACTGGTCAGATCGGGTGATCTTGCAGGCCAAGGCAAATCGCCAAAACGAGAGATAACTCGGCTTGGAAAAGCGTCCCTCACTAAGTCCATAGTGTCGCGCGCTGTGTGTGCCGTAGCGCCGTCTTGTTGAAACCAGATGTGCTCCAGCCCCAATTCGTCCAAACTGGGTATCAAAAACTCACGTAACATGGTTCTGTAGCGTTCTCCAGTGACAGTTATCGCATTGCCTCCAGCGTCTTCGAAAAAATAGGGTCCGATCACTCTGTCAACACAGATGCCACACCATACAGTAACTTTTAGTGGGTGTAGAGGTGTTTCTTGAATAATGCGCGGATTATCAGTGCCCCAGAACCGAGTATTCTGCTTATTGACATGCCCTGAGAGATGGAAATGCGCTTCGTCACTCATAACCAATTTTGAAGGAAAATCATCCTCTTTAAGGTTGAGGTTTATGACGCGCTGGCAGTAATCTAGACGAGCTCGGTGGTCAGCAGGCAGCAGTTGATGAGTCATTTGAGTTTTATACGGGAACATCTTTAAGTCTTTCACCAAAATACGCTGCAGGGTCCGTCTGGAAATGCCCAATTGCGTGGCACGTCGCCTCGTTGATGTTTCTGGACACTCTTCCACATCTTCGCGCACAGCATCGATATTTTCAGCTGAACGGCCTGTTCTTGGTCTCCCAGACTTAGGTCTATCCAATGTTGAGCCAGTTGCTTCAAGGCGTGTGGCAAAGCGTCGAATTGTGCGACCAATCGGTGCCGGACGGTGGGGAAATCGTCGACGAAATTCACGTTGTGTTCTTATCACTGATGAATTATTCCGTAAGAACATTGACACAATTATTCCACGTTCTTGGGGAGTAAAACGGTCCATGTTTATTTTCAGTGTATTTTACATTTGTTCACTACACAATTTTCAACAACAGAATGACAGAAAATGTCATATAAAAAAAATAAAAGTATTTTCTTTAGTGCCAGTACTTTTGCGCCACCCATAATGCTGGATTAACGCGGAGTGCAGCTAGTTAACAATAATTAAGATTTCTTTAACGCAAATATACAAAAAAGACGCTTATTTATTTTACTGGGTAGAGTATGTTTATTTTTGTCTCAGTACCCGTATATGTACATAGAATTAAATAACTGCCAGTCTGTAGTGATATCGATATCGTATTTTTGTCGAAAGTTATGTCTCATCCCTAATATTAGTTCCATGGACCCTCACACTGCTATCAGCGCCAAAATGGCGAAAATCAAATGGCTTCTCATAACATCCGAGAGTATGAAGTCCAGCGTACTTGTATTATAGAGGTCAGTGTAACAAGCCCATTACAATAACGAGTTTGAAAAAAAAAAAATCTTTTCCCCACATCAGGTGCAAGCAATCCGGCACAATGTAGAATAGAAAACTCCGAACCATAGCTTCTATTACATCTATAAAGAAGAAGCTACAAGAAACTTTACAGTGTCATTTTTTGATCCATTTTTTTAAATTGTTTACAACACTTATAATTTGTTACAATATAATTAAAAATACTACAAAGTAGGTAACTAGGTACATACATAACACATCAGTGTAAGAGGAATATTAGAAAGATCGTAATACAAGTATACAAGTAGAAAATAAAAATTATAGGTAGGTATAGCCAATGACATGCAATAGACACGGTACCCAAGATTTCATAACATTGGGCTTGGGGCAGTCAGGCCAAGCTTTTTTGTCTGACAATCTCATCAGTTGTTCGCAGTAGAGTTCAGAATCGATGGCCCTGCCTGGTGGTAACAGCTCATCTATCTATCTATACATCTATACATATAATAAAACTGTAGAGATAAGAAAGTCTGTAATTGCAAGATATCAAAAAAATAATCACACAGGTTAGCTTAAAATTAGCCGCTGATCACGTTAAGCCACTTTTTATACACTTTGTCTGTTTGTTTGTTATGACTGAACTCCTAAAATACTGAATGGATTTTCATGCGGTTTTCACTAATGTGCTTAGAAATAACCGGCGCTTAAAATTGGATATATTGAAATTGAAATATCGTTAAAAAAATTTAATGACAATTATTAAGATTTTGTTACGAAACGAATCGGAGTTTTTAACAACATGGCCGATTGATGCTTTTTTTGGCTACTAACGATAAGATTTTTATTCTTTTATTTTGGCTCCACACATAGTGTATTTAGCCAGTGTCAAGTATTGTAATTTTCATCGTGCTATGGAATATTTCACTCATACTCGTAATTCAGCACTTGCGTAAAACGCCACCAATTTTAAACATTAACACTAGAAAAAGTTTAAAAAATAATACACTGCAACGACGTGAATATTTCCGCGTTCCCGCGAAAAAAACCTAACGGTAAGAAAAAAAAAACAATCGACTACACTCTGTGCCACATGTTTATCTGGAGGCACAGATTTAAAAAAAACCTCTGTGAACGGATATGGCCAATATTAGTACCGCAACAATTTATAGGTTTCCTATTTATATTTTTACAGGTTGTTTAGCATTTTAGAAGTTAAATAGATACACATACCAACAAATATTAAATAGTGTGAAAGTAGATGTTTTTTTATTATTTTGGCATTAGACGACATTTGTATTTAGCCAGTGATACGAAGTATTTTATAAAAATATGTTTTAAAAGGGCACTTAGATATTGGTAAGTATAATTATACATTATGGTAAGATCCTCGAATTAGCAACATGGCCGTGTAACGTTCGGTTTTGATTTTTTCTTCTTCTTTCACGTAGGTAAATGAGTTTTAATTTTTAATAGTTAAAATATTTTAGGTCTGTATAGGCTTTTCAATGAACAATCTAAGCGGTCATATTCTCTTTGGGACAAACCACAGCTTAGAGCAAAAAATGATTGGTTACTCGGTTGCTTCAAGAAGGAACTATATCTTTGGGTGTATTTATGCAATGAGAATTTTTTCTTATAGGGGTATTTGCTTGGCTCTGCGGACAAGTTGTAAAGTTTATTAGAATTTGGAAAGAACACAAAAAGTCTTTGAAAGTGGACGTCTGCAGGATGTTGTTGTTGATTATGATGATGATGATGATGATGATGATGATGATGATAGCCGTATTTGAATTAATTGATCATAGATATCCAATCAAAATGGATTCGGACAGCAAGGGACAGGACAAAATGGAAATTCTTAGAGGAGGCCTTTGTCAAAGGACAAGATGTTACAAAGAGAGTTTGAACCGGTGCCGATATTTTGAACGAAAATAAACAAAACAAAAATAACAATAAAATATCGTAATGTAGAAATTGATTTGTACTACAAACAGCAATAAAGGCCTATTTATTTATTATCAGTTTCAGCTTAATTCTTTCCGTTATTCCTAAAATAAGTAATGGTATCGACAGATCATCAACAGCCTGAAGACGTCCACTGCTGAACATAGGCCTCCCCCAGAGCACGCCACCTTGAGCGGCTGCTCGCCTCCTGCATCCATCGGCTCCCCGCGGCTTTCACCAGGTCGTCGGTCCACCGAGTGGGGGGCCGGCCTACGCTGCGTCTTCCGGTTCGTGGTCGCCACTCGAGAACCTTTCTTCCCCATCGGTTGTCAGTTCTACGAGCGATGTGGCCTGCCCATTGCCACTTCAACTTACTAACTCTAAGAGCTATATCGGTCACTTTAGTTCTCCTGCGGATCTCCTCGTTCCGTTCGCAGGGAAACACCGAGCATAGCTCGCTCCATAGCTCGCTGGGCGACTTTGAGCTTACTAATGAGGCCAACAGTAAGAGACCATGTCTCAGTTCCATAAGTCATCACTGGCAACACACACTGATTGAAAACTTTCGTTTTCAGGCTCTGCGGTATTTTGGACGAAAAGATAGGACGAAGCTTCCCGAACGCTGCCCAGCCGAGTTGGATTCTTCGCGCCACCTCTTTGTCGAAGTTGGACCTACCTAATTGGACAATCTGTCCTAGGTAGACATACTTGTCGACAACTTCGAGAGTATCGTTCCCAACAATTACCGGTATAGGTGGAACATGAGCATTAGACATGATCTTTGTCTTGTCCATATTCATCTTAAGACCAACCTGCTGGGAGACTCTACTGAGGTCGTTGAGCATGGTGCTAAGGTCCTCGAGCGATTCCGCCATTATGACTATATCATCGGCAAAACGAAGGTTAGTGATGTACTCGCCATTTATGTTGATGCCAGATCTTTTCCACTCCAAGAGCTTGAAAACATCCTCCAATGCGTTTGTGAACAGTTTCGGAGAAATAACGTCTCCCTGTCTCACGCCTCTTTGCAATGGAATTTGTTCCGTACTCTGGTCCTGTAGTCGGACTGACATAGTGGCCTTACTGTACAAACACTTCAAAACTTCGATATACCTATAGTCAATTTGGCATCGCTGCAAGGACTGCAGCACCGCCCAAGTCTCGATTGAATCGAAGGCTTTCTCATAGTCCACAAACGCTAGGCATAACGGCCGATTATACTCTTCGGTCTTCTGTATAATCTGGCGCAGCGTATGGATGTGGTCTATGGTGCTAAAGCCTTTTCGGAAACCGGCTTGTTCGGGAGGCTGGAATTCATCAAACCTGCGTGCGAGACGATTCGTAATGACTCTCGAAAACAGCTTATACACATGACTCAAGAGCGAGATGGGCCTATAGTTCTTCAATAAGGTGTTATCGCCTTTTTTGAAGAAGAGCACCACCACGCTCTTGTGCCATGCCTCTGGCGTTATACCTTCAAGGATGACAGAATTAAATAACTTCTGGAGGACTAAAAGTACCGGTCTACCACCCGCTCTCAGAAGTTCGGTCGTAATTCCATCTTCACCTGGTGCCTTGTTGTTTTTAAGCTGTTTGAGGGCCATTCTAATCTCGTACAGGCTGACGTCCGGGATATCTTCGGTATAGTGTCGGACTAACTTGGCTCTGATGTCCTGAGCTGTGTTAGTAGCGGGCTTACGTGTCGAGGTGTATAACTGTCCATAGAAGTTCTCGATCTCTCTCAGAATCTCAGGCTTGGATGAAATGACGCTACCATTTTCGGTCTTCAGTTTTGTCATTTGGTGTTGCCCAATAGACGAATCCTTTGCGAACACTTTAGAGCCTTGGTTCCGCTCAATTGCGGCCTCAATACGTGAAGTACTAAGAGCACGCAAGTCGTGTCGCAAGGAACTCCAGATTCGTCTATTGAGTTCACCGTAGGCTGACATATCAACTGAAGACTGCAGCTTCATTTCGCTCCGGTCGGCCATTAGCTCAAGAGTTTTTTCTGAGAGCTTTTGAGTCTTCTTTCGGCGTTGGGTCTTAAAGAATTTCGATCCAACAGCTTGGACAGTTTCCACCAACCCGTCGTTTAGCTCGTCCACTGTGTTACAGTCGGCTAGGCACTGGAAGCGATTTTGGAGTTCCAGCTGAAAGCCTTCGGGGTTTTGGATTTGGACAGGATTTGGACGGAGCGTAGACTTCACCAGACGTGACCTTTCGAGCTTAACATTGATATTCAATGTGCCTCTAACAATACGGTGATCGCTACCGGTTTTCACCTTGCTGATCACAGAGACATCATCGAATATGTGCTTCTTGGTCGTCATGATGAAGTCTATCTCATTTTTAGTGGAACCGTCGGGACTTATCCACGTCCACTTCCTGGATGGCCGCTTCTCGTAGAAGGAGTTCATCATAAAGAGTCCCTCCTTCTCCATGAAGTCAGCCAGCCTCTGTCCTCGAGGGTTCCGCTGCCCGTATCCAAATGGCCCCACTCTCAGCTCATCGCTATTCCTTGTGCCCAACTTCGCATTGAAGTCTCCCATCACAACGGTGAAGTATGTTTCGGAAGTATGCATGGCTTCGGATATGTCCTCATACATAGCTTCTACTTCATCGTCTGAGTGTGCCGATGTCGGCGCGTATACCTGTATAACCTTCAACGAATACCGTTTGGTTATTCGGAGTACCAGGTACGCTACCCTGGCCGACACACTGTCGACTTTGACCACGTTGTTGACGAGAGACTTGCGGACGAGAAACCCGACACCCCCTTGGGAGAGTTGGTCTCCCTCCCGGTAGAAGAATAAGTTACCGGAATTTAGGATTATCGTGTCCTGTCCCTGTCTTCGGACTTCTGACAATCCCATTACATCCCAGCGTAACTTACCCATCTCCGCCTCTAGCTCGACCATCCTTTCGTCAGCCTTCAGTGTGCGCACGTTATGTGTTGCCAGGGTCAGGGGTCGTCGTTGGGGTTGGTAGCCGGGCGTCTGCCGGGGATTCTTCGCACCCCTTGCCCTGCCGTTACCGTGGCCGCTACCGTAGCCACGGGATAGCAGAGCTGCCGGGGACTGGGGGCCGTTTTTATTTGTGCTTGTCATTAGGGGGGGGGGGGGTTTGCCATAATCACCACGCTTGGCAGGCGGCTTGGTGATCGCAGTAGGTGAAGATTGATTGCCACCAAGACCGAGGGGAACGCTGCGACCCATTCCCTGGATATTCCCTTAGCCGCCTTCTACGGCACCCACGGGAAGAGATGGGGTGGTCCTATTCGTAACCGGGACCACACGGGACTTTTTAAGTATCGACAGATACTTAAAAAGAATCAGGCGGACAACAAAGTGATCTTACCTATAAGGGTTCCTTTATTTCAAAACTGTTACGGAACATGTCATTGGATGCGAATGTATATCTTTTATATAAATAAAACAAAAAAATAGTATGTCATCGCTTTTAATTTCGTAGAAATAAATATTTCGCTGAACAACATAGATTTATTTGACTGGGACAACTTTGCACGCTCCTGGCTAATTATTTTACTATTATATTGGACATAAAACGATGCGGATGCGGATGCGTTGTTCGTTCCTGTAACCGGAAACATAGAGTTTATGCTTTAAAAACAAACACCAGAGGCACAGGAACGATTATTCCCAAAGTGCCGAACGTGGCGGCCCGAGTTCCCGCCAAAAAAAATCTGCGTCACAGACATCAAAAACGCGCATCGCGATTTCAGTGGATAAACAGAGAGAGGCAGTAGGTACCTCCCTTCGCCGTCCCATTCATCATTCCTATCCCCTATAATTTTCCCTTTCCCTTCCCTCTTCCTTTCGACAGGGTTAGAGCTTAAAACTACTTAATTAACCCGTGTGAAGCTGGGGCGGGTCAGTTAGTTTATTAGTTACTTCAAAAGTAATTAAGAAAATTAATCCAAACATTTTTAATCAATCAAACGCAATCAGGCACAAATAATTTAAAAAAATGCATTTGAAAAAATCTCACGTGAGATTTAGGGGGGGGGGGGGGGGGGGGTCAAGCCAAATCACACGAAATGTCACCAAGGGGTGTGGGGGGGTCAAAAAATCGCGCACCTCACGTAATTTATGGACGCCCCCTAAGTGTAAATAATAAACAAATAAAAAATGATACAAACAAAAAATTCTTCCATAAAAATTTCATCCTCATTTTTTCCATTTTTTCTTCGTCCAACCCAAACTCAGCCGTTTTTGAAAATATAAAATATCCTATATGTTATTTTGAAAAATGAGCTACACCCATACCAAACTTTAGCGAAATCCGTTCAGTAGTTTCAAGCGTGATGCACGTCATTTTCAAAGGGACAGATAGAAGACAGACAGACAGACAGCCAGATAGAAAAAAAATTCAAAAAAAAAATATTGTTTCGTCTACTTCTACATATATCGATAAAGAAGTTTACAAAATTATATTTGATATACAGATTTAGCCCAGTTACATTTTTATTATATCTATTGATTATAAGTTAAACGCCATCTAACAAAAATAATATTATTCGTCCGTTTTCTTCACACTAATAAAATATGAACTCTCTCTCAACAGTATAATAATTATGCAGGGTCATTGGTTCGTAGTATCATGACCGTATCCTTTCAGGGTGTGTTAAGCATGCCTTATAATATCGGCTATCTTTTGAGCGTAACATTGATTCAGCATGTTTTTGAGATATTATTATGATATGGGCTCAGGGTATCCTACCGTGGGTTCTTCTTTTTATGATTTTATAAAAGTTGGAAAAATTAAAGAGATTAATTAATAGGTTTTATATTTTAATCCATAAAAGAAACAATGACTCTACTGACACTATAATTACAAATTAATCATAGTTTATAGAAAACTATTTCATCGCGAAAACATTTTTTAAAGGGATGCGCCGAATATTCGGTAATTATTCGTACCTATTAGGCATATTCGGCATGTTTCTTCATGCTCGGTATTCGGCCGAATATTCGGTTGAAGTGCCTCATATAAAAGGAAATGATTTGGTAAAATATTCGGTTATATTTTAATAAATAATTTCCTTTTAATACTTCCAAAATTATCTTTTAATAGGAACTCATTTTAAGATAACCAACACAGGACTTTTTTTTTTTTTTTTTTTTTTATTGTTCGATAGGCTTGCGCTTGACCACTATCTCACCTGATGTTAAGTGTCGATGCGGTCTAGGATGTAACGCGCTTGCCTAGAAGATACCTGTTCACTCTCGATTTGAAGACTCCAAGATTGTAGTTCTCGGGAAATACAGACGCCGGCAAAGCGTTCCACTCTTTGGCTGTTCGCATGATAAATGTGGAAGCAAATCGCTTTGTTCGCACATGCGGGATGTTAACCATGTAACGATGGCGTTTTTTCGTACATCTGCTTGTCCGATGGTGGAAAGGTGATGGCGGAATCAGGTTATGCAACTCCAGTGCGCACTCTCCAAAATGCACTCGATAAAAGACCGATAAACTGGCAACTTTGCGTCTATGGTCGAGGCTCTGTAGCCGAGTCTCAAACAGTTCATTGCCTATGAGCTTCTTGGCGCGTTTTTCAATAGAATCTAAGGCTTCCAGCTGGTATTTAGCAGATCCATCCCACAGGTGGCAGCAGTACTCCATGCACGATCGAACTTGAGCTTGATACAAATTAAGAAGCTGTTCCGGTGCGAAGTACTGCCTGACCTTAGCAAGAACCCCCAGTTTTTTGGCAGCTAGTTTAGCCTTCGACTCTATAAAGGACCCAAAGTTCAGGTTAGATGTCAGGGTCATACCAAGCAGCTCTAGGTGATCCGAAATCGGTATCGAAATGTCACGGAAAGTGGGAACCAACAAAAACGGACTCCTTTTTGCGGAAAAAAGACACGCCTGGGTTTTGCTTGCATTGAACCTAACCAAGTTTGCCTCGCCCCATGCAGAGACAGCATTCAAGGCCAAGTTCATGCTCTCAACCATGGTCTCTCTGAGAGCCTGAATTTCGGCACCACTGGCCCTCGCGCTAGACTTGTAGCTTTCTACAACCGTGCTGTCATCCGCATACCCAAAGATACCGGGTTTTAGCAGGTCATTTATATGTAGCAGGAAGAGGGTTGCAGAAAGTACCGATCCTTGAGGTACCCCAGCATTGATTGCTAATCGATCAGACGAGCAGCCGTCAATAACTACCCGTATGGATCTTTCCCTCAAAAAATCTGAAATCCATTTGCACAGGCCAGTGGGCAGGCCGAAAGATGGAAGTTTGCTTATGAGGCTATCATGCCAGACCCTGTCGAAGGCCTTCGAGATATCAAGAGAAACGGCAAGGGTTTCACCGTACTTCTCGATGGCCTCGCTCCATGTGTGCGTGGCATACGCTAGAAGGTCTCCAGTGGACCGATTGCGGCGAAAACCGTACTGTCGGTCACTCAGGAGATCGTTTGCTTCTAGGTATGCTAGGAGTCAGCAGTTCAGAACACGTTCCATAGTCTTACAGAGAATGGACGTGACTGATATTGGCCTATAGTTAGCGGGATCGGCACGACTACCTTTTTTAGGCACAGGTTGCACATTAGCAATCTTCCAAGACTTTGGCACATGCCCAGACTCTAAAGAAAGACGAAAAAGGCGCGTCAGGACAGGAGTCAACTCAGGCGCGCATGTTTTTAAAACTACGGCTGGAATCCCATCAGGGCCACTAGCTTTGTTCACATCTAGATTGCGTAGCGCTTTACGTACCTCAATTTGGCGGATACGAATCTCCGACATTGATGTCCCGCATGCTGGAAGACTAGGAGGTACTTCACCAGCGGTATCTAGACGTGAAGATTCAGAGAAGAGAGACGCGAATAAGTTCGCCTTCTCCTCTGCTGTATGAGCTAATGACCCATCAGGCTTTAGTAATGGGGGCAATGAGGGGCGGCAAAAATTCGCCTCAACCGCTTTAGCCAAGGACCAAAACGCTTTACTTCCCGTAGGATACGAAGCAAGTTTGGTCCCAATACGGCTAATATGGTTGTAGCGAGCCCTTCTAAGGACTTTTTTGCAGGCCTTGGCAGCTTTGTTAAAAGCTCTCTTCTTCTTGCTTAAATACTTCGATTTGCGGGATCTAGCATCAGCCCAAGCTAAATATGCCTCCTGTTTTAATGCTTCGGCGCGTCCGCATTCGGCTCCAAACCAGGGGGCAGCCTTTCCAGATTGTGGGGCGTCAGAAAAAGGAATGTAATATTCCATGGCCTGCCGCAACACGTCTGTCACGGCGTCCGCGCAAATTGAAGGATTGCTCGAAGAGAAGCAAACTTGCCGCCAAGGATACGATGACAAAAAAGATCGCATCTCATCCCAACCTGCCGACCTGTATCGCCATACTCGCCGGGTGCCTTTTGGGCTACGATCTAGCGGCGAGTATACCGACACAGATTTCACCAGACAGTGGTCGGAGCTACCCAACGGTGATGATACCGACACAGAGTAGCTGTCTGGATCTGTTGTCAGCAGAAGGTCTAAGCAATTAGCCGTATGCCCGTCAACATCCGGAACCCTCGTAGCTTCATGAACCAGCTGGGTGAGATTTAGTGACAGCGCCAACTTATGGATCTCTTTTCCCGCATGGTCGGTGTTCTGGTGTGGGAATAACCATTGCTGATGATGAGCGTTGAAATCGCCCAGAAACACCAATTGAGCCGAGGGGTACCGCTGCTGAGCCACGTCAGCTGCCTCACTGAGGTAATCGGTTAGCCTGGTTGTCTCCTGGTCGCCACTATGAGAACGGTAGACACCAGCGTAAAGAATCTTCTCAATGCCGGTGTCCACTAGTAACCAGATGACTGAGAAACGAGAGTCTTCTAAGTTTCGGAGACGCCGACAACAGATGTCGTCACGCGCAAATACGCAGATACCAGCACGCTGCTTAAAGTTGTGCTCTAAGACATACCCCGGGTAGGATAGGTAAGCTGTATCTGACGGACATCGTATCTGCGTCTCCGAGAGGAACAAGAGGTGGGGTTTTGCAGTTTCCAGGTGGTGGTGGACTGCTACGAGGTTTGAGTGTACACCTCTGATATTTGTGAGATGCACCTTTAATGAAAGGACGTGCTGCCGCTGTTTAACGTTCCTTTTTTGTGTTCCTGTTTTCATATTGATGAGAGTGAGGGAAGGTGGGGAAAAAGGCAGTGGGATAAGGCGCAATTGAACGAACCAAGAGACTCGCAGCCAGGAACTACATCAATGAATGACTAGCATGGAGACTGCGGGGACGCCCGAACCCCCCCAGGAATGGCTATCGGGTCCTTTCATCCGGTCGCCAACCGGCACGATAGAGCATTCCGGAATTTTTCGCGAGTTGGCGGGGCAGCCTTTCGTGAGTGGCTAGCACACTACTTGGGCCCCCTACTAACTGCGGTCGGCCAGCGGTGCACCGTGCTTCGGATCCCGCTACCCTCCAAACTAGCCAGCCGATGCAGCACACATACCACGATGTCTAATCCGGTGCACTACAGTCGCACAACAATCCCGACCCAATTTCCCCGATCGGCTACACCAAGCATCGTGCCGGAACACGTCAAAGACGCTTGGCGGCCCGTCTTTGCCCGGTGGGTGGTCGCAAGCCGTCGGCCGAAGCCTACCACCAGTGTGTCACCTGATTAGCACCACCCGGGGACCACGTGTAAGGAATCTCTCGAGGTGTACTCTTACGGACGTGGGTGACTCAGTCCCCAAAACACAGACACTTTTTAACACAGACCACTTAGAAGATACTTTTTATTCGTTTTTCTAAATTGTAACATAAGTAAGTGGGTACCTACTCTAGCTAGGCGCTTGATCAGCAGAAGACTATGGTAATTTTTGTTGAACGGGAGCTACAAAACTATAGAGCGTCATAGGGTGCGATTTTGTCCGATATCTAATCTGAATTATTATTACTAGGTAGGTAATTGATATAAAAATGCAGCTTAAACTACAACGTGTTACTTTGTTACTAGAAATCAGTATAATTTTGATTGAAATGAATTCACGCAGGTTCATACATAGCAATTTCATAAAAAATGTTCATATCAATAAGTAGAAGGTTTGACCAAAAAAAAAAAAAACAATTATTTCCATTTCAGTGGAGGTTTTGCTGAAGTTTTATTGCGTCTGAATGTACGGCAAAGTTCGCGTAAAATGAACCAAAAGTTCAGCCGAATATTCGATCCGGCAAGTGCTGAACCGAATAATGTTCGTTATTCGGTACAGTTCAAAAACCCATGTTAGGCGCATGCTTAATTTTTTATATTAAAAAAATAATAGTACAAGTACCTACCCACCTATGCTTTATTTATATATTTACTTACTTACAAAAATGATTGTTAAAAAATAGCACTGTTAAACCCAAAATAATATTCAAACTAAAAAAGAACTAGGTATCTACCTACTTACTTACCTATAAAAATTAACCACCTAAGTATCTAATACCTACACTGCGAAATTCCAAGCCGTGATTATACGCGGAGTGGGTCTAAAGGACGCCTCTTGCCTCGAGGTTAGTGCAACGTGCGTTGTTATGAAAACACTTATTTTCCGCAGGCGAGGGCGGGGCGAGGCATGCGGCGCGGGGGACGTCCCCTAACCCACCCCAACCGTAACGAGCTCGAACCCCATGCTTTCCTTGGCAATGCCTACACGGAAATACGAGGGAAATTCATTCAAGTGGATAACTATAGAGATTCAAGATATCAAGATGCAACAGTACAGATTTTTCTTGAAATGATTTTCTCGGATGCAGGCGCATGTTAAAACTATTCCTAGAGTACGTAGAGTCATCAAAATAAACACAAAATTACTATTAACATCGTCTTTAATGCAAGCCCTTAATTTTTATCAACAGTCACATTTTAGGGTTCCGTACCCAAAGGGTAAAACGGACCCTATTACTAAGGCTCCGCTGTCTGTCTGTCTGCCCGTCTGTCACCAGGCGTTGAAATTTTCACAGACTATGTATTTCTGTTGCCGCCGTGATATAACAACAAATACTAAAAACAGAATAAAATAAATATTTAAGGAGGCTCTCATACAACAAACGTGTTTTTTTTGCACGTTTTTATAGATAACTAGCGGCTCGCCCCGGCTACGCACGTGTAGTGGTGTAGCCTATGTTACTTAGGGTGAATGTAGCTTTCCAATGGTGAAAGAATTTTTGAAATCGGCACAGTAGTTTTTGAGTTTATTCATTACAAACATACACACAAAAATACAAATCTTTCCCCTTTATAATGTAGAGGTGTAGATTAGATAATGGTACGGAACTCTTCGTGTGCGAGTCCGACTCGCACTTGGCTGGTTTTTTATTTTGGTACTACCCGATGAAAATATCGGCGAAAATGAGTTCATAGGTAGGTACACATCCGTCATCTGTTGGTGATAGTGACTAGATCAGTTTTAATTACATGTAAACAAAACGTGCATTGCTGTGTGACTTAAAACAAGTTCTATAAACCACCCCCAGCTGAATAGTACTGACTTGGCCGGTGGTGGCGCGAAGGCGGGAAACTGCGAAACGAGGAAAACGCGCGCACCCCGGGTGGCTACCGCTCGCTCATTCGGTAGTCGGAACGCGCGGCCGCGCGCCGCTCAATCGATACACCGCTTTATACTAAACCAAATACAACCCTCATGCTTTAAACACCACTAGCTATAATACCATGTGAACCTACTAACACTGACTGTGAACTCTAGATTAACTGTAAATAGTGATTTAATTAAGTTAAGCGAGCAAGTGCGTCTCTAATCGACGGAGGTAGAAGGTAAGTGTATCTAACAAATTATTGGCACGTTGGAATGACCTAGTTATCACCGGGGTTACATTGTGTTTTTGGTTTATTGGTTGCTATAGTATTATCGAAGGCTTTCATCTACGTGTTTCTGTTTTTAATAGCTAGATGGGCCACAACGTCGAATTTACTAGTTCGTAATGGCTTTTTGATTATTTTTTTACGACACAAACACATAAAAGAATAATTTAGAAAGCGTTAATGCCACTAATTATTAAATACTGTAATATGACAAGCAATTTAGTACCTTTAGGTAGTAGTTAAAATGCCCCCAAACCACAAAACATGGTGTTTATTTGGTGAATTTGTAATGTAAGTTGTGTAGTACCTATTCTATTTTATCGTAAGCATATAGAGGTTTTTTTTATTTTTTTGGTTTAAGGCCTGATTTTTTGGTTTAGGTGGTTGTGTATGGTAGAAAAAGTAACCCTTTTAGCTAATCGAGCGCTTATGAAAATGGGGTACAACTACCTATTATAGTTTTTCGTTTCTAATTATTTTTTGTTCTAATTACCTTACTATTTCTCTGTAAGCTTAAAAAAATATTCGGAGCCTACAGTAAACTTGATGATGCTATAGATAGGTAGGTACATACTTATAATACCTCGAAATAGTATTTTTACCTATCCCTTACCATTATCATCTAACATAACAATACAAGCGCGAAACGAAGTCTTTTCAATTTGACTTCATAATACTAAGCTAAGGCCGCGGCCGGTACTAACATAACGATGCTGGGTTGTCGATCACTCAAGTACAGACTTCATTCCGAAATGATCATTTTGTGAATGGTTTGATCAGGTGTATTAAAAACTTTGTCTAAACGACGTTGCTGTAGTTTTATCGGAGTTTTTGTTTTTTACCTTTTCCTATCCGAAGCTTGAAGCCGAACGAAACGAAATAACACTTAGTTAAAATTCATAACACTCACCTGAGATAAGCTCTCGGGGCCCCACGTTGCCAATAAATTATATCCTTCCACCTTCCATGCTTCAACCGTATCTAACTTTGAAACTACCCTAAATTCACCCCGAAGTAGGCATCCACATTCATGTCATTGACCGTGAGAGGCTGGCACCCCTTAGCTGTCGCATTGCCAAATCCGCCTTCAAGGAGAGGGTATGCGTTTATTTTCCGTCATTATAGAGAATTTAGCCAGTGTTTTAGTCCATGTAACTTGACACCAAATAGACATGCGTATCACACTTGCCATGTGTCGTGTAGTCCCAGCGCAAGAAGGGCCACTACATTTCTTCCCGCGCCCGCGAGTACCGTAAGAGCCGGCTGAGGGAATATCCAGGGAATGGGCAGCAGCATTCTCCGCGGTATGCATTATATTCTACTGCAATCACCAAGATTGTGACCAAGACGCCTGTCAAAGTGTGGTGATTATCGCAACCCCCCACACGGCAACACGATGATGGAAAACCCATTAGTTATAACTCGGTTTCTATTTACTCCCTCGCTGTCATTTTAGCCCCTATTGTATAACAATCTACTAAGTATTTTCAAACTGGAACTGAGTCTCTTACTGGAACTAGCTGAGACATGGTCTCTTACTGTCGGCATCATTAGTAAGGTCAAAGTCGCACAGCGAGCTATGGAGAGAGCTATGCTCGGTGTTTCCCTGTGAGATAAGCTCCGGACCGAGGAGATCCGCAGGAGAAATGGCAATGGGCAGGCCACATCGCTCGTAGAACTGACAACCGATGGGGAAAAAAGGTTCTCGAGTAGCGACCACGAACTGGAAGACGCAGCGTAGGCCGGCCCCCCGCTCGGTGGACCAACGATCCGGTGAAAGCCGCGGGGAGCCGATGGATGGAGGAGGCGAACAGCCGCTCAAGGTGGAGCGCTTTGGGGGAGGCCTATGTTCAGCAGTGGACGTCTTCAGGCTGTTGATGATGATGATGAAGTGCTAATGGCATCAACGCGCGACGCGTAGGCTAGCTATTCTTTCTGTCGGATATACTGAAAAGAGCATCTGGGAAACGAAGCGGATGTATGTAACCTACATAATTATATAGCCATACACAGAGCAGGCATGTCGTGTCTCGCAAAAAAATACATGTATAAAAATAAAATAAAATCACTACACTTTTAACGAAATATTTTATTAAGATCTTCTAAGAAGCCTATGAAAGTTGTTAGAAGCTATAATTTATTGTCACGGAATGTTCGTAAGACCATCTCAGTATGCTTGAATACGATAAAAATACAGATTGGATACCTACATACTAAATTAAATGTTTGCATAATATGAAAATATGCGAACCTTTAATAACAACATTTACAACTTATTGGCACGAAATTTGGCATTTGCGACTTTATTATGGTACACTACGGAATTCTCCAACGGCAATTAACAGTGATTGTGAACGAACGCTTTCACTCTTACGAAAATGGTTAATTTGTTTGGCATACGAAACTGGTTGACCGCAGAATAAAGCTGTAAGATGGAAAGGGACTGAGGTAGCCCTTTGAGTGGAAAGCTGTTTACTGTGTGCCGCTGCCGACACGATGGTGAAGCGGTGTGACGGGTGCGAGAGAAAAGCTTGTAGTGACCATTGTTTTTGTTTTTTTTTTAAATTGTTGTTACAAATTAAAGTTTAGTACTTGATTCTAGATAATCACAATCCAAAAATTCAAATCAGCATTGCAATTCACCTCGGCAATGCTGCCAGCATGTTGGGTACGCTACCTACCGTTAGTGGGCTGGAGCATTTGGACTGTCTATAGGCCATCGCGGCTAGTATACACTCCAAATGTTCATCACACATCACATCATCAACAGCCGGAAGACGTCCACTGCTGAACATAGGCCTCTCCCATAAAACGCCACTTTTGATTCATAATCACCACGCTAGGCAGGCAGGTGAATTGGTGATCGCCGATTGTACCGAGGAGATTTCTGCTGCCTATTCTCCGCATATTCCCTTAGCCGACTCTTACGGTACCCACGGGAAGACATTGGATGGCTCTATTCTCACACCTCGGGATCACACGACGGAACAAAACCTAAGACATGGTCACTCTATCTCTGCATAGGTAGGTACTTCTAAAGTAACTGTAAGGTAGGGACACTTTCACTACAGACGTCGTCTGGTCGCTGCTCACGCCCTGATCATCCGATAACTGTTCATGTTATTACCATTCAGTAGATATAGTACATTGTTAGCTTATAAAGCTTATAATAATACCACTGAATACAGTGCAGGAACAATGTAGGGCACGCTACAAAAAAAAAAACAATTGAGCGTTATGGAATGGAATAGCAAGAAAATTAATAAAAATAGTGTCTAACATTAGAATAGCAAGAATCATCATCTTTCTAGGACGTACCCAAACGTGGTGTAGTAGGTAAGTACGTTATATAAGATCAGTGCAAACTTAGAAGCTGTCTTTTAGTGCAGTCGGGTAGGTAGGTAGTTATTTTTCTGACTTTTTCCGTTAGGGGCAGACGCTCGCACCACTGTGCTATTGTAATGTAACACCATCGATGATCTGAGACATGGTCTCTTACTGTTGGCCTCATTGGTAAGCTCAAAGTTGCGCAACGAGCTATGGAGAGAGCTATGCTTGGTGTTTTACTGTGAGATAAGCTCCGGAACGAGTAGATCCGCAGGAGAACTAAAGTGACCGATATTAGAATTAGCAAGTTGAAATGGCAATGGTCAGGCCACATCGCTCGTAGAACTGACAACCGATGGGGAAGAAAGGTTCTCGAGTGGGGACCACGAACCGGAAGTCGCAGCGTAGGCCGCCCCCCACCGGTAGACCGACGACCTGGTGAAAGCCGCGGGGAGACGATGGATGCAGGAGGCGAGTAGCCGCCCAAAGTGGTGCTCTCTGGGGGAGGCCTATTTTCAGCTGTGGACGTCTTCAGGCTGTTGATGATGATGATGAGAATTAACCATCGATGAATTTGAAAATATTTGAGACCATCTCTTCATACTAGATAAGCAGACAAATCTTTCTCGTGTATCTCAACTACAACTAACTAGTTACAAGTAGGTACTAATAATGTATTTTGTGCTACGAGCTGAGACCCGATTCTCACCAATTCGACTTTTCTGTAGTCCTTATCGTTATAGTCGATTTTATAATAGGTTCGAAAGGGACGGAAGATAAATCGAATGGCTGAGAATATGGCCCCTGTTTGCGTCACGTGTAAGTACGTGTCATTTTCAATGTCTCGTAGTGTAAATTCGATTGCGTTCTCTACTCACAGATGTACAAAGTTGACTTAGATCGTTGATGAGGTGTTAAGTAAGGGCTATGAGAATCTCGGGATGAAAGATTATACAAACAGTTAAATTAATGTTTAGTGTTTGTGGAACGTGTGAGGTTTTTGCTACATGGACATTGATTTACGAAGCTATAAGTAGGTAGCATTGATCATTTTTTAATTATTGTTCAGTGTGTAGTCAAAGGTTTGAGTACCTATTCCAGAGCCAATCAGGTGCGAGAGCCCACTGCATAAATATCTACGCCATCGAGTACCCCAATAAACTATCTTTAGATCGTTAACCGACATCTAAATATGTAAAAAAGATCAGCTAGGCGATCATGTAACTTGTTGGCAACCGATAGAAACACAAAAATGTACGGATTTGACAGTTGCAGTACGCAGCTTATGTACATAGTTACTATGGAAATTTTCAAATTTGGATTGAAATTTCTTTTGTTGCATTGCTATCAAAGTTACATGATCACCCCGCAGGTCCGCCAGTTCCGATCCTACCGGGTCATGGAAATAATTGAGATTTTTTGACGTATTTTTTTTTGTCAAAATTTACCCGAATGAAAGTTCTGGCAACAGTTAACCATTGATTAGTTATGTAAAAAAAAAATTGGTCTGCCATTGCGCACCCTGCCGGAAGTGCATGGCAGACCCCTAAGAATGTGCCCTTCACACCCTTTACCTACCTCAGCGAATACCCCGACGAAACTTACGCCTAATAATAGCCAAGGTGACCCTGATAATAGATTAAAAGGTCTGCCAGGTCTAAATTTGGCGAAACTTAGTATTCAAGGCATTTGAAGTTGGTAGAGGTGGATTATTTCCATGACCCGGCAGGATCGGAACTGGCAGACCTGGGGCCGTACCGTGAGCTCTTAGCGCGATTCAAAACTGAGCCTATATTGGATCGCTTTGTTTTTTTTGTATGGGGATTTTGTCAAGCGATCCAGTGTAGGCTCTGTTTTGAATCGCGCTAAGAGCTCACGGTACGCCCCCTGTTTTTTTTTTACATTTTTAAGTGTCGGTTAACGATCTAAAGATAGCTTATTGGGATACTCGATGACGTAGGTTTTTTTGCAGTGGGCTCTCGCACCATATGAAAAATGTACATCGAACCTATAATGTTCCTAACATGAACCTACCTATTCATTCCGTAGCGCTTACATCAGGTGAACGACTAGCTCGTCACGTCATTCAGCCCATAAGAACCTTGAATTTGATTGTATTAATGTAAGTATAGATTATTTTAATTTCGAACCACTATATCCATTATTAATTATAGCAGATTTTGAAACAAAACTATTTCTATTTACAGGAGACTTAGATGTTGAGATCAAATCACACTTGCACTGCATTTTAGTTCTAAAAATTATTATAAAATGCCTATTATATTTGATGAGATGAAATGCTTGCATTTATAGGAAAAATATTTTCAACATCGAAATGCGTTCAAAACGTGGCGGACGTTACGTACTTATCTTTAGGGAGACCACCCCACAACGGGGATCTTCTTGATATAAGGAGGGTGCATAACCATTAATCACCATCGGTGTCGTAAAATTTAATTGTACTTTTATTACGTTACCTAAAGATATAAATATAAGTCAGTTAACAGCTCTTAATTTAGAAGTATCTTATCTCAGAATTGGATTATATTAATATCAGTATAAATTAGTATAAGTACAAGTATGAATAATTTAGTATAAATATAAATATTAGTATGGATAAGTATAAGATAAAATAAAGTAAAATAACCACAATAGATTTATCGAGATGACGATTAAGCACTAGACCAGTATCAGCTATTTACCGGTAATAAGCTTAGCAAAATCTCGATGGTCAACATAGGAGAAATGGAGCACGACGGTCGATGACAACCGCTACTTCGGCCATTGTATCAACGTCTATGTAGCAATACAGAACCGGCACGGCTACCTATAATTATTCTGTCGGAAAGTTTGATTTGTTTCTTATGAATTTTGCCACTGTTTCATTTTTCTGACGGACTACCCACAGTATCAGGCTAAAATCTGGTACAACTAGATTTATTCACTTATCCCTACTAGTAGGGATACGTGAATAAACTAGTAGGTAGGGAAAATAAGTCCACTTATATCTACCGGTTGTGATAAGTGGAATTAATTAATTCGTATAGGATGTATACTTATGAAGCCTTTACTAACGTTTGTTATTTTTTTCTTTGTGATTGAAATTAATTATTATTTTATGACATGTAAATTGATATTTATAAATAAATTGATTATGATTATGATTAAACTCTAAGTCCACTTATACCTACTATTCAAATAAATTAAATACTGGGTGGCGCAAAAGTAAAGACCCTATTTGGTTCAGCTATAACATTTTTTCTAAATTAGAAAACTAGATTTAGGTTTTTTTAAATGTATATTTGTGCCATTAAATTTCGTACCATTAGGATTTAAAGATGATGTCTTTTAAATGGTGACCTCCAGAATTGATACACATTTGAGCCCTATTTATGACATTTTGCAAGATGATTTTCCTTCAAAATTGGTTATGAGTGACGAAGCGCATTTCCATCTCTCAGGGCATGTCAATAAGCAGAATACTCGGTTCTGGGGCACTGATAATCCGCGCATTATTCAAGAAACACCTCTACACCCACTAAAAGTTACTGTATGGTGTGGCATCTGTGTTGACAGAGTGATCGGACCCTATTTTTTCGAAGACGCTGGAGGCAATGCGATAACTGTCACTGGAGAACGCTACAGAACCATGTTACGTGAGTTTTTGATACCCAGTTTGGACGAATTGGGGCTGGAGCACATCTGGTTTCAACAAGACGGCGCTACGGCACACACAGCGCGCGACACTATGGACTTAGTGAGGGACGCTTTTCCAAGCCGAGTTATCTCTCGTTTTGGCGATTTGCCTTGGCCTGCAAGATCACCCGATCTGACCAGTCCAGACTTCTTTCTTTGGGGTTTTTTGAAATCTCGGGTGTATGTGAACAAGCCACAGACTCTCGCAGCTCTAAAAGAAAACATTCGTCAAGAAATAACGAACATATCGCAGGAAGTGTTACGGCAAGTTATGCAAAATGTCATAAATAGGGCTCAAATGTGTATCAACTCTGGAGGTCACCATTTAAAAGACATCATCTTTAAATCCTAATGGTACGAAATTTAATGGCACAAATATACATTTAAAAAAACCTAAATCTAGTTTTCTAATTTAGAAAAAATGTTATAGCTGAACCAAATAGGGTCTTTACTTTTGCGCCACCCAGTACATTTGCAAGTCCCTTATGCTAATGAAGTATCAGGACCAGGGTAGCATCAGTTAAGAAGAGGTTCAGGCTCCATGGGAAGTAGATGGAGTCTGAACCCCTTCTTAGTTGATGCTACCCTGGAACATCATCAGCAAAATGTACTTGCATTTCAGGATTTGAACCCATGACGACGAGTCGACGTCTTCACTACAAACAGCTAATATCATTGTTACCTAACCGATACTGTATCGAAGCTCATTTTCACGATGCTTCTGTTTTGCGACAGATAAAAACAATTGGCTTTCTTGTACGTGATTCATGAAACTGCAATGTGGATAAGAACGCCCGTAGTCAATGTTGAGGTTATCTATATTTTTAGCACTGGTAGGTACTGAAGTGTACTGTCTGATTTTATCACTTCGGTGAAGCGTTAGGAGCTAATGGAGGTTGTCTTTGTCGGTGTAGTACCTACTAATGGGATACGCTGCGAACATCGAAGATAAAGGTAAAGTGAAATGTATCTACGGTGTTAGGACGAGCCGGTAGATTATAATAGTATTGTAAACAAAACTACAGGAGTACCTTTTAATCTTTATTCTTTAATATACATTAGCTTCAAGCTTTTCACTATTGACTTGCTGTCAAAAACTGAAAGACGATAAGTACTATGTACCTAGCAAGTGCTTACCAATGCTCTCGTCCAAGGGCGCGCAAGCCATCGCTGCTAACCAGAAAAGTCAGTTAGGTACCTACCGAATTTAAATCTGGAAATCAATTAAAAAGATACAAATTAATTAATTCAGGGCAATAAAGATACGTACTATATACTATTGCTACTTACTATTAGGTAACTAAAAAATTCTAGATACATATTCAAAATAATAGATATGCAAAATGATCATCTTACGAAATAGAAAATAAGTTCACAATTTACACAGAGTTTTCTGTAAAGAAATATACTTACGTTAAGTAGAGTAGGTTAGTCGAACTATGTAGGTATGTAGGTACACCTTAGCTTTACAGGCTTATACGGTAAGTCCATATTAGCAGCCATAAGCTAAACTGCACTAGGTCTACTGGGAAATTAACCATACTATAGGTATTTGATCTGACCCATGCTAAGCAACCTGTTTTCTTTACTCGTCTACTACAAGGCCTTTTAATAAGGCCCGTATAAAACCAAACTATTAGATATGAAGAACTTAAGGCAGTTTTGTTCTTTAAACTTTGTACGGGATGCAATTTAATTCACATTGAGTGCGTGATAATACATCATTTATTGATAATTATTAAAGAATATTTATGATTTTATAGCAATATTCAACTTCATATTCATATTCATTTATTTGGTACAAAAAATACAGGTCAAGAGATTGTACGTACAAAATTAGTATTCGTAATTAGTACTCGTAGGTACACATAAATATTAAATGGAATACGTTCATTTTATCTTAATAAAATAGAACAATAATAAAATTATAATTATTAAATTATGATGTCCGTTGAAAAATGAAATATAGCATAATAATACAAAAATAATATAAAAAAATAATGAATGTCAATTTATTAAATTAGTCAACTTCTAAAATTAGTAAGGCCTAATGCTTACAAATTCATCGTAGTTATAGAAGTTCCGGGAAGTATAAACGCGGGATACGGCAAACATCATAAATGCAGTAGCATAGCGTTACATACTCTTTTTTTATTGTTATTGGGTCAGCGTTTGGCCACATCTCAGAAATTCTTTGAAATGCAGTAAGTAATTAGTAAACCCTGGAGGACATGGGGTACTTTTTATCGCGATGAACTTACCTAGTCCACGCACGTGAAGTCGTGAATCCATCGTGGATTGAATAATTACCAATAATACACCCTAACAACGGCCTCTACCTACCCCTAATAATAATTAACTTTAGTAGAAATAAACGTTCATTGCCATCGACATAAAATAAGTTCCCAGAGCATAAATAATTTAAAAGTTCTACAATACTGTTGTCCGTTATGCTACTGGCTACCGCAAACAATTCCTTCGCTCCACGCAGCTGTTTCTGCAATTTCTGTGGTTATGCCAACTGATGGAATTCTAGAAATGGGAAATTGCTAAGTGTTTCTGTCGACCTAAATATTTTAGATTGTGCTTAAACTTAATTATTTCGGTTCAGTCTTGCTAATAAATATTATACAAGACATGATTTAGGGTACAATTAGTTCACACGACAAAGTGTCAAATTGATTTTTTTTTTTTTTTTTTTTTTTTTTTTATGTGATTGAATGACGTGACAAGCTAGTCGTTCACCTGATGTTAAGTGACACGGCCGCCCATAACAGTTGCAGTGTCACCCGGAACTTTAAAACAATAGTTTCGCGCGACACTGCACTGCGCACGTCATCCTGAGACATCACCCAGTCTAATAATCAGATTACTAGACTGAGTGATCAGATCATAAAGTCTCATTTGCCCAGTAATTTCACTAGCTACAATGCCCTTCAAACCGGAACACAGTAGTGCTTGCACACTACTGCTTGGCGGCAGAATAACTGGCAAAGCGGTGGTACCTACCTAGACGAACTTTGCAGAAAAGTCCTACCACCTAGTTAGATTGATGTATACTTAAGACTACTAAACTTGTACTTGTGCTACGTAGAGTCACCATTTGACTTATAATTTCCTAAGGCCTTAAACGGAAACTGTTATAGGACTTAAGAGCAGAGGTCTTACAGCATCACCTCTTAGCGCAATTCAATTGAATATCAAAAGAGAATCGCTACAAACTGTAGCCCACTTAGAAACTTACCGCAGCCACGGCAGCGTAGGCGCACCCCGTCTTAATACCCCGCGTAACTGTGGTTACGCAGAGTTTTTTTATAATTTTATATCGGCAAAAATTTAAAAATGGTGCTTTTTTTCTGCTAAATTGAGGTGTACGTCGTAGTAGAAATATATTTCCTACGCCTAGCAACCCCAAAATAGCCACCACCCATGCAATTTTAAAAGAAAAAAAAAAGTTTAAAGTCAGTTGACATTTTTTTTTTGTTCGGCCGTAATATTTGTAGTTTAAAAAAAATTAATTTTTGTATTGTCTGTGTCGATATTTTTATGTCATTGGATGCGAACGTATATCTTTTATACAAATAAAACAAAAAAGTAGTATGTCATCGCTTTTAATTTCGTAGAAATAAATATTTCGCTGAACAACATAGATTTATTTGACTGGGACAACTTTGCACGCTCCTGGCTAATTATTTTACTATTATATTGGACATAAAACGATGCGGATGCGGATGCGGATGCGTTGTTCGTTCCTGTAACCGGAAACATAGAGTTTATGCTTTAAAAACAAACACCAGAGGCACAGGAACGATTATTCCCAAAGTGCCGAACGTGGCGGCCCGAGTTCCCGCCAAAAAAAAATAGCGCTGCTACGGGGGACAGGGAAATTAAAACCGTTACGGGACGCAAGTGTGTAGATTTACTTTTATTATTTCGTAAAAATAAAACTTCTCTCAGAAACACAACATATAACAAGCAACCGGACTCATAAGATTTGATATCTAACTTCAGAACCATAAAATATAGCACTGGCTGCTGAGTTTTCGTAAGCCTAGTTCTATCTAGCTCGTATATTTCGGATCCTTGCCTCGAGCAATGAATAGATAATATGTTAGGACGACTTTCTGAATCGACTTTACTGTCCTGGACGTGTAGAGGTCAGATTTGTTAGAAATATACACTATCTTGTATAGGTAACATAACGTTTATTGATCCACGGACCGGTACAAAATAATTTGTCATATTCAAATCGTTATATTTTCACACCTTTGGTAACGTTGGACCTATAAAAAGTTATAACTACCTTGTCAACCTACCACAGACCCTTGGTGTACAATGGTACATTAAGTCAGTATTGCCACAGATTATATAATATACTAATACAGATACCTCATCCCTAAGGGTGCTTACATAAAGAACCAGGTTTCCGATACAGACAAACCTGTACTGGTCGGTACCGATCGGTGCGGGTCACCACACAAACATGAAGACATGATGGTCATTATGAACAGGTTTACCTGTTTCTATTATGTGCGTTAACCGGTACCTATCAGTACCGACCCGTACCGACTTATTGGGACCGAAAACCTGCGTCTTTATGTAAGCACCCATAGAAAGGAATAATTCGGGCTATTTTACGAATTATTTTATTTCTGCATAACGCAAGATTAGCGAACGACATCTATTGCGTATTGGCGAGGTATTGGGCCAAACGAATACACTGGCCACTAACTAGTAACGGTCACGACACGATCACTAGATTTTTTTTATATTCTATTCATTGGGCTATTTTTTCTTTGTTCCTGAGGAGACCCCATGGTATTGCTTAGAATATAGAAAAATTGTTCACACTTGATTCTTTCTGGATCGTTCGGTCTTGACCCCTCTATGATAAACGTCCAAAGTCATAAGTGGAGTGTTATGAGGGAGGCTTGTGTTCAGCAGTGGTGACTTACAAGAAACCAGCATTATTCTTTTTTTCGTTTATTTTAAAGTTAGAATAAAAATATAAGTAATGTATAAGTATGTATATGACCTACTTAATTATTAAAGTCAAAGGATGGGAGAAGCCTTGGCTCCTGAAATACAGTGTTCTCACTAGTTCGGGAGTCTATCGACTTATTAAGATTTATAAACCCTTTTATGTCAATGATTATATGATTTGATTTGATGTCTTCTAGCTGTTGATGTTTTCACCCCATGATTTGAAGAGTACCAGATTATAGTTAGGTTAGGTTAGAAATAAAACGTAGAACGCCGCTGAGGTATTACACTAATGGCTACCCTCTTATTAATTATTCGTAGGATTTATGATTTATAGCAGTATCGCCTGCTTAGTGTAATCAACAGATTCATTAATGTAAAAGATTTTTTTGATTTTCGTTCGTGATTCCAACTTTTACTTTAAGGTGGAACGTTACACTAGCGCCGGGAATTCAAATTTTCTTGCGTTCTTTTGCCAATAATAGCTTAATTACTCAACGTGATTACATGAAAACTAATTTTGCGCAAATAAATATAATGTATCAATAAATTACAATTAAAAGTATCACCTACTTATCATTGGTTTAGCGACAAACGGCAATAGACTGAAAAACTAAGAAGAAAATTGTTTATTGCCATTTGTCACTAAACCAATGATATCTAGGACATACTTTTCATCGTAATTTGTTGATGCATTCTATTTATTTCCGCAAAATTAGTTTTCATGTAATCACGTTGAGTAATTAAGCTATTATTGGCAAAAGAACGCAAGAAAATTTGAAATTCCTGCGCTAGTGTAGTAGGTACGTTAAAAATTTAGCCAGTGTATGAAAGTAGAGCGAATTCTGTGTTTGTTAATTCCTTTTCAAAAGTAAGTTCACTTTAATTTACGTAATAATACCAATAATAACTCGTTTATTTATACAACATTGCCATTGGCCATACCTCACAAAAGCACGAACCGTAATACAATCTGTCGTAACGCCGTCGAAAAACACGTATAATTTCACTTTCATTGCCGGCCCTATCAAAACTAATTGGCACTTTTCTCCTTTCAGATACTGCCTTCACAAAATTGTTGGTCGCCACAGCTTGTACATACGGTGTAAAGTGAAATTTACACTTCGATCTTCGACTCTACGTGCTCGGTTCTAAGATGGCCGCGGCTCCAGCGGCTGCTTCGTGCATGAGCACGGAGCATGGATGTGTCATGTTTGACTGCTTGGTGCATCTTTGGGAATGGTAAGTAGAATTACTTTTTAGTCAGAGTAGTTAGGAGATAATCCAGCTTTTAAAGAAGATCATGCAGTTGTATAAATGAAAATGTGCATGAGCGGCGATGATAAACGAATTTTAGATTAAAAAGAATTAGGACTACCTACTTTTATGGACAACTCAAAATGATTAGCGTAGCAAGTTATTTTTCATCAATTTTTATTTGTCCACATTTACAATTTAGCACCACGGCCGCGGCCCAACCTTTAGCCATACTGTAATTTAGCATGAGGTGAACTAAGCTCTAAAGTTCTAAAGGTAGATTTCGAGGACTCACGAAAAGTATTAGGCATAAAGTTTTTTTCGCTTGCGAATTATCATCGGTGTATATTGTTGTCCTAATATGAGATCAAAGAGTTCTAAAAACATTTTAGTAGTTCATTCCCCGAAATAATCAAAGTTAAGGTCCCCATGAAGTTCCACACAACAATTAGAATTTCCGAAATCTTTACGGTTCCCTAAACTTTTCCATAAATAATTTCTAAGTAATATAATAAGTGTTTCATTGTCTACAATACTTACCTATAGAAACTACAAACTGCTTCACTTAATACCTACAATAGTCGGAAGTGATTAAATATTATCCCTTTTAATCCCTCTGACGCTTGAACTGCCAGTTTTAGTTATATAGTAACAAGAACCAGAGCACCAACCGGTTGTTATTTTACAAAGAAATAGAGCCATGGCCACTATATTTTAGTAGAATACAGGAGAAACAAAATAAAGGTAGGCTCTTCGTAAATAAGTATTTTGAGCACCAAAAAGCTAGGTTGGTGGTAGAAAACTTGAATATGTCTTATCGTCAGACCTATACGCTGTTATCATATACATTTGAAGCCTTTGAAACCTTATTTCTAATCTCTATCGGGCTTCATCATCACATGTGTATTGCGTGCATTGCGTGCAAAACAAGCATATTCCTGTGCTTTAATAGACTGCGATTTGCGATTGGATTAACTCAAACCCTCATGTAACAATCATGAACCTAAAATTATGATTTAGCATTTGTGTTTCCGAATAGCTTTTACTAGGTGGCAGGACTTTTCTGCAATGTTCGTCTTGGTATATAGGTACCACCGCTTTGCCAGTTATTCTGCCGTCAAGCAGTAGTGTGCAAGCACTACTGTATTCCGGTTTAGAGGGCAGTGTAGCTAGTGAAATGACTGAGGAAATGAGACGTTATGTATGACCTGATCTTACAGTCTAAGTAAATCTTATTACTGGACTGTGCTGAATGTCTCAGGATGACGTAAGCAATGCGCAGTGCACGTAGAGTCGAAGATTGTACTGTTATGAGCGGCCGTATCGCTTAACATCAGGCTAACGACTAGCTCGTCATGAAATTCACTGACATTTTGGATATTTTCAAGAGTGAACAGAGTTTCTTTTATGTGAGTATGCTACATTTCAAACACATTGTCACTTTTCATCAGGAGAAATGTAGTCAAATTCAACGCCTCCGTACAATATAAAAAAAGGTCACCACCTCAAATTTTGGAAAAGGGTCTTACTTTTCAAAAATAACCAAATTTAAATACTATTCAATAAATCTCAATTCTACAGCCTTAAAAATCAATTGAACTAATTGGAAACTTACGCAAGGGCCCGACACAAAAGACCCAATAGGTATCTAATATCCTCTGGAACAAAGTTAAAAACCCATTTGTCTGGAACCCCAATAGATGTTTCCAGCGTGATAATTGTGACGCTAATTGCCTTTCCAAATGGACGTGAAATCTTTGTACTTAAATATAGACCGTTTCTTCGCATTCGAAAGAATTTACCCACTGCGTTCGATATTACCTATCTGTAGCCTGTGTAATGATTATAGTCTTGGACTTGGTGTTTTTGCAAGTGATTGTGAAACTGTTTTATGGACAAATCTTTCTTTGTCTTGTAATTTACACCCCCTGATGATCAGATAAGTAAGCCTTCCATACTTGCTTATTTGTCAAGTGGAGTAAAACCAGGAAAAAGACAATTTTTTCTAATCGTCCATGATACGGCAGCTGGTCTTTTCTCTCTGTACTTTATTTTAGAGCACTTTAACATCTTTCTATTTTGCACTCATATAACCTACATATTTATGAGATAGCCCCCGGCCTCACAAATTCCTAATGTGTAGCAAGCTAGATAGATAGCCTACCTACTTTGAATATAAGTAAACCTATTGAACTGTAATCACAAGACAGGTGCGTTAGAAAAAGCTAAAACTAGGAGTACTTTAAAAAGAAGGGTTAAAAGAGTCCTACAGGGTAAGCAACGAATTAATAACATTTCCAGTTGTACTACCGATTTTTATAGGGTTACAGTAAAAAAACAAAAATATATTTCAAGCAAAGAATCGTACACAGTGGATAATAAGTTCGAAAGAAGCTATTTTTACTTGGAAATAGAAATCTACAAGATACTTGAGCTACTAAGCTGAGACGAAACAGCTCTTTCCTATAAAACTGCCACTTTATGCCGTTTTCACTTCTATTAGCGTTGATTTCCCACATTTACGTGTGGACTGTGGATGTGTCATTCTGACGCAACTATGCACAGGCCTCTTTCTTCATGGGCCTCATTTACGTGCCCTGTGCCCATAGAAACAGTTGAGATTTTTATATATTACCTACTGTTACCGTGGTATATTTTGAACACTTGTGCGTGTGTTTATGATTTAAAACTAATGTTAATGTTAATATTGTATTCTATGTAAGGTATTTACAAACAAAAAAAGTAATCTAAGTATTGATCAGTTATCTGGTTCCCATAGTACAAGCTATGCTTAGTTTGGGGCTAGATGGCGCTGTTATCCTAATTTTAATGTCTTTCTAAGTTTTGGGAGGGCAATGAATGTAAATTACATTTAAACCTAACATATGTTTATTACGAACCGGAAGACGCAGCGTAGGCCGGCCCCCCACTCGGTGGACCGACGACCTGGTCAGAACCGCGGGGAGCCGATGGATGCAGGAGGCAAGCAGCCGCTCAAGGTGGCGCTCTTTGGGGGACGCCTATGTTCAGCAGTGGACGTCTTCAAGCTGATGATGATGATGATATGTTCATAAGCTTTTATTTTTCTTAAACCATAAATCAATGATATAAACTAGGTTATCCGGGGTAACCTGGCGGATACGGAGTTTTTGAAAGCTAAAAACTTTTTGGAAAAGGTCTCCCCCATTGACTGCCACGTCATATCTCTATCTAACCACAAAAAAGGAATACGACAACTTTACTTTGTGTGTACGAATTGATGATTTTTATTTCACAATTAGCAAAGCGGGCCATATACATGAAGCCAACTAAATACAGACGGGCCACAGGTTGGGTGGTTGGGCGTGACTGTTCTTTACGGCAACACGAAAAACAACTCAGCACTGGCTCTATATATATAAATATATATATTTATATAGAGCCAGTGCTGAGTATATATCTATTTATGTGCCATTATGGTGAGAACTCCCTTAATTTCATTTCCAACATGACTTTGGAACCCGTTTAAACAACAACTTTATGGGTAGCCTAACTATAAAATTCCGTACTTATGCACATACAAAAATGAAATAATGTATGTACCTAGGTACTGTAAAATAACATTTGAATAGATCATCATCATCATCATCACCAGAAGACGTCCGCTGCTGAACATAGACCTCCCCTCAAGAGCGCCACTTGGAGCGGCTGCTCGCCTCCTGCATCCATCGGCTCCCCGCTGTTTTCATCAGACCGTCGGTCCACCTAGTTATGGGAGTTTGTTAAACGTTAAATAGATGCAAAAAAAAACTCAAGAAAATAGGTCAATATAGTTTTGATATTTTTAAATATGTAGGTAGGTTAAAGAGTGATGAAAAGTACCAGTCTTCAATAAAGAAAAAAGCTGAAATTGCGCAGCGTTCGTATTCGCAAGTGTCAAGAAACAAAGACTTGAAATATTACACTTTTTTGCTGTGATAAAACTTTTCCTGTAAACGAGGGCCTACTCTATTTTACATAGGCTAACAAAGAGCTCTGAAAATTCCTTATCGCAGCGTCCACAGACATTGTAGGAAGTTCGCTGACTCTCTGTCAGCAGCATCACTTTGTTCACTCCGCCACAGAAGGTTCTGAAATAGTATTACGGTACGTTACAGTGGTACAGAATTACAGATAGGTATTCTTTATTCCGTAAATATGATTCTATTGCCAGCATTGACTATAAATCCAGTTGACCCCAACACAACACAACTTCCCCTCATACGAAAATTAGTAGTGTATTTCAACTACTATTTTCATACAAATCACGGGAACCCCCCTGCATCCATCGGCTCCCCGCGGCTTTCACCAGGTCGTCGGTCCACCGAGTGGGGGGCCGGCCTACGCTGCGTCTTCCGGTTCGTGGTCGCCACTCGAGAACCTTTCTTCCCCATCGGTTGTCAGTTCTACGAGCGATGTGGCCTGCCCATTGCCACTTCAACTTACTAACTCTAAGAGCTATATCGGTCACTTTAGTTCTCCTGCGGATCTCCTCGTTCCGGAGCTTATCTCGCAGGGAAACACCGAGCATAGCTCGCTCCATAGCTCGCTGCGCGACTTTGAGCTTACTAATGAGGCCAACAGTAAGAGACCATGTCTCAGTTCCATAAGTCATCACTGGCAACACACACTGATACTAGAGCTAGAATTAGCAATAGATATTGCTCCAATCTTTATCAACCGCGCCCGACAGGCATATTTAATGATAATTTCAATGATTTGGACATATTATTCTTGTTACCTTTTTCTCTGTTTGTGAACTTAAATCACATTTCAATTTTGAGAACTGTTTCAAAATCTATGTAGGTACCTATATCATGTTGTAAGTTCCCATAAGTAGGTAATTTAAATAATTTTGTTTCTTAATTTTTATGTAGGTACTTACAATGAGGTGTTTTTTTCATTCTATGTAGAAACTTTTTTGGTATAAGTGTGAGTAAAATTAGTAAAAAGCTAAATATTTTACCTACTGTTTGTTTCTCTTGAACAATAATAAAATAAAATACCTGAATAAACACTTTAGGTATGGAACTTTTATTTACTCATAAGAGAGCTTTTGAAGCTCTTTTATGGCTAGCTACGAGTAGACATGGCTTAATGGAAAGTCTAGACGTATTGTCGGGAGCGGCTGCAAGTTTTGTCTCGTATAATCATGAATAGACTGCCTTCCTGCCTGCAGCAAAATAAATGAGAGCACCGCAACCTGGATCGAGATTTCCAAAAAGAATCCTACACACAAATCAACAGACTTTCATTCAGCCATATGTATCTTTTCTACATGTTTTGAGAAAATTACCATCAACAATTTTGTTTCGACAATAAGTCTGCCTAAACAATTTTATGATTTTTTTTTGCTTTATCGACTCGTGTTTTCTTTACTTAATTTATGGCAAATTTCATAGTTCTAGGTTAACGGGAAGTACTTAGGTACTTACTCTATTTAGGTTTTGATAACGCGTGAAATTATTACCTAGCTACTAACAAATACTAGGTGGTAGGACTTTTCACTGCTTTGCCAGTTATTCTGCCGCCAAGCATCAGCGTGTAAGCACTACTGTGTTCCGGTTTGAAGGGCATTGTAGCTAGTGAAATTACTGGGCAAATGAGACTTATAAGAACTGATCTCACAGTCTAGATATCCTTTTTAGACTGTGCGATGTCTCAGGATGACGTGCGCAGTGCGCAGTCACGCAAAACTTTAATTTAGATTTCCGAGTGACACTGCAATCTGTAATGGGTGGCCATGACGCTTAACACCAGGCGAACGACTGGCTCGTCACGTCATTTGTTTACATGAAAAAAAAATACAGTCTAAAAATCAAGACATCGTATTGAATATTTTTATGCATTTTTTTAATTTTAAAATGAAAGTTTATAACTAGGTATTCTATAAAACTAAACTAAAACTATAAAATTAACAATATAATACAAAACTAATCTAACAAACCACTACCAGTGGGCAAAGTGCCCAAAATGCTGGCAGCATTGCCACGTTGAATGGCAATGCTTAACCTTTGGCCCAAATAGAGGCCAGCATTTTGGTCATGCTAAAATGGGCATACTTTTGACAACAACTCACCTGATGGTAAGTAACGAAGTTGTCTAAGGTGGAGCACGTTTGCCCATGAGATGCCCATTCACTCTTGACTTAAAAAGACCCAGGTTATACCGAGGAAGAAACACTGCTGCTGGAAGTGCATACCATTCCTTGGCCGATCGGACTATGAATGACTCAGCAATACGCTTAGTGCAGACTTGGGGTACACTAACGACAATGGATGTGAAGAATCACCAAGCCTTGTAGTTCTATGATGGAAAGGGGATGACGGAATGAGCTGATGAAGGGCATTGAGTTAGAAGCTTAATTTTTTATAGGATTATGAGGCCGCCTAGATCTTGGTACATTTTTAGCCGTTCCTCAGATGAAATGTCTTTAACAGACAGATAGACGGGAATCAAAGTGATTTACACTCTATTATTATTGCTTAAACGTTGCAATTCGCCTTTTCACCGTGATAAATCTAAACTTAGTAAAACGAGTAGATTTTGGCAGGGAAAGTCAATTTCGGTTTCGCTTCCAACCGGACGTTGCTGAGTGCGTCAACCATCACGTCTTTCGCCTCGACAGCTTCACAGAAATAGATATCAATGGGCCAAATAATAATGTGTTTTGGTTTAAAAACGTTTTAATATTAATTTAAATACAAACTGGTTTTAGTGTGACTGTTGAGACGAGACCGTAGAAAGCTTATGCCTGCTTTGTATTAATGACGTTGCGTGACCAATAAATATATAGGTATTTAGTATTTGGCAGTTATATACTTATAGATAGCTATTACTATAAAGTACCTAGGATTTACCTAGAGCTTATATAGAGTTATTTTTACAGTAAAAGGAAATATACGGTGCGCGTCCTATTGAAAATTAGAATTAGGTATTTGCACTATCGCTAAGTCAGAATAGGTAGTAGCCTTGTAGGACTTTACTGCAGAGTTCATCTAAGTAGATAGGTAAGGTCACTGATTTGCCAGTTATTCTACAGCCAAGCAATAACAATACAATAAAAATACGCTACCTACCGGTAGTGGGCCGGAGCATTTGGACTGTCTATAGGCCATCGCGGCAAGCATACAGTCCAAATGTTCTTTGTAGAAGATAGTGTAGCTAGATTAGTTTTAATTAGTATTGTCTTAGATAGTTTAAAGAATAAAGATCCATTGCCCGTTTAAAAAATACAAAACAACAATAGCAATAGCAATAGTGGGATTACTAGACTGCGCTGGGATGATGCGCAGTGCAGTATCACGCAAAACTCGATATTATTTTATAGTTCCAAGCGTCACTGCAAATGTCATGGGTGTGGCCGTTTAACATAAGGCGAATGACTAGCTCGCCGCGACAATATATTTTAAAAAGGAAGAGGAACAAGATAATTTCGGAAATGACGTAATACACAGACTAAGTAACTTTTTTTACATAGGCCATGATAATATGTGGTTCTATCTAGCGGGGTCATACGTATATTATCATCTGACTCTGGGTTGACAAAGGGAGTTAGGTATGCTATATTGACAGCCTATTTGCAGCTATAATACAGCTCTATAGCCTATGTTAGGTACTTTATAACAAGTAATTGGCTTTAACACTCGTTACGAGGGCCTTTGCTATTTATGTAGTTGCTCACGTTCTCCTCAGAAAATACCTAGTTCTAACTTCGACCTCGATTGTTTGAAATACACTGGTATGAGAATATAGATATTATCTCGATAAGTATATCTACCTACTGATAATTAATGACTATCGTTTTTGTTTTGAAAACAAACAGTGGGTAGGTAAGTGTATTATTGGACTAAGTGTGGTGCACACAAAACAACCCTTAATTTACTACGTATATCATTTTTTACATCGTCATGTTTTCCCCTAATCATTTTAGTATGGCTGACTTCATCATTTTTAGTTTTGACGTTTTAATTATTCTCTTTCATCGTTATTGCTCTTTCCTTGAGTTTTGGTATTACCGACTTCATCATTTTTCCTCACTAACATGTTTCCCTTGATCACTTCAGTTTGGACGATTTCATTAGGTATGTTATTTCATTATTATTGCTCTTTCCTTGAATTTTAGATGGGCCTAGATTTATGATAGATTACCTGACTTATTTTATGTTCTAAATTAGTTGAATACTTACACTGAATTATTTAAAAATAGCTCATGGTCGTAGTAAGCAAGCAGATCTCTATCTACATCTTCATACCATGCAGTATTTACAAACGTAACACTTTGGCTATTAGGTAGGTACTTTTAATTTGTTACGTACGTTTACTAGCTAACCTGCCCCAACTTGGCTTGGCACAGGGAATTTTTATCAACATAGATCTAGTGGTTTTGAAACCTATACAAAACTGGAAAATTGGTCCTTCGAGCTGATTGTGTTAACAATACATAATAAGCTCTACTAAATACAATCAATAATATTAACGAAATTTCCATTTTAACATTATAAAACACCAAGAATCAGAACAACGAATCAATATGTAGGCACAGAAATATAAGTAGGTAATAGTATATCCAAACGGCATCATTTGGCATCAGTTCAAAGTTCAAAACATTCGGGTGATAACTCCAAAGCTTTTATTCAACACTGCTGATGGGCAAGTCGAATCCATCGGCACGTAACCTACAAAGGCAGATACGCCTGTAATTGGTATGTTGACTAGTGCCATGTGGGGTCATTACTATTCATCGTGCAATCGGGTCACCGGTGATTTCTACAGTCTCGGCTACTCTGTGCACGTAGAAGCAAATGGCCAAAATGGCAGATTTCTTTCCTGGTAGCCTGGTATTTGACGTAGGTATGCCTTAGAATACGTAGTGTCTGTGAGCACCTGCGCATATCTGCATGAGCCTTGACGTAGGTACCTCAACAAAGACTACGTTACGTTACCTATTTTTAAAGCATACGCCAAAAACGTTATCACCTATGTTTTTCTATTTGTATCAGATCAGTATAGGTATTAGCTGTACAGATTTAGCAAACCAAGGCTGAAAAATTACCATTGAAAATTCTATGTAAGTCTGTCTGTCTGTCTGTCTGTCTGTGTGTGTGTGTCTTCTGTGTTTGTGTGTGTATATTCTAATAATAAATTATTTCTGCTAGCATTCATTTTTATATATTTGTTGACTTTTACAGAATAAATTATAAGGTTATTTAAATCTGTCAGGGTTAGTTAAAAGTGCAATTCTGAGAGGAAGAATAATTTTTCAAGAAAATATGCAAATGGCAATGTACAAAGAGCTTGTTGCAAGATCAAATTAGCAATTCTTGCAAGTTCTGATTCCACAACAATGAAAATAAGCTCGTAAAGTTACCAAACGCTTTTGTAGCTGAATGCTAATTATAAAAGTAGGTACCTATAGCCGGAAATACAAAAGAAACAATTTTGCTGGCAAATACCAAATACTATTTTAGCATAGTTTTTTGTTTCACTTTGGATTGTAATCTGTGTTCCCAAGTTGATATTCGTTTTCACTTTTATTTGTTACTAGCTTTTGCCCGCGGCTTCGCACGCTTGAATTGTGTTATTTCTACGTTTAGGTACTCTAATAATAGATCATGCATTTTCTATGTACCAAACAACAAATCCACTAAATCTTTTCGGAGCTGAGCACGTATTAGCACACGTGTAAAATGCATTTACCTATACGACGCGTACATAATTAATTTTGTTAATACTATTTAGAAATTACAAATACTTAAGTAAAAACCACTGTAAAAGGAGTCGACATTTATATGTCCACTATTTTCCACGTTGTCTCATTTCACTGCACTTTCAACATAGTGGAGGGAGTGAGGAAATAACATGTGTACAAAGCTCAAATCAGAATCGCTTTTGCAAAGAATATTTCATTTTTAGGGTTCCGTAACAGTTTTGAAATAAAGAAACCCTTTGTGGCGAAGTTGGGCATGACATGACAAGTACGTCTCCACACTATCATGCCTGCCTAAGGTTCCATTATAGGTTAGGTGTAATGTACGCCACAAATGAAATGTTACAGAGCATCATTGAAAGGAATAGAGGAAACAGTTCTTATTTTTACTTATTAGGTGAGAGTCGCCTTTGATACCATGAAAACACCAAGAGCCACAGCTAAGTGGTAGGATCCTCTCACCAACGAGTGAAGTCATTATCAGATGCGAACTTACTTCTCCTCACCTTACCTTCAGGACCCGAAGGTCCCGAAGGAGGGTCTACCAGCCTTCCCCATTTGACCCGCCCTTACCACCGTGCAAAACTCTTTCTAATTCCTCTTTATTTCCCTTTCAATAAGACTCACATCAAAAGTTAAACTATCATCACAAGGGAACTCGTTGATCACAAGTAATCTTAGTTTTTAGGTCTAGTTTAGTTTAGTATACTTATTATTATATGTTATCTAAGTTTTTAAATGAATCGTGTTATAAGTTTGGAATATAAAAAGTAATCTTTGAACCACTTACCCAGCATAGCCAGGATTATTAACAATTACCTCTCGTAATTGTTTCGTTGAGGTTATTCATTGCTACACCAAATTTTCTTAATATCGTTTTACTTCATACTCGCTTCGCTATCTTTTTCTAAATAAAACCAAGGCAAGGCACCACTCCCGCCTTTTTTCTCTCATACAATAGAATGTTACCAGCACAGATAACCTAAAACTCAGAATCGATTCACTTACTTACCTCTCGATTAAAATCGCATTTCGCGACACCCTTCATTTGGGTTTTATTTTTAGTGTTTTGTTTTATCTAATGAACAACTTTTATCTGATGATTGAAAAATAACGCCTTATAGTATCATACCACAGATTAGAGAAAAAAACAAGTTACTCTGTGTATCATACCTAATAATATTACTCTTTGGTCATATACATTCTTCACAGAGACTTTTTTCTTTAATCTGTGCCTCCAGATAAACATGTAGCACCACAGACCTGTGTGTGTGGCACAGAGTGTAGTCAATGGTTTTTTGCTCTCATCTGTGACATATCGTAACTTACCGTAAGTAGCCAAAAAAATCACCAATCGGCCATGTTGTTTAAAACTCTGATTCGTTTCGTAATGAAATCTTAATAATTCCCATAAAAAAATTAACGATATTTCAATTTTAATATATCCTATTTTAAGCGCCGGCTATTTCTAAGCATATTAGTGAAAACCGCATGAAAATCCATTCAGTATTTTAGGAGTTATAACAAACAAACAAACAAACAGACAAAGTGTATAAAAAGTGGCTTAACGTGATCAGCGGATAATTTTAAGCCAACCTGTGTGATTATTTTTTTGATATCTTGCAATTACAGACTTTTTTATCTCTACAGTTTTATTATAAATAGATAGCGTGGGCACAAAATACGGTGTTGCCAACCGTAATAAAAATATTCGGCAAAAATTACCTGAAAAATCGGTTTTTAAAAGAAAAATCGGTTTTTAAAAGAAAAATCGATGGTTTGAAATTAAAAAAGATATCGTGAGATCGAATTTCCACAAATAAGCACTCATCCATTGCTAGTCTGGTTTCAACTCGCAACTTTTGCTTTCGTCTGTCCGGAATTGGATGTACGACTCGCGTACAGGTCATAGTTTTCAGCGAATCTTGACGATACTTGATACACAATTCCGATGACAATACGTCAAGGGTCTCAATAAATTCTTATCATCTAAATCGACACCTACGTTTTATACCCCACCCACGTGTACTTGTGTTTCCTCTAATTTCAACAATGGGAATAATATATTATTTACCATGCACTCTAAGGTAGGTAGGTCTACCTAAGATAGATATCATGATTATATGATATGTGTCTAAAAAAAATCGTTAATCGGTATTATGTATCTAAAATAATCGTTAATTGTCGAACCGAATATTGGCCTACACATCACTAAAATTGTTTATTGACATGTGACAGATGACATTACATAAGCTTCACAGGTGCCTTCCAGTTTGAAAACAATTAAAAAATCAATCGGCCATGTTGTTTAAAACTCCGATTCGTTTCGTAACGAAATCTCAATAATTGTCATCAATTTTTTTTAACGATATATCAATTTTAATATATCCTATGTTAAGCGCCGGTTATTTCTAAGCATATTAGTGAAAACCGCATGAAAATCCATTCAGTATTTTAGGAGTTCAGTCATAACAAATAAACAAACAAACAAACAAACAAACAGACAAAGTGTTTAAAAAGTGGCTTAACGTGATCAGCGGCTAATTTTAAGCCAACCTGTGTCATTTTTTTCTTGATAACGTTGCAATTACAGATTTTTTTATCTCTACAGTTTTATTATATGTATAGATGTTTAAAACGGTAACGGCTTTGTTTGAAATACTTAGTTTGAATTATTTATTTCCAAGTCATGCTTTATTATTGTCATCTTTTTGACTTAGGTAGTCAACCGTGTGGTCCCGGTTTGCAAATAGGACCATCCCATCTCCTCCCGTGGGTGCCACAAAAGTCGGCTAAGGGAATATCCAGAGAATGGAAACCAGCATTCTCCTCGGTAAATTAAAACCTTCTGCGATCACAAAGCCACCTGCCAAGCGTGGTGATTATGGCAAACTCACTGCGATAAACGTCCAAAGTGGCGTTTTGTGGGGGAGACCTATGTTCAGAAGTGGACGTCTTCCAGCCGTTGATGTGACTTAGGTAGGTAATCAAAAATATGGACGAAAATATAATTTTTACGTACTTAACTTTTGGATTTCCTCGATCATTGTAATAATGATCTATTATAATGGGTACTTACAGCAGAAGTAAGACAAACAATTAATCGTCATTCCATTATCAGTCTATTTAGGGAAATATACATAATTATGATCAATCGTACTCTGACCATATTAAATATGCAGTACCAATCAATACAGTTATCGTCTTACAATAAGTACCTATATTGAAAGTAAGTTTCCAAACAACGCCTTCTCAAAACTCACGCCACATTTTTTGGTATTGTAGACGATTTAAGCAAGAAAATTAATAGCGTACCAGTGAATTTCACACCAGAACTCTTTTGCTGCTTTACTGATGTGTAGCACGATTTGTCATTCTAAATAATTTTCTGGTAGCCCTTCACACACTAACCGCGCGAAAGTCGTACGATGCCATATATAATTATGGTACTAATACATTTCGCGAATGTACTGGGGTTCTATTCTAAGGTTATCGTCTAATAAAACGTGAATAGAGGGCGTTACGTTGCGTCACTATTTTCATAGACGTGGAGTAAACAATGGAAACTCACAACAGGTGTACCGAAAGTGTGTCGAGTTGATATCGAGTCGATTTTCACTTGTTTTCGGAAACAAAGCCCTTTCTGTCAGTGGCCGTTCGTTCGTGCTGTGGCAAGTTAATTGGTAAAAGTGAAGAGAGTGAAGCTTTTCTTTGTGCACGTAGATAAAAAAGGCAAATAGACAAGCGGGCAGAGTTTTTTCCTTCTGAATCACGAAGGAACAGTTAGTGGCACAAGTTAAAGTAGCAGTTGGCACAGGGCTTGCACAATGATTTTAGCGTACCGAAGTGTTCATTGAATTAGCGGATTTCGTAGTTCACTTTTTTTATGGTTACCTTTTTGTAGGTAATTAACATTGGTTGTGTAATTTGTTATTAGAAAGTTATTTAGCTTATTTCCGGTTTAAGCTTGTTGATATTGTTAAACATCTCCATTTTAGGTTTGTCCATGTTATTGACTTTAGGCGTGAGTTGTCATACTTGTCAGTGACGATCAGAGCTCACTTTTGTCTGTTCCTAGAGTCTAGGTACTATAACTTAGGTAGTATAGTCAGCAGGAATGACTTAGGACCTAAGTCAACGGTTTTACAGTTATAATGAACATAAGGGCATAACAAAAGGCAATAACATTACATAAGTATTAGGGCCCCAATTCTCGCCATTTTGACATTTTAGAACTTTTTACGAAAGAAAGGAACGTGACGTGATCTAATGGATAAAAATCTATTCCCTGTTACGAGAAAAGAACTCACATTTTTATTTAATTTGTATATTATAATTTTAAAGTGAGTTCCGCAATATTCAATTCAATTCAATTTGATTTGTTTGTTATAATAGAACAATGCAATTAATTACAATTCCATGTTTCGTTAAACTACTCCTCTCTAAACCAGTTTACTAACCCACTATCGTTTGTAGTTGATAATCTCGCCCAAAAGTCTTGCCGTGACCGTTAACGAAGCCTGTATTCAAATTTAATTTATTAACATTTTCTTTTGTACCGCGTAACCCTTACCTATAATATACAAGTATCTACAGCACAAAAGCCTCCGTCTTTTTCACTCTGCAGGAATTCAAATTACCTTATCGGCATGCATTCGAGCACAGGTAAAACCGGTATTACCTTGATAGATTCAAAAGCTGGATAAAAACGTTTGCTTAAGGTTGTTTATTAGCTTACAGAGGACAGTTTGTATTTGGCTGGTTTTTAGGTGTACTAGTAGTGACGATAGCAGCTATCTCATTCTAGTATGTGGGTGGCGGGTATGTCTGTCTCTTATCCCTCCTCCTACACAGTGCTCGCTGGTACGCCACTGCTCCGCTCCGACAGTGTACGGTACGGCGGACGACCGCTTGTGTCCTAGTGCATAGCGGCAATATAGTTTTTAAATCGCACAACCTAAAATATCATACGTGAAAAACATAACATAAAACTCAAGTAAAATCGGAAATAACTATAATTTTTGTGAGTAACATATATGTGCCAAAAGTCTAATTAGTAAACCCAATATTTCGTACTAAGTGTGGTGATCAGTGATTCGATAACAGTGCGTTATTTTAACAATATTAAGTTAAATGACACGAGTGGTTCTGGGAAAGTTGGAGAGGATTTGATGCCAGCGAATAAGGTACGGTAAACCGGATGTTGTATTAGACAGTTGACTGACTAGTTTTAATCGTGTATCCAGGTACAGGTCTGTGCGTGTATCCTAGTGACTGAGTGTGTATTATTCCGAGAATATTATAAGAAGTTTGCATCGCAGCGATATAAAACCTCAGATAATTATAATGCCTGCATCCGAAAAGTGCCCGTTTCCTTCACGCGATGTGTAAATATTTATGAACGAGATAAACACTGGTTTCTTCAGAGCATGCTTGACGCCACCCTAAACTAAACTCGTGTGTGCCAGCCTGCCAGGTGCGAAGTCAACAGGTGCAATGCATAATGATTTTAAACTTTACAGTTAAACTCTTGGCCAGTACAGCCATGTTCACTGTAATTGTACCGGATTCATCTAAAGATATGGGTTCTCTTAAAGAGACATCAACGCGTGGTAAAAGTACCAAGATTTCTAATTTCTGGTGGTACAATAATTTATATTTCAGTCGTGACTCCATAAGAAATTGTTGTTATTACTAGCCAAAGTAGTGAGAGAAACTGAGAAACATTAATAATAAACCGGATATCTTCCGAGAAGCGTCTGGGTTGGCCTGATGTCATTATATCCATTTACAATCGCGAGATTTAAAAATGAACGAGCATAATATTATTTGAATCAGTAATAATATCATTATACAATCGATCTACTATAAAATTGGTACCAAGAGCTAGTAAGATATGGGCGAGCTTCATAAAAACCAGGTTCACGACAAAGAAACAAAAAAGGCATGAAGTTTTTGCTGCGATCTTCGAGGAATGTATTCATTAACTATTTAATTTTAACAGGTTCAAGAGTCTTGATGCATATTCAAATTTATACTGTCATACCTATTGTATATTTCAGTAAAACCTATGCATTTTGTTTACTGTGGTGTGGTTGTGAGTCAGTCGGATCAGCTGCTAAATATTAAGTATCTGTAGGTAAACCACTAAATCTTTTGGCTCGTCAAATCAAATATGGTGGGATGTGTCATCGACATCGGTATCATAGTCTGGGCCTCTCGGGGCCTTTTCAGATGTCTCAAGCAGGTAGTTCGAGTTCGAGACCTTTCGCAAGATTTTTTGTCCGTACCTTTGTGAGGCATGCATGAATGGCGTGTGGTGACAAAGGTTTGTTTGCTATGCACTTGTTGGTCCTCCATAAGATGCTGTTTTGTTTTAATATTTGCTTCTATTTCACAGAAACGATTATGATCTAATAACGCCGTGTGTTATCAAAAAATATCTATACGGCTAATGAAGCAATATGTGAGCAATCTTTTTTCTAGTATAATATAACTTATGTGATAAGAATACTTAGAACTACTTCGATATTTAAAAATCACTTCTTTTTACACTTCTATTCCTCTTATTCGTTCTTTGATTCAATTTGTTTGTCTATACATTTTGTACCATCAGCAAATCTGTTACATTATCTTAAAATTAATAAGGCGACTGAATTTAGTGTAATGCATCTGCGGCATTATCAAAGTGGTCTATTAGTAGGAACTTCCGTAGCTGAGGTACAATCTCCCCGCATCCTTCATTCACCGCGCAGGGTGAGTGCCCGGTGCCTGCACGCAGACCAACGTTCCACACAACAAAAAGGCCTTCCTTTTCAACTTTTGTTCGGTTTGTTTTAATTCCTCATTCGACCCAGTCCTGCCGAGGGCGATTTCAAACTCAATGGAATTCGTAAGATTAGCCTTAATACGGGTACAGCGATTAGAAACGCCGTCCAATAAGGACATTTCAGATATGTTCAGAATGTGCCCGTTGTCATGTTGTTTAGCGTTGCTGTCCTTATCCTAATCTTAATTCGTGCTTGACATGACAGCGAACGTGAACGCCATATTTCAAATATCAACTTTGAATTCGTGGACATTGTTAACTGTAATATTGATTTAGGTATTTGCAAATCTATTTGTCCCGGGCATTCAATCAGTCATAGTAACGGTCCCTGTCCATAGCGGATATTGGAAAAACTCGTTACGCCCGTGTTGCCGTGGAATATGCTTCGCTTTAAACTTTTTTGAAGCCGTCACAATATTGACTTTTATTTGCAGACGAGCATTCGGTTTCGTTTTATCTTTTGTGAGATCGGAGCAATCCATTCCTCGACATTTAACAGTTGGCACATTGCGCAGACAATTGCGAAGCGTGAAAGGAACATTGGAATGCAGCGGACGTCCCTGTGCTCTTATAACCGATCCTATACCTTCAAGGCATGAGCGAGCAATGCTCGAAGGAAGTGCCGAGTCGAGATGCTGTGCTTTGAATTGAGATAATCGATTAAACATGTTTCTCGTCTGAAGTGTTGTGTGTGTTTACTTATCTGCCTAAGTGCAAGGCGTAGGTTATAAACAGAAGGGAGATATATTATGTTGCTGAGAAGTATTGCTGCGGTGCGTTTGTGTTCAAGTTATGTATGAGACCGGAAAACGCCTTTTGGCGGCCGGTCGATAGGTACAGGCTGCGCAAGACGTTGCATAACTCTTGCATCTCCCAGGGATCTACAAGCGCTTATCTAAGACTACAGAGTACTTTCACACCCACTACAAGACATTGTTTACGAACAAACATTTGAACTGCGTTCAGGTCACGATCCACGTGTATGCGTCAAACAGGTTAATTTTTCGTAACCGCTATAATCGAGTATAGTGAACGACAATCGTGGTCAGTTAGCTTAAGCTACTTACAAATTCAAAAGTGTTATGTTTCGTAGAAGGGACAAGGATCGTGTTACGTATAATAATGCGCTGAGCTCCAACCTTTATGGTTATATTATGAGTCTTAGATAATTTTGCAAAGATAAACCCTGTGTGGCGTGCTCTCAACTAGTTAATTATTCCCTTAACTTGTTAATTAAAGTTGTTGCCGGACAGATTAATAACGAAAATATTTTAGGTCTGCGGGTATACCATATCGTTCTACGTAGTCGGTGTGTGTCGCAATTTCAATCAATCTCATAAAGTTCAATATGTTAGAACATAGAATACTTGTCATCAGATTGTAAATGTTGATGGTACTGAAAATTTGGAACAGGTCAACGACGGGCGAACGGCTTAATGTGCGTCAGTGATCATGTTGTATTTTGGGTTGATAGATAGATAGATAGATAGATAAACTCTTTATTGAAACACACAAATCATTAAAAACTAAGTGAACAAAATTTAACAAAAGTGTAACATTGGGCGGTCTTATCGCTCAAAGCGATCTCTTCCAGACGCCCTTGCACGGAAAGGAATGACGTAAAAATATATGGACGGTGGTTTCCCCAAAAAGCTATTCATAAACGTACATACTATACATATAATATACAATAAACATCATAATAAAAACTACATAAACGTAATACATACATATTCATAATAGACATACCTACTATATACTTATATCAATGAAAATAAATAAATATTATATTTCTAAATGATTTAGATAATTATAGGAATAAAAGGAGCTAAGTAGACAATAGCATCTGATAGCTAGAGCGAAAGATAGAACTATTTAACACGATCTTTAAAAATGTTCAACGAAGGTGCTTGCTTAATGTCTGTGAGTAAGGCATTCCATAATCTAATAGCCTCCACAGTAAATGAGCAATCATAAAACTTTGTAGAGTGTGTTTAGCATCAGGTTCTCCGATGATCTCAGTGAACGTGAGTGGCAGGTGTGAAGGAAGTTAAATCGTTCCTGAAGGTAGCGCGGGGAAGAAGGATTGAACAGAACACTGTAGAGAAGAGATAGTATATGAGCATTCCGACGACGGCGAATCGGGAGCCACTTGAGCTTAGTAAGAAAATCAGAAATATGGTCATATTTGCGCAAGCCAAATATAAACCTAATGCATACGTTTTGGAGACGCTCAAGCTTATTTAGCTGGTCAAGATAGCAGGCGTCAGCATAATCAAGAATCGGAAGTAAGAGAGATTGTGCAAGCGCAATCTTAGTGGTAGTGGGAAGAAAGTTTCGTAGCCTGCGCAACGAAGCAGTCGAAGCAAATATCTTGCGGCTAGTAACGGCAATCTGAGGGTCCCAGGTTAAGGACCGGTCCACAGTTATACCGAGATTTTTGACGGTATCACTGAAAGGTATGGTGACAACGTCTAACACTACTTTCGGAATTAAGTTCCAATCAATTTTGCAAGTAGTCCGGGAACTACCTACAACAATAACCTGCGTTTTGAGAGGATTAACTTTCAGACCATACGCCTTGCTCCACTCTGAAATTTTTAACAGGTCACGATTTGTGGCTTCAATTGCTTCAGCTAATTGGTTTAGCGGTGTATGGCGATACAATTGTAGATCATCTGCATAGAGGTGGTAAGAAGAAGTGAGATTATGTGAAATGGAATTTATAAATATGGCAAAAAGTAGAGGATTGCTTCACCGTTTTACAAAACAGAAAGGACTTGTATTACTTGTTTTATCTCTAAAGCTTTATTATACGTTTACGTTACAGACCTAGAGTATTTTCGCTACACATCAAGTCAATGGTTTACGTATGCTGCCTCAATTGCAGTATTATACATAATAGCTTACAAACTACTCTACCTCACCTGCAATACAAAAGTATGTAGTGTGACAATAACTTTCCTCTCTCACGACTGTGTTAGTCATTCAGTAATATGTCTGCCGTGCGAGATGTTATCAGCTAATTTGGTGTCTGGCAACGAACTAAATGAGACTAGGTATGTCATTACAAAAATGTTGTGGAGTTTAACGCCCCATAAATAATTTTTTTTGTCATCGAGACTATAAGCTTTTGCTATAAGCGGTATAATAGTGCTGTGTTACAGACACGCTTCTTGAAGGTTTTGGTCTTTGTGTTGCGGGGAAAGCTCGGTCTACGGTATTGAAGAACCTTAACGTTTCCTTGTTGAGAGACGGCAAGATACCGCAAGTTTAGAAGTTACATCAACAGAATAGGCATCACTTATTCTAAGATGTCATGAGATGAATCATTACCTACCAAAGTGGTGTCAAGTAACAAAATCTCTTTAACAAATTATAAAAATCTCTACGATGACGACTGATTTTTATTTTGTAGGAATACCTATATTTGCTAAATGTTTACGTGCAACAGCATTGTTTTAAAGTTTATATTGGGTGGCGTGGTCATTGTATTTTTAGATTCACATCACATTGCTTTATGGCATGTTTATACCTATTCGCTAGCTTAACTTTCTAATGTTGGATTTTTGAATGAATTATGGGTTAGAGGTTTATTTTAATTGAATTCTCCGTTTTTAATTTAACAGTCCTTTTCTTATGACAATCAATATCTATACCTACATTATTAAAAAAACCCTGCATTTAAAAATTAACTAATGTGTACTCTATTCTGTTGCATTGAATTATACTGGGTGGCGCAAAAGTAAAGACCCTATTTGGTTCAGCTATAACATTTTTTCTAAATTAGAAAACTAGATTTAGGGTTTTTTAAATGTATATTTGTGCCATTAAATTTCGTACCATTAGGATTTAAAGATGATGTCTTTTAAATGGTGACCTCCAGAGTTGATACACATTTGAGCCCTATTTATGACATTTTGCATAACTTGCCGTAACACTTCTCAGGGCATGTCAATAAGCAGAATACTCGGTTCTGGGGCACTGATAATCCGCGCATTATTCAAGAAACACCTCTACACCCACTAAAAGTTACTGTATGGTGTGGCATCTGTGTTGACAGAGTGATCGGACCCTATTTTTTCGAAGACGCTGGAGGCAATGCGATAACTGTCACTGGAGAACGCTACAGAACCATGTTACGTGAGTTTTTGATACCCAGTTTGGACGAATTGGGGCTGGAGCACATCTGGTTTCAACAAGACGGCGCTACGGCACACACAACGCGCGACACTATGGACTTAGTGAGGGACGCTTTTCCAAGCCGAGTTATCTCTCGTTTTGGCGATTTGCCTTGGCCTGCAAGATCACCCGATCTGACCAGTCCAGACTTCTTTCTTTGGGGTTTTTTGAAATCTCGGGTGTATGTGAACAAGCCACAGACTCTCGCAGCTCTAAAAGAAAACATTCGTCAAGAAATAACGAACATATCGCAGGAAGTGTTACGGCAAGTTATGCAAAATGTCATAAATAGGGCTCAAATGTGTATCAACTCTGGAGGTCACCATTTAAAAGACATCATCTTTAAATCCTAATGGTACGAAATTTAATGGCACAAATATACATTTAAAAAAACCTAAATCTAGTTTTCTAATTTAGAAAAAATGTTATAGCTGAACCAAATAGGGTCTTTACTTTTGCGCCACCCAGTACATACACCTTAGAGCCTTTTGCAATTTCAATCATTGTTATGATTAGAGGATTTCGGTACTGATAGCACACATAATAACAGCGGCAAAACGTCCACACCTGAACACATAGGCCTCCCCATAAAACGCAACTTTGGACGCCTATTCTACGGGGGGTTTGCCATAATCAACGTGCTTGGCAGGCGGCTTGGCGATCACAGTGCTGCCGCTAATTCACATAGTCTTAGGATTATCGGCGTGCCACATGAAGTCCTTACTATTGTCAGCGGTTAGAGAGGCCCTAACGGTGTTAATCTGTTAACACTGTTAGGTAAGGTGTACGTAATTATTCTAATCAACTGTATAGAAATAGGAACAACTAGAATAAAAATATTTGAATACCAAATGACACAATAATATCTAGGTAATTCTGCAAAAAAATCTTATTCTTTCATTTTCTTTTTGAGATAAACTTCTGCGAGGTCTCGCCTGACCTGGGTCAATCAATTATGTTAAAAATATTTGTGATAATCTGCAGTTACCGTTCCTGTATCATAACTTTTGTTATATATTTTATTATATTACTTTTAACAATTTGGCAATTGCTTGAGATGGGAGTGAATACAATTACAATTTTAATATTCTTACATTAATATTAGGTCTATATGCTACCGTGGCTATTATACAGTCCATAAGTGTTCTTTGTAGTAGGTAGTGTAGCTAGTTTAGTTTAGTTTTTATTATTGTAGTAGTTAGCTTGAGTAATAAAGCCGAATTAAAAAAAATTAGGTATTATTGTAGTCGTATGTACTTATAAGCATACAATTTATACGAGCATAGTATTATCTGTTCTCTCGTCTGTGACAATTGTTATTCGTTGGTGGTCTGGTGGGCTGGTGGTCTTGCAATCCTGTCATGCGGAAGCTCCAATAGTTTGTCATAAAAATTATCATCGTTAGCAAGACAGCTCCGAATCAATAAAAATGCTATAAAATTTTAGAGATAAGAATATTGCTAAATAACAAAACATGATAAGCGTGCTGCGTGGCATATATTAAGTAGATCTCATTACCATTGCCCTACAAGCTGTGGGGAAAGCAGAAGTAGGTAACGCAACGGCCTGGTAGGGAGGAACTAATTATAATTATCTTACGGCAACGACGACCACAGATAACTTTATACTAGTCAAACAACGGCGACGCGCCAACTGGGACATGCTGTGTTTACGCGTTACTTCATTGCAGCTAACTCATTTCTTCATTCATATTTTTTTAAATTCACAAAATTACGTCTTAAATTGTCATAGGAAAGCTCAATATACAAAAATACCTATGCTTTATGGGAAATGCAAAAGTTGAAAAAAATGCATCATCTCTCATTTTTTAAATCGCTTGTCGCGTCTAAAATTGTCGTAGGAATACTCGAATGTACCTAAATACATAAATGTATTACAAGGGAAACTTCATCTTTGTAATATCAGAATCTGTTTTATTGTTGTTGTGCAACGTCCACCAAAACGATAGGACGTGTCCTCTGGTGTCCTCAGTGCAAATATAAACCTACCATTGATATTGACTCCATGTAGTTCACCTGCAACGTCAGGCAGTGAATTATCAACTCTAACTATCTTACTTATAATACAACTGTAACAGGCAAATTCTGTATATATTGAAGTTATTTTGAATTTGTTTGAGGGCTGTCTATAATCGATCGAGGCTGTAGCCAAAACTGTAGTTTTATTCATTTATGCCTCTGTCTGTATCTTGGCTGAGCATCACGCCGAAACTACCGAATGGATTCAACTGTATATTACATGGTAGGACACAGGATACTTTTAATCCCGAAATTCAGCACTGTTCCTTTGGGAGAGGGGATGAAAGTTAAAATGAGTACAAGAAAAAGTAAAGTTAGAATGAGTAGTTGTAATTCATTAACACATAGTCCACACACTCCACTCCATACACTTATTCTTTTTTGTTCGACAGAAGTTACTTTAAATATCGTCCTGTAAAAATTTCAAGGTCGTCGGTTTTGTAATACAGAATTTACAGACGTCCGACCTTTTGAATTAGGTAGTAGGTAAATTACTTAAAACCCGTAATGGATAGAATCCTTTGAACGTACGGCTTAGCTTAAACTCTTTATGGATAGGCTTAATAGATAGGCCTATTGTCAAAGTCACACTACTCTAAAAGAGTCAAATATTGCTGAAAAATGACTAAGTTCGGTGATTTCATGGAGTAAGATAATACGGCTGACCTACGCAGTGTCTCGACGTGGGCATACGCTACGATAAGACATCGTCGGCAACGAGGAAGAAGCCACTCCTATCCTCTACTATAGGAAAGAGAGAAGGGCAGGGAAAAAAGATAAGGGAAAAGGATGAATGGATGAATGTGAAAAGAGGCAGGCGCTGACACATCCTCTTATCTTTTTCCTCTACCCTTCTCTCTTCCTTTGGACTGGGATAAGGCGTAAAACTAATTAACCCGTGCGAAGCCGGAGCGGGTCAGCTAATAGTTATGATATAAAAATCTATAACTTCTCTTATAAAATGAATGGAACTATAAGCGTGGAAACGCACGTGCCTATAATATGAGTGTAATCATAACAAATTGCCTATTTCACAGCCTTCTTTGAATGTAATTGTATAGTGGTACACGCACTAGCAATAGTAAGCTTTTCTATTCTAGCTATGTGTGTAGTAACTTTCTCAAAACAATTAAAGGTACCATCAAAATCAAATGAAATAAGAAAACAACATCTTTATTAACAACGGCCTGTAGTTAATTTGTCACGTTAGTTTCGTGCTTTTTATTAATTGTTTTGTGGTAGCATGGTTCTCAAGTTATGTCAGTTTTCATTGTCTTCTACAACCCTACAAGACATGTTTTTTTTTTTTTTTTTTTTTATGCGATTGAATGACGTGACGAGCTAGTCGTTCACCTGATGTTAAGCAACACGGCCGCCCATAACAGCTGCAGTATCACTCGGATCTTTAAAACAATAAAGTTTCGCGTGACACTGCACTGCGCACGTCATCCTGAGACATCACACAGTCTAGTAATCAGATTACTAGACTGAGTGATCAGGTCATAAAGTCTCATTTGCCCAGTAATTTCACTAGCTTGTTTATTATGGTGATGATCATCTAAACTGTAGCGATTCAATTTAGGTCTTCTGTTTAATCGTGCTAAAGGGGATGGGTCTCATTATGCTCTATAAGTGTTCTCGGTGAAATTAAAAAAAATGCTCGTGTGAGATTTTTTGTGATATTCTAAGCAAACGGTGGCATCATAAAGTATGTGATTGTGACGGGACGCTGGGCGGGACTGTCACGCCATTAATACAATGGTATTTGGCTCTCACGACAACAATTCACGCAATCTCAACCACATGTTGGCTATTAGATGAATATGGGGCAAAGAAAGCAGAAAAAGCTGTTCTGTTTTGGTTAGCAGCTACAGAAATTCCCATTCATTTTTACCATCAACTTCATCTATTACTATATTATTGAAAGTAATACAATACGGTGTTATTCATTTTCAGTTTCTTTTTATAACTGTAGTCAATATATTAACTAACTTTTTTGTGTTTGGGACTATATTATAACTGCCATCTTGTGTATGTTCGAAGCAAGTCCTGATAATTGTTTTCTTTAATAATCTGCTAAGCCAAATTACTGCAAAATGAATAAACAATAGACTCAAATTTGCATGTTTGCTGGAGTTGACTAGAATTTCCGACGTCACTGAAAGGCTGATTTCCATATCACATGTTTGATGTGTGGGTGTACCCGGGGTACATGGAACTCGCTGCACAAACTTAGATTGCATTATTTCATTATCTTCTCCTAACTTGTGACTTGATTGCGGTTAGACTTTTTATTGAGGGAGCGCTATTTTTTGTAATAATCCACTATGTTGATTAAAATAGGATGAGTAGTTTAGGAAAATAAATACAAAGACTGTCGAAAATCATAACCCTACTTTTAGTATTCGGGTAGTAGTCGGGTAAAACAAACTCTATGTCTAATTTCTAATTTATTCCATAATTATAGCATATAGTGCTAAAAATATACCCATACTATATTTATAGCACTACATGCGATTTATAATTTTAGGAATTTCCATTTGGGCTTCTATTTATATCACTTTAATTTATGCATTGACATTTAACTGAAACATTGCCTGGGCAATCTGTTGGCTTTAAAATTCCTTTCGAAGCTGCTGAGAGTCGATATAACTGCATTCGTGAACGAGTTCCCAAACGTAGGTATAAGCCTGTCTGGTATGTTAATAGCATGACTAAAACCCACATCATTATGGCAGGTATTTGTATCATAAATACACATTACTAGCTATGTCACACGGCTGTGACTGTGAGCTCAAAAATCATTAGAAGGATTATTTAAATTTATCATTTCTAAATTTTCCTTTTCATAACACAATATTATAGTTAACATTTACCATATTATCCAACGTGGAATCCTTCCTTAGTGGGTAGAACGAGGAAAAGTAGCAACACTTGGTGAAACGGCTCATGACACGGTTTCATAGAGTTCTCAAGCCGTTGAAGACCTTTAAAATACAACAATTTTCAAAATATGGTTTCTCGTTAATTGGTTGGTGCACTGCTGATTAATGAAAGAAAGCAGTACCTAATAAGATGATGAAGACTCTCAAGAATAAGAGACTCTCCTGTAATCACTTCCGATACAACAAAATAAGCGGAAGGGTAACGAAAATAATAAGATACCCTAGCTAGTGATACCGTGGTCCAATGAACAGGACAAAAAGTGGGTAAGGTACTTACCTTAATAGTAGGCAAGTATTTCATCAGCAGTGCACCAGCATATTCATTAAGCCCACCTCATGAATATAGCCTTAGAAACTTCATAAAGCAAAAATGTAACCTTACATTCCACTTTTTGCGCATGATGTGGTACCTATCATAACAGTGTCAAGTTTAATAACATTCGCTGCATTAGTATATCACCGTATAATGAAACCAACCCAAGGTAGACCTGTTGTTAATAATTACTCATAACAATCAATATTTATTTTCAATTAGCCTATAATTAAATTCAGAAATTAATTTGAAATACAAATTGAGATCTAGGAAGTATAAGTAAATAAACATTTAATTAGCAGTCTACCACATATACATACTTATACTCATTTACATAGAAACTGAAACAAATCTGAAAACGCATTTGAGAATGTTTCTTGTTTTGACAAGCTGCATGGTTATGAAAATAGTTCGTGGTATTCAACATTGAAACTACTAATAGGTATTTTCCTACGGCTATAATTTTACCATTGTATTTTATCGCTCACCTTTACTACAACAATTTGTCTTACAGCATTCAGAAAAAGGCACAATTTGAAATATGAGACCTTAACATTTTGTACAAGTTAGTGATGGACCATTTATTTCGCCTAATCGCTACAAGTCAACCTTGTAAGCATTTCAACTTGTCGTTTAGGTAGTTCTCGATCATTTAGGTCTTGGAAATTGCAAAATTTTGTACAAACTGTATTTATATGGTGGTGTTACAACTGTCTACAGTACTGCGTCAGTTAATTGGTTAATTCACTGGCCTGCTAGCTCAGTTGGTAGTAACCCTGCCTTCTGATCTTTAGGTTGTGGGTTCGATTCCCACTCAGGACAAACATTTGTGTGATGAACATCGATGTTTGTTCTGTGTCTGGGTGTGTTATATTAATTATCATTTTAAATAATTATCCTTTTAAAGGGTTAAACTGACTGCAATCGCCATAACTCCATACTTAAAAATACTTGGATATTACCTACCATATTTTTTCAGTCAGTTTATTTTAAATTAGTACCAAACTTCTGAACCGATTTTGATGAAACTTCTATGGGACCAATCTGATAGTGTCTTTTTAAATAAAAAAAGAATTTTCCATTTCGGTTCCTCCTTTTTGAAGTCAGTTGAACAACAATGGCTTGACTTGACAACAAAAGTATGACAATTTTTGGAGGAAGCTGGAGTTAATCGTTCTGCTTAGCCTATTGTTTTTGGTTTAGTGAACTCATAGCAAACGATTTTGTATAAGTAATTTTATAAAGTTCCGAATGGCGTAGCGTGACTTTACACTAAACGGTCGACGAGATAACTAAACATAAGGTTAGCTTACATTGGTGTAATAGTTTTGGTACAGTCAGATGCGTTTAAAAGTTTACCGTTGAACGCTTTATCATTATCATTTGCAGCAAGATTTTCACTCGTCCAGTCTACTTTGTCAGGCGTCATTTCAACATTTACATCATGCCTTTCCTCTATGTCACAGTCTATTAATTTCATTTTTGGCCTTCCTTTATCGTTTTTTCTATCTACACTCAACTCTACTGGAAACTGTCTTCGTAACATGGCAATTGGTTGTTTCCCATAACATACCCATCATACCCGATACTACTGTAGTCTACATATTTCTATCGTCAGTGGCACCACTTCCAGCTTCTTCTAAAGGAGGGTGCTGCAATTCATTTAGACAGGTTTTAAATACTTTTTAAAATATCAGCTGGGTTAGCACGGATGGTAGACAAAATTGTCTTTCTCCGTTTTAGGTCACTTTCTTCATCGTTGCTTACTTGTCATGTGGAGTAAAACAGGGGAAAGACAATTTTGTCTACCGTCCGTGCACAGGCTTATATTTGACCGCTGTAGCCTTAAAACTCCGCAGATTATATTTGTCAGGAATTAATGACGCTCGTATGCCCATTTCTTTGATGTCCGAATTATAAATGTTGGTACTTCATTCTCATATTAACTTTGCTGTTTTTTAGCTGACTGTAGAATGCTTGCACTCATAAAAGCGAGGTGTTCATGGTCTGCTGACCGCCACACCGGCATGCTACTCACAGATATAACTTGTTCAACATTTATGAAATGCCTGGCCTTTGCCCGTGACATTGTTAGTGTCAGTATGTGCATCGTTCGTCATAGTTAACGTTTGTAACGAAGCAAATAACCCGCTGTATTTTTATTTGTTTTTAGTAGAGGTGTACGGGAGACAGCTGAGTAATGTCGCGTTCGAAATAGCTCTATTGTTGTATGTGTAAATAATGCTGTTCGTACCAGTGCAGTGACATGTTATTTTGATTTATCAAAGGTTCGTACCCAAGTTTGGGATGTGACCTATAGCTATGAATGGTTAGCTTAAACTTCTTTATGATCATAAATGTTTTAAAATAATTGAACGTGGATTGAACTATTTTAGATGGTTTGGACAGACGTCTATAACTTTCAAAGAATCTATAGGTACGCATATTTAGTAGCAAACGTAACGTCAGTGAACTAACATCATACTATGTTCAAATACAACCCATACCCATGAAAGCTATTAATACACCATCTTCTCCAGAATTAAGCGCTCAGTTAAGATTTAATTACCACTCTAACGGAGCGTTAGCAGTAATGAAACAGGTGACATCGCCTGGGGGTGCGGCTGCCACCCTTCCTGTTCCTAATAGCTGGGTGGGTGGTATAGGATGGCAACACGTTTTGCTTTACCAGATTTTACCGGAAAGTATTACTGTACACTATTCATCATCATCATCATCATCAACAGCCTGAAGACGTCCACTGCTGAACAGACTGCTCCCCCAGAGAGCGCCTCCTTGAACGGTTGCTTGCCTCATTGCATCCATTGGTTCCCCGCGGTTTTCACCAGGTCGTCGGTCCACCGAGTGGGGGGCCAACCTACGTTGCGTCTTCCGGTTCGTGGTCGCCACTCGAGAACCTTTCTTCCCCATCGGTTGTCAGTTCTAGGAGCGATGTGGCCTGCCCATTGCCATTTCAACTTGCCAGTTCTAAGAGCTATATCGGTCATTTTGTTATAGTTCTTCTGCGGATCTCCTCGTTTCGGATCTTATCACACATCATATCTGTACACTATTAATGATATGGAATTCTCATGATACTTTTCGAGAGAGGGTTTAGAAGCATCCAGGGAATATTCGCTGGGTGCTCTCTCATACAGTCGAGTTGGTTAAGTAGCGCTGATGGAATAATGTCCACGTAATGTTTATTTTGGTGTGGTTCTAAGAAAAAGTTTTGCATCACACTATAAAACCATATTGTATTGACTGGTCTTTCAGCTTTGCCTTCTGTATCGTTTAGTACTTTTGTGATGAGCACGTCAATGCATTAATGATGTTAGCTCTGTCTCTGAATTTGTTACTGGCAGTTTTTTCGCCAAAATCCTATGTTACTGCAATGGATATGGTATCCACAACAGCCAAGCGGAAAATGGTGTTCAGAACCATGCCATAAAATAGCTCTAAACTGTTATTTTTTAAATTTGCGAAAGTTTTTAAATAAAAGTTTAGAGATATATTCGTTACGTGAAGTTTAGTAAATTATGCACGTAACTAAAGGTTCCACTGGTTCTCTCGGTGAATTCAACTTTAGAGCCCATTACTAAAATCTACTTCTGACAAAAAAGTTGTTGTGTTATTTCTACTTCCTTCCTCATCGTGTAGGCAAGTGGTAACTTGGTAAGCCCAGGGGGCTTAGCACCACCTCTTATAGCATTATTACTTCAACCACACATTGAAAATTCGTACCATGAAGTCATAATAGTAAGAATACTGTAATATTGCCCAGGCAAAGCAGTTTTGATGACGTTACGTTAAATCGTTCACTCAAATACTATTAAAACCGTACCGTCGAGTCTTTAAAACCGCCTGAAAGCCTTATACCTCTTGACTTGGCTCGAATGATATCTTTCAAAAACCGAGGCCAAGCTCTCCGCAGCACACATGCCAATTTTAATTGCCACCCAACACTGTTAACGTTACTTATAACTACTGATCGGTTAGGAACAGCTAGCCAAATTTTTGCTTTGATCGCTAAAACACACCTTTTTCTACTGATTTCAGGCTAGTGGTGACGTCAAACAAAATGTGTGACCACAAAAGGTTTCTTCAGCATACGGAAACCTAATAGAATAAACATTTATATGTGCCTATTTACATTTGCTTCGGCTATTGTATGACTTAACTAGTTTTGAAGAGTACCCAACGGCGTTTCATTGAAGCGTATTCAGCCTGAGGCCCGGTTTACGCACTGGCACCACCCGTTCATTGTCCCGAGCCTTAGCCATGACTGTGTAGCTTGAACTGTACCTATGCTCAGCGTTTATGCTCAGTAATAATGTGTTTTGTAGTTTTAGCGAAGTGATACACGATTGAGGACACGATAGTCACATGTTTTCTCGGATTAAATTCCTTAAACTGCGCTCAACACCTACTATTAATTGATCATTGGTGTAGAGTAGACTTATATAGAGGTTACAGTGAAGATATAAACTAGAAAATAGTAAGAAAAATATTATGAATCCTGCTCGTAAGGATTAAAAAAAAAGGTACAAACATCTTCAAGTTGCCTTTGAAATACGGTACCTACTAAAAATAGCTATCTAGAGAAGATACATCAATAGTGGTATATCTTCCAAAACCAAACCTGAAAAGTTAACCAGTGAGTTTTTATTTTGTAGACACTGTCAAGTCCCTCCCAGTCTTATCCGGTTCTATAATATACGTCCAGCGGATTGACCTGTACGTTATCTGTCATCATCATCATTAACAGCCTGAAGACGTCCACTGCTGAACATAGGCCTCCCCCAGAGCACGCCACCTTGAGCGGCTGCTCACCTCCTGCATCCATCGGCTCCCGCGGCTTTCACCACCGACCGTCGGTCCACCGAGTGGGGGGCCGGCCTACGCTGCGTCTTCCAGTTCGTGGTCGCCACTCGAGAACCTTTCTTCCCCATCGGTTGTCAGCTCTACGAGCGATGTGGCCTGCCCATTGCCACTTCAACTTACTAACTCTAAGAGCTATATCGGTCACTTTAGTTCTCCTGCGGATCTCCTCGTTACGTTATCTGTGACATAGGGATAAAGATTTTTTTACTCAGTTTCAGATAGAAGGTCTGCATTATTGCTTTTTTATTCCTACTTCATTGTGATGTCACAAATCACGTTTACTACGCACTGATATACGCGTGTGCCTGTGCATCACTACCGCATGCCACACGCCACACGGCTCTTAGGTTACAGTTTACCACTGACATGTGAATTATCTGAGTACATAGGACTCGGGCCGTACAGTTTGCGGTCAGGGTTGTCAGGTTGTTAGGTCGTGACTTGTCACCGTATTAATTGCTGGTGGATAACAGGCTTAACTTTTTGTTATTTGATATAGAAATAATGCTGCATTGATGCCTGCTGACAACTTTGCTGATGTCCATTAAAGTTGCTTGCTAGGTCTTGGTTTTAAAAATGTCATTGCACGGCTCGCAGTGCAACTGACCATTACTGTCAAAGGTATAGGAAGGTGTTACTGGAAGGTTTGGGACGGGTTTTTTTAAGAAATTTTTCGTCGTGTGCGTCAATTTCATTGTAGTATGATGGTTCTATACCGGTGCCGAAAGTGGTACCTGAGCCAGAAGGGCTAGACTGATCCGGTGATCCTAGCGCAGCCAACACAACGGCTGCTATAGGATCATCCGGGTCGCTCAAGATGTGTCTTGGGCGGCTAAAGCTGCGTAATGCCTGTATTACACGGGCATTGAGCATGAATTGTTATATTCTATTACTGAGGTGGTTGTACTAATTTTATTACGGTGGAAATGTTTCTTTGTGTGATTTTGTTTGTTTAAATGAGAATTTCTGTCTGAAACTCTATTCAAATAAAATTTAGCACAGAGATTGCTTTATCTACTGAGATCCCGAAAAATTAAGGGTGGGTACTAGGTAACCCAACTGGATAATTACAGTAAATCTGAGCGAAATATCTCTAAAGAGTGAATACTATTAGACTCGACTAACTTATATAATTATCTCATTCAAATCTGATGACATACATGACTAATCATCATCATCATCATCATCATTCAACAGCCTGAAGACGTCCACAGAGCACGTCACCTTGAGCGGCTGCTCGCCTCCTACATATTAGGGGGGGGGGGGGGGTGTGTGTGCCATAATCACCACGCTTGGCAGGCGGCTAGGTGATCGCAGTAGGTGAGGATTGATTACCACCAAGACCGAGGGGAACGCTGCGACCCATTCCCTGGATATTCCCTTAGCCGCCTTCTACGGCATCCACGGGAAGAGATGGGGTGGTCCTATTCGTAACCGGGACCACACGGGTGACCACATGACTAATGCACACAGCAAATCCACTTACAATCGCACTGGAAATAAACTTGTTCAATTTGATATACCTAGGTATGCGCGTCCTTAATGTTTCGAGCAAAATTTTAAAGGAAAAACATTTTCACACACTCTAAAATGGCATACGAAAAGTTACTCTGGACAACAGACATCTACTGTAAAGTATTAAATGTCTGTGCTCTAGACGCTTTGCACCAGATGTGTCAACTATGAAGCTTATATACTTATAAAACACTAGTGAATGCATTGCGAACAAAGCTTTGAAGCAAGCAAATGTGGCCTTGAATCACATAACAGCTGTTTTTAGGGTTCCGTACCCAAAGGGTAAAACGGACCCTATTAAGGCTCCTCTGTCTATCTGTCCGTCTGTTACCAGGCTGTATCTCATGAACCGAGATAGTTACGCAGTTAAAATTTTCACAGACGATGTATTTCTGTTGCCGCTATAACAAAAAATACTAAAAACAGATTAAAATATATATTTAAGTGGCCTCTACAACAAACGTGGATTTTTAGGTCGATTTTATAGATAATGGTACGGAACTCTTCGTGCGCGAGTCCGACTCGCACTTGTCCGGTTATTTTCTCATTTTTTAGGGTGACCAGTGACCACCACGTTTGTTACCCTAAAGAAACAGAAAAAAAAACAGTTGTGATTCAATGCCACATTTCCTTGCAGAAGAAAAACGTTGTTTGCAATGCATTTTCCAGTGTCTAATAAGTATAAGCTTCTTGGTGTCAACCCTCAAGTGAGGTTGTTTAGAAAGGAGCACGCGGATCCAAGGACGTCAACGTGTGCGCCGGTTGTTCACCTCTGGCTCGCGCAGAAGCCGCGGGAACGTGGATGCGAGCTTGCGCTCTTGGACCGGCCCTGGGGACCTACTGTAGGTCTACAACGACCGGAGATCTAGTCAAGTCTATCGCCATTAATTTAGAATAACTAAATCGAGATATATGTATATATACATATATGTATATATATTACAAAGAAGATCATTTTCATTGCGAGAAGTTTCTGTGATGGTTCTTGTCAAACATCATCATCATCATCATCTTTAACAGCCTGAAGACGTCCACTGCTGAACATAGGCCTCCCCCAGAGCACGCCACCTCGAGCGGCTGCTCGCCTCCTGCATCCATCGGCTCCCCGCGGCTTTCACCAGGTCGTCGGTCCACCGAGTGGGGGGCCGGCCTACGCTGCGTCTTCCGGTTCGTGGTCGCCACTCGATAACCTTTCTTCCCCATCGGTTGTCAGTTCTACGAGCGATGTGGCCTGCCCATTGCCACTTCAACTTACTAACTCTAAGAGCTATATCGGTCACTTTAGTTCTCCTGCGGATCTCCTCGTTCCGGAGCTTATCTCGCAGGGAAACACCGAGCATAGCACGCTCCATAGCTCGCTGCGCGACTTTGAGCTTACTAATGAGGCCAACAGTAAGAGACCATGTCTCAGTTCCATAAGTCATCACTGGCAACACACACTGATTGAAAACTTTCGTTTTCAGGCTTTTCGTTGTCAAACATACACAGCAGCAAAAAAATTACGCTTGCGCTCCGATAGAGACGTCTTATGATACTTTTGTGTCACTTTTTAGAATAAAATGTTATGGTTTACCTGCGCAGATGACATAAAATGCATCCAGTCTAGTCATTAGTGTGTGCGCTCGGCGGCGCCTATGGCTTGGCACGAATATTATTACTTAATTGCCTTCGCCTCTATACTTATCAGGGCGCGAGTGTAATTTTTTTTTCTACTTTATGTTGCTAACTACTTTGTTTGATATATATTTTAATCCAATCAAGCTGTAATAAAAAGTGAAAAAAAATAATTTAAAAGTTGGTTGATTGGTTAAAGTTGGTTAAAGTTGTTGCTGTAAGTTGTTTTGTTATATTTTTTTTTAAATTTTTGGACGAAATCAGTGAAGTAATCTGGATCGTATACTAGGTACCTACATCTTTGTACAAAAAACCAAAAAAAAACTTATTACATTTTGTAGAATGATGAACGTTTCAAGGTAGGAGCTAGATTTACGTAAAGTCCTCGAATAAATAGTAGGGCCCCAAATCCGGTCCCGGCATCAGACTCTGCATTCCACTGAGGTGAATCGCTATATACTTTATCTGCAAGGAGTGCTAATGAATTCTTAACGGTAAGTATAGATTGAGTGGTGTCAAAGGGTGTCAACTATTAGTAAACTTTTATCTTTGCATTTGTACTATACAGGGTGCAATTGAATTCATTAGCATAAATTGAGTATGTTATACATGATATTACATCAGATACTGATGATTATTAAAGAGTAAAGAGTGTAAATGAGTGGAGCAGCCGCTCAAGGTGGCGCTCTCTGGGGGAATGATTTTGATACTTTTAAAAGTTTTTGTTACCTTCTATGTAATAATTAAAAAAGTTTTTTTTTTAAATCTTATTTTGACCTGTAGAAGTTTTTTTGGAGTTATTATCTATCAATACCAAATCGATGCGTTAGATTTCATAACTTTTGGTCCACACGTGACCGGTGTCAGGAGTAGGTAGATACCTATAGTTCCAAGGAATGCTAATGAATTCAATTACACTCAGTATTTATGACGAGGCAGTACAAATAAGTATTTCAACGCTTTATGTTGGTTACTTTTGTTTTGGTTGTCAGTCAGTAGTCAGTACCTACTGAAGTAACCTGTAAAAATTCTACTCAAAAAATAACAACACAGTGGCACGGTTAAATGGACTGACAACGCTTTAACCTTGCACTAGAAGTTAATAAAGATCCGAAAAACTGAACTTTAAGCTTTTTTTTAAAGTCCAACGATCACATACATAGATCCTGGAGCCTAATTAGGATTCCTTGTATCTAGGGACCCAGGAACTACGAGCACCATGGTCCTACAACACTCAGACAGAACCAGAAGCAGTCAACTTTAGCGAAAGCTCCTTTAAGTCTACAATAAAAAAACTTCGGGTCTTTTCCAGCCTGTAATTTGGGATTCTTTTATTTGGTTGGCAAATTAAACCTCTTGTACCTACCCTCTTTTTTTTACGAGAGATTGAATTACTATCAATAATGCTGTTATATTATATCGGTTGCATAAGTCGACTTATATCGCGAAAAACTGCGCTGGTAATATTATGTGATATTCGGAAGTACTTTCATACGTGACACTTTCAAATATTATTGACGTTTTAAAAGTAGGTTGGTACAAAGACTTCTATGTATACACCAGACAGGACATCTCTAACTTGCACTGTCAACCACTGCAAATATGCCAATGAGCATCTTCTCGCTCATACGATGCTCAGCTCTCAAAGCGACTGCACGTGCAGCAGTGAATAGCAGTAAAAATTATGATCCGAATGTGCCATGGCACTAGCGCTGCGTGTTGTGATCGTTGGTTAGACGATTTAATCTCGTAAAGCGCTGTAGCGGATTTTAGTTTAATTATACAAAAAATGACAACTATTTGTGCTTTGAATAGCTTCTCTAGTACGTAGTACATATACCTCTTTGGGTTGGTATGAGGTATTGGCTTACCACCTGCGTGAAATATTCAAGCGAGTTCATACAATATAGTGTATTATTACAATTTAGATTGTATCAGTCATGATTGTGATATCAATATCAATCGCTCTACGATGATATCAGTTACATAATACCGAGTATTGATTTGTATTGATATTTATTATAGGTATAGGTAATGCTAAATCATTGTTTGAACTCAAATTACAATTTTCAGTGGTTTTGTATGTTAAAACAGAAGTTGCTCAAACAATAAAAAAATATTTAAAAAATTCTTACCTTATTAGACCTCGACGCTTTTCAAGAGCTGTGGGCTGGGGTTGCGGGGACCGAGATATCTGGAAGGATATGAGGGAGACCTTTGCGCAGCACTCCCAGCAGTGGGACAGTATAGGTTAACAAAAAAATTACTTAAAAAAGGCATTGAAGTAAATTAATGCCTTTTTTTAATTCACATTTGTTACGTTACGCTTAACATCAGGCAAACTACTATAGATTCGTCATAAGCCAACTTGAAATTTCGTCAATCCGTTAGGGTTTACTGATGCGGAACTATCTAATCTAAGCCATATAATTTCTATTACGATTGATGACAATGATCATACGTTGGATTGGGAGAAAAAAGAGTTAGCATGTAGGCATTTAGTTTACCTATAAGTAGCGCCGTTATAGCGCTGTTTTTCAGGTCATGCCTTGTTCAAACTGATGATCGTTCTTAGATAAATAGTTGAACTTTTTTCTTTTACATTTCCCAGTAGATCTATTATGAATTCTGGACATTGGATCTGTAAGAGTAGAAAATGTTCCATAATATAATGACAGACCTTAAATGCAACGACATCCAAAAATCTAAGATTTGTTTCCACTCTTGTAGGTTTTTTACAAATAACCAGTTAAGTAGGCAACTCTTGTTATTATTACAATACCTACTTATTCTGTCATCTCCACACTATTTCAACATTCATCATTTTCCCAGTAGTTAGTATTGTGTAGGTAGTTTATTTACATACGTACTAGTTAGTCATCATCATCATCATCATCATCAACAGCCTGAAGACGTCCACTGCTGAACATGGAATGGTTCTCGGCACGCCGCTTCCCACGATGGCGCTCTGCGCCTGTACAGGAGTTTCTCTACGCCGCTCGATGGAAATCCTATACATTGAGTCTCGTAACGCCGCGCCACGTCTCGCAGGCATTCCCGTAACGACGCGCACGCCTATTATTCAGTTTCGTAACGCCGCTCCTTAACTTAAGGGGCAGTCTTTGGCGAAAAATACGTTAAATTATTATATAGTATGATTAATTATGAATTACAGGGTGTGATATCACAGGGTGACGTGCACAGTGCAGTGTCATGCGAAACTTTATTATTATAAAGTTCCTAGTGACACTGCTGATATAGGCGGCCGTGTGTTTTAACATCAGGTGAACGACTAGATCGTCGCGTCATTCAAGCCTATTAAAAACCTAGTTTGTGAGGAGCGTATATATATGTATTAGGCTACGATGGGGCTGCCATAAACACTGTTTAAAAACCCGATTTAAAAAAATCGATGAAAAAATAACTACTGAATCTGGTATTGTGATGGAGAATACGATTTTTTAAGGGTCCTAAAAACAGTTGTGAAATTTTCATGGGTTCAAATTTATCCAGAGGTAAAAAGACTTAGAATTTTTCCACTTAATATCAAGAATTATTTATACAAACCCTCACTGATATTAATACTTATTCTTATTCTACATGGGGGCGATAAGTCCTGCACTGACGTCCCGCTTGGGGTGTATCGTACATTTCCCTCTGCCAGCATCTACCCGAGCCGTCCCAGCTCCGTAAAATAGTGGAGTGTGGCTGGCTGCTGGTACAGCTGCTCCAGTGGCACTGATGTTGGGTGATGGAGTGATGATTATGATGAGGCATTCCAAATTTCTTGGGTAGAATATTGTGTGTCTTCTTGTGTTAGCATTCCTGATGTATATTTGGCTTTCTCTGTAGCTATGCATTATCTCAGCACGTGTTCCATAGTCTCGTTCTCTTTCAAGCACCCTCTGCATAAGGGGCTATCCGTGGCTCCGGTCTTTTATAGATGGTAGTTCAAATTATAGTGGCCAGTGATGAGACCTATAAGCCGAAGATCCTGCCGTTGCAACTTTAGCAAGTTATTAGTGATTCTCCTGTTAATGGTCGGAAAAACAGCTTTTGCATGTTTGCAGTCTTATTTCTTATCCCAGATTTTTTGCTGCTCTTCTTCAGTGTGCTGACGCAATGAGTCCCGCACTTCCATCGCTGATGATTTGCAGAGGCCTACAACATCATCATTAACTTCTTTCTCGGTTTCTTCTCTGGCAAGAAGGTCCGCCTTAACGTTACCTGGGCATGAGCCGTGGCTCTTCGTCCATGTTAGTATTGTTCTGCATTTGTGAGACAATTTTTGTGGAGTTGCGTGGCACTTTGCTAGGACTCTCAACCTGGTTGTGGGCTTTGTGAGTGTATAGACTATTGCTGCGCTATCAGTGGTAAAAATGAGAATTTCCTTCTCACTTAGTCGCTGTGGGACAGTTATCGCATTCAATGACAGGAGTGCTCTAGCGGCCAGTAATAGACACATATTCTCTGCTTGAATCGGAGAGGTGTATTTGTGCAGGGCCTTGGAGTCCGAGATCCCAAGTTCCGGTTAATGATAGCCACAACCTGCCCCTGTTTTTAATTTTTTTCACCATCTGTGTATATGTTCTAAGAGGGTGAGAGACTTTCCAGGGCACTCTCCTCCGTAATCAGCTCATGCCTCTTACCGTCAAGGTGTGTGCTGGTCATTTTATCAGTACTATGCTATGCTTCTGGGATGATTTTTATCGCTCTCTCTAAGATTCTGCTATGAGTAGTGACAGGTGAATTGCCTTTCCACTGGTTTATAGATTATATTCTGAGAGCTGATGCCATTGCCTCCTGCACTGTATATGCAGGTGCAAGGGAGTCAGACCCAGAATAACGTCCAAAACTGCCGAAGGTGTCGTTTTTATATATCCACTGATCAGGGCACAAGCCAGCCTTTGGATTTGTTGTAGTTTGGTGATTGTTGTCACAGATTTGTGCGCGCCCACCATACTACGCACACATAAATGTGAGGACCTTTAAGTATTATTTTGACAAATAAGATGTCGAGTTTATTTATTTTTGTTTTGTTTTGTATTTCGATTTATATTTGTAAGATTTTAATATGGTCCGATTCTGTGGTATTTTCGGGTTTATAATTCGGGGTAGCGGTGTGAGGATCAGATAATATAGTACCTACTAAATAATTCTCCATATTAAGTGGAAAAATTCTAAGTCTTTTTACCTCTTGATAAAATTGAACCCATGAAAATTTCACAACTGTTTCTAAGATGCTTAACAAATAGCAAAATACTCGTGTTCTCTTACACACTACCAGATTTGGTAGTTTTCTCCAGATACTGCCTCTTACTAAAGTTACGCAGGCCACATCGCTCGTAGAACTGACAACCGATGGGGAAGAAAGGTTCTTGAGTGGCGGACCGACGACCTGGTCAGAACCGCGGGGAGCCGATGGATGCAGCAGGCAAGCAGCCGCTCAAAGTGGCGCTCTGTGTAGAAGGCCTAAGTTCAGCAGTGGACGTATTTTGATGATGACTGCCCCTTAAGTTATGGAGCGGCGTTACGGAACTGAATAATATGCGTGCGCGTCGTTACGGGAATGCCTACGAGGCGTGGCGCGGCGTTACGAGACGCAATGTATAGGATTTCTGTCGAGCGGCGTAGTGAAACTCCGGTACAGGCGCAGAGCGCCATCGTGGGAAGCGGCGTGCCGAGAACCATTCTGAACATGGCCTCCCCCACGGAGCGCAACTTTGAGCGGCTACTCGCCTCCTGCATCCATCGGCTCCCCGCGGTTTTCACCAGGTTGTCGGTCCACCGAGTGGGGAGTCGGCCTACGCTGCGTCTTCCAGTTCGTGGTCACCACTCGAGAACCTTTCTTCCTCATCAGTTGTCACTACTACGAGCGATGTGGCCGGTCCATTGCCTACATTGTACTAGTTCGTGTAGCACAAATCTTGGAGTGCAAGGAACGAGTTTTACAGTATATCTGTGAGACATCGATCGTTTTGCAACCACAGTCCAGGATGCGGTCATTTCTTCGAACTGATCGGACCATTACTGGTTTTGCTAGTTCTATAGAAGTACAAGACTCTACACTAGATATAGGAAGACTTGTCACCCTATTTTGATCTTCGATAAACTTGTCATCATATAATACTTCAACGTCAAGTTCATGTCTTGTATTTGTAAGACAATGCCGTCCTGCTTTTGATTCATGTGACTGACTTGGTATTGGTACCTAATTTACCTACTAAGTATGTTATATCTTATTTAATAGTGCAGGTAAAATATGCCCCAGTTAAAAACTAATCTAGAGTTATAACGGCTTTTGCATTAACCTAAAATCATGCTAGTACCTACTGTTAGTAGGCATTTACTTACCATTACAAACAACAAACGATTCTGTATAGTAGATATATAATACTTATATAAAAGAACCCTATCCACGTAACTACTTATTCATTATTATTTATCATCATCATCATCATCATCAACAGCCTGAAGACGTCCACTGCTGAACATAGGCCTCCCTCAGAGCGCGCCACCTTGAGCTTGCGGTTTTTGCTGCTCGCCTCCTGCATCCATCGCCTCCCCGCTGCTTTCACCAGATCGTCGTTCCACCGAGTGGGGGGCTTGCCCACGCTGCGTCTTTCGGTTCGTGGTCGCCACACGAGAACCTTTCTTCTCCATCAGTTGTCAGATCTACGAGCAATGTGGCCTGCCCATTGCCATTTCAACTTGCTGATTCTAAGAGTTATTATTATCATTATTAGAGCAAGTAAAATAAAAATTTGTAAGATGAATAAAAGCTCGATCCAAGACCTAATTCATTTTTGATGATATACCGAGTAATTCACATACTGTTACATATTATATTTACTTACTTTCACTCTACCACATGGTTATGGACTGACTCGTAGCAATTTTGTACGGCAAATCAAAACGTGCCTAGTAAACACGTAAATGAGGATTTAATTGGTTAAACGTGGTACCAATTTGTAGTCATTAGTAACCTTTGTCGTGATGTTGAATTGGAGACAACAATAAAACTATGTCGCAATACGTAATCATGAATTTTAGCGTTGGATGTGAAGCCATGGAACAATATCTATGTCTATTGCGAAAAGGTTACTTTATTAAAGCTTGCTACTAATAGTAACGTTTTCCTGTAGGTACCTGTATCTACTCGGGCCGTTTCCTTATGAAAATTGGTAAATTATGTAGATGTAATGGGACACTCACTAAGGTTTTCACGCTGTTGTGAGCATATATGCATGATGACTAATTTGTTAATGAGTCATTGAGGACGTTGTAAGGACATTTTGTTAAACCAAATCTTTCAAGTAGGTAGTAGAGGTAGCCTGCGGTTTACCCTAGAGTATTTTCACTACATAAAGCCCCCCGTATGGTCCCGGATCGTAGGAACACTCGCGAGGTAATTACGTAAAATTTGCAACAGCAATGCGACAGCAGTAGCAATGCGACAGCAGTAGCGAAGCATACATTCTCGACACCACTAATGATGTATGACAGCAATCACCGCGAGATTTACGCCTGTCGCAAATTAGGTAATTAGGGGGCCGATTTCTTCCTGTGGGCGCCGTAGAAGTCGGCTAAGGGAATATCCAGGGCATGGGCAATTGGGTAGCAGCATTCTCTACTTCTTTCGCCAGCGGTCTTTCCACACAGCTATAACATGGAGCACTTTAAAAGGAGGGTTAAAAGAGTCCTAATACAGGGTAAGCGTGCATTCGTGACGCCTCCGGTGTTACAGATGTCCATACACCACAGGCTACGGTGACCGCTTCCCATCAGATGGGCCATACACTTGTCTGCAACCTTTAACAAAAAATATAAGTACAAAAGTAAATAAGTAAGTAGTTGTAAAAGTTACTTAGCCTAAAAATTGGATGAGATAATAAAAATGTTGTCATAAGTAACTCTATAGAACTGTATTCAGTCAGTCCGTTCACTTACGTAACTGATTGGTAATCTGATGAAGCGTCAGTTGTCAGTCGAGCCCAATGGCTTCGAATTTCGTACTCAATCTTCGAATAGGTCAATAATATTACTCAATTTTTGTTAAAGCGTTAGCATTTGCTGTAAATATTTGAGGTAACAAATCGTGGACGCAAATTGCCGCGCCGCGCCGCCTGCCGCAGTGGGCCTGTGGTTATTTGATGCAATTTATTTCTGCTATGTAATAATAATTGTTTAACCACTTTGTTCAAACAGTTTGGATCAAAACATTCATTTTAATTGTGAACATAAATAAACTATGCAGTGTTTTAATAAATAATTGATCTCTAAATGAAATGATTTAATAGCTGAGCAGAGTTCTCGTATTCGGTTTACTCGTAAAGTTTACGTCCAACTTTACGTTACGTAGATTATCTTACAGCCTTTTCCACGGTTTATTAGGCTCGTTTCTCTAGAATTGCTCCCGGTAATAACTTGGAAAGACCGAACTTTTCATCATGCCTTATTTTCATAACTCGTTAGACGAGGTACCTAACCTATGTATAATTATACAGGTTGTGTCAAAGTAATGAGACCTTACCATTTATCATTTTGCTACTTATGTGCTACAAAGTTACCTTCTTGCTATAATTGGGCAGTACATGCCAATATACATGGTACAATTTCATAGAGAGTAAAAGATTTTTGAGTTTTTCAAACGTGATTTTAAAATAGACGTGACTTTAAAATAGACCTAATGTTTCCTACGCACAAAACCTTCTAACTACAAAGAAAAAGGCTACCCTTTAGGTCCCAATATTTTGACACATCCTGTATGGCATTCAACTGTTCAGTGGACAGAACCAGTTGAAACCTCAGCGCCGTTGGATTAGAGCTAATACGTCTGATCAAAGCCGGTGTTAATTCATAATCTGTGTGTGTCAGTCTGTTAATAATTTAGGTCGCCTGTGGGATTGACATTGAAAGGGGACAGACCGTCGTCGTCGCGTCTAAACGGGGCACGCATTGTTGGCAGTGGGCCAAGTGGACCATATCTAAATTCGGAGACAGCATATAAATCCATAAAGCATCGGTCTAGGTAGGTATTACGCACTTTGATAGTGTTTATAAGGGTAGGATAAACATGCGGGTTACCATCTGTTCTACTATTTGTTCTACCAATAGAACAAGCAAGAAAAAAAATCACATCTGTTCTAAGTACTAATAGAACAAGTAGGAATAATAATTTTCGGTGGCGACTGGCGAGTAATTCTTATGCCACATAATAGATAATTTATTTATTTATTTATTACAATAAAGACGGATTAAATACCTAGTTACTCAAATCAAATTTACAATTTGTTATAAAAAAAAACTAATAAAGTGCAAATTATCAATACAAACTAGAACAAGTCACAGAATATAAGTAGATACTGACAGATAATCAAAAATGCATTTTTTTGATCAGTTAAAATGGTTGTCAATAAATTATTAATAAAATAACCACACGTCAACTTAAAAATTAAGACACCACTATCGTGCATTTGTCTCGCGGTATCTCAAACATTCCTCATTTGATAATAGTAAATACCTTCCATTCAATCAGCAAACACATAGCAATCGGGGTTGGCGTTTAGAAAAGCATTTAGTGCCGTGAGGGTTCGCGGTATGGGACTTATGAAAAGATTATAAAGCCCTTTGATAGCTCGTGAACATAATTTCTCGTACAAACACGTCTCACCTGCGCGGGCAGGGGGCGAGGTAACAAAACGAGACAAAATCGTACGAAATTACAAAGAACAGAGCAGGATGAAACAAAGACATCAACGGGTTTCCGTGATTTATTAGAAATTCATGGTATATATTAGAAATTAGTGGTTGAAATACACCACTCATTTTCGTATGAGGGGAAGTTGTATCATTGGTCAACTGGATATAGTCAACGGATTTATGGGAGTGTTTGCTCGAGCGACCGCGTCTGTTTGACACACTAGGTATGTATATAATTCTATGGTTCGACACGTAAGAATGGAATAGCAAACAGTCTATGTTTGCTGCCCTGACAGTAGTTGTCTGGCACGAAAACCCGGCACAACTGGTCACTGAGATCAGGAGCATCCACCCACATAATAGTTCCATGAATGTAGTTACTCTACATTCATGGTGGTGTCGACCATGATTGCCAGTGGAACGGTAACGCCCTGTATAACAATGGATTTACAAAAAAGCTTTGAGCTGCACACATGCTGCGCCCGATGTGTCTTGAAATAACTGTTGCCAAATGTTGTGTAAAAAAAACTTTAAATTTCTTTAAATAAATGATATTAATGTTATTAAATTAAAACATTAAATGAACACTCATGAGAGTTTTAATAAAAAGACCTAAAATGTCTTAGAAATATTTTTCCTTCAAAAACATTTTGATTTAGGCTAGGACATTGTTTGAACATAATAATAAAACATACCCTGTAATTTTGAGGTACCCAATTACACAAATGCTATTCGGCAAATTGATGACCGATCATACGAAGCTAGACTAAACACAGTGTAAGCAACTATTATCAAATCTGTGGCGTGGCTTTAATTACACGCTTTTTATATACCGACAGCAGACAACCTTGGGAGCTTGACAGTTTCAGGCCTATAAAGATAACACATCGATTGGGTGTGCGTTCATTTGGAGATAGTTAGAGTTAGGAAAAACAATAAAAAAAAAACAGAATAAAATAATAGTAGAGTAAGGTGCAGCGGGGCAATTTCGACTAATAAACCCCAAACTACGACTTTGAACTCACAAAAATATTAGCTAATGTTATTTTATCACATATGTAATGTATTGGGGCTGTAGAGTCACTATCTTTGTTTTATTTTTACAAACTCGCATTGAAAAATATTGATTCTATAGATTCCATGATGTGTTTGTTATCAAAAATGGCAATAATAGTTGGAATTTCCCCTCCGAGGGGTAATTTCAACTATTGATCATAGTTTCTCTTATAGAGCTCCCAGCTTGATGTAAGTCACATGCAGAGTTTCGTTATAGAGTCGGTAATCTAATATGAACCTTGTTATTCACGTAACTACATCCAATTCCGTAATAAAACACGTGAACGATTTTGGCGGGTAATTTCAACTGCTCTCCATAATAATTAGTGATGGGACTCGTCATAAAAAAAAGTCGATACCTACACTAATATATTTAGGTACTTACATCTACTAAGTAATATACAATAACTACATTATAATACAAGAAAACATATATTTTAAAATCAAATCAGAACTGAAAATTTAATAAAACACCTCTTACTAAATCTACAATCTCTAAAATGTTAGAGTGGCAAACCAACAATAAATAAATAAATCAAAGACCCAAGCGAAGATGTCAAAAAGCGTCGGTTTGAGTCGAGTTGCCATCCTGATAACAGAAGGATTTATTTATACACACACACACTGTGTCTGTTTTATAAAATAGGCATTTACATCGACAAAAAATATCGAAACGTGCACATCACTAGTGTTTCTTCATTTACATACAAAATATGGTGGGCCAATTTCAACTGTAGAATAGTCGAAATTAGCCGACATTGGAATTCTGGTGCGGTTATTTAAACTATCGCCAAAATACTGTTAAAAAGCAAGTACACCAGCTAATGTAAGCAAGAAACATGTAACAATCTTCAGTTAATTATCTTGCCTTTGAAAAACTACGAAAAACACATTAAAATCACCTTTTTTTTTGTAAAACTGCGAAGCACAAATTTGCAAGTGCACACAAGAAAAAACGATAAAACAAAGAGGCTTCGCATTTCTAACAGTATTTGGTCTAGCAGTGTCATCTACGGTCAAATTACGAAAGAACTTTTGCGCTATACGGCCATAGCTGTCACTTATTCAAATAATGCATATTGCGGGAGTTACTAAGAATAGTCGAAATTTCCCGCAGTCGGAATTGCCCCGCTGCACCTTACTACGAGTAAGGTATAGTGCCCTACTTTAAAAACGGCTCAGTCCCCACTCGGCCCGGTTCCACTCGACCCAAATAGTAATATCAAATACTCTACTACCGATTAGTACAATTTGTACAGTCAATTTTTATTTATTACCAAATCTTATCGAGCAAATTTGAAAATTCACCTGTGCAGTCAGAGTTGGCTGTAATAGGTAAGAAGACTAAGATGGGAGCGAAGCACTGCCGCAATTGCATTACACTAAGTTCAGGCTCCTAAATGATTCAGGCCTTAAATTTATTGTAATGTAATCACGTTCGGGCAGTTAGGGCCCTAAATTTAAGGAGAAGTATGGTGCATTACTTGCACATTTAGTTGCCTAATTAGGGATTGATTTAGGACCCTAACTAGGGGCCTGAATTTTATCATCATCAACATCATCGTCGGCCTGAAGACGTCCACTGCTGAACATAGGTCTCCCCCAAAGAGCGCCACTTTGAGCGGCTCCTGCATCCATCGAATTTAGATTGAACCTAGTGTCCTAGTGTAATGTAATAGGCCTTTAACGCTAGTCGTCTGTTCCGGAACCCTCAGCCGAGAATAAGCTGAATAGGTTACTGATTGACACATGACTCATTTACCCTAAGGAAGCCGAGACGGACGGACGTGCCGACAGCGCTTCAGTTCACCTTCCGGTCATTAGACAAAGCCATTATTTCATTCTCACAAAATGCAGCGGATGCTACTACTTGAATTATCGGTAGGTAATCATTAGCTCGCGGTAATTGAGTGCTAATGTTGGTCCTGTCTAATTACCCGCCATTTAGACCTGAAGCAATTGAGTCTAACATCTGAATTTATCCTTTAGCTTATGGTTAGTATCGAAACATCGAAGTGAACTCAGAAAATCTTTGCATCACTTTCACACAATGCTTATAATAATGCTGCAGTAGGTACTGCGGGTTCAATAATAAATGTGCTAACAGCACATTTTTCTATCTCTTCGATTATCTATATATCTATATCTCTATATATATAAGTATATCTATAATATTATTATTTGCAACGCAACGCTTCAATCAAGTTTAAATCTAGAGCTTGAATGAGCTAGACTAGAGTCTAGAATGTCAAATTTGTGGCCCGCGGGCTGCATGCGGCCCTCAGCGTATTCGTTTACGGCCCCATCCACTTTTAAGAACAGCCTCTCGTCAGGAAAACTAAGTGTCCCAATTTCAAATAACAAGTATCTATATAGTACCGATAAAATGAGAAACTTCAGGCAGAATTTGAAATGCGTTTTCAAGATTTTAAGCTCTCGTTGTTTACGGGTCTTTTCTCTATCGACATCAATTGAGTTCTGCTTACAAATAAGTAGAAGTCCTCTAGCAATTAAAACTGAAACAAAAAATATATGTTTTGTTTTGTGGCCCGCTGTTTCTACGGTTCATACGCATGCGGCCCATCAATGACTTTCAGTTTGACATGCATGAGCTAGACACTTGCTGGGAAGTTTTCAGCAGGCTTTGAAAATGTTTCATTTTTATATTCTGGGGTTTTGTGCCAAGTTATGAAAGTGCAATATGGTGCGCAATGCGGTTTTCTCGTTCCGGTAAAATAGTGGCGAGTGCCAAGAAGTTGTTCTCTAACAAATATAACTGAAATTATCTATCTTTAGTACCTATACTTTACTTCTTTATGCTGTGGTACGTAGACCAGGTACTTGTTCAAGAAAATATAATTTATTCTTTTAGGTCCAGTGTAGGTACAAGCAGTTGTAGCAGACATGGCTGAATTAAAATAAAAACAAAGTTAATATCAAACGATTTTAACTTTTATGCAAACAGTATGTACTAAAAAAAAGTGTAAAAAAGTCTGAAGGTATCCAACTTCAAGTTTGTAACGATCCCCACTGGTTGGATCAAACCAGAATAAAAATTAAATATTTTTGATCCACCAGTAGATTGTTTCAGTAGATCAAATTGGAGAATATGCACATAAAAAAAAGTTATAATTAGTTCACCCGTTTGGGATCCACGATGCCACAGTCTGACACATAGAAGATACACTTAGGTATAACTCCCCTCTATGTGGTCAGGGGTTAAAATTGTACACCGTATTATCTTTAGCCGAAACTAGATCGCCCAATATAATTATCATTACCCAGTAACCTAATATTGAGCTTATCGCTCGGCTGAAATTAAAGTAGGCACTTAAGTGTTGATTGTATTGATAGAAAATGAGGCCGATGACACACAAACAGACTTCCCAATAAATATGACATTAACGTAATTTCTTTTTGCTTTTTTATTGTAGTAAGAATAGGGGGATTAGGAAAAAACCAGTAGCAAAAAACCACAGATAATATTGTACAATATACTATTACTAGTCGTAAAAACTGTAGTCGACTAGCCGATCTTAAAAAACGATCATTCGATGTTCGCTGCGTGTACTATTTGGATGGGTGACCGCTACAAAAAGTAGTAGGTGTCTGAGCGCTACCGTGATTCGGAATGCACGTCAAGCCGTTCGGTCCAGGCTGTAGGCTGTAGTTGACAACAGTCGTTAAAAATCAGAAGCTTTATTACGGTTCATTGTGACACCAAGGTTAACTGCCTACACTAGAAAAAAAAACAATAGTAATACTTACCTATGATACAAATAGTTCAATGAACTTCTTGACAACAGGCTATGCAGGCCTACCGTTTCAGTCCAACTATTTGCAGCAGTAGGGTAACGTGACCAACGATATAAAAAAAAACATTTTCACACGAACCCTTCATTATGTTCATTCGATATGCGTGGGAACATTCGTTTTGCGTGCTAACTCTGCATGGACATTACCTTTATCTAAGTTTATTTAAATAAGAGTGGCAATGAACGATGCCACGTCGCGATAAAGCATATACTATCCACTGATAAGAATTGCCTCTTAACTTTATAGACGTGAGATCACATCTAGGCTCTAATAACTTACGAAATGCTATTATAAAATAGCACAATGAAATGACAATGCTATTGTAAGAACCTGTACGCAATGACTTCATGTTGTTACAATAAATAGCTTTGCATCGACCCTCGCAATGTATTATACGTGATGATAGGCAATGTGACTTCTTTTACATACTTTTCCACGCACCTTATCAAACCAACGCAATGGCGATAACGCTTCTTCGACTAACCCGCTCAAATTGAATTGTTTCGGTCTACATGCTATCGGCACGCGAAGCCATTATATTTTACGATACCACACGTTAATAGCAAAGAATCCCTAATAAACTCCAAGATGTGGCGGATAATAGAGGGATTTCTAATTTTGGTTTATAAATATTGTTTCAGGATTGATCCACCGGCAGCGCAGTCACAATTCCAGATGGAGAATAAAAAGACGGTGCCTGCAACACAACAGCCATCACTCACTCAGCAACATCTGATGGCTCACCATGTCCACCCTGATCAGATATATACGCAGCACCATCCTCAGATGACAACACATCTAACCTCCGCACAAGCTGGCCAGATACAACCCAATGGCGTCATGCACCAGTTACTCCAAAGCCAATATCAATCAAATATGAATGCGCGGTCACCACTTCTGGAAAACAGACACGAACTGTACGGAACTGGACATAATCACGACTACGGGAAGCATTATGGAGCCAATGATAATTACAACTATCCACAATCGCCACCAAGAGTGGAAAGGACCGAAATTCACACAGATCATAACGTCAACCATGAACTTCTTCACAACATCCCTAAAGGATATAACGCGGAAGTCTACCAAGACTATTTAAAACGCAACCCACCGAAAGACACCAATCAAATATACCAAAATCACCAACCTATGTATAGGCCTAATGTTAATCAGTACGGTTCAAAACCGTATCTTCCATATTCAAATAGAATTGGACCACAGAGTAACACAGAGTTGTTACGAAAACAATACAATGAAATTCAGCAAATGAAATTGCAGCAACAAATGCATTACCAGAATCAAGCTCAAATGCATCAACAGCAAAAGTTTGCGGAACGACAATTATTGCTACAACAAATTCACGGCGTCCAACCACCCCCAAATTTACAAAATAGCATATATTCTGATAGTTCATATAGAGACTTAGATCGATATAGTAATAAAAATGATTATAAAGACTTCAGCCCGGAAAGTCAGTTAAGCCAAGGAGATATGGACCGTTATGCAAAAAATAATGAATATAGAGAAATGGAAAAACAAAATCGTCAGTATCTTGAACAACAGTGGCAGTCGAAGCAAGCAGCTGAGATTCGGGAGCAAGAACAACAATATGTTAGTAGTAGACGTCAACAGGATTCTACTTCAGGAAACCATGAGAAGAGTCAATCTCCGCCTTCAGATTTCAACACTCAATCTCAAAGGAATAACGTAGTGTTGGCCTCACCGATGAAGTCTAGTGAATCAAGTACACCTAGCATTAAATCGCCGTCTTCTGATAGTAGAAAAAGCAGCAGTGGCACTCAGGCCCTGAGGTCACCCATAGCAGAACGAATACCTTCTGCTCCGGTTGCTATGGCTGGGATTTTATATAAACAAGGATCCGATGGTTTAAAAGTGTGGAGGAAGAGATGGTTCGTCTTATCTGAGTACTGTCTATTTTATTACAAAAGTGAGTTCCATTTGTAATTTATCAAATGTTTAATGAAAAAACTAAATGCAACACTTATAAATGTACAATGTTTATTTTCAGATCAAGATGAACAGAAGCTTCTAGGCTCAGTCCTTCTCCCCTCATACAAAGTATCAGCATGTACTGCTGAAGACAAAGTATTGCGGAAGTATGCGTTCAAATTAGAACATGCAAACATGAGGACCTATATACTTGCAGCACCAGACCAAGAGGCCATGCTGAAGTGGGTGAAAGCGATGACCATGGCTGCACTAATGCAGAGCCCCATGTAAGATCCGATCATATTTAGATAAAATACTTGGTCGTAAACTTCCGTCGCAACAACCTAATAAAATCATTTGTTAAATTATTAGGTCTGACCTGTCATCGGTTATAGCCACGTTAATTTTAAATCGAAAGTTAAAAACTATTCATTATACTAATTTGCAGAACCTGTACTATATAAGACTAAGACAAGCAAATGAATGTGAGATCATACAAAATTTACATACTCAGCTGGTGACACATCAAATAATTTTGAATTGTTTATTTTCAGTGAGCAGCCACAAAAGCAGACCGACCGAGCAGCTGCGAAAACAGAGGTGGGTATTACTGTGTGCACGGATGTGTGCAGACCTGCAGGTGATCGGCATTTAGTTTGCCAGAGCGGAACCAAGGACAGCAATCACGCTCTGTAATAACTGCAAATAATAGGACAGTCAAGCGATTGGTTCTATCATTAACGACATATATGGACGCAGATGCTAACCGCATAATTATTTGTTCCATGTATAATAATACTTTATCTTATATGAAGCTTCGATGTCTATATTATAAGTTAAAACTGGTTTTGTTTGCAGGATGACGATGGTATACCAACCTACGCAAATGCTCCGCCAAAACCGAGGCGTTCTAACGAGGGTTATAATTCACCCAGTCCTGACATGTAAGTTAAAATTGTTACACAATGTTAAGCTGCATAAACACAATATAATTGCATGATTTATAACATTACAGGTACGATCCAAACTACGATTTACTCAAAAAGCCAGCATCACACTACAGTCAAGGCACTGGACACAACAGATACGCAGACCATGGAAACTACTCAACTAGTCCTAACCAAGAGTACACTTGTAGCCCAAATCAAGACTACACTCGAAGTCCTAACCAAGAGTACACTCGCAGTCCACAGTCACCTCCACCTCAAACACCATACAAAAGACCATACGATGCACAAAACCTGACGCTAACATTACCAAGTTCAGCAAATGGTAACCAACCAAGTACTTCAGCTTTGTACCCAAATAATTCACAGTCACCTTACTTTGATAGGAATCGACAGCATGTCCAAGAGAGTAAACAAGAACAGATATATGACCGTCAGCCACAACGAAATCCGTTCATCCAAGAGACTTCTCAATTAGAAACTCCTCCGAAAGAGATTGAGGTACAAAGCAAAGCTCATGATAAATCACAAACTGTTCTTAATGAGTATCCGGAATCCCGTAATATAAATGATATGAATGCTTATAACAGAGATGTTTACGGTGAACTTAATGCTAGACCCAGTAAGTCAGGTAGTGCTATCAATGAGAGGTTGTTGAATGAAAGACGTACTCCTGACGCGTATGGAAGATCAACAACAATGGCGCCATACAAGGGCAAAATCGGAGACTATGAAGATGTGTATGGAAGTTATGCCCCAGAAAAAGAGTATAGTCAGACGTATGCTAAATCACCAAACACACCACAAGCAAGAGATGCTGTTAGTATATCTAGCCATCAACAACAGCAGCATGAAACTACAGGAAATCATGTAAGTTGCCTTTCGAGTTATTAAAGTAGAAAGTGTATCATTTATTATTAATGCTTATTTATTTATGGACCTTCAACAGTACTACATGATTTACAAATGTAATAAAAATCATAGCTTACATGAGTTACGTGACAGGTTTTGAATTACATGTAGGCCTAATTACAGAATGACCACATCAATGCTTATCATGGCTTATGTTAAGTAGATATCATAATTAATATAACTTTTTGTTTCAGATCCAAGAAAAAACGTTCAGTGGTCCTTCAGTTCTTCGGAGGAAAAAAATGCAAGCAAGTGGCATTCAACCTCCAATGCCTAGGCCGCATAGCGCAGATTTTCTCGAGTACGAATCTAAGAATGAGATTCTAAATAAAACTGTGCCAGTCAGGAATGTTAGCGAGGCCCCCAGACAGCCGCAACGGCCAAAATCCAGCCTAGATATAAATTCATACTACGATCCCAGCTCTGACAGATATTACTCGGAAGAAAGTTACGCAGAAAAAATGCGGCAGTCTGCACATTATTTGCAACAAAAAGGGACTTTGGGACAGAAAACTATAGATATTCCACTGGCAAAGTATGCCAGTGGCTTAGCCCAAAAACAATTGAGCTCAGCTTACTCACAAATTACCAACAATAATTTCGAAACGGAACTGGCTAATAGAAATAAAGATAATCTTAGCCTTAGCTCAAAATATGCCGATATTGAAGGATTGAATTCAAATTGGACATTAAAAGAGAAAGGCATTGAAAACCAGAAAGATTATAGTAATATGAATAGAAGCGGTAGCGTGATGAGTGATGGGTCTAATGTGAGCGGTTTAGTGAAAGACATGAGTAGATACGATCCCAATGCTGATGGTTTTATGAGATCTGCTAGCGCTAGGTTGCCATCTACTTCTGTTGATAAAGAAGGAGAGAAAAAGATTCAACAGGTAAAATACAATAGTTTAAAAAAGTAAAGTAGGTAATAAAACAGCTGGTTAATAATTTTCATACTTTCAGCGCGAAGAATCAATGAAAAGATTATTAGAATGGAAGCAAAGGATGTTACAATCGCCTTTGACAAGAAAAAGCACTCCAGCTACAATATCACTAGCAAGATCATTGAATCAAAGTCGACAATCATTGCGATCGGATCAGTACAATCCAAGACATCCCAAGACATATGCAAATGCTTCATATAATAGCTACTCTTCCGATGATGAAGGTATGTTAACTAGTGAAATGCTACATTTGAATGAAATTTTTAAGTAGTTCCTTGATAGCATGTTTGTATTTCGTATACAATATACAGTGAAAACGTTCCTACCTAATTATTATTATATTTATTTATTTTAGAAAAAAGTTTAGGTAGCAGTTGTGCATGTTCAAATGAATTTGTTGCATGAAACAAACAATTCAGTAGGCTGATATAGTATAAAATAGGTAGGTACTATGTATTTGACATAAACCGCTATGAGCTCTTCAAGATCTTTATGCCTAACTTTTTTGGAACCCTTTCTAAATTTAGCAGAAAGAAGTTCATATTTATACTCTGAGTACTACCTACCTACTTACTGCATCAACACAAAATTTCATAATCTTTTTAATTTTCATTATTTCATAAGCCATTTTTATTCTATCCATACTTATCTAATATATTCGCAATAGTTTTAATGTTAATAAAAATGCCATTAATATAAAAATCGTCTTTAATTATAACTTATTTAGTGTTTATTTTTTATTTATATGCAGTAGCATTATGATGACTTCGCTTTTCGGAGGGGTACCTTCCTGCCTGCGGGGATACTGTGCCACTAACAAAATAAATATTTGGTTTTAATACGGTGGTGGGTTTCAACACTAGAACATAATTATACGCGGTAGATTTGCATCATTTTAACAGTTGAGGTCTACTAACACTTGATAATAACGATAAAAATGTTGAACTATTGAGTAATTACTGTTCAAAATCGTGATTATCGGTTTCACTTTTGCACCTCAGAGGAAACACCGGGCACTGATCTGCAAAAACCCAGAGAAATGCAGGCAGGAAGGTCTCATAAAGTGAACCTTATAAGTCCTATCATTTTGCGACCTACTAACCCACACGCGTCCTCTGTAGATCAAATAAACAAATGCGAAGATGATTATATTAGTTCAGAAGTATTGACTAATAGTACTGAAAATACGTATGAAAATATATCGTGTACAACATCTGTACCAACAGTCAATTTGGACAATGGTAAAGATGATTATGAAGAAACTTATAGTGATCAGAAAATAAATGAACAGGATAACGTTCAATCGAGTGGTCCTGAAGATGGATATGAAACTCACGAGAGTGAAGCAGAATCGGAAACACAAATCGAATATACAGACAATGATTTGGATGAAGTACTGTTGGACTCTGATGCAGAAGTCAAAAAACATGACCCTGATTGTATTAAAAACTCTAGGATAAATGCTATTGAAGAAAAGAAGTCTTACCCCCAAACGGAAGAGCTCAATGAAGAGCCCAGTACTCCAACAGCTACCAGTGGCCAAGGAGAAGGCCATTATTTGCCTATGAGTCCTCGAAAAGCTTCCGTAATAGAACAACCGCATAAAGTCATCATAAAAAATCTTCATGTTTTTGATAAGACTATCCAGCAAGTTTATGAAGATAATCCTTACGTAGAAATGAATAATGGAAACGAAGAAGAAGACACGCAGACTTACGAAATTGTTTGTGTCAATAACGGAAAAATTGAACCAGTTTACATGGAACTCAATAACATTTCAGAAAAAGAACTGTTGGAAGAAATACCAACACCCAAAATATTAACGGATACGGCTTCGAATTTTGCAGACACTAAAGACCATACCCTGAAAAGGGTTTCCAAAAACGAGCATAAGCGAAAAAAAGATAAATCTGAGTGTTCTGACACGGTCGATGAAGCATCAAAAGAAATTTCTCTAGAGACTCCATTTAGTAGATTCAGTATTTCGGACACATTTAGGCCGGCATCATACTATCTCAGTGGATCTAAAAGTACTTTGGATTTGCAAGATAACTCTGACATCGATATTTTACCACCTCCTATTCCTAGCACTTCTCCACCATGTGATGATTTATCTGACGATGCTTTGTCTAAATATATTTTGGATAAATTAGATAAATCAGATATGTCCAATGAAAATTCTATATTAAAAATGTTGACAACAGAAAATCAAAAAATGAATACAGTAAAAAGAAAAACTACATCTCTAATGATATATGGAAGTAAAACATCTATACATGATACACTTTCGAGAGGAGAGAAAATTCGTAACAGCAGAGCTAGTTTAAACGAAAGAAATAAAATGCTAGATGCATCGCAAAATATTCTCAACAGTAGTCCACTTGAGCAATGTAACTCCAGTAGCATTGAAACAGATTCGCTCAGAAGCTATAATGCAGACAGAGGATCTTCTAGATTATCACTAGAATCTGATGTCAGTAGTAAATTTGATATGGTACCCTCAAACATTTCTTCAGAAGTTACTAGTTTGAATGAAAGCGAAGCAGCTATTATAGACTTTAGACCTCCCGGGAGCTATAAGGATATAGAAATGATGATAAAAAGAAGGCCGCTGTCGGACGATTCAATATTTGAATTAGCCGAATCAGAGTTTTTGCTAGCAAGTGAAACAGCTGGAAATATCGATTTAGATAGTTATCTGGATAATCTACAACCTGGTACCAGTGATGAAAATAACAGACATATTCACAGTAACTGTAGATTCAACGTATCTGCCGCTGATATTTCAAACTACAAAGATAATTTAAATCAAGCGCTTGCACACTCAACTTCACACATACGAAGCTCGAGCACACCAGTTGGCCATAATAGTAGAGGCTATACTCATATCAGTTCAGGAGTACAATTTCGTAATATCAGAGAACGAATTCCTTCATACGCTGGTTCCCAGAGTTCATGCAGTTCTGCTGGTTTGCCAAGATCACCTATATCATACTATTGTAAAAACAACGATGAAGAAAAAATACTGCGTAAAAATCTAAATAATGACGAACTTGCTAATAAAATAAAGGAATATGAAAATGAGAAACTCACCTTGAAATCAGGCATAGATACAAATGCATCTTCCACTTCAACGGGCTTCCACAGTCGTGAAAGTTCAACTGAGCACAGTGCACCTTATTACTATTCTGATCTCTCTTCACAAGAACATATTAATGTGCTGCCTACTTCTCACTTTTTAAAGAACACTAACCTTCACCGCAAGCTTAACAATCAACGTCGTAGGGGGCCATTACATAAGAAAAATGAAATCTCGCATATTCAAAACCCTATTAGAAATAACCATGTTATGGTACCTGATCAATCTTTTGAACTTGCTGCTGCCAGAAGCGTATCAGTAGAATTTTTAAGCGCAACTGATAAGGATCCTGAAATTGACCTTAAAAATATTTATGAGTCGTCAGGAGGGAGACACTCCAAAATACCAGAGTCTATGAACTTATCAGGTCTTGGCTGCAAAAGAAATTCTATCAATAATAGTAACACAGAAAATTCTTCATTGGATTCTAGCGGTCTTAATGCAAGTGCACTTATAAAGTTGTCTTCGGCAAGTATGTCGTCGCACTGTAGTGGAAATTCTTCCAACACAGTTTATTACGACGCGGAAGCTGAAGCCGGTGCTTACGAAAATGTAATGTGCCATGGAGACAGGATCTGGGACGACGATACTTTGTGGAGAGATAACCTAAGAAGATTTTCTCACAGGCATGCTCGATCGATGGACGATTTAGATGCCATGCCTGTAGATCCAGCAACACCTCGTAGAGTGAGTTTCGAAACCTGTGGAATGAATAGTATCAAGAGGGTTAAAAAAATATCACTTAACAAAATCAGCAGGAACGTGACATACGTAAATTGTGACTTTCAAGGGCGAGTTGCAATGTGTCGGGAGAGTAGCTCTGATTTGTTTTTGGAAGAGGAACCAAAGTCAGATGAAAACGATGTTTATGTTAGTCTAGCAGAGAGTGCTGGACCATCGCTTGAGCATTCAGACGAAGGTGTCTACGAATCTCTTGCAATTGATGTAATGGGAAATTCCATAACAAATGTAGAAAACAATTCATCTGTAAGTAGAAATAGAAAGAAATTTGAAATAGATAGGGAAAAGCTAAGGCAGTGGGACTTAATGTCAAGTGGGTTGATGAAGGGTGGAGCAGGACGCGTGCGGGGTGTGGGTGCAGGTGCGGGCTTAGGTGACACTGTGCGTGGCACGGATGCGGGAACTGTGAGTGCAAGCAATGAAGGTATCCTCTAACACTATGGTCCCGTAAGGTGCACTATGTAAGTTATATTTAATTAAACTATTCTGCAAAGCAAAGTCATTCTATAAAAAATTGTATATAAATTGGCATTTTTATGTTTTTCTAATAACAAAACGGAAAGCAGTGTACAAACACGATAAGGTGTACATAAAAATCAAAGATGCATGTATTTTAACAATGAATGTAAATGTATTTGTATATAACTATCGGCATTTACTAATATGCATATTGATACACACTTTATCATGTTTTACTACTAAATATAATTAAAATTCTATTAGAAGACAAATTATATTGATTACGGTCTATTTTTATTTACAGCTTCTATGACAATGGCAGGCAATAATCCGGAATCGAATGCAAACAGCAACTTGACTAATCAGCAGGCATTATCCAAGAAAGCTTTTCTTGGGAGTAATACTTCTATCGGAAGGGGCAGTAATAGGGAAGGCAATATACCCGTTAGAGCAGTGAGTCCAAGGGTACGATGGGTGGAAGACAAACCATCTAATGAACACTACGGCTCACAACAGCTATCTACTTCCCAACAAAATGTAAGAATTGGTTTTTTGTTTATTTGTTGTTGAAGGAATATTTAATTATTGTTAACTTCTTTGACACTACCCAGCATGTTATCTGCCAACCTGTTGGTACCTGTTGTTACAACAGTTTGTGCTTATGTTTTTAGCTAAACAATATGACAGCAACAGAGGATTCTTGGGCTACAGCCAGATCACCTTCAAGGGCATCCCAACAGCCAATTAGAGCTGTCAGTCCTAGGGTTCGAAGAAACACTGAAAATGACGATATGGTAAATAACTATGACTTACATTATTTGAAGAAAGTAGTGTCCTTTTCACTCGTAAAGATTGTGTTGCTTATTAGTTTTTACACTGATGATATTTAGATGTTTGAATGCCAGATTGTCCATCGCATTAGTCAAATCTAAAGCATGCAATAAGCATGTAATAAGTTTTGTCAGTTTTACAACGTGAAAAATAAATCTTCTGCCCCCTTTAAGACTTCTATCGAGCTTATGGGTTGCACGCTGTTTGTTTAAAACGTTAGAGATATGTTATATTATAACGCAAGTAGTGCGGTGAACAATTTGATGTTCCTGTAGTTTATCGTTGCGTTGTTATTTTAATAGTGAATGCTTATCTGTTACGTTGCCTTTCCCGTGATCAATAGCAAAGGGTACCTCCAACTCCACAAGAGTTGTCAGATATACCTACCGCGGGTGAACTACTGGGTCACACTCATGAGGAACTGGTCCTGCTGCTGATTCAACTGAGGAGGAGACATGCGGTGACACATCGTGCCATTGAACAGTGCTGTGCCCAGATCAATAGCGTAGAGGTGCTTAGCTTTTGTTTTGTGTTAGTTGGCATGGATTTGGGCTTGCATGGATTTGGGCTTGCATGGATTTTTGAAATGAATATATTTTTATATGACGTGATCAAAATTCTGAAATTATGTGTCTTCCAGACCTAGAATATTCCATACCCTCGCTATCAAATTTTCTGAAAGAGATGAGATGGATTCTTTAGGTTTAGGAAAGATTTACATCATGATATGGATATGAGTCATGATTCTTAGTTCGCAGAATCACAAATTAATTTTCTCAGATAGTCATAAGATTAAAATAATATTTTCTGATGTTCAGTTTATTGATAATAACATAACTAACAAAATTAACATTTTTGCTTATTTCTATACCAAAATAACTAACATACCTAAACCACAGCTAATAATATAATACTATTACTAGTACCTAAACGTAACACACGTACGTCTTATACAGCCAAGAATTTTAAATCAACTATTGCATCGTTTCAGGATTGTCTCGGCTCTTTAAAAGCAATGGAACGGGAAGAAAATCTCCAGAGATTGGAACAGCTTAAAATGCAGTTGATGGAGCTAGAACAACAGTACGAGAAGAGCAAGCCACTCGTCCAACTAGTGGATAATATGGTGAAACTTGGCTCGTTGTATAACAGGCCAGGATCTACCATGGAAAGACTGGAGAGAAACCAGAGGCTGAGACACAAAGTCTTAGCTGAACATGCTTTGGAGCAACAGAGGTAATATATACAATGCTGCCAAACAGTATTCTTTATGAAGACTTTGAGTGGGAAGTTGATATGGACATCCGCAACACCGGGTCACTGATGATGTGTGGCCAACCCTTCAGAGTATACAAACTTTAGAGAATTCTAGTTTGAAGAGCAATGTTACTGTAATTTTAAGGACCACAATACCTTTATATACATACCGCGTTCATTAAACATTTCAGGTGGCTAGAAAGTGTAGCAGCAGGTAAACCCTTGGAAACGGAAGCAGCACGAGCAAGAGTAGCGGAGCTGTGGGCTTTAGAACAGGAGCTGGCTGACGAGGCCGCCATACTGCAAGGACTCAAGACTGATAAGGACACTATTGAGTCTCTGTTGACTGGTTAGACTCTTATGATATCTATTGTTAAGTGTTAAGGGTTTCATCGTCATTTTATATTAGTTTTTCCAGTTATTTAATTTTATACTCTTGGGTTTTGTCTTTTTGGGTTTCTTATCATTTTTTCCAAGATACCTTTCCTTTTAGCTACCTTCCACGCAATGGTTTTTTGTCGCTTCTTGATGTGCAATGTGCATGACACAATTTGCTGATGTCAGCTGTTGCAGCCGCCCAATGGAGAAAACTTAGTTCACCTATTCATTCTCACTCTATCACCTGCAACAAGAGTCAGTGGCAAGTTAGTCACGGTCTACGTATAACCTAGTTTATTACAATACTGCAAATTATGCTTTACAAATGGGACTTTACGAACTGATCTCACAGTCTAGAAAACTTTTTTAGACTGTGTGATGACTCAGGATGACGTGCGCAGTGCGCAGTGTCACGCGTAATTTTAATTTAGAGTTCCGAGTGACACTGCAATCTGTTATGTGTGGCCGTGTCACTTAACACCAGGCGAACGATTAGCTCGTCATGTCATTCGATAACATAAAATAAAGACATATTTTTTTGCCTAATTTCATCCGTCATCAATAAACTAGTGTCCACATTTTTCAGAGAAACTTCTATGTTTTTAATACTTACTTATATCATGTTTTTCATTACCTCAGGCGTGCGTGGCAAGTTAGCCACGGTTCACAAGACAGACTTGCTCTCAGAACCTCGCCGGCAATCCTCAGCCGGCCTTGAAGCGGAACTGGCGCGCGTTCACGCGATGTTGGCGCACAATTCTAAGGTTTATAAGGTTTTATATGCACCCTGCACTTTTTATACTTTGTTTATTTACTTTATTTTATTAATGTGTAAGTTTATCATCATTTATCACTTCATGACATTCGATTTATAAGTTTTTTAATGGAGTTTTGCATTGACAATTGATCTTCTTCATTTCATAGCGTATGGTCTACGACATTATAGTGTCTAGGGCTAATAGCCTGTTTGTACAAGTTCCCATCAGGACTACAGGTAGGCCAATAAGGCTGATAAAAATTAAATAACTTTTAATATACGTACCTATATAAGGTAGTACCTAACCTACCTATATTGCGTTACAAAAATTGGTTTGTAGAGTAAGTGTAAATCGAACTGAAAAGGAATGGCATGTGGTTTAAGAAAAACGTTATCATTCTCACAAGTACACATCTGATAGCACATTGTGAATACTATCTGAGTTTGAATTGGTATATTATCCCGAAAGGGGGTGAAGCTACTCCCCAAGGTAGACAATGTTTCTTCTACGACTTTTCTAAATTAATAGCTTTTCATTGAAGAAATGTCATTTAAATTTTATTTTTAGTGCATTGCTTGACCGAATGCACTTAAATTACTTTGCCGACCTGTGTTTAGAAATGCATTTGTTTATTTATTTTAGTACCTTGTTAACTCTCGTAGCAATCGCACGTGAAATTTTGTAAGTGGATTTATTTTTTAATATGGAGGTTTAGAAACACGCAGTTTCAAGTAAGGCTCTCACAACTTGTGGGCTATCATGGTCCCAGTCCCCCCCTCTCGGGATAACATACTAATTCAAACTCACCTTGTATAAGATGGGCTTACTTATCACTTAGGCCAAAAGTACGATGATTTAAGGTTCGGGGTTGTTCTTATACCTATGTTTATGTCTTTCTACTTTCGAGTTATGTTGTTTTTTATTGGTGTTGGATGCAATATTTTTTGTACATTATTACTTATTTCATTGTTATTTATTTTGTGGGCGTTTGTTTTACATTGCAAGGTAGTTTGGTAGTTGTTATACTTACTGTATTAAGTTCTGTTGGTGAACATTCGAATGCTATGCTGTTATTAACGAATAGAAAAAAAATTAACCCTATAGAATGTCCTAAGGAATGTTTAAAATAAAGTATTATAAAATATGAAACGAAATTACAGAAACTTGAACAAACCGTAGCAGATAATGCCAGACTGGAGAGAGAATTGCAACAACTTCGACGTGCGCTACAAGCGCGCCGTGCGGCTGCGCCCGCGCATCCCACAGCTATGCTCGAAGACGGTATGTCATTATATTGGCTAATGTTTAATCTACAAATAAATAATCTAATGTTGCAGTGGACTTTACGAAAACTCAGAAAATATACGGTGGTATAAATGTAGGTGTATCCTTAAATTAGCGATACGAATTTATAATTAGGTTGGTACAAAATTACGTATAGACGTGAAGCAAGTGGTTGTGTTCAAAAATAAAAAAAACCCCGCCTCCGATATTCCGTTCATCAAATAGAAAAGAACTGATTTTCAAACGGCTGTACGGATTTTATTGAATTAGCTAAGAATAATCTGGTCAAGTCATCTATAAAACACAAAAGAGGCTTCTCACAACATGTTTTTATCCTCATTTCGTAATCATCTTCATCGTCACTTTCTGAATTCTTTACTGTTGTTACAGAGGTATCTCGGGTCCAACAATTAGTATCAGCGTTACAAAAACAGCGTCAAGAGCTAAGCCGTGCCGTAAGACATCTCACTCAACAATCGCACGCGTTGCAAACAACACAGGATTCTATGCCAGGTAGGTACCTGAAATAGCCAGTTGAAATTAGAATATGTAAGTTTAAATGGAAATGGCCAAATCACTCGCAGAACCAACAACCGATGAGGAAGAAAGGTTCTCGAGTGGCGTCCATGAACCGGAAGACGCAGCGTAGCCCCCCAACTAGGTGGACCGACGATCTGGTCAAACCGCGGGGAGCCGATAGATGCGGGAGGCAAACAGCTGCTCAATTAGGCTCTCTATGGAGGAGGCCTATGTTCAGCAGTAGACGTCTTCCGGCTGATAATGATGATGACCTACCATAGCTTAGTTATAACTGTTACTATATCTACCGTACATGCATACCATTTACGTCTACTGAATACGTCATTAAAAAGCGGTTCTATTTAAAACCAAAAGAGTATTGGTTTCTCTAGTCTACCGCTTTGTTGAAAGTGTAGTTATGGCGCGAGTAACTCCTAAAATACTATTCCGCTGGGAATCTTATCAATAAAACAGTCAGCAGTTTAACCGAGTCTACATAGACCACGGATGGATTTGATAAAGAGCTTTCGGTGTAGTAAGATTCAAACTTTAATTTGTCTATATGTGTATATTGCACCTAAATTGCAGGTACCTCCGTACCTAAATGCACATCTCATGGGGTGCAGTTTCAAAGGGCAATTTCTCATATTATATGCATACAAACTCAACTTGGCAAAATTTATTTTTAGTCAGAAATTCTCCTCTTTTTTGTTATCAAATTATTATTATTGTTATTATTTTTTTTTCCTTAAAACTTTTATAATGAGTATTAATAATATTTGTATGGGCATTTTTAATGAATATTTTGTTCCTATTTGTATGGTTTCTGCTTACTCTGTTTTATGTACTTACTCAAAATGGCTTAGTTGCACTCACTGTAGATTAACTATTGCTGTACCTTCCTTAATTATTACTTTTTTTTGTTACCTATATGCGTCCGTGATGTCATTGTCGGTACGCCCCGACTGAAAACCAGTAACTGAGGCTGTAGTTTACAGACTCAGTTGTATGCTGAGTCGGGGCCTGTTCCTGACCTCATATACAATATCTGTTATTTGTTTGTCTTTTTATTACATAATTATATATAATTCGTTTTAGTTGTTTAATGATATTGTGTGTGTTGTGTAGGAATAAATGTATTTTCTTTCTTTCTTTCTTTCTATATTAATACCTACTCTTCTTGTCGGCGTGTGTGTAGCCGTAAGAAAAAACTAATAAATAATATAATGTTTACAGAAAAACGCCGACCTTTGTCATCATCCTGGCAAGAGACAAATCTAGACACGGGACATACAATCGACCACGGAAATAACGACTACGAATACGAAGTCAACCGGCCTTTGGTCCCACCGGGGCATTATGACCAAATCAATGTAGAGACCCCACTATATGTGGATACTAGAGGACCCGGTGATGTGTCATCTCCACTTACTAGCGAAGATATGCAACAAAGTGGATTTGGTGAGTGTTTTCATTAAAAAAACTTCTAAACTTACATATATATATTTACAACAACTGTCCTTTGCTCGTTTCGGATCATCGGCTCAAAAGCATCAGAAATGCTTTCCACCATACTCATTTTCTATGAAGCTTATAAAATTCTCACAATCATAATAAGCGAAATATAAACAGACATACATAGCCTTACAAGGTAATTTACAACTGCCTTTATTTTTTCCAGTGAATCTATCCAATGTGGAAAAGCAAGAGATCAAAACGGTCCGCATAGTAAAACGAGAAAGCGAACGAAGACAACGCGATCGCGAACGCTCTTTGCAACCGTTATCTGACTGGCCTTCTCACCCCATCACTGCAAACCTCGACCAATTCATTGAAGAAGAATTAGTCCAGTCCCTCAATAACACTCGAGCATCATCAATACCTAGAAACGATTACAACTACAGAAACCCTCCCAACTATCTTAGCATCACTGAACAAAATATGGAATTGAGTCCGAAATATGTCTCAAGTCCGTCCTTGTCGAACTATGATTACACCAATTCAATGAACAGCAGTTACACTCAAAGCGTTTCCATGAATAGTAGTTACAGCAAAAGCTACGAACGAGGCTACGATAGGAACATGTCCATATCTAACCAATACTTGAATAGTCCCACGGAAAGTTCCAGAACTTTAACCAACGATCCGTTATCGAAGACGAGTAGTATAGTTAGTTTGACCAAGTCCGTTGAGTTGTCTCCTATATTTAAAAGTGAAGCAGCAAAGCAGATTATAACGGAAATGTCAGAACCCAGGAACGGGTCATTGCATAGAAGGCAGGTTCCAAAGGAAAAGAGGAGGCATTATACTGCACCGCATCATTTAAGCGCGAAGACTTTGAATGAGATGCCTCAGGATGCATACAATCAGGATGTAAGTTAACTTTATTTAGGTACATGAATTTCAATTTACTACTATTTACAAGAATTAAAAATGGGTATTTTGCATCTGATTCTATTATCAAAGATCTAATGTTAAGGCAACGTTAAAAAGTGTTTAGTAAGCTGTGATTTTGAAACAATAAAATTAGAGGAGTCAAAATAGTTGATCGAGTAACGGGTTCAGTCATTCGTTTAGTTTCGTTCGTAATTATTTCCTTTTTGACACTTTCCATTTATGAGAATCTTTTTAATGTTTAGAAACTTGGTCGTTCCCTCGACGATGCTGACATGGAGCGTGCGCTCCGCTCGGCTCCTGCGCCCGACGTCGTACGTTCAGCGTTACCGCCACAGATGCACAAACTGGCAGATAATACAATCGACCAACTATTGGCAGCACCACAGAAGATCCTGATCCCTGAGCGATATATTCCTGAGAAGGTAAATAAATAGATAAGTGTAGCTTGTGTTACCGAATAATTATTATCTTAAATTCCGCCGACTTTCTTTTTTCTACAAGAAAAGAGTTGATCATCTTCACACGCCTGCACAGATTTTCTTGAACCATAACTAAGAATACTTAATCAAGTCACAATCCAAACAAAAAAATGAAAATCGGTTCATTCATTCTAGAGCTAAGTTGCCACAGATAGACAGACTGTTTTGTCGGGATTAAAATGTCATCAGTTGTTTATATAAATAGACTTTGTAAAGGCATATCGGCACCTGCGACTAGTTGAAAAACAAATGATTTTAAATAATAATTAATCCACAGCCTCCAGAACTATCTCCTGAGGAACAACAGAAGCGTCTCGAGAAAGTTGAGTCCATAAAGAAGATGCTGACAAGTACCTCTGCCGATCCCAACAGCAAGGTAAATGTCTACAAAAGTAATTCCAAAGTAAAGATTTTATTAGGTGCTCTGACCATTCACTCTTTAGCATCAGATGCGCCCAACCCGGTGACTCTATAAAGTAGAGGCCAGAGACCAGCAATATAAGGCCGTTAACAAAAAAAATTAACATTACTGTAGAATTTGTAAAAATTTGATGAGTTCAATGTGTATTGGCTACAAATGGCTGTGTTATAATTATTTATTAACGATTCGTTTCTTGAATAGTTTTTGTGAAAAGATCAAATTGTACCTAATATTTATGTAAAACTTCTGGTAATTCATAATGTTAGTATTTCCCGAATATTGGGTACGAGCTCGAATTCTTTACCTTTTTATAAATCATTATACTTCCGTTGCAATAATTCATTACACGTATGACTTAACATCGCGTGGCATTGCTCCTATTATGCAAACCACGAATACGTTGCATAAAACAATAATACTTATAAATTCTAAAGTGTTCAATTGCTTCCATGAAAACGTTATTTAGTGTACTTAGGCACTGTTGGGTTTTAGTTTTACTTAACTCTTTTCAGTTGTTATCTAAGTTTACCAAATTAGGAGAAAAGAATGATTCTTAAAGTAACCCAAGATTATTTAGATTCTTTAACGATTTGTAAAAGGGTATGCATTACAAGGAATGACGCTAACTGATTAAGCTTGATTTTATTATACTTACTACTTTATTTGCATTGAGCTTGTGTGGAGCTTTCCATGTTGTCTTGAATGATTATCCAATTCTGCATGACCATTAATTTGTAAATCGCAAAGAATGACCTTTAATTTTATAATGTGCCCTGATACACGTTTAGGAATAGAACAAAGTAGCCTATCTCTTTACAGCTAACTATAACACTACATTCTACCACCGTACTTTTTCAATGACACGGTTCTTCCTTTTACGACTAATCAGGTGTTATAGTTTGTAAAAAAGTAACTAAACCTCGCAAAGCTTCGAATGGCTTTACAAACAGTGTATGCTTATTAGAGTCCTGATGCTGACGAGAGGCGGCAAAAGGAACACCTGCTTCAAATGAACCAGATATTGGCGAAACAAGTCACGGAGATGAGCAAAATCATCGCGGGTAAGACGATTCCCGTATTTTTTTGCCTTGTTTTGTTTGTTTGAATGATGTAGGATATTTGATCCAATTTTTTGGTTCAGGATACGGTCTCACATTCACAAAAATTCCACAGGAATATAATTTTTGGCTTGTATGTGACGCGTGTGTCGGTACCTACTAGGAGGTAACTTATTGTAGGTAGATATGTATTTTTGTATTGTCTACCGAACTTGTTGTTGATACTGACTTTTATAGTTGAGCTACGAGCAAAATCTTTAAGAGAATATTGAATACAGATACTCATTGAGAAATTGGATCAAATTTTCTACAGATGTTTGTTTCAGTAATACTGTGTCTGTTTTTGGCATGTTCAACTGTTTTGAATTCTTCGTAAATTCTCTGAATCTATTTACTTGAAATTGGTTGTTTGATTTCTTATTGCAGTTTATTTCACATTAATTGTCTGTTATACATAATAAATATGAATAACTTATTTAATTTCAGTCAAGTCATTTAACGTTTAAGTAAAACTATTGTCATGATAATATTTCGATTATCAGTTCAAATCATCTACAATTCTCCATTTTGTTGAATATGCCTTTACGTTTGCTAAGTAACTTCACAAGCAGCGTACTCAATTAATTATTTGTCCGTATTTGTTATAATGTTGTTTTAGTAAGATTTGAGTGTTGCACATTTGATTTGCAATTTAGTTTTCCATTACTATATATTTCAGAATGGTCAGATTTTTGAAACTAAAACAATTATTCATTACATTGTATTTTAAAGTTAAAAATCTTGTATTTATTGTTCGAATCTGACCTTTCTAAACGTGATTTGATGTGACTAATCTAACCACGTGTGTCCACGCATGTAACAACATTATGCTTGATGTCGTTTGTCCCGTTTCTGCAGGAACCAACACTGACCAAGGACCGTCTGCCACCAACCACTGAATCACTGTCACATATCATGTTACCATCACATACATATCACACATAAGAACTATTTTATTAAATATAATCTTTACACTAAATAATATTTCTTTACTTGCTCTATGAATATTTCGTGTAAATGTTACCAGGATGCCATGTAATGATGTGATCATCATCTCAATAATTTGTCAGTATTTTGGTCTACACAATGAAGAAATAAGTAACTAAATTATCACTACTGATTTTGGACAGATTGTTTTCCAAATTGTTTGATATTGAGAGTGCAATTACATTGTAATACCACGGTGACGTTTGCTGTTTATCCCCTCTTCTTACTTCTTCTCCAAACTTTACACCTTTTACATCCAAACCACACTTCTCTGATCAGACACTATCTCCGAAAATCCTAACCCTATTGGCTGCAAAGGACGGTCCTAAGAAGATCCAGTGTGCTGCAGCATGGTTTCGTTTTATGCGTTATGTTGTGAGTAGTCTCTTTATTAAAAACTTCCGTAGTTGCCTTGTTACTTTGCATTTCAAACTTAACAATATTGTTAACGTGTTTTAAAGGTAATTGCTTTTCAAAGTCTTTTGAACATAGTGTGTCTATTATATTATACTCTACTTTATTAATACCTCTATCATCATTAATGTTATTTTGTTCTCATCTCCCAAAATGTTGCAAATATAAAAAAAATGATACCAATACTGTTCCGTTAGATCGTTTGTTCAGTTTAAGATGCACTATTGTCAAAAGACAAAGAAAAAACGCCCTAAATATGTAAAAATAACATAATTTTTCAAACAGTTAAAGCGTTAGAAGAGCTGCCTAAAAACATGAACACAGAAGATTGGGACGATCGCTCACCGGACGTGGAACTGCCTATATACCAACAAAGAGACAACTTTTTCACTTAAAAAATATGTGCTGCTATCTGAGCCAACTTTACAAATTAAAAGACCAGATTATTACCCAAACACCTGGCTATCAAGGTATCGTGCTTGGCGCACTTAGCACTTTAACAAGTGCAGGTAGGTACATATATTAAATATACTTGGGTCCTACGTATAGATGTTGGTCGGTTATATACGCGTAATGCGCCAGAAAAGCGCAGATCTATAGTGATAGAAGGAGCCTGAAGGACCTGTTTAGGGTAGGCTTCTGAACTATGTGAGCTGCACTTGCATTGTATTTATTTGAGTGAATCTGTGGAGTGAAGCTTCTATACCTGTACCTAATTGTGATTTTATAGAAAAAGGTAATAATTTGTCTAAAACAATAATATTTTGACTTAGACTTTTGATATTGGATTACCTATATCAAAAGTCGATGACAAAAAAGATGAAGATAATGTCAGTAACAAATTAATCCGAGTGATTTTTGAAATAAAAATGCTATATTTACAAATTTGTACAAATAGAACATATTTGTATACAAATATGTTGAAAAAAAAACCGGGAAAAAAGTGTTAGCTGCTTTTTTGCTTATTAATACAAATAGAACGCATGTTCTATTTGTATTAATAAGCGAAAAAGCAGCTAACACTTTTTTTCCAGTTTAGGTACTACTAACAGCTAGGTAGGTATAACAGATTACCTATCTACAATATGGAGAACAATAATTATTTTCTATTCACTCAAATTTTGTAGATTTCGAAGAATTTATTTGTGTTACTAACCGATACCGGCCTATCACTGCTCAACGGCCCAATGAAAAGCTTTATATACCAACTCAATATAGAGAGAGAACACTATAGAGAGTTATGATGACCTTTCACGTAGGCTAAAATGCAATGCCTAAATATATTCATTATATAATTGAATATTACGATATAATAATGTGTTTTATTTACGAATCGTAATATTCTAAAACCATGAGGTTTATAATTTTAATCATTGTAGACGATAATTTTATTTTAACATCAGTAACATATTGTTTATCTATTTAATTGTTTTTATTTTGCTCAATCTTGACGACATTCCCTAAATTAATTTCTTTGTAGAATTAATGTGTAGATAATGTAGTCATTTAGTAATAGGCCAGTTATACTTACTTTTAAAACTGCACTTAATGTATTTTGCGGTTTGTCTATAAACAAATTTTATTTTTATTACAATTACAATAAATGAAATATGTTTTAAATATAAACTGAGATTGCCATGTTAATAGATATCTAGCTATAAATTGTATATATCTCAAATTCTCCAGTGACAGTAAAGGCAGTAAGAGCTAAGCACTATTAATAAAACTTGTTATGATGATCTAAGGCAAAACGCACAAACACAAATATTACATCTGTGGGTATTTTGCTTGAGTCCAAGTCTTTTGCTATAATAGCGCGCACGATAATCATTTAAACTAAATAATATACATAATAACGTATTAGCCCGTACTGCTTTTATACATATTGTCACTTGACCCTAGATTTATATTTTTATAGACGAATATCAATGCGTTTTAGTATTATTTCGTTAAATTATAATTGTAGGTACTTATATATATAATTATTAATTATATACTTCCTTTTATTGATTTTATGTTGTTATATAGGTATCTAGATATTTAGTTCGATTGCACGTTCTTGGTCAATTAATTTAAAACTAAAGCTTATGAAGTAGAACTAAATATGTAGGATAATATTTGAAATAACAATTATGTCATTAATTCTTCGCTATAATAACAAATGCGAAGACTTACGCGATTAGTAAAATGGTTGAAATCAATAAAAATTTATAGCATTATGCTTAAATTATCTGTAGTTTTTTTCGCAGAAGTGTTTAATTTATTACGTAGGAAAAAGTACAAAAATATAATTAAGAATTCTATGAAATCTTAAATACTTGCTTGGTGTTCTATATTAATATAAATTAATGCCATAGCAGGCTTACAATTCATCATTAAATAGGATAAATAATTATCACAAAATGTATGTTGAATATAATATTAAATAAAGGCTTGAATAAAATGAAAATTGTACCCCAAGTTTTATGTATGGACTTTATATCGTAGACATATTATAGAATAGCCATATTTGATATTTGATAGTACCTATATAGGTAAAATATTAGGTAGGTACGCCTAAATAAAAAAAAGCTTTAAAATGATATACATTATACATACCTATATACCCTTTTTAAACAGCTATTCACCTGTAACTGTCTTTCTAAGAGCTTAACTTTATTGATATTAATCATCTCTCTATATTAAATAACTTGTATTATAATATTATGTATAACTTTTATTTCTATTTAGTTTTCAAAGATAAATCTAATTAGCACCATGTTTAGACGATTTTTATAAAATATATACTTCACTTTTATTTTTAATAGAGTGAACCAACATTAAATTCATTTGAAATGTGCCATAGTTATTTCGTTTATAGGTACTATAATAATAAATAAAATATTTTAATAGATTAGACTCCCATCCTATAAATTTATCAAATATATAAACTTATAGTAGATCATTCATAAAAATTTAGAAAATAATATATAGACTGACTTAGGTTTGCCTTAGATTTCCACATATTTTATTGAATCATTTTTATTGCATAGTCAATTATTATTATCTACCTTTATATTACAAAATTAAACTAGATAAATATTTATGAATAAACATCTGACTGTCTAATAACACTTCCAGTACCTATATAAAAGTTGCTGTAGTTGGTATGTATAAATCATTGTTATAAACCTCTTGTATCTTCCAGTTTGCAGAAATTAAAAAAGTCAAATAATATTTAGCAATGCATTAGATAACAAAAAAGTCCTAATGATGCAATCTTTTGAAATGAAACCAAAATTTATACTAAAAACAATAAGTTACTCACGTCTTTAATCATAGAATATTTAAATCAATCACAAATCATAAATGTACTTATCTACCTTTTATAAAAATATTTACTCTTGTATGTATAGAGTCAATTCATTGATAGAGACGGACGCTATTTTAATCGAAATTTATTGTTTAAAACATCTGTTTGTAGTTCTTTAGATGACCTCTACAAATAAGAATAAATATATAATTGAAGAAGATTATATAATATTTATTAGTTTACCTTACGGCGTATGTAAAATGATACCTAAAAATGTATATTAGGTGAAAAGACACGTGGTTCTCAAATGCATTGTAATACTTATTACATCGAAATACAGCTGCCTTAAAAGACAGCTCTGTTCTGTGTGTAAACCAACGTACATACATCCGTTTGTAAAACACCTTTATAAACGTTGAAGTTAACTAATGAAGCCCAAATATAAATACTTAGAAAATCATGAAAATGTAAGATGTTTCAAATACCTCGAGGAACTTATCCTGAAGCTTTAGCCACACCTGCGTGTCAGCTAAGCGGCGTCCACAACGCGAACTTATGCGCTACACATTGCTGCCCGCGCGGATCGCGGCGCGGCCCGTCCTCGAACACGGGCAGCGATGGGTACCGAACAGTAGAGGATTCGGCTTCGCTTGACGTGCTGGTTTGGCTAAAGTTTTATAGTTTTCATAGCCGATGAACCAACTTTGACTTGCGCCTTAGTTATACCGACTTACAGGGACGTGTGTTGTTCTGTACTTCTCCTACTGTATTTACCAATCCTTGTAACGATAGCGTATAGTGTGTATCTTGTTCACATATGGAAATAAATACTATGCTACTTACTGTGCTGTTTGAATTTCTAACATCAAGAAATCAATTCTAATTTTATTATCTCAATCTTATATCTCTTATCTTTATCTTATTTTATTATAAACCTTTGAATTTTTAATTAGTTGGATAGTATCGCCTAGCCCCTATTTCATAAAGCGAAAAATAATAATAAACCTACAAATACAAATACAAATACCTACAAATGTAGTCGTATACGCCAAACCTGCGTTTCATGTAACAAAAATACTATACGTGGCTGATCTTTGTCAGTCATATTGACTGACAATTAATAATTGTTGGTTTATTATAATTTGTCGCTTAATGAAATAGGCATATAGACTTGATCTATGTAAATAGGGCGAATTCTGCGGAAATAGGGGCCTGTTTATAATCAATAGATATACATTTTAACGTACCTCAGATGGTATAAAACACTGGAACGTGGTCTAGTACCGTTAGGCTCAATTCAGACAGAGCAAAACTGCTCGAGCAAAATGCTCGAGCAGTTTTTAGTGCTATATGAATATCAACCTTAATCTATTTAGACAAAGCTGAAAGTAGTATGCAACGTTAAAATAGGTAAGATTTTAATGTTGCATACTGTTTTCAGCTTTGTTTAAATGGAATAAGGTTTATATTCCAATAGCACTTAAAAACTGCTCGAGCATTTTGCCGCTCTACGTGAATTGACCCTTAGTAAGCCCAAGTTATAGTGGAAATTATACTAACGTAACTCTTAAAGTCGCTGAACGAACATCTGTAGAGAAGGTTTGCTCGGCGTTTTCTTGCCTGATAAAATCCGAAATATGGAGATCCACATCTAGAGAAATATTAAAATCTAATCAAACCAAAACCTCGGAAAGCCGTTGGATGCAAGACATAGGTACCTAGGCGTTCAAAGTGGAGTGGCGCTCTATATAGTGGAGGCCAATGTTCAGCAGTGGACGTCTTCCGGCTGATGTTGATAAAATCTAATAAAATTTACCAAAATTCTTTTGAATTCCCTGAATAGGTTACTAAACCTACTTAAGTTTTTAATTAATCAACTATATCTATACTATATCTGACTGGCCTGATAGCTCAGTTGGTAGCTGCCTTCCGTTTCGCCTAATGACATGGACAAGATATTAATAATAGTTCACGGGTATTGATAAGATTCAATCTAAGTATATTGCTTGGTTGGGAAACCACTAGTAATTTTTATAAGTAATATGGGTAATCTACTTATTTACAACTGAGCGCGCTACCGTCGCTCCCAGCTTATACCACAATTACATTACACTAAATTCAGACGCCTAGTTAGGATTCGGAAAAGGAAGCTTACTTGCTACATAGTTAGTTGCCTAATTTGGAACCGATTTATGAACTAAGCGACTGAATTTAGTGTAATGTAGTTGTGGCATTAGGACATACTCGAAGGTCCCGGCTTTGTCGTAAGACAATAGTCGTTTGAATACTTTGGCTGGCGTAAAAACTTTGATACCAGAGTTGACCACTTCAACAAGAACTTTACATAAAAGGAAGAAAGTTCATTTAAATTCTGATTCCACATTAATTTTTCCTGCCTTTAAAAGCGCCTTGAGAATTCCACGTAGATAACTTCCATAAAGCCTTACAAAGCATATATCTACATAAACATAAATCAGCCTTGCCAAAGATTACCAAGGAGGTGGTCGGGGGTGGTAACGCTAATGACCATTAAATCGACGCTGCTCCGTATTCAATGCAAGCTCACTTGATTGATTATACAAACAGAAAAAATATCTCCATCAACGTTTTGTTCGATAGCGCAGAAGAAAGTGGATTCAAACAGGATTTTAGAATGCTATTGAATGGAAAAATAGCTGAATGTTGATGAGCATGATTACCAGAGTTTTGTTAAAATGTAGGTTATTTAGGCCCGATTTTACCAAAGTAGAATAAATTTTATTCATAGTATACAGCTACTGGTAACTCTCGGATACAGCTGATTGACAAACGAAATGACAATTAAAATGACGGCATTTTGATTGTACTGTTGTAGGTATCCAAGTACCAAAATTTGGTGTTATATCGGTTGTTCTCAGAAAGTTATACCTACTTGGAATAAAACTTATTCTACTTTTGTAAAATCGGGCCTAAGAAGAGTAATCTGGTGGATGTGATACACAAATCAAAAAAATAGATGTCAAAAATCAATTTGAAATTATTCAGGAAAAAGTAATTCTGTTCAAAATTAAACAATGACCCGTTAATCTACGAAGTCCTACCAAATAGCGTGCACCTGCCAATTGCTGGATGAATCTGGGGTATAGTAACACTATTAATTAGAATGTGTAATAGTATAGGTACCTACCTACTTAAATCACCTCGGTAATATGCTCCAGAGGAGCTAAGCCTGCCGCCGTCTCACCTTCAAGTCACGTGAATGAAACCAATCTATCAAGTATCTACCTAGTTCATTTGAGCACCTAGAAATCACCTGGATGAGTTAAGTCTACAAAGTAGTAAGTACCTACTTATAATGGATTGACTTGCTCACAACCACAGTAACTAAGTCTACCTGAAAATATGAAGGCCTATTACAAGCAAGAGCCTTGGAAAAATAATGCTGCATGAAATAACATACATTTTAACTAGAGAAACAGTTAAATAAGTATCATCATCGAACATCTTGAAGACGTCCAGTGCTGAACATAGGCCTCTCCCAGGGAGCGCTCCATCGGCTCCCTGCGGCTTTCACCAGATCGTCGGTCCACCGAGTGGGGAGGGGGGAGGACGGCCTACGCTGCGTCTTCGGGTTCGTGGTCGCCACTTGAGAATCTTTCTCCCTATCCCCAGGTTGTCAGTTCTACGAGCGATGTGGCCTGCCCAGTGCCATTTCAACTTGCTAATTCTAAGAGCTATATCGGTCACTCTAGTTCTCCTGCGGATCTCCTCGTTAGCTCCTCCATAGCTCTCTCCATAGCTCGCTGTAAAATAAGTATACCAAATACCCAATAACTATGTGTGTCTGTCAACGGGATTTTTTATCGTCATTTATTTGTTTTGAGTTCTCGATACTCAGATTCAGCACTACAAACAGACACAATGTATGGTAAACATCCCATTTACAATCACAATTTGTAAAGCATAATTGGTTACTTATTAACTATTGTTTTATCTTATCAGGGTCCATAATGATCTCAATTTTTACTACACCATCTAATGTAACATTAATTATAGAACGCAATAAACATTAGAATTTGGATTTAAAAGCCGAGTATAAAACATGGATAGATAAAACAGAAATGAGCCTATTTTTGGATTCAGAAAGCAGACTTACCTACTCCTTACTCCTTGACACGGCTTCACGTATTGTCGGGAGGTACCTCAGCCTTGCCGGTGGGGCTCTTAGGTCTAGGTTCTTAATTGTACCTATTTCTGTTATTTTTATAGAAAGAAGGCTTATGAAATGTAAATAAACGAGTGAATAGGTAATAATTTATAAATTTTATATAGGTATATTAAATAATATTTATGATAAAAAATACTATATACCTTACTGTTATATTATAACAGTAAGGTATATAGTATTTTTTATCATCAAAATATAATAGTGGTTGTTATTCAAAAGACAACAAAGTGGTTCATGCTTCCAGGGCTCAAATTTTACTATGCGAACATCGAATAACAGAAACGTGGCCTAATTAAAATAAGTTGATTGTCCATTTCCAAAGCCAAACGACGACGACGTGAAATAAATGTTAAGCCGAGCTGTATGTAAAGAACTTCCTAGTAACGTAAGTATTGTAAACAGACATATTGGGAGACGGGCATTATAGGAAATGGACATTTCGCGAAAGAGACATTTTGAGTAACGGACAATTTTAATGTGTGTAAAATACCCATTTTACACACATTAAAATTTTGTGTGTACTTGTATGTACCTAAAGGGTTATACGTAAAGGGGTCGATATAAATTAATGAAATAGTAAAAATTATTCCTACTATTGTTTTTTCTTGCATTGGACTTTTTTTATTCCTTTTTTCATATTACCTAATCATACTCACCACTGTAAATGGTTGGCTACAGTTGCCAACTCAACTTGCAAAAGGTTCTACTCGTTTCGTGGCCATCACTCATCAGGAAACCTCCTGTCTTTAATTACCACGACTATCATCGATTATTCTAATACCTAAATATCTATATTAATAATATCTATTTATAAATTCTAATAATAATAATAAGCCTCGACCAACACCTCGAGAGGCTCTCGCTAGACGGTTGGATCAAGGGTCAGATTCAGAAGGCAGTACTCCTTGACACGGCACGTATTGTCAGGAGGTTCCTCACTCTGCAGCCCTAACCACCGGTAGCTTGGGCCTTGCCCCGCTGCCGGCGGCACTCTAGGTTTAGGTTTTTTTATAGTATTTTTGTAATTTATTTTTATAGGAATATTGTAAAAAAACTTAAATTTAAGATAATTAAATAAATGAGGTGAATAATAATAGTAATTTGGCAGAAGTGGCGAGGTGTAGGTGTGTAGCTCGTTGTAGTTAATGAAACTTCAGTATCCAGGATCAGGTGTATAATTGCCGTACGGTACACAATTTACAGCTACACATAAAAATGCCTCTCCGGCCACATAAACTAATTTACTCAATTAAAATATTATAAAATACGGAGCGACGTGTGCGCTCGCGACGTAGATAGAGATCGAGAAGAAGGATGTGCCTTCGTGGCGCCAGACGGCGCTGCCAAACTATGGTTTCGTCACATATGGTTTCGTTCTATGCTTAGTTCGTTCCAATAACATAGACTACATACATAAAACATAGATAATATAGCAACTGTACAAATATGTTGTGGCGCGTACACACGTCACATCAATATAGGTACCTACCTATTTCTAATAGTATACAGGACCTGAAAAAATGATTTCGCCCAGGATTATAAATATGATACCGCCAAACTTATTTGAATTAGTGGGGAAACATAAATCTATTAATATGTGACAAAAACAATGCGCAATGTCATTCACGATTTATATGTGTAGGTAGGTCTCAAAATTATTAGCGCACAAGATATTCGAGTATTCTCAGTGAATTTAGGCTTAAGGAACAAGTTTATAAAAATCTTCACTGATAAGTATCGATCGATTACGTATCGCTCCTCAGAGATCGTTGCTACTAAACTCTTTGTTTACAATGATAAATATAGCGATTGAAATGCAATGCGCACTCTCTACGCGGCCAGTTCAATGCCAACCGCGCTTCCTTCCGTTATTTTGTAGAGTAACGGCCACGGGCGGCTTTACTTTAATTTGCTGGGGTTTTAGCTAATAATAGTAATAATAACGCTGAACGATCACGCACATAGATACTCGACCCTATAATTAAGAATTGTATTTTTTTTATAACACGGACAGACAAACAAGCTGACGGCCCGCCTGATGGTAAGCAGTTACCGTCGCCTATAGACACCTGCAACACCAGGGGCGTTGCCGATGCGTTGCCTACCTTTTAAGACTCTATTTACCTGTCGCTTGAAGCGCCCCATGTTGTAGCTCAGTGGAAACACCTCAGAGGATAGCTCATTCCACATCTTGCAAGTATGTATCACGTGTTTTACTGCACTTGACAAGTAAGCAAGTATGAAGAAAATGACATTAAACGGGGAAAGACAGTTTGTCTACCGTCCATGCTAACCCAGCAGGGTCCCACAACACCCAGATTCTGGACAAGTATATTATGTAGGCGGGGTTTGTGTATGAGCTTGTCTGTGCACAGCGGGGAATCGAACTCGTCGCCTTGTCACCACACCTAATAAGCTGTCATAATATCAAAGACTTATTGGCACTGTTATTGTTCTGATCTTTTTTAGGGTTCCGTACCCAAAGGGTTTTTTTTGAACGGGCTAATGCTGTGGGTCTCTACCTTTACAGCGTCACAGGGCGGGAGGGCAGGCGCTTAATTCGCCCAGCCGTATAAAGTGGGAGGCAACTAGCTCAAAGGCACCCCTGGGGTGCGAGCCTCGGTTTGGGCCGTTGCCGAGAAGGCTACGTCCACTGGAAGAGTGAACCCTATGGAAAGAGTACCCAAAGGGTAAAACGAACCCTATTACTAAGGCTTCGCTTTCCATCCGTCTGTCTGTCTGTTTGTCTGTCTGTATGTCAGTCTGTCACCAGGCTGTATCTCATGAACCATGTTATTGTTGTTATATTGGTGTTAGGCAGTTAACATTTTCACATATGATGTATTTCTGCTGGCGCTATAACAACAAATACCCACAAAAACAGAATAAAGTAAATATTTAATAGGGCTTCCATACAACAAACGAGATTTTTTGCTCGTTTTTATATATAATGGTACGGAACCCTTCGTGCGCGAGTTCGATTCGCACTTGGCCGGTTATTACACTCTACTAACGATATAGAGCTTGTAGCGTTTCAATCTTTGACTAATACTTACGCTTTGGCTTATGAATTATGATGTACAACACATGCAAAATGTACAAACGCTAAATGTACAATGTAGGTACCTACAATGCGTAGAATGTACAAACCAGCACTAATATTGTAACGTTTCACTTTTGATAGGTTACCTATGTATACATGCATATACTAACTAACCTTTTTAGAGCTATGCACAGGGTAAATGGTCTAATGGTGTCTTTTTGCCCTGAATGATGCATATACGTGTAGGTATGAGAACTCACAAGTCACGACATCGATCTTAAATGTCATTAGATCTGGATCAATAGAATTCGAGATCGATGGCTCTGCCCACCGCTCTAGCTTTTACCGTAGCTTGCATGTGTGGTAGTTTTATCTAGGATGATAACTACATTAAAACTTGATCGAAATGTAAGATTTTAAACTATCATGGTCACTATAACTACTAAAATATTGTTTATTAACGGGATAAAACAAATAATTTACATGGTAAATATCCCGTTAATAAACAACATTGATCGAAATGGTTAAAGCTAAAGCCATATTTAAAAATAAAACATTGATCAACAGTTTTTTAGCCGGATGGTAAGCGATTTTGTGATCGAGATGGAATACGTGAATCTAGAAGGTACCTATTCATTCCTATAAACTAATTACTATGTGGACATTAAAAGAAGTAAACCAGTAACTAAAGTTTAGTGGTTAATTAAATTCTATAAGCCTATAATTACTGTTTATTTGTAACGGTGATACGGCTGGAATGGACAGGATTTGGATAAATTTTTCACGCGGATTACTTATAAGTACCACAAAATTTAACACAAAAAAGTTTTTCCTGGGAAAATTAGGAGTAAAAGCAGGAAAATGGGTAAACTAAGCTTGGGGGCTGCTTCTAGTTATCAATATAACCTACACCTTATAACCTAGGTAATCTATGAAGGTTAATTAAATGTTTTACCAAGTGTTACATTCAATAGAAATAATATGAACTAAGATTTAGATTGGTAGGTATGTATTAGTGAGGTAACCATAGGTACTAAACGATGCTTAGGTGCTTACTCAAACAAAAACATGTGATGGTTGTTCTAATATTCTAACGGCAACACAATAAATAGGTACCTTTACCTACCTAAAATTTTTTAATACAGCTACCGTGGAAGCTATACTTGTCTGACGTATTAAAGATTAAACAAGGATCCATTAAGCAAATTAAGTTGAGCTTGCAAAGGTAATTATAATAATGAATATCCTAATTTTACGGGTTCACAGGCTGTATTCCAAACTAAGTGGATGCTATAATGATTTAGATGGTTTATAATTATTAACAAATTGTCTGGTAACTGTTGCAAAGTTTGGCTGGGGAATGCGCTAACGGGATGGTGGTTAGCATTACAAATAATATAACTTACCCTTGCGTGAAGTCATGGGTGATGGTGGGTACATTTAAATCCAACTCACTTAAAAGATGGGGTTCTACGTCTTATGTTAAGAGAAGCGTATACCCCCCCTCACCATTCAAAAAGAGCCAACGTTTTTTCACCTCTAAATGTTATCCGATTTTGATGATTTTTTTCTATATTTTGTCTACCCAGTAAAAAAACTATGCTTGTACGCCTTTCTTTTTTAAGTTTTTACAATATCTTCGTGTTTATAGCCACTTAAAGTTACGAATTTTTGGCGTCAAAGTTATGACAAAGAAAAGTAATTGTAACAAGAACACGAAACATATCTTCAAAAAAATCAAGACGTATAAATTTTTTTTTTAAAGTATTAGCGGGTGAAAACCGTTGGCGCCCGAAACGCTAAAATGAAGGTAAATTCACTCAAGGGCTCTATCGTTTGGAGAGCAGAGCGACGCGGACGCGACGGCAATAATATTATCAAATACCAGGACGGTTCTCTTAATACGCCGTACAGGAAATAAAAGACTCCAGAAATATTTTTCTGCTATTGTTTTCGGTCGCATATAATAGTGGACAGACGTATTTACTTATATAAACAGACGTGACTATTGCAAAGAAATTCATAAAAACGAATGTTTTGTGTACACACCATCGATCGTCACGCATGAGATTAATAGGAATAATAAAATTCCTTCATCTGCTGGCGGTACTTTTAAGCTAAGCTGACTTTTAATTGATTTTATTAAGATAAAAACAAATTGTAGTCCTCGGGGATCGGAGTACTTAGTACTCAGAGAGTAATCCGAACATTCAACGTTTTTCTTAAAAAATAAAAGGATAAACAGTTGAAAGCTCGTAAAATACATGTATGCCATACAAAGATCTGTACCTGTATCAGGTACAGCTCTGTGATGGCATAGCAAAAACTATACCTACCTACATTGTCAAAATTTTAATGTAGCACGCTCTTATAGGTTATATAGTTGATTCCATGTAATTTTCCAGATGTAAATTGCCAGATATTTTGCCGCCAAGGTAGTGTGCAAGCACTACTGTGTTCCGGTTTGAAGGGCATTGTAGCTAGTGAAATTACTGGGCAAATGAGACTTTATGATCGGATCACACAGTCTAGTAACCTTATTGCTACAATGTGTGAAGCCTCAGGATGACGTGCGCAGTGCAGTGTCACGCAAAACTATATTAATTTAGAGTTCCGAGTGATACTGCAATCTGTTATGGGCAGCCATGACGCGTAACATCAAGCGAATGACTAGCTCGCACGTCATCCGTTTCCATAAAAAGAAATATCATACCCAACATAAAAAGTCAAAATGAGCACAGCCCAAGAACCTGCTACAACTGCGAACGAAATTCGTTTTAATGTCATCTCATTATCCGTCACTGCGGAAGATTAAATTCGGGAGTAGGTATTAAGGATTATTAAGGAACGGGACAGTTTTATCATTGGTATAAATTTAACCCGGTGTAAGTACATTGTGAATACGCTGAGAACTTGAACAGCTTTAGTCTTGTACCTACTTTTTGCAGACTCTCCATTTATCGTAGCCGTTAAAAATAACGCAAGTCTCCGAATCTAAAAATGGACCCTGACTGAGTTTGAAAACGCCTATCCTATCCTACATTAGTTCCCCCTCTGCTTATATAATAAAATGAAATTAAACGTTGTTAGTTCGATTAAACAGAAAATGTGCCTTTATTCTTTAAACCAACTACTACAATACTAAAACTAGTAAACTAGCTACACTATCTACTACAAAGGACATTTGGACTGTATACTAGCCGCGACGGCCTCAGTTCAAATGCTCCAGCCCACTACCGGTAGGTAGCGTACCCAACATGCTGGCAGCATTGCCTCGTTGAATTGCAATGCTGATTCGTTGAACCAAATAAGTGCCAGCATTTTGGTCACGCGTCGCATCAACCAGGCGCTCTGATAAGCTTTGGAAAACGTGACGAGCTTTTGTTTTATTGTTTGTTTATTTGTTTGCACGTATATGTACGGCTTTTACGCCAAGACCATTGCACCGGAGCGCAGATGGTCAGGGGGTCTAGAAAGATCCCTTTCCATTAGCGTTAACGCCAAATGATAACTCAAAATGTATGGGAATGATATTGCCTGCGGAAAACTTTTCCTATAATGTGATAGCTAATGTCATTCCCATACATTTTGAGTTATCGTTCGGCGTTAGCGCTAATGGAAAGATATCTTTGCTTGACCCTCAGAATATAGAAGTGGGTAACGCAAAACGTGTTTTTTGATAAACAGTGATAAAGTATCACAATATCGATTCACAATTGGCTGAGATATCGTATAACAAAAAACAAACAAGAAAGCTTCTCCTTTAGTTTGAACTAAAATATAGTGGTTTCATTTATATTTGTGTATAGTAGAACATATTTTTTATAGGTACGTTTAGAAAGGAAATAGGAGTTGATTTATTTGGTAAAGAAAGAAATTGTCTTAAAAAAAAAGCAACTGATTCAGGCATGACTTCGTGGAAGTTCACTCATGAATTCGTTCATTTTGTATTTAAATTGACTTTGTCTTTAGAACAGTCCACAGATAACTTTATACTGTGGGATCAAGGAGGAGATGAATGCCAATACACCAAGAAAACAGCGTAGATTAGAAATATGCCCAAAAACCGTTATAAACCTAGGTTTAAAACGGTTTTTTCCATGGTATATATGGTATTTTGCAGCACCATCTAGATGCTGCAAAATGAGTGGGTTATACGGCTAGCTACGGCGGGCTAGGTTTAAAACGGTTTTTTGGCATATTTCTGATCTACGCTCCACTTATATAGCCCGCTCATTTTGCAGCGCCATCTAGGTTTATAACGGTTTTTGGCATATTTCTAATCTACGCTGTTTTCTTGGTGTATTGGTATTCCTCTCCTTCTTGTTCCATGTTCCATATGACAGTCATCTGTAGTTTAAGGAATGTTGCACCACGGACGGCATCGCAGCTTTTAATTGTTAATTAATAGTTATGCAAACGCTAACGTTCGATAAAAACAAACTAGTATGTTTGCTCAAGTCTTGCTCCTATAATCTGTTTGATTCCAGTCTCGATAACAACTTATCCATCCCCACATACAAGTGCCGGTTTACCGTTGGTTGACCCGAGCCACTGATCATAAATGCATTACACTTACTTTGCGAGACATTATTTTTTGGGGATTATCATGCAAGCAGTTTTAGTTTTTTTTTACTTATATTTTGCCGTCTTTAATAAATAATAAATAAATAAATATGTGTGGACATTTCACACAGCGCCGTCTAGCCCCAAACTAAGCATAGCTTGTATTATGGGAAACCGGATAACTGATACAATACTTATATACTTTTTGTTTGTAACTACATACATAGAATACAATATAACACCCAGACACAGAAGAAATATCGATGTTCATCACACAAATGTTTGTCCTGGATGGGAATCGAACCCACAACCTATAGTTCAGAAGGCAGAGCTTCTACCAACTGAGCTAACAGGCCAGTCAAATTTCTTCTTTGTCACAGTCCGGGTAGTCTTAGTCACAGTCTGGGTAGTCATAGTCCCGTCTAAGTCAGGTAGCCACAATCTAGTCTAAGCCATGCCCTGGTAAAGTAATGGCAGCTTTACTAGAAGCTTCTATGGAATTTTGGAAGCAACACGAAAAACCACGTTTCACCACATTATATCACTTGCCCACACTCACGCTCATAATTCAGCAATTAATGCGTAAAACGCCACCAAAAAAAGGACAGGTTTTGAAAAATAATACAATACAACGACGTGAACTTTTCCGGTTCTCGCCAAAACTCCTTCCAATTTTAGGTAATGCATATTTTTGACATGGAGTTTTCTGGTCCTTATTCATTTTCTAGATTTGAATGCAATCGATTTACCAACAAATCAATTAATTGGTAACATTTAAATACGACGATAAGTTTCTTATTTGTTTGTTTTAAAAAGTGATTAAGTGCTTATGTTTATTCTTACATAATCGGTACGCATCTAGAATTTGATGTTACGAGAAAATTGTTCCCCGTGTGGTCCCGGTTACGAATAGGACCACCCCATCTCTTCCCGTGGGTGCCGTAGAAGGCGGCTAAGGGAATATCCAGGGAATGGGTCGCAGCGTTCCCCTCGGTCTTGGTGGCAATCAATCTTCACCTACTGCGATCACCAAGCCGCCTGCCAAGCGTGGTGATTATGGCAAACCCCCCCCCCCTAATGACAAGCACAAATAAAAACGGCCCCCAGTCCCCGGCAGCTCTGCTATCCCGTGGCTACGGTAGCGGCCACGGTAACGGCAGGGCAAGGGGTGCGAAGAATCCCCGGCAGACGCCCGGCTACCAACCCCAACGACGACCCCTGGCCCTGGCAACACATAACGTGCGCACACTGAAGGCTGACGAAAGGATGGTCGAGCTAGAGGCGGAGATGGGTAAGTTACGCTGGGATGTAATGGGATTGTCAGAAGTCCGAAGACAGGGACAGGACACGATAATCCTAAATTCCGGTAACTTATTCTTCTACCGGGAGGGAGACCAACTCTCCCAAGGGGGTGTCGGGTTTCTCGTCCGCAAGTCTCTCGTCAACAACGTGGTCAAAGTCGACAGTGTGTCGGCCAGGGTAGCGTACCTGGTACTCCGAATAACCAAACGGTATTCGTTGAAGGTTATACAGGTATACGCGCCGACATCGGCACACTCAGACGATGAAGTAGAAGCTATGTATGAGGACATATCCGAAGCCATGCATACTTCCGAAACATACTTCACCGTTGTGATGGGAGACTTCAATGCGAAGTTGGGCACAAGGAATAGCGATGAGCTGAGAGTGGGGCCATTTGGATACGGGCAGCGGAACCCTCGAGGACAGAGGCTGGCTGACTTCATGGAGAAGGAGGGACTCTTTATGATGAACTCCTTCTACGAGAAGCGGCCATCCAGGAAGTGGACGTGGATAAGTCCCGACGGTTCCACTAAAAATGAGATAGACTTCATCATGACGACCAAGAAGCACATATTCGATGATGTCTCTGTGATCAGCAAGGTGAAAACCGGTAGCGATCACCGTATTGTTAGAGGCATATTGAATATCAATGTTAAGCTCGAAAGGTCACGTCTGGTGAAGTCTACGCTCCGTCCAAATCCTGTCCAAATCCAAAACCCCGAAGGCTTTCAGCTGGAACTCCAAAATCGCTTCCAGTGCCTAGCCGACTGTAACACAGTGGACGAGCTAAACGACGGGTTGGTGGAAACTGTCCAAGCTGTTGGATCGAAATTCTTTAAGACCCAACGCCGAAAGAAGACTCAAAAGCTCTCAGAAAAAACTCTTGAGCTAATGGCCGACCGGAGCGAAATGAAGCTGCAGTCTTCAGTTGATATGTCAGCCTACGGTGAACTCAATAGACGAATCTGGAGTTCCTTGCGACACGACTTGCGTGCTCTTAGTACTTCACGTATTGAGGCCGCAATTGAGCGGAACCAAGGCTCTAAAGTGTTCGCAAAGGATTCGTCTATTGGGCAACACCAAATGACAAAACTGAAGACCGAAAATGGTAGCGTCATTTCATCCAAGCCTGAGATTCTGAGAGAGATCGAGAACTTCTATGGACAGTTATACACCTCGACACGTAAGCCCGCTACTAACACAGCTCAGGACATCAGAGCCAAGTTAGTCCGACACTATACCGAAGATATCCCGGACGTCAGCCTGTACGAGATTAGAATGGCCCTCAAACAGCTTAAAAACAACAAGGCACCAGGTGAAGATGGAATTACGACCGAACTTCTGAGAGCGGGTGGTAGACCGGTACTTTTAGTCCTCCAGAAGTTATTTAATTCTGTCATCCTTGAAGGTATAACGCCAGAGGCATGGCACAAGAGCGTGGTGGTGCTCTTCTTCAAAAAAGGCGATAACACCTTATTGAAGAACTATAGGCCCATCTCGCTCTTGAGTCATGTGTATAAGCTGTTTTCGAGAGTCATTACGAATCGTCTCGCACGCAGGTTTGATGAATTCCAGCCTCCCGAACAAGCCGGTTTCCGAAAAGGCTTTAGCACCATAGACCACATCCATACGCTGCGCCAGATTATACAGAAGACCGAAGAGTATAATCGGCCGTTATGCCTAGCGTTTGTGGACTATGAGAAAGCCTTCGATTCAATCGAGACTTGGGCGGTGCTGCAGTCCTTGCAGCGATGCCAAATTGACTATAGGTATATCGAAGTTTTGAAGTGTTTGTACAGTAAGGCCACTATGTCAGTCCGACTACAGGACCAGAGTACGGAACAAATTCCATTGCAAAGAGGCGTGAGACAGGGAGACGTTATTTCTCCGAAACTGTTCACAAACGCATTGGAGGATGTTTTCAAGCTCTTGGAGTGGAAAAGATCTGGCATCAACATAAATGGCGAGTACATCACTAACCTTCGTTTTGCCGATGATATAGTCATAATGGCGGAATCGCTCGAGGACCTTAGCACCATGCTCAACGACCTCAGTAGAGTCTCCCAGCAGGTTGGTCTTAAGATGAATATGGACAAGACAAAGATCATGTCTAATGCTCATGTTCCACCTATACCGGTAATTGTTGGGAACGATACTCTCGAAGTTGTCGACAAGTATGTCTACCTAGGACAGATTGTCCAATTAGGTAGGTCCAACTTCGACAAAGAGGTGGCGCGAAGAATCCAACTCGGCTGGGCAGCGTTCGGGAAGCTTCGTCCTATCTTTTCGTCCAAAATACCGCAGAGCCTGAAAACGAAAGTTTTCAATCAGTGTGTGTTGCCAGTGATGACTTATGGAACTGAGACATGGTCTCTTACTGTTGGCCTCATTAGTAAGCTCAAAGTCGCGCAGCGAGCTATGGAGCGAGCTATGCTCGGTGTTTCCCTGCGAGATAAGCTCCGGAACGAGGAGATCCGCAGGAGAACTAAAGTGACCGATATAGCTCTTAGAGTTAGTAAGTTGAAGTGGCAATGGGCAGGCCACATCGCTCGTAGAACTGACAACCGATGGGGAAGAAAGGTTCTCGAGTGGCGACCACGAACCGGAAGACGCAGCGTAGGCCGGCCCCCCACTCGGTGGACCGACGACCTGGTGAAAGCCGCGGGGAGCCGATGGATGCAGGAGGCGAGCAGCCGCTCAAGGTGGCGTGCTCTGGGGGAGGCCTATGTTCAGCAGTGGACGTCTTCAGGCTGTTGATGATGATGATGAGAAATTTGTACTTATGATCTGTACCAATAAGGGTGGGGTTTTTCATAGACTTAGGATGTACGTAACGAAAAACTCTAGGTCTGTGGGTTTTTTACGCGTAGTTAAGGTAACCAATGATTATTGGTTAAATCAACTAAGGATCAAAAGACCACCCTAAGCCGATAAAATTTGACTTTTAGAATCTAGACAGAGAGTTAGAATTCATAAATAATAGAAGTTATAAACAACTGAGTATTTCTCATCAATATAGGTTTACATCCCTTGTTTATTGATCCGTACAATAAAGAAAAGATTAGACCCATAAGGCTCATGTCCATCATCATCCATCAGCTGGAAGACGTCCACTGCTGAACATGGCCTCCCCCATAAAACGCCACTTTGGCTGCCGCCTTCTACGGCACCGACGGGGAGAGATGGAGTGGTCCTATTCGTAACCAGGACCACACGGATAAGGATCATGTTAATCATGTGTAAATCCATGGTTATCCCATAAACAAGCAGGGAATAAATTAATCCAGACTGGATAATCCAGAACTGGTTTAATGGAGAGACAAGGCGTAACTTACGAATCTGTGAGGAAGACGTTAATCTAAACCCTGTTCCTGAATCTTAGATATTTTATGTAAACAAAGTAATGTCACGAAAAGTCACTGTTAAAGTGACTTGCCAGTTGCCTAAACATTTTTTACTTCTGAAACGTATTTTTATTAAATGGAGTTTAAGAGTATCAATCTTACTGATTAACAAGCAAAACTTTGCATACAAAATATTAGTAGGATATGAAGTAGGATTTAACAATCCCAAAGTTCTAAAGGTAAAATTTTAGGAAGACGTACATAAAACATTAACATACATTACTTAAGTTTTTTAACTGACCAGAAACCTTATAAGTTATGCTGACAACTCTGACAAACATTCTATAATTTTAAATCGAGAGATTTATTCATATTTGATCTATAAATATTCAGTTTGACCTGTTTTTTTTATATTTTACATCATATCTCAAAAAGTGCATGAAAGTAGCACCATGTGTCTTTGAAGAAAGTATGGCATATAATGGTATGATACCATCATATAAATCCCGGAATGAAACGAAAAAAATGTTTAGATCCTCTACAGTCTACCAGTATAATAAAATATTTTCTACCAAAAATAGACTTCTTTATCATAAAATTTTATATATCCGATATAACGTTAAAATAGATAGTACGAAACGATTTTTATTTTATAATTAAGCAGATTATGACTATAAAATAATATTTGATATTTTTTTGGTCAAATATAGTAATCTACCGTTATAAAAGATATTTTTTGCACTGTTATCCCCTTTGTTTACATAAAATATCTAAGATTCAGGAACACGGTATACGAGGCACCATTGAATTTATCAACGCAGTGCCACTGTATTTACAGTATACCTTATTTATATCCAACCCCGCGACCAATACTGGTTGTACCGTTGTTCGGTCCCAACTCTCAGCGCCCACTACTGATCTCATTGTTTGATACATTGCACTTTTTGGGGATTCGCATTAAGGCATCTCTCGTTTTTACAGGGTGTGTATAGAATAGACTAATATTTTAGTTGTTGTTTTTTATCTAGTTTCTTTTTTGGGATTTTGAGTCGCTTTGAAACTATGTCAGCCACCTCACGTCTTAAAATTAGTATAAATACAGCTCTATCATCTAAGTCAAAAACTTTTTTAAAGGCGTTCTAATCGCTTGCGTGGATAAGGCGCTTTGTAGCTCAGTAAATTTCAGCCCATATTAGCTGTTTTACGTGATATAATCAACTGGCTCCGAGCACATTCCACCAGAATATGACGTCTTCTATGACTCCGCATGTGCAGCAGGCACGGATACAGAAATTACTTAAGAGGGGAGCGCACAAATCATTATAGTAGAGGAGTCCAAGAAGGGAATTTGGGGATATGGTGGTAAAACACTTAAGTATACGATACAAGACCAATTTGTGCTCTTTTCTTTAAATGATGAATTCCGTGCACCTATATTTTTATCGTCCTGGTAAATTGCGTAATTACCGCGCTTGGTGCTGGCCTGCCTGCGCCAAGGGTGGGGGGAGGGGGGCACGTACCCCTTGCGCCCCCCCTGTATCCGCGCCTGATGTGCAATCACTGTTAGGGGAGTCTACCTTTATCTTGAAATGTTTGAATTTGTTGAGTTGAGGGGATGTTGTTATTATTGTTGATGTTGTACCAGCACAGGCAGAATGAGCTGTAGAAATCGACATATCTCTTTTCTCAAGAAAGTAACCACCAATGAACGATCACTCTGATCACGTCATAAATTTTTTGTTGCGTTTTCATTGGATGGTTTTTCGAGAGACGAGATAAAATAAGTCGATTTCTACAGCTCACGCTACCCGTGAAGTAAAGGCGAACCATAGTCATAATCATCATCAGCCTGAAGACGTCCACTGCTGAACACAGGCATAGGCATCCCTCAGGCTCACTTTGAGCGGCTGCTTGCCTCTTGCATCCAACCGGCATTCCAGCTCCAGTCCAGCTAGTAGAAGGCTGGCCTATGCTGCATCTTCTGGTTCATGGTCGCCATTCGAAAACTTTTCTTCCCCATATGGTTCTACGAGCGATTGCCTGCTTCTCCAACGCTGCTCAGAACAGCCTTGTTTTTTGTCGGATTATTATTTCTTCAATAGTATCTCGATCATTCCTATGAAAGCCAGATTTTCAACGTCACTCGATATAATATAGCCATGATTATGTTCACAACGCTGGTGGTGGTACATACGCACCCACTATGTATGAAGGTACGTGTAAAGGTATGAGTCTACGAGGAAAGCCCTATCATTGTTGTGGTCACTGACACTGCAATGAGTCAAGCTCAAGCTTTGTAATAAATACGAAGGTAAAATGTAACTTGCTAACCACAAAAGGTTGTTCCTAAGTAGTGTACTTATTTCGCGGGTATTGTCATAAAATTCAATTTAATAAAAGACAGCTATAAGACGTTTGCCCTAGATATCGACATGTCATAATCTTACAAATTTATTAGGTAGTACTACACATGAGCTTCGATTCAAAGATCTATCATGCACCTACCTTTCGTAGATGATACAGAATTTGATGTCAGCAGCGGCTTCTAGAGCCGAGAAGTCGAAGAGATGAATATCTGGACTTTCCGTGTCTGTTAGGTCGGTAAGAAAAGGCTAATACGAAGAGTCGGAAAAGCATACGAAGCAAATTCTCAAATCCTCTAAGTAGAGGAACTTTTGAGACATTATTACCTCCGCACTACGCTTGTAAGGGGTATCTATATCAATTGTAGCGCATAAGTGCATTATATAGTTGTTATTATTGCTGTGTTTAGCATATACCATGTTATTTCCTTTGTTCGAAAAACGAAAAAGATCAGGAAAGTGATCACGCATTTTTGTCACATTCGCGCACCCTGTGCAGGCTGCGCGTGCGCATAAAACGGCGATGCAGCGCCGGCGCGTCACAGTCGCACGCTGGTCGTCGACGACGCGCAGACAAACCGTAAGTACGCAGTTTATTATTATAAACATCGCGCATGTAAACAAAGTACAGGATCTTCAATTAAATATATCAAGTAAAAGTATGAAACTTGTACAAATAAAAAAAAAAATAAGGGCTCGATAAAACCTAATTTAAATAGTTAATGGCTTGTTTTGTCGGAATCATAATTTTAAATTTTATTATGTGAACACGTGCGTAGATTTCAATAATTAAACTAATAGCTACAGCAACAATAATTTATCAATTATGTAAAATGATTTAGTCATAGTCATAGTCATTTATTGGTACCAATATAGTTACTTGTCAAAAAATTAATTAAAATTATCAATATTGTAAATATACATCATTGTACTTAATGCTTAAAAAAAATACAATTCAATAATAAGTATGAAATAAAAATGAATCGAATTATTTGAATGCGTTATCGTGGTGGGTTTAGCTTTATTTCTGGCACCATATACCTACCTACAACTAGGTACTAATTACAAGCGCTAAACCAAATCGTAAAACAAGAAACTGTGAAATAAGTTAACAGATCCAACGTAAAGATTTAAAAAGTGAATATATTTTTTAATTATTAATTTTTATATCATTACTTCATTTGGTTGTCACAAGCCCTGAAGTCAACATTAATGGATAGGTAATTTAATACTGTGTCCATCATGCAACATAGTAGTCACAAGTAAACAAATGCAAAACGTGATCAAAGAATGTCATATTACCAGTTTGAAGGGATAAACCTTTTATTTGGTTCGAGTAACAAAACTTGGAAATATAGATAAATAGATAAACTTTCATTTGTACACCAACTTAACTATTTTATTGGTAAGTTTTTAGGCCTAGTTTAGTAATTTTATATGTTTTAAGTTATTGTGATAATAAAAAATGTATACTTGGTAAAATGATAACTAAACTTAAATATACAAAGAGACTTAATTGACTTATAATTGGCAGTACATGGGCAGTCCTATCGCTTAAAGCGATCTCTTCCAGACAACCTTGGGATGGAAATAAAATTAAAAAATATAGTTGACCATAACCTTCTACAGACACTATCTATCATTTAATTTCAAATTACTACACTACTTATTATAAAAAAGAAACGTAGCTTGTATGCTCATAGCTAAATCTCACACGCAAAAAAAAATCCCGAATATTACTAAGACTAGGAACTCAACATCTTCAATTGAAGACGAATCGTAACAGATTTTTTGCGTTAAAAAATCATAGCGTTCTATTTGTGTTGTGGGTCCACAATACGGCCACAACACCCAATGCGAGCATGTTTATTACAACAGTCAAACCGAAATACTTATTCTTATAAAAAAAATAAGCTTACAGATGGATGCATTTTAACATAACTTATCACTACGATTTATTTCAATGGGGTGTCTTATTATAATGTAACATATTTTTGCATTTGAATAATCCCTTAGTTTTCTTAAAACTCAATTCACGATTTTTTTCTATCGAGAAAACTTTTCGTAAACGTGTTTTGTTTTCTATAGTTTGAAGGAAGATATGACCAGTTAACATGCATTTTTCAATTCTCTAAATGATATTCTTTGGAAAAAATTACACATTCAAGTTAGTCGATTTGAGAGCTTTCACTCTTCAGCCTCTTATGATGCGGACCAACAATAGCCCCAGGGATATGGTATATATGGTGGCTCATACACAGTGTTTAGATAGGTCAAACGCAGACTGACAGATTTGAATTATCTTACTAAATCATTAGGGATTAGGGAGGATAGGGACATGTACTAAAAATTTAAGTAACAAGTCACTACTCATAATTAACTTTGATAAAATAAATTAAGTTGATTGGATTGCTTTATTTCATTAAGTAATTTATAGGGTCTTTTCGGATCCCAATCAGTTAATACCTACCTAAATGAGAAAATTTGTTAATTGAAAGATAGAGCTCTTTTACATCTGAATGGATTTCAATAGTTAGTAAATAGTCTAGACTCTAGAATAAAGCATTTGTAGGAAGGCTACATCAAAATTTGCCTTGATCAATGTGGGTGTAGCCACAAAGCGTAGCTTTTTTGTTTAGTTTTTATTTCCTCTTAGTCTTTATTGTAAACGTACATTTTTAGAAGTATGTACTTATAGAATTTTCACCGTGTTCATAACATACCTACCTACAGTTTTACATGGGCATACAGCATAATGCTGTGATGCGTGTAACTGCACTGAGATATTAGAAACTCAGAAACGATCCCAATCACGGTAAAAATCCCGTAAGCACTTTTAAATTATGTACCTACCTGGTAATCAACTGTGATTGTTTAAAACTTGTAAACGTATCTGGTATTGTATTTTTCAGCATATAATTTAATTTGAACCCAATAAATCTATAATAAACTCTAAGCCAAGATCCAGTTTTGCTAACGAGGTGCAAATTTATAGCAAAAACTAACATACATAATTAATTTCCGTTTGATCTTGAATAGCAGTGAAAGCGTGCGTTAGTTTATTGACTTATGAAAATTTATTGACTTTCGGATACTTTTATTTGCTTTTTTATTAGCAGTGAATTAATTTCATAATAGCCTGGATTAGTTTTATATAGGTATCTACTTTTATTTCATTGTCAACTCAAGCATAAGTGGGAAGTTAAGTAATAATGATTAGAGTCAAAATTAAGTGAAATATATTATGATAAAGACGTCTTGCGAATCATGATGACGATGATCAATAAAGTATGTGTCCAGTAAAAGTATATGAAAACTATAAACACTTTATAGTAAATAATATTTATTGGTTACTACAAACCATAATGCCAACGCTCCGTGCCTCGGAGAGCGCGTCAAGCCGTCGTCATAAGAACATCAATTGTTACGGGTATAGTCAGAAGCCTGATTGAATTTGACGCTTGGTCTAACCATTCCTGTTACTGGTTCCTTATGAGTTGCGAGGTCAGATGGCAGTCACTCGTGTAATTCTGGTAGCTCGCCGCTACAGGTTAGATTGGGAGCCCACCCCAATAACAAATGGGAAAAGGCAAAGAGGATGATGATGATTGTTACTACAAACCTAAATTCTCATGTTGTATGATTTAAAAGCACTCCAATTTCTACCAACGCACAACTTTTTTTTATTATGAACGTATCAAATTATCCACTGCGCATGAATAGGGATAAAGTATGTTGATGACATTGATGATATTATACTGATATTATCTATTATTATCATCATCTTCTACTTCATCCATCATCACACTTCCCTTTGAACCAATCAATTATAATGTAATTAGTAGCATTAATTTACTTTGCACCTGACAATGGTTTCACTTTCGGCCGGCGACCTTAGTTCTCGGAGCGGTGACCTCATCCTCATCGGTATTCCATCAGCGTTTTGGCAATAGACGGTGTGTGATTGTCCGTTTGTTCAGCTGCAAGTGTCAGCTGTGGTATCACAGTATCAAGGGCCATAAAGCACTCTAAAATATAACATAAGTACGTATAATTAATTGTGATTTGAAAAAGTATTTTCACATATTTTAGCTGAGGATTTTTAGCAATTGAGGTCCTGTAAATTTAAGTTAACTTAATGCAGTATCTGGTTAACCTTTGTCCCTTTAACTAACTTTACAGCAATGTACAAATCAGACATACATTTGGCATTGGCGTTTCATAGTCTTACTTCGAACAACTTCAAATTAAGGATTGCTTTTACAATGGCATCAATAGAAGAAGAAGCCTTACTTCTGAAATAATTAACGAAAAATGTAACCTATATACGTAGCTATTAAAGTTGTGAAAACCAACTTTGCTTTATTTAAGCACAGCTGTAACTCGCAATGACGCTGTTTTATGGTTTCCAACGAGGCTGTGAATCGGAAGGAACCAACATTTAACTGCTCTTCAACCTTTACCATTTGAGGTTTGAATGCTCCCATCGGATATAAAAGGCACGGGCTTTTTGTGGCGAAACGCTATTTCAATTCCATTCAAATATTTTCGCGATATCTTTTGGAGGGCTGTTTTAATTAGACCTATTGCGCTCTAGGCTGGGCTCAAGGCTAAACTGGAGCTATGCATAAAGCTGAAACAAATTTCCTACAAATTGGACGAAAAATTTGTAACTTGTCGTAAATTTTATAGGAAACGTGCGTTGCAAATAGGATTTAGGATTCATGTATATAGAGCATAATTTTCTTTGTTCTACGACAAAAATTGTGACGCAGCTTTTCAAAGAAAGATATAGTAACTGATTACTGAATATGTTACTAGTGTAGTGTTCAATAGTACGCGAGAGGATAAAATATTGGAAGAGATTCAATTCAACAACGTAATAGGTGACGTTTGCTTTTTGAATACAACTTCAACCACATCAATGAAAATGCGCTATAGTTCTCGGTACGAAATATAAAGCTATTCTTTCGTATTGATGAATTTATCGAAACATTTTGAAAACTTTTGTTCAATTTCTTTTCAACTCCGCGCTCCTCCGCAGTCGAGTTAACATTATCGGCGTGATTAAACTATTTTTAACGCAACAGTATATCAGAAAAGCAGCAAGAAAGTGCAATCCGAGAAGTAAGCACTGGAAGAAGACTGGAGAAGTAACTGGATTGGTCAATAAAGTTGGCTCGCTGGAAGCAAAGGTATGCGGGAGCAATCAGCTTTAACAAGAAATTTATGGCTTCGCCAATCACTCCAAATACCAGCAATACTACCCAAAATCACTAACAACGACGACTACAGCGCCGACTTTGCCCGCAATAACGCCCTGTACGAAGCGCGCGCGTAAACGCAGCGGTCGCAATATCTGATTTGTTGACTGGTACGAGAAAAAGTGGTAGTAGTAAAGTATGTACGACAACAAAACCATGCGTGGGAGATAAAGAGAAAGAGACGGAGATCGAGAAATCTGAGCCGTCTACATTCCCGACTAAAAAACACCAAGAAAGAGTGTAATGACACCACAGCAGGATCAGGCTGTGATGACCCTATGCACTGACGAAGCAGTGGGTACCGCAGAAGAAAGCTCCGATAGACCCAAGAAGGTCATTAGCCGGCATCGCAAGACTAATGAACAACGACCAACCCCGACGACAAGGACCGCAGAACATGAACAAGTGCTAAATGATCACCAATCAAGTAGCTATTTAGTTGGTGTCAACATCTTGGTTATCGGAATTTACCACTCAAACTTAACTGGCAACGTTCAATACCTAAAGTATTTTGAAAAAATATTAGAGAAGATAGACTCCAATCAATTAGATTGTGTAATAAAACACGAAGTAGTAGGTGATATTAATATACATAGATCTGCTGAATATATGTCACAGTTGTCTAGCTTTAAAAGATTTATTAGTGTTTTTTCAGTTTAATCAGCTTGTTACATTACCTACACGCGTCCAGGGCAATAGCTCCACTTACAAATACAGGTATGGAATGCGTAGTTAGCGGGCTAGACTGCTATCTTCGTGACCATACTGCACAGCGAGTGGCGGTTCAGCTAAACACATCTAAAAATAGCTCTTAAAGAAAATCCCGAAACTTCACCAATCGAAACAACTTAATTAATTTTAAATATCTAGTAGTAGTGTAGTAGCGTGGGCTGGCCCCCACTCGGTAGACCGATGATCTGGTGAAAGCCGCGGGGAGCCGATGGATGCAGGGGGCGAGCAGCCGCTCAAAGTGGCGCTCTCTGGGGGAGGCCTATGTTCAGCAGTGGACGTCTTCAGGCTGTTGATGATGATGATATGATTCAGTAGCCTCGATTGATTGGAATCGAAGTATCTTAGATAAATTAAATAACCACGAATCAATAGCTAAGTCCATTATGAGCTCATTAACTATCAAAATAGATATGTTTCCTGGACTGGATCGATGACGAAATATAAAATTGTAAATTCTTATTATTCGACTTTCTCACTTGGAAATCGAAACACCCCGATGACACAAATGTCGCGTTGGCAGCCGGTAAAACACACAAACTGTACAGCATGCTGTCATGAAAGTGCAAAAAATATGTGACGAAAGGTAGTAAATTTGTTATGAAATCATATCGCCCGATATCTCTTGTCCCCGGATTGAGTAAAATATTCGAAGTAGGGTTAAATCAACGCCTTCAACTACCAACAACGCATCTTTTATGTCCCAGAACAATACCTTGACACATAAACAGTTGAGACAGAGGATGGTCCACCACCAACCTGGTGCGGGAAGTGACCTGGTGCGTGCTAAGCGCAAGGGATCTCCACCACCGCGTTACCCTGGTGTGTTGCGATTTGTCGCATGCGTTTGACACCGCCGATGACGCGTTGACGCGTTGATAGCGAGTAAACTGCACCACTATGGCATAAGAGGGCCTGCTCTGAATCTGATCCTGTCTTTCATGTCAGATAGGAATCAATTAGATGTAGGCGACCAGGGCAAAATAAAATCATCTGAACGATCCAACGCAATCGGCGTCCCACAAGGATCATGCCTGTCAAACGCCCTATTTACCATCCTACTGAATGACCTGCCAGCGGCGATCGATGTCTCACACATTTTTATGTACGCCAATGACCGTGACGTAGCTGCTGTCATGACAGAGAAAACGGCTACGGAGTTGGAATCAAATTGCTGTGATATCGTTCGTCACCTCGCTAACTGGTTCAGAGGTAACGGCCTGACGTTAAACTTAGATAAGACATCTACTTGGCTTCTTCTAGGTGGCCGACCTCCACCACCATTACGAGTAAATGCGGGAGGCATTTCAATATCCCAGGTCTTCCGTACGAGATTACTAGGCTTCGAACTCGACAGTGCGCTTGAGCGCACTACACATGCTGCTTGCATATACGTTATCAATATGGACATCCCATTCAAATGGGATGTCCATATCGATAACGTATATGCTCACGACTTGGAGAAGCTTGTTTTGCTCTGCGCATCAGGCTCGTCTCATCTTTCCCATCGGTTGTCAGTTCTACGAGCGATGTGGCCTGCCCATTGCCTTTTCAATTTAATTATTAAAAGAATAAATTACATCTTAAACCTTATTCAGTTGAATAAAATTAAAAGAATGCCACACGCGCCCTACATTATTTAAATGTGAGCAAAGTTCATCAACTTACAAAATAAACTAAAAACAACAAGAATTTTAGAATTGTGTTTTTGTCTTCTGCTGTTTACGTTTAAACTTTCATTTGTTTTTATTTGTTCCAAAAGCTTTATTTTTTCTTTCATACTGATTTGCGAATGTTGTCAGTTTGTAAACATTTGTCTCCGAATGAGTCAAGGTGCGGATTTGCGAATAAATTTGCATGATGGAAAGCGTTTCTGCAGATGTTAAACCGGTCTCGGCATCCTTCCGAGAGCATAACAATACTGAATGTGTGTTAAGAATGTTTTCGTATTTAAATGTATGTAGAGAGTCTACAAATGAGTCTTTACCCGTGGACCCAGTGAGTCAACTTTACCATATTATTATGTGTCCACGGGTAATTTTATTTATCTACCCGTAGACCTGTGCCTCTCATAAACTCATCTCGTCTAAGCTAAGAATATAATAAGTATGTAGTACCTGCTATCTTTGGGTATTTCTACATAACGCCCTGCCTCTATATCTACCTCAGTGCAAGCCTCAAAGTTCCCAATCCAGGTAAAGAAAGCATGGTGCCACTTTCGACCATATTGGAACTTTTTGGTCAGTTAGTACTCTGATTCTGAACATGAAAAATCGTGACTTCTTTAGATTCTGTAACAGGATTCTGTATAAGGTTTGACTAAGACTATTTAGTAACCTATATTAAAATAAACAAATAACAGTAATTAAGCACAAGGCAATACGTCAAAAATGTATATGTCAACAAATATGTCAAAAAATAACAAGATAGGATGAGTTTAAAGATTACTTGTCCAGGTGCTTAAGAAAAAGCATGTCCCGCCCGGATAAAAGGACGGATGAATGCGGGTTGAACTCCGTCTCGTGACACAAATATTTCCGTACTCAAAAATCAATGTGTTGATTACGCTAAGCAGGCGAAATACTGTAAACCTAAAATCTTCCTTATCATCAATAAGGCTAATTTCATTTCTTCAAGTAACAGTCATTGATCAAATGAATACCAATCACAAGATGAGTCCTTCGAATTCATGATAAATGGCGACCCTCGTTGACCTCAGGATCAATTTCAGTGTTACGCCATTATCTAATTCCAATCCACTTAAATTTATTTCGACATTTCGCAATCGTTTCATTCAATTGCAAATTAGATTCGAAGCACTGTCTTGTAAATGTGACGTTCGTGCCCTTCCAAGGCTTTGTTCAGTTTAGCGAAATGTAAAGTTCATTTTGAATATTGGTTACATTTTGAATGAGGCTAAGGGCATGTTTAGTCGTATAAATGGTTTGATAGATAGATAGATAAACTCTTTATTGTACACACCAAACGTTAAAATAAAAAGTTACAAAGAATAAATTGATTCACAAAAAGTGGGGAACAATGGGCGACCTTATCGCTAAGAGCGATCTCTTCCAGGCAACCTTTGGATGGAGAGGATTGATCAAAGTCGTAAAGGACGGGGTGCACATTAACTATCCTGCATACCTACTAATAAGGTAATTAGGCCTTATCATATTACTAACGAAATAATGAATAAACATACACATACGTACATACTAATGCCTATTGAAGCATTAATGATTATTGTGGATGAGTTTTTGTGAGCTTTATGTTACAATATCAGAAATTGTAATGATGGAGACTGGTTATTGATTTGTTTTTGGCTTCAGAAGTCTTTATCCTGCGACGATTACTTGTCAAAATGGATCATTTTATATATGAATTACGTATTCAATAACTTTTGTAGGATATTACAGAGAAAATGATTTATCTACAAAAAGGATTGTTTTTAAATTTTTTTTGTATGCGATTGAATGACGGATGAGCTAGTCGTTCACCTGATGTTAAGCGACACGGTTTATTGTTTATAGGCATAGCATTTGACCACTGTCTCACCTGATGGAAAGCAATGACGCAGTCTACGATGGTGCAATTGGTGCATGCTTGTCTAGAAGCTTTAAACCGCTATACCGAAAATGTCGCACTGCATCTTTATCGTAACCGCCACAAACGGAATTGGGCATTAAATCAATGTCACTACGATCCATATTCCTTTCTAAACATGGTGACCTGCTAATTTTGATCCCATTTCTTAGTACAGACAATATAAGTAAGTCACAAGAACACTAGGGGACAAGAAGTGACACATGTAGAGCACCGGTCCCGTTATCCAATGCCGTTACATATCTGCTCCATTCAGAACTGGCTCCAATGTGTACTTAACTTAAGTGTGTATTAAGTAAATGTGGACAGGATCGTTAATGTAATGAGTAACGTTGAGCCAAGCCACGGAGAGAACGCTATTATGTTGTTAAGGATCTCAGAAGGTGGAAAACTGATAGAAATTTAAAAAAAAATGTTAGCTGATTAGGGTCGGCCCACTGGGAAAAGTCCCGGTATTCCCTGAGTCCCGGTATTCCCTGAGGCTACTTAGGGAATACCGGGACTTTTCCCAGTGGGCCGGTCCAAGTATGAAAAAATAAAAACAATTTCAAAGTTAATACTTACTATACATTGCTAAACTGTCTTGACACTGGATTCACTTAGTTTTATTAGTTTTCACTTGAGTAGAAGACTTTTTTTTCCATAGAATAATTTAATGTACCTACTAGACCTATTAGATTTTGTTGGATGTGTTGTAGTAGAGAGCTAAATAATAATTTATTAACATCTGCTTAGTAAATCAGCAAAACTACAACAATAAAACTAGATATTCTATAAAACTAAACTAAAACTATAACTACATCATTTATATTTCTGGCTGTAAGTGTGTCCTGTTTTTCCCCCATCTTTTTCCCTTTTTTTTCTCTCTTCCCTTTGACAGAATGAGTACAGATAAATAGGCAAATAAAAAAATGATAAACTTTTAACCAAAAAATTCTTGCATACAAATTACATCTTTGTTTCTTCATGCAACGCGCACTTGGCCGTTTTAGTAAACAAAAAGTATCTTAAATGTTATTCTCAACAATTAGCTATAACCCTACCAACTTTCAGCGAAATCCGTTCAGTAGTTCCAGCGTGATGCGTGTTCAAAGTGACAGACAGACAGACAGAAACACAGACAAAAATTAAAAAAAAATTGGTTATATTTCTATATCGATTAAGAAGTGTAATGCAATCAACATTTTCAAAACATTCAATGTACAGAATTAGCCCAGTTACAGTTTTATTATATATATAGGTAGACTATAAAGATCATAATGTAATAATGATCATAATGTAGTAATGAGTCATAATGGCGGAATCGCTCGAGGACCTTAGCACCATGCTTAACGACCTCAGTAGAGTCTCCCAGCAGGTTGGTCTTAAGATGAATATGGACAAGACAAAGATCATGTCTAATGCTCATGTTCCACCTATACCGGTAATTGTTGGGAACGATACTCTCGAAGTTGTCGACAAGTATGTCTACCTAGGACAGATTGTCCAATTAGGTAGGTCCAACTTCGACAAAGAGGTGGCGCGAAGAATCCAACTCGGCTGGGCAGCGTTCGGGAAGCTTCGTCCTATCTTTTCGTCCAAAATACCGCAGAGCCTGAAAACGAAAGTTTTCAATCAGTGTGTGTTGCCAGTGATAACTTATGGAACTGAGACATGGTCTCTTACTGTTGGCCTCATTAGTAAGCTCAAAGTCGCGCAGCGAGCTATGGAGCGAGCTATGCTCGGTGTTTCCCTGCGAGATAAGCTCCGGAACGAGGAGATCCGTAGGAGAACTAAAGTGACCGATATAGCTCTTAGAGTTAGTAAGTTGAAGTGGCAATGGGCAGGCCACATCGCTCGTAGAACTGACAACCGATGGGGAAGAAAGGTTCTCGAGTGGCGACCACGAACCGGAAGACGCAGCGTAGGCCGGCCCCCCACTCGGTGGACCGACGACCTGGTGAAAGCCGCGGGGAGCCGATGGATGCAGGAGGCGAGCAGCCGCTCAAGGTGGCGTGCTCTGGGGGAGGCCTATGTTCAGCAGTGGACGTCTTCAGGCTGTTAATGATGATAAAGATCATTATTAAAAATTTTAAAATCAATAAAGAAACGAGTAAAACCAGTCATTCTAAACCCATTTTACACCTGTTTTATTTCGACATTCTTTGTGCGGACTGGGGGACCCAGCCCAGCGTATTGTCTGGGGTCCGTATATTTAGGCGAATGAAAAATTCCCACTTTTAATTTTCCGGCTGTGAATTCTCTACACAAATTTTTGGTGTTTGTTGTTTGGTTCACGCTGAAGTAAAGGGCTTTCAGTAAGCACCGTTTACCATTGTCGAAGTTGAGTGGTTCTAATGTTAATTTATAAGGGTTTATATTTACATTTACAGTAGGGTTTATTCAGCCTTTATAATAATATGCAAGCGGCAAAAGTTATATGGAGAGGTTTAATTTCAGCAGATGATAATCTTCTGTCTACATATTAATGAAAGGGAAGTCCTGAGTGACGGACTGACTGACAGACGACGTACAGGGCTAAAAAGGCCACAATAGTATACGGGGGCCGCCATTTTGATGACGTTATATTTCCGTACCCAGACTTCTCAGGTGGGGTCCCGACGGTTTTTATAGAATAACATGTTTAACAACGTAATTAAACTTGGTACTGGTATCACCAAGTGAACTATTTTTTCCCTAAAAGAAGTCACTATGTAATAGACTTAATATATTTGGGGATTTTTGGTTTGGTCTTCCTTTAATGGCGTAGGTACGGAGAAATTGCTTTAAAAATTTAATTCCTATGTTATAAGGGTGTCAAATTGAGATGTAACAAGCGCTAGTAAAACCGCGGGCTTGATAGTAAGTCATAATAATGCCCAAGATCAAAATGTGTTTATTTTGCAACTTAAGCTGTGAATGTACTTGCTTATTAAGTAATTTAAAATACTTATTTATGAAGTTGGTAAAAAAAAGTTTCTCTGTTTAACTCTACGCAACTGAATTTTTATATTGGCTCTAAATTCTCAAGAGTAGCGTTTACTAACAGCGTTTACTTATATTTTTTGCGTTATTTTTAATTATTCTATGTTAATTTGTAATAATAAACAATAATATGTGTGGACCATAGACTAACGAAAAAATCCTAGGTCTGTGGTGTGAACATTTCACACAGCGCCATCTAGTTCCAAACTAAGCATAGCTTTTAAAGGAACCAGATAACTGATAGAATACATAGATACTTTTTTGTTTGTAAATACATACATAGAATAGAATAATAACATTCAGACACAGAACAAACAATTTATAGTAGGGTTAAGTATTTAGAAATATCATGTACCTATTAATATTATAAAGGCATATTTCGCATATTTATATGTGTGTGTGTGTATGTGTGTTACTCCTTCACGCTCAATCGCCTGATCAGATTTGGATGAAAGGAATACTAGAGATAGCTTGCTAGAGATAATCCGCTACCGTAATAACGCCAACTTATATGAGTACTTCGTCAAATGTTATCTAAAACGTAGCGCACAACAAAAATGCATAACAGAGCCATAAAGTATTATGTTTTTCGCCTATAAATCGCGAATGAGGAATGTAATACGCAATCTTGGTTTACTTCGTTTACGAGGCTTAGATTTATGTTTATTTGCTTGCAAAAATATGATAGAGGATGATACATTGAATTTACGATAGTCTGATTAAATGATAAAAGGAAAACATCAATGGCGAATGTAGATGAGTTTATTTTCCACAAAAGATAAACAGTTCATCATGAACAGCTTGAAGACGTCCACTGCTGAACATAGGCCTCCTTTAAATAGCACTTTGAGTGACTGCTCGCCTCCTGCACCCATCGGCTCCCCGCGGTTTTCACCAGGTCATTGGTCCACCGAGTGGAGGGCGGACCTTCGCTGCGTCTTCCAGCTTGTGGTCGCCACTCGAGAACCTTTCTTCCCCATCGGTTGTCAATTCTACGAGCGATGTGGCCTGCCCAATGCCCATTGCTTTTTTGACTTGCCAATTCTAAGAGCTTTAACGGTCACTTAGCTCTAACGCGGATATTATTCTTGTAGGATAACACCGTCCTCTTTGTCATTACATTTGACCGCTTTGCTACCCAAGAAAAAGGTGTTGTTTATATAGTGCAAAAATAGGTTACGCGATGCAATCTATAAAACATTGTTCGTCTTGATTGCGTGGTGTACCAATGTTAAACATGAGAAGTGGTTTATGAAAAATATTGTTTCTTGGCCCATGTTTCTGGATAGGATTAATGAGGGACGACAATAATGACTATGCTGGCAACTTATCATAGTTTAGAAAATACGTCATAAACAGTATGTCAAGGCGCACAGCGTGCTCAAAAAATAGAAGGCAAACGAAGACATTTTATGATATTGTCTACTAAGAATGCGAAACTAAAACTGATATACGTAGTGAAAAACATGTTAAAACATACCTATATACATTTCCCATTCACAATTTTTTTAGAGCAACGCCACTGTTTAAATTATAGTACGAAACTCCTTACCTACGAAATGCTACGAGACATTTTGCGATTTTTTATTCCTTTTATTTTACTTTTTAATTTTGAGTGTCACCTATACTGATATTTAGTACCAAAGTGTCATCTGTGGGAGTTATACCTAATACCTATAGGCAATGTGAGGTTCTCAGACAGAATGTGCTAACGCAACGACCCTAAAGAAACCCGTTAGCATTGTACTGATAAATTCCAAACAAGAGTGAGTGTTCACAAACTCGCCGCTAGGGGCGCTGTAATCTCCATACAAACCGCGTAAAACATGGTGCGAGAGCCCACTGCACAAATACCTACGTCATCGGGTACTCCAATAGGCTATCTTTAGATCGTTAACCGACCCTTATACATTTAAAAAAAACAGGTCTGCCAGTTCCGATCCTGCCGGGTCATGGAAATAATCCACCTCCACCAACTTCAAATGCCTTAAATACTAAGTTTCGCCAAGTTTAGACCTGGCAGACCTTTTAATCTATTATCAGGGGCATCTTGGCTATTATTGGGCGTAGGTTTCATTGGGGTATTCGCTGAGGTAGGTAAAGAGTGTGAAAGGCACATTCTTAGGGGTCTGTCAGGTACTACTTCCGGCAGGGTGCGCAGTGGCAGACCAATTTTTTTTTACATAATTAATCAATGGTTAACTGTTGCCAGAACTTTCATTTGGGTAAATTTTGACAAATAAAATTTCAATTATTTCCATGACCCGGCAGGATCGGAACTGGCAGACCTGATTTTTTTACATATGTAGATGTCGGTTAACGATCTAAAGATAGGTAGCCTATTGGGGTACCCGATGACGTAGGTATTTGTGCAGTGGGCTCTCACACCAACATGAACGCGGGTAGACGCAGCAAAACTCACACTACGAGCTCTAATAGAATAAATTATACACAAACGCAAACACTCCATGCATTCTAAGCTGAGTGCTTACTATTCCACAGGTGCAGCATGAGAGCGATACTTGCGACGTTGGCCGTCCTAGCGGTCTCCACCACCGCTATTGCATGTGAGTACTGCTTTATATTTCAATCCAGTGCTACTGTTATGGCTCCAGGTGCAACTTCTTGCATCGAACCTTAGTCCACGTTTCATTAATACTTCTGTGTGACTATAATGTGATATGATATCTGCCGTATAATAAGAGTCTGTTACAACGTGAACCTGCCTTACGCAACTATATTACACTAAATTCAGTCGCCTAGTTAGGATTTGGAAAAGTAAGCTTACTCATCTTCCACTGCCATTAAATGCTATTACACCTTTCTAAATCGGTTCCTAATTAGGCAACTAACTGGGTAGCAAGACAGCTTCCTTTCCCAAATCCTAACTAGGCGACTGAATTTAGTGTAATGTAATTTTGTCCTACCCAGACATATCTATTCAAGAGCCCCAAAGAAAGTTGGCCGTGTGGTCCCGATTTGCGAATAGGAACTCTCCGTCTCTTCCCATGAGTGCCGGTGAAGGGAAAGATCCAGGGAATAGGCAGCAGCATTTTCCTCGATCTTCATTATAATCTACTGCGATCGCCATGCCGCCTGCCAAGCAATTATTTATATTTATATTATTTGGCAAATTCTATGATAAGCGCCAAAAGTGGCGCTTAATGGGAAAAGCTTATTATAAGTATATTATAGGGTTCGACTGCCAAAGTGCCAACAGAGTTAAAGTTTGGTATTACATATTTCTTCCTTATTATAAATGATCTCTCTAGGATTTGATGACATTCTTCGCAAAACACGTAAAAACTACATGAGAAATACTGCTTCTATTAATAATCAGAAGAACTTTATTGAAACATTGTATGTTCCTAGGTAACGGAAAACGAGCATCAATAAGAAAACAGTCTGGTATTTTCTCATTAAACTTGACTATCTGGAATAACTGGGATTGTCTTACGGTATTTTATTAGTATTTGCACTTAATAGCAGAGTGTACTGAGTCAATAACGGTATATAATTATGACATGTTTCCGTATACATCACCGGTTATCAAAGTGGATTATTATATGTATATACAAGTATTTTATTAGATCATTTTACTCCAGTATTCATTTATTTACTGTAATTACATAGTAATGAGGCCGTTAGGCAAATTAATGATATAGAAATATTGAACCAATTTATTCTGTAGAATACTGTTTTCCTATAGAACCTGCCGATAGGAAATTGCTTTTTTAAATATTTCTTGGTATTGAAGTAATAGAATAAGATCATAAGCTGACTATATTGGTTGATGGTAACCAGTCACCACCATCCATAGACGTATCCGGGCGTTGTTATAGAAATGTATTGTCTACACAACGGTTTCGGTCAGTAGCCGGTGTTGTTCGAATATTCTGTGAAAACAATTGCTATATAAAATTACTATCTGTATAATAATATGAAAAGCAATAGGTAAAGATACTCTTTGATTTTGTAGTTGTACAAGTATAATATAGAAAGTGTATATATATTTGTATAGTTATATTTTTTTGAAGGATTACTATCCTTTGTTATACTACCAAAACTTTTGCATACAACTATGGAAAATCAAAAAGAATCCCTACCTCTTAGAAACTTATTCTAAGTACTTCTACCTATAGATTTTCAATTTAAATTATAACCATTCAACGTTAGTCATGTATTTTTATTAATGTTTTTACATAATTATAGTTATTTACCTACTTTTGAAATTTAAACCTTTGCGTTGTAGCGGACAGCAGAGCGCGCATTGTTTGCTACTTCAGTAACTGGGCAGTATACCGTCCGGGCGTGGGACGATATGGAATCGAAGACATACCCGTGGATCTCTGCACCCATATCATATACTCCTTCATCGGCGTCACGGAGAAGACAAGTGAAGTGCTCATCATTGACCCTGAGGTAAACTTCTTTGGACTGAGCCTGATAATCCTGACTGCGAAATATTATCCAATAGCATCTACGTGCTCGAAGGACCATGAATGTTTTTTTACGCGATTGAATGACGTGGCGAGCTGGTCGATCACCTGATGTTAAGCAACACGGCTGCCCATAACAGTTGCAGTATCACTCGGATCTTTAAAACCAAGAAGTTTCGCGTGACACTGCACTGCGCACGTCATCCTGAGACATCACACATGATGTGAAAGTGTGGAATGCCCTGCCCTGGTCGGTGTTTCCTGAAAAATACAACCCGGGGTTGTTCAAGTTAAGAGTGAATAGGTATTTATTACTAGACAAGCGTGCTACACCATCGACCGCATCATCACTTCCCATCAGGTGAGATTGTAGTCAAACGCTAGCCTAGTCAAATATAAAAAAAATGTCTCAGGAGTGATGAGTGATCGGATCATAAAGTCTCATTTGCCCAGTAATTTCACTAGCTGCAGTGCCCTTCAAACAGGAATACAGTAGTGCCTGCACACTACTGCTTGGCGGCAGAATAACTGGCAAAGCGGTGGTACCTACCTAGACGAACTTTGCAGTTAAGTTCTACCACCTAGTAAATGTTTATGGTCTTTCGAGCAAGTAAGTACTATTAGCAAGTATTTACCATTGAGGACGAATTTAATTGAAGTACCAAATGCATGAGGATAACAGACTAACAAAATAGCACAATATTTTGTAGGCAATGTTCTAGCTATTGTTATTCAACTATACATAAACTACTACGAAAAACAATAATTGGAGTACTTATACCTAACAATTCAAATATCAATTCTTTCATCTTTGGAATGTCAATAATATCAAGATTACTTTACATACACCACCGTGTACATATTCGAAAGAATTGGTCTGTATTTGTATTGTAACATACTAATTCTTTCGAATATGTTACGATTTTGAATAATATTTTCTATTCTGTGAGCTCAACTCGAATGTGGAATGTTTTATGACAATGCCCGGCTGTAGTGTACACTTGAAAACTCTGCATATTGTTGTATACTCTTGGCTTGGTCACTGTAGTGAAACATAAAATGCTTGTATTACTTTATATTTTGCCAGGTTGTGAAAATAAGAACGTTATTTGGGTGGGTTTTAGAGTGACACTCAAACACTATACAGATCCACTTTTGTTACACAATCATCATCATCATCAACAGCCTAAAGACGTCCACTGCTGAACATAGGCCTCCCCCAGAGAGCGCCATTTTGAGCGGCTGCTCGCCCCCTGCATCCATCGGCTCCCCATGGTTTCCACCAGATCGTCGGTCCACCTAGTAGCAGACTCCAAGGAACTGTGAGAACCATGGTCCCTAAAACGTGAACATAAATTTTGTGCTCACAAGTTCCCTTTCACTAATAAAATTTCGTGTACTTATATTTCTAAATGTTCTTTCATTTTCCAGTTGGACGTAGATAAGAATGGTTTCAAGAACTTCACCGCGCTCCGAGCTTCTCACCCTAATGTGAAGTTCATGGTGGCAGTCGGTGGCTGGGCGGAAGGTGGCTCCAAATACTCTCACATGGTAGCGCAAAAGCAAACCAGGACGGCCTTCATTAGAAGCGTTATTGGTGAGAACCTGCTATTAACTATGCCTATATACTATCATCAACTCATCACGAGATAAATTGATGATAGAAAGCGAATGAGAGAAAATCGCGAGCGAGATATAAGAAAAGAATAAACATCTCTCTCTTCACTCTCACCATCATCATCAACAGCCTGAATACGTCCACTGCTGAACATAGGTCTCCCCCATAGAGCGCCACTTTGAGCAGCTGCTCGCCTCCTGCATCCATCGGCTCCCCGCGGCTTTCACCAGACTGTCGGTCCACCGAGTGGGGGCCCGGTCTACGCTGCGTCTTCTGGTTCTATACTCTATTCTATAGGAATTATTCTAGGAAGCCGAAATAAATAATTAAAATAAATAAATTCTCAATTCTTCTTCTTCTCTCTAAATAAATCATGAAGATGGGCCTCTTTATTGCAACACCGGTCGAGTTATTCGACTAAAATTACGTGAGTGCTAGCCGTTTACTCGTTGTAGTTACGAATACAGAATACTACGTTAGTTTCTATAATATCATTCCTCCATCTTTTCAAAGACCATGGACCCGGTGAGTCCAACTATTTATTGTCTGGTAATTTTATTTACCCGTAGACCCTATGAGACGAGATTTAAAAAGAGTGTCTTGATTCTCTAAGTACACGAGATAAAAACAGTAAACACATTTCTATCAGTTGCGTGTCCTCATCTTATTATCTTTTAGTATAATTAAGTTCACTATTATTATTCATTTAGATAAAGGTCGGCTGGTCTACCTCGGCGCTCTGCTTGTACTTCCAAACACTTTTGCTGAGTATTATTACCTTTTGAAAACCTTACCTATAAAATACTACTGTTAAAGTAATAATTAGAGGCAAGAGCTCATAATTGCCTACGTAACAAAAGAAAAGCCGAAAAAAAATTTGCAAAGACATTATGTGATACGAATCTCTATCATATATTTATGTACGTTATATATCTATATTTTTATTCTTATTAATATATAATTACAATTGCAATACATAATTCCTTACATGACAAAAGAAAAGGAAATATAATTTAAAAAAAAATGCAAAAATATGTATGTGATACAAATCTCTATTATATATTTAAGTACGTTATATCTCTAATTTTTATTCTTATTAATATATAATTACAATTAAGGTTGAATATTATCCTAATGAACGTCGAGGTGGCCCTTGGATGTTAATTGAAAACGTGTTCTGTTTTCAGAGCATTTTGTTTCCATAATCACATTGGGTAATCAAGCAATCTCACAGACTTTAAGCAGAGTTTTTCCTATTTTCATTAGAGTTATATCCTCGTTCTCGTGGGTGGGGTAAGGGACTATCCAGGAAATGGACAGCAGCATTTTCCTCAGTTCATTAAAATCGCCTGCGATCACCAAGCCGCCTGCCAAAAGTGGTCATTATGGCAAACTCCCCCGTATGATAAGCAGTATTCCAAAGTGCTGATTTATGGGGGAGACATTGGCTAGTGATGTTATATTCTCACAACCTTAAATCATGGTCACATACGAAAAATAACACAGTTTTGTTTACGTTCTACGTGAAACTCAATACTTTAATATGATACTTAAAAACCTAATATTCTGTATAATGTATAAGTCCTGCCCTGACGTCCCACTCCTGGCTTATTGGGAATTCTCCCATATCTATATTATCTATACCTATGTAATATCTATCCGAGTCATCCCAGTTCCTTAAAATAACGAAAACGAAAAGAAGCTATTGTGTACGTTTCATTAATATACCTGCTATTAGTTACGTAAATATCTGTTGCGTAGACCTAGTACATAGAAGATTCAGTCACTAGCTTAAAACAAAGCCTGATATGGATATAATCTTCATAATAACAGCATAAAACCAAGCACAGGAAGAAAGATGGTTTCCGTAAGATAAGACTTGCACAAGAAAACAACGAATTATTACAAGAATTTCAACTCCAAAGAGAAAGTAACTTGGGCAAACAATTTCAGGAACGTCATGAAAATACTTTTAGGAAATCTTTTGAACAGTTTCTGAATTACAATTTATAGCTTAAGTACGAGGACCTATACAACGAACCAGGCGAACCTTTCTTTTCTCTAATATTTACTATTATTTTAGTAATGAGCGCTACCTTTAGCCACATCGTCACTAGATATTTAGCTCACACGTAGTCCCACAAAACACTAGGTTTTGTGGGACTACGTGTGAGCTAGCTATAAAGTGATGGTGTATATCGCTATACTAGTTGTGCTCCACGGTTTATGTGTTATTCGAGAACCTAAACAACGCACATTCCTAATTTCATCAAAATCGGTTCAATTGTTACCGGGATGGAAGGTAACAAACATTCACACACACAGACTTTCGCATTTATAATATTAGCAGGATAGGATAAAAAAAGAATAATTGTAAAACATAAATTTTTGGGCATGAAAAGTCCAATGTATAAACAGGACAAAAGTTGGCGGTGAAATAACTTGTGCAGACTACAATACAATTATAATTCACAAGTATATTTTATACTAGCAGTCCGCCCCGGCTTCACACGGGTATAATAGTTTTCGAAGCGCGATGTAAAGAATATTTAAGGCAACTTTTTTACACCTTGGGTCACTTTATTGGAGTTTTAGTAAGTAACCCTATTTTTTTGAAAATATAATATAGCCTATGTCACCCGGAGATAGTGTAGCTTCCCAACGGTGAAATAATTTTTTAAATCGGTTCAGTAGTTTCGGAACTTATTCAATGCAAACAAACAATCAAGTCTTTCCTCTTTATAATATTGTTATTCACTCATTTATTTACAATTCTTAAGCCTAAGTTTTTTACAATATCTCTATAAAAAGGAATTTACAAAAATATTATAAAAAAATATTGTTATTGTTATTACCTATGTTGTTATAGACGAATCATGAAACTGCGATAAGTTTGTCATATAATTTTCTTATAATTTAAGGAAATCTTACATACGTTTTTGCTTAGGTATATACAAGATATTTCTTTAAGCTTAGAACAGGCTTATCCAAAATATCTGACATTAGGAATGTTAGGCATACGAAGCATTTCACTGAGCCACCGGGAATTTTTATATCCACCCTTGAACCTCCCTTTGTTTTGAATCTGCAAATGATTGCCATATTTCCAAGATATAAATCACTTTAATGGTTTGTGGGCTCGTTTAATATGGAGCATATTGAGACGAATATGTTGTTGACGGTTGGTTATTCGGCAATAAGCTGAAAGGGTTTCGGCGTGGAATGAAAGCTGTAAGACTTTTGTCGCTAGTACTAGAGGTTGTTTAAAGTCAAATCAGGCATAGTTTAGTAATATAGTGAATACTAGCACGATCCTATGTCGCCCCATCCTGGCGGCGCGGCGGACGGATCTTAGGTTTAGTGGGTTCAAGTCCCACATACCCCCTGCCCTCACCCCCGTGGTGGCAGGGAAGTGTGAGAGCATTTCCCTCTTTAAAATGTACATTTCTTTTTATGTTTTTATTTTTTAAATACTTATTCTAATTTTGCCTTGTATAAAAGTGCTAAAATTAGCTTATTTGCAATAAAAATATTAAAATTTTGAATTTTTGGAAAAAAGGCTAGTTGCGTAATACTTTTAGATCGGTCCCATAGAAATTTAATCAAACTCAGTTTGGTTTTTAAATCAGAATAACGGGAAAGAATAATTTGATGATAATAATCATCCAAATATTTCTGTGAAGTTGGTTGAACCCATAGATTATAAAGCTCGTTGATAGCTCATGAACATAGTTTCTCGTAGAAACACTACTCACCTACGTGGGCAGGGGGCGAGGTAACAGAACGAGACAAAGTCATACGAAATCACAAAGAACAGAGCAGGATGGAACAAAAGACATCAACGGGTTCCCGTGATTTATTAGAAATTCATAGTATTCATTAGAAATTAGTGGTTGAAATACACCACTGATTTTCGTATTAGGGGAAGTTGTATCATTGGTCAACTGGATTTATAGTCAATGGTTTAACCCTTTATATGAAAGAAATTTTTAAATGAATAATATTTTATGATCCGATATGAATTTGATATTCTACCTATCTAAACTACTAATCAACGCACATCTTTATACTTTGTGATTTCTGGTGATTATAAATTTCTTTTAGTAGAGATAGGGATTTCTTCAAAGCCTCTTCAATAATTTTTTTTTAAGAAAGAAAAAGATAAATAATATCTCAGCTTACTTTCTATAACCGTTGTATTTCTTACAGATTTCCTCAAAAAATATGACTTCGACGGTCTCGACCTTGACTGGGAGTACCCGGGGGCAGCTGACCGTGGTGGTTCTTTCTCGGATAAGGATAAGTTCCTGTACTTCGTGCAGGAGTTGAAAAGGGGATTCTTAAGAGCTGAAAAAGAGCTGAAAAAAACCTGGGAACTGACTGCTGCCGTACCGCTGGCTAACTTCAGGCTGATGGAGGGGTATCATGTACCTGAATTGTGTCAGTAAGTGCCATTTTTCACAGACTTCAGAAAGTGGATGGATGCGGATTAAAATCCCGTTCGTGATTCAAATTTTTCCTTTACAGTAGACTTCAAAAAGGTTCTCAACTTCGGTGTTTTTTTTTGATTGTCCTCAACGACCCCGACCTAAACGGCCCCCACTGTGTGCTACCTCAGAAGGTTTTTATCAAAATAACTGGAAAAATATGTCATCCAAGTGCTTCCCAGTGTGGAATTGAGGCGATTCAATGAGAAGTCAACGAAACCCCTTTGTATAAAATAACGTTAAATTAGTTTATCATTAGTTTTTTTAGTGTAGTAGTGTAGTTTGTTTAAAAAGGTCACATGATCGAAGTTCCTTCCCCTTAATAGAGACGATAAGAAAAGTGTTAATGGAGACATTCTTAGGTTTACTCTACTGTAGCAGATTAAGTCAAACTTAAATTACTTATTATCCGTAGTAATGGCTAGATTGTAATCTTAATGAAGGACTAGTTAAAGTACTTCATTGCACAAAAATAAAAAAGTTTTTTTTTCGAAACAGGACGTGTTGTCTCTTATAAAGTTAAGCAACGTTCACTGCGGTCACTACTTTGATGGGTGACCGCTATAGCAAAACGTGGTATTTACAACTGAGCGCTACCGTGCTTCGGAGGGCACGTTAAGCCGTCGGTCCAGGCTGTTGTCGTAAGACAATAGTCGTTAAGCCAAAAACTTTGACACCAGCTAGGCGGTCATGTAACTTGATTGCAACCAATAGAAATACATAAATGTATAGATTTGATAGTTTCAGTAGGTACGCAGGTTGTGTGTTACTGAGGAAATTTATAAATTCGGAATGAAATTACTCCTGTTGCATTGCAATCAAAGTTCCGTGATCACGCCGCTGGGCTGACCACTTTCCTGCCTACACAAGAAGAAAATGAAGAAGTAGATCTATTCGACTTTTTCAATTCACGCCAAAAGCTGTGCGAAACAATGATGTATAATATCAACAGTTATTTCAGTACATTGATAGGTATTCTAAGAAATAAGTGTTACTTTTCACAAGCTTCGATATAAAACAAAATTATTTTGTGACCCTAATCTACGTATCGTGCCGACGACGTGTAATAGGCATAAGAAAGAAATACTACAAAAGCTCGACATTGTAACACTAAGTATTGTACCATAAAATATTTGTATAATACTCTGGGGAAATAGTACAGATGCTAAAGATCTCTTTGTAGCCCAAAAAAAATGTATCCGTATTCTCGCAAATATTAAACCAGACATCAGCACACAACATTTTCATAGACCTTACTTCATCAAATTCAAAATTCTAACAACAGTGTCTTTGTACATCCTAGAAATCTGTAAACTCGTCAAGAAATACCCTCAATTTTTCAAAAAACTGGCGGATTGCAATCGAGGCTATGAACTTAGATTAAATTATAAATATGACCTAATAACACCCCAGTCAAAATTAGCTATGCATAGTTCCGGCACGCATACAATGGCCACAAGAATATATAACAAATTACCGGTATATTTAAAAAAAATTGAAGAGGAGAAAAAATTCGCCGTAGCTTTAAAAACTGTGCTATTGGATAAATGCTACTATACATTAGACGAATTCCTTTCGGAACGATTCACTGTAGACTAAGTCGATTCGCTCCGCACGTTATTGCTATACCCAAGCAGGGTCATTATGTTACCTTTAAACACGCTATTAACACCTGTATGTAATGTATAATAATGGTTGCAATAAATTATTGAGTATTGAGTATTGAGTATTGAGTATTTGTAACACAAAAAGGCGCAAAAAGCACATTTCAGCGGCACATTATGTCGAATCATGTGCTTATACTTGTACGTGTACAAATCACATGGCACCGAGTATTTTTATTATGAACCATAAACGTAAAAGCATATATCGGCGCCGACGCTAAGAACGTAAGTTTATTTCCTGTTGTGAATTTTTATTGCCAAATGAATTTATACGAAGACACTCCTTGAAATAAAGGGAAGCAAGTAAAAATAACGTTTCAATGAATTCAGAATCATAGTATGGTATAGTATAGTATAAATAACTGGCTGCGCCCCGCGGTCTTACCCGCAAATAAAAAGTAGCCTATGGGAGAAATACAGCTAAATGCCAGTGAAATCGCAGGGTTTCTGGTATGTTTGATAAATATTTTGTTATTTCCAGGCAGCTGGATGCAATCCACGTCATGTCCTACGATCTCCGCGGGAACTGGGCCGGCTTCGCTGATGTACACTCTCCATTGTACAAGCGGCCGCACGACCAGTGGGCTTATGAGAAACTTAATGTGGTAAGTATGATGGAAGGCATTCACAGAATCTGTCTGAACCAGAATTTTAGATTAAAGCCCTGAGCCTTGTCAACCTTGAGAGAAGGCTCAGCAGTATGAATGCAATTTAAGTTTATTTTAAACCAGTGGCTCGCCCCGGCTTCGCACGGGTATAATAGTTTTCGCAGCGCACGCGATGTAAAGAATATTTCAGGTTATTTTTCTACACCTTGGGTTACATTATTGGAATTTTAGTAAGAACCCCCAATTTTTTTGTAAATATAATATAACCTAAATCACCCGGGGATAGTGTAGCTTCCCAACAGTGAAAGAATTTTTCAAATCGGTTTAGTAGTTTCGGAGCTAATTAATGCATAAAAACAAACAATCAAAGCTTTCCTCTTTATAATATTGTCAAAGATTATGTAAGTATCAGACGGGGATGAGTAAGTAGTTCCTGCGTTAGCTCATATTTCATCTAATGTTAAGTGACAATAATATGGTGAAAGGTGATACTAAGTTATGTTCGGATGGGGCACTGGCTATCGACTACCCTCAATTTGAGGCTATCAAAATATACCTTTAAGTAGTTGGGGATAGATTGTTATGTTAACTTGAGGGCGTAGCTGGCCAGACGGATACTAGAAAATGCACTACCACCATGCTACAGTTTCCTCATTATGTTTTTTTTTTACTGAAATTCAAGTTCGAGGTTCGAACCCAGGACCGACGGATTGCAAGACTGATGAGCTATCATTGGACGTATTAATGTTTATACAGTATCGAGTTGAGTTGATTGGAGTCAATATTTAATAATTTCTGTTTTTCAGAATGATGGCCTCAAACTCTGGGAAGAAAAAGGCTGCCCTACAAACAAGCTGGTAGTTGGCATACCGTTCTACGGGCGTTCCTTCACTCTTTCTGCTGGCAACAACAACTACGGCTTGGGGACTTACATCAATAAAGAGGCCGGTGGTGGTGACCCTGCTCCTTATACCAATGCTACTGGATTTTGGGCTTATTATGAGGTAATGTTTATTCTTTCATAAAAATTGCTTCAAGTCGAGTCATAAAAACGGTGACTTTCCCGCTTCGGCCGTCTACGAAACCGAAGCTCCGGTTGTAATTGAAAATTTTTACGTCATTGTACGAAACCAGTTGCAATCGAAGATTTTGACGTTCTTGTACGAAACCAGTTATACAATAAAACCATCTATCTCATAATCATTGCCATAACTGTTGCAACACCGTGGGATTATCATAGCTCATTATTTGTTTACGAGTATTAATAGTAATAGTAGTAATAAAACTTTGTACAATTATTGATTTTTGTGCTGCACCATAAATAGCTAAAAAACATCTTCCAGATCTGCACAGATGTAGACAAAGAGGACTCCGAATGGACTAAAAAATGGGATGACCACGGCAAGTGTCCCTACGCCTTCAAAGGCACTCAGTGGGTTGGCTACGAAGACCCCAAGAGCGTGGAGATCAAGATGAACTGGATCAAGGAGAAGGGATATCTCGGAGCTATGACATGGGCCATTGATATGGACGACTTCAGAGGGTTGTGCGGAGAAGTGAACCCTTTGATAAAATTGCTGCATAAACATATGAGCACTTATGTCGTGCCACCTCCACGTACTGAAAACACTACTCCTACTGTAAGTACCCAAAAATAGAGCATTTTTTTATGTAAACGAATGACGTGACGGACTATTCGGTCGCCTGGTGTTAAGCGTCACGGCCGCCCAGTACAGATTGCCGTGTCACTCGGAAATCAAAATTAAAGCTATAGCTTAGCTTAGCTTTAGTTATAGCTTTTTGGGGAAACCACCGTCTATATATTTTTACGTTATTCCTTTCCGTGCAAGGTTGTCTGGAAGAGATCGCTTTGAGCGATAAGACCGCCCATTGCACTTTTGTTAAATTTTGTTCACTAAGTTTTTAATGATTTGTGTGTTTCAATAAAGAGTTTATCTATCTATCTATCTATCTATTAAAGTTTCGCGTGACACTGCGCACTGCGCACGTCATCCTGAGACATCACACAGCAAATAGAGCATACCTAAACTAGGAGGTAAACTGTCATGTTACGGTATACTATACTTAGCTTAGTTAGCTTTGACTGCCTAGGTTCTAAGGAAACAAGGGTTAGGTACTGTAACGAGTTTCATTGATATTTGCATAACAGTCAGATCTCAGACTTACCAATATAATGGTTAAAATATGCAACGTTCAGATAGATCTTGGTTCAGAAATAACTAACTAAAATTATCGTAATGTTTATATGTTGTATGGTTGTAATATCCCATGTAACATTAAAAATAAATGTTTAGTCAAGAGATTTCCTAATAAAATCAACACCAAATCACAAAATAAATCACGCTCCCCCCAATCTGAGACAAACAAAAATGAGTTCGACACAGATATGGAAATGCGCTATAAATCGCCCCCGAACAAACGCTCCATCCATTACTCATGTCGATGCTATCTCCAAAATACAGCCGGAATGGGCGCGACCTCCGTCGACGCCTTCGGACCCGTCGGAAGGAGCCCCTATACCGACCACTACTACCCTAAAGCCCGTCACAAACGCACCGACAACGCAGAAGGCAACGACGTCATCTACGACAACACTGGAGATCGTGGATGAAATCCAGCCAGAGCCAAAACCTGAGCAGCCGCAGGAGCCTGATGAAAAACCTCAGATCGTAAGACCAATTTTCTTTAATTTGACATTGCTTGACGTTTCCGTTGTCCTGTATAATATTATTGACCCTTTTATTTCTTTTCAGGATAATGAAATCAACAACTCTGACATCTGCAACTCAAAAAAAGACTACATTGCGGATCCGAAATACTGTGATAAGGTATAATAATCTGACATAACGTAATAAGTATTATTTGAAATCTATTTATACGTTAAACAATTTGTTTTATAAGATCGATATTTTTTACAGTACTACCGTTGCGTTAACGGTGAAGAAATGGAGTTCAAGTGTCAACCTGGCACCATTTTCAACGTGGAACTGAGCGTCTGCGATTGGCCTAGCAACGCTGGTCGCCCCGAATGCAAATCATGATTTGTCGCAAGCCTGTAGTCGGCCTTAGATTGCAAAGGCTGATAGTTACGAATATATATATTAATATCGCATTTGCAAACTGTATCTTTATGTATTTGTGATGCAAGCGGTAGACATTGCATTGAGACATATAATAGGAACCATATAATTTTAGATAGAATCTATAATGTTTTTATTGATCGGATGGCGGGAATGGTTCCATTCGACTTGACAAATTGTTATTATATACTTTAACTAGAAGAGAAATTAGATGTCCATGGTCCTAGATTTTTTTTTATAAAAAAACTAACAACAATTATTTGAAATATTTTTGTCTACTCCAGCGATATTATAGACTTTATTAAGATTTAAATTTTTTTTAGAATTAGTTTGATTGTAATATTGTTCTATTTTGTTAGTTTCTAACATAATACGACAATGTTTTCTATTATTTTATGTTTAAATTTTATTGTAATTATTATGTACAGTTAGGTACTACCTACTATAAAATTTTCCAAAAAATATTATGGTAAATTTGTAAGGTTAAAAATACTCAAAGTTGAGATTAAAAATATTGTATAAATTATTGTGGTAGTTGTGAAGGTGCAAGACTGCATTTCGTATAAATAAAGCTAGATGCACGGTAGGTAGGTAGGTGGGGACATTATAATTATGTTATTTCATAGAATTCCTTTCAAGTGTTCTTTGATGTGGTGGGCCTTTGTTTTTATTGACAGCAACTATTGTTGTCAATTAAAACAAAATAAATATATAAATATATATATAAAAAAACAGGAAAAAAACATGATATAAAAGTAGTGCAGTCACAGAGTAAGGTACTATCAAGTAAAGTACTATCAAGGTGCAGTTTCATTAGTTTAATATACTTAAGAAAGATTTAAATATTTGCATTATTAGGATAAAAATAACTGCTCATTCATTTCAATTTAATTGACTATATTACTATCCTATTACTTCTAGTAAAATACCAATTATTGTGATGAGCTACGTTTCAAGTATTCCAGGGATAAATAAATAGTGGGTAAAGGTTTGTAGGAAGAAAATTACAGTGTTGCCATTTCGTTGAGCGAGTTTTGATTTTCTTCTGTCATCGCCGGAAGGTTTCGCTCACAAATCTCTCGTATCAAATGGTTTTAGTTTACTTATTTATCATACATATTTTTAAGGTGAATAAATTTATTAGAAATGAACTTTGTGTTTTTGTTGTTTTACGGAATGTTCCGATTTAAAACCCGAAGAAACGGGTAGCTCCTAAGGAATCCCACAAAACCGATCCCACCAAATATTTGTTGCTTTCTTGTAACTGATCCTACGAAATGACTTCATTTTTTTAAAGAAAAACACTGCTGCCTTTTTTGTTATTATCATCTGCTCCTAGCATGGAAAGGTAACCCCATAAGAGCCTATTAACCAAAAGAGCGATGACTTTAAGAGCATCTAATGAAAAGAGTAGCTACAGAATTCCCAAAAAGCAATGAAAAATTACCCCAACTATCAATACCAAAAACCAGTGTTTTATATACCAAATCATTTCTAATACTTTTTATGAATGTCGATAAGTTGTCAACGACGCTAAATACTTAATAACGCCAGACGAGCGAGTTAGCAAAATAATGTCACGTACCTACTTCTTTGTTACTACAATCCACTTTAGTCCCACCCTTTATTAGCTTCTATATTCAATTATTTATTTTTCCTCTCCAGATATTACGACTCGTCAGTATAGTAATATTTCCTGGTAGAGCACAATGCTTAGTACAAGCGTAATACCATGCTAATAAAGTCTGATCGCAACTCAGTGAAAAATCACTAATGAAAACTTCTTTAATAAATGTACCCCCGCAACCATCACCACCCAGGAATGCTAGAAAAGATGTTCATCATCAACAGCCTGAAGACATCCACTGCTGAACATAGGCCTCCCCTGGAACGCGCTGCCTTGAGCGGCTACTCGCCTCCTGCATCTATCAGCTCTCCGCGGCTTTCACCAGATCGTCGGTCCACCGAGTGGGGGCCGGCCTACGCTGCGTTTTCCGGTTCATGGTCGCCACTCGAGAACATTTCTTCCCCATCGGTTGTCAGTTCTACGAGCGATGTGGCCTGCCCATTGCCATTTCAACTTGCTAATTCTAAGAGCTATATCGGTCACTTTAGTTCTCCTGCGGATCTCCTCGTTCCGGAGCTTATCTCGCAGGGAAACACCGAGCATAGCTCTCTCCATAGCTCGCTGTGCAACTTTGAGCTTATTAATGAGGAAAAGATGTTAGATAAAGGATATAACATGTCACCGTGGCTGAAGCAAGTTATTGTGGTTACCTCTCCAGAAAGGTCATTAAGCAGGTGGCTTTAGGGACAGATGCATGTGGGTTCAATTCAAATCCCGTTGGTGAAGGTATAATACCTATTAGAGTTTTGAAGATGAGTGTTGAATGCAGAAAAGAAGGTATAATTATATACTTACTTACTCAATTCAAGGGAAGACTGAAAAGGTTATTGAAAATTTCATAGAAATCGGTTCAGTAGTTTCGGAGATTAATGGTTACAAACATTCACACACAAACTTTCGCATTTACTTACAATATTATTAGGATTAGGATATGATAGGTTTGCATTACACAGTTTAAGAATTAAATAGAGTTCAGAGTAGAGTCACATTGTCTCCTCTATTGACTGTTTACTCAATGCTATTGTCGTTGACAAAGTTTCTAGTTACCCATCCGCAAGTGCTTGCGTTGTCATATTGCTCACGGAAAATAAGCGGGCGCTTTTGTTTTTGCGCCCAAACGTGGAAAGAATATAAGTTTGCCGTTTTGTCAGTATCAGTATATAGAAACATTGACTTGTACCATTGATGGTACAAGTGACACAACTTTGTATAATTAGTACCATCAATGGTACTAGTGGCACTAATTTAGCATAAGTATAGGTTTATGAGTAAAGCTTAGTACCTACCTAAATAATAACTGTAGGTACATCCATGTAGCTGTAGCGTGTGGTTGCTAGGAAAATGCAATAACATGTATTTTTTCTTTGCCACAATATTTTACATGCTTTTGCATTTTGTATTTTTAAATACCTGCACACCTATCAAAATTAAAATTAAAGTCAAAATTTTTGAAATCAGCTGCCTTGCCTACATTTTTTTAAAAAGGTATACCTACTTATACATAAAATAATAATACTGTGGTTGCCTTTGTTACCTAGGATTCGTATAAAGTGAAGGAAATTTGCGAAAATGAAGACATTTCAGGAGAGGTGCGATCCAATTATTATAAAAATGTATAGTCATTATCTCGACACCACAGCGCTCAGCCAAATAATATTTAGATGAAGACAAGAATATCTTATAATAATTAGTTACAGAAATTATTGGTTGATATGAAAACCTGTCTTTGGGATCAACTTGCAAGTACCTACCTACTACAGAATGATAAAACGAATATCTAGGACCGAACAAAAAAGATGTTGGCGTTGTTTTATTATAACCCGACTACTTTTTTGTATATTTTTTTATGCTAAAATGGGTATACGTTTGACAACATCTGATAAGTGACGAAGTTGTCTAAGGTGGAGCACGTTTGCCCCCCCCCTTAGACAACTTTTGAACCATATACCTAAGAAATTTAGCGAGATCACGTCTGAGCCAATCAATTTTTGCCACATCACTCGCAGAACATGGCAACCGGTGGGGAAGAAAGGTTCTCGAGTGGCTGGAAGACACAGCGTATAGGTATATATAGGTATAAACCGGCCCCCCACTTCCCAGCTAGGTGGACCGACCTGGGGGTCAAGCAAAGATACCTTTCTATTAGCGTTAACGCCAAACGATAACCCAAAATGTATGGGAATGACATTTGCGATGACAGTACCTGCGGAAAGAAATGTCATTCCCATACATTATGAGTTATCGTTTGGCGTTAACGCTAATGGGAAGAGATCTTTGCTAGACCCCCTGGTCAGAACCGCAGGATGGATGCAGGAGTCAAGCAGCTGCTTAAAGTGGCGCTCTATATGGGGTGCCTATGTTCAGCAGTGGACGTCTTCAAGCTGATGATGATGACTAAGTAGGTATATAGGTACCTACACCAAGTACTGTTTACCCTATGGTTCAAACTGTACACAACTAATACACACCGCTACTGGCACGTTCTAGGTTATTATAGAAAGTATAAAATTAGGTAGCTATATAAGTTAGGTATGGCAGCCTCTACCCTCTAGGGCAGAAACTAACCATTGGTTGGTGTCTCATTATTTATTGTATAGTACCACAAGACCAGACGTGTGTGTGGATGAAGGTAACTAAGAAAACAGATTACTTAAGCAATAAGAAAGATTGGAATCACACATGGAGATGTTTTTCCTTTACATTAAAATTGATCTGTCTAATTACACGCTGAGCATTGAGCAGGCGATACTACTGATCTTCTATTACTTATAATAAAACTGTAACAGGTACAACTAGGTGGTAGGACTTTTCTGCAAAGTTCGTCTAGGCAGGTACCACCGCTTTGCCAGTTATTCTGCCGCCAAGCAGTAGTGTGCAAGCACTACTGTGTTCCGGTTTGAAGGGCACTGTAGCTAGTGAAATTACTGGGCAAATGAGACTTTGTGATCTGATCACTCAGTCTAGTAATCTGATTACTAGACTGTGTGATGTCTCAGGATGACGTGCGCAGTGCAGTGTCACGCAAACTTTATTGATTTAAAGATCCGAGTGACACTACAATCTGTTATGGGCGGCCGTGTCGCTTAACATCAGGCAAACAACTGGCTCGTCACGTCATTCGTTTACATAAAAAAAAACTGTACATTGAAGATATTTTGAAAAAATTGATTGGAGGGCTCCCTTATCGACGCTGAAGCCAAAATTATAATTTTTTTTCATTTTTGTCTGGCTGTCTCTACCTTGGCTGAGCATCTCGCCGAAACCGAATGGATTTAAATGAAACGTGGCATGATTTGAGTTCATATTACGAGGTAGGCAATAGGAAAACTTTCATGGCGAATTTCAGCACAGTTCGTTCCCTCGGGAGAGGGCATGAAAGTTTAAATATGTACTTAAATAGTTGTAATTCATTAACGCGTGGTCCGATTTCATTCATTCGCTTTTGTTAGAAAAGAGGTACTTTCAATATTGACCCGTAAATATTTCAAGGTCACCAGTTTTGTGGTTCAGTAATTACAGGCATCCAACCTTCAGTAGGGTCCAAAGCCGCTCTTATCCTGTACTATGGGAAAGAGAGAAAGGAGAGGGGAAAATAATGAACGTGAAAGGAAGCAGAGCACCTGCCTCCAACCGCCGTTTCATCCATTCCTCCTTTTCCATTATCTTTTTCCCTCTTCCTTCTCTCTTCCTTTAAACTGAGACCCTGAGACCCGTGTGAAGCCGGGGCGGGTCAGCTAGTAAATCATAAATCCCTAGGTAGCTTCACATCACATCATTAGATCCAGTTTAGAACTATATTCCAGGCCAATCTATAATGCGGCGAACAATACTTACAGCCTCACTAGGAGAAGTCAAATGAAGCTTTGTATTTTTATTTCGCGATTCCCACTCTGTATATATTCGGCCTGAACATTTTCCTCAGTTCCTTCTACATAACATATTCATGTAATGGTCCTGTAATTGACACTGTGGGGATCCCCCGTCCCGAGCTGATGCTAATTTAGCCTCTATGACCCTCATAGCATATTTATAAATGACCCTTACTATTTATTTGCAGGCTGACCGTCATAGATGTTTTTGCAGGGGTGTATGGTGTCCATATTTTAATATAATAATTAATCAATAAAATTATTGTGAGCACCTACTTATATAATATGCTGCCTATAGTTTGCACTACATCTTAATGCCCGTCTGCACTAAAGTTTGACAACTCCTAAGTTCGCACTTAGCCCTTTATACGACATTTTTATTGTAACGCATTTGAGTACGTTCTAGAGAGATAAGTACGAGTTTAAGAGGACCGTACTGGTTTTTGGAAATGGTATTGCCATTGCTCTGCTCTTCATACGTATGATAGAGACAATAGAGCCCATGATTGCATTTACCTACATTTTAGCGTTTCGGGCGCCAACGGTTTTCACCCTACAAGACTTCACAAAATCTTTGATTTTGGTGTCAATCGTTTGGATAGATTATAATCTATGCTTGTACGTCTTGATTTATTAGAAAATATAGTATCATGTTCTAATTACAACTACTTTTCTTACGCCGAAAATACATAACATTAGGTGGCTATAAATACGATGATATTGTTAAAACTTTAAAAAAAGGCCGTCCGAGCATAGTTTTTACTGGGTAGACAACATAGTAATAAAATCATGACAATCGGATCACATTTATAGGTGGAAAAGCGTTGGCAGTTTTTGTATGGACAAGAGGAGGGTATACTTACGCTTCTCTTATGAATGAACCATAGCACCTTGTAATAGCGTTGTAAAACAATAATATGTGAGTTACATCACTCATAAGGCGCGGTCTCACGCGACTGAGAGCAAAAACAAAGCATAACTATACCTAGTTTATACGGTGCCATTTCCGAGGATCGTGGATCTACCCTAAATTTTATCGCAGAATCTTTCATTTAATTTACCCTTCCGTCTATATCTATATTATAGTGAAACTCTAGTGAAAACTTAATAGACATTTACAGCACCATTAATACTATAGAGCTCTCAGATATTATTATGTGCCACACATTATAAGGAAAAAACTACTTTATAAACGCTTTACATTTATATGTGGACGTTCTGTTCGGTACCCACTTCGCTGCCAAAGGCCCACTGCGCCATGTCGTCAGTTTGAGGGGGCCAGCCTAAGCATCGCCGTCCTAAATTTTTTTTTCCATAATTTGTACCGTACAAACAAATAAATAAATACCTAAATAAATATATAAATAAGTAGGTACCTATAATTAAAGCTTCTAATAAAAAGATAATGAATGGGATTATTTGTCGTCCAAGGATTATCTCTATCACGTCATAATATTAAGATAGTTAGGTAATATTTTGTTAAGAAACACACTATGAAGTCGAAATCTATCACATACTTCATCAAAACACGCCGCCGAACCGCTTATGACGTCACAAACTCATACACCAAAGAGGTGTTAATGAAATTAAGCACCTTAAAATATGTAATAGCAATTTTCGGCATAGCGATCACCGGCTCGTTGGTCTAGGGGTATGATTTTCGCTTAGGGTGCGAGAGGTCCCGGGTTCAAATCCCGGACGAGCCCAAAAACTTTTTTGACACATGTTTTTATTTTTGAACAGTTCTTAAAAAATATTAACTGGTGGTTTTGACCCAGAATTTCTCCTCTGATGTACTAAAAAGGCGAATGGGACCACTCTGAAACTGGGGCCGAGGAGTCAGTTGCTTGATCCCTACCTTTAATACTTTCTTATTTCTTTGTAATGTCTAATTTGTGTGTATTTGTTTGTGTCTGTTTTTTATAGCAACCATGAGCCTACTACCCAAAAGCAGCTGATATATAGCGCAGAGTAACGAATTGTTTCATTCTTATCTGTGATATAAGCCCTTGTCTTGACGTTTGTCATTGCATTTGTAAGATTGGTCTATTCCGGTTTGATCCCCTGGTAATGTTATAGTCAAATAGGGTTTCGGAAATATTTAATTTAAAAAAAAATGAAGAAGTTTGTAGAATCTGCTTTAGGTAGGTATACCTAATACGATTCAAATGTGGTGGCATGGCCATTGGCCATTAAAGATTACTTATTACCAATTTGGTATATCAACCATCGTCTTGGTGGCGATTTTTAGAATATACTTACCTATGAGACGTTGAATATAGCTCCAGCTCAATATATATATATATCATTTCATCATCATCATTAACAGCCTGAAGACGTCCACTGCTGAACATAGGCCTCCCCCAGAGCGCGCCACCTTGCGCGGCTGCTCGCCTCCTACATCCATCGGCTCCCTGCGGTTTTCACCAGATCATCGGTCCACCTAGTAGGGGGCCGACCACGCTGCGTCTTCCGGCTCGTGATCGCCACTCGAGAACCTTTCTTTCCCATCGGTTGTTAGTTCTACGAGCGACGTGGCCTGCCTATTGCCACTTCAACTTGCTAATTCTAAGAGCTATGTTGGTCACTTTAGTTCTCCAGCATAGCTCTCTCCATAGCCTAAAACGAAGGTTTTCAATCGGTGTGTGTTGCCAGTGATGACTTATGGAGCTGAGACGTGGTCTCTTACTGTTTGGCCTCATTAGTAAGTTCAAAGTCGCGCAGCGAGCTATGGTGCTACGACAAAAATAAGTGCAGGTAAGTACCTAATTGACTTTCACTATAATTATGTAGGTATCTACCTACTTATCGTTTTCATTAAGTTGAAAGGCATTAATACTGTTTTTATCGGGTTTATTTATCGGTTGTAGGTTGTAGATTAGTACATAGTGAGTGATTAATTAAAAGTTAAGTTCTTATTTTCTATCATTACAGCTCGTAACAAAATAGTTATGCTATAGTAGCGTTTTTTATACGATCTATAATATTACTTTCAAAATATCCTAAAACAAATCAAGGCAACCTACACGTTTACCAATTAACCAGCTAGGCGATCATATGTAACTCGATTGCAATGGAAACACTTATGGCGTTGACAGTTTCAATGTGCAGTTTATATGCATAGTTAGGTACTGAGGAAATTCTTAAATTAAGAATGAAATATTGCCTGTTGCATTGCAGTTAAAGTTACATGGTCAAGGCGCAGACCACCTAACATTTCGAATTTAAAAATAATTACTAAATTAAAAAATTATAACCAGTCCGCGCATCATTCTACGCGCATAAGCGAAGCGGGTAATTCTCCCGCTCAACACTAGTAGAGCTAAGGAAAGCGCGGGTGCCGTGCCCCTGTCGCTGTATTTGCCGCCATTTCCGCGGTTTCCCGCGAAAAACTTCCTCTGGCACCATTGCCTGAAAACAAGAAAAAAAAAACTAAAACAAAGCGTGAAAAAAAAAGTGGTGTTTTTACATGTTTTTTTAACTATGGGTTAGGCCAAGACAACATTGTTCTATGTTACCAAAAATACCTACTTATTTACATACTTAGAATGTGGATTTATAAAGATGTTACATTATGTGGTAAAGTGGTAAAAAGCTCTAGGTTTTTTCTAGTTACAGACCTTGGTGATAGACTGCTGTGTGTATAGAAAATTGTTCATTGATTGAATGACGTTGCAGGGACGACTGGGTAAGTTGGCTCAATTATTTTTAGCTTTGCGTTTATAAGATTAGTGCGTGTTTAGAAAATAATTATACAAGTCTCATCGTTAGAAGAAAAATCGATATAAGTAACCTTTTTATAGAGGCACTTCCTCTATACAGGTAAAGTTTCATAAAAGTATTGTGAAAAATGTGTAATTTTTAAAATCCATCTTTCCTCGTGTTTCCAAAGATGTATATTAGACATGCGAAACTACAACTTCGAATTTGTCGAAGTACACCTACTGCACCTACCTCTATGTTGTATCTTTCAGAATTATGTAAGTAATACTCTTTGGTACATTTATTGGAACTGTCATCTTAATTTGACACTGGTCAAATATACCTATTAATCTCTGTGATTAAACGTGTGCCAAAAAAACGAACAAGGAGAAAAGCGTGAGAAAAGCTTATAGAAAATATGAGAAAAAACTGATTAACGTTTTTAAACTTACTTACCTACTTATAATTATACTATATTATGTGTCTATGCTTATTATGACGTTTTTAATACTGTTTCAAAATGTCAACTGCATTAGTTTACGTAACGTATTTTCTCTTATTTCTAATAATAAGTATGATTTTGATTACGTCTAATTACGTCTCCTAATCTTGCATTACGTAACCTCGCGGCCTCGCAGGTATAGGTACCATAAGCAAGTTTTCCAATCTGGCTAAAGACTATGGCTGCCCTATAACACAAAAAAAGCATTCCATCATTCCATCCATCAAAAGAAATCGATGAAAACCTCATTTGTCAAATCCACTGAAAAGAGGTACAATATACCCAAACAATAAGAAAACGTTAGCTTATGACAAAAGAAAGCAACTAATCAAATTATCTATTAAGTACCTAGGTACAAAAATAGCTGAAAACCCCCAAACAAAATTACACTAACCAATATTCCACAGAGGTATAGGTACCAATAGACCAAACTAAACGGTCAGACATTGTTCTGTGGAGCGAGCACTAATGCCCCCTTCAATTGTTGCGTTTGTGGCCCTAATGGATTAAGTTGCCAGTTGCCAGTTGCCAGTTTTGAACAGTACTTGAATGCCATTATATCGCAATTAAGAAACAAAATTTAGACGTCACTGTCTTGGCCAACTACTCGCTTGCTAATTGATACTGGCAGGTGATATTCTAGCGGAAGAGCGGAAGCAGCGGAAGCGTGGAAGCTATAGTATACCTATACGAATGTAGGTCCCGACTGAAAATCAGTTATTGAGGTCCTACGACCTTAATTGCATGCTGAGTCGGGACCTATATCCTGACGTCACGCAACATTATATTTTTAGTGCCTTTCTTTTTGTTGTGATTTGTCTTGTTGAAATGCCTACTTGTAAAAATGTAATGTTGTGTTATGTCCTGCATAAATGTATTTTCTTTCTTCTTTCTTTCTATACTTACAAAGATCTAAGTTAAATACCTATTAGTTAGGTACGATCACCAACGTGTCTACCTAATCACCTCTAGCTCTAGCCACTAGAGGTGGAAACGTGGGTTAAAATTTACCAAACTTCACCTTAGTCTGGGTGGGCTTTGGTGAGTTTTGAAACCATATAAGCTACATAGGCATGGACGAACCCGTCATTGACACTAATATCTACCTTTTATGTGTCCTTTTACCTTAGGCTGTATCTGCACTTACCATCAGATAAGACGTGGCTATAGGCCAACTCATCACAAGAAAAAAATGAAAAGAACTTGCTATAACATAAAATAAGACCAGTGCTTTAGAATAGGTACTTATAGAAGGTAAGTTACCGAACAACGTCTTCTCAAAACACACGCTACTTTTTTGGTAGTTTAGACGATTTAAGCAAGAAAGTTAATAGCTTATCAGTGGAAAGTCACACCACAATTCTTATGCTGCTATTCTGATATGTTGTGGCACGATTTCACCGAGCAATTGTCATTCACAATAATTCTGGGAGCTCTTCACACATATAATATGACCACGTGAACGTCCGTATTAAGACTAATCCATAAGACCAGTGCATTATCTTTATTATTTTGTACAGAAATAATCTCGATTTGAGTAAGTACCGAGCAGCTGACCCCGATTCACGACTGATTTTATTCTGTAATAGAATCCTAAAATCCATTGTCGTTTAGCAGTCAAAAGTAGATGTTAAATATCTATATACCTATACTTTTATGAAAGTTGTAGGTAATCAGTTCCAATAGAGCATTAGTAAAACGTATATTTCTCGTGCAACTTTACCCCTTAATCAAAAAGACGTGGCAGATATCTTAAGTTAGATAGATTTACTGCAGTTGGAAACTCGTTAAACCATTCGCTGTATGACCTACACTCGTTATAAGACCTAGACTCGTTCAGACCTAGACTACGGGTTATTGAATTCTCGCATCATTACCCTTCTAGTTTTATATTTCCTGTTTGAGCTTCGTCATTTCCTTTTACTGCGGAGTAAATATTAGTAGGTTGGGGGATGAAGACAGATTTCTCATTTCACGAACACGTGTAACTTTTAGAGAAAGTGGAATTAATTCTAAAGTGCCAATTAATAGGAACGAATTGAATTATTAGGTGGTAGATTTAGAACTAGAGGTACGGCGTGTGCAGCATTTGTGAAGCGGTATTGCTAGCTTGCTTGCTTATGTATACTCTAAGGGTATTATTGCCAAGAATAATATGCTGTACGACGCTTTATAAAATTACAGCTGAAAACGCAGTTTACAAAATACCTGTATACCGACCATTAGCGTAACTTTCTTAAAAGAAATTTTTAATTAGATTATAGTATTTACTGAGTCTGACGACTGTTTATGATCGGAATTTTGATAAACATAATTGAGCTGAGTCTCAAGAAAGGACTGAATTATGAGTGCTGCAGTGGAGTTACCCTGTTGTGATCTACCCGGGACCAGTGTGTTGCGACCTTAAGGACTTGTGCAAGGCCAGCGCGAATTCAAGTCAAAGCCACAGAATAGATGTATAGTACTAGGCCAAAGCGGGGATGAGCCAGGGGCCGAGCGGCAGGTAATTTATTATTACACTGAATATAAAGGGTATTTTAAAAATCCGCTATACATAAGCCCTCCATTATATTTAGTTCAACTACTACACAAAGTTTCATGATCTTATTTAAAGTATTCATTGAATAATCGCTGTTTATTTGTACGGTTTGGAGGTAACTTTGTAATTTTTTTCTATCGAAATTTTTTTATTAATTCGTGTTTTCACTATACATTTGCCGTAGCATTAGTCCTGAACTTTACCATATATTAATTTCAAAGTCATTGTTGCAATATTGTTGACAGGATACTGCTTCAAGCTAAGCCGTTTTAAGCAATTTGGCGTTGTATTGGCTCTTAAACACCTTGCATTGACCACGTAGCACGAATTGTAGAAATCAACATCTACTCTTAGAGTATAGACTAAAGCATAGAGAGAACTTGATTATGTGTCAAGCGTACCACTATTTTGAACAGTTTTTATATGATGTGAACACTTTGATTTGAATGAGTCTGACAGATTTGTATAGAAAAAGCAGTTGACTTGAGTCGAAAAAAATTGTACGGTGATTTTTCGCAAGCGTAGCTAAGTAATATATGTTTGTTTCTTTCCTTCGCGACTGACGTAGCGATACGTGTGAGCAATACAAATATAATATCGTTTTGATGATCTCTCTAACCCTAAGCATCTACTCTCGAGAAAGCGTTTGAACAATGAATGATCACGACGATTACGTCATAAACCTTTTGTTGCGTTCTCATTGGTCAAACGCTTTCTCGAGACAAGAGATAATGTGGATTTCTGCAGCTCATGCTATACACATGCTATCTCTTCCATTATACTCCTACATGTAGTGACTTTCTTTACCGGTTGCTTCTAGCCTAAAACCCTGTTTTTGGAGAATTTACGCACGCAAAAGTCAGGAACTGCTTATAGTGAGCCCATCTAGTTTACAATACCCACCGTTCCAACAACGTTTATGTTTCGTTACATAATGCCTCTTTTAGTATGAATATCAACTTTGCAGAAATACTTTATTATTTACGGTTAGAAAATTCTTTCCAAACTATTAAAATAAAATTCATGATAAGTTTTATGATAGTTTGATAGTAAGGGTTTAATCGGCAGTTACTTAAAGGAAGATTATCAAGTGTGTATAATATTGTTATGTATATTTTGGTGTGCAATAAAGTATCCTTCTATTCTATGATATCAAAGACACGCATGCGTTGAATAACTCTAATATAAGTCTAACTCTCTCTCTAATAAGTTTAATCGTACAATAGTTATAAAAGACGACTATTTCAAAGATTTAATAGGTAACAGACAAACTTCAAATTAGGTTAACGGATCACATGATCAGCATACTGGTGCAGATTTGGTAAAGCCGTGCAGATGATTCTAGCTGCGCATATCTTGTGTTGTAGTCAATAACTGCGACTGCGATGCGTTGTTACATTATGCAATCCAGCTGCGTAAATATAAAATTAGCGTCATCCCATTTATTTAAAACATGCCCATACTTGGCCACTAAGACGGGCATGAGGTATAATTAATTTTCGGTCATCCTCGATTCCTTGATTTTTTCTGGTCTGCTGTTAATAAAATCCACGTCATCAATCCACCATCATCATTCCACATTTTAGTAGGTACCTATCTAATCTTATCTCTATCGATAGAGGCGTAGGAAAGTCTCTCTGCACGCCCGTCACAGCAAGATTTACCGACATTGATATAGGCACATCGACATCATGTAACGGCGAATCAGTGATTAAGTTTTGATTTTTCTGCTAAAGTAACGTCGCCTCAGCGCCCTGGGTTGAAGTCAATGACATATTATTTTCTTTCTTTAACAAAATGCAGCATTACACTGTGAATATTTAAACCCTATATATTAGGTAGGAAGGTATTAATTAGAAAGAATGAAAAAAGCAAGGGTTACTAGACTAGAATCTTCCAAAATAAGTTATGTATGTATGTAACCTAACCTAACGACCTATACTCGCGTTATGGCGGAAAGTCATGATTAAAATTCAAAAGATTTTATTATATTTATAATAAATTCCCAGAGCTAGGTATCTTAAATTAAACTTGAATTCATGATTTATTAACATGTAGAAACTTTATTGGTTTAAGTGTTATAAGATTAGCTAATTAAGCTTAATATTGTACTTGCTGTTTGTTTCTCATAAATGTTAATAAAATAAATAAAATAAAATCCCTTCAAATACGTACAATAGTAGAAAAACAACACATAACTCATAGCAATGCAATTTCACTTCCCATGTCCAATCTCTGTCTAGTAAATGGACTAGGTGTTTCCCTGCGAGATAAGCTCCGGAACGAGGAGATCCGCAGGAGAACTAAAGTGACCGATATAGCTCTTAGAGTTAGTAAGTTGAAGTGGCAATGGGCAGGCCACATCGCTCGTAGAACTGACAACCGATGGGGAAGAAAGGTTCTCGAGTGGCGACCACGAACCGGAAGACGCAGCGTGGGCCGGCCCCCCACTCGGTGGACCGACGACCTGGTGAAAGCCGCGGGGAGCCGATGGATGCAGGAGGCGAGCAGCCGCTCAAGGTGGCGTGCTCTGGGGGAGGCCTATGTTCAGCAGTGGACGTCTTCAGGCTGTTGATGATGATGATGAAATGGACTCTGTTTTATTAACCGTGTTAATTCCGTAGGCGTGAAGCGTGCAGCTTAATCACTGCCCGTGCACTTACATTGCGCGTGCGGGATCAGCGTTGGCATCACTCCAAATTATTTTTTGCCAATTTTTGCAGGAGTTGTGAGGAATAAATCAAGCGAGAGGTCAAATTTGCGATTGCATAAACTCACAATATATATAATATGTATACTCTTGTGTATGATTAAGAGGCAATGTGTATAAAAATATGACATTTGGCTGCGGGTCATTATAAGAGCCCTATAAACTCACCGAGATGCCATGGTGACGTCGCCGGCTACATATCCAAACAATTCATATTGAAATGTATGGCAGTTAACTCACTTGGCCACGGTTTGCGACGTCGCCAATTTGGAAGCGTAGCCCCAACCAACGGGTCACAGTGTGGAGACCTGGCACACTCGCGACGTCTGCAGTATGGTAGCCAGAGGTAGCCATGGCTACGTAGCCAGCGACGACGCCATGGCATCTCGGTGAGCCAGGGCTCTAACGGTTTACGATATTAGAGTAATTTTATTGCACAGATTCTCAAAAAACACTGATTTTAAGATCTACTACTACTTACCTACTTATTATTAATTAAGTACCACTTAGGTCTTGTTATTGTACCTAATGTCCAGTATGTAAATGCCTTATTTAACTTATATCAGGTAAGCATTATTATGAAGTGGGAGCGAAAATAACCTTTCCTGAAAGTCCAGCACATAATGAGAAAAAAAATACTCTTTTGTATTTCCGTAATATCTTGAAATCTTCCAACTTTCGCAGCATCTTATTGTTTCCGAAAAACAAAGACTGGAAAAAACTTGCGTTCGTAACTTTTTCAGGCTTTTTGATGCGCGGTATTGTTTTACTTGTGGTTGCTATTCCTATACTTACTAATATGTACCTACGAAATTCAAGGAAACTAATATTCACGTTGCAGTTTTAGGTATTACTAACTGAGTGGGGTTCTTACTGTTACCTCTTTCAGCGAGTCAATTCATGGCTACAATATAAGCTGTCGCTCCTGACGGACGTCAAATCTATACAGACCCTAAGTTGATTTATTTACTTACTTTGTAAACACAGCATCTTTTGGAAAAAATGAGTACCCAAAACAACGTGGTGTCGCTGGAAAACAGGATACAGTGTCCCGACTGTCCCCAGGTACGTTTATTCAAGGGCCAAAAGGGCCTTAAAATTCATCAATCGAAATGCCACAGAGTGATCCAAATTCCTCTATCAGCCCCCGTTTCAGGTTCGTTAGTAGCCAGTAGCAGCCCTACGAGCGCTGCTACTCCTTCCAAACCGTTTTGGGAGGTTTTGAGCTCGTACAAAAGATTTATTCCGGTTCTAAAACGCATCCCGCGTGGTGCTCGCATTTCGGTTGCTCAATCATTATCATCATCCATTAGGAACGTTATATCTAAAAACACGAAACATGCCTGGGAGCATCTCCTAACTTTTCCGTACCATGTACTTTACGTAAAATTAGACCCTACAAACAAATCTTCCCTTACTAAAAGAGTAAAGGAAAACTGCGTAAGGTACAAAGTATTAAAATTCTCATGAGTGTGATTCATTTTAAATAAATATGTATCCGACTGTTACTCACGAATAGTGTGTCAATTTCTCGACCAGGTTTCGAGCATATCCGATGCTCTTCCTCAGGATGAGTTCACGCAGCAAGATCGCGGCGGTGACTGCGGGCGGCCGCCCGCTCCGCCCGGCGCGAGCGCCGAAGGGTCACGGGAGGGGACCGGGGAAGCACCGACGTTAGTGAAGGCGGCTCTGTACCACTATCTCCGTGTACGTCATAGGTGTCATCGCACACTACACTAACCGTGTCACACTCCAGACTAACCGTTGCACCATACTCCGGAGTACCGCTCCTGAGAATTGGTTTCCACGCAGATGGCAGCAGCCAACCACTGTCCCTGTTAAAATTGGGATGCCGACTGATTTCTATAGCCTCTCGTATTTTCCTAGGCACGAAAAACTTCTCCCTCGATAATACGGAGGCTTTGTCGAACCTGATGAAGTGGTTGGCGCCCGACAGATGAGCATGCTCGCTCATCTGTCGGGCGGTATTTTATACACACCCGGCACGTTTAAGGGATCCTTATCTTTTGGAGAACGCAGCAATTGTCTCAATTGACTCGGAGGCCGGAAGATGGTTGGATGGTGGAAGTATAGTATCAGAACCATCTACCGGCCTCCGAGTCAATTGAGACAATTGCTGCGTTCTCCAAAAGATAAGGATCCCTTAAACGTGCCGGGTGTGTATAAAATACCTTGCGACTGTGGTAGAAGTTATGTTGGTGAGACGCGACGGAATGTCGCTGTCAGACTGACCGAGCACATAAGGAGTATCAAGAACTTGGACATGGTGACTTCAGCTTTGAGCGAGCATGCTCATCTGTCGGGCGCCAACCACTTCATCAGGTTCGACAAAGCCTCCGTATTATCGAGGGAGAAGTTTTTCGTGCCTAGGAAAATACGAGAGGCTATAGAAATCAGTCGGCATCCCAATTTTAACAGGGACAGTGGTTGGCTGCTGCCATCTGCGTGGAAACCAATTCTCAGGAGCGGTACTCCGGAGTATGGTGCAACGGTTAGTCTGGAGTGTGACACGGTTAGTGTAGTGTGCGATGACACCTATGACGTACACGGAGATAGTGGTACAGAGCCGCCTTCACTAACGTCGGTGCTTCCCCGGTCCCCTCCCGTGACCCTTCGGCGCTCGCGCCGGGCGGAGCGGGCGGCCGCCCGCAGTCACCGCCGCGATCTTGCTGCGTGAACTCATCCTGAGGAAGAGCATCGGATATGCTCGAAACCTGGTCGAGAAATTGACACACTATTCGTGAGTAACAGTCGGATACATATTTATTTAAAATGAAGGTACAAAGTACTGGAAGAGCAATGTTTGGATCATGAAATTATTGTTCCGCTTAAAAGGCGAAACAATATTATAAATTCAAAACAAAATAACGATTCGGCCACCTTTAAAATCGTAGAGAGCAAAATTAGTGACGGCGACATTAAGGGCGCCGCCCGCATCCTGTTCTCTAGCGACACAATAGCCCCATATTGTTCTGAGACAATTCAATCACTGCAGGACAAACATCCACCTGCAGCAGCAAATCTCCACCTTCCTGAACCACCCCTACCAAATGACGTCACTGTTGAAGTGACCCCACAGGAAGTAGCTGCAGCCGTTACTTCTTTCCAGAGTGGTTCAGCCGGAGGTCTTGATGGCCTTACCCCTCAAATTCTAAAAGATCTTTTATCAGGCATTTCCGGCGAAATTGGCGAGGCCCTCTTGAGAGACTTAACGGCTTTAGTAAACCTGATGCTGTCAGGGCAAGTCAACAGTGACGTCATCGAAATTTTGTATGGCGCAAACTTGTGTGCCCTTATCAAAAAAGACGGTGGTATCAGACCTATTGCGGTAGGCACCACATACCGCCGCCTCGCTGCCAAGGTCGGCTGTAGGAAAAAGGTTGCTTTTTTAAGCAACCTTTTTCAGCCAATACAGCTGGGCTTTGGTTCGCGGGGTGGCTGTGAGGCCGCTGTTCATTCACTTAGAACCTTTCTCAAACTAAATTGTGGTGAAGTGTTGCTAAAGGTGGATGTTAAAAACGCTTTTAATTCTGTCGACAGAGGCGCTCTTTTGACACAAGTCAAGGATAAAATTCCCGAACTATATAAATTCCTTTATCAATGTTATGGCAATCCAACAAAATTAAATTACCAAAATAACGCGATCCTATCCTCAGTCGGGTGTCAACAGGGCGACCCTCTAGGTCCGGCCATTTTTAGCCTTGCCATCCATCCAATTATTCAACGTCTTCAGTCCAAACTTAATGTTTGGTACTTGGATGACGGAACCCTAGGAGGCGACGTGAACACTGTTTTTAATGATCTAGGTATCATTATTAACGAATTTCGCGACATTGGTTTGGATTTAAATTTTTCTAAATGCGAACTTTTTGTTTGCGATACTTGTCCTGATAAAGATTTGGTTTTTGAAAAGTTTAATAGTCTTGCTCCGAATATCAAATTAGTAGACAAGCGTTCTCTTCGCCTTTTGGGTTCGCCGATTCTGGATGAGTCTATCTCACCTTTTGTAGAAGAAAAAATTCAAAAGTTCAATAACGCATCAGACAGGTTACTCAAAATTAACGCCCACATGGCTTTTACAATTATTCGTTTTTGTCTATTTGTCCCTAAATTTACTTATATTTTACGATGTTGTCAACTGTGGAAACACAGTGAGCTCCTTATGGGCTTAGACAGCATTGTAAAAAACACTCTGGTTTCGGTCTTGAATGTTGATATGGATGACAGGACGTGGTCGCAAGCCTCTCTACCTGTGCGCTTAGGAGGTTTAGAGATACGCAAAATTTCGAGTGTTGCATTACCGGCATTTTTGTCCTCTGTACATGGTACACATAAATTAATAGAAAAAATTCTTGCTCCATCTTTAGGTACTTTCGAAGTAGCCCATTTGTCTGAGGCCAAGAATGCCTGGGGGTTGGCTTGTCCAAATTCTGATTGCCCGGTGGTTCTTTCCTCACAGAGGCTGTGGGACCGACCGCTCTGCGAACTAGCACGGAAAAATCTTTTAGATACGTGTCCTAGCGTCGCTGATCGTGCTCGGCTTCTCGCAGTCTCTGTGTGGGAGTCAGGACTTTGGTTACAGGCCATGCCTTCTTTCAACACTGGTAACCTTTTAGATCCGACTACTTTTCGTTTAGCTATCAGCTTACGTTTGGGCGCAAGATGCTGTGTGGCCCATCGCTGCCAGTGCGGTACCGCAGTTGACCAGCTCGGTCATCACGGTCTCTCGTGTTCAAAAAGCGCTGGTCGAATTTCGCGCCACGCTAGTCTTAATGACATCATTCGCCGGGCTTTTACCACCGCCAATGCTGCAGCCATTCTCGAACCGAATGGTCTCATGCGTGACGATGGTAAAAGACCCGACGGAATGACTTTGGTTCCCTGGAAGATGGGGCGGCCTTTAGTGTGGGACGCTACTTGCGTCGATACTATGGCGCCGTCACACCTTCCCGAGACACACGTTAGGGCCGGCGCCGCGGCTAATTCTGTTGAGCAGCTAAAACGGCGCAAATATAGTAATCTCGGTAGCGGTTACATATTTGAGCCGTTTGGTGTTGAGACCCTGGGTCCGTGGGGACCGGGAGCTCATCGCGTTTTCCAAAGTCTATCAGAGCGCCTGGTCGATGCGACGCGTGACCAAAATGCTGGCACTTATTTGGCCCAACGCATCAGCATTGCAATTCAACGTGGCAATGCGGCCAGCATGTTGGGTACGCTACCTACCGGTAGTGGGCTGGAGCACTTGGACTGTCTATAGGCCATCGCGGCTATTATACAGTCCATAAGTGTTCTTTGTAGTAGGTAGTGTAGCTAGTTTAGTTTAGTTTAGCTTAGTTATGCTTAGTTTAGTTTAGTTGCGATTAAGTCACTATTATAACAACGTAAAAAAAGATCTTTTATTTGCAAAATGAAGATAGTTTGAACTAAATAGTAGGTAGTAGTGATGCAGGCTACTAAAGATTTGGTTCATGCCTAGGTAAAAGTTAAGAAGTCAAATCTTAAAGCACGTGTGAAGACACATAAATTTTTTTTAAAAGTAGGTAAAACGTTTAATTAAACATAAAAAATGTTTAAAAAACGATACCACACACATTCATACAGGTAGACGCTCGACACTCTACGACGGAGCTTCGAGGTTATCTATATCACAGATTATATAATATACTAATACAGATACCTCATTTCATAGAAAGGAATAACTCGGGCTATTTTATTACCGCATAACGCAAGATTAGCAAGCGACATATATTGCGTAATGGCGAGGTATTGAGCCAAACGAATACACTGGCCACTAACTAGTAACGGTCACGACACGACCACTAGATTTTTTTTTCATTCAGGCTATTTTTTATTTGTTCCTGATGAGACCCCGTGCCTATGGGTGTTATTACAAAATGCTTGCTAAACTTTACTTTAAAGCCAGGACTACAAAGTCCAGGCTTAGTCTGAACTAATATTCGAAGCAAGGTTTAAACCCGACTATATTACGAAAGCTAAAATAAGTCGAGACTACTTAGGCCTCACTTATGCGATGGCTCAAATTATATCGAGATAATCTGTGATTTATATCTACAGATAATAAATGTAGTTCATCAATGGTACTAGGGAGACAATTTGGTCCCAATTGTACCATTTCAACTTCTAAAATTCAAAATTGACAATTTGATACACGACTAGAATAACCACGGTTCAAGAAAATAAGGTAGGTGTCTACCAGGTTTAACTTTAGGATCATAAATAAGCCAAGAATAAGAGATAAACTACGTTTTGTAATATGAAATTACCTTGAGCCTGAGTTTAAACTTGGAACTAACGTTAGACCGCGTTTTGTAATAAGACGGTATAGGTATAAGTACTTATAAATCAACAATGCCCCATAGACCCAGAGACTGAACTTCACAACACGGGATTTATCCTAGTGTGGTGTTCAGGGATCTGCCACTCTACTCACGATGTTAAAATATAGAAAGTACTTATATTGTAACATTGTAACAAATAAGTTTATATGATTAAGCTAAGATCTTTATTGTGTGAAATTCCATTCCATTTAGTGCAAGAAATAAAATTTCATTTCATTTCATTTCATAAATCAAACAAATATGATAAATACGCGTGGCATCCCTATTAGTAAGAAGGTTAATTAAAGCGAATTATTACTTTCGGTTAAAAATGGAATGGGCAAATTTTCCAAGACTCCCAGCCTTACTGCTTTTCTATTTGCATTTTGTCCAAGTCAAATCTGTCTTCATCAGTCTTAATTTAGGGAACAATTAATTATAATTAAAGCGTTTTAAGTTAAGCCCATCAATTGTTGTTCTCCAATCTGTCGCGTTGCTCTCCGTCACTCGTCTGTCCTATCAAAGGAAAGTGAGTCAAATCTGTTTTTCTACTGTTTCAGTGTGTTTTGGTCAAGATCCGATGAAAAATGATACCTGACGTTTCTTTTTAATATCAGCTGACTCACCCCGGATTTGCATGGGTAATCAAACCTATTGAAGGACCTTGGACCTTCTTCTTCTCTTATAAACAGGTGGTAAGCCTTGCTGTCAGAATTTAGAGGATGCTCAAAAGCTTCTGACTTGGCTTAAGACGCTGACAGCACCAAATGCGAGCACGTCTATTACAGCAGTCAAACATACACGTATACTGTATTTTATAGCGTTGCGCGTCGACTTTTGCACTTTGCCGTACAAATACCTAATTATAAAAGAAAGACTAATTGTTATAAAAAAAGTATCTTACTGTTGGATGCATTGAAACATAACTTATCACTATTATTTATTTTAATGGGGTGTCTTATTACAATGTAACATTTTTTGCAGTTGATTATTTTTATAGGGGTTACTTCACGATTTGTTTCAATCGAGAAAACTTTTCGTAAGCGTGTTTTGAATTTAACAGTTGGGAAGAAGACATGACCAGTATTGAAATTGGTCAAGTTGCATAAGGAGAGTTTAGTGACATACAGATGAACAGAAAATAGAGACAAACAAACTGACGGCCCACCTAATGGTAAGCAGCTATCGTCACCTATGGAAGTATGGACAGTACGGCCACTTGCATGCAACACCGCAGAAGCATTGCCCACGCTACCTTTTACCAGTCGCGTCGTTTGAAGTCCCCCATATTCATAATGATCAGCTTAATAATACTAGTATGATACAAATCTACATAGCAATGGCTGAACCAGAAATAAACCTCAAAGCTAAGTTAGCTCATGGCCTTGTGTTCTTTCTGTGATTTTTGAGACGAAATCACAAAGGACTTTTGTAAAGGTTACCTATTATTCCCTTTGATAAACTTTGAGATCTTAAACTTTTAATTTAAAATTTGAATACAAAATAGAGGGAAACTTTCAACAGATTCTATTTCAAGATAATTAACCATACAGGAAATTCCACTGTGGAATGGATTTTTAAAGTGTGTTAGGTACCTAACTATAACATTTTTGTAGGAACCACTCACACACACGCTTGGTAGGTCAGCTGCTATGGTCCTGTATCTGTCCTAGGGTTGACAGATTACGCGTGAGTTTGTTTAATAAGTAAACAACGCCCAACGGTCACACACATAGATCCTGGACCCTAACTAGGATTCACTGTATCTAGGGACCCAGGAACTATGGTCACCTGTGGACCTTAGACACAGAACAAGTATTTGCGTTTTCTTCTTCCTGTGCACAAATGCTTGTGCTGTAGCGAGAATTGAACTCGCCGCCTCCGGATTATGAGCCACCACACAACAGAGAATATTCGTTCGTTATTACATGTATCGTATTACGTAGTACTCGAGTATTTACCTACTTTGAAATTTGTTCTCAGGCTGACTTTATGACGGAGGAAAATATCATGATGAAACCGTAGTAGTAGGGCGTTCTCTATGATTGCTTGCTCGACTGCATAATCTACTATCTACCATCGCCACTCAATCGGGTCTTCTTCTCTTCTCTTCTCGTGAGGGAGACGGTGTTGGCGCATTGTCCCCTGACCGGGATTTGAGTTCGCCGCGTATAATACGCGGGTCTACCATCGCCATGCCCCTTTTGGTGTACCTATAAGTGCTCCGACAACCTCTCTTGAGAGCCAGTTTTCGGTCCAGGAATAGTGGTGCGCCACCTTTGGGTATGACTGGTATTCATTTAAAGAAGGATGGCAGTTGCCATGTATTTTGAGACCTAGCCTTTTCCACGAAGTACAGTGCAGATAAACAATTATAGAGAGCTTTTGATTCCCTGCTTCTAAAAATATAAACGATATTTAGAAAAAAATTGTAAAATATGACATATAAAAAGATACTTATTGCATTCATGAAGAGCACTTGTTTATTTTTTTAATGATGAGTCGAGAGTCACCAGTCTTCTTTGCATGCAGTAGCCTACTTATCTTTTTTGGTGTGAAAATAGCTCTTTCGAGTAATACAGAAGCTTCTCAGGGGTATGTAAATTCTAAAAACAGTAGGACCACAAACTTTTTAAACAAGATTATACGCTGGTATAAAATCGATAGGTGAAGGCGTCTGCAAGACTAATGCCGTTTCTGAGAATGCTTCAATACCGTGCATTAAGTATTGACTGGTGGCTCAGGATATAATGATTTTCTTTGAAAGAACTTGTTGCCACTATGTCGGGTTTTTGAATTGAAATTTTTATCAATCACAATACGCGTTATAAGCTAAAAGCTAAAAGTCATAGAATAATTAGGTGATGAAATGTATTTTATCAATGGTCCATGCTAAATGCGTTGTCCGTGCTGCTGTGTGGGTACCTATTTTTTGTTTATCTATTGTTTGTATTCTTTGCCTTTTTACGTATACTTATATTTATTTTTAATGTAAGGTTTACTATAGGATCCTTACTTCTTTAATGCATGATGTGGTCATTCTGTAATTAGGGCTACATGTAATTCAAAACCTGTCATGTAACTCATGTAAGCTATGATTTTTATCACATTTGTAAATCATGTAGTTATTGTTGAAGGTCCATAAATAAACAAATAAATAATTAAATAATCGAATTGCTTATGGGTCAATGGACTATTTATTTTAACCAAGGGCTAATAACATAATTTTATTTTAAAGAAACCCTTTTAAAAATTTGTTACCAGTGAGCAAGCCTCACTGCAAGAGATTTAGTTTTAAGCAATGAATACGCGATAAGCTCTAAATGAAGCTTATGAAACTTTAGCCTTTGAAGTTGGCAAAGTAAAGAAAGCTATACGACTGACGCGCGGTAAGTCATACGAACAAATTGGATTAAGTTACACAAAGTCGCTCGGCCATGCTGAAAGGCAATTCACGTAAAAATGTAGAATATTCAAATCCATACGTCATGATTTAACTTAAGCTGCCGTGACAAGTGATTTCATGTACTGGTATACAAATTATAAACAATCAAATTCAGATTCAAGTAGGTTGAGTCTCAATTTCATAATTCTACTAAATGACAACCGCTTGCTTATTACTGACATGATATTGAAATGAAGTAGAATGTACTTGATTAAGATATCGAGTGTACCTATGCCACTGATTAATTATATAAAGGAAAAAAATTTAATCACGCGGTACTGCTATTACACACTAATACACCGACCTCTATTATACTAGTACGTAGGACTTCATATAGACCAATACTGACTGAAAGCATTTGATTTTCGCCATTTTGGCGCTGATTGTTAAGAGTGACATCGTGAGCGTCCTTGGAACTAATTAAGAGGACCGTCCCTGGTATTTGAAATTGTTGTTGCCATCGCTCTGCTCTCCAAACGTGTGATAGAGACAACAGAGCCCATGAGTGAATTTCCCTACATTTTAGAGTTTCGGGCGCCAACAGTTTTCACCCTCTAAAACTTAGCGAAAACTTTTGATTATGGTGTCAATCGTTTGGATAGATTATAAGCTATGCTTGTACGTCTTGATTTTTTTGTATGTTTGTTACTCCTTCACGCTCAAACGGCTGGACAGATTTGGATGAAATTTAGAATAGAGATAGCTTTTTACACTGGATTAACATATATAGGCTACTTTTTAGCTGCGGATAAAACCGCAGGTCGCAGCTAGTAAATCATAAATCTCTATACCCATTCAACATATCTGAAGCTGTATTTACTTGCACGTTTTTTAGGTTTAAATTTAGTAATATATAAATATTTTATGTACTATTGTGTATCTCAGTGTACATCTATAATTATGTGTAAGTATGTGTTTATGTAATATAGGTCTGTACCTAGGGGCGTATCGTGAGCTCTTAGCGCGATTCAAAACAGAGCCTACACTAGATCGCTTGTCAAAATCCCTATACAAAAAAGTTTATAATCGCGCTAAGAGCTCACGGTACGCCCCCTGATACAAGCATCAATCCTATGTGTTACATAAATCACAAACGCGATTGAGAAAAGGTTAAAAAGTACATAATTGTGATATAATGGATATTTTAATCATTGGACATTTTTCTTTTTAAACAGGCATTGTGTCTTCGTTCTTTAAACATTTTTCTTGTTTAACATTAGTAGTGAGAATCTTTTTATCAAAGAAATACAAAGGTTAAAGTTTGCGAGCTTAAAAGCACGTATGTCACCACTAAAGATAAAATCCCAGGGTTAAGACGAAGAAAAGCTGCTTAGATAATTGTATGTGCGAAGTTCTAAGTATAATGAGAAGAGGAATAATTTTATCTCGGCTTATATATCTGACGACGATCCAGAGGTAAAGGTAATTACGAAAGTTTTGCTTTGATTAATCATAGTTGTTCTGTTCTGTTGGTCTTGGGCAACTTGCACCTTATTATAGAGGTATGTTTGTGGCGATAGATGCGTAAAGTTACCTAGTTAATAGTTAACATTTTGAGTTATCTAAGTTGTTAGTTTATTAATCAGAAAAATAGTCGATTATCGTAACTTTGGACAATAAAGTAACGTATTAAAGTTAGTCGATAAATTGTTTAACTATTATCTAATGTACCTACATAGTACACTTTGTTGAAGAGCACGAGAAACTTTTATGTTTATGGCAAAAACATTCTTAATTATTAAGGCCCGATTTCACCAAACTAGAATACATTTTATTCCAGGTATAATTTTCCGAGAACAACCGAGTTACGCGAATATAGCCCTTATACCACCAATTTTGTGAAGGAATAAGACTTATTCCTTGGATACAATCAAAATGGCGTCTTTTTGTGTAATTTCATTTGTCAATTAGCTGTATCCAAGAGTAACGAATAGCCGTATACTTGGAATAAACGTTGGTGAAATCGGGCCTAAGTAATTTAATGTGAGTATAAGTACCTAAATATATTTGCTTGCTAACTAAATATAATGATAATGAGAGAACGAACCGCTGTAAGCAAAATATACAAGCTCAACGGTACCTACCAATATAATAAACAGTATTAAAATAGTCACTTTATCTTCACATTGTAATAATGAAAAATAATGAAATTACGGTTAAGTCGTGTGCGATAAAAGTCGAGCTACTGTTTTTTTTTTCGTGAATTCAAAGTTTTTGCACATTTTACCTGTAAATTGGATGCCATAAACAGTCACAAATTTTGTTGAAATATGCTAAAAAACTGAGCACTTCCGTAGCATTTACGCGACACCTCGTTTTAGCACTTTCTTCCACGATCTATCACGTCATCCGATGTGGAGGGGGTTCTTTATCAAAGAATGAAGTAAAAGAAAGAAATGAAAAGGGTAGGAAAGAGGTAGAATATCCTGGCGCTGTCTACACAGATGATGCTAAAAATGTTCCCACGCTGTGGTTCTACTAAAGCAATATTAGGAAATAACTTCGAAGCCCATGGCCAGCGCCCGCGTTATGAAATCACGTCAATTTTCACCCCTATTGCACATATCGACATTTGAGCCGCATCGGGGTACGATATTACCTATCACTGAAAACAATATTACGTTTTTAAAACAAAGGCACTTGTTATGCAGGTGCATGCCTATACATTTAGTGGTAGGCGCTCTAGCCTGTGCTTTAGCCAAAGCCGCCCCCTTTTTATGTGCCTTTTATTGCTTTTGTGTCTTTACCTAATACGTTTGATCCGCTATGATTTTGTATTTTTACTAATGGCTTTTGGCTATTTTTTTTTTTTTTTTTGCTTTTTTTTTTGTATTTTTAGTTTGATAACCTTTCCTATAGGAAATAATATAAACGAATGATTTGACAAAGATTGACGTTGATAAAAGTCATCCATAAGAGTTGCGTAGCGCAGCTTGGACCTCTAATAACATATAAGTAAAGTTTTTCGTAGCACTACTCTATATACGCACGTCATCTTGAGAAATCAGCACAATCTAGTAATAAGATATCTAATAATAAGATCACTAGACTGTGAAATCATGTCATAAAGACACATTTACCCAGTAATCTCAATAGCTACAGTAATCTTGGAACCAAAATACAGTATTATAATGCTTGCACACTACTGCTTGGCAACGGAATATCTGACAAAGCCGTGGTACCTACCCAGAAGAATTGTAGTGAAAAAATCCTACCATATTAAACTTAGCTTATCATGCTTTCTGAAGCACGTTAGAGTGCTAATAGCAGTACCTGTCATACATCAGCGAACGACCTTGATCATCGAAACGATAATACCAACAACAACTTTTCTAATAAAAAAAAGAGTTTTGTAAACAAAACACTACTCATTTACTTTAATAATCATCCCATTATAAGTTTGTTCTCGCATCATTACGTTCCGCAATATGACTATCGTAAACACCCCACTCAAAACCACACCAACTTTTCACATAACCGTATCCCATCTTGACCCGTAACCCCCCAACGACCCTGTCGTGTTTCGATTCACGCCACATTTGTTTCAATCCCGCCCTCAATGGCAATTAACCCGATCCTTTTGGTCCCTTAGCGTGACACATGAAAAATTGACATTCCGCTGGTAAAATTAAAGCCAAGGTGTATTGTATTGCAAAATATCATCGTCATCAGCCCTAAGTATACGTTCCCACTACTAGGATAAGCTAGTATAGGCCATAATCCACCTCGCTGGCCAAGTTCGAGTTGGTGGATGACACATGTCCTCGAATTGAGATTCTTGAACATGTCGGTTTCCCACAATGTTTTCCTTTTTGTTATAACTAAATAGGCCCACATTTGACTGCAATCTCACCTGATGGAAAGTGACGACGCGGTCTATGATGGTACATGCTTGCCTAAAGATTTTGTTGCATTTTCAGTGGTCAAACCACAGACCTAGAATTTTTTCGTTACTCTTATAAGTCTATGGGTCAAACGCTTTCTCGAAGAGATAATATGTAGATTTCTACAGCTCGCAATGCTCGCATGTTGCCCGTGCTGAATGGCATTCAATAAGAAACAAGTTAAAATTTTAGCCGGAAAACGAGAATTTGTATGTTTCTCGAGTTGGTAATAAATAGGGGTTTTCAACTTTATTATACCGACTAGTTTTTATCATGCGTTATGCTAGGGAGTGGAATTCACTCCCGGCTTCTTGTTTCCATGACAAATATAATTTGGGTCTCTTTAAGACAAGAGTGAGTAACTGAATAAGCTCTTCATAGGCCAACGTGCGACGCTTTCGACTGCGTCGTCATTTCACATTAGGCGAATTGCAGTCAGACATTGGCATATTCGTGTACCAACATATAAAAAACCTTCCAACTGAGTGCTTAGATATTCTTTTTTCCGTGGGTTTAGAGTTTGTGAGATTTACCTTAATAAAGTAGGTATTGAAGGAGGGCTTTGTCGCATTCCAAATGTAATTCAAAACAACCTACAAGACGATTTTATTAACTTCAAACGGAACATTATCCTCGAATCATCTCCAAGTATATATTTTTGTTATTGTTTCCTGTTTGGAATAATAAGGTCAGTTTATATTATGTTTATCTTACATTTTTTATATGCTTTTCAATTCTACACAAAATCTTGGAAACTCTTTTAGAATGACGTCCACTTGTATAATAGGCATTTCTTATATTAGGCACCATTCACTTTTTGAAAATTGTTTATAAGGTGGTAGGACCTTTCTGCAAAGTTCGTCTAGGTAGGTATCACCGCTTTGCCAGTTATTCTGCCGCCAAGCAGTAGTGTGCAAGCACTACTGTGTTCCGGTTTGAAGGGCATTGTAGCTAGTGAAATTACTGGGCAAATGAGACTACGAACTGATCTTACAGTCTAGAAAACTTTTTTAGACTGTGTGATGTCTCAGGATGACGTGCGCAGTGTGCGGTGTCACGCGGAACTTAATTTTATAGTCATTTGTTTTTTTCTCTAATCTGTGCTTAATTTAGAGGTCCGAGTGACACTGCAACTGCTATGAGCGGCCGTGTCCCTTAACACCAGGCGAACGACTAGCTCGTCACGTCATACGATTACATTAAAAAAAAAACTAAATAAAAAAATAGGAATTAAACTTATATCAGCTGATTAATTTTAATGTAAAAGAAAAAATTGTTTAGGCGCGAGCGCGATTTGAACCCGCAGTCATTCGTCCCTTTAGTCGAGACATGCTCTCCATATTAAAAGTACCGTAACAAGTCGTCTCATGACTCTCGTTTCCAATGTTTTCCTTCACACTTTTTTACAACGAATTTATGGAATTTGCGATACTAATTCATATATATACCTATCTATGTTTTTTTTTCATTTGATACTAGTGCCACTAGCAACAGAACAAACAATACAACAACAAAAACAATAGACAATAAAAATAGCAACGGAAACAAAATAATGTACATTGATTTCTTCATTTATTGTACGACAGTCGGTGATCTAGCGCTCGATCGCTTTCTGCTCTGCCAAAGTGACGTTTGACAGCTTTGACAGCAATGATTGTGAAATTCACGCCTGTTGCAAACTTTACGTAATAAGCTAGCGGATTGGTGTTATTTTTAGAAAATAGAACAAAAATACCCAAAAGCGAGTGCCAAAAGAGGTATCTACAAGTTGAGGAGTAAATAATCAAAGATTTGATGTACTTAATGGTTAAAATCATCGTTTCCTATCATAATCTTTCAACTATTGAAAAAAATACTTCACCTGCTTTTGGGTTCTAGTTTTTTATAATTACTGTCAGCCAAGAATTACAGATAATAAAACAACTTCTAACACCTATTACAATATTGTATCGATCAAGTGTAATGAGGCGCGAAATCATCCTTGGAGTGCGCCGTAATATCGGATTATTATAATTAGAACTGGAGCGGGAGCCGGGCGAAGTCTCTACAGAACGGCTTCATATACTTACGTTAAATAATACAAGTAGGCATATTGAAATGTTATTAAGGTATAGTATAAATATACTTACGCCTTTGTTACTTATGATTTTTATAGCAGTATCGCCTGCTTAGCGTAATCTACAGATTAATTTGTAAAGGAATAACTTGAATCACCAACGGGACTTGAACCCGCATCCATCCGTCCTTAAAGCCGGGACATGCTATACTTAAGCTACCGTGACAAGTGGTCTTATGTCCGAATTTATCCTTCACCTTTTTACAACCAACTCATGGGGTTGGCAGCGCCATCTATTGAGAAATTCTTGAGAATCATCCCAACCAGCATGGTCAGTTTACATCAACACAAATGCTGTAAAGACGTATAACGCCTCCCAAATCAAAATTAATAAAAAAAAAATCCTTCACAAATTAATCTGTAGATTACGCTATTGTTATGTCTAAATAATGTTTATTATCTTGACTCTGTTAATTTTATTATAACAAAAGGCATGCCACTCACTGCTAACTATTATTGTAGCCGTTGAGTTCTATACCTTTGACGTCATCTCGTAATCGATTTTTCCTGAAAATCGACTTCCGAATAGTGCTAGAAATTAGAACAAATACAATTGAGGTTTAATTGCTTCTCTTCACTACCTTCAGCCCAATGAGGTTCTCTTGGTTTTGTAGACAAGCAATAAAACCGATTTGTCTTGTATGCAGCTCTATCAGAATAACTTACCAGCGTATAGGAGTATTAACATTTTATTGCCAGAACAACATGTAGATTTTTATTGCTAGAAGGAAAATAAATAAGAAAGTAACTTATCTCTTACATCGAAGTAAGAGAGTCGGTACCTTTGTCAGGTATTTTTGCCAAACTATCCAAAAAGCATCAGTTGAATAACTTTCTGTCGGTTATAGGTATTTAATGTAGTACCTACCTATATAAATATTATATCTCAGGGCTTCATAGTTGCTTAGTACCTATATACGAAAAATAGAGATCAAAGTCAGTGTGAAAGTCAAAATTAAAGTCAGTCAGCCAGTTATTAAAAAATAAAAAATCAGTCTTTTTGGTAGCTATAGTAATGAAAACGACACAAGGGCTGAAAATGGTATACCTCCTGAGCCAGAAGAACTAGATAAGAGTGGTCCAACGATCTTATTGATGATAATACGAGGCTGCGGTAGGATCGTCCAGCAGCCGTATCATTTAAAAGTAACAACAGCAGTAGCAAAGCAACAGCAAACACTTAGCAATTGGCTGCAGTTGCCCGCCTGATGCTCGCCTGTCACTGAATGCACTTTGGTCTTTGATACTAGTAACAGAACAGCAATAGATGGAAACAAAATAACGCACTTTTAGTTCATTGATTATCTGACAGATTGTGATCTATCGATCGATCGCTTTCTGCTCTGCCAAAGTGATGTTTGACAGCAATGGTTGCGAAATTTACGCCTGTTGCAAACTTGTTGCAAGTTACGTTAGCAAGCGGGTCGCTCAAGACCTATCTCAACTGGTGTCGAAAAGTGTACTTCGTATCTTATGTTATCATCAACAGCCTGAAGATGTCCACTGCTGAACATAGGCCTCCCCTATAGAGCGCCACTTTGAGTGGCTGCTTGCATCCTGCATCTATTGGCTCCACGCGGTTTCGACCAGATTGTCAGTGCAACCAATGAGATCTGATGTATTGCCGTCGCAACCAAATGCAAACTTTAGCATGCAACATCATTTATCTCTTCGCAAATCACGTTTGCGTGACATTACGTGACATTTTGCAATCTTTATTTACCTTCCATCCCACTTCCAGCTCACGCCGCGCAATCGTAAAAACCGAGTAGGTACGTGTTGGTTGAATTTGCGTTCGCATTCGTACAAAATTACGGGCATACGGGGCCGCAAGGTGGAAACTTTGTCAAAGCATTGCCGAGGTAATTCGTGAAAACTCGAGCCAACGATACGTGGGCGTAAGCAGGGAGAGGGATGGGGTCATCCAAATATAAAGCAATTTGAGCTCTTGGTAGAAAGTATACAGGGTGTTCCGAAACACAACATCAAGCGAGAACGGAGTAAAGTCATTCCAAGTCCGGGAAAAATAAAAGGAAAAAATCTGGAAAATCGACACCATAATCATATCTTTGGGTATTTGTGACCACAAATTTTACTATTTTGGTGTGTTTTTTCACTAAAGTGGTTTTTAATAAACATTCTATTAACTGTAGTGACAAAATAAGGAAAATAGGTTGCTATAGGTTTCTTAAAATGAAAAAATAATGACCAGAAATAATGCCAGTTACAACTGAATTAACTGATACGGAATTTTTCTTTTATTTTTCCCGGACCTGGTATATGACCTTCGCGCCCCGAGCCCGCTGACGTTGAGTTCCAGAACAGCCTGTACATGTTCCTTGAATTTGAGAATGTTTTTTTTTTTTTTTTTTTTTTTTCTTATATTTTGGCTCCACACATAGTGTATTTAGCCAGTGTCAAGTATTGTAATTATTCATCGAGTTATGGAATATTTCACGTGTAAAGTCAAGTCTTCAAGTCTTAGTCACAGTCCAGTCTAAGTCAGGTAATCATAGTCCAGTCTAAGTCATACCCTAGTAAAGTGGTGGCGACTTTACTAGAAGCTCCTATGGAAATTTGGAAGCAACACGAAAAACCACGTTTCACTACATTATATCACTTGCCCACACTCATGCTCGTAATTCAGCACTTAATGCGTAAAACACCACCAATTTTAACCATTAACACTGGAAAAAGCACAAGTTTAGAAAAATAATACAATGAAACGACGTAAACTTTTTCGACTTCCCGCCAAAACCCCGAGAATGTTTTCATATTTTCATTGACGTGAACGAAAAAGAAAGATAGCAGTAGCAGCACATGTTTTTCGTGTTTAAAATTGTCAAACGATGTAATTTTTTACAAACTGTCAAAACAAAGGGGTTCCCAACCTTAATTAAAAATATGTTTACGTATAAAATATAATTATGTAGCACGGCAATATACACTTTACTTAGGATTCGCCTGAGTTCTTTTTTTTATTTAACTACAAATCTGCTGCCGGTTCCAACCATAGAGTTGTATAAGGCCGGGTTTCCACTTGCAAGAAAACTTCTGCAAGAAGCGTACGACCGTCTATTAGACAGTAGCTTATAAATGTACCTAAACTAGTGTAAATTACAATTACAATAGTTTACACGTTCAAGCTACAGTCTGATAGACGGTCGGACACTTCTTGCAGAAGTTTTCTTGCAGGTGGAAATCCTAATCCTGCCTAAGGCATATAGGTACAAATCTATCGTTCCAAACTTAAATTTACTCACAGTTAACTTTTACTCTGCAATTGAAAGATCGACCCTCTAAATTTTTGATATAGTAGGTACTTAGTTCTTAATCTGCCCCTATACGCCGCCCTGCCTCCGTCTACGTTATGTTTTCAGTGGATGTTTGACTTCATTCCATCGCCCACAAATCAAATAAACTCTTCAAACGGTGATCACAGTGCCAAACGAGTATGCAGCATTTCATGCATCACCCATCTCACCTTTGACCAAATCACTTTTGATGCGATACAGATTTTTTGATGGCATTTGCTACCAACGATGTGTCACGTTAGCAAATAATAAATTTGTTTGATGGTTCGTCTGAGTTTTGCTATTTATTCGCGAGACATTGTATAGTCATTTATAGAATAGGCACAGAGAATAACAACTCAATGAGGAGTTTTATTTAAAAAAAAAACACTAGTTCTGCTTCTTTTTTAGATGGCGCTGTACGTACGTAGTTTAAACCTTTCAAAGCACAGAGTAGTTTAAACATAAGAAAATGCTTAGACTACCTACAAAGAAATGTCAAATTCAGTTGGGTGGACCACGATACATTGCCTGTAGTATCTCCTAAGTAGTCTGTGGTGCATTCTTATTAAGTAAATTGAAGTACGGTAGATCTGCGAGATAGATAAAGGTTAATATTATGATCCAAAATAAAGCCGAGGTATCTCGCAACGAAACTAAATAAAAACGAAAGAGTTTAAAGTTGTCAGACACATTTCCTCTAACCTGTGGTCTATGCTTGAAACACTGCTTGACAGTGACAACTTTTAGTAAAACCACAACTTGCGCCATCTATTGGGTCATGCATAAAATACAATTTCTTTTTTTTAATAAAACGGCTCATTATGCACCTTCTCGCTGTACGAAAATCATTTAGAATAATCTCCGTCTCTTTTCTCAATCTATCTATCTATCTATCTCTCTCCCTCTCTCTTTCTCTCTCTCTCTCTCTTTTTTTCACACAAATTTTTTCGGTGATTTAACGTGCCCTCGCTGGCGTAACCGCAGGTAGCAAATAGTATTCAATACTTTTTATTTATTGTAAAATTGTGAATGGAATACGAGTACAGCAGTCTTTTAAAAATGTAAAAGGTATTTAAAGTCTCAGGAAACTTCTATTCATAGCCCGCATACTTCGTTCATGCTCGACATCACAGAATGGCTGCGGAAATAGCACTACGTGAGCATTATAACTTCTCTAAGTTTTTTTACTATAAAAAGCAGGAAAAGCATCTCAGCGCCAAACTAAACAAATGCATTTTTTTTATATAGGGCTGTGTTTGACGACGTTTTGGCCTGGTGTTATTTTTTTTATAACACAGACAGTCAAACAATCTGACGGCCTACCTGTTTTTTTTATTGTTTATATAGGCAAAGCATTTGACCACTATCTCACCTGATGGAAAGTGATGACGCAGTCTACGATGGTGCATGCTTGCCTAGAAGATCAGGTATCTTCAGGTATTATATTCAGGTATTCACTCTTGACTTGAAGACTCCCAGATCATAGCGGGAAACAAGGACGCCGGCAAGGTGTTCCACTCATTGGCTGTTCGCACATTAAAGTGCACGCTCAATGCGGGTTGATGGAATTTCAACTATATATGGGTGCCGTGTTTTGCACCTTGATGGTAAGCAGTTACCGTCGTCTATAGAAACCTACAACACCAGGGGCGTTGCCGATGCGTTGCCTACCTTTTAAGACTATGTACCCGTCAGCATCGTTTGAAGTGCCCCATGTTAGCTCAGTAGAAACACCTCAGAGGGCTCATTCCACATCTTGCAGGTATGTAGCAGGTTTGCAGGTATAATCCTTATCTCTGTCCCTACAACCCTGGAAATATATAATATCATGTGATTGTCTGTTTGTTCTTGTAAAATGTTTGAACCGATTTGGAGGAATCACAGAGCAGGGAAAAATGACACTCGGGGTCACAGATCTGTGGAATTCAGCGTATTTTTTTCGTGCTCTGTGAGAGGAACTGATTGCTTATACACAGTGCCGGAGCCAACATGAAATCCTTATTACCTATTACTGGAAAATTGAGAGCTCCGCAAAAAACTGGCAAGTGGTTGTCCTTTGGTATAATCCGCTACAACAAAAACTGGTATTTACAACTGAGCGCTACCGTGCTTCAGGGGGTACTAAGTCGTCGGTCCTGGCTGTTGCCTTAAGACAATAGTCGTTAAGCCAAGTCAGAAGCCTTTGGGCGGCCTACAAATTCTGACACCAGGGCTGACCACTCACCTAGACGAGATGAAGGTGCTTACAATAAAATCATTACCTACATTAATAATCATATTATTTATTGCATTGTGGATGATTATCACTGGGCATTACGAACCTATTTAAATAAAGAATAAATAATTAAACTTTAATTAGGTACAAAGAGCTTCCAACGGATCCAGTCCAATAAAGATAAAAAGTGAGATCAAAGAGTTCGACGGTCCCATCGACTGAAGCATCAAAGGCGATCAGAAGCTTTTAAAAATCTCACGTCAACGTTGAAAACAGATAAAAGTCTGATACATTCTCATCCCTTTAATGCTGCGAGTAAATGAAACAAACGGCCCGGAAAGGTCGACCGAAACTCCTAACGAACTTAATTAAGAAACGTGGCGTAAATAAAATATAGTATGTAAGGTAACATCGCTGTAGGTGGAATAATTATAACTAATTACCGTCTTTTCATTTAATGTCTTATGTTTTGATTCTCTTTAATAAACCAGTGTTATTTGAATCATGGTCTATGTTGATAAAGAAAAATAGTTATCTAAGTATAGGTATTATTAATAGGCATGTGTCAGTATAACACGTATGTATACACACTATCATTTTTAGGGTTCCGTACCCAAAGGATAAACAGACCCTATTACTAAAGCTCCGCTGTCTCAGTCTGCTGTGTCAGTCTGTCTGTCTATCTGTCTGTCTGTCACCAGGCTGTATCTCAAGAACCGTGATAGTTAGACAGTTAAAATTTCAAAGATGATGTATTTCTATTGCCGCTATAACAACAAATACTAAAAAAAAACAGAATAATAGTACATTAATATGATATAGGTGTGCAAAGTTGCTCATTGCACAGTAATATGCGATATGGGAGCCGAGAGTGTAATGATCAATGCACACGCATGTATACGACGTTTTTCATCACAGTTGCGAGGAAAAAACAGAGTTGTACTGTTAATTAACTTTGTGAAAAATGTCGTGCAGGCTTCTTATTTTCACGCACCGTCAGAGACAAACCGTCAAATTTATAGTTAATGGTACGGAACCCTTCGTGCGCGAGTCCGACTCGCACTTGGCTGGTTATTTTTTGTTGTTGTTTAGAATGCTCGTCTGAACAACGAACGTCTCATTCTCATTGGACGACGGAAGCATTTCAAAAAACAGAGCAAATGTCTTAACTAAATAGCTCTACCTAGAATAGATAGGTATTTTTATTCACTCATATATTCGGTGTTTTTAAGTTTATGTTTTTTACAATATATACTACTAAAAATTATTATTTGTGACCTAAAATTTCAGTGATATTATTATTATCCAGTAAAGTTATTATACAATCTGTAATACCGGATAGTTCACAAGCGTCCACATCCTATGGTTCTTGAGAGGAATCCAATCACTGTATTACAGTAAACGACTTATTTCTTCAGCGTTGCCCCCCATCAAGGTTAATGACCTTCCGGAAAATAAGTTTCATCTGTCGAACCGATAAACACCCGGGGCGGTTGCCTTCGCCTTTGTTGACAAAAAATAGGAAACGTTTTTGTAGACGTTTTTATGTAGGTTCTTTGCTTGGGATTTTTGTTATTGGTTTCCAATATGTAAGGGTCTAACCGGAATTTAATCACTCCATTTACTTTAAATAACTTCGGAACTTGTTAGTCTTACAAACAGGAGCCGCGTGATACAGTGCGTAAATAATAAATAATAGATTTTGTCGCAAGGGACCAAAATAATGTATTAAGGGCGAGAGCGACTGTTTGAATCCAGAGCGTGCGAAGCGAAGGATTTTAGTGTAAGTAGAATTCGCTAATTCTACACTAGAATCCTAAAGTACTTTCACGTCGCTCCAGGTAAAATCATTTTGGTACCGTGTATCACACCCTGTTTTTCATCCCCTCACGTGAAAAGTCATTTTGTCACTGTTATTAAGTTCGCCCAAATGCCCCATTTTAGGTGCACTTATCGAGGAATCCTTCGCTTCTTTTGGAATAGATGGGATGAAAAGTTGATCATCAACTATGAATAATTTTTTTTACAACTAAATAGGCCCGCTTTTGACCGCAATTTCACCTGATGGGAAGTGACAAAAATTAATAAATAATAAATTATAATTTATTCTTAGGTCATCAAATATTTATTTATTTATTTATTTATTTATTTATAGAAACACCAACAGTACATATATTTAACATTATCAGTAGAGAGTTATATCTTAATCTAATTCTGATACATATACCCTTAACAGGTGTTTACAACATTCACATATAAGTGGTAAGACAAAAAATGAAAAAGTAAGAGATAAATATTACAACAACAGAATATATAATAATATGTAAGTGTCTACCTAGCTTCAAAAATATACATAATTATAATCTAACAGTAAATTAACTAACGGTAATAAGATAAAAAAAAAAATACGTTTGGACATTAAAAAAAAACATTTACTATTATTCACTCAATATAATACAATGAATTAAACAAATCCGCGAGCGATCCCGACATCCCTCACGACACATCGAACGCATTCACAGATAAACTAGCATATTGTGTTGTTTCCATTTAAGGACTTTGCTAGTTTATCCTTAAATGCGTTCAACGTGTCGTGAAAGACATATTTATTTGAAACTAGAATAAATAATTGACCGAGCGACTGAAGGCTCTGCTTTAACTCGCGTTAATTTGCTGTCATTGGCATTTTCACAGATGTATTTCTGTTGCCGCTATAACAACAAATACTAAAAATCAGAATAAAATAAATAATAATAAATAAATAAATATTTAAGGGGGCCCCCATTCAATAAATGTGTTTTTTGCTGGTTTATCAAATGAGTCATAGATGGCACTGCTTTAAATAGTACGGCTCCTCAACACTAGATGGCAGGGATAGATAATACGGAACCCTTCGTGCGCAAGCCCGACTCGCGCTTGGCCGGTTATTTTATCTTGACCAAACTTGGTATATTAGACTAGTGTTCTACAACTTAATAGATTTTTTTGTTTACTTACGACGAACTCACCTACGTAACAATGTGGGTGGTCACCTTTAAACAACCGATTTAACTTAGCCAGTCAGAATAATATATTCTACCCACAAAACCAGAGAACAACAAAGAATGTATATTTCTTGATGAACAGAATAACAGTAAATTGTAGCGCATAAATCAGTGTTTTTCTTCTTCTCCAAAATAATACCGACATTTTGCTCCGGCAATAATATTTAAAGTATAATCTCCGTTCAAGAGACACGAAAATAATTTCGCGTTGTAACAAATGGTCCAGTGAACGTGGGAACGTAACGTAGAGCGTATATAGAGCAGTTATTAAACTTCCTACAAATGTTATTACTGATGCACCCACACATAAACGTGTATTTATTTCCTTACATCATTTACTATCATCATCATCATCCCCTTTGCCTTTTCCCATTTGTTATTGAGGTCGGCTCCCAATCTAACCAGTAGCGGCAAGCTATCAGAATTACACGAGCGACTGCCATTTGACCTCGCAACTCATAAGGAACCGGTAACAGAAATGGTTAGATCATAGAGATTCTATCAGGCTTTTGACTACCCTTAACAATTGCCGTAGATGTTCTTATGACAACCGGGACTGACGGCTTAACGTGCTCTCCGAGGCACGGAGCGATGGCATCGATAACTGCACTTAATAGATAAGTCATTGGTGCAGAGCCGAGGATCGAACCCGGTGCCGTAAGATGGCGAAGCGCAAATGCTACCGCTTGGCTGTTACATCATACATCATTTACTAATCATCATTTTCATCTATTTATTCTAATACTCATCATCATAGGCCTTATAGCATCTATTTCAGATGATTAAAACAGCTTATCATATTATGATGAAATAATATTATTTTAATACTATTTCATCATAATATGCAGAATGGTGAAAATCTATATTAACTTTTTAATGTGACCTGAGAATGTGACATATTTAATGACCCCGCAGTGTGTGTCAACTGTTGGAAATCAACACCACATTTTTGTTTTAATACTATTTGACAGTTCATCAATGAAAAATTCGTAACTCGTGTTAAAATAACAAATGAAACTCACATACTCCCAACTCGCAGGATTTATCGTAAACAAGAAGAGTTCGTCCCCACATTTCGCAAGAGATCTACAACTGCTTACAAAATTCGCTGTTACAATAGCGTTTCACCTTGATGACAAAAGATTTGAAAGGTGCTTCGGTGGAAGCAAAAACATTTTCTTTATCTCCCGGGAACTGTGCGCAGGGTTGACAACCAAAAAAGGGCATATATACACACGAGAGATAGTTTCAACACATTCCGATTTGAAAGTCTATATTGAAAAATGTCTAATAAGCAAAATTTGAATTCAGAACGCCTAGAATTCTAAGTGCCTAAAATGCATTTTAACCAGGAAATATGGCCCGGTTTCTATCTGGCCGTCTGATATAAAACGGCCATGAGTAGGATATGGCTTTTACACATTTTTATATACTCCACTGCGCGCCGGACGTTCTGCGATGACATCGTATATTCCCGTTATAAAATACCAAGTTGGATACTGATTATCTAACTACATGTGAACTGAGTAATGTTATTGGTAGCCGGGTAGAAACCGGACCGTGATGTACCCCCCTCATGTGAATAGACCCTAACTAAATTATTTAGAATGCATTAAAATGATTTTTCGGCGGCGTATTTAGTGTTTAGTTTGTTGAAACCGGGTAGCTATTTAGAGTAAAAAATATATTTTTTTATTGTGCCATTGGACTTTTTACCATATTACCTACTAAAGGATTTAATAGAAACATGTATAATTGACGTTCAAATATTACAAGACGTTCGTATTTTAATTTACAAAAAAACGCCAACAATCCTACAATCCTACTCCTAATAATCCTCCTAATCCTTGCATCGCCCTACAATCTAAGGAGTTGCTTTTGACCCTTAGGTACAGGGTAGAGTACTATATCATTTTTACTGCACGTAATTATAATGATATAGTACTCTATGTGCTGCGTCGGCGCATTGTCTGCTCTACACAAATAAACAAACATACAAAGAAACGCCAGGAACATAGAAGTAGAGCCATAATAGATTAATCTAATGGTCAATCATTCGTACTTGATTTACAGCTTTTCATGAGCTAATTAAGGCGGCTCCACGGCTTGCGTACAATACTCCCCCTTATTCATTTGTGCTAGAGTTCACTCTTCATTGCAGCTTTTAAACAAAACAATAACACACAATTTTATACCAACAATAAAGGAAGGCAAAGCTCCTGAAATTCTAAGTGTGGAATCCACAACTCAGTATTTGTCTCGACAATTCACCATTACGAGTTGTCATACCCCAAGAGACGTTTAAGAAGCCCGTATTCTAAACAATTCCGTTTCTCAACGGTTGAGAATTGAGAACCATCCCGTCCTCGGGGACCTCATTACGATGCCGGGTACGAGTCCGAATTATCAGTTTTCCGGTTCGCAATGTGAATGCGGAAATTTCATGTATGAAAATGTACTTTGATATATTGCTACATACATACATAATATATACTGTTTGGTTATTCGAATTTATTGCGAGAAGTTAAATGCGTTTTGCAGTAAATTCTGACGGTTAAGTAGGCTAGGTTACGAAGCATACATTAACCACAGACCTACAATATTTCCGATACTCTCATAGGTCTATGACATTAACTCAATCGCTTCTTCTTCTTGTCGTGTAGGCAGTGGTCAGCCCTGGTGTCAGAATTTTAGGCCACCCAAAGGCTTGGCTTAACGACTATTATCTTAAGACAACAGCCGGGACTGACGGCTCAACGTGCCCTCCGAAGCACGGTAGCGCTCAGTTGTAAATACCACTTTTTGCTGTAGCGGTCACCCATCATAGTAGTGACCGCAGCGAACGTTGCTTAACTATACCGATCGGTTAGAAACGGCTATAGTCGTGCTTCGCTATGTATCATTTTAATCGTTGATGTTTAATAAAACCCTTCATTAAAACAGCAGTTAAATAAAATGTGATAAAAATAGGATTACAAAATAGAGGTCAGGCGGAGTTAAACACAACGAGGGAAATGCAGTTATCGTAGCTAACCATTAGAGCAGGATTAAGGAGCTGGCTGCGGGAATTGAACTCGACTTCGTTGGTGAATTTCTTTCTGCGATGTATTTTAGAGAAAAAAATTAGAGCATTTTTTATATGGATGGATGACGTGACAAGGTAGTCGTTTGCCTGATGTTAAGCGTCACGGTTGCCCATAACAGATTGCAGTATCATTCGTAACTCTAAACTAATATAGTTTCGCGTGACACTGCACTGCGCACGCCACAATGCCCTTCAAACCGGAATACAGTAGTGCTTGCACACTACTGCTTGGCGAATAACTGGCAAAGCGGTGGTACCTACCTAGACGAACTTTGCAGAAAAGTCCTACCACTTATTAAAATTTTGGTGGTATTCAGTTTATATGGTTTAAAAGTTACACCTTTTGTATGTTATAAGAAAATGTTCAGCTACAACAAAAGCACACAAAACAAAGAAATAATTGTCAAACTGAAAATCATGGACTATCAATGAACGAATATCATTATCTATCTCTCCTGCATTTTAATAGAAGCATTTAACTTCAAATTCATAACGTTTTAGTCCTTAAACTTAGCTTAAATAGAAACTACAATAGCGTGAGCTTTAGATAACAGATAACACACTTAAACTTCCGAGCATGTCTTCCAAAGTTGACGTCGTGGAGGTACTTACGGTGAATGTAGATAACTTCAGTATAAGTTGTGCTTGACTTTCCTGCCTTGACTTCATTAACGTAACTTAAGACGACGAATAGAGCAAACAAGGTGTTTTTTGGTACGTTTCCTGGCGTAGTTAAAACATATGGAGCTTTGAATTTAATATATCATGTAATTCATTTCATTAAGTCGTTTGTTATGACCGCAAATACAAGATCAATAAATATAGCTCTGTAGAAAAAAATCGCAAACCTCCCTCAATAAATTTGAATGTTCCCATTTTACTGAGCTTCTACCGAATATGGTTTTCATCATCATCATTAACAGCCTGAAGACGTCCACTGCTGAACATAGGCCTCCCCCAGAGCACGCCACCTTGAGCGGCTGCTCGCCTCCTGCATCCATCGGCTCCCCGCGGCTTTCACCAGGTCGTCGGTCCACCGAGTGGGGGGCCGGCCCACGCTGCGTCTTCCGGTTCGTGGTCGCCACTCGAGAACCTTTCTTCCCCATCGGTTGTCAGTTCTACGAGCGATGTGGCCCGCCCATTGCCACTTCAACTTACTAACTCTAAGAGCTATATCGGTCACTTTAGTTCTCCTGCGGATCTCCTCGTTCCGGAGCTTATCTCGCAGGGAAACACCGAGCATAGCTCGCTCCATAGCTCGCTGCGCGACTTTGAGCTTACTAATGAGGCCAACAGTAAGAGACCATGTCTCAGTTCCATAAGTCATCACTGGCAACACACACTGATTGAAAACTTTCGTTTTCAGGCTCTGCGGTATTTTGGACGAAAAGATAGGACGAAGCTTCCCGAACGCTGCCCAGCCGAGTTGGATTCTTCGCGCCACCTCTTTGTCGAAGTTGGACCTACCTAATTGGACAATCTGTCCTAGGTAGACATACTTGTCAACAACTTCGAGAGTATCGTTCCCAACAATTACCGGTATAGGTGGAACATGAGCATTAGACATGATCTTTGTCTTGTCCATATTCATCTTAAGACCAACCTGCTGGGAGACTCTACTGAGGTCGTTGAGCATGGTGCTAAGGTCCTCAAGCGATTCCGCCATTATGACTATATCATCGGCAAAACGAAGGTTAGTGATGTACTCGCCATTTATGTTGATGCCAGATCTTTTCCACTCCAAGAGCTTGAAAACATCCTCCAATGCGTTTGTGAACAGTTTCGGAGAAATAACGTCTCCCTGTCTCACGCCTCTTTGCAATGGAATTTGTTCCGTACTCTGGTCCTGTAGTCGGACTGACATAGTGGCCTTACTGTACAAACACTTCAAAACTTCGATATACCTATAGTCAATTTGGCATCGCTGCAAGGACTGCAGCACCGCCCAAGTCTCGATTGAATCGAAGGCTTTCTCATAGTCCACAAACGCTAGGCATAACGGCCGATTATACTCTTTGGTCTTCTGTATAATCTGGCGCAGCGTATGGATGTGGTCTATGGTGCTAAAGCCTTTTCGGAAACCGGCTTGTTCGGGAGGCTGGAATTCATCAAACCTGCGTGCGAGACGATTCGTAATGACTCTCGAAAACAGCTTATACACATGACTCAAGAGCGAGATGGGCCTATAGTTCTTCAATAAGGTGTTATCGCCTTTTTTGAAGAAGAGCACCACCACGCTCTTGTGCCATGCCTCTGGCGTTGTACCTTCAAGGATGACAGAATTAAATAACTTCTGGAGGACTAAAAGTACCGGTCTACCACCCGCTCTCAGAAGTTCAGTCGTAATTCCATCTTCACCTGGTGCCTTGTTGTTTTTAAGCTGTTTGAGGGCCATTCTAATCTCGTACAGGCTGACATCCGGGATATCTTCGGTATAGTGTCGGACTAACTTGGCTCTGATGTCCTGAGCTGTGTTAGTAGCGGGCTTACGTGTCGAGGTGTATAACTGTCCATAGAAGTTCTCGATCTCTCTCAGAATCTCAGGCTTGGATGAAATGATGCTACCATTTTCGGTCTTCAGTTTTGTCATTTGGTGTTGCCCAATAGACGAATCCTTTGCGAACACTTTAGAGCCTTGGTTCCGCTCAATTGCGGCCTCAATACGTGAAGTACTAAGAGCACGCAAGTCGTGTCGCAAGGAACTCCAGATTCGTCTATTGAGTTCACCGTAGGCTGACATATCAACTGAAGACTGCAGCTTCATTTCGCTCCGGTCAGCCATTAGCTCAAGAGTTTTTTCTGAGAGCTTTTGAGTCTTCTTTCGGCGTTGGGTCTTAAAGAATTTCGATCCAACAGCTTGGACAGTTTCCACCAACCCGTCGTTTAGCTCGTCCACTGTGTTACAGTCGGCTAGGCACTGGAAGCGATTTTGGAGTTCCAGCTGAAAGCCTTCGGGGTTTTGGATTTGGACAGGATTTGGACGGAGCGTAGACTTCACCAGACGTGACCTTTCGAGCTTAACATTGATATTCAATGTGCCTCTAACAATACGGTGATCGCTACCGGTTTTCACCTTGCTGATCACAGAGACATCATCGAATATGTGCTTCTTGGTCGTCATGATGAAGTCTATCTCATTTTTAGTGGAACCGTCGGGACTTATCCACGTCCACTTCCTGGATGGCCGCTTCTCGTAGAAGGAGTTCATCATAAAGAGTTCCTCCTTCTCCATGAAGTCAGCCAGCCTCTGTCCTCGAGGGTTCCGCTGCCCGTATCCAAATGGCCCCACTCTCAGCTCATCGCTATTCCTTGTGCCCAACTTCGCATTGAAGTCTCCCATCACAACGGTGAAGTATGTTTCGGAAGTATGCATGGCTTCGGATATGTCCTCATACATAGCTTCTACTTCATCGTCTGAGTGTGCCGACGTCGGCGCGTATACCTGTATAACCTTCAACGAATACCGTTTGGTTATTCGGAGTACCAGGTACGCTACCCTGGCCGACACACTGTCGACTTTGACCACGTTGTTGACGAGAGACTTGCGGACGAGAAACCCGACACCTCCTTGGGAGAGTTGGTCTCCCTCCCGGTAGAAGAATAAGTTACCGGAATTTAGGATTATCGTGTCCTGTCCCTGTCTTCGGACTTCAGACAATCCCATTACATCCCAGCGTAACTTACCCATCTCCGCCTCTAGCTCGACCATCCTTTCGTCAGCCTTCAGTGTGCGCACGTTATGTGTTGCCAGGGCCAGGGGTCGTCGTTGGGGTTGGTAGCCGGGCGTCTGCCGGGGATTCTTCGCACCCCTTGCCCTGCCGTTACCGTGGCCGCTACCGTAGCCACGGGATAGCAGAGCTGCCGGGGACTGGGGGCCGTTTTTATTTGTGCTTGTCATTAGGGGGGGGGGGGGGGGGGGTTTGCCATAATCACCACGCTTGGCAGGCGGCTTGGTGATCGCAGTAGGTGAAGATTGATTGCCACCAAGACCGAGGGGAACGCTGCGACCCATTCCCTGGATATTCCCTTAGCCGCCTTCTACGGCACCCACGGGAAGAGATGGGGTGGTCCTATTCGTAACCGGGACCACACGGCATATGGTTTTACAAAAATTAAATTAGTGTATTTCCAACAAACATTCAGATGTCGTGATGACTTAAAAACTTTGAAAAATACTATATAAAATAGATACTAATTAAAAACCATCAAAATCAGTCATTTCGTGCGTTGTCTTTGTCGTAAGCGCCGCGCTGAAATGCCGACTTAATTGATATTTAAGACTACAACGTTAAGGTTGATGTTTCTTTGAACAGATTTGGATCTGCTTATCTGGCTCTACTCGTCATCTCAAATACGCTATGCTGTAGTTACCTTGCTAAAGGTGTAGCCTTTGCATGGATCTAATAAAATAATGTTATGAATAGAATATAATATGAATTAATAAACCTTAAAAGAAAAATTCAGACATATGTTTGTTCTGTGTCTGGGTGTTATATGGTATTCTATGTACGCATTCACAAAACAAAAAGTAGGTATCTCAGTATTCTAATAGCAATGCAACAAGAGAAATTTCATTCCTATATTGAAATTTTCCACAGTAACTATTCACATAACCTGCGTATTAAAACTGTCAAATCCATACGGTATGCAATCGAGTTACATGGTCGCCTAGCTGATTCCCATAGCTTTGCTTAGTTTGGGGCTAGATGCGATGGCGCTGTGTGAAAAGTCCACACATGTTCATGAATATGCTTTTTTTAAATACCAATAGCTCGCTAGGGAATCATTTTTTTTGTTTAACAATCTGACTCACGTGCACGCTATAATTAAATAAAAAGTATAAATATGTCTACCAAATCTATGATACAATATTATGACGAGTGAATTTATTTAGGTGGTTTTGAACATCAAGGATTATTGGAATATGTACTAATTAGACCCTAAAACACAAATTTTTCGTGTATTTATTTCATTTTTTATAATTATGTATACATTTTTGTATTGAAATGTAGGTATATAGTAGAGTTAATACGCCATATCAGCGGGGTGATCATGTAACTTTGATAGCAATGCAACAAAAGAAATTTCAATCCAAATTTGAAAATTTCCATAGTAACTCTGTACATAAACTGCGTACTGCAACTGTCAAATCCATACATTTTTGTGTTTCTATCGGTTGCCAACAAGTTACATGATCGCCTAGCAGAAGTCTTCTGCCCCTAAAACACAAATTTTTCGTGTATTTATTTCATTTTTTATAATTATGTATACATTTTTGTATTGGAATGTAGGTATATAGTAGAGTTAATACGCCATATCAGCGGGGTGATCACGGAACTTTGATAGCAATGTAACAGGAGATATTTCATTCCGAATTTGAAAATTTTCACCGTAACTAAATATGCACATAAACCGCGTATTGAAACTGTCAAATCCATACATTTTTGTGTTTCTACTGGTTGCAATCAAATTACATGAGCGCCTAGGTCTAAACACCCCAGGATTATTATTTTAAGTAGTAACATGGAAGTATATTAGAGGAAAATAAATTAATTTTTTTGTGATAAGTATCTATATAAAGACGTCTTCATTGATTACGTTGTGTAGGCGTTGGCTAATAAAAAAGACTGCTAACGAAAATCCTCGAAATCGTCCAGTTGTTTATTTTTCCCATCTTCTCGTCATAAAATGGAATCTTTCCCAGTAGAGTACGGGTACCTATAGAGGAGGGAAAGAGGATTGTAGTTAACTGTAACTCCATTACTGGTGAACACCCGTCGGGAGTTGCGTTGTATTGGACTTCGTGACGCGCTACTGCGTTGGCTGGAGCCTTGAATGGTAGTATTTTTGTGAAAAGTTTGTCGATGTATTGTTATACGTACTATTAAAGTAACAGAAAGGAATATCAAATCTATATAGGTAATTATAATAAAACTGTAACAGGTCTAGTTCTGTACATTGAAGATATTTTGAATTTTTTTTTGGAGGGCTCCCCCTATTATCTATGCTGAAGCCAAAATTATAACATTTTTCATTTTTAAATTAATAATAAGGAATAACACCCATCGGTCACGTATAAGTATAGATCCTGGGCTCTAACTAAAGAATTCTCTGTATCTAGAGACCAAGGAACTACGAAGACCATGGTCCCACAGCACCCATATACAGAACAGCTATTTGCACTTTTTATTTTGTACACAAAATACTTGTCATGTAACGGGAATCGAACCCGCCGCCTCAGGTATACGAGCCGACCTGCTCAACCACCACACCACAGAGGCTGTTAAAAATAAAGTTACCTCAGATATGGTCACCGTTCTTTTTTTATGAATAATTTAGTGGGTATTAATCGAACGTGTATCTAACATCTTACGTAATTCTCCTCTGCTTAGTGTTATACCGCTAACAATAGGAATGTGATGATTTTTTTCATATCAGTGCCTAACTTATTTGTTTACATAGGATTTAACCACGCTAAAAACATCTTATTTACTTTGACCTTGGACCTTGACGTTTCCATCAAGTTGCATTGGCTGTGGTTAGACTGGAAATGCGGGTATCTGTGTCAAAATGAACGAGATGTTCTCAAAAAAAAAATTATTAGCGTGTTTTGAAGTATAACAATTCTACGTGAACATTTCGTAGCACCGTTTAGCTGTTTTTTTTTTTTTTTTTTTTATGTGATTGAATGACGTGACGAGCAAGTCGTTCACCTGATGTTAAGTGACACGGCCGCCCATAACAGTTGCAGTGTCACCCGGAACTTTAAAACAATAAAGTTTCGCGCGACACTGCACTGCGCACGTCATCCTGAGACATCACCCAGTCTAGTAATCAGATTACTAGACTGAGTGATCAGATCATAAAGTCTCATTTGCCCAGTAATTTCACTAGCTACAATGCCCTTCAAACCGGAACACAGCAGCGCTTGCACACTACTGCTTGGCGGCAGAATAACTGGCAAAAGTGTTTTTAGTGGGAAAAAAGTGGGGTGATAAATTCCGCTTACAAGCGAATTCGTTCTACAAAATATTCCCTAAAAATCAACTCATGCTAATTTATTACAGTTTGCAGTATTCAAGTAATATTGACTGTATTCAAAGAAAATTTCTGTAAACTTTTCATAATCATTTCGAGTAAGCATGAGCAAAACGTTTAGTTAATGGTAAGTGAAACCACAACTATGTTACCGTAAAAATATATTAACTTTTCTTAACATTTTTCAAAAAGTGCATTACTTAATCCAAAGCTTTAAATGAGCTTTTTCTATCGCCACATTAAAACCGGGTAAAATGACAAATTTCAACAGAAAACTTCCAAAAGGCATGACTTAAACACAAAATGCATTAAACTGTCTGATGACCTAATAAATTACTATTTGCGGCTTCACACACGCTGCCGGCTCGAGTAATTTATCGTTACGTAGCACCGACAGTGCTACGAGTGGTCTACGCATTCGTAGCATGACGTAGCACGAGAGTTACGAGGTCTGATATAAATTATAGCAGACTAATTTTATTTTACTGTCATCATCATCATCATCATCAACAGCATGAAGACTGCCACTGCTGAACAAAGGGCTCCCCCACAGAGCGCCCCCTTGAGCGGCTGCTCGCCTTCTGCATCCTTCGGCTCCCCGCAGTTTTCACTAGATCATCAGTCCAGCTAGTGAGGGGCTGGCCTACGCTGCGTCTTCTGGTTCGTTGGCGCTACTCGAGAACCATTCTTCCCCATCGGTTGTGTATTTTAGTGTATTTAATGGAAAAGCTTGAGTCACAAGGTGGATTTTCCAAAATTTATCGAAAGTTTTTTTTTTACATAGCGATAAAGGACTTTTCTGCAAAGTTCATCTAGGTAAGTACCACCACTTTGCCAGTCATTAGCTGCTCATGCTTTTAATATTTCTGCTGTATTTTGCTTTATAACAAGCGCAATTTTGTACTGACACAGTGATACTTTTAGAAAGTTTATTACAATGGTTTCATGCTCGCAAGCAGCAACACAGCTCAACCTAGAAGTGACTGTTATTTAAACTTATTATAGATTTGACACAAACTGAAATGCAAATTAAGTTATGTAAAAGCGCCGCCAACCAAAAGGCGCCAAAATACTGTAGCTCTATCTTGACCCAGGACCGGCGCTGTTAAGGAAGTTCGATCGATACCAATTTTGTTATAATAGGTAGGTCGCAACATTTTGTTTAATAATCTAATGTCAGATTCTTACTGCATATCTATAAGTTTGCTTCTTATACACGTAGACACTTACATGTTTTTTGAACGATTAGCAATTAAGCTGTACCCCCGCCCCGTAAATTAATTCCTGGCTGCAACCCTGCTATGTGCAAATGACACTATAATGTGTCATTTGCACTAAGACCTGATCTCGGGGTCTTTCGAAAATCCGACAAAAGCGGTTGTGAATTTTGAATGTTTTACCAAAACCTGTGAATTTTTGAATTTTGAAAGTTAATATAACCATGCATTTTCGTTTTCTCTTCAACGGCTTTTTAGAGCCTTCAGTAAAATATCCACCATGATATCAAGACCATTAAAAATATTGATATTCTATATATCAAAATCATTACCCACCGAAATCCCGTGTTAACAAATTGACGTGTAACGTTCTCCGACGCGGCGCCAGGCGTGCATTATTACAAGGTGTACGTTTATCGCTGCGCTTTCATTATTCATGATTTAGTATGGGAGATAGCATACTATTTTATTACGACCATAACTTTATGGTCGTAATAAAAAGATGTTTTGCTCAAAGGGGTAATTTGCTTTAAATCTTTATACTCGCTACTAAAATAATATCAACTACTACTAAATACAACTAGCTACACTACTTATTCACCATCATCATCGTCATCAACAGCCTGAAGACGTCCACTGCTGAACATAGGCCTACCCCAAGGAGTGCCACTTTGAGCGGCTGCTCGCCTCCTGCATCCATCGGCGTCCCACGGTTTTCACCAGACTGTCGATCCACCTAGTGCGGGGTCGGCTTACGCTGCGTCTTCCGGTTCAAATTTTCTTGCGTTTTTTGCCAATCATAGCTTAATTTCTCAATGTGATTACGTGAAAACAAATTTTGCGCAAATAAATAGAATATCTCAACAAATTAAGATTAAAAATATCACCTAGATGTCATTGGTTTAGCAAAAAATGGCAATAAACCAATTTCATCTTGGATTTTCAGTTTATTGCCATTTGTTGCTAAACCAATGATATCTAGGTGATACTTTTAATCTTAATTAGTTGAGACATTCTATTTATTTGCGCAAAGTCTGTTTTCACGTAATCACATTGAGTAATTAAGCTATGGCTGGCAAAAAACGCAAGAAAATTTGAATTTGCCGCACTGAGTAAAATGTTCCACCTTAACTTATTATATTCTAACTAATTTATTCAGCAGCACCCAACCTATATCTAAGGAATAACGCACACTCACTGCGCACCTATTAAAATTTCCTTGTGCTATTACAAGGCGCGATATACACGGTGTATGCTTAACGACGGTGACTCCATGGGTGTGCAAACAGCTTTATGGCAACAAATTCTTCACTGTTTTAGGTTATGTTTAGATTTTAATTATGTATCGTATTTAGGGTGGAATGAGGAAATATTATCATAGCTAAGTATAGAAAGTTATGAAGGTTTAAAATCTGAATGTGTTAGCTGATGAAACCATGAAGATCCGTGAGTTTACGCCCAATGAAATTCAATATGGCTTAGCAACTGACCGATGGCTTAATGTGCCTTTAGTTTTAGACATTTCAATTTAAATACAATTTATAACTATTTCAATATTACGATTTATCATCATTTATACAAAGAAAATGTGTAAAACTAGAACAATGCCTCAGTTAAACTTAGAGCATTAAAATATCTAAATTACATTCTATAACGTCTATGGAGCTAGGTTTAAGAATTAAATGTATTTTAGCGCTCTGATTTAATTACCATAGTGTGAAATGATTTATTAGTCTCTAGGGTTGAAATATAATTAACAACAAGGGTTTCATGAAATGTGTAAGCCTACTATATTCGGGTAGTAAAGGTAGGGGTAGTTCATAAATCCTCCTTTGACTGGGAACTCCTTTTAATCTATGACGATATATGGGATTTATATCTACAAATCCCCACCTGGATAATAACTTGTTACAGAGTAAAAGTCATGGTAGCCTAGCCCAACGAATGGATTCACACAACGTTTTTAGTAATCTACGACATCTATCAAAAGTCAATTTGCTGCGAGCACTAAAAAAACAATGAGCATTTTGTTCCGCGTTTCGGTACAAAATCAATGAAATCACTCGCAAAAAAAACCAGGAAAACTCGCAGAACGAATTTTTTGTCGATTTGGTTTCAGTGGTGCGTATATATTGTGTAACTGTATGACACACACACTAGTAGTGCTCAAATTAAATAACAGATTTATTTTTTTTATATCACGAGCTTTTCCAGTGTTTATGTTTAAAATTGGTGGCGTTTTATGCATTGAGTGCTGAGTTACGAGCATGAGTGCGGGCAAGTGGTATAATGCGGTGAAACGTGGTTTATCGTGTTGCTTCCAAATTCCCATAGAAGCTTGTTGTAAAGTTGCCACCACTTTACTGGGGCATGACTTAGACTGGACTATAACTAAAATATTTGACCCAGACAGTTACTAAGACTTGATTTAACGTGATAAATATTCTATAACATGACGACATATTACAATACTTGACACTGGCTAAATACACTATGTGTAAAGCCAAAACAAAAGAAAAAATACTATTAAGATTTATGAATAAAAAAGCTAAAAGATTTTCATGTTATGATAAAAAGTTATTCTATGCTCTAAATCATCCATCTTACTGCACTTAAACTGAGTTTTTCACGCAGCACAGCCGCTTGTCTCGAATTGCCAATAACCGAGGCCGTCCGCTACAAATGCCACAACCCTAGCTCAAAATCTCACTTCAACCCTCCTTCAACTGTACAATATGCTCGTTCAAAATGGCCTACGTAGGGTTGTCAAATTTGTTACGAAATGTGATGTGACAGCAGCTGGCGCAGATATAGGCTTATTTTTTACTGGATTAACAAAGGTTGATCTATGTACCTACTCTATTCATATTTTGCAGCTGAAACAGTTTATAGTTAAATCTGTATATAACTTTTTGTGATACAAGTGAAAGCTTACTTTGAAAGCTAATTTGTAACGGATAACACTCGATTGATATTCATTTTAGCTTCATTCCTTTCGAAATAATTTACTACTTCTTGCTTACCTTTTATTGCACTTTTATTTATTTAAGAATATTTATTTATAAAACTGATCTTTCTTTTTTACTGCAGCTTTTGGTTTTTATTTTATTTAAAATCTGTATGTCAATCTCTGAGTGTTGTGGACTGCATTACTACTAAGTTTGTGTATTATTTTATTTGTAGTGATTTGTGATGTAATTGTTTATTATTCCTAATAAATAAAATTAAAATTAAAATTAAAATGAAATAAAAGTAATAGTTGTATTTGTAATAATATAACCATTTATGTTCCATCAAACATTATAGAGATTAATAATAACATGTCGACCTGTGCAATAGGAAAATGCATAAAACTCGTTCTCTGCGTGGTGCACGTACTCGTGCACCACGTAGAGAAATAGTACTCGTCAGGGTTACACTTATTTCCCCCCTTTTTTAAAATAAATGGCATGACGAGCTAGAGGTTCGCCTGATGTTAAGCGTCACGGACGCCCATCACAGATTGCAGTGTCACTCGGCACTCTAAATTAAAGTTTCGCGTGACACCGCGCACTGCGCATAGGTACGTCACCAAAAAACTTTTCTAGATTGTGAGATCAGTTCATAAAGTCTCATTTGCCTAGTAATTTCACTAGCTACAATGTCCTTCAAACCGGAACACAGTAGTACTTGCATACTACTGCTTGGCGGCAGTATAACTGGCAAAGCGGTGGTACCTACCTAGACGAACTTTGCAGAAAAGTTCTACCACCTAGTCCCCTTACTATGCTTTTTAAATAAGTCACCTAATTCATTAGCAGAGATACAAACAAAAGAAGTCCTCACAAAACAAATGAATGAATGATGTAGTTGTTTACAAATTTTGATGATATCTGTGACATCTTTTTGACCTAATTGTAGTCTTGTTTCGATATAGATCTGTCCTCTGAGCCCTCATTATTTTGAGTGGAACAGGGATATCAAATGACTTCATTATAGTTTAAGATGGAAGAAAAGAAACGAATTAAAAGGCTCTGGAATTTATTTTGATGTATTTTGTTTATCTGTGCTTACGGAAAATTTTCGTTTGACACTGAACTCATTCAGCTAAGCTATTTAATATTTTGCCAAATTGAAAAAAATACAAAAGTTCTTTCCCACAATTAATCAAAATCGACGACGTTTTGATTTTACAATCCTGACGTGATGATTATCGGTATATTTTCAACTTTTTACTAAGTGGTAGGACTTTTCTGCAAAGTTCGTCTAGGTAGGTGCCACCGCTTTGCCAGTTATTCTGCCGCCAAGCATTAGTGTGCAAGCACTACTGTGTTCCGGTTTGAAGGTTGTTAAATAAATTACAAATACGATTGCATTCATGTATTTATTTTCTCAAACTGACATTTTAGTTATTTATTTCTTTTTAAATAGATACTCAATGAAGTTTGTATATGACAGTCCTCCTCAAACTGACATTTTAGTTATTTATTTCTTTTTAAATAGATACTCAATGAAGTTTGTATATGACAAAGGTCATTGTAGCTAGTGAAATTACTAGGCAAATGAGACTTTATGACCTGATTTCACTCTATTAATCTGATTACCAGACTGTGTGATGTCTCAGGATGACGTGCGCAGTGCAGTGTCACGCGAAACATTATTATTTTAAAGTTCCGAGTGACACTGCAACTGTTATGGGCGGCCGTGTCGCTTAACCTCAGATGAACGACTACTTTTTTTTATGTAAACGAATGACGTGACGAGCTAGTCGTTCGTCTGGTGTTCAGTGTCATGGCCGCCCATTACAGATTGCAGTGTCACTCATCGAAACGTCACACTCGATCTCTAAATTAAAGTTTCGCGTGACACTGCGCACTGCGCACGTCATCCTGAGATATCACACAGTCTAAAAAAGATTTCTAGACTGTGAGATCAATTCTCAAGTCTCATTTGCCTAGTAATTTCACTAGCTACAATGCCCTTCAAACCGGAACACAGTAGTGCTTGCACACTACTGCTTGGCGGCAGAATAACTGGCTAAGTGGACTAGATCGTCATGTCATTCATTTACATTTAAAAAAAAAGTATAAGTTTATATTGATGATGAATATTCTACTATACCTACTCAATATCAATTACAGTAATGGAGGTGCAGAAACCCAGCAGTACTAGAAAAGATCGTCAACGATCCGCCAACGGTCTCCAACTACCACTTAAGCGCGTGTTAACATCTTGCTGACCATAAACTTTTCAGTTTTATGAACATTAAATCGGAGGAGGAAGCCGAGCCAATGTTGCCAGTTTAAAAGACTTTCCTTGAGTGTGATTTTTCTGTTGATCGATTCTAGGATATTTCAAAAAGTTTATGGCGTGAATTGGACTACAAAGCACAGGTTATATTTAAAATTAATTGTTAACATTTCCCTTACTAAAATTTTGATCTCAGTCTCGATTTGAAATCATTTTGACAGCAAAAAACCCTCGTCGTCATCATTATCAACGTCCACTGCTGAACATAGGCCTCCCCTAGAGAGCGCCACTTTGAGCAGCAGCCCACTTCCTAAACAAAAAAATACAGAAACGTAAATTAAACAATAATAAAAACATTACTAAACTATTATTCGAATCACAAAACATTGTCAAACTCTGACAAAATTATAAAACAAATAAACTAAAAAATGTTTTATCACCTGGCAACACTGAAAAAGCTAGCCGCTCTCTCGATACATCCCTCTATTGTGTTCGACAGACATTAAACCAGAATTTACGAGCAGCCAATTTTAGACAAGACTTAAAGTACTGGTTTAATGTCCCTCCTACCGGTGTAAAGGGAGCAAAGCATATTTTTAGTACCTTTATATCCTTGGGCTAAAATAATAAAGCAGATGATGCTTGTACTACTTGAAATTAAACACTTGGTGGTTGAAACAAACTAGCGTGGTCCAGGGGGGCCCGATGGGACCCGATTTACGCAATCTGCCCACGGAGTACGCAAATTGGCCGCGCGGCCTACCCCGCCGATGGCGCCGCGCCGGTCTGTTCCATTTTTTTTTTTTTTTTTTTTTTTTTTTTTTTTTTTTTTTTTTTTTTTTTTTGAGGGGGGAAATGCCCTTGCATTTCCCTGCCACCACGGGGGTGATGGCAGGGGGTATGTGGGACTCGAACCCACTAAAACCCCCCCGTGATCCGTCCGCCGCCGGGATGGGGCGAGATAGGGTCGCGTTAGCATTCACCATCTCGCCCCAGCGGTAGGCCCTTTCGGGCCTCTGCGCCAGTGGGTGGGTAACCTTGCACCTCAGTTACCCACCAGACGTGTGGGGCCGTGTGAGCACGGCGGAGAGTCCCCCGACTCTCCGCCGCCGACCCCACTACGGAGGATGGAGAAGGCACGCGAAACGCCTCCTCCGTCCTCCGGTCCGTCTGCGCCGGAGGGGGTCAGAGTTGGCATCATCCTCTCTGACCCGCTCCGCAGCCTCCTTCTGCATCATCACCGCCTCGCAGAAGGAGACCGTTGCCTGCCACGCTCTCTCGCTGTCGAGCATAGCGTTTACCACGCTCGGCAACGAGAGGTCCCGGCCAACGACCGCTGAAAGTGTGCGCCGCTCAGAATCCCAAGCAGCGCACACCTCCAGCGTGTGGGGCGCCGTATCCTCCGGCGCACCACATTCGTGGCAGGCTGGGGTCGCCTCCCGTCTCGCGATTTGGTGCAGGTACTTTCCAAAGCATCCGTGCCCGGAAAGCACCTGCACCAAGCGGAAGGTCAGCGACCCAAATGGCCGCCGCACCCACTCCCGGAGGACCGGGCGGATGGCCTCCACCGTCCTCTGCCCAGGCACTGGTGGAGCCAGGTCCTCCGTCCACCGCCGCCGCTCCTCTCCACGGGACCTCCTCGCCACCACGAAGTGATAAACTTCGGCAAGGGTCTCCGCTTCGAGCTCCCAGGGGGCATCACCGGCCAGCACGCATACCGCCGTCCAGGACACCGTCCGGTATCCGCGGATCGCCCTCGTCGCAATGACCCGCTGCGGACGTCGCAGCAGGGCCTTGTTATTGCGACCGAGGGCGTCCACCCAGACCGGTGCCCCATACATGGCCATACTCCGGATCACTCCGGAGTATAGCCGACGGCACGTGGCGTTCGGGCCACCCACATTGGGCAGCAGCCTCCCTAGGGCGGCAGCCGCTCCGAGGACTCTTGGGGCCAGTTGGGTGAAATGGGCCCCAAAAGTCCACCTCCCGTCCAGTGTGAGACCCAGATATTTCATCTGGGTCCCAACCGGGACCGGGACCCCATCCAGAAGTACCCGCGTTCCTGGAGGGGGTCCCCCCCGAGGCCCGTGGAACAGTAGGGCCTCGGTCTTGGAGAGGGCAACCTCCAGCCCCAGGGAACGAATACGGTCGACCACGAGGGTTGTTCCTACCGTGGCCAGCCGCACCGTCTCCCTGAGGTCTCTCCCCTTGACTACGACAAGGGTGTCGTCCGCGTAGCACACAACCTGCATATTTGCAGGAAGCGTGCCACGCAGCACCCAGTCGTAGCCAATATTCCACAGTAGCGGCCCCAGGACCGACCCCTGTGGAACCCCGCAAGAGACGCGACGGTGCCTCAAACCGTCGCGCCCTTCCACCAGGACCTCGCGATCCTGGAGGTAGTCGGCCAACAGCCTCCGCAGATACAGGGGCACTCCATGATAACGAAGCGCCTCCTGTATCGTTCCATGCGGGAGGCTGTTGAAGGCGTTGGCTATGTCTAGGGAGACAGCCAACGCCTTTTCCCCCCCACCGACCGCATCCTGCGTCCACTTCTTGAGCCAGAGCAAGGCGTCTATAGTAGACCGCCCTGCTCTGAACCCGTACTGGGCCTCCGACAACCCAGGCCCAGTACCCTCCAGGTGCCGGATAACACGGGAAGCTACTACACGCTCTAGCAGCTTCCCCGTGTCATCCAGCAAGACGATGGGCCTGTATGCGGAAGGCGAGTCGACAGGACGACCCTCCTTCCGCAACAGGCACAATCGGCCATCCTTCCACGGCTTCGGGAACCGTCCGGACGTGAGGCACGCGTCAAACAGTTCCCGAAGCCGATCACCCATCTCCTTCAGGGCGATTGTGAGGACCCGCCCTGGGATCCCGTCAGGACCCGGAGCGGTCTTCTTGCCCCGTAGGCGTGCGACCGCGACATCCATCTCCGCCTCCGTCATAGGCGGGATGGAGCCAGCTAAGTCCACCACGGGGAAGGACGGCACCATCGTCGGGGGGGTGTGGAGGGGGTTCATGTCGGGGAAAAGCCCCCCCAACACCCTGCTCAGGAGCTCCGGCTCCAGGGACTCTGCAACTGGGGACGTTTGGCCCCGGAACTTATTTCGGGCTGCCCTATACGGACGTCCCCATGGGTCCCTGTCGAGGCCCTCCAGGGTCTCGCCCCAGGCCTCTGTCTTCGCCCGGCCGATAGCCAGCTGTAAGTTCCACCGCGCATCGCGATAGGTGCTATACAGCTGGCCCTCAACTGCCAACTCCTCGGCTGACAGCTGCGCGTCCGTACGGCCCCTGCGCCGCCTCCGACAGCGGGTGTAAGGCCGCCGTGCCTCCGAGCAGACGGCCTGGAGATTCGCGATCTCCGAGCTCCACCAATACACCTCACGGCGCTCGGGACGGCGTCGAGCCCTTGGCATGCCCGCGTCACACACGGCCGTCACCGCCTCGCGGAAGCGACCCGCCGCGACGTCTACTTCCGGGTGCGTGGGTCCAGCCTGCCACGCTTGGACTATCGCCGCCTCCTTCGCCAACTCGACGTCCAGGCGACTAATAGTCCAGCGCGGGAAGACCGCCCGTGCCACCCTCTGGCGCCCCCTTTGGTTGTCGGAGGTGGAGATCTCGAACCTTATGTATTTGTGGTCCGAGAGAGTCTCCACCTCCGACAACACCCTCCAGGCCCGGACACGTGCCGCGACAGCTGGGGTGGCGAACGATACGTCCACCACGGACCCCCCACGCTGTCGTACGCACGTGTGGGCTGACCCTCTGTTAAGCAGAGTCAGTCCTGAGGCAACCGCCCACTCCCTGACGATCTCGCCACGAGAGTTAGTGGAGGGGTTGCCCCAATCCCGGGCCTTGGCATTCAAGTCCCCCAGAAGGAGGACCTGACGTGGCGCCTGTCTTCTTACCGCTGCAGCTAGGAGGTCTACGAAAACCTCCAGCTCCGCAGCGGTTCTGTTGGGGGAGAAGTATGCGCCGACAATCGCATACTCCCCCCACCTAGCAACCACGTATCCCGAGCCCCTCTCCTCAACCGAGAGGGGGGAAGAGCCACCGGACCGTCCCACAACGGCCACAGAGTCGTCAAGGTCCCCAGCCCAACAGGAATGTTGGGGGGGAACGTAGTACGGCTCTGCGGCGATCGCCACGTCTATCTGCCAGTGCGCCATGGACTGCATAAGCAGATCTTGGGCCCGGGCGCAGTGGTTTAGATTCGTCTGAAGGAGGTTGTGATGTCTGACTTGATCCATTAATCAGACATCACTACCTCCTCGCATGCCGCTGCGCATGCTTCCTCAGTGGGACCTTGGTTGGAGACCATAGGGGCGGCCTGGGTCCGAGTGGCCTTCCCCTTCGTCTTCGGGGGAACGCAACTGCGCCCCCCCCATTATGTGCCCGGAGGGCCTCCCCGACTCGGCGCATATCGCACAGCGTGGGACGGTCTTCCCGCAGCTGGCCGCCCGGTGACCCGCGTCTCCACACCGGAAACACAGTTCCCCCCTGTCCGCTGCAGCGGGACACAGAGGGCGAGTATGCCCCAGCCCCAAGCACCTGTAGCAGCGCATGGGGCGTTCCCCAAGTGCCACCACCTGCACTGAGCTCCACCCAATCAGCAGTCTGCCCTTTTGCAGCAGCACTTTGGCTGCCGCAACCGGGAGGGAGACGAGGGTGGAGCCAGTCTTTCTTACGCCAGGGCGGATCTCCCCGGCTTTGACCAACTGCGGGTCACATGCCCCCGCACTAGCTACCGCCGCCACCACCTTGTCCTTTGTGGCCGCATCATCCAGACCCGTGATCCGTAGATCAGCGGTTTTGACGGGCCTGGTGACGCTGGCCACCTCTGTCATGACTTCGCGGAGCTTCTCCGCGAGGCGGTCCGCTTTTTCTGCATTTTGGGAGCCAGCAATCTCAAGCATCCTGGCTCCTGTGGCGGTCGGGCGGCAGCGGATTCGCTCAATCCCCAGCTCTAGCAGGTCGATCTTTTCCTGCGCCGTCTGGAGGACGGTGCCGTAGGTTATCCCCTTTTCCACGGCTTCGGGGCGCAGCGACAGCACCACGACCGCGGAATTTGGGGGACTCTTCAGCACCGTCTTAGCTTTACTAGTAGCGGGGGCAGCTTGTTTAGCTACCGGCGCACGGCCTGCAGGTGCATGGGCCTTGAGGACACTGGCCGTTGGGGCACTGGCCGAGGGAGCACGGGCAATAGAGGCACGGGCCACCGGGGACGGGCAGTGGGGGCACGGGACGCGGGGGCACCCGTGGAGACAGAGGAGGGAACGGTAGACTTCCCCGTTCCTTTTCCTTTCCCCTTGCCCTTTCCTACTACTTGAGCCCAGGTTTCCTTTCGTACTATAACCTGGGCACTTGGCGTCCCCCTTGAGGTGGAGGGACCCGCAATCTCGGCCTGCTGACGAGCTGGCTCAGCCTTTTTTGGGGTCGCAGCCTCAGTCGCTGCCCTCTTGGCATCCGCTCTCAGTGGCGGGCGCACCATCTGGGCTGGCAAAAGGCGGTCCTCAATCACCGCGAGTCGGGCGTTGAGCATTTGCCCAAGCGTGGCGGTCAAGGACCCTTTCAGCTCCTCAATTATATCAGCCCCCAGTGTGGTGGTAGGGGCTGCCGATCTCCGCGTAGTGGCAGCAGAGGCGGTAGCGGTGGCGGTGGCGGCGGCAGCGGTAGCGGCGGCGGCTTCCGTCTTAGCTTCGGCGAAGCCAAGACGTAGCGCTTTCACCTCCGCCTTCATCGCCTCTACCTCCAACCGCTGGCGGGTATTCTCGGCCCTGAGCCGCCGCGTCTCTTCGGCCTCACTCCTCCCAGTTAGGGTGTCGACCACCTCACCCAGGGTTGATGCTGCCTTCTTCAGGCGACCGACGAACTCGCCCTTGAGGTTGCCAGATTTCCTGGCAACCTCGAGAATGCGAGCGAGCTCCTCCCCCGCCCGTGCCCTCAGCTCCTGGGCATTGAGAATGCTGAAGTCACTGACCATTGGGCGAGCATCGGAATCAGTTCCGGTGCTCGGCCCGACGTCACCAACTACAGCAGCCGGCCCCTTCCTGTACTTCCTGCCTTGCAGGACTGCCTCCAGCTCTCCGTCAACCGGAGCTGGCTTGAGGAAGGTCTCCCTGGACGGGCCCGCCTGGGCGGCCTTCCTCCTGCCTCTCCTCGCCGTGCTGACCTTGGCGGCCGCCGTCTCTTCAGTCTCCGTGTCCGAGTCTAAATACCCGGGCACGAAGAATGATGAGTACGGCCGCTTCCGGACAGCGCCACTTTCGTCAGCGGTCTCCATCCCTGACCTCTCCGATGCCACGGAGAAGGAGTCATCAGACTCTAACGTCCTCTCCTCCACAGGAGGAACTTGGGCATGGCCCTGAAAAGGGCCGTTTGGTCGCTGGTCTGTTCCAGTTCCAACCTTAAGTAATACCATTATTGACAATTAATTTCTAAATCATTTTGTTCTCAGTTTTCACGAGCAAATGTTGATTCTCGAAACGGTCAATCAAGTCAAATTTCGAATGAAAACTAAAATAGCTTTCCTATAGGAGACCTTGCCTTGACTTAGCATGAGTTTTTTTATTAAGCCTCATGAGGGTCTTTAATCAGTTTTAATCGATAGCATCACATACCATGCTTCAAGTCTCCCGAATACGGCTTGTTGTGTATTTCCCCTTTTAGTTTGTTTTCATTACTTTTAGTAGCTTTTTAGTTCTAAGTGCTCCATCTTGTTTTATCGTCCGAGTTGAACCTGAAATAAATCAGCCACTCTGAATCTTGTAGATAATTTTGTTCGCAAAGCGCTTTGGGTATGACATAAGTCGGCAGCACTTTTATGGCTAATCTGCGAAGTAAGGTTGCTGAATAACTTCGTCGATGTTCTATCTAGGTATTTGTTAGTAAATATCCCTGCCACAGATTACATACTTAGCCCCACTTATTGCCACTTCTATTATAAAAATAACACGTCTATTTCGTTGTGTTTGCTTTTACCTACGTCAATACGGCTGGACTGATTTGGATGAAACTTTGCATATATTATATACTGCTACTTACTACTTGAATTAACTTTTTTTGTAACAATTAAGTTATTTATAATAATTATTTATAATTTTTTATACGTAATTATTTTTATTAATGAGGTACTACTTGAATTAGGGATGTGTTTTGATTTTTGAGTTCTATTATACCTTTTCTTCTTTATTTTTTAGTTATAGTGCAATGTCTTGTGTATCTACTACATCTAAGTACTGCAATTAGGTTCCAAACGTCCCTCTTCTGAAGAGGAGGCCTATATGTATACAAAAAAGCTTCAGTGGACGTTTGATGTGTGCCGTCTACTTATATTGTTCTTTTAATCTGAGCAAAAACTGCGATTCACACCGTTCTATACCAGGTATACTTAATATTTTTTTTAATACAATCATTTTCACAATCAAGCCTCATAACAAGTAAAGAAGGAGTTTCAATTCGAACCAAAAGCAAAACTGCTCGTCCCATTAATATTTAAATAACGAGGTCAGAGTTTTGAAGTTCCACCCTCTTGAACCGAACGTGTAGGTAGCTCACTGAAAGAAAAATACAGATGGCATGTTCAGAACTAAAAAGTGAGTGAAAAAAATTACGAAATCAAAAAACTGACTAATCGGAATGCAACTATCACTGACAACAATCGGGGGCATACCTACGTCTAAGTCTCAGAATATAATTATATACCTATACGAGATAACCTATATCCTTCTTAACTATGAGGCATATTGTTATAAACACTAAGTAAGATACACCACGTTTTACCCGTAATTTATCGGTTTTTTGTCAAACTCTTAACTTTTAGTCATAAAAGTCTATGTTATCTCGATAAAATAGCTATCTATGTGCAACATTTCATGCAAACCAGTCGTTTTGGCACTAAAGTCACACAAACATTATGTATGTTTGTGTGGCAAACAAACAGACAACGTTTCACTTTTATATAAGGAGGAAAAATTTCCCCGGACATTGCTTCACAATAATAGCGGCAATTAATGGCAGAATTTGCGTTGTGGTATTCCTTTTTTGGCTTCACTTTCTAATTCAGAGAATGCGGTCTACATTGTTATTCTACTCTGAGGTAGGTAAATGAAACAAAATTCAATTTTCTTTATACCTTCTGGCATTTTGCCAAGAATCAATTGTGTGTATTAGCTTGAAATCTTATACGAAAGTAATTTGAAATTTAAATTCTGTAGAGGAATAAATTGGAAGAAACTCCGATGACAATGGTCTGAGTTTCAATTAGACCGCTGGAATTCTAACAATGGACTTTGTCGTAGCCGGCCGAGCTCCATAGAAAAAATCTTTCTTTGAAAGGCAATATTTCTATCCTTTTTCATTCATATATACTTCTGTGTGTTTGCCTCTGTGTCATCTTATGGTCACCTTTGTCTTCTTTGTCTATGTTACGTTTTCACGACCAAATCGAACCACTCAGGCTGATAATACGACCTCGTTAAAGTTTCTCATCATTATTAAAGTGACACTGAATACCTGTGACATTTAAATCATAACCACTTTGTGAGATTGACTATGACTAAGACGAGACCATGGCGTAAATTAAATTGAAAAATACTTTATTAAACGCGAGTCACAAACAATTTTGCGAAGTAAGTAATCGACTACGAAGTAGCAGCAATTTGACAATCATGGAAATTTTCTTAATCTGGATGACTCTTTTATCGAGTTTAATAACCTTTGTTGGAAAGATTGCATTAAATTTGTTTGGATAGCGTTGTTAGCTTTTATATTTTTTCTAAATAAAATGCAAAAAAACCTACGAACATTTTTGTGATAAGCAGAGCACAAAAACTGTTTAAGCTTTTAGTTAAGTGGATATAATAAAATACGTAGAGAAAAATCACATGGGTTTGCCTATGCGACAGATGTCCATTGATCCGTTTTCTTACCCTTCAGAATGCTAAACCACAGACCTAGAACTTTTTTTTGTTACTCTTACGTCTACAAAGTCTATGCGATAAACTAAAAAAAAAACAGACCACAATGTCAAAACTATTTTATCGGTAACTTGGCTGTAAACAACTTTAAAATTTAAGAGATTAATAGCAGCTAGTATCGCCTTTAGCGTAATCAACAGATGATTTTTAAAGTAAAGGACAAATTTCAATCACGAACGGGATCTGAACTTTCATCTATCCGTCCATGCCGGGACATGCTTTTTTTAAACCACCGCAGCAGGTTATTTATTCTTCACCTTCAACTTACAGGGCTGCCACCGTCATCTACGTAAAATAAAAGGGTAGTTAGAAACTTGAAAAATCATGACTCATTACTTAGAGTTGTCTCACTTCTCTATAAAATATTTAATGGTTTTAATTCAAGAGTTTATCATCATTTGATAGGAAATGGGTCAAGGTACAAAGTGTACAACACCCTACTTAAAGTTAATCAATAAAATAATTACATCGAAATGGATGATGGCCTCTTTCGGCCATATTGTCACTTTACATCGGTTGAAATTTCATGGGCAAACGTGCTCCACCTTAGACAACTTCGTCACCACCAGGTGAGATGTTGTCAAACGTATGCCCATTTTAGCATTTTAAATGTGGCCAAACGCTACCATGTGGGAAACAGGTAAAGCCAGGAGCAAAGTCTATTAAAAATTACAGAAGGAACGTCTTTTTTGAAGTTGGTAACAGAAAGCAACCTCTAGCAAAACTGTTGAAATTGAAACAGTCAAGCGGAAATATTATACCGTTCAGTGTAAAAAATCAATTTTCCGAGACTTCGTGGGCGCTGATCCAGAAACTTGAATTTCCAGCCGCCACTCCGTCATTTTGCTAAAATATTTTTCTTTCAGCTACATTGTCTTTTATCTTTTTGGCCGTATTTTGTATTGTCTCAGTTCCAATAGGACGAGAATTTAGTGGCAATTGTATAGATATATGTTGCGTCTAAATTGCTGTTTATTATTAGAGTGTATGTACTAAAGATAAACTACGTAATTTCTATAAATTTTTATACGTACGTTGTGTTTAAGATGAATTTCCGCGAGGTCACGCCTGAATCAAACAATTAGGTTGTCAGCAGCACAAGTTAAGCTACTCTTATATTATGTTGTAAGGCTATGCGTTACTAGCATAATTAAGTATTTAATAACAAGTTTGTTTTTGTTTTAGTTTATATTATTCTAAAGCAATTCAAAAGGTGCTATGGTGGCCGAGCGGTATGTGCGGCATGTGCGCTTTGCAATCTTACGGCACCGGGTTCGATCCTCGGCCTTGCACCAATGACTTTATAGTAAGTTATCTGCAGCTTTCAATGCCATCGCTCCGTGCCTCGGAAAGCACGTTAAGCCGTTGGTCCCGGTTGTCATAAGAACATCTATGGCAATCGTTACGGGTAGTCAGGCGCCTGATAGAATCTGACGTCTGGTCTAACCATCCCTCTTACTGGTTCCTTATGGGTTGCGAGGTCAAATGGCAGTCGCTCGTGTAATTCTGATAGCTTTTCGCTACAGGTTAGACTGGGAACCGACCCCTATAACAAAAATGAGAAAAAGGCAAAGAGGATGATTTATATTCAAAAGCATTTAAGCATATTTTGGTGCATCTGTTATAATTTAGATTCCAACATTTTCTAATTATTACTGAACTGTATTACCTATTCATACATCAACATGGATGATGTTTAGGATGTTGTAATCGAAGCTCCGGATCGGAGTTTCCTTTTCTATGTTGCACCAGTAGTGGGAAAGAGAGCTTATTTTTTTAATATATCATTTATCATAATAAGTTTGCTATATTTTAAGATTAAGCACTTTGACGTTTTATATGCAACAGAATCCTTCATATAAATTTTTTTGGTATCTGATTTTTTGACTTGTGCTACTAAAAATAGCCTAATTGTAATACATTATTTGACTGTGGTTTTGTTTGTAGATAAATTTCAATAAAATAGAGGATTAAACATTAAACGTAAGTACTTCACAGACCATGAGCAAAACCATAATAACCATGACTACTGAAAAAGTCAAAACCATATGATAGCAGTTTTCGTTTACACCAATGGAATGTAAAAATATAAATCACTAGCACTTTAACTTAGTAGGCCAGTACCTATTAGGACAAACAGGCAAGCCCGGAATCGGAAATAAAAAAGGAATTCATTGGCAAACTGCCAAAGTCATCAAAAACTATTCGTAGTCCTTAGGATATTGCATAAATGTGAAGGAAATTACGCAATGAAAATCCCTTGGCTTTACTACATTGGCATTTTTGCCGTAAAAATGGTTTTTATTACATGGTATGTCGATACATCGTTATTCGTAGCACAAAAATAAAGCAAACCATAACGAGAAAGTGAAAGTGTCGCATATTGTTTTTTTTATAAATATTTGTGGACATTTCCCACAACGCCATCTAGCCCCAAACTAAGCAAAGCTTGTACTATGAGAACCAGATAACTGATAGAATACATATATACTTTTGTTTGTAAATACATACATAGAATACAATAAATAACACCCAGACACAGAACAAACACCTATGTACATCACACAAATGTTTGTCCTGGGTAGGAATCGAACCCACACCCTACAGTTCAGAAGGCTTCTACCAACAGAGCTATGAGGCCAGTTGAGAATCCAATAACGGTGGTCGCATAGACCTACTATTACAACAATAATTATGCTAATTATTTTAATTCACGTCATCACGATCGCAGTGATAATAAATGAGATTATTACAGTACAACTTCTTTTCAACCTTTTCTTTTTTCATGAAGTTACAGTTAAAATTAACTGTATTTTTAACATTAACCAATATATAAGTTTAACCAGTATTAGATATGGAGCGAGCTATGGAGAGAGCTGTGCTCGGTGTTTCCCTGCGAAGTAAGATCCGTAAGGAGGAGGCGAACCAATGTGACCGATATAGCTCTGAGAATTAGCAAGTTGAAATGGCAATAGGCAAGCCACATTGATCGTAGAATCTGATGAAAACCGCGGGGAGCCGATAGATGCAGGAGAGCAGCCGCTCAAGGTGGCGCTCTGTGGGGAGGCCTATGTTCAGCTGTGGACGTTTTCAGGCTGTTGATGATGGTGATGATGATGATGAGTATAGGTATGTGCACCATCATATTCGTCATTACATGTTATTAATGCTCCACACTCGCTTCAATGTTTGATATCTTTTTAACCAACCCTAACATTAACCAGCTACAATCTCTAATCGTTAAATTATGTTATCACTTTAACCACAGTTAACTTTGGCTGTAATTAAAAGTAAGTTGTAGATGGCGCAACCCAGTCTAAGTAAATGTGCCGTGAAGAGAAATCTGAGGTTCTTTCTTGTACCAGTCTAATGATTTACGACCAGATGCCAAGTACAAGGTTAGACAAAAACGACCTAGACCGGTTTTTTTTTAATTTAACTTACCTCTGTGCGAGGTAATTAGTAAATTAGGTTAGTTTAAAGACTTTTCTTCCATTTACCTGAGGTGCTTCTTTTTAATAAATTGAATTGGGTTGAAAAGAAACAGTCTCAGGTTAAAAAGAAACAGTCTTTTTTACAGTATTTGTGTTTTTTTCTTACATTGTGGCTCCACTACACGTAGTGTATTTAGCCAGTGTCAAGTAATGTAATGTTTCATCGTGTTAAAGAATATTTCACGTAAAGTCAAGTCTTCTGGATAGCCATAGTCCAGTCTAAGTCAGGTAGTCATAGTCCAGTCTAAGTCATGCATCATGTAAAGTGGTGGCAACTTTACTAGAAACTTCTAATGGAATTTTGGAAGCAACACGAAAACCCACGTTTCACCACGTTATACCACTTGCCCACACTCATGCTCGTAATTCAGCACTTAATGCGGAAAACGCCACAAATTTTAAAATGGAAAAGCACAAGTTTTGAAAAATAATACAATGCAACGACGTGAAATTTTCCGCGTTCCCGCCAAAACTGCCAGCATTTGTGTTGTGTAACTTAACCATGCTCAAGAACCTTTGAATACATGACGCTGCCAACCCCACAAGATGGTTGTAAAATGTGAGTGAATGAGATTCCTTGGCACGATAGCTTAAGGAAAGCAAGCATGTTGTTAGTCCTGGAGGGTGTAGAGAAGATCCCTTTCCATCAGCGTTAATGCCAAACGATAACACCAAAATGGGCAAAATGTATGGGAATGACATTACCTGCGGAAAATCGACATTTGCTAGACCCCCCTGGATAGATGCAAATTCCGCATTTATAAAATCATCTCATTCAGAGAGATATATAAAAGTTTTCTCTGGCAATTAGCGAAACTACTCTGTTGAGAGTTATTTTGGCATTTATAATTAGTAATAGGATTTGTTAAAAATTAATGAGTCATCTTGTTTTGACACTGCACTGCGCATGCTGGCGCACGCCATCCGGAGACATCACACAGTCTAGCTAATAATAAGATTACTAGATTGTGAGAGCACATCATAAAGTCTTATTTACCCAGTAATTTCACTAGCTACAATGCCTTTCAAACTAGAACACAGTAGCGGTTGCACACTACTGCTTGGCGGCAGAATATATGGTAAAGCAGTGGCACCTACCTCGTCTTGTATCTACATTTAAACGGGCAAAGTGTCTTTGTTTTTTAAACTAACTACTACAATAATACCAACTACCACGAAATGCTACTACCTACACCATATACCACAAAAAACATTTGGTCTGTATACTAGCCATTGACTATAAATCCAGTTGACCATGATGACATCCACCCACAGTATACACAGTCCAATGCTACGCTCCAACTACGCTCAAACTTCGGTTTTTTGTCGGATAGCCCGCACCTATTCTGCCTTAGACCTATTTTATTTATCTAAAAACGTTCTAAAATTCGAAATAAAAAAGTTGCACTGCTCTAGTTGTTTTTTTTTCTATGATATCTATAACGAACTTATAATATGACTTATACCTACCTATATTTGTACACATTATAAAAATATACATTTATTTATTTAAGTGGGATACCTAACTATTATTATTAAAATATCACAATTCACAAATACATTCACAATATCAGACACCTTGCACATGCCTTATACAAGCATACCTGCACAACACTCACACACCCTTACACATATAATTATATGCACAATATAATATTCACATATAGTTACACTCACAAATACACACAAACACACCCTTCATACTATTTATGTATACTACAAGCTAACACAAAACACGCTTTTTATTTTATAGGTATATTAGCATTTATATTGTGTGTTGTGTATTTATATTGTGTGTATTGTGTTTTTATTGTGTGTGTATTGTGTTGTGTTTAATCCTCTTTGGCGTTCTTTTAAGTTTGTAAATTTGTTATTATTTTATTATTCACGCTGTTGGATTACTTAAATAAATAAATAAATGGTCCAGCCCACTAGCATAGGTAGCGTACCCAACATGCTGGCATCATTGTCCCGTTGAATTGCAATGCTGATTCATTGTGCCAAATAAGTGGCAGACTTTATATTACATACTAGCTGCGCCCCGCGGTTTCACCCGCAGATAAAAAGTAGCCTATGTGTTAATACAATATATAAGTATTCTATATTACAAGTTTCATCCAAATCCGTCCAGCGGGTTGAGTGTGAAGGAGTAACAAACATACACACATACAAAGTTTCGCCTTTATAATATTATAAATATATATATATAGTGTGATATAACGACATACAGCTACACGCCATCCATTTATGGTTGATATTCCTTCAATTCGCACAAAGCGGTTTGATTCGACATTTATAATCAGGAACTCTTCAATTCGCGAGTGAATAGGTATCTTCTAGGCAAGCATGTACCATCGTAGACGCATCGTCACTTCCCATCAGGTGAGATTGCGTTTAAACGCGAGCCTATTTAGTTGTAAAAAAAACATATCGTTAACATCCATGCAAACAACATTACGTGTGTATTGATGCGTGTTTCAGAGCAATTTTCATGATATGAAACCCTGTGCATGATATCGTTACAGATGTTTATTTGAAGCTTACGTGGGCTAAAAACCGTAAAATAAATGCCAATGTCGAATGCGTCGAACACATACATTTAATTTGTAGGGTACCGTACGTAGTACTTGGGAACCTTTATAAGTTTTTATGTTTCGTATATTAGGCGAGGCAAAGGTTTCTTCGTAGATCCACTACATTGTCATCGTGGTCGTTACCTTTATTACTAACAATACTTACGCTGGAGATTTTTTATGGTCCACTAGTACCATTCATAAATCCAGTTGATCAATGATACAATTTCCCCTTGTACGAAAATTAGTGGTGTATTTCAACCACTAATTTCTAATAAATACTATGAATTTCTAATAAATCACGGGAACCCGTTGATGTCTTTTGTTCCATCCTGCCCTGTTCATTGTAATTTCGCATGACTTTGTCTCGTTTTGTTACCTCGCCCCCGCCTGCGCAGGTGAGTCGTGTTTGTACGAGAAATTATGTTCACGAGCTATCAACGGGCTTTATAATCTTTGACTAGTACCTAAGTATTGTTCTCAATTGACTTCAAAAAAAGGCGGTCTTCAATTTTGTCGTATTTTTTTATGTAATTGATTTGGTATGTTTCTATTTAAAACAATATACTTTCAGATTGGTGCATTAGAACACATATAAATCTGATAAAAATCGGTTTTGTGGTTTAGTTTTAAAATCAAAATACTTGGAAAAAATACATCCAAGTCACAGACATCTAATACTAACCAGTAAGCAGACGAAACATTATCTTCACTACTACATACCTAGACCAGAATAAATAATATATCTATTACTTTCGCTCTTATTAAAATTTGATAACTTTATCTCTTTCCTTTTTGCTGCTGCAACACTTACGCACAGATGGACAAAAAGGAACGCGTGCCCAAAACGTAATGATGTTACCACGGAAACATATCGTTGTGTGGCAACGTTCCAAATATGAACACATCCGAATTATCTTTTCACCAGTAAGTTTTGATGTCTATGTCACTGTGTGCTTGAGATTTGAATGTTGTAAATAATGGCACGCAATATTTCTCTTATGTTAAGTCTGCTTACTATAGTATTAGATGTATGTGATCGAAGTACTTCTCAGTATGAAGTTAAGGCGATTAAAGTCTGTTTAACCGCTTTATATTTTTAAAAGCGGTATTTTTATTAAAACTTACTTACCTACACCTCATACCCACATAAAGATTACGGTAATGTTATTATGGTACGCGTAATAAGAAAGCTGTTTTAGATTTTATAATTATTGTTACTGTTAGTGATTTCTAATAATACCCGCTTGTACCGGTTTTTTTCTTTCGGCGATCATCAGTCCGAGCAAGGGATGGCTTGAAAAACAGCGCTGCGTGCACGTGGAAACGTGGATGCGGCACAATGCTGAAGCCATCTGAAGCACAAAACAGACCACCCCTTTTTGCTTCAAACATGATTGATCATTGTTTTGTTTATATTTATACAAATATTAAAAAAGGCAGTAAAGTATCTATTTATTATTTTATTTTTTACTTAACTTTTATGTTACACTAAAATATGTACCACTTGTTCTAATTATTAATAGTAGGTATAGTCAATTTGTCAGCTTGCATATAGCTGGTACTTTGCAGAGCCACGTATCTAAATGCAAATGTGGTGTCCATTTTATGCACAGTTATGGTTCTAGTGGGTCTTTATTTAATTTACAGCCCCAATACTTAAAAATTAATGCAACTACATAAAGTTAAAATACAGAAGGTCAATACTCTGTCACCGATAAGTCATACGTATTTTCTATGTTTTACGATATGTTAAAAACACAATGTTGAAATAAATAAGGGTAGGTATACCTTTCCAGCATCCCCACTGATCTCTCTACCAGCAAAAAAACTGTTTTATTTTATGTTGTATTGAAAAACAAGTTGAAAAAATAACTGGCCAAGTGCGAGTCAGACTCGCGCACGAAGGGTTCCGTACTATTATCTATAAAAACGAGCAAAAAAATCTTGTTTGTTCTATGGGAGCCCTTTTAAATATTTATTTTATTCTGTTTTTTAAGTATTTGTTGTTATAGCGGCAACAGAAATACATCATCTGTGAAAATTTAAACTGTCTAACTATCACGGTTCATGAGATACGGCCTGGTGACAGCCAGATAGACAGCGGGACCTTAGTAATAGAGTCCGTTTTACCATTTGGGTACGGAACCCTAAAAACTAACCTCATCGCGTGTTTCTGTAGTATCATCATGCATACGTGTTTCAGACAAGTAATACATTTTTCGAGATGGCTAACCAGAAACACTACTACAATAATAATTGTACCCCTAATAAGCTAAAACCCTAAACCAAATTAATATAAAAGTACCTAGAATTTTTCTTGTACGTAGGTATTTTTTCATAATTCATTAGGTACTCAAACTAATTGTTTTTTTTAAATCTAAATAATAATATATCCAGTGGAAACTAAGGCTTAATATTCTAACACACAATTATATACAGTTCTGGAACTAAACCTTAACTTTTGTAACTCTTCAGACAGAATGACAAACTAGGCACCAACAGGCACCCAAACTGTCTCCAAGAAACTGAAAGGCAAACAAATTTTTATCCCATTTTCAATCGCCAAAACCTTTACGAATATTCCGATCGGAGTATTAACGATATTTTCAAAGGGCGAGCCCAATCGGGATTGCCAATCAAATAAATATCGACTGGTGAAATCCACTTTACCTATATAAAGTGACGGGGCTGCGGCCGGGATGAAATTTTAGGGCCTATTTAACAAGTTATAGATAAAGATATCCGGGATTTCAGGCTGTTTTCTAATTTCAGACAAAGAAGCGTTTGACCACATTTTACTTGGTGTTACGTGACTATGTATAAGCCTGAAGATAGCGACGCTACTTCTGATTGAGAATTAAACTAGGTAGGTCTAAAGTAAGGCTACCTGAACATTATGTTGTGTATTGTTTGACGAATGAATCTTCACTGGAGGATGGTGATCACTAAAAGCATTTCCGAGTTTTTGAGTTTTTGAGTAGTAGTTTTAGTATTTTTTTGGTAGTAGTGTTTTTTTTAAGTATTTTTATTTTTTAAAAGTATTTTAAGTATAGTAGTAATGGTGATGTGGTGTTTTAAGAATTAGTCATATTAATATGTAGCCATTTTGCGTTTTCGGCTCTCTGCGATGAAGTAAACCTACATCACGTAGCGACGACATAGTCGTTTACGTGATGTCGTTGTTTTGCGATCTAGTCAATCTAATACTAACCCATGTTTTCATCACAATTTTTTGTTTTACCGAAAGCTCAATCGCAATTAACAGTATTATAAATCACGGCCCAAAAATTGTAATTCTTATGTGTTACTGTAAACTGAGCTACTATATATATGGTACTTATCTATCAGATAACTTATCAGGATATGTGGAGCCCTGACATCATAAATATACCATCAGAGACGTTCTCACGCCGATATCGATTTACAGTATTTTAGATAACCGTCTCAGCAATTTAAAATTTCATTTTCTTTAATGACTAAAGCGATCATGTTTTCATCGTTTTTTTTTATATTTTGTTACCGAATTTTTGAGGGCTCGCACTTTCGGCTCGTTCTTAAAAAGCCATAAAAGGCTTTTTAAGAATGTTGAGAGTTAAATTATATTTTCTTTAATCTTTAATTTTAAAGTTACGATCATTGACATTACATATTATTTTTTGAATAGTAAAGCATTGAACGTACTTATTGAAAACATTTATGGTAGACAAAAAATGACACAACCAAAATTATACAGAGCATTTTGCAATAAATGCAAAGAGAACCAGGTTAAGAGTCATTTGAATCCAGTAGAGCACTTCGTTCGAGCAAGCGACTTTCAACTTACCTAGCTAACCTCAAGAAAGACTAAGTAGGAACATGATTAAAAGTTTAAATTGAAAAAAAAGGATAATATGATGCTTTGCTACTTAGCATAAAATTTCACCAACTTGGACACTGCCCTTAGTTTTTTATTTGTTTCTTACAAATGGCGTTCAAGGTATAACCGTATCTGACTACAAAGATTAAGAAAATAATAGTCAGGGTCTCTATTCATCCATTATCCATCATCTATTATATCATACCAGCCAAAGAATACCTATTGTACAAGTCTATAGCAGCCATTTTCTCGATTTCCCCGCTTAGAACTTGTCTATTTTCCCGCTTAGAACTTATCGATTTTCTCGCTTAGAACTTGTGACTTCGAGGAACCGGTCCCCGATGTCGGTTTGGAGACGACACTCGTTTCCTGCCATCCTGGCTGCTCTTTGATAAGCGACTTTGACTGCTCTCAACGGCTAAAGTGATTTTTTCTCAAACCTTTTATACCGATATCGACGACATATTGCAGTTTTGCAGAAATATTTCATATCTCGGCTGGATATTTTCCAGAGAGCACTAAGGATGTATCTACATGAAATCACTATTATTTTTCAAATAATGTTTTATCTGTTTCTTTTCATGCTTGCACAAATCGTCCTTCCGCTTCTAAACATTAATGTGTGATTATCTTTTCAAAGTTGACAACAAAACGTGTGAAAATTCTGGCCTCTACTTGGGTCAAAGAGTGAGCATTGCCATTCAACGTCACAATGCTGCCAGCATATCGGTACAGACCGTTCACCGTAAGTTGTCCCCTGATGTATTTATATCATTTAAAAATATGCAAGTATTATCGTAAATATAAAGTAATATATAAGTAAGCATTATTGTTAATTAATATGTAAGCATTTTCTAAACTTGTATGTACTCACCACAGATTAGTATGTTTTACTTGCATATTTTTAAATAATATAAGTGCATCAGGGGATAACTTATGGTGAATGGTCTAATAGTGGTTTGTATTATTGGTACATAATATAATATTATATTGTACAGAGGTTTTAGTTTACTATTGGTTTGGTTTTTATATTCTAGCAAAAAAGTTCAACAAATGTGATTTTTTTGGCTCGTATCTCTTAAATATTTATTTTATTCTGTTTTTTAGTATCTGTTGTTATAGCGACAACACAAATACATCATGTGTAAAAATTTCAACTGTCTATCTATCACGGTTCATGAGATACAGCCTGGTGACAGATGGATAGACAGACAGACAGACAGACAAACAGACAGACAGTGGAGCCTTAGTAATAGGGTCCGTTTTACCCTATGGGTACGGAACCCTAAAAATGAGTCAAAGTCGGGGGAGAGCTTTCGGGGTAGGATATTACCATAAAGTTAAAATTATAATAAATACCTACTGTTTATTTATTTATACTGCTTGGTAAATACCAAACAAAATTTACGAAATTCGTTGAGAAAACAATTAATTGTATAGTCTAATCATAGACTGATTTGCCTAACGTTATTCACGTTCCCAAACAATTAGAATTTAACTGGTTTATTTGCTTAAGCCATTAAAAACTTTCTTATACATCTCACTGATTTTTAAAGTTAAGTACCTACTTAAAAGGCATTTACTCCCTAGTTAGATGATAAATAAATATTAAAGAATGTTTAATTTTTTTTTTTTTTTTTATACGTGTGGACAATTCACACAGCGCCATCTAGCCCCAAACTAAGCATAGCTTGTACTATGGGAACCAGATAACTGATACAATACTTAGATACTTTTTGTTTGTAAATACATACATAGAATACAATATAACACCCAGACACAGAACAAACATCGATGTTCATCACACAAATGTTTGTCCTGGGTAGGAATCGAACCCACAACCTATAGTTCAGAAGGCAGAGCTACTACCAACTGAGCTAACAGGCCAGTCAATTAGGTTTCAAACTTAGGGGTTTTATTAGGTAGCATGAATTCACTATCCACCATATTAAAGGTCATGCCATCTCTAGTGCCATGTATCAAACTGGAAGAAGAAGACGCGCACGCCTTTTAAGGGGGAACGTTACACTAGCGCGGCAAATTCCAAATTTCTTGCGTTCTTTTGCCAATAATAGCTTAATTACTAAACGTGATTACATTAAAACTGATTTAACGTAAATAAATAGAATGTATCAACAAATTACGATTAAAAATATCTCCTAGATATCATTGGTTTAGCGATAAATAGCAATAAACAAATTTCGTCGTAGTTTTTCAGTTTATTTTAATTTTTAAGTCTAATTTTTTATGTAAGCACAAGTGAGTTCTGAGTCAGAAGTCACTTGTGCTTACATAAAAAAAGCGGCCGGCGAGTGTCAGAAGTTCTGACACTCGCCGGCCGCTGCCGCGGCACGCTCTCTCGGCTCGTGCATCGTGTGGTCACTGTTCACAGACCGTTAACATTTTTACAGATGATCTACTTCTGTTGCCGCTCCATCAACAAATACTAAATAACCGGCCAAGTGCGAGTCGGACTCACGCACAAAGGGTTCTGTACCATTGTTTATAAAAACCAGCAAAAACAATCACGTTCTTTGTATGGGAGCCCCCTTAAATATTTATTTTATTCTGTATTTAATTTTATTTAAGGACTCCCATACAACAAATTTGATTTTATGCTCGTTTTTACAGATAATGATACGGAACCCTTCGTGCGCGAGTCCAACTCGCACTTGACCGGTTTTTTATTTAAGACCCAAGTATTTACGCTTTTATTTCGTTGTGCACTATTACTTGTTCTGTCACGGGATTGAACTCGCTCCTTCTTAGATATGAGCCGACCAGCTCAACTACTACACCACAGACGCTGTCAAAACTTCATTCTTAAGGCTGCTTTGGAGGTTTTAGAATTAATTTTATAGCTGGCGAGTTTCTGGTGATTTATATCGGCTTAAAATTAATCGCAGCTGTCCTCTTCTCTGCGTATCAGATTCGCTCCGTCGGCTTCGCGCCGTTATCAGCTGCGGTCCTGAAATATTACATAAGCATTCATTGTTTTCAGGCCAGGATATGAATTTTAATGGGTCTGGATTTTCAATTATACGCCCTATTTTAAACAAAACCCGCGTTTGCTCTCGCAATCCTAATCGTTTTCCGCGGAAACTTTTCAGTTTGCTTTTTGTTGGTCTCGGTAATGTGTATAGAAACCACCTATAAAATTTTGTCCACATTTTTAATTATTTTAGTTAAACTAATAAAGGCACTATGCCTGTTAAAAAATGTAACAGCGGAAGTCAACCAACCTACTCACAGACAATGTTTTACTTTGATATAATATTTACAGGTTTATTCAGAGATAAGATTTTTTAATGACAATGACGGTATAAAATACAGGCCCAGAATATTTCCGTGCAATAAAATAACCTTAGACATATCATTCGCTCGTAGAACTGACAGCCCAAGAACACGAACCGGAAGACGCAGCGTAGGCCGGCCCTCTACTCGGTGGACCGACGACTTGGTGAAAGCCGCGGGGAGCCGATGGATGCAACCGATGGAAGCATCCCTTCAAACGGGCGCTCCGTGGGGAAGGCCTATGTTCAACAGTGGACGTCTTCAGGCTGTTGATAATGATGAGACATATCATCAACCGAAAGACGTCTACTGCTGAACATATAGGCCATAGTCTATGGTCTATGTTCAGCAGTTAGGTCTATAGCCCATAGACCTAAATATATGTAGGGATTGACCAAAACTCGGTAATAAAACCACTCTGTTATTGACATCCATTTTATTGTGGCAGTCAATTATTATTAGATTATTACAATGTTATTTAATTAGTAGCGATACTTTACGTTACTGTCACTATTAATTTATTATATCCAAGTTATTGTTGATCTTTAACTTAGCCATTAATCATTTAGACATATTACCGTTCGAAATAACCTCAAAGCTTTCAGAAATTATTTTTATTGATATTAGTTATGCCAGCTTATATAAGTAAACTAGAATAAATGTGTTTAGCTATACATACCTCTATAGGCGAAATCAAATGTGTCTACAGTATGCTCTCATGTCTGAGTAATAGACGCTCACTTCGGATCACTATGTATTATACTCCAAATGATTGCAGACGGAATGGTATGGCTTTGCTATCACTGGTATTACTTTAGGTACATCATAGTTTTAGCTCCTGTCTACAGTTTATTTTGTTCTTAGGTGTATACGAAACCCTAAAACAGTCTTAAAACGAAAAAATACTATCTTGCAAAGTGAATCGTATAAATTCTACATCTATATACGGTAAAATTATGCGCTGTCTCTTTTTTATGGGGCTTTCTCTGCATTATCAGAAAGAGACAACAAAAAGTTCAACCGAAAAGATTTTGTGGCACTAAGAATTTAGTGCTATCTATTTTACTACATCTGCGTTTATGCACTATTCTTATAACACTGCCATAAAAGCGTTCGAAAGCTTTTGGGATATTTCAAATGTGAAAATAAATAAACCGTCTAGCGTTTATTAGCTTTCGCAGCATATATACAGAGTGCATGCAAATAAAATGTCAATAAACTATCAAGTATAAAATTCCCATACGTTTCGAACAGATTCTGTATTATATTATCTGTGGTACATACTATACATATACATAAAAAATAATGATAATGTTCAACCATTTTTGTAGGCGGCTATACGACGGTGAAATGACTCAACCTCTATTTATAGGTACCAAACATAACCATGTATACCTATAAACTGTCATTTTACCTGTTGGCCTTATTACTACGCTCAAAGTCGCGCAACGAGCTATGGAAAGAGCTATGCTCAATGTTTCCCTGCGAGATAAGCTCCGGAATGAGGAGATCCGCAGGAGAACTAAAGTGACTGATATAGCTCTTAGAATTAGTAAGTTGAAATGGCAATGGGCAGGCCACATCGCTCGTAGAACTGACAACCGATGGGGAGGAAAGGTTCTCAAGTGGCGATCACGAACCGCAAGACGCAGCGTAGGCCAGCCCCTACTCGGTCGACCGAAAATCTGGTGAAAGCCACGGGGACCCGATGGATGCAGGAGGCGAGCAGCTGCTCAACGTGGTGCTCTCTGGGGGAGGCCTATGTTCAGCAGTGGACGTCTTCAGGCTATTGATGATGGTGACTGTCATTTTTGCCCGTGTTAAAAAAGACTTGACATCAGAATCCTATACAATATACTTACAACATTTAAACGGCCAGCACGAGATTCAGTCGAATAACTCGGCCGGTGTTCGAGCAATAGGTATAGATGCCCAATTGCCCATCTTCATGGAATATGCGCGGTGGCGGTAGCTGTGCGCTGACTGCGGACCAATACAATAATCACTGCATTCTTTACACCAAACCAACTGAATAGCTAACTGAACATTCGTTGAACATTCGTAACCAATATTTATACACTGTTTCAGTCCAAAGATGGCTATACTATACCACTAAGCGTTTCGCATCAAACTTTATAGTGCGTACAGCAAATGAGTGGAATACTTTGCTGTCGTCCTTGTTTCCTGCTAACTATAACCTAGGAGTCTTCAAGTCAAGAGTGAACAGGTATCTTCTAGGTTAAGCATGCACCACCGTAGGCCACGTCATCTCATACCAACAGGTGAGAAAGTGGTCAAAAAATAAAATAAAAATAAGAGCAAGAAGATCATTAAATTTCATAAATCCACTTATCCTAATTGCATGAGCCGCATCGTCTGGCACAAATAGACGCGCATTCACTGCAAGACCGTCTTTAAATTCATACTTTTACTTCATTGGCTTCTCCTTTCACCCTAAATCTATGAAGCTAAGCTGTAAAACCAATGTCAGCGCTCAGTTTATAGTTAACAGAAACTCTAGAATTTTATTGGCTTGGGTGGCGTGAGCTTTGAAGGAAAAAATCGATAGCTTGTGCACTTTTTGTCTAGATGTGATTGGTATTTTACTCCTTTGGTTGCAGACGTCTGTATCTTCAATTATTTTGAAAACGTTCTGCTGCTGGGTATAAGTTTATTGCCAAGGAAATGTGAGAAGCTTTTACTCCACTTCACGTGATTACTAAACTTGATTCTAAAGATTTACGAAAAGTCGTCGGTAGATAAACTTAGACCGCCATCGTTAAGCTAGGGAATGCTGGGTCTAAGGCTATTCTTTTATTCTAAACCAACCATTTTCAAAAAAGGTAGTAAAGATTTTTGTAAGTTATGATGTTCACGTCTAGTTTCGAGTTTAAGGTGGAACGTTACACTCGCGCGGAAAGTTCAAATTTTCTCGCGTTCTTTTGCCAATAATAGCTTAATTACTCAACGTGATAACATGAAAACTAATTTTGCGGAAATAAATATAATGCATCAATAAATTACAATTAAAAGTATCACCTAGATATCATTGGTTTAGCAACAAATGGCAATAGACTGAAAAACTAAGAAGAAAGTTGTTTATTGCCATTTGTCGCTAAACCAATGATATCTAGGAAATACTTTTAATCGTAATTTGTTGATACATTCTATTTATTTCCACAAAAGTAGTTTAAGTTAAAGTTTTAGTTAAAATTAGTTTTTAATACATTCTATTTACATTCTATTTTATTAATCACGTTGAGTAATTAAGCTATTATTGGCAAAAGAACGCAAGAAAATTTGAATTTGCCGCGCAAGTGTAACGTTCCACCTTAACTATTCGACCTTAATATGGCAAACTGCACTACATACCCCAAGCATGACGTCAGTGCAAGACTTATCACCCCCACGTAGTATAAAAATAATATTAAACGAACTAATTTTGCACAGTACTAAATTGTATTTTTTATTACATGTTGCAGTGTGCTGAGTAGCAAACATAAACATACACTTCATCATCATCATCATCATCAACAGCCTGAAAACGTCCACTGCTGAACATAGGCCTCCCCCAGAGCACGCCACCTTGAGCGGCTGCTCGCCTCCTGCATCCATCGACTCCCCGCGGCTTTCACCAGGTCGTCGGTCCACCGAGTAGGGGGGGCCGGCCTACGCCACTTTCTTAACATACACGTAAACTTTCACATTTATAATTCCTATTATTATGTAGAGGACGGAAGTATAAACATAATACTTGAATGAAATTTGTACGTATCGCAATATAGATTAAATATATATTTAAATACTAAATTGGATCATTTTTGTTTAAGAGGGGAGAAAAAAGTTATTAGAAATCCTCTCGTTAACTCACTCACAACTATAATGTTAAGAATCATAGATAGGATAGGAGTCAAAGAGTTAATTATAACTCTTAATAGGAATATGTAAAAATGCTCACAGATTAGAGAAGAAAACAGTTAATAGAACCATAGATTTTAAAAGAATAATGATATTAATGCATGAATGACATTAACATACATGATAGAACAGTAAACATGAACGATATATCAATGTACGTTCGGTTTTCATACAGCTAAAATCTACGTCGAAATAAAAACTTATTGTTAAGCCTTATAAACTATTCTTAATATTAAAAAAAAACACAAATATATTACATAAATATCCTCATTTATACAAAACAGGCACAGCATCACATTTCTTTTTTTTTAGACCGGTTTTGCCAACTTTCTTTCATAAATTGTAATTAATATAGGTAAACCCCAGCCGAACCATATTCGAGGTGATATTCAAAATTATTCTAAGGGGCGTTATACAAAACACAAGTTAGCCAATCTTGTCTCTTCAAATAAAAAAATCGCTTTCAAGACCCTCCAACAAATTCCAAACATCTCACCCTAAAATTTTGTTAAGTTTCTCCAACATTTCCTGCCAAGATTCATAGATGCGGCTACAGGAAGCTAATTTGGAAGAAAAACCCTTGTACCCAAATGAAAAAGATGGTAAAGGCTTGTTAAAGTATTCTCAGGCCTTTTTAACTGGCTGATGTACATATACCTATAATAAGAGCCATGTGTAGGAATAACAAAATATTAAATATATTACACAAATGACGGTAGATAATTATGGAAGCTTTCAAAACCGACTTCAAAAGGAAAGAAGTTGTTAACGCGAAGTGAATTTCGTTTACACGTTTGTTTGATATAAGTATGCTGTTATATTCTTTTTAAGATTTTTCTCAATAATTTTGCAAAAAAAAGCTTTTTGTACAACGGGCAATGTGCCTTTATTCTTTAAACTAACTACTACAATAATAAAAACTAGTATTAACTAATTAATGTACTAAAAATAACATTTGGACTGTATACTAGCCGCGATGGCCTATATACAGTCCAAATGCTCCAGCCCTTTTTGTACTATAATAATATAGGCCTAAGCCTGTCTGCACTAAAGTTTGACAGCTTTAAAGTTCGCATTTATCTCTCTACCCAAATACGTAACATTAGATAGATGCGTCATATAGAGGGATGAGTTCTCCCTTATAGGAGCTGTCAAACTTTAATGCAGACGGTCATTAAGCTATAAGAAAATTACCGTGTAGGTAAGTATTATATCCAAACCTCTAGTGACTATAATATACACTAGAGGTTTGGATACAGTTTAGTTCATAGTTTTACGTGCGAACCACACACACACATTGTTCAGAAGTCGTTCTAACAACAAAGATATTTCACTGTCGTGAGCGTTTAAGCTTCAGTCACACCGGTGCGTCAAGTGGCGTCAGCGAAGCGTTTAAATCAGCCATTCGGTACCCATCGCTGCTCGTGTTCGTGGACAGCTGCGCCTCGATCGCCGCGGGCAGCGATGAGTACCGAATAGTTTTGTGTCGTTGACGCTATCGCTTCGCAGACGCGCCGGTAGGGCTGAAGCTTTAGTGAAATGCTGAACCATGCATGCATACCGCACCTCTGCATTGTTTAGTTTAGATGCAGGAGGCGAGCAGCCGCTCAAAGTGGCGCTCTCTGGGGGATGTCTATGTTCAGCAGTGGACGTCTTCAAACTGTTGATGATCTCCACATGATATTACGACGGAGTCTCTGAATGTAGACTGAGAGATACTGGTTACTTTGATTACGGATTATACCAACCTATGTAAAGAGCATCTGACGTTCCTGTAACAATAAAATCAGACAGCAATTAATGCTGTAAATTGTAATCCTAGGCACGAATCACTTTCCTATTGTTATTGCTACCTTCTAACTAATATTATATATAAAAGTAATGAATGATACGTTGTCTATTTGTAAAAATGTAATGTTGTGTGATGCCTTGAATAAATGTATTTTCTCACTTTTCTTCATTTCTAGGTTTCATGTGAAAATACCGTGAACCTATTTACATGAAATGTTGACCATACATAGATGGCATATACTGGGTGGCGCAAAAGTAAAGACCCTATTTGGTTCAGCTATAACATTTTTTCTAAATTAGAAAACTAGATTTAGGTTTTTTTAAATGTATATTTGTGCCATTAAATTTCGTACCATTAGGATTTAAAGATGATGTCTTTTAAATGGTGACCTCCAGAGTTGATACACATTTGAGCCCTATTTATGACATTTTGCATAACTTGCCGTAACACTTCTCAGGGCATGTCAATAAGCAGAATACTCGGTTCTGGGGCACTGATAATCCGCGCATTATTCAAGAAACACCTCTACACCCACTAAAAGTTACTGTATGGTGTGGCAGAGTGATCGGACCCTATTTTTTCGAAGACGCTGGAGGCAATGCGATAACTGTCACTGGAGAACGCTACAGAACCATGTTACGTGAGTTTTTGATACCCAGTTTGGACGAATTGGGGCTGGAGCACATCTGGTTTCAACAAGACGGCGCTACGGCACACACAGCGCGCGACACTATGGACTTAGTGAGAGACGCTTTTCCAAGCCGAGTTATCTCTCGTTTTGGCGATTTGCCTTGGCCTGCAAGATCACCCGATCTGACCAGTCCAGAGTTCTTTCTTTGGGGTTTTTTGAAATCTCGGGTGTATGTGAACAAGCCACAGACTCTCGCAGCTCTAAAAGAAAACATTCGTCAAGAAATAACGAACATATCGCAGGAAGTGTTACGGCAAGTTATGCAAAATGTCATAAATAGGGCTCAAATGTGTATCAACTCTGGAGGTCACCATTTAAAAGACATCATCTTTAAATCCTAATGGTACGAAATTTAATGGCACAAATATACATTTAAAAAAACCTAAATCTAGTTTTCTAATTTAGAAAAAATGTTATAGCTGAACCAAATAGGGTCTTTACTTTTGCGCCACCCAGTATTACTGAGACCAACCTTAGATACGATTCACTACTTACTTACGTTCACTATTTATGCTATGTCGAAGGGTTATCTTCGCTTTTTAATATTATTTCATTGGTTATTAATATCTTGAACCATGATGAAATTATTTTTTGCAATATTATATAATTATTATATTAAGCTTTAATACACCCACTTTATTGATTTTATTATTTACTAGCTGACCCGCTCCGTGCTTCGCACGGGTTAATTAGTTTTACGCCTTATCTCAGTCTAAAAGAAGAGAGAAGGAAGAGGGACCTTTCACCTTCATGCATTCATCCTTTTCCCTTATCTTTTCCCCCCTCCCTTCTCTCTTTCCCATAGTACAGGATAGGAGTGGCTTTGGACCTAATACTGAAGGTTGAATGTCTGTAATTTCTGAACCACAAAACGGACGATCTTGAATTATTTACGGGACAATATTTAAAACACCCCCTTTTTAACAAAAAAATTAATGAAATCGGACCACGCGTTAATGAATTACAAATAAGTAAACATTTTTACTTTCATCCCCTCTCCCGCGGGAACCGGGAAATGAAAAAATTATAATTTTGGCTTTAGTATCGACTAGCTTTTGCCCGCGGCTTCGCACGCTTGTATTGTGTTATTTCGTTATGTTAGGTAGTCTAATAATAGCTTAGTTCATGCATTTCCTATAAACCAAACAACAAAATCCACTAAATCTTTTCGGAGCTCAGCACGTATTGGCAGATTAGGTAGCACACGTGTAAAAATGTTGTTTGGGTAGTGGGTAAGTATGGCTTTTCACGTGTCATCAGATTACCTACACATTGATAAAATAGTGGGTTAGAAACTGCAAATCATAGGTACAATATTTAATTAAATATGTACCTACTTGGACCTACCTTATACTTAGACGTTAGTTTTTTTAAATATACGATAGGTCTAGGCATCTAAGTAATAAAAGTTCTATAATATGGTATACCTACATACCAGTGATACGGTCGATCTTTTCCTTGTCATTTTCACTTCAACAGATGTTCTTGTGTATTCACCATAAAAACCGTTAAAGTCTTCATAAGAGGTTCCAGTGAATTTTGTTTAGGTAGTAAGTATACCTACATAAGTACCATACCTATTATTTAGGCAGTTTAGAAAAATACAAAAAAACACATATTGGTCAGTTTTTATATCCACATGCTTTTCGTTCCCAAAGAGTATCTTTGTTGCATTCACCACATTTTTTTTAACTTTCTTAAGTTTGGTCCATACGAATTGAGTATTTAGCTAGTGTCAACAATAAGTTTATAAAATACATACTTTATAGCTGGAGTATTGCATTTACCTATACGATGCGTACATAATTAATTTTGTTAATACTAATTAGAAATCACAAATACTTACGTACGCCACTGTAAAAAGAGTCGACATTTATATTACGGCCGCTATTTTTCAGGTTGTCTCATTCCCACTGCACTTTCAACATAGTAGTGAGAGTGAGAAAATAACATGTATACAAAGCTCTAATCAGATTCGCTTTTGCAAAGAACGTTTAATTTTTAGGGTTCCGTAACAGTTTTGAAATAAAGGAACACTTATAGGTAAGATCACTTTGTTGTCCGTGTGTTTGTCTTTCTAAGAATCTGTCGAGACCATTACTTATTTTAGAAATAACGGAAAGAATTAAGCTGAAATTGATATCTATGATCAATTAACTCAAATACGGCTATCATCATCATCATCATTATCAACAACGACATCCTGAAGACGCCCACTTTCAAAGACCTTTTAATAATTAACCTTCTTGGAGCAATCGAGTAACCAATAATATTTTGCTCTAACCTGTAGTTTGTCCTAAAGAGAATATAACCGCTCAGTTTGTTCATTGAGAAGCCCACAGACCTAAAATATTTTAACTATTAAAACCTTTAAAAATCATTTACCTACGTAAAAGAAGAAGAAGAAATCAAAACTGAACGTTACACGGCCATGTTGCTAATTCGAGGATCTTACCTATCCTATATATTGTCCTATCCTAATGTATAGTTATACTTACCTACATCTAAGTACCCTTTTAAAACATTTTTCATAAAATATTTCGTATCATTGGCTAAATACAAATGTCGTCTAATGCCAAAATAAAAAAAAAACTGCTTTCACACTATTTAATATTTGTTGGTATATGTATCTATTTAACTTGTGACAGGTTGATAGAACGTAAATTGTTATGTAAGCAAAACAGGTGACGTCATACAAAACATTAAACATTTCTATTTTGTGGGGAAAATTTAATGCTAATGTTTAAGAAAAATTACTAAAAGGAACAGTAAAATATACAAGAAATGGAATGAAGGCAATTAATTCGCTTTTAACTCACTTTTCAATAAAAAGATATAAATAAAATATCAAATTCGTTGCTTGCAAAATTACGTTCTACTGTTGAATAATGACACTTGACCATAGGGGCGGGACATCAACGATAACTACAATCGAAGAATAATCGAAAACAAAATGATAAATCATTTGGATTACTTTTATTGCTAAATAGCGTGGGCACAAAATACGGTGTTGCCAACCGTAATAAAAATATTCGGCAAAAATTACCTGAAAAATCGGTTTTAACAGAAAAATCGATAGTTTAAAATAAAAAAAGATACCGTGAGATCGAATTTCCACAAATAAGCACTCATCCATTGCTAGTCTGGTTTCAACTCGCAACTTTTGCTTTCGTCTGTCCGGAATTGGATGTACGACTCGCGTACAGGTCATAGTTTTCAGCGAATCTTGACGATACTTGATACACAATTCCGATGACAATACGTCAGGGGTTTGATTTCCTCAATAAATTCTTATCATCTAAATCGACACCTACGTTTTATACCCCACCCACGTGTACTTGTGTTTCCTCTAATTTCAACAATGGGAATAATATATTATTTACCACGCACTTTAAGGTAGGTAGGTCTACCTAAGATAGATATCATGATTATATGATATTATGTGTCTAAAAATAATCGTTAATCGGTATTATGTATCTAAAATAATCGTTTTTTTTTTTTTTTTTTTTTTTTTTTGAACGGGCTAATGCTGTTGGTCTCTACCGACCTTTACAGCGTCACCGGGCAGGAGGGCAGGCGCTTAAGGCGCCCAACCGTTAAAAGTGGGAGACAACTAGCACAAGGGCACCCCTGGGGTGCGAGCCTCGGCTTGGGCCGTTGCCGGGATAAGAGGATCGAGAAGGCTACGTCCACTGGAAGAGTGGACCCTATGGAAAGTCGCGACCGTTCTAGCTAACCTACGGGGGGTACGTCGACCTCGCCGGCGGGGTCGGTGTCTGATTGTGTTACGCTGGTAACCTATACCGGTGCCGAAAGCGGTACCTGAGCCAGGAGGGCTAGACTGATCCGGTGATCCTAGCGCAGCCGACACAACGGCTGCTATAGGATCATCCGGATCGCTCAAGACGTGTCTTGGGCGGCGACGACGGGGTGGCGGGTCTGTCATGTCTGTAGAGTAACTTGATGCTTGGACTACGAGAGGGTTGGGGTGATGGGGTGCCGCGTCAAAATAGCGGCGGGATGCATCCTTCATAAACTGACGGATGGATGGGAGTTCGAGATCGCAATGGAGGTCGGAGTTACGCTGGTACCAGCGAGCTCCGACCACCTTGCGGATAAAGCGGTTCTGGATAACCTGAAGTCGATCCAGGTGGACTGAGGATGTATGAGCAAACGCGACAGATGCATAGGTCATAATCGGGCGAACGCAAGTTTTGTAAAGTGTCACCTTATTTCTAAGGGACATTTTACTACCCTTGCAGAGGAGAGGGTGTAGGCGGCCTAAGACGAAGGCCGCCCTATCGCGCACTCGCTTAATATGGTCTCCGAAGTTGAGCTTGGTGTCAAGGGTAACCCCCAGGTATTTGGCAGACGGAACCCAAGGGATGGGCTTGTCGAACAAGGACAGCGGTCGCAATGGCGGACCACGCCTATAGTCAGAAAAGTACATCGCTGCACTCTTATCTGGGTTAACCGTGATCCGCCATTTCCTGAACCACGCACCGATCTCGGTGAGGGCTCGTTGGAGACGACCACGCATATGGACTCTCTGCCATCCGGAGCAGTAGATGGCGGTATCATCCGCAAAGAGTGCAAGCTGCACACTGGGATGAAATGACCGCGGAATGTCGCTGGTGTACAACGAGAATAGCAAGGGGGAGAGCGCGGAGCCCTGGGGTACTCCGGCTCTGATAGGATGGGGAGAGGATCGCTCCCCCTCAACGCGGTAGCGAAAGCTTCGATCCCTAAGGAAGTCTTGTATGATGTGCACAAGACGGTCCGGCACGCCGATGTGGTACAGCTTGAATATCAAGCCGTCGTGCCAGACTTTATCGAAAGCTTTCGCTACGTCTAAGAAGACTGCAAGAGTGCCTTTGGGTTTTGGCTTCGAATTGAAGCCATCAAGGATGTGCTCCGTGATGCGGTGCACTTGTTGGACGCAAGAGTGTCTGGCTCTAAAGCCGAACTGCTCGTCGGGAAGGAGTTTATGTTCGTGAACATGGGTCCAGAGACGTTTCCGAATGAGACGCTCGTAGATCTTCCCCAGAGTACTGAGGAGGCTAATAGGCCGGTAGCTAGAGGGCTCGGTAGCCTTCTTGCCTGGCTTGTGGATGCCGATGACGTCGGCGGACTTCCACGCAACGGGAAAAGAGCAATTACTCATAGCCGCATTGAAGATGCTGACTAGGAGATAGATCAAGGGGACCGAAAAGTGTTTGACCACTTTGTTGCTGATACCATCAGCGCCGGGGGCTTTACGGGTAATGAGATCCTTGACAACAGACTCAACCTCAGCGGCCCTAATAAGCTCGAGAGGGGGGTCGGAGGGCGTCAGGGAGCTACGACGTTCAACTTCACTGACCACCGTATGGAGGTGGACAGGGTCAACGTGATCGGGGGAAAGGTTACACTGGGCCTCGAGGCTCTCAGCTAAACACTCAGCTTTTTCCTCGTCATCGAACGCAGGGACTTGGTTCAGCCTATCAAGAGGGGGCATCGTTCTAAGTGTGTCACTTTTCAAGGCTCGAGCCAATCGCCAGTATGCCTGGTGGGTTGGCTCGAGCCCCGAAAGTAGGTCTGTCCAGTTCTGAGCGCGAAGATCACCTATGCGTTTCTTAACAGCACGCTGTAAGAAATTCAAGGTGGATTTGTTACGTTGGGTCGGGGCCGCGTCGTATGCCCTAGTGGCGGCGTTCTTTGCTGTCATCAGTCTCCTCACGTCCTCGGGCAGATCCCAGCGGTGGTCCACCACTGGTACCTGCTTCGAGGACTCACCGACTACGGTGTTGAGGTGACTGGTGAGAGCGTCGATCGCGGAGGAAACGTCGTCTAGTGTCTGTATGTCGTCGGGTATCTTGTCTAAGTCAGGTGAACTGATAGCTTTCAGGGATTCCCCCAATCGCTTCCAGTCCACCACTGTCTTAGTCTGAGGTGGAAGTTCAGTAGAGTCCGAGCCTAGTCTCATGAGAACAGGGCGGTGGTCAGAGTCAAGTTCGTGGAGCACTTCTATCGAGCCTAACCTGAGGGTTACGCCTTTTAAAAGTGCTATGTCGAGTATGTCTGGTCGTTGGGAGAGATTCCCGGGGAACCTGGTCGGAGTCATGGGTGCGATAATGTCAAAGGTGTGGTGGTCTGCGTCTGGTCGTGGGTCAGTTAGTTGTTCGAGTATCCTACCGTTGGTATTGGAAGTGTGACAATTCCACATAACGTGTTTGCTGTTGAAGTCTCCCGCCAGTATGACGGAGCTTCCCAGAGAAAGTAGTGCGTTGATATCACTACTGAGCAAACGTTTGTCGGGAGGGAGGTAACAAGACGCTAGTATGATCGGCTGATGGCCGTTCATAGCTAAGCGGCAGCAAGAGGCTTCTAAGTTAACTAAGGATGAGGGAGTATCAATTGGGATGCAGTGAAAAGACCTTCTGTAATAGATAAGCGTACCGCCTCCGGCATTGGTAAGCCTATCATTACGAACCACGACGTAATTGGCGATCCTAGGATCCCGCTTACTGGGTTTCAGGAGGGTCTCTTGCACAAGCATCACATCGACCTGATGGGTCTTACAAAAGTCGTGAACCAAGTCGCGTTGACGAGCGAGACCGTTTGCGTTGAAGAACGCTAACGCTACGGAGCGAGGTTTTACCTTTTTTGGTGTACTATCCATATTAGATATTACTAAAAGAGGGTAAGGGGCAGCGCATGATAGCGTCGAGAATGTTATCGTGCTGGACCAGGGCACAGAAGCGGTCCTCGGGAGTGACCGCTGAACGAAGTTTGTGTGCTAGCACACGCACTTCCTTCAGGTCAATGGCTGTCAGGCTCTGCTTAATCAGAGCCAGATCTTCCATCAGAGAAGATGAAGCCAGGCCAGAGGGGCTAGGCTTCGAGGCGGGGGGGCTAACGTGAGCAAGAGGCAGCGCTTTAGCAATAGCTGGAGCGCTGCGAGGTGCCGCTGGCGCAGCCTGCGCCCGAACCATGCTCGGGGGCTTGGCCCAGGCGTTGACTGTGGGAGACGGTGCCTGAGAGAGCTGAGTGCTCGATGGGACAAGGGATAGCTTAGGGCTGATCCCTTGAGAGCGAGAGGTCGGGGGATTGGGGCGAAATGGTGCACGCCCGCTAGGCCTCTGTGTGCTGCGTGGTGCCTTGGGGCAACCGCGATAGTTCGCGGTATGCCCTGAGGTCCCGCACAGCACACAGCTTGGCGGATCTGGGCTGTCCCGAGTACGGAGACAGTCCGCGGTGCCATGATCCCCGAGGCACTTAACGCAGCGGGGCCTAGCAAAACAAAACCGTGCCGCGTGCCCATAGAGCTGGCAGCGATGGCATTAAAATAATCGTTAATTATCGAACCGAATATTGGCCTACACATCACTAAAATTGTTTTTTGACATGTGACAGATGACATTACATAAGCTTCACAGGTGCCTTCCAGTTTGAAAACAATTAAAAAAATCAATCGGCCATGTTGTTTAAAACTCCGATTCGTTTCGTAATGAAATCTCAATAATTGTCATCAATTTTTTTTAACGATATATCAATTTTAATATATCCTATGTTAAGCGCCGGTTATTTCTAAGCATATTAGTGAAAACCGCATGAAAATCCATTCAGTATTTTAGGAGTTCAGTCATAACAAACAAACAAACAAACAGACAAAGTGTTTAAAAAGTGGCTTAACGTGATCAGCGGCTAATTTTAAGCCAACCTGTGTCATTTTTTCTTGATATCTTGCAATTACAGACTTTTTTATCTCTACAGTTTTATTATATGTTGTTTTTCAAATATATTATCTTTCATGTACAGAATTGACTTCGTCACAGTTTTATTATAACTATAGATACTTTTTTATACTTTTATACCGTATAATGTCTATTAATTTAACCCAAATATTAACCTTGACATTTGTTATTGTAATATTATTATAACAAAAATAAATTATAAGGCTCAACTATAATTTATTTTTTGAGTTAGATGGTTGATGAGGCCGTTTATTTTAAGATATAGGCCATTCCATAAAAACTCCAGACTAGGCCATAATCTGAGTTGGCCGTGATAGGTTAAAGGTTAAACCGAAACGAAGCGAGCTCCATTGTTCCCTTTGTCTACATAGTTATTTTTATTATATAAAACAAAAACTAAATATCAAGAAATTAAAAATATTGCCTCATCAATAGGCGTCTGAAACAAAACTAGGTCGTTTCCTTAATCAAAGGCTGTGCTCTTATTTTTATTAAAACTTTGATGAATATTCATTACTCATTAACTATAATTTAAATTTGGAGTAAAAGCGTGTCTCATCAATTAAACATTTTCGTTTTTATGTTGAAAAGTAGGCGTTCTGCGAATATCCTTAGCGAATAAAGAATTTATTCCAAGTGGCTAATTATACTTCATGAGCTAATCAGTAAATTTGGGAAGATAAAGGTGGATTTTTTTTTGTTTCAAGCCGAAATAAGACAGCATCATTTACGCTGATTTTAACTCGTTACTCATCAAGTATTCGATTTTTATTCTATTTCTATGTAGAACCAAAAATGTGCATGTTGCTAGTTAGTCTGTAGTCTGAGGCTTCGTAATTATAAAACAATTGAGCTGTCCTAGAAATAATCAGGAATATTTTTCATTTTTACTACATCGATATCCAATTCATTAGAATCGATTTTCTTAATTTTGTTTAAAATAACCTAGTAATGTTTTGGCGGTGGGTAAAATAGTCATAAAATAAAAGAAACTGTCTAGTTTTACATCGAAATAAAGGTGACTTTCGGAATAAAAACAATCCACTAGAATTCTTTAAAAATCGGTTCGATTGTTTTTTGTTTTATATATATATATAATTTATAGGCATAGCATTTGACCACTGTCTCACCAGAACCCTAATTCTGTATGACTAATTTACGATTCCTTGCTTCGAAACCACGCGAATTTCTTGTCTTACATAAGAAATCTGCAAAAATCTATTCTCTATGAAATGAGAACGAAACCGCGCGAAATGAATGTGGAATTAACTGAGATTGGCGCGATTTGAACTGTCAAAAATCATATGTTCCACTGAGGCGCGTTCCGAAACGTCAACCCGTCAAAAGTTACTACCACTTATGTCAATATTAATTATTCAAATAAAACTAATTTTAATGTAAAGTGAAGGTATTTCTAAAGGTTTTCTCTTAATTTTTAATAATGACCCATGGCTTCGTTATATCACAACATATATATAACCCATACCTTTATTTGAATTTTTACCGGTTTTAGGATGAGATATTCTTTAGTTCTAATTCGGAACGCACTCGAGGGATCCAAAACCTGTCATAGCACTGTCATAGATAATTTTAGGTTCACTGTCGAAACTCATAAAATCGTTTGTCATAATTTTGTTACAAATAAAAATGTTACTTATAATCATCATTTCACATAATGTGATTTATTATACTTTCACTACATCTAATTTTCTTTATTATAAATCAAAATTAATAATAATCCAAATTTATAAGAATGAAACTCATAAGGCGTATATAACATAACAGTACAAATTTATAATGTTCTTTTACCATAACTAACTTTAAGCATAAAACAAAATATCAATAATACTGTAAATTAATGTGACTGGAACTGTTGATTGTTATATATATCCTAATCAGTTATAAAAACGTAGTACGGCAAGCCAATTTGCTCTTCAATCTATGCAGGCACTTCATCCAGTCAAAACAAACAAAATTAACGTGTGGACTGTGGGTAATTGTAAAATAACTTATATTTTCTCATGTTATGTTGATTTTGGTGTTGTTGGTGAACTTTGTGCATTATTTTAATAAATAACTTGAAATGTCTAATAAAAACACGTGTAAAATATTTAAATCAAATAACGGTAACCTGAAACTTAATATAGATGGTTTCTGTAATTTTTTAATATAAGGATAAGTGACTTCTGGCACTTCGCCGGCCGCTGCCGCGGCACGCTCGCTACGCTTCGCTTCGCTCGCTCGGCTCGTGCGTCGTGTGGTCACAGTTAACCTAACGCTCCTCCTCGCTTCGCTCGTCGTCGCACCTATTTATGACTTTGCCTTAGACTAGTATCTTAGTATCTTTAGGGTATACATGCATATGTATATAATGATTTAACTACCTCAAAATTATTATTATGTTAACTAAAAAATATGAAAAAGTCATTATGAACAATACAATTATGAATGCTGATTATTATGAAATTATAAGTAATGAAATTTATAATAAAAAAAAGTATGATAAAAAAATTCTTAACATTAACATTATAACATAATTTTTAATAAATTTAAACATTATTTGAATAAATTGTATAAGAAAAGATCAATATAAAAAGTAACTATTATGAACAAAGTTATTTATAAATAACCACCATTATAAATTTCATCATTATTAAAAATGAGGTATGTGAAATGAAATTATGAATAATGAAATTATTAGTACAGACGGTATCCCATAATTTTATAGATTATACAGAATACAAAAATTGACGATTCCTTGGTGTGACACGATTTGAACAAGACACGATAACGACGTGGTTTCTGTATCGTGTGGAATATGTGTTTTCAAACAGAATTATAGCCCTGATGGTAAGTGATGACGTCGCCTACGGTCGTGCATTCTTGCATAAAAGATACCTGTTTATTCTTGACTTGAAGACTCCCAGGTTATGGTTAGCTGCAAGCAAGGAAGCAAAATTGTACCACAAAAAGGTAAAATCCGTTGCGAGATCTTTTCAATTTTTTTTTTTAATAATCTCGTAGGTATTTAAAATCACTTTTCTGGCGTTTAAAATTAAGTATCTATTATGTAGGTAAAAATTTACTGAACGCCTTTGACAAAAGACTGACTTAGAATAGAAGTTAATTCTAATTATTAAATCCTTAACCTACTAAGAACAATAATGTTGTAAGTCACTCTCCATAACCACCACACAGTTTTTATGTAATCTAATAAAACTATTCAATAAAGGCATAGTGGTTAAAAGGGACAGGACGTAATACCCTTTTGGTCGAGGCGACAAAGGGGCAAAAAGAGACAACTAGACGCGTTATAGAGAATTTATGTAGATGCCACAAAAAGATATGGGATCGTTGAGAAAGAAAACGTTACCAATTTGACTTGAAAATCAAAACGGACAGTCACACAAAAAACTAGCGACATCTAAAACGTATTATATGTTATATCTATTGACATGCTTTGTGAGTAGTAAGTACATGTTTTGTACATTATTTGAAATATCATTGAAGCTTATACATCATGTGATCATTTAGCTTCCATTGCCTGCTCATTTTATGCAGAAGCTTGCAAACTGATTGTTAGGCTAGCGCTGGATCTTTGATCAGTAATATACTGAGTTGGGACCGATTAGTGGTAACGGGCAAACACACCGTTTTTTGTGTTGCTCTCAATGTAACCTATTGTTTTGTGATTTTTGTAATGAATAAATATTTATTCCATTCTATTCTATTCTATTTATTTTATGAACGTAATTCTTGCCTTGAAGTGAATATAATAATCTCTGATATTTACCTCGTGATGCTGCCACCAGAATCATCAGGTATTTTTAAACTACTGAATGCAAGTCTTTGACTGAATGGGCTTAGCATCTGACTGCTGTCTTACCCGATGCTATAAGAGACAACGCGGGCTATGATGGGCATGCATCTTCTAAGAAACTTTACCTATTCACTTTCTGACTTGAAGACCTAAAGACCTGACCTGAACTAAAAAAAGAAAACAAAATATGCCACTATTAAATTACACTGCGTCCTAGAAAGAAGTTTCATTTCACAACCTGACACTTTCAAAGTATATGACATAAATGAATTTAAGAAAAAAATATTTGACTTCCTACTGGATAAATGCTACTATTCTGTAAAAGACTTTTTAAATGACGCTTCGATTAGTACTTATAGATATAGATTAGTTTGACCAATTCAATGTATTTAATTTGTATTTAATGTGTTCAATGTATTTTATGTTTTTTAAATAATAACTCAATGTTCAAAAATGATAAATATAATTTCTTAATCTCATTATTATCTCATTTAATAAATTAGATCCAATTACGAATATTTGTACGCCTGTACCTATGGGCAGAATTTTGTTGGAAGAATTATGTGCTAATCCATCTTTGCAATATTGTAACCCAAAATTCTTACAAATAAATTATTTCATTTCATTTCATTTCATTTCAAAAATTCTTTGTCTGTCCTCAGGAAGATTTTATTAGATTTATTGATATTTTATAAAATTAAGCAGCACTAAGGTTCATCCTATATAATATTCAGGTCACTATAGCAGCAAACTAAGAATGATATAGAAAACAACTTTCCCAGTAACAGTCAACATGAAAAGTTATAGTGAATTTACGCAACTATGATGTCATCACACTCGCACTATTCCGTTGTTTTTCCGCTAAACTCCGCCTTTAGGCCGCCACTTTAACAATAAAAACATTGAATGGTTCACTCAATGGGTTTACGATGAATTGAATCCAATTTAGGCAATAGTAAATTACTGAAAACGGGGCTTGAAACTAAAGCGAAGTTCGAGATAAAGGTCAGTGCTTATTAAATCGTGATCGTGTCTTTTACGGGTCGGATATCAGACAGGCGTGGAGTGACGTCATTTACTTTATGGTATACGACATAGATTAATTTTAACTGTTTTGTTAGAAGTGTACTGAAATGCAGAAAAAATATTTCGAGATATATAAACTACCTTTTTTATTGGCTGCCAGTTCGCCATACTTGCTCAATTTTTAAATATTGTATTCTACGACAGAATCTGAAACGGAATCTCAGAGCCTCGGTATAGTTTCCATTACCTTGATATTCCTTCGGTGTAGCGGTGTGGTCAATAACCCTCAAGTTTTGGGGTTCAATTCCGTGCATGTTACTGATATTAATACCCAGAAAAACGGAGCAAGTTTTTTTTAATGGTAATGAATGACATTGCCAGCTAGTCGTTCACCTGTTCAAGTGTTCACTTCATTCATCTGGGAAATTCCATGGGCAGTTCTTGCTGATATCCTATACATGGGAACCCAATTAATATTTATTTCCATATGACCTGTTAATACTTACTTATTTCATATTTTTGAAATAATTTTAAATACGTACTTACGTGTTTTTCCCGGCCACAACCCGTTCCCAACATAGCCGAGCTATTATGTATCGTCCCTTACAATAAAAACGGGTAAAATAGGTCGTGGAAACTACTGGTAATCTAGTTTTATTCTCAGATTAGGCAAAGCTGGGTCTGCACCTGAACCTTTATCGTCAAAAGTAAAATCACAAAGAGAATCCGTTTATTTATTTGGGTAATCTCATTGAAACATCTAAAACGGTTTGCCCTTCAACTGCTCATTTAAGTTTGAATTACAAACATTGAGACGAAGATTGGTTAAATTTATAAAGTTCCGAATTAATTATTTATACAGAATATTTTTTTTTGTATTGGCTACGAATATATAATTATAAAATTATAAAAAAAAGTCCCATTAGCTCCTTTTAAAATGAAAATCGTATCATAACGTCAAGGTTAGTCAAAATTATTTTTCTGTGAGCGAAGAGATCCGTTTTAAATTTATGTTATGTGTAACTGAGCTAAATCTGTACATACAACATTTTTTGAAAACTTTAGTTGCATTACACTTTTTAATCGATATGGAAACAGAAACAATTTTTTTTTAATTTTTTGTCCGTCTGGCTATCCCTTTAAAACACTCATCACGCTGGTACTACTGAACAAATTTTACTGAAATTTGGTATGGTCACAGATAAAGATTATAAAGCCCGTTGATAGCTCGTGAATATAATTTCTCGTGCAAACACGACTCACCTGCGCGGGCAGGGGACGAGGTAACAAAACGAGACAAAGCTATACGAAATTACAAAGGACAGAGCAGGATGGAACAAAAAACATCAACGGGTTCCCGTGATTTGTTAGAAAATAGTAGTTAAATACACTACTAATTTTCGTATGAGGGGAAGTTGTATCATTGGTCAACTGGATTTATCTTTGAATATGTACGAGTAGAACCGTAGTATGTGACGTCATTCATGGACAACAAGGAGAGCACTATACATTCGGTACTAAGCAAAAAAAAGACGAACGTAATATCTTTGGTCCTTGTCACCGTTACCGGGTTTTTTTATTTGGCTTCGTTTGATCTAAGCCAAACAGGTTAACAATTTTTTTAAATTGTTGTGTTTTGTGAAGTAATCCTATTTAAATGGTGATCTATGCAATAAATATTTGAGAAATAATGTGTGTGCAGTGGGTGGTTGCAGTATTTTAAGCAACAGAAGTCGCACTGAGGCGTAAATATGAAGGAATAACATTTCACAAGTAAGTAGCCATTGTTTTGTCTATATTCCCTTTTTAGAAGTGTTTATTGTGTAAAATATAAATACAGCGTTACATTTCATGTAATAACAAGTCCTCAGCTAAACAGAAAAATAGCTAAATGATTAATTAATGGATAAAATAACCATACCTAACCAAAAAATTTCATCGTCAAGGTACTGCCAGTGTATGATTTTTAATTTCCCATAAAACCAGCTAGGTACCATGTTGATTTGCAAATGTTTATAAGTCGGAAAAAATCCTTTTGTAGGTATATTAGCTAATTATTTGCTTGATTTCAATTAGTAAAATATATCATTTTATATTTAAGGTCACTTTGTGAATTCTGCTAGGACGCTAATTTTTTTTTACACATAGAAAGCCTAAATCTGAAATGGCAAATGACGGCAATAAATACTTTTCACGAAAATAATTTTTGAAAATTCAATTTGCGTTAACGAAACATCACTTCAAAAATGGTTCACGGTTTTGGCAGAAACGTTCCGATTCAATATTCTGACGGTAGGTTGACATTGGCGTTTGACTATTTTGCAGTTGACTATATTGACAGTTTTGTTTTTATTATCTGTTACCCGCAGTCATTATATTAGGTACCTACTTATATAATAATAGCTGCCAGGTATCACTTTATTAGCGCAGAATCTCCATCTCTTTCTGTGGGTTCCGTATAAGAGCAAGCTAAGGGACTATCCAGAGAATGGGCAGTAGCATTCTCCTTGGTACATTATAATCTTCTGAGATGACAAGCAACTTGCCAAGCGAGGTGATTATGGCAAACCTCCCTATAATCAGCGTCTAAAATGGCGTTTTATGGGCATGCCTGTGTTCAGCACTAGACGTTTTCCAGCTGTTGATGTGAAATACGCGATTTTCGCCCATGGGACATTTACAATGACATTTGTAATGTAGTAGGTATTTGATTGATTTTATTACCTGTGTCGTCTGTGACTGCAAATACTAACCCCACATTACGCGCCGTTTCATGCATTATTTTCGTGTAAAAATGTACATAAACACTATTAAATTGCTTGTTACGTAGAACGACAAGTACATCGGACACACCGCTTATCGCGCCGTCTAGGTGTCGTCACCGCCGTGTCAGCTAGATTCGCACACTTAGAGAACATCCACTAACACATAGAAAAGTGCTGACCAGCGAAAGCGTGAGACTGAGATCCTGACCACCGTCCGCGCAGCGCCCGCGCCCGCGATCCCCTCTCGGCCCCGCGAGGCTTACTTCACCCTCCCCCGGCACTTGCTCTCTTGAAATAGATTTCTACTCGTAGATATTCAAAGGGATTTATAGTCAATGGTCACAGATAATATAATACTTATGGTGCAGCTAATTTTTCAAAATAACATTAAGGATACTTTTGTTTCATAAATCGGCCAATTTCGGCCAAGAAACAAGGTTGTAATTTTTATGCAAGATTTTTTTTAATATCATTTTTTTATTTACCTATTTATCCTCTTCCCATGAACAGGATTAGAACGTAAAACTAACTAACCCGTGCGAAGCCGGGGTGGCTCCACTAGTTAGCAATAAGGAATAAGAAAGTCTAATAACTCATTACCTAAAAGTAGTTTCTTTGTTTGGCATAGTGTTTATACTCGTATTTTATAGCATATCAACCGTGACAAACATCGCTATAAAACTAAATTTGGCCAAAAAACTGTTCTTTGTTTCAAGACGACATGACACAAATGCTACAAGTAGGTATCTATATTGATATTCAGCAAGTAAGTTTTTACTCACTAACTTAGGCAGTTTAATTCAACTGCTTTGAAAGTTTTCGGGTCAAATGAATTCTTTGTTCGAAGTTATGAATCTGTGAGTGACGGAGCGAGGAATCTTTTCTTATTCTTCTTTATTTTGGGCTTCATTTGTAAAATTGATTGTCTCAATTTAGTTAAATATACGTGTTTCCGTTTTCTGCCTATATTTATTATTCAAAGGGAACCGATATTATTAAGCATGCCACATATTTAGCGTAAGTTAGTTACTAAGAAAAATAGTTATTTAGTTAGTTAGTATTAGAGTCTGTTGATAAAGTTGTTAAAATTATGCAGAAATTCACCAACCTATACTTCACCAACAGAGCATGAACAAAGAAATACAATGCGAAGCGTGTATGCTTTTGTTATGCTCTGTGGCTTCACCAAATGTTATTAGACTCTTTTGTAAATAATTTTAATAGATAAGTTACCTACATAAATTGCTTTTTATTCAAATAGACACCTAGATTTTCGTACAAATAAGTACAGACCTAATTGTTACGAAATAAAAGTAGTTTCACTTCACTTCACTATAAAACTGCTTTCGTTCATCACCGTGAAAATTATATTACGAACGCACGGGCGTGATTGTTAGTAGACAAAAAAGCAAAGAATGTTTTTTAAGGCGAGAGTGTTTCTTCAAACACATTAGTCTGTACACTTGTAGGTAACAGCCACAAAATTGTTTTTTTCTGTAATCTGTGGTAACAGCCTGTTGCTTGTTGATAAAATGCTCGTGATTGTTCTCTTTGGTAATTGTAACTTTCACTAACAATAGCCACATTCTAAATTCAAATCACTTTTAAGGTGGAACGTTACACTAGCGCGGCAAATTCAAATTTTCTTGCGTTCTTTAGCCAATAATAGCTTAATTACTCAACTTGATTGCATGAAAACTAATTTTGCGCAAATAAATATAATGTATCAATAAATGACAATTAAAAGTATCACCTACTTATCATTGGTTTAGCGACAAATAGCAATAGACTGAAAAACTAAGAAGAAAATTGTTTATTGCCATTTGTCGCTAAACCAATGATATCTAGGAGATACTTTTAATCGTAATTTGGTGATACATTTTATTCATTTCCGCAAAATTAGTTTTCATGTAATCACGTTGAGTAATTAAGCTATTATTGGCAAAAGAACGCAAGAAAATTTGAATTTGCCGCGCTAGTGAAACGTTCCACCTTCCTTTTTGTAAAAGTTCACGTTGCTGCATTGTATTATTTTTCAAAACTTGTACTTTTTCCAGTGAATGTTAAAATTGGTGGCGTTTTATGCATTAAGTGCTGAATTAAGACCATGAGTGTGGGCAAGTGATATAATGTAGTGAAACGTGGCTTTTCGTGTTGCTTTCAAAATTCCATAGAAGCTTCTAGTAAAGTTACCACCACTTTACTAGGGCATGACTTAGACTGTACTATGACTACCTGACTTATAATGGACCATGACTAACCAAACTGTGACCTGTGACTAAGACTTGACTTTACGTGAAATATTCTATACCACGATGAAAAATTACAATACTTAACACTGGCTAAATACACTGTGTGGAGCCAAAATATAAGAAAAGAAGTTCCTCTATACGTAGAATAAACTTCTCTCTTCTAATCTCTTTTTGGATAGGTGTGATAAAAAAGTTTTTATGCTATTTTTACCAGGCCATACAACTTCAATGAACAGAATTGATAAAAGTTGTATTTTTATACCTCAGTACTTATAACTCAGATTTTCTTACAAATAAATATTAATTACTATAATATTATAATAGCTATTTCACCCGCGGATAAAATGTATCCTATACCTATTTCTGTAAGGAAATGTAAATCTTTATAGATAACCGGGTAATCAAACAGTAAATATTATTCTTGTTTGACAACCAGTTTTGAAACTTGGTTTTCTAATGGCAATACACGATTTGAATCCAACGTATAAAGCTATCTCCATTCTCAGTTTCGTCGAAATCTTTTCAGCCGTTGTGGTCTTTTTCTTCTCGTGTAGGCAAGTGGTCGGCCCTGGGTCAGAATTTTTAGGCCACCCAAAAGGCTTCTTACTTGGCTTAACGACTGTCTTATCACAACAGTCGGGACCGCGACGGCTTAACGTGCCCTCCGAAGCACGTTAAGCCGTTGTGGTGTGAAGAGGGAACTAACACATTACAAGCTTTCCCATTTATATTATTAGTGGGTAGGTATAAATCTATACATATAATAAAACTGTAGAGATAGAAAAGTCTGTAATTGCAAGATATCAAGAAAAAAATGACACAGGTTGGCTTAAAATTAGCCGCTGATCACGTTAAGCCACTTTTTAAACACTTTGTCTGTTTGTTTGTTTGTTTGTTTGTTATGACTGAACTCCTAAAATACTGAATGGATTTTCATGCAGTTTTTACTAATATGCTTAGAAATAACCGGCGCTTAACATAGGATATATTAAAATTGAAATATCGTTAAAAAAATTTGATGACAATTATTAAGATTTCATTACGAAACGAATCGGAGTTTTAAACAACATGGCCGATTGATGCTTTTTTTTTGGCTACTAACGGTAAGCATTTTTTTATCTTGTATTTTGGCTCCATACATAGTGTATTTAGCCAGTGTCAAGTAATGTAATTTTCATCGTGCTATGGAATATTCCACTCATACTCGTAATTCAGCACTTAATGCGTAAAACGCCACCAATTTTAAACATTAACACTAGAAAAAGTTTTGAAAAATAATACAATGCAACGACGTGAACTTTTCCGCGTTCCCGCCAAAAAACCTAACGGTAAGTTGTAATTTACCACATATTGTCACAGATTAGAAAAAAAACAATCGAAGGACTACACTTTGTGTCACATGTTTATCTGGAGGCACAGATTAAAGAAAAAATCTCTGTGAATGGATATGAATAAAGAGTAATATTAGTACCGTTACTCTAAGAGAATCAAAACAATTTATAGCACAGAACTCCCACTAGATTTATAGGTTTCCTATTTATATTTTTACAGGTTGTTTAGCATTCTAGAAGTTAAATAGATACATATACCAACAAACATTAAATAGTGTGAAAGTAGATGTTTTTTTATTATTTTGGCATTAGACGACATTTGTATTTAGCCAGTGATACGAAATATTTTATGAAAAATGTTTTAAAAGGGTGCTTAGATATAGGTAAGTATAATTATACATTATGGTAAGATCCTCGAATCACATCAACCCCACGAGCATCATGGCCGTGTAACGTTCGGTTTTGATTTCTTCCTCTTCTTTCACGTAGGTAAATGAGTTTTAATAGTTAAAATATTTTAGGTCTGTATAGGCTTTTCAATGAACAATCTAAGCGGTCGTATTCTCTTTGGGACAAACCACAGGTTAGAGCAAAAAATGATTGGTTACTCGGTTGCTTCAAGAAGGTTAATTATACCTTGGGTGTATTTATGCAATGAGAATTTAAACTTATTTAAAATTCTTATCTTTCGTTATTTGCTTGGCTCTGCGGATGCAAGTTGTAAAGTTTATTAGAATTTGGAAAGAACACAAAAAGTCTTTTAAAGTGGACGTCTTCAGGATGTTGTTGTTGATTATGATGATGATGATGATGATATCCGTATTTGAATTAATTGATCATAGATATCAAAATGGATTCTGACAGCAAGGGACAGGACAAAATGGAAATTCTTAGAGGAGGCCTTTGTCGAAGGACAAGCTATTACAGAGAGGTTGAACCGTGCCGATATTTTGAACGAAAATAAATAAAACAAAAATAACAATAAAATATCGTAATGTTGAAATTGATTTGTACTAAATACAAACAGCAATAAAGGCTTATTTATTTATTATCAGTTTCAGCTTAATTCTTTCCGTTATTCCTAAAATAAGTAATGGTCTCGACAGAAACTTAGAAGGAATCAGGCGGACAACAAAGTGATCTTACCTATAAGGGTTCCTTTATTTCAAAACTGTTACGAAACCCTAAAAATGAATCATTCTTTGCAAAAGTGAATCTGATTAGAACTTTGTACACATGTTATTTTCTCACTCCCACCACTATGTTGAAAGTGCAGTGGGAATGAGACAACGTGGAAAATAGCGGACATAATATAAATGTCAACTCTTTTTACATTGGCGTACGTAAGTACTTGTGATTTCTAATTATTATTAACAAATTTAATTATGTACGCATCGTATAGGTAAATGCGATACTTCAGCTGTAAAGTATGTATTTTATAAACTTATTATTGACACTGGCTAAATACTCAATTCGTATGGAGACAAACTTAAAAAAAAAATTTGGTCTTTGCCAAAGCGCGCGGATATGAAAAACTGACCAAAACAGCATAAAATACGTGTGTATTGTTTTGTATTTTTCTAAGCTGCCTAAATAATAGGTACTATACATACCTACTACCTAGACAAAATTTACTGGAACCTCTTATGAAGACTTAAACGGTTTTTATGGTGAAAACACAGGAACATCTGTTGAAGTGAAAATGACAAGGAAAAGATCGAACGTATCACTGGTATGTAGGTGTACCATATAGAACTTTTATTAGTTAGATGCCTAAACTTACCGTATATTTAAAAAAACTAACGTCTAAGTCTATGTTAGGTCTAAGTAGGTACATATTTAATTGAATATTGTACCTATGATTTGCAGTTTCTAACCCACTATTTTATCAATGTGTAGGGGATCTGATAACACGTGAAGAGCCATACCTACCTACTACCTAAACAACATTTTTACACGTGTGCTACCTAATCTGCTAATACCTACGTGCTGAGCTACGCAAAGATTTAGTGGATTTTGTTGTTTGGTATATAGGAAATACATGAACTAAGCTATTATTAGACTACCTAAACGTAGAAATAACACAATACAAGCGTGCGAAGCCGCGGGCAAAAGCTAGTAGTAAATAATACTATAATGATTGATGATGATGAATGATGATTGTTTTAATGAATAGGTTTTGTTCAGTTAAAAGCTCGAATGCGATTTCCGAATAAACAGTTTGATTTCGCAAATCAATATTATTCTGTTGCCTTTATTAATAACGAGCACACAGCTGTCACTTTGTCCAATATCAAATTATCCAATGAATATGAATAGGCGATATTGGAATCGTATTATTGACACGATAGTGTACTTGAAGATGAAGTAAATCTATCATTAAAACCAATCACTGATGAGCTAAAATAACCGGCCAAGTGCCTTCAGACTCGCGCATGAAGAGTTCCGTACCATTGTCTATGAAAACGAGAAAAAACATATTTATTGTATGGGAGCCCCTTAAATATTTATTTTATTCTGTGTTTTAGTATTTTTGTTAGGTATAGCGGCAACAGAAATACATAATCTGTGAAAATTTCAACTGAACTATCACGGGTCATGAGATACAGTCTGGTGACAGACGGATAGATAGACAGACAGACAGACGGACGGGCAGCGGAGTCTTAGTAATAGGGTCCATTTAACTCTTTTTTTTTGTGGACATTTCACACAGCGCCATCTAGCCCCAAACTAAGCATAGCTTGTACTATGGGAACCAGATAACCGATTCAATACTTAGATACTTTTTGTTTGTAAATAGATACATAACTACCATTAAAAATAACTCTACTATACCTAAATCCAGGGAAAATGGGTGTTTATAGCTTTGTTTACCCACTTGCCACGGCTTTTCAACCGTTTAGTATAGTTGTGTCATAACAACACCATGAATGTGAAGAGGTTTTAGCTGACGGTTACCGATTTGACCTTCAAACTCTGAACGCTTAAATTTAGAAATTAAGACAGTCTGTTGTTCTTACCGGCATAGGTATATGATCCATCAGTTTATCTTTCTGGTCCTGTGAACTTCAGTTTGAAAACGTACCCTTATTAGGATTATATAAAGGAAAATATATCCTTATAAAAATATTGGTAACTAAATCGACTTCAGGTACCTTAATATCATATAGAAAAAATACGCCTAATGGAATTCCGTAACCGTTGTCTATCTCCGAAGACCTTTACCATACATGAGATCACCGCAAACCGTTTTTTTTGTGGTTACCAAACAAAAAGAACACATGGGTTGCAAACAAATTACTAGGTAGTTCTTAAAAATAAATAAAAACCGCCACGCACTTGCTTAGACAAATTTTTGAAAAAAAGAAAACTTTTCCAAAAGTTACACCATATTTTTCAAAAATTTGTCTAAGCAAGTGCGTGGCGGTTTTTATTTATTTTTAAGAACTACCTAGTAATTTGTTTTCTCCTAGTCATTGGTACTACTCGTGGTATCTTTATAAGTAGTACCATAAAAACATTACCTAAAGCTTCGTCAATGCAGATACTTACGTCGTATCCTAAAATTGCTTTAAGCGAGTTTCCGCTGTAATTGCTGCCATTGTAATTATGCATCGTGTGTATTGTCGAACGAAATCCAGTATGATTATGTGCCTAGCCAACAGTAAACAGAATCGCATCCATTGCTTGCAATGCAATCATGTATATTCATCGAGTCAGCGTGATTAAAGCAATGGACATATTGTTGACAGACTCAACTGCAAACCGAATTAAACCGATTAGTTAGTGATTCCTGACTCTGTATTTACTCTGTGGTTTCAGTCGTAGTGATTCAATTCGTGGAATTTCGCTAACGGTTTGATATCATTTGCGTTGCTTAGGCAACTTCGACTTACTCCCTGTCGGCAGAGGTCAGTGCTAACCACGAAGCGGCAAAGGTGGAGTCACCACCAACCACCAAAGATACACAGAAAAGAAAAAGGAGACGCTATAGGGACATTAACGACTACAAGTAATTTTGATCAAAACTGGTAAATCTTCCTTCATTGATTAGAAAAGTGTTGATGTGCAGTGTTGGTCTTTAACGGCTGAAAACTTACCTTTCAAACATAGCTTTCAAACTAAAAAACAAAAATCTAAATTGGTTCATCTATTTAGGAGTTACGATGCCGTAGATAGACACGCGCAGACGCACAATAAACGTAAATCAGTAGATTGTGTCATAAGGGACCAAAATAATGTATTTAAGGCGAGAGCGATTGTTTGAATCCAGAGCGAAGCGAAGGATTCTAGAGAAGAATCCTAAGCGTAGCGAGGGATTCACAGTCGCTCGAGGTTAACTAATTTTGGTACCATGTAGTACACTCTGCTTTTCATCCCCCTCTATGATAAAAATCATGTCACTGTTAATAAGTGTGCCTAAATGACCCATTTTAGGCACACCTAAAAGTAATGGTCCTTTACAGGTGATTTGAGGATACCGAATTAATAATTTCAATGGAGTGGACAATGATCACCTGGGTGATCATATTCCCAGGTGATCAAAGGACACTAATCACCTGGGTGATCATAGTGGAGTAGACCATCGAGGAACCCTTCGCCATTTTTCAAATAGATGGGGTGAAAGAGTATTCATAGATAAGGGATTATAAAAGTATAATTAATTCGTAATTCAGGAAATCCACAAATTTCAAGTTTCAAGTAAAGTACATCTTAGTCACTTTTCCACAAGCTCTTGTAAGTACCTACTTAAGAGCAAAGGTAAAGTTATCGCCATCCAATATCAATAAATGGGAGTGTCCACTACCGGTCTAATCTGAGCTTAAACGTTGGTCAAATGTGTACGGAGTGTAATGGCCACTCGGAGCTCTGTTTACTTTCCGCGAGTGGTTCCGCCGAACAAGCGGTCTTGAGATATTGACTGGTCAAACTTTTTGGGAAATAATGACTTTATTTCCTCTGTAAATCTCAAAATGTTGCCTAAAGTACCTAAGTAAAGTTGTAAGTTGAAATGGCAATGGGCAGGCCACATCGTTCGTAGAACTGACAACCGATGGGGAAGAAAGGTTCACTAGTGGCGACCACGAACCGGAAGACGCAGCGTAGGCTGGCCCCTCACTCGGTGGACCGACGATCAAGGTGGCGCGCTCCGGGGGAGGCTTATGTTCAGCAGTGAACGTCTTCAGGCTGTTGATGGCTGGCTGAACGTTGTAAGTGATTTCACATACTCGTTAATACTTACTGAATATTATTTGTAAATTAAGTACATTTTTCAATTTAAAAATCACAGATGAATTAATACTTACAATACCTTGTCGTTTCATAAACTGATTTAATATTTTTTATTAGTATTTCAAATTGATTAGCTTTTGATTTAACACGCAAGGGATTTATTTTATTCCACAGTAGTCAATTGCTTTTCTCTATCTGTGATTTATGCAGGTAGTTTAATCCATGCTTAATTTTAAATCCTGTGAACAATGTTGTTTCAAACAGCCTTGTGGTGTTGTGGTTGACCGATTGGATCATAACCCAGAAGCGGCGGGTTCGATTTCCCCTGTAAATACAGGGGATCCTAGTTAGGTTCCAGGATGTATGTACCTAATTGATCGTTGGGCTTTATTTATTTATTTAAATTTAACAATCAGCTTAGAGTTTTAGTTCCGCTATGTGTTTGTATTGTGATGGATTACCCATCAATACCGTTTGATATGCTAATTTGAGTATATTCCAATAAAATGCAAATGTTTTCGCTGTTTTCAAGCACGAGCGCTCGACATTATCTGAGTACTTTTATTGTCGGCAAAATAAAAGCTATTTCGATTAAAATCGTACAAATTCGGTTGACATACGTACTTGAATATTTTATCCGGCTTTATTTTTTTTTTATGAAGTTCGTAGGTACCTATTTTGTAAACAGTTGGCGCCATAAAACTACGCCTCACGCTAACTCCAAAATGTATGGGAGTGACATTAGTACACTCGCTCCACCACCCTCTGGGTCAAGGCTGAAAACCAGAGCTGGATGTTTTTGACATTCAGCAACATGCTCACCCGAACGCCCATTCATCACTGACTGACTGACATTATATTAGTAAACAATGTGATTAACCGGTGTTGAACAAATTATTTCTTTTCTATTCTGTTCCATTCTATTCCATTCTATTCCATTCTATTCCATTCTATTCCATTCTATTCCATTCTATTCCATTCTATTCCATTCTATTCCATTCCATTCCATTCCATTCTATTCTATTCTTGGTCTACATTTTAATTTAATTTTCATTATCCTTCAAGAGTACACACACGAGTTAAGCATTATTATTTTCATGCTGTGTTCACATCTAAAAGGACTTACATTTTTGCACGTATCCCTAAATATGAATTAAAATGTATTTGTTTATTTTTAGTTATGTAAAGATAAAGATAAAGATAAAGATAAATTTATTGCCAGAATAAAAGTTACAATTTTGTTACATATACATGAACCGCAAGAATATACATTTCCGTCAAATTAAACTTAACTATGAGCTCCAAACTAAGCACGAGGCCTGTATCTTGGAACTCTGATTTACCTAAACAAAAAATATAATTATGGAAAAAAAACAGTAAATAACTAAGAAGTGAATTTTGTGAGTGGCAACAAAAAGAGGACCTAATTTTAAGACTAAAATTTACAAAATTAAAAAGGTATCATAGGTACGCTTATGTGTAAACTAATTAATACAAAACCAACAATTCAAAAAATGTAGGACGTGCATACCAAATTTCATTAAAATCTATTCAGTCGTTTCACTGATTGGAAACATACATACATACATACACACATACTTTCAAAGTTTAAAAATGAAGTATAGAGCTGTCGTAATCACCCTAACTATTTTTTTTGGATTCTTTATAGGCAACGGATTTGACCACTGTCTCACCTGATGGAAAGTGATGACGCAGTGTACGGTGGTGCATGCTTGCCTAGAAGATACCTGTTCACTCTTGACTTGAAGACTCCCAGATCATAGCTGGAAACAAGGATTCCGGCAAGGTGTTCCACTCATTGGCTGTTTGCACTATAAAGTGCATAGCAAAACGCTTAATGCGGGTTGATGGAATTTTTCAACAATATATGAGTGCCATGTTTTTATGCGCCTTGACGTACGGCAACTACAAAAGCAACGAAACTGCAATAGATTTGCTCCGCTTCAGAGTACATCAAACACATTAAACTATCAAGTTGCACTGCATCAACGTTACGTTTGCTAAAACTGTTATCAAAATCAGATAATAGTAGAGAGTTTCCTAAAAATAAAAACACTTTCTAGATTGGAGTCTAGTCACAAACATTTTAGCAAAAACAGCACAAGTAAATCTGGCGCATGAAAAACTTTGCAAGATTATTTGAAGCTGACATGACATGGGTACGTTAGCCATTAGTCAGATTAAAATGTGGTTGGATATCGTTTAAATGTAAATTCGGAGTATTCAATTCGCTTTTGGAATATCGAAAATTTTAGTTTAGATTATGTTATTGGCGATTGTTCGTTTTATTTTATTTTTTGTAATTACAAAACTGTTTTGAGGAAGAAATAGGCTTGCTGATCATTATAACTTAAAAATCAAATACAGTTACGGATTATTAATATTGATGGCTTTAATTAAACAACCTGACTTTATGATGACGTCACTCATAGCTAAATGGAAGAAATACACGAGTCTACGAACAAAACATTACGAAAAAAATTAAATTATTTTCTTAGGTTGCTCTATGCTTTCAAAAACTAAAATCAAAGCGGAGGTTGGAAAATTTTGCACATTCCTCATTCTTATTTTGGGGGTAAATTAGGGTGGATGTTGGCTGACGTGGGGGAAATTTGCCTCATACTTATGATGGTCTGCTAAGCTAACCTTTCTGCCTTCATATTTTATGATTTATTAATTTGTATGGATTTGACAGTTTTAAGACGCATTTCATGCACATGTACAATGTATTTATAGGTACTACCTATTCAAAAATTAATATACGGATAAGTCATCACTTGCATGATTATGTGTTACCTGATCGATACCATTAATTTGCATAACAGTTTTTATCGGGCAAAGTGTCTTTATTCCAAACTCTACTACAATAATAAAGTCTACTACTAAATACTAAGCTACACTACCTACCAAAAAAAATATTTGGACTGTATACTGACCGCGATAACCTATAGACAGTTCAAATGGTCCAGCCCACTACCAGTATAGGTAGCGTACCCAACATGCTGGCAGCATTACTCCGTTGAATTGCAATGCTGATTCATTGTGTCAAATTAGTGCCAGCTTTGGCATAACAATTGATATGTTTAGTATTGATATGATTTGATAATACCATATCAATTGGGTTTCATGTACTTATGAACAATTGAATGTGTACGACTGTTGTACGAATAACACTCCTTGAGTTGTAGAACTATCTAGACATCAAACGCTTAAACGGACTGACAAAACTATAAAATGATACAAAGAAGTCCACAGTAGTGTTTTATACAGATAACCTCCGCGGACAATGTAGTCAAGTAGGGATCCAAAACACCAATAAAATTGTTTATTGGAAGGGCTCTGGAAGCAAATAAAAAAGGAAAATTCCAACGCCATGACTGAGGGTCCACCACGTTTCTTGTGGAAATAAGACAGTCATAAAAGTAAATTTATTGCTAGCAGTAAATAAAGCGTAACATATTGCGCTTTCCAGCTGTAAAAAGATATCAGAGCTCACAATGACGTATCATTAAACTTTATCAATGCTATATTGTTCCATTGCATTTATTACCAGGAAGATGTTGATCTTTGTTTTACTGAGTTTATTATAATCTGCAGACTAAGGGTGGATTGGTTGGATTACTTTAAATTTGCGTTTAATTAAATGAAATTATATTTGCGTACCGAAAGCTAAGATTGTAGTCGCTGATAGCTTAGAGAATTTAGTGTAGTTTGTGCATTCGAGCTCCGCACTCCATGTCCGAAAATTACTTAATTTAAATAACAAATAAATAAATAAATAATGCCCAACGATCACATACATAGATCAGGGTTCCCTGTATCTAGGGACCCAGGAACTACGTGGACCATGGTCCCTGCACAACACTCAGACACAGTACAAGTATTTAAGCTTATTTTCACGTACACAAATACCTGTACAAAAACCTGTCATGGGAATCGAATCCGCCACCTCCGGGTTATGAGCCGGCTTGCTCAACCACCACACCACAGAGGCTGTCAAGCAACTTTCATAGCATACTTACGTTTTAAAACCTAAATGAGCTAATAATAAGAATTACCCCGATCGATAATATCCAGCTATTTTTTTTAACCACATAAAAATCAGTTCATCTGTAGAAATTCCTCGAATCGCACAAGGCGTTTTGATTCTACATTTATATTACATGGTAAGACTGCGGTCATTTGAGCGCTCATTCAATCATTTAATTAAAAAAGCTTCTGTTTGTGGCAATGTATCACACTTTGCCACTGACGAATACATAATCAGATATAAGCGTCAAACTTGTAACCCCTCGTTTTGCAACGTTATATCACGATAAGCATATAAAACGTATATTGGATCAAACGTAAGGTTAGCTTTCAGGATAGTTTAGTTTCGCGGCGAGACGCTGCCTATTTATGCGGTCTGTATACCTTAACTAAACTGGGGATTTGTAAAGTGGGGAATTGTTTTTATTACACTCAAGATAAGAAGAGGGGATCCAAGTTGAATGTACGTCTTATTATACACCACACAAGGGTACACCACTTGAATACAAAGGAGTCAAATGTTGAGACATTACGTGGAACGTTTTTGGTCGTTAACGAGGCAGTGTTTCTCTTGTGGAATTCCATCGTCTTTTGTCTTTAATCAGGCATTTATAAGAGGGTATAGGTAATTATTTGAACATATCATTATTTATATACCTACTTATAGTACAGTAACAGTATTATGAAATGTATTTTACTTTGTATGGGCTGTTGGTGTCTGCCGATCACAGCGGGACCGGCTGTCTTAGCTATTTTAATTAATTGTGTGTTAACCCGGCTAAATACTGATTCGAATGTTTCATTATTAGGACATGCCAAACATAGAAATGTTTTATTCTAGAAAGGTCGTTTTCAGATTATTTACAAAGACTCCCCATTTGTCATGTTAAAAATAACAATGAGGCATTTATTTTAAAAAAATAATGGTGTTTTATGTATGACCCAATAGGTGGCGCCAGTTGTGGTTTTACCAAAATCTGTTACTGTCACTGTTTCAAGCATAGACCACATGTTAAAGGAAACGTGTCACGCAGTGTCACGCTAATGACTGACAACTCTAAACTCTTTCGTTTGTTTTATTTCCGTTGCGCGATAGCTCGGCTTTATTTTGGATCATAATATTAACGTTTATCTGTCTCGCAGTTCTGCTGTACTTCAATTTACTTAAGAAAAATGCACCACAGACTACTTGGGAGATACTACAGAGAATATACTCGTGGTCCACTCAACTGCATTTGACATTTCTTTGTAGGTAGTCTAAGCATTTTCTTATGTTTCAACTACTTTGTGGTTTGAAAGGTTTAAACTATGTACTTACTGCGCCATCTAGTAAAAGAAGCGGAACTAGTTTTTTTTAAAATAAAACTCCTTATTAACTACCCATTCGGTCAGTGTCAATGACAATTTACAAATCTCTCTCACCATACATGGTGGGCCTGTAATGACATTGTTTCAACAAAACAGTTTATTTTAAATCGAAATGGATGGAGCGGAAACTGTACGTGGTTTGCGGTTTCCGCTTCAACAACCAGAGAGTAGGTACAGTCAAGTTCAGAACTGCATAACCACGATATTAGAACATCTAGAAATTAATTTCATTTGCGTTTAGTTGAGTCGGCACGTGACCATAATGCTGGCATCTACTTTGGTCAAAGGATCAGCCTCGCTATACAGCGGGGTAACGCTGCTAGCATTATGGGCACGTTGCCAGATTCCACGGATTGCTTGAACTATCTATAGACCTTTGCCGGTCTATAGATAGTTCAAGATTCCTTTAGATTGTTATTATTCGTTTTATATTTTAGTTTTAAAGTTTTTATGTATAGTTTAGTTTTTATTTCATTTGCACATTATTTCGGTTTATTGTTCTCTGTAAACGTTTCCTAAACTTTCCTATCTCTATACCTACTATGTATTAGATATGATATTATGTGGCATAAGGTTACTCTAAATCACTATTAAGTAATCTATGACGTACCGTAGATTATAGTATTGACTGACTCTGACTCTTCACGCTTGGTAGGCGTCTTGGTGCTCGCAGTTAATTGTGATGCAAACTAAGGAGATGCAAATAAATGAAGCTGCTACGCATTCCTTATATTCTCTTAGCTGATGACTCTTACGGCACTTACGGAAAGAGATGGGGTGGTCCGATTCTTATGCCAGAACCACGTAGCATAGGTCATTTACTTAACCGAAACCAAAATAAGATTCTTCTCATCCCAGGAACATTTTATTGGGAGCATTATAATTATGAGTAAGCTCAAAGTCGCGCAACGAGCTATGGAGAGAGCTATGCTCAGGGGTTCCTTGCGAGATAATATCCGAAATGAGGAGACCCGCAAGAAAACTAAAGTCACCGATATAACTTTGAGAATTAGCAGGTTGAAGTGGCAGTAAGCAGGCTACATCGCTCGTAGAACTGAAAATCGATGGGGAAGAAAAGTTCTCGAGTGGCGATCACAAACCGGAAGACACAGCGTAGGCTGGCCCCCTACTAGGTGGACCAAAGATTATAAATGCCCGTTGATAGCTTGTGAACATAATTTCTCGTACAAACACGACTCACCTGCGCAGACAGGGGTAACAAAACGAGACAAAGCTGTACGAAATTACAAAGGACAGAGCAGGGTGGAACAAAAGACATCAACGGGTTCCCGTGATTTGTATGAAAATAGTAGCTGAAATACACTACTAATTTTCGTCTAAGGGGAAGTTGTATCATTGGTCAACTGGATTTATAGTCAATGAGGTGAACCGACGACCTGGTCAGAACCGCGGAGAGCCGATGGATGCAGGAGGCAAGCTGCTGCTCAAGGTGGCGCTCTTTGGAGGAGGCCTATGCTCAACAGTGGACGTCTTCATGCTGATGATGATGATTATAATTATGTCAGTTATAAAACAGAGCCGTGGGCAGCAGTTAGCATCTCATTACAGAAAACGAGTGATGTGTCCTGCACCACGCTTCAATAAACAGTGATATATACTGATTCCAAAACTAGATCGGAACCGGATTTGAACAATTCATATTGTCATATTCTCTGAGGCTAGTCGGTGGTATCAACTATACCCGTTTTTGGAATGCCGACGTGGCTATTGTCAGACACAGCTATTGTTAGCCGTTAACTTATTTGAAAAGTGGTCCGGAAAGCTCGATTTTCGTTTCAAACATTTCTTTCTATCTTGGTGTTTGTTTGTATTTGGGTGAAATCTGAAACTGAAAAATATATAGGTACCTATTTGTTTGGTAATAATGGTGAATTTCCTATATTTTTATAGTTCACGCACACACATCAACAGCTGGAAGACGTCCACTGCTGAACATAAGCTTCCCCATAAAATGCCATGCACTTTGGACGCTTATCATAAGGTTTACTCTAATCACTACACGCTTGGCAGGTGATATAATGATCACAGTAGATTATAATAAAGATCGAGGAGAATGCATCTATTCCATTTAGACGCTTAAGCGCTGATTGGCCTCAAACATATGTATAATTGAATATACTTAAAAACTTACGCATAAATAAATTATTACTCATCATCATCATCAACAGCCTGAAGAAGTCCACTGCTGAACATAGGCCTCCCCCAGAAAGTGCTACTTTAAGCAGCTGCTTGCCTCCTGCATCCTACGGCTACCCGTGGCTTTCACCAGATCTTCGGTCCACCGAGTAGGGGGCCGGCCTACACTGCGTCTTCCGGTTCGTGACCGCCACTCGAGAACCTTTCTTCCCCATCGGTTGTTAGTTATCTGAGCGATGTGGCCTGCCCATTGCCATTTCAACTTGCTAACTCTAAGAGCTATGAATGATTAACACCTTACTGATGTTAACAGATTTAAACTAAATGTATTTTTTTAGTTGATTATGAAACAATTTAAGTATTTTCTTCTTCTTCTTCTCGTGTAGGTAAGTGGTCAGCCTGGTGTCAGAAATTTTAGGCCACCCAAAGGTTCTGACTTGACGTAACAACTATTTTCTTACGACAACAGTCGGGACCTACGGCTTAACGTGCCCTCCGAAGCACGATAGCGCTTAGTTGTAAATAGCACTTTTTGCTGTATCGGCCACCCATCAAAGTAGAAACCGCAGCGAACGTATCTAAAAACTGCCTACAAACTTACATATATATTAAAATATGAATGATTGAATATCTAAACTACCTATATAATCATAATTGTCATCTGATACAACGAGCATACCATCAGTACAATAATACGCGTAAATATCTACAATACAAGCGGTAAACAATGATATGCTATTTCAGAACCAATTTGTCAACGTCTCCAAGTTTCTTACGACACCAGTACTGCAGTCGTGATCAAAGATCGTTTCTCAAGACAACACAAGCGTATTCTCATATCATCTCAGGCGTAACCACGTTTGTTATATCACGCGAATAATATTGTCGGTAGGTATATGCAGTTATTTTTGAAGTTGTAGATATTTACTTGCACCTAACATGGTTTGCATTGGGGTGGTAAAACTAGACGCAAAGTATCAAATTCTTTTCATCGTCATCATCATCATCAACAGCCTGAAGTCGTCCAGTGCTGAACATAGGCCTTTTTTACAACTAAATAGGCCTGCATTTGACCGCAATCTCACCTGATGGGAAGTGACGACGCGGTCTACGATGGTACATGCTTGCCTAGAAGAGACCTATTCACTCGCGACTTGAAGAGCTCCAGATTGTACTTATCGGGAAACAAAGACGCTGATAAAGTATTCAATAAAGTATTAAATATTATAAATTTTTTTACGTATATAAAATATTCCTCCCAATAGAGCGCCACTTTGAGCGGCTGGTCCCCTCCTACATCATCGGCTCCCCGCTGTTTTAACCATGATCTTCGGTCCACTTAGGGTGGGTTTTTTTATCCGTAGTTAAGGTACTTAACCAATGGTTAAAAACTCTAACAAAATCTAACCAATGGTTAAAACTTGTTGTTTTTTGACCATTGGTTACCTTCACTACGGATCAAATAACCACCCCACCCTTAGTTGGGGGGCCGGCCTACGCTGTGTATTCCGGTTCGTGGTCGCCACTCGAGAACCTTTCTTCACAATCAGTTGTCAGACAAAATCAAATTCTTTAATTTCGAAGGAATAGTGTTTGACAGGTGAATTGGAGTGTATGGTGATTTTGTTTGGTGGTCATAAGTCGAGATTTCATTCAAAAAATGATCATTTTCACAGAAAAAATATAGGTGCAAAAGAAAAAATATCAATTTAAATATCAAATCAAAATATCCCTATCCCTATATCCTCCCTATCCCTATCCTTTCCCTATCCCTATCCCTATCCCTATCCCTCTTCCCTATCCCTATCCCTTCCCTATATATAATAAATGTGAAGTTCTGGAATGCTTCGGAACACACACATAATTATATCCAACGTAATTTATCCCATAGGTTCTATTGTTCAAAAAATATCGCTTACGCGATGCAGGCCCGCGGCTTTTTGCCCTTTTTCCATACATTATGAAATGTTATTTGTATCAGCGCCATCTAGGGACAGTGATGTGTCGTTGTTTGTTTGTTATGACTGAACTCCTTAAATGCTGAACTGATTTTCATGCAGGTTTCACTAATATGCTTAGAAATAACCGGCGCTTAAAATAGGATATATTAAAATTTAAATTTCATTAATTTTTTTTGGTCATAATTATTAAGTTTTCATTACGAAACGAAACTGAATTATAAACAACATGGCCGCTTCATGGTGAGATGATGGGTTTTTTATGGCCACTGACGGTAACTTTATGTCACCTAGCTGGTGCCTACTCAGCGTAAGCGGTTATATTCTCTTTGGTGCCTACTCTATCTGGAGGCACAGATTAAAGAAAAAAATCTCTGTGTAGGCTATGACCAAAGAGGCTTCTCTATGAGGTAGGTAGATCCAATAAGTAATTGAGAATTTAACCTTTTTGCTACCTATCTATTTTATAGTTTTTCTATTTATGCTTTTACAGGTTGTTTGGCGTTTCAGGAGTAAAAAAGATACGTATCAAAAGATATTAAAGCTTACATATTTTAAATTTTTATTAAATCTTTCGAATTAAAAGGTTCTGGCTTGTGGATTTAAAAATAAAGCCATTCTTTCATTCCTGTGCAATGCAGATAGGAAATATATACTATGCAGAACAAATATTACACTGACACACGTAAACTATTCAGAAGCATGAGACTGCACAGCATAAAATGTGGCAGCTTCCAAAAATACCGGTGGCTGTCGCGCGTAACCGCTACTGCTGCGAAAGTGGCGGTGGTGCGTAGCAGCCATCGGTGGTTGTGGACGGTGGCCGGTCTGCATCGGGGCTAAGTACCTATAACTATTACTTTAGGTAATGTAGTCCACGCGTGGCAACGCCGCGGGCAGCAGCTAGTCAACAATAAAAATCAAAATATCAGTATCAATATCAAAATACCAACAATGCAAATTTGCATTGTTTTCAGTAATAAAAGTCTTTAGTATTAATTATTATATAAAAAAAAAGTTTTAAAGTATTAGCTTATTTCTGAAAAATGCGTTACCTTATAGAGAGTTAAATCTAAATGTTAGTTTGTCAAAGAGTTGTATATAAATAAATAAAAGTTTGTTAATTTTTTCAATTCTTCTCCTTTTTACATTTTATATCTTTCAAGTTATTTTTCTGCCAAATGATTAAATAGTTTAGCTGTCTCATTGAAAACATCTGAGTGACAATGATAAATGTGATTTATATTAAAGCTTTGTTTTAAGGGCTTTGTCTTTGTTTTTAAGTTAGTTTCTTGTGTAATGCTTGTTTTTATATGTTTTGTTGTTTTCTTTCTTCGACAACTTACTCCTAGGAACAAAAAAAACTCGTGAGGAAACCGGCTAGCTAATTACGTAAAGTTTGCAACAGGCGTAAATTTCACAACATTGCTGTCAAAGCTGTCAAACGTCACTTTGGCAGAACAGAAAGCGATCCAGCGCTAGATCACCAACTGTCGGACCATCGATGAACTAAAAAGTGCATTATTTTGTTTCCGTCTATTGCTATTCTGTTGCTGGTGGCGCTAGTATCAACGGCCAAAGTGCATTCAGCGATAAACGAGCAACAGGCGGGTGACTGCGACCGATTGCTGAGTGTTTGCTATCGCTTTGCTTCTACTGTTTACAGCTGTTGCTTTGCTGTTGCAATTTTTACATAATACGGGTGCGGCATGTTCAAGAATCACAAAATTTGTCATTCACCAACCCGCACTAGGCCAGCGCGGTGGATTATGGCCTACACTCTCTCCATGTGAGAGAAGGCCTGTGTCCCAGCAGTGGGAACGTATTGGGCTGATGTCGAAGTCGAGGAAACCAGCCTATCGCTGTCCTATCGGTTTTTTACAAGCTGCACTTCAGGGAGTGTGTGACAGAATTGCACAACTTAATTCCCCCATCCCCTTTTTACCATCGTACAACTAGGCGCATGGAGACACGGCATCCGTATATGGTAGAAACTCCTCGAATGCGTACAAAGCGTTTTGATTCTTCGTTTATAATTCGGACAGCAAAGAAATGGAACACCTTTGCGTCATTGTTTTGTTGACAAATATAATCTGCGAGTTTTTAAGGCTATAGAGTAACGGTATCTTCTAGGCAAGCATGCTCCATCGTTGACCGCGTCGTCACTTACCATCAGGTGAGACCGTGGTCAAATGCGAGTCTATCGTTGATAAAAAAAGCCAATACAAAAGATATTTTAGACCCAAAACTCCATTGGTCGTTAGTGATAGGCGGGCTGGCATGTCCCAAATAAACGTTAAATCATTCTCATCATCATCATCAACAGCCTGAAGACGTCCACTGCTGAACATAGGCCTCCCCCAGAGCACGCCACCTTGAGCGGCTGCTCGCCTCCTGCATCCATCGGCTCCCCGCGGCTTTCACCAGGTCGTCGGTCCACCGAGTGGGGGGCCGGCCTACGCTGCGTCTTCCGGTTCGTGGTCGCCACTCGAGAACCTTTCTTCCCCATCGGTTGTCAGTTCTACGAGCGATGTGGCCTGCCCATTGCCACTTCAACTTACTAACTCTAAGAGCTATATCGGTCACTTTAGTTCTCCTGCGGATCTCCTCGTTCCGGAGCTTATCTCGCAGGGAAACACCGAGCATAGCTCGCTCCATAGCTCGCTGCGCGACTTTGAGCTTACTAATGAGGCCAACAGTAAGAGACCATGTCTCAGTTCCATAAGTCATCACTGGCAACACACACTGATTGAAAACTTTCGTTTTCAGGCTCTGCGGTATTTTGGACGAAAAGATAGGACGAAGCTTCCCGAACGCTGCCCAGCCGAGTTGGATTCTTCGCGCCACCTCTTTGTCGAAGTTGGACCTACCTAATTGGACAATCTGTCCTAGGTAGACATACTTGTCGACAACTTCGAGAGTATCGTTCCCAACAATTACCGGTATAGGTGGAACATGAGCATTAGACATGATCTTTGTCTTGTCCATATTCATCTTAAGACCAACCTGCTGGGAGACTCTACTGAGGTCGTTGAGCATGGTGCTAAGGTCCTCGAGCGATTCCGCCATTATGACTATATCATCGGCAAAACGAAGGTTAGTGATGTACTCGCCATTTATGTTGATGCCAGATCTTTTCCACTCCAAGAGCTTGAAAACATCCTCCAATGCGTTTGTGAACAGTTTCGGAGAAATAACGTCTCCCTGTCTCACGCCTCTTTGCAATGGAATTTGTTCCGTACTCTGGTCCTGTAGTCGGACTGACATAGTGGCCTTACTGTACAAACACTTCAAAACTTCGATATACCTATAGTCAATTTGGCATCGCTGCAAGGACTGCAGCACCGCCCAAGTCTCGATTGAATCGAAGGCTTTCTCATAGTCCACAAACGCTAGGCATAACGGCCGATTATACTCTTCGGTCTTCTGTATAATCTGGCGCAGCGTATGGATGTGGTCTATGGTGCTAAAGCCTTTTCGGAAACCGGCTTGTTCGGGAGGCTGGAATTCATCAAACCTGCGTGCGAGACGATTCGTAATGACTCTCGAAAACAGCTTATACACATGACTCAAGAGCGAGATGGGCCTATAGTTCTTCAATAAGGTGTTATCGCCTTTTTTGAAGAAGAGCACCACCACGCTCTTGTGCCATGCCTCTGGCGTTATACCTTCAAGGATGACAGAATTAAATAACTTCTGGAGGACTAAAAGTACCGGTCTACCACCCGCTCTCAGAAGTTCGGTCGTAATTCCATCTTCACCTGGTGCCTTGTTGTTTTTAAGCTGTTTGAGGGCCATTCTAATCTCGTACAGGCTGACGTCCGGGATATCTTCGGTATAGTGTCGGACTAACTTGGCTCTGATGTCCTGAGCTGTGTTAGTAGCGGGCTTACGTGTCGAGGTGTATAACTGTCCATAGAAGTTCTCGATCTCTCTCAGAATCTCAGGCTTGGATGAAATGACGCTACCATTTTCGGTCTTCAGTTTTGTCATTTGGTGTTGCCCAATAGACGAATCCTTTGCGAACACTTTAGAGCCTTGGTTCCGCTCAATTGCGGCCTCAATACGTGAAGTACTAAGAGCACGCAAGTCGTGTCGCAAGGAACTCCAGATTCGTCTATTGAGTTCACCGTAGGCTGACATATCAACTGAAGACTGCAGCTTCATTTCGCTCCGGTCGGCCATTAGCTCAAGAGTTTTTTCTGAGAGCTTTTGAGTCTTCTTTCGGCGTTGGGTCTTAAAGAATTTCGATCCAACAGCTTGGACAGTTTCCACCAACCCGTCGTTTAGCTCGTCCACTGTGTTACAGTCGGCTAGGCACTGGAAGCGATTTTGGAGTTCCAGCTGAAAGCCTGCGGGGTTTTGGATTTGGACAGGATTTGGACGGAGCGTAGACTTCACCAGACGTGACCTTTCGAGCTTAACATTGATATTCAATGTGCCTCTAACAATACGGTGATCGCTACCGGTTTTCACCTTGCTGATCACAGAGACATCATCGAATATGTGCTTCTTGGTCGTCATGATGAAGTCTATCTCATTTTTAGTGGAACCGTCGGGACTTATCCACGTCCACTTCCTGGATGGCCGCTTCTCGTAGAAGGAGTTCATCATAAAGAGTCCCTCCTTCTCCATGAAGTCAGCCAGCCTCTGTCCTCGAGGGTTCCGCTGCCCGTATCCAAATGGCCCCACTCTCAGCTCATCGCTATTCCTTGTGCCCAACTTCGCATTGAAGTCTCCCATCACAACGGTGAAGTATGTTTCGGAAGTATGCATGGCTTCGGATATGTCCTCATACATAGCTTCTACTTCATCGTCTGAGTGTGCCGATGTCGGCGCGTATACCTGTATAACCTTCAACGAATACCGTTTGGTTATTCGGAGTACCAGGTACGCTACCCTGGCCGACACACTGTCGACTTTGACCACGTTGTTGACGAGAGACTTGCGGACGAGAAACCCGACACCCCCTTGGGAGAGTTGGTCTCCCTCCCGGTAGAAGAATAAGTTACCGGAATTTAGGATTATCGTGTCCTGTCCCTGTCTTCGGACTTCTGACAATCCCATTACATCCCAGCGTAACTTACCCATCTCCGCCTCTAGCTCGACCATCCTTTCGTCAGCCTTCAGTGTGCGCACGTTATGTGTTGCCAGGGCCAGGGGTCGTCGTTGGGGTTGGTAGCCGGGCGTCTGCCGGGGATTCTTCGCACCCCTTGCCCTGCCGTTACCGTGGCCGCTACCGTAGCCACGGGATAGCAGAGCTGCCGGGGACTGGGGGCCGTTTTTATTTGTGCTTGTCATTAGGGGGGGGGGGGGGGGTTTGCCATAATCACCACGCTTGGCAGGCGGCTTGGTGATCGCAGTAGGTGAAGATTGATTGCCACCAAGACCGAGGGGAACGCTGCGACCCATTCCCTGGATATTCCCTTAGCCGCCTTCTACGGCACCCACGGGAAGAGATGGGGTGGTCCTATTCGTAACCGGGACCACACGGGAAGTAAATCAATCTAAGCTGATTAAATTGTAATTTATTTGCGTAGGATTAGGTCAAGTCTCACATGTCCAGTTTACAAACGTTTGATAAAATTGAATTACTAGGTGGTAGGACTTTTCTGCAAAGTTCGTCTAGGTAGGTATATACCACCGCTTTGCCAGTTATTCTGCCGCCAAGCAGTAGTGTGTAAGCACTACTGTGTTCCGGTTTGAAGGGCATTGTAGCTAGTGAAATTACTGGGCAAATGAGACTTTATGATCTGATCACTCAGTCTAGTAATCTGATAACTAGACTGTGTGATGTCTCAGGATGACGTGCGCAGTGCACAGTGTCACGCGAAACTTTATTGTTTTGAAGTTCCGACGAAGTGACACTGCAACTGTTATGGGCAGCCGTGTTGCTTAACATTGGGTGAACGACTAGCTCGTCACGTCATTCAATCGCATATAAAAAAAAAAATTTCACTTAAAATTTTGACAAGGTCCCTTAGGTTGGCCCTTTATGGATTGATTTGAAACAAACTAAATCAGTTGGTTAATTAGATAAATTGCATAGCAATACGATTTTATAAGCCGTGGTTTTTTCAATAATCAAGTTAGTAAAAAACAAAATATTTACAGTGAAAATATAAAGTGCTTATGTATACTTGCTGAAAAAAAAATTAGATATTTTTAATGTAGGTATATTTCAGTTACATACCTTTTTTATTCAAGCTTTACAAACATCTGTGGACACTAAGCTAAAAACCCTAAATAATAAACAAAAATAAAGTAATCACCACAAATCATAAAATACCTTCTGCGGATAGCGTGCCTCAAAGCATATTTTATTGATCGCATAACCTTTTCATCGTTTATTCCACAACAAAAGCTTCACTTACTATAGAACTATTTTTAAAAGACTCTGATGACCCAGAATATAACATCTGAGACGTTGTTTGTTGGAACTTGTATCTTCAGAAAGAATATACAGCGCTTGGCAAGATAAACGGTAAAGATACATACTCCTACTCAATGATCCGAGTGATAGCAATCGCTGATAAATTGATGCTGGTAGCTACTTACCTACTTGCAAAAATAGATACCTTTGTAGACACTATAATATACTGTAGATAATTTAAACTGAATTATTTTCGTTGCTAAATTCAATACCTTTTTTTTTTTTTTTTTTGGGGGGAGGAAAATGCCCACGCATTCCCCTGCCAACACGGGGGTGGCGGCAGGGGATATGTGGGACTCGAACCCACTAAAAACCTCCCCATGAGCAGTCTACCGCCATGGTGGGGCGAGGTGGGGTCGCGTTCGCAGTCGAGCCATCCCGCCCCGGCTGCTAAATTTAATACCTAATCTAATGCTGAGAATAATGTCGGACACAATACAATAAAAAAACGTTATCTAAACTTTCTCTTTAAAAATATATATTATGAATTAAATGCTCTGTACAGGGTGGAATTGAATACATTAAATTGAGTACAATTTTTTTTTTTTAACGGACATGTTGCCTTTATTACTCAAGCTAACTACTACAGTAATAAAAACTAAACTAAACTAAACTAAGCTAAACTAAGCTAAACTAAACTAAACTAGCTACACTACCTACTACAAAGAACACTTATGGACTGTATAATAGCCGCGATGGCCTATAGACAGTCCAAGTGCTCCAGCCCACTACCGGTAGGTAGCGTACCCAACATGCTGGCCGCATTGCCACGTTGAATTGCAATGCTGATGCGTTGGGCATAATTGAGTACATAATAGTAGGTACATCATTTATTGACGATTATTGAAGAGTAATAAAGAGTGCAAATGAAAATATTTTTTTAATTATGAAGATTGGCCGGCCTAACATAATTGGCGCGAATTATTTTGATACTTTTAACAAAAGTTTTATTTACATTTTACGTAATAATGAAAAACTGAACTTAATTATTGTTTTAATTTATTTTTGTACAGGAATGTTATTCCATTTTTTTGGATCAATATCAAATTCATTTCATTTTAAGTCTACACGTGACCGGTGCGGTGTCAGGAGTAGATACAAGGATGCTAATGAATTCCATTTCACCCGATATAGTTGACTATGTACCCATATTTATTTGTTTTACCATTCATTGTCAGATAGCACGGTTAACCCCAGATATGTATCACACAGAGACACAGTTACAATTTTAAAGTTTATTGAAAGTTATAATTTAGACCTGAAAAGTGAAAATAATATAATATTTTACATATACTTACATATACACACACACACACACACACACACACACACACACACACACACAAGTAAATTGCAAATTCAAATTTTCTTGCGTTCTTTTGCCAATAATAGCTTAATTACTAAACGTGATTATATTAAAACTGATTTTAGATTATTAAAAGAAATAGAATGTATCAACAAATTACGATTAAAAATATCTCCTAGATATCATTAGTTTAGCGACAAATGGCAATAAACAAATTTCGTGCTAGTTTTTCAGTCTATAGCCATTTGTCGCTAAACCAATGATATCTAAGTGATACTTTTAATTGTAATTTATTGATACATTCTATGAGTAATTAAGCTATTATTGGCAAAAGAACGTAAGAAAATTTTAATTTGCCGCGCTAGTGAAACGTTCCACCTTAAGATATAGACTGTGCTAGTGAAAGAAAGAAACCGGAAGTTAAGCTGTCCCGAGATCCAAACTATTCTCCGGAAGTGATACATCAAATACGTGGACTCGTATTACAGGTGCTTCGTATTCTGTGAATTGAGTTGCATCCATCGATCAATGTCAAATCAGGAATCATTCATCAGCTGAACGGCTCATGGGAGATAGATATCACGAAAGGTATTGCAGGAAGCGGTACCTAACTTATCACAGACATGTCATATAGATTTACACTTGTGCTCAGCATTCCTTAGATTATAGTAATTTTACCGCATTAATTGCGTTTATAATAACTTGGTGCCAAAGTTTGATACTTAGTTATCTAGAAGGAAGATTTTTTTTTGTTACATAGTATGTGGTTATGAAGAAGGTACTTATTTAGCACCTTTAAAATACCACGTTTGTTAACTAGTTATCTAGAAGGAAGAAAAAATCCTGTAACATAGTAATATATGGTTATGAAGAAGGAATTTATTAATGCCATTAAAATACCAAGTGTAATAAATTCTTGTTACGTAGTAATGTACGTGGTTATGACGAAGGAATTTACTATTCTTTAAAATACCAAGTTTGGTAACTAGTTATCTAGAAGGAAGAGACATTCTTTACAACACACATAGTAATGTAAATAGTGCAACGTTCTGGTTATGAAGAAGGAATTTATTGTTCCCATTAAGATACCACGTCAAGAAAAATCTTGTTGCATTAGGTGGTTATGAAGTAGGAATTTACTTTCTCTGTAAAATATCAAGTTTGATAACTGGCTATGTAGTAGAAAAAGTGTTATATTATAAAATTTATATTTCATGTTTTTTTCCTTTTAGATAATCAGTTATCAAACTTTCTTTTTTTGGCTACTATTTCCGCCAAATGCGGCACAATTTTGCCGCTAGTTATCAAACTTGGTATTCTTATGGGATTACACCACGATCAGAATTAAACAAAATCTTGAAAAGTAGAGACCAAAGATGGACTGGGTTGTTGACATAAAAATTAATAGAAAAATTCGATACTACCAGTTAGCTTTCTACTACTCTTCGCGGCGGCAATGCGACTCCTAATGCAAAGTTTTCTACTCTACATAATATTGTTTTAGGTATATCTATATATTATCGACATTCTGCAGAGAACAAACATGTAACTGCACGAAATAGCTCCTTCAAGGTTACATATTATGTAAAGACATGAGTATTAGTGGCTAAATGGCTCGTCAGCTAATGTACATCCGATGTTCAGACCAACAGAATAAGGCGATTTTATGCGCCTCACATTGTTAGAGCCAAAGTAACATGTTGTAATCTTTTAAATAACGTCCAACGATCACATATTATATAGACCCTGGACCCTAACTATAGGATTCCCTGTATCTAAGGACCCAGGAACTACGAGGACCATGGTCCCACAACACCCAGACACAGAACAAGTATTTGCGCTTTTTTTTCATGTGCACTTTAATACTTGTCCTGTCGCGGGAATCGAACCCGCCGTATACATCAATTATATAGTTCGCGGTGTAACATTGGCACGAATTTAGACGTGTCATACCGCAATGGTATCTTTTGCTAAAAACTTTCTATCACTTAAAAATTAAGACGTATTTGTTTCCTTCACGCAAAGAACTTTTCACTTACTAGATTTATTGAACTCATCATCATCATCATCATCATCATTGACAGCCTGAAGACGTCCACTGCTGAACATAGGCCTCCCCCAGAGCACGCCACCTTGAGCGGCTGCTCGCCTCCTGCATCCATCGGCTCCCCGCGGCTTTCACCAGGTCGTCGGTCCACCGAGTGGGGGGCCGGCCTACGCTGCGTCTTCCGGTTCGTGGTCGCCACTCGAGAACCTTTCTTCCCCATCGGTTTTCAGTTCTACGAGCGATGTGGCCTGCCCATTGCCACTTCAACTTACTAACTCTAAGAGCTATATCGGTCACTTTAGTTTAGTTTATTGAATTGTACCCGCAAAAAAATCGTTTTAGCATTCTTCACTAATACTACTGCATTTAGATACAGGTACAGATAAATTGCCTAAATCAATCTATAAATTTTTTCTAAAAACTATTTAGCAGTGCTACAAATTTTATTGGATGTAAAAACTTAAATAACATGTATACTTAATACTAAACTAAACTAGACCTAAAAACTTTAAAACTAAAATATAAAACTTAAAATAAACCGTTGGTGTAGGGAAAAGTGCCCAGAGTGCTGGCAGCATTACCGCGCTGAATGGCAATGCTTATCTTTTGTGCAAAATAAAAGCCAGCATTCTGGTCACCTGATGCCGCCACCAAACGTTTGGCCAAGTCCCGGTACGTTTCCATGACGGCGGGCTCCCATGGACCTATTGTCTCCACCCCAAAAGTGGCTGTGCTTAACTATACTGTCAAAACACTACGTACATTTTAAACAACAAATGATTAGCACTGTGTACACTGTGTACAGCACAAAAAAATAATTCACTGGATTTTTCCATTTTTGTGACACGTTTTACGCCCCATTTCTAAAACTCTGGGTAATTTCCTGAGGGAATGCTCACTGTTACAGGTATTGTTGTTCAGGAGTGAAAAAATAAAGGTATAGTGAAAGGTTTCGGATTGTTTTGCGCTTTAAAGCCTTGGAATAAAGGCGGTAAGGTGAAAGTGTTACTTTTGTGATTCGCTGAATGATTTGCGAAATGAAATGATTCGAATAAAATTCTATTGGTATATTTAGGACATGATGTTTCGTATAAACGTAAAAGTTTATAACTTACGTATATTTTTAAACGTGCGACATCCATTTTTCAGCATAGTGAAACGTGATTGCGTGGTTTTCACATAATATTAGGAGTCACAGTGACAGCCTCTGTGGTGTGGTGGTTCAGCAGGTCGGCTCATAACCCGGAGGCGGCGGGTTCGATACCCGCAACAAGACAAGTATTTGTGACATAAAAAAAAGCGCAAATACTTGTTCTATGTCTAGGTGTTGTGGGACCATGGTCCTCGTAGTTCCTGGGTCCCTAGATACAGGGAATCCCAGTTAGGGTGTAGAATCTATGTATGTGATCGTTGGGTTAAATAAAAAAATAGTATAATTTTGGTGACATTTTGTAATGCCCTGTCAATTTTATACCTACCTACCCTCTGCCGTATGTGGGTTTGCTTATCAGTGCAATTTCTACAATTCTTCTTTTTTATATGAATGAGTCATGTCCCGCGTATTATATTACCGATTTCCAAACGAAGTAGAATTTATTACATTTTACGCGGATCACTCCAAGATACCTACTCTGGGGTTTCCACATATTACATGATGCGTTTTTCATTTGTTAATAGCAAACCATTTGAAATCCTATCAACCCGCACTAAACGCTTTTCTACGCACTATAGTGCGAACAGCCAAAGAGTGGAATAATTGGCTGGCATCCTTGTCACTAGCAAATAGCTACCTATACCTATATCTAGGAGTCTTCAAGGCCTGAGTGTTGAGTACATGCACCATCGTAGATGCTTCATCATTTTCCATCAGGGCTCTAACTGTATGACCACTTTACGATTCCTTATTCCGAAACCATGCAAATTCCTTGTCTTACATAAGAAATCTACAAAAATCTATTCTCTATGAAATGAAAATGAAACCGCGCGAAATGAATTTGGAATGGCGCGATTTGAACTGTCAAAAATCATAATGTTCCTCTGAGACGCGTTCCGAAACATCAACACGTCAAAAGTTATCACCGCTTATAACAATATTTGTTTAAAATAAAAATAAATGTAAAGTGAAGGTATTTCTAATGCTATGACACAATTTGAACAAGACACGATAACGACGTGGTTTTGTATCGTGTGAAAACTGCGTTTTCATAAAGTATTGGGGCCCAGGTGAGACAATAAGCAAATGCTGCAAATAAGCGTTACAGTAAATTTCTGTCCAGTGGTCTTTAACAACAACCTGTTTATGCAAAATGTTGTATCCATAGCTTACTCGAACCCTAAAACTTTGCAAACAACAACATGAAACATCAATACAAAGCCCGCTATCGTACAAGCCGGCGTTATCCTTTGTTCGGAGTGACATCGGATTTAATCAACCCGGCTTAGATCGCTGGGGCCAGCTATCAATCATACTTTTCATTTGATACAAACTGCTTACTGTGGAACTTGTGGACAATACGGACAGGATATTGATTATTAAAGGCTACACTAATAATAATCACTAGAGATTTTTAAAACCTAGTTTTAAAAATAGCGTCAGATTTGTATCTATCACGCAAGTCCAGTAAAATTAACCGTAATTAGCCGGTTGGGCGGTGCGCGGCCAGATTAGGTCAATAACACAATACTGAATTCCAGGAAATTACCGCTGATTGAAACGATTTGTATGACGCTTGAGTAATAAAATAGATTACTTACGTATTACCACTTACATTTTATTTGTAAAAATACGTGGGTCATTACATTTTATTAATGCCATGCAGAATGCAGATCTTACAAGGAAAAGGCTCTGTAATATTTTATAGGCGTACAAATGAGAACCGTCACATACTATGTAGTCTATTACACACCTGCTCTATTATCTACAATTAATGCCGGTTGGGGACTGGAACCCCAAATTGACCTACCTAGATCTAGACTATACCTAGATCACTACTAATCTAACGACGCCACGGTTGGGGGACTCGAACCCCTGCAAACCTACCGCTACCTACCTAGATCTAGACTATACCTAGACCACTAACCTAACGAAGCCGATGCAATGTCGATATTAATGTTATATGTACGGTCACTTGTGATGCATTCATTATATTATAAAAAGTAAAAGTACTGATAAAAGTTAGGTAGGTAAATATAGGTACAGCATTTAATTCCAAAAATACCTGAATTATGATACGACGTCTCTCATTCCAACGCTCGTCGAGTGAAGCGCTCCTGAGGGTACCCACGTATGTAGAGGCAAAACGTGTCGTGTAAAATTTGATATTTTATTTAACACTAACTACGCCCAACGGCTTTGCCAGCAATAATCGAGGTAAAATGTAACATCTGTTTTTCTAGACTTAGAGACCGTGTTGTCCCGGTTTGCGAATAGGACCACACCATCTCTTCCCATGGGTGCGGTAAGAGCCGGCTAAGGAATATTCCGGGAATGGGTACCAGCATTTTCATCGGTACATTAAAATCTGACTTGACCAAGCCACCAAGTGATTAAGGCAAATCCTCCCTATGATAAGCATCCAAAGTGGCGTTTTATGGGGAAAGCTTATGTTCAGCAGTGGCCGTATTTCGAGCTGATGATGATGACCTTTACATGGTTGAAAACCCACCTTTATAAACTATAAATTATCTATAGCCCACGCACACTTTTGCTGTTAGTTGGGATTTTACCTTATCACCGGATCTGTAACGTTAGCAGGTAATGCCAGGATCTAACTACTTACAGAGATTTAAGTTTCACTGCCATTATTCAGTTACCTACTTCACCTACTTCTTGTAGCTCGAGTAAGTAATATCTTTCTATTTACGAACACGCGTCTTGTCTCTTTTGACCGAGCAAGCACGAAGCGTCTCGGTTTCAGCTTGGACAAAAATGATTTCGTATACATAAATATACAATGTCCGATGGCTTCCTGTCTGTTCTCATATACAGGTAGCACTTCTCAACCGATTCTCATGAAGTTTTGTAAGTAGGATTGGTAATTATATAGCTTTTTTTTTTATTTTTTAATCTTTATTTATTTAGGAGGGTTTGGTCTTTCCAGAACATGTCACCCTCATAGGGGCACTCTAAACACTTATCTACGCTTAATACCTAACTTAACTAATCTATATAAACATTTTGCTTCTTCTGACAAAGGTGCAGCCAAAACACTGTTAAACATTCCAACGTCGTACATATTGAAATTGTATTTTAATGTAAACAAATATCTTTCAGCCTCGTTCCGGACACACTCCGCCAAAATATGAGTCACGTCTTCTACTACATTGCATTCTGTGCAATTGGGCGATTCACATTTTTTCATTAAGAACGCAAAGCTATTTAAGGGAATGTGTCCGGAGCGAAGTCTGAAAGCCGTCACCACATCGTTGCGGTGCATATCTGCACCCACATACCAGGGGAGGCGAGACAGACAAGGCTGAATGGTTCGGTACCAAATCCCCTTACTCAGGGACCTTTCATCGAAATATTCGCGCCACAAGTCCATGCACCGATCTCGGACAATGTAAATAAGTTCGCTGAAGTTAGGTAAACATTCTATAAATATTCCATCTGTGACCGCTTCTCTCGCCAACCGATCAACCTCTTCATTCCCATACAACCCAATGTGAGACGGTACCCATTGTAGTATAATACTTTTATTTTGTAGCTTACTAACGGACTCCAAGATTCTGTAGGCTATCGGTGCACCTCGAAAGTTCGAGGTACATCGAGCCAGGTGCTGCAAAGCACTCTTTGAGTCCGTCAGTATTACATAGTTTCCTGACTCAAATGACTCAATGTAAGAAATAGCTTCGGCAATGGCTAGTAATTCGACGTACATTATGGAAACTTTCACATTTAACTTAAATTTTATCGATGAATGCGTCTGCGGGTCAAACACAGCAAACCCCGACTCATCCCCTACTTGTGACCCATCAGTATAAATTGCGTAACAGTTTGAGTAAGTTGTAAGTAGGTGCTGTTCACAAATTTGTTTTAAATTGTAATTTATATACTGATGTTTAGGTTTTTGTACATCATCAATATTAGGTATAACGATATTGGATAGGTCCACACTGCTGACCCATGTGTCTAGTGAATACCGTTCTAGCTGCCGCGTCGAGTAAATAGGGTAGGCATCGAGTGACTCATGTAATGTAACTAACAATGGGTCTTTCCTGCGCCTCCAATACATGCTCAGTTCAGCTGATTCGGCCAGGTGTTCTATAATGAGGGTTATCTCCCCATCCGCGAACGACTTTGCTTTCAACCAGTATTTGCCTGCAAGATAATACCTACGCACGTGTAATGGTTGAATATTAAGCTCACTTTGCATTACGTGTATTGCAGTGGTTCTCACGAATCCGCCTATCACTCGCATACATTGGTTTTGTAATCTATCCAATTTTATCAAACTACTTTTAAGACCATTATCATAAAGGAAACTGCCATAATCTAACTTAGAACGAATAATAGAAATGTATAATCTCCTCAAGTGGCACGGGTGGACACCCCACCCAGATCCAACAAGAACTTTAAATACTTTTAGCGATTTTGAGCACTTAGTGACTAGTTCCGCAATATGTTTTGACCATTTGAGTGAGCGGTCTAGCCACAAACCTAAATATTTAATGTTGTCTACAACTTCTAACGGTGTATTATTTATTAGCAAATTAATATCTTCCCTTCTATAACCTCTCTTGAAAATGCAAACTTTACTTTTTGATGATGAAATTTCTAAGCCTACATCTAATAATATTTTAAATAAAAGATCCAATGAGCCCTGTAAATTCAAAGTGCCTTCTTTTATGTTTCTACATACTGAGTACAAAACAAAGTCGTCCGCGTACTGAGAGATAAATACACGATTGTTTACTAAATGCTTGCAAATATCCATGGTCGCTATGTTAAACAGTAACGGTGATATTGGGTCACCTTGAGCCAAGCCACGCCCAGTAGTTCGACATAAATACGTGTTATTAACTAAAATTTTCAAGTTCCTCTCCTTTAAGAAATTCCAGAGGTACTGACATATTTTTGAGCCGACCCCAATTCGGTCCATAGTGTTCATTAATGAATTAATGTCAACGTTGTTATAAGCGTTATCTATATCTAGGAAGCATCCTATTGTTGTACTATTTTCTGTAAAACCTGTTTGAATCCGAGTAATTAAACTAACAAGATTATCTAATGTGGACCGACATTTTCTAAACCCTGTAGTATACGGCGATAAGATATTATTTTTTTCTATATACCATTCTATTCTATTGATTAAAATGTTATGAAAAACTTTACATAGGCACGACATCATTGAAATTGGTCTAAGCGAAGAAGGTGACTGCGGGTCACGTCCAGGTTTAGGTATTGGAGCGATCGCAATGTCTTGCCATTGAATAGGTACAAAACCGGTTGAAAGAAAATCATTAAACAGCGACAGTAAGTTTAGTTTACCGTTCTCGGGCAAATAATTTATCATTGAATAGGAAATATTATCGCAGCCTGGAGTTGTATCCTTGGCGCGAATGCAACGATTCAATTCTTGTATGGTGATTGAGGCTTCCAATTTAAAGTTACTAGAAGTAAAAGACGGTTCGCTTGGTGACGCGTAATCAGGAGTCAAACTGCGAAGTAATGTACTGGCTCTCTGACAGTCGACATACTGTCTGGCACAGCCGCGACCTTTAAACCACTTCATCTTTCGCCACATGTCACTTTGTGTAGTCGAACTATCTACGGAAGTACACACACCCTGCCAGGATTCATCTCGTACACGGCGCAATAACTTTTGTGAATCACGAATTTTTGCATTAAGAAAATCTAAATTATTTGGAGTTGGGTTTCGTCTAAATGCTGCGAGGGCCAACCTACGTTCTGCTACGGATTTGGATAAGTCTGCATTCCAATACGGCTTAGGACAAAATTTTGTATCAGGATCTGTGTTATATTTAATGTATGGGATATGAACATCTGCTGATATATTTAAGTATTCAATAAAATTATCATACTGTAATTGAATGTTTCCTGCTTCTGATTGGTTAAAATTTGTAAATAATGATTCTAGTAAAGTTTTATAGTTAACCCAGTCCGCTTTCTTAAAATTCCTCCGTATAATATTTTTATTTAATATATTGAAACTAGTTGTAATTTTAATCATCATGTGGTCACTCCCTAGTGTTTCATTGAGAATATTCCAATCAAAAATCAAAGCTAAATCGGAAGAAACTAATGATATATCAGGCGCGGATTGTTGTAGTTGGCCATTAACTAGCCTCACGCGAGTTGACCGTCCATCATTTAGAGTTATAAACCTATTATCTAAAATTGCATCAAAAATTTGTGATCCTCGTAAGTCTGTCTTATAGGACCAGTTAGAGTGGTGCCCATTGAAGTCCCCAATAAATAAAGTTCTCTTTTTTAATAAAGAAAACACAGAATCCCAATCTTGTTGGCTGGTACGTGCTGACGGAGCACAATACACAGCTGCGATATAATCAATTTCACTGCAATTATAAACTTTAATACATAGAAGCTCTATACTAGGATTACTGCATTGAAGATGATATACCTGTGAATTAATTGACCTATGCACAAAAATAGCTACGCCGCCATAGGAGTCGTCCCTATCCTTACGGTAAATATTATAATGGGTTACCTTGATTTGACTGTTTGGCTCTAACCAGGTTTCACATACGGCAGCAATGTGGACTTTTTCCTGAAGTAAAATATTTTGAAACGCATGTAACTTTGGTTTTACACTTTGAGCGTTCCATTGGAGTATAGTTAATTTAACTGTAGATTTGTTTTTATCCATAGTTCATAAAAAAATCGAATGTTTTTTTTAATATTGGCCAATCTGTAATATTATCAACTACGACTAGAATCAGCCATTCGACGCAACACTTTATAATGTTCTTCAACTTTGATTGAATAGACGCATCTTTTAGAAAAATAATCTCCTTTAGTCTATTTAATAATTCACTAAAATTCACTTCATTTTTTATTTTTTTCTCAACTGGGATAGGCGTGACTTGGGCTTCTGCGTGTGGGTTTGGGGGTGAGTCAAATATAAACGGATCTGGCTCTTTGCGCTGTCGTTTTTTTTTCGATGATGATTGCGGGCCATGTTTCTCTTCTTCTCTGTGGATCTCCGCTTTGGTTTGGATGACGTTGGCCAGCGATGGTATCTCGGTATGGGGGGACCGCGGAGGTGGTACACGTCTTACGAGCGGGGGGAACGACACCGATGTCACAGGGATTGGTTTAAACGTGAATATTTTAGGTACCATCTCTGAGGGTGAGCTTGGGGCTACATAAATAGTGAGAGCCTTTCTATATGTGCAATTAAACTCTGCCATAATTTCCCTCAACTTTTTTTCTTTTAAGAACGCAGGGCAGCTTTTATACATGGCCATATGTATACCATCGCAATTAACACACTTGAAAGACGTTGTATCGCAATTGTCATGATTGTCTCCACACTTGGGACAAACAACTTTGCTCGACGGGCACCTTTTAGTCATATGTCTTAACTTCCAACATCGCGAACATTGCGATACAGGGAAGACGTATGGGTCTACTCGAATTCTCAAACCATCTACTGATACGTAAGTAGGTAGAAATGCGCCCTTAAAGCATAATCGCACTGATTCACTTCGAGCCCATCCTTCTCTCAGACTACGGCGGTTTAGGCGAAATATGGATACTAATTCGGCTGGTACAGGGCACATTATTTTATTAAATATCTCTTCATCAGACATCTCTAAATCTACATCTCGTATGACACCATATGATAAACTCTTTTCCATCGCCCTTTGTATGCGCCATCCCTTATCAGTAAAGACCCGACAGTTTTCTAATCTTTCTGCGATCACCTCGGACTGGATATCAAGACGTACTTTATATGGGCTAACGTATTTCACTTTCTGAATATCGGTAATACGATTAACCTTGAATAAATTCGCCAAAGCAAACTGTTTAGGCAATTGTTCACTGCTTGAAATGTACATCTCTATTTTATCTATCTCCGGTTTATATCTCTTCTCTTTTGTTTTCACCACAGTCCAATCCGTATCGTCCTCCTCTCCTTTACGTTTTTCCGGTCTTAAATATTCATCTCTGTTGCCCTCCATCTGTATTGTATGCTCCTCTTGGTGTTGTTCTACTTCTAGATCTAACATATCTTGCTCACTCAACGAACTACTACACATCGAATTACTCGCGTTCACATCGTTATCTTCCATTTTAATCGAAGTAAACAAGTTGCATTGTATTCGACCCTTTCGCCGCTAGGTAGCCCGACGGTTCGTCAGGGATACCTACGCTGGCAGTATCAGGAGCCGATGCGCGCGCGACGTAAACAATTAACTTATTACACATGCACCTCGACCGAATGCCGTATCGAGACTGGGAATTATATAGCTTATATCGATTCAATTTTTGTTTTTTTTTTTTCAAAATTACGGGGCCATGGGGATTGAAAACGTAACAAAATTGTGTTTCAGTTTAAGCTATGCAAAAACAGATTCGCGAGGTCTACAGCTCACACACCTACTCATTATAATCACCATCATCATCATCATCAGCCTGAAGACATCCACTGCTGAACATAGGCCTCCCGCACAGAGCGCCACTTTGACAGTCTTTAGTTTACTAAAAATATAGCCGTCTTTTACCCTCTATGTGACAAGAACAGCAACAGTTTTAGATCTGTCAACTGCACCATTTAAAATTGACCTCAATATACTATTAGACAAGGTCTATTATCGCGACTGAAAGTAAGATCTGATGCTGTTGGTGTCCAGATGAGTAGTGCGATAGATTCTAATCAATAAGGTTACACAAACTGAGAAGTACTGGCAATAAATCGCGGACGTGACCTTGAACCATCTTGATATCTGCCATCTCTCTAACGGTGCACGGTGTCTGCTACGTTTCGCATCATTCAAAACTGTACACGGTGGGTACGAGTTAGAAACGTCATCTGTCTTATTATCTAAGTGATAGAGCACACTTTTAAAGGTTCGTCCGTGCAATAGCATATATATGTACACGTACTTCGAACATGACGTAATCGCTGAAGTTCCCAATGGCCAGAATAGAGGTAGGGTAAATGCACAAGCATATTACTCCTATGCTAATAAGCTACGCTCATTGTCAATAAAGTCTCATCTGATACGTACTAAGTTGTTTCCAGTCAATATAATAAGTAATTACAATTCTTGCCACATCGCTCGTAGAACTGACAACCGATGGGCAAGAAAGGTTCTCGAGTGGCGACCACGAAAGACGCAGTGTAGCCAGCCCCCACTTGGTGGACCGACGATCTGGTGAAAGCCGCGGGGAGCCGATGGATGCAGGACGCGAGCAGCCGCTCAAAGTGGCGCTCTCAGGGGGAGGCCTATGTTCAGTAGCGAACGACTTCAGGCTGTTGATGATGATGACAATTCTCGTGTTCTTCTGCGCTAAAGTCAAGTATAAAAAAACAACTTAGCTAAGCAACACTTTCCCCGGATTCTAAGACGTTTGTTAAATTCATGTTAATTTGTCACACCAGCAAATACTGAATGCCCATTGCTTGCCTGTTGATCGACTGTCTACAACAAATGAGCGTACAGTACTTGGCGTGTTGAATTTTGAGCCTCTATTCTATATAGTTTTTTTGTGTTACTCAACACAGCCATGAACGCTGGAAAACGGTACGCTATTATTATGTTTAGAGGTGTAAAAGTAACGAAAAAAAAGCATACCCGTATGTACTCGTTACTATCGTATCGTTACGTTACTCGTTATGTCTGACACCTCAAACATGCTATGTTATGGAGCAACGAATCGAGTAGTATTGCGTACGTGAAACAGTAAAGGTATCCATACTACGAAAAATGCAAGTAACGAAATGCATGCGTGAGTAACGATTCGTTACTCGGTACTAGATGGCCCACCCGTTACTCAGTACCGAATACATACGGTTTGCACAGCTCTAATTGTGTTACTCAAAGTCAGGTGGTCTTTTTAAATATCCTGAATAAATTGACAGCCTCTAAGGTGTGGTGGTTGAGCAGGTCGGCTCATAACCCGAAGGTGGCGGGTTTGGTTCCCGCGACAGGACAAGTATTTGGCAACAGGGAAAAAAGCGCAAATACTTGTTCTGTGCCTGGGTGTTGTGGGAATATGGTCTTCTTAGTTCCTGGGTCCCTAGATACAGGGAATCCTAGTTAGGGTCCAGGATCTATGTATGTGATCGTTGGGCGTTATTATTGTTATTATGATTTAATTATATTATTATTAATAGGTCTGCAATAGCAAAAATTAAGTGAAATTTTTTTTTTGTTTAGGTACAGCTACTCCGGAACTATTTAGATAGATAGATAAACTCTTTATTGAAATACACAAATCATTAAAAACTAAGTGAACAAAATATTTATTCAGCATTTGAGACTTATTGATGGGCAAAAACTGGCACTTATTTGGCCCAACGCATCAGCATTGCAATTCAACGTGGCAATGCTGCCAGCATGTTGGATACGCTACCTACCGGTAGTGGGCTGGAGCACTTGGACTGTCTATAGGCCATCGCGGCTATTATACAGTCCATAAGTGTTCTTTGTAGTAGGTAGTGTAGCTAGTTTAGTTTAGTTTAGCTTAGTTTAGTTTAGTTTAGTTTAGTTTTTATTATTGTAGTAGTTAGCTTGAGTAATATGGGCAAAAACACAAATAATGCTTCCGAAAGCAAACAATATGCATCATGAGTACTTAAGGCTTTTTTGGCTTTTATACAATAAAGTTTATTCTAATCTAAATGCCTCATTTGAAAAGAAAAGAATTATTGAATTTGATTTGGTGCTTATATAGGTACTTTACTTTGTAATGAATAACCTTTGGGTTATTTTCCAATGCTCGTTGCCCTCTACGAACATGAGATTTAGGAAAAAATAATCAGTGAACCGATTTTGATAATTGTTTTTTCTTTGAATTATTTTTTCTCTAATCCTAAGGCGCCTAATTATGATTAAACACTCTATTTATATTACAATCTAGATCTATTTGGCTAATAAGTAACTTTAATTTAACCTAAACTCTAATTATAATTATCTAAGAATGTGTCCAATAATACTTTTCATATTGTCTCTGTTACGGTGAAGACACATTGTTCCTGAGTTTTTTTCAATGTTTTTTAATTAGTTTAGTTTAAATTACTTGAGTAGCGAAAATGTTCTAGGTATGTGGCTCTTATCTTATTATTCGTTAAAGTTTTTATATCATCAGCTCTTTTCTCGTATTTTTTATTTATATATAATTTATATACCTACAGTAAGCTTACAGTTATGACCAAAACGCGAACTATTTTAATGACGACTTAGTTATAAATCTTAAAGTTATTACATTTAGTTCTGAAGTAATTCTCACGTTTTTAACAAAGGCAACATCGTACTTTTCTTAATTTTACACAAAACTTGTATATTGTATACTTCAAAATACATGTTACTCATTAAAAGGCATAGGTAAGTACAGCATTATAGCGCGCTAAGATAACGATATAACGTCGCTGCACGCTATATAGCTGTAGCTAAAATATTACAATGCTAGTCGCCAATTTACGTAGCGCCGAAACGCCCATCAAACGAGAGCGTAGCGTAGCTGTTATAGCGCACAATGTAGTTATTATATCGCAGAGTAATCGAATAACCGTTGTTTATGTACTATGCTATGGCATGTTGTAGTGTACAGAAGGCAGCTAGTTGATGCACTGTAAATTATAGGCTGTGGGCTTTATGAAAAGCAAAACCTTTGTTTTGCATAAAGCCAGAGGTTTATGTATAAAACCTTTAATTCAGAACAAAGTACCTACAGAGCATGTCAGTGACGAACTTTTATGTACCTAAGGATTTTATTTTATCTTGAAAAAGTTAACTATTTATAGAAATTAAACAAAATATCACACTAATATTATAAAGGCGAAAGTTTGTGCGTATGTGTGTATGTTTGTTACTCTTTCACGCTCTAACAGCTGGATGGATTTAGATGAAATTCGGTATGGAGGTAGCTTATACCCTGGAATAAAACATAGGCTACTTTTTATCCCGGAAACGGGAACGGTTCCTGTAGGAACGCGGGTGAAACCGCGGGGCGCTGCTAGTAAACATATATGAGTCATCCTCATTGACCTATTTACATCTAAAGAGATGATTTAAGGAGTGTCTGTGATATGTTCATATCAAAGACACTCTATCTCGATCTCTTTAGATGTAAAATTAACATTGTATCACGGCATTTACGCTCGTGATTTATAAGACCAATACGGGAATGGCAGGCACGGCTGCAGTTTGCACATTATATTTGGATGTTGCGTTGCTCAGGTGGTAGAGGGTTAGACGCGTATTCATGGCGTTTAGCGCGAATTTGGATTTTGAGTTTTGAGTAATATGAATTTTTTGACAACGCTGAAACACTCTATACCTACACCGTAACCGCATTATTTAGCAAATAGGAGTATACGATGGTAATGCCCTCATGCCAGAAGTATATAGGTATTTATCTTTCCACAGCTATCTGAAATAGGCTACGGGCTAGTCTTTATAACAAAATCAACTTTCCTTTGCTTAAAGTTGCCACTACTCTAGATAAAGCCAAGTGGCCTGAATTGCTCTCCCGGGCCTACCTCTAGCAAACGACTACATTGACTTTCTTTTGAGTCTATATTACTACAACTACTACTACTACACTATACAACTATATATACACACTAAACAACTTTACAACTAGACTATATTATGTTTTGCTTGATAAGGAACGAAGAGGCACATATTCGTCTAGGTAAATATGTCAATAATGAGCGTATAGGTCTCATAACGATGTTCATGGAATGGACTTTTAAAGTGTAAACTACACCTAAGATATACCTTCAAAGATGTTATAGTCTCTAAAAATTTAAGCAACCAGCAGGATTTGATCCCGCGCCTTCCAACTTACCGGATTAGACGCTCTCTTAGAACCTATAATATTTTAGTAGATATTTTACCAACCAAAGATAGGTTACTGTAATCAAAATGGTGTTCAAAATTCAAACCAGTTGTGATCTGTCACTATTTAGGTCATGTCCTGCAAGACAAACCAGTGAGACAAAAAAGAAAAGGAATATACGAAAAGTACATCTAGTCGTACGTACCTAGTGTCGTGTAGCCTCTAGCTGACTGTGTGAAACCCCATAGGAAATGTATTTTAATATTTTAATGCAATTTTACGGTGTAACCTAAAGCGCGATAACGAAATGAAACGATCGGTAAAGTTTGCTGCAGTCACTACTCTGAGGGGTGGTCATTACAGCAAAAAGTGGTATTTTACACCTGAGCGCTACCGTGCTTCGGGAGGCACGTTAAGCCGTCGGCTCCTGCTGTTGTCTTAAGACAATAGTCGTTAAACCAAATCAGAAGCCTTTGGGCGGCCTAAAAATACTGACACCAGGACTGACCACTTGCCTACACGAGAAGAAGAAGCGGCGACGTGTCATTATATAAATCTATAAGTTAGACAAGTTCATAAACAAGTTCCCGCAAGTTAATCCCATCGGGTAAGTGAGCTGTCAGTGGCACTGCACACGAATAAATTACAACTTTAATTGGAATCGATTTGATTGACACCACCATCATTCGTAGTGCGATCGGAGGACCTTTACTTCTGTTAATTATGTGGATTATTTGCAGTCTGCACTAATTTTTATGCAGTTTGAGCATCATTGGACATCATTCAGTTTTAATGCAATAGATTAAATTAACAATAATACGGTGAGTAATTTTTACCTTTTGATTGTTTAAAATACCTAAATATCTATATGCTTACACCAATTCACCATAAATCTAATTGTAATAAAGTTATTGCCTCAATAATTCAGTAATTTGAAGTGGCAGTGAGTTGGCCATATTTCTCGAAGAATCCACGTAAATAAGATATGACACAGACCACCTCTTTAGTGTCCACCAGTATACAATTATTTATAACTATTTGACCCACCCCGGCTTCGCACGGGTTAATCAGCTTTACGCCTTAACCCTGTTATGGGTAAGATGGAACCGAAAGGGAAAAAGATAGGGGAAAAGGATGAATGAATGGGATGGCAACAGAAGGGAGGCACGCGAAGCCTGCCTTCTTTCGCCGGCCCTGCAGTGGTTTTTCTCTTTTCCTTCCATCTTGCCTTCGACAGGATGAGTACCTTTAGGTGCCTGGTCATGAGAAATACTGGTCATGACTATGGGTTCCCACTGAAAATCAATTATTGAGATCACACGTTGACCTTAATTCCATGCTGAGTGGGGACCTAAGTCAAGACATCAAACAACATTGCATCCTTATTATTATTTTCTACTGTACGTCTCATTTATGTTTAACTCATGCGTAATATAATTTGTAGTGTTGTGCGATGTCCTGAATAAATGTATTTTCTTTCTTCTTTTTTCTTTCTATAAATAAAAAAATAACACAAACAACAAAATCTTACATAAAAATTACATACGTACATGTTTCTTCGTGCAACCCGCACTTGGCCGTTTTAAAAAACAAAAAGTATCCTACATGTCATTCTGGAAATTAGCTATAACCATACCAAAAGCGAAATCCGTTCAGTGGTTCCAGCGTGATGCGTGTTCAAAGTGACAGACAAACAGACAAACAAAAAATAAAAAATAAATTGTTTTCACTTCTAAAGGATGCAATTAAATTCATTAGCATAAATTGAGTGCTCGAGAGTAGATCATTTATTGTTAATTATTAAAGGGTAAAGAGCGCAAATGAAAATATTTTTCATTGAAAATGATGAAGATTGCCGCGGCGCGCGGGGCCTAACGCAGTTGGCACGAACGATTTAGATACCTACTTTTAAAAGGTTTTTTGCCTTGTATGCAATCATTGAAAACAGTGCTTAGTTATTTTAATGTAATTTTGTACTGTAGCAGTTGATTAAGTAAGTTATCGCATTTTTTGGAGTTATTATCAATACCAAATCGATGCGTTAAATTTCATAAATTTTGGTGACCAGTGTCGTGAGTAGTTACCTAGTTTCAAAGGATGCTAATGAATTCAATTACACCCAGTATATCGATAAAGAAGTGTAATGTAATCAAAATAAAAAAAATATATTGTATGTACAGATTTCGCCCAGTTACAGTTTTATTATATGTATAGATCAATAATAATTACCTACACTAGTGGGTGAGTGGTCCACTCATGAACTAAAAACTATCTAGAGCTGCTCAGCATGCACATTCGTCTTGTGCTACTTACTCTGTTTACTGTGTACTTTACTAAGAAATTATTTTACTGCATAAGGAGCAAATTTTTCGACATCTGGTCGGGAGCGCATCGTTAGCACCTCTAGGTGTTGCAGATGTCCTTTACCATCAGGTGGATCATTTTCTTTATTTGACACTCATAATTTGAATAAAGAGTAAAGCAAAATAGAGATATTGCATGCATGCACCGCGTGTCATTGAAGAAACTAATCTGACGAAAGCAAGAAACTATTGTTTTCCCTCTTCCACTATTGTGTTATATAGGCAAACCGAGAGTAAAATTGGATTTGAAAGCTTTGAATTTAACGTTATTTCCATTTATTTGAATAACATTTTAGTCCATAGAATACTAATTTTTAAGCCCTAACTTGTTTCTTTCGAATAAAAGCTTTCCATGAATGAGAATGATTAACATACAAATTGCGGAATAACTCCGCGGCGAATTTTGAGGCCCGTAATAAAGAGTTAAGCTACAAAAATAAACTGACAGAAATAATTTCATTATACGTTTCTGAGGGTTTTCGTTTTTCTAGATACTGAAAAAACTAGTGTGATTGTAAGAGCAAATTCTATCGGCTACAGTTTCGCTTAGAAAGGGACAGGTAGCACTTCTAATCCCAACCTGTCACCCTGGACAGAGCAGTGGGACAGACAGAAATATTGTAGTCATGGTACAGATTACTGAATATGTTACTTCGTAACAGATAAATCCTATTACTATACGTATACTATATAGGTATACTCGTATCTACTAGCTGATGCCAGCTTTTTCAATTTCAATGTTTCGTCCTATGAATTTTAGACGTGGCCTGCCCTCACACACAACACCCACACACACACACACACACACACACACACACACACACACACACACACACACACACACACACACACACACACACACACACACACACACACACACACACACAACGCACACACACACACACTATTAAACAAATACCTAAGTACGTATCAGAATCATAACGTGAACCATTTATAGCTAGGTACTAGGTATTCATTAGGTACTAGGTATCATTAGCCGGTAAATAGAAAAAAGAAAGATTATTGTATTTTATCTTATTCAATGTAGGTAGGTACATCCACGTATACTGCCAATAAATTTCTAAAAGTCATGTTAACACAAAATCAATAAAATTCCAAGTCGAATTGAAGCGTACCTATATACCGTATATTTAAGGTTTTTTGACAATCCAGCCGCCATTAGCTCGCGCAAGTACATCGAGTGAAAGAGGCTGGTCATGGCTCCATGGCCCCCACCAACAGTATGCGATCACAGACAGTTAAGTTACCATAATTATTATTGCATATACCAAGTTGCTACTGTGTCTACTACATTTCTCTGTAGCTACTTAATGTTGCCATTATTATGTATTTTATTCAAAAATAGATGTGCGCGGGCCTGTGACGCGGGCAGAGGTAAGCGGAGAGGGCATCAGCGGCGTGCAGCGCACTTCACAGCTGCCATTAAGTTTGAATCACACTCTACATATGTAACGTTCAGAGAAAAGTCACATGCTTACGTATGAGATATTAACCACTGTGCAAACGAAGAAACAATTAAGCTTGCACAAAACAGTCAATTCAACGTTCCTTTTAGCATGTGTGACGACGAATAATGTTCTTCAAACTCAAAGAACCTTCGTAACTTAATTGTATGACTTTACTTTTTTATCTTGAAACACTTTTACCGTCATCTGTTCTCTGACTCGCCAAAATTTAGTTTCAACTTTGCCCTCACTAGTCCCACGAAGGTACAACCTCCATATTTCATCCGACAATAGAGGTGGAACAAAATTATTAGATACCCTACTATTTTTCCGCAACTAAACAATAAATCACGGAAGTGAAAACTTTTGATTCGGATACGATTGTCTGTGAGATTTACGACGCGATTACGCAAGCAAAAACTGTTGAAGCTTTTTTCACAACTCAGTCTTAAATGTTCCAAATAATCTGTGTTTAAATCGGCCGATCAGCAGTTTAATAGAAAAGTTTTAAGTTAAGCCACTTGCCATTATAGAAAACTGAGTTAAGATAGCTTTTTAATGTAAAAACTCGGGAAAATATGGCAAAATTCTAGTAATCTTTTCGTCGCGACTACATATTTTTGGCATCTGCAAACATTTTCATTCAGCCAGCCAAAGTGTAAACTGGAGTTGGAAAAGAAAACTAATAAAGTTTCGGATGGCGCGTGTTGCGAAACAAAGGAATGGTTTTTTGCGAAATATTTCAGCAGAAAATCATTGTAACGGAGAGCTGGGAATTGACTTCTCCTTCTACAAACAAGTCTATTAGGTTGTTTGAAGCGTTAGAGGAGAGACGACATGGTGGTACACGTGGTAAATGGGATTTTCTACTTTGCATAATGTTTGCCTTGTGACGAGCGACGGCGGCGGCGGCGTGTGGCTGCCTTTATACAATTCCAAAGCAGTATGGACTTAAAATCTTTAAATAAAGTTATTTCCAGATAATATAAGAAGTTACTTTGACACTCATGACTTGAATTAAAATTCGCAGCTATCATACCCAGCCCTAGACTTCTATACACCAAGTAATTACTCTGATTACCCATCGTAGAATGTAAAAGATTGAGGATGATGATGATGATCTGTTTTACATAAGTAATAATTAGAAAATAATTGCTTCTGATTATATAGAACTTCGAAATCTTTTTGAAGACTTTCGGTTAACTGAATGTAAGATTCAATCTTTGAAAATACCCATTGACACAAACTATGCATTATCCGGTATTTTACTGCGTGATTGTCCTTACTGTACCTATTACGTTGTAGGTATGAACCGCTCACTGCGGCCTCATTGCGTTTATTGCGGCTTTATTTCGTTCATGGGAAAACGGCGGTTACGCTTACAGCGAGTTTTATAACAATTTGTTCATAAAATTGTATGCAGTATTTACGCTTCTTCAGCTTTATGGTCAAAGGCGATTAAAAAATCATCATCATCATCATCATTCTTAACAGCCTGAAGACGTCCACTGCTGAACATAGGCTTCCCCCAAAGAGCACCATTTTGAGCGGCTGCGTGCCTCCTGCATCCATCGGCTCCCCGCGGTTTTCACAAGATCTTCGGGCCACCGAGTGCGGGGCCGGCCTACGCTGGGTCATCCGGTTCGTGGTCGCCACTCAAAAACCTTTCATCCCCATCGGTTGTCAGTTCTACGAGCGATGTGGCCTGCCCAGTTGCATCCACGAACCGGAAGAAACAACGTAGGCCGGCCCCTTACTAGCTGGACCGACAACCTAGTCAAAAACCATGGGGAGGCGATGGATGCAAGAAGCAAGCAGCTGCTCAAAGTGGTGCTCTATAGGGGAGGCCTATGTTCAGCAGTGGACTTCGTCAGGCTGATGATGATGATGACGATGAAGTGTTTTAATGTGTTTAAGATATTAAACAATTTGAGTCGACGTCATTGTATTTGGTGATTTTCTTTTGTAGTAAACAATGCGGTGGTGTCTATAAATTATTTCAAAGAAAAATGAGGCCTTTGGTCTTTTGTGTCTATTCATTTTATGTCTCAATTGCTGTACCTGTTAATGACGATAGCTCAGTAAATATTAAATTAACGCGCAGTTACCTTCTTTATATTTTTTTTTCAGCTAAAGCTTTAATACCAAACTCTAACCAAAAATATGACTTTACAAATTCTCTTACAACCTTGGATAAAACCCGAAATCTCAACTGAATTTAAAAATCTTCGCCTCTTCCCTGAAAACGTAATAAAATTTCCTCATGAGATCATTATTCAACATCCCTCGCAATTACTGTCAGAATACCTAGACATTAGGCTTTCTGGGCTAATTTAGTGCGTCTAGCCGTAGTCTTTGTTATTAATTTCGGGTAGACTGGTTTCATTTGAACAATGATTTAGTAGATGATGTTGGATGGTATTCATCCTGTTATCTTCAAGTATAATCATGCGACAGGTGACAGTGGAAAGAGGGGGATTTCAAAAAAAAGAAATAAGTGTTGTGGGGAAAAGTTTCTTCGCATTATATCCGCTTTCAACACTCATTTTCAAAGGCGGAATGAAAAGAATAAAGAGTTTTTTAAAATTGTATTGCTTTAAATCGCCATCTCTAATGATATCCAAACTAGTCAGGTACAAATTGTACTACCGAAACATCTATTTTGAATATTAAACACTTTTCCCTGACTTATAACGTGTTCTTTCATTTTTTCTTTTTTTCTCTTAAAATCTATGCTCTTTTGAAATTCAACCCCCTCCTCTCCTTCCTCCCCTCTCCTATACCTCGTGTATCCACTTATCCAGCCCCTTGTTGTATTTTTTCTCACTAAAAACTGTATGATATAATCTATCAGAAACGATTTCAATGTAGTTTTTGATTCATTAATATGCTACTTACCAACTTTGTCTATTTTTTAATAATGCCATGTTGTTTTGCAGAAAACACTACAAGAAAGAAATCTTTGTACTTGAAATGTAAAATCAAACCACGCCATTATTTATATACAAAACAAGAAACTATAATCTGCTACAAAAATAAATAATACCAACTATTATTTCACTGCCCTATATTATTTCTTAGAAAATAGAACGGGTAAATTCGAGCTAAAATATTTCCCTACTCATTCTCTTATTGTGAAGTCGAAGAAAATCTTTTAATTAACATCGAAACAACAGCGAAAAAACCCTTTGCTCTTTCGGCACTAGGGTATTTGAATAGTGATGCGAGCAAATAAATAGTGTCTATCGATAAAATCCATATGATAATTATTAATACTTACGTGTAATAAACTTTAAATCGATATTGTAAATAATACTAAATTCTCTACTCATTCTCCTATTGTGAAGTCGAAGAAAATCTTTTCATTAACATCGAAACAACAGCGGAAAACCCCTTTTCTCTTTCGCCGTATTTCAATAGTGATGCGAGCAAATAAATAGTGTCTATCGATAACATCGATATGGTTTATTACTTACGTGTAATAAATTTAAAAAACGATATTGTAAGTAATACTAAATCCTATTAATACAACGGTGAAAATATTAATAAATTACAAAATGCGAATAATAGTAAAACGAAAAATATTGATGGTGTTGATAACTTATGTATAATTAAAACAAATGGGGATCAAATAGTAATAGTTTATTAATACTATCAATATTTTTTAACCCGATATTGAAGAAACAATGCTGTAAACTTCATTAATCATCGACAGTTTAGAATTTAAATTATAGTAATTGTACCTAAATGTGGCAAATCCGATTATGGTATCAGATTTGCCACATTTAGTATGTTTTACAATCTAAATTAATATAATGTAAATTCTGTATCGATGATTAACGATATAATCATTACTATTATAAAGTAACCGTTATCGACAACCATAACATTGTCGATAGATTTACAACACTAGCCTATACAAAGTATAAATAACGCAACTAATCGCTTATGCGCAATTAAGCTACTGAGGTTCTAAGAAATATATATAAATTAATAGGGTGGGACGCATGGACGCCATCGTTTATCATTATTGACCTGGTTCTAGGTACCCATGCGGTAAAAATATACAGTTATAGTTTTCAAGGCTGACGTATTATTTGTACTTACACAAGAAAATCGGAAAAATGCGTGTCGTAGCATTATTTTTGTATTTGGCAAATGCTCATAACGTAGTTTGACTAGACATTCACGTTTTTAAGTGTGCGTGGCTCAGCAGTTTTTCAACCCTACGCATTATGGTCTGGATCCCGCCCTGCACTAATGACTTATGTTAACGGAATTTCGACTCGCTTTTATAACGGTGAAAGATAGCATCGTGAAGACTTGGTGAAGACACATGCAAGAATCGGAAAGTTCTAGGACAAACTCAACCAACCCGCACTTAGCCGGATGGAGACATTTAGTGATATTTAGTTTTGTTCAGTGGTAAAAAAATGTATATTGCTCGGTGCGCTACAAGCTAGCTACGACCTTGCTACGCCAGATACGCCAGCTACGAACCTACGAAGTTACGTTGGCGCTGGCTACGAATGCCCAATATCTTAGCAAGGTTATTGATCAAAACTTCAAAAGTGCCTTCCATGGTAATCCAATTATTTGACTTGTATGAACTGCAACAAAAAACTAATGAATATTTACAGTTTGGAAAGAAAAGAAATGTAATACATTCTAACAAAAAACTCATAATGGACGCCAAAATAGAAAAGAAATTTTTCTCCAATAACTTTTGAGTAAAGCGGAATATAGAAGAGTGATATGAAGGAAATTCTAAATTGATTTCGTTAAAAATAATCTACTATTCTGTATCCAAATGTCGGCATCATTAGTCTCCGCGGTGTTATACGATATACTATTTATTCCTTTGCCAAAAGAGACGTTTCAGAAATGTATGGAGCTTGGGGCAGCTGTACGTTATTAATTGATATGTTAGAAACCTTTTGTACTATCAATTTTTTATAAAATATTTAGTTATTAAAACAAAAAATATATGTTCCGCTAAACCACCATGGCGGGCACGAGCATCAGAGATTATACAATACCTATAAGCAGCCATGGCAGTAATTTAAGCGCCATCATATTGATAATTTAGCCTTAATATGAATCGAATATTATTTTTTGAGCCATTAAAGAGTAGAACAGTGCTAATTATGATTATTTTTTATTAAAAAATTACTGGTGTTATTTGAAGTATTGTACACATAGGTGGCCCATTTTGGAACGTCTCCTTTATAAATGAAACAAAAATAACGAACGAATCACTTTCATACTCCGCAAATCCTTTGAGAAATAACAAAATAAATTTGCAAGCAGACAAATTTTAATAACATTTTAAGTTATTCTACGCATTCATTCACGTGCAGTTATTTTGACTTGAAATATAGTCAATTGTTTTTTCACTAATCTGTGACTCAGAGAGAGGGTTCAACGCCCCTAGCAGTAACGAGAACGAAGCGAAGAGAAGTGGGAGCAATAATAAACTATAGAATCTCAAAATCATTGGAGTTAGTCTACTGAGTATACTGCGCTTCTGTGCCGATACGGACAGATTTGTTACTGTCACTAGTAAATGATGTAGTAAATGAAAAGACTTTGATAAGAAGTGGCGTAGGGAAGTAACGGTTATAAAATAAGTCATGATAATGCAGTTTCAAGATTGTTTTGAGAAGGGTTCCTCCAATTTAATTGACAGGGCTTGGTTGTACGGAAGTTTTCTGAGTAATATCGGTGGTTCTTAGTAGTTTCTTCGACAGTTCCTTTGATGGAAATACTGAGATTTTTTTTCACTGAGGTTTCTTATATTTCTTTCTAAAGGTTAAAGAAACTACTGATACTACCAATTCTCATAAGTTCCTCATCAGTTCCTATGAAGTATCAGGATGCTCTATGTGTTTTTCCAATCTTTCCCTTAATCGCAATGATACTCAATGCTTGCATTTTTTTGACAGGCAAATAGAACGCTACAGTTAAAAAAATAAAAATAAATAACGCCCAGCGATCACATACATTACATAGAACCTGGACCCTAACTAGGATTCCCTGTATCTAAGGACCCAGGAACTACGACGAGCATGGTCCCACAAAACCCAGACACAGAACAACACAATTACACATTGTACAATTCATACATTGTGTATTTTAATATCTCAATTATATCTTAAGGTGTATCAACGGTCAAATTCACACCCTTAAAAATGTGTTTCTTTTTATTGTGTTTATAGGTTCATACTTCAAAAGTTTTGGAGAGCTAGAGCAGAAAGACGCAATGTTTTCAACATGAATTCTAATCTTGCATTCATTTAGGGCCAACAATCTATGTAATAATAATATAACTTATTTGTAAATGACAATTATTATATAAATTGTTTTTATGCTTGCATTATAGGAGAAAGAACGATGAGCAAATTTTAAAATATTACTCTTAAATAGTAATTCAAGAAACTAGATCGAGTACTTGGCCTATATCGAAGGATAAGTAGAGCATTGACTTTTACCAGTCCCAAGCTGGAAGCTGATTGGATATTCAGAGTTCTCAACGAGGGTAGGACTGAGTGTGGACTGAGTCAATGTTTTGCAGATTGCAAATGACTCTAATTCTTTTTTTTAAACTGCTGAGCTTTGTCACAGAGTAACCAATTGTTTTTTCTCTAATCTGTGAGTTTTGTGTATGTTTGATGCCAGTTTGTTAGAAACTTCTTCAGAAAGTGTTTATTATTTAACAGATTTAATATATCGTTGAAATTTTTTATGGGTGGCCATGACACTTAACATCAGGTGAACGACTAGCTTGTCACGTCATTCATATAAGTTAAATAAAATTGATCCCTCTAATACCATCATATATACATTATACTATTCCACTAATAGTTTAGATCCAGAACTTGGTGTGTATGTATGTGTGTATGTATGTTAGTAAATAAAAATAATATGTCACTACTCTAATTAACCATTGTGCTGTCACGGCTGGTCGACTATTTATGCGATTTGATGGGTGATGGGTTTGTATGATACTTCAGGTGTTCGAATAAAAGATATCATCATCATCATCATCAGCCCGTGAAGACGTCCACTGCTGAACATAGAGCGCGATTTTAAGCAGTTGCTTGCCTCCTGCATCCATCAGCCCCCGTGGTTCTGACCAGATCGTTAGTCCACCGAGTAGGGGGCGGCCCACGCGGCGTCTTCCTCTTTGTGGTCGCCACTCGAGAACCTTTCTTCCCCATCGGTTGTCAGTTCTGAGAGCGATGTGGCCTGCCCACTGCCAGCTCTATCATGAATACCATATCCACTATAAAGATTAAAAATAGTCATTATAAAGATTATATAAATCACATGTTCGTACTTACTAGAACGCTAACAGGAACAGCTTAAACGTAGCATAAGGAGCATTGATTTATACCAGTTTCACCATGCATGACAGTTAATTATCTTCTGGATAGCAGCCGTCTCTTGTTTGCTGATGGTTAAGTATCTGGAACGACGTTGGAAGGATAATGCGTGGCTATAAATATTCAGAACTTTGTCTAGGATGGTTATTAGTTGTTCAGAATGGTGCTTATTTTGTTATAGAAGTAATTTTATTATTAAGAACAATAAGAACAGTTTTTCGCATGCTTACACCTTAGAGAGTTAACACATGCTTAGATCGTCTTACCTTCATAGTACAGGGTTTATTCTTAATAGAACCTACTTATGGGGTCTTTACAGCGATGGGAATCAACTCTGAGTTCCCGATATTTCAGCAGTGTTCACGTTGTTTAAAGTGGCAATTTGTGGTGCTACCATAACCATCACTACTACTACAAGTAGTAGTAGGTACTACCACCGCCAGCACTAACACACTTATCATCATACTCCTCTTTTATTTAGTTGATAGAGACGCCCGCAGTTTCACCTGAAACTTACCAGTTCCTGCGGGAACTTTCATTTCTTTGGATAAAATAAGCAAACTGTATGCAATACGTCATCATCCAAATCAATGCAGCCGTTCTGGCGTGAAATCGAAGCAGACAATAACGTTTCACTTTAAATGTTACTAGGTATATTTATTTTTAGGTTTCTAACCTGTTCTATTTTCAAACCCACGAGAAAAGGAAAATTCAGAATCGAAGATGAAGAGATTAATTTTTTTCAATCTGAGGTACGGAACCCACAAAAATGTGTCTGTATAAAACATCGTAGTACAAGATTTCCATTAATAAGCAGACCCGGAAGGTTTCAAGCACACGGATAAAAAGCTCAGGGTAAAAGGTTGCGATCCACTCAAGGGCGTACAAATTAGCGGAAATCTCGGAGCTATAAGGTGGGCTAATTACGGACGTAAGCCTGAATGCCTGAATACCCATTTATAAAGTAATGGTAGTTTTTATTCAGACTCAAATTAGTTGATGTGCGTTTGATCCGAAAATAAGTATGCCAAATTGCTAAATAACTGTTACTTGTAGTAGCTATTTCCATTGGCCGTGTCATCCTGGTGTGAGTATAGCACCACCCCATCTCTTCCCCTGTGGGTGCCGTAAGAACTAGGTAAGGGCAGCATTTTCCTCGGTACATTAAAATCTTCTGCCTCGTCGCCCCGTCGCGTCGTTCGCCCCGTCGTTCGCCCCGTCGCTCGTAAAAAACGTCCAAAGTGGCGTTTCATAGTGGAGGCCTATGTTCAGCAGTAGACAGCATCTTCCAGCCGTTGATGATAACATTTTGAAATCATCAGATCACTCTCATATTGAAAATGGAAGTTAAGATGTTAAGAAGTGGCCCAAACCACCTGGATCTTGATACGGACCTTTCCTTACAGGAAAAGAGTAGGTCCAGGGGGTCTAGCAGAGACCCCAGCTTGAGGCGTTAACGCCTCACGCTAACTCCAAAATGTATGGGAAATGACATTGCCTGCCGAAATCTTTGCCGCAGCTAATGTCATAGCTAATGTCATTCCCATACATTTTGGAGTATCATACCATACAGTTTGGCTGGTATCTTTGCTAGACCCCCTGACACCCACTAACTGACCAAGTGAGAGTTTTATGATTCATGATAATACTAGTTATGTAACGATGTTTCCTGTACCGTTATAAAAGCAAGTGCAAACGCAGATACATGAAAGATTCAAAATGTTACTTTACGTTAAACTTAATCTAGTTTTAGTAGATAATCTTGGTTTTGAAAAACAGTGCTGCGTTGAACGTTCAAGGTAATTTGAGGAGGACCTTTACCTACTTAAGAGTATGGTGGAGGTGACAGAGAAACCACGTACTTAATAATGTATGAGTTTACTTTATATTTACGCAAGTCTTTCCGATACATGACGTGCAATGGAGTGGAGACAACTGACTGGCAATTCGCCTAACCATCTTATCTCTCATTGCTGATTCGGCAGTCTGCAGCGCACACCGCTACTGTCCTATTTGTTTTTTTTTCTTGCTCTGTGGCTTTTATATATTGTATGTATTAATATATTTTTGATTTTATAGCAGTGAATATATATATATATGTACTTACCTGCTTAGCGTTCATCACCATCATAATCATTAACAGCCTGAAAACGTCCACTGCTGAACATAGGCCTCCCCCAGAGCACGCCACCTTGAGCGGCTGCTCGCCTTCTGCATCCATTCGCTCCCCGCGGCTTTCACCAGATCGTCGGTCCACCGAGTGGAAGGCCGGCCTCCGCTGCGTCTTCCGGTTCGTGGTCGCCACTCGAGAACCTTTCTTCCCCATCGGTTGTCAGTTCTACGAGCGATGTGGCCTGCCCATTGCCATTTCAACTTACTAGTTCTAAGAGCTATATCGGTCACTTTAGTTCTCCTGCAGATCTCCTCGTTCCGGAGCTTATCTCGCAGGAAAACACCGAGCATAGCTCTCTCCATAGCTCGCTGCGCGACTTTGAGCTTACTAATGAGACCAACAGTAAGAGACCATGTCTCAGTTCCATAAGTCATCATATAATATAAGTCATGTCATAAATGCTTAGCGTTAGCTTGGTTCAAATCCTGGTCGGGATTCAAATTTATCCTCCACTTAAATAAATCTGTATTTGTTATAGATAAAGAACTATGAATAAAAGCAAAAAACAAGCAGCCGCTCGAAGTGGCGCTCTGTGGTGGAGGCTTATGTTCAGTAGTGGACGTCTTCGGGCTGTTGTTGATGGTGATGATGATAATGATGATAACGATGATGATGATGATGATGATGATGATGATGAATAAAAACAAATTAATTTTACAAGGCTACAGTACCGTATCAGCATTAATTAGTTTTGTCAGCACGTCAATCAATTCCGAGCTTCGTCTCGCCCCGACTCCTTGTCTCAGCTCTAGTACCGTCCCGAGGAATGTCCCACTATTAATCACCTGAGGGATGTAGGGTACCATGAAATAGCCACGGATTAGAACGCAGAGCCTTTTTAGAGCCCTTCACGTGCCCTTCTTGTAATCTCAGCAAATTTAACGAGATTTAATTTGTTGTTTAATTAACCTTACGTAATGTAGGCTACGGGTTACAATATGTTTTTTAGGATTCCGTAGTATAACAAGGTGAAGGAACCCTTATAAGTTTTAATGAACCAAATTTTATTTCTCTTGAGTTTTTTTTATATAACTAAATAGGCCCGCATTTGACCGCAATCTCATCTAATGGAAAGTGACGATGTGGTCTACGATGGTACATGCTTGCCTAGAAGATACCTATTGACTTGCGAATTGAAGAGCTCCAGATTGCACTTATCGGGAAACAAAGACGCTGGTAAGCGTCGTCTCGTGTTGGGTATGATTAAATAGGTCTTTTAAAATGTAGATATTTATATACATTTTATATACATTTTGAGTCTATAGGTACATAGGCCGGTGGGTATGTTTTAATCATAAAATATGGATAATTACGTATTCCACAAATTTTTATGAATGAATAAAATTAATCCATACAAAAACAACGTGCCAGCAAAAACTCCAATTATCCGAGGAATTCCTTATTCAAGTGGTGTCGTGTCTTCGTGATTGATAGCGAGTAAGCGTGACACTCCAGATTGCGACATAGTTGTATCACGCCATGCGAAAAACTTACGAAATTTAACTGACATAAAATAGAAGGAAGTTCTATGTCTGAGCGTAACGTAGAGAAACTTCTCTGCTTTTTTGGCCTAACAATTTGACTAAGTATTTTTTATTTTTTCGTGTATGTTCACAGATTTCTCCCGAAGTGTCTAACTAATTTAAGTCTTTTTTGTTTCGTAGAAGAACCTTGCACCACCACAGTCATAACGTTTTTTTTTTAAAGAATAATATTACTGATGTTCTTATTCTGAGCTTACACACTTTTAGACCAGGGTAGAAGCCTTGAAAAATAATAAAAAGTGAAAAAAAATAATAGTAGGATGAAACCCATTAGAAAAGGAGGGGAATATTATAAAAATGAAAGGAAAAATAATTTACGGGCGATCTGAGGTCGGGAAGGGGATGGGGGTGAGTTTTTAAGGGTAAAAAATGGTTTTTCTCGATTTCCGGCAAAACTAAAAGTCGTATCGAAAAAAGTCAAATGGCAAAGTTGTAGGTAATAAAAAGATCTAAAACTTTTGTATATACACTTTTTTCACATAACCTCAAAATTTATGTGAAAAATCCAAAAAACCAAGTTTTTGGTTTTTTATTTTTATCTTTTACAAAATTTTTTTTTTTTAACTAAATTTGGTGAAAACTTACCTTTTTATGTCCCAAATACGCTGTAATTTATTTGATTAAAAATATTTATTTTTTCACCTTATTTTGAATTAATATCAAAAAAACACCCTAATTTTCAAACTAAAATTCACCCGTCAAAATATCAGCTTTTTTCAAAAAGTTGGTATGGTTTCTGTTCGTTGAAATCTTTACTTTCCGATGGTGAAAAAAAAAATATATGTTACTACAGTAAATCTTCTCAGAAAATGCAAAAAATCAAAACAAACTTGAATTCGAATTTTTATATCCAATGGCAATATCGATTGGGACTTCATATTATGTATTCCTAAGTAGTCTGTGGTTCCGAAAAGCGGTAAACGTCAAGCGGACAGTGACATTTGACACTTGAGAAAAACAGTGTGAAGCTGTCGATGATTATCTGTGATGATTGTTATATTATTGGTGATATTTTGATAAGTTTTTGGAAGATATTAATAAATGTAAATATGAATAAGCTGAGTTACGCTTTAATTTCTGAGATAAGGATGGGATCCTTTTACTACTGAGCCTGTCAGTAGTAGGTGAAAGAATTATTACCGCTGGCATTGCTGGTAGTAAAACCGGTAGTACCACACGCAATAAACTTACGATAAGCTAGTGCTTATAGCTTCCTTATTTCATTACTAGGTGGTAGGACTTTTCTGCAAAGTTAGTCTAGATAGGTACCACCGCTTTGCCAGTTATTCTGCCGCCAAGCATTAGTGTGCAAGCACTAATGTGTCCCAATTTGAAGGGCATTGTAGCTAGACTGTGTGATGGATGTCTCAGGATGACGTCCGCAGTGAAGTGTCACGTGAAACTTTAATTAGAGTTCCGAGTGACACTGCATTTATTATGGGTGGCCGTAACGCTTAACACCAGGTGAACGACTAGCTCGTTACGTTATTCGCTTACATAAAAGCAATATATATATCTATCTAAGTTTTAGCAATAAATATGAGCTATATAAAGTACGGTACCTATTTCTGTAATGTGATATATTTAAAGCTCCCTCGAAACACCGACACGTTACCGCACAGAGAATAAAAAGCAAGTTTTATGAACTAAGGAACTGTTCACATAAATCTCAATATAAATAACATTGCGGTTCTTACACGTTCAGCGGAGCAGCAGGAGACACGTCATCTGTCACGGTTTGTCTACGTGGAATGACAAATGTGGTGCTTCCCTGTGAAGCTCTGTGTGCTGTGATGATGTAATACTATCTGCGGGTAGCCGATTCAAAGCACGAAGCTAGTAGTACTGCAGGAAGGGTGTAGACTCTTAAGGCGACGGGTAGACCAAACAAGGTGTTTTTGGCACGTTTTTTGGCGTAATTAGAACATGTTAAGCTTTGAATTTAATATATCATGTAATTAATTTCATTAAGTCATTTGTGATGACCTCAAATACAAGATTAATAAATATAGCTCTATAGCAAAAAAATCGCAAACCTCCCTCAAAAAATTTGAATGTTCTCATTTTACTGAGTTTCTACCGAATATATTTTTACAAAAAATAAATTAGTGTATTCCTAACAAACATTCAGCTGTGATGACTTAGTAACTTTGAAAAATACTATATAAAAATAGACATTAATTAAAGACAGTCAAAATCAGTCATTTCGTGCGCTATGTTTATCGTAAGCGCCGCGCTGAAGTGCAGACTGAATTGATATTTAAGACTACGACGTTAAGGTTGATGTTTCTTTGAACGGATTTGGACCAGATTATCTGGCTCTACCCGTCACCTTAAATACTTACCGATTCATGTTAAACTTACTCTTTCGACCATTATCCTAAAAAACATTTGGTATAGTTAATGTGCAGTTGTGCACCTCGTTCTTTACGACTTTAATGAATCCTCCTCAACCAAAGATTGCCTGGAAGAGTTAGCGATAAGGTCGCCCATTGTTCTCCACTTCTTGTAAATCGGTGTATTCTTTGTAAATTTTTGCTATTCATATTTGGTGTATACAATAATGCCAAAATGTCGAGATACCTGAAATTGATTACTTCCCGCTTGCAACATCCCTACAGCTCTTTGCATTTCATTTGCCGTCAAATGACGTCGCTCCATGACGTGAAGAATATCTAACGATTCAATTTTGTCAATAACTTTATTTAAATGGTTGGTAAAATTATAAAATCAAGAATAAACGTGTCAATTAAAACGTACTTAAATTCAAACAAATTCGCAGTCATTTAAATTTTATGAAAAAACAAAACATAATCGAATTTTTTTTTACAACCAGCCAGTATGTCATCAATAACAAAAAAGTTTACTTACCTACGCACTTTGAGTGAGTAAATACTTAGAAATTAATTAGTATAAATTGTAAATTTGTAATATCATGCATGTTGCTTAGACTTTTTTGATGTGTGTATATTATACATGTGATATTTTTTACATTTAGCAGGTTCGATTCCTGGTTCAGATAGGCGAATTAAAACAGTCTTTAAACTCAAAACATGGGAGTTTTGGCGGGAACTCGAAAAAGTTCACGTCGTTCCATTGTATTATTTTTTTAAACTTGTGCTTTTTCCAGTGTTAATGGTTAAAATTGGTGGTGTTTTACGCATTAAGTGCTAAATTACGAGCATGAGTGTGGGCAAGTGATATAATGTAGTGAAACGTGGTTTTTCGTGTTGCTTCCAAAATTCCATAGACGCTTCTAGTAAAGTCGCCACCACTTTACTAGCGTATGACTTAGACTGGACTATGATTACCTGACTAAGACTGGACTGTGACTAAGACTTGAAGACTTGACTTTACACGTGAAATATTCCATAACTCGATGAATAATTACAATACTTGACACTGGCTAAATACTTTATGTGTGGAGCCAAAATATAAGAAGAAAAAAACTCAAAACATCATTTTTTAAATCAAAACAAAGGCTTTTTAAAGTAATATTTCCTAACATATTTAAAGTACTTACCCTCCGTAAGTCAAAGCCGTGGGATGCCCTTTATGGATACTCAATTTTCGTAGCAATAATTTTGTTTAATTAATTAAATCAAAAACAATAATTTTTCGTGTTTAATTTATGCAAAAAATCTGACACCATACACAACTCAGACTAAATGGTCTAACGCTATCATTAAACAATTTCTTCAGGTCACCGATCGTCTTCAGCAGCTGCCAAAATCATTTCACGATTAATACGCCCGTATATTTATAACGCAGAAGTTGGGTTGGGTGGATCTATTTCGAATAAAATTAAAAGCAGCGATTTATTATATCTTCGAGCCTGCAATATTATTATTATATTTATCAATATTAATTTGCCGCGAAACAAACAACAATAACATTCCAAATTCTGCATTTTCTTATATAAATATTTATACTGATAGAAGATGAAATAATAAATAACCATACTTACATAACTGATGAATTTTATTCAAACAGATATTTAATTAAATCACTTTTTAAAGATTAATAAAGCTTATGATTGTTATGAGTATGTAATGGGTATGTAATGTTATCAAATAATTATCAATTAATTTATATTACTGATTTACAATAACTGTGTGTGTGTTATCGTGTGTGTTTCAATAATACCTAACAGCAGTAAAGGCTACTTATGAAATAATAATGACGTAATAATAACGCCCAACGATCACATATTATAGATTCTGGACCCTAACTAGGGTTCCGGTATTAAAAGTCCCAGGAACTACGAGGACAATGGTTCCTCATACAAGAATTTGCGCTTAATTGCGCCTGCCGCGGGAATCGAACCCGCCTCCTTCGGGTTATGAGCCGATCTGCTCAACCACTACACTACAGAGACTGTCGAGTCTAAGTAAATTATCTATACTCCTTATAGATCATCTCAGACTTAATCCTTCTACATGAAGGTCTAATTGTTTCAAGCTATGTCATTGCCAGGGAAGAAAGGGGTCGTCATCAGGTGGCCTTCGGTATAAATAGCAGTGAGCATACGAGATCAAACGAATTGTGTGCCATGGGCCGTGATCGGCCCGTCCGCATGACAGCGTCGACCTCTCTCTACCTCCATCCCGCCCCCGCATATGAGTCTTCGTGCATCACAGCTTATCAGTAATGAAATCTGTTGTAATTATAGACGATATGATATCAACTCTCGAAGAAGTTCGTGAAGAGGCAAATGAAAATGATATGAGACTATAGCTGTCACCATCACTGACTCTGACTATACCTTATCTGTTTACGTCACTATGCATACTCTCTTAATAATGTCTCCTCCCTGGTACCTACTTTAAAATCATTAAGAAGCTTTATTCAAGTTGTAATAGTAACTTCGCAAAAATTTTGCAAAAAAAATAATATTTCAATGTATGGTTTGATTATGAACTACTTATCGCCTTATTTATACAAAACGACTTTTGTGGCATTTTAGTGAAATAACGTAATTCCCTGTCTTTCTGTGGTTTCTACAATGACACTTTTAATTTTATGCTTGTAAAACTGTATGAAAGCTGCACGGCCTTGAGACCGTTTTTCCTTTTGTACGAACTGGAAAATATAGATTTTCTCGGTTTCTGCCCTCAACGTCCAAAATTTAAAAAGTGTTTTTGTATTAAATTGAAGTTCCATTTTGAAATTAAAATTGCATTTTTACTTGTTACAGATTCGTACTAAACACCCGCTGAAAAAGTATGCCAACAGAACATGTGCCAGCAATCCGGGTACTGGAACACAATGCCTGCCAAGAACGTTATTTCGAAATGGCTGCGGGCGAAGCAAGGAAAGCATAAACACTCACCATGGCGCTAGTTTGCGAATAATCATCAGAAAAATATGAACGCGACCGAACCGGACTTACTGGTGGCAAGGAGCCAACTAGACATCTCTCATAGAGGCCCAGAGTATACGCTGGAACCCACAAGCACTACCTACAACTCCTCCGTAGAATTCAATATCATATTCGATAACGGTTCCGCCTACAACTTCACTGACATAACTGAACCTTGGAATGTGTATATCAAACTTCTCCAAGATCGAGCTTTACTAGTTACTTTTCTACTTCTCTTTTCACTGACAACCGTATTCGGAAACATGTTGGTCATACTCGCAGTAGTCCGAGAACGCTACCTCCACACATCTACGAACTACTTTGTGACGTCACTAGCGGTGGCCGACTGCCTGGTTGGTCTCGTCGTGATGCCGTTCTCAGCACTGTACGAAGTCCTCGAGCACACGTGGTTCTTTGGTGTGGACTGGTGTGACGTGTGGCGGTCACTCGACGTTCTTTTTAGTACAGCATCAATATTAAATCTGTGCGTGATATCTTTAGATCGGTACTGGGCTATTACAGACCCTATTACATATCCGATGCGAATGAGTGGCCGTAAAGCAGCTTTCCTCATCGCTGCGGTATGGGTGTGTTCTGGCGCGATATCCTTCCCAGCAATCGCGTGGTGGCGAGCCGTTCGCACCGAAGAAGTGCCAGATTACAAGTGTCCGTTCACGGAAAACTTAGAGTATATCATATTCTCATCGACAATATCTTTTTATTTGCCTCTTTTTGTGATGGTGTTTACGTATTATCGAATATACCGCGCGGCAACTATACAGACGCGGTCATTAAAAATAGGGACTAAGCAAGTGATGCGGCCGAGTGGGGAATTGGAGTTGACTTTGAGGATACATAGAGGGGGGACGATGCGACAGCGAAGTGATGTGTGTCAGGGTGTGTGTACGCCGGAAGAGGCGGACCATGAGCCGTTGACGGCTTTGCAGAACAATGGCTTGTCGCGTTCATCTACTCGTTTGACGAACGTAGCGCACGCCAAGAACTTGCCCAAGAACTTTTCTTTATCGCGTAAACTGGCTAAGTTTGCAAAAGAAAAGAAGGCGGCAAAGACTTTAGGAATAGTGATGGGTGTGTTCATAATATGTTGGCTGCCGTTTTTTGTGGTGAACTTGCTCTCCGGGATCTGCTCGGCGTGCATAGCGCACGAGGAGATCGTGAACGTGGTGGTCACGTGGCTCGGCTGGGTCAACTCCTCCATGAACCCTGTAATTTACGCCTGTTGGAGCAGAGATTTTAGAAGGTAAAATATATAACAGATTATGTGCATGTTTTTTGTAGAGCGATGATGGCCAAGCGGTAGCATGTGCGCTTTGCAATCTTACGGCACCGGGTTCGATCCTCGGCCCTGTACCAATGACTTACTTATCTAGTAAGTTATGTGCAGTTTTCGATGCCTACGCTCCGTGCCTCGGAGAGCACGTTAAGCCGTTGGTCTATCATAGGAACATTTATGACAATCGTTACGGGTAGTCAGACGCCTGATAGAATCTGACACCTGGTCTAACCATCCCTGTTACTAGCCCCTTATGGGTTACGAGGTGGCAGTCGCTCGTGAAATTCTGATAGCTCGCCGCTATAGGTTAAATTGGGAGCCGAACCCAATAAAAAATGGGAAAAGGCAAAGAGGATTATGATGATGTGCATGTTTTATGTGACTCAAATGTAAATTAAAATTAACTAAATCAAATAGGTACCAAAAGTACCGAGCCTTACAAACTGGCAGCATTACCATAAATTATGTTCGTCTTACAGTTTTTTCCGTATATATATTTCTAAATTTCTGATTTTATCCTAAAAATAGACTTACCGATATTCTATTGAATGTTCCGTTATCGAGTGTGCAAATTGTCTATTTCACGTTCGTCGTAGCTCTGATTATATTTGCAAAATGCTTTTAAAGTGAAAGCGAGTATTCATGCCTTTAATTTGATTTATTCACGCGCAACGTTCGATATATTCCGATACTGTATTTCGGGAAAATCAAATAGATGCGAGCTTAAGTTTTCTTTTTTTTTATGTGATTGAATGACGTGACGAGCAAGTCGTTCACCTTATGTTAAGTGACACGGCCGCCCATAACAGTTGCAGTGTCACCCGGAACTTTACAACAATAAAGTTTCGCGTGACACTGCACTGCGCACGTCATCCTGAGACATCACCCAGACTAGTAATCAGATTACTAGACTGAGTGATCAGACCATAAAGTCTCATTTGCCCAGTAATTTCACTAGCTACAATGCCCTTCAAACCGGAACATAGCAGTGCTTGCACACTACTGCTTGGCGGCAGAATAACTGGCAAAGCGGTGGTACCTACCCAGACGAACTTTGCAGAAAAGTCCTACCACCTAGTAAAACTAGTAAAAGTACACGAGAATAACTCACACGTGACTTTTGGTTTGAGAAGGCGCGGTTGGTATGTTGTTGTCCTCAGAATAGGGATTATGGAGGACCATACTATTACGTTAGTTCGAGTAAGTAGGTTCTTATATACTCGGTTTACAGTATGCATGTGGTAACAGCGGAATCTACATTACACAATACATTTTAAGTATTATCTTTTTATCATGAATACAGAGTTATTGTTTTGAAATTAATAAAATCTTCTACGTTCCGATTCATATCATTTTTATTCAAATCAATCAATCAATATTATTTCTTTACGTTTTTATTAAAATAATCGGTTAAGAAACAAAAATAATCAGCAATTACACTGTGCACCAGTCTTATTCAGTACTAGCTGACCCGCCCCGGCGTCGCACGGGTTAATTAGTTTTACGCCCTAACCCTGTTCAGAAGAGGGTAGCGAAAGGGAAAACGATAGGGGAAAGAATGAATGGATGGAAAAGCAATACAAGGGAGGCAGGCGAAGTCCCTTTTCTCTTCCCTTTGACAGGATGAGTATTGGTAATAGTGGCTTCATCTTTGTCGGTTATGTTTTATCGCAGCGTATAGGATATTACCGTAAAAATTACGCAAGAATGAATTTGAATATCTTTGTAATTTTTCAAGATATTCAATTAATTATATTACCATCGTTAATTGACTTTTTTTGTCTTTTTAATAAAATACAAATAAAAATTCTTGCATAGAAATTACTTCCTTATTGCTTGGTGCAACCCGCACTTGACCGTTTTTGAAAACGGTAAAGTATACCAAATGTTATTCTGAAAAATTAGCTATAACCAGACCAAATGTCAGCAAAACCTGTTTAGTAGTTTCAGCGTGATGCGTGTTCAAAGGGACAGACACGAAAAAATTCTAAGTCTGTGGGACAGACAGACAAAAAATTAAAAAAAAATGTTTCTGTTTCTATATCTATGTTTAAAAATAAAATAAATAAATATATATCGATTAAGAAGTGTAATCAAAATTTTCAAAAAACATTAAATGTACAGATTTGGCCCAGTTACAGTTTTATTATATGTATAGATTGAGTTGTAGTGTACCTACTATAAACTCTACATCAAATATTTTTTTAATAACGGCATTTTTTTAAGTTGTATGTTTAGTAAAAACATTGTTTGTATATAAGTGATATGAGTTAAGTAAGGTTTTAAATAAATAACTCAAGCTTTTGCTTAACTAAGTAGGTCCTTATTTAAAAAAAAATCAAACAGTTTTAAGTTTTTAACGATTAAGGGATAAGTCTCTCTCTTCTTCTCTTCATAAGCCCTGTTTGGTTCATTTTTGGTCACAGGCCTATCCCATTTCCTGCCATCCTTTTCGGACTTATGCCTTGGCCATCCAGTCATGACCTTGTGTCCTCTAATATTCTCCACCCATCGCTTCTTCGCCGTGCGAAGGGATATCTAATCACTCACAATCCTTAAAGCTCTTGACTAACGCATAAACAAGTCCCCCTAAAAAGAGACAGTTTTTGAAATTGTTTTGAAGCGCCTTGTTATCCACATAAAAGCTTCAAAATCTGACACTTTGATCGACGTGTTCGGACGAAGGTTGTTTACGGCCCGACATCAGGCATGTCTCCATAAATTAAACCGAAATGTATGCCTAGTTTAAACATGGCAGTAGACTGCAAACAAATGGGTCGAATAAAACTGAAACGCTGCGAATAATTATACTGAAATCGGGCGTGTTGAAGCACTACTGAATAATAAGTTATACTCGTTTGACTTTGTTTTCCTAAGTTTGCATTTATCCCTTAGATATTGGGTACGTCCTAGACATAGATAGATAGATAGATAAACTCTTTATTGTACACACCAAATAATACAATTTTACAAGGCATACAGACATTTACAAAAACGTGTAACAATGGGCGACCTTATCGCTAAAAGCGATCTCTTCCAGGCAACCTTCGGATGGAGAGGATTTATAGAAGTGGTAAAAGACGGGGTGCACAAGCATAACTACATAGATAAAAATACCTTATTAACATACTAAATATCTTTAGCAATAAAATATACCTACATATTATATCTACATACACTTATATAAGTACTTATACATAGGTAATATGTGAATACTTTAACAAGTAACAATAATATTCGGACAAACTCACACTGACAAGTAAAACTTTTTGACTTGATCCTTAAAGCTGTGCAATGAGGGTACCCTTCGTATAGTTTCAGGCAGTCCATTCCAGAGGCGGACAGCATGAATGGTAAAAGACCGATCATAGAAACTGTTACGATGTAAAGGCATCTTGAGAGTCAAATAGACAGATTAGTGCGAACTTGAAAGCTGTGAAACTTTAGTGCAGATGGGCATTAGGTACCTATTGCAACGCATTTGGGTACGTACTATAAGTGCGTACTTAAGAACCGTAGAATTTCAGTGCAGACGGGCATTTAACACCTACATAAAACTGTTGCAGAGCCTTTTAAAATGCCTGCGTGATACTGCATTGATAATGCTCGGCTTACTTTAATTCGCTAATTACCGAAGCTTTGTGTTTCATTGTGTAAAAAGACCTTTCCAAAATGAACTCTATCACCTAGGTTTAAGACACATGGCGTTGCTACGTCGTATCCGAATTTTCCAAGAAGCGGGTTAGGATAGGTTGGCAAGTAATTATAACCGATATTAATCCGACAGCGATTTTGAGATGTACCTAAATAATTAATGTAGGTAGCCTGTAGTGTGAGATGCTAATACCTAATAATAATTACCTAAATGAGCTAAATTTGTTCAACTCAGTTTGATAACATTAAAGAGTTTATACTCCCAAAACAAACGTGCAAAGTAGCTATTTATGGGGGAAGGTCTATGTTCAGCAAAAGACGTCTTCCGGCTGCGTGATGTACGAGTAATAAGACTTATAAAATATATATTAGTTTATTTAAAAATCCCAAGATCGTTTAAAGCTAACAAGATCCGTTTATAGGTAACGATCTTAGGTTAAATATACGCAGATACAATAAACGTCATAAAGCTCAAATCAAATAAGCTGGTAACCTGATGGTTCTTAGGTTACAACTAGGGTTAGGTTAGGTTACAAACTCACAACTGGCTGAAGGAAATAGCTTATAGAAAGTTTAATTAGCATCGTGATATCCACAGAGCAGAAAAATAATTTACACTCGCGCCCCGATAGAGGCGAACGTAATAACAATATTCGTGCCGAAGAGTAGGCGCCAAGCGCATAGACAAATTACAAGACTGGGTATTAGTGGGCATATTTTGTGATCTTCGCAGATAAACCATAAGGTTTTAACCATTTGATTGACAAGAACGGCTATATTTGATTAGCGTTTTCTCTTATAATTAGATACATATTAATAACTTGTGTTTTTACTACGGACTTACTGACGGAATTAGGAAATAATTTCGGAATTATAGTGTTCATTTATATTTAATTATAATTGGTTAGGGTTTTAGGTGATGCATTTCAAACAAAATATGAAAATTGTTTTTGAAAAAAGGGGCCTTTATTATTCAAGTTAGCTACTACAATACTAAAAACTAAACCAAACTAAACTAGCTACACTACCTACTACAAAGAACACTAAACTTATGGACTGTATAAAAGCCGCGATGACCTATAGACAGTCCAAGTGGTCCAGCCCACTACCGTTAGGTAGCGTACCCAACATGCTGGCAGCATTGCCACGTTGAATTGCAATGCTGATACGTTGGGCCAAATAAGTGCTAGCATTTTGGTCAGGCGTCGCATCGACCAGGCCTGTGATAGACTTTGGAAAACGCGATGCGCTCCCGGTCCCCACGGACCCAGAGTCTCAACATCAAACGGCTCAAATATGTAACCGCTACCGATATTACTATATTTGCGCCGTTTTAGCTGGTCAGTAGAATTAGCCGCGGCGCCGCGGCCCTAACGTGTGTCTCGGGAAGATGTGAATTGAAAAAATGAATTATGAAATTATTATGAAGGTTTAATTCTAAAACGTGACACGCTTGAACTGTATGAAAAGTGTCGAAAATGCGTCTCTATCGAGGTTGAAGCGCGTAATTATTTTTTTGTTGCTTTGTGGTGCGGTATCCAGCCACTATTTCAAGTAAACTATGCCCGGACTTGATTAAGCCTTTTCTGATCCCCATATACCGTACCTACAACGTGCGATGTTAAATTGTTGGCCACAGGCTGTCAATTAAGGGGCTCCGGGCGATCCGCTCACGTCCCGTCCCCGTCCCGGTCCTGTGTGTCGGATCGTGACCGGAATGGTAACGTAACCATAAATCAGATAAAAAAGATTTTTCCGTTGATAATACGACGGCGACGGTTTTGCAAAACGGAACGATTGATTGTTAGCTGTTTTTTGGGGTGGAGTTAATCGCGCTTCAAGGGTCTTTTTGCGTTGTATTTTTTTTTACAAAATCCGTGGTACGCGAGTGTTTTTAAATTATGTTGCTTTGATTTATACGGGTTTTCTCGTTTTTTTTTGTATTTATTTCATTACATTCATTTGTCAATCTTTAGGTAGGTACTTCAAACAACGTACTGCGTTTTTGATTAAGGTGGAACGTTTCACTAGCGCGGCAAATTCAAATTTTCTTGCGTTCTTTTGCCAATAATAGCTTAATTACTCAACGTGATTACATGAAAACTAATATTGCGGAAATAAATAGAATATATCAACAAATTACGATGAAAAGTATCTCCTAGGTATCATTGGTTTAGCGACAAATGGCAATAAACAATTTTCTTCACAGTTTTTCATTCTATTGCCATTTGTTTAAATTGTAATTTATTAAATGGCTACTATTTGGTTTTATTTATAAACATACATCTAAATTATACCTATATCTATGTACACTAAGCCTAAGAAAACAAATTAAGTAAATTATTGGCTTGTAATTTATTGATACATTCTATTTATTTGCGCAAAATTAGTTTTCATGTAATCTCGTTGAGTAATTAAGTTATTATTGGCAAAAGAACGCAAGAAAATTTGAATTTGCCGCACTAGTTTAATGTTCCACCTTAAGCCATATAGGTAGGACAAACGCTTCAAACAATGTTGTAATAGTTTAAGGGCTTATGGTAGACCAGAGCGAATCCAAGCTAAAGCTACAGAATAGATATATAGTACTAGGCCAAAGCGGGGATGAGTCGGGAGGCCGAGCGGCAGGGGCGGTCTAAGTTTGAATGGTTCCAACGCGCAATAATTTAGGTAATTGATTATTACACTGAATAAAATGGGTATTTAAAAAATCCACTATACTTAAGCCCTCCATTGTATTTAGTTCAACTACTACACAAAGTTTCATGACCTTATTTAAAGTATTACTTGAATAATCGCGGTTTATTTGTACGGTTTGTAGGTAACTTTGTAATATTTTTTCTATCTTAGTATTTAGTCCTGAACTTTACCATATATTAATTTCAAAGTCATCGTTGCAATATTGTTGACAGGACCCGGCCTCGTGCTAAGCCATTATAAGCATTTTGGCGTTGTATAAAAGTTCGACAAGCTATGGGAGCGTTTTGCTATCGGAGCATTTCAGGAACGGGACAAATTGCAAACGCGACGTTGTTTATTAGCTAAACCTTTGTGAAAGAGACATTACCGTACGAAACTGGGAAATGTGCCAGCGCCAATAGCACTACTCTTAGGTGATATGTGACTACACGAGGTAACAAAGCCACGTTCCTGCCACGCTTTAGAACCGAGTTCAAAATGGAGGACTTTCTCAATTCTGTTTTTTTTTAATGTATACGAATAGGCCAAAGTTTGACACATACTAGTGTAGTATTATATTATCTGTGACACAATTTAGCAGTTCACCTGATGTTAAGCGACCAACGCATTCGATGGTGTAGCACGCTGACCTATAAGAAAAGAAAAAAGTTAGCTTTTATGTAAATAATTAATGCCTGGTAATTAAACTAATTAATCTTAAGTAACGCTGGAAGTAGACATGAATATTTTTAATAATCACCAATATACAGAACTCGTTTAAAAACAAGCATGAAAACCTCGTTAACAAGGGTTTTACATAAATTAATAAAGGTTTTATTTCTCTATCAAACCTTAATTGGTTGACTGAAGCTTATTGCGTTCGCAAAATTACAATTGTGAATAAATTATAGTAGGATTGTACGGGGACAAGCCAAACGGTAGGTAACTGTAACTTACAATACTGGGCTATTTTTGATTTAAACCCTTTTAGGGCATAACTCATATCATTGAAATAAACAATTTGTTCTACAACTTTCAATTTTTTTTACTTTTATACTTTTTTAGTTTGGCGCAAATACACCAAAAAATTAATCATGATACGGGTCAATACCCAATGAAACAAAATAATAAGCTCTGTATTATTGCCTAATATGCAAAAAAGAAGATATTACAGTTTTTTAAGCGAAGTTTTATTTAACCCATAACAAAATGGTAGGAAAAAAATTCAACGCCATTAAGGTGATGTCGCCGCGTCCTGTCATTGTATAAGTTTACAATAATTTTCCAAGTACTTAGAAAATAGGTTATTTTGTGACAATACGATGTGTATTTAAAACATTCACTTAATTATGGTAAAATATTCTGCCTTTTTGCTTACATTTACGGGAGTAGTTCGTACAACCTTTCACAGCACAACTGAGCATATTTTCTTTGTAGCACTCGACCGATCTCGTCTAATTTACATCACAGACTGAGCGCCAGTGTAGGCCAATCTGTGAATTTGGCTCACACTTTGAAGCGACGTTTTAATCTGTTATCAGGCCTGTCCTTACGAAGTAATATATGTCAGTGGGTACCACGGACGAAATAGGACTGCAACTCGTATGTACGAGAACCGATGCCGATGCTCTGATAAAATAACTCACTCACAAAAAATTACACGTAAATACATGTTTTAATGCTCTGTATGTGGACGTACTAGAGCAGTCTATATACATAAAATTCTACACCCAACTATCGTGACAGTACTTATCTTCATTACTGAGTCTTTAGTATAATTTTGGTACCTCTTTTTAATTATTTTTCATAAAAATTAAGACAGGGAATGAGAAAACCAAAACATAATATGCAAATAATCGTAAATCCTTTCCTCCGCACACTTAACCCTTTTGACCCAGTTTTGATACATTTACATTTAAAAGTTAAACCCGCAGACTTAAGGAAAAAGGTAGACAAAAGACGTGCGTACAACTGAAAAAACATCCCGGCTGCTGAGAGAATGCGTATGACAGCTACAATAACATTGTAAAAAAACGGGAAGTCCCTACTTTCAATTTTTTTTTTTCATTATTATCGGTTTTTTTTTCAGTATAATATACAACTTTTAATCTTACGCCAAAAACCTATAAATCCAAATTTACGGTTTAAATTCAGCTGTTGGAAATAAATTATCTCAAAATATTTAGACATCATTGATGGGCAAACGGTATTATTTGTAGAAATAACTTTGCTATTTTGGTATTGCATCTTTAGTTACTTTACTTATGTCATGAGACCTACATCTCACTTATAGCTTGCAAGTTAGACAACTGTCAACACATAACATGTATAGCAGCTCTGCCACCTTCGAACAAAAGATTCTGTCAAACACCATTATCCGATTGAATGAAAGTTGTACTACGTATTTTAGTCTAAGGCTAAGCCGCAGTAAAAGCAATCATCGACCGAACAGTCCAACATTTATACAATAACAGTCTGCTATGATTGCATCGCTTCTTATTTGTGGTATTAACGAAGTTTGCCGAGCTACACAGTCGAATAATTTCACGAGTAATCAAACTCGAGAAGTTTCTAGATCGTCGATTGGGAGCATTTGATGGAGCTAGTAAGTGGGGTAACTTAAATTTAGGTAATAACGTTTTAGTGGCGATATAATTAATTATATTGTATAAGGAAAATATTCTACAACATAACATAACTTTAGTAGTGTTAGTGACCATGATAGTTTAAAATCTTATATTTTTCTTGACATTGATAACTTAATTTAATTTATTTATGTTGAATTGTATTTAATTGTATTAATGAAATTGATAATTTTAGTGTATTACTTAGTTTATTTAATTTGCATTTACTCATTAATTTTAATTTTACTGATGTGTCATCTATGGACTCTTTTGTCTGAAAATAAACGATTATTATTATTATTATTATTATGAAATACTCTATGCTCACTGCTTAGTATGTAATTTATCTGTGGTGCTGCTATAGCTTGAATTTCAGGGTGTAAAAAATTAAACAGGGTTGTCTTAAAAAAATCTGGTGAGTTTTTAAGCAGATGCCTTTAAAATATTTTGTTTTTATAATCAGATCATAATTTGGCAGAAATTATCAATTTACCATGACGTAGAAGAAACAAAGGTAAAATAAAAAAATTGAAATCGTGAAGAGATGATAGGTCAGTGTGAGGTCGACTTACGTTTCGTGAATCATGGGTTCGAATCCTCCAATGAGATTGGACTTTCGGTGAAGGAAAACGTTTTAATAAATCCATAGCATGATGGTAGGACATTTTGTAGGAAGATGGCGCTGAACAGATAACTTGGTGGCACTGTAGCTAGTCACCACCTTCGATCGTATTATCACTTAACACGGACAGAGCAATGAAGAGGTCGAACACTACTGTGTCTAAATAAGTATAAAAAAGAGAGTTTTAAGAAGGTTGCTTAGTTGGTTTTCACAACAATGAGTTTAAAATACGAAAGACAAACAAAGCGGCAAGAGAAAATTGGACCATTCGTTTCAAGTTTGTATTCTGTTTTAACTGTGGTTATTGGGTTTATTCCGGTGTTCGTCCAACTTTGTTCCAGTTTGATGAAATTTCTGTAAAGTTTGTTTTATTGGGTTCTAATGCGACTTTAAGGATTACGACGATTTTTAAAGGATCAGTGAGGGCCTCAAAGCTATTTTGATGGGTGTATTTGTAAAGAACTCGATAAAAGGGTTCAAGGGTTCCTTAATAAAGGACTTGCGGGAGCCCTGTGGGTGAGAGTGAAAGAGATGAATTAAAAAGAAAAGCCCAGAAACCAATGTTTTAAAAACAAATGAAGCGAGCGACTTGAAATAGGTTTTTTAATTGTTTATAGGCAAAGCATTTGACCACTGTCTCACCTGAAGGAAAGTGATGACGTACTCTACGATGGTGCATGCTTGCCTAGAAGATACTTGTTCACTCTCGACTTGAAGACCATAGCTGGAAACAAGGACGCCGGCAAGGTGTTCCCACTCATTGGCTGTTCTCACTATAAAGTGCATAGCAAAACGCTTATTGCAGGTTGATGGAATTTCAACTACCTATATATGGGTGCCATGTATGGGTACAGGTTATTGATAAATCTTTTTTATATGTATTATTAATGTTATTTCTTTTTTATTTTATGCCTACATTGTGTACATTATATTTATATTCTCCTTTGTTTCCACCAAAACGTAATTAAGTAGTTTGTATCTATAAAGAGGCTAGCTATTAAAGAACCTCTCGGGGGACTGTACGCTGAAACACAGACGATGAGTTTAGTTAGGCAGCAGGATACCCAACAAATCATATGTGTAATCTTTTTGCCTTAGCCATAATGTATTAAGTGTATATAGCACTGTATTTTTGTGAAATAAGGAATTTATTATCATTATTTTGTTAACAGAAGAATGCGTTTACTGAAGAAGTTAACATCTAACGTTAGCATTATTATACAAGCTGTGGGACTTACCCACCTCCCCACTTTTTACTGTGTCTATTTTTAGGGTTCCGTACCCAAAGGGTAAAACGGAACCTATTACTAAGGCTCCGCTGTCTGTCTATCTGTCTATCTGTCTGCCACCAGGCTGTATCTCATGAACCGTGATAGTTAGACAATTAAAATGTTTACAGATGATGTATTTATGTTGCCGCTATAACAAAAAATACTAAAAAACAGAATAAATCTATACATATAATAAAACTGTAGAGATAAAAAAGTCTGTAATTGCAAGATATCAAGAAAAAAATGACACAGGTTGGCTTAAAATTAGCCGCTGATCACGTTAAGCCACTTTTTAAATACTTTGTCTGTTTGTTTGTTTGTTTGTTTGTTTGTTTGTTTGTTATGACTGAACTCCTAAAATATTGAATGGATTTTCATGCGGTTTTCACTAATATGCTTAGATATAACCGGCGCTTAACATAGGATATATTAAAATTGATATATCATTAAAAAAAAATTGATGACAATTATTGAGATTTCAGTACGAAACGAATCGGAGTTTTAAACAACATGGCCGATTAATGTTTTTTTTGGCTACTAACGGTAAGTTGTAAGTTACCACATATTGTCACAGATTAGAAAAAAAAACAATCGACTACACTCTGTGCCACAATAACCAAAGAGTAATATTAGTACCAACCGCTACTCTAAGAGAATCAAAACAATTTATAGGTTTCCTATTTATATTTTTACAGGTTGTTTAGCATTTTAGAAGTTAAATAGATACATATACACCAACAAATGAAAGATGTTTTTTTTATTTTGGCTTTAGACGACATTTGTATTTGCCAATGATACGAAATATTTTATGAAAAATGTTTTAAAAGGGTACTTAGATGTAGGTAAGTATAATTATACATTAGGGTAAGATCCTCGAATTAGCAACATGGGCGTGTAATGTTCGGTTGGAGCTCTTTGAAGAAAATCTGACGATGGTGGTTATGAATTTTGTTTTTTTTTACCAAAACCTGTGTATTTTGAATTTTATTGTTTAATAAGGGTGGATTATTATTCCTTAAGTGTTCGTAAACGTGCACGAGTGTTGGCAAATGGTTCCAAGTTTATATAACCATCCATTTTCGTTTTCTCTTCAACGGCTTTTTAGAGTAAAATAAGAGTAAGAGCTTCAGTAAAATATCCACCATTTTACTAATGGCATTTTGATTGACAAAATAGGACTTTGACATGACATAACCGTACAAATTTTTACTCACTTAACATTGGCATAATGAGGAGTTTTATTTAAAAAAAGAAATGGTGTTTTATGTATGACCCAATAGATGGCGCCAGTTGTGGTTTTACCAAAATCTGTCACTGTCACTGTTTCAAGCATAGACCACAGGTTATAGGAAATGTGTCACGATACTGACTGACAACTCTAAACTGTTTCGTTTATTTTATTTTCGTTGCGCGATAGCTCGGCTTAATTTTGAATCATAATATTAACGTTTATCTGTCTTGCAGTTCTGCTTTACTTCAATTTACTTAAGAAGAATGCACCACAGATTACTTAGGAGATACTACAGACAATGTACTCGTGGTCCACTCAACTGAATTTGACATTTCCTTGTAGGTAGTCTAAGCATTTTCTTATGTTTAAACTACTCTGTGGTTTACTGCCTAAATAATAGGTTACCTACCTATTATTTAGGTAGGTATACTTACTACCTAAACAAAATTTACTGGAACCACTTATGAAGACTTGAACAGTTTTTATGGTGAAAACACAAGAACATCTGTTGAAGTGAAAATGACAAGGACGAATGATCGAACGTATCACTGGTATGTAGGTATACCATATTATAGAACTTTTATTAGTTATATGCCTAGATCCACCGTATATTTAAAAAAAACTAACGTCTAAGTATAAGGTAGGTCTAAGTAGGTACATATTTAGTTAAATACTGTACCTATGATTTGCAGTTTCTAACCCACTATTTTATCAATGTGTAGGTAATCTGATGACACGTGAAAAGCCATACTTACCTACTACCTTAACAACATTTTTACACGTGTGCTACCTAATCTGCTAATACGTGCTGAGCTCCGAAAAGATTTAGTGGTTTTTGTTGTTTGGTATATAGGAAATGCATGAACTAAGCTATTATTAGACTACCTAAACGTAGAAATAACACAATACAAGCGTGCGAAGCCGCGGGCAAAAGCTAGTATATAATAAAATAAACAGATATAAGGGGCCTCCCATACAACAAACGTGATTTTTTTGCTCGTTTTTATAGATAATGGTACGGAACCCTTCGTGCGCGAGTCTGACTCGCACTTGGCCGGTTATTTGGTACTTAACTAGTTGGCACCCCGCAGTTTTGTTCGTTTGTAAATTACTCAGGAATTTAATTATTACACCAAATTATAACAAAACTCACTGTTATTTAACAACAACAGTTGTTTCAACACTGATTGGTAACAAACATACATCAAACAACAAACAAACTTTTGCATATAAAAATTAATAGAGAGAGATTTTGTAGTTTTCTTTTGTAAAACAACCTAAACGCTGATCTTGCAGTCATATAAATATTATTACAAGACTGTGTGATTTCTCAGGATGACGTGCGCAGTGCAGTGTCACGCGAAACTTTAATTTAGAGTTCTGAGCTGTGGTTCTGAGTGACGCTGCATTAGTTATGGGCGGACGTGACTATGAACGACTAGCTCGTCACGTCATTAGTTGACATAAATAAAAAAATTATAAACACTATAAATCTAACAAACCACCTAAGAATATTTTTTAAAATAAATAATAATTTGTCAAGCAAAATAAAAAAGTTAGCCCAAAAGTCTAGAGGCGCAATTTAAACCAAGCAACCCTCCCTTGGCGCTAAAATCTACTTTATAACCTAACGAAATTACTCCAAAGTGACAAGAAAAACCTTCAAACGGGATAATAAAATTGTTTTTGATTACGAGACCCGACCGTTGACACAGTGCACAAAATACAGTAGGTGAAAATTAAATAAAACTTTCTTTTCATGAAAATTGTAGATAAGATAAAGTTGTAGCATACTCTTTCTTTGGATGTTTCTGATTAACGATGTATTTTTACTCTCAGCGACCACATTACGTATACCTAGACATTACCCGTTTGGGCGCAGCACAGTCCAATTGGGCCAGTAACGTTTTTTTATAGAATGAATGACGTGACGCACTAGTCGTTCACCTGATGTTAAGCGACATGGCTGCCCATAACAGTAGTAGTGTCACTCGAAACTTAAAAATAATAAAGTTTTGCGTGACACTGCATTGCGCACGTCATCCTGAGACATCACACAGTCTAGTAATCAGATTACTAGAATGTGAAATCAGGTCATAAGGTCTCTTTTGCCAAGTAATTTCACTAGCTACAATGCTCTTCAAACCGGAACACAGTAGTGCTTGCACACTACTGCTTGGCGGCAGAACAACTAGTAAAGCGGTGGTACCTACCTAGACGAACTTTGTAGAAAAGTCTTACCACCTAGTAAAACACAGACACAGTTGATACAGAATTCGAGGAAACAGCCGTTTATACAGTTAAATTCTGGAGCCTAAATACCTCTAACCGAGTGCCACTGCAACTGTTATGGCCGTATCGCTCGGCTTCAGGTTAACAATTATCTCCGCTAGGAGCAATAGTGTTCTCTCACGACTATCTCGTCACGTCATTAATTAACAACAAAATATACCTATTTGTTTTAATAAAACAAAGATTTCCCACTGAAAATCTAAGGCATATATTTTATACTGTGCTATAAAAATTAGGGACGTCTCCCTCAAAGTACGATTACGTTACAGGAGCTAACATAATTATTATGTTAACACTGTCAATGTGCTGGGGCTGTTAGGTTGCTATTGTTCATACGAATTTGTGTTTTTCTGTTTAAACTACAAGAACCAAGAAAATCTCTCACCAAACAATAAAAAAGAAAAAATAAAGTGGTTGAAGAAGAATTTGCCTGAATTATAGTTACTTTATCATCATCATCATCATCATCATCATCAACAGCCCGAACCCGAAGATGTCTTTTGCTGAACATATACCTCCCCCACAGAGCGCCACTTAGAGCGGCTGCGTGCCTCCTACATCCATCGATGGTTACATTATAGATGTACCCTAATAATAGTATTTGTTAAAGAAAAATACGCGCGCCGTTTAGGCATTTATGTTTTGGACATTTACCTGTATTTTTTCTAAATGGGTTTACTAAAAAAAATATGTGCATACTACTTAATATTTTTACATTTAAACAACCATTTAAAATCAATTAATTAATAACGCTAATTGGACAAAGTTAGTTCGGTTTAAAAAATAACTAAAAAATCTTTTATCCATACCTAAACCAATATAGTAACGTATCTGTTTATTAAATTACAGTTTATTCTACTACGTCCAATTAGCCTGTGAGGGTTCATTAAATTTACTTAGTAAAGATAATTTTGTACAGAAGATTAGGAGCTTAATAAACATTCGCAAGTGTTTATGAAATGAGCAAGCATTTCTAAACTTTCATGTGAATAAGAATTGCTAAAATATTGCTTACTCACTATAAATTGTTCTATGAAATACAATATAATAATAACACCAAGATTCACAAAAAGAGCCAACTAATCCGTCAAAACCAAAAGTGTGATCACTTAAAAAATAATAGGTATCTTCGGAGACAACCTTGAAAATTCCGATGGATCATCTAAAAATGGTCAACAATACTTACCTGCTATTTAATTGAAAAACTATCGGGCATACAGCTAGGTTCAATATTTAGTAAATACTAGTTGCGTACCGCGGTGTTACCCGCGCATAAAAATCTTGTTAAAAAAGTTAACTTGTCGCAAATATTGAAGATCATAATCATAACAACATATTTTAACCCATTTATTGATGTTTTTTTGCTTTACTGTATGTACGGTTTAGAGTTTATGATGATAGATTTATGTAAATTAAACACCGAAGCACTTGTAATAACTAATTATTTATATTAAACTGATTTCTATGCTATATGATTTATGATATATGCTAACATAACATTTATGATATATGATTATTGATGAGCACGATCTATCGACGGCGCGATTGCGAACGAACTCACTATCCGCGGGTCGCGGGCGCGATCGGTGATAAAAATGCTGATGAGGTAAAAGTTGAAAAATGCTAAAATTACAAAAATGTACGATGGCTCGTACGCTGTACATTAGAAAAATGCGTTGGACGAGTTGGGAAAGAGTCGAAATACGGCATGAAACGAGTAAAGGAAACTGACTAGATGCACAAGGTGACGTATTAAGAATGTGACCTATCAGGGGTAGCGCCGAAATAGCTAATGTGACGAATAGTCAACTTAACCAATAATTATGTTATTTTTTTATGACCACTCCGATATATCTCGATAAAGAAGACAAACACGCAAACATATTATATACTAGATGCGCCCCACGGTTTCACCCGCGGGTAAAAATTATCATATGTGTTAATCGTGCGTATAAGCTACCGGCATTTCAAATTTCATCGAAATTGGTTCAGTAGTTACCGAGATATAAGGTAACAAACATTCACACACACAAACTTTCGCATTTATATTATTAGTAGGATAGGATAGGACTACATTATTTTAAAGTTAATAAAATCGTTGTTCACACAAGTTAAAGTCAAAGACGTATGAGTGCATGATGTCTTAGTGATTGACGATACCTTCTAATTAAGAAGAGAAATTGTTTGTTTGTAATCTTTGTCTTTTTAAATATGTATTTATTTTTACTGTAAGGTTTACTATAGGATTCTCACTTCTTAATGCATGATGTGGCCTTTCTGTAATTAGGCCTACATGTAATTCAAAACCTGTCATGTATATCATGTAAGCTAAAATTTTTATTACATTTGTAAATCATGTAGTACTGTTGAAGGTCCATAAATAAATAAATAAATGAGGCCTTAGAAGAAAATCCGACAATGGTGGTTGTGAACTTTGATTTTATACGAAGATCCGAGTATTTATTCATTTTAATGTTTAATAAGGGTGGATTATTATCCGTTAAGTGTTCGTGAACGTGCACGAGTGTTGGCAAATGGTTTCAAGTTTATATAGGTAACCATGTATTTACGTTTTCTATTCAACGGTGTTTTAAAGCCTTCAGTAAAATATCCACCATTTTACGGATGACATTTTGACTGACAAAATAGGACTTTTACATTACATAACCGTACAAATTTTCACTCACCTGACATTGGCAGAATTATCGCTAAAAAGCGATAAAAAGCCTTAACGAAGGAGAAGAAGAGAAGAGGAACTAATAAAGCTTCAAACAATCGGAGCTTACTTAAATTATTATTTGTTAGTTGATACCTATATCTAATTTACAGCCATAGTAACTAAAACCAAAAACAAACGTTTTCTCGGCCAAAACCATGTTAACAGAACATTTTCTTACGTGTCCTGTTGTTTTAATTAAACGAAATTATAATGAGATCTTAATTAATGTAAAATTTAACAAACAAGTTAATTTAATATTGTTAAAGAAGCAAGGGCGACCGCCTAAAGCGGTTTTAGCACTGCTTGGGGTAATCCATTTAAACTTGAACTGTCTCCGACGCCGTCGTAATCTTCGCAACGCATCAGCCCGTGGAACTCAGTGTTGTGACTTTAAATAAAAGATCTGAAGAATATTGAGTAAAAGAATCTTGACGAAGATAAACAGACAGACACACAGATCAAGAACCACATTACCTAATGGTGTTTTAAAGTTCCACTTTTTAAAATGAATACCGAATACCCTAAATATGTTTAACTTGGTCCGGGCTGGCGATTTATGTAACTATCTATCACTTCAACCTGCTGCCTTTTAGCAAACAAAAAATCGTAGAAGGACTAATCCTTTTGCCATTTTTTTTACTAATTTTGCTATTTCTACGAAGTTTTTCAGTGTTTAAATCTACCAAGTTTACTAACTGTGTTATTCCACGAGTCAAGTGAAATAGGTATGTAGCCCCCTGGCTTTGCAGGGTTAATGGATTTGAAGGATTCTAGACTTACCCCTTTGTCAAGATAAATGAGAATTAGCTAGCTTTTGAACCTAGTCTCAAAGGAGGGTACCTAATCAGACTTATTTTATCATTCTGAACCCCTTGCTAATCTCATTTTATTGTGACAGCAAAATTAAGGTGGTTTAGAAAAGCCAAATAAAAATTAAAGTATTTCTTCATCGAATTTACTCTATACGAAACTCGAGTTTCGTATAGAGTAGACAGCTGAAAGGTGAGTCTGATTAGTCTGCCCCTTAAGGAGGACAACAGGAATAAAATGTAGGTACCACCTGTCTCCCTGTTAGCGATAGGAGGACTGACGGTAGGTACTACTATATAAAAAGTCCCCTATAAGTTTTATGACCGTTTATCCCCCTAAGGGGACATAGTAGGGTGACAGATGGTACTTCACCAAAGATCGAAAACGTGAGGGAGTCAAATTTTGCTCCTCCTTCAGCGGTTAAACCATTTTCAATTCGAAAAGTTCAGATTAATTTAATTTTACACAACAATTCTACTAATGTTCAGCTTCTCAAGCAATTAGGATATTACTCTTTGGAATTTAGTTCATCCTTTTAATTTACTGGTAAAGTTTCTCTCGGTTATTAACAGCGTAAATTTCAAACATTCTAGACGACGCGACGCATGGCGCTATATTAATTATAAGGGCATAAATATAGACAGACGTGTCGGCTGTGTCATAGAGTCAGGGTGGCAATTGCCACTCCTGGGCTGCACGGGCCCCTCTGCAGGCATAATTATATTTTTGCTTCTTACACGGAGAAAAGTTTTTTTTATCAACGATAGGCTAACATTTCACCACGGTCTCACCTGATGGTAAGTGACGACGCGGTCGACGATGGAGCATGCTTGCCTAGAAGATACCGGTTCACTCTAGCCTTAAAAACACCCAGATTATATTTGTCAGGAAACAATGACGCTGGTAAGGTGTCCTTTGGTGTCCGAATTGTAAACGAGGAATCAAAACGCTTTGTACGTATTCTAGAAATTTCTACCATATACGGATGCCGTGATTCCGTGCGTCTAGATGTACGATGGTAAAAAGGGGGTGGGGGAATTAAGTTAAACAAAAATTATACTTATTTTTTATATAATGTGATGATAAAAGTAGATGGAGATCATAATGATCTCACTAAAGATAACGACGACGAGAATAGTAGATTTTACGAATTTGTTAATTTTTAATAAATATTTCCTTCATTGTTGGACCTGAAGTGGCAGGCCCCTAGAGTCATGCCATCCGGGCCCCTTAAGCCCAGTCCAACGCTGGATAGACACATTGGGAAAAAAGGTTGCGGCCAACAGATAATTTTGAGTTAAACGGAGACAAACTTGATTATTGATAGTTTTTTGGCGGGAACGCGGAAAAGTTCACGTCGGTGCATTGTATTATTTTGCAAAACTTATGCTTTTTCCAGTGTTAATGTTTAAAATTGGTGGTGTTTTACGCATTAAGTGCTGAATTACGAGCATGAGTGTGGGCAAGTGATATAATGTAGTGAAACGTGGTTTTTCGTGTTGCTTCCAAAATTCTATAGAAGCCTCTAGTAAAGTTGCCACCACTTTACTAGGGCATGCCTTAGACTGGACTGAGACTACCTGACTTAGACTGGACTATGACTACGCAGACTGTGACTAAGACTTGACTTTACGTGAAATATTCTATCATTATGAAAAATTACAATACTTGACACTGGCTAAATACACTATGTGTGGAGCCAAAATATAAGAGAAAAAAAAAAAAACTTGATTATCTTTCATCCGGCGGTCAATAACAGTAGTATGGTTTTACGTGTTTTATTTTTGCCCATTTTAGAATCAATGGGGGAAACAAAACACAAGTATTTCTCTGTTACCTACACAGTATTAATTAGAAAGACAGTGAAATTATAATCAAAGCGTAAATCAAATCAAATCAAACAGTCACTGTTTGACGCAATAATATACGGCAGTATTAGAGAGAACGAGGAGATATAATTTATCAAACAATCAGCGCCGTATTTCGGAAGCTGGGTCAAATTAAGTATTACATTTTTATGCGACAGTAAACAATCCCAGGACAAAATAATTGACCGAGCAAGCGTAAAGCCCGAGCGAACCGTTGCTTGGGCAAAAATGATTTTGTATGCCCGATGGATGTCTGGCTGTCCGGCTGTCTGGCTGTTCTACTCTACAGGTCGCATTTCTCAACCGATTCTCGTGAAATTTGGTGAGCATTTTCAATAAAATTACCACAGAGCCGCTAGTGATACTGCTGTAAGTCTGCTACAATTCTTGCCATCCGAATCTTCTCGTAGATACGTCATTCGATGTAAGTGCCTCCCGTACCTATACCCTACTTACTTAAGCACCTACCTGAGGAAGAAATCTTTAAAAAATGCCCCTTTTGGGGGTTATTCCTGATTCATAGCCAGTAATAAAACAGGATTTTTTCTTCCCACCAGATCACTAGTTATCAAACTTGGTTTTCTAACGGCAATAAACGTTGCTCACAGTTATGTGTAGCACAGTATAAAAACAAAACAGTCCATTTAGGTACTGCTTATGCTACAACTCTGCCATCAGAAATCCAAAACTTCAAGCCCGTCGTAGATACGTCATTCGTTGTATGTCTACCTTTTTTGTTTCCAAGGAAATCTTTAAAAGATGACTGCTACGAATAAATAATGAGGCGTTTCTTTGGGGTACAACCGGGTTATGTGGGGCTTTCACCCACTAAAACTTTCGGTGTCGTGCCTTAGTACTGAACAAAGGGCCCTGGGATCTCCAGAGAACCGTACCGGATGTCCCCGTTGCACAGTTCCGCAACTCGTCCCGGAGACAAAAAAAACTGGAATGCTGGCACTTTGACATATAGGTACAAATGATCTTAGTAGGTTATACATAGATAGATAGATAGATAGATAAATTCTTTATTGACACTAAGGCAACACAATACAAAAACGAAAAACCATTATGAGCAGGTTACAATGAGTGGTTTTATCGATAAAAAGGGAATCTCTTCCAGAAAACCTTTTAATGGACTTTGATAGATTAATGAGCATTGACAGCAGTACTATAAAAGTCACTAATACACAGACAAATTTGTTTTTTTCTTTAATCTGTGACTTTCTGTAATCTATTAAAATAAATAGATGTACTCAGTAAAAAGGTTTTGCAAGATGGAGGATGCTTGTCAAATGGTTCTATAAATGTTTTAGAAATGCCTAAACTCATCTGAGTCTCAGATGAATAATACAGATAGTAGCATAACATAGTAATTTGTCTCAAGATCGTATCCTACAATACACAGCTAATTTTCTCCAGTAATAAATTCTATCAATCCTGGATTATTCAAATGGACGTGAAATAATGAAATCACACGAGAACGTATTTATATTAACAGGTTTATTGCGAGCTTAGCTGATATTTATTCCTAAAGGGCATATGCTTCAGTGAAGCAAAATTGAGTTTATACGTAAAAGCCATGTTTCATCGAGTAATAAAAATAATATTACGTGGGTAGAACTGGAAGGCATTCTATATTCTGGTATCAACTTTTCTGAAAATCACTTGAGCTGATATAGAAATTTAGACCCATTTCTGTCAAAGACCTCTATGTATACTAGACAGGACATTTCTAACTGGCACTGTCGAGCCGACCAGCATACTATCGCTCATATGAAGCTGGGCACTCAAAGAGACTGCACGTGTTTTGCAATAAAACGTATGATTCGAAAATGCCATCGTGCGTGCTCAGATAGTCGGGGAAAACAAGCGAAATCGTTGATTTGAGTGTCCAGCTTCGTATGAGCGAAAGTATACTGGCCGGCGTACTAGTGATCGACAGGGCCAGTTAGAGATATCGTGTCTAATATACATAGAGATATTCGACTTCTGTCTCGAAAGCTATTTTTATAACGTCACAATAAAAAAAACGTGGACATTTTACACAGCGCCATCTAGCCCTAAACTAAGCAAAACTTAGATATACTATGGGAACTAGATAACTGATAGAACACTTTTTGTTTGTAAGAAATAAATTTCTATGTTTGTAAATACATACAATATATTAACACCCAAACACAAAAAGGTGCATCACTAAGAAAAATATCTCTAAAAAGAAGCATGTCAATTTCACACAGATCCCATGCTCTTTTAGCGCCAGCATATATCACAAAGGGCTACGTTGTTCATCTTTTGTGCCACAAGTGCTATTACAGATTTAAAAGAACACTACATCTTTTGTTTGTCAAAAGCACGCCAGCCTACTTTCTTTGATGTGCAGGCAAGCCGCGTCTACAGAAGCCCTGAAAATAAGTATAAATATAGGTATAGGGTGTAGGTGGTAGGGCATTTTTAGTGCTTATCTGGCTAGCTAATAGGACCTACAATTTACGAATCCAGGTCTTCCAGCAGCCTCACTTTAGACTTAGTTCCTAATCCAAGCGTAGCGGGGCGCCGCCATAAGCCATAAGTGTTGTCACTTAGGGAGCTATGCTCGGGGTTTCCTTGGGTGGTAAAATCCAGAATATGGAGCTCCAAAGCAGAACTAAAGTCATCGACTAGCATTCAAAATTAGCAAGTTGAAATAGCATGGGTACACGATGTCACTCGCAGAACCGATAACCGATGAGAAAGAAAGGTTCTCGAGTGGAGACCATGAAGTGGAAGACGCAGCGTAGGCCGGCCGGCTCCCTACTAGCTGGAATGAGGATCTGGTTAATAAAAACCGCGGGGAGCAGCTGTATGCAAGAGGCAAGTATCTAGCCGGTGAAAATAGTGCTCTATGGAACAGGCCTATGTTCAGAAGTGAACGTCTTCCGGCTGATGTTGGCGATAATGATGAACGTCATTTAGCATCAGGTGAAATGTGATTAAGTACCCTATATCTAACATAAAAAGGTACCTACCAAACGTAGATGCAGAGACGCAATTCCAGTTTATCCTATGGGTGGGTATGGATTTTTCGTTCAATACATTTACATATAGTAAATATCTATTGGATAATTTTATCACATTTTTACAGAAGCAAGCACCTTAAGAGTAAATTGTATTATTTGTGAAAATATATTGTATAAGTAATTGACGCTAGATATTAAATAAAATTAAGGTCGCGCGCAGTAGATACTCCTATTACTTGAAATATACTGTTCATACAAGAGTCGCAAATAAACAGAAACGTTCGAAGAATTTCAGGCTCAATTTTTATATTTTGCCTTGAAATCACATGATCTCTATAAAATGTAACTGCAGCAGTAGCGTAAAAATCCTATTTTATAAACTTATATACTTAGACAACATTTACTTAGCAAACTTTTTCTGTCAACAAATCGTGCGAAACATGGCAGAGCAGGTGGCGAGAGCAGCGATATTAAATTATCCTATGCATAAATCCTGCGGAAACATTTTTAGGCTCCGCGGGTCGACTCAAGGGCAAAAAAGGAGTCACTTTACATTTTTACTCGGGTCGTAAGCCCAGAAATGAAAAAAACCTAGATATAAAACAAATCCCGTACTCGAACTCTAGAAACTTCTATAAAGAAAGCTAAAATAACCTGCTACGGTTTTAGTACAATCACATAAGACTTCATAGTACCTATAGGTACAGAGGATTTAATCCACAAATAATTGGGACTGTTGCTACTACGTAATAAAATACAATTCAGCTCACCATAAATTTATAATCACCTCCAAACTGCTTCTCAACTATCCTCTTTCCATCATAGAACTACAAGGCTTGGTGATTCCTCACATCCTTATATCGTTAGTGTACCACAAGTCCGCACTAAGCGCTTTGCTGTCATTCATATTCCGAACCGCCAAGGAATGGAATGCTCTTCCAACAACAAGCAACAGTGTTTTCTCATGGGTCTTTTCAAGTCAAGAGTGGATGGGGATCTCATGGGCAAACGTGCTCCACCTCAGACAGCTTCGTCACTTACTACAGGTGAGTTGTTGTCAAACGTATGCGCATAATAGCATAGACAAAAACATACCTAACTCATTTTTACTGATGCGATCTTCTCTTTTTATATCTATATAACTATTAAAACCTTGTACCTACTCCATCAAGTGGCGGCAACCTAGTCACATATACAGGTAAATGAAATAACATAAAGCCAGGTACAGGTCTGTGCATAATGCGATAGGTTTTTTGTTTGCATTGATCCACAAGAGAGATGAGAGGCCTGTAAAAAGTTTATATACTGTACGTATTTACTTCTTATATAAAATATGACGACCGCCCTCCGGTCGCCGGAAAACGTAGGCGTCCCAAAGGCAAACGACGGCGTTTTGTCATCCTGCAAAGCCACAAATTGTCGCGTGTCCCGGAAAAGCCTTTTCTTTAGCTCTCACTACATTTTGAGCTTTCTTTTATTTTATTTTATTTTCAATAATTGAGACGGTTTCTGTGAATTTATATGGCTTTTATAAATAAAGATTAGCATTGGTTTATTTATTCCAAATTTACGTATCGTTATTTTTAAATTCAAAAATGTTGTTAGTTTGAGTGCTTTTTGTCATCAACCTTATAATGGCTTTTTTTCTACGAAGTTTTCACGGGTTTTTTTAAATTATTTCAGCAGATCTCACATAATAAGTATTTTTCCACATCTATTATCTTTGATCATATAACGAAGGGATGCGAGCATGCACTCGAGTGAGTAACGAATAAGTCTGATGCCATTTCTTGAGGGAGTGAGTTAAACATGTATAGCACACATTAACTTCTCATGCACACTCATGCAAGAATCAAGATGTGTCTACCTTTAATAAATGCAGCATATCAAAAAGCCTGAAAAATTCGTTCAACCCATGGTAAAGTACCTCGGCAGAGAAAAGAACGTAGCTATAGCTATAGTTCCCATTCTGATGTTTCTTGGTCTATAATTACAGATAAAAAAAGTCACTAAATCCTCTAAAGTTAAAGCAGAATACCATCATTTTCAGGCGTTTAAATTAAACAGTTCCCAGTTTTCCAGAACCATTTCGTTTTCTGTCAGAATTATATACCCACCATCTTTGAACAATCGCAACTCGTGCCCAAATTTTCCACGTGAAAGAGGTTTACTTTACCATATTCAAAAGCAAACTTATTTACACAGAGGTAATATAGAGTAAAGACTCCAAGAGCGCACGTTTGGCGTTATCTCAACATACGCGACTTCTGTGACATGCATAACAAGCAAACCATAGGCACGTCTCGAGCCGCGGAGTCCAAGTAACTAACAAACTAATGCATATGGACCAAAGACTTCTATTACATTATACCTCTATGATATGGACTTAAAAAAATTTAAACTCTCGATAAGCATTAAAATAGTACGTAGGTTTTTAAAATCAGAAGCTAATTTACGTAGTTAATTATTTATAAATTTAAGTATCGATGCAAAGCGAATACCGTTTGTGTCACGAATCACACAAACGGTATTCGCTTATCACAAACGTCCAGTATTGAGTGTTGAAAAATAAATAAAATGAATGTATTAAGAGAAGACTAAGAAGTGTATACCCACACACGAAATATATTTAAAGACGTACAAGTAGGTATAAGCATAAATTATATATGCACATTCCAAGATTCTATCCAAACTATTGACACCAAAATGAAAAAGAATTTGTTAAGAGTTAGAGGGGGTGGAAACCGTTTTCGCCCGAAACACTAAAACATAGGTCTGGTCTGGTCTGGTCTGGTCTGGGTGTTAGGTGTGTAGGTACTCACGGGCTGAATTGTCTCTATCATACGTGCGGTTAGCAGAGCGAAGGCAATAAAACTTTCAAATACCTGGGGGCGTACCGTGAGCTCTTAGCGCGATTCAAAACCGAGCCTACACTGGATCGCTTGTCAAAATCCCCATACAAAAAAAAAACAAAGCGATCCAATATAGGCTCAGTTTTGAATCGCGCTAAGAGCTCACGGTACGGCCCCTGGACGGTCTTAGTAAAAACTGACAAATTGGACCCAGAGAGGACTCCAACATGCCTCTTGAACAAAACGAGAAAAATACTTTTGCTGCGAGTGATTGAAACAAGATTACAATATAATATTAATATAATATTATAATATTATATGGATTTAAGTAATATAACAATAACGAACTAAATTCTGGTGTGAATAAATAAATTAACGAAATTGTGATTGATAATCTACCCTCATTTTGTTTACTTAGATGTTTTGGTACTAAAATTTGGTTAAAATTTTATGTTAATGGTTTCGTGTGGTTTTGATTATTTTTCCTAAACGTAATTAGATATAGGTATGATTTTTATGTGATGTTTATGTTATACACTGTAGGTACAACAAATTATTACAGAATGAAAGAGACTGAACTTCACAACACGGGATTTATCCTAGTGTGGTGTTCAGGGATCTGCCACTCTACTCACAATGTTAAAATATTGTAACATTATTGTAACAAATAAGTTTATATGATTAAGTTAAGAACTTTATTGTGTGAAATTCCATTTCATTTTGTGCAAGGTAATAAAAATTTCATTTCATTGCATTTCAATATTATATCGTGTTAAAATGACTAGAATTGTCCTTGTTAGAATGATGATAAACATACCTTTTATATTTAATTAGTTTTCTTCTTTCCTCTTCTCTGACTCTCACCTCCTCTTTTCGCACATACCGTTTTAATCGCACAGGTATGACCTGTATTTGACATTGCTACGTCGCGAACAAATTGAAAATACTCGGTGGAAGGACGATACCGCATACTGTATTGAAAATACCAACGACAAAGTTCCTTTGATGAAATAAGCTGGAAAACATTGTTTGTTTGGGTTGTGTTTTGTTTAATTTTTGTTTGCAATGTGGTCACTGGCGTTGATTAATCCCTGTAGAGAATTATAGTATTACATGATGCTATCTATAGACTAGACAGTAAATTCTATAGTATAGTAAATTGCTCGCTTTTAGTTTTGTTGAAGCTAACACAATATTTTTATCCTATTGTTTTGGGAGCGCTTAACATGACAACCAAGTTAGCTTGATAAAAATAGGATTTAGGTACATTTGTCTACATATTATAAATGATAATCATACAGCATCTAGAAATCCTACACAGATGTATAACAAATGTAATTTCTATTTTTAACGTCTGTTCGCGCACTTTGAGATTTTTATATATTTATTAGTGGGAAAGAACAGGTATGTGTTAAATGTGTGTTGTCAATTAAAATGAACCGACTCAAAACTAAATAGATACTCACTGGCACATAAAAACATTAACAAGTATGTACAGATAGGTCCTGTACTTGTCATTAAGCACTTTGTCCATTGATTTGCTTGGAGCATTTCTTTAAATTATTTATAGGGTTCTGATTTTTACTTCTAAAAGTGCTAAAAATGGCCTATTTGCAATAAATTGCTTCCTTTGACTTTGATGCAAACGTTGTTCAGGTTTAGTATTTACTAAATAGTCTACGCCGTAGACTCTACAGGGTTTTCATTAAATTATACCTGTACCATACAGTTAAGAGTATCGAAAATATTATAGGTCTGTGCTTTCTACTTGCTATTTCATTACTACGACCTACGACATTTTGGGTCAGTTCACAAGTCAGTTAGGATTTATGGACGGCTGAGTCGCGTGGTCATCTTGCGTGCGTGGCGTTTTGCCATACGTATCTATTTGTTCTTGAATCGACAACCAGATATTTTTCTCTTTAAAAAAAACACTCAATTTCTGGCATACTTTTCCTAGAGATAAAATATGCAGAGGCTAAGAAGTTTAGACTAGATAGTTATAGATAAACAAACATCGCTACCAATACCGCAGAGTATCTAATACATACTATTGACAGATTAATACAGCAAAGGTAAATCCAATAGAATAAGATCAGAAACAAAGCATGTTGAATAGAGACGGATTTCATCTGATGCTTTCTCAGACAATGGGATGGTTGAGCCTGACACGGTATCTTACAGTAGGAGCTATTGTGAGGTGGCAGTCACTGCAACCATTGTGCTTACAGACAAATGAGTGTGGAAATCGCGATCTATTTCAACAGAACGGCTATGAAATAGTGTCAAATTCACTACTTGCTTATCGTCTGTGAAAGTAAAGATTTACTTACAGATGACTCAATAGCTTACAAGCCAAATAATTGTAGAGTAAATTCAATAGCTTACAAGCCAAATAATTGTAACGTAAATTCAATAGCTTACAAGCCAAATAATTGTAGAGTAAATTCAATAGCTTACAAGCCAAATAATTGTAAAGTAAATTCAATAGCTTACAAGACAAATAATTGTAGATTAAATTCAATAGCTTACAAGCCAAATAATTGTAAAGTAAATTCAATAGCTTACAGCCAAATAATTGTAGAGTAAATTCAATAGCTTACAAGCCAAATAATTGTAGAGTAAATTCAATAGCTTACAAGCCAAATAACTGTAGAGTAAATACTTATACTGAGTTAACGAATGTTGGAGACAGTTCGGCCAGCATGTTGGGTACGCTACCTACCGGTAGTGGGCTGGAGCATTTGGACTGTCTATAGGCCATCGCGGCTATTATACAGTCCATAAGTGTTCTTTGTAGTAGGTAGTGTAGTTAGTTTAGTTTAATTTAGTTTAGTTTTTATTATTGTAGTAGTTAGCTTGAGTAATAAAGGCAATTTGCCCGTTAAAAAAATAAAAGAAAAAAAGACAGTTCAGAAGGTGTTGAAAAGAGATGAAGTAAAGCTAAGGGCAGGAAAAAGACAAGAAAAATAAAAGCACAGATAGACAAAAAAATCTCTGAATAAAAGGATAAAGTAAAACAACTGTGACGCAAATTTCGCATAGTGTAGTAGTATCTTACAACTTTTTTTTTGTTTAATCTTTAATTTTTGGGAGCTTTAGTCGCATGGCGATTATGTCAGCTCCATTATGTACATTCAAATTATATTCTAAATAAATACATCTAGTATCATCTTAAAAAGTGTCTTGGCAGCCCCACTCAGTGGAAAAGCCAAGACACCTTGTATTACTCCTATATCCGAAAAATTTAACCCATACTGTGCTAACATGTGTGCTCTCACAGACTGGGTCCTGACACACTCCACTAGGACATGATGTACGTCCTCTAGGACCCCCACAATTAAGGGAGTCCGCTCTTCTCATCAATCTTACAACTTTAAAATCTACCGTATTACTAATCGGAATATTCTTCCAGTTTTGCTTGAGATATGCTATCAATAGAATGCTACATAGTGCCGAAATTTGAAATTGCGAATGTTTAAAGCATCGAAAACGTAAAACGAAATATCAACACCATGAACAATCATACAGTGGATGTTTAATCATGTTTTTATTGATTACCATCAATAAAAACTTTATTATAATGAGTCAAAATCTAGCCCTTCTTCAAAAACAATAGTTACAGCCTCAAAAGATTTCTATTATTTCTGCATTGTACATGAAGCTTTATTTATATGAAACTAACTTGAGTAGGTGTCAGCAGAGGTACTGTTGATAATATTTATGTTTATTAAAACTGGCGTGTTCTTGGCTACCATTTTAAGTTTAATTTACATGCCCCATTTTAATAGTTAAATCGTAACCTACATAGGAAATGCGTTCTCCGATATTTTACGACACGTTACTTGTAGTCGTTATGCACAATTATTACCTATGGGCTTTTGCAACCGAACATAAACCATTAATGTTCTGTAATTACTTACTTAATGAAAAGGTTCCACGTACAGTGGTTAACTTGAGGGTTGATATCCAAGCAAACACTAAATATAAAATGAACATAACAGATTTCGAGCGGCCTAAAAATTCATCAATGCTCACCCCCTGCCTACATTTGAAGAGAGCATAAACCGATGCACAAACCTATATCAACCTTCCGTTAAGATATAGTATCGAAAAGTCTATCTCTTTGCAAATTCGAACCTATATACGATCAACAAATAGCAAGTCATCCTCGCCAAACACCAACGAGGCTGTCATAGCTTTAAAAAATGGTACTCATTATGGTGATAGTTCACTAAGCATTCACTTCGCTAGATCCAAAAATAACATACTCTCTTCTTTCATGGTCCACACCATGCATTCAGCATATTATTTTTGGAGCACCTGTTCCCTAAATATGCCAATGTTGCTGACCATTTGCTTCCAAAACGTCTCCCCGCGACGGTCTTCGGTGAATCTAATGTGGCACTGCCGTCATACACTCTATTTTGTGTTCTTGGTTGCCAAAGCCCTTTCATTCTCACCGGTTTCCGATTATGTGAGTTAATTTAATATGCCGCTGCACATTACCTCTTTCTTGTTTTTCCGCGTCATCATCATCATCATCATCTCCGTAGGGACCATTCTTCCATATTCTTCTTGATTTTTTTTCCCTGCAACGGCCTAAGCTGAAGCCCGCACCCCAAGGGTGCCCTTAATAAATAAATAAATAAATGTGTGTGAACATTTCACACGGCGCCATCTAGCCCTAACTAAGAATAGCTTGTACTGGGAACCAGATAACTGAATATAATACTTACATACTTTTTGTTTGTAAATACATACATAGAATACAATATAACACCCAGACATAGAACAAACATCGTTGTTGATCACACAAATGTTTGTCCCGAGTGGGAATCAAACCCACAACCTACGGATCAGAAGGCAGGCCAACTGAGCTATCAGGCCAGTCAGGCCTTGAGCTAACTTTTTTTTAATGTAAAGCAATGACGTGATGAGCTAGTTGTTCGCCTGGTGTTAAGCCACACGCCCGCCCATAACAGATAGCAGTGTCACTCGGAAATCTAAATTAAAGTTTCGCGTGACACTGCGCATTGCGCACGTTATCCTGAGACATCACACAGTCTAAAAAAGTTTTCTCGCCTGTGAGATCAGTACGTAAAGTCTCATTTGCCCAGTAATTTCACTAGCTACAATGCCCTTCAAACCGGAACAACGTAGTGCTTGCACACTATACTGCTTGGCAGCAGAATAACTGGCAAAGCGGTGGTACCTACCTAGACGAACTTTGCAGAAAAGTTGGTAGATAGTTGCTTCCCGCTTTTGACGGATGGGATGTGATGCTGTGAAAGTCGGCACAGACAAAAAAAAGTTCGTTCTTATTTCAAAAAATCATCATTCTGTAAAACTCTACTATGGGGCATAGGCCCACGCAACGTACGCATTTTTTTTTTAAGATAAAGATCATTTTATTGTCAAACATGGCATTGAGTTCGGTTCTCACAGTGTATAAGCTGTGTATTAATTCCCAAGCAACTTTATCCAAACGGCAATAAAGCATCCTACCTGGGAACAGACATGTCGTAGTGTCTACATTCGAGTCAAGCTTCCGGTTCCGGTTGGCAAGTGAACTACGGTTGCCGGAACTGGCAAGTTTGCCGCAGTACTGCCAACATTAAGTGCATTGTCGTTAAAGTTCCGGAAGGTTTTTGTTAGCATTGTTCTTGTTTAGTTGAGTACACAGTAGAGTTAAGGTGGAACGTTTCATTAGCGCGGCAAATTCAAATTTTCTTGCGTTCTTTTGCCAATAATAGCTTATTTACTAAACGTGATTACATTAAAACTGATTTAACGTAAAGAAATAGAATGTATCAACAAATTACGATTAAAAGTATTTTCTAGATATCATTGGTTTAGCGACAAATGGCAATAAACAAAATTTCGTTTTAGTTTTTCAGTCTATTGTCATTTGTTGCTAAACCAATGATATGTAGGTGATACTTTTAATTGTAATTTATTGGTACATTTTATTTATTTGCGCAAAACTAGCTTTCATGTAATCACGTTGAGTAATTAAGCTATTATTGGCAAAAGAACGCAAGAAAATTTGAATTTGCCGTGCTAGTGAAACGTGCCACCTTAATTGATAAATTAGCATTCAAAACGATATATTTGCATACATAATAGCTAAGGAATTAAAAATTAAAATGTATCATAAAACTTTTGACTTTTTGGAATTGTTGTAATACCCCTGATTAAATACTTACACAGATTAATCTTATTATTGTTATAGCGATGTATAATAAATTGTTCTCATTATCATTTAACCGTATACGCCATTACTCAGTAACCGTATTTAATATAAATAATTATATTAAATGGAGCGACTTAACGACCTGGAAAATAACAAACAAGCATGTTAATTAAATCAAATAGGTACCCAGTCACGCATACTGAAACATTATATTGCAGTGTATTCAAACTGCGGCCCGCAGTAGTTATCTGGTCAAATTACTTATGGTGGAACGTTTCATAGGACGGTAAATTCGAATTTTCTTGCGTTCTTTTGCCAATAATAGCTTAATTACTAAACGTGATTACATTAAAACTGATTTAACGTAAAGAAATAGAATGTATCAACAAATTACGATTAAAAATATATCCTAGATATTTGGTTTAGCGACAAATGGCAATAAACAAATTTCGTCTTAGCTTTTCAGTCTATTGCCATTTTGATTGATACATTCTATTTATTTGCGCAAAATTAGTTTTCATGTAATCACGTTGAGTAATTCAGCTATTATTGGCAAAAGAACGCAAGAAAATTTGAATTTGCCGCGCTAGTGAAAAGTTCCACCTTAATGCCATCCTTATGATTTAATTAGGCATAGCATTAGGCTCAATATTTTAGTATAGATTATAAATAGAGATATCGTTTTTTTATAATTTTCATAAACAGTTCACTCAAAATAAAAACCTATAAATAAGGTTTGCAAAGTCGTGTAAGGTGCACGCTTTGTTAAAACAAATTATAAACTTTTAACAAACTTTGTGGATAAAATTTTACCCACGTTTTAAAGTAGCCGTTTTTGTGGCTTTGCTGATAAAAAGTGTGGACGGGAATAACCTTAATTTCCTCAGGTAATGAATTGTAAATAACTTCAATAAGCGGTTAAAAAGTGTGTGATTGAATAAACATACTATAAATTACGTACCTATAGACTATCAAAAAATAAGTAAACATCTCATTTGCCTTTTTCTCAAATGTAAATAGCTAATAATTATATATTTTTTGCATGTAGGAAAATGTCTTATAAAATAATGAATCATCCCGAAGTTTGGCTTAGACTATACATATTTGGTATCCTTTACAAACCTATTCAAAAAAAATGACATTCATGTTAATAGTGACTGAACAGCTGGAAGACGCCCAAACTGAACACAGGCCTCTCCCATAAAAAAACAACTTTGGACGCTACTCAATAGATAAACAAATACAAAATGGAACGTTTCAATTAATTTAATTGTTAATCACAGTTTTTATGTTTAATATTTTTGCGATAATTTTGTGCCACACGGGCTCTCCTGACTAACAAAAGAAAATGGCGATCCGACTGGGAATTTTGGCACATGGATTGCTGAAGGTCTATCTAGCACACAGCGTATTTTTAGCGACGACGCTCATTTCACGTACATTTACTACCTTTTGGGCATTTATATCGCGCGCGCATTCATGAAACGCACGTCGCCAGCGCATAAAGCCGGGTCCAGAAACGTATCGCTTACCCGATCTGATCGCTGTATCCGTATCGCCGTATCATTCGCCGTACTGTATCAAGCTCCGTATCTAGTTATGGACGTTTATTTAATTCCGTATCGTAACTGTCGTATCCTCAGAATCGTCACAGGCACCACATCAGGCGCGGATCCAGCCCTCAAATAAAGTTGTGGGCACGGCGACCCAAAAATCGGCCAAGTGCGAGTAGGATTATGGATTCACTACGATGAGTTCCTACGTATGTACGACGTTTACAGGATGTATGACGTCTCGATGAAGACCTTATACAGCGTAGATAGGCAAGGGCTTAGCCAGAATTTTGTGCAGGGAGAAGCTATGGTAACAGTAATTTTTGAAGCTGATTTTTGATTCTGCACCATTGCCACTGATTTAGTAGAGACTAATGCGCGATCGAAGCAAGCGCCAAAATTTTGCTTGTTTTAAAAATAAATAAAGACTAAACACGTAACATTTTAGATACTTTCAAATAAAAGCTCCCAATCTGAAAATGAAATGATTGAAAAGAAGTAAACGCATTCGAAGATAGCCCAGAACTTCGGTAGTTTACAGACAGATGTAGGAATCCAACTGTAAGGAAAGACACAGCCGGTAAAATTGCGCGAGCGAAGCGAGTGCCAAAAATTTGCATGTTTATTAATAAATCGAGACAACACTTAAAAATTCAGCTACTTTTAATAAACTTAGAGCTCCCTAACTTAATGAAGAAAAGGTTGATGTTGATGCGCTTTCGCTCACATTCTCGCTCATATTAGTATGAAATGTCAAATAGTAAAATTCACTGCTGTCCTGCTATGCCTATGGTCAAATGGTTTGTGATTTTTATGCGATGGCGTGCAGTCATCAGTAGTTATAGCAGTTGACTGGAAGAGCATAATAAGTATACTTGGTATATTATATGTAGGTACGCAACGTTACTCGCCCACTTACTGTTACCCACATATTGCTAGAAGGGCAGCTGTACCCTCTCTGCCCAATGCCAATACTTGGCTACTGGCCATGTAGGTACCTATATGGCCACGCGGGTGAAGCGAAGCTAATTTTGAATTTCATAAGGCATATCAGCCTGTCGATGTCAGTTAGGGTTGTGGGCACGCCTACCTTGCCCACTATAGTAGATCCGCGCCTGCACCACACCGTATCTCCTTAGATGGTCGGATGAAAACTGACTCGAAATGGAACGGGCCGTATGACACTTTGTATCAGCGCGGCGTATCAAGACTGCGTATCATGATCGCGTATCATCACCCGTCCATATGGTGATCACGTTCGCGTCGGTGATACGGATACAGCGATCGGATCAGGCAAATGATATATACTATTTGGACCCGCCTCTAAAAATACGCCGTGTACATAGTACATAATACATAGGCTTTATATTACCAGAATCAACAAAAACAAAATGATACTGTCTATCCCGGAAAATGAGAGTTCTTGGTTGGTTTGCGAGTAGAATTGCGGAGTGTCTCTGTTTAAAGTTATTTTTGTTGAACTTAAAATGTACAAAGCTAAAGTGAAAGTTTTAAAAGGAACCCAGCTGCAACATATAAATTAGCAGTAGAAGCGCAATTTTCGTGTTTACTCCGGCCATTTCTTTTGTAGCAAGCAATTTTCTCTCGGGAGCGGTCGAGCGAAAAATAGTCTCTCTCAATATTTAATGACTTGGATACCTTTTGCCCTATAAATAGCGGAGTAAATCTAAATACAAATTTATTTAATGACATAATCAGTTACAAAGTTATATTACTGTTAATTATTATTTTTACTTGCCTGATAGCTCAGTTGGTAGTAACCTTGCCTTCTGATCAGTAGGTTGTGGGTCCGATTCCCACTCAGGCCAAACATTTTGTGTGATGACATCGATTTTTGTTCTGTGTATGAGTGTTATATTGTATTTTTATCAACAAAAAGTATGTAAGTATTCTATCAGTATCTGGTTCCCATAGTACAAGCTTTGCTTAGTTTGGGACTAGATGGCGATGTGCGAAATGTCCACAAATATTTTATCATCATCATCATCATCACACACACAGCCTGAAGACGTCCACTGCTGAACATAGGCCTCCCCCAGAGAGCGCCACTTTGAGTGGCTGCTCACCTCCTGCATCTATCAAATAACATACACACATACAAATATTTATTATTATATATTAGAATAGGGAATTATGGGATAAAAACAATATTACGTAGGTACTTATAAATACTTACCGACCTCTGCTCATAAGAAATAATTTTATTATTTAATCTACTCCTAAAAAATGTATGATTTTATAGCAGTAATATCACCTGCTTATTAATCTACAGATTAATAGAAGGCTTTCTATGCTGTTTTACCTTTTTTAAGAGCTACTAAAACCCTAAAATATTTCTGGGATTAAAGTGATTTAACTATAGGTAGGTACTAACTTTAAGTATTTTGCAGACAGAAACCATATTTTTTCAAGGAAAATGACACGAAGGTAACATTTTACCTCGTATTTTGTTCATCCAACTTCCGGCTGATCCTTCTGGATTAAGTAGAAAGTATTTACCTTGTAAAATTAAAACGTTACTTTTGAGCCTTCTCCATTTCTCAACGAGTTTTCTTGAGTTTCATCCGTGAAAAAATATTTTAAAAGCGGCGTCTCTAAATATTAATGGAAATCGCATGTACCTATTATATAATTATATATTATACTTTATTTGTATGTATTGTCTGCAGATTACTCTAAGCAGGTGATACTGCTTAAAAATTATAAATATTATAAAAAAAGTATGCATTTATACCCACAAAGCCTACTTAGTCAAACTTAATTCTTAGTTTTAGCAATATTCAGAAAGGACAGTGTCCATTTCTGGCTAAGCGTGGACACGATGCTCTAAAAAAACAAATTTGTCAATAAATCAGTTTATTTTCGAAACGAATTTTCATGCTTTTCTTTTGTAACCACTTACACATAACAAAAGTACGATTTTAAAGTATTTAACCTAATAACATCCCGGGTCAGTCGATCTTTCTTAATGTAGTGTTGCCAGCAACTAACTTCCTATGCAAAATAATTATTCGCAAATCGATTATGATATCACAATCATGATCTAGTTCAGCTATTATTTGACCATTTAAATATGTCATTTTACTTAAGAATATCCCCTTTAATAAATAATTATTGGTTTTATTTAAACAAACATGTCTACAATCTACGAAATTTATATGTAAAGTAAAAATCAATTTTAAATTATCGATTTTTATTTTTTTGCTTATGGCAATGATAAAAAACTAAAGTCGATAATCAATATGTCAATCAAATTGTCAATCATTCGCTTTATTATCCGGCATCGTGAATACTCGTGAATATCGTTTCGTTTGAAATTGTACTCATTTTTTAACATGGACTCCAGTGCTTCTTCTCACGTTGACCCACGCTCGCCTACGGACACCGACACTGCCTCTGACGACCACCCTCGCCCGCCTACGGACACCGATACCTCACTTCACGTTGACCCTGGCTTGAATATGGATATTCAAGCCAGGATGGAGGATTCAACAAGCTCCAAACGAGGCGTCGCCGCTTCCTTTGGTGGAAATGGAACAATCACCTCGTTGTGCTAATTGTGGTACAGATGTGGCCCAAACGAGGAGACAGAGCCTTCGTCTTGTGGAGATCCAATCTGTTCTAAAACGGTGGATTGCTCCACAAGCGGTATCAGTTTCTAGATAATGTATTACTAACATACGATTCTGAATAAAAATAAAAATATAAGTAAAGATGTTCGTTATATTTGAAAAATAACCTTTTAATGTATGAAAAAAGTCTCAGGGAGCATCTGGTTACAAAATAATTATGATATTTTCTCATAGGCTGGCATAAGCTATCAAACCTATGTCATATTTATGCTGATAGTGCCTGTCCACGTCTAGCCAAAACGTCTATACAAGTGAACAATGTCCTTTAAATGAAATATTATGTGTATATTATGCAAAGGCCCGATTTATTCTGATAAAAGTTACTCATAACATCTGAGAGTGCCGGGTGGGCTGCTATTCTATGAAGGGTGGATTTGACCAAACTTAGAGTTATGCGCGAGTAACTATACTAGAATAAATCTATTCCACGATCTTAAACTAGAATAACTCAGGGTGGATTCGACCAAACGAGAGTAAGGGTTATACTTAGAATAAATCGCCAGTTATCCGAGAGTAAACCAATTTCACATTTTACCATCTGCACTCAAGCCTATTCGAGAATAATAACTTATACTACCTTTTTTGGTGGAATAATAAATTATTCCGAGAATAGTTTAATAGCGGTCGCGCGCCATAGAATTCCAACTTTTACTTACCTGCACTATAATACGACAAAGTTAAGTTGATATGACATAAGCTTGAATACCGTGGCGTTGTAGAACAATAATTGTTAGCTGGGTAACAGTTTCGTTCATCGTTCATTCCGCTATTCGTGTATAAGCATAGCTATACTTTGTATTGCATGGTAAAACGACTAATGAATTATTCCAGTTTAAGATCGTAGAATAGAGTTAGTCTGGTATAGTTACTCGCGCATAACTCTAAGTTTGGTCAAATCCACCCTAAGCCATGCAATACAAAGTATAGAATACTTATACGCGAATAGCGGAGTGAACGATGAACGAAACTATTACCCAGGTAACAATTATTGTTCTACAACGCCAAGGTATTCATGTTTATGTCAAATCAACACAACTTTGTCGTATTATAGTGCAGGTAAGTAAATGTTGGAATTATATGGTGCGCTGCCGCCATTAAAATATTCTCGGAATAGTTTATTATTCCACCAAAAACGGTAGTATAAGTTGTTATTCTCGAATAGGCTTGAGTGTAGATGGTAAAGTGTGAAATTGGTTTACTCTCGGATAACTGGCGATTTATTCTAAGTATGACCGTTACTCTCGTTTGGTCGAATCCACCCGAAGTCCGATGCAATGTCAGCTTAATCTAACACGGAGGCATGAGGGGTATACCGCCAGAACTAATAATTTCATAACATTATAGAAACTATGGTGGATGTATTCATAAGTACAACTAGTAAACGGCTAGCACTCACGTAATTTTAGTCGAATAACTCGACCGGTGTTTAGGCAATAAAGATGTTGTGTGTTAAGTCACATTATGTGAAATGATTGTTATATGTAACATTTTTATTTGGAACAAAATTATGATAATCTGTTTAAGAATTTCAACAGTGAACCGTTTAGCACCTAAGGCGTTCGCTGCAGTATACGAGTCAAATATTAAACCACCTTCAAGCACATCATACTTGCTTTTGATAATAAAAATTACGGATTTAAATAACTGCTTTTGATGATAAAAACAACTACTTTAAATAACTGGCTCGACTTTATTATTACATCGCTCTTAAAAGACGGGAAACCTCAACAATTGAAATTCCATTACCTGCTTTGTGCTAGGACTTCCTATTGTTTCGAAATTAGTTTCGGTGGGCGCCTAAAGTTCTAATAACACAATTTTATATAAGCGATCTTAATTTAATCAGTAAGACCAACCCCCCCCTTTAAACCCCCCCCCCCCCCCTCCCCCCACCTTAATAAACCTTATACGAAAGCAATTTCACGTTATAAGTGAAACTTTATCGTTTTTTTTCAAGCTGAAACTGCTGGACTGGTTTGGATGAAATTTTACATTGATATATTGCTTACACGCCCGACATCAACGTGATATAAATAATTAATCTTGGACGAATCCAAACATAATTATATAATTAAGTTGATTGTGGGAACAATAATACATAATAATATGTGTAAGTACCTATCTAGTGAAATAATATGTTGGTAAAATGACAAGAAAGACCCAAAAAAACCAAAAACCCCAAAAGAAGCCCCAGTCTCGATACAATTTTCATATATTTTAATACTTATAGAATAAAAATCAGTTTGCATTAAAAAGAAATGAGAACACAATAACATTTGATTGAGCTACCTTTATCTAAAAACGCGCACCCAAGATAAAGGTTTTAAACGTATATAGACTTTTGGACCTATACCGGCTGAGCAAGTGAGTCCAAGAGCCTAATGCCAAAAAAATCTTGCTTGGCATTTTTAGGCGCTTTTGTTCACTCTGTTTAGTTATATTGTGTCACTAGCTTTTGCCCGCGGCTTCGCACGCTTGTATTGTGTTATTTCTACGTTTAGGTAGTCTAATAATAGCTTAGTTCATGCATTTCCTATATACCAAACAACAAAATCCACTAAATCTTTTCGGAGCTCAGCACGTATTGGCAGATTAGGTAGCACACGTGTAAAAATGTTGTTTGGGTAGTAGGTAAGTATGGCTTTTCACGTGTCATCAGATCACCTACACATTGATAAAATAGTGGGTTAGAAACTGCAAATCATAGGTACAATATATAATTAAATATGTACCTACTTGGACCTACCTTATACTTAGACGTTAGTTTTTTTAAATATACGATAGGTCTAGGCATCTAACTAATAAAAGTTCTATAATATAGTATACCTACATACACGTGATACGGTCGATCTTTTCCTTGTCATTTTCACTTCAACAGATGTTCTTGTGTATTCACCATAAAAACCGTTCAAGTCTTCATAAGAGTTCCAGTGAATTTTGTTTAGGTAGTAAGTATACCTACATAAGTACCATACCTATTATTTAGGCAGTTTCATCATCAACAGCCTGAAGACGTCCACTGCTGAACATAGGCCTCCCCCAGAGCACGCCACCTTGAGCGGCTGCTCGCCTCCTGCATCCATCGGCTCCCCGCGGCTTTCACCAGGTCGTCGGTCCACCGAGTGGGGGGCCGGCCTACGCTGCGTCTTCCGGTTCGTGGTCGCCACTCGAGAACCTTTCTTCCCCATCGGTTGTCAGTTCTACGAGCGATGTGGCCTGCCCATTGCCACTTCAACTTACTAACTCTAAGAGCTATATCGGTCACTTTAGTTCTCCTGCGGATCTCCTCGTTCCGGAGCTTATCTCGCAGGGAAACACCGAGCATAGCTCGCTCCATAGCTCGCTGCGCGACTTTGAGCTTACTAATGAGGCCAACAGTAAGAGACCATGTCTCAGTTCCATAAGTCATCACTGGCAACACACACTGATTGAAAACTTTCGTTTTCAGGCTCTGCGGTATTTTGGACGAAAAGATAGGACGAAGCTTCCCGAACGCTGCCCAGCCGAGTTGGATTCTTCGCGCCACCTCTTTGTCGAAGTTGGACCTACCTAATTGGACAATCTGTCCTAGGTAGACATACTTGTCGACAACTTCGAGAGTATCGTTCCCAACAATTACCGGTATAGGTGGAACATGAGCATTAGACATGATCTTTGTCTTGTCCATATTCATCTTAAGACCAACCTGCTGGGAGACTCTACTGAGGTCGTTGAGCATGGTGCTAAGGTCCTCGAGCGATTCCGCCATTATGACTATATCATCGGCAAAACGAAGGTTAGTGATGTACTCGCCATTTATGTTGATGCCAGATCTTTTCCACTCCAAGAGCTTGAAAACATCCTCCAATGCGTTTGTGAACAGTTTCGGAGAAATAACGTCTCCCTGTCTCACGCCTCTTTGCAATGGAATTTGTTCCGTACTCTGGTCCTGTAGTCGGACTGACATAGTGGCCTTACTGTACAAACACTTCAAAACTTCGATATACCTATAGTCAATTTGGCATCGCTGCAAGGACTGCAGCACCGCCCAAGTCTCGATTGAATCGAAGGCTTTCTCATAGTCCACAAACGCTAGGCATAACGGCCGATTATACTCTTCGGTCTTCTGTATAATCTGGCGCAGCGTATGGATGTGGTCTATGGTGCTAAAGCCTTTTCGGAAACCGGCTTGTTCGGGAGGCTGGAATTCATCAAACCTGCGTGCGAGACGATTCGTAATGACTCTCGAAAACAGCTTATACACATGACTCAAGAGCGAGATGGGCCTATAGTTCTTCAATAAGGTGTTATCGCCTTTTTTGAAGAAGAGCACCACCACGCTCTAGGCAGTTTAGAAAAATACAAAACAAACACACATTGGTCAGTTTTTATATCCGCGCGCTTTTCTAGAGTATCTTTGTTGCATTCACCACATTTTTTTTTACTTTCTTAAGTTTGGTCCATACGAATTGAGTATTTAGCTAGTGTCAACAATAAGTTTATAAAATACATACTTTATAGCTGGAGTACTGCATTTACCTATACGATGCGTACATAATTAATTTTGTTAATACTAATTAGAAATCACAAATACTTACGTACGCCACTGTAAAAAGAGTCGACATTTATATTACGGCCGCTATTTTTCAGGTTGTCTCATTCCCACTGCACTTTCAACATAGTGGTGAGAGTGAGAAAATAACATGTGTACAAAGCTCTAATCAGATTCGCTTTTGCAAAGAACGTTTAATTTTTAGGGTTCCGTAACAGTTTTGAAATAAAGGAACACTTATAGGTAAGATCACTTTGTTGTCCGTGTGTTTGTCTTTCTAAGAATCTGTCGAGACCATTACTTATTTTAGAAATAACGGAAAGAATTAAGCTGAAATTGATATCTATGATCAATTAACTCAAATACAGCTATCATCATCATCATCATCATCAACAACGACATCCTGAAGACGCCCACATTCAAAGACCTTTTAATAATTAACCTTCTTGTAGCAATCGAGTAACCAATAATATTTTGCTCTAACCTGTAGTTTGTCCTAAAGAGAATATAACCGCTCAGTTTGTTCATTGAGAAGCCCACAGACCTAACATATTTTAACTATTAAAACCTTTAAAAATCATTTACCTACGTAAAAGAAGAAGAAGAAATGAAAACTGAACGTTACACGGCCATGTTGCTAATTCGAGGATCTTACCTATCCTATATATTGTCCTATCCTAATGTATAGTTATACTTACCTACATCTAAGTACCCTTTAAAAACATTTTTCATAAAATATTTCGTATCATTGGCTAAATACAAATGTCGTCTAATGCCAAAATAAAAAAAAATCTGCTTTCACACTATTTAACATTTGTTGGTATGTCATTTGTTTTTTTCTCTAATCTGTGGTTGGTATATGTATCTATTTAACTTGTGACAGGTTGATAGAACGTAAATTGTTATATAAGCAAAACAGGTGACGTCATACAAAACATTAAACATTTCTATATTGTGGGGAAAATTTAATGCTAATGTTTAAGAAAAATTACTAAAAGGAACAGTAAAATATACAAGAAATGGAATGAAGGCAATTAATTCGCTTTTAACTCACTTTTCAATAAAAAAGATATAAATAAAATATTAAATTCGTTGCTTGCAAAATTACGTTCTGCTGTTGAATAATGACACTTGACCATAGGGGCGGGACATCAACGATAACTACAATCGAAGAATAATCGAAAACAAAATGATAAATTGTTTGGATTACTTTTATTGCTAAATAGCGTGGGCACAAAATACGGTGTTGCCAACCGTAATAAAAATATTCGGCAAAAATTACCTGAAAAATCGGTTTTTAAAAGAAAAATCGATAGTTTGAAATAAAAAAAGATACCGTGAGATCGAATTTCCACAAATAAGCACTCATCCATTGCTAGTCTGGTTTCAACTCGCAACTTTTGCTTTCGTCTATCCGGAATTGGATGTACGACTCGCGTACAGGTCATAGTTTTCAGCGAATCTTGACGATACTTGATACACAATTCCGATGACAATAAAATAAAAAAAAATAAAAAAATAAATAACGCCCAACGATCACATACATAGATCCTGGACCCTAACTAGGATTCCCTGTATCTAGGGACCCAGGAACTACGAGGACCATGGTCCCATAACACCCAGACACAGAACAAGCATTTGCGCTTTTTTTACGTGCACAAATACTTGTCCTGTCGCGGGAATCGAACCCGCCGCCTCCGGGTTATGAGCCGACCCGCTCAACCACCACACCACAGAGGCTGTCAAACGTCAAGGCGACAATACGTCAAGGGTTTGATTTTCCTCAATAAATTCTTATCATCTAAATCGACACCTACGTTTTATACCCCACCCACATGTACTTGTGTTTCCTCTAATTTCAACAATGGGAATATTATATTATTTACCACGCACTCTAAGGTAGGTAGGTCTACCTAAGATAGATATCATGATTATTATTTTTTTATTATTTTTTATTATCTTGATATGTGTCTAAAAATAATCGTTAATCGGTATTATGTATCTAAAATAATCGTTAATTATCGAACCGAATATTGGCCTACAAATCACTAAAATTGTTTTTTGACATGTGACAGATGACATTACATAAGCTTCACAGGTGCCTTCCAGTTTAAAAACAATTAAAAAAATCAATCGGCCATGTTGTTTAAAACTCCGATTCGTTTCGTAATGAAATCTCAATAATTGTCATCAATTTTTTTTAACGATATATCAATTTTAATATATCCTATGTTAAGCGCCGGTTATTTCTAAGCATATTAGTGAAAACCGCATGAAAACCCATTCAGTATTTTAGGAGTTCAGTCATAACAAACAAACAAACAAACAAACAAACAAACAAACAAACAGACAAAGTGTTTAAAAAGTGGCTTAACGTGATCAGCGGCTAATTTTAAGCCAACCTGTGTCATTTTTTTCTTGATATCTTGCAATTACAGATTTTTTTATCTCTACAGTTTTATTATATGTATAGATTTAGTGAAAATCAGAAAAAAATCCATCAAAAAAATTAAATTATATTAAATTATTCTAAATTTTAAATTTTTCTAAATTATGTTGCTGTGACTGTGTCTCTGACTTTGGCAAGTTGTGGCTCTTATTTATACAACCTTGAGCCTCTCACGCACCAACGAGTTGATTAAAGACCGTTTCAGGTGCAGTTTAGTGTACACAGATGTCTTGCGAAGCTCCGGGATTCAATAAAGAGCGCGCCTTGAGCTGTGATTTAACTAGTTTGCCTACTTGCAGCTTGCAAGGTAACTAGCTCTTGCGTTGTTGCAAGCTGCAGTCAAAGTAGGATTTAAAGAAGGCCCTACACCACAGATTAATATAGAAAAACAGTTGCAGCCGGGAAATAATAGCTCTTTCCGGTTTCCGCCAAAACATTTCTGTCAAACAAGAACAATTCAGGAAAATATACGAGTATCTTTACCGGACTACTGCAAAAAGGAGGGTTATGAGTTTGACTCTCTATGTATGTATGTGTGTATGTTCAACTATGTTTCCTCGAATCTCTTAAACTAAGTACTTATCCTATTTTGATGAACAAGGTGTCAATCGTTAGACCTTAACACTCTGCGTGGCATAGGCTATATAAAATTACATTAAATAAAATATGGCAGATTATAATAAAAAAACGCGCGCACAAAAAAATCGATGAACAGGTCATGTTGTGTAGGTATCAAAAGGTCTTTATGAGTACCTACGAATATGTATAATTTTCATATCTAAGTAAATTCAACTTCAACTCTGTTAATGGCCTCTGTGGTGTTGCCATCTAACTATGAATGTATATAAATGGGCGCGAATTTACTGTTTAATTTTTTTCCTCGTGGTGCCCAAACTATTTATTATAATTTTACCAAATTTGATACCAATCGATGCGTTTTAACATCCTGAGTGACTAAGGGTACATTACATTATGCTAGCTCCAATATGGTGGATTTTATGACCTACCATTTTACCTCATAGACTCTCATACTCCATTGCTAAACACGAAAAACCGATTAATGCTATTGCTAAAGAACGCTATACCTATATAACTCAAGTCCGAGACTACATGAATCGCTCAAAATTAGGCAAGCAGCCGAAATAATTGCTGTAGTCTTGAAAATTGGCACACTTATATAGGTACTTTGAGGTGTGCTGATGAATACTTATACTACAAATCTCCGAGGGCGGGGGGTATGCTGGAGGAGGGGAAGGGGTTTGAACGAAACTTTTTTCGGATATTTGTTCATATCTCAGAAACCTTTAGGCTTAGGATTATAGACTTTCCTCTGTGAAATTTAAACTATATTAAATCTGCTACAAATAACGAATGTGACGAACATACAATAACCAAAAATAGAGGAATTTATCAGAAAAAAAGGAATTATGACGAATTTACTAGGTGGTAGGACTTTTCTGAAAAGTTCGTCTAGGTAGGTACCACCGCTTTGCCAGTTATTCTGCCGCCAAGCAGTAGTGTGCAAGCACTGCTGTGTTCCGGTTTGAAGGGCATTGTAGCTAGTGAAATTACTGGGCAAATGAGACTTTATGATCTGATCACTCAGTCTAGTAATCTGATTACTAGACTGGGTGATGTCTCAGGATGACGTGCGCCGTGCAGTGTCACGTGAAACTTTATTGTTTTAAAGTTCCGGGTGACACTGCAACTGTTATGGGCGGCCGTGTCACTTAACATCAGGTGAACGACTTGCTCGTCACATCATTCAATCACATAAAAAAAAAAAAAATGTACACTTTTTTTTTGTGACGAATTTAATTTGTGGCAAATGTACAAAATCCATCAATACCTTAGGAATTATTGGGTTTGGAATTTGAAAAATTTTAACATTGTACTTTCGTTTCCTGTTTTGGGATGTTAGTCATTATATTTAAAGCAAAGAGGTATATGTACTACGTACTAGAGAAGCTATTCAAAGCACAAATAGTTGTCATTTTTTGTATAATTAAACAAAAATCCGCTACAGTGCTTTACGAGATTAAATCGTCTAACCAACGATCACAACACGCAGCGCTAGTGCAATGGCACATTCGGATCATAATTTTTACTGCTATTCACTGCTGCACGTGCAGTCGCTTTGAGTGCTGAGCATCGTATGAGCGAGAAGATGCTCATTGGCATATTTGCAGTGGTTGACAATGCAAGTTAGAGATGTCCTGTCTGGTGTATACATAGAAGTCTTTGATTTAAAGCAGTCGGGTTTAAATTTGAACTCTATCTTGTTTATTTATGTACCTACCTATATCAATAACTCCGAGGTTGGTATATTGATCTATTATCATGACATTTTCTATTTTTAAAGTACATTTTATTTTATTCTTCTTTCTTCTTACGAAATTGAAGTAGATACTCAGAAGTAAAGTAGAATTTAGTAGAAACAATAAACTTCCTTATAATTATATCAAAGGTAATTATTACTAATTAAATACAATTCGTATTTGATATTACTTATTCGAAGCCGGAAGGAAAATTAGTCAACAAAATTTAATTAAGATACTTTGATTTCGAGACGGTACGTTTCGGCTGATAGGTATATGATTTTTATTTGTTATATAATTTACAATAATCGTCCTCTCTTTTGCCTTTTCCCACTTGTTATTGGAGTCGGCTCCCAATCTAAGCTGTAGCGGCAAGCTAACTATATAATTTACAATAGTGAAAACTATAAAATGTTCTTCTAAGTAGCTGCAAAATGTAACACTTTAAAAATACTACACCAACTTCGACCAACAAACATCATCTAATTCCAAAACTCTGAGTTTCCAATCACAACAAAAACAATTTACAAAACTGAACAAGTTTAAAGCTCAGACTAAAAGTAGAAAATAGATGGACAATGGAGATTGGCTAAAAAAATAATACAAAATCAACATTTTCTCCTGTGCTATACGCACTGCTTCTTCATCAGACGGAAGACGTCCACTGTTGAACATAGGCACCCGCGGAAAGAGATGGGGTGGTGCTATTCTTGCATTGGGATCATACTTACATGCCTAAAATACCTACTAAAAGGTATCTAATTAAAACTTGGCTCACAGGCGTTTTTTGGAAAACACCATAGGTGATTTAACATGTTTCAATTTTGCCATTCGGTATTTATTCCTCAACTCCTTAGTTCCACTTAAGTATGCCATCTATATTTATCTTAGACTCAGGTTTAAATTGTATCTTTCGCTCATTAAAGAAATCCGCCGGCGAGCTTTAATCGAGTTACCCGAAGGCTGTTGAAGCGATAAACCACGGAATACTAAGCTTGTAGAGAACTGATAAACAATTTTAGATATAAGGATTGTATAGAAGAGCACGAAAGTTTAGTTTGGATTGGATTGGTTGTTCTATAAGTATAACGTAATTATTCAGCACAATTTCAGTAAAAAACTTTATCGTATAAGTTGAATGTCTGAGTCAAAGTTGACAAGATCAGAGAAGTATGCCTATTATAGCAACGAATTATCGTCGTGATGAAACTGGTTGAGCGGTCTATTAATTTCATGGCCATTGCAGAAACTAAATTTGAATGTTAATGAACCCTTTGCAGCGGACGACCGACATTGATTTTAATTTTGATGATAATTTTTCGATAAAGACACACTTTTGTTTTTCGCTTTCGTATAACTAAAGCCATGCCATATGCGCAAAGATGATGATTTCAAAATCGATTTATTACGTCAACCTATAAATATACGTTTATAACCAGGGCTCTCCTTTTTTTTTTAAACGGGCTATTGCTGTTGGTCTCTACCGACCTTTACAGTGTCACCGGGCAGGTCCAGGGCTCTACTACGAATCTTGCCATCCAAGACTTTGGACCCGACGATAAAATTCCATGCGTCTATAAACTTAGGTAACAAGGTTTACTTTTGGTGCGAGAGCCCACTGCACAAATACCTACGTCATCGGGTACCCCATTAGGTTATCTTTAGATCGTTAAATGACATCTAAATATGTAAAAAAAATCAGGTCTGACAGTTCCGATCCTGCCGGGTCATGAAAATAATTGAAATTTTTTGACGCATTTTTTTTGGCATTTACCCGGATAAAAGTTCTGGCAACAGTTAACCATTGATTAATAATGACAAAAAATTGGTCTGCCATTGCACACCCTGCCGGAAGTACCTGGCAGACCCCTAAGTATGTGCCCTTCACACTTTTTACATACTTAAGCGAATACCCCGATGAAACCTACGCCCAATAATAGCCAAGATGCCCCTGATAATAGATTAAAAGGTCAAAGGTCTGCCAGGTCTAAACTTGGCGAAACTTAGTATTCAAGGCATTTAAAGTTGGTGGAGGTGGACTATTTCCATGAACCGGCAGGATCGGAACTGGCAGACCTGTTTTTTTTACATGTTTAAGTGTCGGTTAACGATCTCAAGATAGCCTATTGGGGTACCCGATGACGTAGGTATTTTGGCAGTGGGCTCTCGCACCATTTTGAAAGGTCTGCCCGCACAACGTAACACAAATTTCAAAATTAGCAAGCTAGTGCTCAGGCGCTCTAATATCCCGCCCCTGCCATCTTATCGTATTAGCCATGCCAACTTTGATATGTATAACAAGCATTTTGCCTTATTAGTTACAATACCCCATCCTATCTCCGCTTTGTAATATCTGTAAACAGCCTATTTAATCTCCATTCCGACAAACACTAGACAATCCTAACCACACACAATGCCAGTTATCCACAAACGTAATGGTTATGATAGTAGGTACAATTTAAATTATTTGAGTTGAACGCTCTTGCTCTTGTTACTTTAATATAGTGTAGTAAGTTTGCTGACATGTAACTATTTATAAACATTTAGAGTAAACTATAAAAACAACAAAACTATAAGCTTTACTGTAATGTAATACAAACTTAATTCAATAAAGTACTCGCAATGGGCAACTTTAACTTGCCCAAAATCCTGGCAGCATTGGCCACGTTGCATGGTAATGCTCAATCTTTAGTTCAAGAGGCCAGCATTTTTCACGTGTTGCTTCAACCCACAGAGCACGAAAAAAATTACGCTTCACCCCTAGAGAAGCGTCTTTTGTTTAGTGCTCTGTTCTTCAACCGCAGATGTTTGAAAAGGTTTTTGACCATAAAACGTTCTAAGTCTGTGTAATTAACTGAATTAAAGATATTAAGATATTGCAGACAAAAAATAAACATCTGATTAAATAAAAGAATTAAAAGAAAAATAGAAAACAATTAGTTGAAATAGAACATTTTTCCCTCGGTGTTGCAATGAAACAAACAATACAATCAGAGGTACTTACCTTAAACTGGTCCATTCCCCAAGGAAGTGTTATAGGTTGCGTCCTATTTTTAATTTACGTAAACGAATTACCAAAAATGTTGGACTCGCCATGTACATTGTTTGCTGACGATGTGTCACTACTATTCAAATGCTCATCTGACTCCAGCTCATTAGACGACGTAAAAACCTCTTTTTTAAACATAAAATCTTGGATAGAATCACACCACCTCGAAATAAATATAAAAAAATCAAAAATAATGCAATTTCATCCTTACCAAAAGAAACCCCTAAACCTCACTGCTATTACAAAATTTTTTAAAATAGAGGAAGTAAAAGACTTTACTCTTTTAGGCATAAATATTGACACGCACCTAAATTGGAAGGGCCACGTAGAAAAAATTAAAGTAAAATTATCACAGTTCGTTTATGCATTGCCGTATTAAAAGCAAATACCAACTTAAAAACAGCAATGACCGCCTATTACGCGTATGCCTATGCCTGGTTAAAATACGGGGTTGTAATATGGGGCAATAGCACTGATACTAACGACTTGTTTATTAAGCAAAAGAAATGCCTACGCATATTGGCAAACATCCGACAACGCGACAGTTGCAAACCCTACTTCATACAATACAAAATGTTAACACTACCTTGCATATACATTCTTGAAGCGGCAATGTTCATAAAAAAGCACCCGAATTTATTTATATTCGAGACAAATCCACGACGACAAAACCAAATCATAGCGCCACAGCCTAAACTAGAAATATTTAAAAGAGGGCCTCATTATATGCTTATAAAAATATATAATAAACTGCCGGTTCACATAAGAAGCGAAAATAAAGAAACAAAATTTCAGAAAATACTCAATGAATTCCTATCCCAAAAATGTTACTATACAGTGCAAGAATACTTGGAAGACAAAAGCGTAACAAATTCACGATGATATTGATGACACAGTCACTGTGACTGTAGGCAGATAACCTATACTTAGATATAATTATTTCCTCGGTATTTTCATAGTCTAAATTTTATTATTGTGTAAACTCTTAGTTAGTAGTATTGTTTTGCTATACCCTAGCAGGGTTGTGTAACTTGTGTGATGTATCACCTTATTACATAATGCAATAAATAAATGAAATCTGAATAAAATAAAAAAATACTTCACTTTAATCATACCTATTGCCTCTCCTCAATCTATCTTAAAATTGGACTAATTTTGGCGTAACATAAATGAGAGGTAAGTAAGACCTACGCATTTATATTTTTTGAACAGCCCACTCCAATTTAATAAGCCCGCCTCATATTACTTTTATAATCATAAAAACCACGTTATTAAATGCGTTACTCGTGAGAAAACTTCTATGGAGTCACTCGTACGAACGAATGAGAAAATCTCGTCAAATTGAGATCTTTTATAGGAAGATATGAATATTCTCTCTATAGCCTATTTATCGCGGCGGTGAAATAAAATATGAGATATATTTGTCAAATATGCTCGTACTTTAAGGTATTGAAGAAGCGTATTAGTAGCATCATACATTGATGGATATGTTATGTACGTACACTTGCGCACCCCTGAATAGTAGTTTTAATATTGTGACGTGTGACCTATGTGATAAATGATGTCAAAGTTTAGATCTATAAACTTAACAATGTTATATTGGTTCTTTGGAAAGTTTTGTTTTAACCACCTTGGTATTTCTTCTTCTTCTTCGATTAAATACTTTATATCGCATGTCAAGTGAGTAAAAATTTCTACTCGTATGGTTATTTCATGTCAAACGCCTATGATTTTGTCAGTGAAAACCCCACAGTACAGTGGTGGATATGTATACTTAGCTCAAAAAAGTCCTTGAATAGAAAATGAAAAGTCATGGTTTTATAAACTTGGAACCATTAATTTGCCAACACTCGTGCATTTTTGCTAATACCTAGCGGATAATAATCCACCCTTATACATCATTACAATTCAAACATACACAGGTTTTGAACAAAAATCAAAATTCGCTGCCGCCATTTCCGGATTATTTTCAACCTTCTTGATATTTTTTTAATGTAAGTACACGTATGACGTGACTATCTAGTCTTTTTCACTTTGACAAGTAATAGTTAATTGTGTACGTGGTATACTCTACGTGGTAATGCTGCCGGTATTTAATACAACTTCTATACGCTGTCTTTTTAACAGCACCAGCCACATACTATCTATACTTAAGTTTTATCTCCCATGTAAACAGATGGTTTTTATAAGTTTAACGTATTATCTGTGTGCTTGTGGCATCGTAGCTGGTGCTAAGATGCGAAAGAAATGAATAACAAACAAGCGCGTGGCTAACTGCCGCTCATAGCCGTGCCGTATAGCCCACAGATAGCCCACAGAGCATTAAAAAATGATGCTTCGTTGGGCGAAGTGTATTTTTTATCGTTCTCTGTAGTGACTTACTCTGCCTTTGTTCAGCAGTGGACGCGCGTCTTCAGGCTGATGATGATGATGATGATGATGATGATGATGAACGGGGCAATCGGGCCACCTTTAAAATTTTTAATCTATATACTTGTTGTTGTTATGTTGTCACTTCTATCATTCGCGTAACATCGTCAATATTGTTTTAGGGCGTTCCTGAGAATCCTGTGCGTATGTTGCCCGAGGAAGTTGCGGAGGAAGTACAAGCCACAACTTAGATTTAATAAACAGTCTCAAGTAAGTTGGAACATATTCTGTTGAAATATACCTGTAGCTCTGCCCCCTTGGGCAAGTAGTATACTCATAATTATGTAGTTAACGTTGAATCTCAACTAATTTGAATTTTGTTTGTTTTCGCTGCAGATATGAAAGATATGAAAACGTTTTGATTTTGAAATTTTAACACGTTTTCGTCGAAAAATACAGTAATGTTTTGAGCTGCGTTGTTAGTATTATTTTATAAAATCCTGTTTAAAAAAGGAAATGTTGTTTTAGTTGCGCTAGAATTTGAAAGCTTTTTATAGATTTTGTATATTTTTAATTTCAGTTGCGTACAACACGGCGTTATTACTCGGCGAGTGAACTTCAACTGCAGGGCATACAACAGATCAGACAAAATTCCTGCGAACAGACATACATATAGCAAATCGGATATATTTTATACACCGATTTCCTGTCCAAGTGCCTTCACAGCATCTCAATCTGAAAATATTACTTAAAATATCTAGCTAAAACCGAATTCCAAGGAAAACGTTACTTACGAACGTAAAAACGTTACGTTTGAAACGTTAATTAAATTGTTCATACTAAATAACCGCCATTATGTCTTCATGCAGAGTTAAATAAATTACAGCGAGGTACGTGTGACGTTTTAATATTGGCACGCCTTGCAATGTTGCGTGCTGCAACTGCAAGCTACCTACTGCAAGTCTTGTATGCACTGCAATAATTCTCTCTGTGAAGCTTCATTTCTTGTTCCTCTAAAATGCTGCATGTCTGAACACGTGCTCCACATTGTAACTGTTCGCTAGTTGCCCTCGTTGTTCCGTGTCTACCTTTATTCCTTCTATTATCTCTATTTCTTTACAGGAAATAATACTTTCGTATCGAAAAGAAACTATAATACGGTATAATCGTCGTTTTGCATGACGCAAGAAATGCGTTGAAATGTTCATCTTCACTGTTTACCTTGTCTGACTCGAAATGCACGCAACCTTTTGCTTTTTACTTATTACTTAAACCTTATTTGAAATTCTGAATAATAATTAAATTTTCAATGAAATATTCTGTGCCCAAGCGTGAATTTCCATTCCATTTGTGGTGATTTTAATTTTCCAATAGGTCCGCCACCGGTATCGACGCTCCCGAAAGCAATCGAGATTGGAACCATCTGGCCCTTGATTTCATTCTCGCAGTATTGATTTGGGTTGCCGTTTTTGGATCTTTAATTATATTAGTCTTGTCCATTTCGATTCAATTTCGATTGTTTTGTGACACATAGGTAACTCGAAGTTCATTAATATGATGCGAGGTTTTGTTTTACAGTATCCAGTGTCAACGATGATGTACTCATCGGTGTCGCAGCAGGAGATGTGTCGGTTGTGACAGCAGGCCCGCGCGGGCAGCTTTCGAGGCCCGCGCGGGCGTTGCTCTTGATGCAAGGAGCGCCGCTCGCTCCGCTCGAGACGAGCCGGGGCGAGTGGCGAGCGAAGCGTGTGCGAGCGAGACGCCTTCCGTATGCGCACCATAGAGCATACTTCCTTCGATGAGCCCCTCACTCTCCCATGTGAGAGACATCTCTACTGTCAGGACTCTGAATCAATCAGTGAAATGAGCTTGGACAGCGGCAGCAGAAACCCTTCAATTAAACAGAAACCTAAAGTCAAAAAGAAAGTGACTTACCAAACCAAAGCGGAAGTGATCTCAAATTAGATGTTAAGACATTATTTCTCAATGAATAAGTTTATTGCAGTGATTCCGTTGACCGTATAAAGTTAGACGTAAATCATGGCGATAGATTTGATCATGAAAATACAATTCTAGTCATGTTCATGATAACATTTCAATCAGGAGCTGTGATTTATAAGTAGCGTGTATATAATAGTATAATAATAATGTTGTAAATAACATTGATGCATTAGATGCTTTTCTGGATCTGTCAACTGATGTGTAAAAGGGAAGAAATGCGCTTCAAAGTTGTAAATACTCTTCGTTACATTAATTGCAAATAGATGATAATTATAAATTGTGTTCGATAATATTGTTAATATATTAATAAATTGTATTTAAATTAGTTCTGTAAATGGTTATATTAATATTTTTCAAAGGAAAAGTCGTACGATGCTTAGTTGGAGAACAAAAAATAACTATGTACATTGTTTTACTCCTTCATTTTTTCGCATATAAAATATCGAAGAGATTATCTCTTCTCTCTATGTTTGATCAATGAACGATCACGCGGATTACGTATTAAACAACCTTTTGTTGCGTTCTCATGGGCGTTCCCCCCCCCCCCGTCCTTAGCAAACGACAACATAATTAAAAATCGCTGAACTAAACTATTATTGATTTAACATAAACTGAAAAACAAATTATAAGTAAGATTGTTTATGGCGCATTGTGGAATCAATTCCTCCAAGGGCCACACGTATTTTCTGACATAAAATTTGTTATATACAAAAAAAAATTCGCGCTCGCTCCGCTTTTAATATTTTCACGTAATTTTAATTTGTAACTAGAGCGCACTTGTAATTACGTATAGAAGCTACTTTGATTGAAAATTATCATTTATTGAGAAATACAAGTTATGAGATGAGGATGTCTCGCGTCGCTAACCAAAGGACACCAAAAGACAATCTCGCTCCATCCAAACCCAGGGCTGAGATAACAAACTATACATTTGCAGTAGCATTCGTCCTGAACTTAACTACATATTGATTTCAAAGTTATTGTTGCAATATTGTTGACATGACACTGCCTCATGCTAAGCCATTTTAAGCATTTTGGCGTTGTATAGACTCTTAAGTTGCTGCATTTAAGTTTCAAATCATATTGTAATATTCGAAGTAACTATCGTGACTGAATAACCATTAGAATACCATTATACCACTCATTTGTTAATTAATACAACTCATAGCACACGAAACAACAAATTAATACTTATGTGTTTTATCAGAAAGACAAATAATTACGTAAATCTTTAACAAAATAGGGTTCTATTTTAATTAATTATGATATAACTATAATCATAATTTTAATAATTATCTAGCCGGTGCTTACTTCATTTCTTCGAAGTAGGGGTTTAAGTAAAATACTACTTTATTTGAATGTTAATTATGTTAGTTTTTCAACTACATCTACCAGTGTGCCTGCTGTTTTTACTCGTATTGTAGATGAAATACAAAGTGCACCTAGACCGGCACAACATAGATAACAGTACTAAAACTGGCCAAGACCGTATTAGGGAAATAGTATAAAGGGTTCCGTTCAAAATATCACTTATGATATTCGACCAAACGTCTTAAAATATATAAGTACCTATAGAAGGTAAGTACCCAAACAACACGTTCTCAAAACGCACGCTACTTTTATGGTATTTCAGACGACTTTTTAAGCAAAAAAAAATAATACCTTACCAGTGGAAAGTCACACCAGGACTCTTAAGCTGCTTTTCTGATGTGTTGTGGCACGATTGCAGTGCGTAATTGTCATCTACACCACTATTATAAAGAGGAAAGATTTGTATTTTTGTGTGTATGTTTGTAATGAATAAACTCAAAAACTACTGCACCGATTTCAAAAACTCTTTCACCATTGGAAAGCTACATTCACCCTGAGTAATATAGGCTACACCACTACACGTGCGAAGCCGGGGCGAGCCGCTAGTTCAAAATAATTTTCTGGGAGCTCTTCACACAAATATGACGCGCGAACGTGCGTACGGTTCTATACTGCACCAATTAAACGGTTTAAATTTTTCGAATGTACGGGGGTTCTATAGGTACTTATTCTAAGCCAAAAGTACTTTTCTCTACAAAAAATACATCGTTTGTCTATAATATTTTAACACTACAAGAAATATTCAACTTTTATACAATATCTTAATACTGTACAGAATGCATGTCTGGTTAAAACAATTATCATGTCTTAAACATCAGTTTATTGATAAATTTTCAAAATTATTCAGCAAACGGTCCATCTGGCTGCATCTTTTACTATCGTATATTGTGCATAAATAATACGGGAAAAAAATAGGGTTGCACAGCGTTTAATTTGCAGAGAGCATCGCCAAACATTTGTTATTTTTGTTATATCCATTAAATAATATAATAAAGTTTAAAAATATTTCCAGTCAATAACTATGATGCTACTGATGTTATCTTAGATTTCATATTTTTCTACGATTGTTATTGGTTTTGTGTATAAATAAATAAATAAAACATGTCAAATAATTTATTATATACGTAATTCTGTCACTGAATATTAATATGTGGGTGGGGTGGTTTAACATAAAGCTTTTAGATTTTAAATTAAAAATCTAGGTTTTATTTGAGTGCTTTAAGTATTTATAATAATCTTATAAAAGATTTACAATAATGATAGGTTCTCCACTCTGTACATGTTAACCTTTATGCCATACAATTTATACTAGATAATAAAAAAATTACATAATTCAATTTCGCTATTAGCTAGAATTAAGTTTCAAGATTGTGAATAAATAATAATATTATATGTACCTACGTAAATTGTATAAAATTATTACATGTAAAATGGGTTGTCGTATCAATTTATATTAAAAATATATTTTTTCAATGAACTTGTTTCATTTTATGATAAACTGAGAGTATTATTTCACATATCATATCATCAACCAGAAAACGTCCACTGCTGAACATAGGCCTCCCCATAAAACGCCACTTTGGACGCTTATCATAGAGGAATTTGTCATTATCACCGCGCTTGACTTGGTGATCGCAAATGATTTTAATATACCAAGGAGAATGCTGCTGCCATTGACTATAAAACAAGTTGACCAATGATACAACTTCCCCTCATACGAATATTAGTTGTGTATTTCAACCACTAATTTCTAATAAATACTATGAATTTCTAATAAATCCCGGGAACCCGTTAATGTTTTTTGTTCCATCCTGCTCTGTTCTTTGTAATTTCGTATGACTTTGTCTCGTTTTGTTACCTCGCCCCCTGCCCGCGCAGGTGAGTCGTGTTTATACGAGATATTATGTTCACGAGCTATCAACGGGCTTTATAATCTTTGGCTGCCGCCCATTCCCTAGATATTCTCTTAACCGACTCTTACGGAACTCACAGGAAGAGATGGGGTGGTCCTATTCGCAAACTGGGACCACACGGCACATATAACTGGAGCATTATTTACTCCGTTTAAAATTAGTTCATCTTATAGGGCGCATTCTCCATCTTTCAGTTTGGTAAGCTATTTAGTATATACGTAATATTATAGAAACTAACGTGAGTAGTATTCATAACAACAACTACTAAACGGTAAGCACTCACGTAATTTTAGTTTACATTTACGCCCGCTTTGCGTTTTACGGTTTTTCACGTGTTTTGTATTTGTGTGGTTTTTTTCACGTTTTTTTTACGTTGTTTTATTTTTCACGTGTTTTTTTTGTCATTTACGTGAGTGCTAGCCGTTTACTAGTTGTAGTTAGTCCATACGTACTATATAATTCAAACATTCTCATAAAATAATGGCTCTCGGTGATTATGCTGGCGCTTTGTCATAAATAACGACCAACGGCGTTATGACAATGCCTTCAAGTGTAACAATGGATGTAATGTGTCCATACAATGCGCCCGCAATGTACCTTGGAACTACGAAGCGCTACGAGTGCTACGACTGAGCTACAGTTACTACGAATGCTACGACCGTGCTACAGCTACCGGATGTTAGCACTTAGCAGTCATAATTAATTTGCTTTATTAAAGAGTGGCGAGAGACTGAAGAAAATGAAAAATCCAAAGGGAGGCCTACATATATACCCATCATGATCATCATCATCATCAATGCAATAAAGTAATTTCATTTAAATTTGGAAAGAAATTACTTTATTGCATTGCAATCAATGATCACCCCGAACCTAAAATATCTATACGCCAAACTTTATCAATTAGTGGTGAGTGGCTACATACATACACACACAAACTGTCACGTTTATAATGGAAGGAAGTAGGATTAGTATTAAGATAGAAGATAGGAAGATTAGTAGCAAGTACTTCCTAATGGAAGCAGGGTACCTAAATTGTTAGTGTGATCTATTAGGAAGTAGATAAAATCCTTTTTAAAAAGGGGTTGAATCTGGTTAGTCAAGACTAGCAACCTTAAACAAAGTAATTTGTCCAAGCTGGCAATATATTATAAATAAATTAATTATTTTTTAAACGTAAATTCTTCTATGGCAAGAGCACCAAAAAAAGCTATTTAAAAAATTTTTGTAAAATTTTTATCAATCTTCCAAATCTACAGGTCTTTAGACCACTATATCTGGAATTCATTGCACTTTTCACGACTAATAAACCAAGATGTGATTGCTGCGGCGGTTCTGCGGTGGATGCTGCGGTGGCTGCTGCTGCCAATGTATAACTATCTACACGTGCTACGAAGATCTGCTAGCCTGGAAACTATACAGGCGCGGCTGAAATGGATCACGTGGGCGCAAGAAACAATTGCAATATGAAGTTTATTTCCGTGGCGCGTTATGTACTAATAAACTGTTATCCATCTGTAATTATCCACCATAACTTTCTTACAGGAACTCCGTACGATACATATGCCAAAACACCCTTCACCAATAGAATGCTTCATCGACCGCACTCTTCATCGCAAGTTGCTTTTACGAAAACCGATTGTAGACGACGCGAAGCTCTGCACCTGAAACAAAGAAAACAAAGAATTTAAAATATATAAGCTAAATAATATTACATAAAATCCAAAATTGTACTTACTTAAAATAAATAATGCAGGCAGCGGCGAAGGCACGTATATGTAGGCGTGCGTGTATATATGTATGTGTGCGTGAGTGACGCACACAAAGATAGCTACCGGGGCGGTCCTCCAGTCGCGAAGCTAACGCCGCTCGGTACGCGGCTACGTACCTACCCACATAAACGTGTCTTTAAAACACCTTCGAGTTTCCAAAATCCCATCGTTTTTCTTCTTTTTCCTCGAGAACCAGCGCCTGTACTTTACACCGATAATAATTCTCTAATTTACATTAGTATTCTGTAATTTACATTAGTAGGTACCTGCATGTAGGTTTATTAGATTACTAAAGGAGCCGACAAAAACTGGGGTCCTCGTTCAATCTGATAAAGGGATACGTCCTATATTAAGGTTTCTTTGGCTGGCGTGTGATGTGAGATTCAGATAAGGTTTACTTACAGTCGTACACTCGACTACGAAATTAATGTTCGAAGATGAAATGTGATCTATTTTTAGGTTTCAATTGAAATAGCTTTAAGTATTCAGTGAGTTGTATGTACATACTTGTTACGTTGCCGTGTGACGTCAGTCCACAGCTCACCGCAACTGGTGCCATCCAGGCATGCGCCGACGCAGCAGAAAGTGTCTTATGTCATTTCACGTGTTCTTGAATGGCATAAGGTACTCCGGTCCCGGCCTTGGGGCCGGAAGCACCACTTTAGATTGTAGGACTAGTAAAATACGTACATCGTGTAATATTTGAACGTCAAATATAGATTAATTTAACATAGACAACACATTAGTTTCTCTTCTGCATCCTCCACCTGCAGCCTCCGTAACTTACTTGCCGCAGATAAATATATGATACGGACAAACAAACCCTTGTATAGCTGGTAATATTCGAGAAAACTTATTATTACTGGCTATTTAGTGGAGAGAAGATCCACAGGAAAACTAAAATTACCGTTAGGTATAGCTCTAGAACTAGCTTGAACTTGATACTACCTGATAGGCGATCATCTTGATTGCAACCAATAGAAACACAAAAGTGTATAGATTTGACAGTTTCAGTATGCAGCTTATGAGCATAGCTACGGTGGAAACTTTCAAATGTGGAATCAAATTTCTCCTGTTGCATTGCAATCAAATTTCCGTGATCACCCCGCAGGTCTAAAGCGTGGGGAACCGTTGGTTGCAGAAGGCAAGCATTCGTTAAAAGTGGAGCTCTATGGGGAAGGCATATATGTTCAGCAGTAGACGTCTTCCACTGATATTTATTTATATTTGACGGCGTGTCAGTGAAATGTCAAAGTCAACAGAGTTATCGTCGTCTCTATGGCAGCGAGGCGGCCATCTTAAAAAGGCTCACTTTTGAACGAGAAGGCGCCAGCGCACCATGTCTGCGACGAATCGCTATTTATTATCTAAATCCTGCGAAATTAGCGTGGAAACAGATCTGATTTGAGTAAAGCCATTGTCCATCTGCCTGCTAGTTGTCTGATTTTTGTGCTATTGTAATTAGAAGAGGTTAAATTAAATTCTGCGATTTGAAAAGGTGATTAATCATTTTAATTCCTCGCCCGCATGCCCACGCCATCCGATATGAGTTCTGCTGAAGGCCCTCAAGTCCTTTCATATTTTTTATATACAAAGCGTTTGACTACTATCTCACCTGATCGAAAGTGATGAAGCAGCCTACAATGGTGCATACTAACCTAGAAGATACCTTTTCATTCGCGACTTGAAGACTCCCAGATTATAGTTACCTACCTAGCTGGTGATAATGACTATAGCTACTCCAAGCGTGGATTGCAGTTTATTTCAATAGCACCCTATGTATTTCTTCATTCTTCAAACTATCTACATACCAAATTTAACCAAGATTAGTTTGACTGTTTGTCCGTCACAGACAGAGAGAGTTTTTTTCGAGTTTATATAATACCTACTAGTATAGATTGATGTAAGGCTATATATGTTTTATTGTGATTCTAGCTTTCGCCGCGACTAAGCTCGCTAAGCTTAGCGCTTTGGTAAGTAATAACTTAATATATGAGACGTAAGAGTACTTTGAGAGAGTTTTATACATGCGCGAATATACGTGGAAAAGCTAGGAAAGGAAAGCGTAGGAAGTTCTAAACAGTTTTTTAGTGATCAAACGCACAATTCATCGGAAGAAGAGAAGTAAAAGTGATCATCTCTAAACTGGAACAGGACATTTCTTTAGAATATTTCAGGACTGGTGTGGGCCTTTGTCTTAAAAAAAGACCCGCGTGCTTTACGCGGTCTGATTTTTGTCATATATTAAACCAGTAACCGACCAGTAAGACGTTTACGTCATGGATTGTATTCTTTGCAGAGAAGTAAGTAAATCAGACCCTTGAATAATTCACGAAACCTGATTCCGACAACACACCCTATTGGGGACAACATCGGAAAAGTCTATTTTCTTACAATGATTCCTCGTGATAGGGACTTTAGCAGAGTGGAGATAAGAAAAACTCATGAATACTAATAATAGCGCATCTAAGCGGCATCTACTTTATGTATACAAATGCACCATATGACTGCTCGATTTATGAATGTACTAGAATATTTCAGCAACCTAAATTAATGACCCAAAAATGTAGTTTTGGCTTCAACATCCAAAAAAAAAATGTCTAAATATCTTAAATTACAGAATTGGACCTGTAACAGTTTTATTATAAGTATAAATAAATGGATGATAGAAAAATTAAGCGAGCTATCCCAATAATGATTCAAACGTGCCCTAATTACACAATTAAACACATTAATTGAACTCTGCAATATAGTGTTTCATTACATGTTTTAATTAGGTGGCTCTAACGGCACTCCAAATAATTATATTTAACATCAATACGAAGTACATGATCGGATATTGGCTAAATAAGTATCTACGCTACCAACCTAGTGGGCTGGAGCACTTGCGACTTTCTATAGGCCATCTTGGCTAGTTTACAGACCAAATGTTCTTTGTAGTGGATAGTGTAGCTAGCAGCTTTTAGTACTTAGTATAGTTTTATTATTGTAGTAGTTAGTTTGAGGAATAAAGGCATATTGCTCTTGTAGAAAAAAAAGTATCTATGATACGTTAGCAGATTCAACTAACAAATACTTTTTGAACGTTTAGGCAACTAACGTAGTTTTTTTTTTGTTTCTTCTAATATTTATAATCAATAATGTTTGATCAATTATTACAGAACTAAGTGTGAGAGAAAATTAAAGCTCAAAGGTATTTGTGCTCTGTCTAAAACGCCACAGAAGCGCTGAGCATAATTATATATTACTACTACTTCATGACTAATAGACTAGTAAAAATAAAAGTTTTATAGGACATTGATGTAAAAAAAAGCGAATTGCGTATGCATCACCTCATAATTACGCGCTTTTTAACTTTATGTAGCTGAACGAAAATTAAACTCATTATCGAATTTTCCCAAATGTAAGCATTGACAGCACGGTTGTATATATTTTTTAACAATTAATTTGAGCCTGGGAGTCTTCAAGTCAAGAGTGAACAGGTATCCTAGGTAAGCATGCACCACCGTAGGCCGCGTCATCACTTACCATCAGTGAGACAGTGGTCAAATGCTAATGCCAATAAATTATTTAAACAAAACCTAGATTCAACATCACATAAAATAACAAACAACCAATAATCACGAAACAATGCTATCAACTACGTGGTCTATTTGCAACTGAGATTATTAAAATAATCCAATTCAAGCACTGTTTTGCATGCCGGGGGTATAGTGTGTTTGACACCCGGTATTTAATGGCTAACGCAAATTGCCTGAGTGCTCTCATCGCTGCTAGAAATAATGAAAATAACTCAATAGTGGATGCGATTCAAAAATAAAATACAGGTTTACATGATACGCGTATGCAAGCAATTTAGGGCGAAAATGCAACTCTGCATTTTGCAGTAGTTAGGTTAATTTAATTTGGTGAATAAAGGCACTTTGCTACTTAGCGACTTGAATAATTACCACCAAATTAGGCTTATTCCACTCTACTCCATCAACTCGACCCGGTCAAGTAGAGCAGAGTGGAATGTTTAAATTGTTCAAGATATTTCGCCGCGCTAATTCGTTTCTGGTGAGATAAATTATATTAGTTATGAAAAAAAATTCATGGGTAAATCGTGCACTGCGCAAGTCCTTTGGTTTCACGGCCAATTTTCTTCGCGAAGGACCAAATAATAATATTTTCGTAGAATTTTAGACCTATATTTAGGCTAAATTTACATGTTAGGATTACGTGGCTTTTTAAGAAAGGTGAACAAATAAAGGTCAGCTATAAGGTCAGCATCTATCGCGGTTGCCTTTACACACTTCTAGAATGACGTTACCAAAAAGATTTTCCACTAAAAAAGACGTTCTTCTACTAATAAGTAAAAAAACACTACTATAATTACAATCGTAGTTCAGCAATAAAACTAGACATCTGAAACGGGCTGTCAGTAGAACATTCAGAGTGACTGAAAACTTTTTTACGAGGTCTTACAGCTTTATCTTTAAGCTCTATTAGTTCAGGGCCCTGAACACGGCTACTCGTAACTTCGCGCCTTTGTGAATATAATCTATTTCCAGATTTGATGAACGAAAGACTTTTTCTAACTGAATTCCTAAAAGGCTTAAGGTACAAGTTCGTAGCCGACTCCATGCATCAGCAGCAAGGGACGTGTCGCGGCGACACTACTATGTGTATTTCTATGAAACACCTTCCGTAGCCAGCGACATGTGGTCGGAAGGTGTATCATAGAGAAAACTAGAAACAGTAGTGTGTCGACAGGTCGCCTACTGCTGCTGCGTGGAGTCGGCTACGAACTTGTACCTTTTAGTCGGCAAATTGCCTTTTGCTGTTTAGTTAAAAAGTTTTACTAGGTGGTTGGACTTTTCTGCAAAGTTCGTCTAAGTAGGTACCACTGCTTTGCCAGTTATTCTACCGCAAAGCAGTAGTGTGCAAGCACTACAGTGTCCAATTTGAAAGATATTGTAGCTAGTGTGAAATCAGTGGGCAAGTGATATTTTATGATTTAGTCTTATTACTAGACTGTGTGAAGTATCAGGATGACGTGCGCAGTGCAGTCAAGCAAAATTATAATAATTTAGAGTTCTAAGTGATACTGCAATATGTTATGGGCAGCCGTGACGCTTAACATCAGGCAAACGACTACCTAGTCACGTCATTCACTCACATAAAATAGTACTAAAAGTAATTTTTTTAACATGGACGTGATCATTATCATGAACTGAAGAAATTAAATACAATAATGTGTAATGTGTGTGCGTTAATGTACAGTATTAAAATAATCGAGTATTAAAGATACGTAATACAAGTTTTATTTCCTATCTAAAACAAATTAACTAACAGAAAAAAGAAAACAAGAAGTGAATCAGAAAATTAAATTTGTGGGTAAAGTCATTAAAGCAAGGACCTTCGTTCTCGTGGCGGATAAAGTTGTGTCCCAGTTAAGGTTACCATAACTATGCTGCAAAAACTGGGATCGAGCACGCTTTAAAGTCATCAATCTATTCTTTAAAACTAATTTAGCAGGACAAAGAAAAAAAAATAATGACTCCCTCATAAATAAAGTAGTTATATGTATAACCAAAATTATACTAGTAACCAACATTAAAAAAATACAACCAAATTAAGACACTTCTATTTTCACCTCACTAGCTCGGAAAGATTCTCTTTGTCATTCGAAATCTGGGCGCAAAAACGCACTTTAATCGCTAGCGTGGGAAATGTTTTTAAAATTCGAACCTTTCTATTCAATAATTTTCTCGTCAAGAATTGAGGATTTAACCACAGATCTGCCCGAATTAAACCTTCTTGATATTGCCAGTGTCCACTGAAAATTCATTAATACCACAGACTACCTATTAAAAGATACCATTAATACATTAATACTTCTTCATTTTCTCGTTCATCAACCTCATTTTTAGAATAATCGCACTGTCCAGCACCAAAGAGTATAACCAATACATTATCCAGCAACGCGACTGCATAAAAAATGGATGGAAGACACTTTTTCTTTAATTTTCAATGAATGACGTGAAGAGCTAGTCGTTTACTTGATGTTAAGCGTTACCGCCACCCAGAACTAAATTAATAAACGAAAAACTAATCTTTTCTAAGCCTTTTAGCTGTTTTTCTTGCATTTTCCTCTCTGTAGTGAGGTGAAAAGTTGTGTGTTGCACTCGGCAACAAAGTTTTTCTGCGTCTCGTACCTTTGAAACCTTCGCTACGCTGAAGAATCCTAGAATCCTTCGTTTGCTCAGGTTTCAATTCAAGTACTCGCGCCAAAAACCAACTTTGCAGCCTTGTATAACAAATAACTATTGTAGTCGGTTGAAAAACAATGGACATTCCCATATAGATTATTAGTGTTGTTTTAGTTATTATCATATGGATGCGAGATGAATAATTACCTATTTTTTTCTATACGGTTCTATGTTGCGAAACCATCTCAACTAAACAGTTGTGCTGACGATTGCAATTAGGTAATAGCATACAGACATCAGCAAAATTAGTAATTAGAGAGCTGCTCTCCGCAATTGAAATAAACTAAGTAGAAGAAAAGAGGTATTGTCCGGAAAAAAGGGAATTCATGGTTCTCCATCTCCAGGTTGTCTTTAAAAGCGCTCGATTATGAAGAATGAGACGGTAAATAAAAAGTAAGAGCCAACTTCGCCTCAAAGTGAGGGCTTTTAACGCAGACCGTTGAGAAAGTTGTTTTGTTTGTGAGGCGTCTATTTAAAAGAATACAAATAGTACTGAGAGAGCTCAGAGAAATTGAGGTGGATGAAATAAATATCTCACTTTCTGCTCTGAGCTTTTTTATCTATCACCTGTTAATTTTTTTAAACGGGCTAAACGTATACTCACTAACAATCAACTACTGCACAATAACACTGCTGTAATAACACAAGTGACTGCAGTATAGTCAACGAATATTATTACCTGTCGTTTTAGTTGTATGTTAATTTAATTGCTTTATATTTTTATGTACCTGTCTATTGCTATTAATATTTACCTAATCCAGCTTATATTTAAACTTTTATATCTATTACTATATTAAGTAATGATTTGTGTATTTATTATGTGTAATTGTGTAATTGTGTATATTATATGTATATTATTTATGTGTGTATTTAAATAATTTTTAATGTTATTTAGTATTTCTTTTTTTTTTTTATCCGTTTGCAAAATTTATCCGCCCGCGGGGTTTCAGCTGAAAATCAGCGTCTGGTACCGAGGGAAGGTGCCTGACATTTATGCTGAGCTGAACGCCCTTTCAACTTCACCACGAAAATCATTTTTCTTTTAATAATTATCTATATGCACAGTAATATAAAATTAAGTAAGCTCCTTGTTTGTTATTTTTTATTGTGTATTGTGTAAGTATTGTGAAGTTGAATAAATGATCTTCTATTCTATTCTATTCTATTCTACTGCTAAATGCTACAAGGCATTTTTAAGATCAACAAATTCACCAGCCCACTGCCAGTAGGTAGCGTGCCCCACATGCTGGCAGCAGTGCCCCACTGTGGAATGCAAATTTTTGATAATAATTGATTGATATTTTCTAGGTGTCATTGATTCCATTAGCATATACGTTACATACGTCAGTTCTTAAGCCCATTAACTTTCCCCATCAATGGGGATTTATGGAATTTTTTATGGATACAAAATGCATGGGCACAAATCACTATACTCAGCCCATCACGCCAATTATTACAGTGGTTTATTAAGAAACATGAACAAATTGATAAAATACGTCTCCCAACCAAAAGTTGACTTTGAAGTAGTAAGTAGACACTTAATTCAAATCTATGTCGATTCAGCTGTCACAAACAGCGGATGAACATTTGGGCTATTTGGCAGGATGGGAAGGGATAATCTTTCGAGACCTCAAGGGATTCGAGGTGAAGGTCGAAAATCAGTCTCTTAATCTTTATTAATCTCAGTAGAGATACTTAAGTAGTCAGTAGCCATTTTTGCTATTATTTGTGTGAACGTATACAATTACGTTCATAGAAATAATAGACAAAATAGCAATTTATATAGAAGGAATGTTATTTAAATCATCATCATCATCATCATCATCATCATCATCAACAGCCTGAAGACGCCCACTGTTGAACATAGGCCTCCCCCACAGAGCGCCACTTGAGTGACTGCTCGGCTCCTGCATCCATCGGCTCCCGCAGTTTACACCAGATCGTCGGTCCACTTAGTAAGGGGGCTGGCCTACGTTACGTTTTTCGGTTCGTGGTTGTCACTCGAGAATCTTTCTTCCCCATCGGTTGTAAGTTCTACGAGCGATGTGGCCTGCCCAGTGCCCACTGCCATTTCATCTTGCTAATTCTAAAAGCTATATCAGTCACTTTAGTTCTCAGCCGGGTCTCCTCATTGCGGATCCTATCTCGCAGGGGAACACTGAGGTTAGCTCTCTCCATAGCTCGTTGTGTAAGTTATTTAAATATTCAGCCATAATAGACACCCTTGGCTCATCAGCTGTGATGTCTCAGGATGACGTGCGCAGTGCGCGGTGTCACGCGAAACTTTAATTTAGAGTTCCGAGTGACAACCCAGCTCTCGTAAATAATTTAAACATTATTTCCAAGAACAGTTTTCATTATTATCTAACAAGTATAATTATCCAAGCTTCACATTATCCTCACTGGAACTTTCACATCCTAGCCGTAACCTGATAATCCATTTTGAATAATATTAATTTCTAGACATAAGACACAATATTATAGCTTATTACGTTGTAGTTTGTAGAGAAGCACTCAAATCTTCGACGCGAGTTGAAGAACCAGCTAGCGCGTGTGGTTGGTAGTGTTTGCTTGGTGCATAAATCCGAGCTAAGCCTGGATAGGGAGCGGCTTACAAGTCTGTCGGGGAAACCACAAGTAAGAAATGTCTTCGTGTAAGAATTGTGGTGCGTGTATTGTATAAAAGAAGAAAGAAAAGATATTTGTTCAGAACATCACACAACTTTACTATATCCATAAGTAATAGCTAACTAGGATTTCGTGTAAAAACCGTCCGGGAAAGCCGCGGGGAGCCGATGGATGCAGGAGGCGAGCAGCTGCTCAAAGTGGCGCTCCCTGGGGGAGCCATAAATATGTTCAGTAGTGGACGTCTTCAGGCTATTGATGATGATGAGGATTCAGTGTATCTAGGGACCCAAAAACTATATACATAGACCATGTCCCACAACACTTTTTTTGTTGTACACAAATACTTGTCCTGTCGCGGGAATCAAACCCACTGCCGTCGGGTTATGAGCCGACCTGTGACCACAGAGGCTGTCAACTTGGAGAAGTTAGTATATACAGTAAATCTTTGACACGTAGACTCTTTAAATGGTCATTATATGAAGACTTCCAAAATTAGAGATAGAAAAAAATAATTTAAAAAAATCATCTCAAAGTCTCATCAAAATCTCTATACTTAAGTACCCATCTCCCATCTGAATGTTACTCCCTGTATATGCACAGGAAACCCGGGATGTACTTAGATATTTCAACCAAGCTAAAATAAGGATGAATTAAAATAACAATCCTGTTTTGGTTAACAAATACAAGATTCTGTGATCTGTTAACATGAAATCCTAAAGTATTCTACAATTTTACTACTACAAATAGGCCAAGGCATTAGTATCTACCAAGCGAAAATACTAATTGCTTCTAAAAAATGAGAATGATGGATCACTCTTCGCTCCCTAATTACCAGCGCCGAACAAATATTTAAGCCCGACCAAATAGCACACTTATTCGCTCCACGGAGCATAATATTAGGCTTGCCAGTATTGCCAGTAGTTCGCACTAACCGGGTCGAAGTTAACCCGCAACCATTAATTGTTCTGCGAGCTTACACTTGGGTTCAGTACAGATTAATTTGACGCAAGATAACTTGTGACAAGGGCTGTTGTTTGAAACCTTGGGGGATATGTCGGGTATTTTAACGTTAATTTTGACTCGACTAAACAGAGCCGTCACGTCAATACTATTTTGGAATATCATATACAAATGCGTTATAATAATTAGACAGAGAACGATACACATAATAATTATTATATATTTTCTATAAATATCCCCAAGGAGGGTTGCAAAAAAGTTAGTGCTCGTGAGGTGTACTGTCTAGTAATATCTAATACCTATTCAAATTTGGATTTACGGGCCTATAGAGTATTATGCTAAAATCTGTCTGTTTAGGAAAGTATTATATCCCATCGTCAGCTGGAAGATGCCCACTACTGAACATAGGCCTCCACCTGGGAGGCTATAATCACCAGGCTTGGCAGGCGTTTGGCATAGTGATCACAGTAGAGTATAATGTCGACTGACGAGAATGCTGCTGATACCTATTACCTGGATATTGTCATAGCCACCTCTTACGGCATCCAAAGAAAGAGATGGGGCAGAATTGTAAGTATCTTGCAAATCAAATATTATTGCCCGACTATGGCGAAGCAAAGAGGAGGGCTATGATTTTGTTCAACGCTAGGTGTAGCAAGCCGTATGTATTCGGTACTGAGTAACGGGTGCGCCATCTAGTACCGAGTAACGAATACTCACGAACGCTTTTCGTTACTCGCATTTTTCGTAGTATGGGTACCTTCACTGTTTTACGTACGCAATACTACTCGATTCGTTGCTGTACGGTGTGGCCCGTACTCTTAAGATGATAGTGATAAAATGAAAGTTTGATTTGATATTAATTGATATAATGTTTATTTGCTGTACTTAGCTTTTAAATGATAATGAGCCGCGCGACGCGATTGTACCGACGCTTGCTGCGAACTATCGTTACGTAATATATTACAACTAAACGCTGACGCGGGAGAATGTATGGTTGCACCATACAGTTGCTCTAACATACATGGCATGTTATGAGGTATCAGATGGAACGAGTAACGTAACGATACAATAGTAACGAGTACTAATTGTTATAGTAACGAATAATACATACGGATACGCATTTTTTCGTTACTTTTACACTTCTATTTTGTTTAAGCAAAATTTTTAACTTTCCTAACGCTATCTAAAACCCAAAATGAATGGTAAACCTCATGTACTTTTAGTGTGTTTCTCCTAAACACATAAACAATACGTCAGAAAGCTTACTGCATCATCTCGCTGGTCACCAAAAACAGGGGTAACTGAAATCACTGCTCCGATTTCAAGTTTACTGCTCTACATAACATCCTACTAAAAATACAATGGTATTGCCATAAAAGACCTTTTCACCAAGTTTTTCCTTCCATTCTTCCAGCGAATATATCGCTGTCTACGGAAACATAAACGTAATAAAAAGGTTGTAAGTCCGAGGTTGATATGAAGTATACCGACCCAGTGGCCCGTCGACCCTTGCCCGAAAGGTTTATAAATTAGACGGCTCCCTTCGTGTAATGGATACCTATTTGCATAATACCGTGCGGTTAAAGTACTTGTCACATATTGTATAGATGCGAAACATTGGCTTTTTGAACAGGGTACTAAATGTATCGTTGATGTGAAGGATTTCTAGAAACATATATCTATTTATACATTATAAAGTGAGCCACATCGCTCGTAGAACTGACAACCGATGGGGAAGAAAGGTTCTCGAGTGGCGACCACGAACCGGAAAACGCAGCGAAGGCCGCCCCCCCACTAGGTGGACCAACGACCTGATGGTCAGAACCACGGGGAGCCGATAGATGCAGGAGGCAAGCAGCCGCTTAACAAACTGAAGTGGCAGTAGTGTTTTTAGTCGTAGAACAGATAAGCATTAGTGCGTAGACGTGTTTTTGAGTGGAACAGTAATATTTTACTTAATTATATTCTCTAGTGATGATTAAAGATAACAACCTGTATCAGAAATATCGCAAATAGTAGATGTAGTTAAATAGTAAGTACCTACCTATATAATTGAGGCATGTTATAAACCCAAAGTCAAATAAAATACAACAATTTCTAAGTTTTATAATCAACCTAGACTACAAACCAACCTATAGATCCACATTTGCTATTTTCCCACCACAGCACTGGTATATTGTTGTTTACAATCACTAAACGTCCCATAAAACCTCCCACTCCTAATCTACTCCTTATTAATATAAAAGTGAAACGTTATCTGCTTGTTTATCACGTCAAAACGGCTCATTTTCATTTGAGTAAGTTTTACAGATGGATAGCTTGTAGTACCGGAAACAACATAGAGGATGTTTTTACTGCAACATTAGGGTAGGTTTTTCAATCAGTTAAGGTAACTAGTGGTTAACATCTTTAACAAATTTTGACCATTGGTTAGAATTTGTTAGAGTTTTAACCATTGGTTACCTTAACTTTGGATCAAAACCCACAATTTAGAGTTCCTTGCTAATATGTTACGGCTAATACAGTACTATACAGGATGTCGCTTAATATGTCCTCTCCATATATATAGGATTCACTGAATCACTTAATAATGTCATTTAAATTCCACGATTAAATAAATCATTTCTATGATGAAAAACGAGTAGTCCCGTAAAAGGCCTTTGGGTGGGTGTGCGGTGCGGAAAGGAACGCATTAGACTGGGTGATTTTACAATTTTCACAAAGCTTACCTTGTGTTTTAAATGAGCTCGCACACACGTACGTTCTATTTTTATAGAAAATTATTTTCTTATAAAGTATATTAGCGCCCGGTGACGCTGTAAAGGTCGGTAGAGCCCAACAGCATTAGCCCGTACAAAAAAAAAGTTATTCTATCTGTAGCAACACACGCCTACATAAGGTGTGGACGCACGTGCCACTCTCGTATTGGCGTATACAGCCATCAGAAAAAGTGTCCCATAAATCCAATACACACTGCTTAAACAACAGACTGTTACAGACTGTAAGCGACTTAAAAGCTACTGATTGATTGATTTGTAAATATTGCGGGGATGCAAACCAACATCCAGTATACATTAAGACTACAACGTCGCCAATAAGGTCATATATAAAACACTGAAAAATCCATCGCGAACCATGTTTTGAAGGCCTTGAATGTCGTTGACGTCAGACGTTATGCGTTATATTTTTTAACCCCTTTTTTACGGGTGACAGCTGACACGTTACCCGTATGAAACGGTTTCCTTTTTTCAAAGCGTGGTTTGCAATACATCCTCCAGTGTTTTATATAAGCAATGTCGCCAGCACGTTGGCAGGTTGCCAACGTCGCAGAGGACAACCTCATCTTAATAAATTTTAATGAATCCAGCCGGGTCAATTTTGCATCAATTTTGTGTTGGCTCCGGGTGCATCGGCCCACGCTGTTGGAAGTCCTCCGTAAATAACAAATGAGGACTATGTTTGGGTGCGATCGTGGGCGGGAATCGCTACCGTAACCTTTATAAGGTTAACGCTGCTGAAAATAGGAAGCACCGTGTCTGGAAATTAACCTCTAGGGCTGAGCAGGTCAGCTCATAATCTGGAGGCGGCAGGTTTGATTCTCACGACAAGACAAGTAATATATTTGTGCATAGAAATAATAACTGGCCAAGTGCGAGGCGGACTCGCGCCCAAGGGTTCCGTACCATTATCTATAAAAATGAGCAAAGAAATCATGTTTGTTGTATGGAAGCCCTTAAATATTTATTTTATTTTGTTTTTTAGTATTTGCTGTTATAGCGGCAACAGAAATACATCATCTGTGAAAATTTCAACTGTCTAATTATCACGGTTCATGAGATACAGCCTGGCGACAGACGGACAGACAGACAGACAGCGGAGCCTTAGTAATAGAGTCCGTATTACTCTTTGGGTACGGAACCCTAAAAAGCGAAAATATTATTCTGTTTCATGGGTTTTGTAGGACAATGGTCCTCGATGTCCCTGGATCCTTAGATACAGGCAATCCTACTAGGATTGCCTGTATCTAAGGATCCAGGTAGTAAACATCAACATAAACATAATTTTATTCACAAAAGTATACAATCACAACTACACGTCACAGGTCACAATATACCCACATAAATCAATTGTTAAACTATGGAATGCAACAAACATTTGAATTTGAAAATAGAATGATATATTAAGAACAACTTCGATTAAGTTTACTGTGAGGTATAGATGAAGTAATCACTACTTACGTTTAAATATATATTAAGTTATAGAGCCGTTAATGATTCATTTACAAAAGGAGTACCCTAATATTCGGTTAATTATTCGGTGGACCGACGACCTGGTGAAAACCTTGGGGGGGAATGTCTCAGGATGACGTGAGCAGTGCAGTGTCACGCGAAACTTTAGAGTTCCGAGAGACACTGCATCTGTTATGGGCGGCCGTGACGCTTAACACCAGGCGCACGACTAGCTCGTCACACATTCATTTAAATAAATAAAAGCTTCTTACTAAGGTTACGGAGTGGGTAACTATTGTATAATCTGTACCATGAAGCTTACTTACTTTACTTACTTACTTACTTTACTTACTTTAATTACTTACTTACTTTACTTACTTACTTACTTTAATTACTTACTTACTTTAATTACTTACTTACTTTACTTACTTACTTACTTACTTTAATTACTTACTTACTTTAATTACTTACTTACTTTACTTACTTACTTACTTTAATTACTTACTTACTTTAATTACTTACTTACTTTAATTACTTACTTACTTTACTTACTTACTTACTTTAATTACTTACTTACTTTAATTACTTACTTACTTTACTTACTTACTTACTTTAATTACTTACTTACTTTAATTACTTACTTACTTTACTATAGGGGACTTTACACTAGCTCACGACTCCTTTTCTGTACTAAACCACAGATAATACAATACCTACCGACTAAACCTACTTAAGCACTCTGGTTAAAATGACAAAATGTCGGTCGGTTTAAGGCTGGAAATGCACTTAGTTTTTTGTATTGCGGAATAAGTCGACTCACTTGCCAGTTTGTATATGTATGCTAGAACTTTTGACATTTTAAGGATAAATGCAGCACTATCATAGCTCTATACTGCAATATACCACGGGGCACCTCTAGTAATACAATAGGTTATAAACTATGTCGGTTCTTGTAGGAATCATATCATTATTCAAATATCGAATAAAAAACAGACTTTTCAAACTACTAAAAACTCCGAAACAATGAAACTTAACTAACTACCTACTTTACCAAATAAATTATTAAGGTCAAAAAATCTATTTCATTTTTGAATTGAGCTCTAAATGGGTATGAATTGACGCACAGCCAGACAGATAAATATTTTAAGGAACCTCTGGAACAGAAATCACATAAAATCCTGTGCGTTTTGAGGTTAATCCGCACCCTACCCTAGAGATACTTCCTGTTTACCACAAAGTGGCTACGGCCTATTTAATCTTTAGATTCCCTTCGGCATTAACTGACACAAATAGAGGAAAATGCGGCTATTTTTATGGGAGAATAGATCAACGAATAGAAATCACCTATTAAACCACAATGCAATAAATGTAACTTATGCGTCGAATATTATCTGAGAACTTATTTATTTAACCGTGACACGAAAAAAATAACATCGCTTTGAAATGTTTTGTTTACTGGATGGCTGGGAGTTTCGGCGCCAACTACCAGCGCAAGATTTTTTTAGAATGTCTTTTTGTTTGTTTCAGAAGCGTTTTACAATCCCTACCAATACTTTTACTAGGTGGTAGGATTTTTCTGCCAAAGTTCGTCTAGGTAGGCACTACCGCTTTGCCAGTTATTCTGCCGCCAAGCAGTAGTGTGCAAGCACTACTATGTTCCGGTTTGAAAGGCATTGTAGCTAGTGAAATTACTGAGATTTTATGACCTGATTAGTCTACTAATCTAATTACTAGACTGTGTGGTGTCTCAGGATGACGTGCGCAGTGCAGTGTCACGCGAAACTTTATTATTTGTATGTTCCGAGTGACACTGCAACTGTTATTGGCGGCCGTATCGCTTAACATCAGGTGATCGACTAGCACGTCACGTCATTCATTCTCATTTTAAAAAACTCCTACCCCTACATACCTCTACCCCTACTAATAGCCCTACGCCTACTAATGTAAAAAGTGAAACCTTGTCTTGGCTTTCACACTGATCGATTTGCATTGAAAATTGAATTGAATTGAAATACAACACTACTGGGACAAAAATATGAGATGAAGTCTGCACTTATTAACTACTAACGTTCTATGATTTGTTAACCTTGCAAAAAATTTACAGAGATCTCACTAATAATAGTCATTCCTCTACTAATATTTAAACTGTACGTAAGTAATTAAGCATCATAATTATTACGTGATATGTCTAGCAAAATCATATAATTTAGTTATGTTTATTTTATCGTACTTTTAACCTTTACTGAAAGCGTTGAAACCTTAGAGTACAGATAATAACTTGCTTAGTGTATACTTTAAGGTTAAAACCCTTTCATTGACGGCTTGTTTACGCCTACGTTTAGCATGTGGTCTATAAACAAAAGCGTGTCACCACATTCGTAATTCGTAGGAGTGCGTAGGTCGTAAATACTTGTGAGTGAGAACGCGCGTAGGCGAAATACTTTCCCTTATTATTTACTAGCTTTTGCCCGCGGCTTCGCACGCATGTATTATGTTATTTCTACGTTTAGGTAGTCTAATAATAGCTTAGTTCATGCATTTCCTCTATACCAAATCACAAAATCCACAAAATTTTTTCAAAGCTCAGCACGTATTAGCAGATTAGGTAGCACACGTGTAAAAGTGTTGTTTAGGTTGTAGGTAGGTATGGCTTTTCACGTGTCATCAGATCACCTACACATTGATAAAATAGTCAGTTAGAAACTGCAAATCATATGTATGTACCTACTTAGACCTACCTTATACTTAGCCGTTAGTTTTTTTAAATATACGGTAGATCTAGGCATCTAACGAATAAAAGTTTTATGGTATACCTACATACCAGTGATACGTTCGATCATTTCCTTGTCATTTTCACTTCAACAGATTGTTCTTGTGTTTTCACCATAAAAACCATTCAAGTCTTGATAAGAGGTTCCAGTAAATTTTGTTTAGGTAGTAGTTATACCTACTTAAGTACTTACCTATTATTTAGGCAGTTTAGAAAAATACAAAACAAACACACATTGGTCAGTTTTTCACATCCGCGCGCTTTTGGTTCCCTTCCAAAGAGTATCTTTGTTGCATTCACCACATATTTTTTTTTACTTTCATAAGTTTGACTCCATACGAATTGAGTATTTAGCCAGTGTCAATAATAAGATTATATAATACTTACTTTACAGCTGGAGTATTGCATTAACCTATACGTTGCGTACGTAATTAGTTTTGTTAATACTAATTAGAAATCACAAGTATTTACGTACGCCACTGTAAAAAGAGTTGACATTTATATTATGTCCGGTATTTACCACGTTGTCTCATACCCACTGCACTTTCAACATAGTGGGGGGAGTGAGAAAATAACATGTGTACAAAGCTCTAATCAGATTCACTTTTGCAAAGAATGTTCCATTTTTAGGGTTCCGTAACAGTTTTAAAATAAAGGAACCCTTATAAGTAACTGTACTTACCTAATAATATTAATAATATGACATTGATAATACTGTTTTTTTATTATTTGTTTTATATTGTATACATTAAATGACTTTTTTTTTAAATATTTTATTTGTAACGCCTTAGACGCTTTTTTGTACTCTTATGTTACAAACTGTGAAATAAATTGAATTTGAATTTGAATTTGAATATGAATTTGAGGTAAGATCACTTTGTTGTCCGTCTGTTTGTCTTTCTAAATATCTGTCGAGACCATTACTTATTTTAGGAATAACGGAAAGAATTAAGCTGAAATTGATATCTATGATCAATTAATTCAAATACGGCTATCATCATCATCATCATCATCATCATCAACAACAACGTCCTGAAGACGTCCACATTCAAAGAGCTTTCTTCTTCTTGCCAAATTCTAATAAACTTTACAACTTATCCGTAGAGCCAAGCAATTACCACCAAAAAAGGAAAAAGAAGTTTACATTCTGATTGCATAAATACACCCAAAGATATAATTAACCTTCTTGGAGCAACCGAGTAGCCAATAATTTTTACTCTAACCTGTGGTTTGTCCCAAATAGAATATAACTGCTTAGTTTGTTCGTTGAAAAGCCCACAGACCTAAAATATTTTAACTATTAAAACTCATTTACTTACGTGAAAGAAGAAGAAGAAATCAAAATCGAACGTTACACGGCCATGTTGCTAATTCGAGGATCTTACCATAAAGTATAATTATACTTACCTATATCTAAGTACCCTTAGAGTATAGACTAAAAGCATAGAGAGAACTTCATTATCTGTCAAGCGTACCACTTTTTTGGACACTTTTTATAAGAAGTGGACACTTTGATGTGAATGAGTCTGACAAATTTGTATAGAAAAACCTTAGAGTATAGACTAAAAGCAAAGAGGGATCATCAAAACGATAGTATATTTGTACTGCTCACACGTATCGCTACGTCAGTGGCGAAGGAAAGAAACAAACATATAGTAATTAGCTACACTTGCGAAATTTCACCGTACCATTTTTTCGACTCGAGTCAACTGTTTTTTCTGTTTGACTTCGCAAGCGTAGCTAATTACTTTATGTTTGTTTCTTTCCTTCGCCACTGACGTAGCGATACGTGTGAGGAGTACATATATAATATCGTTTTGATGGATATCTCTATGCTTTTAGTCTATACTCTAAGTAAGTACCCTTTTAAAACATTTTTCATAAAATATTTCGTATCATTGGCTAAGTACAAATATCGTCTAATGCCAAAATAAAAAAAAAATCTACTTTCACACTATTAATATTTGTTGGTATATGTATCTATTTAACTTCTAAAATGCTAAACAAACCTGTAAAAATATAAATAGGAAACCTATAAAATGTTTTGATTCTCTTAGAGTAGCGGTACTAATATTACTCTTTGGTCATATCCATTCACAGAGTCTTTTTCTTTAATCTTTGCCTCCAGATAAACATGTGGCACAGAGTGTAGTCGATTGTTTTTTTTCTAATCTGTGACAATATGTGGTAACACAGCTTACAACTTACCGTTATGGCGGAAACAGTAGCCAACTTAAAAAAAAATTACCTAAAACCTTTACCTAAAAACCTAACTTAGTAACGTACCTAAAACCTTCCCATTCATTCAATAACGCATTTAAAAATATTGATAGACAGAGGAGAGTTAGTTGTATGAAGCGTGCGCTACACGTATAAGTGTAGCGCACGTTTCATACAACTAACTCTTTTCTCTATGGGAGTCCCATCTCTTCAGCGTAAGCGGTTATTTTCTCTATGCTTACTATAAGTAACCAAAAAAAAAACCATCAAGCGGCCATGTTGTTTACAACTCCGATTCGTTCCGTTATGAAATCTTAATAATTGTCACCAAATTTTTTTAACGATATTTCAATTTTAATATATCCTATGTTAAGCGCCGGTTATTTCTAAGCATATTAGTAAAAACCGCATGAAAATCCATTCAGTATTTTAGGAGTTCAGTCATAACAAACAAACAAACAAACAAACAAACAGACAAAGTGTTTAAAAATTGGCTTAACGTGATCAGCGGCTAATTTTAAGCCAACCTGTGTATTTTTTTTGTTGATATCTTGCAATTACAGACTTTTTTATCTCTACAGTTTTATTATATGTATAGATAGATAACTTGAATATTGCTGGCAGGATATCGGATGTAAATAAAAGAGGTTAAGATAAGGCAACGCAGCTTCTCGATAGTGGTCATAGCCATAGATACATAGTATGTCCAAGACCAGCCCCCGTTTTGTGTAACTCCATCGTAATCGATGAATGGGCTTCATCTGGTCATTGCCGGTTGTGTAAAATCCTCATTCATCGGTATTATGGTCCCTTTGGCGGAGAAATGAATAGACAAAACATTGATTAACTATAATAATGAGAAAATATTAATGGATGGAGATGTTACACAATGACAACTTGCCGGAAATGACGAAATGGATGCGGATTTTACACAACCGGAAATGACCAAATGAAGCCCATTCATCGATTACGATTGAGTTACACAATACGGGGGCAGGTCGCCGGTCCACCTAGTGGGGGGCCGGCCTACGCTGCGTCTTCCGGTTCGTGTTCGCCACTCGAGAACCTTTCTTCCCAATCGGTTGTCAGTTCTACGAGCAATCATTTTCATTTGCCCCTTCTGAATTATCTACATAGGTAGCAGAACTTTCATAATTATCATAGTTTAATTTAATCGGTGAATTATCGGAGCCGTAGTTACTTAATTACCCCTTTGAATAGTGTAGGTAAGTATTTTACATACATTACGCATTTTGGGTTTAACACAAAAAGGGGTTCAAACTTTGTTAATTTACATAATGAATGCTGCAGATATTGTTTTTGTGGATCACGGTGGTTGTAGATAGATAACTATTATCAGGAATGATCAACTTGTAGCAATGGCCACATAAAGCTTTGGATGGTATAGATAGAATGATGGAATGGGATTTTAGTATGGGGTAGGACTTCTCTGCAAAGTTGGTCTGGGTAGGTACCACCGCTTTACCAGTTATTCTGCCGCAAAGCAGTAGTGGGCAAGCTCTACTATTTTCCGGTTTGAAGGGCATTGTAGCTAGTGAAATTACTGGGCAAATGAGACTTTACGATCTGATCTCGCAGTCTAGTACCTAATCTTATTATTACTAGACTGTGCGTAGTCTCAGGATGACGTGCGCAGTGCAGTGTCACGCAATGCTATATTAATTTAGAGTTCCGAGTGATACTGCAAAATCTGTTTTAGGCAGCCGTGACGCTTAACATCAGGTGAACGACTAGCATGTCACATCACACATTTACATTTTAAAAAATGGGAGGTTATGACGTATTTTTAGTATATGAAACTGAAAAAATTCAAGATGTTTTTGCTAATCGTATAATCATTTATCCATTTAGTATACTTATTATATGTTACTTAAGTTTTGAAATAAAATATTTTATCCATTGACTTTCAAAAGTTATCGTAATAGTAACTATTATATTTATAATAGTTTGCGAATAGTTTGTGCGTGTATATTTGTATGTATTTATTAACTCAGTAGTGAAATTGTTGAACAGATTTTGATGAAAATTGGTGTTTAGAGTAACATATATATGTGTGTGTAACATACTTTTTATCCCAGTAAATTGTGTGATGCCTATGGGGTAGTATCATCATTAAAAGTTATAGTGAAACCACAAAACACAGATATTTGTATCCTTAATTTTTTGTCACTGTTTGGAATATAAAACAAAACAATCTATTTTAATTTTATGTTTTATGTTTAGTTTAGTTTTTATTATTGTAGTAGTTAGCCTGAGTAATAAAGGCAATTTAAAAAAAAAAAAAAAAAAAAAAAATTATGTAAACAAATGAGGTGACAAGCTAGTCGTTCACTTGATGTTAAGCGTCATGGCTGCCCATAACAGATTGCAGTGTCACTCGGAACTCTAAAGTTATGCGTGCCACTGCACTGCGCAAGTGCGCACGTCATCCTGAGACATCACACAGTCCAGTAATATGATTACTATAGACCGTGAGATCAGTCGTAAAGTCTCATTTGCCCAGTAAATTCACTAGTTACAATGCCCTTCAAACCAGAACACAGTAGTGTTTGCGCACTACTGCATGGCGGCAGAATAACTGGCAAAGCGGTGGTACCAACCTAGGCGAACTTTGCATTGCTTGCACACTACTGCTTGGTGGCAGAATAACTGGCAAAGCGGTGGTACCTACCTAGACGAACTCTGCAGAAAAGTCCTACCACTAAGATCTATTAGCTCTACAGCCAAATTTTTTAGCATCTGGCTGGATTTTAGGAACCATAATAATTCTTTATAAATATATACCTTAAGGAGTCCATTCCATCAATAGCTAATATGATATTTTTCTTACTTATTTATTGTCCTCCGTGTCGAATCAAGTTACTGCTGAATATTTTAGTAACGCCTACATTGTTTTACTGGTCCGTTTAACATCAGAAGCGCCCACGTAAAGAGCTAAGATAACTTATTGAAATAACATAGGTAGGTATATATACTATGAACTCCATACTAATATAGGCCACGCACTGAAACAATGTTGATCAAATTATGCAGAATTTGTGATATGAATTTATGCAACCTTCTACAATATCAATAAACGCAAGCTGTGATAGGTAGCTTAGATTACCGTTATGTTAATATAGAAACTTAGCAGAAAATTTAGTTCCACTAGATAATTCTTTATACGGCTCCATAGAGCTACCAGTAAAAAACAGCTGAAGATCGGGCATTAGTTCTTTTTACTAGGTGGTAGGACTTTTCTGCAAAGTACATCTAGGTAGGTACCACCGTTTTGCCATATTCTGCCGCAAAGCAGTAGTGTGCAAGTACTACTGTGTTCCGGTTTGAAGGGCATTGTAGCTAGTGAAATTACTGGGTAAATGAGACTTTACGATCTGATTACACGGTCTAGTAATCTTATTACTATACTGTGTGAAGTCTCAAGATGACGTGTGATGCAAAACTATATTAATTTAAAGTTCCGAGTGATACTGCAATCTGTTATGGGCAGCCGTGACGCTTAACACCAGGCGAACGACTAGAACGTCACGTCATTCATTTACACTAAAAAAATTATTAACGTTCATTATGATGATGAGACCACAGACATAGAATATTATCGCTGTAAGCCATCCTAAGTCCTGTTGAAACCTTGCCCATAAAAGAATTACCTATGTAATTTAAGCACATTCATCTATGGCTGTAGTTATGCAAAAAATATTTAATAACTTGCCACAGAGCCCTTAAAATATTTATTACCTATAAGCAATTGACTGGTACCAAGCCTCTGCAAAACTGACTATAATCACATCTTGCTTTTAACTAAAGATACTATTTTACGTGTTTCAAGATCGATTAAAGCAATAAATGACGTTAAGTTTTTTTTTTATTATTGATTGATAGGCTTGCGTTTGACCACTATCTCACCTGATGGGAAGTGACGATGGGAAGTTGTTTAAAAGCTCCGAACTCTTGCCATTTAAAAGAGATTTTTTACTTAATCTCTTCGCCAGTTTTACTTTCCTCCTTAAAGTATAATAACCAAAAGCCACTGTCTAATATCGCAATAATGACCTCAACTTTTAAGTGGGAAATAAAACACAAAATGGGAGCATCTCAAAATGAAAATTCTTAACAACAGCTTTAAAGTTGTTTCCCCATCTGTCGCAGCTATGAATAAGTTAGGTATTACATACGACAAACAAGGTGTCTTTGGGTCTTTGCAAAGAAGTTTGTGGTAGAGATAAGTATGCTGAGACTCGTTTACCTTGTTCGTGGGAATTTCGTTATGCGCGTGCCTTATTATTATGCTGTTGTGAAAGTTTTGCTCTGGTAAGCGAAGCCCAGAATAATAGTTATTTGTTATACTAGGCTGCAAAGTTGGTTTTTGGCGCGAGTACTTGAATTGAAACCTGAGCGCGAGTGGTTCAAATGAAGAATCCTGAGCGTAGCGAAGGTTTCAGAAAGAAAGAAAGACGCAGAAAAACTTTGCTGCCGAGTGCAACCCACAACTTTTCACCTCACTACAGTGAGGAAAATGTTAGAAAAACTGCTAAAAGGCTAGCTTATTAATTTAGTTATGGGTGGCAGTAACGCTTGACATCAGGTAAACGACTAGCTCGTCACGTGATTCATGGAAAATGAAAGAAAAAGTGTTTTTCATCCATTTTCCATGCAGTCGCCGTGCTGGATAGCGTATTGGTTTTATACTCTTTGGTGCTGGACAGTGCGATTATTCTAAAAATGAGGTTGGTGAACAAGGAAAAGATGGTGTCTTTTAGGAGGTAGTCTGTGGTATACACTTTCCACGCTAGCGAGCAAAATGCGTTATTGCGTCCAGATTTTGAATGACAAAGAGAACCTTTCCGAGCTAGTGAGGTGAAAAATTAATAGTCAATAGTAGTGAAATTATTTTTATTTCATACTTGGATGTTTTAAGACCAGTTTTCAATTTCTGTTGAAGTTTGTAACTTATAGTTACGTATTTAGGCCCAATTTTGAATGCTTTAGTTGACAGTCCTTGACTTACTAAAAATATATGCGTCTCTTACATTGTCGTCTATTTGACAAGAACAACAACAGTTTTAGGAGTTTTAGATCTGTCTACTAAAAGCCTTTAAAATTGGCCCCATTGTTTGCTTTAAATTCTCAACCAAATAGGTTCCATTTGGTACCCATTTGGTACTCACAAAAAAATGAGTAAGTATCGTATCGATCTCTTTAGATAGATACAATCGTTAAGCGTTGTTTATGAAAATAGTATTTTGCTTTGTCAGTACCTACACTTTGCGTCTCCCCAAATGTTGTGTAACCATAACTTAGCCTAACTCTAGTGCCTAGAGTAGTCTCATTGGCATGTTTCCAAAGGGTTCATATTCTATGAGAAACAAACGCCATAAATTGACGTAAATTGATGTATTTTCCACGGAGCTTATGTTTGTTAGGATAAATTAAGATTGATTCATAGATAAAAAATATAGGCAGTGTGGCGTCCATAGCCAAACTTACATAAGGACCTTTGCCAATATGGCAGTACCTTTTTTTTATGAAAACATATGACGTGAGGAGCTAGTCGTTCGCCTGCTGTTAAGTGTCACGGCCGCCCATTACTGATTGCAGTGTCACTCCGAAATCTAAATCAAAGCAGTATAGTAGATATCTGTGAATCAAAGTTTCGCGTGACACCGCGCACTACGCACATCATCCTGAGACATCACAAAGTCTAAAAATGATTTCTAGACTGTGAGATCAGTTTTTAATTCTTATTTGCCCAGTAATTTCACTAGCATTGTAATTTCACCTATACCATCATTCTATTAAATATTTAATATGTGGCGTTCATAGCTAAGTTTGACTAACCGTTCTTATCTACGGTAAATGCTATACAGATATACTGAGTGCTATACCGTGCTTTGTCGTCGGTCCCGGCTGTTGTTAAAAGGCCGTTGGATAACCTAAAAATTCTGACACCACAGCTGACCGCTAGCCTACACTAGAAGTTGATCCTATGGCAAGCTAGATAGATTATGTATACATTTTTATAAAAGGCTTTGTCCTGAGTAATTGACTGACTGACAGACATGTAGAGCCCAAGCCGCTCAATCTAACGACTTGCTATTTGGAGGTTGTCTCCATTTGGTAGCGTAGAAGTGAACTAAGAAATTTTAAACTGTCTCATTTTCCCAGTAATTTCACTAGCTATAATGCCCTTCAAACCGGAACACAGTAGTGCTTGCACACTACTGCTTTGCGGCAGAATAACTGACAAAGCGGTGGTACCTACCTAGACGAACTTTGCAGAAAAGTCCTACCACCCTAGTGTGATCTAACCATTTAGATAAGTACTACAGATCCTTTCATTACTTAATGCTGCTACAGTGAATGTATCGCGTTTATTCCCACAAATAATACTTTTTTCCAATAACATCGAGTAATAATTTACAACAATAATGTTGTAAATTATTACTTTACCACTATAATAAGAAAAAGAAAGCCGATTAGGTTCGTCGTTTGTGTCAAATAAATCTAAACCTTTTCCCGTTCAAGCAAGCTGTAATGAAATTTCGAAGGCGATTTCACGTTCAAACAATCTGTTAAGGGTATGGAATGGTCACTAATAGATCTTTGAATTTACTTCGGTTGAATAGAGTACACTGGTTCTTAAAAATAGAAAATGTCTTTTTCATGAACAGCCTGAAGACGTCCACTGCTGAACATAGGCCTCCCCCACAGAGCGCCACTAGAGTGGCTGCTCGCCACCTGCATCTAATGTTGATGATGATGATGAGATTTACCTTTGACTTAAAATCGCCTGACGGTATAAGCGACGGTGCGGCCGAAGATGGAGCACGTGAATCTAGAAAGTAGGTACTTATTCATTCTGGCCTTGAAGACACAGTTATAAGTTTCAGAAAACAGAACATGGCAACGAGCTCCATTCCTTAAAAGCAGTTCACACTATAAAAGTGAAACCAAATCGCTTAGTACGAATAGGCGGAATGTCAACTGTGAAAGGATTACATTCAGTCGAACTTCGACTTGTCTTGTTGCAGAAAGGGGAAGGATATTATCGAGAGCATTATAGAAAAGCTGTTTGTTGCATAAAAATGCAGAACTAAAGAACAAACTCTTGTATTAAACGCAGTTTGAGGGTGAGGTCCCATTTCATATCTACGGTATGCAGAGATAAGTTAAGTGCGTTTGCGTTCGATAAGTACATTAACATACAATTTATTATACGATTGAGTTAATTGCATTTGTTCCGACTTCCAAGAGAGCAGAGTTCGTCGTTGACTCATCTCTTGCTCATGTCACTTCTCTGGGATACTTCGTGCTCCGAATTAAAAGTTACCCGCCACAGTATCTTATTAAATGCTCGCAGACGAGCGACTAACCACAGCGACTGGTGTTCTGAATCCGCTACATTTTATATCCCGCTCTGTCTCACGGTTCTGAATCAGTTAATCGCGTCAGTAGCGAGTTTTGGCGTCTTGTGTACACTCGTTTGCGGTGAGTCCCTACAAAATGTATGAAAAAGCGTGTGAACAGTTCGTCGCTGGCGACCTGTTGCTGTGGTGGGACGCCCGTCTGCGTCGCGCCTAAATCCTGGAGCGCAACATTAATTGATGTAGCTTCGTTCTTGAAACTTTGTTTCGTGTTTCTTTATCAGAAAAGTCAATCAAATTCCTGTTTAATTTAACGCAAAACTTTTATTATACTTTTCTACTCCACAGAAGTTTTCTTTTGTATTGCGTCATAACCTTCACCCATACCTGTAGATTTCCCTTTGGGTACGGAACCCTTAAAACTAAGTCATTCCATTGGTTCTCAGACCTTCTTTTCTTGCATTTAAGTGTATATAGGTAGGTACCGTTGCATTGTTCCTTGTCTCAATAGGCAGATTTAGCACTAATGTTCGTCTCACCCGTATTACTAACTACTACAACTTATCTTAATACACCCCTGCCTCTTCTCCATCAATTGTTACCCACGGCACTCACACAAAGAAAACGCACATGGGGGTTAAAACTTGTCCCGGAGGTCCCCCCAAAGCTTCTTCCCGGTAGCTCAGAAAGGGGAGGACACTCACGGGAACACGTAGGTAACGTTTGGGAAATCCGGAACTATTGTAAATAACAACGGTAGGCTTCGGGAGAACGGGTTTATTCACAGATGTAACAATAATTTTGTATGTTTAAAGGCCTGGAAGTCACTGAATATATTATAAAATGGTAGACTCGTTCGACTCGAACGGCCGTAAAATAAAACTGCTCGAATAGAGCACTAATTATTGTATAAACAGAGGAATATTAAAATTTGGTGTAGCACAAGCGAAAACCGTACGCCTCGGTGGTTAAATGAAGAATGCTGAAAATGTATGGAAAATGAAAGGAATGTGACTAATGTTCTAATTTTGAATTTAAATCTAGATTATGAGTGGCCAATATTTGATGCGAAAACTAAGAAAGCAGGTGAATAGCTGAAACGATGACGAAGGAGGATGACATCGTCACAAACTCACCGGGGTGGATTTCATATAACTAATATTGAAAATCTAATACGATGTAGGTACCTATATTTTTCACTAACAAAACCAAAACATTAAAACTCATTCCACAAGCATCAAAAGGTTTTGCTACTGAACACAACAACGAGAATCTAGAAACCTCAAATACAGAAATTGATAATTAAATCTTTACTTTTTGAATGTCTGTAAGAAGACATTTAATTATTAGTGAACTATTTTTAAAACTGTGACGTGGCCTCTCACTTTTGGTCTCATTAGTAAGCTCAAAGTTGCGCAAAGAGCTATGGAGAGAGCTATGCTCTGTGGTTCACTACGAGATAAGATGCGTAATAAGGAGATCCGCAGGAGAACTAAAGTGACCGATATAGCTTTTAGAATTAGCTAATTGAAATTGGGCAGGCCACATCGCTCGGAGAACTGAGAACCGATGGGGAAGAAAGGTTCTCAAGTGGCGGTCATGAACCGGGAGACGCAGCGTAGGCCGGCCCCCCCCACTAGGTGGACCGACAATCTGGTGAAAGTCGCGGAGAGCCGATGGATGCAAGAGGCGAGCAGCCACTCAAAGTGGAGCTCTGTGGGAGCAGTAGACGTCTTCAGGCTGTTGGTGATGATGATGAAGAACTATTTTTTGTGCCCCACTGCTGGGCAAAGGTCTCCTCGATTTCCCGCTTCTTCCCTCCACACATCTATCTTGAGCCAGCACATCTAGGCTGATATGAGCACAATTCGTCACTACGCTTCTTGTGGGAGCGCCTATGGTATCGCCGCCCATCCGTAAGCTCCCATTGAGTGACCATGTGAGCCCACCTTGCTGATAGATGCATGTGAGCTACGTGCCTGCTCAACCCCATTTCACTTCGTCGGCTAATTACGTAACTCGTAAAGTTTGCAACAGCCGTAAATTTTGCAATCATTGCTGTCAAACATCACTTTGGCAGAGCAAAAAAGTCCTAGTATGTGTTTGTGGACATACAGTCATTATATTGATAAAAGTACATGTTTTTTCTGTTTTTGTAAACGGAATCTCTTTAATAGACTAGGTAGGTACTCTTTCGCAAGCACAGTGGGCTTTGGTATAAATCGTAAGTCAAACAAAGCGGCCGGCTGCGGCCAACAAAATGCGGTCCCGCAGATAACTCACTAAGCCCCGTGGAGCCCGCCACTTCATTAGACGTGCTAGCCAGAAATAACGTTAATGTTCAACAGAAATAACATTTTGTTTCCTGTAGAACTTTTTACTGCTCTATGCTGTTGAATTCGTTTCAGTGCTATTACTGTAATTAATTTTGCATTTATGCGCTTGGGTGACTTAAGTACCATTCATAAACGAGTAATAACTGCCTTTTTAGCTTATTACTGATGTAGGTTTTTGATCTCGCTTTCACGCGTGAGACTTCTCGTCAGGAAAAGTTGACACATCATCCAACATTAATGAACCTACCTAATTTTTTTAATTTTAGATAAGTATCGTTCACCATAAACTATTCTATTCTGATCTGTTCTGTTCTGTTCTACTCTACTTCACTTCACTCTATTTCATTGTATTCTATTCTCCAAAGAATATCCAATTATCCAATGCAGAGTTTGAGCAAATTGCCATTTTGATGTTTGATATTTTGCTACCTACTTGGGCGGATCGTGTTGCTCAGCAGTCGTTCTGATAAGTACGAACTTAAAGGAACATTCGTTATAATCTTTATTTGCCGTGAAGTACCTATCTATCTTTTTTTAGGTGCTATTGTAGGAATAGTTTATGGTGCTAATGAATTAAATTGCTCTTGGAGAACACCTCTACTTATTAATAGATACTAATCTACTCCCTATTTCGATCATTTGTCAGTTTGTGTGAAGAGTTTTGGTTTTCACGGCAGAAAATCTCATCGATTCTTACTCTACTGAGACCAGCAAATCCCGAAAAGGTAAGAGCTCCCGCGGGGAAAACGGAAAACGTGCAAATTACGAGTAAAAATCGCGTAGCAGGTTGCGTATGGTACTCGTTGAGATTTAGTTTTTCCTTCCTTCTCGTGTAGGCAAGTGGTTGGCCTTGATGTCAGCATTTTCAAGCCGCCCAAAGGTTAAAGAAAAGCCGCCCTAAAGTTTCTAACTTCACTTAAAGACAACTGCTGGGAACGAAGATGGCTTAACGTGCCCACCGAAGGTAGCGCTCTAACTATACTTACCTATCACTTTTAGTAGCGGGCCAGTCCCATCATATAACTCTTCAAATGCTTGAATTTACGTAAGAATAGATGATCAAATAGTTCAATAGGTAAATAGTTCACCGTTATCTTCTTGAGTTCTGGACAGTTTAAGGAGTTTAGTTTTGTTTGGTAGAAGAACCTTACGCGGTGATCTTGTAGTTTGGTGAAGATCTGATGAAGACCTTCGGAACAATGGAACTCCTCAACTATTACTTGAAATAGCAATTGAAGTCGGTTTAACACACAGACATCTATTACTACTTACTGATAGTATTAGATGTCTGTGGTTTAACACCTCTTTAAAAAGGATATTTTTCCCCCATTGCTTACCAAAATGATTAAAAAAAATTATGTATGAATTTCCAAGCTTTCGATGGGTTAATTAATTAAAACAGATTAACCCGTAGCCCGGTTTCACATTGCAAAGTAATTTGTTACCGGAGAATTGTGGGTTGACGTATGAATATGGATCACCTATTATACAACTCCAACGGTAATTTAGGTACAGTGTTTAGCTGAAGTATACAGTATAGATAGATAGATTTACTCTTGAATTCACTTTGAATGAATAGGAGAATTTTTATTCCTGAATTAAAAGTTGCTATGGTAACTAGCACATAAACTGCGTATTGAAACTGTCAAATTAATACTTTGTGATTTTGTCGGCAGCAACCAAGTTATGTGATCGCCTAGCTGAATACTGCCATCATACTGGTCTATGACCGCCATTGTACAGAGTATGCAGAGCGAGTGTGGCTCAGTGGTAAGCCCATCATCATCAACAGCTTGAAGACGTCTACTGCTGAACATAGGCCGCCCTTCAGAGAGCGCCACTTTGAGCAGCAACTCGCCTCCTGCATCCATCGGCTCCCCGCGGTTTTCACCAGATCGTCGATTCACTTAGTGAGGGCCGGCTTACGCTGCGTCTTCCGGTTCATGGTTGCCACTCGAGAACCTTTTTTCCCATCGGTTGCCAGTTCTACGACGGATGTGGCCTGCCCAATTGCCCATTGCCATTTCAACTTGCTAATTCTAAGAGCTATATCGGTCACTTTAGTTCTCCTGCGGATCTCCTCGTTTCGGATCTTATCTCATAGGGAAACACCGAGCTCGATAGCTCTCTCCATAGCTCCCTGGGCGACTTTGAGCTTACTAATGAAGCCAACAGTAGAGACCACTTCTCAATTCCATAAGCCCGTGCAACTTTCAAACCGCAACGCACCCAGGTTCCTTCTCTCATTTTTAAAAATAGGGTGTCATTTTTGTTTAAAGAACCAGGTTGCGTCCAGGGGAAAATTCGAGCTCGGGTTCCTATTAAGGCTTGAATTTTCTAAAACCCTTTCTTAGTACTACTCTACGCCATAGAAAGAGTCTCTAAGGAAGATGGGTCAAATAAGGTGTTAAAGATTACGTGTAAAGATAACCTAGATACCTACCCAATGTATACTTATGTAAAAATAGCTGCCACGGAATGGAATGCTCTTCCGGTATTTCCTCCTGGGTAGTTATAACCTGGGTCTTCTAAAGTATCTTGGTATTCTCACGCTACCATCCATGGTGATCTTTCAAGTGGCGGTATTCGTGAGACTCAATGTTGAAGCCTATGCAAAAATCGGTGAATCCCATACATATAGCACTCGTAGCAAGGGTAAGCTAGCACCCGTAAAACGGTCACTGGCTAAGTCCGACAAGTTGACACATGTCATGGGGCCGACAGTCTACAATCATCTACCAGATGAAATAACGGGGACTCCAAACTTAGGGTATTTTAAGCTGAAGCTTAAGCGTTGGCTTATCAACCAAACATTTTATAATTATGCAGAATTTTTAAATAGTAAGCATATATAATTGAAATCTTATTACTGTATTTTTTGGTATTTATTATGACATTGTATTGCTAATTTTAATTATTATGATATATTATTTTGACATTCCACCGTATTAATTAATTAATTTTTCTACATGCCTATTTAATTAGTATTAGAAAACTTATGTTATTTAATTATGTTGTACCGTTGATAGTGTACAATTATATTATATTACTTATTTTTCAGACGTGTATTGTGATATGAATAAATGACTATTGACTATTGACTATTAAAGTCAATAGTGAATGGGCAAAGTGGAGCACGTTTGCCCATGCAAACGTGCTCCACTTTACAACTTCATAACTTTCCATCAGGCGAGATTTGAGATGTGTGTAAAAAAAGGTTAAAAAAAAACGATTTCAAATACCCTCCCTAAATAAAACTGTATGCGAAATCTTTCATATCCGCTACCAAATACTTTGGATATCAACTCAATATCTTTTATTTTCCTATCTATTATCCCATCTTATCCACGAGTTCCTATCGGGAGCTGATCTCAGTTACTGGCTGTACAAACACTGTGATTGAGGTGCCCTCGTAGTTCAAAATGGATGAGAGGACGTCTAAATTGCTGAGCCATGCCCTTACTACCTACTTAATACCAAACCATTGTGCAACCAATGTTTTGTATTGTAGCGTGTGAAAGTTATAAATTATTTTGGATGATTGAAACTTCAAACCATGTTGTATGCAGATTTGTATTTTTTTTATGTATACGAATGTCGTGACGAGCTAGTCGTTCATCTGGTGTTAAGCGACACGGCTGCCCATAACAGATTGCTGTGTCACTCGGTTGTTGTAGTTGTAGCGAACTGTCATAGTTTATTGTACTGGTACCTATCAATAGAATTAATAATAATACCCTGATAAATACACTCAGTATGTCTTCTATTATAGTCGCGTGTCGCGATCTATATTTCTTAGGTAAGCATGTCTCATCACCAATAGGTGGACCGACGATCTGGTGAAAACCGCGGGGAGCCGATGGATGCAGGAGGCGAGCAGTTACTCCAAGTGGCGCTCTCTGGGAGAGGAAAATGTTCAGCATTCAGCAGTGGACATCTTCAGGCTATTGATGATAATGATGGTGTTCCTAGACCCAAGACCGTACCTATCATATGGTGAAGTCAAATTGTAGTGAATCACATACTAAATACATGTAAAAAAGGCAATAATTACTTAATTATTCTATACGCACTGCTCTGCTTCCACTGCGATACTTAGTTAGCAAAAAAACGCAAGCAGTAAAAGGTACCACGATTGCGCAATAGAAATTCATAATATATTTATGTACTTACTTGGTTTTGACGTTCTTCTCATTTTTCTTGAAAAAATATTGTAAACGATATTTCGTATAATTTGGTATGTCGCTGACAAACAAGGTATTCTACAAACAATTTGTTATTTTTCCAAGACTACCTACTTGTAAGTTAATGTAGGCAAATGGAGGGCGGCACCTGTTAAGAACCCTGGCTTCAGCTCCATCAATATTCCAGGATACGTCTTTATACATGGCTTACCGGGTTTCCGATATCGGGACCGGAAAGAATTAACGACTTACAGGTAGGTACCTATATGATAAGTATTTATATAGAGAACCCTATAGTGTTAGCCGAGTGAGTGTGTGGGTATTAGCTGATTATTTCTTTCAGTTTTCTTTTCCTGTGGTTTATTGGCGTGCAGAGGAAAAGTGGGAAGTATTTATTTTATTACCGTAATACTTGTAACAAAATAATTTAAAAAATGATTATTGAGGTTAACTGTGTTAAAACGTAGGAAGCTGACGTAATAAATTAAAAAAATTGATTACAAATTGTTAAAATGCTTGATGGATATTAGTCCGTTTTGTAAACCTATTTTAAAAGCAATCAGATGCCGTAAATTGGAAAGGCATTTACGGCATCTGGTTGCGTTTTTTGAATACTTTATAGGCTAAGCATTTGACCACTGCCTCACCTGATGGAAAGTGATGACGCAGTCTACGATGGTCCACGCTTGCCTAGAAGATACCTCTCGACTTGAAGACTCCCAGATCATAGTTAGCTGGAATTAAGAACGCCGGCAAGGTGTTCCACTCATTGGTTGTGATGTAGCAAAAGCTATGATAAACACTGATATTGTGGCAGGTGATGCAAAGCATGCTATGCAAAACAAAGACACTAATTAAGACAGAGAAGTCACCGTTTTATCGACTATAGAAATAAAGTTGATTATAAATCTAGATTCAATCTTCCAAACAGTGAGTCTGAGGACCTCAACTTCGCACGCGAGCTAAAAGTCAAAGTAAGTGCACCGCTGAGTCGCTCTTGAATATTGCATATTTAGCAGACGGACCCGAGATTGAAATAAATTCCCTCGGGCTTTGTCACTTATGAGATATATCAAACCCACAGATTACAGAAAAAACACAGCTAGTTATGTAAGTACCTAAATGTTAAATTGTAAAGCACGGCGATATCATGATTGTTAAGCTTTCTAAGACATAGTATAAAATATAAAATAACAAACAAGTCCAAGGGCTCACTTACAACGAACTTAGAACGATAAATTGGAATAATTTTGTGTCAAAATTTTAAGATTATTAAAAAATCTATATCCATGTTTCATTACTTAGAATCAATAAAAATAACATATAATAATATACTAAGCTGTACTAGACCTAAAAACTAAACTATACCTAATAACTTTAAAACTAAAATATAAAACTAAAAATAACAATCTATAGGAATCTTGAACTGTCTATAGACCGGCAAAGGTCTATAGATAGTTCAAGCAATCCGTGGAATCTTGCAACGTGCCCATAATTCTAGCAGCGTTGCCCCGCTGTATAGCGAGGCTGATCCTTTGACCAAAGTAGATGCCAGCATTATGGTCACGTGCCGATTCAACCAAACAACCCGCTAAATTATTATAAATTTCGAAGGCACCTGGTCCCCATGGTCCCAGCGTCTCTACGCCAAACGGCACAAATAAGAAACCTCTGTCAAGACTAGAATACTTGCGGCGCTTGACGGTAAATAAAAGAGGTATAAATTTATCAAGCGAAAAAAAAGTACGTCTTAATATAAGTTAATTGGTAAGTATATATTAAATACGTATCATCATCAACAGCCTGAAGACATACAATGCTGAACATAGACCTCCCCCCCAGAGCGCCACTTTGACCGGCTGCTCGCCTCCTGCATCCATCGGCTCCCCGCGGTTTTCACCAGATCGTCAGTCCACCTAGACATACGTAGGTATATCTACTGCTCAAAACACTATACTATCTGAGTTTTCAATTGGTATATTATAACGAAAGGGGGTAAATCTACACCCCAAGGTAAACAATGTTTCCTCTACGACTTTTCTAAATTAATAGATTTTCATTGAAGAAATGCCATCTAAAGTTTACATTCGCTGTGTTTAGAAAAGAATTTATAGTATCTTGTTAACTCTCGTAGCGATCGCACGTGCAATTTTTGAGTGGGTTTATTTTTTAGTATGGCGGTTAGGAAACACGCAGTTTCAAGTAAGGCTCTCACAACTTGTGGGCTATCATGGTCCCAGTCGGGATAACATGGCAATTCAAACTTACCTTGTATAGAAAGATCATTCACTGCTCTAGAAATGGTATGGAACCTGAACAAAGTCCAAAATATCCCCGGGGGGTGCTTGGAACTCAATTATCTAGAAACCACTTAAGATAGAGATGGACGTCGCTTGTCTCACTCCAAGCTAGTATTGCTGATGTAGCAGAAACGAGCCCTAAGGTGAAGTTGTTCGCTTTTGTTATCCTGCAACTACGGAATTTAATCTATTAAAATAATAAAACAGACAGGTTAACTGGTCCTTATCCAACTTCCAAGGCAGAGTTAATGTTATTTCCAACTTAAACAGAATGGCAAATTAACTTACGTATAATGATACCATCAATGGAGATGATTTTGGCTATCACCTTACCTATAACTAAATAATCTTCATGTATAAAATAGGTTGGCAAATACACAAAATTACAAAAATGTAGACAAATATGTAGACCATCTTTTTCTTTCATATCATTATAACAACGCTCGATCAGCATCGTGGAGTGTAAGTGTGAGGAATATTTATATGCCCAAAATCTATATAGAAAATATATACTTGCCCGAAATACCCAAAAGCAGTGCATTAATATGCGTCTTTCAAAAAGAGCTACGAAATACCTACATTGACAAGGTCTAAGATTAAAAACTTTTAAGATTACTTACCTAGCCTTTTCTCATTTCTAGCAGCACCACCTTACTTTTCCATGAAGAAATTTTATTATCTTTTCAGATTTTAGCAAAGATTTAGTGAAACTAAGTTGTAGAGGTATTACAATAATTAGTATGTCTTTGATTTTTTCTCTTTAATAAATAAACATTCATTTAATTAAGGCCTTGAGTATTTGATCGATAATAAGCTATTTATGATGCATTTGTGGGATTATTCAATGTAAGTCAAGTCCCAATATAAGAAAATACCCAATAATATCTTACCTTTTTGCTTTCGTAACCTTCGTACCTTGGTAGGCATTAAATCTATTTTTTTTTTCAGTACTAACGCTAAGCTTTACATAAATAATTAAAACATAATGTCATGTGGTGTACTTAGGTACTCCATGTATGTTTTAAAATTACTTAAACCGCGTGTATTCCAAATGACGTAATAAATAAATAAATTTAAAATAAACATTTAATACTTTATATATTTTGTAATTATTATAAAGATAATTGTAATAATTTATTCAATACAACTCAAATGATCGATTAAATTGAGCGTGTGAAAAATAGGGTGCAATCCACTGAAAGTGAGGTTTTCAATCACAACGTGAGAGGTGCGTGCTCTTCGGGAAAATCCTGAGATTACTTCGGCTCTGCGGAATAAATCGGTTTATAGACGATCAAATGAAGTCGCCTATTTTTCGGAAATCTGACAAATCGCCTTACTTACTCACGATATACGTTGAACTGCCTATCTGATAAACGTATCGTGGAATGAGATCGTTCTTTACTGTGTATTGTGACGGTGTGTGATGAGTTTTAGGTATAATTTAAGATGTTGATGACTCTTAGGCTGACATTCAGAGTCAATGTATTAGTAGTGATATACTCTTTGCAGGAAACTTTAAAAAGCGCGCCTTTTCAGATTATTATTCTGTAGGTACGTAGGTACGGAAAGCGCGCCGTTCTCTTTGTTTGTTTTTCAATGTTAAAATTATTCTAAATTGCGATGTTATGTACCTACCTAAATATTAAAGAAACGAGTTAAATTTAACGTGTATACAGCAGTCGTATATAATAAAACTATGAAGTAAATTTATATAATTATGTCAATGAATATCTACAACAAAGAAAACACACAGTAACTTATCTGCCAACAATGAGTAACTGGTATATTTATTTTAGGGTGTTTCATTGTTATTTTGATTATAACAACCTACCCAATTTACCTACCTGCACCTTTTTTGACCTACTCAATTTTATTTCGTAATTTATTCATTTTATTTTAATACAAAATACATTTCTTCACAATTATGGAGCGTATAGGTTTTATTTAATTGTTTTATAGGTTTGCGCTTGAATAATATCTCATTGCACCTGATTGTAAGTGGCTAATATGCGTGAACCTAATAGTAGTCCAAGCATTTCGATAGACCGATGATAAAATACAAATGCTTGCTAGCGATGGCATTCAACGACTAACGACCGTTCAAGTGGGGAGGTCTTACTCTTGAACATTCAGCAGTGCATGTCTTTTACTGATTTTATCCACATAATCTGTAGGGAATTCATATAAAAGTGGAACGTTATCATGTGCATTTTTAGGTAGATGTTTGTTTTCAAGGCGTTCACGCCGAAATTTAGTTTTGTTCTTTAATTTATAGCTATAGCATTTGACCACTGTCTCACCTGATGGTAAGTGGTGACGCGGCCTACGGTGGTGCACGCTTGCCTAGAAGATACCTGTTCACTCTTGACTTGAAGACACCCAGGTTGTAGTTAGCTGGAAACAAGGACGACGGCAAGGTATTCCACTCATTTGCTGTACGCACTATGAGTTTGATGCGAAACGCTAAGTGCAGGCTGAAACTCGGCATCCTTATATCGTTAATATTCCTAATATTAACGATATAAGGATGCCGAGTTTCTGTGCGCTATGTGATAAAATTTAACACACAGATTGTAAATGCTAAAAGCACGAGGTGCCTTTAATATGAATATTATTTCGTAGTAAAAACATACCGCAACAAAGCGAAAGACTTCATCAGTCTCCACAATTTTTCCGCTAGAACTTTTAATTAAACAACGGACAATGTTCGTGCCGCTATCTGTAATGGAAAGTTTTATATCAAAGAGCATTTATTAAAACAATACTTAGAAATAAAACAGTAGGGTTGTTAAGCCCGAGCACCGAGTCCTGGACACGGCTAGCAATCTAAAATGCAGATGCAATCCGAGAACCGAACTCGGTTCAAACTGCTCGTGGCAGTCACGACATTTGAATATCATTTCTCATAGTTAGGACGGCTTTAGTTCATTTACTATAGGTAGTTTTAGGAATCAAGTGATTAGTTTAATTAAATTTGTTATGGTGCTCAAAATTTATAGGTAAAAATTTGCACAGGGCCTTGACTTTTCGTTATAATGTGGCTCCGCTTTTTAGCATCATCCAGATTCTCGTCTCATTCGACTTCCATCTTTTTCGTGCATTTACTAATCGATTTGAATGATAAGGAATAAAAAATGACGAGTCTCGGAAAAAATTAAGTGTTTTAATTTCATCATCATCAAAAATCATAATCATCAGCCCACCAATATTGAGTAATTTTCCCAAGTCACGCCACTTAGTATATACGATCTTCATCTATTTAGGAATTACGACTACGGACTATGATGATGGATTTAATGAAAGAGTACAGTTTGTACATTTTTATACCTTCATGGCAATTGCTATCATAAAAGTAAAAAGCACTAATGCACTAATGTAACCCCTCTTAGAGTATAGACTAAAAGCATAGAGAGATCATCAAAACGACATTATATTTGTACTGCTCACACGTATCGCTACGTCAGTGGCGAAGGAAAGAAACAACATATAGTAATTAGCTACGTTTGCGAAAAGTCAAGTCAAAAACACCAAAAACCAGAACAACTTACACTAAGTGAACACGAAGTTTATATTCGCAAAGAATGTCACTGACCAAACGTCACAATCCGGACATAAAGAAGTTTTTATATACCCATATTTATACCCTTAAATGGTTCCAGTTTAGGCTATAAGGTGAGGTCTGAATACCGCTTTTAATGAATTCCAAAGTGCAATTGGTTCACGTCGGAGACCTAACCTTTCCAAATCAACCCCTGTTACAGGTGTCGCATAAGTTTTTATGTGTGCCACTTTAATTAAATATCTTTGGGGAAGTTTGAACTGGAGTTCGGGCTTTCCACTGGCGTTTGAGGGTGTCAGGAATGTCAGTTACCTTCATGATCACCTGTAACCTTCTAGCCTAGAGTACAACGTAGCTTATATGTTTCAAAGGATCACGCACAGTATTCGCCCTATTTACATAGGTTGTCTATGGGATCACCTTGTTTCTTTTCTTTTACAATGATCTCTACTTATCCGTGTCATGTATTACGTTGTCTGTCTGTTTGCATGATTTTCTATGAGGCTTTCAACTTCAAAATCAACGTAGCGTATTTTTTTCCTTGTAAAATTAATAGTTTGCACGGCATGACCGAGTTCTTTGTAATTACAAAACTCTGTAATGGTTAAACGTTTTGTAAACATTCTCTGGTCTAAATGTGTATAGACCCATACCTATATCAGGCATAGGTTACATTTCATATTCAACGGAACCATGAAATGCAGGCTGATAATAAATAGTATAAAAGACAGTGAACTCATGTATAAGAAGTTATGCAAAAACCATTTTATATAGTCACTACTGAGCGGTGGCGTATCTAGCATTCATATCGTGGAACTTATTTATGATACCGCATACAAGACGACATAAAATACCCACACAAATGTGTGTCAACGGACTGAATAAAATAAAGACAAAGCATAATAAAAAAAACAAATCATATTTCTAAGGCAGTGATGCCAGGCAAGACTATAGATTTCACACACAAAGGGAGAGATAAAGGGATCATGTATTTGGTTACGACGAGATATCGTGACATATGTGTTTGTTTGTGAAAACACGGTAGTTTACCTGAATATGGTGAGATAGTTAGATGTTTTTTTGTTTCTGCTACTCGTATCTATGGAATACTCTGTAGTATAGAGGAAGGTCTTCCGCAGTGGACGCCTTCAGGCTGTTGATGATTCGGCGTATAGTATCTGTGTACAGTTTTACAGCACTGTATCATTAGTTTTGTGCAAGCAGCCGCTCAGACTGGCGATCCATGGGGCAGGCTTTTGTTCAGCAGTGAATGTCTTCAGGCCGTTGATGATGACATAATTACCTACTCAAATTTACCCAACTCATCGCGGCTAGTATACAGTACAAATGGCTTTGTAATAGATAGTGTAGCTAGTAGCGTTTAGTAGTCGATTTTATAAAGAATTTGGCTACATTCCTGCAAAAAATTTACTCATATAACTTAAAATATTATATATTGATCTTAATTTTTAGATTAGCAACAATGGCTTGCTTTATGATTTGCAATTGAATTAGATCACATACTACTTAGGTACCTAATACACAATAGTATTGCAGCAAACACAGAAAAACTTAAATAATTGGTCTTTATTGTTTTAGAAATTGCGTACACGTTGCCTAAACAAGTGTTAGGATAAAGTTTTGGGAGCTTCAAAGTACCCCCAACTCCCCTAACAAAAATATCGCTTAGTGGAATCTCTTGGCACTCGGCCAGCTGGGAGATTTCAGTGTCAATGTCTCCTATATAGCCATGTTTGTGATTTTTCTTGGCAATATATTTAGAACATAGGCCTTACTACATAGATATTAATATCCACCAAATATTATAGGTACATGTATCGAACTAATGATTATAAAATTAATGGGCAAACTTTAACTCGCTCTTATATTGCTAAAGATCTTAGAATACTCTTTGACGATAAGCTTTCATTCAGACCACATTATCAACAGATTACAACAAAAGCTAATCATCTCCTCGGCTTCGTCTTAAGGTCCACCAAAGGTTTTAAAAAGCCTCGTAGTCTCCTATATCTTTATTTTTCTCTTGTAAGAAGTATACTGGAATATGGCAGCCCAGTCTGGTCTCCACATTATAAAGTTCACTCTGATAACATTGAGAGAGTGCAGAAAAAATGTCTGAGAATACTTTGTTACCGTCAGCATGTTGGGCGCACTGATTTTAATTACGAACGAAGGTTGATCAAATATAATGTTCAGTCTCTAAATATACGTAGAACGTACTTTGACTTGGTATATTTATATAAAATTATTCATTCCTTAATAGATTCCCCTGATCTTCTGTCTCATATTATATCTTTCAACACTAAATACAGTGCTCGTAGAGCTAAAGTCACCAACCTACTTACACTACAAACTTATAAAAATAATACGTCTTTCTTTAATCCAATAGTTAGAATGGCTCGTCAATATAATAATTTGTTAGTCAATAATTCAAAATTGGACATCTTTGATCCAAAAATTGGCAGTTACATAAAAACAATTAAAGATATCCTCCACGGGAAACCGCGGATGGTTCCGACACAACAGCTGCGTTGTGTCGAAATGATCCACCTCACCCTTAGTGACACTCCCTAAACTCCTCAAAATTTAATTTTAGTATACCGTTGTCATTGGGTACCCATCAGCAAAGCTTGTGGTTTTGCTGATGGGGTGCCTACTCTCATTTGCATGTCTCGGTAGTGATTGTGTAATTTATATTTTTTCTGTGTACACATAGTTTAAGCTACAATCCAGAACAGATTTGTTTGGAATGTACACAATGGTGCCGGCATAGTCGCAAAGCGACTCAAGGTACATAATAAATGTAAGATAAAAAAATAAAAATAAAAAGATTTGTTTGTATATTTACCTATTTGGAATAAGTCGTCGAATGTAATTTGTTTTGTGTACCTATATATAAATAAATAAATAATAGTTTAATAGGTATGTCGATAAATTAAATATATATGCCAATAAGTTTGCCTTTAAGGACAAATATTATATATTGTATTAAGTATATACCTATATACATTCTGTATGCAAATAGATTGAACCCAGTCAGACATAGGGGATGCTACTTGTAGGTACTTGGGTACCTCTAGGCCTTTCGTATTTTTACGTTGCACGTTTTAGCAACCATTGAAATTGAGAATTTTAGTTCTCTTGCGGATCTTCTCATTTCGGATCTTATCTCGCAAGGAAATTCCGTGCAAAGCCCTCTCCATAGCTTTGCTTTGATTAGAAGAAGGCAATTAAAAGTAATGCAATGTTTATTTTAAAAAGTAAAATAAAAAAAATATTTTTCGCCCTATTTCCATCTTTACCCGAATACGGCGAAGCAAAAAGGCTAGTTATGATTTTGGCCGGTATGTATGTACGTACTTATGTACTTATTTTCTGCCTTTCTTATAATTATGAAAAATAACTAAAATTATTGTTTTGTTATTCCAATTAAAAACACAATTGTGACACAAGCATAATTATGTGTATGTACTATCTGTAGTGTAGGTACTGGGTAAGTGATTTAGGGTCCAATTGGTGCACATACCAATGAACAAAGCATACCTTATTAGGTATGCTTTGTTCATTGGTTTCAATATTGGATCAAGCGTTTCCAGTCTGAAAAATGTTTACGTCGAAAATGCAACTGAATGAAAAAAATATTTTCTTCCCCAATCTAATATGAACTGTGTCTACACGTATTAAGGCGCAGTTTTCTCAGTGCGCAGGCAGCTGTTGTAGATATTTTGTTAAACTCTTGCGTAATACTGAAAGACCTAAGATTTGGGTATTCAAGTCACATCTCACCAGACAAGCTATCGATAGACACCGAGGCCCTATTTGTCTTTGATTTTTATTATGTGCCCTCAAAGTCTCTGTCACGCGCGTGTCAACTAGCACCCTGACGTGATCCGCATCGATTGGACTTCAAGAGGCTAGGCTCAAGTGGATTTACCTCCCACACACATCAGAAAACTAATCCCTAATACCCTACACTACACCCTATGAGTCCTACATCATGTCTTTACACGCAACTGTCAAAGTCAGGACACCTATTTATAGGTGTTCTGACTTTTCCCATTCATTTTACTCACTTTGCTTAATCACCACATAATTTCGTGCCTCTATATTGTTTCCCACACGGGACAAACATTTGTGTGATGAACATCGATGTTTTTTCTGTGTCTGGGTGTTATATTGTTATATTCTATGTATGTATTTACAAACAAAACGTATCTAAATATTGTATCAGTCATCTGGTTCCCATAGCACAAGCTATGCTTAGTTTGGGGCTAGATGGCGCTGTGTGAAATGTCCGCACATATTTATTTATTTATTTATTTCTCAAGTAAACAAAATTCCGTAAATAAATCTGATGCGGTTGTTTTGACGGTAAAGCCATTTAAATAGATAGGCAACGTTTCTCTTTTATAATTAGTAGATTTAGCAGGATTAAGAGTAGAGATAAATTCACCCCGTCGATTATTCATACAATTATCGGTCACGCGATATTGCTAGCAGTGTGGTCTCGGTGTGAGAATAGGACCACCCGATCTCTTCCCCCGGTGCAGTAAGAGCCGGCTAAGGAAATATACAGAGAATGGGGCAGTATCCTGCGATTAGTAGAACGTCTGCCAAGCGTGCCTGCCATGCTACGGTTTGTATTGGCTGTATTATTTACCGTATCACTAACATTACTAGTTCTTTTCGTGGAAAAACTCAACTCTAGTTACGAGAATGTAAATTTTACATTCTTGATAGCTTCTCACTGGTGGTAGGATTTCCTCTAGGTAGGTACCACCGCTTTGCCAGTTTTTCTGCCGCCAAGCAGTAGTGTGCAAGCACTATTGTGTTCTGGTTTGAAGGGCATTGTAGCTAGTGAAATTACTGGGCAAATGAGGCTTATGAGCTGATCTCACAGTCTAGAAATCTATTTTAGACTGTGTGATGTCTCAGCATGACGTGCGCAGTGCGCGGTGTCACGTGAAACTATAATTTAGTGTTCCGAGTGACACTGCAATCTATTATGGGCGGCCGTGACACTTAACACCAGGCGAATGACTAGCTCGTCACGTCATTCGTTCACATAAAGAAAAAGCTTCTTTTAAAGATAGTTTTTCTATTTTCATTCAGCTATGGTCATCCCACTGCAGGGGATAAACTGTTACTGGGTGGATTGGCTGAGGCCCCTGAGGGGACTAAGGTAAGGAGCGATAATAATTATTACGATGATATCCGAAAAATGAGTAATCTTCGAATTTCCAAAACCATAATAATAACCTTTAATATTGTTTCCTAACCGGTTAGCAATCGGGTCCTATAAGACAGGCAAGATTCAAGGGGTACCTACCGAGAACTCTCTGGACGGTCTAGTTTGATTGATTTCGGCCCAACCCTTTCGTCCGGGTGTTAGACAGGGTATTTCATTAAGGATACGTTTACCTAAATCTATTTGTACGTTTACTAAATGTTTTCTTTTTACTTGGACAGTGATACAGTGAGCTAAATGGGGTAGATTTTGTACCCTTGTAGGAGTAGCATGACTAGTGGTGGTTTACAAAATCACAAAGCATCCAAAGCGGGTCCGCTTTTAGCCCACAACGTGTGTGTGAACAATTAATTAAAAAAAATGTCGTTTAGTGGAGATTTTCCAATATGGGACTTTTACCGGTGCCTTAAGTTCTCCTCTTTATAACTTAAGCACTTAAAAAAGCGTGCTTTAAAAAAAAGCACAAAGTTTGTATTTGACATTAAGGTGGAACGTTTCACTAGTGCGGCAAATTCAAATTTTCTTGCGTTCTTTTGCCAATAATAGCTTAATTACTCAACGTGATTACGCGAAAACTAATTATACGCTAATAAATAGAATGTATCAATAAATTACGATTAAAAATATCAACTAGATATCATTAGTTTAGCGACAAATGGCAATAGACTGAAAAACTAAGACGAAATTTGTTTATTGCCATTTGTCGCTAAACCAATGATATCTAGGAGATACTTTTAATCGTAATTTGTTGATACATTCTATTTATCTCCGCAAAATCTGTTTTAATGTAATCACGTTTAGTAATTAAGCTATTAATATTATTAATATTATTATTGGCAAAAGAACGCAAGAAAATTTGAATTTGCCGCGCTAGTGAAACGTCCCACCATAAGCAGTTTTGAACACTACTTAGCATGACCTATAACAATCGTCATCTCTTTTCTCGAGAAACTGTTAACCAATGAACGTTCACGTGCATCACGTCATAAGTTTTTTGTTGCGTACTCATTGGTCAAACGCTTTCTCGAGTTTAGAGATATGTCAATGTTTATAGCTCATGCAGCCCCGCTGAAGACAAACGTGAGATAGGCCGTATCAGCCAACTGACACCGGCGGGGTAATTACGTAAAATTTGCAACAGCAATGCGACAGCAGTAGCAATGCGACAGCAGTAGCGAAGCATACATTCTCGACACCACTAATGATGTATGACAGCAATCACCGCGAGATTTACGCCTGTCGCAAACCTGTTGCGAGTTAGGTAATTAGGGGGCGTGTCTCAGTTTTAAAGAGCAGCCAATTACCTATCTTGAAAAAATCAGATTCAGATTCAGATATTTTATTACTTCCATAGTGTACATAGGTGGAATAAGTATAAAATTAATTGAGTAGGCTTATTATGGACCCCGCCGGGCGCAGCAAATTTGGAGGGAGGAGGACGACTTCACAAAAGAGTCAATATGTACTTACAAAGAAAATAATGAATATGTTAGTTTGATTGATCAGTCAGATTTTTATTTATTATCACAACAACTTAAAACATATAAAATTACTAAACTAGGCCTAAAACTAAAAAATAAAACTAAACAATAAAATACAAAATACAATTACTAAAACTAAATTAAATCTAAACTAAGCACTTTTCTAAAACTAAAACTAAACTTATAAATAAAAAACCGCGTTTAAGTCGCTGTCTGTCGCGTCTTGATTATCTATATCTATACATATAATAAAACTGTAGAGATAAAAAAGTCTGTAATTGCAAGATATCAAGAAAAAAATGACACAGGTTGGATTAAAATTAGCCGCTGATCACGTTAAGCCGCTTTTTAAACACTGTCTGTTTGTTTGTTTGTTTGTTATGACTGAACTCCGAAAATACTGAATAGATTTTCATGCGGTTTTCACTAATATGCTTAGAAATAACCGGCGCTTAAAATAGGATATATTAAAATTGATATATCGTTAAAAAAATTGATGACAATTATTGAGATTTCATTACGAAACGAATCGGAGTTTTAAACAACATGGCCGATTGAAGTTTTTTTTGGCTACTAACGGTAAGTTGTAAGTTACCACATATTGTCACAGATTAGGAAAAAAAAACAATCGACTACACTCTGTGCCACAATGACCAAAGAGTAATATTAGTACCTACCGCTACTCTAAGAGAATCAAAACAATTTATAGGTTTCCTATTTATATTTTTACAGGTTGTTTAGCATTTTAGAAGTTAAATAGATACATATACCAACAAATATTAAATAGTGTGAAAGTAGATGTTTTTGTTTAATTTTGGCATTAGACGACATTTATATTTAGCCAATGATACGAAATATTTTATGAAAAATATTTTAAAGGGGGTACTTAGATGTAGGTAAGTATAATTATACATTAGGGTAAGATCTTCGAATTAGCAACATGGCCGTGTAACGTTCGGTTTTGATTTCCTCTTCTCCTTTCACGTAGGTAAATGAGTTTCAATAGTTAAAATATTTTAGGTCTGTGGGCTTTTCAATAAAAAATAAATAAATAAATATGTGTGGACATTTCACACAGCGCCATCTAGCCCCAAACTAAGCATTATAGCTTATACTATGGAAACCAGATAACTGATACAATACTTATATACTTTTTGTTTGTAAATACTTACATAAAATACAATATGACACCCAGACACAGAACAAACACCTATGTTCATCAATGAACAATCTGAGTGGTTATATTCTCTTTAGGACAAACCATAGGTTAGAGCAAAAAATTATTGGTTACTCGGTTGCTCCAAGAAGGTTAATCAATATCTTTGGGTGTATTTATGCAATGAGAACTTAAACTTTTTGGTGGTAATGACTTGGCTCTGCAGACAAGTTGTAAAGTTTATTAGAATTTGGCAAGAAGACAAAAGGTCTTTGAAAGTGGACGTCTTCAGGATGTTGTTGTTGATGATTATGATGATGATAGCCGTATTTGAATTAATTGATCATAGATCATAGGTCCCGTGTGGTCCCGGTTACGAAAGTTTATTCTTACATAATCGGTACGCATCTAGAATTTGATGTTACGAGAAAATTGTTCCCCGTGTGGTCCCGGTTACGAATAGGACCACCCCATCTCTTCCCGTGGGTGCCGTAGAAGGCGGCTAAGGGAATATCCAGGGAATGGGTCGCAGCGTTCCCCTCGGTCTTGGTGGCAATCAATCTTCACCTACTGCGATCACCAAGCCGCCTGCCAAGCGTGGTGATTATGGCAAACCCCCCCCCCCTAATGACAAGCACAAATAAAAACGGCCCCCAGTCCCCGGCAGCTCTGCTATCCCGTGGCTACGGTAGCGGCCACGGTAACGGCAGGGCAAGGGGTGCGAAGAATCCCCGGCAGACGCCCGGCTACCAACCCCAACGACGACCCCTGGCCCTGGCAACACATAACGTGCGCACACTGAAGGCTGACGAAAGGATGGTCGAGCTAGAGGCGGAGATGGGTAAGTTACGCTGGGATGTAATGGGATTGTCAGAAGTCCGAAGACAGGGACAGGACACGATAATCCTAAATTCCGGTAACTTATTCTTCTACCGGGAGGGAGACCAACTCTCCCAAGGGGGTGTCGGGTTTCTCGTCCGCAAGTCTCTCGTCAACAACGTGGTCAAAGTCGACAGTGTGTCGGCCAGGGTAGCGTACCTGGTACTCCGAATAACCAAACGGTATTCGTTGAAGGTTATACAGGTATACGCGCCGACATCGGCACACTCAGACGATGAAGTAGAAGCTATGTATGAGGACATATCCGAAGCCATGCATACTTCCGAAACATACTTCACCGTTGTGATGGGAGACTTCAATGCGAAGTTGGGCACAAGGAATAGCGATGAGCTGAGAGTGGGGCCATTTGGATACGGGCAGCGGAACCCTCGAGGACAGAGGCTGGCTGACTTCATGGAGAAGGAGGGACTCTTTATGATGAACTCCTTCTACGAGAAGCGGCCATCCAGGAAGTGGACGTGGATAAGTCCCGACGGTTCCACTAAAAATGAGATAGACTTCATCATGACGACCAAGAAGCACATATTCGATGATGTCTCTGTGATCAGCAAGGTGAAAACCGGTAGCGATCACCGTATTGTTAGAGGCACATTGAATATCAATGTTAAGCTCGAAAGGTCACGTCTGGTGAAGTCTACGCTCCGTCCAAATCCTGTCCAAATCCAAAACCCCGAAGGCTTTCAGCTGGAACTCCAAAATCGCTTCCAGTGCCTAGCCGACTGTAACACAGTGGACGAGCTAAACGACGGGTTGGTGGAAACTGTCCAAGCTGTTGGATCGAAATTCTTTAAGACCCAACGCCGAAAGAAGACTCAAAAGCTCTCAGAAAAAACTCTTGAGCTAATGGCCGACCGGAGCGAAATGAAGCTGCAGTCTTCAGTTGATATGTCAGCCTACGGTGAACTCAATAGACGAATCTGGAGTTCCTTGCGACACGACTTGCGTGCTCTTAGTACTTCACGTATTGAGGCCGCAATTGAGCGGAACCAAGGCTCTAAAGTGTTCGCAAAGGATTCGTCTATTAGGCAACACCAAATGACAAAACTGAAGACCGAAAATGGTAGCGTCATTTCATCCAAGCCTGAGATTCTGAGAGAGATCGAGAACTTCTATGGACAGTTATACACCTCGACACGTAAGCCCGCTACTAACACAGCTCAGGACATCAGAGCCAAGTTAGTCCGACACTATACCGAAGATATCCCGGACGTCAGCCTGTACGAGATTAGAATGGCCCTCAAACAGCTTAAAAACAACAAGGCACCAGGTGAAGATGGAATTACGACCGAACTTCTGAGAGCGGGTGGTAGACCGGTACTTTTAGTCCTCCAGAAGTTATTTAATTCTGTCATCCTTGAAGGTATAACGCCAGAGGCATGGCACAAGAGCGTGGTGGTGCTCTTCTTCAAAAAAGGCGATAACACCTTATTGAAGAACTATAGGCCCATCTCGCTCTTGAGTCATGTGTATAAGCTGTTTTCGAGAGTCATTACGAATCGTCTCGCACGCAGGTTTGATGAATTCCAGCCTCCCGAACAAGCCGGTTTCCGAAAAGGCTTTAGCACCATAGACCACATCCATACGCTGCGCCAGATTATACAGAAGACCGAAGAGTATAATCGGCCGTTATGCCTAGCGTTTGTGGACTATGAGAAAGCCTTCGATTCAATCGAGACTTGGGCGGTGCTGCAGTCCTTGCAGCGATGCCAAATTGACTATAGGTATATCGAAGTTTTGAAGTGTTTGTACAGTAAGGCCACTATGTCAGTCCGACTACAGGACCAGAGTACGGAACAAATTCCATTGCAAAGAGGCGTGAGACAGGGAGACGTTATTTCTCCGAAACTGTTCACAAACGCATTGGAGGATGTTTTCAAGCTCTTGGAGTGGAAAAGATCTGGCATCAACATAAATGGCGAGTACATCACTAACCTTCGTTTTGCCGATGATATAGTCATAATGGCGGAATCGCTCGAGGACCTTAGCACCATGCTCAACGACCTCAGTAGAGTCTCCCAGCAGGTTGGTCTTAAGATGAATATGGACAAGACAAAGATCATGTCTAATGCTCATGTTCCACCTATACCGGTAATTGTTGGGAACGATACTCTCGAAGTTGTCGACAAGTATGTCTACCTAGGACAGATTGTCCAATTAGGTAGGTCCAACTTCGACAAAGAGGTGGCGCGAAGAATCCAACTCGGCTGGGCAGCGTTCGGGAAGCTTCGTCCTATCTTTTCGTCCAAAATACCGCAGAGCCTGAAAACGAAAGTTTTCAATCAGTGTGTGTTGCCAGTGATGACTTATGGAACGGAGACATGGTCTCTTACTGTTGGCCTCATTAGTAAGCTCAAAGTCGCGCAGCGAGCTATGGAGCGAGCTATGCTCGGTGTTTCCCTGCGAGATAAGCTCCGGAACGAGGAGATCCGCAGGAGAACTAAAGTGACCGATATAGCTCTTAGAGTTAGTAAGTTGAAGTGGCAATGGGCAGGCCACATCGCTCGTAGAACTGACAACCGATGGGGAAGAAAGGTTCTCGAGTGGCGACCACGAACCGGAAGACGCAGCGTAGGCCGGCCCCCCACTCGGTGGACCGACGACCTGGTGAAAGCCGCGGGGAGCCGATGGATGCGGGAGGCGAGCGGCCGCTCAAGGTGGCGTGCTCTGGGGGAGGCCTATGTTCAGCAGTGGACGTCTTCAGGCTGTTGATGATGATGATGATGATGATGATCATAGATATCAATTTCAGCTTAATTCTTTCCGTTATTTCTAAAATAAGTAATGGTCTCGACAGATACTTAGAAAGACAAACAGACGGACAACAAAGTGATCTTACCTATAAGGGTTCCTTTGAAAAATAGCGGACATAATATAAATGTCGACTCTTTTTACAGTGGCGTACGTAAGTACTTGTGATTTCTAATTAGTATTAACAAAATTAATTATGTACACATCGTATAGGTAAATGCAATACTCCAGCTGTAAAGTATGTATTTTATAACCTTATTATTGACACTGGCTAAATACTCAATTCGTATGGACCCAAACTTAATAAAGTAAAAAATTATGTAGTGAATGCACGGTGAATGCAACAAAGATACTCTCTGGGAACGAAAAGCGCGCGGATATGAAAAACTGACGAAAATCATCGTGTCTTGTGTGATTGTTTTGTATTTTTCTAAACTGCCTAAATAATAGGTAGGTACTTAGGTAGATATACTTACTACCTAAACAAAATTTACTGGAACCTCTTATGAAGACTTGAACGATTTTTATGGTTTTTATAGTGAAAACACAAGAACATCTGTTGAAGTAAAAATGACAAGGAAAGATCGACCGTATCACTGGTATGTAGGTATACCATATTATAGAACTTTTATTAGTTATAGCCTAGACCTATCGTATATTTAAAAAAACTAACGTCTAAGTATAAGGTAGGTCTAAGTAGGTACATATTCAATTAAATATTGTACCCATGATTTGCAGTTTCTAACCCACTATTTTATCAATGTGTAGGTGATCTGATGACACGTGAAAAGCCATACTTACCTACTACCTAAACAACATTTTTACACGTGGGCTACCTAATCTGATAATACGTGCTGAGCTCTGAAAAGATTTAGTGGATTTTGTTGTTTGGTATATAGGAAATGCATGAACTAAGCTATTATTAGACTACCTAAACGTAGAAATAACACAATATAAGCGTGCGAAGCCGCGGGCAAAAGCTAGTTTATAATAAAATTTAAATACTGACATGGTGAATGAAACGAGATTAGATTGTAATTATATTGTGACTACCAATTTACTATTATCAATCGCTCCTTGATTAAGTCTTCTTTAAAAGGTTTAAATGGTGCTTTCAAAGACAAAATAAGATCGTTAATGATTATTGCAGTCAAAGTAAAGTTAATCAACTTTACGTCTTATTCGTTTTCAATCTTTGCACACAATTGGAAACCAAGCTCACGCTCTATGGTCTGTGGCTGGAATAGACTAAGCAAAAAATTTTACGTAAATAATTATATGCCACGTTGGCGCAGTGGTTAATATTTATAGGATAGGGCAACAGTCAGAGATTGTTTATTGATTTTTTTTATTATTTATATTTATTAGGCGGTGAGTTGCAATCTCTGTTATAATTGTTCAGCGCCACAGTTGACTCTCGTGTTTTTACACATCATATTTTATTAGTACAGAATTATATGTAAAAAATCATCCAAATCAGGCTGTATCGCTCCTCACTCTCCGTTTGACCGTCAAAGCCACACCCACTAACAGTCACACTACACTACACACACCACAGTACACACAGTACAAGCACGTAGCACAGTTTCACTACTACTTACACCTAAAATCCTTTAAAAAACTGATTTCAACCATCTTACTAGGTGGTAGGACTTTTCTGCAAAGTTCGTCTAGGTAGGTACCACCGCTTTGTCAGTTATTCTGCCGCCAAGCAGTAGTGTGCAAGCACTACTGTGTTCCGGTTTGAAGGGCATTGTAGCTAGTGAAATTACTGGGCAAATGAGACTTTATGATCTGATCACTCAGTCTAGTAATCTGATTACTAGACTGTGTGATGTCTCAGGATGACGTGCGCAGTGCAGTGTCACGCGAAACTTTATTGTTTTAAAATTCCGAGTGACACTGCAACTGTTATGGGCAGCCGTGTCGCTTAACACCAGGTGAACGACTAGCTCGTCACGTCATTCAATCGCATAAAAAAAAAAAAAAAAAAAAAAAAAATCTTAATTTCGTATTGGGAAGTAATTGAAATTTTCGGAGAGGAGTTCCGAGGTCTATCTCCGAAGGTTTTGAAGAAAATCTTCACCAATACGATAAGCGCTCAAAATGGCGTTTAATGGGGGAGACCTATGTTCATAGATACTGTTCGCAAAACTACTAGTAATATAGAGAAGTTTCATGAAAAACTGAAAAATTGCATGGTAGGTCTTAATTCCGGGATACCATCTGTACTAATAATTTCATTATTCATAATTTCATTTCACATACCTCATTTTTAATAATGATGAAATTTATAATGGTGGTTATTTATAAATAACTTTTTTCATAATAGTTACTTTTTATATTGATCTTTTCTTATACAATTTATTCAAATAATGTTTAAATTTATAAAATTTTATGTTATAATATCAATGTTAAGAATTTTTTTATCATATTTTTTTTATTATAAATATCATTACTTATAATTTCATAATAATCAGCATTCATAATTATATTGTTTATAATGTTTTTTTTTTCATATTTGTTAGTTAACATAATAATAATTTTGACGTAGTTAAATCATTACATAGATATGCATGTATACCCTAAAGATACTAAGATACTAGTCTAAGGCAAAGTCATAAATAGGTGCGACGACGAGCGAAGCGAGGAGGAGCGTTAGGTTAACTGTGACCACACGACGCACGAGCCGAGCGAGCGAAGCGAAGCGTAGCGAGCGTGCCGCGGCAGCGGCCGGCGAAGTGCCAGAAGTCATAATAATTCATAATTCATAATTCATTTATTTACTTACGAAAGTAGGTGACACTAGGAGTCACTTATGCTTATATAAAAAATTACAGAAACCATCTATATTAAGTTTCAGATAACCTCTATTTGATTTAAACAAAGTTCACCAACAACACCAAAATCAACATTACATGAGAAAATATAAGTTATTTTACAATTACCTGCAGTCCACACGTTAATTTTGATTGTTTTGACTGGATAATGTGCCTGCATAGATTGAAGAACAAATTAGCTTGCCGTTAATACGTTTTTATATCTGATTAAGTTAATTAAGATATATATAATAATCAACAGTTCCAGTCACATTAATTTACATTATTATAGATAATTTGTTTTATGATTTAAGTTAGTTATGGTAAAAGAACATTATAAATTTGTACTGTTATGTTATATACGCCTTATGAGTTTCATTCTTATAAATTTGGATTATTATTAATTTTGATTTATAATAAAGAAAATTAGATGTAGTGAAAGTATGTTAAATCACATTATGTGAAATGATGATTATAAGTAACATTTTTATTTGTTACAAAATTATGATAAACGATTTTATAAGTTTCGACAGTAAACCCTTAATTCCGAACCAGCCCACCTGGCATGCGCAGCGCGACAAATTTTCCCGACATTTTTTCTTGTCAGAGACCGTGACAAGCTTAGAGTATAGACTAAAGCATAGAGAGAACTTGATTATCTGTCAAGCGTACCACTTTTTTGGACACATATGATGTGGACACTTTGATGTGAATGAGTCTGACAGGTTTGTATAGAAAAAACAGTTGACTCGAGTCGAAAAAAATGGTACGGTGCTTATCGCAAGCGTAGCTAATTACTATATGTTTGTTTCTTTCCTTCGCCACTGACGTAGCGATACGTGTGAACAGTACAAATATAATATCGTTTTGATGATCTCTCTTTGCTTTAGTCTATACTCTAAGGTGACAAGACTATGGTAGCGCCTATCTCACTCTAACAGGGACGACAATTTTTCTCGCAGTGCGCATGCTAGGCGGGCAGGTGATGGTAACTTTTAATGAAAGGGGAGGCAAGACAATCAAGGCTAAAAGGCCCATTGTCACCGTTAATGAAACCGAGCGATATAAACTTTGTTTTCGGCCATTGTTGACGGTTGACGTCACCATGTTTTTGGCTCCTAACTTTAAAGTGACTCGTAAGGTGCTCTGAAAGGAATGTTTTTACCTTTGAGGAGTTAATCAAGAAGTTTTATTATCTTCTTTTCTGAACAGGCGATCTATACTGAAAAAAATAACGAATGCCAAATAACTACCTAATTATTAATTCTCTATAAAGATTGAAGTAGTTTGCTAAGGACTTGCGAACTTCAATGATGGCCGCAAGTCGCGTATTTATAATACAAGCCTACGTACGACCAAGTGCGGATTCCGGGTAGATTACATGTCCTCAATTTTTTATGTTATTCTTGTAGTTTTCTCACGAATCCCAATTTTTTTATCTCCTTCAGCGTTATTCTGACAAACAAATTGTAAACTAAATTGAAAGTTAAATGGCGAGTGTATTTGAAAAGCGGGATTGGAAACATGGCGCTGCGTAGTAAGTTCATTCATGACTTCCGTTTCAACTAAAAATATGAGAATTGAGGAATAACTTCTTGGTTTCAACCCCACCCGTAGAATCATAGAAATCGTAATCTATTATAAAATATCTATAATCAAATCAAAATCTAATTAGTAGCGTTACGGTGCTACAATTACGGCTACGACCAACGACGCACGTAACTGCTACGAATGTCATAGCAACCTGCAGACGTACCAATAATAGACAGTTAATGATTGAAACTAAACTTTTTACAAATCTATTTAAAGCTCAAAATTGCCCAGTTTCATTTTGAAGTTAGCAGAAGAACAGAAAACTTAATCACGTTGAGTAATTAAGCTATTATTGGCAAAAGAACGCAAGAAATTTTGAATTTGCCGCGCTAGTGTAACGCTCCACCTTAAAGCTAAACACAAAAGTACATATTATTATAATGTAAAACGTAAGATTTACGTAATACTATAAAATTAGTCCAAATTCAAATTCTTAACAACAGGCTTACGACATGTAATAATTTGGCACTCCGGAACAGCGGGGAGGGCGATGCAACTGTTTTAGCTGCCTACGAAATATTTTCCCGGAGCATGTAAAATAGACATTTCGGGTAACGGCGAATTATTTTTGAGGCATTTTTTTTTATTATTTAAGCTGTAAAGAACTGCGCTGCTGGGTGCGGTGTGTGCTGTTCTTAGCATGGAGTGAGTACATACATTTCAGGAAAATATCGAATTCAATTCCACAGTGTATAAAAGCTGTTCATGTCTTGACTGAAAAGGCGTTTAACCGAGAGCCATACAGTAGTTACACCCCTGAAATCCCTGCATCTGTTCCAATGCCTTTAATTTCTTCCGGGAAATCAGAAATCGCGAGGCTCTCTGAAATTTAGCATACAAATTAAGGCTCACCAAGTTTATTATTTTATTGCAAAGCTTTTTACCATTTTATATTTTCTGTCGTTTTGTTGGTTAAATTGTTTGTTACTTGGCAAGTAGGTACAAGTAAGTAAGTAGGTGCAAGTAGGGTATAATACATATCCTATGCAAGTGCTTACTTTCATCAAACATCAACCATCATTATCATCATCATCTCCCATCATTTAATTAGAACCAGTGCCTACTATTACGACCTTCAGTTGACATCGGTGAAGTAACCTGCGGATATTTTTTTTTGTTTTTTTTTTATTATGTCGTCAAGCAGTAGTGTGCAAGTACTACTGTGTTTCGGTTTGTAGGGCATTGTAGCTAGTAAAATTACTGGGCAAATGAGACTTTTTGATCTGATCACACAGTCTAGTAATCTTATTACTATACTGTGTGGAAGTCTCAGGATGACGTGCGCAGTGCAGTATCACGCAAAACTATATTAATTTAGAGTTCCGAGTGATACTTCATTCTGTTATGGGCAGCCGTGACGCTTAACATCAGGCGAACGACTAGCTCATCACGTCATTCATTTACAAAAAAAACCTGCGAGTATAACAGGGTTTTTGTTACATACTGTATAAATATAGAGAATAGAGTTATGATAGGTCACTGTCAGTTTCGCAGCCGTTCAGGAAGCAAAATCGAGGTTGATTCGATAACGGGACCTCACATCCTACAAGCCAGTCTGGGGATAAACGCTTCCCCATTTAAATGCCGCTTGCTTGATTGCTTCGAGTTTGCTAGGCGCGCCTCGTGACTAAAACGCCATGACAAGCGGTGGCAAGTACTATAGGTATATCTATTCTGTGGTGGTGGGTTGAGTGGCGCCTAGTGTTCTCGCATATCGCCATATTTATGTAGGTACCAATAGCTAGTGCTATTGCCTATTGCTATATACCTATGTCTATGGTTGCTTTAGGATCCATTATAGTAACATACAACGGAATTGCACAACTTAATTCCCCCATGCCCTTTTTACCATCGTACACCTATAGATAGACGCACGGAAACACGGCATCCGTATATGGTAGAAATTCCTAGAATACGTACAAAGCGTTTTGATTCCTCGTTTATAATTCGGACAGCAAAGGAATGGAACACCTTGCCAGCGTCAAAGTTTCCTGACAAATATAATCTGGGAGTTTTTAAGGCTAGAGTGAACCGGTATCTTCTAGGCAAGCATGCTCCATCGTCGACCGCGTCGTCACTTACCATCAGGTGAGACCGTGGTCAAATGTTAGCCTATCGTTGATAAAAAAAAAACATTAACTTTAAACATTATAAATTGGAAGTGCACTGATAAGATATACACGCATCAGCTAGATAGCTGCTAGTATATTAAGAATAATAATAATAATTAACTGGCCTGATAGCTCTGTTGGTTCTATTTGTTACATACAACACGATTTCACACGTAAGTAAACACCCTCTATCAGGTAGTTCGGTAATCGGTTGTTATTCCGGTTGACCGAAGTAATGAAACTTTTTAGTAACAATAATCCAGTTGCACGGTTGATACAAAGAACTAAAAAAATAAATTAATATTTTTATACATTTCACACAGCGCCACCTATTAATACTCTCTAACAGCAGTAGTTCATGTTTAACTAGTTTAGTTTTTAAGATAGACTCCGTGACAAAGCTCTACTCTTAGTAGGCAATTTACAACGGCTAAATACACTATGCGCCTAAAGCCGAACCAGAAAAAACTGTAGACAGTGGGGTGACAGTGACAGTGACAGTGACAGTGACCGCCCAAGCTCAAACAATCCATTTTCTTTGTTTAGGGATGTTCCGATAACACCAAAGTATCGATACCTATCCGTATGAGTAGTACTCAAAGTAGTTCTAATATACTATGAATCTTCTTTAGTAGCACTAAAATCCTTATTCGATACTACTCATATGAATACCGTAACTCTCAATACCTACTCATAAATACTTAGATACTTATACTTTTTAAATTTCAATTTATAAAATATACTTTGATTCAATCACGGTTACGGATCATACATAATTTGGTGAAGACTATAGTTATTAAATAAAATAGATTTTATGTAACTTTAAGCATGTAATCAAAATTACCTCTAATACTCATACGACTCATAATGCTGAATTATCTAACGAATAATAAAAATTATATAGCTGAAAAATTAAGGGAAACAAAGTAAAACCATACTAGGTGGTTTTGTAGGTTTTATAGGGTTGTCTTCAGCAGCGAGCGTCCCCCGGCAGTTAATGAGGCTATTGGCATTGAGTTATTGGTGGCTCTACCCTATTTTGGATTGGCATAACTGATTCGATACGATATAAGTAGGCACTTTATTTCCGATACCAAGTAGGTATCGCAAGAATGATTTGAGGCTAAAAACTAAGTATTTGGTATCGAAATAAAGGAATCGAGTATTTACTCGTATTTACTATTTACTAGTATCGGAAATTCGGACATCCCTCCCTAATCCCTATCTTTTTCTTTGTTTACAAAATTAAGTAGTGCAAGGGAGTTTTGGCGGGAACGCGGAAAAGTTCACGTCGGTGCATTGTATTATTTTACAAAACTTATGGTTTTTCCAGTGTTAATGTTTAAAATTGGTGGTGTTTTACGCATTAAGTGCTGAATTACGATAATGAGTGTGGGCAAGTGATATAATGTGGTGAAACGTGGTTTTTCGTGTTGCTTCCAAAATTCCATAGAAGCCTCTAGTAAAGTTGCCACCACTTTACTAGGGCATGCCTTAGACTGGATTATGACTAAGACTAGACTATGACTACTCTGACTGTGACTATGACTTGACTTTAATTGAAAATTTCCATAATACGATGAAAAATTACAAAACTTGACACTGGCTAAATACACTATGTGTGGAGCCAAAATATAAAGAAAAAAAAAAGTAGTGCAAGTGCACGATCCGTAAATCCGTAAATAAAACTAAAATGTAACGCGTACATACTTATTGTATTTATTTATTATAAAAACTGAATAAATAGCGAATTTTTAAGTATGACGTTTTCCGACGAATATATCGACAGCATATTAACTCACGTTGCCGCTAAGAAATACACGGAATGGAAATGGAACCGGCAAAAGTTCGAAAACATTGGACAGAATTATTTTGGTGTTATCCTGCCAATTTCCGTAATGGGAACTTGCAAAGACCGCACAGCTTGCAGCGGAACCAAAACTAAACACGTTGTTTTAAAACTGGCTCCCACTGATGAAAGATACAGGGTCAGCGGAGCAGTCACAGCAATGTTTCAAAAAGAAATTTTCGTTTACTCTGTATTGTTCAAAAAGTACCAAGAAATACAGGCAAGGACTTCTTTTTGGCCTACGTTTGTGATACCAGCTGTGTATTTTGTGCGAGATGAGTATTGCAAAGAGGTAATCGCCATGAGAAATATGTGTGAAGATGGTTATAAGCCCTATACAAATACAGCCTTACTAGATCTGGACCATATAATTGCTGCATTGCAGTCTCTTGCTCGGCTGCATGCTTTGTCATTCATTTTAAAAGAAACGGACAGTAAATTGTATGACAAAGTTACTAAGGTTTGTGTACCATTGACAGAAAGCTCAAATAAAAGATACATGGATATAATGAGAGACAGATTAACAAAAGCTATCACCAACTTTGAAGGCACACAATATGTGCCATTATTGCAGGTATTCAAGCTGAATTGTGGCAAATTGTTTGATAAATCCATGGAACTGGTTAAAGGGACTTGCATATGCCACGGAGATGTCTGGAAAGAAAACATACTCTTTAAATATGTAGGTATTTAGGAAGAATTATTCATAGTAATTTAAATACTAATTACTACTAACAATAATTAATGTCCTGCAATCATTAAGATATAAAGATTTAAAAAAATTTAAATGCCCATAAAATTTTAGCAACCAGCGGGATTTGAAATATAATAATAAATAAATAATAGGCAGAACTATAGGCAGAATTCTTATTTGATCAGAGTGAGCAGATGTTTCAACGACCTGTCGGCGCGGTGTGATGTAGACTTGTTTAACATGTCTGCCTGTCAGCTAAAGAGGCTGATAGGTAACATGTTCTTTGACGGCTAGGTTAGGTGATAGGATTTTAAGTGTTAAATCTAAAATAAAATTAATTATTTTTTTCTTGTGTGCGTCAGTCTAGGAAATATCTTTTACCTATTTTATATATATATACATATTTATGGAAACTTGTAATTGGCCTTAAGTACTATATTCACATATTTAATCATGTGTTAGAGCTGTAAGTTTTCTTAAAATTAATAAATAAAATAAAATAAAATAAAATAACCATTTGCTAAAATTTTAGGGACTATAATATTTTTATAGATAACCTTGATGTCTGCCAAGCATAGTGGCAAACCCCCCCCCCCCCCCCCCTCTTTTAGTATATTTATTCATATTTCAGGACCTGAATACAGAGGTATTATCAGCTTGCCTGCTAGACTATCAAACAGCAAGAGCATCCAGTCCAGCGTTTGACACACTTTATCTGATAATTAGCAGCACTCACACACACTTAAGACAGGATAACTACTATAAATTACTAGACATCTACTATGAAGCATTTCATGTTGGCCTCCAGGGGGTTAAGCTAGATTCTAAAACACTCTATCCAAGAGAATCTTTGGACCATGATCTGAAGGTGGTAGCACCAGCTTGTTTTGTTACAGCTAATACAGCTTTTTGGCTGTCAAACGGCTTGCAAGAGGAAGGGCATGTTCGGAGCAAACATGTTTGGACCACTGCCGAAGAAAAAATTTTAGCTGTTAATAATTACAAATCTGTAGTGCAAGCTATATTTGATGATTTTTATAGCTACGGCTATTTTCCTGTAGACATTTTGTAGGTAAGTATAACATGTTTATTCTTATTTTTACATGTTTTATGTTTTTTTGTTAATGTGTTTAACTTGTTGCTATTAATGTGATTTGGGTGCCATATTTAAATGATTTTTGTCAATAGGTTATTTTTATTATTTAAATATTATTTGTTTATTAATATATTTTTTATTAGTGGAGCCTCACTGTTTCTCCCCCAACTCACATGCTTTTCTGCTAGAACTCATTTCCCAGGATAAAAAGTAGCCTACATCAACCCTGGTAAAGCAACTTTTGTCACCCCATACGCAAAAAATTAAACTGTTAAAGCCGTTTTGACTAGTCACACAATACATACAAACTGTCATCTGTTCCTGTTATCTCTCTGTTCACCATTAGCAGGCTATTCAAACATTTTACTAATAATCCCCCACGTTTTGGTCAACACTGGGGGATTATCCACACAACATTTCACTAGTTATCCCCCACATATTGTTTCACCACTGGCTGAGTATCCGAACAAAGTTTTACTGGTTACCCCCATACCCTCTTTTTGCCAAACAACGTTTTTATAGTAACCCCCGACTTTTTGTTCATCACTGCCGTGTGTTAGGTACCCAATATTTATGTGACCACACAGTCATGAATATACAGAGGGCTAGACGATTATTGGCACATATGAAAATGAAGTCAGATTAGAAATGACGTCGGTTGGAAGTCGAGAGCATAACGAACCGATTGCTAATGCCGCACTTCTATCGCCTAGGCTTATTAGATGAGGTAGGCAATTAACTTGTCTGCGGTAAGGATATGACTTCTATTGGGTATTATATAGGCTTAGATTAGAAGCAAATAGCTCAGTATGTTACCTTTTCGTTTCTACTCGAGTGTAGGCATAGCCGTAGGCAGGGGGGTTTTGAATAATATTTCTACTGTATTTTGTTTTATAATATGCGCGTATCAACTGATTAACATTAGTGTTTGAATTGCTATACTTACGCGTTTTCTGAAATACAATATGGTAAATATAAAAATTTTCGCGCTCGCTTCGTCCGCGCATAATGTTTTTACTGTATTTGGTTTCATAACCAGTGCATTTGTACTGACTGACATGTAATTCATGTTTGAATTGCCATACGCGTTTTCTGAAATACAATACGGCAAATATAAAAATTCTTGCGCTCGCTTCGCTCGCGCTTTTCATGTATGCTGCCCTTTGAGACTTACGTATATGGAGAGCTGATAAAATTAGTAGGTATTATGATCTCTGGACTATTTGCCAGTAATAAATAAATGCTACTAAAATTCTCGTAATCACACACACGCTGTTACACTTACTTAGCAGAGCAGTTGTATTTGTAGGTAGTTCAACAAAATTATAATGATTGCTTTCTTTTTTCTTGATTATTGCTATTTTTTATTAATTGGTCCTTGATTTCCTATGGGTCCATGGCTGAAAGGTTAGGAAACGATGGGTTAGAGAGAGAAATCATCGTGCCGAGTCATACTTATAATTTTTAAACGGCGTACATCGACGACTCGCTATCTTAGGTAGTAGGTTCAAATCCTGTTTGAGCTTAAAGTTTATGTAAAGAAAAACATCGTGATGAATCCATGGAATGATGGTAGCGATTGCGAGTGCTCGCGTAAAGCTTGCAAAAGGCTTCTTCAAGATTGCCGAATCCCAACAAAAATTAACTTTGTCTTGTTCAACAAAAGCAATAATTCCTATAAATAGGTGTATATGTACCTACCTACTCGAAAGCGATTTCTATGATCGTAAGGTATGGAATGGAACCGAAGAGCGAGTGCGGTTGACAAGGACAAGACTACTTGAAGCCAAGGCTCTCGATTGAAAATAAGGAGGACGAATTTATACATAGGTACATACTACATACCTAGGTAGGTAGGTGTAGGTACTTAATTTACAACGACTAGCAATTTGTAACGCAATAACCAAACTATAGAAAATAATATTTATGAAGTAGGTAGGTATTATGTACATATTCGGCGTCTTCACGTTATTTTGTTTCATTGAGTAATACGTAAGTACTTAGCACGTTATTATAGTATGTTACTGGCAGTTATGTGGGTAGTACCTACAAAACCTACTACTAGGTAGTACCTAGTACCTACTAGGTACCTACATAAATGTATACCTATGGAACCTTGACGGTTAAAAGGTGCAATACAGCTTTACAGCTTTTTACTTTCCTACAAATAAGAACGTATAATGCGAGAGCCCACTGCACAAATACCTACGTCATCGGGTACCCCACTAGGCTATCTTTAGATCGTTAACCGACATCTAAATATGTAAAAAAAATCAGGTCTGCCAGTTCCGATCCTGCCGAGTCATGGAAATAATTGAAATTTTTTCACGTATTTTTTTTTGTCAAAATTTACCCGAATGAACGTTCTGGCAACAGTTAACCATTGATTAATTTATTACATATTGATTACCAATTATGTAAGAAAAAATTGGTCTGCCATTGCGCACCCTGCCGGAAGTACCTGGCAGACCCCTAACAATGTGCCCTTCACACCCTTTACCTACCTCAGCGAATACCCCGATGAAACCTGCGCCTAATAATAGCTAAGGTGACCCTGATAATAGATTAAAAGGTCTGCCAGGTCTAAACTTGGCGAAACTTAGTAATTCAAGGCATTTGAAGTTGGTGGAGGTGGATTATTTCCATGACCCGGCAGGATCGGAACCGGCAGACCTGATTTTTTTACATGTTTAAGTGTCGGTTAACGATCTAAAGATAGCCTATTGGGGTACTCGTTAACGTAGGTATTTCTGCAGTGGGCTCTCGCACCAGTACCTATATTAACACCTTTTAAAGGTCAAAGTTTTCTCCGTTGTACTATTACTTTACTTAATAAATAAGCTGTAAACATTGAGATGTGCCTCACTGGCTGTAAAGATGACGATATCAATGTTCAGAGACAAGTGTAGGACTGTAGGAGCAGATGCGGCTGACATCCACTCGTCGTAGTCGTAAGCTGTCGGGATAGGGACTGAGGACATAGTGCTATGTGCTATCTATCTACACACATATTCTATGGCTGAGATTTTAATATTACGTCACACTTCCGCTCGCTTGTCGGAGATTAGGATATTCTAATAGAAGTACAGACATGGTTTTATTGGTAGGTTCTTATTACTACCTCTAAAAGTAGGATCGCGTGCAGAAGGGTTAAAAACGCGTTACATTGTAAAGTACTAACAGTAGGTACACTGTAGTTGATTATTTCATGAACAAACGCAGTGGATATCTGAAAGAAACACCACGTTGAACCAACATAAAAGATTTAAAATACGTAAGACCTAGAACAGGTCCTAACACGGAACATTCCTTCGAAATTGTTCCTTCTCTACAGTAACGGGTCTACGGGGTAACTCACCGGATCCATAGGATAATAATGTGTGTACCTAAAACTATTGCTGTTCTTGTTATTTTAATCTTTATGACAAGGACAGCAACATTATTAGCTATCTCCAAATATGTGTGCCATACTAAGTACTTAGGTCACGCGCTTAAGGCGAGACTGGCCCAAAAACGCCCTTGTAAGAACAGACTTTTCTCTGAGATAAACCACACTTTTAGATGTGAAAAAAAATATATGTTATTCTTAAGGATGTCTTTGAGTTAAACCATAAAACTTATACATAAAAGGAATAACTTCACTCGATCGAAAAAAAATCCAAAGTTACCTCTATCTTACATTTTTTGAAATGACTATTCGACTTGTTTTATACGAATCGTATTATTTAAATAATTTTTAATGCATTATGTATTGATCAAAAAATTTAAATCATTAATAAAAATGTTAAAAAGTTAATACGGTAATTTTATATGAATTTATATCTTGGAGTCATGGCATCCGAGCGCGTTTTCGGGGCCGCCAGTCCGCTCGCAGAGCCCGTCGACGCCGGACGTATGCCAAATTTTTGCGCTCTACGACGCGAAGGTACGCTAATCGTAAATTTTAATTTATAAATAGAATAATTTAATTTAATTGTTTATTTCGAGTAACTTAACTAAGAAGTGAATAAAAAAAGATTAATAAAATGGGTAACAAATGTAATAAGGAAAAAAAAATTAAGTTATGCATTTAGAAAATCGTACGAGTCCAGGAGCAAACGACGGTTTGTGTTTGTGTGGACAAATGTGGACAGGCGTGGGCAAGCGTAAGCAGTTATGTACAAGTGTGAAAAAGCTATGGGCAGGTGAGCGGCTGGTGGGGACAGGTGGGGGCAAGTGTGAGAAAGCTATGGGCAGCTGGGCTGATGTGGGCAAAAGTACCCAGGTGTGGGCAAGTTTGAAAATGTGTTAGCAAGCATGGGCTAATAGGTAGTTTGTGTGGGCAAATGTGGACAGGCGTGGGCAAGCGTAAGCAGGTGTGGGCAAGTGTGAAAAAGCTATGGGCAGGTGAGCGGCTGGTGGGGACAGGTGGGGGCAAGTGTGAAAAAGCTATGGGCACCTGGGCTGATGTGGGCAAAAGTATCCAGGTTTGGACAAGTTTGAAAATGTGTTAGCAGACATGGGCTAATAGGCAGTTTGTGTGGGCAAATGTGGACAGGCGTGAGCAAGCGTAAGCAGGTGTGGGTAAGTGTGAAAAAGCCATGGGCAGGTGAGCGGCTGGTGGGGACAGGTGGGGGCAAGTGTGAAAAAGCTATGGGCAGCTGGGCTGATGTGGGCAAAAGTATCCAGGTTTGGGCAAGTTTGAAAAAGCTATGGGTAGCTGGGCTGATGTGGGCAAAAGTATCCAGGTTTGGGCAAGTTTGAAAATGTGTTAGCAGGCATGGGCTAATAGGCAGTTTGCGTGGGCAAATGTGGACAGGCGTGAGCAAGCGTAAGCAGGTGTGGGTAAGTGTGAAAAAGCCATGGGCAGGTGAGCGGCTGGTGGGGACAGGTGGGGGCAAGTGTGGAAAAGCTATGGACAGCTGGGCTGATGTGGGCAAAAGTATCCAGGTTTGGGCAAGTTTGAAAATGTGTTAGCAGGCATGAGCTAATAGGCAGTTTGTGTGGGCAAATGTGGACAGGCGTGCGTGAGCAAGCGTAAGCAGGTGTGGGCAAGTGTGAAAAATCTATGGGCAGGTGAGCGGCTGGTGGGTACAGGTGGGGGCAAGTGTGAAAAAGCTATGGGCAGGTGAGCGGCTGGTGGGGACAGGTGGGGGCAAGTGTGAAAAAGCTATGGGCAGCTGGGCGGAAAAAAATTGTTCAAAATTATACCTGCATCATGTACTTTTTTAACATTATAACATTTTAATCGTACCATTCATCATTATTATACCTACCTACTGGAAATAAGGTAATTGAAGTCGTTATTACCATGGGACTGGGTAGGTATTACAATAATAATAATAATAATAACCAATAATAGCATTAAAAACACGGTTGTATCTCATACGTATTTTTTATCTAATAAAACAACGGTAGGTTCACAATTATTATATTATTATGTCAATCCAGAACATAAGCTAACTCTATTCTCAAAGCGACTTGATCTCCGCTACTGAGTTACATAACATGGCTAACGAGCGAAACAAGTGCGCGCGGCGCATCGCACACAACTTTTGGGTCGCGTAAATGAATACGTCGTGCGTTCAAAAAGTGCGGCTTGAGGCAGCGTAAAATACCTAAAGATCCGGAAAAGCCTCGCCTTATCTAATGTCTCACGTGTCACTACAGAACAGTAAGCATAATCACACAGTTGCTGAAGTCATCCCCACCTAAACCGCCCTTCGGGGAGCAGTTCACAGGAAAGGTTAGCCTCAGGGGATTCTTAAGCCAATCAAATTTAGCTGCACCACGGCCGGGTTAATCGAGTATTAGGTAAATTGAACCCGTTAACGCAGTATTCTCATCACAGTATCAACACTAGCGTGTTTCTTGAAGATGGAATATTGATATTGTTTTTTTATAACACGGACGGACAAACAAGCTGACGGCGCGCCTGACAGTAAGCAGTTACCGTCGCCTATAGACACCTGCAACACCAGGGGCGTTGCCGATGCGTTGCCTACCTTTAAAGTTTGAAGCTGTGAAGTTTTAAAAGTTAACGACGTGATGAAAATAGTTACTTCGTTTAGCCATTTTTCTAGTAGTCTAGATTCATTGTAGATTAGAAACAAAGTCTTGAAGGCTTAAGTCGGACCCTAGACTTTTAACCACGAGGCCTAATTAGTTTAGTAATTCGGCCTTCCTTAGAAAAAATGTCTCGAAGGCTTCAATTAGGACCTTTTAACTATACGAGGTCTACGAGGCTAAATTAGTTAAACCGTTCGGAAATTTTTCCCGTAATCACTACTAGGTAGGCACCTATTAGTTGTGTAGATTAGAAAAAATATCTCGAAGGCTCATTTCAGACTATACGCGCAACTAATTTATCACTACCATAAACATTATCGATGGCACAACAAAGCTATAAGTAGTTATTCCCATTTCTCCAAAGTACCAACATGTTATCCAAAAAAGGAAAGAACTTTGATTTCTCCCATTGTAAGAGTGTAGTTACCTATACTTTCTGTTTGCAACAGTTAGAGTACTGTGTCTCTACATTACATAGGGAGATAGGGTAGGGGCGATACCCCCTTACACAGATGATGGGACCACCTCGCCCAGCGACACGATTCACTTATAAACTCATTAGCTGTGAGTCGGTAAATAATTCGCAGGTGAGAGGTTTTTCTATCGCTTAATCGGGTTTTTCAAGTGTTAACGTGATAACTTGCTCAGGAAATCCTACAAAACAAGAGTATGTACTTAGGTTAAGTACCTATACCTATAGAAACCCAGTACATCCGCGGAATGTAAGCCGTTTAATTGGTGCCATATATGGCACCGTACGCACGTTCGCCCAATCATAATAATATCTGTGTGAAGAGCTCCCAGAAAGTTATTTTGAATGACAATTGCGCGGTGAAATCGTGCAACACATCAGAAAAGCAGCTGGAGGTTTGACTTTCCACTGGTAAGCTAATTTTCTTGCTTAAATCGTATAAAATATACGAAAAAATGTATCTAGCGTGCGTTTTGACAAGGCGTTGTTTGGAAACTCACCTTCTATAGGTACTTATTCTAAGAGTATTCTTATTATAAGTACAATAATATGTATGTATATAGGTATAACAATATGTATTATATTTGTAGGTATAGTATTATTGTGTGTATTTAATTTTATGTATTTATTGTGTTATTTATACTTTCATCAGTTTAGAGAAATAGTTAAGTTGTTGTTTTTTCTTGTCTTATATTTCTTCAGTATTGCACCATCGCAATAAACAATTCCACAATACACCGGGGTTAACTGGAAGATAATGCTCTATAGCATTAAGTTCGCCTATGTACCTACTATTGTTGTTTGTGCAATAAAGAATTTTCTATCTATCTATCAATTATGCGCCACGTATCCGTGGCAAATACGTATGAACTTTTAACATTTTTTTATAATTTATAGGCATAGTATTTAACCATAACTACTACGTAGTACGTACGTAATGTAGTACCTATAGGTAATCATAGCGTAATCCATGGGCGTACCCAGGAGGGGGGGGGGCAGAGCTGCCCCCCCCCCCCTCCTGGGTACGCCTGGATTCCGAATGCTTACCTATCATTGTCGAAAAATGTTATAAAAAAGGCAAAAAACAATAGGTATGTCATCAAGATGAAAAATTAAATTTTGATGGCCCTTTTGAGAAGCACTGGGCGTGGGCCCACTTACGTTGTTGATGTAGTCACCCAAGTCAGCAGCGTTCCCTCTACGGGTATATTTTTTATGGGTAACGAAAACTGCCAGGTTTCTACCCAGTTGTGCAAGGAGCGCAGATAAAAGTGGTGAATTTTTGCGCTCGTTTCGCTTGTGCCGAGATGATTTTGATGATGAGAGTAGGATTAGGACTTGCGATTGCAATTTTAGACGGCAAAATTACTAAAAAATAATTTGAATTAATTTATACAAATGAAATTAAAAGGTGCTTCTTTTTTATTTGATTGATAGGTTATAAAATTGCGGAATTGTATTTAACTTTAGCACTCCGTTCGTGCTTTACTGGTATTTGATTTATGATAGACAAGGCCGTGTTAGAGTATTGGCTAAAAACATTACAACTTTAGCCACTTTTTGCTTAGTTCGTTCGAGGCTGCTCCAGAATATCCAGAGACATGGGAGAAAAAAGCTTCAATGCAAGTTTTGCGCTTTAATTGCACATTTTGGAGTCAATTGCTCAAGTGGCCATTTGTACGTATTTTCTGAAAGGCAAGATGGCAAAATCACGAATTGTTTTCTTCGCTTCGCTCGCCCTATTATTATATATTTTATGCTTTGTTTTAATACATGACCAGCACGCTTGAACGTACGTTGCACGTATTTTCTGAAATATAAAATGTGGCAAATACAGAAAGTTTTTCGCACTCACTTCGCTCGCGCTATTACTTTTTGCGCTTTGTTTTAATACATGACCAGCACGCTTGAACGTACGTTGCACGTATTTTCTGAAATAAAAATGTGGCAAATACAGAAAACTTTTCGCGCTTGCTTCGCTCGCGCTATTAATATTTATGCTTTGGTTTGAACACATAACCAGCACGCTTGAACGTACGTTGCACGTATTTTCATATAAAATGTGGCAAATACAGAAAATTTATCGCGCTCGCTTCGCTCGCGATATTAATGTTTGTGTTTTGTTTTGACCAGCACGCTTGAACGCACGTTGTACATATTATCTGAAATATAAAATGTGGCAATTATACAGAAATTTTTCGCGCTCGCTTTGGTGGTGCTAACTATTTGTACTTACTTTATTTTAATTTATAAACAGCACGCTTTTACTGACATATAAGAGATAAAATCTACTCCAGCATCACGTTTCCAAGATATGCTTTCAAATTGACATTGGTGGCGCCGTTGAAGTTATGACTTGGCTCTAGGTCTCTTTAGTGGTATTAAAAAAATCGTGGGAACCAAGCATAAGAAATTTTGGGTTTGCCCCCCCCCCCCCCCCCCTGGACTAAAAGCTATATATCTATACCTACACAAACTTAATTATTTTCTTATAGGTAGGTATACATAACCCAACCTTACCTAAACCTAAACCAGAAACTAGGTAGAGTTACTACTAGTAGGTATTATCATGTTATCTATGCTTATGCCTTATGAACTAAACACAAGACTTATCTACCAATAAAAAGTAACTTCCTTAGATTAGGGTAAGCTACTTACTAACACAGTAGGAAAAATAAAGGCAATTCGGGAAATAGCATTTATTAAAAGCAAACTTTTCTTTCATGTCACGTCGCTATTGACATTAAATGAATTTCCCACTAAAGGGGAGAAAGTTGTGCTTGCTTCCTAAGCCCATTTCTTCGATCCAATAGTAGACGTATAGGTATTATACAGGGTGATTCGTTCGTAGACCGTATCCTTTCAGGGTGTGTTTCAGCAGGGCTTGGGATATCTTTTAAGCGTAACATTAGTTCAGCGATTTTTTTTTATTTTCGGTTTATTCAAAATTTTGTGAAAATTGGAAATAATCCCCGTTTTTGACCTTAAATCACTGATTTCTGAAAGCACCGCTTTTAATTAATAAGTTTCTCATTTTAATTACATAAAAGAAACCTTAATAACTCTACTGACACTTAAGTTTAATAATAATTAACCAAAGTTTTTAAAAACAGTGCTTAAAAGTAAAACAATTTTTTTCTTGAAAAATTATGACCCTGACAAAAAGTTGATTTATCTCAAAAAGTTGACCGAAGTTTATTTTTCTGTAAATTATTTTAAAAACATGTCCTTTTCAACGGCTTTCTAATGAAGTACCATTTATCAAAAAATATTGATGGGTTCCAAAGATACTCACAACCAAAGATGTCTACCCCCTTATCGACACACGAAATCTTCCATGTAAATACTTGGTATCACGATTAACGTTAAGCCATAAAGCGAGAGTTAGGGCAACTAAGCAGTGATAAACTTATTTTTATATATCAATGGCCTCTCATTGATACACAGAGCCTACCGTACGAGTAGAAATTGGACAAAATCCCGTGTAAATAACTCTTAATATTGTTGATGACAATAATAATGAAAGTTTGCTTATTTTCTTGTTTAATAACTCAAAATGGCTGTAATATTATTCTAATCCAGTAAATTGTAGATTTTCATGCACATTTTTAAGATTCCGTGCTTGAACTCCAAGCTCAAATACACGTTTTACGCTTTTTGGAGTTTTTATCATCTTTCCCTAAAATATAGTCAGTAGCAAATAAAAAACTGAAATTGGAAGAAATTTATTTACCATTAATGGTTATTTATTTATTTCAGAAATTTTTTTCAGAAAAATGACAATTGTAACGACCAAAATTTTATTTTATACCTCACTACCTCACCTTTATTTACAAATATTCAGTAACTAACATTGATTTTAGTATGTTGTTTTATTTAAATAACATTTGTAATTTTGCTGAAACATTATTTTTGGTAACTATTAGAGGTATAAACTACCACTAACCTTAAATAACTTTATTTTGATTTGGGTTTTTTCTTTGCTATTGCACCATATCTTAGGGAAAGATGATAAAAACTTCCAAAACCGTAAAACGTGTATTTCAAGTTAAAGTTCAAGCACGGAACCTTAAAAATGTGCATGAATATCTACAACTTTCTGGATTTTCGAATAATATTACAGCCAATATTCATGATTTTGATGGATGCGGGTTCAAGTCCCGTTCATGATTCAAATTTTGCTTTACAAATTAATCTGAATATTACAGCCGTTTTGAGTTATTAAACAAGAAAATAAGCAAACTTTCATTATTATTGTCATCAACAATATTAAGTGTTATTTACCCGGGATTTTGTCCAATTTCAACTCGAACGGTTGGCTCTGTGTATCAATGAGAGGCCATTTATACATAAAAATATGTTTATCACTGCTTAGTTGCCCTAACTCTCGCTTTATGGCTTAACGTTAATCGTGATACCAAGTATTTACATGGAAGATTTCGTGTGTCGATGAGGGGGTAGACATCTTTGGTTGTGAGTATCTTTGGAACCCATCAATTTTTTTTGATAAATGGTACTTCATTAGAAAGCCGTTGAAAAGGACATGTTTTTAAAATAATTTACAGAAAAATAAACTTCGGTCAACTTTTTGAGATAAATCAACTTTTTTGTCAGGGTCATAATTTTTCAAGAAAAAAATTGTTTTACTTTTAAGCACTGTTTTTAAAAACTTTGGTTTATTATTATTAAACTTAAGTGTCAGTAAAGTTATTAAGGTTTCTTTTATGTAATTAAAATGAGAAACTTATTAATTAAAAGCGGTGCTTTCAGAAATCAGTGATTTAAGGTCAAAAACGGGGATTATTTCCAATTTTCACAAAATTTTGAATAACCCGAAAATAAAAAAAAATCGCTGAACTAATATTACGCTTAAAAGATGCCTAAGCCTTGTTTAAACACACCCTGAAAGGATACGGCCAACGAACGAATCACCCTGTATATACACGCTTTGTAGTAGCTAGTAGGCCAGTATTCCGCCTATCCTGTCGCTTGAACCGTAAATGATAAATTTTGTCTAGCGGGTGGAACGCGCGTTCTAAACGCTACGGCTTGTTCAGGGTAGCGTGATAGAAGGATTTGTTCTCTCGTCGGGTTTCGAGAATCAGCCTGAAGCCACAGAGCATAGGTACCATATAAATATGCCTATTAGAAATGATTACAGACTAGACCTACTTCATCAACATCTAGAAGACGTCCTCTGCAGAACATAGGCCTCCCCCATGAAACGCCGCTTTTGACGTTTATTCATAGGTGGTTTGCCATAATCACCATAATATGCTTGGCAGGTGTCTTGCTGATCGCAGAAACTCCCTGGATATTCTCTTAGCCGGTTTTTACAAGGCTTTAAGGATGTGATTTTTGATCCGAATGGTTAAAAATGCTAACAAGTTCTAAGCAATGATCAAAATTTGTTAATGTTTTTAACCATTGGTTACCTTAACTACGGATCAAAAACCCCAGTTAAAACGTAGTTAAAGTAACCGATGGTTAAAAGTTCTAATAGACTCTAACCAATGCTGCACAAATATGCATATCATGACTGTTATTGCATCCAAGACATCTTTATGCCTACCTAGTTCAATATAGAGCGTTGATTGATATGAAAAATAGTAGGTACAAAGTAGATTAAATAATAAATAAGTACATAAATAATAATAACGCCCAACGATCACATACATAGATCCTGGACCCTAATTAGGATTCCCTGTATCTAGGGACCTAGGAACTACGAGGACCATGGTTCCACAAAACCCAGGCACAGAACAAGTATTTGCGCTTTTTTTTGTGCCCAAATACTTGTCCTGTCGCGGGAATCGAACCCGCCGCCTCCGGGTTATGAGCCGACCTGCTAAAGCACCACACCACATAGACGCACTCTTCCGACACGTTTCCATCGTCGTATCGTACGGAACTTATGTACCAGTTAACCGTAAGTATTAATAATTATGTTAGGTAACTGTAAATTTAGGGTAGATAGTCTACTTAACTTACCTAACACAAACGCAATAACACCATGTTTACGGCTCTCCATCTGGTCACTACAGGGAATCACTTTTGAGTTTTATTTATTGCGTACCTAAAGCTTTATGAACCATAAAATGGAATTTCCCGGCGTTCATTTGTACAAGTATTTAACGTCCGCAAACGCAACGGACACCGATAACGAGATCGCTGTTCTCCCAACTCTATAGAAATGGTTGAAGTATCTTTATAATAAATAAATAGTTCCCAATTTTGCCGCGTCTATGTATGACATTTTCGGACATAACTACAATAATGTACTACAGGCATTGACTATAAATCCAGTTGACCAATGATACAACTTCCCCTCGTACGAAAATTAGTAGTGTATTTCAACTACTATTTTCATACAAATCACGGGAACCCGTTGATGTCTTTTGTTCCATCCTGCTCTGTCCTTTGTAATTTCGTATAGCTTTGTCTCGTTTTGTTACCTCGTCCCCTGCCCGCGTAGGTGAGTCGTGTTTGTACGAGAAATTATGTTCACGAGCTATCAACGGGCTTTATAATCTTTGACTACAGGTAATGATTTCGTAGTTTATGTAAGGTCCATGTGTAACGTCATAATTATGAATGCACCTTGGTATATACGAAACGACGACCTCCATCGGGACCTTAAAATAGAGTTCGTCCACAATATTATTAAAAAGCATGCAGAAAGTCATCAACATAGACTTCACCATCACGTGAATGTTGAGGCAATCCAGCTCCTCGACCACACGAATCTAGTTAGAAGACTAAAAAGAACAAAACCTTTTGAGTTAGTTTAGTTAATGTAGTGTTAAAGTGTATTAATTACGTGATAGTCTAATGTGGTCCAGTGTAAGTGCTACTTGAAAAGAACACAAGAACAATGTGCCTTCACCTTAATAGAGACAATAAGAAACGTGTTATTGATAGATAGATAGATAGATAAACTCTTTATTGTACACACCAAACATTAAAATAAAAAGTTACAAAGAATAAATTGATTCACAAAAAGTGGGGAACAATGGGCGACCTTATCGCTAAGAGCGATCTCTTCCAGGCAACCTTTGGATGGAGAGGATTGATCAAATTCGTATTGGTTACATTCTTAATCATATTTATAAGAAGTTTAGGTTAAATTAAAATTACTCATTAGCCAAATCGATGGCTAGATTGTAATATAATTAGAATGCTTAATAATTGGGCACTCTAACAATAGAAAAAAAAAAAAAAAATTATTTCCATGTCATCTTTCTAGTAATGTTTTGTGGCTTGTTAGATAATACCTACCTACCTAAAATGTACCTGTTGTACCCGAAATGTCTCTATATCTATATAGGTACACACCCACTACTAGGCTACAGCTCTATGTATCGTTACGTAGGTAGGTACCTCACTTATGAACAAACTACTGTAGAAAATAATGTTGACGTCAAGAGTTACAAATAAATCAACATGCAATTAAATGTTACTTTGTGTCCACGTAAGCTAACACATCAAAATTGAAGGCTGTCCTCACCTCAAGGTGAAGTGCGCACTGAAACTTTAAACACAAGGACTCTCAAATGCTTTCGTAACTGCAATCAACTTGTCACCCCATGAAATATGATTAAGTACGTACGCAGTCGTTATGTTTGTTCCTGGAAAACTTCAGTCGACGTTCAGCATCAACACTGCTCAGTTGTGCATGAACTCTCAAGGGACACGAAAAAATGTCATTTTACACCAGCAATAGTTTATTCCCAAATACTTCTGTACCCATTTCGAATGGCTTTGCTGCCCAAATGAGAGATGGTCCGAAGAATAAAACCATCTTCTTGGACGTGACGCCAGCTCGCACGCCTGTCATGAAAATTCCGTCTCCAAATGCTGTTGCACCGATGAGGAACAACCTCATAAACCCTGATTTTTATAGAGACATCATTTATGAAAACATCAAGCCGGTGTTTAACGTATTGCGCCTCATGGGAGTTCTCCCTTTATCAAGACCATCGCCTGGAGTAAACAAATTTCAGATTGCATCTTCTTCTATGGTGTACTCTCTCCTTGTATTCGTCTCTCTCATCAGCTATGTTCTTTATCTCTCTCTGCACAAAGTCCAGATCTTGCGAACGTCCGAAGGGAAGTTTGAGGAAGCTGTGATTGAGTACCTTTTTACGGTATACTTGTTTCCTCTGTTGGTTATTCCAATAATGTGGTACGAAACGCCGAAGATTGCTGGAGTACTTAACGGATGGGTGGACTTTGAGGTATGTTGCAAACACTTTATCTGGTCAAGTCTACAAGTCTGATTTTGATAAAATCTTTGTCGCACAATAACATTATTTCGTTTTCCAGGTAGCCTACAGGCACTTGTCTGGACGCCCAGCTCCAGTTAACCTGTACAAGAAGGCTCTATTCATTGCGGTCTTAATCCCTATTCTGTCGACGACTTCAGTCATCATAACTCACGTTACGATGGTCCATTTCAAGGCTATGCAGCTAATTCCATATGTTTTCTTGGAAATATTGACTTACATTCTCGGGGGTTACTGGTACCTTCTATGTGAGATGCTTGGCATTTGCGCAAGTTTTCTGGCTGAAGACTTTCAACAGGTATCTATATAATAACGCCCTAACGATCACATACATAGATTCTGGACCCTAACTAGGATTCCCTGTATCTAGAAACCCAGGAACTACGAGGACCATGGTTCCACAATACCCAGACACAGAACAAGTATTTGCGCTTTTTTCCATGTGCACAAATACTTGCCCTGTCGCGGGAATCGGACCCGCCGCCTCTGTTTTATGAGCCGACCTGCTCAACCACAACACCACAGAGGCTGTCATAACATAAGTAAGCATATAACTACGAAGAATCTTTCTCCCCCACAAATTCTTATTGTTCATAAATGTGCAAATGTATAATGGAGTACCTACCCAAGTAAACTATCCGCAACCAATACTTGGCCGTCCAAGGGCTAGACAAGTGGACATACATCCATACTTACATTTATGATACTAACTTACCCCATTTTCAGTCTTTGTAAGTTTGTAGGCATGTAAGTATAGGTACATAAAACAAAAGTGATAAAATGAGCAAATGCGTACTTAACGTATATAAGTTGGTATTCGCTCAGTAAGACTTTTGCTCCAGTCTGTTCTGTGATGGAACATGTCTTGCTAATCTTTATATACTGTGTCATCTTTGTAGGCTCTCCGGCACATCGGGCCAGCTGGCAAAGTGGCTGAATACCGAGCCCTATGGCTACGGCTTAGCAAGCTCGCTCGCGATACTGGCATCGCCAACTGCTACACCTTCACGTTCGTGAACCTCTACCTTTTCCTGATTATCACGCTCTCCATCTACGGACTGCTCAGTCAGATATCTGAGGGCTTCGGGATCAAGGACATAGGGTTGGCGCTTACAGCTACTTGTAGCATTTTCTTGCTGTTTTTCATCTGTGATGAAGCACATTATGCTTCTCATAATGTAAGTACCTACTTGGTACAGTCTATCTAACAACTACATAAGTAATTAGTCATTTTCAGCAGGCTTAAAACAAATGAGTAATTATATCGAACTCGGCGCTATCTAGCGTGAAAGTAAAATGCACTCCCTAATTAAACATAAACCAAAGTCAAGAAAGATTTTAAAAATGCAGTTTAATAAGTAATTGGATCCAATCCTAAACACATTTTAAACACGTTTTCAACATTTATTGAGAACCTCATTGGCATATATTTACCAAAAATATTTGTCAGGTGCGAACGAATTTCCAAAAGAAGCTGCTTATGGTGGAGCTCTCCTGGATGAATACAGATGCCCAGACCGAAGTAAACATGTTCCTGCGAGCCACCGAGATGAACCCCTCACAGATAAGCCTGGACGGTTTCTTCGACGTCAACCGCACGCTTTTTAAATCGGTAGGTTTTGACCTTGTTTTGACCAGCAAATTGAATCAAGGTCGACGCTGCTCTAATGACATGAGCATAAGTAAGTAGGTTAGGTCAGGTAGGTAGGTAGGTTCTCTGTGAATTTAGCAAAACAAACATAGTGGCACTATATACTTATACCTAATGTCAGCTCAATTATTAACATAAAAAATGATCACTGTGCTGTACTCCCCACATGGTGGGATAAGGGTACGCAGTTATGGTGGACTAGCTGTGCCCTGCGGTTTCACCCGCGGACGTAAAGTATGTATGTAGGTATTAGGTATGTTATCGTGTCTAAATCCGTTCATCCGATCGTTGCAGCGCCAGCGTTAAACGCAACAAACACTCACACACACAAACTTTTGTATTTATAATATGTGCTTAATAGTGCTTATATATCAAAGCTTATGATTCGTAACCAGTTTCCTCTTTCTTACAGCTCCTAGCCACAATGGTGACCTATCTCGTAGTGTTACTCCAGTTCCAAATCAGTATTCCTGACGATAGCCAGAACACACAAATGTATGAAGAGGAGTACGTGAACGCGACAGCCGCGTCGACGGAAGCCCCCACCACCCCTACCACACTCACCACCGTCGTCACTACCATACTCACCACGCTGGCAAAGAAGAAAAAGAAAAATTAAAGATTTGTTTCATTATGAGTGCATTGATAATATTTTAATAACCGATTAGGCACCTACCTAACCTAATCCTCATAAAAATACTGGATGTTATATAGTATTTTATTGCACTAATTGTGTACTTACTTTATTACGAGCATTGCATTATCTGTAACTATAATATAACATCATCCACACATTTCAAGAAAGAAAGATGTAGGTCTGCCTCGAAATCTTTATACTTAAGTATCAGTATAGGTAAGTAGGTACCTAAGCACCTTATTATGTGTAAATATAAACACAAAATGTAGAAGAAATTAAAAATGGTTAAATTTGCTAAACTGTTTGATTAGGGATAGATAGGTACTATGGTAATGGGCAGGCCTCATCGCTCGTAGAACTGACAACCGATTGGAAAGAAAGGTTCTCGAGTGGCGACCACGAACTTGAAGACGCAGCGTAGGCCGACCCACTACTAGGATCAATACCGCGAGAAGCCGATGGATGCAGGATGCAAGCAGCCGCTCAAAGTGGCGCTCTTTAGGGGATGCCTATGTTTAGCAGTGGACGTCTTCAGGCTGTTGAACATGATGACGAGGTAGGTAAACTATATACTCTGTAAAAAATATAAACAATATAGCGAGAGAGCTTCCTTTCCATATGTACCTGTCCTACCTATTCTTTTCGTCGCAGGTCATATTATTCAGTGCTTTCCTAGGGGTTTTGGTGGTAAAATGTTTCGTTGTTGGCTTGGTATTATTTGTAAGTAGGTAAGGATTAATGGAGGATTAACCGTTATTATATTGTACAAGTAAAAACTCCATAGCATTTAGTAAAGTATTCACGACTCAGACGTAACTTTGCATCAACTTTTCTTGAGTAAATTATTGTACACTTGTCGCTGCCGCTGGCTAAATAATCGAATCGCATATCGCATGGAGCCTAGATATAAAAGAATTTTCAATATTGTAGTTGTCCTTGTCAATGTCAAACAAAATGTCATTGTCAAAGTCAAAAAAATTTTTCCAGATTTCGATTATCGTCGGTGTTTCTGTTTCGGTTTCTTTTATCGCTCGGCATTTATTTGATTCAATAAATAAACTTATAAAATAATACGCAGTCTTGGATACTCATTACTCACCTCCATAATAATGGTTGACTACAGCAAGTGGAAAGATATAGAGGTTGGTAATTGCTGAAAAATCCAGTGCGTAAATTACGCGTAGAGCTTCTTTCCTTTCGAATTTATAACGTGAAGCGTGTCGTGTTTGTTTTGTAGATATCAGATGATGAAGATGAGACGCACCCTAACATCGATACCCCATCGTTGTTTCGATGGCGGCACCAGGCGCGTGTTGATCGCATGGAGGAAAGACGCCGAGAGCGGGAAGAACACATACAAAAAAAGAGTGAAAATCTCAGACTGTTAGCAGAAACTAGGAGGAAAATATCTGAGGCGCCACCTGATAGCCCCAGTCTTGAGTCTCTGAAGAAAGCGCTGGCTGAATTAGAGCTAGAAGAGAAAAAAATTCTGCAAAAGGATGATGAAATCAAAAAGAAAGAAAAGCAGACCCCATGGAATGTCGACACAATCAGCGAACCAGGTTTTACTAAAACAGTTATTAATACAAAACCAGCTCGTTCTAAAGACGAGAACTTGACGGAGGAGGAAAAGGAGGCAAGAATGAAGAAGTTTATCAAGGAGAATGAGAAATTTTTGAAACAGTTTGGTATGCTGCGGAAGTATGATGACTCAAAGCAGTTCCTGCAGCAACATAATCAGCTGGTGTCTGAGGAAACCGCTAACTACCTCGTCATTTGGTGCATTAATTTAGAAATGGAAGAGGTAATAAGGCCTTATAGGTTATTTTTCATGATATTCCAAACTTTTTTTTAAAATGGTGGTTACGAGGCAGTTTCCTTATCATTGGCCATTACATAACCTTTGCATGGATATGAATGAAAATGTCGCTTCTGATTGGTATAGAATTGGAATGAACAATTTCTGCACAAAATGGCTAAATGTTTCCAAATATAGTTGCTAAACATATACTTTCCTTGTGTTAAGTTGTTTGGCAGTTTAATATTTTACATCTATTCTGTTTTTTGCCCATTAAATTAAAATATCTTTAAGGCTATCTCAAAAGCAAGCATTTTTGAAATATTTAAAAATACCCATAGTGTGTTTCAATAACACTAACTAATCTTTATACATAGTCCAAACTACAAACATACTTATTAATTATTATTACATTTATTTTAGAAACATGACTTGATGGCACATGTGGCACATCAAACCATCTGCATGCAGTACATCCTTGAGCTCTCGAGACAGCTTGATGTGGATCCCAGAGCCTGTGTTGGATCATTCTTCTCCAAGTAATTATACACCAATCCAATCATCATGATAAATTGTATATTTTTTTTCCATCAATATTTTAACCAACTTTACAAAAAAGTAGTTATATGTTGTTCATTATTCTAAATATAGTAAATATGATCTGATTGCACAGTCTAGTAATTTTGTTACAGTGTCATGCAAAAATAAATTAATTTAGAGTTCTAAGTGATACTGCAATCGGTTATGTGCAGCGCTTAACATCGGGTGAACGACTAGCTCATCACGTCATTAATTTACATTTAAAAAAAAAACAAGTTCAATATTCATGTGGGTTTTCCTCAGCTCAAAGAGCTGACTCGTGTTTTAGCACAATGTGCTCGCAATACATTGGTTTCATGCTTCATGAATATTTTTGTATACTGTATATAAACTACTAAAGTATCTAGTCAAAGTCATCCACCTGCCCAATTTTTTACTTCCCGTTAAAACTTGTTGTACATTGTTGCATGCACAATAATTGATTAAAAGTTAAATGCTCCACCACCGTTGGTTCATCTGAAGTCCTTAAAATAATAGTACAATGTGTACCATATTATCATATTTATTAAAAAACAAGCTGGCAGCCTATCTGATGGTAAGTAAGGTACCTGATAAGATAAACATTTTCATTCTACCCTCACCAGGATTCAAGTTGCTGAGAAAACCTACAAGGACTCATTTGATGATGAGCTGGAGCAGTTCAAAGCAAGGATTAGGAAACGCGCTGCAGAGAAGATTCAGGAAGCAATCAAGGAGCAAGAAGATGAGGAAAGAGAAGCAAGACTTGGACCTGGAGGTCTGGACCCCATTGAAGTTTATGAAGAGCTGCCTGATGTAAGAGATTTCACACTATCATAAAATGAATCAATGATGCAATCAATGTGTTATGCTGCCTGCAGGCTTGCTTGCTGCTGGCTTTGTATGCATTGGCTACAGTTTATCACAAAAAAAATCTGTCTTTCCTCAAAGTTAAATCTACCCCCTTACCAAATTTCATCAAGATTTTTCAGTGAAATAATAAGAAAAAGACTGATACAGAATTACATTCATTCTTTAATGTTTCTGTGCAATGCATGTAGTTTATAAAAGATAGGCTGAATATAGGTATATTTGTTTTTGGTTTGTCAATAAAGGGACATTTATGTAAAATCCAAGTTCCCTGCAGCTTACATAAAACTGTTACAATACATTAAAGTATTCAGAATCCGAAATTTGAAATAGTTCACGAGCTACCCAAGCATAACTAAATATTAGATAACTGAGATCTAATATTTAGTTATGCTTGGGTAGCTTGTGAACTATTTCAAATTTCGGGTTCTGAATACTTTAATGTATTGTACAAGCCTACCCATATTTAGTGAACTTACAATACTCTTGACATTAACATAAATCTAAAAATCTCGTAGGAACTGAAGAAATGCTTCGACGCGCAAGACGTGCCATTGCTACAAGCCACAATCGCAAAGATGCCAGAGCAAGATGCAATCTATTTCATGAATAGATGCGTGGCTTCAGGACTGTGGGTCCCCGGCAAGAATGACGATGAGCCAACCATGAGGGAAAACGCTGGCCCAGCCGGAGAGTCTGCCACGACTGAAGCTGCGCCCGCGACAACAACCACCACCGACGAAGTAGACTGAAACGTAATCACCAGCACTTGCTGCTTCACCTTAGGCATAGACCCTGGCAGTATGCTGAAGTCATCATGTCAAAGAAAATTTCAATGCAGAGTTTTAGATTATGTATATTATAAGGAGCTTCATACTTTTATGGCATAATGTATTTTGTTTATCAGTCTAGCATGTATTTTTAATTAACTTGTTCTTCTAAAAAGTGAAAAATTAATTTGTGTAACTCTAATTTGTAAACAAAGTCTACCTGAGATTTTTTAATATAGAGTAAGTTCCCATTACACGTTTTTTTATTTATCCATATATCTCTCTTGGGCGAATTATATCTCAACTTTTTTTGTTAATGAATGGCGTAACGAGCTAATCGTTCGCCTGATGAGCGACATGGCAGCGATGCGATCATTTTGATCATGATATAGTAGATCATTGACAATACAGATGGACTATTACCACAGAATGGATTAGTACCTATAAAACATTATTAAGTGGCGCTCTCTGGGGGAGGCCTATGTACAGCAGTAGAACTCTTCAGGCTGTTCATGGTGATGATGAAAACATTATTTATGCTCCAGACTGAATGTTACACAGACAATCGGGGAGTATTCCCTACGTACTATCAAATCCATGTAAAATACGTCGAATTCGCAGAAAATGTAAAAAGAGAAATCCAGTGACTTTACATAGGTCATTTCCAATTGTCACCACCTTCCGAGTTCCTCAGTGATGACAACACACAAAAGCCACAAGCACCTGGTTTAAGACCTAGACCACCTATGACGGGCCGGTCCGTGGGTCAATTCATATCAGGCGGAAAAATGCACTAACTTCATGCAGAAAACAGTAATCAACATTCTTATTGCATACCTATTTTTAGCTTTGTCTAAATCGAATAAGGTGGATATTTAACAAGCGTTTTTCCACCTGATCTAAATTGACCCTACGCGTAGGGTCTGAAAGCAGTGCTAAAGCGATAGAGGCAGATGTTTATGATGTAGCATAGCGTTGCATACTTTTTTAAGCTGAACTACACCGCGTTACTGCAACAGTCGCTAGTCGCTTTTTATTTCCGGCAGTGAATCTTCTATACCCATCCTGTCTAGTATTCTATCATCATCATTAACAGCCTGAAGACGTCCACTGCTGAACATAGGCCTCCCCCACAGAGCGATACTTTGAGCGGCTTCTTGCTTCCTACATCCATCGCCACCCCGCGGTTTATTTTGTGGTGGTTAATTCGTCCAAGAGTAGTTCTCAAGGTTTGGTAAAATAAAAGAGGTTGTTAAACTTGTACTTTTTATATAACAAAACTACAATAGTGTGAGAGAGGGCGGCGAGGGGGCGCTACGTGAGCACATGCGACGGCAGCTGCGGCCGCCCCTCCAGCTTGCTGTAATCCAGGTGGAACTCTTTCGCCACCTGAAACAATCAACACTATTACTATACTGTTTTGTTTTACTTGGAAAACTAACAGCTGCTTAATTGATAACAGAATGAAAAGTGAAATTTTAATAGTAGACACATAGGGCCTTACTTATAAACGTTGCTTAAACTTAATCAGTGTTTAAAATGTTCCGTCTCGATTTCACGCGTGACATTTCAAATCAGCCAAAAGTAGACGGAAGATTTTAAGCATTGACTAATTTTAAGCAGCGTATATAAGTAAGGCCCATAGACTTAGGCTGTAAGCTTGTAGCTAGTGAAATTACTGGGCAAATGAGACTTTATCATCTGATCACTCAGTCTAGTAATCTTATTACTTGACTGTGTGATCTTTATTGTTTTAAAGTTCTGAGTAACACTGCAACTGTTATGGGCGGCCGTGTCGCTTAACATCAGGTAAACGACTAGCTCGTCGTCATTCAATCGCATTAAACAAAATGTACGAATAAAATCTAGGTCTGTGAGTAGACATCATCAAATTACATAAGTTTTTTCTTAAATATTAGTAAGAAAAATCAGTGAATAAAAGCTATTTTTATTTATATTATTTAACTACAGTTTCACAGCTCCTAAGTTCACACGTATTTCTCTAGCGTCGTACGTTTGTCTCATTACATAAAATACTGTACCGTCCATTGGTTGAAGACGGCCGAATCAACAGGCAACCAATGAGCGTACAGTATTCGATGTACCAAGTTGACACGAATTTAACAAACGAACGACAACCCGGGAAAGTGTTTGGTAGCTAAGTTGTATTTTAATAGACGTTAGTGTAGATGGGTATAAGATTATACGAACATATTACAAAAGCCTGAAATAGTTACCGCTTCAATATTATGGTTAGCCAATATTGTGTTAACTGTAATAACCAATACTACTGTGTTCCGGTTTGAAGGGCATTGTAGCTAGTGAAATTACTGGGCAAACGAGACTTAAGAACTCTTTTTTTAGACTGTGTGATGTCTCAGGATGTCGTGCTCAGTGCGCAGTGTCACGCGAAACTTTAATTTAGATTTCCGAGTGACACTGCAATCTGTAATGGGCGGCCGTGACGCTTAACACCAGGCGAACGACTAGCTCGTCACGTCATTCGTTTACATAAAAAAAATTAACAAACATAAAAAAAATACCAGCAGGTAACAGTGATAGATAAATATTACAGTTATTTTAAGTATGCGTGTGGACTTGGCGTTAGAATAGGACCACCCCATCTCTTCCCGTGGGAGCCGTAAGAGCTGGCTAAGGAAAATACTTGGATATCCAGGAAATGACCAGCAGCATTCTCCTCGATCTTCATTATAATGTGCTGGGATCACCAAGGCACCTGCCAAAAGTGGTGATTATGGCAAACACCCCCCCTCCCCCCCCCCCTCCCATAATCAGCACCCAAAGTAGGGGAGACCTATGTTCAGCAGTCTTCCGGCTGCTTGTGCAGTGATTTATATACATACGTATATGGTATACGTTTTTATAGCAGCTGTCACATTGGTGATAATGATAATTTACCTTGCGCCAGTTGTGCGCATCAAAGAAGTAGTAGGTGCCGCGCTCGTAGGTGGAAGTTTTCTCCACCATAGGCATGCCAGGCGCTTGAGAGATCCACACCTTCTCCTCCATGTGATACCGCCACTCGCGGTTATATCTGCAAGGGCGCAAACACAATTTTATTGTAAACTAGCTGACCTGCCCCGGCTACGAACGGGTATCAAAACCATTCAGAGACTCGTTTGGACACATACAAATAATTTCATTAATGTTGGTATAAACTGATCGTGTATACAGACGAATTACATATCATGGAACAAGTAGGAGAGGAATGACAATACACCAAGAAAACAGCGTAGACGCTTTCATTAATTCTAAGGTGATTATTAAGATAGTGTTAGGAATATCGAAACGTAGTTTAGATGAACAAAAACACAGAATAAGATTAGTTACTGTTAAGTTATTATCACATTTATTAGTTATAATAACATTACTTATTAATGCCGCAGTTACTACTGCGGCATTTTAGTGACAACATTTAGCCCGCTCATTTTGCAGCGCCATCTAGATTTGTAACGGTTTTTGGCATATTTCTGATCTACGCTGTTTTCTTGGTGTATTGGCATTTCTCACCTTCTTGTTCCATGACAATATAAGGGCTATTTTAGCACTTTTGTAAGTAAAGTCAGTTTTATAAATAATTTTAAAAGTGCCTAATGCAAAGTATAGCGAGTCTATTATAATAATACTAGCAGCGCCCCGCGGTTCCACCCGCGTTCCTACAGGAAGCGTTCCCGTTTTCGGGATGAAAAGCAGCCTATGTTTTAATCCAGGGTATAAGCTACCTCCATACCAAATTTCATCCAAATCCGTCCAGCTGTTACAGCGTGAAAGAGTAACAAACATACACACATACACACATACGCACAAACTTTCGCCTTTATAATATTAGTGTGATTAAAAGTGCCTAATGTCAAAGTATAGCGAGTCTATTATAATAATATACAAACAGTATACAAACAGTTTATATCACGAGCCTGCTACATCGTCGACCACGTTGTCACTTGAGAAAAGTACTCAAACGCAAGTCATAAAAATAAAATAAATAGTATGAAGCAGCGGTTCTGTTTTATCGATTCATGGGTTTCGGGTATTCTGCAATTAGTTTTCCACTTTTGGTAAAAGACATACATCATATGCACTAAAGCATAGTGGTAAGACGTTTTCTAGTACTTGAGTAGCTAGTTCCTACCCTGATTACGAGTATGTCGCCAAGCACTGAACCGTTTATTCTGGAAGGCACCACCTACAACTATACCGTTACTTGACATCAGCCACTCCGCTGACGATCACATATTGATTGCAATGCAACAGGAGATATTTCAATCCGAATTTGAAGAATTCCTCAGTAACTATGCCCATGCTTACACTTAGCACAATAATAATATCAATGTAGCACATTTTTATTTATAACTAGCGGCCTGCCCCGGCTTCGCACGGGTATATAATAGTAATCTAAATATAGCCTACGTTACTCAGGGTGAATGTAGCTTTCCAATGGTCAAAGAACTTTTGAAATCGGCACAGTAGTTTTTGAGTTTATTCATTACAAACATACAAAAATACAAATCTTTCCTCTTTATAATAGTAGTGTAGACAGTGTCAAAAATTTCGTTGCTTAAGTTGAATGCGGTTATAATTGGACACTAGGCTTACAAAGCTATGTTAACTATGCCATAATCACTTATGTATGCGGCCTATTGTCTGTCACCGAACCTATTTCAATAAAATAAAAATAAATAATAAAATGCGTACTGAAACTTGTCAAATCCATACACTTTTGTGTTTCTATTGGTTGCGATTAAGTTACATGATGGTCGCCTAGCAGATGTGGTCAAACGGTACCGTTTCTCACGTAATATTTCAGATACTTACAGCTCCGCCGCCGCCGCAATCTGTAGCACGTCACCGACGAAACAGTAAAACAAATAAAACAATAGGTCTTCCTTATATCGACTCAGTCGTAGCGGCGCCAGCTTTTCTCTGATCGAACCGTTGATCAGGTATTCGGGCGGCACGTGGTAGTCCATATCGTGTGGCCTGCAATAACAAACATTCCAATCGATAAATAAAAATATATAATAACACAGAATATTACAATAAATCAGACACATTTAAAATAAAATTAAAGCAAATGTTGACAGAAAAATGTTATTATGATATTAATGATTTTTTGAATAACAAAACGCAAAAATTGTTTTTTTTTTATTGTTATATTTGGATTTTATTTAACAAACAATTTTCAACATTTGTCAAACAATTATTTGTACGCCTGTGCAGGCAAGACATTGTAGACTGAAAAACACCATAACAAATGTGAATCTTTCTTCACCTTACGTTTAGCCACCGTCAAAAAGCTCATCCACATATTTTCATCATCATCATAAACAGCCTGAAGACGTCCACTGCTAAGCATAGGAATACCCCATAGAGCGCCACTTTGAGCGGCTGTTTCCTCCTGCATCCATCAGCTCTCTGTGGTTTTAACCAGATCGTCGGTCCACCTAGTGGGGCCCGGCCTACGCTGCGTCTTCCGGTTCGTGGTCGCCACTCGAGAACCTTTCTTCATCGGTTGTCAATTCTACGAGCGAAGTGGTCTGGCCATTGCCATTTCAACTTGCTAATATTCTAAGAGCAATATCGGTGGCTTTAGTTCTCCTGCGGATCTCCTCATTCCGGATCTTATCTCGCAGGGAAACACCAAGCCTAGCTCTCTCCATAGCTCGTTGCGCGACTTTAAACTTACTAATGAGGATATCACAACATAAATATAAGCTTGTATTCCTTTATTTTCATTATATATTTTTATTTTTACGGTGTTTATCGGGTTTGGGATGAGAAATCCTTTAGTCTAATTCGGAACGCACTCGAGGGATCCAAAACCTGGCATAGAAAATATGTCTTAGATCATCCAGAATACAAAAGTGACGATTCCTTGCTGTGACACGATTTGAACAACATATGATAACGACGTGGTTTCTGTGTTTTCATAGAGAATTAGGGCCCTTTACTTAAGTGGTTTAATGTTTTACTAGTTGCGCCTCGCGGTTTCATCCACAGATAAAAAGTGTCGTGTGTAAGCTATAACATTCAACATCGAAATCGTTTCACTATTTTCGGAGATTAATGGTAACAAACATTCACAATTTCACACACACAAAATTTGCATAATTTAAAGTTTAGCTCCAAGTATAGCGTTTTGAACAAATGGAACGCCACGAAAACACCCACGCGGACCACTCGCGGCCCGCGCACGGGGCACAATACTAGCTATTAACTAAAGCTGAACTAGTGCAGATGCATAGACAATGAAAATAGTTTGGTGTCATTAGTGCAGTTATTTCTAAAACTGTTATAAAAACAAAACTTAACGAGGCGAAAAGAAATAAACTAAATATTTGTGGACATCTCAGTGCCATCTAGCCCCAAACGAAGGTAATGTAGGAACCAGGGGGTCTAACAAAAATACCTTTCAATTAGCGTTAACGCCAAACTACTCAAAATGTATGGGAATTACATTACCTGCGGAAATCGCTTGTCCGCAAGTAATGTCATTCCCATACGTTTAGAGTTATCGTTTGGCGTTAACGCTAATAGAAATGAATCTTTGTTAGACCCCCAGATTAGCTGAAAATCAAGAAAATGAAGTTCAAGCAAGCAAACAAAGTAACCAAATTCTTACCTACAAGGCGTGTCCGCCCAAGGTCCAGCGAAGGTGAGATACAAATTGTCCGGCGAGTTGAGGTTGAGCCCCAACGCCGTGAGGTCCTGCCCCAGTGCCAGCGACACGAGACTAGGGTCCGACTCCGCCGCTCGTATAAACGTTAACAGCCCAACGATACCAAACTGGTTAGGTATCATTGTCTCTGGTATGTTCGTCACTTTGCCTACAAAAGTGTATCGGTTATTTTTTTTTTTTTTTTTTTTTTATGCGATTGAATGACGTGACGAGCTAGTCGTTCACCTGATGTTAAGCGACGCGGCCGCCCATAACAGTTGCAGTATCACTCGGATCTTTAAAACAATAAAGTTTCGCGTGACACTGCACTGCGCACGTCATCCTGAGACATCACACAGTCTAGTAATCAGATTACTAGACTGAGTAATCAGGTCAGAAAGTCTCATTTGCCCAGTAATTTCACTAGCTACAGTGCCCTTCAAACCGGAACACAGTAGTGCTTGCACACTACTGCTTGGCGGCAGAATAACTGGCAAAGCGGTGGTACCTACCTAGACGAACTTTGCAGAAAAGTCCTACCACCTAGTAAAAAGAATAGGGCTCAGCTCTTGAAGTGTGTTGTGTATATTAAAGTCGCTTTGTTTTTGCTTTACGCCTTTGTAAATGAAAACAAGTTCATTTTTATGGAAGATCGTATAAATGCATATAGTAAGTAATTTTAGAAGTTGCGACTCACGATTATGGAAAGTACCGTCACATCATAAGTAGTGGTCATGGTAAGTACCGTCACATCATAATTAGTGACCATGGTAAGTACCGTCACATCATAATTAGTGACCATGGTAAGTACCGTCACATCATAATTAGTGACCATGGTAAGTACCGTCACATCATAAGTAGTGATCATGGAAAGTACAGTCATATTATAAGTAGTGATCATGGAAAGTACCGTCATATTATAAGTACTGATCATGGTTAGTACCGTCACATCATAAGTAGTGATCATGAAAAGTACCGTCACATCATAAGTAGTGATCATGGAAAGTACCGTCACATCATAAGTCGTGATCATGGAAAGTTACTAGCTTCTTAAAAAGTATGTAAAAGTATTAAAAACTGCATCATGTGTGGTTTCAGTTACTACTAATAGTGTAATAATAGGTTTAAAGCCATTTGTCTTCCATTCAACGGTTTTTTTTCTTTATTGTCTTAGTTTTAAACGGATTAAAGCCAATCATTATTATAAAAATGCAGCCACTTTAATATATCTCTATTGATTTGTACCCACCGTCAAAATATTCCTTCGGAGGGGCAGTGACTTAGGAACAAAAAGTACAAAATGAGTAAAATTATGTTAATATACTCAATAAATACGTAGAAATGAACAACATCAAATTACTGCAAGAGATACGGCATAGGATAATAGTATCCAGACAACCATTAAAATATCAGATAATAAAAATATGGTAAACAAAAACCATCACCAGTTTGAAATAAGAGATCATGGTAAATATAAAAGTAGCCATCATTGTTACTTCCGACCCGATTAGTAAATATCGATCATGTTTAGCCCCGATGAGTAAATATCGAGCATGGTAAGTAGCGATCGTTGTTATAACGCGATTCAATAAAGAAAAGAACTGAAAAGAGCCAACATTTATTTTTCTGTCTCACTCCTTCTGCACTTAAACACAATAGTGGAAGAGGGAAAACAATAGTGTCTTGTTTGCGTCAGATTCGTTTCTTTAATGGCACGCGTTATAGTTCCAGTAAATACCGGTCATGGTAAAAAAGAAAATAGCAACCATTGTTAACCCCAATTAGTTAATATCGATTGTTTGTTATTGGGTGTTTTTAGGCAAGCATGCACCACCGTAGGCCGCGTCATCACTTACCATCAGGTGAGAGAGTGGTGAAATGATATGCCTATAAAATAAAACATAAAAAAGATCATGGTGAGAAAGAAAGTAGCCATAATTTTTTGCCCCGATTAGTAAATATCGATCGCTATAAATAAAAAGAAACTAGCAACATTGCTAGCCCCGATTAGTAAATATCGATCATTATTAGAGCCCGTAGTAAATATCGATCATGGTTAGCCCCGCTTAGTAAATATCGATCATAGTAAGCCCCGACTAGTATATATCGACCATTATTAGCCCCGATTAATAAAATATATCGATCATGTTTAGCCCCGATTAGTAAATATGGATCATGGTTAGGCCCGATTAGTAAGTATCGATCATAGTAAGTACCGTCCGGCTCGGTCTGTATGCCCTTGCGCGGCTTGTCTGGGTGCTGGTAGTCGTGAGGCGGCGCGGGCGCGGGGGCTGGCGCGCCGCCGGTCGATGTGCCGGGAAGCGCGGGGAAGTCTTCTGAGGACATCGTGAACTCGGACTGCTCAGAGGTCGGCTGCTTTACCATACCCACTGAATAACAACAACACAATAGAATAGAGGAATACAAAATTTATTGCACACACAAAACATACTACGTAAGTAACTAACGATACAAAACTTTGACGATAAATGTAGTAAAATGAGTCTTAGTGACTTAGAGCGATATCTTCCAGACAAACTTTAAATAGGCCGAGATATTATTATTAATATTTAATGATAAACCAGCAGTATGACTGCTGATGTGTCTATGTCATTTTTGTAACAGCGATAATAAATCGATAGAAGTCGGTGGTGTACAATAAATATTATGTAAAACTAGGGGATTATGACACTGAATGAATACAATTTATTAAGATTTGGGTTAGTATATCTGAGAGCGTTTCACCACATTTCATCTGCTGTTAGACGACAATGTGGCTCATAGGACATGTGGCTCATGGGCCATAAAATGTGTCAAAGGGTTCTTTTTTGTTACCTAATCAGAGCAAAAAACTGCAACCACGGCCACCAAGAGCCAACGCTCAATCCAGGCGCAGCTTGGCACCTTCAGCTATATTATCACTTAACATTAAGTGAACTGTGGTGAAACGCTACCCTGTTAACAAAAACACAGCCCTGCATTTCCACCAAAGACGTGCTAGGCCACTGAGCGGTGCGAGGATGCGTAACGACGCTGTAAAACGGTGAGCGGATGAGCGGTGCGAAGATATGTAGCGGGCTCGCCCACTAGACCTGCGCTGAGCGAGGCCAAGTAAATTAAGTGATTCTATTGGTTCTTAACAAACACATCCCTCGCTACGCATCCTCGCACATCTCTGGTGGAAACGCAGCCTAAATGACCCAGCCACTGACCGTAAGGTTTAGAGCCTGGCGGCGGCGGCGCGGCGGCAGGCGCCTGGTCGCCCGCGCCCCGCGCCGTTAGTGAGGGGAACTCGCTGAGGTCGAGTAGCGGCGGAGTGGAGGTGTCGCCACCCTCGCCGAACACAGAGTGGTAATTGCTGCCCGCGTTGAACCGAGACAGGTTGCCCATACTCGACTGCAGTGGAAATTAGACGATAACCCTCATTGCTTATTCATTAAACGGTCATTAAAAAACTTGTCTAAATTTCTACCGCTAATAAGTTAAATGTTTATTAAAACATTAAACTGTTTAGATTGAGAACTGTCACAGTAAAAAATCCCATATAACTTATAAATTAGCCATATAACTTTGTGTTTTACACAAAGCAAATAAGTGGGACACATTGTTTCACAGTAATTAGTTTAAACTGTTAAGGATAAGAGGGTAACTAAAGGTTTACGATTTATAGAAATATCGCGTGCTTAGCGTAGTTAACTGATTAATTTAATTGTAGAAGAACAATTTAATAACAAGCAGGATGCAGCCATTCCTTCTTTACAATAAAATTAATCAATCTGATACATGTATCGGGCAAATAAATAAAGAGTTACTCTCTGCAATACAAACATTACATCGAAGATGAATTGGCAGTAACATCAAGATGCGATCCATATGTCTTACTTAGGTCCGAATTCTGCTGAGCTTGTACTTTTAGTGAGGAATAGCATTGAACTGAAATAACAGCATTTTATCCGATTTTAGCCAATGGGGAAGACAGGTTCTCGAGTGGCAACCATGAACCGGAAGACGCAGCGTAGGTCGGCCCCTCACTCGGTGAACCAACGATCTGGTGAAAGCCGCGGGGAGCCGATGGATGCAAGAGGCGAGCAGCCGCTCAAAGTGGCGCTCTTTGGGGGAGGCCTATGTTCAGCAGTGGACGTCTTCAGGCTGTTGATGATGAACAGCATTTCGGTAGGTGTGTTTTAAGTGTTCTTCTAACAACAATCACAACACAACAACAACAAAACACATAACAACATGTTATTAATATAATTTTACTAAACAACAACAATGAATACACAGTAAACTAGAAACATGAAAGTAGAGGATGATACGGCCATGACTAGAAACCATTGCATTCAAACCAACATTTAATCTATTATATTGTTTAATCTATTCAAATTTTTATTCAAATGTTGACCTGAATGTCACAATGTTTGTTTGAAAACCAAAACAGATCGGTACCCCCAATTTCAGAACTTGTTGCATCAATGTCATTTTCAGTAAAATTCATGAAATAGAAATTCATATTGTCAACATCAAACGCCAATTATCAAAAACAACATTAAAAAATTGCATTATTGTAAGGATTTCGCCAGTTGCATTAAAGTCAAAGTTATGTGCAATGGTCACCCCTAAGTGCCGCCACCAGACAAGACAGAAATAGGCGTAAACTTATACCTAATTATAAAAACCCTCGCTTCTCAACGTCGTCATAGAGTTCGAAAATAAGAAGAATACAACAAATTTCAAAGAGTATCATTGGACAAAAACTTGATATTATATTGAAATTTTATTGCCTTTATTGCCTGTAATTGTTTTAGATAAAGAATACTGCTAGTGCTAAAATTTTATCTATCAACAATTTCTATTCATAAATAGCTTGACTGTGGTCAAACACCTATAAGCCTATCAACGATAACTTTTTTTTATTTAAGCCCAGCGTATGTTACGAATATGCAGTATTGACAAGTTTGCAGTTTACTCCAAAGTCATTCTTTTGGAACTTGACAAATATTATATTGTTTTATTTTTTTTGCAGCTGACGTTTACACGACCAGTGTGTTGTGAATCTCATTGTTAGGTTCAAAAATGAGAAGACTAGAGAAGTCTGCAGGTCTACATCGAAATACTATAATACTATTGTTGAGTAATAAATAAATAATAAGTTCTCACCATAGAATTAGCGTTAGGTTGCGACAAGGTGGTCGGCATGGGCACTCTCCTGTCTGCGAAAGCTCGCTGTCCGAAGAGCGTGGCGCGAGAGGCCATGGACGGCGGCGCACTTGGCATGGCCGCGGTACTGCGGCTTGGGGATAGCGCGCCGCCAAACGTGGGCGTCACATGGCCGGAGACTCCGCCCACGAGACCTGAGCTCACGCGGCCGCCCACCCCAGCGTTCGCTAGGCTTCTCGGCGCTTGCTGAAAGTTCAAGTTTGCCATAACCTGGAAAGTTACAAACTTCATATTAGCTTTTTATTTTTATAACAAAATGTAGCCAAATCGGCCCCGGGAGATGTGCTTACAAACCAACTGGATTTAATTTTTATTTATGTACATAATTACTGCAAATAAAACGATAGTGACAATAATATTATTACTTTGTATATATTGAACTGTAATCTAAATACAGATAATGCAATAATCTATGATTATTATCACAATATTTGTAATGAAAATACTATGAAAGTTTTGTTGTTTGCAAACATAGGTAGTTGATGGTTATACCTTTGTACCATTATCAGAGAAGGCTGAATAAGTACAGTGATAGCAATAAGTAAACAAAAATAACATGCAAACTAGAATAGAGCTTTGTTTCATCAACAGTATTTTTTAGGGATAAAAGTAAACATTATATCTAAGATACTGTTCTCTATAATTAGATCAGCAGGGTTACTCTTGAATCCAATCCCAATTTCACTCTAATTCTAATCCGAACCAATCTCAATTCCAATGTTAAACAATTTGGTACTCTTCAACAAAATCGAGATCGAAATTGAAATCGGAAATGCAATCGACTTAATATTGTGACCCATAAAAGTACAACACTATGTAAGTGTTGCCATGCACACATAATAGAAAATATTAATACCAAAATTTGTGGAAAACATGTAAAAACCTTATTAATAACAGTGATAAAAAATATATTACCATAAAACCTTCACTTTTGATGATATTTAGTCACTTTCAAAGAAATAAAAGCGGTTATTTACCGACGAATAATATCAAGAACGGCTGAATGAATAATGTCATTATTGACATCATGGTTGTCTAGAAAAAAAAACTAGTATCAATGTTCTGTGTGCTCCAGCTGTTTTTTTTTTATATTTTGGCTCCACACATAGTGTATTTAGCCAGTGTCAAGTTTTGTAATTTTTCATCGTATTATGGAAATTTTCACTTAAAGTCAAGTCATAGTCACAGTCATAGTAGTCATAGTCTAGTCTAAGTCATAATCCAGTCCAAGGCATGCCCTAGTAAAGTGGTGGCAACTTTACTAGAGGCTTCTATGGAATTTTGGAAGCAATACGAAAAACCACGTTTCACTACATTATATCACTTGCCCACACTCATGCTCGTAATTCAGCACTTAATGCGTAAAACACCACCAATTTTAAACATTAACACTGGAAAAAGCATAAGTTTTGTAAAATAATACAATGCACCGACGTGAACTTTTCCGCGTTCCCGCCAAAACTCCGCTCCAGCTGTTGTTTAGCGGTTTTGTTTTCAAGATTTGAAGTATTTGGTTGGAGATATTCGTCCGTTCTAACAGGAAAGATTATGAGTAGGCCAACCTACCAGCAGCTGGAGGCTCTAGCGGATTTCCTTGGGGACAATCCAGGGCTAGCAAAAGGTCTGTTGCGGTCCGCCCATGGCAAATACGAGACAAAAAAGAAATGGGACGACAGAAATTACCAATTCTGTGATGCTATGTAAGGCAACTATTAAAACAGGCCTACAAGTTCAAAAAGTTGGAGGAGAGAGACTTCTCGTAAAAACACCACGCATGAAAGAACTACCACCTATATTTACAAACCTCGTATCTCGAGGACATGTCACTACGACGAGTAGGCTTTGGCATCAGAGGCTCTAAATCGCCACATATGACCTCAAAAAGGTCTTTCGTCACTCTGTAACATTTCTTAAACTCGTTGTCGTTCATGGCAAAAGCTTTCTCAGTGTATCGCGCCATTCTTCTTAGGTTTCGACGTTGCCTTAGATCTTCTCTATGTGCATTCTCCAAAATATCAAAAATAAGAGCTAAACGTGCCATTTTACTTCCGAATTGCTTCCGAAACCACTTAACACAACACACTCGAACGCAAAAAAGTTAACTTTTGAAAGGTCTGAAAATTCTATCGCAAACTCTACTTCAAACTCAATTTGCCAATGTCAAATCGCGTCAAGAGTACCGAAAAAGCGGATGGTGTAGAAATGAGTCGATTCCATTTAGTTCCGTAAAATTCCACGGACAAAGATTCCAATCGTGCGCTAGTATCGGATTCAAGAGTACCAAATGCTACGATTTCGTTCCAAATCCCAAATTACGATTGAAATCGAGTGTCAAGAGTAACCCTGCAGGTAATTTAAATTCCAAGAAGTTTCAGATTAAATAATAACATTATTATCCAGTTTTTAAGTGGAGCACTGTAACCATAAGTACAGTAATGGGTGTGTTAAATGAAGACTCTTCATTGATGTACTCTTCACTGTAGGTACTGAAAATGATCTATGAAAAAAAACAAAGTCAAGTATGTCATATTTAAGCCAGCCACCAATTAATTATAATATTTGTTTTCTAGGCAATTCACTTTTAATTAACTCAAGGAATAGTTTATTTAAATGGCTATTCAATTGTGTTGGGTTTTAGGTAAGTTACTTCTTTTCCGAAATTTTACTCTGCATTAATGACTATATTCTATTCCTGAATCTTAGATATTTTATGTAAACAAAGTAATGTCACGAAAAGTCACTGTCAAAGTGACATGCCAGTTGCTCAAAACATTTTTTACTTGTGAAAAATATTTTTATTAAATTTAGTTAAAGAGTATCAATCTTACTGATTAACAAGACAAACTTTGCATACACAATATTAGTAGGATATGAAGTAGGATTTTGCAACTCCAAAGTTCTAAAGGTAAAATTTTAGGAAGACGTAAATAAAACGTTAACATACATTACTTAAGTTTTTTAACCAACCAGAAACCTTATAAATTATTCTGACAATCATTCTATTATTTTAAATCGAGAGATTTATTCATATTTGATCAATAGATATTTAGTTTGACCTGTTTTTTTTTATATTTTACATACTTTTCATCATATCTCGAAAAGTGCACGAAAGTAGCACCATGTGTCTTTGAAGAAAATATGGCATATGATGGTATGATACCATCATATAAATCCCAGAACGAAAACGAAAAAATGTTTAGATCCTCTACAGTCTTACCAGTCTATTAAAATATTTTCTACCAAAAATCGATTTCTTTATCATAAAATTTTATATATCAGATATAACGTTAAAATAGATAGTACAAAACGATTTTTATTTTATAATTAAGCAGATTATGACTAGACAAATAATATTTAATATTTTTTTGGTCAAATATAGTAACCTACCTTTATAAAAGATATTTTTTGCACTGTTATCCCCTTTGTTTACATAAAATATCTAAGATTCAGGAACAAGATATAGAGATTTATATAAACCGTTCAGTCAATGCAAGGTTGACCTACAGCTCCAATTCGCATAGCAACACAACAGAGAGATACTTATTGTTAGTTGATGAATATAAATGTGATCTACTACTACTTATATATACTCTCACAAAATGGATTAACTATTGTTATGTACTGAACACAATAACTGTTCTTTTTCTACAAAATGAGTCACTGAAATTAGAAATTTTATGTTATTGTACTAACATTTCACACAGTAAATTAACGGAATGTGTTTGCGTACAAGTTCCAGCTTCAATGTTTGATACAAATCTGATATCTTGAATGGACATTAGTTTTGTGTGTTCAGTACTGCAAGGCATTTGCACACTCTGACCAAACAAAAACATAAAAGAGTTAGGAGAAACATGCCTGCAAGTACTTCAGGGAAACATTTAGAAAGTGCTGATAAAGTTGCCATCACACATTGTGTTTGAAATACAATTGCATTACACTTGTTTCAAAATAAGCTAACAAGTGTGAATACCGTAAAATTGGCAAAATCTTGACTGTTGCAGACTTTACTTCCAACTCATGACAGAAAATGAAACATTTATTCATAGATACAAACATATGCGCTAAGTTATTAGTATTGATATCCCAGTGAGATAACGATTGTTATTAATAACAAATATAGTAGATATACTAAATTTATCAGTACTTGATGGTTATTTCGAGTCCTGTCAGACAATGGCGATTGACGACCCAGGATGAAGTTCTATAGAAAATAGAAATATTTACCTAATGTGTCGACGCCTTTGTGCCACAATTTCAGTTCAGGTATAGATGGCTCATAATAGAGTATTCTCTCCAGAATTAAATAAACCCACTTTATTGAAATAAACAAAAGTTTGTTGACTGTCCAATTTTGACGACGATATTTATATGCATTCAAAATTTTATACACCAGTTCAAAATGTGTCTGAAAGTGTCTATGCATGAAACACTGCTATAAAACGCTGAAAACTTGATACATTTTTACGTCACTAATAAATGTTTTAACAATTTCACTCAGTTTCGTCGAACGCCACATTACCCTAAACAACTGGCGGCCATATTGTTAAAAAAACGAGCGGAAATTGGTAGCAATCCTAAGTTAAAGTTCCATTAATTTTGAAATAATAAAAATTCTTTAATATGACATAATATTCGAAATGAAAATAAAAAAATAATATTTAAACAGTAAGAAAATGTTTCTGCAGCTTCTTAAACATAAAATTTGATTAGAAAGTACCAAAACGTTGAATAGTTAAAATTGTCAATTTGACAGTAATCATTTTTCTTGCCATTCAAAAAATTAGCAAGGTAGAAATGGTTCTGTCTATGCCTATTTACAGTAAGTACAGACTATACATACAGTACAGTCTCATGCTGGCTTGCTTATCATCACAGATTTTAAGATCAATAAATGAATATCAAGTGTGAGAAGTACTAAGTATTATTGGGAATTAAGAAAGAATTTGATTTTATTAAAAGCAAAATTCACAATCGAACTAGTTTTAACTTTAATTGATATAAAAATAATTAATACAACAGAATCATCAGGATTGAGCAATATGAACAAGTAAGGCCCAATTTCACCAACGTTTATTCCAAGTATACGGCTATTCCTTACTCCTGGATACAGCTAATTGACAAATGAAATTACACAAAAAAGACGCCATTTTGATTGTACCCAAGGAATAAGTCTTATTCCTTCACAAAATTGGTGATATAAGGGCTTTATTCGCGTAACTCGGTTGTTCTCGGAAAGTTATACCTGGAATAAAATTTATTCTAGTTTGGTGAAATCGGGCCTAAATTATTTAAAAAATGTGTCAGTGAGATGTTCTCTCGACGACGCGCGACGGCTGGCGAGTGGCAACAGAATATCTTATTGTTGTGAAAGTGTTTGTTTTCACAGGATTGCTAGTTATAGCAGGAATCAGCCATAGCTTTTGTAGTTATTATTCATAGATAGAACGGTGTTATTGACTTCGATCAGCAATCCACAAATCTCATCCCCTTTAGCCCAGTCAAATAAGCTAAAAAAGGGGTCTACCTCTCAATGAAACCAAATAAGCTGAATTTTCGTGGATGAAAAATCAGGTTTGGACGATTTTGAAAATGACTGCCATTTTCAATCCGCCACCTTGGATTTTTGCGACCACCATGGGAACGCCCTTATCGTCCCCTATAAAGTAAAACACCTTCCACCTAATTCTTACGGTTTTAGATATATTACCTAACTGATTCAATTTTTATAGGCCACTGTTTTTTGTATTCAGGGTTTGTATCTAAATCATCTAAATTTTGAGACAACATTTAGATGATTTATGCCCGTTTTCACCAAAGATCCCTAAATTTTAAGGGAAAAACCCTTAAAAAGACTTAAGTGACATCTCACAGTAATTTTGTTTTCACCGGCAATTAAGGGACACCCAAAGCTTAAGGGATCCCCTAAGTTTAGGGGGCCGAAGCTCAACCCCTTAGCGTTAAGTGGCAGGTTAAATCACCAAAACGCCAGTTTATTTTTTCAATTGTATTTGGCAATTGTTTTTACCCGCATAACGCCAGAAAAGGCATTTGTTTTAATTTCTTCAGATGCATAATATATTAAAAACTCAAGTGCTAATATCAATAAAGCATGTTGCTTGTATTTCTGACGATTATTCTCTAAAATATATAAATAAAATAACGAAAATTGGCAATGTACGGTTTTAGGAAACCGTAGAAAAGAATAAACTGTCACTTTACAATTTAAGTGTCACTCAGCGCTGTGAAAACGAATTTAGGTAAGGGTCAAATCTAAGGGGCCCTTAGCCAAAGGGATTCCTAGTTAGGGTATAGTTTAGGGATCTTTGATAAAAACGGGCATTAGAATTCCGAAATAAAAATTCAGCTTTTTGGGTTGAGTTTCATTGGGAGGTAAAATATATCAAACAGTAAAAAAAAATGCAGAAAACACTTTTTAATGTAGAATTTGATTGTCTATGCTTCTTAATGTGACTTTTCAAATAAATGGTAACACCGGGATCATATGATTGTTCAATGAAGGAGCACGTCTGAATAGGCGTCGTCTTACTTCTTCGGGCCAGTTTTTAATTTTCAGGCTCTTTATCGGTTGTTTTTCGTGTTAGGGGTGCTAAACAATATCTACCAGCCATGGCGCTCAGCGATGCAGATGTTCAGAGACAGGTACGTTAATGAATTGATTAAAATGAGAGATACGCGTAGGCCTGTCGACGCGGTCTTGTCAGGATAATTGATCGAAAAGTCAGCACTTGGATGGGCGACCTAATTGCTCGAGCTGGGATAAAATATCTTTGAATATGCTAAGTTATCCAGAAAAAGGATTCCTGACCGAAGTACTATGTTTTATTGTAACAGATCAAGCACATGATGGCCTTCATCGAACAAGAGGCCAATGAAAAGGCTGAAGAAATCGATGCTAAGGCCGAGGAGGAGTTCAACATAGAGAAGGGTCGCCTGGTGCAGCAGCAGCGGCTTAAAATCATGGAATACTATGAAAAAAAAGAAAAACAGGTTGAACTCCAAAAAAAGATGTAGGTCACTTTATCTATCTTCTTTGTAATAATAGTTGGGAATCTACACGTTCATTCAATTCTGCAATCAAGTTAGGAAACTAATAACAAATACAATATATCTAAAACTTTAATTCAGGTTTGAGAGTGGCTTCTCGGTGCAATTTTTAAATTTAGCACTTTTTTAACATTAGTACATGTTTGACTGTACATTACAAATCTATGGATGATACATTCATCAAATCATGCTTATAAAATTGTATTAGTTCTATGCCTTGACTCAAGTTTTGAATACAAAGCTGTTCCGAGTTAAAAAATAATTTAGTATTTTACTAATGTCTTAGCAAAATAATGATTCAGAGTTGCATTTACACCTTTTCATGGCATTGATACTATGGGACATTATAATATCTCTGCAGTCATATATGCATAACCAATGTCAGACACACATGTGGTTACAAAACAGTGTTATAGTAACCCAAGTGCTAATGTCACATAGGCCTCATCATCAACAGCCAGAAGATGTCCACTGCTGAGCATAGGCCTCCCCCGTAGAGTGCCACTTTGAGTGTCGGCTTGCTAGAACTCAAATTTTATTATTATTAATAAACCGTGGCAGTTCCATGTTTAAATGTATAGTATGTTAGGGAATATTGTTTCATTACCTGACTAAAACGGAGGTGCATTAAAACCAGTCAAGTAATATTTGCTAATAGTAGAAAGGTTCAGTGTTCTGCATACTAAAAGTTGAACATATTTGAAAGAAATGTGGGTGGTAGGCTACATTTCTTCATGTGTTACGATAGTAAAGCTGCATGATATGGTGCATGTATACTTCGTCAATGTTTGATTACAAACTTATGAATGAACTGTTTTCATAAATTATTAATTATGGCTATTCTAAAATAACACCCTCAGCATGAACAGTGATGCTACTGTCTTAGTAAATTGTAATTGATGAATGGGCTTCATTTGGTAATCGCCGGCAAGTTGGCATTGTGTAACATCTCCATTCATCGGTATTTTCTCACTATTGCTCAATAGTATAGTTAATTAATTAGTAGCACCACGGTTCATGAAATATTTGAAAAATCCTGTCTCAAAATTCTTCAGCTAATATTAGCTTTTCATATCCCCTTCATCAGAAGAGTACAGCCATACCTTAAGTCTAATTTAGCTCCAAAGAATGCATCAGAAACTACACATAGGTCTATCACTTTAACCCTCCGGCTCCATTAGAGTCCAATATTATCTGTGACAAAGACAATGCAGATGTTGAAAAAAAAACGTACATAAGGAAATGTTCATTCATAGATTTCACATTGAGTTTGGATGAAGTATAGTATAAAAATATAACTTGAACTTAGAATGAATGAATCATGTGACTTATTTTCAAGGGTACTCGGTGATATGATGCTAATTTACAAATGGTACAATATCAAACATATTTCTATAGCCAGTTGAAATCATGTTTTCATGATGTGCATTTAGATTTGTTATATAAGTTGGTGGCATTCGTGCCTTCCTCTTTTTCTTCACCAAAAGAGACTAAAATAATGTTAGAAGTTGTAATAATTATTGGTACATATAACATTATCTCATCTTTGATAATAAAGTTTTATTTTAGTGTTACTGGTTAAGGTCTTGTCTATTTTTTATAGTTACTAGGATTCATTTTATAGCCTGCAAAATGATTAATCATTGAGACCTATGGGGCTTGCAGATATGTGCCACACACCTATTCAAAAATAAAATAATTTGGACTTGTCTTAACAAAGTAAGAGAATGATTCAGTAACATTAGGGACTACATAGTAACAATAAAATTATTCTTTTGTTTTTAGGCAGTATGGGTAGAGAAGAATGTTGAAATGTTTCATTGTAAACCTAGTTCTTTGGCAAGCAAGGCCTGAACATGATAAGAATGATTGCATAAAAGATATCTTATAAGATAAGTGAACATGAAATCAGGAATTTTGTGTACAACTAAAGTATCTGCTATAGTAAGTTATAGTACAATATATTAAATACCTAAAATTAGATTTGACTTTGCCTTAACTTTAATATAATAAAACTTGGGTACGTTATAGTTGGACTTGCACACCGAGGGTTTGGTACACATGATCTGGATCTTTGGACTGTACATCCAAATTGCACTTGGTCGGTTCTTAGTATTTGTTGTTATACTACACTGTAGCACAGAATCCCTGAACTACAGAATCCCTGAACTACAGATACCTATGCACCATAATCAAAATCATACCAAGTTTGACGCTTGCATGTACTATACTGTTTTTGAGATATGAAATAATCTAAAACTGGTAAAAACACGTTTCTTGTAATGGGAACCCCTTAACTTTTTCTATTTTATAATTTTTATTATATGTTCAGTAATCCGCGTTATTAACACATATTCTGTGAAGTTTTCTGCCGGCTACCAATAGGTACCTACCAATACCAATAGGTACGCGGACCTATAAACGGCTGTATTTCTTGAGCTGTAATAACAGCTCAAGAAATACAGCCGTTTATAGGTCGGACAGACAGACAGACAGACACTGGAGGCTTAGTAATAGGGTCCCGTTTTTAAGGAACCATAAAAATGTTTATTTTCCGCGGGGTGTTGCTGTACTCAGCAGTTATGATAAACTTGAGGCAAAAAAATCTATTGTTTTCACTTTCATACTACACACTAAATGGTACTAGTTTAGCCTCTCTGTTTTGACTCTGAAGCTACCAGTACTAACCTACTGTCATAAGTCATAACCATACTTTCTTGCCGTATACCTACAAAATGTGGAATGAGCTCCCACCATTGGTCTTTCCGCAGAGCTACAATACATACCTACATATATATGTAGAGCACTATAAAATGAGTTCAGACTACTCTTTTAAGACTAAACTTAAGTTTACAACTGTTTGAACAAATAATAAATATAAAAAAACTAAACAACATTTGGATACATAGTTGTAACTGTTTATCGATAGCCAATCTTCGAACATGCTGAACCAAGCCCGTCTGAAGGTGCTGAAAGTGCGTGAAGACCACGTGCGTAGTGTACTAGACGAGGCTCGCCTGCGCCTGGCTGTGGTACCCAAGGACACAAAGCTGTACAGCGATCTGCTGGTCACACTCATTGTGCAAGCTCTCTTCCAGGTAATTATTGTTTTTTACTTATATTCTTCATATAAAAACTAATTGCTGTTAGTCTGACAAACACAAAAGCAGCAATCGAATTGACTAATTTATTATTTCACTTTTTAAACTTTCGCGACTTGAACTCATATTATAAAGTCAAAACAGGTCCCTTTGCGAACAAAGTATTGTTTAAAAAAAATTGTTTTATAAATTTTTGTGTGTGAAGGGACCTGTTTGACTGTATAAAATAATTCATTATTTTTTTTAATCTCGACACTTTTATTTTGGGACCTAATTACATGTCTGTAGACTTCCAAGATCCCTAGTATTATCTAGTTTAGTATTATAATATTATCTGTGGTGTTATAAAACTTATAAAAGTATAGGTTTAGGTTGGTAGGGGCAACGTTTTTGCAGTATAGGTGTTAGTTATTAGTAAACACTGTTTTTGAAAATAATTATCTAAGTGTTATTGTCAAGAGATGTTTGTAAACCTTTAAGAAATAATTCAATTTTTTTACTCAACATCTGCCAACGGGTTAGAATAACAATGAACTGCGAAGCTCACGCTAGGCTTATTAACTATGCAGCTGATAGAGCCAGCGGTGACGCTGCGCGTGCGCAAGGAAGACCAGGCGCTAGTTCAATCGCTCCTGGGGCGCGTGCAGGCCGATTACAAGGAGAAACTCAAGAAGGACATACAGCTCAAGATCGACACTGAGAACTATCTGCCGCCTGACACCTGCGGCGGGATCGAGCTGATTGCCGCCCGTGGACGCATCAAGGTAAAATATTCGCTCGACTGTTATTCGCACTACATTAGTGCACTTTTAATATTTAATAGCAATAATAACGTTGTTTATTTTGACTAGGTACTTGTTAGTACCTAATTATCGCTAAATGATGGGTCTTAATTTTTTTTATTGTTCATCTATTATTCAAATTAGTGGCAAACGCAAAGTCCAAACGCATATAATAGGCTAGTGCCTGCTATTAAAAATTAATAAGCTGTTAAATATTATTTTCATAAAGTAGGTTAAAAATTAATGCAATAATTGAAAAAATAAGTAAAGTCGGTAAATAAATCAAGGAGTAATAAGTTTTTAAAGTTTTTGGAGGGGGCATCGCCTATCCCTTTCTCGCAAAACAGGAGATACCCCACAGTTACTATGAAAACGCACGTTGCGAAGTCACATGCTAAAGAGACTGTATGTAAAGCTACCACAGCTTAGTAATGAGGTACTATGAAGGAGCAAGAGTGACGTCACCCCATGTTTGAGTTCTCTTTCTATTCCTGTATTTTAAAATGCTTGTAACTCGTATCATTTTTTGGGATATTTAATTTTTGTTTTCACGACTGTTTATATTTTGAGGAGTATTATTCATTTAGGCAATAAAGAAATAGCAGGACTAGCCTATTAGACGGTGTTTCTGCAAACTTACTGGCCTAAAAATCTTGTGGGTCGGTAGTGTAAGCAGCTAGGCTATCGATTCTGTGTTGCATTCTATAAAGCTAGTGGAAATAAAAATAGTTCCGTCCCTTTCATTTTCCTTTTGTCAGTAGAGTACCGACCGCTGTTTGAATGTCTACAACTACATACAAATCGGTTCAACCGTTTTGCTGTTAAAAACACGCAAACGTTTTAATAAAATGTTACTGGGTTTTTGAGCCGACTTTAATTTAACACGTAAATATGTTTTTGTAAAAATTTGTGCAGATTTTTCAGGACCTCTCAAAAATGTATGGTGGACTCGTAAAGATAAATGAATAATGTTTTCTTCGTTAATATCGATGATTGCGCCAATTTATTAATTTAGGGCCTTACTTATAAACGTTGCTTAAATTGAGTCAGTGTTTAAAATGTTCCGTCTCGTTTTCGGGCGTGACATTTCAAATCAGCCAAAAGTTGTCAGGTTTTGAGCAATGACTAACTTTAAGCAGCGTTTATAAGTAAGACCCTTAGTCGTTAATGCAATCACATTTAAAAAAAATCGAAATTGCATTTTGACACACTTACAAACAAGTATATAGTACAGACACATAATTAAATAAATGTTTAATGCCACTTTATACTTAGACAATTACCTACACTGTTTTTTTTTTATATTGAAAGTTCACAAATCAGCTTTATGTATAAACATCAAGAATAAATCATACTTTTAAACTATTACTATTTTACATAACGCCTTACAAATGTGAACCTAACTTACACATAATATCTGCCTTAAAAACTGCTAAACTGTTAAACAACCAGACTATCACAAATGGGCCAAAAATAATAACATAAATAAAAATTTATAATTATAAATTACAAAACAAAAACCTACTACTACTAATATTTTAAAAACACAAAACAAAAAGAAAAAAAAAACAGTAAGTACCTATTTATTTACAACTACTTATTGTAAAAGTTCCTGTTCCAAATCATTATACAATATAAATACACATAGATGAAGACACTGCTATTAAAATCGGGAAAAAAATTGTGTTGATTATATTTGACACAACACCACAACACATGATATTGGTATTATGTCCCAGCTTTAGACTCACAGGCTGATGAATATGATGATGTTTTTTTTATGTAAACGAATGACGTGACGATGCAGTCGTTCGCCTGGTGTTAAGCGACACGGCCGCCCATAACAGATTGCAGTATCACTCGGAACTCCAAATTTAAGTCTCGCGTGACACTGCGCACTGCGCGCATCATCCTGAGACATCACACAGTCTAAAAAAGTTTTCTAGGCTGTGAGATCAGTTCTTAAGTCTCATTTGCCCAGTAATTTCACTAGCTACAACGCCCTTCAAATCGGAACACAGTAGTGCTTGCACACTACTGCTTGGCGGCAGAATAACTGGCAAAGCGGTGGTACCTACCTAGACGAACTTTGCAGAAAAGTCCTACCACCTAGTAAAAATTATGATGATGATGATGACGATGATGATGACACGATCACTGGACTTGGTTCCAGATCTGCAACACTCTGGAGTCCCGGCTGGAGCTGATCGCCCAACAGCTGCTTCCCGAGATCCGTGCAGCGCTCTTCGGACAAAACCCCAATCGCAAATTCTTCGATTAAGCTACCGTGCGACCACCGCACCACTTGTTACTACTAACAATATAATCTTAACTCCTTATAATTGTAGAATTTAATATAACGTAAGTGTTTCCTTTGCCTAATTAATGATATTGTACAATTTTGTCGCTGTTTATTGTGTGCGTGGTGGTCCGTTAAAGTCGCCAGAAGTGTAAACTCCGGTCGTGTTCTGATTCCTGGCTCCCTCGACTGTACGTTAGTTTCGCCGCTAATATAAAGTTAACGACAGTGCTATAAAAATATTTGATTATTACAATTCATTCACTTAGCACTCGTATTTTAGAGGATGTAGTTTATATGTATAGGCTTTGGAAACTTTAATTAAGATGTTACCAGTTTGATAGGTCATACGTAACCTCGACATAGTCGCGGGTAGACGCGGCACCTTCGTCTGACACAGTATTATGCACAAGTTCACACGTTTGCCGTAGCTCGGTGTTATTCGATGTTTCAGATAAATCTTGGTGTCGTCAATGTTTTTGGTAAATATTTTCTCGTATATCGTTGACGTTACCTGTAGAGTGGGCGCGGCTCGAGGCTGCCAGATCTGCGAATGACTGCAGCATCCCACGCTATGCTCACTCAAATCGATGCAAAGATTTGGCTGGTCGCAGTGTGGTGTCACTCGCAGACCTATCAGCCGAGTTACCCCGCCCACCGTATTTATCCTGGCAATGTAACCTTTTTGCTTTCTTCTGGCAGTGTAATCCATAGCTCTTATAAATTATGGTACAATGTATAATTCTCGTATGGCACTGTTAAATTTCTTGTGTAAATATATAGATGTGTTAAAATTAGTCTTTCATTTTAGTTTAATTAGTATTTAGTATCATCCCGTTAGATCTGTCGTATAAATTAGCGTCGTCCGAGTAATAGACCATTTTAAGTCAACAGAATTTATTGCATCTTGAACTCACAAGTCATTAATAATATTAGAAAAATAACAATTGTAAATAATTTGGCACACAAAATATCATCAAATAATTGAAATATTTATGTAAAAATATTGCTAAACCCATGAGAATACACTGTAGAATGCTATAAACTATTATTTAACTATTTTATATATCTATTAAATTTGAACGGAAACAATTATTTAAATTCGAAAATTTCAGTAGAGTATTTAGATTTCTTAATTTCACAATATTTTAGGACACATTCTTTAAACATTGAGCCAACATCAAAAACTATCTAAAGTAATCATAAGTAGTTAGTGCCTACGCATTCTTAAGTTAGTCACAGCACAGTACAGCTAAAATTGAAACTATCCATAGTACCTAGGTAGGTTCTCGCGGCCTTACCCTGTACTCCTAACAATGACCGTAGGTTATAATATAAGTAACGATCGCGTGAAATTGTTAGGCGTCACGCTAGTTACATCATACATACATAACATAATGAATATATTACACTTCAAACGACGACATTCAATAACAAATCTAAATAAGAGAATGAATGCAGTTAAACTACCAAATGGGAAACGTCTGGTGTGTAAGCTGGTAAGTACCGCGGCACCCGCGGCTCGTCTCGGCGCCGCGCGCCTCTCTCAACCGCCAAGCTGATACTACCAGCAGTACCAGCCTCCTTCACTCCGTTCGACTTGGCACGCCTCTGCGATGGCAGCATCGAAGCACGCAGCGTCTTACGTTTCTGAAACATTCCAAACACTGTAAGAGCTAAAGTGTTAAACAACAATAACTACACAACCACATAAGTCTACTTACGACATCGATATTACTACCGCATCCAGCAAGATGAGTGGTGATCCACGAAACAAAAGCAGCGGGGAAAACTTAGTGATTGAAATTAACAATCTAAATGAACGTGAAAATTGTTTATTTGTAATAAATAATAAATATTGGTCTTTAACAATAGTTTAAAGCCTACGTCGGGGATGGCGAACCTATCGAGAGTGAACCAGTCTGGAACACTACTAATTGCAAACAGACTCTTCAGTCCTAACAATCTAATATCTAGTTTAAATTGTTCATAAAATATGGGTGGGTATCTCTAGCGTATTGATATGTGGTTCGCTATCCCTGACCTACATTAAAGCGTGTGCGTCGTCATATAAAGGGCTATCTACATCACAAGTCGTTCATATTTTGCTCTCAATGTGGTGTTTGTAGTTGTTGAAGTGGTCCACAACCAGGGCGTCAGCCTTGGCTCTGTTTACCTCAACTGCGCCTCTCCATCTGTCAGCCGCATGGCGTGCGATCTCCAACCTCTTCTGTTTTTTTATCTGGTGCCGTTTGTACACAACTTCGATCACTATCAAAACAATTCCCCCGATGATGCCGGCCAACACGAGTATGAACACTCCAGCCATGTTCTTTAGCCCTAAAGTATTGGGAGTTTTTTCGTTCTCTTCGCAATTCAGCATGTTGTTTCGTAGTATCCATTGGTTATCCAGTGATTCCATTATACCGCCTGTAATTTATAAAGGAATGTCAGATCAAGTCATCAAGTATTTACTTTTATCGTCACCTTAATTAACATCCTTAGCTTAGCCAACTTACTTTCGTGGAAGTCCAATATGGCTAAAGTAACTAAGTCAGCCCATGGAGATCCTTTTTGCAAGCCAACTCCGTATCCAGATCTTCCGAAAAGTTCCCCGGCTGTCACAAGCTCGCAATCTTGAGCTGCTTCAAACTCCAGCCGCGAAGAGTCCCATATAAATGCCATCAGTTTCCTGGAAATGTAAGTAAACTTGATGTGAATAGCTTTTAACCACTGGATCTTTGGCCTAACATTTATAATATATGAAAGCTCATATTCATTACCCTTTCTTAACGTCCTGAATAGCAAGTTCAGCGCTGTCGTAATTATTTGCTTCCATGGTTCTATACATGTTGGACAGTTCCACTTGTCTTCGGAAATACATGTCCACAGCAGACCCTTTCACTGTAGCGCAGGTCAGATTTTCCATTGTATTCCTCAACTAAAAACCAAGGAATAAGAGTCATCAGTTGTTCGCAGAAGCGCAGGGGCAGGGCTCTTGCTTTATGGTGAAAATCTAAAACGCTTACATACTCTTGCATCGTTAATTCCAGTGAGCTTGGTTTTAGGACGCTCCAGCACAAGGAAAGCGGCCAAGTTTGCAGTGTAAGAGGCTACAATGATCATCGCAAATCCTGCCCAGACCATGCCAAGAACTCTTGCAGAAAAACTTCGAGGAGTCCCTGTAAACATTTGTGTTCCCATTATCACTGACTGTCTTCTAGTTAGAGCCTTATAACAATCAACAATTAGTTGAGGCAAAAATTACCTTCGCCGATGCCACTGTTTAACAGAACACCCCAAGCAAACCAGATGGCACTTGAAAGATTTAAAGCATCTTCTTCGGTACCGTCAATGTTAGCCAGCTTGAATCTTCCAAACGGAGAGAACCTATCCAGGAGGTAAAGGACCAGTGCCACCACATGAACAGACACCATCACCAGAATCCAGAGCGTGTTTGAGAAGGGTTGCAAGAACGATACCAAGGTTGATGAACGAGATGGCTGAAAATTGACATCATACGAGTGAGTTTTTGCTTATTATTTTAACTATTTTTATTTGAATTGTTGTTACCTTCTTCTCCAGTATAGTGATACCCTGATACTTGAACGGTTTACTAAACTCAATGAATTCAGCTCTTTCAGGGTTGATGGTAAGTGGAGCCACGATCATATCAGCTCGTTCGTACACTAGCTCTCCTGCAATTGTAATTTATTTTGTCTTCTATTTGTAGTCATAAAATCTGAGTGAAATTTAACCAATAGACACATACCGATCAATCCAGTCCATTCCTTTTTAGCTCCAGGTACTGAGTAGTTCTTTATGATGTAGTGACCAAATTGTCCGTCAGGAGAAAGAGCCAAAGAGTAAGTGAAGTTGATCGACTTTGAAAGGTATCGCAATAAATCCATGCAGAATCCTTTGCAGCAAAAAAGTTTATCTGAAAAATTAATATGAAAAAGTCCGAAACATGCCAAATACTAAAGATATAAAATCGAATAAAAGTATAATAGTTTAACTCACCGGTGTCGTCACTAGCATTGTAATGAGGACAAGGAATTTCTTCTGGAGAACATTCACTGCCATCGTCAATACGACGAGCGTAGACGAATGGTTTCTCTTCAATCGTCAATACCTGTAAATAAAGATAAACTACAAAACATTTCCTAATGTTTTTAAGAGAACGAACATTTTTATTACAATACCTTGAGATGCGTGGGTATCATAAATCCTTCTGGCTTAGAGGGACTGCGGCCCATCCAAATAATTTCCTGTTCTTTCAGTTCCAATCGCATTTTCTGCATATCCTGATACACAAAATCATATTTTAAACATGTAACCCTGATAGAAAGATTCAAGTATAAAAGTAAGAATTATGTACCTACCTTTGAGTAAAAGTATTTTCCAACTGCCACATGTTCTCCTTGAGCCCTTACATTAACCATGTCATATTCGGCGTGTACTCTATCGCCATGGTCATCAAATGCCACGTATCCAGTTTCACCGTTTTCCAGTTTTTGCCTTCGGATGTAGTCGAATAGTAGACGCCCTGTTGTCCAAATCGATCCTGAATTATCGCAGTCAGATGGAGGAGCATGGATCTCTTCTGATGTGTTCATGTCTCGGATTGCTGATGCTAGAACGTAGCTGGAATCAAAGACGAGGTTAACCAAAAGCAAAATTCTGAATGCAATAAATCTGTATAGAATGCATAATAGTGAAACATACATAGAGTCTTGGATATGAGCTCTCTCATTAGTAGCATTCACGAGCCGGAGACCGAGTAAGCCTTCGGGAGCATTGGCTGCATCTAGGGCTTGTTCTGTCACCATCCACACGTAGCCAGCTGTCGTCATATTTAAAAACGTGGCGTCTCGAAAAATTATTTCTGCGTCTTGTTTACTAAAAGTTGGTCAAATTCAAATATAGGTAGGTGCTTAATGCTAATTCTTTAAAGCCAGCAATCTAATATAGTATGTTGCTTACCTTGCGTACATAAGAAAAACTCTCGCCTGAGCACTCCTTACATCAATCAGTCTGTCACTAAAGGAATCTAATCCTGGTTCGAACTCGATCACTTGCTCCACTACAACTTTGCGGTCCACATCTTCGTCAATGCTCTGAGATGTCGTTTGGAAGCTGCAAAAACATTCAAATAGTTTATGCAGATAGCCTAAAAGCTTCTAAAACTAAAGGTATATTGGAGTATAGAAATATAAATTCACCGTCCAAGTATTGCCCTTCCATCAGTATCGGAGCTGTGAATAACGATGACTTTCATATAGTTGAAATGCTTCAGCACATCAACCCATACGTCCGCCTGGTGGGAATATGGTGGAACAGTTCGTAGGAAAGACACATGAATGTTCTTGTCGGAAAAGGCAGAGTCTCTCGAAGATATGCCAATGACTGGGATGTGATAGAAGCCACATGTGTAAGAAACAGCCGCTGGGGATAATTCTCCAGTGAGTGGATGGGAAACCACTACAGCGTACACCTAAAATGCAATAGCGGAAGATGTAATTTTGTTCTGGAAATAAAAGTTTCTCGTTGACACAAATACTTACCCTGTGAGCTATCAGATCCTTGCAAACGTTGAGCGCGGTTTTTATTGGATTTGGATCCATCAAAATGGAATAATCGTGGTATGTCACTCCGCGAGGTACATAGTTAGAATTGAAATTTAGACTCTGAAAAAATAAAATCATGGGTCCAAATTACGTAGCTACCTGTGTAATTGAGGCTCTTTTTTATGGAGGTAAGTCATAGATGGTACTTACCGAGATAGTATCCTTAAAGAAAGCGATTGACTCGTTGCTTGAGAGAACTCCCCCCACATTGTAGTAAGTCGGGTTGGAGAAGTTCCGTCTGCGTTTGTCCCCATTTTTGTCATCGTCTGCTCTAGCCAGGCCTCGTCCGCACAGAATTGCGACCAGCAGGACGTGAGGAAACCATTTGTTTCCCTAAAAAAAGCAGTTAACTAGGTGCTTATAAGTTCCCTAATTCTCGAAGGTACCCCTTGAAAATACATTGGGGTTGGTTTAATTCGTTTCAATGCAAAATCCTACTGATATTATAAAAGCGAAATATCTAGTAACAGCCATTTATAATATTTTGTTGATAACTTTCTTTCTACCCACTCTGTTATGATATGATCAAGTAAAGTAATACGGTCAAAATGGATATCCACCATCCAAGTTAGAAGATGTAATTAAAAATACATCGCCCTACCATGGAAGCCTAACTTTTGATTAAATGTGAATTATTTAGACACACCCTTCTGTAATAGAATAAAATATTACATCTCCTTGGTATCACAACACACTGAACCCGCTTTTCACATGATCTCACCTTTAACATTATGACGGTCAAACCGAGTTAACTCATCGTATAATCGTAACCAAACAATAATGCAACATTTTCCGTAATAACAGAAACAGATGAAAGATGCTGGAGACAGCCTCGGATAGAACCTATCTCGGGTTACCGTGACAACCGCGCAGGCGTTAGACTTTTACTACAAATCGATGGATTGAAGCGCAGAGTAGGTATTATACTACCTATGCTTCCTGAAGTATTGGGAACTTTGTAGGCCATCAGTAAATAAAGAACGAAAAACATATTTAAGTTTAAAAGACCATTTTATTCAGTAGATAAATCCTATCTCAGTTCATGACATCACCCATGTATTAAAACATCAACATTAATATGAACTAACAAGTATAAGCAAAACTCTTTGACCAAACTATAAAAATACAAAACTAGAAATATCTATATGATAGGTAGGTACAAAACAACATTCGCGAGCGCAAAAATTTTGACGCATAGACAGCAAAGAATCAAAATTCAAAAGCTGCTAATTGAGCAACGTTTGAAAGAATTATTAAGCCCAGGCCCAAGGTCCGGAAGCTTGAGCCCAAGGCGCGTGCTTGGGCCAATCGAAGGACGAGGGGCGAAGCGCTGCGGCGGCTGCGGTGGCCGCGTGGTGCGCTGCTCCGGCAGCCCCAGCGGCGCCGGTGCTTTGGATCACGGATAGCTTTTGGGCTTCTATGTCTAGAAGAAAGAATATTTAGAAAAATTATAGGGAACGGTTTGATGTCAAATTGTGGACCTTGAGAAGGACTCCCAATTCCGAAGTTTTTCGAATTCTCTAACTGTTGTCCTAAAAAGGACAAAAATTGTCGCAACTAGTGACTATTTTCTGCACGTTAAACTAATGCCGACATCCATCATTTCGGGCCAATTTTCGGAATACCGCGGGATATTAATGCTTATGCAAACAACACAGTAAAATAAGAGGCTATGTAGTATAACGGTGCTCGGCGGTATTAAGGATAGTATTTCCACGATATAACGTGCTCGTTTGTCTGCCCTTTTACTAGTGAAAGAATCCTTTCTCCCCATTCGTGCTCACTTGACAATATTACTAGACGTTCTCTCAGATATGATTTTACTTTTGAATCGCTAGTAATGCGACTCCGACTCACACAAGTAGATTATACTTGGTTAGAGTAGATTAAATAAATTAGACTATCTTACCGGCGTTCTGGAGCCTGGCTGCTTGGCTGTGTGCAGCGCGTTGGATAGCCTTAGCCGCGGCAGCTTCTCTGGCAGCGGCTACCTTCTGTGCTACAGCGACCCTGGCGCGGGCTGATGCCAGCTGAGCTTGAGCTTGGACTGCCGCTTGAGCTGCCTCCAAGGCATGCGCTCGGGCTACTCGAGATGCCTCTTCGCTGTGGAAATAACCGTAAATCTTGTGTGGGACCCATTTCGCGTAAAACAAATCATCATCACAAGCCTGAAGACGTCCACTTTGAGCGGCTGCTTGCCTCCTGCATCCAAAACAAATACTGTGTTCAAAGTAGATTCGACTAACAAGAGGGTCTAAAGTCGCGTTGGATACAGAGTACACCACCAAAATATTAACATAAAAGTACATAGGAAAAAGGTAGAGGTACATAGCTGCAGCGACACAGTTTCACACATTCATAATTAATAAATGTGTATGGAACTCCCTGAAGGTCCTACGAAAGATTGTTTGCCTACTGATGGGTCTGACTGCTCGTTGCAGGCTTCCCAGCTCAAGTTACTAGAAACCGCTTTATACCTCTTGTGAGCAGCTTGTGCAGCCGCTACACCCTTGCTACTGGCAACGCTCTGCTGTTCGAGCGCTGTATGCTTGGCCGCTGCCACCTCGTGCTGCGCTGACATCACCGCTGCAGCGGCGGCCTTAGCCGCTGCTACTGCACCAGCTACGTCGCTGCTTAAGTCTGGAAATAACGTAGATAGGCTTGATTTTCTAAAAACATGAGAGAAAATATATCGGGTTCAAATTTAAACCTTGGTTCTGTTTGAGGGGAAATTTGGAAGAAGATTCTTACCATTTCCATGCAGTGGATGAGGCCATGCAAGTTGTGCTGGCCAGGCAGGTTGTGCTGGCCATGCGATAGGTTCCCATGCACCCGAGAGACTCCTCTTGTCTGGCTGGCTACTGGCATTAGTCCCAGCGATGAAGAGGGCAGCCAACATCTAAATATATATAAAAAAAAGCAAATGAATAAGTACATTGTAAGCTTTTTAATCCTAAAGTTTAACAATTTGAAATCTTTAACTTACCAAAATCTTGAAACTCATTTTTCAGTGGACGATGTATGTCGTTCGAAGGTAAGAATGTTATAATACTGGATACACGGACATTGAGCATTTTATATGAGTGAATACGGAAAACAATTGTCTTGAAAGGGATAGTCCCGTAGGAGATAATTGTAGGGCAGCCGATAGTTTTACGTTACGTAATAGATTGATAACTTTTGATAGGAGCACCTTATAATCACAAAAAGACACAAAAGTGAAGGTTTTCGACAGGTAATCGGTCTATGCCATTCTACGTAAACATAATAGCTACAGTAGATAATCCTGTCTCCTAGTATAGGTATTATATATACTCTTTGCTCCTACCTAGAACTACCTAAGTGCCTGATTTTTAAACTAAAGGGTTAACTAAAATCTTTACAAAAAGTTAGCTGTATTATAGGTACCTACCTAAGTACTTATTTACCTATTTTAATACCAAGTTATAGGTAAGTAAGTATAATACGAAAATTAATTCAAATTCAAGTTTTTTTAATTATGTATTTCGTCTTTATATTCACAACAACTTGAAACATAAAATAACTAAACTAGGCCTAAAAACTAAACAATAAAATACAATTGCTAAAACTAAACTAAATCTAAACTAAGTACCTACTTATCTAAAACTAAAACTAAACTTATAAATAAAAAACCGCGTTTAAGTCGCTATTTTTGTACTTCAGGTTAGCTTTTAGTTTTCGGATAAGTTGCTTGTGTGAATAATTTGGTTTAGAAACCTAAGTATAACTAGGTAAGTACTAAGTACCTACATACTTATATAAAATGATAATACACCTATTAGGTATTAGGTTCAATTTTAAAGGCTTTAAGCAGTTGTGTCAGTTCTTAACTTATAAAAATATAGCCGTCTTTTACATTGCCGTCTATTTGGCAAGAACAGAGTTTTAGATCTGTCAACTAAAGCCTTTAAAATTGGCTCCATTATCATTTTATATAAAGGGTATTGGAGGGGCGTGTAAATAGCCCACTCCGCTTTAGGTTCCAAAATCAGTGTTCTTAAAGCCTATGATAAAAATTAAATATGGCCGAACACTAAACCGCGATAGGTGACAAGAACGTTTTGATGAACGACTAAAACTAACATCAAAGAAGTGAAGCAACCCTACGTACCTTAGCCAACCAGCTCTCACCAGGAACTCGAAGATGCGAATCACAGCAGAACACCGTCCCCAAACAGATCAAGCCCGAGATCGTGGGGCCGCCGGCCGGCGTTTTTCAGATCCGAAGAAAATCCTGGTTATTCTGATAGTTCGGCAGTAACTAGGTATACACCACAGTAGGACTGTCTAGCACTCAAATCACAGCACCTTTAGTCACTTTTTCGTCAGTTATTAGGTCACCAAAAGAATTTTCACACAAACCAGCGTATCGCTTTCACGGGACTTGGAACGAGAAGAGGTCGCCATTGTCCGAATTGACATTAGGGCATATGCTTTAACCAATCAGCGGTTAGTTAATTATTGCGGTTAGCGGAACTGCTAACGCCATCTATGGAGTCCATATAGGAAACTCGAAGGCTTCGGATAATGGGCGCGACATTCCAATATTATTAATCTTAGGTCGTTCATCAAAGAAATTAATACCAATATTGGAAATAAATATTATTCATTAGAAAATAAATGAAAATTCATGTTGGAAATTAAATATAATAAACATTGTCTTTAAAAGCCTTAGCGCTTAACCATGCACCCCGCCTTGGAAGGTCGCAAGATCTTTCAAAAGGAAAAAAATAAAGTTATACATTAGTTTGCGTTAAGTTATACTAGTTTCGTTATAAAACGGAAGGATATATGTTTTCAAAGAACTCATGACTGATCAGAAACGGAAACGAATTATAGATATTAATATGACAATTGGATGGTAGACTATAAACTAAATTTAGCAATTGTACATTTTATTAGGTTTATTGTGTCGGTATCGGATATAGTTTGGTAACAGCGCGTTTGAAGTTACCGAATTTAGTCCTCACCATAGCGACTCGAACCGTATTATCTGAACCCTTAAAGACTTCAGTTATGACTCCTAAAGGCCAGTGTAGAGGAGCTAAATCATCCTGTCCTACTAATACGACGGTTCCGATTTCAATTTGTCTGTCAGGAGTCGTCCACTTCTGTCTGACCTGCAGCGTGTGCAAGTACTCAAGCCGCCATTTCTTCCAAAAAGATTGGACCATGCTGTCCAGCAACTGTTTGCGCTGTACTAAGTTGACACGTTGATGAGACAAGTCGGTGGCGGGTAAGTATTGTAGTGGAGTAGACATTAAGAAATGAGCGGGGGTTACAATTTCAGGGCGTGGATCGGAGGATATCACACACAGAGGGCGAGAGTTCAAGATGCACTCGATTTGAGCGAGTACAGTCTGTAACTCTTCGTATGTCAAAAGCTGACTGCCTATAGAACGATAGAGGTTCGTTTTCAGGCTGCGAATGTTACTCTCCCACATACCTCCAAAATGGGGAGCTCTAGGCGGAATCATTTTCCACTCTATGCGGCGGGTGCTTAACTCATATAAGAGTGAAGTATTGAAGTTGGAGCTTGCCAGGAAGCTATACAGCTGATCTAATTGGGCCTTGGCACCAATGAAATTCGTCGCGTTGTCCGAATACAGACAAGCAACTGGTCCACGTCGAGAAATAAAACGCTTGAAAGCGGCCAGGAACTCCTGACACTGAGCGACGCGGTTACTGACAAAAACAGACCACCGATGCGGAGAAGAATGTATCCACGACAAGGCTATGGTGGAATCCGAAAAGGCGTAAATTCCTGCAATAGGAACACGCGAAGCGTATGCATCGTGAACAGTTTTGACCAGTTTGGACATGAGTACTGCAGCGCATAACTCAAGGCGGGCGAGAGTGGTGACCTTGGTCGGTGAAACCTTAGATTTTGCACAAAGTAAGCGAACACTGGTGCCAGAGGAGTAAGTACAGTGTGCATAGACCACACAGCCATACCCATTCATGCTGGCGTCGCAGAAAGCGACAAGGTGTAACACACAGTCAATGTAGACGCCTACATGACGTGGAATGCGCACGGTACTAAGTAAGGGAAATTCCTGTATTAAAGCGGCGAAGCGAACCACGACGCTCTCGGGAGCGGGATCGTCCCAGCCACAGTTGCTCAACCATAGTTCTTTAATGAGCAGTTTGGCGTAAAGTATTACGGGTGCAACCACGCCGAGAACGTCGAACAGACGAGCAACGATCGACAGTATGTTTCGTTTAGTGCATTTGTCTGTGACTGGAGCGGAAGTGAAGAAAAAATTATCTTCAATAGGGTCCCACGACAGACCTAAGACCTTTGAAGCGTTATTCTCAGCATCGAATTCGAGGGATTTGCGGTGCGAATCAGGCAGGCTGTTTAAAAGCACTGGAGAATTACTGGACCACTTTACCAGCTCAAAATCGCCTGATTGGAACATCTTAATGAGATCTCGTGCCAATTGCATAGCAGTGTCTTCATTATGAGCAGAATAAACTAGATCGTCCATGTATAGACAAGTTTCTGCAATCTTAGCTGCGTCAGGGAAAAATGGACTCATGTCGGTTGCCAGCTGGCGCACAGTACGCATGGCTATATAGGGGCTCGACTTAAGACCGAAAGGTAAGCGGTTGAAAGCGTATGTGCGCACTGGTTCGTTCTCATTGAATCGAAACAAGATGCGCAAGTACTTTCGCTGGTCAACAGGTACACCAATGCGTAAGTACATTTGCTTTATATCGGCGTTCATGGCTACCGGAAACAACCGAAACTGCAAAAGCAATAGAAAAAGATCGCTTTGTAAATTTGGACCATTATGAATGACGTCATTCAAAGAGAGGCCAGTATGTGACCGAGCGTTTGCATCCAAAACTATTCGCGGCATCGGCTTATCAGCTCGAACAACGGCATGGTGCGGAATATAATACCCGGAATTTGAGGTTTCGGAAACATCAACTAAACTAAGGTAACCGTTATCAATGTAATCTTGAATAACTTTACTGTAATTTTCCCTTAAGTTTTGTGAATGGCGAAATTTTCTTTCTAGCGAGATGAAACGGCGGCGGTAAGCAACAGCGTGTGTGTTGCCAAGTTCCGATGGATCCTTTTTAAATGGCAACGCCACAGTATACCGACCCTCATCGTCGCGGGTAACTGAAGACGTGAAAATATTTTCGCATTCCGTCTCCTCCGGTGATAATAATCGCATTGTAGGAACTTCCTCAAGCTCCCAAAACCTTTGCACTAGTTCATTTAGAGCTAAAGCAGTAAAAGAGGCGGTAGGTATCAACGCGTCGTTCCGCGGAAAATCACCCATCAGGACATATCCGAATGTGGTCAAGAGCGCAGGTGGGGCATGGCCACCTAGATCTACTTTATTTCCCAAGTAAATATACGGGAAAAGTTGAGCGCCTATTACAACATCAATGTCCCCGGGGATATTCCAGTTCAAATCAGCGAGCGGTAAGTTATGAAAATCTATATTCATGTTACACTCAATAAATTGTGACGGTAACTGATCAGTAATACACTCCACGACTAGTGCGTGTATGTTGTATTTCTGGTCGGGGTATACGCGGGATTCAATATCCAAATGAACGTAACCGATGATTGGGCGTGAAGTTGAACCAACACCTTTGACAAAGGAGTTACTCAAAGGTATTATAGGTAAGTTTAATGTGCGACAACAATCTGTGGTAATTAGATTATTTTGCGAGCCGTTATCAATAAGGCATCTAACCACAGATTTCTGTCCCGTACTACCATTAGGTCGCGCGTACACTTGAGCTGTCGACAATAATACGGTTGACTTCGGTTTCATTTCGGCCGAAAGTAAAACCGCAGTACTATGCGATGGGGGTGCAACAGTAGTGCAAGGCGCGAACGTAGTGGGGGACCTTAGCGAAGCAGTAGCGACAGGAGTATTAGAGATCATAAGCGTGTTGGGGGATCCATCCACAGTTGGGGGGATCATCGCAGAAGGGGGGGCGAGCGTCATAGCGTGTCTATAAACATCAGGGGGCCCATCTACAGTCATGGGGACAAGCGTAGAAGAGGGGATCAGCGGTATCGGCGACATATGCGCATTGGGGGACCCACCCACAGTAGGGGGGACAAGCGTATTCGAGGCAGCGAGCGTAGCGGAAAATGCGGGCGTTGAATGGGACAAACCTCTATTCGGGGGGACATCTACCGTGTGGGGAATGTGTGGAGCGAAAAATGGGGGCACTGTAGGGGACGAACCTCTATTAGTGGGGACACCTACCCGGGGGGCAAGCGAAGCAGAAAATGTGGGCACCGTAGAGGACGAACCCATAGTAGGGGACGTGCACGGTGGCAACATTGGTACTTCGCCCTCAACCCGAGCGACGTGCGTGCGGGAAGTGTTCCTATTAATCTTATTGTCAAAGTGCAATAAAGTATGGTGCCGTTTTTTACACAACTCACACACTGATGATGAATTACAATTCGTTAAGTTATGCATTACACTTAAGCAATTCACACATCCACGCTTTGATTTAATAAAATCGTATCGAGATTTAGCATCACGCGATCCCTTAAACTGCGTGCAGTTATAAAGTTGAGTGTGGCTGCTATCATTGCAAAACACACAGCACGTGGCATCTGCGGTAGGTACTAGTCCGTCGCTAGCGACAAAAGCCTTGTAGGTATGCGAGCCCGTGCGAGCTTCACGTGACGTAATAGCGGCCGGCGGTTTGTTATTTACGTTTCGCTGGCTTACGTACGACGAAGACGGATTCAAACGCTCTAAAATCTTAGCCTGATCCTGAACAAAAGATATCAGCTGTTTAGTGGTAGGTATTTCAACGTCTCGAATTGATAACTCGAAACTCTGAACCGTTTGCATATCTATCTTTCTTAAAGCACAGTGCAAAAAAATGAAATCAGTAAGATCCGGTATAGCTAATTGTTTTAAAGCGGACATAGAAGCTGAATATTTTTCTATAAACATATCTAAGCTATTAGCATTGTGCGAGCATCCGTTTATATCCAGGATATTATTAAAATAGTGTGTGCCTAAAGCGCGCTTATCTTGGTATTTTTTAACCAAGCTATCCCAAATTATTCTATAGGTATCGCCTGTCGGAACTATTCCGGCGGTCACCTTCAATGCGTTGTGAGTTAATTTACCGACCAAGTAATGCACACGCTGTGAATCAGACAGCTGATCATTGTTATGAACATTCGCTTTAAATGATTCATAAAACGCGGGCCAATTTTCCGAACGACCGTCAAAACTTAATAAGTTTATTGGGGGTAAGTTAATGTGCGAATTCACGGCCTTCGGTTGTCTGTCACTAAGTGATGGCAAAATAACGGGATTAATTATTTTATTACGGATGCGTTTGACTTTATTATACAAATCCTCGAAGGCGTCTAAACAAGCGTAGTCAACGCGTGCTTCGGGATTCAATTGCAGCTTTTTTTGATTTATTTCATCGATAATTCGCTCAAACTTATCATGTAACTCGTCTACCGTTTCCGACTCAGTCATGAAGTTCTCATTAGACCTAGAAGTCGATTCAAACGACGTTATAGTTTTAGCGAGATTATAAACACGATTCATTCGTTTAAAATGCAATTCCCTCTTTTGCTCTAAAAGAGCCAACAAAGTTTCCTCACTAGGTTGAACTTGCGTCATGATGACTAACTGTAGGTACTTAGAACCAAAAATGAAATTACTATTGAAAGAATTCACAATTAGCGGGAAACTAAGTTCGCGGCTACGGAACACAAATAGCGGTGAAATTATAACTTAATAGCGTTTCATGTACAACTTTATTTGAACGAGATATTACCAATTATTACGTAAATCTATATCAAATAATGTGACTTTTTTTAGAATAGGTATTAGAATATTACCAAAAAGTTTACGTAAAATCTATTTAACCAAAAATTAAATTGCGAATGAATTTTACCAAAAATTACGTAAAATTTATATATATATCACTGGAAAGATCCGTGACTCGATAGGACCAAAATATTATGGAGGGGCGTGTAAATAGCCCACTCCGCTTTAGGTTCCAAAATCAGTGTTCTTAAAGCCTATGATAAAAATTAAATATGGCCGAACACTAAACCGCGATAGGTGACAAGAACGTTTTGATGAACGACTAAAACTAACATCAAAGAAGTGAAGCAACCCTACGTACCTTAGCCAACCAGCTCTCACCAGGAACTCGAAGATGCGAATCACAGCAGAACACCGTCCCCAAACAGATCAAGCCCGAGATCGTGGGGCCGCCGGCCGGCGTTTTTCAGATCCGAAGAAAATCCTGGTTATTCTGATAGTTCGGCAGTAACTAGGTATACACCACAGTAGGACTGTCTAGCACTCAAATCACAGCACCTTTAGTCACTTTTTCGTCAGTTATTAGGTCACCAAAAGAATTTTCACACAAAACAGCGTATCGCTTTCACGGGACTTGGAACGAGAAGAGGTCGCCATTGTCCGAATTGACATTAGGGCATATGCTTTAACCAATCAGCGGTTAGTTAATTATTGCGGTTAGCGGAACTGCTAACGCCATCTATGGAGTCCATATAGGAAACTCGAAGGCTTCGGATAATGGGCGCGACATTCCAATATTATTAATCTTAGGTCGTTCATCAAAGAAATTAATACCAATATTGGAAATAAATATTATTCATTAGAAAATAAATGAAAATTCATGTTGGAAATTAAATATAATAAACATTGTCTTTAAAAGCCTTAGCGCTTAACCAGGTATTATCATTTTATATAATACGTTAAGGTGGTGAACTGATAATAAGAGGGAACCGACTTATCTCCAACCTTCTCGAGATCTATTTTCTCGATTTTATGCCAATCTTCATTCAGAATACTCTTCTAGTTCAGACGATCCATAAATCAATCATTACAACAATATGTCAACAAGCTGTCAATCACCAATCAGTCATTATAGAAGACCAAAATATAAAAAATATAAACTATGTACAAAAAAACATAAATTTTCAGTCAAAGGATCAATTTTACTGCTATAATTTTCCTAATTTTTAGTTGTTAACTCACGACATGGTGTTTTTCTAAAATTACATTTCACGAGTTTTCTGTTAACATTTAAATTGAAGGTAAGATGTTCTTCGCTATAAATAATAATTAAGTCATCTTAATAAAATCTTTCAAACTGTCTGTATACACCTACCCATTCATAAATTAATCAGGGGCACGTCACCTATGTTATTAACAGGTACATAATTAAAGGTAGGTACTTATTTAATGTTTGTTGGTTTGTCGACCTATGTAAATATGGGGAATTCTGTGGGTTTGTCCATCCCTAATTCCTGGATTCTAGAGGCCATCCCTACATCCTTGCTATGTTCATACATACCAAGGTGAGGTGGTAGGGTAGGCCCTAATACCCTCTGTGACCGTAGAGCTATTCCACCGAGCGAAAATGTAAGTAAAATGTGTTAATGTATCTGTAATGCGCCAGGCACAGCAGCAGCAGCAACAGCAAAACCGACCGATCTGAAACTGATTCTAAATAATATGCCACTTTTTTTAGGTGAACGAATTACGTGACGACCAGTCATTTTGGTTTTTAATATCTTTTCTAATCTACTACATATAGTTGCGACTACAGGAAAAAAAGCTCAACAGTCATATCAGCCTCGTTACGTTAGGTGATGATGAGTTGGATCTCCAATTCATCACCCATTTCTACAATACATTTTATTTGCTTGTCAAGCCTACCTATATAGATATTATATTTAAATTATAATTACTTACGTATTTTCTGTTCATTAATTTGTTTTTTACACTATGCCGTCAGAATGATCAAAAAAGATGGACCACCACCGGCACAATCATTCAAGTAAGTTTACATGGTATTGCTTAAGTTTATAAAAAGTGAACTCTGAGTTTTACAAACCCTCTTATTTACCTACGCCACAGCCAGATTATTTTCACCATCAACACATGGCATAGCTCTTTTGTGTTTAGGCTTAGTGCGTCCACCTTATTATTTACAGCCTTCTTCCAAAGATCATAAACGGTGGTATCGCCGGCATTGTGGGCGTGTCAGTGGTGTTCCCATTGGATTTGGTAAAGACTCGGCTGCAGAACCAAACTGTGGGACCCAAAGGCGAGAAGCAGTACAAAAACATGTAAGTGTAATTTTTTTTAATGCCCAACGATCACGTACATAGATCCTGGACCCTAACTAGGATTCCCTGAATCTAGGGACCCAGGAAATACGAGGGCCATGGTCCCATAACACCCAGACACAGCACGAGTAGTTTCGCTTTTTTTCCTGTGCACAAATACTTATCCTGTCGCGGGAATCGAACTCGCCGCCTCCGGGTTATGAGCCGACCTGCTCAACCACCACACCACGGAAGCTGGCCAATTATCTGCTAAGTACTAACTAGAGTTTTATCTACTTATTTAGCTATTTATCTTTTTTACTAGCTATATTAGGGTGGAGTGTATAGTATCTGAGTATAGTAGGTACCTATACATAGGTATAAATTTCTCTCAGCTCTTGAGTCGTGATGAACTCCTTCACATTTTAGGTTGGACTGTTTCAAGCAGACGTACGCGGCAGAAGGTTACTTTGGCATGTACCGGGGCTCGGCTGTGAACATCATACTCATCACACCGGAGAAGGCGATCAAACTCGCAGCTAACGACATGTTCCGATATTACCTCACCCTTCCAGATGGGTAAGCAAACACTAGCTAAAGCGATACGGTGATACCTATAAATAAGTGATATCTTACCAATCAATCATAATATCGTGATTTGTTTTGCATGAATCAATTAAATAATTTATTATATTGCGTATACCTATACAGATCTTTGCCTTTAGTCCGGCAAATGATAGCCGGAGCGAGTGCGGGTGCGTGTCAGATCGTCATTACAACTCCGATGGAACTGCTCAAAATCCAGATGCAGGATGCGGGCCGTCTCGCCGCAGCGGCGAAAAAAGGTGCGTTGCTTCGTAGCGTTACGCTTAGTACTAGCAAGGAACAAAGAAGGGTACTAAGCATAATATTGTCCTGTCCGGATAATTTTTTGAGTCCATACAAAAATTCCAAAAAAACTTTGAATTATTCCCGAATGTGTTTTTTCCGAAAACCGTTTAGATTGTTTCCTTAAAAATCTAATTATTCTGAACTGCGCTTACCAACGAACAGCGTTTCATTTTTGTTTAAGTAGGTACCTATAGATTGTTGGCGTCAATACAATGCCCTCAACGTAATCAAGGTACGAGCTAGGGGACCTATCGAAACTTCTCGCCCGCGAGCCGCGTCAATGAAATATCGTGATTATAATATTAACTTTTCCATTACAGAGGGCAAACCGTTCAAAAGGATCACAGCAATGGAGCTCACTCGACAGTTGCTAAAACAGCGGGGTATAGTTGGACTCTACAAAGGCATAAGTGCAACCGCTGCTCGTGATGTCTCCTTCAGTGTAGTTTATTTCCCGCTATTTGCGACACTGAATGATTTGGGACCTAGAAACAAACCTAGTGATGCCCCACCGTTCTGGTAAGCAGTTCTTGTAACCACATAGGTAGGTACGCTAGCAAACCCGCCCCGTGCGCTGTCGAAGGGAAGATGAGAAGGGAGAGGGAAATTGATGAATGGATAGGACGGCGAAAGGACAAAGGAGGTGTGAATTGATCATAAATCGGAATGTCACTATAGGTGGCAGGACTTTTCTGCAAAGTGCGTCTAGGTAGGTACCACCGCCTTGCCAGTTATTCTGCCGCCAAGCAGTATTGTGCAAGCACTACTGTGTTCCGGTTTGAAGAGCATTGTAGCTTGAAATTACTGGGCAAATGAGACTTAAGAACTGATCTCACAGTGTAAAGATCTTTTTTACACTGTGTGATGTCTCAGGATGACGTGCGCAGTGCGCAGTGTCACGCGAAACTAATTTAGATTTCCGAGTGACACTGCAATCTGTAATGGGTGGCCGTGACGCTTAACACCAGGCGAACGACTAGCTCGACACGTCATTCGTTTACATAAAAAAAACGTATCACGAAATGGTTGGCCTGTTCTTTTACGTAATATGTTTTTGATGGGATATCTTTTTACACTGTGGGCTGGGTATACTTTCAGGTGGTCGTTTGTAAGCGGTTGCGCAGCGGGATCGACTGCAGCTCTGGCTGTCAACCCGATGGATGTGGTCAAGACGCGCATGCAGACGATCAGTACAGGCACCGGCTCTCGGCAGTATTCCTCCATCGTCGACTGTGTTCTGTAAGTAAACTATTTTATAACTGCACTCGTTTTAAATCTTTAGACTTGTGAACCCCTAGTACCCATATAGTTTTCTTTTTCTAAACGCCCCACCATCATATACTAGATCCTGGACTCTAACTAGGATCCCTGTATCTAAGGACACATGGGGTCTAGAAAAGATCCCTTTCCATTAGCGTTAACGCCAAACATAGACAAACTTTGCAGAAACGTCCTACCACCTAGTATCGTACAGTTTTACATAACTTTTTTGGATAAAATTAATGCGTTAGCAGTCGTATAGTAGCTGTTGTTTTTGCAGAACAACATTGAAGAACGAAGGTCCAACGGCTTTCTTCAAGGGCGGTGCTTGCCGTATGATGGTGATAGCGCCCCTCTTTGGAATAGCGCAATCAGTTTACTACATTGGACTCGCTGAAAACTACCTCGGGATCAAGTAAAATTTAGGCGTTGGATCCGACCTAGGACCAACCATGGTGTAGTATTATGATATTAATATTAATTATGGTTAAAATAAAAGAAATATTTTACGTGGAACACTTTTGTATTTTATTCAGCAATTGAATGAATGACATTTTTCTTAATGGCCCTCGCCTTGACCTCCCTTCGCTACTGTCACTGTCATAGTGACATAGTGACATATACTACATCTTCCCCTTTTTATATATTACATAACAAAACTCTAAATTATCTAATATTACTTTACATTTGTTTTATTTCCTTGGTGACTCTACAATCTACTATTTTCTCTTTCAAACATTATCTATCTTAACTAGTATTATTATTTTACTTTCACTTTATTTCCTTGGTGACTCTACATCTAACAATTGTTTTAGTCTAACCTCCTTTAATTTATATTGAAATTTGTTTTTATTAAATTTAACATTACAATGTCTGGCACGTTCAAATACCTTATTCAAAATAGCATCATGTTCTTCATCTGATGATGCAGATATCAATAAATCGTCGCAGTAAATAATAACTCCTGGAATATCTCCAAAAGTATTTTCACTATATTTCTGAAATATTTCAGGAGCAACCGATATTCCAAAAGGCAATCTTAAGAACTTATAACTTCCAAAGGGTGTACTAAAGGTGCACAAGTCTGAAGAGGCTTTTGTTAACTTTATATTATAAAATCCGTCTGACAAATCTAAAACTGAGAATACAGACTTGTTCGCTAGTTTACACACTATTTCTTCATATGTGGGTATCAAATGATGATCTTTTACAAGTGCTTTATTAAGATCTTTAGGATCTAGGCAGATGCGTAAAGAATGATCTTTCTTTTCAATTATTACCAGATTACTCACAAAACTTTTAGGATGAGCTACCTTTTCGATAATTTGGTGATTCTCCAGGGTCCTCAGCTTGTCTTCCAAACGAGATCTTATTGCATGAGGTATTCGTCGAGGGGGTTTCACTACTGGCTCCACTCCAGGCCGGATGCGGAGTTCCAGGGGTTCCTCAAACTGTCCTACACCCTGAAAAAGTTCACAATTTTTATTAATAATTACATCTTTACTTAGTATGCTACTGACATTTTTTAATATCCCTAGACTTCCTAGTGAGCTCAGTCCCAAAATTGGTCTTACATTATTTTTTATTACAATAAACTCTGTGTCATGCACTGTATCATCAATTACTAGTTTCAGAGTTATCTTTCCTACTGGTAAGATTTGTGTTCCACCAAATGCTTCTAAAATTACATTAGTCTCAGACCACTTAGGCATATCATCATCGACAATTTTTATTAAATCATTAATTGATATGACATTTACTTGGGCACCGGTATCACACTTAAAATGGACCCTTTTATTTTCCACTCTTAGCGGTAGGATCCACTCATTGTTTTTATTTATTTCCCCAATGCTATGACATACTTTTACTAGTCACAAATCATGAACGTGGTTAACCTCATCTGGAATTACAGCTTTGGTTTCATGTATGAATTTACAACCTTGCTTAAAATGATTTGGCTTTTGACAATTAAAACAGATTTTCCCAAAAGCTGGACAGTTTCTCGCTGAATGCCTAGTACCACATTTCTTGCAATTGTATACTGTATTGTTATACTTAGCTTTATTATTCGATGCTGGAACATTTTGAACAACCTCAACCACCACAGGCTGTTGCTGCATCACTTTGCATTGATCTCTTGACAGTTCTGTTGCCCTGCAGATGTCCACAGCTTTCTGCAACGTCAGGTCTGTAACTTCTAGAAGCTTCCGCTGAAGTGTGTGGCTTTCAACTCCAAAGACAATTCGGTCTCTCAGCATCCTTTCTTCTTGTTCTCTGTAATTGCAATTTTTTACCAATCTTCTGATGTCCGTGTAAAACGTGTCAAAATTTTCTCCATCTTCTTGTTTTCTATGATTGAAATTATATGCATTAATTATTAAAGTTAAATCACAGCGCTAGATGTATAACTTTAATAATATTGAAAAAACATAGTCGAAATTATAGAAATACACTTTTGAGACCGATAAACAAACTTTAGGTAACCAAGGGAACCAAGTAACCACAGAGTAATTAGTAGATCTATTAGGTAATGCGATCTCCTTTCTTAACATCCCGTCATTTCTTTTTATTCTTGGTTTCTTAGGTCAGCCCAATCTGTTGAGACAAATATGTGAGCCTTGGCTTGAAGACTGGCTTAGTCAACATATCTGCCAACTGTTCCACTGATGATACATATTGAACTGCAATTTCTTCATTGGAAACGCATTCTCTGATGAAGAAATATCTGATCTTTATGTGCTTCGTCCTTTGGTGGAATTCATATGGTGGATTGTGAGCCAATTTCAATGCAGACTGATTATCAAGGCGCAAAATAGGAACATTATCAGCGTCTAACAAGTCTTTCATTAGTCTTCTAATCCAGATCATTTCGGTTGCTGCTTCACTAGCTGCAATTATTTCCGCCTCTGTAGATGACAGGGCTACTGTCTTTTGTCTATAGCTTCTCCAGGAAATGGCTCCACCAGCATATAGACAGCACATTCCAGATGTGGATCTCATAGTGGCTGGATCTCCACCATGATCAGCGTCACTGTAGCAGACCAGTTTTGAATTAGGTACGCTTTTATAAGTGATTCCTTTTTCCACTGTACCTTGGATATAGCGTAGTATTCGCTTAACTCTTTGTATATCCTCTTGCGATGGGTTATCTAAAGTTCTAGATGCAACTCCAACCGCATAGGCAATATCAGGTCTGGTACAGACCATTAAGTAAGTTAGAGCGCCAACTGCTTGTCTATAAGGAAACATTGCTTCTTTTTCATTAGAATAAGCTTTTGTATCTTTCACAATCGGCGTCAACGCCGCTTTACAGTTAGTCATATGGAATCTCTCTAAAATTTTCTTAGCATACGCTTGTTGGTTGATTTTTATACATCCCTTTGAGCTTTGTAGTTCTATACCAAGAAAGTATGAAGCTGATTTTGTGGTGATTTTGAATCGACTTCTTAATTCATTCAAGAAACTCTCTGCTTCTTTTTCTGATGTTGAAGCGACTAAACCATCATCGACATACAGTGCTAGGATAATCTTGTTTTCTTTTCTTTTCCGTATGAAAAGGCATGGATCAGCTGTACTTTGTTTAAAGCCAATTTGCACTATGTACTGGGTTATACATGTGTTCCAACACTTAGGCGCCTGTTTTAGCCCATATAAGCTCCGTTTCAATTTACAAACTCTTTTGGTGCCATCGTCATTTCCTTCTGGTGGTTGCATATAAATTTCTTCATTTAATGTGCCATACAAGAACGCAGTTGATACATCAAATTGTGTTAGTGACATCTTTTCTTTAGCTGCAACACTCAGGACTGCTCTGATGCTGTTTGCTCTTGCAACAGGACTAAATGTTTCGTCATAGTCTAGGCCTTTTCTTTGCGTTCTTGTATGGCACATTAAATGAAGAAATTTATATGCAACCACCAGAAGGAAATGACGATGGCACCAAAAGAGTTTGTAAATTGAAACGGAGCTTATATGGGCTAAAACAGGCGCCTAAGTGTTGGAACACATGTATAACCCAGTACATAGTGCAAATTGGCTTTAAACAAAGTACAGCTGATCCATGCCTTTTCATACGGAAAAGAAAAGAAAACAAGATTATCCTAGCACTGTATGTCGATGATGGTTTAGTCGCTTCAACATCAGAAAAAGAAGCAGAGAGTTTCTTGAATGAATTAAGAAGTCGATTAAACCATCATCGACATACAGTGCTAGGATCTTCATTTAATGTGCCATACAAGAACGCAGTTGATACATCAAATTGTGTTAGTGACATCTTTTCTTTAGCTGCAACACTCAGGACTGCTCTGATGCTGTTTGCTCTTGCAACAGGACTAAATGTTTCGTCATAGTCTAGGCCTTTTCTTTGTGCATATCCTTTTATAACAAGCCTTGCTTTGTATTTATCAATACTGCCATCAGGGTTGTATTTAATCTTGAAAATCCATTTGCATGGTAAAGCCTTCTTTCCTTTCGGTAAATTAGCCATTTCCCATGTTTCATTTTGCTTTAAGGATTTTATTTCGCTGTTCATAGCTTTAAACCATTTATCCTTGTCAGGGCTCTGCAGAACTTCCGTAAAAGTTTTTGGTTCGACAACATCATTTAAGTCACTATCGAGATTCATAATGTAATCTTTGAATCGACTAGGGCTCTTTAAAGTTGATCGATGTCTCAACGTCATTCTACTTTCATTTTCAATTTCTTCAGGTGAAAGGTATTCCTCACTTTCAGACTCAGTTTCAGTTTCTACTGGATGTTCCATGACAGTATCTCGTTCTTCTACAGTTCTCTCATTTTCTGGAACCATACCACCTTCACTTTGCTGGTCATAGTTGGTTCTTTCACGGGAGTCATTGAAAGGAATTGTATCTACAGTTTCTTCATCACTAGAATCACTGGATTCAGAAAAATATCCAGGTGATGTTTTCAGATTTGGTTTACTATGAACGCCTGAGGAAGGTATTTGAAATGACGTGTTGGGAATTTCTTTCTGAATTGTAAGTTTCTCATCATCGTGTTGAGTTGCTTTCTCCAGCGTTGGACTTTTATCATCGTGATGTGTTACAATCTGACTGGTTAGAGTTTTTTCCTCAAAAGTCACATCTCTGGATCTTATGAGTGTATTACTCTCTTCATTCCAAATTCTATACCCATCATCATTGTCATATCCAATCAAAATTCCTTTAACTGCCTTTTTCTCTAACTTTTTCCTCTTAGGTTTAGGAACATGTGCATAAGTGATGCTTCCTATGATCCTTAGATGTTTAATGGTCGGTTTCTTACCATACCATAGCTCAAATGGTGATATTCCATCAACTCTACTTGGACCGGTGCGATTGAGTATATAGACAGCTGTGTTTGTTAACTCTGCCCACAGTCCTTGCGGTAATTCCTCGTGCGCATGCATCATAGCTCGTGCAGCCTCCACAACTGTTCTATTTTCTCTTTCTGCGCAACCATTTTGCTCAGGTGTATAGGGCATAACCAATCTTTGTTTTATTCCTTGTTCTTGAAGTATATCTCTGACTTTTTGATTGTCAAATTCTCCACCATTATCACTAAGAATTTCTTGTACTGTATGCCCAGTGCTTTTCGCTTCTGCCAGCATCAGCTTAAGTTTCTCGTGTACCTCTGATTTTTCTCTCAGTAAGTATATGTAGCGAAATTTGGTATATTCATCTTTAAATAGTACAAAGTATCTATACTTCTTCATGGAATAAGGGAAAGGTCCACAAACATCTGTATGGATTAGCTCTCCTGGCTTTGTGGCTGTAGGACGAGTAGCGAAACTTTTTCTATGTGTTTTCCCATAGATGCAGCCTTCACATAACTCGTTTTTTATTGGTCCCAAGTCTAAATCAAGTTCTTTTTCGACTATTTTCTTAACGTGTCTTTTATTTTGTTGTCCCAATCTTTCGTGATAAAGTTGTAACTTATCTGACGAGTTCAAAACGCTTACTACAGGTGACTTATTCGGGACTACTACTTTTAGGTCAAGTTTGTACAAACCTCCACCAGGGGTTCTTTTCCCGACTAACTTAGTCTTTCCGTCCGTTTCAAGCTTACATTCTCTCATAGTGGATGTAAATAAGCTATTCGGAAGTTTATCCTGGGCCACTAGCATTGAAAATAGATTTTTAGTCAGTGACGGAACATACCACACATTCGTTACAGAAATCAGTTCCTTATTTCCGTTGACTTTTGACTCTAGTAATACAGATCCAATCCCATTTGCAGAAATATTTTTCCCATCAGCAGTTGTTACTGTACGTTTTGAATCAAAATACTCAAAAGTTTGGAATATGTCATCTCTAATTGTGACGTGAGTTGTTGCTCCGTTGTCCACATACCAAGTTTCTCTATCTGCATCTTGCTGCGCGCTACATGCGTTGACTGTCATTGTGGTGACACTTTGGACTTGGCTAGATGAAGGGCTCGTGCCTTTATTAGTATTAGGCTTAGGTGGTCTTCCATCTTTGATCCATTTTTGACACTGTTTGATTTTATGTCCCTCTGTTTTGCAGTATGGACATGTAATCTTCTTATTCTTTTTGTTTTTAGAGTTCATGTATAACGCCTCCTCTACACTGCTGCTTCCGCTTTCTGCTTTACATGTCAAAGCTCGTTCATGGGCACATAACTGAGTGGTCAAGTTCTCTATGGTGCGATCTTTCTTTGATATTAGAAGCCAACTCGACTTGAAGCTGAAATAATCTGCTGGGAGTGTGTCCAAAATTTTACAGATCAGCAAGATATCAGGCAAATTCTCTGCCGTATCCAGTTGGCTGTTTAATTCATGCCAAATACTCTTCATTGCAGATATATGTGTCGCCATGTCGCATTGAGTTTCTTTCTGATATCTAAAGAAGCGCAGACAAAGATCATAGCTTCTATCTTCAGTAGCTCCATCATACAAACGATTAAGTTCGTCCCACATCTCCTTTGACGAAGTGAAGCGCATAACAAGTTGTAGAACTTCGTCTGACATGTTCGTCATCAAGAGTAATAAGATTGCGCTGTCTAGATTTATATATTCTTGTAGTTTATTCTCATACTCGGCTATCTTGTCGGTATCAGCCGATGACGCGAGGGTAGGCCTGAGAAATCGCCCTTCGACAACGTCCAGCGCCCCTGGCATGGCTCTTAACACGACTAGAATTTTGCATTTCCATGTTTTCCAATTTTTGGGGTCTAGGCGCCCTACCTGCATCTTACTGACTCCTTTTAACAATTTGTTCATTGTTGGATGATGAGGTTTATGCACTTTGAACTTTTGAAAAAATTCTTCTTTCTTAGCCTCTTAAATTGCAAACAAATGGTACGAGCTATGAGTAAACAGAATATAGTTTACGCTCTGCTACCATATTAAAGTTAAATCACAGCGCTAGATGTATAACTTTAATAATATTGAAAAAACATAGTCGAAATTATAGAAATACACTTTTGAGACCGATAAACAAACTTTAGGTAACCAAGGGAACCAAGTAACCACAGAGTAATTAGTAGATCTATTAGGTAATGCGATCTCCTTTCTTAACATTAATAACTTCATTTTGTTTGGGAGCGAAATATTGGTCGAACAGTGTTATTATTTGCTCATATTTTGCAATATCTTCACGCTTCAGCACATTAAAATATAATTCTTGCACTTCATTACCCACGCTGTTCAGAAAAATGGCCGCTTTGCGACTTTCCGAAACTCTTTCCAATCCCGCCGCAGTCAGAAATATTTGAAATTGCTGCTTGAATTTTTCCCAATTCGGTAGTAAATCTACTCCAGTATCCAATTTGAGGGGCATAGGCATTCGGTATTCCACACCTCCCATTGTGCTAGTTTCTTCTTTAGCGGATGGCGTGGCGGCGGCGGTACTCGCTGGCGTGGTCATAACCTTTTACTTTTCCAAGTTCCCACAGTAATCCAAACGCGATGATTAATCTCTTCACTGTTTCGGCTGCGCCATGTAGTATTATGATATTAATATTAATTATGGTTATAATAAAAGAAATATTTTACGTGGAACACTTTTGTATTTTATTCAGCAATTGAATGAATGACATTTTTCTTAATGGCCCTCGCCTTGACCTCCCTTCGCTACTGTCACTGTCATAGTGACATAGTGACATATACTACACATGGTGCCGTTCGATTAGTTTGTACTATACTTACGTGGTACCTACTTAATAATTTTTGACAGGTTTCTTCGGTGTTCAGTTTAAAAAAATGTGTGTAGTTTGTTTGATCATGCGGACTATGTATTTGTATTGTATACATACTGTAATATTGTTTGGCAGGGAATATAGAGCGAGTACAGGGTACAGCAATCTATAATACAGCTTCAAACTAAAAAAAATAAAAATAGTGAAGGTAAAAGTACAGGTAAAAATAGTGAAAATCAATTAAAACCAACTTTTATTTACATTAAGTATTATTTTGTTAATCAATAAATTATGTATGTTCTACCTATATTTAACAAAAGAGAAAAATAAATATTGGGTTATAACTGAAACTGACTTCTGACTAAGTAGTTATTTATTTACTATCTGTTTTCATGTCTGGTGTCCTTGTCAGTTAAAGATTTTTAGTACCTACCTAAGTAGAAATAATAGCTTGTTTTAAAATTTTATTTAGTATAAATTAATACCTAATATTGAAATTATCATCATCATCCACAGCCTGAAGACGTCCACTGCTGAACATAGGCCTCCCCCAGAGCGCGCCACCTTGAGCGGTTGCTCGCTTCCTGCAACCATCGGCTCCCCGCGGCTTTCACCAGCCCTCTGAGCACTGACAGATTAGCAGCGCTGCTGCAGCGCATCTGCCGCTCAAGTGATGTCAAAATTGTATGAACTTTGACATCACTTGAGCGGCAGACGCGCTGCTAATCTGTCCGTGCTCGGCCCCCAGATCGTCGATCCACCGAGTGGCGGCCGGCTTACGCTGCGTCTTCCGGTTCGTGGTCGCCACTCGAGAACCTTTCTTCCCCATCGGTTGTCAGTTCTACGAGCGATGTGACCTGCCCATTGCCATTTTAACTTACTAATTCTAAGAGCAGAATATGATAAGTATACCTAAATAATAAGTAATAGGTACCTATATTCATCCGTCAGTTGTCACCACAGATATCTACTATACTAGGTCACCTCTTTACCATACCATACGGGACTAACATTATTGTGGAATGCGAATGTGTAGGTACTCGAATTTGGCATTCGTAAATAATGCCGTGACTTAACTTCCCCCCACTAAGTGGAATGACGAAAACCGCGGGGAGTCGATGCGTGCAAGAGGCGAGCAGGCGCCTAAAGTGGCGGTCTCTGGGGGAGGCCTATGTTCAGCAGTGGAGTGGACGTCTTCAGGCTGTTGATGATGATGATGACCATGAGTGTTATGAAGCTGTGAATAAATGCGTTCCCGCCAAAACTGTTAAAAAAAAGCTGATTGTCTATCTGTGCCAAGCACAGAAAATTCTGTGGTGCCAAGAGCACAGCCAATGATTTAATTACCTACATAAAACCCGGTTTAATAAATATTCGCGAAATATATATACGTTTCCCCACTTTTGTTTTTAAAAATTACCACCTGCTAAAATAAACACACCAAACGAATCCACAAGAATTCGCAAAGTTGAAGACTCATGAACATGACGCTGGCAAATGCACAAGACGTGCGGCGCCATCCATTCCTCATACGAGGAAAGAAGAAAAAAAAAAGAGCACAGCCAAAGAGTATATAACACTACGCTACACAGCCACAGAACATGATTGACAATGACAATGACATTAGAGAATTGACATAATGACAATGACACTAAACAATGTGCTTTTATTGGGTAGGGATGTTCCTTCCTATGATACCACCAAAGTATACCTTAAAAGTGTCGATACATTTTTATTTATTTATTAATATAAATCCATGAAACTAACAAATACCTTATTGCAGCAAATTTCGTTGCTTTCTTGGCTCAACTACATTTCCAAGTGTTTTGATGTGAATAACACTGGTCTACAGCATTTTTGCGCACGGGTTACACATACGATATATTTTTATTGTTTTATACCTAGAAATAAGAATAAGAACAAAAATAGTTCTGGATTTGCTTTTATGTGTAAAAGATGGAAATATTCAAATCAATAAAAATACATAAAAAATTTACATAGAGATGATTTATTAATAAATACCAAACATCAATTTATGATTCATTCTTACAATACAAGTTTTAAAATAGAGTCCAAATGCCATTGCTAAATAACTCCGGGAAAATCTCACAATCCATAATAATTTTTTGAGGGCATACAAAGATTTTTTCAAAGATTCATTTTCACCTCTGAAAGCTTTGGGAAAAATACTCTTCAAATATTTGAAAGCTTCATGATTAAGAGCCTTTGCAAGTTTAATAAGACCCAATTTAATATGCAATAGCGGCATTAGTATAGTTTTAGTTTCGACAATTGCTTCCCATATAACATTGCATTTTCCCACTTCGTACTCAGTAGGCATACAGGCCAATGCTTAGTTGCCTGTAACTTCTTGAAAAGCAAATATTTTCGATTTGTAATCGCACATTTTTATTTATATTTGCTTATTATAATCAGAATATATTAAGAAAAACCCATGCGCAAAAAAATTTTTTTTTTGTTGACCGGTGTAATCAGACATTCGAGCACTAGGATGCGTTCAGGATGTTTTATTTGAAATTATTCAATACAAGTACTTTCTTTCCGATACTAAGTAGATATCGCAAGAATGTTCATTATTTTATTTTATTTTTAATGAAGTATAATAATATATTTTAACAACATTAAATTTAACGCTTAGAATTAACTATGCGTTCGATTTAATGCTGCTAAAATTAAAAGGGGCCGTGGTTTGGCCTAGGTATACATTATAAAATCACCTTTTTAGGCTACCTGACTTAAAATTAGGCGATAAAGGCTGCTTTAAAGAAACAATATTATATGGTGAATGGCTGCTTGAAGGGCTGCTTAGCATTGAATTTTTGGTGACTCTATCCTGTTTTGACTTGGCAGCACTGATTCTATTCGATACTAATACTTTCTTTCCGATATCAAGTAGGTATTGAAAGAATGATTCGATGCTAAAAGTATAACTGAGATCGAATGAAAAGTATCGTACTCGTATTTACTAGTAATTAGTATCGGATCATCCCTACTTATTACTTTACTAATAGTAATAATTTTACTACGAATAAATTATTGTATAAATATTTGTGGGAGAAGAGCTGCTGCTTGCCTGCTGCTGTGCTGGCTGATCTGTGGAGCTGAAGCTTAAAGCCTGAATTGGATTAGCGGAGAACACGGGGAAGGAACCATAACAAGACGGAAGTTCAGTTAGTGAACTGCTGAGAAGACTTCCAGCTCTGTGTTCTCCATTATCATCAGGTACATCTAAAAGGCCTTCTGTTTCGTAAACTAACGTGGTTTTGCTAACACTTTCATTGTAATTTAAAATTTAAATAGCTACACTTTTTTAGCTGAAACAATTCGCGAAAATATACAGTCAGTCTACCTGAATGGAAGTGTTTTATGAGCAGTAGCTCCTAAAACACTTCCATTTGAGTAGACAGACTACGAATCTACGATGAAACCACAGTTCTGTTGCGCTAAATGTTTTTGGCATCTGTCTACTTTTTTATTGATCCAAAATCTCTATCATGCAAACAGTAAAACACGTCGTCGGCTGTGTAGGCAGACAGAATACATAATAACGTGTGTTGTTTTTATTCAGTTACAAAAACAAGCTGCCAATATGAGCCAAGCTAAGGTAGAGGCACCAAAACCACAGCAATTCAGGTAAGTGAACCTTTACTTTAATCTAGAAGTAAGTAGAGATCTAAGCATATAATGCTACCATTTAGAAATTTTCTCCTCTTCATGTCTAGTCTGTATCTACCTAAATTAAAATGTATAGAAACCGGAGATTCAGTATTACACTATTCATTATAGTTTAAATTTTAATTTTCTTGTTGCATAGTATGCCATGCTATATTATGTATGTGGTGTTTTTACTATTCCCATCCATTCTGATTTGGAGCAGCACCTTCATGATACCTATTAAAAATACATTTATCAATTATTTTCCATCCTTTACAATAGTTAAGGTTAAGGTGGAATGTTACACTAGCGCGTGAAATTCAAATTTTGTGTTCTTTTGCCAATAATAGCTTAATTACTCAATGTGATTACATGAAAACTAATTTTGTGCAAATAAATACAATGTATCAATAAATTACAGTTAAAAGTATCACCTAGATTTCATTGGTTTAACAACAAATGGCAATATACTGAAAAATGAAAAACTAAGAAGAAAATTGTTTATTGCCATTTGTTGCTAAACCAATAATATCTAGGAGATACTTTTAATTGTAATTTGTTGATACATTCTATTTATTTCCGCAAAATTAGTTTTCATGTTAAGTAATTAAGCTATTATTCGCAAAAGAATGCAAGAAAATTTAAATTTGCCACGCTAGTGAAACATTCCACCTTAAATACAATACATAAATGTGGGGTTGCATAATCAGAACCAGGTCAGCCTGTATTCATATTCTTTTACATACTTTTGTTGTATAAAAAAAGTAGTTAATACTCTTAGTTACAAACTGATAGATGTAGGCACTTGATTTTAGGAGGGTGCACACCTTGGTATCGCCACAGATAATATAATACCTAGTAGTATGGCACATGGAGAGTACTAATGAATTGTTTTGGGGTGTTAAAGATTGTATGAAAAAACATGTGTAACTGCAGGCTGCCCTTAAGTGGTATAAGAAAAATTCTTGAAAAATTCTTTACTTAAACTAAAATAGAAACCTATTAAAATAAAAAAGAAAGATATTTATTGAACACTTTCCTAGAAATAAGGTACAAGTAGGTTGTATAAATATTATAATAAGTGCAGTTTTATGAACCACAAAATAAAGAAGAAACCAAAAACAAGTATTGAATGGGCATTGGCTCAGGATATTGCTATTTTTTGATGACATCCAGCGCTGGTTCTCACTCTAGACCAAAAGAAGAGTGGAACCAATACCCAATTCAAAAAAGAATAACAACGAAGCTTATTAATAGAACCAATCTCAAACATGTACCTAGTTGATTGGGGGACAGTTGACCAACAATTTATTTTCGTCAGTACTCAATTTAAATATTAGTGTATGACCCAATTTGATTAATCCATGGAATGTCAGTTGTATGGACATTATCTATAGTACTTATACTATATTACCTTACTTACTCAATGAAAATTACCAAGATAAACAACTTGGCTAAATGGCTACATTTAGCTAGTTTCAATTAGCAGTTGCCAAGTTTTTGTGTTTATTTATACAACTTTTCTAAATAATGGTAGGTTGAGGCTAAATGATGTTCAAATAGACAACCATTTACAAGTGCTACTGTGCATACATCTATAACACTAATTGGCTATGTGGACTATGGATAATCCAACAAGTTAAATAAATAACAAATAAATATATGTGACATTTCGCATAGCACCATCCAGCCCCAAACTAAGCAAAGCTTGTACTTTAGGAACCAGATAACTTCTAGAATACTTTTTATTTGTAAATACATACATAGAATACAATATCACACCCAAACACAGAACAAACTGTTACATTCATCACACAAATGTTTGCCCTGGGTGGGAATCGAACCCACAACCTTACAGTTCGGAAGGCAAGGCTACTACCAACTGAGCTATCAGGCCAGTCAGATGTGTTGAGTTCCGAAGTTCTGTGATACATGTTATAATAATAATGATGAAACGATGATATTTGAAGGTAAAATAGTATAATATTATTATTATATTCTTTATCAGACATTATGTATCTTCATCTGATAAGTATCACCAACCACATGCACAATATACAAGTACTGATTATGTAAGGCAATGCTGATATAAACATTATCTTTTAAGTGCCAAATATCTATTTACTCTTATATGAATAGATTAAATTGCACAGCTACTGAGGAACACAGTTATTCTTATAATTCATGGCATTGAAAAAGTGTACTATAAATAAATAAATATTTGTGAACATTTCACACCCGCACCTAACGGCTCCCCGTGGTTCTCACCGTGCGTCGGTTCACTTAGTGCTACGTCTTCTGCACTCCGATCCCGACCCATCATGAACGTTTTGATTTGAAATCTACACTCGCCGCCTCCTTCATCCTGAATGCAGATGAAGGAGATGAACAGCGTGAATTTCGAATCGAAACTTTTTCGATGAGTTGGGAATCGGGGTGCTGGTTCGTTGTCGCCCGAGAACATTTCTTCCGCATCGGTTGTCGGTTCTGCGAGCGATATGGCCTGCGCATTGCCATTATTGGTGATTTATAATGTTGACACGATTTCTACATGTACTTTTTTAAACCAGCTTCTAGCCAGTAACTACTTTACCGAATTAAATAACGCATATATTTTGTTGCAGCCTCGTTCCAAAGATCATAAACGGCGGTATCGCCGGTATAGTGGGCGTGTCAGTGGTCTTCCCATTGGACTTGGTAAAGACTCGGCTGCAGAACCAAACTGTGGGAGCCAATGGCGAGAAACAGTATAAAAGCATGTGAGTTCTATTCGTTAGATTGGTCTTACATGTTCATCATCATCATTATCAACAGGCTGAAGACGTCCACTGCTGAACATAGGCCTCCCCCAGAGAGCACCACTTTGAGCGGCTGCTCGCCTCCTGCATCCATCGGCTCCCCGTGGCTTTCGCCAGATCGTCGGTCCACTGACGGGGGCTGGCCTACGCTGCGTCTTCCGGTTCGTGGTCCCACTCGAGAACCTTTTGTTCCCCATCGTCAGTTCTACGAGCGATGTGGCCTGCCCATTGCCATTTCAACTTGCTAATTCTAATAGCTATATCTGTCACTTTAGTTCTCCTGCGGATCTCCTCATTCCGGAGCTCATCCCGCACGGAAACACCGAGCATAGCTCTCTCCATAGTTCGTTGCGCGACTTTGAGCTTACTAATGCAGCCAACAGTAAGAGACCATGTCTCAGTTCCAAAGTTAAGCTTATAAAGTTAGGGAAAGCATATATTAGGCCAAGGCCAACCCTACGTGTTTACACCTTTTACTGCATCTTCACTTAGGTGCATCAGTTGAGTTGCAGTCAAACGTTGGCTGACCTATTTGTACATAAAAAAAGGTATTATAAATTGATTGATGCAAGAAGGATGCAAGCAAAGCAACGCATTGATGATATTTTTTTTAATCACAAATTACATTGCTTCAATAAGATCAAAAGGAATTCAAGATTTCATTCACAATCGGTCATTTTACAAATGAAATCGCGATTTGAGTACAGATCGACAACTGAGTGTTGCATCGCGACATGCTGTAATACGGGCCATAGTCAAGTCAATATCATTGTAATAGATACCCAGAAACGTTTTCGACGTCATTGCTCATTAGTTTCAGTAGGTCCAATCCAATGTTAAAAGTGTATAAGAAAGATTATAATAATAAGTAACTGAACACCAAACAAAAAAAGTTTACTATTTTATCATTACCGCGTTATCGAAACAATTTATGTAAAGTCCATAAACTTCATCCTTGACCTTACACATGAAAGTGACGAAAATTTTATCATGTTTTATTTGTGTAGACTTTGTATACGTCAAATAGTTTAATGAAGTGAGTCACTCGTGTTTTATTTTAAGAACTCCATATTTAATTAGCGCATCTATACATGTAGAATATAAATATCAAAAAGATTGTAATACTTTGTAAATCTTGAAAACAGTTTATTAAAGAACCAAATTGTTAAACAAACTGCCTTCTTCAATGGAATCATCATCCATTGGTAATTCAACAAATTGATTTTCAAAATATCCCACACTATTGCTCGTTTAAATTCCTATACAAAACGGTGGTAGGCAAGTAAAGGTACCTAAATAATTTTTAGAAACGGGCAAAGTGGCTTTATTCATTTAACTAACTACGACAATAATAACAAGTAACATCTGCTACTAGACATTACGAGCTGTTACACTACCTACTACATTTATTTTTATAATTTATGTAGTTTTATATAAATTATTCTAATAAATATCTATTAGAAATTGAAATTGGTAATTTCAATGCTGTTCCTGTTGCACCGAAAATTCATAACATTGGGTTACTTTAGGTTGGACTGTTTCAAGAAAACGTACGCGGCAGAAGGTTACTTTGGCATGTACCGGGGCTCGGCTGTGAACATCATCCTCATCACGCCGGAGAAGGCGATCAAACTTGCAGCTAATGATATGTTCCGCCATTACCTCACGCATAAAGATGGGTAAGTGTTGTTCTTATTCGCTCGCATATTCTTCTTCTGCCTAGCAATTTCTCGGCTTCAACCAGCCCCTGTATTGTGTAGCTCAATCGTAATCGATGAATGGGCTTCATTTGGTCATTTCTCGTTGTGTAAAATCCTCATCCATATTATGTATCCGTATTATGGTCCCTTAGGCGGAGAACTGAATAGACAAAACATTGATTAACTATAATAATGAGAAAACACTAATGTATGGAGATGTTACACAATGCCAACTTGCCGGAAATGACGTAATGAAATGAAGCCCATTCATCGATTACGATTGGGTTAGATGCCCCGCAGGTTCCGATTTTCTACCTTCACTTCGCGTGATCAATGACATCTTCACTCTTCAGTGAGTTCATAGATACTATTATTTTTATACTGTGATATTGCCCAATTAATCGTTTTAATATTGAATGAATGTTGTTGAGTCATATGGGACCTCGGAAATAGTTTCGGGTAAATTAATTATCATTAACAAGTTGAGGTAATTTGCGCTTATGAGTATTGGTGTGTCATTTCTCATTTCTATACCTAGTGTTTATTTCAAAGTTTTGGGTAATTCCCATTTACAAGTCAGGTGATTTTCGCTGATACCTACACGTTTGCGTTAGTGGCACTTGTAGCATAGAATGGATTTTAAAGTGTAAGTAAAGGTATAGTATACCTAATAGCCTAATAATAAAAAGGTTAGTAGGAATTGTAATATCTTTGTCGCTCCTATTTGGCTGAGATCCTTGGAAGTTGGAACTATTCCAACACACAGGAGTCAGGATCAATAGTCTCTAGCCTTACATAAATGTCCTTTAACATCGTATATGGCGTTGAAAATGAAAGGAACTGCAGATTATATCAGATCGTTGAGTTACACAAACTGGTTTATCTCGTTTTGTAATGCATAAGTTATTCTAAATCTACTCTACTCGACTAGCTCGTCACGTCATTCAATCACATAAAAAAAAAAAAAAAAAAAAAAAAACTCTTTCTTTATTACTGTGAAATCAAGGTCATTCCTGTTCATAGTTAGTACATTATGTGTATATTTTGTTTGTGCTATTGTTTCTTCAAACTGAATAATTACTAAGTGTACTATTGCTGTCAAAAATAGTAACACGTTGGGCCTAAAACAGTTTGGCGAAAGTATGTTTGTTCTTCTACGGTGAGAACAGAAGGCATCACTTAGCTAAGGCTGCAGGTGCACACGATTTTTTTACCGAAATCTCAATGTAAACGTCATTGGGCAATGCTGATTGGCTGGTCAAACTATCATGTTTAAAGAAATGAGCCACATATATCAACTGAATTTCACGGAGTGTTACCGGCGTCGTCAGCTCAGCAAGCCTTTTCTAAATCCAATCTATATAATTTTTAAAGAAATGAGTCACAAACATCACCTGAATCTAAATTTCACGGAGTGTTGCTAGTACTGTCAGCTCACCTAGCTTTCTCTAGATACCCCTTCTAGACTTCATATTCTCGCTGGTAAGAACTTCGGTCAGAAGGTTTTACAAGTCTGGCAAGTGGATGACTTCATTGCTTCAATATTTCCAGATCCTTACCTATCTTCCGGCAAATGGTTGCCGGTGGAATGGCTGGCGCGTGTCAGATTATCATCACCACTCCGATGGAACTGTTAAAGATACAAATGCAGGATGCCGGCCGGGTCGCCGCGCAGGCGAAAGCTGGTCAGTAACCTTTAGAAAGGTTTTTTAGGACTTTTAGATTAATACCAATACAAGTTCTACATGCGGAAGACGCAGCGTAGATCGGCCCCTCACTACGTGGACCGACGATCTGGTGAAAGCCGCGGGGACCCCGATGGATGCAGGAGGCGAGGGGAGAGGCCTATGTTCAGCAGTGGACGTCTTCAGGCTGTTGATGATGATGATGATGATTATGATGAATATTAAATAGGCTTTGACCATATTTCGCCTGATGTCAAGTAATAATGTGGTCGACGATGTAGAACTTTCCCGTAGAGGAAACCTGTTTTAATTTCTTGATAACTGCCAAATTATATATACCCATTCGAAAACACGGATTCTGGTTAAGAGCTCCAATATTTAGCGGTAATTATTATTTTTGTGATTCGATGAATTCTTCTATTCAGTTTAATAGTTTGAAGATCGCGTTAGTCTTCGGGCTCGTCAGAAATGGCCTTCAGATTTAATGTATTATTTCACCTCGGTAAGATATACAGCGTGTGTGACGTACGTATTTCTCTTTTATCTATTCAACACCGGTTCCGGCTGATGCTGTTATTAAATGGTCAATTGTCGGTGACCTAGTATACCAAATTGAAACTGACGAAAGCATTGTTTCACAAATTGGATGTTATGCTAATCAACCATGCGTTTAACGTTTGAAAAGTCGAAAATAAACCAACCTGCACATCGTACGGCATAATCTGGTTGGTATCTTGTGAAAATTTGGCACACGGCCGAGATTGCCCAGCTGAAGTTAACCAATTTTTACCTAAAAATATTCAAACTATGTGTTAATTTTCCCGGGACATTGAACTTGTCAATGAAGGTTCATTAGCCTGCGTTGTAAACGACAAGTGTTATGCAATTGATTGACATAATGCGCACGATTGGCGCCAGTTTATCCATGTTTTACCGGTTTTCCCTTAAGTAAAACCATTTTGCGGGATAAAAAGTAGGCTATGCCTCGTTCTCGTTCGGTATTCCAAACAAATTGGAGGCAGAATTTTAAGCAAATCAATCATCCAAAGTATTCACAGCAGTCAGCTCTTTGCATTTTGATCTTCACCGTTCAAGATGTTCATTCATCAACAGCCGGAAGACGTCCACTGAACATAGGCCTCTCCCACAAAACGCCACTTTGGACGTTATCATGGAGGGATTTGCCATAATCAATACACATGGCAGGCGGTTTGGCGATCGCAGATTTTAACTAAGGAGAATGCTGCTACCCATTCCCTGGATATTGCCTTAACTGGCTCTTACGGCACCCACGGGAAGAGGTGGTTCTATTCACGCATCAGAACTACACGGTAACATGTGGGAACGTGATGCTATTATTAATATTGTAGAGGGCAAAACAATCGTGAGGACCACGGCACTTCAGCTCACACAGCGGTTGCTGAAGGAACGAGGTATCTTCGGACTGTACAAGGGAATCACCGCGACCGCCGCTCGCGACGTATCCTTCAGTGTCGTTTACTTCCCGCTGTTTGCGACACTCAATGATCTCGGACCTAAGGAGAAACCGGGTGGACCCCCACCTTTCTGGTGAGTTCGAAATAAAGCCGGATTTACCGTTAAAAACGTGAAAATTTCACGCTTCTGGAGCTAATCAAACCTAAGTCCTGCTGTTAAACTTGTGTGGCGACAGCCCTTCTCATCATCACACCCTATACTTAACAAAACATATACCTAGTTTAAACAGCATGTACCTAGGTCTATGTTTGGCCAGCATGTTGGCTGATGGTAAGCCATTGTGTGGCCATTGGCCAAAGATGTAGCACACAACCCTAGAAGGTATTCACTCTTGAAGGTGTTATAGTTTTCGAAAAACAGGCAAATAAAGAGATCTATTCTTTGGTAGTGCCTACACGAATACAGATAAGTTATATGCTTGTCTGTATGTATTTTATATGTACTTATGTTCACCGTTTATTCTAAGATTTCTAGACCGATTTACGTGTTTTTTTTTTTGCTTGGTAAAAGAAGTTTTGGCAAGCTGTGTGATCCCATGTTTTGATGAAGATCTTCTGAGATAGGCAACGAAACCTTAAGTAAATCATTATAAGCGGAAAAAATATGTAACAATATGTAATTAAAGCTATTGAAGTCGCGCAACCCATTTTTTTAAAGGATTTAAAAATAAATGTTCCGTCCAGGTGGTCGTTCGTATCGGGTTGCGCGGCCGGTTCGACGGCGGCGCTTGCTGTCAACCCGATGGACGTAGTGAAGACTCGAATGCAAACACTAACCAAGGGCAGCGGCGAGCGTCAGTACACCTCCATCATGGACTGTGTCACGTGAGTTGGCTTTCAAATACATCTTTGAATCACCCGCCTACACTTATCCCATTGAAATGGGGTCGCTGCAGCATGTTTGTCTTTCACTCATTTCTGTCAGACTTTATCTCAACATTCACTCCCTTAGCAAACGTCATATCATTTTTCACACATTCCAACCAATTTTAGAGTTCCATACCCAACGGGTAAAACGGACCCTATTACTAAGGCTCCGCAGTCCGTCCCTCTGTCTATCTGTCTGTCTGTCTGTCCGTCCGTCTGTCACCAGGCTGTATCTCATGAACCGTGATAGACAGTTGAAATTTTCACAGATGATGTATTTCTGTTGCCGCTATAACAGCAAATACTAAAAATCAGAATAAAATAAATATTTAAGGGGGCTTCCATACAACAAACTTAATTCTTTTGCTCGTTTTTGGACCACCAATGGAAATACGTGCAGAATAAATAAATCATGCAAACTAGTGCAACAACGGGTGGTTTTCTTTTTATTTATTTTTATCGCTGATAGCAATCTCTTCCAGACTAACTTTTGGTGGGTAGTATCAGTAGGTGGTCAGTAGTTAGTTATTATGTTATCTATGCTACTATGCATTAGTTACTCCCCGCGGGTTTTCCCATGCGCATTAAATTTTCCAAGATTCATCAACAGCCTGAAGACGTCCACTGCTGAACATAGGCCTCCCCCATCACGCCACCTTGAGCAACTGCTCGCCTCCTGCATCCATCGTCTCCCCGCGGCTTTCACCAGATCGTCGGTCCACCGAGTGGAGGGATTAATTAAGAATATTTTTTTCTTTTTTCAGTAAGACGTTAAAATACGAAGGACCAACGGCTTTCTTCAAAGGCGGTGCTTGCCGTATGATCGTGATAGCGCCTCTATTCGGTATCGCACAAGCTGTTTACTACGTCGGAATAGCTGAGTACCTCCTCGGACTCAAGTAATCACAACCAGGCAGCCCTACAAAAAGGTCTCAAAAGACAAATAGAAATAAAAGTCAATGTCTATAAGTTCTAAAAATCAGTTTTGGTATTTTAGAATGAGTTTTAGACATTTTAGAAAGATTTTAGTTAAATTGAATCGTTTAGTTCCATCACACGTGGTAGATAGGATAGAGCTGGCTTACGCTTGTAAATTGAAATATGCACTATTAATTTTTATTAGGTACCTTGTTTATTGGGTTCGCTCATATAGGGTATTATTCACTGATTTATTTACAATTCTTAAGCCTATGTTTTTGACAATATTTGTATAAAAAGGAATTTACAAAAATATTATAAAAAACCTGAACCTAGAGTGCCGCCGGCAGCGGGGCAAAGCCCAAGCTACCGGTGGTTAGGGCTGCAGAGTGAGGAACCTCCTGACAATACGTGCCGTGTCAAGGAGTACTGCCTTCTGAATCTGACCCTTGATCCAACCGTCTAGCGAGAGCCTCTCGAGGTGTTGGTCGAAGCTCTTCGCTATAAGGCCGTTCGCCGAAACGACTATCGGGACAATGCTCGTTGAGTCAACATTCCACATGGCGGTTACCTCGTGAGCCAAGTCAAGGTACTTGCTGAGTTTGTCCTTCTCAGCCTTCACGAGATTCTCGTCATGCGGAATGGTGATGTCAACGAGCACTGCCCGGCGTTGGGATCGGTCTATCAGCACGATATCAGGCTTATTGGCTACAATAGTCCTGTCCGTGATGATAGAGCGATCCCAATAGAGCAATGCACGGCCATTTTCGAGAACCGGCCCCGGTGTGTACTTGTAGTACGGCACCTCAGACTCCACAAGGCCGTATTGAAGGGCAAGTTGCTGATGGATGATCATGGCTACTAGGTTGTGTCTGTGCAAGTACTCTCCGTTAGCAAGATGAGAACAACCGGAACCGATATGTCGGAGAGATTCTCCGGGACGGCGGCATGCCCGACAGATGTCGACCGTACCGTCCTTCATGATATATTTCCGGTAGTTGTTCGTCTTGATAACTTCGTCCGCAATCGCACAGACAGAACCCTCGGTTTCCCCAAAGAGTCGCCGAATCGCTGCCAGTTCACCGACGCATGCAGGTCCACATCGGGCCCTGTTAAGGCCCGATAGAACCGCCCGTGCAGCTCCTTGCCTTTCCATACGTCCCTGTGATCCTCGGTGCTAAGTACCACTGGTTTACGCCAGTTCTCATTTGCCAAGGAGAGCGGCGTGAGGCCCTTGTCAACTGCCACCACATCGCGATGCATCCCGCACTCGTTGTTGAGGAAATACTCCCGGAGACTGCACACTTCACGGTTATGGAGGGTTTTGGCATTTAAAAAGCCTCGACTCCCCCCCCATTTCCGCGGAATGTACCGTCTCATAACAGACGAGCGCGGGAGCAGCATGCGATGCGAGGTAAGTAGTTGACGGACCTTTCTATCCAGGGTGTCCAGCTCGGTCTGAGTCCATCTTAGTATGCCAAAGGAGTATATTAGGGGCATCACCCAGCCGTTGAAGGCGCGCGTCTTGTTGCCACCCGACAAAAGACTGTTGAGTACTTTTGTCAGACGGCAAAAGAAGCGCTTCTTCACGGATTGCTTGACATTAGGGTATTATTATTATTATTTAAAAAGTCGTACTAAGCGGGCAATGCCTCTAATGTTGCAGATGTAGCTGACGGTTACCGCTTACCATCAGATAGATATATAATCTCTTTATTGACACCAGGATAACTAAATATAAAGCCGCGTTGACACGAACAGTCTCGAGGGGATTTGGATATCTACTCGGACGCAACTCGTATTGTGGCAACCTGTGGTGGCAACCCATAATCCGAGCTAGCTTGTATACGAGTAGTGTTGTATACGAAATGTCGGATTTTGTACTGTTTAGTACAAAATCCGACATTTTTAGACGTTGACTGTAAGCAATTATGAAAAGTATGAAGAATACGATCCGAGTAAACTTTGATAATGTTAACCGCTATCCTAGTACACTCGTACGAAGCTTACTCCTACGAGTCCACTCGATCCGAGAAGACTCTGATAGTGTCAACGCGCCTAAAACAGGAAATATTACAAGTAAGTAATAATTGGCGGTCTTATCGCTAAAAAGCGGTCTCTTCCAGACAACCTTTGGATGGACAGAGATAGATCAATCATCAGCTGGGCCCCCCGCAATACATTTTTGTGTTCAAATCTCCATTATCAAAAAATAGGCGCAGTTTTGAGAAAAATCAGACATTTAGATCAATCATCAGCTGGGCCCCCGCAATACATTTTTGTGTTCAAATCTCCATTATCAAAAAATAGGCGCAGTTTTGAGAAAAATCAGACATTTCTGTTGCTCTCTCATTCCCACTACACTTTCGACATAATAGTGGGAGTGGGACAACATTATTAGCTTCATACAAACTGTGATGGAATTCTAACAGCTATTTGGCAAAGTAAGCCTTTAATTAATCATGTTGATATTTTTTTAAGTACCTATAGCCATATTTATTTGTGACACTAACCAGTTTAGTTGTAAAGTATTTGTATTATTTATTTAATAAGTTATAATCATTATCAACTTTATTTTTGTAAGTTATTCAGAAAATTATCTTATCATGACATTGTGATATTGTTTAGAATGACATCAAAACAAGTTTATACAATTTTTTGATCAATTTCGATTATGAAACATGTGTTCGCAATAGCACTAATTAGCTCAATTTAATTTTAGTTTAGACTATTAAGTTGGAGTATTTTGAAGTGATATTAATCATTGTTTAAATAATTTATTTTGTTGTTAATGTTATTGTGGCTGCCATGTTTTTGCGGTTGTATTTTTGTATTGTTGGAACATCATTTATATATTTATGATATTTTTAGCAGTTCCTATCGCATGCCAACATATTAATTTGTAAAGGAAAGATAACCTAAGTTAAGTGTAAAAAGCTTCGATCAATTATACAACTAGATTCCGGCGGGGTAATTACGTAAAATTTGCAACAGCAATGCGACAGCAGTAGCAAAGCAACAGCAGTAGCGTAGCATACATGCTCGACACCACTAATGATGTATGACAGCAATCACCGCGAGATTTACGCCTGTCGCAAACCTGTTGCGAGTTAGGTAATAAGGGGGCGGGTCACATACAAACTCAAAGGTATTTTCTGTCCGCGTCTACATACACTTATACAGTTACATTCGCTTACGAACTGAGACAAAAGTTTCAAGTTCAACCCAATCACAACCACAGTGCCTCGTAATAAAGTCACAAATCCTTAAAACATTACCATCACTCGCTACGAGCAAAGCAATTAATTATACCTGTCATTTCAAATTGAAATTACGTAGGTTAAATAGCAATTATTGTGAAATTAACCTTAAGGGCTTACATATAAAGTACTTTTTGAACTGATTCGAAATAAGAGCTCACGCCGCAAGTGGGATCTTATTTACTGAGATGTTTTTTTTTGCGCCGATGCGATATCTAGGGTATACCTGACCGAAGGTAAAAGGTGAAGAAAAAATTTGAACATGAGATCACTGATCACCGTAGCTTATTAAGTAAAGCATGTACCAGCTAAAGGATGCGGGTTCAAATCCCGTTCGTGATTAAAAATTTTCCTCTACAAATTAATCTAACATTTATATGTTTTTTAAGAATACTTCTACTCTGTCATATAGTCTTCCATTTGTCGATGCATTTAATTAATCACAGTTTCCTACTTGCAGCTTGATTATAATGTAAAAGTTTATGTACTTATAGTTAACAATTAATAATGACAATAATTGCAACCCTTGCGAATCCTAGTTATAAAAATGATTATTGTAATCTATTAAAAATTAAAAGTTAATCGTCAATAGAACGTCAATTTTGTAGGATTTGTAAGACGCGATTACAGGCTCAAAGTTGTTCGACGAACGGACGCCAGTGCAACTTTCAATAATAATGGTTAAGGCTCGGTATATTCGCAGATCCACTGGTTCGCGCTTTGCGACATTTTTGAAGGTATTAAATGAATTTACTTACGAAAAATTTGGCTTAACTATATGTTCTCATGAAACACATTATAAAATATGTATATTATAAATATTAATTTTTTTTTCAGTCTATCCTTATTTTATGTATGAAAACTTCTTTGGATTACTATGATATTTTTGTGGAATATTTGTAATGTTATTCATGAGAACACAATTTAGCCAGATTTTTCATAAGTAAATTCAGTTATTTAATCTTCAAAAATGTAGCAATACGCGAAGGTGATTGTTATTTATTTAAAGAACATTGTTGTGCCAACACAATAACATGAAAGTAACCTAAAACTGTTATTTTAATTGGTTTTAGTATGAAATAGGGTTTATTTTAGCAGCGCTAGTCAAAAATATGAAATTAATGCTGTGAGTAATATAATCGAAATCCTAAAAGGATTGTTATCTCGTTTGTATTTTCATCCTTACGCTTATTAATACATTGTCAGTTTTTATTCACACTAACAATATTACTTAACTCCATAATTGATTATCTCTGATAAAATGATATGTGTTAAAATGTTAAAATTCGATGTGTGTCTGTTGTCCGTTCCACATAGATATAATGTACTCTGCTGCGTATGTTTTTCAGTACAATACCCCCAAGATATAACATCTTTTTTTATACATATAGGCGTATGTATCTTTAAATAAATCTTAGAGGAATTACACTGTATAGCGCGGGTGGCCAAAGTGTCGACCGCGGAGGCTTTTGCGGTAGCCCGCTAGACAAAAATTGTCAGGAATGAAAAAGTTTTTGTTATTTCATTGAGTTTACCTAAAGTAAACCCGTTCTTATGGGAGTTTTACGGTGTTGCCCTCTTATTTTTTAACTAAAAATTTGCTATACTTAATAATACCAAGATTCATCAAAATCCGTCCAGCAATTTCAGCGTGACGCGTGTTCAAAGGAACGTAACAGACAAAAATTAAGAAAAAAATTGGTTTTGTTTCTATATCTAGCCGTGAAGCTTAATATCAGGCGAACGACTAGCTCGGCACGTCATCGGCAGCCGTACTGTGATCTCTAGAAGTCACAGTACGGCCCCAGATTACACAAAAAAATTGTTAAAGAAGTGTACCGCAATTAAAATTTTCTAAAAATATTGTATGTACCTACAGATTTAGTCTGGTTACAGTTTTATTGCTGGCGGTACCGGTAGACCGCTGGGTTATTTTGAACCATAATGTAACCCGCTTACTTCACAAGTTTGGCCACCCCTGCTGTATAGTATGAAAGAAATGTTAAAATGCAGTTGAAATGGTTGTAAAGTGATTTCAAAGAAGCGTTGCCACTCTGAATTTGGTGAGAGTGTTTTAGTATTAGCACGTAGTACTATTATATATTCTGCGGCATTGTAATACGGACAAAAAGTTTTTTTTTAGTTTTATGAAAAAAGCTTTTTTTTTTAATAAAACGAAAATTATCTTTTAGTACGTACGATGCTCAGTCGTTGATCAAGTCTTTTTTCATTCATTTCATTCATAAAGTGATTATTTTGTGAATGAAATTTCGACTTGAGCACCGATTGAGGATTTAGCGTCGTTCAGTAATACAGGCCGTAAATTACTGCTGTTCCTAAACGCGCGACTTGTTCAAGCGCCTAACTTCAGAGCGGTAAAGTTTCGACACATTCTTAGAATTTTTCACGATCAAAAATAATACTCACCAATATTATGGTTGACTGCAATTTGTGCAGTTTCTTTTTTCTCCCACTTTTATATGTATATGACAATAATTTTGTAAACTGTTATAGTATGTTATTGCATATAATCAATCGTGCATTGTGTGTTGTGTGTATCAATGTATAGTCAATTATTAGTCGGGAATAGACATTGAAGGAAACTTGATAAAAAACATGAAGCTATGAGCTTAAATATCTATTCAGGGGTCCGTCTTCGTGTATATTCCCGACATATCATGTGTTAAAAACTCGCAAAGCTTTGTTAGATTTAAAGTTGAAAGAAATAAAATAAAACCATATTACACAGGTAAATATTTCGTTTAATTTACGGCCGTGCGTTAGTTTGCTACCCAAGTACCAAGTAGATACTATTGTCTATTATGTGGTCTGAAAGTTTAAAACAGTGTTTGTCTATCACAATTTCTAAAGTTGCAGCCGTTTTGCAAATCTTATAATACTTTACATACGTATAGTAGCTGTTAGATATAACCCTGTTCATCGGAAGAGAAGGGAAAAAGTTTCGCCTGCCTCCTTTCTATTGCCGTCCCATCCATTCATCCTTTTCCCTTTCCCTTCTCTCTTCCTTTCGACAGTATGAGCGCCTTTAGTGGCTTCATCTTCGGTGCTGGCTGTTTTTTCGTAGCGTATGGATAACGTCACGTAATTAATTAGTATCTTATACCTATCGTGAAAATGACACAATGGTTATTAATTTGAATACTTCGTAATTTTTCAAAATATTGATAACTACTGTCATTTAAATAATATACTTACAAACAAAAAATGATTTCCTTATTGTCTCGTGCAATCCGCACTTGGCCGTTTTTGAATACATAAAGTACGGTCTCCTAAATCTCTAATGCTATTCTGAAAAATTTGCTAACCATACCAAAACAGCGAAATTCCAGCGTGAGCGTGACGCGTTTGCAAAGGGAGATAGAGACAGACAAATAATAAAAAAAAAAATTTCTAAGTATTTCTATTTTTTTTATTGTTTATAGGCAAAGCATTTCGATTCTATATCGATAAAGAAGTGTAATGCGATCAATATTCAATATGTACCTATTGGTTTATCTCAGTTTTATTATACTACCTACCTATGTATAGATAAAGTCTAGGTATTTTATATAGGTATACTTTTTTATGTAGCTCTTGTGTACCTACCTAACTATATTCCAAAAAGCGGAAACTAGCATCGTGTAGTAAAAATATTGAGAACAAAAATGCACCTGCACCTCGTTATAGGTCTACCAGAATCTGATCATGGCAAATAGGGAAAATAGTATCATCGATCTTAGAAGAAACAAATATCCCTTAGTAGTCTGTGGAAGAAACAAGTCCAATATCCTTGGAATTATGGAAATAACGAAATGAAAACCGTAATTTTCCGGCGAAAACAGCACAAATTTGTTTTTTTGTCATATTTGGGTTTGGTTACACTACTCGACGCTAGATGGCTGTAAAATAAATAAGAACAGCAATACTGTCATTAGTCTGCCAGTGTCAAACATTTCTGTCAAAAGTGTCAAGCTGTCAAGTCAAGCAAGTGTCAACTGTCAACAAGCGAAGCGAGAGCGACGCTGTGAGTGTGTAATGTGCGATTGTTTAGTTGTCGTAAATAAGTATTTTACAGTGATTTACGGTCTTATTGTGGATTATCACATATTATTACACTAATTTTTACCAAACAAGCAATTCACCATGGCCACAGTAGGTCCAAAGAAGGATGGAGGGCCAAATGTTGAATATTTTCAATCACCGGAATGTCTAGCCCAATTTGACCAGATTCGCGTTTGGCTGCAGAAAAACTGCAAAAAGGTGAGTGAGGTGAAGAAAAACTCTTCGATTTGTGACCCTATATTACCTTCATCATATAGAAACGGCATTATAAACTATGGCGGATTTTTTAATAGGTTACAAAGCTATTCGTACTTCATAGCCTTAATCCAGTTTGTTACAGCAGTTTCCATCTTCTTACCGGCTATAATTATTTAATACTGCTATTATATCTTATTTACAGCATGTGCAAACTGATCCACCGACTAAGGAAGGCTTGGCGCAGCTGGTAATTCAACTGATCCAATATCAGGAGAGTAAATTGGGGAAGAATGCATCGGATCCTCCATTTCTAAGGCTTCCGGTAAGTACACAGTCATTTAGGTAGCTTTATTATGTTGTTGGAGTCTAATAAGCTTAGGAACCATCAATAATGTTCACTGAATCCCTTGTGTTGTCTGACACAAACAAATAATTTTAATGTAAGGAATATTATTAGCCCATACATTCCCACTGCTGGGACCAGCCTTGTTTCAGAGGGAGAGAGTGTAGGGCATAATCCACCCTGGCTAAGTGGTGGTTGGATGATGCACATCCTTGGATTTTATAATGTTTAATTAACATACTGGTTTTGTTAAAAAAGTTTTCTTTCGTTTCATGATGGTTACTTGTGCCTACTATTATTTATTCCATGTCATTGTGTGGTGAAAATTGCCTGCATTACTAGAAAAGTAATTAATCTGTGGCTGAGTGGGATTCAAACCAGGGTTTTAAACTGATGCATTTGTAAAGTTACACAAGGTACTGCTGAGCTATGCTCGCTTCAAAGACCTGTCTATTTCTAATTGGGGGGGGATATGGCCTGCACTGACATCCCACATAGGGTGTTTTGTGCATTCCCCCCCTGCCAGCCTATCTACCTTAGCCAACCCATTTCCTTAAAATAGTGGAGCAAGACCCAAAGACCTGTGTGTAAATGTTATCATATGCTAAAGGCTCCTAATCATAGCCAGATATGTGTAACTAAAAATGTAAGCAGGTCATCATGGCTCCAATTGAAAAATTTACATGGTGTTAGTTTGTTAATTATTGATGGCTCCAGTTTTTGTTTTATTTATTTATTTATATATAGGTACACAAAACAAATTACAATCAATGACTTATTCAAAATAGGTAGACATACTAATAAATTCAGTTCTGGATTGTAGCTTAGACTATGTGTATACAGAAAAATTAAATTATAGGTACAATCACTATCGAGACATGTGGATGAAAGTAGGTACCCATCAGCATAGTTGTGTTTGAATCCAAGGAATGTTGGAGATATGAACATCCATACATCTTCTAACTACATTCAGCATTTAAACATTATGTTAAGTATAATCATAGATTCATACAGTGAGTCTAGCACTACTATTTATAATAAAAACCTGGGTCTTTACAAGTCAAGAGTGAAAGGGAATGTCATGGGCAAACATGCTCCCCTTCGTCACTTACCATCAGGTGAGTTGTTGTCAAACATATGCCCATTTTAGCATAACAAAAGATGTAAAATAAAGCCATTATATATACATTTCAATTAAACACTAACCACATAAACTTAATCAATAATAGGCAGCATTAGGAAAGTCAAATTTATTTTCTGGCAGTCCTTTAGAGCCAGTTCCCTCTATAGCAAACAATGACCCGGCCTCAGGTTGTAGCGCCAGCTGTCCTCTAGTCAGTCCGAGTCGGCTTGTTGTGACAAACAAGGTGGATAAGTCAAGTCCACCGAACATCACTGATGTCACTTTGTCAGCGGGTAACTTGTGTTGCTCAAGCAGTTTGCCGGCTCTTGAATCTATCTTTATTACCTGAAATGTTTGTTACAAAGTTATTTTTTGTGCCAACCCCTTTCTTTACATGTAGGCAAGTGGAGGACCCCGTAGCCTACCTAATATCATCAGCTGGGTTAGAAAGGATGGTAGGCAAACAAGTTTTTCCCCTGTTTTACTCCACTTGACAAGTAAGCAAGAATGAAGAAAGTGACATTTATAAGCAGTTAAAGACAATTTGGTCTACCATCCATGTTAACCCAGCTGTAGTACATCTAGTGTCACAGGACATCTGTGATACTAAAATTGTACCACTAATCTGTTGCTTACCCAGTGATAATACTTTTTTGACCCATTTAAAATGTTCATGTACATGTTTTAATGTTCATATTTAAAGGTTAACAAGATTTTACTAAGAGACTAACTAATCATTATCCTGAATTTTAAAAAATCAGTCCTTAAACATGTTTGAACCAAGAAAGTATTGTTATGTATATCTTAATGTTAAATTCCCTTCATAATTTTTCTCTCTGTACTCTATATTTTTCCCATGTTTTTTGTGGCAGTGTAATTAAGGCAAGTTTCATTTTCATTGGTTCAGAAGGATTGATGTCAAAGCCACACAAAAAATACAATATGCATATTTAATTAATTTACCTTTCCACCATTAAAGCATGCTACCCACAAGTTTCCATCTGAGTCTATAGTCATGCCATCTGGGAATCCAGTTACATTGTTAGCTTGGAAGCTGAACAGAGTTCTCCTGCTACCTGAAAATGAAAGTAGAATAGATATTTTGTTTTGTGTTTTGTCTCTTCAACATTACCAAATGGTGTAACACAACACAAGGCGTTTTAATTTTTTCAAATCATCATCATCGTCATCAACAGCCGAAGACGTTCACTACTGAACATAGGCCTCCCCCAGAGAGCGTCACTTTATGCGGCTGCTCGCCTGCTGCATCCATTGGCTCCCCGCGGTTTTCACCAGATCGCCGCTCTATCTAGTGGTGGCCGGACTACGCTGCGTCTTTCAGTATTCAAAATCAATGGGTTCGATTTGGGGTTAGGACTATTAATTTCTCAATAATCCAATAATGCAGTTTTAGTTTACATCAAAATCGGGCCCGTGACGTCTCTGAGTACTTTGGCTATTCCTCATGTTTTGTATTTGGCCTACCACGCCCAATTGAAAAATTAATCCTGTATATTACCAAAAACAACTTTATCTATATATACTTACGAATAGCTCCCTTCTCAAGGTCGAAATCGAACACGTCTATATTTCTCGTCGGCGTGTCGATATAGAACATGAACTTGCTGTCGGAAGTCCACGCTATCCCGTTAGAGATGGACACTGGCCGCACCTTCTCTTCAGGGTTCACGTAGTTCTCCTTGTCCAACATATATAGAGTGGCTTGATCCTTGTCTACCTCGTTACCCACTTCTTTGCCCATCGTTCCTGAAAAAGCATTTTTTAATGTAAATAAATATTTGTGGACATTTCACACAGCGCCATCTAGCCCGGAACTAAGCAAAGCTACCACTGCAATACTTTTTTATTTCTGAATACATACTTAGAATACAATATAACACCCAGACACAGAACAAACATCGATGTACATATGTCACACAAATGTTTGTTCTTTATCCTGGATGGGAATCGTACCCACAACCTATAGTTCAGAAGGCAGAGGTACCTATTACAGACTGCGCTGTCTGTCAACAGAGAGGCCAGCATTAAATGAGTCTAAAAAATCGAGCCACTTCATTATTTACTTTTTAACATCATCACCAACAGCCTGAAGAGATCCACTACTGAACATAGGCCTCCCCCACAGAGCGCCACTTTGAGCAGCTGCTAGCCTTTACATACAATTTTTTTAAACTAAAGTTGGCTGGCCTGATAGCTCAGTTGGTGGTAGCCCTGCCTTTTGAACTGTAGGTTGATTCCTACCCAGGACAAACATTTGCGTGATGAACATAGGTGTTTGTTCTGTGTCTTTATGTATTTACAAACAGAAAAAGTTTCTATGTATTCTATCAGCTATCTGGTTCCTGGTTGGGTAGTACAAGCTTTGCTTAGTTTGGGGCTAGACGGCGCTGTGTGAAATGTCCACAAATATTTATTTATATATTATTTAAAGTTGGTTGTAATCAGATAAACCGGAACGATGTGAGAAAAGCTCAGAGAACGATGTGAGTTCACGTTTCATAAAACGTGAACTCAGATGAAATGTTAATTATTCAGGGTAAAACTCGTCTGACTTTTCATATCGAAACTAAAGCCGAATTTAAATAAAAATGAGTGTATAACTGTCTTCGTTCCACTGTAAGAGGCCACCTATTGAACGTCTTATATCCATCTATATGCAGTATGCATATAAAATACAATGCAGTTGCATACATACTTTTAGTATGCTCGTTTGTGAATTGACATCCTGGAAATGGTTTTCGGATGCACAGTCTAATGTTATCAGCTAAAGAAAAGTTGTTTTATATAAGTATGTTGCGAAAAACAAGCAAGTCTAACAAGAGTCATTTAAATTATATTTTTCATATACCTTTCTCACTACTGAAAACATGGTATGACACCGCATTTTGATTCTTACTTACCAAACCACAGTCTCCCTTTAGCGTCAACCTTCCCATCATTGCACCGGTTGTCCGGATGCCCTAAGTCGACCGCGCTCAGGAGTCTCAATGCGTTGTCACCTTCAGGCGCATCCCAAGACAAGAGATATACTTCAGAACGTACTGTGATGAGGACCAGTCTAGGATTGTCCTTAACGGTCACCACCAGTGTGACGGGTCCATAACCTGTAAAGCATTATTGTATTATGAATCAGCCTATATTGTCCCGCTGTTAGGTACAGTCCTTTCAGTGATTACTGATGGGGAACCCTACACTGCGCGCATTGCCATTGCTACGTGGCGTACTCTCTCTCACAGAGGAGCTCGAGGCGAACACTGGCAATGTTGTGTCGGAGAAATTTGGCCGTCCCAGAGCTGCAGAAGGCTCCATGACGCGACGGCGCTGCAGACGGCTCCATGACGCGACGGCGCTGCAGACTGGCAATTCCCCGGGAGTCGATTGCCACCGGAGCTTAAGCCACGGCAAGGGAGTATTCCGAAGCCGACACCTACACAAGGTCGGCGGAAGAATCCAGTCAGTCAGTCACTACTGTGGGCAGATGCTTTACATAAGCGCTTGACTCGTCCATCTACTTCACCTAACTCACCTTGCCTGTAGACCGTACGATCCTCTTCCCTAGAAACTCAGTCGGTGTCGGTACCACAGAGCATTAAAAAATATGACACGTCGCACCTAGATAGAGGCGCTCTGTTAACATTTGACACGAACAATCGACTATGGCAGATGACATAAATTATATCGACGGCAGCAAACAACAAACGGCTATCTATAAAATCACATGTTTCCAGGAGAGCGTTTTGAGAGTCCTAATGATCTTGTACCAATACTTTCCGGAAATTATACTCGTGTTGGTAGGAGTCGGCCATGTTTTTTTGCCTTTATTTTTATCATTAGCCGAAAGACTGCCACTGCTGAACATAGACCTTCCTCAAAGAACGCCACTTCGCAACTTAGGCCTTGTACCATAGAATAAATAATAGTAGGTACTATTATTTATTACATTTACGTACGTATTACTCTGACTCTCAAACATCAATATGAAAATGGCATCTGTAACCACACCCCGCTAGGTGGACCAACCGCGGGAAGCCGATGGATGCAGGAGGCGAGCAACCGTTCAAAGTTGCAGGGGGCCTATGTCCACCAGGCTGGTGATGCCAGTGAGAGGCCAGTGGGCAGACGGACTTTTTTCGCAGTAATTAAACTTTCCACCTCCGGTTTTGTTTCACCAGTTTTTTGTTTGTTTTGCCATTGTTGCTGAAAATGAATTTGTAAGCTCTCGAGTTATCAAATTGCTTCAATAAGTTGGGAGACGATTTCGTAAGCAAATTCAAACACGTTTAGACTTGGGATTTTTCAACTTACGCAAGTAGTAAAAAATTACGATAAGCGACGTACAAAGTGTTTACATTTGTAAATTTATCGCAAGTTAATTACGTAAGTTACTTTTTTTTGTTATATTAGCCCATATTGTCCCACTGCTGGGCAAAGGCCTCCCTTCCCTTTTTCCAAGTTTTACGGTCTAATGCTTGTGGGCCAATCCTTCGCATAAGCGTCCAACTCGTCCCTCCGCCGCCTAGGCCGGCCTCGCGGCCGTTTAACTCCCATGGGAACCCAGTCAGTGTAACGTAAGTTACTTAGGTGAGTAAAATTTACAAGTGCATGTAATGGCGGCCAAAAATGTAATAACTTACATTAAATAAATAAATCTTGATTCTTTAAATTTGCAATAATTAATACAACATTTGAAAGAAAATCATCATCATCGTCAACAGCCTGAAGACGTCCACTGCTGAACGTAGGTCTTCCCCAGAGAGTGCCACTGTGAGCGGCTGCTCAACTCCTGCATCCATCGGCTCCCTGCGGTTTTCACCAGGTCTTCGGTCCACCTAGTGAGGGGCTGGCCTACGATGCGTCTTCCGGTTCGTGGAAAAAGAAAATAGTAAAGTTCAATAAACTGATAAATTTTTTTTTTTCGAAATATGGCATGCCTCCTTATCTACTTTGCACAAAATAAAGAACTATTCCAAAACATGAAGAAAGAATAAGAAAAAGTGTAGACTGGCTCTCCACTAGGTGGACCGATGACCTTGTCAAAAAACCCGCGGGGAACCGTTGGATGCAAGAGGTAAGCAGCCGCTCAAGGTCTATGAGTGAAGCCTATGTTCAGCAGTTGCCTCTTCAGGCTGATGATGATGCTAAATGCTAATACGTACATATTTAACTATATTAAACGTACTCTAGGAACGCAAATAGAACATAAAATTTTGAAGTACATTGAGATTGCCAATAATCAACCAAAGTAGAAACGAACATGTGGCAGATGTCTTTTGTACTTTGATTTGACGTGCCGAATGGTACGACACAGAGACGGACAATTTATAAAAGTGCGTGCGTACTACGTAAAAACTTACTTCGTTTACTTCGTAAAAAAGGTGTAGTTGTCTTTATATACGCTATAAAATACCAACAAATAATGATATATTCCTCATCCGTCCACTGCTGGACATAGACCCGCCCAGGAAGCGCCACTTTGAGTGGCTGCTCGCCTCCTGCATCCATTGGCTGCTCGCGGCTTTGACCAGATCACCGGTCCACCTGGAGGGGGACCGGCCTACTCTTCGTCTTCCAGTTCGTGGTCGCCACTCAAGAACCTTTCGTCCCCATCGGTTGTCAGTTCTACTAGCTATGTGGTCTGGCCTGCCCATTGCCATTTCAACTTGCTAATTTTAAGAGCTATATCGGCCAGTTTAGTTCTCCTGCGGATCTCCTCGTTCCGGAGCTTATCTCGCAGGGAAACCCCGAGCATAGCTCAACTAACTCTAGCTGTTAACTTTTAAGGTGGAAGTTTTGTCCATCTGGACTCGTCATCAGCAGCCCAATACGTTCCCACAGCTGGGGCACGGGTCTTCTCTCGCGAGAGAGAGGGTAACTAGGGGTCAATTACGGGAACATGGAATACACGTTCTCAAATTTCGAAGAGCCTGGCTTTTCTGGCCTACCAATTGCTATTCCATTGACTCGGTACTACACCTGGGATGGATCCGGATGATTATTCGCCTTACGTGCGCTCTGATCTCCGGAGCATATTTCAAATATCAGACTAGGTAAGACTAAGGACCGTGTAATATTGAAAACGGTATTTCTGTTTAACACAAGTAACTAACGACTATGTAGTTACTGACGGTCTTCCCCAGTGTCTTCTGCAGTAAAGCCTTACCGATTTCTTTAGTGGTGATGTTGCCACTGTTCACGTCGTAGCGCAGCACCTTCTGTCCATTTATATCGACCCAGTAAAGCGCGTTCTCATCGCCGGCCCAGTGAGGACCCTCGAAGTGTATCCCGCCGCGGTATATCTGCATCGAGGAAATTTGGTTATGTTTGCTATAACTTTTTTTAGGTATAATCAGTTATATTACACTCCAAGATTAGTTGTTTTGCTCTAATCTCCACGAGGCAACCAAAAATCAAGTGTGGTTAGCCGGACCGCTTGCCGGAGCAGAATTACGTCTACTGAATTGCGCCTTAGGTTAGGCGTAAATGAAATTTTGGTAAGTCAAAATACTAGATAGACTATTTCCCTCGTAAAGACTACTGTCACAAACAACACGCATACAAACTTTAGTCTGTCACAACTAATTTTAGTAGGTGCAGTTTTTTTTTTTGAACGGGCTAATGCTGTTGGTCTCTACCGACCTTTACAGCGTCACCGGGCGGGGGTAGGTGCAGAGTACAATTATGAACATATATCAGCAAAAAAGAAACAAAACCCGAACCCGTCATTAAAATAATTAACAATGGCACTAGGAATTTTGAATTTATTGATATACTCACGTTTTTAATAAGCGGCGCTGTTGTCCTGTAAGCACTAACACTGGCCACTAATAAAGCTATTAACACAAAATAGTGAGAGACGTTCATTTTTATTATTTAAAAAAAAACTTAATTATCGAACGTTTGTTATATTTTATCGCTAAGGTTTTTAATTTGTAACAGTTGTATCACACGCGACGTGCGAAATGAGACTGGGCAGTCAATGCTATGCTATGCCTCAACCTCTCACGGACCGGTGATTGTGTTTTTGCTTATAATATGGATACATACGATTTGTTGACAAATCGTGTTGGTGACTCCTACTCAGGCTGTTCATGTGGTACTTTTAAGAGCTTACGGTTGTGAGTTTCGCAAATATAAATTAGAAATCGAATTGGTCGCGTGCTTTGCGCTCATTTTTATTTACGCAAGAGAGATTTAATCTTAAGAGCTTAACATACGCCAATGACCTTGAGCGTTGGACACAAAGTTATTAATAAGAGCCACCTGGGGCGCCACACTCGCAGGTTTGACAATGAGCTAGAGTTTGTCAAAGATAAAAACAATTTCAGATGAAACTCCGTGAAAAATATATCTACCTATTATAATAATATTATGGTGCCCGGTTTATTACTTATATAATATATCATCTATATTACTTATAATAAAACTGTAACAGGTCCAAATCTGTACGTTGAAGATAATATATAGAAATTTATTTTTGAGGGCTCCATTTTGATGGCCTTGATAGCTCAGTTGGTAATGGCTCTGCCTTCTGAACTATAGGTTGTGGGTTCAATTCCCACCTGGGACAAACATTTGTGTGATGAACATCGATGTTTGTTCTGGTGCTGGGTGTTGTATTGTATTCTGTGTATGTATTTACAATCAAAAAAAGTATCTAAGTATACATTTTTTAATTTTTGTCAGTCTGTCTGTCTGTATCTTGGCTGAGCATTTCGCCGAAACTACTGAATCGATTCAAATGAAACTTGGCATGATTTGAGTTTATATTACGAAGTACGCTATAGCATATACCTACTTTTAATCCCGAAATTCAGCGCGGGTTCCTCGGGAGAGGGGATAAAAGTAAAAATATGTACTTAGTTGTAATTCCTCCTCCTATCCTATCCTATACTATGGGAAAGAGAGAAGAGAGGGGGAAAGATGATAGCTGGCACACCTGCCTCTATTCGGCGTTTCATCCATTCATCCTGTTCCCTTATCTTTTCCCTCTTCCTTAGGAGATAAGGCGTAAAAATAAATAATTAACCCGTGCGAAGCTGGGGTGGTTTAGCTAGTAGCTAGAAAACCGGGAGCCCACCTTTGGACTAGCTTCGTTCGCAGGTACAGCAGGTTCGTTCTGGGATAGGTAATCGTGAGTAGCATATAAAATAGGGCATTACCTACCTACCGTGAGTTGATTGATAATGATGACACGTCAACTTGTACAATCAAAATAAACAATCGTCGTTATGTTGAAGACTTTGGTCGGCCTAAAAACTCTGATATCAGCTAGGGATAAATCACTCAACCTACTCTAAACACATAATTTCTAGCACAAGCAGGGCTGTCCAACCAACGGCCCGCTGAAAAATGTACTTTACGAGTTGCTAGTACAAAGTTGTCTGACGTACCTACTTAGTACAAAATTGTTAAAAATATATTGGACTACAAATAGAACTAGCGACGTATTTATCTCGTCAATCTCTTGCTGATTTTGCTAATATTTACAATTAAAAATTGCGCTTGTGTTTAATACATAAAAAAATATTATTTTGGAGGCTTGCATTAAATAAAATTAAGCGAGATGATTTTAAAATATATTTTACAAAATACAATCAATCGTAACACTTTTTAAACTTTTGTGACTTTAACTCATATTATTAGGTTGGGGAAAAAGTCTTTTCGCATTATAGTAAGTATGAACTTGTAATAAAATCTCTTTGGCTATACTATTTGTATCTGGCTGGTTTTATCATTAAAAGTTTAAATTTTAAAGAAGATAATTCCATATTCAAATTAGGAAAATGTGTGATTTTTATTTGTTTTTCGTACTGTGAAGATGAGTGAATCTAATGAAGAAACTCGATACATTTTAAAATTTTACTACAAAAAACATGGACCTAATAAAAAAAGAAGGACGGAGTCCCAATTGATCCCGAACCGAGGTACCCTTAAGAAGTTGGAACGCTAATAAGTACAAGCGGACACGCACACACTCACATCATAGGAAGTCTATCGCCTGCCATTACTGCTCCGGACGTCGCCCAAGACGCTTAGAAAAAAAAAAATGCCGTCTTGCGTTGTGAAAAGTTGTCGGAATCATAGCAGTATGATAAAAAAAACTCAGGGGATCACTTTTCACAAGTAAGCTTGTTATTATTCCACTAATTTTTTGCTTTTTCGATAAAATTATTGAGATGCAATCAATGCACAAAACCAGCTTAGTGTTGCCAACAATCAAACTTGCAAATTACCCGGAAGTGTGGGAGAATGACGAAATTGTGTTCGAATACAAGTTATTCACATATATATTGATCATAATTAGAGAACTGACTATATGCAAATGCATATTTCCATTATGCATATTATGCATGTGTTGGCCTTTTTCAGGTTAATAAATATTTTACCTGTAATGGACCTACTAATCGTGCATATTTGGGCAGGTTTTCTTTAAAACAAAAAAAAGTAAAGTGTCGTGAAATTTATTAATAGATACTTACTTTTAAAAATTAAGACGTGTTTTTGACTTTTTTGGTTGGCAAACTGTCAGAAGGGCCATGATTGGTTGATACTTGATAGGTTGGTAGTGTTGGTACCATCAGCCAATCATGGATGGTTCCGCTCGAAGAAAATTGAGTTTGCTGGGGAGTCCAGCCATTACGAAAATGTCGAAAAAGCAGTTAATTCCCGTTGAGCAGCAGTGGCGTCAAGACATATGACACTTACTAGTATTGGAAGTTTGTATAATAAATAACAAATATACATAATGGAAGATGCAAGTTTCATTTCAAAATTAAAGTAGATAAATACGAGTGATGTGTTCATAAAACATTTTCAGCAAAAGCCTGGCTATAATTCTTTGTGCGAAATAAACAGTTTTATTGACTGACTAGCAGACCCGACCCGGTTAGTTAGTTTTACGCCCTAGCCCTATCCAAAGGAAGAAAGAAATGGGAGAGGAAAAGCCTGAATGGAGGCAGGTGCGCCTCTGTTTACCATCATACATTCATCCTTTTCCCCTATCTTTTTAGCTCTCCCTTCCTCTTCCCTATAGCATAAAGGATAATATGGAGTGGCATCAACTTCGTTGCTGACGATGTTTTATCGTAGTGTATGGATTACATCGCGCAGGTATAACTGTAACTACAAGGGCTGCACTGCCGAAGCTCACCGTACTATCGTACACCATGAAATTACCGCTAGGATTAAAAATTTAGTAATCTTTTGGCAACATCTGACTCTAAGTCTATACGATAAATAATGCACACCAGCTCTAGGTCATCGTAAAGTAGGTAGGTACCCTATAAGTTGCATCTAATATGGACAGACAGATACACAACAAACTAATCCTATATGGGTTCCATTTTCATACTGAAACGGAGCAAATATAGCATTAATAGCGTATAAAAGGATATATATATTTATGTCGTATTAGTTTTTTACAAATTCAGATAGGACTAACCCTGAGGGATGAAAAATAAAATGACATTAGTTATTAAATTTTGACTACCCTGTTACAAGATCGCGTAGCTTTTTGGTCATACAAAAAGTCACACCAACGTCAGATCTTTTTTTTGTCGGTTTCGGGTAATTTTCTTAGATGGCAATTCTTTAATCCGTCACACATGTTTAGGTGTCCGCCATTGCTGTACGTCAGTTCGATGTCAATCAAAACTCATTCCTGTTTTTTTTAATTCTATGACAAAAACGGAAAAAATGCAAAGCAAGCCGCGAAAAAAAATTGCGATGTTTATGGACCTAGTGCAGTGTCTGTGAGAGTAGCACAAATTTGGTTTAAGCGTTTTCAATCCGGAAATTTTGATGTCAAAGATGCACCTCGCTCTGGTCGCCCTATTACGGATAAAATGGATGCCATTTTTTTAAAAAAGTGGAGCAAGATCGGCATATCAGTAGTTACGACGTAGCTGAAGAACTGGGAATTGACCACAAAACAGTTTTGGCGCATTTGAAAAAAAATGGGTAGGTACACAAAAAAGCTCGATATTTGGGTCCCTCACGAGCTCACTGAAGGAAACCTAATGAACCGTGTACTCATCTGTGATTATTTATTACGACGTAATGAAACCGAACCATTTTTGAAGAAGCTGATAACTGGTGATGGTAACACGTTCAATTTTATAGATCAATAAAATTGACGAGACCACTTAAGTCAATGTTTTCTCCATACTGTAAACCGAAGAACATTGACCAATACTAACCCTAAACGATCAATAAAATTGATCAATCACAAAGATTGATCAATAAAATGTAACGTGTATGGGGCCTAACGCTAATTTAGTTCGACTGGAACCCTACCCTGCCAAAAGAGTTTAAAATACCTATACTGACCTTCTGTGCTAACGATCTATTATTGTTCCAAATACTTTTACTGACATTAAAGTCACTAAGAACTAATCAAATGGCTCTAAAACCGACTTTTTCGTATAGTCAATACCTATTTATTGGCTGTTTAATTGATAATTTTCATACAAATAAGAAAAACATGTAAAATATTTTATAATAAACAGCAGCGCGTCCACCCGTTGGCACATGCCGGGGCAGACTAATTCACGCCCCGCCAAGGGCCTCGCCCTTGGCTCGCCGCAAAATAACGCAAAATATTACTAAACAGACTTAATTTTGGCTCTAAAAATAAAATGATCAATTGAGCTTGTATATTTTTAAATTTCCTATCCGAGGGTGTAAAAATATTTAATGACGCAATCTTCCTTTACGCGGCATTGTACACTGTGTGACTGGAAAGGCGTTCTAAAAGTATTTTTTTTATTCATAATGTACCTAGTAATCGAATATTTTGTTCAATTGATAAGTACAGGTGCAGAATGATCTTATTGGTGATATTTTTTTCATGTCTGTAGAATTCATAGGTTCTTCAGTATGTTTAGTTAAAAAGACGCGTTTGGCCTATGTTAAAGGCTTAATAAGAAAACTATCTAGCAATGTACACTTGTAGGGACAATTGTAATGATCGAAACCGCGGGGTATCTTTAGTTTTTTCGAATATAAAATACGAACGCCAAAGTAGTAAATCTAATCAGTTGCACAGAAATAATCTTGACAAAACTTTTTTAATTAAGTACACAAAGTTGCTTTTTAACCCATTTTATTTCTCTATTTATATTTCCATCGATCCAAACAACCTTGCTCAGTCAAATCTAGACTCAAAACAGACTGTGAAATCAGAAGTAAAAAATACTATTCTATTATAGTAGGTACATCAATATAGTTGTCTAGTTTTTCGAAGGTCGCAAACGCCGTTTGTTGGTTACGGTCCGTGAGACTAGGTTGCGGATCCGCGGAAGTTAGGCCAGCAAGGTCTTTCATTATGTCATCTCTTAGGAAATGTGATGCCGATTTGTGTCTTGATTACTGTCGGAAAAGGATGTCAAAAAACGAGAGCTATGTTCGATGTGTTCCGTAGCCGCCTTTTTAGTTTTTTGCCCCATTTTAGGCTGGCATCAGTACATTTATCAAACACTGGTCTATACAAGTGTCAACGAATCAGCAGGTATTGCGCATGTACAGTCATGTGATTTTTTACAGTTTTATGAATGCTACTGTGCAGCCATCCAACTGATGCAAACAATTTCAGAACCGATAAACTTTGTCGATGCCACTGCCACTGAGCTTGACTTGGAACTATCCAAAATTATATAGCTGTTACCCTTAAGAGAAAATCAGATTTCGGACATTCAATGAAAAGGACATAATCAGCTGAGACTCTAGGCCATATGGGTCAGTTCTGACTTTAAAGCAAATAAATGTCTACCATACAAGTCCGGTGTCTACAATGATTACTTCCTTAAACGCGTTTCCATTCCACCCATAGTCCCCTACCATGTAATTAGAACGAATATGCTTACACAGGGTGTAATTTAACCCCATTTACATTATGCGGAGCAAGGGCTTTTATGTATATGTGAAGCAACATGTCTCCATCATACTTACTAATTATAAGCATTTATCTGCGTTATTGTTCAGGAAATTGTCGTTATTTTATATTGCTTGTGAAAAGAACTTCCTTATGCGAAGATTTGAAGAGAATGAACTTGAAAGTGCAATATTGTTGACGTACTAACTAAGCAAGACATACAATCGTCTGTCGCAATGGTGAAGCCACAGGGGAAACAAAGTATCTTCTAGTCTTGTCTACACGGACACTATAGTTACAGTCCTGCATAAATTCACTGGAGCACTTCTGTCATCGCACTAACCCTCGGTTTCTCGTACGTTTGTTAAAGTTAAACTCATGTCAACTTAAAAATACTGAACTCTCATTGGTTGAAGACATCCGATGATCAACAGGCAACCATATGAGCTGTCCGTATTTTTATGTTGACATTTATTTTTATTTATTTATTTATTTCAAAAAACAGTTATGACTACTTTACACCGTAATTGTATATAATTATAGATGCCATGCATGCGTCTTAGACTGACATGTTGAAAACATATTATTTTGGTGTGATGACTTAATAGCCACCCAAATAGGTCAAAACCTGTGCTTGGATGAGCTACTGAATTTATCAAACTATTTATAATGTTGCAAATCAGCGGCAACGTAGGCACTGTATGGACTTAAATTAAAAGTTTATTAAGTTTAATTGGTAACATGCAAGACATGACTTTAACTTGGGTTTAACTTTAACAAACGTACTAGAAACCGGGATTTAGGCTGTGCTTTCTCTTATCCATGGGCTGTGCTTCACCTCACAAAAAATTTGGATGAGCTGGGGGTCTAGCAAAGATACCTTTCCATTAGCGTTAACGCTAAAAGATAACCCAAAATGTATGGGAATGACATATTAGCTGCGGAAAAGTTTTCCGCAGGCAGTGTCATTCCCATAAATTTTGAGGTAGCGTTTGGCGTTAACGCTAATGGAAGGTATCGTCGCTAGACCCCCTGGGCTGGGTTTATGAGGAAAATACACAACATTCAGAGACTTTCAAAGTTCTCACATAGAATTAAAATGCATCGGAAATTGGAAGCAGGAGCAAAAAATGAAAGGACCTTAGTACAATTTTGACTACATTTCAGATTTTTTGTTTCACATTAATAAGATTATTTGATGATTTCTTTAACACAGCAAAGTAAATCAGGACTAAATAACCAACAAGAAACTTATTTTGAAGCCACACCGTACAGTTGGTATACACCATCTCGTAGGTTATTTTCGCAATATATGGTGACAATAATGATAAAATATATTTCGCAGTAACAAAACAATAAGCAATAAAGCACATCAGGTCGTCATTGCCAATTTTGGTTCCCTTAAAGGAGTTAATAGAGCTATTATACAGCTGCTGCCAAAACGACGTGGTCGATCCGTGATGATACCTAATTGGTTACTATTTTGTACTTGCACTAAGTATTATTTATTCTCTGTTATTTGTTAGACTTTTCCAGTTTGGGATACTGGGTTGGTTTGCGTTTTTATTAAACTGTTTATTATCCTTGTTTTTGGTAGAAATATTGTCGTGAAATCTACGAACAAACACTCCGTGGAAAACAGTCGATTGCTGACGTTTTACATAAAATTGTTTAACAATTAAAAGATGTATGGCGTCCGTACATCCGACATGCCTAGAATTAATAATAGTTTCATCGGATCTTCGAATTTTCTATAAAATAAATCATTATTCTTGTGTTTATGAAACTTATAAAATATTACTACATAAGTATGTTTGGAGAATTGGACATCCATGCATGTCCTTGTGCGCCATCTAGCCAAAAACGCTTATACTGTAAACGCTTGTAAAAGCTTGTACTATAGGAACCCGATAACTGAAAATTATAATACAATATAACACCCAGACGCAGAACAAACTTCGATGTTCATTACACAAATGTTAGTCCTAAGTGGGAATGGAACCCACGATCTATATACAGTACAGAAGGTAGAGCGACTATACCAATAACAAATAGGTACCAACTGAACTGTGAGGCCAGAATAAGGACAATCTTGACGAATGCAAACAATGATGGTTGGTTGCTTTACTTTGTATTGTACTTCTTCTTGCATGCAGAGCTTTACAATCAACATTTTAATAGAAATTAGTTACATTGAGCTCGAATTGGTTTTCGGGGACGCCCGCAGTTCCCAGACCCGTTATTTTAAATAGAGCACCGGCCTCGGATTGGTCACGTTAAGACTTCCCGTCGTCACGTACAAAGTGGACAGATCATATCCACCCCACATCACTGAGCTGACTTGGTCTACGGGCAACTTGATCTTTTTTAATAGTGTACCACTCTTTGGATTTATTACTAGTATCTGGAAGTAAAATTTTTATCAGAAGATAGTTATAAACCCCTGGAACTGTAGGAACCATAATGAACCTATGAGATTTAACACTGACTAAATAATTTAATTTATTTTTTTTCATATAGTTACTCACCAACTTTCCATTAAAAGTGGCTACCCAAAGATTTCCATCTTTATCAATAGTCATTCCATCAGGTATTCCAGGAATATCATAATGGTCGAAACTAAATAATGTTTTCTCGTTAGCTGCCAACAAAAATAAACAGAATTAATTTATTTTACATTCTGTGTGGTTTAGGTAACTTCAAATTTCGTGGGTTTTACGCGCAGATGACCAGTTGATCGCGCGTACTATTCTCCTCGCACGAATAATGTATACTTTATTACTGCGTACTCCTGGCAAGTATCTGAGTTTTATTGTTTGCAATTGGACGAATTCCATAAAATGTACTTCAAGCGACCAACTGGGTAGCCCACATTTAATGAATTTTGGGACGCCAAAAACAATTACGTTAAATTACCATGACATGCGCGCAATGGGCGAGTTAAAAATTTTTAAGTATGCCCGATCAAATAGTCTTCTGATCTCAGTTCTTACATATTGCTCCTTTTTCTAAGTCGTAGTCAAAGACGGCTACTTTTCTAGTCGGAGAGTCGTTGTAGTACAGCTTTGTGTTGTCCAAAGACCACGCAATTCCATTGGACAGACTCACTGGTCTTTTTTTTATAGCTGGATTTGCGTAATTAAATTCGTCCATAGAATATAGTGTTGCTTGATCAGGGGTCACTATGTTTGGTGAACTAAGATCTAATTTGCCATACGTCCCTGTAAAAAACGATTGCAGCGTCAACAACGCGAATGCGGTACCTATCGCTGCCCGCGGTGATCGGGGCGCGGCCGTCCACGTACACGGTCAGCGATGGGTACCATACGGCCGACGCTGACCCAACTTGACGTGCAGGTTGGGCTGAAGCTGTTGTAAGCACAGCGTTATATTAATATTCACCAAACCAAAGTCTTCCTTTTGCATCTACTTTGCCGTCATCGATGTTGTTATCAGGCTTGCCTCGGTCTACTGTCGTCAACTGTCTCAGACCCAAATCTCCTCCAGATGCCCCCCACTTCAGCAAGTAAAGGCTTGAACGCACTGCCACTACAACGTAGCCTGGGTGGTCTCTTACCGGCACAATTAGGGTACTTGGTCCATAACCTGAAAAATTGGATTTTCGATGATCACTATTGAGAACTTTACTAACTACTTTCGATATTATATACAATGAACTGTATATAATATTATGTTCCAACGACAAAAAATACCCAAAAATAACTGACGAACCATTGCGCCTTTAAACATGTGAACCTCAAAACAGTGATTGGCTATAGCTAGAGAAGCCATGACATAATTTATGATGAACTTCCATGACTCACATACGTTCCTTGTGGTAATCTCGCCAGTGTTTCCGTCCATACGGAACAGCTTTTGTCCATAATTATCCACCCAGTATAGTGCACATTCCTGTACGGACCACTGCGGACTTTCAAGATCCTTGCCTCCGCCAGCTGTCACCTATATACACACAAAACTTCTTTCGTCATCATTGACCACTGCCGAATGTAGACCTCCCCAACAAACCACGAATGTTTGCTAAATATTTACGTATATCTTTCCCACGGCGAACCTTAGTGATTTTTCAATAGGATAAGCAGTTAGCGACATAGAGCAAAGCACAGATAAAGCAATCACTCAGAGGCAGAGCAAAGTTCTACGTTACACCGGTCTTCGGTAGGCTTATGAAATTCGAGGTTTACAGTTCAAAACCTAATTTCCACATTTCCCGCAAGTGACTTAAATCTTCTTGGCGTAACTTACATTTTCTATTTTATAACACGATGTCAATAAGACAGTGTTAATACCAATGAACAATAGTAATTGAATACAGGTCTTAATTCCCATTTTAATATGTGAGCTCTACTTTGGTATTAAAAAATGTGGCATATTTATACATCGAAATCTAATTTATGTAAGGTGTTATCATTTGTACTAACTACGCCTTAGGGGTAACGAATATTTTTTGGATGGAAAAAGGTAGTTTTAGGTACGTAATTACATATAGGTATGCTTTTGCAGTTGATTTAGTTTACTATCGCGTGTTCAGTCTTGTTCGTCTGTTTTTTCCTGACCTATGTCTTTTCCTTTGCGTTTTTGATTTACTTCAGCATACTTATTAACAAACGACTACCTAATCTATTTTATAACCGGCTTATTATTAATTTCTCCAATATCAAACCACGGGAAACGAGGAAGTTCACACTGTATGGTTTTATATCAGATTCCTTTGAATCCCGAACGTTCATCAAAGTATTCTTGCCAACAATGTTGTAGCATTACTGAGGCTCCGTTCCGGGCACATCCCTGGTAACAAATTTAAGCATCTAATGGGGAAATCTGATACGCCAAACTGTACTATCTGTGGCATTGTAGAGGATGTACACCACGTGTTGACGGAATGTGTGCGGAACGAAGCCCAACGCCAAGAAGTCCTACATAATAGAAATGTCGTGGGTGGTTGCAACAGTATCTTGGCTTCACCAGCTTCTGAGGAAGCCGGGATACTGATGGACCTATATTTCTCATTTATGCGGAGTTTGACTGATTGATAATCTTCTAACGCGATGACGGACTTACGGGAGTGACATAGTCAACAATGACTAAACTCCTATTAAAAAAAAATAGATTAAAAAAAACCGGCTTATTATTATTTTATTTAACTCCAATCCGGTTTTCGACAATGCTTGTGCTTTATCACCATCGATATGCTATATTGTGTTCAACAGTGGATGTGTTCTGGCTGATGACGATGAATTTGTTCTTTTAAGTGGTATACAACCAGGCGCGGATACAAGCCCTTCCCCCCCCCCCCCCCCTTGGCGCAGGCAGTCCCACACCAAGCGCGGTAATTAGCCAATTTACCAGGAAGATATAGGTGCATGGAAATTCATCATTTAAAGAAAAGAGCACAAATTGGTCTTGTATCGTATACTTATGTGTTTTACCACCATATCCCCAAATTTCCCTCTTGGACTCGCCTACTATAATGATTTGTGCGCCCCCGAGAAATTTCTGTATCCACACCTGTATACAACCCTAAACAGCAAAACTCTTTAACTTCTACGATAAAAGTTGGCTTACGTACAGTTTAATTAGCAATGTTAATGTAAGATAATGTGATGTATTTTTAAATTGAATTAATTTAGTTTAATGAAATGTTCAAATTATTTGTTTCCATCCATCGGATCACGTCTGATAAAGCCTTATTTGTAGTTTGCTGAGCCTGTTTTTTATCGCCACATATTTTAACAACTATTTTAGTATCATCTGCAAACAGAATACATTAATGGGCCGCATTAGGTTCGAATCACACTCTACTCTACCAGTTAATTGTATAATTAAATGCAGGTAGCGTCAAATTGTTCAGTTCCTATTCCAACCCAGATTACTAGCAAAGTCCCTTCGGCCATTTATTGTCACTCAACATCAGGTGAAATGTGATCAAATACACTCTGCTGATCTCTCATATAAACCAAGACCCGGCTCATTTTTATAAAGTATAGCAATGTTAAAGATTTACTTACACAAAAAAGAAATGAAAACGTTAGAAAAATAATCACAACAAATCAGAACTCATATAAAAAACAACTTTGCTCTCTTGTTGCACAAATAACTGTTGCGCACAGTGCGTAAGTATCAAAAACGTGCATCGACAGCGCGTTTACCATACCTCCCCATTATGAGGCGAGCAGCCGCTCAGGGTGGCTCTCAGTGGGGGAGGCCTGTGTCCAGCAGTGGACGTCTTCAGGCTGTTGATGACTAATAAAATAATACCTACCTGTATTGATGGAAAGCGGTAACCGTAGCCTATGAACAATTGAACATGCAATATTAGGGGCGTGGTTGATGCGTTGCAAGCTCAGTAAGGCTTTTATTAATATAATACCCGTTACTCCCTTGTTTTTATGTAAGTATTTATGTATATTAATTATATTTATGTAAGTAGGTATATTATATTATTTGTATAATTAAGTATATATTATTTTGTAGTATTTTTATTTTTATTCTTATACACACGATTTTATTCTAACATTAATCTTACTGCACCGCTACCATTTTTTTTTCTTGTACATCCAGGTTGACTGGTAGATAATGCTTCATAGCATTAAGTCCGCCTTGTACATTTATTTTTGTGCTAAAGTATAAATAAATAAATAAATAATACCCGTTGATATAATGATGTTATTACTTTTCCAGATGAAAGTGTTCATGGACATGAAGGCGGGCGGTGCGCTGAGCACGGCCCTCGCCACCATGTTCCGCTTCAAGTCGGAGCAGCGGTGGCGCAAGTTCGACTTCCAGGTCGGTAAGGTATGCACCGGCCGCACGCTGCCTCGCTCACACCCGCCCGCCCTCGCCGCCCCCGCAGGCTCGCAACGCACCACGCGGCATAACACATCACGTGCAACACGCATCTCACATTCACATAATAATAATAAACAATAACAAGATTCTAAAATAAACATAGGCCCTTATTATAAATACCTTAAAGGCTTAAAGACTAATAATATACATATTTTATTATAATAAATTTCATTAGACACGTAGAGTCGGCGTTCTGGCTGGAGGTGTCACATAACCTTGGTGAAGATATTTTGTACCAGGACCAGGAGCCTTACCATCAAATTTTAGTGTGATACATTTGAAGACAATAGAGTGAATTGCTACAAAAAAAGTCAACGAGGCTAGAGCGGTGCTTGGCTAAATGTTTATGCGCGTTTGTATCATAGATTTATATGATACGATATTCGTAGACGCGTCGTGCCATCAATCTGCAAGACCGTCAGCTGACTATTCAGCTGAGTTCTTCAATCTCAGGAATATAATGAAAGAAGTAAACTCACATTGATTTACTTTACTGGCAGTGTTCCTCTTGAGGTTTTTTCGCATTACAGTATGAAGGAGCTTCAAGAAAAATGTTAAAAGTACTCTCTAAGGGTAAGCAACGCACCGGCAATGTCCTGTGACCACATACCATCAGGTAGGCCGCCTCCTTGTTTGCCATTCATCTCATTAAAAAAAGTGTGAACTCTAACATGGCAAAATTTTACCTATACTGGAGGGGCAAGAAATATAAATTAAATATTTATATTCGTAGTTGTCTTAAAAACATGTAATTAGACAGATCGCACTGATTACAAATAATAGTTAGGTTAACTAAGCGTTTACGGAAAATTCCCCTTTCTTGAAATAAAATGTCAGATGCGTGTTGTGGCTAAATGCACGAAACAGGGTATGATATACTAATGGTAACATTATCTAGAAATTCATTGATAAAACATTAGGTTTTTTTTTTGTAAATACAGCATTGACGTTTTCTAAGTTCGGAACTTTTGATATTATAAGTTTCAAATATCTAATATTTCCAAAGTATTTTCGCACTCTTCCACTAATGTCGCCTACAGGTTTGCCTGATTTTCTATCTTATATTAGACACTATTCAAACGATATTATGTGAAATACTTACTACTTTTACTATTTTTATTATTTAATTTAAAGTTGATTCATTTTTTTATTAGCCAATTTATTATTGTAATTTTTTCGCTCAATTCATAATATTATATTTTGGGCAAATTTGTAGGCAAACTTACATATTCTTTTCTAATTAATGATGTAATTTTTTTTACTAAAATGCAAATTAGGCATAATATTTTTTTGTGTGAACCTTGCTACCCTATTTGTTGACCAAATGGTAGTATTCAAAAACATTCCCCCTCCCTCCATTTCATGCAAGGGTCATTATGTTGCTGAATATTTGTTGGGTTAAATGCGGTTTTTGGATTGTTAGTGTTATATCTGTGGGAATAATCGTAACAATTTAATTGTGTGTGTTTTGTAAAGTAATAATTAACCTCTTTTTGTTTGTCACTAATAACTATACTGCTGGGTTTTAAAATATAAAGGTTATATTCATATATTTTAATGCATGATATTTATCAAAACAAAGGTATTCTTGTTATTTTCAGTATGTAGAAAATTTATCTTTTTACACTTTTTTATACACTTGTCTATCATTAAAGTTTTGTGTAATTTTAGTATCTACTTATTTTTGTCAAGATAGATAACTTTGCACAAAATTTACCTTATATGTACCTTTAGATATAAATATATATTTCGAAGTACTTCACGTAAATAACAGTACCAGTTAAGCCTAAACTGATATCTATTTAAATAAGGACAGCATGATAACGTAATATCTCACCAAAGTCACACGTTAAATAATTTTGAGTGTCAAAGTTGTTACTGCATTTAGAAACTAACCTTAACTGGTTATTCTTAAAGTTCTATTCACTTGAACAGTTCCGGTTCAAAAGAAGATCAGATCGAGAGAAGATTTCGTGCGTTCTTATTTCGATATTTATATCTCTTTTCTCTAGCTTTCTGTGGCATAAGACATCCTACTCTAACTCGCGTTTTCTCTCTCCCCTTCCCCCTACTTACGCCTTTCCAGAATCCATCTCGGAAAGATCTGAACGTGCAAATGATGCTGGAGATTGAGTCGTCACTCCTCGGCGCTGAACTAATTCGCACTCCTTGCGTATACATACGTCCAGAGGTGGATAAGGCGACGGCTAACAAGGTGAAGGACATCGTTAGCAACCATCAAGGGGAGATTTGTGGTAAGATGTATTCGGAATTGTTGAAACGCCCATTTCGTTATCGTCATCAGGGACAATGGGCATTCTCTCACAGGGATAGTGTTTTAAAAAAAATGCTAAAATGGGCATACGTTTACAACAACTCACCTGATGGGAATTGACTAAGCTGTTTAAGATGGAAAACGTTTGCCCATGAGATGCCACCACGCTGCGCTGGTCATGTCCAGGTTGGTGGATGATACATGTTTTCTTGAATTTTTTGATTCTTTAACATGCCGGTTTTTCTAACCAATGATGTTTTACCTGACTCACTGTTCCTCACGATGTTTTCTTTCACCATTGTAGACGCCCATATACTCAAGCTTCAGCCCCACCGGCGGGCGTGTCTGCAAAGCGACAGAGACGCGAAACTATTCGGTACCCATTGCTGCCCGCGGCGATTGCGGCGCGGCGCGGCCGTCCACGAACACGTGCAGTGATGGGTACTGAATGGCCGATTTTGACGCTTCACTAACGCCACCTTGAAGCGCCGGTGTGGCTGAAGCTTAATTATAGTTTCGACGGAATATTAAAAATGTGATGTGATCACACCGACTTTAATGTTCCGCGTTTCACAGTATTCTCACTTATTCTCAACCACGTTAAAAGTTGGAAGGCAACTAGCTCAAGGGCTCCCTGTGGTGTGAGCCTCGGCTTATAGGCCGTTGCCGGAAAAAAGATCGATAGGACTACGTCCACTGAAGGAGTGAACCCTATTGAAAGATCCGATCGTTCTAACCTAAGGGGGTACGTTGACCTCGCCAGCGAAATTGGCGTCTGATTGTATTACCCTGGTATATTAGCCCAAAAACATGAAAATTGAATGAATGAATGAATTTGTATTATACGTTGAGCCATTTTTGAAATAGAGGGCGGTGAGTGTGGGGGCACAGCCAAATATGCTAAAGCGCATGTAGATCGCGCATCCCAGTCCATAGTAGTATTAATAGTCCATTACATTCCGAGGTGAAACTAAGGTGACTAGACTAATACCGGTACTGAAAACGGAACCTGAGCCAAAAGGCCTAGACTGGTCCGACGATCCTAGGGCAGATAATACTACAGCTTCTAAGGATCGCCTAAGGATCGTCTCAAGGCGTGTCTAGGAGGGTGACGATTTGACGAAGACGGGAGTTCAAAAATTCTGTGCTCAAAGCTTACATAAGTACCCTTTTTACCAGAGGACGAAGAAGATGCGACCCACATCATTTACCCGACGGTAGATCCTTTGGAAGAGGAGTATGCGCGCCCTGTGTTCCGTCGCGGGAACCATTATCTAGTGCACTGGTATTACTTCCCCGATAGCCATGACACTTGGGCGCAGACTGAACTACCGGTGAGTATACTTTACAACTTGATCACATCAGCAGCTTTTATGCGTCCACTGCTGAACATAGGCATCCGCCATTAGAGGGGGGGTTTGCCATAACCACCACGCTTTTTTAATGCTCAAATGGGCATACGTTTGACAACATCTCACCTGATGGTAAGTGACGAAGTTGTCTAAGGTGGAGCACGTTTGCCCATGAGATCACTCTTGGCTTGGTCAAAAATATACGCGGCATTTCGACGAGCTTTTGTTACTTCTTTGTTTAAATCAGGTTTGAAATAAGGTTTTAATGTACCGAGGAGAATGCTGCTGCCATTGACTATAAATCCAATTGACCAATGACACAACTCTGCACTGCGAATGAAGTAATTGACTCTAGGCCACTGATAGAATCGAACGAATTAAGTAAGAATTGTGACGTGAAGGTAGACAGTAGTAATTTAGAAGAGAACAAGCCTAAGAGGATGCATTATGGGGCTCAAAAACACACCTACATTATTGGCGGGAGGCAGTGTCTGGGGCTTTCGAGTAAACTTTTGGACATCGATATAGGTCACAATATTTCCGCTTTTGTCAAGCCAGAAGCCAGCACTGAAGAAATTTTAAAAACTTGTTGCCTTCTTAATAAACCGGATGAAGTCGACAAAATCGTAATTTCAATTGGCGAACACGACAATAATCCTACCAAAGTAATGACAGAGCTGTCTGCAGCGCTAAAACTGCTAGATGGCCGACAAGTTTACGTATTAGGTGTAAAAAAGAATCGATATTTAAATGAAAAAATGTTAAATTACTTTTTAAAGACCATTTGTTCTCAATATTCAAATTGTAAATTCATAGATCTGACTAATAAGTACTTGACTAATAAAAATTTAAATGACGATAAACTATTGGTAACATTACATACACTGTTAAATATACATAAGGAGCAGTCTAACAAAAATAAAATGTATCGGGCTATGAGTAAAAATATATTAGATAATTGTGTAAAAATGACCCAGCCAGGGATGCACATGGGCTTACCTACTTCAAGGGCTAACAGTTCAGCAGTGTATAGGTGTTTGAAAAATGTACATATACAGCCAGAAAATGTCACTGCGTGCGTAGTTGAAAACATGAGTGCAGCTATAAAGTCTGTCGCTCCTCGGCGAGGCACTATTCCTTATTACTTCTCTCCTGAGAAGGAGCACGTGGCGACGCCTGCAAGAGGTTCTGATGCGCCTCTTCTGTCGGAAAACCCTAAAATAGGAACTATTCCCTTCTACTTTAATAGAACTTCTCAAGGAAACTCGTCTAAAACATTTTTTCGTTCCTAAAAGCACAGCACGATTCAGAATCTTACACCAAAATATAGCAGGACTTCTTTCTAAAACAGATGTACTTGAGATAGCCTTAACTGAACTGCACTCAAGCGATAAACTTCCTGATTGCTTATGTTTTTCAGAAACATTTATAAAGAATGGGAATGAACGTAATATGAATATAAGCGGTTATGAACTAGGGTCTATTTATTGCAGAGAAAAGTCTAGAGGTGGAGTGTGTGTGTATATTAAAAAAGGTATAAAATACAAAGATATGGCTATTCTTAAAAATTATGCTTGCAACGGTGTATTTGAGTGCTGTGGTATTGAAGTTGTTGGTCTGAAGCTGTTATTAGTGTGTGTTTATCGAACGCCGAGCTCTAATGTCGATGCGTTTTTGAAATATCTAGATACATTGTTATTTAAGTTGTTATTTAATAGTAAAAAGAAATTGATTTTGGTTGGTGATATAAACATAAATACACTTAGGGCAAGTAGAGTAGTTGAGAACCTGATTGACATGTTGAATACTTACAATTTGATTTTACATATTAATGAGCCTACTCGATTAAATTCATGTATTGATCATATAATCAGTAACGTAAAAAATAGCTCGAGTGAGGTATTGAAACTCTGTCTATCAGATCACGAAACTGCTCAAATGATAACTATTCCTTGTAGGAAGAATTTATTTCAACCGACTGTTTATTATATCTATAATCGTGATTACAGTGCCGAAAATATCGACAAGTTCTGTGAATGTTTAGAAAACTTGACATTCAGTGATGTTTATCTTGCCCCAAATTTAAATCTTGCCTTTGAATGTTTCTATGAGAACTTTAGACTATTCTATGATCTATGTTTTCCAAGGCTGAGAATAAAAGTAACACAAAACAAACGGAATCTCAAATGGATAACTAAAGGCCTTAGACGCAGTTGTCAAACAAAAAGAATGTTGCGCTACGATTTTTACAGACGGAAGACTAAACATAGTAAGAACAATTATGAAAGCTATACCAAAATTTTAAGACGTTGTATAAACAAGTCGAGACAAATTTGCAATCATAAATTTATTTCGCATTCTCAGAATACGTGTAGAGCCGCGTGGAAAGTTATAAATGAAGATACGGAAAAGGATAACCACTATAACTTTATCGATTGCATTAAAGTGGAGGATAGGCTAATTGATACTCCTCAAGAAATAGCGAATGAGTTTAATAATTACCTTATTGCACTATCCAATCACAACACTAAACGGTGTGTAAATACTAATAAAACCCGCTTGAATAGTAGCATATTTCTTGGACCTTTAAGTTATGTAGAAGTACACAATATAGTTAAGTCTCTAAAAAATACAAGCTCTGTCGGATATGACGAAATAAGGACGGATATTCTAAAAAAATGTATTCACAAAATTGTCCCTGTTGTGACATATTTAATAAATTTTTCATTTGCCAATGGTATTTTCCCTGAAGTTTTAAAGAAATCTATTGTTAAACCCCTCCATAAAAAAGGGGATAAGTCTGATTTGAATAATTATAGACCTATAACATTAATTCCAGTGTTATCAAAAATTTTTGAAAAGGCTATATATAAGAGGCTTACCTCATTTTTGAACAAATTTGCTGTGATAAAAGAAGAACAGAATGGATTTCAAAAAGGGAAATCAACGACTCTTGCTGCTTTTAAATTGATACAAAATGTTCTTTCTAGTGTAGATAAAAAAATACAAACAATGGTTATATTTTTCGATATGTCTAAGGCGTTTGATTTCGTTTCCCACAGACTACTTTTAGACAAACTAGATAATTATGGAATACGAGGACCTGCCTTGGAATGGATCCGTACGTACTTGTCTAATCGACAACAGTGTGTTGAAATATGTAGTCTAGATAAAAATGCTACCTTAAGCTATGATAGATCTCCATATCACGTAAATGAGTATGGAGTACCTCAGGGAAGCGTTTTGGGACCGCTTCTCTTTTTATTATACATAAATGACTTACCTGACATAACTAATTATAAGTGTACTTTATTTGCAGATGACATTTCCATAATATTGACAAACGAAAATGCGATAAATTTTGACATAGAAATAAATAATACAATTCAATCAATACTTCAATGGTTAGATAATAATAATTTAAAGGTTAATTTGACCAAAACTAACTTTATACAGTTTCAAACCAGGGGTTCAAAAAGTATCGCTCAAAATGTATTACATAATAATAGCGCATTGAAAGAGGTTAATAAAGCTACGTTTTTGGGATTAACTGTAGATAAATATTGTGATTGGAAGTCTCAAATTGACAATGTATGTACAAGAGTAAACAGATTTGTATACGTATTAAATAGATTAAGGAAAACTTCAACACGGCAGACTGTTCTTTTAGCATACCACGGCTATGTAAGCTCGGTGCTACGGTATGGTTTGCTACTTTGGGGAAACTCTACCGACATAAAAAGAGCATTCTTGTCGCAGAAGAGGTGTATACGAGCTATTGTAGGTTTTCCGCCCTATATATCTTGCAAACCGTTATTTAAGGAACTGGGAATTTTGACTCTGACCAGTATGTACATTTTTGAAATAGGAGTGTTTGTGCGATGTCATCCTGCACTGTTTACCAAAGCAAAAGACTTCTTTTTAAGAAACACAAGGAATGGGGAAAGGCTTGTACTCACCCGTGTGCCTAAGACCACATTGTTCCAAAAAAACTGTTACGCCATGTGTATCACTGTGTACAACAAATTACCACCGTCTATAAAAGACTTGCCCTACGGAATGTTCCGGAAAAAACTTAAACTCTGGCTATTAGAAAAGTCTTTTTACTGTATGAATGACTATCTAATGTTAAATAAGTAATTCATTGATATACATATACTAATTAATTATTTATTATTATTCTTAATTTAATGACATAACAATCATATAATATAATTGAAATTTATTGCAAATGTATACCAATAGAATTATTTACTGTTAAATAACTAATTAATGATTATTCTTATTTTAATGACATAATAATACTATAATATAATTTAAATTTGCAAGTGTATAACACCAATAGAATTATTTAAGTTTATTTGAAAATTGTATTATCGTATTGACCTAAACCTAATAATAATTTTCACATGCCACAAGTAATGGCTAAATGGAAGAACTACTTACTAAATCCTAACACCTACATCTATCTCCATTTATGTGAAATAAATTTCATTTCATTTCATTTCATTTCAACTTCCACTCGTACTAAAATTAGTGGTGTATTTCAACTAATTTCTAATAAATACTATGATTAACTAATAAATCACGGGAACCCGTTGATGTCTTTTGTTCCATCCTGCTCTGTTCCTTTTAATTTCGTATGACTTTGTCTCGTTTTGTTACCTCGCCCCCTGCCCGCGCAGGTGAGTCGTGTTTGTACGAGAAATTATGTTCACTAGCTATCAACGGGTTTTATAATCTTTGGCTGCTGGCCTTTCTATGCATATGCCCTTAGCCGGCTCTTACAGTACCCGCAGGAAGAAACGGGGTGGTCCTGTTCTCTCACCGGGTCCGCATCATTTAACTAATACGGAATTCTTTCTTACGGCATAAGAAATGTTTAACCCGTGAGTGTTAATTGTTCCAGGTGGAAGTCCCGGAGACAGTGAACTGGGAGTGTGGGCGCGCAGAGCCATGGCGTGTGACGGCCACTTGGGCGCTCGACCTGCCGCAATACAACGAGTGGATGAACGAGGAGGACTATGAGGTCGACCAGCACGGGAAGAAGAAGGTTAGCTTGTTGTCTCCTTCTTCTGGTGCTTCCACTACGGGTGGATGGCCGTCAGCTCTGCGCATCTATCTGGATTATCCAAGCTCGATGTTCCAAGAAAAACCGATCTTAGACGATGGCAATATTAGTCCACTTCCGGATGTTTCGCAACCAAGATTTTTTCCTTTGTCCAATACGCCGTTTCCGCAGTACTTTGCTAATCATTATGAGCTACAGTTTTTCTTATGTTAATAAAATGATGTGACGAGTCGATCGTTAACCTGATGTTAAGCAACACGACTGCCCAGAACTGTTGCAGTGAATGCAGTGTCACTCGGAACTCAAAACTATAATCTATAATCAGTTTGTGTCAACTTTTTTTGTGGAAATGTTCAGTGAACAAGATAAGTAAATTACTTGTATAACTATGGACGGCAGCCCCTTCAGCCGGAGCGATAGGACTCCCTGCTCCCCGCCACCCTCACACGCACCTTCACCATCTGCACCTCGCCCTCAGTCGTCATGTCAAAGTGTTGTTGTTCCTGAAGTGGTCTCTACTTTGGAAATACAAAGCTGGATGACCTCAATCGAACAATGGCTTAATGAGGTATGCAACATCGCTTCTGAGGATAAGCTGAACTCTGAGCAGAAACTCCGCATCAACTCATTATGCCGGAAAGTAGGTCACGGTACGTCGCAGATGGCAGTACAGTATCAGTCCTTAAAGCTTAAAGCGATCCAAGGCCACTCTACTATTCAAACCCTCAAAGGCCAGCAGGCATCACAGCGCTTACAGGATCTTAAACTGGCTATTGAAGAAAATGCTAAGCCTGCCTCGGGTGCTTCTTTTGCGGACATGGATAAAAAAGGTGCCAACAATTTCACTCAGCCCATTCATCTAAATTCAGTGGCTATTTATCCCCACGATAAATTGAAGACAAGTGACGACACGAAAACTCTTGTCCAAAAGATTATCTGCCCAGAACAGATGAAACTCCACTTGAGAGGCCTGCGCAAGACCAGGAACGGTGGTGTCATCATCAGCATTGACTCGAAAGACGACATCGTGAAACTAAAACAATCAGAGCAGCTCATGAACTCAGGCCTTATAGTTGACGAATCTTTCTAGAGTGGAGGTCATTGGAGTACCCTCATCAATGCAGGATAAGGAAGTTTTTACCTGTTTATACCACCAGAATCTTGCGGACAAACTTCAGGACTCTACCCTGGAAACATTTTTGACCTCAATTAAACTAAGCCATAAGTCAGGCAGGAAAGACGCTGCGACTTGTAACTAGAACTTGAGACTTGTAATAGAAGTATCTCCAGTGGTACGTAAAGCACTCATAACTAAAGAAAGAGTTTTTGTGAATTGGTCATCTTGCCCCGTAAGAGATTTCACTTTGGTCACTAGATGTTTTAAGTGTCAGCAGTATGGTCATGCGGCCTAGTCATGTCGGCAGACTACCTCCACTTGCGGCCACTGTGGTGATCAAGGTCACCCTATAAAAGAGTACCCGAAAAAGACAGAGAAAGCAAAATGTGCTACTTGCTTGCACTTCAAAAAACCAAGCAATCATACTACCGGTTCAATCGAGTGCCCAGAGAAATTAATGACCGAAAAAAGGTACATAAACTCTATAACTATGAGGGCGCCTAGAGCGCCGGTTATTTCTAGTTGTTTCTTGCCGTTACTAGCGTATAATATTATCTTAACTCATGGCCGATGAATTAATGAATGACCTAGATAATACTTGTATTTACGAGTCAAAAGTGTATGACACCGAAAACTGCAAACAATATCTTTCTAAGTATAAAAGCCCTTTAACTGTACTAACCCAGAACATCCGTAGTATTTATAATAATATAGGTAGCCTTAACGTTTTCTTACATAGGCTTAGCATTGAGTGTGACGTAATGGTCCTTACCGAATGTCATTAAAGTTGGTGCTGACGTCGCAATTATTGCTATATATAGACCTCCTTCTTTTAGACAATTAGATATTTTTCATAATAGTCTTAATACGACATTGCAAACTCTATCCTCGTTTAGAAATATCATATTAACTGAAGATATATATTAATATAAATATAAACTCGGAAAATAGCGATGCAAGCCTAAGTACCCATGATTACCTTAATCTATGTGCCTACCATGGACTTTTCCCATCTCATACTTTATCAACACATCAAAGCGGTTCTTGTCTGGATCACGTCATGCTCAAGGCCAGACTTCCGTGTTTAACACTTGTAACTAACTCAACAGGAAGCAGACCATTGCGCTGTCCTACTAACCCTCGATTTGTCGCTGTGTAAGCACAAAAATCGCCCTCAGCAAAAATCTAAAATAAAACAACAATGCGTAAACATGCGTAGTCTTGAACATGATTTATGCAACCTTGACTTTAATCTAGTTTACAATACTGCTGATGCTAATATTTGTTTATCATATGTAATTCAAAAACTGCAAGAAGCCATTTTGCATAACACAACGCTTATTGAAGTTAATAAGAAAAATTATCCTATAAAACCTTGGATTACCCCGGGTCTTATCAGATGTATACGGCACAGGGATAAATTGCATAAGAGATCAAAGCAACGTCCCGATAATTCTATTTTACAGTTATCTTATAAAAGGTACAGAAATTTCTGCAATAGCTTATTGAGAAAATTAAAAATTGAACATGATTAACAACAGCTGCTTCAAGCAGGAAATAATAGCAAACAAATATGGAAAATCATTAAAAATGTCACTTTTACGTCAAATCACCAAAAATCAGATTCGAGTATATTGCATACACACACTTCCCCGCTTACCTCCGCTAATAATGTCAATTCCTTTTTTGTAAATGTCGGGAAATGTCTGGCTGAAAAGATTTTAAATAAAAATGACAGCCATTCCAACGATTCCGCAACGTCACTAACCCTGACCAAGCTACAAAGTGGAAAGTCGTTTGCTATGTTAGATCTGGATGAAACGGAAGTGGATAGGGTTATTTCTAGTTTGAAAAATAACCACTCAGCCGGGTGGGATAATATCAGTAATGATTTTTGAAAAGGTTTAAACGTATTCTTGTCCCCCCTTTAACGCACATTTTTCAAATATGTCTCAGTGATGGGATTTTTCCGAAATCTCTTAAGAAAGCTATAGTTATTCCGATTTATAAAGCTGGTAGAAAAGACCTCGTTACAAACTACAGACCTATCTCTTTGTTACCATCACTCTCTAGAGTCTTGGAAAAAATAATTAACAACAGATAAAAAAAAATGGAAAAAATAATTAACGTTTTTAGAAAATAATTCCCTCTTCTCCCCTTGGCAATTTGGTTTTAGATCTAGGTTATCTACAGCAGACGCGGTACATCACTTAACTAACTACGTCACCGAGGAACTAGGAAAAGGTAAAAGAGTAACAGGGATTTTCCTCGATCTGGCCAAAGCTTTTGACACAATTTCTGTTCCTATCCTTCTTAACAAACTAGAAGCACTAGGAATTCGAGGCATGCAGTTGAAACTCTTTGGTGACTATTTTTGTATACTACAAGCTAGTAAACACACATTTTACTATATAATTGTAGTCAATTTGTGTAATCCTGTTTGGCCTTCTTTTATGTTTGTAAATTTGTTATTGTATATTTTACTATTCACGCTGTTGGATTACCTGAATAAATAAATAATAAATAAATAAATAATTGACGACACCCTTTCTTTCAAAAAACATATTTCCACTCTAGCTAACAGAGTACGTAAGTTAATATTTGTTTTCAAAAAGCTGCGCTATATTGCGGATAAAAAAATAATTATTCAAGTCTATCAAGCTTTGTGTCAATCTGTTATTCAATACTGCATTACGTCTTGGGGCGGCGCTCCAAAAACCACAATGTTACCTATCGAACGTGCCCAAAGAGCGATCCTGAAAGTAGCCACGTGCAGACCGTTGCTTTTCCCTACACGCATACTTTATGAATGTTGCAATGTTTTAACGGTCCGACAACTTTTCATAATGTACACTGTCCTAAAACAGCACACCACTCAGACGCATAATGCACTGCTTACTAACACCAAGAGGCGGAAAGATATTGTATGTACTTCACTTTCTGTGTCACAAACCGGTTCTTCTTTTTCCTAGGTCCTTTTCTGTACAATAAACTTAATAAGGCATTATCTATCTATGACCTCAATTATTTTAGTACTAAATTTATACTTTATAAGCATTTACAAGGTCTGACCTATGATCAGACCGAATTACTGTTACACATTGATAAATAAGTAAATTAGTTATTTGTTTCCTTTTGTTAAATTCTAATATACTCTGCTTAAGTAATTGATAAGTAAGTTACGATAAATATATTTATAGATAATACTTTTGCTTGTTAAATAATTATTATAAGCTTGTCTATAAATAGAGGTTTACTTTTAATGTAAAATATTTTTAATAATTTAATTTTTCACAAATATACTCGTATTGCAGAATGCTAGCACTTTTGCCGCCTGTGACACAGGTTTATCCTAGTACAGGCACCGTGCCTAGCTAGACTTATGTATAGTTCCTAAGATTCATATTGTATTGTATTTTAGCATAATGTAATTTTTGAATAAATATTATTTATTATTATAAAGTTTCGCGTGACACTGCACTGCGCACGTCATCCTGAGACATCAGCTCGGTCTAGTAATAAGATAACTAGACTGTGAGATCAGGTCTTCAATTGCCCAGTAGTTTCACTAGCCTTTTAAACCGGAACACAGTAGTGCTCGCACACTCCTGCTTGGCGGCAGAATGACTGGCAGAGTGATGGTACCTACCTAGACGAACTTTGCAGAAAGTTTAAGTAAATTGGTATCTCTCGTGTCCCGGTACGTGGCTAAGATACTCAACTTTCTTCCGCTTGACGGTTTGCAGCGATTCGCGGTTTCTGACAATACGTTCTTCAGAACACTCAAAACATTCTGAGTCCAGCTAATGCAGATATAATGGCGGGTTTGATTCCCCCGACAGGACAAGTATTTGTGCCCAGGAAACTAAAAAAAGTGCAAGCACTTGTTTTGTGATTGGGTGTTGTGGAAGCATGGTCCTCGTCGTTCCGGGGTCCCTAGATATAGGGAATCCTAGTTAGGGTCCAGGATCTATGTATGTGATCGTTGAGCGTTATTTATAATGTACCGATGCGAGTGTCGTATAATTTGTGTTATACAGGTTCACAAACTGCGTCTATCGGTGGACGATTTGATCCCGGGCGGCGAGACCTCGAGCAAGGGTAAGAAAGGCAGCAAGAGGAAGCGATCCCCTTCGCCGCCGCCGCAGAAGAATAAGCGGAAGAGGTAATTGTCATCTATAATCTACAAGACCTACTATAACCTACTTTAACATAAAAAATGATATGTGTGACCGGCCTCATAGCTTACTTAGTAATAGCCCAAACAACAAAATAATTTAAAATACTATCAACCTATTAAACTGGTTATTTGATTTTGTTTTACAACAGGAAACATCGTTGTCTTACTCCTACAACGCAGCTGAATGTGTAGTAGGACTGAGAAAACAATAGCAATGTTAACTCTTTTCAAAACTTTTCTTTATTGACACAAGTTTACACTACTGTTAATTTTTTCAATAATAATTTAAAAGTTATTTAACGGATAAAGCAAGCTTACAGTGAAAATAAAAAGATATAATCTAAGGGATATAAGGGGCACCGCTGAAAATCAGCGCGCTGCATCAGTGGCACATTAATGCTGAGCTGTGACCTTTTTATAGCCATAAGTACTTATTATAATTTTTATAACCTACAACTATTAAAAGTGTACTTTATGTTGGCTATGAATAAACTTTTCTATTTCTATTATTTTGTAAACATAACTTTGAAAAATGTTGGCGAAATAGTGGCAAACCCGCAGGAGCCATAATAATAACGACTGACTGAACACGACTGAAGGCCTTACCAGGTCAAGAAATAAATAAAAAAATATTAAAATCATACGAAGTTAAAGTTGAGAAAAATGTTTTTTATATGAGCCATTTTGGAATGTATTAGTCTGATAACTATTTTAAGATACTTTATAAAGTCGTGTATCTGTTATTTTGGATTTCCCAGCCGCATGACGAAGCGGCGCGACAACGACGCCGAAGACGAAGAAGATAACGCGTCCAGAGACAACACCGATGTCGCGGCAACTCCGGAGGCCGTGGAGAAACCCGCTGAACGTATGTATTTTATAAATTAATTTGAATCACGAATGGGGTACGCTAAACAGGCGATACTGCTATAAAAATCATAAGTATGCATTTTATATTAGAACCTTGTAGCGCTCATAGCGAAGCACGACTAGCCGTTTCTAACCGATCGGTAAAGTTAAGCAACGTTCGCTGCGGTCACTACTCTAATGGGTGACCGCTGCAGCAAAAACTGGTATTTACAACTGTGCGCTACCGTGCTTCGGAGGGCACGTTAAGCCGTCGGTCCCGACTGTTGTCGGAAGACAACAGTCGTTAAGCCAAGTCAGAAGCCTTTCAAGGCCAGGACTGAACACTTGCCTACACGAGAAGAAGAAGAAGATTAGGAACCTTTGAGTATAGACTAAAGCATAGAGAGATAATCAAAACGATATTATATTTGTACTGCTCACACGTATCACTACGTCAGTGGAGAAGGAAAGAAACAAACATATAGTAATTAGCTACGCTTGCGATAAGCACCGTACCATTTTTATCGACTCGAGTCAACTGTTTTTTCTATACAAATCTGTCAGACTCATTCACATCAAAGTGTCCACTTCATATAAAAATTGTCCAAAGAAGTGGTACGCTTGACACATAATCAAGTTCTCTCTATGCTTTAGTCTATAAGTTAAGAACTAGCTGACCTGACGTTGTCCTGTCTATATAAAAATCCTAAACCACAAAAAGATCTAAAACACGCTAATTGTGTCGAAAAACGAGGAAATGTTGTAGGTTTGACGCTTTAGTCTTTAAACAAAGAGTTGCTGCTTTTAAGGTAGAACGTTACACTAGCGCGGTAAATTCAAATTTTCTTGCGTTCTTTTGCCAATAATAGCTTAATTACTCAACGTGATTACATGAAAACTATTTTTTCGTAAATAAATATAATGTATCAATAAATTACTATTAAAAGTATCACCTACTTATCATTGGTTTAGCGACAAATGCAATAGACTGAAAAACTAAGAAGAAAATTGTTTATCGCCATTTGTCGCTAAACCAATGATATCTAAGACATAATTTTAATCGTAAATTGTTGATACATTCTATTTATTTCCGCAAATTGGTTTTATGTAATCTCGTTGAGTAGTTAAGCTATTATTGGCAAAAGAACGGAAGAAAATTTGAATTTGCCGCGCTAGTGAAACGTTCCACCTTAACTGGTATAACATCTCGTCGTCTAATAAATATTTAAAACAAAAACAGCTCTAGAGGTAAACAGGCGCAGATACAGCAATTTCTTAAGCGGGGGGCGCAATAAGATATCTTGAGATATGCGTGTAATAACAAATCATTAGGTAGGGAAGCTCAAGAAGGGAATGTGATAAAAACACATAAGTATACGATACAAGACCAATTCGTGCTCTTTTCTTTAAATGATGAATTCCATGTACCTATATCTTCCTGATAAATTGGCTAATTACCGCGGGAAGTGCTTCGTGCTTGGGGGGGGCGCCCCCCAAGCGCTTCCCCAAGCGAATGTTTGCTTTTGTATCGTGTAGCTGCGCCGGAGACGCCGGTGGCGGAGCCCGCGCCGCCGGCGGAGGCGCCTACGCCGCCCGCGCCTCCTCTAGACACGCATGACGACTCGCAGGGGAAGCATAGCGACTCCAACACACAGGTACGTCATCAACAGCCTGAAGACTGCTGAACATAGGCCTCCCCTACAAATTGCCATTTTAAGCGGCGGCTTACCTCCTGCATGTTCGGCTACCGGTTTTTGACCAGCTAGGCAATCATGTAACTTGATTGCAACCAATAGAAATACAAAATGTATGGATTTGACAGTTTCAATACGCAAATTATGTGCATAGTTACTGTGGAAATTTTCAAATTCGGTATGAAAATTCTCCTGTTGCATTGCAATCAAAGTTACATGATCACCCCGCAGATCATCGCATCGATCTACCCAGGTGCTTGTGTACTACATAATTTGCTTTTATTTTGCAACCGACTTCAAAAATGGAGGTGGTTCTCAATCGGGTTGTATTTATTTCTTTTATTTATGTTTTTTTTAGGTTAGGTTTTTTTTACTTATGTTTTTTACTTTGTTACCTCATGTCTCCGTCATTTATGAAACGATTAGGAACAACTTCGGTTAAGGCCGCTGCATACCATATTTTGATCTTTTGCGGGTTTTTGTGCATTACGTGAAATATGGAGATCAAATAAATATGTTATCGGGTCATTCTTTTAAAACACCAGTCGAGCTGTTTAATTTGTAAAAAGTGTGTTGTTATCGCTGAAAAGTGTGAAGTATGCTTGGAGTGTAAAAATACTTTCGTAAAGTATTTTTTGGGGGCATTATAATAATTTTATTTTAGAAAAACTAAAGTACTTACATTTCTGTTTTTCGTTTTATTTTGTCCTTGCACAATTTTTTTTTTCATATGATTATTTTGACACGTCACATTAGTGACGTTAAAAAGTGCTTTTTGTTGATTTTGAACTTCCGCGTCTAACGATTACTTTGGATAATATATACGGTATTTTGTGATTTCCACTATTATAATTCATCTCAAATAGAACCTAAATATATTCCAGTCTATTTGTTAACATAGAACCGTTTTGAATAGGAAATGATCCCGAAAGACGAGTTAGAAGACAACGTGACCGACCAGACGCACCATATCGTGGTGCCGTCATACTCCGCCTGGTTCGATTACAATTCCATACACACTATTGAGAAGAGAGCCATGCCGGAGTTCTTCAACGGGAAAAACAAGTCCAAAACTCCGGAGATATACCTCGCGTATAGGTAAGAAATATTTATGTTTATACTACACCATAAATAAATATGTGTGAACATTTTACGCAGCGCCATCTAGCCCTTAACTAAGCATAGCTTGTACTATGGGAATCAGATAACTGATACAATACTTGGATACTTTTTTGTTTCAAAATAAATAGATAACATGTGTCTGGACAAACCTAACCTAGGTTTAAGGCATATTTTTACCGAACACGAACATTGTATTGTTTTTGATGGTAAAATAAATAAATTTAAAAAAAGTTACTCATACAAATACAAATAATCTTTTGACAACCATATTTTTATCAATCTATTACTAAAATTTTGTAAAAATTTTCTTTGTTCTTTACCTATAGTTTACCTTTATTTATAGTTTAATAGTATTTTACATCTCTCATATTCGGTAAGTAGGTCCTTATTACCCCCAAATGGGGCTTGTAGGTAGCCAATTAGCGCTCTAGGGTAATATTGTAGCTAGAAAAGCTCTAGGGCGGTAAGTAATTAAAAAAAAACTCTTCACTCTTTCAAAAAGTTCGCGTACATCTAACCATCATACTGGCAATAGACATCATGCATTCAGCCCAATGACAAAAGAGGTCGCTTCGCTATGCAGCCTTGTCTTCGTATGAGTATAATAGTCATCAATTTTAAATATCGAACGGCGAAGCTCAATTTCGTTCTTGAAAAAAAAATTTAAAAAAAAAGATGAAAAAGGCGGGAATGAAAACTTTTACTTTAAATATTGTTTGTTTTTGGGATTTTTTATAATTACGTGCTAATTAGGAAAAAAACGTGAGTTCTGCAAGTGATGAAGATATAAGCTGCACTCCCGATTCAATGAAAATGGAAGCTGAAGCAGCAATTAACAATATTTTGCCTGAAAGTTCTAAAATGTTTTATTCTTGTAATGCCGGCTTTTTTCTACTTACCTCACAATCGAGATGTAAAGCAGAGTAGTAAGCTCGGGTGTAAGCATCAATTGCACCCTCGAACTATAGGCGCCCGTGCGCCTAAATATCTCGGGCTGCAATTGATGCCTTACAGCCCTTGGCTACTAATCTACTATTAATACTATATTCTAAACCCTTAGTGTAAATATCTATCTGTGACGTTTTATATGCGGGCTTTATTTCCTAGTCTAAAAATTCAAGAGTAAATTGAACATGTTTCTTCTACTCGTTCAAGCTACTTTTTCGACCGCATTGTAACTTAATATCAAGCAAAGTTTGGTGAAACGCAAGTCTTATCTAATAAAAGAATAAAAGTCTTATCTAATCAAGCCAAGAGTGAACAGGTATCTTCTAGGCAAGCATGCACCACCGTAGGCCGCGTCATCACTTACCATCAGGTGAGACAGTGGTCAAATGCTATGCATATAAATTATTATATTAGTTTCCCAATAAGTACAATCTGGAGCTCTTCAAGTCGCGAGTGAATATGTATCTTCTAGGCAAGCATGTACCATCGTAGACCGCGTCATCACTTTCTATCAGGTGAGATGGAGGTCAAATGCGGGTCTATTAAAAAAAAGTGACCTTTAAGCGATTTGCAAAAAGACTTGTCTATTTCGGTTATAAAAATAGACGTATCTCTACTCTTGAGACAGCGTTTGACCAATGAACGATCACCTGGATTACGTCATAAACCCTTTGTTGCGTCAAACGCAAAATTGTGCCCTAGTGTTTTGATACAAATAGTGTATTTACATTATGGAGGTCTTGATTTAAGTCCATGTAATATTTTTCACCAGGAACTTCATGATCGACACATACCGGCTAAACCCCACAGAGTATCTAACTAGCACGGCGTGTCGTCGCAACCTTGCCGGCGATGTGTGCGCCATCATGCGAGTTCACGGCTTGTTGGAGCAGTGGGGCCTCATCAACTACCAGGTAACATACCTACTGTTCAATTCTTACACCTCTGGTACTTCTTTGTTCGCGTTGCTGGCCAGCAACGGTGGTGTTCCTTGGTGGTCGGTTAAAAAGCTTGCTGCGAACGTCTGTCTTACGGCCCTTTTGTAGTGCGGCAGGTGGCGCTGTGAGTGATCGCTATCACCTAACTTCGCACCAATTGGTGACGCCTTAAATACTTCTACTGTCATTTATTTAGGTTTGATGGTGCAAAGTTTATGTAGAAACTATTCAGAACACCTACTGAACGTATATCTAACTAGCACGACTTGATGGAGCAGTGAGGCCTCCTCAACTACCAGGTAATATGGCTACTAAACCCCGCGGTAGGTAGATCTAACTAGTACGGCCTGTTGGAGCAGTGGGGCCTCAACATTATCAGCTACCGGATAACATACCTACTGAACCCCACGGTAGGTAGATCTAACAAGCATGACATGTTGTAGCAGTGGGGTCTCATCAACTACCATGTAACATATCTACTGAACCCCACGGTAGGTAGATCTAACTAGCACGACATGTTGTAGCAGTGGGGTCTCATCAACTACCAGGTAACATATCTACTGAACCCCACGGTACGTAGACCTAACTAGCACGACGTGTTGTAGCAGTGGGGTCTCATCAACTACCAGGTAACATACCTACTGAACCCCACGATATATCTAACTAGCACGGCGTGTCGTCTCAGTCTTGCTGGTGATGTGTGCGCCATCATGTGAGTGACCGGCTTGTTGAAGTAACGTGTTCTAAATTCAAATATGTTGTTGCAGTTGGAAGCGGAGTCCCGTCCGACGGCCATGGGGCCGCCGCCCACGTCACACTTCCACGTGCTCTCCGACACTCCGTCCGGGCTGCAGCCGCTCGTGCCGCGCCCCGCGCAGCCCCGCCCCGGTAACTACACTATACACTAGTGTTCCTACTGCATTGTTCCTAGCTAGAGATACTCTCACTTCCATCCGACACTCCGTCCGGGCTGTCAGCTGATTATTTTATAAACTGATAACTCCAGTGACGATGGCGCCGTCTGAGATTTACTTTACCTTGTGCCTCCCCATCATTGAAGAACTTCACCAAAAGAAACTAAGATCTTTTCCCTATGCCGCCCCATTATTGAAGGTCCTCATCAAGAAACCAAAACTCAAACGTGAATGTAATTTCCAGCGGAGAACGTCCCCAAGGTGGAGCCAGGGTTGCCGAACGGCGCAGAGTCAGGGGCGCCACCGCCGGGCGCGGCGCCACCAGTTGCGCCTGGCGCCCCGCCCGCACCCCTGCCGCAGATCAAACAGGAACCGACGCTAGAGCTCGGCCTCAACCCTGGACTCAAACTGGATCAGGTATGTTGACGCAAAATATAATAAGAAATCTTAATCGGTAGAGTTGGAAATATCATTTTTGGCCTTTAAAAATGTTAGTTTCATCAATGCTTAAAATGTCATTTCAACTTTTCAACGATCGGAAATACAATGCAGAATTTTAAGTAATTTTTATAGACATGGGAAACAATGTTTACTCAAATTCTTCAAATATCCTGCTTTGTCAGCTCAATATAAATGCCATCCATCGGTTTTAAGTAACTGTCCTTCAAGCTAGATACCTACGAAGTTATGGCTCAGAACCATGATAATGTAGGTAGTACACCAGTACATGTGGTATTTAAAAACGGTTTATGATCATTGTGCCATCATCATCATCATCAGCTGGAAAACTTCCACTGCTGTACATAAGCCTCCACCATAAATCGCCATTTAGTATGCTTATCCCAGGAGGTGGTTTGCCCTAATCACCACGCTTGGCAAGCGTTTTGGTGATCGTAGTTTTTAATGTACAGAGGAGAATGCTAATTGCTGCTGCCTACTCCTTGGATAACCTCATTCTATTTCCCACACCGGGTCCACTCGGCTCACGGCGTGAGTCTTATCACAATTTTTAATGACTCCAGTACCGCGGTGGTTGCCGAGGCCGCGAGTGGTCAGAACAAGAGACGTTACTGCTACTGGAAGCGCTGGAACTACACCGAGACGATTGGAACCGTGTCGCTGCTCACGTCGGCACTCGGACTCACGACGAGTGTATCCTACACTTCCTGCGACTGCCTATAGAGGAACCATATCTCACTGATCCTGCTTCAGGTAACTATCTTGTGATAAGAGGCGCTACTACTACTGGAGATGCTGGAACTGCACCGAGACTCACGACGAATGTATCCTACACTTCCTGCGCCTGCCTATGGAGGAACCATGTACGTCACCGATCCTGCTTCAGGTAACTAAGTTGTGATAAGAGACGCTACTACTACTACTGGAGATGCTGGAACTACACCGAGACTCACGCCGAATTCATCCCACACTTCCTGCGGCTGTCTATAGAGGAGCCATATCTCACTGATCCTGCTTCAGGTAACTATCTTGTGATAAGAGTTTTCAAGTCTATTTTTCAGCAGTAATGTTTAGAGCCGACCGTGATTATTCCTTGGAAGCAGCTCCACTGATAAGAATCGGCGTTTCATTGTCGCATTTTATCCCGCTCTAACCACCAATATTTCTATACAACAAAACGGAATAAAAATGCGAAACCCAATTTCAATTATAAATACCTCTTTTTTACACAGGTGGCGTGTTAGGCCCCCTCGCTTACCAGCCGATCCCGTTCAGCAAAGCTGGCAATCCAGTAATGAGTACGGTTGCCTTCTTAGCCTCCGTCGTGGACCCACGAATCGCTTCCAAGGCCACACAAGCCGCTATGGATGAGTTTGCTGCTATCAAGGTATGTGGAGATTAGGATTACAGCAAAGTAGTGTGCATAATAAATTTCGTTTCTGTAGTTTTCCTTCAGGACTGAAAGAGCCTTTACCATTATGTCATCATCATCATCAGCCTGAAGACGTCCACTGCTGAACATAGGCCTCCCTCAAAGAGCGCCACTTTGAGCGGCTGCTTGCCTCCTGCATCCATCGGCTCCCCACTGATTCTGACCAGGTCGTCGGTCCACCCAGTGGGGGGCTGGCCTACGCTGCGTCTTCCGGTTCGTGGTATTTTAGTTGTTTGTCTTTAAGTGTCAATTATCAAGTCAAGTCAAGTCATTAACTCCTGGACTATGCCCAAGAAGAAGGCATCAGGAATTAATGATTCACACATAAAGACAGCAATCATAATAATGGTAAATGCTCTAACAGTGTTTTCGTATTTGGTTTGCATCCTACACACCAACAGCCGGAAGACGTCCACTGCTGAACATTGGCCTCCCCAATATAACGTTACTTTGGACGCTTATCATAGAGGGGTTCACCATAATCACCACGCTTGGCAACATTGGATCGGTTCATTAATGAATTCATTTCACACTCTTTTTTGTGTTCAAACATTTCATTTCGTGTGAAAAGTGCCGTAAAGATGAAAATGAACAGTCTGATTCCACGTTTAGCGGGCACTTACGGCACTCACGGGAAGAGTTGGGGTGGCCCTATCCTTGTTCGAGACCACACGGCAACATAGAAACATTGCATACAACATTCAACTGGAAATAGACTAGTGTCCGCTATTTTTTTATTGCATATATTAATAATATTACTCAAAAAATACACAGTTGTGAAAACAAAAATTAAATATCTCAAAAAATTACGTTGCAAGCATTTTAGAATACATGAATAAAAAAAGACTGCTCAAACATGCAGTGACGTCACTCCTTCATAGTACCTTATTACTAAGCTGTTTACATACAGTCTCTTTGTCATGTGACTTCACAACGTGCGTTTTCATAGAAACTGTGGGGAATCTGTTTTGCGAGAAATGCCCCTCCAGAAACTTTAAAAGCTATTACTCCTTCATTTATTTGCCGATTTTACTTATTTTTTCAATTATTGCATTCAGTTTTAACCTTCATTATGAAAATAATATTTACATCTCTCATATTCGGTAAGTAGGTCCTTATTACCCCCAAATGGGGCTTGTAGGTAACCAATTAGCGCTCTAGGGTAATAATGTAGCTAGAAAAGCCCTAGGGCGGTAAGTAATTTAAAAAAACTCTTCACTCTTTCAAAAAGTTCGCGTACATCTAACCATCATACTGGCAATAGACATCATGCATTCAGCCCAATGACAAAAGAGGTCGCTTCGCTATTCAGCCTTGTCTTCGTATGAGTATAATAGTCATCAATTTTAAATATCGAACGGCGAAGCTCAATTTCGTTCTTGAAAAAAAAATTTAAAAAAAAGATGAAAAAGGTGGGAATAGAAAACTTTTACTTTAAATATTGTTAGTTTTTGGGATTTTTTATAATTACGTGCTAATTAAGAAAAAAACGTGAGTTCTGCAAGTGATGAAGATATAGGGTCAATTCAGACAGAGCAGCAAAATGCTCGAGAAGTTTGTAAGTGCTATCGGAATATCAACCTTATTTCATTTAGACAAAGCTGAAAATAGTATGCAACATTAAAATCTTACCTATTTTAATGTTGCATACTATTTTCAGCTTTGTCTAAATAGATTAAGGTTGATATTCATATAGCACTTAAAAACTGCTCGAGCATTTTGCTGCTCTGTCTGAATTGAGCCATAAGCTGCACTCCCGATTCAATGAAAATGGAAGCTGAAGCAGCAATTAACAATATTTTGCCTGAAAGTTCTAAAATGTTTTATTCTTGTAATGCCGGCTTTTTTCTACTTCCCTCACAATCGAGATGTAAAGCAGAGTAGTGAGCTCGGGTGTAAGCATCAATTGCACCCTCGAACTATAGGCGCCCGTGCGCCTAAATATCTCGGGCTGCAATTGATGCCTTACAGCCCTTGGCTACTAATCTACTATTACTCGTTAATTTTTAATAGCAAGCAACTAATAGCCTATTGTATTTTTGTTGTCTGTCTACTATACTGGTATGTGTCTATGTATTGTAGGATGAAGTACCAGCCGCTATGATGGAAGCGCACGTGAAGGCGGCCGGCGCGCACGGGCCCGCCGCCGCGCTCGCCGCCACTGGCATCGCCGGCACCGCGCCCGACACCGGTAACTATGCTCCCCTCTCTCTCGGACACCAGGAATCAGACAAGGACGACAATACAGAAAACAATGGTTACACAGTTCTATTCTAACTGGGGGCTGAGTCTTGCACTGACGACCCACTTTGAGGAGTATTGCGTGCATTTCCTTTATCATGACAGCGATATAAGTGATGCCAATACCCAAGATCTCAATACTTTATGAAACTGTAAGGGGAGCATTCTGAAACTGTAGGGCTACAACAAATGGTGCTTTTTTTGCGGTGTATGCGCAAACTTGTGTTTTAGTTGGGTTAAAATTCTACGCTATTAAAATGTAAACTCTCATCATCATCATCATCAACAGACAGAAGACGTCCACTCCTGAACATCCCTCCCCCACAGAGCGCCACTTAGAGCGGCTGCTTGCCTCCTGCATCCATCGGCTTCCTGCGGTTTTCACCAGGTCGTCGGTCCAGGTTGTCGAAGTTGGACCTACCTAATTGGACAGTCTGTCCTCGGTAGACATGTTTGTCGAAAAAATCGAAAGTATCGTTCCCAACATTACCGGTATAGGTGGTCCTCGAGTGACTCTACAAATAAATCTGTAAATTCTACTTGCTTGAAATTCTTTGCAATGGGTATTTGCACGGCCGGTATATTGTGCACCACAGTGCTGTCATCCGTATAGCAATGCATATTGCCATTTAAATGTAGAATAAACAGCGTTGGTGAAAGCATGGACCCCTGAGGGACACCAGTGTAGATAAGAAATTTTCCATCCAGTAGAAAAGAAAGAAGGTGGCGCGGACGTTAAGGCTGAGGCGATGGAAGTAGAAGAGAGTGAAGGTGTGAAAGTGAAGGAAGAGCCTGCGGGAGACGCCCCTGCGGCTGCACCATCCGTACCTTCTGACGCCTCTCTTACGGAACCTAAGGCTGAGCCTAAAGACGAGCCTTTACCTCCACCCGGTAAGTTACCTTTTTTCCCGTCTTCAAACAAAAGAGTAGAAATATCATCAAAATCGACCCAGTCCAAAAAACAGCAGTGGTTTTGTATTTTTCCCTTTTTTACCGATTTGGAAAATTTTTGGTTTGGTCCCATAGAAATATCATGAAAATCGACCCAGTCCAAAAAACAGCAGTGGTTTTGTATTTTTTTCTTTTTTTATATTTGTTCAGAACTCGGTCATTTAAAAAACCAATTTGGAAAATTTTAGATTGGTCCCATAGAAATATCTTCAAAATCGACCTAGTCCAAAAAAAAGCAGTGGTTTTAAAATCAAAATAACTTTTAAAAATACGCATGATAATATCATCCAAGCATTTCTCAGTATGACATGAAGGCGGTTGAAGTCTGTTTAGGCTTTTTTTAAAAGGATATTAATTAAATAAACTTTTTTTTTTTTTTTTTAATTCTAATTATTAAATTAACTTCTAATGTCATTGGTTGCCTTTTTTTTATCGGGTGTCTTCAACCAATGAGCGTACAGTATTTATACCAGAGCCTTATTCAACATGCAATATTTACTATTGCACTGACAGTTGAATCAGATTTTTAGGGTTGTCGCCAGGAAATGGTTGAACGATATCAGAATTACGATGATTTTACATATAAATTCTATCACATTTGTCACAATTTTTAATATCCTATGAAAAATCTAACTAAGTACTTGAATTTGAAAATCTTCAATAAATGGTCAAAAACGAAGATAAAATCAAAAGAAATTTATCAGTGTCAACCATGGTGAATCTCAGTTTTGACGTCTTGGGTAGGAAACAATTAGTTCGTTTTTGACTATTATCGTTCTCCTCTAGCAACCAAGAGGTTCTCTATGAAACTGGTATGAAACATTTTTCATGGGCGAGTCACCACAGCTTAAAAATGTTTGTAATCTCTGCTATCAGCTGATTGAACTGTCAGTGCAATGCGAGTAAATATTGCATCTTTGGCAGAATTGTGGTGGAATGACAACACCATAGAGGCCATTAACCAACAGTTGAAGCTGAAGTTAGTTGAATTTGCCTGGTGTGTTGACTTGACACGAGTTTGATAAACGTACGAGAAACCTGGGGCTAGAGAGATAAGTGTGAACTTAAGAGCTGTTAAACTTTAGTGCAGACGGGCATTAGTGCGCCGGGCCTGTCTTCATTGCTCTTAGCTAATTTTCCATTGGTTAACAGAGAGCGGTACAGTAGATGCGAAGCTCCAATCAGCGGCCTCAGCCGCACTTGCCTCGGCCGCTGTAAAAGCGAAACACCTCGCTGGAGTCGAGGAAAGGAAGATCAAGTCACTCGTCGCGTTACTAGTCGAGACTCAGATGAAGAAACTCGAGATCAAACTGAGACATTTCGAGGAGTTAGAAGCCACAATGGAGAGGGAACGAGAGGGTAAGTTTTAGAAATTGCATTTGTCCTTTTGAGTTGCTTGCTCGTGGTACTAGTCGAGACTTCTCAGTGGAGAAACTCAAAATTGAACTGTGACAGTTAACGAGTTGGAAGCTACTTCTGAGAATGAATTAGAGAGTAAGTATTTTACTAGTCGATATACGTTTGTTCAGTTTAAACTCATGTCAACTTAAGAATACTGGACGCTCATTGGTTGCCTATTGATGATCGTCTATCTTCAACCAATGAGCGTATAGTATTTTGTATGTTAAGTTAACGTGAGTTTGACAAACGTACAAGAAGCCGGGGGTTAGTCTTTGACATCGTTTGTTGTGCTTTTTAGGGGCGCTACACACTTAATCGGGCTAGCACGTTCGATTTGGCAAACGCTAAGGCTGCGGCTACGACTAAGTGTGTAGCGCCCCTTAGTCGCTTGGTCGCGTTACTAGTCAAGACTCAGGTGAAGAATTTAAGCTCAGGCACTTTGAGGAGTTGGAAGTCGCTAGGGAGAAAGAATGAGAGGGGATTGATTATTTAATTTGGTTATGTCCCCTTAGTACATAAATCATAATTGAAAACTTTTGGGACTACACATTTCTACAATCTATACTTCTATTTTGACTGGCCTAATAGCTCAGTTGGTAGTAACTACCTTCTGAACTGTAGGTGGTGGGTTCGATTCTCATCCAGGACAAACATTTGTGTGATGAACACAGGTGTTTGTTCTGTGTCTAGGTGTTATATTGTATTCTATGTACCTATGTATTTACAAACAAAAAGTTATTCTATCACTTATCTAGGTTTATCTATTTTTCCATAGTACAAGCTTTGCTTAGTTGGGGACTAGATGGCGTTGTGTGAAATGTCCACACATATTTATTATTAGTAGGTCATACATACCTCTTCTCTGTTTATTACGATTTAACGACGAAACAGCTATATAACTGGGGAAGGGCATAGGATATAAATTGTTGTTTTGAATCCGTGTAGGAAATCACGGGCTGTAGCTAGTTTTTTAAATAGGTCGCATAATACTGTATTTACATTGTCCAGGTCTTGAGTACCAGCGACAGCAGCTGATCCAAGAGCGGCAACAGTTTCACCTCGAGCAGTTGAAGGCAGCAGAGTTCCGAGCGAGGCATCAAGCTCACCAAAGGTAATTTAAAAAAAAAAATATTCAAAAAGTTGGCATTTTCATTACTGTCCACTTCCTAATTAAACAGGATTTTTAGAATTCACCTAAAAACCTCTTAAGTAATATACAGGTTGGGCTAAATCAATGCCCCTTGAAGGGAAAGTACCCTAAAATATTATAGAAACTAACGTGAGCAGTATTCATAGCTACAACTATTAAACGGCTAGCACTCACGTAATTTTAGTCGAATAACTACGAGACGTGAGAGCAGTGCTTTACGTGAGTGCTAGCCGTTTACCAATTGTAGTTAAGTACCCCTAAATATTAAAGTTACCTAACTCTGCTCAAAGAATCCACATATCTTTATTTTTCTTTTTTAATAAAAATAACCGCTTTCAAAATTTTTTTTGTTAAGGCACTTTCCAGATCTTGGTATTAAGGGGTCCTTTGTTCTCTATATCTTTAGTATTCGGATCGTTTATTGAATTTATAATTTACATATGTGTCGGTATTCCAGGATGCAGATAGAGAGTGGGGGCGCAGCCCCGGTGACCGAGCCGCCGGCGGCGCCCGACGCGGCGCCTCCCGTCCCGCCCCCACACGCTTAATACTGCCCTCTATTAGTACATTACGATGTATACAACCTAGGTACTCTATAAAACCCTAGTTTATTCCGGGGCGAAAGTGTAGTGCTATTGAGTTTAATAGACAAGATATTTTTAAATTAAATGTAAAAATTACAATAAGTATGTATAAGTAACGGTTCATTTATTTAATAACTAAATTAATTTTGAAGAGACATGGGTATAAACTGCTATAATCGTTTACAGATAGATATACTGGATGTTGATCTTCATCCCTGCAACATTTACAGAGGTTAATCTACTGCACTAGAACAAGAATCAATGAAAAATACATAAAAGTTATACTTTGTTAAAAAATAATTGTCTAGAAATAAAACCGTACGTGTGTGTGACCTCAATCAAAACACAAGATAAGTCTCGTGAAAATTATGAAATCACCCCGTCTAACGCATTCCTTTCGGCGCCCCACGTAGCCATTCTACAGGGCTACCTGCGTTTAAATTTAATTATTAGGTGATTCAGTGTATAACATGAAAAATGAAACACATTATTTACTTAGTAATACTTAACCTACTTACTTAATTAAACCAAGTATATGTTTTTTACGCATAATCGCAAAGAAACCATCTGTGCGATGTCCCTCAAACATTCCAGACCCTGCTGAACCGGTATATAGCAGGTATTGTCACCAGTAGGTTCGTTAGGTAGACATGAGAGACACCAAAAAAGTTCAAAACAAATTAAAATATATATTTGATTTGATTTTTTTTACAATGTACCCTACAAATATGGAGGACATGCATAGAATATTCGGTATGTATGTGTGTACAAACATTTAGAAGCACAATAGGATTTGAACTGTTTTGATACTTTCGGCACAGTCACGCCATTTGTTAGTAAAGGTTATATTATCTGTGGTAAAGGCGACCTAAACTAAATTCTATGATTCAACTTATTTTAAATATTAAATAAACTTTCGTAACGATCTCTCAAAATGTTACAAAAAAGTCGAACAGAATGGGAACTATTAGAAACTGCTAAGGAATGGAATGCCCTTCCAGCGTCTGTGTTTCCGGCAAAATATGACCCGGGCGTGTTCAAGAGAAGAGTGAATAGGTACTTACTTAGCTAGCATGCTACTCCTTCGATCGCATCGTCACTTTCCATCAGGTGAGAGCGTGGTCAAATGCTAGATAAGTCCGATGTAAAAAAAACGAAAAGATCTTGATGTATAGTTGTAGTAGTGATTTACTATGGATAGATCTTTCAATGGCCGGGTAAAGGTTATCAGAGTAATAAATTATTTAAAAAAAATTACAGTATTTCGTTATAAAATTGTCCAGTAATAGAAAAATCGCCCTTAAGTTAATTAGGTTATGGCTGCAATTCTGTCTCGCATTCTTAGCTAAATTCAACTTGTATGTTGGTACTCTTCTGATAAAGGGGTAGTGAAAAAGATGGAGATATTTAGCTTTACCTAATGCTGTACAGGATTGATTTATACCATTATTAGTATTAGTTACATTAGGGGCGTTCGGATTGGGATCGGTATCGTTTTTGGCATTTGCAAAATTATTGCGTTGTTGTAAACCGTTCGGTTTGAGAATTTCGCCAATAATGCCACTTTTATCACTTTTAATGGCTACCCAAAACGAACGCAAAATAACCAAATGCGGTTTGTTATCTCAAATGTCAATAACAAATTGGCGGAATTTTACATTACACACGTAAACTTACGTCTTCCTTCCTTCTTCTCCGTGCTATATCATTACGATAACTACAATTTTAAGAATAAAAATCAATAATTTTTACATAACTGCTCCAAAAATTATACGTCAATCTCTAATGTCAGAAAACGATCACTTTTAACCCACCTCGGCAGGTGGGTCAAAATTGGCAGTTCACGATGGCATTTTTAACTGTTTTTGAGCTATCCGAACGGTGAACGAAAACAGTTAAAAATGCAAGTTTTGCTCACACATTCCTAAAACGAACGGTGCATGTATCGTATAAATCGTATTGTATAATTATGTAATTTTGCAATAAGTAAGGCTTTTCCTGGCGGCTTTGTACCTGTACTGTAAAGCTTCAGCCACACTGGCGCGTCTGCGTAGCGGTAACGTTCACAACGCCGAAACTATGCGGTACCCATCGATGCCTGCGGTGGCCGTGGTGTGGCCGTCTACGAACACGGACAGCGATGGGTATCGAATTCTTGACGCTGACGAAACTAGACGCGCCGGTGGGGCTGAAGCTTAATATAGCAAAGGGAAAGGTTGTCGGTTTGCTTGTGTGGCTTTCAGAAACGGTTTAAACAAATTAGATGAAATGTTTCACACAGATTGGGTACATCACCGATGTCAGCATTGTATACTTTTTATTCCAGAAAATGAAGAGTGCGATTTTTGTGGGTATAACCATTTATAACCCACATAACTATTTGTACTGATGTCTCAGAATGACTTGTACAGGACATCGTCATGCAAAGCCTTATTATCGAGTGTCGCTGCACTGTAATGGGTGGCTGTGGCGCTTAACACCAGCGAACGACTAGCTTGTCAAGTAACTCAATACAAAATCTGTGGGATGCCTCAAATAAATGTAGATTAAAGCAATTATATCGTAAGACCTAAAGCTCTAGCATTTATATCCCTTACTAGCTGTGCCCCGTGGTTTCGCCCGCGGATAAAAAGTAGCCTATGTGTTAATCCAGCACATTAGTTATCTATATTCCAAGTTTCATCCAAATCCGTCCTGCCGTTTGAGCGTGCAGGAGTAACAAACATACACACAAACACACACACAAACTTTCGGCATTAGTGTGGTTATTTTAGATGCGAAAGAGCGTTGGTTAAACGCTTACGCATCAATTTGAAATGCATAAAGATACTTTATGGAACGGAGTTAGGCTAGTTGGCTGTTATTAAAAATTAACAAGTAAATATTATTTTCATAAATTAGGTTAAAAATGAATACAATAAATGAAAATATAAATAAAATTGGTAAATAAATCACGGAGTAATAAGCTTTTAAAGTTTCTGGAGGGTGCATCGTGTCCCTTTCTCGCAAAACAAAGCATCTCCAGTTACGATGAAAAGTTGGGACGTCACATGCCAAAGAGATTGTATGTAAAGCTACCACAGGGGTTTTTTGGCGGGAACGTGAAAAAGTTCACGTCGTTGCATTGTATTATTTCAATAAAACTTATGCTTTTTCTAGTGTTAATGTTTAAAATTAGTGGCATTTTACGCATTAAGTGCTGAATTACGAGTATAAGTGTTGGCAAGTGACATAATGTAGTGAAACGTGGTTTTTCATGTTGCTTCCAAAATTCCATAGAAGCCTCTAGTAAAGTTGCCACTACTTTACTAGGACATGACTTAGACTGGATTATGACTACCTGACTTGGACTGGACTATGACTACCCTGACTGACTGTGACTAAGACTTGACTTTACATGAAATATTTCATAATACGATGGGAGACTACAATACTTGACACTGGCTAAATACACTATGTGTGGAGCCAAAATATATGAAAAAAAAAAAGCTTTCGTCATTCTATGAGATATTTAATTTATGTTTTCACGACTGTTTATTTTTTGAGGAATTTTATTAATTTATGCAATAAAAAGTAGTAGCCATCTATCGTACTGACAACGTGGGTGATACCGTGAAGCGCAGCTAAAAAATATATAAACAAACATGCCCGCTTTGATTGATGATGAGAGATAAGTTGAAGGTGACCTTCAACAAGTAACAACAAGTTTTATGTAATACTGATTTAGTTTATTTTACTGATTGCATCGCCAATATGTTTTTTGAGCAAAAATTTAATCATCAAAAACATTTGGACTACATTAGGTACTTTAAATCAGTGTGGGTTGTGTATAATCTCAATGTTTTTTAGTGGGTAGTGTACTGTAGCTACGCATTTATAGTAGAAGTTCTTAAGGTGGAAGTCGGTGGAACCTTTTACTCAGCGCGGGAAATTCAAATTGTCTTGCGTTTTTTGCCAATCATAGCTTAATTACTAAATGTGATTACGTGAAAACTAATTTAACGTAAATAAATAGAATTTATCAACTAATTACGATTAAAGGTATCACCTAGATATCATTGGTTTAGCAACAAATGTCAGTAAACCAATTTCGTGTTGGCTTTTCAGTCTATTGCCATTTGTCGCTAAACCAATGATATGTAGGTGATACTTTTTGTAATTTGTCGATACATTCTATTTATTTGCGCAAAATTAGTTTTCATGTAATCACGTTGAGTAATTAAACTGTTATTGGCAAAAAACGCAGGATAATTTGAATTTGCCGCGCTGAGTGAAACGTCTCACCATAAACCAAATATACTATAGATACAGTATCGTATGAAAATCAAACCTCAAAAGTGTCAGCTCCAATGCTTACTTACACAGATATATACCTCTCTAGCTAATATAAAATAGTCCACAAGCGGTTGTTTTATTTTAATAATGAACCATAGCACCCTATAATAGCGTTGTAAAACAATATGTGAGTTAGATTTTTTTTAAATCTATTTTTTTAATAGGAGTACTCATTGTTGACTATGTCACTCCCGTAAGTGAGTTAGATCACTTTTATTAAGCGCGCTCACACGTGACTGAGTACAAAAACAAGGCATATGCCTTGTTTAAACGGTGCCGTATTCGAGGCGGCGATCGTGGATCTACCCTACCTATATTTCATCGCAGTAGAAGTTGATATTATTTTAGTAGTTTAAAGAATATTATGCACTTTACTCCTTAAAAATATTTTTAATAGGAGTCTCAACAAAAATTTATGTTTATTGCCTATATTATATATGTTATATGGACATTACTATGATGTTTACATACCGTAGTATTGAATTAATCGATACTCATGTGCGATCAAAGGAAAACAACTAGGTACAATCGTTTCACCAGCAGTGTAATAAAAATTTCAAAATCAAACATCTTCTATATATATATTGAAACTGTAACTGGGCAAAACCATACATTAAATATTTTTTTTAATTTTGATTGCATTACACTTCTTTATCGATACAGAAGTGGAATCAATTTTTTTTTGTCTGTCTGTCCCTTTGAACACGAATCACGCTGGAACTACTGATTTCGCTGACATTTGGAATGGTTATAGCTAATTTTTCAGAATAACATATAAGATGCTTAATATATTTTAAGACGGCCAAGTGCGGGTTGCACAAAGCAATAAGGATGTAACTTTTACGCAATATTTTTCGTTTGTATATTATTTTTTTATTTATACTCATTCTGTCGAAGGGAAGATGGAAGGGAAAGGGAAAAAGATGGGCTTCGCCTGCCTCCTTTCTATTGCCGTCCCATCCATTCATCCTTTTCACTTTCGGTTCCCTCTTACCCATAAACAGGGTGAAAGCGTAAAACTAATTAACCCGTGCGAAGCCGGGGCGGGTCAACTAGTTGATAATAAAATCGGGGATTTAAGTCTATTCATTCATAATACCACTTTCGATTCCATACAAATGTAGACATGGTATTAGCGTTATTATCGCATCGGCACGCTGACCTTTAAAATTGCGTATAATTACAAGTTTATTTAGCATAAATCTAATTAGCAGCAAAATTAGTAACAGAGTTGATATAAAGCATACAATACTAATAAACAGTGTAGCGACCTTCAGTTTAAACTGCGCGATGTAACAATGCATTTTTTCTGCTACACACTCAGATTTTATGTACAGTTTATCTATTACTATATTCGAGCGTACAGTTAAAGCTACACCTTCAGTTTTAACTGTCATACTGTGGAGGTTCGGTGTATCTGTATAGTTTCACTGAAATCTAATCAAAATAGCATTAGATAAACTGTACAGTTAAAACTGAGAGTGTAGTAGAATAACTGCGCATTTCTATGTATACTATCTGAGTTTGAATTGGTATATTATCCCGAAAGAGTGTAAATCTACTCCCCAAGGTAGACAATGTTTCTTCTAGGACTTTTCTAAATTAATAGTTTTCATTGAAGAAATGCCATGTAAAGTTTACGTTTAAAGTTCCGAGTGACACTGCAACTGCTATGGGCGGCCGTGTTGCTTAACATCAGGTGAACGACTAGCTCGTCACGTCATTCATTCTCATAAAAAAAACGTTCGAAGATAGCCCTAGCTAAGCTGGGTGGTTGAACTTCGTCCTTGAACGAATGCCCTAAGTTTGACGACCTGTGTTTAGAAATGACTTTTTACTTACGCGTAAGAAACGTTAATAATAATTATACTGTTTTAATTATATAAACGTTGTAATTTACATTAAACCCATATTTAGATGTGGAACTAATGATTATAATGTAAATTACTAACTTTCGATAGCTGAAGCGTTCAAAAGTATAGTTAGGCCTATTTTCAGCAGTAGACGTTTATCAGAAGCAAAAAGTGTTTGTAATAAATAAAATTACCTATAATCTTTGTAAATTTAAAACACGGTATACTTTGTTCAATAGTCTTGATATAATTGTTTTTTTTTAATGTTCGGGGCCCTAGTCGAGGTTTTTAAAGTTTCCGTACATACCCGCTTACCGAAGCTAAAATCTTCAAACTGCGCTAGCAAAGCCGTGCCGGAGCCGATATGGAGAAATTAATCGTATACGCACTTGCATTGTAAAACCATGCATTTAGTATGCTGGTAAATAACAGTATAAGCAAACCTATTTTATCAAATTACTTTTTTTATAATAAGAGCATTATTCTAAGATTAGTTTAAAAATCAAGTATGTAATTAGCTTAGTGTATCCCGACAATGATGATAACTTAATCACAGAATTATCAGTAGGTTATCAAGTTATTAAATAAAAAGGTTTCACATTACATTGTCTTACTTATTGTCATTTTTCACACGCGAAAAGGCTCATTCATCGTATGTTTACGCGCGCTGTCCTTTCTTTGCAAATGATTGAAACTTGCTTTGGTTACATTTTTTAGGTTTTTTTGCTCTGATTTTTTCCCATTTGCAATCACGGCCTCGACTTCATTTATGTAGGACAGCATATCGACCACAATGTTAGTTATTATTTGTTTATTTTCAATTATTTACTTTGGAAGTGCATCAAGCGAGGCGGAACATACTTATAGGATATCAATGGTGAGTGAACTTTGTTTTATCAATTAAGTTTTAATATAAAATTGTCATTAAATTTTTGTTAAATATTTTGTCATAGCAGTAATTATACTGTTAATAAAAATTGTAGATAGACAAGGTTTAGATGGTCTCCAATTTGTCCTAAATTCTGAAATCGGTTTGAATACACATCACGTCCTATTCTTCGCAAAATCTACTGGTGTTTTAAAACGTGACCACAGAATAGATAAATAGTACTACGTAACGTGACAGAGTTTCAGAAGAAATAAAAGTTGACAGTATAATTAATATTTCTAATGGTATAAATACCGAGAACTACAATCTTGGAGTCTTCAAATCGAGAGTGAACAGGTATCTTCTAGGCAAGCGCGTTACATCCTAGACCGCATCGACACTTAACATCAGGTGAGATAGTGGTCAAGCGCAAGCCTATCAAACAATAAAAAAAAATACGAACAATCTAAAATATTATGTAATAAAAATATGTGATTGCCTAATCACCAATATATGCTGTACCAGGTATCGTCTCACGAGAATCGCGGTCACCCCGCGCTGTTCGAACACGGCGAGAGTCCCGTGTGGGACCCCGACACTCAGTCCCTCTACTTTGCGGATGTCCACCAACAAAACGTCCATCGGCTTGATTACAGCTCCGGGCAAATCTACGCTAAACATATCGGTAAGTGACGGCATGGAACAGTGACGGTTTGTTACTTCATGGCCTTTTGCTCGACAGAACCTGCAGCGTCTTACCCCCGGTTTCTTGTACCTACGTTTGTTAAAGTTAATCTCATGTCAACTTAAAAATACTGGACGCTCATTGGTTGAAAACAGCCGATGATCAAGAGGCACCCAATGAGCGTTCCGTATTTTTAAGGTGACGTGAGTTTAACTTTAACAAACGTGAAGCCTGGGTTAATTTTAATACCTACTGATTGTCTAAAAACAGTATAAATAATAGTACCTACTTACCTACTGTTTACTACTAGTATTAGGTATTATCTTTTCCTCGGGCTGGTACAAGTCCTGAAGGTTTAGGTACTTTACCACGCTTGGCAGGCGTCTTGGTGATCGCAGAAGATTTTAATGTACCGTAGAAAATGCTGCTGCCCATTCCTTGGATGTTCCCTTAGCTGGCTGTTACGACACCCGCGGGAAGAGATGAGGTAATCCTATTCTCACACCGGGACCACACGGTTTGTCCGCAACAACTTCTATCAAAACAAATTCAAGAAGTGTCGATCAACCCTTTTGAAATGCTTATCAATTCCTTCTATAGGTTATGGACAAGTGAACGTGGTATCTCTGGTGGCCGACAGTCGTCGTCTGCTTGTGGCAGTGCGGTCAGCACTATTTCTGTTGGACTGGGGTGTGGCAGGTGATGCAGCAATACGTCTTCTGACTACACTCGACCATGGGCGGCCCGACAACGTCATTAACGAGGGCAAACCAGATGCGCAGGGACGGTTTTGGGCAGGTATTACATTACTATGATGTTGATACTGCTGACCAACTATCTGATAATGGTGTCCTTAAAGTTGCACGCTATAATACGCTATAAATAAGCTTTGTTCCCGTCTGGAGAGATATTGTGCATCGATACAATACAATTTGTGCTGTAGCAATTAACTTTAGGTCTTCATTTGTAACGCGCTAAGAGGTACAGAGACGCAGCGTAGACCGGCCCTCCACTAGGTGAACCGACGATCTGGTGAAAACCGCGGGGAGGTGGTGGATGCAGGAGGCGAGCTGCCGCTCAAGGTGGCGCTCTGTGGGGGAGGCCTATGTTCAGCAGTGGACGTCTTCAGGCTGTTGATGATGACGAGGTGACGGTAAATAGCTGAGCTCTTAAGATGTCAAGGGCTGTGTACAGGAACGACTTTGTTGTTACTTAGTCAAACAGAAGTAACGGAATTAATAGAAATATGATTACAATTACGACACTAGAAAATTTTAAGTTTACTTACCTCGAGGTCCTCGAGTAAACGGCGATGCATAAGCCAGTCAGTCAAATTTGTTGTATCTCACGAAACATTTCGACGAGGTAGGTACTCTCGACCTTTCATGTTTCAAACTCTGATAATGAACTGTTCCCTTAGGTACGAAAGGTCCCCAGACCGGTGACGACGTGCTACCAGACAAGGCGACATTCTACAGCGTGGAGCAAGCCTCGCTGCAGCCGCGAGTGCAACTGCGCCCGATCTCCATCTCCAACGGACTCGTGTTCTCGCACAACAACTCTGTGTTATACTACATAGACTCGCCCACGCAGAAAGTAGAAGCTTTCGACTTTGACTTGCAGAAAGGAGAGTTAAGTAAGTGATTTTAAGTTCGCACTTTTTCTCTCTAGGACGCGCGGACGTACTCAAATGAATTGAAGTACTTAGCTGCAAACTTAGAAGCTGTGAAACTTTAGTGAAGATGGCACTTAGTGATGATTACTTATTGAACTTATTTTAGACTGATAGATAGCGGAGGCACCATGTGACAAGTGTAGATGAAATATACTCCATACTTTACATAATTTTAGTTTTCGAGATCCGTTGAGGTATAATATCCTCGGAATCAAAGTCGGACAGACGCACCGCTTTGAGAAAACTTGTAGCAAACCTTGGATCGATTTTGAATTAATGAAAAAAAGATCGCCGAAATACAAAAAGTACCTAAGTAATAACAAAACAAATACAAAAAAAAGTAAAAGTAAAATACTAAAAAAAAATAGTAAAAGTAAATTACTATTACTTAGTAAATTACTATTATATATTATTATTTTTATGACCGGGGTAGACCGAGAGTCTGAATAAATAGGTGAATAATAATAAATTGAAACGCACATGAACATGTTTTCAAAAGATTGTGTAGAATGAAAAACCATACAGTCTCATTACATGGGTACCTACGTTATGATTTATTTAATTATAATCTAATTTGCTGATTCCATATTAGCAAGGCTTCCTTTTATTGTGACTTATTACGCGCATAGGTGATAAAAGAAATATAATTTAGATATGCCTTGAGTTGCGTTAAGAATTAGTACATGTGATAAGAGTTGGAATTGTCAATTAGCCAGTGTTACTGATTATCAACCAAGGGCGCGAAATCGACCTAATTAAGACATGAACTCATGTTTCACGATTTGTTTTTACCGGTACTCAGGTGCGCGGCGAACGATAATTGACATATCAAATTACGGATATGACGATGCCATACCTGACGGCATGACGATCGACACCGACGGCCATCTGTGGGTCGCGCTCATGTTTGGAGGAGCAGTAAGTTTTTAATATTGATGATAAATAAATAAATACTTAAGCTAATACGCATCGATATATATAGCTCTTAGAATTAGCGAGTTAAGATGGTAAGGGGTAGGTCACATCGCTCGTAGGAGACGATGGGGAAGGGGCCCCCTACTATGTGGATTTGGTCAAAACCGCGGGGAGCCGATGGACACAAGATCAGCCACTCAAATTGGCGCTCTATGGGGGAGGACTATGTTTAGCACTGCTGAACATACTTAGTCCTCCCCCGTGACCACCGCGCAAGGTTCTTCTACCGAACAAATAAAAAACGCAAATCGGCCCAGGGCCCTAATTGTGTATGATCACTTTACGATTCCTTACTTCGAAACCACGCGAATTCCTTGTAATAAGAAATCTGCAAAAATATCTCTCTCTCTCTCTCTTCTCTATGAAATGAAAACGAAACCGCGCGAAATGAGTTTGGAATTGACGCGATTTTAACTGTCAAAAATCATAATGTTCCACCACAGATTAGAGAAAAAAACAAATGATGTTTTTTTTTTTTATTTTTTTTTTTTTTTTATGTCATTGAATGACGTGACGAGCTAGTCGTTCACCTGATGTTAAGTGACACGGCCGCCCATAACAGTTGCAGTGTCACCCGGAACTTTAAAACAATAGTTTCGCGCGACACTGCACTGCGCACGTCATCCTGAGACATCACCCAGTCTAATAATCAGATTACTAGACTGAGTGATCAGATCATAAAGTCTCATTTGCCCAGTAATTTCACTAGCTACAATGCCCTTCAAACCGGAACACAGTAGTGCTTGCACACTACTGCTTGGCGGCAGAATAACTGGCAAAGCGGTGGTACCTACCTAGACGAACTTTGCAGAAAAGTCCTACCACCTAGTAAACTGATGTTCCACTGAGACGCGTTCCGAAACAACACGTCAAAAGTTACCACCACTTATGTCAATATTTATTCAAAATTAACTTTAAATGTAAAGTGAAGGTATTCTAATGCTGCGCTGCGACACGATAACGACGCGGTTTCGTATCGTGTGGATTTATACAGAATTAGGGGCCTGATATCTCGGAGAAAATGGTGAACATTGAACATACTTAAAAACATACAGTCAATCCTAGAACCTCCTTTTTGAAGTCTATTAAAAGTATAATATAAAAATATTAAAAGTACTATCACTATTGCAATGTTAAGATTAATTATAATAATTAATAACGTCTTTTTTCATATAGGTTCTTCACATAAATCCGGACACACGGCATGTAGTGTTCGGCTACAAATTGCCGGTCTCCCGAGTGACGTCAGTCGCGTGGGGCGGTCCCAACTTAGACGAGTTATTCGTCACCACCTCCCGAGACAAACTCAACGTAGAGTTGGAACCGCTAGGGGGCGCCATCTTCACGATACGAGGCACTGGAAGTCGGGGGGTGCCGCCACACGCCTTCAAGTTTGAAAATGCTGATTCTTACTAGTGAGACTGAAATATATATAAATAGTAGACTATTATTGTTGGTTTTTTTTTTCTGATACTTTTGTAATCCTTTGTGTGGAGTGTAAATGTGGGTCCCGGTAGTAAAAGCCGCAAGTCTTGGCAACACATCACACGTCACTTACTTTATTGGGAAAAAGAATACAATCGAGACTCCACGGAGCAATTTTAGCCTTTGTATGCGGATGAGAGTACGACCACGAGGACATGTATATCCTAGTGGTTCTACTGGTATGACAAATGACCACGAGGAAACAGCGGGACTGTGGAAGTGTTAAGATATTTAGATTATTATGTACGTGTACGGGTTTGACAGTGATACGCAGTAAAGTTATTGTTACTATGGAAAAGTAAGGAAAAATTTTGATTTAGTTTCGTCATGAATGGAATGTGGAATATGAACTAAATCTACATAGATAACTCAAAACCCCCTAAAGCGTGATTCAGAACCATGGAATTAATTACTTAGTAGAAATTAAGCACAAAAAGTTAAAATAACACCGGCACATGTTATTCGACTGAATCTTGTGAGTGTTAGACGTTAACTTTTGTCATTTTACAAAAAGTAAAGTGATAAATAATAAGCCAATTTTTAAGTAAGAAACAATTTATTAGAGGACATGAATACAACCAGAGTAATAGTAACAAGAATTTGTATAACATTTTAGTTTTAGACTAGTAATAAATAACATAACATCACTTGACAACATTACAGCGAAAGGACTAGAAATCTGCGACAACCTTTTTACTGGCAACACGAGCTTACCTCCAAGGTCGCTAACATCAAAACTTCATCAACATCGAAAAGATTCTCAAAATTGAATCACACAAATAGTCAAAAGTATCATGGAACAAGTAGGAGAGGAATGCCAATACACCAAGAAAACAGCGCAGATCAAAAATATGCCAAAAACCAATTTAAACCTAGCGTGGGCTTAAATTGGTTTTTGGCATATTTCTGATCTACGCTCAACTTATAGCCCGCTCATTGTGCAGCGCCATCTAGTTTTATAACGGTTTTTAGCATATTTTTGATCTACGCTGTTTTCTTGGTGTATTGTCATTCCTCTCCTACTTGTTCCATGAAAGTATTGAAAAGCGACGATAAGATTTTCGATTTCTTACAATCTATTTAATAAATAAGACTTTTCACAATTGCATTATCGTTTACAATAATTATCTTTAGGCACATTTTCCGATAAAATATTTGATGTTCAATCAATAACATTGCCACTCCGCTAAGCTTACATAGTAGCTTGTGTAAGAATTCTGATTAAACATTTATTTATAAGATAATGGCATCGCAGAGGGCCGAAATTAGCGATATTCAAAATTGATAAGCTTTTGTTTTCAGTCTGCCGAGCGGTTTTTCGGTCGAGCTGTATTTTCTTTTACTCTGTTCATAAAGATTTTATAAGAGTCCCCGTGAAATTAAAGGTTTTACTAAGCACGTTTAGTTTACAGCTGCTTTGTAATTATTATTAATTTCTTTATTCTTTAGTATCGAGTTCTTAATTACGCGTTTTAGCATTGAACTACAAAAAACATGCTTGTGAAAATCATTAGTTTACAGAGCAAGAACTTAATAGTTACTTTGTACAAAAAATGGTAATCGATAATTTTCAATTACCATAATTATAATGTAATAACTTCTAGAACCTTTTAAAACCATCGCATTTATAAGTGAAAGTCCTCTCATGTTGATGGAAACCACTCGAATGATATTAATTGACAATGCAAGCTAACGTGAAATGTCTGCATTACAAATTCAAAATCGATTCTTAACATCCTGGTAAAATTCCCACTGGATTTAAAACTATTAGGAACAAAACAACTTAACCAACACACCACATTAATTAAAATTAAAGGAACTATGCTGTCATTTCTGTTAGTATGGTAAGTATGTCAAATTCAGATTCTTCCAAACTAGAGATCCAAAAGATATTTTCATTTTCAATCTGACATAATTGACTCAATACATAAATATATTGAAGATAAACTATTCATTTGCGATTTGCGTAATATCAGATAAAGTTGATTCTAAACATAATTTACTAATAAAATACACGTGATTATTTCTATGAACGGATTCTTTCTACATTCATTTCTACACTTCTACTATTCGTAAGAGCACTGGCAGTGTTGTGGCTGATTAACACTATGTGATACTGGATAACATTTAGTTATATTTTTATAAAGTTTATAATAGTTAAATACCGCGGCCATGTTTAAGTCACTTTACTAGAACTTTTAATTCGATTCACGACATGACAAGTGCCCACTTTTGAAGGAAAAGATGGTGGTGTGAAAAATGAGACACTGATACAGTTGATTCAAATGAGTGATCTGATGAATCACGTTATGCGACTTTGATTACCACCCTTAATAGTATCATTGTTATATTGGAAAACCTTCCGGGAATCGTAGCCTACTGATGAATTGATACATTTTGAGTGATTGATGCACATTTCACATTGTAATCTGAACTGTAGCCAGCACTATTGGTTTAGGTGTGGCAACATTATTTCGCGTTTTGACATCAAGTTGTGAATTCAATTAAAAGCTGTGGAATAATAATTGCTTTTACACGAAGTTTTATTATCATAAGATTATGAGTAATCACAAGCAAAAACATACTTTATCCGTGTATGTCTAGAATTGGTGTTCGCGTGCACTCCAATTTTAGAATAAAGACGTAATACAATAAATACAAAGTACAATTATTTAAAACTTAGATACAATCCCTCATTACTGTGTGCCTTGTAAACACACCATACACTCTTCAGTAAGTCAAACTAATCAATCTAATAATATTATTGTTTTCGCGGTTTTTCAATAATCAGATAAAAGATATTCATTGAATGAAACTTTAAAAAAATTAAAAGAAAATTCTGAAGTATTTTCTTTCTAATTTGCTCAGAATATAAAATATTGGTCGAATAAGCTTTTCAGATAATAGCTAGGTACTCATTGGATAAAACAAAACAATGAAAATGAAAAGTAAATTTTGCAGTTTTTTTTTATATAAGTATAACTTTTACGCAGCCATTGAAAAATCGCCTAATAACAATGTAGCTTGCTAGGATAACAAATCTACTGTGTATAACCCTAGAAGATATATAGTACTGAGAGGTTGTTTGATAAGTTTATTAAATGTTAACCAACATACACCTATTAGCCACCATTCACTCACTATTAACCATCGTTCACTCACTATTAACCACCATTCACTCACTATTAACCACCATTCACTTACTATTAACCATCGTTCACTCACTATTAACCACCATTCACTCACTATTAACCACCATTCACTCACTATTAACCACCATTCACTTACTATTAACCACCATTCACTTACTATTAACCATCGTTCACTCACTATTAACCATCGTTCACTCACTATTAACCACCATTCACTCACTATTAACCACCATTCACTCACTATTAACCACCATTCACTTACTATAAACCATCGTTCACTCACTATTAACCACCATTCACTCACTATTAACCATCGTTCACTCACTATTAACCACCATTCACTTACTATTAACCATCGTTCACTCACTTTTAACCATCGTTCACTCACTATTAACCACCATTCACTCACTATTAACCATCGTTCACTCACTATTAACCATCGTTCACTCACTATTAACCACCATTCACTCACTATTAACCACCATTCACTCACTATTAACCATCGTTCACTCCTATTAACCATCGCTCACTCACTATTAACCACCATTCACTCACTATTAACCACCATTCACTTACTATTAACCATCGTTCACTCACTATTAACCATCGTTCACTCACTATTAACCACCATTCACTCACTATTAACCATCGTTCACTCACTATTAACCACCATTCACTCACTATTAACCACCATTCACTTACTATTAACCATCGTTCACTCACTATTAACCACCATTCACTCACTATTAACCACCATTCACTCACTATTAACCATCGTTCACTCCTATTAACCATCGTTCACTCACTATTACCACCATTCATTCACTGATAGATCTAAGTTAATGTTTTATACATTGAATGGTTCAGTAATTGATCAAGCTTATTTGGTATTATAAATATTGTATTTTAGCTATAATATCACTGATTTATTGCAGACGATTGTTCAGTCTCCAAGACTCGGCCCAATCGCATCAATACTGGTTACTAAATTAATCAGATTATTGTACTAAAATAAGCATTCTTCGATATATTATATCTTTCTAATACTCTATAGGAACACCTACCTACGTATCAATTACATTTTAACAACCCGATAAATGGTATTTTAATGAAGAAGTTATTCAATGAGGACGACACTTAAGTTTTCTATACACAAGTCATTTTGACAAATGATATTCAAAGTAAATTTGTTTTCACACAAGCCAGTGTTTATATACATTTACATCGTAATAGTCTATTTGCCTAATACCACTAAAAATGAACGGGTAAATATTATTTTTAAAAAGTAGGTTAAAAATGAATGCTAAACTGAAAAAATAAATAAAATCGGTAAATAAATCAAGGAGTAAGAAGCTTTTAAAATTTTTGGAGGGGGCATAGCCTGTCCCTTTCTCGCAAAACGGAGATCGTATGGCCTGTATTGGCGCTGCTCCTTTTACTTTGATTTTATTGTATGATTTGACTTTGATTGTATGTAGAGTTAGAGCTACCATAGAGGTACCGCAGCTTAGTAATGATTTCTGCCGTCACTGTCTGTTTGAGCATACTCTCTATCCTCATTCTCAGCTTCTTTCCTCATTCTTTGCACCAGCGTTTGCCCACGTCATAACAATTACAAGCAACCTCGTACTTGATTTGATCAAGCATATATTTCTGCACTCCGATGGCACAGCACAAACACTGAACCCAAACATTAACAAATTACAGACAAACATTCTAACAATAACGGATTTGGATTCAGTTACATCTAAAAAGTTGATCACAGTTAGTTTTACAAAAAAATCTAATGGAAATTGCTCGTAAATTCAATAATAATTAACAAACGGCAAATAACTTCTTCATTCAAATACCTACCTTACCACCAAACTTCTTAACAATATAAAGTTCTTTTTTACATTCAATTATATTTCAACGAATTATATGTTTGATTTGTTTAGCATTTCCCATAATTAGTTAAGCGAATTATTTGGTTCTACTTGTATATTCCTGTAGTTGTTTGATCACTTTATTCGAAACTTTTTTGCAACTATACAAGGTTTTTAATGACTAAAAACCACATCAAATTGTTATTTTTAGTCTTCAGGAGAATCGATGCTGTGCAATTATAAAGTGAACATGATCATTTTGTTTTCTTGTTGATGCTGTTTTAGAAAATACACAATCTATCCTAATACCAAGTTATAATTTGAAGTAGGTTCATTATAAAGTACACTAATGCCCGTCTGCACTAAAGTTTGACAGCTCGTAAGTTCGCACCTATCTTGGACGCGGATGTACCCAAATGCGTTGCAGTAGGCACGTCATAGAGAGATAAGTCCGAACTTAGGTGCTGGCACACTTTAGTGCATGCGGGGAAAATTTTCGATTCACTATGCTAAGAGCATCATAACTTTATGTGTTAATATTCCAAAACTTTCTCAGCCTATATTGCTAACGTCCCCCACTTTCTTCCTCTACTTTGCCAATGTCCCCCAATTTTATTTAACCTACTACAGTAAAGTCCCTCACTTTACTCCGTGAAGTGGACGGAGTGAAGTGCCTTAGCCCACTTCACTAAAGTACTCCACTTTCATTTCAGACCACTTTGCTCCTTAATACTACACTATTTGTTTGTTGCTTACTGTTTAGGTGCGATGAGTCCACTCATCATATCGAATGTGTTACCGTCTGGCGTCAGTTGTATGTCTCCCTCAGCAGTGGACACGAGCAGCCAGCCCGCGGAATCCACGCCCTTCACCGTTCCCGCCACCGGAGTCGTGGCCCCTTTTGTTAGCACGCGGATTTCTTCACCACTAGGAAGATAAGTTAAGTTAAACTGAGGCCACCCAAGTTAATCGTCTGTAAAATACCTTGTTAGATACATCGTTCGATGACATTTTGTAAGAAACGTTGCAGACACCTTGTTAGATACATCGTCGGCATTTTGTAAGAAACGTTGCTGACAATAGGGTCTTACACCGTAACCAAATTATGGTCTAATGCTATCTTATAAAAAAGTTTAGGTTAAAATATATATTTTAGACATTTTATTATTATTATTTCTGACTCGTTTTTTAAATAATTAAATAAAATCTCAATTTTTAACTACATATCACGTACCCGTAAACGCCTATGTACAGCGCGGGACGCTCTAAGTAAGTACACTTTACCGTCAATTTAGTGTGATTTGCATATCAAAGTCAACATACCGGCTGTTCTCAGCTCAGTCTCATGAACGTTACCTACAGATGGCGTTAAAATAAATGGCGGTACCGGACTCGTGTCAAATGAGCCGTTTTATTAAAAAAAAAAGAAATCGTCTTTTATGCATGACCCAATAGATGCCGCCAGTTGTGGTTTTACTAAAATCTGTCACTGTCTCTGCTTCAAGCATAGACCACAGGTTAGAGGAAATGTGTCACGATACTGACTGACAACTTTAAACTCTTTCGTTTTTTTTTAGTTTCGTTGCGAGATATCTTGGCTTTATTTTGGATCATAATATTAACGATTATCTATCTCGCAGATATACTGTACTTCAATTTACTTAATAAGAATGCACCACAGACTACTTAGGAGATACTACAGGCAATGTACTCGTGGTCCACTCAACTGAATTAGACATTTCTTTGTAGCTAGTCTAAGCATTTTCTTATGTTTAAACTACTCTGTGGTTTGAAAGGTTTAAACTATGTACTTACAGCGCCATCTAGAAAAGAAGCGGAACTAGTGTTTTTTTTAAATAAAACTCCTCATTAAAAACAAATAACAACGAAAAAAAACAAACAAACCACATTTCTTGAGTCATTCATTACTTATGCCCATCATGGATTACGCGAGTTTTCGACGATATTTAAAATTAAAATAAAAAAAAAACGAAAATCATGAGGCTTAATGACTGTAATTCCGGGAAAAAATATTTTTTGCATATATTTGTGACGATGCTTATCACTTTAAAACTGTTTTTGAAAATGAGTAGAAGACCCTATTATTACATACATCGTTGGCATTTTGTAAGAAAAGTTGCTGACACCTTGTTAGGTACATTGTTGATACAGGGCCGTAGCCAGAAATTCACTTCGGGGGGGGGGGGCTCCCCGCGGTTCTGACTAGGTCGTCGGTCCACCTAGTGGGCTGGTTGCTTTTTATACCTACTCGTAAATGTATGGAGAGCTGATAAAGTTAGCATGAAATCTTTCGCAGCACTCGAGCGGTAAGAGATTTTATAATAATTTTATCAGCTCTCCTTACATCTAAGTACCTACCTACGAACTACGAAGAAGCAAACTCATAAATATGTTTTTTATACGGTGTCAAAAATCGATTAGTAATTTTGCCAGTAAGAATCTGTCATTAGATGATTAAACAAAATGTTAGTACCTACCTACCTATTACCACAAAACTTGTATCGATCGAATGTCCTTAACAGCGCCGGTCCTGGGTCAAGATATAGAGCGAGAGTCTTTCGGCTTTCATATTACATAATTTGCATTACAGTTTATGCTAAATCACTTATAGTAAACACTTACAGCAGAAACAATAAAAGCACGAGCGAAGCGAGCGCGAAAAATTTCATATTTGCTGTATTGTATTAATTAAAAACATTTTGTAATTAAAAACATTTTTGCTCTGCCCTTGGACCGGCGCAGATTTCGGGGGGGTTTGAAATCCCGAAATCTACGCCTACGGCCATGCCTTTATAGATACGTCGTCTTGTTAGATACATCCTTGTTACGTTTTTAGATACCTCGTTGTCATCTTGTTAGATACATCCTTGTTACGTTTTTAGATACCTCGTTGTCACCTTGTTAGATACCTGATTACTGTTGGCACATTATGGTGCCTGTTATTAATGTTACAAATATGGACTCACGTATGCAGCCAGTACTGGTAATACTGTTCTAGGAAGGCGTCAAGGCCACCATCCATCGCCATATACTCAAGAATCCGCTCAAGCTGAGAACAGTATCGCGCGAGAAATCGCTCCACTGACATTGGACTGAGATTTGTGCCGTGTGTATCGTTGTGGGCCAATATTATGTCGTTGACGCACGTCGTCGGCACCTTGTTTGATATGTTCACGCCTAGACCTAGATAAAACAGTAAGCCTTTTAATAATAAATACTGCATAAGAGTGGAAATACTCAGTGTTTTATCTTAGCTCATTTCTAACTCAATAGATAGTACAAAACACTAAATAACTATTCCACTGCTACACAACAAGTAAAATTGTAGTAAAATGTAAACCCATTACTTGTGATTATGATGGTTATTGGTTATGGTGAATGATAATTGTTTCCAGCTAACGTTATACGTGTCAAAATGGACAGGCGGTGACCCCTATAGTGTCACAATGGACGAGCAGTGACCTCTATAGTGTTACAATGGACGAACAGTGACCCCTATTGTGTCACAATGGACGAGCAGTGACCCCTATAGTGTTACAATGGACTGGCAGTGACCCCTATTGTATCACAATGGACGAACAGTGACCCCTATAGTGTGACAATGGACTAGAAGTGACCCCTATAGTGTCACAATGGACGAGCAGTGACCCCTATAATATCACAATGGACAGACAGTAGGCCCAATTTTGAAGGCTTTAGTTGACAGTCTTTAACTTACTAAAAATATACCCGTCTCTTACATTACCGTCTATTAGACAAGGACAGCAACAGTTTTAGAAGTTTTAGATCTGTCAACTAAAGCCTTTAAAATTGGCCCCAGTGACCCCTTACAGTGTCACAATGGACAAGCAGTGACCCCTTTATTGTCACAGTGGACAGGCAGTGACCCATATAGATAACTTAATAAATAAATATGTGTTGACGACACTTCACACAGCGTCATCAAGCCCCAAACTAAGCAAAGCTTGTACTAAATGTACCAGATAACTGATTGAATACTTATATACTTTTTGTTTTGTAAATACATACTTAGAATACAATATTACACCCAGACACAGAACAAACATCGACGTTCATCACAAAAATGTTTGTCTTGAGTGAGAATCGAACCCACAGCCTACAGTTCAGAAGGCCAGTTGGAAAATTTACAACCAACTGAGCTATGAGGCCAGTGGGTGAATGTGTATCAATTGGTAACTATTCATTTATTTGTATGGTTTGGTTGCTTACCAATGACTATGTAGACGTCATTGTTCATGCAGTTGGCAGTAGTTATCATACCGCCGATTTTAACATCGCGCCCGTAATATATGTCGTTAGGCCATTTTATTCTGCAAGTACAATTTAAAATTATTTAGCTGTGTATTCTCTTTGCTATGAATAAATTGCTTATTTATTTAAGAGTAAGACTTGTAGTAACCTGATGTCAAGGTGTTCGTATGCTGGCAGCGAGCGGATAGCACGGACAGCTGCCAATGCCGACGCGTGTTGAACTAAAGGCAATGATGGGGTTATTTTCTGCCACACCTGAAACAAAACCGTTTCAATAAACCCAAGAACTGACTTCTATCCTGAAAGTGTATTGTATCTGGAACTGAAAATTAAAATGCATTAAGACATAAAGGTGTTTTTTTATAACTAAATAGGCCCGCATTTGACCGCAATCTCACATGATGGAAACTGACGACGCGGTCTACGATGGTACATGCTTGCCTAGAAGATACCTATTCACTCGCGACTTGAAGAACTCCAGATTGTACTTATCGGGAAACAAATCTCTAAGAAAATGTCTCTATCAAAGCGCGAGTTTAATATTTTTCCCTGTGTCCGCCTAGTAATATAGTGAGACCCACCTGCAGGGATATACACGCTTGTCCGAGGGGTGAGATCCAGTGGTTCCCCCCGCGGCCACGCGCCGCCGCTTGACGTCGCGCCACACACGCCACGCCGTGTGCTAGAGGTGCGCCACACACGGCCATAGTCGACGATACCACGTCACAGTACACCACTAGTCGACCGAGGGAGGTCGACGTTAGATTCTGAAGACAAGAAGATTAGACCTGTAATCGAAGGGCTTCCGGTTTATCACGGACACTAAAATGAGTAAGAAATCATCGGAACTTAAGTTGATCCTTGGCTGAGAAACTGTACGATTTGAGAACACTCAATTTATATGATTTTTTTAATCTTGCGCCGGTCATGTGATGTTTCAGCTGGAGCTCAATTTATTTTCCTGTGTATTTCAATGCTGTTCTTGTTGTTCAACAAAAAAATCTATAACATTACTTAGACTTACGCGCAATTGAGTAGGGAGCTCTAAGGTTCATACTGTTTATATGATAATATCATCCATGTATGAAAAACTGTTGAGATTGTAAGACAATATTTTGTTACGGTTATATAAACAGCTTACTTATGGGAATTCTACCACCAATAACCACTATAACTTTGTTATATCATACATAAACCAACGTTAAAACTCAACAATGCTATACGATTCGTTTCAGTAGAATTTGCCAAAAAGCTGTAACAAGGTCTACATTAGTGAAGTATTTCTTCCACTTACATCAAAGTATTCGACGGTAGAGAAGTGTTCGGGGCATTCGTACATGTACACCGGGAGAAAGGTTTCTGAGGGCGGTTCTTTTGGGACTTCGCCCCGCAAGCACCACTGTACGGTGAGGCCATCTAGCGACTGCAAGCGCGCGCCCTCCGTCGCGCCTGCGCACCACCGCTCTAACAGTTGGAGCTTGTGCTGTTGACCAATAATTACAGCAATATTAACAAAGCTTTCTAAAAAGCTGAGTCGAGGATGAAAGCGCTGGTAATAGGTTACTAAGAAATTATTTAAAAATAGAAGCAAGGTCTCGATGAAGGTTTTTTTGTAATTTATACGGCTAGGACTCACCAAAAGATGAACGGAATAATAAAAGATGTATTAAATTTCCCAATAAATTATTATTTATTGAAAACGATAAAAAATAACTATTTTACCTGCGCTTTCACTATCTTAAAGTAAAGTTCGCAATTTATTTGGAAAATAATGAAGTAGCATGCCACATTGAGAAATATAAAAGAGACTATTTTATCAAAAAATTATATTTACTTAACAGTGTTAGATATGACTTGGACTTATACACTATACAGCACGTAATTATTTTAACAAAACTGTATTCGTATTCGGATTTTACTAATGTCATTTCATTAGTCAATACTTTTCTTGAAAAGAAGCAAGCGTATTTACAAAGCCTAAAGTTTAAATAGAACTATAAAATAAGCTTATCGCAATAATGTTGCTCGATAGAATTGCTAATGCTTTTCGTGTCACACAAAGCGAAAGAATATGCGTGCCAACAGTTTTTAAAGCGAGTTTTAGTGTAAGTAATACAAAATAAAAAAATAAAAACAAACGTACAGTTGAAATGCTTTTGTTGTTCGATTTCAATAGTGACACCTATATCTTTATATTTAGTCTCTGACCGAACGAGTTCCATACAAATTTCATAACATGTGATGTTTATGTCCACAATTTAACATGTTTTTATACATACAGGATAGTTCATCTCAGAATTAACGGTGACGAAATATAAAGACAAGCTATTTTTAATCTGAAGATTCCTAAACATTTTATGTTTACAAATCTATTTTAGTGTATGGCATTATCACTATTGAAATCTATCAGCAAAGCCGTACAGAACATAATACAGCACATGTGTAAGCACGACGCGTCTCACCGGCCATCACACCGTCACGTGGCCGGGGCCGGCGCTGCACGGCGGCCACGCCCCCTAGTGGACAACATCCTACGTCACTCTTTACTCCAAAATACCGCTTACAATGGACACTGCACTTTGTATTCTAGTGCTTGGCGATAAGAATGAGTTTCGTGATGAGTGACCGACATCATGAAAGTTAGTGGTTGGGCAAATGATAAAGGTACTGGTAAAAAAAACCAACCAAAAGCATTCTTTGAATGACTGGCCACGATGGAATCAAACACCATGTCATAGTCACAGAAACATGAATGTTTGTTTGCATGCTGCAAGATAAATTCCTCAGGAGATAGTGCTCGTTGTGCACCTGTGTCTATCCAAGCAATGATGAAGGGTACTATTTTTCCTCTTATAATGTGGAAATAACTAAACATTCAGGATTATATTAGATTCTAACTGACGAATGAGTACCAACCATTTGCCAACTACTTGAGAAAGAAATAATGCCGTAACAAATTTTGTGTCATTTTAAAGTTATACAGTTAGTTTGAGAATCAACCACTTGCATTAGAATAAAATACGACATTTTACTGAAATGTGAGAACCTAAACCACATAATACTTAAGTGTCACTAAAAACAAAGTGCCTCAGCATACAATACTGAACGATAAAATCTTGTGTTATGGTGAACCAAATGACGGTGTTTCCTAAAAAGCTCATCCTAATTCCTACCTACACAATACATACTCAATCCAACAATATTACCAACTGTAAATAAATATTCAAACATGTAAAAATACAATCTTACAGTACTTATAACCCAAGATCTCAAAACGAAACAAGTCAGCAATTTTCTACTATAAATGGTGATGCAGTATTAAGTTTCAGTATAGTAAAGTTCTTACCACGTGGTTGCCCAGAAAGAATGCCTTAGTGAAATCTATCTGCGGCACTTCAGTGGGGGGCTTGACGTGGAGCCCGAGAATGTCTCCTAGTATTTTGTGGATTATTTCTAAGCGCGCTTCGTTGGATTTAGCGCCTTCTTCGCCAAGGTAGTCACTTGGGTCTGCTTCTAAATGAATCTGCAAATCATGAAATAACTTTACATTTGCTATCTTAGGAGTCATTCTAAGTTAGGACGCTTGTGTTATGACCAGCAAAAATGCTGTCATTTGTACAATTTATAAAAAAAATAAGTGTTTTAAAAAACGTACATAATCATCAAGTTCAAGTTTTGCGTAAAATATTTTTCTTCTATCTTACTTACTCACCTGTGAAAATATCGCAACACCATTATTAGTCAAGTCGGTGGCTTGTAACAGCGACGGCGTACGCCACGTCTCTTCCGATGCCAACACTTGAATATCTAACTCATGGCCTGGATGCCCCGTGTATTTGGACGGCCTATACACACATTAAAACATTTAATAATCCGTTCTCATATTAAAATTACTAAAACATGCTTTTAACTAGAAAGCGTTACTCATTTAAAAAAACTGCCGTATTAACTGTCTTTTTTCTATCTACTTCTTAAATAAAATAATGATCTACTTATTGATTATTTTATCATATTTATCTTTAAATGTTGGGGTATCTACGATTTAATTGCTGAATATTTACAAGGTCTCTCGGTGCACAAATTTGCAGATATATCTAAATTAAAAATACGAAATCATAGTGATCGCTTTGAAAAAAAAAATTGTGTAATATATACAGATGCATTTCTTCTGACTAAATCATTCATTTGGTATTGGTTAGGTACCTACATTTATTTTTTTAAATGCATAAAATATGTATAATATGTAGATATATGGGATCAATTCAAAAGTGGCTATATTCTCTAAGATTCATGCATGTTAAGCATTACCGTAAACATACCAACCAGTAAGGCACTAACTACATCAATAAAATCTAGAAAAAATCATCAGCTTTTAAATAAGACTTGTAGTTTTGCAAATAAAAAAAGAAAAATAATTTGTCATACAATGTATGTATGTTTCGCGTACCAACACATATTAGCTTCCTGACTTGCTCTGCAAAATTCGTAAAATATGTAAGCACAAGTATTACACAAGATTATAAACGAAAGCAAAATATTGCTGCTTAATAGATATATTTATTTGTCTGCAAATAGTGCCAATATGGATGTTAGCTTTAAGTTTACAGAATATTAAAGTTTTCATAAGATGGAAGGTGTTCATTTTTTTTAATTTAGATATTATTCACCAACCAGACAAAAGCCAAAAGGCATAGCAAAAAAGGGCTGTCATAGTTGTTTGTACTGAATAGAATAAAAATGGGATCCGTTGGGAGCTACCCACGTGGACTCCTTGTCAAACTCGACATTGAACGCAAAAGCAAAACCGCTAAAGCAAAATGAACTTACTGTCTATCACTTTCAGTTGAGAACTGTTTCTTGGCAGGAGAAGCTTGGTAGCAGAAGATGTGGTGCTTCATCTTCACCAACTTCCATTTGTCAAATGTGAATTGTACAACCTCATTTTCGCGAACCTGCAAAGTGAAAATTGCATTTGTTAGACTATATTATAGCAATTTTTTGTGGGTATGATCTTCTTGGCCAGAAATAAATACCATTTTATGAACTATTTTTCAACAAGAGCTATAATGTTAAACAGAGATCTGATCTTTCAATATTATATAGTGTTCTTACTCTAAGATTCATCATCATCATCAGCTGGCATGCGTCTACTGCCGAGCATAGGTCTTCCCCATAGAGCTTCACTTTGATTGGCTACTTGCCTTTGGCATCCATCGTCGGTTCACCTAGAACCAGCCTAAGATTAAAGCGTTTTTATTCAACTCAATGCAATCTACACTACACTACTGCACTTGTTACCTCAGCAGTCTTGTAATATGGCAGCACAGCATGCAGCAAATCCGAGCAGAGCGCGAATAGCCGGCCTCCATCAAGTAGATGCGCTAACAAGAGCGGGGCGCTGCGTCCGACGCATCCTGCCACCGCCACAAGCGCCGCACGACCGCGCCACGCCCCCGCCTCTAAAGCTTCACGACTGATGCTGTACAATGTATACCTGGAACCATGCCTTTTATTTTGCGATACCATATTCTTGTACTAAAACTATGGTCTCATGTTGCAATACTGTGAACTGAAAGCACTGGAAAATGGCTTTGGTTTTGAGTCACGTTTGCCAAATACTGTGAACTGAAACTTTGGTTGGGCTTTAAGTCACATTTTTTCTAAGAATTTATTGTTATGGCTTGCCATGTCGAACTATTAAGCTGAGTCATCCTTTGACTTGACACAGGCGTTTTTGTATACCCAGTCAGGCCAGACAATAAAATATATTCATTAGGGACAACTTTTATATGAAATCACACATGGTTGTTGCTTTAATTTTCTTAAAAAGTTAAGATACTAATGTTTCTAAAGACGCAAAAGCAGCACATAATAAAAACCAAAAGCAGTTGTTAATTTTTTTAGTATCAATTCATTGATGTGTCAAGTGGGGTGTGCAGGTGTTGTTTGAATAACAAAACAATTTTATTATTAGTTAGTGTATACTGTGTAACATGTGTTAATGTTATGTGTACCAAAATCATAGCGCCTTTATTTTAGAAAGCTGGTTAATCTACAAGCTGTTTTAATCTAATGCTGTCACTAAGATTTTTATATGAATCAATGACAGCATTCAAATGTCAATATAAGTGAGCTCATTTAATGCAGTCTACAGCAACTTACCATCAGACGGGCCGACTGCCTGTCTGCTGACTTTAAAATAAAAAAAATACTTTTTATAACTGGCCAATTTTGGAAAGTAATTTTACAGAGCTACAAGGCGCGGTTTTTTAAACATGTTGTGATAGTGAAAGTGTATGGTATATAAGCTATTTTATTAAGAAAAATACAACTAATTAGCACTCACCTATCACAATCCAATACTTTCCTAAGAGAAGCTTCCAGATTATCTCTAGCGGCTACACTGTCAGAATATATCAACACATTCGGTGATTTAGTATTAACTAATGGACGGGAACTTTTCACAGACTTTGGTGTGCTTTGTTGGGAGGTAGAAGCCTTCTGTGGCTCTTCCTTCACTGTTGAGTAACAGTCTACCTGAGAATGCGGCCTCTTAGGCCCTGTTGTACTCACTACTCTCTTATGAGTAGTAACAGATTTGATCTGACTCGAAATGTTAAGCAGTGAAGTAGAGAGTGAGCTCGTGCCTTTTTTTAGATCTAATTTTAAACTAGATTTCTTTGGTGTAATATTATGCTGTATTTCTACTGTGACATTCTCAAGAACCACTTCCTTGTCTTCGTGATCTTGATGTGCAGTTTGAGATTCGTGATTGTCTTGACTTTTGGGCAGTGCTATTTGCAGTATTTCAGTCTGTATAGTTTCTAATTCTTTATTCTCCTCTGGTTTGTCTGTGTCATCTTCAGTGAGTGACTTAGTGGTGTTCACACTGACATCAGCAAGAGATACATGTCTTCTAACTGGTGTAGGTTCCAGTAACAAGTCACTGCTCCCATTTAAGTGGGCTGTGGTACTTCTTATGTCCGATTTGATGTCAACCACTTTGGATAGCTTTCTCAGCAGTGCTGCATGTATGGGCCATTGGAAATTTCCTAAATGATTTTTAAGACTATGCTGAATGTCGCTTTTTAAACTTCTCATTGAAGGATCTGTTGCTGTGTTTGGTTCTCCTGATATTTGAACAGCTAAAAATACAAATTAGTTGATAAGTACTTTTAAGTTAATCAGAAAAAAGGTGTTATAGTTAAAGTAAGGTGATAACATACTCTGTACTCTTACTACAGGTAAATTGTGATCTATGACAAATTCTCCTCCAACAAAATTGAAACCAATCACACTCAGGTGCTCCATGTTAGTCTTTAACACTATTGCTAGGTGAGTTCCTGCTTTCCATGCTACTGGCTGGCCCATAGATTCCAACTGGAAAATATTAAAAAAAAAAATTAATTAAGTTGCACTTTGCCTGCCCCTCTGATTTCTTAAAATATAGTTTCCAGTTTTTAGAAAATCATGCTCATATGAAAAAAAGTCTTATAGGTACTATTCAAAATAAACAAGCAAAGCCTTGGTAAAGGACCAAGCATCCTGCAATTTATTAGGTTAGCTAGGTACTTACACTTAAAACCTCCTGATTGGTGTGGTCATTAGGATCTAGTTCACACTCAAACAACACATCAACATCAAAGTCGGTGACCGGAGATGTTTCACTATATCCTAATGGCAAGCCCCCTGAACAAGAAACCCAGTCACTGATCTCAATGCATTGTGTTGGCTTCATACTGCATATCCTAGTCGCATTTGTGTAGTCCAGCAAATCGCATAAATATGCGTTCTTTGGATTCGTGCATAGTTTAGAACTCAGTGTTGGTGTTTCTGTAAAATAAGGGAGAGAGATGTTACATAAACCAGTGGGTAAATTCTCTACAGAATCGGTACAAAGATCTTACTACCTGCAGCATTTTCAGGAACTTTACAGAATGCGACGCTAGTGTTACCGTTCAGGAACTCAAGCAGACGAGCTCGGAAAGAGCGAATGCGCCAAGTTTTTATAAAAGTCATTGCGATGTATATTGGTGTGAAGAGCATGGTCACAAACTTACGAGCACTTTGTACTTATTAGCGTCTAAATCTAGACAGCCATTTCAATTATCCTATGCAATTCGCTAAGCAAAAATTCGCAACAGAATTGGGTTATCGATTCTAAAGTTCATGTGCAGTAAATGTTATCATTTTGTATATATTTTGGAGCAATTATGAGATTGCGAAGGTTCAAACATCATCTTTTTTTGTCACAAAATCCACATAATTTCAGTTTAAATCACTTAATTCACGAAACGATACAATAATTCCAATTTTCAGTACACAAAAATAATGAAAATGAAAATTCTTTTCAACCCGAGCAGGGCTGCCAGCATAGACACAGATATCTACTATACTAGTCAAAGACAGATAGGACAGCTCTATATGATCGACAATTAGTTCCCGTGTCTCCACGAAACGCTGGTGTCGCCATAGTGATGTACCTAGCTTCATATTCAAATATCGATATCGATACCATAGTGACGCGCCACGTCAAAAAAATATCGACATGGAAGTTACATAGGAAGTTATTATTATTATTTTAACCTATTACATTTTAATACTACAGGAAGATGAAGCACCCGCTAATAAGGATTAAATGAAACAAATGAGACTCAAATAGCTTTTATTTATTTTTATTTCTTAGCCTAAGCTTTGTATTTTTACTGACATTTTTAGGCCATTTTTTGGGTTGAAACCATTTTTATTTTAATTATTTATTTTTGCTATTCAAATTGAGTTTACTCACCAGATAAGCTCAAGGGAATCCCGTGCAACACTTCATTTGCAGTGAACAAGGATATCCATGCAGAAGACGGTTACCCATCGCATCAAATTGGGGGTATATCAAAGTGATTTTGGCGAACACGTTTGTTCACTAAGACAGGCCACTGAGCTCAGTATTTGTAGGAATCAGAAAAGACAACCATGATTCTCGTAATTTATCGTCCCTTGGGATACTTAACAGGCGATGAGTTTTATTAGTTGCAAGCTTCAACATGACATTTTCGCGTCGCCATAGTGTTGATCAATAACCATAGTCACTGCCCATGCTCAACTGATTAAGATAATTGGTATATAATTTGAAGTTAGAGCGATGGTAGCAGAGCAGTAACATGTGCACTTCGCAATCTTACGGCACCAGGTTCGATCCTCGGCCTTGCACGGATGATTTATCTAGTAAGTTATGTGCAGTTTTCGATGCCATCCGTGCCTCCGAGATCCGTCGGTCCCGGTTGTCATAAGACCATCTATGGCAATCGTTACGGGTAGTCAGACGCCTGATAGAATCTGATACCAGGTCTAACCATCCTTGTTACTGGTTCCTTATGGGTTGTGAGATCAGATGGCAGTCGCTCAGGGCCAGATCTTGTATAAGGGCAATTTGAGCTTCAGCCCAGCGCGCCGTGGAGATAAAGGGCCCCCAGCCCCCACTGAAATTTAACGGGTCTTATCTAGATTTACTTATAAATGTGCGAAACCTGAAACTATCAGGATTAACGAAAAACAAGAACAGCTGAGAATTAGGCAAACTCACGGTCCGATCCTGTAGTCGCTCGTGTAATTCTGGTAGCTTGCCGCTACAGATTAGACTGGGAGCTTGGGAGCCGACCCCAATAACAAATGCGAAATGGGAAAAAGGCAAAGAAGATGATGATAATGATATATTAATTTGAAATTATACACAAAAAGCCAGAAAAACTACGAATTATACCGATTAATTAGGTTGTGTTATGTACATCATTTCCATGACAACAACACAATTGACTTTTGACATTATAGAAGTCACTTGATGCAAAGAAAATGTCGGAATGCGTGTGACACGAGCGTTTCGTGGAGACATCGGTACTAAAGCTGACCCGGGCCTGAGCATAGAGAAAAATAATATGGCTGCCAGGCTCAAACATGCGTGATCGTACACCAGCTACAAAAAAGTCGTATGCCAGGGCCTCGTTTTATAAAGCTACAAGTCTTGTACTTGTAGCGAAAAACTGGCAACACAGCCAAAAAAAGTGAAATAATGCTACAAGACAACTAGTTACAAGCTACATCCCCCGATATATTGCTTTACTCTATGAATTACAAGCACTTGTTCTTAGACCATAGACAATCCATAGTGTGTTTTCATTTTTAAAATGTAAAATCGAACAATTGTTTTGGTCATTACAAGTGTACGGAACTACAATTTGTAAAGTATTTTACCTGACTAAAGAGCTAGGTAAAATGAAGTAAAAGTTTAGATAAATTTATTGAAAGTGTATTGTATTGGTCGTGTCACGTATTAATTAATGTTCAATTAGTTAAATTAAGTAAATATGAACTGATTATGTTTAAATAATGAGAAATTCAGCTTGAGCGAAGCCCATGAAAAATGAGCGTAGCTGTATATTACAAAAACTATTATAGAAATAGTGACTTAGACCCAACTTTATTTACTTAAATAGCTTAACTTAAAAATAGAGACGCCCCGTGATTTCACCCAAAACTTGCATAATTTTCCGCGGGATTTCATGAATTTCCGAAAAAACCGCATCTATCCCAGTAATATAAGTTCATCTAAAAAAGGTCATCCAATTTGGCATGAACGCCACAACAAACAAATGATAATGTTTTTAATTTCTATAGGATGTAGGGATTTAATGTAAAATTCACACCGGCTAAATTCACTAATGAATGGGAGCCAAACTAAAAAAGCTATTGACCGTGTCGTTCATTCATAGTGATGTGCAACTTGTAATATCATAATCTACACTTTATCCTTTACTTAGTCTGTGGTCCCCGCCGTGAGGCCTCAGTGACGTTCATAGTGATGTACATTATACTTGTAATTTACACTTGTAATCGATAATTGTTGTTTATAAAACGCCGTAACTAGTAACTTGCTGCTACAATTGTTAGCTTGTACTTGTAGCTTTATAAAACGAGGCCCTGGCCAATATTGAAATAAAAAAAACGTACAACAAGTTTTAAGATGTTTTTATATAACAAATTTCCAGAGTTTTTTTACCCGACTACGGCGAAGCAAAATGAAAGGCTATGATTTTAACATATTTTCTTCTGTTGGCTAAAACTTTTTACAATTATCCCGCGTGGTGCTCGCATTTCGGTTGCTCAATCATTATCATCATCCATTAGGAACGTTATATCTAAAAACACGAAACATGCCTGGGAGCATCTCCTAACTTTTCCGTACCATGTACTTTACGTAAAATTAGACCCTACAAACAAATCTTCCCTTACTAAAAGAGTAAAGGAAAACTGCGTAAGGTACAAAGTAAGAGCAATGTTTGGATCATGAAATTATTGTTCCGCTTAACAGGCGAAACAATATTATAAATTCAAAACAAAATAACGATTCGGCCACTTTTAAATTCGTAGAGAGCAAAATTAGTGACGGCGACATTAAGGGCGCCGCCCGCGTTCTGGGCCTCGTTTTATAAAGCTACTAGTACAAGCTAACAATTGTAGCAGTTACAAGAACAAGTAACTACAAGTTACTAGTTACGGCGTTTTATAAACAACAATTATCGATTACAAGTGTAAATTACAAGTATAATGCACATCACTATGAACGTCGCTGAGGTCTCACGGCGGGGACCACAGACTAAGTAGAGGATAAAGTGTAGATTATGATATTACAAGTTGCACATCACTATGAATTAACGTCACGGTCAATAGCTTTTTTTAGTTTGGCTCCCATTCATTAGTGAATTTAGCCGGTGTGAATTTTACATTAAATCCCTAAATAATATAAAAAACAAAAACATTATCTATTTGTTTGTTGTGGCTTTCATGCCAAATTGGATGACCTTTTTTAGATGAACTTATATTACCGGGATAGATGCGTTTTTTTTCGGAAGTTCATGAAATCCCGCGAAAAATTATGCAAGTTTTGGGTGAAATCGCGGGGCGTCTCTATTTTTAAGTAAAGCTATTTAAGTAAATAAAGTTGGGTCTAAGTCACTATTCTCATAATAGGTATTGTAATATACAGCTACGCTCATTTTTTATGGGCTTCGCTCAAGCTGAATTTCTAATTATTTAAACATAATCAGTTCATATTTACTTAATTTAACTAATTGAACATTAATTAATACGCGACGCGACCAATACAATACACTTTTAATAAATTTATCTAAACTTGTACTTCATTTTACCTAGCTCTTTAGTCAGGTAAAAAACTTTACAAGTTGTAGTTCCGTACACTTGTAATGACCAAAACAATTGTTCGATTTTACATTTTAAAAATGAAAACACACTATGGATTGTCTATGGTCTAAGAACAAGTGCTTGTAATTCATAGAGTAAAGCAATATATCGGGGGATGTAGCTTGTAACTTGTTGTCTTGTAGCTTTATAAAACGCATTATTTCACTTTTTTTTGGCTGTGTTGCCAGTTTTTCGCTACAAGTACAAGACTTGTAGCTTTATAAAACGAGGCCCTGTTCTCTAGCGACACAATAGCCCCATATTGTTCTGAGACAATTCAATCACTGCAGGACAAACATCCACCTGCAGCAGCAAATCTCCACCTTCCTGAACCACCCCTACCAAATGACGTCACTGTTGAAGTGACCCCACAGGAAGTAACTGCAGACGTTACTTCTTTCCAGAGTGGTTCAGCCGGAGGTCTTGATGGCCTTACCCCTCAAATTCTAAAAGATCTTTTATCGGGCATTTCCGGCGAAATTGGCGAGGCCCTCTTGAGAGACTTAACGGCTTTAGTAAACCTGATGCTGTCAGGGCAAGTCAACAGTGACGTCATCGAAATTTTGTATGGCGCAAACTTGTGTGCCCTTATCAAAAAAGACGGTGGTATCAGACCTATTGCGGTAGGCACCACATACCGCCGCCTCGCTGCCAAGGTCGGCTGTAGGAAAAAGGTTGCTTTTTTAAGCAACCTTTTTCAGCCAATACAGCTGGGCTTTGGTTCGCGGGGTGGCTGTGAGGCCGCTGTTCATTCACTTAGAACCTTTCTCAAACTAAATTGTGGTGAAGTGTTGCTAAAGGTGGATGTTAAAAACGCTTTTAATTCTGTCGACAGAGGCGCTCTTTTGACACAAGTCAAGGATAAAATTCCCGAACTATATAAGTTCCTTTATCAATGTTATGGCAATCCAACAAAATTAAATTACCAAAATAACGCGATGCTATCCTCAGTCGGGTGTCAACAGGGCGACCCTCTAGGTCCGGCCATTTTTAGCCTTGCCATCCATCCGATTATTCAACGTCTTCAGTCCAAACTTAATGTTTGGTACTTGGATGACGGAACCCTAGGAGGCGACGTGAACACTGTTTTTAATGATCTAGGCACAGAATTCCCACTAGTAGAAATCTATTTCGCGTGACCGCCTAGTTGTTTCTAGCTCCCACACGAGGTGCTGCCTGAATAAGAACGTCTCCCAAAATTTTGGGTAGATAATGGGCAATTTCGTTAGCTCTTTCTATAGAGTAATTTACCTCGATACCTAGAATTTATGTTTTACCAGTGTTCACTGCTTCTTTATTGTAAAAACTAAAATGTAAGGTCAGGTGGGGTAAGTGAAACGAAAGAGTACCTAAGTGAAACCCTATCGTAATCAATAAATCACGCAGTTTAGCTCTATGCTATGTGGCGAAATGGTTTCAATGCTCTAGCACACGCGTCACACAATCTTTCTGCTAGGTCATAAAATAAAAAGAAATCAGCTATCTTTAAGTTTACAAAACACAAGTCGGCTGATGCCATGAAGCAATTTAATAGTGTTTATGTACATTTTTACACGAAAATAATGCATGAAACGGCGCGTAATGTGGGGTTAGTATTTGCAGTCACAGACGACACAGGTAATAAAATCAATCAAATACCTACTACATTAAAAATGTCATTGTAAATGTCCCATGGGCGAAAATCACGTATTTCACATCAGCTGGAAAAGTCGAGCGAGCCGAGCTGCGTCTAGTGCTGAACACAGACATGCCCATAAAACGCCATTTTAGACGCTGATTATAGGGAGGTTTGCCATAATCACCTCGCTTAGCAAGTAGCTTGTCATCGCAGAAGATTATAATGTACCAAGGAGAATGCTACTGCCCATTCTCTGGATAGTCCCTTAGTCTGCTCTTATACGGCACCCACAGAAAGAGATGGAGATTCTGCGCTTATAAAGTGATACCTGGCAGCTATTATTATATAAGTAGGTACCTAATATAATGACTGCGGGTAACAGATAATAAAAACAAAACTGTCAATATAGTCAACTGCTAAATAGTCAAACGCCAATGTCAACCTACCGTCAGAATATTGAATCGGAACGTTTCTGTCAAAACCGTGAACCATTTTTTTTGTCAGTTTTTTTCATTCACGCAAATTGAGTTTTCAAAAATTATTTTCTTGAAAAGTATTTATTGCCGTCATTTGCCATGTCAGATTTAGGCTTTCTATGTGTAAAAAAAATTAGCGTCCTAGCAGAATTTACAAAGTGGATGGATGTGCAAGTATGTTTCACTTACCCCACCTGACCTTAAATATAAAATGATATATTTTACTTAGTTAATACTTAGTTATACTAGGTGGTAGGACTTTTCTGCAAAGTTCGTCTAGGTAGGTACCACCGCTTTGCCAGTTATTCTGCCGCCAAGCAGTAGTGTGCAAGCACTACTGTGTTCCGGTTTGAAGGGCATTGTAGCTAGTGAAATTACTGGGCAAATGAGACTTTATGATCTGATCACTCAGTCTAGTAATCTGATTACTAGACTGGGTGATGTCTCGGGATGACGTGTGCAGTGCAGTGTCACGCGAAACTTTATTGTTTTAAAGTTCCGGGTGACACTGCAACTGTTATGGGCGGCCGTGTCACTTAACATCAGGTGAACGACTTGCTCGTCACGTCATTCAATCACATAAAAAAAAAAAAAAAAAAAAAAAGTTAAATCAAGCAAATAATTAGCTAATATACCTACAAAAGGTTTTTTTTCCAACTTGTAAACATTTGCAAATCAACATTGTACCTAGCTGGTTTTATGGGAAATTAAAAATCATAAACTGGCAGTACCTTGACAATTAAATTTTTTGGTTAGGTATGGTTATTTTATCCATTAATTAATCATTTAGCTGTGTTTCTGTTTAGCTGAGGACTTGTTATTACATGAAATGTAACACAACATGTGTTACATGTGTGTGTGTATGTTAGTTTCACAATAAACACTTCTAAAAAGGGAAAATAGACAAAATAATGGCTACTTACTTGTGAAATGTTATTCCTTCATATTTACGCCTCAGTGCGACTTCTGTTGCTTAAAATGCTGCAACCACCCACTGCACACACATTATTTCTCAAATATTTATTGCCTAGATCACCATTTAAATAGGATTATTTCACAAAAAACAACAATTTCAAAAAATTGTTAACCTGTTTGGCTTAGATCCAACGAAGCCAAATAAAAAAACCCGGTAACGGTGACAAGGACCAAAGATATTACGTTCGTCTTTTTTTTGCTTAGTACCGAATGTATAGCGCTCTCCTTGTTGTCCATGAATGACGTCATATACTACGCTTCTACTCGTACATATTCAAAGGATCTAGGTATCATTATTAACGAATTTCGCGACATTGGTTTGGATTTAAATTTTTCTAAATGCGAACTTTTTGTTTGCGATACTTGTCCTGATAAAGATTTGGTTTTTGAAAAGTTTAATAGTCATGCTCCGAATATCAAATTAGTAGACAAGCGTTCTCTTCGCCTTTTGGGTTCGCCGATTCTGGATGAGTCTATCTCACCTTTTGTAGAAGAAAAAATTCAAAAGTTCAATAACGCATCAGACAGGTTACTCAAAATTAACGCCCACATGGCTTTTACAATTATTCGTTTTTGTCTATTTGTCCCTAAATTTACTCATATTTTACGATGTTGTCAACTGTGGAAACACAGTGAGCTCCTTATGGGCTTAGACAACATTGTAAAAAACACTCTGGTTTCGGTCTTGAATGTTGATATGGATGACAGGACGTGGTCGCAAGCCTCTCTACCTGTGCGCTTAGGAGGTTTAGGGATACGCAAAATTTCGAGTGTTGCATTACCGGCATTTTTGTCCTCTGTACATGGTACACATAAATTAATAGAAAAAATTCTTGCTCCATCTTTAGGTACTTTCGAAGTAGCCCATTTGTCTGAGGCCAAGAATGCCTGGGGGTTGGCTTGTCCAAATTCTGATTTCCCGGTGGTTCTTTCCTCACAGAGGCTGTGGGACCGACCGCTCTGCGAACTAGCACGGAAAAATCTTTTAGATACGTGTCCTAGCGTCGCTGATCGTGCTCGGCTTCTCGCAGTCTCTGTGTGGGAGTCAGGACTTTGGTTACAGGCCATGCTTTCTTTCAACACTGGTAACCTTTTAGATCCGACTACTTTTCGTTTAGCTATCAGCTTACGTTTGGGCGCAAGATGCTGTGTGGCCCATCACTGCCAGTGCGGTACCGCAGTTGACCAGCTCGGTCATCACGGTCTCTCGTGTTCAAAAAGCGCTGGTCGAATTTCGCGCCACGCTAGTCTTAATGACATCATTCGCCGGGCTTTTACCACCGCCAATGTTGCAGCCATTCTCGAACCGAATGGTCTCATGCGTGACGATGGTAAAAGACCCGACGGAATGACTCTGGTTCCCTGGAAGATGGGGCGGCCTTTAGTGTGGGACGCTTCTTGCGTCGATACTATGGCGCCGTCACACCTGCCCGAGACACACGTTAGGGCCGGCGCCGCGGCTAATTCTGCTGAGCAGCTAAAACGGCGCAAATATAGTAATCTCGGTAGCGGTTACATATTTGAGCCGTTTGGTGTTGAGACCCTGGGTCCGTGGGGACCGGGAGCTCATCGCGTTTTCCAAAGTCTATCAGAGCGCCTGGTCGATGCGACGCGTGACCAAAATGCTGGCACTTATTTGGCCCAACGCATCAGCATTGCAATTCAACGTGGCAATGCGGCCAGCATGTTGGGTACGCTACCTACCGGTAGTGGGCTGGAGCACTTGGACTGTCTATAGGCCATCGCGGCTATTATACAGTCCATAAGTGTTCTTTGTAGTAGGTAGTGTAGCTAGTTTAGTTTAGTTTAGCTTAGTTTAGTTTAGTTAAGTTTAGTTTTTATTATTGTAGTAGTTAGCTTGAGTAATAAAGGCAATTTGCCCGTTAAAAAAAAATTTTAGCTTCTTTTTATTAACTGCTAGGCTAATATCGTTGCGTTCAGAGTTTCATTAAATACTTTTTCTAAGTTTTGTTTTAAATTTTTACACTGAATGCCAGTTAACTATCTGCACTAGAATGTGGCACTGGCAATCATAAAAGATTTGAAGTGAACTGAGCCAGGAGGTTAACATGAGCTGTATTAATCCACATATCTCTTCTCTCGAAAAGCATCCGACCAATGAAAACACAAGAAATGTTTTATGACGTGATCCGCGTGATCGTTCATTGATCGAACGCTCCTCGAGAGAGGAAACACTTTTTTAATATGATGTTTGATTAGACTTCAAAACTCATCAGTGTTCAAAGTAGGATCAATTTTATCAATAATTTTGAGAAAACTGCGCCATTCGTCAACGTTTTGGGTGCATCATAGATCAAATTCATCTTATTATTTACTTATTTAGGCACCAGTGGATAAGTGGTTGTAACTTTGTAAGAAAAGGCAGGTAGTTGTAACAAAATGTTTCAGCCGATAACTAAAAGTCGTAAGTTTTCCGTACGATCTCGGTCTAGCGATCGTACATCTTAATAAAGCCAAAAAATCGTAGTACGATTTAAATCGTACATCTGGCAGCCCTGACGCCGAGCTTACATTTTACATTCCATTTTACGCAAAGAGCATGTAACTCTTTACCCTAGTTTTATTGCGTTTCCTTATGTATTTTCATGGTCCAGTTTTTTTTTTACGTATAGAAGTATTAGGTATTTAAGCTATTTTACTACTAGTAAACTAGCTTAATAACTAATACTTCTACTAGTTTTTAGTATTGTAGTAGTTATTTTAAAGAATAAAGGCACATTGCCCGTAAAAAAAGATAGTATCGTTTTTGGCATTAGCATAAAATATCCGATCCACTATTTCTGATCCGAACGCAGGTAAGGTAGTGTCTGTCAAAGTCAGAAAGTCAAGAGTTTATTTCTCAGAAATGGGCTTTGCGCGGTTAGCGTATTTAACCAGAGTGCTTTCTTTCATTCCATAAAAAGGTACTGAAGTACACAAGGTGCTGTGCAATGTGCATTGTGCACATTGGCGTGTCTAGGAATATTATCCAGCGGGGGCCGGGCCCCTAAAAATTTGTAGCCGATGGAGCTTCACCTATTAATTAATAATTGTATTGCTCTTTAGGCCTCTAGGTTTGTATAGGTACTTTTTAATCTAAATCTCTCTTTGATCTGATAATAAATACCTTAGGCACCTTAGGTAGGTATTGTAGAAAATAGGTGTGCAACAAGATATTAAAAAGAACGCGCGAGCGCAGAGAGCGCTACAATTCACATAATTAGCGCTATACGACTATGATAAGTAGAAATGAACGCCACTGCAACACAAGGCACAAACCAATTTAAAGAGCGCGAGTAGTTGACGGCTATTGAATGTGCATAATATACAAAGAGTTCTATGTACTACGTACATAACATAGAAGTCTTTGTAACATAGAAGTCTTTGATAATATACAGGACCTACATATATCTACTTACTGTTAGTTTTCATTTAATTTTTGAACGGGCTAGGGGGTTATTTCAACTAACTACAGAATCACCTCAACTTCTCATAAGACCCCCCACCTAGTCGTCAAGTGAGGTGGAAGGCGACCCTAGGGGTGGAGTGCAGGCCCCGGCTTAGGCATTTCCGGTAGATGAGGAACGAGAAGCGTCCATTGGAAGAGAGGAAGAGAAGACCCTATGGAAAGTCGCGACCGTTCTAGTTAAACTTACTCCCGGAGGTTCGTCGACTTCGCACGCTGGCCGGTTTCTGATTGTGCTTAGTATCCTATGGTGCCAAAAACGGTAAATGGCTGAGCTAGTAGGGCTTTAAAACTGCTCCGACGATACTATACTTATATGTCTGGGTCGCCCAAGACGGTTTTAGGGCAGCGACGATGACGGGCAGTAGGTAGGTACCTATAGCTGCAATTGTAACGCTATATCATCATCAACAACCTAAAGACGTGCACTGCTGAACATAGGCCTCCCCAAGAGCGCGCCACCTTGAGCGGCTGCTCGCCTCCTGCATCCATCGGCTCCCCGCGGCTTTCACCAGATCGTCGGTCCACCGAGTAAGGGGACAGCCTACGCTGCGTCTTCCGGTTCGTGGTCGCCACTCGAGAATCTTTCTTCCCCATCGGTTGTCAGTTCTACGAGCGATGTGAACGCTGTATAAAGAGGTCGGAAATAAATATAATACATATAAAGTACCTAACACACATTATTCCGTAAAAACCATAAGGTCCTGTACTTAAGAGTTGCCTACATGCAGTGGTGAATAAGATTGCATTCTAAACATTCGGATAACAATAAGATACGGGAGACTAGGCTTCCTTGTAAGACAAAAAGACCCTATAAAGTCATCATCATCATCAACAGACTGAAGACGTCCACTGCTGAACATTAGGCCTCCCCCTCACCACTCAAAAAGTTTTATTGTGCCCTCGCGCCATCCCATAGAGTCGCTTCTAAGGATCCAATTCTGGGAATTAATGTTAAATGGCAACTACCCCTATGATAACACTCCTGTATAAGCATCCAAAGTGGCATTTCAGTGACGTCTTCCGGTTGATTATGCGGTTTATGTCAGTGAGGGCGGTATTCTTCTGATAAAGGGGAAATAAAAAAGACTGAGTTACCTATTTCAATTTGAGTTACTTTAATTTCGTTTAGGTTTAGAATCGGGATCTGTGACGACACCACTTAGGTATCTGTATACGGTATACAGACAGAAACAGACACCTCAGTGGTGTCGACATAGACTCCCGATTCTGTGTCGTCACCAGCACCGCTTAAATCCAGATATTACAGGTATGTACAGTACATTATCTGTAGTAACTCGGAATACCAACATGCGATTCACTTGACGTACTAATTCGAGATCCGTATCTTCACGGTAATTAGAGATAATTAATTGCACTAACAATTGTTCACGTTTATCGACATCTGCTGATTACAATAAATTAGCTAAACAATTTGTAGCCGCTTCAAACTCGCTCAAATGATTGATATAGGCACTTGCTGCCTCGTGTATATGTTGTGTGTCCGCCCTCAACACCCTCTGACCCCTAAAATTGCTGAGTGCAGAACCTTCCAAGCTTTGATTAGGTAGGCTAAATTTTGAATATACTTAATCGTCTGTAAACCATGATGTTTCATTCCCTATACGTAAAATGGAGAACTTATCTGTTTTGTGCTCCAGGGTAGGTCTACTCGGCCTCGGGGTTTTGGTTCAGAAAAAATGTGATCGGTTTCCTTGAAATAGGTACAGTTTTGTAGGTAGGTACCTATTATATAATAATAATAATAATAATAATATGTTTATTTACCAACAACCGTTACAAGAAATTTTTATACAAAGGTACACAAAGTTAAGAACAGAAATTAAGTAACGTCTTATCTTGAATTTGCAGCGAGGCTCAAACTAGGCGGTAGCCTGTGTCTTGAGACTCAGAGAAGCGATTTACCTAAAGTGAGATTACAGTAATTACAATTCCATCGGTACCTTAATTAAGAATTAAAAAATAAAATTAATGAGGGTATCTGATAGTAGTTATCGAGAACACAAAACATTTTATTTTAAGAGCAAAACAGTAAGTAATCGTAACATGTCCAAATTTGTGAAGCATTTAACCATAGATACTCCAAAACAATGGGTACCTACCTATATTTTGCAGCGCCTGCCCTGTTTCGAACATGCTACACACAGACGAGTCCCAACGGTTTGTAAAAAAATTAATTACAAAAGAAAATATGTACCTACTTATTATACAAAGAGACAAGGTTCATATAAAAAGATATAGGTACCTAATGACCCACCTCCGCGAAAACGTGCGAAAATTGAATTTGGTGCGGAGGTACGCGCGGGGGTCTGCTGATGTGAAAGTGTCGATTCCAATGTTTCCATCCAAGCAGATAAAAAGGGAATTGATAGCCGTCGGATGTTGTTTTCGACCCTGTGTGGACCGAGAAAACTATTTTGTATTCTGCTGGATATTATTTACATTGCTAGTCGAGGGCTGTTCGCCGCACGGAGTGCATGTCTGGAAACCAAGTGATACCGGCATTTAAAATGGAGTTGAATTTTATTACCACACTTATTAAACACGATGTCAATCATAACGTTAAGGAGTGCTTTAAATCTAAAAAACCCTTCGGTAAGTTTACAGTGTGTTATTGAATTCCCGTAGCATCAGGGGTGCTCAAGGGTTCTACCTGGCAACCTGTCCGTGTCTACGTTACTTAATATTTTTTTCAAGTTTATGATCAATGGATTGTGGGCACCGACAGTGTCAGCATCACCATTGATCCAAAATATTTGTTCTACATCTAATGCTAATAGTGTTTTAATTCGAGTACCGTCAGATGTGATTGATTTATAATAAATACGTGACAGTGCATAACTTTACCATGATTTGGAAACGAGTGAGCCCAATTCCCGAAGAGAAAGCGAATAAGTTTAGTAAGTTATGAACACAAAATAATTACAAAGTTATTGGATTGAAACTTAGAATTGTGTTTTCAAATTCCGAATAACACAAACTCTTAAAATATTTTTGATTCTGCATACGAATAGATACGAATTTACACCTAAACATACAAAAATAACTCGTAGGTACCACCAAAAATAACCACGATAGAATCAATTGCACTAAATTGCTAATTTGCCATAGCCCGATAGCCAGCCACCCTTTCAGAAATTAATGACTACCTACATAGGTACAACTTACAAGTTGTTTAGTAGTACCGAGCATAACATATCACCCTAGGCCGCAATATACACAAACTTGCTAGGACTCCTTTCTATTGAACTAAAAATATTATGTAAATCCAAGCACGACGCCAACGCATTTGGCACTTTTGGCTCCCGCTGAGTGCACAATGAGGTTCATCGAACCACTGATTTTGTTTACGCATAGTGGCACTGGGTGCCCTAGGCGTTATCATAATTGCGTAAATTAATTGCTCTAATTTGTTTGCTACGAATACGTGACTGCAATCATTCAGGCGACCAATGGCCGCTCACCCGAGGGCAAACAACTGCGTGTGCAAATCAAATAAGATTGGGCTACGACGAAGGGTGGAGTGCTTGTGCTAACTTTCTTGTCTAGAAGTAAATAATGTGTTTGGTTACAGTGAGCAGAAAGGAGGAAGTGATGGCCATTAAAAGCAAGTTCCCCACGAAAATACCGGTGAGTCGGAAATTGCGCCCGTGTTTCCTTTTCCGTTCTGATTAGCACAAGACAGTGTTTTGCCTTTATATAGGTGGGAGGTTTCACTCAGCGCGGCAAATTCAAATTTTCTTGCATTTTTTACCAATCATACCTTAATTACTCAATGTAATTTCGTGAAAACAGATTTTGCGCAAATAAATAGAATGGCTCAACAAATTACGATTTAAAGGTATCACCTAGATATCATTGGTTTAGCAACAAACGGCAACAAGTAAATTTCGTCTTGGATTTGCAGTCTGTTGCCATTTGGTGTTAAATCAATGATATCTAGGCAATACTTTTAATCGTAATTTCTTGATACATTCTATTTATTTATGTTAAATCAGTTTTCACCTAATCACATTGAGTAATTAAGCTATAATTGGCACCAAAACGTTCCACCTTAAAATTATACAATACTAGTCTGTGTTTAGTTTTCACAAATTATTGTGTTTCAGTTGATAGTAGAGAGGTATCACAAAGAACGAAACCTACCAGTGTTGGACAAATCTAAATTCTTGGTACCGGAAGACATCACCATGTCACAGTTTTTGGTCATCATCAGAAACAGGATCAAGATCCAACCCAACCAAGTAAGTTTATTCATATCTAATACGTTTTTTTCTATTAGGTATTATTGTTGTAGATAAGTATTAACAAGTTGAAATCAACTTATAAATTTATGTAATTTTTGCGATTGTAACTTATTTAAGTACCTATTTTGCGCTTGATCAAAACAATGATAACATTAAAAACTGATCAACACAGAAAGCTACGACAAAGAGAATGATTATATAAGTCGTCGATAGGTCGTTCAGATGCAGCAATCGTAATGACTAGCGTTATCAAACTAAATATTTGCTAATTATTACGGGAATAGAAATTAACCGATGTACAAAAGTTAAAACTTAATGAGCGATAGATCGAACAGCAACAAAACAGCTAGCCACTATCATCGGCTTGAAGTCTCGAAGGACCAACGTAAAAACATTTTATGAATCAAACTCAATAATAATTATAATCACTTACTTATTTTGTTTCTTTTAGTTTTAGTAGTTTGTTTACTTGTTTTTTAGGTACCAATTCTCATACATCCAGATAAACTTATATAATCCATAATCACTAACATTAATTACACGCTTTAATCGGTCGTATACATTTTTTATCTGTGACAACATTAACAGAATAACCAATGGATAGAGATGGTGATAATGGATTAAGAGGCTGAAGGCTCCCAAATCGACCTAACTTGAACGTCATTTTCTCAAAACGTGTACCATTTACAGAATTGAAAAAAATGCATGTTAATACTGGTCGTATCTTCTTTCCGACTGCCGAAATCAAAACACGTTTCCGAAAAGTTTTCTCGATAGAAAAAAATCGTAAAGTGACCTCTAAAAAAAAATTTCAAACGCTCACAAAGTTGTACTTTATAATAAGATACTCCATTTAAGTAACTCATAGTGATAAGTTATGTATCAATGAATCCGTCTGCCGATTTTTTTTTTATAACATTAAGTATTTCTTTTATAATGAATAAAATCTAAAATAAACGAAACGCCACTCCATCCAAATCTAGCTTTCTTTCATCATCATCATCAACAGCCTGAATACGTCCACTGCTGAACAAAGGCCTCCCCCAGAGAGAGCCACTTTGAGCGGCTGCTCGCCTCCTGCATACATCGGTTCCCGCAAAGATTATAAAGCCCGTGAACATAATTTCTCGTACAAACACGTCTCACCTGCGCGGGCAGGAGACGAGGTAACAAAACGAGACAAAGCTATACGAAATTACAAAGAACAGAGCAGGATGGAACAAAAGACATCAACGGGTTACCGTGATTTGTATGAAAATAGTAGTTGAAATACACTACTAGTTTCGTATGAGGGGAAGTTGTATCATTGGTCAACTGGATTTATAGTCAATGGCTCCCCGTGATCGGCGCTCACAATGGGTTAATATGCTAAAGCAAACATTTTGTTTCAGGCTTTGTATCTGATCATAAACAACAGGTCGATGCTGAGCATGAGCCTCACCATGTCGCAGGCCTACGAGGCTTACGCCGACGAAGATGGGTTCCTATACATCACATACGCCTCGCAAGAGGTGTTTGGATACCAAGACGGTGAGTTTATAATCACACCAAAAGCTAAAGCGTTATAACGCTTTAGCCAGTGCGAAAAAGCGGTATCGTTTTATTCAGATTTACATTACAATGCATATAAAACTTTTATCAATACGTTTAGTAATTGCAAAACCCTAATAGGTACCTAAGCAAAGCAATGGTACCAACAACAGTGAATTCTGAACGCAAAATGGGTGCAGTAAACACATACTTAACAGGATAACAAGATAATCTCTTTAAGAAAACCTAGGGAGGTAGGTATTAGAAATACTTACAATTCTTTTTCGCGCATTGGAGGTAGCTTCAAATAATTTATACTGTCTAATAGGTTATGTTTAAAAAATAATCTTTGAAAGTCGGTTATGCGATAGTTTACCAAAATAGCTTAACTTATTCTCTCGTTTCAGATATGACTGTGAAAAGTTCACAAGAAGTGGAAGCGATTAGGCATAGATTCCCAAATAAAGTACCGGTAAGTTCACAAGCGAATAAAAATTAATTAAAGGTTTTGAGTTTAGACCCCAATTATACAGTACGGGTACTAACGGGGGGGGGGGTTTAATTTAAAATCTATGTTTAATTATTATTTTAATTTTTTAAAAATTACCTATAAGATAATAATAATAGATTAATAAGATATGAGACAAAATTGGCAGGTCCCGCTATCTCATTCCATAACCATTGGGTTGGGTTGTACATCATCCATTAAAAGTTCACCACAATAGTGCAAATATTTTTTTTTTAAATTGTACCTACTTATACAAAATAGTTTATCATATGCCATACCATACCTTGTCAGTTATAATTAATTTTGAACTCAACAGGGCCTCTTGGTGTTAGCTTCGGCCCCACCAATGCCTCCCAAATGTCCGGGCTAGACCCGAGAATCAAACTAAATAGATTAATAATAGAGTTTTCTTTGCAGTTGTTCGTAGAAAGATACTCGAGAGAGCGCGAGGTCCCAGCGTTGGAGCGAAACAAGTTTCTGGTCCCACAAGAACTTACCATGTCCCAGTTCCTTTACATTATTCGAACGAAGATGAAACTACGAGATTCACAGGTAAGACCCTCTTGTATCTATTTATTTTAAAAGTAATATACATATTGCTTTTTGTTCAGGCAATGTAAGTATTTATTTTAAAAAGTGCCTATTAATACAATATCAATTTATTTGTTTTATTAATAGTTTAATTTAAGCGTAGTTAAGCTCGAACTGAACATACTAATGTCTACTAAGACATTTTTTATATTTTTACCCTCCTGGTCCCCTGAAGATAATTTGTAACTTGTGTGTCTGGATAAACCCAGATCTAGAATATTTTCCTCTCAACAGATTCCAGTGTAGACGCTCCGCGGTTTCACCCGTTATCTACTCGTTTTCCCAAACCAAAACCCAACAAACAAACAGACAAAGTTTCACTTTTATGTAATTTAGTAGGGATCATACCTACCTAGACATCCGGATGAAATAGATAGGTATATAGGTAGGTATTGTTTTTGCTAACATATGAAATTATCAAAACGTAACGTGTCGTCGTTTCTGTGAGAAATTATAGATGTCGTTTCCATGTGCAAATAGCTTAGATTTTGTATTTTGTAAATCAACTACTACTCATATGTAAGTAAATACGAACCGATTCGGATAATAAAACCCCGCTTGACAACATCATTGCATAATTTGGAAACATAATTATTTCGCAACTCTGCTAACGTTATGATAACGACTACAGATAGGTACCTAATGTTTCAAGCTGAAAACCATGCAATGATGAAGTCTATGAACTTTGCCTATTATGAAAGACCACGAATAAAAATAATCTCTATTTTTGGATACACACAACGCGAAAATGTTATCTACGGCGTTAGGAGTTAACGCCGAATAAAAATAATCTCTATTTTTGAATACACACAACACGAAACTGTTACCTATCTACTTACTGATTTCGCGAAGACCTGACTTTAAACTTCAACATTACCCAAATAGGTAGGTGGGTATTCATTATAAAGCTATCTTAAAAATGTGTTGTGTGCCATTCTAGTGCCGTTTGTACTTATAATAGAAGTTATAGACTATTCCGGGCACAAATCCTATAAAGATCTGTGATTCCGGGAAGCTTGGCCACCGCTAAGATAAGCATGCGTACCATGAGATAATTTGGTAGTTGCAATTAAAATACCTCCATCTTTTTCTTGACCCTTTTATCAGAAAGTAAGGCCATAGGTACTTTTAGTTTAAAGAATACGACACAGAATCTTTGATAAGGGAGGGAGTAATAAGGATCAGAAACATGTCACGTGACTTGCGGCAACTTCTCACCACAATATGGCGGCGGTACCGCCCACTATGCATACAAACCTCAACTTGATGACACTAAAACAACGAGAAATTTTATATAGGTACTCTGGTGCTCGCCATATCACCACAACATGGCGGTTGTGCCGCAAGGCGGTCTTTGTATACCTTTGTGCCGGATCCTTATTACTCCCTTAGGCTTATCAAGCACAGAATCGACACCAATCTTGTGGCAAAACATCGAATGTAACAGGATGCTTTGACGAAAAGACATAGCCGACTGGCTGTCTTGTTCTTGTAACAAGTGACATTGTCTCATGGACGCATCAATACGCCCACTCATATTTCATGCTTTGTATACTGGGTGTAATTGAATTCATTAGCATCCTTTGAAGCTAGGTACCTACTCCTGACACCAGTCACGTGTGGACAAAATGTATGAAATCTAACCTATCGATTTGGTATTCGTAATGACTCCAAAAAAATGGAATAACTTACTTAATCAACTGCTACAATACAAAATGGAATTAAAATAATTGAATACTGTTTTAGTAATTGCATACAAGGTAAAAAAAACTTTCAACAGTATCAAAATCATTCGTGCCAACTACCTTAGGCAATCTTCATAATTTTCAATAAAAAATATTTTCATTTAAACTCTTTACCGTTAAGTCATCAATAAATAATGTACTATCAGGCACCCAATTTATGCTTATGAATTAAATTGCATCCTGTATACAAAAAGGTCTATAGAACATTGTGCATAGTAGAGTGGTTTCCCCGCAGGCATTGTATCTCCTGGTAAACGACAAGGTGCTAGTGAGCCACAGCATGACGATGGCTCAGGCGTACTCGGAGTTCCGCGCGGAGGATGGCTATCTACACATCACGTACGCAGCTCAGCAAGTCTTCGGTTGAACTACGCGTGAGTACTTACTTGCCTTATACTTACTGGATTAAGGTGAACGGTACGGCAAACAAGGTGTTTGTATGGCATATTTCCTGGCGCAGTTTAGACTATGTGGATCATTGAATTTATTATATCATGTAATTCATTTCATTAAGTCGTTTGTGAAGTCCGCAAATACAAGATTAATAAAAGCTCTATAGAAAAAAAAACGCAAACCTCCCTCAAATGTTCTATATTTTACCGAGTCCCTATCGAATATATTTTTTGACTCCCGGCTTGACAAAAATAATGCTTATCGCTAAGGCAAACAGAGAATGCGCCGCGGGATAGATGCATAATTATCTTTTAAACTCACAAAAGTCTTTAAATAAATATTTCTAGCCTAGTCTGATAACCAAAAATGTTAAATTACATAAACATAACAAGGTTAGTGGACAAAAATGAATTTAATTTACATAAAACAAAAGTACTACATACCTATACCTTATCAAATTTAAGAAGTCCACTATGAAGTTGACATGATTAGTGATTGACACTGTCAGATTAACTGGTCTAGAGATGTGAACTAAATAATCGATATCGGATAAACCCGATTTTAAAGAGTAAAGGATACTGATTCTACATATTTATTCAATAATCGTTTAGTTTTTTCATATGATATGATCTCAGTAAGAGAACTAATGATTGTTGCGAATAAGAGTGTTGCGAAAATAAAGGCTTTCACTTTCACGCGATAGCTTTCTGCGCCCATCGATGCTGCGATGCATCGCTGTACGCGGCCACATGAGCGTTCAACAGCGAAGATTCGCTGTTGCTCCGCATGTCTGGCCGCGCCATAACACCAAGAGGCCTTTTTGAATACAAAAGATAACACGGTCACACTATTCCTATACTTGACGTCAATGGCTTGCATTTCAGCGAGGACAGCTAGACAAAGTGACCGAGTTGTACTATTTATTTCTTACATGTTGGCATACCTATTCATAACTATTTTGTTTAATAAATGAAGGTAAAAATATCTGGGCTATTGTGGTGAACTTTTGATGGATTATTATGATCTGGTTTATGGAATGAGATAAAATTTGTCTCATCATATCAAATTTTTGAGGGAGGTGATGACTTGCCACACTATAAATGGGGCACCCGTAGGGGCTACTGGCTACCGAGGAAGCAACATCGGTGTGGGGCGGCTTAGGGTGTGGAAAGGTGTGCTGCACTTTCATTGAACGCTACTCGCGGCGTTATGCCCTTTAACATTTCCACCCTGGAGCTTTAGGATTGTATACTATATAATTATTATAATTAAAATCACCCTTTCAAAGTAGATAATTAGCGAACTGCACAAGATTATATCACTGAATTATGCTCGCCCAAAGATTTGATTCGATTAATTACCTTATACGAAAATTTCACCGATTAATCGAATGTGTAATAGTCGCATCACTATTGTTAGAATAAAAGTGCTGCCAGTTCCTAAAGATTTTTTTCCCTAGATAACTTAAATCCCCTAAAAAGCCCTAAGCTTTTTTTGTATTCCTAGCATATTCATTGTATGTTGCAGGTATATAAGTATTTGAAGCTCATAAAATAAAGCAATAATTATACAATGTTTCTTAATAATATCTAAAACGCAATAGTCGTGACACGGCGACCTCAAATCCTTATGCTATAGGAACATTTGTAACATGAAATAAAAATGAAAGATTTTCTCTATATGGTTATAGTTTTTATATTCTTTACGTTACTTCCTCATTTATAAACTGATTTGAGAAATACATAAATTTTTAAATTAGTACTTTTATCTTTTCTTATTCTTGAATGCGTACTGCTTCATGCGTCATCATTAAAACATGTTAACACTTATAGTTATATATTCATGTAAAAAACAATTCGTTGACCACAGCATGAACAACAGATGTATATTAGGTGATATACATCGGTTGCATCGCCTGATCGCACGGATAATTTTTAATAAATAGACTTTTTTCCTTCTCATGAGATGAATAATCTTAAAGTGCGAAGATTTCTGCAGCAAAAAAACGTTAAGCAATCTTGCCATCAATTTATTATTATTATTATTTTTAATCCCCTAAGAACCCCCATTCCTCTTTTACCTCAAAACTTAGGGAAAAAATCTCTAGCTTGGTATCCCTCGAAATGTCATACTGTACCTATTAAATTTGTGTAAGTATAAATGTATGATTCATATGTTACTGTAGGTTTTATGGTTAATGATATCAAACATTACCTTCTTGCAATAGACCTATTTAGTAATAATGTATTCAGTAAACAAATTCCATATAATTTCAAAACACAGTAGCCACAGCAGGCGACGGGCTTAGCGAAAAAAGTCTACATTTCACATGGTATGGGCACCACATTTCCGGATAGACCTTTTTTTTTATAAAAGTCAAAAATATCTTCAGCGCCCCGAAGTGGTAAAGTGAACAGTAGGTAGGCTATTAATATTCTGTGGTAAGAGTCAATGCGAAACAGCCTTTATAAGTAGGTACCTAATGGCCGTCTGCACTAAAGTTTGACGTTCGTAGGTACTTTATCTCTCTGTGACTCTAGCTAGGACGTATCGACGTACCCAAATGCGTTGCAGTCTAGTCTAGTACGTCAACGTCATAGAGGGATGAGGGGTACTTACGAGCTGTCAAACTTTAGTAGAGACGGGACGTAAGCATTGTACATGCATTGACAAACCATCCTCAGGTCAGGATGATACGTCCATGGCATTGTAGTACCCCCTCTTCCCGTGAGCGCCGTAAGCGCCGGCTAAGGGAATATCCAGGGAATGGGCAGCAGCATTCTCCTCGGTACATTAAAATCTTCTGCGATCACCAATCCGCCTGCCAAGCGTGGTGATTACGGAAAATCCCCTCCTATGATATACGTCCAAAGTGGCGTTTTATGGGGGAGGCCTATGTTCAGCAGTGGACGTCTTCCGGCTGATGTTTGTGACTGTAGTACCACAGAAAAGATATATAGTACGTAAGTACCCCTTTGGAAGTATTTTAAGTACATATATACCTACATTTACTTCAAAGTTTGTTGTTGCATCGAACGATATCTTGGAAAAACATACCTATACTTACGATGATTTATTAGATGTCAATGAATCAGAATATAAAACAATAATAAAACTATTTCACAATGATTTCTATAAACAATAGAGTATTGCCCTTTTAATTAGCCCTAATAAAACAAGTAATTAGGCGATTGCATTCAGTGCAAACTTGTTAGGTAGCTAAATGTTATCAAAACCATTTTATTGCACCTCTGTGGTGATGAAGTAAGTAACTATATTTTATTACACAGGGGTCCCGTGGATATACCCACAATTTACTCATTTTTTCGTTGAAATTCTTAATTTTCCAGACTAAATGGTAAAGTATAGAGTATACTGGGAGTGGGTAATTGAATTCATTAGCATCCTTTGAAACTATATAGGTACCTAACGTCATGGCCGTAGGCAGGGGGGGGGGGGGGGGGTTTGTACTGACTGACATTTAATTCATGTTTGAATTGCCATATGTGTTTTGTCTTAAATACAATACAGTGAATATAAAAAAGTTCACGCTCGCTTCGCTCGCGCTTTTCATATTTCTACTATACTTTGTTATATAGCAAGCACGTTTGTACTGACTGATATGTAATTCATGTTTTAATTGGCATACGTGTTTTCTGAAATATAATACGGCAAACATAGAAATTTTTGCGCCCGCTTCGCTCGCGCTTTTAATATTTCTACCATAAGTGTTTACTATTAGTGACTTAACATAAACTGTAATGCAAATTATGTAATGTGAAAGCCGAAAGACTCTCGCTCTATATCTTGACCCAGGACCAGCGCTGTTAAGGACGTTCGATCGATACCAGTTTTGTAGTAATAGGTAGGTACCAACATTTTGTTTAATCATCTAATGACAGATTCTTACTGCCAAAATTACTAATCGATTTTCGACACCGTTTAAAAAACATATTTTTGAGTTTGCTTCTTATACACATAGGTTAGATGTATGGAGAGCTGATAAAATTATTATAAAACCTATTTTACCGCTTGAGTGCTGCGAAAGATTTCATACTAACTTTATCAGCTCTCCATTACGAGTAGGTATAAAGCAAGCTGCCCACTAGGTGGACCGACGACCTAGTCAGAACCACGGGAAGCCGAATGCCGATGGATGGAGGAGGCGAGCAGCCGCTCAAAGTGGCGCTCTTTGGGGGAGGGTTATGTTGAGTAGTGGACGTCTTCAGGCTGGTGGTGATGATGATGATGATGATGATGATAAGGAGCAAATTTTTTTTAACTGTGCGTGTACTTATATAATTATGGTAATCAAGCTGAAACCCCCCCTCCCCCGAAGTTTGGGTTTTTTGATCCGTAGTTAAGGTAACCAATAGGTTAAAAATGCTAAGAAATTCTAACCAATGTTACAATTATTGACCATTGGTTACGTGGCCATTGTGTATTTTTTTCGTGCTCTGTGGGTTACCGCTACGGACCCCACCCTTAACCAACTGCTACAGTACAAAATTAAATTAAAATAAATAAGGTAACAAAAACCGTTAACAGTATCAAAATCATTCTGCCAACTACGTGAGGCGCCGGCAATTTTCATAATTTTCAATAAAAAAATATCTTCTTTAGCACTCTTTATATTTAATAATCATCAATAAATGATGTTATTATACCTACGTATGGGAACATGAAAATGTATGCAACATTAGCTATGACATTAGCTCAGTGTCATTTATTCCCATACATTTTGAGTTATGCGTTTGGCGTTAACGCTAATGAAAAAGTATCTTTGCTAGACCCCCTGTAGGGTTAGCACGGCCCGTAGATAAAACTGTCTTTCCCCTGTTTTACTCCAAGCAAGTATGAAGAAAGTGACGTAAAACGGGGGAAGACAATTTTGTCTACCGTCCATGCTAACCCAGCTGGATGGTGGCGTGAGAACACGAACTTACGTAATACATAAAAAACAAACGCACATTAAAAAAAAGAAATAGAAAAAAAAAAGAAAAAAATGTTTAAGATTGAAAAAATAAGCTAAACTTAACCGAGGTTAGCCCGTCCCTTCGTAGTTTCTATTGTTTACGTTCATGCGTGCGTTGCATGCACCTAATGTTTATTGGCCTTAGCACATAATTGAAGTTTCACTAACACTTACTTATCTATTAATTATTATTATCTGCGCCCCGCTGATTCAACCGCAGACAAAATATCCCTATTTAAGTAGGTATATGTAGGTATATAAACTATAGAATAAAATAGAATAGAATAATTTTGTTGGCCTTATAACAAACACGTTACACTAGGCAAGTCATATATACAATGTTTTAAAAGTTAATTAAAAGAATCAAGCAATAAATACGCAAAATAATTCAACATTTGATTGATAAATAAATAAATTAAGTAAAAGGATGTAAACAAGCAGCAAATACGTACAATAATTAAAGATTTGATTATTGATTATCTACATTCCCAATTTTATTTAAATCCTTTCATCCATTCGCGTTGCTTTGCATAAGTAGAGATGACAAACGAACAAACATACTTACACGGCATTTTCGCATTTATAATATCGGGGATCAATAAGTAATTACTAGAATAATTAATTACCTAATCTATGAATTATCCAACAATTCTGATGCTAGGTATTAGGTAAAGATTATAAAGCCCGATTTCAAGATTCTAATATTTTGTGATTTTTTTCTGGAGCAGTTTCTCCGCGGAAGTCCATAACGAAACTGATATACTCGCAAAGGCTAGTAGTGGAAATCAACTACTCATTTTCGTATGAGGGGAAGTTGTATCATTGGTCAACTGGATTTATATATAAAATCCAGTTGACCACAGTTGACACAGTTGACTATAGTCAGTGGTATTAGGTATAAAATGCACCTTATACGTACATAAGTATAACCAAGCTTCTAATCTATAGTCATACCAAGAAACTTAACAAATATAAATTATTATAGTAACATTATTTACTTTCACTAATATGTAATAATAATAACACAAACATCGTTTGTATTATTAAAAAAAGTGAAATGGTAATAACATAATAATTGGCTAACTATTATACCTACCCGTCATTTGCTTTGTCATATAGCACAGAGACAGAAGTATCCGCCCGCAGATACCCCAGAGTTCCGCTCGCAGATAAAACTGGCCAAAACAAACAACATCAAGGATTTGTCCTTCTATTTTTATAAAAGCAATTAGTTTATCACTTTCGTATCTTACCAGGCCACGGTTACTATTTTCATAAAAAAAACAACTGGCGATTTTTCACGACAGACGAGATACATTATCAGCTTGCAAAATTAAATGCGGCGATTGTTACATATTAAATTACTTTTTTTATAATGTTATATAAGCGCCCACATGTCTGGCGTGGGTGAACGACCTTTATCAGTTATTGTTGCTAACAGTGATATAGGGAACTTGACAATTAGCATTGAATTTCATTACTGGTGACCGGAGGGTAAAAATACCTACAGTAGATCTATGACTAATGGAACGGAATCAACCAGGGACCGCTTATTCTAACGTCGCTTTTGTATGGAGTTTCATAGTGGAATAACTTACAATTAGGCATGAATCATTCTACAAGGAGCAGGTGAAAAATCAAATGATATTATTTTTCATAAATCACTCTGCTACTTTTTGTTACACACTCTGCTACTAATCACCGATAAATGATAATCACACTTAATGAATCGTGGCTTCGGATTTCATAATACGAGAGTAGCACATCAGCGGTAAATATCAAAACATATAGTTTTGTTTATGCTTCAGTAAACAAACTGAGACCTTTAGACTTTATTAACACTGGGTGTGATGTAGCTGTGAAGTTTGATCTACTAGAGAGTAGCGTTAGATTTCTTAGTAATCATTTGTAGCAGATCGCAACTTTGCTAGATTGCTCCTAAATCACATCTCTGTTCCATTTCATAAAGCACCGTCAATCATTGATCATAAATTCATTAGGCATATGACAAAAATAAATCATATGATGAAATGACAATGATTTTAAAGAAGCAACCATTTCCATGCCTACTTACAATAGTCACAATTTAACTTTTCCGATAAAAACGTGCGTGTATGTAGTGGTAGCCCGTGCTACTTTTAACCCCACGCGACGCATCTTAGTTCAAATCCCGCTTGGCCTTGCACCCACAGACCTAGAAATTTTTCGTTACTCTCAAAAGACTCACGAAGCGTGGGAGCGAGAAGTACAAATCAAGTACACACTGCCCAAAAGGAAAAGACGCACAACTTAATTCCCCCATCCCCTTTTTACCATTGTACATCTAGACGCACGGAAACACGGCATCCGTATATGGTAGAAATTCCTAGAATACGTACAAAGCGTTTTGATTCCTCGTTTATAATTCGGACAGCAAAGGAATGGAACACCTTGCCAGCGTCATTGTTTCCTGACAAATATAATCTGGGAGTTTTTAAGGCTAGAGTGAACCGGTATCTTCTAGGCAAGCATGCTCCATCGTCGACCGCGTCGTCACTTACCATCAGGTGAGACCGTGGTCAAATGTTAGCCTACCGTTGATAAAAAAAAAGACTGAAATAATGGCGGATGTGTCATTATTTTGGGCGAGTACTAGCACAAGAAGAGCACACGTCTGCACAATCAGTTTCACGACGAAGAGCATATTGATCATGTACCGTACCATAATTCTGTTATCAAAGCGCAAAATACTATTTTTGCGGCTTTTAAATCTCATTCCGTAAGTGAATGTGATAATGTGATATTACAAAACATGCTACTAACCCAAACAATACACGTATCACAGCAAATTTATTACAAATTTTATTGCATTATTAATAGTCATATTTTGTTAATTTTGGGTTGATATCTGGATGTAAAAGCTGTTTTTTTTAGATAGGGAATGCTCCTTCCGTTATATCGCAGTATTTCAGTGTTTCATTTTTTTTTATTATTTAGCAGTTTTACTCCAAAGTTTGAAGGATCTCAGTAAATAAAATGCCTGCTATTTTATTTAAAAAACCTAGGGGGCCTATAGGTAGGTTCAATATTTAGTATATACTACAGTGTTAACTTGTCGCAAATATTCAAGATCTTATCATAACAACAGTTGTTCACACAAACAATTACTTAAAGGACATTGACAGGATCCGGTCCAAATACTGCCCAGTGATGAGAGTGCCTACATTACGTTTCTTACATCCATTTATAGCTGCACGTCAAATATTTTCGAAATCTGCCCATGGGTTTTTTTTTTAATTAATTTTTAATATTGAATTTGGTACTATGGGACCTTACCCGATACTTAAGTATTGGGATAATAAATATTTATCTCATCATCATATTTGGAGTGAATTAATCGTTTTCCCGTAAAAAATGTATGGGATAAGTTTTTCGCGATTTCTGTCATTTCTAGTACTCATACCTTAAATGGTCCTATACAATATTTTGATCCCTACATGAAATAGGATCAATTGGCGTAAAAAAAAATGTTGTGTATTTTTGTATATTTTTCGCTGACTGTACATTTTTTCCAAAATCAGTTAATTCAGTTCAGAGTATCTCAAAACTTCATATTTAGTCTTCTAGGATCGTTTTCCAGTAGCTATAGCGGTTAAGTTACCTGCCCTTGCTGGCCCGTTTCAAAAAGCAATCCTGTATAAACCTCATTTTTTTTTACTCCATGGTCAGATTTTGGAAATATTTTGTGTACAAGTATTTATTTATGTCAGGAGTCTAAAAATCATACTCGTTTCTCTGGGCAGTATTTGGACCAAAGCCCATACTAAGACTGTCAATGTCCTTTCTTGTCCCATTTTCAAACTGTCATTGTTGGTCTTGTACATCCTAAGCCCATGAGTAGCCCGTGCTACTTTCAAACCGACGCGACCCATCTTAGGTCAAATCCCACTTGACCTTGCACCAATGACATTTTCGAGTTGTGCGGAATTTGCACACGACCCAACGGTGAAAACATCGTGAACATGTTTTTTTAATGCTATAGGTAGCATAGGTATGCTTGCATACGGTCCTCCTGATAGGAAGAGGTCAACGTAGCCTATGGACATCTCTTACACTAGACGTGCTACTGATGCATTGCTTACCCTGTTGAATAATCACAAAATTGTAGGACATCCACCACCACCAACCCGCACTTGGCCAACGAGGTGGATTATACATTGAGGTATTGGGATTATGGCCTACATTCACCCCTGTGAGAGAACGCCCCTGACCCATGCAGTGGGAAAGTTGGGCTAAAACATTTTACAAATCTACTGTTATTATACACTACAAAGTAAGTGTTTTTACTTACATTAATTACTAATCAACGTTCGCAAACGTGTTTAACCGACCTTTGAGATAATTTAATTCCATCTCATTTCTTCAAACTTGCTGATCTCAGCACTCAAAGCGCACACGATATTATCAGTGCAGTGTACGCCAACAGTGGGGTCACAGGTTACTAAATATGTGGGGTGCTGAAGTGTAATGGGTGATTTACGAAGAAAGGAATAATAAATTATAAGGAAAAAATTGAGGGTAGTTCACTAAAACCGAGCACATGCTCTGTACTCAGCTCAGCCAGAGTACTAAAATTTTCTAACAGATGTGTATGCATCAAAATATTGATCAATCATATTGTTTGTCCCATTTATAGGCACTGCGGGCAGATAGCCCTTCGTACGAACTTTATTAGGAACCTGTATTATTCCATGCAGTTCCAAGACACTTCATCCATTATATATGTCATCATAATAAGTTTATCGGGGGTCAGGCAGGCGCAAACAGGCATTGACAAACGGCCGTATTTCTCTTTATTTTAGATAGCGGACGATTTATGTGTGTTTCCTTTATGTATACTGTCCCCCAGGGCCTGTTGGTAGGCTGACGACTCCGTTAGGTATGAGTGTCGCCAGTTTATCTACCACTAATAGACCAAGTGAATGATCTTGTTCAAGGTTTGCAATACTTTGTACGTTGAGGTCAAATAATGCCTTTTGTTTATTCGACCCACAAATTATAATAATTGTTGGTATAAGTGACAACATGTATTGCAATGTAAATATTTTAGTAGGGTAGGAATACTATTAATAAATTACTTTTTTAGATTTAAAACATAATGTTCTATTTGGCGTATGGCGTGTTCACATGGTTTGGCGATATGGCCGGGCATCGATAGGTCATAAAACCTGCTCGGCCGTTTCACGATATTGCGTTGTGGCCAAACATCGCTTGTTTTCCAAAAGACCAACTTTTAATTTGAGATTCGTGGTTATAGCAATTAGGCGTCTCATGAAGTCCCTAGGCATATCATGATTGTGTCCAAATCAAAGATCGACCTACGATAATTTACATGATTTGTATTGTCTTTTTTATACTTTGTCATTTTTGTTTCAGGTACAAAACGTAATGGATATAAAATTATTTTTTTATTAAAATGTTCCTGCTGTCATCAGATGTTAAGACTGATAGTATTCTCGTAAATTTTGTGATAGATGTAAAATTAAGATTTTTAATAATTAGACATACAATAGGTACGTGGGCCATATTATATCTAACTTGCATTAAGGCTGGCCCAAAAGAAATTCTGTACTTCCATATGTTAATAGTATAAGAATTCAAATATTTATTAAAACTAGATTAAGATTTATTATTATCATTTGAAAAATGAATTACCTACATAATTAGTTATATGAGTGCTATAATTTTTTTTAATCTCTAGAGGAGTACTTTGATCTCGAAAGTAGAATCTGATGTATACTTTATGATTAGTTAGTTTTATCGTTTCTCAGTTTACTTAGCGTTAATGGTTTAAAGATTTATAAATATTGTATGTAGTTCGTAACTGCCCCGCACTTGTGAAAGATCTGTAAACGTTAAAATGTCTCATTTAATTGATCAATTTGTGTTCTTTAAATATTATATTTTAATAATTGATAGTATTACATTTTTCTTTTACTCTCCCATAAAAGCAAAGAAACTATAAAAGTAACATACAAATCATATTCCACAACTTCAAATTCTAACAAAGTATCCAAGATTTATGAGATGGTTCTAAATAACGTTTATTCCCAGAAGTTCCGTGAAAGTAGTTCCGGAAAGGAACTATTGAGTTTTTTAAGTCCCCTGGTGTTCCAGACTACTACAAATTAATTTAAATTATGTTTAGGTACTCCCACTTATTCCGTAGAGTCTTGGGAACAATGAAATTAAGTGTTGGCAAATGTTTACATATCCTTTAGTAGTCTGTGAATGTTTACAAGTAAGGGGTACGTGGTGCGACAGTGTAATAGTACATTACTGCAGGCGGCCAGCGACAGAGGCATTGATGGACGAACGTGCAAACACGAAAGTCAAGTCCATCAATGCCTAGTTGTGGCCAAGGCTTGTATAGTACTTTTCTCAAATAACGCGCGGAAATTAAAACTAAGTAGCCTCCCCCCTTCCCCCGGTTACCTCTTTGATAGTCATGATGTCACAGATATGAGTGTTGTATGTTTATTTGGCCGCTAAATCACGACAGATATGGATTTTCATACAACTTTTGCGGGCCGCTGCTCGCCAGTACAGCAATTTCGATTTATCCCGAAGAAGGTTGTCAAAATAATACATTTCCAAGCATGTTTGAGAAAAAGTTAATAGTTGTATGAAGTTGTTTGTTTGTTGGAGGTTGGGTTTCCTTGCGAGATAATATTTGAAATGAGGAGAATCAGACAGAGGACTAAAGTCACCGATACAGTTCTTAGGATTACCAAGCGGTGACTTGAAATTATACATCGAAGAACTGGAAGAAACAGCGTAAGGCCTGCCCGGCCCCCCACTAGGTAGACCAACGGCGTCAAAACCGCGGGGAGCCGATGCAAGAGGCAAGCAGCCGGTCAAAGTGGCGCTATATGCGAGAGGCCTATGTTCAGCAGCAGTGGTCGCCTTCAGAGAAAATCTCATATTGCCGTTTCATCACTTACGACAACCGACCAATGGTAGCTTCGTATACAGCCTACCTATAAAATGCTAAATCATATTAATTCGATTGATTTATTTAATCAGCAATGCTATTAATTAAGTAAACTTTCCATCTTTCCAACTGTTATCTGTACTGGATGGATGAATAATGGAATACCTACAGCAGATAGTTTTGATGCGATGTTAAATGTAGTTGGTAGTGACATTGGACTTTTGATCCGTATGACGTGGGTTCGAATCCTTGACTTGAGCTTTTGATGAAGGATAATGAAGAAACCATATGGCGGTACGGCATCTACTTCCTGGGACGATTCGATACCATGAATGGTACCGTTCAATGGTGCATCTGGTTCGGCGGGATTCGCCTAGCGAAGGCCCACTCTACTAAGCAGGAAGTTATAAAATGTTAACAGTTTTTTTTTCTTATATGGCGTGGCCAGGTAACATGATACTCGCGGTCAGAGGAGAGTATTCCTTACATTACTAAATATAGGTACATATCTTTCGTCGAAAATACCGCAAAGCCCGAACACTAAAGTTTTCAACCAGTGTGTGTTGCCAGATGACTTATGGCACTGAGACGTGGTCTCTTAGTGTTGGTCTTATGAGTAAGCTCAAAGTCGCGCAACGAGCTATGGAGAGAGCTATGCTCGGAGTTTCCTTGCGAGATAAGATCCGAAGTGAGGAGATCCGCAAGAGAACTAAAGTCATTTATATAGCTTTTAGAATTAGCAGTTGAAGTGGCAGTGGGCAGGCCACATCGCTCGTAGAACTGACAACCGATGGGGAAGAAGTTCTCAAGCGGCGACAACGAATTGGAAGATGCAGTGTAGGCCGGCCCCCCACTAGGTGGATTGACGACCTGGTCAAAAACGCGGGGAGCCGATGGCTGCAGGAGGCGAGCAGCCGCTGAAAGTGGCGCTCTATGGGGGAGGCCCATGTTCAGCAGTGAACGTCTTCAGGTTGATGATGATGATGATACTATATACAGAATCAATAAAACATACTTTAAAAAATATTGTAATTTATTTACCTTAACTTAATCACTATATTCTAGGACCGTGAGATATACGCCGTCGTTCATTCAGCGGGCGATATGTTCTGCGCAGCCGCGACCAACGTATCGTGAATGTCTTTAGCATATGAGATTTGAAGGCGCACGGTGTTTAGGTATTGTGGGTAGCTGAGGGTATCCTAGAACAAATATAAAAAAACTGTATTATTTAATACTGCAAGCGATGGTAGCCCGTGCGACTTTTAAGGCTGCTATTACATTTTGGCGAGATCAGTACCGCGCGCGCGCAAAAATCTGGTTTGTCATTATGGAAGTACGGGATGTATTTAGTGGAGTATAATTTAGTTTGGAGACTTACGTTACACAGAATTTCCAAATTAGAGCTCTCAAATCGGATTTCTGTGTGTTTTTGCCGAAACGAACACCAGGAGAATGATTACTAAATAAATAGGTAAGTTACCTAAAATTCGCTGTCATTATCGAATAAGATGAAATTAAGGGTATTTTTCATATAATGGCTAAGTATAGACGTAAAGCTATGCATCAAATATTGACGACGAAAACTTTGCAACTACGCATAATTTTGTAACAGCAGCCTTAAGGGCTTGTGCAAGGCCAGCGCAAATTCACGTCAAAGCCACAGAATAGATGTATAGTACTAGGCCAAAGCGGGGATGAGCCAGGGGCCGAGCGGCAGGGGCGGTCTAAGTTAAACTGGTTCCAACGCGCAATAGTTTAGGTAATTTATTATTACACTGAATATAAAGGGTATTTTAAAAATCCGCTATACATAAGCCCTCCATTATATTTAATTCAACTACTACACAAAGTCTCATGATCTTATTTAAAGTATTCATTGAATAATCGCTGTTTATTTGTACGGTTTGGAGGTAACTTTGTAATTTTTTTCTATCGAGAAAATTTTATTAATTCGTGTTTTCACTATACATTTGCAGTAGCATTAGTCCTGGACTTTACCATATATTAATTTCAAAGTCATTGTTGCAATATTGTTGACAGGATACTGCTTCAAGCTAAGCCGTTTTAAGCAATTTGGCGTTGTATTGGCTCTTAAACCAGCTGGGTTAGCATGGACGGTAGACAATATTGTCTTTCCCCGCTTCATGTCACTTTCTTCATACTTACTTGTCAAGTGGAGTACAACAGGGGATAGACAATTTTGTCTACCATCCGTGCTAACCCAGCAGCGCATCCTGGTTCGAATCCCACCCCTGCACCAATGACTTTTCAAGTTACATGTGGAATCTGCACTCGCTCAAAACATCGTAAGGAAAAGGAAATGTTCAAGAATTACAAAATTCGAGAACACGGCCTCATCCATGGGAATCCTTTTGGAAGTATGTAAGTTTCGGAATTACCTGTGTGGTAGGTCCAGAGTCGAGTCGCGACGGTATCACGGACAGCGGTAGATAGTGTGCCGCTGACTGCGCTTGCTGTATGCAAGTAATAGCCGTCCGCTACAACAATGGGACATATATTATATGGTTTACCCGCAGGAAAAAATTACTGGGATAAAATGTATATTGTGTTGTAAACGATAACAGCCGTGTAAGAATCTGTATAAAAGATTTCATCGATATTTGTATGGCCTTTTTGGAGCAAAAGTTAGGTACACAATCAAATAAATTATATTATACGTTAGGTACGTATAAATGAAATCAAAATGAAATGGATGAATTTGACAATAAAATGTAGTGGGACCAGAGACGTTATCTTATTTAACCTTTCCCATTAAAAAATCTCATAAAAAAGGACGTCTCGTTTTTCCCGAATTCGGAAGTATTCCGGGAAACTTCAAAAAAAGTTTTTTTTTTTTACTGTTTAAGGCATACGGCCCACCTGATGGGAAATGGTCACCGTAGCCTATGGACATCTGTAACACCGGAGGGGGCGTCACCAATGCGTTGCGTTGTTGTATGCGTTGTTCTTTCTTTTAAAAACCTAATAAAGAGTAAAACGAAAATTTTAAAACAAAAAAATCAGTCGGTCAGTGTTCAGCAATGGACGTCTGCCGGCTGATGTCCTAGACCAGCCAATAAGGCCATTGACATATACTGGTACAGTTAAATGACAGAGGATGTGCTATAAGTCTGTAAGACCTCTCTGTATGCATTATAACTCTTTGGTATAATATGAGGAAAACGATAAAGATGTCGTCTTATTATCTACACTCTACAATAGGTATAGGTACATACAGTTCACCGTAAGGTGTCCCCTGATGTATTTATATTATTTAAAAAATACAATACCATACAATAGAAAATTCTTTAATGTACACCAGACATGAAAACAGGTACAATATAAATACAGAAAGTTACATACATAGAGCTAAAGTGCAATGGGCGGACTTATTGCTAAAAGCGATCTCTTCCAGTCAACCTTTAAAAAATCATCATCATCATCATCATTAACAGCCTGAAGACGTCCACTGCTGAACATAGGCCTCCCCCAGAGCACGCCACCTTGAGCGGCTGCTCGCCTCCTGCATCCATCGGCTCCTCGCGGCTTTCACCAGGTCGTCGGTCCACCGAGTGGGGGGCCGGCCTACACTGCGTCTTCCGGTTCGTGGTCGCCACTCGAGAACCTTTCTTCCCCATCGGTTGTCAGTTCTACGAGCGATGTGGCCTGCCCATTGCCACTTCAACTTACTAACTCTAAGAGCTATATCGGTCACTTTAAAAAATATATGCAAGTATTATCGTAAATGTAAAGTAATTATGTAAGCATTATGTAAAGTAATATGTAAGCATTATCTAAACTTGTATGTACCCACCACAGATTAATATGTTTTACTTGCATATTTTTAAATAGTATAACTACATCAGGGGACAAGTTACGATGAACGGTCTATATTTATTTTATTCTTAGTGACTTTAATTTCCCAGAAATATCAAAATAATGCAAACATGGGCATGTACCTAAACCATATTTAATTAATATACCTACCAAAATATACCTACGTATATTAATATTATACATTTAACCAATTTTTTTTTTTTATATTATGCAGCTTATTATAGATTTATTCCTTGTATATAGTTTTTTAGGTCTTTTAAGAGTTTTAACCTATATTTTCGCAATCGACAATATTTGAAATGGAAACGTTCGGGCGTTCTACCATTTTATTGTATAACTAGCGGCCTGCCCCGGCTTCGCACGGATATATAATAGTTTTCGCGATGTAAGTAATCTAAATATAGCCTATGTTACTCAGGGTGAATGTAGCTTTCCAATGGTGAAAGATTTTTTGAAATCGGCACAGTAGTTTTATTCATTACAAACATACACACAAAAATACTAAATCTTTCCTCTTTATAATAGTATAGTGTAGATGTAGATGTAGATTGACTAAATAATTAACCTAAATAATTAATCAATACCAAAATAATGGGGAAGAAAGTTTCTCGAGTGGCGACCACGAACCGGAAGACGCAGCGTAGGCCGGCCCCCCACTCGGGGGGCCAACAATCTGGTGAAAGCCGCGGCGAGCCGATGGATGCATGAGGCAAGCAGCCGCTCAAGGTGGCGCGCTCTGGGGGAGGCCTATGTTCAGCAGTGGACGTCTTCACGCTGATGATGATGATGACCAAAATAATTGTCCTAAAAATTAAGACAACCTCGAAGGTGATCAAAGATAATAGAAGAATTACAAGTGCACCAATGCTGTTAACATATAAATGATAGTAAATCACGTACAGGCATCAGACAGTGCTGGTATGTAATAAAATAACAATTAGAACAGTTGCCAGGTCAAAAAGTTAATCATTGCACTCGGATACTCAGTATTTACTTGGGATGTGCAAACAACTGATACAATGTATTTGATATCGAATTCATGTAAATGAATTCATTTACGGTTTCCAACTCGTTAAACTGTTCTAGAAATTAATAGCATGGTGATAAGAACAATGTCAGTAGTAACTGAGAATAGAAAATGGTGGTGTTTTAGGTATTCCAGAATGAAATATGCACTAATTTTTATTGAGTCGAGGGGCCGGCCTACACTGCGTCTTCCGGTTCGTGGTCAACCGGAAGACGCAGTGTACGCCGGCCCCCCACTCGGTGGTCCGACGATCTGGTGAAAGCCGCGGGGAGCCGATGGATGCAGGAGGCGAGCAGCCGCTCAAGGCGGCGTGCTCTGGGGGAGGCCTATGTTCAGCAGTGGACGACATCAGGCTGTTGATGATGATGATGATCCGCAGTCTACCCGCGAACATGGTGCATGTAACTGTGCCGAAATATCGGGAACTCAGAAATGTTTCAAATCACGGTAAAGATCCCGTAAGTAATATTATAAACATAAAGAAACGAATCTGACGCAAACAAGAAACTATTGTTTTCCCTCTTCCACTATTGTGTATAAGTGCAGAGAGAGTGAGACAGCAATAGAAATGTTTGCTCTTTTCAGTTCTTTTCTTTATTGAATCGCGTCACACAGTTGAGAAGGCAGAGCTACTGAAAACAAAGCTATCAAGTCGGTCAAAAAACGGACCAAAACCGTATGGCATACAGTCCATTTTAAAGTAAGTAAAAGTAGCGGATAACGAGAACATCGCGCGGCCCACTCAATACCGTACATGGATTTTACAAGACGACACAGGCGAGCACTTATATTTCACGGATCACGACAAGAGACTAACTATAATCTGGGAGTCTTCCAGTCAAGAGTGAACACGCATCTTCTGACTTCTAGGCAAGCAATCAAGCAACCATCGTAGACTGCGTCATCACTGTCATTCAGGTGAGACAGGACAGGAGCCAAATGCTTTGTATAAGTATAAACAATATTAAAAAAAAATTAAAAACTCACAGCTGCACCACAGTATACATAATAGTACTATAGCTGCACTTGGAGCTGAGTTGACGGCACTTTTATGACTGCTTATTAGAAACTGGTCTGGTGCTGATACATTAAATTGAGTGACAACTGGTACTTTTTAATGACTACAGTAGTAGTAAGTTATTTTAAAAAAATAAAACGATTCTCTTACCAAATGCAGCTCCATCTGATCGCATACAGAAAAGAATTCTTCTAAGTTCTTGTCAAATCTAGGCACTGGATTGTCAATGCTTTTTCTGGAATTAATTAAGATTTGTTTATAGTTATTATTATCATTATCATACATAAATACATTTTCAATTAATTATGTCATTAATTATACAGCTTACATATAAAAAATGGAAGCTGTGTAATTATTTCCTTCTAAAACATCTTACTTCAAAGCTCTATTTATAGCATAATTATTATTTATTTACCTAATATTAAATATGTGAATTAGTTTAATATGATAAAAAGAATCCTATATGTAAATTGATTCTGAAAGAGTTCTTTTTAATATGTAAATGAATGACGTGACAAGCTAGTTGTTTGCCTGATGTTAAGGGTCAAGACCACCCATAACAGAAACTAGTGTCACTTGGAACTCTAAATTAAAGATTCGCATGACACTGCACACTGCACACATCACCATGAGAGAGTCTAAAAAGTTGTCTATACTGTGAGATCAGTTCATAAAGTCTCATTTGCTCAGTAATTTCACTAGCTACAATGCCCTTCAAACCGGAAGACAGCAGTGCTTTTGCACACTACTGACAAATGAGACAAACTGCAGAAAAATCATACCGCCTAGTAAAAAGTGTTCCAAATTTCATCATTCTATAGAGGTCTATATTCAATTGTTCAGCAGTGGACATGTTCCTGCTGCTGATGATGATGAGATGTACATTGAGCATATTAATTAGAAAAGTTTTTTTATTTATTTATTTATTTATTTAATAGTTTAGCACAAAGGTGTACATGGATGAACTTAATGCTAAATAGCATTATCTACCAGTCCTCCAGGTCATATAAGATAAATGTGGGTGTGTTATACACTAGTGTAATGTGTATACTTTTGGTGTAATTTTTAAGAAAATGCACACCTACTTTTATATATGTCCTTTAACGATTTTACATAGGAAATAGCACAAACTTACTGTGAATTGGAGTCCATGGTATGATTTTGATGTAAAATTTGAGCTGCAGATTTTAAGGTCATCTGAAAGTGATGAAATTAATGTGTACTGTTCTTTGGATTGATCAATTATTGCAGTATTGCACAAAAGTTATGGAATAGGTTCACATATTTCTGAACAGCACTCCTACCGTGTAACTATTCTGGTAATGCACATCGCCTGCCATCCTGCTCGCGCCAATTTTTAAGTCCATGAGTGCGAGCAAGAGAACACACAATCACCATCTCCACCAGACTTACACGGTAAGGCCCCAAATCTCCGACTTATAGTGCCACTCATTACTGGCCACTGCCATTTAAACTATCATTTGTACAAGACCAGAATCATGGACAGCACTCTATTCAGAGGGTGCCTGAAAGCCAGACACACTAGTAATGTTAACATGGGTATACACACAACATTCCGAATACACACAACTCGAATGCCTCTTCATCATCATTCCACCATCAGAGTATGGTTTAGGTAGATGTTGGCAGAGGAAACTGCACAATACATTCCAAGCAGGATGTCAGTGCAAGATGTATCACCCCTCCATGTAGATTATGAAGGTTCATGAAGGTACCTTGCTGGATTTCCTACAGAATTTGCCCTATTTACCGATTCTAACTCTGGGATTTCCATGAATATTCCTGGGTGTGGATAATATGAATGGTCTAAATGACGGATTTCTTAAATGTACACTTACAGGTATCGAATCCCGCAGGGACCCCATTAGAGTCTTGACTTTGGAGATATTATCCATTTTATCCTGCTGAGGCTGCTGCGGCATTGCTGGTTGTTGCATCTGCTGTGGCGATTGCTGCTGCATGATTGTTCCGGGCACCTGCATCTGCATCCCGACGTTTGGTGTTGCTCCAACAGAGTTTATAGGAAGGTGCATATTCATTTGATTGTGATTCATCATGAATACTATTTGTTACAAATTATTGTGACCAAATTGAGAATATATGTTTCATTTGCTTATTTATGTATTTAATCAATCAATAAATCAATATTCAATAATATTATGAATATGTAGGGATGTTCTGATACTAGTAAATTCGAGTAAGTACTCGATACTTTGCTTTCGATACCAAGTACTTTTTGGTATTGAATCATTCATTGGATACCTACTTGGTATCGGAAAAATGTACTATAAAAACAGGATAGAATCGCCAAAAATTCAATGCCAAGCAGCTTTATTTTACTATTATATAGTTTTTCTTTAAAGAAGCATAGTATGGCTTTACTTTAAGTCGAGTAACCTATAAAGGTGATTTTTTGATGTATAGTTAAGACTAAAACAACCCCATTTTTAATTTAAGTAGGATTCAATCGAATGTAAATATAATTCAAGCGTTGAATACAGTTGATACGCACAAACACACCTCCACACACACAGTACAGTAAAGGTAGTTGTTATACTTAATTAAAATAATTAAATTACATAAACACGAATCATTCTTGCGGTACCTACTCGGTATCAGAATGAAAGTTATTGTATCGGAAAGAAAGTACTTATACAGAATATTATCAAAAATATCCTAAACGATATCATGGATTGATTTTTAAGTGTAAACCACACTTCAGGTATATCTATGAAGATATTATAGTTCTTAAAGTTTTAGCAACTAGCGGGAAATTTTAAGAACTATAATATCTTTATATCCTAAACGCATCCTTAGTGTACGAATGTGTGATTCTTCGCGCCCAAACACTTGGGAATTTAGTACAGTCAAAGAAACAACAAAACTTTGCTGCAATAAGGTAAAATTTGTTTATTTTTTCGGTCTTGATAAATATTTAAAAAATGTATCAATATGAGTAGGTATCGATGATTTTAGGGTACTCGCATGAGTAGTATCGAACCATGGTTTGAGTACTACTCATATGAGTGGGTATCGATACTTTCGTGGTATCGGAACATCCCTATGGATATGATCTCAACTAGGGATGTTTCGATACTAGTAAATACGAGTATGTACTCGATACTTGTCTTTTGATACCTGGCATCGAATCATTCTTTCGATACTTACTCGGTATCGGAATGAAAGTACTAGTATCGAATCGAATCAGCGGTGCCAAGTAAAACAGGATAGAGTCGCCAAAAATTCAATGACAAGCAGCCTTAATATATTTTTCATTAAAGTAGCTTAATATCGCTTAATTTTAAATCGGGTAGCCTAAAAAAACTGATTTTTTAACATAATGTACTTCAATATTTATGATTTTTATAGCAGTATCGCCTGCTCAGCGTAATCTACAGATTAATTTGTAAAGGAAAAATTTGAATCACGAGCGGGACTTGAACCCGCATCCATCCGTCCCTAAAGCCGGGACATGCTTTACTTAAGCTACCGTGACAAGTGGTCTCATGTCCGAATTTATCCTTCACCTTTTACAACCAACTTGTCACGGTAGCTTAAGTAAAGCATGTCCCGGCTTTAGGGACGGATGGATGCGGGTTCAAGTCCCGCTCGTGATTCAAATTTTTCCTTTACAAATTAATCTGTAGATTACGCTGAGCAGGCGATACTGCTATAAAAATCATAAATATTGATTTGGGAGGCGTTATCTTTACAGCATTTGTGTTGATGTAACTTGACCGTGCTGGTTGGGATAATTCTTAAGAATATCTCAATAGATGGCGCTGCCAACCCCGTAAGTTGGTTGTAAAAGGTGAAAGATAAATTCGGACATGAGACCACTTGTCACGGTAGCTTAAGTAAAGCATGTCCCGGCTTTAGGGACGGATGGATGCGGGTTCAAGTCCCACTCGTGATTCAAATTTTTCCTTTACAAATTAATCTGTATAATGTACTTCAGCCCAAAACAACCCTATTTTGAATTTTAGCAGTACTAAATTGAATGCAAATTTTCTTAAGCCTTAAATAAAGTTAAAATATGTAATAAAATAAAATAAAAGTGAATCATTCTCACAATACCTACTAGATATCGGAAAGAAAGTACTTTTTTTTTTTTATATATTTGACTAGGCTAGCGTTTGACCACAATCTTGTATCGAATAATGTCAAATAACATATACTGAACGCATCCTAGTGCTTGAATGTTTGATTAATCGCGCCAAAACACTTAGACATGTAGTTAAGTCAAAGAAACAACAAAACTTTGCTACAATGACGTAAAATTTGTTAATTTCATGGTTTTATATTAATAAAATAAATGTATCGATATGAGTAGGTATTGATACTTTAAAGGGATTCGAATAAAGATTCAAGTACTACTTAAATGGATATGTATCGATACTTTGGTAGTATCGGAACATCCCTAATCTCAACTCAAACAGCTGTCAAGTATCAATGTCATGGCGTCAAAAAATGAATGATCATTGACAATTATTGACAACAATAGTTTATAACCTGCGTTCGGATAGCCTACTGATGGCAAAATAACAGTTAAAAACGACAAAAATGATCACATGCACCGTGCGTTTTGGGAATGTGTGAGCAAAAGTTACGTTTTTAACTGTTTTCATTCACCGTTCGGATTGCTCAAAAACAGTTAAAAATGACATCGTGAACTGCCAATTTTGACCCACCTGCGGAGGTGGGTTACAAGTGATCATTTTCTGACATTAGAGATTGACGTAGAAATTTTGGCACGGTTACGTAAAAATTATTGATTTTTATTATGAAAATTGTAGTTATCGTAATGATATAGCACGGAGAAGTGAGAAGGAATTCGTATGTTTATGTGTGTAATGTAAAATTCCGCCAGTTTGTATTTTGACATTTGAGATAACAAACCGCATTTGGTTATTTTGCGTTCGTCTTGGGTAGTGAGTAAAAGTGGTCAAAGTGGCATTATTGGCGAAATTCTCAAACCGAACGCTTTACAACAACGCTAATTTTGCAAATGCCAAATACGATATTGAACCCAATCCGAACTTCCCTATAGTTAGTCTGTGTGGTTAGTACATTAGGGGCGTTCGGATTGGGATCAATATCGTATTTGGCATTTACAAAATTAGCGTTGTTGTAAAGAGTTTGGTTTGAGAATTTCGGCAATAATGCCACTTTTACCACTTTTACTCACTACCCAAAACGAACGCAAAATAACTAAATGCGATTTGTTATCTCAAATGTCAAAAATAAATTGGCGGAATTTTACATTACACACGAAAACTTACGTCTTCCTTCTCACTTCTCCGTGCTATACCATTATGATAACTACTTTTTTCTTAATTAAGATTTAGTAATGTTTACATAACCGCGCCAAAAATTATACGTCTATCTCTAATGTCAGAAAACGATCACTTTTAGCCCACCTCCGCAGGTGGGTTAAAATTGGCAGTTCACGATGGCATTTTTAACTGTTCAAGCTATCCGAACGGTGAACGAAAACAGTTAAAACGCAACTTTTGCTTACACATTCCCAAGCCGAACGGTGCATGTGATCATTTTTGTCGTTTTTAACTGTAATTTTTGCCACCAGTAGGTTATCCGAATGCAGGTATTGTGCATTAAGTAGCGGGAAAATGAAAAGTTTTAAAATATGCAACTCTGCAGAGTTATGGCAAGTAAGTTAATATTAAAATATGTAATTGAAAGATTGAACCTTACCTCCTACCAAGATCCCAGTATTGGAATAAGAAAAACAACATGAAATTGTATTTCCAGAGAGAAACCGGCTTACCTTCTATTCCTACATTCAGTCAAAGCCTGGATAATGTTTTAGGAAACGATGGAATCCAACTAGGCTCACTTACAGAACTTCTAGGATTGCCAGGCACAGGGAAAACGCAATTATGGTATGAACTAAATGGTTATGATAAATGTTAGAAGGTTAGATGCTTTTTAAAAGTACATGATCTAACCTGCTATTTTCTCTGTATACTTGTCAGTTATAATTTAGCATTGTCTGATGTAACGTACCTAATGGAGCAATATAAAAAGGAGCATTTTTTGTTCTAGACACCAAAATTCTTTTGCAACTGACTTGATTTTGAAAGATGTTGAAGACTTCATTGCTTGCTCATAGTCATAGAGTACCTAACTTTTTTTAACTTGGTTAGATATGGCACTTTATACCCTACCATTTAACCCTTTTTATTGGCATCACCCACCATAACAATGAATTTTCTATTGTTTGGGGGTCACTTAGCCACAAATGTGTTAAGTAATTATAGTTACACATTTTAATAATAAGTTTCTATTTACAGTTTGCAATTATGTGCATCGGTCCAGATACCCAAAATTCTTGGAGGATTGAATTCAGAGGCTTTGTTCATAGACACAAATACTAACTTCACATTATCTAGGTTCAGAGGTACATATTCATAGTAACTGTTTACTACTAAATAGTTGCCCGCAGTCTCAGTCTCAAATTACTAATTTTTCAGAATGCATTGATTCTTTGTAATATCACAGGACCTACATAATATAACTTAGGTATTTTTGGACCCTAATTATAATTTGAGATGGGGTGGTAAGGCCTGAACTCAACTGATATCCTGCTTGGGGTGTATTGTGCAAATATAAAAATAATTGGGTAATTTATTTTATGTTACCATTGTACGCCATTGAGTTTGAATCTCACTCAACCTTGAGTTATGTAAATAAAACACTTGATTGAATGAAGAAAATTAACTCTAAAAACTGCTTTATTGTTTCAGAAATTCTCAATGCAAGCTTACAGAAATGTCACAGACTTGTACAGTCAGGTGTACAATTAAATGAAGAAGAAGCTTTGAAAAAGCTAATGTATGTTAATGCATTTGGCTTAGAGAAATTCTGTGTGTTCATGCACATGTTACCAAAATATATTGCCGATAATCCTAATGTGAGAGCCCTATAAAAAGATTTTCTCAATTCAAACCAACTTCTCTTTTTAGCTATAACACAGAATAGATTATATAGTACTACATACAGAAGGCTTACTCCGCGAGTCACTTAAATAAATAGCGACTCTTGCTGCAACGCTATAAGATGTAGTTCGCACAGCACTACAAGCCTTCCTTGAACAGTTGCCTCTCGTTCTATCGCTATATCACTGCTCTTCTGACGCGTTACGATGGACTAACCCGTCTAGACGCCCGGTCCCATGTACTTGTAGATTCATACCTAAAGCGCGGAGTGAAACTGAAATGCTTTCTTAATTCTTTTGTACCTACTATTGTTTCTGGGATTGTAAACCATATTTTGAGGCACCTTACCTTGATGGTAGCTAAATATTTAATTAAGGACTAATTAGTAATTAAGAAATACTAGCAGCGCTCCGATTACATTAAGCCAGAGTCCCACCTAATTAAAATAATTAATTAATGTGAGTTCCGCGATTCTTTTCTCGGCTTGAGTCGCAATTGACCCCGCGGTGGTAAATCACCCCTCAATCCCAATGGACCCCGTGATCCTAATTACCCCCCAATCCCAAATGACCCCGCGAGTGTAGCACAAGTTTATTGTTTTATTTACTTCCAGATACGATTAATAGTAATAGATTCGATAGTGTTCCCTTTCAAAGAAGGCATATCAGCGAAACATAGAACTGGCTTGCTGTTCCGACAGATGGCAGACTTGCAGAGGATAGCTGTTGATCGTCAGATTGCTGTGAGTTTAAGTAGTATGTAAAAATCTTAACTAAGCGTTTTGATTCTTCGTTTATAATTCGGACAGCAAAGGAATGGAACACCTTACCAGCGTCATTGTTTCCTGACAAATATAATCTGAGAGTTTTTATGGCTAGAGTGAACCGGTATCTTCTATACAAGCATGCTCCATCGTCGACCGCGTCGTCACTTACCATCAGGTGAGACCGTGGTCAAATGTCAGCCTGTCGTTGATAAAAAAAATTTACTTACTATTTATTTCTTCATCATCGATTTTTCTTCTTAGTGTGGTTAGCCTCCTCAGTACCAGAATTTTTAAGTCGCCCTAGGACTTCTAACATGACTTAACGGCTTTTGACAATAACCCGACCGATGCAAATGGCCTTTGAAGCACAGGAGCTTCTTATTTTACCGATCTTCATTATTATTATCTTCAAGAGTTCACACTGTTCACATAACAGTTGCTTTTTTTTGTTTTCTATTTTTATGTTTGTTACCTAACATTTATAAACCGATTAAGAAAACTTTTTTATTTGAAAGGTATATTTTCTAATCTGTCCCATAAAAACTTTTATCAAAATCTGTTCAGTAGTTTGGTTTTTAAATACAACCTTCATCATCATCAGCAGCCTGAAGACATCCATCCACTGCTGAACATAGGCCTCCCCTACAGAGCGCCACTTTGAGCGGCTGCTCGCCTCCTGCATCCATCGGCTCCCGCGGTTTTCACCAGATCGTCGATCCACCGTGCACCGAGTGGAGGGCTGGCTTACTGCTTATGTATTGAAGTCGACTTAACCGTTTTTTTACAGGATACTGTTTTAATTGTTGACTGGCCTGATAGCTCAGTTGGTAGTAGCTCTGCCTTCTGATCTGTAGGTTGTGGGTTCGATTCCCACCGGGACAAACAAAAAGGTATTTAAGTATTGTATCAGTTATCTGATTTCCAATTTCCATAGTACAAGCTTTGCTTAGTTTGGGGCCAGATGGCGCTGTGTGGTCCACACATATTATCTTGTTAACCTAGTACTGCAAGATATTTATTTAACTATAACTATATATAGCTACTTATCTCTGTTTTGTGCAACTTTAGGTTAAGTTTTTAATGGCAAATAAATAAATTATTATTATTATTATTATTATTATTTATTTAATTGTTATTTATCTTTACCCAGGTTGTGTTAACAAATGAGATGAGCACTCGTCTAGGCTTAGTTAGTGGTTGTACAGTAGGCGCGCTGGGAGATGCTTGGGCACATCGCTGCAACAAGCGCCTGCTGCTGACGTCACAAGATGGGCATCGGTTGGCGCTGATGATGAAAAGCAATAACGCGCCTAGCGCTGTCGCCAGGTTTCAGGTTGGTGTATTTTTTTTCAGGTTATTCCGCGATATCACCACGTTTTTTTATGTAAATTAATGACGTGAGCTAGTGTTTTGCCTGATGTTAACATCAGGCAAAACACTAGCTCACGTCGTAATTTAGCAGTCGCTGCAAAGCGTGCAGCGAGACTGCTAAATTACAAATTTTTGCGTGACACTGCACTGCACAAGTGCGCATGTCATCCTGCGACGTCACATAGTCTGGTAATAAGATGTCTAGACTGTGAGGTCGTTAAATCATTTGCCCAGTAGTTTCAATAACCTTTATACCGGAACACAATATTCCTTGCACACTACTGCTTGGCGTAACTACCTAGACAAAACTATTCCAGAAAAGTCTCCTAGCCTAGTGCGAGTTTAAAATTTAAATGTGACCATGTACCACCTGTGACCATACCTATATTAGTGGAGGGCAAACGGGAATATTTATTCTCGTTGACCCCATCTGGGTCCAAAGGGGAAACTTACGTAAGCCCTACGGGATGGGATCTAGCAAGAATATCTGTATCAAAGATTGTTTTATAGTCAAAGCCCGTAATAGTAGCAATTTATTAAACAAACATTGAATATCTAAAATTCTAAATGAATGTTCAATTCAGAGTGGGCATAAATGTCATAATAAAGTTAAAAGGCAGGAAACAACGATCCCTCGGTATTGCAATACCGTTATCCTAACATTTTGATTGGCAATATGGACATGTGCCAAAAGTTATTGAGTTTCGTAGTAATAGTGAGTACGTACATCGTATTTGGTATCATGCCAAGAATTTGGACCAGTGAGAAACTCGTAGTAAAAAAATCTACCTACTTATGCAGTTACCTCTATGTTAAATTGAAACTAATCAAAGGTCCCTTTTGCGTGGTCGGATCATTAAGAATGCCTTTAAATTGAAACATTTTGAATAGGTTACCTACGTCAGATATCGAAAAATATAATTATTTTGTGGCGTTGTACACCTACATTAGCTACATAGGTACAATGGGATGGGTTAGTAGTGAAACCGGCGGGGTAATTACGTAAAATTTGCAACAGCAATGCGACAGCAGTAGCGAAGCATACATGCTCGACACCGCTAATGATGTATGACAGCAATCACCGCGAGATTTACGCCTGTCGCAAACAGCGAGTTAGGTAATTAGGGGGCGGAATAGGTATTCCGTAATTAATACGTTTAGTTTCAAAACATGTTTTCCTTTTCAGATTACAAAGGACGGAGTTAGGGATATCGAATAAAAACCAACACAGAACATAGAGTAGTACTTTAATTAATTATAATTAAATGTAAATAGGTATGTAGTATAATGTAAACAAAACTACAGCACCAATAAATATCTCAGTTTCACAAAAATATCCAAGCTTTAATTTCTACAACATTCAACAGTTATACAATGTAAAGGCATTCAATATCGGAATAATTAAAATAAGATCATTTATTTCGTAGTTTATTATGCTTACGACACTAGAGTGAGTAAGACCCGTTTGTAGTCGCCCTTCGTATCATCCTGCAAACCATTACATTGTACTTTGTATTTGTAACAACTGCTCAATTTTACATCTAATTTAACATGCCAAGCGTAAACTGTACTTATATAAAAAATTAAATAAAAATATTTGCAGGATTAAGCACATAGTGTGACTAGCACATTCCTGAAGTCACCCGTTAGGTCTTCCTGTAAACAATACCGAAAACGCCAAAGTTCAAAGTTAGCCAAAAAAAGTTAAATAAAATAAACTGGCCCATAGTTTCTTGTACGAGTTCACACAACGTGCATACGATAACTTAAACTAACTGATAGATAAATGTCTTTAAGATGCAAACATCTAGTGCGCCTGTACTGGATAGTTGATTACGTAATTGTTACACTGTTATATCGGTCAGTACGGCGCTCGCAAATAAAAGCAGTGGCTTAGTAACTCAACGTAGAGAGGAGATGGCCCATGGTACCTCCTACTTCGTCCTGAAAAAATTGCAAACTACTTGTAAGACTAAGTACTACTTTGTGACTTCACCGAGTCCCACATGCACGACACAGAAGCGGTTTAGAGTGCTACGCATGGCCGTGATTAAAGTAAGAATTGTAAATAAGAAAAAGCAAAATATACAGATCTTTCGAGAAATATACACCCGGAACGGATAACCTAACTATGGTGCACTGGTGACGAGACCGGCCTGTTATTAGATCTAGATTTATTCAATATGACTTTTGACTGAGATTTTGGAATGAGATTCGGGCGGCCGCATCAGCAGTGCATCTTCAAGATCTTAAGTCCTAATTGACACAGAAATTTAACTTAATCGAAATTAGGTGGAAATGTAGATTGTCTCGAGTCTCGACCTCGTGCCCCTATTTATTCGACAAGGGTCAGTAAAGCCTTCTTGTAATCACCCGACGTGTCGTCCTGTAATCAAAACGGACCACTTCTCTTTAGACTGTGTCGTTTCAGACCGGTTCCAATAAAAGAGTCTGTCAAAGAAGAAACAGTTTAAAAACATCCCTTTTATCAACAAAGCACACATGGTTCTGAGACAAAGGTAGGATTTTAGACTGTTCTTTTCTCCGATAGACATTTTTAATTGGCAACGGCTATTGAACAATGACCAATTAGTACCTTCAATCAGACCCGCGGTGTTAGCAGCAGGATAAGAAACGAACACATTTTGTCTCTATAAACTACACGAAGCGAATTTCTATAACTCTTCTCGCACCCTCGAGATTTCCTTTGAATGAAATTATGTACATTTTGCATTAAATAGATCTGTATAATTTTGAAATGTTAATGAGAAAATTACTTATGAATCGATGATTAATGATAATATTTAAATGATAGTAGTGCTGGCATTCAGCACAGTCAGATTCGTGTGTGTACAAGTACTTTGAAATTATGGGTCAGTTTAGAATAAAGTTTTATACACATAAATAAAATAGTTTAATTTCCATGCATGAGTGATACTTTCTAAACCACTTCTAATTGGTTATTAAAACTAGTGATAATAAAGTATTGGTTTGATTAATTAAAAGTAATAATTGATAGTAAAAATGTTAATTGGTTAGCAAAACATAAAATGCTAGGCGACATCAATGTTAGAACTCTACAGACAACATACAAATATTAGTTATAAAGTGGTAAGTAAATATTATAATAGGGTTAGTAAAGTGGTAACATTCCCATACAACAGTGCGTATCCACAGGTCTATTTAAATTCAAATTCTACCATACAACAAAATATTTTGTTAAAATGTTCAAGACGAGTCATTCAAAATGCTACAAGGTCAAATTCTATATTCATCATTACAGAATAGGCAAAACTCCCACATTTGTTTTATGAAATTCAAAACCACATTAAAATTTTTAACTTCTAAGTCAAAATCAAATAAAATATTATTATAAACATTCAAAGAGCAAGCCCAAATATCATAAAAAGTGTACCATTACCATACGGGTTCCATTTGTCCCCACTTAATATCAAGTTATCCAGTCTCCCATTCTCAAGTCACCCGTTCCATTAGACCCCAATACCACATTATTTTTTGAAAACAACAAGTACTTACAGCGATCCAAGTTTCCAAAGGCTTGCCGTATTTGTCGGAGAATGAAGCCTTAATGTCTCCGAGATCGATTTCGGAGCGGCTAACGACGATTCTGATGAGAGTTTTGTCATTGGTGCCCAGTCCCTTCATGGAGTAGTACAGGCGCTCAGCAAAGAAACCGACCTTGCTCTTTACGCATTTTACTGAAACGATTTAGGAATGTAGCGTTTAATCTTAATGTTCTGGATATGCATACTTAATTTACATAGGTACCTAGGATACGACTCATACGACAAATCAATTATGCATATGTTAGGTAATTAATAGGTAGATTTTTTGTGGTTGTATTACTTACTACCTGTTAATATAGTTCATTATCAGAACTAATGATTGTTAAATTCCACGAGCCAGGGTTTTAATGACATTGATACCTAGATTGAAAACCTACAGGGCCTAACAGGGTTTTTTTAGAGTACATACAATTTTGACTGTGTAAAATACAATAATCGTGATAACGCTAATGCATGTACAGTTGAATGACTGAGCGAGGCTAAACACAGTTTCCTGTTCTATGGCCTTGAATGACGCGATGTTTAGAAGCTTCTAGATTCTTGAATTTCTCTACAACAGTCAGTGTTATGTATTCGTTAGTAAACAAATGACAGGGATGGGCTTAGATAAGATTACAGTGAAGAACGTGATGTGCGTTACGTATAAGATTTTACAAAAGTAATAAACCTAAAGATACCACGATGGTTGTGTACGCTAAGTATCAGAAATCGATTGTATGTATTTCAGGCAAGGCTTAAAATAGCTAAAGATTTTAATTCTACGGTAGGTACCTTAGATGGTCAAAAAGTAAATATTGTCGTATGGGCCAATCTGGGGCCAAATAGGAAATTAAATTTCCGTTAGCCCCATGGAGGCGAATTGCCCAAATGGGGCCCAATAGGAAAAGAAATTCCGATTGGACATTATGGGGGCGAATTGCCCAATGGGTCTCAATGGGTAAAGATATTCCTGTTGGCCATTTGGGGACGAATTTCCCAATAAGACTCGATTAGAATAATCCAAATAGGAAGCATTTTATGTCAGGGCATTAATTTTAAAAAAGAAACCCAGTAGAAAGAGAACTTACCAATAGCAAGCATGCCCTTTTCTATGCTTCCGGAGAATTCTTTCTTGATGGATTCCTCAATTTCCTTGCCGGTTAAAGCTTCAAATTCGGCGAAGATCTGAAATGTACAAGGCGTGAAAATGACTTAAACCTTTCTTACCTAACAAAAATTTTTTGGCGTTTGTTTTAATTGCATTTTTTAATATCGTAGTCGAAGAAGTGTAAAATCGTCTATGAAAATCATAATCTGCCTAGAATCGAGGTCACCGACAATATAGCAGATCATACATAATTAATGATGATGGAAGGCGTCTGCAGACTTGCACGGTGTTCGTAATAAGATCGTGATTCATACTTGATCATGCCTACATTGTTATGAGGTGAAGCAAGCTCCAGGTATCGGGCCATTGGTTTTCTACTCACGCTATGAGTTCATTATATTGAGATTTTGTGCAATGTAAGAAAATCTCGTGTTGAAATTACTGCATATTTGGTTCCGCTTTGTAAGCAATATGTATTTGACGTGAGCATTATTTACGGATAAGTCACTATGTGTATATACCTACATTCTTTTTGTTTATGAAGTAGGTATTCAAACCGTCACGCCTAAATAATTATCTTTTTTTGCACAGGTGGTACAAGCAGCGTAGGTATATTATGAGTAAGTAAAATTACGTACTAGCGATACATACAAGTTCCTAGATGTTAAATATTTAAAAATAATTTGTCATTACACTACATGCTCTTTTTTAATAAACGTATAATGAAAATCTCCAAAAAAGTATAGGTAGGTATTTTTTTTCAGGGTTCCGTATATTACTATGGGAATGGAAGCTGTCCTTGTAAGTTCGTCGCCTCTGTCCGTCTGAACCCTTTACAGCTTTGTAAGATCCAAGATATAATATTATAAACATATATTTTCCTAGGTGTCAATGGGATAGCAATAATTACATCACACCATATCTGAAATGTACCTATAAATGCCTGCTATATACTGTATGATAAGATCAGAGACCAGACGCGTCCGGCTGCTTGGAGAGCCGGTTCTAGAGATATACCAAAGGTTTAGCGGGTTACTTGCAATCAACCTCTCTCAGACGACAGCTTCTTCTTACGTAAAGTTTGCAACAGGCGTAAATTTCGCAATCATTGCTGTCTAAGCTGTCAAACGTCACTTTGGCAGAGCAGAATGTGGCAGAATGCGATCGAGCGCTAGATCACCGACTGTCGGACAATCGATGAACTAAAAAGTGCATTATTTAGTTTCCGTCTATTGCTGTTCTGTTGCTAGTGGCGTTAGTATCAAAGGCCAAAGTGAATTCAGCGACAGGCGGGCGACTGCGACCGATTGCTAAGTGTTTGCTGTCGCTTTGCCACTGCTGTTGCTTAGCTGCTGCAATTTTTGCATAATACGGGTGCCGGACAATTTGAAGCGGATACAAATCCTGCTCGTTAAAAAGGTACTATTATTTACATAGGACATGGGACATACTGTGACATCTCACCTGTCTTAGCTGCTGGTAAGACCTTGTGATAAGGATGGAGTTGAAGACGGACTCGTCAGTGCCCCACTGGCCTTCGCCGGCGCCGGCCAGTGCTTCAGCGTCAGCCTTCGCCGAGCCTTCATCCACTCCCTGGTTCTCATCGCGGTTGGCCATGCATAACGAGACGCAGAGCCGTTTGAAGTGACCGGATGTGTCACCTTTCAGATCTGATTCCAGGCTTTTGTTGTACACTGTAAAAACGGATTTTGATTAAACGAAGTGGATGAGTTGGCTTTTGTTTTCTTGTTAATATGGCAATAGTGAAAGTACATAATAGTGCTATCTTAATAGGTTAATTGCCTACTTACCCAGACAAAAAAAGTTGAAATATAATAGTAGAGGTCATTAGTTGAAAAAATCTAACTTTAAGTGGCAAGTCGATTATCCTACTGAATAATCAGTATTATGGTCACATGCAGCTTGCGTTTTTAAAGTACTTAGGTAATTTTTTCATACCTATTATACCTACCTACAGTGCATGACACCGGGGTTCCTTCCTGAAAAAGGGTCTCACTCAATCCCATATCTACACACATATAAGTAAGTAGGTACATACTTGGTTTTATAAACGTAAAAACTTTTATTCATATCACGAATGTCGCTATTAAATGCTAATGGGCAAGTCTGACCTACTGTTTCATGGTCGAAACTGTACAGGCAATGACTCACTCGGAATCCTGATTAAAATATTATTTTAATTGATGACGATATATTCTAACTAAAGTATGGTTGGTGGTGTGGGTATGGCACTGCAACTGTTATGGGCGGCCGTATCACTTAACATCAGGTGAACGACTTGCTCGTCACGTCATTCAATCACATAAAAAAAAAAAAAAAAAAAAAAAAAAAAAAAAAATGGTTGTGTATCAGATATTTATGTAAAACATTTTTACTTGGGCGTAAACCTAAATAATCACTCAACTGCTTTGCCCGCCTGTACTATTATTTATTCTGTGCAGACTGAAGACTCCCGTCTTCGAAGGCATCATCGCTAACATTTATTCAATTCACTTCACTTCATCAGCCGGAAGACGTCCACTGCTGAACATAGGCCTCCCCCATAAAACCACACTTTAGACGCCTATCACAGGGAGGGGGGGGGGGGGGATTTGCCGTAATCACCACGCTTGGTAGGCGGCTTGGTGAACGCAGAAGATTTTATTGTACCGAGGAGAATGCTGCTGCCCATTCCCTGGATATTCCCTTTGCCGGGAACCCAAAGAAAAAACAATAACACTCTTTACTATTAAAAACTGCATATAGCGGAATTAATTATTATAACTTATAAGAAGGAAACAAAACACTAAATAAATATTTCTCCGCTACACAATGATTATTAGTGAGGAAGATAAGTATAGGAGGAATTGAACCAAAACATCAGTGTAGTCAGTCAGCATTCAATGATGGATGAACAACCTAGGTAAGAACTGAAATAAACTGGTTATTCCTTGAGTAACCCGATCCCCGAGGCCCCCGTCCCGGAGGACCCCCGAATACGATATCACATTTCTTTTTTTGTTCTTTTTCCTTGGTCTTCAATTTGTAAAGACGCGTCAGTGCATCAACGAAATAGGGTATAGGCACTCACATTGTTCGTAGAACGCCGAGATGGTACGGATGCCGTAGTTGGAGAGGGTGCAGAGGATCTCAATGATGGCCTCCTCATCGGTGCCGATCCCCGCGACGGCGTCATGAAGCTCTTTGGCATAGAAGTGTGGGAGAGGAGTCATCAGCGCGATGATCACGTTCTCAAGGTTGCCGCTCAGTTCACTCTTCAGTTCGCTGATCAAATCCTGGTGAGTTAACGCTAGTTTAGTTTTATGTCGCAGTTTTGTATATCTACCTACAAGTTCTGATTTTTCTGAGAACCACAGCCAAGCATTAACAAAGCATTTAGCTTTTGTGAATTTTCAAGCTGTTTGTTTATTATAATGTTCGTTTCGAAGATTATCTTATGTGCCTACCTACTTATCATTTATTTTAGTTAGTCATCATCATCTGCCTATTTTTATCCCACTACTTAACCCCTGGTTTCTCGTTGTCAAACTCAAGTTAACATGCCAAATACTATACGCTCATTGGTTGACGATAGACGATAATCAACAGGCAACCAATGAGCGGTCAGTATTTTTAAGTTGACATGAGTTTAACTTTAACAAACGTACGAGAAACCGGGGTTAGTGGGATCAGGGGGCCTAGCGAAGATCCCTTTCCATTAGCGTTAACGCCAAACGATAACTTAAAATGTATGGGAATGACATTAATGTAATGAGTAATGCCACAGCTATTAATGTAATGAGTAATGCCACATTCTCAATACATTTTGAGTTATCGTTTGGCGTTAAAGCTAATGGAAAGGGATCTTTGCTAGACCCCCAAGAGTCAGCATTCCTTCTTCCCTTTTTCGCTGTCGCCTATGTCCGTTATGAATCTTTTCTGAACTATAAATAATATATTCTAAGTTCTGGCTGCTTTTTTGGTCGCTATCTATTATGTCTTTTAGACAAAATAACTTTTAATATGGATCAAGATGACGAACTCACGACCAACAAAGGTCAGGCTAAAATGGCGGAACGCGGATATCAGGTAGTAGAAAGAACTAGGGAAGTATCTGTTCCTATATCTCTAAAAAACCTATTATTGCTGAAACAACAGTTTCTAAAACGTCAGTATATTTTGTTCGAGAATTGAGCCATCTGAGGCTGCAAGGTGACACAATGATGGATATTTTATCGCACTTACGTAGTACCAAAGCGCAATGAAATATTTCGATTCATTGTTAAACTTGGCAGTTAGTGCGATAAAAACTTCATGGTTGAATGGACGATAGATGGAATATTCGTCATCTATCGTCATTTTAATAAATAGGTATATTTAACTTTGATCATGAATGTTTAGGGCACCTATATGATAACTCAGGGCCTGCCTGATATTAGTTTAGTAAGTCATCATCAACAGCCTGAATACGTCCACTGCTGAACATAGGCCTCCCCCACCTTGAGCGGCTGCTCGCCTCCTGTATCCATCAGTTCCCCGCGGTTTTCAAGGTCGGTCCACCGAGTGGGGGGCCGGCCTACGCTGCGTCTTCCGGTTCGTGGTCGCCACTCGAGAACCTTTCTTCCCCATCGGTTGTCAGTTCTACGAGCGATGTGGCCTGCTCATGCTAATTCTAAGTTAAGTAAGTATCTATGTTTAGCGAACTTATGGATTTTTAAAGTTGACCAACGTGTTTTTATGTAGGTACCTTAAATTGCATATGACTCCACTGAAATTCTGATTTTAAAAGCATGATAATACAATTATCTATCCACCTCTACGTGTTATTATTGTAATTTGTAATTGCTTTTTGATAAATATCGACGATATACCTAAAACAAACAGGTGCAACCGGAGTGTTTGGAAATATGGCACATACAATAGTAGGAAAACTGTACCTAGCTATTATTGTAGGTGAACATTTTCATGTCAATTGCTACACAATGACTAACATCGAAATCATTGTTCAATAACGAGCTCTGCGACACGTTACTACCGTAAACATTTTATATTCTAGACTTTAAGACACAGGAGTAAAAGTTTATAATGTATTGGTAGCAATTTGTTGAAGTGTTGGCTGGGTACATACAGTTGTCGTCACGGGCATTTTGGGAACATTTATCTATAATGATGTTATCTTTATGTGTTTAATTTATGCTCTGGGGAGTGATTATGTATCTTTTTAACAGCAATGCAACAGGCGAATTTACATTATTAATTTAATTTTTTTAGAATTAAGTAATTGCGTATAAAAAGTGCTGTTTGATAAAAAAGAATTACGCTAGGGAGGTATACTAACATAAATTAAATATTATGTGCAAAGCGCTAAAAAATATGATTTCGTGGCTACAATTACACAGTTACCAAGGTTCCTGTATGAAATTTTCCTTATTTTGTTCTATGGTTTTCACAGATTCCAAGTAGGTATCACTTAGTGTCTTTGATTCATGTATGAATAACTACTTACATATCGCTTCTATTTTTCTACTGAAGTCTACTTACTCATGCTATACTTATGGGTATGACACACTGTTTTTATTTATAAACATAGATGATATAAAATTGTTACAATAATTTTGATCACTATACCTACGTCAGGTAGAAACGTATAGTGATTGTACGTACGTTGTAATCACTATACGTTTCTACCTGAATAATAGCTACCTACACAGTACACTGTTCTACATGCCTCCAACCTCTACCATCATTATATTATTATCAAGTACCTATATATATATACTTGCATTGTATGTAATTAAAAATTATGATTTACAACATTCCTAAATGTGCTGTCATTTGACACGATTATGAAATTGATATGTTAAATGTTTCGGGTTTACTACATAGGTACATTTACCTATCGCACAATGTAAACAATGATGTGATTTGATAAGATATCTTGGAAACTCGAAGTGTTTAAGTACTTATAATATTTATTACTGTTTAATAGTAAATAGAGGCAAAAAGGTAAACAGCGCGTCCTTGATACTTTGCCATAAATACCTAAATAGTTTTTTTTGCAATTTAAGGTACCTACATAAAAACATGTTGGTCAACTTTAATAAATCCATAAGTTCGCTATGTGTGTACATGCTGTCCACCTCTCTTCTGATATAACTAATTGTTTTATTATCGTCCCCAACACAAGGTCCATAATGAACCTAATTATTATCTACATATAAACCTACACAAGTCCATGACTACTTACAGAATGCAATAGACATTTTGAACTTTAATTTCAAACCAATAAAAATATAAAACAAACAAACAGAGGCCAGGCCAACTTAATTTAAATGTACGTACTCTATATATAGATGCAAAAAGCATAAAGCGAATCTTTGATGTATTTTGAGTTTTGATGTAAATTAGGTATTTTATTAAGTAGCTGTACTTTTATTAAGGCCCGATCCAAGCACTCATTTAACCATGGTTATTATATTAGAAATCATCATCATCATTAACGTGTGATTCACTCACTTCCACCGTCGAGGAGGAAAAATAGGCTTCCTTGTCGAATTGAATCATATGAATCAACGGTGACTAACTCGACGGAAGATAGATTGAAGTCAGCGAGGCCAATACCAACAATTCGAGCCGTTCACACGATAACTGCCAAGGTTCACCGGTTAATTTTTAGGCTTATTACCGAAGCACAAGGTTTAAAACTTAAAAATGTTCATAATGATAGTAATTTGGTTATTACATCATGGTTAGAATCACAGGTTACTTGTGTACTTGTATTGTTGTCTTATATGTTTGAATGATTTGAACTTTCTGCCATTGGAAGATAAAGTAAACAAACAACTTTTGATAAAACTCATAAAGTTAAAGATGCAAACGTAACAATAACATCAGAACCAAAGTAGTTTATGCTACTTACATAAATTATAATATTCATTGAGCTGTGCCAATATGGATATTATAAAGAAAAAGAAGAAGGTAAAGAAAAGCCTGCTTCAATAGGATAACTTTAAAGGCTAAACAGTTTATTAAATCAAAGTGACAATTGTTTTAAAAATGTATAAGAAAGTAGCCGAATAGCAAGGAAAAACATTCAACAAAATTAATAGCCTCTTATTAATTTTGTTGAATGTTTTTGTTTTGTTGTTCTATATCCTCATATAGAACTAGATTTTGGCCTTTAATGTGACATTTTAGAGTAGGGACAAAGTGCCTAGTACCTACCACTTTGTCCCTAATCTAAAATGTCACAATAGCCACCGCGTGGTGTAGTAACAATCGACCCTTCATCGTAAATATCAACTCCGTTGGTGGTAGTTATAAGCAAACTCAAACGAAATCAGTTTGATCCATTTTGTCTCATCTAAGACATCAATATAGAAGAAGCCAAAAGAATAGATATATATTTTGTTTCCTTACCTTGCCATAGTTTGTCTTGAAAGTCTCTGCGATCTCGAGTCTTTGGACGATGCCACGGCGGCACAGGACGTCGATGATGGCCTTCTCGTCTGTGCCAAATCCTTTCATAGCCTTGCGGAGTGTCTCCGCATCTGCAGCGGGGTCAAAGGGGTCCGCGGGGTACACCGTGGGGGTGCACTGGAATATAATTGAGGGGTTGAATAAAAATGAAATCCCCTTTTTCTCTGATAAGAGGTATTTACGCTATAAGTACCTATAGTACATAAAAATGATACTGATGTAAAAATATTTTATCGCGTCTACCTTCGTCCACTCTTTATCATCCACATTTTTAACGAGATAAATTGCAGAGCAATTATTATTGTATTATATTCAGCACTGCTATAATGGACTGCTATCGAAGTTTCGTTAACATCACGTGTTATTGTAATAACAATTCAAAAAGTTCTTCCTACCCACATTTTTAAATACCTAATCAAGTCATTATAAATCCTCTTTGCTCATGTAGTGCTTACAATCTACTTATGGGGGCACCTGAAGAACTATTGGATTCTCTATGATCTCCACCCCTCGTTAGTCTGTTTGGCGTGTCCTTGGCATCGTTTACGCTTATGGGGAGGGGACCATTGACCGGGCTGGGCGTGATTGGCATTTGGCACACTCAGTAAGTGAACTTAAGTAGGTAGATACCTACTTTAGCAAGTCTTGAAATTTAGATCAAGCCACTGAGTAGGTACTTTGTTTTATATAGGTATACGGTGAAAACTTCATACCTAGGTAGGTAGCGTAGGTACCTACCCGTAATATTTCTTATTCCCTAACCCTTTTGGACAGAGGTTTATTCTACGGAGCTTCTATTTATTATATTTAATTAACTACCTAGGTAGTTTCTTATTGAATGAATTGAAGATAAGATTTGACCTTCACAATGCTTTAACAATTAGCAAAAAATCATACGTGGATGCAAACACCTACTGTGGCTACAGTCAGCCTTGCCCCGAAAGATGACATCATCTCGTGAGAGCCTATAGAATCAACTATAGGTTTAGGTAGACATTTTGTTAAAGTATGCATAAATGTAGGTGGAAAGTTGGAAACTCACCTTGTACGGGTAATACTGCTGGCCGCTCATGTTGAGAGATTCCTATAGAACGAAAAACATATTAAAAAACAATTCACGTTATTCTAAAAATAAGTTCCGTATCAGCGCAGACCGGCTTTTAACAAACACGAAGCGCCGCGCCGGCATTTTAAGATTTACACATTTTACCACGGATTTGTAAACTTTGATACTCACTGTTTAGCTAGGTACTATAAAGTTAGCTAGCAATACACAATGAATTATTATTGGTAAATGTAAGGTAAAAGGTACGTACTTTTATTATAATTTATGTGACACACCCAACCGAACCACTGCGGGTTGAATTCCGAAATATACGCGACTCTGTTAGACTGGTCGAAGTCGACGCATTTTGTTTTCCCTCTCTTTCTATCGTTGATCGTCAACCTTTGGCGCGGTTTAACTCATGCCAGCTCGATTTAATACAGAAAAAACCACGTAGGGAAATAAGTATGATGAAAATTGAGGAGCTTCAGAATAAAACCTAAAGTATCCAATGATAATATAAAAAAAACCATTATTAGGTCAAAAATATTGCATCAAGCACAATATTTTCCAGTTTTGGGTCAAAGTTATTCGGTAAACCACTCATTATTATATCTAGTTTAAAACGACATTTACAAAAAATTACATGAACATAATATAAATGTGTGAGCGAACTTATTTACAATTTATTGTTTTTCCTAAAATTTCAAAAAGTGATAAAAACTTGTTCTGACCCTCTCAATTATACTTTTTAATTCGATACCGGTGAAATATAACATACAGAAGCTTATTCTAACTAAATTAAAGGGAAATAAAATAAGGATACCGCTGGTGTTCTGGTGATATTTTTCCAAAGAGAATATAACTGCTGATAGTTGTATAATAAATAACTGGCATACCTACGTATCAAAAACAAAGAAATAGCAAAATACATTTAAAATAGTGAAAAATTAAACTTCTATAAAAAGGAGGTGCGCACATTTTTATCACCGAAAGTAATCCATTGGCCTCCAATAGCAATAAATAATACAAAGTTTCCATGCTGGGTGTTGGCTGGGGTTAGGGTTTGGAACTACAGGGAAATAGCATAACAACTTAGTTATTGGACAAACAACAACAGTAGGCGAACGTAATGCTACAAAACATATCTTACTTAGGTAGTACCGAATTGTAAAATGTTGAGTATCCATCGATCGACACAGGTTGGCTGGCGATGACATCATCGAGACCGAGAGACGCCGGCATCGCGCGCCGGTCCGCGGTTCGCCCGGCTTGTGGGACACCACACCACGCCCGCAACTTGCTTTATTTTTTTCCCATAGAATTACTACCTACCTTTTTCCTTTTGTTTTAACATTCCATCAGCGTTATTCCCCTAAGATTCTAAAATATAATTTCACATTATTTTGACGTTTATTTACTTTCATTAAGCACCTAGGTACAGTTGAGTTACTGTGTTGATTTAGGTAGTTGGTAAATTACTTACTTACGTAGTAAAAATGTTTCTATTCTACCTTGGCGAAAAAAAATCCTTCCTTCATCCGAAATTGTTTTAAAACCCATACCTACCCAATTAGTATTACTTATTTATACTTAAATTGACCCTATTGTGGATAATCTCGTTCCAGACCTATTTTACACGTCCATAAAATTAAACAGGAACTGACTTTATTGAAGCAAAATTAATCTTGCTTCACCTTGCCATTTTACTTACTAAGTAATAAATTTCAATTGATCCCATTTTTCAAGATATGAAAGTTCCTAAATGACTCCATTAATTCATAATCCTATTTTATTATTTAATCGACCCCATTTGAAAATTCCTTAATGCCCCACTGTCATGCCCCCATTAAATCAACGCATATGAAAATGCCCAAATGATCCCATTATTGAAAGATAAAAATTTAACTTGTATTTGCACACTTACATACAGGTAGGTAAGTAAAATAAAATATGATGCCGTATCTTCCTAAGTTCCTACTTAGCCATCCCTACTAATGAACGTTGTCTGTTTGTTTGTTTATTTATTTGTGTGCATTTCACAACAAAACGGCTGCATAAATTCAGATGAAGTTTTTATAGAGGCGCCACGCTTCGTCTCACCGAAATTTTCTTAATTATAAACAAACATATATAAGTAGGTACACCTAGGTATATACCACTTACTATGTAGGTATAAATCAAATAAATCATTGATTTTAGGTAAATAAGTGGTAAGTTAAGTACCTACTTTACCTACAAACAACACTCCTGAAATTCCGGAAGCGTTCATTGAACTTTGGTCGAGGCTTGCTTCACGACAATCGACATGCCCGCAGACTATTAAAATGGGGCTTACACTAGAAGAGAGACGACGCCTTCTGAACTAGAAAGTAAAGCTAAGCAGAGAAATACGAAATCGTAAAAAATCATATCATTAATATCGAACTAATTATGTATTTATAACACAGATTAAAGAAAAAACAACGCGAGCTATCTTACGTAGGTAAGTACTACCTAAGTAGGTATACTAATACTAGGCAGGTACCTATCCATGCGTGCGTTATCCATCCGCAGAGTTAAGATTTTGTTGGAGAAAGTTTTTAGTCAGTGTGTCATCTACCGCTACCGTCCCGCTGCTTTTTCTTGTTTTTGTTACACCTAAGACCTACTTATAACGAATTTTTCTGTTATTAAAACCGTTTGAAGATCCACTATTATTATCTTCCTAAACCAAGGTATATTTATAATTATCAAGTAGTTTGAATTAACAGTCGAAGGGCACGCATCAGCTCTAAAAATAGCGTGCGTGAAGAAGTTGGATTACGTATCTCGACTGCTTCTCATAATTTGTCGTCACATCTTATTCATGAGTATTGAGATCACCACAGTTGTACGGAACAATACTGAGTCATGCATGGCGTATAGTGCAACGTAGGTACATCGGACTTTTAAAAGATAATGATGTCGTGCTCAATGATGTTTTTGTGTAAACAAAGAGATTATTATTGTTTTGTGTATATATATGACTACTGCTGAGGCTAGGGCTACGCTAGGTAGGCGGAGCTATGGATGTGTGGGGATACCGTTAACTTAGCAGCTGTGACGAATTTCAAGTCCTTCGTGTTCGGTGTTCCGGTCCAGTCAGTATCTTCTAAGTGGTCTGTGTGTGGTTCCGGGTTCCAGCTAAACACATGGAATGAAAACACTCCTGGATCCTGGATTTTTGGATGAATACCTACTAAATGAAAGTCGCTCTCTGTGCCTGTTTATCTCTTGAAAATTGCCCCAAAATAATACTTAACTTTAAGTAAAGAAAACATAGGTACCTTTTTCTGCTATGTAAATGGTTTATTGAACCCGGTGTCAGCAGGTTAACTGGGTGTCAGTGATAAGTTCCATATTCAGAATTTTCCATTATATTTTCCCACTTCTTAGTACCTAATACCTACGCAACTACAATTTTTATCACAAAAAACTACTTAAGGTGGAACGTTACACTCGCGCGGCAAATTCAACTTTTCTTGCGTTCTTTTGCCAATAATAGCTTTATTACTCAACGTGATTACATGAAAACTAATTTTGCGGAAATAAATAGAATGTATCAACAAATTACGATTAAAAGTATCTCCTATATATTATCATTGGTTTAGCGACAAATGGCAATAAACAATTTTCGTCTTAGTTTTTCAGTCTATTGCCATTTGTCGCTAAACCAATGATAAGTAGGTGATACTTGTAATTGTAATTTATTGATACACTATATTTATATGCGCAAAATTAGTTTTCCTGTAATCACGTTGAGTAATTAAGCTATTATTGGCAAAAGAACGCAAGAAAATTTGAATTTGCCGCGCTAGTGTAACGTTCCACTTTAATCCACACGCGTAGTAGGTAGGTAGGTACTTATAAAGTACTTAGTACGAACAGAATATACACAGCGGTGCAGCAGAGTATGACGTCGTAGCATGGTCTGCGTATAGAAGGCAACAACCCGGAAACTATAATGCAGTTTCGTAATTCAGCTCGCGTTTCTTCCTAGTACCTAAACGTGAGGTGTTGCAACTACGGTACAGTCTACTCGTGCTATGTAACTTTTTTTTAATTTTTATTGTTTATAGGCAAAGCATTTGACCACTGTCTCACCTGGTGGAAAGCGATGACGCAGTCTACGATGGAACATGCTTGCCTAGAAGATACCTGTCCACTCTCGTCTTGAAGACACCTAGATCATAGTTAGCTGGAAACAAGGACGCCGGCAAGGTGTTCCACTCATTGGCTGTTCGCACTATAAAGTGCATAGCAAAACGCTTAGTGCGGGTTGATGGAATTTAGCCGGAACTACTCCGGCTATTGCGGTTTTGAACAAAATGCATTGGTTATCTAGCTCATTAACACATATTCTGCAAAAAAAGTATTATTCCTGCTGTAAAGTTACATAATAATGTATACTTTGTAGAGTCATCCTTTAAATGCTTTATTTCTAGGTTAGAAAGTACTCAACCTGGAATAATTTACTCAAAAGAAATATTAGCAGAGTAGTAAAATTTTCAATTATTATTAAGTTATAATTATGTAATAAATATGTGTGGACATTTCACACAGCGCCATCTAGCCCCAAATTAAGCATAGCTTGTACTATGGGAACCAGATAACTGATAGAATACAAAGATACGTTTTTGTTTGTAAATACATACATAGAATACAATATTTTTATTCCTGTTGTCCCCCATGGGGCCGTAAATGTGGGGGACAACAGGAACAACCCAATATAACACCTAGACACAGAACAAACACCTATGTTCATTACAGAATATACATTTTTCCTGGGTAGGAATCGAATCCACGACCTAAACTCAGATCAGAAGGCAGGGCTACTACCAACAGCTATCAGGCCAATAATAAGGAAGGTCATATAGCTTGCAGCAGATGTAATTTTACGTTATATTTTCGGCACTTTCAGTAGGTATACTAATCATCTAAATCTAGATAGTAAATCATCATGGGTTCTGCCTTATGGTCAAACATTACTAAAAAAAAAAAGACAAAAACTGTAGGTCCATAATAAATATCAAAGGCTGTATTTATAGAATAGTAGAATCTCATAGAAAATAACTGTTCATATTTCTATAACAATACAATACAAGCTATTTACTTTTCCAGCAATTAACAGAATAAAGCTAAAATAACAAGTGGTGTTTGTGTAAAATGATTTATTACAGTATAATATTTAATTGGAAATACACAAGCGGCCGCAGTCACCAACCGCAGTTGTGACGGACACAATATAATTATATAAATACATTATTATTCTCTACATTTTTGCTTTAGTCTTCCAGGAAGAAGTATTGACCAGCCCGTTTTTGTTCTATGTCCTGTAAAAATAAAAACAAAACACGAGTTAATAATGTGAAAAAGAAACTGTAGCAATGTAATTACTGTGCAATGAGGATGCCATTTTGTACAAATCGGGGTTGACTAATATTTAAATAATGAGATTAAATTCTAATGTAAGGAAACATTTGAGTCCTGAACACGATTTGAACCCGCATTCATCCAATAAAAATTCTAAGATATTTAATGAATCCAACCAAATCATTGGTATTCTGGAGTACTTAAATACTACGGCCCATACTATTTATAAGCCAGTTTAGTTTGTTTCTGAATGACCCAAGCCATTTACTTAATATAATTATTCTTTGTGTGCACATTTGAGGCACTTTACCCAGGAAAATAGTGTCTACATTGGCGAAATTGAAATGCAAGATTGTATAAATACATTGATAAGGAAAATAACCGTTCCCTAAATGGATACACCAACCAATTACTAACTTATAGTAAAACATATTACAGCTCAATACACCACGAGTACTGTGTACTTGTGTAGTGAAGTACTAAATACAAGGTTTCCTTATTCTTGTGTAGGCGAATGGTTAGCCTGATGTTAAAATTTGTAAACCACCCAAAAACTTTTGATTTGGTATAATAATTATTGTATTAAAACAACAGGGACCAACAACTTAACATCCAAAGGATTGTCATCATCATATACAGCGTAAAAACGTCCACTGCCGAAAATAGGCCTCCCCCATAGAGCGCCACTTTCCGCAGCTGCTTGCGTCTTGTATCCATCGGTTCCCTGCAGTTTTGACCAGGTCATCAGTCCACCTAGTTGCCATAGCAAACATGTCTAACTTTAACTAATATTTAGTATCTAATATAATAAGCTTTTTGATGGATTACCTTCACAGAAGAATGTTTGTTTATCCTCGGTCTGAAATTGTTTGGATCCCTCCTAAACGTAATTCCTAATAGCTCCAAGAACTTATTCATTCCGTTGAGCAGCGATTGCGGAGCGTGAGCTGTCGCATCGGACGACGGCGTCCCTTCGAACACTATCACTCTATCGGCGAGGTACGTCGCCATTATGAAATCGTGCTCTACCACAAACCCAGTTCGCTTCGCATGGAGAATGAATCTGGAATGGTAAAGGTTGGATTGTTATTTGCTTGAAACATCTATGCTCTATATTCATTACACATCCAAACATAAAAAAATTAGATCTCAAATGACCTGTGTCAACAAAATAAATGATTTGATTTGAAAACTTGCAAAACTAACTGGCTATGGCTGTGGACCACAAGAATTTATAGTCTATGTTATCATGTGATTAAAAACTATCAATATAATTATCAGTGTGTAATACCATAGCCATGTAGGCTCAATTAGAAATTAAGGATTAAAAAAATTGTAATGGAGTCTTCCACTGAGTTGCCATAGATTATTTTATAAGCCTACTGAGTTCACATAAAAAATTCCCAGCGTTGATACCTAAGGCTTACCATTACCATCAGGTGTTTTGTAAGTGACTAGTGTTTAGTATAAAATTAGAGAAGATTTTTGAGATTGGTAATGTACTGCAGTTAGTGTTACATTATGCAAATAGAGTACAATACAATGGACTAAAGTACACTTTCACCATCAAACAATTATAATTTCCAGATTTGTAAATGCAAGAAACAAAAATTTAAAAACAAGGACAGTTAAAAGAAAGTTGCCTTTATTCTGTACCAAAAGAGCTAGGATATGCTCAACTGTTCACACAACTTTGATAGAAATGCAACAGGCAAAATCACTTTATTAAATTTCAATTAATTTGCATAGTAATCACCTAGTTATTTATTATCAACTTACCGTTTAATAACTTTAGCTGCAACCAAACGTTGCTCTGAGTCCAGGTAGGCCGAAGGTTCATCTATCAGGTACACATCGGCCGGTTTACCGAGACATAGCACCAGTGCCACTCGCTGCAACTCACCTCCGGACAGGTTCTGTACCTCTTGATCCATGATCTCTTCTATCTTCATAGGCTTCATCACATCTGTGATGAACTAGAAACAATATGAGGATTTCAATATTTTGTTTGTTTATGGATTGACCATTGTTACTGTTAATTGTCTGCGATAGTTTTCAATTTGATATATTTTGGTAATACATATTAGAAAGAAACACAGTTACTATACAAATTTATGCATAATAGATGTATTATAATAAATCATAGCATGAATTCAAACTAGCAGATAATCCGTGAATAGCAACACCTAATTATAAATATGATGTGATAGTACTATACAAAATATAATCTCAAAACAGCATATTTCATAGACAATAGTCAAGTAGGATTACACAGTATGACATCTTGAAAATGTCCTACATTACAGTTCACACTGTATGAAATATTTACCTGTGGATGAATGTATGCATCTCTAATCTTGTCATGGAGCAAATTGCGCACCTGCCCCTGAGACTTGGGTGATATCTTCTGTGGCTTATAACTAATGTGAAGCTGTGGCAGCTGACCTGAACCTGCAGAGGACAGAAACCATGGGTTTGAAATAGAACATTTTTGATTACCATGATTTTTGGACATTTTCACTTTTATTCGGCTCCTGAATTTTTTATGTAATTTATTCAAGCAAGTTTTCAGTTTGTTATATATATTTTATGGAATGTAAACAATGTTTATCTGATTTTGAGAGATACAGTATTTATATAGTAGGAGTACCTTCAGGTGTAATAGAAGCCTCTGCATGCTTTAGGCATTTTTGGAATACGGGGTTGAAAAACAGATCAAATAGTTCACTTCGAGCCATTCCATCGGCTTTTTAACACGTTTATTTCACTAAATTATCACCTATAACACATATAACCTCAATATTGAGTATACGTCTACATCATTCACATATAAAATAACTTGAGTATTTTGTCACAAAGCAGTCAGTCTACACAAATAAAACAACAGGAACGTGGAATTATGAGAAATATTTACGCGATAAACGCTTTTTTGCGATAAAATTGCAGCCATTTGACAACTTTCACCGATTTGACAATTAGATATTCGGTGTTGCCAGGTTGTTCTTGATAGAGATGTCTATTTAAATCATTCGATTAAAACTAAATCGATTATAGGTAGCATTAAGAACCGATTTTTATAACAAAATTCAGCGAGTATAACTAAGATTCAACAATATTTTAACAGAATAAGAACAGAACCCTCTATTTTTATTCAGGTACATATAACTGAAATTCTATTTTGAAACATACCATCATCAGGTTCCAAGTTGCCAGCTAACATTCTGATGAATGTAGTTTTGCCAGTACCATTTTCACCAAGCAGCACTAGAATCTCAGAATCTGAGAACTCTCCGGGCTTCACACGTAAGCTAAAATCACCCATTTTCTTGGTCATCTCAGGATATTCATAGTGGTTCATCCTTTTTATCTGTTGTGGGGAAATAACAGCAAAAATCAAGCTAAAGCCAAATAAGGACTGGCAGAGTTTTTTTTCCGTGTGGTCCCAGGGTGCGAATAGGACCACCCCATCTCTTCCCGTGGGTGCCGTAAGAGCCGGTTAAGGGAATATCTCTCTGGGAAAGGGAAGCAGCATTCTCCTCGATCTTCATTATAATCTACTGCGATGACCAGGCTGCCTGCAGAGCATGGTAATTATGAGAAAAAAGCGTAAAAAGAGGCATTTTATAGCATAGGCTTCCCCTATGTTCAGCAGTGGACGTATTCCAGCTGTTGATGTGAGTTTGTTAAAATTAGTTTTGAAAGAGTCTCATTAAATTATTATGTATTTTTTTACCTCTTCTTCAGTTGCAGATTCTGCAACTTTGAATACTAAAGATTCAGTTCTGAATCTCATGTTTTCAGTGGGCACAAAACCATCAAGGAAAATATTAATACCTGAAAAAGAATTACCGTGGTTAGCATATTATGGGACTGGAAGACAGAGCATAGGGTTACAGGGAAACCAAGTCGAAGCCGCCATGAAAACTATTTTTTTTCTGAAATTTTTAAGTGTTTAGCCTACATGGCCATGCCAGCCCCATTGGTTACTCAATAATAATTACAAACTCTTAATCACAGCATAGCATAGGCTATAAAGCATCCTAGCGGTGACCAATGTGGACTCTGCCAGGACACTTTGAATGACACCAACATCTAAGAAGTTCAGACCTAAGTATATTTCTAAATTTAATTCTAATAGATTCACTACAAGCACATTCCATCAAGAAGTGATCCACTTTACCACAGATCTCACAATTTGGTAAATTACACTTTTGAACTGATTGAGTGGAATGTGCCCAGAGTGGAGCCTACATGCCATTACAATATTCCATAGCTTCATTGCACTTAATAGAACCTGAGACTTTCTTTTTTTTCTCAGCTTTTCATACTATCCTGGCATAGAGGTCTTCTACTCTGAACTTACGTTGTAGTACTACTAATAGAGCCAAAGAACTTACCTTCTCTCACAGAGAAAGGCATAGTCACAACACCATAAGCACCCGGCACTCCATACAAGCAGCAGATGAAATCAGACAAATAATCCAACACTGACAAGTCGTGTTCTACCACTATAATGAACCTGGGGAAAAGTTTATTTATTAGTTTTGTATTATTTACTAGGTTTTTTTTTGGTGTTTTTATTTTTTGTTTTGTTTTTTTTCCCCGCATTGACTCTTCATTTTCCAGTATGAAAAATATCTAACCTAAGTAGTGTCAGTATTATTATGTATTTCATACGAAATTTGCTTTCACCTGGCTGGGTGTGTTTGCTCATTTGCAGGCAGTAATTTTCCCCGAATCTTGTTATACAAGTTTTACAATTTCATAGTTATTTTTTTGGAGGTGGTTTTCTCCCAGATTGGGGGAAGTTTGCTGCGGCGCCATTTATCGGTTTCAATAATATTTGGCAGAAAAATTTGGCACTCAATTCTAAACAGGTGTTTCAAATATGAGTACAACCAATGAAGAAATAAGGTCGTAAAAACAAACACTCATTGTCGACGGGTCGTGAGTTCACGACCCCTCTTACTAATAAACCATGGAATAGCTACTCAGGGTTTTCTCTTGTTTTATTTTTGGCCATTTCGAACTCGATAGACAGAAACAAAACACAGAATAACTATTACTCTGAAACACAATGTTTATTGCATGGTTTATTGGTAAGGGGCACGAGGACAAGCTTTTACTTTACTTCAAAATTCGCTTTCAACTTACTTGTCAGGGTGTATGAGCGACCTAATCGTGCGAGCAGCGTTCAAACGTTGTTTCACATCCAGGTATGAAGAGGGCTCGTCAAACATGAAAATGTCCCCGTTCTGGATACACACCATGGCAATTGCAAACCGTTGCAATTCTCCACCGGACAGCGCTGATATCTCGCGGTTGCGGATATGCGAGAGATCTGTACAAACACAAAGAATTACCAATTGCTTGATTGCTGATGATGCACTGAAAATAACTAAATTAAATTAATACATTACTTGAGCAATAGTGATTATTTTTCACATTTTGGTTTGGGCTCATAATTCAAGTCTTTGTCAACAGCCCAATACATTCCCACAGTTGGAACTTCTCTCACGGACATGTAGACCATAACTCACTACGCTGGCCAAGTGCAGGTTGGTGAAATGTCCTTGAATCTCATGATTCTTGAACATGTTGGTTTCCTCACGATGTTTTCTTTGACCATTGCACCGTTACAATCACAAGCGTAAGTTCTACATGTAACTTGAAGTCATTGGTGCAAGGATGAACGGGGTTCAAACCAGAATGCATCGATTTGAAAGTCAAAAGGGGATACCGCTGAGCCATAGTCAATCTCTCAATTTATAGAGTCCAAAATATAATGAAAAACTTGCCTTTTCTTGTTTTTTTTTTAGATATTGTTTTTTGTGCCTTTTGAAATGCACAAATACTATTACTAATAAAATACCAGATATGCATACTTACTGGATTCTAAAACATTTGCAATAGTGGAAAACAGATCGGTAGCAAAAGGTATATTCAATTAAAAAAACCTATTGGATTACAAATTACAAATGCCACATTATTAAAAGTTTTGAAGAGAAGATATTTCAACATTTTATTGCTATCACATATCCACTACACTTTCAATAATGGTAAAAAATTTGAAAACAAAATGCTACAGCTTTTTTCGTAAGTGCTTTATACTCGATACATACCCAACATTCTACTTATTTCCATCTGATTTTTCATATCATCTTTTTTATCGAGGAGTTGGCCAACCGTTCCTTTCACAGCCTTAGGGATTTGATCCACGTATTGAGGCTTGATCAGCGCCTTCAGATCATCCTCCAGGATCTTGGTGAAGTAGTTCTGCAGCTCGGAGCCACGGAAATGTGATAAGATCTCCTGCCAGTCTGGGGGATCCTGAACACAACACAACACAATAATACTTTATTAAACACCAATAAATAACAATGCATATAAAATTATAACAAAAGAATGGTAGAGCAATGGGCTGCCTTATCACATTAAGCGATTTCTTCCAGGCTACCTTTTGGATGGACAGTAATCTAGGAACATAATTGGTGATAAATTATATTTATCTTACACTAGCAGCACCCCGCGGTTCCACCCGCGTTCCTACAGGAACCATTCCCGTTTTTTGGGATAAAAAGTAGCCTATGTTTTAATCCAGGGTATAAGCTACCTCCATTCCAAATTTCATCCAAATCCGTCCAGCTGTTACAGCGTGAAAGAGTAACAAATATACACACATACACACAAACTTTCACCTTTATAATAGCTTGTGACAGATTACATCAGCAGTAGTATCATACTCAGTATCATACAAATCAGTTCAGATATTTTGCTGTGCTTTTGTATGTCTTGTCTTGTGTTGTCGTATTTAGATATTCCAGATAAAACTCAGAATAACCAACCAAAGTTCTAAATCCACCGATCAATCACCATCGTGTGTTTTCTACTCTATCCACGCGACATTGGCGAAATTGTGGCAACCCTGCAGAAGCCATAACAAGAAGAAGTTGAAGTTGAGTACAAGCCACACAAACAGACAATATTTCACTTTCATATTATTAAAGATTAAATAATGCTTTTACTTGTGTAGACATTGAATTGCAACAGAATAATGTCTCAATGAGATCAACATTTTGATTATGCAAATGAATTCTTATCATGACATTTAATTGAGTATTTGAAATCGTTTTTAAGACGCTGACAACACCCAATGCAAACACCTTTATTACAGCAGTCAGGCATAGAACATATACTGTGTTACATAGGGTCGCTTTTTGCGCAACAAAAATATGGCGATTACGTTGCATTGCGCATCGTCTTTTCTTTACCATTTTGCGGTACAAATAATTGATAATAAAAGAAATACTTATCGTTATAAAAAAATAAGCTTACAGGTGGATGCATTAAAACATAAATTATCACTATGATTTATTTCAATGGGGTGTCTTATTATCATGTAACATTTTCTGCATTTGTATAATTTTTTAGATGTCACTGCGATTTATTTCTACATACATAGACATGTTTTGATTTCTACAGATGTACAGAAGATATGACCAGTAATTAACATGCATTTGTTTCAATCCTGCAAATAATATACATTTTGAGAAAATTACTTTTTGTATTTGTTTCAGATTTGTTTCAGTGTAAAAGTCATCTTAGTACCTTGTCATTTTCACTGGCCAATTTTTTAAATTACCGTACAATCTCCTTCGTTTGATGGTCTATCCTAGTACACGACATTGGGGAAATTGTGGTGAAATTGCCGCAGAAGCCACTAACTAAGATTCAATTCAATTCAAGTTAGTTGATTTGGGAGCTTTCAGCCTCCATAGGTAGTAAATGAAAGTAACCATAAACAATGTTATTCATTTGGGAAATCTACTGGTATCAATCTGAACAACTGTACATTTTTACAGTGTGGTGGTTTAGAAGGTTGGCTCAAACCCAGAGGCTGTGGGACCGATTCCCGCTTTAGATAAATAAGCCATGCCAGAATATATTCACGTATTACATCTTACAGAAAAGCGTCCCAAGTTGGGCTTTTGCTTGCCGGCAAGGATCTTCAACGCAGTAGACTTGCCAATACCGTTCTGGCCAACAAGTCCAAGGACTTCACCAGGGCGCGGAATCGGGAGCCGATGGAGCTTGAACGAGTTCTTGGAGTAGCGATGAGTAGTGTGCTTCTCCAAGTTCGATGGGATGTTGATTATAGTGATCGCCTCGAAGGGGCATTTCTGAAACAGGAAAGAGATTTTTTTTATCTATGTTTTTGGACAGAATTTGTGGGAATTCACTTTCTTTTGTGTAGTGGCCAGCTAGATCAAATTGTCAAAATTACTGAACATTGCATGGTAAGAGATATGATGATGCTGAGAGTGAACACAATGAAACGCAGGAAAGCTAAAATTATACTTATTATTGTTCTTAAAAACTTTAAGCAATTTGTAACATTTGTCTTAGATTTTGGTCATATTATTAATATAACTCATCATAATAATAAATAATATGACCAAAAAAAGGTGTACATTATTGTATTTTTTGCAAATTAGTGGTACATAAAGTAAGTAATCAATGAGTTTGGTATAGAACCAAACACCTGGCTTTCATAAAGTGACAAATCATACATTATGATATTTATTATAAACCTACAAATGTCAGTTGAATGTGTTTCATGTAACAAAAATACTATATGTGTAAAACAAAAATACTACTGATGATTGTAGGTTTATTATGATTTGTCGCTTTATGTAATACCTGGCCCAAAGTTTTTTTAGCAGATTTCATAATCCAATTAGAAATATCATGAAGTATGTATTACCTACTTACCTAAAATGTGATGAGTATGTATCTATAATGTATCCTAGTTTTTCTAGTAAAATAAATAAGGAAATAGAAATCCTATACTTAAAATAAGTTTTTAAATGTGCCAAATCATACAAAATGTGAGAAAGAGTTATGTGCATAAAATAAATTATTTGTATTTTAGTGAATTTACAACATCAATTTTATCATAAAAATATTTGGGTAAGTATTACATAAAACACTGTCAAAAATAAGGATTGAAATGCTTAATAACATTTTAGTAGGTTCGTCATAGGTTTACCTGGATTACCCTTGTTTTATAGGTAGGCCATTCAAAGAACCCTGACAATAATCATAAATAATTTATCATAAAAGTCGTCTGTCTTACCTTGACACATATACCACACCCGATGCACAGCTCTTCGGAGATCGTAGCGATCTTATCGTTGGGTGTGACTTCGATGCAGAGTTTGCCCATTCGTACCACAGGACAACTCTTCTTGCATTCTTGTCTACATCTCTTCGGCTTGCACCGATCCGCGTTCACAATCGCAATACGTGTAAGTTTATCAGTCTCTTCATGGTGCTTATTTCGTGACATAACTGTAGAAGAATGAGGCACTGGTTTATGACAAAATTTAAATAAATATCAATAACATTTATTCAATATGTGGCATAGATTCTAACCTCAATTTTTATTAATGTTGTATGAGTTTTAGGTAAAAGTTGTGAGGGAAATATTTTAAATCACTAGTTTAGCATTTAGTACAGCTGTTATAAGCATAAAAAAGAAGATATACCTGATAAAGGTAATCGAACGTGGCCAACTTTTGCCGACGTTCGCGTGTCCTTTTACCTCGAAATGTCAAAAACAAAAGGAAACTGGAACAATGCTGCCAGCCCGTAAAGACTTTCCCCCTAAGATATTTTTAAAATCCCCCTAATTTCATTGCAATTTTTCCTTGACAAAATATGTAGTATATTTATATTTTTATGTAGTCAATTATGTGGTTTCAAACCTCATAAAATGGAAATATAATTAGGTAATATCATTTATTATGTTTAAAACAGCATATCGTCATCGTCGTCAGTGATTTCAGAGTTGCTAGGTGCTAAGTCCGTTTTTTTTAAATCATAACATTCGTCCAAAGTACCCAGAGCCTGAAAACAAAGGTGTGTTTTCCAGTGATGGCTTATAACACTAAAATGAGGTCTCCTACTCCTGTTGGTCTCATTAGTAGATAAGCTCAAAGATGCGCAATGAGCCATGGAGAGAGCTATGCTCATCGAGATTTCCTTGCGTGATAGCATCCAAACCAAAATGAGGAGATCCACAGTCCACAGAGGTCAATAATTGGTCTTAGAATTATCAAATTGAAATGGCAGTGGGAAGGCCGCATCGCTTGCAGAACCGTAAATAGGTACCATAGGTCGGCCCCCTGCTAGGTGGACCGATGACTTGGTCAAAACCGTGGGGAGCCGTTGGATGCAGGACGCGAACAGCTGCTCAAAGTAGGGCTCTATGCGGGAGGCCTATGTTAAGCAGTGGGCATCTTCAGGCTGATGATGATGTTAAAAGTATATGACGAACTTATAAGGGTTCCAAAATAGACCACCTATTTGTTATGTAGGTACAATACCTAGAAAAAAACATTATTTTTTCTTCTAAATATCTTAATTATCATCCAAATGCATGAACAAATATCGGCCATTTGTGGCCACGCTGATCAAGATATGATTTTGTTTGGTGGGACAGAGCGATTCACTGCGCTCAAAAATATATCAATAGGTGCAAATTGGCACCATTCAGAAATATAAGACTGTTTTAATATACTTAAACCCTAATAAGTTCCCCCCCCAAAAAAAACCCTAAAGAAATCATACCTCTAAACTTTCTACTTTCCACACTTCTTTCCCCTAAATTTTGGGGAAAAACCCCCAAGTTGGCAGCACTGAACTGGAAAGGAACGGAACACCGTTCCGAAGCTAGCAGCAAAATGTGTTCAACTGTCAATATACTCATCAATAATAAAATAACCAAAGAGAGTTTTGGCGGGAACGTGAAAAAGTTCACGTCGTTGCATTGTATTATTTCACAAAACTTATGCTTTTTCTAGTGTTAATGTTTAAAATTAGTGGCATTTTACGCATTGAGTGCTGAATTACGAGTATAAGTGTGGGCAAGTGATATAATGTAGTGAAACGTGGTTTTTCGTGTTGCTTCCAAAATTCCATAGAAGCCTCTAGTAAAGTTGCCACTACTTTACTAGGGCATAACTTAGACTGGATTATGACTACCTGACTTAGACTGGACTATGACTACCCTGACTGACTGTGACTAAGACTTGACTTTACATGAAATATTTCATAATACGATGAAAAACTACAATACTTGACACTGGCTAAATACACTATGTGTGGAGCCAAACTATAAGAAAAAAAAAAAAAAACCAAAGCGTTAGCATATAGTAGTCTGTGAAAATAACTTAGATAAGGGAATCGTAAGGATCCGCCGCAAAGGTATCTATACCGTGGATGTATATACTACGTAATCAGGATAGCGTAGTTTTTCATAAAAACAAGCCGAGCGAAAGATACGTGGAGTTGGAGCTTGTCTATTTCTATTAGGGTGTCCACAAGTTTACGAAGTTTTCAGACTCATGGTCTGCACAATGGTAGTTAGTACCTACTGGGCACTAGGTACCTACTTATAACTCGTTTCAATAAAGAAAAGATTTGAAAAGAGCAGATATTTCTATTGTTATCTTACTCCCACTGCACTTAGACATAATAGTGCCAACTTAAATAATAGGGTGAATTTGTTGGCACAGGATGATGGCGTACAAGAAAAGAGGCCTATCCTGAGCAGTGAACGATCGCACGAAAAACGATGGTGACTTCGGTAATATCCAAATAAATCTCCCAGAGAATCTGTGTGGAGAACTACCTTAGTTCTACTAACATGGATCCATGTTAGGGGAGCCCACTGGATGGAGAGCAGCCTTCGTTTCGTGCTTCTTACGCTGTGGTTGTCTCATAGCGAGGTAAAATGCAAAGAAGACAAGAAAAATTAAACTGATAAATCGCATTCGCAAAAACCGTATTTATCCTCTGCTGTGGCATTATACACTTCAAGATCTTTTCAATAAGCATAAGAAATATCTAGTTTCTTCTTTAAATAGGAGTACCGAATAAAGTAACGCAGAACACACCAATGCTGCGTCTTCAAGTTCATGGTCGTCACTCGAGAACCTTTCTTCCCCATACGTGGCCTGCCCCATAGTGCCCATTGCTATTTCATCTTGCTAATTTTAAGAGCTATATCGGTCACTTTAGTTCTCCTCCGGTGAATGAGGAGTAATTCCGGAGCTTATCTCGCAGAGAAACACGGAGCATAGCTCTCTCTATAGCTCGTTGCGTGACTTTGAGCTTGCTAATGAGGCCAACAGTAAGAGACACGCCCGGCTAGCATGCGCACCGCGACCAAATTTTCTTGACACTTTATGTCGTCACAGACCGTGACAAGACTATGGTAGCGTGTAAGTGTCTCTCACTTTAACAGAGATGACAAGTTTTCTCGTGGTGCGCATGCTAGGCCATAATGTCTCAGTTCCATAAGTCATCACTGGCAACACACATTGATTGAAAACCTTCGTTTTCAGGCTCATTGTTTTAATGTAATCAAGTTGACACATTGATTGAAAACCTTCGTTTTCAGGCTCATTGTTTTAGTGTAATCAAGTTGAAGTTTGTATGCAGTATGGGTGGCATCGGCGCCATATTGTGTTCCCAAAGTGCCGCAAGTCACGGAATATGTTTCACTTCCTCTACTATTCCCTTATCAAAGGTTTAAAAACAGATATTTTCCAGGGGCTCAATTCTGTATGAAAACACAGATTCCACACGATACAGAAACCACGTCGTTATCGTGTCTTGTTCAAATCGTGTCGCAGCAAGGAATCGTCAATTTTTGTATTCTGTATAATCTAAGACACATTGGTGTCGAGCGCGACGGGCTGGTGAAAATCACGGCGAGCCGATGGATGCACGAGGGGAGCAGCCGCTCAAAGTGGCACTCTGTGGGGGAGGCCTATGTTCAGCAGTGGACGTCTTCAAGCTGGATGATGGTGATGATTATGATGATGATGATGATGAGTTATAGTAAAGGCATATAAAACTAGCCCGGCCCCCCACGGGGTGGACCGACGATCTGGTGATAATCACGTCGAGCCGATGGATGCACGAAGCGAGCAGCCGCTCAAAGTGGCACTCTGTGGGTAAGGCCTATGTTCAGCAGTGGACGTCTTCAAGCTGGATGATGGTGATGATGATGATGATGATGATGAGTTATAGTAAAGGCGTATAAAACTAGCCCGGCCCCCCACAGGGTGGACCGACGATCTGGTGATAATCACGTCGAGTCGATGGATGCACGAGACGAGCAGCCGCTCAAAGTGGCACTCTGTGGGTAAGGCCTATGTTCAGCAGTGGACGTCTTCAAGCTGGATGATGGTGATGATGATGATGATGATGATGATGATGATGATGAGTTATAGTAAAGGCGTATAAAACTAGCCCAGCCCCCCACAGGGTGGACCGACGATCTGGTAATAATCACGTTGAGCCGATGGATGCACGAGGCGAGCAGCCGCTCAAAGTGGCACTCTGTGGGTAAGGCCTATTAATTAATATTGGCATAAGTGGTGGTAACTTTTAACGGGTTGATGTTTCGGAACGCGCCTGAGCGGAACATGATTTTTGACAGTTCAAATCGCGCCAATCCCAGTTAATTCCACATTCATTTCGCGCGGTTTCGTTCTCATTTCATAGAGAATAGAGTTTTGCAGATTTCTTATGTAAGACAAGGAATTCGCGTGGTTTCGAAGCAAGGAATCGTAAATTGGTCTTACAGAATCTGCCTTTGAGAAACTAAAAATTAATACTTTCTGAGTTTTTCCATGGTCGTGTCAATGCAGGATGCAGGACGAATTGACCAATAATATGCTTTGAATATGTACGAGTAGAACCGTAGTATATGACGTCATTCATGGACAACAAGGAGAGCGCTATACATTCGGTACTAAGCAAAAAAAAGACGAACGTAATATCTTTGGTCCTTGTCACCGTTACCGGGTTTTTTTATTTGGCTTCGTTTGATCTAAGCCAAACAGGTAACCAATTTTTTTAAATTGTTGTTTTTTATGAAATAATCATATATAAATGGTGATCTAGGCAATAAATATTTGAGACATAATGTGTGTGCAGTAGGTGGTTGCAGCATTTTAAGCAACAGAAGTCGCACTGAGGCGTAAATATGAAGGAATAACATTTCACAAGTAAGTAGCCATTATTTTGTCTATTTTCCCTTTTAGAAGTGTTTATTGTGAAAAATATAAATACAGCGTGACATTTCATGTAATAACAAGTCCTCAGCTAAACAGAAAAACAGCTAAATGATTAATTAATGGATAAAATAACCATACTTAACCAAAAAATTTCATTGTCAAGGTACTGCCAGTTTATGCTTTTTAATTTCCCATAAAACCAGCTAGGTACCATGTTGATTTGCAAATGCTTATAAGTCGGGAAAAATCCTTTTGTAGGTATATTAGCTAATTATTTGCTTGATTTCACTAAGTAAAATATACCTATCATTTTATATTTAGGGGTCAGGTGGGGTAATCTATCCATTATGTGAATTCTGCTAGGACGCTAACTTTTTTAACACATAGAAAGCCTAAATCTGAAATGGCAAATGACGGCAATAAATACTTTTCAAGAAAATAATTTTTGAAAATTCAATTTCTGTGAACGAAATATCACTTCTGTAGTAATATACTAGCCTCCTTTACATCATAGAGTTCTTGGACTCCTTTTAGTTACGACTACAGAAATGTGATGTATGACAATGTCATGTCATTGCTATCGTGTCACTATACGTAATATTCTTATTGTTGAATAAAACCAATATTTCCTTGGTTTTGTCTTTATCTTATCAATTTATTCAACAATAATGTTTTAAAAATGTCAAGAAATGATCCTAGCTGTTCATCGACGGAAACAAACTCTATAGTTCGATTTCTTCGACCAGATCGATTTGACGTCGAGCCTGAAGCACCATCGGCTGATATAAAATGGAGCCACTGGCGGTATACCTTTTTAAATTTTCTATGCGAAGAAGAATCAAAACAGATTCCTGATTCAATTAAGCTGAAACTACTGATCAATCATCTGTCACCGACTATCTATTCACATATTCGGGAATGCAATACATATGAAGCTGCTATTAGATTACTTGATGGTATTTACATTAAACCTAAAAATGAAATTCACGCACGGCATACGCTCGCTATCAGGAAACAAAAGCCAGAAGAATCGATTTCTGAATACATTCGTGCTCTCAAACAATTGGCACATGATTGCAACTTTAAAACTGTGACAGCGGAGCAAAACAGAAATGAGTACATTCGAGACGCGTTCATAACTGGTATTTTAAGTCAAAAAATACGTCAACGACTTTTGGAAAACTTGACACTAACACTAGATGAAGCTCAAAACCAAGCTGTGTCTCTAGAAACTGCTGAGAAAAATTCTTCAACTTATACAAGCAACAATTTTCTTCATATGCATGCAGTGACTGATTCGGACATCAACGAAAACGCTAAAACAGATAGTACGTTTGCCGCTGCAACAAATCAGAGTAAGCGATGTTTCTTTTGTGGAAGTAAAAACATACACCAGCGTATAAAATGTCCTGCTTTCAATGCGACTTGTCAGAAATGCTCGAAAAAAGGTCATTATGCAACTGTTTGTAGAAGTAACGGACCCGTAGTAAACGCTATTGATACTGATGTTAATGCAACTGATACTAAACACATATCTGCTGCTTCTCCGTCAAGTCTAACTAAAGCAATGGTTCCTGTAATGGTTAATCATTTTCAAACTGAGGCATTAATTGACACGGGGAGCTCAATCAGCTTTATAAATAAGACTAGTATTTTGCCCCGTGCGCGGGCCGCGAGCGGCCCGCGTGTGTGTTTTCGTGGCGTTCCATTTGTTCAAAACGCTATACTTGGAGCTAAACTTTAAATTTTGCAAGTACTTGTACAAAACTGCCGTATTTATCAAAGAAAATGATAATGCGCGTGACTTTGCATGGCGGCCATTTTGTTTGACTTGACAGCGTCATTTGCACCATGAGTAGGATGCAACCGGCACACATGCACCGTGCGCGGTGCAAGTGCTGATCGTGACCGTCCACTTATACCAAACTACAGTAAACTAACTCGCTTCGCTCGTCGTCGCATTGGGTATGTCGGAAAAAATTTGACGTTTGACACCTGTCAAAAATTGACATTTGACAACTGTCCTAAAAATTGACATTTGACATCTGTCAAAAAAATTGACATTTGATATTTGTCAATAAATTTGACATCTGTCAAAAAATTTGACAATTGACATCTGTCAAAAGTTTGACATTTGACATCAATCAAACTGACATCTGTCTACACTTGACAGCGGTATTAGAACAGTGCGCAGGTTGCAAGCGGCACACTTGCACCGTGCGCGGGCCGCACGCGGCCCGCACACGGTGCAAGTGTGCAGGTGCAAGTGTTAGTTGTGACTGTCCAATTATACCAATGAGAGACAATAAACTAACTCACTCATCGCCGCATTTGGTAGGTTGGAAAAAAAAATTGACGTTTGACATCTGTCCAAAAAATTGACATTTGACATTGGCAATAAATTTGACATCTGTCATCAAATTTGACATTTGACATCTGTCAAAAGTTTGACATTTGACATCAATCAAACTGACATCTGTTTACACTTGACAGCGGTATTAGAACAGTGCGCAGGTTGCAAGCGGCACACTTTCACCGTGCGCGGGCCGCACGCGGCCCGCACACGGTGCAAGTGTGCAGGTGCAAGTGTTAGTTGTGACTGTCCAATTATACCAATGAGAGACAATAAACTAACTCACTCATCGCCGCATTTGGTAGGTTGGAAAAAAAATTGACATTTGACATCTGTCCAAAAAATTGACATTTGATATTTGTCAATAAATTTGACATCTGTCAAAAAATTTGACAATTGACATCTGTCAAAAGTTTGACATTTAAAATCAATCAAACTGACATCTGTCTACACTTGACAGCGGTATTAGAACAGTGCGCAGGTCGCAAGCGGCACACTTGCACCGTGCGCGGGCCGCACGCGGCCCGCACACGGTGCAAGTGTGCAGGTGCAAGTGTTGGTCGTGACCGTCCACTTATACCAAACTACAGTATACTTGGTGCTTGCTTCGCTCGTCGTTGCATTTGGTAGGTTGGAAAAAAATTGACATTTGACATCTATCAAAAAATTTGACATCTGTCAAAATTTTGACGTTTGACATCTGTCACACTGACATCTGTCAAAATTACAACTATCTCCTTCCGAAACTGTAGTACCATAGGCAATAAAACGGAAAACAGCAATTTTGATAATAGTATATACGGCGGCCATATTGAAAAATGACAGATGTCAAAATTTGACCAAACCATGTTGATCAGCATCCTTTGGGGCCCCCAGATATCGATTTACATCCCGATCGGAGCTTCTTTATTTTCGGACGCGGACCAATGGACCGCCATTTTGAAAAACATTCTTTTTCACTGTATGCCCCTCTCAAAACTGTACAATATTAGAACAAACCCTCCCTACAAAAGTCTCACAGTTTCGGTGTTATTTGCGAATTAAAAATCCTAAAAAAGTGAAATTGCATGTTCGCAATATTTCAAAATGGCGGAATCAAAAAAGTTTTTACACATTCCTACCAAGTGTACCGTGGGATTTTCAGATATCGATTTTCATTCGGATCGGACAACTTTTACTATGAGTCGGTACGTCTACAGCCGCCATCTTGAAAAAAATTGATTTCACTGATATTGCATTCTTACCCTTATAACATCTATACTTGATCCCCAGGAACGACTTTTCTAAATCACTCGCAACGGAGGCGCAAAAAAGCAAAGTTGATATTTCAATAAAAGCACCTTTGTATGGCAGCCCCATTGAAAGTTGACACATGTCAAAATTTGATTACAGAATGTTGATCATCATCCTTGGGGACCCCCAGATATCGATTTTCATCCGGATCGGTGAAACTTTTTTTTCCGCCGCGGCCAAAATTTCCGCCATTTTGAAAAAAAAAAATTTTTCGCAATCTTCCCCTCTGACCTCCAACTAATATTAGTTCGAGCTCTTTATACTAAAGTGTCATAGTTTCGCCGTCATTTATGGTTAAAATTTGTATGGCGGATTTTTTTTTCCGCCATTTTGAATTTTTTTTGACATCTCCAAAATCGTCCCAGGGTTTGCTATGACATTCCTTAAAACGCACATGATCTATCTTTTATGGTTTGGCCAGGCCGTTGACCGTCCGAGTGACCGAAGTTCGGAAGACCAGGTCGCGAATTTTTTTGAAGACACCTCGATCATCTGGACACAAAACACAACAAAGACATTCAAAATTTTCCATAGGTGTCGAGAAACAATGCGTCAAAAATGAAAAAAAAAATTTGTATGGCAGCCATCTTTAAAAATGGCGGAATTCAAAATTTTTTTTGAAATATCGAATCTGCGGCCCCGAAAACCCCCCAATGCAAAAAATCACCCCGATCGGACCAACTTTCAAAATGGCCGCCATTTTGAATCCGCCATCTTGGATTTTCATGACAACCATCTGACAGCCCCCGTCATCCTCTATGACATTTGGTCGAGCACCACCCACATACCTCTTACCGTTGCCGAATTATGAGCGTTTCAATTTTGTATGGGGGCCACCGTTTTTTGTTCGGGGGCCCCCATTTTTTTCATTTCTCTGGAAACATCCCAGGGTCTACTCCAACATTAGTTAAAACTGGACCCCCATATCTCTTGTCGTTTTCGAGATCCGTTGACCTGTTCCATCTCAGAGACGATTTTCTGGTAATGTCAGATTTTTCCTGGGGTGACATGACCCATCACTATACAGCCTCATACTCAGTTTTGACTGACCACTTCTGAGAGCTGAGATCAATTATGTCAATCATCAGTCAGTCAGTCACTCATGGGTATCCAATTTTATAGTAATAGTAACTTGTCGTTTTCGAGATCCGTTGACCTGTTCCATCTCAGAGACGATTTTCTGGTAATGTCAGATTTTTCCTGGGGTGACATGACCCATCACTATACAGCCTCATACTCAGTTTTGACTGACCACTTCTGAGAGCTGAGATCAATTATGTCAATCATCAGTCAGTCAGTCACTCATGGGTATCCAATTTTATAGTAATAGTAAAGTAAAGTAAAGTAATAAAAAAAAATATCAAAAAATTTGACATCTGTCAAAATTTTGACGTTTGACATCTGTCACACTGACATCTGTCAAAATTACAACTATCTCCTTCCAAAACTGTACCATAGGCAATAAAACGGAAAACAGCAATTTTGATAATAGTATATACGGCGGCCATATTAAAAAATGACAGATGTCAAAATTTGACCAAACCATGTTGATCAGCATCCTTTGGGGCCCCCAGATATCGATTTACATCCCGATCGGAGCTTCTTTATTTTCGGACGCGGACCAATGGACCGCCATTTTGAAAAACATTCTTTTTCACTGTATGCCCCTCTCAAAACTGTACAATATTAGAACAAACCCTCCCTACAAAAGTCTCACAGTTTCGGTGTTATTTGCGAATTAAAAATCCTAAAAAAGTGAAATTGCATGTTCGCAATATTTCAAAATGGCGGAATCAAAAAAGTTTTTACACATTCCTACCAAGTGTACCGTGGGATTTTCAGATATCGATTTTCATTCGGATCGGACAACTTTTACTATGAGTCGGTACGTCTACAGCCGCCATCTTGAAAAAAATTGATTTCACTGATATTGCATTCTTACCCTTATAATATCTATACTTGATCCCCAGGAACGACTTTTCTAAATCACTCGCAACGGAGGCGCAAAAAAGCAAAGTTGATATTTCAATAAAAGCACCTTTGTATGGCAGCCCCATTGAAAGTTGACACATGTCAAAATTTGATTACAGAATGTTGATCATCATCCTTGGGGACCCCCAGATATCGATTTTCATCCGGATCGGTGAAACTTTTTTTTCCGCCGCGGCCAAAATTTCCGCCATTTTGAAAAAAAAAATTTTTCGCAATCTTCCCCTCTGACCTCCAACTAATATTAGTTCGAGCTCTTTATACTAAAGTGTCATAGTTTCGCCGTCATTTATGGTTAAAATTTGTATGGCGGATTTTTTTTTCCGCCATTTTGAATTTTTTTTGACATCTCCAAAATCGTCCCAGGGTTTGCTATGACATTCCTTAAAACGCACATGATCTATCTTTTATGGTTTGGCCAGGCCGTTGACCGTCCGAGTGACCGAAGTTCGGAAGACCAGGTCGCGAATTTTTTTGAAGACACCTCGATCATCTGGACACAAAACACAACAAAGACATTCAAAATTTTCCATAGGTGTCGAGAAACAATGCGTCAAAAATGAAAAAAAAAATTTGTATGGCAGCCATCTTTAAAAATGGCGGAATTCAAAATTTTTTTTGAAATATCGAATCTGCGGCCCCGAAAACCCCCCAATGCAAAAAATCACCCCGATCGGACCAACTTTCAAAATGGCCGCCATTTTGAATCCGCCATCTTGGATTTTCATGACAACCATCTGACAGCCCCCGTCATCCTCTATGACATTTGGTCGAGCACCACCCACATACCTCTTACCGTTGCCGAATTATGAGCGTTTCAATTTTGTATGGGGGCCACCGTTTTTTGTTCGGGGGCCCCCATTTTTTTCATTTCTCTGGAAACATCCCAGGGTCTACTCCAACATTAGTTAAAACTGGACCCCCATATCTCTTGTCGTTTTCGAGATCCGTTGACCTGTTCCATCTCAGAGACGATTTTCTGGTAATGTCAGATTTTTCCTGGGGTGACATGACCCATCACTATACAGCCTCATACTCAGTTTTGACTGACCACTTCTGAGAGCTGAGATCAATTATGTCAATCATCAGTCAGTCAGTCACTCATGGGTATCCAATTTTATAGTAATAGTAATAGTAATAGTAATAGTAAAGTAAAGTAAAGTAAAGTAAAAACTAGCCCAAGAAATCAACCTTAAGCAGAGACCTCACAAGCAATCTATTACCTTAGCTTCTCTCAATCACGTATCATTTGTGGAAGGAATATGCAATGCGACTATTAATATAGACAAACACACTTACACGAATCAACCATTACTAATCGTCGACAATTTATGTGCTGACTTAATCATAGGACATGATATATTAAAAGACCACAAAACGTTGGAATTTAATTTTGGAGGATCACGAGATACTTTGAAAATATGCGTTATAGAAGCATCTGTTCCTCCCGCGTCAATATTTACCAATCTTTCGAATAATATCAGACCTATAGCAATAAAATCAAGACGCTACACTGAAGATGATGAGCGATTCATTCAGGAAGAGGTAGCCAATTTACTCAAAGACGGAGTAATTGAACCAAGCACATCACCTTGGCGAGCTCAAGCTTTAGTAACTAAAAGTACTACACATCGAAAACGTCTCGTTATTGATTATTCACAAACGATCAATCGATTTACAGAACTTGATGCTTACCCATTGCCAAATATTGAGTCCATGGTCGCTAACGTTGCTAAATACAAATGTTTTAGTCAAATCGATTTAAAAAGCGCTTACCATCAAGTGCCCATTTTAGCGGCTGAACGAAAATATACAGCATTTGAAGCTTGTGGCGCCTTATATCAATTTACGAGAATTCCATTCGGAGTTACTAATGGTGTGGCTGCTTTTCAGAGAACACTTCAGTATATAATCCAAGCTGAAAACTTAAAAGGAACCTTCTCATATCTCGATGACGTCACCGTTTGTGGTAAGAATAAGGAAGATCACGATCAAAAATTTGTTAGAATTCATGAACGCTGTAAAGAAATACAAACTTACTTTAAATGAGGACAAATGCACGTTTAGATCTGAGAGTATCAATCTATTGGGCTATTCGATACACAATAATGTAATCAAACCTGACAAAGAACGCCTGCGACCTCTTCTGAATCTTCCTGTTCCATCAGACTCCACTTCCCTAAGACGTGCATTGGGGATGCTAGCACATTATTCTAAATGGATACACAACTTTTCACACCATATTAAGCCATTAATTGACAATGCGCAATTTCCGCTCAGCGAAGAAGCGACAAATTGTTTTGAAACAATGAAAACAGAAATCGCCAAAGCTTCTCTAACTGCTATAGACAACGATGAAACTTTTATGGTTGAAACCGATGCGTCAGAACACTCCTTAGCAGCGACACTCTCGCAAAATGATCGTCCGGTTGCATTTTTTTCACGGTCACTATCTAGTACTGAACGCGGACATTCATCCATCGAAAAAGAGGCGAGCGCAATCGTAGAAGCCCTTCGAAAATGGCGTCATTTTTTAATAGGCAGACATTTTATTTTAAAAACAGATCAACAATCTGTAGCTTTTATGTTTGATCAAAAACACTCGAGTAAAATCAAAAACGAAAAAATCGAAAGGTGGCGATTGGAATTATCCTGCTACAAATACGACATCATTTATCGCCCCGGGCGGGAAAATACTGTAGCAGATGCGTTGTCTAGAGTATGCGCTCATATTAATGCTCCGAACAAGCTCTATGAGCTACATGATCAATTATGTCACCCAGGAGTCACCAGAATGGTACATTGGGTGCGATCCAAAAATCTTCCATATCACATTGAAGAGATTAGATCAATGACTTCATCCTGCAAAATCTGTGCTCAGATCAAACCACGATTCGCCCAATCGAAAGGTCAACTAATAAAAGCTATTGCTCCATTCGAGAGACTAAATATAGATTTTAAAGGGCCTCTACCATCAAATACACGGAATCGATACATACTAACCATCATAGACGAATATTCAAGATTTCCATTTGCATATCCTTGCAGTGATTTATCTACAGATATCAAGTGCTTAAAAGATCTTTTCTTCACGTTTTGGTTTCCATCATACATTCATTCTGACAGAGGATCTTCATTTATGTCTGAAGATCTCAAGAATTTTTTGTCTAATCAGGGGGTTGCTACAAGCAGAACAACACCCTACAATCCCCAAGGTAATGGCCAAGTCGAGCGGCTTAACGGCACATTATGGAAAGCAATCCAGCTAAGCCTCCTCTCAAAAGAAATGGAAACAGCAAATTGGGAGCTAGTCCTACCTAATGCTTTAAACGCGATTCGTTCACTCCTTTGCACAAAAACGAACGTCTCACCACATGAACGATTGTTCTTGCACCAACGTCGATCACCTAACGGAGAATCGTTGCCTTCGTGGCTCACTAATGGTCCGGTACTAATAAAAAAGAACGTGAGGACTTCCAAATACGATCCTTTTGTTGAGGAAGCTGAGGTCTTGCATGTAAATCCTACGTACTCATACGTGCGCCTAGCAGATGGCAGGGAGAGTACTGTCTCCAACAGGCAGTTGGCACCGTTGCCTGAGATACCCATAATAGAATCTGATGATTACCAAGATGCTGTGGAAGAAATTAACACAGATAGTACAAATGGCATGCATGAAGCAAACACGGATAGTACGAATAACATGGATGATACTAATGCGGACAATAATCATGACACCGAAAGTCACCAGCTACGTCGCTCTGAACGTACTAGAAGACCTCCGTCGTATTTCCGTGATTATGTTGTTGGAATTCCAAGAGCGGGTGAATGTAGTAATATACTAGCCTCCTTTACATCATAGAGTTCTTGGACTCCTTTTAGTTACGACTACAGAAATGTGATGTATGACAATGTCATGTCATTGCTATCGTGTCACTATACGTAATATTCTTATTGTTGAATAAAACCAATATTTCCTTGGTTTTGTCTTTATCTTATCAACTTCAAAAATGGTTCACGGTTTTGACAGAAACGTTCCGATTCAATATTCTGACGGTAGGTTGACATTGGCGTTTGACTATTTTGCAGTTGACTATATTGACAGTTTTGTTTTTATTATCTGTTACCCGCAGTCATTATATTAGGTAGGTACCTACTTATTTAATAATAGCTGCCAGGTATCACTATATTAGCGCAGAATCTCCATCTCTTTCTTTGGGTGCCGTATAAGAGCAGACTATGGGACTATCCAGAGAATGGGCAGTAGCATTCTCCTTGGTACATTATAATCTTCTGCGATGACAAGCTACTTGCTATGCAAGGTGATTATGGCAAACCTCCCTATAATCAGCGCCTAAAATGGCGTTTTATGGGCATGCCTGTGTTCAGCACTAGACGTTTTCCAGCTGTTGATGTGAAATACGTGATTTTCGCCCATGGGACATTTACAATGACATTTGTAATGTAGTAGGTATTTGATTGATTTTATTACCTGTGTCGTCTATGACTGCAAATACTAACCCCACATTACGCGCCATTTCATGCATTATTTTCGTGTAAAAATGTACATAAACACTATTAAATTGCTTCATGGCATCAGCCGACTTGTGTTTTGTAAACTTAAAGATAGCTGATTTCTTTTTATTTTATGACCTAGCAGAAAGATTGTGTGACGCGTGTGCTAGAGCATTGAAACCATTTTGCCACATAGCATAGAGCTAAACTGCGTGATTTATTGATTACGATAGGGTTTCACTTAGGTACTCCTTCGTTTCACTTACCCCACCTGACCTTACATTTTAGTTTTTACAATAAAGAAGCAGTGAACACTGGTAAAACATAAATTCTAGGTATCAAGGTAAATTACTCTATAGATAGACCTAACGAAATCGCCCATTATCAACCCAAAATTTTGGGAGACGTTCTTATTCAGGCCGCACCTCGTGTGGGAGCAAGAAACAACTAGGCGGCCACGCGAAATAAATTTCTACTAGTGGGAATTCTATGTTAATATGTAATCGCTACCTTAGGTAGCGTCACATAATACTCTTTGATTAGTAAAATGCTGTCGTCCGAAGTTGGTAAATTAGTAGTGCTGCCATTAGAATAAAAATTAAAATCGATTTTTTAAAATGTATATCGACGCACACAAAGAGAATAATCGGTGCAAGCATTACATGCATCACCATCTCTATTTTTTAGTATCGTGGTGTGTGCCATTAATGGCAGATTTCTGTCATTTTGGCAGATTTGATGCTCTACACTGTCGCAGATGGTATATGTAATCGTTTCTAGTGAGTTTTTAATATTTTAAAATAAAAATAGAAAATAATTAACTCTGCACTTTTTTAACAGTTCATAAAATCTCAAAACCTAACAGTCAGATTTACTTAAAATTTGGTATGTTGTTTGGTATTTTTTGCATAGCTATCACCTCTCAGAGAGTTACTATATCATTGATATGTGTTGATAATAGAAGCAGAGGAAAAAGTTTTTTAAAAAAAAGCTGTGATGACTTACTGTGTACACTCAGCGGTGAACAATAAGTCACCCTCTGGTTAACAATGGCTCTAGGAGTTTGGGATAAATATTTAAAGACATATAATCAAGCATTTACATTTTTATTTGAAGAAAAATCTTGACGTATGATAAATGTACTAAGACTGTCTTAGCGCTTAAAAGGGAAACCGAAGATATAGAATAATTAGTTGTCAGTGTTTTTATGACATTGTCCAAAAAGTTTTTAGTAAAGTAAGACAATAACAAAGAAACAGTATTACTACAATACAATATAACAAATAAACTTTAACAAAAAACTTCTAAACTAGAAATAGTCTGTTAACACCGCACGCAAGTAGTCGGATGCTAGCGGGGCGTCTGCGCAATGCGGGGAACGGCGGTTGACCGATCACCCAAGGCCATGGGTCAAGTTGTTTGTTGCAAACTATAGTTGGTAGGTCATTCCTTTGGCTGTCCGAATTACAAATGAAGAATCAAAACGCTTTGTAGAGGGGGGCATGGATTTAGGGTTCATATTTATGTATTTCCCATCTCCTTTATGACATCTTGGGGCACATTTTTGGCAGAATTCTAGCCTTTAGGGCAGAATCTACAATTTACTGATGGTCACTCACACTGAGTTGACAGGTGGTTGACAGTGACACTGCACTGACTTTAAGCAGTACGCACTACGCAGCGCACGCACGTTTGTGATTGATTTTAGAAGAACATTTGGTTTTTGAAAGAAGAAGATTTGGTTTTTACTTTTTGATTTGTTATGTTTTGCACAGATCTCGACTAGTGTTTTTGTATACTTACATTTTTCATGTTCTTTAATTCCAACAATTGTAAACATTGTACATAATTCTATCTTATCTCAACCGAATCCAGCTGATTGTGATGTGTGTGATTGTGATTGCCGTGGTCAAGCCGTGGTGATTGCCAATCCAAATCTCGATATACTTATGTTAATTTCTGTCCTGTCTGCCACCACGAGTGCCTCACAAAATAATTTATGGGATACAACGAAAGCAGAATAAAATAATATTCGTCTGAAACAAAGCAGGTATGCCTATATAATAGATAGATACCTACTGCAAATTGTGATAAGATTGGGCTGGGAAATTTAGCTAGGTAGGTGGGTACAACACACTGTACTGTAGGACGTAATATCGCTTTCTCTAACGCCACAGGTCTCTCATGTAAGCACTGATGAATCATGATTCATGGCTTCACCCATTTACCTATTCTGCTTGAAAATGAACCTATGGTAGGTAGGTAGGTACAGATCTTTAGATCTTTAGGATCTTTAGTTATCGAAAGAGTTTCGATTCGAAATTTACACTCCATCTTCTTCATCTACATTCAGGGTGAAGGAGACGGAGAGTGTAGATTTCGAATTGAAACATTTTCGATGGGTTGTGGGAATTGGGGTGCTGTTGTAAGTAATCTTAGATAAGACTGAAAATATACTTCCTTCTTATAATTTTTCCTTACTTTTTTTCTCTTTTTTTTTCTTTCTTCCTTCTTTTCTACTTCTACTTACTTGGGTTGCCTCTTCAATCTTAAACTACCAAAATACATAGAATAAATAGGCAAAATCTAATTTCATTTTTATCATTCTTCCCAAAAATTATCTAATTCTTACTTTTTACAGGTAACTTGGAAGAATCACCTTTGTCAATGTACAGGGTATTATTGAAATAGAGGTTGCACACAGTGTTGTTAAAAACTGCACTAAATAACGTTAAAGTAAGTTGTTCGAATTGTATAATTAACAAATAAATTAAATAAATAGCCTCCAGTTTTTATTAACTTGCAATTCACTCACTTAACTCACAAAAAATTGAACAATTATTTCAGGAAATGCTAGAAGTTTGTGTGGACAGCTTAGAATCAGCGGTGAATGCAATTTATGGTGGCGCTGATGAGTTAGAACTTTGTAGTTCACTATGTGATGGAGGGCTCACCCCATCTCCTGGCCTGGTGAAGGAAGTTTTAAGAGTGGTAAGGTATATCTACCTACATTATAATTCAATCCATCCATACTAATATTATAAATCGAAAGTAACTTGGTCTGTCATTCTGTCTGTTTCTTGCTTTTTCATGACATAATGGCTAAGCAGATCTTAATGTAGATAGTTTGAATCACGAGAATATAGAGATACATACATGTTATCTTGATAAATTTCAACTTTAGCCTGTGTGCAAACTAAGCTGCAGTCAGCAGCTAGTTCTACAAGTTCCATCAATAGCTTCCAGATTTGTTAATAGCAAATGCTCTATATGTACTTTAATATTTTACAAAATGATACATAGTATAATGTATATAAAAATATTTACTTGAGATGCACAAAATATAATATAAAACTCTTAAGATGATTCCAAATGTATTTAATGTGTACCTGAAACTGTGTTATGCGGGCAACGCGACGGGAGGGGCGCCCGTGAACCCGCGCATGGATCCTCGCGTGGCACCGCCGCGGATGCCCGCCGCGGAGACCAGATTTCGCAGTGTTGCTACAAGAGATCAGTTTTAACGGTGTGCTTGTACAGGCGTAGGCATGCCGGTGCAGAATTTAATATTATTACTCAACAAAACGACGACGTCTAGTAAAAAAAAGACAGCCTAGCAGGCAGACCCACCCCAGCTTAGCATGCGTTACTAATTAATTTTACGCCCTAAACCTGTCCAAGGAAGAGAGAAGGGAGAAGGAATAGTAGATTAGTAGCCAAGGGCTGTAAGGCATCAATTGCACCCCGAGATATTTAGGCGCACGGGCGCCTATAGTTCGAGGGTGCAATTGATGCTTACACCCGAGCTAACTACTCTGCTTTACATCTCGATTGTGAGGTAAGTAAAAAAAACCGGCATTACAAGAATAAAGTAAAAGTTTTCTATTCCCGTCTTTTTTCATCTTTTTTTTTTTTTTTTTTTCAAGAATGAAATTGAGCTTCGCCGGTCGATATTTAAAATTGATGACTATTATACTCATACGAAGACAAGGCTGAATAGCGAAGCGACCTCTTTTGTCATTGGGCTGAATGCATGATGTCTATTGCCGGTTACGTTAATCACTCGTCACATTAACTATTTCGCCGCTAGCCCTAATAGGTCACTTTCATAATACGTCACCTTGTGCATCTAGTCAGTTTCCTTTACTTGTTTCATGCTGTATTTCGTCACTTTCCCAACTCGTCCGATGCATTTTTTTCAATGTACAGTGAGGCATAAAAACATAAAACTTTTTCGATGCATAAAAGAAGTTACACAAAAGTAGAATTCAAAAAAGGTTGTTACTGCTAGCGTATTTGAAATGATAAAAATATAATACTAAAAAGATTAGAGAAAAAAACAATTGAAATAAATCGGACAAAACGCCTGCATTATTAGATAAAAAACTAAAAAGTGTGTCGTAGACACTTTGTTTTTTTCTCTAATCTGTGGTCGTAGATGACTGCGTTGAAAAAAATGCCATTGATATGTCAGAATACTTAAACAGATTATGAAATTTCAACTATTATAAGCGAAAACAAAGAAGGTGGAAGTGAAATTATTTTATGTTATAATGGAAGCGTTTTTATGTTAGGAAATATTTATTTTTTTTAAGTTCTATAATTAATGTAATTTTGTTTATTTTAACAAGTTTGTAAGTTTATACTACCTATTGGATTATGAAATAATAAAATGTTGTCCCTACTGACTTTTATTTTGTTATTCATTGTACACATGCATCGGACGAGTTGGGAAAGTGACGAAATACAGCATGAAACGAGTAAAGGAAACTGACTACATGCACAAGGTGACGTATTATGAAAGTGACCTATTAGGGCTAGCGGCGAAATAGTTAATGTGACGAGTGATTAACGTAACCCTATTGCCGGTATGATGGTTAGATGTACGCTAACTTTTTGAAAGAGTGAAGAGTTTTTTTTTTAAATTACTTACCGCCCTAGGGCTTTTCTAGCTACATTATTACCCTAGAGCGCTAATTGGTTACCTACAAGCCCCATTTGGGGGTAATAAGTACCTACTTACCGAATATGAGAGATGGTAAAAGGATAATTAAATGGATGAATGTACCTACGTTTTTATCTGTTCAATTTGCCGTGCCAACGTTTATCCTTTTCCCCTATCTATTTCTACATCTTTTCTCTTCGAGAGGATAAGGAGTAGCTTCAACAGGGTATCCTTTGCAAATGTCGAGACAAGCCGCTGTACGTTATCTTTTATACAGTTCATTAAAATATTAGTCCATTTACCCCAAAAAGGGAGAAATCCCTAAAAGTGCAAACACTGGTGCAAACGCTGGCAGAAACTGCGCGTCTCTGCGCGGGCGTCCGTCGCACGGAGGCGGGCCCCGAAGCGTGGGTGCGAGGTGCGTGTCCCCGCGACAGACGCCCGCGTATGTCCCCACGACGGGGCACTTTTGTATGGGACCGCGTGGGCGCCTGCGTAACTCAGTTTCTGCCCTTACAGGTGAAAACACAACCAGCGAAGCGGAGAACTAAAGTGAACGTGATGCTGCGATGTCGTGGCGGGGACGACTTCATTTACTCAGAACCAGAAATAAATACCATGCTCTCGGACATTGAAATATTCAAAGATTTGGGCGCAGACAGATTCGTTTTTGGCGCCCTAAATGGAACACAAGTTGATGAGCCAATGTGTATAAAAATTATCGCCAAATCAAGCCCTGTGCCAGTCACATTTCACAGAGCGTTCGACTTATGCTCCAATCCGAAAACAGCAATAGAAACAGTCATAAAACTCGGCTTTGATAGATTATTGACGAGCGGTCAAAGACCAACAGCCGATGACATTGACGCTGTACATTTAATAAGATCGTTACTGGCCACATATGGAAGCCAAATAGATATTATGCCAGGTGCAGGTGTGAACACAAGGAATGCAAGAACTTTCATTGATATTGGCTGCAAAATAGTGCATAGTTCGTGTAAAATAGAAAGGCTTTTACCTACAATAGAAAGGCGGCTGACTATGGGAACTAGCGATAGTTGTAGGATATTTATAACAGACGAAACTATAGTAAGAAAAATGAAAGATGTTTTAAAAGATGTTAGACCAAGTGAAATTGTTAAGAGAGAAGCTGATTCTAGTACATAATCGGAATTTATAATCACTGTTAAGCACCTACTTATATTACTTTATACCACAGAGAATATAATATACTAATAGTTATACTAAATAAAATTTCTATACAACATTTCACAGTTATTTTACTTAATTCAAAATGAAACGATAAGAATAATCTGTGTAAAAATTAAAAATCTAAGATATAGGTAACCTTTTATGTAGCTCAATAGCTATATTGGGCAGCCCACAGAACAAGAAAAAGAAATAAGCTTCGCCCAAGATAAAAAATTCGCTTCGCCCCCCACGTCATTTTTTTTTCAACACATTTGCTCAAAAAATGTATTTACAAAGCTTGTATACGCTTGTATGTGTTGTTGTATTGTAAGCTTGTTGTATTGTTGTGTTCGAAAGTTAAACATTACGCACCATACAACGGACCGTGCGGTAAAATAGATACTCTCACCTAAGTACCTATTTTACCGCATCCTCCGTTGTATAGCGCCGTGCGTAATCTTTACGGCTTTTTTTTAATTTCCATAAAAAGTATATATGAATTCTGTTTATAGCAACACAAGTATTTATAGTCTGTGTCAATATTTTAGCGATTCGCTCTTATGTTTAATCTGTAACACAAGTGTCAACGACCTCACAAGAGAATAAGCGGCTTCACCATTTTACTGTACAAATTGTCGTAGTGAATAAAGGATTTGCAGTGCTACACGACTGGTTTCCATTCACAGTCCACCAAGCTCCCGACATTGGTCCTTCGAGTCTACAGTTCGTTTGTGTGTCGCGACTTGCAGATTGCAGAAAACGAATTGGCAGTGCCAAGACGCCATTGACGCATGGCCAGGTGGCCACGGCCAACGCTACGCTACGACATTTGCGAACAGTACGAGGTACACGAAGATTCAGCAGTAAAAGAAGCCAACAGAAGCATCACTGGATTATTTTGCTTTGCGAAATATTACACAAAGCTGCGAGAAAACAGTGCGAAAAATTGCTTCTCGAATCCATTCATTCATAAATTTTTGTGTTTCGTCATCTCGTTGAAAAGAGATAAAAATTACCATTGAAGAAAGAAAATCACCCAAGAGCGAGCGGGATAGCTGGCTGCAATCCTGCCTGCCGCAAGTGAGGACGGCGAGCGCAGGCGACCAACCAGCGGCGACGGGCGACGCGACGCAAGCGACCCCGCGCAGGCACGCCACGAAACTCGGATTGCCGTGAGAATTTCTGGTCAAACTCGTGAAATCGGCCATTTTGAGTCATCAAGTATTCTAGTTTTCAACCTTTCAACGTGCTTTACGTAAAAATTATTGTTAATCGAGGTTTAAGGTATTGTGCATTTAAAAATGGAGGAAAAAAAGCTTGTAGTGAACAGAGGCTATGTAAAAGTTATAAGACAGACGCTGGCAGCTCTAAAAAATTTAGATGTGGGAGTCGATGGTTGGGACCCAATACTCCTTGGTATCCTGACACGTAAGCTGGATGCATATGGTTCTCGTTCTTACCAGCTTGACAGGGACCAGGACACGAACCCGACCATGGAGGAATTCCTAAACTACATGGATAAACGAGCTCTTTCTTTAGAAAACACTGAACAGCACTCGGAGCAGCCCGAAACTAAGCGCCAGTCTGCAAATATGACACCAAAAAATAAGGTAGTGTTGGCTGCAGCAACAAGAACCCCAATGGAATGCATATATTGTGCTCCTGCCGCTTGAAGAAACAAAAAACACACTTGCCTGCAATGACAACCAACGCAACAAAACTGCACACGAACAAGAGTTGTGTTTGATGCTTCTATGAAAACTAGCAATAAAGTCTCATTAAATGATATTTTATTAAATGGGCCTATGGTTCAAAAAGAATTATTTGATATTGTATCATTATTCAGGGTAGGAAAATATACACTGAATGCAGATATTAAAAAGATGTTCCGCAATATATTAATAAATCCGGAACACGCTTCACTCCAGAATATTTTGTGGCGCGAGAACCCCAATCAGACAATTAGATGTATATGTCTTGATACTGTCACATATGGAGTCAAATCTTCAAGCTATTTGGCCACACGCTGTTTATTCGAACTTGCACAAAGGCATGAGCATGACTTACCTCTAGCATCTTCCATCATAAAACATTGCACCTATGTTGATGACATTTTGTATTCATGCTCGGATATAAACAAATTGCTTGACGCGAAAGAACAATTGCGCGAAATGCTAAGTTATGCAAGCTTTGGCCTGCACAAATGGGCTTCTAACACCCCATGCATTCTGTCTGATATACCAGAAGCAGAGCAGCAATTCACCAAGCTTGATTTCCAAAAAGGAAGCTTAAATATGAAAGCATTAGGACTCACGTTTGATGTTAAGAATGATTGTTTCACAATCAATAGTCCAATACCTTTCGATAAAAATAAAATAACAAAAAGGGAGGTATTAAGTTACATTTCAAAATTTCATGATCCGATGGGTTATGCGAGCATTATTATTATTAAGGCAAAAAGTATCATGCAAAAATTATGGTCTCTAAATATAGGTTGGGACTCATGCTTGCCTAGCGATATAGCTGATGAATGGATAGAATTTTCTAATAGCCTAGCTGCTATGCAGCCCGTCCATTTAGGTCGATACATCCCGACAGACGATGCAGCTGAAGTGCAGCTGGTAGGTTTTGCTGACGCCTCCAGCACAACAGGATATGGTTGCTGCATATACTTACGCGTGGTCGACAAAACAGGTAAACCTGAATTATATTTGCTCTGTTCGAAGTCGCGAGTTAACCCACGTGCAAATCCATTAACCATACCCAGATTAGAGCTCAATGCTGCGTTGCTTTTATCCACATTAATGGAAAGAGTGCATGACACCCTATCCAAAACCATAAAAATTGATAGTGTACACTTATTCACAGATTCAAAAATTACTTTAGCTTGGATAAATAGTGAAATAAATAAATTGCAAGCTTATGTTTCGAACAGGGTGAGTGTAATTCAGCAAAAAACTGGTAAGTGGACATGGCTGTATGTGCCATCGACAGATAACCCTGCAGATCTTATTAGTAGGGGAATCAGCCCACAAGATTTTCCAAATTGTGACCTCTGGTGGAAGGGGCCAAAATTCCTACAAGGTAAATATGACTTCAAAAATGAAAATTTAGACTTGCCTGTCGAGCTGCCTGAAATGAAAGCTTTGAAATCCAATAATAGTAAAGCGGTACTTACGACAGTCATGTTTAACGAATTTTTCCAAATACTAGATAGGTATTCTGATATAGGTAAAATGACACGAGTACTAGGCTACATTCTTAGATTCTGTCATAACATAAAAGGTGGTATAAAGGATCAAAGGAAAGTACTCAGTCCTGATGAGCTAGAGCGTGCGTTGCATATGATAATAAAACATGAGCAATCTCTTCATTTCAAAGATGAATTAGAATCATTGCGAAAAGGCAACTGCGTGCGAGGCCCACTGAAACCTCTACATCCTTTTTTAGACCAAAAGGGACTACTTAGAGTAGGTGGACGATTAGATAACTCGGATATACCATTATTACAAAAGCATCCTATCATTTTAGCTAAAAAATCTCGAATAACTGAACTTATAATATTAAATGAGCACCTTAGATTATCCCATGCTGGGCCTAAGTCGCTTTTAGCTAATTTAAATCAAAAATATTGGTTGATAAATGGGATACGACAAGTTAAAAAAGTTACTCACAAATGCTTGGTTTGTTTCAGGCTGAAGGCTGATGCAGCGAAGCAGCTGATGGGATCCTTGCCTCAAGGACGAGTCACCGCATGCAGACCGTTCCAGAAAGTAGCCATGGACTTCGCTGGGCCAATCCAAGTAAAAAATTCACGAGTACGAAGGGCTTTAATCTCAAAAGGCTATGTATGCGTTTATGTTTGTTTTGTCACAAAGGCAATTCATTTAGAATTAACTTCAGATCTCACTACAGAAGCTTTCTTAGCAAGCTTTAAACGATTTATAAGCAGACGAGGCTTGCCCAGCGACGTCTATTGTGATAATGGCGGATGTTTCCGTGGGGCAAGGAATCAGCTTGCCGAGCTGTATAAGCTATTAAATTCTGCTGATTGCCAGACGCCTGTGCAATCCTATGCAGCCAAAGAAGGCATTAAATTTCATTTTACGCCAAGTTACGCGCCTGTCTTCGCAGGGCTTGCAGAGGCAGCGGTAAAAAGCATGAAATTTCATTTAAAACGAATAATATTAGATGCTAAATTAACTTACGAACAATTAAGTACTGATTTGTGTCAAATTGAGGCAGTCCTCAATTCGCGACCTATTTTGCCTCTCTCCGAAGATATAAATGACTACTGCTACCTGACTCCTGGGCACTTTTTGATAGGATCAGCCTTAACAATGTATCCAGAAACAGATTTTTCTGAGACTAGGACTAATAGGCTTGGTTTCTGGCAACAATGTACTCAATTGAAACAAAGGTTTTGGAAGGCTTGGTACAAATATTACTTGAACACTTTGCAAAATAGAAGTAAGTGGTGTATATCTATGCCTAATGTAACTGTAGGTACTTTAGTATTAATGAGAGAACAGAATGCTCCACCTTTGGTGTGGCCCATGGCACGGGTCGTGAAGGTATTTCCCGGACGAGATGGGAAAGTTAGAGCTTTTCAACTAAAAACAGCTGATGGAAAATTGTATAATAGGTCATTGCAAAGTATAAGTGTGTTACCTATCGAAAACTAATATTCATGCTTAAGTTAGTATAGTGAGTTAATTTACTTAGGTATTATTGTTAAGTATTTTCAGCATTATAACTATATGTAATATCTCAGACTGTTACTGTTACTTTGTTACATAATAACAAAAAAATATAGTTTTGTTGCGTTGGTTGTCATACTAATATCTTTTTTTGATTTTGTATTAATTAGTATAAGCACATTAAGCAAAAATATATTAAGGACTTTTAGGTAAGCTAAACTTGAATGTGAAAATGGTTCACTGTTTTTCCTAGATATAAGAAAGTTTCATTTATGAACATACATTGTAAAAAGTGGTTCATATACTTAGTATTTTAAGGTTGAATAGCTAAATAGGCAGCTATTAACGTAACTGTATGTATGTTAGCAAGTTATATGATTTGATAACATCAAAATAAAACTCATGTTTGGTTAATTAAAATTTAATTTGTCACAGTTCATATAGGTATTGTCACAGAAAAAATGATAAATAGTTTTAGTAATTTGCGATTGTTAACCAACTTTGTAAAATTCTGGTTTAACGTTGAAATTAAAATGTAATTAGATTTTGGATAATAATCTTTCCTGGCTCGCAGTATGTTTATAGCAACACAAGTATTTATAGTCTGTGTCAATATTTTAGCGATTCGCTCTTATGTTTAATCTGTAACACAAGTGTCAACGACCTCACAAGAGAATAAGCGGCTTCACCATTTTACTGTACAAATTGTCGTAGTGAATAAAGGATTTGCAGTGCTACACGACTGGTTTCCATTCACAGTCCACCAAGCTCCCGACAAATTCCACCAAAGAGTTTCACATAACGAGAATAAATAAGCTGAATGATCGAAACTCCTTGGAAGCGTTTTTGCTCTATTATACGTTTGTCGTATGTAGTTCTAATTTTCACCACACGCACGTGGCGCCATTGGAATTGTAAATGCGCGCCATTTTAGCCCACTTTCATATTAGATTAGAAACATCAAAAATTGTTTGTTCCGACTTTCACACTAATAAACAAAAAGAAAGACAAATGTAAGCCCGAGACGAAGTCGAGGGCTTACCATAGTCACGTGTTTGTAGAAACCAATTTCCGCACGTGTATCATACAACGTTTTTCAACACATTTGCGAGAAAACAGTACAATAAGTAATGAAACAAACTTTTGTTTATTAGTGCGAAAGTTGCAACAAACAATATTTATGTTTCTAATCTAATATGAAAATGGGCAAAAAAGGCGCGCATTTACAATGCAAATGGCGCCACGTGCGTGTGGTGAAAATTAGAACTACATCTTCAGTTTCATATTCTCCTTAGTATTAAAGTGAGACAAACGTATTGAGCAAAAACGCTTCTAAGGAGTTTCGATCATTCAGCTTATTTATATTCGTAATGTGAAACTCCTTGGTTAAGTTCTTATATATATTTTATGGAAATTAAAAAAAACTGTAAAGGTTACGCACGGCGCTATACAACGGAGGATGCGGTAAAATAGGTACTTAGGTGAGAGTACCTATTTTACCCGCACGCTCCGTTGTATGGTGGGTAATGTTTAACTTTCGAACAATGTATACAGGCTTCGTAAATGCATTTTTTGAGCAAATGTGTTGAAAATAACTATTAATGCTCTAGTACCTTTTGCATACTTTACACTTCACTCAATAGGGCAGTGCGCTTTTATACGCTGCGACCCGATACACGAGCGAGTAGGAGAATCGGCAACTTTAAGCTGTATTCTTTGTATTTTTTTTTTTTATGTATTTAATAAACTACTTACTAAAACCATTAACTTAAACTTTTACTAAAAGTGTAGTGATCTCGACTGGGACGCAACACTGAGGAACTAAATTGGTTGAACATTCGCACAGGATATCAAAAACCTAGTAAAAAGCCTATGTAATCAGACCAATCAATCGATTTTACTTTATACGAGTTTAGTCACTGTTCCGCGGTACGTCTTAAATTTTAAATTTTGCTATTTACTTAAATATATTATAATTGTTTAGACGCTACTTATCTAAACAGTGTAAACTAGCCTACATATTTTATACCGTAGTTAAGAGTGAGTACAATGGGGCTGACATAGTCGTTGGACGACTCAAAGTCCCTAAAAAATTAAAGATTAAAAAAAAAAAAATTTATACCGATATTATTTTTCCTTATGGATTGTAATGTAGTCTTTGTTTGTTAATATTGCGTCCTGCCCGGTCCTGTGACTGCCTAATAGCGTCGTTAAAAGGCGAGGGTCGCCATTTCCCCGTAAAAACCTCCGTGATAAACGACTTACGGTATTTATTGACGTTTCCAGTAAACCGCGACCTTTTGTTGCGACTTGCGGCGTGGTTACAGATGGCGAATGCATAATTTAAGTAGTTCAATGAATTTTGCCGTTTGTAATGTTAGCTATTTTAGCTTACTACCTATATAAGTACCTATTGGTTACCGTGGTACTAGCCGTGGTGCTATATCAGATAATTATACCAGATAGTATAGCATACTATGCTGGAACTCTGTACATTTCTAAGAAACGCCCACCGCTCTTACTTGATGCTCAAATCTGCTAATTTCAATAAAATCACTAGGAATTTCCATTCCATCATCATCGACAGACGTCCACTGCTGAACATAGGTTTCCCCCCACAGAGCGCCACCTTGAGCGGCTGCTTGCCTCCTGCATCAATCGGCTCTCCGCGGTTTAACCAGATCGTCGATCCACCGTCGTATGGGGCCAGCGCCTACGCTGCGTCTTCGGGTTCGTCGCCACTCAAGAACCTTTTCTCCAGTCAGTCAGTTCTATCAGTTGTCAGTTCTACGAGCGATGCGACCTGCCCATTGCCATTCTATATACCGAGTGTTATTGAGACTTCATAAAAAAATATTTCATATTTCATTAAATATATAAGTATTTATATTCAAAAAAGAAAAATAAATAGAAGATGAGTAGTGGATCATTCTTACCTAAGTACTTAATGTAACTAATATGAATACCAAAATGTTTAAAACTATTCCATTGACACACCGACAGACATCACACCACCATCACCACCATCACTGGAACAATTAGGTTTGTCAGCGACGACAACGTCCCAAGGCTGAGCCCCGCGATATCTCAAGGAGTTATAATCTACACCACTATTATAAAGAGGAAAGATTTGTACTTTTGTGTGTATGTTTGTAATGAATAAACTCAAAAACTACTGTGTCGATTTCAAAAATTCTTTCACCATTGGAAAGCTACATTCACCCTCAGTAACATAGGCTACACCACTACACGTGCGAAGCCGGGGCGAGCCGCTAGTTGTATATAGGGTGACTAGGGTAACTGAGGTGGCAGGGGGAAATGTACAGCAGTGAACTCCAAGCGGAACGTCACTGCAGCAGGCCTTCATCGCCCCCATTCAGAATGAGAATAAGATACTATACAAATAGACATAAAGGACATTGACAGGATTCGGTCCAAATACTGGCCAGTGATGAGAGTGCCTACATTACGTTCCTTACATCCATTTATAACTACACGTCAAATATTTTCGAAATCTGACCATGGTTTTTTTTTAAATTTAATTTTAAGTTTGAATTTGGTACTATGGGACTTAACCCAACACTTAAGTATTGGGATAATATATATTTATCTCATCATCATTATCATCACCGTCATCAATAGCCGGCTCACCTCCAGAGGGGCGGCCTATGTTCAGCAGTGGACGTCTTTAGGCTGTTGATGATGATGATACCTTAAATGGTCCTATACAATATTTGGATCCCTACATGAAATAGGTTCGATTGGCGTAAAAAATTTTTTTTGTGTATTTATGCATTTTTTCGCTGACTGTACATTTTTTCCAAAATCTGTGAATGCAGTTCAGATTGAGGGTCAAAACTTCATGTTAAGTTTCCAGTAGTTATAACGGTTAAGGTACATGCCCTTGCTGGTCCGTTTCAAAAATCCACCCCGTATAAGCCTAATTTTTTTTTTATTCTATGGTCAGATTTTGAAAATATTTTGTGTACAAGTAGTTGTTTATGTCAGGAGTCTAAAAGTGATACTCGTTTCTCTGGGCAGTATTTGGACCAAAACCCATACTAAGACTGTCAATGTCCTTTGAGATTACTAATTATAAATAAATGAATAAATAAATAACGCCCAACGATCACATATAGGTACATAGATCCTGGACCCTAACTAGGATTCCCTGTATCTAGGAACCCCGGGACTACGAGGATCATGGTCCCACAACACCCAAACAGAACAAGTATTTGCGCTTTTTTTCCATGTGCACAGATACTTATCCTGTCGCGGGAATCGAACCCGCCGCCGCCGGGTTATGAGCCGACCTGCTCAACCACCAAACCACAGAGGCTGTCAAATGTATAACTACGTACTTACTTACTACTTACTTCTATCGAGACTCTATTGAAGTAACATAAATTATAGCCCTAACCCCTCAGCAATATCAGTACCTATCTACCTATTCAATGTCGTTTGGTATTCTGATATTGTCCGACCGTCCGGCGTCATTAAACGAGCGTCGACCGACGCTGCTCGCGTAAAAACCTCTGTGATATACGACTTGCGGTATTTATTGATGTTTTCAGACAACAGCGACCTTTTTGCTGCGGGTGCGGTAAAGTGCGGTTACAGATGGCTGCTGAATGCATAGAGATACGGAGATACCTACACTACGTATATATATTTTGTAAATGGATGTCGCCGCTTATGAATATGAAAGTAGATGTTGGATTTTTCCTGCGAGTCTGATGCAGTTTTGATTTTGGCTCGGCCACAGACCTAGAATTTTTTCGGTTCTCTCAAAAGACTTACGAAGCGATCTCAGTAAATAAAATGCCTGATATTTTATTTAAAAAACTATGGGGGCCTATAGGTAGGTTCAATATTTAGTAAATACAACTGTTTACTTGTTGCAAATATTCAAGATCTTAATCATAACAACAGTTTTCACAGACAATTTCTTAAATTTAGGCTCGGCATCGTGTAAGTAATTTCCGCGTGAATGATTTCGAATGTGTTTTGTTATATTGCACTTGTAAAGATGAAAGCTTACCAAGTGTCTATATATAGGAGACTTATTCAAAACTATCTTCTTTAAAATGATGAATTGCTTGCTTCCAGATAATAAATTAGAGATTCGTAGAGAAACGTTCCTCTCTCGTAATCTTTTCAATGTCTTCTTCTCATCAATCATGTTTATGATAAGTATAAATAAATACCTCTTTAAGACAATTGAACTGTTTTATCTTATCGCGAAATGGACCATTTATCAGAGTACAGTACCTACCTACCTATATGTATAGACGTACTCTCTTCTTAATATATATGTGTAGGTACTAATCTTAGAGTATACATAAGCAAGCTATGCTTATGTATACACTAAATAGATAAATAAATACATAATAAATATGTGTGGACATTTCACACAGCGCCATCTAGCCCCAAACTAAGCATAGCTTGTACTATGGGAACCAGATAACTGATACAATACTTAGATACTGTTTTGTTTGCAAATACATACATAAAATACAATATAACACCCAGACACAGAACATACATCGATGGTCATCACACAAAAATGTTTGTCCTGGGTAGGAATCGAACCCAAAATCTATATATAGTTCAGAAGGCAGAGACTACTGCCAACTGAGCTATCAGGCCAGTCGTAATACTATAGGTACCTTGTTGCATAGGTAACATTAACTGTAAAGTTTGTTAAGTTGAGCTATATTAGGTGTAATACTCAGTACCTATGCAAGTCTTCTACCAAAATAAAGTGATCTTTCATATTAAAATGTTCGCATAATAAGCACGGTCATAAAAGATTTGTCTTCCACTCGGTGATAAATTGCTTGAATTTGAAAAAGAAGATACTCTGTAACAGGGACCTCTTTGCAATCTTTTTTATCTAACCCGCCATCCATCATGGAAGTGTCAAAACAGCATCTTTAAAAATAACTAGCTTAGCCATCCAGCTTTGCTCCGGTTGACATAGGTCTAACAATAATATGTATTATGATCAGCATAAAAAAAAAAATTAAAAGATATCAGAATATGGCACGTTATGGCAGAGTTTGCATTGAAAGTACCTATTAGGCATGGAAATGATTGCTACTTTAAAATCATTGTCATTTCATCATATATTTATTTTTGTCACTGTGATATTTTCACTTGTGATTTTTCACACACTCTGTTTCTTCATATGTCTAAAGAATTATGATCAAATGCGATTTGCGGTGCTTTATGAAATGGAACAGAGATGTGATTTAGGGGCAACCTAGCGAAGTTGCGATTTGCTACATATGATTACTAAGAAATCTAACGCTATTTGTTTACTGAAGCATTAACAAAACTATATGTTTTGATATTCATAGCCGATGTGCTATTCTCGCATTATGAAATCCGAAGCCACGACTCATCAAGTGCGATTATCATGGATTATCACACAGTGATTAGGAGCAGAGTGTGTGACAAAAAGTAGCAGAGTAATGTATGAAAAATAAAATCATGATTTTTCACCTGCTCATTGTGAAATGATCCATGTCTAGTACCTACCTACCTATACCTAGTACCATCGAGGACTTAACAGATAGGTATAGGTAAGTATCTATCATGAAACAAAATATGTCCCGGTTGATGTGGGTTCTGATCCCGTTCGTGATCCCAATTTTTCCTGTACAAATCAATATTATACGCAAATTACGCTAAGCTCTGGCGATACCATGCTATAAAAACCAAATATTAATGAAAATGTTACAAACATTCTGTAAGACTCGAAACGAAGCCAGCATTGGCATACTTTCTATATAAGTTTACTTATGTTTGACTGGCCTGATAGCTCAGTTGGTAGTAGCTCTGCCTTCTGAACTATAGGTTGTGGGTTCGATTCCCACCCGGGACAGACATTTGTGTGACGAACATCGATGTTTGTTCTGTGTCTGTGTGTTATATTGTATTCTATGTATGTATTTCCAAACAAAAAAGCATCTAAGTATTCTATCAGTTATCTGGTTCCTATAGTACAAGCTATGGTTAGTTTGGGGCTAGATGGCGCTATAATCAACTCAGAGAATGCTATTTATTTTATCCAGTAACAGCGAAAAATTATTTTCAGGCTGCTATCAATCATGCATCCAAAGCGCCCAGCCCGGCCCGGCTGTTCCCGACTGACGTATTGTCTGATGTTTTACAAATTGACTCTGAATTACATTGCTTTCATAAACATTGAGGGGTTCGAGAGCGGTGGGGCTGGTTTTAGTGTTCTCTTTAGGGTTCTGTATGAGCGACCATGAGGTACTATAGCAAATTATAGGTACCTATAATTTGGCAGCCTCTGTGGTGTGGTGGTTGAGCACCCCTTCGGACTATGAGCCGACCTGCTCAAGCATTTCAATTTGAATTTGAATTTGAAGGCAGCGGGTTCGATTCCTGCGACAGGACAAGTATTTGTGCACAGGGAAAAAAGCGTAAATATACTTGTGCTGTGTCTGGGTGTTGTGGGACCATGGTCCTCGTAGTTCCTGTTTCCCTAGATACAGGGGATCCTAGTTAGGGTCTAGGATCTATGTATGTGATCGGTGGGTGTTATTATAATATTATTAAGGATATAAATCAATAATTAACACAGGTAGGTATAAGTTCCTTGAACGCAATGGAATATGAATTTTCTTTCGCGGTAAAAATTTACAGAATAGTTTATAATATGCCATGCTTTGTTTTTATATTCAACAAGGCCTCTTGGTGTTGGCTTCGCCCCTACCAATGCCTCCCAAATGTCCGGACTAGAACCGAGAACTTTAAGAAATAGGAGAGTAATAATAGTAACAAAGAACCTACTTAAGGAATACCTCATTTTATCCGTCCGCTTATTGTTTCTAAATTAGTACTTATATATAGGTACTTACCTACCTAAAGTAACAAACGTCCTGCCATCTTCGGTTTTTCCTCTGGGTTATATCACGGGGAGAGATCTTCAAAAACCGTAGGTCGGTATTAGTAGGTATATCAACTGAGTCTATTAAAACAAGTCTTTAATTCAAGAATTTATTTCAGTGAATTAAAGTGACCTTACAAACTAACTCCCTACAGTCAAAGTTAAAAATAAGGCTTTACCGTGAAATGTGAATTAATATTTAACTACTTATATAGGTTATGACTTAAGATTCACACTTAGGTTAAGGCAGTTTTGCATACCGTGTGGTGCGTTAACCTTACTATTTACAATTTAGTACCTATCACTAAAGGTAAAAATTGATAAGATTTTGGTCAAATTGCTTGGAACAGTTAACCTACATAAAGCGTTTCTTTTAGAGCCATACAGTACTTAGATACAAGCGATAGATTATTTACGTAAGGTGTAAATGTGAAATTATACAAACACATAAAGCTTAGGTACAACTAAGCATTGTTGATGACTTTAACATATTTAAGCCGGCCATTTGACACTGTTCATTTTAAAGGTAACAGTCGGAGTATGGCAGTTCAAGGCCTAAAGTCTTATTATGTAGTTACCAATACCTACATACATACCTACCTACTGCCATATAAATTACCCACTTCCCTACAGCTTTCACGAAAACCCGTAAAATTAAAATTTGAATGATCTTTATGGACAAGTCCACAATAAACACGTCTTCCCAGTCGGAGTAAATTCTTGCCCAAAAGTGTTCACTTTTGTTTTATCTTGATTTGCGTTAACCTAAGTAAGTATGCTTAGGTTAACGCAAAGCACAATGCAGGAAGGCACAAAGTCCGTATTTACTTTGATATTTACAAGCTATTTAAGTGTCTCAACTTGTTATTGAAACAGATTCAAGGCTGCTGGCTTTACAGAAGCAGATCATCAGGTTGTTAACTTTCCGAGAGTCCTGTCGCGAGGTTCTGGGTATAACTTGCACCAATAAAGAAAAAGTTATCAATCTCTCTGACTCCATTTTCAACATGAGCTGTAGAAGTGAGAATGCATTTTTCAGCGTTTGTTAGAATTTGTTCTATTTTGACGCATATTATACCATTAGAGCCTATCATCAACGCCGTTACAACCCAGCTCTAGACAGAGCGTTTAATTTTTTTTAAACAATAACCGAATGCCTGTTAGTCTTCTTATCAGGGACATAAGGTTCAAGTTTGGCTGGCTCCGTGTTAAGCGCGCTGTAGTCCACAGGGAAGGGGGGTTGTGGTAAGGAGTCTTTAGGGGGTACTAGGACCCATTGTCCAGGGCCGTTGGGGTTCTTGCCCATCAGCCAGTTGGTGAAGCAGTGTACGTAGGTTCCGTAGTCCAGGATTAGGTAGCCATTCTGTGGAGAAAAATTAAATGAAAAATTGTAGGTACATATGTAGGTAAATAAACTATAAACCTATGTGAGAATCACAATTTTCGAAACCTATCATCATCATCAGCCTGAAGACGTCCACTTCTGAACATAGGCCTCCCCCAGAGAGGGCCACTTTGAGCGGCTGCTCGCCTCCTGCATCCATCGGCTCACCGAAACCTATAATGAGTCAAAAATTAAAGTAGGTAAGTAGGTAGGTAGTTCAAGTCGTTACATTTATATTAGTCAAATAGCTCCCTAATTAACCGCAAAAGTCGTGTATTTCGTGAACCCTATAGGCCTTCGCTTCGTATTTTCGGCTCATTAAAGCGTTAAAAGAGCCCATATTTTTAAGAGCCATTAAAGAACTACGAGCTAGATTTTGCTTCTTAATTAAAAGCCATGAAAGCGTACCATTCCCGTTCCGAGATGTATTGCTACGTTCGGTTTGTTATTATTATGCCTCGATTATTTTATTTAGAATCGGCGGTACCTACTTATACCTTTAGCGAGCGATGGTGGCCGAGCGGTAACGTAGCATGTGCGATTGTGCGCATCGCAATGTTACGTCACCGAGTTTGACCCCTGCGCCAATGACTTTACTTATCTAGTAAGCTAAGTATGTGCAGTTTTCGATGCCATCGCTCCTTGCCTCGGAGAGCACGTTAAGCCGTCGGTCCCGGTTATCATAAGAACATCTATGGCAATCGTTACGGGTAGTCAGACCAGGGCCGTAGCCAGGAATTCACTTCGGGGGGGGTTCAGCTTGATTACCATAATTATATACCTACACTCATAGTCAAAACAAAATTTGCTTGTAATCATCATCATCATCAACCTGAAGACGTCCACTGCTCAACATAAGCCTCCCCCAAAGAGCGCCACTTTGAGCGGCTGCTCGCCTCCTGCATCTATCGGCATTCGGCTCCCCGCGGTTCTGACTAGGTCGTCGATCCACCTAGTGGGCTGGTTGCTTCTTATACCTACTCGTAATGGAGAGCTGATAAAGTTAGTATGAAATCTTTCGCAGCACTCGAGTGGTAAAATAGATTTTATAATAATTTTATCAGCTCTCTATACATCTAAGTACCTACCTATGTGTATAAGAATCAAACTCATAAATATGTTTTTAAACGGTGTCGAAAATCGATTAGTAATTTTGGCAGTAAGAATCTGTCATTGATGATTAAACAAAATGTTGGTAACTACCTATTACCACATAACTGGTATCTGGAAACGTGTAAATAGCTATAGCAGAAACATTAAAAGCGCGAGCGAAGCGAGCGCGAAAAATTTCATATTTGCCGTATCGTAGGTATTTCAGAAAACACGTATGGCAATTCAAACATGAATTACATGTCAGTACAAACGCGCTTGGTATATGACAAAATACAGCAGAAATAATAAAAGCGCGAGCGAAGCGAGCGCAAAAATTTCTATGTTGGCCGTATTATATTTCACAAAACACGTAGGTATGGCAATTTAAACATGAATTACATATCAGTCAGTACAAACGCGTTTGCTATATAACAAAGTACAGCAGAAATATGAAAAGAGCGAGCGAAGCGGGCGCAAAATTTTTTATATTCACTGTATTGTATTTCAGAAAACACGTATGGCAATTCAAACATGTCAGTCAATACAAACGCGCTTGCTATAATTGCTTATAACAAAATACAGTAGGAACATAAAAAGCGCGAGCGTAGCGAGCGCGAAAATTTTTATATTTGTCTTATTGTATTTCAGAAAATATGTTTGGCAATTCTAACATTCTTGCTCTGCCCTTAGACCGGCGCAGATTTCGGGGGGGGTTTGAACCCCCAAAACCCCCCCCCTGCCTACGGCCATGAGTCAGACGCCTGATAGAATCTGACGCCTGGTCTAACCATCCCTGTTACTGGTCCCTTATGGGTTGCGAGGTGAGATGGCAGTCGCTCGTGTAATTCTGGTAGTTTGGCGTTGCAGGTTAGATTGGGAGCCGACCCCAATAAAAAATGGGAAAAGGCAAAGAGAATGATCATGAGAATCAGCCGGTACCTACCAACTTTTCAAATAATTATAGAGGAACAACAGCTTCATTAAACCAACATTTTATATTATCTTGAAGTGTTTGTAGATAAGTTGAAAGTAAAAGGAATAGGTCCCTGAAGGCATCATTATAATGCCGCGGTAGAGAGCCTTTATCGATAAAACAAAGTAGGTACAGTCAGTAACAAACGCTGCTTAACATCAGAATCTGATTTATTGTGCAATTACCTATCTAACTAATTTATAATGCAAACGTTCTACTTAATTCAAAACAAGTAGGCAAGTATAAGTATAAGGTATAGGAGAAAACTAGATGCACTTTGGTTTTGATTTTGTATTTTGGCTAAGTTGCTAATTTCTTCGCTGACTGTACCGGTATTAAGCATGCGATATCTTAGTTACCATCTTTATATTGACGGTAATATTGGCTCGACGCGGAATAGATGTTATTAAGTATGTAAATAGCATTTAAATAATATTTTAGTGTAAAATTTAAATAATAAGCCAAGCCTAAGCGAAGTTAGAAGCCTTCGCGGGTTGCTTCGGGTGGCACGAGGTAGTAGGAAGGCAGGATTTCATAGGTATATTTTTCTATTTACGGCTCGTCAAGGCAAGTAGGTACTACCTACAAGTACTTAGATATAGCGCTGAAGGAAAATTCTGAATGATGTATGGAAGTGTAAAAAAACACCCTTTCCTGCAATAACGTGTGATCTTTTATGGTGAGCATCAAAAAACTCAAGACGTCTACTGCTGAATATAGGCCATAGAGCACTACTTTGAGCGGCTCCTTGCATCTTGCATTCATCGGCTACCGTAGTTTTGACAGGTCATCGGTCCACCTAGTAGGGGGCCGGCCTATTTTGTCCATTAATCATAATTTAGCTGATAGATAAAACTGAAAATACGTACGCTGGTCATCCTGTCGTAAGCAGTGTCTATAATTTCCTCAACCCGTGATGCTGTCAGTCCTATTACGGATCTGTAGAAGGCTGCTAAAGCTGACTTCGTAATCGCGCCTGAACCTGTGAAGAATAAAACTAGTATGTAGTTCTATGAACAGTAGACCTCGCGATCACAAACTTTTTGCAACTCTGCTTTAATAGAAAATATATAAAGTGCCATCTATGTTAAAGTCGTCGAACTAATTGTAACTATTACAAGTACACGTAAGAAAGTGCTTATGTATACTCTAAGATTACAACGTGATTACAACCCTTGACCTGAGTTTTTTTTGGCGGGAACTCGAAAAAGTTCACGTCGTTTCATTGTATTATTTTTCTAAACTTGTGCTTTTTCCAGTGTTAATAGTTAAAATTGGTGGTGTTTTACGCATTAAGTGCTGAATTACGAGCATAAGTGTGGGCAAGTGATATAATGTAGTGAAACGTGGTTTTTCGTGTTGCTTCCAAAATTCCATAGAAGCTTCTAGTAAAGTCGCCACCACTTTACTAGGGTATGACTTAGACTGGACTATGATTACCTGACTTAGACTGGACTGTGACTAAGACTTGAAGACTTGACTTTACACGTGAAATATTCCATAACTCGATGAATAATTACAATACTTGACACTGGCTAAATACACTATGTGTAGAGCCAAAATATAAGAAAAAAAAACCCTTGACCTAAATAATCCCTCATATTAAGTCTTTAAAAGTAACTATTTTGCACAAATATATCTTCCAGAAACCTCAAAATAGTTTTAAAATCCTCGTAAAGGCAATTGGTTTAATAGCAAAAACTACATATTCAAATTGGCCGCTAAATCTTGTATTATAGGATTTACAGGTAACCCATGCCGAACCCAGACCTTACAACCTTTATAGCTCGACAACCTCTTGACCGATCATATTTGAAATACTTGTTAAGAATTAATTGCCCACTATTTCTATCATTTATTATCGAAATTGGCTGGTAAATGGCGCCGCAGCAAACTTCCCCCCTTTTTGTGGGAAATACCCCTCCTATCAATAATCACCGACGACAAAAATAATCCCTGAACCTGTAGAACCATTATACTAAGTTTCGTCAGGATTGGTTAAAAACGCGACCTGTACGCGAGTACGTTACGTACATCCGGACAGACGAAAGCAAAAATCCCGAGTTGTTGGAGAGACTTTCGCTAACTTCGTTCGCTCGGTCAATAGTATATTTTTAATTTGGGGTTAAACGTACTTGAATCGTGTTGAGAAGTAGGTCTCGGAATTACAACTTGAGCGTAGAGACTCAAGAAAATTACCTATTAATTATTAATTAGCAATTCCTAACTCTCAGTCAAATACAAATTTTGGGTCACCGAGCTATTACTAAACATTATAACAAATTCATTGTTCGCTTACAGAATTCAGCAATGTTTCCACATTATGATTGAGTCCCTATTTTGTTTGTCCCTATTTTATAAATACCGTTAAATCCTGAGAGTATACCTACATAAGTGCTTAGATCATACCTATTCTAATTTCGTCTTGCGCCGTTAATTTGGCGATGGCACTGTACAGTGTGCATTCTACTTTTACTTAAGTACCAAATACTTATTCCATTCGAAAGATATGAAAAAGTGTTGCTTAGATAGGTAAGTTGTATTTTAATAGACAGTGCAGGACATGATCGTAATAGTATGGTGCAGACGGACCGCCGCCGCCGCGTTGTAAAACAGAAAATTACAAAGTGGAGCTGGCAGAGCATTCACACGGACCAAAAGTAGGTGGTACTTACATAATAATATGATTTTCATTTTGGTTATTGTAGGGAAACAGCTTTCCATTCTGGCTGTACATTTTCCGAAATTTTGCCGAGCTGGTAGTTTTTATTAGGTAGGTAGGTATTTTATTTTCGTGCCGAGTTGGGAGTCGTTTACCCATCATATTACCTATTTTAGTTTAGGTTTTAGTTAACATTTTTTATAAATACATATATCATACAAAAGGATATGATCCCATGGAATCCCATAGAATTAAATACTTGGGTTCCCTTTTGCCAAAAAGACTTTTTAACAAAGATAACCAACGTGTCACTAGTATTGCCAAATTAAAAAATAAATAAAAGGCAAACAGGAAGCACCGAGCTGCCGGAGCTGAAGCCGGAGGGACAATTTCCCATTCTGTGTGATTGTGCACCCCGCTCGGTTTTGGCTATAAACGTGGAACCAAGCGCCAAATCTTAAGGCTGTTGGAATTCCACCAAAAAACGAAACTTTATATACCTTTTTAAGGATAGTGTGGAACGTAGATTTACCGCTAAAATATTTATGGCTTGATTTACAAATCGGAGCAACGCCAACGTTTCTAAGCGGAATGTAAAAAAAAACTGAGCTTTCTGTTTCCGTTTTCCGGTACCGTACCCACCCAAAGGGTAAATTAGAGGTTAAAGCTGGGAAGGGTTCAGACAGACAGACAGACATGATGAACTTATAAAGGTTCCTTATTGTACTATGGTACCCTAAGAAGGAACGTATTACCAAGCTTCCGGTATCAAACTGTCTGTTAATCAAGACATCAAGTTTAGTTATTGATTTATCCTTCAACCAATCAACCCTGACCCCGTAAGTTGGTTGCAAAAGGTAAAGGATAAAATACATTGAGTCATTGAGATCAATTGTTACGGTAGCTTAGGGATGGGTGGATGCAGGTTCAATCCTGTTGTTGAATCAAATTTTTCCTTTGCAAATTAATCTGCACTGATATGTATTTCTATAATTATATGCACCATGCATGACCCATAGATATTTTTATCGCAAAAATTACATAGTCATGTTTAAAGTTCTCAAAATATTATATTAATGTAATCTTTTGTTTCTCTTTTGATAGCAATACCTATATTTAATTTATTAAGACATTGCGGTGTGTCGAGTAAGTACTTATCGAAAAAACTTTCCCGAGCACGCGCGGAAGCACTTCATTTACTCGCTCGCGTGGCTGTCAATCCCGCCTGTCAAGCCTCGCTCTCTGCCCGTCAAATTAAACCCCTACATTAAGCCAATGGGCAATCGAAAAGCTCTTTAGGCGCTAAGGTACTGTCAGAGCAGCAACATCAGCAGCCCACGTAGGACATGTGATAGGACATTTTTTGCGGTTTTGAGCTCATTGCCTAAAATGAAAGATGCCACTGCAGCATTTTGCCAATAACGCAAATTGACTAACAACAAGATTGCTTAAGTGTCAATGCCTACAGTTTGTAATTGCCTAGTCCCTAGTTGCCCTAGATAATACAACTTATAGTTACTTCTGTACTTTAATAGTTATTTTACTAACAAGTGCTTCCCTAATAAATAAATAAAATAAATAATAAATGTGTGTGGACATTTCACACAGTGCCATCTAGCCCCAAACTAAGCATAGCTTGTACGATGGAAACCAGATAACTGATCGAATACTTAAGATACTTTTTGTTTGTATTAAATACATACATAGAATACAATATACCAGAACAAACATCGATGTTCACACAAATGTTTGTCCCGGGTGGGAATCGAACCCACAACCAGAAGGCAGAGCCCACCAACTAAGCTAACAGGACAATCAAATGTTTTAATTTTTTGGATGATAACAAAATTCAAAGATGGTTGTAGGTAAAGGTATTATAATAAAAAACAAAACTCATTGACGTAACGCAATGCAGTCTGTCTATTATGTAATTTGCATTCTGTTATATATTGCAGTAGGTACCTAGACATAGTAGATATCAAAGATATTGTATAGTAGAGTAGATATTATGTCTAGATATTTTACATCAATACTGCAGCTTATTAACATATTTTTCAAAAAGGTTTGTCAAGATTTTTCCCGAGAAGGTAACTTGTCTAAATACTTTTCCACATAATTTTTGTACCTAACTCTACGGCAAGAGGGAAGCTGTAAGGCGTAGCCATATCTCACGTGGGATCCCGTAATAAACATGGATCTAACAAACGTGGGAGCGTGCGTGAGGTACTTATTTGTTTGCAATGTGTTGTGGAACTGCGGGTCCTTATTTATGATCAAGAACTTTTTCTGCGCTTTCACCGTAACAAATGTACAGGGATTTTCCTGAAGGCACTGAAACAGTTATGAAGGCGATGTTACGTAATTTCATTTGTTTTGTTTGTAGTTGTATTTCAAGATATCTACATAGGTACATGCATCTTGGCATGATCTCAACTCGGCATGGAAACGAAAAAGTAACCAATTGTGTCCCGACGGCACGATGACGTCAAATGTACATCCTACCCACCTAATCGCTGAATTTCGATGAGATTTTTTTTGGAAAATACCTAAAAAAAAAAAATGAAGGGTCCCGCTAGTTTTATTAATTAATATACTCACTCGTTCTATCAACAACATGGAACAGTATCTTGCAAAGGTACTGTAAGTACAGCGGCAGATCTGTGAACCTCTTCATGTCACTGAGGTGCAGCGCCCACCGAGCTAACCACCCATCCAGCGTGGTCCGACCCGGAATATTGATCCCGCTTGCTTCCGGTCCACACACGCGGTTATAATACGGCAGCTCAGCCCATCTGAGGGAATACCAAAGAGGTCAATGTACTGAGGTCTTTGAGAAATACGAGACGATTTTTTATGATTTCTTTTTAATTATAAACATATACATAAAAATTCAGCAGGTATACTAAAGGCTAATCTAAAGAAACATGATTTGCAATGCAAATTTTATTTAATGCCCGCGACTTCATTTGCGTAGTAGCAGGCTCGGCTTTTAGTCTCGCTATAGCCCCCCCCCCCCCCCTCCCCTTTTAGAATGGAAGAGGTCAACGTAGTCTATAATGAACATCTGTATAGACGTGCCTTTCCCAAGGTAGTTCCGTAGAATATACTATGAAACTTTCTTGGTCTTTCCAAGCAAACCATATAATTCGAATAGGCTTGCGTCCTGCTGTTTTTTTTTATTACATCCTACATTAATTGTATTCCTCAAAAATAAAGCCCTGAAAACAAAAATGAAATATTACAAAAAATGTCCAAGTTACAAGCATTTTAAAATCCAGAAATAGAAAGAGACAGCTCAAACATGCAGTGACGTCACGTGCGTTTTCATCATAAACTTCTATGTGTTTTCATAGTAAGGTAGGGGATCTCCTGTTTTGCGAGAAAGGGACAGGCGATGCCCCCTCCAGAAACTTTAAAAGCTTACTACTACTCGATTTATTTACCAATTTTACTTATTTTTTTCAAGTTATTGCATTCATTTTTAACCTACTTTATGAAATTAATATTTACCTGTTAATTTTTAATAGCAGGCAACTAGCTTATTAAGACCATTTTAAAACAAAAAATAGGAAATAGTGATGCATAACGAACATTACCTACAATCCATTGTTACACGTTTTTGTAAATCTTTGTATGCCTTGTAAAATTGTATTATTTGGTGTGTACAATTGTAGAGTTTATCTATCTACCTATCCATTCATGATTTTAATTAGTAGCTAAAATATGTTTTTGTGCATAGAAATATATAAGCTAACTTATATATTTTGTATGTTTTTGTGTGTAAGAAAACTAAAACGAAAGGAAAATGCACACCTACTTGTGTAAAGAACAATGCGGAAAAACGTTTGTTCTGAAAAAATACTAAAATGACGTTCACGCAGGAAAGCAGGCAGCAACCATCGAGCAATTTGCATTTCCAGTTTTGCAGCAATTTTTATCAAACAAAATTGTATCACCCCGTTCCATCTTTCTTTCAGCACATTTTCTCAGTGGTGTAATATTTCAATTACGTTTTCAATAGTAACAATGGCTTGGGTATTCTTTTCGTTCGGAGTTGTTTATTACAAAGGAGCGCCTTACGTTTTGCGGGGCAATAGGCCCGTAAAGCACTGACATTTCATGAGAATCTTACCCGTACAAACAACATACAGTATGGTTATTTGACAGATATTAAGACAATGACTTAGTACAAACCCGTGGAAGAATTACTTCTGTGTCTGAATGATAAGCCATGGGGAAAAATATATCTTAGGTCCAACCAACCATCGGGAGAAAGGCCCTGCTCTAGGTCCAATAATGTGCTTGTGGTCGATACCTTCTTAACTAATTACAATATTACAGGCAGCGTATTACGGATTTTAAAATCTAAATAAATTGACACTCAACAAAAAACTGACATGGAGAAAAATATCCACATAATTTTAATTGGATTGGCATCATTGCATTGCTGCAACTTAAATTCCACCTTTTGTCATGATCAAATTTATAACACTATTGTAACTGCACATGCTTTTATTGTAATTTTTTTTATAGTAATACCAATTATAATTGGAGGATTTGGAAATTGATTAGTACCCTTAATATTACACACACACACACACACACACACACACATACACACACACACACACACACACATACATACATACACACACAGACACACATACATACACACTACATGATACATTATTGTATGTTTCGTAATAAATCTGAAATTCTTGTTCATAACTATGGCATATCTAACTTATGGTAACATTTTTTTATTGCACCACGGAACTGCACGGACAAACAATATTTTAACACATCGCCCAATATATTGTCGCACCCACTCCGACCAGCAAAACTTGATTTATATATGCTCTGTAGTTTCCTTACTGTTTATATTTAGTAAGAAAATGTCAGTGGCAAAAATATGGGGTCTGTTATATTGCATATTACATTACAGGGTAGCAGTATTTTGGGCAGACTCGAAGGGACGGCACCTGCGGCACGTTTATTTTTATGAAAAGTCGTTGGGTCATCAGTCATTTCATTTCATTTCAGGTATAAGTGGGATCTGAATGACTGTCCACTTTGGGACACTACCTCTGAAGGTTTCGGTTATTTTATTTCCCTTTCCATTGGTCGGCTCATAACGACGATCGCTTGGGGTTGGCCAGACTGTCCTTGGTGTATTAAATTAATATTGTGCACAAAGCGCTGCCATCATTATTTTTTACGGTAAAGCTGTCGTAAAGGCCGCGGAGAATAGAAAAAGAAAAATCTTAGATTAAAAGACCTCCAATGAAATACCACTTATGAACGGTCGTTAAGCTTTTTCAATTCCGTTTAGCACAGTCGGCTCAGTAGATCTTATAATCTTTATAAATCTCTATGCAATTATGTACCTTACTTCTTCCTCATCGAAATTTCGCAGTAGTAGATTCCAGAAAGAAATAAATGCTTTTAGCCTAAAGTCAGATACAGATTGAAAACATTATTTAGACCGTATCGTTTGATGTCACGTATTTATTTACATTTATTATTTACATATCGCTGCATTAAGTTTTCCAGACTTTAAGTACTTATTGAGCCTTTGTGTGAGTAGTTCTATAACTAGGGGAAACCCGCCTAAAGTGGATACCCCAGGCAAAGCGAATACTGCCCACTACTCCCAAATTGTTCGTTAGCTGGCAGCCACGTTCTTATAGCAATGGTGCCTGTTACTGCTTAGTGCGCGGCAAGTACTTCGGCGCAATTTTACATCGCGTGGCGCCTGTGAATGGACAAAGTGTGTTTTTGTGCGAAAAAGATGAATTTACAGAGGGAAGTGTTTCGTTTATAACTATAATGTTATTTGTGACATGCTTTTGGTTATGAGGAGGATTTAACGCATGATTATGTAGCTTTCAAGTATGTGTAGATGACGAGTCTAGATGCACTGGCTTTTTAATGATTTGGGATAACATTAAAAATGTACCCGAAGGGCAAAGCGGATCGGGGAAAGTGGATACCGTATTCACTGATGTCAAAGATAATGAAAATCAGAAAAAGTAGAGAAATTGGTAATCAGGTGCATTTTCTGTGGTGAAATGTGGGTACATAGAAGAAGGTGATCAGCCAACGGAAAACTGGTTACTTTGCAGCCTTTGTACTTACTGGTATCATGAAGAGTGTTCAGCCTTCGAAGGCAGTGATGATTTTGTTTGTGAAAGATAATACAACCATTATACGTATAACCAAAAGTGTTGTTATAAGTATGTTCTTCTAATTTTCAATGTTTATTTTGTTTGTAAGTTTTGTTTTGTTTTGTTTGTTTCATGCCAAATAATGTTTTTTTCGCATTGCCCTGGTACCATATCCACTTTACCCGGGGTCTCGGGCAAAGTGGATAGTTAGCCACTTTTATAAACTTTCCTTATAACTCATAATTTAATTAATATTAATGGCTAATGTTACATTATACCGTAAGTTCAATAAATAAAGATTGATTATAAATAATTGTTTCAATTTCCCTAGTTATAACTAAACGACAATAATAAGAAACAGCTTAAGGTATTCACTTTACCCGGGTTTCCCCTACTGTCACAGGAGACTTAACAAATGCTACTGTTTAGTCTGCTATTGAAACGAAACTTAAACTGCTGTAAAGTAACACGTGTGTAGTAAAGTACCTAAGTGTAAAGTAGTACTGTGTAAAGGGTGCTTACTTGGATGGCAAAGGATTGATGAAGTGTTCTATGAACTCTCGTTTCACCTCGAGCAGTATGTGATACTCGGGCGAGTCGGGCGACCAATCAGCAAAGTGTGCTAACTTCTGCAAAAATAAAATTGTATGATTGAATGATATGAGAGCCTGAAGGCAAGACGCAGTTTAGGGGTAGTAGTATCTACACTATTAATAGTACTGAATAGTACTTATTCAAATACCTAGCTGTAGGTATTGGGCATACTAATTTGCATACCACAAGCGAAAATCATTGGTATTGCCTGGCGAATCAGCCAAAAACACCTATAGGTGTATTGGTATAAGTCTGAAAATTGTGTGAACATTTATTATGTTGTCACAGTTTCAACAGTCACTGTCTGCCGGTCTGTAAAGTTACAGACTTTATTGACGTTAAAGCAGCCAGAACCTTGCTTGACATTAGGCTTGTCCACAATAATATTTTGAAATAAATAGACATAATATAATTCTAAGTTTCTTCGTAATTTTCCATTGAACATTGCAAAGAAAGAAATGCTTTACTGTAAATTATAGATCCACATCTATAATACAGCTCGATTCATTAAAGCTCTGATCTGAAATCTACGCTCTCTGTTTTCTTCATACCACCAACAGCCTGAAAACGTTCACTGCTGAACATAGGCTTTCCCCATAGAGCGTCACTTTCAGTGGCTGTTGCCTCTTTGCATCCATCGGATCTCCGTGGTTAGATCGTCGGTCCACCTAGTGGAGGAGGGCCAGCCTTTGTTGCAACTTCCGGTTCGTGGTCGCCACTCGAGAACCTTTCTTCCCCATTGGTTCTTCATTCATATGCGCATGTTGATAGAGGATAAAGAAAACGGAGAATGTCAAGTTACAATCCGATAGAACCTGTCCAATGAAGAGAATTGAGAGGTCAGTAGCCCGATTGCATGACCAATCGATTCTTATTCTACATACCTACTCTATTCTAGTCTGTCCTTGTGTGTAAGTCATTTGAAATAATTATCTTCAACGAGAGACAAATACCTCTCTGTGCGTTATACCTCTTTGATGAGAGAGTAGGTACATTTTCGAACATCTTGTGAGACTTTTCTCCGAACGACGCTGTGGGCGAGGTTACGTTTAATTATTCTCTTTCATTAGCTGTTTTACAACGTGGTTAATGACGTAATGTTGGGCATTACTGTTTAATAATGATGTCACCTCACCGCACTCTCCGCAAGCTTTTCATGGAAGAATATTGATGTTAAAAATAGACTAATGGTTTTCGTAACGTTAATTTTTGTAGGCATAGGCACCTACTTTGTTAAACGAGTACTAGAGTTTCTTATATCTCGGAAACAGATATATCCTTTCCCTATGGAAAGGATATCCATTTTCAGATGATTTAACTTGGTAAGTATCATAGTTTAGGTTGGTACCTACTACTCATCATTCTCACCAATCTGTAGGCACATATTAAGTAAACTGCTGGGCATAGACCTGCCTCTCCTATGAGTGCTGTATGAGTGCGATTTTTGGCTCTCTGGGCTGTTTTGAGCCCGGTGCTTATGCATACTATAGATACTTATTATACTTATGCGGGGTTCTTCTACATTGACAAAACCAATGAAAAAAAACGAAGTACCTACCTACTCAACTGCTTTATTTTTAAGGTCCTCGGATCAGTGTCAGATATCCTTTTAGCTTGATCAATTTTAAATGTGCAAATACCTACATGATCACTGAGCACTTTAATTATTAACACTACTTAATTGAGTTTTCTTCACTATTCAGGCTTTTGTTCTTCATTGCAGTATTCTGACTTTATACCTTCATACCTCGAAGAATGAGTCAAAGTCCTGGTCACAAATGACGTCATCCCGGTCATGGTCCAGAAGTTCCGTGAAGAAGAGTGTCATCTTGTCGCTCTGTACCGAGCTGAGCGTGGCCAGGGGCTGTTCATCCTCCAGGTCGAGGCATTCTAGGTCTTCGCTGCAGCGGTTCACCCATGTTGCTGTGGGAGAGTGGAGCAGGTTAGGATAATGATTCTTTAAAATTGCCTATAAGCCTACGCTTCTACGCTTCGCTGTTTATATGACTTTTATGGGTTTCTTTTAGTACAACGTAACCCTAAAAGAACCTTTACATAGAGCTGGAAAGAAAAGTGCTGCCAGTAGTAAGTGATGGTGGAATATTTCGTGTAGGAATGAAAGACATTTTCATTCCGAGCGACGTTATATTTCCTCCACTCGCCTCGCTGCTTTCAAATCTACCAACATATTAGGAAACATATTGACAATTTTCCGCTCGTGTTGGTGTACTTTTTGGATGGAACATAGAGCGAAAATAACATAGCTTGATGCCAAAACATTCCAAAATTGTTGAGCGTTTAGTTTGTTTTGTTTTGACTACGACCAGACTTGGAAATATTCCAATATCATACAAAATTTTCACCAATAAAATTATTATTTTATGAGAAAATGAAAAAGTTATATGAGTAAAGTTCTTCAACTTATCGACGCCGAGCTTTCAGCGTATATCCAAATCGGAGGGTTTGAAGGGGTTGAACAGAGCAGATTAAAAAACTTCTAGTGGATGAAGCATGCAAGAACTGTCAAATATAGGTACACTTATTAACACTGTTTAAGTGTTCCTTTAATTTTTAGGGTTTCGTGCCCAAAGGGTAAAACGGACCCTATTACTAAGGCTCCGCCGTCTGTCTGTTTGTCCGTCTGTCACCAGGCTGTATCTGCATGAACCGTGATAGTTAGACAGTTGAATTTTTCACAGATGATGTATTTCTGTTGCCACTATAACAACAAATACTAAAAAACCGGAATAAAATAAACATTTAAAGGGGCTCCCATACAACAAACGTGATTTTTTTTGTTGCTCATTTTTATAGATAATGGTGGCCCTTCGTGCGCGAGTCCGACTCGCACTAGGCCGGTTATTTAAATATCAAATAGGCTTACATTACACCACATAATTTTCCGTTAGTACAGTGTGACAGAAGTACAAGTCTGAACTTCTAGTGTACCTTATACCTATACAAGTCGTTTTTTTGTAGTGTTTGCATTGATATTCACTTCCACAAGAATGATAAACAAATTAAGAGCCAAGTTGATACACATTATTTTTTACGTACTTATGACGTGCCATAAATGGTCAGGGGGTACGTACGAGCAAGGCCGAGTAGAGGTACCTATCCGTGGACCCAAAAGGTCAAAAAGGGGTTCAAATGGAAAGCACGAAACTTCTATCAAAATTCAAATAGGCTCCAGATATTTACGTCTATATTTTCGAAATTAGCATAAAAGGGTGCTTAAAACTCGTGTTTACGACATGAATTTTAAGCACCCATAAGATAAATTCTGAAAGGTACCCTACTGAAGTTTAACTGATACTTACCCCTATCATTAAAGGGATGAGGCATGATGAGAAATACCTTGGAAGTTATTGTAGCGTATTTCAGACGTAAATTATGCTCGAAAGAGACACAAAACAAAGTTGTTTAACGTACAAAATTATGGAACTTCTGTTCAAAGAACATTTCAGACAAGTAGGTGTTTCGACTTTACTAAATGGCTGGAGACACGCAATTTTGTAACCTACTTTATGTGTTTTCTATATCAGTTATAATAACGAACTGATTCTAATGGAGCACTCACTATTGACTATAAATCCAGTTGACCAATGATACAACTTCCCCTCATTCGAAAATTAGTAGTGCATTTAAACTACTATTTTCATACAAATCACGGGAACACGTTGATGTGTTTTGTTCCATCCTGCTCTGTCCTTTGTAATTTCGTATGACTTTGTCTCGTTTTGTTACGTTGCCCCCTGCCCTCGCAGGTGAGTCGTCTTTGTACGAGTAATTCTGTTCACGAGCTATCAACGGGCTTTATAATCTTTAGCATTCACTAAACATCGAGTTTTCTACAAAATGGGACATTGCTAAAGCTACACAGACACTCACTACATAGACCAAAATGTGATAATAATTTTTTGAGGTAAGCGGAGAGGATTTATATGTATTGACCTTATCTCCTTAGGTAAATTTTCAATTTTTTTTAAATAACATAATTATAATGTGTGCGTTAGCGTAAATAGTACTAAGCCATCGATTTCTTTATACAATTAAAAACATAGTAATTATAAGCAAAATTGATCGCAGAAGTGTTTTTTTTTTATCATAATATGAATCTAGGAATGAAAACAAGCACCCGCCGACTTGCCTATACGACTAGAGTGGGTTTTTTGATCCCTAGTTTTCCGCCCGGTGACGCTGTAAAGGTCGGTAGAGACCAAAGGCATTAGCCCGTTCAAAAAAAAAAACTGATCTGTAGTTAAGGTAATCAATGGTTAAAAATCCTAACAAATTCTAACCAATGGTCAAAATTTGTTAGAGTTTTTAACCATTGTAACCTTAACTACAGCTCAAAACCCCACTCTATGGGCCAATTTTCCAGATCCAGAACAGCTATAACTATAGTTTGGTAAACGAACAATCAAAGCAAAAGAATGGGAACTACCTTTTTTGACTTAAAAGTGCTAAAAATAGCCTATTTGCAATAAAAAAAAATTATTTTTGACTTTTGATCAACTGAAACGCTCAACTTTTGTGGCCTCACAATAAAACCCAGGTAGTCACCTAATTTAAATTCCAAGTCTGTATTCGCATTACGATAAATTAGCCATCGACCTAGATTTGAGGCGCGGGTTAGTTATTAAGCAGGCAAGGGACTCCCGAATAACTGCGCCGCATTGCGGAGTCCCAAGCTCATTGTGCTTTGACATACTTAATTTCTTTTCCTTTAAAAAGGCACATTGATCGCCTTTAATCGGCTTATTTTTATGACATTTACTTTTTTATGCAATTTAGGATAGGTAGGTGAATTACCGACGACCTGGTGAAAGCCGCGGGGAGCCGATGGATGCAGGAGGCGAGCAGCCGCTCAAGGTGGCGTGCTCTGGGGGAGGCCTATGTTCAGCAGTGGACGTCTTCAGGCTGTTAATGATGATGATGATGAGGTGAATTACAATTACTGGAAAGAGTTATTACATCACCAAGGTTCAAGGAAAAAATATATCATCAATAGATACAGTAGCATGTCAAACGAATTTTTCAAAAAAATTGATTTAGCCAGTGTTATAAGTATAGGTTTATTGGATGTTAATAAAAGAGGAAAGATTAAAGAATTATAATAGCATCTCGAAATAGCTTTCCCAAAGAAAACTGTGTGCGTTGCACCTAATTTATCTAGTAAAAAAATGAAGTGGACTACTTTGAGAAGCTGGTGTGCCTTATCGTTCATCCTTTATTTACAGGGTTTACAGTAAATAAACACAGAACTATAGGTCTATGTGGTGTAGGCATGGATCAAATCGCAAGGAGCAGGTGACAAATCATATGATTTTATTTTTCATAAATCGCTCTGCTACTTTTTATCAGACACTCTGCTACTAATCACAGTGTGATAATCACACTTAATTAAATCGTGGCTTCAGATTTCATAATACGAGAGTAGCATAAGCGGTGAATATCAAAACATATAATTTTATTTATGCTTCAGTAAACAAACTGAGATCTAAAGAGTATAATTTTATTAACATTGTGGTGTAGCGGTGAACTTTGATCTTGTTTAACTTAAGAAAGTAGCGTTAGATTACTTGTAATCATATGTAGCAGGTTGCTCCTAAATCACATCTCTGTTCCATTTCATAGAGCACAGTCAATCGCCATTGATCATAAATTCATATAAAGATATTAGAGTTCTTAAAATTTTTTTTTTTTAATAATACATTTGGGCATATGAAAAATCAGAAGCTTTGAAAAATCGCAGGTGAAATCACAGCGACTAAAATAAATCATATGATGAAATGACAATGATTTTAAAATAGCAATCATTTCCATGCCTAATGTGGTGCTTTCACCTTCATCCATTCATCCTTTTCCCTTATCTTTTTCCCCTCCTCCCTTCTCTCTTTCCCATAGTACAGGATAGGAGTATATAGCTTTGTTCCTAATACTGAAGGTTAAATGTCTGTAATTTCTGAACTACGAAACCTACGACCTTGAAATATTTACGGGACAATATTTAAAACACCCCCTTTTCGACAAAAAAAGAATGAATGAAATCGGACCACGCGTTAATGAATTACAAATAAGTACATATTTTTACTTTCATTCTCTCTACCGCGGGAACCGTGCTGAATTTCGGGATTAAAAGTGTCCTATAGCCTACCTCGTAATATGAACTGAAATCATGCTATGTTTCATTTGAATCCATTCAGTAGTTTCGGGCGTGATGCTCAGTCAAGATACAGACAGACAGACAAAAATGAAAAAAATATAGTTTTGGCTTTAGTATCGATTATAGAGAGTCCTCCAACAAAATTTTTCAAAATATCTTTAATGTACAGAATTGACCCTGTTACAGTTTTATTGTAAGTATAGAATTTACAAAAAACGCAGCCTAAAAAAAATTGCGAACAGCGAAAATCACATCTATGAAAGAACATCGGTCTTGATTCTTGAATCTGAGCAGGAATTTGGTTCAGTAGAGATTCGAGAGATTCGATAGGTATAAGAGAGATGTTTCGATATTTTTATTCACTCCTCCACTTGAAAGTTGAACCTATCGGTATTCAATGGAATCGGGTTCCCGGAATATAACGATGCCATTACTTTTATATGTAATATGATGATTAAACATATTTACAGTGTTTACAGAAGCCGGTGAAATTATTGGGTTGGAAAGGAGTTTCGTTGATATAAAGGGTTCCGAAAAAAAACTAAAAACTAAATAACAAACATTGAATAAAATTCAAAAGTACCATTTTGTTGTTCAGAAAAATAGTCAATAAGTTAATTATTATTATGTTAAAGCCTTTCTAAAATAGCCACGACTACGGCAAACAAGGTTAAAATCAGTTTTAATAATTATTGTCGTAGTCCACGTACTCTACTTTATTTCACCATATTTTTTCATTTTAAGTAACAACTACTCTTGAATAGTAAAATATGGTGACATTTAATTTATATTCATAATACTCAAGGAACAATTTTTCTGTGGTCACCTATACCTCCCGATCACAGATCCTATAGATAGGATCTATGCTCCCGAATAATAAAGTACTTACTAAAAAACTTACGTTATTTTGAAGATACGATATAAACAAAAGGCTAAACTAGCACAGAATAGTTAATAGATCAGAGTTAAGATTTCCGGTGTAGATTAAGAAAAAAAAAGTCCAGTAGGTGCTTAAGGGCTTGTGCAAGGCCAGCGCAAATTCACGTCAAAGCCACAGAATAAATGTATAGTACTAGGCCAAAGCGGGGATGAGCCAGGGGCCGAGCGGCAGGGGCAGTCTAAGTTAAACTGGTTCCAACGCGCAATAGTTTAGGTAATTTATTATTACACTGAATATAAAGGGTATTTTAAAAATCCGCTATACATAAGCCCTCCATTATATTTAATTCAACTACTACACAAAGTTTCATGATCTTATTTAAAGTATTCATTGAATAATCGCTGTTTATTTGTACGGTTTGGAGGTAACTTTGTAATTTTTTTCTATCGAGAAAATTTTATTAATTCGTGTTTTCACTATACATTTGCAGTAGCATTAGTCCTGGACTTTACCATATATTAATTTCAAAGTCATTGTTGCAATATTGTTGACAGGATACTGCTTCAAGCTAAGCCGTTTTAAGCAATTTGGCGTTGTATTGGCTCTTAAAAAAGTTTGTAGAAAAAAACCACTAAAATGATTATTTACTTATGTAAATAATATGCAGTTATCTGCATAACTTTCTTATGCAGAGCCGGCTTTTGCTTAAAGACCATGATCATAATTTTATTATTTTATACTACAAAAACGTATACCCCTCAATTGCAGAACACTATTTCCTAGCGGAGCACTAACTAGACATGACTTTATTCACTCTGAAAGTCACCGTATTTTTATCAATCCATGTACAAAAACTGCAAAAATATGTACTCACAATAATCGGCCACCAAGCTGAGCATTTTGCACCGCGTCCAACACAAGATTGTGTAATATTAGCTCTCCACCAGATATTTATGGAATGCGATGATCATTCTGTATATTATTCTTTTAAATGAACAAGTCACAAGAGAAAAACAAGTGACGTTCGCCAGAGAGATGTCAACACAGGGGCTCGGCTCGAGTACGAAAATAATCTGCATATATTTACCTGACTCATAAAATACTTGTTTTGTTTGTGACGTAGGTGTTAGCGAACTAATAGCAGGCAAATTGATACTTGGCGCGGAGTAAGGTGTTGATGTAATGTTTGTTCATAAACGAAAAAGGTATCGATTATCCTTCGTTACCAGAAGAAGCTGAAGCAGAAGGGCTGTCGAGTGGCGACTACGAGCCGGAACACGCAGCGTATTAGGCTGCACTGTTTGCCCCCACTAGGTGGACCAAGTCATGCCCTAGTAAAGTGGTGGCAACTTTACTAGAAGCTTCTACGGAATTTTGGAAGAAACGCGAAAAACCACGTTCGCCAGATTAGGTGGGTATATCACTTGCCCACACTCATGATCGTAATTCTGCACTTAACGCGTAAACGCCACCAATTTTAAATATTAACACTAGAAAAAGCACACGTTTTGAAAAATAATACAGTGCAACGACGTGAACTTTTCAGCGTTCCCGCCAAAACTCAGATTATACTTTCGTAGAGGCAAGGTTCATAGATTAAAGAAGACACAATCTGAGGTTAGGCTTCAGGATAACGAGAGGCCTGACAGGTTATCGCAATGCCCTGTCGAGATGTGATGATAACCTAATGAGACATTTCGTTAACTTTAGCCAGCGGTTCCACTCTTTAACCTTTTATGAATTCTGCCTACTTAGCACAAACTCAGCAAAACTAAAAATTAACAAGAAAGTAACTAAGTATTATTTTCATAAAGTAAGTTAAAAGTGAATGCAGTAATTGAAAAAAATAAGTAAAATCGGTAAATAGGTAAACCACGGAGTAATAGGTACCTAAGCTTTTAAAGTTTCTGGAGGGGGCATCGCCCGTCCCTTTCTCGCAAAACAGAGATCGTGTGGAGCTTCCTCACAGTTACTATGAAAACACACGTTGTGACGTCACATGCCAAAGAGATTGTATGTACGTTAAGCCAAGCTGAGGTACTATGAGGGAGCAAGAAGTGACGTCACTGCATGTTTGAGCTGTCTCTTTCTACTCCTGTATTTTAAAATGCTTGCAACATTGCCATTTTTTGAGAAATTTAATTTTTGTGTTCACGACTGTTTATTTATTGAAGAATATTATTAATTTATTTAATAAAAAATAGCAGGCAACTACCCTATTTGGACGCAGGGGAAATACAATTGTTTATGTCTACCGCTCGTGCATTAGGGTAACGAACTTTTTAACAACTTCCCAACCTAAAGTAGACGATTTTCTATTCGTCGGTATTTTTTTTTGTCAGTAGGTATGTTATATTCAACAGTGAAAAATGTGCATCTGATCTGAGGGATCACATCCTTAGATATCTTAAGACAAAAATGCAGATTTAGTAAAAAACTGTCAAAATTAGATAGAGTTATCCAAAAAATTGTAAAACGCGATTTTACAAACATATCTCTTCTCTTGAGAAAGCGTTTGACCAACGAAAATGCAACAAATGGTTTGTGACGTCATCCGCTTGATCGTTCATTGGTGAAAAGCTTTCTCAAGAGAAGTACCTATCTAAAAACTCGATGATGTATTATACGATGTCTCCGCTAATTGCAATTTGATCATTCTTCTTTATTTTAGAGTTTATCTTAAGGAATACTTCCCAATGGATGATAGCAAAAGCATTTGGAGTTAGTTTTTACATTGGGAAGCGCTATGGAATATACTTATAGGTAGCTGTTTACCAGTGGTCATCTGACCTGACCATTGTGCTTTTAAAATACTCTACGGAACTCCTCCGAAGTAGCGTCGACCTTTTTCTTTATATGTATATGTTATTCACCGATTTTTTAGTTTACAAATCACGTTAAAACATTACAGATAACTGCAGTTCTCGGTTCACGTCGACAAAGTTTCCATAGATTTCCATAGATTCCGTTTGTAACCGGCCGGGCAGCCTCGATTAATATTTCATGAATGAAGCGCAAACGAATCGAATGCTTCAGCCTTCGATATTCCCCTACAGTCCATAGCTGAATAGGCAGTAAAAAGAATAAATAGTATGAATACTGCCTGAGGCTGGTTGTTGTCGGGTTCAGTAATATTAAACAAAGCAGCTTTAAATATAGCTATTTCCCGACAGCTTTGAGAATTAGCAAGTTGAAGTGGCAGTGGGCTACTGGGCAGGCCACATCGCTCGTAGAACTGACAACCGATGGGGAAGAAAGGTTCACGAGTGGGACCACGAACCGGAAGACACAGCGTAGGGCTGCCCCACACTAGGTGGACCGACGACCTGGTTAGAACCGTGGGGAGCTGATGGATGCAGGAGCGAGCAGCCGATCGAAGTGGTGCTCTTTGGGGGAGGCCTATGTTCAGCAGTGGACGTCTTCAGGCTGATAATGATGATGATTTCCCAAACGGCTGAATGTGGCTATCATATTTCTGAAACTATACAATACAAAAGACGTACCTACACTCAGAAGAAATCAGACTGCAAATTGGTTAGAATGGAAATTAGATAACATCGTCGACAGTTGCAGTTTCTTTGTTCAAGCATATACCTACCTAGTTAATAACAGAGTTTTGATAAAAGAAAAATGGAATTACAAGCGTAATTTGAATTCACATCTATCCATCCCAATATCCCGGGACATAGGTGTGGCTACCGAAAAATTGTCAGCTGAAACCATTCTTGTTTATCCCCACGCGGGGACAGGAAAGACCCGAACTGTGTACTGAAATCATTGACTGATTGATAAAATGCCAATTACCATTCAGGAAACAGAATGAAGGTTGGCAATAAGGAACTTATTTGGAAAGAACATCTGCTTTCAGAGCGTATGAAGGAATTAATCATGTTCATTCAAATCGATACTTCCGTTTTAGCACGAATTCAAGACAAAACAGCAAAAAATTACCTTTAAACAAACACACAGGCAACGTTCCACTTATATGTATAGAGTAGAGCTCACAACAGCGTACTTAGTAACACAAAAAGGAATAATTCGTATCAAAGGACTCGCGGGAATAGAAATGGAATATAATAAAAATACTTTCAAAAAATACAATGTCACGAGTATGAGGCATTTGCGCAGACATAACTAAAATATATTTACAAGCATCACGTCAGATTCACCGGATAAGGGACCCTCTGTGGATACATTTCCCAGTCCCGGGTCCTTTACTTGATAGATGGAGATTACTTCTGGGATCGCATACCTACTTTTCACCCGTTTTTTGGTTCAAATGCTTACAATTCGTAGATACCTTGGGTCAATCTGAATTATTCAGTTCTGATCTTCTGTTTGCACGACAGTATTGTTTGTGTTTTACTGTGAAAAATCTACTGTATTAACAAATTTTGAGGAGAGTTAGACAGACACTGCTTATTATACCTACAAGTAGAATTATATCTGCTTAAATAAATATTAAAAAATATAAGACAAAAAGGGCTGTACCTTGAGGGATAAAAATGTATGTCTATTTATCTCATCACATATAGCGGTACCTAAAGGGTAAATAAAATTCACTCGCTTATGCAGGGAATGGGCAGCTTCATTCTCCTTGCTCTGTATTACAAATCTAGTTCGATCACCATGATGGCGACTATTTGTTGGTATGATTATGGCAACTCTGGCTATTTTCAGCAGTGGACGCAAAAGGTTGATGATTATAATCGACCGAGCAAACGAAAAGAGCGAAAGTCTCTGCTTAATTCGTGGTTTTTTCTTTCGTCTGTCCGGATTCGCGGAAATTTTCAACGAATTTTGACGAAACTTGGTATACAGTTTCTACAAGGTCAGGGATTCTGTTGTCGTTGGCGATTTTTGGTTGGTGGGATAGTTCCCCCAAGAGGAGGGAAAGTTTGCAGCAGCGCCATTTACGAGCCTACTTTGATAATATTTGGCAGAAACATTGGGGACTCAATTCTAAGTAAGTATTTCAAATATGAATAGAATTGGTCAAGATATAAGGCCGCGAGTTCTGAGTTCGGGACGTACAACATCATGCCGTGTGGTTCAAGTTATGCCCGCGAGATCTACCGTTCGCAGAATTACTAGTTATGATAATAATATAGCGTAAATATGGCTGTAAGTTAAATCCTAGCTATTTGTATTAGTTGAATATGTCTATCATTATTTTCTCACCCAGTACCGCTGAGAGTAGTTGATAAGAACCTTAAAAGCTAGTTTAAAAACTGCAAATGCTGGGTTAGTCTCTACAAAGTATACCTAAACCTAAACCATACCTAAACAAACCCAACTTATAAAAATGACACTTTCAATGACAAGGGTTATACTTTGCGGGTCGCACTGAAAAAGAATACCAACGACCTTTTGCAAGCGAGAAAATGGAATAAATAGTACCTAACCATAGTAAAGTTGGCACAAAAAGAACACGGCGGCGGGATAAAAAGCTACGTTAGGTACCTGTTATTTATTTTAAAATTCAATACACGCAAGCACGCAGGGAGTGGGATGTCTCAAGGGAGCAAGGTGTACCGAGCCAGGGAAAGTATGCTAGTATTATTACTTGTGTCTATGTGATAGTATACTGGGTGAGTTTGATTTGGTGTTTTATCCCGAAAGGGGGGGACCAGGTCAAAGGCCCGTTCGGTCGTGGTTCCCCTTCAGGGCCATTAACTTTTTCCAGTCTGTATAGTGTATCTAGGTAGGTAGGTATACCTACATGTACAATATGTACACTTACTAACAAAAACAATGATTACCAGTAAGCAAAATCAAAGTTGGAAGCATTATTTAAATTCAAAAAGTTGTGGGTTCCGTTCTGTTCACGCAATAGCACAACTCTGTGTAATTTGAAAACTTGTCCATTGCCATACCACCTACTCTGCTCCTATGAATTTTCAGCATTTGAGCATTTTCCTTTGCTTATTTTGGTAAATTTAAAATAAAATAAAAATAAATATGTGTGGACATTTCACACAGTCCCATCTATAGCTAGCCCCAAACTAAGCATAGCTTGTACTATGGGAACCAGATAACTGATAGAACACTTAGATATTACTTTACTTTGCATGAATTATCTTCACATCTTACATATTTTTTATTTATTTACTTTTAAACCGGAAGTACCTTTCTCTTTAGAAAGTATTTTTCTCAATAGGCCCAATTACAATACCTGGCGTATCAAGCCAAGTCAGAAGCCTTTGAGCGACCTAAAAAAATTCTGACACCAGGGCAGACCACTCGCTTACACGAGAAGAAGAAGAAGATCAACTTGAATCGATATGCCACGTGACGTTCTTCGAATCTCTAATCTAAGTGGTATCTATACCAATTATATTTCCTAGTGTAAAAGAACAGGACATGGTATCTAATAGTGTATGAAGTAAGGGTTCCACCCTGAAATGTGATAAGAAAGCTGTGCTAACTGCTGTGTACCCTTAGCGTCACTTTTAAAAAGTATAGATTTATGCCTTTCTTATTACTTTTGATTTCCTATCGTTATGTATATACGATGAAAAGTGCATTTGCTATAAGACCATTATTTGGTTAACATGTACCTAAAGCAAAAAGTCATAGGGATTAGATTGCATGTCTCGTTAGACAGAAACAATCAATGCTAGACACAAAAGGTGAGCCAACGAAAACAACTGAATGGGTTAGGCGTCAGCCTGTGACCGAAATAGACGAGATCGATCCGTGACGTGACACCGCCTGATATTCCAATAAACCTGCTCAATAATGCACGGAGACAGAACAAGGTTATTACTCGTGCTTGATACCATTTACATGAGTCACATCACAATATTTATTTTGTAACCCAAATGTACGGTGTAATTTAATATTTAATTATTAAGAATCGTGAGATGGCAATGTACAAATTAATGATGTACTCAGAGATATTCACGAGTCAAAAAGATGTCTATATAAAAAGGTAAATAATTAAATGATGAATTCATTAACAAGGAACTTTATCAAAAGTCGAATAAAGTGATCACTATATCTGTGGTCAAACAAAACAGTTTGGATTGATATGTGACGTGACATTCCTCATTGTTCTAATAATCTTGATCAGTAATTTCACGGATACAGTACAGAATAGGGAATTTCGAAATTGTAAGTTAAAGAAAATTATTTCATTATTATTTTTAGAGCATATAAAATTTTCTAGTAATCGAAACGAATGCTTGAATGAGTCTACCAACTAAACGAACAACGGACGTCAGTCTGTGGCCAAAATAAGCGTGATCGATGCGTAGCGTGACACGGGCCAGATGTTCTAATTGACCTCTTCAATAATGCACAAGAGAACAGGTAATACTTGCGTGTGTGTGTAAACTCAGAATACCTGCAAATAGCTGCACACAACGTATTTGTTATATGTACCGACTTTGGGATTAGTTTGGTCCACAGGGATTGCGATGGACATCGAATCGATTGATCACGGCAACGCAACGTTCTAACTTAGTCTGTTCAATAATTCTATGATTTATCTGTAGGTACAACTCGAAATTAATAAATATTGTGTAAGAATAAAAAATTTAGGATTACCCACCTCACTTTAAAGATTAAACATCAGCTGTCAACTTTGTGGCTATGGAACATTGTTATGGCGAGGAGCTAGTTTGCAGCCAGCTGTTTGTCTATTGTTTTTTTCTACCGAGGGTGGGGAGATTCTCATGGATCCCACAAGGCACGGGCCCCGTGGGTATGTCCGAATCCTCCAATTCCGCTATAGAGACCTGCGGGCTAAACCTCCCTCCCTGTTTTTAGTTACAGCACACAGAATGTCCGCATCCTTTTTTATCATATAATATATATCTTTTATTTTATTAAATTTTCATCTGAACATTTTTTTTTTCGATTATTTGCCTATTGTTAGGTGTCACGGTCGCCCATTGCAGTTACATAGTTCCACTTGGAATGCTAAAACATGCAAATCTAAGGGTGGGGTTTTTGATCATGAGTTAAAATAACCAGTGGTTAAAAATACTAATGAATTCTAGACATTGATCAAAATTTGTTAGAGTTTTTAACCATTGTTTACCATGACTACGGATCAAACAATCTAACCTAAATCAGATCCTCATAATTATTTGGTAGGTATTACTTTTGTTATCAAAGACCTACCCAAACTACCCACATATAATAATGGATCGGTTGTGAAGTCGTGAAATCGTGAGCTAGTAATAAATGAACAGCTAAAGTGCGAGGGCGAGGCACAGACTTAAAGGATATACTAGTGCGAGAGGCTCGATGTTCTAACACACCAAATAAATAAACATAGAATAGGTCATAATGAAAATAAGCATGTCTGTCATATTCAATATTTTGGATAAATATTATGCAACCTGCCTAGGCATGTTTAGCATAACTAAGTATACAAATGTACGCGTCATTATAATTAGCATGGTGAAAATTAATATTTGTATAATGTTTTATGGCAATGGGCAGACCACATCGCTCGTAGAACTGATAACCGATGGGGAAGAAAGGTTCTCGAGTGGCGACCACGAACCGGAAGACGCAGCGTAGGCCGGCCCCCCACTCGGTGGACCGACGATCTGGTGAAAGCCGCGGGGAGCTGATGGATTCAGGAGGCGAGCAGCCGCTCAAGGTGGTGCACTCTGGGGGAGGCCTATGTTCAGCAGTGGACGTCTTCAGGCTGTTGATGATGATTTTCAACATTTTCATGTTATTGCAGCGCCGCGCGCCGATGTGTCCTTAGGTATGAAAAATCAAGGAAGCTAAAATAATTAAGTGGCCATAATAATGCTATTTACTATTCTGTAACAGGAGTCATTGAAAGTGGCATTCTAGTCTTTCTAAAGAATTTGGTTATCCCATGGTTATCGCCCGTCTAGATAACATAAAATTCATAAATAACTAAAACGTCGAAAAGGCAGTAGACGTGAATCTTTGGAAAAAAATAATTGAATACCAGTTTGTCTAGTAGGAGCTAGTTCATCCTGTTATCTCAAGTTCAAAGAACTTTGCACAAAAATTGATCATACATTTTAGGAATTTGCAGCACCGTTATCAAAAGTGGTGTTTCTACCTATTCATGCAAAGAGTGGCCTCGCACTTTCACCCAGTGTATAATTAATGTGCAACGATCATAATATGCCTACATAGATCCTGGACCCTGGATTCCCTGTATCTAGGGATCCAGAAACTACAAGGACCATGGTCCCACAACACCCAGACACAGAACAAGTACTTGCGCTTTTTTCCCGTGTACAACTACTTGTCCTGCCGCGGGAATCGAACCCGAAGCCTCCGGGTTATGAGCCGACCTGCTCAACCAATACACCACGGAGGCTGTCAAAGTGTATAGGTAGTATTATTATCAATTATCTAGGCTCACGCTATAAGCAGGCGATAAGTCTATATATTTAAATCGTACCCTTGGATGATTCGTCTAAGAGTAATGAAGAGTAGTACTAAATTCAATTTGTACTATTATTTTTTCTGTGTTAATAATAACTTTTTCTGCGGTACGTGTATAAGTAGAAATAGTAACCATATAAACATAAATAAAATAAAATTAAAGCTTACCCAAAAACACTGAATGTATAAAAAAAAGAAGTACCACTAGGTACCGGGAAAACAGTATTAGACAATTTAATTTAAAGCTAACAATAACTGTGTATTTTTATCTAAATATTTTCAAGGGACAAAGTTACCGCAGCGCGAATTTCTCGTCCTAAAATTAGTGCGGGGCATGTAAATTCCTTTTAACTTGCTTTGAAAATGTTCTTTTGAACTTTTAACATCACACACGTAATGAGACAGAAGGTTGTTAGAGGCATTAACATGTTTTTTGTTATATTTTACTCTCTATCGTTCATCATCATCATCATCAACAGCCTGAAGACGTCCACTGCTGAACATAGGCCTCCCCAGAGAGCGCCACTTTGTGCAGCTCCTCGCCTCCTGCATCCATCGGCTCCCCGCGGCTTTTACGGATCTTATCTAGCAGGGAAACACCGAACATAGCTCTCTCCATAGCTCGTTGCGTGACTTTGAGCTTACTAATGAGGCCAACAGTAAGAGACCAGGTCTCAGTTCCATAAGTCAGTTTAGCATAGTTTATTGTTATTTTTTTTATGCTAAAATGGGCATACGTTTGACAACATCTCGCCTGATGGTAAGTGACGAAGTTTTCTAAGGTTTACTAAATTAAACTTCGGAAGGTGGCGCGACTAGATGAGATAGCGCTGCGCCAGCTCACAACCTGATCAAGACACAATCGGTGAAATATAATTATGTGTATCGGTAGTAATTGTAGGCGACGATGACTCGGTATTTCTGATGTAGAAAAACCAAAATAAAGTGCAATATATAGGTAAATATAATATATAGGAAGCTTGTATTGCGGCGAAAATCAAATAATAATAATAAAACTTAAAACAATTACATAAAAATTAAAGCGACATTTTTTTTCTTGTCTACCTAAAGTCTTACTGAAAGACGACTAAAAAGAAACCTTAAAGAGGTCATAGCCTCCAACCTCCGTGTCCCTTACACTCCCCACCCTAGTGCTGACCTGGCAGCACTCATCCTCCATAGGAATCCTGGCGACACGAGCCACTGATCGCTTCAGAGTGCCGTAGAAGTTCGCACACGTGATGATGACGTGCACTCGTCCATGTTTGTTAGAGAATGTCTCTAGGATGATGCCTCGGGCCATACTTCCCCTGGGGCAATCAGGATCAGGGCCAAATCTAAATCACCTACTGCTGACGGCCGTGCTTGCTCGACGTTCCTTTTTTTTTGGGAATGCATATCAAATATCATCTTTACCTATCTAGTGTTACAGATGATGCACGTCGCATCCAGAATCTTTACTGGTAGTGGCAGCATGCGACATGCGACACATTTTTTACCTTTTATTTAGTACCTTCCTAGACAACATTTAATACTTTGAAAACGTAGTTAATAAAATTTTAAATAACACTGCATCTGCTGACGGTACTTTTAAGTTAAGCTGACTTTTAATTGAGTTTAACAAGATAAAAATTAATCGTGGTCCTCCGGGACGGGAGTCTCGGGGAACGGAGTACTCGGGGCTACCCATGCACTAAAAAAGATATCCAAACCAAAACAATATATACGCAACCTCTATAAAATATGTAACTGTATGATTATGTATTTTCCTTGAGCATATTTTCATCAACAATGCGGTGAAAATCGAGTGAAGTGAACCAAGGAAGTAATATTGATGTAGGTATAGAAACGTTGCGTGGGGCACGGCATGAATAAAAAATACCAAAGAATTTAGCTTAAAATATTATGTTTTATTACGGACAATCAACGCGGCAAGACTTTTCAATGCCAATACAGGTACCTAATATTATATACTATGTATACTTATAGGCAACTTGTCAGTCCTCTGGCGAAGCACATAGTAGCGTTCAGTTGTAAAAAGTACCATTTTTGTAGCGGTCATCCATCCAAGTAGTGACCACAGTGATTGTCTTAATTTTAAGAACGACTAGTATGAACGCTATCTTATCTTAATAATTAAGTACCTACCTATGTTAGTTCCCAAAACAAGTCATTATAATAATATTACCTATGATTTTCATTTCACATACTTACCTATACCTAGTACAGTATTATATTATCTGTGCCTATACATAGATTCTGGACCCTAACTAGGATTCCCTGTATCTTAGGACCCAGGAACTACGAGAACCATGCTCTCACATACACAACACCACAAGTACTGGGTGGCGCAAAAGTAAAGACCCTATTTGGTTCAGCTATAACATTTTTTCTAAATTAGAAAACTAGATTTAGGTTTTTTTAAATGTATATTTGTGCCATTAAATTTCGTACCATTAGGATTTAAAGATGATGTCTTTTAAATGGTGACCTCCAGAGTTGATACACATTTGAGCCCTATTTATGACATTTTGCATAACTTGCCGTAACACTTCCTGCGATATGTTCGTTATTTCTTGACGAATGTTTTCTTTTAGAGCTGCGAGAGTCTGTGGCTTGTTCACATACACCCGAGATTTCAAAAAACCCCAAAGAAAGAAGTCTGGACTGGTCAGATCGGGTGATCTTGCAGGCCAAGGCAAATCGCCAAAACGAGAGATAACTCGGCTTGGAAAAGCGTCCCTCACTAAGTCCATAGTGTCGCGCGCTGTGTGTGCCGTAGCGCAGTCTTGTTGAAACCAGATGTGCTCCAGCCCCAATTCGTCCAAACTGGGTATCAAAAACTCACGTAACATGGTTCTGTAGCGTTCTCCAGTGACAGTTATCGCATTGCCTCCAGCGTCTTCGAAAAAATAGGGTCCGATCACTCTGTCAACACAGATGCCACACCATACAGTAACTTTTAGTGGGTGTAGAGGTGTTTCTTGAATAATGCGCGGATTATCAGTGCCCCAGAACCGAGTATTCTGCTTATTGACATGCCCTGAGAAGTGTTACGGCAAGTTATGCAAAATGTCATAAATAGGGCTCAAATGTGTATCAACTCTGGAGGTCACCATTTAAAAGACATCATCTTTAAATCCTAATGGTACGAAATTTAATGGCACAAATATACATTTAAAAAAACCTAAATCTAGTTTTCTAATTTAGAAAAAATGTTATAGCTGAACCAAATAGGGTCTTTACTTTTGCGCCACCCAGTATTTGAACTACGACTCAAACAGAGGGGTGTTGGGCATGTTCCCAAAGTCGATGCGCTAAGTAGCCATCGTCTTCTAAAAAAATGCCAGAGTAAAACTCACATCCTCTTATTAGATTGCTTCTTCCATAGAAGTTATCTTAGCGGGATTTTAACAACATATCCCCTTCCCTTCATTGCCACCTTCCCTTCACTCCTACTCCCACCTACATTGCATGCGGTGGGGGAAAGAAGTATACAATAGCATTGGACCCCCACACTACCAATCTCCTATCCCTCCCAAAAAAAACAGAGGGGTGTTATAAGTTTCACATGTGTCTCATGTGAAACTCATGTGTATATGCGGAATACCCTCTGGGCTCTTTGGCGTAGCTCCCAAGAACAATTTGTTTTTGTTTTAAAGGCAACTTGATCAAGTGTTCAAAAAATTTTTTAATGGCTGATCTTTATTGTATAACTTGTTTCCAGGCGTTCAAACCGAAATTAGACCCTTTTTCACATAGCAAAGTCACAGCAGCGCGGCGTGAAATTCTCGTTTTTAAACTGGTAACGTAAAAGATCACCGATCTATTTATGTTTCGGTGCTCTTTTGTATTATTATAGGAGCTTTTATCAACTGGGTTTTCTTATCTGGGAACTACCTTAAAGCTATTCAACTAAATAAAAAATTAAATAATAAAACAAAGTCGTATAGCTCGTATTAATTAATTTTAATTATTATCATAGCATCAACCGGAAGACGTCTACTACTGAAAATAGGCCACTCTCATAAAATAAAACGCCACATAATATAATTGCTATCAATAAATCAAAATAACATAAATATCAACTTTCTTTAGCTTTCAGTAAAAGCTTCCGGCCAAGCGTTAAAGAAAAATTGACCTGCAGGAAATGGCTCTTCCGAAACATTAATTGACATATTTCTTGGGAACAACCACATCGTTCAGCAATCGTGCCGTCATGCTAAATTTATCGTTCTTAGCTTGTAACCACTTCCCAGTATTCAGATCAATTCAGTAGGTATTTGTATGTTGAAAAAATATGACTTACATACCTACATAGAATAATTATGAGGTTACATAGTAATAACAAAAGAAGCTTGTTATAAAACAGATGAAGGCTATACTGAGTGACTTTGAATTGGTATGTTATCCCGAAAGGGGGGGACTGGGACCATGATATCCCACAAGTTGTGAGAGCTTTACTTGAAACTGCATGTTTCTAAACCTCCATACTAAAAAATAAATCCACTCACAAAATTGCATGTGCAATCGCTACAAGAGTTAAAAAGATACTAAAATAAATAAACAAATTCATTTCTGAACAGACGTCGTGACGTCTGTTCAGAAATGAATTGACGACGCGTCGTCAAACTCATCGGTCAAGGACGACGTTCAACCACCCAGCTGCGCTAGGGCTATCTTCGAACGTAAACTTTACATGGCATTTCTTCAATGAAAACTATTAATTTAGAATAGTCGTATAGGAGAAACATTGTCTACCTTGCAGTATTTTTTTTTCAATAATCCTTTGTACCTCAGTACTTACGTAGCTTAGAATTTAGCCTCATGAATAATCCCATATGGTTATAGTTCCACAGAGCAGAAAAATGTTACGGAGCGAGAGCGGAAATTTTCCTCTGCGCTGGGGTTTCACTTAATTCGAGTTAAGACGCAATAAAAAGGGAATTCCAAGAGGAAGTTAGATTTTTAAGCAAAGTTTCCACCCATACTTTTCAGGGTTCCGTACCCAAAGGGTAAAACTGACCCTGTTACTAAGGCTCCGCTGTCTGTGGGCCTGCCTGTCTGTCCGTCTGTCACTAGGGCGTATCTCATGAACCGTGATAGTTATTTGAAATTTTCACAGATGATGTATTTCTGTTGCCACTATAACTAAAAGTACTAAAAAACACAATAAAATAAATATTTAAAGGGGCTCCCATACAACAAACGTAATGTTTTGGCTCGTGTTTATAGATAATGGTACGGAACCCTTCGTGCGTGAGTCCGACTTGCACTTGGCTGGTTTTTTGTTTCCCCTTTCACAAATAAAAATTGTGTTACGGAAGGATAATAATTTAGTGTTTTGGCTATCTCAATTGAGGGTTTGAGATGTACAAAGATGACTCTGCGTGCTACACCCCGAATCAGCGATGTGGCCCGCCCACTGCCACTTCAACTTGCTGGTTCGGGGTGTAGCACGCAGATTCATGTTTATCCTATTTAACAAAGCCAAAGCGAAGCTTTATCAGCGCCTTTGTTTCCCGATAAGTACAATCTGGAGCTCTTCAAGTCGCGAGTGAATAGGTATCTTCTAGGCAAGCATGTACCATCGTAGATCGCATCGTCACTTCCCATCAGGTGAGATTGCGGTCAAATGCGGGCCTATATAGTTGCAAAAAAAAAAACCAAAAAAGCAAAGTACTTACTCCAAACATGCACGCTCCATCCATGTTGTTTCTCGTCTTCACTATTCTCTGGTGGCTGCATCTGATCTTCCGTGGATTCAGCCTCAGGAAGGGTCCTCCATCGTTTTAACAGCTCCTTGGTCCGGTCCTTCGTCTTGTCACATGCTTGCTTCCAGTTCGTAAAGTACTTGCGCGATACTTTGGGTGACCCGAGAGATGTCGATTTTGAATCTTGTCTGTAAGAAAATAAAGAAAATTCTACGTTGATCATTGGGTTCTTTGGTTCGTGTTATAAAAGGTAGAAAATATGTTTAGCACATTGCAAGTCATAATCAGAATCCTTAAAATACTTTGTAAGTGACAGAGCTCTTAGGATTAGCGAGTTGAAATGACAATTGGCAGGCCACATCGCTCGTAGAACTGACAACCGATGAGGAAGAAAGGTTCTGGAGTGGCGACCACGAACCAGAAGACGCAGCGTAGGCTGGTCCCCCACTAGGTGGACCGACGATCTGGTTAAAACCGTGGGGAGCTGATGGATGCAGGAGGCAAGCCGCTCAAAGTGGCGCTCTGTGTGGAGGCCTATATATGTTCAGCAGTGGACGTCTTCGGGCTGTTGATGGTAATTAAAGTTATTGTTATACGAATCCTCTATCTTGCGCGCGCACTGCGACCTTTTTAAATATATTAAATGGTAGAACTTACATACGAAAAACGAATTCATTAAAAACCTTAAAAAATGAGAATACAAATGTCAAAAAAATAAATAATGAATAATAAAATAACGCCCAACGATGGCAACGATCACTTACATAGATCTGGACCCTAACTAGGATTCCCTGTATCTAGGGAAACAGGAACTACGAGGACCATGGTCCCACAACACCCAGACACAGAACAAGTATTTGCGCTTTTTTTTCAAGTGGTCAAATACTTGTCCTGTCGCGGGAATCGAACCCACCGCCTCCGGGTAATGATCCAACTTGCTCAACCACCACACCACAGAGGCTGTCATTACTAAAAAAAACACATGAATTCAAACAAGTTTTCATACATAAAAATAGAACAAAAAGCAAAAATCTTTGATTCTTGTTCAGTCTATTCAGTAAATTCCACAGACTTATGTGGTAAATTCAGTCATTTAATATCTTCTAAAATTTCACAATGCGCGAGCGAAATAGAGGTTCCTCGTATATAGGCCTTAAAAATTCATGCAACCTCACGCGGGATAGTGTGGGAAATTGGGAATAGACCCGCTCGCTCGGAGATTTCACTGGATTAACCGAGCCGGGACCATGCGCCATTTCGGGAGCTTTGCATTTATGAATTCATAGTATCTTGATTTGATTTGAGCTAAAGTGTGTCAGACAGACACCGAGTTCGATCCTCGGCCCTGCACCAATGAGTTATCTAGTAAGTTATGTACAGTTTTCTATGCTATCGCTCCGTGCCTCGGAGAGCACTTTAAGCCGTCGGTCCCGGTTGTCATAAGAACATCTATTGCAATCGTTACGGGTAGTCAGACTCCTGATAGAATCTGACGCCTGATCTAACCATCCCTGTTACTGGTTCCTTATGGGTTGCGAGGTCAGATGGCAGTCGCTCGTGTAATTCTGGTAGCTCGCCGCTACAGGTTAGATTGCTCATAAGTATAAGTAATATACAATTTGTACTGTTGTGTATTCTGTGGTATTAAGTAGCTACTTAGAATCGTTTGGCATCATGTGCATGGGCAAAATATCTTTTTTATTTTTTTTTAGCGGGCAAATACCTAAATGCCTTTATTCTAACTAAACTAACGACTACAATATTAAGGCGATGAGAAAGTAAAATCCTACTGTTCAATAAAATTTGGACTTTCAGTTCCGAAGCCTAATCTGTTATTTTGTTGGCAACCTGATCAAAAAGATTAATTTTTTTACTATACTGTACTTAGGTATATGCATTTGAACTGAAAATAACTCCAATCCTCCTATCTGCGCCTTATCTATGATAAAAAAAAAACTGTCTTTTTGTTAAACATGTTAAAATTTAACAGTTCACCGATTGGCAACAATCTTAACGTTTGTATGAAAATAGTTAGAACCTTGGGGAAGGACAAGCCGCGGGCAACAACTCTTGCAAATAATTTATTTTGGAATAAGCTAAATTCTGTTAGTCTTTGTGGTCTCTGTTTCGGTGGTACCTAATTTAATTTCTTCGTATTCCTTTTTGTTATTACAAATGTCACACAGCGGCCGCTTTCTCTGCTTTTGTGTTATCTACTATATGCCAACGGAATATATAATATTACGTACTATGACTACAACATCAGCTGTCTCATGTCTGTCTGTTTGTATGAGTATGAGTCATATTGGTGGTTGCCTGGTTGGTGTTGCATTTGCTCCAGAGTCCTGTCTCAGAAGCTTTCTCGTTCACACTTCTAACGCTCTCGATAACTATCTCTTTCTTCCCGTCTACAGTCTACACTACAGTCAGGATAGGGCTACTTTTCGGTTGAAAAATACCGGTATATAATTTCATTTTAATGTGTAAGATTTACAGTTACAGCGTGTGTAATGTGTATTGGAACTAATGTTTTTTATAATATACTTACTATAATACTTGAAAGTTACTGTATGTGATGTAGGAGTGTGCGAGAGAGGGTGAGGGTGTCTGTGTATTATTATTATTATTATTTATTTACTATAGTTTATATCTCAGATTGTTGGTGCGATCCACACCAGTGAAACCGTGGGGTCACAGTTAGTATATTTTATAGATCTAAAGCTGCAAAGAGGCTTAAACTAAGAAAAAGGTAACACGGTAAAAAAAATTGAATAAATGCGTACCTAGTGCTCTACCTACCAATAATAGACCAGGTAAAGATGCTATCTAGAAATACGGTCGATGTAATAAAATTTCACACAGGACGGATAAAAAAACTGTATTAATTGTGATATAGGCACCAACTGAAACAATATAGACCAAAAATAGTCCTACCGCTTCAATAAAATATATACCGAATGTTGTCATAAGTTCCGGGTTATTAGGGTATACAATCCTTTGTGACTGACCCCTACCAAAACGTCAACTGGTTTTGCACACTACCATACCCATAACACATGTACCCGACCAACCCGCCCGCCTGCCCTACCGCAAGCTGGCTAGTCCATCCATAGTCCACAGCCGTCTACTGCCGAAGTGAAGTGGAGTGGATTTTTTAGTAGTGAGTTAGCGTTCGCGCCTGGCTGAGGTAGCTTTTAATTACGATTACGCTGTCCCCAAGTATCAAATAAAGTCAAGCGTTCTCTCTTGCGCCAATCTACGAGGATTGTTTGAATTATATAACTTGCGAATCTAAGCTAAATAATAGTTGCCATTTGCACTTCACATTATCCTGCCAACTGTGACGGACGCCATGGATATGGAAAACATTGATAACTTGAAATTATCCGACTTGGTAGTAGAAGATGAAGACAATAGCAAGATAATACAACTCAAATATGAACAATTCAAAGAGTTACTGAGTCGGATCCCGTCGGAAGGTGCGATAAATAAGAATTTTGCTCACTGTACCCTCCGATATGGCGGTGATAGTGATCGCAACAAAGCAGAACAGTTCATTGCTGCTGTCGAGGTGTACAAGAAGATAGAAAATCGTCTCCGACGAGGATGCTTTGCTGGGACTGCCTCTATTACTGACAGATGACGCAAGCACTTGGTGGCATGGAGCACGTGTAGAGATCACTACTTGGTCATCGGCTTTGAAGAACTTTCGAGCCACATTTGCCCCTGAACGTCAGCCACACGAAATATACTTAGAGCTGTTTGCAACTCCCCAGGAAGAAGAAGAGCCCATTGAAGTGTTTCTGATAAAGAAACGCGCGTTGTTGAGCCAGTTACCGGCAAACCGCTATCAAGAGGATGGAAAACTGGACCTTGTTTATGGCCTGCTAAGGACTAAACTTAAGAATATGATTCCACGTTCTGATATTCAAACTTTCGAACAGTTAATAGAACGTGCTCATCATTTGGAATCTATGGAAGAAGAAGAAAAGCAAAAAAGACTAAAATAACCACAAAAAGAACAAAATAAAAATCCACCACAAAACACGGGACTGCGCTTTTAAAAAGTTGTGTCAATTCGTTATTCTTTGCGATCTACAAATTATTATCAAGCGCTAAACAGGCAAACCTTAAACATTGTATTTTCTTAGATTTTCATTAAACTATTTTAATTTTATTGGATTTTTATTCATATAGTTCTTATGTCTAAGTAACCCCTTTTTTACGGTAGGTGTAAAAAACGTTGCAACCATAGAAATATAATTCCTCTAATGTTGCAACAGTTACTATAATTTATTACGTAGGTAGGTAGATAGGTACATGTTTGAAACAAAAGAACGATTATTTAGGTTTATGTTTGCTACCAAATTACGTACAGATACAGACTAAGCTACCTACTTAAAATAAGAAAATAACTTGGAGAAGCAGAGACAGAAATCAGAATATCGTGACACATCGTGATCCGTGAATGAGTGTATATATTTAGGTACCTAGGTACATAATTGTATATTATAGTGGTGTAAGTCTTTATAATAATTATTTAATATCGCTTGCAGCATTCACATACAATTATTATACACACTTATCTTGCACGACCTTTGGTATCAAAAAATGAAGTCTAAAATATATATCCTTAAGGGGGAACGTCACACTCGCGCGGCAAATTCAAATTTTTTTGCATTCTTTTGCCAATAATAGCTTAATTACTCAACATGATTACATGAAAACTAATTTTGCGCAAATAAATAGAATGTATCAACAAATAACGATTAAAAATATCTCCTAGATATCATTGGTTTAGCGACAAATGGCAATAAACAATTTTCTTCTTGGTTTTTTAGTCTATTGCCATTTGTCGCTAAACCAATGATAAGTAGGTGATACTTTTAATTGTAATTTATTGCTACATTCTATTTATTTGCGCAAAATTAGTTTTTATGTAATCACGTTGAGTTATTAAGCTATTGTTGGCAAAAGAATGCAAGAAAATTTGAATTTGCCGCGCGAGTGTGACGTTCCCCCTTAATCTATCTAAGCTTTTTGAGTTTTGAAAAGACTAAATTTACTCAAAGAGGTATAAGTAAGTAGGTGCGTACTATATTTATGTTTTTCGACATAATTATGGTGTGAACGAATAGGAGTACCTATATCCCACAAGAGTAGTAAGCTTGACAGTTGATATCAAGGTCAACGGCGAGACATAACTATTAAGGTGACGGGTAGGGCCAGATAAGCAGGTCCAAATCCGTTCAAACAAACATCGGCCTTAGCACCGTAGTCTTAAATATCAATTCAGTCTGCACTTCAGCGCGGCGCTTACGACAAATGGACAATTTAAGAAGTGGACCAAACCAACCGGAGGGAGACAACGCATGAAATGACTGACTTTGACGGTTTTTAATTGATATCTGTGTTTATATACTATTTTTCATAGAAGTCATCACATGTGTTTGTTAGGTATACACAATTTCTTTTTGTAAAAATATATTTGATAGAAACTCAGTAAAAGAACATTCAAATTTTTTTAGGGAGGGTGCGATTTTTTTCTATACTATATATACTAATCTAATAATCTAAAAAGAGTTTTAAATCAAAATTTAATAATTAAACTAAACCTCGAAGGCTAAAAGTGTAAAATTTAGTAACTAGACAGTGAAAGTTGTACGTTCAGTGAATAAGATTAGTAAAAAGTATAAGGAACAGTGATAAAAAGAAATTAAAATTATGGCCTGTACTTTCGTACATATTTATTAACAATGCAGTGGCTTATTGCAGAAAAAGTGGAAACTGTGCCTGTGTAAAGACTAAAATAACATTCAGGGTACTTGCCTGATGAAGAGCTTACAAAAGTACTTGGAACATAACCTAATATATACTACTTCAAGTTTTGCACTATCATTATCGATAGAAGACAAATAGTGGCATCTCTGTGTAGACTTTCATACTATAACAAGAGCCAGCCTAAGGGCGACATCTACCGGCAAACATTAAACCAGCCTTACACAACACCGATCTTAGAACTAGCTGAGGCCGCGCGAACTTCTTTGCGATACTAAGAGCCACCTCTAGAGGGCATCACGATGGCAAATATAGAGCAATTGATTAGAGAGTTACGCGTCGATATCGGTAGAGACTCCGAGGAATCTTTAAAAAAGGTAGAGACAAGAATCACAAAAAATATCAACGAGCATATAGATGAAAAATTCAATGATATCCAAGTAGAAATAGATGATATTAAGAAACTTGGTTCAGAACATAACAAAAGGATACTAGAACTAGAAAAACATATAAGGTGCAAAAATATTGTTTTCTTTGCAGTGGAAGAGGGTGAGAAATCATATGAAGAATTAGAAGGTAAAATACTTCAGATTATCAATAATTTCGTGAAAGTGGAATGTTACAAAAGTGAAATAGAGATGGCAAGAAGGATGGGTCGAAAGACTGAGAACAAAATTAGGCCCATAGTGGTAACCTTTACCACTTTCGGCAAAAAACTAGCTATTTTAAAAAATAAACATCTGCTCAAGGACCATAAAACATACTTGAAAGAGGACTATCCACAGAAAGTACTAGAAAAAAGAAAGGAACTACAAGATCAGTTACAAAAGGAGAGAAAGGAAGGTAAGATAGCATTTATTCGCTACGATCGACTGATTATCCAAGAATCTGATCCTACAAAAAGAAGGGAACAAAAGGAGCCTACAGAAAAGCCGAACCCCAAGAAAAGAGAGCTAGTTGTCACTCCACCAAACCTAAAAGGGAGTGAACAGTCACCGGGTGGATATACTCAAACATCCCTAAAATGCCAAGCATCTAAAAAAACCAAAGTCAATAAAATAAATGCGCAGAAGTGCACAAACTCTATGACAAAATACTTTCAAAAACATGATGAGACTCCTAAATCGAGCACCAATCTCTCTTCGGAGGGACTGTCAGATGAATAGCAACCAGCAAAGCCCCTCCAATTTTTACGCAATACCGTGCCTGCCATGAAAAAAGTTGCTAACTATGAACATTTAAACAATCCTCCCCCAGAACGGTTGGTCACCGCGGGGGTAGTAGACTACCACCCTCCAATAGTCAAGAAATACTACATAGCCAGTTTCAATGTGCGATCATTAGCGAGCGAAGCGCGATTAATCGAATTGGAATATGCTATATCTTCAATAAAATGGGACATCATCGGTGTCTCTGAAGTAAGGAGAAAAGGACTACAAATAGTGGACAGGGGCAGTTACCTTTTCTACTACTATGGACAAACGAAAGGCCAAAGGGGAGTTGGCTTTTTGGTGAAAAAACTATCGAATATCTCAATCCATGATTTTATTACAATATCGGAAAGAGTAGTTTTACTACATGCTAAAATAGAAGAGCAGGTATTTTCATTGCTACAAGTATACGCACCTACCGAAATTGCAAAAGAATCAGAAATCCAGCAGTTCTATGAAGACATTGATCAAGCAATGAATAAATGCACAAAGCATATAATATTCATGGGGGATATAAATGCAAAACTTGGACAATCTGAAGTAGGCGAGCAGCTCATTATGGGTAACTTTGGTTATGGGGTAAGAAACAGAAGAGGTCAAATATTTTTAAACTTTTGTCACCAACACAAATTGATGGTAGCTAATACACTATTTAAAAAATCTGAAAAACTGAGATGGACGTGGATGTCACCAAATGGAGCAATTAAAAATGAAATAGACGTGATAGCTACAAACATACCCACATGTGTAGAGATCCGTATAGAGAACTTCGAAGTTATTAGCAGATTACTGCACTCAAGCGATCATAGAATGATAAGGATGACGCTATCAACACAAAATAAGAAGAGATCTCGATCGCAATATAAAAAAATTACTAAAGGCACTATATTGGATTTAGATAAATTTGAAAAGCAGCTCTCCACTGTCACGCTACCTAGTGACGATACAGTACAAATATATTATGATGTATTAGAAAACCTATTAATCAAATGTTCTAAAAAGTCGATCGCATCTAAAATACTAAAGAGAAGACAACCAATAATCACGGAGGATATTGTAGAACTAAAAAAAGAGAGACATGAGCTGAAACATAAGGTGAACAAAACAAAACAAGACAAGCTTAAACTTAGCAGATTATATAATGAAATCAATAAGAAAATAAGGAATAATTTAAGGAATATAAGACTTAAAACTTTACATACATATTTAGAAAAAAAAGGAGGAGTCAGGAAAGCTTATCGAAAACTAAGTAGTAGCAAACAGCTTATGACACACTTATGTAATGCGTCTGGATCAATCGTTACAAACAGGGAGGATTTAATGAGAATAACGACCCAATTCTACAAAGACCTTTACAGCAAAGCAGTTAAAGATAATAAATTTGTTACGACGTTGACGACAAACAATGATCCTGCCCCACCCTTTTTGAAAGGCGAAGTGGAGCTTTCCATAAGCAAACTTAAAGCTGAAAAAAGTGCAGGTCCAGATGGCATAACAAACGACATGATTATAATGGGAAAGGAGAAACTGATCACCCCTGTAACCAGTTTATTCAATAGTATTCTCAAAACTAAAAAAGTACCAGAGCAATGGTACTGCTCAGAAATAGTTTTACTTTACAAGAAAGGGGATCCAAAACTTATAAGTAACTACAGACCCATTAGCTTATTACCATGTTTATACAAAGTCTTTACCTCGACACTGCTTCCAAGAATGACAAAGATTGTGGATGAAAACCAACCCACAGAACAGGCGGGGTTCAGGAAAAACTATTCTACGATAGACCATATACACACACTAAAACAAATAATTGAAAAATACGTGGAATTCGATAAAACCCTGTACATCGCTTTTATCGACTACTCAAAAGCATTTGACTGTATCTCCCACAGCTCAATTTGGGAATCATTGTCAGTCCAGGGAGTAAACAAGGACTATATTGACATTATAAAAGAAATATATTTAAAAAGCATAGCACGTGTGCGACTAGAGGCAGCAGGCCCAACTTTTAAGATTGAACGAGGCGTGAAACAAGGGGATCCCCTCTCACCAAATATTTTTATAGCCATCTTGGAGAACATTTTCAGGCAACTAAACTGGAAAAATGTGGGAATAAAGATTGATGGCAAATATTTAACACACCTCCGATTCGCAGACGACCTGGTATTATTGTCAGAAGAGCCTGCAGAACTTCAATTTATGGTAAAGTCTCTCAGTCAGCAAAGCCAAGTATTTGGGCTGGAAATAAATATGGACAAAACCAAAGTTATGACGAATAAAAGAGAAATACCTATCAAAGTAAACGAATTTCAACTAGAGTATGTTGAAGACTACATATACTTGGGTCACCTCATATCGTTTAAAGAGTGCACAGATAAAGAGATAAACAGGAGAATTAAAAGTACATGGAATAAATATTGGGCCATGAAGGAAATATTCAAAGGTACCCTACCAACTAAGCTGAAAACCAAAGCAATGAACATATGCCTAGCACCTTGTCTCACGTATGGCTGTCAGACGTGGCCTCTAACATCAAAACAACTCGAGAAGATAAGAGTGTGTCAAAGGGGAATTGAACGAAGTTACTTGAGCATTAAACTCAAAGATAAAGTAAGAAATACTACAATTCGGAGCAAAACAAAAGCAAAAGATATAATAAATCAGGTAATGAAACTAAAGTGGAAGTGGGCAGGTCATGTTCAGAGAATGAAAACCAACAGGTGGGCTCAAATAGTGACAAATTGGGTCCCAATGGACAAAAGACGCAGGAGGGGAAGACCAATCAAAAGATGGAGCGATGATATAGTCAAGGTAGCTGGAAGGCTATGGTCCAGAATAGCCAGACAAAGAGAATCCTGGAACCTATTGGAGGAGGCTTTTACCGCCAAGGGCGGTCCTTGCATAGAGGATAATATTGCAAATTCGAATCAATCAGTATAAGTAATTTTATTAAACTGTTATTGTAAATATTGTGTGTGTAAATTTTAAACTTTGCTAACTATGTAGACGTGTAAGGAAGAAAATAAAAGCTTTTTTATTTTTTTATTTTTATTTTTATTTATATATACTAATCTTGTATTTGCGGTCATCACAAAAGACTTAATGAAATGAATATGATATATTAAATTCAAAGCTCCACATGCTCTAATTACGCCAGGAAACGTGCCAAAAAACACCTTGTTGGCCTACCGGCCGCCTTAAATAACCAACACTAACACACACACGTGAAGAATTTTCGTAGAACTATGGTCGCGTATTCTCGAATATATAGGAAGCATAATGTAGTCGTCTATATTCAAAACAATGAACGACATTTCTTTAAACGTTCGATCAGCGTATTTTGCCTGTGTCATGTTACAATATATTACAGTATGTACGAGTTATTGAAGTATGTATTCAAAGTCGGGTCAACGTCCAAGTACACCTTACCTACCTAATTAATACGTATCATCATCTTCATCATCAACAGCCTGAAGACGTCTACTGCTGAAAATAGGCCTCCCCCAGCGCCTGCTCGACTCCTGCATCCATCGGTTCCCCGCGGTTTTCACCAGATCGTCGGTCTACCTAGTGGGGCCGGCCTACGTTGCCTGCGTCTTCCTCGAGAACGTTTCTTCCCCATCGGTTTTGTCAGTTCTACGAGTGATGTAGCCTGCCCATTGCCATTTCAACTTGCTAATTCTAAGAGCTATATCGGTCACTTTAGTTCTCCTGCGGATCTCATCATTGCGGATCTGTCCCTACCTATAGCCACGGTGAAATCAGTTCCAGTAATGTGCTGATTTTACTGAGCAAGGCTCAGATTGTTACACTTCTTGTAAATCCTTGTATCCGTTATAAAGTTTAGTATTTGGTGTATCTAAATAAATCCCCTTGGCGGAGGACTGCTCACGGGATTAATAGAGGTTCTATTCCCACATAGCGCCATCACCCCCGTATTATGGTAATTCTATACCTGTAGGTATTGATTTTTAGTTTTATAGCTCCGCGTTAGTTCTGGTCTCCTGGTACTTCGTCATGCTTTGGAACAGTAAATACCTCCACAACAACTGGGCCGTTGGGAATAAGAATAAAAAGGTGTGCTAATAACCATAGCCTTGGGGACCATTGACACAACTTTTTAATTGTGTCAACGGTCCCCAAGGCTATGGTCCCGAAACTGGAAAACTGGATAGGCGAAACTGGAGGTGGTCGATCATCATCAGCCTGAAGACGTCCACTGCTGAACATTATGGCTCCATAGAGCTCCACTGTGATTGAGACGGCTGATTGTAGGTATCCCCCATCCATCGGCTCCCCACTGTTCTGACCAGCCCCCGTATTGTGTACCTCAATCGTAATCGATGAATGGGCTTCATTTGGTCATTTCCGGTTGTGTAAAATTCTCATCCATCGGTATTATGTCCCGTAGGTGGATAGACAAACAACTGAATAGACAAAACATCGATTAACTATGATAATGAGAAATAGTGAGGAAATACTAAGTGATGGAGATATCACACAATGCCAACTTGCCGGAAATGACGAAATGACGAAATGAAGCCCATTCATCGATTACGATTAGCTTAGACGGTAGCCCCGCAGGTCGGCAGTCCACCTAGTGTGGGGGGCTGGCCTACGCTGCGGGGTGGTCGACACTAATCTTTAATTGTTATACCAGTGCCAACCACCCCCAGTCGGGGCCGTTTAGGTGGAGGTCGTTGGGAACAATCCCATGGTGGTATGGAAGTGCAAGGGCAATTTCCATCCCCTCAAAAAAGGTTGTCCATCAACGAGATAATATCTTAAAACTTTGGGTTACCATTTAGCACCGATAAGCGGTAATGTTTCAGCAGTTCCAGCCACGTCATTGTGGTGATTAAGTTATTTGCCAAGTTTCGTGACTGGAGGCAGTTGTTTTAGTTTGGAATACAAAGTTATTAGTGCCCGTTGGTTGGCATTGGCACTTATGCCTACATTCTACATTCAAATATAGAATTTATTTTTAACCGACTTCGAAAAACGAGGTCCTCAATGCGACAGTTTTTTTTTAAATTTACCTCAGAACGGCTTCATTTGAACCGATTTCAACCCATTTTTTATTTGAAACCAAAGAGGTCTTTGTTTGAAACACTCAGATTTGTCCGGTTCAGTAGTTTGGATTTTAAATAAAAATAACTGGAAAAATTATGTGATCCAAGTAAAGGGTATAATTTAAACAGTCTGTTGTGGTTTTCAAAACCATTTTTTAAATTTAAATTAATCTAAAGCCAACCGTGCTACCACCTTCGACTGCAAACGGCCTAGCATGTGCACCGCGAGAAAACTTATCGTCACTGTTAGAGCACAAAATGTTAGAGTGAAACATACTTAGGCGCTTCCAGTCTTGTCACGGTCTCTCACGAGAAAAAGTGTCGAGAAAATTTCGTCGTGGTGAGGTGCAGACAAACGTTGACATAATTCGTAGCTAATACATTAAAAAAACATTTATCGCGAGATAATGACTAAGCGAAATCCACGAAATCTTAGCGACTGGCGTCTGTGCGAGAGGGGTGGCGGGGGCGCTATTCGGATACGTGGCTCGGCAGCGATCGTATACCGTCGCGTTCAGTTTTATAAAGTGTTGCGTTTTAGAAATAATAGTATGTGGCCATATTTATCGGCTGGCCATATTCAACCCAGGTACCTTAAAATTTGAGTTATAAGTACACACTTATTATTACACGTAGTAGTACTACACACGTAATAATCATAGCCTGCACCATGTACACACATGGTGCAGGCTATGATTACTAGGGTTTACGGAACCGGTACTCACTTTGAGAACCGGGGTTTCCGGTACTGGCCCTCAACGGAACCGGGATTTCCCGGTTCATCGGTACTTTCGGTACCTGGCTATTTTTTGTGTTTTTATTGGTATAAAACTTAATGGGTTAATAGTTTATTCTGAACAATCTAAACGAGTTAAGAACCAATAAAGTAAAAATTGAAAATGTCGTACATAATTTTAATTGTGAACATGTCTATCTGCTTAGTTGGATCAAATCACTTGAGATTTACTTACGCTTACTATCTTTGCTTTTGAAATAAATGGAATGAAATTCATATAAGACACTGTGAAGGACACGGTACTGTCAAGCTTTAACGTTGATTCGTATAGGTAATCATAGGGTGCAGGATTAAAAGCAAATGATAATAGGAATTGATATTATAGCATATGAATAAGTTTTAAATATTCTTAGGGACTTACCTATCAAAATCTTTCGAGCTGTCACTAGACCTGGACAGCTTCCTCTCTCTTTTCACCGATCCATCATCGCTGGGGGACTTCTCCGGTGGTAGCTTTAACTCCTTCTCCGACCTGCTGCTGGACCGGGAGCGGCGATCCTCGTCCCCACCGTCTCGTTTCAAGGCCTTCGATGGCGATAGACTGCCGGGCTTGTCCGTCTTCTTCACCTCCATATTGGTGGGCGAGTCATCGTCGAAGCTGTAACAATGGAATTTATAAGTTTTAGAGAGTCTGTAATTCTTCTATCCCATCCACTTGCTGTCCTATGCTACAGCTTTTGCAAACATCTGAGATTTTTTTTTCCTCATTCCACTAATGCTAGTAGTTCTGCCTTAGAGAATTTAGAAATGCTCTAAGAGTTCTGCGAATAGCGGACCTCGCGAGCACAATTTTTTAAACAATTAAACAACACAGACCGTCAAAACATCTTGACCGTAATCTTGTATAATTTGAAATTTATCGACTTATTTATTTATTTATGAACAAAGTGTTGCCAAGACTAGGCCAAAACGCTAAATTAAAAATACTTAAATTAGACATTTTTACGTAATACTTATTTAGAATTGAGTTCCAAATATGTTTCTACCCAATATAATCAAAAGTGGCCGGTAAAATAGCAATAAACTTCTCCCCCTTTTAGCCATATCAATAGTAATGAATAATGTAATAATATAAATCGAGTCTGACTTAGCTCTAACCTCCTCACTATTTAACTAGCAATTAACTCAAAAAGCCTTTCAAATGTTCTCTGCTATAAATTTCATCAGTATAACAGAAATCCAATCAAACTCCAATAACATTACAACTATTACAAGATCGAGAAACTTTGTCGAACCAAGTTTTAGTATCAATAACTAAAGTAAGGCTCAAGTGGCTTTAGGACCTTTAGGCACAGGATTACTAAATATGCACAGATTACTAAATAAAATAATGTTACTTACTACATCACTTTAGGTTTCGAATTAAGAAGCTGACAAACTAGCTATAACAATTATCCTTCGGGTTCTGGCATAGCCATTAAACAAGAAATATTGTTGCGAAATATAGTTTGGTGGTATATGTCAATAAATCTTTAGAATCATCTTTCAATTACTTATTTTACATGGGGTGATAAGTCCTATGCTGACGTCCCGTTTGGGCATAGAATGCGTTTAGATGTATTGTCCATTTCCCCTGCCAGCATCTACCCTAATAATTCTTACGATAATAATTAACTCGATTCTTTTGACTATCCTTGACCTCGACTCGAGTGTTATAGTTGGATTGAGACGGTGCGGTGCCGATGTACGTATACTTACTATTATAATCTGTGGCTGGAGTAAGCCGAGGGTTTCTGTTATCTCCAACACGAACCTCAAATCTTTGCTCTGTATCTGGGGATTCTCATGGTCTGCAGTGTTCTAAATTCCCCAATATACATACACGCAGTCTTATTTAATTCTAGGATAAGAAAGGTTTAGGTTCCTATAGGGGGTTGTGTTCGAATATGATGTAATATATTGCGATGTAGTTGTTTTTATGTCTGTGGAGTACCTAAGATACTGCAAAGAATTCTCTGATGTTCTGGTGTGGACTAGATTACATGTAGGTCAATGCTCGACCCGCCTCACCCACCATTAGCGCTTATTGTCTTGCACTTTCGTGAAGGTGTAAAAGTACACCTACATTTCTACACATTTCATAGGGTAGCACAAGTTTAATGACTTCCGACTAGATGTAGATAGTTTTTGCCTATTGCTTGCTCTGCTACGCAACGACTGCATGATGTGCGGGTAGTTCGATATAAAATCGATGTAAAGTAAATTATGGAGTAAATTGATGCTTGCACCACTACTTGCACTCATAGAAATATTTCTATTAAGTAGTCTTTTATTGAAAAGCTGATCTCCCCCGTTAATGAAAAGGTAGAATTAAAGGAAAAGGAAAGGAAAGGAAAACAGAACTATACAGTGATATGAACTATATAGAAGAGAAACTGAAGTCCAGGATAAAGGAATGGAGCACAAATATAACGGAAATCATCACATCACACACATCGCACATAACGCTTTAAGACATAATATGTATATGACGTAGATGTAGTATCTACATAGAATTCTGGTGCTATATGGATACATAAGATAAGGATGAAGGATAGGCCTATGTTCTTCCCGCTGATGATGATGATGATGATGATGATGATGATGATGATGATGATATACATACACTTACACTATTTTGGATTACACTATTTTACGCAGTCCATGATTAGCCTTTACTACCCGAAATAATTAAAATAAGTTTTGACCAAGCCACAGATTAGATATAAATAGTACTACGTGAAAGCCGAGAAGAAAACGCTTCCTTTGATTAAATTTAAAAAAAAAAAAAAAACAAAGTTTGGTCGGTCATAGTTGTATTCTTGCTAAGAAGGGTAGGCCTGTACAATGAAAAAAGAAAGGTACCCTACTTCATTTCATTCGTGGCTCAATTGCTCAAAACAAGTGTGTATCCAGCGCCTCTTTGGCATACTCACATTGGAAGTCCGGACGTCCTTCAGCTTTTGGACGTGTCTGGCGGACCCCTATTAAATATTTACCTACCCTCACTCGGACACGAAAGTGTTCCAACTATTTACAAAATGTAGGCCTTCTGTCGCAAATTAAAAGTATAATAGACGCTACTGTTTAAAAAAGTACTTTTTAAGATCTGAAAGTTTCTGCATTAGTTTTATGTAGTTTCAACCCTGGCTAGACGTCGTAAACCAAAGGGTGTATCTAATAGGTATAGGTGTCATAGGATTTCATACAAATATTTTACATTAATCGATAGCGATTAGCGAGTACAATATTGCCCATACTCTTATTAACTTGTATTATTTATTATTGAACGAGCGTAAGATGTGAGCTAAAGTCTCTGGTTCATTGACCGAGCGAACGATGTGAGCGAGTTTCTGCTTCATTAACCGAGCGAACGAAGTGAGCGAAAGTCTCTGCTTCAACATGCCTTTGCTTTTGTTTGTCCGGATGTAAGTGTCTCGATTACAGGTCGAAACTTGGTATACACACAGGTTCTAAAAGTTCAGGGAATTTTTTAGTCGTCGGCGATTTTTGATGGGTGGGGTAATTAGTTCCCCCAAAAAGGGGGAAGGGTGTAGTGGCGCCATTCACGATCTTATTTTGATAATACTTAGCAGAAATATTGGATACTAAATATTGTATAATTGTTTAAAGTATTTATATATGAGAATCGGTTAAGAGGTTGACGAGGTGTGAGGCTGTGAGGGCGGAGTTCGGCCCCCTAATTACCTAATTTGCGACAGGCGTAAATCTCGCGGTGATTGCTGTCATACATCATTAGTGGTGTCGAGCATGTATGCTACGCTACACCACTAATGATGTATGACAGCAATCACCGCGAGATTTACGCCTGTCGCAAATTAGGTAATTAGGGGCGGGACGTACTAAGCACATCATGCTGTGTGGTTGCAAAACCGTTTATGCTCGCTTCATATTTATATTATTTAAAACCGTTCGCAGAACTACTAGTAGTAGAGGTACAGGATATTTAGTTATTTTTGTTCTCCTGTCATGTCAATTTTATTTTGTTTCAGCTCAGAAACTTTTCTTTGTTACAAACCTTGTAACAAGTTAGGTGTGTTCTCTTAATTTACAGCTCCATAAAAACTTTATTGTTTGTAAAGTTTTATTTTGTGAAATGAGAAATGTTATCTAACTTTTTTATTGAGGCCAGCTATAGATTATTATTATCTGCCTAAAGTTTCGGAGGTATGATATACATACTTTCTTATACTAATGATGCATGACACAGAAGATATCCAGGGCTAATAACTTTAATTTTGACAGCCTCCGTGGTGTGGTGGTTGAGTAGGTCGGCTCATAACCCGGAGGCGGCGGGTTCGATTCCCGCGACAGGACAAGTATTTGTGCACAGAAAAGAAAAAGCTCAAATACTTGTTCTGTGTCTGGGTGTTGTTGGACCATGGTCCTCGTAGTTCCTGGGTCCCTAGATACAGGGAATCCTAGTTAGGGTCCAGGTTCTATGTATGTCATCGTTGGGCGTTATTTAAAAAAAAATATTTTATTTAATATACGTTTCGGTATAAGTATGCGTCATTTCGTGTAACTGCATAATTGTCATTTCTCCTGGGTCCAACCTACGTATTATTCCACGCGATAAAATGTGTTAGGTACCTATAGAAGTGATGTCAATTTTTACAGCTTATGCTAACCTTGCTGGTACATTGCTTCGAAATGAAACAAATCGTATCCCGATTATTCTTTCGATTTGATTTTAGGTTTATGCTACATACGACACAACAAAGTAAGGTAGGTATCTAAACTTATAGTCATTCACTTCAAATCAAACCTCTTCTATAACAATAGCTTAATTTTCTACTTTAGGATTGTGTGGTCGATATCACTGCTACAGTGCTAGGTACTATTAGGCACCTACTAGGTATAAAGATCGTAAGAGAATAGTTTAATTAACCCTGTAACTGGTGGTATTTAGCCTTGTGTTGCTAGATTTGCGTATAGTGCTGGACCCTAATTCTGTATGACCACTTTACGATTCCTTACTTCGAATTCCTTGTCTTATATAAGAAATCTGCAAAAATCTATTCTCTATGAAATGGAAACAACACCGCGCGAAATGAATTTGGAAATGACGCGATTTGAACTGTCAAAAATCATAATGTTCCACTGAGACACGTTCCGAAACATCAACACGTCAAAAGTTACCACCACTTAATATATCAATATTTATTCAAATTAAAAATAACATAATGTGAAGAGAAGGTATTTCTAATGCTGTGACACGATTTGAACAAGACACGATAACGACGTGGTTTCGTATCGTGTGGAATCTGAGTTTTCATACAGAATTAGGGCCCTGGGGGCGTACTGTGAGCTCTTAGCGCGATTCAAAACTGAGCCTATATTGGATCGCTTTGTTTTTTTTGTATGGGGATTTCGACAAGCGATCCAGTGTAGGCTCTGTTTTGAATCGCGCTAAGAGCTCACAGTACGCCCCCAGGTGTGATTTTCCTACTATAGCTAAGTATGTTGAGAAGTGTTCAGTTGGTTGGTGTACAGCTTAGCGCCTTGTTGTTCGCCAGATCTCTATTTAGAAGGATTTTTTGCTATATAGATTTTTGTAGGAGTATCTATTAACAAGGATTTAATGTAAGTATTTTTGTTTTATGTACTTAACTGCTATTATTTATCCCTAACTATCTATATCAAACTAATCAGGTTTAGGTAAAAAGTGTTATGCGCTGCACTTTTACATATACACTTCACCATTTGAAGCGATAGTTTGTTTAGTTTCTTTGGTAACGCTGTAAGTTACAGCGTTATCAAAGAAACTGCCGCTTTGAAGTTAAATTAAACTAGGCAAAGTCAAAAGACGTAATAAATGATAGTCTATAGATTCACAGCTTGTGCCAAAATTTCTCACTGAACAATCTTCGTGTGATGTGTGTGTGTTCTGTATATCATTCTAATTAGTAGTCTAAGTAAGAGTAAGAGTTGAAGTTGAAGTTTAGCACCTAACTTATTCTAAGACGATGTAGGTAGGCAGGTTAAAATTGGAATACCTATTAAAACCTTTCTTTTACATCGGACTAAGTCACTGACCTCTATAATACAAGTATAGAGGTCAGTGGACTAAGGTATTTAGCATTTGACATGCTCTCAACTGAGGGAAGTGACGACTTGAGACTATACCTACCTAACCTTCCTTGTTACCTGAATTTTTGACGGTTGACAGAAATAAACCTAATTTTCTCTCTCTGTCTCTCATATTTTGATCTACATCACCTAGTTTATCAAGTAGAGCTTCACTAATCTATGTCTTGACGTCATACCATGATAGATATAAGTAGGTATATATAGTTTAATTAAGTTGCGGCATCGTGTAGTGTAGGTGATTAGTTTCCGCAGCCGGTGTGGGATGTCTGCATCGCCCGGTTAATGTAGCCGTGATATTGGATAGTGTGACGTATAAATGTTCTTCGTGGATATTCTTGTATATATCCTATCCACGAAATACATTTATACAGGGTGTCCCTGGAAACCAGTACCTGCGAAGTTCTGTGGTCTGGGGCCCTTATAGGTACCCAATGATTGGACCCCATGTAGGTATCGAAGTTCCGCGATTTTTTGCAGTTTTCAACTTATGATTTTTTGTTTTTTTCAAAGCGGACGGGCATATAAGTATCGTATACCTACTTATCACTTTGTCTCATCATGAACTTTAGTCAGAAATCAATATCTCAACTTCCATACATACATATAACCCATCACTGCAAACACTCAGATAAACATAAGCATTTATTTATTAAGTAAATTATCTTGTCTAAAGTAAATGGATTAATCCATCACGGAGCCGCAGGAGCGATACAGATGCAATGTCAAGCGAGGAAAACTAATTATAACAGAATGGATGTGTGGTTGCATGACCGAATTATTCTGTCTACATCGCGTATCGTTGTGCTAAGATAATACAGAATTGAACACTTCTTCTTTTTATAGAATAATGGAGCAAAAATTGTGTACCTACAGCATCAGCTGATGATAGGACTACTCTTCATAATAGTACTAAGAATACTAATAAAAATAATGATAATTTCCGTAGTAAAGATGAGAATTCATCAAGGAGCGATTAGATGAAATGGGTTAATCCATCACTGTTGCCATTAGTGTAATACTAGAATAGGCACATTCTAGACTGTAGTATTACTATCTAAGTATCTACGTATATAACTCCACAGATTATATGAATTAACACTAATTAGTAATGTTAACTATTAGCTGTACCTATTACCTATATTGAAATTATACTAAGTGTCGGTCTTTGAAATTTTGATTTATGATTGAAAATTATGATTGATTGAGGGTTACTTTGATTCCAAGTAGTTCTTCTATATCCATTTCTATTGGCAAAACAAGTTCTCAGTACCTACATTTGTTTGCCTAAATGACATGTTAAAATGTAATATTATTAGCTTGGCCTGCAGTTTGAATTTAACAAAATTTCAACTGGATTTAGGGGGTTTCCCCTAATTTTTTTCTCGTTAAACCACACTTGTATTACTTGTACTGCTTACTGGAATATGCCATATTGATCGCCATCGTAAAATTATGGGCATATATCGTGGCCACACCACCGGGATATGCCATAGTTACCGGCATATGCCGGTGGTGTAGCCGGGCCATTAGAGAGAACAAAACAAAAAAGGTAAAGTTGGTCAAGTCGTTTTTGAGTTTTAGCGAGGCTAACGACCAGCAACAGATTTTTGTATATTAAGGTGGAAGGGTTTCACTAGCTATTTTGAGGTTTCTGGATGATTTTTTTGTGCAAAATAATTACTTCTAAAAATTTGTGAGGAATTACTTAGGTCATGGGTTGTAATAATTGAAATTACTGGGCAAATGAGACTTAAGAACTGATCTCACAGTCTTGAAATCCTTTTTAGACTGTGTGATGTCTCTGGATGACGTGCGCAGTGCGCAGTGTCACGCGAAACATTAATTTAGATTTCCGAGCGACTAACACTGGAATTTGTAATGGGCGGCCGTGACGCTTAACACCAGGCGAACGCCTAGCTCGACACGTCATTCGTTTACATTAAAAAGAAAGTTATAATTAGTTATATTACACTTTAACATAGATGGCACTTTGTTAAATAAAATATGTAAACAGTATTTACCATATTTTATTTAATAAATACCATTTTGGAATATAATGTCACAGAGTACCTATTCTAATTCTAAAAGATCTTTTATCGGGCATTTCCGGCGAAATTGGCGAGGCCCTCTTGAGAGACTTAACGGCTTTAGTAAACCTGATGCTGTCAGGGCAAGTCAACAGTGACGTCATCGAAATTTTGTATGGCGCAAACTTGTGTGCCCTTATCAAAAAAGACGGTGGTATCAGACCTATTGCGGTAGGCACCACATACCGCCGTCTCGCTGCCAAGGTCGGCTGTAGGAAAAAGGTTGCTTTTTTAAGCAACCTTTTTCAGCCAATACAGCTGGGCTTTGGTTCGCGGGGTGGCTGTGAGGCCGCTGTTCATTCACTTAGAACCTTTCTCAAACTAAATTGTGGTGAAGTGTTGCTAAAGGTGGATGTTAATAACGCTTTTAATTCTGTCGACAGAGGCGCTCTTTTGACACAAGTCAAGGATAAAATTCCCGAACTATATAAATTCCTTTATCAATGTTATGGCAATCCAACAAAATTAAATTACCAAAATAACGCGATCCTATCCTCAGTCGGATGTCAACAGGGCGACCCTCTAGGTCCGGCCATTTTTAGCCTTGCCATCCATCCAATTATTCAACGTCTTCAGTCCAAACTTAATGTTTGGTACTTGGATGACGGAACCCTAGGAGGCGACGTGAACACTGTTTTTAATGATCTAGGTATCATTATTAACGAATTTCGCGACATTGGTTTGGATTTAAATTTTTCTAAATGCGAACTTTTTGTTTGCGATACTTGTCCTGATAAAGATTTGGTTTTTGAAAAGTTTAATAGTCTTGCTCCGAATATCAAATTAGTAGACAAGCGTTCTCTTCGCCTTTTGGGTTCGCCGATTCTGGATGAGTCTATCTCACCTTTTGTAGAAGAAAAAATTCAAAAGTTCAATAACGCATCAGACAGGTTACTCAAAATTAACGCCCACATGGCTTTTACAATTATTCGTTTTTGTCTATTTGTCCCTAAATTTACTTATATTTTACGATGTTGTCAACTGTGGAAACACAGTGAGCTCCTTATGGGCTTAGACAGCATTGTAAAAAACACTCTGGTTTCGGTCTTGAATGTTGATATGGATGACAGGACGTGGTCGCAAGCCTCTCTACCTGTGCGCTTAGGAGGTTTAGGGATACGCAAAATTTCGAGTGTTGCATTACCGGCATTTTTGTCCTCTGTACATGGTACACATAAATTAATAGAAAAAATTCTTGCTCCATCTTTAGGTACTTTCGAAGTAGCCCATTTGTCTGAGGCCAAGAATGCCTGGGGGTTGGCTTGTCCAAATTCTGATTTCCCGGTGGTTCTTTCCTCACAGAGGCTGTGGGACCGACCGCTCTGCGAACTAGCACGGAAAAATCTTTTAGATACGTGTCCTAGCGTCGCTGATCGTGCTCGGCTTCTCGCAGTCTCTGTGTGGGAGTCAGGACTTTGGTTACAGGCCATGCCTTCTTTCAACACTGGTAACCTTTTAGATCCGACTACTTTTCGTTTAGCTATCAGCTTACGTTTGGGCGCAAGATGCTGTGTGGCCCATCGCTGCCAGTGCGGTACCGCAGTTGACCAGCTCGGTCATCACGGTCTCTCGTGTTCAAAAAGCGCTGGTCGAATTTCGCGCCACGCTAGTCTTAATGACATCATTCGCCGGGCTTTTACCACCGCCAATGTTGCAGCCATTCTCGAACCGAATGGTCTCATGCGTGACGATGGTAAAAGACCCGACGGAATGACTCTGGTTCCCTGGAAGATGGGGCGGCCTTTAGTGTGGGACGCTACTTGCGTCGATACTATGGCGCCGTCACACCTTCCCGAGACACACGTTAGGGCCGGCGCCGCGGCTAATTCTGCTGAGCAGCTAAAACGGCGCAAATATAGTAATCTCGGTAGCGGTTACATATTTGAGCCGTTTGGTGTTGAGACCCTGGGTCCGTGGGGACCGGGAGCTCATCGCGTTTTCCAAAGTCTATCAGAGCGCCTGGTCGATGCGACGCGTGACCAAAATGCTGGCACTTATTTGGCCCAACGCATCAGCATTGCAATTCAACGTGGCAATGCGGCCAGCATGTTGGGTACGCTACCTACCGGTAGTGGGCTGGAGCACTTGGACTGTCTATAGGCCATCGCGGCTATTATACAGTCCATAAGTGTTCTTTGTAGTAGGTAGTGTAGCTAGTTTAGTTTAGTTTAGCTTAGTTATGCTTAGTTTAGTTTAGTTTTTATTATTGTAGTAGTTAGCTTGAGTAATACAGAGTACCTTGTTATTATAATATACAAATGTGTTTGTGTTATAGTAATTAGATACAGAGAACGATACACATATTTATTATAAATTTTCTATAAATATCCCGAAGAAGAGTTGCAAAAAAGTTTGTACTCGCGAGGTCTACTGTTCGTAGAACTACTAGGCGGTACTATAAGTAGGTATAAGAGAAAGAAGAAAGAGAAAAAATAAATATTAACATTTCACACAATTAAAATAAAAATTCACTATGTAGTAAAAGCCAAATAAGGGACACTAATTGACACCATAACCAATACTTCTGTTGTGCTATTCCAGTGCAGTTGGTAGACTTGGTATCTATCGAGTTGATATTATCATCAAGATTTGTGATCAAGCTTGGTGCGGAAGTGACGGGAATAGCATTGCTGATAAGACCCGTGTGGAGAGCTTCCTGAATTCCAAATCCACTAGAATGAAAATGTATTTTCAGTGGCTGGAAATGATATCAGCTTCGCCCCTCACGGCAAGTGAGAGCTTAAAAAACTGGCAATAAAAATAAAAATCGCTACTGTGTTTCAATGAAACTTTAGTGAAATAGATTTCAATTTATTGACTTTCCATAAAGTTAGTATTATGATGGCAGTAAATTAATGGGTAGGTAACGTAGGTAACAATTGAAACATAAAGTCAAAGATATAGAGATACCTGTGTGTTTTTTGTTTTTTTTAGGGATTTTTTATTCTTATATTGAACAGTCAAAGATGTGCAATTATGATTTATTTACTTTAATCACACCACAGAGCATTAAAAAATATGACGCTTCGCACCTGCGTATTTTATTTCTTGCTTAGTGATCAATAATACGTAGCGTTCTACTGCGGCGGAATACCTCTACCATTAAGAGCCAATACAACGCCAAATTGCTTAAAACGGCTTAGCTTGAAGCAGTATCCTGTCAACAATATTGCAACAATGACTTTGAAATTAATGTATGGTAAAGTTCAGGACTAATGCTACTGCAAATGTATAGTGAAAACACGAATTAATAAAATTTTCTCGATAGAAAAAAATTACAAAGTTACCTCCAAACCGTACAAATAAACAGCGATTATTCAATGAATACTTTATATAAGATCATGAAACTTTGTGTAGTAGTTGAACTAAATATAATGGAGAGCTTATGTATAGGGGATTTTTAAAATACCCTTTATATTCAGTGTAATAATAAATTACCTAAACTATTGCGCGTTGGAACCAGTTTAACTTAGACCGCCCCTGCCGCTCGGCCCCTGGCTCATCCCCGCTTTGGCCTAGTACTATACATCTATTCTGTGGCTTTGGCTTGAATTTGCGCTGGCCTTGCACAAGCCCTTAATACCTTTAAATGGAAATCCAGTATTCACAACCACAAAACTCAAGGGCACTGGACATTGATGTGCCAATCATTGTTCCAGCGTTGTCTACTTACTACTACCTAATCTATTACGGGCCACATTCTCTCTGAGAGAAGTTCTAATCCCCAGAACGTAATAGGATGATGAGTAAGGAAATGGACTCTTTTATCATTGTTACGAACAAAACCTTAGCAGGTTTGATTGATGAATTCTGCAGTAATAGCTTCCAGAAATTACGCCGATCGGTTGTTGGAATGTTCCTACAACAAAGATATACCTATAGAGAGAGGTACTCAAATAAATAATTAATCATTACTACCTTCATTTAATAAACTATAACCAAAGAAAAATGATAATTTAGAAGAAAACATTTAGCAAATACTTTAGTATAGTTTTTTGTATTTTTGTATCTCTGCCTGTCCGTCTGTATGAAAATTCATCATGCAAAAACTACTGGATGGATATTGATGAGATTTAAGCCCTATTTAAACAGGCGCATTATTCGCTATCGCTGTGGGTGTGGTACATACCGCGCGGTAGGAATTTTGTATGAAGTTCCGCGGCTAGAGCGAAACTTGAGCGCAACTTCATACAAAATACCTAAGCAGAACCCCGCGCGGTATACCACTAGTACCGCTACTCACAGCGGTAGGGAAACGCGCCGCCGGCTTGAATAGGCCTTTATACTGTTACATATTCGATAGAGTTCAGAGCTGTTTCGTTAAAATTGGAGTTGTAAGCAATTTTAGAATGGCTTTTGCACCGTATATCATCGGGTAGACGACCGCAGGAGGGTTGAATAACAAATATTATGTATGTAAGAGAAAGCGAAGAAGTAAGAACGAAGAGAGGGGAAGGAAGAGATGGAAACGTGCCAAAAGAGTGAAATGTGGTGGAGCAGGATAAGGAGTTATACACCAGTAATAAAAAGTTACTCTATGTATGGAGGTATATATACCTATATATGGCGTAACACTTACCCGAGAAAAGCTGGGATGGGTCAGGCAGTCATAGTTAATCATATAGGTAATTATAGTTACCTAGGTCATAATTACAAATATTATTTAGATATATAAGAGGAAAGATTAATTCAAGAAATGTCAGAAGTACGACACTCGTACGGATTTAAATGTTATACATTTGACAGCCTCTGTGGTTTGTTGGTTGAGCAGGTTGGATCATAACCCGGAGGCGGCGGGTTCGAACCCCGCGAGAGGACAAGTATTTGTGCACATGAAAAAAAAGCGCAAATACTTGTTGTGTGTCTGGGTGTTGTGGGACCATGGTCCTCGTAGTTCCTGGGTCCCTAGATACAGGAAATCATAGTTAGGGTCCAGGATCTATGTATGAGATCGTTGGGCGTTATTATTATTATTACACAGTTAGATTTCTTTTTCTATGCAAAACGTTTCATATAGGTACTTATGTATAGTGCTAATATATTTAATTCAAATATGAAGCTCCTACTACTTTCGTATCTATTTAGAATGAAAATCGAACACTGGGCGCCCTCTATCATTATGTTCGTAGTTGATTGAAGTGCAAATAGAATTTCCACACCGAGTGAGCCTAACAAGAGAGTTTTTACTTTGAAAGGAGCTTTGAAAAGCGCATTTTCATGTTTCATTATGAAACTTTTTAAGCGGGAATATTGGCTCATAACTTTTAAATTCGCTTCAGACTTTTGTTATAATTATGATTTTTATTAGAATTTGTTACTAGAAGGTCCCGGTTTGCGAATAGGACCACCCAGTCTCTTCCCGTGAGTGCCGTAAGAGCCGGCTAAAGGAATATCCAGGGAATGGACAGCAGCATTCTCCTCGGTACATTAAAACCTACAGCGATCACCAAGCCGCCTGCCAAGCGTGGTGATTATGGTAAACCTCCCTATGATAAGCATCCAAAGTGGCGTTTTATGAGGGAGGCCTGTGTTCAGCAGTGAATTATAGAGGCGTTTGCCATAATCATCACATCACGCTTGGCAGGAACTTTGGTGATAACAGAAGATTTTAATGTACTGAGGAGAATGTTAATGCTGCTGCCCATGCCCTGGATATTCCCTTAGCAGGCTCTTGCGGCACTCACGGAAAGAGATAGGGTGGCCATATACGCACCACAACACACGTTATTTATAAATAAAATTATTGTATTACCTTGTGTAGGTATGTGTACTAGGTGGTAGGACTTTTCTGCAAATTTCGTCTAGTTAGGTACCACCGCTTTGCCAGTTATTCAACCGCCAAGCAGTAGTGTGTAAGAACTGCTGTGTTCCGGTTTGAAGAGTATTGTAGCTAGTAATTACAGGGTAAATGAGACTTTATGATCTGATAACACGGTCTAGTAATCTTACTACCATACTGTGTGAAGTCTCAGGATAACGTGTGCAGTGCAGTGTCACGCGGAATTATATTAATTTAGAGTGCCGAGTTCTACTGCAGTCTGTTATGGGCAACCGTGACGCTTAACATCAGGCAAACGACAGCTAGCACTGTGGATGCATGTAGTCGTAAAGACTTCATAAAGATTAACGACAATAGCTTTATCCGTCCCATTACACATTAGCATTATTACGCAACAAAGGTTACCACGCAATGAGTTTAAGGCATATGCTACATCTGCCTTAAAACTCATAGCGATTCAATGTTGAACAACTCAAACAGTTGTCCGTTAGCTGCCTTTGAAAACACCTGAAAAGTCAGATATTATTGCCTTTGAGCTGCGCAGCTTCAGAAGCAGTACACGCCAGCGCTTCGTAACACAGACGTTGAAGAACTCCTCGGCGATGAGCTCCGGGAGTTTGCGGACAGTTTGTTGAGGTCCATCCTCGCGACGGGCATCTCATTCCTAGCTAGGGAGAGAAGACACACAAGACTAGAAACCTATGGAAATACCACCGAGACATCACCACACCAAACCAGGGAAAGATCAGCTGACTACATAAAATCCACCTGCACGGCCACGGATTCCCAAGTAAGTTTGTAGGCCATCACTTGCTTCAACATATTTTTGGTATCGCGTCATTATTCAACAATGGTGTGAATCTGTGTTGATGCTGAATCTATAATACCGTAGTCTCAAAAAACACTTTTTTGAGTGTTTTAATGAATGAAGTGACGAGGTAGTCGTTCACCAGATGTTAAGCGTTACGACCACCCATTACTAAATTAATGTAAGTATTATTTCAGCTGTTTTTCTGGCATTTTTCTTGCTGTAGTGAGGTGAAAAGTTGAGTGCTTCGCTCGACAGAAAGCTATTCTGCGTCTCGTACCTTTGAAACCTTCGCTACGCTCAGGATTCAATGCAAGTAAGTACTCGCGCCAAAAACCAACTTTGCAGCCTTGCATAACAAATAACTATTTATAGCATAGAGTTACGAACGTGATTTTCTTGTGTAATCCTTTTTCCCAGAAAAGCTTTGTTAGACAAACAGATAGACAGACAGCAAAGTGATCCTATAAGGATTCCATTTTCTACATGTAGCAGTACCTTTAGAAGTGTCAAAATGTCAAAACATTACATTGTGTGGGCTTGCCTGAATATGCTAATCTTATTACCTAACCACTGCCTCTAGTCATAGCTGAATATTTGGGAATAGCTCTTTACCGCTGCCATAATAGACACTAAAGTGTATTATTTTACTTGAGAAAAGATATTTGTAGATATTTTCGGCAACATTTGCATTTAATTAATTAGGAGTAATGTGACATAGGTGGCGCGCTCTAGGGGAGGCCTATGTTCAGCAGTGGACGTCTTGAGGCTGTTGATGATGATTATGATGTGTGTGACATTAAACCTTTTTTTTGAATGACGAGAGTTTATTTCGATAATAGAGACAAAGAGCCTCTTTAAGAAATTCCGAAGGAACTACTTTTAGCATCGACATCCGATACAAGAAGCCAACTATACTTACTGGTGGTCTTAGTCAGATCTCTGTTGTTTGAAAGAGAAGAAAAGCTTTCGGTAATGATGCCAAACTGAAGTCGGTGGTAGAGGCAACTAAGCCTGATAAAACGCAGCCTTAAATCTGTTCCAAATGTTTTTGAAAATTTGCCAACGTTTTGTGGACTTTTGATCTATAAATTAGCTCGAACAACTGAGCTAAATAGGAAATGTAGCAAATTTAGATATTTAGCCTCAGTATTGGTGGCTCCAAGTCGTGCAGCGAGCTATGGACAGAGCTATACCTACTCGGAGATTCCTTACGAGATAAGATCTGAAATGAAGAGATTCGCAAGAGAACTAATGACACCGATGTAGCTCGTAGAATTAGCAAGTTGAAGTGATAGTGGGCAGGCCACATTGCTCGTGGAACTAACAACCGATGGGGAAGAAAGGTTCTCAAATGGCGACCCCAAACCAGAAGACGCAGCGAGGTTGAGACCCTGGATCTTTTGGAGATTGGGAGCAAACCGTAGGTAATCTGTTTGCTTGTGTGACGTCAAAAACGCCTGAAATCAACCAACAAGCCAGCAGTGAATGAGCTGTGTTTTTTGGTCATCACATTATCAGCCGGAAGACGTCTACTACTGAACATAGGCCTTCTCCATAAAACGCCACTTTGGACGCTTATCATAGGGGAGGATTTGCCATAATCACCGCGCCATGGCGGCTTGGTGATTGCAGAAGATTTTAGTGTACCGAGGAGAATGCTGCTGCCTATTCCCTGGGGATATTCCCTTAGCCGGCTCTTACGGCACCCACGAGAAGAGTTGGGGTACGTGGTCCTATTCGCAAACCGGGACCACACGGCCACATGGTGTCTTTTGGTCAATATTGATGAAATTTAGCACACAGATTGCTTACATTATCAAAATGAATATATATGACACTTATTATCCCCGGGAATTATAAGAGTTTTCGCGGGAAAACAGTAAGCTGAAACAGCGGTGATATCTCTAGTTACAAATATAAGACCGCCAAAGCCTCATTTCTTAATGGATAGTCCAGTCATCTAACTTCCAACGAATACTTAACTAACTTCAAACGGAAGACATCAATCTCATCCATGAGAATCTTCTAAAGAGATCAAACGAAATAAGCTAACGACTTGCAACCCTAATTAAAGTATCTTCTCAAATAAAACCGACCAGACAAACATGAACTGTGATGAGCTCTGCTTGTAAGAAATACTTAAATCTTATTATGAAATCTCTTTGCCTTGGCGATACTTAAGGCTGCGATCTATCTACGTACTCGAAGTTATGTCTTGAGAGAACTTTGAAATTTTTCTGTAACAAAAATGAATGACAGCATGAGATATTGAATCCAATAGACCAATTCTGGAGCCGTCGCACACCCAGCGGACACCCCTGACCGTGTCATGATTGGGTGGTTTTGCTATGGGTGGTGTTGCTATAATACAATGATCTGCTAGGCGATCATGTAACTTGTTGGCAACCGATAGAAACACAAAAATGTATGGATTTGACAGTTGCAGTACGCAGCTTATGTACAGTGTTACTATGGAAATTTTCAAATTTGGATTGAAATTTCTTTTGTTGCATTGCTATCAAAGTTACATGATCACCCCGCTGGAGTTATACCACGGATCAGCAAAAAACGATATTCTAAAATTGAAAATATTGTTCAGTCACCCGACTACGTAGCTTTATTGCAACCGATTGAAACTATTTCTGTGACTACAAAATCACCGACAACCAAGACAATTTAAAAAACGATACGTGTCAAACGATAAAAAAAAGATAAATGGAATAACTTGCCAGGTCAGTGTTTTCCAATTGCTTACGATACTCACGTACGGCTTTTACTATCGAAATGAAAAGTGGCCATTCAAAGACGGCCGGCCCTTTATCCCTATTCCTATAAAATACAGGTCATTCGGCTACGCTTAACCCGAATGGTAATTGCACCCCAGGGACGGTGGACCCACGTGGCCCACCTGAATAATGGGGGCAATAATAATATATCGATGGGTTTGAAGCCTTAAAGAAATTACCAGTCAAATAAATAGGGAGAGATACCGACAAAATATATTTGCAGATGATTATCATAATTTGCGAGCAAAGAATAGTTATTGACTAGGTGGTAGGACTTTTCTGCAAAGTTCGTCTAGGTAGGTACCACCGCTTTGCCAGTTATTCTGCCGCCAGGCAGTAGTGTGCAAGTACTACTGTGTTCCGGTTTGAAGGGCATTGTAGCTAGTAAAATTACTGGGCAAATGAGACTTAAGAACTGATCTCACAGTCTAGAAATCTTTTATAGACTGTGTGATGTCTCAGGATGACGTGCGCAGTGCGCAGTGTCACGCGAGACTTAAATTTTGAGTTCCGAGTGACACTGCAATCTGTTATGGGCGGCCGTGTCGCTTAACACCAGGCGAACGACTGGCTCGTCACGTCATTCGTTGACATAAAAAAACAAATAAAAAAAATTGATTTCCGTACATATAGTATAGCAAAATTCATGATAGGCGCCGTTACTTTGAGTGCAGAATATAAATGAAGGGTAGCTCTGCCTTTGTAGTCTGTACCCTCGTCTTTGTTAGACCTAAAGGGATAGTAAAATTAAATGGTCCTCAAAGCGCTTGACCTAACAATGTGCTCGGAACTTGGGGTTGAGTTATAATATCTTTAGTGATGGGGTTGCCTAGCATAACACTTATATAGCGTACCCTTATTAATTTTTACCAGGTTAATGTAAGGTTTGCATAGGTACCTACGCATTGTTCTCACAGTTTTATAAGCAACTTGGAATATATGAAATGTTATCTTGCTGAACACCTTTTTTTAACGAGCGACGTTTTTTTTGTCCGCTGAACATAGGCCTCCCGTCCACTTTGGACGCTTATCATGAAGGGGGTGCCATAATCATCGCGTTTGGCAGGCGTATTGGTGATTGCAGATGATTTTAATGTACCTACCTTTAACTATTCAACTAGGTAACTAACACTAAAGCTCTCTAGGAAAAAAATATTTTGACTGCATACAAGCCGCGATGATCTATCTATAGAGTACCTATACTATCTGAGATTGAATTGGTATATTATCTCGAAAGGGTCTACTCCCCAAGGTAGACAATGTTTCTTCTACGACTTTGCAAAATTAATAGTTTTTCATTGAAGAAATGCCATGTAAAGTTTACGTTCGAAGATAGCCCTAGTATAGCGCAGCTAGGTAGCTGTACTTCGTCCTTGACCGAATGCACTTAAATGAGCTTAACACAACCTGTGTTTAGAAATGAATTTATAGTATCTTGTTAACTCTCATAGCGATCGCACGTGCAATTTTGTGAGTGGATTTTTTTTTTAGTATGGAGGTTTGGAAACACACAGTTTTAAGTAAGGCTCTCGTGGACTATCATGGTCCCAGTCCCCTCCTTTCGGGATGATATACCAATTCAAACTCACCTTGTAGACAGTCCAAATGCTCCAGCCCACTATCAGTAGGTAGCGTAGCCGTTGGATGCTGGCACATACTGGCAACATGGCCCCGTTGAATTGCAATGCTGATTCGTTATGCCAGAATTTTTTCACGCGTCGCATGTTGATGGTAGGTACTTTCAAAGAAGCTTCGTCGAGTAGCTTCGTGACATGCCTTTTAACTTTGATCCAAATTATTTATTCTGTATAATTTCCTACAATTTAGGCATACACTTTAGATAATTATCCTTCACTGAAAGCCTTTACGTCATTATCCCTACTAATATTGAAATTCTGTCTGTTTTGTTATTGGTAAGTATGATAGATAGATAAACTCTTGTATACACCCTATAACACAATTTTAAAAGGAATACATAGATTTACAAAAACGGTAACAAGGGGTATGTTTGTTTGCTTAGCTTTCACGTTGAAACGGCTTTACTGTTTTCGATGAAATTTCTCGCACGAGCTGCTTAACTATATTACCAGGATCAATAAAGGATACTTTTTTTTCCGGAAAATTGACAGTTTCCATTAGAAAACTGGTACGTAGCAAGTGAAACCGCGGGACGCCTAGTCTTGAATAAGTAAACGCATGTTTTATTCACAAATTGTGGGCTACAACCATTAACATCTGTTCGTGTCTCCAGTTAGGGATAATTAGAGTGGAATGGCCCTAAAACAAGCACTTGAAGTACTTCAACCCTCGGGTGTGCGTGGTGAGAGGCTTTATCAATGTGATATCATAGAGGTAAGAACCACAGTGTCTGATGTTGGGTGATGGGCAGACCTTTAGACCCTTTAGGGCAGATTGACTAAAAATCAGAAAGTCTAAATGCAGAATGACTAAAAAGCAGAAAGTCTAAAATGCAGTAAGACAAATACGCTGAAACTCAGAAAGACTAACATTCTGGCTGCCCACGCTCGGTTTTCTAATGCCAATTCAGAATTCCTTTTCCAAATTGAGACAACAAAAAAAAAATGTAATGCAAATGCGTTCATCATTTATTTTTGATTCGTCACGATTACAACGTGTGCGGCTCGTAGAACACTTTGTATGCAATGCGTGCATTGGGGGTTGTCCGAAAATTCACAAAACAAACTCGGATATCAAATTGGAAACCGAGCGTGTGAGGCCAGGCTTAAATATTATAATCTTGACAAATGACGATCAACAGCCACATCCGACAAAACGGGCCAAGTAGCCTGGCTGTCCATGTTGTGTTTGCTATTTACGCAAGCCTGTACAGGATTACTTCAGCATCGACTGACGATACTTGTCAGTCCCATGGAGAGTCGTTGGATGCAAGAGTCAAGTAGCCAGTCAAACTGGCTCTATATATAGAGAGAGGCCTATTTTTAGCCGTGCTGGACGTCTTCCTGCTGCTGATGATGATGATTACGTATGTTTCTGGGCCTTCTATCAGCAGAGCGTTTTATTAGCGTATCATAGCAATAACATCCTGTATCCAAAATATATCTTGATCTTAAGTACCGGCTGGATATCGTACGGTGTTGCAATACCGTGGGATGGTCGTTTGGACCCGCTGAGGAAATTACGCCGTTTCCACGCTCCAACTTTCAGATATTGACGGTTCAAGGCAATATGGGAGGCGAAAAATCGCGTTACGGTCTTTATGAGACACTTACTTGACATTTTAATCTGAACGGGAATTTTTATGTGGGATACTGATAACCTTAATCCGTTTTAGAGCTGCAATAACCACGAACTCTTGATAACAATGAGATGTATTTTTTTACATTGTGCCGCATTAAAAAAATAATAACCCGAAAATGTATTATTCTTTCTATTGTTTTTTCTCTATAATCTGTGTTCATTCTAAACACAATGAAGAATTCTTTTTTAACATTGTTCTAATTACGTACCATAATTAGGTAGGAGAGTATTTCCTTGAACGGGCAAACCTATCCAAATATTAGATAACCCGTTGCAAACACGATTTTATAAATGAACGAGCTTTCTCTCGTGGCAGGATGTAAAGCTGTTTGAAATATTTAGTATATCTACGCTTTTTATTACGGTTCCGAACACTTCGAAATAAATGAGCCTCTTTTTATCATTTCATCAGAAGAATTTAGTTTTTGAATTAATAAAATGCATTTATCTATACCTATGGCAGTGGATGTTTGTATAACGCTCAAGTTATTGGTTAAGTTGAATGAAGTACTCAAATAATAATTTAGCGGTTATAATTATTCTCTTTGGTAATAATAAAAAAAAGAAAAAAAAGAAGAAAAAAGATCAGTTGAAAAAACTTCCTGGTTGTTATTATCTGGGGCTTTAAGTTGATTGAAGCAATGGAATTGCAGAACCCTGCGGTTACTAATAAAATTACTGGTAAAAAAGACTTCTTAATGGCTTCATTGTTATCCAATTTCATTGTATATTTTAGTCTAGAATAGTCCATAATAAATAAATAAAAAAGCATACATCTTGGTAACGGGACCACTTAAAGGGGTCACAGACACTGTCCACAAAAGCATTGCCGGTGAAGCCAGAGTGAATTAAGTATAGGTACATACCTACCTACTATTCTGGAAAGTCTTTGAAGTAAAATCACAAATCGCAGAATTTTTAAATTCAATGATTTCAAGTAGCACACACTTGGCCACTATAATTTAAGAAAGTAGGTAATGCTTCACTCTGATTCAGAGCCTTGTACAAATCTAAAATTTATGCCGTCTGGTGCTACGCCAACACTTCAACGCTAAAATTATTAATGTCTGTAATATCATAAAACACAGCTGAACTGCCCCAGAACAAAGGTTTTCTAAAAGTTTCGAGATTAAAATCCTCTAATAAAAAGAACATAGGAACGAAGAAATTTGGAGGAGCAAACTAATACAAAGGAAGCCAAATATCGACAGCTTACTATAAGTATTATTAAGTGGAAGTGGCAATGGGCAGGCCACATCGCTCGTAGAACTGACAACCAATGGGGAAGAAAGGTTCTCGAGTGGCGACCACGAACCGGAAGACGCAGCGTAGGCCGGCCCCGCACTCGGTGGTCCGACGACCTGGTGAAAGCCGCTGGGAGCCGATGGATGCAGAAGGCGAGCAGACGCTCAAGGTGGCGCGCTCTGGGGGAGGCCTATGATCAGCAGTGGACGTCTTCAGGCTGGCGATGATGATGTTGACTATGGGTCTAAGCTGGACAAGGAGGTGTAAACAATGTTCTCTAGCTTAGGATAACTAACTTCTCTGGCTTTTTCAGAACCGTCAGCCCTATGCACTATCTTCCGTCTTTTATCCAATAGACAGCTAAACTTACTTTATATTCATACTCACATCATCGCTCGAAAGACATCCACTGCTGAACATAGCTAGGCGTCCCCATATAACTTGGACGCCTATCATAGGAAATTTGCCATAATCACCACGCTTGGCAGGCGGCTTGATGATCGCAGAAGATTTTAGTGTACCGAGGAGAATGCTGCTGCCCATTCCCTGGATATTCCCTTAGTCGGGCCGGGACCTACGGGAAGAGATGGGGTGGTCCTATTTGCAAACCGGGCCTCACGGTTTACTTTATATTGCGTAGCTTTAATCTGAATCCAGTTTTAAACAGCGTCTTTTGGAAGTCACTCACGTCGGATACATTTGCTTAAACGTGGTTCGAAAGTATTCGCTATTCCACTGAAATCTGATACGGATTCAGTTATTTTCGCTCTCAGTCCTCGCTGGAATTGTAATTTTCATCAGATAGCTATCCGGTTAATTCCGGTTTGGTGGTTTTGTTGGCGTTTCCATTTAGCGGTTGCAGTCACTCTTGTTGATTACAGATTCTGATAGATAGTGCATACGAAAGCTTTTTGTTTTATTTCAAACTAGCTGCACAGCGATGCGCACGCGTGGACTGTCTTTTATCTTATAAAAATTTCCTATGCCTTCCCAGGGTCCTAACTATCGTCACACCAAATGTAATCAAACGTGGTTTAGTCCATTAGTGTATTCAGAAACGGTATGGCTCTGAATCCATTTATGTTGTTTGATTTTTATATCGAAATAAAGAGAAAGCCTAGGAGGCTTATCATAAGAGATTGCAAGCAAGTTTTTTGCATAACATAAATAGATCAAAAAAACGCTTTTGAGCTCAGTCATCTTAGGGTTTCACCTCCCAATGAAACCATAAAGTTGAATTTTTTAAGAACATTTATTTTGGCAATCTAAATGTTGCCTCAAATGCTTCAGAAAATCACGGTGAGCGTCATTAGATAATATTCAAGGTCACAAAATTCAGTGTTTTAGACAGAGGGTGACTCTTTTTTAGCTTAGGTATTTGACATATAAAATGAGTCTCATAAAAGTAGATAGATCTAAGTACAATTTCCTCGTATCATTTTACGCAAGTAATATAAAATTGAACAAAAGGATGGGAAAGCTTCGGTTTCCTTTGAAGTCATATCGTGTTCCCTATCGTATTAAACAGTTTCAGGCTTGAGTGCGGAACCGTACGAGCCTTAAATTAGAACAATGCATACTCCCCCGAAGTAGTTCGAATTTACAAGATGAATACACTCCAAATAGATGAAGAGGGATGTTTGGCATGTCTCTATATAAACAGAATTCCCGACTATCTGCAATGCGTACTACCTTAACCAATTGTAAGCTGCAGTCCTCTTGGATGGGTGACCTTATGTGGTATTTACAAAGCGATGACGCGCTTCTTATATGTGTATATACCTATGTCCCCAGTTGTTGATCCATGCCAGAAGCCTTCAGAAGAGGCCTTAACAAATCCCCAGTGCTGTGGCCTATGCCTGTAACTTTATGTTATACGGCATCCTGATCATCAGAAAGTCTAATTTATAAACCGTCTAAAAAGCAAAACATGAAATGACTAGATTGCCGTAAACGTAAACCTAAAGAGAGAGTACCTAATCAGCTCTGTTGCACGGAGAAAACGGCGGTTTTTAGAAATATACGGCGCATATTGTGTTATTGCATATGTGTTGGACAAATAATCTATACATATAATAAAACTGTAGAGATAAAAAAGTCTGTAATTGCAAGATATCAACAAAAAAATTACACAGGTTGGCTTAAAATTAGCCGCTGATCACGTTAAGCCACTTTTTAAACACTTTGTCTGTTTGTTTGTTTGTTTATTTGTTTGTTTGTTTGTTTGTTTGTTTGTTATGACTGAACTCCTAAAATACTGAATAGATTTTCATGCGGTTTTTACTAATATGCTTAGAAATAACCGGCGCTTAACATAGGATATATTAAAATTGAAATATCGTTTAAAAAAATTTTATGACAATTATTAAGATTTCATTACGGAACGAATCGGAGTTTTAAACAACATGGCCGCTTGATGGTTTTTTTTTTGGTTACTTATAGTAAGCATAGGAAAATAACCGCTTACGCTAAAGAGATGGGACTTCCATAGAGAAAAAAGTTAGTTGTATGAAACGTGCGCTACACGTATAAGTGTAGCGCACGTTTCATACAACTAACTCTTCTCTGTCTATCAATATTTTTAAATGCGTTATTGAATGAATGGGAAGGTTTTAGGTACGTTACTAAGTTAGGTTTTTAGGTAAAGGTTTTAGGTAAGTTTTTTTTTAAGTTGGCTACTGTTTCCGCCATAACGGTAAGTTGTAAGCTGTGGTTGTAAGTTACCACATATTGTCACAGATTAGACCAAAAAAACAATCGACTACACTCTGTGCCACATGTTTATCTGGAGGCAAAGATTAAAGAAAAAGACTGTGAATGGATATGACCAAAGAGTAATATTAGTACCGCTACTCTAAGAGAATCAAAACATTTTATAGGTTTCCTATTTATATTTTTACAGGTTTGTTTAGCATTTTAGAAGTTAAATAGATACATATACCAACAAATATTAATAGTGTGAAAGTAGACGTTTTTTTTTATTTTGGCATTAGACGACATTTGTACTTAGCCAATGATATGAAATATTTTATGAAAAATGTTTTAAAAGGGTACTTACTTAGAGTATAGACTAAAAGCATAGAGATATCCATCAAAACGATATTATATTTGTACTGCTCACACGTATCGCTACGTCAGTGGCGAAGGGAAGAAACAAACATAAAGTAATTAGCTACGCTTGCAAAAAGTCACACAGAAAAAACAGTTGACTCGAGTCGAAAAAATGGTACGGTGAAATTTCGCAAGTGTAGCTAATTACTATATGTTTGTTTCTTTCCTTCGCCACTGAAGTAGCGATACGTGTGAGCAGTACAAATATACTATCGTTTTGATGATCCCTCTTTGCTTTTAGTCTATACTCTAAGGTTTTTCTATACAAATCTGTCGAGACTCATTCACATCAAAGTGTCCACTTCTTATAAAAAGTGTCCAAAAAAGTGGTATGCTTGACAGATAATGAAGTTCTCTCTATGCTTTTAGTCTATACTCTAAGGGTACTTAGATATAGGTAAGTATAATTATACTTTATGGTAAGATCCTCGAATTAGCAACATGGCCGTGTAACGTTCGATTTTGATTTCTTCTTCTTCTTTCACGTAAGTAAATGAGTTTTAATAGTTAAAATATTTTAGGTCTGTGGGCTTTTCAATGAACAAACTAAGCAGGTGCTAAGCAGTTATATTCTATTTGGGACAAACCACAGGTTAGAGTAAAAATTATTGGTTACTCGGTTGCTCCAAGAAGGTTAATTATATCTTTGGGTGTATTTATGCAATCAGAATTTAAACTTCTTTTTTCTTTTTTGGTGGTAATTGCTTGGCTCTACGGACAAGTTGTAAAGTTTATTAGAATTTGGCAAGAAGAAGAAAGGTCTTTGAAAGTGGACGTCTTCAGGACGTTGTTGTTGATGATGATGATGTTGATAGCCGTATTTGAATTAATTGATCATATCTATCAATTTCAGCTTAATTCTTTCCGTTATTCCTAAAATAAGTAACGGTCTCGACAGATATTTAGAAAGACAAACAGACGGACAACAAAGTGATCTTACCTCAAATTCATATTCAAATTCAAATTCAATTTATTTTACAGTTTGTAACATAACAGTACAAAAAAGCGTCTAAGGCGTTATAAATAAAATATTTTTTAAAAAAGTCATTTAATGTATACAATATAAAAACAAATAATAAAAAAACAGTATTATCAATGTCATATTATTAATATTATTAGGTAAGTACAGTTACCTATAAGGGTTCCTTTATTTTAAAACTGTTACGGAACCCTAAAAATGGAACATTCTTTGCAAAAGTGAATCTGATTAGAGCTTTGTACACATGTTATTTTCTCACTCCCACCACTATGTTGAAAGTGCAGTGGGAATGAGACAACATGGTAAATACCGGACATAATAAATGTCAACTCTTTTTACAGTGGCGTACGTAAATACTTGTGATTTCTAATTAGTATTAACAAAACTAATTAAGTACGCATCGTATAGGTTAATGCAATACTCCAGCTGTAAAGTAAGTATTATATAATCTTATTATTGACACTGGCTAAATAATCAATTCGTATGGAGTCAAACTTATGAAAGTAAAAAAAAATATGTGGTGAATGCAACAAAGATACTCTTTGGAACAAAAGCACGCGTATGTGAAAAACTGACCAATGTGTGTTTGTTTTGTATTTTTCTAAACTGCCTAAATAATAGGTAAGTACTTAAGTAGGTATACCTACTACCTAAACAAAATTTACTGGAACCTCTTATCAAGACTTGAACGGTTTTTATGGTGAAAACACAAGAACAATCTGTTGAAGTGAAAATGAAAAGGAAAAGATCGAACGTATCACTGGTATGTAGGCATACCATAGAATTTATATTCGTTAGATGCCTAGATTTACCGTATATTTAAAAAAACTAACGGCTAAGTATAAGGTAGGTCTAAGTAGGTACATACATATGATTTGCAGTTTCTAACTGACTATTTTATCAATGTGTAGGTGATCTGATGACACGAGAAAAGCCATACCTACCTACAACCTAAACAACATTTTTACACGTGTGCTACCTAATCTGCTAATACGTGCTGAGCTTCGAACGTAGAAATAACATAATACATGCGTGCGAAGCCGCGGGCAAAAGCTAGTTATTAAATAAAATAACTAATTTAATTATTATTTTTCGTGCATATTTAAAAAATCCTAAAGATAAAACATTACGTCCTCAGGTCCTGTTGGAATATCGATTGTACGTAACTACATGAAGACAAAGGAGGCCTCTCCAGAGGTATGTAGTTTGAATTTATCAGGTAAGGTAAGATACCTAAGTGAGATTGGGCAAGTTTTGGGTATGAATGTCTTGTCTTATCTTAAGGATAGGGACCGAGGATTCGTCCTTAACCTGTTCTTCTCTATGTAAGATAGCCGACTACAACTCACTGTTTCGAATTTAGATTATTAGTGTATCTAAATACTTAGTATATAAATAGGCGCGTACAAAATAGGAAATTCAAATCACTGGTTAAATTTGGGCATGCAATCATTTGTCACGGAAAGTATTTTCCGGCTTTATGGGGCCGGATTTTGACGTTTTATGGGGGAGGCCTGTGCTCAGCAGTAGAAGTTTTCCGGCTGTTGATGATGATGTGATGTTATACTAGTATGCTATATGTACAAATCAAAATAGCAAGCATTGCATAGCTATCGAGAGTATTCACGCTTTATGTAGCGTTTGATAAGATTAATGGAACGCTAAGTGTTCAGTGTTCAGGCATTTCAAGTGGTGAAACTATTTTAACTATTCTCAAGAGTACAGTCTTCAAGCGAATTCAGCATCCAACGAAAACAGAGAGATAAAACATATAACAAAATAGTACCATTAAAACAATGCTAGAGTATTTTTGGTCTGGGGTTGGAAATGACTGGCCTGTTAGCTCAGTTGTAGTAGCTCTGCCTTAGGTTGTGGGTTCGATTACCACTCAGGACAAACATTTGTGTGATGATTATAGGTGTTTGTTCTGTGTCTGGGTGTTATATTGTATTCTATGTATGTATTCACAAACAAAAAAGTATCTAAGTATTGTATCAGTTATCTGACTTCCATAGTTTAAGCTATGCTTAGTTTTGGGGCTAGATGGCGATGTGTGAAAAGTAAAAAAAATTGTGTTTTTTGACAAGTCCTAGTTCGATGCTTAGGTTTGATGTGTTTATGAATTGTTCAATATTGTTATGCTTGGTATAATATAGGTACTTCTGAGGTAACTAATAATAAGCGGGCTTTCTTACCCGTAGTATAAAAATGTATTTTCTATCTTTATATCTAGGTTAGGTTACGCTACCTAACTGGCAGTGGGGATAGGTTTGAGGCTGGAGGACTATTTAAAAGTCAGCGTGGCTAGTAGGTATATGTAATATTAGTCCAAATAATTTTGTGGGTAGGTAAAATAGCTAGTCAACTTTTTTAGCACATTTTCCCAGGCCGTGAGGGCGACTATGGATTGAAGTCAATGGAAGCATTTGGTTAAATTGAATAGATCTTATGACCGTGATCCTCAAAAATAAGGGACTGACTAGAGAGAGAGAGTGCATGTAGCTAGTTTCGTTTAGTAGTATTTGGCATTATTGTTACAGTAGACCAAAGGAATTTTGCCCGTTAAAATGGATATCACTTTTTTGGAAACCCAAAATAGGTAGATTATTTGTAATAATGCCAACACACTAACAGTGCACACATGGAGTAAGCAGTGTCGTATAAATTCAGGAAAATTCAGGAAAATTCAGGAAAATCTCTCTTGTTCCTGACACATCCATTTGTCTTTGTCAGTATAATTTGACATTTCTATTTCCGTATATAATTTGATATGAGCATGTGAAATGGACATGGTACTTATATAGAATTATACAGGATGTAATTTAATTCATTAGATGATAGTAATATCATTACATCATCTATTGATGATTAAAGAGTAGGTAAAAAAATGCAAATATTTTTTTTAATATTTCTAGATTTCCGACGCGCCTACCTTAGTTGGCACGAATGATTTTGATACAAAAGTATTTTTATTACCTTGTATGTAATAATTTTATTAAAAACAGCACTTAATTATTTTAATTTAATTTTGTACTGTAGCAGTTGATTAAGTTATCCCATTTTTTGGATTTACTATCCATACAAAATCGATGAGTTACATTTCATGAATTTCGGTTCACACGTGACCAGTGTCGGGAGTAGGTAGCTACCTAGTTTCAAATGGTGCTAATGAATTCAATTACACCCAGTAGATAGTAAGCTTGACTGTGCACCTAATGACATAAATTACTTTGTAAGTGCACCAATAATATTGAAGATAAATAAATATTTGAGGGTAAACCGCAGAAGCCACAAAAAGAAAGAAGTTGAAGTTAAATATTTGAGATTTCGTTTTCAAGCCATAGTATGTGCATGTGGATTACTGTACTCATGCGTTCAATCAATATTATCACGATTTGAATCCTGCTCACGCATCATTCTTCTAAGTCCTTCCAAGGCCTTCAAGACTATCTTCCTTTGTTTTTACAACAATGCAATAAAACGTCGTACCTACACGTAAAAAAATCTATAGAATAACACTGTAAAACAGGGCACTACTAGGACTTGGGTATTTGCATAGTATATTGTTTCCACTATCAGAGGCTCCTGAAAGTGGGAACAAAATACTATGCAAATATCCTAGTTTCCAACGCTTGCATTAGACCTTCCCGATGGTTTTGAACATAATGACTCCGGCGTAAAGTGGATATTTAAATATTTACCTCGTCCGCAAACGGCACCTCCCAAATTATGAACTTCAGTTAACACAGTACAAGCTATTAAGATAAAATTTCATTAAAACTTACTTACCGTCAGGCGGGCTTGATAGATAGATAGATACACTCTTTATTATACACAAAACATTTAAAATAAAAAGTTATAAAGAACACATCGATTTGCAAAAAGTGGAGAACAATGGTGTTCAGTATAAAGGCAGAGCGTGCGGGACAAGTGAAACGATCGCTAGTTGACTTCACACTGATTTATTATGCGATGCATTTGTCGGGGTGGGCGCAGCCACACACACATACTTAACATCCCTCCCCCTAGTACAATAACCTAAATTAATACCTAAACTGATTAACAATTTTATTTATGTGTACTTTTTAAATGACACCTCGGGACGCCGACGTAACAATCTCTTTGGTACAACTGGGACAGCGTCTTGTGTGGCACTCTGATCCTCGACCACGGGTTCCGCTTCATGGAACTCATCGTCGGAGTCTAACTGCTCTTCTGCAGCTTCCTCAGCTAAGTCATTAGACGCAGCTAGCACGTCATCATGCGACTGTTGAGCTTCACTCCCATTTCCGCCCTCCCTTGTCGATGGGGAATCACATGGTATATACAGTTCATCTCTCCTATTTCTGGCTGAGCGTGACACGATATTCGGTGATGAAAGTTCATGTTGGGGTCCTGGTGACCCGGAAGTGCCCTGTGGCGGTGATGACGGTGACGGTACCAATAGCGGCGGGGATAGCGGCGGCGGCGGTAGCGGCGACAGCGGCGGCGACGGCGGCGGCGACGGCGACGGACTAGGTAAGTTTGCGTTTGAATTTTGTACCATATTATCCCAATGATTGTTACTTGTCCCTTTGTACAACATCAATTGATTTAAGTGTCTCTTATGAATTTCTAAACTATTGATATCTTTTACTAGGCATAACACTCTTCCTATCCTTCTCTGTATAATTCCTTTACACCATGCATAATTTGTTTTAGTAATAAACTTTTTGAACAATACAATATCGTTTTTCTTTAAATATTTAGTTTTATTTTTTCCTTCCTTATTCTGCGTATACTGTTGATTATTAACATGATCATCAGTTGGTGGAGGCGGTGACGAGGGCGTCGATGAGTTCGGATCGATCAAATCTAATCTACACCTTAACTTGTGACCGAATACCAATTGAGCAGGGGACAACCCCGTGGTAGTGTGAACTGAGTTACGGTAATCCATCAGGTATCTCAGTAATTTTACCGATGTGTCCTTTGCGGTAACACATGACATAAGACATGACTTAATTCCCCTTTTCACTATTTTAACGGTACTTTCCGCTTGGCCGTTACTCGGCGGGTGATAGACCGGTGACGTCAGGTGCGAAATCCCATTGTTCGTGCAGAACGATTCAAATTCCCGCGAACAAAAAGCTGTGCCATTATCGCTGACTATGGTTTTAGGAACACCAAACCTTGACATGAACTCACATAAATTCATAATGACTGCAGCTGATGACGTAGAAGTTTTCATATTGTATACTTCAACCCACTTTGTATGTGCGTCTACAGCTACCAAATACACACAACCCTTAACTGGACCGAGGAAATCTATGTGTATTCTCTCGAAAGCACAAGCTGGGTACTGCCACGCAGCCAGCGGGGCGCGGGGGGGTGAGGGACGCAGTTGAATGCACACATCACACGAGCCTATCATGGTCTCCACCGCTTGATCGATTCCTGGAAACCAAAATCTTGAACGTGCTTCGGCCTTCGTTTTAACGATACCTAAATGCGAGGAATGCAATTCTTTTAATAACGTGTGGTGTAAATTTACAGGAATGACGACCTTATGACCTCTCATGACGCATCCATTCTCATATGATAGTTGAGATCTACACAAGTGATACGGTTTTAGCCGAATATCATTAACTTTAGGCGGCCAACCGTTTACGATATATTTAATCACAAGCCGTAAAATTCCGTCACATTTTGTCTCCTCGCGTAGTTTTTGTAAAGTGACCGGCATGCTTTCATCCACTACAAAACAAACATACGTCGCTCGATCATACGCTACCTCGCAGTCGCAGCACTTACATTGTTCGGTGCACGCGCACTCGTGCACGTCTCTCGGCAAGCTCGCGCGCGATAGGTAGTCCGCGCTGTTATCAGCGCTACGCACGTATTCTATTATGTAGTTATAGCTACTCAGGAACAAAGCGTAACGTTGTAACCTATTTGCAGACATCTCTGGAATGCCCTTATGCGGTCCGAAAATAGATAAGAGTGGCTTGTGGTCCGTTCGTAATATAAAAGGTTCGCTTCTGCCATACAAGTATTGATGGAACCGTCGCACGCCATAGATAATGGCAGTTGCTTCCTTTTGTATTTGAGCATATCGCTTTTCCGCGGCATTCAACGTACGCGACATAAACGACACGGGTCGTTCCACGCCGTCTTCGCCTACTTGAGAAAGAATAGCTCCTAAACCCCTAGGGGAAGCGTCGACGGTTAAAATTATTTTTGCGCTTGGATCAAAATGAACAAGTACCTGTGGCGACGTCATTAACGTTTTAATTGCTTGAAATGCTGCGTCATGAACCTCAGTCCATTCCCACTTACAACCTTGTTTTAATAATTCATATAACGGACTGAGGATCGCGGATGCATTTTGTACGAAATTTCTATAATAGTTAATTAGCCCTAGAAAAGACTGTAACTCATTCACATTTTTAGGTACCGGTGCTTCAACCATGGCCTTAATTTTTTCCGGCGATTTTTTCAAACCCTCCTTCGTGATGACGTAACCAAGATAATGGACTTCGTCTTGAAAGAAACTGCATTTTTCTTTTTGTAACGTTAGCCCTGCATCTTGCAACCGTTTCAGGACAGCATTTAGCTTTTCAAGATGCTCCTTTGTGTCCTTCCCTGTCACCAAAATGTCGTCCAACAGGCACAAGACTCCATCTATACCCGAAAGCACGCCCTCGATCGCGCGCTGGAAAATTGATGGTGCGCTGGCTAAACCAAACACTAAGCGCGTGAACCTATAAATACCGCGGTTAGTATTTATGCTCGTGAGATTTTTAGACTCGTCATCTAGAACAAATTGATTATAGGCCATTGACAAATCTAGCTTACTAAACTGCTGGCCGCCATGAAGTTTTGAAAACAGTTCACTAGTTGTCGGCAGTGGATATTGTTCCACCAGTAGCTGTTTGTTTATAGTTCCAGAGTAATCGGCGCACAACCTTACTGAGCCGTTCCGTTTCAAAACCGGGACTATCGGCGAAGCGTACTCTGAGTACTCGATGGGCTCAATAATACCTAACTCGACCAACCTGTCAATTTCCTTATCAACTTTATCACGTAGCGCGAATGCTACGGGACGCGCTTTGCGAAAAATCGGTTTAGAGCCGTCCTTTAATAACAATTTAATTTTATATTTATTGAAGGTTCCTAATTTATCTGAAAACAGCTCAGCATATTGTTGTTGTAAATTTTTGACACAAGATTGGGACTCATCACAATAATTTACAGGCACCAATTGTAACTTAAAAACTGATATAAAATCCCTACCTAAAAGGGGCGGGCCTCCGTCGCGCACCACATAAAAAAGAATTACGTGAGTTTGTCCAGCGTAGCTTATCGGTAAACGAAACGTACCTACGCATACAATTTTTCTACCGTTATACGTCATCAGCTGTTTGTTAGTACTGGATAACGGCACATCTTTAAAGTTCTTATTATGAAAGCCCTCTGAGACTACAGTCACCGTAGATCCACTATCTATTTCGAATTGAAATGGTACATCTTTAATTAAAACAGTTTCTACCATGGGTTCTCCCCTGAACGAGCGGATATAAAAAATCTTACCGTCATCGCCTTCATCATCCTCACCCTTGTCACCGCAATCCACCGCTACGTAATTCACTTTTGTGCACATCTTACGCAAGTGGCCTTTTACGTGACACTTTTTGCAAACATAATTAGCAAATCTACACTCTGCTGATTTGTGATTCGTGAAACCGCATACATTGCACTTCACTTTGGCCACACCTTCACGTTTCCCGGTATTCGTGATCTTGAACAGCTGATCATCAACCGCACCCGCCTGGCCGGCGGCGGTGGAGCGCGCGGCTAAGGCGCTCTGTGCTCGGCTGTGGTTCTCCGCCATCTCAACGACTTTGGCCAACGTGAGGTCGGAAAGATCCTTCGCGTACAACTCCTCTTTCTCTCGTCCCGGCATCATACCCATTATGAACCTGTCGCGTAGTGCCTCTTCGACGTTGAGAAAGCCGCACTTTGCCGTCAGCCCTCGTAATCGCGCCGCCCACTGTGAATGGGTTTCGCCTGCTTGCTGACTGGCCGCGTAGAAATTGTGACGCTCACCGAAGCCGACACTCTTTGGGGTGAAATGAGTGTCTAGGAGATTTAACAAATCTACGTAGGGCACATCTTCTATTTCCTTGGGCAACGCTAAGTCCGCTGCCAACTTGTAGGTACCCTCCGTGAGTGCGCTGAGTAGGATCGCCTTTCTTCTCTTGCCCGCTGGGTCAGTCGTTTCATTGAAATCATTTGCAATAAAATATTGCCCAATACGTCCTTTATACGTTTTCCACGTCTGTATATAGTGATCGAAACTATTTAAAATTCCGAATTGAGCACTAATATTCGACATTTTGCACGCGTTTTTATTATTATTTGCGGGTAGCTCGTCGCCACTGTTCAGTATAAAGGCAGAGCGTGCGGGACAAGTGAAACGATCGCTAGTTGACTTCACACTGATTTATTATGCGATGCATTTGTCGGGGTGGGCGCAGCCACACACACATACTTAACAAATGGCCTTATCCCTAAGAGCGATCTCTTCCAGGAAACCTTTGGATGGAGAGCATTCATCAAATTCGTAAAGGACGGGGTGCAAATTAAATATACTGCACACATAGGTACTAATAAGGTCTTACCATATTACTAACTAAATAATGAATAAACATACACATACGTACATACTAATTCCTATATCACGGTAATATACCTACATAAACTACCTATAACAATGTTATGTAATAGCTACGTAGCGTTCATAGCGAAGCACGACTAGCCGTTTCTAACCGATCGGTAAAGTTAAGCAACGTGCGCTGCGGTCACTACTTTGATGGGTGACCGCTACAGCAAAAAGTGGTATTTACAACTGAGTGTTACCGTGCTTCGGAGGGCACGTTAAGCCGTCGGTCCAGACTGTTGTCGTAAGACAATAGTCGAAGCCAAGTCAGAAGCGTCAGCCTTTGGGCGGCCCAAAAATTCTTACACCAGGGCTGACCACTTGCCTATACGAGAAGAAGAAGAAGAAGAATAGCTACATACACTTTCCTATCATACATTACTTAATCATATTACATAGGCTTGGTTCCCATACATAATATAAAACAATACAAACAAACGAATGAACTTTAACAGCCAAACTATCCAAAGTTGTCTCAAATACTTTTTGAATTCATCAGCTGAATAGCCCTTCTGTTCCCATTAAAAAGTTTCTTTATTTTATACCGTGGCCAAGTCTGGTAGGCCAAATCACCTCACTGCGATATTGTTCGTGCTCTACATGCAATTTGTTTGGAGTGCTGGTAGCAAGCCATTTGCTTAATGCACTGGAGTTTTAGCATGCCTCGTATGTAAGTACTTCGTATTCAGAGATAATGGCAAGCTGGTTAATGGATGAGAAAATATATAAACATTACCAAGACGTTAAAGTCCAGATAGTTTGGAGTAATGTCTCATGGGTAATGGATGTCATGGCATTTTATACAGCATTAGTGGCTAAACACGCGGTAGCGCGGGCGATACCAACTTAAAATTCCATATTAAATAATAAATAAATAAATAATGCCCAACGATCACATACATAGATCCTGGACCCTCACTAGGATTCCTTGTATCTAGGGACCCAGGAACTACGAGGACCAAGGTCCCACAACACCCAGACATAGAACAAGTATTTGCGCTTTTTTACGTGCACAAATACATGTCCTGTTGAATCGAACCCGCCGCCTCCGGGTTATGAGCTGACCTGCTCAACCACCTTACCACAGAGGCTGTCCTAGTATAATAGAATTGTCCACCAATGACTGTAAGTGTAATGAGCTATTACTATCTATCTTTTGAAACAAAAATCTAGGTTGGAAAAACCAGCGGGTCCTATGTAAATGATAGCTCGTGACGGGCAGCTACCAAGATAACGCAGTTTTTTCCAAACTTCACGCATGAGGGAACATGTTAAAGAACCAAAATTCATCGGTGTATGTAGTATCTTGATGAAACCATTTTGTATAATGGTAGGACTTTTCGAATGCTGGTCTGGCGAGAGTCATTCGCCTGATGTTAAGCATCATAACAGTTTCGGTGCCATTCAGAACAGTAGAAGAAGAATTCAGAAGTTCTACAGCGTTTTCCTGCGACATCAACATAGTTTATATAGACTATCACATAAGGTCATGTAAAGTCTAGTATACATCAGTGCTCTTTTCATCCATATTACAAAATAAAACATAAACAAAAGATCGGTCAAATCTAACAGCAAAGTATACAATTTATAAAATACTTTAAAAACGAGCTCTATATTATAAGTAAAGTTTAAAAAATGCACATAATTCATCCTATTTACATAAAAATGTTCCAACCCGCAGTCTGTAGCAAACTTCTAAACTTAACTCCATTAACGCTGACATGTCAAATGTTTGCGACGGTAGTACGGTAGCTATTCCGGGATAACTAAATTTTAAAAGGTCATACCTGTGAACCGGCTGGTCTTTTGATATCCAACTTTATTTTAGTTCCTGGAAACCAGGTCAACTTCTAATTTGAGTGCTCTACTGCAAGCTGATACTGTTCTAGAAGCTGGAATATTCGTTGTTTATTTTTACGCTTTCAGAAAATTGAGGCTGTGAGATTTTGCTTCGATACTAGAGCTAACGTCAGCGTTGACAAATATAATAATATTTATTCTATGCATTCTTTAATTACTGAACTGACAACCGATGGGGAAGAAAGGTTTTCCAGTGGCGACCACGAAATTGAAGACGCAGCGTAGGTCGGCCCCCCACTCGGTGGACCGACGATCTGGTGAAAGCTGCGGGGAGCCGATGGATACAGGAGGCGAGCACCCGCTCAAAATGGCGCTCACTGGCCGAGGCCTATGTTGAGCAGCGGAGTACTTCAGGCTGTTGATGATGATGATGAGCCATCATGCATGACCAATCATAAGTTTAAAATTTATGAATTGAAATCCAAACGTCAGTATTTCCACTTGGCATCTAAACGGCAAATAGCCAAAGATCAGGTTCAGTAGTGAAACTTGGGGATGGTGAACTAAAATAGGTTGATGATGGTGATGATGAAGTGTATTAAATCTCTCAAGTGGGAGGAACATTAAACATTGAAACCTTTTAAATTAGAAATAACAAGGGGCTGGACCTGGTTTGGTCAGTTTCCATTACTCAAAGCGTTTCGAAATAATAACAGAGGTAAATTTCAGTAATTAATTTAGGATGTTTGGTTTGGACCCGATTGTTTTCTTAAGAGGACCGTCCTGGTATTTGAAAATGTTATTGACGTTGCTCTGCTATCTTTTTTTTATGGAAACGAATATCGTGACGTGTTAGTCGTTTGGGTGTTAAGCGTCACGGCCGTCCATAACAGATTGCAGTGTCACCTGGAACTCCAAATTTAAGTTTCGCGTGAGACTGCACTGCGCACGTCATCTTGAGACATCACACAGTCTAAAAAAGATTTCTAGACTATGTGTCATTAGGGTAATTTGCCCAGTAATTTCACTAGCTACAATACCCTACAATGCTATCTGCACGTGTGATAGAGACAATAGAGTGAATTTACCTATACTTTAGCGTTTCGAGGGAAAATGGTTTTCACCCTCTACACCCTCATAACAAAATCTTTTGTTTTTGGGGTCAATCGTTTGAATAAATTATAATAATAAATGGGTACAGCCGCATTATCCCGTCTAATTAATATAAAAATTATTATTTATAGGTATTGGTCTTTTTTCAGTGCCGCTTTTCTGTTTTGAGGCACTGTGCAGTCTAATTATAAGTGTATAGCTGCCCAACAGCAAGCAAGACCCGGAAGACCCAGCGTAGTGGCTGGCCCTCCACTAGACTAGGTAGACTGACGATGGATGCAAGAGGCAAGCAGCTGCTCAAAGTGGCGCTCTATGGGGGAGGCCTATGTTCAGTAGTGGACGTGTTCAGGCTGATGATGATGATGATGATGATGTACAACAAATAGTGTATTTTACGAAGCTTCCGGTTTACCTTTGACACAAGCTGTGTGTTAGACCCATAACATATTTTTTTATGTAAATGAATGACGTGACGAGCTAGTTATCCGCCTGATGTTAAGCGCCACGGCTGCCCATAACAGATTGCAGTATCACTCAGAACTCTAAATTAATATAGTTTTGCGTGACACTGCACTGCGCACGTCATCCTGAGACTTCACACAGTCTAGTAATAAGATTACTAGACTGTGTGATTAGATCATAAAGTCTCATTTGCCCCATAATTTCACTAGTTACAATGCCCCTCAAACCAGAACACAGTAGTGCTTGCACACTACTGCTTGGCGGCAGAATAACTGGCAAAGCGGTGGTACCTACCTAGACGAACTTTGCAGAAAAGTCCTACCACCTATCATGCAGGTCGAATCATGCATCTTCGCTCGAGACCAAAATAGGCGAGCGACATTCAGCATTAGGAGCTATCAAGTCACGTGACCAACATGTCTGTTTACAGGTAAACAAAGCTAGCTATCCTGCAGCATATTTCACTGTGCAAGCAAGGTAATTGAATACAAAAGTTATGGTATAAGGGACACGCAAGATGTAAACTGAGCCCGGTATTATGCGGCCCGTTCCATTTTACGTACGGATGTTAAATATTTACTACCAACATCTGCATAACATGAGGTTCTGAGGGATGTAGATTTGCTTGTGGTTCAGTCGTAACGTTGATGATGTCCAAAGATTGTACTCATAGTATATAATGGTACTAAATAGTGACGGGACACTTCAAACCACTGTAATCTAACTTAATAAATGCGAAAGTTTGTGTGTGTGTGTGTGTGTGTGTGTGTGTGTGTGTGTGTGTGTGTGTGTGTGTGTGTGCGTGCGTGCGTGCGTGCGTGCGTGCGTGTGTGTGTTTGTCCCTTTTCAACCCTCCGGTCGGCTTGCTCCACTTCTTAAAATGTCCATTTCTAAAATTGTCACGTGAAAAAGAGATTCTTTTTACCCAATTTATTTGTATAAATACAAAGACAAATTGATGAAAAACAATGCAAACAAATTGTTCGAAAATTAATTAAAAAGAGAACTTTGTTCGCTTCCACGCAAATTACCCTAACGAATGGCAACATTTCGATGAAAACAAAACTCAAATTAAATTTTCAACAAATCCAGAACATGCATGGAGAGTTTGATTAAAGCTCGATACTCTTTATTGGACTGCGGATCGTGTTCAAAGTCAACGATGCCAGCAACGTTACTAAAAAAATGCAAATTAATTATGGTCTCAGTGTCGAAGTAAAGTTTGCCGTGAGTTCTGGCTTATAATTAAGACTACCTGCTTCCTTCATTTTTACCCGTGAATGATGCCGATGTCATATAAAAGTCGACTTAAGACAAAAGTTTTTTTTTTATGTGATTGAATGACGTGACGAGCAAGTCGTTCACCTGATGTTAAGTGACACGGCCGCCCATAACAGTTGCAGTGTTTAAAACAATAAAGTTTCGCGTGACACTGCACTGCGCACGTCATCCTGAGACATCACCCAGTCTAGTAATCAGATTACTAGACTGAGTGAACAAATTATAAAGTCTCATTTGCCCAGTAATTTCACTAGCTACAATGCCCTTCAAAAGTATAGATATGTGAAAAATAATAAATTACTAATAGCAAAGAGTAGCGGTCATTCCACTAACGATGAATTCCGAAGACTTTTGAGTCAGGCAGATAGATAAGTAAATAAAAGGGTAGAAACCGAGTCTTACTCCCTTACTAATGAACGTTGTATAGCGGAAGAATAGTTATTTACTGTTTTGTCTTTCTCTGTTGAGTTTGAAATGGGCAAAGATGAAACGAGACAAAACACTGAGTAGCTATTCCTCTGTTATGCGGTGTTTATTGGTAAGGAGGGTTACATAAACGAGCGTAGAAGCCATATCTTTTCAGCAGTTACTTAGGTAATGAAATAAGGGCATGCATTGCATCAACCCCACCATCATCCATCCACAGTGGGATAGGAACAGAACAGAGTTAGTTTCGTTGCAGAGGTGTGGTAGAATTCGTTACATTCATGGCTTCTGTGGGGTTGCCAATATTTCGTCAATGTCGCGTATTAAGATTAAACGATGGAGATTGATAAGATAGGTGTTGAATAATAATAGTATCTACAATAATTTAACATTAATATTTTAAGTGCCTACATAATATAATCTTGACTTAATAGTGCTAAAAATAGCATATTTGCAATAAAAAAATTGACTTTGACTTTGAATAATATATTTTGACAGGTCGGACAATAGAATAGACATAATAACTAGACTGTACTGTAGAAACGGTATGTAATGTGTACCCGGGGGACTGGGCTAGGAGAATTCAAGAGTAAGTAACGAATAATTCAGTTTGTCATACTTACATATTTCTACACCACTATTATAAAGAGGAAAGATTTGTATTTTTGTATATTTGTAATGAATAAACTCAAAAACTACTGTGCCGATTTCAAAAATTCTTTCACCATTGGAAAGCTACATTCACCCTGAGTAACATAGGCTACACCACTACACGTGCGAAGCCGGGGCGGGCCACTAGTATTTTATAAGTTTCTTTTTAAAGTTAATTAATAGCGGAAAGCCTGGTATCTCGTAGACGAGGATAAAAATTGGATATGGAATAGTTATAATATTGGCTACTCATAGTTAATAGCTTTTATTTGTTATAAAAGATTTGTTGATTTTACAGACAAAAACGAAACGAAACAAAAGAATGTCTGGTTACGCAAAACATTATTATAGGTATCTTTTCAAAAGACTTACATTTGAGGTCGTATATTTTTATGAATGAAAATAAAATCATGTAATTTGCGTAAAACTCGACCGTCTACATGTTACGCCCCCAAATATTGCGATTGAGTCGTACTGATAGCCCCTATAAAATACAGTGAGGCTATAAACAGAGAGAGAACGGTGGAAACATTCAGTTTGATATTTATGATACACTCTCACATGTTTTCGACCAAGAAGTTCTATTTTTTCACTGAACGTTGGAAAATCATAGGAAAAATTATCTTGTCTTGCCAGTATTTTATTTATTTATACTTTTGCAGGAAATAGTGTACAAGGAGGACTTAATGCTATGAAACATTATCTACCAGTCAACCTGGATGTGCAAGAAAAACAATGGTAGCGGTGCAGCAAAATTAATGTTACAATAAAATCGTGTTTATAACAATAAAAATACTACAAAATAATATTTATACTTTATTATACAGTAATATACCTACTTACATAATTATAATGGATACCTACACTTTACTTACAAAAAAAAACTTACTATAAACTTACTATACTTGAATGCTTTTTTTTTTTTTTTTATGTGATTGAATGACGTGACGAGCTAGTCGTTCACCTGATGTTAAGTGACACGGCCGCCCATAACAGTTGCAGTGTCACCCGGAACTTTAAAACAATAGTTTCGCGCGACACTGCACTGCGCACGTCATCCTGAGACATCACCCAGTCTAATAATCAGATTACTAGACTGAGTGATCAGATCATAAAGTCTCATTTGCCCAGTAATTTCACTAGCTACAATGCCCTTCAAACCGGAACACAGTAGTGCTTGCACACTACTGCTTGGCGGCAGAATAACTGGCAAAGCGGTGGTACCTACCTAGACGAACTTTGCAGAAAAGTCCTACCACCTAGTAAACACTTGTACACAGACTAGGTATACGTCGGGATTAAAGAGTGTATATACTATGATAACTGTGAAATGCAAAGGTCATAAACAGCAATTATTAGAGGAGTTTTACTCAGCATAATAATTTTTAATGTAAATAGATGCGAACTTGCTTTTTAGAGACTTCTTTAGAGGTACCTTTTTTCTTTTAAATTAAATTTTATATAATCTGTATAATCTTCTGCGATTAGCAATTATCAAGCCGCCTGCCGGGGTTTTGGCGGGAACGTGAAAAAAGTTCACGTCGTTGCATTGTATTACTTCACAAAACTTATGCTTTTTCTAGTGTTAATGTTTAAAATTAGTGGCATTTTACGCATTAAGTGCTGATATACGAGTATAAGTATTGGCAAGTGATATAATGTAGTGGAACGTGGTTTTTTGTGTTGCTACCAAAATTCCATAGAAGCCTCTAGTAAAGTTGCCACTACTTTACTAGGACATGACTTAGACTGGATTATGACTACCTGACTTAGACTGGACTATGACTACCCTGACTGACTGTGACTAAGACTTGACTTAACAAGAAATATTTCATAATACGATGAAAAACTACAATACTTGACACTGGCTAAATACACTATGTGTGGAGCCAAAATATAAGAAAAAGAAAAAAAAAACAAGCCGCCTGCCAAGCGTGGTGATTATGGCACAGATAATATTTTAACCTGCCACTTAACGCTAGGAGGTCAAGCTTCGGCCCCGTAAACTTAGGGGATCTCTTAAGTTTTAGATGTTCCTTAATCGTCAGTGAAACAAAATTACTGTCAGATGTCACTTGAATATTTTTAAGGGTCCCTTAAAATTTAGGGATCTTTGGTGAAAACGTGCATTAAATCAGCAAAAAAGCCACATTTCTATTCCACCTTCATGTCGTTCCAACTCATTGGAACAAGAAACAAATACGGCGCGGCTACACGCGATCCATCATGAAACAAAAGAAACCTTGATTTATTAAGCGGGATCGCAAGAAAAATCAACAGCGACCCCAGATATAACTCAACATGCTTTATACTGAACGTGACTTTCGAGGCTTTCTTTCTGGGGAGCAATTTTGAGCAAAGAAGTAATACTCCGACTTGTAAGTCAAACGAAATGTGTGCTCTAAATGATTGACGAACAGTAAAGTATTTGTGGACATTTCATACAACGCCATCTAGCCCCAAACTGTGGGAACCAGATAACATAATTTAGGTAGGTACATAGGTATTTTTTTGATGGGAAATGTGCCTTAATTCTTTACACTAACTACTCCATTCATAATAACCAGCCAAGTGCTAGTCGGACTCGCGCACGAAGGGTTCCGTACCATTATCTATAAAAACAAGGAAAAAAATTATTTACACGAGATGACGCTCAACATCCTGCCCAAGAAATCTCGAATGCATCATCATCGTCACTCCAACATCCAACATCAGTGCCACTAGAGCAGCTGTGCCAGCAACCTAGAGCCACACTCCACTATTTTAAGGAGCTGGGATGGCTCGGGTAGATGCTGGCAGGGGGAAATGCACAATACACCCCCAGCGGGACGTCAGTGCAAGACTTATCACCCCCACGTAAAATTAGAATTAGAAGGAAAAAATCACGCTTGTTGTATAGCAGCCCTCTTAAATATTTATTTTATTCTGTTTTTAGTATTTGTTGTTATAGCGGCTAGAATTACATAATTCATCTGTGAAAATTTGAATTTTCAACTGTCTAACTATCACGGTTCATGAGATACAGCCTGGTGACAGACGGACAGACAGACACACAGACAGACAGACAGCGGAGCCTTAGTAATAGGATCCGTTTTACCCTTTGGGTACAGAATCCTAAAAACCAATAAAATATCAATATTTATGATTTTTATAGCAGTATCGCCTGCTCAGCGTAATCTACAGATTGCATTTGTGTTGATGTAACTTGACCGTGCTGGTTGGGATAATTCTTAAGAATTTCTCAATAGATGGCGCTGCCAACCCCGTAAGTTGGTTGTAAAAAGGTGAAGGATAAATTCGGACACGAGATCACTTGTCACGGTAGCTTAAGTAAAGCATGTCCCGGCTTTAGGGACGGATGGATGCGGGTTCAAGTCCCGCTCGTGTTTCAAATTTTTCCTTTACAAATTAATCAATAAAATATCTACACTAATCTAGTACAAAGAACATATTTGGACTGTATACTAGCCGCGATGGCCTATAGACAGTCCAAATGCTCCAAACGTATGCACTTATAAATATAATAAATAACACCCAGACAGCCAGACACTAAACAAAAATTGACGTTAATCACACAAATGTTTGTCCTGGGTGAAAATATAACCCACAAACCTACAGTTCAGAATGTGTTCTGAACTGTAGGTTTGAGGTTTGATGTGTGAGCTACCCCGAACTGAGGCTATGAGGCCAGCTGAACAAAACCGAATGTTATTTAGGGTGTTAATAATTATTGGCTTGTGCAAAGTGGGGACCACGAATCGAAAGACGCAGCGTAGGCCGGCCCCTCATAGGTGGACCGACGATCTGTTGAAAACCGCGAGCCAATGAATGTAGGAGGCGAGCAGCCGCTCAAAGTGGCGTTCTCTGAGGGAGGCCTATGTTCAGCAGTGGACGTCTTCAGGCTGTTGATGATGATGATGATGCATCTCTCATTTTTCAATATCTTTAGCCTAAGCTTTGTAGGTCTCTGAGTGTTTAAGTTTAAGTATGTGTTAGTTGTGATTCCTCTTCCATTGATGGAGTAGGTAAGTTAGGGTAAACTTGGGAAAGTTATACCAATTTGCCTTTCTATTTGTTCTTCGGAGTCTGAGGTTGTTTACAAACTAATGGTGGTCCAGTAGTTTTATGAGAAAACACTACTCCGTGTGATTGATGAAGAGGGTACTCTATTTTTGTACGTTGTTTGTCATCTCTTTAACGTTTTGTTTTATTCAAAGTAAGTCTTATAAACAACCTTCACAGTTACCTACCTCAGTGCTACATAACATACAGTGAAAACAGAATAAAAGAAGAACATTTTATTCCAAAAGATACATTGACACTATGGAAGCGCTTACAATGATCTCGTACAGCTAACATTTGGGTGTTGTGTCAGTTAATAAATAATAATAAAACAAAATAAATATGTGTGAACATTTCACACAGCGCCATCTAGCCCCAAACTGCCCCAAAAGCATAGCTTGTACTAGTAGTAGTTAATTTAAATGTTCGATAAAATAGGTATATATGAGGAAAAGGCACCGCCGCATTGTTATTTAAAGAATCCTACGCCACAGTGAATAATAAAATCATATTTTAATATAATCTTCAAGCGCTAGTAATACAATGTTAGGTACTTAAACATGTAATTACTATAGATTTACGAAACGCACAAGGAATATAATATTATTAATATATTAAACTGGGAAGAGCCCGGTAAAACGAACAACTTTGTCGCACGGGCGTCGTCAATACTGATGGATTTGAAATGGCCGATGCGCAAACTCAAACCGGAAACTTCAGCTACCACTGAAAGCTTTTTATGATATGTTTAAAAAATACGGGCTTTTAGGATATAGATTATCAAAAAAATACATTTAAGTATTTTTATGATATTTTCAGAAGAAAGTGGTAAAATGTCACCGGTCCTCTGAAATGAAAGGTCATGATCATCAGTAGTCATGCTCTGGCAGATAATGCAGAGTGAATCATGCATAAAAAAATTACAGAACTGTTTTTGTAAAAGCTTTAACAAAAAAAGCTAAAGCTTTTACAAAAACACATCAGCGTTGCGAAAATTTAACAATTTGCAGCAAAAATATTCTAGCTTCAAACTTTCCAAGCCACGAATACCGTCTTAGCTGTAACTAGAAATTTAGTGTTCCCAGTAGGTTCTAGGATTAACTGATAAATTATTACAAACAAACCTTTCGCTACGCTCGCTTACATATTTCCCTCCTGGGAACTCTGTGCAGACGGAAACTTGATATTTAATTTGCAAAAAGTCAAAGAGACTACAGTTCTTTCATTTGGGGTTCACTCTGGTGGTAAACTTAGTTGCGGAATTAATTGCTATGTGCGAATATATGCATGCGCACTGAGGGTTCCGGTTAAAGTGTTCATAGCAAAACGAACCTTCTTGCTTGACATAAATGTTTTCGGTCAGCATCATCAAGGATAGGTCCCAACGAATCCTACCAAATGGATCCCTTCCTAACATTTTTGCAACTGATACCAAAAAACAGCCTAAAGACGGGACACAGCTGAACGATTGCCTCCTCCATAGAGCGCAGCTTTGGGCAGCTGCTTGCTTCTTGCTTCAACGGCTCCCCGCCATGGTTTTGACTACGTCGTTGTAGGCCCGCACTTTATCCCTACTAGTAGAGATACCTTGGTAGAGATACGTGTACCAGGCGGGTCTGGGTTAGGTTAAACGCGGTACAAACGGAACTACTTTGTCCTACTTGTTCTACCATTCAATGTTGCTCCACAAATAGAACAAATGCTTTTTCCCACTTGTTCTATTGGTAGAACAAATAGTAGAACAGATGGTAACAACCCCACTCAAGAACCTTTCTTTCCCATCGGTTTCCGGTTCTGCAAACGACGTGGCCTGCCCACTGCAATTTCAATGCTTATAATATGGCAGACTCATTTTTTAAATTTGTTACTAAACTGTGAACAATCTCTAAATCTTGTTTTTTTTATGTAAACGATTGACGTGACGAGCTAGTCGTTCGCCTGGTGTTAAGCGTCACGACCGCCCATTACAGATTGCTTGGCGGCAGAAAAACTGGCGAAGCGATGGTACCTACCTAGACGAACTTTGCAGAAAAGCTGTACAGCAGCAACCCTAAAAAGCCTCTTAAACGCCTGGTTTCAATTTTCTGTTTCGTGTAATACAGTGTAGAGTAACTGTAGAGTATGTGTAATAACTTCCAATTTCCGCCAAATAAAAAACTTTCTACCATGTGCTTTGCGTGGGTAGTTTCTCATACCTACCTCACGCTACGAGTGCTGTGATTTACAGCAACGCTGATGGCCGCTCAGATTTAGGTCTCGTTAGATACTATGGCCCGTATTACAGAACTGTGCCCAGTCGTCGATTGATGCCTACGCAGAGATTTCATTCACTATTTAATCATTTTGTAAATGAAATCTCGTCTTGAGGGATTCATGACTGAGCTTAGTTCTGTACGGGACTATAAGAAAGGAACCCTAAAAAACTCTCAGCTGTTAAGAGTTTAACTTTCTGTTTTCATTTGCAGGTGTTCTTTATCGCTGCTTTAATACAGTCGTTGTAACTTTGTTAAGGTTGAATAAAACTGCTTTTACCGTTCACCTTTCCAAACTTTTATGTGCTGTTTTTTACTTTTATTTCGGAGGCTAATAATTTTTTTTCCATTATTATATAAACTATTATCCGCATCATCATCAACAGCCTAAAGACGTCCACTGTTGTACACAGGCCGCCCCCTTAGAGCGCCACATTGAGCGGCTGTTTGCCTCCTGCATCCAGATCCTCAGTCCCCTAGTGTAAGCGATGTTACTCGATGTTAAATCTCACTAATTCATTCGACGTTCGCTGGTGGCAGTCCATACCGCTCACAGCATGTCATAAATGAACTTGGTGCCATTATGGGATAAGATACGGAAGCAGATTAAAAATAATGGCTATCTATATTTATGTAATCCTATTTAATCTGTGCTTGAGGCTAAATTTCGTACTGCCACCTGTGATATGACAATGCGGCTTTGACTTGGGGATACCCATAACCAATTGGACCCTAAATCATCATGTTATCTAAAGGTTTAAGGTATTATTTGCTGTAGAACTTATGAATTGAAAAAACACTTATATTCTATCAATTATAATATTATATTTATATAAGTAAATACGTTTTCTATGTTGTTTTTGTTGTTATTTTTTACGTTTTCCACAGGAGAACTAAAGAACCGATGTAGCGCTTAGAATTTGCAAGTTGAAACGACAATGGGCAGGCCGCATCGCTCGTAGAACTGACAACCGATGGGGAAGAAAGGTTCTCGAGTGGCGACCACGAACCGGAAGACGCAGCGGTGGCCAGTCCCCCACCAGGTGGACTGACGATCTGGTAAAAACCGCGGGGAGCCGAAAGCCGATGGATGCACGAAGCAAGCAGCTGCTTGAAGTGACGCTCTGTGGGGGAGGCCTATATTCAGCAGTGGAGGTATTCAAGCTGTTGACGATGCTTAAATAGCTATAAATACCAAATTTCAGCGAAATTCGTTCAGTAGTTCCAATGTAATGAGTGTTCAAAAGGGCAGACAGACAGAAAAAAAATTCAAAAATAATTGTTTCTATTTCTATATCGATTAATAACTGTAATGCAATCAAAATTTAAAAAAATATTCAATGTACAGATTTAGCCCAGTTACAGTTATTATATGTATAGATAGAAGATATTATCATGAAAGCTATGGATACCTTATATTTGATTGTTCATAAAACTAAAGGTACAATTCTTGCAAGGCACCTTTTAAATGGAACTCCATCAATATCGATCACCGACTATTTTTAAAGACAGCCTTCGGTGGTAACCCTGGCAAACCGTTGAAAACGTTTGGTTCTACCAGTTGCCATGAAAACAAAAGAGTAATGGATATTCAATCGGGGCGTTACATTTTTAGTGGCGGTCAAAGACCACTGTGATGGTTAGCGTTTTAGTTATTTATGTTTTCATTGTGAGAATAATTTTTAGGGTTCCGTACCCTAAGTAAAACAGGCCCTATTACTAAGGCTCCGCTGTCTGTCTCCCTGTCTGGATGTCCTCTGTCACCAGGCTATATCTCATAAACTGTGATAGGCAGACAGTTGAAATTTTCATAGATGATGTATTTCTGTTGCTGCTATAGCAAAAAATACTAAAAATAGAATAAAATAAATATTTAAAGAGGCTCCCGTACAACAAAATTGATTTTTTTGCTCGTTTTTACAGGTAATGGTACGGAACCCTTCGTGCGCGAGTCCGAGTCGCACTTGGCCGGTTATCTATTAATAAAATCAGTAACTCAGTCTTAGTCTGCTGTTCTCTGTCTAAGCCTGTGATTCACTTTCATGAATTACGGCTTTCTTAGACAGTTAAAACAAAACTGGATAAATAACTTGATATAAAACAAGCAATGGTCTATCGATTGATCAAAATATTATGTGAAGAAGTTTATGAGATTCAAAGAAATATATAAACATACTTACATACCTACCTACATAGATTGTCAAAATCATAATGTTCTTTTTTAGCGGTAGTTGGGTATATAAAAAACGTTTTGCACGTTTGGATATAGGCTCCAAAACAGTCAATGGATATAAATTTAATTGACTACCCAATAGTTTCTAACTTAAGCTTTTCAGAGGAAAGCTCCCACTCAAATATTATTATCATCGTGGCGTTATCGATCGATCCATATCACGTCAAACATGAACCACTCACGAGGGTAAATTACGCTGGCAAAGTTGTCTTCGCTATCAAACAAAATTTGGAACTCATAATCCAAACAAAGTCGCGGCGACAATGGTCTAAATGTGGTAAAATCGATAATAGGGCGAGTGACCGAGTAGCACGCGGATCGATATCAACCCAAGGTACGAATCACGACGTGTCGCTACAGCTTTAGTTATTACCATGTCAAAGTTTTTACTGTTACAAAATGTTGGGTTTTTACTGTTTTTTGCTTTGAAAAGACTAGTTTGTGCTGTAAATCTATACGAAAATGACAGTAGGCTGTCGAATAGAAGTATATTTATTCTTGAATAGCAGCGCCCCGCGGTTCCACCCGCGGTCCTACAGGAACCGTTCCCGTTATTGGGATAAAAAGTAGCCTATGTTTTAATCTAGGGTATAAGCTACCTCCATACCAAATTTCATTCAAATCCGTCCAGCTGTTAGAGCGTAAAAGAGTAACAAACATACACACATACACACAAACTTTCGCCTTAATCATAATCATAATAATCATAATCAATCGTTTATTTGCTAGGATACACACATACAAATTACATTTTAGATTACAGGTAATGTCACAGTCACTGTACCCAGCCCGCAAGCAGGCGTGCAAATATTTATATGAAGTTATATTAATTATACATTAATTATATTACAAATTGCTATTATTATTATTATTATTACACGTCATTTATTTTACTTAATATTATCAATGTCATAATTTATTACCTACTTAAAGTTCAAAAATTCTTGCATGTTGTAAAAACAATTGTCGATCAGCCAACTATACAAACTTCTTTTAAATATGTTTCCCTGCAGTATCTTAATATTATCCGGTAACTTATTATACGCTAATATACTCATATTAACTACGTTCTTCTTATAAATGTCTTTATGATAGGGAGGTTGATAAAGTAGATGCATGAACTTAGAGCGCTTCTGTCTAGGCATAATTTCATTTCGCATAATAAAATATTGTGGGTGATTTTTAGCAAACATACACAAGTCTCTAATATACATACATGGAAGTGGTAGAATATTACAACGTCTAAATAGTGGCTTGCAGCTGTCCAAATACCAAGCCTTACTTATAGCCCTCACGCACCTTTTTTGTATCTTGAAAGCTCTGTGAGACTCAACTGAGTTTCCCCACAACATAAGACCATAGCTTAGTACCGAAGACACATATCCGTGGTATGCAGTTAACGCTGCTTCTTTAGAGACCGTCTGCCTCAGTTTTTTTAGAGCAAAAACAAAGCGGCCAAGTTTTAGACAGACTTCATTGACATGTAGTTTCCAATTCAAGTGCCTGTCTAGATGAATACCCAAAAACTTATATGTTTCCACTTCCTCTACCTTTTGATTTCCATATGTAATGTCAATAGAATGTTTATAGTTATTATAAGAGGAAAATATAATATTATATATATATATATATAGTGTGATACTGACAGCCTACTGTCATTTTCGTATTAGGTAATGAACGAACGAGAATAGGCTCGGAGCTTTGGAGGAAAAGTCGGCATAAGAAAGAATTGGCGTAAAGTCATCAAGAAGATAGTGGAAGCTATGTATACTGAGCGTAGCGTTACATACTCGTTGCTATATACATACCTATACCTATGTAATGATATGTAGGTGATAGTATCACGTACATATCATTGGTTTAGCGACAAATTGCAATAGACTGAAAAACTAAGTCTGAATTTGTTTATTGCCATTTGTCGCTAAACCAATGATGTCTAAGAGATACTTTTAATCGTAATTTGTTGATACATTCTATTTCTTTACGTTAAATCAGTTTTAATGTAATCACGTTTAGTAATTAAGCTATGATTGGCAAAAGAACGCAAGAAAATTTGAATTTGTGGCGCTAGTGAAACGTTCCACCTTAAGCGTAATTATTGTTTTAAGGTGTTCTCTGCGATTTCTATACATAAAAACTGTGTTATAAAAAAGCAAAACGTTCTCTGTTTGTTTGTTTGTATATTTGTTTGTTTGTTTAGCTAAAATGGCTAAACTGCTTCGGCTGATTTGTCGAGGCAAAACGAGCAGATAGCGGATGAAACCGCGTCCAATTAATGTCCCTTAATACCATAGTAGGTACTAAGGGACATTCGCAACCGCTTTTAATTTCTTTCCCAACAACAACCCAGCTCCCTTATAAATTGCTCCCAATCTAAGCTTATCCTGCAACATTTGTACAAGTTTGCTTAGAGTTCTGGGACCGTAATTGTGAGGGTGCAAAGGCTCAGTTTGCTAAACGTTGATCGTCAGCAGTTCGCTAATGAACCAACGGTTAGAGCATCGTATTGGATCGATTGATTACGAGTAACAGGCCTTAACAACGGTAGCTGAATTCCACGGTGATCGTAAATTGGACCAGGGTTGCGGCTTATGGTTCAAAAAGGGTCCAAAACCTATTTCAAATATACGAGCAGTTTGTCCAATTAGTTGGCTGTGGCTGTGACGATCCATTATGATATTTCTACCCAACCTTCACCGCATGCCATCAATAATTCACTTGATTGAGTTGTTGAATGAAAAGTGGGTTAAGCTTAAACATGTTTCTGAAGTGAACAGGAAGGGGAAACTACTTATTTTTCTGATTTTATTTTTTACGCCATGCTTATTCTTCTGCAAAGTGCAAAAAGTAAAGTATAGAATGATTCAAATTGAATATGTTTCTGTACACAAAGATAAACCGAACGCTATAACTGTAACTATTTCTCGCCGGTCTGTAACTATTTCTCGAGGACTACAATCTTGGAGTCTTCAAATCGAGAGTGAACAGGTATCTTCTAGGCAAGCGCGTTATATCCTAGACCGCATCGTCCCTTACCATCAGGCGAGGTAGTGGTCAAGCACAAGCCTATCAAACAATAAATAAAAAAATCACAGTTTTATTTTAAAGTAGTGGACAACCGCAAATACAAAATATTTTATTTTATTTAATCATTTTCAAAGGATGTAGTCGCTATCTAAAGCAAAGATTAATATGATAGTACCACAGATTAGAGAATAAAACAAAGTGGATAGTACCTACCTAATTCTCATAGATACTTAAATTGAGAGGTAACCTACTAAGATATACCACTAATCTCTACAAAACAACTTGAAATTACTTCTACTTCAATATTATTTCATACCTTTTACATTCCTGTATCATATCTGCCAAGTTTCAATGCCTTTATGTTATTGCTATAAATTAATTAAGTTATTTTTAGTGCCGTTCCTTCATCTCGAGCGGTTCAAGTTTTAATTAGCTCACACTGTGGCGTCTCTGGGGCTGCATTGAGGTTTGAACTTTGAAGCTTTGTCATATTCTCTGAAGATAGTTAATTGAGTTTTGGTCTTAAGTGCCTTTGATGTTATCGTAATCTTCCAAGTACCTAATACTTGTCTGGGGTCATATAAAAACAACGCGAACCATTTCTTTATTAGACAGATGAACCAACGTGACTCTTATAGACATGAATTAACAACGAAAAATACAGTAAAAAAAGACATTTCCAATTTACAGTTGATAGTTTTCTCTGATGATGACTTTATAATAAGACCACGTGTATGAGTTATGTTGACTCTCAACCATTTCATTTTATGTATATTTACTTTCCAATTGAAAAACCTGAAATCAACATATCTACGAGGAGAAATCTAAATGCAAATGCACTTACGAAAACGTCTCCATTAATAACGATATACCACGTAAAGTTACCTCAAAACTTACCTGCTAACTTCAAATGGCCGTAAATCCGAGCAAGAGCTTTTCAGCACTCACTTCTCATTGCCTGAACATTGTAAAGCAAAGTCGGATTGCTTTCGTAAAGCACCACATATTCTCACTTATGTCATTTTACGTGTATTACCACGAAGTTTTCAGATAAAGCGATACGCGTCCGTCCGCTACGCTTTCACTTCAAGACTGAAGCCTGTTTGTACTATGCTGAGCCTTTGACGCTGAAAATTGTTACTGAAACATAAACGTTAGCGTCGTTGATTTAATGTCGGAAGCAGCTTTGCGGTGATTAGTGTAAGGGTTTTAAGCTTAAACCTCGAGGAAAAGCTGTTTGTGTCGCGCATGTCGAGGTGTTAAATATTTGTAAGCTTTTAGGTTATGTAGGGGTTTTCTAACGCTCTTACCTTATTTTTCCCTATTTTATTCTCACAAAAAACGTCGCTACGTGATGCTTAAACGAAACAATAATATCAGATGTTATAGTTTCGTATAATATCTGTGTTGGGTTTTTTTAAATCAAATTTGACCATGGTTTCACCTGATGGTAAGTGACGACGCGGTCGACGATGGAGCATGTTTGCCTAGAAGTAAGCATGATGTAGCGCCTGCCACAGTTTTATTTCGATTATCTTTAATAGGGGCAGAGGGAGAAACAAAAAACAGTTCACCGGCTGTACTTAGCCTTTGATGGTTTACAAATACAAATAGGCGGCGGTGACGACTTACTATCAGGAGGGCCCACGCCCAGTACCAAGAACCCGAATCTGAACAAAATCGTTAATAATGAAAAATATTATAGAGATTCAAGCAAAAAATTTCGATTTCACTTTAATCATATGAGTGAACTCAAAGATTTACGATTTTTTTTCTTTTTGGTATTATTAGTATTCGTTCGTATTGAACCAGGATTCAGATATTCGAAAAAGAAAAAGTTCTCATTTTTTCCTTTTGGATATTGTATAAGATTTTAAACATCCATGGTCACTAATATTCCTCAAAAAACTAAAATACTAAAAAACTACTAAATATTAAAATACTAAAAATAAATTACTAAATTACATAGTAAATATCCCGTTAATAAACAACATTTGACTTTTGGATATTGCGTTTAAAATCATTTATCTCGGCTATTTTGCTCTAACAGCACACCATTGAAGTCTATGCCCACAGCGATATACTAACAAGAAAAATCTTCAACAGAAAGACAATTTTCAAAATATAATCCCAGTATAATTGCGGGACATGTTGAAAAGCCTGTCCGCGAATCAACAGACGTGTCGTCACATTTTTTATCTGTTTGCACGAAGGGTTCGTGTCCTAAGTAAATAAAACGAAAAATGGTGAAACGTCCAAGCTAATTTAGGAAAATGCAGGAAAGGAGCTTGGCTTCATGGCAAGAGCATTGTTTGTTTAAACTTTGTTATCTGTGGTGGTTTATTACTTTACGTTTAAAATAATTTGCGAAGAATTTGATATTAAATGTGAGCGAAAGGCTTGCACTAACGTCCTGCATGGAATGCTATACTCGAATTAAAATACGGTAGTGGGCTGGAACATTTGGACTGCCTATAAGTCATCGCAGCTAGTATATAAATTCCGAATGTTTTTTGTAGTAGGTAGTGTAGTTAATTATTGTAGTAATTAGTTACAACAATAAAAGCACTAACCCGTTTTAAAAACACTGACATACACATTTTTTTTTTCTGTGATTGTGTCATTTATTGCTTTATGCATTTTACTTTTTGCCAGCCTCCCTTAGACTAGATATGTGCTTTTATCCGAATCCATCGTAACTTGGTTTTGGCTGTACCATTCATGATGATAAGTGGCAATGATGAGCGCTTCCCGATATTGTTGAGACTGAACTGCATGTTCTAATTAAACAGGGGTTTAATGAATCAAATAAATATGTTAAAAGCATTGACTTAGGATTTTTTCCCTAATGGTTAAAAGAGATTTTAAATGGGCACAAAAATCTCTATCCGCAAAAATTACAACCCAAAATATTAAAAAAATCGTCCCAGCCAATCAAGATTATATCAACACGCTGAAAATTGAAATGAAACTCGGATATGAAGTGAAAATGTCAGAAAAATATTTCGACGGTGGGAATTTCGGGAAATGATTTCAATTAATGGAAATTGTTATTAAAGATTTAGAGTGCGAAAGAAAATATTTTTTAAAACATTACGCTGAGCAGGCGATACTGCTATAAAAATCATAAATAAAAATATTTTTTATTGATAACTATGAAGATTGGCGCGGTGCCTAAGTTTTTATGCCTTGTAATATGTAATAATTAAAAACAGTACTTAATAATTTTAATTTAATTTTGTACTACGCTAGTAACCCATTTTTGGAGGTAATAAAAATACCAATCGGTGCGTTAGAATTTTAATAATTTAGTTTTGACGCGTGACCGGTGTTAGGAGTAGGTACCTAGTTTTAAAGGCTGTTAATGAATTCAATTACATCATACTCACTTGAATACTGAAATTTGCAATATTTTGGCACAGTTTAAAGGCGAAACCAATTAAGCACCATGGAAAATGTAGGGAACAACCGTGAAAGTTTAAAACAGTGTTTCATAAATATTAGTTGGAAAGCAGTATTTTTCTTTTTGGTTTCCTTGACCAGTACGTTTGTGATCCCTCAACGGATTAAACCAGAATAGACCGTTTGTAGGTACATTCATTATTACGGTTAAATAGAGCGCCGCAACCAGCTCGCCGTCCCACAATATTCAATTTATTTTTACACTGGCTTCGTAATTGAATTCAGCATTTAAAATACTATTTCCTTTTATGGTCTAGACACACCTACGCGACCATTACGACTGCGAAGTTCCTACCGCCATAACCAGAAACTAGAAGTGTGTTATTACTACGAAGTTTTCTTCATGAACTGTGCATTTTGAACGAATTAAACCGTCATCAGTTGTTTATTCGATCATTTGATTCCTTCAACGAATGTTCCAACATTTACATACATACATTATCAACCGGAAGATGTCTACTGCTGAACTTATAGGAGAATGCTGCTGCTCATTCCCTGGATATTCATGAATGTTATCATAATCACAATAGATTTTCGCATCCACTGGACATGTGACTATAACTCAGTTGGAAGAGCGTCTAATTCAGGAGTTTGAAATGCACTGATTGCTAAATTTTTTAGGAACTATTATATCTTTGTAGTTTAAGGACGTTCAAGAAAATTGCTAAATGAGTCAAGTGCAAGCTCCGGCAATGCCCGGCGACAGTGACCACTTACTATCAATAGGGAGTTATTGGCTACTCATTTCAAAAAACATCCATAAAAAAGACATTATAATCCACTTATACATATACAAACCTTATGTGTATTGTGGTAGAGTTCACTTTTGATAGGTCTGCCATGTTTTACGAAACATGAAACTTCGGGATTGGTGGTGAACTGATAGGCGCGCTGGTCGCTCAGGAGTGATCGGGTTTTTGCTGATGCTGAATACGAAAGTATTAAATAGGTGCGCATAGATTACTCACGATACTTCAATTTCTTATATTGCGGCGCAAATTGAGTTGTAGAATTATTTTTTGTGCATTTGGGAATATTTTTCTCTGGGATTTTTACTTTAGTAGCTGGTGAAATGTTTGTTCTATTTACAAGAAGCGCAATTAGACATTTTCAAGCGGTTGTTTTTTCTATTCCGATGATGATGATGATGATACTTACTTATTAAAAGGTGTCGCATAAGTTATATACCTATACTTAACATTTTTTACCTCCATGTTATAAGAGAATGTAGCAAATATAAACACTGATTAAAAAAGTTCAATTTAGTTAAAGCCGTGACGTGAGTGCGTAACAATAATGTAACATAAAAAAGTCCTGGCGAAGTACCAATTGTCCTGCGCAAGAGCAAAAATGAATTCAAATCGGGCACTTCGCCAGCCACGTGAAATACCTAGATTCAGGGTCACGATCGCAACCATTATTTTTCTGCGACCAGTTGCGATAAAAGAAGAACAATTCTTACTTCGCAACCAGTTCATGTTGGTCCCTTACTGTACTTCTTACTTCTACTATATATAAAATCTAAACATAAGCAAAAGTACGTATAGTTTTATGTCTCTCCGGGTTCTAAGCTCAATGCTTTATAGTAAGAAAAATAAAAGCACCGCAGTTTATTTGTAACTCAAAGATGAAAATTGTCTCTCTCGGAAAAGCTTATTTACGTTTCTTTTCTTCCAGGAAATTTTCCAAGAGACGTAAGCGGGACGTATTTTGTTACATAATCTAACTTGCTTACAGCCACCTTAGAGTAGGTACCTACCTATATAACAGCCACCCAACGGATGAGGCACAAGCTTGAATTTTCTTTTCATTTTCCTCGCGTCAATTTTAGTCGCATTTCCACTTTTTCACTTCACTTTTTGTGTAAGCCATTTGCACTGTAGAAAATTAAATGAGTTTGTTGCTACTTTACGATTTCATTGTTTGTAAAATCTATGGTAAAACCACAGAACTCGCCCTATTTGATTATGGATGTAACCGGTTTTTTTACAAAATATGCCTCATTCTTTTACTGAGACTAACAAACAAACTGCCAATGACCTGAACAACTTAATAAAAGGACAAGTTGAGAGTAACCCACACCCTGAGGTTTACGGAACAGCTCCTACATCTACAAAGATATCATAGATCCTGAAAACTGCCACGACTACTTCACCAACAGCCTGAAGACGTCCACTGTTGAACATAGGCGGAAGCGAGGTCTGTGGGGGACCCACAGAGCGTCCCTTTGAGCGGGTGCTTGCCTCCTGCATCCCCGGGAGCCAGGTTATGCTGCGTCTTCCGGTTCCTGGTCGCCATTCGAGAACCTTTCTCCTTTTCTTTTTTCTTCTTAAAACGGATACGGAACTGTAAAAAATAGTTTAAGGACAAGTTTAGTGATAACAAGTAAATTTTTGCAATATTAAAATACTCCCTATAGCAATGCCTTAATAAACTAGAAAAGAGCTGAACCACAGATAATATAATACTATACTAGTAGCTGAATAGATTTTCTTAAATCACGAACACTCAGAATTTTCCTTCAAATAAATTAAAGAAATTGAGATCAGTGTCCTAATTTTGCGTTTTACTTTCTTAACAACCAATGTGTTCTTGTTGTGAAAATACTAAAGTTCGCGTGAAAATCTGCGATTTCGTGGCAACAATTAGTTTCAGTAATAACATAATCGCTTGTGTGTCCTTGCCGCTACCGGTGGGGAATTACCAATTATTTTCTCATTTTACTGTTGTTTTTGTTTTTAATTCTATTTACTTTGAGTGAATTGTTGATGTAATAGTAGTAATAAATAATAAATAAATAAATAACGCCTAACGATCACACACATAGCTCCTGGACCCTATCTAGGATTCCCTGTATCTGGAGACCCAGGAACTACAAGGACCATGGTCTCACAACACCCAGACAGGTTCACTGTCGAAACTCATAAAATCGTTTGTCATAATTTTGTTACAAATAAAAATGTTACTTATAATCATCATTTCACATAATGTGATTTATTATACTTTCACTACATCTAATTTTCTTTATTATAAATCAAAATTAATAATAATCCAAATTTATAAGAATGAAACTCATAAGGCGTATATAACATAACAGTACAAATTTATAATGTTCTTTTACCATAACTAACTTTAAGCATAAAACAAAATATCAATAATACTGTAAATTAATGTGACTGGAACTGTTGATTGTTATATATATCCTAATCAGTTATAAAAACGTAGTACGGCAAGCCAATTTGCTCTTCAATCTATGCAGGCACTTCATCCAGTCAAAACAAACAAAATTAACGTGTGGACTGTGGGTAATTGTAAAATAACTTATATTTTCTCATGTTATGTTGATTTTGGTGTTGTTGGTGAACTTTGTGCATTATTTTAATAAATAACTTGAAATGTCTAATAAAAACACGTGTAAAATATTTAAATCAAATAACGGTAACCTGAAACTTAATATAGATGGTTTCTGTAATTTTTTAATATAAGGATAAGTGACTTCTGGCACTTCGCCGGCCGCTGCCGCGGCACGCTCGCTACGCTTCGCTTCGCTCGCTCGGCTCGTGCGTCGTGTGGTCACAGTTAACCTAACGCTCCTCCTCGCTTCGCTCGTCGTCGCACCTATTTATGACTTTGCCTTAGACTAGTATCTTAGTATCTTTAGGGTATACATGCATATGTATATAATGATTTAACTACCTCAAAATTATTATTATGTTAACTAAAAAATATGAAAAAGTCATTATGAACAATACAATTATGAATGCTGATTATTATGAAATTATAAGTAATGAAATTTATAATAAAAAAAAGTATGATAAAAAAATTCTTAACATTAACATTATAACATAATTTTTAATAAATTTAAACATTATTTGAATAAATTGTATAAGAAAAGATCAATATAAAAAGTAACTATTATGAACAAAGTTATTTATAAATAACCACCATTATAAATTTCATCATTATTAAAAATGAGGTATGTGAAATGAAATTATGAATAATGAAATTATTAGTACAGACGGTATCCCACCCAGACACTGAACAAACATTTTGCGTTTTTTTTCTTGTACACATTATACTTGTCCTGTCGCGGGAATCGAACCCGCCGCTTCTAGGTTATGGAGCCGACTTGCTCAACCACCACACCACGGAGGCTGCCATGGTAGGTTACTCCTTCGTCACTGGAATTCGTCTTTGTCGTTGGAAGATGTACCTATCTGAAATACTTTCCTTGAACGCGAAGCTAACATACATTTCTTCCTAACACACAGCTACACGAACGCGACAATCGACGAAAAAAGAAAGCTTGAATTTTCAGTCTTGTTCAAAACCGTTTCATTAGTGGGGCAAGTGATATGGCGTTCGATATTAGCACCTAACTTTGGATAGGACAAATTTGGACATTTTGGATAAATGGAGTTAAGGGAGAAAGTAGAGTAGAAATAAGTAAAATAAGTAGAGTATAGAGGTTTTTTTTTATGTAAACGAATGATGTGACGAGCTAGGCGATCGCCTGGTGTTAAGTGTCACGGTCGCCCATTACAGATTGCAGTGTCACTCGGAAATAAAAATTAAAGTTTCGCGTGACACTGCGCACTGCGCACGTCATCCTGAGACATCACACAGTCTAAAAAAGATTTCTAGACTGTGAGATCAGTTCTTAAGGTACTCCAGTTATTCTTAAAACTTTGCATCGTCGAGTCTTTCTTAGTCTCTACCGAATCACCGACTCTATGTAAACATACTTATGGTGTACAAAATTTCAATTCATACTTCTTCATGAAACCAGCATCTCAGTTATTAACCAAGCTAACATTTTAGGACTAGATTGCGTCATAAAGTTTGAAACTTCATATTGTGATTTCCCATGAGAGCTCTTTTTTGTTTACCTAGTAAACTTTGCAAAATTTCATTTTTGTCGTTAAAAATAAGTATCGTGGCGGTAGCGCGGAAGCTGTCCACTGCCACCGATAGGAAAAATCGACCCGTTTGCTCTTCTGATGAGGGTTCTGGTAAAACACGAATGTAATATTGAAAAGTCTTTTTAGATTTTGTAATGCAATGTTAATGTAACTATAATTGATTACTTTGACCCTATAAAGTTCTAGGTCGTATAGGAACCACCTTAATATAGTAACTATAGCCCGACAATCCTGCTGTATAACTTCAACGCTGAGACAGCTCAGCTTCTCAACGATGAGAGACTAGTTAAGGGGAGAATTCAAAGTCTTGAACACAGACGCAAGGTCGCCGGTTTGTCGGTCTTCTATCGGTTACATTTTGGAGAGTATACCGCATGCCCGTCATCAGCGCATCCCGTCAACCCCTTTCCATCATAGAACTACAAGGCTTGGTGATTCTTCACATCCTTACGTCGTTAGTCGTGTACCACAAGTACGCACTAAGCGTTTTGCTGAGTCATTCATAGTCCGAACGACTAAGGAATGGAATGCTCTTCCAGCTGGGTTAGCATGGACGGTAGACAAAATTGTCTTTCCCCGTTTTACGTCACTTTTTTCATACTTGCTTGGAGTAAAACAGGGGAAAGACAGTTTCGTCTACCGGCCGTGCCTAACCCTACAGCTGTGTTTCCTCCTGGGTATAACCGGGGTCTTTTGAAGTCAGGAGTATTGGACATCTCATGGGCTAACGTGCTCCACCTTAGACAACTTCATCACTTACCATCAGGTGAGTTGTTGTCAAACGTATACCCATTTTAGCATTAAAATATACGATTTTCTCAGTTTTTTTAAGCTCTGACGTAGCAGACGTTAGCGCTGCTACAAAGAACGTTAAGGAACTCCAGGATCAAAATTTGACCCAGATTTTTCTTACAGATGATCTCTAGACTTTGAGTCTAAAACAGCTCATAAAGCAATTTAAATAAGGCTCAAGATGCTAACTCTAGTTTTGTTTTGCTATCGCAACTTAACAACTTAACCGTCAAGTCATTGCTCGCCACTCCGGAACAGAAAATAGCCTCGTGCGTTTTTTGCTCAGGTGCATTGACTGTAACGGCACGAAGCCAAATTGCTTTTAGCTGGACCAATCAGAAGGCCAGGCCTGCATCGCGCAAACGAAGTTTTCCCAGCAGTTTGCCATATTAGGTGGAATTTTGTTGGTTGCTGTGGGGAGTCCGATGCTGTCGAGAAGACCGGCTATGGTGAGGGGCCGGACTCTATCCTCACCGATATTCAAGTTAAGTTTGGTAGAGCGGCCTCTGCTTCCGTGTATCGTTTGTTAATATTAATCTGAATTAAATTAACTGTATGTATGCGTTAAGATTAGGGACCCTCTTCTTCACCGAAATTGGTCGGCAGCATATTTGACTTCCTTTTGCAGTTTTGGTTTGAATTTTTAGGTAACGCCGTATGTTAGCTTCATTTATTTTTGGAAAACAACAGAAAATTTGAATTGCCAGGGCCAGGGTCGATTTTGCGTTTGGTATCCGGATGACTTCTATACCAAGGCCAGTATACCTAAGTTATAAAAATTGAAATATCTCTGCTCAAGAGAAAGCGTTTTAGGCGCTAGGTGGTAGGACTTTACTGCAAAGTTCGTCTAGGTAGGTACCACCGCTTTGCCAGTTACTCTGGCGCCAAGCACTAGTGTGCAAGCACTGCTGTGTTCCGGTTTGAAGGGCATTGTAGCTAGTGAAATTACTGGGCAAATGAGACTTTGTGACCTCATTTCACAGAGTAGTAATCTGATTACTAGATCGTGTGATGTCTTAGGATGATATGCGCAGTGTCACGAGAAACTGTATTATTTCAAAAGTTCCGAGTGACACTGCAACTGTTTTGGGCGGCCGTGTCGCTTAACAGATAAACGACTAGCTCGTCATGTCATTCGTTCTCATAAAAAAAAGCGTTTAACCGATGAAAACGTAAGAATTGTCTTAAATGTCCACTCTACCTGGCTAACTGTTAGCTACTTGTTAACTTTGGGAGTCGCTTCCCAAAGGTGATGCTCATGTCAGTTCAAGTCATGATCTTAATATTATGTAAGTAGTTGGTCCCATAAAAATATAATGTAAGTAGTTAAAAAAAATGACAATTCGCCAACGCTACAACCCTTTCCTTTTAACACAGACTCTACCATAACTAGGGATAGAAATCCCTAACAATTTTATAATTCGATTCTTAGCATAATCATAATGCTGCATCAATTTTATTACTTTAGCAATAAACCTTTTTGCCGTCGACTTCTTCAGATTTCAGATGCATCTGATGATGGACACGCTGATTCTCTCTTCAGGATTAGGTGCGCTAAAAGGAAATAATCATGCGCTCTCCGGCTACTTAGATCCACCGCCAGGCTCCACCAACGGAGTCAAAGCAATTTTTTTCTTTGGGGTTATCTGTAATTTCAATTCATCAGTGGATCCAAATATATCTATCTATACATAATTATAAAAAACTGTAACTGGGTTATATCTATACGTTGCTTTTTTTAAATTTTGATTGCATTACACTTCTGTATCGATACGGAAGCGGAAACAATTTTTTTGGAATTTTTTGTCTTTCTTACTGTCTGTCCCTTTGAGCACGCATGACGCTAGAACTACTGAAGGGATTTCGCTGAAACTTGGTAGGTATAGCTAATTTTTCAGAATAAAACATTTACCTTTTATATTACACTTCAGATATTTTTTGTTATCTAAAACGGCTAAGTGCGGGTTGCATGAAAAAACATGTATGTAATTTTTATGTAAGAATGTTTGTTTGTTTTATTTTTTTAATTATACTCATCCTGTCAAAGGGAAGATGAAAGAGAAAGGGAAAAAGATAAGGGAAAACGGGCCAGCAAATGATGGGCCGGCGAAGGAAGGCAGGCTTCGCCTGGCTCCCTTCTATTGCTATCCCATCCATTTATCCTTGTCCCCTATCTTTTTCCCTTTCGCTTCCCTCTTACCCATAAACAGGGTTAAGGCGTAAAACTAATTAACCCGTGCGAAGCCGGGGTGGGTCAACTAGTTGGGTAATAATTTAGTTAGTAGGGGTTTCATGCCGTGTCGTGTCGAATCGTCCCTCAGTAACGTACATGCTTGCAATATTAAGAATAAAGGCATTTATTCTGAAAACGTGTGCCTAGTGATAACAGTAATATTACACGTAATACTACAGTAATATTACGCATTCTTTTTAAATTACTGTTTTATGATAAAACTCTTCTTTAGCTTGTCTATATAAAGTATAGCAAACTCAACCATCAACCAATCATATTTTCAAAATGATTAACAACCTAGTGTTTATCATTTTGTTTCTTGTTGAAATTAAAAATGGATTAAGATACGTCCAAAAGTTAAATATGCGTGTATTGGATGGCGAGAAACTAGATCCCGTGCGTAATAAACATTTGATATATCTGGAAATTGCAGACGCAGACATTAACAGCAATAACCGATCAATGAAAAATTCAATCTGCAGTGGATCTATCATAAGTGATATTTGGATTTTAACAGCAGCGCATTGCTTCTTCAATACAATTGTCAAAAAACAGGCAAAAAACGTTTCTGAACTAGATCCAAACCAATACAGTACAAATGTCACCGTTTTACATCCAAAACACGGTCAATTTGAAATAATAGCTGAAGCAGCAGATGTGTATCTTAAAGACCCGAGTTTCCTGGTCGAACATCAGTCTACCCACAGCAGCGAGAACGATTTAGCATTACTAAAGACACAAAAAGGGATTAAGTTCAACAATTTTACCCAGCCAATCCTATTAGCTACACGATCAATCAACGTTGGTAACTCAGGAATGATATCAGGTTACGGAGAAGTAGACAAAGATGTCTTTGGAGGTAGTCAAGGATTCGTGGAGATTAAATCTTGTCCGTTTACACGTGGAACAACCCTATTATGTTCTAAGGATGTGGTGAGAGCTGGTGAAGGAGATTCGGGTGGATCTCTGGTGTTCAAAGGCAAGCTGGTTGGAGTAACCTCGAAGAGCTGCAGCCGCTTTGTGTATGTTTCAAAACCTTGTGCGGCTATTTACGTTGATGTTCCTGTTAACTTGGATTGGATTAAGACAGTAACTGGTATTGATATAAAATAAACGTTTTCAACACATTTGCTCAAAAAATGCATTTGCAGACCCTGTAGGTATACATTGTTCGAAGTAAACATTACGCACCATAGAACGGAGCCTGCAGTAAAATAGGTACTCTCAAAATCTATTTTACCGCATCCTCCGTTGTATACCGCCGTACGTAACCTTCACAGTTTTTTTTAATTTCCATAAAAAATACATAAGTTTCACATTACGAGAACAAAATATAAGCTAAATGATCGAAATTCCTTGGAAGCGTTTTTGCTCAATACGTTTGTCTCACCTTAATACTAAAGAGAAAATGAAACTAAAGATGTAGTTCTAATTTTCACCACACGCACATGGCGCCATTTGCATTGTAAATGCGCACCATTTTAGCCCATTTTCATATCAGATTAGAAACATCAAAGATTGCTTGTTGCGACTTTCCCACTAATAAACAAAAGTTTGTTTCATTACCTATTGTAATGTTTTCTCGCAAATGTGTTGAAAAACAATGTGTGATATACGTGCGAAAATTGGTTTCTACAAACTCGTGACTATGGTAAGCCCTCGACTTCGTCTCGGGCTTACATTAGTGTACTCGTTTGTAAAAACCAACTTACCGCCCTAATATCACAAATAACTATTTTGATGTAAATATATATTTTCCTTTGTGTTAAGAAATTGCATTGCTTTGACTTATTTAATTACTGTTAAAATATGCAGGATTACTTAATGACCAGTGTGTACTTAATGACCTTCTTAATTTACAAGTTTCAATTTGAATTACATGGCATTAAGCCATTCCAATTAATAACTGTGGTCAAAAATCCATGAAGTAGGTAGTACTTATTATAAAACTATGTAGAGCTCTACACCTTACTGCAAAACGGTTGTAAGAAGAGTCCAAAACATCCTAATAAGACATACACAAACATTATAAACCAAAAACTCTTAAATATAGTAACACTAGTGGACCCGCCCCGGCTTCGCACGGGTTAATTAGTTTTACGCCTTAACCCTGGGTAAGAGGGAAGCGAAAGAGAAAGTGATAGGGGAAAAGGATGAATGGATGGGACGGCAACAGAAAGGAGGCACGCGAAGCCTGCCTTCTTTCCTTTCGCTTCCATCTTCCCTTTGACAAGATGAGTATAAATAAATTTTCTTAAATGTTCTACGAAGTATTAGAAAACATTTAAAAAAAGCCGAACAAAATCGGTAAAGCCGTTCTCAAGTTATAGCGTGAGCAGGAAAAAATAGGGGTTCATTTTTATTAGTAACTTAAACTGTCTTCTATTTACATTTAACAGCGGTTGATCATGAACGTCAACATGGCTGCCAATAATAGTATATACTAATTACCTTATGGTGGTTTCCCAAATAGCCCCACCAAAACGAGTCACACTGTAACCTTATGGGATTATCCAACGGTTACATTGCTCGCTAAGTGGGGCTCGATGGCAGACATCAGCTGCAGGCGCCAGACCTACGTGACGTCATGACGTGCCAATTATGTTTTACTAACGACTTTGGCAACCGCCACATTAATTATTGAGCCACAACAGGTTATCAAATTGCTACCGCTTTTGTTATACGCTATAATTATTACACAGTAAGTATTTATACAGTAATAGCCAAAGCCATTAGTACAAGATATGTTTTAATAGTTTAGTGACTTGTTCAGGCTTTATTCAAATCTTTGTCAGTTCTGCTGGCATTAATGACATCACATCATACATCATCAGCCGGAAGACGTCCACTACTGAACATAGGTGTCCTCCATAAAACGCCACATTGGACGCTTATTATTAGGGGGCGATTTGCCATAATCACCGTGCTTAGCAGGTGGCTTGGTGATCGTAGAAGATTTTAATGTACCGAGGAGATTGCTGCCCATTCCTTGGATGTTCTGGATGTTTAATGACATAGATACGGTGGATTTGCACCATCGTAAAGAGCCTGCCTAGGTTGTAAGCCTTTCTGAGGTGTGTATTGTACATAATACATAAAATCCTGTATTTCTACTAGGCCTCTCTTTGGCCTCTCTAGGTACCTTCTGTCCGAGCTCGGTCTTCGGCTCTTCCCATTTAGATGCTGCCAGCTTAATATAGGTATTTATATATTATTGCTCCACCTAATTTATTTAAATTTAAATTACACTAAAAAATTGTAGTACGTAACAAACAATTTAGTCATTTTTTGTTGGCGCTCTGGTGTACTGCAAGCCAAAACCTATAGATCGGACAGTACAAGTCCTCAGACAGGCACCGCAAAATCCCATTGTCAGATCCTCGTATTCTATTCCAAAAGGATGCGATACGGGATCTAACAATGGCAAAGAAGTCGGGAACCCGAGCATCCGCAAACATACCCGACGCGCTGCAGAATCGTAGCTGCTTCATAAGGATGCGAAATGCGTCATTATATTGCACCCTTATGGTACTGTAGGCTTTTCTAGTGTACCTTGTCCAAAGCTGACATGTATATAAATTTATACAGAACGCCTTGAACAAGGTAACTTTGACGGCATATGTACATTTTGCAAATCTACGCGCGAGCATGTTGCAACGGATGGACAAACTCCTTCGTTCTCGCTCCATGTCCTTGTCATCCGACATATTCTCGGTCATGATATGTCCAAGATACTTGAACTGCCTCACAACCCTTACTGGCGAACCCAGCAAAAACACATCAGGCACTTTCTCCGGACCCTTCCCTGCACGAAATACAAGCATTTCGGTTTTCTCGGTATTGTACTTCAGTCCATGCAGTTTGGCATACCGTTCACATATAGCCAGAAGTTGCCTAAGTCCATTGATTGAGAGGCTGAGAAGCACCATGTCATCAGCATAACTAAGGTTGTTAACACAAACATTACCAACGTGGCATCCAATCCTGGTGCCTCTCAGCTCCTGAATCAGGCCGTTTATATAAACATTAAAAAGGTCCGGAGAGGTTAACCCCCCTTGGCGCACCCCGCAGTCCAGCCTATATTCACTGGATGTCGTGTCACCCCACCTTACTGCATTTGTTTGGTTTCCGTACCAATACTTAAACACGTTTACAACTTCTGCTGGGACTTGAGTCTCGGACAGTTTGTTCCAGAGAATATTATAATTCACCAGATCAAAAGCCCGACTCAAGTCCAGGAAACAAGCATAGACCGAGGTTTCTCGTGTTAGGTAGTAGTTTACCGTGTGCTTTAGACTGAAGATAGCCGAGTCTGTAGATAGTCCGGTACGGAAACCAAACTGTGCATCATCGATACTTATATTATTCACCAGTAAGGGCTGCAAAAGCCGTTTAAATATCTTCCCTATTACAGTTCCCAGGGAAATAGGTCGATAGTTGGCTGCATTGCTTTGGTTGCCAGTTTCGTTTTTAATAATTGGCACCACAACTGTTTTCATGAGCTCATCCGGTAGATATGAGTACCTAAGACATGAATTAAATAAATTTAAGAATCGCAATAGTACCAAAGTGGAAAACAAGTTGGTTGGTGGAGTTGGGGTTAACTTGGCTGGGTGAAACAAAAAACTTCAATCATTTTAATTTCACGCTGGTTGCTAAAACTTTAAGAACAATACTATATTTATAGATATACCTGAAGTGTGGTTTACACTTAAAAATCAATCCATGATATTATGGGTATAGGTAATCTAACAGTAAATATTTCTTCTCATTTGATAACTAGTTATCAAATTGGTTTTCTGTAAAAATGAAAATCTTTATAGAAAACCGAGTGATCGAACAGTAAATATTTTTCTTGTTTGGCAACCAGTTATTGATGAAATAAAAAAAAGGAATAACAATAAACTTTAGTTTTATTTCTTAATTAATTAGGGAGCACATCTACCGCAGGTTAGGAAAATCAAAAAAGAGAGTTTTCTTTTTTTTATAGTGAGGCAACAAATTTCTAACAACACTCTTACCAAATTTATGCCTCTCCAACCGATTTACCAATTTACAATTGTTATACAGACCTACCAAGGAAGTTAATATAATATTATTATATGACTGAGTATATTTCAACTTTATATAATTCAACGATCAGTCATATATTTCAAAGTACACCTATAACAATATTATTGATCTTAATCTGAATGTGCCCCATTTTATTTTAAAACTTTATTACATGTTAACTAATTTATAAAATATAAGTAACTTACACAACAGTCAGCATTATACTTACCTATCATTAATACTAACTACCTATTACAAAATTTTCTCTTACCCAATTTCAACACTATAAAATATTAGGTATACAAAGTTCAGTACCTACACTTATACTTTAAACTTACTTTAACAAAAACACTAACATAAAGCAAACTTAGTTATACTCTACAACCATAAAAGAATACTGAATATTTAAGGTACATATTTCAATACTAAATAATAATAACCTAAGTACATAACTCACATTTTATTTTAAGTATAGGTACCTAATACACATGGTAGCGGAGTGTGGATTTATTCCAACCTCTGCTGTTATCATTTATTATTTTATTTCAGTTGCATGATTATGTTATAATGTTTAGGGTAACATTAACATTACATTAAAAACCATTTGATATTATCATTATAGTTAAATTGACCATGACCATGACTTTCTCATAATATCAACAAAACTAAACAATAATAAATTTTATTATTTGAACAAGAATGTTAACAGGTAGTTACTTTTTTACTGTGACATTTTAATTATTCCTATCTTTGTTCTTAAATATTGAAACTTATCTCTAGAAAGTGGTTTAGTGAAAATATCAGCATATTGTTCATTTGTACATATATAATGCAAATCTATTTGTTTTTCACTATATTTTTCTTTCACAAAATTGTACTTTACTTCTATATGTTTACATCTCTTATGATAATCAACATTTTTAATTACACAAATAGCACTTTGATTGTCTATCATCAATGGAACACTATCTTGGTTAAACTCACCAATATCTATCAATAGTCTCTTTACCCAGATTGCCTCTTTGGTTGCAGCACAAGCCGCTAAAAATTCAGTTCGGTTGTTGAAAGGGCAACGCATTGCTGACGCTGACTAGACCATGTTATGGCAGCTCCATTTTTTACTAAAACATAGCCAGTCATTGACCTTCGTGTGCTCTCATCTCGTGCATAGTCTGCATCATTCATGATCTTCTTTACTGTTTTCCAGTGTGTGTCATCATAGCAATTAAGGTAGCGGCTCACTAGGCTCACAGCATACATTATATCAGGGCGACTGACTATAGCCACATGCATCAATGAACCTACAGCTTCTCTGTATGGAATATTCTTTTCTGTGGCTGCAGTGCTCTTTTCTAGAATTGTGTGAGGATCAACTGGAATACTGGAACAGTTAGCATTTGTCATATTAAATTTTAACAACAGCTGTTCAATATACTTTGTTTGGTGAATAAATACATGTTCATCAGATTTTTCTATCTGTAATCCAACAAAGTTCTTTGGTTGACATGTTTTTATATTAAAATTTAGTTTTAAATCAGAAACCACTTTGTTCAATGCATCATTATCGCTTGAAATTAATAATCCATCATCAACATATAATAACAGGTACACCTTTTTTTCATTTACATATCCTATGTAAACACATCTATCAGCATGACTACCAACAAAGCCAAACTTTTTAAGTACACAGTCAAATTTATTATTCCAGCAGCGTGGTGCTTGCTTTAAACCATATAAGGAGCGATTAAGTTTACACACTTGGTTTGACTGGACCTCTAAACCTTCAGGTGGTGTCATAAAAATGTCTTCATGGATGTCTCCGTACAAAAAGGCAGTTTTTACATCGAATTGGATCATACTGAGATTATGTTGAGCTACTTCAGATAATAATATTCGAACTGAGTCATACCTTACTGTCGGTGAAAAGGTTTCTGTGTAGTCAATGCCTTGTTTTTGTGCACAGCCCTTTGCACATAGTCTAGACTTGTAGAGTGGACCTGATGGCTCGTCTTTGATACGGAAGACCCATTTACTGCCAATTGTCTTCACTCCGGGTGGCTTTTCAACTAAGTTCCAAGTCTTGTTTTGTTCATGGGCTTTTAGTTCATCTTCTATGGACTGTTTCCAATGTGTGGCATTATCCGAGGAGAGGGCTTCGTTGTATGTTTGTGGTACAACCTGTAACTCAGGGCTTTCATTCAGACAAAGATAAGTATTAACATTGCTTTCTAGTTTTAATTGTTTGGATCGTGTTGTTACTTTAGTAGTCAATGGAGAATCAATACTGTTATCTGGAACATATAGTGAGTCATCTTCTGATTGGAATGAGTCATACTCAGAGCCATGTTTTGGTGATGACTCTTCTCCAGTGATATCAATTATTGACACATTAGTATCTGAAGATACTGAATCAGACAGTGGTAATGTTGCATAATCTCTTTTTACTGAACATTCTAGAAAAACAACATCTCTGCTCATCAACACTTTCCTGTTTTTAGGATTGAGCAATCTATAACCTTTAGTATTTTCATTATATCCAACAAATATCATTTTACTTGCCTTTGAATCTAGCTTCTTTCTTTTTTCTTTTGGGGTATGCACCATAGCCTCACAGCCAAAGACTTTTAAATGTTTCAAGTCTGGTTTGGTCCCCGTCCACAGCTCCTCAGGTGATGCATATGCCAGTGCGCGAGTTGGACATCTGTTTGTTACATAGGCTGCAGTCGACACAGCCTCTGCCCAGTACTGCTTCTGTAATTTTGCATTTATTAGCATACATCTTGCTCTTTCAATCAATGTTCGGTTCATACGCTCTGCTTACCCGTTCTGTCCTGGTGTATAAGGGTTAGAAGTTTGATGGGAAATTCCTGATTTTATCAAGAAATTTGAAAATTCTTTACTTAGGTATTCTCTCCCATTATCAGTACGAAAAGATTTAATTTTTGAATTACATTGATTCTCAACAAGGGCTTTGAATTCTTTAAACTTTTCAAAAACATCAGACTTATTTTTAATAAAATAGGTGAATACTTTCCTGGTGTAATCATCAGTGAAGGTGACAAAGTACCTTACTCCTCCAAGAGACTGCACCTCCATTGGTCCACAGACATCAGAATGAATTAATTCTAGCGCCGCTTGCGCCCGGGAACCTTCATTTGGGAATGGTTTTCTTGTCTGCTTGCCCTCCAAGCAGGAAACACAAACAATCTTTTCCTTGCTTGTTAGGTTAAGTTCTGAAAGTTTATTAAGATCTGAAAAGTTAAGATGAGCCATGCGCTGATGCCATAAATAATAATCAGTTCCTTTCATGTATGCTTCTGAAGTTGTGTATGCTGAGCTTTGATCAGTATTCAGACGGTACATATTATTTATCAATTTTGCTTCTGCTACTTTTGTGTTTTCTGTGTTTAATATGTTGCACCCTTTTTCATGGAATACTACTTGACCACCATGGTCAATTAGTCTGCTTGCAGATATCAGATTTGTGGCAAGCCCTGGTACAAATATAACATTATTAATTTGTATTGTTTCTTGTTTTCCATTTCGGATGACATTTATGTTAGCTTTTCCACAGCTTTCAACCGGTAATGTCATATTGTTGGCCACCTTTATACTTTTCATCGGAGGCGGGCCTTCTTCATAGAGCCAGTCGCGGTGCATTGTCATATGCATAGATGCTCCCGAATCGATGAACCAGCTCAAAGATTCATTATTCTCGGTTGCAGAGAAAACTGCCACGTAGCCAGAATCGGTTGCAGACTTCTTTTTATTCCTGCAATATTTGCTTATGTGGCCATACTTATTGCATGCAAAACATCTCGGACCTTTACCTTTTGCGTCGGGGTTAGGTTTTTGCTTTTGATTGTTTCTCTTAACAAAAAATGCTCCGTTTCCAGTAGTTTTTACTTCCTGCAGTAATTTTGTCTTTACAGAATCGCTGGTAATTGGCACACCGGAACTCTCTAAAGCCATTAGCATGGGTTTGTATTCATTAGGTAATCCAGCGAGAAGTAGTGAACCCAGCCATTCTTCATTAACTTCAAATGAGATATTTCGGAGTTTGTGTGCTGTGCTCATGATGCGATTCACGTATTGTTCAATATCCTGGCAGCTTTCCAGAGTCGTAGTGATCAGGTCTCTTAACAGGCCAACCCTTCTTGTGAGTCCTTTGTCATCAAATGCTCGCGCAAGGTTTTCCCACACATCTTTTGCTGTCTCACATTGTTGCACATGTATGTAGTTGACGGGCTCGATGAGCAGGATTAGCTTTGTTTTCGCCTTTAGATCAAGTTTACTATCGATTACCTTGTCAGCAGTGTCAATGCATTGCCACAGATCCTCGTGTTGGAAATATGTCTGTACAGCAAAACGCCATGTGGCGTAATTTTCACGGCCGGCGAGTTTTTCCAAATTAAAAGCAGAATTAGACATCATATTTGCTTTTAAGGCACTGTCGATAACTTGTGTATAATATGCTGAAATATAAGCCAACGAAGTTTGGCGGCCACGCGGTTGCGGCACGCATTCGGTAATGGCGGCGCATACGACGGCGAAATAAAATACGGCGAAAATTACTTTCATTACGACTCGCGTGATTCTAAATGCATCAGGGGGCACTGGTCCCATAACCTGATGAAATAAAAAAAGGAATAACAATAAACTTTAGTTTTATTTCTTAATTAATTAGGGAGCACATCTACCGCAGGTTAGGAAAATCAAAAAAGAGAGTTTTCTTTTTTTTATAGTGAGGCAACAAATTTCTAACAACAGTTATGAAACTTGATTTTCAAACGAGCGATAGCCATACTTTTTCTAGTTACATATTTTGATTTAAACCCCAAACTACTGATGATTGTTCTGTCTTCGTCTTTCGAGATTTATTTAATTCACTTGTAGTAGCTCTGCCTACGCCTCATCCCACTCGCACATAGTTTAGCACCCTAAGAAAAAAGTAGACAGCAACACACCCTATGGCGGTCAGTCATCAGCCTATAACCTCATTCGTTCGCGCGCGCGCACGCTCACCGCACGTAGTTCATATTACAGTTATTGTTATATTACACAATTCATAAAAGTGATCCTGTGAGTATGCCAAAGCGAAAAAGCACCAAAGAAGATAAGTGAGAATAAAGAAAGAAGAAAAATAAGAATATACGAAGTAAGGCTTAAGAGAAATCGGCCGTCGTTATCTTTTGAAAGTACCTACCCTATTTAGAATAATATAAACGTCATGTTAGGCTGTGAATATGTTTTTTGCTTCGAGCCAATACGAGATATTGGCCAATAGCTGTTTTATGTCATTTATTATGTGAGATAATGCGAGACATTAACCGATACTTCTTCAAGGCATCATAGATATGAAAATGTTTTTTGCTTCGAGCCAATACGAGATATTGGCCAATAGCTACTTTATGTGAGTTAATGCGGGACATTAACCGATACTTCTTCTATGTATCATAGATGTGTGGGATTCGTCTATCTCGGTATCCTCTTCGCCGAATACAAAGCGAGGGCGCCACTGTCAGCCCCGGGACATCACTCCAGATTCTGGTGTGATGTCCCGGAGTTCAGAATCGATCGCCCCCGTCCCGTGTTGACACGCTGCTGCCGCCATTCGAACCCGAACTGGCGGCGGGCCACGGCCCCACCACTGCCATGAGCCATCGCTACCGGCAACATCGCTGACGCTTATTTCTGATGACATACAAATTGGCCTGCTTCCGAGTGAGTTATCTTTGGAGGTCGACGTGCCTCCTTCGGCCGATCCCGAGCTCTTACAGACACTTGGGATATTTGAGGCAGAATGAAACGAGTGGCGCCCGATATTGTTAAAGAGTTAGCAAAAAGGTGGCAATCGGTCCTTAAGGATGGGCTCAAAAAGGCTCAGCTGGGGTATGCCTTCGCCATCCTAGGTAGAACGATGTCAGATATTCTGACCAAGTCAATTATAACACCCGAAGTACTTAAAAATGTATCTGATATGGCAAAAATTATGGCAGATGCACACTACTCTGAGACTGACACGAGACGTACTCTTATAATACCAATGGTCGTTAAAACATTTTATGATAAAAATTTAAAATCAAAAGTGGTGCAGCCATATTTTGTTCGGGGACAAACTCGGTGAATTCATGAAAAGTTCCAGTCATGCAGAAAACTGGCAAGCTGATGCAAGCTACAACGACTCCAACTTCAAGTAATTTAACTCCCAGGGCCCAGCATTTCGCTACCAACAACAGCGGTCGTCACGACAAGCTCACCCAGACGGCGAGACGCGGGCGTCACAGTACCAGCAATATCGCCGCCGTGCTCCCTTTCAGCCGGGTCTGAACAACCGCGCGCCGCTACTACCGCTAGCGCAGACTAACTCCGCGCTACCAGCGGCGCCGCCGTACCGCAAGCAAGCTGCAGCGCCTACCTACCTACAAACGCAGACAATATACCCGTAGGTACATGCAGGTCGTCTAAAATATTTTGATGAGGCATGGAAGAATATTACTGAAGGTCAAAGTGTGTTAAATACTATCTCAGGTTATAAAATTCCTTTTTCTGAAGTGTCTTTTCAAGCTCATAGTACGTATCCTACTATATCTCTTACAGAGTCTGATAAATCATACATAACTAATTAACTAAAGAGTTGTCAAGACTGCTCGAGTCAGGAGCTATACGAAAGTGTAATCCATGTGCAGGTCAATATGTCTCTAGTATATATTTCTTGTTCCTAAAAGTAACGGCGAAAAGAGGCTAATTTTAAATCTTAAAGAATTAAATTAACGTGTTCTTTCCAGTCACTTTAAAGTTTCCTTCACAAAATGGAAGATAATATATATTATGCTTTATGGCTGCTAAAGTTGATAACTCCGAATACTTACATGATAAAATTAGACCTCAAAGAGGCCTACTTTTTAGTAGGTACCTATCCACGACGTGCATACAAAAAACCTTAGGTTTTATTTTGATTCATTTGTATATGAATTTTTAGTTTTACCTTTTAGTCTAGCTTCCCCTCCGTACGCGTTCACAAAAGTTATGAAACCTATTGCATCCTGTTTGCGGTCTCGAGGGTTAAAATCTGTATTTTGTCTCGATGACAGCTCTTTTTTTTCGGAAATAATTACGAGGAATGTGTAAAAAGTCGCGATAAATCCATAACACTATTTACTAAACTAGGTTCCGTGATAAACAATGACAAAAGCATTCTAAACCCTAGTAGAATCTATCAGTTTTTGGGTTTCATTCTCAACTCTATAAACATGAAATTGGTATTGAACAAAAGAAACAGGATACTCTCCTGTCTTTCCATTCGTAACTTTGCTCGTTACCTGGGAATTCTCACAGCAGCTTTCCTGCTGTCGCGTATGGCTGGGCATATACTAGGAAGTTAGAACAGGCTAAATATTTAGCGTTATTAAATAATGATGTCTATGACAAGGTTGCGGTTTCCGATGATTTGCGCGAAGATTTGCTATGGTGGAAAAGGACTGTTTTGATATCGAAGAATCCGATTGAATGTAACAATTTTGAACTAGAAATATTTACCGATGCATCGATGTCTGGTTGAAGCTCCGCGTGTCTTGGAGAGACGAAAGTGGTTCTTGGAGTTCGGAAGAAGTTAATCTTCATATGAATTAATTTGAACTCTTAGCAACATTCTTTGGTTTAAAGTCATTTGCTAGCAAACTTAGCCATTGTCAAATTCTAATGAGGATTGATAATACAGCGCATATATAAACAGCATGAGTTGAGTCCAATTCCCGCATCTCAGTAACATTACTCGAAAAACTTGGACCTGGTGTGAAAGACGTAATATTTTTCTTTACGCTCGATATATCAAATTATCTCTAAACGTGGAGGCAAACAGAGAGTCTAGAAATATTGATATACAATTGAACTGAAGATTTCCAGAAATAGATCTCTTTGCTTCGCGATTGAATTCAAAATGCTAGAAGTAGGTATATTTCATGGAAACGGGACCCTTATGCTTACAATGTCGATGTTTTTACAATTAGGTTAGACATGTATTGTTTACGCTTTTCCGCCTTTTGGACTTGTTTTGAAGGTTTTAAATAAAATAACACATGGTGAAGCTACTGGAATAGTTGCGGTACCAAATTGCCCATCACGGCCATGATTACCAGAATTCAAATCTTTAGCTATTGGCATAATATTTTTTTTTTTTCGCCTGATACATTTTTACTCTCCTCTAACTTCAGAGAAGTTCACCCGTGAGTATCTTATCCTGGAAGCGTTCAACAGACAACAAGTCCCTCCCTCGGCAGAAACGGTGGTAATGATGTCATCTTTGTCCAGTAGCACATACCACAATATAAATCCAATTATAAGCTATGATAGCATTACTATAAAAAAAAGACGATCCTATGGTTGTTTCAGTCTATAAGGTATTACATTTTTTATCAGTGTCAATGTCAAGCCAAAGGTTCATCATATGGTACCTTAAATACCTACACATCGTTCCGGTTTGTCCCTTATTTCAGGAAATAAGGTAGGAGAAGATGCACGACGGGGTTTTTAAAATGAAGCCTTCGTTCCCAAAATATCACAGTATATGGTACCCAAATGTCGTATTAGACTACTTGGGCTCATTACCCTAACGAGTCTTTATCATTAGAACAGCTCAGTAAAAAATGGTCGTATTGTTGGCTCTGGCTACTGGACTAGTTGGAAAAAGATGTCAAATCTTATCCTTAATTAGAATCCCAAATATTAGGGTCCATAACGACAGGCTGATTATTGTAATCACGGACATAACCAGAACGTCAGCTGCAGGCAAATCACCGCCAATAAGTACTAGATTTACCTTTTTTCAGACAACGTCCCTGTCCGTGCCCAGAAGAGACGTTGTTATTCTATAAGAGTAAAACAAAACTCTAATAGAAGTTCTGATAGTGACGACAAGCTTATTTTAACTTTCAAAAAACTATTCCATGCGGTGTCGTCACAAATAATAAGGCGATGGGTAAAACAAACTCTTACCGCTAGTGGCATCGCTACTTCGTTTTTTCGGTGCACATAGCGCCGGTCAAGCGGCCACGTCAGCCGCGCAGTAAGCTGGAGTAAGTGTCGATGTCATTAGACGGACTGCTGAATGGGCAGAACAGTCCGTAGGTTTTTGCAAACTTTTATAAAAGGCCAATTGAACATGAATCAAGTTTTGCTAATTATTTATTTTCTCCAAATGTATAATTATAAAATGATTTGTATTATAATCGTAATTTTGTCATAACGTATAGATAGTAAATAAGTAGGTATCTACTTACTTATTTGTTTAATTAAAAGTTGAATAAACCATATTTTATTCTTTACTTATTTCTACAACATTGAGAATACTCTAAACATCTACAAGTGAATTAAATAAATCTCGAAAGACGAAGACAGAACAATTAGATGATCAAACGAACTTACCTGAAGTGAAGTTCGATCCATAATTGTTCTGTCTTCGTCGAAGAGATTTAAGATCCCTCCCAACCCCTATTATGAATTAATTTCCCGCATATACTCAATGTTGTATTCATATAGTACTCTTTATTTAGGTAGTGCTTCTATCTCTCTAAACTAAAATGAGGTTATAGGCTGATGACTGACCGCCATAGGGTGTGTTGCTGTCTACTTTTTTCTTAGGGTGCTAAACTATGTGCGAGTGGGATGAGGCGTAGGCAGAGCTACTACAAGTGAATTAAATAAATCTCTTCGACGAAGACAGAACAATTATGGATCGAACTTCACTTCAGGTAAGTTCGTTTGATCATCTAATAATACGATTTTGAAATGATGATTTTGATGAAATAAAAGCCATTAAATTTGCTAAACCCCCTTTTTAAATATTGCTGCTAATATATTAAGCAAGAGGCCATATTTTATAATAAAAAATCTTAGTTGATGTCGTAAATAGCTAAACATAAAAGCGAAAGTTTTATTACAAAGCAGACATTTAGCGCCAACGAAAATGCCAACACTTTGATATTACTACTGATTTACTACTTTTTACATAATGTACATTCAGGCGCAAAATTTCTGAACACAAACTCTTACATAAAGTTTATACACTGAACTGTACCGACAAGTCATTGTCCATAACGCACGACCCAATTTTTATGCGCATAATTACGTGTGTGATTACGTGGAGCTAAGCATTCACGCAATATTGTACATTCGTACAGAAAACGTTAAAATCTAATCTAAAACAAGTCGTTCCGTTTGCAGTCGAAACCGCGGGACCATGGGGCTTCGAAGCTTGGAGGTTCGTGCTGGATCTGGGCAGGCGCGGATACAAGAATGTCTTAAAAGGGGTCGCACAAATCATTATAGTAGGGGAATCCAAGAGGGAAATTTGGGGATATGGTGGTAAAACGCATAAGTATAGGATACAAGACCAATTTGTACTCTTTTCTTTAAATGATGAATTCCATGCACCGATAAGTCATCATCATCATCATTAACAGCCTGAAGACGTCCACTGCTGAACATAGGCCTCCCCCAGAGCACGCCACCTTGAGCGGCTGCTCGTCTCCTGCATCCATCGGCTCCCCGCGGCTTTCACCAGGTCATTGGTCCACCGAGTAGGGGGCCGGCCTACGCTGCGTCTTCCGGTACGTGGTCGCCACTCGAGAACATTTCTTCCCCATCGGTTGTCAGTGCTACGAGCGATGTGGCCTGCCCATTGCCACTTCAACTTACTAACTCTAAGAGCTATATCGGTCACTTTAGTTCTACTGCGGATCTCCTCGTTCCGGAGCTTATCTCGCAGGGGAACACCGAGCATAGCTCGCTCCATAGCTCGCTGCTCGACTTTGAGCTTACTAATGAGGCCAACAGTAAGAGACCACGTCTCAGTTCCATAAGTCATCACACACACTGATTGAAAACTTAACTATAAGTATCTTCCTGTAAATTGGCTAATTACCACGCTTGGTCCTGGACTACCTGCGCCAAGGGAAGCGCGCGCCCCCTGCGCCCCCCGTTGTATCCGCGCCTAGATCTGGGTCGTCACCTGAGGGAAAAAGGGTGGGACCCGCGGTCAGGCTGGTTTGTCATCCAGCAAGTATCTTTGGCCATTCAGCGAGGGAACGCGGCGAGTGTGATGGGGACGTTCGGTCAGGGAATTGTACGAGGGGGCCATGAATAGTGCTTTAATGTGTGTATTGTATTTAGCTGTTTTAGTTTGTTTAAGTTTTATATTGACCTCGGAATGTTACTTCCTGAGTGACAAAATAATTATTTTGTAATTTTATTTGTAATGAATGATATCTAAAACAAACAAGCCATATAATATATTTTATTTATTGACCTGACCTCACAGCGTAGTTGGTAGTAGCTTTGCTCTCTGAACTGAAGGTTGTGGGTTCGATTCCCAGGACAAAATATTTTGTGTGATGAACAGCCATGTTTTTTCTGTGAGCGTTATAGTATATTCTATGTATGTATTTATTAATATCAAAGTTTTCCATCAGTGCTTACTTTTGTGCTATAAGGCTCTTTCCACAAATTTAATATAAATATTTATTTATATTAAATTATTATAAGATTAAAGTGACCGATATAGCTCTCAGAATTAGCAAGTTGAAATGGCAATGGGCAGGCCACATCGCTCTTAGAACTGACAACCGATGGGGAGGAAATGTTCTCGAGTGGCGACCATGAACCGTAAGACGCAGCGTAGGCCTCGGTGGACCGACAACCTGGTGAAAGCCGCGGGGAGCCGATGGATGCAGGAGGCGAGCAGCCGCTCATGGTGGCGTGCTCTGGGGGAGGCCTATGTTCAGCAGTGGACGTCTTCAGGCTGATGATGATGATGATGATGATTATTAAATTTACCAACATTCATAATTTGGTGCCTGGCAAATACGCTATTGAATGTCTACATTATTTTAGAACAAAACTTTAGTATGATGGCGGATGAAGACGGTAGCTCACGGTTTCAGATGCATATTTTTTGTTTCCATATTTAGTAAAGTATTTAATACGCCCGTCAGATGCCATTAATTTACATAATAATAGATGGACAGTAAAAAGCGTACTACTGTCGTTCGAATGCTTAGTTGAGAATTATGGTTGAACGCTTAAATCAAATATACTGTAGATACACTAGTCTCTATGAAAATCAAACCTCAATTTCGAGGCAGCGATCGTGTATATACCCTATTTTTCATCGCAGGTCGAACGTTTTAAGAGAAGCGTCACGAAGCGTCCTATACCTCTTTCTTGTCCATTCAAAAAGCGCCAACGCTATTTCACCTCTAAATGTTATCCAATTTTGATTTTTTTTATATTGTGTACCCAGTAAAAAACATGCTCATACGTCTTCTTTTTTGTAAGTTTTTACAATGTCTTCGTATTTATAGCCACCTAATGTTACGAATTTTTGCCATCAAAATTATAATGAGGAAAAGTAGTTATAATTTAAACACGAAAAATATTTTCAAAAAAATGAAGACGTACAAGCATAGATTTATAATCTATCTAAACGATTGAAACAAAGATCAAAAGTTTTTGTGAAGTTTTAGAGGGTGAAAAACCGTTGGCGCTCGAAACGCTAAAATGTACGAAAATTCCATGAGTGAATTTTCCTACAATTTAGCGTTTTAGCTCTATTATCTCTATCATACGTGTGGAGAGCAGAGCGACGGCAATAACATTTTCAAATACCAGGACGGTCGACTTAACATCTCTTCTTAGCACACCCCTTCCACAGTACTACATTTTACTAGGTGGTAGGACTTTTCTGCAAAGTTCGTCTAGGTTGGTACTACCGCTTTGCCAGTTATTCTGCCACCAAGCAGTAGTGTGCAAGCACTACTGTGTTCCGTTTTGTAGGGCATTGTAGCTAGTGAAATTACTGGGCAAATGAGATTTTTTGATCTGATCACACAGTCTAGTCTATACTGTGTGAGGTCTCAGGATGACGTGCGCAGTGCAGTGTCACGCAAAACTATATTAATTTAGAGTTCCGAGTGATACTGCAATCTGTTATAGGCAGCCGTGATGATTAACATCAGGCGAACGACTAGCTCGTCGCATCATTCATTTACATAAAAAAAAGGACCTCAAAAGGAAAATGCCTACTGCATTAACGCATATTTCTAAGTCTAGGAGACGATTAAACGTAGTGGCACTACGTTAAATTACAGTACAAATCACAAACCCAGAATATTTTGTACATCCTAGGTGCCTATATTGTACAAATAATAAAAAAATAGCTGATTTTGAATAAAAAAGCGAAGTTAATTTGAGCATGACTGTAAGTATAGAGTGAGTGTTAATTTAATGGATACGCGCGTCAAGTTATGACTCTCAATTTACGGATTAATGAATCGGTGCTTTTTTTGAGAAAACTTCAGGTCCTATTTTCATTGGTGTTCTTTTGGGAATACCTCAAAAATGGTCTGAAAAAATGTTTTCAATCCCTGTTTTTCGTATAGCATTAATAAGTATAAATGTGAAGTGAAACGCTATGTGTGTATTGCATTCGTGGAAAAATGGTTGAACCTATTCAGACACTTCTAATGTGCTTGCACTACAGAGAAAAACATTAACCCACTTGCTTTTTCCCTGGAAAATGAAAATTCTCACTGGACCCAATATGGATCTGGACGATGGATCTGTAGAAAAAGAAAGTTCTCAGTAGATCCACATTTAAAAAATTGGTTCTATAGAGAAATAAAACTCTCACTGGGACGATGGATCTACAGAGAATGATCGAAATTTTCCGCTAGTAAACAGATACCTATGCGGATAAAACAGCAGAGTGCCTATGGAGTTCTAAAAATAGTTAATTTTGGTCTTTTGTAAAAAGTTAGGTATTCATTAATTAAAAATGTTAGGTAATAAATATGTCGAAACGTAGGTAAGTATAATTTCTTCAGCATTTTGCGTTAAAAAGTAATTAAAGTGTAATTATCGTAGACAGACACGTCTGGCGGGTGAAGTAACATTACAAAAAAGGTAGTTAATACTCGTAGTAATAAGGCAATACATTTTGCGCGAGATTATGTCGATGCTGCTTGCTTCCTGCATCCATCGGCTCCTGTGTGGTTGCGAGTGCCGACCACGAACCGGAAGACGCAGCGTAGGCCAGCCCCAACTAGATGGACCGACGATCTGGTTAAAACCACCGGTATTAATTGGGTTTATTCCGTGCATAGTTCAGTCAATATTTGTTTATTTATGTATTAAACTAGAACTACTATCCCAATGTTTCGCTATCACTTGCTGTAGGTATTATAAACCGGTCTATTTCTTGATCTATCAACCCGCCATTTCTAAAACATTCATCTTCTAATATAATGGAGATGGAAAATAATAAAAAATATTTTTATTTAAAACGTTTACACTATCTGCCAGAAATTGCAAAAATTTGCTGCAAACGGTCACACTGCCGATCTGTAAAAATTGGTTCCACTTATTGCCGCGGGACTTCTTTCGTGAGACGAACTCTACTGACATAGTGATTCTGCAACCAAGACATTTGGATACCCTGACGTTTTACAACCGAGACGATATGACCCTAACCCCACCAGATCCCGCGCCACATGATAATGAAAGCTTACAAAATAATAGTAAAGCCTTAGAGTGCGATTCAAACTCAATGGCAGCTGTCAAGTGCGCTCACATAATTATGCCCGTGCACATCTAATTTTTGACTTCACATCCGCTTTTGAGTTTGAATCGCACTATACTACGTACCAGTAACAACTGTAACTGTAATGTCCAATCCCAATCCTTGATTAGGGCGAAGTTAGACGCAGAGTACGCGGGCAATGCGATACGCATTATACGTGTTTCGAACTCATTATGAATCACTCAAAGGTTTCGAATAACCTACTGCCCGTAACTACCTCGGTGATGGTCAGTCTTGACTCTTGATGTCATGAAATCGATTGCGTATGGAATCGATTTCGAACGATATTTTGTAGCATTAGCACAGAATAAGATAAAATGTAAAGTAGGTATATGCTAGAATGGAATTTTATACTGTAGATAAGTTTATAGGCCCCCACTAGGTGGACCGACAATCTAGTTGAAACCGCGGGAAGCCGATGGGGGCAGGAGTCGAGCAGCCGCTCAAAGTGGCGCCCTATGTTAAGCAATAGACATGTTCAGGCTGTTGATGATGAAACTTATAGGTAGATCCATTTGATATAAGTATAATTATAATGCTTTATATACACTCACACTGTCACTGGACTCACTGGGGTCATGTTTGTTCAAGACACAAGCAATTTTACAAAAATTCCATGTCCAAGCCGGCTAAAGCATGATTATTTAAATCAATAATACTTATAGATTAGATTAAAAATAAAAGATAATAAAAATAAAGCCAATGGTTAAAATTATTTTGAAATTATTATTGTAATAATTTTAATTTACATGGGTGAATCGACTATGTCCTGGCTTTCGGTACTCTTCCAATATTCGAGTCATACATACAAAAAAATCACTTTATTGGTATACAAAAGTATTATGATAAGTAATTCGTAAAAACACTTATTTATTTATCGGTTTAAATAAAATTTAAATGAAAAAGCATTAGTACCCAGGGGACAAATCCTATTTTCAATACAAAAGCGGGGACAAACTTGTCCTCTGGGTAACCTGTGTTATAAATAAAACTAAGCGTGATGAGTGTCTGCGATTATTTTTATCGAGAATATTGATCTAAATACAATACAACAATACAATACAATAATTATTGACACAAATATAATAAAAAACATGTAGAAATGAGAATCACATAATAAGATAGGTACAATGGGCGGTCTTATCACTAAGAGCGATCTCTTCCAGACAACTAAATGTTGCATGGCACGGGCGAATATTTAAAATTCTATTTTATTGCATTTTGCAAGGCGAAGCTGTCCTTGCTAATCCGGTAGGCAACATTCGATAATTCCACGTGACCCAACTACGTTAATTTATTAATTACGAAATACTAACCCGGCCTAGTGGCTGCCCGCTCGACATGGTCAGTTATACTTGGATACTCAACTAAGGTCGTACACTTATACAATACTATCAAACGAACTCTGTTCTACTTAAACCGCGAATTAATTTTTGAAACTATTCGAGTTAATATCGATTTCAAAACTCGAATATTTTCAGAATAGGCTCTTGGAAATCGGCGAGAAAACGTTCGAATTTAGAAAAGTTTTGTTACAAAAATATGGAATTGGCAAAAGTGTGTTACGTTTGGACTCTGCTGTCGTTCTTGCTGTTCCAATGTTTGATGGAAGGATCAAGTCAGCAAGCCTCGTTTGAGCTCCCCGTGCAGTTGGTGGGATTCCCGTTCATCATATTAGCTGTGAGATTGACTAATTTTGTCAAGAAGCTGTCGTATGCTTTAAGTCCATGTGAGTATAATACAAATAAAGTTTTTTTACTCTACCTACACATTAGACCACGAGAAAAATGTGTCTTCACCAATAAGAAACGTGTTATTGGACACATTCTTAGACAGTTATTATATTTATTAGAAGTTTAGATTAAATTAAAATTACTCATAAACCAAATAGATAGACCAGAGCTGGCTAGAGGTGGCTAGATTGTATATTTAGAATGCTTAATTTTAATTGGGCACTCTAACAATAGTAAAAAAAAACACTCTACCTACACCAGATATGAATACAAAAATCGGGTTGGAGGGTGCATTTGTCTTAATGCGTACAGGATTTAATGACCGGCCCCCTAATTACCTAATTTGCGACAGGCGTAAATCTCGCGGTGATTGCTGTCATACATCATTAGTGGTGTAGCGTAGCATACATGCTCGACACCACTAATGATGTATGACAGCAATCACCGCGAGATTTACGCCTGTCGCAAATCAGGTAATTAGGGGGCCGGTTTTTTTAATCCAACCCCTACATGTATGAGAAAAATGGTTGAAAACGTTATTAGTACCATGATAATAACGAGCCACTACAATTAGGTACGTTTCAACTGAAAACGGTTGGTTAATTATTCGTAGTGTTAATGGCCATGACAGTTGCAAACAAGTGCGTGAAATTTACCACAAAACTATCCACAAGCACCACCAAAACTAACAAAGCAATTTCACACCAAATTAATATTAAAACTCGGCGTGATTAAAATAATAATGTATCTAACGTTGCATGGAATTGAAAGTTGCACCATACCATAACAGTTTTAATGGCAACAACTCTTTCGAGATACGAAATTGCACGAATTTGCCATTCATGGTCGAGACTTGAGCCCGAGATCTCAAGCAGTGAAAGAGAAACTACTTTCAAACATCAAGAAACAAATTGTTCTATATTTACTTGTGTTTTGCCGGTTTAGTGAATTTAGACAGAACAAAGACAAATATGTATACAAAAATGTATTTTGCTTTCTGTGTAATGTTTTGCGTGTTTATGACCTCAGAACAAGGTAATGTTTAATTTTTGTTATTAATTTAATTAAACTGGAAGTGACGTGATGTGAGGTCAACGCGTTAATAAGTTTGTTAAACAAAGTTAAAATCTTGATACTTTTACTCTTTTTGCGGCCGTTTTCTGAAATTCTGTTGATTTTCTAGAAGCGCGGAGAAATGCGATTCCATGCTCACAGATGTGGCTCAAGTGACGAAAATTTTCTAGGTCCCCCTAAACCCTTAGACGCCCAATTGGCGCACACGCATCCAACTGCTAGAATTAAAAACTTGAATTGCATTGAAGTTTTTTTTTAACTTTGGTAGAAATCTTTTTTTATGAGCCTTGACCTGTCTCAATAGTACTACGTAAAAGTTATATTTTTTTCTAAGTAACCTAACGTGCTCATTTCTGTATGTAAACCAGCTTTTAGTTTTCCAATAAAAGGGCAATAAAACCCTAGCGACGCGGACGTAAATGGCGTGCTTATAAGCCCTTTGTCACTCGATCTTTTGGGAAGCATCCTCAACTTACGGGAAAACATTTGCTTTTTTGTTTTCTGGTAATTTTATTATTTTGGTTGCCGGGTTTTATAATTGTGTTGATATGAGTAAGCATTACGGTAAATGTATATATGGTTGGTTTGTTGAAAAATTAGATTTGGTCAAGGTGATGCACATCAGAAACTTCACCCAATAACGCTTGTGGATAAATAAATAAATAAATGTGTGGACATTTCACACAGCGCCATCTAGTCCCAAACTAAGCATAGCTTGTACTATGGGAACCAGATAACTGATGGAATACGTGTATATATTTTTGTTTGTAAATACATACATAGAATACAATATAACACCCAGACACGGAACAAACACTTATGTTCATCACACAAATGTTTGTCCTGGGTAGGAATCGAATCCGCAAACTATAGTTCAGAAGGCGGAGCTACTACCAACTGAGCTATCAGGCCAGTCCAGGTCCAGGACGCGTGGTTTCCATCATTCATTCATATTATATGAATGGCTATTTAACTACAAGCGAACTCTTTTAATGTTTCTGAAAATATGTTTATCTGATTATAAAAATACAACACAGAATTTGGTTTTATGAGGCTTCATTAAAGAAAGTATTATAAATTTTAGTCCTGTGTAGAGTTTGATTGCTGGTTTTTTGGTATCATTAGAAAGTTATCGATCCACATTACTTTCAACTTGGCGAGTCATAAACGGTCCAAATTACCCAATAATCTCCACAAAGTATTTTACGATACAACGTAATAGCAAAAGCCATTAGGGTGTTGACACATCTGTTGTTGATATTCTTTTAATATTTTTTAAATAGCATTAAAACAAAAAATCTCATTAATTCAGTTGCTATTCACATCTATGCTATTTTGGGAATCAACTCATTAGTGGGAGAGGTTTGCCATAGTCGCCACACTTGGATGGAGTCTTAGTCATCGCAGTAGACCCCTAATACAGACACTGGAGAATACTGCCGCCCATTTCCCCTGATATTCTCTTAAAAGCTAAGCTCTTATAGCTAAGACTTAGCTGGCTCTTACGGCACCCACGATAAGAGATGGGGTGGTCCTATTCTTATGCTGGGACCACACGACACGATTTTTGGAATAGGTACTTCGGAATTTGAAATCATTTTCTAATGAGGCTTTTTATTTAAAAAAAAACACTAGTTCCGCTTCTTTTCTAGATAGCGCTGTAAGTACATAGTTTAAGCCTTTCAAACCACGGAGTAGTTTAAACATAAGAAAATGCTTAGACTACCTACAAAGAAATGTCAAATTCAGTTGAGTGGACCACGAGTACATTGTCTGTAGTATCTTCTAAGTAGTCTGTGGTGCATTATTCTTAAGTAAATTGAAGTACAGCAGAACTGCGAGACAGATAAACGTTAATATTATGATCCAAAATTAAGCCGAGCTATCGCGCAACGAAAATAGAACAAACGAAACAGTTAGAGTTGTCAGTCAGTATCGTGACACATTTCCTATAACCTGTGGTCTATGCTTGAAACAGTGACAGTGACAAATTTTGGTAAAACCACAACTGGCGCCATCTATTGGGTCATACATAAAACACCATTTCTTTTTTTTAAATAAAACTCTTCATTGAGAAGTCATACATAATTAAAAAAAACAATCCCTATTTTTTATCCCTGTCCCTATCTCTACTCACAAATTATGTTTGGAAATATCAAAATATATCGACTATTTTGGTTTTTAGCCCCTTTCGTGTGAAAGACAAATTCTATAAGATAGCATTAATTGCCGCTGTCCACCGATTATGCGAAAAGCTGTAAATGTAAGCGAAACGCAATAATGCGTTTCGAATATTGCTGTGGCTTACCTCGGTGACAGGGACCACTGAAATCGATTGCGTGTGTAATCGATTGCGCGATGCATCTGTAATATACTCTACATGTATAATACAAAGTAGCAACATAGGGTAGGTGTACTTTGGCAAATTGCAAGCTTTATCCCTCTGGGGCTTTTATCAGTAATTAATTTCTTTATGTTCTTCATTTTGCGTGCTAAAATACTTACTGAAATAAAACTGAAATAACCTATACCTAAGTGAACATAAATCCCAACAAAAGATACATTTAGGAAAAATCTATTTTTACGATATTCAAAGAACGAATTTACGGTTCCGGACCCAATAAAATAGATTAGTCTAAGCTAATCGAGAACGTGCTTTGACTCTATCCTCTGGATTATGCCGTTGGGGCCATGTTTATTCACGCAGTATAGGCAATTTTTAAAAAAAAAAACACCATCTTAAAGGGTCTAGCAGGATAAGCTACGTGGAGTGGCCCCTGCGATGGATCTGATAATCCTTACTGTTGGAGTATTGACAGAACCTGAGTACGCTATGTGCATAGTATTAGATCTAGATCTTCTTTAGTTTTCGAATGAAACAGGATAATGTCATAAAAACAAGTCATTTTAGAAACTGCTATTTCCGCTCAACTATGCAACAAAGATCAACCAAATAAAATCTTGCTTAATGAGATTGCAACACAGTAATAAATACATATTTTTTCATCACAGTTGCTCGTAAAGTGGCTCTTATCACACTGCTTTTAGGGTCATAACCCATGATATTGCCTGTTTTGCTTTACAATACTCCACCAATAATTACCAGAGCCCTCGCGGGGCCACTCCACTTAGCTTATCCTGCTAGAACCTTTACCTTATTAATTTGTATTTTCTTATTCTTATCCTATTTCTGTTATACTCACTATTATATTATATAGGTAATTAATTGAAGCTGTGCAGGTTTTACGCACAGGGTCAGTTTTATATTATACAGCTACTGTGGTATAGTTGTTGAACAGGTCGGCTCACCTGGAGGTGGCGGGTTCGATTCCTGAGACAGGACAGTATTTGAGCACATGAAAAATAAGCTCAAATACTTGTTCTGGGTTTGGGTATTATGGTTTTCATAGTTCCTGGGTCCCTAGATACAGAGAATCCTAGTTAGGGTCATCATTGTGTGTGATCGTTGGGCGTTGTTTATTTTATTTTATTTCATATACCTACATACCAGAATAAAAGCAGGTATCCTATTAGTATTATTAATGTGCCATGTATTCTAAGACATCATTAGCACTGTTCAATGTATTTTTAAATTTTCCTGTGAATAATGCTTTTAAAATTATTACTTTACTGAAATTGATTTATTAAAGAAAAAACTGTTTTGTTTAAATTTATTTCCATCCCCTTAGTCTCGAAACACATCGAATCATTCCAAGGTTCTGAGAAAACCTTATAATTTTCAAACATTAACTCTTTCGTATAGCATTGTGCAAATATCCAAGTACGATTGACCCACAATTCAATGTTGCGGCAACCACCGGAGAAGGTGCTGCGTTACTTGTCACGTAGCACAAGTTTTTGCAGTGTAATCTTAGCCGCTCAACAGGCTAGTTGAGTGTACTCAGTGTGTTTATAGCCTAATGAGATTACGCGGGAAAACTTACGCAAAACGGAACGTAAAATAAAAAATTAAATTTTGAATTTGGATTTTGGATTTGAATTTAAAAGTAGTGTGATGCGAGTTCTAGTAAATTGGTTATGTAATTAAATCTTTTGCAACGACGTGTTTAGACAAAAACAATAGCATGTTCGAAAGTTGAATTACGAAATTTTTGGTGTATTTGACTGTGGTTTTTCGTTTTCATCTTTGAACCTCGACCTCTTTGAACAATGAAGTGTCATACTGTTCTATATTTGAATTTATATTTAGTGTTTTTATTTAGCTTTTGTAACGATGCAAGTGGTCAAGAAGCACCGTTTGAGTTGCCAGTGCAGTTAGTGGGTTTTCCATTTATAATAGGGAGTGTCAAGTTAACGAATTTTATAAAGAAGTTATCGTACTCTTTGAGTCCAGGTGCGTACTTATCAGATTACGTTTTACTTTTATGTATTAGTAAAGTAAAGAAAGAGATGCCTATAAGATCTTTTTTGACCAGAATGTCTTTACTTCTCTCTCTTATAGGTACTGACCTAACTCAATTCGTAATAATAATACGAGATAAGCCAGATAAGCTTAATTCACTGTAGCTTAGGTATTACTTCATCATCATCATCAACAGCCTGAAGATGTCCCCTGCTGAACATAGGCCTCCCACAGAGAGCACCACTTTGAGTGGCTGTTCGCCTCCTGCATCCATCGGCTTCCTGCGGCTTTCACCAGATCGTCGGTCCACCTAGTGGGGGGCCGGCCTACACTGCGTCTTTCGGTTCGTGGTCGCCACTCGAGAACTTTTCTTCCCCATCGGTTGTCGGTTCTACGAGCGATGTGGCTCGCTCACTGCCAGGCCACATATTACACAGGTATTATTTAAATAGAATAAAAAGTCATTTATCTTATCCCTTCTTTCAGCGATTTGACGAGTACAAATACTTATGTATATCTATTACGTATGTAATAAGACTCTGTTATATTTTACCTCTTTCGAGAAGCTAAGCTTATTTAGACTGAGACTAGCAAGATCTTTCGAGAAATAATCTGATAAGTACTTGTATGTATATAATAGAAGAGGTTAAACTCATATTAAAACGAAAAATACCACAAACTTTTGTGTTTTGATAACCTACTAAATCTTTTCAAAATTAGTGTTTAACCGAATATAATAATTAGCATCATCACCACCATCATCATAAGGACCACCGTCACACCACCATCATCATCATAAACTGTCATCTCCAAATCAATTTTGGAATGCAAAACAACACTATAGAAAACGTTCCGTTTCACGCAGAGCTTTTGATCACAAGTACACACACACACACACACACACATTATACCTACAGAATTATCATAAATAAACTAATGTAAATCAATAGGTGTTCACAGAATCGGACAATAAAAGATGATGATGATAGCTTACAATCATTTTTTGTTATAAAACACAGTAAAAACTTTTTACAGCCAACCATCGGCTACGTTATCGAAAAACCCGGCGATATTTTTACAGCTCCATATTCCGCATGCACCCGTGATCTACACAGTTTTTCGCACGTTCGTTCGCGCTGGCAGATTTATAGAACACTGCAGTTGCGGGTACCTAGATGAATGTGATTTCCAGCGCTTCTACTGGGTGGCGCAAAAGTAAAGACCCTATTTGGTTCAGCTATAACATTTTTTCTAAATTAGAAAACTAGATTTAGGTTTTTTTAAATGTATATTTGTGCCATTAAATTTCGTACCATTAGGATTTAAAGATGATGTCTTTTAAATGGTGACCTCCAGAGTTGATACACATTTGAGCCCTATTTATGACATTTTGCAAGATGATTTTCCTTCAAAATTGGTTATGAGTGACGAAGCGCATTTCCATCTCTCAGGGCATGTCAATAAGCAGAATACTCGGTTCTGGGGCACTGATAATCCGCGCATTATTCAAGAAACACCTCTACACCCACTAAAAGTTACTGTATGGTGTGGCATAATATAATAATATATAATATAATATAATACTTTGAGTAACAAGGCCCGTCCAACACAACTCAAATATCGGACACATAACAATCATCAACCACACAACAGTCATCTGACACACCAGACCCATCCAACATAAGTCGAACATCGAACACACAACAGAGAAGAGAACAAAGACTAGGTAGAGGAAGGAGAAGGAGAATAAATACATAATAATGGGAACATAAATACCTTTTTTCCTGTGGGCTACGGGACGAGGTATTTATTAAAACCGACGTAAAGTCGAGAATTGTGTTAAACACAAATTGAATAATACTTTGAGTAATATGTTACTCAAAGTATTATTACGTAGTATATTAACCTGGAGAGAGAAACGGCATATATTTAATCGGAATTGTATATACAGGATTATTTTTAATTTACCAAAAACCTTTTAGGGCATAACTCACATCATTTAAACAAATAACTAATGGAAACAAGTGATTTTGTAGATAACCGTTTGTTGTTTGCTGCCATCGATATTATTTTTGCCATCTGCCATAGTCGATTGTTTGTGTCAAATGTCAACAGGGTGCCTCTGTCTAGGTGCGAAGGTATAGACTAAGCGAAGCGTCATATTTTGTTACTAGCTGCGCCCTGCGATTTCACCCCCAGCTAAAACGTACCCTGTGTGTTAATCCAGTATAATTATAAGCTATCTCTATTCTAAATTTCATCCAAATCTGTCCAGCCGTTTGAGTGTGAAGGAGTAACAAACATACACACATACGCACAAATACACATACGCACATACAAACTTTCGCCTCTATAATATTAGTGTGATTCCCTGTGACGCAGATCATACGGCAATAAGAGTATAATTTGATCAATTCATTTAATTAACCTTCACCAGGTTGACGTTGAAAAAACGGTAGACATTTATTTATACGGGAATTTAGTTAGAATTAGGTAGCTTATCGAGCTACTGTTAACTAATGATCATAAATGACTTGGAGGAATAAACGGCTTGTCGATAAGTTCTTTAAATGGGGTAGAAGGAGGCCAAGTTACATGCAGACTTGGATTTTAAGTTCAATTAAATGTTAACGTAACGGGGTAGTTTTTAGGCCTGATAAAGATTTTTCAGTAATTCCTCTAGGTAATTAATACCTCTAACACTCTTCCCACACAGCGATGGTGGCCAAGCGGTAGCATGTGCGCTTCACAATCTTACGTCATCGGGCTTAATCCTCGGCCCTGCACCAATAACTTAATTCTTATTAATTTTGTAAGTTATGTGCAGTTTTCGATCCCATCGCTCCGTGCCTCAGAGAGCACGTTAAGCCGTCGGTCCTGGTTGTCATAAGAACATCTATGGCAATCGTTACGGGTAGTCAGAAGCCTGATAGAATCTGACGCCTGATCTAACTATCCCTGTTACTGAATCCTTTTGGGTTGCGAGGTCAAATGGCAGTCGCTCGTGTGAATTCTGGTAGCTCACCGCTACAGGTTAGATCGGGAGTCGACCCCAATAACAAATGGGAAGAGCAAAGAGGATGATGACTCTTCCCACACACTTAGGTATATTAACAAAGACGTGCACTTATAAAAGAATCAACCAAAATTGTTATAGGCATCCAGAGGTGACGGTAATACCTGTCGCTCAATGCTATTCAAAATAAGGCCTTTTTAATACAACTCCAAATAACTGAATTGTTTAAACTTGTGTTTTAGAGGTTATCCAATTTCTGGTTTGTGTGGTTCTGCCATTGACTCCCAAAAAAGGACCCACTGAAAGTGAATTGTTTGGATAATTATTAAAAATGCTTGGTTCATTGTCACCCATGAAAACATTCACTAATCCAACACTTGAATTTCGTTATGGTTATGACGTTCTGATCATAACCATAATTGAATTTAATCAAAGGTAGATAAAGAGGTCGTTCACCCAGCTATAAACTAAACCCTGCGTTTTACGTTTTATGTAACCTGAATCTTACAATTACAACCATCACCTATCTGTTGTATTCTAATTTCATATCCTATAATATGTGTACGTCCTAGTCCCAGAAAAAGAACTAGATACTGATGTCTATAGCTACCTATAGTTCTTTGCTATAGCATTAGGATACAATCAAGGAAATACGCAATCTACTGCCCTGGCACTTGTATGAAAGAAGATTTGGTAAATGTTAGATCCCCAGTTATAGAAAATAGTAGATTTAAAAACTGCTTCGAGATCTTTGTTATTAAATTTTTGTTATTATTTTTGTAAAGTAACTCATCATCATCATCATCATCATCAGCCTGAAGACGTCCACTGCTGAACATAGGCCTCCTCCATAGAGCGCCAATTTGAGCGGCTGCTTGCCTCTTGCATCCATCGACTCCCCGCGGTTCTGACCAGGTCATCGGTCCACTTAGTGGGGGGCCGGCCTACGCTGCGTCTTCCGGTTCGTGGTCGCCACTCAAGAACCTTTCTACCAAATAAAAACCTGCACCAAAGCACCTAGTTATAGGTGAAATAATTAAAACATTAGGTACAAGGTTAAATACCGTACAACGCCGTCCGTGCGCAAGACTGCACGCCAAATGGGAAACTTGGACATAGTTCCGCACAATCATTTTAACCATTTGGGAGTTTTTCTGCCCTCTCAAGTTCTTATGGTTGGAGCTTGGTCCAAAAAATGTGCTATTGACAACATGGGCTTGATAATAGCTCATTGCTTTCACACATGGAAATCTTAATCAATTGGCGTTCAATCATTAACGATCCTTTCTCATCATTCCAGCTACCTACCGCTCCCGCAACCGTCGCCAGCTCTCATACAGCGAGTCTGCCGAGCCGTTTGATGCTTTGGAAGTAGAAAAGTACATCGTTGGAGAGTTTGGAGCTAAGGCTTGCGTGTTCGAGCGGGTCTGCGCACATTATGCGACCAGGGCGAGAGCACAGCCTAGGCCGCAGCTGGACTGGCCTGATGTTTTCAGGTAAACTGTTAGAACGATTCATTTATTTCTGCAAAGACAACTCAAACAGTTGCTTCAACCTTACGATACAAGAATAGCAAGGCGGAAAATCAAACAATAATACCTACTTCACATTCATGAGTATTCTTTTATAGAATGAGGCTCAGTCGTGTTCAAGTCGAGATTCCATTCATAAAAATAAGATCTTTTTGTTGAATGAAATTTTGATTTCAGCATCGATTCACAACTGAGCGTTTTGTAGACTTTTACAATAGAGATACCAATATTAGAGCAAAGAATTGTCTTGTTTAGTAAAAATTGCACTAAAACAATTTCGACAACAAGAAAAAATAGGTAGTTTTTTATCAGTTCAACGTGTGCATCCTGTCTAGTGTGTATCCTGAATTGTCTATCTCTGGAATTGTATAAACGATGAACTGTTCTTTTTCTGTTCGAAAGGTGACTTGATCAAATTGTGGGATTCGATGGCAGTTTTTGTGAAATGGGATCCGTTTTGTGGAATCCGTTGGGAGTTATCCAAGTTTTTACCTACCTATAGCTCAAGAAAATCTTTTCAGCTGTTTCAAGATCATCAGCTTTCCAGTAATGTTGATGTCGTGTTTTATTTTAATTATGAACATAAATATTTGTATACATTTTTATACAGCATGGTAACTACAAACCATATCCGTCTCCTAACAAACAATGTTAACCAAACCTAACCTTGACACCGCTGTCCAACACCCATCAAGCATATGAACTTATTCATTAACTTTTAAACCAAATAAGACCCCAATTCAAGGGCACCAATCCAGGTCAGAATGGGGCACCAAGTTGCATGTCTGACGCCGCAAGTAGGACATCGATGTAATGACTTCACGCAATCGCGTGGGTCATCGCGCAGTCATCCAACCATTGGTATGCCTGTGTGACGAGTTACGTAACTGTTAAGTCATCGGGTGTCGTTGTGTATATTTGGAATACTTTATTAGATTACTATTAATTGATTTATTATCTTATGTAAATAACATGCAAGTGCAATTATAGATTACGAACTATCAGCACATACAAGTAAATATCCTGCCCTTTGAGCAGTCTAAAGATTTCTGAAGAATCTGAATAGAACTTTTGAGAAGATTTAAAAAAACTAGTTACCAAGTTTTTTTCCCTGCGAGGTAAGATCCGTAATGAGATCCGCAGTAGAACCAAAGTGACCGATATAGCTCTTAGAATTAGCAAGTTGAAATGGCAACGAGCAGGTCACATCGCTTGTAGAACTGACAACCGATAGGGCAGAAAGGTTCTCGAGTGTCGACCACCGACCGTAAGACAACGGGCCATGAATCAAATTTCATAGACACTTCATGGCACTTCAGGCGGACGACATGCTCGCCACTCTTTTACATAAAAAAATATTATGTTTCATAATCTCTATAATATTTTAGGTTCGAAATCCTTGACCTCTGTCAAAATCAATATGAATGACTGAATAATAAGTTATAGTTGTTACCGAGTAATTATTTTAACATAATGTATCCTTGGCCTGACAATAATTACATTGGATTTCTCTTATTAATTATTTAATTGTTCAGAAGCCACTTTGCTGTAATTGAACCCTTTAAGTACATACTGAAATGATTATAATGTGTAATTATGATTTCAATTTACCAATTACGCGATCGCAACTAGTTAAAAATAATGATCGTTTGCATAAACGTTATCATCATATTCTTCTTCTTCTCGTGTAGGCAAGTGGTCAGCTCTGCAGGCCTAGCATGCGCACCGCTACAAAATTTTCTCGACACTTTTTGCCGTGAGAGACTGTGACAAGGCTATGGTAGCGCCTAAGTGTGTCTCACTGTAGTAGTGACGAGAAGTTTTCTCGCGGTGTGCATGCTAGGGGGTCTGGTATCAGTATTTTTAGGCTGTCCAAAGGCTTCTGATTTGGCTTAACGACTGTTGTCTTAAGACAACAGCCGGGACCAACGGCTGAACGTGCCCTCCGAAGCACGGTAGCGCTTAGTTGTAAATTCCACTTTTTACTGTAGCGGTCACCCATCAAAGTACTGACTGCAGCCAAGGTTGCTTAACTTTACCGATCGGTTAGAAACGGCTAGTCGTGCTTCGCTATGAGCGCTACTATCATCATATTTATCATCCATCATCAGCCACAGGCAGTCTTGTATAGAGGAACGTAACTTAACTAGCCTAAGTACCAGCTCACAGGCAAGTCTACCACTAGACATGGTCTGTCCAATCTCCGGCTTTTCCCAAAGAGCTGCTTCCGATCCTGTTTTCCAATCTCTTTTCAAGAACATGTCTACTCCAAGGGGGGTTGTTGGTTCAATGGCGAAATCGGTGAAATGATTCAATGTCAATTCAGTTTTTTTATCGGTAACCGGTCGGATCTCTTCATTGATTTTATTATCACGATAGCATAAGATAAGACAAGCATGTCCCTCGCTTTAGAGGCGGATAGAACGGGATTCAAATCCAGCAAAATTTCATTTAGGTAGATTTTTCATGTCTGTACATTATGAGAAGACTCGACACAGTTTCTCAAATGCGCCGATGACTCCTGTTGTATTCTTCTGTTATACATTTTTCTCGAAGTAGTATCGTCTTAAAATTGATATAAAATTTATATTAGTATCTGTGTTACTCTATACCTACCATCAGCTTATTCGACGTCCGAGGTTAGCCTGTATTATGCAAGACCGCAAAACACTTTCACTGCTTTGCTATTATTCAATCAAAAACATACGTTATTACAAAGAGATACGGTTAGTTTTATTCAATTTTAATGATAGCTATTTTCTTCCCAGATGATGTATTCGCAATTTGGAATCTTAAGCGTAAAGGAATAGAGCCGAATGGGAACAATAAAATGATGTAGCGATTTGTAATGTTTGTGGGTTTACAATGATTGCTGTTGAGATGTAGTTAGTTCCATCCTCTATTATCATTGGAAAGGGAAAACATTAATCCATTATACTTTGATGAAATGGATTTTCCTGTCATTATGGGAGAGCACTCATCGGATTAAATCGGATATAGATATACCTGTATTAGCTTCACGGGTTGTTTGTGTCGTGAATTTGTTGGAACTCTTCTGAGATCTGAATTTTCTCTTGTAGTTGCTGACTTAAAATAGCACCACAGAATGGCTGAAGTTGGAAATTGCCAGCCAAGGCTTACTCCAAACTTTTTAAATACGACAGTCTACTGTTTGGTTAATTTGTGTTAGAAATAGCCTCAAAGTACTTAAACTTAATGCTAAAAAATCACATGAATTGACAGCGTCTGTGGTGTGGTGGTTGAGCAGGTCGGCTCATAACTCGAAGCCGGCGGGTTCGATTCCCGCGACAGGACTAGTATAATAATTGTGCACAAAAAAAGCGCAAATACTTCTTCTGGAGATAGATACAGCGAATCCTAGTTAAGGTCCAGGTTCTATGTATGTGATCGTTGGGCATTATTCATTTATTTATTTTAAAAAACATCACATCTCTCTTACAACAGTGAAGGACTACATCGTGAGGAACCGGCACGCTCAAACCTTACAAAGTTTGAGGACATTTGGGCCATCCACCAACCACACCCCACACCCTACCATAGGTACCTACTGGCCTAGTGGGTCCAGCGTGGTAGATTATGGCCTACCCACACTCTCTCCCTGTGAGATAAGACCCGTATCCCAGCCGTGGGAACGTATTGGTTGATGATGAATTAATTCATCAGGCAGCCACGTTTTGTACTCCACAGCGAAACATTTTTATTTGTTTTCAGTAAAAAAGGTTTCAAGCAATATTGGCCCACATTGTGAGCGTCATCCCTATCCTTATTTGTATGTAAACAAATGACGTGAGGAACTAATCGTTCATCTGATGTTAAGAGAGACGACCGCCCATAACAGTTGCAGTGTCACTGGGAACTCTACATTATAAAGTTACGCGTGACACTGCACTGCGCACGTCATCCTGAGATCAGCATAGTCTAAATAAGATTTCTAGACTGTTAGATAAGGTTATAAAGTTTAATTTGCCCAGTAACTTTACTATCTACAGTGCCCTAACTGATAATTTATACATAATCTTTCTATTTTGTCCGCAGCCAATACAAGCGCTCTTCCGACCAAGCCAAAGAGTTCTACCTGCTCAGTGTCTTCATGGGAGACATCGTTGGCTCTCCACAGCTGTGTCACCAACTTGGCAAGAGACGGGGTTGCAATGATCAGCTATTAGAAAGCTATTGATTAGGACCGAAGAATAGTTTATTTTATAAAAGGTTAAATGGTGTATTGGTGTGTGGTAGAAAGCAATTAATGAGTTTTTTGTGACAGTAAAGTTAAACACGTCTAATAATTGTTATATTATATATTAGGTAAGGATGAGGAAAGATCGAAAAAATTTTGTAGACAAATATTTCAATGTTGTTAGTCAATAAAATACTTGATTCTTTTACTGTTTATCATCATCATCATCGCCTGCAGACGTAGACTGCAGAACATAAGCTTCTTTTAAGCGCAACTTTGAGTGGCTGCTTGCCTCCTGCGTCCACCGGCTCCCCGCTGCGGCGGGAGCTGGCCTACGCTGCGTCTACTGGTTCGTAGCCATACTTGTTTATGATGTACCTAATTAGCTATATGTTAACTGTATTTGCTTCTTTCTTGTATATCTAGTTGCAACTATTTAGTTTATAAGCATCAGAATCTATAAATCAGCCGAAGGCTAAGCTTTACGACAAATTTATTGTTGCTTTAATTGATTCGTGCTATAGTCCTGCTACTGTATTTATTTATATAAATTATCATATTATTTACTCATAATTAAACTGTGTGTAATCATTCTTTGAAACGAGGTACCTATACTCCTGGCACCGGTCACGTGTGGATCAAAATTTATGAAATGTAACGCATCGACTTGGTATTGATAATAACTACAATAAAAGAGAATACCTTACTTATTCTACTGCTACAGTACAAAATTAAATTGAAATAATATAATTGAGTACTGTTTTTAATTATTACTTATGTAAAAAAACTTTTAAAAGTATAAAAATCAATGTGCCAACTAACCTAAGTGCCGCGGCAATCTACGTAATTTTCAATAAAAATATTTTCATTTGCACTCCATACTCTTGTTATGTACTATCATACACTCAATTTATGCTAATGAATTAAATTGCATCCTGTAAATTATTATAATATCTTCATAATAATAATAAGTATACTAAACTAAACTATACCTAAAAACTTTAAAACTAAGATATAAAACTAAAAATAACAATCTAAAGGAATCTTGAACTATCTATAGACCGGCAAAGGTCTATAGATAGTTCAAGCAATCCGTGGAATCTGGCAACGTTCCCATAATGCTGGCAGCGTTACCCCGCTGTATAGCAAGGCTGATCCTTTGACCAAAGTAGACGCCAGCATTATGGTCACGTGCCGACTCAACTAAACGCCCCGCTAAATCATTATAGATTTCTATGGCACCCGGTCCCCATGGCCCCATCGTCTCTACGCCAAACGGCACAAATATAAAACCTCTGTCAAGGCTAGAATACTTGCGCCGCTTGGCAAATTCCGCAGCCGCAGCAGCGCCGCCGGCCTGGTGTGATGTGTCCGGAAGATGGAACGGTGCCAGTGTAATTATAATAATTATATTTATAAGTATGTTTAAAGGTGCTTAATAATAATTATTAGGTACTATAAGAAATAACAAACCACATCAAATAAAAGTGATTTATAGATAAGTTACCAACTTTACGAAATAGTAGAGTATTATTGTTAGTGGAGTATATACTGGGTGGCGCAAAAGTAAAGACCCTATTTGGTTCAGCTATAACATTTTTTCTAAATTAGAAAACTAGATTTAGGTTTTTTTAAATGTATATTTGTGCCATTAAATTTCGTACCATTAGGATTTAAAGATGATGTCTTTTAAATGGTGACCTCCAGAGTTGATACACATTTGAGCCCTATTTATGACATTTTGCATAACTTGCCGTAACAATTCCTGCGATATGTTCGTTATTTCTTGACGAATGTTTTCTTTTAGAGCTGCGAGAGTCTGTGGCTTGTTCACATACACCCGAGATTTCAAAAAACCCCAAAGAAAGAAGTCTGGACTGGTCAGATCGGGTGATCTTGCAGGCCAAGGCAAATCGCCAAAACGAGAGATAACTCGGCTTGGAAAAGCGTCCCTCACTAAGTCCATAGTGTCGCGCGCTGTGTGTGCCGTAGCGCCGTCTTGTTGAAACCAGATGTGCTCCAGCCCCAATTCGTCCAAACTGGGTATCAAAAACTCACGTAACATGGTTCTGTAGCGTTCTCCAGTGACAGTTATCGCATTGCCTCCAGCGTCTTCGAAAAAATAGGGTCCGATCACTCTGTCAACACAGATGCCACACCATACAGTAACTTTTAGTGGGTGTAGAGGTGTTTCTTGAATAATGCGCGGATTATCAGTGCCCCAGAACCGAGTATTCTGCTTATTGACATGCCCTGAGAAGTGTTACGGCAAGTTATGCAAAATGTCATAAATAGGGCTCAAATGTGTATCAACTCTGAAGGTCACCATTTAAAAGACATCATCTTTAAATCCTAATGGTACGAAATTTAATGGCACAAATATACATTTAAAAAAACCTAAATCTAGTTTTCTAATTTAGAAAAAATGTTATAGCTGAACCAAATAGGGTCTTTACTTTTGCGCCACCCAGTATATCTCTCTAGCTATAAGGAGGCTAGGTACACTTTTTTAATGTAAACTAATATTATTTTAATAGTTTTTGTTTTTCAGGCTAAGTTAACTTAGTTTGGGTATACATTTATGTCTATAATAAAGTATAATGTTAGATGAACTTTGATCGAGTTTCTACAGCTTTTTGCCTTGTTAAAACAAAAATATTGAGAAATTGTTAAATTATATGTTGCCTACTTTAGTTTTGTTATAAATTAACAAAAGATGTTCAAACAACAATTTTATATTTTTTTGTTATAGTTACAGTTACTATTTCTTATTTACCGTAGATACTGTCTTTTATTTTTGAGAAAATTTGGATTGTTTACATAGTAAACTTAAGTTTACAATTACAGGCTTTGAAGAGAGAAATAAAGAGATTAACAAGTTATCTGCTTAGACCAATCTTATTTTGTGTAATAACTATTTTATATTCCATGTTTTTATCGTGAGTTCTTCCATTTAGTTGCCACATGACTATAATATGCGAATGCATTCACAATATTGTTATAAAACACAAAAAAAAAAGTGCGGACATTATTGTTACCCTTTTTAACACTTACCTATACCATATTTTATAAACCGTTACTGTTATTTTTTAAATGTAATTACCCATTTTGTATGTAGAGCTAGTCAATGAAACAAATAAATAATTGTATGAAAAATAAAGTCTTGATTTCTTTTCGTCCCGTTGCTTCACTATAGGCACATTTTTTTGTCTCTCTTGAAATAAGAGCTGTAAGACCATTGGTAAGAACTGTACCAGGTTGCTTTGAAGATTTTGCGTTTGCGTCTCACTCGTCCTAACATATGCATTTCACATTCTGAACTTATACCCACTTTTTTTTACTTTGTTGTATCATATCACACACATCAACAGCTGGAAGACGTCCACTGCTGAACATAGTCCCCAACAAAACGCCACTTTGGACGCTTATCATAGGGGGCAGCCATAAAGCCTTATTCGCTATGCCATGATTTCTTGCCATTATGCGTGACGTCATAACGTGCTCAAAACACGGGCTTTAAGGCTGTTGTATACGCAGGTCTACTATCTCGCTCGCGCATTGCGATTTTGAAGATATGAAATAAATGAATTTAAACACTAAATCTGGCTAAACTATATTATCATGAATAACATCACAACTGTTCAACAAAAATATCATATTAATCCAAACAAGATTTCATAAATACAGCGGTATCAAAGTTTTTTTTCGTTCGTAACCGTTTTTATGTATGAAAACTTGTTTGGATTAAGACCTATGATATTTTTGTCATGGAATGTTTTTTTTTATATTCTTCTATATGCCACAATTGTTTTTTTCTCTAATCTGTGGCCACGCGTTAGGTTGTTTATGGCCAGTATTTTCTATGTTTCGACGTGCGTATAGAATAGAATAGAATACAATAATTTTTATTGTTAAGCTGTGTGCAATATGATCTTAAGGTGGTATTATATTCCAACAGTTTTGTCCATTTCGAACGTACAATATTTTAACAACTAAAAAAAATGTATATATTAGTGACAATAGAATACACCGACAGTACCAACACAAGAAAAATTACAATAACTATACACAATCTATGAATAAAGAACATGAAAAGTTTACATAAAAAAAATCGGGAAATTTCGTATTGACTAGGGATGAATTTTTTGAGTACCACGTAGGTAACCTAGACAGGGTAATGCTAATGACTTAATTGTTGAAGTACTCATTTAGATTGAATAGGCCTTATCAATTAGCCATTCCTTTATACTGCGTTTTAATGTATTTCCAGTCAAAAGTTTAAGATGAGTGGATAAGTGGTTAAACATTTTAATACATTTTATAAAAAAGCTCTTATGATACATTGTGTTATTAACCTGCGGGATACGAGCCTAGTTGCATTTGTCAATCTTGACAACGGCATACAGAATAGCATTTTAAAACCCAAAACCATTCCACGAAGATATCGTAACGCGTCGCGTAACGTTTCTAGATGGTCATAGCATGAGGGCCCAGAAGGCTTTACCTTTGATAAATTAAACAGGGGTAACTGGTGACCCCTGTTTTATTTATTTACCTGTATTTTTGTTTCGAGAAAATAGACACAAAACAATAAGTATTTTTATTCCATTTCCATTTTCCCTACGAACAAATACCTACAGATGAAGAAGAAAAATAAAACAGAGCTATAGGCAATTCAATTAGAATACGTAAGCCTCCAGGGAGTAAAGAAAACAATCCCCATCTGGCGTATCTGTGTAAATTTGCTCTTACAATTGATATGGTTTATCCGCAACGTATGAAAGTATCGGCATTTGTTTGCTTCCTTTTGCTTCCCTCAACTAATTTTACTAGCATTTACTTAAATTGTTATTATTATTAGTACTATATACCTACTTAGGTACCTACTAGAATAAAATTATACCCCCTGCTGCATCCTGTGAAACTAAGGTGATATATTTCTTAAACTAGGTTGGTACTAAATAAGTATAGTGGACCACAGAATAAATAAGTTACAAATACCTAGTACTTTCCATGGTAGGTAGTACTACCTCTGGGTACTGCAGACGCATTAAAAAAAATTCTATGGTAGGTAAGTAGGTATTACATGGGTACTATAACTGGTAGGACCACGGGTAGTAGATGTATTGAACGCTGACGTTGTGCCTGGCGTTCAGACGTAGATAGGAACAAAAACGGTGATTTCGGACGCCGCATACAGCATTTGATAGGAGACCGGTGCCTAACGCAGCCTTCAACCACAGATTACTGAATATGTAACTTAACCGCCTTGTTTTGTTTTTATAAAAAAAGAACACTATAAAACAGGCTCTACACTTTTGTATATTTAACAACAACACCATCTAGCGGTAAAGCTAAAAGGTAAGACTAGCTAGGTCTAACTGGAAACCGAGTAGGTACCTGCGTGTACAAGTTTAAGGTGGTAATATTTTTCACCATTCGTTTATTACTTTGCTGTGTAGCATCGTGGTTCTGAGTATTACGCATAGATGGAGTGTCTATAAATCACCTAAAAATAATCAAAATAAATAATAAGATGTACAAAATATTGTTTTGTTTTTATTTGCAAAGTTAGCTCAAGTCCGTTCAAGTCTGAATATTCTTTTGTAAGCGTGTGTCAAGATTTTTATGTACCTTGTATTTTTGGCTCTATTATAGTTTTTCCTAATACTTAGGTAAAATGTATCAAATTATACCTACTTAATTAATTATTAAAAATTAAAAAATAGAACGGTGTGGTACCGATATTAATTATTTTGTATCCAGGTCACAATTTATTTTTTTGTTAAAATATCACAAAGTTTATTTTATTTACATAATTAGGTTACATAAAGTGTTATTTTCAATGTAACGAGATACATAAAATTATATTAAATTAATATTTTATATGCACAGTAATGGACTGGCTTTAAAAAATAGGTAAGTGGGTGCATAGAAGACATAAATTTTCTTTTAATGCAGTGTTGACATTAATTAATGCGTTTGTCTTAGGATTTAGATGTATTTTTGAAGGTAAGGAGGCTAAATGTTGCGTAAAAGTCGACTTATTGAATAGAGTGCATTAACACATGCACTTTATTCAATTAATTTTTTGAATTTTGGATTAAAATTCAATGAATAATGTAGTGAATTTAATTATATAATCAATATTGTTCTATTTTCAGTACAGTCAGCTACATTATACATAACAGATAAATATAAGTAGGTACCTACTTATTTGATTTCACCTTATTTTTTTTGTGAGTTTCACAACTAGTACCTAAAAGTTGTCAGAATCCCACTACGGGCTGTGGGGACAGCGGGCATAACACCTTATTCATTCTAAATTCTAATTTACTGTAGTGATTTTTAGCAGCTGTCATTTTACCTTTGTATGTCGGCCTGAATGCTGATTCCTCATGTTTTATGGGCGAGACTGTATTAATAAAGTATTATAGGGGTAGTCATTAATCGCTAAATACACCCCCTTACCAATAAACACAGCATAACAGTTACTAGTCTTCTCTCTTGCTTTATCTTTGCAGATTACAAACTCAATAGAGAAAGACAAAATACTAAATAACTATACATCGACAACACAATGTTTATTAGTTAGTAAGGGGGATAGTGTTTTGTTTCTCTATACCTATCAAGTTTGAATGGCGAGTTACATCACTAACCTTCGTTTTGCCGATGACATAGTCATAGCGGCGGAGTCGCTCGAGGACCTTAGCACCGTGCTCAACGACCTCAGGTTGAGGACCTCCCAGAAGGTTGGTTTTAAGATGAATATGGACAAGACGAAGATCTAATGCTCATGTTCCACCTATACTGGTAATTGTTGGGAACGATACTCTCGAAGTTGTCGACAAATATGTCTACCTAGGACAGACTGTCCAATTAGGTAGGTTCAACTTCGACAAAGAGGTGGCACGAAGAATCCAACTCGGCTGGGCAGCGTTCGGGAAGCTTCGTCCTATCTTTTCGTCTCAAATACCGCAGAGCCTAAAAACGAAAGTTTTCAATCAGTGTGTGTTGCCAGTGATGACTTATGGAACTGAGACATGGTTTCTTACTGTTGGCCTCATTAGTACACTCAAAGTCGCGCAGCGAGCTATGGACAGAGCTATGCTCGGTGTTTCCCTGCGAGATAAGCTCCGGAACGAGGAGATCCGCAGGAGAACTAAAGTGACCGATATAGCTCTTAGAATTAGCAAATTGAAATGGCAATGGGCAGGCCACTTGTCGCTTGTAGAACTGACAACTGATGGGGAAGAAAGGTTCTCGAGTGGTGACTACGAATCGGAAGACGCAGCGTAGACCGGCCTCCCACTTGGTGGACCGACGATCTGGTGAAAGCCGTGGGGAGCCGATGGATGCAGGAGGCGAGTAGCTGCTCATAGTGGCGCTCTCTGAGGGAGGCCTATGTTCAGCAGTGGACGACTTCACGCTGTTAATGATGACATCAAGTTTGAAATAGCCAAGATTAAACGAGATAAAACACTGACTAGCTATTCCACTGTTATGTATAGAGTTTATTATTACTTAAGAGGGTTATAATCTTATGATAATTAGTTTTGAATGGCTATAAATACTTGCATTAATGATAACCTTTAATATTAATCTTAATGACTGCAAAAACAGTCTAATAAAATTAAATATTTCCTGAATACTTAGACGGCACCTATACCTCCTACTATTAGGCTTTACCTAATAGGTACCTTAAAAACTTGTCTTCGTAATTTAGACCGGCTCGCTTACGTAACTTCGCAACAAGTTTGCAACAGGCGTAAACGCAATCATTGCTGTCAAACATCATTTTAGCAGAGCAGAAAGCGATCGAGCGCTAGATCCCCGTCTGTCGGACAATCGATACACTAAAAAGTGCATTATTTTGTTTCCATTTATTGCTGTTCTGTTGCTAGTGGCGCTCTAGTATCAAGGGCCAAAGTGCATTCAGCGACAGGCGAGCAACAGGCGGGCGACTTACGATTTCCAGTGACATCTTGCGACCGATTGCTAAGTGCGGTCGCTTTGCTACTGCTGTTGCTTTGCTACTGCTGTTACGACTTTTACATAATACGACAGCGGGGAGCAATTATAAGTATCAATTAGGATAAAATTAGGTCATTTATAATAATAGGAGATTTTATTAGGAGCTGATGTCTTCGTAAGCCTCAGCATGAAATAACTATTAACCACAAATACGTTAATCAAAAAAAGGTAGACGCGAATCTGGACCATTTTGAATGAAATTATGAATCAGCGTCGTGGTCATCTCATTAAGAAACGACACTAAATTGTTATGGACCTAACCTAATTGAGTAGGTATACCTATTTGTCCAAATGTATGCAGCCGGCAAGGTAATGCCTAGATTTTGTTACGAAACTAATAACACGACATAACAATTCAACATTATTATTCAAGAAGAGGCGTCATTAATGTAATATACCGCAGCTAACTGTATTGATCTAGTTTGTAGTTTCGTAAATTTTGATTATTTTGAAACCGACATTTAGAATTTTGGATTTTTGACTTAATGATGGTTACGCGTAAGGATTGGAGACGGATTTCATAATTTTTGGAGTGAGAGTGTTTAAATTTGGTTATAGTGTTCTGTCTATGATGCTAAAATATGTAGCGAATTTCACAGCAGGAAGGTAGCCTAGGTCAGGCCGGTGAACGGTGTAGTATAATAATGTATGTTATATTTAAAAAGAACATGCAAAACGCACGGTCAGAATTATTATGCAATATACATAAGTTTTTTTTTTCTTATATTATGGCTCCACACATAGTGTATTTAGCCAGTGTCAAGTATTGTAGTTTTTCATCGTATTATGAAATATTTCATGTAAAGTCAAGTCTTAGTCAGCCAGTAAGGGTAGTCATAGTCCAGTCTAAGTCAGGTAGTCATAATCCAGTCTAAGTCATGTCCTAGTAAAGTAGTGGCAACTTTACTAGAGGCTTCTGTGGAATTTTGGAAGACACGAAAAACCACGTTTCACTACATTATATCACTTGCCAACACTTATACTCATAATTCAGCACCTAATGCGTAAAATGCCACTAATTTTAAACATTAACACTAGAAAAAGCATAAGTTTTGTGAAATAATACAATGCAACGACGTGAACTTTTTCACGTTCCCGCCAAAACTCTATACATAAGTTATGAATATAAACTATTTGCTATAATACTATTTACTCCTAACATTATATATCCTTAAAACATTTTTTAGGTTAAGAGGCTGAAGGCTCCCAAATCGACTAACTTGAATGTAATTTTTAAATGTTTGTCAAGTTTTTTTTGGCGGGCACGCGGAAAAAGTTCACGTCATTGCATTGTATTATTTATCAAAACTTATGCTTTTTGCAGTTTTAATGTTTAAAATTGGTGGCGTTTTACGCATTAAGTGCTGAGTTACGAGCATAAGTGTAGGCAAATGATATAATGTGGTGAAACGCGATTTTTCGTTTTGTTTCCAAAACTCCATAGAAGCTTCTAGTAAGGTTGCCACCACTTTACTAGGGCATGACTTAGACTGGACTGTGACACTCTGTGACTGTGACCACCTGACTTAGACTGGACTATGACTGACACTTGACTTTACGTGAAATATTCTACACGGTGAAAAATTACAATACTTGACACTGGCTAAATACACAATGTGTAGAGCCAAGACAAAAGATTTTTTTTTATCAAAATGTATATTATTTTCAGAATTGAAAAAATGCATGTTAATACTGGTCATATTATTATCTTCTTTCCAACTAATGGAATCAAAACACGTTTACGAAAAGTTTTCTCCATGGAAAAAAATCGTAAAGCGACCTCTAAAAAAAATTATTTTAATGCAAAAAAATGTCACATTATAATAATAAGATACCCCATTGAAATAAAACATAGTAATATGTTTCAATGCATCCAACTAAGGATTTGTTTAATAACAATAAGTATTTTTTTAATAATTAATTATTTGTACCCACAGATAACCCATAATGGGATAATCTGTGTTTATACCTCAAAATGGAAATGTCGACGCGCAACGCAACGTAACCACTATATTTTTGCTACGCAAAAAGCAACCCTATACTATAGAGTAAGTATATATATTACGTTCTATGTTCGACTCCTGTAATAAACGTGCTCGCATTGGGTATTGTCAGCGTCTTAAACCGACTTCAATCGCCTTCATTTTTTACTGAGCTATACCTATTTGGATAAATCATCATTTTTCAGTTAACTATTTTTAATTTAATTATCAAATTACTGAACCAATTTTGATCAAATTTCTGTGGGACCAACTTCAATCAATCAATTAAAAAATATTGTCTGCTCTATTTAAATATGGAATTTTTTTTAAATGTCACCTCTTTTTACCATCAAATAATGGGAAAATATTCTGGGTAGACTAACAAGGCACCGTAAGTATACCTATACCTGAAGTTCAATTAAGCCAGGACAATAAAAGCTAGATACAGATCTTTTAATTATATAAACAAATTGAATCGTGGGTATAAAGTGAAGGATATTAAATTATAATACTATTTAAAACAAAAGACCATCAGACAATGATACCTTGTTCCAAAGGTGATTAAGGAGTCCAAATAAAAAAACAGCAATCTAGAATACGAACTGGGTTAGTCACCTTGCCCGTTATCTATGCAAACAATGAACTATTAAAAGCATCAGACTCAAAACTAACTAAGTTCTTCAGAGTTTGAACTAGTGACCATTCATTTTAGGAATACAAGGCTACTCTCCGTGATTGAACCCGCGTGTGGACAGTGATCAATTGCTCATATACACTTATTCCAAAGGAACCGTACAATTTCGAGTGACTAAAATACAGCATCTTCTAATAGTAAAGTGAAATGTATGAAAAATCCCACCACCCATTAAAACAGTTTAATAAAATTATATTACAATTAAATTGTTTTTTTTTATATTCATATTAGGTACGTGAAATATGGATATCAAATAAATATTTTAACCGGCTATGCCTTTAGAACACTAGTATGTCTATTTAGTTTAAGTATTTGAGCCTTTTTTTCATGTGCACAAATACTTGTCACAGGAATCGAACCCGCCACTTCCAAAATTAAGCTGTATACTTACCTATTACGGTTCTAGAGATACAGCCGTTTATAGATCCAAAAGGCAGACAGACTTCGGATGCTTAGTAATAGTCCCGTTTGAACCCATTGGGAACGAAACACAAATGATGTTGGAATGATTGTTGGTTACAATTGGTTGATACGAAAATCCATAGAAAATACTCTACCGACAAGTGAAATTGAATGGTAACACATAAGTCTGAGTAATATATCTAATTAAAAAGTTATAAAATCAATTATATAACTATCCACAATAGAAAAAAACATCAACATCGTTATTAATAAAAACCTTAGAGTATAGGCTAAAAAAGCATAGAAAGATCATCAAAACTGTATTATATTTGTACTGCTCACACGTATCGCTACGTCAGTGGCGAAGGAAAGAAACAAACATATAGTAATTAGCTACGCTTGGGATAAGCACCGTACCATTTTTTTCTACTCGAGGCAACTGTTTTTTCTATAAAAATCTATGAGACTCATTCACATCAAAGTGTCCACATCATATAAAAAGTGTCCAAATAGTGGTACGCTTGTGCACATAATCAAGTTCTCTCTATACTTTAGTCTATACTCGAAGATAAACACATTGTAGCATTTGTTTAGTTACACCATCTTTTGTCTTTTTCGATCGCTTTCAATATTCAAATGTCAAAAGGACAAAATCTGAAGTAAATAATCCAAAACTACTACGCGTATAAGGCCGCAAGTGTTCAATATTACATAAATTAGCTCAATAATTTCACTCTGACTGGCATTTGCTACCTACTTGTTTGCTTAGAAAAGGTCACGTTGCTAAATCTAATCTAGCCATGTAGGTACAGAGGTTGCTCTATAATCTTCACGCCAAATCACAAGGTTCACAGCTTCACACGTCATTGAAAAGAAGTGTTATATATTTTACAGAATGCACATCAGATACGCCATTCTCACACCAAGGATTTTATCGAATCTTTACTATTGGAACGTACTTAGGAGTAAAAGCGAGCATTGTTGAAATTATGTCTTTTATTATAGGTACCTATTAATTTAATATACTTTTTTTTTTTTTTTAGAATTAGTTCTTGACCTGGATACAAAGTCCTTCAGTCGCAATATTAAAAAGTCTACATAGTCTGCATTATATATATTATATTTCACTTAGTCATAGTCACAGTCATAGTCCAGTCCAAGTCAGGTAGTCATACTCCAGTCAAAGTCATGCCCCAGTAAAGTGGTGGCAACTTTACTAAGGGCTACTATGGAGTTTTGGAAGCAACACGAAAAACCACGTTTCACCACATTATATCACTTGCCCACACACTCATGCTCGTAATTCAGCACTTAATGCGTAAAACACCACCAATTTTAAACATTAACACTGGATAAAACACAAGTATTGAAAAATAACACAATGCAACGATGTGAAATTTTTCGCGTTCCCGCCAAAAACCCCAATTTAATATACAAAGTGAAAAAGTTACCAGTTTACAGGCATAAAAAAGCTCCAATTTTACTTTTCTTCTTTTCTAGGAGTGCAAGTTGCTCACGAGGCCGAAGAGGAACTTTAAATAAAATATAGTTGAACGGCAGATCAGCAATATAGATCTAAATATTACTCATGGTAGGTGTTTATCTGTTCTATCAAAGTCAACCAGTCCAATAGTACTATATCATAGCAATAACTCAATGAATCCTATAGGAGTCTTGACGATTGCAAAAATAATGCATATAGAACTTATAAGAGTCATAAGAATTACTAAATTACTTTGAATGCAAAGGAAAAATAACTAAGCAAAAAAGCAACTAAGCACAGCAAATTAAAGCAGCCGAAAGAAGCATATGGAACTGCTCTAAATCATAAATGAAGACTTTTTCACCATCAGTTTGTTCAAATTCTTACCAATGAAAACTGTTAACTTCCTTTTTCTTCGTATAATCAAGGTAGCTATTTTTTTTGCACAGGCTAATGCTGTTGGTGTCTACCGACCTTTATAGCGTCACCGGGCAGGGGGGCAGGCGCTTAAAGCGCCCAGCCGTCAAAAGTGGGAGGTAACTAGCACAAGCATGACTGCTTAAAAATGTAAGTGAGAATGAGCTATGAATACTATTATTAATTGATATTTATTGACATTTAATTTTTTTATTTTTTTAATAATTTTTTTTCTCTACCACGGCATCTATTATTTCAAGTCTTGGGTTTACAACATGTGTTATTATTACAATTTGATTATATTTTGCGTTCGGATCAGTGATGTTATTAATAATTTCCATTTATATTTCCACATTCTTGAAAATATTGAATGCCCGATGTGGGTAAATTGATCTTGCTTTATTGCGCTATTACACCTAGCCAAACATTATTGTATCAATTATTCAATAAATTATTCTGATTCTGATTCTAATTCTGAAGAGCACCCCTGGGGTGCGAGCCTCGGCTTAGGCCGTTGCCGGGATAAGAGGATTGAGAAGGCTACGTCCACTGGAAGAGTGGACCCTATGGAAAGTCGCGACCATTCTAGCTAAAGGGGTACGTCGACCTTGCCGGCGGGGTCGGTGTCAGATTGTGTTACGCTGGTATCCTATACCGGTGCCGAAAGCGGTACCTGAGTCAGAAGGGTGATCCTAGCGCCGCCGACACAACGGCTGCTATAGGATCATCCGGGTCGCTCAAGACGTGTCTTGGGCGGCGACGACGGGGTGCAATAGACAAGTAGCTACTAAACTAGCATAGGTACTAGAAGAGAGTCCCTATACCCAGCAGTAGTATGACAAAAGGTAGATGACGATAAGATGAGATAAGATTTTTTTTCACATGAAAAGTCATAACCTATTCAAACAAGCACTTTATTCATACCACTGTGGTATTTTGTATTGAAGCTTCGCGGCCAAAGTGAAACTTCATACAAAATACCCGGGCGGAATCCCGCGTGGTATACCGCTACGCACAGCGGTACGAATAGCGCGCCTGTTTGAATAGGGCTTAACTTGTTGACATAATAAAGGTGCAATAATACATTTAATTTCAAACTTGAGTATTATAATGAGCCTTGTTGCACGAGGTTTGTATATTTGATGATGATGACACAACTTTTATTTTTGTCTAAGTACCATTTATTTGAAATTGCTGTAACATATTACAACAATATGCGGACAACCAGTCAGAACGTGTTATTATATTTGTCTGCATTATAATAAAGTAACAATCTTCATGGTTTATCCACACTAACACACACCCTCACACCCATTTAATTATGAGACAACTACTTACCACACCGGAGCTTCAACATCATTCGTTATTATTTTATTTTCTCGTGCCTAATTTATTACTTCTGTTTGGTAATCTTAGGGGTAGTAAGATACAGGCTTTTTTGTTACTAGACAAGCGTGCTTATTACTTGACAAGCGTGCTTATTACTAGACAAGTGTGCTTATTACTAGACAAGCGTGCTTATTACTAGACAAGCAAGCTTATTACTAGGCAAGCGAGCTTATTACTAGACCAGCGAGCTTATTACTAGACAAGCGTGCTACACCTTCGACCGCATCATCGCTTCCCATCAGGTGAGATTGTGGCCAAACGCTAGCCTAGTCAATTAAAACCAAAAAAAAGACTTAGCCTAGTTTTGACCCCACAGGTTAAGTCTTGAAGTGGTAATTACATTAATGAATATTGTATGTGCATGTATTAATTAGGTCTTACAAAGTTATTTTTTGTACTTACCACTTATGTATTTACTACAATAAACGATCTTCCATAACCCCCACCACTTCATACAACTCTGCCTTTGCCAAATTCTCCATGCTTCTAGTCTTTATTGAGCAATAGCAAGTCGAATCCATCAAAGTCGGTAACTACCTAGGTACCTAACTACTTCAAATGATGCGCGGTCATCATCTTTGATTTATATGTGTGTGAATTTATTTGCCGTAGATTGTAGTTAGCATTGGGTGTTTAATTAGAACAATAATTGTCCAGGATGTTATAAACTTTTGCAATATTAGATCATCAGATCTTTAGTTACTATAATTACTCTTTCATCATTGCTAAATGTGGGAAGTATGTTTTGGTGCTAAAATTTAATTACTAAAGCAGATGATTTAATTATATGTATGATAATTCAATTGTTAAACTGATGCAGAAATTAACCATAATGACCAAAATTGTTTTGAATTGAAGAGATTCAGTTTGTCATAATATTGTTTCCTTTTAGTTGTTTTTCAATTCTATTATACGTCTCACGTCACAAAAAGTTGGTCGAGACAAAAGCTCAAAACCACAAGAGTACAAGCTTTGGTTATATAATATCTAAACACGGATAAGCAACCGTGTCATTAACCAGATGAGAGGCGCAAGGTCATTATCGGCCATAGCGCGATAAAATTTTATTCATCATCATCCTCTTTGCCTTTTCTTATTTGTTATTGGGGTCGGCTCCCAATCTAACCTGTAGCGGCGAGCTACCAGAATTACACGAGCGACGGCCATCTGACGCCGCAACCCATAAAGGAACCAGTAACAGGGATGGTCAGCCCAGGCGTCAGATTCTATCAAGCGTCTGACTACCCGTAACGATTGCCATAGATGTTGTTATGACTACCAGGACCGACGGCTTAACGTGCTCTCCGAGGCACGGCGCGATGGCATCGCAAACCGCACATAACTTACTAGATAATTCATTGGTGCAGGGCCGAGGATCGAACCCAGTGCCGTAAGATTGCGAAGCGCACATGCTACCGCTCGACCACCATTGCTCTCGTGATAAAATTTTATTGTGTCTACAAATTGGCCGCACAAAAAATATGACTTACCTACTTGAGGAATACATTTAAGAAATTATGCACTTTTTGCCATCAGTTTAGCAGAAATGCTAAGAAAAGAAGCTATTATAAAACATAAATAGCGCTAATCTTGGAACAGAATAGTACATCCATAATTAATAAAACGGCCAATAATAAGTCAATTGTAGACGTAAGTTTCAACATAAAAATGTAAGCACCTGTAAATACCGTTAAACTACATTGAATAATAGAGTTATTCGTTTCGTTATTGAATAACGTTCATTGTGTACTCATAGATTATAATTTATTTTAATAAAGTTATGAAACGGTTGCACTCTTATTATACTCATTATGTGATTATAATAGAAGAAGTTTGAGTTAAGACTAACGCAAACTGGGCGTTAATCATATAACTTTTATTAAAAAAAAAACAACAAAACAAACAACACAAAACGAAAACGCGTGCAAAATTTCGTACTAATTTGAAAAATAGAACGTTTTTCTTGAATCAAAATAATATACTATAGATAGGTCGGGAGTCTCTATGAAAATCAAAGCTCAAAAGCGTACCCTGCGCCAATGCTTAATACTTATACTGTTACAATACCTCTCCAGCTAATATAAAATAGTCCACAAGCGGTTGTTTCATTTTAATAATGACCATACTACCCTGTAATAGCATTGTGCATATGAGTTAAATCACTTTCATTAAGCGTGGTTATACGTGACTGAGAGCAAATACAAGGCATAATATGCCTTGTTTAAGCGGTGCTGTTTTCAAGGCGGCGATCGTGGATCTACCCTATATTTCATCGAAGACGTTCTTATATATAATTAACTGTGATACTTACCAATCTTTGTTTATCATACTCTACGCTCTACCTATGTATACCTACCCTACATCTACATAAAATTCTATAACAAAAGAATTCAACGCGCTATATTTCACTTAGCTGCAGCTATGAAGTAATTTTAATCATTTTTTTATGTTTAATGTTAGTATTTGATATCTTCAATTACTCCCTAAAACTCGGTGTGCCCGCAGTATTTAATCAATTATTAAGCCACCCATAAGTATCACAGAATAAATAATTTTACTACATACCCATAGTATGCGCCAAAATTGCTTAGTTTTAGGCTAGTGTGCCAAAAATCTGTTTTGAGTTAGGACCGCTATGTTAGTCAACGCAAAATTCTCTATCCATCTGACTAATCGTTGTACCTCTTAACATTTTGGATCACAAGATAATTCATTATTAATTAATTAATTAATTAATTATTACTACAATTAAACTTCATAATATTCAATTACCTATTGCAACCTCAAAATGAGGCTGACGAAGTAGTTTTTTATTGTTAGGTACTTGGTAATGTTATGGTGTTGTGTTGAGTTAAATACAGTATTGTAGCATTAAACTTACTAAAACTTACTAAAAAAAAACAAATATACTAATAAAGCATTAACAACATAAATTTTGTATATTTATTTCCATACTTAGTCTAAAAAAAGTAACTAAAAACAGACAGCTTATTTTAAATAAAACAAAGTTTTCACTAAGTGACCTATCTGTTTTGATTAATCAAAACAGGTATTTAGAATGCAAACAGGTTAAAAGTTTCAACGTGTAATTGAAGTACTTGAAATTATCTACAAAAGCATATAAAAATAAACATGCTGGACTTGCGAGGAACGAAACTATCTGAAAGTTAGAAATGTCAAAACCTTAAAACGCGTTTTCTGAATAATGGACAAAAATGAGATAGGACCTTTAGTCATACGAGCGACGACATGGGGCCTTGATAAGCCAGATTACTGTAGATAACGGTTTATAAATAATAATAAATATGTGTTGACATTTCACACAGCGCCATCTAGCCCCAAACTAAGCATAGGTTGTACTAGAACCAGATAACTGATACAGTACTTACATACTTTTTGTTTGTAAATACATACATAGAATACAATATAACACCCAGACACAGAACAAACACCTATGTTCATCACACAAATGTTTATCCCGGGTGGGAATCGAACCCACAGCTTACAGTTTAGAAGGCTACTACCAACTGAGCTATAAGGCCAGTTGAACGTCGAAGTCACATTGAACGATTGAATCAAAACACATAAAAAACGCAACGGCAAAAGTAATTTGAAATGCATATTCTAAAGTGGTTTTTCTCAGCATTGACAGTGGTGCTATCTCTTGGCAACACTTCTGAATAAGACGTTTCAAAGAGCCTTGTAGGAGTCAGCATGCAAGTCAACAAACCCTTGCTTCCCTGAGCCTGTGTTCCCTAGCCCCACCACCAAGTCCGTAGAAAGTGAATGTTTGAACCACCACCACAGCTACCCGATGCGCACGCGCACACAACAAACACACGCGGCTCGGCGTCTGCCCGAAACGTACGCCGATTGCGTTTTCTGATTTTCGAAAACTTAATTTTCGAACCCCGGTCTTCGTTTATTTTGTGCCTGTGTTGTCAGCTGTAATCATGAAAATCCGAGTTTTTATTTTTTTGGGTAAGTTTTTTTATAAAAAGTACCTTATTTTTTTTCCAGGACATCACTATAGACTCCTACAGAATTTTCTACAAAAAAATGATATTTACTTACGTTTTTCTAATAAAATAAGAAATTACTTTTTCCTTACAATGTCGTGATAATTATATTCATAAGATCGAGTCATCGCTTTTACTCGCATACATTATACTTTACTATTACCACTAATTAACTTGTATGTACTTCAAACTTTACCAACTAGTCTACTAAAATACTTCCTGAAATACCGTATTAAGTTACCGGTTTTGTGATTACTGGTATCACTTTACGGAATACAGTACTTTAATGGTTACAAAAAAGAAAACACTTTCCGCGGCTTTCCGATCGTGACTATTCGTCAGCGCACATCATTTGCGGTATCAACAAATTGCTCGAACTCACGGTTCCGAAGAATGAGCAATAACATGCTAGTATTAATAAAACACCGCAAAAACCTACTGTGACTACTTAAATTCTTAATTGTTACTTTACTCCCTTACTTCTTTATTTTTATGCATATTGAGTTAGAAACAAAGGATCTTTTTAAGCTAATTACCTACCTACATAAAGCATACCTACTCCTTATTCCTCTGATACTAATAACTATCCAAATGTTGCCTGGAAGCGATCAATTTTAGTGATAAGGGCGTGCCCATTGTGTTACCTTTATACTGGGTGGCGCAAAAGTAAAGACCCTATTTGGTTCAGCTATAACATTTTTTCTAAATTAGAAAACTAGATTTAGGTTTTTTTAAATGTATATTTGTGCCATTAAATTTCGTACCATTAGGATTTAAAGATGATGTCTTTTAAATGGTGACCTCCAGAGTTGATACACATTTGAGCCCTATTTATGACATTTTGCAAGATGATTTTCCTTCAAAATTGGTTATGAGTGACGAAGCGCATTTCCATCTCTCAGGGCATGTCAATAAGCAGAATACTCGGTTCTGGGGCACTGATAATCCGCGCATTATTCAAGAAACACCTCTACACCCACTAAAAGTTACTGTATGGTGTGGCATCTGTGTTGACAGAGTGATCGGACCCTATTTTTTCGAAGACGCTGGAGGCAATGCGATAACTGTCACTGGAGAACGCTACAGAACCATGTTACGTGAGTTTTTGATACCCAGTTTGGACGAATTGGGGCTGGAGCACATCTGGTTTCAACAAGACGGCGCTACGGCACACACAGCGCGCGACACTATGGACTTAGTGAGGGACGCTTTTCCAAGCCGAGTTATCTCTCGTTTTGGCGATTTGCCTTGGCCTGCAAGATCACCCGATCTGACCAGTCCAGACTTCTTTCTTTGGGGTTTTTTGAAATCTCGGGTGTATGTGAACAAGCCACAGACTCTCGCAGCTCTAAAAGAAAACATTCGTCAAGAAATAACGAACATATCGCAGGAAGTGTTACGGCAAGTTATGCAAAATGTCATAAATAGGGCTCAAATGTGTATCAACTCTGGAGGTCACCATTTAAAAGACATCATCTTTAAATCCTAATGGTACGAAATTTAATGGCACAAATATACATTTAAAAAAACCTAAATCTAGTTTTCTAATTTAGAAAAAATGTTATAGCTGAACCAAATAGGGTCTTTACTTTTGCGCCACCCAGTATTACTCTAATTACAAGTTCGTATGTACTCTATAGTGTTTTGTATTATTTTATGTTGGTACATGCGATAAAGAGTTATTCTATTCTTTTCTATTCTATACTGTATCTAACTGTGTATTTTTTTTTCCTTTCATAAAGTTGTTGCACTCTATTAACATACAACTTTACGTTTAAGAAGTTTTAACTAAATCTACTATGGCTGGCAATTACCTCGGTCAACAAATTAGCCTGGCTATTCAACGAGGGAACGTCGCTAGCTTTTTGAGTACGCTCCCCGCAGAAGGTGTAAAAATAGATATTATTTTGCGTATTCACTGTTACGCTGGAAATAAGCTTATCTAAATAGCAATTATAAAGTCGTAGACCACACATACAACACAAAAAGTCAACAAACCTAAACTACCTATCTAAAAATATGTCGAATAAAAACTATCTATAATTGTCTTAATTGACACGAATTCACTTTGTTCATGTGTTATTTTTAATCTTTGTGTAGATGTAAATCAAAACCTTGTTAACAAACACAGCATTAACTAAAGTGAAAACAAACATAATTTGACGCTAATTTACTATTCCAATTAGGAACACAAGTCTAGATACTTATCTAAATGTAATTTTCATTGCAGATAATACTTACACCTTAGCCGATTAGCACCTTGTCAAAGTTAAGTTTACGACTGAATCTAATTTCTGCAAGAAACATCCGACCGTCTATTAAACCGTAGCTTGAAAGTGTAAACTATTGTCGTTTACACTATGTTTACATTTGCAAGCTGCGGTCTGATAGGTGGTCGGACACTTCTTGCAGAAGATTTCTTGCAAGTGGAAACCCGGCCTAATACTGGAAACATCGTATTTATCATCGTCTTCATCGTCACCGTGACGTCCACTGCTGATAACAGGCCTCCCCCATGATAGAGCGTCACATTGATCAGGTACTGGCCTCCCGCATAGAGCACCACTTTGATCGGATACCTAAGTACTTGCCGCCTATATCCAACGGCTCCCTGAACGCGAACGTCTCATTAAACTCTTTATTGCGACATGGTGCCAAATAAATGTGAAATTTCATCAAATTTTTGCACATCTAATTAGAGATACATCTGCAAAAATATTTGTTTCACAAGAATAATTACATTGTGATGAGGTTCCTAGATACACAGTTATACCGTTTATTGTGAAATTGTAAACATTTCCAGAGAGAATCTTGCAATCGTTCGACATTTTATCGTTCACGATTGTAATACGCAATTTTATAATGAGAGCCACCAATAGAGACTTTTTGCTTTCGGTAAATATTGAGGTTAAAAGATTTCAAGTTTATTAAAATGTTGAGCTACGTCGACTTGACCCGAGTAGATAACCTTAAAATACTTACCTATATTAGCAAGCTTTAAGTTATTAAAATCAAATCAAATCAAATCAAATCAAATCATTTATTTGCCGAAAATATGGGTACAATATAATGATGATGATTAAGTTCAACAGGTATTTAGTTCAGCACAGTTCAGTTCAGTATTAGGACAAGTTATCTGACACCACACGATCTTTCAATTCGTTGGTTGACTCGGTTGCTGCATGACATTCGGTTATAAACTCAAAATACGCGGCAATTATAAAATTTATTTCCTATCGTTAGAGCCTAAAAGCTAACTCTGTAGTGTTAGATATAATTTAGTCTAATACATAATGAAACATCTTAGTTTCAAACTAACTCGAGACTATTTAAACTAGGACTTACTAAACCAGCATTAAAGCCGCGACCGTAATAAGGTAACCAGCTGTACTACCCACTACAAAAAAGATTTGGACTGTATAGTTTATACTGGCCGCACTGACGTAGGTACATAGACAGTCCAAATGCTCCAACCCACTACCGGTAGGTAGCGTACTAAGCAATTGTTTTTTTCTCTAATCTGTGTAGCGTACCCAACATGCTGGCAGCATTGACTCTTTAATTTGCACTACTGATAGTAATTCATTCACATCGCTCGTAGAACTGACAACCGATGGGGAAGAAAGGTTCTCGAGTGGCGACCACGAACCGGAAGACGCAGCGTAGGCCGGCCCCCCACTCGGTGGACCGACGACCTGGTGAAAGCCGCGGGGAGCCGATGGATGCAGGAGGCGAGCAGCCGCTCAAGGTGGCGTGCTCTGGGGGAGGCCTATGTTCAGCAGTGGACGTCTTCAGGCTGTTAATGATGATGATGATGATGACTGATAGTAATTGAATAACCTGAAAAACTTAAGTAACCGTGGGAAACCGATAACACTTTCAGCTCTGAGTGCTGCGGTAAATTGATTCCAGTAGTGGCTGCGGGGGCATAAAATTAATCACTATAAGCTGAACTTTCCGGCATATTGATGTTAGTATTGTTAAAGTCTAGAATCGTTTACATTCGGTCAAGTTTACGTAAGTATTTTATAGGATACTAATAGCGGGTCACCTCACAGTTTCGGCTGATTTTTAACGGGTTTTTGTTTTTATTATTCGGGATAAAGCAGTTTATAATAAGTTGGTATCGGTACCACTCACTACTGTGTGAGGTTAAAAGGTGTATGGTTTTGGGTAGGATCACTATTGGGATACATATTATAGTAGTTCTGATTCCATCAGCAATAATAAATTAAAAAATGCAACAAATTCCGGTTGGTAACTTCAAACTGTTGGACTAAATTTTAATGCAATTTCTGGTGAATTCAATGAATTGCTAAATCAATTCGATTTGAATTTTAAATTAATGCTTTAAATGTGGGCTAAAGTTCTGTCATGGCACCAATAACGAAGATTTTTGGTGAAGATTATAATTTTCCATGTCATGTTTACCATAAATAGTAGAATTATGTAAGATATGCGTAGCGTAGCCTATACCGGTTTCCTACTAGGTGGAACGACTACTCGGTCAAACCTGCGGGATCCGTTGGATGCAATAGGTATATAGCCGATCAAAATGGTGCTCTGTGGGGGAGGCCTATATTCAGCAGTGGACGTCTTCCGGCTGGTGATGATGATGTAAAATATGATATTTAAGAATGATATTTATAAATTTTTCCTTCCATTTTACGAAATTTTATATAATTAAATATGGCTACGAATTTCATCCATAGCTATACAAATGTGCAGGTATTTCAAAATAGATTATTTTTGAGCTTTTAAGAAGAATACAAGCGCAAAATAGGTTATTGGCTAAACAATTAACTATTGGACAAATGAAGGGGAAGAAAGGTTCTCAAGTGGCGACCACTACTACTACTTACTAGGTTTACTAGGTGGTAGGACTTTTCTGCAAAGTTTGTCTAGATAGGTACCACCGCTTTGCCAGTTATTCTGCCGCTAAGCAGTAGTGTGCAAGCACCACTGTGTTCCGGTTTGAAGGGCATTGTATCTAGTGAAATTACTGGGCAAATGAGACTTTACGAACTGATCTCACAGTCTAGAGAACCTTTTTAGACTGTGTGATGTCTCAGGATGGCGTGCGCAGTGCGCAGTGTCACGCAAACTTTAGTTTGGAGTTCCGAGTGACACTGCAATTTGTTATGAGCGGCCGTGCCGCTTAACACCAGGCGAACGACTATCTCATCGCGTCATTCGTTTACATAGAAAAAACCAACTTGAAAACGCAGTGTAGAGGCCGGCTCCCCACTGGGTGGACCGACGGTCTGGTGAAAACCGCGGGGAGCCGATGGATGCAGGAGACGAGCTACTTAAAGTAGCCCTCTGTGGAGGAGGCCTATGTTCAGTAGTTTACGTCTTCAGGCTGTTGAACTTGTATTTCTTTTACGAATCTATTATTATTTTTTAGGTACCTGTACATTAATTTACCTTTACTAGTTACTCTTATACCTTATATTTTACTTTTGTAATTCTTGTGTTTTGATAAATGACATCGCGTTCATCCAAATGCTTCCATTAAAAAACATATCAAGAAATAATTGGTTTAATTTCTGCGCGGCTCCGTTAACTGTTTCTAGTTAGTTTTGCCTCGCTCCAATTTCATCTAGGCACAATAACACAAGGCTATGGCTCTTCAACTTTGGCCCTTAATAATCTCTACCTAAAAGGTGAAATCAAATTGTCCGGAAAAAGAACCAATGCGGGAACTAGCGTAAACTGCATACAATACGATTACTGTCTATTAGGTTTGGCTACAGCGCCTTCATCCCTGTGCTGGTTCTCATTTGCGACAGGGGGTTTTGGTAAGGTCGCTTTATTGGCGTGTCCTCGCTAAATATTCAGGTATTAGTCACGTGGGAACGGTTGAGCTCTGTAAGACATGTGCTTTTATTTGGATCATTTATGTTAATATATGTAGACACTGGGTGGATCATTTATGTTAATATATGTAGCCACTGGGCTATTTATTTTATGGATCTTTCTACACTCTCGTTCGTATTATAAACCTTAAATGGTTGAAACGTTTTTCGTCACATTTTTTCACGATATGTGTCATGTAGGGCATTCATAAAAAGTTCTTATTATTCTATTGTATGCAGGTAGGAGTTCCCGTGGTGTCCAATGTCCATCTCGTAGTAAAGCGCTGTCGGAGTAACAGTGGCTTTATTTTGTTCTTCTACAATCAATATTCTACATGAGTGATTTTAATTTTCTTTTTTTTGGGTTTCTTAGGTACCAACTGTATTCATTTATAGCCGTTAGCAAAGTGGATTTTAAGAAGATGCAATACAAAACAGAACAACAACAAACGCAAAATAGAATATAACCTTAGAGGAATATATATATGTATATAACTATCTCTACGCTAGCCCTAATCCTATGACGAAGACGATCTATAAAATTCAAAAAATGTCAAAATTTTGCCAACCTCTATTATGTATGACAGAAACTACTTACTTTACAAAATTTCGTCATGCTAATGCTCATACAAGATAACAAATAACATGAACACAAAATTTTCTTTTAATAATAGTAATTATAACGTAATTTATTTACCTACAATAAACTTCAGAATCTAATTGGCAATAATCTAATTGCACTAATTAGTTTAAAGAATCAGTAATTGACATACATCACATACAATTTTCACACCTTATGATATTTTGTGATGCAACGTGCTATTTGAACTCCATTAGAGAGTAGCAGCACAAAACACACCTATCAGTTTTGTGGTACAGGATTGAAATACGCTATTGCAATATCATAAAATCAAAGAAAGGCGCTGCACGGTTTTTTTTTCTTATAGTTTGGCTCCACACATAGTGTATTTAGCTAGTGTCAAGTATTGTAGTTTTTCATCGTATTATGAAATATTTCATGTAAAGTCAAGTCTTAGTCACAGTCAGTCAGGGTAGTCATAATCCAGTCTAAGTCATGCCCTAGTAAAGTAGTGGCAACTTTACTAGAGGCTTCTATGGAATTTTGGAAGCAACACGAAAAACCACGTTTCACTACATTATATCACTTGCCCACACTTATACTCATAATTCAGCACTTATTGCGTAAAATGCCACTAATTTTAAACATTAACACTAGAAAAAGCATAAGTTTTGTGAAATAATACAATGCAACGACGTGAACTTTTTCACGTTTCCGCCAAAACTCCGCTGCATGGTTTCACGTTCAATTACAAACTACCTAATTTTTCATCGGAAACTTTTATGAACTTTTCGGGATAAAAAGAATCATAATTTGATTCAGGTAATATTATGGATTGATTTTTAAGTTTAAACCACACTTTAGGTATATCTATAATATTATATGTAACTGTGTGCAAAATTATACAAAACCACTTTTACGTCATGTTTCTTTAATTACTATAATATCTATTGGCAAACTTAGACCTATTATTTATAGCACTCACTGCGAAGCTTCCAACGTTCACTACTTGGATTGGTGACCGCTAGGTACAAAAAGTGGTAACTACAAACTGAGCATGGTCCCGGCTGTAATATTGTCATAAGGCATGAGACATTAATCTAAAAGAAGCTATCGGGTAGGCTAAAAATTCTGACACCAGGGCTGACCTAGTCAAGTCTATACAGAGAAGGAAGTATAATGAAATAATAGAAAAGAACGGCGTCAGATTTATATAAGCAATGTGGCTACTGTTTTTTTTTTAAGTTGTAAAAGGGCAATGTGCCTTTATTCTTTAAACTAACTACTACAATACTTAAAACTAGTGAGCTAGCTACACTAATATCTACAACAAAGAAAATTTAGACTGTACCTATACTAGCCGCGATGGCCTATAGACAATCCAAATGCCCACTACCGGTAGGTAGCGTACCCAACATGCTGGCAGCATTGTTGGGTACGTTGATAGTGTTGCTAGCTATATGTTATAGAATGTCGCTATTTTCGCGTGAAAACACAGTTACTTTATAGGATTATATTATCTGTGACACAGTTAACCAAAGAAAACGGAAGGAAAACAGCATAAACCAAATCCACGAACCGTAAATCTAATTTTACATTTCGTCACTCGTTACGCCTTGTACGATTGCGACAATAATTCTATACATCGGCATAAAAGTATAAAAGTGTGTAATTTAGCTCTTGTAAGCAAACTCTCTCATATAAACGCTCTTTAAACCATTTATTTGTATGTAGTCTGTCAAGTTCTCGCTTACGAAAAATTTCATACGTGAAAGCGAGATGAAAAATTACACAACTGCTTAGCTTATCGACCGTTTGTATATGGAGCTAGGTGCTTCCTAAGAATTTGCGGAACAACTGAGATAACTTTTTGCCGTTTCATAGATAGTTTGTAGCTGTTTTTCTTTGAAAGCAGCTGTTCTCTAATGCATCTTTACAATGATGTCATTATGATCATCATTACGCACATATAGTAAATCGGAGATTGGCGTTATTACTTTACTTATATACTTATTATGTAGTTAGGTGTTAGCCGTAATGGGGTGTTGAGATGGATAGAGTTAATGAGCCGTAACACATTTAGTTTTAATATTGATGAATGTTTTAGAGTTACAAGTGAAGCATTACATTGCAATACTAGCCTAAATGTAAGGAGAAGATGAAGCAGATCCTTAGATCACTTAGTCAGTATCTTATTCTAATGTCGTTCGAGAACTATATAGTTCCTGGCTATTTAAAGTAAAATAATATTTTTTATCATGAATAAATCCACATCCTGCCACCCATCCCTTAGGACATGATTTTCTTAATCCCTCTCCAAATATATTCTTCACTTTTTACAAGCAACTTACGGGGCTAGTTATTGTTTCCCTTAGGTACATTAAAATTAGTCTGCTATTTACCCTAAGCTGCTTGATTTAGATTAATAGACCATTTGCTAACTCGAAGTCATCTCGGTAAGTCTCCTTATTTCCCCTGTTTTGTTTTTGTGTATGAATTCTTGCCCTAAAACAGGGACTCTCAAAGTAGACTACTACTTTGTCTTTTTAAATATAGGTTTCTAAACCTCTAGTTTTATACTTAGGTCGAAGTGGAAGATCCACATAGAAAGTGCCCTAACATGCTCATCTTACGTCACGATGATTTTCTTCACTTCACTTCTAATCATTGTCTTTATAAGCGATACAGCACGATAGTCTTTTGTTTACTTCGACCGAATTCGAACCGGTATATTCCCATCCGAACCCATATATAATTATGTTATAGTCAAACCTCGAAGCTAAAGCGCTCCCACTCATCTTAACTTTCAATCGTAGTAATCAATTTGTTTAGGCTTTTGGTTTTGCATTCATCTTTGGCAAAATTTGGGGTCCGTTCGTATTATGCAGCTAACCTATCTTTGAAGTTGTAATATTTTTTTTGTGTTACTGTTTACCTATACCTGATTGGTTTTGATATTATTAGAAGAAGGCATTTCAAAAGGCATTTTTCATTTTTCTATCTGTGTAGATTGGTATATTTACCTACTGCAAAATTAAATGCGACACAAACAAAAAATGTGTTATGTTTATGAACTATACCTAACCTAGTTTTTTTTTTTTTTTTTATGTGATCGATTGACGTGACAAGCTAGTCGTTCACCTGATGTTAAGTGACACGGCCGCCCATAACAGTTGCAGTGTCACCCGGAACTTTAAAACAACAGTTTCGCGCGACACTGCACTGCGCACGTCATCCTGAGACATCACCCAGTCTAATAATCAGATTACTAGACTGAGTGATCAGATCATAAAGTCTCATTTGCCCAGTAATTTCACTAGCTACAATGCCCTTCAAACCGAAACACAGTAGTGCTTGCACACTACTGCTTGGCGGCAGAATAACTGGCAAAGCGGTGGTACCTACCTAGACGAACTTTGCAGAAAAGTTCTACCACCTAGTATCATCGGCCTAAATGTACTTATACTACAAACCTATGTATAAATGTGGTATCATCAACATAACGGATATACCACAAAGAGGATTCAAAATGCAACTCAATCGATAAATTTTGAAGTCACGAACAGATTATAAGAAGAAAAATTTTCTCGATAGCTCCAGAAAAAAGGAATAGACATTCTCATTAGCAAATATTACATCATCAAGAAACCCAAAAGCAAATTCTCGATTACGAACAATAAAGGCGAAGTTGTACAAAGTCTGTTTATGCGTCACTCGAGATTTGCGAACATTTGATTCGTTTCAGCGGGTTTCTGAACAAACACAAACTGGTTTCACAACAACAGGGTATTAGGTTTCCGAGCTCAATGATATTCAGCCTCTGTTATTTGCGAAGACCTAATTTATTTTTGTTCTTGCGAAAGTTTTTGGGATTGATTTATTAATTCAGCATAAAGAACAAAGTAACGACGCTAACAGAATTAAAAAAAAAATCGCAAAGCATTATTTTCAAGTTGTTATTATTTATATTTAGGTGGACCGACGATCTGGGTAAAACCATGGATGGATGCATGAAGCAACCAGCCGCTCAAAGTGGTGCTATGTGGGGGAGCAGGCCTATGCTCAGCAGTCGGCCATCTTCAGGCTGTTGATGACGATGATGATTATTTTTATATCGATCAGCCAATTTGTGACAATTATTTCGACACATTTTTTATTAAATTGTTAGATAGGTATGTTTTATTAAATCAATCAGAAATTCATGATTACTATATTTTTTCTTAAAAACTTATTTAGCAGATATGATAATACTAAGCTAAACTAGACCTATAAGCTAAAATTTTAAAAATGTTATTACACTATGGCAGTGTATGTCAAAATCTCATAACAAATGTTTTATTGTTATTATGAGATTTTGACAATAAATGTGAAAAGGTATCGAAATCATTCTGAACCGATAAGATCAGAATACAGAGTAAAATCATAAAGTGGTTACGCTTGTTAAGACCATATAAATGGCCTCCTTGCGTCTAAATATTATAACACTACGGTGCAAATGAACAGTAATCTCAGAAACGGCAAACATACAATTTAGCACAATAATACAACCAAAAAGTAAATGCGACGGAAACCTTGTGACAGATACAAAAAACAACAGATACTGAGATAGCAAGGTATCCCATTGTAAAGCACTAGACTGTGCGAAGGACTAGTACCGTGGGAGCTGGAAAATTCAATCTTGATCAATATCTCATAATTGTTTTATTAAGGCTTCCACTGCAGCTGTATTGTTCCTATGACTGCGTATGAAAAACTCAGCGAATCATTTCTGAGAATGAGTAAAAACCTTCGTCTCAAGAATTTATTCGACCAAAGACCTCTGAAAATGTTCTATCAAAATGTACCGGGCATTAATAAAATTTTTAGCATATGAAAGGACAAATTATGAGTTGCTTACATAACAATCGTCATTAATTAAGATTGGCAGTTTTGCTTCGAGGATACGGAATACCCTAAGAATTTATAAACAATTATCATGATTGACTGTGGTAGTTAAATCAAAACTTTCGAGGTTCACGACCTTATCCGGGTATCCATGTTTATTAAAATGTGCTTTTTAACACCGCATCATTCCAAAATATATTATAGACTGTTATGACGTTGGAATAGAAATTTTTTCTGAAGACGGTTTTCCGTGTCATATATAATTAATTCATCTATGAAATAAAAACATTTATTTTGATAAAGGCAAAATTTCATAAGGTTTGAACACCTGGTTCCTACACTAGACTCGAAACCCGTGCTGTAGAAGCCAGGAATCTTTCGTCTATTACACCTATAGGTATGTATAATACAATACAATATTATTGTACTTGTGATTCGAAACGGATATTAACTAGATAAAACGAAAGATTTCACCCATAGAACACAAGTTGTATGACATTTGTGTCCATAAATTGATTTGCATACAAACGCTATATAAAAACGTGTCAACGGAAGAGCACCGTGACATTGAACTGAGAACGTGCAACTCGATCTTCGCATTCGATTTGTTGTGAAACGAGAAACTACGACGACTACGTGAACTATGTTTGATACATTACAACATAACAATCTTATTAATAATGTAGCGACGAGCCAAATCAATAGAATACATTAGTATATTCTAAGTTACGTCAAGGAATTTTCGAAGGTGACATAATTTCTAATAACTGTGGATAACTTTGATTTGAATATTTATCAGCTGGAGCTGGAGAGAACACGTGTAGAGAAGCTTTATTTACACAAGAAAGCTAATAATTATGAGCTTGTTGCAGGGTGACATAGTACATCATACCTAACTCAATCTAGAGTTTCTAAAAGACCTTGTTTGAATATTTCAATACGCCTTGATATTCTACTGTTCCATCAATAAAATAAAATAATGTAGTTTTTATAGAATGACATAAGCAATGAAATAAATATGCTTGTACAAAATTAACCACGTAAAATGTTAAAATAATAATTCCACGGTATGCCACAAGTACATAATTTCTATTTAAGCCGTATCTCAGTTGAAATGGCTTTACGCCGCATCCACATTTCCCAAAGGTCAAGTCATGCATTAGCATTGCATCGGTGAAATTTTAAGGTGCGACTCAGACTATGCGATACTTGCTTTATAACGACTAGAATTAAAATTAAATAGAATACTAATACCTTATTGGAAATTAATTCCACTAAAAACTGTACAATGTTGTTCCTTTAAATTCAATTACGCAATCTTTATTTCTTATGATAAAAGACGTTAATTGACATATTTTCTTATCATCTTAGATCACTCGTAAGAGCTCAGTTCAAAATTATATTAGTCCATGAAAATATTTATATGCTGCAACCTTCAACAACTCACTTTATAATGAATAGATACTCAACTGTAACGTGCCTTTTCCAAGTAAAGGTATCATCACACAAGATATTTTATTGTATAGTCGTCTCAACACTGCCTTACAACTATCACTGTATGGTATCACAGGCCAGCTGTACCGCAAACTAAACAAGCATAAATAAGTAACCGTCAGTACGCCAGGCTAAACGATAGTTGCAAAACGGGTTGGAAGATAATTGCTGCGACCGGAAAATAAGGTACAGTCTAACGAAATCGATAATGGCTGCAGATATTTTGCATTATAGTTGTGTTTATTCCGCATTTGTTAACGTTTCACGAGAGTTCGGGTCGGGTGGGTCGGTCGTTAATCAAAGTTAATGTGTCGCAAGTGAGAACCCACCTCGAGTGTGACAATCTGACAATACGATTGTAGTATCACCTCTTGTATCACGTACCTACATACAGGAGGGCTCAAACATAGGAATTGTAATTGAAAAGGAATACTGAGCTATAAGTGCTTTTGAGACGACAAAAATATCGTCAAAGTAAAATATTAAAACTATTTTAGTTATTTTTTTACAGCAAGTCATTTCATTAGTTATACTAACATTCAAAACAGAGAATCTGGCAGACGTAAAAATAAAGCATGTAGTAAAGAAAAGATCTCAAACTTGCTCAAAGGAAATCTCACAGAATTTTCTTTCATCTGCCAAAAAACGTCACTTGCCTCCAAATCCAAATGTTTGGTAGCAAAATAAGTATAATTTTAGCTAAAATCTAGGTGAGTCCGTTCAATGTTTGCAACGGACACAACAAAGTTAGAGAATCACTGAAAGTAATTTGACATATTACTCCAACTTCCATCCGACTGTGACAAAATTAGAGTTGACTTAAACAAACTTACTAAAATAACTAACACAGTACCATGCAAATCAATATTATAGCACTGCAAGGAACTTAATTATAAACCGGTTATTTAATGCATCTTGGTACAGATATGCATAGCATAAGGCGACACATTACGACCAAATGACTGTATATTTTCTAAAACACAAACACAAAAAACCTACCAACTAGTAGATTTCAGTACTTTCTTGTAAACTCGTTTTTAGCCAAAACACATTCTAATATATGTATTTGTCTTCCCATTTTGTGTGTAGTGTAGGTAAAATATGAAGACTCCATTGACAGCTATATAGCTTTAAGTCACCTGGCGGTAACCTATCTTGCCGTCTAATGTACTACGACTTATGCATTAAAGTGAGACCGGATGACCGTTCACTTCTATCAAACTAGCGGCTCTTAAGTTCGGGCAAGGACATACGTTATTACTTTTGATAAAGCGTACTAAAGCTTCGGCCCCACTGGCGTGGTTGAAGTTTAACTCTACGTTTGTGGCTTCAATTGTTCAGGATATGACTTGTATTATGTTAGGTTTGACTTGTAGTCTATAAGAGTACTCGTAGTCGTAAAAATTTGGACTAAGTAATGTAATTGAAAAAGCCTACCGGTACCACTTCATCTGTTTTTCTTTAGTTTGGGACTATCCATTGATCAATAAAACTGTTTTTTTAATTATAAACGAAAAAAAACAACTATCGAATTACCTACACAAAACATAGATAAAATATCAAAAAATACAAATTGTTATGAGCCTTCAATAACTTTTTAAATAATTTTCTGTAGTTTGCTAATCGTTTACCCCAGACTCTAGGTAGAGTCAGGACTGGTTCGTTAGGACGTAATATCCCGTTCATTAATATCTGGATATAGGCACTGCGGCGGAAGATTGCGACTTTATTAAAGTCTATGCAGGAATTATGTGAGACGTGGAGATTATAGAGCCATTTTATGCAACAAGTTTCATTAAGCAAAGGGCAATATAAAGTTAAAGGAAGTTCTGTATAAAACGTATCTAAGTAAAGTTACAAGTGTTTATCTACGATTTTTTTTTTAAATTCAAATCTTTTTTATCTACGATGTTGTAGTATTATACTGATTATATAGTAATTGTTACAAAGCTATCTTCTTTGTTTAAACTATTTATGTTATTAACGCTACTTTTTTTCATTAATTACATATGCATAATTTTTGGCATGCTTAATTAACAGATTAATTATGTATAGATACTAATATTAAGTCTAATCAAAATACTTATCTGATAAAGTTATTGATCAGACGTAGTCTTCAAACAAAGCGGCTAAACTATTTAAGATTTTTGTTATGGCATGTTTGGTAGATGCAGAAAAATAATATTCCAAACCGAATTCAATTATTATTTATTACTGACGAAACCGCAAAGTTTTCAATATAACGAGATAACTTTTGTGGGAAAAAATTGACGACTTTTGGGGTCGTAACTTTGGATGGAGAGCAAAAAAGTAAACGAAATAATTTAAGAAGGAATTGAGTAGAAATTTTTATTTCGTTTCTGGACAAACTTCAGACTAGGTATAATAAATAGGAAAGATAATTGAACAGGTATTACAGAGCTCGTATTGTGATAGAAATAAAAACATCACATACGATAATGATGTGTGTGTATCACACACACACGGGATCAGCCAAAAGACGTCCACCGCTGAATAATGTTGCTGCCTCTTTCTGGATATTCTCTGAGCTGGCTCTAACAATGAAGAACGCTCTCTCGCATAATCAAAAAAATAATGAATTCAATACCTATACATAGAATGTGTAGCTTATAATAATTATTATGTAGTCAAAGTAATATTTTTTTTGTTAAAAGACAGATGACCAAGAAGATGTGTGTAAAAAAACAGTGATCACTGCAACCGCCAATAGAAAATATAGTACCTATAAAGTTGGAAACAGTACGTAATTCATAATAACTTGCTAGCCATTTGATACTAATGATAGATATCCGCTTCAAAAAGCACGATTTATTATTTACATAATAATACTTCATCACTATTGTTACGACTTTAATCTATTTTATCTAGTTCTCAGGTATAAGTTAAAATGTCGAACGTGATTGTCATAACCTTGATTCTGACTACTGGCAAGGAATTGTTTCCAAAAGTGTTTGATTAAAAAACGGATATAATATGTATCAGATATTGACCTTGGTATGCTTTTATTAAACGTGGGATAGTATGCATTGTAATGTTTTGTCTCAATTGTAGTGGAATAAAAGCGATTTGAGACCGTATTATGATATAAGTTGCACACAGTATAGTGTTGTTTAAAGCCGATGATAGATGTGTTAGAGTTATAGTAGTTCTGCGAACGGTAGACCTCACGAGCACAAATTTGTTATTGCGACCACACGGCATGATGTTGTACACTTACTTGGTACGTCCCGAACTCAGATCACACGGCCTTAGGTATATCTCGACCACATTTTGACCAATTTCGCTATTTTAAGGAAAAATAATAATAACACTAGCTCCGCCCCGCGGTGTTACCCGCAGATAAAAATATACCCTATGTGTTAATCCAGCGTAAAAGCTATTTGCATTCCAAATTTCATCAAAATCGGTTCAGTAGTTACGGAGATATAAGGTAACAAACATTCACACACACAAACTTTCGCATTTATAATATTAGTACTATACGATATTGCAGTTCCACGTGGCGATAAATTAAAGCAAATTTCTTCAAAACAGGCTAGCAAAATTGTCAAATTTTGAACCCAATACTTCAAGGTGATATTCCGGAAAGTTAAAAGACTTCCAACCCCCTTTCTCTTTCTTCCTCCTTCTTTTCTTTTTTCTACTTCCCGACTTCTTTCTTAACTTTATAATTCATTTGGATATTAATTAATATCGTAGAAGAAGTTAGAAGTTGCTCCTTTTTTGAGATATGAAATGACCCTGAAACAAAATTAATTCGCAGCATTGTTTTAAAACAATTTTATGTTATCGTTAAATTATATTGAATAATACTGGCACAGTTATGGCAACAACCAGCAATTACACGGTAATTGTAAGGTAATTAGCGAGAAATAATAGGGCCGTAATAATATTTTTGAAGTTTGCATACTTATGGGTACTTTACTTTTGCTTAACATGTTACTACACGAGAATTTTGATGTTGTGGTAATTATGGGAACTCTAAAAAATAGAACTATCGGACAAAAGGTAATTAGTAAAAACTAATCTACTTATACCTACATTTTCTCTGCTGCATAGTTAATAAAACACATTCAATGAGTTATCGACACAGACTTAATACTTTACATTTATAAAAATGATACAATAGAGGGCAGCACATACCACAAATTTTGATGTACCTAAATCTAACATCCTCACTAAAATGTATCGGTACCTACCTACATGTATCTATGTGCATAATGACATATCAATAGAAGGTAGTATACAATGACATCGAAAGTATTACTATTATACTGGGTGGCGCAAAAGTAAAGACCCTATTTGGTTCAGCTATAACATTTTTTCTAAATTAGAAAACTAGATTTAGGTTTTTTTAAATGTATATTTGTGCCATTAAATTTCGTACCATTAGGATTTAAAGATGATGTCTTTTAAATGGTGACCTCCAGAGTTGATACACATTTGAGCCCTATTTATGACATTTTGCATAACTTGCCGTAACACTTCCTGCGATATGTTCGTTATTTCTTAACGAATGTTTTCTTTTAGAGCTGCGAGAGTCTGTGGCTTGTTCACATACACCCGAGATTTCAAAAAACCCCAAAGAAAGAAGTCTGGACTGGTCAGATCGGGTGATCTTGCAGGCCAAGGCAAATCGCCAAAACGAGAGATAACTCGGCTTGGAAAAGCGTCCCTCACTAAGTCCATAGTGTCGCGCGCTGTGTGTGCCGTAGCGCCGTCTTGTTGAAACCAGATGTGCTCCAGCCCCAATTCGTCCAAACTGGGTATCAAAAACTCACGTAACATGGTTCTGTAGCGTTCTCCAGTGACAGTTATCGCATTGCCTCCAGCGTCTTCGAAAAAATAGGGTCCGATCACTCTGTCAACACAGATGCCACACCATACAGTAACTTTTAGTGGGTGTAGAGGTGTTTCTTGAATAATGCGCGGATTATCAGTGCCCCAGAACCGAGTATTCTGCTTATTGACATGCCCTGAGAGATGGAAATGCGCTTCGTCACTCATAACCAATTTTGAAGGAAAATCATCTTGCAAAATGTCATAAATAGGGCTCAAATGTGTATCAACTCTGGAGGTCACCATTTAAAAGACATCATCTTTAAATCCTAATGGTACGAAATTTAATGGCACAAATATACATTTAAAAAAACCTAAATCTAGTTTTCTAATTTAGAAAAAATGTTATAGCTGAACCAAATAGGGTCTTTACTTTTGCGCCACCCAGTATATATACAGATGGGGTCGTTGGGAACATATCTATTTAGGTATCAGTAGAAGACCGTCCTCATATTAGAAAATGTTATTGCCGTCGCTTTGTTATCTGCAAGTGTGATAGAGACAATAATAGAGCCCGTGAGTGAATTTACCTACATCTTAGCGTTTCGGCGTAAAATGGTTTTCACCCTCGAAAACTTCATACCTTTTATTTTTGGTGTCAATCGTTTAGATATGATCTATGCTTGTACGTTTTGATTTTTTAAAATGTTTTGTATCCAAATTACAACTATTTTTCTTCGTCATGATTTTGAAGCGATAAATTTGCCGCTTTCGGTGACTATAACTACAAAGATATTGCAAAAAATCAAAAAAGGAAGACGCACGAGCATAGTTTTTCACTGTGTAGGTAACATAAAAATCATCAAAATCGAATCGGATAATATTTATGGGCAGAAAAACATTGGTGCTTTTTGTATAGACTTGAGGGTGGTAACTATATTATTTTCTTTCTTTTCTATTTCTTTTCTACCCATATTACCAAGATAATTTAAAAGTCGTACATTGCATTTGTAAACCAACACCCTAAATGATCCTCTTATCATAGCAATTTTAGTAATGCATAGAAGCAGAAACACGCCACGATCCCTTGTCTAGTTTACCAAAGCCCCTCCATAAATCCAGTTCCTAAGAACAAATAGTGTTGGGAGCTAACCGTTGCAATTTATAGAGGAATTAATCAGCATAGTCTATTTGTAGCCAGCGTTAGTAGGTACTTTATTATGCGCGCTATTCGATCAATATTGCTAAAAATCAGCTGTGGCACAGTAACATTACATACATCACAGATACCTTATGTATATGTAGGGTATATGTAGATAGGTAGGTATTGTGGTACTAGATATAATGCTTTATAGTCAATAGTCAATAAATAAATGATTAATTACTCAAAGATCACATACATAGACCGTGGACCCTAACCAGGATTCCCTGTATCTAGGGATCCAGGAACTACGAGGACCATGGCCCCATAATATCCAGACTTGACACAAGTGCTTCATCACTTGTCCTGTCGCGGGACCACCACACCACAGAGCTGAGGCTGTCATAGAATAGATCATTTTTTTTATGTAAATGAATGACGTGACGAGTTAGTCGTTCGCCTGATGTTAAGCGTCACGGCTGCCCATAACAGTTGCAGTATCACTCGGAACTCTAAATTATAAAGTTTCGCGTGACACTGCACCGCGCACGTCATCCTGAGACATCACACAGTCTAGTAGTTAGATTACTAGACTGTGAGATCAGATTATAAAGTCTAATTTGCCCAATAATTACACTAACTACAATGCCCTTAAAACTGGAACACAGTACCTAGTGCTTGCACAAAACTGCTTGGCGGCAGAATAACTGGCAAAGTGGTGGTAACTACCTAAACGAACTTTGCAGAAAAGTCCTACCACCTAGTAAAATGTAGTACTGTGGAAGGGGTGTGCTAAGAAGAGATATTAAGTCGACCGTCCTGGTATTTGAAAATGTTAATGCCGTCGCACTGCTCTCCACACGTATATGATAGAGATAATAGAGCTAAAACGCTAAAATGTAGGAAAATTAAAACCTTTATGTACTATATATCTATTCTGTGCTTTAGGTAGGTACCACCGCTTTGCCAGTTATTTTTATTGTACCCACTGCTGAGATACGGGTCTTCTCTCTCATGGAAGGAGTAGGTATAGGCCATAGGCCACCACGCTGGCTGATGGGGGTTGGCAGACGACGTTAAATGTTCTCGAATTTTGTGATTCTTGAACATGCTGGTTCCCTCACGATGCTTTCTTTCACCGTAATGTAAGAGCGAGAACAAATTCTGCACATAACTTAAAAAGAAGTCATTGGTGCAACCGAGTAGGATTTGAACATGGGTGCGTCATTTTGAAAGACTCTCAGGTTACCACTAAGCCATACCTGCTTGCTCTCACGTTGATGGTGATCCAGCTCCACCACTTTAGATCAACACATACAACTTTTGATTAAATTGCTCTAACCTAGCCTGTCATATTATTGAGGTGTAGTTTGACTTCAAAATTAATTTGCGAACTTCCCGACTTTTGGCAAAACGACGTCAAATTACTTGATTATGGGCATTCAAACAATTTTCGACCAAGTTTTAAGGGTTCCAAGATGAATAAATTAATTTAGTTGTTTTCCTGTCACATACCTATACAAAAATCAAAAGGCATCAAACTTCGCAGGGCACAGTCCTAATAATAAATATACCTTCTTCATAACACACACAAATCCATCAGCCCATCTCATTCCCACACTGCTAGGGCATCCCTGATCTGACTGATCTCTGTGAGCGAAGGCCCATGCCTTCGCTCACAGAGGGAGAGATGTAAGTTCCATAGTACTATATAATTATCTATTCTGTGCTATACATAGTCTACGCTGGCCTTGTGCCCAAGTGTGGATCAGTATGACACAATGGAGGCCATCGCAATTTTTGGGATTCTTGAACTTGCTGGTAGCCTCCACCGTTGAGAGCGAGTTCTAATTCCACTGGACAGTCATTGATGCAGAACTAAGGAATTCGAATCATGTAGCGTATACAGAGGACTCTGAGTCGCACGATCTAACACTGACCCAGAGTATCTGTCTCTATGAATATGAAAAAGTAGTCAAAAACTAAATAAACCTATGAAACCTATCATATTATTCCAACATTAATCACACAGCACACTCCAACTAAGCTGGAATGTCGTAAGAGCTATCCTGTAATTAGTATCAATTAATTATACAACAAAGATTATTATCTTGTTCCGCTACAGCTGCCGCCATTAATCCTACTAATTAATTGTATCTTGTACAAAAACTATTGAGAGAAAATCTAGACTATTATTCTAAAAGTAAATATACCTAGGACTTATTTGGTTTTGGAATAATAGACTATATTTATTCAAACATATCTATAGTAAATTTACTAAAAGTAAATAATGACCAACTTTTTAAAAAGATTATGATATAACTTTATCTTTCTTTTTTTTAACGGGCAAGGTGCCTTTATTCTTTAAACTTACTTCATCTTTGAATGGTAAGTGGTGATTTTTTCATTTAGGTACTTGTGAATTAAGGTAGTAGGTACCCTACGTATAATAATAAAGATTAAAGACAACTTTTTTTCTACTAATTGCGACAGCTATTACTGTGAAATAGAGCAATTAGTGTTAATACATCACACGGAAATGCTGGATTGTCCCTAAATTTCTTTCTTTCTTTCTTTCAAATTGTTACGTTCCGTGACAGAATTAAAAAAATTGCTCAGTGGATGGATTTATATTAGAAAACATATTATACTTACTTACAACGCCAATTAATTTTGAAAAGTGGCTTTATTTAGCCAGTGAACGGTGTCATGCGGATTTGCTCACGCGCCAAGCGGCCGTGTCAGGTGAACAACTAGCGTCATTTATTCTCATAAAAAAAACAGTTCGTGAGCTAATAAATGCAGCCGTCTAAAGCTATATAGTAAAACGCAGATAATATTCTCCTTACAGTGTAACCCTCATACTAATAAACCATTGACTATAAATCCAGTTGACCAATGATACAACTTCCCCTCATATCGAAAATTAGTGGTGTATTTCAACCACTAACCTCTGCGAGGAAATGGGAACCCGTTGTCTTTTGTTCCATCCTGCTCTGTTCTTTGTAATTTCGTATGAGTTTGTCTCGTTTTGTTACCTCGTCCCCTGCCCGCGCAGGTGAGTCGTGTTTGTAAGAGAATTATGTTCACAAGCTATCAACGGGCTTTATAATCTTTGTAATAAACACTGTATATCAGTGGAATAGCTATTCAGTGTTTACTCTTGTTCTATCTTTGCCAATTTCAAACTTGACAGAGAGACGCTAATCACAAAATAACTATTCTTCCACTACACAATGTTCATTAGTAAGGGGTAAGAATATTGCGTGCCAATCTCTTGATATTTCGGTACGAATTCAGCTGATATTGGTCGTGACGTTGATTAATCCGTCTTCACTTGATACCGTCAATAGTTTAATTAATTAAGTTTTGCGGTTTCATTGATTATGCTGGATTTGGTTTTAAATAGATTTTCTAATAAGCAAATAATATTCAGGTGTTCATCATTGTCGGTCCCGGCTGTTGTGTTAGACAATAGTCGTTAAGCCAAGTCAGAAGCCTTTGGGCGGTCATAAAAATGAGGCGTTTTATTAAAAAAAAAAGAAATTATAATTTATGTATGTCGATGGCGCCAGTTGTGGTTTTACTAAAAACTGTCACTGTCACTGTTTCAAGCATAGACCACAGGTTAGAGGAAAAGTATCACGATAATGACTGACAACTCTAAACTCTTTCGTCTCTTTATTTTCGTTGCGGGATAGCTCGGCTTTATTTTGGATCATAATATTAACGTTTATCTATCTCGCAGTTCTACTGTACTTTAATTTACATAAGAAGAATGCTCCACAAACTACTTAAGAGATACTACAGACAATGTAATCGTGGGTTAATTTGTAAAGGAAAAATTTGAATCACGAGCGGGATTGCGATCACGATGGATGCGGGTTCAAGTCCCGCTCGTGATTCAAATTTTTCCTTTACAAATTAATCTGTAGATTACGCTGAGCAGGTGATACTGCTATAAAAGTCATAAATAATGTAATCGTGGACCACTCAACTGAATTTGACATTTCGTTGTAGTCTAAGCATTTTCTTATGTTTAAAATACTCTGTGGTTTGAAAGGTTTAAACTATGTACTTACAGCGCCATCTAGAAAAGGAGCGGAACTAGTGTTTTTTTTAAATAAAATGCCTCATTAATATCTATGTTTATTTAGTATTTTTCAAAATTATGAAGTCATTAAAACATCTGAATGTTTGTTGGGAAAACACTAAATTTTTTTTTGTAAAAATATGTTTGATAGAAACTGGGTAAAATTGGTACATGGTACAAATTTTTCGAGGGAGGTTTGCGATTTTTTTCTGTAAGGCTAAATTAATGTATCTTGTATTTGTGGATATCACGGCATACTTAATGATATGAATTACATGATAAATATTAAAATCAAAGCCCTACATGCTCTAATTTCACCACGAAACGTGCCAAAAACACCTTTTTTACCCTACCTTAATAGGAAAATTCAATAATGTAGTACGGCACTACGTTTGCCGCAGAATATGAATTTGATTCGTCCACAGGCGAATGACTTTTACGTTCGTTTACGACAAGAGGAAATGGGACTAATATAAACAAATACGTAATATTTATCTTCGTTAGCACCTTGTCAATAAGTTCCAATTCTATCTTTCCTTGAGCAGTGAAAGAAGTATCCGATTATTTACCAGCGATAAGGTTCTAAGTGACGCTACAATTTCCCTCGAAGGAACCGTGCTGTAACTTGATAAATAAACTATACAGTTACGGCGCTTCCGTAGAAATAATGACAGTAATCCATCACTGTATCTAATTGTCGGATAGTTATCTTAATTATTAAAGTCGTAATACGTCTTAATAACGCCACTGGGCTCATTTCCAACGCTTCCAAATTTAAAATTCAGAATATGAGCCTTTAATAATTATTCTTTAATTGCATTTTAAGTATACCTAATTTAATTTTGAACTTTTTCTTTTACTTGATGAGTTTTTCTTCGAAGTTTTAAATAAAAGTTATTTAGGCTAGAGTTTTAAACTTACCTACTTAATTAGGAAAGTTAAGGCTGCGATTACGAAATTGTTTTAAATGTCTAAGGCTCGATTTTACCAAACTAGAGTAAATTTAACTCCAAGTATAAAAGTACTGCTTACTTTCGGATACAGCTGATTGACAAATGAAATGCCAATCAAAAAGACGCTATTTAGATTGTATCCTAGGAATAAACTTTTTATTTCTTGAAAATTGGTGGTACAAGGGTTATAGTAGGTACTCAATGTAGCTCGGTTGTTCTCGGAAAGTTATACTTGGAATAAAATTTATTCTACTTTGGTCAAATCGGGCCTCAGTATATAAATTTCCATTATTAAGTACTTTGTAGTTTTCTATGCATAAGTAGAACATTTTTCTATTTTTTTCTGATTTTGACTAGTAAAATTTCAACAAATTGCCTATTTCCCATACATTATTAGATTTTTTACGGGCAATATGCCTTTATTTTTTAAACTAACTACTACAATAATAAAACCTGTAATATGTACTAAAAACTAGACCTATTACTGACACTTTTCTTAACCATTATAAACCTTGTATGCAGCCTAAGTAATTACTTATAAACTAAATATATCAACCTCGCGATGTAGCCGCTCTTAGATGATCACATGTGCGTAAACTAAGCATAAATGGGGCTATTCAGACCTCAAGTATCTCTATTGAGACGTCTACCGAAATAATTAATGTGATCCTGGCGATCTTGTTCACAACAACCGCGACGGGATGCGAGTACTGTTATGTTCTATATTATAGAAGGCCTAAATAGTGTAGATTCAATGATAGTTACTGGCTCGTCTACTTAGCGAAGCAGGGGGGTCTAGTAAGGATCCCTTTCCTTTAGCGTTAACGCCAAACGATAACTCAAAATGTATGGAAACTTTTCCGCGGGTATGTCATAGCTAATGTCATCACACTACTATATTATTAATATTAATTAATATTATAAAGCCGAAAGTTTGTATGTGTGTATGTGTGTATGTTTGTTACTCCTTCACGCTCAAACGGCTGGACGGATTTAGATGAAACTTGGAATATAGATAGCTTATGTACTGGATTAACACATAGGCTACTATTTATCCGCGGGCGAAACCGCGGGGCACAGCTAGTAGGTAATATATCAGAAATCACGTAGACTTGGTCATAGCTGAGCGACTTAGAGCTTATGATTGTAGGAACCAATACTTAAGCATCACAAAAGATTTGGATGTTAAAAAGATGAAACAGGAGCCGTACTGTCACCTCTTAACGCGGTACAAAATGAAGACCAAAAATGAATCGCTACAGTACAAATTGCATGTAGCGATTCACTTTAGGTCTTCAGTTGAATCGCGTTATGAGGTGATAGTAAGGCAGCAGTAGTGCTCAAAGTCAAGGTGTGTGCGTAAAGTGAGATGTTTTCTGTTTGTTTTGTTTGTGTGGCTTTCACGCTGAATAGCTCAACCAATTTTGGTGAAGTTATTGTAGGTTACTTTTTCCCGAAAATTTGGGAAAACGAGCAAGTTTCGGGTGAAACCACAGGGTTTCATTTAGAAATACTTAGAACAAGAAGAATTTAGTATAAAAAGGAATAATTTTGACTACAGAGATAAGTCTAGTATATGTACCAAATTATAGCATACTCTTTCCACTATGTTATCGTATTGTAGACAGATTGAACTAGTGACTGCAAGAAAATATTAAAATATAGATTAAGTTACAGTCGAAATCGATTACTAAAAACTCGAATAAAAAATGAAATATTAGGTTATAACATATATGCTTTAATTGGTTTAATTGATATGATGACCTAAAAGGTTTCACCTGAGTTAAAAATAACTCTAGTAAATCAATAATATTATCTAGATTTCCATTTCCATATTTTATTCCCCATACAATTGTACCTATTGTACCTCGCAACGCGTGACCAAAATGCTGGCCTCTGTTTGGGCCAAAGGTTGAGCATTGCCATTCAACGTGGCAATGCTGCCAGAATTTTCGGCACTTTGCCCACTGGTAGTGGTTTGTTAGCTTCGTTTTGTATTATATTGTTAATGTTTAGTTTTATTGTACCTAGGTACATTTAAAGTAAAATACTTATGCGCATATAGACGTATTACATCACTGCCAGGGTTTTGGCAGTCTTATATACTGTAGTGTGGGTCTACAAAAGAGCATCTCCAATATGTTTTAACCGTCATGGTTATACCATAATAATGTTAGACAAAGTGGGGACGAAATTCTTGAGAGACTTGAACATTATACATGCCGGAGTCAAAGTGAGATGAGTCCGTTCAAGGGTACATAATTTATCGAATCCCAAAAGGGAAGTTGGGTCTGTCGTTAAACATTAATCTTGAACTTTATACCATAGTATGTAGGCACTATTTTTGAAGATTGTTCACAACGTCAGACGGAGTCCATATTAGCCCTCCGTTCGGTTTGGTCCACTTCTTAAATTGTCTATTTCCATTTCCATTGGTCATCTTTCTAATTTGTCTTGAACCTAACTCGTCAATTTCCAAAGCCGCCACTTCCGAATTTGTTCACTTCTCGATTGGTCCTGTTTTAGACATATACCTACCATCTATGTCAGAATCAGAATCTGAATGATTTTTAATTTGTGAGCTCAAAATCGAGATATTTTCTATGTTAATAATAACGTGACGTGACGTGCTCGTCATTGGCATGATGCAAAGCACCACGGTCACACGTAACCTAAATATAAATAGTTTCAAGTGATACTATTAACTGATGCGCTCGTCATCTCTGTGCTGATGTCTCAGCACAGATATTCCAAATCAGGTCAAAGTCTTATTTGCCCTGCTACTTAGAGTGCTCTTTAAGACGGAATACAGTAGTGATTGCACGCTACTGCTTGGCAGCAGAATTATTATTGGCAAAATGGTACCAACCTACCTCTCTAAACTCTGCAGGAAAGTTCGCATTACCGCACGTTATTCTAAGACCCATATCTAAAAACTAACATATCTACATAATAGACATTATATAAAATAAATCTGATTCAGATTCTGAATGGTCATTCGCGATCTCACTTTCATATAAATGGCAATAGACGACAATTGGTCAATCATGCTCAAAATGAGAGTCAGGGCATATAAGATACTGTACAAACCAAGTCATGTGAAACATGCGAGCAAAGTTGCAAGGGAAAGCATTTTAGAATCATTTTGGAATACTTTAAATATTTCTCACGGTATGATTTCTTTCGTCGCAAAACAATACCACATAAGTTATGAGGACAGTGACGAAATTAGGTGTAATTTTGATTCACCGTTATGCGGGCTTTGGCTTGTTCTAAAATTGTCACCATTTCTATAAAGAGAATGGCAAGTATTAGGTCAAAGGTTAACGGCTCGGCTCGCGCTCCTGATCCAAGGGATGTGTCTCAATGTAGCCTGACAGTGATTTATTAGTCCTCTAAATCTTAACGCTTTAGGAACCCTGTCAAAGTGAGATCATCAAACATTTCCTTTGAGAAGTATTGAAAACTTTTGAATGTTGATAGTGATATGGTAACAAAGTGGCCCACATGTATACTTGATTGCTTAACTACAGAGACTTGTACTTGGTTATGTTACAAAACTGTGTGACTTTAATATGTTGGAGGTAATTTGTGTATGGCATCGGGAGTTATGTTTTGTATAGATTGACTTGGGTAGAATATATACTTAATATTTGTAACATAGGCAACCTAATCCTAAGTAAGATATACCAAAACCAACAATTAAACAGCTAGCAAACACAGAACCATAAACAAAAAATAATAAGAATCTTCACAATAATATAACATCATTGCATTTAACATTTATTTGTAAAATCTTCAAATCAAACTATAATTTCTTTTGCTATTGTTTAAAGGCTGCATAAGATAGAGATAAAGCTGTAAAGTTAAATATTTTATTACATGACAATAGACATACAATTACACTAGTTTCAAACCTTCAAATAGAAAACATAACGTATGTATAAGACAGCCTGAACAGCATGATTTATATATCCTTGTTAGAAGGAGAATCTCTGGGGAAAGCTGACTCTGACCAGTTGCCAGCAATAGCACCATTATTCGTGCAAAATGACCACCATTTCGCAAAGATATTATGCACATTTCTTACAAATACGATGACTCATAGATGATGCGATTGTATGAAAGTTGATCTATTAGTAACAAGAATCTTTACAGTTATAATTATATGAAGAAATGTAGGTATCAACATTTTTCTTATATAACAATTATTTTTCTTAGAAATGGGCAATTATTTTAGGTTTGAAGAATCCCAAGATAACAGACTCTTCGTCTAGTCTGGGAATCAACAATTTATCTAAATATTTAAAATGTTCAATGCAATTATTAATTTAGTCATTTTTATCCTTTGAAACTAGTTATCTTTTCATGACACTGGTTACGTGTGGACCAAAACATTTGAAATCTTCATAATTTTCAATAAATAAATATTTTCATATGCACTCTTTCCCTAATAATCATCAATTAATGCTGCTATATTGCATCTTGTATATCGTGGACAGTCAGTAAAATTTTTAATCACAGTAATTTCTCACTGCAATTTTATTAAAGAATTTTGCATTCCTCTTGTAAGGGCAAACTCTTCAAAAGTGAACTCTGTCACCTATAATTATAGGACACATGACGTCTCTACGTTTCAAATACGCCAAGTCAATCCGCCGTTATTAGATAGATATTAAGCTATATATTGAACCATCTACGAGCCCTGAACCCAACTACTGAAGATAACAAGGGTACGAGGACAGAAACCTTAGGGACCCGCAAGGTTCCAAGTAGTATTGTACAAGATTGAATGTTCTATGATAACAATACTGGATGGAGGCATTGACCTCAAACCGAGGGCCACAAGAAGGCAGCTCTGAGAACAATTATATATAGAACGATGTACATGCTGTTTTCATAATTTTGTAGGCCATAAGTGTTTGGCACCATAATTGGGAAGGCTACTTATTAGCTGTGTAATAAGTCGTTTATATTAAGTGTGAGAAGATCCTACATAAAGTAGGTGCCGCTTAGTAAAGATTACAATAAAGACTGTTACAATGAAAATTCTATTTAAATTATGTATATTTGAATAAGTATAGGAAAAATATTGAATATAGGAACAACAATCAATAAAATGCTCACGATAATGATGAAATAGTATGAGTCAACATCTGAAGGCCTTTATCCCATTATTTTAGTATAATATTTTCTCTACCGATAAGACAAGACACCCTTTCCCAAGACTTGTGACTTAGATATACAAATTATATAAGTACATAGGTATAGGTTTATATAGTTAAACTTGGAGATAGGTCTGCCTAAAACATTATGTTTCACATCAAATACATTTATATAAATATACTAAAATACTTGGGTTTTGTATAAAATTAAAAAGTATAAATACTGGGTGGCGCAAAAGTACTGGCACTAAAGAAAATACTTTTATTTTTTTTATATGACATTTTCTGTCATTCTGTTGTTGAAAATTGTGTAGTGAACAAATGTAAAATACACTGAAAATAAACATGGACCGTTTTACTCCCCAAGAACGTGGAATAATTGTGTCAATGTTCTTACGGAATAATTCATCAGTGATAAGAACACAACGTGAATTTCGTCGACGATTTCCCCACCGTCCGGCACCGATTGGTCGCACAATTCGACGCTTTGCCACACGCCTTGAAGCAACTGGCTCAACATTGGATAGACCTAAGTCTGGGAGACCAAGAACAGGCCGTTCAGCTGAAAATATCGATGATGTGCGCGAAGATGTGGAAGAGTGTCCAGAAACATCAACGAGGCGACGTGCCACGCAATTGGGCATTTCCAGACGGACCCTGCAGCGTATTTTGGTGAAAGACTTAAAGATGTTCCCGTATAAAACTCAAATGACTCATCAACTGCTGCCTGCTGACCACCGAGCTCGTATAGATTACTGCCAGCGCGTCATAAACCTCAACCTTGAAGAGGATGATTTTCCTTCAAAATTGGTTATGAGTGACGAAGCGCATTTCCATCTCTCAGGGCATGTCAATAAGCAGAATACTCGGTTCTGGGGCACTGATAATCCGCGCATTATTCAAGAAACACCTCTACACCCACTAAAAGTTACTGTATGGTGTGGCATCTGTGTTGACAGAGTGATCGGACCCTATTTTTTCGAAGACGCTGGAGGCAATGCGATAACTGTCACTGGAGAACGCTACAGAACCATGTTACGTGAGTTTTTGATACCCAGTTTGGACGAATTGGGGCTGGAGCACATCTGGTTTCAACAAGACGGCGCTACGGCACACACAGCGCGCGACACTATGGACTTAGTGAGGGACGCTTTTCCAAGCCGAGTTATCTCTCGTTTTGGCGATTTGCCTTGGCCTGCAAGATCACCCGATCTGACCAGTCCAGACTTCTTTCTTTGGGGTTTTTTGAAATCTCGGGTGTATGTGAACAAGCCACAGACTCTCGCAGCTCTAAAAGAAAACATTCGTCAAGAAATAACGAACATATCGCAGGAAGTGTTACGGCAAGTTATGCAAAATGTCATAAATAGGGCTCAAATGTGTATCAACTCTGGAGGTCACCATTTAAAAGACATCATCTTTAAATCCTAATGGTACGAAATTTAATGGCACAAATATACATTTAAAAAAACCTAAATCTAATTTTCTAATTTAGAAAAAATGTTATAGCTGAACCAAATAGGGTCTTTACTTTTGCGCCACCCAGTATATTTATAAAAATAAATTGAATTGTGTGATAAACAGTGTATTCGCATCTGTCAACAATTCTGTTTTTATTACGCACATTAAATGAATGCAATCGTAAGAAGTAAATAAACAACTCAAACCTCAACAAGTAACTTGCATGGCATAAACATTTTATGACCACAACTATAAGAAACCAATCAAAACCATCAAAGAATAGCATGAGCAAATCCACGCCACCAAAAAAGTTTACTCGTAAAAACACGAGTTCAAAAACCTAAATTCAACAAAAGAGAGTGAATCTAGTGACCTTCAAAACTGACACAGTGTTCTGAATCCCGTAGATCAAGTCGCGTGACCGCTCGCAGATAGTTGTCCATTGTAAGCGATTAGGAAGTTTACTTTTACTGAGTTGCGTTCCACCACGCACGCGATCACATTCAACGGCAACTTTCAGTGGACGAGCCGTTACAGTACATAATTTTTAAGCAGTAAAGTAACTACGTACTAAATTACGATATAGGTACTCCATAGTATAATGAACGTTAATATGTGTCATGCGTTTATAGGAAAATATTATTGGGGATGTCCTCAATATTTGTATGCATGAGCAATATGCATCTAATATTGTTTTTTACATAATGTCTGAGCAAAATTATTCCTATTTTCATAACACGCCTTCCATGTAAATGGTAATACCTAAATTAGTTATCTCCTTTTAATTAAACGCGGTCTACCCACACATCCTATAAAAAATATAGGATCTGTGTGTCTACCAATGAGGAAATGTTAGTGAAATCATTGTTCGTACATTTTAATCCACTCCTAACTCTTTTACGAATCTTCAGTTTTTAGCAACGCAATATGAGAATAGTAAGGACTATAGTAAAGTCGCATTAATTATAGTTATGATAAATATATATAGTTCTCCAATCAATTCATCAATTTTGTATCATGCCTGTAACAATCGCGTCTTAAAGAGTGCAAATCACGATCAATCTAATTCAATGAAACAGCCACAGAATACAATGTACGGTGGCTTAGTCATTATCGCTTTGCTTGGCGATCATGAAAAATGTCTTAAGAATTGTAGGAAGTTAAATTACTGCCATTAGTTTGCTTATCTGTACATCTATTCCACACACGACAAAATATTGTTGGTATTTCAATGCTACAGCAGTAATGGAATCTCCTGTTGACAAATGGAAAGTAAAAGTATACGGAATAACGATATGACTTAGACCGCAATGCAGTTCTAATGCAAAACTTTAAGATTAAATATTTATGAAATACACCTTTGCTCTAGTTGCAAGTTTTATTACGAAAAACTGTTTTCGGATTCCATAATCCATTCGAGATTCGAGTCGCGAGAAACGAGGCTATTGATTGCGAGATCAGCCTTAATCAAGTACTCTGAAAATCGTGTCACCTTTGTTTTTGTTTCAAGAGGAAATGGGATCGTTTTATAACCCCATGAGGGAAATTCAAATTGATATTTTCAGATCAAAAGCGGTGCAAGTACAAATAGCGGTTTATTTTTAACAGCTTCTCGTTTTAGACGATTAGGTACCCATGCTTGCGTGTTGGATACAATTATTTAAAGTAGGTTATGATTTAAGTTTCTTTTTTAAGGTAAAAATGCCATGAGTCATATGGTACTGCCCACAACCCTTATTTTTCTATATACTCACATCATATTTTTATGTTTATCTTTTAGTATGCAGTTAACGTTTAACATTACGTGGATATCTGTGGGAATTGGGCCGTGTCAATGCGCTTACCGTCGGCAAAATAAGCGCAGCAATAAATAATAATATCGTTTTGGAGCATAATGTACAATACCTACGCAAAACGAGCATGAAACTCAAAATGAACATTTTGAAGTGTACAATATGCAAAATGAACAAAACTCAAAATTTACATGCACGCCCACGTTCACACACAAAAGATTTTGAGCAGCATTTTCTAAATTTTGATGTTTGTCGTACACATGCATGAATGTTTAACATCCACAAGTTTCGTTCTATTAATAAAATATTTTCTGTAATTTCGTAAAACACTAGTTGTATATTACAATATTTTAAACGTTATAGAAACGTATGTATTTTGGAACATTTTTACGGTGTGAGGAGATTAAATGTAGATTGCAGTTAATCTATGTGATGGAACCATAATAACATTATTGTGAATTATTATTAAAGCTAATTCTATTAAAAGGATATGAAACAGTTTTAATCTCAAAATTATTGTTGTTTATTTACTTCGCGCAAAATAGATTTTCTTTTGTAGTTAACTGTGTGACTGTTTTTGCGTGATTGTTTGTGTTTGCAATTAATTAAGTCGGAGAGTAATGTGTCGATATAACTAATTAAATAATTCCCAAAAGCGTGCTGCAGCTGTTTTAAAACCTCGATATTAAAAGTAATAATCAGTATTACTAAGTAACTGTTACTGGGCTAAATTATATTTCAGTTTTTTTGCAAACGCTACAACAGTGAGAGTCTTTGGCCTTCGCACCGAGAGGACGGTGGTCTCAGATAGGTATATTACTACCTACACCGCAAACCTTGCATGTCCTTTGAACTTTACTATCTGAGCTGTAATTTTAATCCTGCAAACACTCAAATGTCTTTAATATTTTAAACTGTTTCGACATAATTTTAGAGATGAATGCTTATTTTGAACATGTACATAGCTTCTGGTATTGATGATTTTATAATACTTAAAGTTTTTTTTGTAGTCTTCTCGTGTAGACAAGTGGTCAGCCCTAATGTCAGAACTTTTAGGGTTTTTTGTAGGCTTCTGACTTGGCTTAACGACTATTGTCTTACGACAACAGCTGGGACCGACAGCTTAACGTGCCCTCCGAACAAAGATTATAAAGCCCGTTGATAGCTCGTGAATACAATTTCTCGTGCAAACATGACTCACCTGTGCAGGCAGAAGCGAGGTGACAAAAAGAGACAAAGTCATAAGAAATTACAAAGAACAGAGCAGGATGGAACAAAAGACATGAACGGGCTCTTGTGATTTATAAGAAATTCATAGTATTTATTAGAAATTAGTGGTTAAATGCACCACCAATTTTCGTATGAGGGAAAGTTGTATCATTGGTCAACTGGATTTATAGTTAATACCTCCGAAGCACGGTAGCGCTCAATTGTAAATACCACTTTTACTGTATCTGTATTTTATGTAGTTTAAAAGCATTAGTTGGCTGACGTACGGGCGGTAACAATGAAACGGTGAGTAGCTCGAGATATCAAAATAATAAAACTCAACAACACCAATAATGGGTTTTTAAATAAGACAAGTTGTTTTCCTTGTGATATTTAAGTAGGTGAAGATAACATTAAATTATTACTTATTATAAGCTTTTATCTGTGTTATTAAAATTTGCATTTATTAAACGTTAACTTGGTCAGGTGGGTCAACCTCCGGTCGTTAACCTCTGTCTAGTTGTAAGAAATTGATGTTCTAGGCTTATAGTAGAATAAATAACGAGTTTTTGATGTTATATAATTAGATGCCTCTATAAATTTAATATCATCGCATAATTCTGTTTGATTTCACTAATATTTTGTTTAGGTCATGTACTTATTTGGATAATTTTTTGGATCTGAGATTGGGATAATTTTGATTCATTAAAGTTGTCTTACTTTTTTATGGCGTTTTTTTTTGTTCACTGTGTATAATAATAGCTAAGTACATAGTTATTGTAGTAACCAGCAGAGTGCTGTGGAATCACAGACTTACGCAGTACACGAAATGGATTATTGCGACAGTGCCGGTCACGTGGTAGCCCAACTAGGGCTGAAAGATAATGCTTACTCATAGGTACTTACATACAGTTGTAATTAACTATCAATATATTTTTTTAGACCATTAGAATTTTGTATTTGGAATGAGAGGAACGTAAGGTCAAACTTTTTTTTTGTAAAGTCTAAATGAATATACCTACAGTGTGGTCGCAATGTATATAAGAATAGGAGCACCCCATCCAGCCCCATCTCTTACCGTGCGCGTGGGTGCCGCTAGAGCCGGCTAAGGGAATATCCAGGGAATGAGCAGCAGCAATCTCCTCCGTCTGGTATTATAATCTACTGCGATCACCATGACGCCTGCCAAGCGTGGTGATAATTGGAACCCTCCCCTCCCAGAATGGGGCAGGCCTATGTTCGTGGTCATCTTCGGGCTGATGAAATAAAATAAAGTATACGTATGTAAACTAACGAATATTTTTCTTTCTTGTTTCAGCGATTGCCCTGTGCGCATGCGCAGAGGTCCCTGAAAAGGAAGCCGCCGCCGAAGCGCACAGCACAGACAAACGACAGACTCAGGAAGGCACATACTCGCAACTTCCATATAGATCTCTCCTTAAACAGGTAAGCTTTTGTACTGAACCGCCAAAATAAGCTATTTTAGCAACAGTGGCATCATCTAGCCGTGCGTGTCGTCTATGCCAAAAATGACAGCTATTTATCGCAATGTATGTTCCAAAAGACTTACTGGTAATGATGCGTTGGTGGAAGGTTAGCGCCACAGTTTAGAGCACCGACGTAAAGTTGCCAGCTCATTTATCGGTTTTTTATAGGCTGCATTTTGGAGAGTGTGCAAAGGAATTACACGATCTTATTCTTCCCTTCTTTCGCCGGACATCAAGGCGCACAAAAACACGGCACCCATATATGGTTGAAATTCCATCAACCCGCACTAAGCGTTTTCCTATGCACTTTATTAGTGCGAACAGCCAATGAGTGGAACACCTTGCCGGCGTCCTTGTTTCCAGCTAACTATAATCTGGGAGTCTTCATGTCGAGAGAGAAAAAGTATCTTCTAGGCATGCATGTACCATCGTAGACTGCGTCATCACTTTCCATCAGGCGAGACAATGGTCGAATGCTTTGCCTATAAAGAACAAAAACTGTAAAATCAATAGGTACTACTGCGAAATTACTTCCCACCAGAGATATAAATTAACGTTATCAAGCAAAAATATCATTTTCATCGTAGATTATTTTACCGATGTAATCGCTTTTCCTAATGGCAATTTAACTTGCGGTCTGTCATGAGTCTGTCTTTAAATAGCCTCCACCGTCACCTTCCGGTTACTGGCCTACTTCGAAACGGAAATTACGAAACATAAATTTTCTTTTTCGTTTTTTACCCCGCACCGCACGTGACATAATGGTAAGATGTCAACCACTTTTTGCTTGTTTCTTTGAGGCCGTAAATTGAATTATAGTCACAAACATGTTTATAACAATCAATAATAGGTACTCTTTGATCATAAATTCAATTTAGTTGTGAAGAAGAATTTGAGATATTGTTGTAGGTTTGATTTTATGATTTTTCTAAAGTTTTCCCGTGGGTCGTATATATAAAATTATCATAACCACGTCATTATTGCCTTATGCCTTTTTTTTCTTCGAAAACATCTGATCTTTATTGTAATAAAAAAAACTATCCACCTACTCCAATCGTAAACAACCCACACCATTTTGGCCAAGTGAAAATAAGCGTCAACCTGTATGGTTGATTTATCAGAGCTGGCCATTGCTAGCGTCACGTCGCTGGCAAAGCTGGCCGGCGCGTATGCAACGTGGCAGCGCGCGGCGTGAACAACGCGAAACTATTCGGTACCCATCGCTGCCCGCGGCGATCGCGGTGCGGCCTTCCACGAACACGAGCAGCGATGGGTACCGAACAGCCGACTCTGACGCTGCGCTGACGTTTCGCTGTCGCTTACTGATGCTACGCTGACGCTTCGCTGACGCTACTTGACGCGCAGGTGGGTCTGAAGCTTTATAGTTTAACCACTAGACTTCATATTACTCTGACAACGACGCTTGCGTTGGCTTAGGAATCTAGAAGCACAAATGGCTTTTTTGTATTGGCGACAAATATCAATGATTTAGCACAGAATTCACCCTATTTACATAATGTGGTTTAGTTACTGAATTAAGCTTCATACGTTTACTACATAGCTGACCCGCCCAGCTTCGCACGGGTTATTTAGAATTACTCCCTATATAACTCTGTCGAAGGAAAGAAAGAAGAGAGAGGAAAAATGATAGGGAAAAGGATGAATGGATGAGATGTCGTCGTCCCATATAACCTACTTTTCCACAATCTTTTCCCCTCTCCTATTCCTCTTTCTTTCGACGAAGTTAATTGTAGCTTCATAATCGTTGATGGCATGTTTTATTGTGGGGGTGTGTGGATATTCTCTTAGTAAATAAAAGGCGAAAGCTTACTGCTGTGAACGTGTTCTACTAAAAGCATCTATAGGTCAAAATCTAACCACTCTATGGCGTATTGGCGTAATAATGTCCCCGGCTAATATTTTCTGTATTGATAGTAAAAAGACAAAGCGCAAACCCTTTCACTGTGCCCTAGATTTCGTCACGAACTAAGTAACTAGACCTTAACTTAGGTGTGCTATTTGTTGTACTGTTTGTAGTCTGGGAGATGTTGACAATATGTTTGCAAGCTTTCGCGTCATTCTTTTTTTTTAAGATGTACCTTAAATGGTGTTTCATTAACTACTACGGCTAATAAGTAATTTAAATTAAAAGTAGGAAGCAGAGTAATTTTAAGAATTTGTCCATTAACACTCACTTCTGTCTCTATTAATTCTTTTACATAAAGAATGGTTAAAACAAAAAGCTTGATATTATATTTGATATATTTAAATCATCATCATCATCACCATCAACAGCGTGAAGACATCCACTGCTGGACATAGGCCTCCCACAGAGAGAGCCACCTTGAGCGGCTGCTCGCCTCCTGAACCCATCGGCTCCTCACGGTTTTCACCAGATCGTCGGTCCACCTAGGATATTTCAATCAATAAAGCTTAAACTCCGAAGACTACAACATTAGTTTTGGCTTAGGAGACTTCTATCTTAGTACTAATTGGATCGACCAGCAGCTCTCAGGCTATACAGGAATTCAAAATAGATGGACATAAAAGCGGAATGGATAATATAAATTGACCATCGTGTAATCATGAGGACTTTGAAAGGGAAATGTGGCTATCCTTGATTTGAAAAGGATCTACACATTCACAGTTGACGAAATTCAGTTGGTAATATGTGCCGAACTTGGTTGTGATTATCAATTTTGGAAGCAGCTATTTTTAAATGCTAACAACTGTTAAAAATATAAAAGAACCACCTTAATAAGCAGCCAAGGAATGGAACACTTTACTAGCGTCATTGTTTCCCGATAAGTACAATCTGGAGCTCTTCAAGTCGCGAGTGAATGTATCTTCTAGGCAAGCATGTACCATCGTAGACCGCGTCGTCACTTTCCATCAGGTGAGATTGCGGTCAAATGCGGGCCTAATTAGTTATAAAAAATGGATTTTTATTGTGAATTTGCTGTTATGTCCTTATGTCTTATGCTGACAAGCGTTTGGCCACATCTCACCTGATGGTAAGTGCAGATGATGCCTAAAGTGGGACACGCTTACCCAGAACATACCTATTCACTCCGCTTTTGAAATAGATTGTATGTGGAAGGAAAAACCGTTGCGGGAAGCAAGTTCCATTCCTTAGATGTGCGGATTATTAAATGGCTATATTTAGATGGATGAGTGGCACTACAACTGTTATGTGCAGCCGTGAACGATGAGTTAGTCACGTTATTCATTTTTATTTAAAACTAGCGGCTCGCCCCGGCGTTGCACGTGTAGTGGTGTAGCCTATGTTACTCAGGGTGAATGTAGCTTTCCAATGGTGAAAGAATTTTTGAAAACAGCACAGTAGTTTTTGAGTTTATTCATTACAAACATACACACAAAAATACCAATCTTTCCTCTTTATAATAATGGTGTAGAAAGCATGATTGTCATATGTTTGCATAAGATGTAATCGCAATCTATACCTATGTTGGTGACTCAATTTTTTGTCTGTTGATCGGAATTCATTTAACCCTTTTAATGTAAGGCAGACAACAATTGAACATTCTATATTATAAAACACTGTTTTATTCTATATTATATTAGTGATCAAAAAAACGATAAACTAAGTGAGATTTTGTCGGATGAACCATAGAGAAAATAACCGCTTAGGATGAACCTTTAAGGCACCCATTTTGACTAGGTACTGTAGGTACCTCATGTGGTTCGTAAAGCGAATGCAAGATTATTCTATTTTGTGTGGATATATATTTACGGACTATTTTTTTTTTTTCATAAGAAGATTTTCAACTAAAATCATCGCCATCAAAGTTTTTGATTTAAATTTCAAGTAATTTTACATAATGAGATACGGTTTAAGCTCACTTAGTAAAATAGAGTGGACTTTCAAACTTGAAAATACCCTGAATCGTGAAGTCCAAACTTCGTCTGCACTATTGCAGGTTGGTACTATGCTCGAAATTTGAATTACAAACTTTGCGGTAACGCTAGCAAACTTTAACTTACAATAAAACGGATAGAAACAAAAGAGAACTTTAAAAACTAAGATTATTAAGTTTATCTTACATTTTTTGATGGTTCAGCAGCAATTCAGTTTACTAGTAGTTTAATTTGTTATATATATATATATATATATATTTTTTTATAACTAAACTATCTTCTGCCTGCGGCTTCGCCCGCGTGGACTATCATAATTTCAACAATTTTTTTAACCCCTTTAAGTGTTGAATTTTGAAAAACTAAAAGGTAATATTTCTTTTATTTTTATACTTGTTTGTATATGTTAAGTTTCAAAACGATACGTCACTAAATGTAGGTTTTTCATACAAATGTTTTTTACCCTTTTGCCCACTTAGGGGTTGAGTTTTCACAAATCCTTTCTTAGCACGTGCTTAAGTTATAAAAAGAAGCGACCGTCCAAATTTCAAGTCGTATTACGTGTAGTGGTTTGGGCTGTGCGTTGTCTGTCAGTCAGTCAGGATAAAGCCTTTTATATAATAGATAGGCCCGGATTTGACCGCAACTTCACCTGATGGGAAGTGACGATGCGATCTACGATGGAACATGCATGCATACCTAGAAGATACCTATTCACTCGCGACTTGAAGAGCTCCAGATTGTACTTATATTCCTCACTCACATATCATCAGCCGGAAAAGGTCCACTGCTGAACGTAGGCCTTCCCATAAAACCCCACTGGACGCTTATCATAGGAGGGGATTTGCCATAATCACCACACTTAGCACGCGGCTTGGTAACCGCAGAAGGTTTTATTGTACCGAGGAAAATGCTGCTGTCCATTCCCTAAATTTATTTTTAGCCTCACTCAGCACAATAGTCGTTGAGCCAAGTCAGAAGCCTTTGGGCGGCCTAAAAATTCTGACACCAGGGCTGACCACTTGCCGACACGAGAAGAAGAAGAAGACTCAGCACAATCTTATGACATTTAAAAGAGTGGCTGATATACTGGGTGTTGTTTTGCGTCCTCTCCATATTTGAAGGGTTCTTTGTAATGCATACACTGTATCACCAGGGCCCTAATTCTGTATGAAAACACAGATTCCACACGATACAGAAACCACGTCGTTATCGTGTCTTGTTCAAATCGTGTCACAGCATTAGAAATACCTTCACTTTACATTATGTTATTTATATTTTGAAAAAATATTGATATATTAAGTGGTGGTAACTTTTGACGTGTTGATGTTTCGGAACGTGTCTCAGTGGAACATTATGATTTTTGACAGTACAAATCGCGTCATTTCCAAATTCATTTGGTTTTGTTTCCATTTCATAGAAAATAGATTTTTGCAGATTTCTTATGTAAGACAAGGAATTCGCGTGGTTTCGAAGTAAGGAATCGTAAAGTGGTCATACAGAATTAGGGTCCTGATAATGTAATTCTAATTCCACAATTAAGTAATTAGTTAGTACCCGAATATTTATTAATTAACATATTATATCGTGATTTAGTTGATCTAAAATCTAAAGAGGTTTTACCATTTTCCTCCCTCCCACATTCAGCAACATACATTATGAATTAATTTTGAGTATCTCTAATGAAGTTGCCACACAATATTAGATCTTGTGCCGTTGCCTCAGCTACAGAATAAATAAGCACCTAGCTCTCTAATTCTTATTTAATAGCCTTTACGACATTTGGACACATAATGACGGTATCGTTGCATGCCTCTTGCAAGGTGCAACAGCTAATAGTATGTTGTTCTCTCGGAATTCTGTTGTTTTGAAACTATTTACGTCAAATGCAGAAACACTTGATGTTATCTTTAAATTGCTCGAAGTTTCAGTTTTAGTTTTACACTTGTTTGTTGCGTTAGCATAACTGTAATACCTACTATCTGTAAGTAGTTATTAATAATACTGCAGATTGATTATACATATACTTACATTTTTTTTTGAATGACGTGATGAGCTAGTCGTTCGCCTGATGTTAAGCGTCACGGCTGCCCATAACAGATTGCAGTATCACTCGGAACTCTAAACTAATATACCTAGTTCCGCGTGACACTACACTGCGGATGTCATCCTGAGGCTTCACACAGTATAGCAATAAGATTACTAGACTGTGTGATCAGATCATAAAGTCTCATTTGCCCAGTAATTTCACTAGTTACAAAGCCCTTCAAACCGGAATACAGTAGTGCTTGCAAACTACTGCTTGCAGAATAACTGGCAAAGTGGTTGTACTTACCTAGACGAACTTTGCAGAAAAGTTCTAACACCTAATAATACAATCGTCATACAAACTATTACAGTCGTTTTATGAATGTGTTTTTAACGATTTAGTAAATGTATACTGTATGGGTATCATCACAAGCAGACTCCAACTTCGCTGGCAAGGTTGAAGTATTTGGCGACCCCTATTAGGTAATTGATTAGAGTGGCATAATATATTATATATAGTCAACCCAATCCATGCCGTAGTCTTCCCGATTCTCTAATCCCACTAACACCAAAGCTGAAGCTTGGTGAATGCTAAGCCGACTAGCACGATGACATAAGGTCGATAGAGACCAGATAAAGATGTAAAGGTTTTTAATTGATTGACTCAGGCGTGACTTCGCGGAAGTTCATCTTAAATGCATAATGAAAAAGTATATCTAGGGTAATTCGGCTAAAAATGACTAGATTATCTATATTGGGCCTTTGGTTTGTCCTTTATAATTTCCCCAATATAGATAATCTTATAGTCATTTTTAGCGGAATTACACTAGATATACTTTTTCATTTTGTATTTGTAGAGGTTATTTTAATTTCATTATTCTACATTCACTTTGAGCAAAAAGTAGGGCAAAAATCAGACACACATCGGTACGTTAAGATTTTTTGTAAACGGAATGTTATTATTCTTTAAACTAACTACTAATACAATAATAAAAACTAATAAACTAAATAAATATATATCCTACTGTTACCCACGATATCGGCATCGAATATGTTCGAAACCTGGTTCAGAAATCGACACACTATTCGTGAGGTACTTAAAACGAATCACACTCATGAGAATTTATTACTAATATACTACCTACACTATCTACTATCTACTGACAACCGATGGGGAAGAAAGATTCTCGAGTGGCGCCCACGAACCGGAAGACGCAGCGTAGGCCGGCCCCCCACTCGGTGGACCGACGATCTGGTGAAAGCCGCAGGGAGCCGATGGATGAAGGAGGCGAGCAGCCGCTCAAGGTGGCGCGCTCTGGGGGAGGCCTATGTTCAGCAGTGGACGTCTTCAGGCTGTTGATGATGATGATGACTACTACAACAGAATATTTAATTTTGGGATAGCAACAATGGCATATATACAGTCCAAATGCACCAGCCTACTACCGGTAGGTAGCGTACCTAACGTTAAGATTTAGGCTTCGATGTGTTTTTAAAATTATATATCGCCCTCATGGCAGGAAAGAAAAATACCACCATTCTTTTTAAAGGTTCGCTTTTCTACCAATTGTTCACTTGATCAGTCTCGAAGCACATTCCTATAAGGAAATATATTAGCATAGCATACACATATCCCACGTGACAAGAACGAAGACCAAGAGCTAGCTCGTAAAATGTGGTGTCATTTGATTAATGATGAAACTGAGAAATACTATATTGATTAAGGTTATTGACATACCTAATTAAGTTTATGTGGCATTAATTAAATTAAATGATGTTATTTGATAAACGTATACGTAATGCATTTGCGTGACTAATTTTGTTATATTAAATTGTAACGATTACATAACATTATACCTAAACTTCAATTAATAAATTTTATTAATTGTAGTTTTTATTTATATCTAGGTAGGCCCGCATTTGACCGCAATCTCACCTGATGGGAAGTGACGATGCGATCTACGGTGGTACATGCTTGCCTAGAAGATACCTATTCACTCGCGACTTGAAGAGCTCCAGATTGTACTTATCGGGAAACAATGACGCTAGTAAAGTGTTCCATTCCTTGGCTGCTCGGATTATAAATGTCGAGTCAAAACGTTTTGTGCGAATTGATGGAATATCAACCATAAATGGATGGCGTGTAGCTGTACGTCTTGACGTCCGATGGTGAAACGGAGATGGTGGAATTAGATTGTGTAGCTCCGCAGCACACTCACCGAAATGTAACCCTGTGTAGAACACTGATAGAACCCTAACGTTTATGTATAATTTTGAGCATACTGAAAGAGAACAAACAGCGCATATGAAAATGTTTAAATTATTTATGTTACAACACTGATCTCAGAACAGAATTGAAATGAACATTAATTTTGTACAAGATGCTGGCAATATCGCAACATTAAAGCTAAATCTACAATTAAACTAACACAATATTAGTCGTGCTAAGCTCTTGTACTGAACTCTTCAAAAAACATCTGCCACAAGATTTTCTTCCAATATGAATGTCACTTACTCGAGGCCCGTCACAGAGGCTCTCTTATTACATTCCTTATTTACTTGTGGCAAAATATCCGTATTCACTTACCAGACTAGAAAAAATGTAGAGACGTCTCCAAAGCTATCCAAGTGAAACAAAAAAAGGAACACGAAATTTCTAAATCATATCTTTCTGCTCGCATTTTTATCCACTAACTGCTGCCTAACTCCACAGCGGCGTAAGTACTTCTGGTAACGCTGCTCGAGAATAGTTCAATTGAAAATTTGTATATATGTTTATTTATTTAACGATAACCTTACAGTCTAAAAACACCAAAACGCTACATATCTGATAGCGTAACAGAAATTATCTGTGAGTTTAAGTTATTTTATACGCATTGTTTAAGATCCGCAAGTTCCAGCATGTCGACATATTCAATGGAATATGTCGACATGCTAGAACTTGGGCCTAAATAGATTGAGCATAGATAACGGTCTAGTTGTAGGCGCGTTGTTGGCATGGCAAGTGCGTAGCACGGGACACGAGAACACCCGGTGCCGGCGACGGCTCCCGGTAAGAGTGTAATTATTGGGTACAAATGAAGTCAGAGCAGCCAACACCGTCGGATTGTTAACCCTGTTGCGAAGGATCTGAAAATAGTGGATAAATGGCAACAGTTTACGTCTTAACTTTAATGTATCTACTCCGATCATACCTGATCCAATATAGATATTAGGTACCTACTACATAAAATAATTGTGTATTTAGCATGTAGCGATATTTTGGCTAAGCGTTGTATATTTTTGAGCGCGTCGTCTATACTTATTCTTTTGTAGCTTGAGATTCAAGCAAACACGGGACGTGCTAAGTATTTTCAAGAAAATATATTTTCTACCTAACTTGTATGAACAGGAACACCCAATTACAAGGTACATCTAAAAAGTAGATGCAACTCTATGGTGTGACACAAGTGGTAGATACCTTACATTGATCTAAATCTATAAATAAGTACAAGTGCAGGCAATATTTTGCGAATATCTATAGTAGATGTAGGTATTCTTTTTTTCATCCGATGCTCGTTAGATGTAGGTATGCTACTCCCGATCGGTGACACTATTGTAGGGGTTGTTAGAGATCCACGCAATGCATACTGTTCTGAAGTGCACTCCATTGTTACGCCTTAGCGTTATAGTCCAACAAAATTAATAAACAATAACAACTAAAACATTATTTTTCAAAGCAATAGTAATATCTCTACGCATCCACCGCAGACCACAGATGTTGCTATACTGCATGTCGTAAACGGAAACGGTTTGCGTATATGTAGGTAACCCATATCTACGCAATCGATCATCTACATTCTTCAGACCCCGGATATGTCCAAACAACCCGAGCTAATTGATCAATCCACCAGCGCATGAATTCTCCGCCTACTGTTTCGAAAATAGTCGATAAATCGTATTGTCTCAGTTTTCATCGGCTTTCGCTGGACACGCGTCTATGTAATACTTAATTGAGTGTTATGACAACATGACATAACTATGTAGTGCCACATCTAGAAATTATGTCGCAACCGTGACTTGTGGACGTAGATAAAGCACACCATAGCATGGGATCATCGGTTAGTTATCATATATATATAATGAATAGTATCAAGCGAGTGAATAGGTATCTCCTATGCAAGCATGTACCATCGTAGACCACGTCGTCACTTTCCATCAGGTGAGACTGCGGTCAAATGCGGGCCTATTTAGTAACAAAGAAAACAGTCAACCCTTGTACAAAGGTCAACTGATATGACTTCATAATATTTATAGAAACAGGATATCCAAAATATACTGATCTTCTTCTTTTTCTCGTGTGGGCAGGTGGTCAGCCCTGGTATCTGAATTTTTGGGCCGCTCAAAGGCTTCTGGCTTGACCTAACGACTATTGTCTTACGACAACAGCCGGGACTGACGGCTTAACGTGCCCTCCGAAGCACAGACTGATGAAATCGAATAAAAAGATTATTTCCTCTGACATTCACTTTGACGCCAAACAAAATAAGCACATTGGCGTAATAATCATCTCAATAAGTACTTTATTGGCCTTGTCATCACTTTGTTTGTTAAATCCTTACAATCGATTAGGCCGCCGCTTTTTACACAGCTCGTGGGACTCTTTAGCGTTTGTTTGGATAAATTCTTTAATGTTTGCACACGTTTTTTGAGTAGAATAGTACCTTCAAACATTGACTACTTGGTATTTTATTGTGATCCGTTAAGGTCTTCATATTTCATTTATTTATTTATTTATTTATTTCGTCACAATCATTAATTAAGTACAAATAGTTAACTAATCATCCACCAACCCGCACTCAGCCAGCCTGGTGGATTTAGGCCTTCAATCTTTTCATGTGAGATAAGGCCTGTATCCCAGCTGTGGGAATGTATCAGGTTAATGATGAGTTAACTAATAGACCTAATGAGAGTATTTATAAAGTAACAAAATAAATACGAATAAATAATGATTCCTATTTTTTTCATTTTCAGGAACAAGTTGCACCTGTTGAAGAAACTCAAGATGACGACAAAGGCATTAGGTACGAATTTACTAACTCAGAGTTAGATCCATAACATTTACACTCCTAACTCAATGTTATGGTTCTAACAATACTTTTACTAATTACAATAATTCTAAGAGCGGGAACGAAATCTTCCAACAAAAATTAACAAAATTATTAATCAGAAATTTCTTTCAAAATTTTTCTCTCTGCTAAAGCCACTTCTGTGTGGCCATAGTCAAAACGTTAGCTGCTTACTGAATCGTTAACCAATTCTCAAATCTGTTCTTGTTCAACAAGGTTCTGGAAACAATTGGCTCTAAATTTTTACTCAACGGGCTTGGAAGGTTTTTGAAATATCTAACCACTTTATTTTCAGTTTTATTTTTTTAATTAATTTGGTTTAATTTTGGTGGCATGAGGAATTACGGTGTTCGGACTAAAAAGAAGACAATGATCTAAACACAAGTCTGACCAATAGGAATCGGACGTCATCGTCGCTTCAACCATCCTCTGAAGATCAGAGTGTGAAGGTTGAAAGGCCAGCAAGAGAGCAACCACTCAATCAAGCAGCGAGTACGGAGCACCCTTCAACAATATCAGGAAACGAACTGAACAAATCCGATCAGAAACAAGTGAATGTAGAAGTGGTGCAAGATAGCACACCGCAGATTTCAATTGAGCATCGTGGGTTAAGCTTAGAAGATCGGCGCCATTCTCACATTCCTCCTCCACGGGACGGAAAGTCATATACTCCAGAAGAATTCACTTCTTTAGTTGTTTCTGGATTTGCTGTCACACCAATTCCCGATTACAATGACTTCGGGTTACCATCAGGATTAATCAGTCCCCACGCAAAATCCCCAGTACCAGGTCTATTCAACCAAAACCTGCCTGGTCCCGGTGGGCTACCTCTTCCAATTGACCCTTTGCGGGAACAAGCCTTGAGAATTGAGCAGGCTAGAATACTAGCTCATTATAGACACAGTTTAGCGACGATGCCACCACCTGGTAATGGCAAATTCTACACCCCCGAGGAGTACAATACATTGTTAGCGGCCGGATACCCTATCACAGCAGTTCCTGTTAATCCGAACGACTACGGCGTGCCACATCACAGGTCAATAATTGGAATCAGTAAAATCAAAATTTAAATTCTCGCTAAATTTATTTAAAATATAAATTAGTTAAGCTTGCTTGATTAACAATGAGAGTTCATGTTCTTAGATTGTTGAGATATGTTTAAGTAACGGTAACGCGTAAAGATTTGTAAATGCAGTATTACAGTAACATATGGAAACACTACTGATAAAGTAAATCTTTAAAACTGTATACAACCTTGTACGGACATACAATGTGGGTATAAAACCTACTCATTGAACACTCATTGTTTGGTCTAGTTTAGTTTTGAGTAGGAAACTGATCCCATCTAAATACTTCTTGTAATACGTACTTATACAATTTCCAGTCGGTCTGAAGCCGAGGAGTATCGCCCAGGTCAAGTATTTTCTCTCAACGCTCAAGAGCTTCTGGATCTGCAGCCTGAAAGGAAAGCTCCTGTTTCCAATGGCCAACTATTGCAGCAGCTGTATGCGAACCCACAACAAGAGCACAAGCAGAACCTGCAACAGCTCTACTATTTAGAGCCACAGCAACAGAGTGGACGTCAGGTAAGAAAAAATTATAAGTATATTCTTTCTATCTGTTAGCAAAACAAAGATTTCTAAAGATTTATAATTTATAACAGTATCACCTACGTATTCCGTTCATCATTTAAATTATTCCTTTACATTAAAAATGAATCGGCTTGATAAAAGTTTCTGTTCCGAAAATTACAGTCTCATTTAAGGCAACTTTACTATGATTGCGTGAATGAAGGCGTGATGACCTTTTGAGAACAAGATACATTTTAAGAAAACGGACCAATCCTATGGGTCAATATTTTGCCCAAGATCCAACGAAACAAATAATTTCACAACTATTCGTAGCTACTATTAGTCGTACTATTACGTATTAGTCTTATTGAAACGAGTGTGTTATTTGCCACACACACTTACCTAAAAGTAAAAGTATGCACTCACAATTTGACTTTCCGATTTCAGGTACCATCTCACACTGTGATTGCTCGTCCTCACTACGACTTCAACGGTGGTGAAGCATCAGTTGGCGCCGCCTTATCCGTCAGTGACACTGGCGCTAGTTCTTCTGGCTCATTTGACCAGGAGCTTTTGGCTTTATTGGGGCAGCCGCAAGTGCGACCAGAGTCTCATGCTCAAGCTTACTCACCAACGCCTCAACCGTCTACAACAGTAAGAAGTGTAGTATCACACTACCAACAAGTAAGTACTTAATTATTACGTTTACATTACAGAAGTCAATAGAACATAATCCAATCAACCTATAATTTAAAATATCTGAAGGCTTTTGCTTTTTACATACCATTTCGCTGACGTTTGTTATGAATCGATATTACATTGAATAAAACAGTATATTTTTAACCTCCCCAATCTTTCCTCTCTCTATCCTATACATTTTATACTTAAACTCACGTTGATTTTTTCTTTTTCAGAATGACAGATACGTCCCTAAACCTACAAAGAAGGCTTCCAAACGTACAAAGGTCCATGTGTCTTTCCCTCAAACCACGGAAGCTCCTCAACAATACCTTATCGAGACTACTAATATACAGCCACAGCAACAGCTACAGCCACAGCAGCAGCAGTACCGGGTCACACCTCAGCCACAGAGACTTGCACAGGCTCTCCGTTACGTACCCATCTCCCAACAAGCCGAACCAGAATTCATATATGACCGTCCCGAAGCTCAAGGCCTGAAAATCGTACCAGCCCCAAAATTGCAACACCTCAGACCTCAGCCCAGTTACAGAGTATCTTCTCAGTATCAGCAACAGCAAGAAGCTTCACCAAAGCAGTACAGAATTTTGGACCTGCCGCAACAGCTAAGACCGCAGTCCATCAGGCAGGAGTTGCGATTCCCATCTTCCAACGTCGAAAGGCCCGTCGCTTATTTGAAACGTTACCCTGAACTCGAAAAACAAAGATCAGTAAAAATCTACGACCCCATTACCGAAAATGCCCAACAACAACAACAACACGCGCAACAATTATATGGCGAGCAGTTCGTGCTGCGTCCGATATACAGAACGAGCGACCAGCAGCGTCCTAGGTACGAGTTATCGCCTAAAGCTGACCGTCATGCAGAATCAACGAAACCACCACAGTCAGCTATCTACGTTAGCAAAAACATACCAGCTCCTAGAAAACAGAGGCCGCAACCCGCTGCAAGAGAACAAATTGACATCGAGCAAATAAACATTGAGCAGCACGGGCGCAATTTAGACGAGCAAAGAGCACTGCTGCCTCCTCCTAAGAACAACAAGGCTTACACTCCTGAAGAGTTTGCTGCTTTAGTGGCTGCCGGGTACTCCGTCACGCCTGTTCCTGTTAGCGCGGCAAACTATGAAGCAGCGCAGTCGAGAATATCTGAGGAATCAGTGACTCCCCAACCAAAACGTAGACTGACACAAAGAAGACGCAACCAATATCTCCCAGTGAGAGACGACGCGCCTTGAACATCTTGCCTATATTTGTAAATAGTATTAGCTCTAGTTATATTAACTAAAATAGTGATATTTTATTCCGATGTTTCATTTTATATCATTCCTTTATTAATGAAACTGCATATTTTAAATTAAATTTTAGAACTGTATACTGCAGCTATAAAAGCAAATGGAAGCTTAATAATATTGCGCTCAAGAACTCTACAATCAGAAGAGAGCAACAGAATTCCATGTTTTGTGTTAGTCCCGGCTGGCCCTTTATGTTTAATATTATATGAACTGTTCTGTAGGTTTACACTTTAGAGTTCACTACAATACGTGAGTTTACTTCGAATTACTAGTCCCGTTGTCCCAACTAATGGCGATAGAGCAATAGGAGCAACGGGAGCTATTTCAATTATTCTAGTGTTACAAAAGTGTCACTGTCCCTAGTCATCACCAAAATTGGTACAGTAATGGGGATGGGTGACAACTTTTATTTAAATTCTTGCTGTCCTCCTAACTAAATAGACAGGTGACATGGTGACAGAAGAAATATGCCGATGAATGAAAATAATAAATTAAGAAAAATCATTATGTAAAAACTGTGTTCTGTGATAAACTATCAAAACTCCGACCCACCACAGGTCTAATAGAGTTTTTTCTTCAACAACAACTGGCACAATGATTAATAACTTTTAGGTTTTATACGAAGCGTTAAATTTTGAAAACATTCCATTTGAAAAAGTAATAGATATTTTTGTGTCAATTAGAGTTACGGAGTTCGTACATATTTTCCGTTCCATTTCCATTGAGTACAACGAGGCGTTCGCAAAGAACACAGCAGCCTTTATAACTTGCTTTATCTTAATGGATTTCAGTCAATAAAAATATTCATTTCTACATTAGAACCAATTCAAATATTCTGAAGCGGAGATCCATTAAATGCGGAGATATAATAAAATTATTACATTAGTATTGATTTCGGAATGTTACGTAGTACCTAACTGTAGTAAGTGTTAGTTGTGCCTTTTTACCTATAGGATACAAATTTTCTGTGTAAAAAGTATCATATTCAAGTTTTATTGTAGGACGTAAAATATCCACAAATATAAAATTTCATCGAAATAAGTTCAGCGGTTTCAACACTGAGTGGTAAAAAACAAACACAAGCTATAGCATTTATAATATTAGTACGATAGGATTGGATTTTATACATCCTGAATTCTTCATCATCATCATAATTATCATCAGTCTACTGCTAGAACGTAGGCCTCTCCATAGCACGCCACTGAGCTCGGTCTTCAGCTCTCTACATCCAGTCAATAGGTACAGCTGCTTTCCGGAAATCGTCACTGAACCTGGCTTCAGGGCATTCTAGTCCTACACTACGTTTGCCTAAACGTGGTCTCCAGTCAAGAACTCCTCAAGACAGCATGTATCCAGTTTTACTTCTTAGATAATCCGGTCAACTGTACTATCACAAGAAAGATAATTTCAGTGGTAAGGTTGTCCAGTTGACTGTGCCACGGTCACGGTTAGTAAACTCAACGCCTGTCCAGTCAACTTAGCCACCCATGGTTAAGCCTCCCATACTCGCGGATGCTTTCTCTCGCGAGCGAGATTGCTACATTTTTGATAGTATTAGATAACTGAGTTTACTTACGAAAAATCTGGCTAAACCACAGAATAGATAATAATATATAGAGTACTACGGCTAAATTATCGAGGATATCATTGCAAATGTTCAACAAAAATAACATATGAATCCAAACAAGTTTCATAAATACAACGGTATCAAAGTTTATTTTCTTTCTATGCTGTTTTTATGTATATTACAAAATTGTTTGGATTAATATGATATTTTTGTCCAACATTTGTAATGTCATTCACAACAATAGTTTAGCCAAATTTTTCATAGGGAAATTCAGTAACTTAATATCTTCAAAAATGTCGCAATGCGCGAGCGAGTTAGATGGATCCGCGTATACCTATAGTAGCCTTAAGTAGAATTTTATTAACACCTGTCCAGTTAATGTACTATTACAAGATATAAAATAAATAAATAAGCGGATTATTTTAGGTTCATAAGAACTAGGAAGACAATAAATTGGTCAAGAATATAATTGTAAGTTAGTCCACCTAGTGGGGGGCCGGCCCCCACTGGACCAACGATCTGGTGAAAACCGCGGGGAGCCGATGGATGCAAGAAAGAGCAGTCGCTCAAAGTGGCGCTCTGTGAAGGAGGCCTATCTTCAGGGTGTGATGATTATTGTATGTACCATGTCCCATTGTCTATTCTCCGATTACCTAGGTACCTGGTTTGAACTGTAGAACTTTTGTAAAGCTAAATAAAAATAGATCACAGAATTCACAAATATTTCGTAGCGCTCCTTAACAAGCGTTATGCTCACCTAATAATAATACAACCTTTTACATGAAACCTGTCATAAATATCAAGGCACATAACTTGTAAAGCCAGCACGTCATGGTTTTGACGTAACAGATTCCAATTTCACACTCTACGAACATATATTTGGCAGCGATGCTATCAAATTACCGCCATTATTTCTGAAATGGCGTCTTCAAATACTTGAAGATTGTGAAAAGGTTTGATGCTGTGGTTTGATGAATATGTTTTGACAATGAAAAGGATCCTCTATCTCGCTCGCATATTGCGACATGTTTGAAGTCATTCAAATGTAACTTTTTTCCACTTCTTCATCTACAATTGGTGTGTGCACCTTCAGTAGATTTGTTGAGAGAGTTGTGTCATTTTGAGTGTCTCCTCCAGTGAGGATATCTTCTCATATGACTACTTGGCTCTGTCTGCCTCTTAATCAAGGGTAAATATTCTTTTCCTCTTAAGGCGCGGAGTATATTTTTGGTTAAGGAGTTGTGCAGCTAGCGTGTTGAGGTGTCTAAAAGTACCTAAGTGAATTTACTTACGAAAAATCAAGCTAAGCTATGTTGTCATGAATAACATCACAAATGTTTTATGAAAAGTATCATTTTTTTTATGCGATTAAATGACGTGACGAGCTAGTCGTTCACCTGATGTTAAGCAACACGGCCGCCCATAACAGATGCAGTATCACTCGGATCTTAAAACAATAAAGAACTACCAATCAATCCAAACAAGTTTTCTTACATAAAAACAGTATAAGTTTAAAAAAACTTTGATAGGTACTGTTTTATTCATGAAGCCTTGTTTGGATTAATATGACATTTTTCTTGAACATTTGTAATTATAAATGTTACTAGCTGCACCCCGCGGTTTCACCCGCGGATAAAGAAACCATGTGCTGTTGAACTATCATGAGGGAACAAACATACGCGACAACTTTCGAATTTATATACTATTAGGATTATCCGGGCCCAGCGAATAAAGGACCCTTGAAAAAAAAGCCAACTTTTGCACAGGTCACCTTTGCTACGAATACAAACTGACTCTTAAAAACCCCAACTTTTACCACATGCCACCTTTAATACATACTTGCTCTTGCGGCACGCTTAGTACCTAATAATGGTATCCCACAGGAAACATTTTCTTTCCGGAATAGAAAGTATTTTGTTTTTTAAATCGTATATTGCCCTTTTTAACATCCAAATTAGTGTAAGAATTGGATTTCAAGTGATAAGGCTATCCTACAGGAACCATGTATCGATCCAGAATGGAAAGTATTTCATTTTTAGTACCAAATGCGGCGGCCTCTGATTTACCTAAATTCTGACCATTTTAACTGCGTTACGTCGAAACTAAGAAATAACTTTATCCCACAGGATCTCTCTATGTTTCCAGGATAATATTTTTTGGCCGTTAGTACACGATACAGTCTTTACTTCACTTAAATCCATTGACTATTTACAAAGTTGAGTTTATAGGGCTTTCCTACGGGAACGGGTTAATTTTCCGGGATAAAAAGTATCCTATGTTTTAATCCAGTATATAAGCCATCTCTATTCTAAATTTCATCCAAATCTGTCCGGCCGTTTGAGCGTGAAGGAGTAACAAACATACACACATACACACAAACTTTCGCCTTTATAATATTAGTGTGAAGTGTGATAGTGTGATGTGATGATGTGATTCATAAGAATATAGCTTAGCCAGATTTTTTATAAGTAAATTCAGTTATTTAGTTCCTCCAAAAATGTCAGAATGCGCGAGGGAGATAATGAATTTGGGTACTTTTACAGGGCCCATAAGTACCAAAGAGTATAATAATAACTGCTTTTTTAAGACTTTGTAGTTTTGCAATCCGTTTGTGTATTGGTTAGCGGTATAAATATGTTTACCTACCTACCAACAGAAATTTTCAAGAATAAATTTCCAAATAGGTAGGTACCTAAAGTTATGCCTAACTCTTTATCGCCACTTTCTACGAGAAACATTACTACGTGTGATATCACAATCATAGTTATTAACTAAGCTAATAGTTGGTTTGAAATCAGATCTCAACGCCATAAGAGGTACTTAGAGACAAAGAAATTAACATAAACAACGAGGGAAAGTCCAGTAAACAAGACAATTATAAACAAACATGTAAACAGGTGAGATAAAATAGCTCGGTAACAAGAAAAGTTTTGATGATAGGTAACTCGGAAGGTTATTTCTATGGCAGGGTTCGCTGTCGAAACTCATAAAATCGATTATCATAATAAAATATGGTTACAAATAAAAATCTATAAGTGCTTACTTATAATAAAACTGTAACAGATCCAATTCTGTACACTGAAGATATTTTGAAAAAAATTTTGGCAGGCTTTTATCTTCTTCTTCTTCTTCTCGTGTAGGCAAGTGGTCAGTAGTCCCTAATATTGAGGCTGAAACCAAAACAATTTTTTTTTTTCATTTTGTCTGTCTGTTTGTCTATCTGTCTGTATCTTGGCTGAGCATCACGCCGTAACTACTGAACGGATTCAAATAAAACTTGGCATGATTTGGGTTCATATTACGAAGTAGGCTTTATGATACTTTTAATCCCGAAACTCACCATGGTTCCTTCGGGATAAGGGATGAAAAAATAACAACCCAAAAATATGTACACTGTTGTAATTCATTAACGCGTGGTCCGATTTTATTCATTCTTTTTTTTTTAGAAAGTTGATTCTTTAAATATTGTCCCGTAAATATTTCAAGATCTTCGGTTTTGTGGTTCAAAAATTACAGACATCCAACCCTCAGCATTAGGTCCGAGTCCACACCTATCCTGTGCTATGGGAAAGAGAGAAGAGAAAAGATGAGGGAAAAAGATGAATGGATGATGGTGAAAGGAGGCATCTGCGCCGGCACCTACCTCCATCCGCCGTTTCACCGTATTTTCGTTAACTTAAACCTAGGTTAAGTTTGTCCAGACATATGGTTCTTGACAACTATTAACTAAGTTCGGTTTGAGTACCAAGGGAAATTCTTGTATTTGTTTATGATTATTGTAATGGAATAACGTCAAACTTGACTATTATAATATGGACCTAATTATGTACTCATAGTTATGATATCATCATTGTTAGATATATGTAAGGTATGCCTCAAATGGTTGATACCATGACCGAACACCATGTCGGGGTGCTTTTGTAGCCGTTCTACCGGGCAATACTTATTATTATAGTCTGTGGCATAGTCTGTGCTCGGAACCTTTTCTACTCTTTGATTCTCTCTATGTCAATCATCCCGACATGTTCGCTTTGTTGCAATATCAATTTCCATACATAAAAATTAATCTTACTTTCATTGTAGTAATCGTGTTTGTACATACGACTCTGCTGCGCAGCTGCTGGATTTCCGAGCACCCTGTCTCAGGAAATAACAATCATTAGGAAGAGGCTTACCACTGGGTGCAGCAAAACAGTGTTGATGTATGGGGTTTTATATTGGTAAAAGTATTTGCTTGCTGACAGACTTCTATCAACTAGCTCTAAACGTTACAGAACCCGCCTTTACCACAGAATACATAAGAGTACACAACACAAAACTGTAAAAAACTCCGATTTAATTATGTAGGGATACGTTTATGTACAGTAATGTTTACTACGCATATAAAACTCAATACCTAGTCAATCAAATACCGACATTTTACAAATCGTAAAGGTGTAGAGTTCTCAGAGACACTGCGACCTGGTATGGGCAGCCGTGACGCATAATATCTGGTGAACGACTAGCTCATCACGTCATTCGTTTACGTAAAATAGTTACCTATGCCAGGCCTGATGCAGATTGTTTCTTTCGTCCTCATTTCAGATGTGGTATTTGATGCCATATTAACCCCGCCGTCACGTAATATCAAGCCAGACCCCCATCAGACCTCCGTCATAAATCTGCGTGAACAACTGCAAACTATCCAACAACTGCAAATGAAATTCACTACTATCAAAACAGACCCTCCATATATGACAAAACTATTAGTTTCCAAATTACCAAAAGTAATAATTACTCGCTAATTTATCGCTCGAGGACCTTAGCACCATGCTCAACGACCTCAGTAGAGTCTCCCAGCAGGTTGGTCTTAAGATGAATATGGACAAGACAAAGATCATGTCTAATGCTCATGTTCCACCTATACCGGTAATTGTTGGGAACGATACTCTCGAAGTTGTCGACAAGTATGTCTACCTAGGACAGACTGTCCAATTAGGTAGGTCCAACTTCGACAAAGAGGTGGCGCGAAGAATCCAACTCGGCTGGGCAGCGTTCGGGAAGCTTCGTCCTATCTTTTCGTCCAAAATACCGCAGGTCCTGAAAACGAAAGTTTTCAATCAGTGTGTGTTGCCAGTGATGGAACTGAGACATGGTCTCTTACTGTTGGCCTCATTAGTAAGCTCAAAGTCGCGCAGCGAGCTATGGAGCGAGCTATGCTCGGTGTTTCCCTGCGAGATAAGCTCCGGAACGAGGAGATCCGCAGGAGAACTAAAGTGACCGATATAGCTCTTAGAGTTAGTGAGTTGAAGTGGCAATGGGCAGGCCACATCGCTCGTAAACTGACAACCGATGGGGAAGAAAGGTTCTCGAGTGGCGACCACGAACCGGAAGACGCAGCGTAGGCCGGCCCCCCACTCGGTGGACCGACGACCTGGTGAAGGCCGCGGGGAGCCGATGGATGCAGGAGGCGAGCAGCCGCTCAAGGTGGCGTGCTCTGGGGGAGGCCTGTGTTCAGCAGTGGACGTCTTCAGGCTGTCAATGATGAAAAAAAATGATGATGAATAATTGCTCACCCTACTGGTATTTAGTTTAACATAGGATTTTGAGGATTGTCATTTTTATGACAGTACTTATTTATGTTGATTTGTTGTTGCATGATTGCTTTCTTACCTAAGACATGGGGTCTTATCAGGAACAAAGAAAAAACAGCCCGAATGTAAAAAAAATCTAGTGATCGTGTCGTGACCGTTACTAGTTAGTGGCCAGTGTATTTGTTTGGCCCAATACCTCGCCAATACGCAATAGATGTCGTTCGCTAATCTTGCGTTATGCAGAAACAAAATAATTCGTAAAATAGCCCGAATTATTCCTTTCTATGGGATGAGGTATCTGTATTATTAGTACATTATATAATCTGTGCCTAAGAGAATGTTACAAATAAATGATTTGATTTGACTTGACTTCAGCAGTAGGCGTAATTTAGTTGTTATGTCTTTTTGACTCCTGAAAAACAGTTTCAACTAGTTTGGGAGTCTATATATATATGGGTTCATCATAAATTTGTACCTAACCAATAATATATGTCAATAATTATATTTATATTTGTATTTGTATGTGTTTGTGTGTAATGTGAATTTATAATTGTAAATATTAATACCTATCCAGCCAAACAAGACCTGCGAGATTTTCATCCCAAGTTAATATCCATCGAAATGTAATGAAACTGCCGAAACGGGTAAAAGGTCTTCGCGTAATTATTGGAAATCACTGCCTGAAAGAACATCTAGAAATTGGAATGGAATGGATCTTCGGGAACGATAAATGATGAGGCTGTAGGTCAAATCTGGCCAAGCAATATCGTTTGACCTAGTTATTAGCTCGGATTTAGAGATAATCGAGCCACGTTTCATCACCTTGGGATATTAAAATGCTTTTTTGAGAAGGATGCGATGCTTTAAATTTTGTTTAGGATTTTGTTGTTGTAATAGGTTCAAGTCTGACCACCAACTTGCTTGATGGTAAGCGACGGATGGTGAAAATGAAGCACGTTAATCTAGACTAGAAGGTACCTATTCACTCTGACTCACCTACTTACTTACTAATTCAAAATTGGAAACTTCATTTCAGCATTGTTCCGGATGCACCAGATCCACTGCACCCGTAACTCCTATACAGGTACAAAATAAGTAGCAGTAGATACACTAACAGATGTAGTATTAATCGATATAGGGCCTTACTAAAAAAAATAAAAAAAAATAAAAAAAAAAAAATGTGTGGACATTTTACACAGCGCCATCTAGCCCCAAACTAAGCATTATAGCTTGTACTATGGAAACCAGATAACTGATACAATACTTATATACTTTTGTTTGTAAATACATACATAGAATACAATATGACACCCAGACACAGAAAAAACACCTATTGTTCATCACACAAATCTTTGTCCCGGGTGGGAATCGAACCCACAGCCTACAGCTCAGAAGGCAGAGCTACTACCAACTGAGCTATCAGGCCAGTCAAACATTGGCAACTAAACATTGGTTGTATTTAATTAATGCTTAAAAAAGCCTGCATACATTTCGCTGAAGTGAAATGTCACATGCAAAACCAACACTGAGTAAAATGAAAATAGTTAAGTTTAATTGATACTTGAAATGAAGTATTGTTTAAATTTAATCATTTTTTATGTAAAGTATTGAAGAATTTTACAATGATCTGTATGCTTCACAATCTGCTGAACCTATGAATGTAGAAAACGACCCTAGAGCTCCAGCTGTGGAAAATTTAAGTATTGAAAACCTACCCCATATACTACCTTGGGAAGTGGATCGAGCACTACTACAAATGAAAACTGAAAAAGCACCTGGTAAAGACGGTATCACAATCGAGCTACTTCATGCAGGTGGACTGCCATTGCGGAATATTCTTTTAAAACTCTTCAACAAAGTAATGTTTAGAGCCCAAACGCCTGAATCCTGGAAAAATGCCATAGTTACATTAATCCATAAGAAAGGAGACATTGCAAAATTAAGCAACTACAGACCCATAAACTTGCTTTCACAAATATACAAGCTGTTCGCCAAAATAATATGTAACCGACTTACACGCCAGTTAGACGAATATCAGCACGTCGAGCAGGCCGGCTTTCGTAGTGGCTTTTCTACCATAGACCATATTCACGCGGTAAAGCAGCTGTTGAAGAAGAGTCAAGAATACAACCGGCCTCTGTGTATGGCTTTCGTCGACTATGAGAAAGCCTTCGACAGTGTCGAGCATTGGGCCGTGTTGAACTCTCTCCATCGCTGTTCTATCGATGCTCGCTATGTGAATGTGCTACGGGAGCTGTACAGTTTAGCATCAATGCAGGTTAAGCTGCACGACTATACCAACCCTATACCAATCAAGAGGGGGGTGAGGCAAGGGGACACTATTTCACCCAAGCTTTTTACGGCAGTCTTAGAAGACGTCGTAAAACTACTTGCATGGGACACATATGGGATAAACATTAATGGTGTCTACTTGTCCCACCTTAGGTTTGCAGACGACTTGGTCTTATTTGCTGAAAACCTGCATGATCTCCAATGCATGTTGCAAGACCTCGCAAATGCTTCTTTGAAGGTAGGTCTGAAGATGAATATGACCAAGACCAAGGTGATGTCTAACGTCTCTAGAAACTCTAGTCCAATCGTCATTGGTAGTGAGAGTCTGGAGAGGGTCGACAGTTACGTGTACCTTGGTCATATTCTATCTTTTGGCAAAGAACACCAGAGCCGAGAGATATCCAGGAGAGTGCAACTTGGATGGGCTGCGTTTGGAAAACTGGATGACATTTTTAAATCACGACAAATCCCACAATGCTTAAAAACTCGCCTCTTTAACCAATGTGTTCTGCCCACCATGACATATGGTGCCGAAGCATGGACGCTCACGCATGAGGCTGTACACAAAATCAGAGTTGCACAGAGAGCCATGGAGCGCTCCATGCTTGGCATCAAACTTGTAGACCGAGTCCGCAACGTTGAGATCCGGAAAAGAACCAATGTTCAAGACATTGGAACCACAGTAGCGCGACTGAAGTGGAGCTGGGCAGGACACATGGTCAGGCGAAGTGATAATAGATGGAGTAAAGTGCTAACAGAGTGGTGGCCGAGGCAAGGTAAGCGAAGCGTAGGCCGTCCAGCAGCTAGATGGGTCGATGATATTACAAAGATTGCGGGTCAAACATGGACCCGATTGGCACAGGACCGAGGCGGATGGTGTGTGCAAAGGGAGGCCTATACCCAGCAGTGGGATGACAAAGGTTGTGGATGATGATGATGATTATGTAAAGCATCAGTTAAAGAACAGTACTTTATAGAAATAGTCCAAATGAGATACACTTAATGCTAAATGACTTTTAACTGACATTGTGTTTTTTATTAAAAATGTTGACTTCAAAAAGATCACACGATTGAAGTGCCTTCACCTTAATAGAGACGTTAAGAAAAGTGTTAATGGACACATTTTTAGGATTACTCTACTGTAGCAGATTAAGTCGAAGTTAAACTACTTATTAGCCGTAGTAATGGCTAGATTGTAATCTTAATGAAGCACTAGTTAATGTACTTCATTACACAAAAAAAAAATTAATTGACACAAAATAAAAACTGTTATAGGACCGAGAATGGGTCGATAAGTAAAGTCCCATTAACGTCAACTTAATGCAATTTCACAACAGTATAGTGCCCGGGAAATTAATTACATTACGATGTCCAACGCTCTTCAGTAATTTACTTTTAAAACTGTAACATCATTGGTTATGGATAAATTGAACTTACATTAAAATTTTACACGCAAACTCTGCTTGCTTTAATACTCGTTCACTCTTCAGAAACTTTGAAAAAGTTTAGGTACTCAAATTTGCGTGCCTAGTTGAAAAATATCAAAAAGTAAATCCACAAAATAACCCTGACTAATTTTGTTTGGTGCTTCATACAGTCAAACGGCTTCGCACTTAGGTCAAGCAGCCGCACGCAGCCGTGCAGCAGTGCCGGGCCGTTTGTATCAAAATGACAATCACGTGACAACCATCTTTAGCAAAAATAGGTGTTTGGATTTTCCAAAAGCCTGTCTTACGCCACAAAAGGCCACACCCTACCAATATCAAGTCTAGCGGTTTCAGCTGACGTTGTCTGTATGGAGTCAAGTAAGTAGAGTCAAGTCAGTTAAGTCAAGTCAGTCAAGCCAAATCAGTCGAGTCAAGTCAGTCAAGTCAAGTCAGTCGAGTCAAGACAGTTACCATACCTGGTGGGAAATTCTATGAAATGGTTCTACTTTCCTTTCTTCACCACAGAGGGTGTAAAACTAAGTTTACGGGGGGGTTTCACAACGGTAGCAAAACAGGGTTAATATTAAGTGGACTGTATGGTGCGAATTAGAAGTCTGTACTAATGCCTAGACAGTAGATATTCCTACACAAAATCTAATAGCACTTGTAACGATCTTCTAATGATAAGGAGATCAGACTGCTGCCAGAGGATAAAACACAGGAGTACAATACAGCAGTTCTAAGGAATGGAAGCATGCACGTACCTGATGAATCCTGAGTCAGCTGTCCTTGAGACTCCTTGTCTCCGTGCCTAGGTCTTAACGAAGAGACCTAGCACCTCGTGGCGAGTAGACGCTCACACACGAAACGTCTGACGTATTTTCACAGCAAATCACAATAATTAAAGTTCACATCGTTCACAGATAGCGGTAAGTATTAGAAATTGGCAATAGTTCACCAAACTAACATTATTCAGATCGCACGCGCACGTCGTAGCTCACAGCGGGAGTTCTCCATTTTTATTACTGATTTGGCGGGTGGAGCCGAGCGCACTACGTAGTAGCTCGGCGATACTCGGCCGTCAGAGTAGGACGGCAGTATGCGCGCGTGCATGCGGAAAGGAGTAGGGGAAAGGAAATAAACCGTTACAAGTGCATTTCTAATAAATCAAATCATAACGACTGGATGAATATCCACCATCTCCCCCTCCTTGAAGGAACATCCTTCAAACAAAAGAATATGAAATAGCGTTGCGGTAAATATTAAAAACAAAATAGCGTAGCGAATTAGGTTGCGTAAATATAGAAAAGCAATAAATATAAAAAGCGGAGTTGGATAAAATCCATGAAAAGAAAAAATTATGGTCACCCTACTGAATAGGGAGCGGCGACAACTTTGTTGTCGGCCTAACATACGAGCTATCGCAGGTTTCCACTCGCGCGCAACGCACTCGACCGTCTTTGCCTGGGAAAACCTCGGAAATTCTACCGATTTTCCAAGACAATGGAGGTGCGTTTTCGTTGTTCAGAAGAACAATAGTGCCTACTGTGAGTGGATTACTAGCGGTGTTCCACTTTTCGCGCATTTGCAAATTATGGAGGTATTCATTTTTAAATCTCTTCCAGAATGTTTGGACTAGCGAGTCCATCAAAGCATGACGAGACAAAAGGTTTGTACGTTCTCCACTCACATCAGCGGCGGGTAAGAAAGCTAGCGGTTTAGTCGATAAAAAATGCGATGGCGTTAGGGCGGTTGGCTCTGAAGGATCAGAGCTCAAAACATATAACGGTCGGCTGTTCAGGACAGCTTCGACCTGATTGAGGACCGTAAGCATTTCCTCTTAGGTAAGGATCTGCTTCCCAATCACGCGGAAAAGTAGCGATTTAATACTTTTTATATTCGCCTCCCAAATGCCACCGAAATGGCTTCCTAGGGGAGGTGAGTTCTTCCAAATAATATTGTGTTTGGCGAGTTCGTTGCTAAAAGTAATATAATATTGGTCAGATTTTAAAAATTCGAACAATTCCTTTAGGAAGAATTGCGAAGAAATAAAATTTCTACCGTTGTCACTGTATAAAAAGCTGCACGGACCACGTCTGGATAAAAAGCGCTTGAAGCAATCCAAGAAGGTAGCGCAGCTAAGATCTGACGCTAGTTCTATGTGCACGGCTTTGGTGACTAGGCACACAAAGACACACAGATATGCCTTTTGGCTTCGCTGACCGCGTTTTCTAGCCATTGTAATATACAGGGGGCCTGCATGATCGACACCTGTATGAGTGAAAGCCTTGCAGGGCTCAACGCGACAACTAGGTAAGTCTGACATAGCGGGAAAGGTAGGTTTAGGATTAAGCCTAAAACAACGAACACATTTGTGAATGCGGCTGCGCACTAAGCGCCTAGCGGATAAAAACCAGTATTTTTGTCGTAAAATTGACATAAGTAGTTGGGGCCCAGCGTGACTATTTTCACGATGGTACCAATCTGCTATTAGTTCAGCGATGTGCCTATTTTTAGGCATTAAAGCGGGGTGTTTCTGATTATAATCCAAACTTGAATATGACAGTCGCCCTCCGACTCGTACAATTTCATCAGAAATGAATGGCGATAATTTTCTTAAAGCGGTAGAACAGGATTGGTTCTTTTGAATATTACGTATATCACTAGCGAAGCTACTTTGCTGAACAGCCTGAATTATTTTATTCTCGGCTATTTCTAGATCCTTGGCGGTGATTACGTCATTGAGAGGAACTATTTTCAGAAAACGAAGCACGATAACTGTGGCTCTCAGGAACTTTAGCCAAGACGAGAACTTGGAACCTAAAATGAGCAGAGGATTTTCCTCCTTCGTCACAGTGACATGAGAAACGGTCTTTTCTTCAGGCAATTGACTCTGAGTAGGAGAGAAAATCTTAATTGGCCAATCTGGCAGCGGAGTGGACATCCAAGCGGGTCCGAAGAACCACAGGTCATTATTTAAAATCTGCGAGGGCAAAAGCCCGCGGGAAACCATGTCGGCAGGGTTGTCAACTCCTGCAACGCGATATACGTTTTGCGATGGCGAAGTAGACTGAAAGTCGGAGATGCGGTTCGCGACGTAAGTATGAAACTTATGCGGAGAGGAAGTTACCCAACATAGGGCAACTGTAGAATCAGAAAATATAAAGACGTTATCAATGTGACAACGCGCGGATAGCGAATCATGAACGACGCGTAATAACTTAGCGAGAAGCACTAGGCCGTTCAGCTCCAGGCGAGCCAGCGTAATTGTTGGCTTCGCGGATGCGACGCGAGACTTCGAGCACAAAAGCGAAATGCGCGGTGGCTGGTCACCGTTACACACGTGTAGGTATATAACACAGCCATACGCCTTCTCGCTTGCGTCCGAAAAAGCGATGAGCGAGATGATTGAATCATCTTCCTCAATTCCTACATGGCGAGGGAACTTGAGGTGCGAGATTAGCGGTAGCTCAGATAAATATCTTTGCCATAAACTGATGATATCACAGGGCGGCTTGTCATCCCAATCGATGTGCAACAGCCACAGTTCCCTGATTATCAATTTGGCATACAGAATAACAGGACCAACGAATCCTGATACGTCATAAAGACGTGCGGTCAAAGATAAAATAGCGCGTTTAGTAATAGCGGCGGATGGCGGAATGTCAATCAAAAATGTAAAATTATCAGATGCGGGGAGCCAGCGTAGCCCTAAAATCTTGAACGCGTCATCGTCATCGAATGAAATTGATTCAGATTGTCTATGTGATACAGGTATGTGTTCCAGCAACTCGGACGAGTTGCTAGTCCACTTGACTAGATCAAACCCACCAGCTTTAAACATCTGAATCAACTCCTGCGCAGTCTTGACTGCCCTATCTACCGATGGAGCAGAAGAAGCAAGGTCGTCCATATAGACATCCCTTTCGATGACGTCAGCAGCAGTTGGCCACTTTTGTCTTTCGTCTTGTGCCAGTTGGCGTAATGTACGGAGAGCCAACATTGGGGAAGACCGAAGCCCAAAAGTGACGCGCTCAAACTGATAAGTTTCTAATGGATCGGTCGGCGAAAATCGATACAAGATCCTTTGGTAACAGCGGTGCGACGGATGCATATGTATGCATAAGTACATCATTTTAACATCAGCAAAAAGGGCAATGCGATGTATGCGAACATTTAATAAAATGTTAAATATATCAGCCTGCAAGTTGCAGCCCTTATACAAAATATCATTTAGTGACAGCCCTGAATCAGTCGCTGCACTGCCGTCCAAAACAATGCGAAGTTTAGTCGTGGACTTATCGTCGCGAATAACAGGATGGTGCGGTAGGTAATAACCAGGCGACGTACACTCAACAGAAGAAGTGCGTGATAAAATACCTTTGTCGAGATAATCAACAACAATATCATTATATTTTTTATGCAAGTCAGGTGATCGTAAAAACTTCTTTTCGAGTGATAAAAATCTTTTCTTCGCGGTTATGTAAGAGTTACCTAGTGCTTGCGGGTCATCCTTAAATGGAGGCTGCACTACATAACTACCATCTTTATTTCGCGTAGTAGTCGAAGAATATATTTCTTCGCAGCGCTGTTCATCGGGGCTTAGAAACAACTGGGAAGGTGGTTCCTCAATGGACCAGAACCATTCCACAAGTTGGTGTAGCGGGTCACTAGTGAAAGCACAAAAGGTGTGCGAGGAGGAGCGGGGGGAAACAACAGGTGCATTTCCCATGACAATATAACCTAAAGTTGTTTCCAAGGCAGCGGGTAAATTAGTATCAACACTAATTTTATTAAATAGGAGAATTTGACAATAGATGTTTACTCCCAGAAGTAGGTCAATAGGACCGGGCTCGGAAAATTCATCGTCCGCCATAGGTAGATTACGTAAGTGACCAAGAGCGCCGATATCGACGCGCGAGTCAGGCAGTCGCGACGTAATATTATCCACTACCATGGGCTGGATGTGGTACTCATGTCCGTCCTCAAAGCGAGAGGTGAACTTGAGTGAGGTCACTCCCAGAATTTTCTGAGTGGCCCCTCCTATACCTTGGACTTTAGAAAAGCGGCTCTGCGTGGAAATAGGAAGCGATAGACGCTTGCTACATGCAGCGGAAATATACTCACTCTGAGAGCCAGGGTCGACTAGACATCTCAGAAAGTGAGGGTGGTTTAAGTTATCATAAACTTTTATTTTAGCGGTTGCCAATAACGCAGTTGTTATTGTGTGCGAATCGTGATCATATGATACAGTACAGACCGATGTGTTACTGTTCGGATCAATAGCGGGTGCGGGCGAATAAGAGTCGACCTTACGCGCATGGGGCGCAAGGTTCTTGGCGAGAGCACGAGCATAGGACTCGGAACGAGTTCCATGCCCAGACGCAGTATGGCGTTGGTCATGAGAGGGAGCGGGTGCGATAGCGGGTGAATAATTATTAGCGGGCTTCATTTCAACATTTTTGTTGTTAGCGGGCGAGTTAAAATGGAGTAGCGAATGATGTCTGGCCGAACAATGGGAACAAGTGTTCCTGGAAATACAATCTATTGTTTTATGCTTCACACTTAGACAATTATTGCAAAATGAATTATTTTTTATGAATCTGTATCTATCTAATGGCGACATTTTCATAAAAGAAGAACAGCGGTATAAATGATCGTGTTTATCGCGATGGCACAAACTGCATTTGTTTTCATCACTTGCACCACACACCCAGTCAGTGTTTACAAATGACTTGGTCTGACTTTGTCTATTAGTAGGTGCAGGGATGTGCGTGTTGCGAGCTCTGCGCTGCGCTTGCGGCAGCACGGCAGGACCAGCCGATCTTGACAAAACTTTGCTTTGTTCCTTTACAAATTCAACAAGGTTTGAATAGCTAGGAATTTTATCTTTGCGGTATGTTATTTCGAATAACTTTACAGTCTCCGAATCAAGTCGCTGGAGTGCGAGATGAAGCATAATAAAATCTGATAAGTCGCCGAGGCTCAGTTGCCTAAGGGCTTCTACAGACGTATCGAAAGTATTTAAAAATGATTCGAGGCCAGTAGCGGTATTAGCGGATAGCGGTTTAAAACTCAACAACTGATTAAGATAAGAGCTAGCGAGTAATCTGGGGTCATCATATTTTTGCACTAGAGCCTCCCAAATAATAGGGTAATTCTCTGCGGTAGCGGGTAATCGGGAGCAAACAGAGGCGGCGGTACCAGTCAGTTTACCTACCAAATAGTACACCTTATCACTATTTGACAAAGAAGTATTTTCGTGAATAGTGTTTTTAAACTGTTGGTAAAATAGCGGCCATGTACGGACATCGCCGTTAAATGACATTAATTCAATCGGAGGAAGTTTAGGTTTAGATTTTTCTACTTGCGGGGGCGATTCAGATTGTTTAGTGGGGGCAGCATGAGATTCGATAACTTCCTTAGTCAAACAGTACATGATATCAAAATTAGTCCATTCTTGGTACTTAATGACGTGCTTAGGATTAATCTTAAGCGAAATAGCGTTGTACGAATCTAACACCTTTTCGAAATCTTTGTGCAAGTGATCGATATTAAACGCGCTGCGTATCAACAACTTTATAGTGGCAGAACCCGTATCCACTTTCTTAGCGATGTCGTAGATGCCTTGCATGCGTGCAAATAACATTTCACGTTTAGATTCGAGCATAACTTGCTGACATTTGTCCTCATCATAACTTTCCTCAAACACTGGAGAACCTTCCTTTCCTTTATCTGTCATGTTTACGTGCGAATATTACGTAACGGTGAATAATAAAGCGGGTGCGGAGTAATTAAGTTACAAATAAAAATAGGTTGACACAGATTAGCAAATAGTAGTCGTGAGTTTTCCGGTTGAATAGAACCTACAACGTTATCTGTATGACACAGTTGGTGCAACAGTTAGTACGGCGTGCGGCCGAGCGTAGATTACCTACGTAGCGAGTCGAGCGAGCGGGCGGAGAACGGACAACGGAACGGCTCAGGCGCCAAAATAACGACAAATAGCGGGTAGTTTTAGATAAAATTATACGATCGAATACTTCGATAATTTGACTCGTACAGTAAGATAATAAATTAGCGGTGCGGTTTAGATAGATGTGCAAGTATGAAACGTGCGATAGCGGTATGCGAATATTATAAATAGCGGATACAATTAAGCAAATTATAATTATGTGACTGCGATACGTATATTTTAAGAATGAGATTTCTCTTGGCGGTAGTGAATTGAATTTAAATAGACGGAAAAAACCGGAAAGATCCGGCTCGAAGGAACTTATGGTGGGAAATTCTATGAAATGGTTCTACTTTCCTTTCTTCACCACAGAGGGTGTAAAACTAAGTTTACGGGGGGGTTTCACAACGGTAGCAAAACAGGGTTAATATTAAGTGGACTGTATGGTGCGAATTAGAAGTCTGTACTAATGCCTAGACAGTAGATATTCCTACACAAAATCTAATAGCACTTGTAACGATCTTCTAATGATAAGGAGATCAGACTGCTGCCAGAGGATAAAACACAGGAGTACAATACAGCAGTTCTAAGGAATGGAAGCATGCACGTACCTGATGAATCCTGAGTCAGCTGTCCTTGAGACTCCTTGTCTCCGTGCCTAGGTCTTAACGAAGAGACCTAGCACCTCGTGGCGAGTAGACGCTCACACACGAAACGTCTGACGTATTTTCACAGCAAATCACAATAATTAAAGTTCACATCGTTCACAGATAGCGGTAAGTATTAGAAATTGGCAATAGTTCACCAAACTAACATTATTCAGATCGCACGCGCACGTCGTAGCTCACAGCGGGAGTTCTCCATTTTTATTACTGATTTGGCGGGTGGAGCCGAGCGCACTACGTAGTAGCTCGGCGATACTCGGCCGTCAGAGTAGGACGGCAGTATGCGCGCGTGCATGCGGAAAGGAGTAGGGGAAAGGAAATAAACCGTTACAAGTGCATTTCTAATAAATCAAATCATAACGACTGGATGAATATCCACCATACCTATGACAATATCTTTTATTAATATTTAGCCACATAAGAGGCTAGTAGTGAGTCTAGTTCGAGTAGCGACCACGAACTGAAAGTTGCAGCGTGGGCCGGTCCCCCACTCGGTAGACTGACGACCTGGTGAAAGCTGCGGGGAGCCGATGGATGCAGGAGGCGAGCAGCCGCTCAAGGTGGCGCGCTCTGGGGGAGGCCTATGTTCAACAGTGGACGTCTTCTGGCTGTTAATGATGAGGCTAGTCCATTTTTGTAGCCCAACTAGCCGCAGGCTGGTCGCTGATGCAGCTGTGTATGTTATGTTACCGTTTACAAAGTTAACATCTATATAGCTCACCATTAAAGAAAGACAAAACAAAGCTGATTCAATGTCGATAAAAAGCAACTTATTGTCCCTAACTGCACATAAACTCGGATAATGTCGAAAACATAGTCTGCAGTGTTTTATACCACGCCAATAAAGTGTTTTTATCTAAACCTTTGACTTATATAGGAAGCTGAAAGAATTTTTTAGGAATATTAGGTGCTGCTCCCCGCGATTTTAATGTACCGACGAGAATGCTGCTGCTCATTCCCTAGATATTCCTTTAGTCGGCTCTAACGGTATCCACGGGAAGAAAACAACACCGCCGTGCTGGAACCACACGGCAATCTGAATTCGATTATGTTATTGGTCCGATGGGCTGCGTGTTAGCCAAGTTAAAAGTGTTGTCACAGTCTGTAGACTATAGTCGATATTAAGGGCTCACAAAATACCAGTAGACCTGTACAGTACCTACCTATACACTAACGTATGCCAAAGTCTATCTAAAACACTCCAAAACGAGCTAGATCCTACTAAGGCGTAGTATAACAGGCAAGTACGACTAGGTAGGACCACACCTTTATTCTTTCTGCTACATTGTGACCTGACCTCAACAATCTGCGGTCACTGGTCGATATTTAATGGGGTACCTATCCATATCCCGACCTTTTTAACCCTTTTACACTTCTAGTGATACATTGGGATCCCTAGTGCCATTTTATCAGGGACCCAAACGCTGTCCCGATATTTGAAGGGAAATCCGCCGAGTGAAATGGCGAGGAGTGAAAAATTGGGTATATTTATAGCTTGAACCTGTATGGTTCGTCTTTTATACATAGTTTTTGTGTTAATATGGTGTAAGGTGGGTAAAATAAGTAAAAAGAATATTACGTTAGATGTTATATCGGATGAGAAGTGCTTCCTGCAACAACAGTTGTATATACTTAAACTTTTTTTCAAAAGAGAGCTGGTAGCAGTGGCTTATGTCAAAATAACAAGAGATTTGTTTGATATTTTTACTCATTGAAGATCTCCCAAATTGTTTTAATTTGGTTGTTTTCGTCACTAAGATCACACAGCAAAATTTTGAATTTTAACTTCTTCTCCTCGTGTAGGCAAGTGGTCAACCCTGGGGGCGTACCGTGAGCTCTTAGCGCGATTCAAAACAGAGCCTACACTGGCTCGCTTGTCAAAATCCCCATACAAAAAAAAAACAAAGCAATCCAATTTAGGCTCAGTTTTGAATCGCGCTAAGAGCTCACGGTACGCCCCCTGGTGCTTGAATTTTTAGGCCACCCAAAGGCTTCTGACTTGGTACAACTACTATTGGCTTACGACAACAGCCGGTACTTACTTCTAGGTTCTTCTTGCTCTCCAAATTTGATGTAAGTTCCCTTAACTTCTTTGAATTTTAACTGAAAATATGATACTCAAATTAAATAATGAGTTGGAAAACTACGCTGAGGGGTTTCTTTGCGAAATAAAAAATGAGCCGCGCAATTCGGTCTACGAGCATTAAATAAGGCGGCACCTAAATTATATTGATAATGTAATAAAAAAATTTTTGGAGTTGATAAACCTCCTTTTGAGACTAAAAAGGGGCATAAAGGTATATAAGTCATAGTCAATATCCCCGGACAAAGACAACAAGCAAAGTCACTTTGCCGTGTCGATGCGAGTAAAGTAACATAGATACGTAGCAGTATCTCACCTTACTAATAGTAATGGACTTCGCAATGGACAGAAGATGGTTCTCAGTAAAGATGAGTTATAAATAATACAATAATTAAATGAAAGAGCAAACCTCCATTTCCAATCTCTTGTCGAGCCAAATCCTTTAATCGCCAGTAATCCGGTGTGAGGTCGAGACCAATAAACGTCGGGAACCTCTTAACTACGATTCTCATTATGGCCTCTGGAGAAGAAAGTGCTTAATATACAACTTTAGGCTTTGCTGTTTTAGTCGATTGTTTTATCCCTAATCTGTGGCTATTTCGAAATGTTGGTTTTCATTTGTTTTCCAGAAGAACGTCCTAGTCAAATGCAACCACACATAAGAGGACAAAGTTAGTTTGTATAGGTATACTCACTTTTAACATATGTGTAATAAATAAGTATTTATTACACATATGCCTATTTATTACACATATGCCTTTATTACATTTTCAAATCAACACAATCAACCAGCTCAACCTTTCCACCATTTTTTTGTACAATGACAAAATGAAGTTGTCGACAAGTATGTCTACCTAGGACAGATTGTCCAATTAGGTAGGTCCAACTTCGACAAAGAGGTGGCGCGAAGAATCCAACTCGGCTGGGCAGCGTTCGGGAAGCTTCGTCCTATCTTTTTGTCCAAAATACCGCAGAGCCTGAAAACGAAAGTTTTCAATCAGTGTGTGTTGCCAGTGATGACTTATGGAACTGAGACATGGTCTCTTACTGTTGGCCTCATTAGTAAGCTCAAAGTCGCGCAGCGAGCTATGGAGCGAGCTATGCGCGGTGTTTCCCTGCGAGATAAGCTCCGGAACGAGGAGATCCGCAGGAGAACTAAAGTGACCGATATAGCTCTTAGAGTTAGTAAGTTGAAGTGGCAATGGGCGGGCCACATCGCTCGTAGAACTGACAACCGATGGGGAAGAAAGGTTCTCGAGTGGCGACCACGAACCGGAAGACGCAGCGTGGGCCGGCCCCCCACTCGGTGGTCCGACGACCTGGTGAAAGCCGCGGGGAGCCGATGGATGCAGGAGGCGAGCAGCCGCTCAAGGTGGCGTGCTCTGGGGGAGGCCTATGTTCAGCAGTGGACGTCTTCAGGCTGTTAATGATGATGATGATGATGACAAAATGAAAGAACTTCTTTGTTCTATATGATCAAGAAAGGCAGTTCTTCAACAAATTTAAAATGCTTCATGACTAATTTTTATTAAAAATCTTTGAGTTATAATGAGTTTGGAAAGTCCTTTCGGACAACTTTCGTTAGTGCACAATGAAATGAAAGAAAACGGAATATTTTTTTATATTTATCATGTGAAAATGAATAAAAAGCATTGCAAACTTTTTCAATAGAACCTAAAACCAAAGACATGAAATGCTTGTAACAGAAAAGTTAAAAAAAACGCGAAGTCGCTTGTAATTCAATTATTACTTTAGATTGACGAAACCGCAAAGTTCTCATTTTAACTAGAAAACTTCATTTTTTTACAGAATCTGTGATTGGAGTCATGAGTTTGGACGGACAGAAAAAAAAGAAAATAGATACTTGCCGGAAGGCGTCCTACTGCTGAAAATAGGACTCCCCGAGGTCATAATAAAGCTTGGCAGGTCTTGGTCTGCTTCTACTTCTCGTGTAGGCAAGTGGTCACATAACGGTGGTATGGGACTTTTCTGCAGCGTTAGTCTGTTCAATTTTCATAGCAATAATATTACTAGATTGTGTGATCAGGTTATTAAGTCTCATTAGCCCAGTAAGTTCACTAGCTACAGTGCCCTTTATACTGGAACACAGTAGTGCTTGCACATTACTGCTTGATGGTGGTGGTACCTACCTAGACGAAAAGTCCTACCACCGTTATGGGATAAGTAAAAATGCGTATCAAATATTTTATATCATTCTAGGTAAATTCTGGGACTCTAGTATATTAAAAATGGACAATTATTATGTCACCTATTATTATATCCCCCTGCATGCTGTTGTTATGATGCCTATATAGATATTGGAACTATCAAATCCACAAAAACTATTTTCAATCGATTTCAATCATCGATTTGCTTAATAATCACCTAGCTGCTGTATTAATCTCTAATTCTTACAAAAGGTGACACCTTAAATCACGGTTTCTTAGAACGGGAGTATTTTTACATAACAATCAATATTAATTCCAATTCGCAGCGATTTAATAAGATTAAGAAGCCGAAACCAATTTTCTTCGAAATCTTGTTTACAATATTTGTACTCCAAAATAATTGCTTTCAAGCTAAAATAAATTTGAAAAACGTTTTCTTCAAGTTTGTATAATAATTTCATGTCATGTTCTATCATACTTATTTTAAGAATCTTCGAATGAAAATTACAATTTTCTTCCAATTCACCTTTGTACATCTAGGCGAAAAAGAGAATTTTGAAAGGAGAAAGAGTTGGTGCTTAGAAGGAAAACAAAAGTGCTTACACAGTTAATAAATGGAATTAAACTATGCTATTTACCCACAGAATAGGTCAATATGTTCACCACTCTGGCAAATATAACCTAGTTCCAATTTATTCCAAGATATATAGTCGAATTCCCCAGTGGCTTTACTACAGGACTATATTTTGATACCGACTAATTGGTCGTGGCAATAGCTAGGTATATTTTCAAGAACTATAATTTATTTGTATATTAATATACTAGCTTCTGCCCGCGGCTTCGCCCGCGTGGGCTATCCCTCAGAAACCGTTTATTTTTCCCAAAATAGGAATATTTTGGGAGCCGTTTAAAAATCGTCATAAATAAAGAGGTTACTTATTCATCTTTTTAATCTTTTTAACATGGCCTCATGCAGTGACCTCTCATGGTGACATTGTAGCAAGAGGTAGGAATATAGTCATTTGTTTTTTTCTCTAATCTGTGGGTAGGAAGGAAATAAGTTATAAAGATATTATAGTTCTTAAAATTTTAGCAACCAGCGGGATTTGAACCCACGCCTTCTAACTCACCGGATTAGATTGGATAAAGATTTTCGCAGCTAGCGGTAATGCGACCATAGCCTAATTGGTAGGGCATCTAATCCGGTGAGTTAGAAGGCGCGGGTTCAAATCCCGCTGGTTGCTAAAATTTTAAGAACTATAATATCTTTATAGATATACCTGAAGTGTGGTTTACACTTAAAAAAATCAATCCATGATAGATTTGGCAAGCGCGCCATATCTCGTCATTAGGTAGTATCGAAATTACTACTAATGAATAGATAGATTACCTGTCTTAAAACAGGTTCTATAGATGCCACGACTGCTTAGTCGGTGAACACATAGCCCTTAAGATTTTCGCAGCTAGCGGTCATGCGACCATAGCCTAATTGGTAGGGCGTCTAATTCGGTGAGTTAGAAGGCGCAGGATCAAATCCCGCTGGTTGCTAAAATTTTAAGAACTATAATATCTTTATAGATATACCTGAAGCGTGGTTTACACTTAAAAAAATCAATCCATGATAAAAAATAAGTTTTTTTAGATCTCTGGTAATAACTTTATTAAATGTTTTATGTATACTTTGATAATAACACGGAAAAAATGTTCAAATGCCCGCGATAATCTACAGACCGTTCACCGTAACATCATTCAACGTCGCCTGATGTATTTATATTATTTAAAAATATGCAAGTATTATCGTAAATGTAAAGTAATATGTAAGCATTATCTAAACTTGTGTGTACCTACCACAGATAAATATGTTTTACTTGCATATTTTTAAATAATATAAGTACATCAGGCGACATCTTACGGTGAACGGTCAATAACAGTTTCCAAAAAAAAAACGTTTTCAACCCCTTAATAGTTTCAAAATGTTATTTTTATTTTAACTCATGCAGGTGCCTAATAATAACTTGTTTAACAAACGTGACTTTGAAAATAAAGAACTTTGAACTAAAACCTTCCTCCCCATTTTCAAATCAACCCTGGCAAAAATATTATTTTGCCATTGGATGTGATTGATTGATATACAAATACCAATTTTCATAATTACAAATTCAAAAACAAAGAACCAAGTATACTACTACTGCTGCGTCTAAACTTGTGACTGCATGTAAATGATGAATTTCCTTTACAAATTATTGTTTTGGAATAAATTAAATGATGTGAAAATGTCTATGCATAAAGTGTCAACCCTTCCTATGTCATCCTTGGCCGTGTGGTCCCGCTTTGCTAATACCACTATCTCTTCCCGTGGGTGCCGTAAAAGCCGGCAAAAGGAATATCCCGGGAATGGGCAGCAGCATTCTCCTCGGTAACACCTTCTGCGATTCTCACGAAGCCGCCTGCTAAGCGCGGTGATTATGGCAAATCTCCTTCTATGATAAGCGTCCAAAGTGACGTTTTATGGATTCCTGTGTTCAGTAGTGGATGTCTTCCGGTTGATGTGTGATGTCATCCCTGGCAAAAAATATTGTCATGGCCATTTTTCACTTTGAATGAACTATCAGATGGAATACTTACTATCATATTTTTTATTTATTTGACACACAAACTTTAACTACTTATTTAACACCTTTAAAGCTTTAGTTTCAATAAAAACTATATAATGTAGCATTTCATTTATTTTATACTTGTTTCATGTTTGTATTCAAAGCATACGAAATGTAAGTTTATCATATAAATACTTTTTACCCGTTCATCCCATTGGGGGTTGTATTTTCAAAAACTCTTTCAAAATACAACCCTACGCCATAAAATCAATGTATCTTCGAGTTTGAAGATTATAGTATTAGCGGTTTCGCCGCAAAAAAAAAAAAAAAAAAATGTCGACTTTCAAAAAAATAAAAGGTATTATTTCTTTTATTTTTATACTTGTTTGTATGTGTTAAGTTTCAAAACGATACGTCACGAAATGTAGGTTTTTCATACAACCGTTTTTTACCCTTTTCGCCCACTTAAGGGTTGAATTTTCAAAAATCCTTTTTTAGCACGCGCTTACATCATAAAAGGTAGCTACCCTCCAAATTTCAGGTCTATACGTCAGCGGTTTGGGCTGTGCGTTGTCTGTCAGTCAGTCAGGACAAAGCCTTTTATATAATAGATAGATTAATATTAATTAAGGAAGTATATACACAAAAAGTGTCAAAGGTTTTCTACCCCGAAATGTTATGTAATATTATCCACTTACGGACATGAGACCACTTGTCACGGTAGCTTAAGTAAAGCATGTCCCGGCTTTAGGGACGGATGGTTGCGGGTTCAAGTCCCGCTCGTGATTCAAATTTTTCCTTTACAAATTAATCTGTAGATTACGCTGAGCAGGCGATACTGCTATAAAAATCATAAATATTTCTATTTAGCTAGTTGTTTGTAAAAGAAACACAATTCTAAATAAAACGTGAAGAATTCTGCAACGGTATATAAGCTTGTATACCTATAGAATATAGCTGAACGCTCCTCCGTAGTTGCATTCAGCCAAATACCAAAATAACTTTAGCGGCTCGCCAGTGAACATTGAATTTTGTACTATTGTAATAAATGCTGTTGTTTTAGCAAGGAAATGTAAATGTATTGTTACATCAAGAAAACTCGAGGATGGCAAAATGAGGCTAGACAGGCAGATAAATGTTTTTATTTTAGAAAAGTCTATGCATTTAAGCTTTCAATGATGATTTTGCAAAGTGAATTTTCTTTTTTATGCATAAATCTATTTTCTAAGCACAAAATTCGTCCTATTTACATAGGTATATAAAACAAAAGTTTACCTAGGTATGTTTTAATCTTCAATGTAATTTTACAACTATGTAATTTTACAAACATGTCATTTTAGAGCCATGTCATTTTACATCCTTGTCATTTTACAATCTTGTAACAAAATTCGCCCCATTTACTTAAGTATATGAAACAACGGTTGAACAGTTTACCTAGGTATGTTTTAATCTTCAATGTCATATTACAAATATGTAATTTTACAAACATGTTATTTTACAGACATCTTATTTTACAACCTTGTCATTTTATAATCTTGTAATATTACGACCTCGTCATTGACACTTCCATGTTGCATTATGGGATCGACATATTTTTTTTAGTTGGGAGTAACTATTTGGATTTATTCAAATCTCCTCATATCACATGTCAGTCTATTGAAGATGTACCCATTTCCAGTCTGATGGTTAGGTTGACGAAAATGTTATTATGTATGTATGAATTATGTAAATATACGTTTCAGTGACATAATAACATATTTATTTGTAAACAAGAATTATATTAGCGGAATATTACAGAAAACTAAAGAAGGTATTCATCATCATCATCATCATTAACAGCCTGAAGACGTCCACTGCTGAACATAGGCCTCCCCCAGAGCTCGCCACCTCGAGCGGCTGCTCGCCTCCTGCATCCATCGGCTCCCCGCGGCCTTCACATAATTTTATACTGTTATGTATTATACGGTATATAAATTTCATTTACATAAATTTCGATGATTATTACTTTTGATTTATAATAAACAAAATTAGATATAGTAAAAGTATGTTAAATTACATTATGTTAAGTGATGTTTATAAGTGACATTTTTATTTGTAACAAAATTATGATAAATGATTTTATGAGTTTCGACAGTGAACCTTTAAACATATTTAGATACAAGCTATGATACCAATTTCTTAAGTGATTTAAATAGTCACACCATGTCACTCAGTCAATAGTTATGTTTTGAACCAGTAGTAGCCGGGCTGCAAACGATAACAAATCACCACATCACACCATTCTGTCAGTAAAAATACCTAGAGCCCGGCCTTTTGTGTGAAACTCATTATTTTCCCTTTCGACCTCCGCTCGCGTCCTAGGGAAAAGCATTCAGGAACTTTCAGAAGTACGGGTACAGAATAAATAATAGTACAAACGGGTAGAACATTAGTGTTGCCAAGTAAAGAAATTGGGCTACATCGGCGGTAAATTTTTAACTTTGGGAAAAATTTGCTCTGGCTTGTACCATTTGTCCAGTTATTGTCCATGTGCCATGTACCTACCACTGGCTAATTCAAAAATATTTATGCCATGGTACCATGGGATAGAATATAAAAAAATGGTGAAACCCACCTTCACGTATTGGGTAAGAATTTCGGGAGTTGACATATTCATGAAGTCAGGCTTATTTATGGCTACCTTACCTTAGTACTATTTTATTAAAATGTTCAAAAAATATGGTATCGTAAAAATAAATTTGAGGTGATTTGACGAATCTACCTGGTATACCACAAAGAACCAAATCTTATTCATCTAACGACCTGACCCTTGCATAAACAAAGTAAATTTAAGACGTAATTGTCAAAAAATAAACTTCCAACGGGTTCCTGGAGAGCTATTCGGCAAATTGGATTCCGTCAGTTTTGTTATGCTTCGCCGGAGCAGACTTACAACGAGTAATTTTGCTCAAGTGCTTTTTCGCCTACAAGGATTTCACGTTTCTGATCAACAATTATTAAGGCTCTAAGCAGACGAAGTAACTTTAGTTAAAGCAACTGTTTACATTTGACAAGTTTTTGTAACTGTTATAGTTAGCGATAGCAACAAAAAGGCAGAGTTAAAGGTTGCTGCAACTTTTAATCGAAGGAAATTGAGAAGTACGGGCGCCCGTACAGTTATTGCAATTCCTTTTTTATGTATACCATTGACGTAAACCAACTTGCAGGTTGCGACAATTCGGAATTTACTTCATCATCATAAACATCATCATAAACAGCTTACTTTGGGTGCTCTAACGCTGCGTGGTGCCTCAAAAAGGGCTCATATTGCTTACTATGGCCGTACAATTTACTATTACTGCTAAGTTTAATTGTACACCTACTGGGTGGCGCAAAAGTAAAGACCCTATTTGGTTCAGCTATAACATTTTTTCTAAATTAGAAAACTAGATTTAGGTTTTTTTAAATGTATATTTGTGCCATTAAATTTCGTACCATTAGGATTTAAAGATGATGTCTTTTAAATGGTGACCTCCAGAGTTGATACACATTTGAGCCCTATTTATGACATTTTGCATAACTTGCCGTAACACTTCCTGCGATATGTTCGTTATTTCTTGACGAATGTTTTCTTTTAGAGCTGCGAGAGTCTGTGGCTTGTTCACATACACCCGAGATTTCAAAAAACCCCAAAGAAAGAAGTCTGGACTGGTCAGATCGGGTGATCTTGCAGGCCAAGGCAAATCGCCAAAACGAGAGATAACTCGGCTTGGAAAAGCGTCCCTCACTAAGTCCATAGTGTCGCGCGCTGTGTGTGCCGTAGCGCCGTCTTGTTGAAACCAGATGTGCTCCAGCCCCAATTCGTCCAAACTGGGTATCAAAAACTCACGTAACATGGTTCTGTAGCGTTCTCCAGTGACAGTTATCGCATTGCCTCCAGCGTCTTCGAAAAATAGGGTCCGATCACTCTGTCAACACAGATGCCACACCATACAGTAACTTTTAGTGGGTGTAGAGGTGTTTCTTGAATAATGCGCGGATTATCAGTGCCCCAGAACCGAGTATTCTGCTTATTGACATGCCCTGAGAAGTGTTACGGCAAGTTATGCAAAATGTCATAAATAGGGCTCAAATGTGTATCAACTCTGGAGGTCACCATTTAAAAGACATCATCTTTAAATCCTAATGGTACGAAATTTAATGGCACAAATATACATTTAAAAAAACCTAAATCTAGTTTTCTAATTTAGAAAAAATGTTATAGCTGAACCAAATAGGGTCTTTACTTTTGCGCCACCCAGTATAAGACCGCTCATTGTACTAGCATTATAAGTCAATTAAGTTTCTTTGGTGTACAATAACGAGTTTATATATCTAAATAAACAGCTATTTAACTGATGCCTCAGGATGACAGTGTCAGTGGCGGCTGAACGACTAGATCGTCATGATAAAAGTATAGCTTCAGGTTGCTACTTGCCCAAAACTCAGGGATCATAATTGCTACGTCTACACAGGTTATTACCTACCTAGTTATCTCTTCTTGATAAAATTACAATGAAATGAGGGATATGTATAATGGTATTTTTATAGTTTCTAAAATTGTTAGTAACCAGTGGTATAGCAGAACGAGGAGAACAAAAGAGGCTAGTTTTCATTTCGATCTAAAAGCCCCAGCCACTGGAAGTACAACCATAGCTTAGTTGGGTAAAACGAATCCGAAGAAGCGGGTTGAAATCCTGCGGGACGTTAAAATTTTAGAAACATTAAAAATATCTTGAGTTATAATAATGTACTATCGTCAAATTTTACTAGTTACTAATAAGTCTATTTTTTAAGTTTTTAGTTGTTTATCGTTCGTTTTGTTTCCATACGTAAAATTTTACTTAGGTGAGGAAGAACAAATGCTAAACACGTGTTTTCCACAGACCTAGAATATTTTTTAGGTCTATGGCGTTTTCTGTAAAATATAATTTTAATAGTATCATGGAACTGATTTTTTAAAGTGTAAACCACACTTGAGGTATATCTATAGAGGTATAGATGTCGCCACGACATCCGCCACTTCGTCGCTATCAGTAGTGACGACAAGAATGACGGGTTGTCATCGTCATAGAGCTGAGCCGGTCACTGGGTCGTTTAGATGGGCCTCCCCCGGTTCGCCGGGGGTCTCACCTGAAATGGACGACTGTACTGGTTCACACGGCCTTATGGTGACTCCCGCCATCCATAAGAAAAACTTGACCAACAGAAGAAGCCTTTCCCGTTTCACGGGGGAAAAAGCAAAATCATACGAAGGATATCATTGCCTATAATAATATGGCACTCCAAGGACCCGCGTATAGTTATACGCGTCGTTTTGTAACTCCGTACAGGGGCTATACTCCAATTGGTTCCCTCACGCCCTTGCGGAGGAAGTGAGAAGAAGACTCGACGCCACGACATAGCCCGAACCATTTTCGCAGTCAGCGGTTATGTCACCATAGCTCATATGCCAGAGCGTTTAATCCGGTGAGTTGGAAGGTGCGGGTTCAAATCCCGCTGGTTGCTAAAATTTTAAGAACTATAATATCTTTATAAATAATTTCAATAGGCCGCAATTCCATAACCGGATATCTGGCTTGAGACAAAATTACAAGTGCGTAAAGTCCTAACTCGTGAGAAATAAATAAAACAGTAGGGACAAAGCTTATATGATTTAAGGCTTTATTATTTATTTCTGTAATTAATACAAGGTGAGTTTGAAGTGGTATGTTAACCCAAAAGGGGGGGACTGGGACCATGATAGCCCACAAGCTGTGAGAGCCTTACTTGAAACTACGTGTTTCCAAACCTCCATACTAAAAAATAAAGCCACTCACAAAATTGCACGTGCGATCGCTACGAGAGTTAATAAGATACTATAAATTCATTTGTAAACATAGGTCGTTAAACTCATTTAAGTGCATTCGGTCAAGGACGAAGTTCACCCACCCAGCTGTGCTAGGGCTATCTTAGAACGTAAACTTTACATGGCATTTCTTCAATGAAAAACTATTAATTTAGAAAAGTCGTAGAAGAAACATTGCCTAACTTGAGGAGTAGATTTACCCCCTTTCGGGATAATATACCTACCAATTCAAACTCAGTTAGTATAATATAATTATTACTAGCTGTTGCCCGCGGCTTCCCACATATGGACTACAGTTACCTTTTGCTATAAAATGTGTTATATTTCCTTTCCCCCTATCTCCATACCAACATCAAAGTGATCAGCCATTTAGTCGTGAAAAAGTAACAAATGGAAACAGAGAGTTACTTTGGATTCGTTCTATTAGTAGCATGGAGTATTTATAGATTCAGGAAAGTTAAAATTGACATAATTATTACCTTTTGTTACCACGTGTAATAAAATAGTGAGTAATAAAACATCTACCTACCTAAGTGTCATATAGAACGTACGAAAAATAAATACGTAGGTAGGTATATAATATTTTCAATCGTTTGTTTTTTTTTTATGTAGAGATCCAGCCTAAGCGTTTCGCGTCAAACTTTATGCTGCATACAGCAAATGAGTGGAATACCTTGTCGTCGTCCTTGTTTCTAGCTAACTATAACCTGGGTGTCTTCAAGTCAAGAGTGAACAGGTATCTTCTAGGCAAGCATGCACCACCCTAGGCCGCGCCATCAGTTACCATCACGTGAGGCAGTGGTCAAATGCTTTGCCTATAAATTATATATAAAAAAAGAGATTCTTTCTTCATCTAAAACAGACTCTTTTGTCAAAGAGTCCTTACTGACTATAGTTACTGAGTTTATTTGTCCTGTTGGCCTCGGAACGACAGAATAAATCCAGCGAGATGGATGTCTTTATTTACTTTGGAATTTCGCACGCGGAGCTGTAATTAAATTGTTTAGTTGTCATAAAAGCGCGGTTAAATTCTTTCATGAAAAACTTTATTAGCGCCAGGGGTAATCTTCTACGGCTGGAATAAAATAAAGGTGCCGTTATGTTTTAAGCCACCATTTTATGATAGTAGGATGTAGAATGTATAGAAATTTTATGGAAGTTGATTAGTGTACATTTTAATTATTTATTAATGCATCATCATCATCATCATCAACAGCCTGAAAACATCCACTGCTGAACATAGGCCTCCCCTACAGAACGCCACCCTGAGCGCTGAGATAGATGCAGGAGGCAAGAGCCCTGAGCGGCTGCTTGCATCCTACATCTCCGGCACCCCACGGTTTTAACCAGGTCCAGGTCCTCGGTTCACCTAGTAGGGGGCCGGCCTACGTTGCGCCTTCCGGTTCGTGGTCGCCACTCGAGAACTTTTCTTCCCCATGCGATCGGTAATATGACATAGCAAGCTTGCTTACAAGAAACCTATTAGTGATGACACATGATTGTCATCACTATTATCGGTTTATTTAATGATTAAACCTGTTGATTAAAAAATTAATTGTTTAAACTTATTCTTATATTGAATTGAAAAGAAACGAATGATTCAATAAGATACGTCGTGAAATCTGATAGATTTAGAACTCCGAAATTGCGACGAAAATTCAAAATTGCCTCAGTGCCGAAAAACTGGGTCAACATCCAATTGATACCTGTGATTCGTCAGATTGCCGCCTCAAGCGATTTTAACCCGCTTGCAGCTTGTGACGTCACTGGATAAATGTCATCTGTGACGTCACACTTAACCTACTTGTGAGACCTCGTAACCTATAGATGAGGTTTATGACCTGTCTGCTGATACAACTTTAGTGGAGGAGTTTTGATCGATTCTGAGGTTATGGATAGTTGTTAACTAATTCTATTGTTATACAACAATAGAACTATTTATGTCTACCCTTAACTTATTAAAAAGCTCCTATGCGTAAATGCGTATCAGTTTACAGCATATAGGTAATATTTTTTTAGCCTGCAATCGTGTTATCTTATACTTGTAATTACATCAGATCAGCAGATCTATAGGATTTTATGACTATAAATTGTCAATTTTTTTATATATAACTTATTATAGTAGCTAGGTACGTAAAGTCGATTATTTATACGGTGAATAAATAAATAAAATAATAAATAAAAATGCAACATTTCATCCATATCAGTTCATCCGTATTACATACAAACAAACAGACCATGTTTTACTTTTATATTATTAGTGGGGATTAGTAGAGATAGCGATTTGTCTTTTGTTTGTTTGTACATTTCAAACCAATAGTTCAATTTGGCTTTCAGATAGAGAGGCCGGTGCTTCAAAATGTTGAATAGTCGATGGGATCTGAGCCAGTTGCATGGAATTATTTCCGGTGCGCCAACTCACCGGAATAGCTAGGCCAATAGAAATAGACTGGCCTGATAGCTCTGTTGGTATTAGCTCTACCTTCTGAACTATAGGTTGTGGGTGTGATTCCCACCTGAGACAAACATTTGTGTGATGAACTTCGATGTTTGTTCTGTGCCTGGGTGTTATATTGTATTCTATTGTATTCTATGTATGTATTTACAAACAAAAAGTATCTAAAAGTGTTGTATCAGTTATCTAGTTCCCAGAGTACAAGCTGTTCTTAGTTTGGGGTAGATGGCGTTGTGTGAAATGTACACACACACATATTTATAAATCAATTCTAAGTAAAATTCGTTGCCCGTGTTACATTTTTTATTCAATAAAAATGATACGATTTTTTTCATATCGTTAAAATTAATGTCAACGATTTTTTTAATTCAAACAACCCGCTGAAGCTAAGAGTTTGATTTCTAGAAGTGCCTACAGCATTCGCGACAAAGGGTAGTTGACTCGCGCTCCGACTCGTTCTTGCGGTGCAAAGGCTGGTCCTGCTGCGAGTTTACTATAGGCATTGGGCACTTTTGCGCTGCAACAGTAAGAGGTGGGTTGTTTAAATAGACAACAAAATTATCGAATATAATAATAATCCTAGCGAAGAGCGATGGTGGCCAAGCGGTAGCATGTGCGCTTTGCAATCTTACGGCACCGGGTTTGAGCCGAGGCCCTGCACCAATGACTTACTTATCTAGTAGTCAGAGCAGTTTTCGATGCCATCGCTCCATGCCTCGGACAGCACGTTAAGCAGTCGGTCCTGGTTGCCATAAAAACATCTATGGCAATCGTTACGGATAGTCAGAAGTCTGATAAAATCTCACACGGATCTAACCATCCCTGTTACTGGTTCCTTATGGGTTGCGAGGACAGATGGCAGTCGCTCATGTAATTCTAGTAGCTCGCCGCTACATGTTAAATTGGGAGCCAACCTCAATAACAAATGGGAAAAGGCAAAGAGGATGGTGATAATAAATAATCCTAGCCTCTGTATGGTGAGGCTATTATATTTATTCTGTGGCTATGTTTAATTTCTTTCCCTCTAATGTATACCAATATTATACAGAGGAAAGATTTGTTTTTTTTTGTTTGCATTGAATAGGCTCCGAAACTACTGAACCGATTTGAAAAATTCTTTCACTGTTGGGAAGCTACACTATTCCCGGGTGACATAGGTTATATCATATTTTCAAAAAATTAGAAGTCCTTACTAAAACTCCAAGTTGAAATGGCAATGGGCAGGCCACATCGCTCGTAGAACTGACAACCGATGGGGAAGAAAGGTTCTCAAGTGGCGACCACGAACCGGAAGACGCAGCGTAGGCCGGCCTCCCACTCGGTGGACCAACGACCTGGTGAAAGCCGAACGGCTTTCACCAGGTCGTTGGTCCACCGAGTGGCGCGCTCTGATGATGATGAAGATGACTCAAACTCCAATAATCACAACCCAAGGCACCCAAGGCGTAAAATAGTTACCTAAAGTATTCTTTACATCGCGTGCGCTGCGATAACTATTATACCCGCGGGGTAATTACGTAAAATTTGCAACAGCAATGCGACAGTAGTAGCAATGCGACAGCAGTAGCGAAGCATACATTCTCGACACCACTAATGATGTATGACAGCAATCACCGCGAGATTTACGCCTGTCGCAAACCTGTTGCGAGTTAGTTAATTAGGGGGCCGTGCGACCGCTAGTGTACTAATAACCATATTAGGTACCCACCTATATTTTTGAGTTCCGAGTGATACAGTAACTATTATGCCGTGATTCTTAAAATCTGGCGAACAACTACAAGTAACATCTTACGTGCGTGACTCATTAACATAAAAATAGCTTCCAGTATTGAAAGTAACGCAAACGCTTCGCATCTAAAGTTGTATAGGTATAAAAGTACTAAAGCTCAGGCCACCCTTTTTCTGATATAGATGTGCTAGAAAATAGCTTCTTGAAACGTCAAGTCCTGGATCAGATTGAAATAAATCCGAAGTCAAAATCAATTTCACAAAAATAGCTCACGAGAGAAATGATTCTGGAGTCTGTCAGAATTTTTATTCCATGTTTTTACGATTATTTCGATTTACGGGTTCGCGTTGTATGAACTGATCGCATAAAGAACCTTTCACTGTTACGTGGTGATCGTAAAAACTTATACCTAAGCACATATTTCCTGAAATGAAGTGTTTTCTGTTTATTAATACCTACCTAAAACAATATTTATTCTAGGGAATACCGGAATACCTACCTTATTATAACGGCTGTACAAGTTTCGAGTAAGAATAATGTTTCACATATTTTAATGAATAAACAAAAGCAATATTCAATCATATTTTAATGAATAAGCAAAAGCAATATTCAATAAATCTTAATTAATCCCAGGTATTGTCAGACGAACGGACGCCGTAACCTATTAGTAAATATATATTTTTACCAGGCCCTAATTCTGTATGACCACTTTACGATTCCTTATTTCGAAAACACCTGAATTCCTTGTCTTACATAAGAAATCTGCAAAAATCTATTCTTCTTCTTCGTTTATGGCTTTCTATCGCTTTTTAGCAATAATTCTGGCAATGTCAAGTGAGTAAAAATTTGTACGGTTATGTCATGTCAAAGTCTTGTTTTGTGAGTCAAAAGGCCATCAGTAAAATGATGGATATTTTACTGAAGGCTCTAAAAACCGTTGTAGAGAAAACGAGAATGGATGGTTTTATAAACTTGGAACCATCAATCTATTAAATGGAAACGAAACTGCGCGAACTGAACTTGGAATTGGCCACAGAGCAAAAAAAAAAATACGCTTCGCCCCCCGATAGAGGCGCCCTTCTGTTGCCGAAGTCCAGAGCACAGCGCAAGCCAATGTCAAAACACAATCGAAGGTAGCAAAGAAACAAAGACAACTGCATTTTGGCATTTTTCTTTATACTGGGTGTTGTTTTGCAGCCTCTCCATATTTGAAGGATTCATTGTAATGCATAAACTGAATCACCTAATAATGTAATTCTAATTCCACACTTAATTAGTTGCCGAATATTTATTAAATCATTTTAATGATGAACCACAAGTAGCCCCGAAGGAGGTCTTTGTGTGGGTGTGTGGCGCGGAAAGGAACGCCTTAGACAAGATGATATATCTAATATCTCATCTAGTATTTAGGTAGATCCAATTTCGAAAAAGAGGTGGCACGAAGAATCCAACTCGGCTGGGCAGCGTTCGGAGAGCTTTGACCTATCTTTTCGTCCAAAACACCGCAGAGCCCGTAAACAAAGGTTTTCAATCAGTGTGTGTTGCCAGTGATGACTTAATTATGGAACTGAAACGTGGTATCTTACTGTGGGCCTCATTAGTAAGCTCAAAGTCGCGCAACGAGCTATGGAGAGAACTTTGCTCGGTGTTTTCCTGTGAGATAAGATCTGAAATAAGGAGATCCGCAGGAAAAATAAAGTGACTGAATAGCACAAATTAGCAAGTTAAAATGGCCCTGGGTAGGCCCCATCACTCGTAGAACTGACAACCGATGGGGAAGAAAGGTTCTCGAGTGGCGACCACGAACTGGAAGACGAAGAGTATGCTGGCCCCCCACCAGGTGGACCGACGATATGGTGAAAGCCGTGGGAAGCCGATGAATGCAAGAGTCAAGCAGCCGCTCAAAGTGGCGCTCTCTGGGGGAGGCCTAGGTTCAGCAGTGAACGTCTTCAGGTTGTTGATGATAAATATCTCATTATTTTCTGGTATTTTGTCACGTATATAAAGACAACTACACCTTTTTCCGAAGTAACAAAGTACACACGCACATCTACAAATTGTCCGTCTGTGTGTCGTACCATTCGGCACTACAATTCAAAGTACAAAACGCCAAATCTGCCACTTGTTCGTTTAGACTTTGGTTGATTATTGGATTTATTGGCTATTTCAATGTAGGTACTTCACAGTGTCATGTTCTGTTTGCGTTACCAGAGTACTTTTAATGTAGTTAAGTATTTTATTTATATTAGATTTTCTTTCAAATGTTGTTATAATTAACTATTGCCAATTTGAAGTATCTAGCTTTATTTATTTTATGAAGTTATTACATTTTCGCCTGAGGAACGCTCTTCTGGAAACAAATGATTTTGTAGATAGCCGTTTGTTGTTTGCTGCCGTCGATATTATGTGTGACATCTGCCATAGTCGATTTTTTATATAAAATGTCATCAGGGCGCCTCTATCTAGGTGCAAAGCGTCATATTTTTCAATGCTCTGTGGAATTGGCGCGATTTGAACTGTCAAAAATCATAATGTTCCACTGAGACGCGTTCCAAAACATCAACACGTTTTTTTTTCTTATATTTTGGCTCCACACATAGTGTATTTAGCCAGTGTCAAGTTTTGTAATTTTTCATCGTATTATGGAAATTTTCACTTAAAGTCAAGTCATAGTCACAGTCAGAGTAGTCATAGTCTAGTCTAAGTCATAATCCAGTCTAAGGCATGCCCTAGTAAAGTGATGGCAACTTTACTAGAGGCTTCTATGGAATTTTGGTAGTAACACGAAAAACCACGTTTCACTACATTATATCGCTTGCCCACACTCATGCTCGTAATTCAGCACTTAATGCGTAAAACACCACCAATTTTAAACATTAACACTGGAAAAAGCATAAGTTTTGTAAAATAATACAATGCACCGACGTGAACTTTTCCGCGTTCCCGCCAAAACTCCCATCAACACGTTAAAAGTTACTATCACTTATGTCAATATTTATTCAAAATAAGAATAACTTTAATGTAAAGTAAAGGTATTTCTAATGCTGTGAGACGATTTGAACAAGGCACAATAACGACGTGATTTCGTATCGTGTGGAATCTGTGCTTTCATACAAAATTAGGGCCCAGGGTTGATTTAAACGGGGTTAAATTAGGAGGAAGGTTTGACTCAAAACTGCTTATTTTCTAAGTCATATTTGAAAAATTAGTTAGTAACGTCGTCTGTTTGTTTGCTTGTTTGGATTTTACATCAAAACTGCTAAGCTAACTTGGATAAAATTTGGCACACCGGTTGCTTCTATATTTACGGGGTCAAAATATTTAGAGTAGTTACTCTACAGACATGACAGACCCGCCACCCCGTCGTCGCCGCCCAAGACACGTCTTGAGCGATCCGGATGATCCTATAGCAGCCGTTGTGTCGGCTGCGCTAGGATCACCGGATCAGTCTAGCCCTTCTGGCTCAGGTACCGCTTTCGGCACCGGTATAGGATACCAGCGTAACACAATCAGACACCGACCCCACCGGCGAGGTCGACGTACCCCCCGTAGGTTAGCTAGAACGGTCGCGACTTTCCATAGGGTCCACTCTTCCAGTGGACGTAGCCTTCTCGATCCTCTTATCCCGGCAACGGCCCAAGCCGAGGCTCGCACCCCAGGGGTGCCCTTGTGCTAGTTGCCTCCCACTTTCGACGGTTGGGCGCCTTAAGCGCCTGCCCTCCCGCCCGGTGACGCTGTAAAGGTCGGTAGAGACCAACAGCATTAGCCCGTTCAAAAAAAAAAAAATTTAGAGTTCCCATGGAAAAATAATATGTGGGTAACAGCACAGCGGGCGCCTTCGTTTTTACTTTTTTTTTGTTTCTTTAACATAAGTTATGGGGTCAAACACTTCCTTATTTTTTACATATAAAGATCCACCGCATAAATACAACAAAAATAACACAAATTTAATGTAGAATTGCATACGTTTAGGTATGACAAATTACCACCCGCTCTGAAATAAAGGCCACTCAAATGGATCTCTGTAAATCAAATTTCAACCAAGGTTTTTCATAACACAAGTCCTTCCTGACCCAAGGTTGAGGGTAATCATTTTTTTATTGTTGAATGCCACTCCAGCTAGCGTGTAGGAATCCTTATTAGCCGTCGAGCGACCGTTAACGGCCACTTCCGTTATATTACCTCGACATTGCTTCTAAGACGTAAAGCCTATTATTGCTTGACATTCTTTATGTGGGTGGCTGACATTGGCCAGAGGGTACATTGTTTTGAGGTTAACTTGTTGCTTAGTCCTTCAGACATGTGTGTAAATTGTAATTTTCTAGTTGAAGGGAATTCTACTAGTCAGATTTCTTTTTGTATGTCAAATATGTTCCTGCTCAAAAAGTCACTGTAAATAGTTTTCATCGAACAAAAGTTGATTTTCATCGATCATATTTGCGTGAATAATAAGGTATATTCGGTTTCAACCCTCTCAATTATAATAAATGGTTTTTGTCCAATAATCCCCTTCCGCCATGCAAAGAAGACGTAATGGGGGTTTCTGGACAACATGTTCAATAATCCTCTTCGAAAGGGATTTATGGGATAAGCCCACAAAGTTAACAGGTAGACCCATACTTTCCACACATAAGATAAAAAAATAAACCGTTCCATGATTCTATTGAATAATGGAATGGTTTACTTTTTTATGGATAACTTCGTTATACTCATCTCTGATGGAAAAAGCTGATAGGAAGGCTGCAAAAAAGGGTTCACTAGATTAAAATAATAAGAAAGAAAAGAGTATCAACGATCACAAAGAGACGGTGCCATGATATGCAACACAAATTGCATCCCATACTAATAGCCGTTCCATCCCAAAGTCTCAAAATGCGACTATTGTTACTGCTTGATCACATCATTGCTCTTTGAATAGATTATACTAGTAGTTTTGATCGGGATCAGATGGGAGCTTAAAATAATATTTTGTGGTATCAGTTGCATCTTTTCATTCTCTGCATAATCATACCTATACAGCCGGAAGATGTCCACTGAAAACCATTTTCCCCCGAAACGCTAAAATGTAGCTAAATTCACTCAGGGGCTTTATTGTCTCTATCGCGCGTGAATAAAGAAAGAAAGAAAATACATTTAAGGGCTTGTGCAAGGCCAGCGCGAATTCACGCCAAAGCCACAGAATAGATGTATATAGTACTAGGCCAAAGCGGGGATGAGCCAGGGGCCGAGCGGCAGGGGCGGTCTAAGTTAAACTGGTTCCAACGCGCAATAGTTTAGGTAATTTATTATTACACTGAATATAAATGGTATTTTAAAAATCCGCTATACATAAGCCCTCCATTATATTTAGTTCAACTACTACACAAAGTTTCATGATCTTATTTAAAGTATTCATTGAATAATCGCTGTTTATTTGTACGGTTTGGAGGTAACTTTGTAATTTTTTTCTATCGAGAAAACTTTATTAATACGTGTTTTCACTATACATTTGCAGTAGTATTAGTCCTGAACTTTACCATATATTAATTTCAAAGTCATTGTTGCAATATTGTTGACAGGACACTGCCTCAAGCTAAGCCGTTTTAAGCTATTTGGCGTTGTATTGGCTCTTTGGTCATGGACGTATTATCAGGCGGGACTCAATAGAGCGACGGCAATAACATCTTCAAATACTAGAACGGTCTTCTTAATACTTATTATTCTCTCTGTTTACAAAAAAAAAAAAACAAAGTTTGGTGCGGTAACCTTGAAGTAAAAGACATACGACGAAAATTACAAAGCATTCGATCAGAGTCCCTCGTCACGACCCAATCCGATTTCCCGCAGACTTGCCTGATTAATTAAATCCCGTTGAGCACGAAACATCTTATCTTGATAACCATGACTTTATTAGTTCCTGGTTTGGAAAACTGGGAATTGATAAAAACTCTTTATTTTTTTACTTTCAATTCACAATTTTCCACTCAACCTAGCCGTTTCCTCTCATTCCCTTTCTCTTCCCAATGATAGGCGTTTCTTGGTTTCACTTTGCCCGTTTTCCCTCAAAAATCGTTATTTTCCAGAATGAAAGGATTCCTCTACTTCACACTATCAGCGGGAAGACGTCCACTGCTGAATATAAGCCTCCTCCATTAAATGCCACTTTGGACGCTTATCAGGGGGGTTTGCCATAATCACATGCTTGGCAGGCGGCTTGGTGAACGCAGAAGATTTTTAATGTGCCGAGGAAAATGCTGCAACTCGTTCCCTGAATATTCCTTTAGCCGGTGCTTACGGCATTAACGGGAAGAGATAGGTTGGTCCTATTCGCAAACCGGGGCCACACCCGCCTAAGCTATTTTCCGGAATAAAACGTATTCCTTTCTGTTCTCGGTAATATAGAAATCGCTTTATGCGATAAGGCCGCCCGTTGTTCCACCATCCTTTGTTTTTGTATCATGTGTATTGTTGTACTTTGGTGTACAATAAAGTATTTTTGTATTGTTTGTATTGTATTAATTATATCTGTGTGTAAAATTTCTTCCAAATCCACTCAGCCATGCCACAGTGGCATTCACCCCAAAATGCATGGCCACACAAATGATAACACATACAAAAAGCACCTTAGACAACCAAAGGTTTCGCATTTATTTATATAAGAAGGCATACGATGTAAAGGAAATCAGTCTTATGATTTCGAACCAACCCAGCAACCACCATATCCGCATGACTGATTTTTCTGCACTGGCAAACCAGTCTTTGAAGCTTTCACATACTGATTTCGTTTCAAACGCAAATAATTTATCGGAAACTAGTGGCTCGCCCCGGCTTAGCACGTGTAGTAGTGTAGCCTATGTTGCTCAGGGTGAATGTAGCCTTCCAATGGTAAAAGAATTTTTGAAATCGGCACAGTAGTTTTTGAGTTTATTCATTACAAACATACATACAAAAATACAAATCTTTCCTCTTTGTAGTAGTGGTGTAGATAGGCTAATTTTAGCAGTTTGAAAAGTCACAATCAGAAAACCTAAAATACTTAATTTATGATATTGTTCTGAGCATATAAAATTACAAAGCGCTTAATGTCCAATATAGCAAGCCTATAATAAATGAGTTTCAAAAAAGTTCTCTTTCCTACTAGTTGTGTGTTTGTTCAGTTTGAATATCGGCTTTTGCAATTATTTTATAAATAATACTATTTAAACTTTAGATTAGGTTCTAATCAAACGGCGAATTAAGGTCATGAAATAAAGCTAAATGTGTGGGTTATAGTTCAATCACTATCACTAATGCCTCTAGTTTTGTGATTGTTTGGCTATCCTTTTTCAGTCAGTGCGAAAATATTTGAGGTCTAGTGTAACGCGCATCATTAAAGTTCAAAGAGTGGACATCTCCTTTGCTGTCTCACTTCCTCAACACGTTTGGCATAGTCGCAAGAGTGAGAAAATAATATTGTGCAGATTACGTCAAAATCGCTTTCCAACGGCGCATTCAGAAGTCGTTTCCAGCATGCTGCAAGGGTACGCAACTTTACTTTAGCTAGTGAAATTACTGGGCAAATGAGATTAATGAACTGATCTCACAGTCTAGAATTTTTTTGGACTGGTTGATGTCTCAGGATGACGTGCGCAGTACACAGTGTCACGCGAAACTATTTAGAGTTCCGAGTGACAGTGCAATCAGCTATGGTTGGCCGTGACGCTTAACACCACGCGAACGACACGTCACGTCATTCGACTACAAAAAAAAAGCTTACTGACACTGGAGTAAATACTTCTTTTCCAACCATCTTAGAATAGGTGCTCTTTTAGGAAACTGGAAACATTGGTGAAGAGCCGATCGAGATTCGAAGCAGAATGCGTCGGTTTAAAAGTCGCACAGGCTACCGCTGAGTCACGCTCGCTCTCGCTTAGTATATACAATACCTTCTTTTTTAAATAAAGTGATGAGCTAGTCGTTCGCCTGATGTTAAGCGTCACGGCTGCCCATAACAGATTGCAATATCACACAGAACTCTAAATAAATATATTTAGTTTGGCGTGACACTGCAATCCTGAGACTTCTATATTATTACTAATCTGTGTGATCAGATCATAAAGTCTCATTTGCCCAGTAATTTTACTGGCTACAATGACCCTTTAAATCGGAACACAGTAGTGCTTGCACACTTTTACTTTGCGGCAGAATAACTGGGGAAGCGGTGGTACCTACCTAGACGAACATAGCAGAAAAGTCTTACCACATAGTAAAACCTAACTTTAACCTAACCCTTAGTTGTAATTTATGAAATGAGAGACTGGGTTATCTGGAAGAGATCGCTTTAAGCGATAAGACCACGCATTGTGACACTTAGTTATAAGATTTCCCTGTAAATGTTCGGGTAATATGGAGTTTTCAATAAAGAGTTTATCTATCTATCTATCTAAACAATTTAGTTATTTCCTGATCCTGTCAATTTATCACATTCCTAATTACTTAAAGGTGAAAATAATTAAGCAATAACTTTGGTTGATCATTCAGCTACAGCCACGTCGTAACCTCCCGGCGATTATTTCGATGGTTTTATTACCAACGCCATATTTTAGGTCGTTCATAATTATGTTAATGGACGCTCATAAAATACGTGGAAAGCCTGCCGTTATTGGGGAAATGAATCCGCTTAGGAATAAGCGATGTTTCCTTTCGGTTTATTTAACTGTTACAATTTTGTTATAGACATGTTATTTGAATGATTTTTGATTCGGAACTCGCACCTCATTAGCATTGAGCTCTCTAATGATTTATACTATCTGAGTTTGAATTACATTATCCCAAAAGGGTAAATCTACTCCCCAAGGTAGACGTGATGTTTCTTCTACGACTTTTCTAAATTAGTAGTTTTTCATTGAAGAAATACTATGTAAAGTTTATGTTCGAAGATAGCCCTAGCGCAGCAGGTGATACAACTTCGTCCTTGACGGAATGCACTTAAATGAGTTTGACGACCTGCGTTTAGAAATGAATTAATTTATTTATTTTAGTATCTTGTTAACTCTCGTAGCGATCGCACGTGCAATTTCATGAGTGGATTTATTTTTTAGTATGGAGGTTTGGAAACACGCAGTTTCAAGTAAGGCCCTCACAACTTGTGGGCTATTATGGTCCCAGTCCCCCCATTTCGAGATAACATGCCAATTCAAACTTACCTTGTATATGTCGAGTAAATAAATTATTTCTATTTTCCTCGAACACACTGCTTTTATGTCCCAGTGCAAGTATAGTACCACCCCATCTCTTCCCGTGGGTGCCTTAAGAACCGGATAAGGGAATGGACAGCAGCATTCTCTTTGGTCTTCTTTATAATCTAATCACCAAGACGCCTGCCAAGCGTGGTGAGGCAAATAAAATGATGCTCTATGGGGAAGGCCTATGTGACATATCCATATCTTCAAACATCATCATCTTCAACAGCCTGAAGACGTCCACTGCTGAACATAGGCCTCCCCCACAGAGCGCCACTTTGAGCGGCTCCTTGCCTCTTGCATCCATCGGCTCCCCGCAGTTTTCAGTAGGTTGTCGGTCCATCGAGTAGGGGCCGGCCTACACTACGTCTTCCGGATCGTGTTCACCACTCGAGAGCCATTCTCCCCATCGATTGTCTGTTCTACAAGCGATGTGGCCTGCCCATTGCCGTTTGAACTTGCTAATTTTAAGAGCTATATCGATCACTATAGTTCTGCGTATCTTCTCGTTTCGGATCTTATCTCGCACATATCTTTAATATCCTGCAGGTTACCTTAGCTATATTTTACTCTCCATAGCTACTAATGAATTTAGCGATAGCTATGAAACCATTCGCAAAATTTAAAACAGATTTATTACAAAAGCTTGGGCTTTATATTGGTCATGACCTAAAGAAGGTCATGCATAACACGAATCAACGATCTTTGGAAACCAACCGCATTCAGCTCTGAGGATTCGATTAATTCCCTGAGGATTATATCCGACGGAACATTATTGCCAATCACTAGGATGAGTTCGTTAGCATCGTTCCCGTGAGAACTGCGTGGCTGATCAGTCGATGAAATATCGCCCTGAATGTGATATATTCCTGTGAAATATATACAAACAATATGTATTCTACTAGGTGGTAGGACTTTTCTGCAAAGTGCGGTTAGGTAGGTACCACCGCTTTGCCAGTTATTCTGCCGCCAAGCATTAGTGTGTAAGCACTACTGTGTTCCGGTTTGAAGGGAATTTTCGCTAGTGAAATTACTGGGCAAATGAGACTTAAGAACTGATCTCACAGTCTAGAAATTCTTTTTAGACTGTGTGATGTTTTAGGATGACGTGCGCAGTGCGCATTGTCACGCGAAACTTTAATTTAGATTTCCGAGTGACACTGCAATCTGTAATGGGCGGCCGTGACGCTTAATACCAGGCGAACGAATAGCTCGTCACGTCATTCGTTTACATAAAAAATAAAATAATGATAGAGATATTGTGGATGTGGTCCGCGGGTACCATAAATAACCATTACGATTGATTTAATACATTTGTCAAGCAAATTAATAAAGATTGCAGACATGGGAAGATATATTTTAGAATTTAAGGATATTAATTAGGACTAAAGTGACCGATATAGCTCTTAGAATTGGCAAGTTGAAAAGGCAACGGGCAGGCCACATCGCTCGTAGAACTGACAACCGATGAGGAAGAAAGGTTCTCGAGTGGCGAACACGAACCGGAAGACGCAGCGTAAGCCGACCCCCCCGCTCGGTGGATGACCTGGTGAAAACCGTGGGAAGCCTATGGATGCAAGAGGCAAGCAGCTGCTCAAAGTGGCACTCTGTGGGGGATGAGTTAGGATTAGATTGAGCTTATTTCATAATACATCGTGGGACAGATCATAAAAATACGTCAAAATATTAAGTTACTTACCCGATGAGGGCGTTGCAAATAGTCTTAGTAAAGTTAGTTTAAGTTTCTCCTATCCCTTTCCCTGTCCGATTTCTTCCAAATGCGCATAACGTATAAATCTGACCTTTACCTACTTCTGGCTGTAAAACAATACGAAAGTAATAGGCCTCACCCAAATCCATCACGAGATTGAAGAGGAGAAAATTGATTTTGCGGCACACCTAAGCGACTATCGTGGTTGCAAAGAACAATAACTGTGCGTCTTTGATTACACGAATAGATATTTTGACTCTCATACGGCACCATGATTCCAGATACCTCATATAACATGCATCTAACCACGCCAAGATTTTAAAATTATTGCAATCATTTTATGCTACAGCTTACTAATATTGTTGGTATTGGCATCTTATAATGGTCCCAGGGGTAACAAAACTTATGTTGCCCACTGCTGGTACAAGGCTTTTTCTAACAGGGAGAGAGTATGTAATCATCTACCCGGCTTACCGCAATTCGACGCCTTCCTACCCTGGGCTTTTCTAATCTTCTCTCTCGAGCTCATTTCTTCTCCAAGGATTCGCAGTTCTTAAGAAGTTATATAGCTTTTCAAAAAAGAAACTGTCAATAAATGGTGTCTGCTGTGCATTGAAATCGGTTTGATATGAGTTCACAATCATTCTTTTCATTCTTTTCTGTTGTTAGTTGATTGTCATTTGTTTTTTGAAGTTCTTGCTACTTAGCACAGTCAACATGTACTCACTAAAGTCAATGCAATTGTTTTCTTAAGATGGAACGTTACACTAGCGCGGGAAATTCAAATTTTCTTGCATTCTTTTGCCAATAATAGCTTAATTACTCAACGTGATTACATGAAAACTAATTTTGCGGAAATAAATAGAATGTATCAATAAATTACGATTAAAAGTACCTCCTAGATATCATTGGTTTAGCGACAAATGGCAATAAACAATTTTCTTCTTAGTTTTTCAGTCTATCACCATTTATCATGGATTGATTTTTTAAGTGTAAACCACACTTCAGGTATATCTATAAAGATATTATAGTTCTTGCGGGTTCAAATTCCGCTGGTTGCTAAAATTTTAGAACTATAATATCTCTATTGCCATTTGTCATGTAATCACGTTGAGTAATTAAGCTATTATTGGCAAAAGAATGCAAGAAAATTTGTATTTCCCGCGGTAGAGTAACGTGCCACCTTAAACATATTGCGCTTCGCTTTTTCTTGCATTCGCAAGCCGCGTAGGTGTGTCGATTTCCGGATTAGTAGGTATCATTTTTCATAGTCCAATATTTTGGAGAAGCGATAAATCAAACGGCCAAATAAATATTGGTTTTGCTTGAACACTTGTCTTGCTATATCAGCCTTGTTATCTACGTGGGTGGGGTACTAAAACTATTGTACCTAACTGGATCTAGTTATTGCGTAGTTTCAAATAGGTAGGTAAATTAAATATTTTCGAATAAAAGAGCTGCGTAAGCTATCTAAGCTATCTATACTAGACATTCTCTAAAATGTAAGTTTTTGTTTACTTTAATTAGACAGCGCGGGCATAATTTCCGTTTCTACGAAACCGGAGCTTCGTAACCAGTTACGAACGAAGACTTTTTTCATCCATGTACGTAACCAGTTGCGATCAAACACGTTTTAATCCATGTACGTAACCAGTTGCTATCAAAGACTTTTAAATCCATGTACGTAACCAGTTGCGATCAAAGACATTTTAATCCATGTATAACGAAACCAGTTGAAATCAATCACTTTTTCGTCCTTGTACAAAACCAGTTTTCTGTGTGGTCCTGGTGGTGTGAGAATAGGACCCCCATTTTTATTTCCCGTGGGTCTCATGGGTGTCCAAGGGAATATCCAGACAATTTGCTGCAGCATTCTCGGTACATTAAAATTTTCTGCGATCACCATGCCGCCTGACAGGCATGTTGATTATGGCAACTCCCGACCCCCCTCACCTATGATAAGCGTCCAAGTGGTGTTTGTGAAGGAGGCCTTTGTTCACCAGTGGACGTCTTCCAGTTGTTTTTGTAGGAAATAATTAGACAAGCGCCTTTTTAATTGGTCTCAGTGTTTCGCCACCATCGGCCTTTTAGCACCCGCTACTGAACATAAACCTCCACCATTAAGAGTGGATTTGCCATAGTCACTACACTTGGCTGGCGACTTGGTGATTGCAGTAGATTTAAGTAGATTATTATGTAGACCAAAGGATGATGGTGCTGTCCATTTCCTGGATATTCCCTTGATATTCCCTTAGCCGGCTCTTGCAGCCCCCTTTACGAGAGGGTTTTTTTATCGGGCTAATACTGTTGGTCTCTACCGACCTTTACAGTGTCACCGGGTGGGAGTGCAGGTGCATAAGGCGCCCAGCCGTCAAAAGTGGGAGGCAACAAGCTCAAGGGCACCCTTGGGGTGCGAGCCCCGGGTTGGGCCATTGCCGTGATAAAAGGTTCGAGAAGGCTACGTTTACTGGAAGAGTGGACCCACAGTGGACCCTATGGAAAGTCGCGACCCTTCTAGCTAACCTACGGGGAGTACGACGACCTCGCCGGCGGCGTCGGTATCTGATTGTGTTACGCTGGTATCCTATACCGGTGCCGAAAGCGGTACCTGAGCCAGAAGGGCTAGACTGGTCCAGTGATCCTAGTGCAGCCGAAACAACGGCTGCTATAGGATCATCTGGGTCGCTCAAGACGTGTCTTGGGCGGTGACGACAGAGGGTGTTCCTATTCTTACGCTGGGACTATACGGTCTCCTCAGTGTTCAAATGTGTGTACCGGCAAGTAGCCTATAGACTGTGTGCAATAAACTACATTAACCCCCAGTTTCTCGCACGTTTGTTAAAGTTAAACTCATGTCAATATAAAAATACGGAATGCTCATTGGTTGACTGTTGTTGACCGGGACCTTCAACCAATGAGTGGTCAGTATTTTTAAGTTGACATAAGGTTAACTTTAACTCACTAATGAGAAACCGGGGGTAAGTTTGATCAGTTATACAATAAAAAATAGAACAATGATGAAAAAGTGTAAAAGTGCAGGCTTCAAATTATTGATTTTGACATTTGTGACACAGTCATTTGTTTCATTCATTAAGTTGTCACAAAATCAGCTATTCATAATGGTTTTGGGGGATTTTGTGTAATTCCTCTAAAATATATTTTAAGGACTATAAAAGTCAACACAAAGTGAGGTGGTGACGGCTACTTTATTAGGTAAGTACTACGAGTAGTTAATAAAAAACAAACAAAACGATTTACCCATATATTTATTCATGAATTCAATAAAACAATTTGCAACAAATTTCAACTTTAAAACGTACTTTCAATAATGACAAAGGTACAATTAGTATTAAAATTGCAATAAATAATTATGAATGTTTAACAGTAAAATAACAATAATTATTATCACAAGACTCTATTTTGGTCAAACCAGGTAGAGGAATATAAATTGTATCAATTAAATATTTTCATTATAATAATGTATGATATTTTATTAGCAATTACTAATTTTAAAACCTCGTAAATTTGCCGTCTTTATAATAATAATAAACGTCACAGAATGATAAGAATAAGTAATATCACTTTTTATACAATTTTAATTTTACTAAAAACATTTTCACTGATTTGTAATAGAATAACATTAGGTACAATGGATAATAACATAAAACTAGACAAATAGTTTTAAACATAAAAATAATATTTAATACTACATAATGTATAATAAATAATACATAAGCAACTTAAAAAAACAAGTTAACATATCAGTCACGTATTCTCGCGTTAAATTAATATCAATAAAAACCTGTAACGTAACATTTTAATTAAATAATTTCTAATCGCAAAACTTTGATTTAAATTATCTAATATTATTCTAAATGAGATCAAAATAAACTACATACCTACTAAAATAAACTACATCACCAACCCCTAACTATATAACTTTATTTATTCTTGAAAAATTAATTACATAAAACTTAATGTTTATCCTTGATTTACAGAAACATTAGTACCATCATCATCATCATCATCATTAACAGCCTGAAGACGTCCACTGCTGAACATAGGCCTCCCCCAGAGCACGCCACCTTGAGCGGCTGCTCGCCTCCCGCATCCATCGGCTCCCCGCGGCTCTCACCAGGTCGTCGGTCCACCGAGTGGGGGGCCGGCCTACGCTGCGTCTTCCGGTTCGTGGTCGCCACTCGAGAACCTTTCTTCCCCATCGGTTGTCAGTTCTACGAGCGATGTGGCCTGCCCATTGCCACTTCAACTTACTAACTCTAAGAGCTATATCGGTCACTTTAGTTCTCCTGCGGATCTCCTCGTTCCGGAGCTTATCTCGCAGGGAAACACCGAGCATCTTACAGTATAAAGTAAATCCGTAATTGGATGTAAGTTCTAGTATTAAGTGAAATTGTACCTTACCTTAAGATCTGTGGATTTTGTTAAATACATAAATAAATAAATAGCTCGCTCCATAGCTCGCTGCGCGACTTTGAGCTTACAATTAACATTAACATTAGCTTAACATTAGTACAAAATGAAAAAATTATATCTAGTGTAATACCACTAATAACGCGCGCGGAATAACACTAGATATTCTTTTTTCATTTTGTATTAATGATGAACTTCCGCGAAGTCACGCCTGAGTCAATCAAGAAACATTAGTTTTTAGAATATTTGTGTTAGTAAAAATGGAACTAAAACTAATCTAAACTAAATAGGTATTTGTCAAGATTGGTGATAAATTGTCTTTGGTAATCAATAATTAAATACGTATATTACTTACGACTTTTTAAATAGACCTAGCATACATACCTCTACCTACTGCCTTTATAGGCAACTCAACATAGGCCGGCCACAAACATGCACTCGTTTCCTGATTTGGGAACCATGTTTGTAATTCTGTACAAACATCGCACACGTTAATTGATTTCCAAATTCCAAAAATACAGCGCCTTCCGTGGAGGGCAGATCTTTTACATTGATAATGGATGGGCAAAAAGTTGCATTTGATTAATTATTTTTCAGACCGAGGTTCTGAGTGCAAGGACTCTTATTCATTTGTTTTAATTGAATAAGAGCCCTTGGGCTCAGAATCTCGATTTGTTTCAATTGAATAAGAGTCCTTACACTCAGACTCCAGCACTCTTGCAGACGTTATGTTCAGACAACTGGTTTATTCCGGTTTGAGCTACGGAAAAGTTCCCTAATGAAATCAGGAAAACAAGTGTATTTATGTGTGGCCAGCCTTAATAATGGTAATGTTTATGATGTGAAAATCTGTGTACATAATTTCATCCAAATTTCAGCCGTTCTGGCGTGGAAGCCATAGAAACAAATAAAAATACATAGAAATAAACGGACAACCTTTCGCTTTTTTATGTTAAAAAGAAGTCATTTGACTCAAGGATTTCGACATTTACCTATACCGCAATTCTATCGACTCCACCTGTCATTGGTTTTCTAAGTTCTATTCATTGTTATACTACTGTTATCATCACTATTTGTTGTCTGTTCTTAATTATTATAACTTTGAATGAGAATTAGGTAGGTGGTAGGTTATGTGTTTACAAAATATGTTCCGTGCTTTTCGGCTTTTAAACATTTTTGTTGTTCTTTGTCACCTGTAATTTTGGTTTTATTTTACGAGAGACTACATAATTATAAACATTAAGCACGAAGTATACGCTCTACCCTAAGCCTTAGTACCATATGAATAGGGTATAAGTTAGAAAGATACGGAAGTATAAAAGGTCAGTAAAAACACTACAGGGCCTAGGTGTATAATACATTACATTTTATATACATTCAATTCTCACTACATCTTTCTTTGGATCGCATACGCGACGGTTTTCCTATCCTATAAACGTATTTTTATAATAAATTCATCTACACTTATCTAAAAATTCGGAGGGTACTTGGTCACCCGCTACATTTACTAAAACAAAACACGTAGATCCTAATTTTATTAAACAATTAGCAATAATGACTAGAGCGTAAAACGGAATGTGCTTGGCACGATACTCCGAATAAAACTTTGGTATTTCTAATCTTTATAAAACAAATGAAAGTTAGACCGAGCAAAGACCTGCATTTTTAATTCTCAGTCTTCGTTCTTCATAGGATTCACTTTAGTTTTCACGTCGCCGGCCACACCGCTGTTAAATCTGTTTACGACATCTCGTACTTTACCTTTGCTTATGACTAGTTCTTTATCGTAAGTAGGAGTTATTAGGCCTTTTTCACCTCCATTGCATATTTGTTTAGTTTCTTTCGGTGTACAGTTTATATCTTTAGCTGGCGCCGAGTGGAAGTGAGCGCTTTGTGATTTCCGAAATTCCCTTACTGCATTGTCAATGTTATTTATTAGATCCTTGGCAACAAAGGTTGCTATCTCATGTTTTATGCGGTCTTTTTCATTTAGGATTTCTATAGGGGTATTCCGTTCTTTTGTTTCGTTGTTTTGATCGGGGCTGTGACTGTGTGTGAGAGAATGAGATGCTGGACTGTCGGGGCCTTGGAATGTGATGCTCGGGTTGACGATGTTGCTCTGGATGTGGTTGGTTTGGTCGTACGATTGGATCTCTTGGTTTTGAGGTTTCTTCTCTCCTATTAGCCAGTACGTAGTCATTTTACCTTTACCCTGTTAATAAAGTATAATTATATTATAATTATATAATTATTATATTATAATATAATTATAATTATATATAATTATTTTAAAGTATCGGTGCTATAAATACCATTCAAATCAATTATACCTCCGGGTATGTTCAATCATCATAGGTTACATTATAAAACTATCAAGGTCATAACTATTGCATAGAGTTTAGCAATCTGAAAGTTACCTTCATAGTAATTTCCCCTCTGCACTCCAGTTCAAAAGTGTCATACAGGTCAAGGACCTCCTTAGTCTTCGGGCTGACGTGGATCTTTAGAGCTTCTCCATGTGACTCCATTCTCGAAGCTGTGTTGACTGTATCTCCAAACAGACAGTACCGGGGCATTTTCAGGCCGACCACACCAGCTACGCAAGGGCCTACGAAAAATACGTTACAGTTAAATTATTGTGTCAATATTTCAAGATCTAGTGTTGTTAAGGCGACGAGTAGAGCAAACAAGGTGTTTTTTGGTACGTTTCCTGGCGTAATTAAAACATGTGGAGCTTTGAATGTAATATATCCCTATAGAAAAAAATCGCAAACCTCCCCCAAAAAGTTTTATTGATGTTGATGTTTCTTTGAACGTATTTGTCCCTGCTTATCTGGCTCTACTCGTCACCTTAATCACAAAGCAGAAAAGTAAAAAAACTTAAACAATTAGTAGGTACTTGAACCCTTAATTTAAACACTGCTGACCGAAAAAAATATGAAATCAAAGTAAAAAAATGTAATTAAGTAGCCGAAGCTAACTTAAAAAGTCCGGAAGTAAAAGTTAGTTAGCTACTTTCTTTCAAAGGTACTTTGTGCCCTCGGCAAATTAAATTAACCTCGGGGAAAAAGAGTTATACATAATTCATTTCCTCGGTTTCGAAAGAGGTTTCGCGTCTTTAATAAGTAGGTATTGTAGTAAGTGAAGTGTACTTTTGTTCAGCACTTTGATGATATTGAGATTTATCGTGAGCGGATAGAATGATTTACTGGGCTTTGTTGGAGATAATTTACTAGGTGGTAGGACTTTTCGTCAAAGATCGTTTAGGTAGGTAACCATCGCTTATTCTGCCACCAAGTAGTAGTGCATGTGTTCCGGTTTGAAGGGCACTGTAGCCAGTGAATGAAATTACTGGGCAAATAAGACTTTATGACCTGAAGGGTGATCATGGAACTTTGATTGCAATGTAACGAGAAGAGTTTCATTCCTAATTTGAACTTTTCTACTGTACAAACTAGGAATGAAATGGTGACTGTGCACATAAACTATATGTATTGAAACTGTGAAATCCATACATTTTTGTGTTTCTGGTGTTTCTATTGGTTGCAATTTAGATCCGTGATCGCCTAGCAGATCTTAGGGTCTAATGATCTTATATAGACAGTGCTAAATGTCTCAGTATGACATGCGCACATGCGCTGTAGGTACAGTGTCACGAAACTTTATATTTTAATATAACTCTATGAAATCGTATTAAATCAAATCAAGTTTAAAGAGTTTAGTTATCTGAATAAGATAACGAAGCTAGACCTCGACATTGTATTGAAATACCTCTTATTTAATAATAACAACACCCGACGATCACATACATAGATCCTGGACCCTAACTAGGATTCCTTGTATCTAGGGTCCCAGGAACTACGAGGGCCATGGTCCCGCAACACCCAGACACAGAACAAGCACCGTAGAACCTTACAAGATTGCCCAAGTGAATTAGCTTTGCCCAACACGGTATTTTTTTGAAATGTTGAAAAATACGGCAACAGCCTGAGGTAACTTTAGTCGTAACTCGACTTGCGGTTACAGCAGGTAAGTCATTTTTGAACTACTGTTAGATTGCAACAAAAAAACATTATAGATCGACTATCCTAACTAACTCAAAAACTCTCTTATATTTGAAAATATGAAGGTGGGTAATGTTAAATCACTTTTTCTGTAACACTGTTTACAACTTTGCCCACCAAAATATTACTGTTAGGGTTGTCAATTCAACATTAATTTAAACCTGGGATAAATAGACTTGAGTACAAAATTTTATTTGTACTTGTATCGGAATTTCATAATATTGTTATTAGCGAGTACCTATAGTAAAATTGTTTTTTAGATGTTGGTAAATATTTAATGTTTGCCCATGAGATGCCCATTCACTCTTGACTTGAAAAGACCCAGGTAATAGGAAAATAAATCTGTTGCTGGAAGTGCATTACATAAGTATCATTAAAAGAGCCAATTAACAATTTTTAGCCAATTATCAATTAATAATTTTCATTTATAAATAATAATAAGGTAATGGTAATTATAATTATACTTTAACAATTAATATACCTAGGTTTACATAATTATAATTTGTAATTGATAACAAACTGACATGTAAATAAATCTCTTATCAATAAATGAATTGAAACGAATTGAATAATGTATTGCCAGAAATACCTAATCGGACCACCAATGCAGAGTTTACATTTAGCTTTACAGCATTGCAGCTTAATTCGTTTTATTCTTCACTTTCAGGATGAATACTGTTCAGCGTAAAAGCAAAAGCACAAGAAAAAGAGAAGAGTAGTAGGAGCTAACTTTTTATTTGTTTATTATTCAGTAATATCTTCGGAGCTCTGTTTTAATACAATTAAGGTATTTTTTATATTTGTTAATTGTTTTAATTTTTTTTTATACAATGTGTAAGTTATACAAGAATATGGCTCATATAGCTAAACAATAAAAAGTGTCAACCCTAGCCCAGTGCTTTACTAGTATGAAAAGTTCCAGAAAAAAATTTGTTACTTTGCCCACTCAATTTTGGCGGGTAATATGAATGTTTAAATGTGCGATGATAAATATCCCATGCTACATTGACTATTTCTTTATAATACACACTAAATTTCATGTTAATAGGGTTGAAATCAGCGGAACTGTAAAAGTTTTAGCAAAATGGGCAAACTTGTAAAAAGCTGTTGGTATTTGGCCCGCTCGCTAAATTTAGGTTTTTGACATATAAAATGGCATTTTCTCGGCATAATCATTGGTTCCATCGAAAGAGCGGTACATTTTACAGCTATTTAGCAAGATAACTAATTACCTATTAATAATATTTTCAAAAATATTTTATTTTGAATGCAAAAGAACCAAAAATTTGGGCAAAGTTGCAAGGTTTTACGGTATTTGCGCTTTTTTTCAGGTGCACAAATACTTTTCCTATGGCGGGAATCGAACCCACCACCTCCAGGTTATGATCTGACCTGCTCAACCACCGCACCACAGAGGCTGTCAGAGGCTGTATTTACAAACCGAGCTAAGTATTTTTCCGTCATAGAGTTCTAGTTGAAAGACAAATTTTTGTTAGTGTAGGCTTACCAAAGCATCTAAATAACAACAAAACAGCACAGATGGAATAGAGTAAAAGTTCAATTCTTCTGTAAATGTAAAAGCAATAAATATATGTGCCGGCTGCGTTAGCAAGTCAAACGGTTTCAACGGCCGCGAGGCGTTTCGGTTTCCCTCAGACCGAATTATTTTGTGACATCATTTTTGTACTACTGTGGGCGGCGCTAATTCTCGTAAATTCGTTTCTAATCTCCTTTTCGTTCGCATTACAAAACCAATTTAAACAAAGGGAAGTCGAGTTAATCAATCAGGATCAGGGACTATTGTACGTTTTCTTATTATACGTTAATTAAGAGTTTTTATTCTCATTGTATATTTTGCAGTAGGTAAATAAATTTAACAATATATTAGGTACATTTTAAAAAGAAAAATAAGGATGAAAATCATGTGATATAACAAAACGTAATAATAGGTAGGCAGAAAGATGCTCATAAAACGGAATACCCACAAAACCCAACATTTATGTGTTTGACTATAACAATAATGAGATTAATGGGGCTAGCACACCATGTGGAAAAGCCCATAAACAAATCTTGCCTGATAAAAAAGGAATCTGTTGCAATATTTCTGCTAACGACCTTCAGTTGTCTTTTTGGAATAATAAATACAGTTTCAGATAAAAGCAAATCAAACTTTTCAATTATTTTTAAAACCACTGGGTAATACTACTAATACTAACGGAGGGTTTTACGATCCACAGTTACAGTAACCATTGGTTAAAAATGCTAACAAATTGTAACCAATGGTCAAAATTTGTTAGAATTTTTAACCATTGGTTACCTTAACTATAGATCAAAAAACTCACCCTAAGTAGATTGACCAATGTTTTCATGATTCATTGAAAAGGGTACAATTAACATTCCTTGAGAAATACCTGTAGGTATAGCGTTTCCTTTAAAAAATATATCGAATTAAGTCACATGGTACCTGTATGCATGCCGATCCTCAGCAGCAGTCTTTCACCAGGCCGGTGAGGCACGGTCTTCCCCCTGACTGTGTTGAGAAGCGCCAGTGACATCCTTGCTATTTCAGCTGCATGGCGGTTGCCGTTACGCATAGGAAGCCCTGAAACCACCATGTACGCGTCGCCTATTGTCTCGACCTGTTGAACAAAATGCAACATTCAACTAACTATTGCTATACCCACGCAGCCATCCAACCACCCATCCATTCCCGTGGATGCCGTAAGAGCCGGCTAAGGGATTATTCAGTGAATGGGTAGCAGCATACTCCTCGTGTAATGGGCCCATGTCAAACTGGTAGGCATACTATTGTTTTTGAAATAGGTACCTAGAGATAGTAGTTTCGTGAGAAACGACTCAGAACATCTGCAAACAGTTAAGATTGTAAAACGGACTCGAAACAAGTAACACGAATTCTTTGAAAGTTAAAACATGTGCTAGCAATAACAGATACCAAAGAGAAATCGACCAAGCACTTAGAAACAAAAGACTTTGACAAATTTATTGACTTTTTTGCCATCGTTTCTGCAAAACCTTTTCAATAGCGAACGAAACCCTTGTGTTTTTATCAACTATCGTCTTTGGTTTTTACGCCTGCACGTGCATGGATGCCACAGAGAAGTTGGGTGGTAAAAGTATTTCATAGTATCATATGTAGTTATAAATGCATGTAGATCACTATACATGTCTATAATAATTAAACTTTCCAGCAGACGTGAAGGCCACACGTATGTTTAAAAGAATTGTTACTTAGGACTTTGCAATGTTCACGAAACGTGATTGCTTATCATGGATGTTTGCGGTAATAATGTTTTTGTCTTATTTACTAGCAAGAGTCAGCATCTATAATCATATTAATGGTAATCTATCCTTATTCAAATCAGGATAAAAGGTTACTATAAACTGAGAGTATTTACCAAACAAATATGATTACCTTATATATCATACATGCCAATACATATAATATTATGTACATCAAACTTTCAGACGTTAACTAAATCTACAAAGAACAAAGCGTCACAAGTAACTATCTATTATGTATATTACGTGAGTTATATACACCATTTTAATTGTTTCAAAGGTTGGATGGAAACTACTAGCGCCACCTGTTTGGGGAAGCAGCGTATGCGTTTTCGCGGACGCACATTAGAAATCCCATCCTAGCCAATCAACAGATCGAGGTTTTTTCTAAGGAAACGCCTACCAACGACGTTGGGGTTGGAGAGATGACAGCCAGGAGCAGTCAGTCTTGTTTTACCTCGGAAAGAGGAATATCTTTGTGATGATTTACCCGGGAACCAAATCGGAAGTTTTAAGTTTAACAAGATCGACTTGCGATCTAAGCATTATGATGTGAAAGTGATAGTACCGATACTTGAGGGGGCAATGGTGCCCATAATATCAGCGGCTTCTATATAAAAGTTAAGTTATAGGAGAATACCTACGCTAGATCCTGAACTATTGATTAAAACTAAAAGGCTCTAATACCTTTTGAATATCTGTCCATCATTATTTTGATTATTATATAATTGGACAAACATCAACTTTATTCAACAAATCTATTCATATTCATTCTGGATCTAGCCTAATACTGATGGTTTTATTGTTCATTTATTTCTCCTTGTGTACCTGATATATAAATACGTATATATATAAATGAATATATATTTCCGCTTCAAAGAAGCCAGTCTTTTGCAGTCTTCTTTCGAAGGCTCTATAGCCACCGAGCTATCTCATAAACTTTCCCTTTTCTCTGGTGTGTAAGGAAGGTCGAAATTCATCTGATTTCATCAACCTTTCTGAGGCGTTTTATAAGGGAAGCGATTGATAATTGACAGTTCAATTTAAGTATCTACTTGAACTGAAAAGTCAAATATTGCGCGACAGTGGAGGCATTACACCAAAACCTATATAATATATTGTGTCTGTGTTATTTTGCTGTTTTTGTGACTTTTCTCTTTTGTGTTTTTCTGTTTTAATGTGTGTGTATTTTGTATTAAATGCTAACTGAATTTCCAATTTAATCAAGTGTTTCACTTCACGAAATTCCTAAGTTACCTCGCAAGCCAGGACTCATGTATTAATAGCATCTAGCTGAATTGCAGGGTTGGATAGAAGCAAAAGGTTGATGCATTAACATATAATGACATTATTTTATAGCTTTATTTGATTATCTGGCTATAATTTACTTAAAGTAATTTCTAGGATTTCCGTCTCTTGGTACACGCAATCAATATAGCGACGGCTATAAAAGTGATCTAGAGGCCTCTATAATCTAAACACAAAACAAAACATCTCTATATCTTCATAAAAGTGCACAAAACTACACGACAAAGATCACTAGCATCGGATCCTAAATCCGCTTGCCCAAACACCAAAGTATCAAGCTGACAAAAGGAGATCACGCAGTGTCAACTTTTAACTCCTGAAGGAACGAGGGCCGACTGGTTCTGGATGGATCAATCCACTTGATATTTCAATTAGATTCCAAGTCTCTCCCAAAGGCATGAACAGGTTATGTGTCTGTACTAATTCTAGTCAATTCACGTGTGATTGCTCTAGGTCAGACCCCCAAGAACTGGGTTTGTCTGGAGGGAGTAGACTTTATGACACCATGAATTACAATTATTAACTTATAGACTCTATAATACTTTTGAAATACAATTATTTACTCATAGATTCAAGGAAATAAATTCATTAAAATTAAATATGGATAGGTATTTACACCATATCTTATATTCTGCCAGGTGTTACGGAGGCCACAACACTCCGGCGTTACAACTACAGTTCTCTATACATTAGATTATCAAATCGTATCTATTAATAGTCTTTAATATAAGAAGCAGTGAGTCGGCAGGAGGAAGCTGACAGAGGGGGGACGAGACAGGTCCATCTCACTCGGTACATTAAAATCTGTGATCACCAAGCCGCCTGCCAAGCGTGATGATTATAGCAAAAGGTGTATTTATTATAAGCGTCCAAAGTGGCGTTTTGTGGGGGAGGTCTGTGTTCAGCAGTGGACGTCTTCCGGCTATTGACGTGTGGTGTGATAGCAAGCAGGGTCATTATGTAACACTGTTATATAATATGATAATTACTAAGAACTGCATGTAAAAGCCACAAGGATTTCATTGAGTTGAAATTGTTTTTTACCTCACTAGCTCGGAAAGATTCTCTTTGTCATTCGAAATCTGGGTGCAAAAACGCATTTTAATCGCTGGCGTGGAAACTGTTTTTAAAATTCGAACCTTTCTTATTTAATAATTTTCTCGTCAAGAATTGAGGATTTAACCACAGATCTGGCCGAATTTAACCTGCTTTATATAGGCCAGTCTACTGAAAATTCACTAATACCACAGACTACCTACTAATAGATACTTCTTTTTCTAGTTCGCCAACCTCATTTTTAGAATAATCGCAGTGTCCAGCACCAAAAAGTATATAACCAATACTATCCAATGCTATCCAGCACGGCCATTTCATGAAAAATGAATGAAATACACTTTTTTTTTAATGTTCAATGAATGCCGTGACGAGCTAGTCGTTTACCTGACGTTAAGCGTTACCGCCACCCATAACTAAATTAATAAGCTAAAAACTAATATTTTTTTTAGATTTTTAAGCTGTTTTCTTGCGTTTTACTCGCTGTAGTGAGGTGAAAAGTTGTGTGTTGCACTCGGCAGCAAAGTTTTTCTGCGCCTCGTACCTTTGAAACCTTCGCTACGCTCAGGATTCTTCCATTTTTTCATTTTTTTCATTTTCATTTCAATCCTAGGGTCCTACGCTTGCTCAGGTCTCAATTCAAATACTCGCGCCAAAAACCAACTTTGCAGCCTAGTATAACAAATAACGCGCGAAGAATCCAACTCGGCTGGGCAGCGTTCGGGAAGCTTCGTCCTATCTTTTCGTCCAAAATATCGCAGAGCCTGAAAACGAAAGTTTTCAATCAGTGTGTGTTGCCAGTGATGACTTATGGAACTGAGACATGGTCTCTTACTGTTGGCCTCATTAGTAAGCTTAAAGTCGCGCAGCGAGCTATGGAGCGAGCTATGCTCGGTGTTTCCCTGCGAGATAAGCTCCGGAACGAGGAGATCCGCAGGAGAACTAAAGTGACCGATATAGCTCTTAGAGTTAGTAAGTTGAAGTGGCAATGGGCAGGCCACATCGCTCGTAGAACTGACAACCGATGGGGAAGAAAGGTTCTCGAGTGGCGACCACGAACCGGAAGACGCAACGTAGGCCGGCCCCCCACTCGGTGGACCGACGACCTGGTGAAAGCCGCGGGGAGCCGATGGATGCAGGAGGCGAGCAGCCGCTCAAGGTGGCGTGCTCTGGGGGAGGCCTATGTTCAGCAGTGGCCGGCTTCCGGCTATTGATGTGTGTGATGTGAAGATTGTAAAAAGTTGTGAAAGGTTAACCAAATCTTTACGATCATATCATACTAAAATGGATATATTATCTATTTTAGTATGGTATGATAAACAAAACACACATTAACAGCTGGAAAACGTCTACTGCTGAACATAGGCCTCCCTCATAAAACGACACTTTGGGCGCTTATCATAGGGGAAAGGAAGATTTGTCATAATCACGACGCTCGGCAGGCGGCTTGGTGATCTCAGAAGATTGTAATGTACCCAGGAGAATGTTGCTGCCCATTCCCTGGATATTCTTACGGCACCCACGGGAAAAGATGGGGTGTGCCTATTCCCACAGCGCCGGGACCACACGACCACGAGCTTTAGGTACGTTGTTGTCTAACCAGTCAGGCAGTCTCTCAAGACAAAGCCTTTTCGTATAGATAGATAGGGAGGTAGGTAGAATACAATTTCAGGATACCACTTTAGTGGTATTTACAACTGAGCGCTAACGTGCTTCGTAGGGCTCGTTAAGCCGTCGGTCCCGGCTGTTGTCGTAAGGCAATAGTCGTAAAGTCATGTTAGAAGCCTTTGAGCGGCCTAAAAATTCTGACACCAGGGCTGACCACTTGCCTACACGAGAAGAAGAAGATTTCAGGATAGCCCCCTTTATAAAATAACAGGCGTTTTTGCTTTTAAAAAGGATCTATTAGATATTTTCTTTTTGCCTGGTTAAGGCCTGACTGTTCTGTAGGAGTGATTATAATTTAATAACGTACTGGCCTTGTATAAAGGGTAGACGATTAATCAAAAATGTTACCAGATACAGTATTTGATATGTCACTGGTTAATAATAAACGAATGAATGACCTTTAGAAAAGTTCAACCTTGACATATCATGAACTGTGCTACGTAAATAACCTGTCGCAAATAAAAAATGTATTGTGTTGATGCTAAAGGCTTAGGTATAGACTCACAGCTGTCCGCGGCTTCGTACGCGTAGATAAGATTGTATCACAATCTCGTGATACCTATGGTTTTTTTTTAATCGATGGCCAGGCTAGCGTTTGACCACAATTGCACTGGAAGCGACGAATTTGGTCGAAGGTGTAGCACTCATGTCTATAGTAAATTAAATATCTATTCACTCTTGACTTAAACAATGTTGGGTTGTTACAAAGTTTTTCTTTTTCAAATTCAAATACTTAGTTTATTTCATAAAAACTGGCCAAGTGCGAGTTGGACTCGCGCACGAAAGGTTGCGTACGTATCTCTAAACACGAGCAAAAAAATCACGTTTGTTGTATGGGAGCCCTTAAATATTAATTTGATTCTGTTTTTTAGTATTTGTTGTTATAGCGGCAATAGGAATACATCATCTGTGAAAATTTCAACTGTCTAACTATCACGGTTCATGAGATACAGCCTGGTGACAGACGGACAGACAGCGGAGCTTTAGTTTTACCCTTTGGGTACGGAACCCTAGAAACAGTATTAAAATCAATCAAATAGTCGAGCCATTATTTTAAAATATGGTCACATAGATTAAAGTTTGGTTAGTTTCTTTTTGATTAGGATATAGAAGTCTGAATTGGTCTTTAGGACAGCTATACCTACATGAGAATTCAGTAGGTATCTTACGAGAAGATAACAATAGGCTAGTTGCCTGCTATTTTTATTGCATAAATTAATATTATTCCTAAAAAAATAAACAGTCATGAAAACAATAATTAAATACCTCAAAAAATGACAAAGTTACAAGCATTTTAAAATACAGGAATAGAAAGAGACAGTTCAAACGCGCAGTGACGTCAGTACGTTCTCCTTAATAGTACCTCATTACTAAGCTGTGGTAGCTTTACATACAATCCCTTTGCCACGTAACTTCACAACGTGCGCTTTCATAGTAACTGTGGGGAAGCTCTGTTTTGCGAGAAAAGGTCAGACGATGCCTTCTCCAGAAACTTTAAAAGCTTATTACTCCGTGATTTATTTCCCGATTTTAATACTTTTTCAGTTATTGCATTCATTTTTAATCTACGTTACGGAAATAATATTAAGTTGTTAATTTTTAATAGCAGGAGACTAGCCCATTATATATTATTATTTTAGTTCTAAGGTTAATTAGAGAGCCTATTAATTAAATTAATATTATGTAATTAAATCTCAGATCATTCCCTACATACTAGCTGGGTACCAATTTTCTATTCTATGGGTATAAAGCCAATCGGAAATTGCGAAGACATGTCGTATCAAAATCAAAGGTCCTCTAACCTTCGAAACCTCTGATATCTCACATAATACCCAATTAACGTTCAATTGTAGTCCTTATTACCATTGAAGATCAAAAGAAATATTTTGGCTCCACGATAAAGCTTCCTGAACCTATTGCAATACAGTTAATAAAAGAAATCTTCATGTCATAAAAGACTCGTGAAATTTTACTAATGACGTACATCCTCAAGCGTCTCACGAAAAATAATTGCCTGTTTTGTGTTATCAGAATTCCAGGAGAGGGCAGAAAATGTTCTTGTAATTTACAGACGAAGATTGACTGACATGAAAATTAAATGATAATAAAGGTCTTTTAAAATGAAAGTAAGGTTTCCCAAAATAAGATTTTACTAAATGTAGGTTAAAACTTGCTTTGTATGCTTAGTTTGGGGCTAGATGGCGCTGTGTGAAATGTCCACACATATTTATTTTATTTTATTTATTTTATGACAAATTATCTTGTAAAGTGTTAGGCCTGCTAAGCATCCTCCAAACGTATCATCTTCTTTTTTGAGACACCTTAAACTCTATTTTAAAATTAATTCAAGCAAGACACGATAATAACTTTTTGTGATGAGCAGTAGAGAAAACTGTTAAATACTTAAGACGTCTTACTTCAAAAATTAATGACCCTTATCTCTACGGTTCATTTTCGAGATGCTTAAATAGTAGGTAGATCACATACTTAAATAGTACATCAATAGTAGATCAGGCACGTTTTTAAATTAGATTTCTACTTAGGGTTCCGTAAACGAAGGTAGGTACTTCTACATAGGTGTTTCTTCGTTTACGGAACCCTAAGTACTAAAGTATGATAAAGTATGACAAAGTATGATAAATTATGATAAAGTATGATAAATTATGATAAAGTATGATAATGTATGACAAAGTATCTAGGAATAAATTAAAGCAATGCCTGACATGCTCTATTTATTAAACTAGTTGCAAAGTTTTAGAATACCTGTATCAGTTTTTCTTACCTTATAAACATCAAAGTTCTCAAGTATAGAGTCAAAGCAGGTGTATAGGTCGTTCAGTAGATCCACTACCTCGAGAGGTGTGGACTCCGCTGACAGCTTTGTAAATCCAATGATATCGCTGAAGTAGATAGTCACTTGATCGTAGGTTTCTGCCATTACAGGCTGGCCCATTATTAGTTGGGAGGCGACAGATCTGCAAAAGAAAAAGTGTTTTAGAATCAAATTTTTGACTGATCTTTTAGAATGTTTTGTGCGTGTGTATCTAGGTATAAGTGTGATGGTATATTGTCCGCGTACCCGGCGTTGTGAGAATAGGCTTCCCATGGGTAACGAAAGAGCCGGCCAAGGGAATATTCAGGGAATGCAGCAGCATTCTCCTCGGTACATTAAAATCTTCTGCGATCTCCAAGCCGCCTGCCAAGCGTGGGGATTTTGGCAAACCCCCGTCTGCAAGTAATGACGCGGTCGATGACGGAACATGCTTGCCTAGAAGAAACCGGTTCACTTTTGTCTTCAAAACTCCTAGATAATATTTTTCATTGGAATCAAATTTGGATTCATGATAGATATATCATAATGATATTATGCTGTAAGGTAGCTAGGTATTACGTGATAAACAATAAAAAGCGTCTTACGAACGCGCACTTTGTGAACTCAAGGAAACAAGGAATGAAGAGCAAAGGGGACGAAATTTTACGGCTTGTGATCCCATAGTCACAGATTATGGCATTAAAGCGAAAATATTTTTTATTACATTCCACGAGGTATAGGACTTTACAGCATGTAATATAACGTAAGTAACGGTTAAGGCGAAAGGTGCTACTACGCTACGCGCTGTGGTGCCAGTAGCGCCATAAAATACTTTTTGTAGCAAAATAAAATTTCAGAAACAGCGAAAAAGTGAAAGTCAGAAAGTAGCCTCGTGAACTCGAAAATATGTTTTGTAATCAAATAATTTTAACCCTTTTTTAAAATCAGATTCAATCCTACCCTTCGTACCTATAGCGAAATTATTTCCTTTTCCACCCAACCAGTTCCCATTTTGGGCAACCTTGGAATAAATTATACATCTGTGGTGTCAGACCTTCAAGCGAATTAGATGTCCTTTATATCATGTCAGAAGAAAACCACATAATTATGTCCAGCTTCATTTGAATTCGTGTACGCCCATGTCGGCTTGCGGTCTGTTTCCAGTTCTTGGTTTAATAAAGGATATAATGTAACGTATCTGGGATAATATAGCTATAGTGTGATATAGTTATGGATATGGTTAATGGTTAGGTTATAGTCCTTGTGGAATAAAATATTTTTCGAAAGGGCTATATAGGTATGTATACTTTGTATAAGAGACGATGCTTGAAATAACTGCCTCATTATGTAGAATGTGTTTATACTTATGAGTATAATAACATTTGCTATAACTGATCCTTCACGCAAACTATCCGATCCTTTATTAGACTATCTTCCAAATGTTCAAATTCACAATGTTGGCTTAGTAATCTCAGCGCGGTTACGTACTCGCCGATGTTTTCGCCTTTTTCTTGATTACGTGTAAAAAAATTAAAACGGGCCATAGTCGTATTCTGTTTTGTTGTAAAATACTCGTTAAATTTTTCTATTATTTTCTTGACGTCATCACGTTCCGCGTCTTTTATGAATTTGAAAGTGGAATAGATATCGTATCCTTCGGGCCCAATGAGATTAATCAGAAAGCTGGCCTGAACACCCGCTGACTCCTAGTGCACTCCTGATGCTTTAATAAAAATCATAAATTGCTTCTGCCATTTCCGCCATGCATCAGCGCGACATGTCGGTCCACCTTCCAATACTAATTCCGTAGGTCTTGCGTTCTCCATAGCGGAAAATGTTTCCACTCGTCTCACAAACACTACTGTCAGTGATTATGTTCGAAGTTAAACAATAACAACACTTTTTAACTTTATTTCGATCACCGCTGTCACCATGAAATGAAACTCCAAGCTCCAAGCTTGCTAAACAACGACTGATTTTATTTATCCAAGTAGGGTAAACCACATATAAAATAAATCAACTACCCTATTACGTTCACATAATGTTACATCCTAGTCTAGAAAACTTTTCTAGACTGTGTGATGTCTCAGAATGACGTGCGCAGTGCGCAGTGTCACGCGAAACTTTAATTTAGAATTCCGAATGACACTGCAATATGTTATGGGCGGCCGTGTCGCTTAACAACAGGCGGACGACTAGCTCGTCACGTTATTCGTTTACATAAAAAAAACTTTTTCCCTTTACCAAAATAACCAAAACCAAAAAAATACCTTTTCTCATAATGCATTTGAGGAACAAAGCTCTCGCTGAAGTCACACTACCGAAATAGAACATAATGAGAAAAAAATATCCCATAAATCTTCTACGGATAATTATCACCTATAGAGTAGTAGCAAATACTAGAGCACAGTATTAAAATACGGACTGTAATATTGTGCTAATTGTCTCTGCTAAGAAGATAAAGTTCTACAATCTACACACTATTCTAAAACCAGTACATACATCCAAATTATATATTTTTTAAACGTTACAAAAGAACATAAACATTCAGTCCATGTTTTAGTTGAATGTAACGTTATGTTAATGTCCATGACACTCGAAGTATTTAGATCTATTGATTGCCACCTTGTTAAAATATAATTAAAATAGTATTAGGTTAGGAGATTTAAAAGAACATAATTATGAATATACTACATACAAAGGTGATGCAAACACACGAAAAAAAAATGAAATAAATAAATAAATGAAAGCTGTCAAAATCATAACCCTTGTTTTGCAGTCGGGTAACAAAATACATTAAAATAACGATACCTTCAAGGTACCGAAACTGATATTAGTTGTGACATTATTTTTAACCCTTTTTTTTGTGAACCTTGTGGTCCCTTTATGTGGACTGTGAATGAAAATCTACACAACATTTTTTCCTCTACGTAATAAGGGTTGTAAGGACGTTTTAGGACTGACAACCGCAGTTTTTGTGAGCCTATTCAAAACGATTTACAACGCAGTTCTTTGGGTCCAAGTTTATGAGGCCAAAGGCTTCATAAGATAAGGATTCTGATGGATAATTTGGGAGTGTTACAGATACGGGCACTGTATTATTGGCTGAGCTGGCTAAGGCAATATCCAAGAATACAGGATGTTGATTTGCATTGTCTCCATATTTACAGAGGTAGGTATGCTACACTTATAGAACACGAATCAATGAAAAAATAAATACCTAAAATTTACACTTTATAAAAAAAACATTGCACAAAAATAAAACAGCACGTGTGTTCGTTCTCATTTAACAAACAACATGATTTTATAAAGTCAACCAGTGCGAGCGCAGAGTCATAAACTATCGCGCCGACAACACACAAAGGCACCCGCCACTTTCGGCAAAGTTCTACAAACGCTCGCCGCTGCACCGGCCCCACCGCCGTTTGTACTAGCCACGCGGGCGGGCTGCGGGGTGCCCTCTCTCACCCGCCCGCGCCCGCGCAGCGCACTTATGTCACGCGTGCAGATGCAGCGACCGATCAGTCACTTGCCCGCCACCGGCGCCGCGCCGAATTTGCGTAGGCACCTACTTTGCTTACGATCGCGTAACAAAAATGGAACACTTTACAAATGTTGAGCTTGTGGAGATGGTACGTTTGTATGCTATCAGCGGAAACCGCTTAACACAGTCTGTGCAAATGTTTCGCGATCAGTTTCCGAACAGCCATGTTCCAACACGTGAAGTGATGCTGGGTGCCACACAGAGACTAAGGGATTATGGACAATTCCAAGTCCCTCGTCACGCTCGCGCTCGTGGAAGTGTAGGTCTCTCGGCCGGCCTTCAAGAAGAGATCTTGGACTTTTTTGAAGAGGACCCACGTGCTAGCACCCGTGATGCTGGGCGGCGCTTCAACGTCCACCACACAACTGTATGGCGGCTACTGAAACGAGAACTTCAGCATCCGTTGCATTTTCAGAGAGTCCAAGAACTGCGTCCACAAGATAATGCCTCACGCATAGCTTTTTCTCAATGGATTTTACAAAACAGGGATGTGAACATTTTGTGGACCGATGAATGCATGTTTTCACGTGTGGGGATTTACAACATTCATAACGAGCACTGGTGGGCACATCGCGACCATAACCCGCATAAAACCAAGAACCATTCGTTTCAGCATCGTTTTAGTATTAATGTCTGGGGTGGCATTATTGGAGAGCATGTGCTAGGTCCATACATCATCGAAGGTCATCTAACCAGCTCCAGTTACTTGGAGCTTCTGCATCACGTTGTTGACGAGATGCTCGACGATGTACCACTGGCCTTTCAACGAAACCTGTTTTTCCAACAGGATGGAGCTCCACCTCATTATGGACGCCAAGTGCGCGATTTTTTAAGTGAAGTGTTCAGAAGCCAGTGGATTGGACGTGGTGGTCCAGTACCCTGGCCCCCACGATCTCCGGACATGACCCCATGTGATTTTTTTTTATGGGGTGAAATAAAAAGACTAGTTTACACGGACGAAATTACTAGTGCTGTGCAATTAAAAGAAAAAATCATTGCTGCATTTGATCATGTGAGACTAAACGTGAATGTGCTAAAAAAACTATCACGAAACCTAAGACGTCGCGCTCACTTGTGCATCGAAAACGAAGGAGGACACTTTGAGCAGTATCTTAGGGTAACGTAACTTGTAAGTACATAATTTTGTAAATACTGTAACGCCCCAGTGGCAAGCTGCTGACACAGATTAAGTCATAGCTACCATGGGTTGTTTACTGCACCCCGCGCACATAGCCAAAACAATAGAGACCGAATACCTGAACCCTGTAGGTAATTAGACAATAGGACCTTCCTCGATGTAGCAATTTTCTAACAATGTTTTTATGATGTTTTGACTACAATACAATACAATAACTCTTTATTGACACCAAAATAATAATAACATAGAAATGAAAATCACATAATAAGATAGGTACAATGGGCGGAACAAAAACGCGGGCGGTCAATGGACTAATGATGAGACAAAAAGTGTTTACTTTAAACTGAGTCATCGCGTGGGGTCCTACTATTGCCCTAGCCGAAACGAAGTTGAGGCTACTTGTGATTCACGACAAAAATGGTTTATCAAATATTCGGCTACTAAATAAATGTGGAATTTAAATTTTATTTTTATATGATTAAATATACACAGTACAATGGATTCTAAAAATATGGAGACAATGCAAATCAACATCCGGTATAGTGGGCAGTAGCATTCTCCTCAAACTTCATTATAATCTACTGCGATCACCAAGCCGCCTGCCAAGTATGGTGATTGCGGAAACCCCTCCCCCTATGATAAGCGTCCAAAGTGGCCTTTTATGAGGGACGTCCGTGTTCCGCAGTGGACGTCTCCCGGCTGAAAATGTGAGCGTGAAGTGTTTCCACTTCATGTCATCATTCCAATTTTTTCCATCATCATCATGCCATTTCAGCTAGGACAAAAATAATTTCGTATGTCTGGATGACTGGTCTTTTTGTTTTCCTCTAACTCCAGGTCGCATTTCTCAACCAATTTTCATGAAATTTTGTGAGGTTCTATAAATATTATGGTTTTTTTTTTGTAATTCCGTTTTTCAAAATGGTAGAGCCATGTATAGGTAGATTGAAAAAGAACCAATTTTCAATACCTACCCATGGCTCCACCATTTTGATTACTAAAACAATATCAAACTTAAGCAATACTCTAAGCTCGCGAATCGAAATAATGTATTTAAAATAAACCTATTTTAAATACAGATTCGCGAGCTTAGAGTATTGCTGATGTATACTCTAAGTTTGCAAGGTACCTATACAGCTCATACTAGGGCCACTGATATTTATTAAGTACCTACTTACAACAAACGGCACTGAAGTTGAGCCCTAGTACACGATTAATTATGCATTTTTGCTAGAAGTTGCAGTGACTTTAACTAAGTTGGAAGAGCGTCTAATCTGATGAATGTAAAGTGCGTGCACAATTCACACTGATTGCCAAAAATTGTAGGAATATTAATCACTGTATTATCTGTATTCACTATTATGTTGTGTCGTTACACACCCAATGAGTTTGACGATAAATTAGTAAAGGCTAAACTCCAAAGCCTTGAACACCGGCGTAAGGTTGCCAGCCGATTCTATTCCTTTCTTTATATATTATTCTATTCCTTCATCCCCTTTTTACCATCGTACAACTAGACATTTTAGACTTTTCATATTAAAATTGCCTATAATTATCACCTATTTCTATTGTAAATTCAATGAAATTAATTTTATGTTATCTTGCACTCGCTCACATCAAAAAATTCTTTCTAATAGAAAGTTCGCAAGCTGTCTTCACCTTTAATTATATTGGCACTTAGCTATATTATTACTAATTGAATTACTCAAGCTTGAATTGGTGTTTGTTATGTTAGTATTCGAATAAATAAATAAATAGCCGTACGGAAATACGGCATCCGTATATAATAATAACTACTCAAATACGTACAAAGCGTTTTGGTTCCTCGTTTATAATTCGGACAGCAAAGGAATGGAACACCTTACCAGCGTCATTGTTTCCTGACAAATATAATCTGGGTGTTTTTAAGGGTAGAGTGAACCGGTATCTTCTATGCAAGCATGCTCCATTGTCGACCGCATCGTCACTTACTATTAGGTGAGACCGCGGTCAAATGTTAGCCTAACGTTGATAAAAAAAACTTTGTAAGTACTTACTTAGGTAGCAGCTGGTATAGCAGTTCCTCACATTTCCGCTTCTCTTCCAAGTAATCTGAGGTCCGTTCTTCCACCAGAGCTTCTAAGTTGTTCGCGTATTGTTCCACTTGAGTAAGAAGCATATCCAATCGTGTCGAAGTTTCACAGTCCCTGGTAGAAAATGAAAAAAATTGTAGGGAAACGGAAAATTTGTATGTAAGTTTTATTTATCAGCTCAATTCAATCCCATTGCTGGGGTTCGGGTCTTCTCTCCCATGGAAAGAGTGTTAGGCATACTCCGCGCATGCCAAGTGCGGGCGTGACACATAATGTTCTCAAATTTTGCGATTCTTGAACGTCATGCCGGTTTCCTCGCGGTTCTTTCTTTCACCGCTGTAAGAGAGATGTAAATTCCGCTCATAAGTTAAAAATGCGTGTAGGACCAATTTTAAAGACACACTTGCTATTTTCTAAATTATTATTAATTTACGAGCTCTTATAAGTATAAGAAATTCGTTGGATTTTAATTTGCTTTCATGATTTTATTCCAAGTTAAGGAATCTTGGGTTTCTCTAGAAATTACGTAACGCTTTTTCCAGTAGAATAAGTATTAATACTTTATCTTGAATTCTCCATCAGACTCACATTATCTCCATACATAAATAATAACTTAGAACTTCCAACACTTGCTCGTCTGCACTAAAGTTTGACAGCTCTTAAGTTCACACTTATCTCTACGATGTAATGCATGGCAGTAGGTACGTCATATATGTGCGAACTTAGGTGCACTTTAGTGCAGATTAACGTACTTATTGATCCTCTGTATATTTTCTTTCAGCGCTGAGAAGTCGGGTCGGTCGTCGTCCGGCAGAGTCCACGGTGGCTCGCCGGTCAGTGACTGTCGTGGAGACGCCGAGAGAGGCGACGTTCCACGGTTCCGCATTTCTGCACTGCCTGTTCAAATAGAAATACTTAGTGAAAAATAATAGAAATAAAATGTATTTTAACTACACACAAAATGACGTCATGTATTAAAAAGATGAAGATTAGATTAGTGCATTTTTTTCATCCACCATAATAAAAGTAGTTTATTTGTCGGCGTTAACAGTTCTTTCATTTCAATGACTATGTCAGAACAGATTACTAAAAGCTTCACAAAAACTTGTATTTTAGTCTTAACATATTAAAATAAAATAAATAAAATAATGGGCGACCGCTGCAGCAAAAAGTGGTATTTACAACAGAGCGCTACCGTGCTTCGGAGAACACGGTAAGCCGTCGGTCCCAGCTGTAGTCGTATGACAATAGTCGTTAAGCCAAGTCAGAAGCCTTTGGGCGGCTAAAAATTCTAACACCAGGGTTGACCACTTCCCTACACGAGAAGCAGAATAAATAAAATATTTGTGGACATTTCACACAGCGCCATCTAGTCTTAAACTAACCAAAGCTTGTAGGTATTCTATCAAGTTATCTGGTTTCCATAGTAGGTAGGTACTATGGAAACCTGATAACTTGATAGAACACTTGATAGTTTTTGTTTTGGAAATACATACATAGAATAAGTACAATATAAACACTCAGACACAGAACAAACACCTATGTTCATCACACAAATGTTTGTCCTAGGTGGGGATCGAACCCACAACCTACAGCTCAGAAGGCTAGGTACTGCCAACTGAGCTATCAAATAAACGATTTGTTTAAAATGGTTCAAAAAAAAGGTTTTGTAGGACAACATAAAATGTTTACAATCTGTAGCTATATCTTTTATCGATAAATATACCTATTCCATACACCTGGTGTAGTTCTAATAAATCGACACGTTTTTCTACCGACTCCCACATTACCCTCATAACTCACTACAAACGCTGTATGAATTACTTCGGGTAGTTTATAAAAGATGGATAGATAACTAAATAGTTCAGTAGTCAGAGGCACCCCACAGTTTTGCCCGCATTTTATCCTTTTCTCGCGATACATTACATTTTCCGACATAAAAAGTAATCTTTGCTGGTAGCAGTAGTGTTACGCTTTGTACGATTTGATCCAAATACCTAACCTAAAGGGGGTGACTGATACGAACATTCGCTCGATGTGAATATTACCATATGTTCTTTGCGGACATTTGTTCCATCTATCAGCTGCCCGGTTCAGTGTACTGACACGCCAAATATTATTACTCGTATTATGCTCGTATCGAGCGAATGCGATGTCAGTCACTACCTTTAAAGTTGCAAACGCTGGCCTGACGCATGTTCTTTGACGCGATCTAATACATGGATTTCGTAGATTAATATTGCACTTGTAGCTTTCGTCTACAACTCACTAACGCTCTCACTTCTAGATATTAATTAGCAGCCTGAAAAAATATTATAGCGTTCAAAAATCATATTTTCGATCACTAACATTATCGATACAACCAGTAGTTTTATTAAAGTGAGCGGCGCGGTGAGCTATCCTACCGACTGCGCCATAGTTCACGGCCTATGAATCACTCCTGAGTCTCAGCGCTTTATGAAACATTCATGGGAAAGATGTGCAAAAGAGCCCGCCAGAGATTTGGATCATGAAATTCAAATGGCAAAGGGTCCATTTAAATGTTTTATGTAGAAAATAATATATTTTCTGGTCAAATATTCCCTTTGGGGTGTATGCAACAGATATTATCTGTGCGTATTTTTAAAGCACTTTCATTTATTCAATAAATTAATAAGTTTTACGGGTCATAATTAAAGTGACACACACAGATATTGTATAAAAGATCTTAAAATACAAACAACGAGATTACGTTACGCTACTTATTAACTGTAGTGTTGCTAGCGAAAAATGTAAAATGGAAATGAACAATGTACAGATATAATTTATTTTTAACAATAAACAAGCTAGGCAATTGGCAACTCAATTTAAATTACTTTTAGTATATTTATAGGCTACGTTGTAAGCTACTAATATTTTGGATTAGTACCAAAATTAATTGCAGGATGTCTGTTCTAAAGAGCAGCTTAATTTCGAGTCGACTAACTCCATTTTTCGTTTTTAACTCTGTGATTATTTTCTACTGGAAATTTTATTGTTTTGTGTTTTTGCTCATATATGCCCGTTGGAGTAGTTACCCATACTATTTTTATTGCACCAGCACGTGTAAAATCAGATAGTATGCCTAGACGAGAAATCTCAATTTGAATAGCACATAATAATTTGGCATAAGAAAAATGTCTACAGCTACTTACGTTTGAATTTATCCTCCAGCACAGCAGCACAGTAGTCGCAAGCTAGAGTGCAGTGCGGCCGTCGCATCTCAAGCAGGGGGCTGACAGCTCTCCGAGGACTTGGCGAGTCCGCACCCCCTGGTGGTACCAGGGACATTATTCTGTAGCAAATAAAAGTAGGTTAGTAAACAAAGATAGTGTATAATAGTTTAAAAAAAACTGCAACCAGATTTGAACCTGGCTTCAGATTAGACGCTCTCCCAACTGAGCTATGGTAGCATGCCCAGTGGCTGTGAAAATCTTTAGGACTACATTCTGTACCGGCTAAGCAGTCGTGGCGACATCTATGGAACCTGTGTTAGACAGGTATAGATAAGGAGAGGTAAATTCATTTAGCGTGGTTTAACTCCAAAGGGGTTGTAAACTTAGTTCATCTTCTTTTCAGAGTAAATAAAATTTATAATAATGAAAAAATATATGCCGTAGCTTTTGAATTGAGAGTTAAACTTTAAAATATCTGAAATGCTGCCTCACTTAATCTAGCTTATTAAAACATCTCAAGTTTTTCTGATATATAATGCAAATTATCAATAGAAACCTGCAGTATATCAATGCATCATGCATCTACCGTTATTTATCTTATGGTAGGTGCTATCTTTCCTCTCACCTCCGGTTGATTAGAAATAAGACAGATAAAGATCGGTAAGTCATTTCCATTTATTTCATGAAATTTTATCAAAAAATTAATGACCTTAAATCATGTCAAAAACACTAATTACAAAATCCAATCATAACTTAAAAAGAAAAATCCAATATTTCCGATAATTAAACATCAAAAAATATCTTCATTTTAATTTAACATGAATTCCCGCCGATTACTAATCACGAAAATATGCGTAGAACTTTCTGCGATATTTCCATCTAATTGCTACTTACTGCTTCAAAAGGTCGCTAAGTGGAATTAAATTGCGCAATTTATCGAGAAAAGGTATGGGCATACGAACCCAGGGTCGTATCTAAGAATGAGGCAGGGGCACTCAATTAGCCTTGCATTTATATACTGACATTGAGGTCTAACAAATTGATGAATTTCATTTGCCAGGAGCTTTCAGATGCTGTTTAAAAGTTGCCCCTTGACTATAATAAAAGAAACGAAGGGGGAAATGAAATGTATTTTGCGTAGTCGGCATGACTTGATTGATTAATTTTAAATTCGGCAATTATTATTATTCATTCATTTAGTTAGATATTTTTTAGACTAATATTTTACAATATATCCATAATAATTATATAATATTCAAAAATACTATCAAAACCTCAACCCAGAACACTAACAGCAGGGCGGTGGTGGATATAGGGCTACAGAGTGAGAAATCTCCTGACAGTTTGCGACGTGTACTATCATCTGAACTCAAACCTTGACTCAAACCTCTAGCAGAATCCTCTCGAAATGGTGGTCGAGGCTCTTCGCTATAAGGCCTTTCACAAAAATGACTATCGTCCTTGAGTCGACTATTTACGTACTATAAAAACATTGGAACAAGCAAATGAACATGACACATGACGATCTAATTGTCATCACTGCATGATAGCTAAAAGCAAAAGCAAGCTTTTTGATTTCACAGCAGATTAATGATAATATTATAGGTAAATAGTTTATGGTAATCTCTAATTATATCCGTACCTACCATAAATTATGATATTATTTGAATCAAAAGGGGCAAATACTCATCTACATCCACCCTCAGTACGTCCGTTTCATACCTTCCAATATATTCAGACAAAGTTACGGTAATAAGATTTCCAAATCACCCCCTAGGGTGTCTTCAACGGGCTCTATGAGTGCCCGCCCGTATTTACCTAATCGTTGTAAATTCGAATTACCAAGAAGATATGGTTAAATCCAGAACCCTTGCGAAACCCCTTGTTGATCTGACATACTGATTGATGGCACCTGATTTGAGATATTTTTTGTGTTCTCAACCCCCACGGCTATGCCATTTTGAAAAAAAAAAACCATAAACTGAATTAACAAAAACTCATATAATAGGCTATTTGCTTTATTTATTTGCTATTAAAATGAACAACTAAATATTATAATCAAAAAGTAGGTTAATAATGAATGCAATAATTGTCAAATTAAGTAAAATCAGTAAATAAATCACGGAGTAATAAGCTTTTAAAGTTTTTGGAGGGGGCACCGGCTGTCCCTTTCTCGCAAAACAGAGCTTCCCCACAGTTCTATGAAAACACGTGACTGTAACGTCAAAGAGATTGTATGTAAAGCTACCACAGCTTATTTATGAAGGACCATCTGACGTCACTGCATGTTTGAACTGTCTCTTTCTATTCCTTCATTTTAAAAAGCGTGTAACTTTTTTTTTGTGATATTTAATTTTTGTTTTAACGACTGTTTATTTTTTGAGGTATATTATTGATTTGGGCTATCAAAATAGCAGGCAACTAGCTTATTATCAAAAAATGCTCACAAAATTTCAACATAATCGGAAAAATGCAACTTGTAGAGGAGAACTGCCGGACATCCGGCGGACAGACATACGAAGTAATTTCTGCCCAAGCTGAAACGAAGACTCTTCGCTCTTAATGAGCCGTTTTATTAAAAAAAAGAAATCGTCTTTTATGCATGACCCAATAGATGGCGCCAGTTGTGCTTTTACTAAAATCTGTCACTGTCACTGTTTCAAGCATAGACCACAGGTTAGAGGAAATTTATCACGATACTGACTGACAACTTTAAACTCTTTCGTTTTTTTTAGTTTCGTTGCGAGATACCTTGGCTTTATTTTGGATCATAATATTAACGTTTATCTATCTCGCAGATCTACTGTACTTCAATTTACTTAATGAGAATGCACCACAGACTACTTAGGAGATACTATTGCCTGTATACAGGCAATGTACTCGTGGTCCACCCAACGGAATTTGACATTTCTTTGTAGATAGTCTAAGCATTTTCTTATGTTTACACTACTCTGTGGTTTGAAAGGTTTAAACTATGTACCTACTTACAGCGCCATCTAGAAAAGAAGCGGAACTTGTGTTTTTTTTTTAAATAAAACTCCTCATTCTTTCTGTTAATAAATTATCGATATAAGATATCGATATCGAAAGGCTCATCGGTAACGATGCGTTGGTCGAAGCTAAGCTCCAGAACTTAGGGCACCGACGAAAAGTTGCCAGTTTATCGGTATTTTATAGACTGCATTTTGGAGATTGTGTGATGGAATTACACGAACTAATTCCTTCATCTATCTCCATTCTTTTATCGGACTACAAGGCGCACAGAAACTAGGCATCTTTATACCGTTAATATTCCTACAGCCCGCACTAAGGGTTTTACTTCAAACTTTATAGTGCGTACGGCAAATCAGTGGAATATCTTAACGTCGTCCCTGTTTCCAGCTAATTATAACCTGAGAGTCTTCAAGTCCAGAGTGAACAGGTATCTTCTTAGCAAGCATGCACCACCGTAGGCCGCGTCATCACTTACCATCAAGTGAGACAGTGGTCAAATGCTAAGCCTATAAATTATAAAAAATACAGATAATTTTTTTTGGAAGGCGGCTAGAACAACTTCAATAGCCTTTATTTCATACTGCAGAGTCAATGTAAGATATATTAGATTGAAAAAAAATCTTCGTATATTTTTTGAGAGCACGGGCCTATCTATTATTACCTTATAATGATTAAAATATTATTGTTATCTATATAGCTACCTCTTATTATGTTTTTATTTGAGTAATCTTTTCTTTTTATTTTTTCAACCAGCACTACCACTCGTTCCACACTACACAAAGGTTAACTGGAAGAAAATACTACTAAGCATTAAGTTCGCCTATGTACTTGGTTTACTCTTGTGCAATAAAGGATTTTCTATCTATCTATTTATCTATTATGGACATTAAAATTTCCGGACTGTAAACGTTTGAACTAAATTGGAAAAACAAAACAATATACCTATTTCAATCATTTTCCAAACAGAAAAAATAGATTAGGGCGGATTGAAAAAAAAATTGTACTTCTATTAAAGGAGTCACTTACAAACAGTACAATCGAAGAAAACAGATTTTAAATTCAAACTGACGAAAAACAAAAGAACTTTTCCCCAACATCTATCTTTAAGCTAAAAGTAAACAAGATGAAATCGGCAGTTTCAATAATTTTCTATAAAAGCGATGCTTCCGCGTTAAGTGGGTGATGGTCTATAAAAGATCTTTCTTTAACGAAGTGCTCCAACAATGCTCCACCCAGTTTCCGATTACAGTCTTTGTGTGCATCAATGGTTCTTCTCCAGTCTTTGAGAGTTTAATTTGTTAGTAATAAAAGTTTGGTTTTTAATCTTGCTAGCATTTTCCGTCGTTGTATTAAACCAACGATAGTCTTATATTATCTTATCAAAGTTTTTTTTTAACAGGAAATGTGCCTTTATTCTTTAAACTAACTACTACTATAATAAAAACTATACTATGTAGGTACTAAAAACTACTAGCTACACTACTTCTTCTTTTTCTCGAGTAGGCAAGTGGTCAGCCCTGATGTCAGAATTTTTAGGCGGCCCAAAGGCTTCTGACTTGGCTTAACGGCTATTGTGTTACTAAAACAGTCGGGACCAATGGCTTAACTAGCTACACTGCCTACTACAAAGAGCATTTGGGCTGTATAAGGTACTAGCCGCGATGGCCTATAAATGTGGCCTGTTTGTAGACGACACCCCACACGAGTGCTGCGAACAATCTACCCACACTATACTCTAGTAGAGTAACTCTTCGTACGCATAGAGGACAGAACGATTCTGTACGAGTTAGCTGAATGTAGAACTTATTTTCAGTTTTATTGAAATAAAACCAATCGTGCCTATAGAAAAGCTATACCGACAAAGCAATCGAACATTGAAAAAAAGCAAGCATAGGTATTTTACCTTTTCCGCAAAAATATCAAAAGTTTAGTGGAAGTGATACAATAATAAAAATAGCTCTATTTTGAAAAGCTATTGCGATAAAGCAATCGAATATAGAAAAATATGTAAAAGCTATTGAATATATTGTTTTCCTTTTTCCACTAGTGTGCCCAATTTAGTGGGAATGAGACAACAATAGAAATATCTGCTTCTTCCGAGATTTTGCTAAAAAGGAGTTCTATGTAGGTTAACCTTTTCCAAAAAGCACATTACCTCGAAAAATCTTCACATTCAAAGTTAAAGCCATCTATATCAAACGTTTATCTACCACCCACTACGTTCTTGTCTAGACGCGGAGTTAGAACCTAAATAAATAAGCTTGTTACGTACGTGGGGATTTATTTCCCATTGTCTTCAGGTTCTGAAACAGAGCGAAACGTATCGCTTCGATTGTTATATAGGTAAACTTGAATTGTCAAAGAGCTACAAAGATTACTGGATTCCTTGTAGCAAAAAGATTAGATAGTCAACTTTATTTAAATTAATCGGTATCAATAACTAGATTAAAAGTAGCAATACGAGACTAGATAATAGTACTACGTACAGAAGGCTCACTCCACGAAGTCACTTAAATAAATAGCGACTCTTGCTGCAACGCTATAGAGTGTAGTTCAGCTCGCACAGCTCTACAAACCTTCCTTAAACAGTTGCATCTCGTTCTATCGCTATATCCCTGCTCTTCTGACTCGTTAAGCGTAACGGGCCGACCCGTCTAGACGCGCGGTCCCATGTACTTGTAGCTTCATACCTAGAGTGACACAGGCCTGACTAGAGACTGTATACAGTATCCCATAAACAGCCGGAAGACGTCCACTGCTGAACACAGGTCCCCCCAATGATACGCCACTTTGGACGCTATTCAAATGGGGAGGTTTGTCATAATCACTAAGCTTGGCAGGCGGCTTGGTAACCGTAGAAGATTTTAATGTTACCGAGAAGAATTCTGCTGCCCATTCCCTGAGTTTTCTTGTATGTTATTAAATTATTAAACAGATATGCGTTATATTATGATGATTAATATTTTAATTTTCTCAGTAATTTTCACACAGGAAAACTGCTGCTTGAAGGCGTTCCAAGTTTTAGCATCCTATTTTACGTCGTCTCAAAGCGTGGGCTGCTTTAATTTAATAATTTTCCCGGAAGTTATAATGAAAATCTCACCTTTTAAGAGACCCACTTAGAAGAAGCTTCAGTAGCAGTCATTCTATTTACTCATAGTGCCTAAGTAATACCAACCAACCCCAAGGCGAAATAAAGTTTTTTTAGCACCAAAATAGGTAAAAGGTATTTTTAAACCATGTTCCAGACTGCTTTAATTTAAACCATCCCTGAAATGTCTCCGTTAGGCAACCACGCGTTTTGTCTGAGTTTAATTAAAATTACGTTGCCTTTGAATGCAAAAGCTCTGTCCCATGCCATATTAACTCGAGATTATGTTTTGCATAGGTTCCAGACTCCTACAGCGCATTGCGGGAGTTCCTCGGTGAATATCAACGTAGGTATAAAGCCTCAGTCACACCAGCGCATCTGCGAAGCAGCAGCGTCAACAATGTGAAGCTATTTGGTACTGTAACGATACAGGCTGTCTCGTCACATCACAAATATTATAAATTTTACCTAAATTATAAAAATACTGAAATAATTTCATTGAAGCACTTTATGCTTAAAGACTAGTTCAAAAATAAAGGAAATAGTCGTTGGCATCGCATTAACTGATAGAGAAAATGTAGAGATAGGTGTAAAAGTGGTTATCTGTGGTAAAATAAGGTAATAGTAAAAGAAATCAAACCTCAAAATAATTCTCATACTAAAAGGTTCATACTTAGATATGGGGAGCTGCTAGTCGTAGAGCGTTCGATCACTGAATGTGTCAAAAAATTTCCTGGAATTCCAAATTTAATTGTGACAGATTTATGTTTCTTAATTTCATTGTCCAATCCCTGAAGCTCGCGTGGTGAAAGTAGGAGCATGCGTAAGAAATTTTTGTTAAGGCTAGTACGTTTTGATAACCTCAGTGGAGGGGTGGTTGAGTAGGTCGAATCGTAACTCGGAGGCGGCGGGTTCGATTCCCGCGACAGGAGAAATGATTGAGCACGGGAAATAAAGGCGCACATATTAGTAAGATGAGTAAATAATTACAAACTAAATTACATTATGGTAGAATTTATTTAATAAAAATCGTAGAATTTGAGGAATCATTTTGTACTATTCGTTATTTATAATCGTACTAATATTAAAAAAAATGCGAAAGTTCTTGTGTTAATGTTCGTTACTTTATATCTTCGTAACTGCTGAACCGATTTTGATGAAATTTGGAATGTAGATAGCTTATACGCTGGATTAACATACAGAATACTTTTGTCCGCGATTAACACCGCGGGGTGCAACTAGTATTATCATATTTTTGGTAGAGAAAAGTTGTAATGATTTATTCGTAGAGACTTACATTTCAAATTGAGGTTAATGAAAAATAAACATCTAGTGTACTTTTATAAGATTTTGACGGTCTTTTGTCAGTTCTGGATATGTTAGCAGAAGGTTGGAGAATTCATCGAAAATGAAGATTAGGCAAGTCTTGTATTGTCGGGGTCAAATAGCTGATACTAAATAAAACGCTTAAATACTTTTTGTTTGTAAATGCGTACGGAGAATGCGATGTAGCATCCAGACTTAGAACAGTTTGTGTTCGTCACATAAATGTTTGTCCTGGATGGGAGTAGAACTCACGATCTAGAGCTCGGAGGGGGAGCTACTATCAACCGGGCTAACAAGGCAGTCTAAATTGATCATAAATATAGAATAGATTGAATGGATACATTGTAATTAGGTATATTTTTAGCGTTTTCATGTTTACCATTTAGGTATACTAAAGAACGGTTTTGGAATAACGTGCCCTTAAATGCGAAGCAGAAGGAATCGTGTGGGACGATATCGAGCTGTCAAAATAATTAAGTCGTCTTTTGTTAGTGAAGTATCACAACCATACGATATGGAGGAGACTAGGATCGGTACTTGGATTTGCTTTTTAATGAGACGGATGAAATAGTATGGGGAAATTAAAGCAAATTGAGAACGAAAAATCTTTAATAAATTGAAGTGGGGACAATAATCATACAAACGCTATTATTGGGGTATTTATATTCATGAAATTATTGTTTCTAGACGGAAGATAAAAAGATTTTTATCTTTTAGAGAGTGCAGAAAGTAATTAAAGGGTAGCAGAGTAGTTTGTTCATATATTGAAAGGATCCACGTTAGGAGGGTTGAATAATTTTAGGCGAGACTAGTTCTTTAATAATTCACAATATTTTCTAGAATTATTACGGGAATGGATATGTTTCATAGATTGAGAGATCTTGGAGAAAGTGTATATAGTACAAGGAGAAGTCTCGAGGGCGTTTTAAGTATTAATTAAGACGGATTGCATACTCGGTTGTGATTTTTCATACAAGATTTAATTATGCTTTTGTTGGGATTTTGAATATCTTAACGGAAATTTATTTTTAGGCTGTTACAATATGAAAACGCAATTTTCAAACACCTAGTTATTTTATAAGAATAAAGGAATTATATTTTGTATGTACTTTAGTAAGAAAATTGGGACAAGACATTTTTTTTTAAACATATAGAAACAAACACATCGACGCGCGCACTACTAAACGTGACCAGGCAAAAGCTATAAAAGATCTGTCAAGCTGTCAAACGCGATCAGTTATAAAATCATTCACGGGATTCGCAAGTCGAAACCTGGAAAAAAATGCACGTGAAATTCACGGTTAAACTCTTAGTTAGCTTCGCCCTCTCAAGTAATTCTGGATCTGGGGGGAAGTATGCCTCGGGTCCAGGAACTCAGTAAGAGATAAGTTGAAACATTGCAACGAAGCTTGTCTTCCCTTATTTTGCTTAGGGCATGCAGTTCGCGTGTTATGTGGAGACCTGCACCAGATTTTGCCTCCGTTATAGGATCTGGATCCACCTTTTTGGTTTGGTTTGCATTCTGGCTGAAAGGAGGGCTGAAAAGATTAACTGTCCCGTCTTCGTGTATACGATACCCGGATCCTAAATGCAAATTAAGCTGAACTGTCCCAAGTGTTAGGGTTTTGTCTTGTATGCTGCCCATGGACTCCGGTCCCGCATGCAAGATAAAAATTAGGTGGCAATAGGTTTTAGCTTTGGAGAGCTTTTGTCACAGCTCGTTCTCTCATAGGGTTAGATCAGGTATGTTCTCATTGCACACACCGAGAACAGACATGCACGTTTAAAAGTAAATGTGAGATTTGTAGCAATCTCCAGTGTTTGGGGGTACACACTAATGTATAGGGAAAAGCTATAAGTCGAGGAATACACACGTAGGAGGGGGAAGTTAGGGATAAAATATTGAAAATCGCGGAAAAATAATAGTGTTAGGGAAATAGATAAAATTCAATCAATAAATAAATAAATTTAAAGCGGTATAAAATACATCTAAAGATAAATTCATTATAATAAAATACTAATAAATAAAAGTGCAAATACAATACGTAAATTATCAAAGTTATAAAATTATAATCCAAGTTTTCTCGAAGGTTGAAGCTGTGGGTGTTTATTGTAGGGCGAGTTTGTCGTGGACGCTACATTTGGCGGAAGGCAGGATGATCACAGAAGGTTTTAATGTACAGTGAACAATGCTTTATAGGTATAAGTAGGCATTTCTTTAGTCGGCATAAGCTTTCATGTAACTACGGTACTGAGAGTAGAGATAGAAAGGAGAATGAGTTAGAATACGATTCATCACATTAGTTTTCATGACCTAGTCTCAACGGAAAAATTATTGTCGTTAATGTAGCGGATCATATTAGTATGAATACGTAATTCTATAAATCTATATTGTGGTAAAAGTACGTTGTACTATATATCTATTCTGTGGTATAGGAAGGTGTTTCTTTAGCTGGTTTTGCGATGTTCTACGGAGGATATGGAAAGGTTCTATTCCTACACGGTGATAGTAAACGCTGATACAAAGTTCACATGAACAAGTTATGACACTACTGAGAAAATATTATTATGTGCCTAATTCTGATGTACAAATTTAGCATAAATAGATAGGTATTTTCTTAGCGGATTCTAGGCGGAATTTTACTTAGGAGAGTTGAGGGATCATATTCCTACAAGGAAACGAACGTTTTGTTTTCTAGTTGCGAAATAGGTAATACTTGAACGATAGTTACGGAACTACCGGGAATTAGTAACGACTGGGAATTTATTCCTTTTACTTAGATAACTATTGGGAATTTGTTCTTTGTTTGGAATCATTCGCGAGTAACTTAAATAAAATCGTAATTGAATTCCGCTCTAGGATCGAAATACGTAATGCTTGTGCGATAGTTAAATAACTACCGGGAATTTATTCATAGGTTAGGATTGTTCGTGTTTGTTTCAAATAAATGACCATAGATCAATTTAGTGGAATTCAGGTTTGGGTTCGTTTGATTGAATTTTTAAAAGAATTTTACTATTTATTCTATAAAAACATTTAATGTACTATTGATAAGAAATTGTCCTTCGTGTCTTGGGTCAAGCACAGCAGTACCTGTTAGTGATCTCCTTACCAAACGGATAGGGGTAGCTAATTTAAAGATTCGAATGAGAATATCTTGTTGTTAGGAAATAGCATCAATAATCTATATTATTATTTGAAGGAAACATGTTCTTATCGTATATCAGAATAATGAAACATAATACCTAAATTATATAAACGGGTTTTAGATTACTTTTCAATACAAGTTCTGGAAAATAGAGACAACCTGAATATCACTAACAGATCATTGAATTCAAATAAATATTTACAGTTAAAATTAATACTACTGTTTAGTCCACTGCATGCTGTTGATATAGAATCTACGATAATATTGATAATCTTTAGACGAAAACTAGGAGATTTGAAAGTTGAGCTATTTTTAGAGTCTGTCTTATACCGAATGTAGTACGTATTAGATAGACTCACAATTAACTAAGGTGATGTCTATTTTGTTAGGATTTGGAAAAAAATAATGTCCTCTTGTCCCTTGCACCTTTTGGAGTCCAAACTAGATAAGTAGATAAGAATAGGTAGATGGGGTACCTGACGTACTGACTTGGGATAAATAGAACAAAATTTAGTAAAATCAAATTTCTCTTAGTGTGGGGGAATTTCACACACGGTACCTCCGTGTGGGAAATTTCAAGCACTAAATAGTGGAGGGTTAACCAGCCAGGTAGTCGAGACCCACAGCATTGGAGCGGTGGCGGGGCTCCTATGCCAGAGTTATGATAAACAAATAGAGTTTACTATGACTTTGCTATATAACAAACTCAAACTCAGTTAGCAATATACTTACTTACGTTTTACCTATGTTTCACTTTCCTATCTTGTTATTTTCAACATACGTTCGTCATGAAGCTTTAACTTACTTTCAGTTTTGTCTATGACTAGGAACTATAATGTTCAATTTTTTGCAGGAAAAGATTATTCATTCCTACAATTGAAACCTTTCGAAAATATAGTAGGAAATATATTGATTGATGCATAATATGATTTTATGTGGAAATTTCAGTTCGGTTACTCAGAGTATAGGAATAGTGTTCATCAGGGGTTAAATTGCAACTATTTGTAGGAAGATGGATATTTTAAATTAATTTAATTATTATTGAATAGGTTGGAAGTTAGTTAGGTATTGTCTCATTACTTTAAAAGGATTTGGATTACTACATTATCACAACGTACGGTTCTACCATTTATTAGGTGACGATTCACAAGGCCATAAACATTAAAATAGGTAGTCTAAAATAGTCAACAAACTTTGATAATTTTTTAAAGTAAGGTTAGTTTAGGATATTAGGCAATTTATTATTAATTAATTATTATTTAATTAGGTTAATAAGAGGGTTCTTTTACAGTACCCATTACTGCCCGCGACGATGGTGGCTATGGTCTACGAACATGGGCAGCAAATCAGCAATGGGTAGCTACCAAAGGGCGTATTTTGACGCTTCACTGATGCAACTTGACGCGTCGATGTGGCTGAAGCTTTACAGTTTAAACATGCAGTTTTGTGCTTGTTCGGGAAATTGTGGTTATTTTAAATGGAAATGAAATACATTTTGTGCGGGTAATTGAAAACTCTTTACTGGGCAATGGTTGGGCGCCACTTTTATGGGGTTAATGAACTTTTACATGCTATGTTTGCTAGTTTTTATTAAAGATATTCCACTAAACATTCAACTAACAGGATATTTGTTACAATTTGTTACTTAGCTTCAGCCAATTTAAAAAATTATGCATAAAATTGGCGCCCAACCTGGAACTGACACAATCAATAAGTGCCTATGCTTAGTGACGCCCACATCAAATTGACTATATTATTCAACAGCCTGAAGACGTCCGGTATGAACATAGGCCTCCCCCAGAGAACGCCAATTTGAGCAGCTGCTCGCCTCCTGCATCCACCGGTTCCACGCGGTTTTCACCAGATCTTCGGACCATATTACTATTATGCCCAATTTACGGAAAGAAATGGGTAAAAGCTATAAGATACACATTTCTTACAGTATCTGTTACAGTATCTCTTAGTATAGTAAAACAAATTCAAACAACTTTGCCACAATATTATTATAATATATAATATAATTTCCTCATAAGCTTGTCTTCAAGCTCTACACGTATCTGGAACGTGGGTGTAGGTAACCAGGCACATAGCGCAGCGGTTAAGATACGCGCCGCTTTGATAGCTTACGTCATGCACGTCTGTAGGTATTTCTAAATCACATTGTTACAATATAGGAACATATACATATGTACTTATAGGAGCAATCTGATAGGCTAGTGCCCTGATAATTTAATATTATTTTTATAAAGTAGGTTAAAAATGAATGCAATAATTGAAAAAATAGTAAAATCGGTAAATAAATCACGGAGTAATAAGCTTTTAAAGTTTCTGGAGGGGCGATCGCCTGTACCTTTCTCGCAAAACAGAGCTTCCCCACAGTTACTATGTAAACGCACGTTAGTGACGTAACATGCCAAAGAAATTGTATGTAAAGCTACCACAGCTTAGTAATTAGGTACTATGAAGGAGCAAGAACTGACGTCACTGCACGTTTGAACTGTCTCTGTCTATTCCTGTATTTTAAAATGCTTGTAACTTTGTCATTTTTTGATATGTTTAATTTTTGTTTTCACGATTGTTTACTTTTTGAGGAATCTTATTAATTTGTGCAATAACAAAATATGCACGATACAAACCTATTATATGAGCAGTGTCTGAGAGCCTTGCTCATAGCTTCGGGGTACCAATGTCATCATGACCATCATCATTTATCAGCCTGAGTTTAGAAATGGATATTCGCTTGTTTTAGAAAAATAAAGTGTTTTTGAGTTCATTTAGATTCGGACGAGAGTTATTATGTAGGTAAAGCATTCTTTAGGGATAGCGTGAATTGGGCTTTCGTGTTTAGAAATTGAGTACTAATGAGAGTCAAAGCATGGCCTACTACAGAAGTGGAATTATTCAGGCGGATGATGGTGATTGACTAAGGTATGCACTGTGCACTGTGCAGCCCCTTAGGACAAATCTACAAGTACATTGGTGGACCGAGCTCGTAACTCGTCAGAAAATAGAGATGCGTTAGAAACATGTACGTATAGAAAGAGAGGTGATTACACCTTGTCCATTTTATTAATGGTTTATTTTATTATTGGTTTTTTGACAGCTCCCGTCCATGAAGTTTCGTATTATTTACGTTAAAAATTCATACAAATAATATTGTACTTCATGGAGTTCATCAAAACTAAATCAAAATGTTCATTTATTGATATCGATTATTACGTTTACGTATCTAATTCGATTAATTATAATAGTACAATCGGAATGGTATCATATCCGAGAATCTTTAGAACATCACTAACTTGTCAGTCGTCGAGCTGTCAAAAAACCATTAATAAAATAGACAAGGTACCTATGGTCTATAATTTTTAACGCTGTGCGTGCTGAATTATACTTTATTACGTTTAAGTTAGAGCCGCTATTTATTTAAATGTTTTTGCAGGATGAATCTTCTATACATGTCCTATTAGGTCTTCTGGGGCAGAACATGTATATTCTGCCTCGCATATTTAATTTTAACCTTACACCAGTTGAGTTCACGTGGGCGTCTCGTTCTTCGAAATGAGACCGTAAAATGAAAATGAATATGTTTTAATATTTCTCTGTGAGTTTTAATACAGATATGTGGTTATTTTTATCTTTAAAACATCTGAGGAAATTAGTGTAATTATTTCAGATTACGTTTTAAGATAAATGTAGGTAATACGTAATTCAGTAAACAAGAAAGCGAAATAATATTTCTTGGAAAGAATCATGAAATCACGTGTAAATAAATATTTTAAAAGTCTGCTATTGGTTCCTTATCATTAGTTTAAAACATTATGTATTAACATTAAAAGTAATGAGCTTAGCATTCAAATTATTTAGTTTAACTTCTAAATATTTCTAAAGTTTAAGTCTAGGTACTCGTAGATTAAAAATTGATCTACACTACCAATCTTAACTCAAGCTTGCCATTGACGTTCTAGTCTAAATTAATTTGATAGGCATTGTGTTCCATGTCTAGGCAAGTTTCTATCCGAGCGCGAGTTTGCCCCAATTCCTCTTGCAAACACAATACAATGCCAGCTATCACAGAATTCACACTAGCAGCTATAAATACCTTCTATATGTATTAGAGTATTTGATGTCTGTGATATGTATGAACAAGTACCTATACCCGGAAAATAAAATGGTACGTCTTCAAATTAATTCGTATGGAACAGAAATATGTCAAAAACCGTTTTAAACCTGGATGGCACTGCAAAATGAGCGGGCTATACGGGTAGACGGCGGGCTAGGTTTGAAACGGTTTTTTTGGCATATTTCTGACCTGCGCTCAACTTCTAGCCCGCTCATTTTGCAACGCCATCTAGTTTTAGGCATATTTCTGATCTACGCTGTTTTCTTGGTGTATTGGCATTTCTCTCCTCCTTATTCCATGCCTACGTGCTGGAGATTAGAATATTCCGCAGTTGTCTGTTCATAAGTAGCCAGATAAAAGTGCTCGGAACAAGGAAAGATTTTGAAGGAGTAGATAATAAAATATGTCACGACCTTTCCATTGTTCAGCGATGTTCATAGTCAAGGATATTCCCAATATTCCGATACTTTGTTCCGTATTGAACCAGCATGACGTAGGCAGGGAGCTAGTGATGAATCTAATTACGTGTCACGCCTCTAGTAGAGCTCTGAACAATAAAAATGCAAGTTGTGACGTAGTTTTATTAACATGATTACATCCTCATCAACAGCCTGAAGACGTCCAGTGCTGAACATGTGCCTCCCCCACAGAGCACCACTTTGAGTGGCTGCTCTCCTCCTGCATCCAGCGGCTCCCCGTGGTTTTCACCAGTTCGTCGGTCCACCTAGTGGGGCCCGGCTTAAGCTGTGTCTTCCGGTTCGTGGTCGCCACTCGAGAACATGCTTACATACCATACTTTCGTGATAAATAATAATATGCAAAGATATAAATACTTATGGAAAAAATTGAAAAAAACGTTTTTGTTCAGGACATTTAGTAACGATACTTACAAAAAAAGAGCAAAAGATAATTTTAAAATCTCGTCGCGCGCGTCTACCTATAAGTAAACAAAGGTTCGTTAGCTCGTTTCATATGTTACTTCATTTGTATACTTAAGTACTACTTACTTGCAAAACATCAAACTGACAGTTCTCGAAACGTACCTACCCTCTGTAAAGTTAAATACGAAATATGACTCAACTAAGTAATATGACTTAGTTACTTTAGTCATAACTGCGCAATGAATGTGAGCACCATGTCAAACCTACCGTGGTTTTTTGGTGCGACATTTTCATACTGTACTGTAATATTAATTAACAAAGAAAAAAGAAGAAAGATAATTTCAAAGTGAATTTCTTCCAAGTTGGTATATTTTATTCTTTAGTAAACACGCATCGAAACGGCAGAAAAAAGATTCCCAATGAGTAATAGAATACTCCGCCCACTCCCACACTAATACAGGCCAATTTATAGTTCAATCACTAATTTGGATTGGAATTCATCTCCACTCCGATGATATTGATTGAAGTGCGCGACTGAATTATACAGGGTGTTCATGAGGTTCAGAGCCAATAATCACGTTCATTGATTGCTATATTTGTATCATGCTCTATTTCAGTGTAAGTATTATTCAGTTTATGGTCCAAATTTATCGTTGGAGTTGTGTTTTCTTTGTTCTGATTATATTTCGTAAATTGACGGTAGACAGTTATGTGTAGTTGGGTGTAGAGAGTTGACAGGTGCAATTCTTATTACCCGTTTGGTCCACTTCTTAAATTGTCCATTTCCAAAATTGTCATCTTCCTAATTTGTCTTGTCCTAACTCGTCAGTTTCCAAACTTGTTCACTTCCTGATTAGTCCTCTTCTTATCTCATCCATTTCCTAAGTTATCCACTATCTTTCCTAACTTATTTTCATCCTAATTTGACAACTTCCAAAGCCACCACTTCGTAAAATGTTCACTTCCTGATTAGCACTCTTCTTATCTCGTTCATTTCCTAATTTACCCACTTCTAAAATTCATTCCATCCATTTCCATAATTCCCCTGGGGTCGTTGCTATCCCACTTGACAGATTCATCATCATCAGGTGGGAGACATCCAATGCTGAATATATAACAGGCTTCCCCCACAGAGCGGCAGCTTGCCTTTTCGCATCCATCGGTTCTGGTGTCATAATCACCACGCTTGGCAGGCGTCTTGGATCGCAGTATATTATAATGAAGACCGTTGCCGCTGCCCATTCCCTGGATATTCCCTTAGATGATTTTTATATGGCACTCTGCACGCCTACGGAAAGGGATGGAGTGGGTTCTATTCTTACGCAGGGACCACAAATGCCGGGCCGATTCTATCTCATTTACTGAATTACCTAATTTTATTTTGTGCTAAGTCCTGTTAAGATACATCTTTTCCTGTGGGTGCCATAAGAGCCGGCTAAGGGTATTCCAGAGAATGGGCAGCAGCATTTTCCTCGGTACATTAAAATCTTCTGCGATCACCAAGCGTACGTATAGTGTCGTTTTATGGGGAGGCCTATGTTCAGCAGTGGACGTCTTCATCAAGCTATTGGTGTGTGTGTGTGTGTCTGTTAAGAAGAGCTTGTACGCTGCAGAGCATTACGATTAAAAAAGTATTTCAAATTTAACTCAATATGCGAAGTGAAAAATGATTGGAGCTTTATACTTTTCTATCGTACGGCGTGTGATGACTGCTGACGTCATGTCGTTAAAAAGTGCTTAACTTGGTAACTTTTTTAATTGGGCCCAGAACTGAAATAAACATAACGATGAATTCCACATGTGCCACAGGCAATTAGTCCGTTACAAGTTAGGTTTGTGCTTGCCTTTATTTAATAGCCCCTTCTATGTTACACTTGTTATTTATTACTAGCTGCTGCCCGCAGCTTTGCACGCGTAACCTTTTAGTTAATCACAATAAACAGCATTCTATATGACTGGCCTGTTAGCTCAGTTGGTAGTAGCTCTGCCTTCTGAACTATAGGTTGTGGGTTCGATTCCTGCGCATAAGCTTGCCAAGTCTGAGAGGTCCGTCTACATTATGGGACCGTCTGTCTATAACAGGCTACCTGACATTGTGCGTGATGCACCTTCAACTGGGGCGTTTAAGGCTCGTTTAAAAACCTAGCTTTTGGAAAACACATTTTATAATGTCCAAGAGTTTTATAAACTGCCAGAGCTATTGTAAATGTAATATAATTTAATTATTGAATTTATTTAATGCTAAATAAATCTATATTATTTTAATATTTTTGTATTATTAATTTATTACCGTAGTGATGTATGTTACACTGCTTAACACAACCTCGACTTGTAACACTGGTGTTATTAATAAATGATTTGTATTTGTATTTGTACCCGGGACAAACATTTGTGTGATGAACGTCGATGTTTGTTCTGTGTCTGAGTGTTATATTGTATTCTATGTATGTATTTACAAACAAAAAAGTATCTAAGTATTGTATCAGTTATCTAGTTCCCATAGTACAAGCTATGCTTAGTTTGGGGCTAGATGGCGCTGTGTGAAATGTCCACACGTATTTTTTTTATATATATTCTTCCCTAGGATCCAAAGTATGTCCATACCAAATTTCATCAATTCACTCAACCCAATTACGAAAAACAGGAGCCAAAACGTATTTAACAATAACCAAATAAGGTGTAGGATATAGCCAGATAAGCAGGTTAAAATCCGTTCAAAGAAACATCGACCTTAACATCCTAGACTTAAATATCAATTCAGTCTGAACTACAGCGCGGCGCTTACGACAAATACAACGCATACATTGACTGATTTTGCCAGATTTTTCTTCACAACAATAAAGACAACAAAAGATCTGAATACACACATTTTGTTATAAAAATATATTCGATAATAAAAACTGAGTAAAATTGGCACGTTCAAATATTTTGAGCGAACTTTGCAATCTATTTCTATGGAACTAAATTTTTTTATCTTCTATTTTCGAACGTCAGCACATAAAACTCTAAGATGTGAATTACATGATATATTAAATTCAAAGCTCTACATGCTCTATCTTCGCCAGGAAACGCGCCAAAAAACACCTTGTTTGCCCTTCCCTTCGCCTTAAGTCACGGCAATTTATTTTTATTTGCTTAGGTTTTTTTTTGTGTGTATGATAATTCATAATATCATGAAAGATACACAGTCTCAGTCACAGTCACAGCCACGGTCTCTACATCGTTATCGTTAACGACGTTGGCGCTGCGGAAACTTTAAATTGTCAACAATATATTTTTATACAAGTGCAAAATAGTCACGTTCCATTCGAACAAACTGCAAATATTACGCTACAAAAGTGTGAAGCAGCCTATTAGTTGTGTAGTTGGAAGGAAAAGCATACACTTACACTTAGTGCCTGTGAACCCTTATTTCTTCACGCCTCCAACTGATGGGCTTTGTTAAAACGCTTAAAACCAGGGCTAAAATAACTCAGTAAATAACTGGTCGAAAAGTCTTTCCGCATTTTGTATATGTATGAAGTTGAAGTTCAATTTCTGTGGTTTTGATATCATAGCGTGTTTAAAAAATACAGCAATAATATTTGCTGCCTTTATAATGTGTTTTCTTCTGTTGATGAATTAAAAAACAAAGAAATCGTGAGTGTGTTAAAGAGAAACCAATGCGTCACAACTAAAAATGTGCTATAATAAAATGTATAAAATAAACTAACTACTAAAATGATTATCAAGAGCCTGAAGACGTCCACTGCTGAACATAGGCTCCCCCACAGAGCACCACTTTGAGCGGCTGCTTGCCTCCTGCATCCATCGGCTCACCGCGGTTTTCACCAGGTTGTCGATACTAAAATAATACCAGCAAACAACTTACTACTTCGATGACGATGACCTAGAGGTCATGTAGTCATCGTAGTAGTCTAAATGCTCCAGCCCACTACGAGTATATAGGTAGTGTATACCTAACATGGCTGGTAGCATTGCCCCGTTGAATTGCAACACTGATTCATTGAGCCAAATAAATGCCAGCATTTTGGTCACGCATTGCATTGACCAGATGCTCTGATAAACTTTGAAAACGCGATGAGCTCCATTATTTATTAATTAATATTTAATGACAGTGAGGATAGCACAAAAGTGGTCCAAGCGCCAGTCCGGAAATTTTAATTAACTTCGAAAATGCAGCTTATCTCTTATCTACTCCCATACATTGTATCTCTAGATATAGAGCTCTGAAACAAAATATGAAGAAACTCTTTCCCTCCGGCTATTTCAAACAACAAAAGGGACCTGAATTCTCTGCGGAGTGCGCAAGTGTATATAAATATATCAACCTTTTCGTACGGCTATCAATATTCTTTTTCTGGAACGTAAAAGTGGGTCCTTCAATACGCCAAGGTCAAGAATATGTTGCGACGATAGATTGACGGAAGTGCCGAGCCGAAGTGAAACGAACTATAATATGTACGTCAGAGTAGGCCAGACCAAGTTAAATGAGAGAGAAATGTAAGCCACAAGGTTTTAGTGTTATTTGTTCAGTATACATTGCCTGGACTAGACATCACAAAATACTTTACAGTTTGTATTAAGTATTTGCTACTCAAGCAAACAAAAGAACATCGGTGTTTAAAATTCTTATAGCATTTTTCAATATTTATTTAGTTAATCTATAATATTATAATAAAACTAAAACTGGGCTAAATCTGTGAATGGATGGGACGGCAATAGAAGGGAGGCTTCCTTCGCCGTCCCATCCATTCATCCTTATCTTTTTCTCTTTCGCTTCCCTTTTCCCATGAACAGGGATAGGGCGTAAAACTGAAGCCAGTAAACAATATAAAAATTTAAAACAATTATGCATATCATAAAATATTATAAAGTCAGGACAGGTCTCTTCACAAACAAAAAAATGATCCTCAACCTCAACTACAACAAAATCAGATGCTCCAATCGTAATGTAATGTTCGGCTTTTATTTAGACTTTTGATTAAATACTCTTTTCTTTTAACTTTTCCCCTTTCCTTCTTACCTTCTCCTTTTCTCCCTGACTTCTACACAACACCCTACCCTCACATACACCCTACTAAAACACTATAAAGCGGTTGAGCTTCTTAGAGCCAAATCTTAGTATTGCTATTTCATTAATACATTGGGCCATCGGAATGGTTTGTCAATTAGAGTTAACTGTCACTATAATGTGAGCACAATGTTTCCTTGTCTCTATTATCTTGTTTTAATCTATATTATCTTCTTTTTACTGTTTTTGTTATTATGTGTGTCAATATCTGGCTGAATAACACTATTATGTAAGCTAAGTACTTTTACTCCACTATTATTTATATTCATGTTAATTAATTGTATAATCCTCTTTTGGCCTTATTATAACCTAAAACTTCTATCCTTATAATGTTTATATATATATATATATATATATATATATATATATATATATATATATAAAATGTAACGCTGTAGGATATGTATCGAAATAAATAAAATAAAATAAACTTGACAAGGTCTCATATTCATACAGTATTCTATTTATAGTATTCTATATATATTATATAGTCTCATATTTATACAATATTCCTATATTATTATGATGTTTTAAAAATAAACTCAATTTTTTCTTAACCCCCGTTTATAGCACTCAATAAATACTTTTCTCAGAATAAAAGCACGAAGAAAAGGAAACCCCGAGTACTTTCCAAGTTACGAGACAAAAAAATGTTTTATTCATACGAACACAATTCCGACAAAGAGCTCAAATTAATTACTGACGAAATCTCGGCGACAGATGCCTACACTTCTGAATTGCTGTCGGAGACGATTTCTCAGGGACGTTAATTTAAAAGGTTTATTTTTCTCTTCTACACGCTGTTTATTGACAATGAGCTTGTATTCCAATAAAATAAGAGAAATTATATAGAATAGAATAGAATAGTTTATTGCAATTATAAAACTGTAGTAGTGTATATCACTGTAAAATTTCTTGTTGCTTCTTCTTTACACTGTAATCGAAGCTCCAGATAGATTTTCTTTTCTATATAGAAACACTTTTTGTTTGACGTGGTATCCGATGGAACTCGGATCAATTGACATTTGGGATTAGATGGCAATTTTTGAAAAACGGGAACCGTTTTGTTGTATCCGTTGGGACCTACCCTTCTTTTCTGCGTTGAGCCGCATTGCTTGTACCAGTAGTGGGAAAGATAATTTCTTTTTTTTTAAACTCATCATTTAAAGAGATTAATTGTGCACTTTGTAATTTTATATGCTTAGAACAAATTCAATTTCAACAAATTGATTCAAGTACCTATTTTAAGTTTTCTGATTTTTTTGCTTGTAATTTTGCTAAAACTAACTTATTTAGAATAGATTTCGAGTTTTAAAATTGCATTTTCATACCAGTCAGTGACACTATTAATTTACTACACACACATTTTGAAATTAATAGGGAAATTGAAATTAGCCAAATTAACCTGGCCATTGAGCTTTTCGACTCACACTGGCTTAGACAGTGGGTCCCATGGCCGTAGGCAGGGGGGAGTTTTGGGGGTTAAAACCCCCCAAAATCAGCGCCAGTCGCAAGAATGTTTAAATTGTCATAGGTACGCATTTTTTGAAATACAAACTAGCAGATATAAAAACTTTCGCGCTCGCTATGGTCGCACTTTTAATGTTTCTGCTGTATTTTGTTTTATTAATAAGCGCGTTTGTAACTGACTGGCATGTAATTAGTGTTTGAACTACGTGTTTTTTTTATGTGTTTTTTGCCATACGTGTTTTTTGAATACAGCAAATATAACAATTTTTCGTGCTCGCTTCGTTCGTGCTTTTCTAATTTTTACTGTATTTTGTTTTATAGCAAGCGCGTTTATATTAACTGACATGTAATTCATGTTTAAAATGACATACGCGTTTCTGAAGTATAATACGGCAATATAAAAATTTTCGCGCTCGCTTCGCTCGCGCGTTTATTATTGCTGTCGTTATTATATAAACACGAAAGGTGCTGGTTCAACCTCACGATTACGGTTACGGAACAAGTATGCACCAAGCTGGTCAAGTGCGAGTTGGCGAATGACACACATTGTTTCGATTTTTGTGATTCTTGAACATGCTTGCTCCTCACTATGTTTTCCTTTACCGTTCAGCGCGAATCCCACACATAACTTGAAAAGTCATTGGTGCAGAGTCATGTAGGACTTAAACTTGGGTGCATCATTATAAAAGTTTTACGGGCAGTGCTAAGCCTCCTCGATCTGAATAAAAGACAAAGTATTCGATAAAAAAGTAGCCAGTAATAAGTGAAACAAAAACTTTCTACTACTCTACTATATTTTCCCTATTTTCTATTCTTACTACATTTCTATTGGCTCAACGAGCTTCATAGAGAGGGTATAACAATAGAAGTTACACAAGGTCTCTGTGAAAGCATTCGACCATTCCCCGAGATGACGATTCCGTGTTACTCGGTCGGAATCTATCTAGGGTATTATTTATTTTGTGGATAGTGATACGAGAGTAGAACCTCTGTGTTATGATGGCTAGACTGCGCTAGAACTATAGTTAGGTAGATGCGAACCGCCTGACTCAAACACTTTTTTTTGGGCCTACTATTGTTATTTTCTTAGCAATACGTAGGTACTTGATTGAGTTACTTTAATAAGCTCCACGAATAGTACAAAAGAGACAGAATGACCATATTGTGTGTAAGTATGAAAGAGTAAAGAGAAAAATGGATACAATTTTTTTTATATTTGTGGACATTTCATACAGCACCATCTAGTACAAAACTAAGCAAAGCTTGTACTATGGAACCTAGATAACTGATAGAATACTTAGATACATTTGTTTGTAAATACATACATAGAATACAATATAACACCCAGACCCAGAACAAACCCCTATGGTCATCTCACAAATGTTTGTCCTGGGTGGGAATCGAACCCACAACTTACAGTTCAGAAGGCAGGCCTACTACCAACTGAGCTATCAGGCCAGTCAAATAACTACATGTAACGTAATCATAAAGTGACTGTGTGACTCAGGCCGAAAACGAAAATATTCTCTTCGACTCTACTGGTTTTAGAGCAATTTTGTAGCCGTTGGTAATGAACGGACAATGAGATCAGCTCATTTTCATAGTAACTTTACTAGTTAATTAGGAACTAATTTAGTAGCATAAGACAGAACACAGTATCTAGTGCATTAACTAAAACAGAACTTCAAGTAACAATACACAGAACATTAACCTAGTACTCCAAGTATACTAGGAAATAGTAATAGCATTACCAAGTTTCACAGCTCCGCTGTTACAGTTAAAGATAAATAACTCAGAAGGTCAACTTAAGATGGAGTCACTTTTTTCGAAATACCGCAGCTGGTTTTCGAAAGAAGAGCCGAAGACCGGATTCCGTGACGTGGTTTGATGATTGCCGAAGATGGATTCTTTTTGCCTGTACCCATCGTAAACATTGTTATTAATTTGAAACTTATGAGTAGGCAAGTGGCCGAATCAATTGATAATGATTAATAATAATGTAAATAATCTATTTATTTTGACGAATGTTGTCCAAACTATACCACCTGACTGATCCCTATCGTACACAAAAGATGTTTTGAACTTAGAATAGCAACTTGTATTTACTGACTTATATGCTTTTTGATGTTGTTAAAGATGCATTTCCGTGTACGTAGACTGTTTTTGCGGATAATTCTAACATACCCTTCTGTGCAAATTTATTGTACTGTACAAACTTTGAGACGCAACGATCTTACAAGTACAAATTCATTGAATGCAATGTTTAATCAGAAATTACACCTTAACTTAATTTTCTTAACTTTGACGGGCCTGTTAGGTCAGTTGGTAGTAGCTCTGCCTTCTGAACTATAGGTTGTGGCTTCGATTCCCATCCAGGAGAAACATTTGTGTGATTAACATCAATTGTTGTTCTGTGTCTGGATGTTACATTGTATTGTATGTATGTATTTACAAGAATATATGAAAACATCATAAGTACTGAAAGAGAACCAAATGCTTATGGCGCCGTGAATCGTGTAGCTGTGCTGCGGGATGGGTGGTGAGACCTGCTTCCCCGCGCGCCTCCTTGCATTGACGTGCGTATCCTCCTTGGAAGGAAGTGTTATTGATGCGCGCGCATCCTCTCGCGAGGGTATTGTTTCTAGTAATGGTGAATTGGCAGACGCCTACTAATTCAATAATTTAATAAAACACGGATGCTTGGATATTTAGCGTTTTATTCGAGCCATCCGTTTAGCTCAGAAGCGGGACGAAAGTAAAAATAAAAGTTTGTTTAGAAGATTAGAAGTAATGTGTGTTATTATGTGAAAATGGGGTCACATACAAAAGAAAGAAAAAAAAGTGAAGATCTACACTGAGAAAAATGCCTCCGTGTACACGTGGGTTGAAGTCGACACGGTATTCTACAACCACGCCTACAGAGGACCTGGCGCGGGAGCTGGTCGCGTACCGGCTGAGCCACGGGTGCCGCGGGCCCCTGCATTCGCCGGCTGTAGCCGATGCGGCTTTGCTGCCAATGCAACAGAGGCCGAGGACGAGGCCAGCCGTGCTGGGTACTTCGGGCAGCACTGCTGGTGGCCTGGTGCTGCATTCCTTGCAGCCACGTGCTGCTGTCTGAGGCTGTCAGCGCTCTGCCGCGCCGTGCACATCTATAAACCTGCCGCGCCATGCGGCCACGCTACGCGGCGCTACCGGCCTTTTGCACTGGTAGGCTGGTACTGGTATGTCACAGTCAGGCGCCACCACCGCCACCGCTGCTGTGGCCATGCCGCTTCATTCATTGATGGACTTTGCGTATGTAAATCATATTTATTTTAATAGCTTGAACTTGCGATATGTTGGTCGTAGTGATCCTATTCACATGTCTTAAATTTTCATTGATTACAATGAAAATTTGGTTGCACAAGGTTGAAGGAATATCGTAGTGTTGGGATGACAAAACGCTGATATTTACCCAGATAGCAATTTAAACTTGAATCAAACTTTCTAGTTTCCCAACATCAAACTTGCATGAAGTTTGTTTCTTCAAAGTATAAACAAACTTGCAATAGCAAACTTGTATAATGTTTGCTTTTACAAGTTTCAAAGTTAGTTTTGATGTTTTCTCAAAATTAAAAATATAATCATGTCCTATTAGAAATATTTAATCCGTACAACCTGTGTACGTACAGCTACAAGCGTACAACTATATAAGGTCTACACATTGACATCTGTGTTAATAATATTTTACTTATGGATCACAAAGATTTAATCGCCTCATAAAGCTAGTGTAACAAAACGCTTGCGCGATTCAGGATTTTGCAGCCACGCGAGTCACGCCATCTAGTTTAATTTTTAGTAACTAAATATAGAACTTAGTTTTATGTACTGCTGATGAATTTTGACATACATTTAACAATAGAATAACAAAAACTAAGCAAAATTGGTTGCTAGCCTGATGGTAAGCGCTACTCTGCACGACACTTCCTTTTTTTGAAATTAGGTAAGTACCATTGAAAAAAACAAGTTTGTGGCAAGTTAAAAACAAAGCAGATATATCTTTGCAACATGAAACAAAATTCAAGATTGCAGCAACTTTGATACAAACTTAAGCCATCATCCTTATACCAGCAATATTGCAGCAATATTGTCACAAACTTGCCTTATCATATTTGACATGGCAATTTAAAATCAAAGAATAATCAAGTTTGCAGCAAGTGAGCTTGCTATCTGGGTAATTGTTTGTCAATTTCCGCGTGTCGTTGGCTTGATTAATTATAAGCAGTTAATCTCACATGGGCATTATTGCCGTGCGTTGTACGTATAAAATGCGTGACACAAATGAAATGTCCCAAGTGACAATTTGTGTATTTTGTAACAAAAAGCATAATGAAAATAACTGTTTCTTAAAATTAAGCAAACGTTCCTATAAGATGGGTCATGTGAAAGAAGAATGTCCTAAGTTAAAAACCGTAGTACTAACGGTTCAAGTGCGAATACGCAAACGGTTCGCATTATTCAAAGTGTAAGCGATTCTAGCGTATAGCAGGTATTATATTGATGTTAACGTGAACGACTATACTATTCAGGTATTTATTGATTACGGTAAGTACCTCTTTTGTGTCACGATTAATACCTCATTACGTGACAGATGAAAGTGATATCAAGGGCTACCTCGTGCGGATATATTGGCAGAGCTTATAGGCTGAGGCTACTCGTGAAAGCTTAAAGGCATACGTTGTGCCTGATGGCTACTTTTGTGTTAAAAAACACCTACGTGACTATTTGTAATGCGAACTACCTAACTGATTTACCTAGGACACACGGAGATGTTAAGTGTCACATTACATGCACCTCACCGGCTAGAGCTGCCACTTGGAGTGGATATGATCGTACTTTCTTGCCTTGAATTTGACGGTTCTGTAGTAGTTGCAGGAACGGAATCGGAACACCTTAAACATTGCTCTGAAATTATTGTATAGCACAGTAGTAGTCGACGGCCGAGTAGTTGCTTCAGTTGTTACTTGGGTGCAGAGCCGATCACTATACCGAACACCGAGTGCGTGTTACTGTTGTTGGTAACGGAGCGCAGATATCAGGTGGCAGAAGCTTGAACCGTCTGTTAAGATATAACTTGAACGAATATTACAATGAAAGTTTCTCTCAATTTGATACGATTAGCATGTCTACTAGCTACACTAGCATGTCTGTGAAAATGTAAAGAGAAGCTATACCGACCACAACCCGATTCATTATCGATCTTATAGAATGTCGATCAATGAGCGTTAACATGTGCAACGTGCTATAGTCTACCTGATGTTAAGAAAAATTTATATATTGTAGAACTAGCCAACTCATCTTTTGCAAGCTTTGTGTATGGAGGGCCGTGATGATGTCATGTATTGATAATGTTCATTTATAGTTCCCTGTGTAGAATATTTTGATCATGAGGTCTGCGGTGGCGAAGTAAAGCCTGAAATCAAAGCAGTCCGTGATTTCCCTATTGGTACCGACAAAGGTGCACTAATGCCGTCAGTACATGGGTATTGCTAATATCGCGCACCCTATCACGGTTTTAAGTAAAAACGATCGTCCCTATATAGGTGATGACCAACAGCGCGCTTTCGCTTAGTTGAAAGCTGTACTCATTACTCACTCTGTTTCAGTCCTCTTTAACCCGGAACTTTAACATAGATGCTTCGGAGTTTGGTCTAGCAGTGGAATGTTGTATAGAATAGCTGTACGGCGTATGGAAGCTCGTCCCTTATGCCAGTAGGCAAACTACGTCTATTGTTGAGCAGAAATACCATAGATACAACCGGAGACTATGATGGTAGTCATGAGTTTGCAGTTTTAAGCAAGTAAGTGGTATTTTTGTGATTGTCACTGACTGCAATGCCCTCCAATGGACTTGGGCAAAGCGTGACTTGAATCCACGAATCGCCAGGTGGTAGGTGGATGTTCAAGGCTTTGACTTTGACGTTGTACCGATATCGGGCCGGAATCAGTCACGTTGACGCATTGACCCGTAGTCCTGTTGGTACTGTCATGTGTTGCGTTAAGAAAGATCTTATTAAGCCTTTAACATAGGCCAAACGCGTCTTTTTAACTAATCATACTGAAGAACCTATGAATTCTACAGACATGAAAAAAATATCACCAATAAGATCATTCTGCACCTGTACTTATCAATTGAACAAAATATTCGATTACTAGGTACATTATGAATAAAAAAAATACTTTTAGAACGCCTTTCCAGTCACACAGTGTACAATGCCGCGTAAAGGAAGATTGCGTCATTAAATATTTTTACACCCTCGGATAGGAAATTTAAAAATATACAAGCTCAATTGATCATTTTATTTTTAGAGCCAAAATTAAGTCTGTTTAGTAATATTTTGCGTTATTTTGCGGCGAGCCAAGGGCGAGGCCCTTGGCGGGGCGTGAATTAGTCTGCCCCGGCATGTGCCAACGGATGGACGCGCTGCTGTTTTTTATAAAATATTTTACATGTTTTTCTTATTTGTATGAAAATTATCAATTAAACAGCCAATAAATAGGTATTGACTATACGAAAAAGTCGGTTTTAGAGCCATTTGATTAGTTCTTAGTGACTTTAATGTCAGTAAAAGTATTTGGAACAATAATAGATCGTTAGCACAGAAGGTCAGTATAGGTATTTTAAACTCTTTTGGCAGGGTAGGGTTCCAGTCGAACTAAATTAGCGTTAGGCCCCATACACGTTACATTTTATTGATCAATCTTTGTGATTGATCAATTTTATTGATCGGTTAGGGTTAGTATTGGTCAATGTTCTTCGGTTTACAGTATGGAGAAAACATTGACTTAAGTGGTCTCGTCAATTTTATTGATCTATAAAATTGTACGTGTTACCATCACCAGTTATCAGCTTCTTCAAAAATGGTTCGGTTTCATTACGTCGTAATAAATAATCACAGATGAGTACACGGTTCATTAGGTTTCCTTCAGTGAGCTCGTGAGGGACCCAAATATCGAGCTTTTTTGTGTACCTACCCATTTTTTTTCAAATGCGCCAGAACTGTTTTGTGGTCAATTCCCAGTTCTTCAGCTACGTCGTAACTACTGATATGCCGATCTTGCTCCACTTTTTTTAAAAAATGGCATCCATTTTATCCGTAATAGGGCGACCAGAGCGAGGTGCATCTTTGACATCAAAATTTCTGGATTGAAAACGCTTAAACCAAATTTGTGCTACTCTCACAGACACTGCACTAGGTCCATAAACATCGCAATTTTTTTTCGCGGCTTGCTTTGCATTTTTTCCTTTTTTGTCATAGAATTAAAAAAAACAGGAATGAGTTTTGATTGACATCGAACTGACGTACAGCAATGGCGGACACCTAAACATGTGTGACGGATTAAAGAATTGCCATCTAAGAAAATTACCCGAAACCGACAAAAAAAAGATCTGACGTTGGTGTGACTTTTTGTATGACCAAAAAGCTACGCGATCTTGTAACAGGGTAGTCAAAATTTAATAACTTATGTCATTTTATTTTTCATCCCTCAGGGTTAGTCCTATCTGAATTTGTAAAAAACTAATACGACATAAATATATATATCCTTTTATACGCTATTAATGCTATATTTGCTCCGTTTCAGTATGAAAATGGAACCCGTATAGGATTAGTTTGTTGTGTATCTGTCTGTCCATATTAGATGCAACTTATAGGGTACCTACCTACTTTACGATGACCTAGAGCTGGTGTGCATTATTTATCGTATAGGCTTAGAGTCAGATGTTGCCAAAAGATTACTAAATTTTTAATCCTAGCGGTAATTTCATGGTGTACGATAGTACGGTGAGCTTCGGCAGTGCAGCCCTTGTAGTTACAGTTATACCTGCGCGATGTAATCCATACACTACGATAAAACATCGTCAGCAATGAAGTTGACGCCACTCCATATTATCCTTTATGCTATAGGGAAGAGGAAGGGAGAGCGAAAAAGATAGGGGAAAAGGATGAATGTATGATGGTAAACAGAGGCGCACCTGCCTCCATTCAGGCTTTTCCTCTCCCATTTCTTTCTTCCTTTGGACAGGGCTAGGGCGTAAAACTAACTAACCGGGTCGGGTCTGCTAGTCAGTCAATAAAACTGTTTATTTCGCACAAAGAATTATAGCCAGGCTTTTGCTGAAAATGTTTTATGAACACATCACTATCGTATTTTTCTACTTTACTTTTGAAATGAAACTTGCATCTTCCATTATGTATATTTGTTATTTCTTATACAAACTTCCAATACTAGTAAGTGTCATATGTCTTGACGCCACTGCTGCTCAACGGGAATTAACTGCTTTTTTGACATTTTCGTAATGGCTGGACTCCCCAGCAAACTCAATTTTTTTTGAGCGGGACAATCCATGATTGGCTGATGGTACCAACACTACCAACCTATCAAGTATCAACCAATCATGGCTCTTCTGACAGTTTGCCAACCAAAAAAGTCAAAAACACGGGTTAATTTTTAAAAGTAAGTATCTATTAATAAATTTCACGACACTTTACTTTTTTTACGTTAAAGAAAACCTGCCCAAATATGCACGATTAGTAGGTCCATTACAGGTAAAATATTTATTAACCTGAAAAAGGCCAACACATGCATAATATGCATAATGGAAATATGCATTTGCATATAGTCAGTTCTCTAATTATGATCAATATATGTGAATAACTTGTATTCGAACACAATTTCGTCATTCTCCCACACTTCCGGGTAATTTGCAAGTTTGGTTGTTGGCAACACTAAGCTGGTTTTGTGCATTGATTGCATCTCAATAATTTTATCGAAAAAGCAAAAAATTAGTGGAATAATAACAAGCTTACTTGTGAAAAGTGATCCCCTGAGTTTTTTTTATCATACTGCTATGATTCCGACAACTTTTCACAATGCAAGACGGCATTTTTTTTTTTTCTAAGCGTCTTGGGTGACGTCCGGAGCAGTAATGGCAGGCGATAGACTTCCTATGATGTGAGTGTGTGCGTGTCCGCTTGTACTTATTAGCGTTCCAACTTCTTAAGGGTACCTCGGTTCGGGATCAATTGGGACTCCGTCCTTCTTTTTTTATTAGGTCCATGTTTTTTGTAGTAAAATTTTAAAATGTATCGAGTTTCTTCATTAGATATACTCATCTTCACATTCACAGTACGAAAAACAAATAAAAATCACACATTTTCCTAATTTGAATATGGAATTATCTTCTTTAAAATTTAAACTTTTAATGATAAAACCAGCCAGATACAAATAGTATAGCCAAAGAGATTTTATTACAAGTTCATACTTACTATAATGCGAAAAGACTTTTTCCCCAACCTAATAATATGAGTTAAAGTCACAAAAGTTTAAAAAGTGTTACGATTGATTGTATTTTGTAAAATATATTTTAAAATCATCTCGCTTAATTTTATTTAATGCAAGCCTCCAAAATAATATTTTTTTATGTATTAAACACAAGCGCAGTTTTTAATTGTAAATATTAGCAAAATCAGCAAGAGATTGACGAGATAAATACGTCGCTAGTTCTATTTGTAGTCCAATATATTTTTAACAATTTTGTGCTAAGTAGGTACGTCAGACAACTTTGTACTAGCAACTCGTAAAGTACATTTTTCAGCAGGCCGTTGGTTGGACAGCCCTGCTTGTGCTAGAAATTATGTGTTTAGAGTAGGTTGAGTGATTTATCCCTAGCTGATATCAGAGTTTTTAGGCCGACCAAAGTCTCTAACATAACGACGATTGTTTATTTTGATTGTACAAGTTGACGTGTCATCATTATCAATCAACTCACGGTAGGTAGGTAATGCCCTATTTTATATGCTACTCACGATTACCTATCCCAGAACGAACCTGCTGTACCTGCGAACGAAGCTAGTCCAAAGGTGGGCTCCCGGTTTTCTAGCTACTAGCTAAACCACCCCAGCTTCGCACGGGTTAATTATTTATTTTTACGCCTTCTCCTAAGGAAGAGGGAAAAGATAAGGGAACAGGATGAATGGATGAAACGCCGAATAGAGGCAGGTGCGCCACCTATCATCTTTCCCCCTTTCTTCTCTCTTTCCCATAGTGTAGGATAGGATAGGAGGAGGAATTACAACTAAGTACATATTTTTACTTTTATCCCCTCTCCCGAGGAACCCGTGCTGAATTTCGGGATTAAAAGTAGGTATATATGCTATAGCCTACTTCGTAATATGGACTCAAATCATGCCAAGTTTCATTTGAATCCATTAGTAGTTTCGGCAAAATGCTCAGCCAAGATACAGACAGACAGACGGACAGACAGACTGACAAAAATTAAAAAATGTATACTTAGATACTTTTTTTGATTGTAAATACATACACAGAATACAATACAACACCCAGCACCAGAACAAACATCGATGTTCATCACACAAATGTTTGTCCCAGGTGGGAATTGAACCCACAACCTATAGTTCAGAAGGCAGAGCCATTACCAACTGAGCTATCAAGGCCATCAAAATGGAGCCCTCAAAAATAAATTTCTATATATTATCTTCAATGTACAGATTTGGACCGGTTACAGTTTTATTATAAGTAATATAGATAGATATATTATATAAGTAATAAACCGGGCACCATAATATTATTATAATAGGTAGGTATATTTTTCACGGAGTTTCATCTGGAACTGTTTATCTTTGACAAACTCTAGCTCATTGTCAAACCTACGAGTGTGGCGCCCCAGGTGGCTCTTATTAATAACTTTGTGTCCAACGCTCAAGGTCATTGGCGCATGTTAAACTCTTAAGAGCTTACAGCAGGATGACGATTCAATACGCTTAATTATTAGTGAGCTGAAAGAGGAGCAAGCTAGCGGTAATTGGAAGGGGTTAGCTGCGTATTACCCATATTGCGGAAAATGCTGTCCTTTTCAGAAAGGTCAGCGGTGAATATATATATTATAGTTGTTTATCCTAAACAATCACGTTGGTCACTTGTGCAGTTTTTGTTATAATAACAACGATCATAGTTAACTTTAATAAAACTTATGATTATGTAAAGGCTAAGTACTGGTTTGATAGGATGCGTCGTTTGACACGAGCTGTGCAAATGCATTGAAAGGGCTGGGGCAATTTATAAATACACTTGGCCTGATTAGTAAGATCATTAGTGACCTGTAAGGCTTTTATTGTCACGAGTTCAAAAGTTATTCTGAGTGAAAAAATAAACATGTGATGAACGCTGTGGACGTGAACTCTAGGGTGAGTGGCCAGATTTGAAGGTACAACCGCATAATATTCGATGCACCCGTGACTTATGTTGGTGATCATACCTGGGAAATGTACTTGCCTACGATGATAGGATTTATGCCCTGTCTGGCGGGCGATTTGCTTATGCCTGTGAGATCAGATGTTATGGCGATGGGCATATGCTGTTGCTGAGCGTTGAAGAATGGTGTTGTGTGGTATTATAATGTCTCGTTATGACGGGCCTTGCGTGATGGTCAAGGGTCTTCCACACGACTATTATATTATTAAAGGAACCAATATTACGGATGCGAATATAAGGGCGTTATAGCTAGAGAAGAACTCAAGCTATTCCGAAGCCACGAACCCATTGATTCTGACTTAGATTAAGAACTAAGTTATAGGTATTATTTGTAAGGCACAGACTTGTTATATAAAGGTTTCTTATAATTATATTGTGTGCTAAGACTGCTGATAATTTGTAATATCAGATTTACATAACATAATATAGTTTCTATGTTATTGAGAACGTCTTAAGAGACTGGTCTATTTGTTTAAGATTTTTATGTGATTTACTTCTTATCAACTATGTCTTAAAATATGGCTATCAACTTAAAATACTTTGAGTTTGATCTAAATATTTGACTAAGGGAGTCTTAAGAGACCAATTTATTGTTCAGTATTTTTATCTCAAAGTCTTAAGAGACTTAAAATTGTGTATGTTTAATTATCATGGTAAAATGTTAAGTTTGGTACTGTTATTTGAGAGGTCTAGATCTATCAAAATCCTTCATAAAACCAATATTGGTCGTCTTGTTTAACTAGCGCTAGTATGGGGTGTCTCCTTTAAAGGAGCTTGTAATAAGAGTTTTGAAGTAACCACAGCATAAAATATGTGACTGATTTAAGGGTGGGAATAACCATGTCTATTAACTGATAATGATATGTGCAATAATTGGCTGCACAAGCTCACAGTGATTCTGTTAAGTTACCCATGATCGCATGCGGCCCTTAAGAGGGTGATTTGAAGTGAAATGGAGGCTTGTAATGCGGACCATTTAAGGAGTCATGTAGGCCTATAAGGCGGACCATGCTTCTTGCAGACCTTAAGAGGTGGAACAGTTAGACCTTAAGAGGTCAGATGTAAAAGTGGAGGCTTGTAAAGCGGACCATTATAGAAGTCTTGTAGGCCTATAAGGCGGACCATGCTTCTAGCAGACCTTAAGAGGTGGACCAGTTAGACCTTAAGAGGTCAGATGTAAAAGTGGAGCCTTGTAAAGCGGACCATTATAGAAGTCTTGTAGGCCTATAAGGCGGACCATGCTTCTTGCAGACCTTAAGAGGTGGACCAGTTAGACCTTAAGAGGTCACGTGTAAAAGTGGAGGCTTGTGAAGCGGACCATTATAGGAGTCTTGTAGGCCTATAAAGCGGACCATGCTTCTCGTAGACCTTAAGAGGTGGACTAATTAAGACCTTATAAGGTCAAATGTGCACAGTTGAAGGGTTTGGATGGCGGACCAGCTGCTGCTGCTGCTGCTGGGTAAACTAGGTGGAGATTGAAAGCCTTTAGAGGCCAGATCTTCCCTTCAGTCATCCAGTTGCTGACCTGCAGAGGTTTTAAGAGGCGGGCCAACTGGGTAACCTTAGGAGGTTGTAAACTGGCTGGATGAGGTGGAAGAAGAACTGTTCGGGACGCCCAGGATCATCAGGACGGCCGACTGAAAGAGAACCAAATGCTTATGGCGCCGTGAATCGTGTAGCTGTGCTGCGGGATGGGTGGTGAGACCTGCTTCCCCGCGCGCCTCCTTGCATTGACGTGCGTATCCTCCTTGGAAGGAAGTGTTATTGATGCGCGCGCATCCTCTCGCGAGGGTATTGTTTCTAGTAATGGTGAATTGGCAGACGCCTACTAATTCAATAATTTAATAAAACACGGATGCTTGGATATTTAGCGTTTTATTCGAGCCATCCGTTTAGTACTTACTATTAAAAATATGTAAGTGTAATATATCCATATACATAAACCTAACCCGATATTGATGAAATTTGGTACCTATAAACATACTTTAAACCCTGAAAAAGACTGCTATCGTTCATTTGAAAGTATCTTTCTCTTGCCATCCTTTGGCGAATAAACGGCTAACCAAATCTTGATGACACAAACGCAATAGGGAAGTATGTAAGTATTGTATATATTATCGGTATGAATGTTATACACACTTGCAAAACCACGGACAGTCACTAGTTACTAAATTTTCAGTACCGAGTAAAGATTATATTAACATAGCTCGTAAAAGATTGATGGGCGATCCATTCAGCAGCGGTTAACGATGCGCGAAGCCGCCAGTTAACGGTTGATTACGAGTGTTAACGCCATCTGAAGCCTTCAACTTCCTACTTCATTTCGTAGGTACTGAAATAGATTTAATAAAATCTTTTTTTTATGTAAACGAATGACACGAGTACACGATGTAAACGAGTGACGAGCTAGTCGTTCGCCTGGTGTTAAGCGACACGACCGCCCATTACGGATTGCAGACCTATTTTTACGTTTTACATTATGGGTATTTTTGTGTTTAGCTTTAAATAAACATTCTAAAGCATGGATAGAGTATATACATTTCAGGAAAATATCGTTTTTTTTTTCATAACTATAAATAGAGTTAAATTTTCACCTGAATATTCTAATTTCTAAGAATTGAATAGAATAGAATAGAAATCATTTATTTAAATAAACTAATAAATTACCTTAACCTTACTATTAAATAAACACCAGTTAATCACATTGTTTTACATAATATTATATATCCTTGACAGTCTGTGTTGAATGGGCGTTCAGCTCAGCATATTGATGAATGTCAAGAACCTGCAGCACTCTATATTAACAAACTATAGTGGTTAGAATCAGTAACATTTTTTGGTCTTCATTGCCGGTATACATTTTTTCTTCGCTGGCACCACTACTGCCACTGCCGCTGCGGTATCATCCTTCGCTGCGGGCAGCTTCTTGGTCGCTTTATTCGGAGCAAGTTTGGAAAGATCTTCGAGACAGACAATTAACCAAGACAATTTCTCTATCTAATTACATTCAAAAGCTTCACGCTCCCAATTTTATTTATCATCATCGTCATCATTAACATCAGCTTGAAGACGTCCACTGTTTAACATAGGCCTCCCCCGTAGTATGAAAGAAAGAATGTCAGGTCGTTAGTCTACCTAGTGGAGGACCAGCCTACGCTGTCTTTCGTTTTGTGGTCGCTACTTGAGATCCTTTTTCCCTCATCCTGAGCTGACGGCTCTGGGTCGTAAACACATTTATGCAGTTAAATTAATTCTTAAAAGGAATTTTCTAAGGACACTTTAATACTAATTTTATTACTCGCACAATTTTCATCATACCAAAAGGATAGTCCTCCCATAAAAGAGCACTTTGTAAATGTAATTTAAATGTAGGTACGTCCGGATCTCAGATTAATGGATTACGAAAGACGGTGCGGTTAGAATTAGAAAAAGCTGCAAATAATAGGTACTGTAAACGATAGAAACTTTGTATCTGTACCAGCCTTTTGCAATATATCAACCAACTATATCTAGAGATGAATAATTTTATTCTTAGACTAGAAAAGAAAGTAGAAGTATTTCACGTAGCTCACGTATACGACGAGAACTTGGAGCTATTGCACGCGTACCATTTTTATATGTCAAATGGTGGTTTATCCTATCAATTTAAATTGTTCTATGTCAGGCAAAACCTGGTTGTTGTGCATGCTCACGCCCATGGAATTTCGGCGTTCGCGTGTTGTTTTTATATGTGCCTGTGAGATTTATATACAAAAAAACATTTGAGTACAGTCGAAAAAGAGGTTGCTTTTCGCAAGCGTAGCTAATCTACACCTCTACACCACTATTATAAAGAAGAAAGATTTGTATTTTTGTGTGTATGTTTGTAATGAATAAACTCAAAAACTACTGTGCCGATTTCAAAAATTCTTTCACCATTGGAAAGCTACATTCACCCTGTGTAACATAGGCTACACCACTACACGTGAGAAGCCGGGGCGTGCCGCTAGTTGCTAATGTATTTGTTTCTTCCCTTTGCCACTAACATAGCGTATACCTACGTGTGAACAGTACAAATATAATATCGTGTCATAGATTTTGATAATCTATCTTTGCTTTTGGTATCTAAGGTCTGACCAAAGTATGTGATCTGGGATCCCAAGGCAGACCAATCTGGTAGAAAAGATCACTTGGGTGATACAAATCTGACAAAGAGGAAATATTGTGGGTGGAAAATTGGGTTCCTTTTTGTCTACACCTTTCCGCTCTACGCGCTCCGTCTGCCAGTCTGAGGTCCGGATACGTCGAGTGTTTCAGGTATATTAATCAATTAGAGTAGGAGCGACGTTAAATGGCCTATTAAAGTTTATGGTGTTATTTATCATAGGTATTTATAACAGTTAACAGTACTCTGGTACTTCATATTAGTTACGCGTCATCTCGGACTCTGAGACAGAACCAAAGTAGGCAGTATGTGAGTTATTTATATAATTGTATTTTATTAAGTTACATTCGTTGCTTTATTTTCTGATTATCTCTTTTCGATTTTATAATAGGTATGTAATTATCACTCTTTCCTATCAGGCAGAGATAGGATTATAGAACTTTTCATTAATATACTTTCTAAATCATGGAGTTTTGTAATTTATTTTCTATGATCTGTTATGTGCACCTGTTTGACACAGAATCATATTCGTGTAAACGGACCCTAAATTGAGGCTTGATCAAGTAAACACACCTTATTAATTACAGTCCACTTTATTATCTATGCTATCGAATGACATTTAAAAACGTATCTGTCAATGGTTGTAGTCTATGTCTCTTACAATAAAGCACCATACCACACGTTAATTTTCGCTCTTTTTATTTAATTTCCCAATCAGCACCTATAAAATCAAATAAAATAAGTATGTACAGAACATAAAAATAAGAAAGTTACAATTTCCCTCACATTATTATAGAGCAGGAATCAGGATTCTTATGTGATCATTCAAAATGGTTGTAATACTATTCTTAAATCTAGTAAATTGTAGATTTTCATGCATATTTTGAAAGTTTTGTGCTAAACTTTAACCCGTACTTACAGAAATCAGTGATTTAAGGTCAAAAACGGAGAATTTTCCCAATTTCCACAAAATGTTGAAGAACTCAATATTAAAAAAAAAATCGGTGAACTAATGTAACGCTTAAAAGATAGCCCAAGGACTGCTTAAACATACTCTGAAATGATACGGACTACGAACCAATCACCCTGTATATTAAAAAAATAACAAAACCAGCATGTTTTATTTTATGCGGTAGGCCTATATTCAGCAGCGGACGTCTTACGGCTGTTGTTGTGATTTTGCATAGACTGAACACAATAAGGAGAACGTAGGTATGATCTACTATTTGTGAGATGGAAAATAGATTGAACCTTCAATCTGAACAATTATTACGAGAATTGGGCTTCTGAGCAACTAAAAGATAAGTTCAAATGAACCCTCATGCAAAGTTCCTGAAGTTTGTGGAACAGCTGCAAGAGTTGAGAGTTATAAAGATTTATTTAAAATTGGAGTTCGCAGCAACAGGAACTATACGTAATACATTTATGTATTCTGTGGTATGAGTAAAACGTGAATAAAACCTTTAAGGAATACAGATTAACAAAAAAATTGTTAACTGTGCTAAAGAGCGAACGACGGCACTAAGATTTGCTAAGTCCAAACATATTTTTCACCTCACTAGCTCGGAAAGATTCTCTTTGTCATTCAAAGACTGGGCGCAAAAACGCATTTTAATCACTAGCGTGGAAAGTGTTTTTAAAATTCGAACGTTTCTATTCAATAATTTTCTTGTCAAGAATTGAGGATTTAATTACAGATCTGCCCTAATTTCATCATCACAGGCCTTAAACCATCTATTTCAGATGATTAAAACAGCGTCAAGAGTTAGAGCGACACCTCCGCTCATGACTACATAAGCCTATACGGGAGCCGCAGCAGCGACCGCACGATCGGCATACAAAATGAGAGTCTATGGGTGCTGAGTTGTTATTCAATTCAAGTTATGCCTACGTGCACGTTTTTGGGCCAGCACCTCCAACCATGCAGTTGGTGAAGTTTATGTCAAAGGATATATCGCGCTTAATGTTGTCTTTAAACCTTAGTACTGGACGGCCTACCGGGCGTTTAGCGTAAGCTATTTCTCCAAGGAGAATCTCTCTAGGCAAACGAGAAGGTGCCATCTGATACACACTTTAATAGAGCGGTTATGCTAGGTACCCGTGTGGTTTCAAGCACCTTCTCGTTTGTCGCCCTATCCCTCCATGAAACGCCCAATATGCTCCGAAGACAGCGCATATGGAAGGAGTTTAATCGTCATTCCTGCCTGGTATACGACGTCCAGGTTTCAGCTCCGTACAAGAGTACACTCAAGACGCAAGTTTTATACACGATCATCTTGCTGTTTGTGGTTAGGCCCTAATTTAACCTCCTTGATATTGCCAGTCCACTGAAAACTCATTAATACCACAGACTACCTACCTCCTAAAAGATACCATCTTTTTCTCGTTCACCAACCTCATTTTTAGAATAATCGCACTGTCCAGCACCAAAGAGTGTATAACCAACACGCTATCCAGCACGGCGACTGCATGGAAAATGGATGAAAAACACTTTTTCTTTAATTTTCAATGAGTCATGTGACGAGCTAGTCGTTTACCTGATGTTAAGCGTTACCGCCACCCATAGCTATTATTATATTAATAAGCTAAAAACTAATCTATTCTTAGCCTTTTAGCTGTTTTTCTTACATTTTCCTCGCTGTAGTGAGGTGAAAATTTGTGTGTTGCACTCGGCAGCAAAGTTTTTCTGCGTCTCGTACCTTTGAAACCTTCGCTACGCTCAGGATTCTTCATTTGTACAATCCTAGAGTCCTTCGCTTTCTCAGGTTTCAATTCAAGTACTCGCGCCAAAAACCAACTTTGCAGCCTTGTATAACAAATAACTATTAAAAAGCTCCGTTGATTGCAACGTAATTTTATCGAACCCTAATTCAGATGATGTGAAATTATTAATTAAACTGTACAATATCATTTTCTTCTCATATCAGTCTACTTAGTTAAGTATTTAAATAAGTAATCAAATATTAAAATTATTATGTTTAGCACGATATCAATTTTCATGTACCAGGGCGACATGATCAAATTCATTAAAGCCCTTTAATAAAGAAAAAAAAAGATATTTATACAAGCTAACACACCGTAACAAAATGACTAAACTGTGACAAAAACAAAAAAAAAAACGCAAACGGAAACGGAAACAGTAATTTGAAACGTTCACATTTCCGGGCTTTCCGTTCCCGACGATATTCCCCGCTGAGACCGGACTTCATGAAATAACCGGCAAAAGAGTGTAACATTTTCTCTGGACCTGTCAAAAATAAAAACCTACCAAAAAAAAAGTTTAACAGGACTGCGAGCAATTGAGGTTCTATTCCTTCCTTCATTATAAGCAAGTGGTCAGCCTAGGATGAGCTGTAACATTCACATTCATTCATGCTCTTCTCTCGCGAAAGCGTTTAACCAATGAAAATGCAAGGAATGTTTTATGACGTGATCTTGGTGATCGTTCATTGATCGAACGCTTTCTTGAGAGAAGAGATCATGTCGATTTCTATTAGCTATCAAAATCTTAGAGTATAGACTAAAAGCAAAGAGGGATCAATCAAAACGATAGTGTATTTGTACTGCTCACACGTATCGCTACGTCAATGGCGAAGGAAAGAAACAAACGTATTGTAATTAGCTACGCTTGCGAAATGTCACCGTACCATTTTTTCGACTCGAGTCAACTGTTTTTTCCATACAAATCTGTCAGACTCATTCACATGAAAGTGTCCACTTCATTTAAAAAGTGTCGAAAAAAGGTGGTACGCTTGACAGATAATGACGTTCTCTCTATGCTTTTAGTCTATACTTTAACATTAAAATTGACATATCTCTTCTTTCGAGAAAGCTAGCTAGCCTGCTGGGTTAGCATGGACGGTAGACAAAATTGTCTTTCCCCGTTTTACGTCACTTTCTTCATACTTGCTTGGAGTAAAACAGGGGAAAGACAGTTTTATCTACCGGCCGTGCTAACCCTACTGGTGTCAAAATTATTAGGACGTTAAAGACTTCTGACATTGCTTTGATCGTTTTATTTACTTGCGGCACTACTTGTAGTGGCGAAGATACGTGAGGAGGAGGCAAAGGCGGAATAACAATTATGTAAAACGAACAATTAAATAGTTATTATTACGTATTCGTCCTATCTTTTTGCCCAAAATACCACAGAGCCTGAAAACGAAGGTTTTCAATCAGTGTATGTTGCCAGTGATGACTTATGGAACTGAGACATGGTCTCTTATTGTTGGCCTCATTACTAAGCGTAAAGTCGCGCAACGAGCTATGGAGAGAGCTATGCTCGGTATTTCCCTGCGAGATAAGCTCCGAAACGAGAAGATCCGCAGGAGAACTAAAGTGACCGATATAGCTCTTAGAATTAGCAAGTTGAAATGGCAATGGGCAGGCCACATCGCTCGTAGAACTGACAACCGATGGGGAAGAAAGGTTCTCGAGTGGCGACCACGAACCTGAAGACGCAGCGTAGGTTGGCCCCCCACTCGGTGGACCGACGACCTGGTGAAAGCCGTGGGGAGCCGATGGATGCAGGAGGTGAGCAGCCGCTCAAAGTGGCACGCTCTGGAGCAGGCCTATGTTCAGCAGTGGACGTCTTCGGGCTGTTGACGAATTACGTATTTGTACACGTAATAAGTTATGTGAGTAAGCAAGATAATAGTTAATTGAGCGGTTGGTACTACCTAAAGTTTTGACTTCTAAGAAAAATCATTCAATCAGGGAGATGTCTGGTAAAGGTTCCGTAAGCAATAAAAATCTTCTTCACTTTTTCACTAAGAATGATGTGGTCATTGCTCTTGAGTTTGGAATCTCGCCAACATTCAGCTGGAAACGTACGCTTACCTCTGAGGGTCACTCACATGAGTTCAATATGCTTCGGCCAGAGGATGAGATACAAATAAGTTTTAGTATGTCGAGAGTACGGTGGATAGACTTTGATTAATGGACAGGAAATATTTTATGGATTTGAGAAAAATAATGATTAAGTACTATTTAAATATCTAAATAAAGTTTGTCTGGAAGAGATCGCTGTCAGCGATAAGACCGCCCATTGTAACACTAGTTCATAAGGTTTCGTTTTTACTTTCATATTTAATTGGTGGGACAATAAAGAATTCTCTATCTCTATCTATTTATTTATTTTACAAAACGAAATAAACAGGAAAATGTATATTCATTTTACAAATTTATATTTATAATATATGCGAAATGGCTCTAAAGGAGTTCGTAGCTGACAGCCGACTGCAGACTGCAGCAGCACACACGACGTGTTGCTGTGACATAGTTGGTTCATATAAATTTCTATAAAATACCTACGTGCAACGTGTCGCCAGCTACGGAAGGTATTTCATAGAAATACACGTCGCCTACTACGTGGACTTGGCTACAAACTTGTACCTTTAATACGCATAACTATGTACGCCAATATAGTAGCTTTCCACGATCGTTTACGTTTCACCTCTACAGTATGTCTGGTCTCCTGGTACTCCAAGCTCATAAACATACTTATTAACATACATTGTCCCACCTTTTGGCAAAGCTTTGAACTCTCGGCTTGGTAAACAAACATAAATCTGTCAAATTCTTTTTAATCAATACCTTGGTTGAATAAGATAAAGGAAAACGGAAATCCAATAATTCACCAGAAAGAAGTATTGGATGGAAGGCTAATTATCAAATAAATTTGAATAGCTAAAAAGCCACTTATCGTCGACACCTCCAAGTCTACCGCCTTTGCATTTCAAAGGTTTAATTGCTTTTTTATGTCTCTGGCAGACGATCGCTTGAAGCCTTCGAGGGTTTAATCATTGGAATTGAACAAAACGTATCTTTTCTGCCAGAGAATAAATGTAATTGGTACATTTTCTTTTTTAGCATTTAAAAGGCCTTTCCTACAGATACCATTTATTTCTACTTCTTTTAATGTAGGTAATTTTTTATTAAATCAAGATGTACATTTTCCTTCAATTCTAGTTATATAGATGTAGTTTCAACTATTTAAAAAAAAATACTAAAACTAAATTAAATTTCTACTTGTTTTATTTCACTATTATAACAGTAGTTAATACTCGTTGGTAGTAAAAATAACGTGATTTTACGTGTGTGCACAGCATAAAATTTGTCATGTAAAATCTTGAAAATTGGTGTATTTTTTCTCTCTTCGCGTTACATTGGCTAAACGCAGTAGAACGATAAAGATACAGTATAATCGCTGAATTTTGTGTTAATATTAGGTACTTTAATTCTAGAAAATTATTTTGCGGTATCAACCGCGGGTCACACCTTGTACACAGGTGTGGGCCAAATTAGCATAATAAAACTCTTTGCTTTTTCAATAACACCGAACAGATGAATAAACTCCACGGTTTAATGCCAAAACCAGATTTAGATTTAAAAAAAAAAACTAATAAAAGAATCCAACATAATTAATTATCGTTGAAACTGCTACGAAAACCGAACGCAAAAGCGTCTGGTCGGAAAAAGAAAATGCCGGTAACGGACATTTTAGAAACAGCCGGCTTTGAATCTATTAAAGCCCTTAAATCTTAACTAAGACATAAACTAGCTATATATAGAATGGTAAGCTAGCCATTTATGTTACTAAAAGAGGTAGATTAGGAGGATTATAGCTATTAAGTACATCGCTTATTCAAAAGCTGGCCCTACGTCTACTCTCCTAGTGGCACAAAACACGTAACACTAATTTTTCTTTCTCACGGTACATTACACCTAATTTTAGTGGAAGATTTTCCAGAAGCACTTGTCACTGTATATAGTTTAAGAAAAGCATGTCTTGGATTTAGGGGTGGATCAAAAATGTTGTAATGTTTTTGTTGTTGTTGTGTGTGTGTACGATGTGTGTTGTTGTGTTGTTGTTGCTGTAAATTTTGTGAACTTGTTACATTACCGCGTGACGTTACCCGCCGCATAGCAGTACATGCATCAGCTGAACAATGCGCTGATGCTGCACATAGCATTTTAAGTCGTTTTAGGTATAATTGGCTTTGTATAAGTACTCCGGTTCCGACCTTGGGGCCGGAAGCACCTCTCTAGATTGTAGGAATATTAGAATAATTACATCATGTAATATTTTATATTCAAAATATAGATTAAATTAGTTATAGAATCCTTATTGGTTTCTCTTCTGCATCCTCCACCTGCAGCCTCCGCAACTAACTTGGGATGGATGGCTGCGGATTCAAATCCCCTTCGTGATTCAAATTTTTTTCTTTACGTTTAAATTAATCTGTTGATTACGCTAAAAACGACACGAACGAACGATAACGATACGATACGAACAGTATTGCTAAAAATCATCATATGAAACTTTTGAAAGAGTCCCCAAATTAAAATGTTACAGAAAACGCTGAAGAAACAAATCAAAACATAACTGGCCGCAGTAATTTACCAAAGCTAAATTATAGCATTGGAAACATTAAGTATTCCGATGGCGTGTCCTTTATTTTTGTAAGAAAGTATGGTAGTGACCTTGTGTTATTACTTATTTTCCCTTGTCACGCCACCCTGAGGTTGAAGTTGTCATTATTCCAAACTTTGCCTACTCGTTTATGTTTATTACATTAGTAGTCTAGGGCTGAATAAAACCGAAAACATTCATAAAAATTCCTTCGTTTTCTGGTGATTTGTATACAAAATAATTCGTAATTTTACGCTTGATGTAATTCGGAAAGTATTTCAGAGAGTATGATAGATGAATAGCAATAGATAATTTTATTATGCCATAAAATAAAACCCTACTAATATTATAAATGCAAAAGTTTGTGTGTGTGAATGTTTGTTACCTTATATCTCCGTAACTACTGAACTGATTTTGATGAAATTTGGAATGCAGATAGCTTTTACGCTGGATTAACACATAGGATTTAGGACTTTTTATCCACGGGTAACACTGCGGGGCGCAACTAGTGTTCAATATTTTAGTGGCCAATGCGCCTTTATTCTTTAAACTAACTACTACAATAAGAAAATTAATAAACTAGCTACACTATATATCTACTACAAAGAACATTTGGACTGTATGCTAGCCGTGATGGCCTATAGACAGTCCAAATGCTCCAGCCCACTACTGGTAGGTAGCGTACCCAACATGCTGGCAGCATTGCCTCGTTGAATTGCAATGCTGATTCGTTGAGCCTAATAAGTGCCAGCATTTTGGTCAAAATATTTTAGTTGTTTTTTTTTTCTTTATGTCGTGTTAATTCCGTTATAACAACAGATCTTGATTATTATGGTAGACTGTATTCCACATTTGAGTTAAGACAGTCATCATCATCATCTACTTACCACTTGCGTCTAACGGACTGAAATAGCAGAGCAATTTTTTTTTATGTGATGATCTAGTCTTTTGTCTGGTGTTAAGCGACACGGCCGCCCATAACAGATTGCATTGTCACTCGGAACTCTAAATTAAAGTTTCGCGTGACACTCCACACTGCGCATGTCATCCTAAGACATCACACAGTCTAAAAAAGTTTTCTAGACTGTGAGATCAGTTCGTAAAGTCTCATTTGACCAGTAATTTCACTAGCTACAATGCCCTTCAAACCGGAACACAGTAGTGCTTGCACACTACTGCTTGGCGGCAGAATAACTGGCAAAGCGGTGGTACCTACCTAGACGAACTTTGTAGTAAAGTCCTACCAGCAATTATTAATTCTAGGGCTACTTGGAGAAGTTCCTTTACAAACAGTAAAGGTATTATCGCCATTGTTTGCATAGCTACTAGAGTTAAGACTATGATGAATTTAATAACCTTGTAAACCAACTTCAAGTTTGGTCACAAAGCGGCAGCCGCTTGTAACTTGGTAACTACGTAATTAATGATGAAACGGTGACGTCAATGAGTATGACACAACTTATAGGTTGGGTTGGGTTGGTTCGTAGGCATTTATAATAAAGGTGTTTAAAGAATGCGGATTACTCCACCGACAAGAGCAAGACTCTTAAATAAAAAGAAGGAGAAGAAGAAAGCGGAGTCCACTTTGTGGCGACATAAATAAGAGAATAATAATAATAATATCACCAGCTAATACGTTACCAGCCGAGTCGAGAATGAAGAGGTATCTTCTAGGCAAGCATGCACCGTCGTAGACTGCGTCATCACCTTCCATCAGGTTAAACAGTGGTCAAATGCTATAAACTATTAAAAAAAGCCTCTTCCTTCTCTTTCATTGCGTTAAGCACCTACTCATGTCTTGGTAATTGGTATAAAAAAATCCAATTTCTTGACCAAACTCCTACACAGTTGTATCGAATCGACGAATGGCTTGTTCATAAATTCTCATCTACAAAGTAAATATGCTCTCTTATTATATCAGTCTAAGTATATGTTCAAAGTAAACAAAATCAATAATAATGTAAACAAAAAGAATTAGCAAACATCTTTTTTGCGGAACTCGAGATCGAGAAGTAGGATTTTGTCGGGTACGTTTTTTCTAATAAATACGTGTACAACCTTGTGGAACTGATATGGTCTCTTACTGTTGGCCTCATTAGTAAGCTCAAAGTTGCGAGCTATGGAGAGAGCTATACTTGGTGTTTCCCTGCGAGATAAGCTCCGAAACGAGAAGATCCGCAGGAGAACTAAAGTGACCGATATAGCTCTTAGAATTAGCAAATTGAAATGGCAATGGGCAGGCCACATCGCTCGTAGAACTGACAACCGATGGGGAAGAAAGGTTCTCGAGTGGTGACCACGAACCGGACGACGCGACGCAGCGTAGGCTGGCCCCCCCACTCGGTGGACCGACGAAAGCCGCAAGGAGCCGATGGATGCAAGAGGCCAGCAGCCGCTCAAGGTGGTGCGCTCTGGGGGAGGCCTATGTTCAGCAGTGGACGTCTTCAGGCTGTTGATGATGATGATGATGACGGTAGACATATCAACAACTACTTTATTTGCTACTAACTTCTACCTACTACAAACAACATATTTGGACAGGAGAATTTTGACTGTCTGTAGGTGAATGTGGCAAGTATATATACTTGCCACATTGACCTATAGACAGTCAAAATTCTCCTGCCTACCAGTAGATATCGTACTCAACAATCTGGCAACATTTCCCCATTGTATATATAGCTAATAAATAATATATGCAACACTTTATTCATACTCAAACTTTTGGAATCTTCTAACAGAATTAGATATTCATTACCCACACGATCCACTATCAAAAAAATTCGTAGGTAGGTAATTATTTCAAACAACATTAGGGATGAGTGTCGTTGACCTAATTTTTCTCCGCCGAGGCGTTTCCTTTATCACTCGTGGAATACACAACGTGGGCTGAATGTTGAACTGGATTTCATAGAGTTGACAGTAACGCTAATCTCGGATGAATCGTATTGCTTAGTTATTACTATTGTATTAGTTTTTACAGTGGTGTTACCATTTTTGAATATTGAATTTAGTTTTCATTTGTTTACTAGATGACCCGCCCCGGCTTCACACGGGTTGATTAGCTTTACGCCTTCCTCAAGTTCATGGGAAAAGTGCAGCGAAAGGGAGAAAGATAGGGGAACAGGATGAATGGATGGGCTGGCTTTGCCTGCCTCCCTTCTATTGCCGTCCCATTCACTCATCCTTTCCTTCTATCTTTTTCTCATTCCCTTCTCTCTTCTCTTCCCTTCATCTTCGTTGCCGGCTATGTTTTATCGCAGCGTATGGATGACGTCACGTAATTACTTATATCTACACAACTCTGCATTGTGGAGGCCAGCTATATTATTTTATATCATGATAATGATGCAAGGAATAACTTCGTAATTTTTCAAGACATTGAAATATTTTTTTACTATAGTTAATTGTCTTTTCCTGTTTTTTAAATAAACGTCAAACATTTTTTTTTTCCATTAAAATTACTTCCTCATTACTTCGTACAACCTGCACTTGGCCGTTTTTGGAAAAATAAAGTATCCAAAATGTTATTCTAAAAAAATTGCTACAGCAATACTAAATTTCAGCAAAATCCGTTCCATAGTTTCAGCGTGATGCGTGTTCAAAAAGACAGACAGACAGACTAACAAACACAATATTTAAAAAAAATCGGTATCGATAAAGAAGTGTAATGCAATCAAAATATTCAAATACATAGATAGATACATGTATAGATAGATAAATAGATAAACTCTTTATTAAAACACGACATACTTAAAAAAAACATTTAAGAAATACATTTGTAGGAAATGCTTTAATTGCTTAGAAAATTAGAAATAACTCAATATAACAGGGAACCAAGGTATGCAAAGTTTTTTTTTATATACTCCATCACCATGCTTATATTTTACCACCATTGAAGTCTAAAGTCTGTTCATATGTGCCTTAATTAGGTGTGAGTAAAAATATATAAATACAGGCAACCGACAGCCTTCTCACGTTTGGGTTCCAAAGTAATGTAAAACCAGTGATATTTTTTAATAATTAATTATTAAACTTCTAGAAGTTTTATTACAGTGGAACGTTTCACTAGCGCGGCAAATTCAAATTTTCTTGCGTTCTTTTGCCAATAATAGCTCAATTACTCAACGTGATTACATGAAAACTAATTTTGCGGAAATAAATATAATGTATCAACAAATTACGAATAAAAGTATCTCCTAGATATCATTGGTTTAGCGACAAATGGCCATAAACAATTTTCTTCTTAGTTTTTTAGTCTATTGCCATTTGTCGCTAAACCAGTAAGAAGTAGGTGATATTTTTAATTGTAATTTATTGACACATTATATTTATTTGTGCAAAATTAGATTTCATGTAATCATGTTGAGTAATTAAGCTATTATTGGCAAAAGAATGCAAGAAAATTTGAATTTGCCGCGCCAGTGGAACGTTCCACTTTAAGTAGGTATATTTTTAAACTCACGGTTTATTTTCAGCAACAAACTCTCAAGAAAGTCACTCGCACATTCACTAAGTCACTTTTGAAACCGCGTGCTTATCTCGTAGCTATGCTACGGGGCTACGAGCGTAGCTGGCTACGGGTAAAGCGCGACTGAGCGTAGCACGGCTACGGCGGAGCTACGACTGAATTTCAACGTGATCGATGGGGTTTCTCGCCTAAAGCTATGCCTCACCATGATTTATTTGTTCCTCAATTGATAATAGTGGGTCTCTTGGCGTACTTGGAACACTTTAGAGACCAGTGAATAATTTTCAGGTACATTGTAACAGATCAAACAGATTAAACCTCTGTTTTTGTTTCTAAAATAGAATTTCTTCGTCGTTTTCTAATACAGACACAATTTATATTTTTTAAATTTTAAAAGAAGGTACAAAAAGCATCTGTGAAATAAACTCCATTTTTACATCAGCTTACGCTGTTATTTATGGTTAGATTTTTACCTGACGTACTATTTTTTTTAATTCTATTTGGGGCATGCACAGAGCAACGAAAAAGAATACGCTTCACCCCTCTACGAAGCATCATATTTTTTAATGCTCTGTGGGGATATAATATCTGCAAATTTTAGTTGGGTTGGTATGCTTCAGAAGAAAAATTATAAGTCACCTGAAATGCTTGTAAAATTCACATTCAAATTCAAAATTATTTATTATCGGATAAATAAATCCATTGGTTATCATGTAGCTTACTTTTAGTGTGAGTAATTGATTAGTTATAGATATTATAAAAAAAATTTGGTCCATAATCCTATGCATACACCTGCCTGCCTCTGTCCACAAGTGTATGCACAAAGTGTCCCATGATAGGTGAGTTTTATCTTTCAGCTAAAGTAACGTTTGTTTTATCTAAAGTATCCCCAGGCCGAAAGCTGTTACTTATACATTTTCACCCCAAAATGTCCTAATTCCACGTAAAAATCAACCCTTCGTTAGGTATTTTACTCTCGTCATGTGTCATTTACATACATGAATATTCAAACCCCGAAATCGTTGAGAGAGGCGTGGACAATGAGAATCGGGTTTTTTTACTCTCACCTTCTTTTTATAATGTAGGTGTAGACATTGTATTACTGGTCCTATTTTTTTACGTGAAACGGTTTACTGAGAAAAGGGTTAAACGTGACGCAAGGCAGAAAACATGGCGTCAGAACTCATTTTTTTTTTTTTTATGAAATCACAAAGCAGATTACAAGCACTTATCACAACAATAGTTTTATACTTACAAATAGTTCAGAGCTAGATTGTTATCCTAAATTATGTGAATACAACAGCACTAAGTAGTTTTATGTTATTTTAACAAGAAATCTATGAATTTTCTTGTTTCATTTAAAATATTTATGTACACAATACAATACAATACAACAACTCTTTATTGCACACCAAATCAAAAGTAACAGACAATAACAAAAAAACATTACGAAGCTTAGTACAATGGGCGGTCTTATCGCTATACAGCGATCTCTTCCATGTACATACAGTGAAGAAAGAAAGAAAATGCTAATAAAATTGTTAAGTATGATTTACATTCATATCAAAGGCTGTGTTTCATTTCATTTCACAAAACATTTTTTTCCTCTAAAAAAAGAAAACTGTATTGCCCTAACAAGATTGGGGTCAAATATGTCTATGATTCTGTTCTTAAATGCCAACTCATTATAAAGACGACACATTCTTGTAAGCGGATTATAAAATGATGTATTGTTTTTATATACTTTTAATGCAAATGATGGAGGACTGCGTCTCCTATAGTTTTAATTAAGGTTAAGAGAGAATAAAAGCGGGGGGCAATCTATTTTAGAGTGCAATATTTTATTAAGATATATGAGGTCTATGTGCTGCTTATTTTATTTTATTTTATTTTGAGATTTTAAGAAAACTTGCGTATTGATAGTGATGAATGTTCAAATTGAGCCAGGCTGTTCTCGTATCCAAGTAGAGATCGACCTACGTGGTGCTTATATGATACAATTTTGAGACATTTTTTCTGTATGCCCTCGATTCTATCTGAGTGTACGGAATAATATGGTGATCAAATTGGGCATCCGTACTCCAGCTTACGTCCAGGTTGGGCCTAATTACACTTTGGAAAAGGTATTTTAGACTGTTAGGACTTTTGAAGCTTTTAGTGGCATTAGGCATGTAGTCTTTCCAATTAAGTCATCATCATCATCATCAACATCGACAGGCTGAAGACGTCCACTACTGAACATAGGCCTTCCCCAGAGATCACCACATTGAGCGTCTCCTCGCCTCCCTGCATCGATCGGCTCCCCGCGGTTTTCACCAGATCGTCGGTCCACCGAATGGGGGGCGGGCTTACGCTGCGTTTTTTGGTTCGTGGTCGCCACTCGAGAACCTTTCTTCCCCATCGGTTGTCAGTTCTACAAGCGATGTGGTCTGCCCATTGCCATTTCAACTTGCTAATTTAAATAACAATTTAATACAACGTACTAAAAGCTGGAAAATATTTGTATTGTTTTTAGTCAAGCGACAATTTGTGCTTTTTATTTATGTGCTGAAGTTCTTGATGTCATGCATGTGGGTTCCATTCCAACTGAAAATCAGTTTTAAAGTCAGTAATTAAGGTCATAATCATGACCTTAATTTCATGAGGCGGGACCTATCTCATGGCGTCACCCAACATTATATTTTTTTGACCTGTTTTTGCTATTTTTTGTATACCTGTCTAATTTTGTAAAAATGTTGTGTGATATCTTGAATATATGTATTTTCTTTCTAATTTTTAAGCCGTTATATTCATTGGTTATGCGAAAAGAAACTATACCTCAGCACATTTTTAGTGAAGACTACATGAGTTGTCTATTTAAATACATATGCACCACACACGCTCAATGAAAAAAAAAAACAGAAAAACGATTTGACATGAATAAATAGCAGATATTAAAGTTAGTAAGTAATAATGTCAGCTCAAAAACTAGATACTATTTACTACAACTACTACTACTACAACGGCACAGATTACATAATGCTTACTAGGTAAATAGACGGTATCCGCCACATATAAGCATACGAGAATAATTACTGATTATTACTTAACGCATTTCAAACAGCGTAATAAAACAAAAAATAATTATATTACAGTTCTCTGTAATTCCCGAAATAAATCTAACGATGGAGCAGCCCTAATAATTCATACTAAGCTCTAGCTTTTAAAAATGGAACAATATTAATTCAGGCGACAGGTCAACGACCCCTCGTGATAAACATCTGCCATCTGTCAAAGTCAGAAACTTGAATGTGATTGTTCTTAAGAAAAATTGCCGATCTAAAGTAGGAAATGGGCATCCAAGATAACGTGTTTACTTGAGACGAGCTTGGACAGATATTTATAGGCATATTTTTTCACAAGTCTTGTATTCGTTAATTTGAATGTATGGCTATGGACTTGGATAAGTTATTTTTTGTTTTCTGTTGTTTACGCATAAACTTAAAACGAATTTTCTAGGTCTGTGTATTTACACAAAATAGAAAAGTACAGAAGTCAATCTACATAGAAAGTGCGCTCGAGCAACGCACACATAGACACCGGTCACCGACACGATGTCTCGGAGTGTTTCGGAATAGTGCGAGCGAGAGTGCCATCCGCTTGAGACACGCGTCTGTGAACTTTTTCGTCCAAAAATGGAGCAACAAAAAATAGTTATTATAACTGTTCAGTGGACGGTTGCTTAAACTCTACATTAAACGGTGAATTGTCGTTTTTTAAGCTACCAGTTGTTTCAGAGAGGTAAGTAGGTAGGTATTTGCTTGTTTTCAATAATCTAATGAGAAAGATGTAAATGTAACATAATGGCATTTTTTTGCCATCAAAAAACTTTATCTCAGTAATTATAATAATAACTCCAAAAAAAATATTTCTATATCAAAGGAAGAGTTATGGTTTTGGCAGTCTATGTATATATGTTTGTATTTACGTATGGATGATAGAAAAAATACGCTCATCTTCCGCATTATAGTTACCTATGATAAGTCGGTACCTACTGCACGACGCGGCGACCCGGCGCGGCCACCCGCGCAGCCGCCGCCATCCCAGCGCGATCGCCGAGCGCAGGTATGAAAAGTGAAGTACATACATGAGATTGATTTCTGTACTTTTTTATTTTATGGTATTTATGACTCATAGACTAGCGCTTGACCACAGGCCTAATTTATGTTGGTGTATAAGTATAGATAAAATAGATTTCCTTTGGGAGTCGTATTATACCGCGCCCTTTCAAATTATGATTTATTGTTGTAGTATTAATCCCTTTTCTACATGCAAAAACATGCTTTTCCTACATAGGATATAGATATTTTTTATTTCATTGAATGACGCGACGAGCTTGTAGCTTGTTCTATAGAAACCAGATAACTGATGGAGTACTTAGATACTTTTTGTTTGTAAATATATGTAATACAAAGAATACAATTTATCACCCAGAACAAACACAGAACAAACACCTACACATCACACAAATGTTTGTCCAGGATGGGAATCGAACCCACAACCTATAGTTCAGAAGGTAGAGCTACTACCAACTGAGCTACCAGGCCAGTCTATATTAGTACCAATCCATTTACTGTCCGCAAAAGAATTCCTTTTTTAATACCTTGCCATAAGTCCGATAATCCATTCCACGTCTAAAAACAATGTTGGACCGATCTTTACCTAAGTTCCCAATCGGCTCACCGGTCTTTGAACCCAAGAAACTTAATTGATTCCGGCGGATAGTTCAAGTTTGGCAATAATAGTATATTGAGAGCAGTTTCCCATTTCTTTATGGAGATAGAGGAGTATTTTGAGGCGGTATGAGTCACGGGGATTTTTATTGCTTGTTGTTCTGTAATATTATATTATCTGTGGTAACGGGGACAATAGAACTTAATTGAGTTTTCTACGGTTAAAAAATCAAATGTCCGAAATTAAATCAAAGTGCCTTGTCATCATCGTCATCAACAGCCTGAATGCTGAATGCAAAAGTTTTTGTTGGTAGATCACACTGATGTAACCTGTACCAAAAATAGGTACGTCATCATCATCATCCTGAAAACCACTGATTAACATAAGCCTCCCCCACGGAGCGCCGCTTTGTGCGGCTGCTTGCCTCTTGCATCCATCGGCTCCCAGATCGTAGATCATAGATCTAGTGGAGGCTGGCCTATACGCAGTATCGTCCAGTTCGTGGATGCTACTCGAGAACTTTTCTTCCCCATAGGTAGTCAGTTTTAAGAACGATGTGGCCTGCCGATTGCCATTTCAACTTATTTGTTTGTAGGAGCCGTATTGGTCACCTTATTTCTCCTGCGGATCTTTAAAATATATATATATACCTACGTGCCTAACAGTTATATTTCTTAAATTATCGCGATTTGAACACATATTTATAGTTTAATACAGGACTTAATCACGCTAAAAACATTATTTATTTACCTCGACGTTTCAACCAAGTTGTTATTTTGGTCATAATCAAAAGATGCATAGAAATCATCATCATCATCATTAACAGCCTGAAGACGTCCACTGCTGAACATAGGCTTCCCCCAGAGCACGCCACCTTGAGCGGCTGCTCGCCTCCTGCATCCATCGGCTCCCCGCGGCTTTCACCAGGTCGTCGGTCCACCGAGTGGGGGGCCGGCCTACGCTGCGTCTTCCAGTTCGTGGTCGCCACTCGAGAACCTTCCTTCCCCATCGGTTGTCAGTTCTACGAGCGATGTGGCCTGCCCATTGCCACTTCAACTTACTAACTCTAAGAGCTATATCGGTCACTTTAGTTCTCCTGCGGATCTCCTCGTTCCGGAGCTTATCTCGCAGGGAAACACCGAGCATAGCCCGCTTCATAGCTCGCTGCGCGACTTTGAGCTTACTAATGAGGCCAACAGTAAGAGACCATGTCTCAGTTCCATAAGTCATCACTGGCAACACACACTGATTGAAAACTTTCGTTTTCAGGCTCTGCGGTATTTTGGACGAAAAGATAGGACGAAGCTTCCCGAACGCTGCCCAGCCGAGTTGGATTCTTCGCGCCACCTCTTTGTCGAGGTTAGACCTACCTAATTGGACAGTCTGTCCTAGGTAGACATACTTGTCGACAACTTCGAGAGTATCGCTCCCAACAATTACCGGTATAGGTGGAACATGAGCATTAGACATGATCTTTGTCTTGTCCATATTCATTGACTATATTATTATTTATTTATTTATTGTGATAAAAACGACAAAATCAATTACAATTACCACAAAACATTTCATACAGAATAAACATGTCAAAGTATTAAATAATTAAAAAAAAAAAAAAAAAACGAAGGTTAGTGATGTACTCGCCATTTATGTTGATGCCAGATCTTTTCCACTCCAAGAGCTTGAAAACATCCTCCAATGCGTTTGTGAACAGTTTCGGAGAAATAACGTCTCCCTGTGTCACGCCTCTTTTGCAATGGAATTTGTTCCGTACTCTGGTCCTGTAGTCGGACTGACATAGTGGCCTTACTGTACAAACACTTCAAAACTTCGATATACCTATAGTCAATTTGGCATCGCTGCAAGGACTGCAGCACCGCCCAAGTCTCGATTGAATCGAAGGCTTTCTCATAGTCCACAAACGCTAGGCATAACGGCCGATTATACTCTTCGGTCTTCTGTATAATCTGGCGCAGCGTATGGATGTGGTTTATGGTGCTAAAGCCTTTTCGGAAACCGGCTTGTTCGGGAGGCTGGAATTCATCAAACCTGCGTGCGAGACGATTCGTAATGACTCTCGAAAACAGCTTATACACATGACTCAAGAACGAGATGGGCCTATAGTTCTTCAATAAGGTGTTATCGCCTTTTTTGAAGAAGAGCACCACCACCATAGAAATATTCCCAATAAAATACATCAAAAACAGCTTATCTAGGCACTTAAGTCAACCGTTCACTGATCAGTGATCAATGATCAGAATAAAGGCAATCCAATCCTAAATTTGCTTAGAATTGTGACAAGGGTAAATATTCGTATCAAATGACCCCTGAACGTACTTGAAATTTGAAATTTTGCAAACAAACAACAATTCCGAACACAACAAAGGTTTTTTTGACATGTTTGACCTGGCAGGCTGGACACCTGACCTCAATTTGGTTTGCTACGTATTTTGTTTGCTTATTTTCGTTCTTTTTTGAGCAAAATGTAGACAAAGTATTCCCACAAACAAAAACAAAAATGAGACAAACACTGTCTACACACAAACGTGTGTTGTAGTGAAACTTACAGTTAACAGAATAAAAGACTTAGTACAGATTAACAATTTTATTTACTAGCCCGTCCTAGAAGAAACTTGGCCCTATCATACAAACTTTTGCTCTACGATAAACCCTACTTGACATAATTATTTATAGCCTACCTACTCTTTGTTTTCATATCCTATGATTATCTATGATAACGGTATGTATTCCTTAGGGCAGTTACTACTCTTTGACCGTATGGACATATACCTAATGAATTTCCTAAATGGGACCACGAACACCAACAAACTTATTAAAGAAACGAACGTAACTTTTGTGATTGATCCGCCGGGGGAAGCATTCGCCTCGGTGAACAGCGGCCGCCGATGATGATCGGAGACACGGTGAACCGCCTCCTCGAGGGACAGGCTTCGACAGAACGCAGCCACAGAGAGCCGGGTGCACGGCAGGCGGGCACTGCCTCAGGCGTAGGTAGGGGACGCCCGGAGACAGCGGCGAGTGGCCGTGGAGTGCCTTCCTAAGGCACAGACAGGTCCTGGCTGGACTCAGCCGAGGACAGCACAGCAGGTAGGCGCTGTCTACGGCGTAGGTGGGCGACGCCTGGAGACTGGCGCACCGCCACGGAGCACCTCCCGCTTCGCAGCACAGGCCTGCACAAGGGCCATCCGAGGACGGCACCGTGGGTAGATACCGCTTCCGGCGTAGGTGGGTGACGCCTGGAGACTGGCGTACCGCCACGGAGCACCTTCCGCTTCGCAGCACAGGCCTGCACAAGGGCCACGGCAGCACAGAAGACTGAGAACATACGAGGTGGGGCCCCTTGGGGAAGCCCAAAGAGGCCTGAACTACCTCTTAGGAAAAAAAAACAATAAAGAGTTCACCGGTTATTCTGGAGTCAGTTTTCTTAGTAGTAGATAACGCGCGACGCCTGTTAGGGCTTACTGTAAGCGACTCGCGGATTACCCAGGGGTAGGGCACTAACAGATAGGTCTTCAAGACTGTTTCGCTCTTTTCGAGAGCACGGGGAAGATAGTTTCTAGGTAGAATCCAGATGGAAAACTGAATTTTTGTGTGGCCATGTCCCGCTTATATAGTCTGCGGTGGCCACCACGACATCAGTCACAATCTTTGAAAAACGAAAGAAGGAATTTTGAAAATCTGTCATAACTTTATGAACGGCTAGCATCAAATACGCGTAAAATCATGTAACCTTTCGCGAAGAATCTCATTTTAGGGGTTTGGCAAAGTCAAAAGTGACATTTGTCAAAAAAGTAAACAAACATTAAAATCGATATATTAGAGCAACTAATGGAAGAATCCGCATGAAAATACGATGAAAACTCGTAATAAAATCTGCTTCAACTCATGTGCGAATTTGGTGAAGATCTGTGAGGTAAATAGAAAAAGTTATTTCCTCTCAAAACACTCGTAATAGCGTGAAAGGTCTAGAGAAACAACACGTAACGTGTTCCTATGATCTGTATCCATCGATCCACTGCCAAAGTAACCCATAATAAAAGCTATAAACACAATTTTAGAGCTCAACATATTATGTACAATAACCAAGAAAACATAAAAAGGTACCTATCGTCTCTAGTAGATCATTACAGGTAAAATAAATGTATTAAATCATTCCAAGGGCCTCCAGCGATCGCCTAGAATATATTACAATGGAAGAAAACACAACATGGAAAGCTAAATACCATAAAATAACATACTAATGAACATTGAAATTATCTAGCAAGAAAGGCGTGCTACCAAGCACCAAGGGCGTAGAGGTAACCCTACATTTCCCCAACAACCCCGAAAAAAATTAAAATACCTAAGTATTTTAATTTTTATAGAACATATGTATGGCTAAGGTTACTCATACATAAGAAAAATGGAAGAATATAATTCTTCAGATGCAGGAAAAGCAGTTTTCCGAGAGGTACATATGTATGTATCTACCAGACGTACATAAGAAAATAGAAGAATAGTTTCTTCGATCGAGGAAATAATCAAACTCAAAGAGAATGTTATTCCAAAATAAGGATGATGTCCGTAAGTTGAACAACATAGTATTAGAGTAAAGACTCAGTCAAAGGATACATCCCAGGACAACAGTGTCCTAAGACTGAACAATATTAATGTCCACAAGAAAACATTATGACACCATAATAGTGATGACATAACGAAGCATCATTAAGAATGATGTCCAGATCAGCAGAAGAATAGACGTTGTTAGCATGGGAGCAGTCAAAGATTGAATTCCCTGTAAGACAACCTAGCTTTCGAGAAGACGGGGAGTCGAAAATGACACGTTAATGACACAAATTACCCTAACGCGCTAAACCTAACATCCCTATATTGAATATTAATTAATATATATTTTATAGCCTACATTCATCCACAACCAGTACAAGAGTGGGGTAGAGCTCACTATCAATGGCTACTACAACCCTTTCATGTCAAGACCGCCTGCATTATTACGACTAACCGCTAACCAGAGAACTAGTGCCAGAAGGAGACCTAAACTTAGTACTTTGACGCAAGAAGTTAAAGTATTATAAAAAAAACTATGTGAAGTTGCATATTTTTACAACAGTTTATAAAAATAAAATTACCAATTTAGAAATACCTATATATAACCCAAAAAGAAGTACAAAAACAGAAATTATTAACTATACCATTATGCTAAACCAAAAATATATTATTTACAGTTTTAAGTCCTTAACATGCCATTTGCCTTTTACGCCTTTGTTGTCCTCAAGTATGTACACAAGTGGAGAAAGTTTTTCGACAACCTTGCATTTAACAAATTTTGGAGCCAATTTAGCGCTAAAATAATTTCCTGCGTTACTTAAGACATAGTTTTTCCGCCAAACAATATCTCCGACATTAAACTCTTTGAAAGGATGCCTGGTATTATAACGCGAGGCATTTTTAACGTGAGCAGTGTACAACGCAGCTTGAACTTTGTCGAAGATTGATGCCAGCAGTCCAATATTGTTAGCGTAAATATCCCTTGGTAGAAAGCAAATTTCGTCTAAATTATCTGTCTTAGTGTACAAGGATCCACAAGTAATAACTTCCCTACCATATACCAAAAAAGATGGTGTAAAACCAGTAACAACATTTACAGAATTGTTCATAGCGAATTGAATTTTTTGGAGATGTAAATCCCAAGATCTATGATCTTCTCCAACCAATGAAGCTAAAGCCGTGACAATAGTTTTGTTGTACCTTTCAGTAGGATTAACTTGAGGGCAATAGTGAGGCGTGAAGGACTTAAAAGGAATTTTGTATTTATCCATTAAAGCATGAAATTCGCGGCTTTGAAATTGAGAACCATTATCCATTATAATTGTTTGTGGAATACCGTGAACTAGAAATACTTCTTTTTCCAAAAGATTAGTTATTATAGCAGCAGTAGCACGTTTAAGAGGAAAAATTAAAGAATATTTCGTAAAACAGCAATTCACAACTAAAATAAACTGATTGCGTTGACGGGTCATAGGAAAAGGACCCATCAGATCCAAGGAGATGCATTGAAATGGTCTAGAACAAATCTTTGGCTTCCCCATTGGACCATAAGGCGCGTGATTAGAATGTTTATATGATAAACACTTTTCACATTTATTAACATATTTAGCTACGTTCTTGAAAATTCCCGGCCAATAGTAGTGAGCCGATAAATTCTTATAAGTTTTGAAAACTCCTATATGAGGTGAATCTGTAGGACCATGAGATTGTTTAATTAAGTTTTCTCTCAGGTCAGGAGAAGGAATTTCCTTCCAAACAAAATCTTCGTTTATAGAATCTTTCGAAGTCATATGATGAAACAATTTATCATTTACGATTTTGTACTTAGGAAAAGCATCAGGGTTGTTCTGACAACCAGAAAATAGCTCATTATAACGGTTATTAACCTCAGCAATTGGATTAGATTGAATTGCAGCAATTTTCTGAGGTTTAGCATTTGATCTAGAAAGTAGATCAGGAACTACATTATCTCTACCCTTTTTATGTTTCAGAGCAAAATTGAAGCAAGACAAACGAATGGTCCACCGAGCTAACCTACCCGACGGGTTACTCAAATTTAAAAACCATTTCAAGGCAGCGTGATCAGTATAGACAGTAAATTCTTTCCCGTTATCTAAGTAACAACGCCAATGTTCCAACGCAGTAATTACCGCTAAAGTTTCTCTTTCAGTTGTTGAATAATTCTGTTCATGTTTATTTAAAGATTTGCTCATATACGCAATTACAATTTCCTTATCATCATGTGTTTGCGTGAGCATTGCGCCAATACCAAAGTTAGACGCGTCACAGTGTACTGAAAAAGGGCGTTTAAAGTCTGGACATGCGAGAACAGGCGTTGTAGAAAGCGCGTTTTTCAATTTTTCAAATGCAACGTTAGCAGAATCACTCCAAGAGAACTTAGGTGCATTTTTACCAGAAGAAGTTAATTTGTTCAATGGAGCAGCTATTGAACTAAAATTAGGTATGAACCTTCTGAACCAACTACAGGTACCTATAAACCTTCTAACATCTTTAGCACAAGTAGGAACCGGATAATCCATAATAGCTTGGACCTTATCAGGGTCTGCTCGCAAGCCATTCATATCGACAATGTAACCTAAGTATTTCAGTTCCTTTCTAAAGAATTGACTTTTATCAAAGTTAATTGTTAAGTTAGCATCAGTTAACTTGGCGAGAACTTTGTTCAACAGTGAAATATGCTCCTCAAAAGATTCACCTATTATGATTATATCATCTAAATAGCAGAAAACTTTATTTTCAAACTCAGGAGCTGGAGTAAATAACATGTCCATCAATCTTTGTTGAGTAGCAGGAGCATTAGTCAATCCAAACGGCATAACCACAAATCTAAACATTCCCCTACCAGGAACGTAGAACGCAGTCTTGTTTTTATCATCATTATTTAAAGGAATTTCCCAAAAAGCTTTAGCAATATCAATACTGGATAGGAATCTAGCGTTCCTAAGTTGATCTAAAATTTCATTGATAAAAGGTAAACTATAAGCGTCTCTGTGCGTAACAGAATTTAATTTCCTACTATCAACACAAAATCTCCATTCTCCATTTTTCTTAGGAGTGATCAAGACTGGAGACAGCCAAGGGCTTTCACATTGCTCTATTACTTTCCATTCTAACATTTTATCAACTTCATTAATAAGAGCTTTTTGTTTTTCAGGTGAGAGTCTGTAACACCGTTGTTTGATTGGTGCAGTATCGCCTGTATCAATTCTATGACAAATCAAATGAGTGCGACCGAGTTCGCCTCTTTGTTCAAAAGATATATTTTTGAAACGATTAATTAAATTATCCGCAGTGCGTCTTTGAGTTTCATTCAGTTGGTCATAAGCTAAAACTTTAGCTTCTTCAACTGATTTAGTTACAGTGTTACAACACGGAGAAAGAATTTCTGGGAGTAAGTTAAATTTTTTCCAGAAATCAATCCCCAAAATAAGAGATGGAGAAATTTCCGGAAAAACGTACGTTTTAATAACGTGAGTCTGGTTATTAAACGTCATTGGAATATTAAAGTAACCAAGCGAATTAATTTTTTGCCTACTTGCCGTTTGAATTGTTGTTGAGTCTGACTTGAATAATTCAAATCCTAGTTTTTCAATCTCAAAATAAGATTTGTTACCTAAGATAGTAATGGAACTGCCACTATCTAAAAGACCAGAAAAGTTATTATCACAAATTTTTACTTCAACGAAAGGTCGATGGTTATCTCTTTCATTTTCAAACGTAACCGAAGATATTTTATGTGATTCGAAAAAAATTCTAACTGTGTTAAGCCAATTGTTCCATTCATCAACATCAGTTTTTGGTGAATTATTCAAGTCATTAACTAGTTTTTTTGGATTACATTTAGGACAATCTGGCGTTCTAACGCCTTTTTCGCCGCATCGAAAACAAAGTATAACCCTAGGTTCCGAACAATGGTTAAGAGTATGGCCGTTAACCCTACAACGAACACAAAACTCGTACGAATTAAATTTCCTAACATTTGTAGAAATTGCGTTTTGGTAGTGATTCTGTTTAGTGTTGAATCGGTAATCGTTAGAGGAACTTCCCTGTCTAGAATTAAATTTAACTTCATTAGGAACATTGGTGTTCTTGCAATTGAATTCAATTGCGCCTGCATATGTTAAACGTTGTGGCTCCTTGAAATCACGATCTCTATCTGTAAAGTTTTCATATTCTTGGCAAGTTTCAATTAGTGAATCAATTGATCTAACTTTATTTATCGCAACGTGTGTAGAATAGCAGGGCCGAATATTACGTAAAAGAATTTGCAGTTGTTCGGCTTCAGAAAGTTTTGAGTCAAGCTTGTTAAACATTCCAAACATTATTGCTATATAAACGATTATCGGTTCGTCTCGGGCTTGAGTACGAACGCGAATCGATTCCAACAATTTATAGTCGTGATTTGAATCACCAAAATCTTTAAGTAATTTTTCGCAAAGAAAATCCCAATCTAAGTAAGGGTAACGATTTTTCAAAAATCGGAACCAGTGCAATGCACTATCTTTAAAAAACTCGAATGCATGATTGATCAGATCATTTTTATTTATCTGCCGAGAAACTGCGAATTCTGAAATTCTCTCTAAAAATGCTCTAGGACATGTTTTACCATCAAAGCAAAATTTTTTAAGTTCATTGACATACTTATTTGGCGGAGTGCCTGACCAATTGTTGGGTGAAAGACCAAGACAATTGTTGTTGTTCAAAGAAGGACCAGGTAAATAATTATTTTGCTGAGGGCCACTTAAATTATTTGTTTCAAGGCCAGCAAAATTATTAATTTCGTTAGGCTGAGGGCCAATAAAATTATTTGGCTGAAAGCCAGCAAAATTCAAATTAGGCTGAGGGCCAGTAAAATTGTTTGCCTGAGGGCCAGAACTGTAATTAATTAAAGGTTCAGAAAAAGTTGTCTGGGAACTCTGTTCCTTCAGCATTTCTGGTTCCTTACTGAAAGGTACATCAACGGCCGTAGAGGATTCTCCCAAGACAGAACATTTAGGGCAAATCCAGAGGTCAGAAGAAGGGAAATCCCTAGAGATATTTACGCACGAAGGGTGAAAACACAACATGCACTTTCGGCATGTTATGCCTTCGGTAAAGTTTAAAAACTTACCACAGGTGGCACACTTAACTGCCATGATATTGACTGCTGGCGGCTTACGCGGTACAGGCAGGTTCAAGGTTCGAGGTTCGAGCTGCGTTGAGCCGCAACACCGAAAAGTTCTCTCAGGTTCAAGCTAAAATCATACAAGGAGTATTAATATAAAATAACTTAAGCACCTATTATATACTCAGTGATATGTGTACCACAGAATACACAGACATAGATATAGACATAGACAAATACCACAGAATGAATATACTTTATACTTATATTCATTCGATCATAGAGTATACACGTAGTATGACCTATTGTATACTCTACGATACCTAAACCATAGAATAACTATAGACTATACAGTTAACATGAGTAGCCTGTATGATAGGGCCTTAGAAGGAAAAAAGAAGATGGGGCCAAAAAGGTTGTCCAAAAGAGCGCGACTTGTGGAAGTTTGTTTTAGAATTTTGAGGGGCGGGTGGGTGGGCTCGGCCAGAAGGGCGCCAAACTGTAGTGAAACTTACAGTTAACAGAATAAAAGACTTAGTACAGATTAACAATTTTATTTATTAGCCCGTCCTAGAAGAAACTTGGCCCTATCATACAAACTTTTGCTCTACGATAAACCCTACTTGACATAATTATTTATAGCCTACCTACTCTTTGTTTTCATATCCTATGATTATCTATGATAACGGTATGTATTCCTTAGGGCAGTTACTACTCTTTGACCGTATGGACATATACCTAATGAATTTCCTAAATGGGACCACGAACACCAACAAACTTATTAAAGAAACGAACGTAACTTTTGTGATTGATCCGCCGGGGGAAGCATTCGCCTCGGTGAACAGCGGCCGCCGATGATGATCGGAGACACGGTGAACCGCCTCCTCGAGGGACAGGCTTCGACAGAACGCAGCCACAGAGAGCCGGGTGCACGGCAGGCGGGCACTGCCTCAGGCGTAGGTAGGGGACGCCCGGAGACAGCGGCGAGTGGCCGTGGAGTGCCTTCCTAAGGCACAGACAGGTCCTGGCTGGACTCAGCCGAGGACAGCACAGCAGGTAGGCGCTGTCTACGGCGTAGGTGGGCGACGCCTGGAGACTGGCGCACCGCCACGGAGCACCTCCCGCTTCGCAGCACAGGCCTGCACAAGGGCCATCCGAGGACGGCACCGTGGGTAGATACCGCTTCCGGCGTAGGTGGGTGACGCCTGGAGACTGGCGTACCGCCACGGAGCACCTTCCGCTTCGCAGCACAGGCCTGCACAAGGGCCACGGCAGCACAGAAGACTGAGAACATACGAGGTGGGGCCCCTTGGGGAAGCCCAAAGAGGCCTGAACTACCTCTTAGGAAAAAAAAACAATAAAGAGTTCACCGGTTATTCTGGAGTCAGTTTTCTTAGTAGTAGATAACGCGCGACGCCTGTTAGGGCTTACTGTAAGCGACTCGCGGATTACCCAGGGGTAGGGCACTAACAGATAGGTCTTCAAGACTGTTTCGCTCTTTTCGAGAGCACGGGGAAGATAGTTTCTAGGTAGAATCCAGATGGAAAACTGAATTTTTGTGTGGCCATGTCCCGCTTATATAGTCTGCGGTGGCCACCACGACATCAGTCACAATCTTTGAAAAACGAAAGAAGGAATTTTGAAAATCTGTCATAACTTTATGAACGGCTAGCATCAAATACGCGTAAAATCATGTAACCTTTCGCGAAGAATCTCATTTTAGGGGTTTGGCAAAGTCAAAAGTGACATTTGTCAAAAAAGTAAACAAACATTAAAATCGATATATTAGAGCAACTAATGGAAGAATCCGCATGAAAATACGATGAAAACTCGTAATAAAATCTGCTTCAACTCATGTGCGAATTTGGTGAAGATCTGTGAGGTAAATAGAAAAAGTTATTTCCTCTCAAAACACTCGTAATAGCGTGAAAGGTCTAGAGAAACAACACGTAACGTGTTCCTATGATCTGTATCCATCGATCCACTGCCAAAGTAACCCATAATAAAAGCTATAAACACAATTTTAGAGCTCAACATATTATGTACAATAACCAAGAAAACATAAAAAGGTACCTATCGTCTCTAGTAGATCATTACAGGTAAAATAAATGTATTAAATCATTCCAAGGGCCTCCAGCGATCGCCTAGAATATATTACAATGGAAGAAAACACAACATGGAAAGCTAAATACCATAAAATAACATACTAATGAACATTGAAATTATCTAGCAAGAAAGGCGTGCTACCAAGCACCAAGGGCGTAGAGGTAACCCTACAGTGTCAACGTCCCGACAATATATCTCGTACTTATCCATAAGTTATTAAGAACCGCTACCTGTTTACATGTCTATAACCTACGAAGAATATATAGAAACCAGTTGTACTGATTACTTACTGGCTCCAAGCCAAGTTTTTTACAAGAGACTTAATAAGCGAACAAAAAAACCTACTCCGCCTTTAGCTGTGCTTTATTGAAGGTTAGAAATGGTTTTATTTGGTGAAAAGGAAAGAAAACTATCTAAGTTTTTCCGTTACCGCGTAAATTATTATCAAAGTGGAGCTATCAAGGGAATAAACATGAAAACTTTAGCCCCAGAACCTTTAGGTATTTTTGATTCTTCGACAATTTTTGAAGCAAGGATAACAGTAAATCAGAATATCGTAAGCCAAGCAGCCGGCCAAGATATACAAGAATATTTAGATGAGTTGACGTTTGCTGGTTACTGGGTCAGCAAGTGGTTACACAGTCCATATTGGGCTCTAAATCTCTATGAAAACACAGATTCCACACGATACGAAACCACGTCGTTATCGTGTCTTGCTCACATCGTGTCAGAGCATCAGAAATACCTTCACTTTTGATTAAAACTATTTTTATTTTGAATAAATACTGACATAAGTTGTGGTAACTTTTGACATGTTAATGTTTCGGAACGCGTCTCAGTGGAAGATTACGACTGTTGACAGTTCAAATCGCGCCAATTTCACATTCATTTCGCGCGGTTTCGTTTTTATTTCATAGAGAATAGATTTTTGCAGATTTTTTATGTAAGACAAGAAATTCGCGTGGTTTCAAAGTGAGGAATCGTAAAGTGGTCATACAGAATTAGGGCCCTGAGTAAAGTCCCAGTAAGTAGATGGATTCATGGTAAATAGATTTATGAATCCATTACGTATTTTCACGTTTCAAGACGTTGATGTCGGTCACGTCACCGCAATGTCATTTGGATGCACAATATTTTACATGGTTTATTTGGATTTTTAATAAGAATGCATAATCTTATGCCGTATGTAATTCTTTAAGTGCAGGAAGCACTTCCTACTCTATGCTCGTAGAACTTCATGCGAGTAAAGAAGTAAATATTCATTTTATGTCACACATAAGTTCGTTACCTTGAGATATTTATGCGTAAAGTTGTTTTTATATCCCATGTGAGGATAAATAAATAATCATCAATAATCATGGGGCTCCCAAGATACAGGCTATGCCTAGTTTGGGGCCCGTAGTAAATAGTCTATCAATTTAATAATTACGCCATAACTTGTAATACTGTATAACTTATCGATATTTCTTTTTGGATAATAAATTTATCTTATCTTATCTTATCTTTATCTTATCAAAGTTGGGAATATGGTTAACCCACTTTCAGCCTATTTCCATAGTGATAGAGAAGCATATTGAACGTTGAGTTTCATTGAGACGTAAGATCGTCGCTCGTATGACTAAAGGTCCTATCTCACTTTTTGGCTGTTTTGATTTAGGACCGTTATGTTAGTCAGCGCAAAATTCTCTATCCATCTGACTAATCGTTGTACCTCATAACATTTTGGATCACAAGATAATTAATTATTAATTAATTAATTATTATTACAATTAAACTTCATAATATTCAATTACCTATTGCAACCTCAAAATCAGGCTGATTAAGTAGTTTTTTATTGTTAGGTACTTGGTAAAGTTATGGTGTTGTGTTGAATTAAATACAGTATTGTAGCATTAAACTTACTAAAACTTACTAAGAAAAAAAACAAACACACAAATAGAGCATTAACAACATAAATTATGTATATTTATTTCCATACTTAGTCTAAAAAAAGTCGTAACTACAAACAGACAGCTTATCTATTATTTTTCTATCTATACATATAATAAAACTGTAAAGATATAAAAGTCTGTAATTGCAAGATATCAAAAAAAGAATCACACAGGTTGGCTTAAAATTAGCTGCTGATCACGTTAAGCCACTTTTTATACACTTTGTCTGTTTGTTTGTTTGTTTGTTATGACTGAACTCCTAAAATACTGAATGGATTTTCATGCGGTTTTCACTAATATGCTTAGAAATAGCCGGCGCTTAAAATAGGATATATTAAAATTGAAATATCGTTAATTTTTTAAATGAGAATTATTAAGATTTCATTACAAAACGAATCGGAGTTTTAAACAACATGGCCGATTGGTGTTTTTTTTGGCTACTTACGGTAAGTTACGATATGTCACAGATTAGAGCAAAAAACCATTGACTACACTCTGTGCCACACACACAGGTCTGTGGTGCTACATGTTTATCTGGAGGCACAGATTAAAGAAAAAAGTCTCTGTGGAGAATGTATATGACCAGAGTAATATTAGTAGGTATGATACTATAAGGCGTGATTTTTCAATCATCAGATAAAAGTTCATTAGATAAAACAAAACACTAAAAATAAAACCCGAATTAAGGGTGTCGCGAAATGCGATTTTAATCGAGAGGTAAGTAATTGAATCGATTCCGAGTTTTAGGTTATCTGTGCTGGTAACATTGTATTGTATGAGAGAAAAAAGTCTGGAGTGGTGCCTTGCCTTGGTTTTATTTAGAAAAAGATAGCGAAGCGAGTATGAAGTAAAACGATGTTAAGAAAATTTGGTGTAGCAATGAATAACCTCAACGAAACAATTACGAGAGGTAATTGTTAATAATCCTGGCTATGCTGGGTAAGTGGTTCAAAGATTACTCTTTATATTCAAAACTTATAACACGATTTATTTAAAAACTTAGATAACATATAATAATAAGTATACTAAACTAAACTAGACCTAAAAACTAAGGTTACTTGTGATCAAAGAGTTAACTTGTGATGAGAGTTTAACTTTTGATGTGAGTCTTATTGAAAGGGAAATAAAGAGGAATTAGAAAGAGTTTTGCACGGTGGTAAGGGCGGGTCAAATGGGGAAGGCTGGTGGACCCTTCTTCGGGACCTTCGGGTCCTGAAGGTTTAAAGTGAGGAGAAGTAAGTTCGCATCTGATAATGACTTCACTCGTTGGTGAGAGGATCCTACCACTTAGCTGTGGCTCTCGGTTTTTTCATGGTATCAAAGGCGACTCTCACCTAATAAGTAAAAATAAGAACTGTTTCCTCTATTCCTTTCAATGATGCTCTGTAAAATTTCATTTGTGGCGTACATTACACCTAACCTATAATGGAACCTTAGGCAGGCATGATAGTGTGGAGACGTACTTGTCATGTCATGCCCAACTTCGCCACAAAGGGTTTCTTTATTTCAAAACTGTTACGGAACCCTAAAAATGAAATATTTTTTGCAAAAGTGATTCTGATTTGAGCTTTGTACACATGTTATTTCCTCACTCCCTCCACTATGTTGAAAGTGCAGTGAAATGAGACAACGTGGAAAATAGTGGACATATAAATGTCAACTCCTTTTGCAGTGGTGTACTTAAGTATGTGTAATTTCTAAATAGTATTAACAAAATTAATTATTTACGCGTCGTATAGGTAAATGCATTTTACATGTGTGCTAATACGTGCTCAGCTTCGAAAAGATTTAGTGGATTTGTTGTTTGGTATATAGAAAATGCATGATCTATTATTAGAGTACCTAAACGTAGAAATAACACAATACAAGCGTGCGAAGCCGCGGGCAAAAGCTAGTTTTAAATAAAACAAAGTTTTCACTAAGTGACCTATCTGTTTTGATTAATCAAAACAGGTATTTAGAATGCAAACAGGTTAAGAGTTTCAACGTGTAATTAAAGTACGTACTACAAATTATCTACAAAAGCATATAAAAATAAATATGGTGGACTTGCGAAGAACGAAACTATCTGAAAGTTAGAAATGTCAAAACCTTAAAACGGGCTTTCTGAACAATGGACAAAAACCTTTAGTCATACGAGCGACGAGATCCGACATAGTTTCTAGGGTTTCGTACCCAAAAGGTAAAACGGACCCTATTACTAAGGCTTTGTTGTCCGTCTGTCTGTCCGTCTGTCACCAGTCTGTATCTCATGAACCGTGATAGTTAGACAGTTGCAATTTTCACAGATGTTTCTGTTGCCGCTATAACAACAAATACTAAAAATAGAATAAAATAAGTATTTAAGGGGGTTCCCATATAACAAGCGTGATTTTTTGCTCGTTTACCAGATGAGTCATAGATGGCGCTGCTTTAAATAGTACTGCTAGTCAACACTAGATGGCTGGGATAGATAATGGTACGGAACCCTTCATGTGCGAGTCCGACTCGCACTTGGCCGGTTATTATTAGCAGCTTGTAACGCATTTGAACTGTCTATAGCCAATAGACAGTCCAAATATTTTAGTAAGATGTAATAAGTTTAAGGAATAAAGAAACCGCGGGTGCTGATGCATGTAGGACGCGAGCAGTTGCTCAAAATGGCGCTCTCTAGGGAGGCCTATGTTGAGCAGTGGATGGCTTCAGGCTGTTGATAATGATGATGAATAATGAAACAGTACCTATAAAAAAATAATCAACGTCTGTTAATCTTTTCATTTTATTTCTACCATTGTGTAATATGTGATAGTACCATGGATCTGTAGGAACATCAAGCGTAGGCGCAGCAAGCAAAACCGCGGCGCAAAGTTAACTCGCGCAAAACGTTCTTGCGTGGACCGGTGTACGCGGCTTGAGTATTGTGCCTTATAAAATCGCTGTCGCTCGGTCGCCCGCGCAGTGAGATTCTGATTCCCACGGCGAATGCACGCTCGTTTGCGCTCCGCTCTGGCTACCAAAAATTACGTTTTTCTTTTTGTTGCTTATAATTTCCAACTCTTATTCTACTCTTCACCTTTCCAAACCTATTCTGTCGCGTGTGTGTGTGCATTCTATCATTCCTTTGTGAAATGTAAAATTGTATGTGGACTCGCTATACCTATAAATATACACCTGTGAGTTTAAGTGGACTGAGGACTATTATTTGCTATATATATATATATATATAGGACTTAGGTAGTGGATACCACATAATTGGTGACCCCGAAGAAAGAAGAAAAGGAAGATGGAACGCGGACAGAAACAAGACACAGTTTCGGACGAACCTTCCGGAAGCGGCACGAACCGTACAGTCGGCAGCGCAATGCCAGTTACAAATGTGGAAGTTTTTAAAGTTGGCGTGAAAATTCCTCAGTTCTGGCCAGAAGAACCTTCCCTGTGGTTTGCCCAAATCGAAGGTCAATTTGTCATATCGGGAATTACGTCGGACGCAACGAAGTTTTACCATGTTATTGCGCAGTTGGACCAGCAGTATGCGGCCGAGGTGAAAGATGTTATTACTTCACCACCAGCAGAAAATAAATATATAAAATTAAAAACTGAATTGATCAAAAGACTTTCTGCGTCACAAGAGAAAAAAGTAAAACAACTTTTGATGCATGAGGAGCTTGGGGACAGAAAGCCGTCGCAGTTTCTTAGACATCTTCAGACGTTAGCTGGACCCAATGTGCCCGACTCATTTTTAAGAACGCTGTGGTCGAGTCGTTTACCTCATAATATACAGACGGTGATAGCGTCACAAGCAGATTCGCCCCTGGAGACTGTAGCGGACCTCGCGGACCGAGTCTATGATATAGTACCAGCGGCGCCAATGGCACCAGTTGTGGCCAGCACCGACTTCAACTTCAGCAACATGGCAAGGCAGATCGCAGAACTGACACGAGAGGTAGCATCATTAAAAGGTCATGTATCACGTTCCAGTAATAATGATTACAATAGGCAAGAAGCGCGTGGGGGTAGATCGCAATATTCTAACCGCAATAGAAGTCGCTCACGCTCTAACCAACGTAACCCTGATTTTTGTTGGTACCATAACCGATTCGGCAACCGAGCTACTAAATGCACGACTCCGTGCAAATTCAGTTCATCGGAAAACATGAACGGCAGCCGGAAGTAGCGGCTAACGACTGCCCCTCTATACCAGGCCGCTTATTTATTACAGACCATTTCACCAAAATGCTATTCCTCGTTGATACAGGTTCGGACCTATGCGTGTACCCTCGGTCAGCACTCAACCAAACCCGTTCCAAGACGGACTATCAGCTCTACGCTGCAAATGGCTCTGCAATAGCAACATACGGCTGGATTTACCTGCAGCTCAACATAGGTCTACGCCGAGTCTACAGCTGGAGATTCGTTGTAGCTGATGTCTCAAAAGCAATTATTGGTGCAGACTTTCTCAGACATTATAATCTGCTTGTAGATCTGAGGAACCACCGCTTGGTCGACGGCCTGACGTCACTTTCTGCTGCAGCGACACCTGAAAAGGAGGCAACTGACATCGCGTCAATAAAGGCAGTATCCGGAGACTCCGTGTATCACCAGCTGCTGCGTGAGTACCCCGATATTACCCGACCTGCTGGAACCCACCGCGAAGTCAAGCATGGAACGGTGCATCACATCCGGACAACCCCTGGCCCACCTGTCTCAAGTCGTCCCAGGAGACTCCCACCGGATAGGTTGAAGATTGCCCAAAAGGAGTTCGAGGATATGCTCGCGAACGGAACCGCCCGCAGGTCAGAAAGTCCTTGGTCATCGGCTTTACATCTCGCCCCTAAAAAGGACAACGGATGGCGACCTTGCGGGGATTACCGAGCACTGAATTCCCGAACTGTGCCGGACAAATACCCGATTAGGCATATACAAGACTTTTCACACCAGCTGATGGGTACAAAAATCTACTCAAAAATCGATTTGATAAAAGCCTATAACCAAATTCCCGTATTTCCAGATGACATCCCAAAGACGGCAATCACGACACCGTTCGGGTTATTTGAATTCCCGTTTATGACCTTTGGTCTCCGAAATGCGGCGCAGACTTTCCAACGATTCGTCGATGAAATGCTCAAAGGACTGCCATTCTGTTACGGATTTTTGGACGATATTTTGTTGTATTCCCAGGATGAGAACCAGCACCTCCAGCACCTCCGGCAGCTGTTCCAGCGCTTGGCAGACTACGGTATGCTCATAAACACAGCAAAGTGTGAGTTTGGCAAAACGCACATAACGTTTTTGGGCCACGAAGTATCGGCTGATGGCGTTCGACCTCTCCCAGATAAAGTGCAGGCGATTCGAGAGTACCCGACACCAACGACGGTAAAAGAAATGCGCCGATTCTTGGGCATGTACAACTTTTATCGCCGGTTTGTACCAGGAGCGGCCGAATTCCAGGCACCGCTAAATGGTGTACTGTCTGGACCTAAGACAAAAGGATCGCAAAGCATCACGATGACACCGGCAATGCTGGAAGCTTTTAACACCTGCAAAACCAGTCTCTCCGAGGCAGCAATGCTTGCCCACCCCGATCCAGACGCCGAGATGGCAGTATTCACTGACGCATCAGATACCTCGATCGGAGCAGCGCTGCAGCAAAAATGCGGGAACAGCTGGAAACCTCTCGCATTCTTTTCTCGACGCCTCTCATCTGCGCAAAAGAAATATAGCCCCTACGACCGTGAACTGCTGGCTGTATACGACGCAATTCGTCACTTTAGACATATGGTCGAGGCCAGACCGTTTATAGTTTTTACGGACCACAAGCCTCTGACGTTTGTTTTCTCCCACAATCGCGACAAATGCTCACCGAGACAGTTCCGATACCTGGACTATATTTCTCAATTTACGACTGACATCGGCTTCGTGAAGGGAGACCAGAATGTAGTCGCAGACGCGCTTTCGCGGATCGAGGAAGTATATGTAGCCGTGGATTATCAAGCTCTTGCAAAATCTCAAGACACAGATCCAGAACTGCAAGAACTTCTGCAATATGGCTCAGCGCTTGATCTCAAACAAATCAAGGCTCCAGACTCAGATACGCACCTTTACTGCGATGTTTCAACTCCACGTCCTCGTCCGTTTGTGACAGCTGCTTTCCGAAAACCGGTATGTAAAAGCGACTGCAAGATTGGTCACTGAGAGATTTATTTGGCCCGGCGCACAGAAAGATTGCCGACAATGGGCCAAGGAATGCATAGATTGCCAGAAAAATAAAGTTTTCCGGCACACCCATTCTCCCACATCTCTATTCCCAGTTCCTACCGAACGCTTTTCTCATGTCCACATGGACATAGTAGGGCCTTTACCTATTTCGTGTGGTTACAGGTACTGCCTCACGGTCATCGATCGTTACACTCGTTGGCCTGAGGCATATCCTCTGCCCGACATCACGGCGGAGACATGCGCCCGCGCCTTCATCGCTGGCTGGGTGTCTCGCTTCGGCTGCCCGCACAAGATCACCACCGACAGAGCTAAGCAGTTTGTGTGCGAGCTCTTCCGCACCATGACTGCCATCCTTGGTACTCAGCATCGACCTACCACAGCATATCATCCTTCCTGCAATGGCATGGTGGAACGCTTACACCGCCAATTGAAGGCTGCGATCATGTGCAATCAGACCTCCAGCTGGACAGAAGTACTTCCTCTAGTGCTGCTGGGTATCCGCAGCGCCTGGAAAGAAGATGTCAAGGCTTCGGCAGCGGAGCTCGTCTACGGGGAGCCCCTTCGTCTTCCCGGCGAATTCTTCACCCCCTCCAACGCATCCCACGATGTCACCGACTTTGCATCACGACTCCGTCTCCATATGGCAAAGCTGTCTCCAGAACCTGCAAGCAGACATGCACAAAAAACATTCTACATACCTAAAGATCTGGCCACCGCAGAGTACGTCTTCCTTCGACAGGACGCCGCCCGGCGCTCTCTGGAACCTCCGTACACCGGCCCCTACAGGGTATTAGAAAGAGGAAACAAGACGTTTAAGCTTGCCATTGCTAATCGAGAGTCTACAGTCTCAATAGACCGGTTAAAGTCTGCCCACATGGCTCGAGATGACGCCAAGACTACTTCCAACACCAATCCACCTGCAGCTGATCCTGTTCCTGAGAGGAAGACCAGATCCGGCCGCATCGTCCGTTTCCCAGACTACTATCGCCCTCAGTAACCTTCGGTCTCAGCGGGGGAGTAGTGTAGGAACATCAAGCGTAGGCGCAGCAAGCAAAACCGCGGCGCAAAGTTAACTCGCGCAAAACGTTCTTGCGTGGACCGGTGTACGCGGCTTGAGTATTGTGCCTTATAAAATCGCTGTCGCTCGGTCGCCCGCGCAGTGAGACTCTGATTCCCACGGCGAATGCACGCTCGTTTGCGCTCCGCTCTGGCTACCAAAAATTACGTTTTTCTTTTTGTTGCTTATAATTTCCAACTCTTATTCTACTCTTCACCTTTCCAAACCTATTCTGTCGCGTGTGTGTGTGCATTCTATCATTCCTTTGTGAAATGTAAAATTGTATGTGGACTCGCTGTACCTATAAATATACACCTGTGAGTTTAAGTGGACTGAGGACTATTATTTGCTATATATATATATATATATATATATATATAGGACTTAGGTAGTGGATACCACAGATCCAATTGGCATTTCGAAGTAAGGGCTCAGACAGCATGCCTGTGACTTCGCACGACTTCGCAGACGGAGCGAGTCGCGGCAACTTGTTTTTGTTCGACTTTTTGACTGGTTGCTATTCGCAGTTACGTTGCACTGACGCCAGGTTAATACGTTAGAACAAGTCGCCACGAGGCGCACCGACTGAAATCGTGCGAAGTCGCCAGCACGCTGTCGGAGCCCTTAGTATGTTTGATATGAACTTGAATTCGTTTAATGTATAATTTTCTAAGTTAATAAATTAGAATGTATGTATCTACTTTATTGTGTACCTCACAACATTCAAGAAAAGTTCAGAAGTTCAAAGTTGTAAACAGAACTCTTTACGACTTTGATGAAGTTGTATAAACTGGTAGGTATAATAAAGAGATCTTCTAAAATGTTTACGTACAAACTCTCTCATGTTTACATATTTAAACATCCTGTAGGGACCTTGGCCCATACCAATTCAAAAACACCCGCCATCACCGCGATTCTGCGACGCGCGCGACTCCAAGCGTGCGCGACAGGAACTACACACACTTTTATAACCGCGATCTATGCGTGTGAGCTGCGTAAAAAATAATAATAAAGACTATCAAAATCTTCTCTGTGCAACCAAAATTCAAAACATTAGTGCTATAGTGCATCGTGCGGATACTTGACGATCACCTGGATTCCTAGGACCCCTGTCCTGTCCTGGATTGAAGGAGTTGGGACTGAAGCGGCCGGCGGGTGAGTGGCCAAGGGATTTTGGGAAAATTCCAATGTTTTTCAGTCAAATGAGCTATCGAAGCAACATTTTTGGTCCATCGTGCCTAGATTACCCAGTTATAACGCCAGTTTATTGACGATTACATTGTATTTTCACTCACTTAAGTCGCGTAGGTACCTACACCGCCACGCGGTGCACGATTGTAAATTTGTGTTTTATTCAAAAACTACACAGGTTCCAATATCAACCTTGCTTTTTTCAGTTAAAATTACATAATAATTTATCTATTTCTAGTGTTAAATTAGTAGAAAAGTTGTTTTTTAGTGAAATAAGCAGTCGGTGCGTTGACCTTTAGTCGAAACATAAATTCGTATTTTTCTCTGTAAGTATAACAGTTTTGCACATAATAATTTGTAGAATCGTATTCTGTAAGTGTTTAGTGTGAAATTTTGCATATAGAGTGGATAATTGTTGTGTACTTGGTTGCGTTTTTTGAGAAAATTCTGTGGTTGCGCCGACACAGGGCGGCCGCCATTACGCCGTGCGTAACGGGTCACGTGATATTTATCGTAATTTTTAGTTTTGTTGTCGATCGAAGTTTTTTGTGTATTTTTTCGTATTAACTATAAAAATGACTACTACTACTACTCCTGATGCTACCGTGCTACTTGACGATGCATTGCAACCGTTTCTGACGACTAAACAAATGTGTTTTCTACGCGTACAGAACTTATGGGAAATGTCCAGAACTGTTGCCACAGATTCCTCCATGGAAGGGGAATTTAATGCAAGGGTGCAAGACCTAACAGGTCTACGTATAAAATACGATCGGGCAATAACGGACATAAATTCTTTGTATGTTAAACACAAACCTAAATATGTCCCTACGTACGGTGAAATCGAGGCTTTCGATAAACTTTATTATGACATACGTACAGTGGCAAACAACCTCAGCTCGCCGAAGTTACCCGCGAAGGCGGAACATGGTAACAGCGAGGAATGTTTACCTATACGACGAGTGAAGTTGCCCGAGTTGCAAATCTTTAAATTTGATAGTAAACTTGAGAATTGGATGACCTTCCGTGACACATTTACAAGTTTAATTCATAATAATGCCAATATTAGCGACATCGAGAAATATTATTATTTATTGTCATCTGTTAGCGGGTCTGCATTAGCGATCGTAAAGTCGATGCCGGTTACAGCTGATAACTACGAGATCGTTTGGAATGCGCTAATAAAGCGATTTGAAAATAAGCGCGCGCTTGCTACTGCCTATTTAGACAAGCTGTTTAATTTTAAACCTTTGACTAGCGAAACAGCATTGAATCTTAATAATTTTCTACAAACATATCAGGAAAATATTACCGCATTGGAACTTTTAAATGTGCCGGATTTGTCCAGTTTTATACTATTCCAAATATCATTACGCAATCTCGACCCGGTGACACGACGTGAGTTTGAACAAACCATGTCCCCGGGTACAATACCTACAGTACGGCAACTGCTAAACTTCGTTGAGAAACAAGTCCGTGTCCTTGAAATGTCAGAATGCAAGCCGGGGTACGTCAAACCGTCTACGCCGTCTTTCAAGCAAGCTGCATCTAAGCCAAACGTACAAACTAAAAACACGGACACGACGAAACCATACAGTAAACCTACATTCGCGTCGGCTGTGGCCAGCAAGGATAGCGCTGTCGAACAACAGAAATCCAGTGCTTGTCCTTGTTGTCAAATGCTACACGCTATCTATAGATGCACCGTCTACAACGCGCTCACACCGGAGCTTCGCACTGCCAAAGTTAATGAGCTCAGGTTGTGTGTAAACTGTTTGCGTGGTAATCACACACTTAGTGATTGCACGTCCAAATTTAGTTGTACGGTCTGCAAACAAAGGCATCACAGCAGTCTTCACATAGACTCACCTATGTGTCAAGACAATGTTGTAGCCCTTACGTGTTCAACGGAACAGACAGTTTTGCTTGGCACCGCAATTATTCACGTCGGAGATGCTTGGGGCCAGTACCACACAGTGCGTGCTTTAATTGACAGCGGTGCTATGTCAAGCTATATCACTCAAAATTGTGCTAGGAAGTTAGGGTTGTCTCGCCGCAAGTGTGAATTTAGACCTATCGGCCTAGGTGGAAACCATGTTCAAAATTTTGGTTTGACAACATGCACAATGAAACCGCGTCACGGTGGATCGCCGGTTCTATCCACGGACGCTGTTATCGTAGCGGACATTGCCGGCAATTTACCTACGATTTCGTTACCTACTGGTGTGTACGATAAATACCTACACCTCGACTTAGCGGACCCTGCTTTTCATCGCCCCGCACCTGTGGACGTATTGATAGCAGGAGACATATTTCCCTATATCTATGACGGGCAAAAATTCTTTACTGACCAACCGGGAATGCCAGTGGCATTAAACTCGATTTTCGGTTATGTCATCACGGGTCAAGTGGACTTAGACCAGCGGAATAAAAAGTGTATCGCCGGCAGTAGCAGCACTTTTACCGGGTTTTCAAGTTTGAGCTTAGACCAAGTGATGAACTCATTTTGGGAGGTAGAAAATATACCGTCTGAACGACCACAGAAGCCGGACGATATTCTAGCAGAAAACTTGTTCGCGCGGGAATATAGTCGAGATCCGCAAACGGGTAGGTATACAGTCCGCTATCCATTTCGTCCGGACCATAGTCTCGGTGATTTGCGGCAGATGGCGCTACGTAGACTTACGAATTTAGAGACGCGACTTGATCGCGACCCTCCATTAAAAGATGAATATCATAATTTCATGTCGGAATATGAGTCTTTGGGGCACATGACGTGTTTAGGTAACATGCAGGACGTGGATTCCAAGTATTTTTGATCCCGCATTTCTGCATTATCAAACCGTCGAGCACCAGTACTTGCTTACGGACAGTGTTCGACGCCTCATGTCGAACGACCAATCAAAAGTCCCTCAACGATGTGGTGCTCGCGGGCCCTAAACTCCAAGCTGACATAAATCAGATATTAATAAACTTTCGTTTACATGAGGTTTGTCTATCTGCCGACATTTGTAAAATGTATAGACAAATATTGATACACAAAGATCAACGACCCTATCAACACATATTGTGGCGAGACTCAACAGATCAACCTATACAGGTTTACGAGCTCAACACAATCACGTATGGTGTTGCTAGTAGTCCGTACCTGGCTATTAAAGTGCTGCATACATTGGCGGATGACGAAGCAGGCACGTATCCAACTGCTGCAAAAGTACTCAAACGCGGTTTTTTTATGGACGACCTGCTGTGGTCAGAGCCTACAATCGCGGAGGCGTTGCAGTTACAGAAGGATCTACGTGCTCTGCTAGAAAGTGCTGGCTTAGTGCTCCGGAAATGGTCGAGCAATAGTCCGGAAGTCTTAGCTGCGGTACCGGAAGATCACCGAGAGACACCGATTGAGTTTAATGACGAAGAAAACTTGTCACTCAAAGTGTTGGGTCTTCAGTGGCAACCCGCCACAGACTGCTTTTCTTTCAGGACTACGCCCTCGGACCATGAGGTCACGAAGCGAACCACGCTTTCCCAAATAGGTCGCCTGTTTGATCCGCTTGGTTTTGGAGCCCCCTGTATATTTTACGCAAAATGCTTCATGCAAAGCTCTGGGCCCTAAAACTGGAGTGGGACCAGCCCTTGCCAGCTAACCTGGAATCAGAATGGCTAGCGTTCGTCAGGGAACTACCGCTGCTTTCAGAGCTGAAACATGAGCGGCATGTAATGGTCAAGCAAAGTACATATTGTCGTATATTAGGGTTCGCCGACGCCTCGACCCTAGGTTATGCAGCGATCTTGTACCTACACACCACTAACGACATCAGTGAAAGTAAAGTCAGTTTGCTCATAGCCAAGTCCAAGGTCGCCCCATTAAAAACAATATCTATGCCTCGACTTGAACTCATGGCGGCTCATTTACTAGCCAAGCTAGTGAAGTATGCTATGTCTATTCTACAGGAGCGAGCTATTACCGTCGACGATAAACTGTTGTTTACAGACTCTTCCGTCGTACTGGCATGGCTTAACACACCCAGCTATAAACTAAAGACGTTTGTTGCAACTCGCGTGACCAAGATACTGGACACAGTTCCCAGTACGAGTTGGTTCCACGTCAGCGGCGAGTGCAATCCAAGCGACATATGCTCTCGCGGCGCAACGCCCTCTGCGTTATTGTCAACGCCCGAATGGCTTAATGGTCCTAGCTGGTTATTAAGCGAACAGTGGCCAGTTCGTTCGATCGACGAGTTTAGAGACGATAATCCTCCTGAACTAAAAACTTCTAATGAGTCCAAAGTGATGGTTTCCACCGAGGGAACACCAAATCTCATCTATGAGCTTACCGAGAAACATTCTAACTATAGTAAATTAGTCAATGTCGTAGCTTGGATTCAAAAATTCATAAAAAACTGTCGCACGCCTAAGAACGAGCGCACGAAGCTCTCGATAGGCGACTTAAACGCAGCGCGTGACATCATAATTAAGTCAGTGCAACAGCATCATTTTGCTGAAGATATTGCGTCACTTTCGAAAGGTCATAAGCCTCATCAATCGCTGCAAAAGCTCAACCCCTTTGTAGACACGAACGGTTTCCTGAGGGTGGGGGGTAGGCTTTCGCTGGCCGATCTATCTTTCGAAAATAGACATCCGGTTTTGCTGCCTAAAAAATGTAACTTTACTAACCGTTTAATCGACTATTATCACGTGCTTTATTTACATGTCGGTCCACGTACATTACAAAGTATACTCAGTCAGAAGTTTTGGATTGTTTCCGCTCGCAGCGTGATTCGATTACGCACCAGTAAATGTATATCGTGTTTTAAAGTTAGACCTACTAGTAGACAGCCTATTATGGGTCAGTTGCCGAAATTCCGAACTCAGGATGTGCATACGTTCCATACGGTAGGTATCGATATAGGCGGTCCCTTTCATACAAAGGAGTCCATTCGCAAGAATGCTCGCATAACTAAAGCTTACTTGTGTGTGTTTGTATGCTGTGCTACGCGCGCTGTACACTTAGAGACGTTATCCTCCTTGAGCACGGAATGTTTCCTAGCTTCATTCGATCGCTTCACTGCTAGGCGCGGGTTGTGCCACGCCATCGTGTCAGACAATGCGACTAACTTCGTTTCAGCTGGTAGACAGCTCGCGGAAATATCACAATTTCTGAAATCGAATTCAGATGATATTTCTAGTGGGCTCATGAAATGTCAAGTTAGGTGGAAGCATAACCCCCCTACAGGTAGTCATTTCGGCGGTCTGTACGAGGCAGCAATAAAATCAGCAAAATCATTATTAAAAAAATCTATTGGCGAAAGAACATTAATATTCGAAGAATTGACTACGCTGTTCACCCGCGTGGAGGCAGTACTCAATTCAAGGCCTCTTTGTGCCTTGTCAACGGACCCGAACGAGTTCGAGGTACTCACACCCGCGCATTTCTTGATAGGCCGCGAACTGTTAGATGCTCCAGAGTATGACCTAACTAGTACCCCTATCGGTAGGCTCAGCCGTTGGCAGGCCGTGCAACAGATGGCCCAACAGTTCTGGCGTTTGTGGCGTAAGGACTTTCTACATACACTTCAGCAGCGTCAGAAGTGGTTCAATGGTTGTCAGGATCTGAAGATCGGAGACCTAGTGCTGATACATTCGGACGCACCTCCTCTTCAGTGGTCATTAGAACGAGTCATGAAGCTACATACTGGACCTGACAACGTCACTCGTGTCGTAAGTTTACGCACAAAAAATAGTGAACTTACTCGACCCGTAGTGAAACTTAGTCCGCTCCCTCTGGAGCAGGACTCATAAAAAGAAATAATTATACTTATTTACCTATTAATTTAACTTTAAGCTTAAATTCAAAATTAAATTTATACAGTCCACTCTCATATGTAAACTATTGCAGTCTAACACAATCTTTCGCATTTTTTATTACTCAACATAATCTTCAACTTAATGTTAATTTAATTGTTCCTGGAATTGTAACTGGGAAATCCTGGCGGATTTCGGTGGGGGGAATGTAGGGACCTTGGCCCATACCAATTCAAAAACACCCGCCATCACCGCGATTCTGCGACGCGCGCGACTCCAAGCGTGCGCGACAGGAACTACACACACTTTTATAACCGCGATCTATGCGTGTGAGCTGCGTAAAAAATAATAATAAAGACTATCAAAATCTTCTCTGTGCAACCAAAATTCAAAACATTAGTGCTATAGTGCATCGTGCGGATACTTGACGATCACCTGGATTCCTAGGACCCCTGTCCTGTCCTGGATTGAAGGAGTTGGAACCGAAGCGGCCGGCGGGTGAGTGGCCAAGGGATTTTGGGAAAATTCCAATGTTTTTCAGTCAAATGAGCTATCGAAGCAACACATCCCTTCTATAAAAGTGCACCGATGTACTTCAAAAACGGGAAAAATATAGTAGGTGCAACTGCAACTGTTATGGGCGGCCGTGTTGCTTAACATCAGGTGAACGACTAGCTCGTCACGTCATTCAATCGCATAAAAAAAAAAAAAAAAGGTACCTAAATTCTATTTCTATTCTATTTTATTAATCACATAATACGTTTCCTTTTCAATGTAATGGTGCATTTTAATTCCTTTTTACGTAACTACAAACATTACGAGCTAAAGAGCAATCGTATAAATTCTTATTTACTGCTCTGGCCCACGATATTAAGCTTCTAATAGTCTCTAAGTGGCATTGACTTTCCCATTTATGTAATAAGGAGGCAACTTATAAATACTCTGTCTTACTTTTCTGTTTTTGTTTTTTTTTTGTTTGTCTTTTAGGCCCACTTTAGGCTAAAAACATAGCTAAAAAAATAATGTAGAAAAAACTATGTGAGTTTTTGTAGTAAGACCATTTATAGATAAAACCTATAGTTATCTCAATTTATGATAATTGTTTTTTTTTTATTGATTGATTTATGATTTATTTATTTATGGATTTTTTGTGTTTTTTTTTTTATTTAGCACGATGGTACAATCAATGGATCTGATGTAGGATCAGTTGGTACTCAGATTATTATTTGATCTTTAGAAAGGATGAATATTTTTGAAAAATGGGATCGATTTGGTGGGATCCGTTGGGAGCTACGATTTAAATTGCAGTGTTTTGTATGCCACACTCACCGAGTGCAATGCCAATCAAACTTACAATTTTAATTTTCCATGGGTTCAATACTGCAATTATCGTAATAGGAAACTTAATTTAATACTCGTAGGTGGAAGAAACTGTTTTTTCTACGTAAAATAAATACATCGATTGCGTTGGCGGTTGAAATGAAGGCCACCATTCTATGGTACTAGGCTCGCAACTTGCGATTCTTGTATATGTTCTCGTTCAACCTGTTCATTTGAATTCCAAAACAAAAGAAAACAAAGCCTTTTTTATTAGAATCCTTAATCTGAATCCTGAATCTTTTTTTTATAGATCCGAGTGACACTGCTATCTGTTATGGGCGGCCGTGTCGCTTAACACCAGGCAAACAACTGGCTCGTCACGTCATGCGTTTACATAAAAAAAAAGAATGGATGACGTGACGAGCTAGTCGTTCACCTGATGTTAAGCAACATGGCCGCCCATAACAGTGTCACTCGAACTTTAAAATAATAAAGTTTCGCGTGACACTGCACTGCACACGTCACCCAGAGACATCACACAATCTAGTAATCAGATTACTAGACTGTGAAATCAGGTCATAAAGTCTTTTGCCCAGTAATTTCACTAGCTACAATGCCCTTCAAACCGGAACACAGTAGTGCTTGCACACTACTGCTTGGCGGCAGAATAACTGGCAAAGCGGTGGTACCTACCTGAACGAACATTGCAGTAAAGTATCACTACCACCTAGTAAAAGTTTAAGGAGTTTCCTGTATTGTACTTTCGTTATCAAGCTAGTTTATCTTTCGTAGCACATTTAGCAAATCTTTTTGACTTGAATAAGGTCTGAATCTCTAGTATAGACATCGAGATTTGTCGTCTCTGTGTATGATGTACCTGTGTATAAAAGCACGTAGCTATGTGTCCATACGGACCTACGTGACTGGAGTAACAAAACTTGTGTCAAGAATCTGATATGAAGGCGCTTAGCACCTGCCGATGATTTATTTTGCAGACATAGGCGGAATAATAATACTTGAGGAAACATTAATCTTATTGAAATCTCTGATTCTGAAGTTATTTTTGCCAAAGACAGCTACTGACAGTACTCCGATATCAGCGGATAACAGGCGGAAGTCGAAATGCCGAAACGCTGGTCGTCGCTGCAATACAAAGTAGTGGTTGGGGGGCCTAAGATGCATCACCAGGTAAAATATCTTTAGGTGAGGTAAACGTGTCTTAAAATGGAGACCGTGAATTGGCAACCGCCTTTGGTTATTCCACCTATGAATAGACAAAGGCAAACATATAGAACGCTCTGCTGTTAAATGATAGGGTACCTGGTGAATGACGGGAAAAAAAGATCCCAAGATCGTCAGTGCCTTGGATGCAGCATGTAGGCTGGAGCGAGCTGATGATGATGATGACTGAAATTTCTATAAAGGTATAGTATATTCATTACTCGGAAGATCTCCACTGCGGAATATAGATATCCCCGGAATATATATATATTGTAGCCTGGAAGAAATCGCTTAATGCGATAAGGCCGCCCGTTGTTCTGCCATTCTTATGTAAATTGCATGTGCATTTTTATTTATTGGTGTTCAATAAAGTATTATTGTATTGTATTGTATTGTATCCCCGATGGAGCACCAATACTCATGGCTACTATATTAAGTTTCTTAGAAGACTATAAACTCAATCAATTATTTAAGTAAATAATTATGAATGAAGTTCACTGAGTGGAAGTAGGTAGACAGCTCCTAGTGATTAACATAAATGTATTCAGTCGTCTGTGGTTTATTATTAACTGCTAAGTTGATTATGCTAACTGCAGCTTTGCTATTTGTCAGACAAAACGACGGTCAATATACCAGCAGGCGAGTATTTTATTTGAAGTTTTTATTAGTGTTGCCAGTTTGAAAATGCGGTTCTATCCCTATTTTTGATTAAAGATTTCTATTTGTTTACTTTCAATTATTATGGGTTTCTTGAGTCAGAGCTGTTTACGAAAACGATAACACTAATCCGGTCAATGATCTTTCCAAACAGCGTCTATTGTTTTCAGTCCCATTGATGCCGTTATCACTTTACTGTTCCAAACTTGAGAAATTACCATAAATTCTTATAAACTGGGCTTGTTTGTGTAATTTGGCTTTAGCTGGTTTGTATTCTGATTTAAACAAATTGAGGGTCGGTTTCAAAACTTGGACTCAGAATCGCTGATGAATTTTTGGAAACAATTAAATTCCAAAATCCAGGGTTAAAACGAAATTAGCCGATTACAAACCAAGAACTAAATATTGAAAGATTTTGTGACGAGGCGACGCCGATGGTTGGAAATAAAGATGAGAGCTAAGAGAATTGGTCATAAGTAATAAAATGCTCATATTTTTTTCATTCCATTTTTATATATAACTTGAAGACAGGTTATAAACTTTCACAAAGCAGTTTTCAAAGTTATAACAGCCCCTAAGTTCACCTAAGCACGCTCCTAAAGTTCTAGTTCAGATCAAAGTTCACAACTTAGATCTTCTCGAAGTAAGTTCGGGCATTGTATCCCCGAAACTTGAAGTTATTGTGACGCCTCGAATAGGCCGAGACTATACTAACTAATCCAATTTCCAAATAACAATTAGCGCTTTGAGGCTATTTATTATCGTGCAACTATATATACCAAGGCCAAAATATATCACAATCTACTAGAGACGAAAACTAGCATGTTGTTTATGCTCCATTAAACAAACTGAGACCTGTATACCCGTACAGTTGTAGGTATAATAAAAATTGGTGCCTGTGATATAGCGGTGATCTGATATTTTCCGAGAGTAGCATTAAATTTCTTTTTAATCATTACTAGCCGGTCGCAACTTCACGAGGTTGCTCCTAAATAACATCTCGGTTCCATTTCATAAAGCACCACCAATTGCCATTGATCTAATTCATAAGGCAAATGAAAAGTCCCAGTCTGTGACAAATCACAGGTGAAATCACTGCGACAAAAATATATCAAATGATCAATGACAATGAATTACAAGTAGCAATCATTTCCGTACCTGGTTATAGTTATAACGTCGTCGACTGCGATCACCACGCTTGGCTTGGTGATCGCAGAAGATTTTAATGTACTGATGAGAATGCTGCTCCCCTTCTCTGGACATTCTCTTAGCCGGCTCTTACGGCACCCACGGGAAGAGATGGGGAGGTCTTATGCTCACACCACCACACAGTATAAATCCTTTGATAACTGGTTTAGTTCTCAGAAGAACTTTTTTAGTTACATTGCTTATTGTCTAGTAAGGTATTGGTTTTTCCCGATAGAACGCCATAAAAATCAGAACTGAAAAAGGTTCATGTTTTTTCTGAAACGCTACTGAATCAAACGGGTTAAGCCAAAGAAAGGTCTTAGTTTAGGATTATAATCCTTTGGATTGAAATCTCCGTGCTGCCCGGGTAACAGTCTTCGCTAAAATCTTAATCGGGATAAAAGCCTTTTGTAATTCGACAACATTGTGATTTGTGTTTGGAAGTGATGATATTGGTAAAGAGACAATATATTTTCTTAGAATTCTACTATTATTAATTCTGTAGTTTTGTGTGCTTATGAAAAACTTTGTGTTGTGTTAGGTATTATTAATATTATATGGTACTAGCGGCTCGCCCCGGCTTTGCACGGGTATAATAGTTTTAGCAGCGCACGCGATGTAAAGAATATTTTAGGTAATTTTTTACACTTTGGATTACATTATTGGAGTTTTAGTCATCATCATCATCATCAACAGCCTGAAGACGTCCACTGCTGAACATAGGCCTCCCCCAGAGCACGCCACCTTGAGCGGCTGCTCGCCTCCTGCATCCATCGGCTCCCCGCGGCTTTCACCAGGTCGTCGGTCCACCGAGTGGGGGGCCGGCCTACGCTGCGTCTTCCGGTTCGTGGTCGCCACTCGAGAACCTTTCTTCCCCATCGGTTGTCAGTTCTACGAGCGATGTGGCCTGCCCATTGCCACTTCAACTTACTAACTCTAAGAGCTATATCGGTCACTTTAGTTCTCCTGCGGATCTCCTCGTTCCGGAGCTTATCTCGCAGGGAAACACCGAGCATAGCTCGCTCCATAGCTCGCTGCGCGACTTTGAGCTTACTAATGAGGCCAACAGTAAGAGACCATGTCTCAGTTCCATAAGTCATCACTGGCAACACACACTGATTGAAAACTTTCGTTTTCAGGCTCTGCGGTATTTTGGACGAAAAGATAGGACGAAGCTTCCCGAACGCTGCCCAGCCGAGTTGGATTCTTCGCGCCACCTCTTTGTCGAAGTTGGACCTACCTAATTGGACAATCTGTCCTAGGTAGACATACTTGTCGACAACTTCGAGAGTATCGTTCCCAACAATTACCGGTATAGGTGGAACATGAGCATTAGACATGATCTTTGTCTTGTCCATATTCATCTTAAGACCAACCTGCTGGGAGACTCTACTGAGGTCGTTGAGCATGGTGCTAAGGTCCTCGAGCGATTCCGCCATTATGACTATATCATCGGCAAAACGAAGGTTAGTGATGTACTCGCCATTTATGTTGATGCCAGATCTTTTCCACTCCAAGAGCTTGAAAACATCCTCCAATGCGTTTGTGAACAGTTTCGGAGAAATAACGTCTCCCTGTCTCACGCCTCTTTGCAATGGAATTTGTTCCGTACTCTGGTCCTGTAGTCGGACTGACATAGTGGCCTTACTGTACAAACACTTCAAAACTTCGATATACCTATAGTCAATTTGGCATCGCTGCAAGGACTGCAGCACCGCCCAAGTCTCGATTGAATCGAAGGCTTTCTCATAGTCCACAAACGCTAGGCATAACGGCCGATTATACTCTTCGGTCTTCTGTATAATCTGGCGCAGCGTATGGATGTGGTCTATGGTGCTAAAGCCTTTTCGGAAACCGGCTTGTTCGGGAGGCTGGAATTCATCAAACCTGCGTGCGAGACGATTCGTAATGACTCTCGAAAACAGCTTATACACATGACTCAAGAGCGAGATGGGCCTATAGTTCTTCAATAAGGTGTTATCGCCTTTTTTGAAGAAGAGCACCACCACGCTCTTGTGCCATGCCTCTGGCGTTATACCTTCAAGGATGACAGAATTAAATAACTTCTGGAGGACTAAAAGTACCGGTCTACCACCCGCTCTCAGAAGTTCGGTCGTAATTCCATCTTCACCTGGTGCCTTGTTGTTTTTAAGCTGTTTGAGGGCCATTCTAATCTCGTACAGGCTGACGTCCGGGATATCTTCGGTATAGTGTCGGACTAACTTGGCTCTGATGTCCTGAGCTGTGTTAGTAGCGGGCTTACGTGTCGAGGTGTATAACTGTCCATAGAAGTTCTCGATCTCTCTCAGAATCTCAGGCTTGGATGAAATGACGCTACCATTTTCGGTCTTCAGTTTTGTCATTTTGTGTTGTCCAATAGACGAATCCTTTGCGAACACTTTAGAGCCTTGGTTCCGCTCAATTGTGGCCTCAATACGTGAAGTACTAAGAGCACGCAAGTCGTGTCGCAAGGAACTCCAGATTCGTCTATTGAGTTCACCGTAGGCTGACATATCAACTGAAGACTGCAGCTTCATTTCGCTCCGGTCGGCCATTAGCTCAAGAGTTTTTTCTGAGAGCTTTTGAGTCTTCTTTCGGCGTTGGGTCTTAAAGAATTTCGATCCAACAGCTTGGACAGTTTCCACCAACCCGTCGTTTAGCTCGTCCACTGTGTTACAGTCGGCTAGGCACTGGAAGCGATTTTGGAGTTCCAGCTGAAAGCCTTCGGGGTTTTGGATTTGGACAGGATTTGGACGGAGCGTAGACTTCACCAGACGTGACCTTTCGAGCTTAACATTGATATTCAATGTGCCTCTAACAATACGGTGATCGCTACCGGTTTTCACCTTGCTGATCACAGAGACATCATCGAATATGTGCTTCTTGGTCGTCATGATGAAGTCTATCGCATTTTTAGTGGAACCGTCGGGACTTATCCACGTCCACTTCCTGGATGGCCGCTTCTCGTAGAAGGAGTTCATCATAAAGAGTCCCTCCTTCTCCATGAAGTCAGCCAGCCTCTGTCCTCGAGGGTTCCGCTGCCCGTATCCAAATGGCCCCACTCTCAGCTCATCAGGAGTTTTAGTAAGGATCCTTAATTTTTTTGAAAATATAATATAGCCTATGTTACCCGGAGATAGTGTAGCTTCCCAACAGTGAAAGAATTTTTCAAATCGGTTCAGTAGTTTCGGAGCCTTTTCAATGCAAACAAACAAACAAAGAAACAAACAATCAAATCTGTCCTCTTTACAATATTGTTATAGGTGTTATAGATTTAAGTTCTTGAGAATAAATCCCGTTCGTCATCATCATCATTAACAGCCTGAAGACGTCCACTGCTGAACATAGGCCTCCCCCGGAGCGCGCCACCTTAAGCGGCTGCTCGCCTCCTGCATCCATCGGCTCCCCACGGCTTTCACCAGATCGTCGGTCCACCGAGTGGGGGGCCGGCCTATGCTGCGTCTATGGCGCAGCGAGCTATGGAGCGAGCTATGCTCGGTGTTTCCCTGCGAGATAAGCTCCGGAACGAGGAGATCCGCAGGAGAACTAAAGTGACCGATATAGCTCTTAGAATTAGTAAGTTGAAATGGCAATGGGCAGGCCACATCGCTCGTAGAACTGACAACCGATGGGGAAGAAATGTTCTCGAGTGGCGACCACGAACCGGAAATGCCGTTATTTACTAAGAAAACTAATCTAGTTAATTATGTAGGTATAGGTACATATCTATTATAATTATATGTTGTGATCCACCTTGTGACTGATCGGCTTCCTGTGACATATCCTGTCCTGTACAAAGTTTTTTTGATTGATATATTTATAAATTAATTTATTATAAGGCGTTAACGATGTTATCGATACAAATGTAACAAAATTAGTAAGTAAATTAAATTTAACAAACTTTATTCATTTAGATAATGTAGCAGTTTCTCCACTGATTTTTCTCGTCGAAAATTCGAATTTTACCATGTTTTCTCCCTAAAACATTTTTAGCAATATTTCGAGCGAAGATTTTAACTCTGGGTATCCCAGGAGACTTGTTCGTCCATTAAATTTACTTTGAAACTCCTAACACTCAAATATACCCACAATAGTATCTGCAACTGAGTTGCTAAATATTTTTGGGCTCAAGACATATTTTTTTAATTGCAGCTATGAAGTTTTGTGTCAGGTACACTGTATTATAGCCAGTTGGAGAAGATATTACAATAATGTCAGCTCATAATAATATAAGTTTTTTTTTTATCGAGCAATGTGCGTTTATTTTTAAGCAATTCTACAATAGACTACATTGAATTTTTTGGAATATACCGAAATTCGAAAACCTTTTAGAAATTACCCTCTAAAGAGCCCATATGAAAATGTCTGATTTTTATATTCAGTATTGCTCAAGTGTGTATGGGCAGGCCACATCGCTCGTAGAACTTACAACCGATGGGGAAGAAAGGTTCTCGAGTGGCGACCATGAACCGGAAGAGGCAGCATAGGGCAGCCCCCCACTAGGAGGACCGACGATCTGGTGAAAACTGCGGGGGGCTGATGGATGCAAGAGGTGAGCAGTCACTCAAAGTGGCGCTCCGTGGGGGAAGCCTATGTTCAGCAGTGGACGTCTTCAGGTTCTTGATAGATAGATAGATATATAGATAAACTTTTTATTGAAACACCGCATCACATATAGTTAAAACTAAGTGAACAAACTTAACCAAAGTGTAACAAATGGGCAGTCTTATCGCTTGATGACGATGCTGATGATGATTGATCAAGTTATTGTGAAAAACAATGATATTCGACGCGTAAAGCTTACTGTGTACCAACTACTTGTCTGTCATAAGAAAACTTCAAAAGAACGGCGTTTGCTTTTTATCGGCTCCATCATTTTTAAATTTCAAATTCAAATAAAGCTTTCAACCACAGAACAAACGGACGTGAAGTATGCTATTATTTATTTATTTATTTTTTTAGGTTTTGAATTCACTTAATGGTAACTTTCACACGGATATCCTGAAGGCCGTAGTTTGAGCATCTCTGAATTATTATTAAGAGAAAGCTTTGGTTGGATTGTACATCATCTGATATTAGTTAAAAGGTATGAAGCTATTATATTCTTCAAAGTAAAGTGAAGGTTGATTTATGATACTTACTTGGGAATTGGAAAGCTTAAGCTTACCGTGCCTATACATAAAAAGGTAGTTTTTGAGACAAAAATGTAGAATAACTTAGTTTAAGGTGGAACGTTTCACAAGCGCGGCAAATTCAAATTTTCTTGCGTTTTTTTGCCAATAATAGCTTAATTACTACAACTAATTTTGGTCAAATAAATAGAAGGTATCAATAAATTACAATTAAAAGTATCACCTACATATCATTGGTTTAGCGACAAATGGCAATAGACTGAAAAACTAAGACGAAATTTGTTTATTGCCATTTATCGCTAAAGTAATGATATCTAGGAGATACTTTTAATCGTAATTTGTTGATACATTCTGTTTCTTTACGTTAAATCAGTTTTAATGTAATCATGTTTAGTAATTAAGCTATTATTGGCAAAAGAACGCAAGAAAGTTTGAATTTGCCGCGCTAGTGGAACGTTCCAACTTAAAGTAAAGCAAAGATACTATATACCACTAACTATAACGACAACAAATTTTGTTTAAAATTTAAAAAAGAAACTGCGCCTATATTATGTAAAAGTTACAACAGCAGAAGCAAAGTGACAGCAAACACTTAGCAATCGGTCGCAAGTCACTGGAAATCGTTAGTCACCCACCTGGTTGCTTGCCTGTTGCTGATGCACTTTGGCCTTTGGCGCCACTAGCAACAGAATAGCAATAGACGGAAAAAAATAATGCACTTTTTAGTTCATCGATTGTCCGACAGACGGGTCTAGCGCTCGATCGATTTCTGCTCTGGCTAAGTGATGTTTGACAGCAACGATTGCGAAGTTTACGCCTATTGCAAACTTATTGCGAGTTACGTAATTAGCCAGCCGCTTTCTTTTCATCAACTCAAAAATGATCTTCAAACGGCTAAACATATTATTTTCTTGAATCAGAGCTATAGCTAAAACACTTTCAATCAAGTCACCATTCAAACAAAAAAAAGATCAATCAAAATCGGTTTACCCGTTTGAGAGCTACGATGCCTTAGACACACTCACAGATACACACGTTATACTTATAATACCCCTTTTGTTTGGTCGGGGGCTAAAACACAACTACTTTATAACTAAAACGCTCTAAAATATGCTACAAAACTCAATAAAAATTTTGCCAAATTCGAAAAAAGTGGTGAAATTTTTATAAGAAATAGAATAAAACCCGGCCGAACTGTTCCTTATTCCAAACACCTCCACCAACCATAAGGTATACTTATATGTATATTGGGACATTTATTTAGAATAGACGATCAGTGTTACAGATCCTGCAGTAACATTACCGTGTATTGCTGTACATTGCTGCATTAAACATACCCTTTCAAATGATTTAAATATCGTCCGTGTTCAGTGTAAGACACTTGTGTATATAGCTCTCACAGCCACTCGCATTAAAGCTGACATGGTTAAATTATTTTGTTTTTATAATCCACAATACTCTGCTTCAGACATTTAGACGGCTACATGTAGCATTAGATGTCTAAGGCTAAATGCAGTGGTTTACTTTTCTCTACTTTTCAATCTGTTTATTTCAGCGAAGATCAGTGTAATAATTACAACTATGTATAATTCTGCATTTGAAAATAACTTGGCCCAATTTTTGCCCGTAAGAGCCGGCTAATGGAATATCCAGAGAGTGGACAGCAGCATTCTACTCAGTACATTAAAATCTTCTGCGATCACCAAAGTGGCGTTTTATGGCCAATCAATTTATCTCACTATTTATTACGATAGTTATACGGTCAAACTAACTTTAAACAAGGTTAGCTCTTATAGATGATGCGTTAGAGGTTTATCGTTGTTATTTACAGGGGTGACATAATCAATTAGCGACAAAACCCTTCTCTAAAGAAATAATTAAAAAAACACTGTTATTGTTCGAATACTCAAGGATCATTCTTACAAAAAGCGCTTAACATTTTTTTATATATGAATAGGCCAACGTTTGACTGCAACTCACCTGCAAACACCTGCTGCACCTGATAGAGCTGGGATCTAGCAAAGATTCCTTTCCATTAGCGTGAGCGCTAAACGATAATTCCAAAATGTATGGGAATAACCAAATAACCTGCGGCAAAGCGACATCCACAGGTAATGTCATACATTTTGGAGTCATCGTTTGGCGTTAAAGCTGATGGAAAGGGATCTTTGCTAGACCCCCTGATATTATGTGACGATGCAAATGAGATGATATTTGTCAGGAAACAAGGAAGCCAGAGAACTCCATTCTCCAGCAGTTAACATCACATGAACAACTTGTTTATATTATCTTCTATTAACATTATGACTATAAAACTTCCTTCAACTTTATCCATGTCACGAGTCTGACAAAGACCTGATTTGGAGTCACCCCAGTATCCATTATTGCACGTTCCGTCTAGACGGCAGCACCCACTATTTTATTGCTATTGTAATGTCTCTAGTTTCTGCTATACTTGGATGTACCTAACTAAAGGTTCAAGCTGTGTCTGTAAGTCTAACTATGCAAACTGTAGCCAATGTATAAAATTAGTTGTATTCGTTACAACCGGAATTCATTGCAATCTACATACAATTTTACCAATTTTATGCTGTCGGGCACATAAAAATCCTACAGGATCCGAAATTATCTTTATTGAAACAAAATACGAAAAAAATATCCTTGTAAGCTTAGACACGAAATTAATAATACTTGTATTTTATTTTTTCCATAAATGGGTTAGTTGTTGATTTGTTGCGGTCGAATGAATGGACCTCGCAGCGAACGATGTCAGAAATGACATACCTCATCATTATTCTGAGGTTAAATCAAGGTGTTGGTGATGATGAGTGTAGGTGTTTCCGATGTAGAAAAGATAAAATAAAGTGCGATGTAAAAGGAAGCTTGTACTGCGGCGAAAATCAAATAATTAATAAAAAATTAAAAATTTTACATAAAAATTATAACGACATATTTTTCCTTGTCAACCTAAAGTCTGTCTTTTCTAGACAACTAAATAAAACTTAAATAAAGGAGGTTAAGCTCCGACCTCCATGTCGCTCACACTCCCCACCCTAGTGCTGACCTGGCAGCACTCATCCTCCATAGGTATCCTGGCGACACGTGCCACTGATCGCTTCAGAGTGCCAGTAGAGGTTCGCACAGTGACAACACCATCGTGGCCATACACCCCAAGGGGAATCGGGATCAGCGACAAAAACTAAATCACCTACTGCTAACTGCCGTGGTTGTTCAATGTTACACTTTTTTTCGAGGAACCATATCAGTCAAAATCTCACAAACCCGTTTTCTCTAGACCATATCTGTTAGCGCCTGAGATATGCGCGATTGTTTTCTTAAATGGAGATCAGGATCGTCAAAGATTTTAAGAATAGGTAAATTGGAATGTATAAATATAAATCATCAAAAATGTCTGAGCGACCACCTTATTGCGTGTAGAATCGCTCACTCTGCTCATATCTTTTTCTTTTTTCTTAGCTTCCAGTTTCTCCAGTAATCTTTGTTGCGAATTTTGATCATCATGCCAAACATCGACACAAAAAAATCCGGGCCTTTTGACAAATCCTTTGTCTTTGTAAATGCAGTCTGTGCATAGTCTATATTCAGGCACATCTTCTTTGCAACTTCTCTCAGTTTAGTGAGCACGGCTGGCTTAGAGTCAGGCATCGTACAGCTACGTTCATGCCAAGGAAGTTTGACGTGCAATCTAGCATCAATTACAGGCATAGCACTTAGCTGAGTAGGTTCCTCATCGTGCAGCTGTTGTAGCGCGGGTCTGTCTTCTTCTCGAACTACTTGATCATCATCCCTGATCAAAAGAGTAGAGTCACGCTGCGATGACACCACCGGCACTCTTCCGTAGATGCACCAGCTCTGAGGTGTGAGAGTTGCCCAGGGTTCCTTGTTCGTAGAAGTGGTTGTCGAATCTTTGACAGCACTGGCCAGAAGTAGAACTGTCCCATCATCATTACCGACATTATTTGATGTCGGTGTACACAGCGCGCCCGAATTGCCACCATAATCGGGGGCGGGCTGTGCATCCAGCTCTTGTTGGCTGTGCTCAATCCACTTCTCAATTTTACTGACCTTGTTCTTTTCGGAACGTGCGCTGTATTTACTGTTGATATCAGCTAGTTCAGCAGCGAGCCTCATATCGATGAGCTCCATTTGGATTTTCGCCTTTGCTTCTGCGGCCTCCAGTTCCAGCTTTGCCCTCCGTGCCCGTACAGATGAAGACTTCGACTTCGTCTTTGCAGATCGATGCTCAGTTGGCGTAGGTACCGCGTTCAAACTTACAATGCGGTTAAGTGCCCACTTCGCATCATCCTTCTGCCCATCAGGTTCTGTATTCGGCCGAGGATGTTGGATTTGAGGCTCCATCGGTGCTTCCTTTTCCGTTCGTTCGCGTTCTTTTCTGAGGAAACTTCTTGTGTTCACCATAGTGCGCGGCGGAGTTCGTAACATTGAAGATCCGTACTCGAAGGAAATGTTGGTGACGACGACTCGGTGTTTCCGATGAAAAGTAAATAAAGTGCGATATAAAAGGAAAGCTTGTACTGCGGCAAAAATCAAATATATATTAAAAAATTAAAAATTTACATAGAAATTTTAACGACATATTTTTCCTTGTCAACCTAAAGTCTGTCTTTTCTAGACAACTAAATAAAACTTAAATAAAGGAGGTTAAGCTCCGACCTCCATGTCGCTCACACAAGGTATTTGTAGGACTGCAACGCCACTGGCTTATAATGAAGGAAGGAATAGAGCCTCAATTGCTCGCAGTCTTTTTAAACTTTTTTATTGGTTGTTTCTATTTTTCGACAGGTCCAGAGAAAGTGTTACACTCTTTTGCCGGTTATTCCTGATTCCCAATTGCTTAAAGCCTTCACTTCAGTTAATAACTTAATGCAGTCATAATAATCAGCCTTAGACGTTCACAGAATTAGCAAGTTGAAATGGCAATGGGCAGGCCACATCGCTCGTAGAACTGATAACCGATGGGGAAGAAAGGTTCTTGAGTGGCGACCACGAACCGGAAAGCGCAGTGTAGGCAGGCCACATCGCTCGTAGAACTGATAACCGATGGGGAAGAAAGGTTCTCGAGTGGCGACCACGAACCGGAAAGCGCAGTGTAGGCTGGCCCCCCACTCGGTGGACCGACGATCTGGTGAAAGCCGCGGGGAGCCCATGGATGCAGGAGGCGAGCAGCCGCTCAAGATGGCGCGCTCTGGGGGAGGCCTATGTTCAGCAGTTGACGACATCAGGCTGTTGATGATGATGATAATGAGACGTTCACAGCTGAATATTAAAGCGTCCTTAATAAAGAGTCACTTCGAGCGGTTGCTTGCCTCATGTTGCCAACGGCTTCTCGCAGTTTTAACCAAGTCGTCCAAGTATGTTTTCCGGTTCATGGTCTTCACTCGAAAACCTTTCTTCCCCATCGGTAACCGGTTTTGCAAGCGAAGTGGCTTGCCATTTAAACTTGCTAGGTCTAAGACCTAAAAGATTTCGGTAACTTTGGTTCTCCAGCGGATCTCCTCATTTCGGATGCAATAGTTTCAAATATCCATAGCAAAACGTTTTCTAACAATTTCATGAAAGCTTCGACTAGATATCAAATATGTAGGTACAGTAAACCAAGCGCCCGTGAGCGTTGTGCCGGAATTTATACCGCCATTTTCAGTCAGGTCAGTCAGTGGTTTTTCGATCAGATATTAATCAAGTTGCCAGGCAGACCTTGCAACTTTAAATTGTTTCGATTTTGCAAATGGAGCAAAGCTAGCAGTATACCTACCTACTTATCTGCTGGCTAGGCTACCTCATCATAATCTTCATCTCGCTGAAGACGTCTACTACTGAACATAGGCCTCCCCCAGAGAGCACCACTTTGAGCAGCTGCTCGCCTCCTCCATCCATCGGCTACCTATACACCTATAATTTTATACCTGTATATACTATGCATGGTTAGGATACCTATCCTCCTTGAAAACTAATTTCATAAAACAAAAAGTAGTTTACCTATAGGCCATGTGGCAGGCCGCTATGTTCTAACCGTCGCGCAACTGTAAAGTTCAAACCTTGAGTCAAATGAATTTAATTTAATGTACTCCTTTTGTATCAACTATAATTTTTTTTAAATCTCTTCAACTGCATGAATAAATAAAGTACCTGGCATAGCTTTGAACAAACAAAGAGCGGTTCTAAAAATGTATTTTTGCTTCATCTGCAGACTAGACCGTGGCTGGCGTTTATGAGAAAACTTTAACACGTACGGTTCATAGCAACTTTTGTATCGCCACTTTGCACTATGCGACAGCAGTTTGGAATATAGCAACTACTTTCAAAGTTCTTTCAATGTTTACCAAATAGGTACCCTGCACTTTGCTGGCTTTTCTTTATAAGTGTTTGAGTATGTTCCAACCTGATGTTAAGTGGCAGGTGCTAACACATTGTTAGGTGCATCTTATTTAAGTGCCAAGGAACTTAATATGGTCATTATCATTATCATCATCACTATTGAGCATAGGCCTTCCCCAAAGAGCACCACTTTGAGCGGCTGCTTGCCTCCTGCATTCATCGGCTCCCCGCGGTGTCCACTTAGTCGGCCGGCCTACGCTGCGTTTTCCGGTTCGTAGTCGCCACTCGAGAATCTTGTTCCCCATCAGTTTTCAGCTCTACGAGCGATGTGGCCTGCCCACTGCCACTTCATCTTGCTTCTTCTACCCCGTGGTAGATGGCAATATTTTGCGTTAGAACCATAGGCATAAATAAAAAGGGCGAAGATGAAGTCCGCCCTTATATTAGTTATAAACTAGTTCTGCGTCGCGCTCTTTGTCGTTCATGACGAGAACTGGCATGAGAGAACATTATTATGTAAGGTCTCATCTATAGGTATCTTTATTACCCATGGAAAGTTGTGTGCGTTGAGCAACCGTTCGACCCCTCTTTCACAGAAGGCCTTGCTTCGAGTAAAACCTTCGGCACAAAATAATTAATTAGTGTACTATTATTAATTCAGGGCGCCTCATAGTTATACTACAAACCGCGGTTTCATTATTATCTTTGAATGCTTTGAAACTCGGGTTGTTAGACGAGGCGGTATGATCATATAATATCAGTCTGCCTAGTGAAACTAGCAAACAAGAAAAACGTTGAGTGCTTTTCAATAGCTTTTAGCCTCAGTAGCTAAAATCTTTAAGCTTTTAGCTTTTATAGCTAATGTCATACGTTGCACCGTTTATAACTAAATGCAATTATGTTCGTTATAAATATCAGACATAAAATCGTTTTACGATCCTCTGAAAGTTCTCTGAAATTGTGAATTAACACTGCAGTTGCAATAAAATATTATAAGGTTATTAACTGCAGTTAGACAGTAGCAGTAAAATGGCCGGCCCCCACTAGGCGGACCGACAATCTGGTTAAAACCATGGGAAGCCGATGGATGCAGGAAGCGAGCAGCTGTTCACAGTGGCGCTTTGTGGAGGAGCCCATATTCAGCATTGGACGTCTTCAGGCTGTTGATGATGATGATGTGAAATGGAAATCAGTGGTGAAGCTAATGAATCGAAACTAATATTAGTATGTTTTCGCTAAAGCTAATTATTATTCGAACTCAAATCACGCCACAGCTAATGAACCGTAATTAGGTCATGTGCAGCATATTATAGATATATATATAGGAACTATAATAGTACGTGCATGAAATGACAGCTCGCCACGGTCAGCTTGTGTCCCAGATTGCGGGTACGGCGGTTTGTATATACCAACCTTTGAATCGGAAACCACAATATCAACCAGCTGGAAGACGTCCACTGCTGATCGTAAGCACTCCCCAACTGTGTGATGTCTCAGGATGACGTGGCTGTGTCGCTTAACATCAGGTGAATGACTAGCTCGTCACGTCATTCAATCGCATAAAAAACGCACACACTTTCGACGCTTATCACACGGGGGGGTTTGCAATTGGGTACCACAATCTAAGTTAATTAGTTCTTCTTCTTCTTGTCGTGTAGGCAAGTGGTCAGACCTGGTGTCAGAATTTTTAGGCCGCCCAAAGGTTTGCCTTAACGACTATTGTCTTACGACAACAGCCGGGACCGATGGCTTAACGTGCCCTCCGAAGCAGGGTAGCGCTCAGTTTTGATAACACTTTTGGCTGTAGCGGTCACCCATCAAAGTAGTGACCGCAGCGTACGTTGCTTAACTTTACCGACCGGTTAGAAATGGCTAGTCATTCTTCGCTATGAGCGCCAATGCTAGCTTACAGCTTGACGTTGATATTTTTATTATTTGTCTTATTTCTTTTCATGTTAATTCTTTTTGAAAACAAAGCTATTATTATTTATTCTATACTCAGAAACGGGATAAGACAGTACTACCAACTTATGCTCCCTTTGCTACGGATAACACTATATTTTGATAAGAAATTTAATTATCTTTATTAATACAAAACTGAAGTTGGAGCAACCTTACCGCAATTAATTTTAAACAAATGAAAGCCAACACTTCCTTAGACTAGCAAAACCACAGACTTAGAATTTTTTCGTTACTCTCAAAAGACTCACGAAGCTTGGGAGCGAGAAGTACAAATCAAGTACACACTACTCGAGAGGAAAAAAGATAGTGAAATAATGGTGGATGTGTCAGAGTACTAGCACAAGAAGAGCCCATAAGAACCCAGTCTGTTTCACGACGAAGAGCATATTGATCATGTACTACCATAATTCCGTTATCAAAGTGCAAATTACTATTTCAGTGGCTTTTAAATCTTATTCCGTAAGTGAATGTGATGTTATAAAACATACTAACCCGAACAAATACACGTATCACAGCAAAATCGCAAAGTTTATTGCATTATTAATAGTCATATTTTGTTAATTTTGGTGCGGTATCTGGATGTAAGACCTGTTTGTTTTGTAGATTGGGAATGCTCCTTTCGATATACCGCAGTATTTCAGTGTTTTGGTTTATTATTATTTAGCAATTTTACTCCAAAGTTTGAAGGATCTCAGTACATAAAATGCCTGCTATTTTATTTAAAAAACTATGGGTGCTAGATAGGTTCAATATTTTGTAAATACTACAGTTAACTTGTCGCAAATATTCAAGATCTTAATCATAATAACAGTTTTTCACACACTCAATTTCTTAAATTTCTTGTCCATTTTCAAACTTTCATTGTTGGTCTTGTACATTCTAAGCCTATGATTAAAACAATAAATAATATGCCAGGGCAATTATATCTAAAAAGCGACGTAGAAAAAAGAATACCAAATCGCAATGACCATTTTGTTTAATGAGATACTACGATATCATAGAAATCTTAATAAATAATGGTAGCCTTATAATACGGCTAAAGGTTGCATCAAACGGGTGCGGTAGGCCACGTCTATAGCATTGGCAGCTGGGAACCGCGACGAGCTGTCATTTACATAAGCAACGCGGCCTACCACGGGCGGTTTGTTCCAACCTTAAAATGCGACATTCGACATCTATATTTACGCTCTGATCGTTGGTCTAGAAAATTTGATCACAAAATGTATGATTTTGCAAAATAGATTCCTTGTTTTAGATTCGCTTTTAATGTTCTTGTTGTTTAGTCTAAGTGTGATTCTGCGTAGGTATGAAATTACGAAATGATAACAAAAGAGCGTAGGCGGATACAGGAGCACGTGTAAACATTTGCGTATCTACACAATTTCAACATAGTGCAAAAGAAACAGTGAACCAGTCAAGATCCGAGTGGCACTGCAAGTACCTACTGCAACTGTCATGGGCGGCCATAACGCTTAACATCAGGCGAAATTAATTGAAACAAAAATATATAGAGAAAATATTATATAATATCATGGAACAAACAGGAGAGGAATGTCAATACACCAAGAAAACCGCGTAGATCAGAAATATGCCAAAAACCGTTATGGACCTAGATGGCGCTGCAAAATGAGCGGGCTATACGGCTAGCTACGGCAGGCTAGGTTTAAACCGGGTTTTTGCCATATTTCTGATCTACGCTGTTTTCTTGGTGTATTGGCATTCCTCTCCTCCTTGTTCCATGATAATATAAAAATACCAATTCACGAAGATACACATAAAGATAAGTGAATAATTTATTCAAAAATATTCGACGAAAAGTGTAGTTCGAAGGCGGTCTAATCGCCCAACTTCTCAGTATCTACTTTTCTTAAATTGCTTAAAATTTCTTCTCACTAATGAAAGCTTGCCAACTGAATAAAATCATTTACTCACAACTTGAATGACATATTTTCCATTAAGTTTCCCAACTGTGTTTACTGTGACAATGGCTTACCTACTGCGCAACATGATAACTATAGAGTATGACAGACAGGCACTGATTTTCTTGCTCTCGATGTTTCCATTGTTTATTATACCTACGATGGCGGAGTATCAAATGTATAGAAAGATAAGGAGGTTAAGGTGGAACGTTACACTAGCGCGGGAAATTCAAATTTCCTTGCGTTCTTTTGCCAATAATAGCTTAATTACTCAACGTGATCACATGAAAACTAATTTTGCGGAAATAAATAGAATGTATCAAAACACAAATATATTATGTGCAAAATGTTGTCCAAATTAGTTTACCGGTTTTGTCATAAACAAACAAACCAACAATATCTAATACAAAAATATGACTCTGGGTTACAAACTCGCTAATTAACTCATACATACAAAGTCTAAAAACGTACCTAATCAATTATCGTAATCAAACTATAGCAAGTTGCGTGATCCGCGTAGCTACCGGCACATTACGTGAATTGATCTCGTAGCATCGTAGCCGCTACGTTATCTAAAGCTACGGAATACGTTATGTAGCGGGAACTTTTTATTTTGAAACGCGTCTGGATTTCAGATGGAAGCTGTTTCGAAACCTTATTCTTGAGAACTTATTCGAGAGTTATTGGTATTTTGAGGATATATTAGTCGTTTTTGAATAAAAAAGTTATGGCTAAAGAAATTGTACTTTATACTTTGACTATGAGTTACTGGTAACCTGTATATTTCATTTAAAATTTGCATCTATTAGATCAGGTTAATAAATAAGTTGATTAGTTATTGTTAACCATAGTAGATGAAGCTCCAATTTAATATATACCTTGTCCATTTTATTAATGGTATTTTGACAGTTCGACGACTGACAAGTTAGGGATGTTGTAAAGATTCTCGAATGTGATTGTTGCGCACGCGGGGTCGTCCCTCGGGCGCGTTGTGGCCGCGCTCTCTCCTTCTCTTTCGCACACGCGGTACGGCGCGTCGTGGGTGCTAGGCACAACTGCGGCGCTGGGTCGGGGACGGCGGGCAGCTTCCGCTATGGCACGGAAGCTACAGAGTTTGATATGAAACTACCCAGAGTTTGATATGAAACTACCCAGAGTTTGATATGAAACTATCCAGAGTTGCCGTCCGACCTGCGCCGCTACGACGCGAGCACCGGTATGCGATGCGGCCCGCTCGGCGCTACCTCCGCGGTGCGCGGGGGGGTGGGCTCCGTTTACCGAGGAGAGGTTCTCGACTCGGCCGCCGGTGGAGTCCACCTCAGTGCGCAGACTTGCGTTGTACTCGGCGATCGGGATGCCTCTGCCGCTTGTGGCAGGGGGAGGCAGGGGGGTGTTGAAATAAGACACGCTGTACACGGGAACAAGCGAGTCTTCAAGCCAGCCAAGCCTATCCTAGCTCAGCCTATCTTCTTCTTCTACTGGAACCTGAAGGTCTTCCTAGCTGATTTCTTCCTTTAGAGTCTTCTTTTCTTCCTTTTCTTCTTATTGTCACCTTGAAACTACCGCTGCTGCTGAGCGCTTGATCTTGCTCGCTTAAGTACCTCGGTGCATTACTTTACAGAGAGCACCTATTTTCTGCCTACATTTGTGTCTTAATTTTCTCTTTGGCTGGCTCGGAAAACCTCGCATATCTTTATTGAGGAATTAGGTAGACAAATAAAACTTATACCAAATGATAGCTTATTCTAAGACCTATCTTCTGACCTATTTGCCTAATTCCTAACTTTTATACTCTCTTTATTATTTCCAAAAAACCTCTTAATTTTTTGGCGAAGTTGGCCGACATACCACTTTGTACAAGTTTCTTATTTACAAAAATGCTTCGTCTGAGTACTTTTACGTTAGATCTAGCTATTTACAATAACAAAACCAACAAAAACCTAACGCAATTCCTAAATATTAGCATTTTATATCTTCTTCATAATAATCCGTGCGTGAGCGGGACGCCGCTATTGTTCAGTCTTGGCTCTCGCTCGCACGGCCAACTTCCTTGTAGAGAGGGACGCCGCTATCTCGCCGCGCCGCCTCTCGTTCTTTGGGTGGTCGCCGACATCCTCCCCCTCGTGCGCAGCACCGACTCCTGACCCGGCGACCTCGTGTTCTTTGACCCGTAGCGTCTCGTTGGCAGGAACCAGCAGCACCACTTTGGAGCTGGGGCGTTTGAGGATGCCCCCCGTGGTGTGCACCTCGATGATCCTTGTTCTGCCATCAGGTCCCGGATAGGTAGCGATGACTTCTCCCCTTGGCCAGATGTTCCTTGGCAGTGTGGAGTCGACGATGAGAACAACATCTCCACACTGCAGGTCCCTTGTGGTGGCTTTCCCGTCGACTCTTCTCGGGATCAGAGTTGGTAGGTACTCTTTCACCCATCTTGCCCAGAAGTGGTCGGCCAGCCGCTGTGCAATCTTCCATGTTCTTTGGCCCTTGAAGTCTTCATCGGTGAAGGCGCCAATTCTTGGCGCACCGCAGGATCTCCCAATCAAAAAATGGTTCGGCGTGAGTGCTTCTTCCCCGGCCAAGTCGTCGTTGACGAGTGGTCGCGAGTTCACGACGTGTTCTGCCTCCAGAAGCAGCGTGTGGAGGACTTCTTCCTTGGGGTGCTTCTCTCGTAGCGTCGCTGCCAGGGCTGTCTTGATGGACCGGACCAGGCGTTCCCATGCTCCCCCCATGTTTGGCGCACCCGGTGGTATGAACTTCCACCGGATCCCCATCTTCTCTGCTTCCATCGCGACGTCTTCGATCTTCAGATCTTCCGTAGCCTCTTGCAGTTCCTTGTTCGCCCGTACGAAGTTGGTGCCATTGTCGCTGAACATCGTTTTCGGTGTTCCCCTTCTCGCAGCCATTCTTCGCAGCGCCAGAATCATCGAGTCGGCCGATAGAGATGCGGCCAACTCAATGTGAACTGCCCTCGTAGTCAGACAGGTAAACAGTGCCCCCCATCTCTTCTCGTGACGACGGCCCACAGTAACTGTGAGGGGGCCGAAGTAATCCACCGCCGTGCAGGTGAAGGGTGGCTTTCCAAACCGTAGTCTTTCCTTGGGCAAATCTCCAGGGGGAGGTGTAAGTGGTAACCCCCTGTGTACCTTGCACCATTGGCACTGGTGCGCGATCGACCGGACGGCCGACCTTAGCCCAAGGACCCAAAAGCGCTGCCTGACTTCGTTGATGACCGTCGCGTGGTTGCCGTGGTTGAAGACCTCGTGGTGGTGTTGGATGAGCAGCTTCGTGATATGGTGCTTGTGGTGCAGCACCACCGGCCGTCGGAAGCTCCTCTCCAGGTCTGCTGCGGCGTCGATTCTTCCCTTAATGCGCAGCAGACCTTCCTCTTCAATAACGTCGAGCTTCTTCAACTTGCTTGTTTTATCGAGAGACTTCATCTTCTTAATACAGGATATCTCTTCTCTGAAGCTCTCTTCTTGACTTCTTCTCAGAAGTAGCTTCTCTGCTTCTTCTAAGTACGTTGGTTCCAGGGGTATCAATCTTCTTTCTTCTTGACTCTTCTCTATGGGTCCAATCTTCTTCTTGGTTCTTTTGGGATTCTTTTTCCAGGTAGGATCTTTCCTTTCTTCTGCTCTGGAGAGGTTCACCGCTTCTTTCTTCTTTCTGCATAGGTCGATGAATTGTAACATCCGTGCGGTGGCCCTCAACAGACGAGTCCAGCTGGAAAATCTTGGTGGATCTGGAGTTGGTAATTCGGTGACGATCTTCACGACGGCGACTGTTGGCTTTTCCTTTTCCTCTCCCGTGGCCTCTGCCTTGAAGGTTCGCGGCTTCGGCCAGTGTTCTTCATCTTTCCTCAGGAACGCTGGACCGATGAACCATCTATGACTTCCGCTGAACTCCTTCGGGATGCCTCTGGTCGCGTCGTCAGCTGGGTTGTGTGCTGTAGGCACCCAGCGCCATTCTTGCGGTTTGGACGTGTCTTCTATCTCGGCGAGACGATGTGCTACGAACGGCTTGAAGCTCCTCGGGTCTGACTTGATCCATGCTAGGACGGTGCTTGAGTCAGTCCAGTAAGTCTTCTTCTTCGGCTTGATGTCCAGTTCCTCTTCCACCGATCTCGCCATCCTAGTTCCCAACAGAGCGGCCTGTAGTTCAAGCCGCGGGATTGAGACCGGCTTCAGTGGTGTGACTCTGGCCTTCCCGGCTAGGAGCGTGACGCCGTACTCCCCCTCGTGTAGCAGCTGCCTCCAGTAGACCGCGCATGCGAATGCCACTTCGCTAGCATCCGTGAAGACGTGGAGTTCCCCCTCAAAGCTGGACCTGGTGACGCATCTTGGTATTCGCAGATTCTTCAGTAGCCGCAGGCTGTCCAGGTAGCTTCTCCACAATACTTCCTCTTCTGGTGCGATTTCGTCGTCCCATCCAACTCCGCTCCTCCATATGTCTTGAAGAAGTCTCTTCCCCTGAATGAGCACTGGTGATGCCAACCCCATAGGATCGAAGGTCGACATCACGGCACTCGTGACTTCCCTCTTAGTCGGAGTCTTCCTCAATTCGATGACGTCTTCTTGAACGTTGCGTAAGCTCGTCCTGAATCCCATTTCATCTTCCTCGGTGAACCATCGAAGTCCTAATGTCTTTTCTTCTTTGGACCCCAGTTCAACTTCTTTGTTTCCAAAGTCTTCATGTGTGAGTCTTCTGATGACCCCTGGCTTGTTTGATGCCCATCCTCGTAGCTCGAACTTAGCTTTCCGATGAATTGCATCCACTTCACTGGCTATCTTGATGGCTTCTTCCTCTGTCTCGAAGCTGTGCAGATAGTCATCCATATAATGGTTCTTCTCTATCGCTAGCACCGCCTCCGGATACCCTTCCTGATGGTCGGCGGCGTTCCTGTTCTTCACATATATCGCAGAGCTTGGAGAGCAGGCTGCCCCGAAGATGACGGACGTCATCCGATACTCCTTCGGTACCCCAGACCGCTGATCTCCCCTCCACAGGAACCTTAGGCTGTCGCGATCTTCTTCTCGTATCTTGATCTGGAGAAACATTTCCTTGATATCCGCCACCACGGCGACTGGATGCTGGCGGAATCGTAGCAGGACCCCAAAGAGTGACTGCAACAAATCTGGTCCCGGTAGCAGCGCATCGTTGAGACTTTTCCCGGCGAACTTGGCAGCGGCGTCGAAGACCAATCTCTTCTTCTTCTTGGTGGGGTGAGTGACGGCGAAGTGAGGTAGATACCATTTGCGATCAGACGTTGATTCCTGGTGAACTTCTTCCGCATATCCATTGTCGAGGAGGTTATGGATCTGCATCTGGTACTCTTGCTTCAACTCCTCGTCCTTGTCCAACTTCTTCTCGATTCCCCTTAGTCTGGTCTCCGCCGACTGGTAGTTGTCAGGCATCTTGTCATCTTCACTCCTCCATAGCAGTCCCGTCTCAAAGCGCCCGTCCTCCAGTCTTCGAGTGGTTTTCTCCAGAATCTTCAGCGCTTTTCCTTCCGCATCTGTGCTGGGCCGACGTGGTTGAACCCCCAGAGACTCGATGGCGAAGTGATCCTTGATCAGCTGATCCATCTCTTCTTCTTGCGTAGCCACGTGTGCGCAGGTGACGAAGTTCACTTGTTTCGATGCTCCTCCGTCATACCCGTGTAGCACCCACCCGAGGTAGGTAAGGGATGCCACGGGTTCATTCTTCTTCCCGGCGCGGGTGGTTCTTGATACTATGAGTCCCCAATTATCTTGTCCGATGAGTAGCTTGGGTGGTTCTTCTTCATAACATAGCTGGTCGGTCAGTTTGAACAGATGAGCGCATTCTTCTATTCTTGATCGGTCGATCTTCTGGGACGTGAGATTGAGTCCATCAATAGTTCGCGCCCCAGCAACTTCTCTCTTCAACGGCTGGTGGATCCCCTTGATCTTCACATTGACCTTCATGGAGTCCTTCTTCATGATGGTCTTTCCTCCAACGGTCTCCAGGAACAGCGCCTCCTTTGGTCCCCTGAGGCCGACTTGATCCACCACCGAAGAGTCGATGAGTGTCACCGTTGACCCTTCATCCAGGAGAGCCAGCACTCTGGTTGTTCCCCTTGGTCCATATATTTCCACTGGAACCATCTTCAGGTATGCTTTGGACGTCTTCATTGCGTTCACCGAAAGCCTCACGTTGTTGGCAACTTCCTTCTTCTCTTCCTGCTTCCGTTCCGATGGCCTGTCTTCATGGAGCAGTTGATGATGCCAACGACCGCAGAACTTGCACGTCGGTTTCTTGCAGCCTTCCTTCCGGTGTCGTCCTCGTAGGCACTTGTAGCAATACCTTGACTTGAGTGCGATCTCCCATCTTTCTTTCTTAGATGCTTGAAGAAACTTGCGGCATTCGAGCAGTTGATGATGTTCTTCACAGAGCGGGCATATCGTATTCTCCGCGCTCGACGTTTTCTGTGGGTACGGCGTCTTCCCTTCTTGCTCAGTCGCAGCATGCGCAGCTTGCCTCTGCACTTGCTGTCTTCTCCCGGTGACTGGCTCCTTCGGTGCGAATGGTGCGCACCGATCTGCTTCCCCGTCGAGGAACTCCGCCATCATCGCCAAATCCGCGTCTTCCTTGTCGTATCTGTGGTCCATCCACTTGTTCAGTAATACTGGAGACATCTTATCCGTAATTGCCTTCAGCATTTCTGGTGACCTCAGGTACTCTGGCTTCTTGAGCCCCTTCACCGCTGCGACGCTGTTGCTCACGTGACTGGCGAACACGCAGATGTCGCTGGGTGCGTCCCTGATCTTCGGTAGCGCTCGAAGCTTGTCCATCTCCGCGAGGACCAGGACGTCTGGTCTGCCAAACCGTTGACGAAGCCTCCTCATTATTTCGTCAGGCAGACCGTCCGAGTACAGGACGTTTTTGACCGCGTCCCGTGCCGCTCCTTTCACTGCCTTCCGTAGCCTCACCATGTTCTGGACTTTGGAAAAGAGCGGGGCTGTGTCTTCATACACTGACTTGAAGGCCAGCCATTCTTCACTGTCGCCGTCGAAGCAGGGCAGCTCGAACATGTAGGCTGGAGGTGCCGCTTCTGTTCTCGGCGCGTCGTAGATAGTCTTCTTGGTGACTTCAGCTAGGTTCCTATCTCCATCTTGAACGGCTTCCGGCTTGGCGGCGACCGGAGAATCCTCTTGAAGCTGCCCCTTCCCGGACACCTTCCTTGGCGGCCCCTCCCCGGACCGGTCTCTCTTCGGACGCCTCTCCATAGGCATCCTCTCCGACGCCTTCCGCCCTTCTCTGGGTGTGGTCTTCTCTGGGTGCCCCTCCGCGGACGCCCCTACCACCGTCGCCTCCTGCCCCTCCCCGGGCGTGGACTTATCAGGATGCCCTCCAACGCCGGACATCCCCTCCACTGTCGACTGGACCCAGTTCTTCGTTTGTTCAAGACGGTCTTCCGGTTCTTCACAGACTGAATCGTTGTCCTCGTCTTCAATCTGTAGCATTTGTAGCCGCACCTCGGCTAGCTTCCTGGCAGCTGTAGCTTGGGCTTCCTCTAACTGCCGACGAACCAGTTCGGCACGGATCTCCAATTCTTCTCGTCTTCTGTTATTCCGCGTTGATCGTACCGATGCGGCTGGTCGGCTTTTGGCTTCTGGCTGCTTGGTCTTCTCGGTCTTCTCGACGGTCTTCTCGCCGACGATGGTTCGGTCTGCCTCCCCAGTTCTACTCGTCATACAGGAACTCGACGAGCAGATGATGCTGGACGTTGACACCCCGGTTGTGGCAGCGTTGTCCTCAGTAGTCGGCGCTGTCACGTCGGTCGGCGGCGCTTGTGCCACCGTAGTCGCGGCCCCTTGTTGACTTCTCGTGGTCGGCATCCTGGAGCTGGCACAACCTGCAAGCCTCTTCAAATCCGGCTCGAAGGACCAGCTGTTGCGCACGCGGGGTCGTCCCTCGGGCGCGTTGTGGCCGCGCTCTCTCCTTCTCTTTCGCACACGCGGTACGGCGCGTCGTGGGTGCTAGGCACAACTGCGGCGCTGGGTCGGGGACGGCGGGCAGCTTCCGCTATGGCACGGAAGCTACAGAGTTTGATATGAAACTACCCAGAGTTTGATATGAAACTACCCAGAGTTTGATATGAAACTATCCAGAGTTGCCGTCCGACCTGCGCCGCTACGACGCGAGCACCGGTATGCGATGCGGCCCGCTCGGCGCTACCTCCGCGGTGCGCGGGGGGGTGGGCTCCGTTTACCGAGGAGAGGTTCTCGACTCGGCCGCCGGTGGAGTCCACCTCAGTGCGCAGACTTGCGTTGTACTCGGCGATCGGGATGCCTCTGCCGCTTGTGGCAGGGGGAGGCAGGGGGGTGTTGAAATAAGACACGCTGTACACGGGAACAAGCGAGTCTTCAAGCCAGCCAAGCCTATCCTAGCTCAGCCTATCTTCTTCTTCTACTGGAACCTGAAGGTCTTCCTAGCTGATTTCTTCCTTTAGAGTCTTCTTTTCTTCCTTTTCTTCTTATTGTCACCTTGAAACTACCGCTGCTGCTGAGCGCTTGATCTTGCTCGCTTAAGTACCTCGGTGCATTACTTTACAGAGAGCACCTATTTTCTGCCTACATTTGTGTCTTAATTTTCTCTTTGGCTGGCTCGGAAAACCTCGCATATCTTTATTGAGGAATTAGGTAGACAAATAAAACTTATACCAAATGATAGCTTATTCTAAGACCTATCTTCTGACCTATTTGCCTAATTCCTAACTTTTATACTCTCTTTATTATTTCCAAAAAACCTCTTAATTTTTTGGCGAAGTTGGCCGACATACCACTTTGTACAAGTTTCTTATTTACAAAAATGCTTCGTCTGAGTACTTTTACGTTAGATCTAGCTATTTACAATAACAAAACCAACAAAAACCTAACGCAATTCCTAAATATTAGCATTTTATATCTTCTTCATAATAATCCGTGCGTGAGCGGGACGCCGCTATTGTTCAGTCTTGGCTCTCGCTCGCACGGCCAACTTCCTTGTAGAGAGGGACGCCGCTATCTCGCCGCGCCGCCTCTCGTTCTTTGGGTGGTCGCCGACAGTGATATCATTCCGATTGTACTATTATCATTAATTGAACTAGGTACGTGAACGTAATAATCGATACGATAACTGTACATTTTGATTTAGTTTTGATAAATTCCGTGAAGTACAATATTATTGGTATGAAATTTTAACGTAAACAATACGAAATTTCATGGGCGTGAGCTGTCAAAAAACCATTCATAAAATGGACAAGGTGTAGTACTATAACTAGTACTATAGAATAGAATAGAATAGAGTGGTTTTTTTTTTTAATATTATGAAGCACTCAACATATTGTAAATTATAATAAGTCTTGTGGATCATAAATTCTTGTCAAACATGAACAACACATCATCTTACACATAAAGCATCATCAGATATTTAAGTTCCTACGTATTATTCCATTTTATTAAAACATATAAAGTTTCACGCTGTAAATGAGCGTTACACAATTTTCACATACACAAATTAAACATACAACATTTATTATTAGATTAGCTGTAAAGGGGCTTAGGTATCCAGAACAGATTTATGCACAGTGGTAACCTCCAAGTGACTGTAGTCATTGTCAAGGTATTCTTTTATGCTGTACAGTGTCTTATCTAACAAGAGCATCTTTACGCGGTTGGCAAATTGAACTTCGTTAGTTATTAGCTTTATACACTCTGGAAGCTTGTTGAATATTTTTTGGACCTTAACGATTGGCAACCTATTTGACATACTTAACCTATGGTTAGTTGGTTCCAGCATTATTTTATTTCTACAGCTGCGTTTACCCATGGTTTCTCTAAATTTGTATTTATTTATATTTTTTCTCACGTACTTAATTATTTCCATTATATATAAAGCTACTAATGTCATAATTTGAAGTGCCTTAAAAGGCTCTCTACAAGAGTCTCTGTACTCACAGCCCATTAGAACTCTAATCGCTCGTTTCTGCATTTTTAAAACTCTTTGGAAATCAGTCGAACCACCCCATAAGATGATGCCATATGACAGAATTGAGTGAATATATGCATAGTATATTTCTTTTAAATTAGAAGGCGTTGTTATTGATTTAAGAAGCTTTAAGGCATATATGCCCTTTGCTATTTTTTTGCAAGTTGAATCCACCTGCTGTTTCCAAGTCAAAGCTGGATCTAGCCCAAAACCCAACAATTTCACTATACTTGAGGAGCAGCAAGTGGTTCCATCATGCAGTGTCAAAGAGTAATCTTTTTGTTTAGGTGACATGGTGTTAAACAACATAACTTTTGTTTTATCGGAGTTCAGCAAAAGACCGTTAATTTTAAACCAGTCACTTAATTTATGCATTGTGTCTTTAATAATTAGTTCAAGAATATCTATTTTGTCTGCTGCTAAAACAATAGTTGTGTCATCTGTGTACTGCACAATTTTGCCATTTATATTTAGGGTAGCTGGTAGTTGCTATAATAAATGGGAGCTTTATCTCACGATACTAAATGACTAAACACCCGTCCCAACTTCGCATGAGTTACTTAAATTTACGCTCTAACCCATAGGGAAGAGAAAAGAGAGGTGGAAAAAGATAGGGTGAAAAGATAAACGGATGCGTTCGTCCATTTATCTTTTTAGACTTTTACCGTGAAGGGAGGATGATCAACCGACAACCAATGAGCGTCCAATTTTTTGGTGTGCCAAGTTGACGAGAACTTAACAAATGTACGAGAGCTGTTGCTTATAGAAGTTTTTATTTTAATAGACTTTAGTGCAGACAGTGTAGTGTATGTGAGTTAATAATGATAGTCATACCTACATTATGACTATACCGACTATACTAACCCCCTACCTGGCTGGTTGATTGGTTGGGTACCTAGACCTAAGTCTCACTATCTCATGCACGAGCGTCAGGACAGTTACTATACTCTTTGGTCAGTCTCACTAGAGCCGTCGGACAGAGTGGCCGTATCCACGTCTCTGAGCCAGTGTCAGATAAACACTCAGCATACAATATAAACTACAGACAGCATTAATTATTGTTCTTGCAGTTGCTACCTTGCAAATGCCGTCGCTCCATCTCACCACAGGGCGTCGTAACTACGTCTGCCAAATTGCAGTCTCCAGAACACAAGATACATTTTAATATGACCACACGCGACCACCACCACCTATTTAAAAATAACATGCCTAGTTTAAAAGATTAGTAATTATAATTTATACCAGTAGGTACTATGAAGTTTTCTGTAATTGTTAAACAATGGTTCTAGCATTCAAGGGATATTTTTATTCTTACCCTCAGAATTAACTATTGTACCACAGGTCGTTATGTAAAGCTAATATTATCTTCGAATTGCCAACATGTGCGAGCCATTTCCTAAAGGTCAAGAGGTCTGGCTGCTAGTTTATTAAATGTCTGCTCGACAGTCTAGGCATTCGACAGAGTGGCTTTATTTCTTCACGAGCTTTTGACTGGTGAAATGGAAACAAATTTATTCAAAAAGATAACGCAATTAATGTTAATTTTAGTAGCATACTACTACTAATCTTACTACTGTGTTACTAATGGATCCAACTGCAATAAAAATAAATATTACTAAAAATGTTAGATCCCTCAAGAGATCGTTTTGGGGCATCAAACCGGAATAGACCGTTCAATAAAAGCAAGGGTGTAAGCACCCTTAAAAGGCACTTTAGAGAAGGGATTATCATTAGAGTTATTTCGTTTTGTTATTTTCGTTTTGTAACGTTATTTAATGTTATTTGAATTTTATATATTATAACGTTAACATTATTTTTGTACCTTATTTTGTCATTTTTAAGTAAGAATATTAATAAGTTTTGATTGAAGTATACCCTTGAAAATAATGAGAGTAAAACAAGCTTTTCAATTATTCTGACAGTCTTTATTGTTATTTTATTTATTTAGCAAAATAACAATTTACAGCATCTTAATAATAAGATAACATAAAATTCACCATTCAAACATATAAGTAGATAGATTCGTCACAAATAGCTTAACAATAAAATATCTAGAAATCAAATCGGTGAGTTAACAAGGAAAGCCTCTTAGAAATACTATGAAATTCATGATTTAGTGAGATAACCTTCGTCAAAGTCGTGAACTTTATAGAATGAAGCTGAATATTAAATGTTCGGTTAAAAGATATTGGAACAAGTACCTTGGCTTGAGATAGAAATGATATGTTCGTAAAATTGTAAAGCCGTGTCACCTCCTCGTGTTTTTTCGAAACAGTACACAAAAACATCCAAAGAGTGTATATAATTCTATGCACCTCGGAAGCCAAAACTAGAAAAATGGGTATGGCCACGCCCCTTTGTTGCGATGTTTTGTGTAATGTTTGTCAAAAAACACGAGGAGACACGGCTTAAGCTAGAGGTACATAATTATAAAAGCAAAGAAGTGAATATAGACCAACATGTCAATGCTACGATAGATCATAACAATCATAAAATCCTAAGTACCTAGGTATATTAAAGAGTTTAAAATTATTTAACGAGGCAATGCTGCCAGCATTTTTGGCACGTTGCCTACTGGTTTGTTAGATTAGGTTTGTATTTTATGTATATTGTACCAGTTTACAGTTTTAGCATAGTAATTACTTTTATTTCAATGTCGTAAATCGGATGTTTAACAATTCAATCTGAATTCAAGTCAAGGCAAAAACTTTTAACATAATTAAAATTAAAAAAATATTTTCTATATCATTTCGTTTTGCGTAATTTATAAAAAAATTGTTATAAATCTTTTGGGCGTCTATTTAACTTGAAGCTTACAGTTCCAGAGACCAAGAGCTAACATTTAGGGTAGGTTTTTTGATTCGTAGATTCTAGCCAATGGTCAAAATTTGTTAGAATTTTTGACCATTGGTTACCTTAGCCACGGATCAAAACCCCCATCCTAAATCAACACAAATTCACATGGTTACATAACATGACGTCACGTCACACGTAGCGTATGATGGATGTCCGTGTAAACGGCTTGCTCGTTCATCATGTCCTAATAAGATTAACATCACAACATTAACAGCTGGGAGAGCAGGAATATCCAGATGAGAAAACTTTACTCGTTATTCTTTTGACACAGTGTTCGCAATGAATTGGCGAAGCTGACCACAGCTAGCATTTTCATGTACATTTAGTGTGCAGTAATTAAAAATGTGTCATAAAGTACCTATACGGAAAGATTGTATTGCCAACTGAACGCCACAAGAGAAACTTGGAAAGTAAACGTAGTTCAATAGTTATTTGTGCAACAAGAGAGCAAAGTTTAATTTTGCTTCGAGTGTTGATAATGAATCCCGAGCAAGCAAAGGTTTCTAGTATTGAATTACAAGCGTAACGAGTGACTCTGAGTTGGAATCCTGAGCGTAGCGAGGGATCCAAAGGCAAGATGTAAATAACATTGCTCTCGAGTGGCACATACAACTTTTCACCTCGGCAATGAGAACATAATTACAGGTAAAAAAATGCCCAAAAGTATAATAAAAAAATACGTTTTTGAGACTTTTGGTGGGAACGCAAAGATGTTCCGTTAGTATTATATTATTATCAGTGTTAAAATAAAACCTAAAACTGGCTAAATACCCTTACCGCAAAACCATAATATTAAAAAATCGCTTTTCCTCACGCAGTGAGCATAGTACGATTTTGCACACTGTTTTCTCGCAGCAAAGGATGCCTGAAAGTTGCTGAGGAGAAAAAAATACTTTCAAGCTTTGATCTTGATTGTGGCAGTGTGAGTACAAAATAAAAAAGATTTATGATTTGTACATAGTATACAATACATATAAGTATAGTAATGTTGCCTGTTTTGCGTAATCAGCAGATCAGCAGAATAATTATATTATTTGTAAAGGAAAAAATTTAATCATGAGTAGAATTTAAACCCGCATCATACATCGCTAAAGCGATGATATGAGAGAAACATGCTTTTTTATGCTAAAACGGGCATACGTTTGACAACATCTCACCTGATAGTAAGTGACGAAGTTGTCTAAGGTAGAGCACGTTTGCCCATGACATACCCATTCACTCTTGACTTGAAAAAAAAACCATGATATGCCCAGGCCAGGAGGAAGTACTGTTGCTGGAAGAGCATTCCATTCCTTGGCCGTTCGAACTATGCTCAGCAAAACTAGCTCTTCTGACAATTGATCTCATTTCGAAATTGGACGGATAGATGAGATTGATATTCCAGTTTGTGTTTTTTTTTTTCTTTTATTATAAAATTAATCTGTGTACAAAATTTCATACAAATCGGTTCAACCACTTTCACGTGAAAACACACAAACAAACAGACAGACAGTCTCGCTTGTTTATTTAGTAGGGATTGTGAAATTACTTCGCGCTCATTTACCAATACGAAGATTTCTCGTCTCGTACCAAATGCTTTGTTTACTGCCCGCCTAAATTGCCGTGGCTCTTATTTGAATTTAGTACTGCGGGTAAGACAGTATAATCAAAAGGTATATTCCCTAAGTTATGCCTCATCCATTAGTGACAAAATACAAGATAGTAGGACCGAATTAGTCAAATTCGGTCCTACATACTTAAATATTTTATGAGAGGCATTAATTATGATGTCGTCTCATGACGTAAACTTTGTTAAATAGACAAATTTTTGTGATTTATGTTCTTGTGTGTTTTAGTTTTCAAGGCCAATTTGCATTGAATTTATTAGAAGACGTAGCATAAACGTCTTAATATATAGAAAAGTTTCAATAATCACGATAATAAAAACAAGATTCATTTACATTAGTATTCGTCCAAGATAATTTCTCATAGATCCAAGATATTGCCAATCTCCACAGAAGCATCACACTTCACACTAATATTATAAACTTGAAGGTTTATTTGTGTGTTTGTTACCTCTTCTTAGCTTGGTTATAGCTTATACACTGGATTAACATATAGAATACTTTTTATCCGCGGGTAAAACCATGGGGCGCAGCTAGTAGACAAATCCCAAAGGTCCGGTTCAGACTTAAAATAATTCTCATCACCGAGCTACTACTTTTGTACCTATTAATTGTGCAGAGAATTCAGATCTTTTTCTTTAGTCTATAACATTAGGTTATCTAGTCATGTTGGTACAAAATGTCTTTATTATACTAAAATTGGCTACTAATTGAAATTTAGTACTGGACTGAGGCACTTAGGTCGACCTTATTCAATGAATTTTGGACTTTACTGCTCACAGGAGCGTAATTGGAAATTACGACTACGACCAAAAAAAATTTATTGACCTTTTCTAAACTCCGAAGAAAACTAAACGAGCTGATAAATTTAAGAAAATACTATAATTAAAAGCTATTGTGCATAAAAATTGTAACTGAATCAAGAAACAGCGGCACGGTGGCAAATAAAATGAAAAAAAAAAAAACTTAAAAGTAACTAAAACATTTTGTTGCTAAAAGTTACTATTCGAAATTTTATATAAATAACAAAAACATTCACAATACTATGTATAAACTTTAAAAAATAATGAACTGACCCTAAATTTATTACATTTTAATATAAAAATAAAAAATAAGCTCTCGCAACACAATACTTACTTTACTTAAAAATATTTACTCAACATGAGTCAAAACATATATGTCGAATTACAACACATTATATTGTCATATAAATTTTAAAATACAAATGGAACATTCACACTTAAAAATATCCATATCACACATTTCGTTAAAAAACGTTATACATTCTTTTCTTTTTTTTTTTTCAAAATACTCTATAGCTTTTGCGTTAACTTATATTATCAATTTAGTAGTAACAGTATTGATATTATAAAATATATTCTACATGACATCATTCGCCGGGCTTTTACCACCGCCAATGTTGCAGCCATTCTCGAACCGAATGGTCTCATGCGTGACGATGGTAAAAGACCCGACGGAATGACTCTGGTTCCCTGGAAGATGGGGTGGCCTTTAGTGTGGGACGCTACTTGCGTCGATACTATGGCGCCGTCACACCTTCCCGAGACACACGTTAGGGCCGGCGCCGCGGCTAATTCTGCTGAGCAGCTAAAACGGCGCAAATATAGTAATCTCGGTAGCGGTTACATATTTGAGCCGTTTGGTGTTGAGACCCTGGGTCCGTGGGGACCGGGAGCTCATCGCGTTTTCCAAAGTCTATCAGAGCGCCTGGTCGATGCGACGCGTGACCTAAATGCTGGCACTTATTTGGCCCAACGCATCAGCATTGCAATTCAACGTGGCAATGCGGCCAGCATGTTGGGTACGCTACCTACCGGTAGTGGGCTGGAGCACTTGGACTGTCTATAGGCCATCGCGGCTATTATACAGTCCATAAGTGTTCTTTGTAGTAGGTAGTGTAGCTAGTTTAGTTTAGTTTAGCTTAGTTTAGTTTAGTTTAGTTTAGTTTTTATTATTGTAGTAGTTAGCTTGAGTAATAAAGGCAATTTGCCCGTTTAAAAAAAAAAAAAAAAAAAAAAAATTCTACACTTAAAATATTTCATTGTTTCGTCAAGGCACAGTTATTTGTACTGAATAATACATAGCTTTGTGCGTAATTTAAATACATTAACATTTTAATAGCCATAAATTTCATGTAATTTCACCATGGGACCGTGGGGACCAGGCGCTATTGAAATATATAGGGACTTGGCAAAACTTTTGGTGGAGGCGACCAGTGACCAGAAGGCTGGCTCTTATTTTGCACAAAAAATCAGCATTGCCATACAGCGTGGCAATGCAGCCAGCGTTCTGGGAACATTCCCCTCCGCCAAGGGTCTTTTTGATAATTTATGAGTGTAAGATTATTTATATAAATTGTATTAAAATACATTAACTAATTTAATATTTACATTTGATTGTCTACTTATTTACATGGCACATTTTGTCAATTTCTCTTACACTCGTTAAAAGTCTATGTGTATAAAAATATAAAATATCTGAACTATATTAAATTGCGAATAGATTTTATTTTACACGTTGAGTTACTCAAAATGGCACAATATTGTTCTTAATTGCTATATTAGTTTATACACAATAAAATAATGTGAAAATGTAAAAAAATGTGTGTGTGTGTGTGTATGTGTGTGTGTATGTGTGTGTGTATGTGTGTGTGTGTGTGTGTGCGTGTGTGTGTGTGTGTGTGTGTGTAATAATGTGTGTTTGTTCACATGTCGATCACAATTAAATAACATAACTACTGCTACTACTACTAAATAATTACTAATACCGCTTCGTCACTCTCACATTAAAATACCCAAACGGTTTGCTTATTTTTTTTTTCAAATTAATAATCTAATCAAGAGATCTTTCTTTTCAATTTTAACGAAACAGCAAAGTGTCCAAGTCATTCGATTTAAAGTATTCGTAAGGCACAAACAAGTCGATAAAAACAATTCAAAAAATACACTGTAAATCACTGAATATGAATATCTTTCAGTCCAAAATGTTTGTATCATTGCTATATCACTTCACAAGCACATATTTTTCACCCTTGTAACTTCTTGGCCTCGCTTGTATAGCGTTGCTTGCTTAGGAGCTTTTCATGAACGCCATCCCTATTTATATCGATGCGACTTTATTGCTTGAATCGTTTAGGTTCAATGGAATCATACCTATCCCATACAGCCAATATTGTTTATAGGAGCAGTTATCCAAATTGGAAAACTGGTTCAATTTCATTGAAGGTCCTATAAGTTTTATTTTATTACTCTTTGCAGACTAATCGATGTTTCATCAATACAATCGACGTTATCTTTTATGCAAGTTTGTTATAAACTCAGTAGCTATTTTATTTAACTTAATAGCTTTTGAGTGGCTGATAGCCAAAATCGATTCAATACCGTTAAAGATTTCCTGAATTATCGTTCTAATGAATCGATATAGGTATCTGCCACATGATCAATCTACATTATTTAGGTCATTCAGTTTATAAATGTGTCCTCAATGAAATCGATCTTCTTTAATATCGATATTACTCTTTTTACTGCGTTATTCATCGATTAATCGATATTTCTTCAATAAAATCGATCCTCTTCAATATCGATGTTGTTCTTGTTGTTGGGTTGGTTGGAATGTCTTCTCAGGGTCCCAACTGAGTCGTATTCATTGGCTATAGCTTTGGGGTAGAGTTTAGGGGTTGCCATGGCACTGTTATGGTTGTTTGGATTCGAGATGTTGTTGCTCTTTGATAGGAGGATGCCGCTTGAGCTGCCGATCCCGCTGAACGATGGCTGGCGTTTCGCTTTTCTAGGCTGAGGACAAAATATATAGTTTTAAATACCCATTTTTAATTGCGAATGATGTGATAAGCTAGTCGTTCGCCTGATGTTGAGCGACACAGCTGTCCATAACAGTTGCAGTGTCAAACTCAAAATCGTTTAGTCTTGCATGACACTGCACTACGCACGTCATCCTGAGACATAATTTATGATAATATCAGGTTACAAAGTTTTATATTTCGTTTAGCCACAAAATTCTGTCTTATTCCGTAGGAGCATAGCTAAGTCAAGAGAATGGACATCAGCATTCTTACTAATCATTGACGGTTAGGCAACCAGCTTCTTTGTTAGTTCGCGTTATAGGCAATATGCTGCAGTGGCATCTTTAATTTTAGGCAACGAGATGAGATGTAAACCTGACTTGATTTAAAATATTTCACAATATGCTAATTAGCGAGAAAATTGGATTACAAGATCTCTTTATTACAATATCTTATTAAAAATCTTGTTAATTATTTGGAACAAAAAAGCTTTTTGTACGATTCGGAGATAATGTTAATCTTGTTTCTCTCGAATCAATTCTTTTCTATGTTACTAATCGGTAATTCAACCTACGCACATAAAAATCTTTTAAGAGAAGAAAATGAGCCGCTCTGCGGGCCTAGTTACGGAATACCGCCCGCACAAAAAGTAACGCGGAGTGAGTCATCAAAATCCATTTAATCAATTCAGCGCTTAGGGATATTAAGGGTGCTTTTACAAAATTATTCGAAGTTGCAAGGTTTTCGTCGTCAATATTTGATGCATAGTTTCAATGTCTATACTTAGCCATTAAAAAAAATATCCTTCATATCTTCTTCTTCGATAATTTTAGGTAATTTACCTATTTATTTAGTACTCGTCATTCTCCTGGTGTTCGTTTTGGAAAAAACACTCAGAGACCCGATTTGAGAGCTCTAATTTGCAAATTCTGTGTAATTTAAGTCTCTAAACTAATTTATACTTCACTAAATACATCCCGTACTTTCATAATGTCCAAACAGATTTTTGATTTTTACCTTTCAAGCCATTAAAAAAGATTTTAAATATTAAATTTGATTTTTAATTAAAAAGGCTTCAACAAAAATTCTAATATCTCCGAAGTTTTATATTACAACGACAAAATATTATTACCAAATTAAAATTCATAATTTTTTTAAACTACTAACAAATTTTTTCAAAATTTTAAATTAATGCTCGTATTTATATATCAATAAATGAAACTAGATATATTTGGTCAAAACGACGGCCGCTGCCGCGCGCGCGGTACTGGGCCCGCCAAAATGTAAAAGCCCCCTTAAGCATACATAGGTTACATGGTATTGTTCGGGGAAAACATTACTTCGTATTTTGTTCGAGAGCTCAATAGCTGCATTTTCGAAGTTAAAAATTTCCGGACTGGAAGCGCTTGAACATAGTCGTAGTGTTATCCTCGCTTACACTATACAGATGGTCCGTAAAAAAAATACCTAAATATTTTTGTGAATTAATAGTTTTTTATTAAAAATACAATGGGCTACGAAAATAAATAATAAATGTATTCGTAGATAATGGGAACTAAATAGAAATTGAGCTGGAAATACATTTTTACTTTTCAATTATTGTATTGCTTTAAATTGCCTTCTTCTATCAATATTCAAACCAGTTAGGCACAAACAGTACAACCAAAGGCATACAATTTTAAACCTGAAGACACTGCGGAACATAGGCCTCCCTTCACAAAACGGAACATTAAGCGGCTGCTTGCCTCTTGCATCCAACGGTCAGACTCGTCATCATCATCATCATCAATAGCCTGAAGACGTCCACTGCTGAACATAGGCCTCCCCCACGGAGCGCCACTTTTGAGCGGTTGCTTGCCTCCTGCATCCATCGGCTACCCGCGGTTTTCACCAGGTCGTCGGTCCACCAAGTGGGGGGCCGGCTTACACTGCGTCTTCCGGTTCGTGGTCGCTACTCAAGAACCTTTCTTCCCCATCGGTTGTCAGTTCCACGAGCGATGCGGCCTGCTTGCCAAATCCGACAATGTTTTACAACTACATTACAAGGGTTAACTTGTTTTTTTTTTTTTTTTTATGTTATAGAATGACGTGACGAGCTAGTCGTTCGGCTGGTGTTAAGCGACACGGCTGCCCATAAAAGATTGCAGTGTCACTCGGAACTCTAAATTAAAGTTTCGCGTGACACCGCGCACTGCGCACGTCATCCTGAGACATCACACAGTCTAAAAAAGTTTTCTAGACTGTGAGATCATTTCGTAATGTCTCATTTGCCCAGTAATTTCACTAGCTACAGTGCCCTTCTAACCGGAACACAGTAGTGCTTGCACACTACTGCTTGGCGGCAGAATAACTGGCAAAGCGGTGGTACCTACCTAGACGAACTTTGCAGAAAAGTCCTACCACCTAGTTGTTATCTTGTACATACCACTTCCTTCAACGGGACAGTTACGTAGCTGTTTTGCTTCGCTGTAATGTAATGCGGACTAGAGGGTACCCGGTTTGTTTTCTTCCACGGCATCCGAGATCCGCGTCTCTGGCAGAATATCACTACAGCTAGGCAGAGGAGACAACCTGGGAAATACAGAAAAATATTACTAATCCATGAACACTGTTAGATTGATTTAAAGTCGACTGGTTAAAGAGATACAATTGGACTCGAATTTACGTTTCAAAAATGATAAAAATGTCTTTTGCATTAATAGGACCTCTGAGCTATGAATCATTACGTACAAATCTTATCTCCAAAAAATTTATATTTAAACAAATACAAACAGGTATTATTTTATTTCTCTTTTTCTCAACTGTAATTGATTTCATCATCATCATCAGCCAGAAGACGTCCACTGCTGAACATAGGCCTCCCCCAAAGAGCACTACTTTGAGCGGCGGCTTGCCTTCTGCATCCATCGGCTCCCTAACGGTTCTGACCAGGTCGTCGGTCCACTTAGCGGGGGCCGACCTACGCTGCGTATTCCAGTTCCAGGTCGCCACTCGAGAACCTTTCTTCCCCATCGGTTGCCAGTTCTACGAGCGATGTGGCCTGTCCACTGTCACTAATAACCACTAATAGCCACTGCAATTGATTTACGAGTTAACTATTATACTTCTGAAAAATCATTGGTCAGTTTATATTACACACATAACATAGAAAAATGAATAGTTAGATGGGATTCAAACGTTCAAACTGTATCGGTACAGAATTTATCAGCAAATTCGGTAAGGTTAAGCATAGCTAATGGCCCAGTAGCTATGCTTGACGTATTAAAGAAGAAAGCTCGTCAGTCTGGAAGAGATCGCTTTTAGTGATAAGGTCGCCCATTGTAATACCTACTACAGATATTATGTAACATTAATTAAGTACTTTGTGGTATACAATAAAGAATTTTTGTATTGTATTGTATTGTATTGTCAGTATCCATCGGTGCTCAAATCAATATTTAATCCACAAATTGATCATCTTTTTGAAAGAAATCTCGAGTTTTTCACTGAGGCTGGTTCTGTAATACGGGCCCACTAAATCAGCTAATAATGCTAACATCGATATTCTGACTTACCCATAACAAAAGCAGCGACGATGCATCCGATGATGGTTCCGATGGACAAGGACTCGCGGGAGCCCATAGTCACGAATGAAGCCATTTCTACGTTCTGGCTGTAAGCTGGCATCGCATTTAGTTCTGGAATAAGGCATTAATGAAATTGTCAAAAATTGTACAGGACAGAACGAACAAAAACTTTGACTTTATTTTTATGTAAGAAACTTGTTTGCATAAATGTGATTATTTGTTGGACATTTGTAACGTTATTTTTAAGGTTTTTTGACTGGCCTGTTAGCTCAGTTAGTAGTAGCTCTGCCTTCTGAAGTTAAGTTGTGGGTTCGATTCCCACTGAGGACAAACATTTGTGTGATGAACATAGGTGTCTATTCTGTATCTGGGTGTTATATTATATTCTATGTATGCATTTAAAATCAAAAGTATCTAAGTAATCTATCAGTTATCTGGTTCCCGTAGTACAAGCTATGCTTAGTTTGGGGCTAGATGGCGCTGTGTGAAATGTCCACACGTACCTTTTTTTATGGACAGGTTTTTCGTAATTAAATTCTGCCATTTAATGCTTTCAAAAATGTCGCAAGAAAAAGGAATCTAGGAAACGGGCCCTAAGCAAAGCGAGAAGCCTTTGGGCGGCTTAAACATTCTGACAATAGGGCTGACCATTTGCGTAGACGAGAAAAAGAAGAAACATACCATTATCAATATCTTCATTATCGGTCCGACACCTCGCAGCCTGCAGTTGCGCGCCGAGACACGCGCCGGTCTCGCAGCTGCGCTGTCTCACTCGCTCTCCATTCTCGCACGGCCCCCACGGCCCCCACTCTCCCCAACCGGCTTCCGAATCTGGAGACAACGGAAATGGCTTTATACTTAAAGCTTCACTACAACAGCCGGAAGACATCCACTGCTGAACACAGGCCTCTCCCATAAAACGCCACATTGGACGCTTGAATCTAAAGGGAGATATGTTTTCCATAATCACGACGCTTGACAGGTGGCTTGGTGATCGCAGAACACTTTAGTGTACCGACGAGAATGCTGCTGCCTACGGCACCCACGGTAAGAAATGGGGTGGCCATATTCTCACACCGCTGGGACCACACGGCAAGCTTAAGGCGGCGTTTCCACCGGAGATGTTCTAGGCCACTGAGCGATGCGAGGATTCATAGCGACGCTGTGAAACGGTGCGCGGATGAGCGGCGCGAGGGCGGGCTCGTTACTGATGCGCGCGGGGTGGGGTGTGGTGGGAGCGGAGCGTGCGCGCCTCTACCCGCACACATCACTCGCTACACATCATCGCACATCTCTGGTGGAAACGCAGCTTAAAGCTTTGTACATCATAATGTCAAATGCCACAAGCACATTCTGCTTGCGTGTTCTTTAGAAATATAGCAAATCTAAAATGCCATATAAATATAGACTATAAAGTTACAAGACAAACTCCTTAAGCCCGGGAGAATAAAGTACCTAAATAGGAATTGGAGGAACTTTAAAAGTACGAAATTACGAATAGAGTCTATAATGACACATTAGAACTTACCTGCGCAATTATTAACGCAAGCTCGTCGTTCCAGAGCCGCAGTAGCATCGGTACAACCTTCAGGTGAAAGACATTTCCTTGTCCGTGATCTATGTCCCGTCGAGCTGATTGCGTTAGCACCATTTGCACAATTACCACTGCATTCGCTCCATTCAGTCCAGCAAGACCATTCTCCTGGAAATAAATAGAATGATTAGTGTGTGAAAGATGTACCTAGTTAATACCTACACATACAAAAAAAGAACGAAAGGAAATAAATAAATAAATATCGAAAGCCTTGGTCTGAAATCATTCAAGTCAAGTTTCCATAAAATACTTCTTGTAGTAGCAACAATCTGATTAAAATTATGGCGTTAATAACTTTAATTTTATTTTTACGCCGGTTTTTCCCAGATTAACGTAATACACCTTTAACTGCACCATTGCTAAATACATACAAAAAGAAATAAGCTTAGCTAAAAACAAACATGCCAAGGTCTCCATTTCTCTCAAATGCTAAGTTTACTCACATCTCACATGCAATTTACATCAGTCTTAGAAAGTCGCCATTCACCATGAAAGGTGACTGTAAGTGTATTTATACTGTATACCATCCACGCTTAACTTCCGAACCAAACCTGTGACTCGTCCACTTAATAGGTATACAGGCTGCTGAATAAACTATTCGTATCCGCCATATCCTGCTATTTTTGATGACCATATGTTTTTATCTCTTATCTTACCATCACAAGTATGCGTATTACACGCTCGCAGCATATCAGCAGCGCCGGTACATGGTGGGCGGCGACACTTGCGCGTCCTTGATTGTTGTCCTCCACCACAGACTGCGGAACAGGCTCCCCAAAGCCCCCACTCTTCCCAACCTGTCTCCTCTTCAGGTGGAGTATTGCTACAAGACCCTCGGGAGTTGCAGTACCGTTCCTCTTCACGAGCTATTGACAGCTGGAATTAAAATAGTCGTTAAACCAAGTCTTTGGGTGGACTAAAAATTCTGACACCAGAGCTGACCACTTGTCTACACGAGAAAAAGAAGAAGAAGCAGCAAAATAAAATGGTATATTTTTAGCATGTTTTTCTAATGGAAAGAAAAAGAAAACGTTCCGATAGCACTAACCTTAATTTGTTCAGGAGATGGCGCTTTGCACAAGAATTTGAACCTCTTTTCCATGTAACTACCGTCTGATGCGTTTCCTGAAAAAACACAAGAGTTGCAATGTTAAACTCAAAAAACATACGATTCCAAAACAATCAGGCGTAAGTTGAGTATAATGTAAATACAAAAATATCATGCATGTGTAGCCTTTTTTCTTTTTGGGGCACAAGGTTTATAAACCGTAGAGGCTTATTTTAACTAAATTATAGGAAAATAGAGAAAATCGCTGGTGTTCCGGTGGTAGTTCTATAATAACTGCCGTATCAAAAAAAAACAAAGAAATAGCAAAATACATTTAAATATAGTAGAAAAATAAAGTATAAAAAGGAGGTGCGTTCAGCACATTTCTCCCCCTTTTAGCAAGGAAACCAGCTTCTTGACAGGCCTCCGAAGCACCCCAGTGGCAGTCGTAACATCAGCGACACGTATTATGCCATCTTTTCCAGGAAATACTGTTTTTACACGTCCTCGGGGCCACGATCCTCTTGGCAGATTCCCATCGACTATAAGCACCAGTTCTCCCACGGTAATATTGGGACTAGTACCCTGACCTCGTCTCGGCACAAGGGTAGGCAGGTACTCTTTGACCCAACGCTGCCAGAAGTGGTCAGATAATCTGACAGTTCTGCGCCAACTACTTCGGCTCACAAGATCGGCCTCACATAAAACTCCTGGGATTGGACGACCCGAAGAAGCACCAATCAAAAAGTGCATAGGTGTTAGTGCCTCATCGCTTTCCACCTCAACTGACACGTGCGTGAGTGGACGTGTGTTCACGAGCGCCTCTGCTTCCGCTAGCAATGTTCGCAGAACTTTTTCTGACGGAGCTCGTTCCTTGAGTGTAATTTTAAGAGCAGATTTTACACTTCTTACTAGGCGTTCCCACGCTCCGCCCATAAAAGGAGCCGCTGGAGGAATAAACCTCCAGTTAATCTTCTCACTCGCAGCAAATTCGGAAGTTGCGCCGTCGTAAAGGACTCGCAGTTCTCTGTTGGCACCTACAAATGATGTTCCGTTATCTGACCACAGCTCTGTAGGTGTGCCTCGCCGCGCTATGAATCTGCGAAGGCTCATGATGGCTGCATCAGCGGATAGATTTCCAACGACTTCTAAGTGGATGGCACGGACGACCATGCATGTGTACAAAGCAACCCATCTCTTTTCTCGCCTCCTGCCGACAGCTACTTGTACTGGTCCGAAAAAATCCAGGCCTACATAGGAAAACGGGCGATGGTGGTGCGCCAGACGGGCTTCAGGTAAGTCACCAGTTGGTGGTGCAAATGCAACGGCCCGACGTAAACGGCATCCTTGACAGTTGAATGCAACAGATCTTACAGTGCTTCTGAGACTCAAGATGAAATACTCTTGCCGTAGTTCATTTACTACTGCTTCTGTATAGCCGTGGGCAGCTTTCTGATGATATCGTTCTACCAAGAGGCGTACTGCAGGATGTCTTCCATCGAGTATAATGGGGTGCTTCGTTTCCTCTCGGACTCCCGATGCTGAAGAAATGCGGCTGGACAAGCGAAGCAAGCCATCAGTAGCGACGATAGGGGATATTCTGTAAAGGCGACTGATAGGCTGCAGAGGTTGTTTACAACGAAGCCGTGCTACTTCATCTTGAAATGAGTCTAGCTGTGATTGGCGCAGTATGTGCGCCTCTGCTAGGCGTAGATCGTCTGCGTTTACCACCTCACGTTTTAATGATGATTGGTGCAAAAGTGATAATGCGTTGACCGGCTGAAACATAAAAGTACAGAGACCCCCCTCTAAACGTACTAAATGACCTACATCTAAACTCCGGCGATGTAAACTACGTGTTCGCAACAAGGTGATGTACTTATGTGCGATAGCTGTTGCACGTACCAACCTAAGCCAAGAGCTAAAGCGCTTTGGATCGGCTGAGATTGGCATATGCTTCTCTACTTCACTAATGAGATGAACTGCGATACGAGAAGATGGTTTCAACTCTTCTTGCCCTTTCTTTTTCATATCACGCTGGTTCGCAGGACCTCATTATTTATTTTCATCGGATTGGCCTTGTGAACCATGTTTTTTTTTGATACGTCAGTTATTACAGAACTACCACCGGAACACCAGCGATTTTCTCTATTTTCCTATAATTTAGTTAAAATAAGCCTCTACGGTTTATAAGGTTGTTAATATCTGATCTGATCTGGTCAGTAGACACCAATTAAATTTTCCAAGAATCTGCATCCATGCCGTCACTTTCCACACCACAGAAGGTCTCATCACAGACTTGTTGCTCTACCATCCCTCTCTTTCTGTCTAACACCCCTTTGTTTAGGCACAGGATTGGTGTAAGCGTACAGCAATCTACTAAAAAAATATTACACTCAGAAACTTACCAGGAATCTGCACCTAGCGCGTTTAGCCGCTACCTCGCAAAGTCTCTCATTTCACATACGTGTTTCTTACCTTCCCAAAGTAGGTAGTTTAACTCCTCGTGCCTAGCCACAGCACAGGATTGGTACAAGCAAACACAGTAGCCCGCATCAGTTTCTCACACTTACCAGGAATCTGCACCCAAGGAGTCCAAGCCGTCGCTTTCCGCACCTCACAAGGTCTCATATCGCAGACTTGTTTCTCCACCTTCCCTCCTTCGCAGTCCAACCCCCCGTGTTTAGGCACAGGGTTGGTGCAAGCGCGGCGTCTCTCACGCCACCCCGCCGCAGCGCCACAGCCCGCCCCGCCTGCGCTTGTGCATTGCGTCCATGGACTCCAGGCAGACCATCCACCGTCTACTGGTGCTAATGCTGGATCTGAGTAACAAAAATAAATAATAAGTAATCTATAATATGGTGACTATTATGATTAAATAATTGATTGTGGCTATTATAGATAATGGCGTAAATGAGAGATCTGAACGTGAATGAAAAGCACAAAAGTTTAAATTACCAGGGCAAGGTGGCAGATTAGTGCAGTAAACATCGTCAGCGTCTAGTCCAACACAGACTCTCCCTCCAAAGCGTGGTTCAGGAGAAGTACAGGTTCTTTTTCTAGACTTGACAGCAATGCCACAGGATGCTGAGCATTCCGACCAACCAGACCAACTCGACCAACCACCGTGGATGGTGCAGTTGGTTACTGATATGCTGACTCCTGAAAAAATATTACAATTACAAACTGCAGGCAATTTCATGTCTGGCCAGCGTTTGTTTCATTTTATCAAAACTCTGTGAAAACGCAAACTTGCTAGAAGTGAATGTTTAGAAGCAGGTCTCCATACCTCTGCAGCCCTGTCCACCATTAGCTGGTCTAGGGTTGTCACAGCTTCGTCTTCTGCAGACGCACATGTCGGGCTTGTCACCGTACTCGGAGTGTAGAGTACCATCCTGCATGCACGGCTCCCATTCTGACCACGATGACCAGCCGCCGTCAACTGCAGACAAATTGGAAAGTGTATAGGATTAGCTGTGGCTGTAGTTACATATTTAATCTCTGTTTTCTTATTCATTTTAGACCAAGCCTATCTTTCAAAGTGTTTACCAATGCGTTCTAGAAAGGTTAGCGAGAGTAAATAGTCTATCGTAGTGTTATATGGACGAACAATGCTAGTTCTGCACTAATGATGCTGGTGGTTGTTTATAGTTATACATTATAGTGGGTTTTTCACAGTTTTTCAGATAGATACCAAAAAGAGTGAGGCTAAAAGAGAGAGAGAGAGAGAGAAAGAAAGAAAGAGAAAGAGGAAAAAAGACAAATGAGAGAGTGGATGCTTAATGTTTCCATGTTAACAAATAAAGATGGAAAGTGTACGGGCCAACCCATAGCATAATGCATTACTTGTAAAACATCATATCAATATCAAATCAGTGTCAATAAAGCATTCAACCGGAACGCACGTCTATCATTTGCCGCCACTGCACCCGGTTGCATTGATACTCTCTATCATATCAATTATCAATCTATGTAGGGTTCAGCACTACCCCCTATAGAAAGATAGAGGGAGAAGATAGAATTATTGTAAAAGAAGAGGAAAAGCATCGCATATGCTTTTTACAAATAATTGCCACCCTCTGATTCTTTTTTTATTCTTTTCCTCTCCTTTATATTCCTGTCTCTGAAAGAGAAAGAGTAACAAAGAAAACGCGAGAGACACAGAAAGAAAGAAGGTAAGTCAGTAACCCTCACCAGGTGTATCCAGCGGTGGGCATACATCTGTTGCCTGCACTAGCGCAGTATCCTTCGCCCTCCCCGCTGCACGCACGCATATCTCGCGTGCATCGTCCCATCCACAGTGCGGGTCGCCCGCGCCCACGCAGCCCGCTCGGCTGCCGAACCGAGAACAGCGCTCGGTGCCAATACGGAGCACGCCTACTGTGCTGCCGATGTATACTGACATCTATGGGCAAGGGGACATGGGCTTTGGTGTTATGGGATAAGATACTGATTGGCTTGGAGGACTCTTGGAATGTCGAGGTTCATTTGTGTTTCTAGTCATTGTACTGTTTTATTACGCTAAGATTTTTCATGACACATTCCGATTTTCTCCAAAAAATTCATAGATTCCTAATTCTCATTCATCACTTTGTCCTAAATTTTTTTTTAAATTTTTGATTTTTTTTTATCCATTAGCTGTGATGGTAGTGATGATATAAGGTGGAAAGGGGTTAAATAAAAAATATAGTACTGACATGAAAATGAATGGTACAAGACGTGCAAACGATTTTTCAAGTGGTTTTTGATGCGTTTGAATGCCTTTCATAGTATGTAAAAATTCATAAAATAGATTCAATTTCACTGAGGCAGCATGCGGAAGCAGCAGTCATATCCGTTTAAACGAAGTGATCCATGATGAAAATTAAGGAAGAAAATCAGCTACCTAGTAAAACACAATATCTAGGCTCATATGAAGAACGGTTTGATGACCGATGTGTGCCAACACAAAGCAATTTGCTGTAGTAAGTATATCTAGGTTATAACATATACTCACAGTTTCCTTCACGAACCGCATACTAAGCACATCATAACCCCCTTTGTCATCCTTCAACTTCCATTTCTCCACTAAACATGCTCCATCCAGCTTCGGCAGCACTGATATCTTCAATACGTTGCCACTTGCCGTTGATATGTACAGGACAAATTGCTTCTCTACATTCTTTGCACTTGTGACGTCAACAGTAACGTGGGTGAAACGCTCAGACGTCATTTGGTAGCTGGGTGCTCCTGATATAGGTTTTATTGCGTCGTGCATAAGGTGGTAGCGGTTGTATTCTATGCCTTCGTGAACCCTGAAAATGATAGAACCAATTTAAACGAATGCACAATTTATACCTAACACTAATATTAGCTTAGGAACAATTTTAACTGGGCTACAATTTTCGACAGCACATAGGTAAATTAAGATCATGAAAAAATTATGAAATAATAACTAAAAATAAATACCAGATATGACTTGGCAGAGCAATATGGAAGATATTTATTTCCATTTTACACAGGAAACAAAATGTCAGGACCTGTAAAACTACTTCAGATTGTCGAATGTGGAAACTGTTCTGAGTCCAGATAGATTTCGATGCTTCGACATTACTCTCAAACTAGTTTTCATACGGATTTCCTAACAGAATATTTCCATTGTAGAATGTTATGTTGCCTACCTACCAAGACAAGGGTTGTCTAACCCCAGTAGGGTTAGCACGGCTGGTGGACAAAACTGTCTTTCCCCTGTTTTACTCCAAGCAAGTATGAAAAAAGTGACGTAAAACGAGGAAAGGCAATTTTGTCTACCGTCTGTGCTAACCCAGCTGGTAACACTTGTCTTACTTGTTGGTGGGCTAGGTCAATTACCATTCTCTCACTGTTTGGTGCTTACCTGGATTCAGCCTGCTCGCAACGGAATCTCTTCCGTGCCTGTCTGCTTGGGTTTCTAGGTTCCCAGGTGGAAGAAGGCGAGTCCTGAACTTTGAAGAGACCTTCAAATGCTGCGTGGATGTCAGACATGTTGTATATGCAAACCGCACTGCCAGTTATGCTGTTTCTGTTTGGAAAAGACTTCGTTTGTAAAATGTAATGATCAAATTGCCAGTTGAAATCTTCATAAGGTTTTTTTTGTGGTACCTACCAAGTTGTATGTATTTCTTTAGGTACTGATACAATAATAAGTAATTGTAATTTTTTTAAAGACTTTTCAACAAACTTCGTCTAGGTAGGTACCACCGCTTTGCCAGATATTCTGCCGCCAAACAGTAGTGTGCAACGGTTTAAAGGGCATTGTAGCTAGTGAAATTACTGGGCAAATGAGACTTTATGATCTGATCTCACAGTCTACAAATCTTAATACTAGACTGTGTAATGCTGCGAGTGTTCTGAAAATGTTCTTTTTGCATTTAACCATCTAGTTTATCAATACACGGTACACGGTTATACACGGTTATAAATGCCCTAGCATCTTTTTTTAGAAATATTTAGAGAGCATTTAGAAAGTCTAGGATTTAAAACAATGAACGCCGACTAGGTACTTACATGGGTGTAGTAAAAGTAGCCACAAGTATTTTCTCTTGCGGTATATACTCGACGGATTGCACTTCGTCATAGTAGAACGGAACAACTCCTGGAACGGAGCAGGTGACGCGGGCCGTGAGGAATGTACTCCAATGGTCGTTCATCATCATCAGACGACCTGAGTCGTTCTTGCAGACGCGTGATATGCGGGAGTAGACCATCTAGAGAGAAATTATGTACTTAGGTTTTTTGTGATTCGCTGTCATGGTATGGATCATCAATGTAGAAGCAACCCTGAACCTAAGAATAAGTAAATGCATGATTGAGGACACCAAAAGTTTCTTGAACAATTACGGCAATATGTACCATTAGACCATTTAGCCAATTTTCATTTGTTTGAGGTGCTATGCAAAAAAGACGACTAGAACTGGGTTGGTATTCCATAACACACAGCCACAGCATGATTAGAATAACCACTCACATTTCCACAATTCATGTGCTCCACAGCCATCTCTCGGTACACGAAATAAACGAAGTAGTCATCTTCGAAGCTTCCCACGAACTGTGGTTCATTCAGCAGTTTCAAATCATACTGGGCAGTGCGAAGCATGCCCATGTCTCGAACAGAAGCTCCGCGACTCCTGGAAAAGGTAACAAATATTTAAGAATTGATAATATATTTTAATATATTTTCTGTTGGCCTCATTAGTAAGCTCAAAGTCGCGCAGCGAGCTATGGAGCGAGCTATGCTCGGTGTTTCCCTGCGAGATAGGCTCCGGAACGAGGAGATCCGCAGGAGAACTAAAGTGACCGATATAGCTCTTAGAGTTAGTAAGTTGAAGTGGCAATGGGCAGGCTACATCGCTCGTAGAACTGACAACCGATGGGGAAGAAAGGTTCTCGAGTGGCGATTACGAACTGGAAGACGCAGCGTAGGCCGGCCCCCCACTCGGTGGACCGACGACCTGGTGAAAGCCGCGGGGAGCCGATGGATGCAGGAGGCGAGCAGCCGCTCAAGGTGGCGTGCTCTGGGGGAGGCCTATGTTCAGCAGTGGACGTCTTCAGGTTGTCAATGATGAATATATTTTAAACATAGTAGAACACGAGATCTTATAATCATGTAAACTTTATTATAGAGTGGAGAAATCAGAAGGGGCGTAATAACGCATCAGCTTCTAATAAAAAATTTGATTAGGTATCTGTTCAACTGGTATTGTATACAGTCCAACTAAGTAGAATAAGGCTATAAGCAGGTTGTGCTTTCTCCCTTCTCATAGGCATGGCAAGCAGTCACCCCTGGTGTCAGCATACAATAGATGTGTAGGTATCTGAATTCAGTTTAGGTCATGTTACATGATTTTCGATGATTAGATCTCCAGTTAGACAAGCTATTTTAAAGATAAATAGCACTCCTGATTGGAATTGGTGCAGGTATTTTTCCTCTATATTGTCTGTCATCAGATGTCAGCAGTAAACGGCATAACGTTTTACCATGCTACTGACAAATAACATGGTCAAAAATGACTCCACGTTACGCCATCATTAATTATGATCAGACAGACCAAAATTAACTTAAACAGGCAGATAAAAGTACTCAAATTACCTGGCTATTGCAAAGTCGGAGCTGCTAAAGTCAGTCGGAGTCCCAACGTAGTATTCCCCGCTGTCAGCAATCACAGCAGTCACATTGGAGTGTGGGTTGTAGGGACAATGCGCAACGCCACTCATGTATTCAGATACTGTGTTCAGGGATTCAATCTGAAACAGTTTAGTTAATCTCAGGGTTGCGTTTCTGGGCTATTTGCCAGACGATTACCGATCACTGTCTTTGAAATTTTAAAAAACAAAAGAATGGTAAATCATAGCCTCTAAAAACATGAGGCTTATAACAAATCCAAAGTATAAAAGACAGATCCTAAATATTACAAAGAACTAACATGTGAGGGTAGATATGGTAGATATACCAGAGACCTAGAATATTTACGTTTCCAGTCTAAAAGATAGTAAGACCAACCTCTCTCCAACTGCAAGCAGGACTGAAAGCGTGCGTTCCACACGCAAACAACTTATGTCCATGCGATAACAGCACTTTAATGTAGTTGTGGCAGTCCTCTTCCGTCTGACCCTTGTCTTGGCAGAGCTTGGACTTGTCAGACGGCGCAGGCCAGTCAGCACGCTCCATCCGATGCAAGTCTCGGAGTGACAACCGGTATAACGCATCTCTGTGAAACGTGGAATAAATGCGTTTAAGGTCCATAAATTCATTGTGTTACAGTTAAAATCTATATAAAGATAATTACTATAATAGCTTCTAAAAAATTTAGACTGTTCACTTATTTTTATGTAATCGAATGACGTGACGAGCTAGTCGTTCGCCTGGTGTTAAGCGTCACGGCCACCCATAACAGATCGCAGTGTCACTCGGAACTCTAAATTAAACTCCGCTGGTTGCTAAACAATTTATAAGATACTTGATAAATACAGTGTTTACAATAGGGTGGTCGCTATTGCAAACACTGTAAAGTTAAACGTAGCCGCAATAACTTAATTACTTGTTATTTTCTAATGAGGACATTCGAACCTTATCATACCAATAGAACATAAGTTGTTGTAAGTAGATAACAAGTCCTCCAATAACTACAGAACGCCGAGCTAGAGTGAAATTCTATACACAAAGTGCACAATCGTAATCATTGCGTCAAGTATCAAATTGCAATGCAATACTGGCAATTGATATCACTACATACCGATGTGCTGTTGAAATAGGCTGAATAATAAATATTTTAATGCTAATAGAGCTAATGTCATTTGCTATAAAATTGAATGAAAGCACAGAATAAGTAATAGTACAAGCGTATTGAAAGGTGCAAGCGACAGTCATAAAACAAAGCCGTCTGTGGTCAAAAGCTCTAAAATTATTGATGACGTAGAATGAATTCATTTCAATAAGCTTTAGATTTAGAAGTCTCGCCATATTAATATTTATGATTTTTCTAGCAGTGCCGTCTGCTTAGCGTAATCTACAGATAACCCCGTTAGAGATTCAAATTTTTCCTTTACAAATTAATCTCACGATATCAACATACATTGCAGTTCTTAATGCAGTTTCTTATTTTTAAAATCAAATGTTATAAATCCTAGTAGAACCTATATAATTTTCGCTTCCACAGAATTGATTAATATACTCTTATTTATACCAGATACCACGGAAATGATATCGAAATGATTTATGCTCAATGTCAGTACATAATGTATAATGTGTGATTAATTTACCCTGAGGTAAATGGAAGGCTTAATAAAGGCTTATTGCAGGCTAAATAAGGAGTGTGGGATATTACTTTGCATAACATTTTATCGAGGGTCTTCTTTCTCCAAATGGAATGATCACCGGACCGTTTTGGAAAAGTTATGTAACTCGTTATATTCGATGGAGATTTTAATGTTGTCTGCTTTAATATGAAGATTTTACTTATGTAGTGAGTAACAGAACCAGTCGAATTGGTAAGTAACGTGAGAGTGGAAAGTCTGGCCAAAAATTTCAAGGACAGCTTCAAGTACGTGCTTAATGAGAATGTTTTTTTTTAATATTTGTGAAAAATCGTCTGAACTCGATTTAAGAGACGGCTTGCTTGACCTTATTCTACTAATGATAATGATGATTATGAGGGTCACTTTTTTTTAAATTAGGTTTTGGATGAATAATACCAAATGCTAATTCCAAATGGAAATCTAATCCTATCGTAAAAATAAAAGAACAGAACTTAAAAGACCACGAACCCATCACAATCTATTACGTAACTTCACTGTCCACCTTTAGGTGCAACAAGTAACGCTTTCCTCAGTGTATCCAGGCCGAGAAACACTTGAGCAAACAATACCTAATAGCTAAGCCAAATGTTCGGATAGCATATGCGTGTTGTCATAATGTGGCAAACAACATGTATTTTAACTTTGATCTACGCCGCCGGACGATCCAAATCCATACAAGTCATAACTGTAAATGGATATGTGAATAGGTACTCATTGTCATTATATAATATAAACTGTAAGTTTGAGCAAACTACGACCATGTTGAGTTTTAAATTTAATAAGAGACTCTTCATTCTATTCGGATACTCTTATTCAAAATTATTTCATAGCTTTTTAAAGTGCCATACCGTGGGCCATATTTTGAAGGAGCAAGATTACCCCTAACCCTATTTTTTACACTAAATACTACAATAACGCCAACTAATACTAAACGCTACACTTCCTAAATGATCCGAAATGAGGAGATCCGCAGGAGAACTAGTGACCGATATAACTCTTAGAATTGGCAAGTTGAAATGGCAATGGGCAGGCCACATCGCTCGTAGAACTGACAACCGATGACGAAGAAAGATTCTCGAGTGGCGACCACGAATCGGAAAACGCATCGTAGGCCAGCCCCCCACGTGGTGGACCGCCGATCTAGTGAAAACCACGGGGAGTCGATGGATGCAGGAGGCGACATAGGCGGGAGGCCTATGTTTAGCAGTGGACGTCTTCAGGCTGTTGATGATGACACTTCCTACTACACAAAAAATTTGGACTATACTAGCCGCGCTGACCTATATAATACAGTCCAATGCTCCAGCCCACATACCAGTAGGTAGCGTACCCAATACCGTCGGGTTTAGCTTTCTTACATTTACACTTTCTTTCATCTTCTTACGCGTTTATGGCGTGAACAAAGTTCGATTGTCTGGTTTATGGAATCGCATCAACATGTTCACATCTGACCGGAAACTGAACTGTAAGGTCAGCTGCACGCAGCGTGCATGCTCAACAGGTCTCCGTATGTGGGCTAGTTGAAACAAACATGTGTATTTGTCGGTAATTAGCTTCAAGGATGCTTGGTTATTGGCTTAATAGTCAGAATACAAAAGATCAGTATCATCATCATCATTAACAGCCTGAAGACGTCCACTGCTGAACATAGGCCTCCCCCAGAGCACGCCACCTTGAGCGGCTGCTCGCCTCCTGCATCCATCGGCTCCCCACGGCTTTCACCAGGTCGTCGGTCTACCGAGTGGGGGGCTGGCCTACGCTGCGTCTTCCAGTTCGTGGTCGCCACTCGATAACTTTTCTTCCCCATCGGTTGTCAGTTCTACGAGCGATGTGGCCTGCCCATTGCCACTTCAACTTACTAACTCTAAGAGCTATATCGGTCACTATAGTTCTCCTGCGGATCTCCTCGTTCCGGAGCTTATCTCGCAGGGAAACACCGAGCATAGCTCGCTCCATAGCTCGCTGCGCGACTTTTAGCTTACTAATGAGGCCAACAGTAAGAGACCATGTCTCAGTTCCATAAGTCATCACTGGCAACACACACTGATTGAAAACTTTCGTTTTCAGGCTCTGCGGTATTTTGGACGAAAAGATAGGACGAAGCTTCCCGAACGCTGCCCAGCCGAGTTGGATTCTTCGCGCCACCTCTTTGTCGAAGTTGGACCTACCTAATTGGACTTCAGATCAAAAACTTCAGGAAGATCAGTATACTTAATTACAATTACGAATCATCTACAAAACAGTGAAAGGAGTTAAATAAATCTGCGAAGGAGATTTGTTTCATCTCTTTTGTCAGATTATATGGAAATAATGCTCTTATTGCTCGCTAATAAGATGCAGTTAACGCCAAATTACTGAATTTACCGTAATTACTTTCAAAACCGATCCAATCATCACACAAGTAAACCGCTGAACAAATTGAACACAAAATAAACATCATGCATTCGAAACAGTCCATGTACACGAAAACTGCCAATTCTCAGATGAAATATCTTTAAACAGGTGGTCACTGCACTTGACTGCCCAGTTATCTGCGTTGACATTCCTCCAACTCCTTTTTGTCGGTGTTTCGCTTAATATTTAAAAAGCATCCTGTTAATTAATGACTGCATTACAGTACATTCCGTTAAAAACCTGTTCCTGCAGTGATAAGTTATCTTATATTATAAGTTGACAGGCAGGTGAATGACTCAAGTTGTTTGTACAAGTTATTACAGTTACACGACTCTTATCATTATTAACGCTGTTTTGATAACACTAAATTACTTTTTATGGGTAATGATTTACACTGCTCTAAATTCTATTACGTAATTGTTAGAAGTTTATGGCATGTCTTTATTTTATTTGGGCATGCAGTGTCACGTACAAATGCAAATAGTATTTAAATCAATAGAGGAAGTAAGCTTTCTATACTATGTAATCTATTGAGTAAATACAAGAGAAATCGATGCGGTTGTGAACCTGATGAGGAAGCAAGTGCTGCTTCTCATTAACAGTCTAAAACAAATTCTATTCCGGTATACTATACCTATCTTCAATCTATACTATAATCAATACCAGCATACCTTCCGTTTAATGAAACACGGATGTCGTGAAATCCTCCAGCTATGATTGAGCAGGTATTTTATAAACAAGCGTGGTTTATCATGCAATCGACTTCTCTTTGCTAAACATACTTATAGGTAAAGCAGTAATTCCTGACAAGATTTCTCCGACTTTGACGATTCTAACGAGAAAACACGTTAACTAGGCAACACCCATTACAAATAATAATTTATCTCAACTCGTAAACACGTCAATTCAACACACAAAGCCACGATTCTAGGCAGGATGCCTATTTCTCACACAATTCGTTAAATACAGAATTTACAGAAAGACAAAATACATGTCGTAAGTCCTCAAATCAGGCACCAATTTTCTGCAATACATCAACCAGTCAGAAAGTAACTGCTAATAGCCGATTAAAATTGCAAAGCAAATTCGTCGCCATGCAAACTAAGGTCTGAAGGTATAAATAGTGCTCACCTTGCGCCCACGATCACCTGGTCTCTTGCCACATCGAACAGCAGTTGCGAAAATGATTTAGTATCGTTATCTTCGAATATATCGGTGTTAGACGCCAGCAGATCTGTGGATTTGAATATTTGATTAGGCTGAACCTGTCGAGCGGTGCAGGTCGTTGGTGGACAGTGGCGCCTTTCAAGGATTTCTCAACTTAGACAAATTATGCGCGGTTTGGAATTCTTGCAGTTTTGTGGTAGCAAAAACCACATGGGAACAAGAACGGAGTACGGTCCGTATGAAAGCATCAGAGATGCCAAAATTGAATGCAAAACATAACTCATTCTAAATTAGCTTTTTCCCAATATTTATCATTTATTTACATCTACATCGTAGCGCTGATAGCGAAGCACGACTAGCCGTTTCTAACCGATCGGTAAAATTAAGCAACGTTCGCTGCGGTCACTACTTTGATGGGTGACCACTACAGCAAAAAGTGGTATTTACATCTGAGTGCTACCGTGCTTCGGAGGGCATGTTAAGCCGTCGGTCCCGACTGTTGCCAATACAATAGTCGTTAGCCAAGTCAGAAGCCTTTGGGCGGCTTAAAAAATTCTGACACCAGGGCTGACCACTTGCCTACACGAGAAGAAGAAGAAGATTTACATCTATGCCCACAATGTATTTATATCTTGTTATTAGTTTAAGAAGGAGTTCTTCTCATAAAAAATAAGTAGATGTTTATTCAAAAACTGAAATATACAATGCATTAGCTTACAAATTGAGAAGCAAACAGGGTCGCTCAAAAAATATAGGTAAAGAAAATTCTGTACACGATGTTACGACTAACATTTATTTAAATAATTACGTACCTATTTTAGGCTACTACTTCAAATTTGGGTTATTAGCGTAAGTAAATCCAATTAGGCACCTACTTATAAGTTGAAAAACTAAAATAAAATAAATTCTAGAACCTAAAGTCTGCGCTTTAAGTCGAGGGAAAAGAGACCATTATGGACTGCTTTTTATATATGTAAGAGTTTTTATTAATAATCTTTGGTGACTTGCTAGATTCATTTTCACACATAAAACACACATCACAGCCAAGATCGTCAAACATCACTTAGTTAATGCAAATACCAACAAGCCAGTTTGATGTTGATTTCGTAGCAAATATTTGTTCCTTTTACGACTGTTAATGTTAATTAAACTTTAGAAGCTGCGACCTTCATTCTTCAATAGGAAGAAGTTTGGTAGCTTGCTTGACCCATAGTGGAAACATAGAAACTAAATCATTAAAACGTAATGTCTGTAATGACGGTAAAGCCTTAGAGGGGTCTAAGGCTTTACCGTTTTTTTATGTTTTATGGATTACAGTTCATAAACAAAATATATCGTACGCATTGTAGTAGGTATATTTTTAAATAATAATAGATCTTCAGGGCTCAAGCATTAAAAGCCTTTTTGATGGCTACGCATTAAAATCATATTAGACTCATGAAAAACATGGCTAATGGATAGTGAAAAATAATTCAACACCTTCATTACTGATTTACAAACGCATATTTTTACATTTCGCACCAGCGCGCCACAGAAATTAATCTTTCCACAGAAAAATACAACAAAATATGTGACATCACTTTAGTCTTTTGTGTTCTACAAATATTCATAAACAGGTATGTAGATGTGCTTAGGTGCTGTGTATGTAGGTACACTTCATGTATCATTGTTTCTTGATAAAAAGAACTTTAAGAAGAAATCGTAATACTTCGACTATGTTGACTCTACATGCAAAATACACAAAGATTGCAAACACAAACCAACACGTGGTTATCAAACAATTAGCCGTAAATGACAGCAAACGGTACACAGTGCAGATTTATCTGTTTTTCCAAGAACCAAGAGTGGTGACCACGTGGCGTTCACCTTATTACGTTACACATAATACCTACTAATAGCTACATACGTCTGAGACAGCAAGTTCGGCTCGGATGCGCAGTGTAGGCGTTTTACCTACCTATTTTTCTGTATCATAAAATACCTAAGTCATCATCCTCTTTGCCTTTTCCCATTGGGGTCGGCTCCCAATCTAACCTGTAGCGGCGAGCTACCAGAATTACACGAGCGACTGCCATCTGCCTCGCAACCCATAAGGAACCAGTAACAGGGATGGTTAGACCAGGCTTCAGATTCTATCAGGGTTCTGACTACCCTTAATGATTGCCATTTGCCATAGATTTTCTTATGACAATCGGAACCGACGGCTTAACGTGCTCTCTAAGGCACGAAGCGATGGCATCGCAAACTGCACATAAGTTACTGCATAGGTAAATCATTGGTGCAGGGCCGAGGATCGAACCCGGTGCCGTAAAATTGAAAAGCGCACATGCTACCGCTCGGCAACCATCGCTCTCTATATAACATACTATAGAGAGCGATGGTATCATAAAATAAGTGTTATTGTGATTAACATAGCCTTGTAAAACTACATACAACTAATAATAATTGTAAATAAGAGTAGGTATCTACTTAAAATTATTCTATGTATGCTCAGAATTAAACTAAAACAACATTATACTTGAAGGTGCACTCAAAGCTAGAAATAAAAGCAAAATTGCAAAATCCACCAGAGACTAATGACCTGTACTTCAATAATATTTAATATCTTAATAGTTTAAATAAAAGTGAACTAACCATTTTTTATTAACAGATTTATTATATGTATAATGTAAAGTTTGTATCAAAACGAGATTCGAACCCTCATCCGTCGTCCCTGGGACATATTTTTAGTTTTTTTTTTTGTTAATAAATATGTTTGTAGCTATAAGCTAAAATAATTGTATGTCTTCTCAAGGTAGAACATGAGGAGTTTAATTACATTCTTTACCACTTTTATCTGTGCCTATGTTTTGACAATTAAATTATTTCTTTTTATTTCAGCGAACAACGACGCGCTGCATAGAAAGCCGCACACATGGTGGACATTACAACCATGAATTAATCTACTTAAAAAGTAGATTAATTAGTATATTTAGCTATAAATAAAAATATAATATAAATGGCAACATAAAACGGTAACTGTACCTGCTCTGTTAATTATCCTGAAGTCGTCTTCTGGTAATTCTCCTTTGCTAAGAGCGCTGAGCAATATTAAAGCGGCAACTTTGTGAATCGTCGACCACATCTTTGCTAGTTTTGCTTTTGACGGATCTGTAATAGAAGAAAATAAATCTTGAGAAATTAAGAAGCAGAAATACTGCAAATGAGTTATTTCGCGAAAAAGTTCACGCCGTTGCATTGTATTATTTTTCAAAACTTGTGCTTTTTCCAGTGTTAATGTTTATATGGCGTTTTACGCATTAAGTGCTGAATTACGAGCATGAGTGTGGGCAAGTGATATAATGTGGTGAAACGTGGTTTTCCATGTTGCTTCCAAAATTCCATAGAAGCTTACAGCAAAGTTGCCACCACTTTACTAGGGCATGACATTGATTGGACTATGACTAGAATATTTGACCCACAATTATACCAATACTAGTCTATGACTGTGACTAAGACTTGACTTTACGTGAAATATACTATAACATGATGAAAATTATAATACTTGACACACTGTGTGTGGTGCTAAAAAAAGGAATACCGGAAATAAAAATATAACAAAAGACGGTCTGTAAAATGAGCAAACGTGTTTTTTTTTATTTCAAAAAACGAATGCTTGCATTTCTTTGTAATAATAGAAGGAACATAATTAAACCTGTTTGTATTTTTCAAATTGGAATGATCTGATGGTTCTCTTGCCTAGGCAAGGAGGTAAATATTTAGTATACCTAGAATATTTTCGTTAGTATATTTAGCTATATTTTTTAATTACTTCGCAGTCTAGACTAGAAACCACATCAAGAATTTAAATACATTCGTTTTTAATAACCTAAATGAAAGGTTACTATCAGAATACCCATATAGCAAAATGTCGGAGCCGTCCATCCACTGCATACTGAATGTTTGAAGAACATTTTGCTCGTTAATTTTATATACCTTGTAGAACAAAATAGACATTTGTATCGAGATATGTCAAAGTTTCATCCACCTCTTTACTTTGGCCTTACTATAATTTCAGCATGTATTCACGTGGCGAGGAAATTTCACAAGATACCTAGGTAGGTACTATTTTAAATTATTATTAGATGTATCTGATACGAAACAAAAAATTGTACTGTAAAAAAACCAGGAGCACCCCATAACCTTCTCTTTATTCTCCATTCTTCAATACCTATAAGAGAACGATCGTTTTTCCATAGTTCTTCTTGCTCTACTGTCTGACCTGCGGGCGTATTACCTAACTCGCAACAGATTTGCAACAGGCGTAAATTGCGCGATGATTGCTGTCATACATCATTAGTGGTGTCGAGCATGTATGCTTCGCTACTGCTGTTGCTTTGCTACTGCTGTTGCATTGCTGTTGGAAAATTTACGTAATTACCCCGCTGGTCTGACCCATAACGAAAATATTCTGTCTGTGGTCCTGTGGTCTGGTCCGCTGGCTCTCACCCAATCACGCACAAGCCAGTGTTGCCCACCAGAAAAAACAATTCCCCCAACTTAATGTCGATAAATAGAAACAAAGTAATGAACTCATGACCATTATTTTGTAACATTAATGTGTTATTATGCTCAAGTGGTCATAGCACAGAATAACTATAGTCATAGGCAGTATACGAAAACATTCTAGGTCGTAGGTAGTACAAAATAAGTTATGAAATGAACCAGCTAACAGACTTTACTACGCTGCAATCAACTCAAATCCCACGGGCGCGGCGGCATTTTGAGCACCATGACTACTGAACCACAGAGTAAATTTTTATATACTAAACTGGTTTTAATTCTTCAAACTCACATTATCGGGTTTCCCGTCAATCCACGTCCATTTGTCTATCTGTCTGTCAAATCCCTATCTAATTCTGGTCGTGGGGCTTAACATTCTACTTAACGGTTGTCAGTAGCCCGATGACAACACAATCACCGTTTTATTCTTTACATTACTGGTTATTAACTTGCTAATGCTCACTCGATTGATTAATAAATAATGATGTTTCTTTAGTGCTTTTGTAAATGGTTGAATTGACAGCTGATTAACCACTGCGAATAGGGATTGGTGATTATTTAAATGTTTATGGTGTGGGTTTAATTTAGCTAGTAGCTAGTTTATGGTTTTAACTGTTTCTGTTAAAGCCGTTTCTAATAGTACTTAAGTGTTTTGTAATGTATGTATAATTTCTATTTAATAGCTTAAATTATCTATTTTACAATCAGAGAAGAAGTCTAATGTTTTTCGTATTTAGTATTGTATGAATTTATTATTATTAAAAATAATAATTGTGTATGAATTTGAAAGCGAACTTCTTTGTACTGTTTTTAGTACCTGACTGGTTTGGATATCATTAGAAGGCAAGTTAATAGTTAGCTAAAGTTTAAAGTTTTACGCCTTATTTTCAAAGAGAAATGAGTCAAAATAACTAAACAATCAGTATTATAATTCTGATTTTTCAATAAAAAACACAATTGTGACACAAAAATAAAAGTAATTTGTTCCGTTTCCGGGCTATTTGTAGTGTAAGTGAGGTTAGCACACGGTTGGTTCAAGCGTTTCCAGTTTCCAGTCCAAATTATTTTAACGTCGAAAATGCAACATTCCGTACATTTGACAGCTTCTGTGGTGTGGTGGTTGAGCAATTCGGCTCATAACCTTTAGGCGGCGGGTTCGATCCCCGTGACAGGGCAAGCATTTATGCATAGCAAAAAACCTCAAATACTATACTTGTTCTGAGTCTGGGTGTTGTGTGATCATGGTTCTCATAGTTTCTGGGTCCCCAGATAACTACAGAGAATCCTAGTTAGGGTCCAGAATCTATGTAGGTCGTGATCGTTGGTTGTTACCTATTTATTTATTATTATTCTATAGAGCTCTCGAACAAAATACGAAAAATCTTTTATCCCGACGTAAAGCGAAAACCTTTAAATTTTAAAACCATGTAGGTATAACTACAGCTACAGACAAAATATTGAACTCAAAGCTAATAAAACCAAATCACTGGCTTCGAGGCTGCTTGAAACTGGTCCAGTTATCCATCATAACGAATAACCAGAACCTGTAGTTTAAACTTTAAAGTATGACCAATCAATAAATCATACAGACGTCCGTATCCGTAGCATCGACCAGTTTAACTCTGTAGAATCACTAAATATACCAAGAGTAGTAGGGAAACGTGTAGAGGCAACCAAAACTACTCTACAATAGAGTAGCTTGACGTTTTGATGTTACGGCATATGTATACTTTGAATTGAAAAATTAAAACAAAAGAAAACTGCAAACATTTTGAATTTGGAGCTTTAGAATGGACCGCTAATGGTCCACTGAAGCACACCTTAATTTTACCTTTGCAGTTATGATTGCGTCATTTCAACATGTGAAAATACTGAGGCAGAAAGTAATCGCATTTTGGATGGGAAGTGCAAATTTGAGATGCTCGCTGTAAAACACAGCGGAATTTTTAATAATGATCGAACCCTCCATCTGGTTTGTTCGATGTCTCCGAAATCAACGCAATGTGATGGTCTGATGTTGTTTTATTACTTCTAATTCGGCTTAGTTGGGTTTCAGACAGAGAACGAGACAGTAATGGCAGAAATCATGCTTACACTGTTCGAGTGTGCGGAGTAGCTATTTTATAAATTGGCCCCATAGGCTACGGATATTCGGAGTTTGTTGAACTTGGAATTCAAAGTTGATGGTTTTGAGGCCAGTTTGATGGAATGCTTTGGTTTAAAAGTCATGATCGTATAATACAAATCGGTGCTCAAATTAATCATTTTGATCATGATCATTTTATGAATGAAATCACAACTTGATAAGAGATGCGTCGTCTATAGCAAGAAGGGCCTCAGTACATACGTATAATTATGTCTTGATTTGTCCTTGATGTAGGGTCGTTATCATCATCATCATCAACAGCCTGAAGACGTCCACTGCTGCACATAGGCCTCCCCCAGAGAGCGCTACTTTGAGCAGCTGCTCGCCTCCGACATCCATCGGCTCCGTGTGGTTTTCACCTGATCGTCGGTCCGCCTAGTGGGGGGCTGGCCTATGCTGCGTCTTCCGGTTCGTGGTCGCCCCTCGAGAACGTTTCCTCCCCATCGGTTGTCAGTTCTACGAGCGATGTGGCCTGCCCATTGCCATTTCAACTTGCTAATTTTAGGAGCTATATCGTGTATCATAGATCGGGGATGTACGAGTAGGGCATAGATTAAAATATCAATCAAGCTTGTTAAATTGTTATGTTCATAAACTTAATATGACAAATGGCTATTAATGGACTGTTGAAATAGCTGAAGGTCCAGAAGAGTTCAGAGATATAAAAATAATATATATAGGTATGAAATAGAACTTATGTACCTACAAATATTTAGCTATTCTGGTAGTACTTGGACCTTTGATAAACTTCATCTTTCACCTTGATTCTAATGAATTTATGATTAACAATATTGAAGTTTCATTCTAAGGACCGTCGCGGCGGTCTTTGACTCCATCGCCTACAAGCATCAAAACATTCTATAAAAACTATGAACAAAGAATCTCTTCCATTTATCAAAAGTTAAGTACCTAATCGTAACCGTTAAGAAAGTGAGCTTCTTCCTACACTCTGAACGCTTAGTGGGAGAGATGTGACGGTTGTTACACACAGCCTCGATGCCTGCGAGCTAAACAATCATTATATTCTTATTTCGGAACGTGATTTTATGTAGTCAAAGTAATGTTGTAAGCATATGAATTTTATAATCTACACAGATACTTAAAATACCTGTACTTCATAGCAAGATCGTAGGGCCTTACATATAAACCTTGGTTAAATTTAATTAAAGCTTTCTGTCCTGTCTACTTCTTACTACCTTTATTAAGTCCTTCTTCGAGCCTAAAGACTGCCCCCTTACCAATAAACACTACATAACAGTAGAATGGCTACTCAATGTTTTATCTTGTTTTATCTTTGCCCATTTTAAACTCAACAGAGAAAGACAAAACACTACACAACTAATTCTCCCGCTATTTACAGTGGTATTCATAGTCAACGGGTGAACAAACCCCCAAAATCCATCATTCAACTTTCACGTAGAGGTTAAATATTGAATCGTTCTTCTTACACTTTCATAAACAATCGTTGGAGAGATCCCTAACTAAATGGCAGTTCAACACATATTTTTTCTCTAATCTGTGCATTTCAATCATTTTGTCTATGAAAATTTTCTCGGGTGTCATTTTGACATGATTTTGACGCGGCTTTTGAATTTTGATAGATAATATAACGCGGGAACGGGCCTCTCGTAACTATGGTCCGAGGTGGGACGATCGGTTGCCATGGTTACGAGAGGCCCGTTCCCGCGTTATATTCATAATTTAATTCACTTTTATCATTACCTTACACTATTATTATTATTTATAGAAAAGTTAATGATTAAAAAAAAACTTTATTAGTTCACACAGGTTGTAAAGGGGTTACATCAACTTGTAGTGTAGTAAAAAAAAATTGGTTTGTATTAAGTTAAAGTTATTGTGTATTTACATTACGGATATATCGCTTCGGCACTGATATAATTCGCATTTCATTCAAGGCTTCATCGGCCATTCATCATTTATGAGATCCAAGTCACCATCTACTTCCATATTTATGAAAATCACAACACAACACTCAAACAATAATAAAAAATAGCACGTTAGCACGTTATCAAAGCAAGGGGACCGTTTGGTTGACGAAATTCGGACAATCAGCATCCAGCCCCTGACAATGTCAAATTAGGGGTTACTTTTGTTTATGAAATGCATAAAACTAGAATTCGCTACACAGCGCCTGAATCATCCCCTAGAGGAGCCCCCAACTTGACTATGAATTCCAGTGTTAATGTTTATTAGCAAGGGGGTAAGGTACAAGTTCGTTAGCCGACTCCACGCAGCAGCATCAGGCGTCGGGTTGTCGGCCACATCACTACTGGTTTCTGTTTCTCTATGAAATATATTCAGGCGACGTGTTGCAGCTATGGAAGGTATTTCATAGATATTCGTGTCGCCGCGACACCACAAGCTTTCAATGCTGTAGTGTCTCGGGAACACGTCGCCTGCTGCTGCTGCTGCTGCGTGGAGTCAGCTACGAACTTTTCATCATCATCATCATCATCAACAGCCTGAAGATGTCCACTGCTGAACATAGGCCGCCCCCAGAGAGCGTCACCTTGAGCGGCTGCTCACCCGAACTTTTACTCAAATTTTATTATAGTAGGTACTACATATACCTAGAAACTATTTTTTTTTAATTTTAGATATAGAACTATGCGATCGAAAACTAATTTTTTAAGTTAGACAAAAAAAAATTACCTAGATAATAAGGTAGCTACTGGATATGATATGACACCACCACTTAAGCCTACCAATTTGCAAATGTCATTAATTGGCCGATGACTCCAAACTTGGCTAAATTAGATCACCGTCCACACTACGACAGCGTGCAATCTCTGAAGCTTGTGTCTAATTGATTTAGTAGTTTCAATGTCTAGTGACATAGTGACAATATGTAGTAAATATTAATATCACTGTTGCTAACGATGAAGCATAGTAGCTTTTTCTTGTCATAAATAATTATATTTTACTACTCGTCGGCGACTACAGATGATTGCCAACCATGATTAGTTTGACTCAAATAGTTTTTTGGAAGTTCAAGTCATTATTTTTTAAGCTGCTAGCCGATAATGGTACCAGATACCGGCAAGCACAAATGCTATAGAATGCAAGGAGTTATGATCGGGATATTTTTATTCTGAGACGTTAGAAGGTACTTGAAACCTTAAAACATTTGCCTCCCTCATAGAGCGCAACCAAGAGTGGCTACTTTCCTCTTGCAACCAATGACTCCCTATTGTTTTGAACGTTGGTCTATACGGGGCCTATATACGCTGAGTCTTCCGATTCATGGTCACTACTTCAGAACTTTCTTCCTCCCCATTGGTTGTCGGTTCTGGGAGCAATTTGGCTTGTCCATTGTCATTTCAAGATGATACTACATCGGTGAAATTAGTTCTGCGGATCTCCTCATTTCTTATCTGCGGATCTTATCTCGCAAGGGAACTGCGAGGCTTACTCGTTGTGGAACTACTAAAGAGACCAACAGTAAGAGATCAACCCACGTACAAGTGCCATAAGTCTTGGTACACAAATGCAAATGGAAATGTTATAGATGAAATAAATTCTGGAAACACAATTTCACCTCGCTCATATAACATATTCGTAAATTTCAAGTAATAGCTGTATAAGGCAGTACAATACTTATCTATACTGTGGCTGTACGTACAACTGATCAAATTTAAATTATTATAACAACATTCAAACAGCCGACCTCTTTGTAGATAAAACATCGTTTATATAACTCAAACGTCCGCTCTATCTCAAGTAGGTTCAATGGCTCCGACCTATATATTGAGAGCTCATTAATTTTATATCGAAATAGGTATGTTTTTATTTCGAGGCTTCCGTATTTCGGTTGTAGGTGCGTGGCGAGCCTTGAGCAAATAATGATTAGGTACTGTAAATTGATAAGACGGTCCAATTTTGATGGTTCATTTTATTATTTGTTATTGCTACTGAAGTGTCTTTAATATTGTGGCATTGGTGTTTTGTTAAAATGTGTGTCACGGGTGATCAGAGGACACTGAGTGTCGCCTATTATCCTCCAGACCCAAGTGATATTATATCATCTGGGTGATCAAAGTGGAAGATTGGTCAAAGTGTAAAGTTGAATCTGTAGTGGCCTATATAGAAGAATTATTTTTAATTCAAATGTCAGTATTAGCTACTTTCTAGCGAGTGACCCAGGTGGCAAGTCGATTATGTAGGTATGAGTTAGCACTGAAGAACGTTTTCAAGATCTTCGACTTTGAAGGATCTGGCATCGACATAGGTAGGTAAATGGCGAGTAACGCATAACTAATTATGAAATTAGTACGAAAACTGTATATTACGTGCTTGTTTGTGACATTGTGAATTGTGACACAAGTGGGAATTTTATATAGGTAATACCCATGTTTATCACATACCAAAGTGCGATGACTCTTCCATTCATTTATATGTAGGTACTTACTTATACATAGGCATGTCCATAAAGCTAGTGTACACTGTACCTACTTAATTTAATCTGTGTTTTTTCTTCCTATCTGTAATCGTCAACATACTCAGGTGCAGCAATCTACTAAAAAGTAAATAATTTGTTGACCATAGATATAGTTATTGCTAAGTACCCTATAGATCGACCTACATCGATAGGGAGGCACAAGTGTGAACTCACTTATAATAGTAACGGTAGTAAACTTCTTTACTGATAAGGTGTCTGAAATAAATTACTCAATATATAAAATTATTGTTATTTGTTTTGGGTGAGATCCGATTCGTTGTCATTCTTCCAGCTATGTTCTAACCAGAATATTGCTAGAACACTATCAATCCAAGGAACGTTCGATATACAAACACCCATAAATCTTTTAATTGTTAATATTTTTTTTTATCTAAAATGTCAGAATTCGACTGTAACCAGTAAGTGTATTCTAACTTGGTACTAATTTTATGTCACAAAGTTATAGCAATTTCTATACACACTAATTGCCATTATTTTTTAGTTTATGTATGTAGGTATTATGCATTTATGTAGGTATGTATATTCTTTTGCAGATTTGACTTTGTCTTACAATGCTACTGAAAAATCCAGCAAACAGCTGCACTTTTGTCACCGCTGATATCTGTTGTTTTACTTCGTTATATTACAGTTAATCATGGATATCTAGATTACAAGGTATGTCCTCGAGCGTATTGTGATAGCAAATCCCAGGCTACGTGCCCAATGCCATGTCGGCCGTGTTATAAACACTGGAACATAACTATGCGTTGAGACCAGACTTTCTGGCGCAGAACTGAAACTACTCAGTGGAATTATGCACAAATATGCAGTTAGAAGGTTACCTCTTTACCTAACTTCACTGCATTTATTGTACGTGCATGTCTAAACGGACAAATATTTTTTGTAAGGTGCGAAAATTCGATAACTCTTTCGAGGTTATCTTCAAAAGAGTATGAAAAATATCCGATTTTCATGTTCAGTATTTTTAAGTTATTGTTAAAAAACAAAGTAAGGCTAAACTCTATGCTAAACATAAATGATAGTCGATGTGTGAAGTCTTAATTTGTAACAATGACCAATGACTGTCATAAAACAAGACTACGAAACAAAGGCGTCATAAATAAATAACGCCCAACGATCACATATGTAGAACCTGGGCCTTAACTAGGATTCCCTGTATCTAGGGACCCAGGAACTAAGAGGACCATGGTCCCACAACACCCAGACATAGAACAATTATTTGCGCTTTTTATTTTCCTGTGCACAAATTCTTGTCCTGTCGCGGGAATCGAACCCGTCGCCTCCAGGTTATGAGACAACCTGCTCAACCACCACACCACAGAGGCTGTCAATTGATTTTTTTCCATCTGACTTGTAGCTAAAATCTGAGAGATTCCCCGTGGAACCACTACTCTAAGACCCACTGTCTACAGCTACGACTACAGGCTACGAAGATTTCTTTAGCGTCACTATGCAAAATTTAAAAAATCTACACGATGTATATTATACGTGTCTATTATTTTAAATTTTAATAAAACTAATAAAAACTCGAGGTCAAAAAATTTAAATGTGGTCTTTTGTCTACTCGTTATATTCATGTTTAAAACCCCTAACGTAAGATGTCCTCAAGTATTAACCTTAATGATAATTATATACTTTGGCAACAGAATAGAATAGAATAGAATAGAATAAACTTTATTGTATAAAAACTGTGTACATGCAAAGGTCTTAAACTATAAAAATTGTCACAAACAGTATTATCCATTCCGGACGTACAATAGAAGTGGACCAATACCAATTAGTATTTATAGTAACTAAATGGATATAAAACCAAGTATTTATTTACAACACGAATAATGCTAGGATACCTACATTACAAGCTAATAGGTACTCTTGTTTGAACGAGCTAATGCTGTTGGTCTCTACCGACCTTTACAGCGTCACTCACCAGACGAGAAAGCTAAATACTCGTCATTCGCAACTATGAGCACCTCTGCAGCGTGCGAGCAAGCAATCTTGCCGGTCCAAGCCAGACTGGGTGCCCCATGTCTTCTGTCATGTCAGAAAGGAAAAGAGAATACTAACTACATCTTAGATGAGATGTATCGTGTAAGTGTTTTAGTAAATATCAGTAGGTAAGCATTTTTGGCGAGCTTTCCTATCTCTATCATAATAATATCACCTGTAACTTTTTGTGAGAGCATAATAATAAATACACTATGTCGGTTTCAGAGCTTTAATGTAGGTATTATTTATTCTGTGAGTTTAGTATCCCATTTCTGAAATTGGTTCTTTTTAGCGACAAACCTCCCCTGTATTATTGTTATTATGCGTGGAACAATGCAGCCTCTGAGAGTATATAGTCGATTGTGAGCAGTAACTGTTGCCTCGTCTGTGGAGAGAACAAGGGACTTCTTTTTCCTGGAACTGGAATGGTCGACATTCGTTGAACCCGTAAAGTAGGTGGAGCTGAAACTTTTTTTACATTAATACTAACTTACTAAATTAATAGTATAGTTATACTAGGTGGAAAGGCATTGTAGCTAGTGAAGTTACGGGGCAAATAAGACTTATGAACTGATCTCACAGTCTAGAAATCTTTATTTCACTGTGTGACGTCTCAGGATGATTTGCGCTGCGCTGTGCGCAGTGTCACGCGAAATTTTAATTTAGAGTTCCGAGTGCCATTGCAATCTGTTATGGGGGGCCGCCGGCCGTGACACTTAACACCAGGCGAACGACTAGCTTGTCACGTCATTCATTTACATTAAAGAAGTCTAGATGGCGCTACTTGATACTGAGAGCAATATTAAAAGGTATATAGTTAGCTGAAAAAAAAAATTTGAGTTCTTGCATTTAACAAAATGGTCTTTCGATATTTATTGAACTAAACTAAACCTGCTGGTGCAGTAACAAGCTAGGTACCCTTTAACTACCTACCTACTTTTTATTGTTATTTCAATCCACGCAGAAATCAGGATTTCAATCCGCGTCCGCGTAGTTTTAAGACTGGTTAAGGTCACGAACACTATTAAAAAAACAAAAGCCTGCTCCGTGTGGTAGGTATACGCTTGAAGCTTGAAGGACGCTCGTTAACGTAATGGGGCGACCGCGGTAAACGGTTTATGGCCTTCTATTACAACTTCCACATTGTATGGAACAATGATCTTTTGAGTGAAGCTGGGTCTTGATTTACGGTCTCCGATGGCAGGGACCTTTAATGGCGGAGTGCATAGTGAAAGTTTTAAAAGGCTTGACACTTAGAAATCTATGACATATCATAAAACTGTAATTGGGATACATCTGTATATTGAATGTTTGTTGAAAATTTTGATTGCATTACACTTCTTTATCGATATAGAAATGGAAATTTTTTTTTTTAATTTTTCGTCTGTCAGTCTGTCCCTTTGAACACGCATCTACTGAACGGATTTCACTGATATTTGGTATGGTTATAGCTAATTTTTCAGAATAACATTTAGGATACTTTGTTTTCTAAAACGGCCAAGTGCGAGTTCCACGAAGCAATAAAAATGTAACTTTTATGCAAGAAATTTTGGTTCTATTTGTTTTTTACTCATCCTGTCGAAGGGAAAGAGAAAAAGATAGGGGAAAAGGATAAATGGATGGAACGGCAATAGAAGGGAGGCAAGCGAGGCCCACCTCCCTTCACCGGGACTTCACAGAGTTAGGACGTAGAACTAATTAAGCCGTACGAAGCCGGGGCGGTTCAACTAGTAGGTATTATAAGGAAACTCAGAAATTCTACGCAATCAAGGTACTTTATGTTCTAAAACTAAAAGTAAAGATAAATTTTGATACAACTATAGCCCCCCAATAGGTGGACCGTCAAACTGGTGAAAACCGCGGGGAGCTGATGGATGCAAGAGGCGAGCAGCCGCTCGATATGGCACTCTCTGGGGGAGGCCTATGTTCAGCAGTGGATGTAGAATAGTCCTTATTTCAACTGCTTATAAGTTATTTTTAATTTAAGTTTTACAAACTACATGGTTGAAACCACAGACCTATAATTTTTTCGTAACTCTCAAGACATCCTAAGTCTATGGTTGAAACATGCATTCGAATCTATCTAGTAAGTAGGTACCTACATCTACATAAGGACGCACACATGAACATAAGAACTTTAATCGTCTTACTTTTATCAACAAAAATAGTTACGTTCTGTTTTTAGGTACACCCAAAATAAGTAGGTCACTTAGTTACAAATACATCCGTTTAATTAGATAAAAAGTGCGTATTGATAAGAAATACACGCGTACTTTCGTAATCTACTTCTTGAGATAGGGTTCCGTACCCAAAGGGTAAAACAACCCTATTACTAAGGCTCCGCTGTCTGTCTTTACGTCTGTCACCAGGCTGTATCTCATGAACCGTGATAGTTAGACAGTTGAAATTTTCACAGATGCTGTATTTCTGTTGCCGCTATAATAGCAAATACTAAAAAACAGAATAAAATAAATATTTATGGGAGCCATACAACAAACGTGATTGTTTTGCTCGTTTTTATACATAGTTGTGCGGAAGCCTTCGTGCGCGAGTCCGACTCGTACTTGGCTGGTTTTTTTTAGGTCACAGCGGTCACACAGGCACTACGCTCCCGCGAAAATTACAAAGTCAAGCAGTGAGCTCTCTTGACAAACAAGCGCTACTGATAAATGAACGCGCTAATTAGAGGTCAAGGTACCGTTCCATTGGCAGCATAGCAATAGCAATGGCTTAGGGATTAGCTTAGCTAAACCAATAAAGTATCTAATCCTGTGCTAACCAACCGCTGCTAGCCTAATTGCATTTCGACATCTGGATGCGATATTTTTAAAACCGCTTCTTGGTTTTTATTGTAGTTATCTAGATAATTATAATTGATACAAAAAAAGACACGTAGGTAAGATAACCAATGGTTAAAATCTCTAATTGACCATTGGTTATAGAATTTTTAACCTTTGGTTACCTTGACTACGGATCAAAAAACCTACCTTTAGTCAATTGAATTCAATGTATTCTCTCCGCAAATTCAAATTAGACTCATCATAAGTAGTTAGGTCATAAACAGAAAGCTAGCTAGACGAGTATCCGTGTGTATCAATCCTTAATAATATAATTGGTCGTGCACTAACCGAGCTTTCTGAATTTACAGCTGGTTAGTCACATCACAACTTTCACATGTATAGAGATAAAAATCTCGTGTGATTTGCTAACAATCACCGCCGTATCAATCACGAGAATGCGTATAAAGAGTTTGTAACTATAATAATATATATTTGAATGCGTACTCTATTCAATGTTCTCGTGTGACTGTTCTGTACAATTTGTGTTCTGCGACGAAAACAAATGACTGTTCTATTTATTCTTAATCTTGTGAAAATATTAGCTATTCTGTGGCACTGTATTGCCCTATAAAAAAGGTCTTGGATTTCAAAAAAAGGTTGGTTGGTCTTTCGTCTGAAACTACAGATTATACTACTACCGTCTACTCTTTTGCGTGTGATACTGTCCATCCAAAGGTTGTCTGGAAAAGATCACTGTCAGCGATAAGACCGCCCGTTGTAACACTAGTTCATAAGGTTTCCTTTGTACTTTTTATAGTTAATTGGTGGGACAATAAAGTGTTATCTATATATCTATCTATTATAATTATGTTCATAATATGACAACTCTACTTGAGTTTTATTTACTTTCTTATTTATATTATGTTTTAAATAATAGAATATTGGCTATTCTGTGGCTGGGCGGTACTGCTCTATAAAATGCTTAATTCCTATTTTTTTGATCTGAATAGTCCAAATCAAGTTAGACCAAAAGATTTTGACAATAATTGACTAGAAGTCCGCTTGATTTTTAATTAGTTTCGACTGTGGTAGGTTTGAGTGGCACTACGTTTAGAGACGTTTCCTTAAGCTTATGAGTTATGACTCAAGAATAAATTTATGATCATTCTGCTTGGAAATTATAGCAGGTTATCAATTAGGATTTTTCTGTGTCAAGATTCTGCTACATTCAACAGTCAGATACCAAACACGCGCAAATGCGGCTTCTTCTCAGTAACATTATAAATAGCTTCAAAGCCAACTTTTTTAATCTCTTTGCTCCAAAGATTTCCTCAATCTGGATTTGGTTCTCGAAAACTTTCATTCGGGAAAATGGGGAAGCGATCATATTCGATATTGCGTAATTACGTTGTGATGGGGTAGTTCGTTCGAAAGAGAATATCTCAAAAAATAGATACCTAAAGTAGGTAACCTGTTTAACTTTTTTCAATTTCCCGTTTGTTCCATTAAGGCCCGATTTCACCAAACTAGAATAAATTTTATTCCAGCGGGGTGATCATGTAACTTTGATAGCAATGCAACAAAAGAAATATCAATCCAAATTTGAAAATTTCCATAATAACTCTGTACATAAGCTGCGTACTGCAACTGTCAAATCCATACATTTTTGTGTTTCTATCGGTTGCCAACAAGTTACATGATCGCCTAGCTGGTATAAGCTAACGAGAACAACCGAGTTACGCGAATATAGCCCTTATACAACCAATTTTGTGAAGGAATAAGACTTATTCCTTGGATACAATCAAAATGGCGTCTTTTTTGGGTAATTTCATTTGTCAATTAGCTGTATCCAAGAGTAACGAATAGCCGTATACTTGGAATAAACCTTATTCTACTTTGGTGAAATCAGGCCTAAGACTGGCAACACCAAAGCCAACCTCATCTAAATAGCATTGCAACACATCGCAGAATGATCACGCATTGTGTTATTGTGTTCATTGCCTATAATTTGCATTTTATTGCCGCCTAAATTGATGTTTGATGTTGCTGCTCTTTGAAGGTAAAGTTTATCTTTCCATATTAATTGGCTGAGACTACATTTTTTGATTCGAAATGCTGATAGATCTTTTTATTTTTGCTATATATATGCATGAAAGAAGGAGGATTAATGTTTGTTTAGTAACAATAGTTGAGCCTTTCTCTAAAATATTGTTTATTTACAACATTATGTTACAAATAAAAAGAATCAAAACCACCTCTTTTTATCTCATAGGCACTTGCCCAGCCGTAGCCAAGCAGTGGTTAGAGCACCTGACCTGACCGAAAAGCTTCTCCTAAGCTTAACGACCCTGCAAAGCATGGTAACGCTAGATAATAACCACCGTTTTAGAGCGATCCCCATAATAGGTAAACGACATAACAGGCGTGACAGCTCCTTGTGACAAGTAATAGTCATATCACTCAAATATTATAAAATAAATGATAAGGATCCTAAGCTACGAAAAAACCTACAAGGTCGTACGTAGTGGTCATTGCGGCACCAATAGTAACGTTATCTGAGCGAGCAACTCCTCAAAATTCCCATACACTTACATAATTTAATTGTAATAATTAGGTAATAATAATATTTATTATCCATAGTAACACAGCAGATTGTAACTAATACCTAAATATCAATCGCATCAGCTGTATACTTCGAGCTTGGTAAATGCTCGAAGGCTGTATACAAGGTGTTTGACAGAGAGTAAGCCAATCGGTATCGGGAAATTGTATTTTCCAAATATGTAGATCCTCCTAAACGCCCACCAGGTTCGTCTAACCCTCTACCAAACATCCTGTATAGCGTTTCCGAATAGGCACAAGAAGTGTAGGTAGGTAGTTAGGTAGCTTATTATAATCTACTAGCGGCTTGCCCCGGCTTCGCACGTGTAGTGGTGTAGCCTATGTTATACTCAGGGTGAATGTAGCTTTCCAATGGTGAAAGAATTTTTGAAATCGGCACAGTAGTTTTTGAGTTTATTCATTACAAACATACACACAAAAATACAATTCTTTCCTCTTTATAATAGTGGTGTAGATGACAAGTGATACTAGCTTAAATGCATCAGACTGTACCAGAGTTCGCCACAAGGTGTACCGAAGATCTAGTGGGAGTGGGAGAAATTCGCTAGCTGAAATTATGTAACATCCGATTACATAAATAGTAATATAAGCGTGCTGCAATAATAATACAGTTCAGACAAATGTGTTTTTAGTAGATGATCAGGCTACATTGCGACAGTCTTCCCGCTTTCTTCTTTAATGTCCCGACTGCCACACCAACCAATTGCTGAAAACCTTTAGATCTACCTCTAGTAAATCAACTTTTGACTGGCCTGATAGCTCAGTTGGTAGTAACCCTGATCTGTAGGTTGTAGGTTCGATTCCCACTCGGGATAAACATTTATGTGATGAACATCGATGTTTGTTCTGTGTCTGGGTGTTATATTTTATTCTATGTATCTAGTTCCCATAGTACAAGCTATGCTTAGTTTGGGGTTAGATGGCGCTATGTGAAATGTCCACACATATTTATTATTATTTATTTTGATGGATAAATATAAAACGCATAGGTAGGGGTTAAACAAAAATATCTAAGAACTCCTGAATCATGAAGGGCAACTTCTTACATAATAATACACAACCTATAAGTACTTAAACCTATTCATAATTATCTTTAAGCTAAAAGTATAAATAGGTACCTATACTTTCCTAAATCTATACTTAGTAATAGGATGAAACTTTCCGCTCTGTCTCGTAATAAGACTTGGTTATAGACAAGGTGAGTTTGAATTGATATATTATCCCGAAAAGGAGGGACTGGGACCATGATAGCCCACAAGTTGTGAGAGCCTTACTTGAAACTGCGTGTTTCCAAACCTCCATATTACAAAATAAATCCACTCACAAAATTGCACGTGCGATCGCTACGAGAGTTAACAAGATACTATAAATTAATTTCTAAACACAGGTCGTTAAACTCATCTAAGTGCATTCGGTCAAGGACGAAGTTCAACCACCCAGCTGCGCTAGGGCTATCTTTGAACGTAAACTTTAGGTACATGGCATTTTTTCAATGAAAAACTATTAATTTAGAAAAGTCGTAGAAGAAACATTATTTACCTTGGGGAGTAGATTTACCCCCTTTCGGGATAATATACCAATTCAAACTCAGATAGTATACTGAAGGTGTAGGCATATTAACTACGGAGGTATACCCAGTAACCACACAGCATAGATAAAGGTACATATACCATAGTAATACGAGTGTAATCAGCGATTCAGGTAGCCATTTTCTTGAGGTTACAGATTAAATTTCAACTCCCGGTCACGTAAGCCATGCAGTTGGAATGACTTGGCTGAATAAGATAGGTAGATTAAGTTAATTGCCGTTTTACTTAGGTCCTGGCAGCCTGGAAGGCACGCAATGAGGTTCATTTTAATTTAATGACCAATTTTGGCATCGTACTTTTTATTCAGGTACTAGAGTAACTGGATCTTTTGAAGCGCTTTATGGCCTGATGTATGATCCTGCTGAAAACGTTGGTACCTAGCTATATAGAACCTACAATAACATATATAATATTATATTATAAATAGTCAAAGAGTTTTCCAAGTGTCTTCAATTCTCATATTGTGGAGATTTCTGGAACTTTCGAAAAAGCTTGCTTATTTTTCGAACTTACGGGAATATTCAAAAATGTTATATAGGTAGATACCGTTTTCCTTATATAAGTAGGTACCTATCGTAATTTTCTTCTTGACTTTGATGGCTACGAAAATTTAAACTACAACAAAAAATAAACATTTAAATACGCTAGAATTATGTTTTTCAGCTTCCCCTAAAAACTACAAAAATATATTGCCAGTGTTTCTACAAAAAAAACACCCACGAAATGTGGGTCATTCAAGCAAACATAGTTTAAATTTCATCACCTGTTTTTTATTTATGTTAATTGTTTCTACGAGCTATGTACAATAATGTATTTGTTAGGTAACAAGTTTCGTCATTTATAATGTAGGTAGGTATTTTATAGATTGTGTGGGTTACAACGTGTTTACTCTGTGCACTTGTGGCTTAGGGCAAAATAGCTGTTTAGTAAATTAGGTACCATAAATCAGCATGATCTCTCAATTTATCATGTTGACCTTTCGTAAAATATGAAGCTTCCATTCTATCTACCCACTTCTCGCTATCAAGAAATAAAAATATAAAACTACCTAAGTTGGCACAAAAAATAAAAGCGAATAAAGTCATAAAAAACAAAAAAGGCGCGCTGCGAACGAGATGAAAAAGGCTGTAAGTAATTGTAAGTTACGAAACACGAAACTTTTTACTTACCATAAACGCTATGTAGGTGAAGTCGCAACAGAATTCACGTTCCGAAAGCAAACAAGGGCCATTCTGACCCAGGATTACAGTTCAGACCTTTGTTTAATTCATCACTATTCCAAACAAGGCAACTATAACTTGTCCCGTACACTGTTTATTATTATTTGTTGTCACAAAACGGGGTTATAGCCGCGCTAACATCTGGACTACACTTCAGAGAAATTTCACTGGCCGTATAATATAAACTAGCTTTTTATGTTCTATCACTGGTATATTCACATGAAAATGTCTTTTCAGTTGGTTAAAGTTAGTAACACTTGCAGGTATACTGGCAGGCGAGGAGGCAAGTGGCTGTATACGAAAGAAAAAAAAAACAAAAGATTACCACGCGCGCACACAACCTTCTTTAGCGAGGCAACACAGCAGTGTGGGTGAATGGAACAAGCAGCGGCACAACAATCTACGGCGAACGCACGCACTCTCAGCTTAGATAAGATTGCCAGACACACATTGAAAATAGATCTTATCATTGTTATCTTTTATTATCGAAAATGAGTGCACTTGATTGAAGAAGTCTTTAGCAAAAATCTGATGACGTAAGAGATAACTTTTTTATGTTACACGGTAGTTAGGTTCACCACATCAAATACTTATCTTATTAAATGATTTAGGGGTAACCTATATTTCGATTTCAAAAACGAGCCTATTCTCAATTTGGATGTATTTTTATATGTATTTTATACAATATCTCCACCAATTGTTAATCAATGTGTACTTACTTCCAGGATGGTTTCATATTTTGCTGAGGATCTAGTGATGGAGTACGAGATAAAAATTATAAACTTTTCAATGTAAATGTACTAACAGCAAGCAAACGCATCGCGAATTTGGTTTTATACTAGGCTACAGAATTGACTAAAGACTTTATAGATACCCTGGAACTACACGCATCGACTGAAGGCTCATACATGTATGTATCGCCATTTCAAAAAAATCAATCATTTTTTCTTAGGATCAATCACCAGACCTGTACCAAATACACTACGGGCGCGTATAATATTGTTCCATAAAATGAATGTTATCGTTTCACGGTTTCGTAGTTTAAGAAATACTACGTGATAACTTCCTATTTTTTGGTATTATACCTTGTCCATTTTATTAATGGTTTTTTGACAGCTCGACAACTGACAAGTTAAGGATGTTCTAAATATTCTCGAATGTGATACCATGCCGATTGTACTATTATCATTAATCGAATTAGGTACGTAAATGTAACAATCGATACGATAAATGTACATTTTGATTTAGTTTTGATGAATTCCATGAAGTGCAATATTATTTGTATGAACTGTTTACGTAAACAATACGAAACTTCATGGGCGTGAGCTGTCAAAAAACCATTCATAAAATGGACAAGGTATAGGGTCATGTACCAATTATTGTGATTACTTATATGTAAACTATGCAAGTGAAAAATGTGATACGATTAAAATAAAATTAAGTAAATTCGCAAAGTACAAAATTAATACATGCAGAATGAGAATCAACTATACGCATAAAACATGCAGTTACGACTAGAAAAAAGTAATTCAAAATAATTACTCGAATTTTATCTCCTATAATCAGGCAAAATCTCTACGCTGGCAGCATCAAGCTCCGGTGTCGTTCCCCGCCAAGAAGTTTACCGTGTCCCTACACAGTTCCACACACACGAAGATGTCCCGCGTGTGATTGGTCAAGAAGCCGTCGTAGCTGCCTCCGCCCGCGCACCAACGTCCTTGCGGGCAGCGACCGAGCCCGTGCTTGAAGCTTTGGTTACTTCCCAAGTCAACTTAGGACCCCTATACTGCTACTTAAACTGTGCCTGTGGTTAACTTGCCTGACTTTCATTGCCGTAACAGGGCATCGTGGTCAACTTTGGATAAAGATGAGATGAGATTACTTAAATTACCTACCTACATAAAGTAACCTACCTATATTAAAATATTAGGTAAGTACTTCAGTACTACTAATAAAACTACGATAGTTTATCAACGCGAGCGTTGTGATGTGAACCGAATCTATTAGCACCTCATTAGTCAAAATCGAGCTGAACAGCTCACCACCGCTTAAAAGTAGAAAATAAGAGAAAAAGAGTAGAAACTAAAAAACTTGCTTTGCGACCTTTATGTTAGACTTTAGGCAGCCACTGTGATGTGCAGGACGGCTCATGACCCGGAGGCAGCGGGTTCGATTCCCACTACAGGACAAGTATTTGAGTGCACATAGAAAAAACGGAAGTACTTCTGTGTCTGGGTGTTGTGAGACCATGGTCCCTGTAGTTCCTGGGGCCCTAGATACAGGGAATCCTAGTTAGGTTCCAGGATCTATGTATGTGATCGTTAGGCGTTATTATTATTTAATGCGAGTGACCCTGTTAACCAAGTTTTATCAAGATAACCTAGTTCAAATATATGACCATAAGCTTAGGTATAATCAGGAAAAAATAATTAATTCCATAACGTGATAACGTACATAATTTATAAAAGTTTTTTAGCATAATTTCAAACCAACCTTTATTTTTCTATTATTGGGTTCTTATGGATATAGTTATGTAAGTCCATAACTCCAAATAACAAAGCTATGATCAAATAAAACCTAAAAGACCACACATTATATTATCATTCTCTAAAAAATGTAACAAGAAATATCCAAGTCGAGTTATTCGGCCAATTGTTTTTTCCTTTCGCGTCAAAACAAATCTGTAAATGACTAAAGCGTAACCACACATTGTATCTCCCGACATGGCACATCAAAATACCATTCCACATTATTATGATGATAATTACGTCACGAGCTGACACTTCAACGAGTAAATTCTTATCGTGGGTGGCTCGCAAGTAGGGCTACCATTATACCCTTTCCCAAAAAGTTGATAAAATACAGTTTACCAAAAAAACTAAGTTGCAGTTAGGTGGACCATTGTTTCTGTTCAAATGTTTAAATACTTATATCTAATTTACATTACAAACTTTTTCAGCGTTCCTTTTTTTTTTGTTTCGCCACTTCATGGTACTTCATTAAAGATAGATCCTTTTTCTTTTTTTCTTATAGTTTGGCTCCACACATAGTGTATTTAGCCAGTGTCAAGTATTGTAATCTTTCATCGTAATAAGAAATGTTTCACGTAAAGTCTAGTCTTAGTCACAGTCAGTCAGGGTAGTCATAGTCCAGTCTAAGTCAGGCAGTCATAATCCAGTCTAAGTCATGCCCTAGTAAAGTAGTGGCAACTTTACTAGAGGCTTCTATGGAATTTTGGAAGCAACACGAAAGACCACGTTTCACTACATTATATCACTTGCCCACACTCATGCTCGTAATTCAGCACTTAATGCGTAAAACGCCACCAATTTTAAACATTAACACTGGAAAAAGCATAAGTTTTGTAAAATAATACAATGCAACAACGTGAACTTTTTCGCGTTCCCGCCAAAACTCAAAGAGGTATATGTACTACGTACTAGAGAAGCTATTCAAAGCACAAATAGTTGTCATTTTTTGTATAACTAAACTTAAATCCGCTACAGCGCTTTACGAGATTAAATCGTCTAACCAACGATCACAACACGCAGCGTTAGTGCCATGGCACATTTGGATCATAATTTTTACTGCTATTCACTGCTGCACGTGCAGTCGCTTTGAGAGCTGAGCATCGTATGAGCGAGAAGATGCTCATTGGCATATTTGCAGTGGTTGACAATGCAAGTTAGAGATGTCCTGTCTGGTGTATACATAGAAGTCTTTGCCAAAACTCAGATAGATTTTTATGTATAAAAATGGTTTGACGAGTGAAACTATACCATAAGTTGTATAATATTTCTTTACTACTGTTACGTAGGTACCTCTAATACGATCTCCAAGGAGACACATTTATTTTATTATAATGTTATTTTAGTGTAGTTTTTATTGTTATATAATGCATACTTAACAATAATTTTGAAAATATTGACCATTTGTTATAGGTAATATATAATGTAGGTAAATGCCGTTTTCACCATAGTCTAATTCAAATATGCAAAAATAAGAGATCTAATGGCAACCCTGCACGAGAAAACTCATTTGCAATATAAAAACATTATAACCTACGCAATAAATACCTGCAAATATGTAAATGATCGTAACTTTGGCGTCACGGCTTCACCATATTTGATATTACAATATGATTTTGCATTTTATCGTCGCATACAAACCTACGTTTGTAAACAACACAAGAAACTTTCAATTTCAAGAAAATATACGACCTAATTTTGTTAAGTTCATTCATAAATTATTATTGGTTTGTTTTTTCAAAGTTGGCTGAAATGTTTTTCTGATTTTAATATGTAACGTACTTTTGTATCTATCAAAAATGTTTATGTATTGTGTCTTAGTTGCAAAGCTCAAATTTTCCAAAAGTTTATAATTATAGTGCATTACTTTTATATTAGTTTTTACCTAGAAATCCTAGAATAATTTATTATGCTAGGGACTATGCTAGAGATTCACGACGTCTGCTACTCTGCACTATCTACCACAATCTATAGGTACCTATTACCTATGGTTTTTATACTAGACCCCTAATTAATATTTCTTAACAGAAAAGCAAAGGAATAAGAACTGACGACTAAATCTTTCCTATTCACATAATTTTAGGTCGTCGAAAAATAGCTAGGTACTCTAAAGAAGGACCTAAATATCTAGATATTTGATGAGGCTCTACATTCCCCTTTGGTCGCTCGTAAAACTATCGCCACGTACAGTAAACATGTTATGTTTACTATCATTATTTTACACTAGGTAGGTAATATAGATTAGATTACTTTATATACCTAACCTACCTAACGAAAGTCTCATAAACTCAACTCAAATTACCTACGCGACTAACTTATTATACGACGCAAAATCACATGAGTGATTTTGCGTCGTATAATAAAGTGATTGATTCAACATTGAAAGATTACAATACCAAGATTTAATAATTTCAGTTACTTACCCAAGTATCATGTTCGTGGTGGTATAAAAATGCCGTTCGTCTGCACTGTTTTAACATTTAAATCATAACGCTAGAAATAATAGAAACATCCATAAACACATTAGGTAGTATAGGTTTATACACGATATTTTTGCATTTGAAATTATTGCTTACCCAAGTATCATGTTCGTGGTGGTATAAAAATGTAATTCGTCTGCAGTTTTAACATAAATCATAACTCACATCATTCACATCCATAAACACATTAGGTAGTATAGGTTTTTACACGATATTTTTGCTTTTGAAATTATTGCTTACCCAAATATCATGTTCGTGGTCGTATAAAAATGTCGTTCGTCTGCACTGTTTTAATATAAATCATAACGCTAGAAAGAATAGAAACATCCATAAATACATTAGGTAGTATAGGTATTTACACGATATTTTTGCTTTTGAAATTATTGCTTACCCAAGTATCATGTTCGTGGTGGTGTGAAAATGTCATTCGTCTGCAGTTTTAACATAAATCATAAATCACATCATTCACATCCATAAATACATTAGGTAGTAGTAGGTATAGGTTTTTACACGATATTTTTGCTTTTGAAATTATTGCTTACCCAAGTATCATGTTCGTGGTGGTATAAAAATATCATTCGTCTGCACTGTTTTAACATAAAACAAAACACTAGAAAGAATAGAAACATCCATAAATACATTAGGTGGTATAGATTTTTACACGATATTTTTACTTTTGAAATTATTGCTTTGAAAAATTAATTTCTATCAATTTTTTTCAATTTTTATTTACTTCCGCAGCTTTCATATTCGATATGTCAACAAAACTATTAATCGTCCAAACCACCGCCGCTGAATCGTCTGTTGTTATAATTAATAACATGATAATTATAATTACTGCCATTATTATTATTATTGTAGCAGTACGGTGAACGCATTCTAATAAGTTACATGCATCGGCATTTCATATCTTTGCATAAACAAAGTAATAATTAAATAATACAAAGAGCACTTTAACGCATACGCTACCATCTGCCATGTACAGCATCGAAGGTCAGGTTATATTGTCGCTTCATTATTATGTTCATATTCATTTAAATAACTATGTGTACGTTAGTAAACATCTTGTGGCGTTCGGTACCTTGGAATAATTGGAGATGAAGTTGAATATAAATTTAGCTTGTATATTCACAAAAAAATGTATTGCATGCTTGCGTTTCCCACTGTCCATCTGATGGTAAAGTGTCGATGGTTGCCAAGAAGCTACCTCTTCACTCTCTATTTGAAGACTCCAAAATTGTACTTATCGAGAAATACCGACGCCGCAAGGCCTCGTATCTATTTACGGCATCAATTAATAGAAGGACTTTTTCTGCTGAACATCTGGATTTCTCTTGGCTTTCCATAACTCTGAGGTCTATCTGGTATAGGGCTCATTCTTTAGTCTTCTAGCAATAGTCTCTCTCCACCAGCGCCACTCAAAAGTCATATTTTTCTCATCGATTGACTTGGTTGTGTGCAGCAGCTAGTTTGCTTGCTCATAGTCATTAACTTACTTTCTGACCCTGACCTCTAATAAAGCAGGTTAGTTCTTTTGTATATAGGCTCTGGATTTTAAATTCTATCACGTACCTGGCGGCTAATAAATAAACTGCTTATACGTTGTTTGCAATATCCCCACACAACTTTCTCGTGGACCATCGTCACTCCTGTTTGTTTAAAAACCGGTGAGATAAAGCAGGTCCCCTGTGTTATCGCTTATCTCCGATCCGTAGGCCACAGCACACATGGACGGTTTACATTCGAGAGCAAGGTCTTAACCGCATCTTCAGATAAGACTCGTTAGGCCAGCCGTCACTTTTTCTTCGGACAAAAACAAAAAGTATTAGATATTGCATCAATTATATTCCACTCGTCCACGCTAAGAAGGACCAACGGAAAAAAACTACTTTTCCCTTCGTGGGATAGCTGGGTAGATAAGTGGAATAGCTGACTACACTTTCCCACCCTAAGACGGAATAATGGAAAAGAAAAGCCGCTTTTCCCTCCTATGTGGAATGGCTGGGTGGGATAAGTGGAATAGCCATCATTATCTAGTTATGATGATTTCTATTTATCTATAATGTTGATGTTATGCAAAAAGCTAATGTTTCAGGCCACCCAAAACCATGAAAGACTTAAAGGTGGCCACATTTTTCATTCATAAATTCAGACTGAGGATAATTAATATGTAGGTGCTTATTACGCGTGGCTAAGCCCAAGGATAATAATACATCAATTCCCATACGATCTATACCACAATACTTATTTATTTTGTGCCAAACGACAAGACCACAAGACACATATTATAAATAACATAATATGATTATTATACATGTATGACTATATATTTTTTGTACGTAGTAGGTACTACTGCGTTGATATTGCTAATCTATTTACCGACTTCATAAACATCCGATGAAAACAGTTATTTTGCATACACTAACAAATAAAACAACAGATGGACACATGAATCAACAAATATGTATATTTTTGTGTGTCCAACATTTCCGAACCAACTGATGGTAACCAAACAATAGTGTTACAAGATATAGAAGTAATCCGAGTCCGATTTGTTACGCTTTGCCGCTTATAACGTCCTTGATCGTGGTTTAGATTCGAGACGCGTTCGTTCCCAAAGAAGATTTACATTTTTGTTTTGTTTTAGTAGCTTTACATCATTCAGTGTACCATAAACATACGTAAGTATTTACGGGCAGAATCATATTTTATCCGATAAAATCTAGTCAATCAAGCAATAAATTCGCAAAAGGAAGTTTTTGTTTAAATTGGACGTCATAAAACTATGAAAAACAAAGTGAATGGGAATGTGACGATGTGACACACACTTTGTGGGTTTTATACATACACATATTTTAGGTGTCGCCCGCGGCTTTACCTAAACGAGGAAAACACTTACAGTTTTGAAATCACTTAATCTTGTCACATTTCATCCCAAGTTAACTGGAAAGTGTCTGTTACAAAATTCCTCGGTGCTCACGCCGAAATCAAACCATAACGGAACTCGACAGCGCGTGGGCAGATCCTCGCCTCACATGTGTTCAACATTGAACCATTGAACATTGTTGTCAAGGTCTGCTTATTCGTCTGTTCTGTGTTCTTTATCTCATCTGTTACCTATTTACTTATTTTATTTTTAGAGGAAATGGGTCCCATTTCTTACACACGTTATTTGAAAGTGATAGATTTGAATCATATCTGAATTGAGCATGTGATAAATACTTTGAAATACTATGACAAACTAGGACTACCTATTATCCAGTGTGCAACTCACATCACATCACACTAATCACACTATCACACTAATATTATAAAGGCGAAAGTTTGTGTGTATGTGTGTATGTTTGTTACTCTTTCACGCTCTAACAGCTGGACGGATTTGAATGAAATTGGGTATGGAGGTAGCTTATACCCTGGATTAAAACATAGGCTACTTTTTATCCCAATAACGGGATCGGTTCCTGTAGGAACGCGGGTGGAACCGAGGGCCCTGCTAGTTACATCTAAATTAGTTCACCTGTTTGACGTGACAGCCAGCACACAAACAAACATTTAAGGCTGTGTACGCAGATCCACTATCTCTCTCGCGCAATGCAACGTTTTAGAAGATATTAAATAACTGAATTTCCTTACGCAAAATCTAGCTAAACTATAATGATCATGAAGAACATTACAAATGTTCAACAAAAATAATACTAATCCAAATAAGTTTTCATACATAAAAACGATTACAAATGAAAAAAAACTTTGTTACCGTTGTATTTATGAAATCTTGTTTGTATGAATATGATATGTTTGTTGAACAGTTGTTATGTTATTCATGATAATATAGTTTAGCCAGATTTTGCGTAAGTAAATTCAGTTATTTAATATCTTCAAAATAGTTGCAATGGGCGAGCGAGACAGTGGATCTGCGTATACAGCAGCCTTAACAAAAACGGTCAGTGCTTTTGTTTTTGTGGAGTTCAATCAGGTAATGCCATTCAATAGTACCTACGTACCTAATACCTACTATTGAAAGTAATTACCTATTGAAACCAAATTTTTACGTAGATAAAATATTAGTATACGCTATCAAACAGTATGAGAATATCTATACTTACTAACATAGAAATAAGCTTACTAAATTCTCTTTAGTAATAGAAGTAACTCAAACGGGGATTTACCGATTCAAGCAAATCCCCAAACAAAACCCTGTATTCAATACATTGCTGCCCAACCACAGTAGGTACAGTTCCATTTTTGTCACAACAGCACCTTTTGTGCAATTTTTTTTATCACGAGGGTCAGTGTGGTCTTTCGATAAAACATACCTCTGTTTGCGACCGATACGCTATACTGTTGCAATGTTGACAAAGTAATATTAAAATGGTCGTATTTCTCTCGGCTGCACTTGTTTTCTAATTTAATTTTTAAGTCCTCCACTTCTTGCAAGAAGTGGAGTGGAGTGGAATGTGTGCCTGGCTGCCCTAAGGCTTAAGTACTTGGTAGTGTAGTAGAAACACGTAACTGTAGTTCCATACCTAGTGTCAAGGCACGGATCCTTATAAAAAAGGATCCAAATAGACCTAGCGAAGCACAGTAGCGCTCAGTTGTAAATTCCAATTTTTCACAAACGGTCACCCCCATATAAGGGATCAAATCAGGAATCCAAGCGTGTGCGGCGGGGGTAATACTTAGTCAGGTTTTTAAATTAGAATATAGAGGAGGCATTATACGGACTAGAAAAACCCCCTTTTTGTAAATAACGCATTTAGTGATACTTGTAACATTTGGGTGGGACGTTTCACTCAGCGCGGCAAATTCAAATTTTCTTGCGTTTTTTCCAATCATAGCTTACTTACTCAATGTGAAACAGAGTTTGCGTAAATAAATAGAATGTTTCAACAAATTACGATTAAAAGTATCGCCTAGTTCTAGATAATGATATCTAGGTGATACTTTTAATCGTAATTTGTTGATTTGTTTTAATCCAATGCAAAATTTGTTTATTGGTTTAGCAACAAATGGCAATAAACAAATTTCGTCTTGGATTTTCAGTCTATTGCTATTTGGTGTTAAACCAATGATATCTAGGTGATACTTTTAATCGTAATTTGTTGTTGAGACATTCTATTTATTTGCGCAGAATCAGTTTTCACGTAACCACTTTGACTAATTAAGCTATGATTGGCAAAAAACGCAAGAAAGTTTGAATTTCCCACGCTGAGTGTAACATTCCACCTTAATATGTATTTCGTACAGTACATAATGTCTCGATGATTGAAACAGGTGAATGTTCACGGATTGACGGACGAACAGTCGCGTTTTTGTTACAATGTTAAAATAACTCATTCATTTTTATCAAACATGTTATTTCAGCAATTATAGCCATTTAGCTTGGCTGTGGTTGTTGGTGGGCTGGCCATACAATCCGTATACTACCTCCTACTTGCATGGCTTGCCAATTACGTACAATTATGTGAGCATGTTTATTTTAGCAAGGTTTCAAGGTAGGGCACTTAAAAACACATATCGGCGTTTTATTTTTGTTTTACGTGTACGGTGAATGTCATATTTTAACAAGAAATGATTGGGTTAGTACGTAAATCCCTTATTCACTTTTAATAGGAATTAGGGGATGTTTCAAAATTTTCTAATTACTCAATAATGTTAAGTATTATTTGTTACAAGAGGCGTCCTGCAGCGTTACCCACACTTAACTCGATTCCCGCAGAAATTCAAAATATTTGGAATAAAAGTTTCTTATTTTGACCCCAGTACTTAATAAGGAATGAGCCGTGTTGGCACAGACTAACAAACTTAGTACAAACGAACAGGCAGACAACGTTTAATTTTAAATACTAATAGGAATCTGCGTAAACTGTAATAACACAACTCCAAGTTAACCGAATAAGGAAATATTTTTTTAATCATTCGATAGAGCCGCAGTCGAACAAATATAAAGCTGAATCAGTTTGATTGGTCTTTCCTCTTACAAATTAATTATACAAAGGATCACATAGAATAATAGTAGTAATGTAGTTCTTGGATCTTAAATACGATTACTTACATCTAATAGGGACCTAGGACCGGGACTTCTAGAATAGAGATGCAGATTTGCCTTTGACTATATCCATCCAAGATTTGCAGATGACGTAGAGCAACTTAAAGTACGCAGTACCGTAAAGGCATTTATAAACGCTGTAGAGAAGTTGCAGATAGAGTTTGTAGATTAATTTAATTGTCTTTATTATTTACATAATAAGTTTGGTGTTTTCCCACTTTGTGCGTATTGTGACATTTCACTTATGTAGGCTCTATATTTGTAGAGCCACAGCTCTATAAATATAAGTTTTATGAAAAAAATACTGCAACTATAATTATACAGAGACATACTTTGGAGGTTAATTTAATAGTCCATTTTTTACACAAAGTGTATCAACGCTTTACAACTTTGTACGTGTTGTGACATTTTACTTATGTATAAGAGACTCTACATTAACTTTTAGAGCCAGAGCTAGTTCTTAAAATATAAGTTTTATAAAAAAAGAGTATAATTATACTTTACAGGTTTACAATTATACTTTATACTATACTACTATCTACTACGGATCGTAATCATCTTTATAGCGACTCAAGCAGTGATCTCATCGCGGGCGATATCGTGAGCTGATGCGGGTAGGATTTGCAGTATACACATAATGTCATCATCATCAACACGTCAGCCCAACATACCTACATAATGCGCAAACAGAAAGCTCCTCTTTTATGCTTTGGGTATATACCTGAATAGCTTTAACAATTGAATCAACCGCATGCAAAACTAACGAAAACAGAATATAGAATATAAGAATAGGGCCCACCCGATCTTCCCACGGTTGCTGTAAGTGCTGGCTAAGGAAAACCCCTCCAGGTAATCGGAAACAAAATTCTCCTAGGTCTGTATCTATCTACGATCACAAGCGCATCGCAAGACGCATAGTGACTGTGGCAAACATCCTCCTCTAATGGGGGAGGCCTATGTTCAGCAGTCGACGTAATAAGGCAGATGGTGTTTGTGATGATTGAGTTCTGAAAAAAGTAATGCAGAATAAATAAAGGTATAAGAAAAATACTGCACAATAGTTATGTTGAACAACCAACCTGAAACCTTCACCTGTTGAAACCTTCACTTGTATTGAATCCTAAAACTAAATTGGTTGGTGCAAGGCACAGATAACGTGCAAGGATAGATATGTTATGTTTCAAAGTCACCTTTATATAACTTCATCATCATCATCATCATCATCATCAAGAGCCTTAAGATGTCCACAGCTGAACACAGGCCTCCCCCAGAGAGCGCCACTTTGAGCGGCTGCTCGCCTCCTCCATCCATTCGGCTCCCCACGGCTTTCAAGAGATCGTAAGTCCATTGGAGTGGGGAGCTGGCCTACGCTGCGTCTTCCCGTTCGTGGTCGCCAGTCGAGAACCTAAATATAGTATATAAATAGGTCTAGCGTAAATTGGGTAGGTAACTATAGTGCTACGTCATTCTGGGGTCGATCTGGGAGTCAAATTATGAATTGCAACACTTGTACTAAAATTGCTGCAATTGCAATGCAATGTTTAAAATAGTGGGGTAAAACGTGACACAAATTAAGAGTCAAGAGTAACAAACAGTACCTAAGGATGACAACACAGACGCTGGTCTCGAGAAAAGTATTATGGTAATCTAAAACGATCAATATTTCGTCAACTCCTGGTAGACCAAATTGCTAAGAATAGTATGAAAAGGTAAAAGGAGATGCAAGAGTTTTTGGCCAAGCAATAGACGATGAGTTTTGGGTATTATGCCCCATCTGACCCCATTACCCTATCATATTTCTTGCAACGATCCTACAAAATATTACATTAAATGCCCATTGGAACTGAAATTATATAAATGTATGTGTGTATGTGTGTGTGGGGGTGTGTGTGTGTATGTTTTCAATTAATCTACTAATAACGCTGCTGCTATTGGTACCATTTTTTTTTTAATATTACAAGTGACAACAGCATAACTTATCGTCATGTAAAACACGGCTTGCTCATCATATCTGTAAACAACAATTTACCAGGTACTTAACTATTATGTGATCAGTGTAAACCAGCTTGATTAATCAAAAAGCATTCACAGTTTACGGGCACACATTAAACTCTCGAATCATTAGAAAAGCCAAGTAAATTGCCGGTGAAACGTAATAAGCAATCTCAATCAGAAACTCACGGACATACAGAAGCTGCATCTATATATATACGAAACCAAGGAAATATTGCACTGACAAATGATTTATTGCAAATAAGCTATTTTCATTTTATAGGCCTTTTATTGCCGCTCAATGTTCAGCAGTGGACGTATCCAACGTCATTTTTACGTGTAAATGAAGTGCTAAAAGTAGCCTCATCATCCTATTTTAGCACTTAATTTACATGTAAAATCAGAATATTAAAAATAATTTAATTTGCCCTTCTAAAAAATAAAAATTAATAGCAACCGTCAAGCTATTTTTGAACTTAATGTATAAGTAAAAATCAGAATACTAAAAATAGTTTAAATTTATTCTAAAAAATAAAAATATCAAGCAATCATTTAACTGTTTTAGCACTTAATTTTACAAGACAGTAAAAATAGAAATACAAAAAAAATATTCTAAAAATTTGACATAACATGTAACGTGTCAGGTTACTTACTTTACAAGTAAAAATCAAAATACCTACTAAAAATATTAAATTGTTATTTTAAAAAATATAAATTATAACAAGCAATGATCAAGAACATCACATGTTTGCAATAAATAACTCAGTATTGAGTATTTTTAGCACTAAATTTACAAATAAAAGTCATGAATGTAAACAAAATTACATTGTTAAAAATATAAATAACAAGCAATGATCAAGAACATCATAATTATGTTTGCTATGAATAACTGAGTATTTTTAGCACTAAATTTACAAGGAAAAGTCATAATCCTAGACAAAATTTAATTGTTGTTCAAAAAAATAAAAATAAGCAACAAGCAACCGAAGTGAACTATCCCCAACAAAAGATAATTGACAAAGTCACCCATGCGGCCGTGCTTTCTACGACCTGGACTCAAAAACTGGCCACCTTATACTAGGTATCAACTGGTATTCATAATAGGGTATTGAAAGCGGACAACAACTGGTACCTAAGTTACCGAAGGCTAGGCGTTGTGACCATTTATATCCAAGTCAGAGACTACAACATTTTCACATAAATACACGATTTATCACCCCCGCGGGGACCGGGGCGCTCGTTGGCCTATGTTCAGCAGTGGACGTCTTCAGGCTGATGATGATGATGATGATGCACGATTTAGTTTGTATTACCGAACATTTTATGCTCTATAGCTCAACTATAGTTTGCTCAACTAACTTGATCAATAGGTCATCCTGTTATAAAATCGCGCTTCTTCCCCACTGCTCAATTAAATTGCTCAACTGCATCAAGTTGAGCAGTGGGTCATATCGACAGCTTAACTGGTAATTGCTCAACTATGAATAGTATAGTTGATCAGAGGGTATTACCCATAATATCCTCTGATCAACTAAAACTGCACAACTATAATATTTATCATCATCATCATCAACAGTCTAAAGTCGTCCACTACTGAACATAGGCCTCCCTCCATCGGCTCCCCGCGGCTTTCCCAGATCGTCGGTCCACCGAGTGGGGGGCCGGCCTACGCTGCGTCTTCCGGTTCGTGGTCGCCACTCGAGAACCTTTCTTCCCCATCGGTTGTCAGTTCTACGAGCAATTTGGCCTGCCAATTGCCATTTCAACTTGCTAATTCTAAAAGCTATATCAGTCACTTCAGTTATCCTGCGGATCTCTTAATCTTTATAGATATGTAGACTGTTCTATTTGGTACTAAATAGGTATTACAGACACAATTAGTATGTAGGTAGCTAGATAGTTCTTTTGTAATTGGATCATTTGGACAGATTTACAGTTCCGGACTTCAAATTCGTGACTTTGGGAACGTAAACTCTAGTAATCAATAAGCATTGAACACTTCGTTGTTATAAAATAACCGTAAGGATAACTGTGTTCAGTTATCTATGTTTTGTGGTTTTACTCCCCGAGAGAACAAGCAGATTCAGTTTTTAAAATTAATTGGCTCGATTACTACTTAACTAACTTAAAAGGTCCATGATTCATCCGTGAAGAAAAAAATCTCATAGTAAAATCATAGTTGAATTCAAAATATCGCCAATGGGTGATGGTCTATAAATTGAAGACTTCAATCAATTTGTATTTAAAGTTAGTAAATTACAAATAAACATTCAAAAACAGCATTAAAATAATAAAATACAAATCCTTTCAGATTATCATTCCTAAGACGAGTCTACGTCGTGACCGAGACCACACGCAACTTGCCTTGACACGGATAAATAACACTTTATTCAAAAATAATTACTGGTCATTTGATTGTTATGCGGGTTGTAAAAGGTTTATCATTACCTACCATTATTACCTTGATGAAGATCCACAGAAACAAGTGACGGACGTCCTTAAGATAAGTGTATTGATACCACCTTATTTTGTATACCAAAAAAAAATGCTAACGTTTTTCTACCTAAATGTCGCCCGATTTCGACATTTTCAATGTTATCTGCACAGTGCAAACCTTTTTTTTATGTGAACGAATGACGTGACAAGCTAGTCGTTCGCCGGTGTTAAGCGTCACGGCCGCCCATTACAGATTGCAGTGTCACTCGGAAATCCAAATTAAAGTTTCGCGTGACACTGCGCACTATGCACGTCATCCTGAGACATTACAGTCTAAAAAAGATTTCTAGACTGTGAGATCAGTTCTTAAGTCTCATTTGCCGAGTAATTTCACTAGCTACAATGCCCTTCAAACCGGAACACTTGTACGTTTTCTTTTTAGATTTTTGCAATATCTTCACAGTAGCCACCAAAAGGGACGAATTTTTTGGGTTGAAATTATGACGAAGTACTTAGGGTGGGTTTTCTAGGCCGTAGTCAAAGTAACCAATGGTTAAAAATGCTAACAAATTCTAACCAACGGTCAAAATTTGTTAGAGTTTTTAACCATTGGTTACTTTAACCCCGGATCAAAAATCCCACCCTAAGTTTTAATTAGAATAATAAATTAATTTTACCTAACTAACTATGTTCAAAATGAACGCACGAAAACCATAATCCTTCCCTTCCTTGGCAGTCAGGTAAAATATATAGGCATACATTAAAATCTATTTAAAACGATTTTCATCAAAAACAAAGGCTTTTATAAGATTTAGAGGGAAACTATTTTCCCGAAACGCCAAAATGTAGGTTATAAATCCATTCGCCTTAAGTTCATACTCTGAAGTATTTGGATGACATAGTTTTCCCAGATATTCAAAAAAGTACTGAACTGGTTTAGATGTTTTAGCAATAAAAAAAGAATTTTTCTTTGTTTATAAATGGAGCTCTGAGTTATAAAAACATACAATTGATTTGAGAACCCCTCCCTTTTTGAAGTGGGTTAAAAGTAACGTTCGCTGGCATAATGAGAAATAAACAAAAAAAATGTTGCAAATAATAAATATAAATAAATAGAAATCATTAAATATTTGTGGACATTTCACACAGCGCCATCTAGCCCCAAACTAAGCATAGCTTGTACTATGGGAACCAGATAAGTGATGCAATACTTAGACACTTTTTGTTTGTCAATACATATATAGAATACAATATAACACCCAGACACAGAATAAACATCGATGTTCATCACACAAATGTTTGTACCGAGTGGGAATCGAACCCACAACCTACAGATCAGAAGGCAGGGTTACTACCAACTGAGCTATCAGGCCAGTCCAAAAATAATGAGAAGTCTTATTCTAGGAGACACGTTTGAAAGCTACAATGAATGCAATCATAGAATACCAAGTGCAATCTACAAACGATTATTAAATATGATATTTAATATGGAACTGGCGGGACGAGTCGCTCGATATGGTGACTTTACAGCTTTCTACCCAGACTAACCACTGTAGCTTGACACGCGGAGAAATTGAGAACTATACAAAGTATAAGCCGTAAAGTTCGTGAAAGCTTCGCAGGGTGAGGATGCTAACGCCGCGATTGAAGATCAAGGTTTTCTGGTGTTTGGATTTAGTTTCACTTCTCTTCTGTAAGCCTGGAGCTTTTTATTACTCGTAGGTGTTCTGGGGACGTTCCGATAGCATTGTTGTGATCTGACAAGTGTTAACGTCTTTATTGGTGATAAATTATTTATTGATACCAATTGAAATGATTGAAAATCACTAGTGGGCTGAATTGAAGCTTGATGCTTTTCAATGTGATTATTGTCTAGACATCTGCTCGATTTTTTGTTTCATATTTTTGCTTTTTTCTTATTTGTAACTCATTTTAAAACTGGTTTTATTGTGAAACAACCCATATTTGTTTAAAAGCGCAATTTTTCACTAACATATGCAGATCAAATTTATTCTATGGATACCTACCACAAAAACTGTGAAATAAGAGAGTTATTTTGTTATAAGTAAATCCTAGAATTTTTAACTATGTATTCCTAGTCTTCTGTAAATTAGTTGAACAGCTGTTAAAATTCACTCCTATTCTACAATTACGCACGCAGTCTTTACCTGGGGGCGTACTGTGAGCTCTTAGCGCGATTCAAAACAGAGCCTACACTGGATCGCTTGTCAAAATCTCCATACAAAAAAAAACAAAGCGATCCAATATAGGCTCAGTTTTGAATCGCGCTAAGAGCTCACGTTACGCCCCCTGTAACTGTGATGACCCTTAGCATTGTTTCCCTTGAATTGTGTTTTCAAACTTAGTTACGGTGTACATTATGTTTGTAATCTTAATAAATAAATAAATAAAGAACCAAGTACCGAAAAAAACTTTTTGTTGTTGTTCTAGTGAGTTTACAGTTTATTGGTAGGAACAGGTAAATTAAAAGTCAGTCATTTAAATATTGTTCCTTGTTTTCGTAGTCAAGAGCTGATTGGTAAAGTATTTATTTCCGGCTGTTTACTTTAAAAACGGTTAGTGACATTAGACATTGAGGGCTGACAGAGATCCTTTCGATTTTTTAAATTAGTGCTCTACTTAATGATCCATAATGTAGATATACTTACTAATGTAGGTATCCTACGTAATGGATCAATGCGTAGAAAATGTACTATAAAAATAACAAGATGAATAATTAAATATTATCAGAAGGATAATTAAAATAAGGAAGGTAAAGGTACCTATATATTGGCGTAATTGATTGTTTTTGCTCACTTATTGGTACAGACCTACCTAGTAATCAGTAAAACTCGAGGTAGTTTGGTACACTTGTCCAGCGGGTCAAGGATGCTGTGTTTTTAAGTCAATACGATAGTTTAACAGGTTAATTAATTTCAAAGTTAAGTAGTTTTTAAGTAGAATAGATATGAGTAAATGGTGCCAGCTTTAAAATTGATCCGTATGTCTATGCTCTTTATTAATAACTAGGTGGACCCCACGGTTTCAACCGCGGATAAAAAGTAGCCTATGTGTTAATCCAGTATATAAGCTATCAATATTCCAAATTTCATCCAAATCCGTCCAGCCGTTTGAGTGTGAAGGAGTAGTAAACATACACACATACACATACAAACTTTCGCCTTCATAAATTAGTGTGAAGTGTGATGTAATGAAGTGTGATGTGATAGGTATAGAGCACGATTGGATTGCTAGTGGCATTTTTAGAAAACCTATACGTATCGTATACATCATCACACTAATATTATAAAGGCGAAAGTTTGTATGTGTGTTTGTGTGTATGTGTGTATGTTTGTTACTCCTTCACGCTCAAACGGCTGGACAGGTTTTCATGAAATTCGGAATAGTGATACCTTATATACTGGATTAACACATAGGCTACTTTTTAGCGGCGGTTAAAACCGCGGGGCGCTGCTAGTCTTATCATAACAAAGCACGGGGGTGTTGGCAACCATGAAATGACAAAATTTTATGACATCCGCTCTCTAAAAATTAGTATTCTTTTATGCTGTGTCAAATTAGCATAAAACAAAAAAAATATAATAAAAAGAATTATGATGGATAGCCATGTTATATCAATCTTTACGAATACATTGGTAAAAACATAGACCTAGGTAATGAAAATATTAAGATATTTAAAACATTAGGTCTGTGGGTAAAATATATAAGAATTGAAACAAAAAAGTAAGCTGAACGAAAGCTACCTCCAACAATATGGCAGACGTATTCCGATTCCGCTAAGTACATAAACCTGAGGTAGTGATCAGCCTCACCGGAAGACGCTGCATAGACCGGCCCACCACTAGGTGGTGGACCGACGTCTGGTGAAAACCGCGGGGAGCTGACGGATGCAGAAGGCGAGGAGCCGTTCAAAGTAATGCTCTGTGGGGGAGGCCTATGTTCAGCAGTGAACGTCTTCAGGCTGTTGATGATGATGATCAATCAGATTATCGAAAAACTTACATACATTACACATGATTATACATGATTTTTTTTTATATGAACGAATGACGTGACGAGCCAGTCGTTTGCCTGGTGTTAAGCGACACGGCCGCCCATAACAGATTGCAGTGTCACTCGGATCTTTAAAACAATAAAGTTTCGTGTGACACTGCACTGCGCACGTCATCCTGAGACATCACACAGTCTAGTAATCAGATTACTAGACTGAGTGATCAGATCATAAAGTCTCATTTGCCCAGTAATTTCACTAGCTACAGTGCCCTTCAAGCCGGAACACAGTAGTGCTGGCACACTACCGCTTGGCGGCAGAATAACTGGCAAAGCGGTGGTACCTACCTAGACGAACTTTGCAGAAAAGTCCTACCACCTAGTTAAATGTTATTATTAATATTAATAAATTTAAAAAAATTGGTAAATAGGTGTTATTAGGGAACTTTGACTAAGAGGGACCTTGGATTACTATAAGAATGATAAGTAGGTAGAATGTCATTAAACTTGGTACCGGCTCAATACGTTAAGCGAGTGGAGCCAAACAAAAAGAAAGTAGTGTTTATTAGCTCATCTCAGACCTACGAAACTGTTCGCCATAAAATTCGAAGAACACAAGACCACGATATAAATAAAATTATTAAACTGCGTATATAAAGAATGATAAAACGACTAGTTCTCAAAGAACCAGATTTGTCACGACTCGCGACATAAATCTGAAGATTATGCAAGCAGCGCGGCGCAGCGCCGGCGCCGGTGCTCAATTTGGTTTTCGTGTGAAATATGGCCCCTCCGCACACTTGCTACTTTTAACAATAGTTTTATACCGTCTCAATATTGTGAAGGGAACATCGGGAGGAAATTGGTATGTCCTAGATTTTGTGTGTCATCCACCAACCCGCGCTTGTCCAGCGTGGTGGATTAAGCCGTGAGAGAATACCCGTTTATTAATGTTGTCTCTACCGATCTTTAAAGCATCACTGGATGGGGGAAGGTCCCTGTTCCAGCAGTGGAACCGTATGGCTTGATGTTTTTTTTTGTGGATTAGGGGTTATTTTTTAATTAGCATTAGAATATTAAACTTATCATTTGCTAAAGCTCTAAAGACACCACAGGTAGTTTGCCCACCATGGAGCACAGAACAAATATACAGAGAAACTGTTTAGCAAAAGAGAATAAAAGTTCTCATGAGAAAACAATTACCAAAGAAGAATAAAGTTCTTCTACGGAAACAATTTACCAAAAATGAATCTTCTTCAGTTTCATACGCAGCCAAAAAGGCTGCGCTCTGGCATAACAACCGAGAATTTCTAATTACGTATACCAACAAACATCCTACAAAAATGGGGACTCAAGATATTTAGTTCTTTTTTAATGAAATTATAAATCCGAAGGGTAATATGAGACACCCTAAAATACCTTTTCATAATAGTAAAGGTGAATTTAAAATTAACCGTTAAGAAAATTTCGAGTGCGCGGAGGCTTTAATAGCCTAAAAGTTATTAATCGACAGACGATGGAAAATTTCACCTATTTGGCACCCATTTGACGAGATTTAATTTAAAACCGGTCAAACAAAGACTCTTTTTACTATTATTAATGGTAAACTTCGGAAGCAGAACGTAAGTTTCAAAAAAGATACTTTGCCATTTTATAGCTTAAAGTTACTTTAACTTTACAAAATGTCAGGGTCCCACAACTGGACATTTGATGATAACTATATTGATATTAATTTGAAAAATTGACAATTTATTTGTGTAAGCTTTTTTACTATTTTTATTGGTAAAGTTCGGATGCAAAACGTAGGTTTGAAAAATATTCTCTCTTTTAAGCTACTTTATACTTTACCAATTCTGTCAAGGTTCTACAATTGGACATTGAAGATATATTGATTCTTCATTTGAATAATTGAGCATTTATTTGCATTTCAGATTTATTGATTTACATTAAGTAAATAAATATATTTCTTATAGAACTGACAACTTATGAGGAAGGAAATTAGAGTGGCGACCATGAGTCGCAGCGTAGGCCCATCAGAAGGTGAACCAACGGTCAAAATCGCGGAGAGCCGTTCGATGCAAGCAGCCGCTCAAACTAGATGGCGTTCTATGGGAGAGGTTTATAACTACTTATATTCAGGCGTGGAAGTCATCAGGCTGATGATGAGGAAATAAATCTAGGGTATAAACGCACCGATGCCGATGTCACAATATAAACTACCTACTACTGTGGAACAATAAGTACTAAAATGCAGACCAAGTGCATGAGACGTATTCCGCAACCATATAAGTACCTGCTACATTAATTCAAATACTTGTTAACCTTTTAACCAACTTTAAAAATATGATTATTACATAGTATTATAAAAAATAGAAAACTTATCCCCTATAATTATTTATTCGCCTGTTTTATATGCTAATAGGACAATAATGAATAGTAAAATAATATTAAAGTTTGTAAATTACAGATGGTTACGCATACAAATGCTAAATGAATACTAATACACTGCCTAACTATTACCTAACCATATATAAAATAAATTAATATTGTGGATTTTTACTACCGAAGCAAAATTCTCAATAAAATATACCATACATTTAAAGTTAGATTGTTGACTTCAAAATAAATAGTCTTAGTTCATTTTGAATTAATTTAAATCTACAAAACGATATGTAAAATCTATTTTGGTCTCGCAATTGAACGTGCTAAGAAATTACAATTATTATAATTACAAAATTCAGTAGTGGGTATAAATTTTAGATTATAATCTTCTCACAATACAAAGTAACAATCGAAAATGCTTACAAGCAATCGAAACCGCGGAGTCTGAATTTATATCCATAATTTTAATTTAAGACTCCGTATCTATACATATAATAAAACTGTAGAGATAAAAAAATCTGTAATTGCAAGATATCAAGAAAAAAATGACACAGGTTGGCTTAAAATTAGCCGCTGATCACGTTAAGCCACTTTTTAAACACTTTGTCTGTTTGTTTGTTTGTTTGTTTGTTATGACTGAACTCCTAAAATACTGAATGGATTTTCATGCGGTTTTCACTAATATGCTTAGAAATAACCGGCGCTTAACATAGGATATATTAAAATTGATATATCGTTAAAAAAAATTGATAACAATTATTGAGATTTCATTACGAAACGAATCGGAGTTTTAAACAACATGGCCGATTGATTTTTTTAATTGTTTTCAAACTGGAAGGCACCTGTGAAGCTTATGTAATGTCATCTGTCACATGTCAAAAAATAATTTTAGTGATGTGTAGGCCAATATTCGGTTCGATAATTAACGATTATTTTAGACACATATCATATAATCATGATATCTATCTTAGGTAGACCTACCTACCTTAGAGTGCGTGGTAAATAATATATTATTCCCATTGTTGAAATTAGAGGAAACACAAGTACACGTGGGTGGGGTATAAAACGTAGGTGTCGATTTAGATGATAAGAATTTATTGAGGAAATCAAACCCTTGACGTATTGTCATCGGAATTGTGTATCAAGTATCGTCAAGATTCGCTGAAAACTATGACCTGTACGCGAGTCGTACATCCAATTCCGGACAGACGAAAGCAAAAGTTGCGAGTTGAAACCAGACTAGCAATGGATGAGTGCTTATTTGTGGAAATTCGATCTCACGATATCTTTTTTAATTTCAAACCATCGATTTTTCTTTTAAAAACCGATTTTTCAGGTAATTTTTGCCGAATACTTTTATTACGGTTGGCAACACCGTATTTTGTGCCCACGCTATTTAGCAATAAAAGTAATCCAAACGATTTATCATTTTGTTTTCGATTATTCTTCGATTGTAGTTATCGTTGATGTCCCGCCCCTATGGTCAAGTGTCATTATTCAACAGTAGAACGTAATTTTGCAAGCAACGAATTTAATATTTTATTTATATCTTTTTTATTGAAAAGTGAGTTAAAAGCGAATTAATTGCCTTCATTCCATTTCTTGTATATTTTACTGTTCCTTTTAGTAATTTTTCTTAAACATTAGCATTAAATTTTCTCCACTAAATAGAAATGTTTAATGTTTTGTATGACGTCACCGGTTTTGCTTACATAACAATTTACGTTCTATCAACCTGTCACAAGTTAAATAGATACATATAGCAACAAATATTAAATAGTGTGAAAGCAGATTTTTTTATTTTGGCATTAGACGACATTTGTATTTAGCCAATGATACGAAATATTTTATGAAAAATGTTTTAAAAGGGTACTTAGATGTAGGTAAGTATAACTATACATTAGGATAGGACAATATATAGGATAGGTAAGATCCTCGAATTAGCAACATGGCCGTGTAACGTTCAGTTTTGATTTCTTCTTCTTCTATTACGTAGGTAAATGATTTTTAAAGGTTTTAATAGTTAAAATATTTTAGGTTGTGGGCTTCTCAATGAACAAACTGAGCGGTTATATTCTCTTTAGGACAAACTACAGGTTAGAGCAAAATATTATTGGTTACTCGCTTGCTCCAAGAAGGTTAATTATTAAAAGGTCTTTGAAAGTGGGCGTCTTCAGGATGTCGTTGTTGTTGATGATGATGATGATAGCCGTATTTGAGTTAATTGATCATAGATATCAATTTCAGCTTAATTCTTTCCGTTATTTCTAAAATAAGTAATGGTCTCGACAGATTCTTAGAAAGACAAACACACGGACAACAAAGTGATCTTACCTATAAGTGTTTCTTTATTTCAAAACTGTTACGGAACCCTAAAAATAAAACGTTCTTTGCAAAAGCGAATCTGATTAGAGCTTTGTACACGTGTTATTTTCTCACTCTCACTACTGTGTTGAAAGTGCAGTGGGAGTGAGACAACCTGAAAATGAAAAATGGCGGCCGTAATATAAATGTCGACTCTTTTTACAGTGGCGTACGTAAGTATTTGTGATTTCTAATTAGTATTAACAAAATTAATTATGTACGCATCGTATAGGTAAATACAATACTCCAGCTATAAAGTATGTATTTTATAAACTTATTGTTGACACTAGCTAAATACTCAATTCGTATGGACCAAACTTAAGAAAGTAAAAAAAAATGTGGTGAATGCAACAAAGATACTCTTTGAGAACGAAAAGCGCGCGGATATAAAAACTGACCAATGTGTGTTTGTTTTGTATTTTTCTAAACTGCCTAAATAATAGGTATGGTACTTATGTAGGTATACCTACTACCTAAACAAAATTCACTGGAACCTCTTATGAAGACTTGAACGGTTTTTATGGTGAATACACAAGAACATCTGTTGAAGTGAAAATGACAAGGAAAAGATCGCCCGTATCACTGGTATGTAGGTATACCATATTATAGAACTTTTATTAGTTAGATGCCTAGACCTATCGTATATTTAAAAAAACTAACGTCTATGTATAAGGTAGGTCCAAGTAGGTACATATTTAATTAAATATTGTACCTATGATTTGCAGTTTCTAACCCACTATTTTATCAATGTGTAGGTGATCTGATGACACGTGAAAAACCATACTTACCTACTACCCAAACAACATTTATACACGTGTGCTACCTAATCTGACAATACGTGCTGAGCTCCGAAAAGATTTAGTGGATTTTGTTGTTTGGTATATAGGAAATGCATGAACTAAGCTATTATTAGACTACCTAAACGTAGAAATAACACAATACAAGCGTGCGAAGCCGCGGGCAATAGCTAGTGTGTACTAAAATTATTCTGCAAACGTAAGAAGGAAGCGCGCTTGGAATACGCATTGACTTAAAAATTGGCTTGATGGAATAGGGATTGACTTTTTAGGCTTCGGCGCGTCAAGTGGCGTGAGCGAAGCGTTAAATTCGACCATTCGGCATCCATTGCTGCCCGTGTTCGTAGATGGCCGCACCGCGATCCGCGCGGGCAGCGATGGGTACTGAATAGTTTCGCGTCGCTGCATTGACGCTGCCGCTTTGCAGACGCGCCGCTGTGCTGAGGCCGAAGCTTTTACTCAATGAGTTTGGATTTCATTGAGCAGAATTTCAAATAAGTTAGGTATATAGGTAGTTTTATGTACAAGTAGACGTACCCATATGAAACGCATTTTTGGTAAAATTATTCGTCATCACCCGCCCCCTCACGTTCCCATTGATATACCACCCTTCTCTCACACGGAGAGTGTAGGCCATGCATGTCAAACTGAACGTCATTGATGGGCCGCATGCATATGGACCATAGAAACAGTGGGCCACAAAACAAAACATATATTTTTTGTTTCAATTTTAATTGCTATGACTTCTACTTATCTGTAAGCGAGTGGTAACTCAATCGAAAAATGATCTTAAGGAGCTTAAAATCTTGAAAACGCATTTAAAATTCTGCCTAAAGTTTCTTATTTTATCGGTATACTTGCTATTTGAGGTTGGGACACTTAATTTTCCTGATGGGAGGCTGTTCTTAAAAGTGGGTGGGGCCGCAAAAAAATGCGCTGAGGGATGCATGCGGCCCCCAGGCCGCAAGTTTGACATGCCTGGTGTAGGTCATACATAATCTACCACAAATGCGAGTTGACTTACCTACGTTCTGCCCTGCACAAATATCACATGTGGATCTTTATGATCCATTCAGAATCACGGAAATGAAGCTTAAGCTCATAGTCGGCTTAATTACATGAGTAAATTTGTACTTCGTCCTTTAACCCGAGTTCTTACAGCTATGATATTGTCTTTTCCCACGTGAAGCCCACGCTTGCACCAGCCTTACCGCGCCATGTTTCTATTCTACTAACACGGAGCTAGCAAACATTTATTTATTTATTATTTATTTATTTATTATTCAGACAACAACTATATTATTATTGTTTATTATTTATTTTAACTTTATCCTTTCTTTCGTATACTTAACCATAAACCAAGTACGTTAGTAAGTAAGTAGTTTGATCTGAAGGCCATTTCCCGTAATTTAAAGCTACATGTTTCAACCTAATATAATCTTATGAACAGATTAATTTGTAAAGGAAAAATTTGGATCACGAACGGGATTCGAACCTGCATCCATCCGTCCCTAAAGCCGGGACATATATGCTTTAATGTCAATATTAGTATAATCTTATGCCCGCCTGCACCAAAGTTTGACAGCTCCTAAGTTCGCACTTATCCTATGACGTACCTACTGCAACGCATTTGGGTACCTACTTCCTAGTGAGATAAATGCAAACTTATGAACTCTAAAACTTTAGTGCAGACGGGCATAAGTCTCATGAAAATCACATATAATATGTACCAAACTATAACCGTAAAATTTAAAAAAAAAAAATTGCAACCATGTAACAAGTAAACCAATACCCCAATACATATTTCCTCCTCCGTTCTCTACTGCTTTTTCAAAAAAAATACAGAACCGGTTGAAAAGGTATCAAACTCAATAATTATTAAACACTAGCGGCTCGCCCCGGCTTCGCACATGTAGTGGTGTAGCCTGTGTTACTCAGAGTGAATGTAGCTTTCCAATGGTGAAAGAATTTTTGGAATCGGCACAGTAATTTTTGAGTTTATTCATTACAAACATACACACAAAAATACAAATCTTTCCTCGTTATAATAGTGGTGTAGATGACATAAGTATTACCCAGCTAGGCGATCACGTAATCTGATTTAAGGGGGCTTTTACAAAATTATGCGTAGTTGCAAGGTTTTCGTCATCAATATTTGATGCCTATTTAATGTCTATACTTAGCTACTATATGAAAAATACCATAATAAAATTTGATTTTTAATCAAAAAGGCATCAACAAAAGCTGTAATATCACCGGAGTTTTATATTACATCGACAAAATATTGTTACCAAAATAAAGTACATCATTTTTCTAAACTACTACAAATTAAGTCATAATTTTCTATGAATGCTATTATTTATAATATCAATAAATGAAACTAGATATAACCGACGGACGCGATGCTGCGAGCTCGGTATCGCGCGCGCGGTACCTAGTACCTACTCAGCTTGCCAAAATGTAATAAGCCTCTTAAACTGATTAAAACTGTTGTATGGATTTAACATTTTCAATAAGCAGATAACGTGCATATTAGTTACTTTGAAATTTTATAAACTAAGAACGCGTGTTGCATGGCTATCAAGGTTAGATGATCACCACACGGACATACACAGGGAAAAAATAAAAACTGTGTAATAAATTAATATATAAAACAATGAATGAGAACTGCACAATTAAACAATAAAAAATAACCATCTCATGATTGAACGTTAAAAACGTAAAATGTAAGTATTATTATTGTTGTGTATAAAAACCTATGAGAGCAAAATTAAATGTACGTATCAAAAGCTACAAAGCGGCGAAATGAGTACCTAGAATAATTTCTAAATAATGAGAACTATTAAAAAACTACCTTATAGGTCTGTGCCTACAAGTGACTTACAGGCACAGATTAGAGAAAAAAACAATAAAATTGTACTCTGTGTCTAAAGGCATATTCGTAGTATATATCTATTAGCCCGCGCCTTAGAAAATGCGTTTTACAATTAGGTTACTATTACTATTATTTACTATAATAACACGTTTATTCCCATTACCTACATATACCAAGTGGTTATCAAACGGGAAAAATATTTACTGTTAGATTATGTACTGGTTATCTATAAAATTCAACTTTCCTTCCTGAAAACCGATTTGATTACTGGTTATCAAATAAGAAAAAATATTTACTGATAAATTGCCCGGTTATCTATAAATATTTACCTTTACTTCCAGAAAACCGACACTGTCAAAAGCTGACCGCATTAACTACTAATCTGCTACTAATAAACACTGCATAAATAACAGTGGAATAACTACTGAGTGTTTTCTCCAAATTGGAACCGGAAGACGCAGCGTAGGCCGGCCCCCACTCGGTCCTTACGACCTGGTGAAAACCGCGGGGAGCCGATGGATGCAGGCGGCAAGCAGCTACTCTCTATGGGAGGCCTATGTTCAGCAGTGGAAGCTGTTGATGATGATGATGATGATGATGAGAGAGAAAAAGAAACTCAAAATAACTTTGCTACATTTTTTTTATTACGAAAGTGAATGAATACCATTAATTCAAATCACTGTTGCTATTTTTAGGGTTCCGTGGTACCACTATCCATAGAAATATGGCACCCGCAAATAACAGATGAGTTGAAAGTGGTAGGCAGTCGACTATGAGCTAAATGTCGGAAATGACCTCAACAGTTATCGAATTGTGGGTTCAAGTGGCATATAAAAATATCATTATTTTTGATTTCACTCGTTTGTTGATCGAAGTGGCATATAAGAATAGTGTTTACTTATCCTTGATTCCACTTAGTGTGGATTTAAGTGGAGATAAAGGTACCCGTGGGCCAACATGTGGATCTGAGCTGTGGATTCATGTGGAGGGAGCCATCAAAAAAAAAGAGTCTATCCCACTAGTCCAATCGTATTGTCCCGTGATGGGACAACTGCCACTATCTTGACCCAGTAAACTCATGGGACAAGTGATTTCAATATTTCGGATCCACTAGTCCCATAGTGTTGTCCCATTACACAATTTAGACCCAGTAGTCCCATAATATTCTGTGAAATGTTAGTTAGCGAATACATGCAACAAATTACTTACTCCCACCCCAACACCTACGTAGTTCAATTTAACTTTTATCTACCAAATAAAGGTAAGACGAAATCGAATCGGCGCCGAAATCCAATTTGCTCCACATCTTTGTTTAATGAAGTGGTCGTAAATAACGATATAATTAAGACCTCGTCAAATGTAACCGAGCCCACGAATCGTTGTTACTCTGGCCCATTACTTTCCAAGCCCGATTTCTTTATATGCAATTAGAGATACCTTTATACTTACTACGTAACTAAGGGTTTTATACTTAAATCTAATATAAAATATATTTTAATGATATTCGACAGCGAGCCCAGCAACCGCGGGGAGCAGGAAGCAAGCAGCCGCTCAAAGTGGCGCTCTGTAGGGGAGGCCTATGTTTAGTAGGGTACGGCTTCAGGCTGTTTTAAAGGCTTTAGTAAATTTTAAAGTTAAATAGACGGCAATGTAAGAGACGGATATATTTTTAGTAGGTAAGTCATGGACTGTCAACTAAAAGCCTTTAAAACTGGGCCTACTATAGGTACATACATTATAAATATCCTACAATAACACGAAGATGACAATTTTTGTAGTGGAAAGTTAATAGTCATAATTAAATTATTTCACATCAGAAAGTGGCATTACTATTTCTTTCTCGTGCAAGTGACGTGTTTATCGATTAAATTTTCTAATTATTAACTAAATGTTCAATTTATTACTGCAAACTTAATTACAACTATTAAAATACCAAGTAAACAAATTAAAGCGTTGTTCAATTCAATATACCGGATATGTTTATTGGTAGAAATTATAGTAATTACTACCTTGTTGGTCGTGTTACTATATAAATCATATCGTATATGGCTTCATAGTTTTACATGTAAATAGATTGCCAATATTTTGCCTTTCTATCTAGGACCGTTTCCTCTTTCACGTGCCATATATTAATATGTCATGCTTACAGGAAATTATGTATTTTTGTGAACATAGACCCTATATCATCATCATCATCATCAACAGCCTGAAGACGTCCACTGCTGAACATAGGCCTCCCCCAGAACACGCCACCTTGAGCGGCTGCTCGCCTCCTGCATCCATCGGCTCCCCGCGGCTTTCACCAGGTCGTCGGTCCACCGAGTGGGGGGCCGGCCTACGCTGCGTCTTCCGGTTCGTGGTCGCCACTCGAGAACCTTTCTTCCCCATCGGTTGTCAGTTCTACGAGCGATGTGGCCTGCCCATTGCCACTTCAACTTACTAACTCTAAGAGCTATATCGGTCACTTTAGTTCTCCTGCGGATCTCCTCGTTCCGGAGCTTATCTCGCAGGGAAACACCGAGCATAGCTCGCTCCATAGCTCGCTGCGCGACTTTGAGCTTACTAATGAGGCCAACAGTAAGAGACCATGTCTCAGTTCCATAAGTCATCACTGGCAACACACACTGATTGAAAACTTTCGTTTTCAGGCTCTGCGGTATTTTGGACGAAAAGATAGGACGAAGCTTCCCGAACGCTGCCCAGCCGAGTTGGATTCTTCGCGCCACCTCTTTGTCGAAGTTGGACCTACCTAATTGGACAATCTGTCCTAGGTAGACATACTTGTCGACAACTTCGAGAGTATCGTTCCCAACAATTACCGGTATAGGTGGAACATGAGCATTAGACATGATCTTTGTCTTGTCCATATTCATCTTAAGACCAACCTGCTGGGAGACTCTACTGAGGTCGTTGAGCATGGTGCTAAGGTCCTCGAGCGATTCCGCCATTATGACTATATCATCGGCAAAACGAAGGTTAGTGATGTACTCGCCATTTATGTTGATGCCAGATCTTTTCCACTCCAAGAGCTTGAAAACATCCTCCAATGCGTTTGTGAACAGTTTCGGAGAAATAACGTCTCCCTGTCTCACGCCTCTTTGCAATGGAATTTGTTCCGTACTCTGGTCCTGTAGTCGGACTGACATAGTGGCCTTACTGTACAAACACTTCAAAACTTCGATATACCTATAGTCAATTTGGCATCGCTGCAAGGACTGCAGCACCGCCCAAGTCTCGATTGAATCGAAGGCTTTCTCATAGTCCACAAACGCTAGGCATAACGGCCGATTATACTCTTCGGTCTTCTGTATAATCCCTATATAGGGTAACGAAAATATTCTACGTCTGTGTGTGTGAATAGGTGCCTAATAGTTTCTTTTGCTATTTGGTAGCAGCTTTAGGTACCTATATTATGTAGTGCAGTTGTCATCATAAAATTTAATAATTGTAGGTATAAATACATTTTCAAATATTTAATACAAAAACTAATGATTTATATAATCTTTTTTATGTACTTTATACATTTATATCCGCTGTTTTTTAGTTAGTAGGGTTAATTTTTTTTATGTAATTGGATGTCGTGACGAGCTAGTCGTTCGCCTGGTGTTAAGCGTGACGGCCGTCCTTTAGCGTAGGCGGTTATTTTCTCTATGACCGCCCGTAATAGATTGCAGTGTCACTCGGAACTCTAAATTAAAGTTTCGCGTGACATTGCGCACTGCGCACGTCATCCTGAGACGTACCAGTCTAAAAAAGATTTCTAGATTTCTAGTTAATTTTGTAAACCGAATATGGAAAAACAACGTTTTCGTTATAATCGGGTTATAATTTATTAGTTAACTAGGAAAAATTAAAATCAGATTAGTTCTGTCAGCTGTTGTAATTTTGTGGCTTTTTTAATAAGGCCTGCCTCCCACTAGTGGGAATGTATTAGGCTGATGAGGTTGCAATTTTTTTGTCAGTCGCTCGCATTATGTAACATTGCGGAGACGCCTTTTTTACCCGACTACTGCAAATTTATAATATCTTATCGATATTAATTTCACTTGCAATTATTGCGCTTAATACTTATAAACGGCACTTATATTAGATACGTATAAAGTCTAACAATTTCATCTAATCTCCGTAGTTACTCCACATATTAGAGCGACGTGACGACCGACGTCTGCAACTCCATCACACAACTCATTTAAAACGGAATAACTTGGTTTCTGAGAACGTACTCACCTAGCTTTGCCATAAGTGCCGTAATGGCAGTTCTCGGAGCCACTAATGGGCTACGTCCGTCGCGGTTGCAGCAATGACCTATGGACCTTTCCTTCACTTGTATTGGAACCTTAGAGACGGATTCTAAAACAATTTATAGATTAAAAAAATATTTGTGTTATTATCCTTTTTAAAAAAGGGCGTTAAATCAAATACCTCTCCATTGTATCTCACTTACTATATAATAAGTCCTCTAATGTTTAGTTTTCTTTTTATGTTGGTATGTGCAATAAAAAGTTTTTCTGTCCTGTTCTGTTCTGTTCTGCTCTGCTCTGCTCTATTTTGTTCTGTTCTGTTCTGTGCTATTATATTCTAACCAATAAAATAAAAAAGATTGTCTCAATTTCATTCAATAGGTAGGTGTATATTTCTTATGGGTAACTTTGTGCCACTGACGCTCTTTTTTGGTTGTTGACTTAGGTATTACTTACTACTTAGACTCAACGAAAATTTTGGGGTCGTAACAAGATTATAGCAGATAGTATAAATTAATTTAATAAGTAGCTGTTAATCTGACGAGAAGGTATAGGTACAGTGCAGTCATATGTACTATACATCTACTTTTACACTTATAATCCAACTGTAACCAAGGAAATTACTATATTACGAAAGAATCTCAAAAAAGAAACCACCGTTGCACCAAACGTAAAAAAATAACGTATGTTCGTTACCTAGGGCCCGTAGGGCTTGGATAGGGAAGAGAGAAATAGAGGTGGGTGAAGTAAAAGGAGTGGGAAATCATCTTCATCAAAAGCCTGAAGACGGCCACTGCTGAACATAGGCCTCTCCCAGAGAGCGCCAGCTTGAGCGGCTGCTCGCCTCCTGCATCCATCGGCTCCCCGCGGTTTTCACCAGATCATCGGTCCACCTAGGCCTACGCTGCGCCTTCCAGTTCGTGGTCGCCACTCGAGAACCTTTCTTCCCCATCGGTTATCAGTTCTACGAGCGATGTGGCCTGTCCATTGCCATTTCAACTTGCTAATTCTAAGAGCTATATTGGTCACTGTAGTCCTCCTGCGGATCTCTTCATTCCGGATCTTATCTCGCAGGGAAACACCGAGCATAGCTCTCTCCATGGCTCGTTGCATGATGTGTAGAATATATTGGTCGAATTCAGTGAGAACGGTGTAGGTAAGCAGGAGGGTAGTCCATTTCCATGCGAAACCGGGGCGAATCAACCAGTTTATTATATACGATCTCTCTCTTTCCCTTTGTGGAATATATATGGATGGTTTCTGACCGCGCAGTGAAATGTGAAAACCTAATCAGCGGAAAATTATGACATCAAATCGTGAGATTAGAAGCCGTTATTTGTTTGATATATCGAGGGTTCTAACTGCATTACTTTCAAAGTTTTAATCTGAGATTAATCTAATCAGTAGTATGTAGCATTGATGTTCGCTATAAATATTTAGGACCTTGATACTAATTTATATAGGCACTTATTAATGTGCTGGCAGAAAAAGAATGAGAACTTATCAAAGTATGTATAGGTAAATTTAAAAATATGGTACATGAAATCCTTTAGGTACCTTTGTCATACCTAGGGGAAGTCATGAAACAAAAACAAGTGGACAAAATTACAAACATCAAAACACTATTACAGATTGAAATAGGTTTTCCAAATGCTCTGCTTTCATAGCATCAGCAATTTCACCTTACACAACAAGCAAAAGACCACAAAAACCACCACTTACCGCTACTCGAACCGGAACCAAATCTGCAACACATCAAAAAAACGGACATCAACAATTCAAATCTTACGACAGTCATGATAAATTACAATATTTCATAACCATCTTTTTTCAACAGGATGTATTTCCATTCAAGAAGTAAAAGGATGCCCATATCCGAACCAGTGTTTCAAGAGTCAAAACATCAATGGATCAATATAGGGCTGTGACCGCAAGCAAACTCGCGGAACTTAAAGCATTACTGGCCCAACGCATTCCCAGTCTGGGACAGGTCTCCATGTAAGGAAGGCGACCTGGACCGCCTAACTGTACGCAGCAAAAACAGCCCTCTAATTGCTGATCAAACGGGAACTGTATGACGTTGATGTACGCCTAGAGGGCAAATAAGACAGCTGCTAATTGGATGATTTAAAAATACAACTGTGAAAGCATCAGGGAAAAAAATATGTGTGAAAACCATTTTATTAGCTTAAGCATTAGTTTGTTTTTTGCAGCTAATTATGAGCATTGGAATTCATTTCTAGAAATGCAATTTTTCCGCATATAGACAGACAGGTTTAAAGAGATCATGAGAATAAGTACCTACCTCACATGCATACAGTCGCAGTTCATTATAAACGGAAGTCGAGTTGATAAAAAATTAAGTTTCTCCCACGCTCCCATAAAACATACCTGCGTGACCATTTCTTTTCCATAATAGAACACCACACCATTTAAGCTTCATAAATATAGCTCACGTTAAATAGTATGTTTTATAGTTGCGTGATAATAACTAACCAACAAGCTATCACTTACTTCTTACATAAGCTTTACTAAAACACAGGAAACTAAAGCTGTGATTATCCGGTTTAAAACCGATTATTCCCACACTACAAATTGTATGTCCACGCTTGGAAAGGAAGATGTAATTATTTAAAGTAATATAGATGGTAACAGTTTCACATCAACAAATCATCTTGTGAACACGTTGTGAAACGTAACTGCACATAAATGGTCAATGAAAAGACAATCATCAAATTGGGAGCGCTGAATTTATGCCAAGGGGAAAATGATTTGAGGTGCTTCGCTATGAAGATGCGATGATAAGAAATGTATGATATTTATATAGTGTAGTATTTTGTAGATGTCGTAATTATTCTTATCAAATCAACGCTGTGCATGTAACAGAATGTAATATTCGAGATACAGGCCGCAAACATGCAAATGATGTAATCAGTTTCTAAAATATGACTACATGTTGGAATGCTGTAGATTTGCCTACTAACTTCGTAGTTGTATTTTGTAAATCGTAAAACTAAGTACCATGTTGGGAATGTGCAATTATATGCCAAATGCATAACTACCTATTCAAAATACAGAAACAGACGCAATTTTAAGTGCAGTATGCATACTTGTGTAAACTATAAATGGCTATGCATAGCACTAATCTAAAATCACTTACTATTTATTTATTGACTCAATTTGTTTTAGTGTTAGCCTACCTTCTTTAGGTTAAAACAATATCATCTGTTCAACTTTATGCGCAAATATCGCTTCATTTACCTACTTCGGTGAACTTATACAGGATGTTGATTTGCATTGTCTCCATATTTACAGAGGTAGGTATGCTACACTTATAGAACACGAATCAATGAAAAAATAAATACCTAAAATTTACACTTTATAAAAAAAACATTGCACAAAAATAAAACAGCACGTGTGTGCGTTCTCATTTAACAAACAACATGATTTTATAAAGTCAACCAGTGCGAGCGCAGAGTCATAAACTATCGCGCCGACAACACACAAAGGCACCCGCCACTTTCGGCAAAGTTCTACAAACGCTCGCCGCTGCACCGGCCCCACCGCCGTTTGTACTAGCCACGCGGGCGGGCTGCGGGGTGCCCTCTCTGACCCGCCCGCGCCCGCGCAGCGCACTTATGTCACGCGTGCAGATGCAGCGACCGATCAGTCACTTGCCCGCCACCGGCGCCGCGCCGAATTTGCGTAGGCACCTACTTTGCTTACGATCGCGTAACAAAAATGGAACACTTTACAAATGTTGAGCTTGTGGAGATGGTACGTTTGTATGCTATCAGCGGAAACAGCTTAACACAGTCTGTGCAAATGTTTCGCGATCAGTTTCCGAACAGCCATGTTCCAACACGTGAAGTGATGCTGGGTGCCACACAGAGACTAAGGGATTATGGACAATTCCAAGTCCCTCGTCACGCTCGCGCTCGTTGAAGTGTAGGTCTCTCGGCCGGCCTTCAAGAAGAGATCTTGGACTTTTTTGAAGAGGACCCACGTGCTAGCACCCGTGATGCTGGGCGGCGCTTCAACGTCCACCACACAACTGTATGGCGGCTACTGAAACGAGAACTTCAGCATCCGTTTCATTTTCAGAGAGTCCAAGAACTGCATCCACAAGATAATGCCTCACGCATAGCTTTTTCTCACTGGATTTTACAAAACAGGGATGTGAACATTTTGTGGACCGATGAATGCATGTTTTCACGTGTGGGGATTTACAACATTCACAACGAGCACTGGTGGGCACATCGCGACCATAACCCGCATAAAACCAAGAACGATTCGTTTCAGCATCGTTTTAGTATTAATGTCTGGGGTGGCATTATTGGAGAGCATGTGCTAGGTCCATACATCATCGAAGGTCATCTAACCAGCTCCAGTTACTTGGAGCTTCTGCATCACGTTGTTGACGAGATGCTCGACGATGTACCACTGGCCTTTCAACGAAACCTGTTTTTCCAACAGGATGGAGCTCCACCTCATTATGGACGCCAAGTGCGCGATTTTTTAAGTGAAGTGTTCAGAAGCCAGTGGATTGGACGTGGTGGTCCAGTACCCTGGCCCCCACGATCTCCGGACATGACCCCATGTGATTTTTTTTTATGGGGTGAAATAAAAAGACTAGTTTACACGGACGAAATTACTAGTGCTGTGCAATTAAAAGAAAAAATCATTGCTGCATTTGATCATGTGAGACTAAACGTGAATGTGCTAAAAAAACTATCACGAAACCTAAGACGTCGCGCTCACTTGTGCATCGAAAACGAAGGAGGACACTTTGAGCAGTATCTTAGGGTAACGTAACTTGTAAGTACATAATTTTGTAAATACAGTAACGCCCCAGTGGCAAGCTGCTGACACAGATTAAGTCATAGCTACCATGGGTTGTTTACTGCACCCCGCGCACATAGCCAAAACAATAGAGACCGAATACCTGAACCCTGTAGGTAATTAGACAATAGGACCTTCCTCGATGTAGCAATTTTCTAACAATGTTTTTATGATGTTTTGACTACAATACAATACAATAACTCTTTATTGACACCAAAATAATAATAACATAGAAATGAGAATCACATAATAAGATAGGTACAATGGGCGGAACAAAAACGCGGGCGGTCAATGGACTAATGATGAGACAAAAAGTGTTTACTTTAAACTGAGTCATCGCGTGGGGTCCTACTATTGTCCTAGCCGAAACGAAGTTGAGGCTACTTGTGATTCACGACAAAAATGGTTTATCAAATATTCGGCTACTAAATAAATGTGGAATTTAAATTTTATTTTTATATGATTAAATATACACAGTACAATGGATTCTAAAAATATGGAGACAATGCAAATCAACATCCGGTATAGACACTTTCTATTTTATTCTACCATTGGTTGATATTAAGCTCGTTACCGACTATGGACCTCTGTTATTCCACCCACTGTTGCCTCATTTACCACCACAGCATCTAAGTCGAACAATGCAGATACCGTTACATAGTGCCAAAGGAAACAACCACAACATTACATTCATATCTAGTTACTCCTAATGATGCTCTTCAACTCAAAGCACCCAAGTTGCAAGTATTTGTAGCCTGCTGCGGCATAGATGTACAGAACTGGACTAAAGTAAAATGGAGAGATGTTAGGACCAATAATTTAATTGATGCTGCATCCACTATACAATACAAAATACTATAAGTAAATATTAAGCACCAATATCTTTAAGACAATACACATAACACAGAACATACAAAAATAACGAACAACGGGCGGCCTTATCGCATTGATCGTGTTATAGTGTGGGTCCAGGGTGTCGTTGCTAGGCAACAATAGCCGTTAAGTAAAATAGAAGCCTCAGCTTCGGACGGCCAAAAATTCTGCCATCAGGGCCTAATGTACAGGCCGTCGTGAGAAGCAAGGGAAGAAATGTTGAGGAGAAAAGGCAAGGAGATCTGAAAGAAGTAAATAATGATTTGGTACCCTAGAATGGCCTTGAGGCACCTCTTAGTCTGAAAAGTCGTTCTATAAGTTACGCTCCTGTATGTGGTCAAACAAGTTGATCTTGGGGCAAGTACTTTTTGCCGTTGGAGTTGGGCCCCTTGCCCCTTGGTTTTATGTAGAGACGTGATCAGTTCACTAATGACCGACGTGCAGCTTAATCGATGAGTTGAGATCCTCGGCTCAAAACCGGAATAGTATTGACTCTAGTTTTTGCTGATACCACTGAGCGCAATGCCTTTGTTTGACTTTAGAACAATAATTAAACCAAAACTAAAATCTTTTAGTCCGAACTCATCTACGTTAGTTTATCTATCAGCTGCAAGGTTCTTAATGTAATGTCCATCAAAACACAAGGTCTTCCGTCCAGAGGCCTTAACCGACCTTGTCTTACGAGTTACGACCAAGATAATTACAACGTCCGTATAAGTGAAGCGTTGTTAAAACACATCGTTTTAAGTTTCCGTCAAAACGGCGAAAGTGGGACGAGCTAACGAGCCTGACTGCCTATCTCGCTGTTCACGGTTACCTCTTGTCTTGTTCACACTCTTTGAGTTCGAGAGAGACAAAAGAAACACCCAGAAGGTAAGTGATAATTATGGAGCTGCTAAAGAGACTAATGGTAAAACAAACGGACATTTAGTTATAACGCAGTAGCACACGTTCCAAATCCCATTTCAAGAAGTAAACTCTTTAATGTACCTCCGTATACTAACAAGGAAGTGGTAATTCCAAATTATAGTTTAGGGGCTTTTGTTGAACTTAATGGTTTAGCTCGTAGCCGTGGTTAGTCTTGCGTGTAGAACATTATTAAATAACCGAGTTTAGAGATAAAATCTATGATCATAAAACTTTAGGCAAATAGAGCAGGCATGGATACCATAATGCAGAACCTATTGCAAAATTGTCTACAAAATCCACTTTTCTAGACTGTGAAGTGTCATTGTGACTTAACAAATGGGGCACAATTCGTTTGTAATCTTGATACTTTCAGTCGAATAAGCTTCTTATTAAGATAAGGATCAAAACATGATTGATGTTTCCTTTGATGAATATTTTATCTCTTTATTTCCCACTAGCCGTCACGGCCACGACTACCAAGTTATCCATCCAGTTTTTATTTTGAACCGGTCTGGTTAAACAATTTGTAAAGCGTCAACATGTGCAATTTTTGATACATTTCGCAAGTAGGTACGATTTGTTCTTGGTATACAGGCTATAGTCGTTCGATTAGAATCGATTTTTTGTGATGTTGTGGAGCACGATTCGGGCCGGAAATCGATTGAGCGCCCAGCTTCACATTACAATAAAATAAATGAACGTGTTTAAATCGGTTTGGAGTTTTTAGAGGGGTACCAGGTGTAAATTTTAAGTTATATTATGTTTTTAGGCATTGGCTCTTTTGAAGATATGAATGAAGCAAGTATTTTCAAATTTACAGAACAAGGATGAGACCAAAAAATGTTGTGTTATTAAAAAAAAACATTTCTAAAATAGTAGGTATGTTTATGTATTTCTCATCCAATTCAACAGAGGATGGTTAAATGCCAAAAATGCTGTGTCTCAGGGGCTAAAGTATACTTACCATCTACATCTACACCACTATTATAAAGAGGAAAGATTTGTATTTTTGTGTGTATGTTTGTAATGAATAAACTCAAAAACTACTATGCCGATTTCAAAAATTCTTTCACCATTAGAAAGCTACATTCATCCTGGGTAACAGGCTACACCACTACACGTGCGAAGCCGGGTTGAGCTGCTAGTAAAGTATATATACATAATATGTATTTTAGCTCTTGTTGACAAATAATCGAAGGTCTGATGATCATGATGGTATCCGCTAAGATTAAGCTATCTTAAGTAACTTTACGTTATTGAATGAATCGCCTTGTAATATTTAATATTCAGGTAAACAGTACTTAATATAATCAATTTATAGCGCCATGTATCAATTAACCATGAGTTTTATAGTGCGAGAGCCCACTGCACAAATACCTACGTCATCGAGTACCCCAATAGGCTATCTTTAGATCGTTAACCGAAATCTAAATATGTAAAAAAAATCAGGTCTGCCTGTTCCGATCCTGCCGGGTCATGAAAATAATTGAAATTTTTTGACGTATTTTTTTTTGTCAAAATTTACCCGAATGAAAGATCTGGCAACAGATAACCATTGAATAATTATGTAAAAAAAATTGGTCTGCCATTGCGCACCCTGCCGGAAGTACCTGGCAGACCCCTAAGTATGTGCCCTTCACACCCTTTACCTACCTCAGCGAATACCCCGATGAAACCTATGCCTAATAATAGCCAAGATGACCCTGATAATAGATTAAAAGGTCTGCTAGGTCTAAACATGGCGAAACTTAGTATTCAAGTCATTTTGAGTTGGTGGAGGTGGATTATTTCCATGACCCGGCAGGATCGGAACTGGCAGACCTGTTTTTTTTACATGTTAAATTGTCGGTTAACGATCTAAAGATAGCCTATTGGGGTACCCGATGACGTAGGTATTTTTGCAGTGGGCTCTCGCACCATTATGTCTAGACAATTAATGAGTGTTTACTCATTAATTGTCTAGGATACGGCACCATCTATGATAATGATAGTCGTGATATGCAATGTTCACGCATTTCAATTAGTTCAATTACTCATGTATGTTAATTCAAACAGTCATAATTAAATATTATACCTAATAGGTGGCATACTTGTTTTACACACCATTTTTCTCCATTAAATTATTTTTACCAGCTATCCCACAATTACACTACACTAAATTCAGTCACCTAGTCAGAATTCAGGGAAGGAAACTTACTTGTTACCCAGTAGTTGCCTAATTAGGAACCGATTTAGGAAGCATTTATCATCACTAATTAATGCTATTACATCTCCCTAAATCGGTCGTAAGTAAGCTTCCTTTTCCGAATCCTAACTAGGCGACTGAATTTAGTGTAATGAAATTGCGGCATAAAGCAAAGGAAAAACGAAAGGTTATATTTCTAGTACTCTATGCATGCATGTATGTATGTTTGTTTACATGTATTTACGTGTATACCATCGTAGCGCCCAATCGTCTGACAATCGAATTGTTATTATTATGGTGACTTAGACAAAATTATTATTGGGTTTTAGTTTTCTAACTCTTTTTTTAGGGTTCCGTACCCAACGGGTAAAAAGGCCCTATTACTAAGGCGGCTGTCCATCCGTCTGTCTGTCTGTCCGTCTGTCCCAAACGTGATTTTTTTTCTCGTTTTTATAGATAATGGTACGGAACCCTTCGTGCGCGAGTCCGACTCGCACTTGGCCAGTTATTAGTAACAGCCATCGTACAGCTACTTACCACTGCTTAGTACAGTTGAACCACGAGAAGAAAGGCAGAAAAAGCATAGTTTAGAGCGTTGGTACAACGTTGCTGAACCGGAGAGTTGTCAAAGGATTACGAAATTGTATCAATTCAATTGATGAAATGGGTGTGCTCGGCTTCAATACCACGTTTCAATATTATCTGCGAGCCATCGCTGCCGTGCAACTGCCTACGCATGCCTTTCACTGCGGAGAAGGTAGAGAGGTTGTTACTGTCCGGCAAAAAGATCCGGCGCTATGTCTTCTTTTTTATTTTTCTCCAACTTTAACCAAAGCTTCTTTGTTTTATTGGTGCTGACTTCTGCGTAAGAAACGTCAGTAGATCAGTTTTATACGTACCTACCTAGCTATATACTTTTTCATTGATAATAAAATTTATGGCACATAACTTACTTAAAAAAATTTATAATTAAGTACCAAAACTAGATTAAATCTAAACTAAAGTAAACTAAGTACGTACTTATCTAGAACTAAAACTAGAAATATCCAAACTTATAAATAAAAACCGCGTTTACGTCGCTGTATGCGGGTAAGCCCAAAAAGCTGGCAACATTACCTTCGTTGAATGGCCAAATTTATTCTTTGGCCGAGGTGAGAGCCGGAATTTTTCATGTAATTTAATTACATTCGGTTATTTTTAACGGGCAACGTACCTTTAATAAAAACTGTACTTACTAATAAGTAGGTACTAAAAGCTAAAGTGACCGATATGGCTCTTAGAATTAGCAAGTTGAAATGGCAACGGGCAGGCCACTCGTAGAACTGACAACCGATGGGGAAGAAAGGTTCTCGAGTGGCGACCACGAACCGGAAGACGCAGCGTAGGCCGGCCCCCCACTCGGTGGACCGACGATCTGGTGAAAGCCGCGGGGAGCGGATGGATGCAGGAGGCGAGCATCCGCTTAAAGTGGCGCTCTCTGGGGAGGCCTATTTTCAGCAGTGGATGACTTTAGGCTGTTGATGATGATGATGATGATGATGATGACTAAAAGCTACACTACCTACTACATACGGTTATGACTGCAATGAAATGAAAATGTTATCATGTAATGTCTTTCTTAGTGGCTAGTAGGGCGTTATTTACCCGACTACGTAAACGGATGTTAACAATGTTTTGAAATTTCATTAGACATGCATGCACAACAAAAAAAAACAAGTTTATGTAGAGCTATGCTTTAGATTCTTCATTTTATGATTGTGGTCTAGCTAGATATCCGGCAAATGCAAACATTTCTATCTCTAAAATAGGTAACTGAAGGACAAATTAAGATGGTTATAGGGTGTAGTAACTAATTAATTAGCTCCTGAATGGGAGCTGGAAGTGATTATAATATAAGTACTAGGCATGGATCAAATCACTAGGAGCAGGTGAAAAATCATATGATTTTATTTTTCATAAATTACTCTGCTACTTTTTTTTTTTGCTTTGTTACTTTTTTGTCAGACACTCTGCTACAAATCACAGTGACGCTTGATCGCAGTCACGCTTGATTGAATCGTGGCTTCGGATTTCATAATACGAGAGTAGCATAAGCGGTGAATATCAAAACATAATTATAATTTTATTTATGCTTCAGTAAACAAACTGAGACCTAAAGAGTATAATTTTATTAGCATTGTGGTGTAGCGGTGAATTTTGATCTTGTGTAACTTAAGAGAGTAGCGTTTTACTTGTAATCATTTGTAGCAGGTCGCAACTTCACTACGTTGCTCCTAAATCACATATCTGTTCCGTTAAAGCACAGCCAATCGCCATTGATCATAAATTCATTAGGCATATGAATAATCACAGGTGAAATCACAGTGACTAAAATAAATCATATGATGAAATGACAATGATTTTAAAGTAGCATCATTTCCATGCCTAATAAGGTACCTAAGTATTAGGTAAGTTATCTAACTGGGTAATGGTATAGTAAGATACTCGCATAATTATTAATTACCTGGTATACTAGAATATAGTAAAGATCACTGCATTATCCGGCGCTGCCTGCCACGTGGCTTAATAACTAAAACGTGCCTATTTTACATACCGTTCCAGTGTACAAGGTGATTGGTTCGTAGACCGTATCCTTTCAGGGTGTGCTTAAACTATTGTAAGCGCTGAACTAGCGCTTACAAAATAATAAAATAGTACAAGCTTTGCTTAGTTTGGGGCTAGATGGCGCTGTGTGTAACGTCCACACATATTTAAAAAAAAAAAAAAAAACTATGTAACATCATCATCAACAACCTGAAGTCATACACTGCTGAACATAGGCCTCCCCCACACAGCGCACCTTTGAGCGGCTACTCGCCTCCTGCATCCATCGGCTCCCCGCGGCTTTCACCAGATCGTCAGTCCACTGAGTGGGGTGCTGGCCTACGCTGCTAACTTAACGCTTAAAAGATATCCCAAGACCTGTTTAAGCACACCCTAAAAGAATACGGACTACGAACCAATCACCCTGTATTGCTGTTACCCTAATTACGATATTACTTATTCTGTGGCTAATTGACTAATCTAACTCAAAAACTTACAATTTCAGATTAATTTGTAAAGGAAAAATTTGAATCACGAACGGGACTTGAACCCGCATCCATTCGTCCCTAAAGCCGGGATATGCTTTATTTAAGCTACCGTGACAAGTGGTCTAGTGTCCGAATGTATCCTTCACCTTTTACAACCACCTTACCGGGTTGGGTTACAATTTCATCTATTCGGATGAAAATTAGAATTCTGCTTAGAATATTCAAATTTATATCTACCTAATTCTCTATATTTTTCCTAAGAAAGGTACTAAATTTTTTTTTTTGTTGTAAGTATTCAAGAGGCAGCCTTAACTGATATCTCTATTTAAGCTTGGGCAGTAAAAGGAAGTCGCAAACTATTAGGTCCTGCCTCGCCCTAGGCGCTTACCAATCAGGGTGCTACCATTATTCCACGAACATGGTTATGTTTAACAAAACCAAAGAATTCACTTACCTACCTAGGTAATTGTACAAGCAAATAAAATTACAAAGTGCCAAAATACAGCCTGTAGATAGATCAACTCTTCTTTGTACTGTAGTCTTCTATCAGGTTTACACCACCTGATCGAAGACACAGACGTAGTACACCGTAAGATAAGAAAAATTACAAGAAGAAAAACTTAATTAACTTATGCTAGTACAATTAGGCGGTCTTATCGCTTAGAGCGATCTCTTCCAGGCAACCTTAGCATGGGAAGGATATCAGTAGCTGTAATGAATGTAATGAATTTGGAAAACAAAAGATGTTCTTGTATCTAAACTGGTGCAAGTAATTCGGTGCAACACAGAAATACTGATGTACTATGTAGGTGTACTTATACAGTTGTGTACCTAGATCTTAGAAGTCATGTTGGCTTTGCTTCCTTTCTTCTTGTGTAAAAAGGCAAAAGTGACTACCTCTGCCGGACTAACATTAGGTATACCTACCTATACACGCCTCGAGATAAATATTTTTTTTCTTAGTGTCATTTTTAAGTTACTGGAAAGCTTTTGTCATGCCTTTGATGACTGTAAATGACCGCCAATTTGGTCGTGCTTTACCAAATTGTCCTATTATGAAACCTATAGAACGAGTAAATCGAATAAAAATGTGGTCAAACGCAAGCCTATCTAGTTTTTTCCTTAATATTTCAGGTAACATAAAAAATATTGTAACGTAAGATCCACAAGTCCAGATCATTATTTCTGGAATCCCCAGCTTACTTTCACTCTTTTCTGTAATATATCTACTTAATACTATACCTTTACCTTACAAATAAGAATTTAATGTCATTCCAATATTCTTAAGTATATTTTCCTGTGATTCTATCTATTTCAACAAATTATTTGTAGTTTTTCATTAGTAGGTCCTCGGCATGAACCAACGGGTTACCGTGGTGGCCCAGTATGCAATGCAACAACCTGCCAGTGCAGGTAGCAGCAGTAGGTATTTGCATGCATAGCTAATTGGAGCCAGCGTTTTCACTCATTTGCTCAAGATATCTCATAAACCTTAATAACTATACAATCGTATACTAGGATAGATGATGTGCAGTATAACGTGTAGTGTGGATTAATGATTTTAACGTTTCAGCAAAGTCCAGCTGAGACCTAAGCGTCGCCGGTATTGGAGAAATCCCCGCTAAGCCTAATAGCACAGTATCCAGAATTCAGGCAGAAACGGAAATTTCAAAATTTTTGTAAATTTTTATTGTTTTTTTTTGCTTAGTAACATTTGGGTCTCATAATGGCAAGCATGCATGGGCGGAGAGGATAATTCAATTTTTTTAAAACGCTACGATAATTTGGTAATTAGCCGTGTGGGTCCCGCTGGGTCACCCTGTTAATTCCAGTATTAGGTGCCGTAAAAGCTGGCTAAGAGAATATCCAGGGAATGGGCAGCATATTCTCGTCGGTATATGCAATAATCTACTGCAATCACAAAACCTGCCAACCGTGGTGAGTATGGCAAACCCTCGCGTAAAAAAACCACTTATTTTTTATGCAAACAAATTACGTGACGAACTAGTCATTCGCCTGGTGTTAAGCGTCACGGCTGCCCATAACAGACTGCAAGTGTCACTCGGAACTCTAAAGTTTCGCGTGACACTGCGCACTGCGCACGTCATCCTGAGACTGATGTCTCAGGATGTCAAGTCTAAAAAAACTTTGCTCATTTGCTCAGTAATTTCACTAGCTACAATGCCGTTCAAACCGGAACACAGTAGTTCTTGCACACTACTGCTTGGCGGCAGAGTAACTGACAAAGCGGTGGTACCTACCTAGACGAACTTTGCAGAAAAGTCCTACCGGCTAGCCGAAATTCCGAATTTCCCGCTTTAAAGTGGACCCTTACATTTTTATCAATGTTCTTATTAACATACCACGCCACGTAACAAAATTTATAACATAGCATAAACTTGACTAACGTTAATGTTTATCATAACAATTCTATTATGAGACAGTTCCTAACTACGAGTCTATTGAATGGCATTCATAGTGCAGTTTTAATGATCTCACTCAAGAGCCTTATACAATGCTAATAACAAAACAAACGAGCGTTTAAGTATTTTGCCATCGCAAAACTTGCTTGCACAATAGTTTTATTATCTAGTCTAAGCAACTTCATCTTCGTCATCATGATCAGCCCAACTCTTTCCCACCGCTGGGACGTGTCCCAGTCTAGAAGTTTCATGCTTTCTAGACTCCAGAGTAGAAGTGAGTGAAGTAGACTAATTGTTTTATTGATTGAGATTTTTTTTTTACTTATTATATTAATTTTAAAATACTTTATTTGTATCTGACTAGTGATGACTACGTAATAGATGTTTTATTCGGTTGATGACTACCTATTTTAAATTTAAATTCTCATGCAACAATTGAAATTATTTTATTGATTTAATTCAGTTATTTACGACACTGTGATTTTATTATTGTTATTTATATACTTACTTGAAATTTTAGTTACTATTGCTTTAATTATAATAAAAATTAAAATGTATTCAATGTATGTAGCTAAGCATTAGGTTATGTAAATGATAGTGTATAATTATGAACTATAAAGAGGCAATTACCCAACCCACCACATCTGGCCAAGTGTGGATTCGTAGATGTAGATGACACAGTCATGTTCTCAAATTTCTGATTTGTGCGAACATGCGGTTTTCTCACGAAGTTTTCTTTGGACGTTTTTTAAGCTTTTACAGTTTGTGAAGCGATGGTTTGACCGAATGATATAGCACAAGAAGGTACCTATTCACTCTTGCCTTAAAGACAACCAGGCTATAAGTTTCAGGATACACGCAAGAACATTGGTTAAACGGTCTCTCGAAACAAAAGGTATTTTACGTCGATTTTTAGATAACGACGCACGCATTATGACCAATGATGGTTACCGTCATAACTATTACCTGTGATCTCTAACACAATATACCTAGGTACCTACCCTGGATACGATAGACGAGCTCGTCGTTGAAAGTTCAAATTCCGTAGCGTCAAAGTTCATGATCAGGTCAGTTTGTTTTGTCCACTGATAAGGCCCTAAATAGAGATACGGCACATATTCCGTGGCGATCTCCATAATCACAAATTGGACGCTATTAACCGATGATGCTGTCAGAACTTTGATGATATGGTGGAAACCTGAGCGAACGCTGACGTTATGAAAAACTTATCATAATTATTGCCTCGCTTTTATAATTACATAATTTATAATAGAATTCTACAAAACTAGCTTATCTAACTACATTTATTTTATTATATCTAATTATAATGTTATTTTAATACAGGAACACGTTGGTAAACTATGTGGTTAGGTTTACCTAATGAATAACTAACTTCGCCACCATAGCATTGCAAAATTGAAAGCGTGGCAATTCTGCAGTGCGTACAGCAGCTGTACACAGCAAAAAAAGCATTTCCTTTCCATCTAAAACACGGAAAGAAAAATTTAAATCAAAAACCAAACAGTAACGTTATACCTCAATAAATATAGGTACTTAAAATGCAACAGTCCCATAACAAAATGTCGCAATAGAGGTCAGAACGGGTATATGGTGCCTTAATCATCATAATTTATATACCTACCTTTGACTGCGCCTATGTAAATTGACTTACTTTTAATTCAGTATGGGACTGTTTCACAACTTACTGACAATAGTTACGCAGCGTAGGCCGGCCCCCCACTCGGTGGACCGACAACCTGGTGAAAACCGCGGGGAGCTGATGGATGCAGGAGGCAAGCAGCCGCTCAAGGTGGCGCTCCGTGGTAGAGACCTACGTTGACAGTGGACGTCTTCAGGCTGTTGATGATGATGATGATGAATGGTCCGAGAAAAATGAGAGCAAAAAGGGGATTATTCAATTGAAAATATACTGATGAAGATGACTTACTAGTAGGATATAGGAAGTTTTTTTTTTATATATAAGTCTGAAGTCTGTGAAGACCATAATATTAAGTATACGTTTTTGACTATAATGTATCTACCCTTCATGCATTAAGGTTCAGGTACACATCAAAAGCCGTAAGCCACTTTACACGCTTATCATAGGATACTTTGCCATAATCACACGCTCACGACATTCACACAATAACAGTAAAAATATACTATACTTTTCGGGGTTTTAACAAGCAGAAGCAGCCTTTCGCACGTCAGCGTCAGCGTCACAGAGACCTAAAATCCAACCAAAAACCGGTGAAAGATTCATACAACACACATACATTAAACATATTCAAACAACAATTGCCTCTCCCATCAGTCGATAAAAATTATAGCCATTATATGTAGATGTACCTACCTAATTCGAAAAATGTTAGGAAAGATCGGGACGAGTTATTTTAGTACAAATATCACTATTTAACTATCTGCCAGATTATCAAAGGATGGTGAAACAAGTGCCATGTATTATTTATTAAAACTGTATCCATTATGGGCGTCAAATATTTGAGCATTAGCATACGCCAGACTAAACAATTGCCTGTCGGAATGTAATCGTGGAGCCTGTCCAGAAACTTAATCGGCGGCGCAGATGAATTGAGAACTGAATTGTATTCGTTTTTGTAACTGCCCAGTGTTAGAACGCCTCATTACCGCGTCGGGTGGCTTTGCGGACATGTTGGCTTCATAGGTTCGCTGGTTTGGCTGGTTGGTTCAGTCGAGATGACAATTGATCGCACATAAGACATAGGATAATAATATATTTCTACAGCATACATTTACCAGTGAAATGTTGAGATAACTAGGTAGTTATTTCACTATAAAATCTACCTACCTATCAAATACCTATATAAGTATCTATTAAGTAATGATTGTTTAACTTTTCGACCAACGATGTGTTTTGCCCTGCTTTTACCAAAGACCTCTTAGTGCGTAGTTACTACATGGCGGACCTACATTATACCTAACGCTTTGATTGTTACACACATAAATTAACAAATTTTAGGTAAAGTCAATCTAGTAAACAAAAAAAACTTACAAATAAATTTCGCGATAGCTATAGACTTGTATGTATGTAGATTTTGCTTCTGATTTTTACTAGACCTTGAACCACACAACATGCGGGTTCCTTAACCGCTACCAAACTCTGACGCAAACAAGAACCGACACGGATAATTTGAGAATCAGTTTATTTATCTACAGCAGACTGTTGCAGCGACTCATGTTATAAATCGATTCTATTTTCAGACAAACTGATATATAAAATATTGGCTACAAATATTATCAGCTCAGTGACATCCTGTGGATTATTCAGTAGGTGCAATTATCATCAGCATCCTGTCGACAAATGTTCGACTGCCAGAATTAAACCATATCACATCGTCGCTTCAGTCAGACTGTGATAATGTTGTTGGCTTTGGTGTTAATTGTTGGAGTAGTGAGTGCAAGTGAAAATGATTGGAAATGTGAGCTTCTCCTTTGCTTTATTATAGTTCAAAACGCATCATTGCAAGACCTTTGCTAGCTAATAAGCTGTAGGCGTAAAGGGAAGTCGGAGTGCAAAATTAGTAGTAGATATAAGATACCAAGTTTCGGTAAGCAGTATTTGAAACCGTTATTTTACGGCATCGTTATTTTACAGCTGAGCTGAAAGACCCAGCATGGCAGCAAGTCATTGCTCAAGGTGGGATGCACTTAGGGAGTGGCAGAATGAAAAGATATGTAGAGCTCGCCGATGGAAAAACGGTAAGCTTATATTTACATAAGCTATGACAAATTATTTGCATACTGCTTATAATAGTTATAATATGAAAAGCCTAATAATTAACAAGCAGCGAACAAATCTGACCTTTCACAATAAGTCCACGACAAGGGCAATAGAATATAAAAAAAATATTTTTGGAAAACGAATTTGGACCCTGATTAGGTCAGGAAAAACTGGTTTACATTAATCATTTTCATTTCAAATTAGTTGAAAACTTTACATAAGTACACCATAGTCGTATAAACCCCATTTAAGATAAATATTTAATAGTGGCCATCAATCAAAGTGAGCAATCGTGTTCAGCTTCATTACGCCTTCGCAAAGTTATGAAAGATAAACTTTATATGATCAAAAGAGCTACCTCTCGAAATGTCTGCAGCAAAAAGCTAAAAGCCTAATAAAACAAAACTGGTTAAAGCAATAATCCCTGGATTTGGATTGGTCCCGTGTTCATATAGCATAAATATTAAGGCTGCGTATATATGTAGACTCTAGGCGAAATGTTGCATAAAACGTGGAAATCGTATAGTCGTGGCGCCACAGCTCGTTGCCAAGTCGAATGACTAATTTAGTGCCCCAAGCAGCGTTCCGTAATTAAATTGGCGTTATATATCTCTATTCAACGTAATTGTAAATCTTTTTCTTTTATGTCTATATCTGTCTATGCCTACTCTACATTTTGCTTGGGTATGTTACATGAGTTCTCTAAGAAAAGATGTCACGGAAGGTGCAAATTAAGAACAGAAAGGAGAGGAAGTTTACATGAATAAGCGTGGTTATTCATGTAAACTTCCTCTCCTTTCAAGAAATCAATATAAGTAGCAACTATTAAAGTATTAGCACTTAGTAGCATACCAATAACTTTATTTACAAGTAATATATTTATAAACACAAGTCGTTCTATAGTATAATTTCATCAAAATGTAGTCGTTTGTGTCTAAATTAATTGTTTCTTTCTAGAACCCTGGTAATAGTAACCCGCCGTGTGTGCTACCCAACGGGAAACCTGGCCGCTGTAAGCACGTGAAGCATTGCCTGAAAGAGGAATTCAAGAACGACTTCATCAAGTTCATGGACAACTTATGCATCATCAATGAATCGTAAGGCCAAATTTTAGAATGGTTCTAATGAGCAAAAACTACGTAGACTTGAGCAACATGGCCTTTGGCCAATTTCTGCTGCAAACTACCGATCTAGATGAATACTACAAGTACTTCCAATAAATTCTGCCGGTGTATCAAACCCGATATCGTCTTTGACCTATTAAATAGCTTATCCTATGGTGTCAACGACTTGGGCGTAGATTATTGATTTCACTGCATTCGGTTTGCAAGCATGGCTAATCAATCATGGTGCAGATAAAGCTTCGTGCCTTCGTGGGTGGTACCTTAACAAACGTGAGACTACCTTTGTTGTAAGAATTTCTTCACCTACATTTATGATGTGGAGACTTATCAATAAAGTGGTGTCATACGTTTCAAATCGAACAGGTTTCAACAAAGCAGTTAGGTATGTTTACAAAACTTATTTGCTTCGTCTCCAATGATACTTTTCTTGCAGCATTGGTGCTTGCTGCCCTGATGATTCAGACAAATTTGGTCCTGATGGTTTGGCTGGTGATCTCCCTGCTACGGCACAAAGGGAAGAAGATAATGAAGCCATTTTGAAAATTACGAGAGCAGAGAACAGAGGTTATACAACTTGTTTTATCTATATTCAGTACTAGCTGCTGCCCGCGGCGTTGCCACGCGTGGAGTACATTACCTAAAGTAATAGTTATAGGTACTTAGCCCCGATGCAGACCGGCCACTGTCCACAACCACCGATGGCTGCCACGCACCACCGCCACTTTCGCAGCAGTAGCGGTTACGCGCGACAGCCACCGGTATTTTTGGAAGCTGCCACATTTTATGCTGTGCAGTCTCATGCTTCTGAATAGTTTACGTGTGTCAGTGTAGTATTTGTTCTGCATAGTATATATTTCCTACCTGCATTGCACAGGAATGAAAAAATGGCTTTATTTTTAAATCCACAAGCCAGAACCTTTTAATTCGAAAGATTTAATAAATATTTAGATTAGATTAGATAGATTTAAAAATAGGGCAAGGGGTGCGAAGAATCCCCGGCAGACGCCCGGCTACCAACCCCAACGACGACCCCTGGCCCTGGCAACACATAACGTGCGCACACTGAAGGCTGACGAAAGGATGGTCGAGCTAGAGGCGGAGATGGGTAAGTTACGCTGGGATGTAATGGGATTGTCAGAAGTCCGAAGACAGGGACAGGACACGATAATCCTAAATTCCGGTAACTTATTCTTCTACCGGGAGGGAGACCAACTCTCCCAAGGGGGTGTCGGGTTTCTCGTCCGCAAGTCTCTCGTCAACAACGTGGTCAAAGTCGACAGTGTGTCGGCCAGGGTAGCGTACCTGGTACTCCGAATAACCAAACGGTATTCGTTGAAGGTTATACAGGTATACGCGCCGACATCGGCACACTCAGACGATGAAGTAGAAGCTATGTATGAGGACATATCCGAAGCCATGCATACTTCCGAAACATACTTCACCGTTGTGATGGGAGACTTCAATGCGAAGTTGGGCACAAGGAATAGCGATGAGCTGAGAGTGGGGCCATTTGGATACGGGCAGCGGAACCCTCGAGGACAGAGGCTGGCTGACTTCATGGAGAAGGAGGGACTCTTTATGATGAACTCCTTCTACGAGAAGCGGCCATCCAGGAAGTGGACGTGGATAAGTCCCAACGGTTCCACTAAAAATGAGATAGACTTCATCATGACGACCAAGAAGCACATATTCGATGATGTCTCTGTGATCAGCAAGGTGAAAACCGGTAGCGATCACCGTATTGTTAGAGGCACATTGAATATCAATGTTAAGCTCGAAAGGTCACGTCTGGTGAAGTCTACGCTCCGTCCAAATCCTGTCCAAATCCAAAACCCCGAAGGCTTTCAGCTGGAACTCCAAAATCGCTTCCAGTGCCTAGCCGACTGTAACACAGTGGACGAGCTAAACGACGGGTTGGTGGAAACTGTCCAAGCTGTTGGATCGAAATTCTTTAAGACCCAACGCCGAAAGAAGACTCAAAAGCTCTCAGAAAAAACTCTTGAGCTAATGGCCGACCGGAGCGAAATGAAGCTGCAGTCTTCAGTTGATATGTCAGCCTACGGTGAACTCAATAGACGAATCTGGAGTTCCTTGCGACACGACTTGCGTGCTCTTAGTACTTCACGTATTGAGGCCGCAATTGAGCGGAACCAAGGCTCTAAAGTGTTCGCAAAGGATTCGTCTATTGGGCAACACCAAATGACAAAACTGAAGACCGAAAATGGTAGCGTCATTTCATCCAAGCCTGAGATTCTGAGAGAGATCGAGAACTTCTATGGACAGTTATACACCTCGACACGTAAGCCCGCTACTAACACAGCTCAGGACATCAGAGCCAAGTTAGTCCGACACTATACCGAAGATATCCCGGACGTCAGCCTGTACGAGATTAGAATGGCCCTCAAACAGCTTAAAAACAACAAGGCACCAGGTGAAGATGGAATTACGACCGAACTTCTGAGAGCGGGTGGTAGACCGGTACTTTTAGTCCTCCGGAAGTTATTTAATTCTGTCATCCTTGAAGGTATAACGCCAGAGGCATGGCACAAGAGCGTGGTGGTGCTCTTCTTCAAAAAAGGCGATAACACCTTATTGAAGAACTATAGGCCCATCTCGCTCTTGAGTCATGTGTATAAGCTGTTTTCGAGAGTCATTACGAATCGTCTCGCACGCAGGTTTGATGAATTCCAGCCTCCCGAACAAGCCGGTTTCCGAAAAGGCTTTAGCACCATAGACCACATCCATACGCTGCGCCAGATTATACAGAAGACCGAAGAGTATAATCGGCCGTTATGCCTAGCGTTTGTGGACTATGAGAAAGCCTTCGATTCAATCGAGACTTGGGCGGTGCTGCAGTCCTTGCAGCGATGCCAAATTGACTATAGGTATATCGAAGTTTTGAAGTGTTTGTACAGTAAGGCCACTATGTCAGTCCGACTACAGGACCAGAGTACGGAACAAATTCCATTGCAAAGAGGCGTGAGACAGGGAGACGTTATTTCTCCGAAACTGTTCACAAACGCATTGGAGGATGTTTTCAAGCTCTTGGAGTGGAAAAGATCTGGTATCAACATAAATGGCGAGTACATCACTAACCTTCGTTTTGCCGATGATATAGTCATAATGGCGGAATCGCTCGAGGACCTTAGCACCATGCTCAACGACCTCAGTAGAGTCTCCCAGCAGGTTGGTCTTAAGATGAATATGGACAAGACAAAGATCATGTCTAATGCTCATGTTCCACCTATACCGGTAATTGTTGGGAACGATACTCTCGAAGTTGTCGACAAGTATGTCTACCTAGGACAGATTGTCCAATTAGGTAGGTCCAACTTCGACAAAGAGGTGGCGCGAAGAATCCAACTCGGCTGGGCAGCGTTCGGGAAGCTTCGTCCTATCTTTTCGTCCAAAATACCGCAGAGCCTGAAAACGAAAGTTTTCAATCAGTGTGTGTTGCCAGTGATGACTTATGGAACTGAGGCATGGTCTCTTACTGTTGGCCTCATTAGTAAGCTCAAAGTCGCGCAGCGAGCTATGGAGCGAGCTATGCTCGGTGTTTCCCTGCGAGATAAGCTCCGGAACGAGGAGATCCGCAGGAGAACTAAAGTGACCGATATAGCTCTTAGAGTTAGTAAGTTGAGGTGGCAATGGGCAGGCCACATCGCTCGTAGAACTGACAACCGATGGGGAAGAAAGGTTCTCGAGTGGCGACCACGAACCGGAAGACGCAGCGTAGGCCGGCCCCCCACTCGGTGGACCGACGACCTGGTGAAAGCCGCGGGGAGCCGATGGATGCAGGAGGCGAGCAGCCGCTCAAGGTGGCGTGCTCTGGGGGAGGCCTATGTTCAGCAGTGGACGTCTTCAGGCTGTTGATGATGATGATGATGAATAAATATTTAAATTATGTAAGCTTTAATATCTTTTGGTACGTATCTTTTTTACTCCTAAAACGCCAAACAACCTGTAGAGGCATAAATAGAAAAACTATAAAATAGATAAGTAGCAAAAAGGTTAAATTCTCAATTACTTATTGTATCTACCTACCTCTTAGAGAAGCCTCTTTGGTCATAGCCTACACAGAGATTTTTTTCTTTAATCTGTGCCTCCAGATAAAGTAGGCACCAAAGAGAATATAACCGCTTACGCTGAGTAGGCACCAGCTAGGTGACATAAAGTTACCGTCAGTGGCCATAAAAAACCCACCATCTCACCATGAAGCGGCCATGTTGTTTATAATTCAGTTTCGTTTCGTAATGAAAACTTAATAATTATGACCAAAAAAATTAATGAAAATTCAATTTTAATATATCCTATTTTAAGCGCCGGTTATTTCTAAGCATATTAGTGAAACCTGCATGAAAATCAGTTCAGTATTTAAGGAGTTCAGTCATAACAAACAAACAACGACACATCACTGTCCCTAGATGGCGCTGATACAAATAACATTTCATAATGTATGGAAAAAGGCCAAAAAGCCGCGGGCCTGCATCGCGCAAGCGATATTTTTTGAACAATAGAACCTATGGGATAAATTACGTTGGTTATAATTATGTGTGTGTTCCGAAGCATTCCAGAACTTCACATTTATTATATGTAGGGATAATATCAATCAACAGTTGAATAATATTATTAATAGTTTCTTTACAAATTCAAATTTCAAATCAAGAGTGAATAGGCATCTCATGGGCAAACGTGCTCCAACATAGACCGCATCATCGCTTTCCATCAGGTGAGATGTTGTCAAACGTGAGCCCATTCATGCATAAAAAAAACTACTAGTTTAAGGGAATTTGGATCCAATGATTGATTAGCCAATCAACGAAATCTCAAAACATGCAGAACCATTTAAAAAAGGGAAATTGTTATGTTTGGTTCCTGTGCTTATATTAACGTTGCTAAATAGGAAATACCAATTTAGTTTTTACTTTTTCTGATCTTATTAGTCATTATTGCTTTGCCACTCCAGGCTGCGGTCTCAGCACTCGTCCACACGGTCGCGTTATGGGTGCTCGGCCTGCCAACGTGCGCGAGTGGCCCTGGATGGCTTCCATCACACCCACCGGCTTCGAACAGTACTGCGGTGGAGTCCTCATTACTGACAGACACGTGCTCACTGCTGCTCACTGTACTCGAAGGTGCTATTTTGCATTTTAATTGTTTTATTCGCCTTTGACTATGTATTTTCGCATTATTTGGCGCCTTGAACCAACAGTAAAAAATTAGGTATGTATAATAGGTAGTAAATACCTAATATTTGGGTGGCTCCCAAATATAATATATCACAAAGCGGATCACATATTTAGTTTATACTTGGTGAATGCAAAAGAGCATCAAAGGCAAATAAAATGATTTCTTGCATTTAAGAAATCTTTACCTAATCAAAGTTGTACACATCATCTTTTCAGATGGCAAGCTGACGAGCTCGAAGTACGGCTTGGCGAGTACGACTTCATGCGTAGCAATGAATCCCGCTCCTATAACTTCAAGGTGATTGAGAAGCGTCAGCATGCGGACTTTGAGTTGTCTAGCTACAAGAATGACATAGCTATTCTGAAGCTGAACCGGCCAGCCGTCTTCAACACGTATGTGTGGCCCATCTGCCTGCCTCCACTTGGGTTAAACATCGTTAATGAAAGCGCTGTTATTATTGGTGAGAACACACATAATTATTAGAACACTTCAAATATCGCCTGATGTTAAACGATGATATATAACCAGAAAAATGTTTAAAATGATCGCTACAAAACTGCGGAAACATACTATTTGTTATGCAAACTAATACCTAATACCTTGATGATGTTAATATCATGACTTATTAAGGTAGGTATAAGGTAGGTATAAGGTTTATGATGGAATCTGTCTGAGTTCCCGATGTTTCGGCATATTTACATGCAATATGTTCACTGGTAGACTGAAGATGCGGGATGATAAAGGCAGGTTTTACGTTCATTTTGGTGTCTGGAAAGGGCAGAAGGCATATAGAAATAAACTATTAATCTGCCCAATATTCGTCGCTTGTCTCTAGGTTGGGGAACGCAGTGGTACGGCGGACCACATAGCACCGTCCTGATGGAAGTCTCTGTTCCGATATGGGAGAAGCAGAAGTGCATCGACTCCTTCACTGATTCCGTCTTCGATGAAAACTTATGCGCTGGAGGATACTCCGGGGGGAAAGACGCTTGTCAGGTAATTATTTTATTTATGTATCTAAAAATGTTGTATTTCTGAATTATTCATGTACCCTATTATTTTTACATACTTTAGTAATCATAAATTGTACGAGCTCAATTTCAAGTGGTTCTTTTAGCAAGGTGTCTGACAAAAAATAATAACAATGCCCACTACTTCTCACAATGATCTGAATAGTAAATGTCCACCGCACAGTCGCATAAAGGTATACAAGTTCATAGTCGATTCCACGCAGCAGCAGCAGCAGCAAGCAACGCCGACGTGTCGGCGAGACACTACTGGTTTCTATATATGTTTCTCTCTAAAATACCTTCAGGCCGCTAGCTACGGAAGCCAGCGTTGTCGTCTTCATAGATTTTGACTGTTGCACAGTAATGCTCTGTTGAAAATGAACACCTTGATTTTCAGTGTTGGGAGTTGTAAAGCATAGATTCTGATTTTCCAACGCAATGGGAAACGGACACACGATTCCCAGGCCCATAACTAATATGTATGTACTTTTCCTTTTTTCTCTAACACCTTTGTATTATTATTATGTCCCCAGGGTGACAGCGGTGGTCCCTTGATGTACCAGATGTCAAGCGGCCGGTGGGCGACCATAGGCATAGTATCGTGGGGCATCCGATGTGGGGAGCCCAACCACCCGGGAATGTACACCAGCGTTGACAAATATTTGCGATGGATCGTCGAGAACGCGCGCTTTTAGAATGTATGGAGAACTATTGTGTAGTCAGACAGAGCTATGTGACCTCTATACCCCTAATGTTAAAAGACTTAAAAACATGTGACCTGCACCTTACATTAGGTACATTTCATGGAATACAACAAGAGGATGAAGTATGTCTGAAACAAAAAGCATTTAAATATTTGGACTGGTTACAAACCTGGAGTAGAGAATATACATATATAGTAACCAGGGAGCTCCTGCCAAATTGGAACCCAATATTAGTATTTAAGTATTGATTAAAAATATTCCTGCTACTGCAATAAAAGATTTATAGCAATAATAACCGGTTTTATTTACTACTAAAGTAACTAATAATATTAGATGTACTGATGGGGGGGAAGAAAGGTTCTCGCTCGAGTGGCGACCACGAACCGGAACAAGCAGCGTAGCCCCAGTCCCGCCATCTTTGATGTGCTAGTGTAGACTTGTTTTTTTTTTTTTTTTTTCTTATATTTTGGCTCCACACATAGTGTATTTAGCCAGTGTCAAGTATTGTAATTATTCATCTAGTTATGGAATATTTCACGTGTAAAGTCAAGTCTTCAAGTCTTAGTCACAGTCCAGTCTAAGTCAGGTAATCATAGTCCAGTCTAAGTCATACCCTAGTAAAGTGGTGGCGACTTTACTAGAAGCTTCTATGGAATTTTGGAAGCAACACGAAAAACCCCGTTTCACTACATTATATCACTTGCCCACACTCATGCTCGTAATTCAGCACTTAATGCGTAAAACACCACCAATTTTAACCATTAACACTGGAAAAAGCACAAGTTTAGAAAAATAATACAATGAAACGACGTGAACTTTTTCGAGTTCCCGCCAAAACTCCTGTAGACTTGTTTATAGTGTACACATCAAAAATATTCTGTTTTGTGCCACAACACCTCGGTCAATGTTCAATATTATCACAGAATATTATTGACCGAGGTGTTGGTTGTGTAGACGTAGTTCCGCACTCATTAGAAAGATGGCGCTGTTATTATTAATGAAGCAGACTGTCATTTTTACCCTCCCGTAAGGTTTTCAAGGGTTTTCACTGTGGTTTTGACTTTACCGACTACACTGATCACTATAATACTACTACTACCAGGCACTAAACTTTATCACATCAAGCATTAAGATGAATCGAGTTGCGCCTGTTGGTAATTCGCAGCGGTGGTTAATGGTTTCGCCATACAGAGGTTGGTTCATTTGAGGATGACTTTATACCAAGATGCCTAGCAGACTATGATCGCCTACGACAGAGGATAATTGTTACTGGAACCTAATAGGTTTTTTTTTATGTGATCCAATGACGAGTTAAGATGTACTTTTGAAGTGAAATAAATCTAATATTGTGTATTTCTTTTCATTTAGCAAGGTAATATTATCTAGATGCCTACTTAGAACCAGACCGGAAGACGCAGCGTTGGCCGATCGACTAGCTCAAGCTGTCCATCATTTTTGGTATAAATTGATTCTATTTTCAGACAAATTGGTACTATACCTACACAGTATCCTACACTACAGGGTGGTCTAAACGGCCCCCGGAAAGAAAGGACGTATGCTAAAAATTGAGTAGCAATCTTCATGATTTAGGGATGTTACTTAATTATTGATAATTAACATAACTTATATTATGAACATAGGTGTTTGTTCTATATCTGGGTGTTATATTGTGTTCTATGTGTGTATTTACAAACAAAAAGTATCTAAGTATTCTATCAGTTATCTGGTTCCCATAGTTTGGGGCTAGATGGCGGTGCGTGAAATGTCCAATTGTCCATACATATTTATTACTTATTTATTTATTTAATTAAAGGAAACCTTTTCTTATTTTTTATAAATAAAAATAACTGCATTCAATGACAAATATTATCAGCTCAGTAACATCCTGCGGATTATGCAGTAAATGCAATTTTATCATCATAAGCATCCTGTCAACGAACGTTCAACTTTCCTTTTGAGTTCCAGAATTAAACCATATCACATCGGGGCTAGCCAGACGGATCATGTTGCTGGCTTTGGTGTTAATTGTTGGAGTAGTGAGTGCAAGTGAAAATGATTGGAAATGTAAGTTTCTCTTTTGGTTCATCAAAGTTGAACAGGCAGGGCGCCGTTGCAAGAGCTATGCTTGCTGATTATAGTAGGAGGAAACTCAGAGCAGCCAGAATTTGTTTAAAAGTTAATGCGGCTAAATTGGAGTAGATATACCATGTGAGACTTGTCTTAAGAGCTATTTTGAAACTTTTGAAATATCATCGTCATTGGTATAGGTACATAGACGTCGTTATTTTCAGCTGAGCTCAAAGACCCAACATGGCAGAAGATCATGGCGCAAGGTGGGATGCACATAGGGAGCGGCAGAATGAAAAGATTTGTAGAGCTCACCGATGGTAAAATGGTAAGTTACTTTGTACATCACGTCATCAGCTGAAAGATGTGCACTGCTGAACATAGGCCTCCCTCATAAAACGCCACCATGATGATACCTTGACGTCCATGGCCGTCGGATGACGTCCATGGCCAATAGATCGTATACCTATGATGTGTAGACCACAAATAGTATTATAACGTGGAAATCACATAATCGTGGCACCACAGATCGTTGCCAAGTCATCGTCATCATCATCGACAGCCTGAAGACGCCCACTGCTGAACATATTAGGCCTTCCACAAGAGGGTCACTTTCAGCGGCTTCTTGGCTCCTGTATCCATCGGCTCCCCGCGGTTTAACCAGATCGTCGGTCCACCTAGTTGGAGAGGCCATCGCCAAGTAGAATGACTAATTTATTGCCGCAAGCACTCCAATTCATTTGTGTCTAGATTGTATGTTTTTTCCAGAATCCTGGTAATGGTAGCCTGCCGTGCGAGCTGCTTAGCGGGAAAACGGGCCACTGTAAACACGTGAAGCATTGCCTGAAAGAGGAATTCAAGACTGATTTCGTCAAGTTCATAGACAACTCATGTGTCATCAATGACACGTAAGGCCAAATTTCAGAATGGATCTAAATTCTAATATAAGGGCAAAAGCTGGATTATTAATTTCATTGCATTTGGTTTGCAAGCGTGGCTAATCAATCATGGTGCAGATAAAGCTTCATGGCTATATGGGTGGTACCATAACAAACGTAGTGACCTTTGTTGTAGATATTCTTGCACCTACAAATTTGTAATGTGGAATCTTATCAACAGAGTGGTGTCAACATTTCAAATTGAACAGCAGGCTAAAACAGAGCAATTTGCTTCCCTCCAGTAATGATATTTTTCTTACCAGCATTGGTGCTTGCTGCCCTGATGATTCAGACACATTTGGTCCTGAAAGTTTAGCTGGAAATCTCCCTGCCACGGCTCCACAGGAAGAAGATAATGAAGCCATTTTGAAAATTACTAGAGCAGAGAACAGAGGTATATTACACTTCTTTATCTTATATAGGTCAACTCAGTAGGTAGGTATAACATCAATCAACAGTTGAACAACATTAGTATACCTATTTAACTATTATGTTTAAAAACTTGCTTTTAATTTTTTAATTTCCTTAGAAATTAAAAAATTAAAATGACGCATGGTTCCTGTACTTACATTATACCTACCATTCTCTATTATCTATCAATTTATTTTTTACTATTTTTATGGTCATAGCCATTATTGCATTGTCATTCCAGGCTGCGGCCTTAGCACTCGATCCCACGGTGGCGTGATGGACGCTCAACCTGCCGACGTGCGCGGGTGGCCCTGGATGGCTTCAATCACGCCCCCCGGCGTCGAACAGTACTGCGGTGGAGTCCTTATCACTGACAGACACGTGCTCACTGCGGCTCACTGTACTCGAAGGTACCGTACTTACAATGAACCGGCAGGAACTATTATTTGAATACTTTTGTTAATTGAGTGTACACTCGTAATTACTGCATTTGTATAAATGTTTTTCATTGTTGTCATAGGGCAATCTTTACCTCTTAATATATCGGGAACGTGACATTTTAGGGTAGGTGTCATATACCTTGACATTTTTTTGTTTGTATAAGTTAAGGCTGCTATTATATTACATTTTGGTGAGCTCAGTACCGCGCGCGCGGTACCGAGCTCGCAGCGTCCGTCGGTTTGACCAAATATATCTATAGTTTTGTTTATTGATATATGTATAAATAAGAACATTATTTAAAATTATGAAATAATTTGTAGTAGTTTAGAAAAATAATGAACTTTATTTTGGTAACAATATTTTGTCGATGTAGTATAAAACACCGGAGATATTTGACATTTTGTTGAGGCCTTTTTTAATAAAAATAAAATTTCATTTAATATTTTTTTAGTTACTTGATAGGTAAAAATGAAACATCTGTTCTGTCATTATGGAAATACGGGATGTATTTAGTGGAGTATAATTTCCTTTGGAGACTTACGTTACACAAAAATTGCAAATTAGAGCTCTCAAATCGGGTCTCTGTGTGTTTTTGCCAAAATGAACACCAGGAGAATAATGATTACTAAATAAATAGGTAAGTTACCTAAAATTCACTCTGTCATTATCGAAGAAGATGAAATGAATGGTATAGTGGTAATGGTATTCATATAATGGCTAAGTATAGACATTAAAGCTATGCATCAAATATTAACGACGAAAACCTTGCAACTACGCATAATTTTGTAATAGCAACCTTAATGTCCTCTACCAATATTAAGAAGTGCGCGAAAACACTGAAAAATTTAAAAAAAATGGCGACGGCTGGATATGCCACAAAGGTTCTATCCCTTTTTGCAAATCAGAATTTATCAGTGCATCATCTTTTACAGCTGGAAAGCTGACGAGCTCGAAGTACGGCTTGGCGAGTACGACTTCGACAGTAGCAATGAATCCCGCACCTACGACTTCAAGGTGATTGAGAAGCGTCAGCATGCAGACTTTGAGTCATCCACTTACAAGAATGACATAGCTATTCTCAAGCTGGACCGGCCAGCCAAATTCAACGCTTATGTGTGGCCCATCTGTCTGCCGCCGCTTGGACTAAACATCGTTAATAAAACCGCTGTTATCATTGGTGAGAAGCTGAGAACACACACAATTATTAGAATACAGTTATAGATTTTGATGAAATATGGACTGATGTTAAACGATGATTAGATAAGCCTTGTTAGTAAGCTGAAACTCTCAAAGTCGCGCAGCGAGCTATGGAGAGAGCTATGCTCGGTGTTTCCCTGCGAGATAAGCTCCGGAACGAGGAGAACCCCAGCCGGGCTAGGATGCGCGCCGTGAGATAATTTTATCGTCTCTTTATGTCGTGAAAAATAGAGATATGTCTTTATGTCTACCTGTGCTAACATGGCAGCGCAAGCAACTCATCTCGTTCTGTCAAATGAAGAGATAATGCAAATGTTTATCTATCTGTGGAACTTTTGTCGAGTTTTGTCGACAACCGCTAACATGCACACCATAGTCTGAGCTTTATTTGACACATTGGCGCGAGTATTATCTCGTCGTAATTTTTGAGGTCGAGATACGTAGAGAAGGCTTAATCCAAAGGCAAAGTGGTATTTTGATATACAGTAGTTACGTAAGTAAATCGAAATAAACAAGAGATCGTAAATATGGCGGTATCTCACATTACTGTTTCATTTTATAAAGGTATTTACCATAGACTTATAGGGCGAATTCTGTGGTATTTATCCTATCAATGAATGGCACAAATAATGGACAAAATCAGGAAGGGGGCAAACGGCGAACAGACCGTGTTGAAACTCACCTGTCACATGATTAAAATGTATAGGTATAAGGATCAAGCTCAAGCTAGATGCATGGGTAGAACTTTCAGGATTTTCATTACTGTGTAGGTACATACGTAGGTATAGGTATACCTACAATATACTATCTATTAAAAACGCTTATTTTATTTAGATCACATTTAATAGCTTATAAATTCTTATAGGTACATATTAAGGCTTTCGTCTTGTTTAACAATATTTTGGTATCAATTGTAGGTATTACAGTGTTCTAGATGAACAAATAAAGTAATAAACTAAGCAATATTGTTAGGTACTGATGTGGACGGGCTCCTTGTGGTGAACAATATTCCCCTGTGGTACTATTATATATTCTGTGCCAGCTGAAAACTGGATGTTGAGCCATAGTAATATATTGATAAACGTACTTTTATCTGCTTCCGTGTACTTATTCTGAAAAAATAGTGCAGCTAATTAAGTACAAGTTTTACATGCAACAATAGCATAATATTATGCCGTCTAGTATCCGACTGTAGTCTTGAATAGAAGGTTTGTACTTGTATCCAGCTAGTTACAAGTGTTCCTCATGCCTCATATGATGAAATAGGACTAATATTATATCATTACGATGGAAAAGGAATGTTCCGTTGTGACAAAAGAACTAACTCAATACTCGAGTGCAGGCAGACACACAGACCCGCTAGTCTCGATATTTAGGCTTAATCAAACTTTACTTACGTTTATATGCTTGCAATTAGCATTTTCAATCTAAATCCAAATTTTTAGAGAAAGTTACGAAAATTTTTTCACTGTTTTCATTTTACAACTGACGGATTCTGTCAAAGAGTATAATAATACTCTTTTACGAAAGACAGAAACAACTATATATAACTGTTTCTGTCTTTCGTCAAAGAGTATATTTTCAGTGTCAGTGTTAAGGTCGCGTTCATGTAAAAAACCGTAAAATTGAATGAACGAAACCTACGTTGCTACATTAAAATACAGTAGGAGTCATGAAAGGGCAATATTGGTTTGTCTACGCGACATAAAACGACAAACTTCTCTGTCGCGGCGTGCATGTTAGAGTAAACGAGAAACTTGTCTACGTCGAGGAAATATGTCGTCTCGCGCGTGACATATCTCGCGGTGCGCATCCTAGCCCGGCAGGAGAACTAAAGTGACCAATATAGCTCTTAGAGTTAGTAAGTTGAAATGGCAATGGGCAGGCCACATCGCTCGTAGAACTGACAATCGATGGGGAAGAATGCGAGTGGTGACCACGAACCGGAAGACGCAGCGTAGGCCGGCCCCCCACTCGGTGGACCGACGATCTGGTGAAAGCCGCGGGGAGCCGATGGATGCAGGAGGCGAGCAGCCGCTCAAGGTGGCGCGCTCTGGGGGAGGCCTATGTTCAGCAGTGGACGTCTTCAGGCTGTTGATGATGATGATGAGATAAGCCTTGATAAAAACAGAATGGGAACTACAAAACTGGTGAAACAAACACTTAAAAACAAATGCCGGAACAGATTTATTTGCCTATACAAACATAATATTACACTTTGATGATGACTTTGACGTAGGACCTATTACTTGCATACCTACGTATCGTGAATAAGGCTAATAATTGAAAGCAAGAGTTCATAGAGTTTATTTATCTAGGTTGGGGAACGCAGTTTTACGGCGGACCAAATAGTAATGTCTTGATGGAAGTTTCTGTTCCGATATGGGACAAGCAGAAGTGCATTGACTCCTTCGTAGAAGCCGTCTTTGATGAAAACATATGCGCCGGAGAATACTCTGGGGGGAAAGACTCTTGCCAAGTAAGTGTTTGTTATTTCCTTTATGTAGGTACCTATCTACTAATGTTGTTCTCCTGAATTACAAATATATTCGCTATAGAAAAAAAAAACACAGAAGAAGCTATGTATACCTACAATATACATACCTACTTATAACACCATATGACATATCCTACATGTAACAATCTACCCATACATTTTAATCGGTTTTAAGAGCTGCCAGCTACATCCTCGATCATAATATTCTAATCATCATACTCTTTGCCTTTTCCCATTTGTTATTGGGGTCGGCTCCCAATCTAATCTGTAGCGGCAAGCTACCAGAATTACACGAGCGACTGCCATCTGACCTCGCAACCCATAAGGGACCAGTAACAGGGATGGTTAGATCAGGCGTCAGATTCTATCAGGCGTCTGACTACACGTAACGATTGCCATAGATGTTCTTATGATAACCGGGACCGACGGCTTAACGTGCTCTCCGAGGCACGGAGCGATGGCATCGAAACTGCACATAACTTACTAGATAATAAGTCATTGGTGCAGGGCCGAGGATCGAACCCGGTGCCGTAAGATTGCGAAGCGCACATGCTACCGCTTGGCCACCATCGATCATAATATTTCAATATTTGTTTGTAAAACAGTACTACTACGTAGGATTAAACAAAATTTCCATACAAAACGTATACAAAATCATACTAGCACAATTTCAGGTAATTCTTCTAGCAAGATTTGTAACAAGAAATGGCAATTGGCAACACACGGTCATGCCCACTACTTCTCTCAATAATGTGTGAAGTCAATGCCCACTTGCCCATTACACAGCCGCATAAGTACCTACAACGATGAAATATTCATAGATCTTGATTGTTAGCTTCATTAATGTTGTTGAACGAACACCCTGATTCCCAATGTTTTGAGAGTTGTAGAGCATAAATTCCTAGATTCCCAACGCACTAGGAAACGGTACCTTTCATGCATGACTCCCAGACCCGAAACCAATATACTTAGGTATTGTACGTAAGTACCTACTTACTTGTCCTTCTCTCTCAAACATTTGTAAATTTCCCCAGCATGACAGCGGTGGTCCCCTAATGTACCAGATGCCAAGCGGCCGGTGGGTTACCATTGGCATAGTATCCTGGGGCATCCAATGTGGGGACCCCGACCACCCGGGAATATACGTCAGTGTTGACAAATACTTGCAATGGATCGTCGAGAACGCACGCTTCTAGAATCTAGAGAACTATGACAGACAGTGCTATAGGGCCCCACATTGGGCCCCCTAGCGTCTAAGGGTTTAAAAGGATGACTGAACACCTTATTGGAAAGGCACGGTCCCTTAAGCCACATACCGTCACAATGTCATCGGTGAATTATGCTTTAATTAACATTGCCTTTGAGTCTGCGTATCTTTCAAAACAAATGTAGGGTATAAGTAAAGAACACAAAGTACTTTGTGATATGTAAAGAATGTTTGAAACAAAAATCATCTACTTACGTGTGCCGGCTCTTGCACGACCAATAATCGAAAATAGATGATACAAAAATTGAAACGAATCATGTTATTATTTAATTCTACTGATTAGAAATATTCCTGCAATTTTTTTTAATTAAAAGCATTACTTACATAGCATTAATAAGAGGTTTTATTCACATAATATTAGAAGTAGATATGAAATAAATAGATATTTAACCAGTTGAGAGGCACAAGGTCGATATCAGCGATAACACGATTGAACCTATTGTTTTCATTAATCGGACGATGAACAAGTTAAAGGCAATATTGATGTATCATGTACCAACAGAAATTGATCCTATTGTAATAACTAGAATAATACATTTACATCCTTATTAATAGACACGTTGTAGCATTTGATTAATTAGGTACACCATCGTTTGCATTTTTCGATCGCTTTCAATATTCAAATGTCCCTAAGTCTAAAAGAAATACAAAGCGAATGTGTCTTTTTTGGCTAATTGAAGTTATATCTCGTTAAGAAATGCTACTATTCTTTGCAAGAATTTTTTGACGACAAGAATAAAACGTAAACCTTTCGATCAGCTGAATTGTAAAATTGGGAGGTATGTATTTAAATCTTAATCTATACTTAATTTTAGTAATCCTACCCTCACAATATAATCTGTAGTGCCCAGCAGGGTCCATGTTGTTACCTTATAATATAATTAGGACTTATTTCTAATGTAAGATCAATATGCACATGTGGAAACAGAATAAATGAATATGAATATGAAATGTCAAAAGAGGACAAATGCTGAATGAACTAGTCTTAAACTACTACGCGTTTATTAATAAGGTCGTTAGTATCTACCAACGAGTCCAACAAGAGTATCATTTAGTTTTAATTGTTGCACAACCGATAATAGTTATAAACAAAAAAATGTAAACCATGCACTCTCATACCTTTAATTTTATTATAAGTAATCGAATTTACTTCAACACTTTTATTGTAATGATTTGTTCGATATTCCTTTATTAATTTTCCATTGGTTTCCACGCCTATTATTAGTAGTTAGTACCTACATAAGTAATTGTGCTTAACACTAATGCAGCATATCAACTGAAATCTGTTCTCCGCACTCCGCAATAGCCTGCAGCATTTCTACCACCTCCTTTTCTTCAATGATGGGGTGGAAGGTAAATGCAAGTCGAAAGAAGTTCTTGTGGTGACGCAATGGCGAGTATGCCACCATCAGCTGAGAGTTTAGCGTCAGCAGCTCTTTGATCTTTGGGGTTATCTGTAAATGTGTGGGTAGGTCTTATTAGTTTTGTGGTGTGTTTAGATGAATCATAATTGTTGGCTTATCTAGTCTTAATTTGTTTTGTAAATCTAGTTAGATCGTACTTACCACCCATAAATCATAATGTTGCGCTCATAGCAAAGCACGAGTAGCCGTTTCTAACCGATCGGTAAAGTTAAGCAACGTTCGCTGCGGTCACTACTCTGATGGGTGACCGCTACAGCAAAAAGTGGTATTTACAACTGAGCGCTACCGTGCTTTGGAGGGCATGTTAAGCCGTGTCGGTCCCGGCTGTTGTCTTAAGACAAAAGCCAAGTCAGAAGCCTTTGGGCGGCCTAAAAATTCTGACACCAGGGCTGACCACTTGCCTACACGAAAAGAAGAAGAAGAAGAAGACCCATAAAACTCATAGTTATAGGTCCAATTTCCGTAACGGTACATAAACTTGTGTAAACAAGTAAAGATAAAAATCGTGTAAGTTACAAAACTCACAAACAACTTTAATTAGTTTTAGCTGAAAATTTGGGTTTTGACCCGTAACCTGCATAGATTAGATACTCCGTTAACATCACTATAGAAAAATAAAAACATTGAAATACTTATTTCAATGTTTGTATTTATCTCATTTATGTTTATAGTAAATACTTTTTGGTCATTTATTAAAGTGTAACCTAAAAATGGAATCCTGATCATAACTAGGTTACCAAGTATCATCATGCTTCTATCCCCATTTTATTTTATCATACAAAAGCCTTCACTTGTCCACGATCTCACCTGATGGTGAGTGACGACGCGGTCGACGATGGAGCAGGCTTGCCTAGAAGATACCAGTTCACTCTAGCCTTAAAAACTCCCAGATTATATTTGGAAAGACACAGATCATTACATATTTTACACAGTCGTGACCTAAGATATAAAGACTTACCTTATGCATCAAGTCCCACCAATGCTTGTCCTCCTCCACATCCCTCATAAAGCAGGGTATATACCAGAAGCAGACGTTAGGGCACTGGATGGGAGCAGCCACGAGCCTGAAGCCAGGAGTCGCAGCCACGGTCTCTATGCAGAACTCGGCGACCTCCATAACTCGGTCGGTGAGGGCGTTGAGGCCGTGGTCGCCGCGAGCTTTCCACATCATCCATAGCTTGAACGCGTCTATCTGAAAAAGATTAGGTAAGTACATTAAGCTATTATCTACTGTCAAATTTTAGACGTACATGTATTCAATGACAATAAACTGTGCCTACAACATCAAAACTACTGAGAAGATTTTGTCTACATGAAGTCAGGTGACCTATTCATTTTCTTCAATGTATGTATTGAAACAATTAGTTTATTTCCTATATGTTTCGGAGTTTCATGTTTTCCAAAGTATAGGTTCATGCTGGTATCAGAAACCATTGTTTGTGCGTAAAGTTAGCAAACTATACCGCATATTGGGCTAACCATGAAAATTAAAAAACAAATGACTGACAAAAATATTGTTTCAGAAAGTATTTTTCTAGTAGGTATATACTAATAAAAATACAGTAAACAATACCACGGTCTAGTGGTCCAGAGTTGCGAATAGGACCACCCCATCTCTTCCCGTGGGTGCCGTAAAAGCCGGCTTAGGGAATATTCAGGGAATAAGCATTCTCCTCGGTACATTAAAATCTTCTGCGATCACCAAGGCACCTGCCAAGCGTGGTGGTTGTGGCTAATTGCGCCCCCCATGATAAGCGTCCAAAATGGCGTTTTTTTTGAGGGGGGGAAATGCCTTCGCTGCCACCACGGGGGTGATGGCAGGGGGTTTGTGGGACTTGAACCCACTAAAACCCCCCGTGATCCGTCTGCCGCCGGAATGGGGCGAGATAGGGTCGCGCTAGCATTCACTATCTCGCCCCGGCGGTAGGCCCTTACGGGCCCCTGCGCCAGTGGGTGGGTAACCTTACACCTCGGTTACATGAGCTGTACATGTACACAAAATCTGACCAACGAAAACTAGTTTCTCCCATCATCGCCATCACTCCAACCCCCAACATTAGTGTCACTGGACTCTGGAGCAGCTGTGCCAGCAGCCTAGGGCCTTAAGACTCCGTTCCTTTAAGAAGCTGGGATGGCTCAGGTAGATGCTGGCAGGGGGAAATCCAATATACAAGCGGGACGTCAGTGCAGGACTTATCACCCCTATACGAATATTTTCAAAACTAGCTGACATACCTTCCGCCCACACTGGATACTCTTGTCCCCAGTATCATAGCTAACGTCATAGAACTTGTCCTGCTGGAACAGGTACTGTGCGGCGGCACAGTTGGCCTCGTGCAGGAGACCTTTCTGCCTTGTCAGGAATAACGAGCATTGCAGAGGCGCGCCGGCCATTTTGTGCGGGTTCCATGATATGAAATCAGCTCTGGAAGAAGGATTAAAATAGGGAGTATGAGTCGTGTAGGTGTTTTCTTTTGTATTGCATATGGCCACAGATAATATAATACTATACTATATGACTGAACTATTACTATTGAACGATTATTACTATACTATGTGGGCACAAGCCTTATAAAGTTACTAGGCTATGCCTGCTGTTTTTAATTTCTATTTGGTAGGTGTCATCATCAACAGCCTGAAGACGTCCACTGCTGAACATAGGCCTCCCCCAGAGCGCGTCACCTTTAGCGGCTGCTCGCCTCCTGCATCCCATCGGCTCCCCCCGGCTTTCACCAGATCGTCGGTCCACCGAGTGAGGGTCCAGCCTACGCTGCGTCTTCCGGTGCGTATTTGGCAGGGATGTTAATGTTTAATTCCGATTCTCAAAACATTAGCTTCTGATTCTGTCTTCGGCTTACATTAGCTTGAAATCAACCAGCTGAATAATATTTTGGAAGTCCCATACCTTTCAATTCCTTTCAATCTGTGTCTAAAGTTATGTGACAACATTAGGCTGCCGCCCCAACACGCCTGCAAAGCAAATATTAATTATACTGACATTTCCTAGTTTTTTTTATTTTTTTTTATTTAAACGAATGACGTGACGAGCTAGTCGTTCGCCTGGTGTTAAGCGAGACGGCCGCCCATAACAGATTGCAGTGCCACTCGGAACTCCAAACTAAAGTTTCGAGTAACACTGCGCACTGCGCACGCCATCCTGAGACATCACACAGTCTAAAAAAGTTTTCTAGACTGTGAGATCAGTTCGTAAAGTCTCATTTGCCCAGTAATTTCACTAGCTACAATGCCCTTCAAACCGGAACACAGTAGTGCTTGCACACTACTGCTTGGCGGCAGAATAACTGGCAAAGCGGTGGTACCTACCTAGACGAACTTTGCAGAAAAGTCCTACCACCTAGTTGTTATCTTGTACATACCACTTCCTAGATAGTAGATTCCTTTTCCACAATTTTGTGTTTATCTTGATTTGGCCCAGCTCTATGAAGAAATTTGCCATGATTGGCGGTAACTCTCCTACATTAAAAACTATATTTTACTTTTGTATCGCATATACATAAAGTATGAAATGAACAAGCTTTAGCACTTTATTATTTGCTTTTGACGTCAGCGTCGTTATATCTAATTTGGAATCGATAACCGACACTGCTTCTGTTTCTAAAGACTACACCAAAATAAACAATCTACGACGTCTACGTTTACCTCCTGGTATGTTTTACTGTAAAATTATACATCATCCTTTTTCGTTCTCATTTTGTTCTCATACGACGTATTTATTTATCTACATTTGCTGGTCCGTGGGTACTTACATCAACAAACATCGTGACACCATGTTTCTTGCACACATCTGCAATCTCATCAAGATTATCTATAGCTCCCAGAACCGTAGTACCGGCGGTCCCGTTCACCATTAGAGGATACCTCCCCAAGTCTTTCTCCTCTTGAATGGCTCTATCAAGTTCTTGCGTCAACATCTGGCCTTGTTCGTTAGTTTTTATGAACCTTATGCTGTCTGTGCCAAAGCCGAGCCAGTGGGCTGCTTTGCGAATGGCGTAGTGACTCTGTAATCGATAGCGTAAAATATATGTAAATAAACATATGTAAAAATACATGTTTTGGTAAAATATGCAATGCTATGCTCGATGTTCTCTTCAAGATAAGATCAGAAACGAGGAGATTCGCAAGAGAACTAAAGTGTCCGATATAACTCTCAGAGTTATCAGAAATGGCATTGGGCAGGCCACATCACTCGTAGAACTGACAACCGATGGGGAAAAAAGTTCTCGAGTGGCGACCACGAACCGGAACACGTAGGTCGGCCCCCACTCGGTGGACCAACGACCTGGTGAAAACCACGGGGAGCCGATGGATGCAAGAGGCAAGCAGCCGCTCAAGGTGGCGCTTCGTGGGGGAGGCCTATGTTCTGGAGTGGACGCCTTCAGGCTATTGATGATGATGATGATGATGATGATGATGATGATGAAATTGTGCAAAACTACAGACCTACACCTAGGTTGATGGCAATCATTATTATGATATTAAAAAAGTAGTAGTGCGAGGATTGTTCATCTTAACTCCGAGACGAATCATACTTTACTTGCAAATTGAAAGATATTGAATTGATATAGGCTCTTGAACACCTACTTTTTTTGTAATAGTTGACAAGATTTGTGTGCTTTTCGGTTCCGTCCGACTCCACATAGTAGGAAAGAAAAGGGTAATTTAATGATACATAGTAATATGTATTTCTATCAGTCTACTTACATCTTCAGAAGTAAACAACACAAGCTCAGGCAAACCCCTCATCCCTTTAGACTTAACTTCTGGGAAAGCCTTGTATCTCGCCGCCACCAGCCCATAAAGCATCGATATACTGCCTCCAGGACTGAAGATACCGTCGCCTCCAGGAATCCCAAATAGCTTGAGTACGTGATTGAGTACCTTGAGCTCTATCAATGTGAATACTGGCGCTACTTCATATGTATACCTAGAAAATCAAGAATGGTTAGTGGCACAGCCTCCGTGTTGTGGTTGAGCAGGTGGGCTCATAACCCGGAGGCTGCGGGTTCGATTCCCGCGACAGGACAAGTAGTTGTGCACAGGAAAACAAAGCGCAAGTACTTGTTTTGTATCTGGGTGTTGTGGGACCATGGTCCTCGTAGTTCCTGGGTCCGTAGGTACAGAGAATCCTAACTAGGGTCCAGGATCTATGTATGTGGTCGTTGGGCGTTATTATTTTATTTTTAATACTTTAAGTAGGTACTACTGATTGTTACACCCTGCACCCTGGTAATTTGCTTAGGGCGCGTTCCCACTTTGTCGTGACGTCAGATAATCGTCTAGTTTTAAGCGTCGCGGCTTATATATTTAAATGGAGGTGTTCACATATAGAACGACACGATTTATTGTCGTCTACGACATTTTTTGCAGTGACGACAGATTGTCATGATAGTGGGAACGGCTAGCCCGACAGTCGTAAAACGACAAAAAATCGTTACGACTTAATCGTGACGGCAACTCTATCGTAGCCACGTTAAAAATATCGTCTCGTCGTTTACACGTGTTTTCCCTTCCCCCTCGCACCCCTCGTGCCTGTACTCGGTTTGCTTACACGACAAAGCGACTGCCGTGAAACAATAAAATGTCGTCGCGATCTAATGGGAACACCTAGATACGATAGTCGCTAAACGATAAAAAAATTTGATGACAAACAATCGTTATAATGGGAACAGCTAGAGACGACAGTCGTCCATCGATAAATTAATCATTACGACATAGTGGGAACGCGCCCTTACAGTTAAGAAGAGTATTAGGAGAGTAGGGTGGGAGAGAAGGGAAACGTTTTATTATAATATTAAAAGTAATGAACAAAAATAGCATCCACCCAAGTAAAAATTGTTAAGCTAACTCCTTAAGTAAGTGTGGCACCAGCAAAGCCTACATCAACTTACTGGCTGGTATTAAAAGCTTCCGCGATCCACGCTCCAGCCAGTCCATAAGGATCAGTTCCTCCATAAAGCTGATTCCTGAAGACCGCCTTATTTGTCTTGACGCTATAATGCAGCACGTTACGGACACATCGCTCCAGCTCGCTGTCTGATGCACCTTGTGATATGTCCAGGTCTAGGAGCTTCTGGAATAGACGAAGCATGCATATTAATGTACCTATACTACATGCTACCATCTGATAACAACGCAACACGAGAACAATGTATGTAGTGACCACCAGTGTGTCCAGTGTGAGTAGGTGGACCGACGATCTGTTGAAAACCGCGGGGAGCCGATGGATGCAGCAGGCGAGCAGCCGCTCAAAGTGGCGCTCTCTGGGGGAGGCGTATGTTCAGCAGTGGACATCTTCAGGCTATTGATGGGATGGTCTCAAAACAAATAACGTCAAAACGTCATCAGTAAGAGAGCAATTTGGAAAATGAAAAGTTTGAGAATTCCCGAGCACTCGAGCAGTAACGCGATTTGTGGGTGAAACTGTGGTGTAGGTACCTCTAGTAAGTAAGTAACCTATAACATAAAACTCATCTAAGTATCCTTATCATTGGCCAGTGATTTCCTCTTCCTATTGACAAAGTTCAAACATAATGCCAATTAAGCTGATCTAGTGCAGTAGAGAGCAAGGTGGCTGCATAACGGCAGCCACTGCGTCTTTCATACCGATACACCCAGATTAAAGTCCCGCTCGTCCTGCTCGACCAATGCAATTTCAAGTTATATGCGTAATTTGCAGTTGATCTTACAACGGTGAAGGAAAATACCGTGAAGAAACCCGGCCAGAATAACATATTGGAGAACATATTGTATAATGTTTCATCTTGATCTCACCAACCCGCACTTGACCAGCATGCTGGACACTCTTTCCATGTGCAAAAGAAGGGCTGTGTTCCAGCAGTGGGCACGTATTGGGCTGGTGATGAGTGCAGTATGCAGTATGATGGGCTTTATTTAGTCAGACCTCAGCACAGAATAGTACTACGTAATATCTAGTAGGAAATGCATGCATTTTATTTACAAAACATTACAACAATAATTATAGTTGTATCTACAAGCTATCAAGTAGTACGATAAATGTCATTAACCGAGGTTACGCAGACGGCTTCGCTGATTACATTCGTTATCAGTTACATTAGTGTTCAGACAATACAGTCAAATTGTTACATATTTGAGCCGTTTGGTGTTGAGACCCTGGGTCCGTGGGGACCGGGAGCTCATCGCGTTTTCCAAAGTCTATCAGAGCGCCTGGTCGATGCGACACGTGACCAAAATGCTGGCACTTATTTGGCCCAACGCATCAGCATTGCAATTCAACGTGGCAATGCGGCCAGCATGTTGGGTACGCTACCTACCGGTAGTGGGCTGGAGCACTTGGACTGTCTATAGGCCATCGCGGCTATTAATTATTCTCTCCTAGCCGGTTTCTCTCCTAGCCGGTTTCGGCCACAGCGACCAGTATTTCTGCTTTAACTAAGTTAATGCAAGGCTTCGTTCGTGTGCCTTCATATGACTGTAGTACCCTATCTTGGCTTTGAAAGTGCGCAAGCATACGCTACACGTTAGGGCACCATTTATATAATTATAAACCATATTAGAAGGCGGTCTGTTCTTAAGCTGGTCACGTTTGAAATCAAGACCGCGCCTTCTGTCGTCCTCAAAAGAGTATACACTCTGCTGCACCAAGCGCCTCCACTCGGAACGATTCTGAGCAAGTGCTTCCCAACGAGAGGGCTCAATATTGCATCTTCTCATATGCCTCTTCTGAACATCCTTGTATCTCAGGAACTGGCCACCGCTCTTCCGCTTACCATCCAGGAGCTCAGCGGCTATTATACAGTCCATAAGTGTTCTTTGTAGTAGGTAGTGTAGCTAGTTTAGTTTAGTTTAGCTTAGTTTAGTTTAGTTTAGTTTAGTTTTTATTATTGTAGTAGTTAGCAATAAAGGCAATTTGCCCGTTAAAAAAAAAATTGTTTACTTTGTTCTAATCATTGTCGATGGTTACTTGGTTGCTAGCTGCCCACCTTCCATGATGAAATAAGTATTATCAGAATTAAGTATCTCTGCTTTACACCACTTTAACGTTAGCTACCACTAATCTCTAATTACGTACCCATCCTCAGCTATAAGTAATATATCTGACACTTGCGAATCTAGACCAGGTGGTCAGGTGGCGTATTTCAACTGGAAGGTCATCATAGGCTGGTAGGTATACAGCCTGTGATAGCCTTCCTGTACCTTTTAACTAAAATACTAGAGCACCAAGCTCCTTTGCGTTACATCAACAGCCTGAAGACGTCTACTGCTAAACATAGGCCTCCCCATCATAACATGCCACTAGAACGCTTATCATAGGGGGGTTTATCATAGGGGGGTTTGGCATAATCACCACGCTTGGCTTGGTGATCGCAGAAGATTTTAATATACCTAGGAGAATGCGGTCCATTCTCTGGATATTCCCTTAACCGGCTCTTACGGCACCCCCGGGAAGAGATGTGGTGGTCCTATTCTCACACCGCGCTGGGACCACGCGGCCAGCTCCTTCGCATGATGCTTTTTATTATGTTCCACCGCGGCTTTAAGTGAGACTAATAGGTACATATGAAACTTTTTTCCCGGTGAGACTGAAACAGGCAGGAATATCCCTCCAGTGTTTCAGTTGTTGAGACGATTAAACGTAGGTAGGCTTATACAATTAAGAAATGCTAAGAAATGCTTAAAATTCCTGTACCTATAATTTCTCTCTTACGTGAAAAGGAGCGAAAACAAGACGGTATTTTAAGCATTGATTATATTTAACTAACGTAATTAGCGTTTCTAAGTAAGGCTTAATATTGTCTACAATAGGCCAGTCACTCGATTATTTCATTATTTTCGTTACTTTTGATCACAGTTCCTGTTCCATAAGGGCTGATGTGACCAGACGGATAAAACGCCAAGAATTCCATCACCAATGACCAATTCATGTATATGTAATTATTATTATTGTTCCAGTCACCCAGACCAAGGGTTGATCATAGTGAACTCCAAAGTGGTGTGCAATACACTGGTGGATTGAGTCAGTACATCCATAGTGAACTGAGGGCTGAGCGTCACTTTTCAACGCCGATGGCAAAAATAACGTAGTTCTAATGGAGGACACATGGTGGCAAAATATTCATTTTTAACGTTCGTAGCTAAATTAACTGCGACTGGAATACGCCTGTCTGTATTTTTTACATTGTAAAAATACCTGTACTTTAAGAACTGTTGGTTTAAGAGAAAGATCTTTTAAGGTATGTTTGTTAGCTAGCACCTACGTGTGATTTTATGAAGTGTGACGACTCGACAAGTGTGCCACAGACCAAGAAGAGGATAATTATGATAAAGTGTGTCTTGCGTGGTCATCTAGGTGACATTCCGCTACATCGGTGGTAATCTGTCACTAGTCAGTGACCACCAATTTTCAATTTGGCTATTAACAACAATTTTATTGAACTTCCGAACTTCCTTGGACAACTCATTACGTCATAGTTACCTACGTTTAGCAATTAAAAAGCGTAAAAAATATATAATAAGGTTATGTAGGATAGGACTGTAGATTAGGGGGGAGGGGCGGTGTTTCCCTGCGAGATAAGATCCGAAATGATAAGATCCGCAGAAGAACTAAACTGACCAAACTGACCGATACCTATAGAGCAAGTTGAAATGGCAATTGGCAGGCCACACCGCTCGTAGAACTGACCGATGGGGAATAAAGGTTCTCGAGTGGTGACCACGAACCGGAAGACGCAGCGTACGCCAGCCCCCACTCTATAGTGAGGGCTGGCGTACGCCAGATTGTCAGTCCATGTATATGGACCGACTATCTGGTCAAAGCCGCGGAGAGCCGATGAATGCAGGAGGCAGGCAGCCGCTCAAAGTGGCGCTCTGTGGGGGAAGCCTATGTTCAGCAGTGAACGTTTTCAGGATGTTGATGATGATGTTTTGTTTTTATCCCCCAACCTAACCAATGTATATTATAAGTTTACGTGATCTATCCTACAGTGCGTTTGTGTGTATTGTATGTCTGTTGGCATTGTATAGCTGTCAGTCGTGTGAGTAAATTTAGATTATTATTTTTTGCTTGATCGAGAGTAGGTATTTTTATAGCTGTGATTCAAAAAACCAGTAATATATAAAACTCAATATCTAAACACTAGTACAACAAATTTATAGCAATTGGCAGCCCATCAGCCTATATACGAATATGGAGAGACGCGACCTATCGTACGTGCAGCCATGGGTCTGCCGACTATTGAAATCTGGTCAGTTATTACACGTAAACCTCTTTTTCACCTATAGGTAAGTACTCCTTTTAGGTACAGTAATTTAAAACTTACATAACAAGTAAAGCAAACTATGGGAACCTGCAGATAACTGAGAAATATAGGTTTACTATACCTACCTATATGCATGTGACTTGGGTGGGAATCAAACCCACAACCTACAGTGCAGAAGGCAGAACTGACTGATGCTAGTCTATTTACCGGTAGCAAATGCGTACTGTAATTTGTATAATGTAAGTAGGTATTAGAAGTGCCATACCTCCAACTCCTTGGGATGCTTAAAATGTATCAACGGAACGTTTTCTTCCCGTTCCTCCTTAACGATTTCCAGCACTTTATCTAAGATAGAATGTCCGTTCAAACTCATTGTCACCACTTATTCCACGACATAGACACGTCTGACCTCAGCAATAGTTAGTTACAGACTGGATGGGTGGACTGTGGCTATTCGTCATCGCTATTCACACCAATCAGCTCTGAATTTTTTTAATTGAGCTGAAGCAAACAGTGAAATTCTAATTTACAGTTTTTATCTATGTCGGCACTTTTATTTAATACTTCAAACGCCTTCTTTATCTTGTTTTGTGAGAAATTGATAAACCTTAGATTAATTTTAATGTATATTATAAAAAAATTAGAGTCACGAGCTGGAGTTGAGCTCCCAGGATCAAGACAAGGATGAATGGATGGGATGGGATGGGACAAAGTGCAATAGGTGGCACCTGGCTCCCTTCGCCGTCCCATCCATTCATCCTTTTCGATAACGCCCATGGCTGAGACGTTCGTTGATATAACTTTTTGGTGATATGACTTCGTTAATATAAAAACGATTTTTTGTGCAATTTCGAGCACATAGGTTAATTTCGCGCTCACTTCGCTCGCGCTTTTCTTACTAATATGCTCCGCGTGTTGCAGTGACGCCTGTTTCTAATACAGTCCATCGCGCTGATTTTTTGCGCTCGCTGCGCTCGCACCGTCGTTATCCAGTCTTCATCTGTTTTTCTGATGAGCTGTGATTGTAGCTCGCAAATATACCCAATAACGATTTCTTGTGCAATTTCGATCATATTGTAGGTTATTTTCGCGCTCGCTTCGCTCGGGCTTTTCATACTGATACGTCAATGAAACACGGCGGTAGGCAGCTAACTGGTTTATTACTCTATACAAGTGCACGGAAGCCAAAACGCAATATAGGTAGGTATATTTATAGCTTATCATCTACGAATACCTTACACTATCTCCTCTTTAAAATCATCTAATTTAGTTACGCCTCTTATAGTTATTAATATCAGATAGGTAGTTTAATTACTATTATTTTAACAAAAGTATTTGTTCTTCTACCTTAAATAACTAAATATAATAAAATGTTGAACAAAAAACAAGGGTCGCAAATTTTCATCCTACATTAAAAATTGTGATAACCTCCTTTACAAAGGTTACAACCACAGACTTGTTTACAACTATATGTGAACTATATACAAAAGTACTCTGTGGGTTAGAAAGATAAAAGGTACTCTGTGGAAAGATATTTACAATCAATTAAATATTCCGTTGTAAAACCGTGACCTGCGAGATTTTCAAACAATAATACAATAAGTAATTACTTCCCTACTACTAAGCGTAAGTGATCATAGCAATCTTTATCGATGTTCGATCAAAATTTTAGTAAAATGTAAAAAACACATCAAAATGAACTTTAGAAAAACGCGCGCGAAATCCAAACGAAACTCAATGAATATGATGTCAAACACCGAGAAATGGAGGAGCTACGCTAAAAGAATATCTAAACGAAGTAAGTAACTAGGTGCCTACTTCACCAATATAAATGAACATTCAATTATTAATCATCATTATTCCCATTGTACCCAATAAGTAGGTACCTACCTTATTCGGATCTCATGTCCCGGATCCTGGATGATGTTGCTTTTGTATTTTTATAAGGATTGAGCACCCGCACCTGGGAGTACTTAGCCTGGTTTAATGCGTGATGTCATGATTTGTCGCTAAAATGAAAAAAATCATACAGGTATTACCATCTTATCATCATCGGCTGTTATTAGCCGTTTGCATCTAAACGGGCAACGGCTCATAAAAAACTACTTACTTTATACTTTTATAGTGTCCCATGCTCGTAAGCCCAGATTAAAAGTATCCACGCATTATGGCTATCTCCATTCCAAATTTTATTCAATACCGATTAGGCCTAGCAGCGTGAAGAGGTAGCAAACACACACACACAAACTTTCCCATTTAATTTATAAGGGATAGTTGGATTATCAACATGACATCACAAAATAGAAAAGTACAGAAGTCAATCTACATACTAAGCGCGCTCGAGCAACGCACACATTGACACCGCTCACCGACACGATGTCTCGGAGTCTTTCGGAGTAATGCGAGCACGAGTGCCATTCGCTTGAGACACGCGTCTGTGAACTTTCTTGTGAAAAAATGGAGCAACTAAAAATAGTTATTATAAGTGTAACAGTGGACGGTTGTTTAAATTCAACATTAAACGGTAAATTGTCGTTTTTTAAGCTACCAGTTGTTTCAGAGAGGTAAGTAGGTAGGGTTTGCTTGTTTTCAATAATCTAATGAGGAAGATAAAAATGTAACATAGCCGCATTTTTTTAGCCTTCAAAAAAACTTTATCTAATTATATCAATAACTGCGAAAAAATTATTTCGATATCAAATGAAGGGTTTATGGTTTTAGCAGTCTATGTATGTATGTTTGTATTTACGTATGCATGATAAAAAAATACGGTCATCCTTCCGCATTATAGTTATGATAAGTAGGTACCTACTGCTCGGCGCGGCGAGCCGGCCGCCCGCGCAGCTGCCGCCATCCCTAGCGCGAGCGCCGAGCGTAGTATGAAAAGTGAAGTACATACATGTGATTAACTTCTGTACTATTTTATTATATTACCCTCCGGTTTCTCGTATACGTTTGTTAAAGTTTGTTAAAGAAAAGTATCTGTGGTATTAGTGCTGGCAACACTTTTTTCTTTTTCTTTCTAGAAATTTTCTATAAAACACAGTGTAAAAGTGAAAAATACGACTTAATAGTGTTATTTTTGAGTTCTGCTCACTTTAAAATACGATTTTATTTGATTGGCTGTGTATAAATCAAAATTTTATAGAAACTAACTAACCAAACTCTGCCTAACCTAACCTACGCCCATCACAGCATGGCCGAAGCAGGCCATATTATCCTGTGGGGTTGTTGTGGCGCGACGGGGGACGTAGAGGAATGCGATTACGTGCTGTGCAGTGCATGCACCAAAGGTTATCATATTGAGTGTCTGTTGGCGTCTGGAAAAGGGGAATCGGAGGAGCGATGGACGTCCGCTGAATGGATTTGTCCATTGTGTAAACTATCAAGAGCCAGAGGTACAACACTCACACAAAGGGACAACACTCCTGTAAGACCCAAGCACGGCGAGGCCTTTAGGCCCCTCAAAAGAGCTGCTTTAAACTCTCCCCCGCAAGTTCAAGCCGACATTGTAACCCTAACTCGAGAAGACGTTAGAGATGTGGTCCAGGTACTTCTGAAGAATGAAATGGATAACCTCTTTGTAAAGTTGGTGGATTACATGAAAGTTACCCTGGATGCAGAGCTAACTCCACTGAGAAATAATATAAAAGACCTGCAGGTGTCTATGTCATCTGCTAATGAAAATTACAGCAATGTTGTTATTTGTCAAAAAGAGACTTCTCAGGCTATTACAAATTTACAACAAGAAAACTTGAACCTCCACAGGGAAAACAGAGATTTGTGTATAAAGTTAAACCAAGTAGAACGATATGCACGCAGCTGTAATGTGGAGATACAGTGTGTACCTGAAGTGAAGAGTGAGAATGTCATTAGTATTGTTACCCAAATTGCCAAGATAACCAACTGTGACATAAAAGACGAGTATATACTAAGTTGCAGTCGTATTGCCAAAATGAATGCAAAAAGCTTACGGCCTCGTTCAATTGTGGTTCAGTTCAACTCGCCAAGAGTTAGGGATATGTTCCTGGCATCTTGCTCGAAATTCAATAAATTGCATGTTAATGACAAACTCAACAGTACACACATTGGATTGAAAGGACAGAAGACTCCTATCTTCATCATGGAACACCTGTCATCATCAGGCAAAGCATTACATGCAGCAGCGAGAATGAAAGCCAAGGAACTAGGATTCAAACATGTCTGGGTGCGCAATGGGCGTATATACATGAGAAAGACAGACACTTCTGATCATAAATTAATAAAGGACATAGAGTCACTCAGTGACATAAGTTAGATAAGTCCATTTATTATAGATATCCAGGCTTATTTTGGTTTCTGTATTTCTAAATATATTATGCAAGTGGATTAGATGTGATGGCACGGTGTAATTTTTCTATTTTTATTTTTTAATTTGGGTACAAAACAAACTCATATGTTATATTTCAGGATAGTTGCCTCAGCTTGTCTTGTTGTGTAGGTAGGAGAAAGGCTTTCATGTGTTTTATGTTCCTCTTGCCATCCATACATACTGTAGATCCCTGCAGTATGAATGGTTGGCTAGAGGAACCCGGTATTAAAGCAGTACTGTTTCTTGTCTGATTTGAACAAATCCATTCAATTAAACAAAGGGCCAGCATCACTTCCATGTACCTAATGTGAGTACCTACACTGTGAGTGTATGAATTCAGTAGTTAAGGTATAGGGATGGGGTGGGCAGGTATACAAAAGTTTGACATTGTATTGTAATAAGTGTGGTAATATGTAGGTATAATGATAATTTTAGGAATGTTTGTGGTGTATAACGTGTGAATGATTGCTTATTACACTTGACTCCTTCTTGTAATTAATTATTTTGGTATGGAATTTAGCTGAACATTGGCCACTTGAGTGTGAGCATAAGTAGCATGGATTAGTGTTCTCCAATGTCACTATCTTATGGGCTTATAGTACCAATGTGTAGAGACGGAAGACAGGTAAATTAAATTAAATAACCTATAATTATGTCTCACTTTCCGTGAATGAGCAGGTAATTAGGTACTTTTATATGCTTAATTTTAATTTAACCATGACTATTATATAGGGAAGTTTCTTATATGACTAGTACATACTGGGAAAATGGGTATCAAATGCTAAGGTTGATCAGTGGGTTACTGTGACCAATTGCTGTATCTTTTGGTGGATCTTAATGCAAGTATAATGTAAGCTGTTTTTGCTTATTTGTAGTTTGTGTTTATCTTAGCTGTCATACATGTTATATACCTGTCAAGGTTCAAGCACTTCATGTAATGCAGTGAAGGCAAAGGTAATTGCGAACTTCATCAAACATTAAATGTTTCAAGTTTGCCTTCAATGCCTTGCTGTACCTGTGCTTTTTAGCTGGAGGTAAATAGCTAGGTGAAATGTACCAATTATTGTTATTTTACAGTGTGTAGGATATACGTGAAGCAATAATTTTAAACTATCATATGTTTTGTCTGCCTATAATCTATAAATATATGAGTTACAGTCCATTTTTATCATTGTTCTAGCTGCTTTTTGGGAGTATTTAGGTTGGGTATAAGGACTAGTGTAGGTATTGGTACTGTGTATATAACCTAACCTAATCTAGAAATGATCTCTGTATAGAAAATATTCTATATACTTTATGGTTATTGATATGTATTTTTAATAAGTAAATACCTACCTACCATGTCTACCTGTAGTGCCTTGAAAATATGATAAGTTGTACACTTTTGCTGGGATTGTAAAGGCTGCTTATAAGCTGCTTTTTGTCTCCAAAGCCAGTCACTTTGTTACAGTTGGGGTCATAATTTATTTGTGGTTGACACCAGTACTGCTTTACTACTTTTTTACTACTTTTTTGCATATGTACCTGCCTAATCACATAGGTACTTATATTTTTGTTTATATTTTGGTTACAATCTCTCAGGGTCAGCCTCTGAGCATCACGGTTGGCAATGTAATTTCTGCACTGTATAATCTTAAAATATGGTTGCCTTCCTACCTTTTTTGTGCTGGAAGGGAGATGTGAAGTATGAGGGTGTTGTTACCTGCCTGCAATTTTTTATATCTGCCTTTTTTGGTAATGTGTATGATAACTTTGATGAATTAAATGTTCAATGACTTAGGGCTGGGGTAGTCAGTTATGGTGTTTCTGGGGCTGGTCTTGGAGACATTGTACTTTTCGGCGACGCTGTAAATAACCTTGGTTAAGTTGGTTTTCAAAAGTTGTGGTGCCTACCTGTCTACCATATGCCTGAGATATTTGCCTGAATAGATAGTTTAGTACCTACTTATTATATTGTATGGATAACCACATGATTCATATCTACCTGCAGAGAAGTGCATAATATGTAATCAATATATGCCTCATTCTCCCTCTTTTTGCATTCTTGTTAGAGGACAATATTTGCTTCCCTTGTTGTGCCAAATTCATGGGATGTGCCGACTTATATGCGTTTCTGATGGCGTATCTTAATCCTTTTAATGTAATTTTCATGCTTTTTTTTTTATGTGTATTTATTGTCTATATTGTTGCCTGCCTAATGGTGTATAATATTAAGATTACTAGGTATGTAGATACCTTTTCCAGGGTAGTAGTAATAGTTTAGGTATTATGTTATGTAAGATATTTGGGTTGGTATGGCGGGGTAGAGTTTGGTTCTGTCTCTCTTTCCTTTTCTTTTTTTTTGTTTTAAGAGCATACTTCTGCATTGACTTTTTTGTTTTTAAGTTACTTACTTTTTGTAGGGTTATACCTAATAGTGTTTAGGTTTTGATTTTTGAAAAGGTTCCTGTCTACACCTATTTAAGTAGCTATTTAAGAATTTCTGGCAGTGCAGGCTGAAATGGTCGATCTTGAGATCTACTATCAAAATACTCGGGGACTTAGAACAAAGACTAATACTTTTTATCGTAATCTGTGTGGGAGTAGTTATGACGTAATTGTGCTAACTGAAACATGGCTTAATAGAAATATTTTTGACCAAGAGTTATTCGACTCAAGGTATAATACTTATAGACGTGACAGGGAAACAACTAGTTTTCATAATACCAAGGATGGTGGAGGTGTACTAATAGCAGTTTCAAAAATGTTTAAATCTGTCAGAATGAAGGGGTGGGAAAGTGGCTGTGAGGACCTTTGGATCATTTTAGAGTTAGGAACATATAAAGTTGCCTTATGCGCTGTTTATCTGCCGCCACCTACTCAAAGACCGATGGTGGAGCACTTCATCGGTAATTGTAACAAGGTGATGGACGAGTGCAGTTTTCCCTTATGCTTTGTTGGGGATTTTAATATCAGTGGTATAAACTGGACTACAGTAAACGTCCCTATCCCAATCAAAAATTCTAATTTCTCCTTGGTAGAACAAATTTTTATTGACTTTTTGCAATTGTTAAACTTAAAACAGAACAACAACATCTTGAACAATAAAAGTAAAATTTTAGATTTAGTTCTCACTAATAATTTATCGTGTAGCGTGGGAGCCCCCACTGATTCGTTGGTTAACGTAGACCCTTTGCATCCTCCCATTAATATAAACATTAAAGTAAAGTGTGACTTAAGCAATTTAAAATCAAATGTGAATTTTCTTATGCATGATTTTAGAAAAGCCGATTATTGTGCTATTAACAACTACCTTGACCAACAAATCTGGGATGAGGTTTTCGCTGACTGTGAGGAGTCCAATAACATGCTAAGTATCTTTTATGATATAATCCAATCAGCTATTGCCCTGTATGTCCCCTTTCGTAAGCAATCTAGTAAGCGGTATCCTGTGTGGTTTAACAAAGAACTCATTAGAACACTAAAAAACAAAGAGGCAGTTAGGGCACGCTTAAAAAAATTTAACAACCCTTTAGACGAAATCAGACTTAAAACCCTAAGTAAGCTTTGTGAGAAATTACTAAATGATTGTCACAACTCATATGTTGAAAATGTAGAAGATATGATTGGTAAAAACGTTAAGGGCTTTTGGAGCTTTATTAAAGCTAAGCGGAAAGGAATTACTTCATATCCAGCTTCTATATCGGATGGTGTCATGTCAACTTCTAATGGAACGGATATGTGTAACATGTTCGGAAAATACTTTTCTTCTGTGTATTGTACATCTGGTAACAGTCAAAATCAGAATGACTCTCCCACGGTCGGTGAAAGCCTTTGTCTACTACATATTAAACCTGAAATTATTCTTGAAAAATTGAAGGGGCTTGACTGTAACAAAGGAGCAGGGCCCGACGGCATCCCACCATACTTTATATCAAAATGTGCTCCCTACCTCGTCTACCCACTTTATTGTATCTATAACAACTCCCTAAAAAGTGGCATCTTCCCGGATAAATGGAAACTGGCTAAGGTAGTGCCCATACCAAAGGGTGACGATGAAAGTCTGATTGTTAACTATAGGCCGATATCAATTTTGTCGTGTTTTGCTAAAATTTTCGAGTCATTGATTTGCCCAATCTTTCAACTTCACATTAAACAGCTAATTACACCCTATCAGCATGGTTTTATTAAAGGTAGGTCGACATGCACTAATCTTGTATGTTTCACAGAAGGCCTGGTAGAAGCTTTGGATGCTCATAAGCAGGTGGATGTCATATACACCGATTTTAGCAAAGCTTTCGATCGTGTTTCCCACAGTATCCTATTAAAGAAGCTATCAGCCCATGGTTTTGGTGGTCCTTTACTAAAATGGGTACATTCATACCTTGACAAAAGAAACTTCTATGTTGTTATGGGTGGTTTTTCATCTGAAAAGCATGAAATAAACTCCGGAGTCCCACAAGGATCACATTTAGGACCTGTTTTATTCAACATTTTTATTAACGACATTGTCACGTGCTTTAAAAATTCCTCCCCTTCTCTCTATGCCGATGATCTCAAGTTTTCTAGAATTATAGAAACTGAGGCGGATGCCATCTTGCTTCAAAATGATCTTGATTGCCTTAGTCAATGGTGCATAACGAATGAAATGTCTCTTAACTCTAAAAAATGCTATCATATCAAATTTACAAGGAAAAATAAGCTGATACCCTCTTGCTACTATATTGGCAAGGATCAAATCCAGGAAGTAAGTAACATTCGGGACCTTGGCGTTATTTTCGATCAAAAGTTAACATTTATTCCTCAAGTAGACTTCGTTATTAAAAAAGCGTCCCGCATGCTTGGCTTTTTGATTAGGAATAGTAGGGCATTTAAAAAACACTCGACTAAGATCCTTCTTTTTAACTCTCTGGTACGAAGTGTTCTTGAATATGACTGCGTAGTATGGCGTCCGCATTATGCCACTCACAGCTTAAGGATAGAGAGAGTTCAAAAACGGTTTATGTGGCATCTATGTCGACGCACACACCTTGCTCGAAGATCAATCTCATACCGAGACAGGCTAAGTCATTTTAATATACTATCGCTTGATAAAAGAAGAGATCTCATGGATCTGCAATTCATATACAAAATTCTTAGAAATCAAATTGATTGCAACTTGCTAGTTGAAAAGGTTAAACTGAGAGTGCCGTCTAGATATCCTCGTTATAAAATTAAGTTATTCTCGGCACCATTTAGAAAAACAGTTTTAGGTAGCAACTCCACAATCCCACGTTTAATCAAGCTGGTTAATCTCCACGACAAAATAGATATATTCTCTGACAGCTTGGCACAATTGCGTTCTGACGTCTCAGGTTTTTTGTAATGCAGCTGGGTTGGCATGGACGGTAGGCGGAGTTGTCTTTCCCCTTTTTACGTCACTTTCTTCATACTTGCTTGAAGTAAAACAGGGGAGGGACAGTTTTGTCTGCCGGCCGTGCTAACCCTACTGGATCGTTGAAGTTTCCCCATAGTATTAATGATTTAATAAATAAAGCCCTTTCAGACTGCTATGTTGCGTAATTATTTTTTTTTTTTTTTATTGGCAGGTACTTGTGTCAGTTGGTTGTAAAGTGTCGAGGATGAATTATGATATGAGACCACTTTTTAAGGAATTTTGTATAAGGCTCGTTCGGCTTGATGCCCGTACGGTTGTGGTAACAAACTCTGCTCGTGATTTGGTCTATTCTTTTTCTCCTTGGCATTAAATACTATGGGTTATAATGTTACATTTTCTACTTCTTGTTTTTTCACCTTTACCGGTTAACAATAGCGTCATGTACAGTATTATACACACTTTATACAAATTATATTATTGGAACATGCGGTGTTTGCCTGTAATAGGTTGAGCATGTAGTTTAGATATCATAAGCAAGATTCATTAGCGTTAGTTCATGTTTCTACTGTTGGCGGACCTAAATAAATTAAAAAAAAAAAAAAAAAAAAAAGTTAAACTCATGTCAACTTAAAAATACTGAACGCTCATTGGTTGAAGACAGCCAATAATCAACAGGCAACCAATAAGCGCTTAAGTTGATATGAGTTTAACTTTAACAAACGTATGAAAAGCCAGGGGCTATCATCCAACTAGAACTCAACTTCAGCACCCATTAAACACAGCTTTCCTTTCTTCGTTCTGATGTTAGCTTTCCTTCCTCTAGTCCCAAGCTGCGTGAAGGCGTCTGGCTAGACTTAGGTAATGACTGTTGTGTTACGGCAACAGCCAGGACCGACGAAGGTTCAATGTACCTACCCTCCAAAACAGTGTAGGTATATAGGTTCAACCACAAAACCTATCATATATTGAATCGAACTACCTTGAGAATTTTCAGCAGATATAAGCACCAGCTATTGAATTCTAATTTCTTAACAGCGACTGAGACTTAAATACTAGTGTTAGTTACTTATTGTAAAAAATACTCTCCATCACCTTAAATTAAACGATCATTAAATTAGGTAGAATAAATTAGGTGGAATAAATTAGGTAAGTACCCACCTACACAAAAATGTTCTCCACTTAAGCGTTATAGTAATGATGGTAATATGGTAGGTCAGCTGTTCGAAGAGGATTCAGATGACGATGAACCAAAGTACAATGAAGTCAAGGACTGGGTTCAAGAGCTCTTCGAAAGAAAAAGCGTCACGAGTACAGGAGACAAAACTGATCAAGATATGGAAGTACAACTCACCAGAAAACAGACCATAATACTTTCAACGCTCGTACCCGATGAAATATTACTCATGGACAAGTAATTTTTGTCAAATAATAGTATAATGATGCTAGTTATAGAAATAAGATATAAGAAGATTATAAGATAATTGTTTTGAAAGTGAGTGTATTATAACCAAATTTTCATTAAAAATGTCTGTTTCAGTTTCAATGAAAGAAATCCTAAACGATTTGTTGGTGTCCTGCTAATGGCAGATGTCTCCGGATTCACCGCTCTCTCAGAACGATACAACAATACTGGAAAGGGTGGGACATACCGTCTCACTGTGACGCTTAACACCTACATTGGGTCATTGGTAGAGCTCATCTACAGCCATGGAGGAGATATCCTTAAGTTCGCCGGTGACGCCTTCTTGGCACTTTGGAAAACTGACAAACGCTCGTTCCTTTCTCATACCATCCACACAGTTATAGCTTGTGCTCTTATCATACAAGAATCTTATTCATCTTACGAAACAGATGTCAAAGTCAGTTTGAAAGTGAAATTGGCTATTTCTGCTGGAAATCTTATATTTGCACCTATTGGAACTGGTATTGACATGAACTATATCATACTAGGACTACCTGTACTGGAAGCTAAATTAGCAGAAAGCCTTTGCACATCTGGAGAAGTCAAATTAACTCCAACTGCTTGGGCTCATTGTTACTCTAGAAATTACGACCATATAGTAAGTAGTGATGGACATGTTACGATCAAATCTATTCTTTACGATCCTCATGAAAAAGACGTCACTAAACCATTTTTAGGTTTTGGAGCTTTAAAACAAGCAAAAAGACCTTTCATTGCTATCGAAAACCTACCAGATAATCTATGGGATTCTCCCAAAAACTTATCAGCTGCTGATATTTTGAAAAAAAATGAAAGCCTTGTTCTTCGCAAAAGTATTTTGTTGGCAGAAGAAAATAATATTGGATCTGAAATTCGCAAATTCATGATAAGGCCTGTTCTTACACAAATAGATGCCCATCAACCATTGGAATACTTGACTGAAATGAGACTTGTATCTATTTTATTTGTCACGCTTAAGCCAAGAGATAGCCCGTTTCCTCAGTTAGTAACAATTGTGAATAATGCGTACCAAATAACATGTGAAATCGTTTACAAATCTATGGGCTGTGTGAATAAAATAATTTTGTTTGACAAAGATATTATGTTACTTGTAGTATTTGGACTGCGAGGTTTCAAGCATGAATCTGAAGCCCAAGCAGCTTTAAAATGTGGGTATAGTGTTAAGAGATCATTATCAACCCTAGACGGTGTCCATGAAGTTTCTGTTGGCATTACAACGGGACAAGTATATTGTGGTGTAGTAGGCCATCCTCTTAGGAGAGAATTTACAGTTATTGGTGCTATTGTCAATAAAGCCGCACGGCTCATGTGCAAATTTCGCAACAAAGTCACCTGTGATGAAATCACATTCATGAAAAGTAAAATGTCAAGCAATGGATTTACTCTGCAACCTGAAACTGAACTGAAAGGAATTGGAAACGTTGGCAAAATCTATGAATATACTGAGGAAATGAGAGTCAAAGAGTTGTACGATATACCTATAACGCAACCTCTTCTAGATCGAAATGATGAATTCGAATACTATGTCAGCTGGTTAGATGACAGACATGCGACATACAGAGATTTTGACGCATTATTACTGGTTGGAGAAACTCGCATAGGCAAAACTAGGTTATTGGAATGTATGGCGAGACACGCGAGAAATACAGATCTCAACGTTTGTTACATCTGTTTATCGACAATACACTCTGCTACTCCGTATTTAGCTTTGAGCCAAATTTTCAATAGCATTTTGGGTCTTAAAGAACCTGTAGCTGGATTTTTGAAGGAAGAGAAAATCGTTCAGTTGTTGAATGTTTACAGTGAGGATTTATGTTACCTCAATAACGTTATTAAAGTACGTTTTGCATATCACGAAGGAATGTATTCTCAGGATGACAGAAAACGTAAAGAAAGAGGAAAAGTGGTTTTTTCTAAACTAATAGCTGCAATTCCAGATACACATGTAATATTTTTAGATGATTTACAAAATTTGGATGCTTCATCATGGGAGTTCATTATACTTATGTTTTCATCTATAAAAATATTTTTCGTTTTGGCGATCACTCGCTGTAAATTCAACACACTCAATAATTGGCTATACAGTGTGTTCATCAATAACAATGTACGAAAGATAGTCTTAAGTGCATTAGAAGCTACGTGGATCCCAGCACTAGCTTGCCAATTTCTAGACGTTAATGCCGTTCCTAAAGATTTGTGTCGTGCACTCGTATCGAAATGCAATGGTTTTCCAGGATTAGTAGAAAGTTTTATCACGCATTTATTTTCAACGGGCGCACTTGAACTGCGTAAAGTACATGAAAATGAGTTAACTGACTTTGAAGATGAAGACTTAGTTTTCCCAGACAGTGCTTTATTACATCCACAGGCACTCGGTAAAAGAGACCAAGAAACACTAGATGAATTAATACAAAAAGATTTTACAGGAGAAACAGGAATTTGTATTGTTACTGATAAAAAGGAACTAAATACAAATATAAACGTGCAAAATCTAGATGCTCTTGTTATGATACAAATAGATTCTTTAACTCCTTACCAACAGTTGCTTTTAAAAATTGCATCAGTGATTGGCAACGTGCTCTCAAGAACTCTTTTAGAAAACATTATGTATGAAAATAATTGGTTAACTACAGCAAAAGCAGTCAAAAGGCTTTTCGCTATGCGAATTTTGGCATGTGCAAACGTATTATGTATGAAATGGAACAGCCAACCTTCTACAAATACATCTCGTACACATGTTGATGCAAACTTAACCTGTGATTGTTGTTTTGAATACAATCTGGAAAACAGTCCGGAGAGTCTTCCAAAATACGCGTTTTGTAAAGTAATGAAATTTAGAAATAAAAACTCTAGAAAAACATGTTACGAGCTGCTGCCAATTAATCAAAAAAAAGAATTTCATTCGCGTATAGTAAACTATTTAGAAGATAGAAGACAGAAGTGTCCTACATGTGGGGGGTCAATCATGGTGGTTCAATCTGTAATCAGCCTTCAGCAGAGCGAATCTGCTTGCAGCATTCAGAGTTACAAAGTAGCAAGGAACCAAAGCAACTCTTCTAATGAATCACAAGATGTTAAGGAATTAAGGAACCAATCCACAAACCAAAAACCAAAGGAAATAAGTTCCAGCCAAGGCGAAAATGTTGTAAATAGTCAATCAAAGCATTTTGAAGAAGATAAAATTGAAATAACAATTGCGAAACCCAATAGCGAAGCATTAATTCATAGTGAGTCAGCAAGTTCTTATTTGAATAAGATGAAGTTGCACTATGCTTCAATTTTGAAAACCAGGCCAAGTGAAGATATTGGAAGTCAAAGGTCTACTAAAAGAGTTACGATTACCAACTTTAATGAATTAAAAACATTTGACAACAATGAACCCAACAAAATTTTTGATATGCTCCGTGAAGTAACAGAAGCTGAAAATGTGAATGATTGGCATAGATTGGGTGTTGTCGATAGCCTAGACATAATAAACAATGAAGGACAAGAAAAAGACAAGACCAAAAAAACATTTAGTGTTAAAATCGAACAAGGTATTTCGCAAACGAATGTTAGTAAATGCACATGTGCTGACATACAAGTTGAAATTTATGGCCAATTAATTCACCATGCAGAACAAGCAGAACTAAAGAATAAAGCAATAGAATTTACGATTACATTTTGTTACCTGAACTTGTTAGGCAATAATGTAGATAATGTATTTTTAAAACTAGAAGACGCTGAAACCATGTGTTTAAAAAACAGTGAAGCACTAACTGTTTATGAGAAAAGCAGATATTTGGGAAAGATTTTCTCCTTGCGAGCCGCAGCTTGCCTAATGAGCGGAAGAGCTGCTGGAGCTAAAATAGAACTGGATCGTGCCTTAAAAATTTATGGAATAAATTTAGACAAAGTCTCAGGACTCGTACCATTAAAAAACTTCGTTAAATGTATGAAAATGAGACGACAAAAATACCGAGCTAATGCATTGCTTCTAAAAGCAGATTCAGTGTACTGTCTCAATGTTGCTACACTACTGTATTCGTCTTTAGGAGATGATAAAATATCAAAGCTTGCAGCCTTTAAGGCCCTGAAAGTTATACAAAAAGTGGAATGCTCCGTTGTTGACATGTGTGATACGTACAGCAACGTCATACAAGTAGAACTGGACCGAAGAGTGCCTGATTCTACTGCAGACATAGAAAAGTTGGTCTCCACATCTTTACAGCAACTGTCTCGCCCGATACAAGCGGATGAATTGTACGCTGTAGGAAAACTATTTATGGGTACTTTCCGGGCACGTATAGCTAGAGGACAACTTGCAATAGCTATTCATTCAGGATTCCGTGCTCTCACGATCAGCAGATTCCTTCAAGCAGACAACATATCTTTAGACATTATTCCTGACCTATTTTATATTTTGCTTTCCCGAAGACGTATAGAAGAAGCTATAGATGTATTACAGTTAGCGTTAAAGTTAAGCCTGAATAAAATTTCACACACCTCTGAAACGTGGTACCATGCACTTTGCATGGATATGATATTAGACGGGGGATTCCAGTTGGAAAGTCCTCTTGACGTAACTACGTTCGGTGAGTTTGCACTTAGCAGAGGTAAATCTGGAGGTCCAAGCCGGCGTCGATTGATCGTTAACCTATGGACCTATTGGCTAAGAGCAGATTCGGAAAAGAAAGCGAAACGCTTCGAAACAGAAGCATTGAGTTGGTTATCTAGTGATGAGGAAGATGGCTCATTGACAACGCTGCTAAGTGCCATGAGACTAGCTGAAGGAATGCTGGAGAGTTTAGCTAGAAAGGTGGACGATCTGAGGAAGGTAAGATTAATTTTAAAGTTTTTAGTAGTAGATAAAGTGGATGATATGTGAATGGAAATAACTTCATTGTTTCAATTAAGGTAGTAGACCTGATGGAACTGCGCTCCATTGCCGATAAGGAGCTCACAAGATTAGAGAGAGATGCTCGACTGATGCGCACCCTCTACCCTCGGTGGCTATTGCTGAAGGCCAACTCCCTAAAGCTTTCAGGACGGCAACCAGCCTCAACATACTTATTTAATCAAGTTAGTGTTACATACCCTATTCATATACTTACGATGTACCTATTGTAAGAATTGTAAAACCATGTTATTAAGGTGGAACGTTTCGTTAGCGCGGCAAACTCAAATTTTCTTGCATTCTTTTGCCAACTCAACGTGATTACATGAAAACTAATTTTGAGGAAATAAATAGAATGTACCTATCAACAAGTTACGATTAAAAGTATCTCCTAGATATCATATCTCCTAGATATCATTGGTTTAGCGACAAATGGTAATAAACAATTAGGTAACTTCTTAGTTTTTCAGTCTATTGCCACTATTGCCACAGTTATTTGTCACTAACCAATGGAGTTACATACCTACCTAAAGTCAAAGAAAGCGACCGGGAGCTTTTTTTCATCATCATCATCAGCCTGTATCAGTCCACTGCTGGACATAGGCCTCTCCTAATGCACACGACTGAGCCTGATCTTTGGCTATTCTCATCCAGCTGCCGCCAATCACTCTGCGTATATCGTCGCTACACCTAGTCGGAGCGCGTCCTACACTACGTTTGCCAAGTCGCGGTCTCCACTCAAGGACACGTCTACCCCAGCGGTCGTCGGTTCTGCGGCAAATGTGCAGCCACTTCAGTTTGCTAATTGTATGGGCTATAATACTATATACATTTAACATACCTAATTTCCGGTTTCAGGCAATAGAGGAGTCGTGTCGCATTTCCAACCGTCTTGAAGAGTCCTTGTCGCGTGCTGCAGTTTCCAACTCCGTGTTCTGGGCGCAAAGTGCCCGCGCGGGCTGCTTCTTGCATTGGAGGTCGGGCGCGGAGCACGCGCGGTCTTCTTGGCAACAGCTGATGTATAGAATCAATACTATGAGACTGTTATGACAGATTATACATTGCTCAAACAACAACCAACCAATGTGATTGTGAATCATAAAGAGATGTTTTAAAGTAAGTAAGTAGGTACCTATATTGTATGAACGAAACGAATACTTTATATTGCCGATTGCCGATAGCAAGAAATTCTGGCGCGTTTTGCTAGCTGGAAAGCAAACGGCTGTACAAAGTTTTGTATGAGTGTAAATATGGTACCTAATAGCTTTATCTACTTATTTTAAGTTTGAGTTTGCAGCATGGTTTGCAATTAAACTACATCACACTATTAATTAAGGCGAAGGGTAGGGCAAACAATGTGTTTTTAGGCACGTTTCTTGGCGAAATATGAGCATAAATATGGAACTTTGAATTAAATATATCTTTCACTTTTATGTGAAGTTCGCAATAGCTATATAGAATAGAAAAATTAAAACTGGGTAGGTAAGTATCGTACTTTTGAATTTCGTTCAGATTTCGCTCCTTGCTGGCGAACGTTAAAAGTCTCTTCAATGATTGGTTGAACGTTGAACGTATAACCAATCGTGAAAACACTTCAGAAAATCAGAATCTATCAATGTCACATTGACTGCTGAGTTGCTGACAGGCTGAATCGCAAAATGTTGTCACACGAGTTTTTATTTTGTTTAACCTGTGGTTTTCCATTCCCTCCTCAAAACTTTTCCCCGCACTCACATACCTTTTCCCCCTTCCATCCTGTATCATTTCATTCATTCAATTCAAAATAATCTGAAACTGAAACTGTAAACAAAACAAAACTTTTTAATTTTATTTTATTCCCTGTTTATTAAAATCACTTATCAGTAGAATAACTGCCAAGGTTGTGTAACATTGTCATTCGTGTCGTAGTGCGTGCCTGTTATTGTTGTTTCATCTCATCAATACCCATCTCCATTATTTGTATTCCCAATCAATCTACTCTCTTGTCGAGTTACTGATTTTAATTTAAAACTTAATAATGCACAAAAAGTTGGTGTTTGTTGGTAATATCGTTAATCCAATGTGTGTCAGCGTTGGCGCATATTTGACTGTCGAAAATGGAAAAGTAAGATTTCGTAAAATATTATTTTTACTCCACATACAATAAAGTAATGTAATACAATAATAATAATTGTTATATAATTCCATCATGATAATTATTTACAACTGATGTCTAAGTCCTGCAATACCATACCACTTCATTCCATATAGGAAGATAGGTAATTTATATTAGGTACATCCACATGAGCCACAGCCGGAAGACATCCACAGCTGAACATAGGCATCCCCCATAAAACGCCACTTTGGACGCTTATTATGCCATATTGCTTGGCAGGCAGCTTGACCATAGGCATAGCCACCACACTTGGAAGTAGGCATCTTGGTGATCATAGGTTTAATGTCACAACGAGAATGCCTATTCTGTAGATATTCCCTATATCCAGCTTTTACGGCACCCCTGGGAAGAGATGGGGTGATCCTATTCTTAAGCCGGGACCACACGGCCAAATACTTACATACTTACTACCGTACTTGCTACCTATCTTTTAATATTTTTATAATTTTCATGGATTTTTGCAAATGTTTGTCAAAAATGATTTTTTGCTTTTCAGATAACAGGTGCGGGCAACCAAACAACATATGAAGAGCTAAAGAGAAATGGTTCTTTTATTGACTATGACTCTACACTACTAACCGATGACCAGTTTCTCATGCCAGGCTTCGTGGATTGTCACACACATGCCCCACAGTTCCCTAATCTGGGCCTTGGTTTGGATAAGCCATTACTTGAGTGGCTTGATTCTTACACATTCCCGTTAGAAAAGAAATATGGTGATGTAAATTTTGCCTCCAAAGTATATGATAAAGTTGTGGTATGTATTCATGACCTATTCCTTATCTGTTGACAAAAGACAAAGTAATGGTTTTATCAGTCATTGCTATTTTTGTTTAAAGAAGCGAGGCCAATGTAGTAGGCACAAAACACATTCATATTTTAAATATTAATCATTGACTCATTGATAGTTCATATACAAGTACCTACCTACATAACCTACTACTTTTGAATAGTATTTTCAAGTTTACATGAAGGAATATGATTTAAAGCAAGTTTCTGTTTCTTTAAATTATAAATGGGTACTTAATCTCTTATGTATTATACAAAATATGTTAAAGAATTTGTAAACAATATTCTTATTTTTTTTATAACTAAATAGGCCCACATTTGACGGCAATCTCACCTGATGGAAAGTGGTGATGCTGTCTACGATGGTACATACTTGCCTAGAAGATACCTATTCACTCGCTACTTAAAGCTCAAGACTAATTTATTATAAATGTATTTTATTCACATAAGGCAATATATTAATTTTCAAACCTGTTTCAGAAAAGATTATTAAATAACGGGACCACAACAGCATGTTACTTTGGCACATTACACCTGGAGGGTACTTTTGAACTTGTCAAAAGTGCCATCAGACACCACCAGAGGGCATTAGTAGGCAAAGTCAGCATGAATGAGAAGAATGACCATGAATATTACAACAATACAAATAAAGAGTTGGAAGAAGTTGAGAGTTTTGTGAAGAGAGTATTGGAATTACAGGTTTTTACATTTTTATGATATTACAAATTAATATTAATATTAAAGAAAAAGTTACAAGGCAAAGGTTGTATAATATGGTGCTGGTGACCAAATAACTGCTTGACAATTAGGGTATTTGACTGTTATAATTTTATTGTATAAATAAATCTTAATAAAGTTCCTCAATAAGCAAGCAATTGTGAAAACAAAAACAAATATAATAAATTACAAAGTTACAAGCATTTTAAAATACAAGAATACAAAGAGAGAGCTCAAACATGCAGTGACTTCAGAAATAATTTCTTAGCTCTCCATACAATCTCCTTGCATGTGACGTCACAGCGCGGTACTCTCCGTTTTGAGAAAGAAAGGGACAGGCGATGCCCCCAAAAACAGTAAAAGTGCATTACTCCATGGTTTATTACTTCTAATTTTATTTATTACATTATTTATTAACCTATTTCAAGTAAATAATATTTACTCGTTTATTTTTAGTAATAGTACCTACCTATTAGGTATTAATTAGTACCTACTTTTACTTTTTTACTTGCGAGAACCAAACTAACTAACTGCTTACAGCATGGAAGACAGAACTACTACCAGCTGAGCCAAGCCTAGCAAAATGTAACCACTTTTTTTAAATCTTTTGTCTTATCATCTAATCCAGTAGGTACTTCATCTCTAGTTTACTTTTCTCTTTTCAGAATGATTTAGTACAACCAGTTGTGACTCCAAGGTTTGCTGTGAGCTGCGATCAAGAACTTATGAATGGTCTAGCAAAGATAGCCAAGCAATATGATTGCAGGATACAGGTAAAAGACAAATTTGGAAGACCATAACTTTTTTTTCTTCTGTAACATGACTTTGCTTGTTTAACTAGTTTGATAATATTTAGATCATCATCATCATCAACATTAACAGCCTGAAGGCGTCCACTGCTAAACATAGGCCTCCCCCAGAGCTCGCCACCTTGAGCGGCTGCTCGCCTCCTGCATCCATCGGATCCCCGCGGCTTTCACCAGATCGTCGGTCCACCGAGCCGGCCTACGCTGCGTCTTCCGGTTCGTGGTCGCCACTCGAGAACCTTTCTTCCCCATCGGTTGTCAGTTCTACGAGCGATGTGGCCTGCCCATTGCCATTTCAACTTACTAATTCTAAGAGCTATATTGGTCACTTTAGTTCTCCTGCGGATCTCCTTGTTCCGCAGCTTTTCTCGCAGGGAAACACCGAGCACAGCTCGCTCCATAGCTCGCTGCGCGACTTTGAGCTTACTAATGAGGCCAACAGTAAGAGATCATGTCTCAGTTCCATTAGTCATCGTTGAATATTTAGATATTTATAGCAAAATAATCTAAAAATGTCCTTTATTATTACAGAGTCACATTTCAGAAAATGTAAAGGAAATTGACTATGTACTGCACAAGAACCCTGGTTGTGCCAGCTACTCTGATGTGTACGACCAGTGTCAAATTTTAACTGAAAAGGTACAAATAACATATTTTTTTTATAATAAAAATGTAGAAATTGGCCAATATTCACTTACCCAGCGTCTAACTCTAAATGTGAAAGAGAAAGGTGTGAATGGCGAAACTGCTACAACACAAATGCTGCAACTCTAAAAATATTCAACTACTTGCCGCCTCTCTTTCTAACGCATATATCTTATCTCTTCTGTTCTGACACGATACCTAACTAATGACCCGGCCGGCCGTAACTTGGGTGACTCATTGACTCATCCATACTTCTGGGTTATTCATAAAGGTTATCATAAGAATATTTTCAATTTCAGTGTATAATGGCTCACGCCGTCCATTTAAGCGAGAAAGAGATGGAGTTATTAGCCACAAAGGGAGTGTCGGTGGCGCACTGTCCCGCATCTAACACGCGACTGTTCTCAGGCGCGTGTCCACTAGCCAAGCTGCTGCGTCACGGCATCACAGTGGGGTTGGGGACAGGTGAATCCTACAATTATAACACTAACTATTTAAAACTCATGTCACTTTAGAAGTTAGTAGAAGTAAAAATCCATACTGATGAACAGCTAGTTACTTACGAAATTGTCTCATAAAGACTCTGCTTAAGTAATCTTTAAAAGACTGACAATAAGCCAGGCGCGGATACAGGGAAAAATTGAAAAATCCCTTGAGAAATTTCTGTATCCGCGCCTGCAATAAGCTGCGGTAGGTCTACATACAATCTCCTTGCATGCGATTGCGACGTCACAGCGCCATACTCTCCGTTTTGCGAGAAAGGGACAGGCGATGCCTCCGCCAGAAACTTTAATAGCGTATTACTCCGTAATTTATTAACCGATTTTGTTTATTTTTTCAATTATTACATTATTTATTAAAATAATATTTGTCGATCATTTTTAGTAGTAATCAAATAGCCTATTAGTACCACTATTAGAACTACTTACTGAGAGGTTTAGAGTTACAGAAATTTCTATTGCAGTATTACTTCCCTATTGAGTACCAATATCTACTTAAAACTAAATACCTACTTAATTTATTTTCCTAGACGTTTCCGGTGGTGACAACGCTACAATACTAGACGCCGCTCGGCGCGCACTCGACGTGGCTACTTTCGCAGACTCCAGCTCCGAAGGAAAAATAACGAGTGAATATGCTATGTACATGGCTACTTTGGGTGGAGCTAAAGGTAAACATATTACTCGTACTTGGGTATTTTTTAAACACAATCAAAAATCATCATCTACCCACACCTACAAAAATCGTCCGAGTCAAAATGTTTTTGTGCAATCGCACATATTATTTTAAAAGCAACATAGCATCGCCATTTGCTGATCAGCCTCTGATTTCACATACAGATACAGATACAGATACTTTATTGGTAAAAAAAAACATTTACAAGTCATACGCATAAAATTATAAAAGCAGGTACCTAACTTAGTAGGCCTTACTAAGCCTACATATTTTGTACCGGAAAATCCACGGTTACCAAAAAAACCAAGGAAGTTCAGTCATAAAAATAACTATTATGTAGCTGGGTAAGTACAGTCTTCATCATATTTTGCGTAGTCAAATACAAACTGTGTCGCATTCTCTAAACCTCTGAACTTAAAGTATAGCGGTGCTCTTTTGATAAAGAGGAAATGAAAAAGACGGAGATACTATAATTTCGTTATCCATTATAACCGAATTTTTTTCATCCACAGCTTTGAACCTAGACGACAGAATCGGCTCTCTTGAAGTGGGCAAAGACTTTGACGCTCTTCTCATAGACGTTTACCCGGAAAATGGCCCAATTTCCAACTTCCCCGAATTTCCGGAACTGTCTCCTCGAAATAAGGACTATGTAAACAATCTTGTGCAGAGATTCATTTACGCTGGAGATGACAGGAATATAGTACAAGTGTATGTAAAGGGAGAAAAGGTTAAGGATATTATGAAATAAACTGTGATATTTTTGATGTGATAATTCTGTGTTGGCAAGGTTCGTGAAAGGAATAGAACTTGGTAATATATTCCTATATTTTTTATGTAGATTCTTTTGTGACTACACAAAAATTGACAGCATTTTGTTTTCCTTGTTTAGAAGCAACATTCAATGTGATGAAATATACTTTCAATAATATTAATCGAGATCATTCCATCTTCATAAACCTGGTGCAGGTTTTGTTGAAAATTCATTAATAGTTAAAACTATTGCGGTCTAAACCAATCACAACATTGGAAGTGAGAAAACTGAATATATTTATGTTAAACTTTTATTTCGTGTAATCTTTTATAATTTGTGTAGAAAATGTGCAAATAACGTGACAAAATACAAACTCAATTTACTGTACACAAGAGAATACCATTTATATAATAATACTAAAGGAATCATATTTAATTCCAATATAATACAACTGAATACATTGCAATCGTGGAAATAAACGCTTAATTATATAATACCTTTGAAAATGAGGTTCGCAAGGATATGGCACGCGGAAAAGAAGGAACTGTAATCATCACCAAACAGCTGTCTTTACATAAAATACCTAAAACGTCTTTAAAAGCTAGCCTTTATCATTATGAGCAAGTATTGTTATTTAAACTTTTATAATCTGTGGTAATTTCTAAATATTGCCTGCCAGAATCCTGCTACATGCCATACTATAAGTACTTGTTTTACAGCTTAAACAGTAACAATAATTATGTAAATCTAACACTAATGCAGTTGCAATTCTATAAAAACAGACTTCCAAAATTACATTCTTGATAATGGTGTTATTCAAAATTCGCCTTAAACAGTACTTAAAATATGGTGCGAACCTCACTATTTAGGTTCACTGAATAAACAAAAAAGAAATTTTTTTACACTGAAAATAATACTCAAACTCAACTGGTTTCGTTGAATACTTACATCGGTGGAATGATAAGTAATTTAAGTAAACGTATTCGAGTGTTAGTGATAAAATAATTTACAATAATAACACAATATAATGAACAGTCTTATAAAATCAAAAATACTATCTAAACTAGAGAACAAAATAATTATTATAGTACAAAAAACTGTTAAATCGTACATAGTTAATATTTAAAAAACGGCTTCTTTAAAAATAAGACGCACTTGAATTATGACAAATAGGCTAAATATTCTGTGATACAAATTACAAAAAAACCGTTTGTCGTTGATGCTATCACAATTCTTCAGATCACTCGGCAGCCGACGGCTGGCGATTTTAAAATTGTGACGACACAAACAACAAGTACATATTTTTACTTCAAAATGTAATAAACATTAACATTACGACACATTCGTTTATATCCTAACGCTATTCATGAACACAGGAACTTGGACGAGCATATCCAAAAAAAATGCAAGCCAGTTTAATTTCACACTGCCTTTAATAATATTTGATAATGAATATCCTTCATTACACAAATACGAGTCTAATAATTGAGATATCTCTTCTATCTCATATAGTTACACATTATAACACACTTTAAACTAAAATACCTTCTAATTTGGGGCTATACAATAGCTTGTATAAACATGTAGCTAATTAAAATCCTGCCAAAAGTACCATGCCACTAATTTATCCTTTTCACTTCACGGACAAGACACTTCCAACTAAGATATACACATTAGGTACTTTGCATATGGCTACAGAACAGGCTAATGTATTAAGCTGCTCTATTCTATCTAGCTTTTTTACAAACTTTAAACTAAAAACGAATTAATATTTTGAGCTGCCTTCACAGACGCAACATATCATATTACAAGTTTAGACACATTTAACTACCTATTTTAGTTTGACGTATTCGTTATAATGTTAAAATGACTTGCATTGTAGTAAAATTAACCTAAAACAGTCTTAACATATACTTTTAGAATAATGTTTTAAAATATAGGTAATGTGCGAAATGCTGTGCATAGTAATGATACCTGTTACATGACTTCAAAATATGTACAACAAATATATTACTAACGAAACTCTGAGAGTCATATTATAAATCAAATCAATTGGAAGAACGATATGAAAAACTTACCAATTACTATAAAAAAAATTAAATGTCAACAGAAAATTAAATACATTGATAGTTATACAAAGATATTATCATAAATAAACTAGCACCTAGATTTCTATTTCGAATATTCCGATTTTATTTATACAATATTACTCCAAAATATTACTGGTTATTCCACTTCACGAAGGCCGATGAATTATTTCATTATGAATCTTATTATAAACGCTCAAAGCATACAAGACTTCGTGAAATAGAATGACTTAATTATAATGCCAATCTATTTGTACTACTTAATAATAGACCACATTTCCGTAATATATTGTTTGAGGTGGAGCGAACTCTATTCTATAAATTCAAAACTATTCAATGTAATGTAGGAATCGAAAAGATAGTTCAGTCTTTTAGATTTGGCTCAGTTAAGATTTTGTTAAAGAGCCAAAACGAAACTGTCAAGTTTGGCATAACTTGGGAATACAAATTCTCACATATTCACAGTTCATCGAGAAAATAAACAACATGAAGTTTTAACTGAGGTAGAAAGAAATGCAATTACATAGAATGTTAAATGTTGAATCTATTTCACAATAATGTTTTCGGTAATTAACACGATATATTGTTGTAAATCTATTATACATTCTAAAAGTATTTATTTATTAACTATCTAGTCGATTTATTTACAGGAATGTATTTAGTATAAATATAAACGACTACAATGTTACTCTATATAAACGAATCATAAGAATTTGTTGTAATTAGAATAACTTCCATATCAATGGTTGATCAAATTAATTTATAATTTGTTTATGGTTGACCGCCGAGCCAACAAAATGTACACGCAAATGGTTGGGTCGTTACATTTATTAGCTTTAATACAATTATAGCCATCTAGCATTGGCATAGAACAAATCCGCATGACACTAAAAGCGCCTTTATAGTCCAGTTCGCATTCTGTCCGTGCAGCGGATTACAGAAATATGCAACCAAACTCTTATTTCGGAAATGATATCAGATTCGTATGTAGTTGTAAACATATTCAAATTCATAATTTTTCATTAATTAAAATAATACTCAATGGCACTATTTAATGATCTTGAACCATAAAAGTAACTAGTGGCGCCCCCATCAAACGCACACTGGCAATCATAAAATAACATAACATAATAATTTTACTCAGAATCGTACGACTGAAAAGTAATAACTGGTCGTAGTTTCTTGTTTAGTTTATTATTACTATTCATCACGCGAAGTTTAAATTGGTGGAATAAATAATTTTAACTAATCTACAAATACCACACAAATTGAGGATATAATATTGTTTTGAATAGCAACAAAAAATCTCTATCGGGCTTTTTATAAAAAAGAAAGGTCAAAGGGTTGGTAGTAGTAGATTTTTACTATTTATTTGCCTATATTTCCATGAATCGTTTCGAAAAGTGAAAAACGTATTTGTAAACGTATGATAAATTAGAGAGCAGTTTTTGAAATTTCGTTTTTGTTCATTCGATTATTACCTTACCAGCCAAACATTTTACTATAATTTGATCGCAGGTTTCAGAATTTTCCGATCACGCTTTATATCAGTTGCTCACCAGCTAATCAAATTATTATCTAATCACTTATCAGCTTATAAATATCCACCATGGGTTATATAATATTCAGTACACAGACAATACATACCGGCTGAATAGCTAGCAAACGAGCGTAATGAATGATGCACATTCTTAATTTGGATCCCTAGTTTTTAATTTGTTGCCAAAGTAAATATATGTTTACTTTAGCACCAAATCTACTTATATTTATGGTTTTGTTCGGTTTTCAAACAGACTTTAAAGCTTGACACGCTACTCTGCCCAAACTCTTTAATCTAAGTTGCATACAAAAAGTGTCGCTTTCAACAGACTTTCGCATGGAATTTTGACTAAAAAGTTTACATTAAAACTTCCTTAAAATACGGCCTTAATTTCAACTAAAACATGAATTGACATCTCGAAAACTTTGATCTTCGATTGCATGTAAAATCTAGATTCGATCGTAGTCCACTGCTGTAAGCTGAACAATGAAAAACAAGTGTCAATACCGTTCTAAATGTCTCATGTTATAAAGTTCTCAGAAATCGACCGAAAAGCAGGTACCCAGCGATGCTGACCTATTAGAGAAAAAAAACATCAGTAAATATATTGTCATGTGAATTGTAAATTATTATACTTTGGTGTGCAATTAAGTATTTTTGTATTGTATTATTGTATAATATTACGATGTTTGTTGCATGTAACTTTTAGTAAATAATTATTATTTGATGACCCCACGCAACCAATTAAGATAAAAAAATTACACGTTTTTTGTACTGTGTAGTCGACTATCTGCGGGGTGATCATGTAACTTTGATAGCAATGCAACAAAAGAAATTTTAATCCAAATTTGAAAATTTCCATAGTAACTATGTACATAAGCTGCGTACTGCAACTGTCAAATCCATACATTTTTGTGTTTCTATCGGTTGCCAACAAGTTACATGATCGCCTAGCAGGAAATCTGGGGCGTGATCATGTAACTTGATGATAATGCAACAAAAGGAATTTCATTCTTAATTTTAATTTTTATAGTAATTTTATGCACATAAACTGCGGCTTGAACTGTCTAATCCATACAAATTGCTGTTTCTATCGGTTGCAATCAAGTTACGTGATCGATCGTGTAGCAGAAAACAAGTGACGGTCGTTCTCTAGTCGCAAATGGTTAAATTGTGTAAAATCAGAAGCGGTCGGTACAGGCATTCACGCAGGTGGTACAGTTTATCTGGAGTAGGAAGGGGTAAGCGCAGTCTCGATCACATTACAAGGCTAGAGAGCGAGCGAGATTCACGCAGGTGGTACAGTTTACCTGGAGTAGGAGGGGGTAAGCGCAGTCTCGATCACATTACAAGGCTAGAGAGCGAGCGAGATTCACGCAGGTTGGTACAGTTTACCTGGAGTAGGAGGGGGTAAGCGCAGTCTCGATCACATTACAAGGCTAGAGAGCGAGCGAGATTCACGCAGGTGGTACATTTACCTGGAGTAGGAGAGGGGATAAGCGCAGTCTCGATGCGCGGCGGGCGTCGGTCAGGCGGTCACTTTACGAGGCTGGAGAGCGAGCGGGATTTCAGAGTCGGAGTGTGTGAGCGCACGGCACGCGGCGCCGCCGCCGCACACGCGCGCGCGCCGGGACCGACGCCGCGAGCTGCGCCGCTCGCCACCTGCTCGGGCGCAGCGGCCGGTCAGGACCGAACGGGTAACGGACACACCCAGTCTTTGTTGTGAGTTAGTTAATACATCTATTCTTTGATGTAAATAAAATCAAATGAGAAGTATTAAGAATGGGACCTTTTGCGACACGGTGCCAATTCGCGAGTGGGATCAAACGGGGTATGCAAAATTAAACGCTTGGCCGTTATTTAAAAAAATACCTCATAGTTGGCAGGCGCAGTAGTACACAGAGATACTAGAACGAACTAAAATTGCCCTTCTGCATATACATTAAGACACATCGTTTATTACATTTATGTGAAAACCATTGTCTCTACCGAGACATACATGGTTTATTATATGTGTTAACTGAACAAAATTATTGTATAATAAATTCGTATTTGAACATCAGAGAATAGATTAGAACTGTTATCTCTCAACAAACGCTTTAAGTTTTACACTGTTTTGTTTCTTTAATCACTGGGTGTGTACGCTTTATCATTCACATCTCATGCCATAGGAGTATGGGAATATATACATTTATATAATGAACATACACTTGTGATTAAACATAACACCGCTTTTAGACCACGTTTCCAAAACATGAGATAAACTCACAGAAAGAAAACTCATAGATACTTGTCTAGTTGCTCTGCGATCTCAACGATTTAGAAACGTGACTATTCAAAAGTATGTATGGTATTTTGATAAACAATGAATGAATTAAAAAGTCAAAATAAGCGACAAACCATAGCAATGCTACAGTGTAACAAAACTGCGACCCCTCCGAAAACTTCCACTTATTCACGTAAACAGAAGCATAGCTTTTTTTATTGAGCTTGGGAAAGTGGCAACATGATGCGAGTAAAATCGGGACATATGCCTTCACTGTAAAGTACACTGTGGAATTGCTTTCTAATGACAACACTGGCAATAATTTACAGTACGCTTGCCATGATAGACCCCAATTACAATAAAAAGAAAACTGTGAGTATGTGGCATACTGCAATTGTGACCATTAGATGATTGAAATTAAACTCTTTGCAAGGAGTTTCATAACTAGCATTTTATCAATGTCGCTTTTATGTTATGTATGTGTCTATGAGGATATGATAACACAAACAAGGCATGGGTTATACGGTATGGTACCTAAATTGCAAGTTCACGACATCGAACATGCCCAAACTTACACCATAATTATAATTTGTAGAAGATTTTGCACATGTTAGAAGTAACATAACTATAGTCTACCCTACATATTCTTTGGGAAAACTCGCATAGCTTAAGGTGGAACGTTACACTCGCGCGGCAAATTCAAATTTTCTTGCGTTCTTTTGCCAATAATAGCTTATTTACTCAACGTGATTACATGAAAACTAATTTTGCGCAAATAAATATAGTGTATCAATAAATTACAATTAAAAGTATCACCTACTTATCATTGGTTTAGCGACAAATGGCAATAGACTGAAAAACTAAGAAGAAAATTGTTTATTGCCATTTGTCGCTAAACCAATGATATCTAGGAGATACTTTTACTCGTAATTTGTTGATACATTCTATTTATTTCCGCAAAATTAGTTTTCATGTAATCACGTTGCTATTATTGGCAAAAGAATGCAAGAAAATTTGAATTTCCCGCGGCAGTATAACGTTCCACCTTAAGGTATTTATACGACCAAAATACAGCTATAAACATACCTATTTAATTGCAATTGTAACATATTTATACATAAAAAAATCTATTTAAAAAGCATAATATTCTGAAAACGCCTACACAACACCTCTAAAGTACAAGATTATTTTTATACCTTCTAGACTTCTTTCTAGTTTGAAATAGGAAAAATTATTTTCATGTTATAATTTTACGAGATTAAAGAACCGAAAGATTGTGTACATAATATAATAACATATCTACGATAAATATCAAGCTAAGAGGAGAGAAGTTAGAAAACATGCTACAAATATATGAAACGTGCGGTGATATATCGAATAATATGACATGCCACAACACCAAGCGAGCGTAAAGCGAGCCCCCATAAATACCGTGTTGTCAGTACAAGCTTCGAAGGCTTTGATCTCTTAACTCTGTACTCTTTAAAATAAAACTTCCTGATTGCTTTTATAACTTGCTTGCTTTTTTGCTTGCACTTAAATAATTTCAACGTTCAAGTCTTTAATTTTATTGAGCAACAAGCTATCTTGTAAAGTTTTTTCTAAACGGGCGCATGCTGTTGGTCACCGACCTTAACAGCGGCATCGCCGGGCGATAGGGTGGGTGCATGAGGCACCCAGCCGTCAAGAGTGGGAGACAACTAGCATCGAATAGCTAGCTAGCGGGCATCGAGTAAACGTTACATCCTACAAACGGGGTGTACAGTATCCTTGTACGAGTTCGAATTTACCACTGCACTCGATATCCATTATCGCAAAATATTTATATGAAAGCCAGCACAGTGCCCCTAGCGGCTACTATACGTAAGGGATCATCTGTTAATCACGTGAGGTTCGAGAAGGGGGGGGGGAGGGGGTTCAGAAAAAATCACGAAACATCACCAGCTGGGTTAGCATGGACGGTAGACAAAATTGTCTTTCCCCGTTTTACGTCACTTTCTTCATACTTGCTTGGAGTAAAACAAGGGAAAGACAGTTTTGTCTACCGGCCGTGCTAACCCTACAGGAAGAGGGCGTGATATCAACGAGTATTTATTTTTTTCTTTGTACGCGCGATTGCTAAACAGTAAGTGCCGCGTGATTAGCCAGAATTAAATTAGATTATACCTAAATTTAAAGATAATTTAAAAAAAATATGTTGTACAAAAAATACACATGATAGTCCAAAACCTCACCATGTATCACCAAGGGGAGGGGGGTTATAAAGCAGCTAAAAAAACGACGTGATTAATGGACGGCCCCTAAGTAAGAATTTCACACAAATATTTTACGATAGTCGATATCGAGTACAATAATGTAGAATAGAATAAACTCGTACTAGGGGATACAGAACGGAGAGCAAAGCCTTCGACCGGCGTCGGTTAGTCCTCCGCACCGAAGCGAACGAACACAGACACAGTACCGGTGCGCGAGTCTCAAAACAAAAATTCTAGGCAGGCGACAAGCACTGCGAGCGCCGCGCTCTCGGTCCGCGGCTCGGGGGTCGCGGGGGGCTCGGGGGTCCCGTGGGGGCTAGGGGGGTCCCGCGGGGGCGTACCGGCGCGCCGCGGGGCGTCCAGCGAGGCGGCCGGCTGCAGGAACCATTCCGAGCGCGTGCGCATCCGCGCCCGCTGCCGCTCGTGCACCTACCACACCACCACGCGGTCACCGGGGCCGGACACGGGAGGTCACGAAACCTCCGCCTACTTCCACTTTACAAACACTGACATTTGCTCTCTTTTCACTAAATTGGGTGTGGCTTGGTTATTATGAGCCAATAAAAATTTTACGTGGTAACAGGACGCCTGCTCTGAATCCAAAAGCTTCCAAAATGAAGTATGATTTTAGTATAATTATTGTCTATTTATTTTCTAATGGGCTTTTCTTTTTTTAATACTAAAATGGGCGTATGACAACATTTTACCTGATGGAAAGTCGATGTTGCCAAAGGTGGAGCACGTTTGCCCATGAGATGCCTATTCACACTTAACTTGAAGAGACCCAGATTATACCTAAGAGGAAATACTGATACACAAAAGTTCGCTAGTAAATTAGAGGAAACGCCCTGCTACGATTTTAATTTTGTATTACTGAATAAGAAGTCTAGCACAGATTTCGTCCCTCCCATACAGCAGTTTCTAGTTATTGAACAATTTTGAATTTAATCATCAGTGTGTAGTTACATATTTTTCACCAATTTCACATTGGAATCAATTCGCTTGAAACATGGATGAATAATGACTAAAATGAGATGTTAAAGTACCCACCCTAAAAACTTTTGTTACCACGGTTAATAAGTTAACATGAAACAAGAATGTTAGTTTCTCGTTATTTCATTAGTAACTACGTTTTTCTAATGTTAGTTACTAGAAACATGGGGACGTTTGCCTACGGCAACGGCATACAATGTTCACAAACAGTGATCACCACAATATAAACACCATTACCATAAATATTTAACTTTCCTACTTGTATGTACACAACTAAAATCTGAGAGATCTAGTCAACCGCCTAACCATATATTTATTTGTATACATTTTAAGTCTAAAAGGATATAAAATAGAATTAACATTGCACCCATATTGTGCTGCTAAAAGCATCGGTGACGGGCATTTGTCTAAAAACAAGCACACCTTCCCGCTTACTAATAAACAATTGCGTATCAGTGGAATAGCTACTCACGTGTTTTCTCTTGTTTTATCTTTGCCCGTTTCAAACTCGATAGAAAGAAACAAAACACGAAATAACTATTCCTCCGCTACACAATGTTCAATAGTAAGGGGGCTTGTGTCCAACGTTTTGCTTACTCAAGTCTGTTGGTGTCCTAGTGAACCCTTGGGCAAGACATAGAATATATCAGTAAGTGAGAAGGTGTCTACACACTAACAGAACAGCCAGAGGTTGACCTAAAGGGAACAGACGATTGTCATGCATTTTTTGCTGAAGTACGGAACACTGGCTATAATTTACTGGGTTATTTCATACATTTTCATGCGCCAATTTATGGACGCATTCAACGTACGCAAATGCATATTATTATACGCACGCACGTTAAATTTTGCTGTCAGTGGTTCGTATTTCTATAGTACAGCGGGACAGACTCTATGGATGGGTTTAAATTTAACTCTTATCACCATCACTTAAACAATACGTCCTTCAGTGAGCGCTAGAAGTTGAAAGATAAGTACGTTTTTTATACAGTTCCATTACAAAAGTCGACAGTATTTCAGTAGGATACAGTTTATTATTGCATGAAAGTTCTTCTTCTTTCAAAACATTACGGTTAAATATTCCTTACAGATACAAGATAATATCAAAATTCTACTCAGTCAATTCTCATACTACCGGCGAAAGCCAAAATCATTTTAAACACACTCGTATTCATAAAACTTACGGGTCTAAGTAGTAAAATGTCTCGAATTGCGATGCCTGCAATGTTCCAAGCAATTCCACTTGTATTTCGAAATCTTAGCGTCGACAGAGTGAAACAAACAAGCAGTTGTGAAAAAACGCAATCACAGCTAAATCCACGAGCGTTTTTGCATGTAGAAGCCGCTTGATAACCGAACTGCTTCATTTGTATCAGTCGATCAATGACGCTTTAATCGCAATGTGAATTGGCTTGAGACGTGGCGTTGCGTTGTCAACGCCCAGTAAATTTTTTTGGAAGTTAGCCTTGATTTTTGATAAAAGTAAGAACTTTCATCCATAAATCAAGGCCGATAAGGTTTAAAATAACTTTAACTGCCAGTAAAACAACTACAAAAGATCTCGGAACAGAGGATAGATCAACACTTCAAACAAGAGGAGTGGACAGTGGTCCAGTTAGCGGGCTTATCGATGGGTTGTCTTACCTGGGGCAAGTATGACAGGCTTTTGGTGCTTTCAGCGTATTTGTTGATGGCGCGAAGCTCTTCGAGAGTCATGTGGGGACTGGAGTTGCTGCGAGACGATTGGGACGATGAGCTGACCGATACCTGGAATTGATATAAAATAACTGGCTAATTGACCGAGCGAACGAAGTGAGCAAAACGTCTCCATTTCAGCTCGGGCAGTGTAGTGTGTAGTGTATTTCTAAGCAGTTCGTACTCACTTTGAAGACGCTTTCCTCTAGTGATATAGAGAGGCGCGTACAAGAGTCGAGCAGGCTGTGCTCCGGTATGATCCCGAGACCAAGAACGCCACCCGCGCCGCCGCTGCCCACTACACCCATTAGCGCGGGCATCGACTGACACTCCTCGGATTTGGACAGCCCTAAAGGATGATCATATAACTTTGATAGCAACTTTTTCACTCCCTCCAATACGTTTTAAATGTAGTGCGACATAAATATAAAAGTTAAACTTTCAAAACTTTCTTGAATGCCGCGTGTATGAAATTTTACCCTTTGATGTGTTAAATGGAAATGAAATTACCGTAATGTTTTAACAACCGACTGATTATTATTGTCATTAGTAACTACTGGTGCCATCTTCAGTACACATGGATAGATTAATGCCATATTTAATGCGTGATGTCTTTAACATACCCTACTATAGCAAAATTAATTATGATGTTTTAACTACTCAAAATCGTATTATTAGTGTGTGTATATAAGGTGGGTTTTCGATAAGCCATCTGTGGACTGAAAATGACGATAAATTGAAATGTCGCTGTCCCGATTGGCTGTAATTATTGTTCCGACCATTCAGACCAGCGTATTTTAATCTATCGACAGATTCTATCTAATAGTAATTTATTAGAACCGGCCGTTAGTGATTTTTTGGCTTATATCAGTGCTACCGTATCCCAATTAAAAACACACCACCCAATATGAAATAGTTGGATCAATACACTGTTACAGATTGATGTAATTTTCTTGACTCACCAAAAACATCACACAATATTGTCTATGAAAATTTGTAACTTGATTATTAGCAACTTAAACGTTCATTTGGCTGACCTGCGAAAAACACCCGTGAGTATGTAATATCCTACAAATTAATATACACGTGACAATATGGGCCTTATCGCGTAAGCCTGGTGGAGATGGTGATCTTGTGCCCTCTTGCTCGCACTCACGGACTTGTAAATTGGTGCAAGCAGGATGGCAGGCGAAATCCATGTCAAGAACAGCTACGCGATAAGGGTGCAGGATTGGAATTGGCTCTTGCCGGAACACACAGTTCAAGTGCATGGCGACAGACTTTTAGAATTCCAGTTAAATTTTTTCCTTTCATGAAGTCCTGCACTATCTTAATTTATTACGAGTCCATGTTATGGTTACAAGCAAAAGTTGACGTTTCACACTAAAATACCATGTCTGCTACATATCTGTTCTTCTTGGCACTGACGGTCTAATTAAATAATAAGTAAGAAAATTACCTTCTAAATTGAATTTGTTCCCCCAACGATCACATTCGCATTGTAGCCACGTCTTTTCAGCTTCCAACGATAATTGTCCTGGAACGAATCGTTGGATGTTTAGCATAAAAATTATAAAGTAATATTTCTTTACGAACCAAATGAGAAATATACGAATAATTTACAAAAGTTAGTTAAATTCTCTCCGATTGCATTTATAAGCGAGATAACATCTACACAGAGCTCTGCCTTAAGCTATGTCTTTACGTCAATCATTGGTGTTCACAAGTTACACCTTTAAAAGTATAATTACAATAGCCGAGTGTAATACGCTTCCTCATAATATAACAAAAGACACTCGAATTCCGTGTTGATAAAAACATGGATCTGAAATGCGATTTTCACATGGGATTATAAGTTTTAATTGGAGATAATTTATAGTTACGTTATGCACCAGTTCGTTGCCCCACACAAGGGCAGTTTTTTTGTAATGGATGCCTAATTTGAGTTTGTTTAAATGGTACAATTATAATGAAGAGGTAACTACTGTGGCTAAGGATACAAGAACAATTTGGAGTTCAATCATCACATTTTGGGTAACCTACCTACACGGGATGAAGAAATGAATATAAGTTAATAATTAACGCAAGCCTTAAGCCTTTATCTTTCCTCAATTAACTAGTATGTGACGAATTTTCGGCAAAAAATGGACTTTCATTTTAGTTTCAACTATCAAGGACACGTCACAACCGATTCTGTTCCTAACGCAACCCTCGCTCAGCTCAATCACCGACTTTTGGTATGATGCTGAAATGTGGAGCATAGGAATTTGTAGGAAACCGTCAGATCCAGCCCGCTACAATTTTATCTCGATGTTCAATAGACAAAACAATCAGCAGAATACATCTTCCAGCTACACCCCTAACACGGACTGGAAACAAAATCTTTTATCCAAGGAATAAAAACGTGAAAACGTGCTGGCAATGATGATTATACTTACTGGCATACGCCTCTTGATCACGATGGTGCCTAGGCGGCGGCGGGTCTCGGAACGAGCATATCCACTCGTCCTTCACTCGCAGTATACGGCCCGTCACACGGGCGTAGTACTCGTAGTTGTCGCGCCCGAATAGATCCCCGGCGCTGAACTGCTCGATTAACTGGCGCATTATGCGGGTAGCCACCTGGTGATACCACAACGTGTAAGGGCTTGTCGACCTTCGAACCGCGTTCTGTACCATATCGTAGTTTGTTTTTTAGTTGCGTATGAAGCGCTTCGTCAGCTCGTTTAAAATACGTCGCGTGCGTATGCTCTTAATATGTTTGTTACTTATCTAAGAAATATAGCAGTTACACAAACTTTCAGGCCCCCTGTAAGGGCGGTGGACAACATTTTTGTTCCTCCTATTTTACCCGCACAAGTGGAGTAAAACAGCGGATAGGCAATTATGTCTACCGCCCGTAATTGGGATGCTGATGTTGGGTAGCGCATGAAGATGTGGATGGTAAGGTGAGGCATTTTGCCAATCTGGCTTGGTTTTGCTTTGCTAAGCTGATAAGCATTATAGATCATTACCTACATGATATCATTCACGGCGAATTGAGTTTTTTCCCTTGATGATGCTTACATATTTGCTACAATAAGTTTTATTTATTATTGTTTGTTAGGCTTTCCTTTGACCACTATCTCATGATAATGAATGTTTTGCCCAACCTTAAGGGTTACCCATACGCATGTCCTGCAGACACATCGTGAATAAAAATACAATTAAAATTTTTACCTAAACAAGACATGCGCCGGATTAGCGATCAAATCTTTATTATGTCTGTTAAATTCAAAACTATATGCACGAATAGAATTGCCAGCAATAAGATTGTACTAACAAAGTATGTACTGTCAGCTCATAAATTCGGGTGTCGCTTAATTGGATTAAGTTTAGATGATTCAGTTCTAGGCAGGATATGAGTAACCAAATTCATGAATCAAGCTCTTATCAACGGTTCGGGACAGTATACAAACAGTAAGGGCGCTATGGAGAAATCTCATAACTTGAACATAGACTACTACAACGGATATGCTGAACACGAATCTCGCGCAGTAAAAAGAAATCAAAGCAAAATTACTTTTTATTAGAATCGAGCAAAATCCGAGATGTGGTAACAACGGAAAGATGTTGTGTTCTTTTCAAACGGATATCGACAAGAATGTTTCCATTGCATTCTCACTTGTTTCCTCTAGTGAAGAATTTCATCTGTTTCTTCCACAATGTAAGGAATTATAAGTATCTGGGAGTAGAAGAATTGTCAGTTTATATGACGTTATCAATTTTTAACGCGTCGCTAATGTCAATTCACTAACAACCGTATGTTAGTGTGCGTATTCTAAATCAAGTAGATTCTACCGTTAGCTCACCTACTGTTTGTTACCTTTGTTACATTGTATTAACAAGAAGTTTACCACACGTGACAATATTAAACAGGTGATGCAATAGATAGGCTATTTCTACGAAGGAATTAAGGCTTAGAAGGTCCGTGGTTAGTGATTAATCTAAAACTAATTTCATTCCTATGAAAACGTGTAAGTATCGCAAAGTATTTAACTACTAAATTGGACGTGCCAGTAAAAGAAAACTAGAAATTGCAATACCTAATAAATAAGTCGATAACTGGAACACAATACAACTAAGCGAACTCAATAAAATTGACATACTGGTTATACTGCAAATATTCCTAACAGAACCTCAGTTAAATGCTAAAATGCAGTTTATATGTAAAAGCAAAAGAAAAACAGTACTTTTAGCGAACCACAAAGTTTTCTACTATTTAGTACCTTATCCCAATCAATATTCTGATAGCTCTTTTCGTAACTATAAAAACAACGTTACAATACAATACAATACAAAAATTCTTTATTGTACACCAAGAATTAAAATAAAAATAAAAAAGATACAGAAATAAACAGCTTAATCTATAGTACAATCGGCGGACTTATCGCTAATAGCGATCTCTTCCAGTCAACCTTTGGATGGAAAGAATTACTGGAGAGATAAGAAACGAACGAACGTTACATTTTTTAATTGCGACAGAGTACTAAATAAAACTGTTTAAATATTTTTGCATTTGACTACATGTATAATAAAAAAAAGTGAATGCGAGTAAAAGCCGGATACTGGCGACAGCTACATATTACATTACTTTTCGTTATACTCACGCTAACTTCAGCCTTTTGCCGCATGTTATAGACAGTTTTAATAATCCATTGATATAATACATTTTTTTTAAAGCTATTTACAAACTAAACGCTGTGCTTTACATACTATAGAGTTAGACATAGTAACCGGACATGGAATTTGAAACCCCATGTGATACAATTATGTGGTTATATACTTCCAAAACGTTACAAAATCAAACACCGTTTCAAAATTTTTTCATTTAAAGCATTAGTCTCTCCTATTTATTTTTTTTTAAATGTAATCGAGTGAAGTGACGAGCTAGTCGTTCGCCTGGTGTTAAGCGACACGGCCGCCCATAACAGATTGCAGTGTCACTCGGAACTAGTCGGAACTCTACATTAGTTTCGCATGACACTGCGCACTGCGCACGTCATCCTGAGACATCCATCACACAGTCTAGAAAAGTTTTCTAGTTCGTTAAGTCTCATTTGCCCAGTAATTTCACTAGCTACAGTGCCCTTCAAACCGGAACACAGTAGTGCTTGCACACTACTGCTTGGCGGTAGAATAACTGGCAAAGCGGTGGTACCTACCTAGACGAACTTTGCAGAAAAGTCCTACCACCTAGTATTAGAAGGTAAAAGTTAGTTTTTTGTTTGTTGCCAATTGAATGGCATATTTACACTTTAATTGTATCACCGACCAAATCTCTAACGCGTGCAAAACTCAAACTCAAATTCTTTGTTGCAAATAGGCTATTTTTAGCACTTCTACAAGTCAAGACTATTTAAATTCAACTCCTTTATCAGATAAGAAACCCTATTAGAAATCCCACTTACATTACAACTGGCTGATAATAAAGCTGTTTATTGACTTTGTACGATAAGGGATGTTATCAATGCAATCTTTATAACGTTTTAGTTGCCATATACGAGGAACCACTAAAATGATGATAGTTTAGCTTCAAATTGACTTTTATTTATTAAGCTCAGGCCCCAGCGTCGTGTCCGTGAAGCGGCAGTGTCAGAGACGCGAAATTATTTGGTACCCATCGCTCCCGCAGGGAATTGCTGCGCGGCCAATTGGGAATCCATTTTCTCGATACCTTTCTTTTTATCCCGATACCTTTTTTTACCCTTTTTCGCCTTCGGTTTAGATATCTATATTTTTGTACATAATCCACCCCTTTTTTTTACCAGAACTTCGACCGAATACGTTTGTAATTCAAATCTATAACCCCAACTATCGTTGCATAGCGTAATTATGCAGGATTCAGTGCGTGAAATCAAAGTAGAAATGCGACATGACTTCACGTGACCCCACGCATGGCTCATTACACTTTGTATAACTGCAGTAGGGCTGCTACCACGTAACTTATTTCATTATTTATTGATTAGTATTTCTGATTCCATTTGAATAGCCGACTAATGGTATTGTATTATTATGGTTATAAAAGTACAATCGATTTTAAAACTTATTCGGTTTATGAGCATGTACACTTTTGATTAACTAGCAAACTACCTTTCAAGAAATCCGTTTATATTCATCAACAAATTAATTTCAAAGGAACGTTTACAAAAACACGTCGACAACCCTACAGTAACTAATCGTATGACAGATGTTGCAACTGACCTTGAATCTTTGTACGTCCTCCATTGTGGCGGTTTTGCCGTCGGACACGCAAGAGTGGAAGAACGATGGAGCCACCGACACGCCCAGGGCTTCGGACGTCATACCTGTACCTGGAAATGAAACGTAATATAGTGATTTACTAACGTTTATTGCGTTTGCCGTAGTCAAGATTGTTGGAGATTCGTCTCATGAAAGAAAGCAGCGAGTGTGTTTTTTTTTAGGGATATATCAAAGTAATTTTTTTTTATAGCAGGAGTACTAAAGTGACCGATATAGCTCTAACATTTAGCAAGTTGAAATGGCAATGGGCATGCCATATCGCTCGTAGAACTGATAACCGATGGGGAAGAAAGGTTCTCGAGTGGGGACCACGAACCGGAAGACGCAACGAAGGCCGGCCCCCCACTAGGTGGACCGACGATCTGGTGACAACCGCGGGGAACCGATCGATGCAGGAGGCGAGCAGTCACTCGAAGTGGCGCTCTCTGGGGGAGGCCTATGTTCAGCAGTGGATGTCTTGAGGCTGTTGATGATGATGATGAATTTTATATAGATTATTATACTATAATCACTAACCGTTGTCCGTAGGCGTGTATAGTGACAGATCACGGCCTTGACTAAACGTTACAACCCTGACCATTCACTATTCATAATCTCAGATTTCTTTTAGTTCAAGAATAAAACCACTCTAGCTAAGTAAACATCCCACAAGACCCAAAATCCAAATTAACCTTCGGTTTCAAATGTCACCTAACGAAACCAAGACCCAGTAACATAGCGCAGACCTAGGTACCATGTAGATCGTGACACGATTATAACCACTGGGCCGGATGACCTGGATTTATGTTGAACAGATGAAAGATCAGCTCTGACGACCGCATATTGCTGAACAAAGAGATTTCTTCTATTTTGATTGAAGGAAATACAAACATTCTCTTATGTTTCAAGGAAGCAATTGTGTGTTTATACCCTATGCTAAGTGATAGGATGAAACTGATGACTATAATGAAATAATACCTACTGCAATGACAAGAGCTTAACCAATATTTTGGCGCTTTGCTAGGGAATACTTAGTCACAGAATAAACAAGTTGGCTTCTACGCGTTTTCACAATATACACCCCGTAATTCAATACCGCAGACTAAATAATGTCCAAGTAATAAAGCCAAAATAGCGTGTATAATTTTTGTGTCCTAAAAAAGTAATTGCGTACGACAATTAAAGCTGAAGACAGCGAATTAGCTCCGACTGAAAGTGAGTTTGTATGAAAAAGCGAAATATGCCCATTTGTGGTTCACGCAAGGCATGGTTAATGAACTATTGTTTACATTCACTATTACTAAAAACTGATACATTAAAATGGAGTTAGATACGGCTTTCTTTTTATTGTCATTTATCAGTGAGTATTGTTAGAACGCGGTAACAGAGCTCCATTAGCAATCGATAGATTACAATACAACGTATACTATAAACTCGACACCGTGCAAACACAACATAAGCGCAGAGGCGAGGAAAGGTATAACTAATTTCATTTATCATCTTTCTCTGCATGAGGTGCTGCCAGATTAAGAATAAATAAAAACGTTGTAAACCACCTTTGAAAATTCTAAATATTTTTCGATATAACATACACTGTTGGCTGCCATAATTAGGATCGGAAAACAAGATAAAACTACTCCATGAAAATAACTATAGTAACAGTTTTACAATACGTTGATGATGACACATATTCCCCTATCTAAAATGGCTGGACGATAATTATTTGAATGTTATCAGTCCATCGTCATCATCCAACTACCTACGTCAGACAATTTTAGCTATAAACGAAGCTGGGGCAGGGAACACTGAAAATTTCATCTGAAAATGATCCCTCTTTTCTTAGGCACAAGGTGCAGCGAGTTACAGTATGAATTATGCTTGACAAGTTAGGGCAATCGCACTGCATTCTTGTCTGGTGTATGACGATGATTGACGTAGTAAATAGATGTAAGATACAGATGTGTTCGTACGAATATGGTGCATGCCAAAGGCGACTGACAATGGCAATCCACTTATGCTGACAATAGCCAACGCACATCAAAGTTTAGTGGATAGGTGTACTTGTCTAGCTACAAATAGTTTAAGTTTATTGGTTCTACAATTTTCGGAATATTTCGTAAGTTTAATTCAGGACCTAATGTAAAGGAACGTTAGTCACAAAACTGATTATTTCAGCACAACTTCTACACTGTCGATGCTAAAGTAGGTCAAAAAACTAAATCCCCGTGAAAAAATCAATAGCACGATGGGGACATCAAAGAACCCTGACATGGAACTTGCAGCTCTCGAAAACCATTAAGCACACAACCAGATCCCATTGACTAAAGAAGCAAGACTGAACAAAAGCAAACATTCGTCGCCGACATTAATAGAACGAACATAAAAAATTACGCTAATTATGGCAATTGCACGCGAGCTCGCGTGGGCGCGTATGATGCAACCGGCTTCGCATTAATTGTGATTATTTAATCTTTGAAGCGTCTTCATGTGGTTTTTGTTGCTCAATTTTAAGATTCATGAAGCCCGCTCGAGTGGTTGCGCTGTTTCCTCATTACGCGTTATGTCAACAGAGTTTTGAGTGCGGATTGTTTAGTGAGAATTAGATTACGTTCTTGTTTACGTGTCGTTCATACTTGAAGCGAAAACATTTTCTACTTCCAAAATACAGTCGGTAAGAAGACAGTTGAAGGCGAACGGAAGTGCAGTACCTATAGGTACACTGCACATGCACAGTTCTTGAGATCTGTGTATTTATATTCGAACAACAGTCCCAGTCCTGTACTGTACTAAATACCTTTTTTCTTCATCACCACTTGGGGTGTAAACTGCATTGCGATCGTTAATGTCATTAGTCGGACGTTTCTTTACAAACGAGTTCATGCAGGCGTAAGGTTGCCACCAGCTAAGCTAGGAATTGGATTGGACTTCGAAGAAATAAATGCACCACACTAAAACGTATGCAGAATCTTTAAAACTGGCATTATTGTGCGTTTTATCTCTATTTCCGAAGTTTTTATGATACATTTTTTACACCTTGTAACTTCGGTACACGAGCAATGCAATAACCATTTTAATTGGCTAATTGATAAGGCCTATTACAATCTAAATGAGTACTACAATAATTAAGTCATTAGCATTACCCTGTCTAGGTACCTACGTGGTACTCAAATAATTCATCCCTAGTCAATAAGAAATTTCCCGATTTTTTTTATGTGGACCTTTCATGTTCTTTATTTGTAATTGTGTATAATTATTGTAATATTTTTGTGTTGGTACTCGATGTATATTATATTATCACTAATAAATTTTTTTTTTGTTGTTAAAATATTGTACGTTCGAAATGGACAAAACTGTTGCAATATAATAAAGATCATATTGTACACAGCTTAACAATAAAAATTATTCTATTCTATTCTAATCCATAACTTTTGATATGAAATGTCCTTCAGGAATCACCAAAATTGACACAGGATGGTCTCCCAAAAAAGAAAGACAGTAGACAACCCTACGTGCGCAATGCGCATTGCCATCAGATATGGTAACTCGCAACACATGTCTAAAGACAAATAGAGCGGAACCCTGTGGGAAATTAAATGACGTCATTCCTCAACATCCGTGGAGCGACCTTAGCACTTGGCTAAGGAAGTTAGTCATTAGTCTCTCTACTACAATATTTGCAAGTTACAATCCCTACTGTAAGAAAGTAAATATTTTTCACATGAGATACAGAAGTGAGCGTGTTAGCTGTTAGAGATAATTTTTCTGTGTACGATTACTCAATATTTGTGGTAATTAGACCTAGAGCTTAGCGGAAGTATCTCGTTTCCTTAGTGTAAGATGTAAAGTATGTTAGGAATGTAATAGCGGTTAAGTGTTAGCAAGCAGATGATGAATAGAACGATTGTAAAACGACGTATAATTATAGTAAATAATTAAATAATATGATAAAAACAAACCTGCTTTTTCAGCATTTGACGCCATAACCCGAAACGTGCCAAACAGCAGGACCAGCAGTCTCTGTGTGCAGACAGGGAGTGACAGCAGTAATCTGTAGACAAAGTATCCATCATCATCACCAATTTATCATCAACTCCGTCCGTTCCACCCACACTTGTTCACATACGTCCACACTCACACCCATCACGTTGTGCGTCAATCGACATTGTCAGTTCGATCGCTAAGATAAGATTCTACGAAGCTTTCCCATTTTGCAGAACCGGCGAGTGAGAAAAGAAAAAACTCGCATTGATCCCTGGAAAGAATCAGGGGGCTTCAACTCCGAATGCCAATACGTCGATGTATTTTCGAATTCACACAACTTTCTAAACAAATAGGTGCCAAAATGGCGTCGATGTTTATCGAAGAACAGGATAGGAAGGGCAGCATTTTTGCCATCGCCATAAAGCTACCCATCAGCAACATATATTAACATGTTCCTACTTCCTACTAATAACATCGAGCAACCTTCGTCTCAAGCCACTTCGCCTTGACGGCTCGCCGTGTCCCAGCTTCCAAAAATATTTGCATTACACATAATACATTTTATAGTGCGAAGTTCCTGGAAGATTTGTGTCGTCTTTTTGTAATTTAACACGGTGGAAACTATGATTTACGGTTTCTGTAATAAATAACGCGCCTAGGTACTAAAAGAGCAACATAGTAGTGGCGCATACTCACTAGTGGTCTAGAAACTAACCTTTAAAGTTTTGAACTATCGAATTTGTTCCATCTATCTATACCATCATTATGTGTGTCGGGAAGACTGTAAAGGCCTGTTATATGAAATTATATTAAGTATAAAGTTAAATTAATATTTATAAAATTAATGACTATACCTGATCACAATAAGTGCCTGCAAAACAAGGTAATCTAAGTTTATATAAATTCAAAGCTACAAATAGGTACAGGCTCTACCGCAATGCAAATGATTTTATCAAACCGACCTAATTCGAACGGGAAAATTTACATAATAAGCAGAGGTCGATCACCCCATGGCATCGTAACAGAGTAACACCTGCCTGTAAATTTACGCAGGACTTGTATGTTACGGCGCCGACGCATATAGACTGTAGTAAAGTAATCATTACGATACTCATTTCAATGAGTGTTTTTAAACGATAAGAACGATGTTCTACTGAGGTTACCGTGCCAATATTTCTAGAACATGGGCTACTTAGGTATTTATTAAACTGTGAAAGGATTTATTATAGGTTTGTCATTCCAATAATGCAGCTGCTTCATGGTATAGTAACTATAGAGGATCTATAGCTCACTGCTTTTGGAAATTACAAAATAGTTGTTAACTTTGATCAAGCTCATCGAACTTAGACATTACTTCCGTTTATTTACTAGCTGCTGCCCGCGGCTTCGCACACGTGGACTAATATTTGATTCATCGTGATAAATATTATCTTAATGTCCTTTCCCAGGGTTCAAAGTGTCTACATATAAAATTACATTCCAGGTCTATTTAGCCGGGTCATGAAAAGGTAACAAACAGACAAAGAGGTTATTTTTGAATTTAATATGGTTGTATGGACGTAATTTTTTACTGAAAGAATTACTTTGTCTTTCAGCCACGACAAACTTAAAGAATAAATAAATATATATATAGATAAATATAGCAGCTCTTGCAATCAAACACTTGTTCCCCGTTTCCCCTAGTTTGTTTCCATTGTATATGATCATTGCTCATGCGGGTCAATTTCATGTTTCATAGATTATTAGATAAAATCGTAATTACACAAGTTAGTTAACTTCACATTTCACATATTTGGTTCAGCTTTAATTCAGTTATTTAAGCCAAAAGATACATTATAGCATTGGTAATGTCTTTAGTATCTACATGTCTTTAGTATTTATGACTTTTTTTTTACAAAGCTCTGTTGTTTGGGCGCAGCGCGATGGCAATAGTTTCTTCAAATACCTACCTATTTCTCAAATTCATCGTCACTAGAGTGAATTTTCAACTGGAAAAATACAGGCGTTTAAATTGATTGCAGTTAGTTGAACTAATCCTGTATACAGGATCCATGGAGGACTGTAACATCTTATATTATTCTGCTGAACTAAGTTAGTTAGAATAATACAATATCTATCATTGCGGTGAGATCCACTCAGACTTCCAAAAGAGAGACTAAAACTTTTATCGCATAAGAATGAGACCTTTAATAACAATGAGCTTTCATATATACGAAGTCTATTCTTCAATAAAGCGACATATCAATGAATTTGCTACATTTTTCACTTCAGCTACGTGCTAAATTATGTTCTGTAGTTCAGCTTATAATGTAGGAGTGCTGTCACCATTTTTGATGGAGATCTATGTGAAACTATACCCCTCGATTTGTCAAGCTTTTGTCCAACAAATATAACAACAAAGCAGGTATGAATGTATGAATGACGAGTGACAGAGCGCATGGGCGGCGCATTGTCACGCTCCAATGAGCATTGCTAACGTGCTCAACGCGTTGCCCCCCATTATACAGTACACAGGCTTGTTGTATTGTGTGTGTCACTTGTCAGTCACCTACAGCCCTGGTCGGGAACATGAGGGACTACGCTACGACCTACGACCTTGGTAGTTGAACACTCATCACAGTTTAAGAATGTCAAGGAGAGAAATGAATGAATGGCACCAATAAATCCACCACAGCGTTAGGATTTTTATCATTTTTCTCTTCATGAGTGTAATATGTAGATATTTGAGACTAAGGGGAACGAAACTAATGTTATGTGGGTACCTTTACTGATGTAGAATGATAATAATTTCATTATTCTGAGAATTTTAGGCAAGTATCAAAAGTAAAGAAGATTGTATAGTCATTTAAACTCGAAAGTTTAAATATTAGATATCATTCCATAAAGAAATTATTAATAGTTGCCCTCCAGGCCACCACCCTTTTAGCACCCACGAATATTACAAATACAATTATTACATATTGTCAATTACCTACTGATTTTTATTCTAGTAAGCTTCGCAAAATATTTAACAGTACATTTCAAAATGTAGTATGAATAGTGAATACGTGATCAATAAAATATTCCGGCTTCGTCTGTCGGCACTGTCGATGTCGCATGCAGTGTAGTAGACGAAGTCGTAAACTGCGGGACTTGTTGTGTGACCTACGACCCTTGTTGGGGTTCCAAGAGCTCGTCAAGCGGGATGATCATCATGCCACACATTCTAGTTGTTTGCCAATATGATACACATTTCAACAGTAGGTACAAGCAGCTGCCGACTAAATTTAAATAAAATTAGTATCAACAGTCGGGAGACTGTTGATAATAATTTTTAGCTGTTTTAAATAAAAATTAACAGCAGCAAACACATTTACCTAATATTTGATAAAATAGGACCTATAAGTTTTTACTTATCAACTGCCTTAGCACCTACACAACGTATCTACATAATGTCAATATAAGAATCTGCAACATGTTTTAAAGATGGTGATTTGAAAGTTTAAAAGATATATTCGTCAAGATGACCACAATTTACTCAACTCAAAATGCATGAAATTACATTTCAGAAAAGCAATGCCTAAGCATACAATTACAAAGTTAAAAGCCAGACGAGGGTCAGTCACGGTTCACGAAACATTACCTAGTTGCGAACAAAACTTGCCTTCACAAGATGCACTGTCGAAACAATGACGAAAACGCATCGTGGATCTTCCAAACTATAAATGGAAAACAAGGTTACTATTCGTTCATCATGATCATGTCTAACAGTGTTAAAGCTACAAGATTTGCATATTGTCTTAGAATAGAAAATAGTGCAATAATATTATGCCCGACAAGAAAAACTGTTTCCAAGTTCTTTTCGATAGCATACAATTTGGATCATTTGTGTATCGCATAATTTCACCGTTACCATGCGCCCGCGCATCAATTTCCCGCACCAGAATTCCGGCCGTATCTATAAACAACCATTGTTCACATACGGCCCATAATACGGTGGTATTGTGAAAGCACAACCATACATTACTGTGCGAACAATGACAATGGCAATGTGATATTCTGTGTTCTCCCATCGGACGTGGTGGATATTGAATTTAATGATTTAACAGATGGGGCAGCTAAACGTTGTCCCAGAGACGATCGTGATCTTTTGATTTATATAGTCGAATAACTTGAACTCTTTGTTATCTTTCTATGAGTACTCTTTCTACAGAACTGTTGGCTCATTCACCGTTTTTGATTAGGTATAGATTTAGAATAGATCGATGTTATGTTATAAAGCCGCATTTATCTTTTTATTTATGTGATTGAATGACGTGACGAGCCAGTCGTTCACCTGATGTTAAGTGACACGGCCGCCCATAACAGACAGTCTCTTATCTAATGATCTTGTAATTTTATTGATCTATCTCTGGAACCATAATGAAAATTGGATGATTCCTTAACGAATGACGGATTCTTGTCATGTCTGCACACAGTAATTCAAAATTAGTTATAATTAAATTCTAGGAGTGGTAAAGGATAAAGGGCAGAACTGACGTCCCACTTGGGGTGTATTGGGTGTTTCGCTCCCAGCCTTTACCATGGCGTTTGACCTGATCCAAAAGCGTCTGGCTTTTATATTGTAAGCTTTTAGTGTATTTAAATAAATAAATAGCTAACCTGCAGACTCCACAACATATCAGAGCACCACTTATTAGTCGCTGACGCAGCAGTTCAAGCACTCAAAAGTATAAGATATTTTAAGGCCAAAAAAATCGACAATTTTTTTTGCTTTGATGATGGTCGAACGGTCGATCATACATTCAATACAATAAGCTGGTGGTGACTGGTGACTCATTAAGTCATCATTGTTAATGTTACCTAGATATTAGCATAAAAATATTGATTTAAAAAAAATCATCATGCCTTGTCACATCATCACATACCTGTCAAATCTGCCAATCAAAAGAAACCCTTTTAAGATCCATGACAAGGATGCATTCAAAGAAGCATAACTGTGTCCTTTTATGTAAATGAGGCATACCAGATATCCACTCCTGCTGCCTTGGCACGGACTGTAGACAAAATTGGCTTTCACCGTTTTATGTAATTTTCTTCATACTTGCTATACTTGTCAGTCAAGTGGAGTAAAACAGGGCAAAGACAATTTATACCGTCCGTGCTAGGGCAGCAGGTATAGCATGGTACAACCTTCGATAATATTGTCACTTGACATCAGGAGCGTTGTGGTCAGGCGCTAGAACCTTACACTGTCTGATAGAAAAAAATGCTAAAAACATACAAAATCTTTCAGTAACACTGTCCACTTTGTCACACACACGCACTTCCAGGCATCGCAGTTATCACAAGAACTTCTGCTCTTCTCTTTCTGACGCATTGACGAAAAATTTTATGATGTAATTTGTTGTATGTATGGTTTAGGAATGAGGAGATCCGCAGGAGAGCTAAAGTGACCGATAAAGCTCTTAGAGTTAGCAAGTTGAAATAGCAATGGGCAGGCCACATCGCTTCTAGAACTGATAACCTATGGGGAAGAAAGGTTCTCGAGTGGCGACCACGAACCGGAAGACGCAGTGTAGGCCGGCCCCCCACTCGGTGGACCGACGATCTGGTGAAAGCCGCGGGGAGCCGATGGATGCAGGAGGCGAGCAGCCGCTTAAAGTGGCGCTTTCTGGGGGAGGCCTATGTTCAGCAGTGGACGACTTCAGGCTGTTGTTGTCGATGATGATGATGATGATGATGATGATGATGATGATGGTTTAGCAAATTATACTTGGACCCATATTATTTTTGATATAATATAAAACCGATCACCCTCCTCTCTGCAAACTATTCTTTCTTGGATTTGTCAGTTTACTTGACATTGGCGGAATTGTGGTGGGATGACAACACCACAGAGGCCATTAACCAAGAGTTGAAGTTAAAGTGAAAACCAAAAAGAAGAGACAGTAACAAGTTTGTATGTATATTGAACTATTCCCAACCACAAATCAGTAGGGTAGGGTGGTCCCAATACGTAAACCCATACGTAAGTTACGTGCGCTTTGACACGCGCCTTTATAGACTTATAAATTACTTGCAAATTACATGTAAATTAATCTGTATGGCATATACATTATACCGTCGACTCACCATTTCTGTGTGCCTGTTAAGTAAAACAATTGAACGATTGTTTGTACCTGTTTAGCAAGCTGATAGCATTTTAATTCATTTTATCAGTTGGTTTTGGAAATACTCTACTAAATTCTTTAGCAATGCAGTTAGAAATTTACATTTTAGGTCATAATTATTCTTATTCGCAAGGATCTTTTATTAGTTTTCTGTAAGACTAAATTAAATCAGCCATACACCAACCATAACAATATTATTAAGAGATAAAAGTCAAGCAAAATATACATAGGCAACCATCTTAACAATCTAACACCCTCTCATTGATTTATGCTTGTATGTACAAAATTTTGACAGCTCTTAAGTTCACACTAATTATCTCTCTAGCTCCCGGTTTCTCACACGTTAGTCAAACCCGTGTAAAGTCAACGAATGAAAAATACTGTACCCTCATCAGTTGAAGACAGCCGATGATCACAGGCAACCAATGAGCATTCAGTATTAATTGGTGTCTCAGGTTGACATGAATTTAACAATAGTACTAGAACCCACAGGTAATGTGTTGAAGAGGGAAGTTAATAGACCTTAGTATGAATGAGCATAAGTCTAACAATAACTTTAACAGCACTAGCTCAGCACTAGCTATGCCAGCAAGCCAGATTCTCCCTTTTCAATTTCAAATTCAGGTGGCATAAGCAGAGTTAACACATAAGACACAACAAGCAGTACAAAACTGTTACTAAACATAAAGCAAGATTTGATTTCTATTTACTCGTAATTTTGAATTATAATCCAGATCTAGATGATGTTAATTACCTTGTTATTAATCAATGAAAAATGAATAAGGACATCAACAACCAACAACACACATTCATATTTGAGGACTGGACCAATCTACTCATTTGAGTGCTCAAATGAGCAGCTACTTGCAATTTGCGAAAAACAACTTTAAACAAGTGTAAAATTACAATTTACCTGCGTATTTCATCAACTTGTTGCTCTTCTGGCAATTCCACAGCTGCAAAGAGGTGCATCTCACCATCGCGCCCAAACACTCCCCCGGGTATTTTTCTAGACAATGAAACTATATTATCGAAAAGAGTTTTGCTTGAATCAAAATTTTATATTACTTTTTGGTTACAAATGGTATATGATATATCTACCTACTCTATAGGATCAACTACAGTTATCTCTGTGACTATTGTCATGATAAGAATTCTGTGGACGTAGTAATGTAAAAAGATCTGATATCACACAATGATTACACTAAATCTTATCTATAAGTTATTATATTTGAACATGGTTTTGTTTACAATACAAAAGTAAACAATGTAATGCAAGCATTTTGGGCAAAATTCTCATCATTTCATTAATATACAATAAGCTATAGCCACTTTGTTTACTTTCTATTTATTCACTTTTTCCATATTTCTGTAAGAATCATTCCTTTTGGCCTTTAATGGAAATAATTGTTTGGGGGTCACCTGGCAGTTAATGTGTTAATTTGATACCAGGAATTAATCTGTCATCAGAAATCATCTAGTCTGATCATGTAGGTGCCTCTACATGGAATGAATAAAAGCATTATAAAAACTTATTGGTCTACTCTGGCCAGGCATCTTATCTATAGTATTTATATGGTATTTCTAAAATGTAAAATTGATATATCTACCTTCTTTTTATTGTTAAAAAGTATCACAATTTAAACTCACCGGAGAAACTTTTTCAGGACACTTGCAATAGTATAGACAGAGTAGTTATCTACATTGACCAGCCGGCCAGTCTGCAGGAAATGAATGAGTTTCTTCATAGCTCCTTGGTGTCCTGGCGCGCGAAAAACATCACGGCGAAGAGGGGCTTCCTTGTTGAGCTTCAATATCAGCACCTGACAACCAGTAGCTTTTTAACCAAATACTTCGATACACGAAAGCTCTACCAAAGCACGGATCTCGAACGAGGTAGCCAAGTACCCAATGAAATGACGACAAAGTATTAAATGCTCACAATAAGGATTATTTCACAAAATAAAGGGACGCCAGATTGTTACCAAGATACTAACAAGCAAGGGTCCCGGTATGTCGTCCTTGCATACTTCATGTAGTGGAACGCCAAACTTCACTTTTTCCAGCCGCCTAGGATAGGGCAAGGAATTGGGATGCCCGCAAGACGTGACCACATTGCTTAATGTAGCTGCTCGTCGATGCATTCTTCTGGCCCAATTACTCATTTTGCCTATTTTCTCTATGGGTATGCTTCAATTTATGTTCAAGCTAAAACGTTCACAAGCATCTTGGGTGGAGAGGCTGCTGCATGACTGCTGTCAATAAAATTGTTCTTGCTTTGATTTATATAAATTCGTTTAAGTATATAAGTAGTTGCGGTAAATTTAATCATTAGTATACTTTTTATTATTTAAATATTTAATTAAAAATACGTCGGAAGAATAAAACGAACGAAGAACGCGTCCAACTCGTCGCGTCGCTGCGTTTACCACAGGCTAAAAATATTTAAAAAAATAAAAAAACTTCTCTACCGGTGCTGCCATGTCAAAAATCGGGACGACGGTAAATGAAACAAAAAAAATCGTTAGGTTCTAAAAAGTTCGGTAATTGCATTAGGAAACAATCGGTGATGACACTTTACTATGAAGAGCTCAAACTAATATTGTTTAGAAGCAAAATGATGTCATTCTTCGGGCCTTTGTCAGTGCCGGCGTACCGTCCGTTCTCGAACGGAATGGACTTATGCGCGATGACGGCAAGAGGCCCGACGGAATGACTTTAATACCTTGGAAGATGGGATGGCCATTAGTATGGGATGCAACTTGCGTCGATACTATGGCACCGTCCCATCTTCCCGAAACTAAAAATCAGGCTGGTAGCGCTGCTGCTAAAGCTGAAAACCTCAAATGGCGCAAATATGGAAGCCTTGACAGAGGATGCATGTTTGTGCCGTTTGAGGTAGAAACTATGGGACCTTGGGGACCAGGTGCTTTTGAAGCAAAAGGAAAAGATTTAAAAAAATATTATTTTTTAAAATGGCGCGGGCGGTTTGATTGCGGCGGGAAAAAAATTTTCACTGATTTGGATGAAAATCGATAACTCCAAAGATGTTGATCAACATTCTCAAATCAAATTTTGACATTCGCTATTTTTCAATGCGGCTGCCATACAAAGGTACTAGTACCGAAATATCAACTTTCTTCTTTTGCGCCTTCAATACGAAAGTTTTAGAAAAGTCGTTCCTGGGGATCAAGTAAGTATAGATATTATATGGGTTAAAATGCAATAACAGCAAAATCATCAATCAATTCATTTTCAAGATGGCGGATATAGACATGCTGACTCACAGTAAAATTTATAATTATCTAATCCGAATGAAAATCGATATCTGAAAATCCACCGGTATACTTGGTAAGAATTATGTGAGCAAATTTTTTTGATTCTGCCATTTTGAAAAACTGCGAACATATGATTTGACTTTTTCAAGATTTTTGATTTGTATTTAATGCCGAAACTATGAGGCTTTTGTGAGGAAGGTTTATTCTAATATTGTACGGCATTGAGAGGAGCAAATGGTGAACAAACATTTTTTTCAAGATGGCGGTTTTTGTTCCGTATCCGAAAATAAAGATGCTCCTATCGGGATATAAATTGACATTTGAGTTCCCAAAGGATGCTGATCAAGATGGTTTGGTCAAATTTTGACTCATTTCATTTCAATATGGCTGCCATACATATTTTTATCGAAATTGCTGTTTTCCGTTTATCGCTTCTGTATAGTGGCCGTTGTTCATCCTCGTGGGCTGTGCTACACCTCTTTCACCATTTCATTTTTCTTTATGACATTCATTTTTTCTCGAAAACTATGTTTTCGACACCCCTTTTATGAGGAGGTTACCCCTCAACCCTTATATTAATAACACATAAAGGAAAGCCCTACCTAAACTTCTGTGATACATATAGTATAGGTACCGTTGTAGAATAAAATAAAGAAGTTTTTAAAGGCATTCAAGATGGATTTGTGTAGTTTAATTTTTAAATTAAGTGAAAAGTTAGATTTTGTAGATTTTAATTCACATTTTCCTGGAATTAAGACCTTAAACTAATTATTTTAGTATTTTATGAATTTAAAATTACCTTGAAAAGATCAAACATACATTTGAGACCATAATCAATCAAACATTTTGCCAGAAACATGCACCGAGAAAAGTTGTAGACCCTACAAATCGTAATGTTAAAGCGTCTTGCAATATTCTCAAAAAACAGCAATTTAACTTTTTTTAATTACAATTTTTTTACATAAAGTGGGTTTTATTTGAGAGTTCTATTTTCCAATACGCCGACCAGGTTCAATAACCAAATCACCTGTAGGTACATGCCTGGAATTACCTGAACAGTAAGGAAAGTAGCGTTGTGGTGGCAACATTATTGTTAGAACGAAAGGCACAATTATATCATAGCTGCAAAGTTTTGCTGATTCTTTGACTCAACTACATTTTCCGAGTGTTTAGGCGCAACTAATCAGGCATTCGTGCACTAGGATGCGTTCATGATATTTTATTTGTTTTTATTCCGATACAAGTACTGTCTTTTCGATACAAGTAGGTGTTTTCTTTTCTATACAAGTACTTTCGTCACGTTCAGATATTTGAATTACAGTACATTTTTGTTAACATTAGTTCTGATTTTAATATTAACATACGTTTGTCGTACTACCGTACGTGACATGAATAGACATGGATTATGGTACAAATACCGCATGGTACACCAACTAAGCAAGTAAGCACACGCTGCGATCGCGCCGGCCGCGCTTCTGTTTCTAATACTGGGCTATGCTATGCACTATGGTTGCGCGTCTGTCACGTGACGCGCTGCTTAAGTCGCCTAAATCTTACAAACCAGCCCTTAAATTAGGCAATATTAGGTTACATTAAAGAAAAAATGTATTAAGGCTGTTTGGCATTGAATTTTGGCGGCTCTATCTATCCTGTTTTACTTGGCAGCGCTGATTCGATACGATACTAATACCTTCTTTCGGATACCAAGTAGGATCAACATCGATAGAATGATTCGATGCTAAAAGTACTTGGTATCGAAAGAAAACTATCGAGTACTTACTTAAAACTCGTATTTACTAGTATCAGAACATCCCGTTACATACCTACAAATTCAGAATTTTCTTTTTCATATTTATTCTGTGTTTATTCTGCAAGGAACAAGGAACGATTAACGATATATTAGTTTATTTATTTATTCCACTTCTGCAAGCAAATGCCCATCTATAGCCCATAGCCAGTTTCATTAGTTTGGAATTCAAAAATTTAATTGAGATTAAAACGTACGTTTATACCTAGTGCAGTAAATATGAGTGATTGGGAAGAGGATCCAGAACCGCCACAGCCATCTCGGCAAGCGCCGCCGCAAAGGTTGAATTACAACGCGCAAGTGTTTCGCCCAACTTCTGGTGGTAGTCGTGGACGCGGCAACGGCCGTGAGAGAGAAACTAATTGGAGAGCACGTGGGACCTCCAATGGCGATGACTACAGGCGTAATGACAACCGCGACGACTATCGACGTGGTAATAACCGGGATAACCGCGACCGCGATGATCGCGACAACCGGCGCAACTTTCAGAGACAAGATGGCTCTAAAAAAGTGATAAACGTTCCATCGCAAATGGTTGGCAGAATCATCGGCAAAGGTGGATCCAAGATACGGGAGCTCGAGTCCGAAACAGATGCGAAAATCAAAATCGGCGATTCTAACGGGAACGACACTGACATTACTTTGATTGGTTCGCATGATGCGATCGCCAAAGTAGAAGGTATGATAGATGATCTTATAGAAGACAAACCGCCACCGCCTAGGGATGATCATAACACAAGTAATGGATCTGGTGAATTCCTCAAAACCAATGACTCCGGTGTTCAAGTTGTTGACTGGGGCAAACTTAATTCTTTTTATGAAGATAAACAAAAAGAGAGGTGGGATAACCTGGCCCCTATTGTTAAAGATTTCTACAAGGAAGACCCAGAGGTGCAAAAGATGTCCCCTGCAGATGTAGCTCGTTGGCGTAAAGAAAACAATGACATTCAAGTAAAGAGGACCTTTGATGAAAAACCAGGATTAAGACCAATTCCAAACCCTGTACATTCATTTGAACAAGCTTTTCAGCATTACCCTGAAATACTGCAAGAAATTTATAAGCAAGACTTTAAGACTCCTTCTCCCATTCAAAGTCAAGCTTGGCCTATCTTGCTGAGAGGAGATGACATGATAGGTATTGCTCAGACAGGCACAGGCAAAACATTAGCCTTTCTCTTGCCGGCCCTCATCCACATTGATGGACAAACAGTGCCTAAAGAACAACGAGATGGCCCTACTGTTCTAATCATGGCACCCACGAGGGAACTTGCATTACAAATAGACAAAGAAGTGTCTAAATATCGGTATAAAGACATCAAATCAGTATGTCTTTATGGAGGGGGAGACCGTAAGGAACAGATCAAAGTGGTAGCTAAAGGTGTGGACATTGTGATTGCAACACCTGGAAGACTCAATGACTTGGTCATGGCTAGACACCTGAACATCATCAACTTTTCTTACATTGTTCTGGATGAAGCTGACAGAATGTTGGATATGGGCTTTGAACCTCAAATTCGTAAGTCATTGTTTGATGTGAGGCCTGACCGGCAGACTGTGATGACCTCAGCCACATGGCCGAGTGGTGTGAGGCGCCTTGCAGAATCATACATGAAAGACCCCATTCAAGTAAATGTTGGCTCTCTAGATCTGGCAGCTGTACATACAGTTACACAACAAATCATGTTTGTAGAGGAGGATGACAAGGAGGCAGTTCTATATGAATTCCTCAACAACATGGATACCAATGACAAAGTTATCATATTCTGCGGCAAGAAGGCCACTGCATCACATATCACCACAGAGCTGGCACTGAAAGGGATTGAGTGTCAGTCATTGCATGGAGACCGAGAGCAGGCTGACCGAGAAGCAGCTTTAGAAGACATGGTAGATGGCACTGTGAACATTCTTGTTGCAACAGATGTTGCCTCAAGAGGCATTGATATAAAGGATCTCACTCATGTTATTAACTTAGATTTTCCTCGTCATATTGAGGAATATGTGCACAGAGTAGGGAGGACTGGACGAGCTGGGAGAACAGGGGTAGCACTCTCATTTGTTACTCGAAAAGACTGGGCTCATGCAAGAGATCTGATGAAAATACTTGATGAAGCAAATCAAGAGATACCTGATGAGTTGGTACAAATGGCAGATAGGTTTGATACTATGAAGTTGAGAAGGGAGCAGGAAGGGGGTGGAGGTCGCGGCGGGAGGGGCGGCAGGGGAGGGGGAAGGGGTGGTTGGGGTAGAGATCGGTGGTAGATGTTAATACTCTAACTTAGGTTTCATTTTTTCTTAAACACTCCCCACCTATGCATATAAATCTCTTATAGCATCTTAGATGCATCGAGTATTGGCAACTGTACCGAAAAGTAATTATTAAGGTTAATAACTAAGTTTATTTTATGCTGTGATAGACTAAACTTATAATATATTTTTGAGAGTAGGACCTCATTTGAACATTATGTAGTGTGCTGGGTGGTTTGTAAGCATGAGAGTGCATCAATATGTTTGTTAGCCCTTATGGGTATTTTATATTCCATACTTTTCTATATTTGATAGTTTCATAAGATTACGTAGTTGACTTCTAATAAGGGAGACTTTTGAACTTGATTAAACAACATCAATAAAAAACAAGGTGTTTCGTTTATAATACACATGTATTCATGTTTACATAATTTTAACTATTTTTATTCGGACAAAGCGTAGTAACAAGATAAATTCAAAATTCCATTAACTTATTAGTATAGACATATACAGGAATTTTATTAGGTAACACTTACTTTTAATAATTATAGGAGTTGCTTATTTCTACGAGTGTGCACTGCTAAAATTTTCGTGCGATGTTCAAGAATTTAACACTTAAAATATCAACTGGTATTTTTAGATATTCCCACAATGGTTGGCTGACTGAGAAACCTCTACATATCAGTGTCACGAAATTGAATCCCACTTCCCAGGCAGTTCTTGATTTTGAATCAAGCTAATAGACAGAAACAACGATCGAAAATAAATAGTGATTTAATTCTAAAAGACTATACATATTAGAAAAAGATAAACGTGTTTTTTTGTTAGAAACGTTTAGATGATTTCTAAGCGTTTCATTTCTTTATGGAGTTCGACACCCATTTTGGCTAGGGAGCGAGTGACGATTACGTTTGCTTTCTCTAGGGCTTTGATTTTGTCCATCGCTCCGCCCTTTCCGCCGGAAATGATGGCACCAGCGTGGCCCATCCGTCTGCCAGGAGGCGCCGTCAGACCTGCGATGAACGAAACCACGGGCTTCGCTTTCTGACCCTGGAATCCGAAAACACACAAAATTAATGAACGATTTCTTCAAAAAGGTTCAGTCAGTGGAAGTAATAATTGATAAAGGAAACATGGAGTTCAAAACAATGTGGGGGCAACTGGGGAATATACCATACTAAGAATGAACATGAAACAACGTGTAACAGGTTTCATTACAAAATAGATCTGAAAACAGCAGACATTTGCTGTTGCTGTCTCTCTTCCACTGCACTTGGACATAATAGTGTAAGTAGCAAAACAATATTTTCTTGCTTTCGTCAGTATCGTTTCTTTAATGAAATACGTTATAATTTTAATGATCACACTCTCATAAACACTACTGTGTAATGAACATTCAAAGTTGACTTTTGCTTTTTTAAAAGATTAGATTTATGTTCTCGAGATAAAAATATGTGTGTGCCACACATATTCGTCAACATTTTATTTACGTAAGTATTGCATAAATAATAAAATCAATGTGATGCACCTACAATAAATACAGTCATACTCATAACTACGATGTATACCTACCTACAAGAATTCTAACAAAACGTATAAACATGCAAACTTCTACATGAAAAAATAAAGGAAGGAATAACTCATTTTTACTGGAGGGCAGGAGGCTTCATTGGTTTACCTTGCTCTGTACAGAGATAAAAGAAAAGCATAATTAAATAAAAATCAGCAAACAACAAATAAGGGTAACATAAAAATTAAAATAAATTTATATTTTCCAGCACCTCCGAAATTATAGTTTTTATACTATTCTGAATTTCTGACTGTCTGCTGATAAAAATACAGCCTGCATTACGAAACACTGCAATCTAATCAGACCTTGTGGTGCACTTGTGGCGGCACCAAGACCTTCTTCGATCAGGTATACCCTTGTTTGCTTGTATACCTGATTGAAGAAGACCTTACTTATAATAATTAACAACATAGTTAGCATACCAACTTTTTAAAGTTGAATATAACCATGCGCACAGAGCGAGGTTGCGATCCTCATTCCGAGAAAAATATTGAAGTAAAAAAGCGCAACTAATATTGTTACAGTCAGCCCACAGATAACCCCCAATAGATACCGCATGAAAGACGACGACCGCGCACCACGCATTGGCGTAAATGGGTCTATATAAATCGCCGCTTCGCAGCACGGCCTTTCGTTTCGACCAATTATTAGAGTTCATTATTAGGGCGTCGCTCGAAACAGCCAATAATAGCGCATTGGCTCCAGTCCCCGCAACCCGCGCCTTCCGCCAGTTTCGGTGAGCTAGGGTCCGAACAAAAATCCCGTAATGCGGTATCTATTGGGGGTTATCTGTGAGTCAGCCCCTATTTAGTTTTAGATACAGCTCAGACAGAATAGGCTAGATGACTACTTTTTTTTATTGCATATACTAATAATATTCCTCAAAAAAACAGTCTAGAAACAAAAAATTAAATATCTCAAAGAAATACAAAGTTACATAGAATATGTTTTCATAGAACTGTGGGGAAGCTGTTTTGCGAAGAAAGGGACAGGCGATGCCCCCTTCAGAAACTTAATAAGCTTATTACTCCGCGATTACTTGCCGGTTTTACTTATTTTTTCAATTATTGCATTAACTTTTTACCTACTTTATTAAAATAATATTTACTTGTTCATTTTGAATAGCAGGCATTTAGCCTATTCTTGTATTATAGAAGTCAGGATCTACATTATTGTTACGTAATAAAGAGGAAAATAGTACAAAAACATCTCTTCGCCTTCGCTGATTCGGGAGTCGGGACCTTTCGCTTCCCAAATATTAAAAAAAATTAGGCTTCACCATGTCCACTTACCGAGTTGTGTTGGATCAGATATTCCGAGGCCATCTCCTCGGCCTGACCTCCAATCTCTCCGATGAGGATGATGCCCTTAGTTTTGGGATCATTGATGAACACCTCCAGACAATCGATGAAATCTGTGCCGTTGAACGGGTCACCGCCGATTCCGACGCACAGCGACTGCCCTAGACCAACCTGGAAAATAACAAATGAAGCGTTAATCTAACATCTCTCCAACTTACTAATACTATTTATAAATGGGGGAGATAAAAAAGGTTTACTGACTTCACAGAATAAATGATAGTTCTTTACTAGGTGGTAGGACTTTTCTGCAAAGTTCGTCTAGGTAGGTACCACCGCTTTGCCAGTTATTCTGCCGCCAATCAGTAGTGTGCAAGCACTACTGTGTTCCGGTTTGAAGGGCATTGTAGCTAGCGAAATTACTGGGCAAAAGAGACTTTATGATCTGACCACACAGTCTAGTGATCTTATTCTACTGTGTGAAGTCTGAGGATGACGTGCGCAGTGCAGTGTCACGCAAAACTATTGCAGTGATACTGCAATCTGTTATGGGCAGCCGTGACGCTTACCTTTAGGCGAACGACTAGCTCGTCACGGCATTCATTTACCTACATTAAAAAACATATTGACGATGACGGCCGCTAAGGGATGTTTTGTGTGTATACCCCCCTATTTTGAAAAATTTTGAACAGGTTAATGTAATGCCGATGGATGATAATGGAGTGCCCAGCCTCCAGTGGAAGGAAAACTAGCTGTAGTGCACCCCTGTGATGCAACGCTCGGTTTGGGCCATTGCCGATAGAAGAGGATAGAGAAGATTAAATTCGCTGAAAGAGTGGACCTATAGTAGCTAACCTACGTTGGGTTTCAGGAATCTACCCGCAAAAGTAAGAAACTAAAATTACTTATATTTATGACAATAAGAATATGGATTTATACGGCAGTAATATGGCGGACCACCTGTTATAAAAATGGATCAGAAGCAAAAGGAAATAGAGTGATGCACTATACAACAATAGTAATTGAAACAGCATCTAGTTCAGTTGAAAAGGGTCCTATGTATTTCTAGAATGGGTTTTTTTAAATTTCAAGCTTTGGCCTATTCCTGATACTTATAACGTTACTATATGGCCTATACGCCCGTACATTAAAAAAAATATGATGTAGCCTTGTGCTTAATCGTTCACTGAGCGGAGCGCTCCGTACTAGTACAATCGGTCAAATGTACTAGTTCAGTCTTCTAGTTCTATTAGTACTATTAGTTCACTAGTATGGAACGATTTCGCGTAGGTTTGTATCTGCTACCTAGTGGTACTATTATTTTTTCTGTGGTGCCACTTTGAGCGGCTGCTCATAATAGTTCATCGTCTCAATTTCACGAGAATTTCGTATTTTTATAGTATGAAACAGAGACGAAAAAAAAGTAAAAATCATATTATTGTTTAATATTACTTTACGAGAGCAAACGAAGACGCATAAACCGCTATCGGTCAGTACTCTTCCTCTTTCCTTCATTGAACGAAAGAGCAGGCATCAAAACAAATTCACCTGGCTCTGTAGTTCATAAAGACCCAATAGTACATTGAACTCTTTGTAGTTCTTCAGCTCTCTAGTTCGTAAAGAGCTAATAGTACATTTGAACTAATAAGGATGACGTCGGGGAATAGTTTGTTCGCGTTCAGTAGTGGGAATTCATTCCTAATCATTCTTCGTTCGTGAACTACACAAGACTATTATGATGTATAAAAATTCATATCACTCTTAAGTCAAGGTCCCTTGAATTTGGACAGACCAACCCCCCTATGGCGATGAATCTAGCAGAGATGCTGCAGCGCGTCTGCCTCTCATCAAAGTTCATACAATTTTGAGAGTTGTTGAGCCGTAGACGCGCTGCAGCAGTGTTGCTATATTCATCGTAATTGGGAGGCTGAAATGCGGTTATTGATTAATCTGCTTTTATGACAAAATCACTACAGTAATGTAAATGATCAAGGTAGTCGAAAATATTAATAATACGAGACGTCACTAAATATATACGTAACAAATTAGCATGATGCTATAATTTGTTACGTATATATTTAGTGACGTCTCGTAAATCTCGTGATAACATCGTGCAGTTGCTTGAAAAACGTACGTATGTGAACGAACTAAGGCGCGGCGGGTTCGTGTAGTCTAGCAGGGACAGGGGCCATATTGTATAAAAAATAAAAATAATGTGGTGGATCACGGTTGAAATAAATTATTCCCTCCCCATGTTATAAAATGTTATACTCTTTTAGGGCCTGTATTACAGAACTATGCTCAGTCGATTGATGTCTATTTTGATCATAGACTGTACAAGACCAACAATGACAGTTTGAAAATGGGACAAGACATTTAAGAAATTCCGTTTGTAGAAACGAATAGTTAGTGGTTTTGATGTAGATTCTACACCTAGTCAACTGTTAATTTTAGCCTTTGGAGTTGCGATGATAACATGAAACGAAGAGCGGCTTGTTTTAACATAACAAAGATAAGAATGCGTAAGATAGCAGGGTTGAATGTTTCCTAAGAAAAAAGTCAAATAAGATTTCAGAGATACATAATATGAAACATGAGCCTATAAGCTAATATGTTTTTATGCGTAATTTATTAAATACATAATCGACTGGTTATTATGCCCACTAATTTCACTAGCAACAATGCCCTTCAAGCAGCTAAATAGTACACAGTAGAGCTTGCACACTACTGCTTGGCGGCAGGATTGTATATCTGGTCAAGCGGTGGTACCTCATACCTAAAAATTGTATAATGGTATACTATTACAACGACAAATATTACTATAGTTAGTATAGTTCCTCTGAGAGTATTACTGAAGATCCTGTGACAAATCTTTTATGCTTTTTTAAACGGAGACCTTGCCATCAATTTGATCCAGACTTGTGCAGTGTAAGTCTAGTGTTTTCTACTTTTTGATACTGACGAAAACTAGATTTGCTGCAAATGGTAGGCTAGCCCCTGTTTGATTTATCAAAAAGGCTATGTACTTTATTATGCATTCATTATGTCTACTGGATCAGGAACGCTGGAATTTGACCACCTTGACTGGCCTAATAACTCAGTTGGTAGTAGATCTGCCTTCTAAACTGTGGGTTGTGGGTTCGATTCCCACCACAAACATAATATGTGATGAACATAGGTGTTTGTTCTGTGTCTGGGTGTGTTATATTGTATTCTATGTATATATTTACAATCACCACAAAGTATAAAGTATTCTATCAGTTATCTGGTTTCCATAGTACAAGCTTTGCTCAGGTTGGGACTATACAGCTCTGTATGAAACATCCACAAACATTTTTTTTTTTATTTAAACGAATGACGTGACGAGCTAGTCGTTCGCCTGGTGTTAAGCGACACGGCCGCCCATAACAGATTGCAGTGCCACTCGGAACTCCAAACTAAAGTTTCGAGTAACACTACGCACTGCGCACGCCATCCTGAGACATCACACAGTCTAAAAAAGTTTTCTAGACTGTGAGATCAGTTCGTAAAGTCTCATTTGCCCAGTAATTTCACTAGCTACAATGCCCTTCAAATATTCTGCCGCCAAGCAGTAGTGCTTGCACACTACTGCTTGGCGGCAGAATAACTGGCAAAGCGGTGGTACCTACCTAGACGAACTTTGCAGAAAAGTCCTACCACCTAGTAAAATTTATTTACCTTCCTGAAATTCGTAACTCCATATTGAACCTTAAGGTGCTCCCTCACTTGGAGCATTCACCTGTAATGTAACGTTTCAGATTCGATTTTGAGCATTACATTACAGTATTGCCTCCCTGACATGACGAACATTCGCCTGTAATGGACATTTCAGATTCGATTTTGAGTGTTACATTACAATACTACCTCCCTGTCTGATGAGCATTCGCGTATAATGAGATTCGATTTTGAGAACTTAGTTGATTCCCCACAATGTAAGACGAAGCGGTCGTTGTGCTACCGCAGCAATATTAACCCAACATTGTTATTTACGAAAAAACAGTAGAAACTATATTGGTGCCACGAATTATTTCAAAACCGACATAACCCAGGCAGTTTGAATATTTTACAAAGAATCAACCAACCCATAAGCAAACTTAAAAATGTTTTCCCTCACCAATGTAATGCTCGAATCTGTAACATTACAGTTTGCACACTGTAATGCTCGGTTCTCGTTCCTCACTGATGTAATGCTCGACTCTGTAACGTTACATTACAGGCGAATGCTCCAAGTGAGGGTGCACCTTTATCCAAAAAATATAAAGTCAAGTACATATATCTTACCACAGTGGTCTGGTGGCAGGCCTCGTACGTGAGTGTTCCAGATCTTGAGACCACGCCGATTATTCCCTCCTTGTGTACTGCGGCCGGCATGATACCAATCTTGCATCTTTCCGGAGCGATGATTCCCGGACAGTTGGGCCCCACCAGCCGAGACTTGTTCTGTCTCAATAGGGCGTGCTTGACGCGCACCATATCCTGAATAGTATATCAAAGTTTAAAATCAAGTTTATTCACAGAAAAAAAAACTATGTGATTCTGAGTGATTGTGTGGATCTGAGTGATTTTGTGTAGTTCTGTGTGGTGTATACCAGCTGAACATACCTAATACTTTTGTTTATTATTTTGCAGAAATATCTAGTTATTTCTGCATTATTTTGTATTCACAGAACAATGTTTGAAAGGAATTTTAATCAGCAATTAGGCAAAGGCTTAAGATGTATTTACTATTCAAAAATGTGATTGTCATTACAAGTTTCGGTTTTTCAAGCTCACCATTTTTCATTACAGTCAAACACCTAGTTTAGCCATAAATATTTACCTAGATATCTATTTTGTCTGATATGTCTAAACTATTTTAGACATATCCATAAAACCAAATTCCTACAAAACTCAAACTTTTGACTTTAAAAGAGTGCTGTCTTGCTTGACTAAAAAATAACATGGTAGTTGTAGACAGAGGCAAAGTACACCGTGTAAACATTTCATCTATTTCGCTTCAGTCTCCGATATGAATAATTACCGATATTAAGGCGCCGGGCCAGATACGCAGGTCAAAATCCGTTCCAAGAAACATCGACCTTAACGCCGCGGCTGTAGACTTATATATCAATTCAGTCTGAACTTCAGCGCGGCGCTTACGACAAAGACAATGCAAGACACGCAATTACTGATTTTGACAGTTTTTAATTTTTATCTATGCTTGCATACCTAGTATTTTTCAAAATTATGAAGTCATCAAAACATCTGATTTTTTGTTGGGAATACATTCCTTTTTTTTGTAAAAATATATTCTATATTAACGTGAGAAAATTGGTAAATTCAAATTTTTCGAGGGAGGTTTGCAATTTTTTTCTATCTAGAGCTAAATTTATTTATCTTGTATTTGCAGATATCACAGCATACTTAAAGATATGAATTACATGATATATTAACTTCAAAGCTCCACATGCTCTTTTTTCATCAGGAAATGTGCCAAAAAACACCATGTTTGCCCTACCCTTTGCCTTCATAAAAAACTTACACTATGGCACACTTACCTCAGACTTGCCTAATGCATACTGTGTAACTGATAAATAAGAAATTAACAATACTAACATGTTGCGGTATTCCTTCAGTGATACACACAATAAGTGGTACTTCAGCTTCAATAGCTTCTAGTATGGCTGCAGCACATCCAGGCGGTGGCACATATATCACGGAAGCGTGAGGCTGGGTCTTCTCCATTGCTTCCCTTACAGTTTTAAACACCGGCTTTCCGAGATGCTCAGTACCAGCCTTCTTGGGTGACACTCCACCAACAATATTTGTCCCATAGTCTAAGGCCTGCTGACTGTGGAAAGTCCCCTGTTTACCCGTGAACCCTTGGACTATGACCTTAGTGTCTTTTGTCAGCACCAAATTCTTCCTAGTCTCATGGTAAGGATTGCTACCGCCACTCATTTGTCTGACATTGTTGAACTTAAGTCCATCTAGAGAAAAAATATAACACTTTTTAAGACTTGTTAATTAAAATGTGATTTAAAAAACTTGTATGATGATAAGAAAGGCTACACTATACATAGATGCACAAGTTCAAATTATTCACTTTTATGATAGTCAAGTTCTGTTTCACAATGTGTAGGTAACATACTTATGTTGATAATTGCAAAAATAAGTTCAGCACACTTTGTGACTGCAAAAGCCAATCACTAATTTGACAGACATGAGATTTGGTTTGAAGATTATTATAATAAATATATATGTGTGGACATTTCACAGTGCTATCTAGCCCTAAAATAAGCATAGCTTGTACTATGGGAACCAGATAACTGATCTTAGAAATTTTTTGTTTGTAAATACATACATAAAGTGTTGACCTGACGCAATACAACACCTATGAACTCCTATGTTCATCACACAAATGTTTGTCCCGGGTGGGAATCAAACCCACAACCTATAGTTCAGAAGGCAGAGATACTATCAACTGAGCTATCAGGCCAGTCCTGTATTAAACTATTAACCTTTGTACATCCATTGATAAATAAGAAACTAAAAGATGTAAACAAGATAAACTAAGCCTTTTACACAATAAAACATCATAAATGTGATAAACAAAACCTATAATAATGATAATCTAAACTTAATATGAAACTTAGTATAAAAATTAAAACATTCTTTATCAGCTGCTACACATGTAATGTTGTTTTTGTATGTGATTGTAGTAACAAAACAATATATTAAGTAGTGATATTTGTGTAGTAGGTACACCATTGATTCTGCCAGAACAATAACGTCCAAAGTTGTCTCAGCTGGCTGTGTAGATGAAATCAATCAATGGAATGTTGCCCTATAGTCAAATGAAATGACAGTGCCAAAGGTCAGCCAACTTATTGATCCAGACTAGACTATTCATGTTTTACCTTATATACATACGTTTGAACCAAGAGTCAAGAGTTTCTCCTAAATAATGGAGTGGCAAAGTTATCAAACTAGGAATAGAATGGGTATTTTTAGATGAAGGTCTCGGTTACTCTAGTATTAGACCTAATGAATACGACATTGACGCTACGTAACCAGACTGCTAGCACATTTTGGTAATGGTAAATGACCGTGACCATCATTTACTCAATGTCATCGAATACGTATAGTCTTGGAGCCAGTTGGAGCTAAAGAAAACGAAATGGGTGCAATTCAAATGCAACAAGGTTGACTGAGGTTATCGTAAATGTTTTTGTATTTATTGCAATTTGACTTTATAATAGAGTAATTTAATGATAACATATGTGTTTTAATTACCTTTAAACCGAGACAAAATCCGAGTTGGTACAGCCATTGTAATTATAAAAATTGAATTTTGGAAAGGGAAGGACGAAAAATAATTTAGTGACACTGACAGTTCCGCCTGCCAGCCATTACGTAACTGAATGATTTTGTTTGTTTGACAGACAGTTCGTTCAACCGCTGACAGTTTAAGCAACCTAACAAAACTAACGGCACCTATAAACCAATAATTTAGATTTAGTCGATTTTTGTCAGCACAACACTAGTAGCTGCTTTTTTAAATATAATCGATTGGTTTTTTCTGTAATCTTTTTTTAAATTACTGTAAAAAAAAAAAATATTTTAGCTCCACACATAGTGTATTTAGCCAGTGTCAAGTATTTTAATTTTCATCGTGCTATAGAATATTTCATGTTATGTCAAGTCTTAGTCACAGTCATAGTCGAGTTTAAGTCAGGTAGTCATAGTCCAGTCTAAGTCATGCCCCAGTAAAGTGGTGGCAACTTTACTAGAAGCTTCTATGGAGTTTTGGAAGCAACAGGAAAAACCACGTTTCACCACATTATATCACTTGCCTACACTCATGCTCGTAGTTCAGCACTTAATGCGTAAAATGCCACCAATTTTAAAAAGCACAAGTATTGAAAAATAATACAATGCAACAACGTGAACTTTTCCGCGTTCCCGCCAAAAAAAACCTGTCATATTTTATTTATCTGTAATTTATCAATGCTCTGTGATGGGTTCATTCCATTCTAACTAGTGTTTCCACTTTTAGGGATTTCTTTTTTTTAGGGAAAAATTACTAATATTTTGAAGACTTAAGGATATTTTATATATGCAGGGATTTAGAGAATTTTGGGGTAAAATCAAACTTTAGATAGTACCTGCCCTATTCTTTATACCACCTACCACCACCGACTTACGGAATTTTTCTCGAACTCGTAATGTCATATAGGTAATGTAAATTTAGATACCTAGGTAACCATCAGAGCATTTGCTAGAAAATTTTCTAGTACCTACCTAGTTATTCTTTTGGGAGTTATCATTAATTAAAAAGGCAGAAAATGATGACCTAGCTCATTGTCCATTTCAAGATTCAGGACACAACACATAAAAGAAATAGACTTATCAACGAAACACATAACGGCCTGCTTCATAAGTTCATACCAAACTGGGAATGCTAGCCAACAATGCAGCGAATACCTATGTGTAAAATTAATGCTTCGGCTTTTGATCCTGTATAATGAATGTTTTGTATGTATTTTATGTCATTGATAACTTAAATTATTTGTAGTTAATTACGTTTTACAATCATGCTCCCTAAACCAAGGAATTTAGAAGATTATTATAGGGATAATTTATAAAAGTTCTAGGGTAAAACTAAAATAGAAAGTGGAAACACTGATTCTAACTTGTTGTGTTTGTGTGACGTGTTTCTTTTGTATTTTGGTTTATCCAAATCTACGGTTTTAAAATTGAGTAGAATTGATTTTATTTACTTTGAATTAATTCGCGACGTACACGTACCCAATTTAAAATCACTACTATCAACTCAATTCAATTCAACGTTGTGACCGGTGGACGCGCTGAAGCAACGCGACGGTGTTTACCTGGATATTTTATTTTATAAATCCCATTTCCAATCACAATAATGTGTGGGACGGATAAGAAATTAGGAGAAATAAGAGCGTTGATACTCGTAGGTGGTTATGGAACTCGTCTAAGACCCCTGACGTTGAGTAGACCGAAGCCACTGGTAGAGTTTGCAAACAAGCCGATCCTGTTGCATCAGATTGAAGCTTTGGTTGAAGCGGGCGTTACACAGGTACTGCCTAATATGACCATTTCTATTATATCGGTGGTTCCAAAATTTTCATATTCCTATAAGAATCTTCCTGGTTTTGCAGGTGATATTGGCAGTGTCATATCGAGCAGACGACATGGAAAAGGAATTGACTGAACAAGTATCGAAGCTGGGAGTATCACTGACTTTCTCTCATGAGACTGAGCCCCTTGGAACTGCTGGGCCATTAGCATTAGCACGAGAGCTACTCAGCGCAAGTCCTGAGCCATTTTTCGTTCTCAATTCTGATGTCATTTGTGATTTCCCATTCAAAGAGCTTGCAAAATTTCATCACAGTCATGGAAAGGTATTCTTAATAGATTATTCATGTAGTTTAATGTGCAATAAAATTGTTTTTACTAGTGCTTGTCAAATATGGCACTATCAGCAAGACTGATAAGGATTAATGCATGCTCTATACATGATTCTTCACTATATTGTTATGAATCATGCAAATCAGCTTGTAGTTACTCCTTATTTATCTTTAATATTTGAATTAAACATTAAACACTTAAAAAGGATCTAAAAATAGAATTTGAACTCATTATTATCCATTCCCTAAAATGCTTTTTGTAAATTATACATTTCCTTACTCTCGTGGACTATTTCAGGAAGGTACTATTGTTGTTACAAAAGTTGAAGAACCATCAAAGTATGGAGTAGTTTGCTACAAAGATGATGGAGAGATTGAAAGCTTCATAGAGAAACCACAAGAGTTTATTTCAAATAAAATTAATGCTGGTAAGGAACGGTTAAACTCTCACTAATGTTGAGTTTATTTGTATCAAAACGGTTAAGTTTAAAATCTTGACTGTAATATGAATAAACGCTAAACTATTTGGTACCCATTGCTACCCGCTGCAATCCCGGCGCGGCCGTTTACAAACACGGGTAGTGATGGGTGCCAAATGGGCGATTTTGACGCTTTACTGACGCCAACAGGCTGCCTGCTATTTTTTATTGTATACGTAACACCGTATTGAAGAACTATAGGCCCATCTCGCTCTTGAGTCATGTGTATAAGCTGTTTTCGAGAGTCATTACGAATCGTCTCGCACGCAGGTTTGATGAATTCCAGCCTCCCGAACAAGCCGGTTTCCGAAAAGGCTTTAGCACCATAGACCACATCCATACGCTGCGCCAGATTATACAGAAGACCGAAGAGTATAATCGGCCGTTATGCCTAGCGTTTGTGGACTATGAGAAAGCCTTCGATTCAATCGAGGCTTGGGCGGTGCTGCAGTCCTTGCAGCGATGCCAAATTGACTATAGGTATATCGAAGTTTTGAAGTGTTTGTACAGTAAGGCCACTATGTCAGTCCGACTACAGGACCAGAGTACGGAACAAATTCCATTGCAAAGAGGCGTGAGACAGGGAGACGTTATTTCTCCGAAACTGTTCACAAACGCATTGGAGGATGTTTTCAAGCTCTTGGAGTGGAAAAGATCTGGCATCAACATAAATGGCGAGTACATCACTAACCTTCGTTTTGCCGATGATATAGTCATAATGGCGGAATCGCTCGAGGACCTTAGCACCATGCTCAACGACCTCAGTAGAGTCTCCCAGCAGGTTGGTCTTAAGATGAATATGGACAAGACAAAGATCATGTCTAATGCTCATGTTCCACCTATACCGGTAATTGTTGGGAACGATACTCTCGAAGTTGTCGACAAGTATGTCTACCTAGGACAGATTGTCCAATTAGGTAGGTCCAACTTCGACAAAGAGGTGGCGCGAAGAATCCAACTCGGCTGGGCAGCGTTCGGGAAGCTTCGTCCTATCTTTTCGTCCAAAATACCGCAGAGCCTGAAAACGAAAGTTTTCAATCAGTGTGTGTTGCCAGTGATGACTTATGGAACTGAGACATGGTCTCTTACTGTTGGCCTCATTAGTAAGCTCAAAGTCGCGCAGCGAGCTATGGAGCGAGCTATGCTCGGTGTTTCCCTGCGAGATAAGCTCCGGAACGAGGAGATCCGCAGGAGAACTAAAGTGACCGATATAGCTCTTAGAGTTAGTAAGTTGAAGTGGCAATGGGCAGGCCACATCGCTCGTAGAACTGACAACCGATGGGGAAGAAAGGTTCTCGAGTGGCGACCACGAACCGGAAGACGCAGCGTAGGCCGGCCCCCCACTCGGTGGACCGACGACCTGGTGAAAGCCGCGGGGAGCCGATGGATGCAGGAGGCGAGCAGCCGCTCAAGGTGGCGTGCTCTGGGGGAGGCCTATGTTCAGCAGTGGACGTCTTCAGGCTGTTGATGATGATGACGTAACACCGGATCAAAAGCCGGAGCAGGCCAGATGCGGTCTGCGGGCCGGGTGTTGCCCACATGTGCTCTATAGTATAGAGAGTAATAAAAGTAAGAGTAGTATAGAGTCTGTACAAATAAACATACTAAACACATTTTACTTTATGTATTAAGTATCTATGTGTATGTAGCTATAAGTTTTTCTTTGAGAATAAAATAACTATTAGAGATTAGTAGTGGCAGGAATTATGCAACTTGTCATTTCAATTACGATTTTCGCATTTTTTTAAAGTTCTTGTTATTTTTCCACAGGAATGTACATTCTTAACCCATCAGTTCTGAACCGGATAGAACTCCGACCAACCTCCATTGAGAAGGAAGTATTCCCTTTCATGGCTAAAGATGGTCAGCTCCATGCCATGGAACTGCAAGGTTTCTGGATGGATGTTGGGCAGCCAAAGGATTTCTTGACAGGTATATTTTTAATAGAACAACAATATTATGTGGGCAAGTCTTGACTTACAGACCATTAGAATTTTAATTATGAATGCCATGCCTTTGGAGAAGCAGTTCTGATGAAAACTGTAGCAGAATATTGTTTTTTCTTTATTGGTCATAGGCAAAGCACCCTTGACCACCATCTCACCTGATGTTAACTGATGTTGTGATCTACGATGGGGCATGCCTGTTTTTGAAAGTATAGTGGGAGTGAGACAGCAAAGGAAGTGCTGTTCTGTCTGTGGTCACAACTTTAATGGTTTGAGCTTAGAACCATAGATTTAAAATAATAATGAGCTTAGATCTTCTAAGCTCTTGATCTCTTCTTTCTACTTGTACTGAGAAATATTTTGAATTTCAAAGCCATTATCAATTTTTTCAGTCTACCACTAAATAACCATTACCATAGATTTAAAATAATAATAAGCTTATTTTAAATCTATGGTAATGGTTATTTAGTGGTAGACTGAAAAAATTGATAATGGCTTTGAAATTCAAAATATTTCCTAGTACAAGTTGTCAAAGTTAATTATAAATTAATATGTTATCTAGATACTTTAAAAGTTTGATCATAATTGTTTAAAATAACATGCATAGTAGATTAAAATCTCTAGTTTATTAATCAAACATTGTTATCACTATTGAGGATAAGCACCTTTTCTAGTTAATTTAATAAAAAATGATGTCATGATAAAAATTTGCAATCAGGAAATAGTTACTTGCCCATAATATTTCCTATCTGTACATCAACCTGGAAATATGTACGTATTGTATTTGTCATTTTTATACTTGCCATTGCCATGCCATTACCATATCACCAATTCACCATGTGATGCAGGTTTGTATGTTACATATAGACATGATTCAAATTGAAACTCAACATCAGATAGCCTTGCCAGATGGCATTTGCACTGCGAGAAAACTTGTCGTCGTTGTTAGAGTGAGACACACTTAGGCGCTACCATAGTCTTGTGACGGTCTCTCACGAGATAAAGTGTCGAAAAATTTCGTTGCGGCGCGCATGCTAGCCGGACAGGTGAATCACTAGCTCGTCAACTCATCACGTCATTCATTAACATAAAAAAATGTTTAAAACCAGCGGGTTTCATTAGCAATTTTCCCCATTTTCCCTTGGATTTTCTTAATTTTCCTCCATAAAAACTATCCTGTTTTGAAATCGATACTAGTATAGTATATAATCTGTGATATCGGCAAGCAATCTGTGTGCTAAATTTTATCCAAATTAGTTTGAGTGTTAAAGCACAAACAAATAAATATACATACAAACGGACCACTTTTCACTTTTATATTTGTATAGTATTAACATTTGTGTCGCAATTTAATCTTTTCCCACTAAAATTTGTGACTGGATAATGATGTCATCATAAAGTCATAACAAAAATTCCGTAGAAATAAGGGTGCTCAGATTTCCAAAATTACAAAATTTTACCATCTTTCGTAAAAAAGTGTTCAGAAACCGTCGTATATAATGTAACTTCGACGACGATAAGCCTTTTCACTTCCGATTTTTAACATTTTAAACTTAAAACCAAACTTGTTTTCCCCGTATTTGAATTCGGTGACAATTCGGGGACAGATAGGAATTTTTATTCTCATCTGTTCTCTTGAGGGGACAAACAGGAACAACCCAAATATAAACAAATCAGCCCAGACGTTCTCAAGTGATATATATACCAACAAGCAGCGCAGCACTTTATATTTATTTATGAAGATAAGTATGAGTTAGTAGGACAGCATTTTTATTTTTTTTCCATCTACAATATTACAGGAATGTGCCTATACCTCAACAGTCTCCGTCAGAAGAACTCAACCGCATTGTACGCCGGCGCAGGCATCGTCGGCAACGTGTTGATCGATCCCACAGCTACCATCGGCAACGGATGCCGGATAGGACCCAACGTCACCATCGGCCCTGACGTTGTTATTGAAGATGGTGAGTTTTTTGTATCAGGTAGGCTAGTGTTTTACCATATTTTACATAATTTTTATTAAAAAAATTTAAAAAAAAATGTAAATTGAAAAAAGTATATCTAGTGTAATTCCGCTAAAAATAACTATAAGCCTATCTATATTGGGGAAGTTGCAAAGGATTGTTGTAGGCAAATGTATTACAAAAATTATAAGAAAAGTATATGGTATAATATTTTTAATGAAATAAACTGGGACACCTAAACTGGTCCAACATTTGTTGCGCAGCATTAGGAAAAACCCAGTAAAAACCTAATCAGACCAATGACAGACTAATATAAACGATTAAAATTAATTTAAGATGAATAACTTATACAGCTGGTATTTAACTATTTACATAGAATACTTATATATATATATATTAATTTAATTAAATTAATAAAAATGATTTCGGGCAGTAATTTCTACAGATAATCTTATAGATAGATAGATAGATCAACTCTTTATTGTACACCGTAAAATAACAAAAATTTACAAATAGAAAAAACTTAATTAATTTATACTAGTACAATAGGCGGTCTTGTCGCTTAGAGCGATCTCTTCCAGACAACCTTTGCATAGGAAGGATATCAGTACTTAAAGTTATGGGCTTCGGTGTACAGGTAAATCAAAACATCATAAAAGTAAACAATAGAATGATACATGGGAATACTATTACAAAAGTTTTATTCTACTTAGAATATAATGCAAAAAAATATATACAAATAATAAACATACATACAAATATATACATACTATATGAAATAAAGTAAATATATACCAATATAGTTATAACTTATAGTTATTTTTAGCGGAATTACACTAGATATACTTTTTTCCTTTTATATTTAAGATGAACTTCCGCGAAGTCACGCCTGAATCAATCAATTATCTTAACTATATCTGCCTGCATTTGTCTACTGTCCCACCTGACGGTAAATGACGACGAGGTCGATGATGCAACATGCTTGCCTAGAACAAACTAGATTTCTCATGCCTTGAAAGCTCCCAGGTTAAATATCCTTTGCCGTCTTATAGCCAAAAGTCCCCTTACATCTAGATTTGAAACTACAGGATGTTGCGAATGTTTAAAAAATCAGAAATTACAGAGTACCAGATGTATTTTTGTATAAAGATATTATAGTCGTTAAAATTTTAGCGACCAGCGGGACTCGAACCCGCGCCTTCCAACTCACCGGATTAGACGCCCTACCAATTAGGCCATGGTCGCATTTTAACGACTATAATATCTTTATAGATGTACCTGAAGTGTGGTTTACACTTAAAGATCAATCCATGATGTATTTTTGTAGTTTCACAAATGTTACCAATAATCTGGATTTGTGTGTCTGGACCTTGGACACTTTAGAAACCCTAAATTATGTTTTGATTCAGTATTATAAAGGTGTTGCTGTATCTGCCATACACACATTTTCTAAGCGCAGCTTGCTTTTAAGTCAGTTGCACTTTCCAGTGGCTGCGAAAATCTTTAGGATCTCTTGTATCTGCATCTAACGACTATGCAGTCATGGCGACGTCAATAGGACCTTAGTAGAGATCATAATCATCAGCCTGAAGATGTCCACTGTTGAACATAGGCCTCCCCCAAAGAGTGCCACTTTGAGCGGCTGCTTGCCTCCTGCATTCACCGGTTCCCCAGTTAGTAGAGATGTTTCACTCTAAATATGCACCCACCTCTAATGTCTTTACCTATATACAATACGAAGTTTAGTGGAGGGGCATGCACATTTAGAGTGAAACATCTTTAACAGGTAACCAACTCATAGCTACCTCTCTCTTTCTTTCTCTCTGTCTCTATGTCCATCTTAAATGTAGGTAACACTTTAGCTTCTGCGTGAGTCTAATATATTTCAAAAACCACAGGTGCATGTATAAAGCGCAGCACAATCCTCCGAGGCGCGGTTGTCCGACAGCACGCGTGGCTGGACGGTTGCATCGTCGGCTGGCGTTCCGTCGTAGGTCGATGGGTGCGAATGGAGAACTGCACGGTCTTAGGTGAAGACGTCATCGTCAAAGACGAGCTTTATGTGAACGGGGGCCAAGTTCTACCGCACAAGTCGATTGCCCTCTCTGTGCCTGAACCACAGATTATAATGTAAAGACTGAAGTTTTCTTGTAGTTCCTACACGGGTAGCTTTCGCTGTAGATATCCACCTTAGAGTATAGACTAAAAGCATAGAGAGAACTTGATTATGTGTCAAGCATACCACTTTTTTGGACACTTTGATGTGAAAGAGTCTGACAGATTTGTATAGAAAAAACAGTTGACTCGAGTTGAAAAAAATGGTACGGTGGCTTTTCGCAACTAATTACAATATGTTTGTTTTTTTCCTTCGCCACTGGCGTAGCGATAGGTGAGCAGTACAAATATAATATCGTTTTGATGATCTCTGTATGCTTTTAGTCTATACTCTAAGATATCCATAAATCTCCTCTCGAGAAAGCGTTTGACCAATGAACGGTCACTCGGATGACGTCATTAGCCTTTTGTTGCGTTCTCATTGGTCAAACGCTTTCTCTTTTCAAAGAGATAATATAATGATTTCTATCTTACTACCCGTTCTGACCGATTTATGGCGTCGTACTTCTTGTACATTCGCTTGTGTGATGCATGTAATGTTCGTCGTGATTCTTCAACAGTCTAAGCTAACATACATTGTCGACTCCAGCTCACAAAAAGCCAAAATTGAGACTATATGGCAGAGCTTTAACCTTTTTAGTAACATATGGCTGCTAAATATTATGTGGCTTCTGCGACTGCGCCAGATTTATCATAATTTTGCCAATGTCGTGTACTACGATCCCTTTTGTCACTAGAAATACGCGAACTTTAGTGTCTTTTCAAGCACGCTAGAGACCGTTCACCATAAGTTGCCCCCCTGATGTATTTATATTATTTATAAACATACAAGTATTATTGTAAATGTAAAGTAATACGTAAGCATTATGTAAAGAAATATGTAAGCATTATCTAACTTGTATGTACCCACCACAGATTAATATGTTGTACTTGCATATTTACGTTATTACGCAAGTTACGGTGAACGGTCTGTAATCTAGAAAATCCGAATTTGACATTTGCAGTCTATAGTAGTTGACCAATCACAGCACTGCGCTTACCAATTAGAGCAGTGCATTTTAGCCTATCCCGATCCGGATTGGTGTATCTGATTACTTAAATTCATAGTGGCAGAGTGGAAATGGAAATTCATCCAAAAGTATAGTGCGAATGAAACACAAGATGACTCGGCAATGTATAGTCATCATTATGAACAGCCTGAAGACGTCCACTGCTAAACATAGGCCTCCCCTAGAGAGCGCCACTTTGAGTGGCTGCTCGTGTCCTACATCCATTGGCTCCCCGCGGCTTTCACCAGATCGTCGGTCCACCGAGTGAGGGGTCGGCCTACGCTGCATCTTCCGGTTCGTGGTCGCCACTCGAAAACCTTTCTTCCCCATCGGCCATCTGATCGTTCAATGTATAGTGGCTTTTAAATATTCGCTGTAATATCACTACATTCCCAGTTAGTAAAGTCATTAAGAAAATTATTGTTGTTGGTCGATTCTGCGTAACATTTTCTAAAGTTAATCGAAATTATAATATCTCCGTCTTTTTCATTTCCACTTTATCAGAAGAGTACCGCCATACTGTAAGTTTTTTTTAACTTTAGAGAACACACAATGAACACCATTATATGTCATTAACAGAAACTTCATAAGCGTAATATTCGCTCAAACAATTTGTTTTATGCAAACAATATGTTAAATTTGTTTGTTTAAAATGTGTTGTAATGTCATAATAACGAAGGCTGTATAACTCGCGTCAATGTATTTTTTTTAGTCTAATTTTTTAAGGGGCTTTTAAACAATGTTGCCAGCCTCATCGTAGCCTAAAACAACAATTCAAAGTTGTTTCACTCAAATGTTGTCGAAAGTAATGTGGGCCAGTAAATAGCCCTCGTAAACGCTAAATATGCTACAGTGATGAGAACGAATCGACGTTTTGATGCTTTAAAATTAAGGTGGAACATTACACTAGCGCGGGAAATTCAAATTTTCTTGCGTTCTTTTGCCAATAATAGCGTAATTACTCAACGTGATTAAATAAAAACTAATATTGCGGAAATAAATAGAATGTAACAACAAATTACGATTAAAAGTATCTCCTAGATATGATTGGTTTAGCGACAAATGACTATAAACAATTTTCTTCTTAGTTTTTCAGTCTATTGCCATTTGTCGCTAAACCAATGATACGTAGGTGATACTTTTAATTGTAATTTATTGATACATTATATTTATTTGCGCAAAATTAGTTTTCATGTAATCACGTTCAGAAATTATGCTATTATTGGCAAAAGAACGCAAGACAATTTGAATTTCCCGCGCTAGTGTAACGTTCCACCTTAAGCGCGAAGCTGTGCTTTTTTTATTATAGGTAGCTAACTTTGGAGCGGCAACATTTTGGTGACATCACTGGTAGTAGGTATGAGGTGTACAATTATAATTTACACAGATTGCTGTCTCGCTTTCACGCGTGACATTTTCCGCCAGCGAGAAGTTGACAGATCATTTTTGAGATTAGTTTAAAAAACGTTGTCCCTGCAAGTGTAGGTCTACACTTGCAGGGACAACGTTTTTTAAACTAAACGTATTTGTATTGGCGTGAGTTATATGCAGCTAATGTTCTTGAGTTTTGTGGTTTACATTATCGTAATAGTTGTGTTGTTGATGTTGGCATTACGTCATAGTTTGTAATTAACAATAAGTATAGTTATTATGGTCACAAAGTCACAACCACAACGTATTAAAATAATAATTTTAATAGGCAATGTCTGATAGTGCCATTTTGGACTAGGAATACAGACTTGACGATAAGTTGTAGTTTACAATATTTTACTAATTGATTTTGAATTATCATAGATTTTGCTACATTGGTATTCAATTGTTTTTTTTCCTAATAGATTCACGCAGGTATTCTAAATAACTATGTAACTGTTTCCATGATTTTGACTTTGTGGGATCAATATTGACTACAAAAATTAATTCTATTTTAAATTTCATATATTATTTTCTACTTTTAAAGTTATACTTCCTAAGGTGCATATTAGTTTTAATGTGTGATGTTTGTAATGTATAACGAACAGTTAAATATTATTTTACTACAAAAATGTTACAATACAGAAAATTTTATTTTTTATGTTACGTATTGAATTTTATTATTACCTATTTTATGTAAACATTCCAGATACGAAATAAAATACTACAATAAAATGTATGAAATGAAATAACTGAACTATAAAATAAACAATGGTTATTCTCCCATTTTAGAACCAAAATTATTGTTAAGATATTCTACTTAATGTTTTAGTATTTACTGACTGCAATAGATAGCAAAATAAAGTAAATGTGGTAAATAATAAACTAAAATAATCCATTTTTTTAAATTTCAATATCAGCAAGCAGTTACTATAATACGTTACTTTGTTCGCTACCTAATATTTCAACACACGCATATTTACAATGTGGAATCTTACCTTTACCTTATCTTACTGCTCAGCGTTGAAACGGCTGAAAGGATTGACGATTGACTTGCTTGGATGAGACTTGGTGTGTACGTAAATACTTTACATCCTTTTTGTAGGTACTATATATTTTTTTATTCCTCTGATTTTTGTATTTTTTAAGCCTAACCTAGATCATCTACATTGTCCATTTAAATGCAGACGCGGGTTGAAGAATGGTGTCGATGTCGATTTTACATCATAATTGACTGGCCTAATAGCTCAGTTGGTAGTAGCTCTGCCTTCTGAACTGTAGGTTGTGGATTCGATTCCCACCCAGGACAAACATTTGCGTGATGACTATAGTATATAGGTGTTTGTTCTGTGTCTGGGTGTAGCACAAGTATTTATTTATTTATATCATCAGACCTATAAACCTGTAAATGAACGAAATACCTACCTGGACCTGGGTGAAACGTAGGTAAACAAATATTTATTACACCGATTAAACGGTTTTACATTTTTTATTTTTAGGTAATCGATATCGATCCTTTATCTCTCTCAATCGATTCAATATACAATAATCGACTAAACTAAAACCACAGGTTAAAGAAAAAGCAAGTTACTCTGTGATAAAAACGTAGATGATAATGACACTGACAGATCTGTCACGCAATGTGACCATTTGTGGCAAATTACTGCTATTTTGGCAGATTTGACCCTCAAATGTACACTGTGGCAGATCGTGTAAACGTTTTAAAACAGGTGGCAGATTTGGGAGTTTTAACATCTCGAAGCAAAATTGGAAATATTGTTGGCAAAAACTAAACTGACAACTCTTGTATTAAGTCAGTTGAGTAGAAGCAATAGGTTTTCAGGCAGCCAAATTTAAAAAAAAATAGTTCCTAAAAATCCATTAGATGGCGTTGACGAGACATGGTTGAGAATCACAGACCTACCATATCTGTGTTCAGAAGATTTATGCCACAGATTATATAAAAAAACAATACTGTAATTTATGCATGGACCATAAACAGGTGACAGTGTGACCATCTGTACATTGCAGAGTCTGCATTAAACAGGCTAAAAATCTGCCCACACTTTGAAATCTTTTAGAAATATGCCTCGCTTTTTATAATACTAATAATACAAAGGAAATGATAAAAATATTTTTCGTTAGTGTTTACTTATATTTATTTTAAAATATCAAGCAATTATTAAATAGGAACCCAAAATTAAGGTTGAAATGATCAAAAAAAGGAGGAAAATTATCATTAATCACCGAATCAACATTAGATTTATAGTTTTATATTTTCAAAAACACAAACTTAAATAACATATAATAATATACTAAAGTATATTAGACCTAAAAGCTAAACTATACCTAAAAACTTTAATTTAACATTAGATTTATATTCCTCTTTTTTTCATCTTACATGGATTTTACATTCATATTTTTTCTAACCATGTCTTTACTTGGCGTGAGGGTGAAACCAGCTTGTAATTTGCTAGTAAATAAAATAAACCCTTTAATCATAGAGTTCAACGAATCCCAGAATAAGGACTAAGGTAAGTAGGTAATACCAACCTACCAGAGGCCCACCTTCGCTGCGTTTTCCGATTCGTGGTCGCCACTCGAGAACCTTTCTACCTCATCGGTTGTCAGTTCTACGAGCGATGTGGCCTGCCCATTGCCATTTCAACTTGCTAATTATAAGAGCTATATCGGTCGCTTAAGTTCTCCAGTAGATCTGGGTGGTAACAACGATTTGCACCAAATATAGAAGTCAATGGATTAATATTACGTGACTAATTATTTCTGTTTACTTCAAAATAGTAAAAACTTCAAAATCTGCCACAATTTTTTAGTGTTTGTATACTATACTTGTAGATATAATTTATAATACTGAATAATTAACTATGATAAATTAAAATATTTACAAATAGGTATAAACTAAGTGTTATCAAAAAAACCTTTGGTCTAAGGGTAAGTGCCCAGCACGCTGGCTGCATTGCCACGTTGAATAGCAATGCTGACTTTCTCGGCAAAAAAGAAGCCAGCCCTCTGGTCACCAGTCGTTTACACTTTGTGCCACAGTATATATGTGAAGAAAATGTGCCAAAATAGCAGAAATGGTCACACTGGTGAGTAAACTGAAAGTGACACTGCGCTATAACAAAGAGTGAAAAAAATATTGAAATTTTATAATATTAATTGTACATTGGATGCATAGACCTTACTCAACTGACAGGAGCTGTCAGTGTAGTAATTTCGTATATTTCTGAATTTTACTCCATAATAATAAAAAAAAACCTAAATCAGTCAGAATTTTTAAGTAGCCACCGCCACATTTACTCTGGCACTACGTGCCACAGGTGAAGGGCAAATCTGCCAAAATGGCAGAAATCTGCCAAAAATTGTCACACTGGTGAGTGAAGTGAAAGTGACACTACACTGACAGATAGCAAAGCCACCTCACAAAAAAAAGAAGCCATATCTCAGTAGCGCCACCTACCTTTGGATGTAGAACTACGTGCCATCCAGCTGTCAGAAAATCCCCTATTGCATGATTAGAAAAAATGTAGAGAACTAGTATATATATGCAAAATAAAATATTTGACTATTTTCCATCTATACCTAATATAAAAAACTCACGGTATATTATATCTGACAGATTTCAAATTGGTTTGGGCAGATTTCTAGGCTATTGAGGGCAGAATCTGAAATTTACTTATTATGGTAACACTAAGTGTCAGACGGACGAAAGTGCAAAAAGTGCGCCAAACATAGCTTAGCAAACAAATTATTCGGTTTTCCCATATTTATAAAGCAAACTGGCTACCAAAATAAAAAACAGAAATAATGTCAAAGCGGAATAGCACAGGGCCGACCAACAATACACTCTTTAATTACTTTAGTAAAACTCCACCGGCCAATAAAAAGCTGAAGAACAATGAACATGCCGAAAGCCTCAAGTTAGATGGCGAAAAAGCCAAGAAAGTTGAAAGTAAGTATGCTTCATAACCTAATCATATATTCATGATAATTCTATACTGTTAAATGGTTTTTGTCAGTTAAAATTATGCTCATGCAGGCAACAATATTTTACAAGATTTTGCCATATTTTATTATTATGTATATTATGATTTCATAGATAAGAAGAGAGAACGACATGCTACTACATCACCTGTACTAAATAAATATAACAATGATAGTGAAGAAGATGTCCCAGTTGCTCCTGCCAAGAAGCGGAAGAGAATTAGAATCACACCCATGGATTCCGATGATTCTGATACTGAAAACAAAGGTATGTCCGATAGTAATGGACCATTTACTCTGTTTTAATAGGTTTGGTTCATTTTTTATTTTAATAGGCAAATATAGATAATAATTAGATTTACTGAATGTTGTGAGCAATATTCTGTAAATTTAATTTCAGTTTAAGTTTAATGCTAAGGTGTTAAACTGAACACCTTTCTCCGCTAGCCATATTATCTTTGTCCAATGTTAAACAATGATCCAGTGCAAATTTTAAATGCATGACATGGGATCTTTAAAAAAACTCTTAATTCAGCAGGCAATAAGGTTGAAACTCTGAAAGAAAAAGAGAAGTTATCAATTGAGAAAAAGTTAAATGACAGTTTTAAATATGAAGCAAATTCATCTCCTAAGAGCAGTAAACAATCAAAACAGATAAAGCCTGCTAGCAATGGGTAAGTCAAGATATTATTTAAGAAATCTGGATGTACCTACTTTTCAAAATAATTAATAACCTAAACATTATTATAAAGGTGTCAGATTTCACATATTTAATGAATAATGTAAAGACATTATTCTTTAAAAGTGTAAAATCTCAAACACTGAATTACAGAAATCTTGTCATTTGAGTTTATATTTTCAAGCTAGCCTTATTTTGTTGAGTATTTTATATACATAATATTTGTACTTACAACTTTAAGATCACAGTCAGTGATAAAAGAGAAGCCCTCAGAGGAAAAGGCAGCTATAACTGATGAAGGCAGCTGGATCCACTGCAAACTGGAATGGTTGAAACCTGAAAAGATAAGAGATGCTATGAAGAGGAGATCGGATCATCCTGATTATGATCCTACTACCTTATTTGTGCCACCTGACTTTTATAATGCACAGACCCCTGTGAGTTTATAACTTCTTTTTTCAAAGTTGTCCTTCTATTTCCATTATAATTATAAATTGTGTGTCAACCATGTACCTTAACATCAGGTGAACAACAAGCGCATCACATCATTCACTAACATAAATAAATTCTATTTAATAAATAACGTTGGTGCGCCTGCCAAAACCGTTGTGTATTTTTTTTGACACATTTTTTTCCGCTAGGTTGTTTTAAAATTGAACTTTGCATCAACTCCAAAAACAACTATGTGTCTTTCTAGAAATAGATAATACATAATATTTTTTGCCACCATACTGCATTTTTAATTAATTGATAAGTCTTTCAATCATTAAATAAACTAGTTTTTTGTCTCCCCTGAAAACTTCACTAAACACACATAGAAGTTTTGGCAAGTGCAACAACGATTAATTATAATTATTATTCATCACTACTGCTATTCAGACAGCCCCAAATTATTTTTTCCATGTTTTACTTCACTCAACAATGACAAGCAAGTAACATAAAATGGAGAAAGAACATTTGTATCTTTCTACCATTCATGCTAGTACAAAAAATTACATCCTGTTTTATCCACTTTGTCTTTCTCAAAGTGGATATACCGGGATTAAAGTTTTTGTCCCAGAGACAAAAACTTTAATCCCGATTTATCCTCTCCAAGTCCACATATTTAAGACCAGTCCCATCCAAGCTTGCCATACTCACCCATGACGAACAAAGACCTCTCTTTAGTCTTCTAATCTCTTCTTAATTTGCAACTTACTTTCAATTTAGACAGCCTCCGTGGTGTGGTGGTTGAGTAGATCGGCTCATAACCCGGAGGAGGCGGGTACGATTCCCGCAACTGGACAAGTATTTGTGCACAGGAAAAAAAAGCGCAAATACTTGTTCTGGGCCTGGGTGTTGTGGGAACATGGTCCTCATAGTTCTTGGGCCCCTAGATACAGGGACTCTTAGTAAGGGTCCAGGTTCTATGTATGTTGTGATTGTTGGGCGTTAATTATTTATTTGCATTTAGTTATTTTCCACTGCCTATTGTTATGGAATCAGTACACTGCACCATAAAATAAAGCAGGCATGGAACATCTAGGCATATCTTTAAAATGTAATGGTTAAATGCAAAGCATTTGTCCAGTCTCACTTTGATATTTAAAAGGTGATAAGGGCTCCCAATTTATTGAAGAAAATATTACCAAAGTCAGAAAAAAAAAATCAAAAAATTATTCCCTATAATTAAAAATTAAATTAAAAAAAAAAAAAAAAGAATTAAATATATTATATTATTATTATTTTTTTTTTTATTAAATTATTAATTTATATTTATATGGAATTAATAACATTTCAGGCCCATCGGCAATGGTGGGAGATGAAATCGTCACACTATGACTGTGTACTATTCTTCAAAGTGGGCAAATTCTATGAGCTTTATCATATGGATGCAGCTGTTGGTGTTAACGAACTTGGATTTTCATATATGAAAGTAAGTTTAAAATGTAGTAGGAAGGAATTTGCTGCAAAGTTCGTCTTGGTAGGTGCCACCGCTTTGCCAGTTATTCTACCGCCAAGCGGTAGTGTGCAAGCACTTCTGTGTTATGAGAGTTTCTAAACACAGGTCGTCGAACTCATTTAAGTGCATTCGGTCAAGGACAACTTCAACTACACCCAGGTGCGCTTGGGCTATAGCCCAAGCGCACCTGGGTGTAGTTGAAGATATATCTTCAAAGCGTTTGGGTAAAATTATAACGTAAAATTTATATGGCATTTCTTCAATTTAATTTAGAAAAGTCGTAGAAGATGAATTGTCTACCTTGGGGAGTAGATTTACCTCCATTCGGGATAATATACCGATTCAAACTCAGATTGTATATGTACCTGTAGCTTTGTACCTAAAGCGCGGTGCCGAGAGCGCCAGCGCAGGCTAAACTAAAATTAAGTATGGTGGTACTCTTCTGATGAAGGGGAAATAAAATAAGATTGAGATATTTAGCTTTAGTGAATGGAACAGAATCGAACTCACTAACCAAATTGTTTGGCCTTTTCCAGGGTGAATTCGCGCATTCCGGCTTCCCGGAAAGTGCTTACGGCAGAATGGCTTCAACGTTAGTCTCGAAAGGGTTCAAAGTCGCGCGAGTGGAACAAACAGAAACGCCTGATATGATGCAGGAAAGATGCAAACAGAGTAAGTGCTCTTATTTTTTAAAAATAGTCATATTTTAATAGACCATTTTTTTTAATGGTTATTAAAGACAACGAGATAACAGTTGCGGCATCACTCGGATCTCTAATAAGTATAAATAAAGTTTCGCGTGACACTGCACTGCGCCTGAGACATCACACAGACCATAGAGAAAATAACCGCTTACACACACAGACTGTGTGCACAGTCTAGTGATCTTACTACTAAGTAAGATTACTAGACTGCGTGAGTCATAGTCTCATTAGCCCAGTAAATTAATTTGGTATGTTCTAGGCAAGCATGCACCACCGTAAGCCACGTCATCACTTACCATCAGGACCCTAATTCTGTATGACCAATTTACGATTCCTTGCTTCGAAACCACGCGAATTCCTTGTCTTACGTAAGAAATCTGCAAAAATCTATTCTCTATGAAATAAGAACGAAACCGCGCGAAATGAATGTGGAATTGGCGCGATTTGAACTGTCAAAAATCATATGTTCCACTGAGGCGCGTTCCGAAACAACAACCCGTCAATAGTTACCACCACTTATGGCGATATTAAATATTCAAAATAAAACTAAAATGTAGAGTGAAGGTATTTCTAAAGGTTTTCTGTCAATTTTTAATAATTACCCATAGCTTCGTTATATCACAACATAAATATAAGCCATTCCTTTATTTCAATTTTTATCCGTTTTGGGATGAGAAATCCTTTAGTTCTAATTCGGAACACACTCGAGGGATCCAAGACCTGTCATAGATAATTTTTCTAGATTATACAGAATACAAAAATTGTCTATTCCTTGGTGTGACACGATTTGAACAAGATACGATAACGACGGGGTTTCTGTATCGTGTGGAATCTGTGTTTTCATACAGAATTATGGCCCAGGTGAGACAGTGGTCAAATGATATGACTATAAATTATAAAAAAAGTAATTTCACTAGCTAAATTGCCCTTCAAACATTCTTCAAACGGGAAAACAGTAGTGCTTGCACACTACTTCTTGGCGGCAGAATAACTGGCAAAGTGGTTAGACGAACTTTGCAGAAAAGTCCTACCACCTAGTAAATTATTGGTAGTATCTTTTAGTAGTAATGTGTTGTATTGCAGAGATAGTGTATTAGGAGCGATGGTGGCTGAGCGGTAGTATGTGCGCTTCGCAACCTTACGGCACCGGGTTCGATCCTCGGCCCTGCACCAATGACTTATCTAGTAAGTTACGTGCAGTTTTCGATGCCATCGCTCCGTGCCTCGGAGAGCACGTTAAGCTGTCGGTCCCGGTTGTCATATATAAGAACATCTATGGCAATCGTTATGTGTAGTCAAAAGCCTGATAGAATCTGACACCTGATCTAACCATCCCTGTTACTGGTTATGGGTTGCGAGGTCAGATAGCTCGTGTAATTCTGGTAGCTCGCCGCTGCAGGTTAGATTATCCGACTCCAATAACAAATGGGAAAAGGCAAGGAGGATGATGAATGTGGTGTATTGCAGAGGGTCTAACGAGTAAGTTCGACAAGGTGGTCCGGCGCGAGATATGCCAGGTGACGGTGCGCGGCGCGCGGGCGTGCGGCCTGCAGGACCCCGGCCCGGGGGGCGCCCGCGCCGCCTACATGCTGGCTGTAGCCGAGGAGGTAGGCCGACCAGCGGTTGCAGGCTTGGCTACACATGTGTCGTGTGTTTACACCAACACCCTGAAGACGTCCACCTTTTTTTTAAATAGTTTATAGGCAAAGCATTTAACCACTGTCTCACATGGAAAGTGATGACGCAGCCCACGATGGTGCATGCTTGGCTAGAAGATAACTGTTCACTCTCGACTTGAAGACACCCACATCATAGTTAGCTGGAAACAAGGACGCTGGCAAGATACACTGCTGAACATAGGCCTCCCCATAAAACGCCAGTATAGATGCTTATTGTAGGGGGTTTGCCGTAATCACCACGCTTGGGAGGTGGCTTGGTGATCGCAGATTTTAATGTGCCGAGGAAAATGCTGCTGCCCATTCCCTGGATATTCCCTTAGCTGGCTCTTACGGCATCCACGGAAAGAGATGGGGTGGTCCTATTCGTAAACCGAGACCACACGAAAAAACTCAAACAATTTATTGCAAATAACAACACTTATGTTCATCACACAAATGTTCGACCTGGACCCTAATTCTGTATGACCAATTTACGATTCCTTGCTTCGAAATCACGCGAATTCCTTGTCTTACGTAAGAAATCTGCAAAAATCTATTCTCTATGAAATGAGAACGAAACCGCGCGAAATGAATGTGGAATTAACTGGGATTGGCGCGATTTGAACTGTCAAAAATCATATGTTCCACTGAGGCGCGTTCCGAAACATCGACCCGTCAAAAGTTACTACCACTTATGTCAATATTAATTATTCAAAATAAAAATAATTTTAATGTAATGTGAAGGCATTTAAGGTGTTCTGTCAATTTTTAATAGTTACCCATGGATTCGTTATATCACAACATAAATATAAGCCATTCCTTTATTTTAATTTTTTGTCAGTTTTGGGATGAGAAATCCTTTTAGTCTAATTCGGAATGCACTCGTGGGATCCAAAACCTGTCACAGATAATTTGTCTTAGATTATTCAGAATACAAAAATTGTCGATTCCTTGCTGTGACATGATTTGAACAAGACACGATAACGACGGGGTTTCTATATCGTGTGGAATCTGTGTTTTCATACAGAATTATGGCCCTGGACGGGAATCCAATCCACAACGTATATAGTTTAGTAGACAGGAACTACCAACTAAGCTATCAGTGCCAGCAGTCCACTTAGTGAGCCATTGGTCCTCCTAGGCTTGTCATAGTCTATAGTCGCTGCTCAAGAACCTATACCTTAAAATAAATAATTTCCAGGAAATCAATGGATGCAGTACATACGGGGTTTGCTTCGTGGACGCGTCGATAGGCCTGTTTCATGTCGGTCAGTTCCAAGACGATAAGCATTCGTCCAGACTCCTCACTACTCTAGCGCATTTCCCACCGGCATTGGTAAGTAGACTTCTGTGTTACCAGGTTAGGTAAATTAAAGAGGCAGAGGATCTTTTTTATTTTATTGTTTATGGACGACAAAGCATTTCACCACTGTCTCATCTGATGGAAAGTGATGGTGCATGCTTGCTTAGAAGATATCTGTTCATGCACTCTTGACTTGAAGACTTTCAGATTATAGTTGGCTGGAAAGAAAGACGCTTGCAAAGTGTTGCACTGATTAGCTGTTTGTAGCCCGTAATAAATAAGTGTGGACATTTCACGCAGCGCCATCTAGCCCCAAACTAAGCATAGCTTGTACTATGGGAACCAGATAACTGATAGAATACTTACTTTTTGTTTGTAAATACATACATAGAATACAATATAACACCCAGACACAGAACAAACACCTATGTTAATCACACAAATGTTTGTCCCAGGTGGGAATCGAACCCACAACCTATAGTTCAGAAGGCAGAGCTACTACCAACTGAGCTATCAGGCTAGTCTATTATATTTATTTTTTATAAATGCAAGTCTATAAAATACAGATCAATAAATTGGCAACTTTACATTAGTTTCATACAGTCCAGCAGCCATTTATAGATGTAATCTTTTAATTAAATTAGTTAGGAATCTGTATAATATAATGTACATTTTCCATAGGTAGTGTATGACCGTAAGAGCACATCCATCAGGACCAGCAAGCTTGTAACGACACACTGTCACAATGCTCGCAGAGAGCCCACCTCAATGTGGACTCCGGAGAAAACACTCAAGATATTAGCCGAGAAGTATTACAGGACCAATGCTGATGGTGAATGGCCGGATGGGCTGAGACAGTTTTTACATGAAGGTACGAAAAAGTACATTATGATACAAATGTGCAAAGTTAATCATTACACTCGAAGCGGTAATATGGGAGCCGAGAGTGTAATGATCAATGCACACGCATGTCATACGACGTTTTTCATCACACTTGCGAGTAAAACAACAGTCATTACAGTTACAGTTTTTGTGTCATTAACTTTTAATTACTAAAACAGTTATTAGTGAGATACAAACTTGACTGGATCGGGATATATATTAATGCTAGTACCCACAATGTAATCTGCAGAGCACGCGTATACAATTCCTTGGATTATCAACCTAAATACGGTACAATAAGAGCCATTTTACGAGCAAGGGTAATGAAAAGATATTTAAATAAGTCTTATTTAAAAATGTAAGCGTAGTTGATGATAATCAGTAAGGAACAGAAAAATTGTATATTTATTTATTTATAATACTTAATCCATTTTATTTTTTGCAGTTTTTTTTTGTAGTTTTTTTTGTTCAGTAGTGGACGTCTTTAGGCTGTTGATGATGATGATGAAGTATTTTTTTTTTATATAATGTATGTTGGTTTAACTTGGTTTATTGCTTTGAGCGAGTGTATATTATATTCATTTTAAGCTAATAAAAGTCATTGAATAATTAGGTGATGAAATGTATTGTAACAATGGTCTATGCAAAATGCGTTGTCTGTGCTGCTGTGTAGGTATAATTTTTGTTTATCTATTTTTTGTAGTCTGTCTTTTTAAATATGTATTTATTTTACTGTAGGGTTTACTATAGGATTCTCACTTCTTAATGCATGATGTGGCCATTCTGTAATTAGGCCTACATGAATTCAAAACCTGTCATGTATATCATGTAAGCTAAATTTTTTATTACATTTGTAAATCATGTAGTACTGTTGAAGGTCCATAAATAAATAAATAAATAAATAAATAATAATATTTGTCACGAATTTTTATAGTCATGTAGATATGTACAGCCAATGTACAAAAATGTCCTGAAAGATTGTTCTCAAGAAATACATATCTATCCACACTTAACATTTCTTTTCATCGATATGCTAACATTTGACCACGGTATCATCTGATGGTAAGCGACGAAAAAAAACTAACTAACATCAGGCTAACGACAAGCTCGTCACATCATTCATTAACATTAACAAAATTAAGTTTTTTATATAACAATTTTTGGGGCTTAATGATTTATATGAATTAACCTTTAGTACAAAAATGGTCAAAAAAAAAAAAATTAAAGAATAAATGCGAAAATCGTGATAGAAAAATTTTTCATCCCGACCATACACTAAATAGACTTGTATGTTTGCATAAGACACCGCTGCTCACACTAACTATTTCACCCTACTTCAAAAAAGTTATACTTTAAGTGGTCAACCCTGGTGTCAGAATTTTTAGGCCGGCCAAAGGCTTCTGACTTGTCTTACGACATGTGATTAACTGTTTCAAAATTTCCAGGTGACGCTCTCGGCCTAACTCCAGCCGCTAACAGCCATTTAGCGATCCGAGCGCTCGGCGGTTGTGTCTCCTACCTCACCGCTTGTCTCCTAGACTTACAGATCCTTGGCATGAGCCAGTTCACGTCATACGCGCCCCCCGACGTACTAAACAAGACCTTATCGCAAGAGGTTAAGGCAGAGAATCGATGGGAGGGCGGTACCACGATGGTACTTGACGCTATCACGTTAAAGAATTTGAGGATAGTTCAGGATGATGGGTGCCTTTATGATCGGCTGAACTTTTGTTCAACTGCTTTTGGTAAAAGGTAATTGACGTGTTTTAACCGACTTCAGAAAAAGGAGATTCTCAATTCGGTTGTATTTTTTGTTAAAAACGTTTCAGTAGTTTAGTTTTTAAATCAAAACAACTGGAAAAAATATAGATAGATAGGTAGATAAATATATAAACGCTTTGTTGAAACACCACATCACAAATAATTAAAAGCCATGGAACAAAGAGGCGAGGAATGCTAATACACCAAGAAAACAGCGTAGATCAAAAATATGCCTAAAACTAGACGGCGTTAAATGAGTGGGTTATAAGTTGAGCGCATATCAGAAATATGGCAAAAAAACCGTTTATAGACATTTCTAGTTTTTTTTCTCGCGTGGTTAGCTGGTATCAGAATTTCTAGGCCGCCCAAAGGTTTCTACTGCTACTTGGCTTAACGTATCAACGCTATTGTTTTCCGAAGAACAGCTGGTACCGACGGACGGCTTAACCTGCCCTCCGAAACACGGTAGCGCTTGGTTGTAAATACCACTTTTTGTAGCGAAAAAAAAATGTACTAAAACCTGTAATGGCTATAGACATAATAAAAAAACTCAAAATCATTCATTCGAAGCTAATCTTAGCTTCCAAATGAATGCCACAGATACCTACATACGTTAAACTTATAACATCCCTTTGTTTGCGTCGGGAGTGACAAATTAAAACGAAAAATGTTGTTTACAGATTACTGTACCAATGGGTGTGTGCGCCAAGTTGCAACCTAAATGTGATAAAAGAAAGACAGGAGGCGGTGAAAACATTGTTTGATAACCAAGAGCTCTGCCAGGACGCCAAGAATATACTGACTACATTTCCGGATTTAGAGAGGCTTTTAGCCAAGTAAGTAATATTAACCAGTGGAATGTCGGCGCACTGAATAACAATGGATTTATGAATGACAACTGTGCAATCGACATGCATAGGTTTAAATCACAGAGCATCAAAAAATTAGGTTCTGGTAAATCGTTTGGCTTAATTAGGCAGTGTCAATTTTGAAAGACATTTAAATCATCGAAGGCGAAATAAAGTCACGCCCAAGTCTAATCACGGTCAGGTCAAAGTGTAAAGTCCTGCATGCAATAGCTTTAAATCATAGAGCCACGCATAGATTTAATTAACAGACCCCGAAAAAAATTAGGTTTGGCCACAGATTAATATCTAGGTTCGGCTAAATCGTTTAGCCTATAGCCAGTGTCAATTTTGATAGATATTCAAATCATCGAAGTCGAAACAAAGGCACGTCCACGTTGTCAGGGTCAAATCTAAGTCCTACACTAATAAAGCGGTGGATACTAACAGTAAAGTAACTTCTACAGAGATTGAGACTGGGAGAGAACACGAAAATGTAAATAAACTGTCTTATTATATGCATTTCATTTGTGCACGTAATCGATTCACAAATTCACAATGCTGTGCCGCTTAGAATACATACCAACATGGATATTACTTTATAATCTCAAAATCTAACTCCTAGCCTTACTTCCGACCTGAATGGGTGTACAATTAGAGATTCCTCTTCTCTTCTTTTTCATCAGCCGGAAGACGTCCACTGCACTTTGGACGGGGGGGATTTGCCATAATCACCACGCTTAGCAGGCGGCTTGATGCTCGCAGAATATTTTAATGTACCAAGGAGAATGCTGCTGCCCATTCCCTGCATATTCCCGTTGGTGGCTTTTACGGCACCCACGGGAAGAGATGGGGATCTATGGGGATGGGGGCAATTAGAGATTATGATTAAGTTAAGAACTTTATTGTGTGAAATTCCATTCCATTTTGTGCAAGAAATAAAATTTCATTTCATTTCATTTCATTTCATTACTGCAACGGCAACAGAGGCATTGATGGACGAACGTGTAAATGTGGGCACACACATACGTAAGTCCATCAATGGCTGGTTGTGGCCAAGGCTTGTATAGTACTTTTCTCAAATAATTCGCGGAAATGAAAACTGAGTAACCCCCTACCTCTGGTAGCCATGTCACGACAGATATGAGTTTTGTATGTAATTTATTTGGCTGCTAAACCACGACAGATACGGATTTTCATACAACTTTTGCCGGCCGCTGCTCGCCAGTACAGCAATTTCTATTTTTCTCGAAGAAGGCTGTCAAAATAATGCTCAAATTTCCAAGTATGTTTGAGAAAAATAACACTTTATCTCAAGGAAATTCAAATTGAAATCCTATTTCAGAGTCCATGCTCTCGGCAATCTCAAGAAATCAGAGCAACACCCGGACTCTCGCGCCATATTCTACGAAGAGAAAACATACTCCAAACGGAAAGTCCTCGATTTCATATCTGTGCTGAATGGATTCAATGCTGCGTTGAAACTGGTTGAGCTGTTCTCAGAAGTTGATGCGGTGTTATTGAAGAGAATAATGCAGTTAGGGCCAACTGGAAAGTATCCTGATTATAAGGATACTTTGAAGTTTTTCAAGGTAAGTTATAGTATACAAGCGGCTCGCCCCGGCTTCGGACGGGTGTAGTGGTTTTCGTGGCGCACGCGATGTAATAAAGAATAGTTTAGGTAATTTTTACACGTTTGGTTACATTATTAGGGTTTTAGTAAGGATCCCTAATTTTTTTGGAGATATAATATAGCCATGTCACCCGGGGATAGTGCAGCTTCCCAACAGTGAAGGAATTTTTTAAATCGGTTCTGTAGTTTCGGAGCCTATTCAATATAAACAAATAAACAATCAAATCTTTCCTCTTCATAATATTGTTATAGATAGACAAATTTAGAGAATAACACACACAATTTTTTTATGGTAAAAGAGTAACTGTAAATGGACGGCACTATTTTTACAACTGTTCTTAAATATTGCCATTTCTTTTCATATTATAAAACTAGAGGCATGGTGCGGTTCTACCCGCGTTATGATATCTTTAATAAGGCGGGTTTTTTGATCCGTAATGGTTAAAAAGCGGCTTAACGGCGGCTTAAGTGGACCAGCGGCTTATTTTAAGCCAACCTAATATCTTGCAGTTACAGACTTTTTTATCTCTCAGTTTTATTATATGTATAGAATTAGTATGTACATACAATATGTGTATACAAACAAAATATATCTAAGTGTTATCAGCTAGGCGATCATGTAACTTGTTGGCAACCGATAGAAAAACAAAAATGTATGGATTTGACAGTTGCAGTACGCAGCTTATGTACATAGTTACTATGGAAATTTTCAAATTTGGATTGAAATTTCTTTTGTTGCATTGCTATCAAAGTTACATGATCACCCTGCTGTAGTAGTTTGGACCTAGATGGCGCTGTGTGAAATGTTTAGAAATAATTTTATCAATTAATTTAGGAATCTTTCAACCAAAAAGAGGCAGAGAAGGAAGGTCGAATATTACCAGGAGAGGGGGTTGATCAAGAATATGACAGCACCTTAGAAACTATCAAGGAAATTGAAGATGAGCTAAAAGAGTACCTAAAGGAACAAGAGAAATATTTTAAAGCAAGGGTAAGTCCATGTTGTATGGCGTACATTTTTGCTACTTTATTTAAGATTGTCTGTCCATCAAATTTTAATATCGAATAATTATCTTAAGTGAAATAACAATACTTTTGTACTCTCTGTCACTTGAGATTTAACCCTTCGATTATTTTCCCAAAAGTTAATTTTCATGTTTTTTTTTTGCCGGTGGTTGCAGGAGGCAAACAGTCGCTCAAAATGGCGCTCTCGGGGGGAGGCCTATGTTCAGCAGTGAACGTGTTTAGGCTGTTGATGATGATGATGATGAATCTTCCCAAAATTGCCCCCGCCCCGGTTAATGGCCACCTACCTAAAAACCTGTCCTGCCGTCCTTCGTTTTGTGATAATCACTCGAGAACATTTCCCCAACAGTCTTACGTCTTCATCAATAATCTGAAGACGTCCACTGCTGAACATAGGTTTCCCTCCATAGAGCGCCATTTTGAACGGCGGCTTGCCACCTGCATCCATCGTCTCGCCCTGCGGTATACACCAGGTCGGTCCACCTAGTGGGCTACACGCAGTGTCTTCCGATTCGTGGTCGCCACTCGAGAACCTTTCTTCCCCATCGGTTTTCGGTTTTGCAATTTTACGTCTTACCTTATATTACAATAATTTTAAGATAATACAAAATGTGCTGTTTAAACAGCCATACACTAATGTGTTTTGGCTTTTAATATTTTTGCCATATTTAAAAATGTGTACCATTTTTGCAGTGTAACTATGTGGGCACGGATAAGAAAAGATATCAGATCGAGGTGGCGCAAGGCCCGGCAGCTAAGGCAGGCAATAAGTACAGTTTAGAAGGTGCCCGGAAAGGATATAAGAGATTTTCTACTGCTGAGACTAAGGTATGCTCTAGGAGCACTGGGTTTTAATAGAATAATACAGCTGGGTTAGCATGGACGGTATACAAAATTGTCTTTCCCCGTGTTACGTCACTTTCTTCATACTTGCTTGGAGTAAAACAGAGGAAAGACAGTTTTGTCTACCGGCCGTGCTAACCCTACAGGTCTTCAGTTTAGCATAAAAAAACATAAATTTGACACTTGTTTTTTTAATTAATTTAGTTTCTATCTTACCACTGGCATCAAACATTAAAAGATAAAGCTTTTTTTTTAAATTCTTGTTATTTTTGAACTAAGTTTATCTGCATAATCTTTACTCAAATCTCAGTTTTTGGCTAACATATTTAAATTAACCTGTTTTTTCCCTACTAATAATAAATGCGTAACTGTAAGATGTTGGTATATTTACTTGTCTTTCGCCCGTAAAAAGAAAAAACCGGTTTGTAATATTTTTAGCATGAAGTTTTCGTTATGATCTTGGATTACTCTTCATCGTATTCACAGGAATTTCTATCTCGCATGCAATCAGCGGAGGAACAAAAGACGAACGTGCTAAAGGACCTGAGTCGTAGAATATTCGAGAAGTTCTCGTCCAAATACAACCAATGGGAGGCCGCCGTGCAATGTTTGGCCACGCTGGACATATTGTTGGCATTTACAGAGTTTGCCAGACAGCAAAATGGAGATATTTGTCTGCCTCAAGTTACATTTGAAGGTGATAAGAAGGTAAGAAATTTCTTCTCGGAGCCATTGGTAAATAAACAACGCAACTATAACTTTTTTATCATAGATAGGCTTATATTTGACCACGGTCTCACCTAATGGTAAGTGACAACGCGGTCAACGATGGAGCATGCTTGCCTAGAAGATACCGGTTCACTCTAGCCATAAAAACTCCCAGATTATATTTGTCAGGAAACAATGATGCTGGTAAGGTGTTCCATTCCTTTGCTGTCCGAATTATAAATGAGGAATCAAAACGCTTTGAACGTATTCGAGGAATTTCTACCATAGACAGATGCCGTGTTTTCGTGCGTCTAGTTGTACGATGGTAAAATGGGGATGGCGGAATTAAGTTATGCAATTCCATCGCACACTCGCGAAGTGCAGTTTGTAAAAACCAATAGGCTGGCAACCTTGCGTCGGTGTTCAAGGCTTTGGAGTTTAGCCTTAAACTTATCAATGAGCTCATGGATCATCTATACCATCATCGTGGATCACTTATATTCTATTTCATCATCATCAGCATCATCATCATCTTCATCAACAGCCTGAAGACGTCCACTGCTGAACATAGGCCTCCCCCAGAGCGCGCCACCTTGAGCGGGCTGCTCGCCTCCTGCATCCATCGGCTCCCCGCGGCTTTCACCAGATCGTCGGTCCACCGAGTGGGGGGCCGGCCTACGCTGCGTCGTCCGGTTCGTGGTCGCCACTCGAGAACCTTTCTTCCCCATCGGTTGTCAGTTCTACGAGCGATGTGGCCTGCCCATTGCCATTTCAAATTCTAAGAGCTATATCGGTCATATTCTATTTCAGCCATACATAAACATAGTGGAAGGTCGTCACCCGTGCATCCCGATCGCGAACGATTTCATCCCGAACGACACAAAGCTCGGGTCTGAAGGCCGCCTGCTGCTGCTGACTGGACCAAACATGGGCGGCAAGTCCACGCTCATGCGGCAAGCTGGCCTGCTTACTGTACTCGCACATTTAGTACGTATATCATACAGTAACAATATTGAATACCATAGTGTACTTGACTGTTATCATTTTTTTAATGCTAAAATGGGCATACGTTTGACAACAATAACTCACCTGGGCCATAATTCTGTATGAAAATACAGATTCCACACGATACAGAAACCACGTCGTTATCGTGTCTTGTTCAAATCGTGTCACAGCAAGAAATCGTCAATTTTTGTATTCTGTATAATTTAAGACAAATTTCCTATGACAGGTTTTTGATCCCTTGAGTGCGTTCCGAATTAGAAATAAAGGATTTCTCATCCCAAAACCGGTAATAAATTAAAATAAACGAATGGCTTATATTTATGTTGTGATATAACGAAGCCATGGGTAATTAATAAATTGACAGAAAACCTTCAGAAATACCTTCACTTTACATTAAAATTAGTTTTGTTTTGAATATTTAATATCGACATAAGTGGTGGTAACTTTTGACGGGTTGTTGTTTCGGAACGCGCCTCAGTGGAACATATGATTTTGACAGTTCAAATCGCGCCAATTCCACATTCATTTCGCGCGGTTTCGTTCTCATTTCATAGAGAATAGATTTTTGCAGATTTCTTATGTAAGACAAGGAATTCGCGTGGTTTCGAAGCAAGGAATCGTAAATTGGTCATACAGAGTTAGGGTCCTGATGGTAAGTGACGAAGCTGTCTAAGGTGGAGCACGTTTGCCCATGAGATGCCCTATTATTTTATTGCATACATACATATAAAGTTCATCAAAAAATAAGCAATCGTGAAAACAAAAATTAAATATCTCAAAAAGTTACAATATTACAACCATTTTAAAATACAATAATAGAAAGAGACAGCTCAAACACGCAGTGACTTCAGATATTATTACTTCACAGTATCTCGTTACTAAACTGTTGTGCCTTTACATACGATCTCCTTGCATGTGACGTCACATGCAATCAACACGCTTAGCAGGCGTCTTTGTGATCGTAGATTTTGCCCTGGATATTCTCTTAGCCGGCTCTTACGGCACTCGGGGAAGAGATGGCGTGGTTCTATTCTTACGCCGGGACCAACAGCAAACTTTTTGGTTCTCGAGTGGTAACCACGAGCCGGAAGACGTGACGTAGGCCCCCCACTAGGTGGACCGACGATCTGGTGAAAACCGTGGGGAGCCGATGGATGCAGGAGGCAAACAGCCGCTCAAAGTGGCGCTCTGTGGAGGGCCTCCTCCACTAGGACCGACGATCTGGTGAATACCGCGGGGAGCCGATATATGCAAGAGGCGAGCAGCTGCTCAAAGTGGCGCTCTATGGGAAAGGCCTATGTTCAGCAGTGGACGTCTTCAGGCTGTTGATGATGATGAACTGAAACAGATCACCTATATTCATTCTCAGCGATACAACTACTTCATAATCATCAACAGCCTGAAGACTTCCACTGCTGAACATAGGCCTTTCCCATAGAGCGCCACTTTGAGCAGCTGCTCGCCTCTTGCATATATCGGCTCCCCGCGGTATTCACCAGATCGTCCTAGTGGGGCGCTATACGCAGCGTCTTCCGATTCGTGGTCGCCACTCGAGAACCTTTCTACCCCCTACAACTATTTACCATTTCCGTATCCTCAGGGCAGCTACGTCCCAGCGCAGCACTGCTCGCTCTCACTAACCGACCGAGTGTTCACTCGACTGGGCGCATCTGACGACATCCTCTCTGGACAGTCTACCTTCCTCGTGGAAATGAACGAGACAGCCGCTATACTAGCACACGCTAGCTTGCACTCGCTGGTCTTGCTTGATGAACTAGGTAAGGACCTTTTTAGGGTCAATTCAGACAGAGCAGCAAAATGCTCGAGCTTTTTTTAAGTGCTATTGGAATATCAACCTTATTCCATTTAGACAAAGCTGAAAATAGAGTATGCAACATTTAAATAGGTAAGATTTTAATGCTGCATACTATTTTCAGCTTTGTCTAAATGAAATAAGGTTGATATTCCAATAGCACTTAAAAAGTACTCGAGCATTTTGCTGCTCTGTCTGAATTGACCCTAAGGCGGGCGGCTTTTGGCTCTTGGCGATGCTTGTATGTCTTTTTCTCAAAATTATTGCACTAAGAAACTATTTTTATAACTAAATAGGCCCGCATTTGACCGCAATCTCACCTGATGGAAAGTGACGACGCGGTCTACGATGGTTTATGCTTGCCTAGAAGATACATTCACTCGCGACTTGAAGAGCTCCAGATTGTACTTATCGGAAAACCATGACGCTGGTAGTGTTCCATTCCTTCGCTGTTTGGATTATAAGTGTCGAGTCAAATCGCTTTGTGCGAATCTAAGGAGTATCAGCCATAATTGGATGGCGTGTTGCTGTACGTCTTGTCGTACGATGGTGACATGGAGATGGTGGAATTAGATTGTGTAGCTCCGCAGCCCACTCACCCAAATGTAACCTGTAGAACACAGATAGGCTGGCAACTTTACGACGGTGCTCTAAGCTCTGCAGCCTAGCCCTCACCATTGTATCGTCACCTATGAGCCTTTAAACATACATTCTTGATGAAACTTGTGTGGATTTGAGACATAGTTATTATAAAAAAAATGTCATAGGGTAACCAACTAACCAACAAATATACAGGTTGAATTTTCTAACTGGGCGTAGATGGCGAAATCTAAAAGTATACGGTATGTGTAACAACGAAAGATAATTTTAACGAAATCTCGGAGGCGATTTTGATAACATCTAAAACTGTACTTAATTTTCCAAATATAAATATAATTTCTTGGTCGCCATACACATCACAATTCCTAACGTAATTGGACACACAAATTGCAAAACATTTTATAAATGCCAGCATATGCATAGAAATTTGTAACCCTGAATGATTTAATTGGAATGTATCTTTAGTAGTCAGATAATGTTTTTAATCTCAACATTAAAGTGAAACATTAGATCTTCATTTTTCCTAACAAAACGAGGATTTTACACTGTACAATTTCACTTGATGAGTTTTTAAAGTGCACTCGCCTTCTTGCTTTAATACAGTTGACTCTGTTATCCTAAGGTCGTGGCACTTCGACATACGACGGCACAGCGATAGCATCAGGCGTTGCTGTTGAACTGGCGGGACGCGGCTGTCGCGTTATATTCTCCACCCACTACCACTCGCTCGTGCGATACCTCGCATCCTACCCTGGGGTTGTGCTTGGGCATATGGTTAGTAGTTATATATTACACTATGTTATACTAGATAGATAGATATTACACTAAATAGATATATGTTACACTAGATAAGATAGATATTGCATTAGGGAGATAGATGTTAGTATAGCTAGATAGATAGATGGGAAACTTAAATAGATAGATATTACACTATCTAAATAGATGTTACACTAGATACCCAAATAAAATCCTCGTCAATCCCTACATAATATACGCTTTAATTACAGTAAATTCGAAGATGGCTCCACACTCTATATCTCAGTTTTATATATCTACATCTGCAAGTGTGGATATGTAAAATCCTTCTCAATATGATACGAACTCTAGCAATACATTTACAGGCCTGCATGGTAGAAACAGACGAATCAGAAGCAGAAAGCGAGGACCACATACCAGAAGAAACAATCACATTCCTATACAAACTTTCACCAGGCGCTTGCCCCAAATCCTACGGTTTCAACGCGGCGCGACTAGCTGGCATACCTAAAGAGATCACGCGGCGAGCCCATCAAATATCAAAGAATCTAGAGAAGGAAGCCACATGCGTACGCGCATTTAGGGACGTTTTGAAAATAGACGACGGGTCTAAAGTTAGGGAGTTACTGGCTGAATTGACCATTTGAATGTCTCTTTGAAACTTATGGTACGGAAAATTATGTAGGCGTAACTTTTTGGAAATTTTCGTGTTAAAACAATATATTGTTTACCTTAAGATAAGGAAATGAACATCCGCTGGGATATGGTAGAACCTAAGTCCAACTATCACTTTCCGGTACTAGCGGTAAAAAGTTTCGAAGAAAGAATGTTTCTTTTGTCGTCTCGTTTTTACTAGTTAAGTTGAAATGAGAAAACAATAGTTTAAAGATCTCGACAGAAACGCTTTTTTATAATTCGTGTTGTAAGGTACCTATTTTGAATCTCAATGCCCGGAAAAGGAACAACACGGCTTTTTTGTCGGTCGCGCGCATTTTATGTCATTTTATAAACAAATGTGATAATCTTTTGTTTTTGTTAGGTTTAAAGTTTTTTTCTGATGTTAATGTATTTGTTAGTAAGGAACTTATTGTTGAATGTTCCGCCGTTAGTTTGATTAATCAAGATGATACCCACCGATTTATTGATTAAAAGCATTTTCATACATTATTGTTTTTTATTTAATCTCAGTTAAAAAAAGATAGACTACTTACTAATCATTCGGGGCGAGATAGTGAATGCTAGCGCGACCCTATTGCGCGGGGGTTTTAGTGGGTTCGAGTCCCACATACCCCCTGCCAACACCCCCGTGGTGGCAGGGAAGTGCGAGGGTATTTCACCCCCTCAAAAAAACTTGCTAATCATCCACTAGGTTACTTTTATGTATTTAAAAATGCTTATAAAATGCAAAAGCTTAAGCGAGTTAATGACATCATTATTGCGATTAACTAGCTACTTTGGGCCAGTTTAAATTATTAAGGATTTCAAATAAAACATCACTATTTCTCACTTTGCATTTATTTCCAAACATTCATTGTATTTAAAATTACACAATTTTTCACAATTACATTTTTGCATAAATATTATCCTTTTGTTCATAATAAATATACTGTGAGAAACATAGTAGACATGAACTTTAGTAAACTTTACTATAATTCATTCGTAGAAATCTTAGGTAGAAATATACTTAGTTAGAAATACTTAGCTATTTACAGTATAATATATGATGCAGGATAAAAAGATAAAATTATATATGTATACATTGTAAAGAATGAATAAAACAGAAACAACTATACTACACATATAGGGCCCGATTTCACCAAACTAGAATAAATTTTATTCCAGCGGGGTGATCATGTAACTTTGATAACAATGCTACAGAAGAAATTCCATTCCGAATTTGAAAATTTTTACAGTAACTATGCACATAAACTGCGTTTCTGTTGGTTACAATCAAGTTACATGATCGCCTAGCAGGTATAACTTTCCGAGAACAACCGAGTTACGCAAATATAGCCCTTATACCACCAATTTTGTGAAGAAATAAGACTTATTCCTTGGATACAATCAAAATGGCGTCTTTTTGTGTAATTTCATTTGTCAATTAGCTGTATCCAAGAGTAACGAATAGCCGTATAATTGGAACAAACTTTGGTGAAATCGGGCCTTAGTCATATAACTATACCTAAATTAAGCAGGAATGTCAAAAAATAAATTCATTGGATTAGTAATGCTAGGGAACTTATGTAAGTACTAAATTAAAGCACTTAAATATATCGTAGTTCCTATATTAAATATGCAAGTAACTACTTAATAAAATTATACAAAACTATTATCACACTGTGAATTTGTGACTAGGTTGAATAAAATCGTTCCATTTATAACACACATAAAATCTGTCATATAGTGGTGTTCCCTTTCTACCCACCAGCTTTGTCCCACTAGATACCCTATTACAAACTTTAATTCAAATTCCTGATCATGTAGGTAGATTCAAAAAATGCAACAGCTTGCATCTCAATCAAAGTACAACAGGCGTGGGAGCAGAGCTTAGAAAGGCAATGATTATTATTTACAATAAACTATTATTAAAAATAAGATGAATTGGCACGCGCCAGGGCCAGGCAAACCAGTGTACAGTTTATACTGGGTGGCGCAAAAGTAAAGACCCTATTTGGTTCAGCTATAACATTTTTTCTAAATTAGAAAACTAGATTTAGGTTTTTTTAAATGTATATTTGTGCCATTAAATTTCGTACCATTAGGATTTAAAGATGATGTCTTTTAAATGGTGACCTCCAGAGTTGATACACATTTGAGCCCTATTTATGACATTTTGCAAGATGATTTTCCTTCAAAATTGGTTATGAGTGACGAAGCGCATTTCCATCTCTCAGGGCATGTCAATAAGCAGAATACTCGGTTCTGGGGCACTGATAATCCGCGCATTATTCAAGAAACACCTCTACACCCACTAAAAGTTACTGTATGGTGTGGCATCTGTGTTGACAGAGTGATCGGACCCTATTTTTTCGAAGACGCTGGAGACAATGCGATAACTGTCACTGGAGAACGCTACAGAACCATGTTACGTGAGTTTTTGATACCCAGTTTGGACGAATTGGGGCTGGAGCACATCTGGTTTCAACAAGACGGCGCTACGGCACACACAGCGCGCGACACTATGGACTTAGTGAGGGACGCTTTTCCAAGCCGAGTTATCTCTCGTTTTGGCGATTTGCCTTGGCCTGCAAGATCACCCGATCTGACCAGTCCAGACTTCTTTCTTTGGGGTTTTTTGAAATCTCGGGTGTATATGAACAAGCCACAGACTCTCGCAGCTCTAAAAGAAAACATTCGTCAAGAAATAACGAACATATCGCAGGAAGTGTTACGGCAAGTTATGCAAAATGTCATAAATAGGGCTCAAATGTGTATCAACTCTGGAGGTCACCATTTAAAAGACATCATCTTTAAATCCTAATGGTACGAAATTTAATGGCACAAATATACATTTAAAAAAACCTAAATCTAGTTTTCTAATTTAGAAAAAATGTTATAGCTGAACCAAATAGGGTCTTTACTTTTGCGCCACCCAGTATATACACTGTAATAAACTGAAAATAACGGGTCGAGCCCTCTTTGGAGCTCTCATAAAGGAATAGTTGCATAGCTTACAATAATATGCATTCCTGCGTCAATAAACACACCAGGCTTATCCAACTAAGGCAATGGCTGTTATAATGCTTACGACTATTATAAGTAAACGGTCCGAAAAACAACCTTCCTATAAGGCCTGTGATTTACCGGGACCCTTTAAGCATAATTTCCTTTAGCGTTTTGGGATAATGCTTATAAAGATTCTGCTTTAAGCTTGCTGCTACCAATTTATTTATAATACATTTAAAAAAGGCACAATAGCGCGTGTAGGTACCATAATATATGTATTAATGAAATGCCTCATTTGATCATCATAGCCCAGTTTGTCAAATTCTAATATTTCATTTAATATTGATGTTAGTATAAATAATTTAAATATTTTTTTGATAGTGGTGTATAATTATAAATTGCAGTCTTTCAAAATAGCTTATTTACAATGCTTATTTATTACGAACTCAATAGTAATTTTGGAAGAGGAACGTACCTACATAAACTTTAGAGATACAAGAAGCGTCGGAAGATAGAAGTTAATTTTTCGGAAAACGTAGATTTAAGTTAAGTTAGTTACGCTTCAGTTTCACATCGTCTGATCACGTCAAAAATAAATTTGCGAAGTGTCGTCATTAAAATAAAAGCAAGAATACCAACGCCTCAAAATTTCAAGCTTCAGACATTTCGTATCATTACATGTAAACGTCAACACCGTTTATGTGAAACTGGGACCGCGAGATAAGGCAATATAAGTTAAGACAAAATTCAAGTAAATCTTCAGGAACACAGAATAATCAACTCTAATAGAGAGCATTATAGTCCACGATTGTGTGTGTTCGTAGATTATAGACGTGCAATAAGTCTGAAAAAATACGTAATTAATAATCAAATAATGTCATAACCATCATTTAGCTTTTTGAGTACCTAAGTTAGGGAACTTAAAAACAAATGAAGAAGACAAGTGTGTCTTCTTCATTCAAGTTGGTTTTGGAATGTAATCAAAATAGACAAAAGAAGTTTGCATCGGAAATGATCCGGGCTAACCGACTATGCAAATATCGAGAAAATCTTGCCGATTGATCTATTATTAATTAAGGTGGGACGTTTCACTCAGCGCGGCAAATTCAAATTTTCCTGCGTTTTTTGCCAATAATAGTTTAATTACTCCACACATGAAAACTAATTTTGCGCTAATAATTAGAATGTATCAATAAATTACAATTAAAAGTATCACCTAGATATCATCGGTTTAGCGACAAATGGCAATAGACTGAAAAGCCAACACGAAATTGGTTTATTGGCATTTGTTGCTAAACCAATTAATGATATTTAGGTGATACTTTTAATCGTAATTTGTTGATACATTCTATTTATTTACGTTAAATCAGTTTTCATGTAATCACGTTTAGTAATTAAGCTATGATTAGCAAAAAACGCAAGAAAATTTGAATTTACCGCGCTGAGGCTTTGAGCGTATTCTGTTGCTGACATTCTGAACATAATCTTGCAATTAAAACTACAATTGACAGCCGTGAAGAAATTGTATCGTAACAGCGCTTGGAATCAAATATGAAACCTGCATCATAGAAACATCTTATCATTTACCTATCAGTCATCAGCACCATTTTACCCAAAACATTTTTTTTTACAACAGGTATCTATTTAATTTTGTCTAATTATAAGTGTGGGGATTCAGTCCTGCTTGTCTTCACATATCAAACAGTACCTACTAAATGGGTACAACGACGTAGAAATGTTCGGGATTTTCTAATCGTTTTTTTATGAAAGAATTATTTAAGTAGGTCGGTACATAAGTCCTAAAACTTGCAAGACAATGTATTTGGTGCTTATAAAGATACAATTAAGTACGTAAACTGATTTATATTCATTTGAAAAAAAAACTGTGTTGTTAATTTTGCTATAGCGCCATCTAGTGCCCAAATAGCAAATTGAAACTTTAAATACAAAGCAACCCTTTTCAGTAGCAGGATCCACTGCAATCATTTTGTACAATACTTTTTCAAATTTAATTTAAAATGAACTTTCATAATTAATAAGTGGTTTCTAACTTGGGGATAGTTACAACACACGTCAAACATTGTCTATTACACATCAAAATGTTAAAAATTATTTTTAAAAATCATGTCTTACTGCTATAATTAATTGTATTTCTAAATCACAATCCTAAATTAGCAATTATTTTATCTACGCACCAAAATAGCACGCTCAATAAACAATACAATACCAATCGCTATACAAAAGCAGCAATGTAGGCACCGCCTAAATATTAAAAAATGCATGTAGCCTCTCGACTGGAAAGATATTTGTGTCTAATACCAGCCGGGCTAGGATGCGCACCGCGAGATATGTCACGCGCGAGACGACATATTTCCTCGATGTAGACAAGTTTCTCGTTTACTCTAACATGCACGCCGCGACAGAGAAGTTTGTCGTTTTATGTCGCGTAGACAAACCAATATTGCCCTTTCATGACTCCTACTGTATTTTAATGTAGCAACGTAGGTTTCGTTCATTCAATTTTACGGTTTTTTACATGAACGCGACCTTAACACTGACACTGAAAATATACTCTTTGACGAAAGACAGAAACAGTTATATATAGTTGTTTCTGTCTTTCGTAAAAGAGTATTATTATACTCTTTGACAGAATCCGTCAGTTGTAAAATGAAAACAGTGAAAATTTTCGTAACTTTCTCTAAAAATTTGGATTTAGATTGAAAATGCTAATTGCAAGCATATAAACGTAAGTAAAGTTTGATTAAGCCTAAATATCGAGACTAGCGGGTCTGTGTGTCTGCCTGCACTCGAGTATTGAGTTAGTTCTTTTGTCACAACGGAACATTCCTTTTCCATCGTAATGATATAATATTAGTCCTATTTCATCATATGAGGCATGAGGAACACTTGTAACTAGCTGGATACAAGTACAAACCTTCTATTCAAGACTACAGTCGGATACTAGACGGCATAATATTATGCTATTGTTGCATGTAAAACTTGTACTTAATTAGCTGCACTATTTTTTCAGAATAAGTACACGGAAGCAGATAAAAGTACGTTTATCAATATATTACTATGGCTCAACATCCAGTTTTCAGCTGGCACAGAATATATAATAGTACCACAGGGGAATATTGTTCACCACAAGGAGCCCGTCCACATCAGTACCTAACAATATTGCTTAGTTTATTACTTTATTTGTTCATCTAGAACACTGTAATACCTACAATTGATACCAAAATATTGTTAAACAAGACGGAAGCCTTAATATGTACCTATAAGAATTTATAAGCTATTAAATGTGATCTAAATAAAATAAGCGTTTTTAATAGATAGTATATTGTAGGTATACCTATACCTACGTATGTACCTACACAGTAATGAAAATCCTGAAAGTTCTACCCATGCATCTAGCTTGAGCTTGATCCTTATACCTATACATTTTAATCATGTGACAGGTGAGTTTCAACACGGTCTGTTCGCCGTTTGCCCCCTTCCTGATTTTGTCCATTATTTGTGCCATTCATTGATAGGATAAATACCACAGAATTCGCCCTATAAGTCTATGGTAAATACCTTTATAAAATGAAACAGTAATGTGAGATACCGCCATATTTACGATCTCTTGTTTATTTCGATTTTTTTACGTAACTACTGTATATCAAAATACCACTTTGCCTTTGGATTAAGCCTTCTCTACGTATCTCGACCTCAAAAATTACGACGAGATAATACTCGCGCCAATGTGTCAAATAAAGCTCAGACTATGGTGTGCATGTTAGCGGTTGTCGACAAAACTCGACAAAAGTTCCACAGATAGATAAACATTTGCATTATCTCTTCATTTGACAGAACGAGATGAGTTGCTTGCGCTGCCATGTTAGCACAGGTAGACATAAAGACATATCTCTATTTTTCACGACATAAAGAGACGACAAAATTATCTCACGGCGCGCATCCTAGCCCGGCAGGCCTGTCTCACTCCGCGCTTTAGTCTAAAGCCTTTAGGTATGAAGCTACAAGTACATGGGACCGGGCGTCTAGACGGGTCGGTCCGTTACGCGTAACGCGTCAGAAGAGCAGCGATATAGCGATAGAACGAGATGCAACTGTTTAAGGAAGGCTTGTAGCGCTGTGCGAGCCGAACTACACTTTATAGCGTTACAGCAAGAGTCGTTATTTGTTTGACTTCGTGGAGTGAGACTTCTGTACGTAGTACTTGTATATAACTGTGCTAATACTATTACGTACTTGTGTAATTAAGATCAGTGGCTAATAGCCATCTTGACTCATTATAGCTTCTCAACGGCAGAAGTAAATCGACGGGAAAAAAGCGAATTATGTCCGTCTGCACTAAGTTTGATAGCTCACTTATCTCTCTAGGACGTACCCAATGTAGGTACGCCAGTTAGTGAGTCCTTAGGAGTTGCCACACTTCAGTGTAGATGGGCATTAGTGCTGTCAAAATATGCTTCGTTTTTCTTTGTTTTCACCTATAATAATATAATGGCATTCATAGACAAAATTAACATAACATGGCGTGCCATTAAGTTTACTTACACTAATGTTATCTGAAAATATAACAACTTAATGGTAATGCTACTATTTTCAAAAGTGTCTGTGAAGTCTGTGTCTGCAAGGAAAGTATCTGTGAGGAATAATTGAAGATAAAATCATGTAAAATAAAAACATTTCTTTAGAAATCTTACAGGTTTGTTTTGAGACACTAATACTCTGCAATACCCAATAGATACTTACCCAAGTTATTTATAAAATTAATTTACAATTACTTACAACAAATTGAAGAAAGTTCCTTAAATTAATTATGCTTGCCGATCAGCCAAGAATGTTCGTCTTAAAAATGCTTAGGCGCTAGTATCAGCATTGCGCAATCCAACAATTTCCTTCAATGTCCTCTTTCAATCTACGCACTCCTGGTTTCCTGCCCAAAATGTTGTTAGCAAACTAAGAAAGTGCTTCATTTTGACCCCGCCTTAATGCCGGTAGGTTAAGACTTACTAAATTGTAAGCATAGGTCCTTACCATTTCACCAACACCTCAGGAAGGAAAAATTACTACACGGAAGTGAAAGACGGTCCTAAGTACTAAAAAATAATCTTATAACAATTATAATCTTATTATGGCATTTAACCAAGTCAACACCGCACAAAAAGATAATTTTTTGCACATTACATAGCACGACTAAATATTTCATAGAGCAGTCGTAGCGTCAACTAGGAAAAATTTTCTTTTGTACACTTAACACTAACCCTATATATTCTTTTAAATTGGTGTGAGAGCCCACTGCACAAAAACCTACGTCATCGGGTACCCCAATAAACTATCTTTAGATCGTTAACTGACACTTAAACATGTAAAAAAAACAGGGATTTTCGCCAAGTTTAGACCTGCTGGGTTAGCATGGACGGTAGACAAAATTGTCTTTCCCCGTTTTACGTCACTTTCTTCATACTTGCTTGGAGTAAAACAGGGGAAAGACAGTTTTGTCTACCGGCCGTGCTAACCCTACTGGCAGACCTTTTAATCTATTATCAGGGGCATCTTGGCTATTATTGGGCGTAGGTTTCATCGGGATTTTCGCTGAGGTAGGTAAAGGGTGTGAAGGGCACATCCTTAGGGGTCTGCCAGGTACTTCCGGCAGGGTGCGCAATGGCAGACCAATTTTTTTTTTTTTAAATAATTATTCAATGGTTAACTGTTGCCAGCACATTCATTCGGGTAACTTATGACGTAATTTTGACAAAAAAAACACGTCAAAAATTTCAATTATTTCCATGACCCGGCAGGATAGGCTCTGGCAGACCTGATTTTTTAACATATTTAGGTGTCGGTTAATGATCTAAAGATATCCTATTTGGGTACCCGATGACGTAGGTTTTTGTGCAGTGGGCTCTCGCACCAAATGGGGTTATGGATTGGAACATCATTAGAAATCTTGGAAACTAATTGAAGGGAATCCTTTAGAGTGCTAACATTATAAAACAAAATTTGTCTGCAATGGTATGTCCTTCAATAGTATTACCTATAAGGTATATCCTCATTAATTGTCTACTATGTCAATAACATGTGTCTGTTGTCTGTGATCCTCACCGCCATATATATTAGCTTTTGACTCTTTTTAAAACCTATTCATAGTTTAAAAAAAACAATTCCTATAAAACCGGTATCGGCTCATAAAGAAGGGCATAGGTGCTGTCTTCCAGTTTTTTCACAGCGATAATTTGTGCTTCATGGACTGAGTGTGGGTGGGTTAGGTTGATAGGATCCATTTCGCATTTTAGCTTGTCACCTTCCATAATTTCGAAGATCAAGCTATGGCTTTCTAAATGTTTTCGTGTGGGGTTATGGACACAGATGGTGTTTCCTTCCTGAGGGTTTAGATGGATGTAGCGACGGTCGCCGAAGCTGGAGGCCGGCTGGTAGCCACCGAAGACAGTATCTCAGAGCTCGTCGAAGGAAGAACTGCCCCGCTCGTCGAAAGGCCGCGCGCGTGTCTCGCCCCATCGCTCCCACCGCTCAGAGCTCAGCAGCGACTCTGACTCCTCATCTTGTCTCGGTACAGGAAAGATGATGCCATCGCCGAAGCTATACGATTGCATGGGTTACTTTTATGACGTCACAGATAGATATAGTGTTTTTAGTGTGCCTGTATGTGAAAGTAAGGTCCTTGAAAAAGCCTTTACAATCTGCTTATTTAACGATGTTATTATTTTTAAAGGCCAAAGTGCCTTTTTTTAACTACTACAATAATACCATTAAATGCTTATAGACAGTACAAATGCTCCAGCCCACTACCAGTAGAGAGCATACCTAACGTGTTAACAGCATTGCCTTGTTGAATTGCAAAGCTGGCATTCTACATTCTATTGACAGTATGGGTCAATTCAGACAGAGCGGCAAAATGCTCGAGCACTTTTTAAGTGCTATTGGAATATCAACCTTAATCCATTTAGACAAAGCTGAAAATAATATGCAACATCAAAATAGGTAAAAGTTTAAATGTTGCATACTATTTTCAGCTTTGTCTAAATGGATTAAGGTTGATATTCCAATAGCACTTAAAAAGTGCTCGAGAATTTTGCTGCTGTCTGAATTGACCCTATGTAGTCATGTCTAGTAGACTTGAAACAGTGTTCCCTTCTATTGACTTTAGTTATGTTTGATACGATATGTTTAAGACTTGAAATTCCTTTTTAAAAGTTTAGTACGTGTCTATGTTGTGTGACGTTTATATGATACCTACCGTTATCTGTGCTCTGTGCATGTAGGTAAAAGAAACTATGCTTGCTCGGTGCATTACTATTGTGTTGCTTTGTCACTAAAAAGATTGTACTGGACTTAAATTTTTGCGTAGGTAGTTCTCTCTCTTTTTGTCATTGAAACAAGGGCTTTGCCAGAGCGACAAATACGCGCAGAAAGTCAGGTTCAACCTCTAACAAAGATAAATGGGAGTAAGATTTGGCGTAATGAAACACGGTCGGGCGGTACAAGACTGATTTATTGCTCTGTGGGTAACTACAAAAATAACATGAGTGGATTACCCACAATCCACAATATCCAACACCTCTCTATCAAATCAACAAAAACACTAGAGAGAGTTATCCCACAATATGACAACTATTATACACAAACATACAAAAGAAAGGTAGGGTAAGGTAGTACAATATTATTATTCTTTCTGATGCGGTCTGTTGCGGTGAGCGAGTGGACGCAGGCGCGATGTACGCGTGTACGGAGCAGTTGACGGCGGAGAGGATATCGCCATTTCAAATTCGGTGCTGTCGTCATCTTTATCACCTGACGCCGCTGCCGGCACCATGGTGTCGGACCCGATGGCGTCCTGGCCGGAAGCGGCGGCCGGTACAGGGCTACTTATACCACTAGTAGTACTACTCGTCGCAACAGAACGATCGGAAACCTTGCTGTTTACATTAGCGAGCTCAGTGCCACTAGATGTATTATTGGGCGTACATGATAATGAAAATCGTTTTTTAGGTACCAGCATTTGATCAATATGCCGCTTGACAACAGCGTTCGGCAAATTAACAGTGAATGAAGCTGGCCCTACCCGGTCCCTTACTTGCCCTTCCACCCATTTGTCTTTATTTTTACTATAATCGCGAACGTACACCGTGTCCCCACAGTGCACCGAGCGCGGCGTGCCGCCCGCTCGCTCCACTTGCTCGCGCTGTCGCTCGCGCACGCGCTCCTCAGTGCTCGGCCGCAGCACGTCCAGGCGCCCGCGCAGCCGTCGACCTATCAAAGCTACTGCCGGGGCTACCCCTGTTGTGGCATGCTCGCAATTCCTATATTGGAACAGCATTTTGCTTATGGCTTGTGTAACATCCGCGCCCTCAGAGTACGCCTTTTTAATGCAATTTTTTACTGTTCGCACGGCATTTTCCGCGGCTCCGTTACCCTTGGGCCTGTACGGACTAGTTCGAGTATGTATTATTGCATTCTTGTCAAAATAGCTCTTTAATTCTTGCGACGTAAAGGGAGGACCCCCATCTGTAACGATTTGCAATGGAAGACCGAACCGAGCAAATAACTCTCTCAAAATATTTATCACAAATTTAGCGGTCGTACTCTGCATTTGAAACACTTCAATCCATTTGCTGTGCGCATCGATCACGATGAGGTAATGTTTACTCTTACACTCGGCGAAATCTGCATGCAGGCGTTGCCACGGGCGCGAGGGGAAATGCCAAGGTGTGAGGGGCGCGTGCGGCGGCGCGTCGCGCTGTTGGCGGCACGCCTCGCAGGACCTGCACAGCTGCTCGATGTCCGCGTCCAACCCCGGCCAATATACATAATTACGTGCAATACTTTTCATTTTTACAACGCCCAAATGGCCTTCGTGCAATTCGCGCAATATGTATGGTCTGAATTTCGGTGGCACTACTATTCTATAATTGTACACGATACAACCCCTTTCAATAAACAAATTATCTTTGCGATTTAAATAAGCCTTTTCCTGTTCTACGTTAGTGTGATCTGGCCACCCAAATAAAATATTTTTATAGATCACACGCAATATAGGGTCAGTCTTAGTCGCATCAGCTACATCTCTGTGATTTATGGGAAATTCGGTCTCTATAAACATCAAATATGATACAGTGTTGTCACAATCCCGATCGGAATCTCCGCGAGCCCCGGATGCTTCCCGAGCTAGCGGCAGGCGCGATAAACAGTCCGCCGGGCCGTTCTGTGCCGAGCTTACCCATTCGACCGTAAAGTCATAAGCCGCTAGACGAGCCGCGTATCGCTGCAATCTGCTTGCAGCCGTCTGCGGAATGCCAACCTTGTCCCCGAATATATAATACAACGGTTTATGATCGGTGCGAATGCTGAACGACCTGCCGAATAAATATTGATGATTTTTAACCACTCCAAAAAAAATTGCTAGTGCCTCCTTGTCTAGCTGGCTATATGACTTCTCCGCCTCGTTCAGTGTACGTGACGCGTAACAGATCGGTTTTTCAGACCCGTCGGGGTACCTGTGGGAAAGCACCGACCCGAGGCCATAAGATGAGCTGTCGACACTAAGGATAAGAGGCAAAGTCGGATCGTAATGAGCTAGGCACTGGTCACTGCTTAGCATTTTTTTTATTTCGGCGAATGCTTTTTCGCAGTCGGCGTTCCACAGCCATTGAACTTTACTCCTTAATAAATTATGTAGCGGGTGTAAAATCGTACTTAATATCGGAACGAATTTCCCGTAATAATTCACAAGGCCTAAAAATGACTTTAGCTGATGGACATCGACGGGACGCGGAGCATCTGCAATGGCCTTTATTTTCTTTTTATCCGGATGTAAACCATCCCTGTCAATAATATGACCCAAGTAACATACAGCGGGCTTAAAAAATACACATTTATCCAACTTAATTCTCAGCCCTACGTCGTGTAAGCGCCTTAGCACCTCCCGGACATTACATAAATTATTTTCTATTGAGACGCCCCCTATACAGGCGTCATCAAAAAAAACCACAGTCATTGGCACGCCTCGGAGAACCTCATCCATTAACTTTTGAAATTTTTCCGGGATGCAACATAAACCATATGGGGTGCGGATATATTCGAAAGTTCCTATGTGTGTGCTTATCGTGGTACAAGGTCTGGACTCGGGAGATAAAATCACTTGTTCGTACGCGTGTGCTAGATCGATTTTTGTAAATATCAGCGACCCTCTTAGCGATGAGTAAAGTTCCTCAATACGCGGCAACGGGTACGGCTCGCGTTTTAATTTTGGATTGATTGTGACTTTATAATCCCCGCAAATTCGAATACTCCCGCACTTCTTGACCACTGGTACGATAGGCGTACCGTACTCCGAGGATTCTACTTTAACGATGGTGCCCTCGTTCACGAGGCGTTCCAACTCCTTTTCTACCGGCTCTTTTAATGCTAACGGTAAATTGCGCGCCTTATGAAATATGGGCTCGTTATCTTTTAATTTTAATGTAAACATTTTAGTACACGTTCCTAAACCATCTGCGAATACATTAGGGAACTCTAGCTTTAAGGCAGTAACTGCACGATCTGTTTCATCAGCCGCACCTAAAGAATCAATTTTATGAACTTTAATTTCGATTTGTTTTAATTTTAAATGCCGTAACCACATGCGCCCGAGAAGCGGCGGGCCCCCGCCCGGAATAACATACAGCGGCAGGTCGCGCGCCTCGCGCTTCTCGTGTGCATTTATATAACAAGCAGATACGCTGATAAAACCTATCGGCAATATTTTTCCTCCAGTATAAGCTTTAAATTTTAGATTACAGTTTGCCAGAACGCAGTTTTTAAAATATCTCTCATAATCATGTTCATTGATTGCCGATATTTTACTTCCAGTATCGATTTCAAAGTCTATCGGGATGTCATTAACAAGAATGTTCACTACATACGGTTTATCGTCCTCTCCGTCCACGACGATGTTAAAAAAATCGCTGTCTTCACTCGCCGAATCCGCTTCGATGTAGAACTGGTTTCTACGCTGCACTGTACCTGACAAACCACCCCTGTTATCACCGGTTGAACGCCCTTTTTTACACATAGCCCTCAGATGGCCCTTAGCCCCACATTCATCACAATTGAAATGCTTAAAACGACACTTATCGGGCGCATGTTGGCGACCGCACCGCCAACAAGTACGTTGCTGCCTGTTGTTGCCCGCCGCCGGGCCCGCCGCCGCCGCTGCCACCGGCGCCGGCGCGCCGATCCTGTGCACAGCCGATGGGCCCGCAGCCGCGCCCGCGCTTGGCGCGCCGCCGCCCGAGCTGCTCGCTTCCGCGTGCCGCTCAGCAGCCTCCAGCGCCAGCGCTAAATCTACCGCCCGCCTATAATCGAGATCTTTCTCAGCGAACAAGCGACTACGCATCTCGTCGCTAGCTAGACCTGAGACGAACTGATCCCTTAGGTTCTCCTCGAGCTTCCCGCCGAAGTTACATGTACTAGCCAGGTGCTTCAGATGTTGAAGGTATGCACTGAGCTCTTCTCCTGGCCCTTGACGACGTAGACGAAAAATATGGCGCTCTGCGATGTCGGATCGCCTGGGTTCTAGGTGCTGCTGGACGATGGTGACCAACTCCGAGAATGATTTATTCTCTGGTTTTACCGGAGCACACAAGTCGCACATTAAGTCATACGTAGGTTCGCCGACTACCGTTATGAGCGTGGCCACATGTAACGAGTCTTTAATCTCGTTTAACAAGATGAACTGCTTAACACGATCTACGTATGTCGTCCACTTCCGCGAAGACAAGTCGAAACTATCAATTTTCCCGTATGGCATTGTGTTTACTACGCGAAAACTAATTTAAATCGTCGCCAGTAAGATTTGGCGTAATGAAACACGGTCGGGCGGTACAAGACTGATTTATTGCTCTGTGGGTAACTACAAAAATAACATGAGTGGATTACCCACAATCCACAATATCCAACAATGGGAAGCTTTTGTGTTAGGTATAAACTAGGCGTCGCACATACATTTTTAAACATTAATCCCCCTTACTAATAAACTTAGTATAACGGTGGGTTTCTTGATCAAGGTAACCAATGATTAAAAACTCTAACAAATTCTAACCAATGGTCAAAATTTGTTAGCTTTTAACCATTTTAACTTTAACTATTGGTGAAAAAAACCCACCCTAAGTTTATTATAGCTACTAAGTGTTCTATCTTCTTTTATTTCAAACTTGACAGAAAGAAACAAAACATTAAATAACTATTCTTCCTCTATACAATGTTTATTAGTAACGGGGTGAGTAATTCTCTAAATATTTTAAGAATTATTGATGTTAAAAAAATCAAGATCACAGTTACTCCATGAAACTTAAGAGTATATTTTAGATTATATTTTTTGTTTCTGAATACCTTCTGCTTTAATACCACTTCTAATGGCCCCATTATACGTTAACTGGCGTGCAAGGAGGGTTGGTATTTCCCTTCATACCATGGACGTATAGCCGCAGTGACACGATCAGTCTCCTCGGACCGAGTGAACTCGGATAGCTACTCGGACGCAACTCGTATCGTTGACACCGATAATCCGAGCGCACTCGGACGGTTGTATCCGAGCAGAGTAGACTCGGACCGCGCTCTACTTGTCCGACGTCAGTTGTGAGCACAGATAACCCTCAATAGATACCGCATGAAAGACGACGACCGCGCACCACGCATTGGCGTAAATGGGTCTATATAAATCGCCGCTTCGCAGCACGGCCTTTCGTTTCGACCAATTATTAGAGTTCATTATTAGGGCGTCGCTCGAAACAGCCAATAATAGCGCCTTGGCTCCAGTCCCCGCAACCCGCGCCTTCCGCCAGTTTTGGTGAGCTAGGGTCCGAACAAAAATCCCGTAATGCGGTATCTATTGGGGGTTATCTGTGGTTTTGAGCAACAATGAAAAGTATGAAGAGAACGATCCGAGTGAACTATGATAATGTCAACCGATATCTTAGAACACTCGTACGAAGTTCACTCCTACGAGTCCACTCGGTCTGAGGAGACTCCGATCGTGTCACACCGGCTTATACGTCTATGCTTTATATGATATTAAAACTATTTCTATCGACCTTATTAGTATGTGTAAGGTACTTAGTATAGCGGTGTGGTCGCAAAACTTACTAGTTTACTACATAATAACTGTTGTAATCTGTGCTGCTACTACCTACTACATAACGGAGCGGAACTGTGCGCAAGTTTTTGTCTTCAAATATGTGTATAGAATCTCGGTTTTTATAAACAGTTTAGTGACCATTGATTGCCCGTGGTTCTACAGCTTGGTCCAACTGGCAAAATAATTTTCAGTGGTCCTAACAGTAACGACTTATTTTCTTTTCCCATATTCTACTTATAGTATCAAAACCAATTTTCGTTTCTCACAGTCACAGATAACAATAATACTATACTACCCATCGTAGTAGTACTACAAGCATTGAAACAGTCGTTATACAGTCAATAGATTTTATTCGTAGTACCATCGAAAAACGATATCTGTAATTGCTAACATTTTATTGAAGCACGGAATTTAACTGCACGGACAAGCAATATTTTAACACATCGCCAATATATTGTCGCACCCACTTCAACCAGCACACAGCCCAACATGGGGGCACTGCATGCTAGCAGAACTTGGTACAGCACGTGTGGATGGTTATGCAAGGGCAGCGACAGCCACCGCAGCATCCCTCAATTACAACTAGTGAAAGGGTAGCACTCACGAAAATCTAGTCGAATAACTCGACCATGTTCGGGCAATATAGTTATATGACAGCGCAGAGCCGATTGCCTGAATACCGGTCGAATTATTCGACTAAATCGTGAGTGCTAGCCGTTTACTAGTTATAATTATGGATATTACTCACGTTAGTTATGATATTATATATATTATATATATATATGATATTATTATATTATCTGTGCTACTAGTTACCAGTAAGACCAACTAAAGACGGGCAATCAATATTAGTAGACCAGATTTTGCGTATTTTAGTTATTGGAAAGGCCCTGAATAAGAGTGTAATTACTCATCATAATCTTTTGACTTATCTTTCACACAGAAAGAATTTATATCACGCCGTGGTTGTTGAACTTATTATGTAAACCTGATAAGATGTGCGTCTACTATAATAAAATCAATGTCACAAACATACTGACGTTAGAAAACGTCGTGCATTTAACATTGTGAATGCCGAAACGAAAGGCGTTAACGGTTGGGCTTTGCTTCACAAAGCACATCAATAAGTATTTGGTGATACGATTTCGTGTCGGCAGAACAACGAGCCGATTCAATAAAATCAATGTTTGAATAGTCTGTCGATAGATTGAATTCTAGCTGTCATGAAACAATGATTTCAGCCGATCAACGCCGGTTTTCAATAAGCTAACTTCGGATAGAAACCGTCGAAAATAATGATATCAAATCAAGATAGCTACATTTTAATCTAGCTTCCAAAGATAGCTTATTGAAAACCACGCCACACAGATAGATAACCCATCGACAGTTTCTCTTTATATTCAAAGATTGTTTATTAAAACTGACTGTTAATCAAGATCATATTGAATCGTCGTTGCAACACGACGACAAACTAGATATAGATACATTGTATAACTCCACTACGCTACGACGTTCGCCTCAACATTCAAAGTTACACACAAGTCTTCTGTTTCTTTCATCGTGGTATTTAAGACCTTATGACATTAAAATAGTAGTGCATTTCGATCAGCTCAAGCAAATTCTTGTAGATAAAAGCACGTCTCCGCTCCGTTCTAAAAATGAGCGCATAACATAACCACCTAATTATCTACCAGCACTAATGCTTATCAACATTAGCATGCAAAAGGACACCGACACTAATTCTTAGAAGAATACAAAAAAGAAGTGAATGACTTTAAATTTTGACCAGGGGGGTGATCGCCAATGAATGAAAAGCATTACATTAATCGAACAAATTTATTTTAACCGTAATATAAGTGTAAAAGGTAATGGAAATGGAAATTTCCTTATTATACTATCTGTGGGACGGTCCGGCCCTTCCGGGGGCAAAGTCGCCATCTCTCAGTCTCGCGCGCCATCTCCACGCTAAAATAATTAATAAAATAACTTATTTCTACTTATATTTGATAGAACAATTGATAATTCGGAAGATATCGAAATAGAATTACGAAGCGCGGGTGCTGCAGACATGATATCCGACATGAAAGATGAAAGTTCGATACGGACATAATGATTAATACAACTTAGAAAAAAATGAGGCATGATAAAAATAAGATGAAATCTGAAGCACCCAAAGCATGCAAGTAAAAGACTGAGAGAATAAAATTATATAATAATTGTTACGACTAACCGAATATACACCACACAGACCTATTAGTAAAAGCTCGCTTCTGTGAACCGTAACCGTCGGTTACAACCGTATCCATTTGCTTGCTAATTCATAAAACTACTTCTACAAGCTCAGCTGTCCAGTGATGTGATCAAAGCATGTGTGTTTATTTCGAAAAATATAAATAAAAATACAAAATCAAAGAACAAAATATTTTATTGTGCACAAAAATACTTACAAAATATGAACATTATTCTTTAAAAGTTTATCAGTCTTGTGTGTTGTATATAGCGCAGAAACTATAAATGCATAAAAGCAATTTGCGTTTATTATTGGAATTATTACTTTTAAAATCATTTTAAAAATATTTCATAAATATTAACACACTTCAGCCAAAACTTCTCACATAACTTGAGCATATTTTCTATTAGAGGTTCATATTTCAAATAAGCAATGAGGTTAAAGTTTTTTGGAATATTGGGAAAGGAATTTTCTGTTATTAACTCAAAATTGATATATAACTATATCAAATGACGATAAATACGCGGTGATTAAATTAATTTACTAAAATGTAAAAAACTTAATATTTATAGACGAATATAATGTCCCAAATCGTAACATTATAATGACTATTGCTTCAATACACGATTAATATAATTTAAAGCTTTCTGTAAACGGAGAAACGTAGGGCGTCATATTAAAAAAAGATATTACCATAACAATATCGTAATGGAACGGATAATTGTAAGTATATTTCACCGTATAAGTAAAACAAAAACGTATTATAATTATTATACGTCGTTTTCGATCATGCAAAATTCAAATTGAACTAATAATCTAAACCTAAATCTAAATTGTGAGTAACTTCTTCGTCATATCAATATAACTATTATATGACAGAGTTAAGGCGAGGCTTTTCCGGATCTTTAGGTATTTTACGCTGCCTCAAGCCGCACTTTTTGAACGCACGACGTATTCATTTACGCGGCCCAAAAGTTGTGTGCGATGCGCCGCGCGCACTTGTTTCGCTCGTTAGCCACGTTATGTAACTCAGTAGCGGAGATCAAGTCGCTTTGAGAATAGAGTTAGCTTATGTTCTGGATTGACATAATAATATAATAATTGTGAACCTACCGTTATTTTATTAGATAAAAAATATATATGAGATACAACCGTGTTTTTAATGCTATTTTTGATTATTATTATTATTATTGTAATACCAACCCAGTCCCATGGTAATAACGACTTCAATTACCTTATTTCCAGTACGTAGGTATAATAATGATGAATGGTACGATTAAAATGTTATAATGTTAAAAAAAAAACATGATGCAGGTATAATTTTGAACAATTTTTTTTCCGCCCAGCTGCCCATAGCTTATTCACACTTGCCCCCACCTGTACCCACCAGCCGCTCACCTGCCCATAGATTTGTCACACTTGCCCACACCTGCTTACGCTTGCTCACGCCTGTCCACATTTGCCCACACAAACTGCCTATTAGCCCATGCCTGCTAACACATTTTCAAACTTGCCCAAACCTGGATACTTTTGCCCACATCAGCCCAGCTGCCCATAGCTTTTTCACACTTGCCCCCACCTGTCCCCACCAGCCTCTCACCTGCCCATGGCTTTTTCACACTTACCCACACCTGCTTACGCTTGCTCACGCCTGTCCACATTTGCCCACACAAACTGCCTATTAGCCCATGCCTGCTAACACATTTTCAAACTTGCCCAAACCTGGATACTTTTGCCCACATCAGCCCAGCTACCCATAGCTTTTTCAAACTTGCCCAAACCTGGATACTTTTGCCCACATCAGCCCAGCTGCCCGTAGCTTTTTCACACTTGCCCCCACCTGTCCCCACCAGCCGCTCACCTGCCCATAGCTTTTTCACACTTGCACACACCTGCTTACGCTTGCCCACGCCTGTCCACATTTGGCCACACAAACTGCCTATTAGCCCATGCCTGCTAACACATTTTCAAACTTGCCCACACCTGCCTATTTTTGCCCACATCAGCCCAGCTGCCCATAGCTTTTTCACACTTGCCCCCACCTGTCCCCACCAGCCGCTCACCTGCCCATGGCTTTTTCACACTTGCCCCCACCTGTCCCCACCAGCCGCTCACCTGCCCATAGCTGTTTCACACTTGCCCACACCTGCTTACGCTTGCCCACGCCTGTCCACATTTGCCCACACAAACTGCCTATTAGCCCATGCCTGCTAACACATTTTCAAACTTGCCCAAACCTGGATACTTTTGCCCACATCAGCCCAGGTGCCCATAGCTTTTTTACACTTGCCCCCACCTGTCCCCACCAGCCGCTCACCTGCCCATAGCTTTTTCACACTTGCCCACACCTGCTTACGCTTGCCCACGCCTGTCCACATTTGCCCACACAAACTGCCTATTAGCCCATGCTTGCTAACACATTTTAAACTTGCCCACACCTGCCTATTTTTGCCCACATCAGCCCAGCTGCCCATGGCTTTTTCACACTTGCCCCCACCTGTCCCCACCAGCCGCTCACCTGCCCATAGCTGTTTCACACTTGCCCACACCTGCTTACGCTTGCCCACGCCTGTCCACATTTGCCCACACAAACTGCCTATTAGCCCATGCCTGCTAACACATTTTCAAACTTGCCCAAACCTGGATACTTTTGCCCACATCAGCCCAGCTGCCCGTAGCTTTTTCACACTTGCCCCCACCTGTCCCCACCAGCCGCTCACCTGCCCATAGCTTTTTCACACTTGCCCACACCTGCTTACGCTTGCCCACGCCTGTCCACATTTGCCCACACAAACTGCCTATTAGCCCATGCTTGCTAACACATTTTAAACTTGCCCACACCTGCCTATTTTTGCCCACATCAGCCCAGCTGCCCATAGCTTTTTCACACTTGCCCCCACCTGTCCCCACCAGCCGCTCACCTGCCCATGGCTTTTTCACACTTGCCCCCACCTGTCCCCACCAGCCGCTCACATGCCCATAGCTTTTTCACACTTGCCCACACCTGCTTACGCTTGCCCACGCCTTTCCACATTTGCCCACACAAACTGCCTATTAGCCCATGCCTGCTAACACATTTTCAAACTTGCCCAAACCTGGATACTTTTGCCCACATCAGCCCAGCTGCCCATAGCTTTTTCACACTTGCCCCCACCTGTGCCCACCAGCTGCTCACCTGCCCATGGCTTTTTCACACTTGCCCCCACCTGTCCCCACCAGCCGCTCACCTGCCCATAGCTTTTTCACACTTGCCCACACCTGCTTACGCTTGCCCACGCCTGTCCACATTTGCCCACACAAACTGCCTATTAGCCCATGCTTGCTAACACATTTTCAAACTTGCCCACACCTGTGTACTTTTGCCCACATCAGCCCAGCTGCCCATAGCTTTCTCACACTTGTCCCCACCTGTCCCCACCAGCCGCTCACCTGCCCATAGCTTTTTCACACTTGCCCACACCTGCTTAAGCTTGCCCACGCCTGTCCACATTTGCCCACACAAACTGCCTATTAGCCCATGCCTGCTAACACATTTTCAAACTTGCCCAAACCTGGATACTTTTGCCCACATCAGCCCAGCTGCCCATAGCTTTTTCACACTTGCCCCCACCTGTGCCCACCAGCCGCTCACCTGCCCATGGCTTTTTCACACTTGCCCCCACCTGTCCCCACCAGCCGCTCACCTGCCCATAGCTTTTTCACACTTGCCCACACCTGCTTACGCTAGCCCACGCCTGTCCACATTTGCCCACACAAACTACCTATTAGCCCATGCTTGCTAACACATTTTCAAACTTGCCCACACCTGGGTACTTTTTCCCACATCAGCCCAGCTGCCCATAGCTTTCTCACACTTGCCCCCACCTGTCCCCACCAGTCGCTTACCTGCCCATAGCTTTTTCACACTTGCACATAACTGCTTACGCTTGCCCACGCCTGTCCACATTTGCCCACACAAACTACCTATTAGCCCATGCTTGCTAACACATTTTCAAACTTGCCCACACCTGGGTACTTTTGCCCACATCAGCCCAGCTGCCCATAGCTTTCTCACACTTGCCCCCACCTGTCCCCACCAGCCGCTTACCTGCCCATAGCTTTTTCACACTTGCACATAACTGCTTACGCTTGCCCACGCCAGTCCACATTTGCCCACACAAACACAAACCGTCGTTTGCTGCTGGACTCGTACGATTTCTAAATGAATAACTTAATTTTTTTTTTCCTTTTATTACATTTGTTACCCATTTTATTAATCTTTTTTTATTCACTTCTTATTTAAGTTACTCGAAATAAACAATTAAATTAAATTATTCTATTTCTAAATTAAAATTTACGATTAGCGTACCTTCGCGTCGTAGAGCGCAAAAATTTGGCATACGTCCGGCGTCGACGAGCTCTGCGAGCGAACTGGCGGCCCCGAAAACGCGCTCGGATGCCATGACTCCAAGATATAAATTCATATAAAATTACCGTATTAACTTTTTAACATTTTTATTAATGATTTAAATTTTTTGATCAATACATAATGCATTAAAAATTATTTAAATAATACGATTCGTATGAAACAAGTCGAATAGTCATTTCAAAAAATGTAAGATAGAGGTAACTTTGGATTTTTTTTCGATCGAGTGAAGTTATTCCTTTTATGTATAAGTTTTATGGTTTAACTCAAAGACATCCTTAAGAATAACATATATTTTTTTCATATCTAAAAGTGTGGTTTATCTCAGAGAAAAGTCTGTTCTTACAAGGGCGTTTTTGGGCCAGTCTCGCCTTAATCACTTATTGTGAAAACTTGTGAAGGAATATGTTACAAAAGTAGAGAGTTATTCGTTGTTTATTATTGTTATACATTAGTTTAAATACTAAAAACAAAATTCTAATTGTGTGGAAGCGCTTCGGTCATATAAATTGTATCAATAAAAACTGGAACATCTAAAATTCTAAAGAATATATGTTTGGCATTACATTATTAGTACTGGGGTATAAAAACTACATATAAACCGGTTTTACGTCACCACAAATAAATTAGAAATCAATATAATATATATTATTGAATAATATTTATATTGAGACTTTATCAGTAGATATTCAACGCCAAAACTCATTGACCACATAAACATCTCCAGTATTTATTACTGTCGTATGTTATTTATATATAAATAACATATAAATAGAAATAACAAAAACTAAATATAAATGAAAAATGTACATGAAATGAACTTACAACTTCATCAAATCTTTACAAGAGGGTAGTTTCAAACCCAATACACGACAGGAAAAAACTTCACAACATAGTAATCTAAGTAAACCAAAATTATAGATAACTCGAAATACCTAGGTTGGCAATATTATAATTTGATAGAGAATTAAATGTCAGTAGAAATTATAATTGAGACCCTAGTTGATAGTAAGGACAGGATATCCTCAAGGTATGTGACGAGAGTCGGCTGAGGGGTGCGTCTCCCTTGCTTCTGACCTTGAACGCGTGGTGCCCATAGACTCATACCCATGGGCGTCTTGTGGTGTCGTAAATGTCTGCAGTTGGTGCTCTCTCCGCACAGGGAATTCGCAGCCGTCACCGAGGCTATCAAAACGATACGAGGTCAGAGGAGGCGCGGACGAATCATTGGCTTTCTGGGTCCTTTACAAAGTCAGCGGGCGAGACGAGCATTAGACATGGACCCATGGATTTATGCATATAACTTATCTCGATGTAAAATACCAAAGTTGTGTAACACGGACACGCCTACTGTAGCAAAATATCGAAATAAGTAAAAAAACTAGATTTATTTTATTGACTAACTACTATCAAAAAAATTGCTGTGAAATATCATTTAACTTGGAATGGTCAAAAAACAATGTACAACATTAAGAATCGTAACAATTCGTTAAATTTTGTAATTAAATTGAGAAAAACTTAATGAGATATGGTGTGATCTTTTATTGGGGTAGATAACTACAGAGTATTGTAAAATACACGTGGATTTTAATTATTGACTGCTCATAATTATGTATGAAATACGTCCCAAATAGAGCATCATCGACATCAATCTGAAGACGTCCACTGCTGAACATAGGCCTCCCCAAAGAGCGCCATTGTGCGGCTGCTTGCCTCCTACATTCATCGGCCTCCTAAAGCAATTTTCATGAAACAAAAGATAAAGCATAAAACTCACAATAAATAAAAAATTTAGTTGAACACCATTTGCTAAAATTTTCTGTGACATGACATCAATCTCAAACTTCAATGCTTTACGGATTCGATTGCGTACAAAGATCATCAAGGATCAAGGCAACAATAAATTGATAACCAAAGATTCGTCTGCGCCACTCAGGATAGTGAAGTAAACAAAAATAATAATCAGCTGAAGTATAGGACAGAATAAAATTAAAATATAAATATACCTATACATATAACATACGCCTAAATGTAATACGAGTTTTGTACAATGTGAAAAGCTATGTGAATGATTAAGTATGTTAATGAATATTAGTTAGTAATGTGTGGTAGTAGATTTTAAATTATGTAATTATTTTCAATAATGAGATGTGTTTTTGTGCAATTCGCACAATCGTATGAACGAGTCTTATGAATTACTTTCATATGCGTATTAATTAGTTAGTTCCAAACTGAACCTTGATATTATTAATATAACGATTAAATCCGGATGCAGGTCATTACAAAGATTTGTAGTCAGAACTCCTCTAAACTACTCACACAAAGGCGTTTAATTGTTATTTGTCATTCACTTCTTTTTTTTCACACCTTTACTTATCATGCATACGAACCCACACATATTTGCTGGACACACATACTTAAATTATTCTTATACGTGCGTCTACATGGCACACACATAATCAAGCTGACCGCCATGTTTGTTTACACAGATCGTTAAACCAGACCATAAACTAGTGTTGCTAGCAAAAAAAACTTAAAAGTACGGCTTACCTTGTGAAAACTGGTATCAACCAGAGGTTTGGACTGACTCCAAATACTTCTTTGAAATTGTTGTAGGCACCCAATGAGAAGCCATTCTTGTCAGCACCGCCGCGGAACATCGGCGCGCGGAACGCTTCTGTAAATATAATTAACGAGTCTTAAAACATTGACTAGATGGTAGGACTTTTCTGCAAAGTTCGTCTAGATAGGTACCCCCGCTTTGCCAGTTATACTGCCGCCAAGCAGTAGTGTGCAAGTAATACTGCGTTCCGGATTGAAGGGCTTGTAGCCAGTGAAATTACTGGGCAAATGAGACTTTATGATCTGATCACACAGTCTAGTAATCTTATTGCTATACTGTGTGAAGTCTCAGGATGACGTGCACAGTGCAGTGTCACGCGAAACTATATTAATTTAGAGTTCTGAGTGATACTGCAATTTGTTATATGCAGCCGTGAGGCTTAACATCAGGCGAACGACTAGCTCGTCAGGTCATTCATTTACATTTAAAGAAATTGAACGATTTGAATGAACATTTAGCACCTATCCTACCGCAGTGTCGATCAGAGGTTAAGTAAATAAGCAATGATTTGGAATTATATTTCAAAATATAAGATAATATTACGTAGATATGTACTCTGTGACTGTCTGTAATCTGTATTAGCAATAAAGCTATGTGATCACGGTAGCTCAAGAATCAGAGCTATAAAATTGTAAAGGGTTTTCGCGGTTTGGAGGTCGATATCCGTCAGAACACAAAAAAACTTACGATAGATTAGGTTGATCTACGCTATCTCATTACAGTAAAAAATGCTTACTTAGGAAACTTTTTTTGTAGTCTAACTATATCTACGAACAATAACTTTATTCACTAACTAACATCATCTCATATGAAGCTACACTATCTCCTACACATTTACATACAATATACTCAATATTACCAAAATGAACAATATCAAATTACTTTCTAACATTTCTAACCGCAAAAGTGACTGCAATTACCGTTGACCAGTGATTTAAGCATATGGTTAATTATCTGACCCGTTGGGCTCCTTAGGCGCTGGTAAGAAATGAGGACATCTGCAAACAAACTGTACTTTTAGGGCCTTACTTAGGCTGACTCCACATTGGGCGGTAGCGATCCTCGAGCGACTTACTGACCGACGATAACACCGCGTGATCGCCGCTTACTAGCTGTGCCGCTTACGTTTTACCAGCGTGCGGCGTGTGTCGCCGCTATATCGCGAAGTCGCTCGAGGATCGCTACCGCCCAATGTGAGGTCAGCCTTAGGGTCAATTCAGACAGAGCAGCAAAATGCTCGAGCACTTTTTAAGTGCTATTGGAATATCAACCTTATTTTATTTAGACAAAGCTGGAAATAGTATGCAACATTACTTACCTATTTTAATGTGGCATACTATTTTCAGATTTGTCCCAACGGATTAAGGTTGATATTCTAATAGCACTTAAAAAGTGCTCGAGCATTTTACTGCTCTGTCTGAATTGACCCTTATACGTTGGTTAAACTTAATCAATGCTCTGTCTCATTTTCGCTTTTCAAGCGTCGATTAAATTTAACTTACGTTTATGTACGTAAGGTTATACTTTTGGTTAACGTTTTGCTACTATATTAGTTTGTAATACGGGTCAGGGTGATTGCAGTCATTGTTGCTTAGTAATTAACAAAGCGTTTATAAAAGGAACTAGGTCTCGTCCAAAAGTCTTTTTCGTTCACATTGCTCTTAAAATGGGACCGAAAATGACGAAAGAGAAGTTTGGACTGAAAGGAGTAAATCGTAATATATGCATCTTTCTCTTTAGAACACACACACTGTCGTTGAGCCAATCAGAGCCCTTCATCAATTGAGGGAATGAATTTCAACCAATAAAATGTGATTATATCTATAGATTTCGTGATCTATGATTGTTCGATCCTTAATAGCGTCACTATCGAATGGTGTATTAAGCTATTAATAAAGGTGTTTTTTTTCAAAATCAACTGGCTCCATTCCTGGAGCTATAGATTTTACACTATCATATTAATTATTAAAATTATTATACTATAGATTTTTCAAAATCCAATGACGCGGTTTTAGTTTTCATCAAAATCAGACCAGAGACTCCTTTGAGTACTTTTCGCTACCTCATAGTTTCGGATTTGACCACGCCCATTTGTAAAATTCAACCCTTTATACAAAAAATAATTAAAAATAAATAAATAGCGCCATCTAGCCTCAAAATAAGCATAGCTTGTACTATGGGAACCAGATAACTGATAGAATGAATACTTAGATACTTTTTGTTTGCAAATACATACATAGAATACAATATAACACCTAGACATAGAACAAACACCTATGTTCATCACACAAACGTTTGTCCTGAGTGGGAATCGAACCCACAACCAAAAATAATTTATGTTTATAAATAACTGATACAAATAAACATCCAACATACCCAGGGTTGTTCTATTATGAGCGACTAGATAGCAATGATAGCCGAACAGCGAGCCGAGCGATATCGCGAACATGAGCGACACAAAGAACGCGAACACGATGTGGTACCGTCCCGCCGACGCAACCAAGCCGATATCACCCTGAAAACACAGAAAAATAACATAAGGTATTATCTTAGCTTGTGTTAGCGCTTTAGATATTATTACTAGACTGTTCGAAGGTCTTAGGATGACGTGCGCAGCGCAGTGTCCCGCGAAACTTTATATTTTAGAGTTCGGAGTGATACTGCCACTGTTATGGGCGGCCGTGTCGCTTAACATCAGGCGAACAACTAGCTCGTCACGTCATTCACTAACATAAAAAAGATCGCTTTAAGGTACACTATTATTTTTTGCTACCTACTCTTATATTTACTTTTTTCTATGCCAAAGAGTCGAATTTCCTTTTGGGATAGACAGCGAACGCCAATTTACATTTTTGATTCAGGCGTTTTTCAGCCGTAGCCGGCTTTTACGGCACTCACGGTAAGAGATAGGGTGGTCCTATTCTACACCGCCGGGAACATACGGCCAATATCACACTACAAAGACTAAAGAAACTAGCACTTATGTTTATTACTTTAAATATTATTATTTTAGAATACTTATACAATCATTTCGTATACAAAAATCATTCATGTTATTTTAGATTAGTAGAAAAAAACTTAAGTTACGAGATGTAAACTTCAAAAAGAAATGCTAAAATGAAGAAATGGGATGATAATATAAAAGACAGGTCAGCTCTCGGTAAATCCACGCGTGCCAGATGACGTCAGTTGTCAAAAAACACCAATAAATTAAACGCGATCCATCAATTCTTGCTCTATATTTTTGTCCATGAATCGGACTCAAGGTTTTAGAAACCATTTTATCTAAAGAATCGATTAAGTAAGCCGTCAGCTATTGTGTTTATTTTTTTTACTCCAACAATGCAATATAACTCGTACTAATACATAAAACTGAAGCGTTGCCCGTTTATTTGTGTGGCTTTTAGATTTTCCCGAATTTTTTTCGGAATTCTTTTCAATTTTTTCCCCATAAAAACCTAATTTCGAACATTATACAGTTTTTATCTAAAAGATTACAAACTATTTCATGACAAATCAACTATATAATTATTGCAAATTATTCACTTATTGTAATTGGAATTATTTATAAATATCACTGTATCATGTAAATCACTAACTACTCCGCCATAATACTGGGTGGCGCAAAAGTAAAGACCCTATTTGGTTCAGCTATAACATTTTTTCTAAATTAGAAAACTAGATTTAGGTTTTTTTAAATGTATATTTGTGCCATTAAATTTCGTACCATTAGGATTTAAAGATGATGTCTTTTAAATGGTGACCTCCAGAGTTGATACACATTTGAGCCCTATTTATGACATTTTGCATAACTTGCCGTAACACTTCCTGCGATATGTTCGTTATTTCTTGACGAATGTTTTCTTTTAGAGCTGCGAGAGTCTGTGGCTTGTTCACATACACCCGAGATTTCAAAAAACCCCAAAGAAAGAAGTCTGGACTGGTCAGATCGGGTGATCTTGCAGGCCAAGGCAAATCGCCAAAACGAGAGATAACTCGGCTTGGAAAAGCGTCCCTCACTAAGTCCATAGTGTCGCGCGCTGTGTGTGCCGTAGCGCCGTCTTGTTGAAACCAGATGTGCTCCAGCCCCAATTCGTCCAAACTGGGTATCAAAAACTCACGTAACATGGTTCTGTAGCGTTCTCCAGTGACAGTTATCGCATTGCCTCCAGCGTCTTCGAAAAAATAGGGTCCGATCACTCTGTCAACACAGATGCCACACCATACAGTAACTTTTAGTGGGTGTAGAGGTGTTTCTTGAATAATGCGCGGATTATCAGTGCCCCAGAACCGAGTATTCTGCTTATTGACATGCCCTGAGAGATGGAAATGCGCTTCGTCACTCATAACCAATTTTGAAGGAAAATCATCTTGCAAAATGTCATAAATAGGGCTCAAATGTGTATCAACTCTGGAGGTCACCATTTAAAAGACATCATCTTTAAATCCTAATGGTACGAAATTTAATGGCACAAATATACATTTAAAAAAACCTAAATCTAGTTTTCTAATTTAGAAAAAATGTTATAGCTGAACCAAATAGGGTCTTTACTTTTGCGCCACCCAGTACAAGCCGCTCCTGTTTTTTTTAGATAATGCCACATTTAAAATTTAAATACGTGTTTGATATCAGTATATCAACGAACCGGCTCTTCCGCGTTTCGGTGTAATAATATTCATGCTGTTTTTTTCTAACAATCATGTGAAACATATGCCAAGGAATTTGGGTTGCGCCCGCCTATGTTTACTTCCGAGAATTTGTTACAAATATACGATAAAAATTGTGTATTGATAAGGAGTTCCACGCTGTTTGCTAAATTTAGCAAGTCAGTCAAGTAGCTTCGAACGCAAACAGTTGATTGAGACAACGCAAGCGTGTACAGTTTCAATATTTTTGAACAGAAACTGTCGCTAACAAAATTTACCTATAACTGTCTGACTGATTGAATTGGCCGGAACAATACTTACAGCCAATCAAGACGGCTAATAGAGGTAGATTTCAGACAGTTTTCTGACCATAAAGATCGTTTATTGGAACCTCCGGCTAATTACGTAACAAGTTTGCAATCATTGCTGTCAAACATCACTTGGCAGAGCAGAAAGCGATCGAGCGCTAGAGCTAGATCATCGTCTGTCGGACAATCGATGAACTAAAAGGGTGCATTATTTTGTTTCCATCTATTGCTGTTCTGTTGCTAGTGGCGCTAGTATCAAAGGCCAAAGTGCATTCAGCGACAAACGAGCAACAGGCGGGGGCGATTTACGATTCCCTGTGACAAATTGCGATCGATTGCTATGTGTTTGCTGTCGCTTTGCTACTGCTGTTGTAACTTTTACATAATACGGGCGCCAGGAGTATAAGGTGCTCTTAGTCTTAACTTTTTATTTGGAGAGGCATGGACTGAAGTCCGCTTGTGATGTATTGTGTATTATATCTCAGCCTGCCAACATCTATACCCAAGCCAGCCCAGCTAAATTACCAAGCATGTCCCCATTAGGTAGCTGGCACAGCTATTGTACCAGTTAAATTTCTTTACGTTTATATTGGTGCTATCTTATCATTATGAAAATTATTCAAATCTATTCGTTACTTACGCAGTATGAATGATACTAGACTAGAATACTTCGAAATTACGTACGTATATCTATATCTTATCTTCTCCTTGTCGAGGATAATTCCTACAATGACGCGATGTTTTGGATTATGACGTTTTTAATAATGATGATAAATAACTCGTTTATAACGGTGACGGTTCCATTGAATAAATAGTTTGCGGTTGATCAATGAACTAAATAGCATGTGTTTAATTAGCTCCTGGAGCAATACGCACTTTAGGTACGAGGCTACAAGAACATCGGCGCGGGCGGGCCAACCCGGGCTAGTCTAACGTGTCAAAAGAGTTAAGAGATATACATTAGAAAGAGAGGGCAACTAGTAGGGGGATTAGTGCTTTTTGCCAGCTGAATTTGTACTTTATTGCGTTGTAACAAGTCACTATTTATTTCATAGAAATGTTTTCGCGGGGTGAATATTCTGCACCTTCAAGTACCTAACTGTTAAGTCTTCTATGGATCTACGTAGGACGATTTTCTATAATGTACGGTTATTACATGACGCTAAAAACTACGCTGTTATTTATTAGTATCGTATGTTAGAGATTACTTTGACTTGGCAATAACACAAGTAATATCATGAACTTTGAGATCTAATGACGTTATCTAAAGCCATTAACAGATTGACCCTTGGTATGATGATGTTCTCTATGTTACTATGCACTTTTATCTAAATACTGATAATACAGTACAATACCAAATAGTATGGACACTGGAACACGTTGTTGACATATATGCACCTACCTATTTAAAATGTTTTTTTTTTAATATAAGCGTTATTATTTAATTCGTTTCCGTACCGAAACAAATACAAAACCAAATATCTTCGAAGATATTTTGCATTATACATGTTACAATATATTATCTTAAGTCATTTTGATTATATACTCTGAGGTTTACAATAGTAAACACGTAAATTTATATACCTCTTATTACGCCACAACGAAAATACAAAGTTAACTAACATTGGCGCAGTCGGTAGGATACCGTTAAGACGCGTATGCTAGTGTGCGTGTCGCGAATACAGTGTCCATACGATTTGTGGTGAAAATGCGTAAATAAATAAAGTAAAATTACATTGAGCATGTCCATGCACACTTGAGAAAATGTGCCACTGTCTAATAGCTGATCGCAGTGGGCATTTTTGTATTCCTGATACATCTGCAAATTAGTAAAATACATACACTGAAAGTATCTATCGAAGGATTTTTTCCACTGACTAACAAATATGAAGGGTTCTAATCTGCTAGTCGTATATCTAAAATGAAGTAGATATACAGTACAAACAGTCGAATAGTTCTCAATTACAAAGGTTACGCATACTAACACACGCGCCAACACATAAACTAGCCGAGTTGGCCGCGCTTATAGTAAGGGATGGCGCTTCGAGAAGTTACAACGGGGTAACCATCCTCATCTCGTATCTAGACAAGTGGCCAGCCAGGTGGCCAGCCAGGTGGCCAGGTCAGAGCTTATGCATTAAACGGGTGAAATTTAAATCTACACCTTTACACCACTATTATAAAGAGGAAAGATTTGTATTTTTGTATGTTTGTAATAAATAAACTCAAAAACTACTGTGCATATTTCAAAAATTCTTTCACCATTGGAAAGCTACATTCACCCTGAGTAACATAGGCTATATTTAGAACTCGTGCGAAGCCGAGGCAGGCCGCTAGTAATAAATAATTATATTCTCCAAGCCAAGTCATTGTGTGCGTCAATCAGCGCAGCTCTAACGCTTGCTATCTTGCAATGAAATATCTTAGTACAATGCCCAAATATGACAAAATGAATGGCGTAAAAGCTTGATTTATCATTTACAATTGAATTCTAATACCTGTGTAAAAAAATAAAACAGCATTTTCCAAATTATGTACACTGAAAAATAAATCAAAACTGCTTAACCTGTTTTGATATTTAAAATAAGTTACAATGAAAAATTACAAGTACGTACCTTCCAAAACCTAAAGAAGTACGGAACACATGTGCCGGTGATGAAGAGGCAGTAAATCAGGGCGTAACCCAAGAACAGCATAAAGAACTTGTAGTTATGGAAGCAGACGCAGTTGTTGACCCACGGGCAGTGGTGGTCCATCTTCATGACGCATCGAGAGCAGATGCTGCAGTGGTGGGCGCGGTCCGGCTTCACTAGCACGCAACGGTTGCAGTAACGGACGGAACCGGACATTGTCCTGCGTATTGTGAACACATGGTCAACTTAGCAAAGGAAGGTGGGGGTGGGAGGAGGGTGGATTTTTCGATCCGTTGTTAAGGTAAGCCAAAAAAAAAGAAAAAAACAAAAAAAAAAACATAAAAAAAGAAAACAAAAAAAGGGAGGGGGGTGGTCAAAAATTCTAACTAATTCTAACCAATGGTCAACATTTGTTTGGGTTACCTTAACTGCGGATCAAAAATTCCCACCCTAAGAATGTGGTAGTAATGTTCCAACTCCGTTCAACCCTACAGAAATGATCATAAAACATAGTTTTAAAATTTTAAGTTGAGGTATTCTTTTTCTGGGTCATTGGAACCTGGATTTTACTTTATTCATCTGGTAGATCAATGACCTATCAGACACGATATTAATCTGATAGGTCGTACTGAGCTATCAGAAAACGTATTGATGACGTAGAAACGGTTTGTGAAGTCAAATCAACTCTTGATACTTTATCGCACTGTGCTGACGTCACAGTAGGGGGTTTTACAAAGTCACCATGCGGGGAAGTACCACTACGTACAGTACCAAGATGATAACTTGTACCTATAAATATCTAAACTATTAATGTTATCTACCTCTTATTATTATTTTTTTATTTTGGGTAATCTTTTCTTTTTCTTTTTTCAACCAGCACTACCACTCGTTCCACACTACACAAAGGTTAACTGGAAGAAAATGCTACTTAGCATTAAGTTCGCCTATGTACTTGATTATCTTGTGCAATAAAGCATTTTCTATCTATCTATCTATCTATAAATAAATAATAGAAGCACAAACAGGAATAAGTACGAAAACACCGCATATTCATTGTATCTAATAATACATAGATGATAGATGTAATTAAAAGGCACGTACTCGTAGGCCGTGAGGTCCCGGTTTGCAAATAGGACCACCCCCATCTAACCCCGTGGGTGCCGTAAGAGCCGGCTAAAGGAATATCTAGGGAATGGGCAGCAGCATTTTCCTCGGTACATTAAAATGTTCAGCGATCACCAAGCCGCCTGCCAAGCGTGGTAATTATGGCAAATCCTCCCTATGATAAGTACTTAAAGTGGCGATTCACGAGGGAGGCCTATGTTCAGCAATGGACGTATTTCGGGCTGGCGATGACGTAATCATAGCCTTCATAGTCACTTAGAAAAACTCGCGCCCTTTTTGTCCTGTATTATTTACATTTATGACTTAATTATTGTTTAACACAGGATTTAATCACGCTAAAAACATTATTTATTTACCTCGACGTTTCAACCAAGTCGCATCGGCCGTGGTCTACTCGTGACCACGGCCAATGGCACTTATTTATTTATTTATTTATTTATTTATTTATTTATTTATTTATTTATGGACTTTCAACAGTACTACATGATATACAAATGTAATAAAAATTTTAGCTTACATGATTTACATGACAGGTTTTGAATTACATGTAGGCCTAATTACAGAATGGCCACATCATGCATTAAGAAGTGAGAATCCTATAGTAAACCTTACAGTAAAAATAAATACATATTTAAAAAGACAAAGATTACAAACAACAGATAAACAAAAAATAGGTACCTACACAGCAGCACAGACAACGCATTTTGCATGGACCATTGTTATAATACATTTCATCACCTAATTATTCTATGGCTTTTATGCTTTTTAACTTGGTTGAAACGTCGTAAATAAATAATGTTTTTAGCGTGATTAAGGTCTGTGTTAAACAATAACTATGTGTTTAAATCGGGACAATTTAAGAAGTACTATTTATGACTTAGCACATTACATTATTAAATTTTTAGAATGACGCTCAGTCGTGAGTCAATGTGGTCATTTGAGATTTTTCCTAATAAAATGTCGACTTTAGCAGCGATTCATACAGTTTACTGCTGTAATACGAAGCATTTTCCTTCCTCTTATCTTTTCGTAGTGTTCTTTACCGGCCAATTTAAAACAATAATAAACCTCTGGATAACTCAATCTATAGTAATCTAGAAGCATTACTTCATAACTATAATATAGTTAAAACAAAAATTCATTGACATTTTAGTATTAAAATTGTCCTGAGTTTGATTTATTTTAAATTAATAAATACGCTGACATTAGATAATTTAATCAGAGTTTATAAATAAGGCTGCTTAATGTTTAACCAAAACGTATCCTGGACATCTAAGCTAGGTACCTATTACACAAGACAATAACTATCCAACAATGCTCTAGAATTCATTAACATTCATACACATTTCCTTACCTACTTGTCTACCCTCAGAACTATACCACTATGTGGATGAAACTGTATGAAAGAGAGTAAACTACTCTTAATTATAGAAAACTAAGAAACTATATGAAGTAAATGAACGCTATTTATGCTATAGAAATATTTTCTCAATTCTATCTAAAAAAAAACATTGACCCAACCTTGTCAAAACTGGTATAGTTTCACCAAAAGTGTTTACTATTTCTTTTTTGCTTTCCAATCGAAAGAAATAGCTGCCAAACCGTCTTATGATTATTTTCAGTCTAGAATTGAGAAAATATTTGATTAAAACTCAAAGTTTTTATTGCAAATAGGTTGTTTTTAGCACTTTTACAGGTCAAAACTAGATAATGTATTTAAAAATAATAACATTAAGTTATTTTACATAGTAAGCAAGCATAATCAAGCTAAAATACATATTGCTTAATGTTAAAAATGTCAAAATATTTTAAAAAAGCTATTACAATACGAGTTTGAAAAAAAAGTTCTCTTTCCCACAACAGGTGCAAGGCAATTATTATGTTTAAGTTAATAGTAGACATGCCACATAATAGTAGGCGTGTTACACCCTAGACCGCATCGTCACTTCCCATCACGTGAGATAGTCGTCAAACGCAAGCCTATCAATAAAAAAAAGACGTACACATACACACAGTCACCCATAAGTACACTTATGTACAGATTTTTAGTGAAATTATGTTTACCATGCAGATTGTATACAGATGATATGAGTATACAGATGTACAACTACCTATTATGGTATACCTCACATAAGCATGTTTAGGATAATTTTAATAAATCAGCTACACAGCTAACATAGGTGGTACCTATTTATACTACATTCATTGTACTTACGCTAATAATATTAGTAACTTAATTTCCTCATACTTTAAACCTACTTTGGTACATCGCATCTGAATAGAACAATAATGTGTTTGCAAAAGCGCTAAAAATAGCCTATTTGCATTAAAAACCTTTGACTCTGGGATAATTACTCATTTGCTGATTTATAAAAATAAATAAACAAAATAAATAAATATGTTTATTTCACACAGCTATTAAAACTATTAGAACAAATATGTTTTTTTAAATAATAACTCCTACAATAATATACTTTTTCTATGCATTTCATTATAATCTGTTCAGGCGTTTAGGCATAATATTTCGTATGGTAAGCTCTCTTTCGACGATCCGGCGAAAGCCGCGGGGAGCCGATGGGTGCAGGAGGCGAGCAGCCGCTCAAAGTGACGCTCTTTGGGGGAGGCCTATGTTTAGCAGTGGACATCTTCAGGCTGTTGATGATGAAGCTCCCTTTCACAGTTGTAAAAATGTAATGTAATTTAATACAAAATGTAGGCTTACCTAGTGACTATAGGCAAGTCTTTGGCAAAATTCTCCAAAATCGCACGTTGGCCATCTTCTGTTTCAGAACTCAATAATTTCTCTAACTCAGCCTGGGGCAATTTGTACTGAAAATAAACAAAAACTTTAATCAATTAATCTAATAAATAAACCAAACAGCGAATATGTCGCAGCGGTAGCCCCGTGCGACTTTCAATTCTATGCTCCTCGATTCGAATTCTGCTTGGTTCCGCACCCGGACTATAGACTTTTCAATGCTCTTATAATGGCGAAGAAAGAAAACAGCATGTTTCAGAATTTCAAAATTCGAATATAATAGTCGTCCACCACACCGCACTTAACCAGAGTGATGGGTCAGGGGGCGTACTGTGAGCTCTTAGCGCGATTCAAAACTGAGCCTACACTGGATCGCTTGTCAAAATCTCCATACAAAAAAAACAAAGCGATCCAATATAGGCTCAATTTTGAATCGCGCTAAGAGCTCACGGTACGCCCCCAGGTCAAGTCAGGTGAGTGGAATTAGGCCCATGTAGGTACTACATAGAAATGTATGGGTGGTCTATATTGTCAATACCATAGACTCTATGGGATAGGAAATATGACTGCAGACAGGCCAGCTTTTCCCATCCTCATTAGGAACATAGCTAATAAAGCTAAGTAACACCGCATGACCTTAGAATACTCGTAGGTCTTATCACTGGTCTGTGGTTACTGCAGCTTAAATTATAAATGTCTGTTTTGTCAGCGCTGCCTGAAGGAAAACGAGACTATAGAGCACGCGATGTTTGCGCAGTGGAACATTGCGTGTTCTACACACCATAGGCCACAGAAGAAATAAGACTTAAAACCGGAATGTATAGGCAGACACCTGGAGTACTGACACTGGAACAGATGTGCCAGCAACCGAGAGATGCATTACTTTAAGGAAGTGGATTGGCTTGTGAGGTATAAAAAACATGCTTGAACGGATTTCTGATGGTTTAATATTGTTGAACTGGTTTTGTATAAGGGCGAAAAATCTTCGATCGCAACTGGTTTCGTACAAGGACGAAAGTTTTCGTTCGTAACTGGTTACGAAGTTCCGGATTCATAGACGGCCGAAGTGCGGGTGCTGATGTTGATGGGGAAAATGCGCAAAACACTCTCAGCAGGATGTAACTGTCAGTGCAGGCATTACCAAATTAGAATAAGAAAAGATAAACATTAATACCTTACTCAAACTAATGATAAGCCTCACCATATAAAAATAACCAGCCAAGTGGGAGTCAGACTCACACACGAAGGGTTCCTTACTATTATCTTTAAAAACGAGCAAATAAAAATCACGTTTGTTGTATGGGAGCCCCCTTAAATATTTATTTTATTCTGTTTTTTAGTATTTGTTTTTATAGCGACAACAGAAATACATCATCTGTGAAATTTTAACTGTCTATCACGGTTCATGAGATACAGGTATCCGTCTGTCCGCTATCCGTCCGTCTGTCTGTCTGTCCAACTGTCGGACAAACAGACAGACAGACGGACGGATAGCGGAGCCTTAGTAATAGGGTCCATTTTACCCTTTGGCTACGGAACCCTAATAATACCCCAAACATCATTTCACTAAGTTAGAAAATAATATTAGCACACACATAATGCATTAATATTAATAACAAGCATAGCATAGCGCATTTATATTATTTAACAAGTTGGCATTGGTAGAGATGCCTGAGTCATGATTAAACCCCAAGCCACTTCATTACCATTGATTAGCTACGTTATTAGTGAATCTAGTTACTTCTAAATGAGTGTAAATTGAGATAATGTTTAGTACATAAGTGTAGTATACAGGCCAATTGGTCATCCAACTATTTCAAATTTTATTTGTGAACTTAACTTGTTGTGTTTATGATAACATTGATGACAAGACCATCTCTTTTTTCTAAAGAGATACGGCTATCAATATGATGCAATTAGCTGATGCAGCTTCAGGTTCTACTACAGGACTATTTTGGCAGCATGTTATGGCCCTCAAATGAGTTGGGGAGGACACCTGGCCAGGTGAGGTGATGACAGGTAGAGCAAGGCTCTGACAGAGAAGTGGCCAAGGTATACCCAGCAGTGGGATGCAAGTACTGTGGATGATCTATGTTAGAGTTAGTGGTTGGCCTTAGAAGTATTAGTATCATGTAGAATCATGCAATTGTGTCAATAATATACTTAAAATCAGCTAAAATGAAAAAAGTTGTCATATTTTATTATTGATTCCCTGATTACAAAAGAGTATTTAAATGAATGTGTGTGGGCGAGCAAGATTTGCTCTCTGACCCTCTTAGATTGAGGACATCCATATTATCAAAACCGAGTGCCGAGATTATGTTAAATATAGAATTTCTTGACACAATGTTTTCTATAATACTAAAGTTCTGGATGAAAATATTTTATAAACAAGCTAATCACAGCAGCTTAGACTAATGCTAAAAAAATCAGTATTTTAAATAGTTTTAGTTATTGTCCTTTTGTTTATGGCAACATCTAGTTATAAACCTATTATAATACAGTTTATAATCATATCAAAAATACTTTCTTTTCAATTGTAATATTCTATTGTTATATATATATACCTATTACCTACTCCTAATTATATTCAACTCTCTCTTTCATGTTTATACAAAATTAGCATTTCTATTTAAAGTTTTCATAGTAGACCTCCCACTGTTATGGCTAGTAGTAATCACTTAACTCTATAGGATGACCTACTTTCACACCAAACATAGATAGATGGGTATGGTGACTATGGTAATCAGATGCAATTCATAAATGTATAAACTAAGAACAACCCTAGACATAACTCAAGAACTAATTGCATGATTATTTAAATTTATTTGTTTTGTATAGCCCATTTTGTTATCATTTTAACCTTAGAGACTGTGAACAATGCCTTTGTCAATATGTCTTTGTACCACGTTTGTTTTTCTAGGAAGACTTCCTTAGATGTTTTATAGACAGCATCTAGTCATGGCAGTATTGTCCTCAACCAGCAAAATGTAACTACTTTGTCTACACTACCCAGGAGATGATCATGGTACTATCTTGCTTGCATACTCATACTACTCGTAGCGCTCTTACCTTGTCAGGTATAGGTTCGACTTCAGCGAAAATAGTCCGCCAATAAGACCAGGCGAACATAATCAGCAAGATATGGTAAACTAACAGATACACACATTGTTGCACTGTATTCTCCACGGTAACTGCGAAACAATATTTTCATTAGGGTAAAGTGTTGTTTTCACTGATCTAAAACTTAATTATTATTCAGTAAAATACTAACAAATGCACAATTGAATCACGTATGCGAAATAGCTCCAAGTAATGATGGACACAATCAGTAACACAGGGAGCCATTTAAATGCTCGCCAACACCACATATTGCACGCACGACAGGACACACAATAACCTGGTGGCGACACCCTACTGTTTTGCACTGAAGAAGCCATTATTAATAATATGCCGTGGGGATGCAAATACCCAAGTTCATCTTGCAAAAAGACAAAATAAAAATGATAAATGAATTTGACAATTTGATTTTGATTGCAAGAAGGGACGTTAAAAAACTCGATTTAAAAAATCGATTATTATTTATCAAAACTGATTATTTAAAAAACGATTTAATTATTTTGTTTTCGATTATTTTTTCTACTTGTATTAAAAACAATAAGGCAACACCGCTACCAAATTCCTAAGTGGTTTTAGGTCACAGATTACAGAAAAACAAATAACTATTTTAGGTCTATGCACAGATTTTAGGCACATAGTTTTTGTTAAACACAGGACTTAACCACCCTAAAAACATTATTTATTTACCTCGACGTTTCAACAATCAATTTTTTTTATTGATTTATTTACGAACCAAAAAATCAATGAATAAAAAATCGGTTTTAACCACCCCTTAGGTCACATCCCTAATTCACAGACTACTTAATGCTAAAGGTGGCGTGATGTCATGTATATAAAATCTCAAATCAGTCCACCAAATATAATATAATAGTCTCTGTTCAAATGTGATATAAAAACATTTTGTAATAGTATGCAAAGCCAAGTCGATTATTAGGTAAATAACTATATTACCAGATTATGGCGAACGAAACATCACTATTTCCATAGACAATATCAAGTTCTCTTCGTTCTGCCAACATCCAAAAGCAAATTTTTATTACGTCAAAAATGTCAAAATAACATCAATTTCAAATTGGCACGATACTTTTATAAAAAGGTACTCTGTGCTAGCTACATTAGGCTACATATTACTGATCTGTGATTTCTCGTAGCGTCAAAAATTGTAGTTGTTTTATTACACAAGTTGCTTATTTCTCAAAATTTGTTATATTATTCTGGCAGGATTGATTAGTAAATCATGGAGGTGAAAGAATGCAACGATTTGGCTGAAGAAGTAAGTGGTAATAAATAACTGTAGTGTACTGCAAATATTGATTTAACAGACACTAACCGGGTTATGACGTGTTTCAGAATCAATTCATTGTGGACGATGTGAGCAAAATTATCAAGGAAGCTATAGAAAACTCTATCGGCGGCACCGCCTATCAGCACAACAAAGTAAATCAATGGACTTCGGCGGTCGTGGAATCTTGTTTGGGCCAGTTGACCAAGTTACAAAAACCTTACAAATATATAGGTATGTGTCTAAACCATTATGCCCAATATTCTAGAACTCGGTCGTAAATCAGTGCTCAGCTCAGGTCAAGATTTTTTCCATATGAAATTCATGCTTGACCAACAATTCATAATGTTGTTCTAGAATATTATGAGCCTTAGTCTGATGTTGATGGCTAAATCAAGGTATCCTAGTAATATTATAAAAAAGTTTATGTGTGTGTGAATGTTTGTTACCTTCTCCGTACCTACTGAACCAATATTGATGAAATTTGGAATGTGGATAACTTTTATGCTGGATTAACACATAGGATACTATTTATCTGCGGGTAACACCGCGGGGTGAACTAGTAAGTACCTAATTTTCACAGATTAGCATCTAACAAGTTGACCAAGATATTCACAATCTTTAGGAATGTTTCCAATTCCAAACCTACATGGTATCCTTCAAGGTCAGGTTCATTCTGTATGCTGAATGCAGATTAAGAAGACAGTGAGTGACTACTAATTAAAATCTTTCCGAATGTGTTTAGAATATGGCAGCTGATCTTCCAACATAATTTATTGATTGTTTTATTCCTTTGTTACAGTTACATGCACAATAATGCAAAAGAATGGGGCAGGACTACATACAGCATCATCTTGTTTTTGGGACAATAACACTGATGGTTCATGCACGGTGCGCTGGGAGAACAAAACCATGTACTGTATTGTGTCAGTCTTTGGTCTTGGCATCTAATATTTTTTCATTCCCTACATAAGCTTATACATAATTAATAAACAAAAAGTTTGTGCTGAAGATTAAAAACTTACCGCTTATTACACCTTTATCTACATAGTTCCGAAGTTAATTTTAGTATTACAAACTTTATAAGACTTCTTACTCACATATTTAAGTTATTTTAAAGAAATTTTGTTTGATTTATGTCATGTGTATATCTTCAATTTCAGAGTAGGTATGTTGCAATTTGCATTTGTGTGCAAATAGATGAAGTAAAATAAATTTAATAATAAATGCTTAATAAAAAATATTATATAGGTACTTCTCATGTTTCAGTAGTGACCGACTTGTTTTATAGTCATTACTTAATTTAAGTAAGTAGGATATATTTTCGTACACAATAAATATATTAAAAAACTAAAGAAAGGTTTTATTAACTACTTGCGTGTCACCCGCAACCTACAACATACCCATTTTCCTGCAGGAACTGCTAAATTAGGATGAAAACACCATTTCTGGTCATTTGCATTTTTTTGTGCAAATTGGTTCACCCATTTTACATAGAGTAAAAGGAAACATTTATTTTAGGATCAGATAAACAAAATAGTACATGATTATATATACACTATAATAGTACAGGCAGATATGTACAGGTAAGTAGTGTGGGTGGATCCAGGATTTCATTTTGGGAGGACCATTCTGACAAGGTTTGGAGCTAGGGGTGGGATGATAATTACTACATGGAGGGAACATACTTTAAATATAGTAGATAGGAAATCTGGAACTAGCCAACTAGGACTGACGAAGACTTTGACTTTCACCAAGTTCAAATATTTTTTAAATAATATCGATATGAACGGGAATCGAACCCGCCAAATGTTCATTTTAATATATATAATAGTTGCATACTCTTCGATTTTAATGATGTCTTCGAAAAAAAATCCAAATGATTAAACCCTTATTAACCCTTGCGTTTCGACTCTATCATAAAATACTTACATGACTGTGATTTTATTTTTTACATTTAGCAGATATTGCGATTTATAAAAAATTTTTGAACACAGTCCAAACCATTTTTGTGTCGGGTAAGGTACCTACCTACTTATACTTACATATTTTCCGCTTATCTCAAAGGTTTAAGTGTTTGAGAGAGTCGAATCACTTATTGGCGGCCCAAGTTTCACAAGCGGTAGGTGTAGGTCTAATAAAAGTTGGTGAGAAAAACATTGGTGAGATGCTACGGTGCATAGAACACTTTTATTTTACCTGACGGACGTATGGTGTGAATACGTATTTAATTTACGTAAATGTAAAGACTTTGGCTCCTCTCTATGTAAACTCATATACTGGGAACTGGATTGTTATTTTCTCTAATCTTGTTGTTTTTAAACACAAACGTGTGGTACAGATCTGTGTTTTTGAATATTCGCGCGCTTCGCTGACAGATCGGCGGACGGCAGGGGCGGCTGCTTTGCGTCACGTGACCTGCATCGATCCAATGGTTGAGCGCTTCTCGGGTCCATTCAACTTTATTCAACTCAAGCCATAGAATAAATAATGGTACAAAGCAGTACTCGTTCGAGCTCGAGCGAGCGAGCATTAGCGTTGCGAACTATCAATATTTCTACTATCGATACTTTTCATCTCAAAAGCCATACATACTATCGATGGGTCTATCTATATAATTATGTAGTATCGAAAGTATCGATACTTATTTACGATAGGTATTTTCAAGCAACAATACTATCGCTAGTATTTAGTATTGGACTCATTCGATCACAGAGCTAGAATTTCGTTACTCTCAAAAGAATCACGAAGCGTGGGAGCGAGTTATACAAATCAAGTACACATTGCCCGAGAGGAAAACAGATAGGGAGATGGTGGATATGTCATTATATAACGGGTTCCAGTTGAACAAAATTATCGCTATTTTCGTTTTTTTCGGTCACATTGACTGGAACGATCATATGTGATATGGCCTTGTCTGGGTAAAAAGTGGCATAATTTTATAGCGTTCTTGGCGTTTATAGTAGCCACTGGAACCCACACATATTAACCAAAGACTAGCACATTATTACCACAATCTGTTTCACGATTAAGAGCATTTTGTGATCATGTACATAAAGGGCCGTTCATAAATTAGGTGAGAAGTTGAGGGGGGGAGGGGGAACCAAGCAAAATCTCACGCGGGGAGAGGGGGGTCTTGTCAAATCTCACATAATTTTTTCCCCTCAAGAAGTCGTGTAAAATCTTGAGAAAACTGGGTTAAATTAACTAAATTGCATAGCTATAATAAAACTAAATATAACTGGGTTAAATCTGCAAGTTGAAAAGGTTTTTATGGATGTAGAGATATCACCAATCTTTATACCTAGGTATTTATACCTTACATCGTCGCTCGTATGACTAAAGGTCCTATCTCATTTTTGTCCATTGTTCAGAAAACGCGTTTTAAGGTTTTGACATTTCTAACTTTCAGATAGTTTCGTTCCTCGCAAGTCCAGCATATTTATTTTTATATGCTTTTGCAGATAATTTCAAGTACTTTAATTACGCGTTTATTTATTTATTTATTTATTTATTTATTTATTTATTTATTTATTTATTTATTTATTTATTTATTTATTTATTTATTTATTTATTTATTTATTTATTTATTTATTTATTTATTTATTTATTTATTTATTTATTTATTTATTTATTTAATTAACATGGCAAATAAACACCATTTACATTATGTCCACACATATTTATTTATTATTATTATTATTAATTAATTACAGATAAATTTCCAACATCACACCATAAAACTAAGATAATAATATAAGCGTTGAAACTTTTAACCTGTTTGCATTCTAAATACCTGTTTTGATTAATCAAAACAGATAGCTCACTTAGTGAAAACTTTGTTTTATTTAAAATGAGCTGTCTGTTTTTAACTACGACTTTTTTTAGACTATGGATGGAAATAAATATACAAAATTTATGTTGTTAATGCTTTATTCGTGTGTTTTTTTAGTAAGTTTAATGCTAAGTTTAATGTAAGTGAATCGCTTATTAATAAATGAATTGAATTGAAAATTGCTACAATACTGTGTTTAATTCCACACAACACCATAACTTTACCAAATACCTAACAATAAAAAACAACTTAATCAGCCTCATTTTGAGGTTGCAATAGGTAATTGAATATTATGAAGTCTTTTTTTTACGGGCAATGTGCCTTTATTACTCAAGCTAACTACTACAATAATAAAAACGAAACTAAACTAAGCTAAACTAAACTAAACTAGCTACACTACCTACTACAAAGAACACTTATGGACTGTATAATAGCCGCGATGGCCTATAGACAGCCCAAGTGGTCCAGCCCACTACCGGTAGGTAGCGTACCCAACATGCTGGCCGCATTGCCACGTTGAATTGCAATGCTGATGTGTTGGGCCTTGAATTAACAATGAAGTCTTAATTGTAATAATAATTAATTGATTAATAAATTAATAATTAATTATCTTGTGATCCAAAATGTTAAGAGAGAGGTACAACGATTAGTCAGATGGATAGAGAATTTTGCGTTGACTAACATAGCGGTCCTAACTCAAAACAGCCAAAACGTGAGATAGGACCTTTAGTCATACGAGCGACGACATGAAGTGTAGGTATCTATATCATACGCTACTTATAACTTGCATGCTTGCCCAAAACGAAGATGAAGCCAATATCTATCCTGAAACGATAAGGATGAATGGATGGATAGACAGAGACATGTACTACCTCCCTTCGCCGTGCCATTCATTCATCCTATCCCCTATAATTTTCCCTTTCCCTTCTTTCTTCCTTTCGACAAGGTTAATTAGCTATAGTTTATTAGTTACTTTAAAAGTAATTAAGAAAATTAATCCAATAAAGGTTCATAAAATCTTCACAAAGATTACATTATTATAGTCATATTTTGTTAATTTTGGTGTGGTATCTGGCTGTAATATAAAACTTGTTTATTTTGTAGATTGGGAATGCTCCTTCCAATATATTGCAATATCTACCTGAGCTGATCGATAGCTGAGCTATCGATAGTATCGATATGTCTATCGCTGGTGTTTCACTAGCGAGCAGCACCGAGCGCAGCGGGCGGGCTCGCCATCGCAGGTCGTCCTATCTAAGGATAAAAAGTATTCTGTGGGTCGTCCGTCGCGGAGACGAGAGAGGGACTTCAGCTTCACTTCACTACAATTCTATTCATATAGAAAATATTTATATAGTGCTATCTCACTCACACATATTGAGAATTAATTAAATGAATGGTGATCGACTGAAACGGGGATATTATGTTCGAGTGGAAATTATGAAATGAAAGCTGGCCCAGTCGCCATGTAGAATTTTTTGATGTGGGTGTTTTGTCGGGACGTCAAACGCTTCAATGATTATTATTTTCAAGTGGACATTAATTTTTGAGTAGATTGTCATTTATTTAACTCGTATTGTGGTAATAGTTTCGTGTAGCGAACATTCGTTGATTGTATTGTTGTAGTTTTGTGATCGTGTGTCAATTTTAATCTGGTGACGGTGGTAATAAATTGGAGGGGGGCTGCTAAAATACTACGACAAGATAGTAAAGACCTTTTACTACTTGGATTGTTGGAAGCGCCCGTTTCGTTCCGTTCGCTCATATTCTCATCTCGTGCGGGCAAGGCGGACTTCCATTTTGTTTTATTATGTGGTTTAGTTGTTTACACAGTGCGTCGAGTTCGGGACAATGGAAAGCCACGGTGAGTACTTGCCCGTCCATCAGGACTGGCTGATGGCTCTTGTGATCGTATAGTATATGTATCATAGTATTATCTAGTTGTGCTGTCTGCGCATGTAGGCCGCACATGACAATAAACATGCAACAGCAACAGTGAATTAGTAATAATGGTATTCGATTTTGTGCATCGCGCGCAGCCGTGTTGTAGTTGTAGGCATGTATCATTGTAGCTACTACCTCAGTAGTGGTTAATTGATTTCAGTTCAATTTGTAAGCATGCGCCGCTCGTTTGGTGTGGCCAGTGCCAGCCGTAAAGTGCGTACCTACGGCCGCCGCGTTTGCATTCCCGTTATCAGCTGATTACATTCACTACAAACCACTGCCACTGCTGCATTGCCACCTTGTAGATTAAAAAGTCAAGTAAAAACACTGCCATTGGATACTGCATATAGCACATTCCTACTTCTCACCGTCTACAAGATGGTTCTAATTTCAAAGCAACATCATTATGGTAAGTTATTATACCATACAACTTACTGAGTAGGCAGGTACGGATTATCTTGTAACATGTAAATAAGAGCTTGTTTGTGTCTAGTTCCAGTCATGCTAGGTATGAAACTATGATATTATATTTATATGGTAATTTTAGTATGCTGATTAATATTATCAGTATTTGTAATCGCTACCAACATGATCATGTTTCACACAGTTCACTTTGCAGATACAGAATAAGATTTATGTTTATTGGAGTGATAACTTGAATTACATGCGCTTGCTTATTCTATTTTAACATTAATATATTTCTTTAGTTTTTATGATGACAAACTAGAGAGCTAAAATGTTGTTGGGACCAATATTTGACCAAAGCCACATCTTTATAGGTATATGTGTTGGCCACAAATCAGTCAATGAAGCAGACTTAAGGTTTTTGCCCTTCCCAGCTAGCATGCGCACCACAACAAAATTTTCTCAACACTCTTCGGTCTCATGAGAGACCGTGACAAGACTATGGTAGCGCTTAAGTGTGTCTCACTCTAACAGCAACAACAAGTTTTCTCGTGGTGCACAAGCCAGGCCATCTGGGGTGGCTAACATTACTAAAACTATAAGGCTAGAGCCGATATTTTCTGGGCGCCTTTATGGAATGAGATCATTTAAGCTATACCATAGAAAACTACTACCATAATTATTATGTACCATCATCTTACCTTATTGCATTGCAAACGCAAAATATTAACTTAGTATATTACTAGACTAGCTTATACCCATGGCTTTGCCCGCATCAACTATTCCTCAGGAACCGTTTATTTTCTGGGATAAATTTCTTTCTTAAAACAACCTATTGAATTAGTCATAGTCTCCTAACAATTAAACAACTAACTTAAGTTTTTGGTTTTTTATGTTCGATTGTAGGTTTAGGAATGGTGGTTTGTCATAATTCCACTGGTAAATAGACTTTTTGTTGTCACCAACTTGAATCTTATAAAGATTAAAAAAAGCTTTATTTACCAAAGCTATAAATTGTTGTTTCAATGGTTGAAACTGTAAGGCCCCCCATTTAATTTTATTGATCAATAAAATTGACAAGACCACTTCCATCAATGTTTTCTTTGTACTGTAAACCGAAAAACATTGACCAATACTAACCCCACATGATCAATAAAATTGATCAATCACAAACATTGATCAATAAAATTGAATGTGTATGGGTGCCTAATGCACACATTTAAAACCTAGTTTGGGTGGTTTAAGTCATCAAAAAGGGATACTTTTAAGTCATCAATTTTTTCTGTCCATTAAAAAGTCTACCTTTTTTGAGGGATAATGCCCTTGCTCTTCCCTGCCACCACAGGGGTGATGGCAGGGGCAGCGTATATGTAGAGCTCAAACCCACTAAAACCCCCCGTGATCCGTCCGCCGCCGGGATGGGGCAAGATAGGGTCGCGCTAGCATTCACTATCTCGCCCCGGATTAATAAGTCTACCTAGCCTAGCCTACCTACTATTTTTGTAGAGTGGTGACCCTAACACAAAACGTACCTGTAGGGTTAGCACGGCCGGTAGACAAAACTGTCTTTCCTGTGTTTTACTCCAAGCAAGTATGAAGAAAGTGATGCAAAACGGGGAAAGACAATTTTGTCTACCATCCATTTTGTGTCCTACTAATATTATAAATGTGTGTGAATGTTTGTTACCATTGATCTCAGTAACTACAAAAAAAAAAACTACTAAACTAATTTTGATGAAGTTTGGAATGCAGATGACTTATATGCTGTATTAACACATAACGGTCAATTCAGACAGAGCAGCAAAATGCTCGAGCAGTTTTTAAGTGCTATTGGAATATCAACCTTATTCCATTTAGACAAAGCTGAAAATAGTATGCAACATTAAAATCTTACCTATTTTAATGTTGCATACTATTTTCAGCTTTGTCTAAATAGATTAAGGTTGATATTCATATAGCACTAAAAACTGCTCGAGCATTTTGCTGCTCTGTCTGAATTGAGCCTAAGATACTATTTATCTGCGGGTGAAACCGCGGGGCGCCACTAGTTATATTATAACATGGGTATCTACATTGATTCCTTATCACATTCAGTTCAGTTTATAAATACATACATAAAAATAATACATTGAAGGATGAAAGTGTGAAACAAAGAGATTATGAACCATAACTTAACAAGTCTGGACATGTTCAGATTAGATCACAGATTAAAGTTGCCTCCACACCATGCAATCTGACTCATGATTGTGTTTGTGATATTATGTCGGAATCGCGGTTGGCAGTAGGTACTCTACTTACTCACATAGCGACCACGATAGCAATTTAGACACGGCGTCCCGCGGTTTCGCTCGCTATTTACCCGCGGGCTAATTACGTAAAATTTGCAACAGCAATGCGACAGCAGTAGTGAAGCATGCTCGACACCACTAATGATGTATGACAGCAATCATCGCGCAATTTACGCCTGTTGCAAACCTGTTGCGAGTTAGGTAATACGCGCGCCGGTCATTCACGGAAACTTCTAATTTTCCGGGATTAAAATTATGGTATATTGATCTTGATAGTATCGAAATACTGTGTGTGTATGTCCTACACACACACACACACACAGTATGCCAACAATACTACAAAATTTAGTCATAATCAGATCAGCCATTTTGGCATGCAAGCCACACAAACCAACATATAAACGAACAGACGTCGCCGTCGTTACAGTTTTATCGTCACCGTTCTTTGCAGATTGCATGCAACTGCACTCCACGCGTCGCAACTTGATGGCAATTTGCTGTTACAATTTGTCGATTGCTAGAACGGGTTATTCTAGTTTAAATTTGCTGGATGGGAGCCGCAACCACGCCTCCACAGTGGGCGATTTGATAGATTGCAGCAGCAAATTGTGCGTCAGATTGCATGGTGTGTAGATAGAGTACCTACTTTAGTAACCAAAGTTGCAAACTTACAACACATACACAACTCTAACAGTATCAGCCATATATTCCACATCGGTAGATGATAAAGAAAGATTTCTTATAAGATTATTGGTATTGGCCATAGAAATATCTATAGGCATGGCGCTCCGCGTTTTCAGTGAAAACTTTTCACCCGCAATTTATCTCTTTTCTTCCGGGAAATATTATTTTTCCATGTAGGTACTCATGTTGATCTAGGTATTGCCAGCAATCTGTGCGCAACATTTCACAATGTTTCATGCATGTATATTTGTAGGTAATGAACTTATGAAAGGGATTGCATCATGCATATTTGCATGTTATTGTACATACATGTACATTGTACCTACATGTGAGTATAGATATAAATGGATCTACTTGGTAATAGAACATAGATTTAGATCTCAGTATTTGCCGGAATCAATAAAATTACTGTTGAAAAAATTCAATAAAAATAGAATGTTATTTCTTTTTTTTACTTTAAAATTATCGTTATCGTTCGTTATTCAAATTATAAGCTTATTATTCGTATTTATGTTACACATTTCTTATCTATTATTCATGGAGATGAACCTGCTAGATTCTGTGACCTAAATTCAACCTTAATCCATCTCTAAGCCACGCCCAACCTCTGCAGTGCTAAAGTTAGATTCCGTATTATAAATTAGGTACTTGAGGCGTCCCGTGGTTTTGCCTGCAATGTACCCGTTTTCCCGCGACACCTCGTAATTATACGGAATAGATAAAAAATCATTTAATTCAGGCAACTAGCATAAAAATAAACAGGCCCATATTTACAGATATTACAGACTAACATAAATATTTTATTATAAAAAACTTAATGAAAGCGCACAGGTCAGGAGATTTCTTTTTTTTGGTCGCGGCTCCCTGTACTGCCGGAACACGAATTCCTTTTGGCCAAAATGCGGGATCCAGAAATATTTTCTTGTATTTAGCTGGAAACCGGAGCAAGAAGGACTTGAAATAAAAAGTATCTTATGTTGATCACGAGAGTGTAAGCCACCCGTGTCTAATATTTCATCGAAATCAGAGCAGCCGTTTTAGTGTGAAAACCACACACACAGCTTATCGCAACGTCTCACTTTTATTAGTAGAGATTTCAGCTTCATAGATAATTACGTATTCAGGCAGAAGGGAAAAAATGAAACAAAAGGTACGAGACCTTTTATTAGTATCAGCACAGAATATAGATAAGTATCAGGTTATTGATCCGAGCATAATCTATTTTGAATTAACTTAAAATAGCGAACAGTGGTGAATGTGAATGCATTTGTACGTAAAAGGAAAGATTTTTCTTCTATACCATTCTGTATTGCCCATATTGGCCGTACCATCAAGATCTAAACTTTGACTAACTTTACGCATTTAATAAGTCAGTTTTAAGTTCATAAGGTATTTCGAGTTAAAACTATGATGATACAGTCTTCAACAGCGTGATTTGACCTGCCGTTTTCTCATGTAATAATTTAAGAGTACATAAACTAGTGTGACTCAGTAGTAGCCGGTGCGACTTTCAAACCGACGACGCACCCTGGGTCGAATCTCGGTCCTCCCCACAACAATTATGAGCGTAATTTGCACTAGCTCTTACAGTTGTGAAGGAATTCATAGCGAGAACCCGGCGGATGTTCAGGAATCACAGTGTTCAAACGATTACTGTATTATTTGTATTGTAACGTTCGAAAGATCTTTTGTGAGCAAACCAGCGATCAGGAAAATAACCTGACAGGTCTCTAAATATTGTGAATATTGTCATGATATTGTAATGCTCACGGCACGTCCTAATCGCACGAGTCACTCAGTCGCTCGGCTCTCTCTAATATGTACCTAGACCTACTTTAGTGTTATCATCTTGTTCGATTCGATTTTACGAATTAGCCACTAAGTCAATATCCGTTTATTTGCCGTTTTCATCCCACATTTGCAACCCATAAATATTTTTCCCGTTTTCGACTTCACTAATTGATACATTCGTTATCATAATTATTTGCACCATGATGACATCATTCTAAGAACTCGCTACGTTGTTGATTCGGGCTTCCCTAAATTTTTCCTATATATATCATAGTTTTCCTTAGTTAAAACATTGTCACTGAAAGAATACTACGGCACTTAGGTATCACACATTAGCCCAGAATAAATAATAGTAACGTAAAATTGCGTTTAATTTCATTTAATTAAACCAAATAATATCATCTTAAGTCCAGTTGATAGTTGATAGTATAGTTTCGATTCCTTCACGCTACCATTTGTTTGTATAAGTATATATTCTAGTTCGATCAGTGGCAATTAAGTGATTTAATTGCCTAGTGCTAAGTGTTTTATTGGTTTTATACCTTGCTAGTTTATTTTTACTGTTTTAATAATATTTCCTCTATTTAAATGGCAGTAGTCGGGCTCCAACAAATGTATACGGACTGTAGCTTGTGGCACAGAATCAATAATCTATATCTATCTATCTATACATATAATAAAACTGTAGAGATAAAAAAGTCTGTAATTGCAAGATATCAAAAAAATAATCACACAGGTTGGCTTAAAATTAGCCGCTGATCACGTTAAGCCACTTTTTATACACTTTGTCTGTTTGTTTGTTTGTTTGTTTGTTATGACTGAACTCCTAAAATACTGAATGGATTTTCATGCGGTTTTCACTAATATGCTTAGCCGGCGCTTAAAATAGGATATATTAAAATTGAAATGTCGTTAATTTTTTTTTATGAGAATTATTAAGATTTCAATACGAAACGAATCGGAGTTTTAAACAACATGGCCGATTAATGTTTTTTTTTTGGCTACTTACGGTAAGTTACGATATGTCACAGATTAAAGCAAAAAACCATTGACTACACTCTGTGCCACACACACAGGTATGTGGTGCTACATGTTTATCTGGAGGCACAGATAAAAAAAAAAGTCTCTGTGAAGAATGTATATGACCAAAGAGTAATATTAGTATGTATGATACTCTAAGGCGTGATTTTTCAATCATCAGATAAAAGTTGTTCATTAGATAAAACAAAACACTAAAAATAAAACCCGAATAAAGGGTAACGCGAAATGCGATTTTAATCGAGAGGTAAGTAAGTGAATCGATTCCGAGTTTTAGGTTATCTGTGCTGGTAACATTGTATTGTATGAGAGAAAAAAGGCGGGTCAAAAAAAAAACTACCCACTAAGACTGAACATGACACGTTTTTTTTTTTCGGCGGGAACCTGAAAAGTGAAAAGGCGCGCTTTTAAACAAATATTTTTAAAAAACCCAAAATTATTGTAAATTTGTATATTTTTCGTGTATATAGTCTTGTATATATTTGTAAATAGAGCACAACCTTAGAGAGGGCCCAAGGATGGGCAAAAAACGTAAAAGAAAAGGAGATGACTCTCCACCTGATGAGCAGCAGCAGCGGCAGGTCTCATCCTTCGAGTCTTGCGATTCCGACTCGGACTCTCTGAAGTCGATCGCTGTAGAAACACCAAAAGCTAAAAACAAGGATAAGTATGACATCTTTAAGGTACGTGGATACTCGCGTAAGTACCCTGAAGACTCGAAAAAGACCGAGTTTATTGTGTTTCTTTCGCACGTGGAAGAAAACATTACTTTCAGCGACAAGGATCGTATGGCACTGTCCAAGGGTTTGCGGGAGCATGGTACAAGTACAAAGTAGGTATAACCTTCGATTTACCTAACAACGCCAACATGTTTCTGCAAAATAAAAAGTTACTGGAGCAACTGTCCCTGAAGGCAAATATACCGGCTGGAGACACCGAAGTGACGGGTGTACTCACCTCGGTGCCGACCGACATGTCTAATAAGCAGATATTCTCACTAATCGGAAGCTCTAAGAATGTTATACAGGTCAGGCGCTTTATGCGCAGAGTTAGAGTTGACGGTGGCGCTGCTGGCGCGTCCTTCGTACCCACGCAGGCAGTCGCAGTTACATTTGCGTCTACCAACCTTCCCGAGTACGTTTATCTTGATTCATGGCGTCATGAGGTGAAAATGTACATACCTCCCGTAAAACAGTGTCTGAAATGTATGTCTTACGGCCACATAGCCAAATTCTGTAGGAACACCGAGGTATGCTCAGTCTGCTCAGAAAACCACAATTTCAAAACATGTCAAGTTGACTCCAAAAATGCTAAGTGTGTCAATTGCAAAGGTAATCACATAGCCATTTCATCAGCATGTCCCATGAAAAAACAAAAAGTCGAAGAAAACAAGATTAAGTCCCGAAATGCTACCTTCTCAGATTTGTTTGATTCAAAGTCATTCCCAGCACTAGCAGCACGAACACTTGATGTTCAAGTAAACAACCTTATGAAATCAGAAACATTTATTAACATTCTAATTGAAACAATAACCAAAATTATCAGTAACAAAGATGTACCTATAAACTCAGGGTCTATTCGAGAGACTCTTAAAAAAACCCTCAGTAATAAATTACCTCCTACTTCCTCATAATGGATCAGTTAAATATTATACAGTGGAACGCACAAAGTCTAAATAGTAACAAGCATATATTTATTAACTACCTCTACACAAATAATATACATATTGCGATCATTTCAGAAACATGGTTTAAAGCTAACCAAAATTTTAAAATTAAAAATTACAACATTGAACGTAATGATTGTGGAAATAGCCATAATGGAGTGGCCATAATCATTCATAAAAGCATCACATATTCAAATATCAACACATACTTTGATGATTCGATACAAAATATCTGTGTCAAAATCACAGTAAATAAACAGGATTTATGTATTGTCAGTTTTTATAGTCCTACTAATTGTAACCCAGCTTTTAATAAAGCTAAATTTGATACATTGGTAAAATCGATTCCTAGTCCTTTCATATTCGCAGGGGATTTCAATGCCCATCACACCTCTTGGGGTTGCGGTTCTGACTCTCCCCGTGGAAGGGAGGTGTTGGAAGTCATCGATGACAACAATTTAGTCTTGCTTAATGATGGTCAAGCAACAACAGTTGGTTCATTAACGTGGCGTCCAAACGCACTTGATTTGTCGTTGGTTTCCCCATCACTGGCTCTTCATTGTGAATGGTCCGTTCTTGATACTCCTCTTGGTACTAGTTACCACCTTCCTGTAATCATAAAAGTATTGCTCAGTAATAATAATGTAAATTCAGATGGAAACTACTGTAATGGCAAACACTTGCCCATCTACCCAAATTATAAACAGGTAGATTGGAAAGTGTTTAGTAGCTGTGTAGATGCATTATTGAATGATTTTGAATTGAATCTTTGGAGTCCTCAGGACGCATATTTGCTATTTTGTAAAATATTACAATCAGCAGCAAAATCCGCTTCGAATTTAAATAGTAGTTGTGTTAGGAATTATAAGGTATTTTGTAAGTCAGCCTACATACCTACCCATAAAATATTATAGATAATGAATACATAAGTAAATAAATCAATAGTTTTAAATATGAAAGCCTAATATTACATAGATATAGATACGTATAGCCATTGTAGAAGGAAAATGTAAGAAACCTATAGCTAGGTATACACGCTAACCATAATACAGTCCACTGTCTTTTGATTCTTCAGTTGCTATTAAACACCCGCTACCACCACACGCTCGCCTATCATTTATCCATCTTCTCGTGCGATATTGAACCTTAAACGGGCTACATATGGTCCTATATCAAACCGGATAGCTACGGGAAGAATTCTTACCTGCATCGATGCGATCGTTGTTCCGATTTATAAAATGAGTGAAAAGACAATTACGAGTGTTATTAATCATAATTGAGTGTGTAAACATCAATAACAAACTGTATTCGTGCAAGAAGTTTATCTTAGAACTGTTTTTGACGCATAATAGTGCCATTTTGATACGGTAATCATGCCTACCGTCGAAGAATTGAAGTCAAACATGGAAGATATTTACTTACTGTTAAAGAAAGCTCAAGATAACTTTAAGAAGTGTCCAAAAGTAAGAAAAACACTGGCTTATATTAAAGTGCGTATTCTAACAATTGAAGAATATTGGAAGGAATTCAAAAGGTACCACGTAGAATTGTTGCAAATAACCACAAAAGAGCAACGTTCGGAGTTGTTGGGGTCTAACTATTACGACACTGCCGAGGATGTGTATCTAACTTTAAGAACCGATTTTCAAGAAGTGATAGAATCGCTAAGTTGGACAGAAGCATCAACCTCCAATAATTCTTCACATACGTCACAAGCGTCATGCTCTAAAGTTCAGGTCAACTTACCAAGAATTGACCTCCCGAAGTACTCAGGGAACTACGAGGATTGGCAGAATTTTGAGGATACGTTCACTTCGTTGATAGCTCAGAACCAAGCGCTCAGCGATGTTCAGCGGCTACATTACTTGAAGTCGTGCCTCTCAGGTGAAGCAGCTGCTACCTTGAAGTCCTATCAAATTACCGACAGTAACTACAAGCCTGCCTGGGAGTGCCTGAAGCAGCGATATAGTCACAAGCGCTTAGTGGTTAATGCTATCCTCAAACGGCTGTTCCAACAAAAAAAGATGACCACCCAATCTGCTAGCCAGCTCAAACAGTTCATAGATACAACGCAAGAGTGTCTGACCGGTTTAGAGAACTTGGAGATACCTACAACCACCTGGGACCCAGTTCTGATTTATATCGCGGTCCAGAAGCTAGACCACGAGACTCACAAGGAGTGGGAAGATCAAGTCAGCAAGAAGTTCGGCGCTGGGTTACCTAAACTGCAAGATTTGAAGACCTTTTTGGAGAACCGCATCCACACCCTGGAGCTGACGTCACCGGTATCTTCACGAAGCGTCCGAGAGCGGGTCTTCCATGCTGCGTCCCCCACCCCCTCTGATAAAGCTAAGTCTGATAGGTCATGTTTATTTTGCACGGAAAATCATTCATTATTTCAATGTAAACAATTTAGTAAGTTGACACAAATAGATCGGAACGATTTTGTTAAAGGTAAGAAATTATGTTTTAATTGTTTATTGCCTGGGCACCCTGTACACTTTTGCCGACATAAATCATCCTGTAAGATTTGTGGCAAAAGACACCATTCTCTTTTACATCAATATTTACAGAAGGAAACGTCTGACAACACGGAGAAAACACAACACACAGAGGTTTCATTACACACACATGTAGAAGAGAAGAAGAAAGAAGAAGAACATGTACAACCAACTCACGGTTTACAAGCCGCATTATCGTCATTCTTCACCATGGTTGAATCACCCGGCCTACTGGCAACTGCATTGGTTCCGGTCAGGGACGGACTAGGGAATGTAACGATATTACGTGCTATTGTAGATTCAGGGGCTCAAGTAACACTGATAAGCGAGCGAGCAGCTCAACTGTTAAATTCAACCAAAGTACCTGTCAAGGGACACGTATTAGGTAATGGGTCATCAAAGGCGTCTGTGAGTCACGTGACATCTTTTGAGGTTTTATCTAGGTATGAAAATGAATTCAGCCTCGAGGTTGTCGCATATGTTATTTCAGGCAAACTCACAACGTTTTTTCCAAAGAAACCTGTCAACTCAAGTACTTGGCAACACATTGAAGGACTCCAACTGGCAGACCCATGTTTTAATCAACCAGGAAGAATAGACATGTTGCTAAGTTCTAAAGTATATAGCAGAATCTTAAAGAGTGGTGTCATACAAGGTCCTCCTAACTCACCATGCGCGCAACACACTAGGTTAGGATGGATTCTATTTGGAGATTCAGGAGTAGAGAGCCAAGAGGAGTTATTTTCATTGCATCTTCATGCGGATCTGGATAACATGCTGAAGAGCATGTGGGAGTTAGAGCCGTCAGATAGGCGAGCTCACACCGCAGATGAAATATTCTGCGAGAAGATATTTAGCGAGACACACTCCAGGACCGATGAAGGGAGATATATTGTCAAACTGCCCCTCAAGACACCACAACCACTCTCAGCTGAAGGAGAAACAAGAGACGTAGCATTGAAGAGATTACACCAGCTAGAGAGAAGATTTCAGAGACAGCCAGAGTTGAAGGTAGAATACACAAAGGTTATCAACGAGTACATAGACATGAACCACATGGAGAAGGTTGCAGACCAAGAGATGAATAACCCATCTGTGTACTTGCCACACCACGCGGTGATAAGAGTAGATAAGGACACATCTCAAACGAGAATAGTCTTCGATGCCTCTAGCAAAGGCAAAAACAATATTTCATTGAATGATGAGTTACTTGTAGGACCGCAGATCCAAGAAGATTTGAGAAGTTTGATCATGAGATGGAGAATGAAGAAAGTCTGTTTTGTTGCGGATATACAACGTATGTACCGACAGGTGTTGGTTACCAAAAGGGACACAGACTACCAACGCATACTGTGGCGTGATGAGGTAGACCAAGAAGTTCAGGATTATAGTCTTCTCCGCGTGACATTTGGAACTGCTTCGGCACCATATCTCGCGGTCAGAACGCTGCATCAGCTAGCTGATGATGAAGGGGTGAACTTACCTGATGCAGTGAAGGTTATAAAAGAGGACTTTTACATGGACGACTTGATGTCAGGCCACGATAGCGTAGAACAAGCCATCTCGATCGTACACGATGTCAAAGATATACTTGACAAGGGAGGCTTTGTATTACAAAAATGGGCCTCAAACAATGCGGAATTCCTACAACAGTTTCAACCCTCTGAAAGAAGTTCACATGTCAACCTTGACATGAAACTGAATGGTACTGTCAAGACACTAGGCATTTCCTGGAATATAGGCGAAGACTCATTCCAATATCACCTGAATCAACCGCCAGTTCCTGAAACAATCACAAAAAGAGTTATTCTTTCAGAAGTTCAGAGATGTTTTGATCCGATGGGCTGGTTGGCTGCTGCGCTTGTACCTGCAAAAATAATAATGCAAAAGTTATGGTTAAGGGGTATTGGATGGGATGAAGAAGTAGACAGTGACCTGAAAGAAGAATGGTTAAACTTACGTCAAGGGTTTGAAAATCTCAATGAAATACATATAGATAGATGGCTATGGACAACACAAGGAAGAATGAAGAATACCACAATCCATGGCTATTGTGATGCGTCGACGAGAGCTTATGCAGCTGTTGCATATATGAGAGTAGAAACCGAAGATGGAGACATTCAAACTGGTATCATAGCTGCCAAAACTAGAGTCGCACCTGTAAAACCTGTGTCGCTGCCGCGGCTGGAGTTGTGTGGCGCCGTACTGCTGTCCAGATTGCTAAAACAAATAAGAGAAGCAACCAGATTACCAAATGAGAATATATTCGCCTGGACTGACTCCACAGTGGTGCTCTCCTGGCTGAAGGGTGATCCTGGAAGATGGAATGTTTTCGTGAGTAATAGAGTGGTGGAGATCCTGGAAAACACTGGAAATAGTAGATGGCATCACGTGGCTTCAGAAGAAAATCCAGCTGATGTAGCGAGCAGAGGCCTGGCTTCCTCTGCACTGGTTCACGATCAGATGTGGTGGAACGGTCCTGCCTGGCTGCGAACAAAAGAAATTCCATTAGTAAAAGACAACATAGAAGCAACAGAGTTAGAGAAGAGAAAGTGTTTTCATACAGTCGTCGTCAGCACCGAGGAACAGAAGAAATTTAACCTGAAACAATGTGATACATTAACAGAGCTACAAAGGGTAATAATATATGCGAAAAGATTTCTAAACTATAAAAAAGCATGCAAAGAAGAAGTTAAAGCAGTTACAACACAAGAGCTAGAAGAAGCTCTAGAGGTTATAATTAAAATCGTGCAAAGAGAAGAGTTTGAAGAAGAAATAGTGACAGTAAAAGAAAAGAAACCAGTTAGTAGGAAAAGTAAACTGAAGACGCTCAACCCAATCCTTGATCAGAAGAATATTCTCAGGGTGGGCGGCCGCCTCAGAAACGCGAAGCTATCTGAGAGTGAGAAGCATCCAATAATTATTGGGCATAATAATGATCTAGTAACCCTACTTATAGACGATGCACATAAAAGGACATTACACGGTGGAGTTCAACTTACCTTGACTTACCTGAGATCCCGCTACTGGATTCTGAAAATAAAAAGTACTGTTAAGTCACGCATTCACAAGTGCCTTATATGCGCTAGACAGAGAGCTGTAAATAGAGAACAAATAATGGGTGACTTACCTGAGGTCCGCGTCACACCAGCACGTCCTTTCTTGCACTCGGGCGTGGATTTTGCCGGCCCAGTTCACGTTTTGATGTCCAGACACCGTGGAGCCAAGTGCTACAAGGCCTATATATTTTCATATGCATGGCCACCAAGGCCATTCATTTGGAGCTCGTGGGTGATTTAACTTCTGAAGCGTTTATGAACGCATTCAAACGATTTGTCGCACGAAGAGGAAGATGCTCACACATGTGGAGCGACCAGGGCACTAATTTTGTGGCTGGTAATAAAGAGCTAACACAGCTGTGGAATCAAGCCAATTTAGACATGCCTGGTCACTTACAAGGTTTATTGGCAGAAGATGGAACTCAGTGGCACTTTATCCCCCCATACAGTCCTAACTTTGGTGGACTTTGGGAGAGTGGGGTAAAGTCTGTCAAATACCACTTAAAGAGAATTTTAGATACCAATCTGACATTTGAAGAGTTTTCAACTGTTTTATGCCAAATCGAAGCATGTTTAAACTCAAGGCCGCTATGCCCGACAGACAATGACGATCCTGAGGTAGTGGAAGTCTTAACACCCGGTCATTTTCTGATCGGTGAAGCTCCAATCAATGTCCCGGAACCAGACTTGCGCGATGTTAACCTCAACAGATTATCTAGATGGCAGCACTGTCAAAAATTAGTACAACACTTCTGGCACCGGTGGCAAAAAGAATATTTGACCAGGCTACAAGAGAGGCCTAAGTGGCAAAGACGCACTCCTGAGTTTAATATCGGCGATATTGTACTGGTCAAAGATGAAAACCTTCCACCTGGGAAGTGGTCAATGGGTCGCATAGTTCAAAAACATGTGGGCAATGACGATGTGTGCAGGGTGTACAGCTTAAAGTGTCGCGGTAAAATAATCCAACGTTCTGTGTCAAAGCTGTGTCAACTTCCGTTAAATGAAGAGTAACTTATGTTAATTTCATTTAATTTTTCGTAGTAGTCAACAATTTCCTTTATTAAGTAAAGTATAATTGTAACACAAATCATATGCTAATAGTTTATTAATCACGTATTCAATGTAAAATCAACATAAGTTAAAAATAGAAATAATTATAATTTATATTCCTTAATACGGCCCTGTTATGTTTGTGCACAACTTTTATAGTGAACTTGTCGTACCTACGAAGATAAGGTAGATTAACTTTCTGGTAAACATCTTTTGTTCTCGATCCTCCCTATTGAAACATTTTACGATGATCTTTTATGTTTGTAAAATGAGTTAAAAAATTGTACTTATCACCGATGTTAATTGAATTTAAGTTTGTTTTCAATAGTAGATACCTACAAGTTGTTTAATTGGTTTTGATGTTTTGTATCGATGATAATGTTCGAGTTAAGTTCAGTTAAATTGTTACGAAAGTAGGTAGATGTTTTTATTATGTTTGTCTTGATGTTTAGTTATTTACAGTAGATATTTTGCTAACTTTTTAATGAAAAACAATTGTTTTTGGTGGGCGGCATGTTAGGAATTATAAGGTATTTTGTAAGTCAGCCTACATACCTACCCATAAAATATTATAGATAATGAATACATAAGTAAATAAATCAATAGTTTTAAATATGAAAGCCTAATATTACATAGATATAGATACGTATAGCCATTGTAGAAGGAAAATGTAAGAAACCTATAGCTAGGTATACACGCTAACCATAATACAGTCCACTGTCTTTTGATTCTTCAGTTGCTATTAAACACCCGCTACCACCACACGCTCGCCTATCATTTATCCATCTTCTCGTGCGATATTGAACCTTAAACGTCCTACAAGTTGTTCTAACAACATTAATCAATCCTGTCATAGGAATCTCGGTAAAAAACCTCACCTTCCATGGTGGAACCAAAAGTGCTCAGAAGCTGTTCTAAACTTCAAAGAAGCATATCTTAAGTTTAAGTACAACCCAACAGAAACCAACTACTTGGAATTTAAAAGACTTCGAGCTCTCAAAAAACTTATTATAAAAATAGAAAGACAGAACAGTTGGAAATCTCTCTGCGAAACTTTTAATCGTTGTACTCCTATGTCCATTATATGGAAATTTATGCGTAAATTTAATAAAACATATGTTTCTAGCAATAATGCAGATGATTCCTGGATTTTAGATTTTCTACAGATGTATACCCCAGATTTTGTATCAAATGGTCTCAACACATCATATAGTAGCACTGGCTATATAAACTCCAGCAATAGTTACTTCCTTAGTCCATTTTCTATCAATGAATTAATATCTGCTGTCACATCTAGAAGAGATACTGCCTTTGGTCTTGATGGTATACCATATTCTTTTTTTAAAAATTTCAGCAGTAAGAGTATGGAAATCTTCCTAAAAATACTGAACTTACTCTGGGAAAACAATAATATACCCCACGATTGGAAAGTAGATTGTCTGGTACCAATTTTAAAACCTAACAAACCAAAATTGTGTCCTGATTCCTATCGCCCTATAGCGCTTACTTCATGTGTTGGAAAAATATTTGAACAATTGTTAAAGCAGCGTTTGGAGTTCTATATAGAACAAAATAAAATTTTACCTTCAAACCAATTTGGTTTCCGTAGAAATCGTTCAGCTAGGGAGAGTATCTGTCAGTTACAACTTGATATCCATAATGCTTTAGATGCACATAATCATCTCCTTGCTGTTTTCTTCGACATCACAGGGGCCTTTAATAGTGTGAATATTGATATACTTTGTCAGGAATTGTTGTTAACAGGAATACCTGGAAAGATTATACACTGGATTAAATTTTTTTTAAGTAGCCGAGAAGTCTTTGTTAAATATAATAGGCATCTATATGGTCCTAGACTTTCAACAAAAGGAGTTTGTCAAGGTGGCATTTTATCGCCATTAATTTTCATATTGTACATACGTCGTTTAAATATAATATTAGGCTCAAAAGTGAAAAATTTGCAGTTTGCAGATGACCTAGTTGTTTATGCATCAGGAAATAATATAAATCAACTGGTTGAAATTGTTAATGATGCATTGGCAAATTTCAATAATTATTTTTCTTACCTTGAACTTGATGTTAATCCTTCAAAGTCAAAGGTTGTTCTCTTTGGGAAAAGGTGTCCCAATATGCCTGCTGTTCATTATAAAGGTTCTTCTTTACCTGTTTCACTTGATGTTAAATTCTTGGGAGTATTGTTCTCCCACAATTTATCCTGGAACAATTATTTAAAACATTTAATAAACAAAGCTAACAAAGCTTTTAATGTATTAAAATCTTTGTCTGGTACATACTGGGGTGCAGACCCACAAATTCTACTATTATTGTACAAATCATTCGTTCGTAGTCATTTTGAATATGGTTTTTTATGCTTTGCTGCAGATGATAAAATTGTAAATAGTCTAGATGCTTTTCAAAACAAATGCATGCGAATAATAACAGGGGCATTTAGAAGCACACCTATAAATGCAATGCAGATTGAATGCAGTCTGCCCCCCATGACCATTCGTTTTAGGTATCTTAAAGAAAGATTTCTCCTTAAACTCTACAGTGTCTCTAACAATAGTCTTATAACTAATCTGTCTAATACATTAACCCAATCCACTGCTAAACCGTTTTATATGCTACAGGGATATGAAGGTTTCTTAGATTTTCTTCAAAATCTAAATATCTATCAATCAAACCATATTTTGCCTTGTTATGAAGGATCTTTTATTAGCAAATTTCCAGCAATGAATATAGTCATAAACAAAAAACTGTCAATAAAAGAAGAAGTATATACAATGTTGGCAGAGTGGACAGGTCACAAATTTGTTTACACAGATGGGTCGAAAAATGATAATGCTGTGTCTTACGCAATATTTGAACCCTCATTGAACATTGCTGTGGGATATAGAATTGATAAACATGCTAGCATTTTTACTGCTGAAGCTGTTGCTATTTTGGGTGCTTTGAAGCACATCAAAAACAAAAATCAGGGACACACAAGATGGGTTGTTGTTAGTGATAGCATGAGTGTTTTGAAAAACTTGGCAAATAACAAATTACATGCTAACACTAATTACATTATTTACTTTATAAAACAGTTATGGGTGGAATTATCTGATTCAAATATACAAGTCAGCTTTGCGTGGGTACCTTCACACATAGGTGTTGATGGCAATGAAAAAGCTGACTATTTAGCCAGCACTATAGTTAAATTTTCAGATGTTATTTCCAGGTATGCCAATGATGCAGATGTTTCATTGCCATACACAGATATTGTAAGCCTCCTAAAACAAAGGATGGTTCAACTATGGGGGAAACATTCGTACCATTGTACACAAGTTGAAAACAAAGGTTCTTGGTATGCCGCTCTAGATGTTCAGATAAATTCAAAGCCATGGTTCTGCAAGGCTGGTACTTTTTTAAACAGAAAGTTTTATTCAACTGTTTGTCGTATGCGTTTTGGTCACTGTCGTTTGAACTTTCATCTCCATCGCCTTCGAATGGTGAATTCCCCATATTGTGACTATTGTCAGTCCTCGAATATCCAATCCTTAGATCACATTTTCTTTGAGTGTTCATCTTTCAGCATTCAGCGCCTTGTGTTGATAGACGAACTTCTACAAATCTATGATAAACCTGAACTGGTCCCGCGGTGCATTCAGGAGTTGCTTGAAAATGCCTCTGTTTTTACCTATTTGTATAAATTTATATTGTGTACTGTAAATGAGATTTAGAATAAGATATAAAATGATAATTTTATTATTACAATACATATTACAATGGTTTTTTTTATAAAGTTTTTTTTTGTGTGTAAATATGTAAATGTAAATAAAGGTATTTGACTGACAGTCTGACACTGGCAGTCTGTCTGTCAGTGTCGGAGTGACGAAGTATAAACGTCAACGATTGACGCTTATAAGGTACCTACTAATTGTAAGGGAAAAATTAAAATTGACTTTCATTATCTCGGAAATGAACAAAGGACGATGATCCTCTTACTTATGACAAAAATGATCCGGATTTGACTATGAAATAAATAAAACCAATGAAATTAATTTCCTAACTATGACGAAAGAAGTAAATCCTACGAAAGACTAGGCGGTATGGTCTCATGACTTTAGCCTGCCCAATAGGGCGAACAAAAAAAAAAAAAAAAGAAAAAAGGCGGGAGTGGTGCCTTGCCTTGCTTTTATTTAGAAAAAGATAGCGAAGCGAGTATGAAGTAAAACGATATTAAGAAAATTTGGTGTAGCAATGAATAACCTCAACGAAACAATTACGAGAGGTAATTGTTAATAATCCTGGCAAGGCTGGGTAAGTGGTTCAAAGATTACTTTTTATATTCCAAACTTATAACACGATTTATTTAAAAACTTAGATAACATATAATAATAAGTATACTAAACTAAACTAGACCCAAAAACTAAGATTACTTGTGATCAAAGAGTTAACTTGTGATGAAAGTTTAACTTTTGATGTGAGTCTTATTGAAAGGGAAATATAAAGAGTAATTAGAAAGAGTTTTGCATGGTGGTAAGGGCGGGTCAAATGGGGAAGGCTGGTGGACCCTCCTTCGGGACCTTCGGGTCCTGAAGGTTTAAGGTGAGGAGAAGTAAGTTGGCATCTGATAATGACTTTACTCGTTGGTGAGAGAATCCTACCACTTAGCTGTGTTTTCTCGGTGTCTTCATGGTATCAAAGGCGACTCACCTAATAAGTAAAAATAAGAACTGTTTCCTCTATTCCTTTCAATGATGCTCTGTAACATTTCATTTGTGGCGTACATTACACCTAACCTATAATGGAACCTTAGGCAGGCATGATAGTGTGGAGACGTACTTGTCATGTCATGCCCAACTTCGCCACAAAGGGTTTCTTTATTTCAAAACTGTTACGGAACCCTAAAAATGAAACATTCTTTGCAAAAGCGATTCTGATTTGTGCTTTGTACACATGTTATTTCCTCACTCCCTCCACTATGTTGAAAGTGCAGTGAAATGAGACAGCGTGGAAAATAGTGGACATATAAATGTCGACTCCTTTTACAGTGGTGTACTTAAGTATTTGTAATTTCTAAATAGTATTAACAAAATTAATTATGTACGCGTCGTAAATGCATTTTACACGTGTGCTAATACGTGAGCTCCGAAAAGATTTAGTGGATTTGTTGTTTGGTATATAGAAAAAGCATGATCTATTATTAGAGTACCTAAACATAGAAATAACACAATACAAGTGTGCGAAGCCGCGGGCAAAAGCTAGTACATAATACAAGTGCTTGTGGTTAGGATCTTTACAGTTTTAATTTTATCAAGTATCGACGCACACTGTACTTACGTGACGTACGTCACAAAGTTTTTTGTTGTACTTTAATACATTTTTTGGTGCAGTCTCCCAAACATTGAAGCTTGAATCATAAATGTACACTAATTTATCAGTGTAATGAATACATAGTAAATAATTCCGGGAATGAATTAATTTATTTATTTAATTCTTTATTGCACTAAAGAGTACAAATGGAGGACTTAATGCTAAAGCATTTTCTACCAGTCATTTCACACATAGTTTGAGAAAGAGGGATGTAGGCGTGCGATGTCAGCGTATCTTTCCCAATTATTAATTTTCCACATTCTAGTATTATCCACATTATTATTTTTCCAAAATCTGCTTTTTTCATATTCTGAATTTTCCACATTACTAAATTTACACATTCTTAATTTTACAAATTCGTAAATTTCCATATTCTGAATTTTCCATATGGAAGTACAATCGTGATAAAAATGTTATCAATATTTTTTTCTCGAACATGCTTGGAAATGTGAGTATTATTTTGACAACCCTCTTCGGGATAAATCGAAATTGCTGTACTGGCGAGCAGCGGCCGGCAAGAGTTGTATGAAAATCCATATCTGTCGTGGTTTAGTGGCCAAATAAATTACATACAAAACTCATATCAGTCATGTAATTTAAAAATTGAAATAAAATCTTTCGAGCTGCCTTGCACATAGAATAGATGAGAATTGAGGATAATAGATGAGAATAAATGATAATAGATGTGAATTGATGATAATAGATGAAAACTGATGAGAATTGACGAGAGTTGATGAGAAATGGTGATAAATAACGATAATTGATAAGAAACGAAGAAAATTGATGGGAATTGAAGTGAACTGATGAGAATCGATGATAATTGATAAGTATTGATGGCAATTGATGAGAATACTTGAGAATTGGTGAGAATAGATGAGAATAGATGGAAATAGGTGATAGTTTTAATTTCCGCGCATTATTTAAGAAAAGTACTATACAAGCCTTCGCCACAACTAGCCATTGAGGGACTTACGTATGTGTGCGCCCACATTTACACGTTCGTCCATCAATGCCTCTTTTGCCGGCCGCTGCAGTAATGTACTATTGACTGCGGCTGGTATGGCCTACCTCAAAAGTGCTCGTGGTTTAACCAGGTGAACTGAGCATGTGGACCATGGGCAATGCTCATAGTAGCTAGGTATGCCAACTGTAGGTGTAATATACATACTGGGGCATTATATTTTACGAAAGAGGTTTTCTATCTGTAGATATACATACTTTTCTGCATGTTGACTTATGTACGTATAATCATAGACTTCCTATGTAAATAGGGCGAATTCTGTGCCTATAATAGATTATTACAGGAATATATGTTTATGTTCCATTAATTTTGCTTTGTGTATGAAACTGTACTTGTTAGGAAAATTAAGAATTTGTCCAATTTCTAATTAGGAAAACAAAGAATGCGGAAAATTCAGAATTTGTAAATTTAAGAATTTGGATTAATAAGATTGCGTATCATTAAGAAATCGGAAAATATAGAATGTGAAAAATTCCGAATATAAAATTTATCGCTGACACCAGGCGTGCATCAAAAATTTGTAAGTAAAACTTGTAAGCAAGAAAAAAGATAAAAACAATATTATTTTTGAAATGTTTAAAATTAATAATATGTAATAAATATGTGTGGGACACGTCACGCAGCGCCATCTAGCCCCAAACTAAGCATAGCTTGTACTATGGGAACCAGATAACTGATACAATACTTAGATGCTTTTTTGTTTGTAAATACATACATAGAATACAATATAACACCCAGACACAGAACAAACATCCATGTTCATCACACAAATGTCTGTCCTGGGTAGGAATCGAACCCACAACCTATAGTTCAGAAGGCAGAGCTACTACCAACTGAGCTAACAGGCCAGTCAATATACCTCAGAGGTACAATCTCAGAATTAACATTATCTTGGCCAAGGATTTCCCCGAATTTTTACCACCTTAAATGATCTTAATATTAAACCGATGCTATCATGTCTCGTGTCGTTACAGATTTACAATCTATGATTGTCTACGCACTCAGCATACATTAGGTATAGTAGTATGGTACCTAATACACAGACTTATACACGACGTGTACCAAATTTGATTCCTTTCATTAACTTTTTATTGATGAGACGAAAACGTACTAAAGTATTTAGCTTACGAATTTTTACCGTATAATAAAACACAATAAAATCATTTATGTTTGTTTTGTATTTGTAATACTGTCTTCTATGCAACGAACGCCCTTGACGGTAAAAGCCTCCTCCAATAGCTTCCAGGATTCTCTTTGTCTGGCTAGTCTGGACCATAGCTTTCCAGCTACCTTGATTATATCATCGCTCCATCTTTTGATTGGTCTTCCCCTTCTGCGTTTTTTGTCCATTGGGACCCAATTTGTCACTATTTGAGCCCATCTATTGGTTTTTATTCTCTGAACTTGACCTGCCCACTTCCACTTTAGTTTCGTTCGCTGTTTTATTATATTTTTTGCTTTTGTTTTGCTCCTAATTGTAGTATTACTTACTTTATCTTTGAGTTTAGCTAGCTAGCGACTTCACGACTAGCTCGTCACGTCATTCAATCACATAAAAAAAAAAAAAAAAAATTTTAATGTTCAAATAACTTCATTCAATTCATTCCGTATAGTCTTTATTAATACTTGCCCATAAATTAACATTAAAAATTACATTTTAGTAAAATGGTAAAGACGACTAAAATGGTAGTCCAGTCAGGCGTCAAACAACAATTCTTGTTGATTACGTCGTTCGAGGATTTGATAAAGTGAAAGTGTACGTACTTTTGGAAGACTTCATAGTACAGGATCTTGATAATACTATGCTGATTGCAGCATAAATATTATTTTTTAGATAATTCTATAAGCGTTGGGTAATGGAACATTGATAACGCACTTGTGTTACAAAATAGAATCGCAACATAAAACCTGCATTGCAAGAGTCACATTCATAAATTAAATGTACTTATTTGTAATCTTAGAGAATTTAACCACTGTTTTGTTAATAAGTAATCTATCGCAATTTTCTTTAGAATATCAACTATATCATCTACACCTCTTTTGTGTTGGAAGAAATGCCATAGACATTAGACAAGGCGCCGGGCGACTCATCGAAATGTTGGTTGAATTTTTGGAAGAGATCGTTGTGTCATCATACGGTGTAGTGATGCCATGTATTCTGTCCACCTGACCGTCGCGTCGCGGTCCGCTAGCTGTACACTTTGAATAAATTAGCTATTGTACCTACTTTGGTTAATCCTATATTTATAACCTCTGGTTTGTCCAACGGGAAAAAGGCGCCGGAGGAAGGGGCGAGGCTATTAGCTAGCGAATGAGAAATTGAGATCTTACTAATTTCATTCACTGAAATCTACCGACAGCTTTACTCTTTTCTATACTCATCGTTGCCAGGTACCTATAGTCAATATAGTTGGCCTCCCCACTTTGTGTTAATGATAATGAATGGTTGCTGCATCCCCATTTATATTGTTTTTGTATTTTATTCCTCGTTAGTAACTTTCTTTTAACTAACTGGGTTTCATTGTTATCGGTAAAACCACGTTATTTCAGATTGAAAGAAACACGTGAATGAAATAAAATGATTCTTTACCTTTTGTGTTTTATTTAATAACTGGCGAGCAGGTGGACCACGGGCAATACCCGATTTATGGTGCTATTTTATTCTTAGGAAGGGTTATGATGTGGCATACATCTATTTGGGTTTTCCAATATCACAGAATCGCCGCCGCCGATTATTGTACTGCTAACGTACGCTGACGCACGTACGCATGTGCGCATTTGAGTTCCTATTTGTCGCCGAAGAGTTTGTCTACCTAACTAATATGTTTTTAACAGTTTAGTTTTTAAATTCGGGTCAGGTGACTCGTCATTTTATGTACGAGAAGCATTCGCACTAGTATTCCATGGTTTACTTTGTGGCTGATGGTAGCTTTCTCCTTTCTCCAGGTATACTGTCCGCTCGCGATGAGTGAGCTGTGGTGAGTGGGGCGGTGATGCAGCGAGCCCACGGGGGCGGCTCACAGCAGCCGCAGGCCTCCGTCGCCGCCCGGGCGCCGCTCTTCCGCTCGCATCCGCTCTACCCAGACATTGACGATCAGGTATGAAAACACGTATTATTTTGGCTGCTTCGACAATTCCTTTTTACTCATTTAAGCATTATGTGGCCAGCTCTGGACTCAGATTTTTTAATCCACCTGGAGGCATCGGTCTTTTACGATGACGAAGAGTTGGGTGGGTGAAAGAGAGATTACCAATTAACATCTGATAATCGTAGAGCTAAATCCTGACCTAGGATTCTCTGTTCCAAGATTACACAAGCTATACTGCATCTCTATCTACTGCATATCTCATGGACTGGATACAAGAGCAAAATCTTTTACTTAGTCCATGCTAACTGTGCTGGTATATTAATATTTTCATTACATTAACGTAACCGGTAAATTCAAATCCAAATTATTAATTTCACGTAATTTTACTGGTGTCTGTTTGACTTTTGTGTTTTTTTTAAATTGTTTATAGGTTGCATGCTTGCCTAGAAGATACCTGTTCACTCTCGACTTGAAGACACCCAGATCATAGTTAGCTGGAAACAAGGACGCCGGCAAGGTGTTCCACTCATTGGCTGTTCGCACTATAAAGTGCATGATATATATACAATATACATTACACACACCCACAAATTTATTTAGCCTTAAACCCTAAACTGCTCCATATAATATCATCCGTTTGGTAACACTACGCCTGTAAATCAACACCATACATTATGCATATCTATAATACATTCAAATGTTTTCCTCCATGAAACGTGGAAAGCAAAACTGCAATAAGGACGACTTAGTAATTGATACATTATCCTTAATCTAACTACCATTCATATTCCGACTTATTCCTTTTAGATTCCTGCATCCGTGATCAGCAGTGTTGGCACCGTGAGCCTCTCTCAGTCTTCTTCAAATCCAAGTTCAAGTATAACTATGGCCAATCCGACCAATCCAGGAAACGCTAGCAGCGGCAATGCTCCTCAACCGAGCTCTCAACAAACCCCTACTCATGCTCCAGTAAGGAACCTACCTAAGAAACGGAAATACGACCCATCAGGGCACGAGGAGCAAACGAATTGCGCGAACAACAACATCCCAGCTCCTCAGCCAATGGAATACCAGCCTCAGAGCTTCCAGCGCACCGTGCTGCAACCTTCACCAATAGTAGCACAGCACCCATCACCGCCCACAGACCATAAACCATTCTCCATTTATCCAAACATCGACTTATCAGAGTGGCGTGATAGTAGAGTGCTGGCAAAACAGCGAGGCTACTACGTACCAGGGGTGATACGTCAAGCGGAAGGCTGTAAAGTTATCGTCGAACTGGATGGCTGCGAGAATGAACCGGTGGAGTATTGCGATGTGTTTGGAGTGAACAAGCTCGACGTGATAAGTGATGCTAGCCCGCAGATGAGCCATTTGCCTGTTGGGTCGGCTTGCGTGGTCCGCACTCCGGATTCCAGTAGGGAGAGTGTTCAGAACGTGTTCGTGAAAGGATTCGTTCAGCACGTGCTCAACTCGCCTATAAGGATACGAGTCAGGGTAAGACACTGAATATTTAGCTGTATGGTTAAGCTTTTTATGCAGTCAGGTGACACCTTTGTGTCGTCACATCGGTCAGCAAATCCTGAGTATTATACTACTTCAATGCAAAATTATTTAGGCCCGATTTCACCAAACTAGAATAAATTTTATTCCAGGTATAACTTTCCGAGAACAACCGAGTTACGCGAATATAGCCCTTATATCACCAATTTTGTGAAGGAATAAGACTTATTCCTTGGATATAATCAAAATGGTGTCTTTTTTGTGTAATTTCATTTGTCAATTAGCTGTATCCAGGAGTAAGGAATAGCCGAATACTTGGAATAAACGTTGGTGAAATCGGGCCTTATAAACTCTATTTTGAAGGAATCTGACTCTGAAAGAAATTGTCCATGTGGTTGTTTATGTACTTTATTTAAACTATTTGTCGATAGGTAAGTGACTGGGTTGTTTGCGGGACATAACAGCACTGTTCTTCGAATACTTGCATACAGATCGGTGGAAGACTTTTGATAGAAGCGGTGATATTAAAGTCGCAACTGCCACGACAGTTCTAGGGCGATATCCTAGGGTTCTGTATTTGTATGTCTGTTTCTTTGCGTAGCGTTTCTAAACTATAACTTTAGAGAATTTAACCACGAAAACAAAACGAAACACGACGTGTCGAAACTGCTGCCTGGGAAATGCTTGAACTGGTGCTGTTATGGGAGGGGCAGGAGGGAATTATGCGCCGTGTACGGTACGGCGTACACATAATGATGGTTAGGAATAGAATTTTATGCACCTGCACATACCATCAAGTTATTATTGAACCTTTGATAAATTATTCACTAGTGACTGTGCATTGGATCCATATTCACTAACGCAACAATATTGTTTTCCAGGTTGTAGATGGAGAGCTGTGTTCAGGCAAAGAGACAGTGGAAGTGAAGCGAGCCGACATCCGTCTGCTGCAGCCTCCGTGGGCTGATGAGTTAGAAGACGCGGACTCGCACGCTGCTGCTGCATTGCACGCGCATCAGATGCGCATGCCGCTTATGCCTACACAGGTGAGAAGGAAGATGGGAAGATAAAAAGGACGTTGGAAGGAAACGGAGGGTAGGAAAATCTATTTTTGTATTTTGCACAAAGATATAATGAAACCGCTACATATTTACTGTCCACATGCGCCAGCCTGCTGCTAGTTAGCAGTGTACCCTGCATACTAGCAGCATACAAAACCCGGCCGACCTGCTGACACCTAGACTTAGTTACTTCGCAGCGCCATAAAATTTGCGTCGCATTATACCATGGTGTGTAGGATTGAAGTTGCAGTAGCTAAAACAGAACCACACTATCTTGTTCTGTCATAAGATACGTTCATGGACGTATCTATTTGATCACGCGTCACATGAGCGCGGCGCTCTTATAGACTTATGCCCGTCTGCGCTAAAGTATATTATTTACAACTTAGCTAAGCAACACTTTCCTCTGGGTTCTCGTCATCACCATCATCATCATCAACAGCCCGAAGACGTCCACTGCTGAACATAGGCCGTCCCCAGAGAGGGCCCCTTGAGCGGCTGCTCGCCTCCTGCATCCATCGGTTCCCCGCGGCTTTCACCAGATCGCCGGTCCATCAAGTGGGAGGCTGGCCTACGCTGCGTCTTCCGGTTCGTGGTCGCCACTCGAGAACCTTTCTTCCCCATCGGTTGTCAGTTCTACGAGCGATGTGGCCTGCCCATTGCCATTTCAATATCGGTCACTTTAGTTCTCCTGCAGGTCTACTCATTCCGGATCTTATCTCGCGGGGAGACACCGAGCATAGCTCTCTCCATAGCTCGTTGCGTGACTTTGAGCTTACTAATGAGGCCAACAGTAAGAGACCATGTCTCAGTTCCATAAGTCATCACTGGCAACACACACTGATTGGAAAACCTGAACCTGAACCTTGTATTCAGACTCTGCGGTATTTTGTTAAACTTTAGTACAGACTTAATCTTATCTTACTATCTTATTAATCTACTCAGATGGGCGGCGATACGTTTTACACGTCATCACCGAACCCCGGCGCCGGGCCGGCCGTGGTGACTGTCGGAGCGCTCTCCAACACTTCCATGGATGACCTGAGGAAACGGACGTATGATGACTACGGGGAGAGTGACGATGACCTGCGAAGGGAGGACATTATGTTTCCTAATGATGTCTCGCATATGGGTAAGTTTTCACCTTATTTATCTGAAGGTTTGTTTCAGAATGCCTCAAGTTCCAGATTGTTATCCAGTAAATTACCCTGAAGATAAAAAAAAAATTGGTAATTTGGCATCGCATTTCTCGTCTTTTCATTTTAATTCCATGAATATGTTTCGTCGTTGTTGACTTTAATGGTGACTATCGGGACTATCAAATGATAGATGCACAGAGCAAGCAATATTATTGCATTACTATTGCGGGGTTGGGGCTTGAATTGAATAGGAGCTTGATGATAAATTGAACAAATTGTATAAATGGATGACATGTAAACACTACGTGATTGTTTATATTTAGGATACTTTTCATCCCGAAAAATCAACACAATAACGCGGCAGAATAGGTTGTTTATTTAACAAAACAATCCACTGACACTATACCAATATATTTTATTTTAATATAATAATTCATTGAGCGCAATGAGTAATTATAAAAATAGTAACGAAGGACATGACATAATTATACTAAACGAAACCTACAAACTAAACTATTCTATAAAACTAAATTACTACCTAACTAAAACTATAAAATTAACAATGGGACCACAAAACTATTCTAACATACCACTACCAGTAGGCAAAGACCTGCAAAATGCTGGCAGCATTGCTACGTTGAATGGCAATGCTCAACCTTTGGCCCAAGTAGAGGCCAGCATTTTGGTCACGTGTTGCCTCGATAAGACGTTTGGATAGGTCTTTAAAAATTTGGGAGCGCTTGGTCCCCACGGCCCCAGCGTCTCGACCCCAAAAGGCGCAAATATAAATCTGCTATCTATGTTACTATTTTGACTGGCCTGATAGCTCAGTTGGTAGTAGCTCTGCCTTCTGAACTGTAGGCTGTGGGTTCGATTCCCACCCGGGACAAAGATTTGTGTGATGAACATAGGTGTTTGTTCTGTGTCTGGGTGTTATATTGTATTCTATGTATGTATTTACTAACAAAAAGTATCTAAGTATTGTATCAGTTATCTGGTTTCCATAGTACAAGCTATAATGCTTAGTTTGGGGCTAGATGGCGCTGTGTGAAATGTCCACACATATTTATTATTTATTATTATTATATATTTGCGCCTTTTCATGACATAATTAGATTTGATAATGTGGCAGGGTAGTGAGCTCTGTTTGGGACCCATCACGTGGCATACGCAGTAGCAAAAATGCAAATAAATAGTAAATTGGAGCAACGGCCACACTTACAATATTTGCCGGCCACTGTAGCTAATTATAATTAAGACGTTGTTTATTAATTAAAAATCGCGATTCGATATACTTGGTGCATTAATAATGACTTATAGAGCGCTCTACCGATCCAATTATGACAATTTTATAACAGGTAACATTTGATATATTAGAAAAATAAGTGAATATCAAAATTTTGACATAGTCAATTTTTTTTTCTCTAATCTGTGAAGAACATACAGTAGTTATAATTCAGTAGTAGTGTAGCAAATCCCTGATATTTCTTAAACTTATACTTTTATTTTGTCTGACAGACTGCAGTAACAGCAAGCGTAGCAGCTTGCAGAGTCGAGGCAGCACTTCGAGCTTGCTCGAGCGCAGTCTCACGCCTAGATCTCAACCTCCCACTCCTAGGTATGTTTATGAATAGAATGAATGGCAGATAAAGTAAACTAAAGAAACTAATAAAAATACGGATGAGGAAGAAAGGTTCTCGAGTGGCGACCACGAACCGGAAGACGCAGCGTAGACTAGTCTTTCACTAGGTGCATTGATGATCTGGTCAAGACTGCGGGAAGCAGATGTATGCAGGAGGCAAAGTCGCTCTCTAAGGAGGAAGCCTATGTTCCGCAGTGTTTTCAGGCACTGCTGAACTTAGGCCTCCATTTCTTCAGTAGCTACTCAGCTAATGACGACGATGAATAAAAAATACAGTTTAGGAACATGGAATTTTGTTATACCAAGCAAAGCTGTGTGTGTAATTGTTTGTGGTGTCAGTTTTTAGTAATCTCTTAGCGGGATAATATTATTTTCACTATTATTACTATCGCTTTAAAATCGCTTCGCATCTACGTTATCAAGAATTAACGTAGATGCGAAGCGATAGTTCATCTGACTTCGTTGGGAGATAAGTTTTGACGTGCGAGGTGTTCAAAATCATCCAGTGAATTAGGAATTTTCGAGAAGGAAAACATCGTACTGAAACTATAGCTGGATATTGGTGCTCGCTTTACTAATGACCATCATTAGCTTCTTTTGAAAAACAACTCCAAATCCAGGCGTAGCGTGGTTCGACTTACGACTATTTATCGTCAACATCACGTTTGAAATTGGGTAAACGCTGTATAAAAAGCTATTGTTTGTTCGTTGGGCGTTATTTATTTATTCATTGTTCAGATCTCAAGCGGCAACCCCGCACAAGTATAAGAAAGGTGACGTAGTATCCACTCCCACGGGTATCCGTAAGAAGTTCAACGGCAAGCAGTGGCGCCGGCTCTGCTCCAAGGAAGGCTGTACGAAGGAGAGTCAGAGGAGAGGCTACTGTTCTAGACATCTCTCTTTGAGGGGAGTCACACGGTCTTCTAACACGCCTTTAGCGCAGGGCTCCGGTCATACTTCGCAACAGAGGTTAGTTGACACTCATTTCTTCTCCCCTACAATATTTATGTCAGGCTTCATTTGATATATTCTGACCTACAAGTGGAGATGCTGGGATGTTAATCTCACTATTGGAACGTTGGGAATATAATCTTAATTACGTAGTTAAGTTATCTATAGACGTTTGATAATTCTCTAATGAGCGTACACATTTTGAAGCGTTGATATCGTCGTAAATTTTCCACTAAAGCTAAGGAAAGATAGTTGAGTTAAAAAACAACAAAAATTGTTGTTGGTAAAATTAACAACATCAGTTCAGTCGCTTTAAAATAATGATATACTTGACAGTCATGAATTTCAATCACACTAATTAATCTGATAAAGGATAAAAACGGAAGCAGTTGAAAGGCTGCCTACTGTCATAGGTTGTCCTGTTTGTTCCAGCATATAAGCATGTTGGAGCATTTTCACTTGCTCAGCTGGATAGAGAGTCCAAATATATGGTACCTAATAGGTACTACCTATGTATGTATTTGAATAGTGTGGGGCGGGGTTGACTTGGTATTTAATTTATTATACCCAGCATTCTGACAGCAGTGGTTTTACAGTGGCTGCCCGGTGACGCTGTAAAGGTCGGTAGAGACCAACAGCATTAGCCCGTTCAACATAAAAAAGTGGTTTTACAGTTAACTGAAACAATTCGATCCGTATCCGTAAAACCAATAAAGTCCTCCTCATTCCAGAAGCAGCAGTAAATCCTTATCGTCAAGTGGAACAGGCGTGGAAGGCGATGAGACGTCGCGTGAGTCTGATACGACGCCGCCGCATTATCGCGTCACTGGACGGTTCGATCCGGATGAAACAGAGGCTGCTAATATGCTGGGTAAGTGAAGAGTTGTCTGTGAAACCTTTTCAGGGCGGGTTAATAGTATACTAGATAGTCTACCTAGGAGCAATTGTATTGTATGGTGAAATATAATCTAGTTACGTTTAGGTAGGTTAGGCTAAAATTACCTATTTTTTAGAGTTTTATGGATCCAGAAGATACTCTTGTCCTGCATGGCAGTGAGATAGACCAGGTACGCGATTTTGCGCTCTCTAGCAAGTTAAAAATGATATTTTTTTCGAGTAGGATTGAAAAGTTCTTGCTAAAATGCAACCAGCCAGGCAGCTCTGTCCATTACAAAAATATAAGTGGGAAGGAAAGAAATTACTCTTTCCCACCATAAGGTGGCAGTAATGAAAATCTCAGAATTGTCATGGAGTTCCTCATTACCATGGAAAAAGGAAGAGAGGAATGTCAATACACGAAGAAAACAGCTTAGATCAAAAAATATGCCTAAAACTAGATGGCGTTGCAAAATGAGCGGGTTATAAGTTGAGCGCAGATCAGAAATATGCCAAAAAACTGTTTTAAACCTGGCTGGCGCTGCAAAATGAGTTTCTTATGTTACTTCATATTAATGTCTTTTCTAAATTAATAGTTTTTTATTGAAGAAATGCCATGTAAAGTTTACGTTATAATTTTATCCAAACGCTTCCAAGATTGCCCTAGCGCACCTCTTGACCGAAAGAGCTTAAATGAGTTCGACGACCTGGGTTTAGAAACTCTCGTAGCGATCGCACGTGCAATTTTGTGAGTGGATTTATTTTATACTATGGAGGTTTGGAAACACCCAGTTTCAAGTAAGGCTCTCAAGACTTGTGGGCTATCATGGTCCCAGTCCCACCCTTTCGGGATAATATACCAATTCAAATTCACGCGGTATTATAAACACAGATATTAATTAAAAACCGTCAAAATCAGTCATTTCGTGCGTTATCTTTGTCGTAACCGCCGCGCTGAAGTGCAGACTGAATTGATATTTAAGACTACGACGTTAAGGTCGATGTTTCCCTGAACGAGTTTGGACTTGCTTTTATGGCCCTACCCTTCACCTTAAAGCGTGCAGTTTGCGTGGTGGCTACAACAGATGTAATGTTCCAGTATCGCTGGGCAGCTCCCGGTCGGGCAGCCCGGGCGCGTCGCCGCCGGGCGGGGCGTCCCCGCACTCGGGGCTGCGCAGCAACGTGTTCGTGCCCATCTCCTCGCCGCAGCCGCCGCACTCCGCGCCGCCCTACCACCACCACCTCATCCGGTATGCTACTCACATCCTCATCACTGTCGTCATTGTCATCATCATTTTCACTTGTAACACAATTATCGTTATTGGTATCATTGTCATTAGCGTCATCTTGATTATTATCACCGCCATCGTTATTATTGTCATCAACATCGTCATCGCCGCCATCATTATCATTGTCATCACATTCTTCATTAACATTGTCGGCAGCATCATAATCATCAGAATTGCGCGACCGTCATAATTATTATAGTGAATCAGCTTTTGAGTACTAAGAGCATTGCAACAGCAAATTAATATGCCCACAGGAATCGGGGTGATGAGCACATTACCCCGATTCCTGTTGGCGGTTTTTATTTCAATTTCAATTGTTTTACGTTATCTGCTATAATGAATAATTGAATAAAGATTGTGGGACCCTGAAACTGTATCACGATTCACGATGAAACAATGCAAAACACCACAGCCGTAAAATGAGGATGTTGCCAATAGGAAATTAAGATAGTAGAACTAGGTGTCTATAAAAATCTTAATTGGCAAGGTATTAATTATCCAATGTTTTCCATACTTGTATTTCGATGTTTCGATTGCCTACGACGACCACGAAAATGATTTGCTCTCCAAACCAAAGCCTGGATAGAGTGCTCTGGATCATTACTAAAGTCATAGCAAGCAGCGGTAATAATAAAATAACGAAAACAAATAAAATAATAAAAAGTAACTTTAATCTCTTCTACAGGCCAGAGCTAGTCCGACCGAGTAGGGTCACTTCACCCGTCAACAGCGTCGCTACGAGCGTGATACGAGTGTCTCCCAACAACTATCACTATCAGGTATTTATTTATAATAATCATTGCGTTACACTCTCAAACGTAATTACTTCGCCAGTCAATATTACTTTGCAATAATTTTCATGAGAAAATTGTCTCTCACGTTAACATGAGCTCTTAAACCAACGTAGATCGCATCATCACTTTCCATTAGGTAAAATGATGCCAAACTTGAGCTCGTTCAAGCATAAAAATAGCAAAAATCACCAGCATAACCCTCAAGATCAGCAAGTTCAAACAATGAGCACTGTTGGGGAAGAAAGATTCTCAAAGTCGCGCAGTGAGCTATGGAGAAAGCTATGCTCGGGGTTTTCTAAAATCCGTGATAAAATTTGAAACGAGGAGATCCGCAGCAGTCATTGTCATTGATATAGGCTTCAAAATTAGGAAGTTGAAATTGCAAATTGAAGACCACATCGCTCGTAGAACTGACAACCGATGGGGAAAAAGGTTCTCGAGTGGCGACCACGAACCGGAAGACGCAGCGTAGGCCGGCCCCTCTAGATGGACCGACGATCAGGTTACAACCGCGAGGAGACGAAGACGCAGCGCATGTCGGCCTCCCATTAGATGAATCCATGGTCTGGTCAAAACAGCGGGAGCGGGAGCCGTTAGATGCAAGATGGAAGTAGCCGTTCAAATCAAAGTGGTGTTCTATGGAAGAGGCCTATGTTCTATAGTGGAAGCCTACCGGCCTATGATGATGATAAATTTCTTCTTAAACTCTCAATAGACAAGCAATAATCATATCTAATAGCTTCACTTTCAGACGAAAGTGGAACCTCGGAATGGTCCCACAATATTACAAACCAACTCGTCGCAGCCAAGCATTATCAACATCCAAACTCCGGGACTATCGCTGCAAAACAGCATCCAAACCAGCATAAACCCTCCCACAACTTCGATTCCGAATTTAACCCTCCCTTCGAGCATATCACTCAATCTTAACGCAATCAACAGCCAGAACATACAGACTAGCATTTCAAACAATATAAGAAGTACCAGTGACTTTGCTCACAACCTTATGGTGCACCGGAGCATTCCCGTCAGCAACGGAATCGAAGAAGCGATCTACCGTCCGCCGATACATCTACGGAACGGGATTCACGATTACCGGAGAGACACAGAAATGTCGCCGCCTCTAAACAATCACGTGGAAAATTTTATTAGACGGTCGGAATATGACGAGGACGATATGCCACAGAGTAATGTATTGAGGACCGTTATGGACCGACCACCAGAACTCACAGAGACGAGAGTTTTAGAAGATAAAAGGATCGTGAAGCCAGCGCCGGTGCAAGCGAGGCTGTTGTCGGTCGTTGACCCCGATACCAAGGATCCCATGAGGTTTTATGTGATACCGAATGAGAAGAAATACGTCGTGATCAAGAATGAACCGACGGAGACTGTTCAAGTGAGTGCAAATCTTATTTTCTAAGTAGTATGGTATATATTTAATCAGCATCGACATTTGTCCGCAGATGTGTTAGTTATCCCACCCTAGTTTGTAAAGAATACATCAAATTAATGTGTAGAGGCAGGTATGTATTATTATATATATGCATGCTTGATATTTTGTTTGAATGAAACGCCCATCATCATACTAACTAAATCATTATTATCATGGTTCTAAAGCGAGTTATAGCGGGCCGATGAGCACACGTCCAACAACTAGTTAGCACCGTAGTTAGCGCCTACAAAACCTACACCTGTATACAACTTACTTTGAACACGTGGATCTCTTTGCATTATCTGCGGGTAACAAGGATTGCGTTGACTCGTCTTTTTCATATGTTAATGAATAGCGTGACGAGCTAGTCGTTCGCCTGATGTTAAACGTCAGCTGCAGTGTCAATTGGAACTTGAAAATATATAAAATTTTCGTGATATTGCACCTGATCTGTGTATTGCACTGTGCACGCAATCATGAGATATCAGCTTCAGCACATCTAATGAACTGAACCACAAAATTGAATGCAGCGAGATTTTCTGTTAATTTTGTACTCTATCTTCATATACCACGTTATCGATACGTAGCAGTCGTAGTGTAGTGGGTGTTAAAATAACTGGAATCGTCAATAGGCGGGTCCAGACAGAGCGACCAGCCTCGCGAGGCATTTGCCGCGCGAAGCAGCTCGGTCTGTGGCGCGCTGCCGAGCCACCGAGCGTCGGTTTTTAGTTTTACTCAAAGTCGTTTGCCGCGCGCACTCTGGACGCACTCTAGATTTGTTTCTCGCTCGGCGCAAATGCTCTTAGTTATCGTAGTCTGGGTTTCAAGTGTAAAAAGTAGAGAGAGGGCTCCACTAGGCGGACTCGAACTACGGAGCCAGTGAATGCACCGCAACACGTACGTGTGGTAACTCTCAACTGAACGAACGAACAAAATGGCTCGAGCTTGCCGCGCGCATCAGCCTCGCGATGATACCGAGGCTGCCGCGCTGGCTCGCGGACAGTCGCGTGGCAAATGCCTCGCGAGGCTGCTCGCTCTGTCTGGACCCGCCTAATAGCAATCACTGATCTGCATATCAAGTTCGAAATGTTTCGCTTAACAATACAATATTTCAGATAGAACAGAAGCTGAATCACTTGACACAGCAACTCGGCAACATGGAGCCCGAAATCGAACATAGGAACATAGGTTTAGATAACGGCGATCATGTCAATGTAAGTTAATAAATAACTTAAAATAACTAACGTGCTAAACATAACGATGGATCTTTTCTTTTTTTTTTTTCAACCAGCACTATCACTCGTTCCACTTAGCATTAAGTTCGTCTATGTACTTGGTTTACTCTTGTGCAATAAAGCATTTTCTATCTATCCATCTATATATGGTATTATGCTCGTCTGCAGTAAAGTCTTCTATTGAAATACATGTAAGCTAAGCTACGCACTATCCCCCGGGTTCTCGTATGTTTGGTACACCAATAACTAAACGCTCATTGGTTGCCCCATCCTCGGCTGTTTTCAACCAATGAGCGTAGAATATATTTTAGTGTGTTGACTTGAAACGAGTTTGATAAAAAACCGGGGGCTCGATAAGTTCCAACTTAGGAGCTGTCAAACTTTAGTACAGAGAAGCATTTTTGGTTTAACATTATTTCATTATTTGTTGCAGGTAAATAATGTGAATAGTAGTGCTGTCATAGTTCACCCTAATCAGTTGCTACCAGTTTTACCCCCACCTACTTCACACACGGCTATAATAGGTGAGTAACTTACTTATAAGCAGCTATTCGGTGCCAGCTTTTTATGTTTTAAATTGATTCAGAATGTCTTGTATTTTGAGGTAGATTTTCATGCAGTGTGTAAGAGAGATTTTGGAGTAGAGTTTTTGGAAAAGGAGCCTTTTTTACTTTGTCATTTAAGTCTAAATGAGTCAACCATGCCTCAATTTAAAATCAACCCTGTAGTCTAGAAGAGCGTACTTATCCTAAGGCCTGTGTCCCGCTTGGGGTGTAGGTATTGTACATTCCGCTGCCAGTATATTATACCTAAGTCTATGAAGTCTATCTACCCAACTCATGTATCCTTTCCAACCATCGACAGCCGGAAGGCGTCCACTGCTAAACACAGGGCTCCCCCATAAAACGCCTCTTTGGACTTATCTAGGGGAGTTCGCCATAATCACCACGCTTGGCAGGCGGCTTGGTGATCGCAGAAGATTATAAAGAAGGCCGCTTAGAATGCTGCTGCCCATTCCCTGGATATTCCCTTAGCTGGCTCTTACAGCACCCACGGGAAGGCATAGGGTGAACTCATGAATAAAATGGAGGATTATCGAACTTTCTACCAAAACTAGTGTCGGCTATCAGTACAATGTATAATAGAAAAACTAAATTACACCAGTAAAGAAGTAATAAACAAAGGTACCTAGCTATCTCTAACAGGGGGCTGTCTGTGACACCTTTTGTAAACTGGTGATATGAGCAGAACACCTGTTTACAGGTGGTGGGTAGCATCCAAAGTGGCGTTTTATGGGGGAGTTCTGTGTTCAGTAGTGGACGTTTTCCGGCTGTTGATGTATCATACTGTATGGTAACTTACTCTCTATTCCAGTATCAGGCAACATGGCGACGGGCGCGTTTCCGTGGCAGTCCCTAGTGCCCCTACTAGCGGCGACGTCCCCTCCCCCCGTGGTCCCCCCCGCGTCCCCTTCCCCCCGCACGCCGCGCACGCCACACACGCCTCACACGCCACACACGCCTCACACGCCGCACACGCCGGCCCATATCAAGACTGAGGACCAGATCAAGACTGAGAATAACGGTGAGTGTTAGGTTAGAACTTGGACAAGATTAGTACGGGAGCGAGGATGATGCCTGTAAACGACGCATCACGAATGCATCCTCCATTTCATAGCTATGCCCTTTTTGATTATTTCTTTATATTTTCTGTGTATATATAGAAAAAAATTGGCATTTATATATTTTTTTAAGCAAATATAAGTTGAGTGTGATAAGTCTCAAATGGTACTTATTATTAATTAATCGCTGCGTCCCCAACAATGCTTTGCCATATAGTGATACTCGCAACGGAAATGTTCTGCATTGAGTGGATATTTCTATTGCTCTACCAGTAAGCAATCTGGTTTACTATCTTTATAACGATACAATTGTTAAGGGAGTAAACAATATTGGTGTTAGATTGACTGCCAACCTTTCTGAAACTCGATATTACCGCGTCATAGTTAATGATACATCAAACATTTCAATGTGTTAATATTTTACGAATCCAGTGACATCGATGTGTACCGACGAAGATGATGAAGTATTCGAATGCGACGACTCGGGCGGAGTCGACGATTCCTCCAAACGACAGTTGTTAAACAACAATGCTCTTAACTCGCCTGCTAGTACCAATGAAAAGGTAGGAGACAAATTAACTTCTTTTTTTTTTAATTACCGCATAGGCCTTAACCTTTAGTTTTCAGGAAAAGTCTGTATCCAAAAAATTTTATATTTTGCGGTCGAATTTATTGACAGCCACAAGAAGAATACCAAATTGCTAAACCTTGCCGTTACATGTGCCCACGAGTAGTGTTTTTAGCTGCAATTTAAATATAAATCCTTTCATAGCATTTGTCGGGCGGGTTTTTTGCTTCGTAGTGAAGGTGGAACGTTTTACTAGCGCAGCAACTTCAAATTTTCTTGCGTTCTTTTGCCAATAATAGCTTAATTACTCAACGTGATTAAATGAAAACTAATTTTGCGCAAATAAATGTAATGTATCAATAAATTGCGATTAAAAGTATCTCCTAGATATCATTGGTTTAGCGACAAATGGCAATAAACAATTTTCTTCTTAGTTTTTCAGTCTATTGCCATTCGTCGCTAAACCAATGATAAGTAGGTGATACTTTTAATTGTAATTTATTGATACATAACATTTATTTGCGCAAAATTAGTTTTCATGTAATCATGTTGAGTAATTAAGCTATTATTGGCAAAAGAATGCAAGAAAATTTGAATTTCCCGCGCTAGTGAAACGGGTTACTTTTACTACGGATCTAAAAACACACGCTTAAAATCGATACAAAATTCAAACCAATTTACACAAGTTGTTGTTTGATATGACCTGTCAAGCTTTGCTAATAACGTCGAACTTTCCAGAAGGAGCGTCGGATCCGTCGTCCAATGAACGCATTCATGATATTCTCTAAGCGTCATCGCCAGACCGTGCATCAAATGCACCCTAATCAAGACAACCGTACTGTTAGCAAGATATTGGGGGAGTGGTGGTACTCTCTCAAACCGGAAGAGAAGCAGAAGTACAACGAGCTTGCTAGTGAGGTTAGTAAATTGATGAACGGAAGTGTTGTTCGTTCATTCAATCAATTGTTCATTACTTAAAAAAATACCCGATAGGCGTACGAGATAAATTGATGCAGGAGTTGATACGCATGGAAAAAAAATGGGTGTTATTAGAAAAGTAACGCATCTGACTTGGTGGGTTAACGCCATTGTGGTGGCCCCAAAAAAGACGGCAACATTCGGTGTCAGCGTGAACGCAAGACAGTGGGTTAAATGCTTCCCAATCAACGGTACGGTATTAGTGAAGTAGTGTTACTAGAAGAGAAATAAAAATATAAGAAGTGTGCTAGTGAGATTGTTAAATTGATGAACGGGAGAAGGTTCGTTCATTCAATCACTCATTCTTTACTTTCATATAATGAACACTCGGCAAATCGAAGTTTTCATATTTTTAAATTTCAGGTAAAAGAAGCTCATTTCAAAGCGCATCCAGAGTGGAAATGGTGCAACAAAGATCGTAGGAAATCGTCAAGTAGCAGGGACCCGACTGGATCAATACCACAGGTAAAATAACCCGACCAAATTACGAATGCAAGCGTTCTGCCTCATATCATCAGCACCTTAAATCTGTATTAGTTTTATTGAGTTTAACTTGTACGAAACAAAAACATATTGTAACTATCGTATTAAGGAACTTTCTTGCGTATTAACAATCTAAAACGTGAAGGCTGGCCACTGTAGAAACAAAGAATCTCATATCTCATCAACCTTTTTGATCAAATGTGAACTTTATTACATGGTTGCAATAAGTTGTTATTTATGAAACAAGATAATTATGTGAAATTAACAATAGGTTGAATTTGTATATAATTTTGTTGCAGAGTCCTAGAACGCCCTCTGACGTTGGCAACGCGATGAAGGCAGGTGGTGATATGCCCGTGAACGTATCTTCGTACAACCATCTCGGATCGCCGCAGCTCAGTGATGATGACCAGATGGTAAGCCTTACTATATTTCGGAAATGATTTTTGACAGATATTTCGGATAGGTGTTATAACAGGCGTAAGCTCGTCTTATGTATATTTTTCTCATTTTCCCCCCACTAGGTGGGCCGGCCATCTGGTTACAACCGTGGGGAGCTGATGGATGCAGGAGGCAAGCAGCCGCTCAAAGTGGCGCTCTGTAGGGGAGGCCTATGTGCACTGTGCAGCAGTGGACGTCTTCAGGCTGTTGATTATATAATTTGGCATCGCCATTGGGTTGCGTGTTTTAGGGATCAAATAAGCGTCAAAGGCAGCAAAGACCCCCCTACCAATTCATAGAATTAATTTTCATGTACAATATTTTTTTACAGATGGCGCAAGTAATATGCGATGAAGTGCCACCTCCGCCTCAAAACTTAGAGATAGACCTCAAATGTGGTGAGAAGGTGACCGACTCGGATTCAGAAGGCATGGAGGCTCGGGACTACTTGACTCACCACGACCACACCCGACGACCCAAGCCGATCAAAGCTAGGTAAGTTAAGCGAAATGGACTAAGTTTTAGCAGCTCTGAAGGATTGTTTTCTATCATTTTTAACTTTTCTCTTCTGGGAGAAGGAATGATGAAGATAGCCTTGGAGCCCGGTTTTCAGATTTATAAGTCGCCCGAAAGCTTTTAAAGACATCTTTAGCCTTGAGAAATAAAAAAGAAAGGTGGTTTTAAAGTTCCATACTTACGAAGAGTAAAAGAATTTCTTTTGAATTGCGTAAATGTTTCCATTACAAACAAAATGAATTTTGAAACTTCGACGAAAAAATCAATCGTTATCGATATTTATTATTTATTTACTGATCATAGGAAAACTTGCGGCCAAATAAAGAGTAAAGGTAAACGTAGTAAAAAAAACTAGGCCAAGATAGAACCAATAGTGAAAATTGCTAAGCTTGTGTGGTTCCATGATTATGCTAAACATAGTTTCTAATCGTTTTTGCAAAAATTATAAATAAAATAAATAAGACGACTGCTGCGATTCATAAATTATGGGTTTGAATCAAAGATTATAAAGCCCGTTGATAGCTCGTGAACATAATTTCTCGTACAAACACGACTCACCTGCAAGGGCAGGGGGCGAGGTAACAAAACGAGACAAAGGCATACGAAATTACAAAGAACAGAGCAGGATGGAACAAAAGACATCACGGGTTCCCGCGATTTGTATAGAAATTACTAGTTGAAATACACTAATAATTTTCGTATGAGGGGAAGTTGTATCATTGGTCAACTGGATTTATAGTCAATGGTTTGAATCCTACGACGAATTAAATTTTCGGTAAAGGAAAACATCATGTCGCCAAGTACTCGATAACGTTCCGGCAGATTCATTTGAAATCCTAATTCAGGCGTACGGTAGCCGCCACTTTCATCCATACAATCACATACATAACAAGATTTAAATAGAAATAAAAAAAAGCTGAGAATACATTTGTCTCGATAGGGCCGGCTCTTCAGACAATCTACTCGGTGGCATAACCGCTTCGAGTCCGGGTGGATCTAAAGTGTTCCAGCCTACGGGAGGCGCTTTCAAGTCTACCCACGCTGACACAGGTAATACACATCTACCCTAATACACATTATGGGGACCTATCGGGGATCAGGTTGGTAAGTCAAGACGACGATCAATTGCTAACTAACTTTATTTACAAAACAGGCCTATATATATACAAAAATTAAAATTCGCGCTGTGTGCTATCTTTCTTACACCTGTGCACGTGATATCGTGCTTCCCACTCGCACACAATAAATATACGCGCGGGCATCGCGTGCAAGTCAGTAGCTGCGTGCAATGCGCGCTAGATGCGCGAGCGTGCGCACGATACTCCCACAACATCTATGTTTTCTCTTGTTTTATCCTTGCTTATTTCAAACTTGAGAGAAAGAAACAAAACACAACATAACTATTCTTCCATGACTACACTATGTTTATTAGTAAGGAGGCTACAAGTGATACAAGAATCATCATCATCATCATCAATAGCCTGAAGACGTCCACTGCTAAACATAGGCCTCCCCCAGAGAGCGGCTCTTTGAGCGGCTGCTCGCCTCCTGCATACATTGGTTCCCCTCAATGTTACTGAACACGTCCAGTGCTGATGGTGATGATGATGATGGAGTAACATTAACCAGTCCGGTTTCTTGTATGCTTGTCAAACTCCTCTCAACTTAACACACCAAATACTGTACGCTCATTGGTCGAAGACAGCTGATGCAACAGGCCACCAATGAGCGTTCAGTATTTGATGTGTCAAGTAGACACAAGTTTAACAAACATACGAGATTCTTGTGTAATTTTGCAACTTTCCCGAAGTGAATCGAATTTTTTTATTTAAACTTATTTCGTTAATTTCACAGGGGACAACCACAGACAATGGACAGCTTTCACGTCCATAAACAAGAGTATGAACCAAGTGCCTAGCTCTCCGCACCCGGCGTCACTCGTGTCGAGCACACAAAGCCTCACTAACAGTGTACAAGGAATATCGCTCAGTGCACCGAGTCTGTCCACTCAAGCGGCGTTGGATAGCGCTATAGCATCTATCATCAACTCTCCAACGAGCAATGTTCAAGTGATATCGAGTGGGATAGCTACAATGCCGCATTCGGTAAGTTTATTTTGATCCCCATAGACATAGGATGAAGTATTCTAGGTCTTTGGTTCCAAATGTACTGTTAGGAAGACCCTGAATGGTCCTATGGAATAACATAATCTATGCATTTGGACTGTCTATAGGCAATTGCGGCTATTATACAGTCCATAAGTGTTTTTTGTAGTAGGTAGTGTAGCTAGTTTAGTTTAGTTTTTATTATTGTAGTAGTTAGCTTGAGTAATAAAGGCACAATGCCCGTTAAAAAAAAATCTATGTAAATATAATATAGGATTCTTTTTATTTTGGAAAACTGTGCGGTTTATACATACGTAGACCATTGTCTACGCGGGTATACCGCGGGCATAGACTCGACCTATGTCATCATCATTAACAGCCTGAAGACGTCCACTGCTGAAAATAGGCCTCCTCCAGAGCGCGCCACCTTGAGCGGCTGCTCGCTTTCTGCATCCATCGGCTCCCCGCGGCTTTCTCCAGATCGTCGGTCCACCGAGTGGGGGACTTGACCTATGTAGATAGGTTGAATTCTGTGACCGCGGGCTAGTTATACTCGAATTACAGTTGTTTCGAGAACATGATACACCCAAGTGTACCCAAGATTTTTGCTAGGATTTTTTTTGTAAATTATCTGTCGTGGTCATCGTGCAGGTATCACAGACCATGTCAAGCGGGACAATGTCGGGCGGTGCGATGTCGCAGCCTATGTCGATGTCACAGCCGATGTCGATGTCACAGCCGATGTCGATGTCACAGCCTATGTCGATATCACAACCGATGTCGATGGCACAAGCGATGTCGATGTCACAGCCTGGGATGACGATGAGCCAATCCTCAGCTGCGTCAGCCCTCGTGAAGAGTGTCACATTCGTCAAGCGAACTGGCGATAATGCTGCAGGTAAAGTGACCGGCCAATAACTTGAAACCCCGGTTAGAACACCAAGTGGCTTGCGCAGTACACCATTTATTTGCATTTTTGCTATTGCGCGGGTCCCGTGGTACCTCACCCAAGGCTCAATTTTTCCACACCTACCCTTTGTTTTTAATTTTACAGACATATTTGTGTGTGTGTGCGTCGCGTCCAAATCTTACAGTGAAAGATCGATGCAAAAAAGTCGGTAACGCGGGAGCCTATTCAGGTTTTGTCATTTATCAAAACAAATTGACGCAGATATTACCTAGTTAAAAATAAAGTTAGGTACTTATCTAATTATTTGTATTTGTTGAAAAGACGAAACCCCTACTAATGTGAAACGTTCCGTTTTTATGTTTGTTTGCCGATTTGTTTGTGTGGCTTTCACGCCAGTGCCACGCTGTACTAGTATGATTTGTATGGCACACGTGTTGCAAATAAATATTACCATGATAAAATTACGTACGGTACGGTACATTAATTCCGAATAATTAAAAGCGATAATATGTGAAATCAGTGGGTCAAAACAGCGGGGTGCTTCGAGTCGGAAATAAATTCATTTTGAAGTAAAGACGGGTATTGTGGGTAGAAAAGCCGTGTACAGGAGTAAATATGAAATGGCGTTGCTTGGTGCTTATTGTGTTTGTATGCGGTTTCGGCAGCCATGTCGGGGCCTTTGACGCTGTCATTGGATGCTTCGGGCAACTTCTTGCTGAAGTCGAGCGACGCGCCTTCACAGCCGCTACATTACGTCCAACTGCAACGGGTTTACGTGCCGTTTAGTACAGGTGTGTAATGGGGAGGGTTGTGTTACTGAGAGGGGTTGTGTAAGGGATGGGATGCTACACATTTAATCGGGCCGGTATTAATCGGTATACCCGGGAGATGAATGTTCGAAAACAAGGCCGCCTGGCTTAGGGACGCTACTTATTTGCAGGCTGGCATCAATCGGCAGAGTCGAGAGGAAAATGCAATACAAATATTACGTAGATTAATGTTAAATAAAAGACGACCGTCCCGCATATAGCCCAAACGGAACTAATCGAATAAAATACACCATGGTGTAGTCGGCCTTACAGTTCAACAAATACTGCCGAACCAAATGTGCCCGCTTTATGTGTAGTGCCCTAACGGAGAAGGTTTGTGTGATGGAGGCGGTCGTGTAAAGGGGAGGGGTTGTATGATGGAGAGGTGTGTAATGGAGAGGGTTTTGTATTGGGAAGGGGTTGTGTAATGCAGAGAGGTTGTGCAACGGGTAGGGTTACGTAACGGGAAGGGCTTATGTTTCGGTGGAGTTGTGTAATGGGGAGAGGTAGTGTAACGACCGGAAGATGCAGCTTACCCGGTCCCTCACTCGGTGGACCGACGATCTGGTGAAAACCGCGGGGAGCCGATGGATGCAGGAAGCGAACAGCTGCTCAAAGTGGCGCTCTCTGGGGGAGGCCTATGTTCAGCAGTGGACGTATTATGACGATGATGATGATGATGATGAGTGTAACGAAGAGGGTTGTGTAACAAACTGAGGCTCTGTAACGTATGGGTGGTCTGGGGTGGCTGTGGTTCTGGAAACTGTTCTGAAATTACAATAGTCATTAGTTAAAAAAGGCTTATGGTGGCGATAAAATTTGCATGGGGTGTTTTGTGCATTTGCCAGCCTATTTACCATAGCTACCCTAACTCATTTAAATAGCGGAGAACGGCCTTGGGTCGCTGGCACAGCTGTTCCAGTGGTAATGACGATATCTTCTATTGTTTTCAATTTTAGATTATAAAATTTCATTTTTTATCACAGAGATAGAGACAAACAAGACACCAACCCAGAACATACAGAGTGGCCAATCTGTGATAGTATCTCAAAGCAACAACCACGCCGCACCAAAAACTGTTCCGTAAGTATTTGTTTGGTCTTTCGTTACGATATTGTTTTCACCTGTTCTGCCCACAGACCTAGAACTTTCGTTACGTTCTGCCGATAGCGCTAGACCAGGGGTGGCCAAACTGTTGAAGTATGAGGTCTACAATCCAGAACTCTTACATTAGGTGCCTAGTAATAATCAAGGCAGTCTCGAATGTTGCACAGTAGTTCATATACTGTGCAACATTCGAAACTGCCTTCATTACTGAAACTGAAACTTACTGACTGACATTCTTGCTTGCGCTCACATTGCGCGGTAAATTGATAATGGCACTTTTTGGTCATAACACAAGTATACGGGTGGGCTACTGTAAATGCCTCCGCTGTCGACTTATCGGTCACCACCTCTGCGTTAGACCATTCTACTACACCATCCCAAATTATCCCCCCACGCGGTGGACCGACGATCTGGTGAAAGCCGCGGGGAGCCGATGGATGCAGGAGGCGAGCAGCCGCTCAAGGTGGCGCGTCTGGGGAAGGCCTATGTTCAGCAGTGGACGTCTTCAGGCTGTTGATGATGATGATGACCCCAAATTATCTTGTCTAGAAATAACGATATTTTTCTAATTTTATCAGTACGCAGTTTAGTCGTGAAAAGGCAACAAAAAGACAGAGACAGCTATAACTTTCGAATGTATAATATTAGTATTGATTATTTACAGAGAATGGGATGTGCCTGTAGAAGAGGCCCGTCCCTTCCCTTTGGCGCCTACTCCGGCACAACTTGGCAGAGCGCCGCTACAGAAAAGGCTAAGTCGAGGTAACTACCACCCGTCTAATTAACCATACCGTCACCAATCGTGGTTTGGTGATAGAAAGAGATAGACACTATATACACAACATGCATACACGTAAATAAATTAATAACATTTTTTAACGGATCAGTTATTCGAATTAAGGAAAACGTTAAATGATTATTATTTGAAGTCGAAGTTAGGAAATACAAATCAAAATCACCTATGCGCTCACCACGTTTGGCTAACCTACCAAACTGTATATAATACAAGTCTGCTTTCGTATTTGGCCACCCACTAGAAAATTCACTAGCTATAATCAATTTTTTAGGAACGTCGACCGGGTCAAACGGGTCCGAGGTCAACGTCCCCCGCTCGGAAAGCGGCCCCCCGCCGGCCTCGGGCCCCGGGTCTATGATGCTGGGCCCCGGAGAAGGCGAGCCTCCACCTTCGCCCAAACACGCGGACTTACCAAGCCCGGGGCATAAGAAGAGCCTGTTTAAGAAGGGAAATGAAGATGGACGGGACAAGTACGTAGCCTTTTCAACCGGTTTCAAAAGGAAGAGGTTCTCAATTCGATTGTATGTCAGTTAGGTCTGTTTAATATTAGAGTGAATATAGATTCCTCATAGGTCAGCGTGCTACACCTTCGATTGCATCATCTTAAGGCTCCCATACTCGCGGATCCTCTATCTCGCTCGCGCATTGCGACATTTTTGAAGTCTTCTTCTCGTGTAGGCAAGTGTAGACCGCCCCGGTGTCAGAATTTTTAGGCCGCCCAAAGGCTTCTGACTTGGCTTAACGACTACTGTCTGACAACAGCCGGGACCGCTTAACGTGCCCTCTAAATACCACTTTTTGCTGTAGCGGTCACCCATCAAAGTAGTGACCGCAGCGAACGTTGCTTAACTTTACAGATCGGTTAGAAACGGATACTCGTGCTTCGCTATGAGCGGTTTCCCTGCGAGATAAGCTCCGGAACGAGGAGATCCGCAGGAGAACTAAAGTGACCGATATAGCTCTTAGAGTTAGTAAGTTGAAGTGGCAATGGGCAGGCCACATCGCTCGTAGAACTGACAACCGATGGGGAAGAAAGGTTCTCGAGTGGCGACCACGAACCGGAAGACGCAGCGTAGGCCGGCCCCCCACTCGGTGGACCGACGACCTGGTGAAAGCCGCGGGGAGCCGATGGATGCAGGAGGCGAGCAGCCGCTCAAGGTGGCGTGCTCTGGGGGAGGCCTATGTTCAGCAGTGGACGTCTTCAGGCTGTTAATGATGATGATGATGAAGAAGCACCAAAATCAAAGACGTGACAACCAACCAGACTACCACTCCAATCATACTATTTATTAGGGAGAAAGGCAAAAAGACTCAAGTCTCAGTAGTGAAAAGCACTATTTTATTACTCCATCCTGCTACATTTTATTAACTTGTCCAGTTTAAAGTATGGATACGTATACCTTTATGTAACCTTGAATTTTTGTATTTGGTTTAGACTGAATTAAACAGTTTTTTAAATTAATTAACAGGGTGTTGGAAACCGTGAATTTCGAGCAGAAATTCAGTACACTACCGCGTTTCAAGCCAGAAGCATGCAGCCCTAGTGCAATGGTGGTGCCGCGGAGCCCGCAGCTTTACATGAGAAAGAAACATATTACGAAAGGTTACTTACTCAATTAATAATGTATGATTTAATTTATTTATTGTGTTCTGGCAATACAATGCTATGAAGTGAAACAAATATGATATTGACTAATCTCGACTTTGATTTTGCTTTATAGTATGAGATCATGTTGCGAAAGATTAAAAAGTGTGTATAACAAGTATGTTCATCATTTCATTTATGTGTTTTTTAATCAAATTAGTTTATTGATCATCACTCGCAAATGGGATGAACACTGATAGAAACAAACTAACATTCGCAAACTCGAACACTTGTTTACCAGCTTTATCTGTGTTTACATGAGGTTTTTAGGGTTCCGTACCCAAAGGGTAAAACGGTTGTCCATCCGTCTATCTACCCGTCTGTCATCAGGCTGTATGGTCTCATGTTAGACAGTTGAAATTTTCACATATGATGTATTTCTGTTGCCGCTATAACAACAAATACGAAAAAACAGAATAAACTAGATATTTAAGGGACTTCCATACAACAAACGTGATTTTTTTTGCTCGTTTTTATAGATAACTAGCGGCCTGCCCCGGCTTCGCACGGGTATATAAATATAGCCTATGTTACTCAGGGTGAATGTAGCTTTCCAATGGTGAAAGAATTTATTGAAATTGGCACAGTATATAGTTTTTGAGTTTATTCATTACAAACACACAAAAATACAAATCTTTCCTCTTTATAACAGTAGTGTAGATAGTGTAGATGTAGAAGTGTAGATGGTACGGAACCCTTCGTACGCAGGTCCGAGTCGCACTTTGCCGGTTATTTTACTTTTGGGTCTGCCATGAGACTTATTAAATTAAACTCATGAAATAAAGTTTTGTATATTGGACACATTAACCCTGTTTCTATACTATAATAGATAGCATAATATGCATGTTGTATAATTATTTCAAAACTAATTTAAATCCTTTTTTGCAGAGGAAGAAACAGTGGTGACACCAATGGAAGCGGAGACAGTAAATGGCGGCGGTATCCCCACGCCACTGAGTTACGGAACTCCCCACACCACCACCAATAAACTGGTTGGCAACACGTTCTTCGGACCTGACTTCAATCTGGACACATTTAGAGGTAACTTGATTTCTTACTCTGTGGCCCATAAAAGTGTAAAAGATGACGCTAGTTTTACTGTAGGTATTAAATTAAATTGAATATTATTTTTAAATTGAATATTATATTATTTATTGCATTAAAATTAAGCCCATAACTTTTACTGCTAAATTTTTTTAGGAGAATGCAGATTATTTGATAAATAGGTAAATTACTTAAAATTCGTTCAGTCATTATCGAAGAAGATGAAATGAAGGGTATTTTTCATATAATGCCTAAGTATAGACATTAAAGCTATGCATCAAATATTGACGACGAAAACCTTGCAACATAATTTTGTAAAAGCCTCCATAATGAATATTCCAGCATCGGAAAGCCTAGACGACGTGATGTCACCCCACACTCCCCACTCCGCGTCCGCCAGCTCGGCGGGGGGAGCGCGGGGCGAGGCGGGCCACCGCCGCGTGCTGGAGCAGCGCCGCAACCTTGTGCTCAAGCTGTTCCAGGAACACGGCATGTTTCCCACTACACAGGCCACTACACACTTCCAGGTGGGAACTCTATTGTATTTATTTTATTGTTTTTGTTTAACTGGCCAGGATTTTAGTACTTGTGGCAGACTGTTGAATTTTTAAGTTTATTGTAAATAAAACCAGGACTTTTAAAATTTCTGTTTATAGAAGCCAGGAGCACCTTGTAAAACTTCTGTTTTTCTTTATTCTTCAATATGCATTGTGACTTTTCACTAACAAGCCAAAAGACTAACCCGATCGCTATTTCTGCCATCGCCTGACTTCCCCCTCTCGTGCAGTCAGTGTTGCTAACCAGAAAAAACAAACAACTTAATTTCTTGTATAGAATACTGCGGCCATCTCTGGTTCAGCTAAATAACAGCATCATTCCTTGGACTCTATTAAAAGGCGAGCGATCATAAGTGACGATGCAATGTTGGGTTCCAGGGGGCGTACCGTGAGCTCATAGCGCGATTCAAAACAGAGCCTATACTGGATCGCTTGTCAAAATCCCCATACAAAAAAAAACAAAGCGATCCAATATAGGCTCTGTTTTGAATCGCGTTAAGAGCTCACGGTACGCTCCCTGAGCTTAGAACACCGTCGTAAAGTTGCCAGCCTATCAGTGTTATACAGGAGCGCGCTGGGGAGCTACACAATCTAATACCACCATCACCATTTCACCATCGGACGACAAGACGCACACGCCATCTATTTATGTTTGATATTCCTTCGATTCGCACAAAGCGGTTCGACTCGATGTTTATAATCCGAGCAGTGAAGAAATAGAAAAGCTTTGCCAGCGTCTTTGTTTCCCAATAAGTACAATTTAGGTTGGGTCAAAATTTGATTTGATTGATTAAAAATAACTTGTTCGTTTGGCTCTAAATGTTTAGAGTGTTTAGAGGAGAAGTTGTAGAGAATGAAAGGTGCAGTTATATAAATGCCTTTTATCAACTCGTTTATCGTCTTTACCTTTATTTGCAATAAGACTTAATTTAACTGTATAATTACAGGCAAGCCACAACAACATATTTCCTACAAAGATGTCACTGCAGTTAAAGATCCGAGAGGTGCGGCAGAAGTTGATGGCGCAGTCCAATCTCACACCTCACTCCGAAGTCAATACCCCTACAAGTAAGACTTTATTGACAGGTAATAGAACACAAATTGGCTTACTGTTAATTAAGTTAATCTTAATAGTGAGGGATAATCAAAATTCGCGCTTTTCAAATTACAACTTTTTAATAACCCAACCACTTTTTTGTCACCGGCCTGGGTTTGATTCCTCTTGACCGAATCCTAGGATGTAGATTAGTACTTGTCACTACTGAGTCTAATCGCATTTCGGTTTGCTATTCTTTCTTGTATGTTTCAATATTTGCATTTATTTTATTTATTAGGAATAGTACTCAAGTTAAAACAAAAGTCAAGTTATAAGTCACATGACTTGGAGAGGGTCCGATTCAGGTCATTAAAGTCGGATTTGTACTAAAATGTTTTTAAGGAGTTGTAGAAGCGTTGCTTGTCCGTGTATACTATTAAATTAAAAAAAAAAACGTTTTCAGATATATTTTTAGCAAGTTGAAATGGCAATGTGCAGGGCACATCGCTCGTAGAACTGACAACCGATGGGGAAGAAAGGTTCTCGAGTGGCGACCACGAACCGGCAGACGCAGTGTAAGCCGACCCCACTCGGTAGACCGACGATCTGGTGAATCCCGCGGGGAACCGATGGATGCAGGAGGCGAGCAGCCGCTCAAGGTGGCGCTCTGGGGGAGGCCTATGTCCAGCAGTGAACGTCTTCAGGCTGTTGATGATGAGAGAAATTATGTGTAATTTTGAATCAAGCATTTTATATCAATAGATTTACAAATATAACCATTTTCAGATGTAAATTCTCCCGTGGTTTCTGCCGCGCTGCAGCCTACTTCGACGGCTAGTTAGCGATGCGGGTACACCATCTCCATTGTTATGCAGCGGTAGTCTATCAACTATTGGCAGATTACAGACATTTAGCAGTTCGGACAGTGTTTGGCAGTTCAAAACTCTATACAATCCGAAACAGTGTTTGGCGGTTTGAAAAAGTGTTTATCCGATCAAAACGGCGTTTAGTTTGACACAGTTTTGGGCAGGTCAAAACTAACTTAAATTGTCATTGTTGCTAACATTAAAAAAAAGGGTTTGGAACAGAATATTTACCATGTAACTGTTTACATCGGTAATTTTGTTTTTATACTTACCTTTTACAAAAACGAAAGAAAAACAAAACCACTAAGTTTTTCATTTTACGCGTTAATATGGCGCCTTTGACCGAGAAAAATGTGAAGATACAAAACAAAGTTAAACAGTAAATATTCTATTTCAAAACATAAAGCTTTACATACAATAATTTAGGAAAGTTTTTAGCACTTGTGAAATAACGTGTCAGTGTGAAATGAAGCTTATGGCTTGGACATAAAGTTGCAGGAGTAGGTACTTGACAATGTGATGTACTCTGCGTTTGTCTGTGCAACTGCTAAAATGTCTGAGCGGGCTTAGACGATGAGGGATTTAATGACGATCGGGGGGAAATCTTTTTAGCAAGGAGTCACTTGACTATGAATTTTTCTAGTTTGAATCCTCATAGGCGTAAATCTTTCTAAATTCTTTCTAAAAGTTGTAAAGCAAATGGAGATGAAGTAATTTAATTCGAGATAACTCAAAACTGACAAGTTTTGAAAGAATGCTCCAGCATTTAAAAATTATGAATTACAGCGATTAGAATAATGTGTAAACATTAAAAGTATTTTATTACTCTCCAAAAAATATTAATTTTTAATAAAAAAAAGAAAAAAAAGATTATAAAAACTAATAATTGGTAGCGTAAGTCTTAAATTGGCGATGTGAGAGGATGTGTTTACGAAAATGTATTGAAACGGAAAAAAGAGAAATAATTTCAATATACCGTGTCGTGTTTATATAGCTCATTATTATTCAAATTCGTTTCTGCCACCCCTACCTTATTCCGCAGTAGTAACGCTTTGTAGTTCCTCTATCCTTCACTAGTGGCGATAGTGTCGCACCGTTATCCTCAGCCGTTATTGGTTAATAAGTTACGTCATACGTCAGCTGTCATTTATGAACCAATGATTGCTGCGAAACATACGTCAGCTGTCATGAACCAATGATTGCTGCAAAATAGCACACCAGCGCCACTATCGGTCGATCCAGGAACTAGCAAGCGATATAATTTACTCGAATTCAGTACGTTTCTCTAAGATATACTATTGCTTCTTCATCAAATATAAATTAAGCAAACTTATATTGCCAATTTAAAAAATAATTCATTGATAAAAAGTTAATCAGTTTCATTAGCACACATCGTCATAATCGGGCACGATCTCAATTGTGTATAATATTAAGTCTTTGTCACGTTATCTAAGCTTATGATATAGTTATGTAATGCTACGATCATTTTTATTATCGCGTATACGAACGATAACGACTCGGTACTTTTACTCCTGGATTCAGTAAACTGTCTTCAGATGGGAAATGCCGATAGATGTATGGCTCTCTTGATTGGCTGTACCTAATTATGAATTATTACTCCAGCCAATCAAAACAGGTATATTTTAAACCATAGTAATTATTATCATGGAACAAGGAGGACAGGAATGCCAATACACCAAGAAAACAGCGTAGACCAAAAATATACCTACAACTAGATGGCGTTGCAAAATGAGCAGGTTATAAGTTTAGCGTAGATCAGAAATATGCCAAAAAACCGTTTTAAACCTGGATGGCGCTGCAAAGTGAGCGGGTTATACAGGTAGCTATGGCGGGCTAGGTTTAAAATGTTTTTTTGGCATATTTCTGATCTGAGCTTAACTTATAACCTGCTCATTTTGCAACGCCATCTAGTTTTAGGCATATTTTTGATCTACGCTGTTTTCTTGGTGTACTCACATTCCTCCTCCTTGCTCCATGTTATTATCTAAGCTATCGACATTTTATATCTGAAAACGGTTTATTGAAACCGGGCGTTAATATTAAGCTTGGAATGGAGATTGTACTTAGTTGATGCGTGACAGACTGAACTAAACGGGTATTAATGCTTCCTATAATAAAAAAAAAACGATATGAAATTTTACCTTTTCAGCACTAATGATAGTGTGTCATCTTCACACACAGATAACCCCCAATAGATACCGCATGAAAGACGACGACCGCGCACCACGCATTTGCGTAAATGGTTCTATATAAATCGCCGCTTCGCAGCACGACCTTGGTTTCGACCAATTATTAGAGTTCATTATTAGGGCGTCACTCGAAACAGCCAATAATAGCGGATTGGCTCCAGTCCCCGCAACCCGCGCCTTCCGCCAGTTTTGGTGAGCTAGGATCCGAACAAAAATCCCGTAGTGCGGTATCTATTGGGGGTTATCTGTGTCTTCACACAAATGATTTGTTGACGTTAACTCGTAGGAAGATAATAATTTGTATGCCTATTTAGGTCTGTTTGTCACTGGTATGAGTGAGGCCATGTTAGACGGTTGCGCCATGGTTCTTAAAAGGATATATAGGTCAACTTTTTTGATCAGCGTTTCGAGGCAGCGGCACAATACTAAGCAGGAAGTCAGTGCATGCCTTATAGCCCCCACGGCGAATTAGAGGCAGTATCAAAGCGAGTTGAGCAATAGAGAACAATCAGCGTCTGCGCAATCGTTTACAGGCCCCAAGTTATTGTTTACCTTGTAAAAATAAATAAGATGTTGTTATTTATACTTACTGACGTCGCTTAGTATAATATGGTAGCTTGAAATAATACAAGATATATATTTTTGGTATTTGTCGCAATGATAATCACCGCGTGTGAAAAGTCGAAAGCCTTTTGCATTTACGAAACGAGAGAATAGTTTTATGTGCGAATTTTAAAATTGTATAACAAGTAATCGTACTGAGATAGTGATGCAACTGTTCAAAATTTGTGAAAATTAGTTCTGTAGCGTATAGGGTTGTGTTTTGAATAAAATGTTGTCTTATAGAAGTACTAGATTCCCTTGAGCATCGCGGGCGGTGCCTGGTTGCAATTAAAGTTATAATATGCACTTAAGGCTGCCCCCACATTGGGCGGTAGCGATATCGCCGCGATACTGCGATATCGCGGCGACTCACGCCGCACTATGGTAAAATGTCGCCGCGATATCGCTACCGCCCAATGTGGGGGTAGCCTAACAGTACCCGTCGGGTTTATAGCACGCCGGTTACATAATATCGCTGTGAACTTCCTTGTAATAATACCGGAATTTTTTTATTCAGCGTGCTATATTTATCTCCGGGAACAGTGCATAGCAATCCTTAGCAGAGTAAGTAATAAAGGGAATGATGAAACTGGTGCAAAATCATTACTATTTAAATCTAATTTCGTATCGTTTTATATTTATGTTGTGATGTTGGTCTTCCATAAATGATTGTTCTGATTTTTTATTATTTTATCATTATGATAATTCTACTTATTTAATATTTTTTTTTAATGTGTACAGTGAGATTCAAGTTAATTGGTGCAGAGTGATTCAATAATGGATGCCATGGATTGCATATAAAATATTGAGTAATACAAAATAATTGAAATAACATAATAATCCCATTTAGAAAGTAATACTTAATTGTTTTTGTTATAATATAATTCGATAGCTCAATGCTGACAGTAAGCGAACTACGCGGGCTGAAGTGGATTTATTCCACTCACACATGGCTACGTAAAGCAAGTGCACCCGTAGATATGGGCATGGGTGACGCTACTAAGTCCCGAGTGGTCCAAGTGCTGGTAGTTTAAATAGTCAAAGAAGTGTATGTATTATAAAAATTCGTTGGTAGAATTGAACGCCTTTTGCGTAGTTTTCCTACTGTTTGTATGATATGTAGATAGTTTACATTTTTACTGATTGAGACAAGTAACAGCTCAAACCATTAACGACACTAGATAAATCAATACATTTATAATCTCAATGTAAATACTAGAATTATTTGATTAGCTCTAAGTATTCCCGGCTCTCAAAGTAATTAAGGTTTTTTTTATTTAGATAACTTAATTGAATAGATAAAAAAGAATAATATAATTTATACAAGTTTCGGCCAATACAAAATGTTATGTATATCAAAATTGTATTTTTAAATGATCTCTTCGGCGTTGATAGTGGTTAGGTAATTGCTTTAGGAGTCCGGAACTGAAAAGAATTTACTAAAAATATAAAATGTAAGAAATATTTTCGCACTGTTAAATATTATAGTTGCATCTAGAACATGTATGTAAAAAACCAGTAAGGACAATGCTTAGAAGCAATTCACGATACGTTTTCACAGAAATTTCACAGGCATCACGTTGTGCAAGTGTTTTTCGGATTAAACGTGTGCTTTTAGAAACTGAGCCGCTTCTACGCAGTCCTTACTGGTATTATACCGTGTACCAATACCCGATACCAAAACTGACTTTTATAGGTAAATATACACAGTAGATTCGGTTGTCAGCCAATCGTTTTTTTTTAATTATCCAGCTTTGGATATCGGGAGTTGGTAAGAAAATTCTACATAGTCAATTTCTGATCATTGTTGTTTTCTGTGTTAATGTTCTGAGCAAGCAGTGTTTTGTTCATAAATGTGTAGAACAAGTGTTTGTTCGCTCAGAATACAATGCGGCATTCATAGATACATTTACAATATATTGCATAGTACCATTGTTACCAATTAGTAATACATAATGATACAAACATAGCAAATAGCAAAATTCATATACGTCCGTAATTTGAATTAATTATTGCATATTTTTATACATTTGTGTCAGAGTGGAGTTCTATGTATACATTATACACAAAAATGTGTATGTACAACATGTTATGCCTTTATATTGTCCAGTGCCTATTACAAATTGGCCTAAACGAAATGATTGTTCTGTCGAGTAAAGTAATTAATTCAAAATAAGGAAATAAAATTCAACTGTATTTTAAATAATGTCATATTATGCGTTTTGATTGCATCCAGTTTTAACTTAACTATAAGAAATATTGATACGATATTGATATATTTATTTAATCGATATGCACGATTTTTAAACTTCTATCGAAAATAATTCACGTTTATAATAATAGTTAAATTATTATAGTTAATTATTTACCAGTTGATGCCCGAATATAACACGACATGATGTTGCAGCTTAAGAAACATTGGATGCACTTTGCAGCCATGGTCATGTAGAGGTCATACATCTATTACATTTTTTATACAACCATATAATATTGTATTAATATAATAACTCTTTTTTTCTGTATTGTCGACGATAATGGTAAACGATGCATAAATCTTGCCTAAAAGTTCTAATCAGGGCCCCGATTCACTATCTTCCGGAAACGTTTCGATTCGAAGTCTACACTTCGTCAACTTAATCCCATATCCTGAATATAGATAAAGATGGGCAGTATAAGTTCCGATTCTTAAAGTTTTCGACGGGTTGTGAATCGGGCTGCAGATGAGTTCGCAGCTGTGCTAAGCGGCGCTTGTCCAACATTGCCTAAAGGTCTCGAATTGTTTGAGACATATTAAATATCATCTCATGAAGTAAGGTTCTTTTCAGAGTGTGTCCACTGTTTCTGCTGTTCTGCTTTCACGGTTGGTTGTATGAAAGGTCTTTATATTCATAGATTCACTAAAGTTGTCTATACCTAACATTTATAACGCACGCTCTATTGTAACTGTATGATTTTATAAAAAAATGTTTTAATCTTTTGATGGACAAAATAATAGGAAAGTAGGTGTAGATTTTGCTGTGAAATTTGGATTATTTAAATATTTTTTTATGAAAACATGCTGTTTGTCTTATAAAACATAATATTATATATACTTAATACAATATTTTAAAACAAAAATTGTTTGTTTCATGGTTTATGAATGAGATGTTTGTACTGAGTGTTTCCACTTGTTCTTTATACTGTCCATTTAAGTTTGACTTTTGTTCATGTTTTGAGTTTATGAGTGACTGTTGCTATGTTATTTTAATAACAAATATGAAAAAAAGAACTTTAAAATATTCTGCATATTGCTCGTGCCTTATTGACTTTCAAAGCTTAGTACATTATAATAATATTCTGACATCTGGCATTGAATTTTTAATGATTGACGATTTTTAATTGAATTTTCTCTAAGCTTAGTCAGTCAATAACATACTCACAATAAGCAGGTTTCTTATTAGACTGAATTAACTTTGTTGCATAACATAACAAGTTAAATGTTATATTTTAAGAAATATTAGCAATTATTTCGAAAGAACATTTTAAATGAAGCATTTCATATTCGTTATTTATTTCTTCTACATAAGGCATTAGTGTAATTGTTTAGTCAAATGTCTTACATGTAAATAACTTGTTTAGATGATCTATATTTAGATTTAAGTGTTCAATTTAATGTATGTTAGATTGGATTAGACAAAAATGTAAGGATAAAACTATTTAAAAATCTTAATCACATTTGTAACAGTTTTTTAAATGTATCAAACCACTAATGGACCAATCAGTGGCACTTTAGATGATCAGTATCAACAAAAAATAATAATACCAAGGGGCATACTTGAAATGTTCAGCTCTGGCGAGGAACCATGTGGTTTGCGCAGTAGATAAAATGCATAATGAATCAACCACTGCAGAGGGAGGTAATCACGTTACTTCAATAGTCTTAGACATTTTTTCAGTGATCATATAGCAGGTCGGATGTCTCGCTATGGCTAAACTTGTTTGCCTCCTGCTACCTTTGTTGTGTGCAGTTTAAATAATCAAACCATAGATTTATGGGCAGTTTGGTCAAGCATATTGGATCATACCTAGTACGAACTTATGTTACAGCATTAAAACCTCGAAAAACAGTACTGCATTTTATTTTATATCTTCCACTAGTTATGCAGGTACCCATCAATAGGTAGGTGTATGCCACTGGTCATACAGTTATTCTACCCCAGTAGGTACCAAACCAAAGTAGATACAATAAATCATTATAATTCTATTTTTTTTTTTTTTTAAACGAATGACGTGACGAGCTAGTCATTCGCCTGGTGTTAAGCGACACGGCCGCCCATAACAGATTGCAGTGCCACTCGGAACTCCAAACTAAAGTTTCGAGTAACACTGCGCACTGCGCACGCCATCCTGAGACATCACACAGTCTATAAAAGTTTTCTAGACTGTGAGATCAGTTCGTAAAGTCTCATTTGCCCAGTAATTTCACTAGCTACAATGCCCTTCAAACCGGAACACAGTAGTGCTTGCACACTACTGCTTGGCGGCAGAATAACTGGCAAAGCGGTGGTACCTACCTAGACGAACTTTGCAGAAAAGTCCTACCACCTAGTAAATTGTGAATGGCCAAATAAAGAACCGTTAGATCTTAGAATATACTAGCCCCAAATTCAAGATGCAATATTTACTAACATTTCACCAACAGTTGGATCACCTGATTTTTAGGGTTGTCACCATGAAATGGTTGAGCGATATCAGCATTACGATGATTTTACCTATAAATTCTATCAGATTTGTCACGATTCTCAATAGTTACGTCAATGTTATGAAGAATGTAACTAATTGAATTTAGAAATTTTCATTAGGCGATCAAATAGTTACATTAAAATCATCAAAGATTTATTTGGGCCAACCATAATGAAACTCAGTTTTGACCTCCTGGGTTGGAAACAATTGGTTACTTTTTGATTACGATCCATCGCCCCTAGCAACCAAGAGGTTCTCTGTGAAGCTGGAATGAAAACTTTTTCATGGGTGAGTATGCCATAGCCAAAAACTGTCTATAACCCATGCTATCAGCGAATTCTACCGTCAGTGCAATGTTAGTAAATATTCAACATCTTGAATTTGGTTGATATATAGTGTGTTAATCATTATTGAGTCACGTTAGTCACCATCACCAGTAAAAAAAAGTAAAAAGTACAATATTAAAACTTATTATTCAGTCAAAAACATCTATAAAATTCTATTTTGTAACAGAGCAGCCTTCAATAACTTAACAATATTAAAAGAATAAAGAACATGCTAATAAATAACAAGTTTATTATCTACAATTAACAAATAATTTTATTACTAAAGCATTCATTAAACAGCTTTTATCAATAACTTAGGTCGTTCTTGTTCCAACATAGACAGAATGGTTTGGAGATCAATATTATCTCCTGGATCACTGACAACCAAAAACTTTAACTCTTGCATTCTAGCCAAGGTGAGTACGCCTCCAACACAAAGATTACAGCCACTTATATCTAGGTACTCTAAAGTATTGCCATTTTGGCCAGCCAGCCTGTCTAGGCACCAAACATCAATATGCTTATTGTTTTTTAAACTAAGCCACTTTAGAAAATTTAAGCTGGATAAGTTTTGTACTCCTTCATAACGCAAGCCATTATGGTGGAAGTTGGTACAGTCCACTGCTTCAACAAAGTAACCATCTTGATACACATCTGGAATATTTAAATTACTGATATCCCCTTTTATCCAATCTTTTGAGTCCTTCAACCTGAAATCAAGGAAAATATTAATATAATATTTTTTCTGAATAGAATAGAATTATTTATTAGCCATATAACATTGCATCTTACACAAGGTAAATCTTAAAATTGAATTGAACTGTGTACAATGTTTATCACACAATCCCATCTGATTGTTAAGTATTATGCACTCAAAAAACTGGAAAAAGTATTACGCTTAAATGAAATGCAAGGGTGTCTAACGAGATATCTAACACCTGTTTTCTCACATTTGGTTAGGTCTGAAACAGCAGTATGTGTGAAGATAGTTTATGTAGTGTATTGAGAAACAAAAATTAGTGTACATACCTGATGGTTGCTTGCCGATATAAGAAGAAGTGCATTGCAGCTAAATTTGCACCAAGCATTGCAACTCTTTTCGGTATATATTGCTGATTATGAATTTCTTGCTTCACTTTCATTAATTTCCACCAATCCTTTATTTTCTCAAACGTTAAATCTGGTATTTGAGACATTGTATTCAAAATATCTGGATTTGGGTTATTTTCTATAAAGATGGAAAACTTGCTTTTCCATTCTCCCTTTCTCTGTATCCAAGGTTTACGCCATTCAGGATACGCTTGCCCATATACTGTGCGAGGCTTTGCACCGGCTTCTTCACGTTGGTAAATAGTTTTCTCACAATAACTCCTAGTTATTATCGAGAAGGGTCGACAGTAGTGGATAGGCCTCAAATTTAACGCCATTATTGCACAATGTTCTCACTTTTATTTCAGATAATCAAGTTAATCTGTTTATATCTTTATAGCTTGCACAATAAATTATGGAAGGAAAACAACTTGTTGTGGTAAATTAAAATTTTATTTTGGTTGAGTACCTAGGGATGTTTGAGATGTTTCAATACTAGTAAATACGAGTAAGTACTCGATACTTTTCTTTCTTAGCATCGAATCATTTATCGATACTCACTTGGTATCGGATAGAAGGTACTAGTATTGAATCGATTCAATACTGCTAAGTCCAAACAGGATACAATCGTCAAAACATTCAATGCCAAGCAGCTTTATTTTGCCATAATATATTTTTTCTTTAAAGAATTCAGTTCAATTCAATTCAATTTATTTATAAAAAAAATGCAACATTACAGGGTCCAAATCGTTACATTTTTAGGAGCTAAAAACAATGAATAAAAACACAATACAATTCAACGATATAAAAAGAGAGAAAAAAGATGTAAACATTATACAGTGTGCTGCTCAGAGTAGAGCATGCTGAACTTTGATAATTTACTAATAGTATGGTCTAACTTTAAGTCAAGTAGCCTACCTACAAAGGTGATATTTTAATAAAGCGTTGAATACAGATAGGTAATATATACACAAACACACACACACATACACACACACATACACACACACACACACGCACAGTACGTACAGTTAAGGTAGTTGTTATTTCGGTATCGGAACGAAAGTACTAGTGATTAAAGTGCTGTTGGAATATTAACCTTATTTCATTTAGGCAAAGCTGAAAATAGTATGCAACGATCTTACCTATTTTAATGTTGCATACTATTTTCAGCTTTGTCTAAATGGATTAAGGTTGATATTCCAATAGCACTTAAAAAGTGCTCGAGCATTTTTCTACTCTGTCTGAATTTACCCTTAGTGTTCCAATGTCTGATTCTTCGTGCCAAATTACTTTGAAATGTAGTTCAGTCAAAGAAACAACAAAACTTTACTGCAGTAAGGTCGGTTTCAAAACCGAAAAATAAACAAATGTTTAAAATAAATTTAAATATAAATAAATTAATTAATATATTTTAATATATATTTTTATATTTAATATTTATTTTAATTTTTTTTTTGTTTTCTTTTTTTTAAATAATAAAAAAATGTATCGATATGAGTAGGTATAGACACTTTTAGCATATCCATATGAGTAGTATCAAATCATGATATTTTGAGTATTACTCACATGAGTAGGTATCGATACTTTGGTGGTAGGTATCGGAACATCCCTATGGTAGAGGCTTTAAGCACATAAATATAGCGGCCAATTTTAAAGGCTTTTTTAGTTGACAGATCTAATGCCCGTTTTCATCAAAGATCTTTAAACTACACCCTAACTAGGAATCCCTTTGGGCCTAAGGGCCCCTTAGATTTGACCCTTACCTAAATTCGTTTTCACAGCGCTGAGTGACAGTTAAATTGTAAAGTGACATTTTATGCTTTTCTACCACTGACCTCTATAATACATACTTGTTTTATAGAGGTCAGTGTTTTCTACGGTTTCCAAAAACCGTACGTTGCCGATTTTCGTTATTTTATTTATATATTTTAGAGAACAAACGTCAAAAATACAAGCAACATGCTTTATTGATATTAGCACTAGAGTTTTTAATATAAAATGCATTCGAAAAAATTAAAACAAATACATTTTCTGGCGTTATGCGGGTAGAAACAATTGCCAAATACAATTGAAAAAAAAACTGGCGTTTCGATAAATTAACCTGCTACTTAACGCTAAGGGGTTGTGATTCGGCCTCCTAAACTTAGGGGATCCCTTAAGCTTTGGGTGTCCCTTAATCGCCGGTGAAAACAAAATTACTGTCAGATGCCACTTAAATCTTTTTAAGGGTCCCTTAAAATTTAGGGATCTTTGGTGAAAACTCCTAAAACTGTTGTTGTCCTTGTCAGATAGTCGGCAATTTAAGAGACGGATATATTTTTAGTAACGTAAAGGCCTTCAAAATTGGGCCTATATTTTGTTTTTTAGTTCTCATGATAAAAAACCATTGAGCTAAAAAAAACAGACAGACACAAGTGACAATGACAAAACTGAATTGTTTTCCCTAAATGCCATCAGATTCTAGTAGACCTATAAGCTGGTGCCTATAAGAATCACCACGACACGAACCGGAAGAAGCAGCGGTGTCAATTTATTGTACTAGTAACTAGGTGAATCAAAGAGTAGAAAGAAAGCCTTGCAAGCATTCTTGCAAGAGACCAAAGAGGTACAAGTACTACGTACATAGAAGTCTTTGCAAGAGACAAGCAGCCGTTCAAAGTGGCGCTCTAATAGGGGAGGCCTATGTTTAGCAGTGAACGTCAGGCTGATGCATGATGATGAACAGAGATGTGTTATAAGTTTACGTGTGTATCTGTGTGTCGTGCTGTGGCACCGTAACTCCCAAAGGAATGGACCGATTTTGATCTTTCTTTTCATGTGAGGTCGTTAATTTTCTCTTGACTAGCCTGTTACCTCAATTGGCAGTTATAGCTCTACCTCTGTTGTTCAGAGGTAGAGCTAGCGTATTGTAGCTCTGGGGGTCGAGCACGGACAGATTAGCAGCGCTGCTGCAGCGCGTCTGCCGCTCAAGTGATGTCAACTTTGACACTTTTCACTTTTTTTTTGTTTCGTTGAACTTTGACTTTGAGCGCTGCTAATCTGTCCTTGCTCCAGGGGCTGAACGGTTCGATTCCCACTCAGGGCAAACGTTTGTGTGATGAACATAGGTTACACAGGTGTTTGGTCTGTGTCGGGGTGATACCTGTATTTTATTCTATGTAAGTATGTATTTACAAACATAGTATAAGTATCCTATCAGCTATCTGGTTCCCATAGTACAAGCTATGCTTAGTTTGGGGCCAGATGACACAGTGTGAAATGTCCACACATAGCACATTGTCCACACACATTTATATATATTAATTATTTCTTAGCTATAATTTAAGAAAATCTGTTCGAAGATTATCAGCTCCTTTCTAGTTGACGAAGGGAATGTTGGGGATTTTTTAAATTATGGTCAAAATCAAGTAGGTAGTTGTACCTATCACAAAAAGTTCCCGATAGCAACTGGCGTCCATTGCAACTACAGGGAACTCATATACCTAATTACAAGTCTTTCTGCCTCTATTTGATTCAATTTTTCAAATCATTGTCATTTTAAAACGTAACACAAATTGTTTCGAGGAAAAATCTCAATCAATTCAATAAAAATGTGATCAGGAATCGCGTCACGTCACGCCTTTTGTGAATCAGGACAACAAACATCGAAATTGTTCAACAAATTGCCGGATGCCTGAATCAGCGGACGATTACTCCCTACTGAAACTACATTTTGTGTAAAAAATATCGGCAAACCTGTAAATAATTTAGATTTATCAGCATTTTTCATTCATGATCGTTCATAATTCATCAACCAACCTGTTTTTATAAAACTCTGTATTTTTTATCAAACCTTCTTAGTTTTAGGGAAACGAAACTCGAAATTGGAATTAGAAAGAATAGACAGGACAAAGAAAATAATTATTGCAAATCTATGCCCGAAGTAGCTAGGTACCTGAAGTTCTCGCCTAATCCACAAGAAACAAAGTTACACCTCAAGATCAGAAGCGTCAGACGGTCACAGAGAGCAGAGACCTGTCCTTAACCAGGCTTTAAACTTTGTTAGCCGAGTCCAATAGTGCAGATATTTAGTTTCATAGTTTGTAGCTTGTGGCTGCGCGCTAGAATTCACTTTGATAGTCGCGTACAAAAGTTTTTAAATTGATACAGACTGTCAATTGATTCGTAAACGTGGTAAGTAATTCGTCCAAGTACGCGGAGGCTCAAAATAGAAAAGTACTTTTCTATTTTGTACCACAAAATACATACAAAACCACAAAATAGAAAAGTACTTTTCTATTTTGTGGCGTAGTAAGTAAATAGCTATTATCAAACAAAGACGTACGTAGTACATATACCTCTTTGTTATCAAACAAGGTTTCTAGCAGTTGTTTATTCAGATTTTTTTTAAATAATTTATAGGCATAGCATTTGACCACTGTCTCACCTGATGGTAAGTGACGACGCGGCCTACGGCGGTGCATGCTTGCCTAGATACCTGTTCACTCTTGACTTGAAGACACCCAGGTTAAAGTTAGCTGGAAACAAGGACGACGGCAAGGTGTGACGTTCCACTCATTTGCTGTACGCACCATAAAGTTTAAAGTGAAACGCTTAGTGCGGGCTGTAGGAATATATAAGGATGCCGAGTTTCTGTGCGCCTTGTAGTCCGATGAAAGAATGGAGATGAAGGAATTAGTTCGGGTAATTCCATCGCACAATCTGTAATAATATTTAAGTTTTATGCAAGGGTACCAAGGGTTTTATACACGAGTCACGAGTAAACAGAAATTCACTCTCATCCCACGGTGTCAACAAATCGCGTGGCAGATCGCATCGTGCGTCGAGTACTTTACGGGTAAATCAAATCAAATAAAATCAAAAATTTTATTGCAAATAGGCTATTTTTAGCACTTTTACAAGTCAAAACTAGATAATGTAAATAAAAATAATAAAAATTAAATTATTGTACATTCTAAGCAGGCATAATTAAACAAACTTACATAATGTCAAAAATGTCAAAATATTATAACAAGCCTATTACAATACGAGTTTGAAAAAAAAAGTTCTCTTCCCCACATGAGGTGCAAGCAGTCAATGCAATGCAAGCAAAGCAATGTAGCAATCAAGCAATGTAGGTAGTATCATAATAAGCTGTAATAGCAAAGCATTGACAGGGCCAACCATCCTGCATTGCAAATCAAGTAAACTCGCTACACACGCTCGTAACATGATCCTAACTCTAATCCTGTCCCTCAGGTGTAGCAAACTTCAAAATGAGCCATTTCAAAACAATTTCTGACTGAGATTTCCCCACGGTCGCCTCTCCATCTGCTCAAAATAGCTCATATAGTGTACGGAGACCTAATTCAAAAAGTGTTTGCATGCGGGGCAAAAGGCAAAAGTTAAACACGTGGACTTAGCTGAGCTTAGCTTAGCTTTAGCCTCACTCATATATACTTAGGAGTCACGTGTGTACTTGAATTTTTATATAATTTTGTTTGTAGGACTAACTTTTTCAGTACCTACCTATTTAATATTCCTAAGATAGGATATATCGTCGCTCGTATGACTAAAGGTCCTATCTCATTTTTGTCCATTGTTCAGAAAACGCGTTTTAAGGTTTTGACATTTCTAACTTTCAGATAGTTTCGTTCCTCGCAGGTCCAGCATATTTATTTTTATATGCTTTTGTAGATAATTTCAAGTACTTTAATTACACGTTGAAACTTTTGACCTATTTGCATTCTAAATACCTGTTTTGATTAATCAAAACAGATAGGTCACTTAGTGAAAACTTTGTTTTATTTAAAATAAGCTGTCTTTTTTTAGTTACGACTTTTTTTAGACTAATTATGGAAATAAATATACAAAATTTATGTTGTTAATGCTTTATTAGTGTGTTTTGTTTAGTAAGTTTAATGCTACAATACTGTATTTAATTCAACAAAACACCATAACTTTACCAAGTACCTAACAATAAAAAACTACTTAATCAGCCTCATTTTGAGGTTGCAATAGGTAATTGAATATTATGAAGTTTAATTGTAATAATAATTAATTAATCAATTAATAATTAATTACCTTGTGATCCAAAATGTTAAGAGGTACAACGATTAGTCAGATGGATAGAGAATTTTGCGTTGACTAACATAGCGGTCCTAACTCAAAACAGCCAAAAAGTGAGATAGGACCTTACCGTTTTAGTCATACGAGCGACGATATAGGATAAGTACTAAAATTACACGTTCAATAGGATAGGTATACCATAGACCTAGGATGTACACGAAAATATTCTAGGTTTGTGAGGTATACATTATACAGGGTGAATCGTTCAACTGGGCCACACACACCACAGATGTAACTCGATGTGGATATGGCCAAACCCGAAACTATGGAGAATAGCCAAAAAATACGGGCGGCCGATTTTGATAAAAAAAAAATAGTACTTATAAGTACTTACCTATACGTAGATTAGAAAAACGTAATTTTTATATAATATATACGAGAATCAAACCAGTTAATTAAAAAAAATAAATCAATCTTTATTATTTCGCCATGTCATCAGTGTGGCTTATAAGGATCAAATTTTAGGAAGCTGGCCAACCAAAAGTATGGTCTAATTTTTAAGAAATTGCTGTTAAATTATTCTTATTACGATAGAACTTAAATTATTGTTTGAAAATTGTCCCGAACGTCAGTAACACGTTAGTAGATTTTTCTCGAATCACCTACAAACATTTTTGTGCTAAGTTTTGGAATCGAATCTAACTTTAAGTTAGTCCAACCAAGTTTCCTTATCGCACGTCGCTTACTATACTCCCCTATGTATCTTTTAGATTGAAATATATGGTTTTTGGTAGATTTTGTAAGTTTCTCGTGTCTTTTGACTTATAAAATAAATAACATCAAAATCAATACACTAAGCTTTTGAACGACACAGAGGCAACCACCCGTTGACTTTGTAAAGGTCGGTAAAGATCAACAGCAATATGAAATAAAAAAAGGACAGGAATACAATTGATAAGATATCATCATCATCATAATCATCCATCATCTAATAATGAGTAGGTTTATAATTATCACTGTTTACTATCAGGCAGAGTGCATGTTTGATTGGGTTATAGAATTGTTCATATGTCATTTCTAAATCATGTTGTGTTTAGTATTTTCTATGATCTGTTATGTGCACCTATAAAATAAAATAAAATAAATAAATCTGATACCAGTCCCTGCTGGACATCCTGCTGGATAGGATGGTATAGGTAAGCTCTCCCCAAGGAGGCTCAGGTCCACTGGACAATTAATGTCAAACATCAGAAGAAATGTGGTCAAACGCAAGCCTATCAACAAAAATCACACTGAATCTGGTCTTCGGCTCTAGTTCCTGGTATATAAACGCTCCATCTCGCCCTACACTACACCACGCGTACTTGGTAGGTGTTAGTTCGGTCAAAAAGACTATGTTTTCGCTAAAAGTCCGGGCTGAGCTAAAGATGCGACTAAATTACACGAATTAATTTATTTTGTCTTTCAAGTCTATTTAGTATACTCGGTTCGATGCTTTTTAGTTGACGGTCCTTAACTTACTAAAACCATAGAATAATAAACTAAAACTATATCCGTCTTTTACATTGCCGTCTATTTGACATATAGATCTGTCAAGTAAAGCCTGTAAAATTGGCCCCACTATCTCTTCACTATCTACTTACTAAACTATAAAATTGTATGGTGACTTGCAGCTGCAGGGACTCTACTTAGGTACCTACCCGCAATTTTCCCTATCAAAACCATACTTTTCATGCCTATTATGAATTTATAAAAATGACGGCTAGCGAACACTCGCTCGGCATCATTTCGTTTCTAACACGCGGAATAACGTTACATATGTACTATTGGTAATAAACGCTTTATTTTTATATTACGTTATAAAAGTCGGCTCGACCGTTGTTAAATAGCCCTCAATCACTGTGGGAGATTAGCAAGGATTACCGTTGCAAGGCATGCCATAAACACGCTTTTTATTAAGCTATTTATATGCACACACGACACGTTATATAACGTAACGTTGCGGCGAAGTTGTTATGAATAACGTTATATTAATATAACTGGCAATATTAACTTTGTGTTCCACAAACTCGCGCCAACTTTTTCAATAAAATCGGTTTGATATCGGTAACAAGTTAATTGGTATTCATTGAAGGGCTGGTGTATATATTTGTTTGTCGTCTTATTTGGCGTGATAGGCAATTTGTTATTTTAATCTATGTAAATATTTATGTTTTTCGGACGGGAATGTTTGCAAAATGTGCAGTTAAAAATGTTCGATGCTATCTGTAACAAAAGCCATGGAACAAATACCTACTTGAAAGAATGAAGTATGTGATTTTTGTTGTAGCTTAAGTAGTCTACTACGGAATTTTTAACGTATCCCTGCCGTGTCAATTTAATTTTCATTCGCGGGTTATGACCTGAAGTTTACTCAACATGCAGCATCGCTTGTACATCTATTGTACTAAGATCTCTGCCTTTGGCCCGAGACAGCCCCCTTTCTCTGTAAAATGTCAGTGTTAACAAGGCAGGGTAGACCAGAATAGACTGGTATCCGGGAAACAGAATTCGGGTAGTGGCGGCGGTGATGCCGTAGTTACGGCAACTGCATTGTAGTAACTAAACAATAACACTTTATAAACTACTTTAAGTGTTAATGACAAAACTTTGTTTCGGTTTTGAACGTCGATTTTCTTTAAAAGTTGCGCTTTGGCATGGCTCTAACGTTATCCTTTTATGCACATACGAGTAGAAGTGGCAAAGAAAACACATTTTGTATTTAAGGTATTTTTTCTAGGCTTTTCTCAATGTTTGTGAATAAAATGCAGCATTTGAATATTTTAAAATGCTCTTTTCTTGTTATCACGAGTCTGTTTTGGACTAAAAAGAATCAAAAGCGATTACTTATTGAAATATGCGAATATCGGGTATCTATCACATGCAATGCACGCACGCCAAGTCAATTTAGATTTTGTGAAAGACATGTACCTTTATCGAGTTTGAGGTATGATCTGATTTACGTTCGTTAATTATTCGCGAATGAACGATGACCGGTTAAAAAATCACGTAACAGTCAACGGTTTTGTAATTAAGATAATGTGACCGGCTGTACGTGCGAATAATGATGGCAAATACATTCATTAATCATTTATATCGAACCGTAGCCGCATGGTGGGACAATAGCAGGACATTTTAGATCGGTGCTATCTATAACGAATTTCTGTAATAACGTTTTATTAACGCTAAATGCGTTGCGTTGACACATTGTTTCAGTTGATTAACATGCGGTCTGTAGATCAATTGCGATAGCATGGTTCGCTATTAGCGGACGTTATTTTAGCAACTAAGTATTTTTGTTAGTCTAACATTTCTACAAAAAAAAATTATTAAAATTTTGATAATTTTATGCGCTTCTTCACGGTATTGCGGAATTTAAAATAACAAAACCTATTAGCATAGTTTTTACGGTGTAGATAACATTTGTTTAATTTATAAAATAAAACAGATTTCATTTTGGGGTAGAAAAACGTTGGCACTTTTTGTATGGACAAGGTATAGGTATAGGTCGGTACTTATTCTAATGCTCTATAGTGTGCAATGGTATAGTCTGTCGTCTATCCTCTAATATCTGGTTTGTGGCTTATTAGGAATTAATAGGTAAGCCTTACCTACTTACCTATATCTACATGTTTTTATTTTTGAACACAGACATTATTAGTTAAATATTCCCAATCCCGGACCTACTTGACAAACACTATCATTTGTTATTGTTAATTACTAATCCAAGAATGAATAATAGTCCAACCTGGCGGCCGCTTGTAACAGCCGAATTATTCAAGTGATTTATTACAAAGCGCCGCCGTAAATCTGTGTGATATTGCTATTGTCTATTAAATAAACAATTATGGAAATCGCTTTGAGGTGTAAGTTTATATAATCGACTATAGAATCACCCGCAGTTTTCACCCACAGCTACGTTTTTTCTCGTGGAAATTCGAAACTTTTGAACTAAATTAGAACTGGAGCTCTTCAAGTCGCGAGTGAATAGGTATCTTCTAGGCAAGCATGTACCATCGTAGACCGCGTCGTCACTTTCCATCAGGTGAGATGGCAGCCAAATGCGGGTATTTAGTAATAAAAAAAAACTTCAGAGTTCAGCGATCATGTGACTTGGAAGCCGTAGTAACACAAAAATGCAAAAATGTATGGATTTGACAGTTTCAATAGGTACGCAGTTTGTATGCAGAGTTAGGGTGGGTTTTTTGATCAATAGTTAAGGTAACTAATGGTACCTAAACTCTAACAAATTTTGACCATTGGTTAGAATTTGTTAGAATTTTTAACCATTGGTTACCTTAACTATGGATAAAAAAACCCGCCCTTACTGTGGAAATTTTCAAATTTGGAATGAAATTTCTCCTGTTGCATTTCTATCAAAGTTACATGATCACCCTGCAGCATTGACTATAAATCCAGTTGACCAATGATACAACTTGCCCTCATACGAAAATTAGTGGTGTATTTCAACTACTATTTTCATACAAATCACAGGTCGTTGATGTCTTTTGTTCCATCTTACTCTGTCCTTTGTAATTTCGTATAGCTTTGTCTCGTTTTGTTACCTCGTCCCCTGCCCGCGCAGGTGAGTCGTGTTTGTACGAGAAATTATGTTCACGAGCTATCAACGGGCTTTATAATCTTTGCCCTGCAGATATCAGATTCATAGTCGTCACTGGCACCAGAGACACACACAGCCCCACACACCTTTGTTTCTAGCACAGCAGGGGGTCTAGCAAAGATCCCTTTCCATTAGCGCTAACGCCAAACGAGAACTCCAAAATAAAATGTATAGGAATGACATTCCCTGCGGAAAACTGACATCCACTAGTAAAGTCATTCCCCATACATTTTGAAGTTATCTTTTGGCGTTAACGCTGATGGAAAGGGATCTTTGCTAGACCCCCAGATCCGTCCAAAGTGGCGTTTTATGGGGGAGGCCTATGTTCAGCAGTGGACATCTTCCGGCTGTTGATGTACTAAACATAGGCCTCCGCCATTACGGAAGGTTTGCTTTAGCACTAACACGCTTCGCAGGCATTTTAGTAATCACAGTAGATTATAATTCTGACCGAGAAGAATGCTGCTGTGCTGCCCATTTCCTGGATAATCCAAGCCAGCTCTTAGGCCCCCCATACACGTTAAATTTTATTGATCAGTCTTTGTGATTGATCAATTTTATTGATCGTGTTGGGTTAGTATTGAGCAATGTTTTTCGGTTTACTGTATGGAGAAAACATTGACGGAAGTAGACTCGTCAATTTAATTGATCAATAAAATTGAACGTGTATAGGGGGCTTAGCAGCACCCACGGGAAAAGATGGGGATGGGGGTGGCCCTTATATTCTTATGCCAGGACCGTCGAATAATGACCATTTCACTTAAAACTGTAACGTACGACAGCTCTAGATTTCAATTTGTAATTTTCCCAAGATGAGATTATGTGAATTGTCAGCAAACATAATTTTGCGAGGGTTAAGCCCGAACATTCTCAAATTTCCGGCCGCCGCTGGCCCGGTGCCGGTGTTGGCGTGTACGTGGCGTGTGTAATGTTTAATTCGATCCCGGACGGTTCCGGTTCCTTCGCCTATTGGAGTACCTACAGGGTTGTCAGGTAAGAGGGGAAAAATATATGATATGAGGATCTGTGGATATGAGTGACCTTTTTTTTCTTACATTTTGGCAACACACATAGTTTAAATAAACCAGCTAAATAGCCAGTGTCAAGCATTGTAATTTTTCAATTTGTTCATCATCATCATCATTAACAGCCTGAAGACGTCCACTGCTGAACATAGGCCTCCCCCAGAGCACGCCACCTTGAGCGGCTGCTCGCCTCCTGCATCCATCGGCTCCCCGCGGCTTTCACCAGGTCGTCGGTCCACCGAGAGGTCCAATTTGTTAGGTATAGAATATTTCACGTAAAAGTATTAGTCACAGTCTGGGTAGCCATAGTCCAGTCTAACGATCGTTGTGCAGTCTAAGTCATGCCCTAGTAAAGTGGTGGCAACTTTACTAGGCGCTTCTATGGAATTTTGGAAGCAACACGAAAACCACGTTTCAGCACATTATATCCCACACTCATGCTCGTCATTCAGCAATTAATGCGTTTTTGAAAAATAATACTATGCAGCAACGTGAACTTTTCCGCGTTTCCGCCAAAACTCTGAGTTACCTTTCTCTATGAAACGAAAGTTATTAATATACCAACCTAGCCAATGAGATCCTCTACATAACCACGTTCTATGGTACAGTCTATGTTAGTATCGTTGCATATTGCAAGTCTATTTCGTTTAAAAAAAGGTAAGTGTTGTTCCTTGAGTTAAAGAGAGAAAGAAGGTAGTATGTACAAGACAAGTTCAGTGGTTGAGGCCGCTCTAAGGGCTCTACCAGTTTTAAGCAAACCGAAAGGCCTTTGGCAATTTTTTGAGGTCAACTGGAGGAACCATTGTCGGCCTATAATTTGCTTTTAAAAACTTGATGTTCTAGGAAAAGCTTGTTAGGACGTTGAAATGCGTTGGTGATTAACTGTATATTGTGACTGTATAGCGAGTAGTCGAACGTCGTTTGCGATGAACTGCATGGTTGTCGAACGCCGTTTGTGACCAAATGCGCTTGTAGCGATCTCTTTATTATACATATACTTACCAGAAGAAGAAGCCAGCTGGTGGCAACCCTGAACTGCACCGTGTAGTTGCAGTGAGACCCCTGTGACCGCAAGCACGCGCCGGCTAACTCATCGCGACTACTATACCAAACTTGACTCAAGAACTGGCCACGGCGAATTTAGAATTGAGTTTCTTTGTTACTATTTGTTGTGTTTAGTGTTTACTTTAAGTCGATTAACGTTGAAATATTGTTCACAAGAGTAGCACCTGTACGAAGAGTCGCAAGCTATTTAAACAACTTCAACTAACGTGTTCATCGAATTAATTTTTTTAAAACTGTTTTTCATAAACTTAAAGCCACAGCTTTTGTTGTTTATGTCTCTGTATTTTTGGGTTGTCTGGAAGAGATGATCGCCCACTGTGCCACTTTTAGGGTATAAGCAACGCATTAGTGGCACGTCTATTATAATGGATGTCCAATATATCCATAGGCTACGCGGAAACCTCTTACCATTAGGAAGGTTGTCGGTATACTTGTTTGCTACCAATGGCATTAAAAAAACTTAGCTGTCTATAATTATATTCTGTGACTATACTAGTTCCTTACTCTTTTCACCAAATTGCTCGTCGTCCAATCGTTGAATCCAACGTCGTTAAACAATTTTCTATGGTTAGGTGTTTATAGCTTTATTTCAACTTTACTGCCAACAAGGTGAGCCACAATAAAATGGGCCATAATAACGAATGACCGATCGTTATTAGGACCTCCAAAGCGCAAAATTACACATGACTAATTAGCGGTGATCAAACTGACAGCCAGCGCGTTACCAATGACACAAAGCTAATTCTAACTGCATCATCTGAGCGAATGAAACGTAATTACATGCGTTGGCGAGTGACACAGCCGGGCTGCGACCGCTGAGAGCGCAGCTGTGACCGGTCGGAATACAGACGGACGGTAGACGCATCGCCTGTGATGTTATATTCAGTTGTAATAACGACTAATCCCTGACCTATGCCAGAAATTACTCCCTTTTGTCCGTCAACAGGGGATTTCAGCACGCTGTCTATGAATGCGTTAAGCTTTATGCATAATGCAACGATGTCTCCCAGTATAAAGTGCATTATCATATGCAGGTAAAACGTATTCGTGACACGTTACATTACCGCCGAATTGTGAAGTCACAGTGGAAATCCAAATAGAATACTGAAAAGCGAAATCGTTCTTTTCAATCTAAGCGAAGGGATGTAAAGCTTTCTCATTGCTAAAAATAATTTAAGTAGGTACCTATATTACTAGTACTAGGTAACATTTTCAATAAACAATGTTGATATAAAGAGCTTTTTAAGCACATGTAGATTTAGCTCTAAAGATAGTGTAGCATATTTCACAATGAATCCAGTGTAATTAGGTCGGTGGAGCCAATGTTTCCCGTTTCTCTAACAAAAGAACGTGTGTATTTAATGTAATTAACTGTTTGTAAGTTCTTGCGTATTCCACGCTCCCCTCTTTCTTGTGGATTTAAACAATTACCGTTCATTAGGATGCACACACAGCGGGCCTTTGTAATGCAAATCCATTGTTTTGCGAACTACCCACACTTTTGTGTGAATGCATGTTAACGGTGCGGAGCAAAATATAATTTAAAGTAGGACGTTGCGTACTGCGCGCTGCTTCAAATGAAAAGCAATTTCATAAGTGGAATGCAGCTGAAGTTGTACACAAGTTCGTCTAACTTTATATAAAATTCAATATTTGGTTGCGAGTGGGGCACGCCGCGGTCCCGCACCGCTACCTCAAACAGTCTCGACTCGCCCGACTGGAGGAATTTAGAGGCTCCACCATAAAAATAGTAAACACAATTTATGTTTGTGAAAAGATAAATCTCGGTCTTGCAAACACAGTACTCGTATCTCGAGGGGCAGAATCTCGCAACTTTGATTCGATTCGCGAATTTGACGTTGGCATACAGAAAATATTGCAAATCCAGTTTGGCCGTAGAATATGGATGTGACGTTGCTTGAGACATTCTAGCTTTCTTCTGTGATCGTAATCCAGTCTTTATTAACAGCAGCTAGAACGTGAACCTCAAATTGGTAGGCAGGTACTCACAATATTTCTAATTTAGGTATATTTAAAAGGTTAAGTATCCTTGTCAAGATAACTCGCCTAGGTACTTAGGTGTTTGTTGTTATGATATTAGAGGTATATTCCCAGTTGCGCCCACATGGATTGTCCCCGGGTGGCGACTGGGAAGCTATTACCCCCACTTCAAATCGCTGTACATTGCTGAGTGGATCGTCAACGCCGTCTTTGCTGTATGAGCCGTTTGCATCCTTAGCCACATATTACTAAATATATATATTACTACTATAGTGCTTTTCGCATACTACAAAGCTGTCGGACGATAAAGAGCTCACCCCGTCGTCGTCGCCCAAGACACGTTTTGAGCGACCCGGATTATCATAAAGCAGCCGTTGTTTCGGCTGCGCTAGAATCACCGGACCAGTTTAGCCCTTCTGACTTAGGTACCGCTTTCGGCACCGGTATAGGACACCAGCGTAACACAACCAGACACCGACCCCGCCGCCGAGGTCGACGTACCCCCTCATAGGTTAGCTAGAACAATCGCGACTTTCCATAGGGTCCACTCTTCCAGTGGACGTAGCCTTCTCGATCCTCCTATCTCTGGAACGGCCCAAGCCGAGGCTCGCACGCCAGGGGTGCCCTTGAGCTAGTTGCCTCCCACTTTTGACGGCTGGGTGCATTATGCGCCTGCCCTTCCGCCCGGTGACGCTGTAAAGGTCAGTAGAGTCCAACAGCATTAGCTCGTTCAAAAAAAAAAGTCGACAAAGAGCTGAATACTCAATCAAGTGATTCGCCATTCAAGACAACGATCGTCAGCCACTATAAAATATGCATTGTGTTTTCACTTTAAAATAACCTTACAGCGGAACTTCCATTTGCGAATTCACTTTATTTTACTTTGTAGTTGTAATAGGCTAAACAAAGAAGCTACGTGCGGTTTTCTACGAGAAGGACTTTATGTTAATTTTATTGTGTACATGCATGTCGTTGGGGCCTTATTGTCGTAAAGTCGACTAATGAAACGGACCTCGGGAACGCACGGAGAGAAGACAATTCTTTCTTTACGTTTCCCTAGGGGGATATAACAATAATGAAGTACCTCGTAATTAAAACTGGACATCAATCTATGTTAGTACCTATTGTTAATGTAGATGCTAGACGAAACTGGAATAAAAACCATTTACTTAAACTAGAATTTTCTCTCCATCCCAAGGTTGTCTGGAAGAGATCACTTTAAGCGATAAGACCGCCCATTGCACTAGCAATTATAAGTCTATTAAGTTTCTTTGTATATTTATGTTTATTTGGTGTACAATAAAGAGTTTATCTATCTATCTATCTAGAAATGCACCATCGTAGACAGCGTCATCACTTTCCAAAAGGTAAAAAAATGATGAAATGTATATTGTATACTTACCTCATCATCATCAACAGCCTGAAGACGTCCACTGCTGAACATAGGCCTCCCCCAGAGAGCGCCACCTTGAGCGGCGTCTCGCCATCTGCATCAATCGGCTCCCCGCGGTTTTCCATCCGGAAACCCGCGCGCGCGGTTTTCTCGTCGGTCCACTGAGTGGAAGGCTGGCCTACGCTGCATCTTCCGGATTGTGGTCGCCACTCGAGACCCTTTCTTCCCCATCGGTTGTCAGTTCTGCGAGTGATATGGCCTACCCATTCCCATTTCAACTTGCTAATTCTAAGAGCTATACTAATAACTAAAAACAACCTTAATACAACCTTACGTGTCTTTACTTTTCTATCCATTTGTAACCGAGCCGAGTTCATGTAAAGAAAATAAGAAATCTGAGTTATTTTTGCGTGTGATTTATTATTTATTAAAAAAAATATCGAAAATAATAAGAGGTTGAATGTTTTACGTATTTGAATCAAGCTTAAACAGCAATAAGCTTTCACAGTTTCAGGTCTAATAAATAACACATGAGTACTTAATACTGTTTATTTAGGTAGGTATTTCTCCAGAAGTGAAGAAGCCTAGATTAATAAAGTAATAAACAAAGAAAATTAAAGACAACGAATTTCAATAGGTAACTACTCTCAACAAGGCTGAAAAGCGGGAATAATGCAATTATTATCTGTGTCAATGTAAACTTATCGGAAAACGCGTTCAGATTGGTTTCGATCTTTTATTGTTTGTACAAAAAAAAAACAGCTTTACTTTTTCCACGTTTTTCTATGAACTTAATATATTAGGACAAATTTTTATTAGGACAATTTCTAAGGCGAAGCATTTTTATAGATAACCGGCGGACAACAGAAGAGCTTCATAAGCCCCATACACGTTAAATTTAATTGATCAATAAAATTGACGAGACCACTTTCGTCAATGTTTTCTCCATACTGTAAACTGAAAAACATTGACCAGTTACTAACCCTACATGATCAATATTACTGATCAATCACAAAGATTGATCAATAAAATTGATCGTGTATGGGCCGCCAGTTCTCAATCAATACAATACTTATTACGTTGATGAGTTCGCATACCTAAGTACTTGGAGATAACAGAAGATTTTAATGTTCCGAGGAGAACGCTGCTGCCCATTCTCTCTTCCCGTGGGTGCCGTAAGAGCCGGCTAAGCGAATACTTAGCTGACTCTTACGGCACCAACGGGTAGAGGTGGGGTGGTTCTATTCTCACACCGTCGGGACCACACGGCAAAGCCTCGAACTCACTATGACTCGCGTGCTAGCCTGTAATTTTACCTCCGTATTCGCCAGCTACATTACCAGTACAAACTACCAAGTTGCTCTTGTAGGAAGGGCCGAATAACCCAAAAAATGCGATAGGCAGGTACGTTATGGGCGGCCGTGTTGCTTAACATCAGGTGAACGACTAGCTCGTCACGTTATTCAATCGCATAAAAAAAAGTTATTGATACCCTTCGCTGATATAAACAACAGTTTCATATTGTCTTAGCTTTTCACGAATAGAATGTGACACCTTTACATTACCAAATGTAAAAGAAGTAATCGTGTCAGTTTGTAGAGCATCAGGATTTAAAAATACACGCAGAAATGAATACCGGAAGTACCGCTAATTTTACTGAGTTTGGTCTCTTGCTATTGGTCGTGGTCTGCTCCCGGGAGGTTCGCTCTACCCGGAATAGGATTACAGAAAATTGAATTTGGAATGTTAATTGTTTAAGTTTTTCAGTGAAACGTGTAGAGGGTGCGCTGTTCAGATGAAATGGTGCGGGGTCCAGAGCTTATTTCTAATATAGTTACAACCCTCAAAGAGAATGAAGTTTTAGTTCATAAAACATATTTAGACTTTAAGAAGAAACTCGGTGTAGCTTTTAACAATTTGAAAGAAACAAAATATATTATGTATTTATTTATCTGAAAAAGTCGTCACGTTTTTCATTATCATGCGAATAGCCAAAGAGTGGAATGCTTTGGCTGTTCGCATGATAAGATCTGTGTTTCCCGAAAACTACAACCTTATAATCTTCAAATCGAAAGTGAACAAGTATCTCTTATTCTAGGCAAGCGTAACACATCCTAGACCATGTCGTCTCATCGAAGCTTATAGCTTCTACCAACGCATCGACACCTATGAGCCTTGTCTCTGAAATTAATTGTAACCGTTCAGTAAAATACTCTATCAGTTTTAAAAAGTCGAAGCATCAATTTACTGTGTTCATAAAGTCACCGCATGTTCGCTAGTCTATTAGCCAGATCTATGGCACCAAATACTGCCGACCTTGCAGATAACGAACGAATATTTTCCCGAATATGGTCGCGGCTCGTATAATTTCAGTTTATCAGCACCGTGGGTAGATACAGGTTAAATTTATAGGACAGGCACAATAAAGGCGAACGGTGGTAACAAAGCCGCACTGAGCCTTTCAAGTTACTGAACGTTGTCACAAATGTCAGATATGTTTAATGGATGATGGGATCTTGAATTTAGGCCTCGATCTATTTTCCCCTAGTTTCCAGAGTTTCACAATGGCAAAAGACTCGCGAAATGTGTGAGTTTTTACGATATGGCAAAATTAATTGATAGATCTTCACTGATAGGCGCCCTGGTCTGTGCTGCTGCTGACGCTGATAGACTATCAGAGATCTGTCAATGTTGCCATATCGTAATCATATCGAACATAGACCTAGTTGAGAGTAACAAAAAGGAGATGGGGAATTTTACTATATTCTAGGTCTGTGATATCGAATGTATACTGTGAATGTATACATATTGTGATAGGTATATACATTCGGTCTGTATAAAATGAAGAAGCCTGAAAAAGCTGTACCCTAGCTCATTTATAACAAAAAACGTGTTAAAATAATAGGATGTTGTATTATGAGTTGAAGCTAAAAAATAAATTTGACATCAGAAGTTTGAATAATTAAATTTTACAAAATTCTAATCTCACAAAACTTATCAAAACCCCGAGAACTTAAGTAGGTGGCACACTTAATTTAAGCAGAAATTAAGTGAAGCACTCATTTAAAAAATGAGACTAAAGCTATTTATTTAGTGAATGAATGAACATTAAAATCTAAGCCGCGCGCGCCCCGGGGAAATCAGGTCCTGGTTCACGAAACGTTGACGCGAGCGGGCGCGACAACCTTTCCTCATATTAAATTTTATCCAGGATTTTTATCAGAAAATATTAAAGTGTGATGGATATGTTAAGTTTTAATATTTAGTACGCTGTAAGAAGTAGCTACTCTGCACAGCGTGCTCCGTAGTTTCACCGTAATTTAATTAATGCATATAAGATATTGCTTAGAAACTCAGTACATATTTTTCATGTTCTAAATACGTGTAGGGTATCTATTAATTATCTTCTTACTTATAAGTTTACTATAAAATTGTCTAATATAACTTTTACATCAGCTAAGTTTTTAACCCAGTAGTTACCTACATTTTATTGATAAATATCACCGTTGTCAAGGTTTTTAATCTTTATCAGTCTGTTCATTCTTTCTTATACCTTTCAGTTTCATTAAAACGTCCGGCTGCAGTTAAAACAATGGTCTCTGCTAAAAGAAAACCGGGAAATATCTCAACCAGACGGAAAAGTATTGAGTTGGTGATTAAAGTAAGAGATACCTTTACTTCATTCGAGATTCTGCCGCAGTCAGTTAAATGTTAATAAATACAGTTAAATGTTAATAAATACTTAATATAATTTTGCACAGTTACTTGCCTAATGCGCAACGTGCTATGGAGAGAGCTATGCTCGGTGTTTCTCTGCGAGATAAGATCCGTAATGAGGATCGATCCGCAGGAGAACTAAAGTGACCGTTATAGTTCTTAGAATTAGCAAGTTGAAATAGCAATGGGCAGGCCACGTCGCTCGTAGAACTGACAACCGATGCGGAAGAAAGGTTCTCGAGTGGCGTAAATAAATAAAAACGAATTAATCAGAGTTCCATCTGATTCTCCATTAAGTTTATTGATGGTACCATCAATTTTCATTCACGTTTATAGCACTACTGTCCATGCTTATCGATCTATCTCTATATGGATAAAAAGTAATCTCTTCAAGACAACCTTTGGATGGCCTAAGGTCGTCTGGATCGCTTTTTAGCAACATGACCGCCCATTGTAACCTACTTATAAGTTGTTTCCTATTGTTACCTTGGTGTCAATAAAGAGTTTATCAAGCTATTATCTATCTATTTATCATTCGGGGATAATATGTAACATTGTGTCAAAAATATAAAGAAATAACCAGTTTCACACTTAAAGAGTGTATTTTGTTGTCTTCATACTTTCTTTTATATCACAGTTGAATGAAAATAGAACGCGGCAAAAAGTTAGATACCAAAACTGGCGGTGTAATTCGACATCAGGCCACATTTACACCGAAACCCAGCAATAAAATATCACAAGCCAAATTACGCAGACGTATTGTATCCAAAAATTATAATAACTGGAGTAATGCCAACGGCCGCGGCTTGAAATCCAGCCCGCACCTCCGCACCCCTTCTAGCCACAGGGGTCGCAAAAAATGTGTATAAATCTACATGCAAATACGTAGAGACATGTGGGAGAGGCTCAAATTGAAACTAAATTGGTTGAAGACAGGGCTGGATTAAGGTGGATGAATGAGAGTACCTTGGGGTAGATCGTGCATAGAGTTAGTAATGCCGTTGAGTGTCGTGAAAGTAAAACTGTGTTTCTAGTTCGGGTCACTGTCTCTATATTGAGAGACTGACTTCTCAAAAATAAATTAAGTATACGTAGATCAGGCTATAAACATTGAGTGCCTTAAATTGTAATAATTCTAAACATCAAAAACATCGCAGGTTTCGTAGCTTCGTGTCTGTGCTACGGTTAAATGTAAACTATTATGTTTGAACATCTTTTTGAGATTATCGCACATAGCCACTAACCCAACCAACCCATCAAAAAATTAACACGCTAAACAAGACGGCAATAGTGAAAAAAATTTAGAGCAAATGAGTGCATTTAATGCACCTTCAAATTATCTGGATGAATTAAGTTTAACAACGAGGAGTGTAGTTAATTCACCTATCAGGTGATTTGCTGAACTAAGCCTACCGCCCCCCGTCGGTTTTTAGTACAAAATAGTAAACTAAGTTAATTTTGTCACTGACAGTTCTAAAAGTATTGCGGTCCTTGTCATTTCAGCTTCTTTATGACAGAGACAGCCCCATTTTTATAACTGCCAATTTAGATAATTTAGGACTTTGAACAACAAACTTCGACACAATGTTGTAGCATCAGCAAAATTTCTTAATAACGTTAATTTTAGCCCTCTCTCTCCTCTGTTGTCAGCTTCAGCATCAAGAGCACCGTATAGGACTGGGAATGTCATAGGTCGCTTGTTTGTACATTGCGTGTTTAGCTGTTTAGTTAGTAGAAAATTTACACCCATAAGCGTACAATTAGCACGTAAAGCACACATAGTTATAAGGTTCTGTGGGTGTGTGTAAGGTACTTGTACCTTACACACATACAGAACCAAAGATCCAAAGTTATAAAACTTTGGTTGGCACATCGAGGCAAGGGCTTAATTAGCTGCACAGAACCTCTGCATCCTTGGGAAGGTTAGACAGTATTTCACATTGGGACAGGCCTTAGACCTTTATCAAGCAAGTCCGGTTAGGTGTAGAATACCGCAGCCACCTCTGGGATGATTCAGCTAAGTATCAGCTCGAAGCCTTCGACTTGATACAAAAACGAGCCGTAAAGCTCATTGGCGACGATAAATTGGTGAAAGTAAACTGCAAAGCCTCGAACACCGACGTAAGGTTGCAGGTCTTCGGAGAGTGTGCGATGGTATTGCACAATTTAATTCTCCCATCCTCATTTTACCATCGTACAACTAGACGCACGGAAACACGGCATCCGTATATGGTAGAAATTCCTCGAATACGTAGAAAGCGTTTTGACTCCGCATTTATAATTCGGACAGCAAAGTAATGGAACAACCAGCGTCATTGTTTCCTGACAAAAATAATCTGGGAGTTTTCAAGGCTAGAGTGAACCGGTATCTTCTTATGCAAGCATGCTCCATTGTCGACTACGGCATCGTCACTTACCATCAGGCGAGGCCGTGGTCAAATGTAAGCCTATACATGATTAAAAATAAACAATAAAGTACCGCAAACGAGGTTCGTTGTAATTTTGTTTACCGAATGATCGAATGAGCATGAGTCTGGGACGCGTATATACCCATGGCATCTCTAACTTCATATATATGCTCTGTGCGCTATAGGGTAACATGCCAAATTCGGTCCTGTCCAAAGCAGATGTGCCAATTCATTCCGTGGCCAGACTTGACTCGGATTGGGACGAGATCCGCGTGTCCGATTGCATATCACTTAATCTATTGGCTAGCGAACCAGTGAGAATTGCGGCTCCGGTGACGAATTGTCCTCGCCTTTGTTGAAGTAATAGAATTTACAGGGTCCAAGTGCGGTGATTTGCTCTGTAGTTTAATACGAAATTAGATGAGTGCTGGTTAGGAGTACCTACGAGCTTTGCGATAAAGATAAATATAACTACCTGGCACGGTCTAAAGCGTGGTGTATGACAAGATCTACGTGTTTCAGCGGCTCGCAGTTCTGTTATTAGTAATAAATAAATACGAAAGAGCCAAAAAGGAGAAACAGGACAAGGACATTGACCTAATCTAAAACTCATTGAAAAGTCTTAATGTTAGATTGAAAATTAATATCGATCCAAAGAAACTAGACCAAAAGCCAATCGGTCAATATTTACCAATTGATTTAGTTGGGTTGTACAACCAAACAAGAATGCCCTTATTTTAACATTTGAGCCACAAGCGGTCAAACATCTCGCAAGAACAACCGAAGACTGATTGTGTGTTTGAGTTGCTTGTCTCGAACTCTATAACTGTACCACAGTGCGAGAGATAAGTATAGTTGGCTATCTTCAGCGTTTGTCTCAAAATATACGTTATTTTATAGAAACGTACGATTCACCCGACTCAAAGCTTAGGTAGGACTGTTTAGAATTTAGAAAATACTAGCAGCGCCTCGCGGTTCGCTCTACATGAATAATGACTACACAACCGGATTAAAAGTGATTGCTATGTTTCATGCTTGGACATAAACACAAAGTTTTATTAAAATACAAAACTATAAACAAGATGATTTTTTTATCTGGGCGTGAATGGCCAAAGCTGAAAGTATGGGGAATAGCCATTGAGGTAGGATAGTTAAATATACGAGGCCGATTTCGATAAAAGTAAAACTGTTTACTTTTTGTTACCTGAGAATCGAACCTCTTAATTTTGAAAACTACATACCCTAATATTGTCAAACTAAAGGAAAGGTCTAAATTCTAAGAAACCTGTTTTTATTCTCTTACTTTAACCTAATAGAACTTTTACTGATCGGTTGTTCTAAATTTTACTAGGTGGTAGGACATTTCTGCAAAGTTCGTCTAGGTAGGTACCACCGCTTTGCCAGGTATTCTGACGCCAAGCAGTAGTGTGCAAGCACAATCTGTGTTCCGGTTTTCAAACCGGAACACAGATAGTGCCCTTCAGGGCATTGTAGCTAGTAAAATTATTGGGCAAATGAGACTTTATGACCTGATTATCACAGTCTAGCAATCTGAATACTAGACTGTGTGATGTCTCAGGATGACATGCGCAGTGCAGTGTCACGCAAAACTTAGTTATTGTAATGTTTCGAGTGACAATGCAACTGTTATGGGCGGCCGTGTCGCTTAACATCAGGTAAACGCCTAACTAGTTACGCCATTCATTCTTCTCATTAAAAAAAAACGCCATGGTATGGACTATACCTACAGAAGTACATACGAACTTCGAGAGTTAATCTACCATATCTTTGCTGTGTCTACTCTACGCACCATTTGTCCAGTAATGTTTCGTGTCAACAAATCCACGGGAACTTTGTTATTTGCACAAAGAATTAATTAAGAATGTTTTGGAGCTTAACAAGTTCTGTGCAGGTGAAGTTATAATGAGCCGGGAGTTCTACCGTGATGAAGAAATTGGACAAGTTTTGATCGCCAGCAGAAAACTACAAGTAACATTGTTATTGCTATCGCAGTAGGTAATTTCTCTGAGAACATTGAGTAAGTTTATCGAAATTTACGCTAACTAATTGTTAGGTCATCAGAAAAATTTGGCGCCTTTTCGCTCACGACTTCTAAATATAGTAAGATATATGGTTTATTGCGCACTGAGAATTGAATGCTTGAACCGTCTTGAAAGTCCGATGCAAAGAGTACATAATTTACTTGGTCCGATGGTTAGCCTATGACCATCGGACTATCAAGACGTCTAGGCCTAGTCTATAATGGTCATAGCTATGTGACGTCACATTAAATTGAATATGGCGCCCTCCATAGAGGACATCTTATTCTATATATTTGTTATAGAGTATGAGCAAATAAAAAAAGTGTTTTAACGATGCCGCCATCATTATCAATAGCCTGAAGACGTCCGTCCACTGCTGAAAATCAAAAAGCAAAATCACGCCTCATAAGTGTGAGCCAAACATATTCACTCCAAATCTACCCAAAATACACATACTTAATATTATTAACCCCAAAATAATGTACATTAAAAGTGACTTCAATAATTAAAACCCGGCTCCCGACTACTAAAAAGTATGAAACATGATACCTATTCTAATCCTAATATACTCATCTGAATTTTATTTCAAACAGTAACTGCGTAAAAGCTCAACTACCTAGCTATTAGGGACCTTGCAGACAGATAGCGGTCCCGCGTTCGCACGTTTGCGCGTTCCGCGTTCACAAACATAACTCGTACGCGGAACACTCGAACACGTGACCGCTCTCTGTCTGCCAGGTCCCTTAGATATAAAGGTAAGCTACACCAGCCGGTATAGAGAAATGTTATGGAGTGTTGCCTCAATTAATAAACCCATTCCACCCGAAAGTTACACTAACATAATAGCACGCCCGAATAAACGCTACCTTTGTCAATAAAAACTCCGGCGTAGCATGGAAAAATTAACGCTACTGCTCTCTATGACTTGTCTGATACAAAATGCGATAGTTGTCATTCCTACTGCCAGTATGGAAACTATTGCTTGGGTTATTAGTGGGTATTTGGGTAAGTGTTAGTCGTTACCTATTATGATACCTCTATGATTGACTGTAATATATTTATTAATTTATTATACTAAGTAAATAAAGAATAAATAAAATAAAACAAACCCAGGGACAACATTAGACATAATATTATACAATTTTATTTTACCAGCTAAAAGAAAAACTTAAAGAATTAAAAAGAGAGCTTAAAGAAGTTCTTCGTATACATTAGACATTATTAATCAAAAAAGTTAAAAAAAAAAACAATTTTAGCAACCAGCGGGATTTGAATCCGCGCCTTCCAACTCACCGGATTAGACGCGCCAACTGAGCTATGGTCATATTATGACCGCTGACTACGCTACCAACGCATACATTTTTTTTAGATAAGTTATTTAGATTTCTGACACTAGTACTTAACAATTTAATGACCTCACAGCGCAATGAAGCGCTAATACACATTTTTTGAACCGGAAAGTAGGTACCTACATTGTACCCGCTGCGTATTGTAAACATCTGGTGTATGGATATTTGCTTACCATCAGGTGAACTTCCTACTCATCTCATAAATGATTGTTGGATGAATCTAATAAAACGTATCTTGGAGTGCATCTAGCGGCGTCTGAAGAGCGTCTAATCCGGTGAGATGGAAGGCGCGGGGCTTTCCATCTCACCGGATTAGATAAGTTGGAAGGCGCGTGATCGAATCCCGCTAAAATTAAAGTTGCTAAAATTATAAGGCACTATAAAACCTGTTCAAAAGAGTTTTATTTCGTATTGTCCTTACTGTTTATCAATATTGTATTGCTATGCAACTATTATTTCGCGTGGACACAAAAGATTGCTAAATGTTTGCGGAAGGACAATTGCGCGCAGTCCGGGGAATAATTGCTTACGGGTGCGGAATGTCCGGACTCCGGACTATCTGTGCCGTGGTCCGAAGTGCCCGGGAAACTGGTGCGTGTTCTGCGGTTGCGGTTGCATAGAAAATATGCATGCAAGGTGTATGATGTTCTCTACAAAATAATTGCAAGGAGTAAAATTCAAATATGTGAGCAGTTATAATGATTCTGGGAAATAGATTGCCAAATATTTATATAACTAAAAATAATTTAATCTATTTTTTTAACCTACATACAACATAATAGATAGAAGTTTTACGTTTTACAAACAGGCATTCGTTTTATTTTCGATGCTTTCTTTATTATTATTATTAGGAGCGCTTTCAATAAACCATCTTTGGATAAAAACTCAATAGATCTGATAGATATTCCAGCCAATCAACACAACGGATTTTAATATATCAAGAGTTTCCAAAGATTAATGGAACTGGCAAGTTATTATTATGCTACGCCATGCCACGCTAGTATCTCTGTGCCTGTGTGTATAACTAGAAGTAAAAAAAGTAAAATTAATTAGATTAATTTTATTGTAAAGGAAAAAATAATAACAAGCGTTATTAAATCCCGCATCCTGCAGTCATCATCCATCTATCTGTCTGTTGATTACGCAAAGCATGCGATACCTATTATAATCAAATTTTTAAGTAAGAAACAAAAAACCATCATAGCATTGTCAAAACAAACTCAAATCGCGGTGTTTCTAATTTAATTAGTATACTTTTTGCTCGAATCATCTAATCCTGAAGCGTCCCTCCCACTGTATCATACGCCGCGCCGTTGATCTCGATGCCGAGGGCGAGCATCCCAGCTTTCGAATTTCCCGCGTCGCTGTTTTGCACCTATGAAATATTCAAATGGCCCGCGGTGAGACAGTGCGACGGTGGGATGGCCCGGTGGGACTGATGGGACCGCTGCGTGCCAATTTATCAGATTGCTGATTCTTTATTTCTGACTGATTGTTTATTTGCCTGTCCCGGGTTCAGGTTTCACTGGGATTTTATTTAAACACTGCAGCTATTGGTAGTGTATATTTTGACGTATGTGGGTTGTCCTGCATGGCTCTGTTAGTGAGTTATCAATTTGGTTTCGTTGTATGTTTTTGTGTGACACTTTATTTGATAAACAAGTGAATGCGTAAGTAGCTCGCTTAATATAAGGGGCAAATTTCGCTTGCGGCGTCGGCACCGCCCTTTTAAGTCTAAAGTTACCGTGACCCAAATTACTTTATTTTTGTTTTACGCGAAAAGTTTGGTATTGATTTACCAATCGACTTTTGGGCACAACATAATTAAAACGCCACCGAGGCGATGCCAAAAAATAATTAAAAAAGTCAACGCACAACTGCCCATAACAATCACTCCCCCGATTTTCCGGACCCGATATCCGTAAATCGGGCAGCTTACCGGTAAACCCGGAATCAAACAGCGCGCCCGGGGCGTTTATCTACGGGTATCTTGCCACCAATAAAATTAAAAGTTCCCAAAGATCCCAAGAACACCGATATTCTTTCCGGAACTCTCCGGAATGATTCAAATCGAATTCCGGTTCTTTGACGGACCTATTTGTTTTTGGTAACAATTGAGCGGAGTGCGGGCGTGTTATATATCTTGATTGAGGTGAAAAGTTTCAGCTTTATTTCAGGCATTCAGGATTGAATAGAATTGAGAGATTAATAAGTTTGATTCTGGATTGATGAATTAAAACTTGGTCTCATTGTTACACCTTTACGAAATTGTGAATCTTGTCGATGAAACAGGTATATATATTTCGTCTACCAATCATTTTAACTTTTACTATACTCTTGGTACCTAAACAAATAGACTCTCGACTTTTAAGATATTTGTTTTGTCATGTTAACTTTAACAAAATGCAGAGTTAAAAAAATAAAACAATTTTTAAATATAACAGTTTTGTGTAAAAATGCTTTTAACCAGACCACAGCCGCATTAACATGTGGAATGTAATCAATTTAAATTTTTGATTGGGACACCGCATTGAGTGAATCCAATATTCATCCTCGCATGATGCCCGAACCCAACGAGGTAGATGCCATATTTTTTTTTGAACCTGTTAATGCTGTATGTGTTTACAGATCTTTACAGAGTCGCCGAGCGATTTACAGCGTCACCAGGCGCAGAGAGTGGCCGTGGCCGTGCCATGGAACAGAAATATTAGATAAGTACGTGTCTTTTCTAGGCTTATCATCATCATCATCATCATCATCAGCCTGAAGACGTCCACTGCTGGACATAGGCCTCACCCAGAGAGCGCCACTTTGAGCGGCCGCTTCCCTTCTGCATCCATCGGCTCCCCGCGTTTCTGACCAGCTCGTCGGTCCACCTAGTGGGGGGCTGGCCTACGCTGCGTCTTCCGGTTCGTGGTCGCCACTCGAGAACCTTTCTTCCTCATCGGTTGTCAGTTCTACGAGCGACCTGTGTGACCTGTGGCCTGCCCCACTGCCACTTCTACTTGTTAATTCTTAATTAGCTATATCAGTGTCTTTAGTTCTCTTGCGGACCTCTTCATTTTGAATCTTGTCTCGCAAGGAAGCTCCGAGCATAGCTCTCTCCATAGCTCGCTGCGCGACTTTGAGCTTACTCATAAGGGAGCACGTCTCAGTGCCATAAGTCATCACTGGCAACACACACAGGTTGAAAACTTTCGCTTTTATGCTTTGCGGTATTTTAGACGAAAAGATAGGTCGAAGTTTCCCGAACGCTGCCCAGCCGAGTTGGATTCTTAAAATTATGGTATTATTATTATGGTACGTGTTATCTTAAATTAGCATATACAGGGTGATTGGTTCGTAGACCGTATCCTTTCAGGGTGTGCTTAAACAGGCCCTGGGATATCTTTTAAGCCTAACATTAGTTCAGCGATTTTTTTTAAAGTTATTCAACATTTTCTGGAAATTGGGAAAGTTCCCCGTTTTCGACCTTAAATCACTGATTTACGAAAGTACGGGTATCAACTAATAAGTTTTTGGTTTTAATTACGTAAAAGAAACCTCAATGACTCTACTGACCTGTAAGACCTGTAAGGCCTGTTTGAACACACCCTGAAAGTATACGGCCTACGAACCAATCACCCTGTATAAGCTATCTCAATTATATTTAAATCCGTCAGTTTTAGCGGTGTGAATAGGAAACAAAAACACACAAAAACTTTCGGTAACAGCCTTAATTAAACAGATTGTCAGTCATTTAGTTATTTTGTTTAGTGCCGTGTAGGTTAAGATTAATGTTAGCGAATAGTGTTTTCCTAATTAGGCCCTAGCTTTAGATGTTAATTTTACTAGGTGAATTTATATTCAGTATTGATGTCGCACGGTTTTCAAATCTAGTGGGTTTCGAGCACGGCTGTAACCAGAAAACACCTGTTTTCAATAAATACTGATATGTTTCATTTATCGATGCGTTCGCTATGATCAGTGAGAGACAGTATACCGTATTTACAGTACGGAATATCATGTGCTTCATGCTACGGGGTACGGAATACATCTTCTTGATTATAAACCTACCTAATACTAACTTAATTGGCTGACTTTTTGTAGGGCCACCGTTCCTGACAAAATGGTTGTGTTTGATAGGCACACAGACAGACAGACAAAAGGAAAACATAAATAAATAATCCAATAAGAGTTCGGTTTTTTAATCTGATACGGAGCCTTACAAATCTGTTTTGTTTTTTGAACGGGCTCATGCTGTTGGTCTCTACCGACCTGTACAGCGTCACCGGGCGGGAGGGCAGGCGCCTAGCCGTCAAAAGTGGGAGGCAACTAGCTCAATGGCACCCCTGGGGTGCGAGCCTCGGCTTGGGCCGTTGCGTTGCCGGGATCGAGAAGGCTACGTCCACTGGAAGAGTGGACCCTTGGAAAGTTCCTTACAAATCTGTGGTATGTGTGTAAAGTATTATGCAGAAATCAAGCAGACTCTATTATATTTTTTTTATGTCCACCCGTACAATTGTGAAGACTTTAGTTGACAGTCTTTAACTTGCTAAAAATATAGCCGTCATTTACATTGCCGTCTATTTGACAAAAACAGCAACAGTTTTAGGAGTTTTAGATCTGTCTAGTAGAGCCTTTAAAATTGAGTCTACCGCTGTTCTCCAATACCCTTAGTGAGCAAATTGGCTTGCACTGAATTAGATTTTATGGTTGATTTTTGTAGGTACTGACGCGTTTTTTATGGGAGTGATTATTCTGTACGTAATAGCTATTATTATTATTTATTCTGTGCCTATTATAGCGGCTGTGCTCTATTAGGCGGCCCATACACGATCAATTTTATTGATCAATCTTTGTGATTGATCAATTATATTGATCGTGTAAGGTTAGTATTGTGCAATGTTTTTCGGTTTACTGTATGGGGAAAACATTGACGGAAATGGACTCGTCAATTTTATTGATGAACGTGTATGGCCGGCCTTACTGCGTATAAGTCCATTGCAATAGAACGTTTTGATGGCACGGTTCACCGAGCGCCGATTAAATGCAGAGCCGTTTAAAGTATTTAAACACATCGGATAATGCCTCGGGTGATTTTCATACCATTATCTCATCGTGAATATTCGCGAATTATTTGCTTGTGTTTGCAGTCTATTTGTAAGGGTATGCTCATAAACAATTCTATTAAAAAAATAGAAGCGTAAGTGCTTATATATAAGGTTACCCTTACGCTTGTATTTTTTTTATAGAATTGAAGCCTGCATAAACTTGGTTTTCTAGCGGGAATAAATGCATAATACTGTGAAGGCAAAAGTGTTATTGTATTTTGTTATTGCTTTATCTGATGTTATATGGCCGCACATGTATAGGAAAATAATCTTTATTGTTATTTCATAGTCTCGCCTGTACTTTTGCCTCTTACAGATAAACCAAGAGTGAGCAGTCTGACTACAAAATTCAGCAAAGTTCTGTCAGTGTAGAAAACGTGAATGACTGACGGAATTACGTTTTGGGCAAATAACAAAAATTACTCCAACTGTAAGAGATTTTTCAGGTTAGGAGAAATTAGGTTTTTATAGCAGGCACTAACACAGCTACACGCACCCGCATGTAACTGTGCCGAAATATCGGGAACTCAGAAATGATTCCAGTCACGGTAAAGATCCCGTAAGTACCTCTACAATAATTGTAGTGAACAAACGTGAAAGTTTAAAATACGAGAAATTAGCTTTAAGAGGATCCATTGTGCAAAAACCTCTAATAGCTTATGTAAAAACACTCTCGCTGAAGTCAGTTTCAAAATAAAACAAAATTAAATCGGTTTACCCATTTGAGAGCTATCATAGCCCATAGCTCGATTTTTCAGACCACATTCTTCCTACATTTCTTTTTTAAATATACTCAACCGAAGTGATACATAATTCCAATATGCAAATCGACTGGAACATAAACTATCGGCAAGGATTTGTCCCGCGTCAATCAAGAACCGGAGATGTCACGGGTGTCGGGGGAAATACCGTAAGTGCTCTCATCGATAGCTTGCGCCGTGAGGTGGCCCGTTTAGATGGCCTACTTGAACATACCAGTAGTGCTTCAAGCTACTTTCCTCTATGGATCAGCTGCAGTGCTTATAGGTGAGTATTTGTAGCGTCAAGGAGAACAGACGTTAAGTGAAATACCGTAAGTACTCTTGACACTGATTTATTTATTACGATTACCAACATAATGTACACCGTAGCTAAGTTTGGTTACACAATTCGGAGGAAACATTGCTAAGTGTCATCACAGTTACAGGTAAAGACTGCGTGCATAATTATAAAATACGAGTGAATTTAACAGCTGTTCAACTAAGTTACAGAAAACTAGGAATACATATAGCTGATAATACATATAGCTTGCGCCTTGTGGTGCCGAATATGGATGACCCTAATTTTTAAATGCTCTGCTGTTCTTCTAGCAATAGCTTCCTGTTTGTAATAGCTGAATTGAGCTTCTCTAGTAAGGAGTGGCATGTGTGTAAGATCAATTAAGAATGAGAGACGCATAGGATGGCCGGAGAAATATCTTAAGTACTCTCGACGCTGCTATGCCCTATACTTACGCTTGGTAAGCTATTGAGCCTATAGCTTACCAAGCGTACCGAGTTTGAAAGGTCTACTTGAATGTACCAGCAGTAAGTTGATGTGGGAATATTAGTAAAGTCAACCAACGACGAGGTGGATGTCTCGGGTTTGAGATGAAATAGCTCAGCTTTTAAAGCTTGTCAAGCGAGGAGAATTGTTTACTCGATTAAATATTCAATCACTAACAAACAATAATGTGTTCCGGTTTGAAGGGCATTGTAGCTAGTGTACCTAATTACTGGGCAAATGAGACTATGAACTGAGTGTCACACAAAACTTTACAAATTTAGAGTTCCGAGTGATACCTACTATACATCTGTTATGGGCAGCTGTGACTCTTAACACCAGGTGAACGACTAGCTCGCCACGTCATTTGTTTTCATAAAAGTATTATTAAGTACTATGACGAGAAAGAGAATAATTGATTAGTAGGTAATAGGTATAATATTATTTATAAGATGGAGAACTGTCCCATACAAACGCAGCATAGCCACCTGAGTCACTGAGTAAGGTGATACTTGAAAACTGTTCGACAGAACATTTTTCTGAGTCCTGTGACTAGAACTAAAAAGAAAGTGACTATTCCGTGTAAACGCAGCACTGTCATTTCAGTTGCCCAGTAATGTTTCTAATGCTCGATTACTGTTTGACAGGGGATTATTCTGTATTACTCTCTCACTCCCTCTGAGTGAGAGACTCCCTCTGCAGATGTGCTATCTAATACGCAATCAATTACAGATAGGCTAGGAGTAATGTACTGGACACTGGTGAGCTATTTGACTAAATGGAAATATGATATTATTTATGTGTCACTATCCAATGTCAGTGTCTATTTTGGCTCCACAGATAGTGTATTTAGCCAGTGTCAAGTATTGTAGTTTTTCATCGTTATGAAATATTTCATGTAAAGTCAAGTCTTAGTCACAGTCAGTCAGGGTAGTCATAGTCCAGTCTAAGTCAGGTAGTCATAATCCAGTCTAAGTCATGCCCTAGTAAAGTAGTGGCAACTTTACTAGAGGCTTCTATGGAATTTTGGAAGCAACACGAAAAACCACGTTTCACTACATTATATCACTTGCCCACACTTATACTCGTAATTCAGCACTTAATGCGTAAAATGCCACTAATTTTAAACATTAACACTAGAAAAAGCATAAGTTTTGTGAAATAATACAATGCAACGACGTGAACTTTTTCACGTTCCCGCCAAAACTCGTCTAGCTAGCTTAGCCACTTAGTACAGCCTTGTTGATAGTTAGTTCATCATTAATGCATACAAGTAATTAGGGATCTGTCTGGCATGGAACTACGTTAACAACTAAGTTTATAAATAAAAGATTTTATGAATCTAGCAATATAAATCCAGTTTCCCCACAATTTCTCTGATTCATGTTTAAAAATGTCCAAGCAGGTACTTTTGCATGATACACCATCAACGGTCCTATGAATTTAATTTCACTGAAATGCAGTTGACTGAAAAGTTTTTTAAATGTTTGTAAATTTTTGTGTTTGTCCCATATACTGGGTGGCGCAAAAGTACTGGCACTAAAGAAAATACTTTTATTTTTTTTATATGACATTTTCTGTCATTCTGTTGTTGAAAATTGTGTAGTGAACAAATGTAAAATACACTGAAAATAAACATGGACCGTTTTACTCCCCAAGAACGTGGAATAATTGTGTCAATGTTCTTACGGAATAATTCATCAGTGATAAGAACACAACGTGAATTTCGTCGACGATTTCCCCACCGTCCGGCACCGATTGGTCGCACAATTCGACGCTTTGCCACACGCCTTGAAGCAACTGGCTCAACATTGGATAGACCTAAGTCTGGGAGACCAAGAACAGGCCGTTCAGCTGAAAATATCGATGCTGTGCGCGAAGATGTGGAAGAGTGTCCAGAAACATCAACGAGGCGACGTGCCACGCAATTGGGCATTTCCAGACGGACCCTGCAGCGTATTTTGGTGAAAGACTTAAAGATGTTCCCGTATAAAACTCAAATGACTCATCAACTGCTGCCTGCTGACCACCGAGCTCGTCTAGATTACTGCCAGCGCGTCATAAACCTCAACCTTGAAGAGGATGATTTTCCTTCAAAATTGGTTATGAGTGACGAAGCGCATTTCCATCTCTCAGGGCATGTCAATAAGCAGAATACTCGGTTCTGGGGCACTGATAATCCGCGCATTATTCAAGAAACACCTCTACACCCACTAAAAGTTACTGTATGGTGTGGCATCTGTGTTGACAGAGTGATCGGACCCTATTTTTTCGAAGACGCTGGAGGCAATGCGATAACTGTCACTGGAGAACGCTACAGAACCATGTTACGTGAGTTTTTGATACCCAGTTTGGACGAATTGGGGCTGGAGCACATCTGGTTTCAACAAGACGGCGCTACGGCACACACAGCGCGCGACACTATGGACTTAGTGAGGGACGCTTTTCCAAGCCGAGTTATCTCTCGTTTTGGCGATTTGCCTTGGCCTGCAAGATCACCCGATCTGACCAGTCCAGACTTCTTTCTTTGGGGTTTTTTGAAATCTCGGGTGTATGTGAACAAGCCACAGACTCTCGCAGCTCTAAAAGAAAACATTCGTCAAGAAATAACGAACATATCGCAGGAAGTGTTACGGCAAGTTATGCAAAATGTCATAAATAGGGCTCAAATGTGTATCAACTCTGGAGGTCACCATTTAAAAGACATCATCTTTAAATCCTAATGGCGTACCATTAGGATTTAAAGATGATGTCTTTTAAATGGTGAAAATTTAATGGCACAAATATACATTTAAAAAGACCTAAATCTAGTTTTCTAATTTAGAAAAAATGTTATAGCTGAACCAAATAGGGTCTTTACTTTTGCGCCACCCAGTATTTATGAGTGCACATATCAATTTTGCTCAGTGTTTCCCTGTGAGTACTGTGTGCGTACTGTGGCGCGCCAAGAGTCCCCCATTTACCGCGCACTACGCCACCTTAAGGGCTTGTGCAAGGCCAGCGCAAACTCAAGCCAAAGCCACAGAATAGATGTATAGTACTAGGCCAAAACGGGGATGAGCCAGGGGCCGAGCGGCAGGGGCGGTCTAAGTTAAACTGGTTCCAACGCGCAATAGTTTAGGTAATTTATTATTACACTGAATATAAAGGGTATTTTAAAAATCCGCTATACATAAGCCCTCCATTATATTTAGTTCAACTACTACACGAAGTTTCATGATCTTATTTAAAGTATTCATTGAATAATCGCTGTTTATTTGTACGGTTTGGAGGTAACTTTGTAATTTTTTTCTATCGAGAAAATTTTATTAATTCGTGTTTTCACTATACATTTGCAGTAGCATTAGTCATGAACTTTACCATATATTAATTTCAAAGTCATTGTTGCAATATTGTTGCCAGGACACTGCTTCAAGCTAAGCCATTTTAAACATTTTGGCGTTGTATTGGCTCTTAACGCAATGGTTGCTCTGTATCCAGAGGTGGACATATTTACTGACACCCTTGGTAAATTATCAAAGTTTAGCATGCTCTACTCTGATCAGCACACTGTATAATGTTTACGTTCTTTTTTTCTCTTTTTATATCGTTGAAATGTATTGTTTTTATTCATTGTTTTTAGCTCATAAGAATGTAACGATTTGGACCCTGTAATGTTGCATTTTTTTTAATAAATAAATTGAATTGAATTGAATTGCATTGAGTGAGATAAGATCCGGAATGAGAAGATCCGCAGGAAAACTAAAGTGACTGGTATAGCTCTTAGAATTAGCAAGTTGAAATGGCAATGGGCAGGCCACATCGCTCGTAGAACTGACTACCGATGGGGAAGAAAGATTCTCGAGTGGTGACCACGAAACGGAAGACGCAGCATAGGCCACCCACTAGGTGTACCGTCTATCTGGTGAAAACCGCGGGGATGCAGGAAACGAGCAGCCACCTCAAAGTGGTCGTGGTGTGGTCTGGGGGAGGCCTCTGTTCAGCAGTGGACGTCTTCAGGCTGGTGATGATGATGATGATGACCCGGTCATATGTATTATATGTATCTTTATAATAACAATGACTAACAGTAACACACAGCAAATAAGAAAAACGTAATGAGAAGGATGAAAAGAATACAACTCAATTAGTTATTCCTCGGTCACATACGAAGAAACATTGATAACAATCGGCACAAGGATCCTTCAGGGGTCACGTACAAGGAAACTGACCCCGCTTATCGTGACCTCGAAGTCCAAACATGTCGGTAAAACAAAACGGTACTAAAATACGCTTTGACCAGCGATATAATAAAATAGCGCAAGAACGGGATATATACCTACTGTAGCAACATCTATACTCACTCACTTTAAGGATAAGAAACTGATTCTATTCTACTATTTCTTCAAAGAAACACAATTCATCTATCGTTGCTTAATTTCACAAAGCTCTGGTATTGAATAGTTAATTTTTCAGCGTCACTTACCTTTGCAAGTTAGGCTATTCACGATAAATTGATGTAGAGGTAGCCGTTATAACGTGATCTTTTGTGCCTCTAAATGTTCTCAGAAACTTAGGCCACGTTAGATGTAGCGAGGGTCTTCATTAACTGGACTTTTTGAAAAAGTATGCTGATTTAGCAATATTAACAATTTTCGTACTGAAACGTGAGTCGATATTTCGTTTTCAAGATGGGTTGTTTAATTTTTCTGCAAAAATTAGTAATGTGGTTTTGTATTGACGGATTTCTTTGGAAGGTTAATTTTGGAAGAATTTTGATGTTTTGGAATTTTGGTCGTTAGTTTCTAATTATATACTATCTGAGTTTGAATTGGTATATTACCCTGAAAGGGGGTAAATCTACGCCTCAATGTGGACAATTTTCTTTCACGACTTTTCTATATTAATAGTTATTCATGGAAGAAATGCCATGATTGTAAAGTTTACGTTCGAAGATAGCCCTAGCGCAGCTGGGTGGTTGAACATCGTCCTTGACCGAATGCACTTAAATGAGTTTGACGACCTGTGTTTAGAAACGAATTTGTTTCTGTATTTTAGTGTCTTGTTAACTTGTCTTGTTGCTTGCGTGTCTTGTTGGTGGTAGGACTTTTCTGCAAAGTTCGTCTAGGTAGGTACCACCGCTTTGCCAGTTATTCTGCCGCCAAGCAGTAGTGTGCAAGCACTACTGTGTTCCGGTTTGAAGGGCATTGTAGCTAGTGAAATTACTGGGCAAATGAGACTTTATGATCTGATCACTCAGTCTAGTAATCTGACTACTTGACTGGGTGATGTCTCAGGATGACGTGCGCAGTGCAGTGTCACGCGAAACTTTATTGTTTTAAAATTCCGAGTGACACTGCAACTGTTATGGGCAGCCGTGTCGCTTAACACCAGGTGAACGACTAGCTTGCCACGTCATTCAATCGCATAAAAAAAAAAAACTCTCGCAGCGATCGCACGTGCAATTTTGTGAGTGGATTTATTTTTTAGTGTGGGCTATCATGGTCCCACTCCCACCCCTTTCGAGATAACATACCAATTCAAACTCACCTTGTAGACATTAACATCGGTATGTAAACTAGAAGCGAGGTGAGGTGAGATAGTGGTCAAGCGCAAACCTATCGAAAAAAAAAGCAATTTTATTATTTCGAGGAACTGTAGAACTTGGGAACCATTACTTAAAATCTCAGACTGATGAGCGCCACTGCTGACGTAGCCATCAAAAAGTTCGCCTTTAAAACATTCCATGGAAGAAATAACCCAATTCAAGTTCTTCACAAACATTTCCCAAAATATTGTTAGATTTTGGTTAGCAAGTGCAATAAACTTTATAGACGTCGTCGGTAGCGGAGCGTTAGAAACAAGCGAAGTTTAAAGCTGGGGCCACACGTATTCGGTAACCATCGCTGCCCCCGGCGATCGTGGCGCGGCCGTCTACGAACACGGGCAGCGACAGTTACCGGAATGGCCGATTTTGACGCTTCAGTGATTCTACTTGACGCGCCGGTGTGACTGAAGCTTTAACTGGAACCAAAGGTGGCTGAAATATAGCCGCCCTTTATGAAACGTCCGGTGCAAAAGAAAAATAACACCATTTCACCAATGACATAAATAAAATACCTAGCAATTACGTAAAACGAATTCAGCTCACGGCCCACTATTTACAGAGGTTTCGGGATTTATTTTGCGCGTTTAATCAGCGGGACTTATCTTGATTTTGCCATCTATTTGGTTTATTTGTAATAATTTCACCTGTCAGCCGGCTCGCGTATCGTATGCTGACAAGCTGTAAGCTGAATTGGGCGTGATAAAGTGGAATGATTACATACTCTGAAAAAGAGATGCCGCGATAGATATTTTTTTCGCGCCTAGAATACATTCCTTCCTTTTTGTGTGCAAGAGTCTTAAATTAATATGGTTTTATTTGACGACTCAGTTATTGAAAAGTTTAAAAGTGGTGGAGCCATAGTGTTTATACGTGTGGTCGCACAGTTAACAATTTGCCACCGTGCGCGATACGCTCTTAGCAATTCTTTTTTCCCGCGGTCGCCCGCGCACTTACTGTCTTAAAACTTATAATATAGGTAGGTGGTGAAAAAGGGGCAGGTACTAGGACGCTTGACTTCGTCGAGTGTATAGTTTACAAAATAATAGCATTTATTGTCAGAGGGCGGCAAAATGCTCATAGCGCGAGCACTCTAGAGTTAAGCTAATTGTGGTGCGAATGACCCAAACAAAAATAAATATATGAGCGATTCACACCGCGGTCCGAATCACCCAAGTGTTCTAATAGCAGAGGATAATTCACACCTCGGTCCGAAAGGGGCTATACAATTTAGAGCACTTAGGTGATTTACACCGCGGTGTGAACCACACGTGGTGTGAAACGCCCCATTACCCAAGACAGACTCACGAGCCCAAATAACACAAAAGTGCTGTAGGTATATTGGGAGATTTACAGCCCACTAGGTCTGTACCTACAAGCTCACAGAGCCTACTTTTAAAGACTCAATATTTTTATGTATTCCCAAAATCGCTCGTTAGGTAAAAAAAATAGATTAGTGCTATTTTAGGAACATTCAATTTAATCCTCAAAATAGCATCTAAGTGATGGGATTATTTGGTGCTGGAGTACCAGGCTAGCATTAATTACAAAGAGGTTTTACATAACTGACAAGTCTGTGGCGAATGGCGATGCAATCATTGCTTTTAGGGACCCGGACAGACATCCAGCAGACTGAGATTTTGATTACATTTCATCTATTCCGATTCCTCTAAAAGCTTACCTACATAAATAGATTCCGTCTTCATCATAGTATACCTACGTAAGCTCAGCCTGTCAAACAGATTAGACCTACCTCAAGTTGAATGTGGTTTACCTGTAGTAACCATTACTACTCCCAAAGGGCTATTCATACATCTTCCGTCTTCCGTTCACATTTAGACGTTCGTATATCCACAGGGCATATAAATGTAGTAAGAGATGCCATATAGATAGTTATAGAGATACTCTCGAAGACAGAGAAGTCATTGTTCCAAACTTGAAACTACCCACACCATCGTTTACATGTGTATGTTGGTTGTAATCGGCAGGTCGGGTACCTACATGTCCCGCGAGATCGTTCATGTATCTCGATCCCAGAGTACTCCTCACAGACTATATAATAGTAACTACGTAAGTCCCGTTGGCCTATACAAAGTCATCATTATAGATCTAATAGTAACAAAAATACCCTAGATCTGTGGGCATCACAATGTTAACTCAGCTCCGTTTTTCAAAGCTGCTTTTTCTAATTGCTCTTGAAGATTTGGAAAGTTATGCGTAACAATTATTTTAGGTTCCACCCTTCCGTAGTCATTTTAGTAAATTACTGTTGCTATAAATATAAATTACGTGTCCAGTACGAGTATCAAAACCACATCTTACAAGTTGTGAGTGAATTCGGTGATAGTGGTGACTCACAACTTGATATTTATTGAGTACTAGCGGCTCGCTCCGGCTTTGCACGGGTAAAATAGTTTTCGCAGCGCACGCGATGTTTTAGGTAATTTTTTACACCTTAGGTTACATTATTGGAATTTAGTAAGGAACCCTAATTTTTTTGAAAATATTATAAAGCCTATGTCATCCGGGAATAGTGTAGCTTCCATTTCTAAAACGTGAAATCAGTTCGAAGTCTCATTTATCCAGTAATTTTACTAGCTACAATGCCCTTCAAATCGGAACGCAGTAGTGCTTCCACACTACCTACTGCTTGGCGGCAGAATAACGGGCAAAGTGATGGTACCTACCTAGACGAACTTTGCAGAAAAGACCTGCCAAATGCTATCGGAAAATTAAGAGTATCCGCGGAAAACTGGCAGATTGCGAGCAATACCGTGGGGCGCCTCTATTCATTATTTATTTATTTATTGAAGAGAAGATCAACAGCTAATGGTCTTACTTTTAGAATGGATCTATTTATTTACATATACAAGGGTGCCAATATTTATTATTTGATAAAGGAAGTCTTCTTATTCAGAGAGGTAATGCTGCCAGTATTCTGGGAACCTTACCACGTGGTGGTGAGTTGGATGACGTGTTTATATTGTAAATGTAAATAATGTTTTTAAATGTTTTTAACAGCTAATACAATTGATATTATACGTAAGTTAAATTACAAAAAAAAAGGCCAATAACAGAACTTCCTTATTACTTATACATGTCATAACTTATGTTCATCTCTCTAGCGAATGAGTGATTGTGAAGTGTGACGTGTAGCGGGGTGAACGTATGTATGTGGTGTGTGTAAGTATCTGTAAATATAGGTAATAATAATCCAATCATAAAAAAGTCATAAAATGGATTTCTTAAAGTGTAAACCGCACTTAAGGTATATCATCTACACAGATATTATAGTTCCTAAAATTTTACCAACTAGTAGGGTTTGAATTTTTTTTTATAATTCTTGTGGGTGTTCTAAATCTAAGTAAACAAATCTACATTGAAAAGAAAATCTTTTGTATTTTGCATTGGGTTTACAACAATAGAGAACAGGATAAGCTCAAACCTATACGTCTTATATTATTTTCCAGCAAGCTTTTAGGAAGTGAGCTCTTCCTACGCAACACACTTGAAACTTATTTGGCAAGAATATCGACCCGCGTGGTATAAAAGCTTCAAACTTTGATACTTACTACGTCAGCAAAGCCTGAATATCAGAAACGTAGATTGCTTTCACTATCTTACAGCTTTTCTGCTTAACAACTCCCTCTAAAACAACCAAATATCATTCGAGTGAATCGTAATAATCAGGCAGTGAGGAAATAATCTAGTAGAGGAGAAAATCCATCTTCTTTCATCTCTAAAAAGGATACTAATATGTACCTATTTAGGCGTACATGTGTCAAGTGCACATATTTCAATACGAATCGTGGTGGATCCAACTGGAATAGAAAATGAATGGGGGCAGGACAGTTTTTTTAAACTTTAACAATCGTAAGAGAAAACGGGGGTTAATGCCGGCCGCAGTCTACGAAGGCCCGTAGCTAATGCTAGTAAGTTTTCACTGCTATTTTGACAGAAGCCTTTTTTCATCTACTAGGCTAGCCTTTGACCACAATCTCACCTGATGGGAAGCGATGATGTGGTTGAAGGTGTAGAACGCTTGTCTAGTCACCTATTCACTCTTAACTATGAACAACCCCGGGTAGTAGTAGTCAGTAGTAACAGCCAGTAGTCCAACATTGCGCCTCTATTCAATATTTGTTCTACGGTGATATCTGAGCGAGCCAAATAAAGCGTTTCACCCTTGTTTACCCGCTTTCGAGATATCATAACAACATTTCGGGATGTAACAAACGATATCTGTCATAAAGGAAAGGGAATATTGAAATAATTTATACGTTGGCTTGCAATAAAAAGATAAACGAGTCAACATTGAGCAAGATAACGAGGACATCTCCAATTTAAAAATAGCTCTTGCCGGTGGTTTTTATCTACAAAAATTTTAGGGATACATTTTGTCCTTAACCTCACCAAGAAAGTCCAGAGGACGTGGAGGAGGTATAGCCCCTTCGTTCCCATTACCTATAGTACAAGCTTTGCTTAGTTTGAGGCTAGTTACGGCGCTGTGTGAACTGTCCACCAAAAATTATTTATGGCATTACATAGGTACATAGAAAAGGCACAATAGTTAACGTTTCATGCCATGTGGCTTTGAAGAGTACATACAAAACTTTGCTTGTGCTATATTATAACATGTTTGTGATGACTTATGGAACTGAGACCTGGGGGCGTACCGTGAGCTCTTAGCGCGATTCAAAACTGAGCCTATACAGGATCGCTTGTCGAAATCCCCATACAAAAAAAACAAAGCGATCCAATATAGGCTCAGTTTTGAATCGCGCTAAGAGCTCACGGTACGCCCCATGGTCTCTTACTGTTGGTCTCATTAGCAACTTCAAAGTCACGCACGATTGCGATCTACGAAGAGAGCTATGCTCGGTGTTTCCCTGCGAGATAAGCTCCGGAACGAGGAGATCCGCAGGAGAACTAAAGTGACCGATATAGCTCTTAGTATTAGCAAGTTGAAGTGGCAATGGGCAGGCCACATCGCTGACCTGACAACCGATGGGGAAGAAAGGTTCTCGAGCGGCGCCCATGAACCAGAAGACGCAGCGTGGGCCGGCCCCCCACTTGGTGGACCGACGATCTGGTGAAAGCTGCGGGGAGCCGATGGACGCAGGAGGCGAGCAGCCGCTTAAGTTGGCGCGCTCTGGGGGAGGCCTATGTATCAGTGAAACTAGTGAAACTCTTAGTAGGACTATGGGCAATGCTACTTGTCCATTAGTCTTACTGATAGTACCACGAGCATAGAAAATTGTCCGTGGTACTAAGTACTATCAGAACTACGCAATAGGACCAGGCAAAGAATCAGGTAATCCTTTACTGAGTAATACTTTATGGTGTAGCTAATTTAATACAAGTAAAATTAATATCAATACCAGTCTTTCTGTAAGAGTTATTCCGAATTTGTACGAAATCGTAGCTAAAGAGATATTGTTTACGACCCCAGTAAATCAGAGCCGCTTAAATGTATATCGCACTATATATCGGACTATTCGTAGAACTTACATACTAAAGGAAATCGCGCGAGAATTTACGACTTTATATTTTTACAACCGCTCACTTCAACCACTTAAAAATCGGTTTGATTTCACAACTTTATGGCGGTCGGTGTTCAAGATAGAATTTTGATGTTCGGTTAAAATGTACACAGAGTGTAAAAAGTCGTTTATGCTCTGGTGATAAATACACTGTAATATAAGCCAGTACCTATTGCTGCTGCTTCAAATGAAATCGAAGGAAATCTTGGAGCTCTCTGCCATTTAGGTAGAGTAGATATTTTACGTCTGCATATCCATGTAGTTGGTTATCCTTGTGAGATTTCCCCTTAGTTTAAATAAAACCGGCCAAGTGCGAGTCGGGCTCGCGCACGAAGGGTTCCGTACCATTATATATAAAAACAAGCAAAAAAAATCACGTTTGTTGTATGGGAGCCCCCTTAAATATTTATTTTATTCTGTTTTTTTTTAGTATTTGTTGTTATAGAGCAACATAAATGCATCATCTGTGAAAATTTCAACTGTCTAACTATCACAGTTCATGAGATACAGCCTGGTGACAGACGGACAGACGGATAGACGGACAGACAGCGGAGTCTTAGTAATAGAGTCCATTTTACCCTTTGGGTACGGAACCCTAAATAGTATTTATTGGTGTCCATAGAAATTTAATTAACCTAACTCTGGGCGAGGTGTTTGAGATTTGAAATTTTGTTGGTTAGGTTCCTTGCCTCGCATTGAATGTAGGTATCTACTGTGAAAATATTATATTATATGTAATATTTATACTGGAAGACTAGCGAAGCGTATCTTGAACTATCAACGATTTTAATGTGCAAATATTCCAATCTTCCGCTCTCGGCTGACCGTCATTTAAAAAGTAGGTAAATTAAGAAGACACGGAGTTGTGTGTTACGTACTAGGGTTTTTAAGTTCTTGTTTTTCCAGAAGGAACTATTTATTAAAGTACCTAAGCTGTGGTCCAACGGCAAGGCTCATTTTAAATTATAGTCCAAGTATTCCATCCCGCCTTGTATGGAGCACGCTTGTCTATTATCAAACCTGTTTTTTTAGAAAGAAATTGCCTCAGGAGCTTCGGTAACCATTCTCCATCATCATAACAAACATCAAACCGCAAACCGCGAAAAACCGAATGATGATGTTGATGATGATCATCATCATGATGACAACAACAACAACAACATTTTGAAGACTTCCACTGCTGAACGTAGGCCTCCCTCAGAGAGCGCTACTTTGAGCGGCTGCTAGCCTCCTGCTTACATCGGCTCCCCGCGGTTTTCACCAGATCGTCGGTCCACAGTACCGGGAACCATTACCTAATTCAAAACATAAACAAAAATCAAAGCCCACGTGTATAATGCTTACCTAGTTGTAACAACTAAATGAGAAATAGCTATTAATTATTAAATAAAGCGAGATCCTCACAGCTCTCCGAAAAATTACTTTGTTTTTTCCCCAGCATTATCCCATTTTCTTCCAGTGGCCACCTAATTTAGTCTTCGGGATAAGATCAAAATAATATCTGAGACATTATTAAACGGGAATTTCGCTTTATCATGGAAATTACTATCGTTTAATTTTTAGGATGTTGATTCGAAAAGTCTGCTTCAAAGGATATTACAATTTTAATTTGAACATTAAATTAACTCGTAATGAATTTGTTGTTTTTTTTAAGATGAGTTATTTGACTCGTTCTTTTTGTGAGAGAGGTTTACATTTTATCCGATTTTGACTTTTTATTTATTTAAAATGTTTTAATCAACCATAAAACTGCATTTTTAGTAAAACCTTTTCTTCTTTGTTACAACAACTGAGGTTGCAGCTACTTGTCTAAAGGACCAATGGACTTATTTTATGGTTACAAAGATATAGGTAATAGTTATGTATTAATTAATACTATATGATGCGACGCATGACCAAAATGCTCGCACTTATTTGGCTCAACGAATCAGCATTGCAATTCAACGAAACAATGCTGCCAGCATGTTGGGTACGCTACCTATCGGTAGTGGGCTGAAGCATTTGGACTGTCTGTCTATAGGCCATCGCGGCTATTATACAGTCTAAATGTTCTTTGTAGTAGACAGTGTAGCTAGTTTACTAGTTTTAGTAGTGTAGTAGTTAGTTTAAAGAAAAAAGGCACATTGCCCGTTGAAAAAAAAAAAATTAAAATCTAGAGACCATGGATAGGTGTCGTTTGATGCGATGTCCCCAGCTACGTCGACAGAATGGGAGTACATGTACCTATAGGTACTAGGGCTTTCATCCCGGGAGTCTCCACCCCGTCGTCGCCGCCCAAGACACGTCTTGAGCGATCCGGATGATCCTATAGCAGCCGTTGTGTCGGCTGCGCTAGGATCACCGGATCAGTCTAGCCCTTCTGGCTCAGGTACCGCTTTCGGCACCGGTATAGGATACCAGCGCAACACAATCAGACACCGACCCCGCCGGCGAGGTCGACGTACCCCCCGTAGGTTAGCTAGAACGGTCGCGACTTTCCATAGGGTCCACTCTTCCAGTGGACGTAGCCTTCTCGATCCTCTTATCCCGGCAACGGCCCAAGCCGAGGCTCGCACCCCAGGGGTGCCCTTGTGCTAGTTGCCTCCCACTTTTGACGGTTGGGCGCCTTAAGCGCCTGCCCTCCCGCCCGGTGACGCTGTAAAGGTCGGTAGAGACCAACAGCATTAGCCCGTTCAAAAAAAAAAAAAAAAAAAAAACCCGGGAGTCTCGGTCTCGAAAATATCGAGTCTCGACGATTTTTTCGTATTTTCGAGACTCGAGACTGCTACCTCTAGTCCCGGGAATAACGAGACTTTCGAGACTTAAGTCAAATTATTCAAAAATGTACTAAACTACCAGTATTTTTTATTTTTAACTGGATATCTGCAGAGATTGCAACTAACCCATTTGAAAAATAGCATAGGTCTTGACAATATAGGTTTCTAGCATGGTTTTTAGTCTGAGCTTTGATACTGATACAATATTCAAAGAGTCTTAGGGTGAGTCTGAAGGTCTTAATCACAGACATAATAATCTAAGGTCTGACCATCATTATCATCATCAGCCTGAAGACGTCCACTGCTGAACATAGGCCCCATAGAGCACCACTTTAGGCGGCTGCTTAAAAATAATAATTTTTAAAGGGTTTTCACTAGTCTCTTAACCATGGCTTACAACACAGAAGAAGCAAGCTACCAGCTGCAAGCTGATTTGGTGGCACATAACCTCGCAAGCGGTATATCTGACAATATAATTATGTAGGAATCCTTACTTTCATTTAATTTTTAAAAGACTTATTTAATGTTTTCCCCCTAGAGAGTGTTGCGGACGCCGAGCAACCAACTCCTGACGTCGGCGACCCATATCAGAGATACCTAATATTATATAGAATCATAGTAGATACAATAAATCTGAACGGTTCGAGTGGAAAAAAACCACTACACAAAGTTAGAAAGAGACAGCATGAGGACAACCTTGAGCCCAACCGTGGGAAAATTTTACGTGGGCCAGGTGCTGTAGGAAAGTTCCACTCGACCGAGCCATTCAGCCAATGGGGGGGCCGTTCTTGAGTAGACAGGGAAGCTGAGGTGAGACAAGGACGGCACATAAGCGCTGTAATAGGATAGAATACTGAACACTGCTGTTCGCGCTACCCATGGGTCGCAATAGTGGAATTGCCCATATATATACAAAGTTTCTCTTAATAAATTGTCAGTTTTGTTTTACTCTTCAGTCGTTTTACTTACAAGCCCAAGAAGCCCAGCAACAAGTATATATATACCTAGCCAGTTTAAATTCAGTTCTAGTTCAGTTTAGCTTCATTTTCCATAGTTTGCATAAATTCGTCATTCCTAAATAGTTTTACAGTCCACTATCGTAGTATTTTACCTGTTAACAGTTTTGTCGTTAACAGTGTTTGGTCCTTCTTCATCGGATATTCAGAGTCAGTCCTTCTTTTACTGACATAGGAAGAAGTGACTGTCTAAAATCAGTGAAGAGACATTCAGTAGTGCGCGAATTACTATACGTTTTACAGTTAGAGACAGTGCGTGTTAGTGGCAAAGACGCTCAATCTTTGAACGCTCGTTATAGTGACTAAGTTTTAGTGATAGTATAAGCTAGACTCTGCCGTCGCGAGCTAGACTTTTTATTTTTATTTTAAATTTGGATTTTGTATATAAACAGTTTTAACTTAGTCATAGAATCAGTGTAAAAACGAGGTGTGTTTTATTTATAAGATTGACTGCCGCTACGTAAACTGTGAGTACCTTTTATTTAACTGTGTATTAGTGCTACTGTGTGTGTTGTGAACTATGGTTAATACGCGCAGCCAGAAAAGTAGTGAACAAGTGGACGGTACGCCGGTGACCGGGTTCGAGGAAATACCGGGCGCATCGGGCGCTAAACGGGTCATTCACTTCGACGACCCGCCGCGATCGCCGTCGTGCACTACCGCGTCTATGGCCGACCGTCGAATGGCCGCTTCTCTTCCGCAAGGGAAAAGTCTCTCCGTCGCTGAGCCAAGTGGGCTCACGGGGGGAGAGGGCAACCGCGGCCCTCCCGTGACCTACGTTGCGTGTCCCGGGACCGCCGTGTCAGCCGCGAATGTCGCCGCCGGTACTGAGAACGTGCGTCGTGCACTCTCGCCCGCTCGCTCGGTCGTATCGAATCGCTCGACGAGCAGCGTGGCAGCGCGCATCCGACAGGCGCAGTTCGAGGCGGAGGAACGTCTCGCGATGCTGAAGCGGAGAGAATTGGAGCTAGAATCCGACGCTATTCGCAGAAAGCTGGCGCTAGACATAGAAACCATACAAGAATCTGAAGACAATGGGCTTACATTAGAAAAAGAAAACGATAGAACGGCGCGCGTTGAACGTTGGATGAACGCGACCACAGTGGAACCCACAGTGTCCGGTACGAGGCACATTGACCACGCGGCCCGTGCTGAACGACGGGGGGAGGTCAGCGTGCCCACTGGGGGACGTCCAAGGTCACCGACACCGGCGCGTAGCTCCTCGAGAACGCGAGGAATCGATCAGCTGGCAGAGACGCTCGAGAGAATGAGCAGAACGAGAGCGCCTCAACGTCAAACTTATGAACTTCCAATATTCTCTGGAACGGGGCACGAGTGGTTCGCTTTCAAAGCGGCGATGCGTGACACTACGAAACTTTACGGGTTCGCACCAGTAGAAAATATGGCAAGATTGAGAAATTGCCTACGCGGTGCGGCCAAGGACGCAGTGTCAGCACTACTGTTCATAGAGGATGACCCAGAGGTTATAATGGGAACGCTAGAGCAGTGTTTTGGAAAACCGGAAGTGCTGATCGATCGTACGATAGAAGAGTTGAAACAATTGCCAAGACCAGGACCAACAGCGAGTGAGTTGAACATGTTCGCTGTTAAAGTACAAAATACAGTAACCGTATTGCGTACTATTGATGATAAGGGTTATTTGTACAACCCGCTGCTGACACGGGACGTCTTAGAGAAGTTGAGTCCGCACGTGAAGTCGAGATGGTACGACTACGCTGACGAAAATAAAGACAGCAGCAGAGATCCCGAAGTCATCAGGTTGTCCAGGTTCCTTATGCGCGAAGCTAACCAAGCGCTTCGCTACGGCCACGCGACCATGGCCTCTACGTCAGGCGCAAGGAAGGACGCCGTGAAGTCTGCTGGGAACACAGCCCAGTTCAAACCGGAAACAAAGCGGAAGCCGGTATTCACGACGACCGAAGCTGAACCCGAGCGTCTGATGAAGTGTGTGGTATGCAGCGCTAACCATGTTCCTGCTAAATGCGGCAAGTTCCTGAGCATGAACATTAACCAGCGCTGGGAAGTAGTGAGGAAAGAAGGTATGTGCTTTAAGTGTATCGCAAGCAAACATCGTCGGTACAACTGCAAGGCGAAGTCCTGCGGCCAGAACGGATGCCGCCGACCACATCACCTCCTGCTTCACCCCGACGAGTCATCAGCAGCGACAGGCGAACCTGGTAATGTTGAAAAGGTCAACGTTACAAGGGAATCAGGTGCGTGTACCCACAGAGAGGCAACGAGACCCCAAAGTATGGGAAACGTAGCGGCTACGAACGACGCCGCTACGCGAGGGGTCTGCGACGCTACAACAGTCGTAGCAGCTGTGAACGATGCTGCTACGCGGGGGGTCCACGACACTACAGGGTTTGCTACGCGGGATGGCTACGAAGCTACGAATTTAGATACAAGGAATGTCTACGGTGCTACGAGCAGCAATGAGTCACCAGCTACGCCGGTGGACACAGTGGCATCTACAACATCGTGTATCAGCATAAAAGAGGTAAAGTTGAAGATTTGTCCCGTCACAGTACTGGGACCGAAGGGACGCATGAAGGTTTACGCGCTCCTGGATGAGGGGTCAACCGTATCTCTCATAGATGACAGCGTAGCACGAGCCATAGGTGCTGAGGGACCACTCAAACCCCTCAGCATACAGGGAGTCATCATGGCAAAGCACGACATGGACAGCAGGCACGTCGAATTCAAGATACGAGCGAATGACGGCTGTGAATTCCGAATGCGAGCACGGACCATGAGAAGTATGAACTTGACTTCACAGACAATCCCTGACAAGCTGCTACGTTTGAATCACCTCAAGGACCTCAGCCCGGACGAAGTCTGCTACGAACAAGGCAGACCGCGACTACTAGTAGGAGCCGATCATTGGGAGCTCATAGTGTCACGAGAGTTACGGTTCGGTAAGAGGTCAGAACCAGCCGCATCACGCACGCAGCTGGGCTGGGTGATACATGGGACTCTGCCTCGAGTTATACTCAAGGAAGACGCAGAGTCAGTTCTTCACATCGTGGACCCGAGCGACCGGCTCGCAGCAATGGTGGAAGAACACTTCAAGATTGACGCACTGGGCGTGTCATTGAAGCCCCGGGTGCGTCGAGAAGATGAACGTGCCATCGAAATTTTCAGGAAAACAGCGAAACGAGTCGATGGTCACTACGAGGTCGGCCTACCCTGGCGTAGTGACGACTTCAAAACGCCAGCAAGCTACAACGCAGCGTTGAGGAGATTGACGAACTTAGAGAAAAAGTTGGATAGATCTCCGAGCATGAAAGATGAGTATGAAGCGCAGGTATTGAATTTGTGTAATAAAGGTTACGCCGAGCCCTGCAAGAGCAACGAGCAGAGCGACCCGCGAGCCTGGTACTTGCCTCATTTTCCGGTCTTGAATCCGAACAAGCCCGGGAAAGTTCGTCTGGTATTCGACGCAGCAGCCAAGTCATCGGGAGTAAGCCTCAACGATTTTCTCCTAGAAGGTCCGGACTTATTGCGATCCTTGCAGACTATTTTGTTCCGCTTTAGAGAGAAAAGAATAGCAATCACGGCGGACATACAAGAGATGTTTCTGCAGGTCAAGATTCGGCGGGAAGATCAACCGGCGCAGTTATTCCTCTGGCGGGGTGATAATCGAGAGCGACCACCGACTGTATACAAGATGACGTCAATGATATTCGGTGCATCGAGCTCTCCCTTTCTTGCCCATAGCGTCCGGAACGAGAACGCACGTGACTTCACGGCGCAGTATCCAGACGCCGTGACTGCGATCGAGGAATCACACTACATGGACGATTATGTAGACAGCTATGAATGTGAGGACGAGGCCATCAAAATCATGAAACAGGTCGATCATATTCACAGACAGTGTGGGTTTAAGCTACGAGGTTGGAACTCCAATAGCGAACGCGTGATGGAGAAAATGCCGGCAGAGCTACGAGCGAGGTCTACGACACAGCCTCTTTCGGGCCCAGAATCGTCGGACAAGACCCTGGGACTACAGTGGAACGTCGCCAGGGACACATTGGGTTTCAACACAGCTTTGAACAGAGTGAGCGTTGAGGTAAAAACGTTCACTCGTCCGCCAACGAAAAGGGAGGCGCTCAGCGCAGTAATGTCTCTGTACGACCCACTCGGCCTATTGAGTTGCTACAGTATCACAGGTAAAATTCTTCTGCAGCGGCTATGGCGAGAAAAAACCGGGTGGGACGAGGCACTACCGGACGAGATCGCGCACGCCTTCATGTATTGGTTGAAACAAATGCACCTTGTGTCAGAATTACAGCTATCTAGGTGCTACGATCCAGAAAGCAGAGCTGTCAGAAAACAGCTACACATCTTCAACGATGCGAGTGAAGACGCCTTCGCGACCGCGGCATACTGGAGGCTGGAGAAGAAAGACGGGACCGCCGATGTGGTGCTAGTGGCCGCCAAAGCCAAGGTGGCACCACTCCGAACTCAAACAATACCACGACTGGAGCTCCAGGCGGCAGTCATCGGAGCGAGACTGGCTGCCGTCATCCAGAAGGAGCATCGACGGCCAGCTGACGAGGTGGTATTCTGGACTGACTCACGAACAGTATACCACTGGATCCACAACGAGAATACCAGGTATACTCCATTTGTCTCTCACCGCCTTAGCGAGATCGCCGAGTTGACGAGCCCCGATCAGTGGAGATGGATTCCCACGGAGCTGAACGTCGCCGACCTAGCGACTCGTCCGAATTACGTGCCTACTTCGCCTCACGACACGTGGTTCTCCGGCCCAGAATTTTTAAGAGACAGAGTCACCTCCTGGCCCCAGTCGTTATGTCCCGATCGCGAACTCGAACCCGCGAATGAAGTCGTGTTACAAACGAGCGAACGGAAATTGGACATCCCACTGCCAGAAGTAAGCAGATTCTCAAGCTACGATCGACTAATCCGTGCAACCGCGACGATCCTTCTTTTCATCGATAAATGCCGGAAAAAAGCAAGTTATTTAGAAGCTCGTCACATGGAAGAAGCAGAAAAACTTTGGGTTCGGAAAAGTCAAGCAGATAGTTTTCCCGAGGAAATAGAAATCATCCAAAAGGGGAGGTTCATTCCAGAAAGAAGCCGTATCCACAAGCTCGACCCGATCCTAAGCGACCAACTGCTACGAGTGAACGGGAGAATCAATGTCGCGAACGTGCCGTCCGAGATGAAGCAACCAGTCATCTTGGATGGGCGACACCCGTTCACAAAGCTACTGGTGCAACGAGAGCATCGCGCCGCGGGTCACGCCAATAATGAACGAGTCGTCAATGACCTGCGGCAGCGGTACTGGATATTGAGACTGCGGCCAGCAGTACGATCCGCGGCACGCCATTGCCCTTTGTGCCGCGTGAGGAAGACCGTCCCACGAGTCCCGGTCACGGGTGACCTCCCAGCGGCAAGGATGGCGCCGTACACACGACCCTTCACCAACTGTGGGGTCGACCTCTTTGGGCCTATGATGGTGGCCATCGGGAGGCGAAGGGAGAAACGATGGGGTGCGCTGTTTACGTGTCTCACGACACGTGCAGTGCACCTCGAGGTGGTGCACAGCCTTTCTACAGATGCAGCAATCATGGCGCTGAGACGGATGGCGGCACGGCGCGGGTGGCCAGCCGTCATCTACAGCGACAACGGGACCAACTTCAAGGGCGCAGATGCTGAGCTGCGGGCTGCCTACGCAGAATGGGAGCCCGCTCTGCGTGACTACGGGCTGCAGCACCGCGTCTCCTGGCGATTCATTCCGCCAGGAGCTCCGAACCAAGGGGGCGCGTGGGAGCGCCTAGTGAGGTCCGTAAAAGTGGCCCTCACGGCCGCGCTCCAGCAGAAGACACCGAGGGAAGAGGTCCTCAACACCGTGATCGCCGAGGCTGAGTACTCGATCAATGCGAGGCCTCTCACACACGTCTCGGTCGATCCAATGGATCCCGAGGCGATAACGCCGAACCATTTCCTGTTGGGTTCGTCGACAGGCCTGCCTGTCGTCGGGCCGTGCGAGCAAGCTGATCGTCGCACCTGGCGGGCCAGCCAGGCGCTCACCGAAGAATTCTGGCGCCGATGGGTGCGGGAGTACCTGCCGATGCTCGTGCCGCGCCGAGGCGCAGCGACGGGCATCCCCGCTCTCAAAGAGGGCGACCTGGTGGTCGTTGTGGACCACACTCTGCCACGTAACACGTGGCCACGGGGAGTCGTCGAGCGCGTGTACCCGGGTCCGGACGGCCTGGTACGCTGCGCCGAAGTCAGGACGCGAGGCGGCGTCTTCCGCCGGCCGACTACGAAGCTCGCCGTCCTAACCATGGAAGGCTGCGCTGATGCTGCGCCGAGGGGAGACTGTTGCGGACGCCGAGCAACCAACTCCTGACGTCGGCGACCCATATCAGAGATACCTAATATTATATAGAATCATAGTAGATACAATAAATCTGAACGGTTCGAGTGGAAAAAAACCACTACACAAAGTTAGAAAGAGACAGCATGAGGACAACCTTGAGCCCAACCGTGGGAAAATTTTACGTGGGCCAGGTGCTGTAGGAAAGTTCCACTCGACCGAGCCATTCAGCCAATGGGGGGGCCGTTCTTGAGTAGACAGGGAAGCTGAGGTGAGACAAGGACGGCACATAAGCGCTGTAATAGGATAGAATACTGAACACTGCTGTTCGCGCTACCCATGGGTCGCAATAGTGGAATTGCCCATATATATACAAAGTTTCTCTTAATAAATTGTCAGTTTTGTTTTACTCTTCAGTCGTTTTACTTACAAGCCCAAGAAGCCCAGCAACAAGTATATATATACCTAGCCAGTTTAAATTCAGTTCTAGTTCAGTTTAGCTTCATTTTCCATAGTTTGCATAAATTCGTCATTCCTAAATAGTTTTACAGTCCACTATCGTAGTATTTTACCTGTTAACAGTTTTGTCGTTAACAGAGAGGGTCCACACATTCTCCTTGGAACATTAAAATCTTCTGCGATCACCAAGCCACCTGCCAAGTGTATGTTATGTATTATGACAAATCCTTTCATATGATAAGCATCCAAAGTGGCGTTCTATGGGGGAGCCCTATGGTCAGCAGTGAACCTGTTTTGGCTTAAAACTACAAGGCTTGGTGATTCTTTACATCCTTACATCATACCTGTACCACCAGTTCGCACTAAGCGTTTTGCTGAGTCATTCATAGTCCGAACGACCAACGAATGGAATGCTCTTCCAGCAATAGTATTTCTTCCTGGGACTTTTCAAGTAAAGAGTGAAGGGGCATCTTATGGGCAAACGTGCTCCACCTTTGAAAATTTCTTCACTTACCATCAGGTGAGCGCAGCCATTAAGTGGGAAATTAATGGCTGCGATGTGTTCGTTAGCAGATGAAACAATTATGAATAAAAATTAAAAAAAAATGGGCATAAAGTTGCTAATTTTGCTTGTATTTGAATTGTTAACACTATGATTAGCTTGTATTTGCTGCCTAAACACCTATTTTAAGGTATGAAACCTATTTTTGATGTAGTCTCGAAAGTCTCGTTTTTCCCGGGAATTTCGAGACCGGCCTGAGTCTCGATATTTTTTCCCGGGACTCGAAAATGTAGCGAGACTGAAAGCCTTAATAGGTACCCAAGCTACTAGTATAGTATTATAATCTGTGCCCAAGAGAACACGCCGCTTTAAGGATTTGATGTCTTACGTAATCTAATCAAGTGAGACGAATCTCTATGTATAATACAGGATGTACCAAAACTGAACGTCACAAACCGGAAGAAACATAATATTTCCGACATATGCTACTCCAGCACTTGATAGCATCATTATTTACAGCCCTTTGAAAGAAGGTGGTCCTCAGTATTTTTTTATTTACAGTAAGTATGTGCATACTTTCATTAAAAATGGTTTTAATTGCCGAAAGTCCGCTTTTTCGTTAAATAAAATTGTGTTGTTAATTTACTGAACATTAGGATATCTATTCCACGTGACTATAGCGTCTTGAGGATCAGATAGCCGTATGGATGTGACATTATAGTATCACATAAAAACATCTCAGCTATACGGCCTGTTCGGACACGAAAGCGCTCTCAGCGTCACGCTATCTCCCATGATAGATGATAGCTCGTGAGCATAATTTCTCGTACAAACACGACTCACTTGCGCGGGCAGGGGACGAGGTAACAAAACGAGACAAAGTTGTACCAAATTACAAAGGACAGAGCAGGATGGAACAAAAGACATCAACGGGTTCCCGTGATTTATTAGAAATTCATAGTATTTATTAGGAATTAGTGGTTGAAATACACCACTAATTTTCGTATGAGGGGAAGTTGTATCATTGGTCAACTGGATTTATAGTCAATGCTATCTCCAGTCACAGTTTTTTCAGCACACCCTATACACAATTACGACTGACATTTAAACAACTCAGGATCGAATTACTGAGCTCGTTCTCGAAATCTCGCTTCATATACAGACATCTATACATACATAGAGTAACAAACCTCCAAGCTGAGTTGGAGTGTATCTTGAATTAGATTAGGTTGCCTGAGTGTGCCCCGGTTAATTTCAGCTTGGATTACTGTATAATTAATTCCGCCGACATGCTCTTTATGACTGCTAATCGAGATAATTATTCCTGTTTTAATTTACGCTGCGGTGTGAAAGTGGCGAAATTATTTTCACTATAGACATACGTACTGCAGGCATTTGCCGTCCTGTAAAAGAACACTTAAAAAGGTTTTTAGAATTTTATAATACTCTTTTTGACCATGAACCGGAAGACGCAGCGTAGGCCGGCACTAGGTGGACCGATGACTAAGTTCCGTGATCACCTTACTGTTCAAAACCGCAGGGAGCCGATTTTAGGAAGTCCTAAGTCCTAAAAACACAGAGCATAAGTTTATTTTGAAGGGGATATGGATGTCTATATGACTTTGGTAAACTCAGCATTTATTAAAAACCACGACGGACGGACCCCGTGACATACCACATGCATGCCATACCATTCCTCTATTACACAATGCTAGTTTATGACCATACCCCAGTGGAAAGATATATACAACCATATAAGTATGAGATTAGCTTGTAGCACACCAACGCATGCGTTACGTACAGACCCGCCCTAGGGGTAAAAGTTTCATAAGGTGGAACGTTACACTAGCGCGGGAAATTCAAATTTTCTTGCGTTCTTTTCCCAATAATGGCTTAATTACTCAACGTGACTACATGAAAAAACTAATTTTGCGCAAATAAATATACTGTATCAATAAATTACAATTAAAAGTGTTGCCTACTTGTCTTTGGTTTAGCGACAAATGGCAATAGACTGAAAAACTAAGAAGAAAATTGTTTATTGCCATTTGTTGCTAAACCAATGATATCTAGGAGATACTTTTAATCGTAATTTGTTGATACATTCTATTTATTTGCGCAAAATTAGTTTTCATGTAATCACGTTAAGTAATTAAGCTAGTTATGAATATCCCTCATCCCTCAGTATTAGATTAAGCTAGAATAAGTACTTACTACTCAATAATCCAGTGTTTTATGCAGACGCAGCCCTCTCTGCGTTGATGGGCTTAGGGAATTGTCTTTGTGTCATAATTCATAATTAATTCACCTCCGAATCGGTGTAGACGTATTTTTATATAATAAATTTTATTTTTAGTTTTTAAAAACCCCTTTCATTGCGCCCAAATCAAGAGTGGCGCAGCCGGGTCGGATTTATCTCGCAAGTTACCGCGTGTTTCGGGTATTTCGGCGTCCAAATTCGCTGAAAAGCTTCATCGAGAGCGCGTTAATAGAGTAAATTCAACGAACCAAATAAATAATCTCATTGATCGGGTCAAAAGAAAGCTGAATATGGGCGCTATGGTGGCCATCGGTTGGTGAGTCAAACTTTTCGCCATTCCTTTGTTCTCCCATAATCCTCCTATATTATATGTATTTCATTAGTGTCATACTGAATTGTTATTATTGAGATCGAAACTCTCTCATCATAACGTGCGGACATTCTTTGTATGCAGTTTTACTAAGAACTAACCATTGTTCTAAAAATAGAATTTTACACAGAATTATGCAAGTGTAGAGAGTACAATAATTTATGTTGTGTTCATCACCAAGTAAGGTTAATCGATGACTATATCGATCGTATAATGTATTAATAGTGCTATAGAATAATATCTTATATAAAATAAAATTATTATTTAATATAATAATTTTATAAAACTATTTCCGTGTATCTGACTTTTACTGTGCATTTTACTGTTTTATATTGTGTTATTTTTGTGCGTGTTATTTTATAGGATAAAAAAAAAAATTGTGTGTTTCGCTGTGTTCTCTGAATTTAATTGCCGTACAATGTCGATTGACGCAGGCGCCGCCGCCTCCGTCCCCGTACCCTTGGTTTCGATTCCAGGTGAAATTCTAAGGCTTATACCAGTGTTTAACGGTGACAAAAGGCAACTTAATTTATATTTAAAGAAATGTGAATACGTAATTGCGCGATTTAGCAGTTGTGTTAATGAGGAACAGAATTTATATGTGTACCACGCTATAACAAGCAGGCTTACAGAGAACGCAGCTGCTCTTTTATCGGAACGAGACGATATTGTGAATTGGTCTGCATTAAAAGAACTATTAGAACAACATTTTGGAGATCCGCGTAGCGAAGCGTGTATAAGTATCGAATTAGAAAATTTAAAAATAAAAAGCAGCGAAAGTTATTTGGAATTTTGCAATAGAATTCAAAGTGTACGGTCACTATTGATCTCAAAGGTTTACGAAAATTGTGTCATTTGGGCAAAATTACCGGAATAAATCTAGAATCGATTGTTCCGATAATTTCACTCTTAGGGATGGAGGAGTTATGAATATCCCTCATCCCTCAGTATTAGATTAAGCTAGAATAAGTACTTACTACTCAATAATCCAGTGTTTTATGCAGACGCAGCCCTCTCTGCGTTGATGGGCTTAGGGAATTGTCTTTGTGTCATAATTCATAATTAATTCACCTCCGAATCGGTGTAGACGTATTTTTATATAATAAATTTTATTTTTAGTTTTTAAAAACCCCTTTCATTGCGCCCAAATCAAGAGTAGCTATTATTTTATTTATTTATTTATTTTCTTTATTTATTTATTCCACAGCTCTTAGTAAATACAAAAAAAAGCAAAAAAACATATTGGCAAAAGAACGCAAGAAAATTTGAATTTCCCGCGCTAGTGTAACGTTCCACCTTAAAACAGGATAATTTAAATAAAATGATTATTTCTAAGCTCAGAATGAGAAGGGGTTGTAAATCAGCGTTCATAAATCTTCCAACCAGCCGCTTGACGATAATCCGATTAAAGTAGGTAGCGTTAATTACAATAATCGCAGCTTAGAGAGGTATTTTTGGTTCTAGCCAAAAATAAAATAACGATACTTTCGTAGAGAAGTTTTTGTTTATTGTTATCTTATCATAGATTAGTATTGTCACAAAATTTTTTTTTGTTGCGCTAGTCTGATAATGCTTTGATATTGCTAATCTAAAATGGAGGATTTAAAAAATCTAAAATCATTACGGAGTAACTTTATGTATAACCCTGTATCATAAGCCATTATTATCATTTTGATTAATTGCAACTTATTTAACACCCACTTATAACCCTCTCCTTTAAGTTTTATGTCAACATCACTTATTTATTATGTACATTACCTACCGTTAGAATAGAACAGAATAGAACAGAACAGAAACAGAACAGAACAGAATAGAATAGAATAGAACACAAAAAAATCTTTATTGCACATACCAACATTGGATAAAACTAAAACATTAGAGTACTTATAGTAGGTAGCACATTGGGAGGCCTTATCACTAAAAGTGATTTCTTTCTAGGCAACCTTTGGATGGATAGTATCACAGGTAAAAGCAGTAGTCAGCGGTGCGGCGTTAATTATATATATATATATGTGTGGGACATGTCACGCAGCGCCATCTAGCCCCAAACTAAGCATAGCTTGTACTATGGGAACCAGATAACTGATACAATACTTAGATACTTTTTTGTTTGTAAATACATACATAGAATACAATATAACACCCAGACACAGAACAAACATCGATGTTCAATTATCTCTAAAAGTGAAAAATATATTTGTTTGTTGGTTTGTGTGGCTTTCACGCCTAAACAGCTAAACCGATTATTTAAATAAATAAATGTAAGTGAATATTTCACACAGCGCCATCTAGCCCCAAACTAAGCATAGTTCTGGCAAGGCGGTGGTACACCTACCTAGACGAACTATGCAGAAAAGTTCTACCACCTTGTATACGTGCTGCTTATTACCTTTTCACTAATCTTGTGTCAACTTGCAGAGGTTCATACTATTGCAAGCATTAGGTACCGCCATACATAACTATCACCTAGGTGATCATTGTGGAATAGACCCATCCTACCTACTACTTCAGAATGCAACCAGAGGAAATGTAGACTGCTTACATCGCATTACATTTATCCTCACCCCGGTACCTAAGAATAGCTATTGTCGTAAAGAAGCGTCCTCTCATTCATGAAACTCAGGTTCTCATTCAAGATCAGCTGTGTCAGGGTCCTAACGGTTAATCGCTTTGCTGTATTAAAAGAACGAAAGACAAGCTGGCTTGATAGGAAGACGCTGGGGGAAATACTTCCAGCATTGGTTTGTTGCAGCGTGAGAGATATAGCGGACAAAAGATGTCCACTCTTGAACATGATGATGAATATAAGACTAAAGGAAGAGGCATAAACTAAATACTCTTACAAAAACAGTTAGAGACGATTAGTGGACAAGACTGCTTGAATTGCATCGACACCAGGAAAGTTGGATCCATACCCAGTGATCATGTTTCTTCTGAACTGACAATACATGGGGAAGAAAGCTTCTCGAGTGGCAACCACAAACTGGAAGACGCAGCGTCAAGAGAAATAGCATCAACATACAAAATTGGATAGCATGGCATAGACGCTTAGTGATTCAAAGCACCTAAAAATGTTAGAATGAAAAAGATTGTAGTGGGCTGACTATTTATTGTTAACAAAATATTTGCTGGTTCAGGCCAAAGCGTATAGAAAGACCATCATCAAAATCTGAGATTGGATTCGCTTCTACACAGTTAATGTGATTACCTAATCTATGCCCCGAGCAAGAGTTCAGTATCAATTTCCTGTGGCGAAGTGCAGTCACGTCCGCAGTACGCAGTAGCAGAATACTTTGGAGTTCGGACACCTGGCGTTGCAACTTGCATCCGAGCCGACGTGTGTCTATGTTCTCGAGATCAGCGCTTCTAAACTATTTCTTGCACGACGCGAACAGTTTCGGAAAGCAAAGTGCTGTTTATTTTGCGTTTGTTAATTAAACTTTTTTCTATTGCATTCCAGAACAATTTGCGGAAATATTGTTTAAAATTAAAACGAAAAACTACTTTCATACTCCGAATGTCCACAATAAAGAAACTGTGTAAATAGGTCACCCTGTGGAAAATATACCAAATTTATTTTGACGTCAAATGTTTTCTTTGTGTAAACGAATGGTAATACTCGAATTATCGCCGTTTTTGACCGGTTTCAGAGTGCGGGTGATGCTTCGAAATATAATACACCTACTTAGACATTACATGTACCTACTACTTTTTTGAAGCAGCGACCCAACTGTGACTTGACCTCCGATACTAGAATTCAAGTCAACTTATGCAAGTTCATGTCAAGAGTTTCCGCAGATCCTTTACAACTTCGTTTTTCTATCTGTAGCTACTTTTGACCGTCCTACTTAGTACGGCCAACGGCCTGTCAGGCCTGTCAGCCCTTCAGAACCCTTAAGTAACAATATCTGATAATGGAAGTAATATACCTAACCTGAAGCTTTTAAATTTCATAGCAACAGTAAAGCAAGGTAATAAATAAACAAAAATCTTTGAAAAAAAGATTTAGTTTAATACCTAGACATCACTTCTCTAGAGCCTTTATAAATTTTGTTTACCCTGGTCTTCCTTTTACGACATTTTGGAGTAAACAAACCGATTTTCAAGTACAAATTTGCAGGGAAGGTCGGCGGTGGATCGAGTTCCACGGTAATGAGGTTAGAGGGCGTGACCTGTGGGAACCGAGGTGGCGGCTGGCTCTGAGTTGTGATTTGATGAACTGGATTTTTAAGCTGTGGTTAAAGCTACGGTAAAGATCATCGACATTCGACTACGTAGAAGGCACATATACCGACAGAGTAACACTGAAATAGTGTCATTCATTCAATTTAAAAAAGTTTTGGTTGAGTCTTTAGGTGACCAACATAATGCCGGCTTTAATAAAAATTAGCAGTGCCGTTCAACGTGCTGGAAATGCTGCCAGTATTGAGGGCACGTTTTCCTCTACCAATGGGTTATGTTTAGTTTTATATTTTAGTCTAATTTATTTTATTTATAGGAACTTAGCGGTCTACTTTAGTATGAGTATCTGTTACATAGGTTTTAAAATAGCGTTAATTATATGACGTCGCTGATATTTAGACAAGAAAGTATAGGCATGTAATTAGAAAAAAAAGGTGAGTTACCTCACCTCAAATAAATGGATGTGCATCTTGCTCTACTGGTTGTTAAAAATGCATATTGCTCTCTTTTTCTTACATAAGGCAATAATAGGTAATGTTAACTGAAGCGGTTCACTTTCAAGAATATGTCCATCTTCCCTTTTATTTACATCTATGCAGGAATGGGTTTTGATTTTATCATTAGAATTTTCCTAAAGACTTCGTCGCATCCAGATAAAAAAAAACTATTTAAATGATTTGGCTTCGCATTCCGTGTAGTACATGACTAGCAAGTACACACATACGTACCTACCTATTTATCCTGGTTGCATTGTGAAACCGACTGCGTTAACACTGGAGTGTCCACAAGCGCCCATATTTCAGCACTTAAACGGTGACGTCAGCGGCAAAACCTGTAGTGTGCAAAGGCCCTTACATTAACACCCATGAAGTACACGTTGGCTTGGATAAGTTTAGAATAGAATACTGGCAACTAGAACCAGTAAATGGAACGGTGAATTATTATTGTTGCTGGGCAGTATTAAACATAACATGCGAGCGTGTGGCTATGCGAGCGAGTGTGGCTTAGTTAGTGCGAAGTTCAAACTGACGCGCGATGCGCCCAGGTTGAAATCCTACTCGACCCTGGACCAATGCATCTAGTTATGCGTGAGTTTGCTCTCGCACAGACAATGATGAAGAAACATGAGGAAACCGATGTGTTCAAGAATCACAAAATTCGAGAACATAATATATTTTATTTGTGTTGCTATGTAGCGCTCATAGCGAAGCACGGCTACTTAGCCGTTTCTAACCGATCGGTAAAGTTAAGCAACGTCCGCTGCGGTCACTACTCTGATAGGTGACTGCTACAGCAAAAAGTGGTATTTACAACTGAGAGCTACCGTGCTTCGGAGGGCACGGCCCCGGCTGTTGTCGCAACACAATAGTCGTTAAGCCAAGTTAGAAGCCTTTGAGCGGTATAAAAATTCTGACACCAGGGCTGACCACTTACCTACACGAGAAGAAGAATGTGCTATCCACCAACCCGCACTCATCACAGATTAGAAAAAAAATCGGTGCCCGCACTTGGAGATTTCGTTTTGAGCGATAAGACTGTGCCAACGAAATCTTCGGGTATTGCCCGTGGTCTACCTGCTTAGTTCACCTCGGTGGACCACGGGGATTTTTTTTCCCCGTGGTCCACCTCAAGTATTAATTTCAATTCAATTTGGTGGCAACTTTATTCTATTCTATTGATATGCCTTCATGAACAAAATGGCTAAATCAGTTTCTACCAGTGCAAAAAAACACGGAGGTAATAATAGCTTGTTCTACATTCTTGCTAAGTTTTTACGGGTATAGGAACAAGGTGTATTTAGTTGGCTAGTAGTTCTATATAGTTGTGTACGAGTCGATATTGCCAGGCTATAAATCAGGCGATTCATGCCGAGCCTGTATTATGAAGGCCCAACGAAACGGAAGTGTTGCCAGCATGCGAGCCAACGTTTTCCAAACGCAGAGATTTATATAGCCATGTCATAGAAAACCTAATAAATACTCCGTAACGAAACCTGATGTTGTTTGAACATTGTGTTATATGAAATGTGCTATATTTTGCGGTATGGAAATTGCTAGTAAACATCTGGAGCATATAAGTGAGGATGGACTGAGGGACTAGCGATGGTGGTCGAGCAGTAGCATGTGCGCTTCGCAATCTTACGGTATCGGGTTTGATCCTCGGCCGATCGGATTTGATGCCTCGGACCAATGACTTCTATTAAGTTACATGCAGTTTACGATGCCATCGCTTGGTGCCGCGGAGAGCACGTTAAGCCGCCGGTCCCGGTTGTTATAAGAACATATATGGCAATCGTTACGGGTAGTCAGACGCCTGATAGAATCTGACGCCTGATCTAACCACCCCTGTTACTGGTCCCTTACGGAAAAAATTCAATAATTCAAGAACAATAATCATAGTTAACACTGTTGTACTCTTTAATGGCTAAAAAGTAACATTCAATCGATATTTAGGCTTAGATCTTGCCTGCTTGTACCCGACATGATATTTTGTGGTTTTAAGCAAAAAAAAAGTATTCTTTTATAATAAATGGATATTACAAAACGTTTCTAACATAGTTCATAACTGATTTTATAATGTAGCGTACATATAGGTGGCCCAGGCTCCATACATTTCTGGATCGTCTCTTTTGTAAGTATACTTTATGGTAATGGAGTACCAGGGTGGCATTAATTAAGAAGATGTGCAGGCTATCTACTTCTCATAGATCCTACTATGCACTGTTTTGAATTGTCTGTCTTATAACTAAGGTACTAAAGGTAAGTACCCAATAAAACCGAAAAGGTCCAATGTACCAGTATGTTTCCAAGCGATAAGTCGACAACTCGAAGCGGACGCACAGTGTGGCGTGTTAACATTGTGGTTTCACGGACACGCTTGCGTTGAATTCGTTGCAAAGGGAATATTTCACCGATTACAGTGTGCAGCATGTCCATTGGTCCGGTGAAACCTTTTTATTATATATGATATACAATACAAAGTGTGGAACTCAATATAGCTCTCAAATCACTTTTTTGTTCTACTGATACCAGTTTTGGACCGTGATTGCATGGTACAACAGAGTGTAACAAATAATACTAGTCAATGAGTCTTTGATTATTTACTTATGAGTGTAACGAAATGTCGTGTGACATGTCATCGTAACACCAGATTAAATAATACCCACTAAAAGTAAAAAGTTTTATAATTATGCTCAGAGCTATAATTTTTTGATGTTATTCCTATTCGACGGGAGGCTACGAAGCTCTACGAATACGCTACAAACAGCTACGAGCAAATGCAACATTTGCACATTTTGTGTCTAAATATTTTCTGTTACGAACCAAAAGAAAGTTAGAACGAGAGACGAGCGGTAACGAAAATACGCCGTAATGTAACCATTTGTGAAGAAACTTTTGTGACAGTCACATCATGCGTGCCAGCGTGTGTTAGACCATAAAAATTAGCGCAATATTTGTAAGGTGTAAGAACTGTTTTCTGCTTGCATTGACGCGTTTGATTTTTAAAACATTTATCCAGCTACTGACAAATTACTACTGAGACTATTAACTATTCTTTTTTTACATTTTCTCTTCTGGTCGTGACTTTTATCTGTTCTTGCCATAAAATTTACCACGAAAGTGAAGCAAGCAGTTTCAAAGTGGCAAACGTGGTGGAGCATCCAGATTCAGCACGTACCTGTCTAGTACGAGTAGGTCAGGTTACATTCTCGCTACAGCGCGTGACACGTGTCAAGTCATGTCCCTGTCACGCTGCGAAATCGCGATGCATTTGAAATTGTCACGGCGCGGCCGCCAGCGTGTCGCAGCGGTTTCACGTTCAAATGAATTTTAGAACAGGCGAATACACGATATTTGTAAATTGCACTCAGAGCTAAATAAATATTCTGGTGTGATTCCAAATGGAGTGGTTCGAAAATTCTAGTTGACATATTTTGGGGCTTAGCTGGCTGAATATGTTGATGATCAACTCGCTCTAAAAGCTTTTACGCAACGAGACAGGCTTATATTCTACGTATTTGACATATTTCTGTAATCAAAACATACGACTCATTTTTTTATACCAAGTGATAACAACCAAAACATTTTGATACGCCTCTTGGAGTGATGAGAGTGTTTTAAAGTGATCCAAACTGAGTCATAGCAGAACCAACTCCCATACTGATCGTAAGATCATCAGGTCATTGCCACTAAAACACTTAAACATCACCACATTGTCCATCAAAGTGAAAATCCATCACGAAACAAGAGCTGCTTGTTTTACAAAAACTTTGCTCGTTCATTGCTAAAACCACTTCTCAGTGGAATGATCATCGTCTCTGCTAAAAAGGTGTAATAAAGTTGGCGGGCCACTTCTCGCTCACTCTGTTAGTCATTAGGCAGTAGGATGGCCATACGTCTGTTATACTGAATACAATACACTAGATAAACAGGTTAAACTTAGGTAGATTTGCTTCGGTATGCCTGAATCACAGTATATGAGACAGTTTGGTTTTTTGCCCTGGTTTAGGCAAAACATGAACTACAAGCCTTTCTAGCTCTTATTGTGTTTCTTCTCTACTAATATATAATAATGAAACGTTGTCCATTTGTTTGCATATTATATAGTTGTGTTGGTTGGTGTGTATTGCTTGTTTCGCATGGTCTCCCCACCCCAGTACCATCACCCTATCTCTTCCTGTGGGTGCCGTAAGAGCTGGCTTAGGGAAAATTCGGAGGGCTTTCGTTACTTTCATGCCAACGTAGCCAAATTAATTTGGCTGAGGTTTTTCATTACAGATGGCTGGTACTACGAGATCAACATTGGATTTTTTTTATTGGATAAAATGGATAAGTATTACGGGTAGAACCACGGAACATCTCTAGTATTAAGAGCACTTATTCTATTTAAATACATAATAGTATGTCCCGGCCTCGTTTCATCGAATTATGGCAACCTCACAAGGGAAAAAGGCCTTTTTTGCTGGAAATTGGGTAATCGACGCTCGACAGGCGGTGTATTATTTTTAATATCGTCCCTCGAGAGGAAAGTACGAGAGATCTTACAGAAATCATGGGAACAGTAACATAGATTCCGAGATTTCTGGAGATGTACTACAAATTGTTTGATTGACATTACACGCGTCGTCACTTACATTTGTCGCCCCTCTAACCGACGTGACATGTGCCTATAATATGTTAAATTACCACTCAGATCAAAATTAATCAGAAAAAACATGTTGTATTCTATTGAAATATTGAAATACAGTAAGCTGACGTAAATAAATATAATATAAACCCACAATGACAACAATTTAATTTGTCACTTCTTTCTCGACAATTTTGGCGCAGTTGTGTTAAAACGCGTAAGCTTGCAAAAATGGCTGATGCTTTGCAAAAGAAGGCTGTGTGTAAGGAAGGTGCAGTAGGTACTTAACCTTTAACACTGTCTGCTCTGTAGAGAGGTTGTAATGTGAGCATTAATATATAATCTCAGGAACTCCGACTCTCGCGATTACTGTGATCCTCGTAATTAGATAATATGTGCTGTTACAACGTTCTACCTTTTATTTTTACATTTTTCGTATTCTGCCTACGCTTAGCTATAGGTAGATTTTACAATAATTTAGTTACAGGAGGTTTATCAGAAAGGCTGTTATAGAACATTACTGCAGCGGCCAGCAACAGAGGCATTGATGGACGAACGTGTAAATGTGGGCCGAGGCAAAGCCCAAGGCACACATACGTAAGTCCATCAATGCCTAGTTGTGGCCAAGGCTTGTATAGTACTTTTCTCAAATAATGCGCGGAAATTAAAACTACGTAGCCCCCACTCCCGGGTTACCTCTTTGGCAGCCATGTCATGACAGATATGAGTTTTGTATGTAATTTATTTGGCCGCTAAACCACGACAGATATGAATTTTCATACAACTTTTGCCGGCCGCTGCTCGCCACCAGTACAGCAATTTCGATTTATCTTGAAGAAAGTTGTCAAAATAATACTCATATTTCCAAGCATGTTTGAGAAAAATGTTTTTTTCGCTCAGAAGCACAAAATGTTTGTAAAACGTGCTGGACTCGCAGAGTTAACAATCTTACGGACTTTCAAAGATTACATAAATTATAGAAAAATCAATTGCATTATGTCGTAAAGAAAAACTGTGCGTGCGTGACACACCTCACGCAAAGCCATTCACAAAAATATTTAAAAAACGTATGTGTGCAATAAACTGGCAATAAAATTAAAATAACCTTAGTTATCGACCTAATTAGAAACAAAAAGTAAATGAATGCACAAGGAATTTTATTGTTATTTTAGGTTTACATTGAGTCTAAGTTATTTTTATCTGACTTTGTATTGTTTGTTAGGTAACACTAGAACTTTCACCGAATAAAGAATTACACTTAGAAATCTAGGTTTAGGTTTAGATAGGTCTATAGGTACCTACCTAAACTGGATATCTCGAGATTTCTAAGTGTAATTCTTTTCTCCTTCGGTGAAAGTTCTAGGTGCTAGATTTACCCAAATAACTTTACCGACTTTTGGAAGTTTTGTGTGTAGTAAATCAAGTTGAAATAGTTTTGTTTCACATTTGTTAGAAATTGTTTCTTCATAGAACTAAATATTAGTTAATCTTTTGTTTCCTTTTTACAGGCTTTTTTGAATAAAGCAGTTCAATAAATTGCCGACTTAATTTTCCGGGCTATAAAGCCGTAAACACACTAAATCATAAAGCGTGACACGACATTGACGGCGTCATGTCACCGTTATCTGTGTGACGTGACACGACGCAACGTTACTCGCTCGCGCGGAGTGTTTAATCACGAACGATTTATGTTTGTAAACACGGCCCTCGGTGGTGACGTCACGTTTGGTTTATGTGAACTGGCTTTATTAAGCTTTTGGGTGCTTACGTTTTTTACACATTGATGTGGTTAGATACGTTGTTTGTGTATGTTTTATGCGATATTGAATGGTTTTCATTTGAGTTTGTGTTGCCACTGCAACCAGGAAGAGCAGGAGGAGTTGTAACTTTTGCAAGCACGTGTGGATCAAAATGTATGAAAAACCACGCATCGATTTGGTATTGAAAATAACTCCAAAATATGGATTTAAATTACCTTGTCTTAATCAACTACTACAGTATAAAATTAATATATAACGTAAGTACTATCATGATGTACTCAATTTATATGCTAATGAATTCCAATTGCACCCTTTATACACAATAGCTTTTACAAATGTGAATACTGAATAGGTAGGTACCACATCTGCGGGGAAGCTGTGTGCATGTACCATGTTTTTATTGTTCTGTCTAACAATTCCACTAAGCTCATGGCTGCAGGTTTAACTCAAAGATATACTTATACAGAATGAAACAAGTGTATCTAGCGTAATTCCGCTATTTTAAGCGGAATTGCACTAGATATACTTTTTTCATTTTGTATTTAAGATTAACTTCCGCGAAGTTACGCCCGAATCAATCAATTATCAAAGATTTATAGTTATTTATGTTATGTCACGAGCATTTCTATAAGAATTCTATAAGAATGGAAGTGATACAAAACTGAAACGAACCAACAAATAATATAATCGAAAAATTTAAATAAAACTCTTGTAAATAAATGAAAACCGGGCTTAAATACAACCAAGTTATTTGAGGATCTTTATTAACTTTCATCAAAGTAGGTAAGAGCCTTTACAAATTGTTGCCATAAAGAGTTTTCTGAACTTTACAAAATTCGGACAGCATTTTCGCTGTTTAGGCATGACGCGTTCTATTTCCAAGAACTTTTACCTATAGCCCCGTTACTTGCAGAAAACATCGCTACCAGTGTAGCGTATTCTACAAAAATATGTGAGCTATTGATCATTTTGCAGCTCAATGGTTCATAAAGCTAATGCTGCTGAAATAACTATTACTAGGTGGTAGGACTTTTCTGCAAAGTTCGTCTAGGTAGGTACCACCGCTTTGCCAGTTATTGTGCCGCCAAGCAGTAGTTTGCAAGCTCTACTGTGTTCCGGTTTGAAGGGCACTGTAGCTAGTGAAATTACTGGGCAAATGAGACGTTACGAACTGATCTCACAGTCTAGAAAACTTTTTTAGACTGTGTGATGTCTCAGGATGACGTGCGCAGTGCGCATCAGTGTCACGCGAAACTTTAATTTAGAGATCCGAGTGACACTGCAATCTCACAAAAAGACAAAAAATATTTCGTAGATATCTACGTTTTTTTTTTCTTTTAATTTTTTTTTAATTTTTTTTTTTTTTTTTTTTTTTGTACTCAGTTTTCGCTAAAGTTGAAACGGAGACGCTTTGACCGCGCTTCGCGCTCGTTTGGTCAATAATCTAAGCCAAGAATTAACATTATGAGCTATTTGAGCTACTTACTGAAATACCCATCCCTATTTCGCTTTCAAATTTTGCTTATCCTGTATAACAAGGTATGAAAATACACGACTTGTCTAAGCATTGTGAGTATAACATCGAGCTCTTTGTGAACAGGACAAGCGGAGAGATGCTTTTGTCATGCATTCATAAAAAACTCGGTATTCGATAAGGTACACAATGGGGACCTTTAAGTCGAGGGCCTGTTTCAGTGGGCATCTTGTTGTGGTGTAAGTAGATGTACAAAAATGGCTCTTGTACTACCACTCCCAGCCCATGTGAATGATAAAAAGGATTCAGTTTGATATCTTATATTATTATGAGAAGATCCAATAATAAAGAAGACTCAAGTTTAAGAAAAGGTGACCCAGTACGAGCTTAAATATTCAAAGCTTCTTTAAAAGCACCTTTAAACAAAGACTTCTATGTATATACACTAGACAGCACATCTCTAACTTGCGCTGTCGACCACTGCAAAGACTCCAAATGGCGTCTGCTCGCTCATACGAAGCTCGGCACTCAAAGCGACTGCACGTGTATTGCAATAAAAATTATGATCCGAAAATGCCATCGTGCGTGCTTAGATACTACAAAAACCAGTCGGGTAAAACAAACAAACGCGGCGGAATCGCTTTAAACAATAAGTTTAGAATTTGGAACAAAATACACCTAAATAATAGTTATTTCTTATACAAGGCTGCAAAGTTGGTTTATGGCGCGAGTACTTAAATTGAAACCTGAGCAAGCGAAGGATCGTAGGATTGTTCAAATAAAGAATCCTGAGCGTAGCGAAGGTTTCAAAGGTACGAGACGCAGAAAAACTTTGCTGCCGAGTACAACACACAACTTTTCACCTCACTACAGCGAGGAAAATGCAAGAAAAACAGCTAAAAGACTAAGAAAAGATTAGTTTTTAGCTTATTAATTTAGCTATGGGTGGCGGTAACGCTTAACATCAGGTAAACGACTAGCTCGTCACGTGATTCATGGAAAATAAAAGAAAAAGTGTTTTTGATCCATTTTCTATGCAGTCTCCGTGCTGGATAGCGTATTGGTTATATACTCTTTGGTGCTGGACAGTGCGATTATTCTAAAAATGAGGTTGGTGAACGAGAAAAAGATGGTATCTTTTAGGAGGTAGTCTGTGTGGTATTAATGAGTTTTCAGTGGACTGGCAATATCAAGAAGGTTAAAATTGGGCAGATCTGTGATTAAATCCTCAATTCTTGGCGAGAAAATTATTGAATAGAAACGTTCGAATTTTAAAAACACTTCCACGCTAGCGATTAAAATGCGTTTTTGCGCCCAGATTTTGAATGACAAAGAGAATCTTTCCGAGCTAGTGAGGTGAAAAATATTATTTTGTTGATTTATGATCACCCAGGTGATCATAGTGGAATAGACCTGGCGCCAGAGCGCGTGGCGACAGCCATGTTGGCAGAGTGAACGAACACTGACCGAACAATACAACCTACAAGCACTAGCGTTGCGTATTGGGATCGTTGATTAGACGATTTAATCTTGTAAAGCGCTGTATCGGATTTTAGTTTAATTATACCAAAAATGGCAACTATCTGCTTCCCATAGCTTCTCTGGCGCGTAGTACCTCTTTGCCTTTAAATAACAATTTCTACGTTTCCAAACGCGACCCGCGAACTACGAGAGCGGGTCCCTAACAAATTAGCATATGCGCATAATTTGCTACAATTGGGAACTATGTCTCTGGAACACAGAGGAAAAGCTTAGTTCAAATCAGCATAGACAATCAGAGCTACTCGCTCACTAACAAGCCAAGACTCACGTGGTTTATTAATTCAGTTTAGATCAATACAGACTGAAGACGTTCGTTCACTGCCGAACATAATATAGGTTACATATCCCTCCCTCATTAAAGCAACAATAGTGACCGGCTGCTTGTCTTTTGCCTGCTGGAGATTCTTAGCACTGCCTGCATGCTTCGCCGCTACCGTAGATCAAAAGGCAAGATTTTACAGTAGCTACCAGTTTGTTTTGTTCAGAGAATGCTTTTATTCTAAGGTTTATTGTACAAAATCCATAATTTCATTTATATTTTATCCTGCAAATCTAGCCCTAATCTAAGTCCTAAGACTGGCCTGGCCTGGCTGGACTGGCCGGCAATGTGATTTGATATCGAATCATTTATTGTAAATCGCATAACTCAGCTGAAAGTGAAAGAAAGAGCACCAAACTTACGCATTTATAGCTATTATCTCATTTGCACCCGAGCCGTGAAGGGGTGCGGAAGCATTTTAAGTAGCTCAATGCTGAAGATAGGTATATATACTAAGAATCTTGTTGTAAGACAATAGTAAAGCCAAGTCAGAAGTCTTTAGGCGGCCTAAAAATTCTGACACCTGCCCGGCTAGCATGCGCACCGCGACAAAATTTTCTCGACACTTTATCTCGTCAGAGATCATGACAAGACTATGGTAGCGCCTAAGTGTGTCTCACTCTAACAGCGACGACAAGTTTTATCGCGGTGCGCATGCTAGGCCACCAGGGCTGACACTTGCCTACACGAGAAGAAGAAGAAGAAGGCTAAAAATCTTACTCTCTGTAACTCACTTATATTCCAAAATGACTGTGTAAGTGGCGCGAGTAATATTGAGCAATAAATAACAACTATGTTAGTACGTGGATATTGCTTGCACCGAAACGCAACGGCTGGGAATAGCCAAATTAGAACGAATAGTGATCTACTCGACTCGCGTTGTTCTGCATAATTGCATTTGATAATAATGCTTTGTTTGTGTTAACGCTGTTTGTCTGATGAAAACCAAGGATATATTTGGTGTAATTTAATTCATTAGCATCTTTTGAAACTAAAAATTATATGTTGCTAAACCGTTCCCAAGTGAGTTAACTGCCATACATTTCAATAAGAATTGTTTGGATACGTAGCCGGCGACGTCGCCATGCCATCTCGGCGAGTTAGGGCTCTTAAACTATGCATAATTATTTTTTCAAACTTAATAGATAAGTACTACTTTTAAGTCGAAGAGGTACAACATATTACACATCTTACAGATCGGTACAGATCTTTTAAATTAAAAAAACAATAACCCGCAGACGGACCAATTTCAAAATCAATTAATATTTAAAATTATTACAGAGATGTACACAATAAAAAGTTAATCAGTTCAAGAAGCTAAGAACAATTTATAGTACAGTTCCTGAGAAAACGACATTGATGTTTGATGCTATGATTTATGTAGGATAGACTCGTCACACTCATCTCTTTATCGGATTATGAACCAAAAGTTTTTAAAGGAGTTTGAATCTAAATTCAAACAGTTTGAAATCGGACACGAACTATAAAACTCTGTAAAAAAACCTCTCTCGCTCCCAATGGATGCTTCAACTTCTGACAGTCAAGTATTCTCCGAGAAAAAGTTATTTATTCCAAGATTCTAGGTTAAAGATAAGAAAAAATGGAAATAGAAAAAATAGTTCAAGATCTTTCTAACTAAATTGGATGATTCGTTTAAGTTACATGTTTTCTAGTTAAACTTGTCATACTTTTATGCAAGTCGATTTTAGGTTTGGAGAATTATCTTTATACGAATTAAATAACTCGAAATCATAGTTATAAAACATTGACTACGAGGCGATCATTCAAGTTTACAAGTGTACAAGTTTACAAGCATAAACAATTAAACGGCCCACCTGATAGAAGGCGGCCTCACCGTTCTTTTAAAACTGGAGGTGTCACTAATGTGTTGTAATAGTCAAATGATGTTCTTATTCTAAAGTACAAGACTTTACTAATAAATAAATAACCGTTAACATTTATCTTGTAATTGAAAGATCGGCCCTTAACTAATAAAATATTGAACTTGAGTAAAAGCTATATATACTAAAAGGTGGGTAATAAAACTTTTCAGTGCTAATAAAAGATGGACGCAACGGGTCTGCCTATAATTATATACTTTATACATTATTGTTCATTGAATAAATTTTGAATAAAATAATTTTATCCAAACTGAAAGACGCAGCTTAGGCCGGGGCCGCCGGCCGCCTGCACTAGGTGTATCGACGACCTGTGCTCAGAAACAGGAGGAGCCGAGCAGCCGCTCAATGTGGCGCTCTGTAGGGGTAGCCTATGTTCACCAGTGAACGTCTTAATGCTGATGATGATGATATCATGATGATGGTGATGATTTTTATCCGTAATATGGCACTTATTTGGCTCAACGCATCAGCATTGCAATTCAACGTGGCAATGCGGCCAGCATGTTGGGTACGCTACCTACCGGTAGTGGGCTGGAGCACTTGGACTGTCTATAGGCCATCGCGGCTATTATACAGTCCATAAGTGTTCTTTGTAGTAGGTAGTGTAGCTAGTTTAGTTTAGCTTAGTTTAGTTTAGTTTAGTTTAGTTTTTATTATTGTAGTAGTTAGCTTGAGAAATAAAAGCAATTTGCCCGTTAAAAAAAAATCCGTAATATTAATTAAACAGTGAAATGGAGCTCATTATTATAATTATTCTAAAGTGACAATGAAATACAAAATATCTAGATTGCTTGATCTTAGACTATCCTCCCAGCAACATGGAGGATCCGTAATCGCAAGCTACAGTTATCACATCACATAAAAATAAAGTTGTGAAAAAGGTCTAAACTACAACTATAAATAACTACGGGCGGGCTCAATCGAAAACAATGGAAAGAATCAAAGCTCTTTACTCGATAGAAGCAACAATAATAAACTACTTGAGTTACTAATCGCCAACCCATTCTCAACTTGAGCAATGAAAGAATTTGCCTCTCATGTCGACCGCTTTTCAATATTCATAGAATCAGCCGGCGCATTCTAGCCGCAGCTCCCGATTTGTCGAACAAAACGCTAATCCAATCCCGTTATGGATACGATGCGTATGATTTAGTAGATCTGAATCAGTATGACATTTCAGTAGCAATTGGACTCGCCCAATTTGCCGTACGTCATTTACATTTCTGCGCTAATAATTTGTCTGTCTAAAAATTGTGAAACAGTAGAACAAGTTCACACATTTTCGAAGTTATTGTTTTATTATAGTGTGAAAATTAGTGGTGTATTTCAACCACTAATTTCTAATAAATATTATGAATTTCTAATAGATCACGGGAACCCGTTGATGTCTTTTGTTCCATCCTGCTCTGTTCTTTGTGATTACGTATGACTTTGTCTCGTTTTGTTACCTCGCCCGCGCTGGTGAGTCGTGTTTGTACGAGAAATTATGTTCACGAACTATCAACGGGCTTTATAATCTTTGTCTAAAGTAAAGCACATTAGAGTTGAGTGTTATCTGCTTTTGTTATTGATATACAAAAAAGTATTGAGGTAATTTTTCAGACTGAACGGCGCGATCAATATGGAATTATCCGGAAAGTTCAATGTGTCCGCGGAAAAACGAGTAAGCGGCCTATAGCCTGTATAATAAGTTGTAAAACAGCTGTAAAAACGGCTTACAGCTGGGATCGCTGATAAATAACAGTAAAATAAAATAAGGGAACCAATAATATCTTATTTTAGCAATAAATTTTATTATTAATAAACAAACACTCTGGTTGAATTTATCATTAACTAGCTGACCCGCAACGGCTTCGCACGGGTTTACTAGTGTTACGCCTTATCTTATTCTAAAGGATGAGAGAAGGAAGAGGGAAAAAAATAAATGTATGAAACGGCGAATGCCTCCTTTCATCTTCATCCATTCATCCTTTTCCCTTATCTTTTCCCCGCTCCTTTCTCCCATCCCCACAGTACAGGATAGGAGTGGCTTTGGACCTAATACTGAAGGTTGGATGTCTGTAATTTCTGAAACCCAAACCGACGACCTTCACATATTTACGGGAATGAAAAAAAAATGAAAAAGAATGAATGAAATCGAACCACACGTTAATGAATGACAACTAAGTACATATCTTTACTTTCATTCCTCTCTCCCGAAGGAACTGTGCCAAATTAATATGAACTAAAATCATGCCAAGTTTCAATTGAATCCATTCAGCAGTTTCGGTGTAATGCTCAGTCAAGATACAGACAGACAGACGGACAAAAATGAAGAAAAAATATCGTTTTGGCTTCAGCACCGATAATAAGAAGCGCTCCAAAAAAAATTTCAAAATATCTTCAATGTACAGAATTGGACCTGTTACAGTTTTGTTATAAGTAGATCTTATTATTGTTATTTTTATAATTTATCATTATCTTTAACGTAAACTAAAAAATGCTGTAACTTTACTACTATAGGTACCTACTTAGTACTAGCTGTGACCTGATAAATTATTACTTAATGTATCTTAGTATTATAGGTACTCTCATTACCAATCTCTCACCGCTTTGTTGGCCACTGCCTGCAAGCAGAGTGGTGCCAATCTGCCAATACATACATAGTTATAATATGTAGATATAGTATAAGTATATCTATAACTTACCCAGCTAACCACAACTGGAAAGCGTTGAGGTCCTGTGTTGTGTATACAAATAATAATTATAATGTCATTAATCAATCATTAAACACGTCGAAATCTGTCTGACCCAATCCTCATCAGTATATGAAGCAAATGGAACACAGAGTTGAGACCGTAAAGTTTCGCATAAGTAAGATTAGGCGTTGAGTTGAGAAACTGTTAGCTTACCGCTGACCTACCGTTCATAATAATTGATGCATGACTGTTGAACGTAGCAGGGACAGCTTCACAACCGTGGATGAAGCCAATACGTCCATGTTCACAAACGGTCGCATTAGGTATTGTTGCTCTACTATAGATCAATACACATATAGCCTGAAAACTATACGTAGCATTTCTTTCTACTTTTCTCTGTCATCCGACATCATAGTATGTAATATAGTAATTAAAAAGAAAGAAAGAAGAACGATAAAGAAAGAAGAAAGAAACAGAAAGAAAGAAGAAATAGGCTGTTGTCATAAGATTCTGACACCAACCACTTGCCTACACGAAAAGAGAAAGATCGCTTTGTCTAGCTAAAAAAGGGATTTCACCTCAACTGTAGAATAACAAATAGGCACTCTGTTTTGAAAAGGGTTGTTATTGTTTAAATCAATATTCCAGAGAGCAGCATATAGCAGTGCAATTGCAGGAGTCTTTGCATGCAAGCAAATACTCACGTACAAGGTTTTTGGATGTATAGTGTCTACTCTACGTATTTATTAACTTAACATTATCATGATAGTAAATGGTACACTATGCTGAAAATATTTCATTAACCATCAGCTTCGGTAATCTAAACTTCATCCTGTCCACAGACTAATAAATTCTCCTTGCAGAATTTTCCGTTCTAGTTATTCCCAGGTAGTGAAATACGAGACTCCCCGGGTGCATGCTTCTGCGGTGCTGGTAAATAATTACCAGAAGACATCCACGAATTACTGTTGCAGTTAAATTGGATGGGTCCATGCAAATATATAGTTTTTGCATATTTGCATAGACATGATCTACACTAATGGTCCAGCTATTAGTGAGAAGGCTTATTTTGTTAACATTTTCATATTACTTACATTATTTCTTAATTTGTGGTGTATTTTATATACTATCAGATTCAATAGCAGAAAGAATAAAAATATGTTTGAAGGAATTGATACCTTTTTACGTGACCTTACAGCTATAACTCTATGTCACAACTCTGCAGCTCTGCCGTCCTTATGAAAAATGCAGTAAGTAGGTAAAACATGTTTTCGCGGAATCAAAAGTTGCGAGCAGTCGAGAGTAATCGAGTTGCTGCATTCTTACTTCCTGAGTTTTTGGGTTCCAGGTGGAATTTCGATACGTGAGAAAGAACCGAATATAGATTTTTTTTTGGGGATTCCGAAAATATACCTATAACTCAGTTTTGACAAAAACGTTAGTTAGTTTTTGCGTTCTTCACTATGAGTACTATTACTTACTCTGTGATCTTACTATCGTTTTATTCGTGAACCGGGAATAGCTCCAGCAACAGAATTCACGATTTATATTTACAAAACAAGGTTATGAATAATCCTGTTTATACTGCAGGCACCTACTTGACATGCATGGTGTAACCCTTCGGTGAAAAGTTGTTCACGTCCGGAAAAGCTATAAAAATTTCATGGAGCCGTTGAGCATGATTTTTGGACTATTACCCGGCTATCCGGGTCCAAAAATTACTTATAAAAGTAGGTAGTTAGAGGAATGCCACAAAAATCACAGCAACCTTAAATCAAGAGATCACCACCGCTGCAGTCTTACATTTTAACCTTACTTGATAAGTATTTTCTCACAATAAAGCGTATTTACGGGTTTATATAAGTATATAGAATTAGTGAAGTTAGGTTCGTAACTTCACTAATTCCGTGTATTCCAGCAACTTGGAGCTAGCAAAGAAATAAGTCTGTTATAGAATTAGTTTGGGTGAAGCTGTGGTGTAAATAATGAAAGGGTCAGAGCGTGAGTAAATACATAACCAGACTACTAGTAGGAATGTTTCTCGTCACAATGAAAATGCAATGCTTTGATCCGTTGGTACACCTGAGATTGGTCCACTTGATAATTAATTCATCATCATCATCATCATCATCATTAACAGTCTGAAGACGTCCACTGCTGAACAAAGGCCTCCCCTAGAGCACGCCACCGTGAGCGGCTGCTCGCCTCCTGCATCCATCGGCTCCCCGCGGCTTTCACCAGGTCGCCGGTCCACCGAGTGGGGGCCGGCCTACGCTGCGTCTTCCGGTTCGTGGTCGCCACTCGAGAACCTTTCTTCCCCATCGGTTGTCAGTTCTACGAGCGATGTGGCCTGCCCATTGCCACTTCAACTTACTAACTCTAAGAGCTACATCGGTCACTTTAGTTCTCCTGCGGATCTCCTCGTTCCGGAGCTTATCTCGCAGGGTAACACCGAGCATAGCCCGCTCCATAGCTCGCTGCGCGACTTTGAGCTTACTAATGAAGCCAACAATAAGAGACCATGTCTCAGTTCTATAAGTCATCACTGGCAACACACACTGATTGAAAACTTTTGTTTTCAGGCTCTGCGTTATTTTGGACGAAAAGATAGGACTAAGCTTCCCGAACGCTGCCCAGCCGAGTTGGATTCTTCGCGCCACCTCTTTGTCGAAGTTGGACCTACCTAATTGGACAATCTGTCCTGGGTAGACATACTTGTCGACAACTTCGAGAGTATCGTTCCCAACAATTACCGGTATAGGTGGAACATGAGCATTAGACATGATCTTTGTCTTGTCCATATTCATCTTAAGACCAACCTGCTGGGAGACTCTACTGAGGTCGTTGAGCATGGTGCTAAGGTCCTCGAGCGATTCCGCCATTATAACTATATCATCGGCAAAACGAAGGTTAGTGATGTACTCGCCATTTATGTTGATGCCAGATCTTTTCCACTCCAAGAGCTTGAAAACATCCTCCAATGCGTTTGTGAACAGTTTCGGAGAAATAACGTCACCCTGTCTCACGCCTCTTTGCAATGGAATTTGTTCCGTACTCTGGTCCTGTAGTCGGACTGACATGGTGGCCTTACTGTACAAACACTTCAAAACTTCGATATACCTATAGTCAATTTGGCATCGCTGCAAGGACTGCAGCACCGCCCAAGTCTCGATTGAATCGAAGGCTTACTCATAGTCCACAAACGCTAGGCATAGCGGCCGATTATACGCTTCGGTCTTCTGTATAATCTGGCGCAGCGTATGGATGTGGTCTATGGTGCTAAAGCCTTTTCGGAAACCGGCTTGTTCGGGAGGCTGGAATTCATCAAACCTGCGTGCTAGACGATTCGTAATGACTCTCGAAAAAGCTTATACACATGACTCAAGAGCGAGATGGGTCTATAGTTCTTCAATAAGGCGTTATCGCCTTTTTTGAATAATAATTAATTACAACTGTCAAACTCGAATTCCAGAGCTATGATTGGCGCACACTACACCATATATCATAGAACTTCCTTGCACTACACAAAGCGTGTGTTTTGTGACCAAAGATAAGCAGTATTAATAGTCAAGTTGGTCTATGGGTAAGAGTTAGGTCAGTAATTAGGTCTAAGAATTATGATAATCATTTCACAAAATTAGATTACATTTCGCATGTAAACAAGTGAAATCTCAGAATTGTAGAAAATTAAGCTTGGAATGAAATATTTGAAACTAAATTAAATTTTGAGTGTTTATTATAATTTTATGTTTAAAACAGTGGTAAGGTGCTCCTTTCATCAGTAGGTCTCACTTTTAAAATCTTTGTTGTTTTGGGAATAGCTCGCGTTTTTATTTATTATTTCTATTATAGGTATATTATAATACCCTACATATAACTATTTATGTTTTTTTTTAAATTCAGCATTGTTTAAATAGAATGAGAGAAAAAAAAATTATTTATTATTTTAATTCTTATTATATTCTTGTACCACTATAGTACGAGTGTAGTGAGTGGAGTGTACTGTCTGGTGAAAACCGCGGGGAGCCGATGGAGGCAGGAGGCGAGCAGCAGCTCAAGGTGGCGCTCTGGGGGGAAGCCTGTGTTCAGCAGTGGACGTTTTCAGGGTGATGATTATATTGATGATGATGAACACTAGTATGTTTGTACCTACCTACTTCGGTAATATATTGTATATGATATTCAGTAGAGCAATACATTATCGTGTACGCTAATATCTAATAATTACCTGCCAAATCAACTGACTATATCACTAAAGCATCGCCTAATTAATGGCTATTATCATCTAATTGAAATTCCTTCTGAAGATGGAGGGCCCCCGCAAAAAAACTGTGTCTGGTTCGATACAAACTAATCTCAAATTGCTTGTTTTCATAACGTCTTTATCTCGTAACTACTGAAACCGTAACGTCTGAACCCCAAATCTATAACGTGAAATGAAACATTATTGACAATGAGAAAAGGAGTACCTATGTTTTTTTAATGTCTAAAGGTAACGACCAAAAATTATAGCAAACAAAGTATGACGTCATCATCCAAAAGAAATTTTGCATCATCAAAAAAAAATTCAGTAATTAATAATAAAACAACAACAACGAAAATAAAGAAACAAAATGAAATCAGTTTATTAGATGGCTCTATATTCTCGTAAAATGAAATAACAAAGGAGGTCGAGAAATTCTGGACATTCTCGATTGTAGGTATATTTGTATTACCTACATAATAATATACATAAAAACAGAATGCATGAGTAATCATTGCTTGCAGTTATAGCGATTAACAGATCCACCAATTACTAATAACTGGAGTTTAATGAACTGTATATAGATTGATACAACCTAAATCAATCAAACTACTCTAGTATCGATAACTGTTGGGCCATGGCAGCTTTTCGGCACTGTAGTCATCTTCGGACACCTAAAATTCTAACCTCGAGAAGAACTAGATGTTCGTAAAAGGCTTAGTTCAATCTTATTATTATAGCACTAGGAGTGAATATCAGAAATCTAAAGATGTATAAATTCATTCAGCTACTTTCCAATATTAGTAGTATTACATGTGAGCTCTACGTCAAAGAAAAGTTAGCATAATAGCTTGAGTTCGTTCTAAGTAAAAGGAGTCGACTATGAAAGACAAGAAAGTAATCCAATAAAGTCTTTTCTACATGGGTAATCCTGAAAAATGTTAAAATGCTAAAATATTAGATTAAAATAATTCAACAAACTTTACAGTGTCAAAACTAGAAGCTTTTTAGTGTTTACCTGGTGCAAATAAATAATACGCTTCAACAACTTTCATTAGCTGCCCTTTGTACAACACGACAAAATAAGACAAGTAAACAGGGACCAACCGCCAAAGCCACTGGTCGTCTGGTCGCCCCTTGTACGGAATTAGAGCTAACGGGACTTTGGGAGACGCGACTCGTGTTGCCGATAATTAGAGAGCAAAGTGAAGCCACTGTGCGTCCATGAACAATGAAGGGTGGGTATTCACGAAATCGGAGAGGAGAGGACAAAAGTGCTCAAGCTATACATCTCATTTCCTCGTACTCACGCCATATATACACTTCCACTTAAGCTAAAGTCTAGCGGAGATGGGAAATGAAAATCTCCCTTCAGTCCACTACGATCTACTGATTGAATCCGCCAGTGGTCTAAGTTGTGCACACATCACACATCATCAATCGAAAGACGTCCACTGCTGAACACAGACCTCGCCCATAAAACGCCATGGACGCCTATCATATTGGGGGGTTGCCATAATCACCACGCTTGGCAGGCGGCTTGGTGATCGCAGAAGATTATAATGTAGGTACCGAGAAGAATGCTGCTGCCCATTCCCTGGATATTCCCTTAGCTGGCTCTTACGGCACCCACGGGGAGAGATGGGGTGGTCCTATTCGCAAACTGGGACCACACGGCCAAGTTGTGCATATCATCTTTCCTTTGCGCTTTGGTGGGTATAAAGCCATAAGGCGTGGCCACACAAGCCCATCACTTTGCGCATTGATTTAATGCCCAATACTCTTTGGCATTGAATCAGATGACATATGAAGTAGATGACTGACTTGGCGAAGCTTAAGAAGCCCTTTTGAATTATTGAAATTCATACAGGGATGTCGCGACCAATACTAATAATTGAGTGTCGTGTATAATTATATACTATCGAACGTTCCAGTCATCATCAACAGCCTGAAGACTTTTACTGTTAAACATAGTCTTTCCCCGTATAGCGCTACTTTGAATGGCTTTCCTTTAGCATCCATCGGCTCCCCGCGGTTTTGACCAGGTCGTCGGTGCACCTATATGTATACGTTCCAGGCATTTGCAACCAACTCTGACTGACATATTACTAAACTGGTAACTGGTGGTTTTACTGGATATGAGTATGTTATTAAACCCTCACTCGACACAGTCTAGGCACGGAATAATCAAATTAGCAAAGTGTATCATCGATATGATCGAACGATGTGAATCAATACTGTCAGAATTAAAAGTTATTTATAGAAATTAATCATTTTGACAACATTTTGTTCAGCACAATTCACATCATGCAGTGCATGTTATACCAGAATATAACACAATCTAATTCCACCATCTCCATTTCACCATCGGACGACAAGACGTAAGTATACAGCTACCCGCCATCCATTTATGGTTGATATTCCTTCGATTCGTACAAAGCGGTTTGACTCGACATTTATAATCCGGGCAGCGAAGGAATGGAACACTTTACCAGCGTCTTTGTTTCCCGATAAGTACAATCTGGAGCTCTTCAAGTCGCGAGTGAATGTATCTTCTAGGCAAGCATGTACCGTCGTAGACCGCGTCGTCACTTTCCATCAGGTGAGACTGCAGTCAAATGTGGGTCTATTTAGTTATAAAAAAAGAGTTTTACGAACAATAATAATACTGTACTTTATTCAAAAACGCTCGGCCGTTCTCTTGATGATGCATTGATAGCAGAACTAACAGGAATTTTGAAATATGGACTGTTTTAAATATGCTTTGTTTGAACTTTGTCTAAACTCCGGCATCAATGCGACATTTTCATATAAAAATTCCAAGTATATTTTCTCATTTCTCCCAAAAGCCACTTCCGTCTCCCGTCACAAATGACGCGCCCGATCAGAACTGTCTTTCTGTAAAAATGAAATTATTTTTACGAGAACAAAGAAAGTCGGTTTCTACAAAACTTAATTAGCCATTGTGGACCTCTCTTCGCATTTCGACAGTGTTTTGATTGACTTAATGCCAAGTGACTTTGCGCTTTGATACGTTGATAAAAGAATAAGACGGAAACGAATTACTTCAAATAGAGTTTTTGAGAAATACTTCGAGTATTTTTTGTTTTTTTTTATGCGAATGAATGACGTGACGAGCTAGTCGTTCACCTGATGTTAAGCGACACCGCGCCACCCATAACAGTTGCAGTGTCACTCGGAACTTTAAAATAATACATTTTCGCGTGACACTGCACTGCGCACGTCATCCTGAGACATTACACAGTCTAGTAATCAGATTACTAGCCTGTGTGATCAGATCATAAAGTCCCATTTGCCCAGTAATTTCACTAGCTACAATGCTCTTCAAACTGTAAGCCAGTAGTGCTTGCACACTACTGCTTGGCGGCAGAATAACTGGCAAAGCGGTGGTACCTACCTAGACGAACTTTGCAGAAAAGTCCTACCACCTAGTAAAGTAGTACCTAGTAGTAGTAGTAGTGGTGGTATAATAATGAGTATTATGTGTCAACATCACAGAGAAATTTCTTATAGATTTTTTTTAACAATGAATCATCATAATCATCAACAGCCTGAAGACGTCCACTGCTGAATATATAGGCCTCCCAGAAAGCACCTCTTTGAGCAGCTGCTCGCCTCCTGCATCCATCGGCTCCCCGCGGTTTTCACCAGATCGTTGGTCCACCGAGTGGGGGTAAATAATAGTCAAATGAACTTAAGTTACTTTGTTCATTGTATGTTTATAGGGGCCAGTCTCCGGTACCATTTTCTTATAGATGTAGACAAATTTAATGACGTAACGAGCTAGTCGTTCGCCCGACTGTCCAATTGTCCATATAAGAGTTGCAGTATCACTTAGAACTCCAAATTATAGTATTGCGTGCACGACGGGGATGTTAGACCATGATGAAAACCAAACAAACAGACAATGTTTCACTTTTCTATATTTCTATAAAAAGACTATAAACACAGTAAAACGTTCCTTCATTTTAACTTACACTATTTCTGTACAAACTATAATGCCTTACAAATAGTGTTTTGGGAGTTAACCCAATCTACTTTCATCTTTAAACACGTTTAATAACTCGGTGTTTAAGTACACAGAAAATTAGATCAAAGAAGTGGGGAAACTTGTAATTATTGTTACAAGAGAAAAGGAAAAGGTAAAAAAACCGGTCTTAATTAAACGTTCCATTGGGCCGTGATGAAAATTAGAAAGTTGGCTTCCAAGGCTGCCCGGACTCGGGACTTCTTTATTAATTAATAGCTTCATTTAAAATATAACCTGCAGTCCGCAGTTTGTTAATGCCGCGATGCCGGCTTATTACAACCTCTGAATATTCTTTAAATAAATAATCCATAGATACTGAAGGAATTTTAACTGTGTTAAGATTTCGATGCGAGCTTTTAAGTATCGTTCATTAGATCTTTCAGTTAGTTTTCTAGGTTTTGAGTTGCGTGGTGTTATCGATAATCATAACGAATAAAATCGTCAATCAATTCAATTCAATTGATATCAATTCGTCATTCGTGTGCATCCTAGATCAAATACATTTTACTATTTATTTATGCAGCAACGAGCAGTGGATAAGTGGTTGTAAGGAAAGGCAGGTATATGTAACAAAATGTATCAGCCAATAAATAAAAGTCGTAGGTTTTCTGTTCGATCTCGGACTAGCGATCGTACATCTGGCAGCCCTGTTATGTTCTAAAGGTTTATGCGATTTATGTTTCATGACTTTAAGCTGTATCTTTTGCTAAATCATTACACAGAGTCATAAAAAAATCATAAAAACAAAAATCAAATGGAATCATATATTATGTGAAACGATCTAACTTTTGCAAGGTCTAACTTTTAAGAGAAAAGAAAGAAGTCTTGTCCCAGGAGAGTTGCGATGCGGCAAGCTAAATCTTGAACAGCAGCAAACGCAGCCAAAACAATAATTTTAATTTAGAACAATGATTAAGGTGGTGCAAACCACAGATTAGAGAACATAACAGACAACCGAGCGCTACGACTAAAAAGTTTAGACAGTGCTTCCGTTTCTGGGACTCCCCCATTTTCCTTCTACGCGCCACTTCGACTCGTCCATTTACATAACAATGTATCATCGAAAATATCGGCCAGCATGGTTTTCTAAAGCTAAATTTGAAAACGAAGCACGTTTTGTAAAATAACCATTCAGTGTACAATAGTCTATTGACTGGCCGCACTGGGAGCTAGAGTAAACCGCCTAAAAATTTACTTCCGAAGTCCAAATTCATAAATCTTCTTTCACGCCTTTGACCAGTGCTGGTTTCCGTGTAAAAATTTTGCGCAGAATCAAGTTCCGTTCTATGAAAATTACAGTCTTTGTTTGTAGAGGCAGCTTTGATCATTTTTCTAAAGAAGCAGCAACTTTTTGGTCTCGGTCTCCAAAGAATACATACAGACTTTCGTATTTATAAAGATACCATAGATGAGATATAGAAATAAGATACCAAGCTACTACGTGATTCCCTACCACTACCACTAGACTCCATATAATCCAGTCTGCTGGAGTCATATAGCACAGTGCGTGCAAAAAGCTTCCTATAGGTAGGTACCCATTTTTACCCAATATCGTAACCCAAATACAAAAACTGCAAACCGGAAACCGCTTACCGATATCGTATCGGTAGCTTTTAAAAGCTAACAAACATGCTTATAGCTTTTGAATAAAAGCACGCTCGTTTTCATGTTTAGAATGACGTTATGTGAAATGTAAGTGGGGCATGTGTAGTTTGTGAAAAAGAGACGGTGGAGTACGTTAGCTACTAGTATAGTATTATATTATCTGTGACATTAGCACTCAACGCTGCACTACATATTATTATCCTGAATGGTCAGCATTAGAGCATTCAGGATAATAAAGAGCATTCAGGATAATAATATGTAGTCGGTGTAATGCACATGTTTTATAAAAAAAACGGAAAAAATGGGTCTAGGTGGTGGTTGTTTAAAGAAACAGATTGTATCACGAGTGGGATTCAAATGTTTCTTACAGTTAAATTAATCTAATGAAGAGTAACCACAGGGGATCCAACCGGAACAGAAAATGGTTAGGGGATAAAGCAGGAATTTCTATTTGAAAAAAGCAGCGGATTGTTTTGGGGTATCAAACCGGAATAGACCGGTATTTGAACGCTAAGTAGACCATACTGGTATATACATCATATCTAAATCTCGACAATGAAGAAACAGCTGAAATACATCTAAATCAATATCCCCCAGCAATTTCATTCTTATCAAAATGCACACTTATCCGAAAATCATCCTGAAAGCCGATTTTTCCAGTACACTGAAGCCATATTCCAATTTACAATGCAAAACAGCGCCGGCTGGCGGTTGAGTGCACACCTATGGGGAGCTGGTGTGTGTTGTAAACTTGCTTTGCAAAATTGGTTGAAATGGACCTGAGATTCATGAGCTAGGAAATAGTTGCATCGGTAGCTAAAATTTGGCGTCTAAATATTGTTTGTGTGGTCGAAGAGTCCACCAGTAGTTGGACAAAAAATTGAAGTTGTGAAGTTGAACTTAAATTCATTTTTATCAAATTACATTCACAAAAGCTAAGTTCCAGTTGCAGTTCCAGTTGCAGTTCCAGTTTTCGTTTCGTTTCGTTTCGTTTTGATCGATGTTTTTCACAAAGTTAATTAACAATACATCTCTGTATTTTCCTCGCAACTGTGATGAAAAACGTTGTATGACATGCGTGTGCATTGATCATTACACTCTTGGCTCCCATAACGCGCTCACCTGTGGCTCCCGCGTATATTACCGCATCGATTGCAATGATCAACTTTGCACACTTGTATCATAATGTACTGTCAGATAGATAGATAGATAGATAAACACTTTATTGTACACACCAAATAATACAATTTTACAAGGCATACAGACATTTACAAAAACGTGTAACAATGGGCGACCTTATCGCTAAAAGCGATCTCTTCCAGGCAACCTTTGGATGGAGAGGATTTATAGAAGTGGTAAAAGACGGGGTGCACAAGCATAACTACATAGATAAAAATACCTTATAAACATACTGACCTGTGTGTGTGTGTGTTTGACTGGCCTGTTAGCTCAGTTGGTAGTAGCTCTGCCTTCTGAACTATAGGTTGTAGGTTCGATTCCTACCCAGGACAAACATTTGTGTGATGAACATCGATGTTTGTTCTGTGTCTGGTTGTTATATTGTATTCTATGTATGTATTTACAAACAAAAAAGTATCTAAGTATTGTATCAGTTATCTGGTTCCCATAGTACAAGCTATGCTTAGTTTGGGGCTAGATGGCGCTGCGTGACATGTCCCACACATATTTATTTTATTTTATATTTATACTAAATATCTTTAGCAATATACCTACATCTCTGAATAAAAAATATACCTACATATTATATCTACATACATTTACTTATACATAATATGTGGATACATAAACAAGTAACAGTAATATTATGTCAGTATTATTCTCAAAAGTTTACGGGCTATACCAGTTACCTAAGTGTATTTTTAATGAGTTTCTGTACAAACGGATCGAAATTCAGATAACGTCCTCACCCGTTTTCGTGTTTGTGCGACCGCTTAATTCGATTTACCGAACATTTTCACCGGTACCGGCAATTTTCCGTGCGTTTTCACTGGTTTATATTTGTTGGAAATGTCGGTCGGACTAACGTTTGTTTTGATCTGTGGATGTGAAGTGGCCGCAAATTGACACTTTTAGTGCTTAGTTGAACTCTATTGGCAGTATGCTTCAGAATATATCGAAATAGTCGTATGATCTGTTCTCTGTATATAATTAATTTTAAGGACTTGTACTGTTTTTTATTCTTTTTTATGTATGAATAGACCAACGTTTGACTGCATGTGATGATGCAGTAGGTTGTAGCACGCTGATCTATGAGTATATAGCCTATTGACTCTAACATTGTAGCGTCAGTTGGTTGTAAAAGTTGAAGGATAAATTCGGACATGAGACCACTTGTCACGGTAGCTTAAGTAAAGCATGTCCCGGCTTTAGGGACGGATGGATGCGGGTTCAACTCTCGCTCGTGATTGCAGTTTTTGCTTCACAAATTATAATATGTATTCGCTGTAACCCTAAAGAGACCTAAATTATATTATTTTGTCAGGCAACAAGGAGTTTTTATAGAAACAAAATAGTCAACTTACTTTACGTTATCGAAGAGTTAGTTATGAAGGCTGTCATATCGATATTCGGATGGTTACTTTTTACACAGACTGCTTACAATACCAGTGTCTTCCATTAATCCCGAACAAGGAATTGGCACTCGCTTTTACCACGGTGAAGGAAAACATGGTGAAGACGGACCGTCCTCTGTGTCGTGGTTGAAAGCAGAAGCAAGAAATCGTGGAGAATGTGCTGCTGCACTACGAAGCCACGGAAGATGCAAGAATAAAAACTGTTCTACGAGCTGAGATGTCCAAACTCGTCAATCCCCAGAATCGCTCATCATCATCAGCAGCTTGTGTTCATCCGTATTGCCTGCTTTATCATCATCACCACCATTGTCACCATTACTGGAACAGTTATGTCAATGACCCAAGGCTGTGCTCCGATATTTCAAGGAGTTAGGTTGGCTAGGGTAACTGAGCTGGCAGGGGGTAATGCACAAAACACCCCAAGCGGGACGTCAGTGCAGGCATTTACCGCCCCCATTCAGAATAAGAAATCCAGCATGGTCAAAAATCACAAAATTCGAAAACACAAACCACACTTCGCCAGCGTGGTAGGCTTACACTCTCTCCATACAAGAAAAGGCCCGTGTTCCAGTAATGAGAACAAATTAGGCTAATGACGAATCAAAAAAGAAGAAGGCATACAAATCGCAAAACCACGCATAATGCCAGACTAATTCTTCTCAAAAATTTGCGGCACGTTTTGAAACTTTGTATGTTGTACCCGGTAACTCAACGCACTTGGAGTTTCGTCAAAGTTGAAGTTGTATCAGCAGAGGCGGTGTTCTAAGACCAACTTGTAAGCTCGACTGTGACGCTACTATGTAAGGGTTCAATCAAACAAATTTCAAACAACTGTATCAGATGCTTTAATAAGAATCTTAAAATTATATATACGTCCAACGATCACATACATAGATCCAGGATTCCCTGTATCTAGGGACCCAGAAACTACGAGGACCATGGTCCTACAACACCCAGACACGGAACAAGTATTTGCGGTTTTTTCCTGTGCACAAATACTTGTCCTGTCACGGGAATTTAACCAATCTGCTCGGTTGAGCACCACCACACCACAGAGGCTGTCAAAATATTTTCAATTTATTTTTGTATAATTTTTTTTTTTTTATGTAAACGATTGACGTGACGAGCTAGTCGTTTGCCTGGTGTTAAACGTCACGGCCGCCCATTACAGATTGCAGTGTCACTCGGAACTCTAAATTAAAGTTTCGCGTGACACCGCGCACTGCGCACGTCATCCTGAGACATCACACAGTCTACAAAAGATTTCTAGACTGTGGGATAAGTTCTTAAGTCCCATTTGCCCAGTAATTTCACTAGCTACAATGCCCTTCAAACCGGAACACACTAACTAAAATTCTACGGAATCTTTCCATCGACCTGTGGACCTTTGTTAAGGCTGGTAAATAGCTTTCTTTGTACAAAAAAGCAAACAAGCAGTCAACTTTTTTCTTCAGTGTCACTTGTTTTCATATGTAATGACAAGATAGGTAACGCAAGCTATGCAAATGAAACTATTACTTACAGCTATACCTAAATTGTGTCATAAGCCTAAATTGCTTCATACGGTGAGATATTATTCCCTTGTTTTTAATTTTACTCCACCAAGAAAAACACAAGTAAGTACATCCTCTTAAGCTTTTACACAAACAAGCACCTAAAACAGATCCTAGTTTGTTCCCGAAACTTTTTATACGAAAAAGGCGAGCTTATCTCTACGTACCGATTTCTTCAAGTCGCTCGTACTAGAGTTACGCATCAATCCGAAACTTTTCCAATATCAACTTAAATTTTGATTGAATGGGTTTGTTGTAGAGTTGCCGATACGCGAGTTGTAGTAAGTATCGATAGTTAATACATCCTCGATACTTTGCTTGATAGGACTACCTATAGAATTTGATAGCGATGTCTTTGAGATCTATCAACAATCAATCAAATAATATTTTATTGACATTAAGGTTTTCACATTTTAAAATGAGTCCATAGACTCCTTAACGTGTTTAACACTGTAGCTGTTATCACAGAGTTATAGGTAACACTGTTATCCATGACTTTGTCGTCTCGATCTAGATACAACCAGATAAAACCTGTTTACACTAACCTTGTCAAAAATCAAGCAAGAACTAAAAAAAATGTTAGTGACATATTATGAAACGACGAATAACATTGCAGGGACACCTACTAAATCTAAAGGGTGGAGATACATGTAGGCAGGCTTACCTCAACTAGATAACTACCTATAATTATGTAATGGGTGATGACTTACACCCACTTATCTATATGTTTTAAACATAAACTTCTTTGACATTATTACAAAGCTGGCATACCAGTTTTTCTAATTAAAAATGTTGACTTATAGTTTAAAAGTATCGATAAAATCTGAGTCAAGTCTAAGCATCCCTATTTGAAGAACGCACTTCGAGACCCTGAATAAGACGTTCGGTAACTAAGTTGTTCAGTAACCAAACAAGTATCGGGCCACAATGAGCGAGTAATTTACTTTTGTGGTACCGCAGAACCGTTTAAACTGTCGTTTGGGCCGCCACCTACCAGTATACAGAAGCTTTAGAGACTCTTTGTTGTCTTAGGATATAAGATCGAATCTAAACTAACTTCTTAGCAAAGCAGTAGCTGTAGGTACCATGCCTAAAAGCGAGAGTCGAGACGGATTTTATAGCAGTGAAATAGATAAGTGCACAGTGGATTTTAGGTAAATCGTACTTAGACTTTATTGGAGTTTCTTAACACTTACATTCTTTATTTTTTCTTTGATAATGTATTCGTCCGTCAAAGTTCAAAAGTTGCCTCATTCTGAAGAACACTATATATAAGTAAGTATGTATAAGGACCAAGTAATAGATATACACAATGTAGACCCATCAAACTTAATTTCAAAAGACATTTCATCTTATGGTTCGCTCTTAGTTGAATCTTAGAAACATCACATCCTTGTCTCTGTGTGAGTGGTAATTTTGTCACTTACACGCTGTTTAAATAAAATCATTTCCGCAACAAACACACGCTCTAATTAAAACTTCGCTCCACTCATCAAAACAGCGCTCTCAAGGAATGAATTTCACAATATTATAACCGAAATTAGCTGTCTACTAAAGCGGGTGAGACGCGAATAATAATTGGGTTCGTCACGCGTGTTGTTTTATCATTTCGCTCGCTCCGCTCATACCGCGCCTTGTTGTCCCTTCCAAGTGTGTACATACACGAATGCACATTTGAAACTGCCGGGCGTCCTGTATCACTTTTTAATTAACTCACAGTACAGGATGATACTCTACTCAGTCGGCAAGTTTTAATGAAATTTATTAATAACAAAATATGAAACTCTAACACCAAGTGGGGGAGAAACTTACAGGCGATATATCACTCGTTTTGTTCCCGTGTTTTGTTAAGTGGTGAATAGTTGGATGTTTTTCGCCCGACTGCGAGCCTTGAGTGCGGTCGTGCTCTATTTATTACGCTTTTCAGTTGCTTTGTACCGGCTGTGACAGTCTAAATTTTTGCTACTTGTTTTCAGCATAAGGAGTAACTGCTTGTTTTATTGTCATGTTATAAGAGTGAGTAGCGCATTGTCGCGATTACATTTGCGTACGGTTTGAGTATTTAAACGCCTACAACAAAGTCGTTGAAATACGCGAGTTGTGTTTACCACCGACACCTGCCAGTTACTTTTTATCAAACTCAGGGTAGTAATCCAAAAACAACAGTATTCCCTTTTCAGGAAATTGGAAATGTTAGTAATGGTTAAATTATTCATGGCGCAGGGAAATACATGACATGATACACGGCAACCTTCGTATCGATGCGACACTGTTACAATGTTTTTTGTTGTTTTAGAATCATGATTGATTAGTGGGTGGTAATAGGTATTATTGAGTGTTGAACTTTGTTTCATAGTAGTGTAGGTTTGACCCACATTCGCATTTGGGTATTTCTATCTGTCACCATCCACTACCAGGGAGGTAGATAGCCATTACCACCTGCCACTGCGTGGAGGACGTTTGTGGGGGCAGACAGTAATAAGTAATTCAGTTTCAGTTCCCCCCTCCTTGATTCGTAATTCTCATGTCTGAGGGTCGTGACCTCCACCTTCTATGACCTTCTTTAAGATATCACGCCATCTTATTATATTTCTAGTGACGTGTATGGCATCGTATACAGAGTGGTGTCCAAAGTGGTGCGAATTTGGTCGGACCAGCGCATCGGGCTGCGCCCACGCGATCGCTTTCCTTCCACTTTGCCGGTCACTACTATAGCTTTTCCAGGTTGTCTCCGTCTTTTCTAGCAATGTGACCAAAGTACTCTAAAATTCGCTTTAGAGAGGGAGCTTCGCTATAGAGAGCCTTGGCAGGCAGGCCGTTCCCGTTGAAAATAGCTTAATTAAGAGGTTTATTGACACATCTATTAACACTCACAAATATGACTAGTTTTACGATTCGGTTAAACTATTTTGGTGCTACGATCACACATAATCTTTTACCCATGATTATGACCTCTTCAGCAGGTGCACAGGCAAAAGTGTATTTGGATTATGCAGCCACGAAAGTTGAATTATATTTATTTAAATCTTCAGTGTCACTCTAAAGCTTATCTCACACAACACAGAATTCGACGACCGCACGCTCTTGCCACGATTTCAATCCCTAACGTATTCATACATTCGGCTTGAAGTGATCTTCAAATACGGGGCGCGTGCAACTCGGATTTTCAATATCGCCTCCCCAATATATCTCAAGAGTCTAAGTAGTGGCCTAAGTCAAGTTTTATGAGTTGCCGTACAAATATACTGAGCGAAAAATCTAAAAGTGTTTGAAATATACGTCTTGGTAGATATTGCGGAAAATGCGCTGGAGATTATCGGTTTACTTGTAAACTTTAATATGCGGATGTGTAGATAGGGGAATAGAATGTATATTTTTAATTTATACAATACCCAGAAATAGTGTGTCAAATTCTCGACTGACTTTCCAGCATATTTGATGCTCTTCCTCCACGAATATAATTATTATAGTACCTGCATTGTATGTAGGTATCTGTAATTTCTTTGAAACCATACATTCTTTACGTAAACCTCAGTGGTGTGTACACACGCCACAACAGCATCAAAAAAAGGCAGTAACTAAAAAATATTTGTTTAAAGATTGAATATTTGAACTTATCTGCGTGATATTGGAAAAGTATTACAAGTTTTTAAATAAAATATAAAGTGGAAAAGTTTCATAAGCCTGATTCGCCTTTTCAGAGGTGAAGTGAAATTGGGATATTTTTTTGTTTGTTTTATTTTAAATCGAGTAGACAAATAATTTTGTCAATGAAAACTAATAGGGTGCAACCTCAAATCAACTGATCACAAAATTACAACGCAGTGCAAAGCATGTACGTAATACGCAGTATTATGCACATGCTTTTTTATAACATAATGTTTTTTTTTGCTTTTTTTATGTTAAAGGGAGCAAAGAAGCATACGGCCCACCTGATGGGAAGTGGTCACCGTAGCCTATGGACATCTGTAACACCTGAGGAGGCGTCACCAATGCGTTGCTTACCCTAAAGGCAAGGCAGTTTCTAGTGTTCTGCTTGAATATTTTATCCCACACCCAAGCTAAGAATCTGCCGTCAATCACTAAACAGTTATACGTACTAGCAGCCTCAGTTGACAGCCAGTTCTCTATCCAGACGACACGTAGCACCAGGCCATATTGTTACTGCAACAACTAAATAATATGGTCAAACGTTACCTCATCAGATATAACCACATTGTCGCTTAACGTCAAGAGAAATTTGGTAAAACACAACTTTATCTAAAAAATATTTATTTAAGAATATTTATATTAAGACAAGAAGTTACCTATAAAATAATACCACAGGCTTGAACAAAGTGACAACAATATACACACATCGTGGCTGCGGTCCTGGTCACGGCACCACACGAAGCAACGTTGACGCCGGGTAACCAACGCGCTTACATTGTAATTGTCAAAGTTACAATTTAATTAATATTGTAGACGTTTGCTGACATTAATTTGTGTCGTCTTTTGGAATATGATCTGTGATATGGAAACATTTACTACGCAATTAATTACGTTGAGTTTGGAAATTGCTATTTAAATTTCATCCTACCAAAAAAGTATAACTCTCTTTTTTCGGGGACAGACAGGATTTTTTATTCTTTTCTGTCCCCTCGAAGGGACGAGGGGCCAGACAAGAATGGGACGCACGAGAAAGGGCACGAGGGGACAAACAGGAACAACTCTTTTTTACTACTGCTGCTTGAGTTAAACGAGATGGCGGAATTCCTATTTAATCCACAAATTAAAAGTAATAATTGTATGATCAATTGTTTTAGCTTAACGTCACTTCGGCCCAGTTTCCTGAATTTGGGAATCGCGATTTCATATCGAGACATTTTCACATTTTCCTTGTCCACATAGCACGGCGATTTAACAACAAAATTTTCAAGTGCCGGATTACGGCTTACACGCTCTCCCTATGAAATAAGGTACCTAATTTATGGTATAATAAATACTTACCTACTACTATCTATTCTGTGGATAAAGGCTGAGTCCCAGCAGCAGTACGTAATGACCACACGTCACGTTAGACCACAGAGCACGAAAAAAACCGATTCACAAACAAGTGAAAAATTCTCCAAACTATACATAATTTCTCTTACTAATAAACACTGCATAATAGTGGAATAGCTGCTACTCAGTCTTTTCTCTTGCTTTATATTTGCCCATTCCAAACTCAACAGAGAAACACAAAACACTAAATAACTATACATCCGCTACACAATGTTTATTACTAAGGGGGAATATGTCTCATATTTAGAATATTTAGAGGTACTTATTCTAAGGTCTCACAATAATTATAGTGTCTAAAGCAAAAAGTGTACTACTGTACATAACAATGCGTAATTTCTTAAGTAATAACATTGTGTATTGCAACGGCTGGTCCTCGTATGCTGACGGCAGTGATTAATGCCGTTGAATGTGCCAACAGCTACTAGCTTACACATGTTAGTGACGACATGAATAATATAATTATCAATAACTGTGATATTAGGCAGCTACAGAGTACAGACGCGACGTATCTCACTCCCGACTCTTTGGGAGTACTAAACTTTACTAGGTGGTAGGACTTTTCTGCAAAGTTCGTCTAGGTAGGTACCACCGCTTTGCCAGTTATTCTGCCGCCAAGCAGTAGTGTGCAAGCACTACTGTGTTCCGGTTTGAAGGGCATTGTAGCTAGTGAAATTACTGGGCAAATGAGACTTTATGATCTGATCACTCAGTCTAGTAATCTGGTTACTAAACTGGATGATGTCTCAGGATGACGTGCGCAGTGCAGTGTCACGCGAAACTTTACTGTTGTAAAGGTCCGAGTGACACTGCAACTGTTATGGGCGGTCGTGTCACTTAACATCAGGTGAACGACTAGCTCGTCACGTCATTCAATCACATAAAAAAAATAGTGTCCTTAACCATTCAGTGTCAAAAGGTTCACTTACCTAAACAACACCCTTTCATCGTCAAATTTGTCTGTTATTAGTTCAAAAAGTATAAAATGTTGTGTTGTGGTAAAGTAAAGATATTTATGGTAGCAGCGAGTATTGTGAAAACCGCACTCAAGACACTATTTCTTTTAATATTAACTAGGTATATATATTTTTGGCGTGTCATGAATCTGCCAAAAGTCAAATGTCAAAAACTTTATTCCAAATAGGCTCCTTTAAGTCTGGGTTTTTGATCCGCAGTTAAGGTAACCAATGGTTAAAAACTTTAACAAATTTTGACCATTGATTAGAATTTGTCATAGTTATTTATGATATTAGGGCGGTAAGTTGGTTTTAACAAACGAGTAGACAAATGTAAGCCCAAGACGATGTCGAGGGCTTACCATAGTTGTTGTTGTTAGTTGAGTTTGTAGAAACCAATTTCCGCACGTGTATCATACAACGTTTTTCAACACATTTGCGAGAAAACAGTACAATAGGTAATGAAGCAAACTTTTGTTTATTGGTGGGAAAGTCGCAACAAACAATCTTTGATGTTCCTAATCTAATATGAAAATGGGCTAAAATGGCGCGTATTTTTTATAATGCAAATGGCGCCACGTGCGTGTGGTGAAAATCAGAACTACATCTTTAGTTTCATTTTCTCTTTAGTATTAAATTGAGACAAACTTATTGAGCAAAAACGCTTCCAAGGAGTTTCGATCATTCATCTTATTTATTCTCGTAATGTGAAACTCCTTGGTGGAATTCTTATATATTTTCTATGGAAATTAAAAAAAACCGTAAAGGTTACGCACGGCGCTATACAACGGAGGATGCGGTAAAATAGATACTTAGATGAGAGTACCTATTTTGCCGCACGCTCCGTTGTATGGTGCGTAATGTTTAACTTTCGAACAATGTATACAGGCTTTGTAAACGCATTTTTTGAGCAAATGTGTTGAAAAAGATTTTAACCATTGGTTACCTTAACTACCGGATCAAAAAACCCAGCCTTAGCGTTTTACCACGTTTACAAGAAAAAAATAGAGAAAATAGATTAGGTATTAAAATATAAAAACGAAATTATTCTAGATACTAAGCATAATCATAGGTAACATTACAATTATATAGCATGCCATATAAAAACAAGACATAGAAACAAAACAAAACATAGATTTCCTGTTAAAATAATAATATAAAACTACATAGTGCTGTTGTATTCACATAATTTAGGGTTACAATCTAGCTCCGAACTATTTGTAAGTATGAAACTATTGTTGTGATAAGTGTTTGTAATCTGCTTTGTGATTAATAAAATAAAATAAAAAATAAAATAAATAATAAAAAGTCCGCCGTAACAAAAATCTGCCCAAACCAGAATCGGTCCAAAAACAAATACGCGGTTTATCCTGTACCTAATACAGTTATACAACATAGTTCATACAGTTTACGAACTAAGTTGTTTCCTATTCCAAAACGCAAATTTCCATCTCCGAAAAATAAAAAAAACTTTTATATTTTCGCTGTTATAAATATAAAACTTTATTTTCTTCCTAAACGTATTCCCCGTATACTATTATTTATCGAGCAGGTTTATACGCTTCTTTATTAAGGCTCTCCGTATTTTACTAGGGTGTAAAGTGTAAACAATGCGTAGATCTGAACATTTCATGGAGTTATCTTACTGTATCAAAACTTTACAGTGCTCATAAAGCGATTTCAATGCCCTCGCGTGTCCATTGGCGTATATTTTCTTTTTTCGTTTGATGGGTTTTAGAAAAACTTTGGTTTGATGGAAGAATTTTAGAACACTCGCGGCTCCGCTTCTCCAGCATAATATGTAAAGACCCAATACTTTACCAGCCTTATTTATAAACACATTAATGTTAAATGAGTGTAGTATATATAGTATTGCGCAGAATAATTGACAATAGTTACTTTAAAAAAGCATGTTTAGAATGTGTTTAGATGTAAAGGTATTTTTTTTGCCTAAATCGACTTCTATATTAGTGCCAATGCTATGTCAGTTTTCCACCAATAACGAGTGCACCGGAAGACGCAACGTAGGCCGGTCCCCCACTGAGTGGACCGACGATATGGTGAAAGCCGCGGGGAGCCGACCGATGCAGGAGGCGAGCAGCCGCTCAAAGTGGTGCTCTCTGGGGGAGATCTATGTTCAGCAGTGGACGTCTTCAGGCTGTTGATGATAGTGATGATGATGAACCAGTGCACAACTTAATTCCGTTGTCCTCCGCCTCCAGCTAAATATTAATTCTTTTTATCATTTTACTCAGTTTGCTTCGCTGCAATTACTACTCCGGGTTTTCCCTTTTTGCACTTTCTTTTTCCACTAATCTGTAATACTCGAGATTAAAAGAACAATATAGAAGGTACGCTCAGAGCTAGATAGTGTAGCTAAAAATGGAGTAACAAATTACTATTCCGCCACAAATTAAATATAAAATTCCATTCGCAGTATTCTCGTGGTGATGATAACAATTTTATCTACATAAATACCTTGTAATTCTATCTACAATTGACAGCGTAGGTAGATGGTATAGTATAGTAGACCCATACATTTATGTAAATAGGGTGAATTCTGTGAGTAGACCCTGCTTGATGTGCGACACCTCAGCGTGTTACACCAGCGCAGAACACTCAGGCGAAGTGGCATGATTTAGGAATATGGAATTATTTTGACTTCACTTATTAGTTCTGAGAGTGCCGTCTTGTCCTTTTATTCTGAGCAGTGCCGGCGGTGTAACTGAGTTAGAGGGAGAACTTGTCTAGTCTTTATTTTTTTAATGCATCATACTAACAGCATTTTTGTGCGATATTAGTTTTTGAACAGAAGCGGGCGCATTTGTTTTTTTACTACGGACTTCGCTCATGTAGATTGGATGTGTCCCACTTTTTATTTATGTTTAACTGTAAGATGTATTAACATGAATTTTTACTTAACTGAGTTAATTAGGTATCTTCTAAGCAAGCATGTACCATCGTAGACAGCGTTGTCAATACTTTCTATCATGTGAGATTGCGGTCAGGATGTTGGCTATCTATAAGTAATGCAGTTTTTTGGTAATCGCAAAAAAAATCAGTTAAAGACAGACTAGCAAAGTCTACAGCTCACAGAGCCTAGTAATATATGTACTCAGTGGCGTGCGGTTCATATAGACAGAAAGACACTGCCTACCCTAACTAACTCAGATAAATATTTAAACAGGTATTTTTATAGCTACGAGTTCCCTATCTACTAACAAAAAAAATATTGTTAAATAAAAACTTTAAAAGTCTAAATCAGCTCCACCTGTCGAGTATTAGTGGTATCTTTAAGTATCATCGATACAGTATGCCGCTTTCAAAGCAACATGCACTAGCGCTAGTAGCGCCTCTTGAGTTCCTGATGGTAAAGACACAAACTAATTTTGTCTAAATGTTTATATGTGTACTCTCGTAGACATGCGGGTTTGCGGAGTGTGCGTTCCTATAAATACGTGGCACACATTGATACAAATAACGCACACAACCGCACAGAGTAGGCAATGTCTTTTTGACCGAACTTTTCTTTTGTTTGATAGTGTACACATTTGTTAAACTTTGGGACAATAGATGTGATTGTTGCGTCAAAAAAATTAAGCGAATTGAATTCGTAAATATTTATAAATCACTCAAATTTAACTTAAAATAAATAGGTACATACAGTTTTTCTTGAAGTAGGTAGGCTGAGATTGGCAAAATTAATTTGTAATAAACTGTTTCCGCGAGCAGTTCTTCGACAGAAAGTGCGTAAGTAGTACCTACTACTGTTAATTTTTCTGTGCCGTGTGCAATCTGTGTAATCCGGCGTTCTATAGAATGCCTAGGCAATGTAGGTATAGAATAGCTATAAAACCTTCAGGCAACGCATGAAATAATATTTATTTTATACTTTGAGGGAGGTGGCAATTACCTACATTACGACATTATTTAATCGACAAGACGACGAACATAAACCAACAGCACAGTATTTTTGGTTAGTTAAAGGTTTAAAAAAAACTGCCTACACTGCCTAAAAACTCTGTGCAGGCCACTGTAGGTACTAATTAGGTAGGAACGTTTTTCCCATGCCATACTTTATGCCGTTATAGGTACATACATTACAACAATGATTACCTATACATTTGTAAATAATCTTTTGACCACTAAACCAAAAAAAGCCTGAACCCGTTAAATAATATGCAAATTATTCAAAAACAAAAGTGCAAACAATGCAGATATGATAATCACATTATGTAAATAACAATTTGGGAGCGCGACCCGAAATCAAGCAGATATGTACACAGCACTAATGGGTTACATTAAACCGACTATCCATCACAGGCGAAACAAATTGTTGGCGAAATATTTTCACTTCCATTATACGATTCTCCCCGGCTCACACATCAAAGGTGTGTAATTGTAAAGTGACAGTGGTCATAAAGGTAGCGGGTAGCGGGCAACTGAAGCAAACCAAATTATTCAATTGGTTATTTTATTTATACAGAGGGGTCATGACGAAACTTTAATTATACAATACAATACAATACAATAATACTTTATTGAACACCAATAAATAAAAATGCACATAAAAATTTACATAACAATGGCAGAACAACGGGCGGCCTTATCGCATTAAGCGATTTCTTCCAGGCTACCTTAGGATGGACAGGAATTGAAGATACAAAAATTACGGTTGGCGCTGTTGCAGTTACAACTTACATACTAAGAACAACAATAAGACAACAAAGTATAATTACTTAAGAAAATAAAAGCAATACATTTATAATATATACTAAATACTAATACCATACACTTAAAACCATAAATATAATAATCTAACATAGCATGATACATAGATTATGTATATATGAATATATATCTACATAATATGAAATACCTAATATAAATATAAATACATACTATAAAATAAAGATAAATAAATAAATGATAGTTCTAGCGACATATTCTAGACAAAGTACTTAACTACGATTGTTCCAATAGGTAGTGTTTCCTCACCATGTCTTTAAAGATGGCGATAGACTTGGCGTGACGAATATTTACGGGTAGCTCATTCCATAAACGGACAGCTTGCACAGTGAAAGAGTGGTCATACCCAACTGAAGCATGAACTGGCATTTGCAATTGCAGAGTGTTGGCGGAACGAAGGGAGCGAGCATGGCTAAGGTGGAGAAATACGAATCGTTCTTTGAGATAGTGTGGAGTATTATACATATCAATGTAATGTTACAAAACATTTTGCGTTCAATATTAACTAGCGTTGAATTGAAAAAAAAATTGTATGCAGAATTATATAAACTACATATGCAAATAAACTGCGTATATTTATACAATGGTTTCAATCGCTTGCAATCAAGTTACGGGATTGCCTAGTTGGTGTGCCCTTGAGTTAGTTATCCTTCTGGCACCTTATGCAACAAACCTGCCCCACCCACTGAGCCGGCGCGGCGCCGTTAGAAAAAAATAGGTACCTATCTAAGTACATAGAAAATACAATGAAGTTATAATTAAATTATCTGTATCACACAATCTGGTGGGTCTTCCCATGGGTAACGTATGAGCTGGCTAAGGGAATATCCAGGGAATGGGCAGCAGCATTTTCCTCGGTCTTCATTATAATCTACTGTGATCATCGAGCTGCCTGGCAAGCGTAGTGATTATGGTAAGCGTCAAAAGTGGCGTTTTTAGAGGCCTATGTTCTACAGTGAAAGTCTTCTGGCTGTTAACGTGTAGAATCTATAACTAAATATGGTGGTAGCGTAGGGTTATATTGTATTATATTTATTTATTTACACAACAAAAAGTATCCAAGTATTCTATCAATTATCTGGTTTCCATAGTACCTACAAGGTTTGTTTTATAGGTTGGGACTAGACTGCGATGTGTTAAATGTCCACACATATTTATTAGTTTAATAAATATTAGTTGTCTCTAGTCGTAGTCAATAACTCAGTTATCAAAAATCGCTTATGAAAATCGCTAAACGCGAATCGTGCATCCAAGCTCATTTCACACCGACGCAGTCGTATCACCGAGTCTACATTTTAAAATCTGCTCTCAACGCTTCCACAAAGCCAATGTGGGTAGAGGTACTCTTTATACTCGTTCCAACACCGCACTGTAATGCAAGCCATGATTTTTGAACATTTGGGAACCTTGGGTTGGTACTATTAAGTCTTCTATGGCTATGTTTTATTGTCATGAAAGTCAGCAACTGTGCTGTAAAAAATGGACGAGTAAGTAGTGATAGTTTTCTATGAAACTCGTACTTAGCTGCACCGTGGTAAATAGGAAAGCTGTGACTTCGAAGAATTATCATCATCATCATCATCATCGCCATTTTATCAGCCGAAAGATGTTCACTGCTAAGCATAAGCCCCCTGGAGCGCCACTTTCACCGACTACTTGCCTCTTGCATCCTATGTGGGGACTCCCCAAGGTTCTGGACAGCTGCCCTAGCACGGACGGTAGACAAAATTGTCTTTTCGCTGTTTACTCCACTTGAAAAGTAAGCAAGTATCAAGAAAGTGACATAATACGAGAAAAGGCGATCTTGTCTACCGCCCGTGCTAACCCAGCTGATCGTCGGTCTACCTAGTCCACCTTTTCTTACTCTCTTTCTCTCTCTACTTCTCATATGATCTAACCGACTCCTTAAAAAGAGGCTATTTTCAAAATCTCGTTTAATTTTCCACTAAAATGATTTTGATCGTCTACACACAATTTTAAACTATATTTTTCTTAATAACAATAACTAATTGGTATTCTCAGCATATACTTAATAGTTTAGATGTAAATTAAAGAAGAATGTTAAGGTACAGATACAGCATAAATCAAGAATATTTTCAAGATTTCGAGAGTTATATTATATTTCAATCAAAGTAACGTGATCACTCCGCAGATCCAAAAAACAAACAAACCTACAAACTTGCAAAAACAAACACCATCGCCACTATTTACTCTGCTTAAATAAAAAAGAAATACATCCGTTGATTAAAATGCTATCATTTTATTTTAAAAGCGTAGTAGTGCGTTTTTTAATTTCATTCATCGTCAAGTGACTGAGACGTGGAAAAAACTTGAGTTACGGTTAACCACAAGGTTTCGCTTTATAAAGAAGTAGCTCAGGAGCCGACGGTCATTATTAGTGACGTCCGCTCTTCAACGAAAATGGCGTTGTATGTTTTGAGCTTTAAATAAAACCTCGTAATAATAATATACCTACTATTAGGGGACGAATGGAAGAAGATAAATTATGAGCTTTTGTCGACTATCCCCATTCTAAGCTCAATAGGCCGTCAACAGGAATTTTTGGGTAAAAGCTCCACAGCCCTTCATTGATGGGGAAAATTAATAAAAATAAAAATAGAAACTGCCACCGTCTTCAGAATGATTTTTATAACACAATGTTTCTGGGTTTTTAAATAGAGCTCTGCAACTAGATAATTCGATAATTTTCATTCAACTCAAACATTTTCCTTTCATCATGAAATCTGTTTAAAGAAATTCAACGTCCTTGTTGGAAATGGCCAGTGGCTCTTGCACTACAGGTTTTTGATGGAGGAAGGAGTGTTCTAACTTAATTAACTTCTGCGCTGCGTCTTGGCTAGTAAGAATCTAAATTTCTTTAAAACCGTTTCCTTCTTTAGTGAAGAGCGTTTTAAACGTTGAAAAAATATTTGATAAATTTTGAGGCAAATTTATATGAATTTCTATTACTTTATTAGTCATCATCATCATCATAAGTCCGAAATACGTCCACTGCTGAACATAGGCCTCCCCCATAAAACGCCTCTTAGGACGCTTATCATCGAGAGCTTGGTGATCGCAGAAGATTTTAACGTGCCGAGAAGAATGCTGCTGACCATTTCTTGGACATTCCCTTAGCCGACTCCTACGGCACCCACGTGGAGAGATGGGATATCTTTTTATGTATGAATAGGCCTACGCGGCTCCTCTCTACAGTCTACACTATTTTTATAGCGTCCTCGTATACTTGCAGTACCTCTATACGAGTTTGTTTGAAATGTTGTTTGTTTTTCGTCACCCTGGACACCACCACAATGCAGTAATAGGATTACTAGACTGTGAGATCAGGTCACAAAGTCTCATTTGCCCAGTAATTTCACTACCTACAATTCCCTTCAAGCCGGAACACAGTAGTGCTTGCACACTACTGCTTGACGGCAGAATAACTGGCAAAGCGGAAGCGGCTTCTCACACCAAGACCTCTCACAAAATCTACGACACAGTTGTACTTACTTACTATGCTATAATGCTATTACTTCGTACCTAGTTAATGGGGTGAAGGGGTCTTCAACCCGAAAGCTTGCGCGATTAACTTTGCCTTAACTGATCGATCATGAACTTAGTTTAGATAACGTTTGACGGAAGCATGGAGTAAGTAACCAGTAGAGTGGGTACTATTACCTCATCCAAACTCAAAACAATGTTATGTTTGAATAAACCCATAATAAACCTTTTCTTTCGTCCATTTTAATGATCATCATCATCATCATCAATAGCCTGAAGACGTCCACTGCTGAACATAGACCTCCCCTACTTTGAGCGGCTGCTCACCTCCTGCATCCATCGGCTCCCCGCAGTTCTCACCAGGTCGTCGGTCCACCTAGCGGGGGGCCGGCCTACCCTGCATCTTCCGGTGCGTGGTCGCCACTTGAGAACCTTTCTACCTCATCGGTTGTCAGTCCTACGAGCGATTTGGTCTGCCCATTGCCATTTAAATTTTGATACTTGCCTTGAAAATTTTAATATGGGTCATAAACGAAACAAATGTAACATCAGTGATTCCGACTTGAATATGATGGACGAAGTAATATTGACGTGTTTCACGTACCTAGATCCCATATAGATAATTCTCATACATCTGGGTAGATGAAATCGTGCTGCTGCTTTGCATGATTGGTAGAACTGCTGCGTGAGGTCAACTACAGTATGTATACAGACAGCTCAAATGTGATTGGTGGAAGAATAGACCTAAAGAAGCATGGAGCGATAAAGCATATTAAGCGTTATTAGCTATTTAGGTTATAGGAAGAAGATAGATCGTATTATTCAGATCAGTAATCTTAGTGTAACCATGCGGTACCTCACACAGACTAGGTAATGGAGCGCACTGTGGAAATCAGTTGCGTTACTACTGTGTTTTAATTTGTTTTTGTAACGTACATTGACTTAACATGTTGTTTTGGTCTAACACCCCTCTTATTTTTTTCTTTTCATAAAAAGGTACCGATTGGACGCTTTTTTGAGAATTGGTATGGCAATTTCAGTGATGTCCATCAAAGGAACTACTAAATCGATTCTGAAAAACCTGTCATAAGTCATAGCTCAGAACGTCCTGGTATTTAAAATTTTTATTTGCCAGTAAGTGAGCTTACCTACATTTTAGTGTTTCAGGATTGAATAGTTTTCACCCTTTAAATCTTAACAACACCCCTCTTTAATTCTTTTAAATAATAGATCATTTATTTAGGGTGACTATAGATTCATCTCAATAAAAAAATATTACAAAAATCATACCAATTTATTTACCAATGTTTTAAACAATTAAAACAATGCTAATTAATTGTTCTTATAAGTAATCACATTGCCAGACCTGTAGCGTATACAAACTTACCAAAAATTTGAAACACAATTGATTAATTAATATACATCCCAATACCCTTTGACTTTATCCTTCCCCTTTAGCCGGATCTATTTTACAATGTTCACAATTATGATTTCATTGGAAACAACCCCTCGATTCATTAATTCGCAAGGTTTAACCATGACGTCAATAAATAGGTAATTAAGCATTTATACTCCAACAGTTTGGACTGAACAATTTATCACGAGCAGGCATTGAAATCATTTGTTACAATCAACGTTAATAGAAAACAAATGAATAATCAAAATCTAATTATTACTGGCATGTTTAATTTCTAAATTCATTGATTATTTACGTAAATAAACAAATTTATATTTAGAATAGATGGCGTAGTAATAAAAGTAATTACTGCGGCTTATGAGCTCCAATCAATAGAAGTAATAAGCTCACTTATTTTTAAACATTTATGATAATTGTGTACACAATAACAATAAAGAGTAAATATCTATCTATCTCGTCATGCGACCCGAGTCCCGTGCAGTAACTTTCTCTGTACGCCCTTAGTCAGCAGAGATAAGGAGTATTCGTAGAAGCTCGGACGATGTGCGGATGGCGTGGGCGATCGTCCCAACAGTATTTTGTCTTAGTAGAATTAAGTTAGTCTTAAGCGATCCGTCGAATAAACGACACTTCAATTCGGAATTTTTGTGTTTTTTAAAAAGTCGTCCTGCGGCCGTCCCAATCTGACTGGCGCAGCCGGTAGGATGCCCCTAAGTCCTACTGCCGTGCTATCGCCTTGACAGAGCCCCGAAATCGGTTTTGTGGTGTGTAAAGTTCGGCAAATAGTAGTGCGGGTATCCATACGAACCAAACAAATAAGTCTCTCGCGACGCGCAATACAGGACGAAGGATCAACTGCTGGCTCAAGGAGGATAATGGCGGGCTTGCGAGTAGTTCACTTCACTATTCCTTGTTCCTAATATCTATTCCATTTTTAAACTGTTATAAATTGTCTGAGGTCTAAACTTTACGTTGGATAATGAGTTAACTGATTTTCTGTATAATTACACCAGACATCGGTAATTATACTACTTTAGTGTATGTGTGTTTATGTGTATAGTTAATAAGTGACTTAAGATTAACCATATTTTCATTCTTGAAAGATTCGTGCTTAGCACGTTAAGTATTGAAGTTAAACTATTTTATAGGGTTGTGTGTACTATATTTGTATCTGTGTTTATACTGTGATCCTAAAAATGGCTCAGAATACGGTTGATGCCATTCCTAGTGAGATATCCTCTATTATACCAAAGTTTGACGGAGATGAAAAATTGCTTAACCTATATATTAAGAAATGCGAGTATGTTATTAATTGTTATAAGAGAGAGAATAATCCGGCACAAGAAATATATCTGTTCCATGTAGTGTCAAGTAAGTTAGTCGGCAAAGCCGCTCACCTTATAAGCGAAAGACCAGACATAGAGTCTTGGGCCGAATTAAAATCTGTTTTGACCCAGCACTTCGGAGATCCGCGTTCCGAAGAATGCATTGCCATACAGCTAGAAACGTTAAAAATTAATCAAGGTGAATCGTATCTCGATTTCTGCAACCGAATCCAACAAGTTAAGAGTACATTGATTGCCAAGGTCAACCTTACACGAGACGACCATGTTAGGCGCAGTAAAATCACAATTTACGATAACATGGCCATGAACGTGTTCCTCTATAATCTTCCAGAGGACCTCATCCGCATAGTGAGACTTAAGGGTAGTGGCACATTAGAGCAGGCACTTAGCATTGTGCTGGAAGAAGTTAACTTTCAATTCCAGTACAATTCGCGAAACAAAATGTTACGACCGGGATTGACAAATAAATTACAACCTCCGGCATCACACAATCCATATGTTGAGAAATTCGGGTTAAAGCCATATTTCACGACTAACGCTAACCCACCAAATCAGGGAGGTTTCCGATTTGGTGTTCCAAACCAAGTTCGACCAAATGTTCCGTACAATTCCAATTTTGGTAACCAGCAAGCATCTCAATTTAAATTTGGCATTCCGCATGCAAACGGATTTAGGGCGCAACAGCCACAACAAAATTTTAGATTCGGAATCCCCAACAATCAAGGTCACAGATTCGGTTCACCACAATATGCCCCACAAGGGTACAGACCATCATTTGGTCAAACAGCCCCTAGACAGGCGTTTAACCAGCCACCGACAAATCAATTCAAATTTGGCATTCAGCAATCAAACCCAAATAAACCCAGTGGTTATTTAGACACTGATGTATCTATGCGCACAGCATTACCAGCTCGCCCCAATCAGGTCCACCATAACGAGCTGCAACTTTATTCGACTGACGAAAATTATGACTACGTAAATGAAATGACTTATAACGAAGACAATGCATACGACGAACAAGGTTACGCGCAGGAATTTAATGAAATGTATGATGAGGCGACTTACCAAGGTCCAAATTTTTACGAACTAGCCTCGGACACGAACCCACCGAGTTAATAAATTTGAATTGTGACAATTTTGCGAAACTACCTTATATATACTTGCCAGAAATAGAATCCAAGTTTATGATAGACACCGGTAGCTCACGGTCTTTTATGAGCCCAAGAAAAGCAAATGAATTCTTCCAGCAGTTTAAATATTCTGTCCCGTTCGAGGTCATCAGCACTCATGGCAAAAGCTGTCATGATGAAGCGATTCATATTCCCCTGCTAGAAACTTTCAGATGTAGGGATACACACACTTTCTACATATACGAGGTAGATAAAGATTACGACGGCTTGATAGGTTCTGACCTTCTATCGCAACTTGGCGCAAACATTGATATGAAAAATCAGGTACTACGGACCCGAGATACCGAAATTCCGTTCGTCTATAACCCACAAACTAATATTCGACTCGAACCACGATCTGAAACCCGAGTGACCTTACCAACTGACCTACAAGACGGTATAGGTATATTAGAATACTGTGAGTTTAAGCCTGGCGTAAGAATGCCTTGTGCACTTGTTAACTGTGTTAACGGACAAGCACATACAGTTATCCAAAACACCCTAGATAATCCAATAACATTAAAAATCCATCGACTTGTTAATGTTACTCACTACGAACCCCAAGCTTGTGAGACAAATATAATATCTGATAATGACCTTGATATTGACGACTACCTGATTGACAATTTAGAAAAGTTAAGACTTGACCACATGAACACTGAAGAAAAAAACGCAATCAGTGCCTTATGTTACGAATTTAGAGACATCTTTTACTGTGACAAGTTGCCCTTGACCTTCACAAACAAGGTCAAGCACCACATTAGAACCCAGAACAAGGACCCGATTTATATAAAACCATACAGACAGCCACAAGCGGTAAATGAAGAAATAAACAGACAAGTCGACAAACTACTTAAAGACAACGTGATCCAGGAGTCTTTCTCTCCCTGGAACTTCCCAGTACATCTCGTACCAAAGAAGCTGGATGCTTCGGGAGAAAAGAAGTACAGGATGGTGGTTGACTACCGACGTTTGAATGACACGACGACTGACGATAAATATCCGCTGCCTAATATATCAGATATATTTGATAAATTGGGTAAGTCCAATTACTTTACGACCTTAGATTTAGCCAGCGGATACCACCAAATTGAGATAAATAAAACAGACCGACAAAAGACCGCATTCAGTTCCCAGGCGGGACATTTTGAATTTTTACGCATGCCGTTTGGCCTAAAAACGGCTCCAGCCACTTTCCAGCGAGCCATGGACAGTATTCTACGTGGTCTACAAGGAATACACTGTTTAGTGTACTTAGATGACATTATTATCTTTTCATCTAGCCTACAGGAGCACGTCGAGAAACTCCGTAACATCTTTGAACGACTGAGACAAACCAATCTAAAAGTGCAGCTTGACAAGTCAGAATTTCTTCGTAAAGAAGTTCTTTACCTAGGTCATTCGATAACCAAGGACGGCCTTAAGCCCAATAATGACAAGATCGACGCGGTCCTCAAGTTCCCTCTTCCTAGGTCGCAAACAGAAATTAAAAGCTTCTTAGGCTTGGTGGGCTATTATAGGAAGTTTATTAAAGACTTCGCAAAATTGACCAGACCATTGACGGTATGCCTCAAAAAGAACCATAAGATTGTGATTGATAGGGAGTTTATTGAAGCCTTCGAAAGGTGCAAGGAGTTGCTAACAAACGCACCTCTTTTGCAATTTCCGGATTTTGAAAAGCCCTTTATTTTAACCACAGATGCCTCAGATTATGCCATAGGCGCCGTCTTGTCACAAGGTACGGTAGGTAGTGATCGTCCCGTTGCATATGCATCGCGAACACTTAACGATCCTGAAAGCAGGTACAGCACTATAGAAAAGGAGGCACTGGCTATTATTTGGGCCATTAAACATTTTCGACCATACCTGTACGGTAAAAAGTTTACGATCTATACCGATCACAGACCACTGTCTTGGTTGCATTCATTTGAAGAACCGAGTAGTAAAATCACTCGCTGGCGATTGAGACTGGCCGAATACGACTATGACGTAATTTATAAGAACGGACGTCAAAATACAAACGCTGACGCTCTGTCAAGAGTAAAGGTGAACGCAATAGGCAAGAACGATAAGGACAGCAGTTCAATGCAAGTAAACTTAGATGAAAGGGAACTAGAATTACAAAGACATTGTGAAAAAATTGCAAGAGAGATAGCAGAGTTAGGCAACAAGGGAGGCAAAGCGAAAGGTAGACCTAAAAGCCCGATCACGATCTCATCAGATTCAGAAAAAACCATTATATTGGATTCTGAAAGTACGCTAAGTGCTAGTGACCCGGACGAGAACCGACAGCATTCACCTTATTCAATACCAGTACCATCTAGCGATACTATTACGGCATCAGAGTCAGAATCAAATGTAGGATCAGAAACTGTACACTCAACACGTAACACAGATTCTGCCGGTATTCCCATTTTAAACGAGGCAGTCGACACAAAACCAAACCAGATATTAGTGTATACGTGGTTTAGAGATGAAACAGCTATCAAAGACATATCCAACAAAAAGCAAAAAATACTGGAGGTTCATATGCCACTAAACAGACCCGACTTAATAAAAGACTTTCTAAAGAAATACATCCGTACTAAAATTAAATATTTTATATATTTTGAGGACCAACAACATAGAACCGGGTTTACAGAGGCCGTTATAGCACTGTTTAAGAGAGGAACGGTCAACATCTTAGAATGTACAGAAAGGGTAGTATATGTAGAAAATGAGGATGAACAAAGAGCCATTATTAACAAGTACCATATTGGTAAAAATTGTCATCGTGGTATTAAAGAAACGGTAGCACACATAAAACGCACCTATTTCTGGCATAACTTAGACGTCACCGTGGCCGCCGTTATAAACACATGCGAGCCATGCAAGAAGTTAAAGTATGACAGAAAACCTCTTAAGCCCACATTACAATTAACGCAGACGCAAAACAGGCCTTTCGAAGAACTATTCATGGACATATTCAAGATACAGGGGAAATCCTACCTAACGATCATAGATGCTTTCAGCAAGCTTGGTCAGGCGTTTGAAGTATCCAACCAATCAGCACCAGAAGTAGTAAGGGCTCTGATTAAATACTTTTCTTTTTACGGTACACCCAAGAGAATCAGCTCTGATTCAGGCTCAGAATTCAATAACGCACTCATTAAAGAATTGCTGGACTTCTACAAAATCGAACTGCATTTAGGTACACCGAACAATCCAAACTCGATGGGTCTGATAGAGAGGTTCCATTCGACAATTTTAGAGACTTACAGACTTGCTAAATATGAACGAAAATTAACAGACGCTTCAACGGTAATGACTTTTGCCATTATGGCCTACAACCACAGCATCCACTCAGTTACAGGGTTGACCCCTTTTGAAGTAGTGTTTGGTCACACGGAATCAAAAAATGTTTTTAATGTTAATCTGGACAAAGAATACATGCAGGTACTAATGCGCGATCATAAAAAACGAACAAAATTCTTGTATAAAAATCTAACAGACAAAATGATAAAAGTAAAGGAAGTTGCTAGAGATAAAAGAGGAGGTGAAACTGACTTTGATATAAATACGGATGATACTATATTCTTTAAGGGGACAAACGTTAGGCGAAGTAAAGATAAGCCCCGGTACGACAAGGGCGTAGTGATAGGTGAGGCTGATAGAAATGTGGTGACCATAACAACAAAGAACCGTGACATTAGAATTCCCATTAAAGACATCAAACGTCCTCCACAGAGACGTCCGAATCATGATGCTGGTCCTGATGGCAGCGACCCAACTCCAGGCCCTTCAACTGCAGCCACTTGAGGGTAACCCAGGAGTATTACCTTTAAAAGAAGGAACAGCGGTCATCAGTTATGAAAAATGGACAATACTTAAAAGACTTGACTTAAGTCTCATTTCTGAAGACTTAACACTAAATAGTATTAGATTTAATGATTTAAATAAGATTGTTAGTGCTAATTATAATATAACATATAGGAACTTAGTTTTCTCGGACTTTAGAGTCCAAGCAGAATATATAATGAATCTAACTATTAATAAGCATAGGCAGTTACTTCCTAAATATAGGATGAAGAGAGGCCTTATTAACCCTTTGGGCTCTATTATTAAGATAATTACGGGGAACTTGGATAGTGAGGATGCATCTAGATACGATAAGCTAATTGAAACCATTGAGTCAAAACAGGCATACGCTAACAAAAAGGTAACCCTGATCTCCGAAGCCATGAAAGGTTTTTATAATGTAACACAGTCCATTAATAATAATGTACGACAACTTGACAAGAAATTCAAAGATCTTCGTAACAAGTTAGACAAGACAAAACAATTAGAAAATGTTCATTACTCAAATGATATTATAATTAACGTATATTCCATGATTTTACACAATTTTCAAAGTATTTATATTAAATTGAATGAAGTTGAAACTGCAATAGCGTTCAGTAGACTGAATACTCTGCATCAATCGATAATTGATTCCAGCCATTTCTTATTAATACTAAAAAATATTGAAAAAACAGAAAGGCTAGTATTTCCAGCTTGCCTTGAAAATCTTGTAAGGATTGAGCAGAATATCGGTATAAAATCATTCCTCAAAGAAAGTCAGTTAACATTCATATTAGAGATTCCGCTAATTGGTAAAGAGACCTACATATACTATAGACTGTACCCTATCCCTATTACCCATGATCATAAAACTTACATCATCCTCCCTAAGTATCCTTACCTCATAGTGAAGGGACTAACATCTGAGCCGTTAGCCCAGCCATGCGAGATGACCGGCGATTCCAGCTTTATCTGTTTTGAGGACAGCACTGCCCAATATATTGATGACCCGTGTATTTCAGTCTTGATGAAATTCTCTAAGAACATGAGTTCCTGTGCCCTAATTCCAGTAACACTTCAAAACGTCATGGTTCAACGTATACGACCAAACCGGTGGATCCTGTACTCCAAGTCAAGTACACTCATTCAGAAGATTTGCTCGAACGAAGTGCAGCAGCAAAATGTCCGGGGAACATATATAATCACATTGGAAGATATAGATTGTGCAGTAAAAATAGATAGATTCATACTTAAACTTCGGCCACATCAGCTGGAGAAACTAAATTACGACAGACTACCAATCATCAGCTTGCCGCATATAAGTCATATCAGGATTGAAGACAGAGAACCTGTAGAACTGGAAGATATAGATTTGAAGAACATTCAATCAAGTATCAATTCAATTCAATTAAAAGGTGACCATGAAAGTGATATCAGTGAGGTAAAAATCTATAGTGTCAGTGTTTGGACAATTGTGTTATACTTAATTATTGCAGTCTGCGGGGTGATAGTTTTATATGTTAGGTTAGTGAAATTAGGCTATAAATGTAATATTCGAAATCATCCGAATCCTTCGGATGATCTCGAATCTCAGGAGGGAGACGTCATGCGACCCGAGTCCCGTGCAGTAACTTTCTCTGTACGCCCTTAGTCAGCAGAGATAAGGAGTATTCGTAGAAGCTCGGACGATGTGCGGATGGCGTGGGCGATCGTCCCAACAGTATTTTGTCTTAGTAGAATTAAGTTAGTCTTAAGCGATCCGTCGAATAAACGACACTTCAATTCGGAATTTTTGTGTTTTTTAAAAAGTCGTCCTGCGGCCGTCCCAATCTGACTATCTAAGTATATGTTTGCAAATGTAACTAATATCATTTAACACTAGTTGCGCTCCACGGTTTTATCCTCACGAACAGTGCACAAAACATGACGTTTCAATTTTATATATTCGTAGGGACTAGTAGGGATTTTTAACCTTTATTTGACCCTTATTTTAAGCTGATTACCACGTAATATTGTTTAATAAGTAAGATTAAGGCTTCATTGAAATCTATGTAAGGTTAAAACTTCCATAAAAGCATTAGGTAAAGTCTTTTAAAAGAAAAAAGTTTTAAATCATAAAGTTAAGACTTCTTTAAAACCTATGTAAGGTTAATGCTTTGTTCTCGTTAGTAGCACTTGCTACAAACATTTTTCCCCTGTAAGAAAACACCGTCACTAATTGCCAGGTAATTACAGAGCACAAGAGCTCGCGTAATCACCATCCGGGCGTCCGGCGTTACCAATTTGTAGTTAAAGTATGCTATGACATTGTTTGTTTGTATTACTGCATCAGATCTGTATTTATCTTTGATTGCACATGTTCTTTGATAGGAGAAGGTATTTTTGTGCACGACGTGATCGAGTGCGAAAAGTACTTCTTTTATACCTAAAACTGTATAGTGGATACAAAATAAATCGGTAGCAAGGAGGTGTCTTATGCGAGTGTGAATTTTATAGTCTGTGGAAATTGCGGTTACCAGGGGAGTTTTTTTTTGTTTACTTTTGACTTTACTTTTGAATTTTTATTGCAAAATCACAGAGGACTTTTGGCGGGAACGCGGAAAAGTTCACGTCGTTGCATTGTATTATTTTTCAAAACTTGTGCTTTCTAGTGTTAATGTATAAAATTGGTGGCGTTTTACGCATTAAGTGCTGAATTACGAGCATGAATGTGGGCAAGTTATATAATGTGGTGAAACGTGGTTTTTCGTGTTGCTTCCTAAGTTCCATAGAAGCTTCTAGTAAGGTTGCCACCACTTTACTGGGGCATGACTTAGACTGGACTATGATTAACTGACTTAGACTCGACTATGACTGTGACTAAGACTTGACATTACGTGAAATATTCCATAGCACGATGAAAATTAGAATACTTGACACTGGCTAAATACACTATGTGTGGAGCCAAAATACAAGAAAAAAAACACAGAATTCGCCCTATTTACTTTCCCTATATAACAAAGTACTGTGTGCTATTTACATAGGTCAAGTCTATGGCAAAAATACATTTTTAGTTAATCGTTAAAGCGAAGAATGTTTATTTAGGGAAAACGTATGTCTCGCACAGCCACCGTCCACGCTCCACAATAAGAAGCAATTTTTATGTTTTAATTAAGAACCAACGAAATCGATTCGTCACAATTTTGTTTCTTCATTTCATAATCATAATCATAATCATAATCAATCGTTTATTTGCTAGGATACACACATACAAATTACATTTTAGATTACAGGTAATGTCACAGTCACTGTACCCAGCCCGCAAGCAGGCGTGCAAATATTTATATGAAGTTATATTAATTATATATTAATTATATTACAAATTGCTATTATTATTATTATTACACGTCATTTATTTTACTTAATATTATCAATGTCATAATTTATTACCTACTTAAAGTTCAAAAATTCTTGCATGTTGTAAAAACAATTGTCGATCAGCCAACTATACAAACTTCTTTTAAATATGTTTCCCTGCAGTATCTTAATATTATCCGGTAACTTATTATACGCTAATATACTCATATTAACTACGTTCTTCTTATAAATGTCTTTATGATAGGGAGGTTGATAAAGTAGATGCATGAACTTAGAGCGCTTCTGTCTAGGCATAATTTCATTTCGCATAATAAAATATTGTGGGTGATTTTTAGCAAACATACACAAGTCTCTAATATACATACATGGAAGTGGTAGAATATTACAACGTCTAAATAGTGGCTTGCAGCTGTCCAAATACCAAGCCTTACTTATTTCTTTAATTAGTTATGATAATGGCATACCTACATGCCTACAGTATTTTTTTGCCGTCACGACCGCGTGTTATTGTTGTGGCCAACCGCTAAACAATAACTTCTTTAGTACTAATATCGCATTTGCCACTACAATTTTTTTTTATCTACGATAAATTGCTATTATAATTGTTCAAAATGACTTCCATTGTCTTTTAATTGGGACACAGTAAAAATGAAAATATGAAATGTTACCTATGTCAAAATCCAGATCTACAGAGACGTGGTAACGGTCTTAAAAATTACCCTGAGAAAATTGAATGCTTTTTTGATGAAAGCAATTTTGTCATAGTAAAATTTTTGCTCACGTGCAAGTTTTCCATAAAAATAAATAAAATAGACAAAACATGTTGGTATTAGCTTGAATCGATCGTCTTCTCTGAATGCAACAGAGCAAGATCTAAGCAACAGAAGTTTATCTGTAAGCGACTACTCCCTGCAGTTCAGTTCTCAGTGCCGTTTCACTTGCACTCATTACTGACGCCACAGAAATAAATAAATATTTGTGGACATTTCACACAGCGCCATCTAGCCCCAAGCTATACATAGCTTGTACCTACTATGAGAACCAGTAGAATACATAAATACTTTCTGTTTGTAAATACATACATAGAATACAATATAATTAGACATTGTCATGTTTATGCTTTTACTGGCCATGAAAATAAGCTAAACAACGCCCACCGGCACAAAAATTTCAATCAAATTAATTTTTCTAATAATACCTTTTAAATATTTTGATACTAAAATAGAAATTCAAAGCCTACACACATGTCATACTTGCCCTTTGCGATGTAATGTTAATTAAGCGCCTAACTGTAACATGAGTGGGCGATGTTTACTTTTTAGGGTTCCGTACCCAAAGGGTAAAACGAACACTATTACTGAGGTTTCGCAGTCCGTCCATCTGTCTGTCTGTCTGCAGTCTGTCCATATGTCACCAGGCTGTATGTCATGAACCGTGATAGTTAAACAGTTAAATTTTTCACAGATGATGTATTTTTATTACTAATTTATTTATTTTATTTTATTTTATTAATCACAAAGCAGATTACAAACACTTATCACAACAATAGTTTCATACTTACAAATAGTTCGGAGCTAGATTGTAACCCTAAATTATGTGAATACAACAGCACTATGTAGTTTTATATTATTTTAACAGGAAATTTATGTATTTTTTTTGTTTCATTTAAATAATTATGTACATACAGTGAAGAAAAAAAAATGCTAATAAAATTGTTAAGTATGATTTACATTCAGATGAGAAAACTGTATTGCCCTAATACACTTTACAAACCTCCCAAGATTGGGGTCAAATATGTCTATGATTTTGTTCTTTAATGCCAACTCATTATAAAGACGACACATTCTTGTAAGCGGATTATAAAACGATGTATTGTTTTTATATACTTTTAATGCAAATGATGGAGGACTGCGTCTCCTATAGTTTATGTTAATGTTAAGAGAGAATAAAAGCGGGGGGCAATCTATTTTAGAGTGCAATATTTTATGAAGATGTATAAGGTCTATGTGCTGCCTACGTGTTGATAGTGATGAAAGTTTGAATTTAGCCAGCCTTTTCTCATATCCAGATAGAGATCGACCTATGTGGTGCCTATATGATAAAATCTTGAGACATTTTTTCGACAGACATTACTTTATACAGACATATTATTTGAGACATTATTATTTATATTTATTATTTTATTTATTATATTTTAACAACAATTACTTAAAAACAGAATAAAATAAATATTTAAGGGGCTCGCATACAAAAAACGTGATTTTATGCTCGTTTTTATAGATAATGGTACGGAACCCTTCGTGCGCGAGTCCGACTCGCACTTGGCCGGTTATTACTGAGTCTATCAACCATCGTAAACTGTTGAAGAGTTGAGCCGAAGACTGGGTTCAGTGGCATCCTTAGAAGCTTATGTCTAAGCGGTTATTTTCTCTATGCTTATGTCCACCAATAAACGAGTATAAAAATAATATGAACTACTGTTTCTTCAAAGCAAAAGGTTATCACTGGTGTCATCAGAGTTTTGGGCTGACCAAAGGCTTCTGATTTGGCCTTCACCCATATTTTAACCCTCCGAAGCACTGTGTGAATACCATATTTTGCAAAGGTTAGCGACCCAAGTAGGAACCACAGTGCTAAAAATATATAATTAGTATTAAAAATATAGGTGGATCGACGATTTAGTTAAAGCCGCGGGGATCCAATGGATGCAGGAGGGAAGCAGCAGCTCGCTAGTGGCGCTCTGTGGGGGAAGCCTATGTTCAGCAGTGGACGTCTTCAGGCTGTTGATGATGATGGTTGAAATATATATAGGAAAGAAGATGACCTGCACAAAAACCCCCTATAAAACCAGTCCCTTTTACTTTTTGTAAATTCAGCTACCTACTTTGATTTCATAAAAACCTTTTTCTTTTTTTTTTGAGGGGGGGAATGCCCTCGCTGTTCCCTGCCACCACGGGCGTGATGGCAGGGGGTATGTGGGACTCGAACCCACTAAAACCCCCCGTGATCCATCCGCCGCCGGGACGGGGCGAGATAGGGTCGCGTTAGCATTCACTATCTTGCCCCGGTGGTCAGTTTAACCTACCTTTATGCATACAGGATAACGTCTGTTAAGGTCCGAGGCTACTCACATATAAAAAGAGATACCTACTTATACCACAGTAACGACTGTTTTTCTCTTATCTGCGACTTATACACACGACTATAAATAACTATACTTAATACTGTGTCACCTCAGAGCTAATATTACATCCCTGACGTTCTCCAAGCGGGCGCTTTTTCAATATAAGTCACGTCAGCGTTCATATAAAATTGTATTGAACGCGTGATGCTGCAGGTGCTACGGATCTCATATTCGCTAACTAGCTTCTACCAGCGCCTTTATCTGACGTCTTTATTGAGTTATTTGTTTGCAGCCCTGCTTTTTTTTCTTCATCACCAACAGCCTACAGCGAAGACGTCCCCTGCTGAACATAGGCCTCCCCCAGAGCGCGCCACCTTGAGCGGCTGCTCGCCTCCTGCAGCCATCGGCTCCCCGCGGCTTTCATCAGATCGTTGATCAGATCGTCCAACGAGTGGGGGGCTGGCCTAGGCCAGCCCCTCACTACGACTACGCGCCACTCGAGAACCTTTCTTCCCCATCGGTTGGTTTTTTTTCTTAATCAAGCTAAAACATATATTTGGACAACTCGCCTATTTTGACGGCCACATCTCCAGTCTACTCGTGACCACGGCCAATGCAACTTGGTCGAAACGTCGAGGAATAGGCTGCGCTGCAGCGGCCATTATACTTAACTTCAGGTGAATGGCCAGCCCGTCACGTCATTCATTAACATTAAATAACCGCCCAAGTTCGAGTCGGAATCGCGCACGAAGGGTTCCGTACCATTATCTATCACTGCCATCTAGTGTTGAGTAGCAGTACTATTTAAAGCAGTGCCATCTATGACTCATCTGGTAAACGAGCAAGAAAATCACGTTAGTTGTATGGGAGCCCCCTTAAATATTTATTTTTTTAGTATTTGTTGTTATAGCAGCAACAGAAATACATCATCTGTGAAAATTTCATCTGTCTATCACGGTTCATACAGCCTGGTAACAGACGGACAGACAGACAGACAGACAGACAGACAGACAGACAGACAGACAGACAGACAGACAGACAGACAGTGGAGCCTTAGTAATAGGGTCCGTTATACCCATTGACTATAAATCCAGTTGACCAATGATACAACTTCCCCTCATACGAAAATTAGTAGTGTATTTCAACTAATATTTTCATACAAATCACGGGAACCCGTTGATGTCTTTTGTTCCATCCTGCTCTGTCCTTTGTAATTTCGTATAGCTTTGTCTCGTTTTGTTACCTTGTCCCCTGCCCGCACAGGTGAGTCGTGTTTGTACGAGAGATTGTGTTCACGAGCTATCAACGGGCTTTATAATCTTTGGTTATACCCTTTGGGTACGGAACCCTAAAAAGATGAAGTGTTAATATTATACCTTGTCTGAAAAAAACATTCCCAGTGTAGAACTCAAGGCATTAGATTTGGTATAAGTAACGTATCTATGTACAAGTAGTCTACGTAAATAGCTACTTACCTAGACTTTAACTTTTAAGAAATACCAATAAAAAAAAAGTTTAAATAGAAAGCGTGTCGTGTGACTTTCCCGTAATACGATAGAGGGCTTACACGACGTACGGACGACGGAAGTGACGTATACGCGAATTGAACGTGAACGGAGAGCGGATTTATCAGTGATTTCCGGTTTCTCGCGTAACCCCGAGTCATGAGTAGATGAAAGATAAAAGAGATGCCCTCGAAATTCGCAGTTCCTTAAAATGTCAATTTCCTCACAATTTTTTTCTCTAATGATATAAGAGCGAGATCATAATACAGGATGCAATTTAATTCATTAGCATAAATTAAGGGAATGATAGTACATATATCATTAATGTTTAAAGGGTAATGATACAGTTAAAAGTTTTTTACCTTGTATGTAATAACTAAATTATTATTACTTCATTAATTTAATTTAATTTTGTACTGTAGCAGTTGATTAAGTAAGTTATTCCATTTTTTGAAGTTATTATCAAAATCGATGCGTTAGTCTTGAAATTTTTAAGTCGGTTGAAAAACGCTCTCCGTATTTTATCTCTGGAAGATAATGAGAAGCTTTCAAATGTACTTAACAAAGAGTCTAGACGTTACTTAAGTAACAATTGCTTTGATAGTTGTAAGTATCAAATATTTGTTCACCTTATTATAAAGGCCCGCAATTTGCGGGGACAGACATAATACACACTCTTATATCACTCAGGGAAAATAATGACTGAGTAACGGTTATGCGACTAATAAATTGTAAATAGACTAAAAAAAATTAAGCAAGACAAGTGTGAGTTTAAAAACAAAAATCTTAAATCAATGACGACAAAAACGATCACTTTCTTGACTTGAGGCTTAACTAAGTTAAGCCGAGTCTACAAAACATCGTTTAATTTAAACCTATAATTAATTTCGAGTAGATATTACAAAGACATTAAATATTAATCGTTTCGACTCCATTGTAGATTTGTAAAGGTCAATATTGACTTAATCTCGTTGTTCTGAAACAATAAGCCAGTCGTTCTGAAACTATTTGAAGGAGGCCATTGTTCGACGAAAATTGGGATTACGGCTACAAAATGAAGTGTATGTTGCTAAAACACGTATCACTTACTTATACTAAAAATGTCTTAGTATAAATAGTGTTTGTATGTCATTGAATGACGAGCTAGTCATTTGCCTGATGTTAAGCGTTACTGCTGTCCTTAACAGATTGCAGTATCACTCGGAACTCTAAATTAATATAGTTCTGCGTGACTCTGCACTGCGCACGTCATCCTGAGACTTTACACAGTATAGTAATAAGATTACTAGACTGTGTGATCAGATCATAATGTCTCATTTGCCCAGTAATTTCACTAGCTACAATGCCCTCCAAACCGGAAAATAGTAGTGCTTGCACACTACTGCTTGGTGGTTGGATAACTGGCAAAGTGGTGGTACCTACCTAGACGAACTTTGCAGGAAAGTCCTACCACCTAGTAAATAAAAATCTCTTGAACCTGGGGGCCGGAGTTTGATTCTCCCATTTTTTACACCGTACCTACAAGTTGCACAGAGATTATTCCCCATCACTAATTGTCAATCTAGGGTAGTACGCGACACTGGCAAAATTGCGACATTATTCCGTCGCAGAGGCCTAAATCAATAATTCAAAGTTAAATGTTAAAAGTTAAATATGTGATTTACTGTGCTACGCCGTAGCAAAGACCGCGTAGCACAGAAGGTTGATGTTGTAAATAAAATAATGAAAAGAAAATTATGTTAATATTATCTCAACGAACAAAATAAAATAAGATAAGAAATTTTGATGAAATCTTTACATATTTCTCTCTTACTTATAAATAATCTGGCATCGCACATCGTTATGAAAAGGAAAATATCCCCGGAAATGTTTCCTTAAGAAAGTAATCGGAAGAGAGATAAGGAAAACCTTCCTTATTAATACACCGATTTGCAATATGTGACATTAAGATGTTTATATACACAAACTTATTTTTTAGGTGCTGTATCGATTTTTTAACCTAATTGATACCAAGAAGACTCCAAGAAAAATATGTAACAAGATAATCTTTGGTTTTGTTTTCGATAAATGAGATGTGATTTCGTGATAAATAAACTCATATATCAGTGACTTTCTCGTGATATATATTACAGGGTTCAGGAATATGAGCCAAAACAAGAAAAATACATCAAAAAGGTGCAAATAAGATTTTTTGGGTTGCGTTGGGGCGAAACATTGTCTGTCTCATAGGTGTTTTATCAGTTTGACTCCAAGCGACTAGCGTATTTAGGAATTGTTCTCAACGGCCCCACTGGGGGCCATTGATACTAAATTTTAATAATTGTGCTAACCAGCCCCACGGGCTAAAGAAGAATAGTCAATTGTTTTTTTTCAATCTGTGGTATTTAGCCAGTACCAGGGTTAAATAAGCTTATGTTTGGTCTAATCTTGGTCGAAATCACTAATTCCAGTGCATGCACAGAATTATTTTGAGAAATAGCAATTGTTTTTTTATAACCTGTGAGTCCATGTCACTTCCGAATCTTATTCAATTTTTCAACAATAGGCAATTTTTTTTCAGATTTGTGTTCTCAACCCAACCTACAAACTACGGTGTGAAATCCGGCGGCTATCTGTACAACAGTAATCGACTTCCTCTAAATCTGTTATTGACGATATAATAATATTTACTCAATGAGTTTCCTCCGCTAATGTGTCCTGTCTCACGGAGACATATGATGTTAAGAGCTTTATCTAAGTTATTCTCAGAAATGGATATGGAGAGGACAACGTTTGTTTGAGCCTTATAATCTTCCGTTTAATTAATTAATAATATTGTTCAAGTTCTGCGCGATGCAAAAATATAGTGTGCAATTAATTTTAACTGTCATTTAACTTTTGGACGCGTCTTTAGGTATAGTACATTACTGCAGCGGCCAGCAACAGAGGCGTTGATGGACGAAGGTGTAAATGTGAGCCGAGGACGAAGTGAAGCCGAGGCACACATAAGTAAGTCCATCAATGCCTTGTTGTGGCCAAGGCTTGTATAGTAGTTTTGTCAAATAATGCGCGAAAATTAAAACAAAGAATTTGTCGTTGAAAATAACTGTTCCCACCACAAAAGTGTTACTTTTTTCCAATAAACAGCTTTCTATTTGCAAGCCGGTTCGAAATTTAAATAAAACCTTTGTTAAGTTACCTCCTTGGTTGCCATGTTGCGGAGTAAAAGATCGTTCCATTTTTAAATTACACGACAGATATGAGTTTTGTATGAAATTTATTTGGCCGCTAAACCACGACAGATATGGATTTTCATACAAATATTGCCGGCCGCTGCTCGCCAGTACAGCAATTTCGATTTATCTCGAAGAAGATTGTCAAAATAATACTAACATTTCCAAGCATGTTTGAGAAAAGGTAATTTGTTGGATATTAGCTGTAGTAAAATTATCATAAATTAATAACGTTACCGCAGCTAACGGGAACTTCAAAACATTTTACTACAAATAGGTATTATAATACATGGAGCGATGGTGGCCAAGTGGTAGGATGTGCGCTTCGCAATCTTACGGCACCGGGTTTTATCCTCGGCCCTACACCAATGACTTATCTAGTAAGTTATGTGCAGTTTGCGATGCCAACGCTCCGTGCCTCAGAGAGCACGTTAAGCCGTCGGTCCCAGTTGTCATAAAAACATCTATGGCAATCTTTAAGGGTCAGACGCCTGATAGAATCTGACGCTGATCTAACCATCCCTGTTACTGGTTCCTTATGGGTTGCGAGGTCAGATGGCAGTCGCTCGTGTAATTCTGGTTGCTCAGGTTAGATTGGGAACTGACCCTAACAGCAAATGGGAAAAGGCAAAATAGGAAAGGTATTACAATACATATTATTCTTAGCTGAATTACAATTGGACGATGCGCAGTGCAGAACTGTTTCAATATAAAACGTGACCCACACTCGGATTAAACCGCGTGTGGACGCCCTAAACTTGAAAACACTACTTGAGAATACACTGGCTGACTGCACAAGCCGTGCGAAGCCCCAAACAAAGAAAATACGATACGGCTTCGTAGCATCTTACTTCTTAGCGGGAAAATAAAATTGTCTATGTTTGGTTGCCAACTTTGAATGCAATGTATTTTCTCATTTTTTCTGCGTTCACGGATACATACCTAAAACTAAGGGTTCTATATGTTTTTGTAAACAATTTTAATAATAATAAGTCTTTATTGCAGACACAGATATCCATAGTTACATCTTAAATTTAAGAATAATAAAATACGTGACAAAATATTATGATGACACATAGAAAATAATAAAAAACAAATAATAATACATAATTATACTAAGTGGTTTAGGTGGCAATAGCCACCCAACGTTTATACGTGGCAGTCAGCAGCAGCCCGTTCACCAGACTTCTGATAATTGCAATTTTACACGTGTCACAGTGTGTGTTAAATGTTCACGTCATGCACTAGAATTAAAGATATGTAGAACATAATTTATACTATAAGAGTCCTGAGGGCGTACCGTGAGTTCATAGCGCGATTCAAAATAGAGCCTATATTGGATTTTTTATATATATTGTTTTTTTTGTATGGGGATTTTGACAAGCGATCTAGTATAGGCTCTGTTTTGAATCGCGCTAAGAGCTCACGGTACGCCCCCTGGTCATAAGTACTTACTGTATTCTTCTTATTCTCGTCTGATGTAGGCATTAGGCATGTGAGGTCAGCCCTGATCCTGGAGGTCTATAAATAGCCTGATAGTGTCAGAAATTTTATGCTGCCCAACGCTTTTGAATTGTCTTACGAAAACAGCCTGAACTAACGTCCCAACGTGCCCTCCAAAACAGATTAGTGCGTAGCTCTAAAATGTATACATACTTTTTGTAGTAGTGAGCGCAGCAAACTTAGCTGCGCTTCGCTATAAGCTGTACTGCAGTGGCCTTCAATGTAAATAACCAGCCAAGTGCGAGCCGGACTCGCACACGAAGGGTTCCGTACCATTATCTATAAAAACGAGCCAAAAAATCACGTTTGTTGTATGGGACGCCCCTTAAATATTTAGTTTATTCTGTGTTTTAGTATTTGTTATTATAGCGGCATCAGAAATACATCATCTGTGAAAATTTCAACTGTCTAACTATCACGGTTCATAAGATACAGCCTGGTGATAGATGGATAGAGAGACAGACAGACAGACAGACGGACGGACAGCGGAGCCTTAGTAATAAAGTCCGTTTTACCCTTTGGGTACGGAACCCTAAAGTAGATTTAAAAGTCCGACAAATAATTAAAGTGAAAATCTTGTTATTATGCAGGTCTTATGCAATGCTCACTTACATTTCCACACCTAACATTTAACTGATTAAACATATCACCCGACACGAAAGCTCCTGTTAATTATAGTTTTTCACGACTATTTCCATTAAAACAACAGTGGAAAGGTGTTGTAAACTACCGTTATCGACCTCAGTGCATAATAATGAATGGTTGAGGGAAAAGTCGTCGTTTTTTGCTGACGTTAGTTAAGTGAAAAGATATTTTAAAGTTGGATTTATACCCAGTTCTAAAAGCCTTTGTCCGCACAGCACCACCCTTAAATGAAGTTAGTAGAAATACTCTTCATATGGCTCTTACGGAATCTTTTGTTTATCCCTAACGCTTTGCGTCTGGATCTCCCGAAAACTACAATCTTAGAGTCTTCAAATCGAGAGTGAGCAGGTATCTTCAAGACAAGCGCGATACATCCTAGATCGCATCGTCACATCAGGTGAGATAGTGGTCAAGCGCATGCCTATCAAACAATTTAAAAAAACTTTTCATTGATTGATTAGTATGAGAGGCGCCGTAATTTCAACCAAAATTCCTTCCAGTTCCCACGGAACTCAAAACTTTTAGGGATGAACGTTACTAGTTGGTACCTACTTATTCAAATTTTAATGTAGTTAGTACACTGTCAGTTATAAGTATTTCAATTTTATGGTTTGTTACAATTAGAAAGAAAAAGAAAGAAGAAAGAAAATGAGTTTATTGAGCACATCAATTACATTTAAAATGGTAACAGCATAAAATTAACAAAAAGGTAAACAAATGTTATCGATATGCACAAAAGGAGCAAGTTCAGCATAATGCTGTGAAAACAAGCTTCACAGCGCTGGTTTTCAACTGACTCCTTCCTTATACTTAAATTATTATAATGTAGTAGGTAGGTGCGTATAGGTACTTACAATTATTAATTAGTGATCAAATATTAACTTTCACTTCGATAAATTGTTATCAACTAAATAATTTTGGTTCCTATCAACTAGTAACTAATATTTCAAAATATTTTACAGTAATTACAGTTATTACGTTGATTTTGGATGTGTAAGCAACCTGTGTGCAAAATTTCATCCATATCGTTTCGGTCTTTTTAGTGTGAATTTCATACAAACAGACAACTTTCACATTTATATATTAGTAGGAATATGGATATACCAAGCTAGCCTATTACTTCTTAACATTTCCGTCATCGGTGCCACTTTCAGGCCCTTTACAAAAACATACAAAACAACATCTCTCAACAAAACATACAAACTAATTCTTATTCTTTTTCTAAACGGACTCTCAAACAAAACTGGTTAGTGAAAGTACCATTTTAAAAGAATGTTTATAGACGTATTGTTAAAACAATCTTAGAATACCTTAACTGCGAAGCATCTTACATGGAATCGCATAAAGCAGCTATGGATGTGCAATAGAGCCAAATAAGCAATTACCTCATTCTCAGCGACTGCTAAACGACTCCTATACGACTGCAAACGCCTGTTTTACGACCACGTGGATGCAGTCGGTTTATGTTGCCATTGAGCAGTCTTATTTCGAACTAAATAGTTAAGGTTTCGTAAACCTTCATTTATCTATAGCGGTTAGTAAAAATACCATTGTTAACTGTAACAGGTCTATTAGGTGCGGCGATAAATGCCAGCTCTAAGCTTTGACAGCTCCTAAGTACGCACCTAACTGTCTATCATGTATCTTTTGCAACGCATTTGGGTATGTACTAAAGAGATAAGAGCTAACTTAGAGCTGCTATAGTGTAGACGGGCGCTCGTAGAACTGACCACCGATGGTGAAGAAAGGTTGTCGAGTGGCGACCACGTCGAGTAAGACGCATTAGTATCACATATAGATAAATTTATATTGTAATAATAATATTAGGTAATCATCTATTGGTAGGTGCCTAATTGTGTTTTTATGAAATGCCTGACACCTGATGGCAAGTGATCACCGCCGCCTATGGACATCTGCAACACCGAGAGCATTGCCGGTACGTTGCCTACCATTGCCTACCCTTACTCTTTTAACACTTTTCTTGAAGCAACCCATTTGGCAGTTATTGACCAAGCCAACGAAGTGAGCAAAAGTCTCTGTTTCAACTAGGGATTTTTGCTTTCGTCTGTCCGGATGTACGTGATCGCATACAGGTCGCACTTTTAAAAGAACCTTGACGGATCTTGGTGTACAGGTTCTACAGGTCCAAGGATTTTTTGTCGTCAGCGATTTTTAATTGGAAGGGTATTTCTCACAATAAGGGGGAAGTTTACTGCGGTGCCATTTACCGGCCGATTTTGATAATATTTAGTAGAAATGGTAGGCACTTAATTCTAAACAAGTTTTTCAAATATGAGCATAATCGGTCAAAAGGTTGTCGAGATATAAAGGTCGTAAGGTCCGAGTTCGACACGGGTCGGTACCTATAATACAAGATTTAGCGGCCAATTTTAATATGTACCTACGTTTTTCCTATTAAAATTGATGACTACCTACTTAATGATAAAAGTAACTCTACACTGTAAATACTTACTATAACACAGCACTAAGTAACATTTGAACTTGGTTCACAGGTAGTTTATTTCAAATCCATACAAGAGATCAGTTATATTGCACCCTGTGCTAGCTTGCGTATATACATAGGTATAAAAAACATAACCGCGCGATCGCGATGGCTGGTACATTTTCTTCACAGCCCGCGGCAACCTGTCATTTCCACTAGCTGTCTGTACCTTAATAGGTAAGTACAAGCAGAACGTGGAATTTTCCGTAGCATACATTAAAATAAAATAGCGTAACGAGAACATGTGGCTGTTACCACAGAATACTAATGAGGATCATTCGGGTACCTACGCTAGTTCAGAATGCTGGACTGTTGATGAGTTTCATATAAATATACAATTGAATTGGTTGTTCATCTGCTGCATGTAGATAGTGTTAGTTAAAATCACTACTTTGTAAATCTATCTATCTAGATCTATACATATAATAAAACTGTAGAGATAAAAAAGTCTGAAAATAAGAGATAACCAGATATATAAAGATAAGAATTAAAAAATAAAGATAAAATAGATATGATAGATAGATAGATATGATAGAGATATTAAGGAAAAAATGACACAGGTTGGCTTAAAATTAGCCGCTGATCACGTTAAGCCACTTTTTAAACACTTTGTCTGTTTGTTTGTTTGTTTGTTTGTTTGTTCGTTTGTTTGTTATGACTGAACTCCTAAAATACTGAATGGATTTTCATGCGGTTTTCACTAATATGCTTAAAAATAACCGGCGCTTAAAATAGGATATATTAAAATTGATATATCGTTAAAAAAAACTTTGATGACAATTATTGAGGTTTCATTACGAAACGAATCGGAGTTTTAAACAACATGGCCGATTGATGTATTTTTTGCTACTAACGGTAAGTTACGCACTAAGCACTGTAAGTTACCACATATCGTCACAGATTAGAAAAAAAAAACAATCAACTACACTCTGTGCCACAATGACCAAAGAGTAATATTAGTACCTACCGCTAAGAGAATCAATACAATTTATAGGTTTCCTATTTATATTTTTACAGGTTGTTTAGCATTTTAGAAGTTAAATAGATACATATACCAACGAATGTGAAATAGTGTGAAAGTAGACGTTTTTGTTTAATTTTGGCATTAGATGACATTTGTATTTAGCCAATGATACGAAATATATTTAGAAAGATGTTTTAAAAGGGTACTTAGATGTAGGTAAGTATAATTATACATTAGGGTAAGATCTTCGAATTAGCAACATGGCCGTGTAACGTTCGGTTTTGATTTCTTCTTCTTCTTTCACGTAGGTAAATGAGTTTTAAATATTTTGGGTTTGTGGGCTTTTCAATGAACAAACTGAGCGGTTATATTCTCTTTAGGACTGACCACAGGTTAGAGCAAAAAATTATTGGTTACTCTATTGCTCCAACAAGGTTAATCAATACCTTTGGGTGTATTTATGTAATGATAACTTAAACTTTTTGGTGGTAATGACTTGGCTCTGCAGACAAGTTGTAAAGTTTATTAGAATTTGGCAAGAAGACAAAAGGTCTTTGAAAGTGGACGTCTTCAGGATGTTGTTGTTGGTGATTATGATGATGATAGCCGTATTTGAATTAATTGATCATAGATATCAATTTCAGCTTAATTCTTTCCGTTATTTTTAAAATAAGTAATGGTCTCGACAGATACTTAGAAAGACAAACAGACGGACAACAAAGTGATCTTACCTATAAGGGTTCCTTTGAAAAATAGCGGACATAATATAAATGTCGACTCTTTTTACAGTAGCGTACATAAGTACTTGTGATTTCTAATTAGTATTAACAAAATTAATTATGTACACATCGTATAGGTAAATGCAATACTCCAGCTGTAAAGTAAAGTAAGTTTTTATAAACTTATTATTGACACTGGCTAAATACTCAATTCGTATGGACCCAAACTTAATAAAGTAAAAAAAAAATATGTGGTGAATGCAACAAAGATACTCTTTGGAAACGAAAAGCGCGCCGATATGAAAAACTGACGTAAATCGTCGTGTCGTGTGCGATTGTTTTGTATTTTTCTAAACTGCCTAAATAATAGGTAGGTACTTAGGTAGGTATACTTCCTACCTAAACAAAATTTACTGGAACCTCTTATGAAGACTTGAACGGTTTTTATGGTTTTTATAGTGAAAACACAAGAAAATCTGTTGAAGTGAAAATTACAAGAAAAAGATCGACCGTATCACTGGTATGTAGGTATACCATACTATAGAACTTTTATTAGTTATATGCCTAGACCTATCGTATATTTAAAAAAACTAGCATCTAAGGATAAGGTAGGTCTAAGTAGGTACATATTAAATTAAATATTGTACCTATGATTTGCAGTTTCTAACCCACTATTTTATCAATGTGTAGGTGATCTGATGACACGTGAAAAGCCATACTTACCTACTACCCAAACAAGATTTTTACACGTGTGCTACCTAATCTGATAATACATGTTGAGCTCCGAAAAGATTTAGTGGATTTTGTTGTTTGGTTTATAGGAAATGCATGAACTAAGCTATTATTAGACTACCTAAACGTAGAAATAACACAATACAAGCGTGCGAAGCCGCGGGCAAAAGCTAGTGACACAATATAGGTATCAAAGTAAAGGGCTGAATCGGGAATTTGACCAAAAAGCTTCTAAACTTATATTTTTATATCCTAAGCTATACTTACTTTACCATTCATTCATGAAGGTGATTTCAGTCACCTACCTACTGAAATCACCTCCATAAATGAACTAACTAAGTAGGGACCTCTTAATTATAGTAATCCTTAGCTTTTAGCCTCTTTTAGCCTCTAAACTCCGATCTCTTTGTATGCCCTGTATAGACAAACTCTAGCGCAAAGAGAAGTCCCTTATAGTACCACCAAGTCGAGCAAACAATGGACATGGCTGTACCATAATTTTCTCCGAACAACTCACCGTATGCTTGAACCATGGACGTCCATGCTTTAAACCTTCTGTATCTTCATTGTGGCTAAAGCTTAAAGTCTGAAATTTCAGTTTCCAAGACTACTTAATAAACCTCTATCCACAAATCACAAGTTTTAAATAACTCAAGTTAGGGAGGTTCCGTATCGACAGCCATTTTAGCGAAGCCCATTTCCACAATATCATCGAAGCTATAAAATCGAAAGCCCATATCATAGAAATGTCAATGCCATATTAAATTCTCTTATTTTGTCACTGAGCTAAAGATGAAGCTAATAACATGTATTTTTAACATTAGGTACAGTGGGATATCGCCTTCCTTACAACCGCATAGTCCGTCGGCCACCTTATTTTATACCACGGTACCACCTCCAGTATCACGTTAATGACAAGCAATAAAAGAATCAATTACTTAAATTTAAGCATGACCTACCCTCGTTTAACGTTCAGAGTAAAAATGCAGTACAAAATTTCCGCCCATCAATTTCTCTCTTAATTGGATGGTAAAGTTTGCTCGGAGGAAAAGGGAAGAATGCAAACGTAATGTCTATCGATAGGTTTGTTTGTTTATTGGAAGCTATACGAGTGTCTTGAATGTTTGTAAGTTAAGTACCTATCTACTTCTGGGTAGGTTCTCTTGTGCTTTGCAAGAAATTTCTGCCACAAACATTTTGCAAGCATGCAGCATAGTATGGTCTTTATATAAGACACTATAATAGGTGCCCTGAGCTTTCACCCGCTAGTTACCCGTTTTTTCGCGGAACTTTTACTTTTCCCGGATAAAAAGCATTAGGTATAGGATAGGTAATTAATATAAGCAATCTGCGTGCCAACAATCATTCATTCATTCATTCATTCACTCATTCATTGGTGCAGCCGTATTAGCGTCAAAGCCACACAAACAAATAAACAAACTTACAAACAGACAACGTTTCACTTTTATCTGTTAGTAGGAATAGCAATAGAGATAACTTTTTGCCCAACTTTAATATAGGTGCTGTTTCCGGTTTTGAGCTCAATGCCTGAAATGAAAGATGCCACAGTAGCATATTACCTTTAACTTCCTAATACTATTTTATATTCTCTGCTATAACGCCCAACGACTAAGGCCCGATTTCACCAAACTAGAATAAGTTGTATCCCAGGTATAACTTTCCAAGAACAACCCAGTTACACGAATATAGCCCTTATGCCACCAATTTTGTGAAGGAATAAGACTTATTCCTTGGATACAAATAAAATGGCGTCTTTTTTGTGTAATTTAATTTGTCAATTAGCTGTATCCAAGAGTAACGAAAAGCCGTATACTTGGAATAAACGTTGGTGAAATCGGGCCTAAGAAGCAGAATTGCCTACAATGCATTGTGTCTATAAACACTTCATGGCTAAGAAGTAGAATGACACAAAGTGGCTAAAAGGATAATTTCACCTCCACGTTATTCGTAAAGGCAAAAACTCTCTCCACATAGTTTAGTTTTTTTAGATGCTGCAAAAGGGGTCCAAAAACTAATTAGGTACGTAGGTGTAAAATCTCTAGACTAAAGACTAAAAGCAACTTAACACGTTTTAAACTTTCGCGACTTGAACTCATATATTCTTTTTTCGTTTAACTCTATAATGTAAAGATAACTTCCCAATCTTTCCACTCCTAAAAGCAGCCCCAACATCATTTTATACAATAAGCATAGAGAAAATATAACGTCTAGAAATTCTCTCCTTTCCAGGTATCTTTCTAATTTCTTTTGATTCTCGTACGTAGCGATGTTTCTCGCTTCTGTAAGTTGTTTTCAATTAAGTAGTGTACAGGTGACCTGAATCGATGTTTGAAAGATATTAAAACTGGAACAGACGGGTTTCCTACTCAATATCGAAAGTTGTTTTAGCGAAGCCCACTTCCAGACTGGGCTCAATTTAATTAAAACTTTATTACTAAGATACGCTGATGACTTTGTTCTGGCTACAAGCGTAAACAACATGCACAAAATACTGAATCGGTTGGAACCAGAACTAAAGTAGAGAAAACAAGGGCTAGGAATACACGGAAAATCAAATTAATGGTGAAAGACCATGCTGAGAGTTGACAGATGTCCAAAGAATAATCCAGGGTAACACAGAATTCCCACTAGCAGGGTAAGTATAGAGGAGTTTTGGCGGGAACGCGGAAAAGTTCACGTCGTTGCATTGTATTATTTTTCAAAACTGCTTTTCCAGTGTGAATGTTTAAAATTGGTGGCGTTTTACTCAATAAGTCCTGAATTACGAGTATGAGTGTGGGCAAGTGATATAATGTAGTGTAACGTGGTTTTTCATGTTGCTTCCAAAATTCCATAGAACCTTCTAGTAAAGTTGCCACCACTTTACTAAGGGCATGACTTAGACTGAACTATGACTACCCAGACTCAAGACTGTGACTAAGAATTGACTTCACGTGAAATATTCTATAACGTGATGAAAAATTACAATACTTGACACTGGCTAAATATGGTGTGAAGCCAAAATATAAGAAGAAAAAAAGTATAGAGAAAGAGGACAATTTCGTTTATTTGGGATCAAACACGAAGTCAGTTGCATCTCAGAAATAAAGCGGCAAATAGCAATGGCTAAAGACGCAATGTTCACATATCTGGCTGGGATAACGGCGGGGTAATTACGTAAACTTTGCAACAGAAATGCGACAGCAGTAGCAAAGCAACAGCAGTAGCGAAGCATACATGCTCGACACCACTAATGATGTATGACAGCAATCATCGCGTAATTTACACCTGTTGCAAACCTGTTGCGAGTTAGGTAATACGCCCGCCGATTAGGTAAAAACCACGGTTGGTGTGACCAGTACAAGAAGCCACCTCTTTTAGCAGATTTTCCCAGCCCGTAAGGGCGCAAGGACCGCAGTCGATAGAAGTAGTTGCTGAAGTCGGATAGATCAATCCTGTAACCATGATCTTCAGTATTGATACTGAGGGACTGACTAAGCTAGACAAAGTGTTATTGCTTTAAGGGCGGGTGGGCCGTCTCAGTGGAACATTATGATTTTTGACAGTTCCAATCGCACCAATTTCACATTCATTTCGCTTGATTTCGTTTTCATATCATAATGAATAGATTTTTGCAGATTTCCTATGTAAGAGAAGGAATTTGCGTGATTTCGAAGTAAGGAATCGTGAAGTGGTCATACAGAGATAGGGCCCTGATCAGAGAGGCCTATGCTCAGCAGTGGACGTTTTCAGACTGATAATGTGCGTGCGTGAATCACTTCAGAAACATATAATAAAACAACAATATACGTCCATGAGCCAAACATTAAAATCCTATGTAAAAATATTACGTCATCATCATCATCATCATTAACAGCCTGAAGACGTCCACTGCTGAACATAGGCCTCCCCCAGAGTGCGCCACCTTGTGCGGCTGCTCGTCTCCTGCATCCATCGGCTCCCCATGGCTTTCACCAGATCGTCGGTCCACCGAGTGGGGGGCCAGCCTACGCTGCGTCTTTCGGTTCGTGGTCGCCACTCGAGAACCTTTCTTCCCCATCGGTTGTCAGTTCTACGAGCGATGTGGCCAAAATATTACGTAAAATGCCTCAATCAAATATGAATAAAGAATATACAAATACCTACACGTTATAACCTCCCTTAGTAACCCTCATATGTTTCTCCTTTTTACATTTAAATGAAATATATGATTTTACGATTGGAAATAAAATACGAGAACACATTACCATAATTTTAGACCCGTACCTACGTGACTTGCCTATCACTTCTTTGCATCAATAATAGATTTATCATTTATGTAAATATACAGTAAAATAAATACATTTGCAAGTATGAAGTCCCATAATAATGTGTTTTATTTATAGTACCGGCAGCCCTACCGTATTATTAAACTGTAATGGTAAAAAGGTAAGTATTTACGGGAAAGGGGTTTTAAATTTCCATAGGTTACAGCATACCTATACCTATATCTATTCTGTGGTTACGGTAAAGACTTTGACATATTTTGCTTATAAAACTGGCAATAATAATAGCAATATTAGATAGTGGCCTTGTGGCCCCGGCGATGTGTGAAGGGGAATACCCCATCTCTTCCCGTAGGGGCCGTAAGAGCTGGCTAAGGGAATATCTGGATATTCCCTTAGCCGGCTCTTACAGCCCTTACGGGAAGAAAGGGCAGCAGAAAACAGCCAGAGAATGGGCAGCAGCTGCGCCTCGGTACATTAATAATCTTCTGCGGTCACCAAGCCACCGCTTGCATGGTGAATATGGCGGATAAGCGTCTAAAGTGGCGTTTTATGGGGAAGGCCTGTGTTCAGCAGTGAATGTCTTCCGGCTACTGATGTGATGATATGTGTAAAATACGAATTTACAGATTCGAATAAAAAAATGGTAAGTTTCAGGGTTTTTAATTAACAACAAAAATTAAAATAGCACCGAGAAAATTACATTCTGATCGAAACAGTTAATTGATTAATTATTATTTCAAAATTACCTTTGCGTACAGTTTATGACACCAACAAAATTAAATTAACGAAATTTCAAGTTTAATAAGTTGCTGTAACTGTGCTGCCAACGTCTTAACCAAATAATAACGATGGTATGAAGCACAAAAATTCCCTGGAATAAAAAAATAATGGAATCAGATTTTTTTGATTTTTGTTCTGATGAATGAGGAATGGCGATGAACTGATGAATTGATGATGTTGACATGGGCTACTCACGTTGAATGTATAATTTGAAGAAATGTTTGGGCGTTTACCTAACGTTTTTGATCAGACTTATAAGTATTGCGAGCAGGCTCCGGTCACAGAATATTTAATAATACATCTGGTCTTCTATATTATCTGTGAGAATAAGTGTCAGTGACAGAAAAATATGTTAATTATTTTGTGTGTGCAAATGCGTTACGCCAGTCGTATATGTTACGGTTAGGTTAGGTTAGGTTAGATATTATCAATAAGCACACGCCCATTGAAAATGTAGGTATCAGCTATATTGTCCCTCCATCACGGTATTTCTGGTAAACCATATGAATCGCGTGTGGTCACCAGAAATAGTCTACACTTTCCTCACAATAACAGATTAATAACGAGTTACTACGACACAGAATGGACACAGACTACCAACTTTGGCTGAGTTCCAAACTTTAGAATTAAGACTGCAATACAGATGTGGACACAGTAACGCAACTTTAAACAGTAACTTTAATTTATGTTAATTAATACTTAAATAAATAAATAATACCCAAAGATCACATACATAGATCCTGCTGACTTTAACTAGGACTCCCTATACCTACTCCTTATCTAGAAACTCAGGAACTACGACAGGACCACGGTCTTATAACACCCAGACCACAAAATAGAAAAGTACAGAAGTCAATCACATGTATGTACTTCACTTTTTATACCTACGCTCGGCGCTTGCGCTAGGGTTATCAGCTTTTGAAATTTCTGGCTCCCAAAACTCGGAGAAGGCAGACCAATTCGCAGAGCGGCTTCGCAGTGCCCTCTCCGAGGTAGCCAGCGTCTCCAGACCCGTTAAATCCGCCTATCTCAGGATCTCGGGCCTGGATGATGCGGCCACGAAAGAGAGGGTAGTGGTGGCAGTCGCTAAAGAGGGAAGCTGTGAAGTGCAGCATATAAAGGTCCGGGACCTGCGACCGGGGTACAACGGCGTCAGCACGGTCGAAGTGTCCTGCCCAATTTCAAAGCTAAACTGCTGTCGAAGAAAGGCAGGATAATGGTTGGCTGGAGCTCGGCACGAGTAGTGGCACTGGATGTGCGTCCCTTGCGCTGCTTTAAGTGCATGGGGCTTGGGCATACTCGCACCCAGTGCCCATCGTCAGCCGAAAGAGAGGACCACTGGAAGCACAGGTCATAGAGCAGCCGGCTGCCAGAAGGCCAAACCACGCTGCGCAATATGCGCAGATTCAGGGAGGCTTTCAGGGCATGTAATGGGAGGGCGCAGTTGCACGCCCCCGAAGACGAGAGGGAAGGTCGCTGGGAGTTCCCAGGCCGCTCCTGGGGTTGCACAACAGTCGGCAACTGACGTGGTTGTGATGTCTGATTGACGGATATAGTTCCATCAATCAGACACCGCAACCAGCATCATCGTGAGGGAGGAAGTACATCTTCCTTAGTGGGTCACTGGTGAAGAGTCGGGGGACTCTTCGCCAGCTTGCACGACCCTCTCACTATACTGGGGTGTAAGGCACTATTTTGAGGTAGTTAAATCATTACATACATATGCATGTATACCCTAAAGATACTAAGATTTTTTTTTTTTTTTTTTTTTTTTTTTTAATTTATTTTATGGGCTTTGTCGCTGTGCGACCACATCGCCCAGTAAGAAAATGCAGACCACAAAAAATTACAATATTATTTGATTAAGCCCAAATCTGTTAATTTATATAATAAAAGGGCCTGATACGACATAGGACAACTTAAGGAACTATTACAAAATCCTACCTCTAACATGTTGTTTCTACTAAGCCAAGCTCTTCTGTGGGTTTCATTCCGCACACACTCCATCAAAATATGTAGGACATCCTCGAGTACTCCGCACTCGGTGCAATTAGGAGATGGTGTTTTTTTCATTAAAAATGCGAACTTATTAGTGGGAATGTGTGCAGAACGAAGCCTTAGTGCAGTCACCAACAGTTTGCGATTCATAGTACAGTTGTCAATCCATGGGTATTTGGCGATCAGTGGCTGAATTGTTCTAAACCAAATGCCCTTTTCTCTCGATCTTTCGTCAAAATACTCTTGCCAACATACTCGACATTGTTCTTTTACAATTTTAACATGGTCGGTAAATAAAGGAATGACCTCCAATGGAACTCCGTCTACTGTAGCTTGTTTCGCTAAAAGATCTACAGCATCATTTTCTTTCAATTGGCAATGTGATGGAATCCATTGTAAACATATGTCCTTACTTTTAGATTGTAAACTTAAGATTGATTCCAGAATACGGTAGGCGATCGGTGCGCCTCGCGTCATTTGCGAGGTACAGCGAGCCAAATGTTGCAAAGAGCTTTTTGAATCAGTCAAAATAACAAATTTATTATAATTGATGGACTCGATGTAAGATAAAGCCTCTGAAATAGCAATTAATTCAATATGCATTATTGAGATATCTGCATCAATCTTAAGTTTAATATAGTTGCCTTGTAGAGGGTCCAAAAATGCCGCGCCTCCGTCTTTGCCGTCTTTGGATCCGTCCGTAAAAATTTTATAGCAATTTCCGTATTGTTGATTAATGTGATTTGAAGACAAAGCATTTAGACGTTGAAAACTATACAAACGTTTCGCGCGATCAATGGTTGGAATTGAGTCGAATATTACATGGGATAAATTTATATTGCTTACCCAGGTCTCCAACAAAAACATCTCCAGCTGGTTACTACAATGAATAGGTATTGTTTTTAGGTCCGAATGAATTGAAACTAGCAAGGGAGGTTTTTTATTAAGCCAATAATTAGATCGCATATTACGGGAAAGCTCTTCAATAATGTCAATTGTTTTGTTATTTGAAAATGATTTAGATTTCAACCAAAATTTTCCTGCTAAATATCTTCTTCGATAATTAAGGGGTGGGAGACACAGGTCACTTTCCATCACATGAATTGGAGTGCTTCGAATGTAGCCTCCGATTACACGTAAAGCTTGGTTTTGAATTCTATCTAATTTTAGTATGTTAGTTTTACAGCTATTATCAAATAAAAAACTTGCGTAGTCTATTCTACTGCGGATAATTGCTATGTATAAACGCCTCATATGTTTTTGGTGGAGACCCCAGCTTCGCCCTGACAACACTTTTAATAGGTTTATAAATTTTGATACTTTCTGTGAGGTCTCATTAATGTGTTTACCCCATCTTAATGAGCTATCCAGCCACAGTCCCAAATATTTGAAATGATTTACCATTGGCAGAGAGTAATTATTAATTCTGAGCTCGACTGTAGTTCTAAATCCACCTTTTTTGAAAACACAAAATTTGCTTTTTTTTGGAGAAATACTTAACCCTAGATTATTTAACATCGAATTTAACTTCTGACAGGCAGTTTGTAACTCTGAAATTGCAGAATCTAAATTATTTTTTGAGACATACAGAACAAAATCATCGGCATATTGTGAAATTTGAACATTTTGTATACTTTTACATATATTTAAAGTGGCAATATTGAAAAGTAACGGGGACCATGGGTCTCCCTGCGCCAAACCTTGTCCTGTACTTCTCACAAGTTCACTTCCGTCAACAGACACTTTAAGATGTCTTTGGGTTAAGTAAGACCAAAGATATAAACAGATCTTTTCACCCACACCCAACTGGTCCAGTATTGTCATAAGACACGACACATTTACATTATTATAGGCACTATCTATATCTATAAAGCAAGCAACAGTAGTTATATTTTTTGAAAAACCTATTTGAATTTGTGAGACCAAACGTGAAAGGCTATCAAAGCAAGATCGGGCTTTTCGGAAACCTACCATACCATCAGGAAATAAAGCTTGCTTTTCAAAAAACCACTCCATCCTTTTATTAATAATAGAGTGAAAAATTTTGCAAAGACAAGATATGAGAGATATCGGTCGTAAAGCGGATGATGAGCTTGAGTCTCTGCCCGGCTTGGGGATAGGCACTATCTTAACTTCACGCCATTGTGATGGTACAAAACCGGAATTGAATATTCTATTATAAAGACATAATAATAGCGTTTTACCTACAGTTGGCAGATGTTTAATCATTGAAAATGAAATCTCATCAGAACCGGGCGCAGTATCGTTTTTTTTAATAGAATTAACAAGTTCTTGTAAAGTGATATCAGATTCTAGTTGAACGTTGTTCGATTGAAACTGTGGCCGCGGTGGGCTAACGTAATCGGGTGTTAGATCGTTCAATAATATTTTTGCCTTTTCTTGATCTACGCAGCGACTAGAGGTATTAGAACGGTATCCCTTAATCCACCTCATTTTACGCCACATAACAGATGGGGACGCGGTTTCATCTATAGAGGAGCAAAATCCCTCAAAAGAATTACATCTAGCCAGACGAATTACTCTTTGTGCATTTCTGATTTTATCTTGTAGGACCTCTAAATTATCTGGTGAAGGACACCTTCTCAGGTTTGCCAGCGCTAGCCGCCGTTCTGCTACCGCTTTTGACAGCTCCGCGTTCCAGTAGGGTTTGGGTGAAAATGTACTATTTAAATGCTGAGGGATCTTAGTGTAAGGTATGAATTCATTTGCGGCCGTTTGTAATGCATATACAAACATATCATAAAATACTTGATTGTCAAGAGGAATAATAAAGTCTAATAATAGGTCTTCCAGTTTTTTAGTATAAGAGTACCATTCGCATTTTTTAAAATTTCTTTTTTGAACGACGTCCCTAGGTAAACACATAGCACCTGATATTTTGATTATTACATGATCACTACCGAGGGTTTCATTGGTGGTGTTCCAGGACAAGAAAGTAGCTAACTCTGAGGATACAAATGAGATATCCGGAGATGTCTGTTGTAGCAAGCCATTAACGAGTTTAATTCTAGTCGGAGCACCGTTATTTATTGAAACAAAATTGTGGTCTAACATGCAGTCGAAAATTTGAGCACCACGCTGATCTGTTCGGCACGACCAGTTAGAGTGGTGTGCATTAAAATCGCCTAAAATTAACGATTTGTTACCACAAAGAGAAAACACGGTATCCCAGTCATTTTGTGTTGTATGCACTGTTGACGGACAATAAATCGAGATAATGTTCTCAATAAAACGACAGTTATTAATTTTAACATGCAAAAATTCAATACCTACGTTGGGACTTCGAGATAAGCATGCAGTGGCCTTGACCGATTTATGAGTCAAAATGGCAACGCCACCATACCCGTCCATTCTATCTGACCTATATGTGTTATAGCTATTTATATTAAAATAACTGTCGGGCTCGAGCCACGTTTCGCTTAGCACAGCTATGTGAATTTTTTCTTGAGAAAGCAAAGATTCTAGTGATATAGATTTGGGCCTTAGACTTTGACAATTCCATTGTATGATGCTTACGTTAACATTGATAGGGCTACTATCCATAGTCATTAATGACAACGTTCATGAACGTTGACATTAACGAACTAACGGATATGTTGCTACCGACAACCTTTGATAAAATCCATTCCGTGATAGTTGACACTACTTGGCGTATCTTATTTTCTAGCCCTTCTTCACTCATTACAATATTTTTTAACTTAATTAATAGCCGCATAAAACTGAATTCTTTCGCTTTGTTAATCCTACCAGCTGTTACCTCTCTATTGTCCCGTGTCGTATAGGTATCAGTGCACTCATCCATTCTAGAACTGGTTTCTACAGGCGGTGCGGGAGGGGAAGGTGGGCGGGGCGGTTGCTTTAGTTTCCTCTGCTTCTTGCGGCTTTGAGCTAACTTGAACGAGTTGCTGTCCTCATTACCATGAAATAACTCCGACATTAACCTTTCACTCTGTACTGGGTCAGGGGTTACCGGCGGCACCACCGGCGGCGGAGCGCATGTAGCTTCCAGCGGGATCAGGCTCGGAAATTCGGGAGCTGTAAAGGGGCTCATATCTCTTTCTGACGTAGGTGTGGGCGGTACATACATGCTAAGAGCCTTCCTATAAGTGCAGTTGAATTCTGCCATCAATTCTCTCACCTTCCTTTCCTTTCTATAAACTGGGCAAACTCTTTGTAAAGCCATGTGATTTCCGATGCAGTTTACACAACGGAATGTTTTACTTTCGCAGTTCGCGTGACCTTTTGTGCATTTTGGGCATACTACCTTTTTGGACGGACACATTTTTAAACTATGGCCATACTTCCAGCATCTAGAGCACTGTGTAACCGGGAATACATACGGCTCCACTTTAACCCTCATCCCAAGAATGGAGACATGACTTGGGAGCATAGAACCACGGAACCCGAGGCGCACGGATTCAGAGGTTATCCAAGCATTACTAGACGATCCATCCGTATTTCTTTTACTAAGCCTTTTAACGGAAATTATTTCTATGTTAGAAAATAAGTTTTTTATAATGTCTTGTTCGAGGAAGTCCATCTCAACATCCTTGATTACGCCATAGGATATACCAACTTCCGATGTCTTTTGGCATCTCCACCCAAGATCCATGAAAGAATGGCATTTAATAAATTCATCTGCATAGTTATCCTCGTCAAACATAATAATCATTTTGTATGGATGGACGTATTTTACGCGGCTGATGCTTTTTATTTTATTTTCTTTAAGTAATCGTGCTAAAGCGAATTGTTTAGGCAGAACATTAGTGCTCGTTACACACACTTGCGTTTTATCATCAGCTTCAGTTTGACTGGACCGACGAACACTCTTGCGTCCTCTGGAAACCGTATTCCAACCATCATCTGAAGAATTCTCTTCACGTGGTCTCTTCTCTGCTCTGTTTCCTTCCTCCATATTTGGTGTTAGATCACTGCATTCCATGTTTTCTGTCACAACTTCAAAATCAATATTTTCGTCAACAACTTCCCTACTTGCACTACTTTGAACTAAATCTTCTACGCAGTACGGTTCATTTTCCATTGCGGAAGAACGGTTGCCCGACTGCAACAGCCGGGTCCGCGCTTATCGCGAACCTAATTAAAAGTTATTATGCTCCACAGAAAGGATACACAACCGATCCCTGCGAAGTGCAATCAGGAACTGTGTGATACTAAGATACTAGTCTAAGACAAAGTCATAAATAGGTGCGACGACGAGCGAAGCGAGGAGGAGCGTTAGGTCTGTGACCACACGACGCACGAGCCGAGCGAGCGAAGCGAAGCGTAGCGTGCGTGCCGCGGCAGCGGCCGGCGAAGTGCCAGAAGTCACTTATGCTTATATAAAAAATTACATAAAAAAATTACAAAAACCATCTACATTAAGTTTCAAACTACCTCTATTTGATTTAAATATTTTACACGTGTTTTATTAGAGATTTCAAGTTATTTATTAAAATAATGCACAAAGTTCACCAACAACACCAAAATCAACATAACATGAGAAAATATAAGTTATTTTACAATTACCCACAGTCCACACGTTAATTTTGTTTGTTTTGACTGGATGAAGTGCCTGCATAGATTGAAGAGCAAATTGGCTTGCCGTACTACATTTTTCTGTTCATTCGGTTCCACTAAAAATGAGATAGACTTCATCATGACGACCAAGAAGCACATATTCGATGATGTCTCTGTGATCAGCAAGGTGAAAACCGGTAGCGATCACCGTATTGTTAGAGACACATTGAATATCAATGTTAAGCTCGAAAGGTCACGTCTGGTGAAGTCTACGCTCCGTCCAAATCCTGTCCAAATCCAAAACCGAAAGGCTTCCAGCTGGAACTCCAAAATCGCTTCCAGTGCCTAGCCGACTGTAACACAGTGGACGAGCTAAACGACGGGTTGGTGGAAACTGTCCAAGCTGTTGGATCGAAATTCTTTAAGGCCCAACGCCGAAAGAAGACTCAAAAGCTCTCAGAAAAAACTCTTGAGCTAATGGCCGACCGGAGCGAAATGAAGCTGCAGTCTTCAGTTGATATGTCAGCCTACGGTGAACTCAATAGACGAATTTGGAGCTCCTTGCGACACGACTTGCGTGCTCTTAGTACTTCACGTATTGAGGCCGCAATTGAGCGGAACCAAGGCTCTAAAGTGTTCGCAAAGGATTCGTCTATTGGGCAACACCAAATGACAAAACTGAAGACCGAAAATGGTAGCGTCATTTCATCCAAGCCTGAGATTCTGAGAGAGATCGAGAACTTCTATGGACAGTTATACACCTCGACACGTAAGCCCGCTACTAACACAGCTCAGGACATCAGAGCCAAGTTAGTCCGACACTATACCGAAGATATCCCGGACGTCAGCCTGCACGAGATTAGAATGGCCCTCAAACAGCTTAAAAACAACAAGGCACCAGGTGAAGATGGAATTACGACCGAACTTCTGAGAGCGGGTGGTAGACCGGTACTTTTAGTCCTCCAGAAGTTATTTAATTCTGTCATCCTTGAAGGTACAACGCCAGAGGCATGGCACAAGAGCGTGGTGGTGCTCTTCTTCAAAAAAGGCGATAACACCTTATTGAAGAACTATAGGCCCATCTCGCTCTTGAGTCATGTGTATAAGCTGTTTTCGAGAGTCATTACGAATCGTCTCGCACGCAGGTTTGATGAATTCCAGCCTCCCGAACAAGCCGGTTTCCGAAAAGGCTTTAGCACCATAGACCACATCCATACGCTGCGCCAGATTATACAGAAGACCGAAGAGTATAATCGGCCGTTATGCCTAGCGTTTGTGGACTATGAGAAAGCCTTCGATTCAATCGAGACTTGGGCGGTGCTGCAGTCCTTGCAGCGATGCCAAATTGACTATAGGTATATCGAAGTTTTGAAGTGTTTGTACAGTAAGGCCACTATGTCAGTCCGACTACAGGACCAGAGTACGGAACAAATTCCATTGCAAAGAGGCGTGAGACAGGGAGACGTTATTTCTCCGAAACTGTTCACAAACGCATTGGAGGATGTTTTCAAGCTCTTGGAGTGGAAAAGATCTGGCATCAACATAAATGGCGAGTACATCACTAACCTTCGTTTTGCCGATGATATAGTCATAATGGCGGAATCGCTCGAGGACCTTAGCACCATGCTCAACGACCTCAGTAGAGTCTCCCAGCAGGTTGGTCTTAAGATGAATATGGACAAGACAAAGATCATGTCTAATGCTCATGTTCCACCTATACCGGTAATTGTTGGGAACGATACTCTCGAAGTTGTCGACAAGTATGTCTACCTAGGACAGATTGTCCAATTAGGTAGGTCCAACTTCGACAAAGAGGTGGCGCGAAGAATCCAACTCGGCTGGGCAGCGTTCGGGAAGCTTCATCCTATCTTTTCGTCCAAAATACCGCAGAGCCTGAAAACGAAAGTTTTCAATCAGTGTGTGTTGCCAGTGATGACTTATGGAGCTGAGACATGGTCTCTTACTGTTGGCCTCATTAGTAAGCTCAAAGTCGCGCAGCGAGCTATGTGGAGCGAGCTATGCTCGGTGTTTCCCTGCGAGATAAGCTCCGGAACGAGGAGATCCGCAGGAGAACTAAAGTGACCGATATAGCTCTTAGAGTTAGTAAGTTGAAGTGGCAATGGGCAGGCCACATCGCTCGTAGAACTGACAACCGATGGGGAAGAAAGGTTCTCGAGTGGCGACCACGAACCGGAAGACGCAGCGTAGGCCGGCCCCTCACTCGGTGGACCTACGACCTGGTGAAAGCCGCGGGGAGCCGATGGATGCAGGAGGCGAGCAGCCGCTCAAGGTGGCGTGCTCTTTAGGATATATATAATAATCAACAGTTCCAGTCACATTAATTTACAGTATTATTGATATTTTGTTTTATGATTTAAGGTAGTTATGGTAAAAGAATATTATAAATTTGTACTGTTATGGTATATACGCCTTATGAGTTTCATTCTTATAAATTTGGATTATTATTAATTTTGATTTATAACAAAGAAAATTTGATGTAGTGAAAGTATAATAAATCACATTATGTGAAATGATGATTATAAGTAACATTTTTATTTGTGACAAAATTATGACAAACGATTTTATGAGTTTTGACAGTGAACCGTTAATTAATTATACATGAAGACAGACACCGGAGGCTTAGTAGCAGGGTCCAGTTTTTACTCTTGGGTACGGAATCTTAAAAATCACATTACTTGTACCTAATGATATTTTATTCTGTGATATGTGATAAATCACTCTAACACACACACTAAGCCCTCGCTATATTGCGAGTTTAGGTATGTTTGAATTTGAGTTACTGCCTGTATTTTTATACTGCCCTAGTGGTTTATTTCGAGTAGACCACATTCAGTTGACGGCGAGATAACCTAATAGTTCATTCGAATTGAATTTGCATCAATTTGTTGTGACTCAATGAAATACCTCCATTTACAAACGCTGCTCAAATAGTTTTGCAACCTTACGATAGTTGTGCAACAGTCGCTAGCAGCGGTATGGTTCGTTTCGGTGATTTATGAAACGGGAAAAGTTTAAACTGCAAAAATCCAGTTTATTTAGAAAATGTGAGTTGTATTTACGTTAACAGCTATAGATGTGTTTCTGTGTTTTGTATTTAGACTGTTGTTATTGGTACCGGTATGTAGGTCATGTACAATTCCTTGGTTATTTACTAACGGTTCAGGCGATTTATCGTTTTAACATTAACTTTATTCTAGGGAAAGCTCAAGGAATGTATTTTATCATAGTATACCTATTATATACAATAGTATCACGCCCAGTAGAGACCATAGCTCTTTATTTTGGCGTCAATAAGACGTAGTTCTTTACTAGAATCATCTTATCCTAATCCTATCCTAATATCCTACTAATCCTATCCTACTGATACTATAAATGCAAAAGTTTGTCTGTGTGAATGTTTGTTAACTTATATCTCGGTAACAACTAAACCGATTTTGATGTTTGGAATGCAGATAGTTTATACGCTGAATTAAGACATAGGACACTTTTTATCCGCGGGTGAAACCGCAGGGCACAACTAGTAAATAATATATCCTTTTAAGAGAAAGGATTAAACCAACTTCAACGCCTTAATTTTGTACTGAGAATTGCTTAGATGACATATCTTTTTCATTTATTTTGATTTGCTACGATAGTCAGATAAAATAAAATTATGTCCCGTAATTTCACTAGGCGTCCTTTAAGTCGGAAACAAAGTGCTTGCACACTTGTGAAAATTCCTACCACTTACTGGCTGTACACAAGAAAAAAGATACCAATTATTGAACTCCAAGTCAATCCAAGCTATGTATTTTATTCACTGTCATTTTTATCCTATTCCTAAATCAATATTTACAGGTTTCACAATTACGTTCTGATACTCCTAACAACCGCTGCTGCGACATCAGGGCAGCCTACGAAATGTGACCAAACTCCACCACCTGCTACGGTGTCCACCCCTAGTGAGAATGATGGACTGTTCGTCCTGAACATAGCTAATACTGGTGGCCCTGATGAAGAAGGAAACAGGCTCTACACCTCAGCGCAGACGTATGTGTGTAAGGAGTAAATTTATAATTATTGTTTTATGAAAATGCCGCTTGTTTTTAGTAATATTGGTGCGACTGTGAGTTGCTAGCTGGAAACTGTAAGGCGCGTTCTAAGTAGAACCACTGAATATTATGGTGGAATTCCGTTACGGAACTTCTATCACGGAACTTCTGGGAATAAACGAATACTTTCAGAAACAATTGGTAATCCGAATCTTAAAACTGAGAACCACAATGGGTAGTTGGTGGACTGGAGTGTCAAGGTGGGATTTATACATTTAACCTAGGTCTTTAACTTAGATCAGATACACAATCACATTAACATCAATTTTTAGGGTTCCGTACCCAAAGGGTAAATAGGACCCTACTACTAAGGCTCCACTGTCTGTCTGTCCGTCTGTCACCAGACTGTATCTCATGAACCGCGATAGTTAGACAGTTGAAATTTTCACAGATGATGTATTTCTGTTGCCGCTATAACAGCAAATGCTAAAAAACAGAATAAAATAAATATTTAAGGGGCTCCCATACAACAAACGTGATTCTTTAGCTCGTTTACCAGATGAGTTATAGATGGCGTTGCTTTAAATAGTACTGCTACTCAACACTAGATGGCTGGGATAGATAATGGTACGAAACCCTTCGTGCGCGAGTCCAACACGCACTTAGCCGTTTATTTTTAATCTACTTATTAGTCGTATTATCGTATAACTTGGTAAGTTTGGGTTAAACAACTCATAAAATAGGTAACCCACTGCTACAGAATAAATAAGCCTTTGTAATCTGTTAATTCTTTTTTGTTTTTTTTTTCAGTAGATGACCCATTTTGAATAGTTTTGCAACAACCACAAGAAATGAATGTTTTTCTTATTGTAGTGACATTGGAAAGTACGGACGCCTCGAGACCATTCCGGTGGTACATGATTACCGCGGAAGATCCTGACGTGGACAACAACATTTACGACTTCGGATACAAGCCTGTAGACGTGGGCAACATGAAGACGACGTTGGACGATGTCATGACTCGGTACAGCGAGCGATGTGCCAACACTGTGGAGAGTTACGATAATACTGCAAAGCCGAAGGTTGAGGTAAGGGACCATAACTACCAATGTTGCCAGATTGATACTGCTGTAACATTTTTCGTTACTTTTTTACAGTTCATGCCACTTTTATGATACTAGGGTCATTATGTTACTTTATGTTGCTGGGTTTTATAAATGCTTACTCAATAGGTTCACTGGATATCCCCACAAAGTACCGAAAGCGTGAGGATCCGTGCGATGGTTGCGGAAAACAGTGAAGTGTGGTACACTGGTAATAGCTTGACAGTCACCTTGAAACTGGATACCAGCCCTTCGAGTGACTACCCACCAATCGTGCCAAACATAACGTGCAACCTATGCAGTGAAGCCAGGTACGAGGTAAGGACTTCTTGCATTAACAAATTCTGTTCATTACCAAATCGATGTCAAAAATGAATGACCTCGCATAATTCAGCTCGGATCGCCTAAAACGGGATGAAGATTTATACATAAATAGTTCCTATCTTTCTTGTCTTTTAAAATAATTGGATCATTTTAAAGAAGTTTAATTAGACACCTAAGCCATGATCCTGAACTTTTCGACCATTTTAGAATATTAAATGGACCTGCCTAGGTACCTATATGGCCGGGTTACTCCCGCAGTACCCCGTCCCGGAGGACCACAACGCAACCCACCCAGAGCACAGAATATAATAGTACTAGCCAAGAGTCAGAATGTAAACGTTTATTTGCAGAAGCTTCTTTGTACGTCTGTCAATGGAAGCTACTGCTCAAAACTCAAAGATCATACAATAATAGATCGATTGTCTTAATTTTCCTTTATCAGGGTATAGGAAGAAAGGGATAAAAATAGCTGGAGTAACTACTTGACAACTTCAATTGATTTCACAATGCACGTGTATCCGGTGGTAAAATATGAACCATTCCTATGCAGGTCATCTTCACAGGCCGCTGGTCACGGCTGCACCACCCACGGCACTACCCCAGCAAACCAGACGATAACGGCTACAGTCACATGGTGGGAGCCTCCCATGACTATAAATTCACACTTTGGGAGCGAGGCACCGGAGCAAGTCCTGGATTGAAACAGCTTGCTGAAAATGCGGACATTAGTTTGCTTGAAAGGGAAATTATTGGTAATGTAAGCAAGTGTCTCGTTTTTTTATTTGCAGAAAGCACAGAACTCGCCCTAAGTACATAGGTCAAGTCTTTGGTAGAAAGGTTGGCAGAATGGAATTACGCCGCTGAATCACTGATCATGTATTCTCATTAGTAAGCTCAAAGTCGCGCAACGAGCTATGGAGAGCTATGCTCGGCGTTACCCTGCGAGATAAGATCTGGAATGAGAAGATCCGCAGGAGAACTATAGACACCGATATAGCTCTTAGAATTAGCAAGTTGAAATGGCACTTGGGCAGGCCACATCGCTCGTAGAACTGATAACCGATGGGAAAGAATGGTTCTCGAGTGGCGACCACGAACCGGAAGACGCAGTGTAGGCCGGCCCCCCACTCAGCGGACCGACGACCTGGTGAAAGCCGCGGGGAGCCGATGGATGCAGGAGACGAGCAGCCACTTAAAGAGGCGCTCTCTGGGGGAGGCCTATGTTCAGCAGTGGATGACTTAAGGCTGTTGATAGTGATAACTGATCATGTGGAAAAACACTCACCAAAATCGTTCACTCGTAGGATTTTATAGCCGAGTATTGCTAGTGCTAGTCTTATAAATTGTTCCTATCGTACCTTGTAGTATCTTCTATAGGCACTACAATGCGAGTTTGTGATTTTATATTTGAACCAAACAGAATCCAATTTAAAAAAATGTTTTACTGATTGATGACACTATCCCTGAGTGACATAGGCTATATTTCATTTCGATACATGCTTAAAACTAATTAACCTGTGCGAAGCCGGAGCATATCAGCTAGTATATTAACTGTTAAATACTAAACTACTATTATTTTATAATTTCATTTCACTGTCGATTTATTCTCAACAGATGTCAGAGACAATGGGTACCAGAACACTGATCCGTGGCAAGCGGCGTCACCATCCTCACATGCACGAGCCGTCCCACGCTCTCTTCAGGGTCGACCGGTTTCACCATCTGTTCTCCATCGCAGTAGCTATGAAGCCATCACCTGACTGGTTCCTGGGCACTAAGAAGTTCGAACTCTGCACGTCTTACGGCTGGCTTCCTTACCATGAGATGCCTTTGTATCCTTGGGACGCGGGAACTATGGATGGTGTTTCTTATGAGGTAAAACAATTGAATAACACTCCAGTTGACCGTCTCGACTAAACTGATGCTCCTGACATCCTAAGTACTTAATGCCCACGTCCTTCATCCTTTGGTTAAGTCATGGTTGTCCATCAAAAGCTTAGCACCAGTTAATGAGTTGCATTTTTAAAGAGAAGAATTAAAAATAGTAACAAAAAAATTCACAATATTGTGTTCACTTCAGATAGTTCGAGCGATAGGTTCAGTTGACGTCAACTTCCCAAAACATCGAATCCTCTTATGAAAAATAATCTGTTATGTTTAATTATATTTACTTTAACACAGAAAACATGTAGGTATTGAACCTAGTCCTTGCTCAAAAAGGTGTAATTATTTACAAAACATTTCCTATTGTAGTCATCATCATCATCATCATTAACAGCCTGAAGACGTCCACTGCTGAACATAGGCCTCCCCCAGAGCTCGCCACCTTGAGCGGCTGCTCGCCTCCTGCGTCCATCGGCTCCCCGCGGCTTTCACCAGATCGTCGGTCCACCGAGTGGGGGGGCCGGCCTACGCTGCGTCTTCCGGTTCGTGGTCGCCACTCGAGAACCTTTCTTCCCCATCGGTTGTCAGTTCTACGAGCGATGTGGCCTGCCCATTGCCATTTCAACATACTAATTCTAAGAGCTATATCGGGCACTTTAGTTCTCCTGCGGATCTCCTCGTTCCGGAGCTTATCTCGCAAGGAAACTCCGAGCATATAGCTCGCCTATTGTAGTGGGTATTATAAATTATTATGCAGTGAACAATCTAAGTAGGTAATGACATATTGTCTAAACTAAAGCAAGGTGATGAAAATTCAATTTGTCAACATTATCAACCACTTAAAATATATGCAAAATTACTCAGACGTTCTTTTGTCCAAATCCATTTGTAAGCCAAACAGCTCCTATTTGTCAAACATGTTAGGCCTGGTGTGCCTTTAAACACATTGGAATACCAATCAATCACGTTGTCACTTCACCGCAGCTGACGGAAGAGCGATGCTTCAGAATTCCCTAAGTGGGTTATGTTGAGGCAACGGGTACAGAAATAGAAATCCATTACAATTTTACATAGAATCAGACATGTAAACTTCATGTCTAGACAATTTATGAAGAGGCTAAGTGAAAAATATGCATATCGTTTGCATCAAGACGTGCTCGCTTTCTTCAATGTAGAACTCAAGCAAATTCATTGAATTTATATAGGTTGTTGTTGTCGCTGAGGTTCCCTAATTCCCATTAGCCATATAAGGGAAGACACTGTAGTTTTATTTGTATATACTCCGCTCACGAAAACACAATGATGTTAGACGGAAATTCAGGGACAAAATAAAACAGAAGGCGTTGTGGAAGTCGTTGTATGTTATGTAGTGCAATGTGCAATTCGGAAAACGTACTTATGACTTGAGTATATACGTACGTATTTTAAAAATTTGCAACAGTTATAACATAAAATACTAATGCGTTGCTATAAAAATATTCAATGGGTGCTTACACCCTTAGCTACAGTCGCAGCTAAGTATAATTATGTATAAAGATGTTTTCACATCTAATCAGCTGCAATGAGCCAACCATATATGAAAGTAATAGTATGGAGATAAGTTTAAAAGCCTTAGGAAGGACATATGATTTAGATTTTTCTTATCGCAACCCTATAGTATTAGATGTCTGTGACCTAAATCCAAAGAGGTATATGTACTACGTACTAGAGAAGCTATTCAAAGCACAAATAGTTGTCATTTTTTGTATAATTAAACTAAAATCCGCTACAGCGCTTTACGAGATTAAATCGTCTAACCAACGATCACAACACGCAGCGCTAGTGCCATGGCACATTCGGATCATAATTTTTAGTGCTATTCACTGCTGCACGTGCAGTCGCTTTGAGAGCTGAGCATCGTATGAGCGAGAAGATGCTCATTGGCATATTTGCAGTGGTTGACAATGCAAGTTAGAGATGTCCTGTCTGGTGTATACATAGAAGTCTTTGTCTAAATACACGTTTTCCTTAACGAAATACTCCTTGATTTAAAATAAAACAGTAAACTGGCCAGTTTCCCTGTCAGTCCCTTGAGAGGGTAAATAAGTACAGCCGTGTCCCTGTCTCAAAATCTAAGGAGTAAGCCCGCCCGGGTCGAAGATAATTTTTGACGTAACTATGTATTTAGTAAATAGCCAGATTATCGGTAAAAATAGTATTTACAGTAGGCATAATATAATATTACTACGTATTACGAAGCCGTCGGAATTCTAATCAGCATAGCACGTTCCTACATTTCGGGCTCAGGCCTCAGGCTTCAGTGAGATGAGACCCGAGTCAATGGATCACTAAGTGGCTGCGAGTGACTGGGGCCTTCCCGTGTTGTCTCACAGAGTGCGGCCTAAAATCTACCATGGCCAGTATAATAACAATTTAGTAACTCTTACAAAAATAAATAAATAGCAATGGGCAGGCCACATCGCGCCGCTCGCAGAACCGTCAACCGATGAGGAAGGAAGGTTCTCGAGTGGCGAGTTGGCGACCACGAACCGGAAGACGCAGCGTATATACGCGAGCCTCCCAATAGACTAGGTGGACCAAAGATTATAAAGCCCGGATTTATAGTCAATGAGGTGGACAGGCCGCACCGCGGGGAGCTGTTGGATACAAGAGGCAAGTAGCCAATCAAAGTGGCGCTCTATGGGGGAGGCCTATGTTCAGCAGTGACCGTCTTTCAGGCTGATGATGAACTTATAACTCAGAAAAGACACGTTTATATTTTGAGGTTCTTGAGAAGCCGTTAGTTAACCTAACATCGATATTTCTTGCACTACTTCCAAACTAAATCTAACGTACCTATAATAGAAGAATGTATTAAAATTTAATTTCCAACGCCGTTATTTATGATATTGAATTAATAGTTATGTTGTTTCCTTTGCTTCTTTCAGTCTCCACCATCCATGACCCAGCCTGTGAACAATATTGAGCGAGTGGAGGTGGGCTCCTTCAATGAAGAGTCACCGTTCTTCCAAATGAACCTAAAAGATCTGAAGCCATTCGCCATGTTAGAAGTCAGGCGGTTGGACGTCTACGAATTGGATCCAAGCGAATGCTCTGAAGGAGGTAAGTATTATACTACAATGGGTTTAGATCCTTTCCCTTCGTATGTGTACGTATACCTAGATTAGGGAATTTGTGCACTATTTAGTTTGTCTTCTTGATAGTACCTACTAGCAAACTGTGAAAGAACGCCGTCCGGGCGGAGAGTACAATGAAATGTACGTTCCACTTTTAGATTTAATTTGTTTTTGTGCGAAAATGGGCATACGTTTGACAACATTCTCACCTGATGGTAAGTGACGAAGTTTTCTAAGGTGGAGCACGTTTGCCCATGAGATGCCAATTCACTCTTGACTTGAATGAAAAGACCCAGGTTACATACCCAGGAGGAAATACTGTTGCTGGTAGAGCATTCCATTCCTTGGTCGTTCGGATTATGAATGACTCAGCAAAACGCTTAATACAATATGCGTAATAAATAATCTTTTAATTTTATTCTGTGATATTAGTAGGCTATTATTTTAAGCGCTCATAGCGAAGCTCGAGGTTCGTGGATGGGCGTGACGGTCACCAATCCAAGAACACCGAGCCGCCACCCGGTGATCGCTACAAACACTGTCGGTTCGGCCCGGGCGGTTGAAATACCTGAACAATACCAAAGACTTCTATGTATACACTAGACAGGACATCTCTAACTTGCACTGTCAACCACTGCAAATATGCCGGCGAGCATCTTCTCGCTCATACGATGCTCACCACTCAAAGCGACTGCTCGTGCAGCAGTGAATAGCAGTAAAAATTATGATCTGAATGTGCCATTGCACTACGTGTTGGCTGCGTGTTGGGATCGTTGGTTAGACGATTTAATCTCGTAAACTGCTGTAGCGGATTTTAGTTAAATTATACAAAAAAATGGTAACTATTTGTGCTTCGAATAGCTTGTCTAGTACGTAGTACATATATCTTGCTGGTAAATTAGCTAATTACCGCGCTTGGTGCAGGACTGCCTGCGCCAAAGCGCCCCCCCCCCCCCCCCCCCCCGTATCCGCGCCTGATACATTATAACCTACCTCTTTGATCATGACTTGATTTTTTGACAGATAACAATAATAATGAAGAAGAGGAAGCTGATGAAGATGAACCGGAAGAGTAAGTTTCAAAATACGATCAAACAAAGAGAATAGGTGATATCAACAGCCGGAAGACGTCCACTGCTGAACATGATAGGTGCCCCCCATAAAATTCCACGTTGGACGTTTATCAAGGGAGGATTTTCCATAATCACCACGATTGGCAGTCGGCTTGGAGATCGCAGATTTTAATGTACCACGGAAAATGCTGCTTTCCATTCCCTGGATATTCCCTTAGTCGGCTATTACGGCACCCGGCCCCATTAGCAAAAACCATAATATTTACTCAGCGCCATTTTTTTTATATTTTATTTCATTTACTGCCCATTTTTTTGTAATGTTGTTGTTTATTTTTTGAACTTCTTTTACAGCGAGCCTTTAGAAAGTCCTCGGCTAGCCGAGTCAAGGCAGAACATTGGTGGATGCCTCGGCGAGTGGAGTGAGTGGTCACCCTGCATACCTGACGTGGGCGGCTGCGGGATCGGCGCTCAAACTCGGACCAAGCAAAAAATATTCTCATACGGATCTAATGTAAGAAATTATTAAAAACTAGCTAACCCGCTCCGGCTTCGCACGGGTTAATTAGTTTTACACCTAATTTCGGTCTAAAGGAAGAAAGAAGGAAGAGGGAAAAAAAGGGAATTTAATATTTCCCTTATCTTTTCCCCCTTCCTTCTCTCTTTCCCATGGTACAGGATATGACTGGCTTTGGACCTAATACTGAAGGTTCATCATCATCATTAACAGCCTGAAGACGTCCACTGCTGAACATAGGCCTCCCCCAGGGCACGCCACCTTGAGCGGCTGCTCGCCTCCTGCATCCATCGGCTCCCCGCGGCTTTCACCAGGTCATCGGTCCACCGAGTGGGGGGCTGGCCTACGCTGCGTCTTCCGGTAATACTGAAGGTTGGATGTCTGTAATTTCTGAACCACAAAACCGACGATCTTGAAATATTTACAGAACAATATATAAAGCACCCCCTTACCTAGGTACTCATTTACTTATCACTTACCAGTACTCATTAGGTACTCATTTCTCCGTCAGTCACTACTCATGTTCTAATGCATTTTTTTCCCAATTTAAGTACCTACTGGGAAGTTTTGCGTGAGTGCACCTACCTATAAGTAAGTGCTTTAGGTAGACCGAACATATCCTACCAGCGTTATTTTATATGCCCGTAGTAGCTCTAAATAAACTCTAAATACCTATTAGAGTTAGTATACCTGTAATAAGTGCTGTAATTTTGAGCTGCCATTGTAGTACGTAGGTATGTTAAACGTAGGCACCTGTAGCTACCTATTAAGTAGTTTTATTCATTTGTTTTCTTGGATAGCCTTCTTTTCATAATGATCATCTATAGGTATCTATCCACTATGAAAAAAAAACAAAGCCTCATGTAGGAATGTTAGGTACTTACATATAGGAACTTAGGTATGTAGTGTAGGTACCTGTTATGTGTTTACCTCTCAATGAAACAAAGACTTTCTTTTTCAGAGCAACGATGACTTTGAATCTACGGCAGATAGCAGCTGTCAAGCATATGACGATTCCGACCTGATAGGATTCCAACATTGCTTCCTAGCTTGTTAACATTATTCAATGTGGATGAATACCGAACAAGTAAAACAAGCTTTTTTTAGCATTGCATCAGACGTTTATTTTTATCTCCTCCCACAGAAAATAGTGAAGCCTGGATTGCCTAGATATACACTGGGTATAGGCACCACTGGGGTCGCGGTCCTCTACCCGTTTTTGCGCGAAACCGAACCGGTTACCGGTCGAGAAGTTTGCCGGCCGGCAACGCCAACGTCTAGGGTGAGGACGCGGGGAAGCGGTGGTGTCAACATTGTTGTCCGATCGGGTACGAACATAGTAGCAGAACGCGCATGCTCCAAGCGCAACGGCCCGCCTCACGCGCTTCCCGCAACTTGTTGATTGTTCGCTCACTTCAAGCCAGTCTGAGGCGAACCATGCGCCGGGCGGTCGTGTCTCGCGTCGCGCCGCTACCGCTCTCAACTTCGATATTATTTTACGAAAATACGTGAAGTTTCCAAACACCTATTCGTGGAGAACTACCGTATCAGACACAAAGTTTAGTGCTTAATATACGTGAAACAGTTCGTCTAAGTAGTTTTAAGTCATTGAAACTTAATAGGCTTACTCGTTTTACCTGCATGCTTCGACCCACGTTAGTGAAACGGCGAGCAACCTTATCGGATAAACGAACATTTTTCAAATGGGTGTGCGTTTATTTAGTGTGATAGTGTGCGTGTTATGTGCTACAAGACATCGTGAGAGCGTGATTGGAGTCAGCGACAAGTTCTTACAATAGTGACGTGTTTGAAATTGTAATAAAATGGGATCGAGAAACATGGTCGTGCGCGGGAGTGAGAGGGGTATCGTCGCGGCTCTGCTGGTTTGTTCGCTCGCGGTGGCGTCAGCGCAGTACACAAAAGGTAAAAACCTCTTTCTACCTGTGCCCGTGTTGTGCACGCCTTTGTTCCACAGCCTTTTGTGTGCTTCTACGAACATATTGGATGCTCCCTTGCGAAATGCGAAATGGGACGTGAGCATGACGGCTCAAGAGTAGTCAAGCAAGAGTCAAATACCGCGAAATGCTTGACAAGTTGACAGTCTGAGTCACTCTGTGCAGTTAGCTACACTACACCCCTATAGTTACCAGAACAAGTTCTACTAGGTAGGTCTTGCCTAGGAACTAGGAATGGTACCTAATTGTACCTACGTCCTACCTGAGTATTTCTAGGTATGTTAACATAGAATTATCGGTAGGTATAGGTAAGCAAAAATTCTATGTAAAATACTTAAGTAGGTAGGTACCGGATATAGTCGAAACAATGATCATTGATCAATGACTTATTGTTGACAACGATAAAATATGTATGGTACCTACCTATGACTAATAACAAATTACCTACAAAAGGAGTTTATTATAGGTACCTACTACTGTTACTAGGTATTTAGATCATCGAATTGTGCCATTCCAGAAACTTAATGCTGGCTGTAGGTAGCTACACATACCTAGGTACCTATATATTGTCTAACAATTTTATTTGTACCTAATAAATAATTTACTTAAAAGGTAAGGTACCTACTATATGTACCTATAATGTTAGCTTATGCCCGCGCCTTCGCTTCTACTTCTTTAAGGGATGAAATACAAAAATTGCTGAGACCCGTAGGTATCTAGGTATTTATTTTGTATACTCTAAAGTACATGCCAAATTTCAATAGGTACCTAGGTAGGTATAAATGATACCATATTTTATTTTAAATTTCCATACGAACTACCTATCTACTACTATCTATTATTTCATCCCCTTATAGGTACCTAGATTGAATTTCGAAGAAATAAAAAGCACACTTACAATTAGTTTTTTACACACAATAGCTATAATAATATGTAGGTAGGTAGGTACCAATTGCCAGCGACTTTCGCCAGCCAAGTCTAAGGTTACCTACCATCGCTATTGTTCAGTTGATTCCTGCAAACAATAGACTGGTTACCTAGGTAGGGTAGGTAACGATACACCATGTCGTGGTCACTGGTCACGATCACCTTTCACCAGGCAAATGACGTTATCGGAAATCTTCATATAACAATGATAGGTTTTGCAGGTTAATAAATGCTTCGTTATTAACTAACGGTAGGCATCGGTAGGTATCTTCAAGTCTGGTACTTACCTACTTTCAGACCACACACAATACCTACTTATAGGTCTGCGGCCTACTTCTACAGAAAAGAAACGGGTCTGAACTTAAGGCTCAGTCCCAACTCGGCCCGAGTAATAATATCAAATAGGTGTTCCACAACAACTTCTTGCTTGACAAGCTTAAAAAAGTTGAAGTACAGTCCGCGATAAAAGTTGGCTAAGTAAGTTAGCTAGTAAATGATCACCAAAAAATAGTAGGTAATAAAACTATAAACTTCAACCAATATTTTAATTTTCACTGGATTCATGGATGTTTCCGGAATTGATAGTTTTTATGTTAAAAAAAAAATCACGAAGACAAAAGGCCGGAGCTTGCTTCGCTTCGCTCCCGCCTTGACAGTATTTAATCTATTACAGCCAACCTCTGCAGGTGAATTTTCTAATTTGGTCGATAAGATTTGGTAATAAATAAAAATATTAAGTACTTACACGAATTATGCCTGACTGTACAAACCGTATAACCGGTAGTAGAATATTTGATATTATTCGGGCCAAGTGGAGACAGGAACCGAATTCAACAGCAAATCGCGATACGTAGAAGGTATTTTTCAACAAGGTCTACTTATTACTTGGCTGCATTAAGTTTTGTGGTTCACATACCTAGGTACTTTAAACAACTTTTATCAACGTGCATTCCAGCCAATGCGTCCACGTTCGTAACCCGACCCAACCGGCCAATAATAATTTCCTGTCTTGCACAATAAGTCATTCATTACCCTTAATTTATGCTCCTTGCACTCACCTCAACCACTGAATAGCTAAAAACTTTACGTCCCCTTATATTGTCGCAAGTACATACAACCATCGCTGACCTACCTCGTAAATTCAAAGGCTTATAAAATCGTATCATAAAATAATACCCGCAATGTACACTGTACAGTGCTTAAAATGCATGTTCGGAATAGGCAAAACAGGAGCCTCTGAAAGGTGAGCGAACCATTGGTGTTTTTATATTAGCTCATTCATTCAGTTCTCTAATCATGCAGCCGTGTGAGTGACAAAATTGGTCGTGGTCAATATACAGTCGCAACGGTGCCGGTGACTCCGAAGTATGGCTTCTGTGACACGGCTGCCTGAGCGATGACGTCATCGCAACCTGACCATTCGATGACGGTTGGTATGCATAAGCATGCATTCAATATTCAGGGCTGATACAGGAACAATTTTCTTTTCAATAAAGGTCAGCATTTTATACGACAACATACCTATGTGTGTTGTATAAAATGAACGAAGTAAAAACTGTACAGTAGCAGTAGTATTTACCTATTTTTTTTAAATGTAAACGAATGACGTGACGAGCTAGTCGTTCGCCTAGTGTTAAGCGACACGACCGCCCATAACAGATTGCAGTGTCACTCGGTACTCCAAACTAAAGTTTCGCGTGACACTGCGCACTGCGCACGCCATCCTGAGCCATCACACAGTCTAAAAAAGTTTTCTAGACTGTGAGATCAGTTCGTAGTCTCATTTGCCCAGTAATTTAACTAGCTACAATGCCCTTCGAACCGGAACACAGTAGTGCTTGCACACTACTGCTTGGCGGCAGAATAACTGGCAAAGCAGTGGTACCTACCTAGACGAACTTTTCAGAAAAGTCCTACCACCTAGTAATTGTAAAACAGACTTTTATTTTACTTGTTTAAGTGTATTATTATTCATCGTTTCATGATTTTGTGCAATCGTTGACTACCGTGGTAGCCATTCACTTCCACCCACATCATCCTTGGCGATTGGCGACATCACCAGTAGTCGTCACAGACACATAAAAAGTGAAATCACAACCATGACGAATGCCAATGACGCATTAGAGTTACAGCGTCCTTCTGAACGTTACATAAAATATTAATAAGTTATTTATTATCACGCAATGATCGAATTTTGCGGTGCAACCTGTTGCACAGTGTTTTTAAAAACTGATATTTGATATGCCATGCATACTTGTGTGTTTGTTTGCACTATAGTTCAAATCTTGCCAAGCGATTTTTACCCAATTCCCATGTATTTGTTCCGATGGCATTTTTACGCAGTTCCACTTACTCGATCGAGTTAAAAAATTTAATTTCAGTAATTGTTCCGATGACGATACAATTATCTACAATACTTATAGTACTTACTTTCTTTCCCTTTGTGTGGCATAACAGCTTAACCGTGGGACACCCTGTATATTACTTTACGTAATACTGGTAGTCCTTCGGAGTTCGACAACCCTAACATTTGACAGTTGGAATTTGGAAGCCATGCTGCGCGGGCGCGGGTGAGACTTGTCAGCCAAATTCAAAATTGTCAAGTTGATAACGTGCGCTAACGACCAACGACGACGCTGACGGCTGGCTGCCTCTTATCGTATGTTGTGATAACTAATCGGTGTACCTAAAATAGTAAAGCCTAAGACTAACTAACCATACATGGCTAAATTCTCTAAGCTAACATACACCTGTATATGTAATTCAAGTGATTTTGGAACAGTTTTGAAAATGTCGTAACGGTTAGGTTTATTACCTAATTGGTTGTATTTGAATTTGAATTTTGAATTTGATTTAAATATGAAATAAAAAAGTTAGGGAGTAGAAACAAACGTCTTTGAAAACAGTCGTAATCAAGTCATAGGATTCAGTCTTATGTAGGTAATTGGAGAGTAGACACACATACGATTACTGAATAACTAAATGACCACCTACATACACTCTATTATTGATGTCAAACACGTGGGATTCTAAAGCTGTGTCAAGCAGCTAACGAGACTTAATTATAACAATAAAATGTGGTGATGGCCAGCATTTAACAAGTAGTACATACTCTACCTAGATGTTATTCGTATAACCATAGACTTAGGTTCGAAAATATTTTAGGTCTGAGTGTTTAACCGACACGCACCCTACACAGCTTTTTAAGTTTTTGTACTTGTCCAAATAGTTTTAGGGGAAATCGGAATGAGCAAGCCGCGGGGAGCCGATGGATGCAGGAAGCAAGCAGCCGCTCAAAGTGGCGCTCTTTGGGGGAGGCCTATGTTCAGCAGTGGACGTCTTCAGGCTGATGATGATGGAATGAGCAAGCATACAATAATTCATCTTACTTCTACATCCAAATCTAGATAATATATTTGCATGATGACTTGATGAGTGAGATAGGAAGCTTACGTAAGATATTTTTGCTTACCTACCTAATAAAGTTTACGGTATACTGTGTTGGACTTGGACCAGTGGCTGTTAGCTGAAGCTGTAGCTAAATTTATAGATAGTTATTATTGTAATACACACCAAATAGGTAATAAAAAGTTTACTAAGAAAGATGGTTTAGAAGAAGAAAAGAGCGGAGTTATAGGCGACCGTATTGCTAAAAGCGATCTATTCCGCGCTTTTAAACGTGAGAAACGAACGATAATATTCAAAAAATATTTTTAACCTCTCAGATACATTTCCATGAAGATGGGAACTGCTTTCGTGAAGTGTTGAAACAAATTCCAACTTCGGCAACTTACGTGATAGCGGTCACGCGAACTGCTTTCCGAATTTGACGGTTCTCCAATTCTCGGCTCTGGCTTAATTTGACGGTAATTGCCTGTGCGATTTGGCGGTTTTGACGCTGACGGTTAATTACCGGGTAAAGGTCAACCCGGGACTATGAACTACAGAGTGTAGACCTTTATCAAATGAAGCACAAGTTCGTGTCAATAGTAGAACTTGCGTTGTTTTATTTCCCGGCGGCGTGCAGCGGTTTGTCTTTAATTAGATCTGAGTTTATCTGACAAAGCCTACTTCCCTATAAAGATAGATAAAGTACCCTACAGGATCTTAATTTCTGTGTTTTATAGAAACAGTTCTATTGCTGCAGTAGGCCATGTTACATGTTGTGTTTTTAATGACATTTGTTACAATAATTAATATAACCGGACGATCTGATGAAAACGCGGGGAGCCAATGGATGCAGGTGGCGAGAAGCCGCTCAAGGTGGTGCTCTCTGGAGGAGGCCTATGTTCAGCAGTGGATGTCTTCAGGCTGTTGATGATGATGATGATGATGATGATGAAAATAACCTAACTCTAATGTTTACGTATTGTAAATGTGGAAAAGATGAACAGTATTCAATAAAAAAAAAACATTGACGCAACGTGCTTGTTAAAGAACCAATTGTCAAACATTGGCAACCAATACTTGGTAGAGGAGTCAGTTCCTAACGCGAAGAAGACAAAGAAATGATCCTACCTATCTCCTGTGAATCATAATTATTGTCAACAAGATCTTCAGCATGCCGTCATACAGACAGTACTCCAGTTTCCATACCTACCAGCGGAACTAGAATATCAAAGTTGTAGTTAAGTATAAAAGCATGAGCGTAGCATCTACTTAGAAGAACACAGGATTTCCATTAGATGTACCTACTTAGCTCGACAGGCGCTGCCAACTCCCAGGCATGATCGAATTACCCACTGCCGATATATCTACCTTCAGCAAACGTTTGTTGAAGGAAATTATCGAATCCTGACTTGTCTGGAACTTGACATACCATTTATAGACAACTAGCGAAGTGAATTATTAATAGCAATAAAGTATAATAGCACTGAAGGATTTGAAAACAAAAGAGTGTCATTAAATATTTTCTATGCTCAAAGATTTGAGAAAGTAGCATAGCATAATCATAGACGTTACGAAGTCAAGTTAGTCAAGTGTTTACTACTACCAATTTATTGTCAATTTTAGATAGGCCAGTAAAACTGCATGAGAGTTCGAAATAGAAGTAAAACAAGCAAACTAGAAGTAAAACAAGCAAAGTAGCGAAAGGTTTATCAAGGTAGGCAACTATAGGCGGAAAATCCTGGAAAGAGGGAGTTCGAATATTCAAGCACTATTTTCGTAGACTGTTAATCTCTGTCTCCGCTGAGGGAAGGCAATACACACATGATAATTTGCTGGGAGATATTTGCCTATTTCGCACTTTAATCGAACGAGGCTCTGTCCCATAAAACTGTCTTGTTTATTGTCTATGACCGCATTTTCTGAAAGGAAGCCGTGACATGAAACGTGAATGATTCTTCTCCGGATTTCCTAATCCCTTAAAGATATCGTATTTGTTTGGATCTAACTATAAAATAGGACAATGATGTTTGGAAAATTGTTCCTCTAATTTAGGACGTTTTCACAAACGGGTGTACAAGTTGCTAAATGCTAAGATTATCGTTACAAATAAACTCATTAGAAGAAAACATCTGCACAGAGTTTACGAACATTTCTAACCCGGATTAAGCTGCAACAACTGCAACATTGATTGTTATTGCTTTTGAAAAACACTCGCAATTATAATGTAATGCGTTTCCATTCCCTCAAATAGCCCATTACTTTTTACAGCAACGGGGGAGAAAAATTCTGAGAGAAAATACTAGGATTATGCTTCCAATCCGATAAGGGAAGCTGTTTGTATAGTTTCACTTCACTTATTGTTTAATCTAGGAAAAAGTTTTCAATTACATCACTGCATTGGGCACGCTCCGGTTTCTAAACCTAGTTCGCATAAGTCATGCGATCAAAAAGTTCGTTCTAGGCTAAGTTAGGCTTGACCAACACACACGATTTGTGATCCCTGAAAAGATCAGATAGTAGATCTAATTTTCCCGAACCCAAAACCACTAAACCGAAGTCTCTTTAATCAAGTAAAACTGGCGGCCAACCCGTTGCAGTACAGAATATTGCTAGAACAGCTGTAATTAAGTCGGAGTAAACACAATAGATCCCTATTAGAGGTACATCGTCGATATGCGCCCCTGGGGTGCAGCCCGACCCACAATACCGACCGCCAAAGTTGCGGAAGCCTTAACTTCCTATTGCCCTATTGCCCGATTGCCCGGTGCCCGAATAAGCACACCTTATATCACGCCAAAGACAAATGTACTGGCTTTAATTTCCGTACCAAAACAAACGCATTTATTAAACCTGTCTCGATTAAATGGTAGGGCAGAATTGCAGTACACTCTTCAATTAATCAAGCACCAAGAGAGTTGAAAATTTTCGCCACAATGAAGTTTTGAATAGTTTAGGTCACGTCGCGATTACTAATTCCTTATTGCTTGTCGTGCTGTAGGTAAGTTTGTAAAGTTGGTCCGAGTGTCAGTAAAACTGAATTCGCTTAGTTAGCGGCTAGCCGGTTGGCTCAAACCTATCGCTGTAGTATAATATATTGATCGAATCAATAAACTGCACCAAAAACAAACCGGTTTATCTCCCAGACTTACCGATCAGCAGTCGTCAATCGTCATTAATAACGCACATATACAATGGACGACTAGTCGGCTATTAAACGAACATCGTCCGCAGTCGCACGTTCCCCAAGGGCACTGTTACCGCAAAGCGAACCATTGCCAGCTTTAAAAATAAACCCTCCAGAGTCCAGAACCTGGGTTGCCTTTAGTGACAGAATTTTAATTGATTTTAAAGGCGTTAACTTGACTTCTAGTTTATTCAGGGATGTCAACGCCCGGCGTAGCTGCTAATCTAATTTGTGGCTATTAACGTTTAATTAGTTTGAAAAATGTTAAGAACCTAAAGATTTTTTAAATTGTACAGAAATCAAAGTTGGATAACGTAGAAAATGCGGTGTAGTGAGTTAGTGAGAGTCCAATCTTCTTTCAAATCCGTTGAAGCGGCTCTCGATCACTTCCGATTGCTTTTTGCTTTCACAATGGAAGCTTGATATCAAAGCAGCGTGAATGAAATCGAAGGAAACTAGTTTGTCTGTCAAGTTGTTAATGCTTTGATGGCTTGTTGGATCAATTTATTGCGTCAGTTATAGTGCTAATTAAGGATAAATCAATGGACCGAATAGCTCTAAGAATTGTTTATTAAATAGACATAAAACTACAACGTATTCAATGAATAATTAATGTATCCTACCATTGGCATTAATCATACTGGGTGGCGCAAAAGTAAAGACCCTATTTGGTTCAGCTATAACATTTTTTCTAAATTAGAAAACTAGATTTAGGTTTTTTTAAATGTATATTTGTGCCATTAAATTTCGTACCATTAGGATTTAAAGATGATGTCTTTTAAATGGTGACCTCCAGAGTTGATACACATTTGAGCCCTATTTATGACATTTTGCATAACTTGCCGTAACACTTCCTGCGATATGTTCGTTATTTCTTGACGAATGTTTTCTTTTAGAGCTGCGAGAGTCTGTGGCTTGTTCACATACACCCGAGATTTCAAAAAACCCCAAAGAAAGAAGTCTGGACTGGTCAGATCGGGTGATCTTGCAGGCCAAGGCAAATCGCCAAAACGAGAGATAACTCGGCTTGGAAAAGCGTCCCTCACTAAGTCCATAGTGTCGCGCGCTGTGTGTGCCGTAGCGCCGTCTTGTTGAAACCAGATGTGCTCCAGCCCCAATTCGTCCAAACTGGGTATCAAAAACTCACGTAACATGGTTCTGTAGCGTTCTCCAGTGACAGTTATCGCATTGCCTCCAGCGTCTTCGAAAAAATAGGGTCCGATCACTCTGTCAACACAGATGCCACACCATACAGTAACTTTTAGTGGGTGTAGAGGTGTTTCTTGAATAATGCGCGGATTATCAGTGCCCCAGAACCGAGTATTCTGCTTATTGACATGCCCTGAGAGATGGAAATGCGCTTCGTCACTCATAACCAATTTTGAAGGAAAATCATCTTGCAAAATGTCATAAATAGGGCTCAAATGTGTATCAACTCTGGAGGTCACCATTTAAAAGACATCATCTTTAAATCCTAATGGTACGAAATTTAATGGCACAAATATACATTTAAAAAAACCTAAATCTAGTTTTCTAATTTAGAAAAAATGTTATAGCTGAACCAAATAGGGTCTTTACTTTTGCGCCACCCAGTATAATCATAACGTAGCATTTTTCCAATGATCAATGAAGAAATGTGGAAGTCAACAGAATAGCTCGCTCGCATCTCATGAATGGAATTCCAAATATTACTATTGTTTTGCTCCACGAATTGCTGTCAGCCCAATGCATTCTTTCTGAGTTTATTGAGCTCTGCATTTTGTGACTTCCGATTTTAACAACCACAAAGTGCCTCAAACAATGCTCGTTAGTACTCAGACAAAAGTATTATGATACTTTGTTAGGGAGGTCAAAATCATTACCGACCGCCACTTTGCCCGGAGTTTGGATCGCCAATGGAAATTATGGAAGCAGTAGTATGATGTGTCAGACATAACTGACGAGCGAAGTGAAGTGCCCTCATAACGAGTACCATGAAAATGAAGTGAGTTTCGCGCCGCCACTATTAGCACTAGACCCATATGAGCGGTGTGATTGCATATTGTTGCTGACCACAATGGCCAATCAATGTCCATTCACTAAACCAAGATTTCGTTTCGCTGAATCGCGCTAATGGTATCACAATCACGTTCTCGTAATCTTTTCAAACGCCGCAGAAAGTTCTAATAGAAATTGAATAAATGACAAACGAATGCTGTAAGAAGGTTTAAGCTTCAATTTTAATAGCAAGGGAGTATTCGGCTCACGAGCGTAGTCATCATAAGGAATTCTTGGTTCGTCTTCCTCTATACGGATATTTCACCCCATCCCCCATAAATGGTGCCATTAAAAAGCTAAGACCGGGAACGGGACTACTTTAATATACTTTGCACGAATGCGCAAATTGATATAGAATACTTCATCTTATGATATCTGCTGGTGAGAGCTAGGCTGGGAGCTGGGAAGCTGGAATGGGACACGAAGCGAGTTGTAAATGCACGGTCGTTGAGTTTATTAGGTAAGTTTCCGTTTTCAACGCTGAGTTTCTTTGAGTAAACTTATTACAGATTTTTCCTTATGTATTTTCATTCAGAACGATATCTGTTTCATGAGAAGTATTCTCAAAATGATCAAACCTTAATACATTGAGTGTTGTTGCATGAAGTAGTTGATGAACATTGAAGATTAAACTTGAGGGCTGCAAACAATAATTTAAAAAGTCTAACAAAACTGACCAAGTAAGTACATAACACCTTTCAAACTTTCGCGAATTGAACTCATAAGTAATCTTTTTGATTTCCTGTGCGCGAAGAGACCCGTTTTAACTTTATAAATATAAGTAAGTAGGTACAATCGATTGTATAGTATCTAACTAATATACATACCTATCAAAAGAATTCTATTATCTCCTAAAGCTATATAAAAAGGTCAACAGCTAGCACACAACTGGTCATTTTGTATTCGGCTGCCACTTCGTGACTGGAAGTTGAAACGTAAATGGTCCTTCGAGCGGGTATGAATCATTTGCAAAAGAGAACTTCTCTGCAGATAGAGGTCATTTTCACGTAGTGCTTTGTGACTTATTAGGTTTGAACTTTAGTGGGATTTGCCCTTGATACTTAAGCAATAATCTTAAAGGGATATGTACCAAGCGTGCCTTGATATGGCATGCATGAGACATGTTGCTGTAAAATTTTATGATCGGATATTTATGGGAAGAGTTGTAAAATCAACACAGTATGTTTTTATTATTGTAACAGAGGACCTCCAGAAGTTTCCATTATTAGTAGTAGTAGTCACACATCACAAACTCATTTATCACATCATGAGCCTTTTGCGTCCACTGGTAAACATAGCCATAGCATAATAGTAGCATAAGACATATTAGTAGTCGTTAGTCAATACATTCAGAGATCCGCAGGAGAACTAAAGTGACCGATATAGCTCTAAGGATTAGCAAGTTGAAGTCGCAATGGCCAGGCCACATCGCTCGTAGAACTGAAAACCGATGGGGAAGAAGAGTTCTCGAGTGGTGACCATGAAGACGCCCCCCCGGCCGGCCCCCACTAGGTGGTCTGACGATCTCCTGAAAACCGCGGGGAGCCGATGGATGCAGGAGGCGAGCAGCCGCTCAATGTGGCGCTCTCTTGGGGAGGCCTATGTTCAGCAGTGGACGTCTTGCAAGCAGTTGATGATGAATATGTTTACGATTTAACATTAACTGCAATACTAAGTAAGCTGTTCTTCATCCATTAGTAATGCCATCAGCCTCAGTTCTAGCCCAATTAAGCATCCATCATGAAACTCAAACTTCAAACATTCATCATAATTACATTAGGCGTACAGTTTCTCAAGCATTAGCAGTTATTAACGACACAAGTCGTAACATAACTTTATTGGGGAATGATCTGCTCGATTAAGACAACATGTCGCGCTATCGGTGGAAGAAAGACGTAAGGTCCATATAAAAAGTATAGAGATTACGTCTTTACAAGTGCTAGCTGGCATGTGGCGCTAATACGATGAAACGTTTATTTAGAGGGTTCTTTTTTTTCAGACACGCGCCTCGTGTCTGACACATGTTTTCATGAAACTGTGGCATGTTAGGAAAATTAGGGATATTTCAGGGTTGGCGCTTCCCGTCACGTTGGATGCTTTCCTGTTTCTGACAGCCCTACACAAACATTATTGTTTTCAATATTTTGATGATATAAAAGTACCCACACACAGGTGTTCAGAATTTTATTTTATAGTGTTGAATTAATTTTCTTTTAAGTCTTTAATTTTTGGCAACGTAACCGATGGAACATCAGCTCGCCACATAAACCTAACAACGGATTTATGAATGAAAACTACCCTATACGTTTCAAATTTGTTGATGTTGGTGTCGTAAAATTTAAAATGCAACTACAGCAAAATAAGCAAGCACCTACCGTTGTGTTTACTTGGCCTTTACGTAGGTGAATATATTAAAACATCATAGATACATCTGGATTAATGTGATCTGTCGCCAGGATAGATAAGACTCATCTACTTTAATTTTCCCGATAGAAAGATGCCACTAATTCAAGCATCTATTCGAAAAGGTCACTGACAGTAAAATAAGAACCAATTGCAGCACAGCACTGCGCTTGCCACGTTTGTAGCACAGCGCTAATAAAAGATAGTGAATGTATAAATCAAATTATTTATCCTTATCTGTCGGTACCGTAATGGTACCTTATCAGTCGTGCTGATAAACGATTAAGGAGTGTCAACGTCAACCGGCAAGATATTTTTACGAGCAGTGTCGATAACAATATCGAAAAGGTCAACGAAGTCATTAAGGGAGGTATCTACAATAATTCAATAAGCTACTAGTTATCATTGCAAGGATTGATTTTAAAGTGTAAACCACACTTCAGGTATATCTATAAAGATATCATAATTCTTAAAATTTTAGTAACCAGCGGGATTTGAACCCGCGCCTTCCAACTCACCGGATTAGACGCTCTGCCAACTGAGCTATGGTCACACTATATGTTCACCGACTAAGCAGTCGTGGCAACATGTAGCATGTGACTTGCACGACTGCTTAGTCGGTAAAAACATAGTCCTTAAGATTTTCGCAGTCAGCGGTCATGTAACCATAGCTCAGTTGGCAGAGCGTCTAACCCGGTGAGTTGAAAGGCGCGGGTACAAATCCCGCTGTTTGCTAAAATTTTAAGAACCATGATATCTTTATAAGCTACTAGTTGTCACCTAGGTACATAAAGAAAATATAGAGAAGAAAGAAGAAGAGTGGGAAGATGTCCAGAATGTCCACAGCTATAGGCTGAAGCAAGTAAATTCTCTTTCAGTCTGATCTGAAGTGAAGTCACTGAGGTGAAGTCATTGAGTGAAATGATTGTGAGCAAGAATTACCCCAGGAAAAAAACAGCAAGTTTTTTCTCTCCACTTTTAATTCTAAGAAAGTTAAAACAATAAACTCAAGGAACAGAACTAAGCGAAGCGTCACAAAAAAATAAAACGAAAATCGCATTCCCACAGAGCCGAATTAGCTATCGAATATTTTGTTGATCAGAAAGCATTAAATATCGAAGCCGGCAGCTAGCAGAAGTGAACACGGGAATTTTATTAAACTCCCCTCTGAAGTTCCGAGGTATCTCGACAACTTTTGAGACGAAGTCTAAATGGTACTTAGTGAAGGAATTTTATAACTCCACGTTTGTTTACATTTATACTTTAAACTTGTCTTCCGTAAGCGATTTGTAATGCATTGTACTGGCATTTTTTTATTTTATAACTTAAAGCTTACAATAATTGTACCTATCATCTATGATAGCTAAATAGCATAATTTTCGAGGTTTAGATAGTTACCAACATAAGTGCTTGACGTGATTGCAAAATCCATATTTTCATTTATTCGTGACGACCTCTACGTTCTAGTGCACTGGGTGTGTATAAATTATCTCGACACCAAATCTAGCTAGTTAGTTCACACGTTTTGTTCATCTATAGAAACTTCTAAATAAAATAGAATTTAATGGCTGATCATTGGAAATGGAAACAATTACCAGAATACCTACCAAAATGTCTAAAACTATTCCATCAGACACAGACAGTACACTATCGAGACTATTGGCGCATACTTGAATTTTACGTCACCCGTCACTAGTTCTTCCATTCCAAAATTTGCACTTCACTAAATGGCAGTTAAAAATCTAAGTTTAAATCTAAGTTCGTTGTAACGATTGCTGACTGTGAACAATTCCAAGCAACTGAGAGCAAAACAAAAAGGTCGTTCTAACGCGATTATCGGATATAAACCAACAATCGTACCGGTTCGTAGAATACTACAACAACGAGTAATGGTGCAAAAGGTGGGCCAAGTTTCGTAAGTGTTGCCACTCAGATGAATGTAGGTATCGGAATCGCAATGTTGAATGTGAAACCAAATATAAAATCGCCCCGACAAAGCTACGGAAAAAACATTTAGTTTCTGTAGTAAACTCAGGCGTAGTTTATTTGTAAACACACACTAGAACATTTGCTAAAATAGTGAGAATTGCTATCTATGAGGAAACATGTCATTTATTTAACTACAGGAGAGTTTCAAAAGGATTGGTACATACCTAACTACTATTGTAATAAATTAAATTATACGTAGGTACTTATTTGATTTTTTTTTCTATAGGTCCTCAAGTATAATCTGAAGTACCATTATGCGCAACCGTGAGTTGTTCGTCACGCAATTGATTTATCGGTACTGCAAAACGTATTTTTAGATTTAAACCCTCACTAAACCCAATCTTAAAAGTTAAAACATGTTGTACAAGTTTGCAATTTCTCGATGAGTCATACTCATGTGCTCAAGATCGAACGGTATCGAATGGCGCTGACCAACTTCCCGCCTTTACTGCCTTCCAGATACGCGGGAAGCCTTACAAGCTACTCACACTAACAGCAATGCATGCATCATGCGTATATACAATAGCTAGGCCTTTATATGGACTTTGATAACGTTACTCTGTGCAGTTTTGTGTGATTTCAAACTGCACAGACTAAACAAGCTAGAAGTGCAAGCTAGCAAATAAATAATAAATTTTACTCCATTATTTTCCATCGAGTTACGTTAAGGTGTAACGTTACACTAGCGCGGCAAATTCAAATTTCTTTGCGTTCTTTTGACAATAATAGCTTAATTACTCAACGTGATTACATGAAAACTAATTTTACGCAAATAAATATAATGTATCAATAAATTACAATGAAACGTATCATCTACTTATCATTGGTTTAGCGACCAATGGCAATAGACTGAAAAACTATGAAGAAAATTGTTTATTGCCATTTTTCGCTAAGCCAATGATATCTAGGTGATACTTTTAATCGTAATTTGTTGATACATTCTACTTATTCCGCAAAATTAGTTTTAATGTAATCACGTTGAGTAATTAAGCTGTTATTGGCAAAAGAACACAAGAAAATTTGAATTTGCTGCGCTAGTGTAATGTTCCACCTTAACTACAATGTTAGATTCATTGACATTCTATTGACATACGATCCTTATGCTATAAAGTCAGACTAGAAACGCACGGCCAACACGTTGCATGACTTGACCTCTACAATAAAGCCAAGTTTGTCGGAAACGAAGCCAATGTATCATTCAAAGTTAGGGGTTGTCTATGCCCTTGAACCGCCCAATGGCAAGCCTTCGCCACCACCTGCTGTTGTGAAGGAAAAAACACTGTTTTAATGCTTGTTAAACTTGCCTCAATCAATTTTTTGCAATTTTTTGCTGGCCAATGTACCTTATAATCTGGTGCGCATTTGTCAGATTTTTTGGGCTTCCGAATTTAATCTTTTTTTTTTTTTTTTAAACGGCCTAATGCTGTTGGTCTCTACCGACCTTTACAGCGTCACCGGGCGGGAGGGCAGGCGCTTAAGGCGCCCAACCGTCAAAAGTGGGAGGCAACTAGCACAAGGGCACCCCTGGGGTGCGAGCCTCGGCTTGGGCCGTTGCCGGGATAAGAGGATCGAGAAGGCTACGTCCACTGGAAGAGTGGACCCTATGGAAAGGCGAATTTAATCAATGACATTACAAATATTACAATTTTTAGATTCCTGAGCAAAGTTCGCCAAACCCGGAGCATAAATAATTTCGAGTATAAATATAATACAGGCACAGATTAGATAAAAGTCATGGTCTATTACATTTTGATCCCCTGTATGTTCATAATTACCTAGGTGTTCATAGTCTACCTACTCTATTCACAGGTGATACCAGGTCAAGTCAGGATTCAGGTCTATGTCAGAATGATAATTAATAACAGATTAAAAAACAAAATCTAAACCATTGTCGGATATAACTTTGTCCCTTAGTTCTTTCTTTTGAGTCTTTACTGTCCTTGACAGCTACTCTCCTCTGCTTAAAATTTTATTGTTATTGTCTTTGACGTTTCTATATCACTTTTCTGCAGTTCAAGGTAACTTGGTTCACGTAGTATCCTATCTTCAATTTGTTGCCCCGATATGGTAACATTCACGGCGGATGACGACAATTGTCCATTTGTAATGACAAGTGAGAAGCACGCAAAGGATGCATCAGACAACACGGAATGGGTCACTTGACATTTGACGAGGTAACCACTAGATTAAAGTTCCCGAGACGCTTGGAATGGTAATGATGCTGGAAGTGGATGTTTTAAATCTACTTCCCACGATTTGAGATGGTGGATATAGCTTCACTTCCTTGATTGTGCTTCTTCAATGCTTATGAGATGTCAACGTCAAAGGAATAATTATGGTTATGTTACACAATGCATTGTGGCAAGTAAGTGTTGAATGCGTTTCTTCCAAGGATTTTTATTCTAATTTTGCTTTGGTCCTTTGACCTTATTACGATGGTTTCATAAAATATTATGACCATTTTATTCTTGGCTCCTGTCACATTCTAATTTAGTCGATCACTGACTATTAATACATGAAGTAAAATTTTGAAACTCAAAGGTGAAATTCCACGCATAATTTTGTTTTTACAAGAATCTAAGTCAGTCCAAGTGATTAATCACCGGTTTTGTCCTTTAATCTTATAATTTACCGCCGAGTCGACAGTCTCGTATACGCTATGTTATGTACCTACTGCGAATAAGTAAAACAAAAGAAATACACGTATTGAATCATAGCCATAATTCTGATCACTGACGGTTATTGCGTTTAATGGAGCGGGCCTTTTTCTCGCTTGTCGAGGGTTCAATGTAGCTTTAATAAAATGTTAAATGTCTCGATCCACCGTCCCAATATGAGACAGAAAGTCAAGGACATAAAATGTGGAACAATACTTAAATCTAACGACTTTATCAGGCAGAGACACGACTTAAATACCTACCCTAATGATTGCGATATACTTTTTTGACTCCTTAGTTTTTATCACTTATTTTATCAAAATTGTATACAAAGAAGAATGAAATCAGTGCGAGAAATCTCGACACGCAAGCCGTTCCAGATCTGCGTGCGCCATATTATCGTCTACCCAGATCAATCTGGCACACATGGCACAAGCATACAAGCCAATGAATTCTCATGATCGTCGATTACCGATACGAGGGAACTCAAATCCGTAAACAAAAATCGATTACATAGCCGACGCTGTGATTTATACCGATACAATAGTCTATTGTTATGATTTCACATGCCACAACAATGTAAAATGCGAAAAACGTAAACAACACAACTTCTCAGCAGCTAATTAATGACTCAGTAGTTGAGACTCAAGCGAATGGATATTTTGTTCGTAGACCATGGTATTTGTGATGGTACGGTGCATTTATTTTTAATCCAATCAGTGACATTTACGTGACTTTGACTTAAGTTAGCTATGGAGATAAGCAGATGCTTTAAACTTAAAAGAATTTCAATATTGACCGTAGAAAGCTGAATTCGAAAATAAGATAACTTAAATAAGTGTGATGCCATAATCACCACGCTTGGCAGACGTCCTAGTGATCGCGGAATATTTTAATGTACCAAAGAGAGTGCCCATGCTCTTGTTAGCCGGCTCTTTTTGGCCGGAGGAAGAGATGGGGTGGTCCTATTTTCACATCGGGACCACACGGTCATTGATATTGTAAGTAGGATTAAATAAAAACAATTACTAGCCGAACCGAGTACTCTGACTGAGAGAAGGCTTGAGTGCCTTGAATTTTAGGTGTGGTACATAACTATGTACATGTGGATAATAAAGTCAAACCCGTATTTCATCCACTTATAAAAATTGCCAGTAACAGTGACGGTGCAGCGTGTCAAAAAATAATCCAGGGTGTAAAATTAAATTTTAGCTTTTTTTGGAAACTTGTGCCAGTTTGACCGCGTCCGCACTTGCACTGGCACTATCACTACTTGACCTGTCAGGTGCGGTCACATGAATCGCACCACGTGATTTATTCTCCGTTATTTATTATTCAATCACTATAAACTCCAGGCGGAAACCGATATTATGGCGAATTAAAAACTAAAACATTCACTGCTTTCTAAAAATACACTACACTAGCTCGAACTTTTCGAATTGAATGGGTTCTCTTAGTTTTAACAGGTCTAATGTCATTTGAACTAAATGAAACAACAGCTCGAAGATAAATTTGAAATACAGTTACTAAAGCTTTTTTTTTTACTTCAATGTGTTTGCGTTTGACTACATCTCACCATAGGTTTGTAAAAATAATATTAAAAAAGCTTGCTGACGTAAAATAAGAAAAAATAATGAAACGTCACAAGGAACTAAAGGTTTTGTCTCGGAGGCCAAGTCATAGCATCCATGCCAGTTTTTCAATTCTTTTAACATTTTGTAAAAGGTTTGGACCTTAAACTAACCTTGGACACTGCAAAATCAATTTAAGCTTAAGTCTCCAAGCATAACCTAGTTATCGTGATTCATTAAAGTCATTGAAAATCCGTAAAAAGTAGTGGTATGTAAGTAATCTGTACCCACTACCCGGTCTGGTAACGTAGCGGTGGTCGGAGTTGGTCCCAAGAACCGGTTGCGGCCGGAAAGTGGAGCGTTGCCCTCATTCCTGCCGAAGTGTAGTTTTGATTTCTTGTTGCAGTTACCATCGTGAGCTTTAAGGTCAGGACGAGAAGCAAATTCAAAATGATCCAGAATGTCTCCAGTTTTGTTATAAGTTCTGATTACAGATACTAGTATTTATCGCATCTAGAGTATGTCGTTCTAATAACCGCTGACACGTGCGTGTGGGCTAGGTCTAATGAATGTGGTTTTTGCAGACGATGAGCAACATTATTGTTATGTATGTTGTTATCACGGGCTGTTATTGTGTTAAAAGTAAAACCAAGAGGCCACGCCAGTACCATGCCTTTGTAACCACAAGGTACTCTCTATAGGTTATATTTGATCATGTAAATGCCAACGTCGTTGGCAACGTCGTGTCAATACGAACGCAGCATTGAAAATGGTTATTTGGCTTAATGGAAAAACCTTTGATTAATTATAATCCAACAACATTTCTAAAAGTGCTGTCCATATCAGACTCCCTAGCATGCGCACCGCGAAAAAACTTGTCATCGCTGTTAGAGTGAGATACATTTAGGCGCTACCATATTCTTGCACGGTCTCTCACGAGAAAATTTTGTCGCGGCGCATATGCTAGCCGGGCAGGATAACACCAAATTTTTAGGAACCGTCCGGCAAAAATATGACAGCTGCAAACCCTACCAAATCGTAGTTTTGATTTCTTCGTTCGTGTTACTCACCGCGTTGATTGGAATACTGTTATACTCAAGCGAAGGTAACTGGTTTTACCTACTAAGATTGATTCATCGTGTGAAATGTGATCAATAAACTTTAGTTCTCTTTGGTGTGAATAGTTATTGATGTTGTCAGAGGAACTACGACCTAATCGCATAGCTTTTTCACAATCGATCGAGCATGTACCTACCTCTATTACTGCTTAATATAACAGAATAAGAAGATGAGGCTTTAAGCATCACATGAGAAGATAGAGACAGCTGCTCGATGGGCGATGATGAAGTCAATGATCATTGTGCTTTATTTCATATTTGACTCCTGAATTTACTGAAAGGGATGTACCAAAAGACGTCTACTTAACAGACAATCTAGCCCCGAGTGATTTCACAAACAATTTACAAAAGCACAAAACTCATCTGACAGCAACTGGGTAGGTAGTTAATTTCATTGGATTGGGTTAGCCGTAGTCGTGGAATTCCTAGTGCTCAAAGTGCTTACTTAGAGCTTTACAATTTGAAAACAATTCAGATTGCCTTCAAAGTAGTTCAGAGTCGGTGCGAACTTGGTAGTGGGCCAAGCTCAAAGCGGGTCACATGTCCCGTTTTTATTAAATTTCCTCTGCCTGTTGTCGCACTAGTGCCTCTTTATTGCTTACATTGCGGAAACGGCGTTTTTAAATCTTTTCTCGCTTAGTTTTGTCGTCATTATTAAAAAAAATGCCACCATTAAAAATAATATATGTGTGTGGGTTTATTCTGTACACTTTAATCTTTACCACGTAATCAACTACAAATCGTCAAGTCTTCCGTGTTAATGTAATTATCATTCTTATACTCATACTGTATTTTATTTGATTAATTAGTTTATTTTTATAACACAACTTTGCAGTGAGTTAACTAGGTGAGTGACCAATAAGAGCTCCTATCGTAATTTATTTATGTGCACTCATGCAGTGTGAAGTTGCAGTATCATAATAATTATGGTCTCGATTATGTAGTACTGTTATATAATATACATTATATATATTATGTGACCAAACGTCATAAATATCTTTAGTTTGGGATCTTGAGCGCAAAATTACCTACCTATTTCCATCTTACCCGACCTTGACTCCCCGACTCCTGACTCCCAAGTGCTCTAATCCCAAAAATGGAGATTTAAATATAAATAAAAAGAAAACGAAAAGGAAAATTGCTAATTTAAATGAATACGTCGGCTTGCTCCGAGATTTTCGCGGAGAGAGTAAAATCTGCAATCTCAAATAGGTACCCAATTTCCATTCTTCCCACCTGCCTGTTTTCTTTTCATTTTGAGACTTGTTTTTCCCTGAGATTCAAGGAAATGAATTTATTGAGGAACTCTGTAACTAAATTATCTCACGTCTCAGGCTCGCGTTGACATCAGCCGACAATTTTGGAATATTTTGGCTAATAATCAAAGTTCAAACATGGCTCCGAAGCTCTTCATTTTGACGCTATAGAACCTCGGATACTATGGACAAAATAAATCTGGTGCCAATATACACTTTAGTGGATTTTTAATTCTATGCATGGTACTTACAACTATTAGGACCACAGGTAGTAGAAGGAAGTGTCAAAAAACATCTTTCCCTTTGTTAATTAAGGTGTACATTGTATATTAAAGTAACGATGTACCAACTATAAATCATAAATTAATATTTATTGGTATCATAGTATATATATACCTATTTACAGTATTTTCATTAAAAGTTCCCGCTGGCTCACGTTTCCCATATCCATTTCAAGCGTGTCTAATATGTTACTGATTTGATCAACGGTTTTCTCATTTGTAAATAATGTTCAAGTTTTAGACAATTAATTATATCGCCACTTAATTAGGTACGTAATCATCATCAACTTAATCTTATTATAAGGTACTTTTTCTGTCATTGGAACTACATAATAAGTGTAAAATTACAAAAACGTTCTGTTCTCGAATGCTCGCCTTTTGTATAAAAATATTAAAAACTATCCATTCATCCTTTTCCCCTCTCTTTTTTACTCTTGCTTTCCTCTTCCCATGGACAGGGTTAGGGCGCGAAGCAGGAGCGGCCCCCTAATTACCTAACTCGCAACAGGTTTGCGACAGGCGTAAATCTCGCGGTGATTGCTGTCATACATCATTAGTGGTGTCGAGAATGTATGCTTCGCTACTGCTGTCGCATTGCTACTGCTGTCGCATTGCTGTTGCAAATTTTACGTAATTACCCCGCCGGTCAGCTAGTTATAAAACACACCATTTAAGTAATACGTTCATTCATCATTAGTTTATCGGTTTTTTGAAGATTGGATTTTGGAGAGTGTGCGTAATTACACGATCTTCTATCTCCCTTCTTTCACCGGCCACCAAGGCGCACAAAAACTCGGCACCAACATTATAAGGTTGAAATTCTATCAACCTCGCACTAAGCGTTTTGCAATGCACTTTATCCACCTTGCCGGCGTCCTTGTTTCCAGCTAACTATGAACTGGGAGAGTAGAGAGTCAACAGGTATCTTTTAGACAAGCATTGACTGGCCTGATGGCTTAGTTGGTAGTAACCCTGCCTACTGATCTGTAGGTTGTGGGTTCGATTCCCACTCCGGACAAACATTTGTGTGATGAACAGATGTTTGTTCTGTGTCTGGGTGTTATATTGTATCCTATGTATGTATTTACAAACAAAAAGTATCTAAGTATTATATCAGTTATCTGGTCCCATAGTACAAGCTATGCACTATAGTAGACTACGTCATCACTTTCCATCAGGTGAGACAGTGGTCAAATGCTTTGCCTATAAAGAATTAAAAACTATTTTAATACTAATAATTACACACACTTGTGTGATGAGTTCGTCATATTCATCCTACCTCAATGACCATATCGTCATTACCTACATTTATTATTAGTAGGCGTAAGTACTTACAATGCAATTTTGTGATTTGATTTTGACTTCTGTTTTGCTGATTGAACACTGCGACACCGATGTGCCTTTGTACTGGTGGGAAAAGGTGGATCGTTAATACAAACTAAAGGTCAAATAAAAAATAAAGTAAAAAGTACTAAAATAAAGCATAATATGCCATATCCATTATCCATGACATATTCTTATAAGTTCTTGCCAATTTTGTTGCGTAAATTGGGCGTAACAAATTTGGATTTCGCATTTTTTATCCCTTTGAGTCCTTTGACTAATAAAGGTTAAAGGCCTGGAACCAAATACGATGGTAAATAATTTCTGAGCAGTACGCTATAAAAGAAGCGTTCATAAACTTCATAATCCATCTTTTTATAGAATATTGCCTAATTTCACGCTTCCATATTTGGCTAGCTCGTAAGCACCACTGAAAAGTCGGCCGCCCCATAACTTAGGTTTATTGATTACGTTTACGGGTAGTAAACAACTTTACTTCGGCTAGCTTATGACTCCACGTTTCCATTAGCACACGGAAACTAGAAACCATCAAAGCTTACAGAATAATAATTCTCTCGATAGAAAGTAGAATTTTTGTGTAAAATTTGGCGCGTCAGTTTCGTACAGCGACAGACTCTAGCTTCATTTTTACGCAGATTTTGTTACGCATCGTCAACGCAACACTGATTTTACGTGTCTCTGCTAAATGAACCACTGCATACTTTGATGTGAAGAGTTGATATCCATCCAAAATGAACAGAAATCGTCAAGTATAACTTTATCAAGAATAACTTTAGCTTGAGACATCTGACTAAACGAATGTAGAGGTAGATAACAAGGTGGTAGTCTAAATAAAAGTGTATGTAGTCAAATGTTACTTGCAGGCACCTGTGTAAAGTTGTAAACTAACAAAGTTTGAAGGTTGAAATCCTTCCGTCCGCCTCAGATAATATTTTGAATTAGTAAACGGGTTTTAAACGTAATGGTTTTTAAATCTGCAGAGTCGTCACTGAAAAAGATATTAAAGAAATATTTCTATTATGCCTTCCAAAGCCGCTTAAGTGTGGGTAGTTGCAGAAATATTGCCAATTACCTATGCAATGCAAAATTAATAAACAATATTTTTCCATTACCTTAATAAACTTTGCAGGTACATACAAATCTTCCTAGGAATAGTAGTGCCAGCTGTAGATCACAAAGTATTTAATAAGTGATATTTAATTTTAAAGGAGCTGAAACTTTGAATGTAGAAAAATATTGATTCAATGAAGTTAGTTAGAAAGCGGAATCAAAAAAAGTTATTGTGGCAGCCGTCACGTCTCCAACAATGGAAAGCAATGGTGATAAAAGTAAGGCGGGCTTATCTTCAGTTTTTATGGTACATTGCGTCGTAACGCCAGCTTGAGTATGGGCGTTGGATATGACTCGTTTACCCTGCGGTCCCTTGTTTGTTCACTGAATACACTGGCTTGATGAACGCATGACAGGTCAGGGAGGATTGTTATTTACGAATTAGGATCTTACTGCTTTGGGTCGAGACAAGAAGGTTGACAGTTATGGTTGCTGATAGGATGAGCTTCTGAATTCTGAAACCTTGTAACATGCTTGAGAGTTGCTATTTATGCCGTATCATCAGTTCCATAGGTTATATTTCTGTGTAGTGTCATTGTCTCGATGCCTTATTGTGATGGATTTAAGTGTAAATGGTTAGCTTTTATCTTGAGTTGCCTATATTGTTTTCATTTCCATGGTTTTGAAAAAAATCCTAGAATTATTCCGGATATAATCCAAATGTTCTGGAGAGTAAACTTTGACATTCCCTATTGCCCGTAAAAACAATTGCATTTATTTTCCAGTGTCACTGCACAAGAAAGTGTCTTGTAAATTCTCAAGCGTAATAAAACTGTGAGAGACGTCTCCAGTCTCCACGGTTGGATTAAAATAAAGAAAAATCACTGGAACATTAAAACCGTGGAGTCGATCTTGCATATTTTAGCGTCGTCAACAGCCTCCGGAAGTCGAGTCAACACGGCGAAAAAATCACGTGTACCGAATTTAAATTCGCCAACCGACATGATGCATGGTTGATCTTTTTGCATTGTCTCACGTACTGAAACCCATTACTTCTTGTTGCGTGTAAAGTAGACAGGTCTGTGGTTTTGATTATGTAATACCGTAGACGCAATGTTGCAGCTGTCTGAACTGAATCATCTTGGATAAAGATATATGGGATCTTGGAATTAAAATTGTACATGGTCTTCTTGCCTGTATTGTTTTGTGTAAAACGAAGAAGTCTACTATGGTAAGTTCCTATAGTTTCTGTCACTGCAGTGTCTACAAGTACTAATTACTATTGATTGTTCTTTCATATTTAGCTGTAACTTATTCTGTGCATAGCATTCAATACATGTGAATCTCAAAGCATAATAGATACTTAGGCATTTAACTTGCACTGAATAAAAAGACTAGACGCTTGGGCAAATTAGTGGAAATAATTAACTTTCCCGACTTCTATAAGATGCAAAATCCTTTTGACGCTATACGCTTCGGCCGTCTACGAAACAGGAGTTTCAATACCAAACCAGCAAGCAATTTCAATTGCCATAATATTTAAATAAGGTCTGGTTTTTAGTTGAAAATCTATCAAAGTGACGTTTTAATTATAGTTAGCAGCAACTTAATGAAGGTGGCGCTGTTCTAAGGACTTACACAGCAGATTAACTTGTCATGAACGAGGATTGATTATGCAGTGCCATTTACTCTCACTTGTCCGTGGAAACAATAAATCTTCATGAGCTTTAAAGGACAGCTGCAGCGTACTATAATCTCATTAAAATCTTAAGCGAATAATGGCTGGAAAGCGTGTGTTGGATTATCGTGACAGCACGCGTTTCCGCTACAGGGTCAGTAAACCTTAGAATATACGTGGTTTCGTTTTTTGTGTTTTTTTTTTGCTTGCTCAATTATGGTGAAGGGTGAGATCTTAAACTGGCATGACGTCATAAAACACAGATGACGTCCTAAAAACGTAGGTACTAAGTTTGCGTGGATGATAACGGCCCAGGGGGTCTACCAAAGATTTGACAAAGACCTTTCCATTAGCGTTAACGCCAAACAATAACCCAAAATGTATGGGAATGACATTAGCTATGGTATTACCTGCGGAAAAGTTTTCCGCAGGCAATGCCATTCCCATACATTTTACTTATCGTTTGGCGTTAACGCTAATGGAAAGGGATCTTTGCTAGACCCCCAGGATGCTCTCTCTGAGAGAACACCATTCTCAGTGGAAGCGCAATTTATAAAATTTAATTTTGATATTGGATTACATTTTGTGATCTTAATTAGTCTATGACAGAGATATAACAACTGATAGTTTGAAAAAGTTCTAGTCATCTTGCTTTGGCCCCCTTACATGCCTCCCTAGTAATTAATGAAAACATCAAAAGCACTTAATTACTACGTAACTCGCCTTTACCAAGTCACTGAAGAAGGTCAATATACAGTTTTTTCTACTGGCAGTAATTTCTACGCGCTACTAATTACGCCTGTATAATAGTTCGTTTACTATGAAGTTCCGCCTAGTGGCTGTATTTAGTTTACCTAGCTATTTTCATGGCAACCCCTTTTCTCGTCGTCCTCTTGACGTGACTGTAATGTTTTGTTGGATAAAAAGGCAAGTGAGAGAGTTGTACTGTTACCGTTGGTTCCATACAAAAAATAATTGTTTCTGCCGTCGGCGTCGTATTATCGCATTTAGCATGTTTTCTTCGTGTACCTACTTATTTGGTTCACGGTGCTTGGCAGCATCACGATTTATTCTAACAACTCGATGGACTCTGAAACGTTTCTGCTGTTTGCCAAAGGTGACGCAAAAACTTTCAGCATCTAAACGAAGACACGAACGTTTTCCATTTTCTATTTGCTCTCAGGGTCTAAAAAGGATCCCTAAAAAGGGTTAACGAAGCGACGACCCTTAGTTATGTTCCGAGTACCTTTACAGAGCATAAATCACAGTTTTTGCATAAAAATCTCAACGCACAGGTATTCATTACTTAACTACAGAACATCGTCGGGCGAAATGGCGCGCTAACGTTGCCCTGTCAATTAGGTAAATTAAATACACCGACGCGGGCTGGTCCCTGAAAATTAATACCACATTCAGGCAAAATTTCGTGGTGAAAAAAAGGACTAAGTACTCGGGTATCAGGCCGTCTTTTAGTGTTAGCGCATCAGTGAATCGACACTTAAATTTGACAAACTCGATTCTTTTACTTGGCTGCTCATTATTGTCATTAATCTTGATTAACACTAAATAAAGACGCAGTCGGAATAAAACACGTCCGATAGCTCTGTCAGTTAACTTAGTTGTTTTCCTATTTTTCAGTTTGCAGCATATTTCTCCTCCATTAGACGCTTTTAGACCTTCAATTTTGCGTGGAATAAGGCGAGCCGTTACGTGCTAACCGAAAATATGTGAGAACGCTGGTTATGGCGGCGACGAGCCTTATTTATGGCGCTCTATTACGCTGCATGGTTTTAAGAAAAAAAGAATTTCGAGCTGGAAATAGTTGGCTATTTTTGTGCATTGCCGTCGTAAAATAACAATATTTCGTTATCTAAAAAAAGCTAATTGTGTATTTTTGTCTTGTTTCAGGTAAAGAGTTTCTTTTCATCTTAGAGCAATGAATAGATCACTTCACAATTATGGATGGAGCCACTGGAAGTAAGAGGTCGTACTCGTAAGCATAGCTCTCGAAACATACTATATCATCAGGCCACTGCCTTATAAATAAATAAATATGTTTGGACATTTCACACAGCGTCATCTAGCCTCAAACTATTAAGCAAAGCTTGTACTATGGGAACCTGATAACGGATAGAATCCTGAGATTCTTTTTTGTTTGTAAATACATTACAATATAACACCCAGACACAGAACAAACATCGATGATGTTCATCACAGAAATGTTTGTCCCGGGTGGGAATCGAACCCACAACCTATAGTTCAGAAGGCAGAGCTACTGCCAACTGAGCTATCAGGCCAGCCAGTTATGTTATAGTATGGCTCTCATTATTTTATGAACAGCCCATTATATGCCACAGTGTTTCTTTTAATAAACACTGATTCATAGAACGCTCTTCTTCACTAATTAAATGAGTCAAAATCAACATTTTGCTTCGCTGGTAGCTTCGCAATCGATGGAAGTAAGGTAGGGCCGTTAATTGGGCGGAAAGTTCAGGAAGTTTGGGAGAGAAAGTCCACAGTAGCGCAAAAAGCGATGATCTGATTACACCTAACGTTTCACCATTACGCCATTGTTGTAATGATTAATTATCTGGGGCTGTATAAGCTTTGGTGAAACGTTTCGACTTTCTTCCTCCTTTGGAAATGGGTCACATAGTGAGGGAGTATTTTTTCTCATAATCAGAAAGAAAACTGCCAACTATAGTAAGTATACTTACCTCATCATCATCATCAACAGCCTGAAGTCTAAGAGCTATATTGGTCACTTTAGTTCTCCTGCGGATCTCCTCATTCCGGAGCTTATCACGCAGGGAAACGCCGAGCATAGCTCTCACCATAGCTCGATGCACCGTTGTGTCGTTGTTGTGTATACCTACCTGCTGACCAGGAATTAAAAGACGGACAGGACGTTTGAAGTAATGGCAAAGAGAAACAGAAAAAAAAATAAAAATAAAACCATGACTTCCATTGTCACCATTATCATCATCAGCATTTAATGTTTCTAGTACTGGACCTGGGACTCTCAAAAAGAAAAGAGGTTGTAAGTAGTGTAAATCTACCTACCATCCTCAGCTCTGTACTGTATTATCCATGAGCATGTTGTGTTCTAAGGCTATGCGTTTATGCTTCATTGTCGTTTTTGAAGGTTATCAGATCCTCACATAATATCATAGAAACTAACGTGAGTAGTATTCATAACTAAACAACTAGTAACCGGCTAGCACTCACGTAATTTTAGTCGAACAAACTCGACCGGTGTTCAGGCAATAAAGATGCCCATCTTCATGGAGTATGCGCGGCCACGGCGGCGGCTCTATGCTGAAATTACGTGAGTGCTAGCCGGTTACTAGTTGTTTAGATCCTCACATCACAACGCAATCTATTAATTATAGTCAATTAGTGTCGGGTTAAGGTGCAATTTGACCACACGGCGTCGCTGGCGCAAGCATATTCCAATTCGGCCACCAAAGATCTTTTTACGTAATAATATTATTAAAATTTTAACATAATGACATATATCGACAATACGAATAATAACGCGGGTGCGAGCACAGAACCCGCCACGGTAAGTGACTCGAAAACGGCCGGTACAACCACTACGCCGATAGTGTCACCGAAGGAATTTGCAACGCCGAAACGCATACGCAGACCGTTAACCGTTTTGTGGTGGTGTAAAACGTAAACAAATATATTAATGTGCCTATCTAAGTATTTAATGACTATCAACATAAATTACCATGGTAACTCATCACGATCACCGATCGACTGAACTCTTTGTTTTGTAGGTGCTCGTGTGTATCCAACTATCCACATGCTGCTTTAATAATCACCGAGTATTTACTATTATGTAATTTTATGTTTGAAAATATATTATTGTTGGATGTTATAGATAGTTTCACGTTTATATTATTTTTATTGGTTATGAGTATAGATATGGTTTAAGTTCTTTTGTGTTCTAGGCGTTGGTGAATAATTAGCAGTAAGATCATTTTTTGTATAGGTACTATAACATGTACTGTACCTATTTAACTCTGCGCTGACTGTTGTGATTTTATTAGTTAAGTTTATAAGTTAGTCAAATGCTAGTATAATAAGTTCGAGTGTTGCTACTGTAACGTGATGGATGGGGACGGGGGAGGTACAGGGATGGATGGGAGGTGATTTGGGAGCAAAAGTTGGGAATTGGTCGTTTTGGGAATTTTGGTCTTTATGGGAATATCTAAGGAATTGGATGGGGATGAACTAGGGGATACGTTATATCTATTTAAAAGTGGTATCAGAAGCTAAACTCCTGAGATATTAATTAAATTCACCAAGATATACTCTAGTCGGCCTAACGGAGAACTTTTGGTTCAAGGACCGATCGTTTGTAACTAGCTGGTGGGGTTTGCATAGTGGAAATAAAGTAAACAGCAAAATAGTTAACAATTATTGTTATATTGTTACACTTAATATGCTAACATGCTATGTACAACATCCAATTTGTTTTAAATGAAGCATGTACCAGAGTAGAACTTATGTTTCTAAACCTATGGTGAGAATAACCTTTAAGGTCTACACCATTCTAAAAATCTTCCTAGTAACATTGAAAGTAATCATTAAATTACACATTTCTTAATCTGAAAAGCGTGGAATAGTGTATCGCTAGCTAGACGACCACTTCCAGCATTGAACTATAATACTTTAATTAACTTAATATACTAAATACACTGTTCTGTCATACAAGTTTTCAGAGTGCAGATGTTAACTTGCAATGCCGGGAAAAGTATTTCACCTTACGAGGTATAGTGTAGCAAAGATTGACTTCAAAAGTTACACTGTTCGCTAAGGGGGGGGTCAGCATTCATAAATCACTTGTGACATGAAGATGTGTGGATTTGCAGCAAGTCCCAGACCACATTGCGTGGAATAAAAGTAAAGAATGGATGCTACAATACCGTGGTTACAGGATTTACCCTCCTGTATGTGGACAGAACGCGAGCCTGCGTCTGCGCCAAACAAAATGGATGCGTCTAAGTAGCCGGGTCGAACGCCGGGTGGTCGGTCAGGTTATTGGATCATCCGCCCTCCGGGAAAAACCCGCTTTTTACGGGCTTTGAAGTAGCTCGGAAAATATGGAGCCATGTTCGTCATCCACCGACGAACGTACGCAAGAACAAACTTCATCTCGACACAGGAAAATGCACAACTCATTCGATGTTTTTTATCCAAAAACAAAGAGTGATTTCGTCATCGAGCAGGCTATCGTCCACTCCATTGCACGCATCGTTACCACATAACCCATCGTTTATCCTATGTATTCAATTATTAGTTTTTATTAAATCTTTACATTAATATTTTTGTTTATTATTGTAATACCTAAATATTGACATTCCTGAAATGTCATTGCTTTCATGAAAGTTTCACGTAGTAAAGTACTTGGAATACGTTCCGTTCTCGAAATGTATTGAAGTGTCAACACAAAAATCCAAGAGATTTTACAATGGCTTTTACAATTATTCGTTTTTGTCTATTTGTCCCTAAATTTACTTATATTTTACGATGTTGTCAACTGTGGAAACACAGTGAGCTCCTTATGGGCTTAGACAACATTGTAAAAAACACTCTGGTTTCGGTCTTGAATGTTGATATGGATGACAGGACGTGGTCGCAAGCCTCTCTACCTGTGCGCTTAGGAGGTTTAGGGATACGCAAAATTTCGAGTGTTGCATTACCGGCATTTTTGTCCTCTGTACATGGTACACATAAATTAATAGAAAAAATTCTTGCTCCATCTTTAGGTACTTTCGAAGTAGCCCATTTGTCTGAGGCCAAGAATGCCTGGGGGTTGGCTTGTCCAAATTCTGATTTCCCGGTGGTTCTTTCCTCACAGAGGCTGTGGGACCGACCGCTCTGCGAACTAGCACGGAAAAATCTTTTAGATACGTGTCCTAGCGTCGCTGATCGTGCTCGGCTTCTCGCAGTCTCTGTGTGGGAGTCAGGACTTTGGTTACAGGCCATGCCTTCTTTCAACACTGGTAACCTTTTAGATCCGACTACTTTTCGTTTAGCTATCAGCTTACGTTTGGGCGCAAGATGCTGTGTGGCCCATCACTGCCAGTGCGGTACCGCAGTTGACCAGCTCGGTCATCACGGTCTCTCGTGTTCAAAAAGCGCTGGTCGAATTTCGCGCCACGCTAGTCTTAATGACATCATTCGCCGGGCTTTTACCACCGCCAATGTTGCAGCCATTCTCGAACCGAATGGTCTCATGCGTGACGATGGTAAAAGACCCGACGGAATGACTCTGGTTCCCTGGAAGATGGGGCGGCCTTTAGTGTGGGACGCTACTTGCGTCGATACTATGGCGCCGTCACACCTTCCCGAGACACACGTTAGGGCCGGCGCCGCGGCTAATTCTGCTGAGCAGCTAAAACGGCGCAAATATAGTAATCTCGGTAGCGGTTACATATTTGAGCCGTTTGGTGCTGAGACCCTGGGTCCGTGGGGACCGGGAGCTCATCGCGTTTTCCAAAGTCTATCAGAGCGCCTGGTCGATGCGACGCGTGACCAAAATGCTGGCACTTATTTGGCCCAACGCATCAGCATTGCAATTCAACGTGGCAATGCGGCCAGCATGTTGGGTACGCTACCTACCGGTAGTGGGCTGGAGCACTTGGACTGTCTATAGGCCATCGCGGCTATTATACAGTCCATAAGTGTTCTTTGTAGTAGGTAGTGTAGCTAGTTTAGTTTAGTTTAGCTCAGTTTAGTTTAGTTTAGTTTAGTTTTTATTATTGTAGTAGTTAGCTTGAGTAATAAAGGCAATTTGCCCGTTAAAAAAAAAAAAAAAAAAAAAAAAAGAGATTACGTTGTCACTGTCGAATGTCAACGTTCAGAAAACTCAAACGTCAATGTCAGTTGTCTAAACCCAATGACATGTAAATAGAAACAAACAGTATATGAACTTCAATGGCATGTTTTTCCGTGTAAATATAATTATTATAAATAAATGCTTAATGTGAGTGGTTGTAGTGCAGTGTCTACAAAAAACAAAAAATGGTATGTAGCTACCGCTACACTACCTAGGTTATCGTTGAAACAGAGAAGGGAAGATGTTATGTATTAATATTTCTTGCCTACCTACCTTTTAGTAATATTGTGTGTGCGGTTAGTTTCACATTTATAATAAACGTCAGTCTGTACCGATACGGTCGTTTGATTGGATCTTGCTCCCCATCCCTTTATGAAATAGAACAAGTTCAAATGAAGCCATTTTACCATATCGTGCCTAATATACGTACTTCTCGGTCGATGTATACCAGCTCATGTTCAATACTCCAAAACGTTGGAGATAGCCTCCATTATCTCCGTTCCCCCGAGCCGAGCCCTAGACAAAGTGTTTCCGTCTAGATTGTTCCCAAGATACGTACTAGAGATGTTATGGATAGTGGTTACGCCGGATATCCGACCCACGGCGTAGGTTTAGGCCGGATTCGCTTTGTGAACTCATGATTATAGTGTTTGTGATGCAGCCAAGTTATTACAACTAGCTTCCAAAATACATTTAAAGGTCTAGTTTGCCTTTTGATTTGGTTTGGTCTGTATTTACGAAACATACCACTTACCTACACCACCACCTCCATGTATTACTCTGTGCATTGAAATGTAAATGTTGTGTAATGTGAATATAATGAGTCTTTTCTTTTTTTTCACATGTTGGAAAATTTGGGGTACCATTAGTTATGTATACTTTTCGTAGACTAAGTTATGCATTGGCAACTGTTTTCGTCTGCGTTCACTGTTCGCAGACACATTCACTTTCCATTTTTTACTTTTCTGCAGCTTGCCTTCCAAAGTATAGTGTTTAGTGAATTCGAAGTGTTTTTATTCGCTATCCCATACGTATACCGCTCAGACAACTCACTTCCCGCGAAGTATTTTTTCATAGATCTCCACGGAATCGTACAGATAGTACAACAATAACATAAAACTATCTTCGTTGAAATTTTCAAACACGATGTCACTTGAAAATAAGCTCAAGTTGGCAAGAGGAGTTGACGTCTTATAAACCGAATTCCCTTCAAGAGGTTTTTTTTTTTTTTTTTTTTTATTTATGTTATTGAATGACGTGACGAGCAAGTCGTTCACCTGATGTTAAGTGACACGGCCGCCCATAACAGTTGCAGTGTCACCCGGAACTTTAAAACAAAAAAATTTCGCGTGACACTGCACAGCGCACGTCATCCTGAGACATCACCCAGTCTAGTAATCAGATTACTAGACTGAGTGATCAGATCATAAAGTCTCATTTGCCCAGTAATTTCACTAGCTACAATGCCCTTCAAACCGGAACACAGCAGTGCTCGCACACTACTGCTTGGCGGCAGAATAACTGGCAAAGCGGTGGTAACTCCCTAGACGAACTTTGCAGAAAAGTCCTACCACCTAGTCAAACGTCTAGTGATTATGGCGGATAATGAGAGGAATTCCGGATCACTCCTACATCTCTATCGCACGTTTACTAATTCGCTACTACACAACCCCGTCACGTCTCGCGTCGTATCGTATGACAAATAGTTCTGCGGAAATTCTCCATTTTTCCAGTATCAAGTTAGTATGAATCCGACCTACATAAATTAACCTTTCGTTGAAATTCTTTCCTACTTCCATGTATGATTTGTACGGGCATTTTCATATCTTGATTGTTTGGAACTTTGAACTTGATGATATGGTAATGTTTATGGTACCTACCTTATATTAGGAGACATTGTTGTATATTGATAATGTATTCTATTAGATATTATGTGATATATTGTGTGTTTTCGGAATATTTATATGACAGTACAAAAGAACGCTTGATCTATACTTTCGTGCTTTTGCATGACAACTATTCCGCGCTATAACTTATTTTATGAAAATTGTATTTATCATTCTTTATCAACAAAATAGTCCACACGGAAGTTATCAAGGTTCCACGTTAACACAAAGCCCTAATTAAGGCAAGGCAGTCAAATGTCGCGTGTTCAACTCCCGTTTCACGCCAAGTCGTTCACGGTCGCATAGCTCTGCGACAGTTGGAGATGAGAGCAACAAGTCGAAAACAGTTGTTAGGGCAGCAACTGGAAGTGTGTGGATGATATTTCACTCGGAAACGTTTGCTCAACGGAATGCTATAACTTTTTATGTTTTACGTTGTAAAGTTGCACTTTTACATGTGTTCTGTGTCTCTTACTCCGCTCTGGCACTTGACATAATAAGCATCTTAATTGGACATCGATCGCGCGGTCATTCGATGCGATTTCGTCGCACGATTAAAATACTCGAACAAAATGCAATCGCGTTAGGACAGTCAGTAGAGTACGCTACATTTGACCGCATCGTACGATTGTTGATTGACCTTATCTCACAACTACGTCGATTTTTTTTTTCAAATCTCAGCTATTTTGAAAGGAACACATAGTTAAAAAGAATAATAATATGCAGTTTTATCAACATTAAAAGAACGAGCAATGTATGTAAACCGGACTCCCAAGTACCCTGAATGGCTTAACACATCATTAAAATCGCTATTAATATTAAATAGAGGCAACAAAGTCAGCAATTATGTATTCTAGCCATGCAAATATAACAATGACACTATAGTCTGAAAAGGGTCCACCATTATGCAAATCTTGTTCATAAAAATTACAATAGTCTCAAATAAACGTAGAAGGCACAAACCAGAATAATAATTTGGTCTACTGATACAACATTGATACTTTTAATTTCTTTAACATCTTCACTTATTAATATCTTCTCCCTTTGTCAGAGCTTTTCCGCCCAACCTGGCTTTATAAATTCTCGTTGTATGAGATAATAAGCCATGATTTTACGAAAGGTTTCAATTTTAGTGCCATCTTGACATCATGACATAGAAGTAGCGGGGCATATAATTATCGTTCATGTAATAGGTACTTCTATTATTTTTTGGATGCTCGTGCTTGTTCTATATTTCTATCTTTGCAAATCTCGTTTGCTTATCATTATGAATTCATTAGGCATATATAAACTTCATAGGTTTCGGATTTATTGAATCTTATTTATCCTTGTACAAGATGTTTATCTTAGAAGTCTCAGAACACCTCGAGTATTTGGCCCCGTGGTCCCTAGCCCTAAAAATCTTACGACACATACGTATTTCTGTAATAATCATAGATTGACTTCTCTAGTACCTACTCAACCACCAACAATTCACCTGAATTGAGCAATCCAAATCCACACCCCACCAAATACATCAATATCCAAGGAACCGGGGTGCTGTCATCAGCGCTGTTAATGGGATTAGAAACACTGTCTCTAATTAAGACGTCGCCGTTAATTTATTGCTTGTTTTCCAGCTCGAACCATAATCAAAATAAATCGCTCCTCACTAAAACACGCGAGGGAATACCAGCAAATTGGATTGGAAACTAAAGATTCCTTATTCGATAGTAGTTTCCACGTATTCGGTTACAAAAATAATTGTGTTGCGGAGCTATTTTCTTCGAGTTTTCTTTAAGAAGATTAGTTGGTTGGTTGCAATCTGTAGAAACGCTGTAAAATAAATAAACGATTGATTGAGTTATTTGTTTTATTGGTTTCTGAGAATGAAGCCAGTAAATGAGAAAATAAAAACTTTTGTCAGTACGTTGAAATTCAGATTAAAAGGACACCCGTAGTATGATGGGTACTAAAGATTATCTGTACCAGTATTATAAAGAGGAAAGTTTTGATTGTTTGTTTGCATTGAATAGGCTCGGAAACTACGGAACCGATTTAAAAAAATCATTCACTGTTGGGAAGCTACACTATCTCCGGATGACATAGGCTATATTATATATTTTTTTTAAATTAGGGATCCTTACTAAAACTCCAATAATGTAACCCAATGTGTAAAAAAGTTACGTAATTTTTTTTTATATCGCGTGCGCTGCGAAAGCTGCTACTCGTGCGAAGCCGGGGCAGGCCGCTAGTACGAGATAAGTATATAAACTTCAGTAAAAGGATGATTGTAGGAACGAAACAGTAAGTTACCTATTTCAATCTAAAACTTGGGAGCTACATACTATATCATTTCAAAATCCCTAAACTCATTCTTTAGCTATACGGGCTCATGCACGTTTGATTGTAAATGGATACGGTTTCTTGAAATAAATGCCATGGTCATTACTTACTTTCCAAAAAGATCTTTTTTTGTCTCATTCTCTCTTTAGCTTGTTCAATGATTTCGTACAAGATTCAATTCACACGTAACCAAGAGTATAAACTACATGAACATAATCATGCCTCCATTTTGTGCCAAACTAGGCACACAGGAAGGCGTCATCAACCTTGTTTACTGAAGCCTATCTTCGAGATGGCATCGTATATTACCAAACATAGTTACACTGTACGTTAACCACCTGGTACCTAGTGCCTAGTATCGTTATGGACTACCTGGTATTCGTATCGATTCTAACCGCAGGCAGTATCGAGTCACCATCTAATAATTATCTACCGATAATTTCAGACGGTCTTCCTCGTGTTAGGCTATGAGGTACTTGCAAGTAATAAGATACCAAGAAATACGAGCGTCTAAGTAATATTTATATCGCGTGTATGGAGTAGTTCGCTACAGTTATGATCTATGCCTCGGAGCAAACTTTAAACAAGAGGATGTTGCACAACAAGTACTGAAAGTTTCCCTACTCCAACTTGATAGTTTTGTTGCCATTCTCAAAACATGTTTTTAAGAACAAACCTAAAACTTTTTCTGTGCTTAGCAGTGAAAAATAGTTACACGGCCAACCCTTTTTTGTGTTTTCGGTAGTCACGTTCTTCAACGTTGGAGTTAATAAGGCGTTTGTGTATCTGACCAATCTAATTTACAGTCCCAGTTTTGTATTTAATTGGGCTGTACACAAAGACTTGATCATAAATTAGGGATATAAAAGTCAGTTTTGCTAGTGGAATAGAAAATGAGTACAAAATTCTACAGCATTTTTTTGAATGAAATGCAAACCACAGTATAGTTAAAGTCTACTACTGGCTTCGGCACGCGACATTTTGCATTGTGTAAACCGGTATAACTTCTATAAGCGGTACGGAACACTAGCTAATTTTCTAGCACAGCAGAAGTATTAACCGTTTTTGAGCGAAACTACGGCACCGTTTAATAAAAGAAACATTTCTTAACGAACTCATAATATGAAATCAAAGAATTTGTTGCCATAGGAGCGGAATAAACGAGTTTCCACAGCAATAAGCTTCCATTACCATGGATGGAATGAGGAAAAACTACTTTAAGGAAATAAAACCTGAATTCCAGAGTTCCGGAGGTCAAGTAACTGCAAAAGGGGAAAAGCTTGGAAAAGTTTTAATGCGTTCGGCAATAAATCGGGCTATTTATCTTTATATCTATCCCTTGGTGCCTTCTGCTCTTGGGTTAATGGGATAAACCGGGGGCTGTGATAATGCCACATTGGGACATAATAAGACGTCTTGGAGAGCTAACAATTTTTTTTTTGGCCTCAATATTATATTTGATTTTTATGCAACCGTAATGGTAAACTATGCATTGAGTTAAAATTATGTTCCCATTTAGTATAATATTTTTGCTACAGACAATAATGTCACGTTGAAGCCTTTGAGTAAATAAAATTAAACTATATGTTGAAATACTTCCTTTTTCTTTTAAAGGAAGGAGAGAAAGCGATTAAAATACAAACGTTTTCAAGTTCAAAACCATAATTAAATGAAAATAAAACAGTTTCTTTTGACTACAAAAACAACCTACATATTTTCTTAACCGTCAGCAAACTTCTGTTCCACTTAACCGCCGTAGCAAATTCGTAACAATAATTAAATTAGTGGAACTCGAACAAAAACACAAATTGTTGAATACCAAATGTTTTCGCGTGGGACTTTTGATGGATAGGCCCCTGTGGCCTACACCTACATTGCTTTGTTGAAGGAACACTTCGAGATAAAAATATTTTGTCTTGAAATGTTCAGGTCAAACAGTTTTCGACCGCAACGCAACTTGTTACGAAGGTCCGATTTCGTACCTATACTTATTCCTTTTTATTATTGGTCATTTTTATCATTGGTAATTATTAATGGACATTGACTTTGGACATTTTTGTTTTTAGACATTTATCGTGTAAATCCTTTTGAGTACTTATTCTGTGGCATGGCCGAAGGGGTCTAGAGGGTGCCCCGCGTTTTTACCCGCAACTTAGGCACCCTTTACCCGTGGGAACTCTAATTTTTCCGGGATAAAAAGTATCCTAAATGTTGACCGCGGTAATGTAATCAACCTGTGAGCAAACTTCATCCAAATCGGTTTAGCCGTTTTGGGGTGAAAGTCAAACAAACAAACAAATGGAAATGGTAATCGTATAGCTTATACAATTCTATGGCCGTACGTATCCAAAAATAAGCAAATATCTGAGCGTAGATGTTTTCGAAGAAGCGACACAATCAATTTGATTGTGAAGAGACTTCTTAGAATATAAACAGGATAAGATATTTATCTACTACTGAATAATAAAGAAGCAAATGAAGTGAAATAGTTGCTTGATTTGTCTACTTTTCTATAATGACATTAGGATTTAGGTTTATTTTGATCATTAACATCAGGTGAACGACTAGCTCGTCACGTCATTCAGTCACATAAAAAAAAATGAGATTGGCCATAAATTGTGGGTTGTTCCCGCCTTGTCCAAACCCTGTCTAGTAGACACTCTAAATCTAGAAATCCATCAATCTTTTTCTAGGCTTTGTCCTGAGTGTCTGACTGACAGACAGCGCGTAACCCAAACCACTGGACCCGGGCTTGATAATTGGAAGGTCCTTTTATAAATGGCGTAGAGTGTAGGAAGAAAGGATTGTTGAAAATGCAACCATTGAGGGAGCTAAAGCATAAATGGGGCATTAGTATTAAGAAAGATTGCATAAAGAATGTGGGTGAAACCGCCTCCTGCTGCGTATTGTAAGAAGAAATGTAATAAGTATGTCTAAACTTTAGACATAGATCGAAAAGTTATATACTTTTGACTCTACAGTCTAAAGTATGTAACTTTTCGATCTTCGGTATAACCAGTCACTAGCTACATAGAACTTGAACGTGGTTATCCTTTTCAAAACTTCCCGAAACTTTGAGGTTTACTCCATTCTGTGAATTGTATAGTTATTATTTTTACGAGGGGTTGAAAGCTCTCACATTTTTTATTGTTGCCTTTTGTGTTGTGCCCGTATTATTACTTTAACTGTAGACTCGAGGTCGAAATGCCTAATAGTTATAGACGCATATAAAAGTATTTTTTACCCCCGACGCATACAGAGAAGTGTTTCAGAGTGTGGCGTTTTTGTTGTTTTATTCGGTTGTTAATGGCTCTATTTTAGGAAAAATCTCTTTAACCGAAACTCTTTTAATTAAAAATGTGGTTGGCCTTTAAATTATTTTACAAATAAGCGCCGCTCCGCAATGGCAGCAATTTTAGTTTGTTTCCTTTACAAACTTTCACCTTGCTAAATAATAGCTTACCCCAGTGCCCCCACAGTTAGAAAGACCAAGGCTTTTTAAGTTCTCTCTGAAAAGGGAAACAGTATTACAACTCTGGCTGCGTGGTCCCGCCGGCGCGGTCCCGGTTTGCGAATAGAACCACCCCATCTCTTCCCGTGGGTGCCGTAAGAATCAGCTAAGGGAATATCTAAGGAATGTGCAGCAGCATTTTCCTTGGTATATCAAAATCTTCTGCGATTACCAAGCCGCCTGCCAAGCGAGGGGATTATTGCAAATCGTCCCTATGATAAGAGTCCTTAGTGGCGTTTTATGGTCTATGTTCAGCAGTGGACGTTTTCAGGCTGATGATGATGGGCATACGTTTGACAACAACTCACTTGATGGTAAGTGACGAAGTTGTCTAAGGTGGAGCACATGAGATGCCCATTCACTCCTGACTTGAAAAGTCCCAGGTTATACCCAGGAAGAAACACTGTTGCTGGAAGAGCATTCCATTCCTTGGCCGTTCGGACTATGAATAACTCAGCAAAACGGTTAGTGCGGACTTTGACGTAGTTTTCCCAGTCTCAGACTTCAAAGCTGACTCCAACGAGTCAACCTTGTATACTGACTGTAATCTCTCGTCTCTGATGAGTAATTATACAATTAATTCAACAAGGCACCTAATATTAGGGCTGACGTCGCAACTTTGTTTTCGTAAGAAATAAGAACAATGGGACTTTGTTTCGAGTTTTCTCCTCTAAAAGCATCTGTGTTAATGTCTTTTACTATTTGGTTAATTAAATTTCAAAATTAAACCATTGTTTCGTGTTCGCGGAGTAAATAAAAGTTGAGGGTTTGTGTGATTACCCATGATATCTCTAGATTATTAGATGATGTGTTGAGGACCATAGCTCGCAAGCATATATAATTCTTTGGGCATTCGACAAACGTGTCCTGCCCAATCCCACTTGAGATTAAATTATTTTTAAAAAAATTCAATGATGAGGATAATTTATGGCGTTTATGGCTATCCCCAATCCAGGCATATCGAGGCAGTGCTTTTAGTTTTATTGGATGAAAAACAAAGCACATTTCAACAATGTGATGAACGATTCTATGAATAAAGTACTTAATAATGTGGATTAATACGTCCACGTCAAGTGTGGCTCATCATCATCATCATCATCATCAACAGCCTGAAGACGTCCACTGCTGAACATAGGCCTCCCCCAGAGCACGCTACCTTGAGCGGCTGCTCGCCTCCTGCATCCATCGGCTCCCCGCGGCTTTCACCAGGTCGTCGGTCCACCGAGTGGGGGGCCGGCCTACGCTGCGTCTTCCGGTTCGTGGTCGCCACTCGAGAATCTTTCTTCCCCATCGGTTGTCAGTTCTGCGAGCGATGTGGCCTGCCCATTGCCACTTCAACTTACTAACTCTAAGAGCTATATCGGTCACTTTAGTTCTCCTGCGGATCTCCTCGTTCCGGAGCTTATCTCGCAGGGAAACACCGAGCATAGCTCGCTCCATAGCTCGCTGCGCGACTTTGAGCTTACTAATGAGGCCAACAGTAAGAGACCATGTCTCAGTTCCATAAGTCATCACTGGCAACACACACTGATTGAAAACTTTCGTTTTCAGGCTCTGCGGTATTTTGGACGAAAAGATAGGACGAAGCTTCCCGAACGCTGCCCAGCCGAGTTGGATTCTTCGCGCCACCTCTTTGTCGAAGTTGGACCTACCTAATTGGACAATCTGTCCTAGGTAGACATACTTGTCGACAACTTCGAGAGTATCGTTCCCAACAATTACCGGTATAGGTGGAACATGAGCATTAGACATGATCTTTGTCTTGTCCATATTCATCTTAAGACCAACCTGCTGGGAGACTCTACTGAGGTCGTTGAGCATGGTGCTAAGGTCCTCGAGCGATTCCGCCATTATGACTATATCATCGGCAAAACGAAGGTTAGTGATGTACTCGCCATTTATGTTGATGCCAGATCTTTTCCACTCCAAGAGCTTGAAAACATCCTCCAATGCGTTTGTGAACAGTTTCGGAGAAATAACGTCTCCCTGTCAAGTGTGGCTAAGTGTTATCAATTATTTGCTATGACACAGTTAGTCATCGTAAGTAGTTACTTAATTGTTTGTATAACTGCCTTGTTCACATAACAATTCTTTGAACGCTGCACGCGCTTTTAACTCCGTCTCTTTCGCACCAATTATGCTACCGCACATTCCAACGCACCTTGCATGCGTAATTGCATTTATTCAAGGTTGAACTCATTCATATAGAAAATATAAACCAGCATTAAAAGATCTACCATATTTCCACTATCATCCGTCCGTATAGCAAGCGCAACAGGTCTTCTTTATTTGGTTAGTGGAGGTGTCAGTCCCAGCTACTGATATGGCGGAGATAAGTCGAGATAGCTGAAAGATATTGCAGGGTTTGAAATCTGATATCGATTGGTGCAACATGTGCTAGGAATAGGAGACTTGGAAAGCTTTATAGAGTGAGCAGTGTCGATTTATTACGGCTGGATGTCTTAACTCTTCAAAGAATATTGAATCCAAGTTCTCACATTATAGTGAGATAACATGACCTGAACACGTCTATTATATTATTAGGTTTAATCCAAAAGATTCTATCGGATGACAATGTCTTCATAAGTTATTTGGTTCGTCTTTTATATTTTTCGAGTGTTTAATTTTAAAACTGTAAAAATTCTAAGTTCTATTGGTTTTAAAGACTGGTACAGCCAGAGAGAATTTGACAAGCTCAACAACACGCTTATGGGATCCGTTCCTTGGTTTGATCATAACCTGCCAGCATTTAGTTACAGCCAAATAAAAATAGAAATATGGGTTCTTATATCTTAAAGGCAATGAAAAGAAATATATGAGGGACTTTTATAGAGCATTGTTCATGTTCAACCTCGCAGTTATTTTCTACATTTCAAGTCTTTGATGTCAGCAGAGCCATTTTTGTGAATATAAAACAATATAATTTTACCTCGAAATTGTCATTCATGACTGAGAATATCTTGTCTCGGTATAATTCAATATTTCCACCTTTCTCTCCGAGTCTTATACAATTACTTCGTTCTCTTCAAGTTGATGTGAAATCAATAATAACGAATAAATTATTCTTTACTGTAAGTTTCCTAACTATGTCTTGGCTCTTTAACATTGGTGATAGCTGCTGCTTGCAACCGCAGGTCCAAAACGATGGGGATACAACCCAGAAGTAGACTAAATTCAAACAAACGGACTTTGTGACAGCAGTGCATCTGTTCTATTATAAAGGAAATTCAAATCAATGATATTTACTTTCAGCGAAAATTAATATTTTATCTCGCGTACATTCGCTATCCTGCATTTGTTACGATTCTTCTAAGGTTAGTTGTTTACTATCTTTAATCTAGGTAGACAAAGGTGGGCCTTCGGGAAGCATGCTGTAAAAATGGTAAATTAAAATCCTCTTTAAAACCTAAAGAGCCAATACAACGCCAAATTGCTTAAAACGGCTTAGCTTGAAGCAGTATCCTGTCAACAATATTGCAACAATGGCTTTGAAATTAATATATGGTAAAGTCCAGGACTAATGCTACTGCAAATGTATAGTGGAAACACGAATTAATAAAATTTTCTCGATAGAAAAAAATTACAAAGTTACCTCCAAACCGAACAAATAAACAGCGATTATTCAATGAATACTTTAAATGAGATCATGAAACTTTGTGTAGTAGTTGAACTAAATATAATGGAGGGCTTATGTATAGCGGATTTTTAAAATACCCTTTATATTCAGTGTAATAATAAATTACCTAAACTATTGCGCGTTGGAACCAGTTTAACTTAGACCGCCCCTGCCGCGCGGCCCCTGGCTCATCCCCGCTTTGGCCTAGTACTATACATCTATTCTGTGGCTTTGACGTGAATTTGCGCTGGCCTTGCACAAGCCCTTAATGCCAAATTCTAAAATAGTTGTTAATACGATTTATAATGGTTGCTGGGAGATTTGATAACCTATAGACGACGGCATTTTAAAAGAAGTACTTTGTATGTCGATGTTATTTGCCAAAAGCCATTTATCACAATTAACTCTTCCAAGAGAATCCAAGTCCAGTTATTTGACAGAGAGTCCTCGTAATTCGTACCCTAATAATGGTATTATACGGTTTTTACGACAATTCTCGCGCCCTCCTGACATATTGCCATATGTTTACCGCCGCGCGCGTTCGTTCACGCACTATATTTTCCACATTTTTACGCTCTGGCCGCGGGTTACATTTTCATCAGATTTTATTTTTGCAGTGTTACCCTTTGTTACGGAGGTGCAAAATATTTCGGACGGAATTTTAGCGTGCAGTTTTTGGTTTGGACGACGCGTTGAAGTGGCAAAGTCATTGTAGCAGGTGACAATACTCAATTTTAACTGTTTTGTCAACAGTTTTTACCGTTACGATCCAACATACATATCTTTTGTGTGCGTGGTAAAATTTTGTGATTGACTAATAATTTTATTTGTGAAGATAATTTACCCGTGGTTCATCTATTGGGGGAACCCAGGGCATTTCATTTCCGATTTACTTTTCGTTCACCTATTGGGTAGACTACGGGGCCAAAAAGGTGGAGTGGATAGTGGATGTCTTGTCTTCTACTGCGCACATGTAATTCTGGGTTATGGTTATCTTAACCTATTTATTACATTTACAATGTACTAGTGGCGCCCAGACAATGTTTCACGATAATATTAGGCTGCCGTGTCAAACTAGCGCGATTTCGAACCGTAGTGATTCGCAGCTAAGTGTTATCGCGCTTTGATGATTCGAACCCTTTGCTCGTACCTCAGTGTGTCGCACAAGCGTAGGGTACTCCGTGGAACACCTAGGTGAACCACGCAGGTGTTCCACGAGGAAGAAACCATTTTGTAATGGCTCTGTTTTATACTTTAATCACACGACAAATGATAACCAAATACCTTCTTTGCCAGCACGTACCTATTCTAAAATCATTCAAAATAGAAACAACAAATCCCTATACCTTTTATTTTTAGACCAGAAGATAAACTAATAAAAACAGATTTCGTTTACCCTCAAGCGGAAATTACTATTGCGCAACTTAAATGCCAGAACTTGATTCATAGAAGACGGATGAGTGTACCAAATAGTACCAAGATTGGTTCCGAGTATTCACGCTAATGTACATTACCGTTCTAAATTAGAATCAAAGCAATTTGATCTTTCACGACCCAGATTTAAGAAAGCGCACTTTCAACTTTATGCTGTACTCTCAAAATGAACCCGTCCTTCTCTTTCATGATACAATGAAAAAGATAGAACATTTGAGCCAAGGAGTCTGAGTCACGAACTCTCGTGGTCAACTGAGTCACATGAAGGATCGGTCCTGTATTGGATTAATCATTGGCGCCATAATGACAGACAGATAGCATGACAATAAACATTTTCCATAAGTAGGTAGGTACTGATTAATCTGTAAGTGGATATCGTATAGGTATTGCTACTGCAAACATAAAATTGATGTCTTGCTAGTTTTTTCACAATGTTCAGGCGTTAAATCTTTTATCTTTTATGCTTTATGATTATGATCCTACCTGGTACGTACTACCTACCAAGGCACGAATAAATTATGCCAGGCAACGGTTTGATGTTGCCCTCGGTAAAAACTTAATTAAATTAATGAATAGCTTAAGCTTTGATCTCTCTGGGTTAGGTAAACTGTTTATTAATCATTTCACCTTACAAAGGGAAGTATACTGTGGGCGTAACTTCCTTCTGTGGTATTATAGTTGAATTAAAAAGCTGTAGACAGGTATTTATATAAATGTAACTATTGATACTTTCCCATATTGTATTTTACTAGACCCAGTAATAAAGAACCTTCCAACATGTAGGCATAGAGCCCATAATAATAGTAACAATAGCAATGCTGCCAGCATGTTGGGTACGCTACCTACCGGTAGTGGGCTGCAGCATTTAGAAAGACTGTCTAAATGTTCTTTGTAGTAGATAGTGTAGCTAGTTTACTAGTTTTTAGTATTGTAGTAGTTAGTTTAAAGAATAAAGGCACATTGACCTTATATTAAAGAAAAACAATGATAAGAAAATTGATGACCTGTCTTAGGATTTATGCCTGAAATCCCCACTATCGCCACTGGTGGGGATATCGGGAAATTTCGATAAAGGTTCTCTCGTGTAATCCACCAGCATTTTCAACATCGGCTGGTGATAAAACAAAGTATTCTCTAAATCTCCACACCTCGACTTCTACACCTTATATGCACAGGAGAAGCAAGCATTCCCATTAGTTCTTAATGTATCTCCCCTATTATATGCACGTTTCTTACATATTACCTACTGGTTTCTCGGGTTCCCAATACGTGCGAATCGCAACATAGCTGTACACCTTGAGGTACTCTCGGTTCAGATTACTAGCTCAACAAGCAACTTATTCCGTGTAACTTATCCTTAGAAATCCCGTTACCGTATCGAGGACGACTAACTAAACACTAATTGAATTAGCGAGCACTACTCGAGACTAAAAGAATAACGTAGATGGCGCGCGTGGAACTAGAAAGTAAAAGCCAGCTCAATTCCAAATAACAAAAGTACAAGACGCGACGTTTGTCAGCTTCACGTCACACATGAGCAGTTAGTTCTTTCTGGTTCTTTCAGCTAGGTGAGGTGACGGATCAGCAACGATTACTGAATGCCTGAATACTTATTCCTCTGAATGATTCAGACTATGGTTTCTGAAGTGACGACGTGAATTTAGGCAATTTAGCACAGTTTTCAACTTCGCCTCTGAAGCTTTTCGACTATAACATAGGATTTAATCTACGCTACCGGTCTGCAGTGTCCTATCCAGATCACTAGTAGTCTAGCAAATGAAATGATATGGTTTTGCTGTATTGTACTGGCTGGCTTCATTTTCTGTTTTATCGCAGCTCGTCTATATTATTCTTTGTCTGAGAACTACACGTATAAGTAAACATGTGTATGTATAAAACTGTTGTTTCTTAGTATTGAACTTTACTAATATGGATTTGTAACTGTTTGCTTATTGGTTTCCGGTGGCGATAAAGCCGATGTATTATAGTTATTTGTTGTATTACTTGTTTGTTGCTTGGGGTTTATGAGAGCTGTTTGGTCACAGTTTACAAGCGAAGTTTGTGCTTGACTGATTTAGGCCCGTTAGACGGAACTATGCTCAGTCGCTCAGTCATCGATTAATGCTCAAGTACATAGCAGCAGGAATTATCATTTCATGAATGAAATCTCATCACGACTGAGCACACACATCAACAGCAGGAAGACGTCCACTGTTGAACACAGGCCTATCGCCACATTGGACGCTTATCATAGAGGATTTGCCATAATCACCAGCACCATGCTTGACAGGCGGCTTGGTGATCGCAGATGATTTTAATGTACTGAGGAGAATGCTGCTGCCCATTCCCTGGATATTCCCTTAGCCGGCTCTTACGGCACCCATGGGAAAAGATGGGGTTGTCCTATTCACAAACCGGGACCACACGAGTGAGCGTCATCAACAGCCTGAAAAGGTTCACTGCTGAACATAGGCCTCCCCCAGAGCGCGCCACCTTGAGCGGCTGCTCGCCTCCTGCATCCATCGGCTCCCCGCGGCTTTCACCAGATCCAGATTTCGGTTTAACTTACATAGTGTGCTACAAAACCTTAGTAGTACAAAATTTTGCCTAACCTCATTATAATGTATTGCTTTTGATTTGATTTTTATTTTGTTGTTACAGGTAAAAATGGGAGAAAAATCGTTTACAGAAAAAAAAACAACTAATTAATCTTAAACATGGTAAGAATTCAAGATCAGCCCTAGTCTGAGTCACCGGGTACCATCTTCAGCTCTTCCATTCATCACCATTACGAGTCAACCTTCGTATTTTATGTAAATGTAAATTAACTACACCGTGTGTTATTGTGTCAACATAGCAAGTATTTAGGTACATATGACACTGTTGGCATGTTGTGTCGATAAAGTGGTATAATGTGTCATCATCATAATTTAAGCTAAAAATAACCGGCCAAGTGCGATTCGGACTCACGCACGAAGGGTTACGTACCATTACCTATAAATATGAGCAAAAAATCACGTTGTTGTATGGGAGCCCCCTTAAATATTTATTTTATTCTGTTTTTTTAGTATTTGTTGTTATAGCGGCAACAGAAATACATCATCTGTGAAAACGTCAACTGTTTAACTATCACGGTTCATGAGATACAGCCTGGTGACAGACGGACAGACAGACAGACAAACGGACGGACAGCGGAGTCTTAGTAATACGGTCTGTTTTACCCTTTGGGTACGGAACCCTAAAAATGTATGAAATCATTAATTCCCGTACACTTTCCTTTCTTTGGATTCGTAATACTACTCCACTTCCTGTTATTCATTTAATAAAATGTAGACTTTATCACTCTAAAACTTATTAAAAGAATTATTATTAAAGTAACACGTGCCCAGTCGGAGCTTTGTCCAATTGAACTTTTTTACTTCTCCCGCAGCCGTCTTCAGGCTAATCAAAGGTTAATTGCTAGAACACTTGCCGTCTCTAAATTAAACTTAATGAATGCCCAACCTAAATTCTAGCGTCCTCTCTAAGGAAGATATTCTGACAATGAGCGGACTTGTAACAGTGTTTTGCTAGAATTTTCGACCCCTCCGGCTTTCTATCTCCCGAGCTTCGTTACCTGGCGTCTTGTCTTAGAAAATTTACGTGACCTAATAAAAGTAAAGAGAAAGAATGAAAAGTGTATTTATATTTTTGACTGGTAACTGGTAACGTGTCTTCAATATTCACGGTCCCCTTACCGTCGTCCAGTTCTCAGTATAATTATGAAATTTTTTATATTCTTTGAAATACTCTACTATAATTTATTTTTGTAGTCCTTTTCTTAAGGTGGAACGTTTCACTAGCGCGGCAAATTCAAATTTTCTTGCGTTCTTTTGCCAATAATAGCTTAATTACTCAACGTGATTACATGAAAACTAATTTCGCGCAAGTAAATAGAATATATCAATATATTACAATTAAAAGTATCACCTACATATCATTGGTTTAGCGACAAATGGCAATAGACTGAAAAAATAAGACGAAATTTGTTTATTGCCATTTGTCGCTCATCCAATGATATCTAGGAGACACTTTTAATCGTAATTTATTGGTACATTCTATTTCTCTACGTTAAATCAGTTTTAATGTAATCGCGTTTAGTAATTAAGCTATTATTGGCAAAAGAACGCAAGAAAATTTGAATTTGCCGCGCTAGTGAAACGTTCCACCTTAATACCTCCCGCTCCCTCTTTTTTTTTCCTTTTATAAACTTTAATTAAACTTGTCATATCATACGATAATAATAAACGTCACATACACCAAACACATTATCTTAGAAATTCTAGACCCCTACCAAACTTTCCCAACCACTTAAATCTAAGACATTGTAACGTAAGTACCGTGCCCGTAAACCAGTTAGAACGTTAGCTTAGCTCCATTATCAGACCTTGACATGCTTGGCGTCTCACTTAGGTCGCAGCAGCTATACCTACAGCCTGATTGTACGTTCCATTGTAATTTGTGGCGTATTGTATGACAAATACGCGTAACTGTTCTGACGCCATTGAGTTAGATGGCGTGCAGTGTATGTACGAGATAACTGGCTGTGTGAAATGGACACGCAATGGAGATGCAAAAGTCTGGAAAACATGAGGCCTATAATTTTTCCTGCTTGTTCTATTGGTAGAACAGATTACATGTTTTTACCACTTTTTGTGTTGGTAGAACAACCGAGAATTATTTTTCCTACTTGTTCTATTAGTAGAACAGATGTGACTTTTTTTTCTTACTTGTTCTACTGGTAGAACAAATAGTAGAACAGATGGGAACTACCCTATATTCATCAGTGGATGCAAAAAGGCTGACGACGATGATGATGATGATGATGAAGTAAATGTGTAAGTATAAAATCGCTACTAAACCAACTAACTAAAATGCACGTAGTAAGTATACGTACGTAAGTAGATAGTAGTTTGTGATACAATAGTCGTTAATTTCACAGTAAGTAATCGATCATAACGTCAGAAGTTGATAACCTAACCTATAAAGCGTTACTCCTTACATGCAAGGAAACTACTTACCTATTTGTAAGAACATAAGGTCCATTCTGGTTTTAATTGCCTAATTGTCTGGCCTGCAACTTCTAGTTTTACGATATTGTGTTGTGGCTGTGACACAATAATAAAAGTCATTGATAAAGGAAAATTAACCTTAACAACATAATAAATAAGAACTCTAAACAACTAGCTAGTTTAGCTCAGCGGAAGCCCGTGCGACTTTCAAACCGAAGCACCCAGGTTCAAACCCCACTCGACCCTGCACCAATGACTTTTCATTACATGTGCGAGTTGCACTTGCTCTTACAACGGTAAAGGTCAACATCGTGAGGAACCGGCATTTTCTATAATCACAAAATTCGGGTAGGTGTCATCGACCAACCCTCACTTGGCCGGCGCGGATTTTGGCCTACACTTTCTCCACGTGAGAGAAGGCCCGTGTCCCAGCAGTGGGAACTAATTGGTCTGTTGACACACCAATCAACCGAATAAGCTTCCTTCGTGACATGCTTGATCCACAGTCCACACCGTGGCAATTTCATCTTGGCTATTTTTTGTCAACAGTCTACTGCTGAAAATATCGGATCCGCGCGGTTCTGACCAGATTGGTGGTCCACCTAGTAGGGCTGGCCTACGCTGCATCTTCCAGTTCGTGGTCGCCACCCGAGAACATTTCTTCCCCATCGGTTGTCAGTTGTACGACCGATGTGGCCTGCCCATTGCCATTTTAACTCGTTCATTCTAGGAACCGATGAGGAAGAAAGGTTCTTGGCGACCATGAACCGGAAGACGCAGCGTAGGCTGGCCCCCTACTAGGTAGACCGACGATCTGGTGAAAACCGCAGGGAGCCGATGGATGCAGGAGGCGAGCAGCCGCTCAAGGCGGCGCTCTCTGGAGGAAGCAGTGACGTCTTTTCAGGCTGTTGATGATGATTATGATGATTCTATGAGCTATATCGATCAATTTAGTTCGCAACCGCTGTTTTTTGCTATAACAAAAAAGAAAGACGGGTTTTGTCACAGTCATTTTATGTTTATTGTAATTATTATGCACGTTAACCTTGTTCAAAGAAAATTCGTATTTTATACTCCCCCCATTTTTGTTAACGATGACCGATCAAATACGCCATGAATACGCCATCATAATACCAAACCTGCACCCCCATAGAACCTGTTACACAAACTGTGTCGCCGGGACTCTTTAAGTGCCATCTAATAGGCGCTATAGAAGATTGGTAATCTCGAAAGAGAGTGGTTCTAAAAATACGCCGCTCCTTACGGATCATGTTGACTGTTTATCACTGTAGTAGCTGATTTTACGACCACTAAACACTAGGTCTAGGTTCTGATATCTTCCGTTTCGGATATGAAACCCGGTTTTATGACATAGCGGTATCTTAACACGGTTAAAACGAAAAATGAAAAAACTGCGATCGTCGGGTATAAAGTAATTTTGCGAATTATGTAAATTAATATCGTAACGAGCTAATCGTCCGCCTGATGTTAAGCGTCACGGCTCAAAACAGATTGCAGTATCACTCGGAACTCTAAATTAATATAGTTTTGCGTGACACTGCACTGCGCACGTCATCCTGAGACTTCACAGAGTATAGTAACAAGATTACTAGACTGTGTGATCAGATCATAAAGTCTCATTTGCCCAGTAATTTCACTAGCTACAATGCCCTTCAAGCCGGAACACAGTAGTGCTGGCACACTACTGCTTGGCGGCAGAATAACTGGCAAAGCGGTGGTACCTACCTAGACGAACTTTGCAGAAAAGTCCTACCACCTAGTTAAATCATAGTATTTTGTTATTTTACGAATAGGCGAATTGGTAAGATTGGATTCCAAAAGCTCTTCTTGGTAGAGTCCAGTTAAGACAAAGGTTTTTTTGGTATAAAATTATAAATGATCCATGTCTCACCAACTGGATCAAAATGTAGTTCCACAACTATCATCATCACACCTTTAACCAATTTCAAATGTTGTCCAAAGCGTAGCTATATTCCTTACCTAAATAACCTTCTTTTCTCTACTTACTCGGTATACGTTAAAAGAAACTGAACCGTTTTTAATAAAGCTTTACACATAGTTTGCTAACGGGAAGAGATGAGGTATATTTTAAAATAAAAGAAAGCAATTTTGACATATATCTAGTATATTTATAATTAGATACTTTTTATCCTGGTAAAATTAATATTTTCCGTCTGGAAAACGGACAAATTTCTGTGTATAATCATACACAATGTAATAGAAATAGATTGTAGTGTACATAACGATTCTGTCAGTTTGCTAGCCAATTATATTATATCACCCCGTATCGCCACCAAGATGGGCGCATTGCCAGAAGTTTACCTGTGCACTTAAATGCGAAAGGATGAAGGTATGAAGTTATGTTAACCTGTATGATCCTTATAGCTTTGTTGGATCACACGGATCACACCCAGCTCCTGATATTATTGTTGTATCGAAAAATATTTCTTATTTTGAATTCAAAAACAAAGGATTGAAAGAAAGGTCTGTCTTACTATTTCAGCGTTGCATTGCACTAAGTTTTTTTAACAAACCGAACGACGATTGCTTATTTTTTTTAAATAATTTAATGAAACAGGCATGGTCTCTGTTAACTCTTTTATAAAACGAGTCAACGTTGTTTAGTTATTTACCACAAAGTGATTTCACTAGACAATAGAGAGTCGTGCATAGCCGACCACGACCGAAACCGGTTTCAAAGGCTAGTCTAGTCGCTGCGTGGGGGCACAGTATAATTCAGTAGATCTATAATGGTCAAATATATGTATATTATTGCACCTATGGATAAAATATTACTTTTACTTTCTTTTGTAGTGATTATAGTCTCATCGTCCCGTGTGGTCCCGGTTACGAATAGGACCACCCCATCTCTTCCCGTGGGTGCCGTAGAAGGCGGCTAAGGGAATATCCAGGGAATGGGTCGCAGCGTTCCCCTCGGTCTTGGTGGCAATCAATCTTCACCTACTGCGATCACCAAGCCGCCTGCCAAGCGTGGTGATTATGGCAAACCCCCCCCCCCCCCTAATGACAAGCACAAATAAAAACGGCCCCCAGTCCCCGGCAGCTCTGCTATCCCGTGGCTACGGTAGCGGCCACGGTAACGGCAGGGCAAGGGGTGCGAAGAATCCCCGGCAGACGCCCGGCTACCAACCCCAACGACGACCCCTGGCCCTGGCAACACATAACGTGCGCACACTGAAGGCTGACGAAAGGATGGTCGAGCTAGAGGCGGAGATGGGTAAGTTACGCTGGGATGTAATGGGATTGTCAGAAGTCCGAAGACAGGGACAGGACACGATAATCCTAAATTCCGGTAACTTATTCTTCTACCGGGAGGGAGACCAACTCTCCCAAGGGGGTGTCGGGTTTCTCGTCCGCAAGTCTCTCGTCAACAACGTGGTCAAAGTCGACAGTGTGTCGGCCAGGGTAGCGTACCTGGTACTCCGAATAACCAAACGGTATTCGTTGAAGGTTATACAGGTATACGCACCGACATCGGCACACTCAGACGATGAAGTAGAAGCTATGTATGAGGACATATCCGAAGCCATGCATACTTCCGAAACATACTTCACCGTTGTGATGGGAGACTTCAATGCGAAGTTGGGCACAAGGAATAGCGATGAGCTGAGAGTGGGGCCATTTGGATACGGGCAGCGGAACCCTCGAGGACAGAGGCTGGCTGACTTCATGGAGAAGGAGGGACTCTTTATGATGAACTCCTTCTACGAGAAGCGGCCATCCAGGAAGTGGACGTGGATAAGTCCCGACGGTTCCACTAAAAATGAGATAGACTTCATCATGACGACCAAGAAGCACATATTCGATGATGTCTCTGTGATCAGCAAGGTGAAAACCGGTAGCGATCACCGTATTGTTAGAGGCACATTGAATATCAATGTTAAGCTCGAAAGGTCACGTCTGGTGAAGTCTACGCTCCGTCCAAATCCTGTCCAAATCCAAAACCCCGAAGGCTTTCAGCTGGAACTCCAAAATCGCTTCCAGTGCCTAGCCGACTGTAACACAGTGGACGAGCTAAACGACGGGTTGGTGGAAACTGTCCAAGCTGTTGGATCGAAATTCTTTAAGACCCAACGCCGAAAGAAGACTCAAAAGCTCTCAGAAAAAACTCTTGAGCTAATGGCCGACCGGAGCGAAATGAAGCTGCAGTCTTCAGTTGATATGTCAGCCTACGGTGAACTCAATAGACGAATCTGGAGTTCCTTGCGACACGACTTGCGTGCTCTTAGTACTTCACGTATTGAGGCCGCAATTGAGCGGAACCAAGGCTCTAAAGTGTTCGCAAAGGATTCGTCTATTGGGCAACACCAAATGACAAAACTGAAGACCGAAAATGGTAGCGTCATTTCATCCAAGCCTGAGATTCTGAGAGAGATCGAGAACTTCTATGGACAGTTATACACCTCGACACGTAAGCCCGCTACTAACACAGCTCAGGACATCAGAGCCAAGTTAGTCCGACACTATACCGAAGATATCCCGGACGTCAGCCTGTACGAGATTAGAATGGCCCTCAAACAGCTTAAAAACAACAAGGCACCAGGTGAAGATGGAATTACGACCGAACTTCTGAGAGCGGGTGGTAGACCGGTACTTTTAGTCCTCCAGAAGTTATTTAATTCTGTCATCCTTGAAGGTATAACGCCAGAGGCATGGCACAAGAGCGTGGTGGTGCTCTTCTTCAAAAAAGGCGATAACACCTTATTGAAGAACTATAGGCCCATCTCGCTCTTGAGTCATGTGTATAAGCTGTTTTCGAGAGTCATTACGAATCGTCTCGCACGCAGGTTTGATGAATTCCAGCCTCCCGAACAAGCCGGTTTCCGAAAAGGCTTTAGCACCATAGACCACATCCATACGCTGCGCCAGATTATACAGAAGACCGAAGAGTATAATCGGCCGTTATGCCTAGCGTTTGTGGACTATGAGAAAGCCTTCGATTCAATCGAGACTTGGGCGGTGCTGCAGTCCTTGCAGCGATGCCAAATTGACTATAGGTATATCGAAGTTTTGAAGTGTTTGTACAGTAAGGCCACTATGTCAGTCCGACTACAGGACCAGAGTACGGAACAAATTCCATTGCAAAGAGGCGTGAGACAGGGAGACGTTATTTCTCCGAAACTGTTCACAAACGCATTGGAGGATGTTTTCAAGCTCTTGGAGTGGAAAAGATCTGGCATCAACATAAATGGCGAGTACATCACTAACCTTCGTTTTGCCGATGATATAGTCATAATGGCGGAATCGCTCGAGGACCTTAGCACCATGCTCAACGACCTCAGTAGAGTCTCCCAGCAGGTTGGTCTTAAGATGAATATGGACAAGACAAAGATCATGTCTAATGCTCATGTTCCACCTATACCGGTAATTGTTGGGAACGATACTCTCGAAGTTGTCGACAAGTATGTCTACCTAGGACAGATTGTCCAATTAGGTAGGTCCAACTTCGACAAAGAGGTGGCGCGAAGAATCCAACTCGGCTGGGCAGCGTTCGGGAAGCTTCGTCCTATCTTTTCGTCCAAAATACCGCAGAGCCTGAAAACGAAAGTTTTCAATCAGTGTGTGTTGCCAGTGATGACTTATGGAACTGAGAGATGGTCTCTTACTGTTGGCCTCATTAGTAAGCTCAAAGTCGCGCAGCGAGCTATGGAGCGAGCTATGCTCGGTGTTTCCCTGCGAGATAAGCTCCGGAACGAGGAGATCCGCAGGAGAACTAAAGTGACCGATATAGCTCTTAGAGTTAGTAAGTTGAAGTGGCAATGGGCAGGCCACATCGCTCGTAGAACTGACAACCGATGGGGAAGAAAGGTTCTCGAGTGGCGACCACGAACCGGAAGACGCAGCGTAGGCCGGCCCCCCACTCGGTGGACCGACGACCTGGTGAAAGCCGCGGGGAGCCGATGGATGCAGGAGGCGAGCAGCCGCTCAAGGTGGCGTGCTCTGGGGGAGGCCTATGTTCAGCAGTGGACGTCTTCAGGCTGTTGATGATGATAGTCTCATCGCACCACCCTAAAATCCTTTACAAGAATTATAAGAAGAATATCCTACGCTAGCCAGCTCTGGAAGGAACCATTTAGCCACCAATGAGGCCGAACTCGTCATCGAGGTATAACTCCATGCCCCCCACTACGGTGACTAGAATGAGGTTAGACGTAAAGTTCCCAATATTTTCCCCAGGAAGTAAAACTTATTAGGCTCAAACCCCAGAACTGCTGCCTGCCATACGCACTTGATGGCGCCTTTCACGCAATATGACGCATCAAAGGTACGTAAAGACTGCAAAAAAGCAATAATATTGAGCAAGCTCTTGTAATTTATCCTGACAAAAATATTTTGAACATAATAAAAGAAAATACAACTCGTTGCCTCTTCCGCATGACCGAATACATAGAGCATTTCCCTCTCGATTGAACCCTTTGAAATCAAGGGATAACAGATTACCTTACTGGTCACAAACGTACTGTGCCTTCTACGTTTCAGTACCCGTATTTCACTTTGCTACAAACTAAAGATAAAGCTCACTTTTGCCTGTTTTCGTCGTCCAAAATATTCAGTGCTTGTTGGAATGACAGCTAAGAATCGCAAACGAAAATGTGCTCTACAGCTAAATTGGTCACGGCGTGTTTGGGTTAAACAAATATTTAGCTAGCGTTAATTTTGAGTACTGAATATATTCTCTAAATGCTAAAACGTTTCATGTAGAGTTTATAAATGATAATAATTTTCAGGCTCATAGACGCCTGTTATAATTACTAGGTTTTATAATTTTGAGTTGACAGCCAAGATTTTTACTTTTACATCGTCCTTTCATTCATTTTATTCGCATAATAAAGTAATCAATTTCTTCAAAGAACCAAAATGAAACTAAATTTTTTGGACCTAATTATAATATTTCCGATAAACGCTCTTACTTTCTGAAATAAGTTTTATGTACGAGGAATAATTATTTATACTCTTGGAGATTATGATTAAACCTACGTTTATTTATAATAGGTTAAGTATAAAAGGATCTTAAAATAAAATCATAATCCAACGAGGAAACATTAATGGAAAAAATGCTCATACTTTTGTGTTGCTATTATAAAACCATATTAATCTAAATAATTATTAAGATTTCTATGCACAAACTATAGGTAATGATAATGATGCCTTTAAGTTGGTAGTTGGTACATTAATATCTCGTACTAAAAGTTACTGATACTCCTTAAAAATAAGTTTCTAGAAGAATACTATCGTGAAATACCCCTCGGCAACACTGGCTAAATGTTTTAAGTAGAAAATATTGTTGGTTTCGTTATTTATCGGCCGTTGCTAAGCCCCCGGCTCTTTCTTCGGGTCCTTCAATAAAATGGGACAGCTTATTTAGAAGTCAAGTGCCTAATTGAATATACTGGCTGTTTATAGTGAATGTAATTTTTTTAAAATAAAGAAGCTTGGTTTGATTTGCTAAATTATGGAAGCTTACAAAACAAAGTTTAATCTTCTATTAGCCGATTTGAAACGATTGGCTTTTGTTTTCTTTTCGAGTTTACAAATTGCATTATTGCACATTATAGGTAAATCTAAGGGTGAGTTTTTTGATCGGTAGTTAAGGTAATCAATTGTTAAAAACTCTTTCTAACCGTTACAGATTTTAACCATTGGTTACCTTAGCTACTCATTAAAAAACCCACCCTTAGTTCAGCGCTTGATTCATGAATTCAAATTCAGAAGCATTAGGGCGTCTTGAAAATTCTGACACTAGGGCTGACCGTGCGGGGCTACCGTCTAAGCCAATCGTAATCGATGAATGGGCTTCATTTCGTCATTTCCGGCAAGTTGGCATTGTGTAACATCTCCATCCATTAGTATTTTCTTACTATTTCTCATTATTATAGTTAATCAATGTTTTGTCTATTCAGTTCTCCGCGTAAGGGACCATAATACCGATGGATGAGGATTTTACACAACCGGAAATGACCAAATGAAGCCCATTCATCGATTACGATTGAGTTACACAATACGGGGGCTGGACTATCAGGGTTACGCCATCTGATACAATTCTAAACCTAGATGTACTGAAGATACCCAAATTAACCTTAACTTTTGGTTGGACATTAAGCATTTTCATTTCTTTCCATCCCACGCAGCCTTAGTAATCTGCTAATCCATTCATATTTTATATAATCGCATTATTTCAATCCCCTGTCCACTCTTACGTTAATTTATTAGAAAAAAGGGCGGTAATCTTGTACACCCAACACCAATCTATTTGACGAATAAACTACACGTTGTACACCATTCTTGTTAACAAGTATGTTTACGATGCTGGATTTTAATTTAATGTGCTGGTTGACCCATCTATTTACTATTTACTTCCATGCTTTCACTTGTATGGATGATGTACCTATACTTGGTGCTCTTTGCTTTCGATCATGTTGTCTTCAGCCTATAAGACCACCACCCGCTGCGTAGCATGTTTGAAGTTTAAAGTTTATTTTTATTGTTTCGTGTACATTGTTCTATAGTAAAATGATGAGTGGTGTGTATCTGAAGCCCACATCTTTGTTTTTTCGTTTGATGACAGTCTTTTTTTTTATTTTTTTTTAATAGGAGTTTTGTCATTATTGTCTATGTCACTCCCGTAAGTCCGAGTCTCTTTTCAGTGGCCAATCCTTGCAATGTTGTCTGGATGGTCTTTTCTTTAACTTCCGCCGGCCCTGGTTAGAGGAATTACGCTTATACATTATTGTATAGCGCGTTGGACTGAACCACAACATATGGTTCAGTCCAACGCGCAACATAATCACTCCCTAAACATCATTCACGTATAGTATAACTCCAGTCATTCCTCAATCGGTTATGAAGTCAACTTTTTACTCTATCTATCCAATTAAACAAGACAGGACTGACAACCGTTGAAATACTGCAAAAAACCTCACGTGAAACGGTTAATACCGTGGCTTACTCGTTCCACAGATTATGCCTCAGTTACATGGATTCTTTACAGATTTGGGTATAGTAACTACTACTACTATATCATATTCCACAATGTTCTCTGCTCTGACAAATGCATTAAGTCAAGCCCCAGTTTACCTTTTCTCACTAGGCTGTATATTCCACAGTGTGGATACACTTTGTCGGACTTCACATCACAGCAGAGGTGATAGTTACTGCTTATTTTAGCGAAAAAAAGGTGCGCGGGCGTCGGTCAGTGAGGTCGTTGACCGGGGGCCGCCCGACAACCTTTGTAGTCGCAACGAGTTGCTTGAGGCCGGTTTCCATTTAGATGGACGATACGAAAACGTTTCTCAATCTTAAGAGGACAGACGGGCTGCGATCCTCTATACAAATATTTCTAAACTTATTGCCCCAATTCCCTTCCTGGATTATGCCTCTCCACAAATTTCTTTATTAGTAAAATCTAGGTCTACTGTAGGCATGTCCTTGTCACTTGATTTTTTTTAAGAAACTAATTTACAAAAGAAAATATGACCCCCCAAAAATTCTAAAAAGTGCTCTGTTATTACCGCCGTGATTAAAGGACTACCAGGTAACACAGAAACGTACTTAACATTTAAAAAAAGTGAGGAACCTAGTCATACTCGTTCTATAAATTTGAATGCAAAAAAATAATCGCATCGGTTAAGTTTTGGAGGAGAAAACAGGGAATACAAAACATCGATTTCGTCCAGATTTTAGCTGTTTCTATCACAACACTCTACCCTGCCTCATAATTTGTTGGCTAAGACACGTGACAAAACATTGAATCTACGGTAAAAATGTAAATAAAATTAACTTATAACGTCTTACCTAGAAAATAGCAGTGGTTAAGTAATGAATGAAATCGACTAAGTTATATGACGTTGAATTGAATTCGAAAACAGGAAAATTCTTTGTATGCTTAAAATTCCCTTCGCATTTATGTAACACAAACATAAAACCACAACAACAACGAGTCACCCACAAGTCCCACAACAATGCTTGAAATAAAATAATGAGGTCTGAAACTCGCTGTGCTTACAAAGCAATGCATTTCCACGTTAAGAAATATAAAATTCTGTTGAATAGTCGTGGATTCAGTTATGAACCTGAGTATTTAATAATTAAGCTTCTATTAAATAATCTGCGTTGCCCAAAGCGCGGTTCGTGGACGGCTCTCAAACGTTTTTTTTTATTTGTAACAAAGATTTTGGCAAAAGAGTCAAAGGAGTCAGACAAACCTAGTTAGTGGATGCTAGGTTATCATTAAGCGAGATGTAGTAGCCAAACGGACACCCATCTCAAGAAACTAATCTCTATTTTTTTTTTAAATTGAAACACTTTATAAATTACTCAAAAGTTTAAATAAAGATAATTTATCATCATGCGTTACCTGTTCCAAGCATCAAAGAAATTTGATTGCGGTAAGTTGCACGTTTATTTCTAAAGAAATTACATTCTCGTTGTCCATGCCTTTCGAGCATTAACAATAACAAACCACTCTTCGCACTCTATTGTTCGTTCTATATTGTCCACTAATATAATTTTCTTTCACACAAACCGTAGCACAATGGAAACAGTGCCCGCATGGTGTCACGGTCATACACGATAACGCGGACAGAATTTTTTAATGCTCGAAATTATTATAGTTTTCTTGGATTTCGTTCTGGTTCTTATTTGTGGAATCGAGATATTAATCGAATTCGTATTGTGTAACGTATATTTTATTGAATTGCTTGTTTTAAAGTGTTTAATTTTTATGGGAAAAGAGAGAAACCGTTGGCTGTTATTTGAACTTTACTTAAATGGTTTTATTAACTCCTCGTAGTTTTTATTATTTTTATCGACGATGCTTTCAGGGTTTCAATTGTATTTCTCTGCATTTTGGTATCAAAGTGAAATAACTAAAACGTTCTTAAAACCATAAAACTAAATTGTCTTGTTCCGTTTTGGCACTGGCAATTGGTTTTTGTTTCTGCGGCTAATGCGATTTAGTTCATAACCAGGAAATTGTAAATAACTAAAGAATTTTGTAACGTAAAGACTGGATGAACCTCGTGGTCCAGTGTCCACAGAATATGTACATAGACCGTACTAGATTCGTGGAAATAATATATTAGCAGTGGCACGTATTCATAAGCGACCAAATAGGTCGTCCTCTTATTCTACCTCTATTCAAGATACCTTTCATACGAAATGATTTCGTATCGTCAAAATATTAACGTCTATATTAGCATTCAGTGTCGGATATAAAATGACCTCAGGTAGACTTGCAAAAGCTACAATGATGCGTTGTTCACATGTAGGTTGTTTTCACTTGTGTATGTAATGAAAGAACTATTGTCTAAGCTAGCGTTAAGCAGTTAGCAATTAGTGTTTTTGTGTGATTGTAAATAACTTTCTTTTTTTGTTTTTTGTATCTACATAACGTCCACGTTTATTTGTAAACCTGATAATGTCGTTTTAGCAGAATTAAAAATATCAGTTTATTATAGCGATTTTAAACTTATATTTTTTGTCTTTTTTAAATGTAAATGAATGACGTGACGAGCTAGTCGTTCATCTAATGCTAAGCGTCACGGCTGCCCATAACAGATTGCAGTATCACTCGGAACTCTAAATTAATACAGTTTTGCGTGACACTGCACTGCTCACATCATCCTGAGACTTCACACAGTATAGTAACAAGATTACTAGACTGTGTGATCAGATTATAAAGTCTCATTAAAATATTAAAGTATTTTCATTCAAAACATTTGAAATCGGATTGAAAATGAAGTCAGCAGTATCCGTTCAAAGTGGCGTTCTATAGAGTGGGCCTATGTTCGGAACTCAGCAGTGGACGTCTTCCGACTGCCCGATAAAAAAAACTACAGTCTGAGGTTAACTATATGGCTCAGTTAGATTTACATTAGCAAGACTTATTTAGGTCTATTAAAATTCCGCAGCCGACTTATATAACACCTGACGTAACTTCCACCGGATATCCATTATTTTTTACTCCACAGTCTGGAGCCCGTCTAGACGGTATCGGCATGGCAGGAAACTATGCTTATAACTAATAAATCTAATAATTTGGCTTTGATTTATATGAATAATCAGAAATGTCTGGTAACAAATTAGTAGTCTGTTTCTTGCCTCGAAGTTCTCTAATTCGCTGCTGGTTCACTTGTCTATTATAGTTCTCTTGGAATTTGCCCGACTTATACTGGCAATACACGTTAGAAAAGTGTATAAAAATGTAAAGTTTTTTTTATGTAAACGAATGACGTGACGAGTCGTCCCCCTGGTGTTCAGCGTCACGGCCGCCCATAACAGATGCAGTATCAGTCGGAACTCTAATTATAGTTTCGCGTGACACTGCACTGCGGACGCCATCCTGAGACATCACACAGTCTAGTAATAAGATTTCTAGACTACGAGATCAGATCATAAAGTCTTATTTGCTCATTAATTTCACTAGCTACAATGCCCTTCAAACCTGAACACAGTAGTGTTTGCACACTACTGCTTGGCGGCAGAATAACTGGCAAAGCGGTGGTACCTACCTTGACGAACTTTGCGGAAAGTCCTACCACCTAGTAAAACCAAGTTACCTAATAATAAAAAGAACTTTAATATTGTTGAACGACAATGATTTACAACGACGTTACTATTATGACACGTTAAAGTGCAAACTCGAGTGCAACGTAGTGGTAACCTAAATCCTAAAAAGTCGAGCAAAATTCAACAGTCACTTCTTTCGCCACCACATTTTCCTGACAACTACATCCAAACACGAATACATAATAGATACGAAGTGTTCCGTATAGTATTAATTATAAAGGCCCCATTGCGGTGTGCCGGGGTATCTCAGGAAGCGGTTGGCAGGCTTGTGCCAGCCCACTCCGGCCCTTGATGTCTTGTTTCAACTTTAATTGTACGAAACATTTACAAGAAAATTAACGTCGAGTGGTGATTGCGGTGTGCCGTCTTGGAGGGTGCTTATTTTGTACTACGCTTCGCAAAAGATCTTCTAATGTTTATTTTATTAATTAAAAATGTTGCCGAGTTGCACAAGTCTATAGAAAGATAGAAAGAAAATGTATTTGTTTGCAACAGAACATTTACAAGTTCGTACATAAGAGCGACGCTTTGAATAATCTGTCACAAATTGGCCCCAATCCAGCATTATTATTTTATTTAATAATATTGGTACCTTAACATACCGGCAGAAAACAAAATGTATTATCCAAAGATTAAACATACCGTTCCAAGCAATATTATCCGATACAAAACATTAAAATCTGCGTAATATCAACCATAACTTAGCTTTTACTAGCTAACGGTCACATAAAGCGTAATATGTGGTTTATGAGATAAATATACATCGAAGAAGCGGGAAGCAGCGGGCACGGTACCCTAAATATGAATCATAAAAATTATGGCTGTACATCACAAAAAAAGGTCGGTTACGTTTGCTCTATTAAATTCTTAAACTTATTTTTATATTATACATTACATCTCATTAGGGTCGACGTTATCGTAAAATTCGAATTTCATAATAGTGGGTCTGTCCTAGATTAGCCCTTTGATTAAACGTTCATTTACTTTTGGGGAATTATGGTCCCCCTAGAAATTAATTTAGTCGAGACACTTTGTATTAATTGTCGAAATTGGCGAATCTCATTGGGGTATCAAAAGGGTGCCTGTGTAATTAAAAGCTCATTCGGGGAACGCCGAACGTGAGAAAATTAGGCTTTAATTAAACCTGCATTGTATTGATCAAAGTTATTATCCGAAATAAGATGTTAACTAACGTTTCTTCCCTGTGATTAAATGGGTTTAGTCTCAAATTATAACCTTCCTCAGAGCATGCCTCGCCTCACTTCTTGAGGAAGTTAGCAAAGTAGCTGCAAAGTAATTTTAAGACGTGGTTTCTAATTTGCGCCAAAGCATAAGTAAGCATTATGTAAATTAATGGTGTAAATGTAAACGTTACTTGACAAGTTTCTGGAAGATTCGTCAATGGAAAATGTACCTGAAAGCAGTCGTACGTTCATAGTATAAACTGGAACAAGGGTTGAGTTATTTCAACTGTTTATTTTTAAGCTTGTATGCAAAGTGAAAGAAGTGTCCTTAGAATTAGTAAGTAGAAATGGCAATGGGCAGGCCACATCGCTCGTAGAACTGACAACCGATGGGGAAGAAAGATTCTCGAGTGGCGACCACGAACCTGATGACGCAGCGTAGGCCGGCCCCCTACTCGGTGGACCAATCTGGTGAAAGCCGCGGGGAGCCGATAGATGCAGGAGGCGAGCAGCCGTGCAAGGTGGCGCGCTCTGGGGGAGGCCTATGTTCAGCAGTGGACGTCTTCAGGCTGTTAATGATGATGATGATGATGCAAAGTGACTAGTTTCCAAGTTCAAGTTGGTTGAGTTTTTGGAACACGTGTGTATTCTTTGCGCTGTGCGAGTAGTTTATTCCAATGTTGATCTTGGGGTACATTGGAAAAACATTGATAGGCTTACATTTGCCTTGTTGGTGTATTTGGTGTTAGTGAGTTTTCTTTTCTCAGCACGTTCCTGGCTAAAATATTCTATCATTTTCTATAGTAATTCTCTTAGATTAGGAATCTAGGGCTTGTTTCTGTGGAACGTATAAACCGAATATTGATATGTTTTTCTTTGTTTGTTGCCTACTTTGATTATTTGGTTTCTTACCCGTGGAACACCTACGTGGTTCACCTAGGTGTTCCAGGAGTACCATTTTAAAGTCTACCCAATAGGTGAACCATAGGTAAATCTGAAAAATCTAGTGCCCATGGTTCACCCAATAGGTGAACCACGGGTAATTTTACGTCCAGCCATAAAACCTTAAAAAGCTTGTCGGAGAAGCGCAACAAGAAAACCAATTTATTAACGTCGTGCCGTTGACGATTTCAACAGCAATAAATTTAGAAAACCATAATGAATTTAGAGTATCGCAATGAATTTAGAATTAGTGAAGGACGTTTCACTGAAATATTTTCAGGCGAGTGTCGTAAACGGATGGATGGGGAAAGTTATTTAATTCAACTCGTAATTTTATTATGAAAGCCTCGGGAATTTAAACGTAAGCCCCGATAGGAGGAACTTCGGAGTGCGTACTTTTGGGAATCTTCTTTCGAGTTTTGGTAAACAGTGCGTAGAATTTGACATGTTTGGAAATTGAAAGCTTCGGAACGCCTGAAGTGACTTGTTCGCGAAAGATATATTAAGGTTACTTTTCATCATAGTCCTGAATGTGGAAGCTTTTACCTTTATCTATTGGCGATAGTAGCTTAATAACTATTAAATATATTTATTAGGTGGTAGGACTTTTCTGCAAAGTTCGTCTAGGTAGGTACCACCGCTTTGCCAGTTATTCTGCCGCCAAGCAGTAGTGTGCAAGTACTACTGTGTTCCGGTTTGAAGGGCATTGTAGCTAGTGAAATTAGTGGGCAAATGAGACTTTACGAACTGATCTCACAGTCTAGAAAACATTTTAGGCTGTGTGATGTCTCAGGATGGCATGCGCAGTGCGCGGTGTCACGCGAAACTTTAGTTTGGAGTTCCGAGTGACACTGCAATCTGTTACGGGCGGCCGTGTCGCTTAACACCAGGCGAACGACTAGCTCGTCACGTCATTCGTTTACATAAATAAAAATATTTAGTGTTATTAGTATATGATATTGTAATCTATTAAATATGCCATGTTTTAATATTCTTCTCGTGTAGTGTCAGAATTTTAGGCCGCCCAATGGCTTCTCGACTGCTCGACTATTGTCTCTTGCCCTCCGAAGCACGGTAGACTCAATTGTATATACAATAATAAATTGGTTGATTTGATTTGAACTACTGTATTAATATTCATATTCATATTCATATTCATTTATTGTGCTCACATATAATACAGACTAGATGTAAATGTCAGGTTGTCTTCAGGATCAATATTATAATAATATAACTAATGTGAAATATCAATAATTGTGTTTGAAAATTCATTGATTCAATTTTATTAACAGTGTTGTCTGTCATTTCATTATACTTTTGTTTTGAAAACTACTTACAAATACAACTATGTACAGCGAGTTACTATTATAACGCAAACATTTCATGGAACGTAATGTGCAAATACTTCGGCTGAATTTTGTTAAGGCACATTAAGGTACATTATTTATAATTCAATACTCATTGTTTGACTTTAGCTCACGTATGTGATAATCGAAACCATAGTAGTTTCTTGAGAATGAGAAATAGAAGTCATTTCATTCACACGTCTTCTGAGAATTTAGTACAACGAACACTCGCACGATTCGGTTGAAGAAAGCCTGCAAGTAGCTTATGTAGCTTTATAAACTGCTGTAAGGCACTTGGGGGTACCAAGTCCTTAAAAACTGTTTGCGGGGTGCAAAGTTACTAATACACATACGCCTGGTTTACCGGGAGTAAACCTGTGGGTATATTATATCCGTTTTAAACTTTCGCGGTGGTTCAATACATTTTTAATAGTACTTACGGGAACTTTACCGTGACTGGAATCAGTTCTAAGTTCCCGATATTTCAGCACAGTTACATGTACTATGTTCATGGTTAGCCTTTTTTTCAACGGGCAATGTGCCTTTATTACTCAAGCTAACTACTACAACAATAAAAACTAAACTAAACTAGCTACACTACCTACTACGAAGAACACTTATGGACTGTATAACAGCCGCGATGGCCTATAGACAGTCCAAGCACTCCAGCCCACTACCGGTAGGTAGCGTACCCAACATACTGGCAGCATTGCCACGTTGAATTGCAATGCTGATGCGTTGGGCCAAATAAGTGCCAGCTTTTTGGTCACGCGTCACATCGAGTAGTAGCCTGAACATGTGGCTGGATGATAAACACTCCGAAGTGATTCTGATGACATTAAAGATCCTGGAAAGTACTATTAAAAATCTAAAAACTATATGTGTGTCTCTAGTAGTTTCAAAACTCCTTTTAGATAATCTTTACTTTATTTTAGATTATAAACTGGTGTTTAGTGGTCATCACACGCTGTATGTCACGTTCATAACTTTTATTCGATAAATATTGTCATAGTCGTACCACTAAAAGGTCTGTCGTCGGTCAAGAAGCTACTTCCAAAAATAAACAACCCCTAAATTACTATTTGAAGTAGCGTTTATCTTGCTGTCCATAATTTTCCAATAACACTAAGTACTCCGATTAGGGAGGCGTGCCAGTCAAAGAGCTTGTTTGTAACTATTGAAACTTTCTATTAAACATAAGTGGTACGGAAACATGACAGTACCTTCGTTCGAATGACTAATGTTGGTTAGTGACTTGCACCTCTATATGCTGGTTCATCTAAACAGACTCATATAAGGCACAGAGCGATAGGCCGATTTGCCTGACTTGTTAAGCACAGTAAATAGTATGTACATTTTGTGCGTATGTGTGTTCAAACGCATTTCTTAAACATATGTTTCACGCAATACCTTTCAGAAATTTAAGCATCGCTTCAACGATCATTTGCGATCGCATAAACAAATAACCAAAGTAACTTCATGAAATTAAATTAAATTTCATCAAGTTAAATGCCAGCTCTTAGAAATCATATTAAAATTTAATGTAATAAGTAAAGAAGACGTCTGCATTGAAGTTGTAAATTATTATTGTTGAAAGCTCTTTCATTGCGTCGACTGAAGGCTCTCAGACCAGAATGTTTGAGGTAATTTATGATCTTCGTGTAACAGTCTTTCAAACTATTGTTCCTTGATAGCTTTGAAGTGCGTGTATAGTTTTGACGTTACTTTGAGGATGATATTGTATATCTTCAGACTATTGTTGTCTGTGAAGGGTAAAACTTATAAGGTTATTGTGGCTGAGAAAATTGTGCGCGAAATTCTTTCCTTCAAGTTGGTGACAAATCTTCGCTATCTTTCCCGCCTCGACGATTTCTCAGCTCAGACACGGAAGTAAAAGAGCGGCGTGACTAATGCCTAGAACTCCTTTTGTTGTAGAGTTGGTGAATACTATCATCTCTAATCGACAGTCCGTCAACGAGCCGCGACCGTCATTTGAGAGTCGAGTCCCCCGATATTAAATTACACTTTAAACCCAACTTAAACCTGATAAAGCACCGCTGTCAATAGACGAAAGAAAAGCGTAAGCCGTCAAACGTCCCAAAAGTGGTCCGTAAAAAGGAAACGGCCTTGGAATCGTAAAAATAAAACCGTCCTACAAAGCAGCCTCGGTTCACCGTCTCGAATTTAAATGAAATAAAAAATCTGAGTAAAACAACAGGCACAAAAGAATTTCTCGCTCTCAAACATAAAGGCATAATGAAATTCATCCCCAAGTGTGTTGTGGGCTATTATTCACTGGTATACAATATGTAGTGTGCGGTAACAAATGCTACTGTAAACGGGATTACTATAGCATGTAATATACTGGAAGCGGCAGACACTGGTGGTTTAGATCTCGTATAACTTCACACAAATTGCACCAATTTATCGCTGAATTGTCTAGCGTTTAACGTCCATCGAGGAATGTGATGACGCGGCTGAGAATACCGTTCCGGTTCTGAGAAATTTATGCGTCAGCACAGGATGGTATTAAATGAAATTTAGTTGATATCATAAAAAGTTTGATACTGTGTGGAATAAGTAACATTTTTAAGTCATAACAATATGTCTAAATCCTCTATCGTTGAATAAACAGATCACAAAATAGGACGTAATTACAGTACTGCAAATGACTCCATATTGTGTGATATGTGGGCCTGGGCACTAATCATCCCTTCACTATAACGAATTTTCAATAGAATGTCATGAACATCACAACTACCTGTAATTAACATTGCTCTCTTTATAATTCGCAACGGTATCTAAACCTAATTATTCTACGGTATCATCGCCAAACTAGATCAAAAACAGCCTATATTCTTCTTTAGAATTCTCGAGAGGCCTATCCAGTATTTTAACTCCGGCCGCCCCGCGATTTGTATAGAAATAATTCTTGTGCTATACGGTGCCATACTTCTTGCCTGCTATAATTTGCCTCGCTTTGCGAACAATTACCGTGGCTCATTCTCCGTAAACACACGTACGTATGCGCGATAACATCTTCTGTTGGAATACCGGGAATAACAGCAGTTGTAACGGGCGAGACCGAGACAATACATACGTATATAACCATATCAAAATCTGGAGTCATTGAAGTAAAGATGTATACTATTATTTACTCTGTGGTACTACTTTTTAAAGTTGAGCTTTAATTAAACAGGCCTAAAGGGCAATTTATTCTGATTGAAAGGTATAAAAGATCGAACGAGCCAAAGCACTGAATTCAATTTAGATTCGATTGCCTGCCCTTCTTCAAATTTTAGAAGTTTGAAGTTCAAACTGCCAATTCACTTGCACTTCAAACCTAATCCTGTCTAACCTTGCGTTCGTAGTGGGGTTTCTGTAATATGTATATTGTTTGTTAAATTAAGGGCGCTGTATACGCAGATCCACTGTCTCGCTCGTGCATTGCGACATTTTTGAAGATATTAAATAATTGAATTTACTTACGCAAAATCTGGCTAAACTATATGATCATGAATAACATTACAACTGTTTAACAAAAATATCATATTAATCCAAACAAGATTTCATAAATACAACGGTAACAAAGTTTTTTTTTCATTCGTAACCGTTTTTATGTATGAAAACTTGTTTGGATTAATATGATATTTTTGTTGAACATTTGTAATGTTATTCATAATATAGTTTAGCCAGATTTTGCGTAAGTAAATTCAGTCATTTAATATCTTCAAAAACGTCGCAATGCGCGAGCGAGATAGTGGATCTACGTGTACAGCAGCCTTAACGCTGCTATTTACACAATTTTCATTTGGGACATGGTGAGTGGCATTATTTGAACCGCATTAGTCAACTGATGACTGCGCTCATCTTATCGCTCAAGATCCGTAACTGTGTGCGTTGCTCCTAATTTAAATTTGCCACGAAAATGTAGCCCTAAGCATAATGTATCATGTACTATGAAAAACCCTTTACAGCCTTTAACAATCAGGGGCTTTATCCCATTTAATTGAAGTCGGTGCAGCATGTTCTTTTCCACCGCACATTTCTGTCAGACGTCATCCCAACATTCACTCCCTTAGCTGAAATATTATTTTACACACAGTCCAACCACTCTTTTTCGATCTTCCTCTAACCTCACTAACCTTACTATACTGTGTGAAGTCTCAGGATGACGTGCGCAGTACAGTGTCACGCAAAGCTATATTAATTTAGAGTTCCGAGTGATACTGCAACCTATTATGGGTGGCCGTGACGCTTAACACCAGGCGAACGACTAGCTCGTCACATCATTCATTTACAAAAAAACCCCAGCTTTCACCATCAGCTTTCATATTTAAAGTTCTCTTGATGACATGGCTTTCATCCCTCCGCATAACATGAGCATCAGGGGCTATAATGCCCATCACGTCATCATTATGCCTTTAACCATCAGGGGCTTATAATAAGTTATAACAAAATAAGCTTCTAACACGTCAATGGTTTTAAAGGTTAGCATTTATCAAAATTATCAAAAAATACTGCGCACATAAAAAAACCCGTACATTTCCTGAAAGGTCTTTAAAATAAGATTTTTCGCGGCTGTTAAAATGGCGAGTAATAAATTACTCTGTGTAAGTTAGAGCCGTAATAAAAAAGGGAATAATAAAACAAATCCATTTGTAACAGAAAAATAAAGCTACTCGAATGTTTTGCACTTGATGTCAGGCCATCCAGGATTCTAAAGAACAATGCTATGTTTCTCTGTAAACAAAGAGAACTACGCGATATAAAATAGGATGCTATCGCACTGCTACTAAAGAAGAGCTACGGCTCCACGACCTACCGCGCAAGAAAACCCATTCGTTTTCGTTTCCTTTTCTTATTCCATCCCGTTTTGCAAATACAAGTAAAAGGGCATCATTGCTTCAACTTAATCTCTCATAGAGAACACAAAGCTATCGTGCTTTATTATAGCCTAACCCAACGTTAACATACCGTTATCAGCATTTTATTTTCTGATATCACAAACTTTTATTACTATTGAACGGAGCAATGCTACGAGTATATTGAACTGGAGCTTGGACTTACTGTGTCCAAATTTTTATTGCAGTCGGTAGTGTAGCTATTAGTAGCTTTAGTAGTAGTTGGTATTAAACCTTTTTGTCTTGCTTACAAGTAATACCAATTTCAGATCATCAAATTCGTTACGTTTAAAAACTCGTGTAACTTTGTTTCTAAATTAAGCCTTTCCAAGACATGCCAGCCTTTTCCCTTATCACAAACTAATAGTCCAACTTTACGAGACTGCAAGTGATTTCAACCTTTGTAAACGACTCGCCGGTGACCTATATCAGATAACTTTGACGTATCCCACTGAAACCTCAGGCCTACTGCCGCTGTGCCCGCCTCCTTTAGCAACTTCATAAAGTTCCCACCCGAAGGGCGCCTTATCGCACCGAATGGAACACTTCAATGTAATTTATGTTCTAATACTTTTTTACTTCCACTTTCTAGTATCTGCATGTTTTTTTGTCGATACCTTCTTATCTTAACCCCAAATGTAACTGAGCCTTGACTGACTTAAGGTAGTGATGGGGTGTTTGCGAAATAAAATCATCGAATGTCGATTGTTTTGTGTATTCGACTGTAGCGATCGCTATACCATCATCATCACCCACTTTTCAAAAACCTTCTTTACACTATTTCAGTTTTATCCAGGTTTCATGGTGTTTCGAGATTTTCCCAAGCCTGGACATCTCCAGAAACAAAATGTGGTGCTGGAGTTTCAAAGTCAAAAAGTGTAAAGTACTTTAACGAGTTTTACATAAAATGCAAAGAAGTCGGTCATGATTATTATAGCGAACACTACATTACTACGTATGTGAAGGTAATATTTGTCATTCGAGTGTACACGAACTCTAATTTGCTCCAAACACGATTATCGATTAATAGAAAAATCTACGCGACTATTCATCAAGTGGAGTCTTAAGTATTTGATGGGAATGCAAAACGTTGTTTTAAATCCCCATCAACTTTTTCGGATTCGACATGATTATTCCAGCCACTATAATATATTGTTTGAAGTCACCGAAATAATTGAGAATAATTAAGTACAATAATTGGCTAGATGGTTTGATAAAGTTATTCGATACCTTTTTCCTGCAGTCTCCCATCGCTACGTAGCTGTCGTTTCAGCAGTTTATCCATGTTTTTATGTTCCGTTTTTGCCTTCACTTTTTACATGCAACTAACTTGAACCAGTGTTCTTGCTCGTTTGACATGAGCAATAAATTTCGTTGGATTATGTACGCACCTAATAAAGTATGCTCCCCTTCTGGTGTAAGAAATGAAGTAACGTTTGGAGGGTTTCAAATTCTTCGCCACAAAAACTTTGAGTCTTAATAAAGGGGCTTTCTTTCGACTCAATCAAGTGTTATTGGTTTTTTTTTTAATTCTGTTAGCTCTGTCTTTGTTGTTCTAGCAATGGTTTATTGTTATTTATACGCGTGTATATTGACTTCATTTTGATGCCTTCAATCAGTATGATTTATTCATTCTCGTGTTATAAAATTAATGTTCACAAGATTTAAATAACGTCTCAAAAAATTTCAAACGAGAAAAGTGCCTTTGTTCTTTAAACTAACAACTACAATAAATGCTATACTACTAATGTTTTATTTGTTTTTATAAACATTTGAACTGTATACTAGCCGCGATGACCTATAGACAATCCTCCAGCACACTACCAATAGGTAGTGCACCAACATGCTGGCAGCATTCTCCCGCTGAATTGCATTTGAGCTATCTCAAGAACGAACGGTCACATTTGATAAATCCCATTTGGTAGGTAAAGGGACTCGATCCCGTCAACACCCAGTCTAGACAACAGACATGGCACAAGTACGTGCTATTTCGTACTATTCTATAGCCCGCAATAGCACAACTACGTCACCAAATAATTAGAAAATACATTGCCGTCCTCTAACTGGTACGTGAATGTCAAGTAGCTCGCATGGTTGTAATCTTTATGAAACACATTGTGTTTATGACAATACACACGCTACAGCCTCGCAGGTTATAACGTTGTGCCACTTTTACAGCCATAAAAATATTTTTTATTCCCCACAGACAAATGTAGAGCACCTGTCGCCACATCAACACGTAATTTTATTAAAAAGAGCTTTACATGAATACAGCATTATGTATGTACCTTGGTTTAGCGTTGTGTAGAGGTAGATTTCAATGATTACTCACAGCTTTTGTTAACATTAAATCAGAATTTTCATCTGCTTAACACCGCTTTTGTTTAATAGCTTTTAATTTAAAATGAGATCGCGTAATTCAATTCAGTTGTTTTTGAAGCGAATTCTGGAGTTAGTGGGAACTTTTATATCCATTACCATTTAACATTTATTCACATGTCAAAGCTCGTTCCTTTTCTGGAAGCTTAGAATAATTCTATAATACAGTTTTATTTTTTTAACTAACTAAATTCATATTTCTTCCTGTACATTGTTATTTTACAAAGGACATGTACCGACAACTAGGGCATTAATACAGTTAATATCGTCATCTTCTGGATATATATGGAGTCATGAATTACATTGACTGTATTTTTGGCTTCGCCAGCCTCAATAGAGGGCCGATTTGTAGCGTGCGGTAGGTCGCCGGCAATGGCTGATGGCTTAACTATGAAGTGATCAAACGCTAAGCATGTCAGACGTAAAAAAACCAACTTAACTGCAAATACCCTATCTGAATCTGAACATAAAACGAAAGCACAATAACGAGCGTCAGTCTAATCACACCCGCTCTAATCCAGCGTCTGTTTTTGTCTCAATCGACGTTATTGATTCAAACACGGCCTCATGAATGCTCTCAGTTCCCGGGGAACTGGATGTTGGCCACCGGATTAAGTTCCCCTGATTAGCAATTCTAATGGGGTGTACTTCCGAGTGGGAAAACAAACGGTTTTTGAGGATATCGGACAGGTTGGCCCTTAGGTGTCGTGGTAGGGGGGGGGAGGTAGAGTTGTTTGTGATCATGATGATGATATGATTTTTGGAACCGCAACCGTTTTCTGGTATATGAAATGAAAAGTTTCTAAGTTTATTTTAGCTAGTGTGGGTTTAACCACCAATATATAACCTAACTTTTTATGGTATTTTTATTGGTTCTGAACTCATAGAATAGAACTTTTTTCTGAGTTGATACTATGTTGAGTCCCTTATTATTAAGCTCATTGATGAGCCCCAAAGAGTATATAATACCTATACTAATGAGCCCCTTTTGTAGTGCTTCCAGGCATTCTCTTTGCTTCAAAATCCTTCCCTGGTCTCCAACATCGTAAACGCCTACGCGTCCCGTTGCTTACTATGTGGGTTCGTGTAATTTGAGTAAAAGATTGACAGTTGCTAGAGTTCACGCTAACATTTTGCGGCTATTTTCGGAAGGAAAGTGTTGCGTGTTTGAATGTTTATAGAACCTTTTGACTCATAACTCAAAAGTAAGTTAATTTAACTGTTTGGAGGTTATTACCGCATCATGTTCCCTAAACTAAACCTAACTTGATAGTGCAATGTCTAATATATTCTCCAGTGATTATAGAAACGCCACTGTAGTCTATTATTCATTGTCGCAACATCCTACCCGGTTATCTGCATAGATGTAAATAAAAGAGTGAAGATAAAGACAAAAGATTTTCGAAGGTGGTCCGCTGAAGTTATGTGCAGCTTACACTTTTTTCCTTGTGAAAGAAGCAGGTATCAATAAACCAGTTTTTAATGTGAGGATGTGTCTAATGTACCCCCTTCCTGATAACCTACGTCTATGGTTGTCTGCCATTCAGTTTTATAACAGCTTAAATCCTGTGGATAGAAAACATTACTTTTACTGGAAATTATGACTTATTTTCCCATAAAATCTTGTCATTAATGCATACTGTATATTTATCTGCTTTCCCTGGAGAATAAGGAACGTGATAATCCCGGATATTGTTTGACATTTCTGCTAAAGCGAGTCACAACTAACTATCGCTCAGAATACTACAGCAAATTGGATTTTGCGGTTTCATTATTAAACCTGAATATTACGTTTTCTGTAATTTGGTCATACTATTAAATGTAATTGTTTTGTACATGTTTCATAATGTATGTCGCAAAAGTAGAACCTTGATACCTTATTTTTCAGCTTTTTGGAACAGCATTCTGTTCGTTCCTACAAATAATGATAACAAGAATTGTATGTGCCAGTATATAAATCCATTTCCAAGGGATTTCCATCTCCTTAGTATGTGGATGAAAAATTTATATGGCTGACAATAATTCAGGCATACAATTTTTTTTTTTTTTCACTTTCTGAAGTAAATGATGTGACCAGTGTCACATTATTTACTTCAGAAAATCGATTGATTGATTGATTGATTGAAGTGATTTAAGTCGATGTTGATAAATAAGCTGAAATGGCATTTAATCACGTCACCACATCAATAATTCGGTTACATTTTGGAGAGTGTGTGCATGCCCTTCATGAGCTCATTCCATCATCCCCTTTCCATTATAGAACTACAAGGCTTGGTGATTCTTCACATCCTTACGTCGTTAGTGTACCACAAGTCCGCACTAAGCGAACGGCCAAGGAATGGAATGCTCTTCCAGCAACAGTGTTTCCTCCTGGGTATAACCTGGTTCTTTTCAAGTCAGGAGTGAATAGGCATCTCATGGGCAAACGTGCTCCACCTTAGACAACTTCGTCACTTACTATCGGGTGAGTTGTAGTCTAAAGTGAGTTTTAGCATTAAAAAAAATTACGATTCCGAACCGTATCATTCCAGCTTATGCCAAAGGAAAAATATGTGATGTACCTACAGTCACAGTGAGTCAAAGTACCTTTAGTTAACATGGTATTGATATTAGTCTGCGTTGGTTCTTAAAGTCGACACTAAAAAATAGTGCGCAATACAGCAAAGCTAAGCCACTTTTGCATAATTAACTTCAGAGCTATCAAATATTCAAATAGCCTATAACTTCCAGTGTGAAATTATACGTTTCCACTCGCAAACCTTATATTCGAAGGAAAACAACCACTTTTGCCTGAAACCTGTAACTATAGCCTTTTATAGACCACAAAACTGTAAGGTCAAATATGCGTTATTGAAATAAATCCTGGTAAAGGTCTCCAGAAGATGGAGGCGAAGATAAAGCGCCGGTCAGAGGTCTGACCGACCCCTGATATCAGGGACCCGATGATATTTCACACGGGGAAAGGGAAAACCTTCTAAATTTAGTTACAGAGATTTATTTTGGAGTGTCAGGTTTTGTGTCTGAAGTTTGTAAGCAGCAATTTTTTATTTGAAGATGGTACTGAAACTACAAAACTGTAGTAACCAAAAAATATTGCGGATTGAGATACTTTTATAGAAAAGAAGATGAATGATGCGGAGGAATTCTCCTTGATTACGTCATAGAATATATCTACATATTACGTATATATTATAAATAGTACTGAATTATGTAGCGGCTGTTACAGATACGTTGAACATACAGCTATGAATAGGTTTACGCAATTTAAGTTTGGTTAGGTTAGGAATCTTAAAAGAAAATTAATTCATCCACAAAAACACTTTAAACCACAGACCTAGAATTTTTTCGTTACCTTTAAACAGAACAAGTCACGTAATGAAACAAAACAATACGTTTCTTGAAATAATTACCGAAACGAGGAAACCCTTTTAGGTAATCCGATAAAAGTTTGCGGCCCTTGCGGTTCAAACGATTCCTTACACAAGACATCGTCATTTCGTATTCGGGACGCCTCGGCCGGGCTCGGCTGATTTCGGGAAGATTGAAAAAAAAAACTTCGAGTTATTACTTACAGATTAAGCTTGAGGAAGGTTGTTTGCTTTTGTTTCTTGGATTTTATACACGTTTCTGTTGGTGGTCGGTCCTGGAATCATAAAAGAAGCGGCTCTGGTGAAATAAACTTTCCCTGCTGTTAATGTAGAGATATGTATGTACAGGTACATATACCATGAGTCATTACGTAGCTCTTTTAGGGCATATAATACTTATATACTATACTTGGAGAAGAAGGGACGTTACTCTATCCATGCATTTTTCATGGGTACTGTGAGCGCCAAATATCTAGGGAATGGGCAGCAGCATTTTCCTTGGTACATTAAAATCTGCGATCACCAAGCCTGCGTGGTGATTATGGCAGATCCACCCCTATGATAAGCGTCCAATGTGGCGTTTTATGGGGGAGCCTGTGTTCAGCAGTGAACGTCTTCTCGTCTATAGAGTTCAGAATAATATGGAATGTAAAAATAAAAGAAACTAAAACCGCTGGAGACTATAAAAGAATTACAAAACAATTTCGTCAGAACATTCTCTCTTGTCTCTTTGCCTTTTCGTTTAATCATCTTGGCTCCTCCCTCCCTTATCTCTTACGGTACATTGTACAGTTAACAAAAGCTGCTCGACTCGTGACAATAAAATCTAAAATCTTCACTCTGGCTTTGATTTGACGTTTTTATTCACTTTACTGAATAAAAAAGTTGAAAAAACAGTGATTGTTTCTCTGAAGTAGCATGTCCAGATATTGGACTGAAGGAAAAGTTAGATTGTGTGTTTTAACGAATAAGGGCGCGGACAAACGCCTCGAGCGTTACCAAATATCATTCTCCACGGGTTAGCCAACAACCAGCACTGCCAACTTCGAAATCCCAACTTAAGTTGGCATAAGCCACTCGGTAACTTGTTGGTCGCCTTTTGGCAAGAATTTGATTTGCAAACACCATTTGAATATTAAATGGAAGAAAAATTAAATTGTTGGAATTCATTAATTTTATTTCGTCTTGAGACTGAATCAAGCCAATTAGGAAAATGTTCAATACGAAACAATAAAAATGATAATATTCACACGACTGCGTCGTCACCATTAGTAAAACTACCATAAAAATTAACAATAGTCTCATTAACTACGATTCGAAATAATGATTTTGCCTGGTGAAGTTCGAGTTAATCCAACACAGCATTCAGTTGCTTATTTTGTTTACCGTCAAAATTTTGAGTCAAAGTTTGAAATTTTCATAAAATCTGTTTTTACACAGTCGGCTTAAAAGCTCAGCTGAAATTTGGAATGCAAAGTTGTATTGGAATATGGAGAATATCGCATTTAAAATAAATAAAAATTTGCTACGAACCTTTGTGTGGATCTTATTGGGTATTGTTTGTAGGTTTCAAACGAATACGTCTCGCTATATGGACTCGATTTGCTTCGCTCCAGCACGCTCAGACCGCTCGGTGCGCTCGGGTGTCACTCGCAAACAACACGCCGCTTCACAAAGCAAAGGAAATATTTAGCACCCGGAACGGGACGGTGGCACTATCTATCCCGTCGATTGGTTTCGATTGCTCGATCGAGTCTTCGATATCTCGATTGACTCGGTAACTTGGTCCGTACTTTAAAGTTAGCAGTGATCGAGGTAGGTCCAACTTTCTAAGTAAGCGGATGATCTCAGTGCACTTATAATATTATTAAAACTTTGCAATGTTCCAGTTCTTTTGAGTCCTGGCTGATTGATAACGTTCTTATAATAAGATGAGGTTCTTACAACTTCAAAGACCTTTTAGGTTTCTTAGCATATTTTCATTTGGAAATTTTTGAAATGGTGAATTCATGCCAACATAATGCACCAAAACTACTGTGTGACTGTGGTAAATATACGAGAATTCGCCTAAAACTGGCAAATATTGATTCCTAGACCAATGTCTGCCAAATCAATTGTCACTCAACATGTGGACACTAATAGACGTAGACGACTTCAACAGCCGAAAATACAAATTCTCTTACTTTTAAGGCTGGTCAAACAAAACCCAAGAATCTGTTAGGTGCAAACTTCTCAAATAAACCTTTTGCACTATTTGAAGCTTCTATACTTGGCTAGGTTGGATAATAATATGTGCACTCGGATGGGCTTACAGCAAGGTGCTAGTTGAAGTGACGGTGCCGGCGGTGAAATGAATCGCAAGCTGCATTTCAGGGTGGAAAGTGCAGAAATAAAACTTTACTTTTGAAATGTCAAGGAAAGAAAAGACCACAGAGTTAAAGCATTAATAAGTAACTAAAACACGTAAGACCTGACACTACAGAGCATTAAAAAAAATGATGCTTTACACCCAAGCGCATTTTTTACCGTGCTCTGTGCCTGACACTATTAACCATAATCAAATATATCACAAGAATATAATTTTGTATGTACCTATTGTATTTTTGCAATGTAGTTTAAGGTTTCACACAAAAATTCTTCACAAACCTTTAGTCTGCCGAAATAAAGGACACTGAGATTTGTAATCTTGTAGCACTTGATATTCCGCGTTAGTTTTGCGCAACATCTGTGGTTTTTTTAACATGCTCATATTACTGTTCTTTTGGACATCTGTTCTATCAAATCTATGCCTGATGACTCTAGATGATTATAATAATATAAGCAATGTTTTACTAGTTACCGCAACCATAAACCGCATCAGTACACGTGTTGCGAGTGATGTTAATCGTGACCCAATTTCTGTCTCCACGCGTAACTACACAGTTAATAGTTGTAATAACACTGCTGATCTTTTTCGCAATGTATACGTGTATAACGAGAAGACACCTGTTGTGGTAGTTATAAGAAGATTAACATTTATTGCGCTATAATCACATCTTTAACAGACCTAGCATAATGCTTCCACGATTGCGGTTGAATATAGTACATTACTGCAGCGGCCAGTAACAGAGGTATTGATGGACGACCGTCCAAATGTGGGCTGAGGCGAAGCCGAGGCACACATACGTAAGTCCATAAATGCCTAGTTATGGTCAAGGCTTGCATAGTACTTTTCTAAAATAATGCGCGGAAATTAAAACTAAGTAGTAACTACTACCTAGGCAGAACTTTTTATTTGAAAATATATTTTCCCACGATAAAGTGTTGATTTTTCTTTTCAATAAACAGCTTTCTATCATTTCTAATATCAATTCTATTTGGTTTCAGGTAAACTATGCAGCCAGGTTATTTTGCCGTGGAAATAATATCCAATGCGACCAAGAGATGATGTATGTTACCACTATTTGAATTAAGTAACTTCAAACTCTTCTACGTTATGTCGTCGACGTAAAGCTATGTTTCTCTAAACTCTAAGCGAACGTTTATCAGTATCAAATCATTTATCTTCTCTAGATCGAGATTAGACCGGTTAAAAATGATGAGTAAAAGTGGCCTTTTTGCGTTTCGCACCTATAGTCTATGATGGCTGCCGTAGATCTTGTTACGTAATTAGTAGCTGTTAACGCTTACCGTGTTGTAGTTTTCAATAATTTCACCTATACAGCGTAACTGTTGAAAACCAAAGCCGAGTTTTATGAGTACAATCCCCAGTTTGTTGTATAAGAAGCCTTACCCGATACACCCGATGCAATAGCATTAACACAACTTAGTGTTTCTAACACGAATTGCGAGTTGCCACGCCACCCGTTATTAGCTGCTGGTGTACCAACAGCTAATAACGGGTGGCGTGGCACGGGTGGTGACGGGTACTTAGAATCTTCGATGAGAACTTACTTCTATCACAGCAGACTTAATAGCTTCTATGTGTAAAGTTAAAGCTCGCAGCTTACTGGTAGTTCGTGATATGAAGAAGAAGCTGAAAAGAGCAACTGAACCTTTTCGGGCCGAAACCGTTCGGATCTTTTAGTCATTTCATTATCTAGAAAAGATGCAGCTTAAAACCTTGTTGAAAACCTCTGGAGTTCCTATAAACTGGTCCTGGATATTACCTCTGTTCAAAAATTGACAGCTAGATGGATTTCACCGACCGTTTCCAGCAAAGGATGGTTTCGCTATAAATCTCTACTCTCGTTATTTTTCAAGCGTTTTCTCAATCGATCCTTACATACAGATATACTAAGGAAGCTGTGAAAGGAAGCAGCAAAATGTATATCTATTATGTGCAATAAATTCATCTGCTTGTCGTTCTTTCAAGATACACTTACGGAAAAGTTTTGAAAATATTTTTCAATTTATGTATGTGGAACTAAATAATTTTGTCTTCAGCTCCTTCAAATCGGCTGCTCTTTTCTTTGTTCTTATTGTTATATTTTATGGGGAGACACATTGCGGGAATAACACTCAATTGTTGTAGCGCGACATAGGGTTAGGTCTATGCGTTGCAGTTGACGTCTTACGAAAGATCAATTTATATACAAAAACGTTCTAAACCCACAACAACGCAATTATAACAAATTTCAATTCAGGCAGGCATTACGAAACGGTTTAATCACGTAAGTAAGCATTAAAAAAGGACAAAAGTAATTATACATATTGCGAGTCCTTAATTGTTAGAACTCCTGGCTACTGCTCTTCGCACCTTGTTAGAAGTAAGAACCTAGTTGAATCGTGAACACCATTAGCGTAGATAGGTGGAGGCATGATTAACAATACATTTTCAATGCGGAAATCTTCAATATACATACTTGCTAACATACACGTAGTGCTAGTGCACTTCAACTCATCTGCATTCAACAGCTTAAATTGCGTTTACGACTATATTGAAGTCTATGACTATAATATCCACTTCCAGTAGTTCCTACAGTAACAGTTATTGCCGATACCTGTTACCAGGTTACATGCACAGGGCGCACCATGAATACTAAATCGTAAGTACTAACCTGTGACTGGATAATATATTCATTGGAACCTTGCAACTCTCGCTAGTTGCGCGACGTGAAATGCAAAAGTTTGATCGTATAAATAGGCGATACTGGATGTTTTATAAGCCTTTACCCGACTACGGCAAAAAGAGGAGTTATAGTTAACTGGAGCGAACGTGACGCTGTGGAAGTTATGGTGATTAATGATTTTCTGCGCTCAATATCATCGGCTTGCAGGCGTTTAGAGGCATTAGCGGAACTACTCTGGGATGTTGATCGATGTGAGACCATTTTAATGGCTATTAAAATGGGATGAATATGTAAAATTTGGAGACGAATATTTGCAGAATCAAAGAATTCCTAGGGGTTCATATGCGCCAGGAATTCGAAAGCAGAAGCTGCTGTTCGTGCACTTTTAATTCGAACACCACTGCCCACATTGGAAGTACATGTACTAACACTTCCAGTATTACTTACCCAAGAATTTGCGGAATTGTTCCTACTTGATCCTACTGGATTCCTACGTCATTGGGCTCTTTAGATGACCTTTTGAGCAGCATAAAATAGGTTGACATCAGCCTGACCATTTGCGCAGCGTTCATACAACACATAATTTACGCACTATAAACACCCTAGAGTCGCAACCGAAATACATTTATCATATCAACGTTTTCTTAACTTCTCACATTCAGAACCAGCGATATCAATATCTCATTTATATTCATCGGGTAATCCTCGCCGATACGAAAACATAAATAAATTTGAATGCCTTATAGACACAGGGATAGACTTGTTTTTTGCTTCAGTTCATCCTGACTAAAGAATGAGGGTAAAGTGAGCCTATTTATTTGAAGCTTTTTTGGTCTGCTTGTTTTACTGGATATTACAGATGTTTCGACACTTTCGATGGGTGTCGATTTGTCGAAGAGTGTTAATATTTTTTTATTATATTAAATAAGCGTAAGTTTTACCACATTTCGCCTGATATTAAGTGCTAATGTGGTCGACGATGTAGCACGCTCGCTTAGAAGAAACTTGTTCACTCTCCTTTAGAAAACTTCCTGATGACGTGAAGCCGTGTATGCCTGGTCGTTCGATGGTGGAATGGAGGATTCAGATATTTTACATTAGACGTTTTTAAGCAGTTACTTAAAAGAATTTGAATCTTGATTACAAAAGCAATAACTCGACCAAAAATATTTCGTTTACGTTACTGTTTTGAGCCTATTAATAACCCTACCCTGCCTGCAGTCTATCATGGTCGTATAACGTAGATTAGAGGATAACTGATTGGAGAGGCTCAGCAATATTGCTAAAAGATTTCTCATGCATTAACGAAGCTATTAAAAAAATGTCATTGTACGTCCGTACCTACATGATAGATTAATCGTGGACGGCTCCATTAGAGAGTCAAGGAAAAATGTTTACGCGTTTAATACCCATTACCCAACGACATTCAAAAATTCATCCGTGGAGAAGTGGCGACGGCGATCTTTAATAACATATTCATTTATTCTGTTTCCACATGTATGCATATTGATCTTATAATGACAAACAACAACAACAATCTCCAGTGATTTTTAAAGGCTATTAAAGAAGGTTATAAAGAGTGTATGTATACCTAGAGAAAAGATACGAGACATAGATAGCTTTCGATAACAGTGGAACAGCTACAAAACTACGAGCTTCTCCGGTAAGTAAGAGTACTGAGCTGCTGAGTATCCAGTAAATGTTGATTGATCAACGCTAGTCTAGGTCAGCGGATCCAGTCAATTGAACTCGCTGGAATATTAAGATGATCCAGTTTTTTTTATTTTTTTTATGTGTAAATGAATGACTTGACGAGCTAGTCGTTCACCTGATGTTAAGCGTCACGGCTGCCCATAACAGATTGCAGCGTAACTCGAAACTCTAAATTAATATAGTTTCGCGTGACACTGCACTGCGCACTTCATCCTGACACTTCACACGGTATAGTAACAAGATTACTAGACTGTGTGATCAGGTCATAAACTCTCATTTGCCCAGTAATTTCACTAGCTACAATGCCCTTCAAACCGGAACACAGTAGTGCTTGCACACTACTGCTTGGCGGCAGAATAACTGGCAAAGCGGTGGTACCTACCGTACCTAAGTTTCAGATCTTACACAAGTCTTTATCACAATTCTTAAGATAGACAGTAATTTTAATGTATGAGAATCGCAGCGGGATTTCAACCCGCATCCACCTGTCCCTATGGCACATGCTTTTTACCGTGACAAGTGATGTCATGTCCAAAATCCTTCAATTTTTACCACCAACTCACGGGGCTGGTATTCTTAGGTTAACTTTTTCCAGTCGTACTAATCCAGTCTTGAGTCTTACTAATTTGAATTCAAGTGATTTAATTCTAAGTTAGTTTGAAGCTACAAAATTAAGGTTGAAGTAAGTAATTAAGTCGCACTCCAAACGAATTTATCATGACATTTAGTATAATCGTCCACACTTTCTCTTTGTAAATCCAATGTACTAACAGGGCCATAAAAGCTTAACTTGAGAATTAAAGTGGTCTTCAAGATAAGTGATTAAGTTTCAAATCTAAGTTTCTTTTTAAGACTTCTTTGATAACAAAGTGACAGACGTGCAAGCAATCTGCTGTACTTATTACTTGGCGAGCTTGTTGGGATGATGCGGAATATGACTGTAAGTGCATGTTTTAATTGACCCGTTCATTAACTTTATTCTACTTTTGAATATATCTAATCGACTACTTGCTACCTGCGTCGCGAACATATAGATTGTTCAACCCGAGATTGATGATCCATCATGTACTTTCATAGAAATCATGCTGCAGAAAAGACCTCTTCTTATTTGATGCTACCCTGGTACTCCTTAAACCGGGGTAATATTTTGGTAATAATAAAATAATAACTGCATACTATCAAACCGTAGGCACAGAATAGATTATGTAGTACCCGTAGGTGCTCAATTTGGGAATATAAAAAAAACTTTTTACTGTCGAAAGAGCAACGTAACAAAAAATGGATCGGTGATCTTATAGGAATAATTCAGGTCCTCTTTTTATCGGTGCTCTTACACTAAAATAAATGTTGGTTGTTTGAGAGCACAGATCCTATAAAAAATATTTCCATTTTTATAGGATCTGTGTGGACCTCTTATTTTATGTGATCCGAGGATGTACGCCAACTTTATGCTCGCGAGTTTAAAGTGCGCGTGTTACATCTTCATTATATGCAAGTTCTAGCATGTCTAGACAAAATGATAATAACTTCTAGTCTTGAATAATTTTATCGCGAGCCTTGATACTGAATTACAATGTTAGTTTAGCTTGTACACGCCCTGTTTGCTAAATTAGTGTGAATTAATATCGCATTCGGGGATAGAATGGTGGAGCTATCACGTTTCGTGGATATTACATTTCTGTCATCAGTTTGAGTCTCTTGTCTTGACTTCAACTCCTAATATTCATTAGAATTTCAGTTAAATTAGTACCTACTAAATTGGTAGTCTTAGTGTGAAAAACAGTTGTTTTTTTGAAGTAAATAGTTATATTCAAAGTAATCAGAAATAATGTGATAAAGTGAAAAAAAGTTAGTTACTACGGCTTTAATAATTAAACCTGACCAAAATCAATGACAGCCAGTGGATAGCACAGAAGTTAATCTATTATATAAAAGGCTTTGTCCTGACTGACTGACAGACAACGCACAGCCCAAACCGCTGGACGTATAGACTTGGAAGTTTGGAGGGTGGCTTCCTTTTATAACGTAAGCACGTGCTAAGAAAGAATTTTTGAACATTCAACCCTTAAGTGGGCAAAAAGGGTAAAAACGGTTGTATGAAAAACCTACATTTCGTGGCGTATCGTTTTGAAACTTAACACATACAAAAACAAGTATAAAAATAAAAGAAATGGTACCTTTTAGTTTTTCAAAATTCAACACTTAAAGGGGTTAAAAAAATTGTTGAAATTTGTATAAAAATACCGTATCATACTGAAATTTAGGATGTGTAAAGAACATACAAAATAAATAGATACGAGTCTCAGGAATTTTTGAATTTCATCCCTTAAGAGGGTAAAAATACAGAAAAGGGTTCCGTCGTAAGACGTTCGCATGGGCAAAACCGCTAATGCTATAATCTTCAAATTCGAAGATAAATTGATTCTATGACGTAGTTATATTAAATTACGAAAGATTTTTTGAAAATACAACCCCCAATGGGATGAACGGGTAAATAGTATTTGTATGATAAACTTACATTTAGTACTGTATAGCTTTGAAACTTGGCACATACAACAAAATAAAATAAATGAAATGGTACTTTTTAGTTTTTTGTTTTTTGTTTTTTTCGACACATAAGGGGGTTTATTTGCAGGGGGGGGGGGGCATTTCTTGAATTTCATCCCCTGAGGGGTTAAAAAATATAGGATTAGGTACATCGTAAGATGCTTGCGCGGCCTAAGCGCTGAAGCTAAGATCTTGAAATTTCGAATACGTTCATTACATAGGGTTGCAATGCAATGAAATAGAATTCATGAAAATTCAGCCTTTAAGGGGGTGAAAAGGGTAAAAAGTCTTTGTATGAAAAAACCTTTATTTCTTAAAGTAGGTACTTATGGTTTTTAAACTTAGACTATAAAAACGAGTTAAAATGAAATGGGTTTTCTTTGTTGTTTGGGATTCAACCCCAAAATCAGTGGTTGAGCTTTGTAAATAAAAAAAAATACCGTAATGTATTCAAACTTGGATAGTTCTTTCGATATGAAAAATGTTGCTTTAAATTGGTTTTGAGAGGGATCACTTACGTCGTTGAAATAAGGGATGAAACTTTGTACTTTAAGTTACAGTGATGAAAATTGGCATTGTATATACTTTTTAAAACAATCGTGCTACAGTAACACCTTTTGGCAGGGTTGATTTGAAGGGGTAAAATGGAAGGAAGTTTTGTTTCTTCTTTTTCGAAGTCACGTTCGTAAAACCAGTTATTATTAGGTAGGTGGGTTTAAAAAGAACAAAAATGGGTGGTGTATTTTAACATTTTTCGCTTTAGTGTCAAACTATACCTACAAAAAATATTGATGTCAATTACTACCAGATATCTCAAAAATTACATATTTCATCCCTGCCTCTCATAATGCCACACGATGCCTGCACGAGGCCTCTTAAGGTGGAACGTTTTACTCAGCGCAGCAAATTAAAATTTTCATGCCTTTTTCGCCAAAAATCGCCTCATTGCTCAACGTGAATACATGAAAATTGATTTAACGTAAATAAAAAGAATGTATCAACAAATCACAATTAAAAGTATCACTTATATCATTGGTTTAGCGACACATGGCAACAAATAAATTTCATCTTGGCTTTTCAGTCTAATGCCATATTATGTCGCTAAACCAATGCTATCTAGGTGATACTTTTAGTTGTAATTTATTGATACATTCTATTTATTTGCACAAAATTAGTTAACATGTATTCACGTTGAGTAATTAAGCTATTATTGGCAAAAACGCATGAAAATTTGAAATTGCCGCTCTGAGTAAAACGTTCCACCTTAAGATTAAAAGGATTTAAAAGTAACGTTTTTAGTTAGGGAATCTATAGGACTTTTTAAACGCCTCCCAAAAAAGTTAGTTTTAAGGTAACTTTATCCCGGAAATATAAACGGTTCCTGAGAGATAAGTAGTCCACGCGGGCGAAGCCGCGTGGTAGAAGCTAGTTACTTATAACTAAATAATAGGTATGTACGATTTTTAAAAGAGATTATTTTGAATCGGTATATCGGTATTTTACTAGGTGGTAGGACTTTTCTGCAAAGTTCGTCTAGGTAGGTACCACCGCTTAGACAGTTATTCTGCCGCCAAGCAGTAGTGTGCAAGCACTACTTTGTTCCAGTTTGAAGGGCAATGGAGCTAGTGAAATTACTGGGCAAATGAGACTATATGACCTGATTTCACAGTCTAGTAATCTGATTACAAGACTGTGATGTCTCAGAATGACGTGCGCAACAGTGCAGTGTCACGCGGAACTTTATTATTTTAAAGTATCGAGTGACAATGCAGCTGTTATGGACGGTCGTGTCGTTTAACATCAGGTGAATGACTAGCTCGTCACGTCATTCATTCTCATAAAAAAATGACAATATCCAAAATTTTTGTTAAAGTATAAACTTACTAGTAATTTTGGTACTTTACCAATTCGACCAAGGCTAATTTGGTCATGAAACAGGAGATCCCTCGAAACACAAAACGTCTCCAAAAAGATCGGAGCTCAAGGGCCCTTCAAACTGTTAAAGGTTTTATTTTACTTTTAAATCTGGGAGATTTACATTTGATCGGTGCTTAACCATTTCCTACCGAATTATTTTGTTGTAATTGTAACGAAGTTATGAAGTAAGCGTTGTTACTTGTTGCAATTGCAACTAAATGGAATTTTGATCCGCGGTCAAAAGCGTCCAAACAAACGCGAAAATAAAATCTCTGCCATCCGTGCTCTCTCGGTCATAGAATACATAGTTTTTTTTTACATCGGACTTATTTAGCATATGACCACGCTCTCACCTGATGGAAAGTGACGATGCGATCGAAGGTGTAGCATGCTAGCTAAGTAAGTACCTATTTACTCTTCTCTTGAATACGCCCGGGTCATATATTGTCGGAAACACAGACCTTGGAAGGGTCATTCCTTAGCAGTTCTAATTAAGAACGAAGAATCAAACCGCTTGGTACGAATGGATGGTATTTCGACCATGGATGGCGCCTAGCCGAGCGTCTAGAGGTCCGGTAGTGGAATGGTGACGGGGAATAAGATCGTGCAGTTCTTGTGCACATACAAAAACAATACCAGCTCCATCAAGTCTAGCTCCATCTCCAGCTCTATCACATTTTCGATCGAGCTTTTACCAATTACCTGTTTTTGCAATGTCCGGTATCGAATACCAATATGGTTTCCTTTTTGTTCCCTGTCTATAAAGCGTCCGAAAACGACACACAATGATCACTGGACATAGAAAAATCAAGAAAAAATCTTGGACTCGTAAGATTAGAAATTAAAAATAGGCCTCCGTGACACGTTTCCAATAAGAGTAACCAGAGTTAATGCCGCGTGTTTCTAACTCGTGGCCACGTTAAAGCCTCATTAGGCGTCGGCATAGAATTCCCGGCTGTATAGCGTACTGACGGGTAGACAAGTGTAATCCAAAAATATTACGGCCACTAGACACCCCGCCGCTTCATCTGTTTTTCGCGGAAGCTGAATTTTCCGTGATTAAAAGTATCCTAAGTATGGCATAACGGCAATAAGCAGTTCGTGTGCCAAATAACATCCGAATCGCTTCAGCCGTTTTGCCATGAAAGCCATGTAAACAAACGAGTGAAAAGTGCCTAAAAGGTAAACTATCCCAAATCGCATAGTTTGGGACCTACGATGCCACAGACAGACACAAACACAAGCTGTCAAACGTTCAACTTAAAACAACGCATTGTTGGTGGGGGCCAGAAAAGTATCTAATACACTTTTTAACGCCTCCCCAATTGTGATACATGCGGAGTCATAGAAGATGTTTATCATCTTCTAGTGGAATGTGATCGGAGCCAGACAATGAGACAACACATGAGCAGTCAATATGGGTTGAACCTTAATAATAGCGGTGAACTGCAAATTATCTTGTCCATGCCATTGTGCGAAGCGGCTAAGACGCTATTCACAATGTTGTTTGATATAGTTAAATAAGAGCGATCAAATGCAAGGAATGACGGGGCTGTCATAGTCGATGTCGACTCAAAGTCCCAAAAAAATGATTAAAAAAAAAACTTTTTAACGCAACTGTACTCCACATAGTAAAGGCTAGTGTACACTACAAGTGTACATACGCCGCGACGCGTTAACCCGACGCGACGCCTGTTTGTTAACGCCAATTACGACCTGTTATATTGTTAACGATATCAGGCCATATGTTTTGACAAATACTAGGTAGTGTAAATACAACTATTCAAATTCTAAATTCTTTATTTAAGATTTTTTTTTTAGAGATTTGTACATAAAAAATTGCAAACTTACATTGACTAAAAGTAAAAAACTGTTTTTAAATCGTAGTGTGTATAGCTAAATGCCTGTTAGCGCACATCTATGTTCATTACCCAAATGTTTGTCTTGAGTGGGAATCGAACTTACAGTCTACAGTTTAGAAGGCAGGCGGCTAACTGCGCTGTGAGGCCAACAATAAAACCAATAAAAGAGTACCTATACTTCTACCGTAATTACTAATCGGGGCAGTAATTAACAAAAACGGATAAACAATTAATTACACGTTATTTACACTACGATTAACTAATGGTTTCATTCAATTAATTATATAAACTGGTACGAAATGAAATACTTTACTACATAATCCAGCACATGTTAACTCAGTTAAATTGATGTATTGCAAATAGGCTATTTTTAGCACATTTACAAGCCAAAATGAGATTTGTACCTACTTAAAACACTTAAGGGCTTGTGCAAGGCCAGCGCGAATTCACGTCAAAGCCACAGAATAGATGTATAGTACTAGGCCAAAGCGGGGATGAGCCAGGGGCCGAGCGGCAGGGGCGGTCTAAGTTAAATTGGTTCCAACGCGCAATAGTTTAGGTAATTTATTATTACACTGAATATAAAGGGTATTTTAAAAATCCGCTATACATAAACCCTCCATTATATTTAAATTCAACTACTACACAAACTTTCATGATCTTATTTAAAGTATTCATTGAATAATTGCTGTTTATTTGTACGGTTTGGAGGTAACTTTGTAATTTTTTTCTATCGAGAAAATTTTATTAATTCGTGTTTTCACTATACATTTGCAGTAGCATTAGTCCTGAACTTTAACATATATTAATTTCAAAGTCATTGTTGCAATATTGTTGACAGGATACTGCTTCAAGCTAAGCCGTTTTAAGCAATTTAGCGTTGTATTGGCTCTTAAATAATTGTAGATAAGTACTAAGCACTTGTTATTATACTGCATTAAAAAATATTGGTGCGAGAGCCCACTGCAAAAATACCTACGTCATCGGGTACCTCAATGCGATCTAAAGATAGCCTATTGCGCGTATTATTTATTTTTTGTGCTCTTTGGGCCACAGTCGAGTAAGTGAGTAAGTAAATAGGTATCAATAATCATAAAACGACTCTCCCGGTCCATTGTATTGTCTTTGACAAAGCTTGTAATGTTGTCGCATAACATAAACACATCAACGTTTTGTGTCGGGTATGTTATCCAACACTAAATAGTAACCTTCGAAACGATAGCCTCATCAGCTTACTCATTTTGAAATACAAATTGCCATATGGGAAATTGCATAATGACGTCATTCATTAAACCTATCAATATATATATAGTATCCTAGTACTTATAATAAAAAAAAATGTAAGTAGTTTCTTAGATTTCTCTATATTTTCATAACCTAAAATAGCAATGAAGGTCGACAAATTTTGGACATACCCAATTCTTTAGCTTAATATAAAAATATATTTCTACCAATGTCCGACGCGCATTAACAAAAATAATCGTAGTATTCGTAGAATTTCGTCTGGTAGCGATAACGGAAAGGTAGATAGATAGTAACACTTAAAAAGACACTAACACACCATCATCATCATGTAATTTGTGTAGGAAATCGGAGTAAATACTTAATTCAGCGATTTCAGGATAAAATAACATTGCGAAAACGTGTCTTATGCTTATCGACTGGGGAACATAACTTCGCGGAAAATATGATTAAATTCGTTGTGCGAACAAACACAACTCTGGTAGGTATTTGCCTAAGTTTTATTATGCTAAGGTTGTGTGCGCCGGGCGTGACTTCTGCCGTCTTCACCGCAGCTGGTCTTCGAAAACAATGAGATATGAGTACTTCGCTTACTCACGCCATTGTAATGTGTATAGAATAGCTAGGAGTTCATTGCTTTGTACTGGCGGAAAGTAGGCATCTTTTGAAAAATGTTTGAGGTAAGGAAAGAGAAGTGTGGACTCCATACTTATCTTCAAGGATTCATCCGATTCATCTCTATGACAAATACGTAATCTGACGAATATTTGATGTACTAAACGATTTAAGAAAGCAGTAGATCTATTCACCGAAGCAGTTATTATTCTTATATCTACTACTTTTATGCACTGGCTTAGACTTTTGTATGTTCCTACAAATAATATGTGAAAGTGTATAAAATGCGTTTGTGTAGACTTGACCAATGGGCGTATTTGGAAATTTTCATGATTTGACGAATTACCAATTTGACAAAAAAAAATCGGCAATTGTCGTGCTACCTTTTTGTATGTTACCTTCAACTACATAGTAGGTACTTAGTTGTTCCTTATTATGTACCCAGTGTATTGCGAAGTCGTCCTAAGCGAAGCAGTCATGGAGTGAAAGAAATCAGTCATTGGCGAGCGCTCTCCGTGTCTGGTTGCGTTATTGTATTGTAGTCATCGATTTATGCTAAGTCAAGATTTCATTCTTAAAATGGTCAATTTGTGAATGAAATCTCGATTTCACGATTGAGTGTCGTTCTGTAATATGCGCCTTAGAGTTAGGGCGGATTTTAGGCCAGTTTGGGTTTAAAGAAAAACCGCAATTCTAGGATAAAGTGTTAGTACAGATTAATTTGTAAAGGAAAAATTTGAACCACGAGCGGGACTTGAACCCGCATCCATCCGTCCCTAAAGCCGGGACATGCTTTACTTAAGCTACCGTGATGACAAGTGGTCTCATGTCCGAATTTATCCTTCACCTTTTACAACCAACTTACGCTCGTGATTCAAATTTTTCCTTTACAAATTAATCTGTAGATTACGCTGAGCAGGCGATACTGCTATAAAAATCATAAATAAAGTGTTAGTACTTCAGTAGACACCAAAATAGAAAAAAGAAAAGATAGAAATTAAAGAAAGAAATAAAAAAGAAGAGGAATAGAAGAAGAATACAAATTAGTAGGTCATAAAAATGTGACAAGATAATGAACATAACGATAAGCAGACATACTCGTAGTATAACAGTAAAATAACCACTACATAATAGCTGGCAAAAAATACGACGTCACCATTTCATCAAAAAGAACTCTCACATTGTTACCGAAAGTTCAAAACAATCGACTGCTTAAGCAACTTCTCAACTTGTTCATGTTTCGCTGATATTGCTGAATCGAGAACAGTAAAAAGTGAAAGGTCATTATGAAACTAGCGATATCAATTGTAGCCGGAATAAGTCTCGCTTTACTAGTTCTGTCTGTCGCCACTGAATATTGACCTAGAATCTGAGGACTGTCTAGGTCTGCCTATACACGATCGATAGTGACCACTAAATGAAATACATTTATTCCTCAACTCAATCAAAGATAAGGGCGCGCCTTACGAACAAAGTCTTGTTAACCGCCGTTTATAGAGTGAAGTAGCTATGTTATCAAAAGTGACGTAATTTCAATTATTGGATATAATGTGGTATATTCAAACAACTCGAACTCAAGGGCAATGGTTCTCAAGTGACTAGGCTAGGTAGCTAGCTAGTATTATTCAGACATTGTTCACGAACATGACAGTTTGAAAATCCAGCAGACGTATCTGATTGTGGACTATAACTGCTTAGCAATAAGAACGTCCTTTATCAGAAAGAATATATCCGTAACTTCTGCACTGAATTTCCTAGTGGAAAGGAATGGAATGGAACACATTACCAGCGTCATTGTTTCCTGACAAATATAATCCGGGAGTTTTTAAAGCTAGAATGAACCGGTATCTTCTAGGCAAGCATGCTCCATCGTCGACCGTGTCATCACTTACCATCAGGTGAAATTACGGTCAAATGTGGGCCTATTTAGTTATAAAAAAATACATTAGCGTTTTTTTAACACTTCTATTAGTTGTTGTTATCATGTACAGATTAACCGTAGTCAAATTTTAGCCCATCGTTGATAAAAAACGACGCGACTACTTTCAAAATAACTAAAGATAAGAGTGACTTTATAAATATAAATAAAATGCACAATTCTCGGCGCTACCATACGATACCATACCATACCAACCTATCCAACATAAATCTGTCTTTCCTGAACTATACGAAGGTAGTCACTACATTTGTCATTTTGCATCTGCAAATATCATCGCCTGCAATTCCTTTGAGGGTTGTCGTTGCGTCGTTCCCACGCAAACACACTCACTGGCGCACCAGTCCTAATTACCGATATTACTAGGCGCCTGTCTGGATTGAGGGTCGTGCCAACTGCGTTTTTTGCCCGCCCAGGGATTATCAGCTCACTAAAGCTTTTTGCAAGGCTAGGGGTGACTTAGTTTTCCATATTTGTTGACATAGTAGGATGCACAATGTGTGTACTATGCGTCATCGTTCCAGTTTTGAACCCTTTGCAATGGCATCAAATCTAGCCACAAATTTGGCAGCAAACCGATTTTCACGAGCCACTTCGAGTTACTTCTTGCTTAAAGCTGACCTTACACTTCACCAAGTCCCATGTGAACCTTTTATTTTACGGCTATCCTGATGGCACTGACAGCTATACTGCCACGAGCTTATTCCTATCGTGTTCATGTTCCCGATATATGCCATCGGCGTATCGCAAGCAACTACACATACCTAATATATCTACTGACATCAAATGCCTGTTAAAATGTCGGTCATACTATCCACGTCTGAAGTTCACTCCGCAAAACCAGCCTTAATTTAGAGGGAAACTTGAGAGTCCTCACATGCGGGAGTTCGGGACAGTGGCAAAATGTTAATTGCTATCATTGTGACAGAAGTTTGCCGACAATTAGGTGGGGTTATGTGGCACAATAGTGGCTTATGAAGTTATAACAATGAGACGCTTCAGATGTGGGCCTCGCTTTAGAAATATTTTGTTGTTATAGTAGCGATAGCATTGTATGAAAGCAGCATTCAGAGAGTCGTTTTGGTTATCTGTAAAATTTGGGCTCGGAAACGACTTTAACAAACTTGCCAAGGTCTTTCACAACACAGAAATATGGGGTCAAATTGTCCAGCACTCAGATATAATAATATGTCCCATGTAACGTAATTTGCACTTTGATGTTGCATCTTTAATTCGGGATGCCACAAAAGGTAAGCGAAAAGTACAATCTCAAAGTCTCAATAAGAACCATTCCAATATTGCTAGAATGTCACGAGTCTCACGAATTCTAAAACCAATACTGAAACCTGATTCAGTAGGTACCCCAGTACGGCCTACATATAAATAACATCTAACAAAGAACTACTTCACAGTTCAGGAGTTTCATTACCGTCAAGATTCGGGATCATTTCGTTGATGATAAGTTTGCCCTAGTTCAAACCACTTGTGGATTTTTTCCTTCCTTCCCCTTTCGCTCTCTATCTTTCATAACCCGCCCCGTCTGCACGTTAGGCTTATGTAACCATAATATCTGTATGATCTATACTAAACATGTAGCCTTTTTCATATCTTCTGGAAATTGGTTCGCGTGATCGGACTATTCATGCAAGAGATCTTTTGTTTAACGTTATGATCTGTCTTGATTAGATATCTATATTGTCCTAATCTTCTGAGCAGTTGCTATGATATATCTAAAATATTTCATGGAGTTTTGACATCGAATCGATCATTTTCTCATGTTCATAATACACACTAAAATATCCTTATATTTAGTCTGTATATTTGATTAGGTAACATATTTGTTTTTTCCACGGCAGATAATGCTGTCGCAGTAAAATATTGCCTGTATAGCCTAAAACGTTACATTTTATCGTTGCAACGTAAACCGTAACGCAAAAAATACTATTTCTCGTTACGAGGGTAATAAAAAGATCGATTCATGACGTACTTGGCTCTACCATTATGTTTTATAGTATCTCTCGAACTGGGTAAAACCGGTTAAGTTCAACCCTTAAAAAACCCTTCTGTACACCTGTTTCAAATTTATTCACCATTCAAAATCATTCTTCCGCGTCCACGAACGCTTTGCATTTTTATTCATTTGTCATTAAGATAGGGGTTAGGGTTGCCAACGTACTGAAAATCTCATGGTAGTTTTTCGACACTCATAACCTGTTATTGACTAACTTTTACTTACTTATTAGCAAGCATTTGTTTCGAAGTATATTTCAACTGCTGAGATGATAAGTTGCTAACGTGTTTGGTTTATGTCTTATAAAAATACTAAACTACAACATGTTCTACCTTTGGCTTTGTCTCGAGGCCTTAGCTAAACGTTTTTATTTTCCTCCATCTAAAACTTAAAGAGTGACGCATAATAATGTGTGTCTATATTATATAAAAAATGAAAAGTGGCAACCCTAACCATCACAATTAGGGGCGATCACAAAAACTGCGGGGCGCCAACTAAAATATGTCGCACAATCGTCCCTCGTGTGTTCTATTTGTGATTTAACGAACCATGATTGTGTTATAGTATAGCGCTCGGTAGCACCCCAATGAATCCAATTTTCGGCGTTGTTGTTACCCCTAATTTATTGCAACAAGTGTAGCTTTTTGAAAGCTCAACTTTTTTGACATTTGGCATGTTAATCATACGTTTGTGTTCAACCTATTGTTCGCTGTAGAAGAGACGTTGCGTGTAGAATAATAAATACATAAATTGACATCAAACACGTGTGCATGTGCAGTTAGGTTTACTTTGTGCAAATCAGAATAGAAATTATTATATTTGCATTTCTTAACAATATTATTATGATTCTTTAGCCATGGAACTGAACCAGGATAGATCTACTGACGTTTTTTTATAGGTAGTTATTTTGTTTCAGGTTCTAAGATATCAAATGTTTCAAATATGAAATCCGATCATTCCCGGCTGTTCTCAGAGTTATTGACATTCCATCAGAATACAGGTACGAAGATTAAGATCATAAGCTATTTGATAACGAAAATTCATTAGCAGGTAACAGAGCTATTAAATAACCAATATCTTTAGACCATATTGGGCTCTATAAAAACTGAATTAATTCAGCTGTTGTTAATGAAAATTCGGTCATGCAAAAAAATAATTGGTTCCTTCACAAAGGCGGTTCTCTATTTCCGATGAGCAGAAATTTTAATTTAAAAAAATGCGCTACGCTAACTCTGCGTGAAATTTCAGCGGCGAAAAGTTGTGACGCGGACAAATTATTTTTTGTGAATTATTAAAAATTTGAATTTATTATAACCGTTTCCGTTCCGACCGGCTCCTCTTTAAAGAAGTCCGGCATTGTTTTGTATGTTATTATAATTAACCTACTGCAATATTCTTGTCAGGCATTATAGGAGGATAGTTTGTCAAGATTCGATTGATCATAAAGTATTGCAATTTGGCTACATTCTCCTATTTGACGTTTATATGTTTCATTTTTAAAAGGCTTGGATAAGCTTCTAAAGTAGCGTTTTATGGGGTAGCCTGTGGCTAGCAGTGACTTCTTTTTTAACGTCTTCCAGCTGATGATGTGTGATTCGTCTTACTATACTAATTGGATTTATGCTCAACTCACTGCATGGCTTAGGTTAGGTCTCACGGCTCGCCTTTGCTATCCGTTTATCTTTCGTGATTCATTTCACATTTTTCCCTGGATCTTCTCTGTGTTTTGATATCATCGACTTACCTTGCTAGAGGTCTTTTACGGTTGCGGCATCCTCCACGTGATCACCATTCAACGCGAGTTCAATATCATTTCTTTTTGTCACCACTGCCTTTTTCATAAAATCAACGCAACATTTCGAATGTAAAGAAGTTTCAATATTAAGAGTTCGTATATATAATGAGATTAAGTACTCTCATTCACAAACACAACGCCCTCGGGGCAACCAAAAGGCCCTACGCGGCACTTGTGGGCCAAACTCGTAAAACTCGTCACCGCCAAAAGTTGTAACCGAACCAGTACTTCATCCGTATTAGAAATTCATGGCGTCCGTAACAATCTATATGCAAAATAGGTGTAAACAACTCACATACATTCCACCACTTAAACGGTTCCCCGAAACGTTTGCCGTTTTATAAAATCATTTTGCACAGTTCATTAGTAAACCTGATATATATGCGGAGTTATTTACAATGTTTGCTGGTTGAAAAATGTTCGATGGTACGCAGTGAATCTGGGGAGTTATTCGGTTATGTATGTCCCTACATTTCGCTTCGAGTCACGTGATGACGGATTTTGTCAAATCAGTAGGCACTACACTTTGAGGCCGCTTCTTGCCCGCAGTTGTGATAGTACACGGACAGTTAACCGGGCAGGTGTTAATTCTAATTATCCATGGTACATTAATAGTCCTGTTTGAGAGGCGTTCATCATCATCAACAGCCTGAAGACGTCCACTGCTGAACATAGGCCTCCCCCAGAGCACGCCACCTTGAGCGGCTGCTCGCCTCCTGCATCCATCGGCTCCCCGCGGCTTTCACCAGGTCGTCGGTCCACCGAGTGGGGGGCCCGCCTACGCTGCGTCTTCCGGTTCGTGGTCGCCACTCGAGAACCTTTCTTCCCCATCGGTTGTCAGTTCTACGAGCGATGTGGCCTGCCCATTGCCACTTAAACTTACCAACTCTAAGAGCTATATCGGTCACTTTAGTTCTCCTGCGGATCTCCTCGTTCCGGAGCTTATCTCGCAGGCGTTATTTTGTACAAACCATAGCAGTGGCGCAGTCGACACTGAAATGCATGTAGGTGGTTGTAGGACTTCTGTATCGGTCAATCAGATTCTCGCTGCTAGAAACGTGCGTTGTAAATTGAACTGTAAAGACACAAAAACAAGATGACCTACACGATTCTCCAACGCACCACCCGAGTCGTGAGACGTTGGGCCTCGTAAATCTGTAGCCCATTGAGACTGTTCGAAGAGAAACTTAAGATTCAACAGATACGGTAAATCTAATACCCGAACAAAGACTAACTTAAATTGCATTTCTAACTTAAATGGTAACTAGCTATTGTTCCTTCAAAGCGCCTTCGGCCCGAAATCGCCCCTTCGGTCTACAAACCCAGTCAATCCACTTGCTTTATTTACCTACCTCGGGACCGCAAACAACGTTTTGAATATATTCAAAACTTACAATTAAATTCCCGTAAAATTTCCACAGAAATTAATGTAAACATTTGCAAATTGGATTATGCAAACTATACGGGGGTCGTAAATATTCTGTAAGGAACGATTTCCTGCGTCATAGATTACTTTGATTACGCCGAAGTGACATTTCAAATAGCTGCCTAAACTTTATAGTTTGCACATAGACGATTCCACTTGACATCATTAGCGCCACACGTAAGTAGGGCAACCAAGACGAAGCTAATTTACATTTGTAGTCCTCCCTTTGTGTATTATCTTTAATCATGTACGGTCCGTAATAAAGGGTAACAGTCTTGCACATAAACAAATATCTCATTTTAAACCTACCCTAATTTATAGAGGCTTTAAACTTGCGAGAAGCTAAGCTATCAAGCGTGGGTGAGATTAGAGGGGCCCTCATTAGGCTGAACTTCTCGTCTTTACGGTAAAAGATAAACTTTTTCAGGAGGATTAAGATGTTGAGGAAATGGTTACAAATGTTGCAATCGATAGTTATTGAGATCCGGATTGTAGAATGCTGCTTTTGGGATAAAGCAGAAGGAAGATTGTAGGCTTAATTGTCGATCGTTACCTTGATGTTCATTACATTTTTGAAATATTTTAACGTGTTGGCGAACTATTACACTAGTTCAAATTGCCTGAAAAACTAGTTTAAAAGATATGACTAAAGAGTTCTAATAGGCAGAAACTTTATTTCCTATAGTACTAGAGACGTTGTTTGATATTTCGTAGTCCAGGGTCTATTATAGAAGTGCAGAAACGTTAATCTGCTAACATTTCTTCTAAATGTCAAGACCGAAATCTTACTTCCGAGTCCTCAGCCTACATAATGTAATATTGTACCCAAGTTTACACTCCAAAACGTTACCACAACATTTTCAATCAAAAACGGATTTACTTGGTATACCTTAAACACATTTCCGACTTATTTCATGTGAGCAACGAAAAAATCCCAAGATGAAAAACGGCAGATCCGATATTCAATCATGCCTACACGCACAATGCGAGCTTATTCCAAATACCAACGTACCAACGTTAATACTCTCCACATGGAAGGGCTGATGCGACGTATGAAAAACGTGAACAGAAAAATACGTAGGTATACGGTTTGCGGAAGAGAAACTTTCTGACTACGCGTAATATATGAGAATCTCGGTAAAAATTCTTAACATGTGCAGAAAGGTAAGCATAGTAGAGGAAGAATTTTCAAATGTCCTTTATTGGACATTTTAGTTGTAGCATTCTTTGTTCAAGAGTCCTTATTGATATGACAGGAAGGCGTAGATCAAAGCTAAAAGCATGTATTGGTAGTACAAATAAGTATTTTAATCCGTAGCTTCTTGGTCATAAGTTAACTCACCATGCGTTCAGCTGGGCTGGATTCGTCTATGGCCCATGCTGAGCTCAGACTATATTGTACTGCAGTGTACATAGCAACAATGTTCGCACACACAAGTACAAAGAATAGGCAGGCTATGTGCAAGTTTTTAAATCAGAACTGTTTTAGTTGCTTAGCAGAATTATTATTATTATTTGGTCACTGTGTACAGTTTGTGCAAATAAAACGTTTCTTTCTTTCTAGTTGCAAAGTAAAAGATACCACAGCCATATTTATGAACATCAGGCAGTAGTTCTGACGACTAAGTTAATGCTGTAAAATCGTGCTTTTGATTGCGGTTAACTTTTTGGTGATGATAATAATGATCATGATTATGTTGTTTGATTTGCACTTTTATCACCATGGCCATGATTAATGAAGTTCAAAAAAAGTTAGATAAGTAAAAAGGTTGTACGACTCAGATTTATAAAAGAGGACTGTTGATTTTCCTATTATCGAAGGTCGTGACGTAGTGAAGGTCGTGACCTTCGCCCTATATTTTAGCTTCGAAATGATACGCCTTCTGAAGTTATCTGACTGTCAGTGATCTTTGATCTAGTAATATTTTTGTAAAATAGGCTTTTAACAATGGGCAATTTTTAAAATTATTTGATATTTATGTATATTATACTCTCCTCTCTCTTTGGGGGAGGCCTATGTTCAGCAATGGACGTCTTCAGGCTGTTGATGACGGTAATGATGATGATATTATGCTAAGCATGACTTAGCTACAGCGATCATCCATATCGAATCTATGGAGTAACTTTTACAATAACTATTTGCTAAACCTAAAAATAGGAAGAAACACGTTTTATCAAAAACGTAACTTAAATCCCGGAAGTAAACAATATAGGTGTACTAGTCCGGAAGCACGCATGAGCATGACGCACGGTGTATCAAAGTTGGGCACCATATCCACCAACTTATTATAACCAGTATTAAAGTTCACATTGCCTTGTATAATTTCTGTTGTAAGCGACATGTCTAGTGTCTACCATATCACGAACGTTTAGGTTATGCTGGCATATAGCAACGGCTATTGCTAATTTTTCAGTCCATTTGAACTTCATTTAGATGTTTACAGAATTGTTAACGCTTCATTTTGAAAAAGTCTTCGACTTTGTTGTTACGATTCCCTTTTATTTAAGTAAATATTGTTTCGAAAAGTAGTCTAATTTAAGAAATATAAAAACATTGTACCGTGAGAATAAATAAAAGAAAGAGATACGTAAAAACAAGTTCATGTGAATACAAAAAGTATCAAACGTTTTTCTTAATTTCTTATTATTTCAGAACGCATTCTATTTCAAGAAAAGTTAGATTCTAAAGGCAACGAAGGTCTACCGCGAATGTTATCTGCCAATTATTTCTATAATACATAGGTATATAAAGCTTTTATTTATATTATTACATTATCCCATTCCTTTCCCGTCCGACCGATCCTCTCGCCTAGGAATCTCGGTCATTACATCTTACTCAGGATCAACTTTAACGGTCCATGAATTTACCTTTATGCGCTGCTCTACGAAAATTGCAATGACCGGAACATTGCTTTGCCATGTGGTACTACTGCACTGTGCTTGTCAATTTAAAATATCGATGTCAAAGCGCTCATTCCTGATAATTGAGCGACAATTATTGAGCGGCGTCCCAAGAAGCTTATCAATGATGACTATGATGATGACTAGTTAAAGGGAGAATTCAAAGTCTTGAACACAGACGCAAGGTCGCCGCTCTGCCAGTCTTCCATCGGTTACATTTTGGAGAGTGTGCGCATGCACACTCCCCCCCCCCATCCCCTCCCCATCCCCATCCCCATCCATCCCCTTTCCATCATAGAACTACAAGGCTTGGTGATTCTTCACATCCTTACGTCGTTAGTGTACCATAAGTCCGTACTAAGCGTTTTGCTGAGTCTTTCATAGTCCGAACGGCCAAGGGATGGTGTTCCCATCCCTTGGCCGTTCGGACCAATGCTCTTCCAGCAACAGTGTTTCTTCATGGGTATAACCGGGGTCTTTTCAAGTCAAGAGCGATTGGGCATCATGGGCAAACGTGCTCCACCTTAGAAGCTTCGTCACTTACCATCAGGTGAGTTGTTGTCAAATGTATGCCCATTTTGGCATACAAAATAAAAATCTACTAGCTATAACCACAGAATACGGAAATAGTAGTTCTGCATTCTGCAGCTGTACCAGATGCTCCCATTCGCAATCCGCCGCTAAATAAATAAAAATCAGTTTAAATTCCCGTCCAATAAAGACTGTTACAAGATTGACGGTTAATTTCATTGCTCGTCAGTCTCCATTGAATCATTTGACGACATCGTTCGTTCAATTAAAATCAAATTTATGTTCCCCTTGTTTGATCACCCTTTAGATGCCGAAGGTAATAAGACCACGACACGATCTTAAACAAAATTGACAAGAAGAAGGTTTCCTTGAAGTGTTTTGTCTACGTTGGAATATTTTGTTCCAAGAATGCTCCATTCCTTTTTGTGCCACAAGGACGAGAGTTCTATCTCATTAAAAGCGCTATCTGTGACCCACTCTATAACAACTTTAGTCTCTATTAATACTTGACTTCATAAAATCTGCTTTGTTCCGCTTTTTTGGTTTCGTTAAAACTTTTTGTATGTGATTTTTCTGTATCTGACTTCCTCAGTAATAACCTCTACTAATATAAAAGAGAAACGTTGTCTACTTGTAAGCGTGTATGTTTGTTTGTTTGTCTAGCTTTTCCCGTGACTGAACAGATTGGGATGAAATTTTGGACGTAGGTTGCTGATTGTTACACCACCGTCTGCTGTTGACTTCATCCAATTACTGTCCATCCAAAGGTTGCTTGGAAGAGATCGCTTTTAGTGATAATGCCGCCATTGTCATATCTACTTTATGTCGTTAAGTACATATATGTTATTAATTAATTTTGTGTTAAAGAGTTTTTGGATTGTATTGTATTGTATTGTTCTATTTCTATTTTCACTAATTTTCAAGGTGACAAACGTTTTTACTTTTTGATATTATTGTGTTGCTTTATTTTTTTTTCTTTTAATGGTATCCAAACCAGTCAGGTACAAACAGCACTACCAAAAACGTTATATTTCAAAATACGTATAAGATACGGAAATAAATCCCCGACCATTAATTATTTAGTAATACACACTTAAGGTTTTATATGAGTAGGTTTGTTCTACGTTCCTTGCGACTTTGATAGATTAGTCTTCGTTCCTCCCACTAAATCTAGGATTCCCTGTAATCCATCACACCACAGATCTACTTAATATCACAAACCTAATATTTCTTAGTGGTTCAGCTATTGATTAATGGAGGGAAAGTACCTAAGTCTTTTATGAATGAACTCCTTTATTGCGAAAGTTTAGCTATTACTGTCATATTGAGCGTCTGCGGTTTATTTTAAGGCTAAGGTTGATATTATAATGGTTTATTGTAGAGAAAGGTCATATAGAATGAAGAGAGATAAAATACTAGATGAAACTAACAGGCGATAGGTATTAAGATAACCAAGATTAAAACAAAGAAAAGATAAAGGTATCATCAGCTCAATAGCTGAACATAGTCGCCTCCTTTACGGGTAGGGCGCCACAAAAACAATGTGTGGACATTTCACACAACGCCATCTAGCCCCAAACTAAGCATAGCTTGTACTATGGAGCCCACTTCTTCTTCTTCTTCTCGTGTAGGCAAGTGGTCAGCCCTGGTGTCAGAATTTTTAGGCCGCCCAAAGGCTTCTGATTTGGCTTAACTTACGACACCACCCGGGACCCACGGCTTAAAACGTGCCCTCCGAAGCACGGGAACCACTTACTTGGGCTTTGAGCGGCTGTTTTCGTGCAATCAAAAAAGTTTCTTTGAAAGTATAACTATTAAGTATAATTAATGTTAATTATTCTTGTTACAGGTAAGGAGAGACTACTAATACCATGCCAAGATGATTATTTTAGGGTAAATGTACTATACATAACTAGGTAGATCGATGATCTGGTGAAAACCGCGGGGAGCCGATGGATGCAGGAGGCGATCAGCCGCTCAAAGTGGCGCTCTCTGAGAGAGGCCTATGTTCAGCAGTGGACTGTCTTCAGGTTGTTGATGATTATGAAATATATACTTAAATAGATATAGTTGTAGCTTTAGGTCTAAGTGTTATATTACCTGTGTTGAGATTGAGAAGAAATGGATGTCTTCTTAAAACAAACAAAAACGACACTGTACAGGAACTATGCTAGTATCGTATCTACCAAACTACCAACGGACGAAAAACATTCATCACGACCGCTAGTTGTATCGCAGGCAAAATTTACTGCCATCCGTTACATCTGTACCATATAGTAAAACAAAAAAGCTTTCAGCATTACCCTGATACATCGAACAAATACCACCCTCTATTAGATCCTCACGTCCGCAAGAGCGATGCTACCGAAACACATAAACGAAAATCAAATACAACAAATTGAAACCCACCGTGCAAGCAATATGTAGTACGACGGTTAGCAGTGACTTGGTTTCGCATGAAAACGGAAACCAGCAGCCCTATGTGCGAATTTCATAAATAGAACGCATGACCGCTTGGGTAGAATGGGAATAACAAAAATAAACCTTGTAATCTCACCGCTAGGGGCGCTGTACATTTCTCTATTTACGCACGCGAACGCGTTAGATGCCCTTATACGGCCTAGAATCTAAAGTACGTACTGATTTTTGCTGTGAGAAGCCTCTTTAGGTAATCTGTATTACTGGCACTTTTATAATAGTTTATTTTTGTTTTGACATTCGTTGTTTATCTTGACTACTAATATACCCCTAGAAGCAGCAACATCTTTTTATTAAAAATATTATTTAATGCACTGCCTATATGCCCCGTATATAACAAGTATTTTGCTACCCATCCATACTTATCGCAACAGTTGATAATTTTTGTGAAGTTCGGATAAACTAACTCGGCACTCTACCGATGGCTTGATGTCTCATTTTGAAATAAGGTACCTACGTATCCCTATCCCTATCCCTATCCCTTCCCTACATATAATAAATGTGAAGTTCTGGTATGCTACGGAACACACACATAATTATACCAAATGTAATTTATCCCATAGGTTCAATTGTTAAAAAAATATCGCTTTCGCGATGCAGGCCACCCGGCTTTTGCCCTTTTTCCATACATTATCAAGTTTTATTTGTATCAGCGCCATCTAGGGACAATGATGTGTCGTTGTTTGTTTGTTATGACTGAACTTCTAAAATACCGAACAGATTTTCATGCAGATTTCACTAATATGCTTAGAAATAACCGGCGCTTAAAATAGGATATATTAAAATTGAAATATCAGTTATTTTTTGGTCAAAATTATTAAGTTTTCATTACGAAACGAAACGGAGTTATAAACAACATGGCCGCTTCATGGTGAGTATATTTTTGTGATTTTTGGCTACTGACAGAAACTTTATGTCATTATCTGGAGGCACAGAGTAAAGAAAAAAAAATCTGTGTAGGATATGCCCAAAGAGTAATATAACCGCTACTCTAGGAGGTAAGTAGGAACATTCTTTGCTATCTATCTATTTTATAGTTTTTCTGTTTATGCCTTTACAGGTTGTTTGGCATTTTAAGAGTAAAATAGATACGTACCAAAAAATATTAAAGCTTACATAATTTAAATTTTTATTAAATCTTTCGAATTAAAAGGTTCTGGCTTTTGGACTTACTTCCTGCATGTGATTTTACAAGCAGCAAAACTAAGTGTGGAAACCCTTTTCCGGCATTTACCAAACGGAGTTAAGTTCTAAAATGAGGTTTCAAAAAGCAGTTTTTAAAAATAAAGCCGTTTTCTCATTCCTATGCAATGCAGGTAGGAAATATACTATGCAGAACAAAGACTAGAGTTCGATATAAATCACAATTGAAAAACAAAGGTAACGCGATCCTTAATGCTGTGACTATTCGATTCGATTTGCTGTGATTACAGTTTTTGCATTTTCTGTATAGACTTAGAAGTAAATAGGGCTAATTTTGTGGTACAGGCATCTTTTCAGGATGGGACACAAGTGATATCTGCTGGCTGGCAGGCTCTGCAAAATTTAACAAAACACCTCAGAACTTAGATGTACGTTAAATAGATTTGTACCAAACAACATTAATGAATGAATTAATTAAACTTCATTATGATCGATTCAGCAGTGTTCAGTTATAAAAAGGAATCAAACGGAGACAAAAAGACGAGCTGTATCTACGCATTTACAATATTTCCTACGTATTTTTATTGATGGAAGTATAAGTTTAGTATGGTTTAGTCACGGCCCAAATAGGCCACCGACCACAGCCACTGAAAGACAGCGACAAACTGTTCACACGCTTTTCCTTACATTTTGTAGGAACTCGCCATAATATGTGTGGTCGGTGGCGGCCACACGCTACAGCTGTGTCCACGAGTCACCCCTTGTGGCCGTTACGGGCCAGATACGACGCCAATACTTGCCAATGACACACGTAACCTATTCAGAAGCATGAGACTGCACAGTATAATATGTGGCAGCTTCCAAATACCGGTGGCTGTCGCGCGTAACCGCTGCTGCTGCGAAAGTGGCGGTGGTGCATGGCAGCCATCGGTGGTTGTGGACAGTGGCCGGTCTGCATCGGGGCTAAGTACCTATAACTATTACTATAGGTAATTTAGTCCACGCGTGGCAACGCCGCGGGCAGCAGCTAGTTACGTAATAAAACTAAATATCAAACACTGATTGTGGAATATCTTTACGTCATGTTCAATGTGGTTTTACCTGGGCTGATTTTCCAAGTACGTAATCTTGTTGTGTGCGTGACTGTAATTGTGTGTGTTGTCAATGCATCGTATGCATCGAGCCAAGATACTGTATGTGTTTATACTACAGTAAAAGCAAACACAAACATCGATTGGTACCAACGAGAGTTTTATGGAGCGAAATTCAGGGCAAAATATTTATTGTCTGTTCTTCGGTTTAAAAATAAACAGGCTGTTTTTTTGTGCACAGGTTGAGTGAAATGTCCTGATGTTTCAAAATAGTTATATATTCTGAAATTTTTATACGTTCTAGCATGGGTCTGACTATTTTTCATATTGTCATCCTATTTTGATGTAGGTACAGTACAATTAGTCGCAGTAATAAAATATGTGCGTGTTCATTTACGTTTTTAGTTTTTGCGTTGGCGTTTGTTTTCTGACGCCGACGCTAATGTATGAATTTGGCGGTCCAACAAGTTAAACCAAGCGAATGCAAAGCTCGATCGAAGAGTCTCCGGTTCAGATTGGGCAAAAATGAACTCGTATGTCCGGCTATCCGGCTGTTCTCCTGTACCTACAGGTCACATTTCTCATCCGATTCTCGTGAAATTTTGTGAGCAGGTTCTATAATTATGTTTTTTTTTGTCTATTCAGTTTTTACAATTTTTTTTAATTGGAGATCCATTAGGATTCGTTGTAGCCATAACGTAAAAAATGTTTTTCAGTATTATGCTATGCAAAGACCGACTCGTGAGGTCTACAGCTCAGAGTCACTAGCTAATAGAATGATCAGCTTATGAATGAAATCTGGAGTTGAGCACCGATTCACAACCAAGCGGTCGTTTTAATACGGGTCTGAATGCAAATTTACTCTGAAGCAGTACGCGTTTACAGTATTAGCATTGCATCTGCATGCCATAAACAGGACACGGGATGTTCTAAATCAAAAGACAAAAAAAAAAACCAGAGACTGCGAAAGCGCATTCATGGAATACCAAAGCGCTACATAGGTGTGCAGACTAGAATGCGATCCCATGAGATACACTCTGACTCGTACCATATTACTAGCACCATAAAATATAGCGTACATGCTTGAAAGTTTGTAAATGCGGCCAGCATAGATTTAGATCACTTTTCTATATTATGTCAGTGTCGGCCAGGGACTGCAAATTTATACCTACAATAGTGACAGACGCATATTGGCTGATTGACTTCATCATCCCTATTTGTTGTCACTTTTCTTTTAGTCCTGGAACTCAATTCTGGCAAAAAATTTGAATGGAAATTCCCGAGAAAACTACAGCGTTGTATTTGTGTGAGCATCATCATCATATTATCTCGTGATCCATGTTTTCCGAGAGCTAGTTTCTCACACCGTTGCCACAGTTCCGTTTGGATCAAGGTTCGAACCTGCGCCGTAGGGGCAGATAACCATAAGTGTAACGACCTGCCACCGCGCGGGGGACGTTTTAAGAATCCTGTGATATGTATCTACAGTAGTAGTAGTAGGCCGGCCCCACACTCGGTGAACCGACAACCTGGTGAAAGCCGCGGGGAGCCGATGGATGCAGGAGGCGAGCAGCTGCTCAAGGTGGCGCGCTCTGGGGGAGGCGTATGTTCAGCAGTGGACGTCTTCAGGCTGTTAATGATGATGATGATGTATCTACAACGTCACCAAACACGACACTGACTTGTTTCGAGGGTATGTTGTAAAAAGGAGATGGGAATCTGGAATAACAAGTTATTGTTGGTCTGGTCATATTATTGAAGGCAAGGTCGATTGCCGATGAACTGCCCATGTAAAAGTAATTCACTGCTTTAACAAACTTATCCAGATCGTGTGGGTGAATTACGAATATCAACCGAGTCAATCGAATGGAAACATTTTATAAACTCATAAACTTTATAATATTAGTGTGATAAAATAAATAACTATAAGTAGGTATCAATTCTTTTACTTAGCAGTTGTTAATATTTTACTTTCAGTTATCAATGAGAAGCTTAGTTTTAACTTCTTCTGTATTCAACTGTAACTTAGGCATACTACTTATATGTAGATAGAAAAATATCCTTCTTATAACTCTCCATTCCAATTTCCCTACCTGTTTCAACTAAAAGCGAATTTAAATTATATGCAGCGAGATAACGCGAAGATATCTTGATTTATTGCATTCGTGCAGCGGAGATGGTGACTGTAACTATGCACTATTGTGTGCGGTTCGTGACTTGTGGTTGGTTGTGTGAGCACTGACCATTGAGCATTGTGCTTTGTCTTTTGCGAGGCATAGCTCGTCGCCAGTGACGTCATCGGAATATTATACTGCCATGAATTTATTAAAATTGATCCTTAGTTTTAAAAGTATATTTTGTGTGCATAGACTGTGCAAAAATACTGCTTTGAACGGCAGAACTGGGTGATTGGACGAGTCTTTCAACCAATCACGGTGGTTGCGTGAGGGTTCTGTCACGATTATCGCTGTTTTGATGAATAGCAGCAGTTTGGGGTGTCGAACCGGAATATACCATGTTTAACTAGAGAAGAAAGCCACTTTTTTCTTACATTACATCAAATAAACTGATCATTCGTCACTGGGTGTACCGTTTCGTTTTAATGGCCTCTTCACGTAAATATATCTACAAATCCATCAGCTTTCCTTACCCGTAAAACCCTCAATTGCATCTCCAGAGAATACTATAAATAGCTCGAAACAGTCGTCGATGACAACGTACCTTGTCACAATAACGTTTTATAAAATTGCTTCCTTAGATGTAGAAGTTGAAATCTTCTCATTGCGGCAAGGTAAATAAGGATGAACATTTTTCTAGCTAACTACTTGCTTTAATGGTCCACACCGTTCTTTAATGGACAAGTCTTTTAACGGCTCACTACATTCATCATCCGCCAGTAATGAGGTCTTTGACACTGTGACAGCTGCGTAAAGCCATAGATCCGGTCATAGTCACAACAACCCTGCCGCATCTTACATAAGAGTTACTTCCTCGGCCTCATTAACTGCGGAACACTATGAAATTCGTTGTTTTTTTAATCTCGTTAAATTAAAAAGTCGCTTCAACGCCATGGAATTAGTTCCGGCTGGATGTTTCACCATAAAGTGACGTCATCTCTCATTTTTTTTTTTGTCAGAGCTCTTTGGAATTTAAATTAAGCTTGGAGCGAAGCGTTGTCTTTGGTTAAACTGACCTAAAAAAACAATTAATCTTAAAGTATCTGCTAAAAGATTTCTCTTTGGATCGTACATCACTAGCTTATCTCACTGATCGAAAGCCTTTTGTTTCCAAAGTCAAGAAATTGCACTGGCAAAACCATAGACTTGTGAGTAGCGAAAATGTTCTCATCATCATCATCATCATCATTATCAGCCTGAAGACGTCCACTGCTGAACATAGGACTCCCCCAAAGAGCGCCACTTTGAGCGGCTGCTTGCTCCTGCATCCATCGGCTCCCCGCGGTTCTGACTAGGTCGTCGGTCCACCTAGTGGGGGGCCGGCCTACGCTGCGTCTTCCGGTTCGTGGTCGCCACTCTAGAACCTTTCTTCCCCATCGGTTGTCAGTTCTACGAGCGATGTGGCCCGGCCACTGCCACTTCAACTTGCTGATTCTCAAAGCTATATCGGTGACTTTAGTTCTCTTGCGGATCTCCTCATTTCGGATCTTATCTTGCAAGGAAACCCCGAGTATAGCTCTCTCCATAGCTCGCTGCGCGACTTTGAGCTCGAAAATGTTCTAGATATGTGAAAATAAAAGGATGGGGCATACTTTGTCCGTTCTTGTAAATAGTGGCGTACAAGACTGCCCACATAGTGAAGAACGCAGTAACTAACGTTTTTGTCAAAATTGAATTAGATACACATTCGGAATCGCCAAAAAAAATTAATTAATATTCTGTTCTTTCTCACGTATCAAAATTCCACCTGGAAGCCAAAAACTTAGGAAGTAAGAATGCAGCATCTCGACTACTCGCAACTTTTGTTTTCGCGTTTTTCTTGAAAACATGTTTTACATACTTACTGCATTTCTCATAAGGACGGCAGAAGAGGAGTCTATATTCCTAGGACCGTAACGATGCTTAATCATCGATCGGTGCTCAAGTAGAGATTCCGTTCATAAAGTGATCAATTTGAGAATGAAATTTCATCTTGAGCACAGATTTACGACAGCGTAGCTCTGTAATACGAGCCGAATAAATATATATGGACATTTCACACAGCGCCATCTAGCCCCAAACTACGCATAGCTTGTACTATGGGAACCAGATAACTGATGGAATACTTAAATACATTTTGCTTGTAAATACATACATATAATACAATATAACACCCAGATGCAGAGCAAACATCTATGTTCACACAAATGCTTGTCCTGGACGGGGATCGAACCCACAACCTGTAAAAGAACAGAAAGCAGAAGAGAGAGCTACTACCAACAGTGCTAACAGGCCAGGCACAGTCCATAACACGTTGACTACTTAACTTAAGTCATGTCCACGTAAGTTCAACTAACTTATCATGGGCTTTAAATCGACTTTTAAGTTAAATGTTGACCTAAAATGTATACCATCTTACACCTTCGTGTTACAAGAACCATTCGTCATTCACGCCGTGATAATTACCCATAATTACTCGATAACGTTTCGGGTTATCGTTAATCTATTAGGAAATTAACTCGCTGATATGTTACTCCATTTTGTGCTTGGTTCATGTTTAGGGAAACAACCGTATTGTTATGATGATTTTTGTCGTTGCCGTAAGAAATCTTCATTAGATTGTATGTGAAGCGATGAACTACGAATGTTTATAGCATTTTACTTCGTATTAGAGTTCTAATAGTTCCAAATGAATATTTAGAAACAAATCTCATTACATCCTCTTTGCCTTTTCCCATTTCTTATTGGGGTCGGCTCCCAATCTAACCTGTAGCGGCGAGCTACCAGAATTACACGAGCGACTGCCGTCTGACCTCGCAACCCATAAGGAACCAGTAACAGGGATGGTTAGCTGGCGTCAGATTTTATCAGGCGTCTGACTACCCAACGATTGCCATAGATCTTCTTATGACAACCGGGACCGACGGCTTAACGTGCTCTCCGAGGCACGGAGCGATGGCATCGAAAACTGCACATATCTTACTAGATAAGTCATTGGTGCAGGGCCGAGGATCGAACCCGGTGCCGCAAGATTGCGAGCGCACATGCTACCGCTCGGCCACCATCGCTGTCATCTCAAATACTCTTTCCAAATTGCAGCGTACGTACACATTTTTCTATACAATCTTAGTGCATTTAATCACATATGGTTAGTTCGTTTTAGTGTACAATAATGTTCGACTATTCTAGTAGAGATCCTACCTCAGAACAGACAGTTGCTACTGCTACGTCGGCGTTCTCCGACGTCCGTTGAATTAGCATTATTATAAGTCCCATTAAAATTCAATCTCGTTCCAAATGGCCCGCTTATGTCGAACCGAACGGACCAAATATGGAGATCATTGACCGTCTATATCCTTACAAATTGATGCTCACATTAATTCAGTTTATGTCGTGGCCAGTGTCTGCGTGAGTTTGTTCGGTATGAAAATGCAGTAGATACAATATCTCTAAACTTTCTACTAAATAGAGCTTACAGAATCAAAAACATTTTCTACCCTAAATATTTATTATTCCATATTGAGTTTAAAACTATCGTCACATCTTTTGTATCGAAATCTAGTGCAAAAATTATACTAGAAACAGTTACTTTGTAAATTAATATTTATCCATTCACATGTAATGTAGATTTCAAATTCACTTTGACATACATCATGTCAGTTTCTTCTCATAACGATGATAAAATGCCCTCACTGCATACATAAATCGTCGTCAGTCTTCTGCTCCTTATAAAGTTTAATATTCAAATAGGAGTGAAAAAGAAAGATGGTTTGTAAGACCCTAGGGAGGATAAGAGACGGCAATTAAAGGAAGGGAATGACCTCATGCTCTCGGGCATCTCCGGTCGTGTCCGGAATAACTTGACGGTGGAAGGTCCATATCTAAGAATCTTAGAACGCGCGCGCATCCCTTGCTTTTCATTTTTTCCTGGCAAGGAATGCAGTCTTTATGCCAGCCTATAAAGGTAACCATAAAGGGACCGTTATAACTGTATATATGATTGCTCAATTTAGCTAGAATTGCGACTTTATCTACATAAACGTCGCACAAGTTTACAGTTTCGTCAGCACTAATATCACAAAATTGCCGCTTCGTTAAGTCTAAATAATCCGTCACGGTTGTTGCCGATACTTTGCTAAACGACCTAAAAATTTACAAGCGAATGAGAACAGTTTTTTGGATCATAGTACTTGCATTGTACCTACTTCTAGAATCTAGAGGTAATCGAAATTATTACATACCATCTGGAGTGTAGATGGTATCTATCTATAACAATATTATAAAGAGGGAAGATTTGATTGTTTGTTTGTTTGCATTGAATAGGCTCAGAAACTTCTGAACCGATTAGAAAATTCTTTCACTATTGGGAAGCTACACTAATCCTGGGTGACATAAGCTAGCTATATTAGTTATAGTTTCAAAAACAATAGGGATCATTACTAAAACTCCAATAATGTGACCCAACATGTAAAAAATGACCTAAAATATGGTTTATTACATCGCGTGCGCTGCGAAAACTATTATAGATACCCGTGCAAAGCCGGCTATTTAATAATTTTGATGTTTTACTTCGTCTTTGGCTGCTGTTTTAGATATGTTACCAAAAAGCTAAAGCAGATTGGTTTTAGTTTTATTACTGCTTTTTCTATTGCGTGTTAACAAGTTGCTGAATGTCCTATAGTCACTTACCCCCGGTTACTGGTACCTACGTTGTTAAAGTTAAACTCATGTCAACTTAAAAATACTGGATGCTCATTGGTTGAAGACAGCCGATGATGAACAGGCAACCAATGAGCGTTTCGTATTTTAAATTTGACATGAGTACCGGAAACTGGGGGTTAATTTTTAACCGAATTCAAAATAGGAGGAGGTTCTTAATTCTGGTATATTCATTTATGTTTGTTGAAAGGGTTTCAGATTGGCCCCATAGAAATTTCATCAAAATCGGTCCAGTGGTTTGGTTTAAATCTTAATATACTGTCTAATAATTAATCTTGCATGCAACTTGTTATTTTTACTAATAGCATGCTTAGGTATTACTGTACGATTGTATTAAACCCAAAAAAAAAAATTTAAACTTTCTCAACATCTAAACTATGTTTTCTTTTTTTAGCTCTAGAAATAGGCATAATAATGTCTAGTACTTAGCTAATCCATAAAGTATATCTATTATTCTTCTTCTTCTGCCTAGCGATTCCCTGGCTCAGCCAGAGTCCGCTTTCCTACTTTTATGCTTCCACTTCGCACGGTTATTGGCATCTTCAGTGGTGAGTCCATTGGCTCTCATATCTTCCTTCACAACGTCAAGCCATCGCCGCTTGGGCTGGCCACGGGGGTCAAGCTCCAGAGACAACAAGGTCTAGGCATTGCTTACCGACGTACTCCGGCGGTCTGCGGAGAACTGTCGTGTTGAAATTAGTTACTTTGTTTAAAGTAAAGTAGCTCCACATTTGTGAGATAGGCATATGTTCAGCAGTGGACGTCTTCAGACTGATGATGAGCTCAACATATTTTTTTATCTGCATGTTAAGTGAAGTGACCAGTCTTCAGCCAGCCCTATTTGTCAACGTAATCCAATAATTGCTTTAGCAACAAACTAAAATTACCAACTACATCTACTTAGCACTATTCAAAAACGTTGGCAAGATTGTGAATGTTGATTTTCCGAATAACGGTTGTATAATTGGCTTGTTCATTCGCGGTGGAAACTTACGTTAAGTCCTAAACTAACAAGCTACTACTGAAATACAACCCCGTTTGAGCGATCAAAGCGCTTACTCACAAATGTACCAACGCTCTTAGTTCTAGCTAGGAGCGTTGGTAAAGCTTGGAACACGCTCTATAATATACGCCTTATATTGGTAACTTCACCAAAAAGTCACCGACATAGCTTTGAGAATTGGCAAGTTGAACTGGCAGTGGGCAGGCCACATCGGTCGTAGAACTGACAACCGATGGGGAAGAAAGGCTCCCGAGTGGCGACCACGAACCGGAAGACGCAGCATAGGCCGGCTCCCCACTAGGTGGACCGACGACGTGGTCAGAACTGCGAGGAGCCGATGGATGCAGGAGGCAAGCAGCCGCTCAAAGAGGCGCTCTCTGGGGGAGGCGTATGTTCAGCACGTTATGTGGACGTCTTCAGGCTGATGATGACGATGATGATGATTGGTAACTTGATATCTATGGCTGTGCAAATAATCGGTCTTTCATGATAATATTTAGTTAGTTAGCCGCCGAAAATGCGTTTTTAGGGGAGTGCCCAAATAGGAGGTTTTTTTCGAAATTCGGAGGCTTTTTCTTTGTCTATGGATTTGGGTAACTTCAAGATAATTATGCGGAACCAGGTACAGATCTGAGTGCGGAGCCAAGGCGGAGCTGCAGGGCAATGACGCATGGAGCGTAGAGTAGAGTGCGAGATTAAAAACTTAAATTCTGCATGATCAGTAATTTATAGGTCAGCAAAATTAGATCATAATATAAGATAAAAGATTAGACTATTATCATCATAGGATTTATTCCTGCATTTATTATTTATGTAAGGAAGTTTCGAAATATTGTCCTATTCCTATAATCTAAAAATATCCTTCCATAACATTGGACACATTTATGAAAAAAGATTGCATGTCTTTTTTAGAATTCATATCAGATTATTTATGTCTTTTGTTAAGTTAAAGTCTAAATACCTCAAGATTACAATCTTAGTTATTCTCGTATTAACATGAACCGATCGAAGTTTAAATCTTGGTACTAAAGTTGGTCTGTCGAGGTCGAAGCGAAGCAGTGAAGTAGTATTGCATTTTGATTGCCCATCGGTTTTACAGCGACTGATTTACTCACTTATCACTTGTAGTAGGAAGCCGTTTGTATTTTCCGACCAAAGTGACTTGTAGATGTTATGATTCGAATTGGCAAAGAGATAAGTTTGATAATTAAAAGAGTTTTTAATAAAGCAAAGCTGATACATGTATTGCGGGTAGAGTCTCCTTATTTTGTTACACCAAAATATCTAAGATGGGAGAAGAATTGCCATATCATAATTTATAACACACTTTCAACATCTTGCGAGAGCGGTGGTCTTATGCAGAGGACAGAGATGTCCAAAAAGATGGGGGCGACTTTTGCTCATCAGTGGAAAAGTATAAATAAAGTCGGACTCGCGTATACATGCACTTTTATTGCGAGTCAAATAAGAACAACCGTTCATAGTTCGGACCGGACAGACATACACTGGAGACTTTTTAAAAAGAAGTATTGGACATTTATAATAAAACAGGTGACAGTCGCCATTCTGCGACATACAAAACTGGCGATGGGGTCACAGGACTCAGTGCCATCACAGAATGTTTCATTGACGGCCTTAGAATGCTTTAACCTCAAAATTGTAGGTAGACCCGACTGAAATTGCCCGTTTCCCTTTTATTGGTTGGGTTTCAATTTCCTTTATTTTAATCTGAAATCTAGTTGAAATGTACGCCTCGTTGGTTCTCAACCGAATTCTTAGCTGATGAACCGGAAAACCCGGTTAAATTTTCTAATTTCGTTTAATTAGTTCTACCAAGTAAAGGTGAAATGAAAAGTGAAACTGGGAATCAAGGATAATGTATTTAAGATAATAATGTGTGGGTAGTGTAAACATTGCCCGCAACCGTTGGGGTGGGGTAGACATGTGGGTCAATAAGCCAAGGTCAATATAAACTAATTTTTTCATAGAAAATACCAAGTGACTCGCTAGTTAGTTACAGATTCCGGTAGGTCACTATTAAACAAAACAGCTTTAAAAAAAACTTAAAAGCCCTGCATTGCGCCAACCGTTTTATTCATCCTGGACAAAAGAACCAAGTTGCATTCCAAAAAGGACCGAGTACCGAGCGAGAGTTTTAAATTGGTCAATGGAAATAAAATAGATCGCTGATCTTTTGAGTACGCGATGCAAGTCCCTTAGAATACTTTTATAGGTAATATCCGTTGAGATGCTTATATTAAAGGACTAGCTGACCCACCCTGGCTTCGCATGGGTTAATTAGTTTTACGCCTTACTTATCTCAGTCTAAAGGAAGAGAGAAGAAAGAGGGAAAAAGATAAGTGAAAAGGATGAATAAATGAAACAGCGAATGGAACAGTGAATGGCGCTGGCGCACCAGGCGGTCTAGCAAAGATCCCTTTCCATTAGCGTTAACGCCAAACGATAACTCAAAATGTATGGGAATGATATTCCTGAGGAAAACTTTTCCTAGTCAATGTCATTCCCATACATTTTGAGATCTTTGCTAGACCCCCTGCCTCCTTTCACCTTCATCCATTCGTCCTTTTCCCTTATCTTTTCCGCCCTCTCTTCTGTCTTTCCTATAGTACAGGATAGGAGTGGCTTTGGATCTAATATTGAAGGTTGGATGTCTGTAATTTCTGAACCACAAAACCGACGGCCTTGAAATATTTACGGGACAATATTTAAAGTTCTAACAAAAAAAGGAAATAATGAAATCTGACCACGCGTAAATAAATTACAACCAAGTACATATTTTGACTTTCATCCCCTCTCCTGAGGGAACCGTAATGAATTTAAATCAGTTATTGAGGTCTTATGGCCTTGATTACATGCTGAGTCGGGACCTATATCATGACGTCACGCAACATTACATTTTGTACGATACCTTTTATTTTTGTTTTTTATTGTTTTATTTTCATGATGTATGTTAGGAATGTAATGTTGTGTGATGTCCTGAATAAATGTATTTTCTTTCTTTCTTTCTTTAATTTCGCGATTAAAAATATTCTAAACACATGAAATTATGAACTCAATTCATGCCCAGTTTCATTTGTATCCAGTAATTTCAGGGTAATGCTCAGCCAAGACAGAGACAGACAGGCAAAAATGAAAAAAATTATAGTTTTGGCTTCAGCATCGATAAAAGGGAATTTTCATAACATCTTTACTGTACAGAATTGGACAGTTTTATTACAAGTATAGATTTTCCAACAAGAATAAGCATGTACATATTTTAGTATGTACTGTAAATTCGAGCTCATGAGTTTTATGACTATTTTTCTCTTCCAGGCGATTTTGCCTTAACCTTTGTTTCCAAAATGCTGTACATGACGTCCAGCTGCCCGGCAGTATGAACCGTTTTCACTACGCTTCACAAGTATACACAAATTTACAATCCATCAGTTACGGAATGTCACGAACACATATCATGCGTGACGTGACCGTACAAACTTCCATCCAAAGCTCCGATTGAGATAGATCAGACAATACACGCAACTACTTCCTCAACTATGACTAATGATTTCTCATAAATCTACCTTCCAAACATATAAACCACCGCTACGTTATTGATAGTTCAAATTGATATTTACGTCTACCGTCTATTGTTACACCGACCTCGTTTTCGGTTTTCCCTTTGTTTCTCGGACATATTTCGGTTAACAGGGACCGTCCAATCAATTTTCGGCTTTTCTTATAAATCATCTCGGACGTCACTCCTTGTCGGCTGTCTCGGGAAGAATGTACCGATAACTCATGGCCAATAATTCCGGGGAGTAAAATAAAAACGAAGTTGGCCATTAGCTGTGAAATCAAACGATTTGTGAAATAATTATGACAGATAATGGAATGAAAGTCGGTGAGTTATGCTTCTAAAAATATATCAACTGAATTTAAAAATTTAGCGACTCCTGATCAAAATGCTGGTACTTATTTGGCTCAACGAATCAGTGTTGGCAATTCTGCCAGCATGTTGGGTACGCTACCTATCGGTAGTGGGCTGGAACATTTGGACTATCTATAGGCCATCGCGGCTAGTATACAGTCCAAATGTTCTTTGTAGTAGATAGTGTAGCTAGTTTATTAGTTTTTATTATTGTAGTAGTCAGTTTAAAGGATAAAGGCACATTGCCCATATAAATAAAATAAAATAACATTTGTTCATTTCAGATAGATAGATAGATAGATAAAACTCTTTATTGAAACACCACATTACAGGAACAATATTGACAATCACACAAACTTAAAACTAAGTGTCACAATGGGCGGTCTTATCGCTTAAAGCGATCTCTTCCAGACAACCAGAAGAGTTGAACCCAGAGTGGTTGTTCCTTTCGGTGTTCAGTTTCAACTTGTAAAGATTTTAAAGCATTGTTTCGAAATATCAATGTTACGGTGTACATTTTAAATGGTAGGCCTTTTGTAAGATTTCTAAAATATCTCAAACAACGGGGTTTGTACTTATTCTGTTTTTGTAATCGCGTTCTCCTTAAGATGCTCTTATCTTGCGATAAGTCTTAAGTTATTTATATGAAAATGCTAAAAGCAAAATTGTAGGCGGCCCTTAAATAAAACAAGGTAACGATGTAAGTAAATAAAATCCACAGTCTATATTCCACAGGTTTTAAATATAAATAAAATACTGCTGCTGTACAAACTATACTACACGCTATAAACTTGTGCGGTAAAATATCCTAACAACACTAAGCGATGTTGCACGAATGCCGAATCAAACTCAACTACCGAATAAAAATGAAAAACCAGCAAACGTTCCTCCTGAGCCGCCATTTTTACCGGACACCAATTCGGTCACCAATGACCTCTCATTGGTTAAATTAATTCGTTCAGAAACCAAAACTTCAAAAGTACGTTCAAAAACACGAATTAACAAACCAACTTAACGTATACTTAAAACTCGCGTCTGTATTGAGGAGGCGCTAGCGTCGCCTGCAGTTTTCTACATCAAAAAATGAAGCTGGAGTTGCCAGGCGACAACAAAATTCACACGTATCTCGATTCTCACCAAATACTCTATTTGGTATCATAATCATTTATGAATGTACTCACGATAGACAAAGCCTGGCTTTGCTCCGTACATTCGTGTCACTGTCAACCCCGTCCGAAATATTAATTTCTTAAGTAATACCACCGAGTCCTTTCCATTTACTTGATGGGAAGCATCATCATTATTGATGAGCCTTTTATGTTGCCACAAGTACTCTATTCATCAGGCGAAATTTGCTCGCCTGTCCAGAAAAAAAGCGCCCTATTTCTCTTATTATTTTCTCCTTTATAGTTGCGCAACGGTATTCCAAAACAAGGTTCGCATTTCTTTGAAACCGTTTGGAATACGTCGGAACTCGGAAGTTAGGTAACGATCAGAATGCTTTACCTGATGTTTAGAAATTATAATACCATCATTTATGTTCAATATAAATAAGTAGGATACTCTATAAGATATAAGTAGAATACGTAATGTGATGGGGACGTTCGGTCAGGAAATGGTGCGCGGGGGCCTTTTTTGAATAGTGCTTTTATGTGTGTATTGTATTTAGCTGTTTTAGTTTGTTTAAGTTTTATATTGACGTCGGAATGTTACTTCCTGAGTGACAAAATAATTATTATGTAATTTTGAATTTAAAAAAAGTAGGAATTAACGAAAAATTAAAAAATATTTCTTTGTCGATACAGTAACATGATTTTCTGTTTTCCAAAATAATTTTGTATATTTTATATTTCACGTGGAAGAGAATATTACTTATTTGATAAAAAGACAATAGGATATTTAATGACAAAGCTTATTTATTGCGAGGCTGGATTTGTAAGGTCGGTAAAAGGATTTTCGCTCCTCGCTGGATAAATTGTTAAAAAAATACCGGAGCTGGGAGTTTTTTAGCCGAAGGTCTCGATAATGACATCTCTCGACCCGTAGTTGATGCTCAAGTGGGGCCCAGAATGGCTAACGGCTCTCAAACTTACAGCCTGCATTTGTCGAAAAGATGAAGGGATTCGTTCCTTGTTGACACGATTTCATGTGCTCAGGTCCAGGAACTCGACACTCGATGGCCTAATCGAGTAATGAGGTTATTTCTATTCTTGTACACTCCTTTATAGCTAGAATTGGGGTAGTGTCCTAATTTATGATGATTTTAAGCAAAATGATGCATGCTTGTAAGACTTGGACTTGGACTGGACAAAGCTTCATCATCATCCTCTTTGCCTTTTCCCATTTGTTATTGGTGTCGGCTCCCAATCTAACCTGTAGTGGCGAGCTATCAGAATGACACGAGCGACTGCCATCTGACCTCGCAACCCATAAGGAACCAGTAACAGGGATGGTTAGATCAGGTGTCAGATTCTATCAGGCGTCTGACTACCCATAACGATTGCCATGTTCTTATGACAACCGGGACCGACGGCTTAACGTGCTCTTCGAGGCACGGAGCGATAGCATCGAGAACTGCACATAACTTACTGGATAAGTCATTGGTGCAGGGCCGAGGATTGAACCCGGTGCCGTAAGGTTGTGAAGCGCACATGCTACCGCTCGGTCACCATCGCTCCTGGACAAAGCTTACATAACCAAAATCCTATGGCAACATGCAACGAGGGTAGATTAATCACATGTTTTTTGGGTAGTGTAGATAGTAGCATTTAGTGGTAGTTGGCAATATTTTAGTAGTCAAAGAATAAAAGCACATAGCCCGTTTAAAAAAATCACATGTGAACTTAGTTAACTAACAGTCTCCATAGACCTTATAACTCCTGCTCTAGAAATGTGCTAGCCAGGTCGAGACTCGAGATAATAGAAACAGTTTTAATGAGCCAGTATTTTCTTTGACGCCAGCAGTTAGCAGACTTGTGTACTGTACAAAGCTGTTTCTAACAAAGACGTTGTTTTATTAATGCTTTTAGGCAGCAATTTGCAGTGACATTGCAATGGACTCACAACTGCAGATGCCAAAGACCGTGCAAAAATGCCTCCAGGCATAAAAGTAGAAAAGCCGCCCCTGACTAAAGCCGGGAAATCGATAGGCAGACGAAGAAAATTTAGCCTGAGCTTGTCATTTAATGTCAGCTTGTGTGTAATTTCCAATGCGCGGAGGTTACCAGAAAATTAAATAATTCCGGAATAAAAAGAAACCTATGTGACCCCGGGAAAAGAAATCCGTGCGCAGTTTCTCCAATTCGGCGTGAAAGCCAGACAAATAAATGTTTCACTTTTATAAAAATTATTTATATCAGTAGGCAACTTCATAATTATCAGGGAAATGATGACAAACCGCCTCCAGGGGCGGACGCGGGTATCAAAAATTTAAGGACAACAAAACTTCGGTTTAACAAACTTTATCATCGCCTGAATTAGCTAACGGTAATAACTTTAGTAATTAACAAAACGGAGCTTAAAAACAAACTTCCATTTCTTTGGAAAATAAGGAAAATATTGAAAAAAGCGTTCATCTAAAGTGGTTACTTAATACATTATAGAATACCATTGCGTTCTTTTCATTAGGTATTTTGGCTTGGTTCTGCCATTATTTCCCGAAATAAGAACATAAAATATGAATTCGGACTAGCATTTGGATACTTCATTTTAGCAATGCGATTGAAGACTTAATCTTGATCGCCAAGTAAATAAAAAAAAAAGGTTGAAAGAATAACTGACCGATTCCTTTTAAACTGAGCGGAAAAAAACAAAAACCAGAAGCAACGCAATCGTGTGTCCGATCTGTAAATAAAAATCTGTTCTCAAAGCATTACTATGCAAGAGAACCATAGCAAAGCAATACCCAAACTTCACAGAACTCGTATCGCTTTGTGAGATTTGATGCCAGTCGATAGCATCATATTTATTGATTCCCCGTGACGGGACTCCAAAAGGTCTCTTTATCCATTTGACCTCGTATATCAGTCAAGCTAAAGTGAAAATACTGAGGGTCTTGGAGGTCTACTTTAGCTGGTTACAGTCTCCACTCGCATTGGGCGGTCTGGTCTGGTCGTATCGTCCAGGTCGGTGGCCTTATTTTTGTTACTCGACTAGGCTGCTTGCTGCGCATTTTCAAGGATACCTGTAGATTATGCCAGTGGGAATTACCATTCACCTAATGCTCAGCTGAATTAAGTGTCACTTTAACATGCTACTTAAGCCGTGACTATGAACCGTAAAAATAAAGGCGTAATTATTTAAATGCGTCGAGAAGAAATTGATGTGAATCACGCTAAGTCGTTTGAAAATTGCGTATTATATTCTATTTTTGGTAGTGAAGCCACTACGAAAATCAAAGATATGAAAGGAGAGCGTAAACGTATCACTTATAAGACGAAGCAAGCATAATAATAATGTTTTGTACATAGGTAGATGACGACGGTGATGAAGGGGAAAACCCTTCATCACCGTCGTCATCTCCTGCAAAAAGGAGCGATTAAAAAATGGAAATGAAAAAGTTAGCTTCCAGAACTCGGTTACGGTTTTCGACAATTTCTGCTATTTTCAATTCAATTCCACAAGATTCTTGGTAAACAATTTCCGCAAATTATTTTCAAAATGAACAGAACTAATAAAATATTTGCACCGTGGCTGTTGTTACTAGAAGTACTGTGGTGTATATAAATAAAACAGAATAAATACGATTGTGTTAGCGGATAGTGGCGCGCAGTACGATCAGAATAACATTGTCACACTACATAGTGCCAAGTAGACAAGTCTGTGTTGGAATCGGGTTAACAGTGTCATAACACTGCTCTTACAATCAGCAGGGAGTGGACAGGCGACCTCCAAACTCAAGAATAATAAAACAGAGGACAGCAGTAGCAGGGGTTCCGACGTTTATCAAAACGCGAAATACTTCCATCAAATAAACCGCCAAACGCTATTTAACTGCAAGCAGCTTCAGTGATCTGCACCTGCAGAACTTCCGTACCCTTGACCATTTTTGTCGTCCACCCTTTAATTGCCGAATGACCCCCAAATAGAAAATCTATTGTTTTGTTATCGATGGCAGTCAAAGACTTATAGGTTGAAACTATTTATAAACTCCCTACAGCTGTTAACTTAATGCTGTGACTAGGAAATCATTGCCTTTCCTGTCATTGAAGAAGCGTTACATTCAGCAGATCATCGCTTTCAGTCTGCTAAAAGTTGATATATTAGCAGGATCAACTAGCTTATCATGATGACACACGTCCATTTAAATACCTACTAGTTTAATAACGGTGTGTGCGCCTGAGTCCTTAAAATGCGGTCATCAGTTGTAAGTCGTTTGTTTTAGTTTTGGTTTTGGTTGTCTTTTGTTTCTAGATTTTACATTCAAACACTTCGTTCTTCTTGTGTACCTACGAAGCTTAAACTCTGTCTTGCGGTACAATTCCCGTGGGTTGACCAAGCAGTTCCATTCTCAAAATTGCAATGCAATAAAAGATCCGGACCGGTGCCTTTCGGGAGCTTCGCGCCGTGGTTCATGTTTTTTTAAGAGCTCGCCGAGTGTTTTGTCAGTTTGGTTTACTTAGAGAATTGTGTTCAAACGACGGGGGTTTTATGGCCGAATCCTGTTTATTTGGCTTGTTAATTAGATGCTGAGAAGGGTACGCTACGCTTGCTTTTAAATCGTCTATTTGGTGACGTAATTGTAAAGTGAGACAGACTCCTGGTTCAGGAAAAGTCCACAAATGTGATTTTTTGTGGACTTTCCATGATTTCTGAATGTGCACATAACTGCATGATCTTATCCTCCATCACCATTCCACTACCGCTCGGCTAAGCACCGTCCCTTCGTGGTCGAAATACCACCCATTTTTACCAAACGATTTAACTCTACATTCATAATGAGAACAGCTATACGGAGGGAATGCCTTTCCTGCGTCTGTTTCCGGCGAAATATGGGCAAGCGTGTTCAAGAGAAGAGGTGAATAGGGAAACCTATATATTTAGCTAACAATGTCAGCCTAGCATGCATGCTACGCCTTTGATCGCATCGTCACTTCCCATCCATGGAGAGTATGGTCGAAGGCTAGATAATAGTCTGATGTATAAAAAAGTTCTCTTCGGATCGAAAGTTTCCTTTTTATACATATTATGTAAACTTCGATAACATTGGATATTATTGTATTAATTTATTTTCATAGAAAATGATGACGCTGTTTACGTACTACATTCAATAGTAGATTCATTGTCAAAAATAATTAGAGTATTTTTTATTACGATAGTATAGCTCTATAACTCTTCACAAATAAAACCAGGAAAAACAGCTTTAAAAGTATACCAATAAAGGAGATGTTTTATTGTCTTGTACGTTACCGTTAGCCGGCTCGTCGTTGACCGCCGGCAATCAGGGCAGAACAGAGACAAAACGTGCCAGCCTGTTACGTACCGGCTGTGGTGTAATCTGTGGCCACAGAGACAGCCGGCTCAACGTGGACGCGGAGACCAGCGATTTAACTTCGGGTTGATGAGACTAGAATAAATGAAAAAAATGTGTGGTCTGAGGTGTGTAAATGTGTTTGATCGGCATAGAAAGATGTTGCCTGAGACATGGTAAAACTTGGAGACCTAAAAGTCCATCTAAGTCAACCAAATATTAAACATATTACAGCCCATGAATGTACTATCGTACTTATAATTTTATACCCAAAAAAGATATTACTACGTGAATGTCAATTTGATACATTTCGATTAATTATCTAAGTATTCTATGAGTTATCTGGTCCTCATAGTACAAGCTATGCTTAGTTTGGGGCTAGATGGCGCTGTGTGAAAAGGTTCACACATATCATTATTAATAAAAGACATCGAGTTATCGGACACCTCAAGAGTTCGCATATAAGAGTTAAATGGTTTAAAAACTCTGTGTTGCTCTGCTTTTACAGAAACTCAGGATCTGTTTCTTTTTACACATTGCTTTGCCTGTGCGAATAGAATTTCGTCGCCAATTTTACTAGTGTTCCTTTTGAATTTTTCGTGAGAATTGGGAACCGGCAGTCGGAATTGAAGGGTACCCGCTGTCTCTGTATTTTGTATCAAAATTAAACCGACATGGAAAGTGGCTCTATAATTAGCAAGGGTATTGTTTTGTGGACATCACATACGACTCACCTTATGCGCGCTTTCTTACCGTACATATGTAAGAAGTGGAATGAGCTTCCACTAGCGGACTTTTCCCAGAGCTACAACATGCAGCAATTTAAAAGGAGGGTCAAAACAAAAGAGTATTATCACAGGGTAAGCAACGCATCAGTGGCTCGTTTGGTGTTACAGATGTCCATAGGTTACGGTGAGTGACCTCTTCCCCTCTACCTATAGCATAAAAAATACTGAAATTCAACGGTTAGTTGAGAATTGCCTGGTCTCTGGTTCTGCATGAATAAAAAAATTACGACGATTGGCGATGACCAGTTTCGAAAAATTGATACAATCGCGTCGGTTGCCTATCAAACCTAAATATGAACTTAAAATATACGTGCGGTACATTCCCGCTTCCTTCTTAGCCATGCTGGTTGGTATTTGCGACAAATCGCAGACAGAATATCCGTCGTCTCATAATGGCTGCTGCCAATTAACGCTGCATTGATTAAAGGTTTATTCATTTCATTTTCGGCAGTTCATTCAGAACACTTGGTTGAGTTTACGATACACGAATAATTGGCATTTTCTGGGAATTGTCTTTCTATTGTTTTTCGAGTAACAAAGTTTAGTGAATAAGCGAGCGTGAAGCCCTAGCGAAGCGTCTCCGTTTCTTGGGCCAAAGTTACTTCTTATGTCCGGTGGATGAGCGGCTGTTCTCTACAAGTCGCATTCCTGAACCGATTCTCATGAAATTTTGTGAGCACGTTCCGATAATTATAATATGGAACCTTTTTGTCGATTACAACCCTAAATCAGCGAGATGTCATGGCGACGTCGCCGGCTACGTATCCAAACAACTCATTGAAATGTATGTTGCCAAACCGTTGCGAAGTGAGTTAAGTGCCATACATTTCAATATGAATTGTTTGGATACGTTGCCGGTGACGTCGCTATGGCGTCTCGGTGATTTAGGGTTCTTAGGTTTTGGATTTTTTAAAAAAATGAAATGGCATAAAATGGGGTTCAAAAATACTAAGATTTTCAGTTTTAAGCTATATCAATAGAGACTCGCGAAGTCTACCAGCTAACAGGGTCAAAGTTTTCGCGATTCGCGAATTTTTCAATGCCCCATGAACTTAAATATTTTCCTATTATCTTCTATAACTAATTTGTAAAGAGGGTTGGCTTGGTGTCATTCATTTCATACAAAAATAAATTTGCAGACTGCGGCTGATTCTAATGAATGTTATCACGCGATTCGTAACGCTCACCGCTTATTGGTTATCGATCACGTGATATTTCATATTGAACCTTGATGTGGTTAAAACCTGAGGAACATCTGTTCGGGTAGCAACCCGTGCAGATGTTCCTCAGGTTTTAACCATGGGATGAGCTGTAGAGATCGACATAATTATAATCTCGGTGGATTTGTCAGAATGAATAGGATTTCGTGTAAACGAAAGTTAAGGCGTTTTCCATCTTTTTGTTATGACCGACCAGTCTTACCTCAGCTGTTGTAGAAAAACCAATGGAGAAAGGTCTTCGCAGACAGAAGACGGTTCAGCGTTCGCATTCTGCGGTACCTGCACGAGCGAACGCAGAATTCTTGGGTCTCACGTAGGTTCACCGGCGCAGAAAGCATACCAACTGGGTGGATTGTTTAAGTGTGCGTTAGTAGCTGTGTAGCTGTAGCGCTAGTGACACAGCGCAGCGAGCAGTGTAAGTAGTGGGATAACGCAGAATGCGAACGTGGAACGCCTGAAAATGACGTGAATGCCTTTGTCTGTAAAGACCCTTAAAGCTTTCAGCAACATCTAAGATGTTGTTATTGATAACAAATACTGTACGTGGTACAAAAAATAATTTCTCCCAAGGTAAGAACACTAAATCCAATTAAGGCTGCCCCTGATTGATTTAGCTTCGCCTACAAAGGTTAATGTTACCATTCGCACCAATTTGTTGAAACTTACCGCGTGGGCGTATCCAGGTTGGAGAGCGTGTGGGGGGGTTAGGGTGTGAAGAATATCCACTTATTCACAAAATCCACAAAAGACTCAGGGTGTTTGGATGCCACATGTTTGCAAACAATTTAAAATTACCAACTCAGTTCTTTTTCCGCTTCTTAAAACTTATATAAACAACATAACTACGGTTTCCGCATACTTAGGTAAAAAAAAAATGAAACTGAGGATGGTTTTTTGATCCGTAGTTAAGGTAACCAATGGTTAAAAATGAACAAATTCTAACCAATGTTCGGTTAGAGTTCTTAACCTTCAAAAAATCCACCCCTAGCTCAAAGACTTCTATGTATACACCAGACAGGACATCCCTAACTTGAACTGTCAACCACTGCAAATATGCCAGCCGGCATCTTCTCGCTCATACGATGCTCAGCACTCAAAGCGACTGCACGTACAGCAGTGAATAGCAGTAAAAATTATGATCCGAATGTGCCATTGCACTAGTGCTGCGTGTTGGGATCGTTGGTTAGACGATTTAATCTCGTAAAGCGCTGTAGCGGATTTTAGTTTAATCATACAAAAAATGGCAACTATTTGTGCTTCGAATAGCTTCTCCAGTACGCAGTACATATACGTCTTTGCCTTAGCTAGTGATTGGAAATAAAAATATCATTGCCCAATATCATTGCCAAATATCATAGCAAAAAAGTTAAATAAGTTTTGAACCCTTCAAATCTGATCCTAGCCTACGCCCATAACCAATAAGTAAACGAATTCCGTAGCACTTAAGTAATAGGTAACGAAAAAAAGGCTCTAACGAACTTGAATTACTGAGGCAATAAAAGCCGTCTCTAAAACTATTTACTTTTGGCACAGTTCCTTATAGGTCGGGGACTTTGTTAAAAAGATAATTGTTTTAAAAGAATAGTAGGGTTGTCTCACTACACTATATGATGATTAAAAGTTTTTCATAGTTTACCACTACAACAATCCTAATATAATACTGTGACCTCTACTTATTATAAGTTACACTAATAAAACTAAATAAAATTGGTTTACGGAAAAGTGTAAAAAAATATGTAAAATGTAATGAATATTTAAAAATCCTAGAAAGTATTTAGTTCGGTACTCTACAAGTTTACACTCCGCTTATTAGCAGAACTTTGTTGGTATATTTTTTCGGTGAGGCAACCCTAATGTATAAAGTACCTACGCCGTTCCAAAAATACTGGCCAGCTTCCAGACATGCTTAGAGAATTAAGTCATTATTCATATCTGACGTTAAGAATGCTAAGTGGAATTTATGTGCTGTGTTTCTTTTAAGTGTAAATAAACTGTAAAACGAAAGCCTCAAAGATTACCGAAAGATAGCAAATACTATTTATATTGTTGTTATAGCTTCGTTCGACGGTATAACGCGATTCAATAAAGAAAACAACTGAAAAGAGCAAACATTTCTATTGCTGTCACTCCCTCTGCACTTAAACACAATAATGGAAGAGGGAAAACAATAGCTTCTTGTTTTCGTCAGATTCGTTTCTTCAATGACACGCGTTATAGAACATTTGACCCATTCTGTTCTAAAGTACAATTTATCTCTAGTTACTGATCGTTGCCAAACAGTTCTTTTAAAAAACCCCGATCACCAAAATACTTGGGCTTTCAAAGCTCACAATTTCACAGTCTATCCTTGACTCGAAGAGTCGTAGATCAATTAAGAAGTAAAAAGGGTGAAAAACGAGACTCCGGATAAAAACGAGAAAGCCTCGGGGTTTAGAATTAATCCGACTATCTATTTCAAAGCTATTTTAGCCATTGGATTCATAGGTTTTAATCCTGGTTTAAACTTTAGGCTCGGAACCCAACAAGATGTAAAGAACTTTCGACTCGAGATTTAAGAAGGAAGTTAAATGTTTGGTTTAGTGCCTTTCTATTATATTATGTGTGCTATTATTAAGGAATTTACTCTAGATCTGTGAACATTATATTTCTGTTATATTATAGTCATACAATCATATCGAATGGAAGCCATGATACCATAGATCGTCCTCACTCCAAATCGGGAGATGGTACGTTGGAAAACCTGTCTCATCAAGTAACAGAATGAAACTAACCTTTAGCGAAGATTAATTAGTAGACCTTAAAAAAATGTATCTGTCGAGTCCTTCATTTGTTTTCATTCTACTAATCAATGATAGTATTTGGTCCAACCACATTTTTAAGCTCTACGCATCGCCTTCTATCGCTATCGCTAATTTCATTCTGTTGCTCAATTAGGTAATTAGTTTCTTTCTGTTACTCGATAAAATAGGCTTTTGTAGTCGCCTCCATGGTATACAAATTTAATGTAAGCTGGAATCCCTTCCATCACATATTGATTCCTATCATATCTTCACTGAAGATTTAATACTCAGTGTTCTATGTAATAATATGTACATTAATAATTTTATACATAATTTAGATACATCCATACTACCACAGGGGACCCTTTATAGCAGCGAAGTATCACTTATGACCGAAGTAGACAGTGATCATTCCTTCTTTTCTTCTTTCTTTCTTTTATTATCTCGTCTTGCCTCGGTGGTATTACATCCTTATGGACTCTAAAAAGTTAAAAAATCTCTGAAGTATCTAAGCGTCTGGTTTTCGTACGCCATCGAGTTCGTTGACCTTGAACACTGTTTGTACATCTGCTTCATTTATACATGTTGCCTGTATTGATACAAATTTCTTTTTCAGGTAATGGGAGCACGTCAAGGGCGGTTTGGTATGCGGTACCACTATTCGGAGTATGTATTTGTTTACTTTAATTCAACCTAGTTCGACGTTCTAGTGAAATACTTAAATGTGCGTAGGTTAGAGATTAGTGTGTTGAATATCTAGGTGGTAGGACTTTTTTACTAGGTGGTAGGACTTTTCTGCAAAGTTCGTCTAGGTAGGTATCACCGCTTTGCCAGTTATTCTGCCGCCAAGCAGTAGTGTGCAAGCACTACTGTGTTCCGGTTTGAAGGGCATTGTAGCTAGTGAAATTACTGGGCAAATGAGACTTTATGATCTGATCACTCAGTCTAGTAATCTGATTATTAGACTGGGTGATGTCTCAGGATGACGTGCGCAGTGCAGTGTCGCGCGAAACTATTGTTTTAAAGTTCCGGGTGACACTGCAACTGTTATGGGCGGCCGTGTCACTTAACATCAGGTGAACGACTAGCTCGTCACGTCATTCAATCACATAAAAAAAAAAAAAAAAAATATCGAAGTCTTTCCGTATGAGCGTTTAGGATGTGAATTTAGTGTAAAGTTTCCGCAGAACCTCTAATAGAAGACTACAATTAGTACCTAATATTTAGTAAGCTGTGCTCGGAATAAAGACTAAGCTAGGATGCATGACGTAAGTATTTGCGTTCCGTACATTTTCGTTTGAGAATTAGCAGGTTGAAGTGGCAGTGGGCAAGCCATATCGCTCGTAGAACTGACAACCGTTGGGGAAAAAAGGTTCTTGAGTGGCGACCACGAACCGGAAGACGCAGCGTAGGGGCCCCCCCACTAGGTGGGCCGACGACCTGGTCAGAACCGCGGGGGGCCGATGGATGCAGGAGGTAGGCGCTCAAAGTGGCGCTCTTTGGGGGAGGTCTATGTTCAGCAGTGGACGTCTTCAAGCTGATGATGATGATGATGACATTTTCGTTTCATTTACTAACCTAGTAGGTACAGTTTCTAAGCAGATTGGAATCCGCAACCTTTATCATAATTAATTACCTGGTAACCAGTAGATCAATCTCGTTATAAAACGCCTCATAAAAGTCACACATTTGTGTATTCTGTTAAAAAGTCAAACAAACGTCTTTCCTAGTCACGAACACGTACATGAAATAATTGAATGATTTTGTTAAAGAAATTATATTAGAACGTGTTAACGTCGATACTAAAACAAGTTACAATTGAAAAATCTGTCAATTATATATATTTTAAGCGTATATTGCTTAAAACTTTAAAAATCGCTCATCGGTTCTTTTGTTATCACTGCTTAATCTGAGTCAACTCTACGTGATGTTAGCGAAAACACGCCAAATTCACGCATAGCAACACTGAGTCATAGAAGAAATCGATAGCCAATCATACAACAGCTCGCATTGTTTCCATGTGATTGCCTAAATTAGTTATTGGGCATATTCAGTTCGAGGACCCCTCATTGTGAATTGAGATCTCTGATCATATTCTGCTTTAAGTAATGGCTTCCTATTGGGGACAACATGTTTTGATAGAATTAGCATACGGAATATATTGACAAGAAACGAAGAGAGTCATAATGATAACCAAGCATATTGATACTATATGTAATATAATGGAACAAGTAGGAGAGGAATGTCAATACACCAAGAAAACAGCGTAGATCAGAAACATGCCAAAAACCGATAGAAAACTAGATGGCGCTGCAAAATGAGCGGGCTATAAGTTGAGCGTAGATCAGAAATATGCTAAAAAAACCGTTTTAAACCTAGCCCGCCGTAGCTAACCGTAGGTATAGCCCGCTCATTTTGCAGTGCCATCTAGGTTTAAAACGGTTTTTGGCATATTTCTTATCTACGCTGTTTTCTTCGATGTATTGGCATTCCTTCCACGGTTATATACAGCATTGTACATCATTTTGTGTTTGTTTTTGCTAAAATCGCGTTCACTATAGCAGACGCTACCGATTGGACGATAACATGCGACCACAGATTTCTGTGTATGCAACAAAGATTTTGCCTCAATCATCATCATCATCATCATCATCACCGTTGTTTGCTCAGCAATAATGGATGTCCTAAAGCTCAAAGCCCGCCACTGAAGTATGTTTGACTCTCTGCCAAGAAAATCATAGAATGCTGAATTTCTATTTTCTGTTGCAACTTAGAAAAGTCAAGACTGAAGCTATAATTTTAAAATGATTGTATTTCATATTTCGCGGACAAGCCCCAGATTCTTGGTTGAGAGGTAAAAACATCTTTTCTAGTATAAGTTATTTTTCTAACGACACAGCATCTAAATTATTTTTGGGTAGGTTTCTCCATAATGACCGCTATGAGTCTGTACAGTATAGGTACCTATCTACGATGATAGAACACACAAAGCACTCGTTCCTTTCACAAATCGTGATAATTCCCGACTATATTGAATCGAGTCTCAACGGGGCACCACTGCCTGGGGCATAGTAATAAAATGCAATTACGCCTGAATGTTGCCAATTTGATATCGGCTCATTTTGAGCCCCCCGAGGTTTAGTTCACGCCCCAAATTACGGATTAAGCTCGCGTGGACGGGGTAACTCGTAACTAGCTACTTGCGAGTCTTTCCTTGAATATTATTATCAGCGTAATCGTGTTCCTGTTATAAAAAGGCAACAAATGACAAGGCAAGCTTTTCATTTTCTTGATGGTAAGCATCATCACTACAGTCTACTAAGTGAGGGGTCCAGTAGCTGCTAAAAACGCCAAGAACGCTACAAAATTATGCCACTTTTTACCCAGACAAGGCCAAATCACATATGATCGTTCCAGTCAATGTGAACGAAAAAAACGAAAATAACGATAATTTTGTTCAAGTGGAACCCGCTATAAGGCTGTGGGAAGGTCACAAAGTATCAAAATGTACCCACTAATTTTGATATTTTCAAAAATAACCTAAATAGCCCATTTTGTGTGCTTGTTTTTTTAACTACCAAAACCCCACCAATCGTAAAAATAAACATTTTTTCACCAATAATAATTAATGAATAATATACAATAAATCCCCTCTTCAAAATCTATCGTATGAGAAGCGTTGCTAATGTCCGTCACTATCTCGGTTACGGTATGTCAGATACGAGGGTTTGCTTTTAGCTGATTGCACAGAAGGGGCACATGAATGTATTCTTTGATTAGCTTGGGTACTGCTTGCCCTTAATTTGTATTTATTTCTTTTGTGGAAAGAAATGGGGACCCCATGTTTAGACTTCCTTGTGGGGGCTTTTAAGTGAGCTACTTAATCTTGCCAAGGGTTTGAGATGATGGAATAAGAAATAAATTGGTCTGCAATTACAGACCTCTCTGTCTCTCTCGCCCATTGTGTCTTTATCCGTCTCTGTTTCTGTGTAGTGATTACAAATTACAATTATCGAATTTTCAAAAATCTGATTTTCTGTCATAACGCTAAAGACAGCTATCAAATTAGAAGTTTCATGTTACAGAGGATCACTTTTAGTAACTTGTCAAGATTACAAAAAATTGGGACTAGTCTAGAGCACAACCGTTTATGCCATACATTTCAGTCATCGCCGTGTTAGATACATAATCTCACTGCAGCATCAAGAAGGTGAAGTCAATTGGTGTTTTATAAGAAGCCTTCGTTACCATAAAGTAGAATTTCCATCTCATCTATTTACAGGTGTCAATAAACACAACTTGCATTTATAAGTACAATCTCTAATAGGCCCTATTTTCTCCATCAAATAAAAGCACCAATTCTCTGCCTCATAAATTCATTTTTCTATAAATAATTCTATAACATCTGCGATTTCTCATAAGAAATGGCCACTACAAAACAAAACGCAATTACTGTATTTTTCTATAAATGGAGGGGAAGTCGCCTCTGGGCATTAACACCCCATGTTACGAGGGCGGCACATATGCTCTTTAATGGCGTCACTTTTGATTCGCTCCATTAAGTGTGCGGACCGTGAAACAGTGTCTGATGAATGTTTGGAACGGAGACATATTGGAGCTTAAGGACAATTTATCTCCACATGAGACGCGACTTATTATGTCTTACGGCTTTTGCGTATCGAAACCTACCTTGTAGGCGTTTCGAGACTCTTGGCCCAAATATTTCATACACTGACAATCCATATGATGATTGGACAAAACAAAGACAGGGTCTCTTATCTTTGGATATGTGAGGCTGGCTGCTGGAGCAGTCCGAGGTTGTCGTCAAACTGTCAATTTTATTATGGTCATATTTCCTAGCAGCTTTAGCTTTACTTACACAGAGATGAGTACAATAAAGACTAAATATGTCACGTCAAAAGGTCGAAAGTCCAGGCAAATAAAATCATTCATTTCATATTCCGGAACACTCAATAAATACAGAAATGAATCATTCACTAATTCGTTTATCCCAAACAGATTTAGATTTGTACCCGACGCGTGTCGCCCCTAATGGGGTTTTAGGTAAATTAAATCCATAACCAAATATTAAATTCCTTAGTTTTAATAGGGTTTTACACGAACATATCTCATCCAAACCGACGGTCGGACTTGGAATCCCATTTTCTAAATGCATTTAAGCCCAATAAAAGGGGATTTTCCTTTGCCACCCCTGCGTCCTAATCAAATAGTTGGTATGGAGTTATTTATGGGAAAATACAGAGGGTTGTAATAAGATGTAGGGCACTTTTCACCCTCCCTGTCATCAGGGGTCGCGTCGCAACAGTATATAACGCTAATAAGAATTTTATAAGAAGCGGAGTAGATTTTGCAAAGGGCGATGCATTTGATTTTATTCCCTCGAATTACCTCGTAGATTAAATGGTACTTTATGGTACTGATTTAAAAATGCTAATAAAAGTGTTTTTTCTTTACTAAGTAAATGTGGCTTTTATTTACTTCTGTTGTATGTTGTCTATGCCTATTGTCAAGTCCCACATAACCCGTCAAGCCAACTACACTACAAATTCAATGTTACAAATTGGCCAATTTTGTTTACCTCCACGCACGTCCACCTTGGACGAATCCAAGATGTCCACAGACCACCTCGAATACGTCGATGGGATATGCAATGTGACTCTTTCCTATAATAAATAATACCACTAGTTCCTTAACACAAAATACACGAACTACGGCAAAGAATGAAAAATTCGCCTTACATCGTTTTTATCGCTACATTTCCAATCTTCTCAATAGGAAGTAATAATGAGATCTAAAGAAACTAGATTGACTGTAATGAATGAGGGACACATTCCTTATGAGAAACACGTCGTACTGGGATGAGTAATTTAGCCCGTATGAGACATGGTGGGTAATGGGTAGGTAAGACTTTGTAAGTACTGGTTATCACATATTCTTGAGCTCGTTAAATAGATATGTTTGTTTATGTTAGACGTGACAATACACATAATTGTTATTAAAGTGATAAATAGTGCAATATTTTTTGGGTCTGTTCGACTTTAGTAAATCTCGTTTGTCATCTCACTGCTGATTATATACTTCCCTTTGCACACGCCATACGTTTCAGTTCTAATAGTGTGGTAAATATTAATTATGGTTGGGCTTGGGATGATCAGCGCCAATATTACAAAGTGCGTAATATTTAAAGATTTTAGCTTTCATTCGTGGTACCACATATGCCACTAAGATATTTTAGTGAAGGAGGATTCAGCGCTAACGTCTGCAAAAATCAACGGGGATTACCCATTTTCGAAAGTTGACTGAGTGTGTTAAATAAAATGTGGCTGTAAAAGTGTTGCTAATCTCATGTCGGATGGCGGTCACGTGCGCCCATAACGGGTACGCGAAGAGTGACTCCGTAAGCCACGTAGCCTCGTACGGTGGAGCTCAAGAATGCCCGAGATTGCTCCATCCAGAAATGCTTTTTGAAATTCGGATTTGGAATATGCCACTTCATGGCCATTCGGCCACTGAGTGCAGTTTAAAGTTGCCACCCTAAAGATTTGTTTCTCTAAATGTTTTTCCGATGCATGAATTATACTTTTTTTGCAAGTTTATTTAAAGTGGAACGTTTCACTATCGCGGCAAATTCATATTTTCTTGCGTTCTTTTGCCAATAATAGCTTAATTACTCAACGTGGTTACATGAAAATTAATTTTGTGCAAATAAATAGAATGTATCATAAATTACAATTAAAAGTATCACCTACATATCATTGGTTTAGCGACAAATGGCAATAAACTGAAAAACTAAGACGAAATTTGTTTATTGCCATTTGTCGCTAAACCAATGATATCTAGGAGATACATTTAATCGTAATTTGTTGATACATTCTATTTCTTTACGTTAAATCAGGTTTCATGTAATCACGTTAAGCTATTATTGGCAAAAAACGCAAGAAAATTTGAATTTGCCGCGCTAGTGTAATGTTCCACCTTAAATGGTTTTTTTTTATTTCAATATAATCTATTCATGGTCTGGTACGAATTTGATCGAGTAGCACTCTGTCATAAAACTAGCAGAGCCCCTCATGTTTGTTCGGATTATCTAATGATAATCCGAATCGCTATTGAATTGTTGAACAGAAATAGTACGCAACATTGCTAAACTGTTATGATTGTGAATCGGAAATGTTTGAAAGCTATACGTGCGATAGTATTTTACGTAGGGCTGCCATCTATTAAACAAAACGAATAGAATAGTTTAAAAATAAAAAATTCGTTAATGACTAATTAAAAATGCTTTTAAATTCAAAGTATACTCATTTTTTTCTTCCTACTAATTGGTAATGAAAGCTTTATAGACATTAGTTGGTGATATGGGTATTAATTAGAATACTTAATTTCCTAATTCCCTAATTCCCTATATTCATACAGTAGAACGTTGTCTGTTTGTCTGTTTGATTGTGTGGCTTTCGCACCATAAAGAGCAAATAAAAATACTAAACGCTCATTCGTTGCCCGTTGATCATCGGCTGTCGTCAACCAATTAGCGTATAGTATTTGGCCTGTTAAGTTAACATGAGCTTGCGAACGTATGAAAAACCGGAGGATGGTTTAGTAAAATTAACAACACAACATAGGTATGCACATAACACTGTTATGGGCGGCCGTGTCACTTAAGATCAGGTGAATGACTAGCTCGTCACGTCATTCAATCACATAAAAAAAGGCAGTAGGTTACTTTTTATCCCAAAAAATTAAGAGTTCCCAGTGCGTTGAAAATAGGTAAAACGAAAATTGTTAAAAACGCGGGGCAGGGCGCCTCGCTTGACACTTTTTGTAATCAGATTTGAAATTAAGTCGTTTTATGGGTTTATAGCATTGGCAACCCTAGATGGCGCATTGCACGGCACATACTAAACTATTTGCCAATAGCATAACTGTTGCCGAACACACGGTGATATCCGAAGTTAATCGGGGTTAGTGACCTGTTAAATTCTGTGGCAGTTATTTCATGCAGCTTAGGTCTTCCGTTTGGGGATTACCGTCACATTTCAGGTTGAACTTGCTGCCTTGCTTAACATTTTTATATCGAATCCATATTTCTGAGATTTTTATTTAGCCCAATTCAAAAAGAACTGCTATAAGATTACCCATCATAGATATCTACCTAACTAACTAAAATGGCCATGAGGTCTTGACATCGCTTTTTCCAAACTGCATCATGCGACGCGCACGTCTGGTCATTCAAGATGCGTATGGTACCTTTTGACGCATAGCAAATTGTGTGCGTTGCACCTAATATGAGCGGGCGACTTTTGATAATTCTTATTCTTCTCTCTCTTTGTGCGAGTGGCACAAAACTTGTCAATATGAGAAACTCCTAAAGCACGCATAGCTTTTTAACTAAAATTGAAAATTAATTATTTAACCTTAAGATTATTAAAAATATAACTCCAGCTTAGGTTTCAATGGATAAGCAATAAATACAAAGTCCAATTTTAGGGGTTCGTTGTTTTATCCGACGATCATTAATCAGGGCAACGTACGGAACCCCAACGGCCCCGCTTGTCAAGTCTGACGTATTACGTAATTTTTATTATCTACCCTTATACTCATATATGCTATGCATAAATGACATTGGCGCATTTTTCAAAAACGCATGACTCATTTTTGTTATCAGGTTGCCGTTTATGACTTCCGATTTTTAGGGTGACCGTGGCGTTGACCGTATAGCCACAGAATAAATATATATACAGCAGTATAGCATAAATCCCCTCGCAGACCAACCAGCTTGCATTTTACTTGTGGTTAGTTTTATAAAAATACACTCGTGTAAAGTGCCTTTTGGGTATTTATTTAAAGAAAACTACGGATGTGACTCTATCCACATGGTCTCTATTACGCGATCTGTCAAAATGTAATATTATTACCCTGTATTTTTTTTTACCTGGTTTTCATCAACTTTTAAGCGGCAAATTGTATATTACGTGTACCAGTGTCGAGAGAAAGAAAGATGGAGCCCTAATGGAAATAACGAGACTAGATTTTGATATGAAAAAAAATATTACGGTTCCATGGAACTACTGGTACGCTAGTACTATTCGTTATTGTGCTACTGGGAGGAAAAATCCCAGTAGTCCCATCATGGGAGAATGCAACTACTGGACCAGGTGGTATCTACCATTGCTTTCCAATAGGCTATTTGACTTCTATATTTTTACTGCATAGTGCATAAATAAATAAAATTTCTCAAAAAAGAAGCAGTCGTGGAAATAAAAATTAAATATCGTCAGTTATTCGTCCTTCATAGTACCTCATTACTAAGCTATGGTACCTCTATGGTAGCTCTGCATACGATCTCTTTGATATGTGACGTCACAAACTATGTCTTTGAGGTCCTTATAGTAGCTGTGAGCAGGCTCCACACAAGATCTCTGTTTTGCGATAAAGGGACAGCCATCTACAGAAACTTTAAAAGCGTTATGATTCCGTGATTTATTTACTGATTTTAGGTATTTCTTCAATTAATTACATTTATTTTCAACCTACTTTATGAAAATAATATTTACTTGTTTATTTTTAGTAACAGTCACACAGTTTTACTAAGTGGTAGGACTTTTCTGCAAAGTTTGTCTAGGTAGGTACCACTGCTTTGCCAGTTATTCTGCTGCCAAGCAGTAGTGTGCAAGCACTACTGTGTTGCGGTTTGAAGGGCATTGTAGCTAGTGAAATTACTGGGCAAATGAGACTTTATGATCTGATCACTCAATCTAGTAATCTGATCACTAGACTGTGTGATGTCTCAGGATGACGTGCGCAGTGCAGTGTCACGCGAAACTTTATTGTTTTAAAGTTCCGAGTGATACTGCAACTGTTATGGGCAGCCGTGTTGCTTAACATCAGGTGAACGACTAGCACGTCACGTCATTCAATCGCATAAAAAAAAAGTCAAATTGCCTATCCACATTTTAAGTATTCCTTTTTCAGTGTAGGTAATTTATCCTATTCAATCAGCCAGCTTTTTGATTTTATCACAAAATGTCTTGTTTATTACAACAAACTCCTATCCCGCACTTTATATTCGAGGAATTGTTCATAAGCAGTTTATACATTTATATCACTTTACCTTTCCCATGCTAAAACGATCCTTGTTTCTACATGTTGAAAGGCGAGTTTTGTTCGCACATTTTAATAAATGACCACCAGTGTGAGGACCTCAATTAAATAGCTCATTAAAGTGGAGATGGCGGGGCGAGGCTCAAATTTAAATTGCAAGTGTCATCAGATGCCAATTACTTCGCTATATTGTGGATTCGCGGAGTTTGTTTATGTATCCCTAAGCGTTTTAGTTTTATGTTCACAGTTTTGTCTTTCATTACGTTTTGTTAAAGAACCAGCCGCATTTTTTGTTTATCCACGCCGGCAACCTATATGAAATATACGTGCTTATTAGGTTTTTCTGTTAAAAAACCACACACCACAGGTCACAGTTTTTCAATTTCTTACTTTATGGTGGTTTGCATTCACAGATGACAGCCTTGATTGAGTCGAATCCAATCGTTAAGTATAAGGCCCATTCCAATTTCTTTCAAAGAATTTTGACAGGCCTAAGTTATCATACATTTAAACAAAATAACCCAAGGGAATTGCAAAGAAAAATGATGTTAGTATCGATACTATACTACCATCATTTTTCTTTGCAATAAATATAAGAAAGTTACATGCTTACATTATCAGACTTTAATCTTTGCGTGGTACCAACTTTACAAGGAAGGGCGATGTGTGTTCACCACAGTGTAAAATTATGAAGTTATTTATTTTGGCATAGAATAGCTAATAGCATCTGTTAAGGGCTGCCATGACACTCTACACCAAGCGAACGACTAGCTCGTCACGTTATTAGTTTTGTGAGAATTGATGCTCATAAAATGTGTTTTTATGCGCATCAATTCTGACAAAAAAAATCCCTTGAGTTATTTTGTTTCAATGTATAATAACTTATTAATTTTTTGAAAGAAATTGGAAAGGGCCTTACACTTAACGATTGGATTCAACTAAATCAAGGCTGTCTAACAATTTCTAGATTCCCAATAAGCTTGGGATATGAAACTTTTAACGTGTGAAGCTATAAAGTACGGTGTAATTTTTCCCACATGCTTAAACGAACGGAATGCTAACAAGTTCGTTTTTTATTTCATTCTCAAAGTGTGAAACTGTGAACTTGTTAAACTCTTCTGAGTACTAAAAGTAGGTACATTTTATCACGTTTTGAATACTTTACATTTTATACCATTATTTGTATGGTGTTCTTATTTGAAAATAAAGTGGTAAATCTCCAAAGTAAACTCATGCCGAAAATGACATTAATACTCGGTTATTTTTAGACCATGGCCGTCTTATATTATTTTCACATGTTTAGGGGATAAATAATAATATGAGACATAGCTTTTAGTGTTTTTTTTAAGGTACAGTCTTCACGCTACTATTAAATCTTGCTTGATCTGGATAGGTATCTGTTAGTCTTATCCGATATTATTTTGAAATTATATACATTGCAAACACGAAAATTATTTTCGTATTTTTCTCATACAATTTCGGAACTACGTACAAATATTCCACGAACAACATTTATTTAGTTGCACTTTTATTAATCCGAGGGTCTCTACCCTTACAAAAGTAGTGGGATGACGTACAATGTTAGTTCTGAAGATATTTTCTACCCTTGGGACCCTTTTCGATACATATTTGTTGACATACGAAAAACCAAACTTGGGGTATCGTAACCCCGCGAGCAAACACGTTAAATAAACTACACTAAATTCATATTTTGTAATCTTACTGGCAAGCAAGCTATAGCTGGAATAATAGTAGATATATTTTTGTAAATATAAAAGAGATTAAAGAGGGGGAGATGTTTATAATAAAGGGCAGCTGGACGGAAGCAAGCACAATTGGCACAATGCTAGTAATTCACGAAGCCGTGCGTCCGATTAGTAGGACGTAAAGAGTGACGTTTGCAAACCACCTTGGTTTGTTTATTATAAGAAATTTAAATATAAATAGGGAGAGTCTGTGCGTTTTAGTACACAATGCCGTTCAACTCATTATACTTAACGTATGGGTGCCAATGCAAGATGCTTGGCCACTTCGCTCCTAAAAATTCATCAGGTCGATATTACAAGAGAAGGTAGAATGAAAGTAGGATACAACGTGGAACAAATAGCTACCTAATTGATAGTAGGGAAAGATAAATGAATGCTCAGGCAAGAGGATTTAATGAACTTATATCGTTATCATAACATAGGTGAGTGATTTTATCAGAATTTGCATGCTCTATACACAAACATTTTTAACATTGGTATCCGCTAACATTGGCACGATTGAAAGTAAATGTAGAGGCGTAGCACTATTTTCACGGTATTTACCATGTTATGGTGTTAGGGAGGCCAAAAGTGGCACAATCTATGCCAATGTGATCGTGGCGTGTCACAGATTAGTCAGAGTTGTAGTAGCATCAGGCTGACAGCATTGTATAAACAGTAACGACACTTAATAATATTACCAGTTCGGAGAATTTATATTTGGAACTAAACATTGTAAATCATTACATGGTAATGGTATGCTCATATGCTGTGACTTTTGGCGTATGTTAAAAGTTTGTAGAAAATACTTATATATTCTGTGCAGAAAAAGACATCTCGTGTTAAGTTTAAAACAGCCGAGCGTGGTAGCGGCATAGAGTGCTGCCAAAATCCCGATTGCACCGGTTTTTTTATTTCAACTTTAAGTAGTCATAATGTTGATAGCTCCTCACCATGTATTTTATATTTGTAAAATGCCCATCTCACTCGTATCGTGTATTATTGTTTCATTCTTACAAAATTTCCAAAAGCTGAAGCTCCTAAGTTAACGGAAAAGGGTAAAGTGCTCTTACTGTTTCTACAGCTGCGGTGGCAAAGTGTGCGGAGCTTATCTGCCCATCGCGTGAATCGCAAAAAGAGCATTTGCACGCGAGGATTAATGCAGGATCATGGGGAGCACACGCCTTCGCCGATTGTCGAACATCGGCTGTTTGAACGCTGTTCAACATTGGGTTCGCTGTTCACTATGTTCAGCGAATGTGAATGTGTGTGTGAAGTTGTAACTTGGATCACGCCGGGCGGCTTTTAGAGCCTTTGATTTGCAATCAAAGGACTATAATATCTTCATAATATACCATATTCCATGATATCTTTGACTTTGATTATTATCTTGCTTGTCTGAATCAGGAGTGAAAGTCAGCTGCGTCTTTTTGTTTGTCGAAGGCTAGCCTATCCAGGAATACAAGTAAATATAATTTTTCGTGTAAATAATAACTGTTTTATTTATTTTATACCTCTTCTCTCTTCTTCTTTCTACCTCTTTTTCTTTCTTTCTTTTTTTCTTCTTATTTTTATTATTTATTTTTTTGTTTTATTTGCTTTTTTTTATTTTTTATTTTATTTTTTTTTTCTGTTTTTTTTTTTCTGTTTTGACTGAACCAATGTGAATTCTGTGTAAAGAAAGAAATCTGAATAAATGTCTTTTCTTTCGTCATTCTTTACTAATACAGGGCACGATTACATATAGGTAGCCACAGAATACGCCCTATTTACATGATACTAAGTATATGTAGGTATCTATAAAGATATTATAGTTCTTAAAATTTAAGTTCTTATAATATCTTTATAGATATATTAAAAATCAAACTATGGTGTAGGGTACCCATATAGAATGTCCCAATCTCTCCAATAGTCCCACTTCCAATCGAACATAAAATATTTTTTATTCCCTTTGCATCTGAAATGTCAAATACGCCTATCATAAATTTTATGGAAGGGCATAAAAATAGTGGCTGTCATAGGCTGAACGATATAATTTTCTCAATTCAAATCGCGTTTTTGTGTTTTCAAGAACAGCGTAGGTAGGTACTTATTATACCTATTATTTGAGAGAAATTACGGCTTACATTGCACGTAACACTTTACACTATTGCGCTGCATGAGTGATAGAAAAGTCAGATACTGTTTTTATTTTTAATAAATAACCGTTTAGTATAGAATTATTATTTTTTTACTTATAAATCTGTCAATTTGGAATTCGGCTAACAATTTTTTGTTTCATACAGTAGTTGCCCCCCACTCGGTGGACCGACGACCTGGTGAAAGCCGCGGGGAGCCGATGGATGCAGCAGGCGAGCAGCCGCTCAAGGTGGCGTGCTCTGAGGGAGGCCTATGTTCAGCAGTGGATGTCTTCAGGCTGTTAATGATGATGATGATGATGATGATGACAGTAGTTGCAGTAAATCAATAAAATATAAATGGTTTTGATGCAGGCACTTCGTCATATAAGCGCGGCATATAATCACAAAACGTATTACATATCCGAAAAGCTATACCATGATTTTCGGATACGTTATGTGAAGCACAAACGGCAGCGGCACTATAGAATAATTATAGCTTTTCCCCTCCTCTGCTCATTGAAACCACACCCCACCACCTGGCAAACACTTCATTAAATCAACAATCAACAGTACCCTACATAGTAACTCACCCATCGCTTCCAAATAGACCGGAACGATTACTTTCATTTGCTCTCATATTGTTACAGCATTAAATGGACCGTACATCAGGAGTCCCGACCCCATGGCCATTACTCGAGTGCCGAAATATATTTTAGCGCGGGCACTTAACGCGAAATTGCACTTATTTTCGATTGATTGCTTATACTTAGTTACATAGGTTATAATACCCTCAAAGTAATATAATACCTATTCTAACTTTGAATATCAGGGATTATTAAGACTTTGTTTACGGTTTTTTCGAATGTTTCATTCATTTGTTTTTGCTATACGCTAAACACCAAAAACGTATAGAAGTCGAAGTTTCATTAAGTGATGCGCTACATTTCAGTGAGACTTCTCTGGGCATAGATTTACTTGATGAGGTTACAAAAAACTGATCTTATTACTAGTTATCATCATATAAGAATTTTATTAAAACATAGGCCCTCCCCATAGCGCGTCACTTAGGGTGGGTTTTTTCACCAATAGTTAAGGTAACCCATGGTTAAAAAGGCTAACAAATTTTGACCATTGGTTAGATTTTTTAGAGTTTTTAACCATTGGTTACCTTAACTATTGGTGAAAAACCCCGCCCTCAGAGCGATTGCTTGCCTCATAGATCCAAATGAATCCTCGCGGTTTTGACTAGATTTCCGGTCCACCTAGTGGGGGGCCGGCCTATGTTACGCCTTACGGTTCATGGTCACCACCTGGAGAACGTTTCTTACCCAACGGTTATTGGTTCTTCGCGCGATATGGCCTGCCCAGTGGCATTTCAACATGCTAATTCTAAGAGCTATATCGGTCACTTTAGTTCTGCTACGGATCTCCTCAAGAGCGTTTCTTACCCAACACCGAGCATAGCTTTCTCCGTAGGTCGTTGAGCGACTTTGTGCTTACTAACGCAGCCCACATGAGACCGCGCCTCAGTGCCATAAGTCATCACTGGCAACACACACTGATTGAGAACCTTTGTTTTCAGGCTCTGCGGTATTTGGTATTTTATATACTTAAGCCTTACAATTAAAATGACTTACTAAGTTGGGGTAACGTTCAACGCGACCATACTCAACGGATCAAAATATCTCGAACACTTGCAACACTAATGAACGGTTGCCCTAGCAGCGTCCTAGTAATATAATTAGTAAGCTGATGATATTATAGTTTCTCGGTAGTAGCCCTTATACAGGTCCAATCATGCGCGAACTCTCTTGTAGGTGATATTAATTAATAACGTAATTAATCAGGGTTGAGAGCTCATCTATTCGTGTAAGGACTTAATACCTACTTGAAGCTTGAAACGAACTAGAAGGAACACGTGGTTTTATCCGTCTTCATTCAATTTTCTAAACGCCATTGAATTATCAAAAATAACCTAGGTACGTAATAAAAGGAAGACATCCTCCAAAGAAGTCTTTAGGTACAGTGGTTTGGACTATAGGTCCGTGTCTGTCAGTCAGTCAGGACCAAGCTTCATCTATTATTGACACTCGTACTATCCGGGGGTAGACCCTGGGGATAGTACTGTTGTAGTAGTTGATGATTATTATAATGACTAAGTATAGTATACTTTAATGTCTATGCATTAAAGCTATGCATCAAATATTGACGACGAAAACCTTGCAACTACGCATAGTTTTGTAATAGCAGCCTTAAAAGAAGAAGATTAGCAGAAGATATCTGAAGATTAGATGAGAATTAGTTAAGACTTTCTGGAAAAGTTTTGATTCGGGAATGAATAAACGATTGTTTTTCGTGGAATTTTCGTATGGGGGACAGGACAACGTCTGTCGAGTCAGCTAGTTACCAATTAAATGTAGCTTATGACACCTCCTTCCTAAATGAAGACGAATCTTCCTTGGATTTAAAAACTAGTCAAGCCGTTTATTGGCTACAGGAGGTTTATGTTTTTGTAGGTTACTTTTTTGCCTTTGTTCTTAAAAATGTACTACTACAATATCAACTACCCGTAAATGCTACGTAAACGGTGTACGCTTTTGTAGTAGGTGGTGTACGGTATTATAAAAGCATTTGGACTGTACCTATACTAGACGCGCTGACCTTATAGACAGTCCAAATGCTGCAACCCTCTACCAGTATTAGGTAGCGTAACAAATATTCTGGCAGTATTGCCTCGTTGAATTGCTATGCATATATACTTAGATAGGTACTAAAATCATAACCCTCCTTTTTCCAAAACCGAACATGAAAGGTTAGATATTTCGTCTTCGTTTCCATGTAAAATCTCGTGACACAGTGTACCGTATACGCATGTATTACCATAATATTTGTTATGGCAATCGGTCGTCATCTCCGAGGCACGCCCACGCATTACCCGAGCCGTTATGTAGATTAACTGCTTTCTGTACGACAACCGAATAAAACGGTAGAGGTTTATACGGATTCGTGGTCCGATTGGGTCGGTGGTTTAAGTTTGGAAATGATAGGTTGTGGCAATCTACAGTCCCATTTATGTAGTTAGACAGTAGAATTTATTTTACACAAAAGTGTGTGCATTAAAGTTTAACAGCGTTCTACCTGAGTTTGCACTTACTCTCTGATCTCTGGTGTCTCGTAGGTACGTTTGGCAAATTTGCTATACGCTAATTGGTTGAAGATAGCCATTGATTAACCGACAACCAATGAGCGTTCAGTATCTGGTGTGCTTAGTTGACACGAATTTAACAAACATACCTACGAGAATCCGGGAAAAGTGTGGCTTAGCTAAGTTGTATTTTAAAAAAGAGGTATATGTACTACGTACTAACTATTCGAAGCACAAGTAGTGGTCATTTTTTGTATAATTAAATTAAAATCCACTACAGCGCTTTACGAGGTTAAATCGTCTAACCAACGATCTCAACACGCAGCGCTAGTGCAATGGCTCATTCGGATCATAATTTTGACTGCTATTCACTGCTGCACGTGCAGTCGCTTTGAGAGCTGAGCATCGTATGAGCGAGAAGATGCTCATAGGCATATTTGCAGTGGTTGACAGTGCAAGTTAGAGATGTCCTGTCTGGTGTATACATAGAAGTCTTTGTATTTTAATTGATTTTACTGCGGACGGCCATCAGTTTTCCATGTAGCTACACATTACACGTTAGTATTACCTAAATAACATTGGTTTAGCAACAAATGGCAATAAACCAATTTCGTCTTGGCTTTTCCGTCTATTGCCATTTGTCGCTAAACTAATGATATCTAGGTGATACTTCTAATTGTAATTTATTGACATTACATTATATTATATTTATTTGCGCAAAATTAGTTTTTATGTAATCACGTTGAGTAATTAAGCTATTATTGGCAAAAAGCGCAAGAAAATTTGAATTTGCCGTGCTGAGTGAAGCGTTCCACCTTAAACTACGCGATCTTTGGACTAAAAATGCTGTCGGTAATACGAAAACGGTTGTGCTTTTATTAGTTTGTTTATTTAGGTTACGTGTACCTAATAAATAATTTTAACGCCGGTTTCCGTTTGCGGTTAAATATTTTATGATTCAAACGGAAATTAGTGTAAGTTCTTTCATACATACCTATCAAGTTATGTTATTGAAATGGATCCGAATGGCCATTCAATAAACACCTAGCTCCTTCAATTTTGAATCGTGTCTTACTAGCAATAGGGTTTTGTTTCTACCATCACCAAAAATGTAATAACATTACCCCGGTTTCCCGTCTTTGTTAAAGTTAAACTCATGTCAACTTTAAAATACGGAACGCTCATTGGTCGCCTGTTGATCATCGGCTATCGTCAACCAATGAACGCATAGTATTTTTAAGTTGACATGAGTTTAACTTTAAGGTGGAACGTTTCACTAGCGCGGATAATTCAAATTTTCTTGCCTTCTTTTACCAATAATAGCTTAATTACTAAACGTGATTACATTAAAACTGATTTAACGTAAAGAAATAGAATGTATCAACAAGGTGCGATTAAAAGTATCTCCTAAATATCATTGGTTTAGCGACAAATGGCAATTAACAAATTTCGTCTTAGTTTTTCAGTCTATTGCCATTTGTCGCTAAACCAATGATATGTAGGTGATACTTTTCATTGTAATATATTGATACATTCTATTTATTTGCGCAAAATTAGTTTTCATGTAATCACGTTGAGTAATTGTATTACTAGTAATTAACTATTATTGGCAAAAGAACGCAAGAAAATTTGAATTTGCCGCGCTAGTGTAACGTTCCACCTTAACAAACGTACCAGAAACCAGGGTTAGAATGAAAGTCATAGAATGCCCAAGAATTGTTGAACAAACAGCCTTTCTATCACCGACTTGTCTTTGTATATTGCATTTCCAATACTATATTTCTCCAACACACGGTTTAAATCCCTTAGCAGCTCTATTTCAATAGGGTTTCTAACAAAACAGCAGTAAATGTTGGATTCCGGATCAGACAAGAAAATATAACGCGATAGAGGAAGCTCATGTTGCACTTATCAACTCGTTTTACGATCTATTTTACGTTCCATTTTATATAATAACATGTCCACATATCAAAACTCCATATCAGCCATTGTCGACCACTTTAAGGGGACTCCGTAATTAGGGTTGTCGAAGCAAAATTGAGGATTTGGCAAAAATCTTAATAGGGGTTTTATGCCTTTGGGATGCGGAAAGATTAGTTGGGTTGGTTTAACTTTCGGCTGATGTGTTTTTCAGCGATTTAGGAAGGGATTTGAGTGCCTAGTTTGGGATACGTGTTTGCGTAAATTTTGTATTATTTTTGCCCGTCGACTGACGTCTACAACCCTCATACATTCTGCGAAAATGCTCATTTTAATTTAATTTAACACGATCAAATTATCAGCGATTCTTGAGTGTTTAAAAGTTTGTAAGTCTTTTTTGCATATTTACTGGGCGCGAATATAAATCGCTCAAATTATTATTACAAATCACACAGAACAAATAATGTTTGTTCTGTGTCTGTGTGATATTGTATTCTATGTATGTATTTACAAACAAAAAGTATCTAAGTACTCAATCAGCTATCTGGTTCCCATAGTACAAGCTATGCTTAGTTTGGGGCTAGATGGCGCTGTGTGAAATGTCCACACATATTTATTTATTTAATGGATAAGTTGCTGAGAATAATACTTGCTCGATAAAGTTAAGTAAGTACTTGAACGAAAACTCCCGAACCTTACGGATGAAACCTCGTTACAATTCAAGGTAACGTAGCGGTGGCAACCCTAGCCTTAATGCATTTACCTATAGCGTTGGCCCTACGCTCACTTGGCTCAAGTGGAAAATGCATTGTCGACACTGTTTACTTCAATACTTTCCCATTTTCTGGTTGCGTAGTTTCCACTTTTAATGCTTTTATCCGTTAAACGCTTGGAGTAAGCACCTTTAGTGGTATCGAAATGTTACTTGTAATGTTTTATTTATTGCTCAGTCCGGGTTTCATTAGTCTCTTTATAAATCGGGCTTTAAGGTTTTAATCTGTGTAGGGAACATAGTTTTTAGGCTTCCGTACCTAAAGGGTAAAACGGACGCTATTACTAAGGCTCCGCTGTCCGTCTGTATGTCTGTCTGTCCGTCTGCCACCAAGCTTTATCTCAAGAACCGTGAAGTTGAATACAGTTGAAATTTTCACAGATTATGTATTTCTGTTGCCGCTATAGCAAGAAATACTAAAAAACAGAATAAAATAAATATTTAAGGGGGCCCCCAAGCCCCCATACAACAAACGTGATTTTTTTGCTCGTTTTTATGGTACGGAACCCTTCGTGAGCGAGTCCGACTCGCACTTGGCTGGTTATTGAAATTATTACAAAGTGTAGAAACAACTGTAACTGTTACACGGCTTTCAAATAATACATTATCAAAGTTAGCCACATTTTATCACAAAAAAAGATTGCCAAATAACTTGACTCAAAAAGATTTCCATAACCAAAAACGTCCACTGCATACCTGAAAACGCCTACTCAGTTCGCCGTGTATAACCATTATATGTTTTAAAAAAATTCTAAAGAAGTAAGTAGACTCTGAAAGATCTCCATATCCGAAAACGTCCACTGCACACCTGAAAACGTCCACTCAATGAGACGTTTTATTAAAAAAAAAGATTGTTTTTTCTGCATGACCTAATAGATGGCGCCAGTTGTGCTTTTTGCTAAAATCTATCACTGTCACTGTTTCAAGCATAGACCACAGGTTAGAGGAAATGTGTCACGATACTGACTGACAACTCTAAACTCTTTCGTTTTTTTGTAGTTTCGTTGCGGGATACCTCGGCTTTATTTTGGATCATAATATTAACGTTTATCTATCTCGCAGATCTACTGTACATCAATTTACTTAATAAGAATGCACCACAGACTACGTAGGAGATACTACAGACCCCTACAGACAATGTACTCGTGCTCCACTCACCTTTGACATTTCTTTGTAGGTAGTCTAAGCAATTTCTTATGTTTAAACTACTCTGTGGTTTGAAAGGTTTAAACTTTGTACTTATAGCGCCATCTAGAAAAGAAGCGGAACTAGTGTTTTTTTTAAATAAAATGCCTCATTCGCCGTGTATAACCATCACAAATATGTTTTTAAAAAAACCTACAGAAGTAAGTAGACTCGGAAAGATCTCCAAATCTAAAAACGTCCACTGCACACCTGAAAACGTCCACTCAGATCGCCGTGTATAACCATCACAAATATGTTTAAAAAAAGTTCTACAGTAGTAGACTCGGAAAGATCTCCATATCCGAAAACGTCCACTACACACCTAAAAACGTCCACTTAGTTCGCCGCGTATAACCATCACAAATATGTATTTAAAAAATCTAAAGAAGTAAACTCAGAAAGATCTCACCATATCCGAAAACGTCCACTGCACACCTGAAAACATCCACTCAGTTCCCCGTGTATAACCATCACAAATATATTTAAAAACACCAAATTAGTAGACTCAAAAAGATTTCCATATCTAAAAAACTTCCACTACACATCTGAAAACGTCCACTGAAAACTTCCCCCGCCTATCCAATACAGTTGGAACGTAAACACAGACCGGCGTGACATCCATCACTCGTGACGTTTACGCTGACGCACTCATCCACGGCAATGCTGGGCTCTTAAACAGTTTTTGGGTAAATGCAATTTTAGTGCTGCTCCAAGCGTAGTTCAGGGCAGGCGTTGTGATCAGGAAATGGCGATTACTCTTGTCTTTTTCTTTTGCAATTCCTTAAATCACCCGTAGCTAAGCTGGGTCTACATCCATCTTCTTTTCTAAACAACATTGTGATGGAAGATGTACATTTATCACCATCCCAAGCCACCCAGGTAAATTCGAAAATCATTACCATTATCTCCATACTCCATTTGTTTTTGACTAAATTAATCACAACCCAAATAGTTCTGCATGTTTACGGACAGTTTCACACAGTCATGATACTCATGATTGATGATATGATACATTTGTGTTTGCAGTTACTCACATCAATTTCCTACTCTATTCCCCAAGAATAAGGGTGCTGATAAAGTTGTTGATATGTTAGCAGTTAGCAACAGTGACGTCACAGCTGCAGTGTTGGCAAATGATGCACTTAAACGTAATGCTGTTGAGTCGTATGTTGTTTTAACAGTGTGTACACGGCCCTAATTGATACCGTGAACGTAATGTATTGCTATAATGCGAAAAGAACACGATTAAAGTGAGCTTCTCAGGCTTTACTGTGTATAATTAAACGAGTATTCTTTTTCTTTTAGCCACTCTTAGTACAGCTAACAAGCGTTAGGCGGACATTTCGTGACCACGAGCTGGAAAGCCAAAAAGTGGAAATAGAATCAATTGAATATATCTTATTGCGATGGCGACAGCCTCTTTGGTGTGGTGGTTGACAGGTCGGTATAACCAGGAGGCGGCGGGTTCGATTCCCGCGACAGGACAAGTATTTGTGCACAGAAAAAAGCGCAAATACTTGTTCTGTGCTGTGGGACCATGGTCCTCGTAGTTCCTGGGTCCCTAGATACAGGAATCCTAGTTAGGGTCCGGGATCTATGTATGTGATCGTTGGGCGTTAATATTATTATAATATTGTTTTTACTTCTGGATAGAAAATGTGACTCAGTAATAACAGGAACCCATATTGAGGACTTTAAAATTTGCAGAAAGCTGATGCATGCAGATGCATACAGTTAGACCTTCAGCAATGAATCTCATTCGGCCGATGACGATGAGTGTAGCGGGGTTCTAGTTTCTCATATAAAAGGACTATTTTAAATAAAAATTGGTTAAACTAAGTATATTTCTATTTTAGTTATATTATATTTAAAGTGTTCAAAATCTTTGGTAGACTGACGTACAAGAATAATGTAGATATTTAAACACGTTTGGAAGCAGTCATAAATGAGTTTTAATTAAATTAGGTAACTATACCATTAACGTTAATAAAAAATACCGTATTTGATTTGACACGCCGCCCTTATGCATAAAAAGCTGTATTATTATAAGGTGTGGGACGCATATTAATTTTTGTAAGTGCAACCGGCACGCACTAGACGCATAAATATTAATTTACTGATGACTCACAGAGGGCGACACTAGCTAGATTTAAATGGTTAAATAGTTGAAATATCAAACTCAATTAAGTTAATTACAATAAAGGTTGACTTAAACAAAAGCAAAGATGTGATTTATTGCAGTATCGCCTTTTTCCTTACTCAAATATGTAGGTACTTCTAAGTGCAGTTGGTTGTACGGTCTACTTGACTTTTCTTCTACTCTTCGCCCCCAGATGATCAATTACTGCGTGTGTAACCTGCTTGATGTTACCTTGGAGTCGTAGATCTCTATCTATATATGTCTATGCTTGGAATATATTAGGTTACTCTACCTTGTCAAAAACACCTTTTATCCTACCCTTCGCCTTAAAGAATAAAGGCACCTTGCCCGTTAAAAAAGTACATTTTCAGTAAGTAATCACTTACTGTTTCAGTCTTAAATACTGGGGTTTTGCACCTTACGTGTTTATAAATGGAAATTAAAAAGCCACTATGTAATTATGTCCTAGACATGTAATAGGTTTTAATTACTGTTTATTTAGTACGACATTTGTAGGTCATGCGGTTTTTTATTTAGAAACTCTTTTGTTTTCCCTTTCAAATTGCTGGAAATTGTCAGTTATTATGCAATGTGTTAATACGTCAATGAAGTTTAAATAGTGTATAGTTTTATACTGTACCCAAATTAGAGAGGGTTTAATTGATTCTCTATACCTTGTCCAATTTATTAACGGTTCTATGACAGCTCGACGACTGACAAGTTAGGGATGTTCTAAAGATTCTCGATTGTGATACCATTCCGATTGTACTATTATCATTAATCGAATTAGGTAAGTAAATGTAATAATCGATACGATAAATGTACATTTTGATTTAGTTTTGATGAATTCCATGAAGTACAATAATATTTGTATGAAGTTTTAACGTAAACAATACGAAACTTCATGGGCGTGAGCTGTCAAAAAACCATTCGTAAAATAGACAAGGTAAATTATGGAGGGGCTGCAGCGGGAGTAATAAAGTAAACGACGATTTACAATTATAATTACCTTTTATTTAAGGTTTTACTTACAATTAGGTTCTAAAACGAATTATCTCTAACTATGTACATGTGACGAGTCTCGACGATCGAGAGCAAGTGCCGGGGGAGGGTGAAGTAAGCTTCGCGGGGCCGAGAGGGGATCGCGGGCGCGGGCGCTGCGCGGACGGTGGTCAGGATCTCAGTCTCACGCTTTCGCTGGTCAGCACTTTTCTATGTGTTAGTGGATCTTCTCTATGTGTGCGAATCTAGCTGACACGGCGGTGACGACACCTAGACGGCGCGATAAGCGGTGTGTCCGATGTACTTGTCGTTCTACGTAACAGGTATAACAATACATTATTCATGTTATTTAAAACGCGAACATTCTAATACCTATTGGTAGCAAACAATAAATGTAAAGGTTCCTGCAGATATCACAGTACGGCTACCGTTTTCACTGGCTCCGAAATAAATTCACTTAGATAGTTATTACTAGTTATACACAACCAAAACACAATAACAATAATTTAAACCCGTTTTGACACACATCACATCACCAGCTGGATGACGCACACTGCTAAACACAGGCCGCCCCCATTAAACGCCACTTTGGACGCTTATCATAGGGCAATGTGCCTTTATTACTAGGGAGATTTACTTTATCATAGGGAGATTTCTATAATCACCACGCTTGGCAGGTTCGTGATCGCAGATTTTAATGTACCTAGGAGAATTCTGCTGCTCGTTCCCTGGATATTCCCTTAGCTGACTCTTACGGCACCGGCAGTTAGAGATGGGGTGGTCCTGTTCTGACACAGGGGCGGCGGAACGTCTTATATGATTTTTAAATAAGTTTAAAAACATCCCTAGATCTAAAACAGTTACATAAACTTCAGTCTCGGTATCCATAACAACAGATTATACAGACAGAGAGGTATGATATCAACTGATTTCCATTGATCTACTCTACTTCAGATTTATTTACCCCATCTTATCACATTACCAATACTTACCGGAACAAATAATTCTGTACCGCTTTCCGCTACCAGATGCAATTTATGTATTGGTGACAAGCGGCGCGATGAGCGTGTTCTTAAATAAAACGTAATATAAATAAATAACGCCCAGCGATCACATACTTACATAGAAGGAGTAGGAGTTATCAAACCTTTACATGTTAATTGGTGCTCAGAATTCTTTCTGCAACATAAATTGACATTACGTCACCTTTTCAATTTATTTTATGACTTGTATGAATGCCAAAGAGCCTATTTGCAATAGATTATTATTGTTCGATATTAACTTCGACAACCTTCAGCGATAGAAAATTTCTTTTTTAAATGAATGCTTTTTGTCTATCACTATTCACACGTGCGTGGACGTAACCATTCAATTTACAATTATGTTTATTGCAACATGTATGGCTAAATACCAATTTAATGTATAATTTAACTTGTTAAATATGTATAAAGTATTATGTAATATTAAAACTATTATTAAATTACAATAGAATCTTTGATAATATCCAAACACTAATAATGAAGACTGGACTGGAATAATATAGAGAATCATTGGGTTGACACGTGTACGTATTATTTTCTGACAATTAATCAAAATAGAAACGTTAATTTGGGATCACTTCAGGTTCATTAAGAAATCGATTGCTTTGCTAAAACTGACGAATCTGTTTTAGTAGATGCTTATAGCACAGAAAAAAATGAGTATAAAAAACAATACATAGTTATGTTGCCGCGATTGGCTCGAAAAAGTATCCAACTGTAATAAAATCGCTAATCGCGTCGTCCGTGTATTAGTTTCTGTCTGAGTCTCCATTCTGTATGCTCTTTTTATAGGAATCAATTTTGATGGCAAGAAATGTAATGGTTAAGGTAAGCATGCTATGAATATCAACACTTTTCTATGAATATACGGAACACGAGTTTTATAGGTTTCTAGAAGAATAGTTTTTGTTGTTATGTTGTTAGGAAAGTGTGAATGTTAAGCTAAGTGAGTAGAGTTTAACAATCTGAGTCTTGTTTATTCTCTAGTTATTTTCCTGATACTCCAATTTTACTTCAAACAAAATTGTATTATAAAAAAGCGCCAAAGAAACTCTTAAACCGCATAAAACAGCAAGCCTTTTTGTCGTTAACTTTAAAAATTTTCATTCTCAGCTTGTACACTATTTATCAGGCGGTTGCAGCGAACAAAAAGGACAAAAAATCGTCTAAAACAATTCAGGGCTCCTGAGTACAGTGAAGCCGACATGTCGGTTAGGGTGACCATTACAAAATTTTAATATGGACAATAGACATTAGACAAAACAATCTAAGAAGAAATTATTTTATCATCAGCCGGAAGAAGTCCATCGCTGTATATTTATGTATACTGCATTGAAGGTCACTATAATGTTAAAGTATTTAAGTACCAAAATGTCACTAAAATAATTGCAGGCATCCAACAGGATTCCACAACTGTCACAGTCATGCATGAGTCATGACGTAGTCATCGGTACATTGGGGAATCGACACGCTCTGTTTTTCAGTGCATCTTGGTCTATGATCACCAGTCGAAGACATTTTTCCTCCAATTGTTCTGATAGGTAGCTGTTTGTTTGATTGAGCCTGTACTTAGGTACTGGCTGTTTCCAGCAAATAGTGATATGATCTGCCTATACTGTCCCAGCAAGCGAACGATCAGAACTAATACAAGCCATTAATGGTTACTAGTTATCACGATCCTCTGACTTTCCGACGTTGCAAATATCGAGTTTATGATCAGTTTGACCTACATAGTGAGAAATTGTTATAAAGTTATCAGCGTCGTAACTGAAGTAATTTGATAAGTCATTTGGCTTGACCTTAATATGATCAAAGGAAAATGGCATTCCCCCAACCCATTATCAATTAATTTTATTACAAAACAAAATATAAAATACTTAATACTCTGGTCTTGCCAGGTTGACGTGAAAGACGTACAAACAACGTTCCACTTCTTTCATTAATATGGATTATTGCAATGTTCCATTAATTTCCGTGGAAAACCGCAAAGGTGGAGTCTCTACTGAATCGAAAAAAGACTGAATTTAATTTAAAGCTCTTTATCATGTCGACGAAATTAAATCGTTGGTTTAATAATGCACATAGCGGATGTTATGAATTTGTGCTTAAGCACCGAGTATGTTTATTTTGAGATGGGGAGGGAAAGGTGAGCTTTCAGCGCGTAATAATAAGGGATAAGCTGAAATAATGAGTTTTCGTTCAAATAGCAGTAAATACTAAATATTAATTTGATAACATTTTCAGTGTTGCTTAAGTAACTGAAAATGATTCATTTATACGTATTTTATTATGACTGGCTTAGGATAGAAACTGACTCATATCTAAGTAGAAGGCGTGGACGTTAAAACCTCCGGGGATAATTCACATTGCATCGGAAAGGTTCCGATTCTGTATCTACACATTCTGTCTCTTAGATCCTTAATGTAGACGAAGGAGATGGAGAGTGCACGGGTAGTCTCTAGGAGTAATTTAGACAGGAAATAGAGGAGAGTTTAGCCGTGGATTCTCATGTGTTCAAACAAATCTTATAATGTGATTACCATTTCTTAGAATAGCCTGAAATTCAAGATTATATCAGTTCTATTGTAGGTAAACAATTACACCAATATCAACCAAAGGCATGACCAAGCCCACCACACCAAAAGCTAGCACACCTTGAAACTAAAGCCGTGTCTATCGAAAGAAGCGAAGCAAACGTAACAAGAGTAAAGCATTAACAACCCAAATTGACTCCAAGCCCATCCACAAGTACATTAAGCTCGGAAGTATCGTTTTGCGGAAAAACGAAATTAGACAATACCTGGCGTCGGAATCGCGCGAACAGCGGTAACCGAAAGTGGTTGTTAATTTTCAATTTTACCGAGATCTCTTCAACGGGATATTACATTGCCTTTATTAAATTCCCGGCCTTATTTTCACGACAAAATTGGAAACACCTTCACTCACGAAAGGTTCAGTACAATACAAGAACCCATTCTCGAGTGATCGGGCGGCGATGGCCAGTCAGGGCTGGCACCTCGATAGCCCATAAATCCTTTATGACAAATAAAAACACGCCCTTCAGAAAGGCCCGTCTGTTGCTCAGCATAAATCATTCAATTGCCCTTTCAAAAGGCAGCTAGGCGTTTTCGGAAAAGAAACTGAACTTATTCATCGCAAATAACAATGTGAATAACGACATAACGGCTGTTTTAATTAACTTTGCTTCGGGTTTGAGTTTTGATTACACAGTCTTTGTAAAACCAAACTAAAAGGTGAGCCGTAACAGCAAGAAGTAGTTGTGCCTCTTCATCTTATTTTACGAACTCCTAATTAAAAATATTTCCTCTTTAGTCCCGAAAATTCCTTAAAGCTCCATTTTCCAGCGCGTCGCGTTGTGCCAGACTTGTTAATCTGTTAAGACTCTCCAATTTGCTGGTCCTGCTGTTTCGTGGAAGTAACGGGGTTTTGCGTTGTTTACTCTCCATTGTGGCACAAATCAAGGATTTTATTTATAATATTATAGTTGGTAACGTAAATTGAGAGCTATTTGTTTAAACTAACAGTAACAATTAAGCTCTTAAACATAAGTTATTAATTCTAGTTTATTGAATTGAAGAAATTTCGATCAACCGTGCGAAAGGCGCCCCGCTTTCCCTGTTAATTCATGAAATGACATATTGTTGTGTTATTTATTTGCCGACTCCATATTTCACAACAATCCATTTTTGATGGATTCACACCAAATATTCGGAATGCACGAAACAGTGTCGCCGTAACTGCTGAATTATTGATTTGAAGACAAAAAGTGTGATTTACGAATGCCTTCCCTGATGCCTCAGATTTATGCTCTCTGCGTTCCGCGAATTGAATATATAATGAGGAGGCTTCATTCCTCCTTGTAATCCAAAGTGATCTCTGTTTTACCATCACTACAAGGCATAGATGGTATGGGTGTAGTATGATGAACGAAAAAACACGATCGCAGACATCATCAGCATCATCATCTTTAGACTGCTGGGCATAAGCCTCTCCTGAGGTGCGCCACTGAGCTCAGTCTTCGGCTCTTCTCATCCAATTGTTGCTAGCTGCTTGGTACAAGTAATCGCTCCACCTATAGTTATTGATCGTCCTACACCAGGTACGTTTGCCAAGTCGTGGTTTCCAATCGAAAACACGTTTGCCCCATCGCATCGGTTGTCGGTTCCACGGCAAATATGGCCCACTGCCACTTCAGTTTCCATATTCTATGAACCACGCATATCTTATTTTACTCCTTTATCACTGAAACGCGTACATTTGATCCCGCTCTATTGCGACTTTACGAAGAAAATACTGAAACATATTGGCTCTTAGGCTGGATAGTCAGAGTTTGACTAACAACCAAACAAAAACTTTTCATCGTTTGTAGCATGCGTGTTTCTTTTTTTTATAACTAAATAGACTCGCATTTGACCGCAATTTCACCTGATGGAAAGTGACGACGCGGTCTACAATGGTACATGCTTGACAAGAAGATACCTATTCACTCGCGACTTGAAGAGCTCCAGATTGTACTTATCGGGAAACAAAGACGCTGGGTAAAGTGTTCCATTCCTTCGCTGCTTGGATTATAAATGTCGAGTCAAACCGCTTTATGCGAATCGAAGGAATATCAACCATAAATAGATGGCGTGTAGCTGTACGTCTCCTCGTACGACGGTGAAATTGAGATGGTGGAATTAGATTGTGTAGCTCCGCAGACCCTCACCGAAATAAAACCTGTAGAACACTGATAGGCTGGCAACTTTACGACGGTGCTCTAAGCTCTGGAGCCTAGCCCTCACCATTGTATCGTCACGTCACCCATGAGCTTTTTTGCTCGCCTTTCAATTGAGTCCAGGGCCTGAAGCTGGTATTTAGTTGTGTTTCTTCTTCTCCTAATGTCCAATTGTCCATACTGTTGGCGTTTCGTAATGTTACATCGGACGGTATAATATGCCTCCATAAAATTTTAAATGAGGCTGACAAAAGCTCAGCATCGCTGTCCTCTACTTTCAGAATTTCTTTGAAGACAATATTTTAAAATTTTTAGAGGCAAACGCAGTAGACAGGTTGACATTAAAATGAAATTTTATCTTGTCTGAAATGCTATCTTTATTAGGTAAGTACGTCCATTTATGTCTTCTTTAGTAGTTAGATACTGGAGACAGTTCAGCAAAGGTATTTTATTTCGAGTTTTTGAGGCCATAAGGTAGATATTTTACATACAATGCTTCAATTTGTTCTGATAATAAATCGTTATGTTACAAACCTTGTCAGTAAAAAAAATAAAACTCTATACTTAAGCCTTGTCAGTAAAAAAAATAAAACTCTATACTTAAGTGTACAATGAAGTCTGGAAACGATTTTTTAAATTAATCTTCGGATAATACTTAGGCACCTTAGTTTTCCTTGCTTTATTAGCATCATACTTTTTAGGCTGCTCGATTATAACTGGACACATCGGTGTGTTTGGGTTTGACATAAGAGCAAAACTTATTTGTAGAGTAGGTAGTTATAATGCGTCGAAGAAGCCCTTTCCAGTTACTATGTGCATTCAGTTTGTCAGGAGTTATGGCCAGGGTAGTCAGTAAACAATGAAGTAGATATAGCAGAAGCCCGAGCTCAGTGGCGTTCCTTGCGAGAGGCTTATGTCTAGCAGTGGTCTAGGTTAAGCTGATACTGATAAAGTAAAATTTCAATAATGGTGTTGCCATAAAAATAGAGTGTAAAGCACCATAATTATTATCGAATGCTCACCGCATTAAACTTTAATGTAGACGTAACTCGAATCGTAATCTCGAAGTTGTCGACAAGTATGTCTACCTAGGACAGATTGTCCAATTAGGTAGGTCCAACTTCGACAAAGAGGTGGCGCGAAGAATCCAACTCGGCTGGGCAGCGTTCGGGAAGCTTCGTCCTATCTTTTCGTCCAAAATACCGCAGAGCCTGAAAACGAAAGTTTTCAATCAGTGTGTGTTGCCAGTGATGACTTATGGAACTGAGACATGGTCTCTTACTGTTGGCCTCATTAGTAAGCTCAAAGTCGCGCAGCGAGCTATGGAGCGAGCTATGCTCGGTGTTTCCCTGCGAGATAAGCTCCGGAACGAGGAGATCCGCAGGAGAACTAAAGTGACCGATATAGCTCTTAGAGTTAGTAAGTTGAAGTGGCAATGGGCAGGCCACATCGCTCGTAGAACTGACAACCGATGGGGAAGAAAGGTTCTCGAGTGGCGACCACGAACCGGAAGACGCAGCGTAGGCCGGCCCCCCACTCGGTGGACCGACGACCTGGTGAAAGCCGCGGGGAGCCGATGGATGCAGGAGGCGAGCAGCCGCTCAAGGTGGCGTGCTCTGGGGGAGGCCTATGTTCAGCAGTGGACGTCTTCAGGCTGTTGATGATGATGATGATGGTAGACGTAACACAAAGCGGTCACGTCTGGCTCTCAGAAGCAAACATTACTACCCAATCCTATAATAAGCAAAGTTGAAACACCTCCACCGCCCACAGCAGTCAATAAAACTTATTCTCAGTTGACGATGAATGACGAAGCTTGTAGCAAATATTTGTACGTTCTGTATTACAAATACAAATATTACAGGCCCTTGGAAACCTTGACATCCAAGGGGTCAAATAGTGACCCCATGGGGTCAAATAGTGACCCCATGAGACTTCGAGATAATGTACTCATATACATGCCATATAGGTATAAGTAAAATGTTCACCATCAACAGCCTGAAGACGTCCACTGCTGAACATAGATCTCCCCTAGAGAGCGTCACTTTGAGCGGCTGCTCGCCTCCTGCATCCATCGGCTCCCCGTGATTTTCACCAGATCGTCGGTCGACCTAGTGGGGGGCCGGCCTACGCTGCGTGTTCCGGTTCGTGGTCGTCACTCGATAACCTTTCTTCCCCATCGGTTGCTAGTTCTACGAGCGATGTAAAACGATATGTGTGTGGTGTAGTTTTTGTAAGTAAAAAGTTGGAGACGAATGGAAAAAAATACGGGAGACTTTTGCCCAGCAGTGGGACATTATAGGTATAAAAAAAGAAAGAGTTGGAGTTAAATAAATTACTCATTAGAGCTATAGGTACGTTATTGCTTTTTGAACGTTTCTTGTATTGTAAACGTCCCTAAGCGATGATAAGCGCTTATTATCGATCTGTCCACTCTTAGACTCAGTTTTTTTTTAAAATTAAATGTACTTAGCAGCTAAGTACATTAATATTTTTTAACTGAGTGATTTGTTGAGACGTTTAGTTAAACAATGATGGTTAAAACATGCAATAGCGATAGTGTGAAGCCTGAATCTCACCAAATCCAGTTGCACTCCGTGTCCGTTGCGGATGCAGTACATGATGTATGAAATTCTATGAAAGAAGTTACACCACATGCAGTGCGTATGCAGTCCGTGTGCAGTCCCACGGAGATCCGTGGGATGAGATCATCCATTACTAGTCCTCATGTACCTACATTGTACAGATTCCGCAAGGCACACGGACTGCATCTGGGTTTGATGTAATCCAGGCTTAAGAAGGTGATTGAGGTAAAAATTACTCTATGCTGACGATACCGTCAGCATAGAGTAATTTTTACCTCAATCGTAGTTACTCTTATTCAGGTTATGTCCTCCATTATTATTCAACCTCAATGAGACGATGTGAACATAAGACAATACACAACACACAACAACAACAACAATAACACAACAATACACAACAATAGACAACAGCAACACAACAACAAACACAACAAACGACAAAAGCGACAATAGTAATTTTAAGGTTTAACATGTTTGTTTTATAGCTTTAATGGATCCAGTTAATGGAACGTGATGGTGAAGGCTATGATTATGTGTTGCTTGCATATATTATGACTGCCAAACATGAGAACAGGGGGCGTACCGTGAGCTCTTAGCGCGATTCAAAACAGAGCCTACACTGGATCGCTTGTCAAAATCCCCATACAATAAAAATATAGCGATCTAATATAGGCTCAGTTTTGAATCGCGCTAAAAGCTCACGGTATGCCCCTTGTTTGTTTTGCTATCTGCCGAGTATACAATACGTACTTAACGGTTAGCTAACAAGTAGTTTTGTTCAAAATTAAAACATCCCCGATATTCCCTTTATTAACTAGAAAAGGGCTGTGGTCTACAAACGCCTGAATTTTTTTTCTTGAATCATAGATAAGAACACTCACAATTAAGTCATATTTCAAAAAAATAAACCGAATTTGAAATAGTTTCATCCGTTGGCAGTTATTGGCAGTTACGGATGCCACAGACAAGCACACCTTAAACCACAGACCTAGAATTTTTTCGTTACTCATCCCTAAGTCTATACGTTAAACTTATAACACCTGTGTTTAGTCAGAACACCACAGACTATATTCTTTTTAAACAGTGCTCTACACACAGACTCTACATTCCGTTACAACGACATCTGAATTTGTTCAAACTAAAATACATTAAATAACACCTTCGTGAAGTCTTCTGTATGAATCGTGGCATTTATATTCAGCCTTCTATTTAAAACTTTCACATACAAAATCTAAAGAACTAACATAAAGAAAGCATTAGGCGGTCTCTACCTGACCGTACTCTACCTAACATTAACTAATTTATCCTACCCTTCTCTACGAACAAGGACAGTATTCATCACAATGACGTATGTAGAGGCGCCTGAGGGATCATTAAGATAAATTAAAACCAGATCACGTACTCTAGCTAGAGTAACAAGGGGTCCTTTATTAGAGCACATTATCTCTACAGTAGAGAATGTAGAGCATAATATTCAATATGGATATTTATGAAGATGGTTACCAATTAAGCTTTCAATGAGGGTAATTTAGTGAGTTGTAAAGATAATTTTGTACTTACATTATTGTATTACAAGATTTTATAAAAGTGAATTGACTATTCAATTAACTTTTGTAACATTCACAACTACGATAAAGCGTCGTTAGGACTTGCAAGTCCAACTCGCACTTGGCCAGGTCTCTAGGTACTAAAGAGTATGCACTACACCTAATCATACCTTTGAGGTTTGAAGTATGTATTACCTTTTTGAAATAAAAACTATCTCTATAAATACACGTATCTTGCATAGAGACCTTTATTTTTACGTTCTTGTAACTTTTATTATTTGTTAGGTAATCCGCCATAATAACACATAATATTCTGTGAAAATTTCAATCAACAACCAATTACGGTACAAGTGATGTTTATAGGACGGACAGACAGACAGAAAGACAGATTAATTTGTAACGGAAAAATTTGAATCACGAGCGGGACTTGAACCCGCATCCATCCGTCCCTAAAGCCGGGACATGCTTTACTTAAGCTACCGGGACAAGTGGTCAAGTGGTGGTTTTTCCTTTACAAATTAATCTGTAGATTACGCTGAGCAGGCGATACTGCTATAAAAATCATAAATATAGGGTCTTGACTACCGATTCATAGCTGAGCGGGCCTAAATAACAAACAAAAATAATATTAGGATGGACGCAGCGGTAGTTTCTGTTACTTTTTCACGTTAATAATAACCAAGGTCATTGTCTTAGCTTTTTCTTCGTAATAATTCCGCATGAATAAACATGCGGGTGACAGCTAGTCATGCAATACATTTTATCAGAGCATACTTCCTTGTCTAGACTCTCCCCCGCATATTTGTGACCGTTGACCGATCGGAAGGAATGCTTCCGGCGGCGATATCAAAGGTGATATATCTGTATACTACCGTTCCATTATTAGCTATAGTTGCATTATGTGTTCTATTATTTGTAGATCTATGTGGGACAGTTAAAAATGTACGAAAATCTAAAACTTCAGCTTTAGCCACACCTGCGCGTCAGCTTGCGTCAGCGAAGCGGAAGCGTGTACCGTTTGGTACCCATCGCTGCCCGTGTTCGAGAACGGCCGCGCCGCGATCGCCGCGGGCAGTGATGGTTACCAAACGGCAGACGCTTCCGCTTCGCTTTCTTTCGCGTTACGGACGCAGACGCGCAGGTGTGGCTGAAGCTTTATTGTCGACAGATCCATATTTTAGTTGGAAGACGTCCACTGCAGAACATACAGGCCTCCGTCGTAGAACGCCACTTTGAACGGTAACCTACCTTCGCCTCTTGAATCCAACGGCTACCCGTGGTCTTGAACTCTTCAAGTTTTTGTTTTGTTCTTAATCTCACAAAAATGTATTCCCTAAATGACATAGATCAAGTCTTAAGTGTCCTGAGCCTGCAGAAAAATAACAAAATAAATGTCAGCTACTGACACCTGCTGTATTAGCACGGACGGTAGACAAAATTGTCTTTCCCCGTTTTATGTCACTTTCTTCGTACTTGCTTACTTGTCAAGTGGAGTAAAACAGGGGAAAGACAAGTTTGTCTACCCTCCGTGCCAGGCGGGCTGAGGTCCAGTTTCAGAGAGGTCCCACCACAGATTAGAGGAAAAAAATGATGTGTGGGTCCCACTCGTTTATCCTGAAAAAAAAGGATAAAACACTGGCACGGTAATTAGAACGAGATTTGAATTTAATTATATCGAGCTCTTCTGGTTTCCAGTCCACCTCAGCGTCGTACACCTGGTTTCCCGAGATTTTCGTAAAGCCTTACTAAACTAACAGGTTGCAATAAAGAATAGATCTGAAAAGAGCAGACATTTCTATTGTTGTCTCTCTCCCACTGCACTTAGACATAATGGTCCAAATGGCAAAACAATATTTTCTTGCATTCGTCGGAATCGTTTCCTTAATGAAACGCGTAATAATACTAACCTCATAATAACCCTTCTATTAGTTACACATTATAACCAACAACAGACCATAACGAAATATCTCCGTTACCGATAACCGATACACATATTTGCATAACTGATAGCGTCTGGGTTATTGAATCCTTATCAGCGGGTTCATGACCTCTCTGTTTACTATTGGGAGATAGAGAAATCGTTTTGAGGGTAAGTAAACACTTGATATGGTAGGGAAACGTATATTTTTAATAAAATGCAGACATATTTACCTGTATTTATTTATTGTAACTTAATACTACCTGAATTAAAATAGTTAGTACTTAATAACTCTGATAGCGCAGTGACACGGCGTCTTGGCCCTCGACTGCAGAAAGCGCCACTTTTTTCTGTCATGTGGGATCTCGCACCACCTGTCGTGGACTGAAAGTGAAAGCTCGTGAAGGTCCGGGTTATTTGGGTAGGTATGGACGGCTGACGGTCTTTTGACCGTTTCGCCGTCCCAGATACATTTCACTCCTTGATCATCACAGTTAAACAGGGTTGAGCCGACGTGTTTTACCAACTAGTTAAAATTATTTCGTAATACAACATACTTATAATAATACATCAGCAGAACTGCTAGTCCTTCAAGTTTAATTGCTAAGTTTGGATTTTGATTTATTTTATTTGTATTATGGTCAAATCGGTCGGGCATATGCTTCAATATTCGAAACAGTTGCCTAACATTGGTAGAAGTTTGTGGGATCTAGCTAGAAATCGGGAAACTCTGGGCGCAACTTCGCTTAGCTTTCCTAGTAGTTGGAGACGATACAATTGAAATAATTTTCCATTTAGCTATTATATAATCTTTTATTATATAATACCTCAATCTTCTATTGTAATAATATTTTAACCAACTTTGCACCATTTCCCGATTGTAAAACTACTACAACCATACATCGAATTCTGCCAATCATGGCTTTGAAATTCGATTTCGACAGTTGTATCTTCCTTATTGACCAATTACAGCAATGCCTGGACCAATTGCAACAGTGCAGTTTCCTCCATCCCGGACCCAGAACAGACCCCCGTTTTTCCATACGATAACTAGTAGGTATCCCATAACACACTAGATGAACGTAGTAGCTGTAATAGATGTAAATTTTTGCCGTAGCACAGCTCATAAAGTAAACTTTTTTCGCGGATCCTATCCAATACATAAAGCAGCCAGTTCCGACAAACCTCGGCTAGGTTAGAATTACGAGTATCCTTGAAGAAGCTATTGCTTCCTTGCCTTCCTGTGTGTATTGTTTCACATTTGAGTTCTAATAGATGAAATGGTAGGTATCTATATACTGTTTTTTGTTGCTATAATACGTTCCGTGACGTAACATTATTTTTTAAACCAGCTTCTGCAAAATTAGAAACATTGACGAGAACGGAAAAAATGTATGGGTTTTAAATTCAACTGCAAAGTTTAACCAACATTTAAATTATATTATCACATAAGCATCTAATCCGATAAGATGCTAGATTGATAATTTGATAAAACTGTGTTATAAAGCTTTTAAACTTTTGCAGGTCCGATTCCAACAGCTTTTACTTCTATGCCAAAAATGTTATGTTCATAGAGGTATATCTTAAAATTTAATCTATTATAAAAATGGCATATTTTACCTGCTTTGTTATTGTATTGTCCAACATCAATTCAAATGGAGGATTAGGCGCCTTCTTAAGAGCTTCCAATAAAAAATAGTACAATAACGTCCTTCTAAGAATCTTGATTCGCATTACTTGACCTTTACTAATAGTCCTATCTAATCCATACAAAACGACATGTCAACTATTGAAGAAGAAAGAATCGTTAAAGGTCAGGGGCCGCCGCGATAACATCCTCCATTCGAGTCCCAATGTCCCAATGCTCACAGAACCAGACGAACAAAGAGATAATCAGATTTTCGTATTGGCAAAGCAATTTTGCACGGTACGTTGTCGTTGGGGAATTTTCAGAACCGTTTATGTACTTGAAAATGGTGATATTGCAGTGGTAAGCATTTTACAGAGAGAGCTACGATAATGCCAATTGTGGCAGTTACTATGCTACGACCCTTCTTTCGAGAGTAAGTTTACCTTCACCTGAAACATCTGAACAGGAAGAACGAGAGTTCTGGTACTTGCGGAAGATGTGTTAAGGCAAATCATAATATCTGTATAGCATTTGGACTGTTTATAGGCCATCGCGGCTAGTATACAGTCCAAATGATCTTTGAAGTAGATAGTGTAGTTAGTTTACTAGTTTTTAGTATTGTAATAGTTAGTTTAAAGAATAAAGGCACATTGCCCGTAAAAAAAATTATATTTGAGTGAATACATGAAGAGCTTATTTATTCTGAATGAAAATGCCGATGGGTTGTAAGATAGAAATTGAGATACTTGCTGATATTTACATAATTACGTAGTTTTGGAGAGTCGAGGAAACATAAATATGAACAAACTGACATATGTTTACCTTCATATCTACAAACACACAATACATAATTTACATAGGTATATTAACAAAATGATAACCCTTCTTTTTGACAGTAGTCTACTAAAAATATATCTTTACTGGCATATTATGTCATTAAAACAATAAATGGTTACAGTAGGCTGCATAATAAAAATTTCGACTGAAAAAAGTAACACAACAGCTACTGTATATATTGTGCCTCGAAGTCGGTTGATATAAGAGTAGCTAATATTGAACTCAAACGACCAATTAGCAACAGTTTAACGATATATCGTAACGGCAATACGTTTAACGTTCTCGGCAATACGTTTAACGTTCTCGGCAAATCGTACACTAACCCACTTTGAAAAGCAAACACTTCATGTATACTTTTAACATTCGCTCGTGGTATTTGATTCATATCAGAGAGTGTGTGTGTGTGTAACGGTGCACACTTGTATTTAGACCTACCACAGACAATGTAGGTACTGTGTACGTGCATAATTATATTCTGTGACTGTACGCTATACTTGAACACTCTAACACCTCTTTCTTTTATGAAATCGGTTGAAAATTTACTACTTTCGAAGATTTTATACATATAAATGAATTTATATGTTTGTGGATATTTCACACACCGCCATCTAGTATCAAACTGTACAATTAACTATGGGGATCAGATAACTGATAGAGTATTTTTAGAATTATATACTTTTTGTAAATACATAGATAGAATACAATATAACACCCAGACACAGAACAAACACCTATGTTCATCACACAACTACTACCAACTGAGCTATCAAGCCAGTCAGGTAGGGCTACTACCATACGTAGTAAGACTTGATGTCATTACGTTCGTTCGTACGCATATTAAGTAATAACTTCACCATTTTTTATTTAAACAATGTCCGAGACTGGTCCAAATAAATATCCGTAAATAAATCGTTCATGTGGTGTTTCCTGCCAGTTCATAAATTCACTTGATCCAGAATATCCGTAGAAAAAAGACGGCAACCCTTTACGGGACTGTGGCAAAATGTACGGGAATTTAAAACCAGATTACAGCAAATTGTTCCGTTGAACTAGTTTTTCCGGTTTATTTTCATTTGAGTGCCCGAGTTCTTTATTTCCTCCTGCTAAGTGTTCGCACAGACACGTTTATCATATTTGATGTTGATTGTTCTAAAGTTACGAAGGGATTTGTGATTTATTATGTCTCATAGAAATTGTACAAATATCGGCTATAATGATTTGCTTGCCTTTTGTTTTTATTATTTTTATTTGGCACTTACCTATAACACCTATTTTTGTATTAAGTTATTTTATCAAACAGAAGTGTGATGAAATAAATTTGTCACAGTACAGGCAGGTACTATATTTCTGCAATACTCGATCGGTACTACTTCCTAGAAAACTGTTCAACAATGATTAAAAAACGATTATTACTTTTCACCATCATCGCTTTGCAATTATTAGATTTTACCAGTAAATCTCAGGATTTACAATAAAGAGGCTTCGCTCAATTTCCTTTTAAACTCTAGATTCATACTTACATGATCATCACTCTATCACCATCAACCATCGACCAACCATCCATTAGTATCGACCATCGTACGCTATCATCATCATCAGCTTACAGCAGTCCACTATTGAGTGAAACTTTCTATTATTATTATGATTCATTTAAATGAAAACATATTTGTTGTTATATTTTATGACAAACGTCATTTTGCTGGATACAATCTCGTTCACAACAAATAATTCCTCATCCACAATACGGTCATTTGTATTCTTGATATCAGCGAAGGTCCCAACCATCCCAGCTTCACGTTACAACAAAGTTTTGACCTTTTTTGTGGCTGGAATTTGATGCATGACCGTAAAAACCGGGCCAGATGTTTATGACGCTGAGTCACTGGACTCTTGACTTCTCACCTTAAATTAACGTGGTGGCTACAGAATAATAAGCCCTATTTCGTCCAAATAAGATACTCCGAACAAATCAGTAACCTACTTTGTACAGGATTGATTCTAATAAAAAGAAAATTCATGCCTCTTACTGATCCGGAGATCGCAATCTATATAAAATTGTCAAGGAAATTGGAATTGAACCACGTTATGCCGCATCATCATTTATTTAGAACAGAAAATAAAGCTGAATACTAAAATTAAATGATGCTAAAATGTAGAGGCAAATGGGACTGTACGGACAACATTTTAAAACGTAAAAGCACTATAACCAACTTAAAATGAGCAAACATTGAGAGAGATGAAGCGGCACATTTGCGACCATCTGCCCATTGCGAGGCCTATCAAATTCTACAGATTCAAATATATACAACCATGCCTATACTTTCAACCTTATTCCCGTGCAAAAAGAGCTAGTAAAAGTTAAAAATATTCATCTGCAGCTGACTGTGTATTAAGTTGGGAGCACCTGTCGTTTCGGTCAGGTTTTTAACATAATGGCAGTACCACCTGGCCCTACTTTTTCGGGATTCAAAACCTGTTTCAATACCAATACGACCTCTGATGATAGTGCCTAAATCGGTCTGCTTCAGTTAAATATAATTATAGCAATATTCTTCTCGATTTGCGTTTCAAACAGAACGTTTGTTTATAATTCAAATTTAAAATCTTCTTCAGACTAGACTAAAATGTAGTAATTTTTTTCTTGAGGCTTCAAACAAAGACGGATGCTTTAATATGCAACGTACAAAGCCTAGATTCTCGTTCAAATTAAAGTATGATCTAGATTGTATATAAAACTATTCTGAACATTTCAAGAACCCCTCCAATATCAAAGACCTTTCAATAGCTTAAATAATTCAAGTATTGAATATTTTACAAAGGGTTTAATACAAATTTCAATTTCGCCTTGTCTTTGTGTTAGTCCGTTCCTAGAACAATATTGGTTGCGGAAGGGCCAAGCTGGCAAGCTTCCAAAGTTTCTTTGTTATAATCGTTATTAATAATTGGAATTATGCAAACGAGACGTTAAACCTCTTCAATCCTGTGTTGGGACGTTAGCCTAGTCCTCTAGTTAGGTTTGATTAAATATTTATTTATTGGACTTGTTCCGATATTTTACATGATACATTATGAATCACCTTTGAAAAGTGCCTCAACCAATATGAAAAAGGCATTGAAATTGTCAAAGACACTGATAACAATTTAATCGATTTTGTGTACAGTAAAGCTTCTACATGCTATTCTACTTGTACATATTTTTATTCGTAATGATATGCTGAGATCATCGCCAGATAATATCTAGACAATATCTAGTCCAGATTCTTATCGAATTACAAGCCCCACATACATATTTAAAAGCTTCGTATCCGCAAATTACTTCATCTTCATACCAGCCAGCCTTACGGTTATGAATTCTTGTTTATATATTCAAGACTTTTTCCACCCAGAGGAAACGGTTATAGCCTTATTGGGCAAGTCATAATGGCTCAAGTCGGGAAACCCTTAGTTGTGAGAGTACTGGAATGGTCGTAATCCGGTGCTAAGTGAGTGTCGTAAAGTAGACTTGGGAACTTCAGGAAAGGAGAGTCTAGACCGTTTAGTTGTAAAGAAAAAATTTGGAATTGTTAGTGAAAACGCATTAGGGACGGCCGACGTCTATTCTTAGCATAATGATAATATATTATAATAATATACCTCGTATATTTCAAGAGAAAAGAGGAGGATATGAACTATCACAAAATTGATGCTATCATGAATAACTATATTTATTACATAATTATTATTGACTTTTCGAATTTGTAAGCCAATTTCTGACTGTCAGCGAATCGGAAATTTGACATTCTGGTAATGTATTTGTTGGAATTGTAATGACTTACAACACTGTTTCTTTAACCTCGTACTGATTCAAATTTTATGCTATTTTTATCCTGAATGTCACACACAATTTACCGATCAATTCAATAATAGAAGTCAAAAGTTCACAATCGCGCATGTGCGTTCTCGTCATCCTTATGTATTTTACGGGATGCCTTGGCATTTACGTTTATCTTAGTAATAATAAAGAATTCTTTGTTGCAGGTATGTATGCGTCATCCAGTGATGCAGCGGTGAGGAATGCATGGCTTAACGAAATGGATAAACGACTAACTGGTCCAGCGTATATTATTCCAGTTTTGGAAATACCCGGTATCTCATAGTTTAATGTTGGCGGGTAAGGTTGCCAAATATGGGTATTTTTTAGTCATCTCGACTGGCTAACATTTTTTCTCGAGCCATTTTTTGTATTGAGCTCTCAAATTTTAAGGAATTTAGGAGACTAAAAGTTTTAATATTACTTATCTACTTGCTTTAAAGTTTAAACAAATCAATTGTAGCACCAATCGCAATACAGTTTAGACTATTAGCTTGTTACATCGAAAGAAAAGAGGAACAATATCCGAGCATACTTTATAAAGTGCCTGCTTATTACACTCATTTCCTTTCGTATAATTTCATTGCTCTCGTGCATTGTATTAACGTTAACTGAAGCTATTTCCTTACCATCCGGTTTCGTCTTAACGTAATATTTTATTTGAATGCCCTTTTTCTTAAGTTTCCTTATGACTATGGTAATAGAGTTGTCAATGTGCTATATCCGTTGTATAAGCAAACTTTGAATTAATGCTATCTAAAATATTTTTTTTACTGTGTGTTAAATCATGTTTTATTTGAAGACTTTCTAAATTGCAGCATTTTTTGATTAAGTTATTGTCATATCTGCCATTGATCCCATGGCATTGTACAAACACGAATTTGCTCTTGCTAGCTTTTATTTGACACTCTGGGTGCTATAATTTTTACGTGTGTGTCTAACTATTGTGTGTCTGAATGTCAAACAGGCATCAAACAGTGGAACCGACTTAGATTTTTCTTTGTTTCTTTGAAATTGATACTACAAGAAATTCTGTTCAGCTGTTTAAAGATCATTATTATCATTATCAACAGCCGGAACACGTACACTGCTGAACATAGGCCTCCCCTACAGAGCGCCACTTTGAGCTGCTGCTTGCCTCCAGCATCCATCGGCTCCCACGGGTTTGCCCAGATCGTCGATTCACCTAGTGGGGGCCGGCCTAGTCATCAAGTTTCAAGTTCAGTATCAATTTGAAGTTCAGTTTGAAGATCATTAGCTCTTTTCTAGTTGACGAAAGGAATTTCGGTTATTTTTTAAAATCATGAAGAAAGTTAAGTGTTGTCAATATAGGTACGTTATATAACTAAACGTAAATTGACTACCTATATCCTAATCTGAAGGATTTCGCGTTAGAGTGAGTAGAACCAAAACAAAGTTATACTAAATAGATGCTAAAATAATATTTCGCATAACAAGAGCCATTTAAAGCTGCGCATAAAGCTCCACGAAGAATTCTAATAATTCAACAGAGATGAGCTAAAATTAAGAAATTTACTGCCAGATATTTAAAGCGATATTAACAGAGGTTTACTCTCAGAATTTTGTTCATGTTATGCTGTAAGAAGTATGTTAATTAAGCTTGCATAAATGGTCGAGCTCTTTCCGGATGCAGCTTAGTTTAGCATATCCTGTGTTATCTTCTTAACATTCCTGGGAATATGAATATTTAAGCGTTTTTACGAATACTGGTTTTGTATGTATGCAATAAAACACAATATAAACAGTTTTTGGTTCCATTCTGATTACATACATTATGAACAATAATTGTTCATTAGTGCGGAAAGTTTGCTAACACTACTTCCAGTGGAAGTGATTTAATATTAAAGTAAAATATCAGATAACCTGGTAACAGATTAAATATTTAATTTTGTGGTGGTAGTGGTTAATGGTTGTAGAGGCCATTGTCTCACAGTGTGATAAATTGTTAATATAATGGAATAGGAGCTTTGAAAGGTATTACTGTGCCAAAATAGTGTGTTTAGAACAAGCTAAAAGAAACAAGATGAAAAATTAAAGCAAGCTACTATCATTTCCGAGAATTTCGGTCGTATTTTCGCTTTCCTATATTTAAGTTTCTTACACTTAATTTTTTAGGTTCAAGTTCTGAACTTTTCTTTGTTGAACTCCGTTTAAATTGGAATCAGAGCATCAGCTTAGAGCCATAACAGACACCTGTTTATACAACATCTTGCTAGAAGCTTAACGCTTCATAATAAAACTAAAGCAAGACCGAGACGGCTCCATAAGAAAACACTTGTTAAAAAAAATATACATTTTTAGTGCAGCTTAGTATTTGTTATTTTAAAGGGAGTTAATGATGGAACAGCGTTGAGTGGATAATGGGATGCGGTCTGGCTGAGGGGGAGATCTTTCATTGAGGTTGTTATCGAGTATTGGAATAGGTAGATAAGTTGTAGGTAAATACTTGTTTTTATATGCCTTTAAAATGTCACCGCTGAAGAAGGCGCCAGGGAGCTATCCGTAACTAAACGGCAGGGTATTTGATGTTCATTTGTCTATCAGCTTAAATTAGATTTCAAAATTAATTGTAGCTGTGTTTAACGCATTGGATTCAGTGTCATAGTAAATTAATGAATATTTGAAATAGTTGGATCGAGTTTCTAAATACATTTATTAAATTCTGCGTCGTCAGACAGAAATATTTAAAGCAAGATATTGGAAATTTGAACAATCTCGCTGCTATTATTATACCCAATCCGAAATTGGAAGTATTCTGAATCGGAACCAAAGGAACAGGCAGCATGACGAATATGCAGTATAAGATCGTTAGTTCGTTACCACAGTAGATAATTATATAGGTTTGGAGGTATTGTACCTTTTATTAATGGTAAAAACTTAGTTATTTTTAAAATTATTATAATTGCACTGTTGCCTTGCATTGCGTTGCAGTAGCATCAAAAGCTAAACAGAGCTTTTATTTTCTTCAAATACATCACCCAATAGATACAGTTCCCGTGATAGGAATAGCAAAGATGTAAATTTTCTCGGAAAACAAAAAACTCCGGATATAAATAAAAATCCAATCCAAGCGAGTTGGCCCCTCCTAAAATAGACCCTCCGAATTATGGTAATGCCGTTCTGAGCTCATCTAAATACAAGACGTGTTCACGGCACGTCCAAAATGTCGTGTGCAGGTGGATGGTAACCTGTAAGTAGGTTAGGTACATTATATTCAATTATATTTGAGGGCGGGCAAAACGAAACTCAATTACAAGATCTTTGTTAATTTAATAGTGTACAACTGTACATGTCTTTCTCATGGTAGGTAACAATACTGTTACTTTCATAACTACTCATACTGGTGTTTCAGCGAGTTGATTTTTCTTTGTGGTTTTTTACTTGTATGAAACTCTACTAAACTTATGTGTATGCCCTTTAGCATGTGCATTACAGCAATTGAACAGAGTTAATGGATCTTTTTAAATTGGAATTCACACCATAATAAGTACTCAGTTATCTAGCCGATCTACCCTCGTTTAAGGCACCAAACACATGATCATGATCGAACATGGTTATACGAACCATAACCATATGTCATAAACAGGTGGTCTATAGTCGATACACGATGCCATAAATAAAGTAAGACATAAGATTGGAACGCCAGATGCTTCGAGTGCACCGAGCAGAAACTGTACATGGCGTCTGGCGGTGGCGGGCTTATGAAAGCGAGGGTCTAAACCCACTGGCTCTATGCAAGCTAAACCATTAATCAGCTAGCGGTGGTGGTTTCTTAGAATTCTGTAGGTAGAGTGTAGATTTCCAAGAATAGGGTCTTACGCTTACATTACACCCTATCTTTTTACGTCATTATGAAAGTAGAATTTCCCCGGTGACGCTGTAAATGTTGGTAGAATAGAGACAACAGCATTAGTTAAAAAAAAATGAAGTAAAATTTATGCAAATCAAATTCCTATTACATTTGACATTTAAGCAAGAGTTAATGCGAAGACAAAATTATCTACCGGCGTTCAACCTAGCCGGGCTGCTCGGAATCCGATAGAATTGACACTAAATATCGAAAATGAGCCGCAATAGTAATACAATCTAAGTCATACAATCACATAATAAGATTGACAGTAATCATTCCAAATGCTGTTTAAGAGTGCTTAAGCAAAAAGTACTTTTTAGATCACTGAGTTTTGATCCTCAGAATAGCTCAGAATGAAGAGAAGTTCCGTAAAAGAATGGGAGTCCGGAACAAAAGTTCACAATGTCTAGTAATCTAGTTGTCAACTAAACAAGTTTACATTCGTTGATTCATAAATTTTGTTCCTCTTTTAAAACTGTTATTCGAATGAAAATTAGCAGTGTGGTCTCCGGAAAGCATAAAACACTGCACATGCATCAAACATTGGTTGTCTTGAAGCCTTTAATTTATATGTGAAAACTACAATATTCATTTTAACATCTAGAAATATCGTAACAAATCCTTTTATATGTTCCGTTATGGTTAATCCATACCTACTTGTTCTCAGATATTCGATTCCCGCTTTGTTAGTTTGTTCTCTTTGCTGGTGTGCATATAAGTATATCTTGATATTCTTAAGCCTGCCTGTCAGGAACTCCTGTACCGCATTTGTATAGATCAGCTCATTGTGATAATCTCGTTTCGCTCTCTTTATATAACTTATTGTAATGTTATTTCTAGAATACTTGATCATTTCGTTTGCTGGCTAACAACCACCGTGATCTTGTGATGACTTACTTATTGAAGACGTGGTTTCAAATCTGAAGTAAAAAAATGTTGAGCTATATCTCTGTTATTGGATGTTCATCTTGCGAATTGACGAATCGACTTCATTTCCAATTTATTGTAATTTTAATCTTCTGCGATCAGCAAGCCGCCTGCCAGCCGTGGTGATTATGGCAAATCCCCTATGATAAGCGTCGCCTTCCAAGCAGTGGACGCCTTCCGGCTGATAATATATGTATGTATGTAAAGTTTATGTATTAGAGCTGACCGTTCAAATTGGAGTGAAAGGAGAAGGAAGTTCTGAACCTAAGTAGATTGGTTGAAATGGTTTACCACAAAAAAAACCTAAAACGAATTGGAAGCCGCTACGAGACTGGTTGTTTATTTTGATGATTACTGATATAGCAAAGCACGGAATGTCTTCTGCAGATACAAAAGTTGAAGTTGGGCGTTGGGCATAAAGTATTGAACCCAACTGTCCAAATGTCTCTTAAATCACATTTCTAAGATAGATCGATTCCTGTAAAGAACGAACCACTCCTTATGATACTACTGCACCTACGTTGCAATCGCTAGTTCTCAACACTGCCATTGTTTCAAACAGCTATCTATCAACGTCTCATCTGTCGGAGCCACGAATGAGCAGTTGCAGGCAATAAGTACGTTACCGTGTTCGGAACGTACTGTCACATGGAAGCGTATCCATAAATGGACCATCTGAAATGCCAAACAAAAGGAAGATTTGCCGATTTGCATTTGTCTTATGCCAGTCACCAAAAACAATAGTTTCGCGCGACATGCACTGCGCACGTCATCCTGAGACATCACCCAGTCTAATAATCAAATTACTAGACTGAGTGATCAGATCATAAAGTCTCATTTGCCCAGTAATTTCACTAGCTACAATGCCCTTCAAACCGGAACACAGTAGTGCTTGCACACTACTGCTTGGCGGCAGAATAACTGGCAAAGCGGTGGTACCTACCTAGACGAACTTTGCAGAAAAGTCCTACCACCTAGTAAAACAACTGCAACTGTTATGGGCGGCCGTGTCACTTAACATCAGGTGAACGACTAGCTCGTCACGTCATTCAATCACATAAAAAAAAAAAAAAAAAGTCACCACAGCGAGTAGAGTTTTGATTTAGTTTTATCTAATCAGGTGTTTTAGATTTCTGTGAACTCTGCTTGCACGCGTTCCCAACATTTTGTTTAGTTATTGTTACCTTGATTAAACTAAGGGTTCACTTTGCATCTTCCGCGTCGAATTCTAGAACGTGAATCTAAAAAGACGCTTGCCTGTTTTGTAGGGTTCAGCCCCACCGGCGCGAGGCACGTCTGCGAAGCGGCAGCGTCAGTGACGCGAAACTATTTGGTACCCATCGCTGCCCGCGGTGATCGCGGCGCGGCCGTCTACGAACACGGACAGCGATGGGTACCGAATGGCCGATTTTGACGCTTCACTGACGCCACTTGACGCGGCGATGTGGCTGAAGCTTTTCGATGCCGAGGTGAGAAAACAGAATTTATTTTGCCCTGCTAAATCGAAAAGGCTTTCGCATCGTACAGATAGTGCAATGATTCTATTGTTCAATTGTGTTGCAGCTCGTATCATAGAAGCGTTATACGTGGAAGTTTAAATCGTCACACAATAGGGGTTGCAGTATATCATGTTACACTGACTTTCTTATATAGTCGATTATTGATGGCTTTCCCTATATAGGAAAGTACTCTGTGTTGATGACCATGTAATACAGATTATATACAGATCGAAAGTGCTAATGCCTCAATTTCACACAACGACTTGCATGTGTCAATGTCACTGACGTAGACATTCGTCGCGGCATTTACATTGACACTGACTTATGATTTGAGACTAACTTCGCCCTTTTCCTGTGACACTGGCTGCTGATTGTGATTCATTCTGTAACGAGCAGCGATAGACTAAGGTTGGTATTAAGATCTATAATTTTATTGTGCAAACCCGTGATGTAAGTAAATGTGAATATATTTTATCAATTTCATAGTTCATGCATTGTTTAATTTCACTCCGCTTCTGAGGTGCGTAACATCTCAGAAGTGGGATGGTCGCGAAATAATAATTGAAGTTTCGCGTTATATACCACGCCACTAGCTCGACTGCCATTACATTTAGTGATTCAAAGTTACGGGTTTAGATTCATAGTTGCGAAAATACATAAGTTTTTGGATGGATTAGTGTCACACGAGTAATACGTGACCGATATTTTTCCATATTATCATCATACGAGGCCGATGTAAGCAGATTGCATTGTGAGACACGTTGCGTCTAAAATAAAAGTACTGTTACATTGTGCGTCCAAAGTATCTAAATTAAAGGTATTAACTGATATTAATAATCTCACTAAGTGAAAGGGATGTAAATGATTACAATTTCGACACTTGTTTTTTTTTTCTTATTGATGCCATCATAATTTCTTTTCGTCGTCGTATGTATTTATTTATTTTAGAATTTCAACTGTTTTAATGCATGTACGAGTTGGTCTTGTACGCTGTAAGTAATGATAGGTCCCCTTACACCATCTCGCCGATACCCATATAAAAACACAATCCATGAGTTTCAGGAAATGAGTGACCGCAACCCTGCGGTGAGTGTTCGAGGCGATCAAAGAGCAACACGTGCCTCGGACCAACCGTACAAAAGCAGAAGTCGCAGCCGTCGAGAGAGCCCACGACGAGGGGTGAGCATCCGTAGCCGGGTGCGAAGCTTCCGCCACAGCTGACGATGAAGTAGAAGCTCCAGCGACGAGTGGTCGTTGCGCCAGCGAGAGCATCAGCTGTCTCAGAAGACGGAACGAGTAAGAATACTTGAAAAGGAGGGTCCGGATCAAAGATCGACTAAACTAGCAAGGATAGGTGTTATCACGTCTTATGGATAATGTCACGTCGTATGTTTAAGAATTATGGGAGTGATTAGTTCATAAAAAAATGTCTACTGTTTCATCCACTGAAGATGTTGATAAATGGTTACTTCAATCAATTTGATCTAACTCGTCCTTAATGTTACCATAATTTGCTTTTGAAAAATTTAAGTAAGGGTCGCTCATAAATTTTGTTCTCCTTTGTGATTGAATTTTTATGGTGATTTTTAACGCTGTATGGTAGTTTTTAATACTTACGAGTACTACAGAGTACTACGGAGTATTACATTGACTTACTGAGAAAAAGTTGACATCGTTGGTGACTATAAGGTCAAGTGTGCGTCCGTTTGTATTTTGTATTGAGTTAATTTGGTAAAGATTGTTAAAGGCGAGTACATCAACGAGAAGATTATCAGTCTGAGTATTACAACATTTGCAACATGAAATAATCGAGTTAGTGTTAGTGCCTGGCTGCCATACCAAGTTAGGTAGATTAAAATCACCAGCAATTAGTAACACTGAATTGGTAGGCATTTTATGTTGGACTAGTTGCGTAATATTGTCGTAGGAAACAAGTGGACGATTATATAACGTGCAAAGATGCAAATATTTAGCAACCCAGAGGTCTTCATCCATCGATTCCCACCTTAGAATACGTTTGGGCTCGTGTTTTTTTTAAGACAGCGATAAGAACTTGCCCGCCTTCTTGTTTATCGCTACACGTGGAAGAAAGGTCACGTCTGAATACTGCATACGTACTATCATGGATTCCATAGTCATGCACCGAGTCATTCAGCCACGTTTCTGTCAACGTTATTATGTCAGAGTCTAGTTTCAATGCATTGGTCAATACAACATCCGTTTTGGTCCACTAACTAGATCCCTAACATTCTGATAAGTTATTTCTTACATGCTGAATTAGTGTGTAATAAACTAACTATGAAAGAACCAAATTAAACAGAATTTAAGAAAACCAGTCATTAACTATGAAACATTTTGAGTTAACGTCCTTTCTCATAAAGATCCTACCGTGTCGCACCCACACGAAGTCGAATTTTTTATCTTTTGCAACTTTACGGGCTGCCGCGTGTAGTTGCTTGTTGGCCGGGGTCAGGTGTTCACACACGAAAACTGGTTTCTTCTCTCTGTCCGCAATACCCAAGTGTGAGGAATTCAGCTTGTAGTTTTGGTGGGTTCTGTTGAATGTTTTGACAGTGGCGATCAGGGAGTCTCGTGCTAGCGGACTAGAGAGTTTAACCACAATTAAGCGAGGCCTGGTAGAATCTTTATTCAATTTTGACACGCGGTGGTAATTCAGTAGTTCGTGTTCAGGGAGGCAGTGACCCACAGTAGCAGCCAATTGACGCACCTCTGTTTTAAGGTTTTCGGAAGTGTGTTCAGGCACGCACTGGATCTCCAGATTGCAGTCGCGAGAATGCTGTTCGAACTCGTTCAACTGGGAGCTCACATCACCAACCTCAGAGCAAAAGATTCCCTACTTGAGAGCGCAACGCACTGTTTTGCTCCTTTAGATCGCCTATTACTATATCCTTATTTTCTAGTGATTCTTTTAGCTGGTCGTACTTGGTTGACATATAGCTAACGCTCTCTGTAAGCTCCTGTATTTTGGTGCGGGTATCAGAGCTTTCCACAGTAAAGTCTCGTCGGATATCTCTATGCAGCCGTGCTAAATTTTTATTTTAGTGTTTGAAAATATGGACCAAGTTTTATTTATACTTTATTTAGACATTGAAAGTTATTTGATTTTTGGTTTTATTCGTTGCAGTTATAGTGATAATGAATTATTATAATTTAGAAATTATCAGTGTCTGATGGCGTTCAATAAATTTCAGCCGTTGCCTCTAATGCCACATCGACGTGCATTGACATCATACCTTTTGTTTCTCTCTACCCTTGGCTCATAGGCTCAGGCATCTCTTCCATTTAGCTATGAGTGTCGTCATCATAAGGTCAGGTGAAGGTTGTTTCATTAAAACCAGAACTAAAATAATCCGAAACTACTTTTTGACTCTTAATTTTTAAGTAGTGATTAGTAATCAATTAAAATATGATGTACAATCCTTGTCCTAAAGTTTAAATGACGTGATGACGGTATGTCAGGTCGATAAGGGCAGTGAAGTCACGCTCAATAGAGAGAGTGAGGCCCTTAAATGGGGTTTAAAGTGAAAAATAAACCGAGGGTCCTACCTAAGAGGATTAGGCGACAACCTGTACTTACCTATAGGTAGAACTACTAGGTATTATTATTATCTGCGGTAGAACTAACATCGACATACAAGGCATTCAAGAAAAGGACGCCGTAGTGTTAGTAGTAGATGATCACTTATTAAGCTGCAATGTGTTACTGGGACATACCTTTACGGAGAGATCTACGGTTAAGATTGTTGAGACCCCTATGCTACCTTAGTTTGAACGTGTGAAACTACCTTCGTAGAACTTGAAACGCTAGCCGTGCTTTGAGAAGTCAATAAAGTTCGTTAGTATTTGATTGGGATAAGATTTACCATACTGACGGACTGTAAATACTGTAATGCACTGCGGTCTACCTTCATCAAAATCTTATACCCCGCGTTTCTGGATGGTGGATACAATTTTTTTAAACTTGACCGATACTGAATACCATCCGGGTGAAAAATAGTTTCAAGTGGACGTTTTCAGGCTGTTTATAATGATGAGCAAGGGCTATAGTTACAGAGCGGGGTCAATCTAAAAGGCTATAGGCGAAATGCAAGGGGGACTTATCGAATTAAAAATATCTGGCCGAATGGCAGGTTTCTTGTAGAGGACACACCGTCAGCTAGAGAGGGAGGGAAATACGAGACACAAATAGTAATAGATAAAGAAGGATGACGACTTCCATGTATTTTGAGACCCAACCTTTTCGACGAAGTACAGTACTGATATTTTTGCTACAATTATACATCCATAAAGCATCAAAAGGTTAATTGAATGTAGGTTGCAGAAGATGGGAAAAATTATAATGGTTGTGGTTATGTTAGTTTGTTATTACATAACCTATGGGTACCTATCGTAGCTCTAGTACGAAACATGGCCATATGGCATTTTTATTATAATTATTGTGACCACAGTTTAAATTCGTTGGTAAATCGCTATAATATAACTTTGCTAATTCAATTTAGTTTCGGTTGGAATACAAAATATTACTTACTAAGAAATAATATGATTTGATTTTGAGTGATAAAATGGAACGAATTCACAGACAACTGCATTTTGACGGCATACTCAACTGACATAACAGTTCTAATAAATAGTTATATATTATTGCTTTTGATTCTTTACTTCTAAAATTGGTAAAAAAAACTATGTATAAAAAAACCTACTTATGGCATCCATGAAGCGGAAATGCTTACATTTAGTCTTTATCCTTGGCTTAGCTTTTAGCTCTTCAAGTGAAGATGAAAGGGACGATTGAGTTTATTATTTTGATTTGATTATGTTGATCACAATTATTGTAGATGTAGTGATTAAGATATTAAGAGTTAAGCATTAAGTGATCGTGATAAGCTTATGTGATTATGTGATTATGAACCATACCATTGTCATGCTAATGTTTTAAAGTGAATAAGTTGAGTGAGAAAATAAGTATTGTAATATTTAATTGATGAGAATGAGAATATGAATTAAGTAAAGGATTTATAGATCCTTTAAGAGCGAGGGTGTTTCAAACCGGGCAAGATCGGTGTACGACTTCACCGCCCACGAGTGGTTCGAAACATCGCAATTGTGTCGAATGAGTGAGCGTAATGATAATAGTTGATAGTTCTCATTCCGCACAATTATAATTACCTACCTACTTTAAGAGCGAGGGTGTTTCAAACCGGGCAAGATTGGTGTACGACTTCACCGCCCACGAGTGGTTAGAAACATCGCAGTTGTGTCGAGCGAGTGAGCATGATGATAATAGCTCTCATTTCGCACAACTATAATTACTACCTACTTTAAGAGCGAGGGTGTTTCGGGTTGGGAATGATCGGTGAAAGACTTCGCCACCCATAAATGAGCCGAAGCATCGCAGTTGTGCGAAGAGAGGACGACCTTCCTTCGCTCAACTATACGTAAGTACTTTAAGAGCGATAGCATTAAGAGCGAGGGTGTTCTCGTATCGGGCATGAATGGCATACGACTTTGCCGCTCAGGTGGGGGTCTGAAACACTGCGGTTGTGCGCTGTGACCATTCATAATGTAATATATTGGTTCTTCGCAGCGTATAACCATAAAATAGAGACTTTAAATAAATGTGTGATAATGACAGTACCTAATTAAAACATCTATTCAAAATATTACGTCAGTGTAAGAAACTTGATTAGATACAACTATATACAAACCTGAATTGTAATATCAGAACGAAGGGACTCGTATCACTAGGATGGCCGACTGTTACACTGACTTTCTTATATAGTCGATTATTGATGGCTTTCCCTATATAGGAAAGTACTCTGTGTTGATGACCATGTAATACAGATTATATACAGATCGAAAGTGCTAATGCCTCAATTTCACACAACGACTTGCATGTGTCAATGTCACTGACGTAGACATTCGTCGCGGCATTTACATTGACACTGACTTATGATTTGAGACTAACTTCGCCCTTTTCCTGTGACACTGGCTGCTGATTGTGATTCATTCTGTAACGAGCAGCGATAGACTAAGGTTGGTATTAAGATCTATAATTTTATTGTGCAAACCCGTGATGTAAGTAAATGTGAATATATTTTATCAATTTCATAGTTCATGCATTGTTTAATTTCACTCCGCTTCTGAGGTGCGTAACAATCATTGTTCACAAAACGTCTTGGAACGGGACCAAGCTTGGATAAAGCTTGTATTGCCGCTTCAGCCTATCTACACGACATTAGTGGCAGACATTTTGTTCGAGGAAAAGTCTTACATTTGCGGATTCCAAGGGGGAGAAATACTTCGGAGTGTAATTCAAGGTGTTGCTCGTAATTTGGGAAGTACATTTTGATATGATTCTGATCGTCTTTTCACTTACCTATGTTGACGGGTAGGCAGATAAATACCTTAGGTTTTAAAATTACGATGTATAAAGCCAGTAGTGAACGCGCGATGCATGTGAAGCTGAATGTAGCTAAATATATCACCAATTCACTTGCGCTATTATTATCTCTATATAAAAGATGTTGGCCCCGACGTGTGATTGCAACTCACCTTAGGTGTACCACGTTATGGCCTATGAAGAGCTTTTTCACTAAGAGACCCAAATTATGTTTGTCAGGAAACAAGGAAGCCGGGAGTGAGTTCCATTCCCTAGCAGTTTGCATGAGAAAAGGACAAGTACTCTGTGGAAAAGGACATGTAATGTAATAAAAACAAAATACGATCACAAATTGAAAACCAATAGAAAATTTTACTGATATAGAACCTCGTTCATCAAATGAACAGAAGCCCCGCTTTCAGCGAAGCATATTAAAATCTTTGAGACTACAAAGTGTCAAATCCCCGCAGATTGTTTTTCAGCACTATTGATGGCCGTACCTAATAATACAATGATTGACTCGCAACGGGCGACAGGGACGTGCCGGGAATTTTACGTACAATTTTATATTCAACCGTAAAAACAAGCTTGTACTACGTGAAAGATTCATAATAAATGAGGTATATGTTCATGCTAGAAGTTCATCACTCGGGGACTGTGCTACAATAGAAAACAAGCCTTAATGCATGGGACGTTAAACGTACGATACTCGTGCGCTTTTTAATTGTTTATCTAAGTATTGTTATGAAAAAATTACAGTATTCGACAGATTGTAGTGTTACTATGATCCGTTTATTCCCTTTAGAATACCAAGCTTGATAACTGGTTATCTAGTGGGAAAAAAACTTCTTGTTACATAACTGGTTATGAACTAGGAATATATTTACTCATAGAATTCATTCAAGGTAGACTAAACTTTAGTGTTGCCATCACCTTTCTAATTCGCCCGTGAAATATTGTAAATATGTATGTAAAATGTATTTAATATTATGGATCTTGATCTGATATAAATAAATAATTTTAATTTGAAAAAGAAACCAAATCGTCAAGAGCTAGTCCGGTTTTAGTAGTGTTACGCTGCTGGCTATATTATTGACAGTATTGTATTTGATTCAGATTCGGAGAGATCTGTATCGTAATCGCTGATCGTTCCAGTGGATCAAACCAAAGTAGACCATGTATTGGCAAGAGGGCTGTCCTCTAGTGTTTATTCTATTGCGAGAAAAAGAATATTGATGAGTTCTTCGAAAAATAGACCGGTAAAAGGAGTGTGGCTTATTGTTTGAGGTTTAGTTAGCACTTAAAGGCATAAGATGGTAATGAGCGTCTAATATCAAAACAGTACGACGAAAACGTATCTGGAACAAATGGGACTTCATTCCCATATCCTCTCTATTTCTTCTGCATAGTTTAATTATTAGCAGCGTCACTGCATAATTCTCTCAGCTTTTTTCTCTCTTCGGTAGCTTATTCTAAGGCGTTCTTCCTCATATAAGCCTAGTTCATATTCGTTTTATGCTTCATTATTATATCGTATACTGACTTTGGTTTACAATATGATGTTTCTCGACGCGGCTGACATGTCACGTCCGGGATATAGGTCCAAGTTAAATGGGATTTTCTTTTTTAAATGAGTTGTTTTCGATTTCAGTGTTAATGGGGTTGCTGGAATGTATATTTATATTTTGTAATGTGCCTTTATTCTTTAAACTAACTACTACAATAATACAACCTAGGTACATTATCTACTACAAAGAACATTTGGACTGTATACTAGACGCGAAGGCCTATAGACAGTCCAAACGCCCCAGCTCACAGCGTACCCAACATGCTGGCAGCATTGCCTCGTTGAATTGCAATGCTGATTCGTTGAGCCGAATAAGTGCCAGCATTTTGGTCACGCGTCGCATCGACCAGGCCCTCTGATAAGCTTTAGAAAACGCGATGAGCTCCCGGTCCCCACGGACCCAGGGTCTCAACACTAAACGCCTCAAGTATGTAACCGCTAAAGAGATTACTATATTTTGTAGGTCTTATTGTTGAAAATAATAATTATATATATTATATAGTCAAGCCGTTATAACAAACTTGTCTTATCATGTTTTTTGTAGTTGTTGAAAAGATCTTAATCCTTGTTACCTTTAGACGAGAACATACCTCGACGGATGATTACTTTTAGAATAGTTTATTCAATTTCCAAGGAAAAACAGTCTTCAACATAATTGTTTCTTTTACCATTTAATAAAAATGTACTACAAAGATAATTCCCTCCAGCAAAGAAGGCTTTTCCAAAACCATTAGACGTCGTAGATAAATCTGGCTACAAACAATGGACTGTTTATGTTATACACAAGCGTCGTATCACGGGTCGAAGATTTAATAGGCTTCGAAGGGATCCATTAACGGGCCCAGATTAGCCGAGCGGCCCTTGCGGGCCCTTAACTGGTTTATTGAATTTCGCGGCGATTTTATTGTACGTGACTTCACTAGGAATTGTAGGGAATTGTTATATTTTAGACCGTAATCCGGGTACAAAATGTGGTAAATTATACACAGGGTTGATTGTATATCAGATCGGACGAAGATCTTGGTATCGGATAGGGGCGTAGTACTATTACGTATTCTGTGGTAAAGGGACGATTTGTATCACACGTTTGATGAACTGTCGATAGTAATAACTAATATTGACATGTTTAAACGAGAATGATGGTGTAGTGAAACTGCAATCTATGTTGAAAGTTGAAAGTTGTTGAGAGTTGTAGAGAGTTTTCTTTATTTGTTTTTTTTTCTATTTTAATGTTTTTATTTATTTTTTGTATGTTGATCAAAGGAAAACATTTAAGGGAATCGGAAAAGAATTAATAACAATGGAACTCTCTAGAAAGGTCAGACGTTTACGTAATTCACAAATATTCCGTCATTTAATTTTTTTATAAAAACTGTATTTGATTTCTTGGGTGATATTTTAATTACAGTCCAATAATAGAAATGTATAAATTCTATATTCTTGCTAGTGTCCTAATGCGTAAAGTACTGCATTAGAGCTCTATGACCACAGATATTACCGTTATAGCCATAGTTTTCTCTACATTTACCGAGGGTAACTAACTCATACAAATTACTAATAAATTGAAATAGCGGTTAGATAGTAACGTGACTAACGTGTCTAAACTATTAACAGTCATATAGTTACTAAAAATACTCGCAAAAATATTTATTTAAACGAGTCCCAAATCGTTTAAATAAATATTTTTGCGACGATTTTTTTTACCATGGATAGGCTTACATTGACCACGGGCTCACCCAATGGTAAGTAACGACGCGGTTGAAGATGGAGCATGCTTGCCTAAAAGATACCGGTTCACTCTGGCCTTAAATACTCCCAGATTGTATTTGTCAGGAAACAATGACGCTGGTGAGGTGTTTGATATGAAACCTGCGCGAGGAATGCAAATGGAAGGCGATTGTCAATTGTTTTCATGGAATCGTAACTCTTCATCAAGCCAGCCTCTATTCTGATTCCGCATAGAGGAAATCTCAGTAAGAGATTATCATTTAGGTATTTCATTATGGGTTCATTCATCATCATCATCAACAGCCTGAAGACGTCCACTGCTGAACATAGGCCTCCCCCAGAGCGCGCCTCCTTGAGCGGCTGCTCGCCTCCTGCATCCATCGGCTCCCCGCGGCTTTCACCAGATCGTCGGTCCGCCGAGTGGGGGGCCGGCCTACGCTGCGTCTTCCGGTTCGTGGTGTCGCCACTCGAGAACCTTTCTTCTCCATCGGTCGTCAGTTCTACGAGCGATGTGGCCTGCCCATTGCCATTTCAACCTGCTAATTCTAAGAGCTATATCGGTTACCTTAGTTCTCCTGCGGATCTCCTCGTTTCGGAGCTTATCTCGCAGGGAAACACCATGGGCTCATTGAAAGTTTTTGATTATTTTCTACAGTAACACGTTCTATAAGTAATTACAGCTTAATGGAAAACAGTGCGAATTGAATTTTCCGTGTTACCAACCGCCCTCGTTAGCGGCACTTTGTTTTCATTATCATTAAACACGGCACGATTAATCTTCGTTACGGATATTTAGGACTGTAGGGATGCAGCATTTATCCGAGACCGTTTGCTAATTAATTTATTGCAATTAAATATTTTATGTTAGTATGGGACCTTGGGTTGTTATTAGCATTTCTACCAATACAGAAAATTTGCTCCTTTGTTTTTATAAATTTTTATCTTATAGCAGGCTGTGTAGGATTCAGAATTTAGAACTGGAAATGTCATGGTGGTTCGTAGTACGAGGCGTCGCCGGGCGCCGCTAGTCACTCGGCAACAAATTTAGAGCGAATAACATTGCGTATTTGAAAAGAAGTTGGCTCTAAACGTGTACACTTTAAGAACTATGTTTGCGCGTTAAGGGCTTGTGCAAGGCCAGCGCAAATTCACGTCAAAGCCACAGAATAGATGTATAGTACTAGGCCAAAGCGGGGATGAGCCAGGGGCCGAGCGGCAGGGGCGGTCTAAGTTAAACTGGTTCCAACGCGCAATAGTTTAGGTAATTTATTATTACACTGAGTATAAAGTGTATTTTAAAAATCCGCTATACATAAGCCCTCCATTATATTTAATTCAACTACTACACAAAGTTTCATGATCTTATTTAAAGTATTCATTGAATAATCGCTGTTTATTTGTACGGTTTGGAGGTAACTTTGTAATTTTTTTCTATCGAGAAAATTTTATTAATTCGTGTTTTCACTATACATTTGCAGTAGCATTAGTCCTGGACTTTACCATATATTAATTTCAAAGTCATTGTTGCAATATTGTTGACAGGATACTGCTTCAAGCTAAGCCGTTTTAAGCAATTTGGCGTTGTATTGGCTCTTAAGTATCACAGAGATTTTTCGCCGTATGAACATCCGCTGGTGCTATCGTGACTTGCGTGTCGTCTTATGCCGTCCACTTTAAGCTTTCTGGTGTAGAATGCAGTACAGTCCTTGAGACGTCGGGAACTGCTATATCATTATGTATTGTAAACATCAATAGACATCATTTTCCAACAGTTAATTAAATTAAAAAGGTATTTTCCTAAAAAAATAACATTTCCTTTAGTTTGCCCTTTAACACTTACTTGCCATAATTTGATCCATTTGACCGATACTATGAGATGGCTAATTATAATACAGGGAGTGTGTGGTTTTTTTCAAAATTATCGGTTTTAGATCCATACAAGAAAATGTATTTTTGTAAAACAGTTGTACATTAGTAGCGCTCATAGCGAAGCACGACTAGCCGTTTCTAACCAATCTTTACTATGGGTGGCCGCTACAGCATAAATTTGTATTTACAACTGAGCGCTACCATGCTTCGAAGGGCACGTTAAGCCGTCGGTCCCGGCTGTTGTCTTAAGACAATAGTCGTTAAGCCAAGTCAGAAGCCTTTGGGCTGCAAACAATTCTGACACTAGGGCTGACCACTTGCATACACGAGAAGAATAAGATACAGTTGTAGCAGTTATAGAGTGATTCAAACTGGATGGTCGCTGTGACGTGCGCTGCAAGCTCTCCGCACGCTGCGCTTTCTAGACCGCTTGCCTCAGCCCACGCACACCTAATTTTTGCTACTGCGCAAAGTTTCGCGACGACTTCACAGCGGTCATTACGTTTGAACCACACTATACCAAAATCGTCCCCGAGATACCTTCTTGCTATTCCCCCATCTTTCGGATTCACCCAATTGAAAGATTCACTGTTCAGTGTTCACCTTCGTTATTAAATAAAAAAGTTTATTTATCTAGAATCAACATTCTAACATATTCCCTTCTCTTCTTTATTCTTTCGACGTAATGAATTGTATATTTATTAATAGTTGTTCTCGTCGTGGCGAAACCATTATGTAACTATAAGTCGTCTAGGTATAAGCGTTTACTCTGAACTCTAAAGTAAACGTTTGACCAAAGAAAGAGAAAGGGTAAAAACGTTAGCCACGCTTAAAACAAATGAAAGCAACCGATCCACGTCGAATCACGACAGAGTCGACAGACGGCTCGTCGCTTGTTATTTACGGGGTCATTTGTTACTCGTATTACACCGGAAGGGCTATAACTTATCTGTTAATAACATGGGCGTTTGATTTCAAGAACTCGTTAGCTTGCTCTCTCTCTCTCTGTGTGTCTTTAATTTTGACTTATCACAGCTTAGCTTATGTCCGGCTTTGTCAACTGTTTCATTGTTTTGTGTTGTTTTTTGTGTCTATATTTTTTCTGTGGAATGTTTCCTGAACTGCAACTGAAAAAAGGCATAGTGGTTCATAAAAATCTCTAAAAAGAACTCCGAGGGCGCTTATTCCGCATCTTACAGATGTCTGCAGCTTTAAATTTTTTTACTATTGTTAGAACGCTTTTTAAAATAAATCTAGGGCAAAAATGAAGTGAAGAAAATAGCACGCTCTGATCAAAATAGACGTAAATGTCGGAGTAACCATACAAATTCTAGCACCATCCTTTTAATATTAATGAGAGCGAGGCGGTCATTGGGAAGCTTTGTCGCGACTACCTCGTTAGCTCAGAATAACAAACGATACGTCTATAAACTAGATAAAATTAAAACATTTTACCGGATCTTTCCTGTGATTGATGGAAGCATTTTTTAATTACATGCACGAGCAGGTCTTGACGTAGTCCTGATTGTTACTCGAGAATAGGAATTTGAATAGTTATCTCCTAGATTTACGTGCTCCATCTTCAGCCACACCATCGCTTACCATCGGGCGAGTTGGTGGTCAATGTAAATCTGTGATAGTAAAAAAATAACGAAAAATCTGTCTGATATTCCTTTTTACGGCTTCACTTTTTAGTGGTGCGCGCAACGTCTCTCGATTTTTTAGTCTAAGCTCGTTATGAACCGACTCGTTATTTTTGTTATTCATGGCATATTAATTTGTCAATTTATTACGATCCTTAATGGGTTTGGTAGGCTAAGTTTCTGGAGCTGATGAAAGCTTTATCCCTGACTAAACTTTTTAGAATGGTTATAGAAAGTAAGAGCTTAAAAATAAAGTTTTAGAAGTTTCATAACTTGACTTTCGTTTTAAGGCTTTACGAGAGTTGGTCTGGCATTGTTCATAATACTTTTCTGTTGTCAACGATATTTTTTCTAGTTAACACGCTTGGGACTGTCGTTTAGAACTGAATTCTCGGTAATTGAAAACTTATGAAATGAAATGAACCCACGAACCATGAGTTACCATTACTAACCGAACTATCTGAGCTATATAAGCTCGTTACGCTGTAATCACCACTCGAAAACCTTTCTAAACAACCCTTGTTTCTTTATTCTGCGGCTGTTAGTTCTACGAGCTATGCAACATCCATTCTCATCTCAACTAATAGAGCGGGTACTTACTGGGTAGTGAAACAGATAGATACGTGAATATTTTTCTCTTCGTCTAGAGTTTGCAAAATCGCTATCATATCTCTGTTTTATACTGACCTTACACTTTCCACGTGTTTTGTAAACCCTCCCAAGTCAGAAGTCCGTGACCCCGCGGGCAGCCAGCCGTGGCAGCCCCATGGGAACTGCCCTTACCCTTGGCCCTCGTGACTCCTCGATGAATATTTATATGATAGGAAATGGTGTCGAAATCGGTTATTGGAATAGACCAAATGGGATAGTACTATAATGGAGTGACAGGAAATATCTAGATGGAAATTAATGGGGTAATAAAAATAATGGAAGTTAATGCGTGTGATCGGCTAATATTTATTAGAAATTATTTTAACTTTTAACTGTTCGATACTGAGAATGTAAGATATAGTATACACACTAGCTGACCCGCCCCGGCTTCGCACGGGTTAATTAGTTTTACGCCTTATCCCATGCAGTCCAAAGAAAGAGGAAAAAAAAGATAAGGAAAAAGGATGAAACTGAAAATCGAGGCAGGTGCTGGTGCCTGCCTCCTTTCACCTTCATCTATTCATCCTATTCCCTTATCTTTTCCTCTTCCTTCTCTCTTTCCTATACTACAGGATAGGAGTGGCTTCATTCTTATTACCGAAGATGTCTTATCGTAGGGTATGGATCACGCCTCGTAAGTGGTTAAGACAGTGGTCAAATGCTATGCCTAAAAATTGTAAAAAAAAATATCTCTTTGCGTATGCCAGCCAAAATTATCATGGAATCACCGAACTTAGTCATTTTTCAAGTCTATACAATAAAACGCACATGCTAGTTTATGAGCCATGCGTTCAAAGTTTCCTGTACATTCTGGGTTTTAAGTAATTTGTGCCTAATACTGAAGGTAGATGTCTGTAATATCTGAAGTACAAAACCGACGACCTTGAAATATTTACGGGACAATAATTAAAGTACACCCTTCCTATTTCTCATGAGTAAACTAACGAGCAGCTGAACGAATAATAAACACATACTCTCTCCTCTCACACACATATTACAGAAATTTTCATTTCGATTTTCGACCATATAGACAGGTTTCTCACCTATTTACTTTTCCCGGTTTTCTTGCCCTTCAAACCGAAATAAAGTGACATTGTACAAACAAAACGGTTGTCAAGGAAAATCGAGTCGCATTGACTTGAATAAAATATTCAAGGCTTTTTTTCCCTGTTTACTTTTCCCGGTAGTATAGTAGGTAATTTACTGACATAAAATTTACCATAATAACTCGTCTTTAGGGCGGTCTTATCGCTGGCTACGATAACCTAGGAAGCGGCTTTCTCACTTCTGATAATAATCATAAAGAACAAAACCCCGAAATGCTTTAGTTTTAGGGTTGGGACATTGTATGAGAAAATTGTCGATGTTATTTTTCAATGTATTGTTAACGGTTCTTTACTCTGACGCGTAAAGCAGCGAAATAATGTGAGATTTTCTTTTCATATTTTTTAGACAATATTTTTAAAGTAAAATACTTTACAACCCAAGAGGTAACTTAATACTGAAATTACCAAAAGACTTGAAGGGTTTTAATTAATTTAGCTTTTATTAAGTCTCCGATTTTTATTTTAATATTAGACAGGTTATATGAAAGACTAAAATAATGTGACCTGTAGGTAAAAAGGACAATTCTTCTTATTTTAACTTTTTTTAATATTGATTGATAGGCTCGCGCTTGACCATTATCGCACTTGATGGTAAGTGACGATGCAGTCTAGGATTTAACGCGCTTGCTTAGAAGATACATTTTACTAAACCATGATTGAGTGATAATTAATTGTATTTCGAATTCACATAACATTATTGTAGTTATAACGTAAACTAATTAAAGCTGTTATTCTAAATATACTATGTTACCTTACTGACCTTTTTTATGAGAATGGATGACGTGACGAGCTAGTCGTTCACCTGATGTTAAGCGACACGGCGCCCATAACAGTAGCAGTGTCATTGAAACTTTAAAATAATAAAGTTTCGCGTGACACTGCACTGCGCACGTCATCCTAAGACATCCTACAGTCTAGTAATCAGATTACTAGACTGTGAAATAAGGTCATAAAGTCTCATTTGCCCAGTAATTTCACTAGCTACTATGTCCTTCAAACCGGAACACAGTGGTGCTTGCACACTACTGCTTCGCGGCAGAATAACTGGCAAAGCGGGTACCTGTACAAAGAACCACAGCTACACATAATAATACTTACATATAATAATTTGGTTTATATAGTGAGTGCAATTTATTATGTACATTGTACACACTGTACAATAAAAAAATCCTATTATAAAAGCCTATTGTAACACTTGCAACAGTTTATTTCATTAGAAAACTGGAATTCCGTACACTGCAGGGTAATAATCATGAATCAATAAACCGCTCAGTTTTTATAATCGCTCAATCCGCTCCGCTCATATTCAACAAGCTCGCTTATTTAAAAAACTAATTGCTCCGCACGTTGAGCTCGCTAAGCCAACTAAGTACAAAAACTTTAACCCTCTCAACATTGCATCGACATCTATTACGGAGCGTGCCCACACTTGAATATTCAAATTGGCCCCACACAATGGGACCCCGCTTCACAACTCTTGGGGCCGGTTCGACCTGCTCAGGGTTGCCATATTTTATTGCAATTTTCAAGGTTTTCAAACGTTAATGGAACTCCAGTGAGTTACTATTAGAGAGATTTTTTAAATAGTGCATTAATACATTCTTTCTAAATCAGATTTGTAATAAATAAACATTGATTTTGTTTTTTTAATCTGTTCAATTTTATTGTTTATAATTGTTCTAAAATAGATCTATTTGTATTTTGTAAGCATCCTAAGTTAGTAGTCTACGTTAAATATTGTTTTTAAAGATCCGGTGGCAGCCCTACTCTACCGTTAGCCAAAGGAAGCTCAACAAAGGATCGCCGAGAAAAAAGCTAGGTTCCGGTGTCAGACGCACGCGATGTAGTCACCGTATCTCTGAATAACTTGTGTAGAATACACCTGGTTTAGGGATGCGAATGTGAGGAACTTAATATGTTAATTTTATAGATTTTTGCATCCAACTAAGTGTATTTTCTTTCATATCGGTCGGCATTCAACTTTCCGGAATTTACAAATAAATTTACGTTATATTTTAATTAAGGTCTGTACACCGAAATATCAGTACCCAATACTAAATTCCTGAAAAAAAAAACAAATATAATTGGAAAATGTAACATGAAGGATAAGCTCGGCAACTGTTATGGGCGGCCATGTCGCTAACATCAGGTGAACGACTTGCTCGTCACGTCAGTTATTCTCATAAACGTATTTCGTTAAAACACCAAAACACATCGATAAAACATGACTGCGTCATCTGATTCCGTGCCATATCGATTACAGAATTTTCTACCACCATTCAATTGTTTAGTGTTTTGCAAAGTTTACATTAAAATCGTTTTGAATATTCTGTTATTTTCCTAACCCTATCTATAAGGTTGTATAAGCAAGTATGTGCTTATACAACCTTTTCTTCCATCTCTATTATATTTCCTTAATAAATTCGCTCACGTTTCTGTGTTTACCTGAATCGCGGTTACTCTTTAGTGGAAAGTTAAATGAAACTGTCGCGGTACAGGTTATTGTTTTAGCTTTGCCTTGTTTCTTTTCTTTAGGGCTCAGGTTTTATATTAACTGATGACTTGTTCTATGAAAACTTTATTTTTTACACAGTTTCTTAGTCTTAAAAAATATAATGAAGGTAACGCCAGTGAAAATTTAACGTTAGTTTTAAGTTTTTCGAAGAAAAAATTATCCCTTTTGTTTTATTTATATTTCAATCCCGGCTGTTGTCGTAAGACAATAGTCGTTAACCAATGTCAGAAGCCTTTCGTGAGCCTAAACATCCTGACACCAGCCCGGCTAGCATGCGCACCGCGACAAAATTTTCTCGACATTTTTCCTCGTGACAGACCGCGACAAGACTATGGTAGCGCCTAAGTGTGTCTCACTCTAACAGCGACGAAAAGTTTTCTCGTGGTGCGCATGCAGGCCAGCAGACGAGAAGAAGATGAAGCGCGATTCAATTAAAGACCTAAAATCAATCGTTATGATGAATGAATGATGTCCCTGTTATGTCTATACCTATCCTTAATCTCTTTTGAAAGATTGATGAAAGATTTACAGTTCGGGACAGAAGTCAAAACACATAATTGTAATACAGGTAACTGAAATCTTCAATAACAAAACTGAATACAACCACCAGTATAAACAAAACTGAATAAACATAACCAACAACGTAGCTTCATCATAACTCAGTTTTTCCTCGCAGTAAACTATCTCTCGTAATGCCGCATCCTCTAATAAGGTTCGTGTTACAGATACATTAATTATACGCTCGCACAATGGCCCATGGCCTATGTCCAAGTGCCCCTGGGGCCACATGATACGCGTGAGCGTTTCAGGGTTAAACGTGAGCGGAAAATATTATGTCAGTTTTAATTTTCAATGTCACTTTATTACGATTTGTTGGGGCTATGTCACTTTCCCTTCTCTATGTTAGTTTTATGACGCTTTGGCACGGAAATGTCGTAAACGAGTATTTACTGTTTGTTTTAAAATAATTATCGAAGTACTTTCTTGCCTACATCGTACTCGATGTGTCTGTGTGGTAGGTACCTATGCGAAAGGTGGATATAGAGACAGGACAATAATTTTAATTCTCTCAAACGTGCTTGAAAATATGAGCATTATTTTGACAACCTTCTTCTAGACAAATAGAAATTGCTGTACTGGCGAGCAGCGGCCGGCAAAAGTTGTAGGAAAATCCATATCTGTCGTGGTTTAGCGGCCAAATAAATTACACACGTACTAAACTCATATCTGTCGTGTAACTTAAAAATCGAACGATCTTTTACTCCGAAACTACGAGGTAACTTATCATAAGTTTTATTTAAATTTCGAACTGGCTTGCAAATAGAAAGCTGCTTATTGAAAATAAAAACAACACCATCGTGGGTTTTTTTTAATTGAATTTCTACTATTATTTATTTCCCGGTATTAATAGATAGAGCCGCCCCTCGGGGTTCACCTGCATATAACCCGTATTCCCGCGAGGTCTGTTTGGATAAAAAGCAGATATATGTAGCTCTCGGTACAGTAAATAATCTGTGTGCAAAGCTTCATCTCAGCTCATTCATTTTGACGTGCCACCAACGGATCTTTTTCACTTCACATTAGAAAAGGGATCTTCGATTTTAGCTGACATATTCACGTGACACGTGTAAAGAAAATCTTGCCTCCCACCAATTCCTGGCAATCCAGTCATAATTTGTCATTATTCGTATTTGATATTCCGTCTACTTACCGATTTTCTACACATCAAAGCCTTCCAGCCCTTTGAGGCAAACCTTGCGTGCTATTTTCCATTTATACGATAATTCCATCCCGAGATCGTCGGTGCCGAGGTACTGTGTTAGACAGTGCGGAGGTTCCAGCCAAGTGGATGGATTCGGATCACACACATTGTTGCGCTCGAACACACGCCTACAGTGGTTTGTCCGGAAGGTTAGGTCTGGGAATTACCAGAACAGTGCCATGACGGGTTTTATTATGATTCTTGGCGAAAGAAATTAGGCAGGATCGGGAATATTCGGTAATGTAGTGTAATTTCCGTTGAATCTCTTCTAATTAAATTCCATCTACCATCATCACAGTATATTTTACAAGGTGTTAGAACTTTTCTTGCAAAGTTCGTCTAGGTAGGAAGGTACCACCGCTTTGCCAGTTATTCTGCCGCCAAGCAGTAGTGTGCAAGCACTACTGTGTTCCGGTTTGAAGGGCATTGTAGCTAGTGAAATTACTGGGCAAATGAGACTATGATCTGATCAGAAGTGCAGAGCAGTGTCACGCAAAACTATATTAATTTAGAGTTCCGAGTGATACTGCAGTGTGTTATGGGCAGCCGTGACGCTTAACATCAGACGAGCGACTAGCTCGTCACGTCATTCATGTACATTATAAAAAAATGGAAAATCATATAGGTTAGGTACTAAATTTTTGCCGTAAGTGTGCTCATCATCAGCCTGAAGACGTCCACTGCTGCGTTTGCCCTCTTAGCAGGCGTCTTGGTGACCGCTGTAGATTATAATCCAGACTAGGGAGAATGCTGCTGCCCATTCCCTGGATATTCCCTTAGCCACCATTTACGACACCAGCAGGAAAAGATCGGGTTAGGGTATTGATCTATTCTTACGCCGAAATGACGCGGAAAATGGGGCACATATTGCACATACAGCTATGATTAGCTGTATGTGCAAAAGAGAACACTTCGAGAGAACTAAAAAACCATTGGATACGCCTTTCTGATTCCCCATATACTGCGACTAACAATACCTTAGGGCCTTGATAGATCCTCTTTAAAGGACAATGTGTTACCTGCCAGAGGAACGAGCAGGTAATAAAACCTTTGTACGTGCCACAGTCTAGTAAATTTTGTAGTAAGTAAAACGTTTTGTCTTGCCTCTCAACAGGTACAGTGTCTGCTGAAAGTCTGTTAAATCGATCAAAGGCTGGGTCTCAGCCGAAATTCTCTTTTGTAAGATGCTGACAACTATACCTATAAATAAGCATTATAATATAAGCTATAGGTCGCACACAAGCGGAGCTTTAATGTTTGTGTTTGCAGTATTAATACTGGTACTGAAATTATGATTAGGCTAGTGTCCTGCTATTAAAAATTATTAACATTATATTATTTTCATAAAGTAAGTTAAAAATGAATGCAATAAATGAAAAAAAAAATTAAAATCGGTAAATAAAGCACGGAGTAATAAGCTTTTAAAGTTTCTGCAGGGGGCATCGCTTGTCCCTTTCTCGCAAAACAGAGCTTCCCCACAGTTACTGTGAAAACGCACGTTAGTGACGTAACATGCCAAAGAGATTTTATGTAAAGCTACCACAGCTTAGTAATGAGGTACTATGAAGGAGCAAGAACTGACGTCACTGCACGTTTAAACTGTCTCTTTCTATTCCTGTATTTTAAAATGCTTGTAACTTTGTCATTTATTGAGATATTTAATTTTTGTTTTCACGACTGTTTATTAGTAGAGGAGTCTATTATTAATTTGTGCAATAAAAGATAGCATGACACATGCCTATAGCCTGTAAATACGGGAGTCTATTATTTTTGCCCGTGTTACAACCGGTGTACAATAAATAGATTGAAAGAACAACTTGTAGTTACATAGGCAACAAGCTATGAAAGTAGTATTGCCCGTATTGCTACTGGTAGTACCAAGGGTAAAAAACTTCCCGTGTTCCTACTAGGCCTATTAGTTGTACTACGGGAAAGAGTTATTGCCGTGTTACTACTGGTAGTACTAAGGGTAAAACCCGTGTTCCTACTAGGCCTGCTGGTTGTACTACGGGAAAGAATTGCCCGTGTTACTACTGGTAGTACCAAGGGTAAAACCCATGTTCCTATTAGGCCTGTTGGTTGTACTACGGGAAAGAATTATTGCCCGTGTTACTACTGGTAGTACCAAGGGTAAAATCCGTGTTCCTACTAGGCCTATTGGTTGTACTACGGGAAAGAATTATTGCCCGTGTTATTACTAGTAGTACCAAGGGTAAAACCCGTGTTTCTACTAGGCCTGTTGGTTGTACTACGGGAAAGAATTATTTCACGTGTTACTACTGGTAGAACAACCGTAGTAAAGCGGACAATAAATGCTGTAATAGGGTAAGCGCGCTTCGTAATGTATATCAAGAAAAAGAAAGCGTAAAGAGAACTTATGATCTGATAGTTAGGCGCTATTATCAGGTCAACACTGCCATCTAAAAGCAGGCCTAACAATTCACTTAATAAATTACAGGCTTACAAACTACCAACTCGACTTCCAGACTCGCATAATTCACCTCGTCTATGCCGACATTCGTCAAGCTTCCAAACAGATTAAAATAAATCGTCGATTTTGATCACTATGTATTTTCTCTCTCTAGAAAAGCTCTACAGTGTTGGGATTTATTGTTGGGATTCTGTAATTGAAATGTTTTTAGATGCTTGTTTTTTAAATTTAACAATCTATTTTTTATTAACATAGGTTTCAACGTGTAAAAAAAAAAGATGAGAAAAAATAAGATTATTTTTTTACATAGTAACAATCTTGTTTATTACTTACAACACGGCTGTACATGCATAACAGATTCCAGTATCACTCAGAACTCTAAGTTTCGCATGACACTGCACTGCGCACGTCATCCTGAGACATCACACAGTCTAGTAATAAGGTTACTGTGAGATCAGATCATAAAGTCTGATTCGCCTAGTAATTTCACCGGCTACAATGCCCTTCAAACCGGAACACAGTAGTGCTTGCACACTACTGCTTGGCGGCAAAGCATCTCCTGGCCTTATTCGATTTCTGCATAAATGTTGTCAGACACAATGCAGTTTGATGGTTGGGTTTCGGTTGAAAGGCTAGGCTCCATATGAGCAAGTTGAGCAAAGCAAGACGAGTGGAGCGAGCGAAGCGATTGTCAACGCTCATTGTTTTATTCCTATCTTGTGTAAGCGCTTCTGTATCTGAATAGTTGAATACAGCTCTTGAATACTGAACAGGATTGACGCGTGGACTGCCTTTGTCTTAGCAGATATCCTATTGGAATTTGTAAGGACTACCTCAAATAAGATCGGTAATACATCAGAGTAATAAACAACTTTACTATAATATTTACTACAAGAATAACTGCACAACAGAAACATGTATTCAAAAAAGTCAGAAACAAAAGCTTTTTCATCAAAGTTCCTCGTAAAGTGGCTCTTCTGCCACCGCTTTTAGAACCGAAATCCAACAAATTTCAGACGTGTGCTATTTACTCTAAATTACCACACACGTTATCACACTTCATCACACTAATATTATAAAGGCGAAAGTTTGTGCGTATGTGTGTATGTGTGTATGTTTGTTACTCTTTCACGCTGTAACAGCTGGACGGATTTGGATGAAATTTGGTGTGGAGGTAGCTTATTCCTTGGATTAAAACATAGGCTACTTTTTATCCCAAAAACGGGAACGGTTCCGGTACGGGAACACGGGTGAAACCGCGGGGCGCTGCTATTAATATGATAACCCGATTCAGTTAAGTTTGTATCTCACTGCCATTTATACGTACATTTTCGTCGTTTCGTTTAGTTCTAGTTCCAGTTCCATGTTTCGTTTTGATCGATGTCGATTTTGTTCGCGCCATCAACACGGTTTTTCTCTGACGGCACGTGAAAATAAGAAGCCTGCACGACATTTTTCACAAAGTTAATTATCAACTCTGTTTTTTTCCTCGCAACTGTGATGAATAACTTCGTATAACATGCGTGTTCATTGATCATTAAATAAATAAGATAAATGAATAAAATTCATTTATTTCAAGCTACATATACAGGCTCATATTCACAGAAATATTATCATGTCAGTCACATTATATAAATTACTTACAAATAAATTAAATTTGGATTATTAGATATATTACAATAAAATTAATACACCACATAAACATGCATAACTTATACTTAATCACAGGGGGAAAAAAAAAAATTACACACTCGGCTTCCATAACGCGCTCGCTTTCGGCTCGCGCGCATATATACCGCCTCGAGTGCAATGATCAACTTGTATCATAATTTACAATTTTTATGCTGTATGTGTAGCAAACAAGCATATAATTATTTATAGCATAGCCGTTTTGATGGGAAGAGCCTATAGACATCTATATCATTCAGCGTGCCACTAATGCGTTATTTATCCTGCGATATGAGTACTCTTGACCCTCCTTATAAAATGCTGCATATTGTAGCTCTTGGGAAAGACCGCTAGTGGAAGCTCATTCCACATCTTACAGGTGTACGGCAAGAAAGTGCGCATTAATCTAGTTGTATGTTATTTCCATGACTCAGTAATATGGGGATGAGCTTCTTCAAGGTGGCGAGAGATGCGATGGTATTAGTGACGCGATGCCGGCTGATGACGTATAAAAAACGTTAAAAGGATTTGATCGATTACGATAGAAAAAAATAGGTAGGTACTATTAAAAGTTGATGAAGTTTACCAGGTTTATATTATACTATATTGATTTGATTTTAAATTCGTAACGAAAAGAAAAAGTTTTATTATTTTATAAGAAAATGTTTTATTAGCCCTGCAAAATAAATCATCCATAAACATCCTCAATAAAAACAAACAAGGCGTTATGTCCAAAAGAAAGCTTTTACAAAACGTTTAGACATATTATCTAAACAAACAAACGTTGCCTCGCATTTAAACGTTATCTATGTTATCTCCATTTACAGTTACAGTGAAGCAGTACATTGAAAACAGTAGCTCAACTTCTGCAAAAATGCAGATCCTGAAAAATGCACGAAACATGTAAATGCAGTATGACATGCCATTGCAGCACAGATAACCCCCAATAGATACTGCATTACGGGATTTTTGTTCGGATCCTAGCTCACCAAAACTGACGGAAGGCGCGGGTTGCGGGGACAGGAGCCAATGCGCTATTATTGGCTGTTTCGAGTGACGCCCTAATAATGAACTCTAATAATTGGTCGAAACTAAGGCCGTGCTGCGAAGCGGCGATTTATATAGAACCATTTACGCTAATGCGTGGTGCGCGGTCGTCGTCTTTCATGCGGTATCTATTGGGGGTTATCTGTGCATTGCAGAAATAATATTTTTGATGCTTGAAGCACCACTTAGCATTATTATTGAGATTTATTATTATTGTCTCTAACATTGCGTAATAGAATTTTAATGATATGACTTCTTGCCATGAATTATTCATAATCCTGAAACCTGACCTGACCTGAACCTGAGCCTGAAAACGAAAGTTTTCAATCAGTGTGTGTTGCCAGTGATGACTTATGGAACTGAGGCATGGTCTCTTACTGTTGGCCTCATTAGTAAGCTCAAAGTCGCGCAGCGAGCTATGGAGCGAGCTATGCTCGGTGTTTCCCTGCGAGATAAGCTCCGGAACGAGGAGATCCGCAGGAGAACTAAAGTGACCGATATAGCTCTTAGAGTTAGTAAGTTGAAGTGGCAATGGGCAGGCCACATCGCTCGTAGAACTGACAACCGATGGGGAAGAAAGGTTCTCGAGTGGCGACCACGAACCGGAAGACGCAGCGTAGGCCGGCCCCCCACTCGGTGGACCGACGACCTGGTGAAAGCCGCGGGGAGCCGATGGATGCAGGAGGCGAGCAGCCGCTCAAGGTGGCGTGCTCTGGGGGAGGCCTATGTTCAGCAGTGGACGTCTTCAGGCTGTTGATGATGATGATGAGTGATTAAGGAAGTATAAATTAAGCAAAAATCTAGCATCTTTTTTACCATACCATCCCTAACGAATTCAAATAACGTTAATTTAAAAGGGGGCGGATTAAGGGAGTAAAAGACACGGAAAATAGGGACGGATGGAAGCGGGTATAAATCCCGACCGCGGTTAAAATTTTTCATTACCTTCGTAGGTATTACCTAATTTTAAAAAATTTTGTTCTATTAAACTTATAGACGACGGAAATAAAAAACCTAGCCTGTCCAATTAAAAAAGAAGATTTTTGTTATGCGTTCGTACCTACTGACTGTTCAGTCGTGCCTATTACTAAACTATCATCATTGCTATAGTGACATTTATTTATGTTGCATTTTAAAATGATGCTTTTATATGCCTCCACTCAAAATGTCCAGTTGAGTTACTGCATCAATCTGTATCCAAAACATCGTGTACAGCACAGTGTAAACACAGTGCTCCGTAATCTGAACTAACTGATATTACACCTCTGTATGCTTGTAAGATAATCCGGCTTCCTTACTTGGAACCCGTGAAATGAGTTAGCTATGTTACTTGACTATGTTGTTATTATATGTGATCGTTAGGAGAGATTAGAATTTGATGCCTACGTATGTTTAGAGAGAGTTTGTCAATAGCACTTACATTAGATCAATAGGTTTATGTCGCATTATCGAATATGCGAGCTGTTTTCGTAAGTGCTTATCCTTTCTCTAATGATTTAGGATTGCCTCATAACCTGTTCGAAACCATAAAGTGTAGCACTAGCTGCGCCCGGCGGTTTCATCCGCGTTTAAATTGTACCCTATATGTTAATCCAGCGTTAGTATAAGCTATTTCTATTGCGAATTTCAATGAAATCCGTTCAGCCGTTGCGGTGTGAAGAGAAGAGAAGAGGGGAAAAAACACACACAAACTTTCGCTTTTATAATACTAGTGTGCTTAGAGGCGCCCCGTGGTTTCATCCGCTATTTACTCGTATATTCCTACGGGAACTCTTAATTTTCCGGGATGAAAAGTATCCTTTGTGGATCTTGGCAGTATTAGCAATCTGTGTGCAAAATTTAATCCAAATCGATGCCACACACACAAACAAACAGGCAACGTTTCAGTTTTATATATTAGTACGGAGGGCTATGGTTGGGAAATTAGGGATTAAGTGCCTATACTCTGTGCTAAAACGTCACGAAACCCGGCCACCAGTGGGGGCTAGTGCGAGTTTAGCCGTTATCGTAAGCAGAGTACCTACTAAGTAAAAAAACAGCGTTCCCGCTAGAAAGCGCTGTAAACTCAATACAAAGTGCGCGCGTTAAACGAAAGAGGCGTAAAGATGTGGCAAAACTTAAGGGCCTAGGCACTCTATATCGTTCTCTCTCTTGCCACATCGTTATTATTATTTTATAGCCTATTTAAAAAATCAAAACCTATAATCAATTCTTGCATTTTTTGTTCCTTTTTTAGAAATTGTTCCGGTAGATACTAATTTCTAACTAAAAGAACTCTCCTTTGTCCACAGCACGAGACTACCAGTCACATCACATCACCAGGTTACGGCATTCCAGACACCTCCCGGTACACACGCCCGTAAGTTACCATCACCATCATCACACATGATCACGTACTCGTACTCGTACTCGTACTCGTATATCACTATCACCACATCACCACCCGGCCCCTAAAGCTTCGTCCCGATAGATTTCGAAATTTATTTACGCTTATTTAAATATTAATATATTACTATAATTAGTTGTATGCATGAACTTGTATTGCATTGACATGTACCTAATTGTTAATATGTTCATTTCACATGTTCTTTCTCAATTTTATTCTGATGCCCTCTGACATGCTACACAGGACAGATATAAGGTATATACCTATTTAATAATTATATTATACACACTTACCTATAACTGTTTCAGTATATAAAAATTATATTCACTACCTTCACATAAGTCCAGTAACTTTCCGATTCGGTAAGGATCAAAACAGTTATACTATATACAAATTAACACATAAATGATAGGGCAGTCTAGGTTTTACTTTAAAAAACAATTTGCGATTGTATTCAGTCCATACCTACTACAGTTTTTTTTAAAAATATAAATGACTGTATGGTAAGGATAAACCTAAAACCTAGGCTTTCCTGTTATAAAAACACCTTCATTGTATGCTGCCTGTGTCTACATAATTGAATTACTTCTCAATTTCGTTATTTTTCGTCGACTAAATAACCAAGTTAACGTGATGGATCTACTTTTTCATTAGTTTGGACAGTTAGGACACCATGCACAATGAAAGTGTCACAAATTTTTGATGAGAACCATCTGAAAATATACTCTGACAAGCCAAGAACACATTATTAAGAAGTTTTACGATATAATTATTTTACCAATCTCTTTTGGCAAGTGTCTTGCCACTTATTCTATTATATTACAGTACCTCTAATCACAGCTCATTTATACTTCTATCATACATAACTATTCTGGATTCAGGTAACATATAATTATATTTTGAAGAAACAAAAACGCTTGAAAAGACATTTGTTTTGTTATAATTATTTTCACTTAATGTAAATCAGCCAATATAAAAGCACCAACTCGAAAACTATGTTAGCTAACCTATCCACGTTTCAGTTTATACCGACGACATCGATGAAGCTAGCAGTCAAGGACAACCACAAACCACTCTTCACAGAATGTCTGAACTACAGGCCAACGGTGAAAGAGGAACAGCCTGTAGGAACTTATGTGTTTACAGTGAGTAATAATGCTCTTAATATTTTTAAACATAAGAACATGTTTTCTAAACCAAATAAGTTTAGAAAAACAGGAGATAGATTTGAGATTTTCGTTAGAGGTCCATTGGTCATATTGTGTGGTTGAACTGTGATAGCGTGTTAGATATTCATAATAGCAGGGAAATTAGATGATCACTGCTCACGTCATTATTTTTCCAGACTCAATCAGCAAAGGGTTACCCAAACTAATAACAAGAGACATTTCAAAACTATAAGTTTCTTTTAAAGTACCTAACCTTTCAAAGTTTGGAAATGACAATTACAGGGAATTAGGGAAATGATACTAGATGCTACATGCGGCGAACATGCTGCCCTTGTCTTCTCAGTTGGCTCTTGATATTTTCTTTTTACAACTAAAGCATTTGACCGCAATCTCACCTGATGGGACGATGTGATCTACGATGGTACATGCTTTCCTAGAAGATAGTATTCACTCGCGACTTGAAGAGCTCCAGCTGGGTTAGCATGGACGGTAGACAAAATTGTCTTTCACCGTTTTACGTCACTTTCTTCATACTTGCTTGGAGTAAAACAGGGGAAAGACAGTTTTGTCTACCGGCCGTGCTAACCCTACAGATTGTACTAGTTGTTATCTATTGATAAACAACTTGCTCTTACTATACCATTCTCATGTGTGTCTAGAGTAAACATTTCACAAGAATAATAGTCGTGCAGTAGTAAAAAGCCAAGGAATGCACAAACTGCATAACTCTGAGGGTAAAGTTTCATTAAAATCCGGTTAACCTTTACATTCATCCTCATATCAAAGCATCCACACTCACAAAATTTCGGATGTTAGATGTTATAATATTAGTAGCAATTCTCAAACTCAAACGGTTATTGACTTTGAGTGTAAAATATGTCTACTTTATTATAGAATCAAAAGCATCCTGATTATGTTACCTACGAACATTTAATAAATACTGTTTCGTTTTCGTTTGATCAATCATTCATGTTTATATTCTCTCTTTCAATATTTTTATACGACTGTCTGAAGTATCTATACTAAAATAATATTGCTGCCGATGTTTTAGAACCTATAGGATTTCACGCATAAGTATACAATACATGTATGTAATTTCAGTAAACCAAGAGTTGTTTTTTAAATGTAGGAATTCCTTTCTCTCGTAATTATAATTGTCAAATTATTGCATTATAAAATGGATTTAATTTCAGGTCAAAGCAGAAGACAGAGATCCACCCGAAATGGGTGGTACAGTCACATACAAGTTTGTGTCCACTCCTGGTGAAAAGGAGCGGTTTCACGTCGACCCTGAGACAGGAAGAATAACGACGGGCGATGTAAGCATCCAACACATGTATATAATTATTTTATGCTTATCTATAGGCATCGTAGGTTACGAGTTTTTCTTGAAATTTGCATTAAGAGACAAACTAAGTTATGACCGATTATATAATAAATTCGATGCTTTCGTGTTATATCTTTCTATCATGATAACAGATTCCTTCTTGAATCTAATTTTTTAAATATATTTTGCTAATAATAATCTTAATGAATTTAATCAAGGTATTTGCATTAAAGCCAATCTAAAATATGGAATTGAGGTGGGTATTTCAAATGTTGTGGGTAGAATTCATTTAATAATCAATCTAATGGCCCAGATATTCGACCACGACGAGCCATCTCGAGAAAAAGAAACTTACATAACAGTACGAGCGAGTGATAACGGACAACCGCAGTTGGACGATGCTTGTACAATCAAAATATTAATAGAAGACATCAACGACAATCAACCAGTCTTCGACAAAGTAGTGAGTATCATCAATAATACACGCAATGCAACACTATTTGATCGAAAAAACGTACTTTGTCCGTTAGGAACGGCTGCTATCATGGGCTAAGTTACAATAACTGAGCTTGACACTTCAATTTATGTCAAACTACTTCTATGGCATGTCTTATTTATATCATTGATGACTTCTTCAGTAACCCTATAACTGTGTCTAACTTTTCTTACCAATTATGATTAAATGCCTTCCCGAACTATCATCGAAACAAGGTTGGCATCTTTCATTACATACTTCCATTGTTATTGTTAATGTGACTAACAGAATATTCGTTCATTAGCCTCGAAACGTGATGCAGACTATTTTAACGCTTGCCTGTTTTTCCAAGGTCTTCCGCGGAGACGTATGGAAGGTTTGTCAAAAACAACTGAAAATATCACAATGAGAGAAAGCGTTTCGCACAAAATAAAACTGTCACTAACTTTTACGTGTTCATTTTCGATTGCTACCGTCGCTTCATTAATAATGTAGCTGTAACTGATTTTAAAGAAAGCAATGGTAGCAATCGAAAGTACTTGTTTTGAAATATCTATTTCTTTACTTGCATGTTCCTGCATGTCTGATTTAGGATCATAGGCCGCCGCTCAAGGCAATATTGGTAATATATTATGTGTTTGTGTGGTTTAATACACTTTCTTTGCACATTTGTAGTTGATGTGTTTTCTTTAGCTAGGCCGCTCTTTCCCCCTTAGGCGCATTTTATCACACTGCACGATTATAATTATTTTGTTAAATACAAAGTCTTTCTCTAAGCTTCGGGCATGCTTCGCGTAGAACATGTCAAAGATATGTATAGCTGCTAAGTGAACACTACTTTCCTGCTCTAAGTTTGAACTATAAGTCTTTTCAGTACAATGATGTTATTTTTAGATTTGTTAATATCATCAGATGTTAATACCGTCATGAGATCATTCAATCATTACCCAGTCGGAGAGTATCAATCTATTCCTAAATTTTATTCTTTTTAACTACTCAGTAAACTAATACAATTTTTTTATATACAGTCGTATTCGGAGTCAGTGCCTCAAGACCTGCCTAGTGGAAGAGAGGTGATGAGGATATCAGCGACTGATATAGATGACGGGAACAACTCTATAGTCCACTACAGTTTGGACTCTAACTCACCGGATCAAGCATATTTTTACATTGATCCTGATAATGGAGTCATATTTTTGAATAAGACCATTGATGTAAGTATTGCTTCAATTTTTATTCTTTAGCTCAATAGTTTATAATATTTTCACTGTTTTGTGTATTTATGGAACAATCTTAATCATGAGCAAAAATTAAATAGAATGGCCCACGGAAGAATATTACATTTATGTTTGTTTTAAAGACAAGTTGTACTAAACTGCTCATTTAGAAGTAAATATGGATTAACAGAACAAACTAGTTACATTTTCAAAGTGGCTTACTTCACAGAAACAGAAAATTATTACGAAAGCTAAGCAAATAACTTGAATAATATAAATCCCTTTTGTTTCCACAGAAAGTGCCGGGTTACAAGTTCAAACTAAGCGCGATAGTAAAAGATATGGGCGATCCTCCCCAACAAAGTTCCATAACTTTAGACATCCAAGTTGTAGAGTCTAACAAGAAGAGCCCATCTTTCATAGAAGTTCCCGACGAACCGATAAGATTAAAAGAAAATTACGCTGATTTCAATACGCCTATAGCAACAGTTAGGGCGATGTAAGTACCATTTAATTTGACTAAGTTAAATGCGAATTTGAAAACCTTCGGGACTTTATAAAGTATTCATTGTCTTTGAAGTATCTTACACAAGTTGATTAAGTTTGAAGCTCTTTGCTTTTTCGGGACAAGTCTCTAAAGGACGTAAATAAAATAATTTCATATCTGCTTTTCATCAGAATCTTCATGAAACTACATAATGGTGCTTTATGTTCGGTTATGTAATATTCAGTAATTATTTACCGTATTTGTACTTTATTTGTAGCTCAAATATACCGGAAGAGAAAAAGCTGCAATTTGAACTAGTCCAAGGACAGACTGAGCAAACCAACAAATGGCATACTTTTGTGCTGGAACCCGAGGCAGACTCGGCCTATATTAAACTGGGGAACCATTTGGATTACGAGAAAATTACGGATTACACGCTTACTGTAAGAATACAGGTAAGGAAAAGAAAAATACTTGCGTTTTTGGGGTTTTTATTTTTTTTCCAAAGAATTTATGGGAACGTTTACTTACCCACCGTACTGAATTTTCCTAATGGATTAGTGTTTATGTATAAATTTTCCTGAATCTTATAAATCATTGTGATTTAACCTACATACCAACCGTTTTATTAATAATTATTATGTTTAGGATTCATGAAACAGACAACTTTATAGAGTAAAGAAAGGCTGTCTGTTTTAATAATTACGGTTTTGTACGCCTAGACTTCTTCTTCTCGTATAGGCAAGTGGTCAGCCCTGTTGTCAGAATTTTTAGGCCGCCCAAAGGCTTCTGACAAAGAAATTAAAGCTGGCACTGAGTGAATTTGGCCGATATTTAATATGATTTCTGTTACTAAATAATAAAACCAATACTTACTTTTAATTATTTCAGAATAATTACAAACTTGCCGCTGAAACAATAATCCAAATTGAAGTCGAAGACGTGAATGACAATATACCCATCTTCAGTGAAATAAGATCTGGTAGTGTCCTTGAAAATGAGGATTCTGGCACTCCTGTCATGCAAGTCAGAGCATTTGACGCTGACGGCACTTCAGCTAACAATCAAATCAGTTATGAACTAGGTGACCCATCTGACCCCTTCGCTGTAGACTCTATCACTGGCAATATTACTACTTTAAAAAGGTTCGATAGAGAAGAAAGAAGTTTCTACAACATTAAAATCATAGCTACGGATAATTCAGAATCAGCTTTAATTCCTGGAAAGCACAATGCTGGTCAGCAAGTGTTTTTAATAGAAATAGCAGATAAGAACGATAATGCACCTCATTTTACCCAAGATACATACGTGGCAGAGTCAATAGCAGAGAATGCTAATATAAACGAACTAGTCACTGTTGTGAATGCTGCAGATATAGATACAGGTAAGCTTAGAACCTTTATGTCCCTAACTGGAGTCTGACTCAACGAAAATTATGGAGTTAGATTTTGAGGATCCCAAATGTCAACCAAGAATCAGCTGTCAGCTCTATGGCAAGCTTATTAAAAGACTGTTGATTGTTGATATGAAAAACTTACTTAGATTTTTATTTCACAGCCTCTGTCGTCTCCTATAGCATAGTTGCCGGTAACACATACGATGCTTTTGTCATTCGTAATTTCACCGGAGAAATTCGAGTTAACAACGAACTTGATTACGAGAACATCACAAGCTACAGTCTTGACGTTCGAGCTTTTGACGGCATTTACGAAGACTATGCTAAGGTTATCATCAATATTGAGAACTTGAACGACAACCCTCCTGTCTTCGTAGCCAACTATACGAAGACCATTGAGGAAGAGAAGCTGTATGAAGGATGCGTTGTCAAAGTAAGTGGTGATTATGGTAATATGCCTCAGAATCTTTAAGCAATTAGGGAAATGAGCTGGAGTGGACATCGTGAATAGATAAATGAACCAGAACCAGAAGTTCTAGATATTTACATAAATAAATGACGAGTTGAGTATGTATGATAGAATCGATGTGGAAAGTAAGCAGTATCACATCATCATCAACTGGGCTACCGAACACTAAGAGAAGAGAAGTTTGTGTATGTAAGCAGGATAGCTAGCAGTAACTGTAACAGATGAACTTAGTATTGTGCTCAGACGCGTACCTATCTCGGGTTTTCCGCCCGCTGTTTTTCTTCAGAAAAATAACAGCCTAATTTTATATTAATTCTGACGAAAGCGGAATTTGACTTAAGTGAAGTAAATCTCGGTAGTGACCGGACACCAATAGGATTAGACTGCTCAAAAAAATGTCTTGGGATTTGATCAGTCGAGAAGTAGTTTAACTAATGCGTAAACAATTGTACAAGCAACAACAATAAACGCAATAATTAAAGTTTTTTTGATTTAGTATAAAATATCATACAGAGCATATCGAAGATTTAATATAAGTACTCTGTGAATTAGACATTTGAAAATTCTTGAAAATATACGTTTTATAATAATGTAGAATCAATTGTCAATTATGGTAGTATTTTTAACCTACAGTAACTGCATAAGTACAACTTTATTTATAAAACTCCAGAGAAGACATTATTTTTAGCAATATCTTAACATTAAATTACCTGCTCCAATATTCTTTTGAGTCTTCCAAAACAACAACCATTTCTACTTCTTTAATATCTTTATTTTTACCTCTACCACGCATATTTTTGTCTGAGTAGCGATGTATATATCCTCAACATACATTTAAAGGCCAAATACTTATTATAGATAGACATTTTTATGCGAATAGAAATATAATAAAATAACCTTTGTTCCTCCATGTATGAAAGTGTTCATTATTTTTATATTTATGTAAAATTAAAAAAACAGTTAACCCAATTTCTCGAAGGATTACTATGTATTGACTTGTTGTCAAGATCTTTTGAAGTTTTAGTCAAATGGTAATATACAGACAGAGAAATTGACAAGCATTACATTAGTATGGAATCTTGGGTAGGACTATATTTGAATTACATTAAATTATATTGAACCGCTTGTTATGGGTAACTAATTTTTTTTTAATACAATTTATAGGCAATTAGGCATAGCATTTGACCACTGTCTCACCTGATGGTAAGTGATGACGCGGCTACGGTGGATTTTTTGTGACCGTCATGAGTAACGACAAGTAGGTACCTACAAGCTTCTCCAACATACTGTTCAGGAGAAAATCTCCGCGAGGAGAAGTGTGAGTAGAAGGCGTAGGGGGTTCCTGACTAAGAAACCTGCGGGGGTGGTTTGGCTTCAATGCTCTACTTCAGTGAGTCACTCCGATAACTGTGGAGCCAGAAGAAGATAAACTGATTTTATCACTGAAGTGGAGCATTGAAGCCAAACTACCCGGTTTGGCTTCAGTGCTCCACTTCAGTGAGTCACTCCGATAATTGTGGAACCAGAAGAAGATAAACTGATTTCATCTCTTCACAATTTTAGGTGGAAGCCTACGATCCTGATATCAAAGACAGGAGCGCTCCACAGAACATAGTGTACTCTCTAGTCAAACATGAGCAGAAGGAGTTCTTACAAATCGACAACGATGGTTGCTTGAGGCTGACCAAACCATTAGACAGGGACCAGCCTTCTGGATTCACGAGGTAAGAGACATTCTAACTTCGTATAGGAAAGAATATTCCTAGACTAGATGCAGCCCGCTGCTTCATCCGCATTTCTTAACACCCCTACTAATAAAAAAGGCACTCTCCTAATACCGACTTTCTGTTTGGGTTGTAAGTTATCATCATCATCAGTCACTTAAGACAAAGCCTGAGATCACTACGTACATATACATTGTAAATCGAAAAAATAGTTATTTTGTGTTTTGTTTCCCTCTATCAAGTTTGAAATAGGCAAAGATGAAAGAAGAGAAAACACACCACACACATGAAAAGCCGAAGACATCCACTGCTGAACACAAGATAGGCCTCCCCATAGAACGCCACTATGGATGCTATCACAGGGAGGGTTTGCAATAATTAACACGCTTGGCAGGTAGATTGGTGGTCGCAGAAGATTTTAATGTACACGGAGAATGCTGCTGCCCATTCTTTGGATATCCCCTTAGCCGGCAGCTACGGCACCCATGGGAAGAGATGCCGTGGTACTTTATTCTCACAACGCGCCGGTACCACACGGCTAAGAAAACACTGAGTAGCTATTCTATTGTTATGCAGTGTTTATTAGTAGGTAAGGGGCTGAACTTCTAGAGATCACACATTAACCTACTTCTTGCAATTCTCGTCCTTGCTGCATTAACATATTATAGTTTGAATTTGATTGAACCTTACAGAATGCAACATATTGAATCAATTCCAATAGTCAAATGAAATAGTCGGGCGATAATACTGCCGTTCTTATGAAAAATGGAGTAGGTAGGTAAAACATGTTTTCGAGAAAAACGCGAAAACTAAAAGTTGCGAGTAGTCGAGTTGCTGCATTGTTACTTCCTGAGTTATTGAGTTCCAGGTGGAATTTTGATACGTGAGAAAGAACAGAATATAGATTTTTTTTGGTGATTCCGTATATGCATCTAACAAAATTTTGCCAAAGACGTCAGTTACTGCGTTCTTCACTATGAGGGCAGAATACGTGCAGTGTGTGTCTTGCTCTCTCTATTTCTCTAATTATCTTCTCTCAACTCTTACTAGATGGCAGATCCTGATCATGGCTGCAGATCACGGAGGCAGACTCGGCTCTGACAGTTTGCGGTCCACAACCGAAGTCATCTTGGAGCTCACAGACATAAACGACAACGCACCTTTTCTTACTAATGTAAGTGTTTACAGTATTTCGTTTACGATTAACATAACTGTCGTGATATATAAACATAATGTAGGTATGTCAAATGGATTTCGAATTATGGGGGTAGAAAGTTGCTCAAAATGGTTCGTGTAGGTTTTTACAAGGGTGGTGGCATCCATTTATTTTAAAGACTTATAAGCTGTGGTGTGATAATTTCGGTAGATTTTATCGCCCCTAGCTCATATTTATAGGCATTTTTAGATGATAGACATTTTTTTGTATTACATATAAGTTGGCCATATAAATTTTAGAGATTACGGTGTTTATAATGCGAAGCGATGGTGGCCGAGCGGCAGCATGTGCGCTTCGCAATCTTACGGCACCGGGATCGATCCTCGGCCCTGCACCAATGACTTATCTAGTAAGTTATGTGCAGTCTTCGATACCATCGCTCCGTGCCTCGGAGAGCACGTTAAGTCCCGGTTGTCATAAGAACATCTATGGCAATCGTTACGGGTAGTCAGAAGCCTGATTGAATCTGACGCCTGATCTAATCATCCCTGTTACTGGTTCTTTATGGGTTGCGAGGTCAGATGGCAGTCGCTCGTGTAATTCTGGTAGCTCGCCGCTAGATTGGTTAGATTGGGAGCCGACCCCAATAACAAATGGGAAAAGGCAAAGAGGATGATGGTGTTTATAATGTTAACAAATGCGGGTATACAATAGATAGATAAACAAAAAATGCTTTATTGTCTTGCCTTTGAATTGGCTATCAAAATGTACATAGTATACAATATACTATTATAATAACAAAACTGTAGGTACATAGGCGAACCAAAATATGCTAGAGAGCATCATTTTCCAGTTAATCTGGGCGTTGAGTGAAAATTTTTGTGCGGTAGAGCAATGAAGCGATCAGTCAAATCAATTTAAATCGTAATTTCATTGAAACTATAAATATGTAAAAATTATACCTTTTCTAGCCAATTCTTAGATTATTTTGACGGCTAACTGTTGCACGTGAAAAAATAATGTTAAGTATATTCACGATTATACACTTCTATTATTTTTTGGAGCCTACGAAATATTTAATTTTTGATAACGGTCTTTAATTTCGCTCCAGTCTGAGGCTCCAGGCTATATCCTTGTGTAAAAGCTTCAAAATAATCTAGTCATGTCTGTCTCAGGTCTTAATTCATAGGGAAAAACTCGGCAAAAATACGTTATCAACATGAAGCCCAAAACTGCTGATACACATCACACATTTTCAAATAGTTGTCCTTATAGTTGTTATTAGTACAATACAAATAGCGGTATATAGTAGGTATAATTGTAGCATTTAAGAGAATAAAGGCAAGTACCTACTTTGCCCGTTAAAATTAGGTACTTACAAAATTAATCGCTAATTTACTTCGCATGTAGGTACAGAAATTCCGTTATGTGAAACCGTTAAACTCGAAATAATAGTGCGCAATACCGCTTTGGCTCTGATCTAATAATATTTTTTTTTACAATACAATACAATACAATACAAAATTCTTTATTGTACACCAGACATGAAAACAGATACATATAAATACAGAAAGTTACATACATAGAGCTAAAGTACAATGGGCGGACTTATCGCTAAAAGCGATTTTAATACATCTTAGAACCAAATATTAGATATCTTCACGGAACTGACGAAATCAAATTACTTTTTCCGGAAAACCAAAATCCTTTTAGTTACACCGACATCGATATTCAAGGAAAAAATGATTGATTCGATATTGACATGAACACAAAGTACGCTAGAAACAGTAAGGACGTTGCGTAGCAATGTTTCCTTTCGCCACAGAATACATAATACTACTATGTACTTTCGCTTGACGTACAATTATTGTAGTCCGCGTGCATTTAGAATTCCAATACACAAGTCGTTGATTATCGATGCATTTGATTGTAATTCACAGCTTTTTTCCATTCGTACATGCGAACGCGACGGTTTCACAAGATAATCGTGTCGTCTCGTATATGATATATTTAAAATTGCCCTCATGCAGACGTACGTAAAACCAATGTTGCAACAGTTGGCTTTCGATTTTATTTGTAATGGTTATAATAGCTATTTAATTAGACCTTTGCCCTCACACGATAACTATATGACCATGCAGCGTATATATTTTAAAGCGTACTAATAACCTGTGGAATGTTGACAATTTGCACATTATACGAGGTACGGGCAGACACGTATCCAAACATACAGATGTCTTCTAACTTAGACTAAGGCTGCTGTATTGTACTATACACAGATCCACTAACTCGCTCGCGCATTGCGACATTTTTGAAGATATTAAATAACTGAATTTACTTACGCAAAATCTGGCTAAACTATAGGATCATGAATAACATTACAACTATACAACAAAAATATGATATGAATCCAAACAAGATTTCGATAAATACAACGGTACTTATCAAAGTTTTTCTTCATTCGTAACAGTTTTTATGTATGAAAACTTGTTTGGATTTATTTATTTATTTATTTATTTATTTATTTATTTATTTATTTATTTATTTATTTATTTATTTATTTATTTATTTATTTATTTATTTATTTATTTATTTATTTATTTATTTATTTATTTATTTATTTATTTATTTATTTATTTATTTATTTATTTATTTATTTATTTATGCACAAAACAAATTACAATCGAAAAAATATTAAGGTACAAAACGTCGTTTAGGTCTGGATTATAATTCAAAATTATGTGCAAACAGCTAAACAAGTAAAATCGATCATAACAAGCGGACAATGCTCGAGGTTAAACAACTTAAATAAAAATAAAACTCAAGTGGCTTACAGCTCACCTCCGCCCACAACTAAAGTTGTGGCGCACAATAGAATAATACTATTATGACTAACGTGATTGGGAAGAATAATTCGGATGCAGCAATGCCGCTGTACCCGAATCATCCGGTTTAGGATAAAGGATATCCTTTAAGGATTTTATGTATTTACCATAAAGATTAAAAATGTCAAGCTCAAAATGTTTTATTGCTAATTCGTTATATTGTCGTGCCATCCTGACTAGTGGATTATAGTATGAGATATTGTTTTATTGTTTTATTATTTTTCATTAATATGATATTTTTGTTGAACATTTGTAATGTTATTCATGATCATAGTTCCTAAATCTCTGCACTGCTCTTACTGCTAGCATAGCATAATGATGACAATTTGATGTCGCCCGTCGTAAAAGTACCAAATATTGTTACTACGGTAGAGATATTCTTTAGCGAAGGGTTATTGAATTACAACTTATGAACGACTGTTTTCGGAAGTTAGAGTACCTGAAATGAACATGTTGTTAGAAGTTTCATAATTTATACATATTAGAAAGTCAACCTTTGCCGTAATGAAAAGTATCTTATAAATTGTATGATTTAACCAAAAAATGGTCGAATTCTGAACAGTAAACACTATTTCAAACTATAATATTAAAACAACGCAGCCTACTAAAATCGACACAGCCGGAGTTGCAAATTTTCGGACGGCTCTAACCCCGTTAATAGCATCACGTAGGTGTGAAAAAACTGGGAAAACGTTTTTCAATTTTTCAGGTTGGAACTGAATGTTTATAGTCTACACTTATTAATGAATTTACTAAGAAAGTCCTGCTTTTAACGGCCAGTTTCAAAGCCTGTCGATACATTGCAATATAAGCTTTCAAGCATTTTAAGGAAACGATCCGTTTTAGTGCATGCGGTATACACACACGAATAAATTTTCAGTATCAATAACAGGTAACAGGTAGATTTATATTGTTGCACAAAGTGGCACTATATTTTCGGGATTGTGCTTACGGTTACATACTTAGACAAAACACGAACGTTGCATTTTACCTGTCCTCTCGGGTTTCGCTTCATATATAGCAAAACAACTATGTATACTACAATCATACACCGTCGACTTAGTCCGCAGTAAATATAGACAAACGTCCAGTCATCACACTTAACGAACTTCGCCACTGGGATATGCAACAATCGATTACTCGATCAATCCGCCGATATCGAGGGAATCAGATAATGTGCATTGTGCACGCGTGACAAAGAGGTAAAACAGTAGCTTAAATATTTCTAAAAATGTAAAATAACAGACACGCGGGAATTTCGAACAAAACTTCGAATCATTTTGATGTACCATTACTGCAACTGACTTGACCCAATTCCAGGGATAATTCCAAGCCCAACTGTAAAGAAACTGTAACTTAAGCCCTACCCACCTTTGTTTCAACGTCTCCAACACGAATATTTTCATTTCAAAAAAGAATTCTCGGTTTCCATTCCCGAGGGTATTGAAATTTCGAGTAATGATTAAGAGCGATGGCTGCTCGGTGTGGCTGTCAATTTTTTATGCAAATTAACGCCTATCGCTTTCTCCCGCACTTCTCTGGGCTAATACCTGGCGAGTTGGCGGTATTGGGTAAATATTGCTAGAGATTGACTGACAAAAAGATTTTGCAGTTGAAGCTACTACAATGTCTGCAATATGTACCTTATATTACCTATTAAGTCTATGATTGCCGACGGTCACCATAACAATTGATTTTCTATTGTTTGCGGGTCATGTGAATAGGTTTCTGGTTAAATAAAGTAGTTGGAACAAAGATTACTTTCGTTTTGTAAAATTACAAAATGTTAATAAACATGAACTCACCACTGTTCGGCTTTCTCTTACAATTTATCCTGGCATAAGTATTTGAGCCCTCGAGATATCGGAGCAATTCAACGCCGATCATTCCACCACGAGCACACACTCATACATAATTCACAATATTTATCTTTTACCATTGCGTATACATAATTCCTGTTCCCGAAATAATCACCATGACTTTCGGATTTGCCCATCCTTCGGATTTTCGTTCCTCCGGATTCCTATCCTTGAGTTTCCCATCCCCGGGTTTTCCATCCTCCGGATTAAGACCGTTATCTGGCACCCTGGAATCGCTCTGGAATTACGCACGCTTGACTTGTCAGCGTTTATTCATTTGCCGATAATGCGACCCGTGCCGCATATCATTTAGAAATGGCTGTTTCACGATCAGCATTTGGTTTTAGGATAGAAGAGAATCATCATAAGAATTGGCGGTTGGATTAAATGTTACCATTTCAAATCCATTCAATAAAGCGTCACATTTTATTTCTTAATGCGACGCTATTCTAAGTGTAAGGTGCCACACCAAATTTTCTCTGATTGTCGAATGACACTGATTGAGGTATTTCATATTAGCTGGTACATTTTATCTAATTATTCTATACATAGATACCTACAACTCAGTCAAAGGTACTCCAATGCTATTTTCCATGAGATTATAATAACACTATAATTGGTCAGAAAACGATATTTTGTTACCTATTTTCCATTTTACAAAAGTAAGAATATCGCATATCTAAATTGAAATTCAAGAGCTGAGGTCAATAATCTCAACGTGAGTTTTATCGTACATTTCAAGAGTCAAAAGAGCTTTTTAAAGTGGTAAAAAAAGTAAAACTATTTTCTCAAAGTAACCGATATGACTTAAAACGAAATGAGCTCAAATATTTCTGTATTTCAATTTGGTTAGACTATATTTTCTTAGGTATGTTGTCTTACGGTAATAAATCATTCGCTTCCATCTATAAGGTTTTACATTATATTATGTAAATTCAGCACATTATTTCGTGTTACGTGTTTGTCTGTCTGTCATTGAGTTTTTCCTTGACGAGGGTAAGAAAATCGGAGATGTTAGGGAGTTGGGACACTATTTTCTTATATGGTACTGAAGTTATTGTCATATTTATCGGGAACCTTAGACATATTATAGATTGGATGCCTATCTGTTGAACTGAAATTTATTTAGGTCCAAATAGGATAGAACAGGTAAATATTGGAGAAACTGGAGTATAACCAAACATTTGAGAGTCTTCAAAGTTCGGGAGGAATGTTTCCTTTACTTTATACACTAAAAAGTTTGCTATTTTCATCTGACTTTCAACCTTCATAAATATTACTTAATCTTTTAAGAGAAAATATAATACGTGCCATTTTATAAATAAACAAAAATATAAAAAAGCTAAAATAAAACTACACAAATGTCAAAGGAACACTAGACCTCCGGTAAAGAGAATTTAATATTACCGTTTCGCCCTTTTAAATCCGCATCCCAACCTTCATAAGATAGCCGAAATATCTGTATTTGTTTCCACTTCTTCCCACATACTACTTAAGTTAACTTTAGACCGTTTCAGGCAAATTTTTTATGCAAATCCACCAGCTATGGGTGTTCAATTTCTTATATTGAAACCCAATATTGGGCAGGTTGGTTAATTTCCATTCTGGAGGTCTCAAAGGGGGCTTTTAGCCGGACCACTGATGTAATCCTGAGCTGGAAACCGTATTACTCGGGTAGTAGGAGTTCACCTTGTTTCGGTGTTATGAATTCGAGATATGGTTTTGCCGCCACAGTTTTTGTCGTTTGCAAAGTGGCAAAGACAGTGCTTTTCAAATATTAGTTTACAGTGTCTGTTTCCGAATAGCTATAATCTGGATGTTTTCAAAAGGAGAGTGAACATCGGCCTTATTGTGTATGTCTGATCGTGTGCCCTGAAGGAATGGAAACTTTACCAGCGTCTGTGTTTCCCGATAAGTACAATCTGGAGCTCTTCATGTCGCGAGTGAATAGGTATCTTCTAGGCAAGCATGTACCACCGTAGACCGCGTCGTCACTTTCCATCAGATGAGATTGCGGTCAAATGCGGGCCTATTTAGTTAAAAAAAAAAAGAATGTAATATGACACCTCGTGTCTATTCCAGTGGTTCTACCTTCAACGTATATATCAGATTAAAACCACACACCCCGTAAGGCTGCCGCGAAGGCTGGGTAAAGACTTCCTCTTGCAATCTCCCCTGACAAAGTGGTTTTAACGTCGATACTGCGATAAAGCTTTCATTCAGGGTGAAGTAGCGTACGATTTTTGTATGTATTTTTCGTTTTGTTATAGAAAAACCACAATTTTGAAAGCACTAGTTAACGAACTGTTTGGGTGTTCCGCGTCCGCTACAGAAAACTTAGTAGTATAAAGTCTCGCGATGGTTTCTAAAAATCAATTTATTTTTGTTGTCTGACAACTCAGCGTTTAGTCTAGTAAGTATGAGTGATTGAGTAGTGGCATTAAAATTAATTAACATTTATTTCACATATTCCACATAAAAACGACTCCGTTTGCACTTACAGCCTACAGTACTATTACTTATTCTGTGTCAGAACACAGCTGATTGGAAGTGGTATAAAAAAATTCTGAGTCTAGGGTTGACAAAAATATGCCTATTACGTTACCGATGGAACACTTACGTCGTTTCCTGCTGGGTTAGCATGGACGGTAGACAAAATTGTCTTTCCCCGTTTTACGTCACTTTCTTCATACTTGCTTGGAGTAAAACAGGGGAAAGACAGTTTTGTCTACCGGCCGTGCTAACCCTACTGCTTCCAACATAAATCCCCCAATTCTAACTGTATTAATCAGCTCTACCAGTAATTTTATTAAGATTTCCGTAATTTTATCGTATGTATCTTTTCAGACGCAACCAGTAATATGGTACGAGAACGAGCCCCCTGGTCAAGTAGTGATTCTGACTGCGAAGGACTACGACTCTCCAGAAAACGGGCCGCCTTTCACCTTCGCCCTCAATGAATCAGCATCATTTGACATCAGATCCAAGTTCCATATACAAGGTAAGACGCCCGTTAGTACTATAATAACCGGCAAGCAAGTTGAGCTTTGGCCACAGAACACTTTATGGTACTTGGTACAGAAGGTTGACTCCGCAAAGACATTTAAATAAATAGCGACTCTTGCTAGAGCACAATACAGTTTAATTCAATTCGCACGGCGCTGCTATAGCCTCAAATTATAAGCAAATACTCGCATCTCTTTCTTATATCTCTACTCTTCCTGTGTTTAACATAGACCACAGAGCATGAAAAAAACTGACGCTGATGCGCTGTCGTAATTTTTTTCATGCTCTGTGACAGAGACGGACCCACCAAAATAGTGCTTGTAGCTTTTTACCAAAAGTGTGAAGTATTATTCGCATTTCAATGTTTGCGATGAAAACAACTTATGAAACTCATTATCACAAAGTATTAGAGAAATTCTTGTATAGATTCCTTTATTAGTTTTGGTAATTACAGCCAAGTTCCTCATTGCTTTTATTTTGTAGCAGCCTGTGTCTTACTGCTATCATTTTGATTACATCCGCCCCATAATAGTAAACTTTAAGTTCCATAATCTCCGTAACTGGGTCCTAAAATCCGCTCCTCTAAATACAGCCGCGTTTCTTAATAGAGCAGTTCAAATACAAACTCCATTGAATTCGAACTTGTAGCCAAATTGCTCGTGAAAACTTCCACGGTGTCTTATTCGGAAACCGATTTCCAGCATCCGAAAGCAGACTTGCGCTGTGTTTCGATTAATTCAGTGCCAGTTTCGAATTTCCCTTTAATTAATATACTTAACATGCAATAAAAGACGCGCAAAACCTTAACTCGTAACTTTGTTCAAAAGTGCCAATTCAATTTCGGTCGGCCGCGTTCACGTTGGCATGTTGATAATTCTACCCGTTGCTTGGTATTATTTATGCCGGTGCTGGTTTCTAAACTTCGAGCGATGTTTTACGAGTGCTGGCACTTTTGTGGCACGGGTTGCCGCGATCTGATACTATAATTTGAAGAGAACTTAGTGTGCTAGTATGTCGGGAGTTTGATTTATGGAAGCCGCGGTTTGGACTTGATGGTCGTGAATGGGCCTATTCGCGATTTCGCGAAGGTGAAATTGCCGTTGGCATAAATCTTTTAGTACTTTTACGAGAATGTATCGTGTATCTGGTAACTTGTATATTAACAAAAGGTCGTCCTGCGTGACAATGTGTAGCACAAACTGCTGGACGTAGTAGAGTTTATAATTATTTGGGAGGTGTCTTACTTTTGTGGCTCACGGTTGTTATATTAGTATGTATAACCATGCACCATATAAGAACAGAAAAGGTTTACTTATGATTACAATTAGCTGGGATGTTAACAATTTTATTAAGAAGTGCTAGTGAAACCACCGTAATCTTACTTATTAGATCTTACTACTCGGTAATATCATTTGGCTCATTTCAATTTCCTTGTGACGTAACTATAATTAATATCAATTTACTTAGTGGACATTTGTGTCCAACTTACCTACATGTCTGTACCAATGTCTAGTAAAATATCATAGATCATTGACCTTTACAATCGACTGATAAGTATGATAATTAATGACGCAGAATAAATAATAGTACAAATAGTAATAAGCACGAAGAAAACCAAAGCGTCCTCCATACTCTGCAGCTATATTATCGCCTTCATAGAAGGCCTACATGACCTTAGTTAATAACAGGGTTTCTTACAATCTAAGTAAAGGTCGGTTCTGAAAGTCAAATGTTATTCACGGTGACTAGACGGTTCGATTTTAAGACAAATTATTTTTGAGAGTCAATAAAGCGTAGGTATAAAATGTCAAATGGAAACTAATCTATAATCCTCGAAGACGATAATAAAATGCTCTAAAAAGTTCAGGTAGGTATTAGTTTCGTATCTGGGTCTTGTGGAAACGTCACATGGCCGTCGTGATTCTGATGTCCTGGCTTAAGATCAGGCTGTACCTGAGTATGGAGACCTTGTAATGGTGAGGTGGGGGGACTATATCCCAAATTTTTAATCTGCTGACTACTTGCCTACACGAGAGGAATTCGAAGAAGAAGATCTGCTATTTGTTCAAATTATAACTTACAACATAATCCGAGAAGTATTGAGGTAGTGAATTAATGTCAGAAGAGTTGTGAGCGAGTATAAAAGGGAGAGTGAATGTAGCTGAGTCGGTGCTTCAAAACTGATCTTGGTATGACAAAGGTATACTAGTATCAATTCATATTCAAAAGTCGAGTTTGTTCTCTTGTAGTTCAGATTCGCGTCTGGTCAGACATTTCTTAGTCAGAATTTGCATCAGCCTATTACGTTCCCGTTGCTAGGACAAGGGACTTTTCTCACAGGCAGAGTACTTGCCTACGGACATAAGTCGTAATTCACCAAAATCGTAATAAGTTCGTAATTTTTGTAATTGTTTTTTCACGATATACTCCTATACCAATGTAAAAGATAAGGCAATTGTAGAGAGCTGTTCAGGAATTTGATCGTCTATTTATAACCATACCCTGACAAAACTGGCTTCGCCGGACGGTTTGGTCAAAGCCGTGGCTTCAAAAATGGCGTGTTATGGAGGAGGCTTATGTTCAGCAGTGGACGTTATTATGAAATCTACAACCTATCTAGATTTGTATAGGTAATTCCATTTTAATACAAGTACTATAAGTTCTACTAGGTGGTAGGAATTTTCTGCAAAGTTCGTTTAGGTAGGTACCACCGCTGTGCCAGTTATTCTGCCGCCAAGCATTATAGTGTGTAAGCACTACTGTGTTCCGGTTTGAAGGGCATTGTAGCTAGTGAAATTACTGGGCAAATGAGACTTTATGACCTGATTTCACAGTCTACTAATCTGATTACTAGACTGTGTGATGTCTCAGGATGACGTGCGCAGTGCAGTGTCACGCGAAACTTTATTATTTTAAAGTTCCGAGTGATACTGCAACTATTATGGGCGGCCGGGTCGCTTAACATCAGGTGAACGACTAACTCGTCACGTCATTCATTCTCATAAAAAAAGTCTATGTTCAGCAGTGGACATTATTATGAAATCTACAACCTAGCAAGATTTGTATGAGTAATTCCATCTTAATTAGTAATGTCTTTGTTCTATAGGAAACGTCCTTTCTACGTTGGTATCATTCGATCGCGAGCAACGCAAGGAGTACCGCATTCCCGTGGCGATCACCGACTCGGGGACCCCTCGGTTGACCGGCGTCTCCATTCTCCACGTAGTCATCGGAGACCGGAACGACAACCCCATGGGACCTGGACACAGCGATATATTCGTATATAACTATAAGGTATAAGATAATTGTTTTACTCATGCGTGTCTTCGCGGAAGTTCATCTTAAATACAACATGAAAAAAGTATATTTAGTGTAATTCCGTTAAAAATAACTATAAGATTATCTATATTGGGGAACTTGTGTATGCACTTTATAGTGCGAACAGCCAATGAGTGGAACACCTTGCCGGCGTCCTTGTTTCCAGCTAACTATGATCTGGGTGTCTTCAAGACGAGAGTGAACAGGTATCTTCTAGGCAAGCATGTTCCATCGTAGACTGCGTCATCGCTTTCCACCAGGTGAGACAGTGGTCAAATGCTTTGCCTATAAACAATAAAAAAAAAACCTGTAAAGGATTGTTGTAGTGTATGATAAAAACGATAGGAAAAGTATAAGGTATAATATTTTAATTGGTCTGATTAGGTTTTTACTGGGTTTTTCCTAATCCTGCGGAACGAATGTTGGACCGATTTAGGCGTCCCAGTTTATTTCAATTAAAATATTATACTTTATACTTTTCTTATCATTTTTGTCATACATTTACCTACAATAATCCAAAACAACTTCCTAATATATCTCTATCCTATATCTTGGAATTACACTAGATATACTTTTTTCATTTTGTATTATAAGGTATAAGTACGGTAACTGCTTACCATCAGGCGGGCTCTCAGATTGTTTGTCTGTCCGTGTTTAAAAAAAAAAGGTTTGTATTTAGTGTTATTAAATGCTGCATATGTCTGCTCAAATCGATATTACATACTGTCGAACGTAACTTAAAGTAAGTATGTATATATGCACGTATATCTAAGTAAAATAATAATTATGAGAGCATAGGAACATTCTTCACACACCTCTATACGTTACCTTGTTATTATAGGTTACCGGTTTTTTAGTCTTCTACCTCTCCTCTACACGAGGTGTGCCGACAGCGCTGCGAATCTATCCAGACTGTGTGTTAAGAAATCATATCTGGCAATATTTGTCCACTCCTAGACTCCTAGATGTTTAAGGTGGAACGTTACACTAGCGCGGGAAATTCAAATTTTCTTGCGTTCTTTGGCCAATAATAGCTTAATTACTCAACGTGATTACATGAAAACTGATTTTGCGCAAATAAATAGAATGTATCAACAAATTACAATTAAAAGTATCACCTACATATCATTGGTTTAGCGACAAATGGCAATAGACTGAAAAGCCAACACGAAATTGGTTTGTTGCCATTTGTTGATATATTCTATTTCTTTACATTAAATTAGTTTTAATGTAATCACGTTGAGTAATTAAGCTATTATTGGCAAAAGAACGCAAGAAAATTTAAATTTGCTGCGCTAGTGAAACGTCCACCTTAAGCGAAAGAAATCTATATCTGCCAATATTTGTCCACTCCTAGACTCCTAGATATTTAATACGGTAATACCCTAGATATCTTATTCTTTCAACACGTAATTTCCTTACTACTATGCCCATCATGAGCTGTAGAAGTTACTTCTCATGCTCACGATCAACTTCACTTCGCATGCCGGTTTGCAGCTTTTCGTGGATATATATTATGGTTATTAAAATATAGTCAATTGTTTTTTTTTCTCTAATCTGTGGTAATAGTGTTGTTAAAATTCGAATCCTAACCATTCGTAAAAAATATAACCGACTAAAAATAGAAACAAAACCTTTATCAATTATCTAGTAATTCACGTATTAGCTACATTTTTAGCATCCCGAGAAACGAAACAACCTGAGATGTATGAACCATATTTTTATAGAATACATAAACAAACTAAATTCGCCTGGAAAAGAAATACCCTGGATACTCTATAGGTAAACAGATCTGTACCTATTTGAGGCCCAATTACTTTACTGAAATGTACATAATGGTCTCAGAAAGGTACAAAAATCCCTTTATCCCTTTAGGGACTCACATCACATTTTCTTTGTGCCAAAGATCTTTTATATATCACTTGTATTTATGGGTTATGTGGCTATTTTTTATTTCCCGTTTCCGGCTTGTTTAAAGTAGTACTTGTTTTATAGGCTAAATAAACTTTGGTTCTTTTGCCAGTTTTTCTCTGTAAAAGTCATGGGGATACGTATTGTGAAAATCACTGAATAATTTCGCTAAGAAAATCACATTCACATTCTTTTAAGTTGCGTTTTTTTTGTTTCGGTTTTGTCGTTTGTTTATTGAATATTACGGATACTGAAATAAATACATGTTCCTACCATAGACTTAGGATGTACAAGACCAACAATGACAGTTTAAAAATGGGACATGAAATTTAAGAAACTGTGTGTGTGAAAAAATGTTGTTATGATTATGATCTTGAATATTTACGTCAAATCAACTGTAGCATTTAATTAATATTGAACCTGCCCATAGGCCCCCATACTTTTTTAAATAAAATAGCAGAGGCATTTTATTTACTGAGATCCTTCAAACTTTGGAAAAATTTTGGTAAAATTTCTAAATAATAAAAAACTGAAATACTGAAATATTGCGATATATCGGAAGGAGCAATTCCAATCTACAAAATAAACAGGTTTTACATCCAGATACCACACCCAAATTAACAAAATATAACTATTAATGATGCAAGAAAGTTTGTGATAAATTTGCTGTGATACGTGTATTTGTTCGGGTTAGTATGTTTTTTAACATCACATTCGCTTACGGAATAAGATTTAAAAGCCGCAAAAATAGCATTTTATACTTTGATAACGGAATTATGGTACATGATCACAAAATACTGTTTGTCGTGAAACAGATTGTGGTAATATTTTATGTGCCAATAATCGCCCAACATAATGACATATTCGCCATTGTTTCACTATCTCTTTCCTCTCGGGCAGTGTGTACTTGATTTGTACCTCTCGCTCCCACGCTTCGCGAGCCTTTTGAGAGTAACGAAAAATTCTAGGTATTTTTTGTTTATGCGATTGAATGACGTGACGAGCTAGTCGTTCACCTGGTGTTAAGCGACACGGCTGCCCATAACAGTTGCAGTGTCACTCGGAATTTTAAAACAATAAAGTTTCGCGTGACACTGCACTGCGCACGTCATCCTGAGACATCACACAGTCAAGTAATCAGATTACTACACTGAGTGATCAGATCATAAAGTCTCATTTGCCCAGTAATTTCACTAGCTACAATGCCCTTCAAACCGGAACACAGTAGTGCTTGCACACTGCTGCTTGGCGGCAGAATAACTGGCAAAGCGGTGGTACCTACCTACACGAACTTTGCAGAAAAGTCCTACCACCTGGAAAGGAAGGTCTGTGGTTTCTACTATATTTGTGCTTTTTACTGTTTTATTAACATAGTAACTAATGTAAACACTGTTTTAACGCAACCAGACGGAAATCTACTTCAACGAATTATACAGTTGGAGATATTATGTGAGTATAAATGAAGTTGCAAATGAGGTTCTATTCTGCCATTTTTGTTTTTGTTTCCCGCTTTGTTTTGCCCCGATACCATGTTTTAGCTTTCTGTACTTATTTACATAATTGGCTCTCTTTGATTTTGCAAAACAATGTCATCTTTTGTTTTTTTTTTCTATGCTTATTCTTTACTTATTTAGTACCTAATTGTTTGGTTTTCATGTATTTATTTTTAACATTTGTAGCTTAGACTTATTTTTAAGCTTTGTATGGATTATTTTTCTAGAGATACGTACCTATTCTGTTTTTTTTGTATCATTTGTGATACGCACAAGTATTTTATTTGTCATTAGCTGACCCGCGCCAGCTTCGCACGGGCTAGTTTTACGCCCTAACGCTGTTCCTGGGAAGAGGGAACCGAAATGGAAAAGATAGGGGAAATTCGCCCGCCTCTCCATCCATTCATCCTTTTCGTAAATCTTTTTCCCTTTCCCTTCTCTCTTCCCTTCGACAGGATGAGTATAGTGGCTTCATCTTTGTTGCCGGCTATGTTTTATCGCAGCGTATGGCAAAAAAACCGTAACAATGGTGCAGGGATGAATTTGAATAGCTTCGTCATTCAATTTTTCAAGACATTGAAATAATTATTTTACCATCGTTATTTGTATTTTACTGCTTTTTAAATAATATATAAATGAAACTTTCTTCCATAAAAATTACTTTCTAATTGCTTGGTGCAACCCGTAATTGGCCGTTTTTGAGAACGTAAAGTACCTATACTAAATGTTATTCTGAAAAATTAATTTATAATTCAGCGAAATCCATTCAGAAGTTTCAGCGTGATGCGTGTTCAAAAGGACAGACAGAAAATTAAAAAAAATGTTTCTTTTTCTATATCGATTAAGAAGTGCATTCAAAAATTTCAAAATGTACAGATTTAGCCCAGTTACAGTATTAACATACCTAGATAGATTGTGTACCTAATTTGTAAATCATCATAATTTTATTAAATCCTCTAAGTTTTCTAGTGTTGTTTGTCTGTTTTTCTTTACCGCTCATATGGCTGCCTGACCGATACTAATAGGAGGTTTTCTGACAGCCAAATTAAAAAAAAAATTGTTATTAAAAATCTGTTAGACGGCGTTGACGCGGGTGTGAATAATTATCATGAATTATCACTACCATGTCTGTGGTTCTGAACATTTATGCCACATATTAGAGAAAAATAAACTACTGTGATTTATGCGTAGAGCATAAACAGCTACTCTCTGCATATATGTCCACACTGTGAAGTAAAAGCAGTGAAGGCTGTGACGGTGAATGACAGTGTGACCATCTGTAAATTGCAGATTCTGCCTTAAATAGGCTAAAAATCTGCCCACACTTTGAATTCTTCCAGAAATATTCCTCGTCTTTTGTAATAGTAATAATATAAGGAAAATAATAGAAATATTTTTCGTTACTTATATTTATTTTAAAATATCGAGGAATTATTAAATCGAAACCCAATATTCATGTAGAAATGATGAAAAAAGGAGGAAACTTATCATTTATTAATCAACGTTAGATTTATATTCCTCTTTTTATCATCATACGTGGATTTTACATTCATATTTTTTCTAATCATGTCTTTACTTGGCATGAGGGTGATACCAGCTTGAAATTTGCTAGTAAATAAAATGCACTCTTTAATTATAGAGTTCAACGAATCCCAGAATAAGGACTAAGGTAAGTAGGTACCTACATACCACAGGCCAGCCTTCGCTGCGTCTTCCGGTTCGTGGTCGCCACTCGAGAACCTTTCTTCCCCAACGGTTGTCAGTTCTACGAGCGATGTGGCCTGCACATTGCCATTTCAGTTTGCTAATTCTAAGAGCTATATCGGTCACTTTAGTTCTCCTGTGGATCTGTGTGGTAACAATGATTCCCACCGAATAGAATCAATAGAATGCCAATGAATAGATATTTAGTAATTATATTGCTGTTTCTTTCATAATAATAAAAACTTCAAAATCTGCCACAATTTTTTAATCGTTTACACTTTGTGTAAGTGTGAGGAAAATGTGTCAAAATGGCAGAAATCTGCCACAAATGGTCACACTGGTGAGTGAATTGACAGTGACACTGCGCTATGACAGAGGGCCAAGCCACCTTGTGAAAAAAAATGCCATGTCCGCCCACAGATCAGAGAAAAAAACAATTGCCCGCCATGTATCGTCAGCGCTATCTATCTTTGGCTGTAGAACTACGTTCCATCCAGCTGTCAGAAAATCCCCTATTGCATACGGCGTGCATGAGTGCTCTTAGGCGGTCCCTACACGACCAATTATATTGCCCAATCTTTGTGATTGCGCAATGTAATTGATAGCGTAGGGGCAGTATTAACAATCCTTAAAAGATTGAACAGAAGATTGAGCGAGCTTAAATTTTATTGCGCCGCAGCTGTGTAGGGTTAATATTACGCAATGTTTTTTTTTTTTCATTATATTTTGGCTCCACACATAGTGAATTTAGCCAGTGTCAAGTATTGTAATTTTTCATCGTGTTATAGAATATTTCACTTGTGAAGGCCGGGGGATCAGAGGTGACAGAAGGAATTCCCCTGATGGAGGATCAGGCACCATTGGGCCACAAATCCTCCATTTTCAAAAGATCTTTACTACTTACCTATTTCATGACGAAAATAAGTTTTTACTCACTTGCCATTGGCAGAACTATCGCCAAAAAGCGATAGAAATCCATTATCCGAAGAAGAAAAGATTGACGCGAATGTCTTGTCAATTTTATTGACATAATATAATTGAACATGAGTCGCCAAGTCTGCGTTCAATTTTATAGACTATTAAAAAGATTGCGCAATATAATTGAATGTGTAGGGCCCGCCTTACTGTGTAGGTGTAATTAGCTTCGTCCGGTTTCGTCGATGATTCCCAAATAGCCGAGTATTGAACGCAAGCTTACGAGTAACGGAGTTTTAATATGTTACCAAATATCAGGTTTATTGTCAACATTTTTTACTTATAACTTTTCCGAACGTAATAACCGAAAATACACTTAATATTATTGTAGTTGCTCTACTAGTTGCGACGTTTTGGTGTTTAGTCACTTGGTGGACTTCGTATCAGTCTCAATTATAATTCAATTAGGAACTATGCCGTTCTGTATTCGCCCGACATGTTGAGTTGAAGTGTTATTGACAAAAAAAAACAGTATAATCGCATTTCTGTTGGGCGACAGGCTAGTTCTGGTGTTAGTTTTAAATGTCACTTGAGTGGAAGTGTTGACCAGGATCAAGAAATAAGCACACAAAAAACGAGATATCACCAAAAAATTTTTATGAGGAAAAGCCAAACTGAAACGCACTCTTTGAAGTATAGTAGGTTGTATTTTTTTATATATTTTGGCTCCTCACATTTTGTATTTAGCCAGTGTAGCCAGTGTCAAGTGCTGTAATTTTCATCGTGTTATAGAATAAAGTTAAGTCACAGTCTGGGTAGATAATTATAGTCATAGTCCAGTCCAAGTCATGCCCTAGTAAAGTGGTGGCAACTTTACTAGAAGCTTCTATGGAATTTTGAAAGTAACACGGAAAACCACGTTTCACCATTATATCACTTGCCCACACTCATACTCGTAATTGAGCACTTAATGTGTAAAACACCACCAATTTTAAGCATTAACACTGGCAAAAGGACAAGTTTTAAATAATACAATGCAATGACGTGAACTTTTCCGCGTTCCCGCCAAATCTCCGTAGGGCAGACACAAAATCCACATTACCAAAACCACTTTAGAAATAGAACACATAAATATAATATGTAAAAAAGTTGGTCGATCGGCAACAGCATAAGTTCTAATATTAAATCATCAGTTGGAAAACGTGCACTGTGAACATAGGCTTTCCCATAGAAAGCCGCTTACGGGAAAGCCGCTTTGATCGGCTAGTTACCTCTTGCTTCCAACGTCTCCTTGCGGTTTTGACCAAGTCGTCTGGTGAAGTCTTTGGTCCACATATGTACTGGGGCGCCGGTCTATGCTATATCTTCATGGGGTCTAGCAAAGATGCCAACTCTAAAATGTATGGGAATGACATTAGCTATGACATTAGCCGCGGAAAAGTTTTCTGCAGGCAATGTCATTTCCTATACATTTTGGATCAAATAATTGGCATCTTTGCTAGAGCCCCTGGTTCGTGGTCGCCACTTGAGAAGTTTTCTTGCATTTTCTATTTTATAACTGTTTCATATCATTTGTTCTATTATTATTTATTCAGTGTGACATAAATGATCAATTGCTTTCAAATCCCGTAATGAAAGTTTAAATCGAGCGTACTAATCTAGTTAGTTAATTTGTTAATTTCGCTACACGCTCAGTGTTTATACAATAGATAAAATCCAATTACAACCTTCAGTTGTTAACTGACGCGATATAACAATTTAATATTAATTGGTTTTTCATTTGAATAATTAAGCGTTTTATGATAGAGCGACGAATTTGAATAATTACCCGCGCGTCGTCGAGTGAAATAAACTTTTATAATAATTGTACTATTCAATAATTCGTCGAATATTGAAAATGAAATGCCAATACTATAAATTTAACAACAGTATTGCCATTTTATCGACACATTAAAGGTACACCTAAAAGTTTATATAAAAGTAGGTAAAAATTTGTCTGTTTGTTGGTTGGATAGACCTATAACGAAAACATTGTAGGTCTGTGGTTGGTATAGCTTTCAAAACGGCTATACAGATTTGAATAAAATTTTCACACATCATTAGGAAAATAAAAAATGCGGGATCACTTCAATATTTTGATAAAATTAGGAATTTGGGATAATAAGATAACGTATTACTAAGATATTAGAAAATATTGAATATGGAACTTATCGCTGACACCTTGCTTACAATTACTTCTTCTTCTTCTTCTCGTGTAGGCAAGTGGTCAGCCCTGCCCAGATAGCATGAGCACCGCGACAAAATTTTCTCGACACTATCTCGTGAGAGACTGTGACAAGACTATTGGTAGCGCCTAAGTGTGTCTCACTCTAACAGCGGCGACAAGTTTTCTCGCGTTGCGCATGCTAGGTCATCTGGTGTAAGAATTTTTAGGCCGCCTAGAGTCTTCTGACTTGGCTTCTAACTTACAACTACTGAGATCCACATACCTTACAATTTACTAATGTCTTTACCTATATAATTATTATGTTAATCGTAATGTTTTTAATAGAATGTCTAATTGTTATTATAAATTGTTGATAACTTGGAATGGGGACGGAGCTAATGTATGTTCCACATAAAATCGTACGAATAAGTTATGCCGTAGATAAAACCCACCCCAATAGCCATTATTCTAATAGAATTCGATTCTCATTGTAAAAAAAGCTTGTTAATTTAAAAATGATTTATTAAAATCCTAAAATAGTCATTACATTAAAACTTTTCATGCACCGCTTTTAAGGCAGCTCACAGACGCGGTAATCTGGTTTTTACAAGTTCTTTTTGTCTAGTTTATTCAGACGTTTCAACGCAATTTGTATTCAGCGTCGACACCCTAAAAAGCATGAAAATATGAAAACGTTCTGAATTCATTGCTCTATATAAAATTGAGAGGTGGTGAATTCTGTTTTGGTCGGATAAGGTAAAGTTGAATAATTTATTGCAAAAAGGCTAAACACTTTTACAAGACAAACACTTAATACTTTAAATACTTAATTTTAGTTATTGTTTTCAAGTGCAATACCATCCTCCATATTACAAGTGATGGGAAGTAGTCAATCGCTACAGTTAATTATTAATTGCAGACCCATGAAAAAAGTTACCGTAGTCGTTTATTTACCTGACGCACTTATGTCAGTCAGGGTGGATTTGACCAAACATAGATTTATGCGCGAGTATACCAGAATAACTCTATTCTACGATCTTAAACTGGAATAATTCATTAGTCGTTTTACCATGCAATACAAAGCATAATGCTTATACGCGAGTAGCGGAATGAACGATGAACGAAACTATTACCCAGCTAACAATTATTGTTCTACAACGCCACGGTATTCAAGCTTATGTCATATCAACTCAACTTTGTCGTATTATAGTGCAGGTAAGTAAAATTTGGAATTATATGGCGCGCTACCGCCGTTAAACTATTCTCGGAATAATTTATTATTCCACCAAAAAAGGTAGTTTAAGTTATTATTCTCGAATAGGCTTGAGTGTAGATGGTAAAATGTGAAATTGGTTTACTCTCGAATAACTGGCGATTTATTCTAAGTATAATCCTTACTCTCGTTTGGTCGAATCCACCCTCAGTCAGTTTTTATGGCGTCTATGAAAAACTAATCATAAACAATAACTAACCTACTAACCTCATAACAGTAGGTACTTTAAATTCATCAATTGCCTTGGCCACTTCAGCAACATTTCGACCGGATCCTTTCTCTATCTCTAACATAAATCGTAAACAATTTTAGTGTTTTTCATTGTAGTCTCTAAATTACGACCGATTAGACGTTTACTGCCGGTTACAAAAGTTATGTGTATTAAAATGTGTTTACAGCGCGGTTTTTAGATGATTCCGCTATCTTTTGTTCATGAATTTTTCGCTTTTATTAAGATCAAACTGATTCGTAAATTCAAAGTTTTTTCAATTTGTTATTTCGGCTATCTGTAGTTTAAAAGGTTTACAAAGTATTGGAGTTCTAATACAACAATTATAAAAACGTTGCGTTAGATGGAAGGACGAAATTATAGAGACATGTTGGAACTCCAACTTTAATACTGGCAACTTCATACAATATTTTAATGTTGGAACTTTAACTTTAATACTGGCAACATCATATAATATTTTAATGTTGGAAGTTTAACTTTACTACTGGCAACTTCATACAATATTTTAATTTAGGTACTACTTTCAGAAATTCAAACACTTATTTGTTACTATTGAAAAAGTCCTTATCATCGCTCGTCACCTTCACACGTCGTAATATAGACACTTTCTTTTACTAAACCTGAAATTAACATTCGTAAAGACCTTCAAAGGATGTTAAATTAACCAAAAATCTGTTCAAGAACAGATTAAAAACCGAAGACTCGCCTTAAAGGTCGTGTTAAGGGCTCAGCGGCACTCAGCGGTTTAGACGGTGCTCAGCGGTTTTCGACCGTCGTTAACTGAATAATTAAGTCGATATTCGATAGCCTATAAACCTTTACGATAATATTGCCGTTTTATAATAATATATAGCTATTAAAATGTTAATTTGGCGCGTTAATGAAAGTGGGTTTAGTACGGTGCGTACGTAAACTGGGATTATGTGGCGAGGCAGTTTTTATGACGGTGCTCTGATTTCTAAATTATGGCACAATATACTCGGCAGTCTTAGAACTGTATGCTTCAGGAAATTCAGGAAAAAGGGGAAGTGTACTCCTTCCCCTCTGGTTCTGGCTTGCTCATCTTCTTTATTAGAAATGCGCCCACATCGTTTTCCATCAGGTGTGATCGAAGTCTAATGCGAGCCTAAACCGACATAGAAAAACAATTCATTGTTTTTTGTATCATTTCTAGGTTTGATTTTCTTAAATAAATAAATATATTCAGAGTAACGTACTTCATTTATTATTATTCAATTCAATTCAATTCATTTATTCATGTAGGTACACAACACATTATGTAGGTACACTTATGAGAGTCAGATGGTTACAGTAAGTTGCTTGTAATAATTGTTTACGTAGTAGTTGTGTACGTTGTATTACCTACTTACCTAACTTCAGGCTGGTGGTAAAATAATAATGATGATGATGATGATGAAGAGCACACTTTTATAAATGCGTCTGGCTTTAGCGTTATTTCAAAACGCATAATAATAGTGCCCTAGACATTTTTAACGACTTTCCAATAAACGGTTTAACCTACAAAATCATAAAATAGTTTATCATAGTTTGATCAAACGATTGTTGAAATACCAATTGTTTCACCAACTGTAATTCAATTCTCGCTGTGTACGAATTTAACAAGCGAACTAACGCTCACGCAATCTAATGAAAATATTTGAGGTTTGGAGAACATTCATCAATTAGTAGTGTAGAACTAACTCATGCCAGTTTCCATTTCGATTGAATGCATTGCAAAAGCTATTGAACGAGCGGACTTGATAGTTTGTTGAACGTTGCAGCCATAGGCAAATTAATCACAATCTTTTACTTGTATCTTTGTCTATAGATGGATAAACTAAAGTGGTCAGTTGTCTATTTCTTATATTATTATTAGAATAACCAGTTGGCTTTACATGCAATCAAAAACTATCTGAACCAAGCTCTAAAACCATGAAGTCTGACGATACATGGTTCTCCTCATAGTATCCTTTGCTTTACTGGAACTTGATTGCATGAATTTTCATATTAGGTTCGTGCTATATAGTAACTTCACTATACTTGGACGCGACTTCAAGTCCTTGAATACCTCTTGGCTAAACGAGCGAGTCGTGTGAAGCCAAATCAAATAAAAAAACTCATAAAAACAAGCATGACAGCTGTGACAAAATTGATAAATGAATTTAATGAATTAAGGAATTAACAAGTACCTGAGTAGTAACTTCTAATCTAATACCTCGAACCTACCACGCGCCTTTTTGCTCTATTTTATTGTTAACTTTACACACGGGTATATATAAAGAGCTTTTGCATTGAATCTCTTTTCCCCTTTTAACAATTAATAAAGCTGATACTCCAACCCAATGAGGCCGTTACATACAAGTAAACGCTTCGTATATTCTAGTGCGTGTAATTATTCAATGTATCGGAAAATTAACGCAGCTCGACGGTGGAAATTGCCTTAATAGTTGTAGGTTGGGAGACGGTGGGATATTATGGTACAAAATGGATCAAAATTAAATATTCTGTGGTTATTTATTTTCATCATCATCATCATCATTAACAGCCTGAAGACGTCCACTGCTGAACATAGGCCTCCCCCAGAGCACGCCACCTTGAGCGGCTGCTCGCCTCCTGCATCCATCGGCTCCCCGCGGCTTTCACCAGGCTTTTTTTTTAATACAACTTGAATGTTTGTATTACGAATATAGTTTTTTGTGAGTTTTTAGAAATGTTTGAATATTGGCTATAGCTAAAATGCTTGTGGTCAGTATTTGGGCGTTTGGAAATCGACCAAGTTTAGTTTCAAAACTGACTACGCAGAACTGATTTAAAGTTGATCTAGTAATACTATTACTTTGTACTATTACAGCGTAATGTAGGAGCTATGCTGCAGTATATTTCGAGCCTTAATAAAAGTTTATTATTGTCAAAATACATAAACGAGGCGAGATCAAACCTGTCAACACCACCTCGTCTAAAACTATAAACGAACCTTACTAACGAAACAACTTGAAAATGGAAACAATGGCTTTAATATTGTATAATGACTGATGACTATATACCTATTTTTTAATGTAGAAGAGTAATGAGAATCTCTGTTAATAAAATGACGGTAGCCATCAATTAACGAAATGCTAACACCGAGATCAGACTGCTCTGTCTAGAATTAATGACTATACTTTCTCGCTCTCTCACTCTCGCAACCCCATGCATCTTTTTTTTCTAAAAAAAGTTTGGATAGGAAGTTGACGCATTGAGCCAGCGTGTTGGCAATCCCAAATTCTCTCATTATAAGAAAATTTCATACCCTAGCAGTATGTTCTACCAGCCTCTTTTGAGACGCACAGTTTCTAATCCCCTTCCTTCGGCCACATAATAATTATTGTCGCTTTACATCAGGTTTTGGAATGAGTAATTGGTCGTGAGCAGGCCACATCGCTTGCAGAACCTATAACCGATAGGGAAGAAAGGTTCACGAGTGGCGACCACGAACATGACGATGCAGCGTAGGCCGGCCCCCCACTAAGGTGGACCGACGACCTGGTCAGAACCACAGGGAGCGGTGGATGCAAGAGGCAAGCAGACGCTCAGCGGCGTTCTATGGGGGAGGCCCATGTTCAGCAGAGGACGTCTTCAGGCTGATGATGATGAACATAAGGTCAAACTTGGACTTGGTAAAATGACCGTAGATTGACGATGATGAAAATTGGCAAAACTAATTAATTTACTTTTTCACAGGGTGAAGCTCCAGACACGGAAATTGGTCGGGTCTACGTTGATGACCCTGATGATTGGGACCTCCCAGACAAGAGGTTCATGTGGCTGCCGTCGTATGAACAAAGGAGTTCGTACTTCGACGTGCATAGCAACACTGGCATGATTACCATGAAGGAAGGAACGCCGAACGGAACATACTTGCTGAGGTTTAATGTGAGTATACTACTAGGGGATCAACGATCTGGTCAAAAATGCGGGGAAAGAAGGATGCAAGGATCAAGCAGCTGCTCAAAGTGGTGCTGTATAGGGAAGGCCTATGTTCAGCAATGGTCCACAATGCATCATAATTCTTATAGTCCGAGTATCTTTGACATATGTGGTGGCTGGTGGTGCATGGCTGTAACTGAGTGGTGGTCCAGTGTAGATCGAAGAATAAATTGTCCTACAGACTTATGAACCGACGTTGTTAAAAGAATAGTGGGAACAGCTATACAAGAGAGACGGTAGACATTGGAAAATAGCAATGCCAAAGGGAAGCCTATAATAGCCAGGCAAGTCGAGAGAAGCGGAAAGTAAAAAACCAAGGAGAGCCTATACCCCCAGTGCCAATTTATTTTATTGACATCAATATTTTATAGATACTGCTTCAAATATTTACTTGCCACGAAAACTATTGATGTTTCTACATATAATCAATTTAGCAATTCCTCTAATAGCTATAAATAGAATAAAATCATGATTTTATTTTTAATTTTATGTGGTGGAAAGATTCGTTTTATCTGTAGATCCATAAACAGACTCTGCCACACCCTGCCACACAAATAAGAAAATACATCAATTAGATCATAAAATTTCGTGAGCCTAAAGGGCTCACGTAAGTTCTTTATGTTTGTCGGTCATATTCCTTTGACCTAAATTTTAAATTCACATAACCAGTTAACCACTTTACTCAAATATATGTATAAATATATACCTGTACTGCATGTGTTAAAAGGAGCTCTTTTTGTTCCCCAATTTTAGTTAAGTCACTGATCTGTTACCTCTACTGGTTACTGTTCTAGAACTTTATCTGAGCCATAGAATTCACACGTTTTTCACACAGCATTATTTGAATTCTAATTTGAGCTGAAATTGTTCTTGTTTGAGCTAACTTTTGTTTGACAACCGGGACAACAGCAAACTACAGATAAAAAATTAACACAACACAACAACTAGTTTACAGCTCAGATTTTATCACTGCATGGTATAAAGTGCCCAGCCGTTTAGTGTCTGTTTGTTTGAGGTAACCTTGCCTTTAGATAACTTCTTTACTAAAAGGTGGGCTGGTTTTCGGTTTCATTTTATTTTTATTGTATGTATCAAATATGCATAATCAAATTGATTGGATCCTTAGAGATCACTTTAGGTGTAAAGCCCACTCAATGTATCTATGTTCTGAATTTTGTGACCAGATAAAGTCAAACATTACCAAATAAAAGTAAATCATTCTAACGAAATGTTTCTTCCCAGGTGACTGAAGAAAACGAGCCAATAGTGCCTTTCCATTGGGTAGAGGCGACAGTCAACGTGACCGTCAAGGAAATACCAGAGGAAGCGGTTGACAAGTCCGGATCGATCAGATTCGTGAATGTTACAGCTGAAGAGTTCATTGTTCCCGAAGCTGATGTGAGTATCGAAGGCAATCAGTTATGAAAAAAAATTAAATGACTACGGTTTAATAGAAAATTAATTTTGGTGACATTTGGCGGGTTGGTTGGCCGTAGAATCAACAACCGGTGAAATTGACGTATTTTTGTGTGGAGCTAAATGTGTGTTTAGTATAGAAAGATAATAAGCAGGGAATTACATAATGCTAATTACAATGATGATTCTAGTAAAATTTCGCTGACAAATAACTCAAAAATAATCATCATTCATATTCCGCAATATCCTAAAAGGTACATTTCCTTATGTTAATTAAAAACCACTTCTGTTAAATCAGACTAATTTCAACCTCCAAAACCATGTCACATCTTGAGACACGCAGTTTTACACCCTTTCCGCTCGTCGTGGCCTATTACCCCCTCGTTAGCTCCGCTCAATGGACCCCTTGACGAGGCAGGCGGGCCAAGGTCGCGCCTTTGATTTACGGAGATACGCTTAGCTAATCGTGCTTGGGATTTGTTCAGTTTAATGTTTTGTCGCGTCGCGGTTATTCCGGGCTTCTATGACGTCATTAAACAAAAAGCGAGCGGGGAACGCTGTGTCGCCAACAACTAATGTGTAAAACAAAAGAAGTTGGGGAAACACCAAAGAGGTTTATTTATTATTTTATGTAATGCTCATCATCACTCCGCTTAAAAGTTCCGCTGAGTAAACTGGAACAACTTTATTTGTCCGCATGAACTCATTTCATGTTTTACAGTATAGTTTTTTTTTTCAACATTTAAAATTTCTCCACAGGGCACGAGCAAAAAGGACAAGTTACACAGGCTTCTAACTCTACTCTACAACACTTCTATGGACAACGTCGACGTATTCACTGTCTTCAGTAAACCTACAGTCAAAGATGTGTTCTTGGACGTCCGGTTCTCGGCTCACGGCTCACCGTACTACCCTCCTGAAAAACTTGACAGCATGGTTGTTGGAATACAAGAAAAGGTATGCATTACAAGAATACGTCTACGTTCCCATGACTGGAGCAAGGCTTTCTTTTTCAAAGATAAATTATAGCCCACGCGTGCATAACCGAAGATAATAGATAGTCGCGTTACCTTTTGTCAATTTCGGCAGCTGCATTGAGATGCCTGGTTTCAGCACATTAAATTTCTAAATATTTAAAAATAAGCACCTAATACCTATCTATTGTAGTGGCTTTATTTAACACTTGCTAGAATATTTGTAAAAAAATACCGCAAAATATCCAATCCAACCGATGCCGATGTTGCCAAAAAAAGCAAAAAACAAATGCATTACAAAACAAATTACTTTGCCTTTGTAACTGGAAACAAACCTTTTTGTGTTTTTCTAACAACGCCTGGCTATCGTGAATTTTGGTTAACAGATAAAAAAGCGCTTTTGATCCGTAATGTTGAATACAGCGGCTATAAAATTTTATTCATTGCGCGGTATCGCTTGTTCTGTTAGTTAAACAAACGGTTCTATTTGCCAGATATCAAAGGTAGGTAAATAAATTGGTTTTCCTGGAACTTTACGCCTGAAGTATTTTTTTTAATCAGAAATACCATAAGAAAGCACTTTGGGTGTATATTTTTTTGTATTTAAATAATAGTTTTTTTTTGGTTGTCTCACCTGGCTTTGATTGACATGATGTCGTCGGTATAATTATTAATCTTAATACATACGCTATGCTAACAATAAAGGCTAGGTCTACATCCTTCTGTGAAAAAAGGCATTAATCTAAATTATACTTAATTCATTGTTACAATAGAGGCGTTCACCAAATGATATTCTCTGCTAAATTTTATTATGTTAGTTTGACGCTCCCATGTCATGGGACTTCCTCAAGGCAGTCTTTTTAGACCACTTCTTTACCCCTCTCTTTTTTTCTTCTGTCCTAAAACTAGATGTCTTTACAGGTTGAAGAGGAGCTCCAAGTTAAGATCTACATGGTGAAAATAGACGAATGCTTGATCGAAAAGGAGCAATGTGAGGATTCCTGCAGAAATGTACTGATGAAGAATAATGTTCCACTGTCTGTGTACACGAATACAACAAGCTTTGTCGGTGTCTCCGCGAGAATTGAATCGGAGTGTACTTGCGATGTGGAAGAGCCGCTCGTCTGTTTGAATGGGGGTGAGTTTAGTGGAGTTAGAATAGTTCCTAAGTCTCGATCACGAACCGGAAGACGCAGCGTAGACCCCCCACTAAATGAACCATAACTGTGGGGAGCCGTTGGATGCAAGAGGCAAGTAGCTGGTCAAAGTGGCTCTACGCCTATGTTTAGCAGTGGATGTCTTCCGGCTGATGATGATGATGATGAAGTTTAGTTCATTTAATTAGCCCTGTTTGACTTAAAACATAACTGTCAGTAGTCTAAAGGGCTAGAAGTACCATAGAAGTAAAGTACTTAAAACGCGCAATAAAAGGTAGGTACCGTAGTAAGAAATTAAACCCTGCGCTCATCATAAATAATATAACAGATAATTTTTGATATTATCAAAGTACGACTATCAGATCAAAAGTTGTTTGAAAAAAAGAACTGAGTTAAAATATAATTTATATCTAGTCCGTATATAATTAGAAATGTTGAGTGGGGACGCACCAGCGGAGCTACTTTTATATAACATGCTTTCATGAAAATGTAAAAGTTCAACAAATAAAATTACCAGATAAAGTATTCAAGTGTTATTGCCCGGGTTGTTTAAGGGTTTGGCACACGAAATGCATTTAAAATACTTACTCTGGCAGACTAATAGCGCCAAAGTTATTATGGTACGACCTATTCAGAAGTATTTTCAATTTATTTTAAACTAGGGCATTGTAGCTAGTGAAATTACTGGGCAAATGAGACTTTATGATCTGATCACTCGGTCTAGTAATCTGATTACTAGACTTGGTGATGTCTCAGGATGACGTGCGCAGTGCAGTGTCACGCGAAACTTTATTGTTTTAAAGTTCCGGGTGACACTGCAACTGTTATGGGCGGCCGTATCACTTAACATCAGGTGAACGACTTGCTCGTCACGTCATTCAATCACATAAAAAAAAAAAAAAAAAAAAAAAAAAAAAAATTTTATGAATATTTCATATCAGCACATGCAGTCGTTTTACTAATCGTAACTTATTAAATTTGTTCATAGACTCCCAAAAATATGTTAAGTTTAACATGGTTTAGAAGGCCGGATATTAGAAAATTAAATCATCCATCATAACCATATTATAATTTACTAACGAAGCCACCAAGATTTAAACTCCACAATGCTCTCTACCCTACAAACACTATGACAGCAGTGTACATTAGGTTTTATATGCAGAAACCTAGTGTATACTGGGGGTAACAACTGCCCCACGCCACAGATCTTTGCACTGCACTCACGTATGTTTTCTAACAACTTCTTTCTTTTCAGGAACCCCTTTCGCCGACAAATGTGAATGTCCCGAAGGTCTATCTGGCCCTCACTGCGAGCAGACCTCAATAGGTTTCCATGGCGACGGCTGGGCTATGTACGCGTCACCACCGGCCTGTCACGAGGGGCACGTGACTCTCACCGTGACGTCACACACCAGGAACAGCCTGATCTTCTACTTGGGACCGCTGAAACATAACCCACTTCTAGATGTCCAAGGTGAGTGGACGTTGAGTGGTGATATAGGAGGGTGAATTTGGATGAAGTTTAAGCTATTTTGTATGATTTTCTGATGTGCTGGTCTCAGCTTTGTGTTTCGAGATAACTTGGAGAATAAAATGGCAGTGTACGGTAAGTACATAGCATCACACTTCCCATAAAAGATAGGACCAATTTGTCACCACGTTTTGCTGGAACACATTATTAATTCAAATGGCACCCCATCAAAACAAGCGACCCCATAACCCTTCCAAAGAAATCACGCTAGAGATCTCATACCAATACCATTACACCCCACCATCAACTTATCGCATTAGAGCCCGTACTTTAAAACATTTCCTCCGTCCAATGTATTTTTGCTTGTTCGGCAAATACTCCAAGGGTACTGCCAAATTGCCAATCCAGCTAAGTGGGTGAGGGTCCTAAAGATCGACTTAATTTGCGTCAACTGCACTTGGCATTGCTGTAATTTCAGCTTAAAATTCGTTAGTGATATTTTTGAGCAAATATATCTTTGTCCGCTGAATGCTGCAAACTTTAGTCTACTTATGTTGATAGTTTTAATAAGTTTTGGAGACATAATATTGCAATTATTGTGCAAGAAAATAAGGTTCAATTTGGAGACTGCATTGGATTTATGAAGCTCCAGTTATGTTAGGTATTCCTTTGCTCTAATCTAATATTATAAGCACAGGCATCTAGATGCATTGAGTGGGGTAGATATTCCAAATGTACGCTCGAAATGGCTTGCTACTACATATTCCATAATTCGTACCGCAAAGGTGTTTAAACGGAAGGATCTTGAACCGAGCAGTGTTGTGAAACCATTGATATTTTGATATCGCTGGCTAACTTCAAAGTTTGTTACTGTAGACTATGCTTTTTATACAAAAAGAGCTTAAAGTTCATGCTCCGTGTGCTAATACTAGATCCATTCTACACGCACAATTAATACACAGGTCACAGATCAATTTACATATCGTCAAAAAATCAAAAAACTTTTCAGATTTTTAGCTGTCTACCCTATTTTAGCTCAAATCCGCCACCAGTGGCACCAACCTGATTTACCTAACAATGTTGGCAACAATGAACATGTCACCCGGATTGGTGTTACGGCTTGAATAATGACTTCCGGTGGCGGTACAATGGGTCATAGCTTAAGAAATGGTTTATTTTCGTGTACGAGTGAAGGGACAAATGTTGGGGTGTGAACATACCAACGTATATTATTTTTGGGAGGAACCATTTGATTGTCGTTGCCAAAAAGTTTCTTTGTGTTTATTTTCGTAAAAGGCCAATCGCTCATCATCTTTTTGCAAAAGTATTGCAATGTTTGGTAAAAATTTGAAAAGTTTATTGTCATTATCATCACCTCTATTGACTGGAAGACATCTACTGCTGAACCCCTCCGTTAGGCCTCTACGTCACTTTGGCCGGCTACGCTGTGTCTTCTGGTTCGTGGTCGCCACTTGGGAAACATTCTTCGACATTTTCAAGTATATTGTATTAGAGATTAATTATTATGTCACTTGATTCTACGTAAATAAAATGAACACTTTAGGAAATGTAGTTGATGGGAATCGCATCTCTAAAATTTTTAGGTACCCACCCAAACGCTAAAAGTTTTAGTAAGTACATTAAGGAATCATTAGCATTACAGTGGTGTATTTCATTTCTGATATATAACTCGAGTTTTATGTCATTTGTTATCTATCTAGAATTAGTATTTTTGTGATTACCATATTATTTTTTTATTCGAAGAATTTATTGAATCATGTCTCTTCCTCCAGTCTGTCCCCAACCTTCTAACTTATCACCAACACGCTGCATTCCTACGACCATTTCCCATTTTACAATCGTCTAACGTCATAATGATTTTTTAATGATCACATAATGACTGACAGGCGTACCAGCCTGATGATTTATGTAGGAACTACATCGCGTGATAGGTAGCCGCTTAATATAACATAAGTATGGAATATACGCAATAATATGTTCCGGCTGTATTTAGGTTACTCCCTTCCCACACTACGCAGTTGTATTACACATACAGGCGTACTACTTGTATTTTCATTTAGTTATGCTTTTTATTCATTCGTAGGAACAGGCTGCGACTTTGTTGGTGAATTATTTTCTCACTCCCTATACTTGCTCAAAAAACAAGCTTTATTGATCCTCCTTATCCTTTTTTCTACCTTTCTTTGTCATTCAGCATCAGCTGTTGCTTTACTACGTAGTAGATATATTTTGTGGCTATATCAACTTTTTAATGACCTTTTTATATATTGCTTCATGAAACATCTGAGATTTTGTACGCAAATATAGCTTAGAGTATAGAGTAACTAACCTTGTTCGATTTTCTAAGGTATTGTTCATTAACGGGATTTTTACCATCTAACATTATTAAACAATAATTTAAAAATTTTAGTGACCATTGCAGTTTAAAAATTCTCCTCAAATAATTGTTCAATTCAAAACAAAGCGAAAATAATATTAGTTTCTCGAAAATAGAATTGATTCTATGAATATCATAGAAAGTATAATTAAACCAAAATTAAATGAATTATTCATACAGAAAACAAAGTACACTAAAGTATTACTTATTTAATCTCTAATTACTATTCGTAAGGCCGACTTCAAAGCATCAAATCCTGAATTTAGATGGACCGATGAATATTCACTCGTCTTGTTAACACAGGCCACTGTATTCATTAATAATAATAATAATAATAATAATAATAAATCTTTATTGAACACATCTTATACAAGTTTACATTTAGGTGAAACCCAGGCTTCCAAACTAGTAAAAACTGTGCTATGGAAGCCAGATTTATTAGGTTATTCATAATTCCTAGAGATTCTCATGCGTTTATTTTTTTTTTTGCTCAGTTTTCACATGGTTTTTGGTATAGATAACTAAATCCGAAACATTTGTTCACAGATTTCATGTCGCTGGAACTAGTTGAAGGTTTTCCAGTTCTTCTAGTAAACTATGGGTCTGGAACTACCCGTCTCAACAACAGCGTGGTCCAAGTAGCGGATGGAAAGCCTCATCTGATAGAAATAGTCCTCATGAGGAGCTCGATAGAGATGTTCGTCGATAGATGCAAGCTTTCGACGTGTATGAGTTTAGCCGCACCTACTGGGCCTAGAGAAATACTAAACGGTAAGTTGTGATATTTTTATTAATTTGCTCGCTTCGCTCACTCAGTTTTAAAACTGTTTTAATTTGAATCTGTAGTTTTAGAAATTGTGAAGACTATGCGATTAACGTAGTTATACATTTTACGTTTTGGATTGTAATAATTTACTTGGTCGTCGAGAATTAGCTGAGCAAAGCGAGCGTAAATTCAGTTTATCACTTTTCCCGTATAACGTTAAATATTATATGCCTTTATTTCAATGCTTATACTGCGTTGTTTCCAACAGTAAATGGACCTCTTCAGCTAGGCGGGTCCAGTATAGATCTACAGAAACTGGCAGACGCGTTTGAATGGAGGCATGTGCCAACGAACCAGAACTTCGTGGGGTGTATTAGCAATTTCACGTACAACGAATTTGTGAGTACTTGCTACTTCATATTTTTCTGCAGTTTATGTTTCCAAGCTGAAAACAAATTACATAATTTTAATTTAAACGGATTAGTAACTATTCCCTTACAACTGTTGTAATAGAGAGAGAAGAGAGAGAGAGAGAGAGAGACTTCATATTTATCACCATGCTCTACCCACACTTACTATTTTTTTGCAGTTTATGTTTCCAAGCTGAAAACTAATTACACAATTTTAATTCAAACGGATTAGTAACTATTCCCTTACAACTGTTACAACTGGACCCTAATTCTGTATGACCACTTTACGATTCCTTACTTCGAAACCACGCGAATTCCTTGTCTTATATAAGAAATCTGCAAAAATCTATTCTCTATGCAATGGAAACAAAACCCCGCGAAATGAATTTGGAAATGACGCGATTTGAACTGTCAAAAATCATAATGTTCCACTGAGACACGTTCCGAAACATCAACACGTCAAAAGTTACCACCACTTAATATATCAATATTTATTCAAATTAAAAATAACATAATCTAAAGAGAAGGTATTTCTAATGCTGTGACACGATTTGAACAAGACACGATAACGACGTGGTTTCGTATCGTGTGGAATCTGAGTTTTCATACAGAATTAGGGCCCTGTTGTAATAGAGAGACAGAAAGAGAAACAGAGTAATAAGCAAGCTAAATAGTGACTTCTAACAAGGAACTTAGCAGGACGAAAAGGGTGTGAAGTGGATAAATCAATGCTCAAAAATAATCTCTTTATTCTACAATAAATTGTAACTAGTGATCCATTTAATATATTAATTTTCATATCACGTGGCATTCCAAATGAAATTCTGGGAAAGGCGAATAAAAACTGTCACTCCCTACTCAGTAGTTTAATCAAGCGAAAACCATTAAACTAATTTTTGGTTGGTTAAGTGATAGATTGGTTGACAGTAGTATAGCTTGCGAGTTTAATGACAAACGGTTTGATTGTTCAAGCGAATTGGGCTAAGCTTGATCTTGAGTCTGTCTTTGGCGGTCTGTGGGAATTGAGCACGAGAAAGTGCAATCTCTCTTGCTAGTACAACTGTGTGACCAACTTAAGTAAAAAAAAAAAAAACAAATTATGCTGTTCATTAATAAAGTGTAATTTAAATAGAAATACTTAACGGTCGCAGGTAATGGACAAGTGGAAACTGGGAGTTTTATTCCAGATTGCCACCTGCAGGTAATTCATGTTAGGGCGACTGGGAATATTCGTTATAATATGTTGAAAAATAATAGGCGTGTATTTTTTAATTTTGTTTTGTTTTTTGTTAACTTAGGTTATGTGGCTTAATTACGATTTCAGCTAGAAGATAGAAAGAAAAATAAACCGGCTTTTTTATTATTTTATTGTTTAGTTATTATTATTAGCTTATTATTTTATTGTTTAGTTTTTAGGCCTAGTTTAGTAACTTTATATGTTAGTTGTTGTGATAATAAATATAACCGCCTTTGTGGTGAAGTCTTTATGAGAGTCGTTGTACAAAAGGCTTCACACGTCGATGTCGTAACTCCTCATAATAGTCTTTTTAATATTCATTTGAGATTTAATTAATGTAAAAATCAAATATTTTTATTATGAGCTTTTTATAGGATAATCTCGAAATGAGTTTCAACCTCCGGTACTTTGCAAAAAAAAAAATTAAAATCCATTCTTAATTACCTACACAAAAAGAGTGCTTCGTAAAAACTGTTCAGTAGCAACCTTAATTACTGACTTTGAGTAGATAGTTGGTATATTTCTAATTACCAACTAGACGACCTTTGGGGACGCGTTTTCGTTACACGCTTTTGGTCTCAGTGGGACATTAATTACGTTTTTATGAGTCTCTGATCAGAAAATATGACACGCAGACATAACATGTGACACGTTTTTTTACAGAAACTGAAACAGAAAATTTAGAGCTCCCGCGTGACAATAACCGAACTAAGCAATGACTTGCACACCGAACCGGAAGACGCAGCGTAGGCCGGCCTCCACTAGGTAGATCGACGATCTGGTGAAAACCGCGGAGAGCCGATGGATGCACGAGGCGAGCAGCTACTCAAAGTGGCGCTCTGTGTGGGAGGCCTATGTTCAGCAGCAGACGTTTTCAGTCTGTTGATTATGATGAAGCAATGACTATTGATTACTGTAAATTAGGCTTACAAAAAATATAATTTTCTTTATGCAAGAATGGGCATACGTTTGACAACAACTCACCTGATGGTAAGTGACGAAGTTGTCTAAGGTGGAGCACGTTTGTCCATGAGATGCCCATTCACTCTTGACTTAAAAAGACCCAGGTTATACCCAGGAGCAAACACTGCTGCTGGAAGAGCATTCCATTCCTTGGCCGTTCGGTTACAACTTACCTACATGTTTGTTCCACAGATGTACAACCTAGGCGAGCCTTCAGTCCACAAGAACGCAGACCCCAGTTGCCAAAAGAGCATGTTCACAGCCATCACATTTGGAATCGATACCAACTTCCTAGTCGCAATTTTAGTTTGCATCGCCATTCTAATCAGTAAGTTACCTATTTACTTTTCAACTTTTGGTCCAACAAAAAAGGATTTTGCAAATAAATTGGGTGGTTTCAGGAATACGTAGGTAGTTATGTATGACTTGTCTTGGACAAGACAACATCAACACACATCTAGGATAAGTAAAAATCGATTTTACGCCTGACTTATACCAGGTGGTAGGACTTTTCTGCAAAGTTCGTCTAGGTACCTACCACCGTTTTGCTAGTTATTCTGCCGCCAAGCAGTCGTGTGCAAGCACTACTGTGTTCCGATTTAAAGGGCATTGTAGCTAGTAAAGTTACTGGGCAAATGAGACTTTACAATCTGATCTCACGGTCTAGTAATCACAATCAATCATATTACTGGACTGTTTGATGTCTCAGGATGACGTGCGCACTGTGCAGTGCAGTGTCACGCAAAACTTTATACTTTAGAGTTCCGAGTGACACTGCAATCTGTTATGGGCAGCCGTGACGCACATCAGACGAACAACTAGCACGTAACGTCATTTGTTCACATAAAAAAACTTACTTATCCTAGATGTGTGTTCAGTTACTTTAAAGCACCGTAGCTGACCTCAACAAGACTTAACGATTATTTTCAATGAATAAATTCGCACAACCTCTTAATATGTCTTGCTTTCATACATAAATAATTTTTTGCACATTATACGAATAACATTCACATAAATTGCCTCTTAAACGAAGCGTATGGTGGCGATTGACATGAGCATTCGCTTGATATGAATATTCGCATAATGTTTGTTGTAAACATTTATTCCATTTCGATTCATCCAGCTGCTCGGTTCGCTGTACCTACTGACATGTGGAATATTCGACTTGTAGCGTGCTCACATCGAGCGAATGTTCGTGCATGTCAATCGCCACTTTTAAACTCTTATGAATATTTGATATTTTATTATAAATATGTTATTTAGTATACATATTACGCTTTTATAATAACTTCACGATGACTTTATTCATTTACTAGCAGCGCCCCGCGGTTCCACCCGCGTTCCTACAGGAACCGTTCCCGTTATTGGGATAAAAAGTAGCCTATGTTTTAATCTAGGGTATAAGCTACCTCCATACCAAATTTCATCCAAATCCGTCCAGCTGTTAGAGCGTGAAAGAGTAACAAACATACATACATACACACAAACTTTCGCCTTTATAATATTAGTTGTGATTTATTCTGAGTTAAATAGTCCACAAAAACCTTTAACCTTTGGCTGATCATATGACTATGAATAGTCTTGCTTTGCTTGTCTTGCTTCATTTGATCTCCAGGGGTCGTTGACGTTTGATGAATCTTCTTTTCACACAGTACTGAAATTCAATTTTCTTCCCCAGTATTACTATTAGCTGTGGTCGTCCACCGTCGACGAGCGGACGCTTGGGCGGAGAAGGAACTCGACGACATTAGAGAAAACATCATAGCTTACGAAGACGAAGGCGGCGGCGAAGGTGACGCGGGCTACGATCTACATGTGCTCAGGCAGATGTATGACGGCCCGCCTGATACAGACGCCTTTATACAGAGAGGAGGTAAGCTATGGCTACACTGTTAACATTATGACTGACTTGTGTCGTAACTATGACTAACCCACAGCGAAGCACGACTAGCCGTTTCTAACCGATCAGTAAAGTTAAGCAACATTCGCTGCGGTCACTAATCTGATGGGTGATCGCTACAGCTAAAAGTCGAATTTACACCTGAGCGCTACCGTGATTCGAGGGCACGTTAAGCCGTCAGTCCCGGCTGTTGTCTTAAGACAATAGTCGTTAAGCCTTTGGGCGGCCTAAAAATTCTGACACCAGGGCTGACCACTTGCCTGCACGAGAAAAAGAAAAAGACTAACCCATGACTCGTATGTCTAACGTTTGCTTTGACTGTGACTGACCCTTGGCAGTCATAAATCATTGGTTAGCCATAATGCCAGGCCAAGACGAATGACTTGTAACTAATGTTTGTCAACTATGCTCTTGTTGACTAATTTTTTTTATTAATTGTCTGGTTCACAATTTGGACGTAACACTAACAGTTACTGTGTGTTATATAACAGTAACATAAACAAAACACAGTTAACAATCAGTGTCCATTCTAACATCAGGCATGCTAAACAATTTTGAACAGCATCTGTGGTGTGGTGGTTGAGCAGGTCGGCTCATAACCTTGAGGCGGCGGGTTCGATTCCCGCGACAGGACAAGTATTTGTACACCTGAAAATAAAAGCGCAAATACTTGTTCTGTGTCTGGGTGTTGTGGGACCATCTTCTTCTCGTGTAGGCTAGTGGTCAGCCTTGGTGTTAGAATTTTTAGGCCGCCGAAAGGCTTCTGACTTGGTTCAACGACTATTGTCTTACGACAACAGCCGGGACCGACGGCTTACCGTGCCCTCCGAAGCACGGTAGCGCTCAGTTGTAAGTATCACTTTTTGCTGTAGCGGTCACCCATCAAAGTAGTGACCGCAGCGAACGTTGCTTAACTTTACCGATCGGTTAGAAACGGCTAGTCGTGCTTCGCTATGAGCGCTACTGTGCCATGGTCCTCGTAGTTGCTGGGTCTCTAGATATAGGGAATCCTAGTTAGGGTCCAGGATCTATGTATGTGATTTTTGGGCGTTATTATTATTGTTATATAATACTATTACACAAATATCATTTACAAAAAGATCTTTTAAACTGTATGAGGGTGCACAATTATTTAACGATCTACCTAACGACCTTAAAGATTGTACAACAATACCTGTTTTCAAAACTAAACTTAAAAAATATATTTATGCCAATGTTTTTTAAGTACCGCCAGATCATCTGGATAATATTTAGATTAATTGTAACTAGATTATTTAGTTATAATTTATGTATACCTACATAAGCTCATTATAAGTGAACTATGTTCTTTATGAGTAAATAAATTCGTTAAACCTAACCTAAACCTAATCTGACTGGTTTATGACATAAAACTCAAAAATCTGTAGCCAAGCAGTAGTGTGCAAGCACTACTGTGTTCCGGTTTGAAGGGCATTGTAGCTAGTGAAATTACTGGACAAATGAGACTTAAGAACTGATCTCACAGTCTAGAAATCTTTTTTAGACTGTGTGATGTCTCAGGATGACGAGCGCAGTGCGCAGTGTCACGCGAAACTTTAATTTAGATTTCCGAGTGACACTGCAATCTGTAATGGACGGCCGTGGCGCTTAACACCAGGCGAACGACTAGCTAGTCACGTTATTCGTTTACATAAAAAAAAACTCAATCTCGCTGTTCTTAATCTTGCTGAGATCGTTAAACAGTCCGTTTATAAATTTTACTAAAATATTTCTTTCCATTCACAGCTCTAGTGGGCGCAGCGCCTGATCTGTCAGGTTTCCTAGACGATAAGAAGTCCGTCCTTGACCGTGATCCTGATATCAACCCTTATGATGATGTGCGACATTACGCGTACGAGGGAGACGGCAACACTAGCGGCTCGCTGTCTTCTTTAGCTAGCTGTGAGTATAAATATTGGATACTAGCGGCTCGCCCCGGCTTCGCACGGGTATAATAGTTTTCACAGCGCACGCGATGCATAGAATATTTTAGGTATTTTTTTACACCTTAGGTTACATTATTGGAGTTTTAGTAAGGATCCCTAATTTTTTTGATAATATATATAGCCTATGTCACCCGGGGATAGTGTAGCTTCCCAATAGTGAAAGAATTGTTCAAATCGGTTCAGTAGTTTCGGAGCCTATTCAATGCAAACAAACAAACAATCAAATCTTTCCTCTTTATAATATTGTTATAGACTATCATCATGCCATTACGTGCCCCCACAGCTGGGACATGGGCCTTTTCTTTCAGGGAGGAGTAGAGCTTTAGGATAGTGGGCTAAAACTGCGCATGCGCAAACGAAATCTCTACCTTTTTTTGCTTGTATTTATTATCACAAAAATGTTCTTTGCCCTTCTCAGCGGTATTAACTTTACCTAAGTACATTGTAATTTGAACTCTGTAAATGTATATATAAAAGTTATTTTTTCTTATCCAACAGGTACTGATGACGGTGACCTCAAATTCAACTACCTATCAACATTCGGCCCTCGCTTCAGAAAGTTGGCCGACATGTACGGAGATTCCGAAGACGAGAGACCACCCCACGAAGAATCGTGGTGCTAGCCCCGCGCCTGGCTCGTGTAGCCATGCAAACATCAACCCTATGTGCTTGAACATTAGAGCCACAAACCGTGGCTCACCTTACAATGGGGAGAACTATGAACCTTATGTGTATAAACATTAGGGCGAAAAGCCCAGTGGTTAGTGCTTCGGTTCGCTAGACCAAGATGCCTTATCGCTTGACGTTTCGTGTCATGATTTGCTTAGTTCTATGGATCGCTCGGAGAACCTTTGTGAATTTGACATTTGCGGGAGGAATGCTACGGAATACGGAAGGTAAGTGATGGAAAGGCTTTTCTTAGAGCACAATATGGCTTTTGATTTAGGTTGAATAGTCAAAGCAAAATGATGAACATGATCATACTAGATTACTTGACGACCTATTAAGAAAAGGTAATTCTATTTTCCTTCTTGTATTCCGTGACTTTCCTCTGTGTGGATATCATACGGCTAATCAGGCTTATGCTTATAATTACTGGCATTAGGTGTAAATGATTTGACGTACCCCTATCAACTAAAAATGTTCGTATTTTTGATTTATCAGTTCAACTACATGTTTAAAACCGTACGAAAATTAAATTCTAAAAAAAAAAATTGCGTATAAGCTCAACTAAATAAAAGGTCGTTATAACATTTACACCTATTGTTCTACTAAACTGTGTAAATGGCTAAAATTTTACAATTCACCCACCTATAAGGGCGCATCGATGTGTTTCAGGAATACAATATGTACTTCATAAAATAAGTGATGTGTTGTAGGTATTTGTACCATTTCATCGGTTTAAGATCGTCCAAGACTATCAATCTTCATCGTCAATCTACGTACGAATGATTCATGTACCAATAGATTGATTACATATTCGATTGACAATCGTAACAACAATGATTGACAGTAACAACAACTGTGATTGACAATAGTTACAACTTACAACTAAACTGACAACTCTTACAGAAATTTGTGAATGACTGACAATAATAATAACAGCTATGATTGTCAACTTTAGTAACAACTATAACTGACAATCGATCCGAAAATTTATGACACAACAATGGTGATAGTCGGAATAAAATAAGTAGTTGACAATCGTAACAGAAATGATTGACAATAGTAGTAACTATGATGGACAATCGTAAAAACAATGATTGATAATAATAATACCAGGTATGATTGTCAACTTTAGTAACAACTATAATTGACAATAGATCAGAAAAATTTTGACACAACAATGGTGATAGTCGTAATAAAATAAGTAGTTGACAATCGTAACAGAACTGATTGACAATAGTAATAACTATGATTGACAATCGTAACAGGAATGATTGACAATAGTAATAACTATTATTGACAATCGTAATAACAATCGATGCAACAAATCGTACGATTGACAATTTACATTGATAGTAACTAAAGTTCCTTACAATTAAAAAATCACAACATTAAATGCGCCCTACACATGTTAACATTTTTAAAGGTCTGTGATAAAGTGATATCGATTGTATGGTTTTAGGGGCGAGGTTGAGAAAAGGCTTAATTTATAATCTGTGCCTACGCCGACTATAAAACTTGCTCGGGTCCTATTTTTAGATATTTCGAGAAACATTTCATTAGTGTGACAGGATTCAGTTAACTACAGGCATAGCGCTTAAGGCTGCTGTATATGCAGATCCACTATCTCGCTCGTGCATTGCGACATTTTTGAAGATATTAAATAATTGAATTTACTTACGCAAAATCTGGCTAAACTATATGATCATGAATAACATTACAGCTGTTCAACAAAAATATCATATTAATCCAAACAAGATTTCATAAATACAACGGTATCAAAGTTTTTTTTTCATTCGTAACCGTTTTTATGTATGAAAACTTGTTAGGATTAATATGATATTTTTGTTGAACATTTGTAATGTTAGTAATGATAATATAGTTTAGCCAGATTTTGCGTAAGTTAATTCATTTATTTAATATCTTCAAAAATGTCGCAATGCGCGAGTGAGATAGTGGATCTGCATATACAGCAGCCTTAACTGAGTAGGTTCCTACGTTAGGTGAGCGGCGAGGGAGGGGATAAATGTGACGTAATAGAACTGTCGTGCTCTACGCGTGATTGATGTAACGCAATTCAATAAAAAAAAGAACTGAAAAGAGCAAACATTTCTATTGCTATCTCACTCCGTCTGCACTGAAACACAATAGTGGAAGAGGGAAAACAATAGTTTCTTTTTTTCATCAGATTCGTTTCTTCAATAACACGCGTTATAGTAACAAAAATATTTCTTACGATATTTCGCTAAGATAGTATTTTTTGTAGTATTCTTCCTCCACTCTCTTTGCGTAATTGTCACATTTTTGCCATTTCTCTACTGAATAATAAGAAAAAAGGATACATTTTTAATGTAAAGGAAAAATTTGAATCACGAGCGGCGATACTGCTATAAATCTATATGATACATAATTATAAAAAAGCACTTCAAGTGCTCTTTTCTTCACGGTCTTTGAGTCAAGATATTTTTGGATTTATAATATTTTTATATAATCCGAGGACTCATCTTCGGATATGCATCTCGTGTGCTCCACTACCGCAGTAACCTACTCAGTTAAACGCTATGGCCTGTAACATATAAAAGCAAACATCAAGGAAAACTCAAGGTGATAATAAGAAAGCAAATGTTTTCTAACTCCGCCTTTGGAGAAATGTCGTGCGATTTTGTATTGCAGAGTGATTGTGCAGATTAATTTTAATCATAAGCATTAACTGTTATTTATTTTTGCAAGTACATAATATTTATATGACAATTGTGTCATGTAAACATGCAATTTTCAACATACTGCGCCTCAACCTCTCAGCTATTTAATTTAAAAGTAGAAATTTCAGGAAACGGAAACCTAAAAGTGTTAAAATAATGTTTTAAGAAAATGACTGATAACTATCGTTGTTTAGGCATAACATTCGGGCATGACGTAAGTTAGGAATTAAGTGTAAATGCTCTTATGTGTTAAGAATTCATGTGTAATTTAATGTAAGTGTAATTTTGTAAGATTTGTCACAGTGATCCAGCAGTAAGGTAATAGAAGAAGCTACCGCGAATCACAGTAACCATTTACGTGTGTTTTCTTCGATTTACAATTTGGTTAGAATCAGGGAAGCTACCGCGTAGATGTGACTGCTTAGTTAGCCTTCTGTTTGCTGCACTGTGGTCTCGTTTGGGCTGGCATTTCATGAAGTCAGATACTCAAGTGCCATTAAAACAGTAGCTAATTTATCAGCTTTACAATTCAATAATTTAAATGATTTAGTCGCAAACTTTACTATAGTTTGCTTTGTCGCACTAGTATAATTTTCTTATATATTTTTATATTATTTCTTTTAAGGTTAAGTTATGAATTAAATTGATTCTTTGTTTATATGACAGCTTTGATTTTTACTTTGTTTTGATAATAGGACCTGGGGAAACATGTACAATTATTATGTACAAGAGTCATCTACAAACGCTATAAATTTAATATTTTAAATTAGTTTTCCACTTCACTTTTTATATAGGTAGGTAAGTACCAGCTTATCTGGTAAATGAACTTTGGAAAACATATTAAAATTATTAAAATATACTATAAATGGCACTAAATAAAAATCCAGTCTAAAATGAACATTTTGGGAAATAACTGTGGAAGAGTTTATGAGTTGTAATAATTATTAAAGGCGGGTTTCATTTCAGTTACTTAACTTTTTCTTAAAATACAGTGTAATACCGACGGTTATGTAATTTTGTGTAAGTAATTAATAATAGATATTTGACCAATCCCTGTTTTTTTAATTCTCCAATAGTCCTGGAAGTAATTAAGCATTTCGGCTTGTAAATATGTACAGAATTTCCTATTCTAAGAAATTAAAGTTTTTTATGAGTAATATTAGGAAAAATATACAAGGTGTCTTATCGTTATGCATATCAACGAATTTTAAGATAATGTGTATTGTAACCGTTGAACTTCGTTAACAGATAAATAATAATCAATGTAATCGTACCTATAATGACATTTCTCAATACTTTACGTTATAGACATAAATATGCTTAGATATAAACCGTTCTAGATCAAACTGATATGATTATTTGAAGTTCAAAAGTTATTATTTTTATTATTTGACACTGAACTCAATTTTTTAAACATTGAGTTTTTGCCGGTGCAGTCCAGTAAATAGAAAAAACTTTAAATATAAAGAAAAGAAAATTAGTTTGGATTTAATTAAACCCAAACTAATTTTCTTTAAAAAAAACTAAGAAGGAAAATGCTTGGTATTTTTGTAAACCACAAGTTGTTGTAAAGCCCAGCAAATACTCGAAATTAGTGAAAACAACACGGCAATGTTTTAATATAATGACGTCTTAACGTCATTATATTAAAACACATATTGACGTTAAGACGTCACTATATTAAAACATAATTATAGTAATGTGTCTACCCAGTAACAAACACGAATAGAATACATACACGATTGTATAAAATATGTAAAATACTTAAGTGGTACATTCCAATTCATACAATTTAACTTTGCTGAATGTTTGTATGTGTGTGTGTAAAATATATTAAATATTGTTAAGATATCGGATCAATTATTGTACTTAGGGTTCTGTTGGTGGACATTTTATGTGCTTCTAAGGGTATTTCTAGAGCGTACTTAAGTTTTTTAACTAAAAAAACATTGTATTGAAATCTTAGAAATTTTAGTTACTATGGTTTGATTTTGAAATAAATATTTGTCATCAATTTCTTAGGCATTAAATTTTATTATTATTATTTAATTAGCGCCCAACGATGACATAAATGATCCTGGGACCTAACTAGGATGCCCTGTATCTAGGGATCCAGAAACTACGAGGACCATGGTCCCACAACACCCAGACACAGATCAAATATTTGCGCTTTTTTTCTGTGGACAAATACTTGTCCTGTCGCGGGAAACGAACCCGCCGCCTCTGGGTTATGAGCCGACTTGCTCAGCCACCACACCACAAGCTGTCTACTAAATAATGAGTGACTAGAATGGTCTTGACACTTTATGACTGACTTATGTTTTTAGTGTGATGCCTGCCAATATTAGCTTTTATTAGTACTTACATAAAGTGCATCGCAAGTGAATCCGTACACAAGCTCAGTAGATATTATAAATATATAATATGGTATCAGAATGAACAAAAATCAAAAAAAGTTAAGTGAAATACTGTTTGAATACGGTCTACAAATACCTTTTAATACTGTAATTAAAACTAGGTAGGTACCCATGTATTTGTTTCGGTCAAGAAATGGCCACCATCAGAACAAGACACTGCCATAAAATTTATATGTTAAGAATTAAGATAAATAAAACAGTAAGGATAATTTAAATTTATAATGATTGGTATAATTATCGTCCAAGCCTAATTATAGTAGGTATTCATGATATTGTAAAATGATTTACAGTGCCTGGCCAGATATATGGTACGCTGAAACCATTCCAGTTAGTTATACACTCAATAAGTGATAAAGGAAATAACAAAAACGGTATTACTATTATTAGCCTTTTATGCGGTATTTAGTCCTTGGGTTTTATTGCAAACGCAGATTGATTTTGCTCAGTAAGTACACTAAGCATTTTGTTTTAAAAATTCATTATTAATTTTTCAGGTGAAAGAAGTTTCATCCCTAGGCAGTTTTTTTTTTAAATTTTATAAATTAAATATAAAACAAAATTATTTCGGGTCACTTCTGTAATTTTTTCAATTATAAAATCGTCCTAACATAAGTAGTATTTACCTACAGACTTGTTTTGTAACTTAATATTCTCCAAATTCATCTGCGTTTGTGCAGTTTTCGGCGTGCTATATTTGTTGCCTGGCACTCTATTTATTTGAACCAAATTACTATAAGGCAGCTGAAATTTCATTTTATACTGACAATGTTAAATGCTTTATAGTTAAGATTTTTTCGAGCTATTTAATTTAATATAATAATTTTAGTTAATAAATAAGTCGTGATCGTTGTTTGATTACTATAAGAAACTAAGTAATTAATACCTTTTTGTACTAAATTTCGTAAAATTTGCGAATGACATCGACTGACTGTCGCGAAATATCTGTATTAGTTTGCAAGTTGACATGTAACTAGTTTAAGGACTATAATTTTTAAATTGTTTATATAGAAATTAAAATATTCAATTCAACATGGAAATAAAGTGATGCAATTGAAATATGTTTATTTTTTATTGCTCCCTTTCCTGTGTATTAAAAGTAGCCAGGTTAGTGTTATATAGGGTGCAATTGAATACATTAGCATAAATTGAGTAGGTACATGATAGAATAGAATAGAATAGAATAATACTTTATTGCACACCAAAATAACTATACACAAAAGATACTACACAAGTAAGTACCTAACAAACAAAAATATTTCCAAAAGGTAGTACAATGGGCGGTCTTATCGCTTAAAGCGATCTCTTCCAGACAACCTTTGAATGGACAGAAGTACAGATAAACTAGAGAGGCCATGATACTACATCATTTATTGATGATTATTAAAGAGTAAGTATAATGAAATAGTTATTTGTTATACTAGGCTACAAAGTTGGTTTTTGGCGCGAGTACTTGAATTGAACCACGAACGTAGCGAGTGGTTCAAATGAAGAATCCTGAGCGTAGCGAAAGTTTCAAAGGTACGAGACGCAGAAAAACATTGCTGCCGAGTGCAACACACAACTTTTCACCTCACTACAGCGAGGAAAATGCAAGAAAAACAGCTAAAAGCTGAAGAAAAGATTAGTTTTTAGCTTATTAATTTAGCTATGGGTGGCGGTAACGCTTAACATCAGGTAAACGACTAGCTCGTCACGTGATTCATGGAAAATTAAAGAAAAAGTGTTTTTCATCCATTTTCCATGCAGTCGCCGTGCTGGATAGCGTATTGGTTATATACTCTTTGGTGCTGGACAGTGCGATTATTCTAAAAATGAGGTTGGTGAACGAGAAAAAGCTGGTATCTTTTAGGAGGTAGTCTGTGGTATTAATGAGTTTTCAGTGGACTGGCGATATCAAGAAGGATAAATTCGGGCAGATCTGTGATTAAATCTTCAATTCTTGACGAGAAAATTATTGAATAGAAACGTTCGAATTTTAAAAACACTCCACGCTAGTCAAAATGCGTTTTTGCGCCCAGATTTTGAATGACAAAGAGAACCTTTCCGAGCTAGTGAGGTGAAAATATATTTTTTTTATTGAAAATTATGACGATTGCCGGCGCCTTACGTAGTTGGCACAAACGATTTTGATACATTAAAAAGTTTTTGTTACCTTGTACCTAAGTAGTAAATTTAAGACTTTAATTCCATGGAAGATGGGGCGGCCGTTGGTGTGGGACGCTACGTGTGTGGACACCCTTGCGCCGTCACATCTTCCTGGAACACAAAATAAGGCTGGTGCGGCGGCGGATTCTGCTGAGCAACTAAAAATAAAAGGCGCAAATACAGTAAACTAGATAGCAGTTTTATATTTGCGCCTTTTGGGGTTGAGACGCTTGGGCCTTGGGGACCGAGTGCTCACCAAATTTTCAAAGACCTTTTCAAACGTCTGGTCGAGGCAACACGTGACCATAATGCTGGCCTCTACTTCGGCCAAAGCTGGCAGTATTGCCACGTTGAATGGCAATGCTCAACGCATTGCCATTCAACGTGGCAATGCTGCCAGCATATTGGGCACGTTGCCTACTGGTAGTGGTTTGTTAGATTAGGTTTTTGTTTTTATATTATTTAGCTTATTAGGGTAGTTTTGTATTATATTGTTAATTTTATAGTACTAGTGTGGTAGTAGTTCAGACTTTTGTATATTAAATAATTCGAGCTGGTTTTCTTCGTATATATAAGCAAAAAACAAAAGTAGTAAATTATAAATACTTGGTTTTATACCCATTTAGTTACTATAAGACTAATTGGTATTTGCCCACTTCTATTGTACGTCCGGAATGGATAATACTATTTGTGACAATTTTTATAGTTCAAAACCTTTGCATGTACACAGTTTTTATACAATAAAGTTTATTCTATTCTATTCTAAAAACATTACTTAATTATTTTAATTTAATCTTGTACTGTAGCAGTTGATTAAATAAGTCGACGCCGTTTTATGGAGTCATTATCAATACCAAATCGATGAATTAGATTTCATAAATTATGATCCACACGTGACCGGTGTCAGGAGTAGGTGTTTCAAAGGATGCTAATGAATTCAATTATACCCAGTCTTACAGGTATATTCTTATTGGCTCTTTCTCTCAGTTATACGGTTAGATCGATTTAAAACTTTTTGTAGTTGTAGACATAATTCTACGAGCGATGTGGCCTGCCCATTGCCATTTCAACTTGTTAATTCTAAGAGCTATATCGGTTCTCCTGCGGATCTTCTCGTTCCGGAGCTTATCTCGCAGGGAAACACGGAGCATAGCTCTCTCCATAGCTCGCTGCGTGACTTTGAAAACCGATGGGGAAGAAAGGTTCTCGAGTGGCGACCACGAACCAGAAGACGCAGCGTAGGCCGGCCCCCCACTCGTTGGACCGACGATCTGATCAGGAGGCGAGCAGCCGCTCAAGGTGGCGCGCTCTGGGGGAGGCCTATGTTCAGCAGTGGACGTCTTCAGGCTGTTGATGAAGAGACATAATTATAGGTAACCTAACCTACCTATGAGAAGTATGAGATATGAGCTACTTTGTAGGTATAACTCCAAAGCAACTCTAGAAGAGATGTGGGTAAGTACCTATCACCTAATCTCGCTTTACACATGCCAGTATCCATGTAAACCAGAACTTATAGCCACCCTAGTAATGTTATGTCGCATCCCCGCGGGAAGCGACTTTATGATTATAGGCCAACACATATTTGGGAACGGCATCACTAAGTTAAATGCGTTAACTTTGTTGGACACAGGAGACAGGGGTGATTCGCAAAACTGCTTATTGGAATAAGTTAGTAAGCTGTAACATACCTCCTTACTTAGAGAGTTTATGATCTAATTACTAGTTGCGCTATTTGTTGTCGCATTAATTGGGATAAAATCCTACATCTTTTTTTTATAATAAGGTAGGTATTATAGGTACTAGGTTAGCCTATCATCATCATCAGCCTGAAAACGTCCACTGTTGAACATAGGCCTCCTCCCCCAAAGAGCGCCACTTTGAGCGACTGCTTACCTCCTGCATCCATCGTAAACTAATGTACAATTTAAACAACGATGACAATGCATCTCTGTCGATGATTAAAACTTTAAATAAAACAACCTAATGACGAATCCATAAATGTACTTTCGTATAATTTGATTACTATGACAATGTACCATTTATGACAATAAATTATTTCATTTCATTTCATCGGCTCTCCGCGGTTCTGACCACAGGTCGTCGGTCCACCTAGTGCAGAGGGCCGGCCTACGCTGCGTTTTCCTGTTCGTGGTCGCCACTCAAGACTTCTTCCCCATCGGTTGTCAGTCCTACGAGCGATGTGGCCTGCCCACTGCCACTTCAACTTGCTAATTCTAAAAGATCTATCGATGACTTTAGTTCTATTACGGATCTCCTCATTTCGGATCTTGGGACCTATACATAAATAAAATTATTTAAATTAGCTCTACAACTTCTTGTACAGCTAATTTAAATAATTAAACAAAGAGAAACACACACAAGAAGTGTAGTTTATTTCTCCTAGTCATCAACTAGAAAGATCTTATCTTAATTTCCAGCTGAAATAGAAAGAAAGCGTCGCCGATTCACACAGCTAGCCAAAGCCACAAAACACATTGGTACTAAACCTAAAGCAGTCGGCTCTTGACAAATAGCAACAATTGTTTCTGCAATATACCGCCGGTTTCATCGAGCTGCCGATTTTCTCACATCGCTGTGCTCATAAATTCTCATTGTTTCTTTCCTACCTAAGGCTTAATATTAATCTATAAATTTTTAGCTATCTACTCTTGGTAGGTAGGCGTCATAGACAGGCAGGTATTATACTATAACTGCATGTGTTAGGGCTTCATCGGTAATAGGAGGTGGTTGACGGCTGACAGTTACTTGATATTCGATAATGAGCTTCGTTGAAGAAACTTATACCTACAGTAAATTTCAGCAATGTGATCTTGACCCGTTGAATAAAATAATAGCAGAAAGCTATCTTTGATCTACTGAATCTTTTGTAATATACACTGCGCATCTCCTACACCAAGCATGTCAAATATCCGGGCCGCAGGCCTCATGCGGCCCAGAATTAGAAATGCGTTTTCAAGATTTTAAGTTCCAAGAAGATAATTTTTAATTGTTTACGGGTCTTTTCTCTATTGACATCGATTGAGTTCCTCGCTTATATATACTTATATTTATATATATTACATATATTTATATGTAATAGAAATTATAGTTGAAACAATTTTCACCTCGGTTTGCGGCCAATTATTCTACGGTCCATCATGCATGCGCCTCATCAATGACTTTCTGTTTGACATGCATGTCCTACACCATGCACCATGCATGTCAAACTGAAAGTCATTGATAGGCCGCAGCCGCATGCATTCGACCGTAGAAACAGTCAGCCGCAAAACCCAATAAAAAAATCTTGTTTCAATTGTATTTTCTAAGACATCTATCACTATGCAAGCGAGGAACTCAACCGATGTCGATTGAGAAAAGACCTGTAAACCGTGAAAAATGATCTTCTTGAAGCGTGCCTGAAGTCTCATTTTGTCAGTTATTTGACATTGAGACAAATGATTATATAATCGGCAAAACGAAGGTTGGTGATGTACTCGCCATTTATGTTTATGCCAGATCCTTTCCACTCCAAGTGCTTGAAAACGTCCTCCAATACGTTTGTGAACAGTTTTGGAGAAATAACGTCTCCCTGTCTCACGCCTCTTTGCAATGGGATCTGTTCCGTACCTACTCTGGTCCTGCAGTCGGATAGACATGTTGGCCTTGCTGTACAAACACTTCAACACATCGATATACTCACCTATAGTCACTTTGGCATCGCTGTAAGGATTGCAACACAGCCCAAGTCTCGATTGAATAGAAGGCTTTTTCATAGTCCACAAACGCTAGGCATAACGGCCGATTATACTCTTCGGTCTTCTGTGTATAATCTGGCGTAGCGTATGGCTGTGGTCTATGGTGCTAATCCTTTCCGGAAACCGTCTACATTCGTCCTCTTGTCAGGATTGTCCTCAATCAAAGTAAAATTATACCGACCCACAAAAACATATCACCATAATATGCTCGAAAAAAAAAATTTGCTACGGTCAGAAAATCAAACAAAAGTACTCTCTGTTCAAGTGGGCGTAGCGTAGAACACAGATCCCACAACAACATCTAAGGGTCATTGTTGTGCTGACCATACTATTATTGTCATAAAATAGGATAACAAATACGTAGAACTAAAATACTTAGTCGTTGTAGCAATGAGATGATACTTTTTTTTAAATTTAAAGATAACATAGGTACATTTTTGCGGATTTTTCATACAAGCTCATGAAACTACCTACTTTAATATAAGACAAAGAGATAGAAAAAAGATTTTCTGTGTCTATATACAGGAATCCTTTCCTCTTATTATGAATACTGTAACCCACCCACCCCCTACCCCCCTGTACTCTACCTATCTAAATAATATTAGGTCGTGAAAAAGTTTCTTCGTAGTTTGTTCGAGAAATCTCTGCATTTTGACGTTAAAATTTTCCAGACGGAAATGCTTGCACCAACGTTGTGCTATCCTCACTTGCACCTATACCTATACCTATAGGTACACTGACAGATGGAGCGCAAACGGAACAATAGTTTTTGAGTTTCTGTAATAATTGTGTTTTTTAAAATCGAAGAAAAAAACGATTGAACGATTCTATCTTTGTTTTAGTTAATTGCACTCATTTTCAAAGACGAAATAAAACTATTGATAATATTTTTTTAATGCTGGGAAATCCAGGGTAGTAGTCACCCAAACAACCAAACCAAACAACATCCAAAACCCAAAGATTTCAAATTCATACGTACAAAATACGAAAATATTTCTCCCCACCTATTCAGAATACCTAAAACTTTTGCGAGCTATTTCATAAAAATGAAATACTCACTTTAATTAATAGCAGCTACTGTTAAAATAAAATAGCATTCCCGTTTCGTCACACTGTGTACCAATTAGCTATAAAGGCTCCTACACACCGGCACAGGGACAGTCTCAGAGACAAGCTGCGAATGGTCACCGTTCGCTCTGTTTTGTGACGCTCGTTAAAATGTTTTGCTCTAGTTGGTGTGCCTCGGGAAATATGGCTACAGGCGCCTAAGGTTGACACCTGCGCGACTAGTGCAACTGTGCTGCAGAGTTACGGTCTTACATATGCACTGTTGACGACTAGTGCGGCTGCGCAGTTGTGGTCTACACTTGCTATTAACATATACGCGAGTTCATAAATGCATGTGTTAAACTAAGTCATAGAGTAGTGCTTAAATAGGGCACTAAGCTATGTATATCAAGAAAGTCAAATGACAGTTTTTGTGGCGTTGTTTTAACTACAAAACAAAGATAGGGAAGAACCTTGTGATAGGAGGTCGGTGACGCTGGATTAGCAATTTAACGGACTGTTTTTTTTTAATGTAAGTGAAAGATGTGATGGGCTAGTGGTTTGTCTGACGTTAAGCTTAATATTCACTCGAAACAGTTACAGCGCCACGCGGAACTCTAAATTACACAAACATACATGCAAAAACAATGGATTTGATAGATTTTTAGTGTACCTACGGGATTTAGTTCGACGTTTAGAAACCATTTTCTTAAAATTAAATATCCTTTACTACAGATCCATATGAAAAGTTTTAAAAGCCCGTTTTGGGTCCGAGTCATCATTTTGTAACGCTAGTTAATAAATCTTACATCACAGCCACGCTGATTGCTCAGGTATGTCCTACCTTAACCTTGGCCCGTAGACCCTTTAGTGCCACAAAGTTAGCCGCCAGGGACCCTTAGATATGAGGACTACAAAATATTTGAATATTTTATGGATAGACTGAAAGAATAAGTTAGGTTGTAAAAATTCGACGATGTTCAACCCTTGGGCTCGTTCCGAAAATCGTGAAAATTCAGGTTATTTCGGCGAGTACCCACATTATTATAGATACCTACTGTAATAAAACCGATATATAACATTATCGTTGTACCGTACCCTATACCTACATAATTTAGCTAAACGTATAGCCATTTTTAGTTAGCTAACGTTCCATGTGTTACTGTATAACCTCTTTTATTAGAACATCCTGAGTAAACTGGCTTGGTAAGTTGACTGGCCTCGCTGTACCTGTGCTCGCTTCGCTCGCGTTTTGTTCACAGCTCTGCCGTTCTTTGTAATGGGATTTCTATATCTAATTACGAACTACTGACGCTTTTGCGATGGCTTCGCATGCGTTTTTATGTCAGTCATTAATATTAGGAGCTTTAATTTTGAAAGTAGTTGAAGTTTTACGTGTTTTAACTGAATTTATTTATACACGTTCAACAATGTTGCGCTCGCTTCGCTCGCTCCATGACACAAAATACATTTTTCATTTGGCTGCCCCCCTCTAAATCAAATCCTGGCTACGCCCATGCTAGTGAGTTGACTGGCCTGTTAGCTCAGCTGTTAGTAGTTCTGCCTTCTAAACTATTGAGTTTCGACAGTGAACCCTTACACGTTTATTTCAAATTAACAAAAACACTGTCAAACAATTTTAACAGTTTATATATTGTCATAAAAGAAGAAACTTATGTAAACGTATCAAAATCCAATGTTTTTTACTTTTTGGATAGTCCTTACTGTTTAATTCATCAGCACCTACCTAACCTAATTGGATTACAGTCAAAAATTTGCGGTCAGTAAAATGGGTTAGCATGACGAAAACAAAGCGATTAATTTATATATTTTAACGAATAATAATGAATTCATTGTGACTACAATAATTTATTAAATGATTTTGGTTAATAGTTAAGTACCAGTTAAACATTTAACACAATCGTAGAAAATAATGGTCTGTAATGGTCTATGCGTTTCTAGAAAAGTACCTACTACCAAAGCATGGCCAAAAAAGGTGTTCAAGTATTAGTCAAAAGTGAATAGTTACTATACAATAATATTATATTATAAAATATTCGAGCAGCCGCTCAAAAGCTCTTTGGGGGAGGCCATGTTCAGCAGTGGACGTATTCAGGCTGTTGATGATGATATTATAATAATAATGAAAGGAAAAGATAATTATAACAATCGTTCCTATGTGTTAAATATCTGCCAACCGCGGCCACGACGACGCCTGCGAGCCGAAGGGTTAAAATCACGTTAAAATGTATGGACATCTCACACAGCGCCATCTAGCCGGGCCCCAAACTAAGCATAGCTTGTTCGTACATCCTAGGTCTATGTGGCAACCAGATAACTGATAGAATACTTTGAAAAATACTTAAATATTTTTTGTTTGTAAATATACATAGAATACAATATCCCAGATACAGAACAAACAAAAAAATATAAAACTCCTGATTTTTTTCCGTGTGTCAAAATAATGTAGTATATTAAATGTAGTATAGGTTATGTTGTTATGTTGTTTACACTTACATGTATTGTCTTGTTATAATTACATCCATAATATCATTTATATCTCATGCCAGTCATTTGATCGCAAAAACGTTTGTTGTTTCAGAATACACAAATTAAAGTATGTCTTTCATGAGAGAGACTAGATTGAAAATTTTAAAGTTTAATAATAGCAAGAACTCGCCTTCTAACAAAATTTTCCCCTTCAAAATAGTCGTAGCTTCGCTTTACGCCACATTTCCTGACGTAATTGTAGGTGCAATCTGTCCAATTAATAACAAGCCCCACCTCGACCTCTCATTAAACACTCAAAACAATAAAAAGCCACTAAAATAAAACCACCCAGTCTACCTGTTAGTTTAAGACCTTACACGACATAATAAAGTAATTCGAACCCGACTTTTAAAATGAAATTTGAGCTCTGGCTTATAGCTAATTTCGCGAATGACTTTTTACACCATTACACAGGGCTGGGCTCAGGACAATGATTATGGCGCTGGAAATCCCTTAATTAAAAGTTTAATCCAGAGTCCCGAAGGAAGTCCGCTGACCAGTCAGTGTAAAGTGGCCCCTCGGGTTACGTCGCGTCCCTTTTGGGAATAATATAATTAGAATAAATTGTTGTCGTAATGAAGATTTTGATTTAGACTTCAGATGCTTTATTTGTTTTGACTAGCTTCCTGTCAGACGCACACCATGTTTCAATTTTAGCCAAATAGGTACACAGGTTACTATTGTTACCTTTTCAGAAAAGTTGACTTGTCAAAAATATTCAACAATAATTTTAACTTTGTTGATTTATTTCAATATTTGTTAATTAAAATCTTTATTCCAAATGTAAATATTTCTATTTTTTTGTCACTTCTAAATACTGACATTTATAACATAACAGATAACAGCCATTACTGGCTGCTATAGCTTGCAAACCGAAGCGATTTGTAAAGAGTAGCGGGCTTACAGCGTTCGAATGACCCATCAAAGTTGTGATGTTCATTTTAATAGAATTTTGCAGGAACTTTCCGTCTGTAAGCCCATCGTGCTTCACAACTTACGTTAATGTGTTTTATTCCATTCTTATTGGACGTTTTTATTGTCAGAAATCTGTTGTAAATTGTAATATTCCCTTGAAATATCTCAGCGGTTTTGAAATGACTTGGTTTTATTGTATTCGTGCGGAATTCTGCTTGAAGTAAAAGGGTTTATCTAATTTTTCTCGTTTATAGTTTAACATTTTTGGCTATGCTATGAATGAAACCAGGATTTTTTAGGGTTCCTAAGTAAAAAATATCCCTTTAGCTAGTTTTATTTTGTATCTAAAAATATGTATATACCTATCTACGTGTAATGTCTTATGTATCATTGAATTTTATAAAGCTATCTAAAGTATTCATCATCATCATTAACAGCCTGAAGACGTCCACTGCTGAACATAGGCCTCCCCCAGAGCACGCCACCTTGAGCGGCTGCTCGCCTCCTGCATCCATCCGCTCCCCGCGCCTTTCACCAGGTCGTCAGTAAAGTATTAAAGTATAAGGTACCTAAAGTATTAGGTACCTATATATACTTATTCTATATAAAATCCCCTGAACATATCGGCAAAGCCTCATCCAATTTCTGCCACAATTGGATTCTAGTAGAAAGTTCTAGAAAAACATTGTCGCGTCTTCAAGCCCTCATGAATATTTTACGGACATACCACGTACCTTGCTCGTACCTACGGAATCATGCAATAGCAATACTTGGAAGAAGAATAGATATTTATGACACGATCCACATCACTAAGGTGGCATAAGCTGCAAACGGAGCATAAGCATTAAAAATATTTCAAATTACCTTTCAAATTAGGAATCGAAAGCAATATCAGAATAATTTGAACAATAAAATTGATACAATAAGGTTTGCTATGTCTAATTGCACAATAAATAACTTACTTCGATTTACTTAAATTTGATATGTACAATTTTGGATTAATATAAATTATTTTTGTCAACACGTGATCAAAATGCTGGCCTCTACTTGGGCCAAAGGAGCATTGCCATTCAACATGGCAATGCTGCCAGCATTTTGGCACTTCGCCTACTGGTAGTGGTTTGTTAGATCAGTTTTGTATTATATTGTTAACTTTATAGTTTTAGTTTGGTAGAAGTTTAGATTTATTCAAATTCAAATTCAAATTCTGTTTATTGTAACATAAACGGCATACCTACCAATTATACATATTACACAATAATAGATCAACACATTATTACAATTAATTATAAGAATTAAAAACAAAGTCAAGAATTAGAACGGAAATAACATAAATAATAACAATATATAGCTATGTCAAATTACTATCATAAAAATTAAAAAGAAATGTCAAAGGTAGGTAACGTACATCTAAACATTTTCACAATAAGTCAACAAGGCGGGCAGTATTTTTTGCCACTTGTCAAAACAAAATCAATATCAGGGTTGGTTACCAGGAGTGCATTGAGGTGACGCAAACAACGACACAGGAGGGACTGGGCCCGAGCCACAGTGTGGCTGATCGGAACGGCGAACAGGTCATGTCGCCGACTGGGCCTGTGTCGCACGTATTTGTCAGGGACGTAAAACCGACATACTCGATCGTGCAAGTTTGGGGAGTCAATCGCGCCTCTAAAAATTTTGCAGCACGTGGTGAGTTGGTCAAGCAACCTTCTCACCTCAAGCGAGTTGTAGCCAAGTTGGCCAAGTAAGAACTTGGTGGGATAAAGGAATGGGTATAGAACTATTTTTGCAATTCATTTCACTCACTAAACATCCACGTATTTAAGTTTTTCACGATTTATGTTCACTCCGCAGGGGTTACATACAATATCAGCACGAAAAGTACCTCCCGCTGCCTTTCTATCTTCACATCTTTCTACAGCAACATAGAGCGCGCACGTGTTATTTTTATTTGTATCATATTTGTCACTTCATGAAAATACAGTATTTCTATTCGGATCCAAATTTTACTAGCTCCAACTGCGTTTGCTGAATTCCAATACGTTTTCACTGTTATTCGTTTTCAAGGATGATATTTGCTTTTCTTATTTTGTTGGAGCTAAGGGAAAAGGTGGAAGTTATTGAATTGCTCGAGGTGGAAGTTTCGTTCAATTTTTGGACTCGGAAGTGTAGCATTGGGTAAGGATCTCGTTATTTCTGATGATTTTTATAGTGACGACATAAACACACGCAAACACTACCCCTGATGGAGGGGAGAGAGATACGTGTATTTATAGTATAGAGTGTGGTGCTGATTCCTATGTAACCACTGTCTTTGGAAGCACAAAAGATACCGGAAGTGATATTGTGATCGTAGATGTCTTGCACCATACTTTGCCATGAATAGGATAGCCTTTAACCAGATATAACCATGACACACGCGATGAAAACTTGGCTATATTGCAATAGGAGCGTTGTGGGAGAACGAGTGAAACACATGAATCCTTGCTAAAGACTGTCTATTTATCCAATAACATGATATGGAGTATATACTTAGCTTAGGTATATCTATTCCTACACTACATATATACCTAGGTTAGTGTATAACAAAAGTAGGTACTTAACTAGTATTCATTAAATTCTTACAACATATTTTTCTCCTCAAATCAGTCTAATTTAATAACTATCATAATATGTTTACGTAATTAAATTAAAATTATAATGCATTTTTAGTTGTAACTTTTCATGTACGAGGACGATAAGATTAATAAGCCCTTTAATAAAGTTAAAAAAGCCTTGACCTACCTATGAATTATTCTTAGACATATACCTTTAATAGATATTCTTTGTAGTAGATAGTGTAGCTAGTTTATTTAGTTTTTATTATTGTAGTAGTTACTTTAATAAATGATAATACTATGATATCCAAAATACTCTTCGCTGAAAGACCTTCCTTACCTTCAAATTAAAATTTAAGTAATAACTTCGACGAAGACTTGGACGAGAACTCGGTTAGTTCTTGCTAAAATATTAGCAAGAACTAACCGAGCCCTCGTCAAAATTTTCATCTAACATTCCCACCCAGTACTAATAATTATACGAATGGTTTCCATTTCTGTGGCCGAGACCGTCAATGAAAGGGGCACCTAGTGCATCCATTAGCACAGCCACTGCTTCTAATTTGCATTCAGGATCGGCACAATTCGACGCCGGTGGCTGTTGGCACCTACTCCATCTTACCTGCCTGAAGGCGTTCAACCGAGAGCCTTCGTTATAGAAAAATTTAAGTGAAAGGGCCAATAATAATATAATATGTTCTTAATCCCACAGTGTTAGTCACTGCAGCATATAATGGTCATGATATTTTAAGGTGTTATACCTTGTTCATTTTATGAATGGTTTTTTGACAGCTCACGCCCATGAAGTTTCATATTGTTTACGTTAAAATTTCAGACAAATAATATTGTACTTCATGGAATTCATCAAAACTAAATCAAAATGTACATTTATCGTATCGATTATTACGTTTACGTACCAAATTCGATTTATGATAATGGTACAATCGGAACGGTATCACATTCGAGAATCTTTAGAACATCCTTAACTTGTCAGTCGTCAAGCTTCAAGCGTCAAAAAACCATTAATAAAATGGACAAGGTATAGGTGTATTAAAAATAACCCATGTATAAATATAATTATGCATAGTAAAGACCAACAACCGGAAGACGTCCACTGCACACGTGCACGTGCTGCTGACGTGCAACTGCTGCTGCGAGCTGAACATATGCCTCCCCCGTAAAACGCTACTTTGGACGCTTATAGTGAGGTTTGCCATAATCACCACGCTTGGCAGGCGGCTTGGTGATCGCAGTAGATTATAATGAAGACCGAAGACAATGCTGTCGCCCATTCCCTGGATATACATCCCCTTAGCCAGTTGTTACGGCATCCACGGGAAGAGATGGGATGATCCTATTCGCATACCGGGACCACACGGCACAGCATATGCACAGTAGCTGAAGTTAACCCCGTACAAACATGCTGAAAAAACTGAGCTAACTTAAGTAGATATGTCCAGTGAACAAACTACTGTTGGTAAACTTCAGCTATAACACATTTTTGGGGAAAGCCTAAGCAAAAATGTTCAGTAGTCATATACAAATGCAGTAACGCAGTCTTTGCTTAAAACAATTTAAACTAAAATTAATTAAAGCCAAGCCTTTGACCGAGATCAAACTACAGATGCGGAGCTCCAAGATTTGTACAAATGGAATTCAAAGCTTAAAGGTAGCTCCGAGATTATTAACTTGTCAAGATCGTTTATTTCGGTAGATATTGTACAAAGTCAACGCTGCTTTGGAGTCTTGTACTTACTTACTTATTAAGTGAGGTGGCTTTGTACTTAGTAAGTACATACTATCACAATATCTGAACTTCACTAACGATTTCACATCTCTACTAATTAATTTTCAACCACATATAGTCATTTGGTTTTTTCTCTAATCTGTGTTTTCAACCGACATCTTAAACTAGGTTCTCTATTCGATTGTATGTTTTTAAAATGTTGTTTAGCTCTGAACTCCGTCATTTGTAAACCGATTAAAAAAAAAACATTTATTATTTGGATCTATTAATTTCAGATTGATCCTATAGAAATTTAATCAAAATTGGTTTAATAGGTTTTTTTAAATCAAAATAACCGGAAAAGTTATATGTATGATAATATCATCCAAGTATTTTTCAGAAATCATCATCATTATCATCAACAGCCTGAAGACGTCCACTGCTGAACATAGGCCTCCCCCAGAGAGCGCCACCTTGAGCGGCTGCTCGCCTCCTGCATCCATCGGCTCCCCGAGGTTTTCACCAGGAAGATATCCTTAAAATTACCGATGTAGCCGTAATCCACCGCCCATTCCCTACTCCCCTTACTCCTCCTACATCACAGATAAAATAACCGGCCAAGTGCGAGTCAGACTCGCGCAAAAATGTTTCCGTACCATTATCTATCCCTGCGATCTAATGTTGAGTAGCAGTACTATTTAAAACAGTGCTATCTATGACTCATCTGGTAAGCGAGCAACATTATCTATCCCTGCTATCTAGTGTTGAGTAGCAGTACTATTTAAAGCAGCGCCATCTATGACAAATCTGGTAAACGAGCAAAAAAATCACGTTTGTAGTATGGGAGCCCCTTAAATATTTATTTTATTCTGTTTTTTAGTATTTGTTGTTATAGCGGCAATAGAAATACATCATCTGTGAAAATTTTAACTGTCTAACTATCACGGTTCATAATATACAGCCTGGTGACAGACGGACAGACAGACAGACAGCGGAGCCTTAGTAATAGGGTCCGTTTTATCCTTTGGGTACGGAACCCTAAAAAGTGGCTATAACTACCTACATGCGCAAATATTTCTTTTCACATCTCAAGGCTGGGCTTCAGAACCGGATTACAAGTTTTTAGAAAACCCGATAAACACATGAAGGGTTACTTCAAACATAAAAACGTTAGAAATTGCAGCAGTTACAATAACGACCACATTCATTCACATCTTTGTAGAATTGAATCAATAAATTTTATTGCTTCTACAGTATCTCAAGTGAACAGTGGTCGTCAAGCTGTCACAGTCTAGGCAATCTATTAGGTATACCTACTGCAGTACGTCAACTTTGTAGCTAAGGATAATATTTGGAATCTTTGCCTTGAATATCTTTTCTTACGGGTAAGCAACACATTGGTGACGCCTCCTCCGGTGTTACAGGTGTCCATAGGCTAAGGTGACCACTTCCCATCAGGTGGGCCGTATGCTTGCTTGCTCCTTTAACATAAAATAAAAAAATAGGAGGATAAAAAGCAGCGGTTTTACAGAAAATAAGAAATAACAACAGAAGAAGCTTGTTGTTATTATAAAACAATATCCAAATTTCACCAAAGGTCAAATTTTAATGATCTGATCGAAATTTTGGATTATTGTTAGCGATACTGTCAAAATATACGGCTTTGCTTCAAGGGAAGCGGGTATGCGTTAATCCCATAGAAATCTAATCCATCATCATCAGCCTGAAGATGTCCACTGGTGAACATAGGCCACAGATTTCCACTTTGAGCGGCTGCTTGCCACATTGCATCCATCGGTTCCTCGCGGTTTTCACCAGGTCGTCGGTCCACCTGGTGGAGGGCCGGCCTACGCTTCATCTTCCGGTTCGTGGTAGCCACTCGAGAACCCTTCTTCTAAATCCTTTAGAAATCTAATAGTATAATTATTATTTAGATTTCTATGGTTAATCCATTTGATTTAAAAATATTACACGAGACAGCTGTTTCTCTTTTAATACTGGAAATTAAGATTCAACGAGGTGTTGCAGCTAAAACTAAAGGTACTTAGACTAGGTTAATATTATAATAGAAGTTTTAGTCGGTCTACTGTTCTAACATAAACTGTGGAGCTATATTTTTATGAAATATAAGGCCACTAGATTATATTTCACTATCTTTATTACGCTGCAGCGGCTGATATGCGGCGATTTTGGTATGATATAATAAAAACAAATTATTACGAGTCAGCAGATCTGGGAATCTGATATCTTAGAAAAACTAGACACAAAAAACCGTTTTAGCCGACGATGTAATTTGATTTGATATTTTCGGTCTGGATTGAGAAAAGGCAGGCTTGCCTGGAACTGAGATAAAAATACTTAAATTAAATTTATTTTTGACATACGTATTTGGGGTCTGTGGGGACCGATCTCATCATGTTTCCCAAAGTGTATACTAGGCCCAAAGAGGTATATGTACTACGTTATAGAAGTCTTTGTATAGGCCTATGTTCAGCAGTGGACGTCTTCCGGCTGCTGATGATAATGATGACGCTTAACACTAAATTAGAAATGTGAAAGTGTTGTGTTAGGTTTGAATGAAATTTTAAATGGAAATCATACTTACTAATATTATAAATCCGTAAGTTTGTATATGTGGGCAAGTGTGTACGTGTGTATGTTTGTAATACTCTTTCACGTTCTAACAGCTGGACGAGTTTGGATTAAATTTAGTATGGAGGTAGCTTGTACCCTGGGTTAAAACATAGACTACTTTATCCCGAAAACGGGAACGGTTCCCGTAGGAACGCCGGTGGAACCATCATTATATTACGCTAGATTAACACATAGGCAAATATTTTCGGAGGAAACCGCGAGGCACAGCTATCTATGATTCTCATCACAGAGCCCTAAAAAAATGACGCTCCGCATCAAGAGTATTTTTTTTCGTGCGCGTGGTTCTCATAATAAATTAAAGCATTCTGAAACATAAGCAGAACCTACCTTAGAGTACAAGAGCAGTACGGTCTAAATTTGGTATGAGTATCTATGCTATGCGTGTATGCAGTACTGTCCATACAGTCTAACTGTCTTAATTATCTTCTGTTTTTCCCTCGTCATTTTTAATTTTGATAGTTCTCGCTTGGCTATATAACATTCGGACTACCTATAGTCAATTGCTTGTTTCTCTAATCTGTGATTCGGACATTTCCATTTCTGTTTAATATTATATTTGAATCTATCCAGAAAGCAGTCTGAGCTCGAAGTTTGACAACCGAAATACTTATCTAGATTGTTGCGTCGAGTAACTTTCACAAGTTTTAGGACTGTCAAAAGTGTGGCTTAAAAGTTGTTCTAGGTCGAACGCAGCATCTGCCGCCGCAAATACCATCTGGGTTGTCTTTGTTTTGATTCTGTATATTTCACGTAGTACTAAAATATTGTTTACTAACGGGATATTTACCATGTAATTTGTTTCGAGTTGCAGATATTTTGGTACTGTTGCAAGCACCATGATCACGGACGAACTTGAAGATCTTGCGGGTCGATGATAATAAGTTATGGGCAATCGTAGCGGTTCCTCCTTCGCACACGTTTACTACGCATCGTACCAGTGCTATTATCCTTACTCTCACTATACACTCGATCTCAGCCATCGAGGAAGTTGTCACAATATCACAGTTTGTACTTGGAGCGGAGCATTTCGGCGTTTACATAAATGTACTTACCACTGGTTCCCAGATACTCGAAACAAATAAATTACATGGTTAATGTCCCGTTAATAAACAATATTTTAGTAATGTTATTGACCATGGAAGTTTTAATATTATCTTTTACTAGTGTTTTTGTTTATAAATATAACCAATCTTTAAAATCAAAAAGTGTTAGAATACAAGCTGTGGTACTTTTCATGGTGAAAGTTTTAGCAAGGGACTATGGTAGCGCGTAATTTAAATTTCACGGTATAAAATATTGTCTACTCCATCGATCAAGGAAGGCGGCGTTTATCGCAAATCACCATTGAAGCCTCTTCGACGCCAAGGGGTAAAACCTCAAAAGCCACGGTATATTCGTTTTTTCAACTAGCGAATATGAATGTAGATATTAAGACAGTATCTTAAATTTACCTTTTATTCCCAGTGAACTATTATAAGCATACGCAAGAGGCATAATTATCCAAAACCTTTCTAAAGTATTCCCAAAAGAGCACCCAATAATGTTTGTTTTAGTGATTTATTGAGAATTAAAAATAACGTTCATATTCATTAAGTAAACATTTTATATTATGAATTTTGATGTACTCAAATATGAAAAAAGTTTGCTAGGGCTTTCAATCAGTGTGTGTTGCCAGTGATGACTTATAGAACTGAGACATGGTCTCTTACTGTTGGCCTCATTAGTAAGCTCAAAGTCACGCAGCGAGCTATGGGGAGAGCTATGCTCGGTGTTTCCCTGCGAGATAAGCTCCGGGTCACAATGTATGTATAGCTAAATTAGAGTATACCTCAATCGATTCGAACTTATATACTGACGGCCAGTAGCCAAGTGTCAGAGCTCCGTCACGTAACTCGCTTCGATTCGGCAGTGACGTGCCAGCACTACTAATGCCACTGCGCTGGAAGCTGGAACTATTCATCTTTGATTGTTGCTACCTTTTGCACTGAGGTTTTACCATCAAACCATTCGTTACCTAAATCAGACTATGTTGATTCGTGTAAACTTCATACAATTATGTGCGGTCCGCGCGCACCACAGTTTTCATTATCTATTGTTATAAAGAGCGCCGAGCCCGACACTCCACGGGTAAGGAATTATATTTAACGGTCTCATTCTCGCGATTTATATTGTTAAGGCTGCTGTATATGCAGATCTACTATCTCGCTCACGCATTGCGACTTTTATGAAGATATTAAATAACTGAATTTACTTACGCAAAATCTGGCTAAACTATAGGATCATGAATAACATTACAGCTGGAGTTTTGGCGGGAACGTGAAAAAGTTCACGTCGTTGCATTGTATTATTTCACAAAACTTATGCTTTTTCTAGTGTTAATGTTTAAAATTAGTGGCATTTTACGCATTAAGTGCTGAATTACGAGTATAAGTGTTGGCAAGTGATATAATGTAGTGAAACGTGGTTTTTCGTGTTGCTTCCAAAATTCCATAGAAGCCTCCAGTAAAGTTGCCACTACTTTACTAGGACATGACTTAAACTGGATTATGACTACCTGACTTAGACTGGACTATGACTACCCTGACTGACTGTGACTAAGACTTGACTTTACATGAAATATTTCATAATACGATGAAAAACTACAATACTTGACACTGGCTAAATACACAATGTGTGGAGCCAAAATATTAAAAAAAAAAAAAAAACATTACAGCTGTTCAATAAAAATATCATATTAATCCCAAGGTAATCCCAGTATTAAGGCTGCGTATACAGCAGCCTTAATACTGGGATTAATACTGATGATGGTGATATACAGGTTTTTTTAGCCATAATATACTGGCAACATTGTCACTAACCCGCGTTGAGGTATAAATATGACTAACCAGTAACCCGTCACTTTGCAGCTTGCACCGCAAATGTTAACTCCCTGCTAAGTCTTGGTTAAGTGGCGGTTAACTTGAGGGCCATCGCATGGATTTTAATGAAAACTCCACTGTATTTAGGTAGACATCCTAAGCCAAGAGCTGGGAAATTTCATTAGAAAGGATTTGATAAATGAGTTTTAAGATAGAATACCGTAGGATCTTACTTGCACAGTTAATATTTGTTGGTGGTCGTTACTGGGTGAGTATTCTTATTCTTATTCTTATTCCGAGTGGGGGCGATAAAGGCCTGCACTGACGTCCCGCTTGGGGTGTATTGTGCATTCCCCCCTGCCAGCTCAGTTACCCTAGCCAACCTAACTCCTTGAAATATCGGAGCACAGCCTTGGGTCGCTGACATAACTGTTCCAGTGATGATGATGGTGGTGATAATGACAAAGCAGTCAATACGGATGAGCCCAAGCATGCCGATGATGATGAGCGATTCTTGTGATTGGCGGGTTCTGACATCTCAGCTCGTAGACCCGTTTTAATTCTTGCATCCTCCGTGGCTTCGCAGTGCAGCAGCACGTGCTCCACGGTTTCTTGCTCCTGCATGCAACCACGACACAGAGGACTGTCCGTCTCTCCGATTTTGTGCAGATGGTAGTTCAGGTCGCAGTGCCCCGTCAAGATACTTGCCATAAGGCGGAGGTCCTGCCTAGCTAACTTTAGTAGGTTATTTGTTACATTCTTGTTTAGGGACGGATACGTCATTTTTGCATGGGTGAGTATATTTATGGGGGGTGAGTTTTGTCATTGCTTTGCGATACAGCTACTAGTTCAGCGAAATTTAATTGTTTTAGTTATAACTTTATAAGTACTTATTTAAAATTAGGATAAAATCAGACATTTCCCCCCGTTTTGAGTATAAGTACCTAATGGTACAACTATTGACTATATATATTTTTTTAATTATTAAAATCGCGAGTTATTAAATTGCGTTCATAATATATACTTTACTCTTTCTGTGTTACCCCACAAAACCCCAAAAGAAAAATGCGAACCAAACTAGAAACAGAGCTCAAATCCGAGATCCAACGCGTCATCGGTGAGATACAGCCACATCTGAGAAAAAATCATGGAAAATTTCAAAATTGGAATTTTTTGGTTATTTTTTTTCTGTCATCAGAGCTGTGCTTGGGGGCCATGTGATGTATATTTTATTCCATACTTAATTGAAACGTGTCTTCTTTACAATCCAATAAAAAAATCACAACTATCTAAAAAAATACGTGTTTTTATTTTAAAACGAAAAAGTGCATTCTTACTGAAACATCCTTTACATATGCGGCTTTGAAAAAAAAAACATAATGTAAGTACAAGACACACTAATCTTGTCATTAGGGTCAGAGAGAGTTCAAATAAAAAAGGTAACAGATAATATTAAATGTTCAGCTGATTTTAATCTTTAGAACTCTGTCTCGTCGTAATTCAGTTCTTCCGAATCCATTAATATCAAATGGCATCAGAGACACTGATGCCATTCAGAGTTGAGTGAGTTGGTTGAGTTTTTTTTCTGTAATTTTTTTTTTGATGCTGAACTTTGTGGATTGAGAGATGAAGCCAAGAATAGTCCGTCTCTTCTCTGGAGCGGTGTCTAAAAGTCTTTCTTCTCTAGCTAGAGGGTGCTGTGCTGACGGAAAAGGTCCTTAATATAGTAATGAAGCTACTACGTTACGCTCAACACTAATCAAAAGAAATTTAACTAAGTAGAACTTAGATTAAGTGCAGGATACGTAGGTACTTTGACGTTGACATGATAAGCATTTATTAACAAAAACTACTTTCATTGAGCTATTTTGTTTTAGTTGCACGCAAGTTCCAATCGGAGTTTTGGCGGGAACGCGGAAAAGTTCACGTCGGTGCATTGTATTATTTTACAAAACTTATGCTTTTTCCAGTGTTAATGTTTAAAATTGGTGGTGTTTTACGCATTAAGTGCTGAATTACGAGCATGAGTGTGGGCAAGTGATATAATGTAGTGAAACGTGGTTTTTCGTGTTGCTTCCAAAATTCCATAGAAGCTTCTAGTAAAGTCGCCACCACTTTACTAGGGTATGACTTAGACTGGACTATGATTACCTGACTTAGACTGGACTGTGACTAAGACTTGAAGACTTGACTTTACACGTGAAATTTTCCATAACTCGATGAATAGTTACAATACTTGACACTGGCTAAATACACTATGTGTGGAGCCAAAATATAAAAAAAAAAAAAAAAAAAAAACTAGAATAATAAAAAAGATTATTATAGATAATATTGATTTGTAGATGCATGCTTTTTACTTTGAGTTTTTTCGTATTGGGGGCCAGCCAGCATGGTTGTACTAGTACTGCTGTATCAAGTACGCAGTAACAGTCCTTTTTTGTTCTGATTACAGACCTAGATTTTTTTCAGTACCTGTATAGGTAGGTCTATAGTTAATAGACTAGATAGGCATTATTTTTATTTCAGGCACGTCCCGTTAGCGTATATAGATCTAACAAACGAGATATAAAAAAAAAATAGTCTATCAATTTAATAATTACGCCATAACTTGTAATACTGTATAACTCATCAATATTTCTTTTTGGATAATAAATTTACCTTTATCTTATCTTATCTCTTTATATGTCAGATGCATAATCAAAAGCCGATCTCCAAAGCGAAATGGTTCCTGTTAGAGGCTATAGAATCCAACACATCGAGGTCTTGTCATTGATAGATAGATAGAAAATTCTTTATTGCACAAACTACAATAGTAGGTACATAGGCGAACTTAATGCTATAGAGCATTATCTTCCAGTTAACCCCGGTGTATTGTGGAATTGTTTATTGCGGTGGTGCAATACTGAAGAAATATAAGACAAGAAAAAACAACAACTTAACTATTTCTCTAAACTGATGAAAGTATAAATAACACAATAAATACATAAAATTAAATACACATAATAATACTATACCTACAAATATAATACATATTGTTATACCTATATACATACATATAATTGTACTTATAATTAGATGGATTGCTTTCTTCGCGATTTAATTTTGGAGAGCGAGGTAGAAGTTATAGACTTTGGATTTAAACACCTCTATCGATGATGCCTGACGAATGTGGGTAGGAAGGGTATTCCAAAGGCGAATTGCAGAGACAGTGAAGGAATCGGAGTACAGTGCCGTTCTATGTTGAGGAGTCACTAGTTGTAAATGATAACAGGAGCGTTGCGGACGGCCAAAAGACGAACTGGCGGTAAAGCGGTCTTTGAGATACGTTGGAGCACGTGAGTCCATAAGTATGTTATATAGAAGAGAGACGGTGACGGTGATTGACGATTTCGATTACCCCTTTCTCTCTTTTGACAGAACCTTAATATCCTTCGTTGTAGGTATTGAGACATGTACCTACCTAGCCCGCCCTTGACCCGCACTTGCTGCGCCTTGCACTTAAACACGATTATAGTTGCAAAAACTCTTCTTAAATATACCTACAATATTAAAATAAATTATTATACAGGGTTAAATATAAGAGGCCATTAGGTATCGCTGCAGTGCTCTCGAAGGCGCCCGCGTATAGAAGTAATTTGCATCCGGATAAAGACCACGTAAGCACAGAAGTGGAGTTTTTCAACCAAAATAATGCCTAAAATATTGTATTAAGAAGTCATACCACTATTATAAGTTGAAATTAAGTCTGTGGTTGAACGTGTTTGACATTCCCAGCTCATCATTAGTGTATAGGGTACTTACATAATCTTCTGATCTACGCTTCGACACCCAAAGTAATGGGGATTAGTCTTAATTTATTGTTACATTTTATAGGTAGGTATTGAAGACTAGTAAGATGATTATTTAATTTGATTCTCGGGTCTAGCCCGGATATTTGGGAGGCATTGGTAGGGCCGAAGCTAACACCAAGAGGCCCTGTTGAGTACAAAACTAATTATAACTGACAAGGCATGGTATGGCATATGATAAACTATTTTGTATAAGTAGGTAAAGGTAAAAAATAAATCTGGGCTATTGTGGTGAACTTTTGATGGATGATGTACATTGGGTTATGGAATGAGATAGCGGCACCTGCCAATTTTGTCTCATATCAAAATGTTTGAGGCAGGTGATGACTTGCCACCCACTAAATGGGCCCCCTATAGTGGCTACCGCATATTGGTGCCGAGGAAGCAACATTGGTGTGGGTGGCTTAGGGTGTCGAGAGGTGTGCTGCACTTTCACTGAACGCTACTCGCGGCGTTATGCCCTTTAACACTTCCACCCTGGAGCTTAGGTTTTAGCTCTTGCGACTTCCACCCCCGGACAGCTAGTTAAGGCAAGCCAGGGGTCAGGGGTCTCATTTAGCCCCTTGGAATCAGGGTACGCGGTGTCGCCACTCACCGACGGCTCGCCACAAAGCCGCCCCTGCGTTTAGAGATGATTATTATTATTATGCTGCTATTAACTTTATTATTGTATTTTCTTATCATTACAATAGTAGTTTATAAGGTGTCTTATATAGTTGTATTTTTTTATAAATATGTGTGGGCATTTCACACAGCGCCATCTAGCCCCAAACTAAGCATGTAGCTTGTATTATTGGCACCAGATAACTGATATAATACTTAGATACTCTTTTTGTTTGTAAATACATACCTATAGAATACAATATAATACCCAGACACAGAACTAACACCTATGTTCATCACACAAATATTTGTCCTGAGTGGGAACCGAACCCAAAATCTACAGTTCAGAAGGCAGAGCTACTACCAACTGAACTAACAGGCAATTGGTGTGACATAGAGTTTTCTATCCATCTATTTATTATTTTCATGCTAAATCACTTTAGGCAATCGACAATCACTGGCCACTTCTATCATCATCATCATCATCATTAACAGCCTGAAGACGTCCACTGCTGAACTTAGGCCTCCCCCATAGTGCGCCACCTTGAGCGGCTGCTTACCTCCTGCGTCCATCGGCTCCCCGCGGCTTTCACCAGATCGTCGGTCCACCAAGTGGGGGGCCGGCCTACGCTGCGTCTTCCAGTTCGTGGTCGCCACTCGAGAACCTTTCTTCGCCATCGGTTGTCAGTTCTACGAGCGATGTGGCTTGCCCATTGTCATTTCAACTTGCTAATTCTAGAGCTATATTGGTCACTTCAGTTGTCCTGCGGATCTCCTCGTTCCGGAGCTTATCTCGCAGGGAAGCACTGAGCATAGCTCTCTCCATAGCTTGCTGCGCGACTTTGAGCTTACTAATGACTCCACCACAAAACCACCACCACCACTTCTAAATGTCACTTCTATGCGATCCTCTAATCTCTGCCTCCACGTTTGTGCAGTTAATTGAAACTAGTGAATAAGTGCACATCTAATTGTATTAAATCTTCTTACTACCATTGCTTTCTTTAGATTAGATGATTTTTAACGCAATTTGCAGAATTGCCGTAGAACTGGAGCGTAGAAATGAAAATCCTATTTCAATATTCTTTAAGGCAAAGACGTCTATAAGGTGGAACGTTTCACTAGCGCGGTAAATTCAAATTTTCTTGCGTTCTTTTGCCAATAATAGCTTAATTACTCAACGTGATTACATTAAAACTAACTTAACATAAAAAAAGTAGAATGTATCAACAAATTACGATTAAGAGTATCTCCTAAATATCATTGGTTTCGCGACAAATGGCAATTAACAAATTTTGTCTCAGTTTTTCAGTCTACTGCTATTTGTCGCTAAACCAATGATATGTAGGTGATACTTTTAATTGTAATTTATTGATACATTCCATTTATTTGCGCAAAATTAGTTTTCATGTAATCACGTTGAGTAATTAAGCTATTATTAGCAAAAGAACGCAAGAAAATTTGAATTTGCCGCGCGATTGAAACGTTCCACCTTGAGTTTAAGATTGTATAGCTTATTTTTAGGATGACAGCTCTAAAAGAGTAGAGCAAAGAGTAGATTTCATTTCCACTATAATTCAATAAAAAAACTGTAAGTAGAATTATTGATGGTGACTTAATATTGAGTGGACTACATAACAGCTTGTCCCACGTTCTGAAATAAAATAAATGACCCAGAAGCGTCACAATACAGTCACCGCATTCATTTATTTAAATAAGATGTTGAATACTTGAATAACACTTGCGTGTGTTATAGTATAAATAAATCTAACGTCAACTCGTCTCTATTATGTATTCCTAAGCTAATATAAACATTATAATGTATTAGTAAATATTATATTAATGTACTTACATTATAAGTAGGCCGCAAATAACGACCAAAAATGGGTACGTACTTCGTTCTTCTTAAAACGAGTGTACATTTTAGCGATAACTTACTACGTGACATGGGTTCTAATGCTCCTTATACTTTGGAATATCTGGTAGAAAAACTTGAAGTAAAAGTGTCACAGTGCAGACAGTAGGATAGTTCACCTCCACACATCTTACAAACGCAAAAAAAAATTGTGTTGTGTTTTGAGATGCGTATGTGAACTTGTTCTGTCTCAATTTGTAAGCTTGGAAGTCTGAAACCCCCCTTGAGCGAGCTTGGGGTCGAGGTATCTACAGCCCGCCTAGCACGGACGGTAGACAAAATTGTCTTTCCCCTGTTTTACTCCACTTGACATGTAAGCAAGTATGAAGAAAGTGACATAAACGGGGAAAGACAATTTTCTCTACCGCCCGTACCTACTGGGCGAGTCCTACTCATTGAGGCGTTCGTCTTTTATCTTTACTTCTCTCTTATTTATTTATTTATTAAAACTCGAGCGATCGTGGCTGAGCGGTAGCGTGTGCGCTTCGCAATCTTACGGCACCGGGTTTGATCTTCGGCCCTGCACCAATGACTTACTTATCTCTTACTATCTAGTAAGTTATGTGCAGTTTTCGGTGCCATCGCCCGTGCCTTGAAGAGCACGTTAAGCCGTCTCGGTCCCGGTTGTCATAAGAACATCTATGGCAATCGTTACGGGTGACTACCCATACCTGACACTTGGTCTCTGGTTCCTTATGGGTTCGAGGTCAGATGGCAATCGCTCGTGTAGTTCACAGAAGATGAAACTAGGGTTAGCACGGCCGGTAAACAAAACTGTCTTTCCCCTGTTTTACTCCAAGCAAGTATGAAGAAAGTGACGTAAAACGGGGAAAGACAATTTTGTCTACCGTCCGTGCTAATCCAGCAGGGGTTACAGTCGCTACAGGTTTAATTGGGAGCCGACTCCAATAACAAATGAGAAAAGGCAAAGAGCATGACGATGAATTATTATTAACTTAGTTAAACTTTTCCCACTGCTGTGCAGTTACTGTGGAAATAAAAGTTGATTTAGGAGTGTTTAAACACTCAAAGGAGTGTCGTACGACTCGTACGTAACCTTTAATAAGTGGGGTACTCTATCTCCTACGTGTAAGGAAAATGTTATAAGTACCTACTTATACTTGGACTTGTGGCTGAGTTGGTGATACGTATAATGACGGCACTTCTTTTAGAACGTAAACTATGTTTTTTCTATGAACACAACTTAGAATAAGTAAGTCTAAGGAACACATTTATTTTGAGATTTGGTTTGAGGCGTGAATTGCTTACTCACTGTACTCACACTCACATGTTTCTTGTTGCTTCTTCTCTACAGACGTAATCGAAGCTACGGATCCGAATTTTCTTTTCTGCGGGTAGTGCCGTATTCTTGCACCAGTGGCACTGTTTTATATGCTTAGAACAATTCTTAGAGTCATAGACAACAGAGTTACACAACAGTGTTAGAGTGTACAAGTGAACAATCAAAAGTCGCGCCAAAAATGAACCCGAGATAATTTTCATAGATAACTGATTGTAATGCTGTTCACTTAGGCGTTTTTCCGAAAGTAAAAGAAGAATGGTTCAATATTAAACCTTTATTTGAAAGTTGAATGATAGATTTTAGGGATTTGTTCACCCCTTGACTACTGCCGGTCTTTCTATCGCTATAGCGATGCTCCTGACGCGTTACACGCAAGAGACCAACCCGATAAAACGGGCTGGTCCCATGTCCTGGTAGCTTTACAAATTACAAATTTATTTATTGACATTGGCTTTGTAGTATAGGTTGAATAGTCAATGTTTGTACCTAGAGCGTGGAGTACGCCAGGCTAATAACTAGTGAAACTATGCACACACTTTTCTTCCCCTATTCCAATTTAGAACACTGTAAATTCACATAAAGCGTTATTTTCATCAAAAGCAGCTCCCGTAAAGTTCTTATGACACTGCACTCCCGTCCAGGGTTAATAAATGATTCGCAACGTGTCTCATGGAATGAGAATTTCAGTTAAAATGCTTCCAGTTTTCTTTTGACTTTCTTTAGTCGTTTACTTGAGACAACAGTCACAGTGGCTTCGGTGGTTTAAAAACATTCTTTTAGAAAGAAGGATGACTCTTTTATTTAAAACCGACTTCCAAAAAGGAGTGTTTATGTTGTCCACTAGCTGACTCGCCCCGGCTTCGCACGGGTTAGTTAGCTTTACTCCTCATCCCAGTTCAAAGGAAAAAATAGGGGAAAAAGATAAGGGACAAGAATGAATGGAAACGGCGAATGGAGGCAGGTACTAGGTTTTACTAGGTGGTAGGACTTTTCTGCAAAGTTCGTCTAGGTAGGTACCACCGCTTTTCCAGTTATTCTGCCGCCAAGCAGTACTGTGCAAGCACTACTGTGTTGCGGTTTGAAGGGCATTGTAGCTAGTGAAATTACTGGGCAAATGAGACTTTATGATCTGATCACACAGTCTAGTAATCTTATTATCAATAGTTCCTGCATTTTCCCACCACAACATCGTGTTCCCGTGAGTATCCACCCCTTATTCAGCTACCAGGAATAAGGGTAAGGACCTCTGGGACAAACTAAGTACACATTTTAACTTTCATCCACTCTCCCGAGGGAACCGTGCTGAGTTTCAAGATAAAAAGTATTCTATATCCTACCTTGTAATACGAAGTCAAATCATGCTTAGTTTCATTTGAATCCACCCAGTAGTTTCGGCGTGATGCAGACAGACAATCAGACATACAAAAATGAAAACAATTAGGTACAATCTTCGCTTCAGCATCGATTAAAGCCCTCCAAAATTTTTTTTCTAAATATGTTCAATGTACAGAATTGGATCTGTTACAGTTTATTTTAAGTAGGTATAGATAGATCTAATATTAACATGTAAATTCAAATAATTGACCTAAATATTGAGGTCTATTCACCGTTGTTTACTACAATGTTTGTTTGACTAATTTGGGGACCGGAGGCTTCGTTTAACAATTCTGCGTACTTAAACTTATGTCAATAAAACATAAAAATAATAGAACTGATAGGGAAAATCGTATATGTTCTATCACTCAGTATAAAAATGGGATAAATAAAAAAGTATGTAAATGAAGCTGTATGTAGCATGGAACAAGGAGGAAAGAAATGCCAATACACCAAGAAAACAGCGTCAATCAAAAATATGCCTAAAACTAGATGTCATTGCAAAATGAGCGGGTCATAAGTTGAGCGCAGATCAGAAATATGCCAAAAAGCCGTTTTCTACGCTGTTTTCTTGGTATATTGGCATTCCTCTCTTCCTTGTTCCATGGTATTAGGTACGCGGTTCCTTAAACTACTTATTAAAGCCAAGCCACAGCCTTTAGTAGCCTAAACATTTTGACACCAGTGCTAACCACTTGCCTACACGAGAAGAAGAACAGCCTAAAACTTTGATTTTCTTACGCGATCCTTATCAATGTTTTCCGTTATCATAAGCATACAATTAAACGCCTTGAGGCATAGATAATTATAATTTAATCTCTTTAGCTGGAGGCTTTCCTTAAAGTAAATTAAACGCTTTCGACTCCATGTAATTGCTTACGTATTGGAGGGAGTTGGAAAATTTAAGATCTTTAATGAAGGTTTGTTACAAAGTTTAAGGTCAGGAGCCAGCCTTGGAAATGGCAAAATAATGTAACTTGTTAGGGTTCCATTCCGTAACAGGGAAAAACGGGACCTTATTACTAAGTCTCCAGTGTCTGTCTGTCTGTCTGTCTGTAATCTATTTGTAATTTTCATAGGATATGCAACGTCATTGCGGATTACCTAACAAATAATAAAGATTACTAAAAGGAAAACATAAGAGGATTCCCCATATAAGAAACGTTGTTTTTAACGGTTATTATATTAGTCCAAACTCTTTAGTGTAACAACAAATACCGGGAAAGTGCGTGTTGGACTCGCAATAAAAGTATATGTGTACGGAACTCTAGTTGCGCGAGCCCGACTCGCGTTTAGCCGGTTTTATTTTCTTTTTATTTTACTGAAGGAACAAACCGAAGCGGTGCAATGTATAATAATAAATAAATAACAGCAGGTCGTGTGGTCCCGGTTTGCGTATAGGACCACCCCATCTCTTCCCATGGGTGCCGTAAGAGCCGCCAAAAGGAATATCCAGGCAGTGGGCAGCAGCATTGTCCTCGGTACGTTAAAATCTTCAGCGATCACCAAGCTGCCTGCCAAATGTGGTGATTATGGCAAACCCCCCTATGATAAGCATCCAAAGTGGCGTTTTATGAGGGAGGCCTGTGTTTAGCGTGGACGTTGTACTATGGGAACCAGATAACTAATAGAATACTTAGATACTTTTTGCTTGTAAATACATACATAGAATACAATATAACACCCATACACAGAACAACCATCGATGTTCATCAAACAAATGTCTGTCCTGGATGGGAATCGAACCCACAACCAGACGCAGAAGGCAGAGCCAAACTGAAGGCTACTATAACTCACTGAGCTAACAGGCTAGCCAGTGTAATAAGTGGTACTTATCTCTAAAATTGTAAACTTTAACGGTTTGGTAAGTCAATTCAATTAGTGGAACTATCACAGTTATTAAAATTTTAATAGCAACCGCAGCCAGTTACCGAAACTTGGAAGAGTTCCAGCGCAGTTGATATTGTAATGTAATCTGTAGTGAATACATAGGAGGTCTACTCTTTCTAGGCATTTGGGATTTCAATATCACAGAAATTAAGATTAAAATGAGGCTTATCTTTATCGAAGCGATGAAAAATTGAGTGCGTTCAGTCTCTATTGTCTTGTTCCCAAAATTACAAAATATGGCCCGTTTTAAAGGCTACATGTTGTAGTTGTAGCACATCATTATAGTGTTTAATTTTTTAAATTTAAGTACTAGTTAAATACCTTTTTGTAGGCACTTAGGTATTTGCTGTGCCTGACATAACATCTTTTTTTGTGGGTAGGTTAAGTAAGTTACATTTCATATTACATACTAGCATTTAATTATGTATTAATTATAATTATTCTGGCACTTATTTGGCTCAACGAATCAGCATTGCAATAGGGGATTTTCTGACAGCTGGACGGAACGTAGTTCTACAGCCAAATATAGATGGCGCTGACGAGACATGGTTGGAACAGTATTGTTTTTTTCTCTAATCAGTGGCATAAATCTTCAGAACCACAGACATGGTAGTGATAATTGTTCACGTTATGTCTCATCAACGCCATCTAACGGATTTTTATAAACTATTTTTTTTAAATTTGGCTGTCAGAAAACCTCCTATTCAACGAGGCAATTCTGCTAGCATGTTGGGTACGCTATCTACCGATAGTGGGTTGGAGCATTTGGACTGTCTATAGGCCATTGCGGCTAGTATACAGTCCAAATGTTCTTAGTACTAGATAGTGTAGCTAGTCTACTAGTTTTAGTAGTGTAGTATTTAGTTTAAAAAAAGGCACATTGCCCGTTAAAAAAATTATGTATAATTGGGTTACTAGTCTACATTTCTATCCCACCTGCGGAATTGGTACATGTCCAAGAGATCTAGGCTGCGATGCAATCTGCTAACTCCACTAAACTGAATAATGAACTGTTTGGAGAGAATTTGCTGAATGCACATTGCATTTGCCATTTTAACTTACTAATTCTAAGAGCTCTACCTATCGGTCACTCAGATCTTCTCATTTCGGATCTTATCTCGCAGAGAAACACCGAGCATTGTATACCTATAGCTTTCTCCACAGCTCGTGTTCAGCATTGGGTGTCTTCAGGTTGTTGATGATTATGATGACATTGAATTTGTATATGCCGTATAGACATTAAAACCGACGAAAATGCTGCTGCTTTTCCCTGGATATTCTCTTAACTGGCTCTTACGGTACCCACGGGGTGAGATGGGGTGGTCCTATTCGCACACCGCTGGGACCACGCGTCGTGTCGGATTTTTTTGCATAATAAGATGAAGACGACCAGTGGAATTAATCACCAGATCTCTTTTCCACATGACACATATTCTAATATCATACATAATAAGGACTAGCTGACTCGCCCCGGCTTCTCATGCGTTTATCAGTTTTACGCGTTATCTCAGTCTAAACTAAGAGAGAAGGGAAGGGGGAAAAGTTAAGGGAAAAGGATGGGCGGATGAAACAGCGAATGGCGGCAGGTGCGCTAGCTAGATAGAGGGAACAGTGCTGAATTTCGGGATTAAAAGTATCCTAAAGCCTACTTCGTAATAAGAACACAAATCAAGTTTCAGTTGAATCCATTCAGTAGTATTGGCGTGATGCTCAGCCAAGATACAGACAGACAGATAGACAAAAATGAAAAAATATATAGTTTTGACTTCAGCATCAATAGCAGGCCTCCCAAAAAAAAAAATGTTCAAAATATCTTCAATGTATAGAATTGGACCTGTTACAGTTTTATTATAAGTATAGACAGATATCGCTAAATTATCTAAGGTTTGTTACCTTTTCGTATAGAAACAGTGTCGATCTTGGGGCAGGGCACAGGATATATTTTATTACAATAAACTGCTAGGCCATCACGGAATTTCATTGCAACCAATAGATACAGAAAGTATGGATTTGATGGTTTTAATACGTAGTTTATGTACATAGCTACTATGGGAATTTTTGAATTAGGAAAACTTTTCTGATGCATTGCAATCAAAATTCCGTGATCTCTTGGCCCATGTAGTCCATGTGTGCGAAGCCGTGGGCAGCAGGTACTATAGTTTCTTTCCTCCACCGACTAGCCGTGCGCCTGTCATTTGTTTCAAAATACTGTTCCGCCAAATATTCTAACCGCCAACGTGCGAACGTTTTGCAATAGTATTGACTGGAAATTATTGTTTCGTATTAGGTACCACGTTACTGCAGAAAATATACATAATATCTACTACTACGTGTACCTACTTGGTATTAAACTCAAAGTGTAATAAAAATGTCCGTAAATTGATTTAAAAAGTATAATTGTCATAGGTACTTATGATTATTGAGATTATAATACTCTCGCTTACAATGGAACATACAATTTAGTGGTTTTCTTACAGCTTAAAGCTTCTAAGTACATAAATACAAACAATGTTTGAAACCTCTCAACTACACAGATTACAAAGCTTTTTTATTTTTCACTTATATGTAAGGTGGCAAGCAGCTTGCTGTAGGTACCTACTTAACGTGCGTAATAATTTCGAAACAAATAGTGAATAAAATCACAGATTAGAGAAAAGACAATTGACTATAAAAAATATTGCGGCGATTATCAAAAGACATTTCACTGACGACTCCAGTGAGAATCGTATCTCATATTAGCTAATTAGCTTTGCCTGTACAATTATTTACTGTCAAATGCCACCGGTTCTGAAACTTTTGGTATTGTATGCACCTACAGAAGTAGTTTATCAGAAGTAGATACTATCTCCAAGATTGAAAACTGGATAAATATTAATCAGCCACTCTAGATTTGAGAATAAGCCAGTACCATACTGTTAATCGATTTTTGTGGAAACATAAAATATTAGGTGCGACATATTCACGATTTCATAGATTATGGAGATCACAAAATATTAAATTAAGTAACTAAGTACATAAATATTAAGTAAGTGTGCATACAGGATGTAACAAAAACCCTGTCATATCCGCGGGCTGCGTCTCCGGTGTCAACTGAAGGTTGTAATAGACTAATTCTATTTATATGTATATGAGACTACACAATTAACTTTCAAGAGCTTTTTGCTAATACTTTTTTGCCGTTACAATAAAAATGTTTATCACCTGAGATGCTGACAAGAAACAAATCGACAATACAAAGGTCAAACCGGAAACAACAAAGTTGTATGAGAACCGTGATTGCGCGTGCCATCGTGCCGCTGCGCCGTGCACCCTGCGCCCTCTGTCGCCGCACCTGCACCACGCAGGTGCGGCAGCGGTGGCAGTTTCTGTAAAGAGCAAAGGCGGCCATCTTTGGTGGCGCCAAAAGCCGCGGTCATAGCTCTAAACATTTTTGTAAAACGGTATTTTTTTCTTGTGTTTTGATACTTCTCGTAACTTTTAATACATATAAACATATACCTAACTTAGGTATTGTTGGACATTTGTATACGAATACTTGTATTAGTCTGTACACATCCTTTATTTATTTAACAGGGTTTTTGTTACTCTCTGTATAATGAATATTTATAGTGTTATGAAGCTTATTAAACTGTTTGAAGCGAACATTTTAAACTCCTTCATTAACTGCTAAAATTTCCACCATGTTTTTGTGTTGAAATTTTCTACAAAGAATACTAGTGTTGGATTAATGGACGACAGGATGCAATAAGGCACTGAGGTTCTTTTACAGGAAAATTTACAGTGTTCGGTGTGGAAACGAACGATATGCTATGTATTTGAGCACATTATGGTATATTTTTGGAAGCTAGATGCACCATCGACTTCATGCCAAATAAGCTTTTCTAAAACATTGACAACCTTCATAATAAATATACAAGCTATAACAAAGCATTTTTATAAGATTAAATCTTACAGGAGCCCCTTAAATATTCTCTTAATAGTATTAGCTGTTCAGTTAAATCGAATTTTCTTTTGCATTCTTCTCCGCATCTTCTTTCTGCTTTTCTTTAGATTCTACATTTATTACTGCTTCTTTCTTTTGATAGTTATCGTTTCCTTCTTTCGGGACTTCGAAGCCGATTAAGCATTCGATGTACGGTGGTGGTTTCTCAATCTTCTGCGAAGCTATCTCTGCCTTCAACGAGTGTGTATACTTTCTGACTACGATAAGGAAGAATATTGCAATCACTGAAAGGAAATAAATAAAATGTTATGTAAATTACCAAAAGTAGCGTTAAACAAAGTCCAATTATGTATACCAATTTTTTTTTAAACGGACATTTTGTCTTTATTGTTTGAACTAATCAACACGAAGCTACAATAATCTAATTTAATTTTTATACCTAATTTACCCCCCCCCCCCCAACTAAGTGCACCGATGACCTGCGGGGCTACCGTCTAAGCCAATCGTAATCGATGAATGGGCAATCGTCATTTCCGGCAAGTTGGCATTGTGTAACATCTCCACCCATTAGTATTTTCTCACTATTTCTCATTATTATAGTTAATCAATGTTTTGTCTATTCAGCTCTCCGCCTAAGGGACCATAATACCGATGGTTGAGGATTTTATAGAACCGGAAATTACCAAATGAAGCCCATTCATCGATTCCGATTGAGTTACACAATACGGGAGCTGGTCAGAACCGTGGGGAGCCGATGGATGCAGAAGGCAAGCAGCCGCTCAAAGTGGCGCTCTTTGGGGGAGGCATATGTTCGGCAGTAGACGTCTTCAGGCTAATGATGATGATGATGACCTAATTTAAATTAAAGCCTCAAATGTTGGCTCAAAACTTATTGTTCTACAAAAAGACATTTTCAAAAAACACTTTTGAAAAATCATATAAACACTCACAGATATCAAGCAACTTCAAAAACCAATAGGTCTCAAAGTCCACCATGTCGTGGAACTGCGGCTGGTACCCCAAATACATGACTTGCATTATTAGCTTCACTATAGATAGGCTGAAGAACATTCTCATTGGCTCAGGATTCCTCTGAAAAATTAAAGTTATTTTTTCGTTCAACATCAAATATAGTTAACAATAGACTTAAGATGTTCAGAAGTTAGACATTAACGCTATATTAGGTACCTAACTGTGACACGGTAAATTATTATCATCATAACTGCTATTTGGTCTAATTACATTTATTAGATAGTCAAGAATGATCATCATCAACAGCCCGAAGACGTCCACTGCTGAACATAGGCCTCCCCCAGAGCACGCCACCTTGAGCAGCTGCTCGTCCCCTGCATCTATCGGCTCCCCGCGGCTTTCACCAGATCGTCGGTACACCGAGTGGGGGGCAGGCCTACGCTGCGTTTTCCGGTTCGTGGTCGCCACTCGAGAACCTTTCTTCCCCATCGGTTATCAGTTCTACGAGCGATGTGGCCTGCCCATTGCCATTTCAAATTGCTAATTCTAAGGGCTATATCGGTCACTCTAGTTCTCCTGCGTCTCGTCTCATAGTCAAGAATATAGGAGGTATATTTATAACTTAAAATTTAGCTAAACTCAGCTAAACATAACGTAACAACTACTCCTGTTTCTTTTCGTGGGGCTAATATCTATCTTTTATGTCATTTCTCTAGATATTGTGCAAAGAGTAAATCTACTGCTTTCCATAAACACTAGCTGGGCCATCATTCCATCTGGCTGCTCAATATTTGCCACCAAGAATATAAAAATCACAGCATATCAACGTTCCACTCACCTTATGCAGCGCCCCAATATAGGTAATTACGATCCTCAACCAAATCAAATTGATGAAGAAGTTCAGGACATCCACCATGTAAACATGGAGCATCCCAGGATAGCATTTCTGGACAGAAGACACGGCCATGTACTCAACATAGTTGTTGTATTGAGTCCTGATGATGCGAGGGAACGGGTAGAAGCCATGGGTGCCAAGGTTCAGGACCAGGAGAAATGACTCCAGAAATGGGATGTTTGTAGCTTGGTGGAGCTGTAACAAAAATGTATTAATTAATAACACTGATATGGGGGAAACCTCTTTGCAAAATTAATAGCAATAGTGAGACTTTCCTGTCTTTCCCACTAATACTATTGTGTTGATACAGGCCTGTGGAGTTGTAGGACAACTGACTTTTCAAATACTCCTATACTACAAGTGATAGGTGCCAATGCTGTGGTTCCACAAGTAGGTATCATTACCACTTAACTCCGTATATCAAGTAAGTATTAAAATTTTGGAATTTCTCAGACTCTCATTAACTTAGGTCATTGACCTGTGCTCAAGTGGAAATCATTCATAAAATGATTGATTTGGACACCGATTCACAACTAAACGCAGTTCTATACGGTCGGTGCGGTTCTAGTTATACGGGCGTAAGATATAGTTTAATGACGTCAACTGAAACTCTCCCGTTCGATGTGTATTTGTATTTTTTTCTTTTCACGTCACTCGCAGGAACGACAACTGATGGAAATTGCAACCCGAAGACGCAACGTAAGGCCGGCCTCCCACTAGATGGACCGACGACCTGGTTAAAACTGCGGGGAGCCGATAGATGCAAGAGGCAAGCAGCTGCTAAACGCGGTGCTCTGGGGAAGGCCTTTGTTCAGCAGTGAACATCTTCAGGCTGATGATGATGACAATGACCTTGTTGAATAAGTTTATAACCATTTTCAACTAAGTCATCATCATCAATATCAACCCATCATGCTGGGACTGATGTCCTCTCTCAGAAAGATTAGTAGGTATGGATAACTACCACGATGACGTAGTAGGTAAACATTCTGGTGCTGGTTTGAAATGTTGAATGGTTTTGATGGTTTATGTTTTTTTTGTGGTACGGTGGCTTTGATGGTATATAGGAACTAGATCAGTTTTGTTGTGTTCATTTTAACTTTAATAACAATGTTTATGTAAGCTATATGGTAATTTGCGGTTCTTCCTCATGGTCAAATTGCTGGAATAAAGAACTTCTTTATATATACCATGTGTCACTCATTACGTACACGTATGATTTACGTATGTAAAGATACTGCTTCTACTGAGTAATTTGATTAATACCGGTAGTGTATTTATTGCTTCAGCGTTGCACGTTTTGTACATTATATCTATTTTCAGAATTTTATTAGTCTTGACAGTGGCGGCGAGCTGCCAAATAGAAATACATTTTAATACAGCAAGTACAGAATTACTTTTGTAGCTCTATATTTGCGAATTACGTTTATGCAAATCTATTTCAGGCAAAGAAAGTTTCTTTACGTACGGTTTTGCTAGCATTTTGTTTATCGTATATCTACTAGTAGTGCGCGCGTAAACAAAACGCAAGCTATAGTAGATATAGTATGGGTCGCATTTTGTTTACGCGCGTCGTAAAATGAATAAACGGCTGGATAATTACGTAACTCGCGACAATTTTGCAACAGCGTTTTCGCAATCATTGCTGTCATACATCACTTTGGCAGAGCATAAAGCGATCGAGCGCTAGATCACCGTATGTCGGACAATAGATGAACTAACAAGTGCATTATTTTGTTTCCATCTATTGCTGTTCTGTTGCTAGTGGCGCTAGGTATCAAAGGCCAAAGTCATTGAATATTATAATTATCTTCGGCCAGAGTGCATTCAGCGACAGGCGAGCAACAGGCGGGCGACTTACGATTTCCAGTGACCTCTTGCGACCGATTGCTACTTGTAAGTGTTTGCTGTCGCTTTGCTACTGCTGTTGCTTTGCTGCTGCTGTTGGAACTGCTTTTGTGCTTTTTTTTGTATTATGTAAAAGTTGCAACAGCAGTAGCGCATTTAATACCTACATAGACAAATCGTTCAGAGATACACGTTTCAATTTTATATATTAAGTAGGGATTAATAGGGATAAGGTTTAAATTGTATTTGTATATCATTCTATTTGCAAATCGCAATGTTTTATTGACAACAATAGCAGTCTGTCCCTTCACTTATATAATAAACATGAAATAGCAATACCAACACCAAGGCAAATATTCGAGGAATCCTTTTTTAGGGTTCCGTAACCAAAACTCTATTGCTAAGACTCCGCTGTCTGTCTGTTAAACTATAAATGGCTGTATTTTTACTAGGTAGCCGGCATCCAACATATTCACAAAATATACGTTATTAACTTTTCACGGCGGATTACCTAACAAATACATTTAATGTAATAAAAGCTATACAAAATGTTGAAACTTAAGGAATATTTATAAAGAAAAATGATTTAAAGTTTTTTTTTAAAAGTCGTTGTTTTCAACAACGACTTGTTCATTTTATTTGGCCTTATCAAAAATGTAATTTACATGGCACCCTCGGTGTGTGAGCCAGACTCTAACCGGATTTTGTTTATAAATAGACGCTCTACGGGAATTCTATTTTATATTAATCATGTTTGGCCTTAACCTTACTTGTATTATGAATTATGAGTCAACTCTTCTTTCTGCGAGTCGGTGATGACGCAGTAGGGGGCTGCGGAGTGGGTCAGGAAGGATGATCCCGACTCTGACCCTCTCCGGCGCAGACGGACTGGAGGACGGAGGAGGCGTTTCGCGCGCCTTCTCCACCCTCTGTAGTGGGGTCGGCGGCGGAGAGTCGGGGGACTCTCTGCCGTGCTCACACGGCCCACGTCTGGTGGATAACCGAAGTGTAAGGTTACCCACCCACTGGCGCAGAAGCCCGAAAGGGCGTACCGCCGGGGAAAGATAGTGGATGCTAGCGCGACTCTATCTCGCCCCATACTGGCGGCGGACGGATCACGGGGGGTTTTAGTGGGTTCAAGTCCCACATACCCCCTGCCATCACCCCCTTGGTGGCACAGAAGTGCGAAGGCATTCCTTCCCCCCCCCCCCCCAAAATAAAATGATTCAACTCTTTCAACGACCTTAATATTAAAATTTTGTTGTAGGCTACAAAAAATTACTTACCACAAATTACTTAATAGGTAATTTGATTTGCTAATGTCAAAAACTTAAGCGTGTTCTGACGTGATCGCGAAAGGAAAATAAATATTCTTTTAATCATTTTCCTTAAACCGTGTCATAATTCACTTGTGGGTAGGTTATGACGCATAATGTAAAGCAAAGACGTAGGTAGTTAAGTTAATAGGCGTTAAAGTTTGTGTTGTTAGTCATTTTGCAAATAATGGCTACTTACTTGTGAAATGTTATTCCTTCATATTTACGCCTCAGTGCGACTTCTGTTGCTTAAAATGCAACCACCCGCTGCACACACATCATTTCTCAAATATTTATTGCCTAGATCACCATTTAAATAGGATTATTTCACAAAAAACAACAATTTCAAAAAATTGTTAACCTGTTTGGCTTAGATCAAACGAAGCCAAATAAAAAGACCCGGTAACGGTGACAAGGACCAAAGATATTGCGTTCTTTTTTTTTTGCTTAGTACCGAATGTATAGCGCTCTCCTTGTTGTCCATGAATGACGTCATATACTACGGTTCTACTCGTAGATATTCAAAGGGCTAGGTGTATTGCTAACTTATGCGAGGTATTCTGACAATAGCAAGAATTTTAATTATTCTTTTCTCAGCTGTTGATTTGACATTGAAAAAGGTATCGACACCAAAATACCTACCTACATATTTGTTCATCAATAAACCTTCTTTTGCAATTTAAAGGTCAATACTGAAAGGTATTTTTCTCAAGTAAAGTCTTACCTACTTTGAAATTGGTTTGGGTGCTTAATATTTATGATGCATAAGAAAATAAATGGTTCGTATTACCTACTTGTATTCGATTAAAAAGTTGTTTGCACTTTCTCTGCAGCTGCTCTACCACGGACTACACAAAACTGTCTTTCCTCGTTTTACGTCACTTTCTTCTTTTTGTCAAAAGGAGTAAAACAAGGGAAAGACAATTTTATCTACCGTCCATGCTAGGACAGCCGGGGCCGTGCACTGCGTGTTTGTAAACAAACATAGCGTGCGAAAATCCGTGCTGTGGTGATTGAGCAGATCGGCTCATAGCCCGGAAGCGGCGGGTTCGATTCCCGCGACAGGACAAGTATTTGTGCACAGAAAAAAAAGCGCAAATCTTGTTCTGTGTCTGGGTGTTGTGGGACCATGGTCCTCGTAGTTCTTGGGTCCCTAGATACAGGGAATCCTAGTTAGGGTCCAGGATCTATGAATGTGATCGTTGAGCGTTATTTATTTTGAAAAAAATAGCGTCAATCTTAAACCCACCAGTTTTCGTACCACGTTGTATTGTCCGTTTTTTTTGCATTAACAATAATAATCATTTATGCACGATATGCTTCAAATATTTAACCTACTTGATATCAGAAAGAGATGTGCTCTGTTCGTTAAGAGGACTGTCCTGGTTTTTGAAAATGTTAAATTTCCGTTGCTCTGCTCTTCACACGTATGATAGAGACAATAGAGCCCACGAGTGAATTAGGTACCTACATTTTAGCGTTTCGGGCGCCAACGGTTTTCACCCTCTAAAACTTTACAAGAACTTTTGATTTTGGTGTCAATCGTTTGGATAGATTATAATCTATGCTTGTACGTTTTTTTTTTTTGTAAACATGTTTTCTGTTCTAGTTACAACTTAATAGTTTGCTTATTTATTCATATCAAACTTAGATTATAATATAATTTTGTTCTTGACACAAAAATCAATTCTAAACTAAACCTAGGAAAACAACAACTACAACTAATTTTCTTCGTTTTGTCGCCAAAAATTCGTAAATTTAGGGTATACGATAAAAACCTAAAAAAGGAAGATGCATGAGCATAGTTTTTTACTGAGTAGACAACATAATATATAAAAAAAAATCACCAAAATCGGATAATATTTAGAGTTAGTAAAGCGTTGGCACTTTTTGTATGGACAAGAAGGGGGTTACGCTTTTAAGTTAAGTGCGAAGACATGACGATTTAGTCGTTCGCTTGGTGTTAAGCGACACGGCCGCCCATAACAGATTGCAGTGTCACTCGGAACTCTAAATTAAAGTTTCGCGTGACACTGCGCACTGCGTACGTCATCCTGAGACATCTCACAGTCTAAGAGTTTTCTAGACTGTGAGATCAGTTCGTAAAGTCTCATTTGCCCAGTAATTTCACTAGCTACAATGCCCTTCAAACCGGAACACAGTAGCGCTTGCACACTACTGCTTGGCGGCAGAATAACTGGCTAAGCGGTGGTACCTACCTAGACGAACTTTGCAGAAAAGTCCTACCACCCAGTAAATATTTGTAAATTTAAATCATATTTGGACGATATAATAATAAAATCTTGTACCTACTTACATCTAATAGCTGAAGGTATAATTACTTATATCTCATCTAACTACTTATTAATTTTTTAAACAAATTTTAAACTCAAATACATTGAAAATGAAGCCTAAATATCAGATAACGTTATGAAGACCCCCATTAATTATTAATGTATGAATTTGTAATGAGTGCTCGTCTTCCCTAAAGTTTAATAGCTCTAAGTTCACACTTACACAAAATACACACAAAATACTCTAAATTAGGTAGATGAGTAGGTATATAAAAATATAGATTTATCAATTTATTTACTTAACTGTAGATAGTTTCGTTTTATTCTCTAAAATTAAGGAAAATTATGTTAGAAACTTATGAAGGAACTTTATGGAAGCCGCAGGTCTTCCTGCGGTTTCCATAAAGTTCCTTCATAATTTATTTGAACCAGTCAGTTTCAAGTAATTTATAGTCATCTAAAAGTAGGAAAATTCGGAATGTAAATAAACAGGAAAAAGTTTACGTTTTGCATACAAATACAATTTTTGTGCTACCTCTAATAATAATAATAATAATTGTCATCTGCTTTTTTTGGCGGGAACGCGGAAAAGTTCACGTCGTTGCATTGTATTATTTTTCAAAACTTGTTCTTTTTCTAGTGTTAATGTTTAAAATTGGTGGCATTTTACGCATTAAGTGCTGAACTATGAGCATGAGTGTGGGCAAGTGATATAATGTGGTGAAACGTGGTCTTTCCTGTTGCTTCCAAAACTCCATAGAAGCTTCTAGTAAAGTTGCCACCACTTTACTGGGGCATGACAGACTGGACTTTGACTACCTGACTTAGACTCGACTATGACTGTGACTAAGACTTGACATTACATAAAATATGCTATAGCACGATGAAAATTACAATACTTGACACTGGCTAAATACACTATGTGTGGAGCCAAAAAAAAAAAAGTGTCATCTGTTACAGGATAAACCGATGTGATTACGTTATAGGTTAACTGTTTGTGAAGTTATTAGTGTAATCGCAAGTTTGAATAAACAAGTGTAACATTGTGTCGGAGGAACATCCTTCCGGCCTGGTTTCTAAAGCATAACATCTAGTTATGTGTACCAAATATTCAAACAATTTGTGGAATGAAAGTTATGTAAGGCTTATTCAATAATCACATAAACAGCCGCTGCCTTTATAATTATATTCCTTGGATTGATGTGTTGTTTGAACCGTAGTTAAAGTAACCAGTGGTTAAAAATTCTAAAAAATTCTACCCAAGGCAAAAATTTGTTACAACTTTTTATCCAATTGGAGCACGTTTATTACAACAGTCGAACATGAAACGTATACTGTATTAGTTAGGGTCACTTTTTGCGTAGTAAAAATATGGCGATTACGTTGCGTTGCGCTTTAACTTTTCCATTTTGCGGTACAAATTATTAGTTATAAAATAAAACTTATTGTTATAAAAAAAATAAGCCTGTAGATAGATACATTGAAACATAACTTATCACTATGATTTATTACAATGGGGCGTCTTATTATAATGTAACATTTTAGAGTGTTTAAATGATTTTTTAGAGGTCAATTCACGATTTTTTTCCATCGAGAAAACTTTTCGTAGACGTATTTTCATTTCTGCAGATGGAAAGAGGATATGACCATTATTAACATGCACTTTATTTTTTATTTTTTTTCAACGGGCGTGTGCCTTTATTTTTTAAACTAACTACTATACTACTAAAACTAGTAAACTAGCTACACTATCTATTACAAAGAACATTTAGACTGTATACTAGCCGCGATGGCCTATAGACAGTCCAAATGCTCCAGCCCACTACCGGTAGACCTAGCGTACCACTTTTTTCAATCCTGTAAATGATATACATTTTGAGGCAATTACGTTCAAGTTAGTCGATTTGGGAGCATTCAGCACCTTAACTACCGATAAAAAAAACACACCCTTAGCTGGCTCTTACGGCATACCACGGATTGAATAATATTTCATGAAAAATGATTAATTGAAACCCTCGGTTAGGTTTAAATCAATTTTAGAAAACCATTTGTATTATTTAATTAATAATTTGTCCTTTACGGATAATAAGAGTACTTAATTGGTAATACCATGCTCTTTATCATTATAATTAAATAGAATAATTAAGTCACCAGGATAATATAAACTTCTTGATGTCACCGGTATAGTTAGATGGCTGGGGAAAACGTTCTTTACTGATTGGTTGGCAACTTGGCACACTGTTGTGATTGGTCGAAAAGACAGTTGCAAATATCAAAATCATTCTGACACTGCAGCTGTTACAGATTCCACCGGAAAATTGCGGGTACAACCACGGGGCGGGAGTTTTGGCGGGAACGCGGAAAAGTTCACGTCGGTGCATTGTATTATTTTACAAAACTTATGCTTTTTCCAGTGTTAATGTTTAAAATTGGTGGTGTTTTACGCATTAAGTGCTGAATTACGAACATGAGTGTGGGCAAGTGATATAATGTAGTAAAACGTGGTTTTTCGTGTTGCTTCCAAAATTCCATAGAAGCCTCTAGTAAAGTTGCCACCACTTTACTAGGGCATGCCTTAGACTGGATTATGACTTAGACTAGACTATGACTACTCTGACTGTGACTATAACTTGACTTTAAGTGAAAATTTCCATAATACGATTGAAGATGAAAAATTACAAAACTTGACACTGGCTAAATACACTATGTGTGGAGCCAAAATATAAGAAAAAAAAAACCACGGGGCGCTTCTAGTACCTACATTTATGATTAGGTAAGATAACTATGATAATAAGTATTGCATTTGACCTTTTTTTTAACGGGCAAATTGCCTTTATTACTCAAGCTAACTACTACAATAATAAAAACTAATTTGACCACATTTCTCCTGATGTTAAGCGACAATATGGCCGACGATGTCACGCTCGTCTATAAGAAACCTGTTCACTCTCCTCTTGAAAACGCCCAGATCACAGCTATTCGGAAACACAGACGCTGGTAAAGAGTTCCGCTGGATAATTACGTAATTCGCAACAAGTTTGCAACAGGCGTAAATTTTACAATCATTGCTGTCAAATATCACTTTGGCAGAGCATAAAGCGATCGAGCGCTAGATCACCTTCTCTCGGACGATAGATGAACTAAAAAGGGCATTATTTTGGTTCCATCTAATGCTGTTCTGCTGCTAGTGGCGCTAGTGTCAAAGGCCAAGTGCATTTAGCGACAGGCGAGCAACAGGCGGGTGACTTACGATTTCCACTGACATCTTGCGATCGATTGCGAAGTGTTTGCTGTCGCTGTGCTACTGCTGTTGCTTTGCTACTGCTGTTGTAAATTGTACATAATACGATAGAGGCTTTAGCCGTTCGCATTTCGAACCAAATGCTTGGTACGGAGAAGGCAAGTATGGGATGACGTGATGCGTATAACGAAACAGATATGTCATCGGCTGAGAGGCAGATGTACCTATAATTTATATGATCACGATCATAATCATGAGCATGAGAAGTGTTCGGGTCGATTGAATGTCGTTGTGATGGCTTTTTTATTGATTGTTAAACCAATTAAATCAATAGCCTTCTTAGCGTTGTTCGTTTTTGTTCGGTCTGCTATAGGTACCTACTGCGCAGAACAATTATTATAGTATCTACGCCAGGGACTATAATTAATTATGATAATATACATAGTCCACACCTTTCCTCAATGCTGCAAACTGTTTCTAACGGGCTGGAATACCTAAATATTCCATCCCGTTAGAAACAGTCTCATACAAACTGGCATCGCAAATCACAACACATTTTTTATATTAGTGCCGCTTAGTATAGACCTCAATTTGTTATCCGTACAGTAAGTACTACAGTAGACTTAGGCTGGGACTGGGACCTGGGTTGCAAATCTACAACCAAGTCATATATCGCACCATTTAACTAATAATTATTCTGACGACAGCTTTCAAAGTAACTTCATAATTTAACCGTTACTCTACCCATCATGGTTGTTATCGTTAAAAAGGCTTTTTTATGCTATGGGTAGCAAAAAAGCATACCTTCCCTCAGAAGGCCCTCCTAATGGGAAGATGTCCCGTCATCTATGCGTTGCTTACCCTGTGATAATACTCTTTAAACCCTCATTTTGAGATTCTGCATTCATTCATTCATTCATTTATTGTTGTAGCATTTAAAAAGGAGGTTGATGACAAATATTGAAGAGAATGTGAGACTTTTATCATGTTACGTTTAATGCTATGATGGCACAACTCATGCTGATTAAACTGACGGTTAAGGTTACGGTTAAACAGTTAATTTAACTGGGGATCGTATGTAATTATGGTGTAACCCGGCCTTAATAGTTGACAGTACACTGAAGATGTATCGTAACACATTGTTTTCTAAGAATAGGTACTTACACTGTCAATATTAACGTCGCACTGGAAGCCGTTGGTGACGAAAGCAACAGTCAGCAAATGATAGGTGATATCCGCTATGCTCGACGCCTGAAATGTAAACAAGCTATTGTTAGTATGAACTGTTTTGATAGCTTATATTGCAGCTTGGTATTTTGCGCCATTATAGAAGCGGTTCTGAAAAACAGAAGAATACAGGCAACAGGTGTTATTCTGGGTAATAGGGCGTTTCACACCGCGCTTGGTTCGCACCGCGGTGTGAATCACCCAAGTGCTCTAAATGAATAGGCTCTTTCGCACCGCGATGTGAATCGCCCTCTGCTATTAGAACACTTGGGCGATTTGCACCGCGGTGTGTACCGCCCATGTATTCTTTTTAAAGTGTTTTTGCATTCTATGTTCGCCTGTACATAGTTTTTTTAATGTAATCCATTAAGTGATGAGCTAGTCGTTCGCTTGGAATTAAGCGCTACGGCCGCCTATATTAGATTGCAGTGTCACTCGGACTCTAAATTAAAGTTTCGCGTGACACCGCGCACTGCGCACGTTATCCTGAGACATCACACAGTCTACAAAAGATTTCTAGACTGTAAGATCAGCTCTTAAGTCGCATTTGCCCAGTAATTTCACTAGCTACAACGCCCTTCAAACCGGAACACAGTACTTAGTGCTTGCACACTACTGCTTGGCGACAGAATAACTGGCAATGTGGTGGTACCTACCTAGACGAACTTTGCAGTAAAGTCTTACCACCTAGTACACAATACACATAATATTATTATGGTTATGTTTGTAAGTTAATGAAATCTGTTGGCTTAAGAAATAAAAATAAAATCACACAACTTTGTCCAATGGGTAGAGGGAGAAAATAATAAAACGGCAGTTAATTTCAGAACTCTTCTTTGATAGCGCGAGTTATAAACAGGCTACTCGCTCTACAGTATGAACATACTAATATAATACGAGCGTACTAATGTTAAAATGGTTTTCGGTTTAGGTTTTGTTTGTCTGAAAATGTATGAGCATCATTCGATAATTACACAGACCTACTATAAATCGCCACTTTAGACGTAGGGTAGGGCAAACAAGGTGTTTTTTTGGCACGTTTCCTGGCGTAATTAGAGCATTTGGAGCTTTGAATTTAATATATTTTATCATGTAATTAATTTCATTAAGTCTTTTGTGATGTCCGCAAATATCACCAATTTCCAATTTTACTGGGTTTTTATCGAATATATTTTTACAAAAAGAATAAAAATTGGTAGTGTATATTCCCAACAAACATACACATTTTGTGAAGACTTTATAATTTTGAAAAAAAATACTATATAAACACAGATATTATTAATTAAAACCGTCAAAATCAGTCATTTCGTGCGTTGTGTGTGTCGTAAGCGCCGCGCTGAAGTGCAGACTGAATTGATATTTAAGACTACAACGGTCGATGTTTCTTTGAACGAATTTTGGACCTGCTTATCTGGCCCTACCCTTCACCTTAATAGCTAACATAGATATATACAGGTTGGTTGGTTCGTAGACAGGATCCTTGGAGGATATGTTAAACAGGCTATCTTTTAAAATGTTGTAATTCAAGGTGAAACGTATCGTACCTACATAGGTATAAACACATTCTTTTACTGGACTAGATAGAACCTATTGTGCTATGTGAATTAATTGAGTGATTATTTTTTGTAAGTAGGTGCTTTATAGTTTTTAATGATATGACTCAATGTACCTACTTAAGTACTTCACTTAACTAAATATAAAATTGTGTTCCTTATAGTATTTTTCGACTCTGTTTTTTATTTAAGTAGGTACCTGCAATATTATACCTACAATATTTTAATTACTTAGTTACTTGCATAATTTATTTTGCATGTTTAAAGGTACCCAAGGGATCCTGAAATACATAGCGTAATTTACCTAACATTATTTTTATGTTATTTATTTTGGGTATTGCAACATAAAGTAGGTATGTAAACTTAACTAGGTTTTAAAAATCTGTAATTATTAATCTTGTGTTAGTGGACTTGTAAGAATTTTATTAGAGAGCAGTCCAGAGACATAATAATAGGTATAACTTAATACTAAAACACTATAATATAGGTAGGACCTACATAAGTATAAACTTATAATTAGGCAGAGGGTTTAAAGTAGTAACGCAGATTGTTCGTTTGGTTTTTGCTTATTGATTTGCTTATTGACAGTCTCTGTGTATGGTGGTTGAGCAGGTCGGCTCATAACCCGGATGTGTGGGGTTCGATTCCCGCTATAGGACATCAGGTATTTGTGCACAGGAAAAAAGCGCAAATACTTGTTCTTGGCCTAGGCGTTTGTGGAACCATGCATGGTTCCACAAACGCTACGCTACGCTACTTACTTTAAACCCTCTGCCTAATAATTATAAGTTTATACTTATGTAGGTTCTACCTATATTATAGTGTTTTAGTAGATTAAGTTATACCTATTATGATGTACGTCTTTGAACTTTTCTCTAGTAAAATTCTTAGAAGTCCACTAAGACGAGATCTGTGAATTTCAGATTTTTAAAACCTGGTTAGTTTATATGTAGGATTAAAAATAGCAAGCTAAGCGTTTGTGAACGTATAAATGTAACTGAAGTGTGGGAGTTTGTGAACGGATAGGGAGAGAGAGAGACGCAAGATGTGAATTAATGGTGGTGAAAGTTGTTTTCTGCGGTGTAAAAATTAAAATAAGTTTTAGTGAAAATACAGCCGGAATTTGCTGCCTCAAGCCCGCATTGTTTCATTGCCACGACAAACTTTCAATTCTATATTGTGGGGGCACGCACGGGATTTGGCTACAACGAGAAATTCAATTCGTCGGATGGAACGACCGCGTGGTGCGTGATGGCGGCATTTTGTGCGGCGTTGTGGTGAAAATATAGATGAAATTACAATTATTGGTGTTGAAGAAGACGTCAAGACGGACGCGTTAAGACGTATTATTGTGGTGCAAAGAAGATATTTTGAGCGGTGGAGACGTTTTGCTACGAGAATGTCGAAACGTAGTGACGAGGTTATGGCGGTGCCGGCAGTGCAAACGGCGTGTGCGGCAATGCCTTCCTATCAAGATGGACTTATACCAAAATTTAGCGGTACTGATAAGACATATTCGGCGAGCAAGTGGGCGCAAGACGTCGAGGAGAATGCAGAAATTTTTCAGTGGTCAGCACTGCAAACTCTTTTCATAGCACGACGATCACTTACCGGAGTAGCGGCTATGTGGCTGAAAACTGAAAAAGTATTTAAATCGTTTGAAGAACTGAAGAGCGCGCTTATAAAAGAATTCCCAGATACGATTAACTCTAAAGAAGCCCATGAATACTTATCCACCAGAAAGAAGCAAAAAGATGAGACGTATTATGAGTACATGTTGCATATGAAAGAATACGGTAAACGAGGGAAAGTCGCTGATTATGTAACTATACAGTACATAGTCGACGGGATCAGCGACTACGAGAATAACAAAGCTATCCTTTACGGCGTTACGACGTACAGCGCTTTAAAAGATAAGTTGGCTATCTACGAGGCTATGAAGAAAAACATGATGAAAACACCAATAAAAGTGCAAAGACGCCCAATACAATCATCATCATCAGCAGCACAAAATCGAGATGATGCAAGACGCTGTTTCAAATGTGGAGACCGAGGACATTTATCTACATCATGCCAGAAGGGAGTAAAATGCTTCAAATGTGGCGCGTTTGGGCACACTTCACTCCAATGTAACGGTACTGCCAACATAGCGAAGTTTAATCAAGATGGCAGAAGAAGCGATCCATCTTCGTTCGAAAATCCACAGAAAAATCAAAGAACGATGTGTGCGAAGTTGCAGCGAACGGCGGCGCGAGAGTTTGAAATTGAAGGAACGCAAACGTCAATGTCAGATGATTATCGCGAACGTCATGCGGTGTTGAGCGTAAACAATCAAGAAAACAACAGAAAATCGACGAAATTAATAAAAATAAGTGGTGTAGAAGTTGAAAGCTTAATTGATTCAGGCAGTGATTTAAATCTTGTGACGGACGAACTATTTTTTAGTTTAAATGAGGGACATTTCACTAAAGAAAACTTGCAGTTAACTGGATTAGGTTCGACGAAAATTAGTGTGCTAGGAAAGTTTAACAGCACGATTAGCATTGATGGATGTATCTTAAATATATTATTCTATATAGTGCCAAAAAGTACGATGCCTTATGATGTGATTTTAGGTCAACCATTTTTAGAAAAAGTTACAGTTGTTTTTGACAAAGGTTCAGTCAACATCATTGCTCAAAGTGATGGTGGTTTGTTGCAGTGTTTGATTTCAGAAGTTCACCCTCAACCTAAGTGTTACATACCCAGTGATGACATCCGTGTAGCAGCCCAGGAGTTAGTGCAGTCATACAAACCTGCTCAAGTGAAGGAGGCACCTATTGAGATGAGGATTATTTTGAAGGATGAGATACCTGTAGCTCAGCGGCCAAGGAGGCTGTCGTTGTATGAACAGAAGATAGTAGATGAACAGGTAGAAGAATGGCTGGATAAAGGTATTGTAAAACCAAGTTTTTCTGAGTATGCTAGTCCATTGGTATTGGTCAAAAAGAAGAATGGTTCCATCAGAGTGTGTGTTGATTATCGTAAGATAAATAAAAAGATGGTAAAAGATCAGTTTCCTTTACCTGTAATAGATGATCATCTCGATAAGTTGTCAGCTTCGAAGATATTTAGTAAACTTGATTTAAAAGATGCATTTTTTCATCTGAAAATTAATGATGAGTGTACAATGTATACATCTTTTGTTACTCAGTCAGGACAGTTTGAATTTACTCGTGCACCTTTTGGATTATCAATTTGCCCTAACTATTTTACACGTTTTGTTAATATTATTTTCAGGGAGATCATAGCAAGAGGATATTTACTAGTGTTTATCGACGATCTCTTGATTAGTGCTGAGACATATGAAGAGGCGTTACAAAGACTGAAGGAGGTGTTGACTGTGGCGTCAGAATATGGCTTGATTATAAACTGGGAGAAGAGTGATTTACTGACTACTAGAGTGGAATACCTTGGTCATATAGTGGAGAATGGGACGGTGAGACCTGCTACAGAGAAAGTGGATGCTGTGATGAAATTTCCTGAACCACGGACGGTAAAACAGGTACAAAGTTTTATAGGATTGACTTCCTATTTCCGTAAATTTATCGAAAGCTATTCAGCTATAGCCAAGCCGTTGACAGATTTATTAAAGAAGGAAAAACAATTTATTTTTGAAGATGAAGAAAGATTAGCATTTAATACCTTAAAGAAGAAGTTGACAGAGAAACCAGTTCTAAATATTTTCAGTCCAGGTCTAAGCACAGAATTGCACACTGATGCTTCACAGCAAGCTTTTTCAGCAATTTTATTACAGAGAAATCCTAATGATCAACTATTACATCCGGTATATTATATGAGCAAAAAGACTACAGACGCTGAGAAAAAATATTCAAGCTATGAGCTCGAGGCTTTGGCTGTGGTGGAAGGTGTAAAAAAATACAGAAGGTACTTGTTGGGAATACCATTTAAAATTGTGACGGATTGCTTAGCATTTGAGATGACCCTAAGAAAAAAGGATTTGACAACCAGAGTAGCGAGATGGGTTCTACTTTTACAAGAATATGACTATACCATTGAACACAGGTCAGGTACCAGGATGAGGCATGTGGATGCACTTAGCCGTAATCCCTATGTTGGAGTGGTAACAAGAAGCATTCATGAACAGCTAAAGAAAGCTCAACAAAGCGATGATAAGCTACAAGCTATAATGGAAGTACTAAAAGAAAAAACCTACTTAGATTATTATCAGCAGAATGGTATACTTTACAGAGGAGAAGAAGGGAAAATAGTGGTGCCAAATGGGATGGATTATGAAATTATAAAAAGAGTACATGAAAATGGTCATTTTGGAAGAAAGAAGATGATAGAGTTGTTAAATAAAGAATATTACATAGAGAACATAACAAAGAAGATAGAGGAGGTTATAGTTTCCTGTATTCCTTGCATATTGGCCACAAAGAAAGAAGGAAGACAAGAAGGGTTTTTAAACACTATTGATAAAGAAGATATCCCGCTAAGTTGTTTACACTGTGACCATATTGGTCCGCTTTCTGAGACTAGAAAACAATATAATTATATTTTAACTGTGGTGGATGCATTTACAAAGTTTGTGTGGCTCTTTCCAACTAAATCAACTACAGCTAAGGAGACGATTGAAAAATTGAGATTGCATCAAGAGATATTTGGAAACCCAGGTCTTCTTATTACTGATAGAGGAAGTGCGTTTACTAGCAATGATTTTGCTGACTACTGCAAGACAGAAAACATTAGTCACAAAACCATTACCACAGGAGTTCCGCGTGGTAATGGCCAAGTGGAAAGAATTCACCGTATCCTGATAGCAGTACTTACCAAGTTATGCATAGAAGATGAGAAGCAGTGGTACAAGCATGTCGGCAGAGTACAGAGGTGCATTAACAGTACATACCAGCGAAGCATTGGGACCAGTCCGTTTGAGCTGTTAATAGGAACCAAAATGAGACAGAGAGAAGATCTAGACTTAATTACTTTATTACAGGAAGAATGTAGAGAACAGTTTTTACAGAAGAGGGATGACATGAGAGCAGAAGCTAAGATACAAATTCTAAAAGTGCAGGAAGAGAACAGGAAGACCTACAATAAAAAGAGGAAGGAGAGTAAGCAGTACAATACTGGTGACCTAGTCGCCATCAAGAGAACACAGTTTGGAACCAGCATGAAGTTAAAAGCTAAGTATCTAGGGCCGTACAAGGTGGTGAAAGTCATAGGCAGGGATAGGTATGCAGTGGAGAAAGCTGAGTATGCAGCCGAGGGTCCCTGGAGAACAACCACTGCAGCAGATCACATGAAGCGCTGGCCTGAGGTGAGTGACTGAACCATTGCCTAAACTTTCATTTATATTTCTAAACTATTCCAAAACCTAAGATCTATTCTATTTTACTGAATCACAGAGTGTGAGGCACTGTATTTTGGGTACTAAAAATAGAACTATTGTGTGAAAAAGTAGGTACTTACCTAAATACCTATAAACTTATAAGATGTTTATGAAGCGGATGTATAAATACTTTTTGAACAAAACTTTTACTGTATTTGAATCTAATTTAGTGTAAATCTATAATATAAACCAGAGGTTAATCTAATTTTGTTGTAGTTAACTATAGAATAGCTATTAATTAAAACTTAAAACTAATTGTGTGAAAAAACCTAGAAATAAGATGTAAATTAACCTAATGCTAAAACCTAAAACTTATGCTAAGAATCTATTGCTTAAAACTAAAATAATTATTGTGTTAAAACTAAAGGAAAGATGAAAGGAAATGAAACCAATGTTTTGTTGTGAGAATTTGTTTATTTTATTGTTATAATTAGAAAGAAAATGTAAAACCTAAAAGGAAAAAAAAACTTGTGTTAGTGTAGTGTAGTTGTGTAGTAAGGGTTAGTAGATAAATATGATATACTGTTAGAATAGATATAAAAATGATATGTGATAGAAATAAATAATTTTGTTGAGTTGTTGTAAGAAAGATTAGTAGCTCTTTATTTTGAAGTAGGTTAAGAAGCTGTGTTATTGTTAGTTAAAATATGTAAATAAGATAGGAAGAATAAATAAAATAATAGGTAGATAACTTAAACATAATGTAAAAAAAAAAAATATTGTTAAGATAAGCGGCCTTGTAATAACAGAAAGTAACTTTATAATATGTAAAAGGTAGAGATAGATGAGTTTTTTTTTGTTTTGATGTTTATAATACAATGTAACATTTTGAGTCTGGAGGCCAGACATTACAGGATGGCCGAGTTGTAGGATTAAAAATAGCAAGCTAAGCGTTTGTGAACGTATAAATGTAACTGAAGTGTGGGAGTTTGTGAACGGATAGGGAGAGAGAGAGACGCAAGATGTGAATTAATGGTGGTGAAAGTTGTTTTCTGCGGTGTAAAAATTAAAATAAGTTTTAGTGAAAATACAGCCGGAATTTGCTGCCTCAAGCCCGCATTGTTTCATTGCCACGACAAACTTTCAATTCTATATATATACCTACTTTATGTTGCAATAACCAAAATAAAACTAAACTACTACAAAACTAAAACTATAAAATTAACAATATAATCCAAAACTAATCTAACAAACCACTACCAGTTGGCAAAGTGCCCAGATTACTGGCAGCATTGCCACGTTGAATGGCAATGCTCAACCTTTGGCCCAAGTAGAGGCCAGCATTTTGGTCACGCGTTGCTTCGACCAGACGTTTGCAGAGATCTTTAACAATTTGGTGTGCACTTGGTCTGCTTGGTCAACTACGAGGACCATAGTCCTCGTAGTTGCTGGGTCCCAGATATAGGGAATCCTAGTTAGGGTCCAGGATCTATTTATGTGATCGTTGGGCGTTACTTATTTTTATTATTTACTTATTATTTATGCATATAAATAATATTTTTTTAAAAAGAGATTAACTTACCAAATGCAAATATCCGATAATCATGCACAATGGACGTAGTCTCATTCCACAGAATCGACCACCTTCCGTCATTTTGCAAGTAGACGGTTCAAACACACACAAAACTGTCGCTGAAATAAAAACAAAACGCGTATCTCTAGCTCTATCAAAACATATAATAAGGAAAAATGTGACAAAAACGATCCCGTTCCGTATCAATTTCTTTTTTGATATTCACTTACCAGTTAAAAAAAACTGCAATGAAACACTGGTCAAGAACACTTCTCAACGAATCGTATTTGATTTTTAAAAGGAAATAATTTGAAATTCGAACTTGACAGCGACCGAACGCTAAGTCCACACTGCAATGTTTCATGCGCACGCTCACAACACAATACACACACAATAATGAATGTATGCGTCAACGCTATCGTAGCGTAGATGTGTGCGTGTGAGGTTTACGTAGTAACTGATACATAATCTGTAGCTCTGTAGTGAGGTTCGCGTATTTATTTAATTGCGTACACGTGACGTGTGTGGTATACATGTATGCGTGTGTGCGTGACTGTGGCGGTTTGTTTTTATACGTGCATGTGTAAGTTAAGAGCGAGACGAATTCAGGACACGAGGGCGAGGGGTGGGAAATCTTTTATCTATTTAGCTCAGTCACGTACAAGTTTAGTGTACAATGTAAATAGATGCTAATCATAATGAGCTATTCTAATCTAGCAAATACGTTCTTGTACAATAAAATTTAAACATTAAGCGAATGTTTGCCGTTCAGAGGTTTTTGAAATAGTTAACTAACCAAGCCATAACGATTGGTCAGTGTCTATGTTCTTACGTCTCGCTCACACAAATGGAGTGAGCATGTGATTTTAATGCATATTTTATGCATGGCAATTATCATTATCAAGCTACCTACAACAGATTAAATACGCATAATGATTAAGTGCATTCTAACCCACGCTTTGTCAATTTGGTTGTAGACAAGTGACTCAGGACTGGGAGACGTAACCAGACTAAGCAAGAAGTAGTCTACTTTTATATTATGTCTTCATATTATAACTGTGTTGTGCAGTCGGTATTCGGTATTTACTTGGTTTATTATGACCGATCTTATCTCACCGGAAGACCGGAGGTCGCAGCGTAGGCTGGCCCCACTAGGTAGACCGATAATCTGGTGAAAACCGCGGGAAGCTGATGGATGAGGAAGGCAAACAGCCGCTCAAAGTAGCGCTCTGTGGAAGCCTATGTTCAGCAGTGGACGTCTTCAGGCTGTGGATGATGACGATGATCATGATGGAGAAAAACTCGTGCAGAGTTGACTAATAATTATGGCAGTGGCAGTGTGGCAGTGTGTCATGAATAAATGTATTTTCTTTCTTTCTTTCTTTCAGTGAACCTTAATAATAAGTTCACTCAATTTCTTGTTTACATTCTTTCAATAATTGAACGGATAATGTTTTTTTTATTACGTATTCTAAACCCCCTGACCTGATGGGTCTAAAAACCAGTGTAATATATACAGGACGCTTTTTAAGAAGTAACAGTTGCGGGCATCCTGCCCCGTTACGTCCTAAATCCGTCCCTGTGTAACTGGTGAGTGTTCTTGGAAAGCCCCCCGTGTTACAATGGCATTTGTAAGGAGATTTTACAAGGAAATGATTATAAAACACGAATGGTTTTCTTATCGGTTAGTTAGTGCATGTGTTAGCCGACCAGTAAGGTGGAGAGTCCCCACTGAAAGTACCTAATCTTATTTAAACTGACTATCCATCCCACTTTAAATAAGTTTACTTACTTAGAATAAGTTTTATAAGTTTTCTTATGAATTTTGCAGGCAAGGTGTAAGCCCAAAATCAACAAAACAAACTTTTTTGATGTCACTAATGTGCCGAATAAACTAATGTGTTAAAATAACTATATGAAAAAACTTATGTCAATAGAAAAAAAAAACAAAAAACAGGAATGACCACACAAAACTTAATAAGTAGATACTTTAGTTTTTCTAAAATAAAATCATCTAACGACCCAAAAAAATTGTATATTTATTTGTGTTGTGATACCGGTTGTTTTGCATCTGGTACTCGTTGCTTTTTTTACCGTGCAGCAATTATTAAAAACCCCGCACGTCACTAACGGGAATAATATCAAATAACACCTATAATCCATATTTTAGGTACTACGGACACTTTGCTATGGAATTTAGTTGAATTTTCGAAAATCTGTTAGTTTAGTTATTACAAATATATAAATCTGGTTGGATACGCAATACTTGGTGTGATGGCAATTCGGATTTAAAAAAAATGGAAATGATTACCTTTGTAATGCAGAAGCTGGATACATGGCAACACCAATTGGCATGAAGCTTATTGCAGACTCTTATTAGGAAGAGGATGCACAAGAGTTGCATAGTTTGTCCATTTTTTATCGGCTGCATTTTGGGGGGCGTGCGCAGGATCTCCATCATCCAGTTGCTAATAGTTAATGTAGATAGGTGTTTAAATAACTTTACCTTCCATAAGGTGAGCATTTCTACTGTGATTAAAACTTTTAAATCACTTAAATTGAAAACATCTGAAGACATTTGGGGACTATCCGTTAGGTTTGTTAATAACTTTATTTATATTCTTGCTCCTTATTTGGCTCTAGTGTTCAATGAATGTATAGACAATGGTGTATTTCCGAACCTCATGAAATGCAGCAAAATTGTGCCACTTTTTAAAAAAGGCTGCAAGAATGATCCTGGTAACTTCAGGCCAATTTCAATACTGCCCGCCTTGAGTAAAGTTTTTGAGAAACTTATCTTGAACCAGTTAACTGCCTTCTTCAACTGTAACCATTTGTTATACAGTAAACAGTATGGGTTCTCCAAAGGATGTTCCACAACGGATGCTGCAGTGGATCTAGTAGAAAGTGTTTTCGGAGCTTGGGAGACGTCAAAGGACACTCTTGGAGTGTTTTGTGACTTATCTAAAGCTTTTGATTGCGTTCACCACGAAATACTTTTGGCAAAGCTTTCTCATTACGGAATTAGAGGTCAGGCACTCGATTTAATGAAGTCTTACTTATCAGAAAGAACTCAAGCGGTTGATGTAAATGGTGTTCTATCCAACTCTTTGCAGGTTTCAATTGGGGTTCCTCAGGGTTCCATTTTAGGTCCTTTTCTCTTCTTAGTTTATATGAATGACCTCCCCTTCCTAGTTACTAAAATTTGTGACATAATCTTATTCGCAGATGACACTTCATTGCTATTTAATTTAGATAGAAAATCTGTAGATACCACTGGTATCAATAATATGTTATGTACAATTAACAAATGGTTCAGTGCCAACAATCTAATGCTCAATGCGAGTAAGACAAAGTGCGTTAAGTTTTCTTTAGCAAATCATCCGACTTCTTTTGATATTTATGTTCACAATAATAAGCTTGACATTTTGAATAGTTCTAAATTTCTTGGTCTGACACTCGATTCTAAGCTCACATGGGCAGCACATATTACTGAGCTTTCAGGTAAACTTAGTTCTGCAGCATATGCCATACGAAAAATCAGAGAATTATCTGATGTGAAAGCTGCTAGGATAGTTTACTTTAGTTACTTTCATTCTCTGATGTCATATGGCATATTGCTGTGGGGGAATGCCGCTGACGCTAATAGTATTTTCATTTTGCAAAAAAGGGCGGTGAGAGCCATTTATGCACTGGGATCTAAGGAATCCTTGAGGGAGCTCTTTAAAACGATTAATATTTTGACTATGCCATGTTTATATATATTTACTAGTATTATGTATGCACGTAAACACTTGTATAAGTACAAAAGTAATAGCCATCATTACGGAACTAGAAATAAGGACAAACTTAATTTACGCAGAACTAGATTAACGAAGGTAAACAAGTCATTTGTAAATAATTGTGCCCGTTTTTACAATCTTGTTCCTGACTCCATTTTAGTGCTAAATGAAAAGCAATTTAAGAAAAATATCAAGAGTATTTTAATGAAAAAGGCATATTATAGTGTAACTGATTTCCTATCTGACCACAAATACTGGAAATCCCTTGACTTAACACAACAGTTATTATTCTGATTTTCAACATATTTTAATACAATATTATAAATTTATTATTTTAATGACGTTTTTTATTCTTACAATACAATTACTTATTTACATTTTATACTTATTACAAAGTTTTTTGTTATTAGAATGACTTTTGCATCATGTTAAATATGTGTTAAATTATTTTAAATTTTTAAATTTTGTGTTTTGTTAAAATTTCAAATTTTTAGCTCTCATTTTTACAAAATATGTACAACTGTATTTGTTTTATTTAATTTATTATTTGTTATTGTTGTAGTACAAATTAATATGTATTGTTATAAAATGACTTTCATAAGTGTACATTGTGCCTATATGACAATAAATGAATTGAATTGAATTGAATTGAATCCATCTCCATCATTTAACCATCGGAACAAGGCGTGGCGAGTCGTTGCATCCCTTTGTCGTGAACTTGCCTCAAGTCCGTACAAAGCATAATGCTAATATTTTATTATTCGAACGGCTGAGACTTTATCTAACTACAAAAATTACCTACACATGAAACCGGGAAATGCTATCTGCATCATTATCAGAGCAATGTGCATTCGAGTTATTAACAATGAAAATAAATTATTTACGGTTGTTTTCCTCAACCATTATCAACCACAGATTAAACAGCAGTCATCGTAACCAGTAGGTATTGCAATACAGTTAGTCATTCTTTTTTGCTCTTGACCATTTGATTATTTATACTGGTGTTTGCGATTGACTTAACATGATAACTATGTAACTAATGCTTTATTATGAAACTCTTTTTCTCTATCAACCACCCTTTTTATTGGTCCTCTCCTCTGTTCCTTTAAGTCTCCACACTTTTCTCTCTTCTCCCATCTCCCCTTTCCTTTTTACCATAGTGAGCTGTACAGCCTTGATACTTAATCCCTGTGCCAAACTCGTTTAATAACACGTTTATCTGTTGAGTATTATGATTATTGAATATGTAATCCATTATGCACTGGTGTAACTTGTTTATAAATTATTTGTGTTGGTGGTATGCCTGCCCCGCGGGCGAGTTTACTACTTTTTAAAATAGCGCTAGTAGCGTTTATTCCCATTAGAAAACCAAGTTTGATAACTGGTTATCTAGTGGGAAGAAAAATTCCCGTTTTATTATTGCTTATGAATCAGGAATATATTTTTCCCATTGGAATACCAACTTTGATAACTGATTATAAAAAATATCCTGTTTTATTAATGGTTAAGAATCAGGAAAATATTTTCCTCAGCTGGCCTGAAAGCTATTCATGATACTGAGATGATGAAGAAATAGCAGAACAGGCTGGCTGGTCTGGTTCCGATTAGAATCAGATCCGGTAACAACCGGTTTCATTTAATAGACACAAGGAATACTGGTGACGTGCAGTCATTAATGAATATCCGACATTGAAATGAAATTCCGGTGGCGGTGGCACCACTACACTATGCCCTTGTCCATTCTGGTTAAAACGACTGTGGTGTGGTGTCATTGTTGACGTATTTTGATCCTCCATTTGACACACCACTTTTTTACTATATATTGGCGCTGTATAGTCCTCTGTCTGTACTGGGCCCAGTACAAACCAAGCATGGGTCATGGCGGAGAAGGAAGAACAGAGAGCTTGGAGAACTGGTGGCTGAGTCAAACATCATCGGCGAAATAAAGGCTCACATATTTCGCTGGCTTGGCCACATCGAACGGATATGGGAAAGGATCGGGCTGTAATGTGTAGTAAACTAGTGTATGTAGGACGCCCAAGTGTCCGACATCTAGCTGGCCGTCCTAGGTGGCGCTGCAGTGATGGGCCACTGCATTATGCTAGTTACTTTTTGGTATAGTCATGCCTTCTTTATATTAAAAAGACTCCTGGAAACAAACATTTTTTTAATGTAAGCGAATGACGTGATGAGCTAGTCGTTCGCCTGGTGTTAAGCGTCACGGCCACCCATTACAGATTGCAGTGTCACTCGGAAATCTAAATTAATGTTTTGCGTGACACTGCGCACTGCGCACGTCATCCTGAGACATCACACAGTCTAAAAAGGATTTCTAGACTGTGAGATCAGTTCTTAAGTCGCATTTGCCCAGTAATTTCACTAGCTACAATGCCCTTCAAACCAGAACACAGTAGTGCTTATACACTAATGCTTGGCGGCAGAATAACTGGCAAAGCGGTGGTACCTTTCTAGACGAACTTTGCAGAAAAGTCCTACCACAACAACAAGATACAAGATGCAGTAGGCTGCTTATAAAGAGAATCAGTTCCTGGTCTTAGATGGTACCGTATACCTCTCGTTTCATCCCCAGTAACTATTAGGTTTGCCAACATGCCACATCAAGCGTTTCACTGACTTTCTTATTATGAAAACTGATATGGAATGGACTTGCTTCCCGATTCCTTAACATTACATTTCTAATTTGGGTCTTTTTAAGACTATAGTGACTCGGCCCCTTTATCTGCGCACTACATTTGACTGCATGGTCGCTTAACGTTATTTCGCGCCATCTAGCACCAAACTAAACACAGCTTGTACTATGGGAACCAGATAACTGATAGAATACTTAGACACTTTTCGTTTGCAAATACAATACATAGAATACAATATCACACCCAGACACAGAACAACCATCGATGTTCATCACACAAATGTTTGTCCCAGCTGGGAATCTAATCCACAACCTATAGTTCAGAAGGCAGAACTACTACCAACTTAGCTATCAGGCCAGTACGTTATAGATGAGTGAAACGGTGGTCTATTTATATACTTAAAAAATGCGCTTGGCGTCAGTTTTGAATAAGTAGTACTTGGAACAGAGTGAATGACCACCAAAATCTTTGGGTTTAATAACGGTATTCTTGACCTATATGATCTGGGAACTTACCAGCCTCTTAGAACAATTCCAATGAACACCTAACTAAAGCGCGATTCAAATGAAAACTTCAAGTGAATGCCTATAATACAATGAGTACTGTTTGCATTTGAATCGCTCTTAGAGGTGATGGTAAGGCCCCAGATGTGGTAATGGTACGCCTTGGTACGAGCATTTTCGCTATAATTTAAAATCTGAAAAATATACATACAAGATGTCAGGGTCAACGCTCTGAAAAACCTCTAAAGCAGTTCAAGCACTATTTCGTTATGGTTTTATTATTGTCGCAAGGACAATAAACACACACTGTCATAGTTAAGATAACTATTGTCTTAAATAGCTACGCAGGCATGTGTGTGTGTGTACCTAATTGTGTAATGTATGATTGATGATGTATGACTATTGTGGAGGTATTACAATAATTACGAAGCCCGTCTGTTTTATTTGTCTTTTCTAACACTCAATATAATAATATTCCTTTAGGCTTCTGAAAAATGGACGTTGTGGCAAGCGGTGATCAACTATTTCTATTACTACTATTACTTATTCTGTGAATTATGCAACGCAAATTACCAATAAAGCACTGCCTTCAACAGCATGAAGACGTCAACTGCTTAGCATAGGCCACCCCCATAGAGTGCAACTTTAAACGGCTACTTGCCTCCTGCATCCATAGGCTCCTTGCGGTTTTAACCAAATCGTCGGTCCACCTAGTGGGGAGTGGCCCACGCTGCGTCTTCTGGTTCGTGGTTGCCACCTGAAAACCTTTTTTCCCCAATTCTACGAGCGATGTGGCCTGCCCATTACCATTTCAACTTGCTAATTCTGAGAGCTATAATATATCGGTCACTTTAGTTCTCCTGCGGATCTCCTCATTTCGGATTTAATCCCGCAGGGAAACACTGAGCATAGCAAAACATTGTATTCAGGACAATTGCAATTTTTCAATGCCTAAAAAGTCCAAAAGACCTGATTGCAGTGCTATTAGGGACAACGACAATCGATAACGTCCGGTGGCAAGCAGCACAGGTGGGCTATTTTCAATGCATTATGTATCACAAATGCCGATGCCTTTTGAATATTATATGCGAACCAGATGGACAGCGTGTGAAGAACCCGTGAGTAATTTATTTAAAAGTGCCTTTAGAGAGTGTTTATTGGACGTTATGTGATTTAACTGTGACAGGTTTAAGATTTTCCTTGAAATGATCAAACGATGAATGAGAAGTACTATTTTTAAAGGCATGAAATGCTGCTTTTGGTTTTATTTCTCAGGTACCATCTACGTTTTTAGTCGTATCATAAGCTTTCACAGAGTAGTGTAATAGTTTTGGTTTCAAATGTAACAGAAATGTATTAAAACGCACGGGTTTCGGCTCTTAGTTTTATTTCTCAGGTAGACTGACTATATACGGCTTCAGTCGTATTGGTGAAATAAAAATTAGTCTTGAAGGCTACAAAAGTACTGATCATGGGATTATTCAATCGATCTGGAGATTGTTTATTTATTATTTATAGATTTTTATTATGCGATAAGCCGTGCTGTACTTGCTAAGCCACGGGCAGCAGGTAGTTTTAGAATAACATAATAGAAAACCCATAGAAATATATCTAGGGTTCCTCTAAGCAGGTACCTACTTTGGAGTTTTAAAACTCTTACGATAATACCGCAATGAAGGAAACAAGCAAATTTAATTTAGAATATATTGCATTAGAATTATTTCCCTTTAGCATAATTTTTGTTTGGTGTAACCTAACAGTATTTTTTTTCCTGTTTACCAGCCAGTTACCAAACTTGGTATTCTAACGGGAATAAACGGATAGAAATACCTACGAATAAGTATCTACAGCCGTAGGTAGACATAGGTATAGACAGACAGAAACCGGAGCTTTATAGGGTCCCGTTTTTACCCTTTGGGTACAGAACCCTAATAATCTTCTGATTTTACCGTGACTCCTCTTTTCTTTATAAGTTTCTGAGGACGCCTCCTATGACTAATTTTCTAATCATCATCATCATCACAGCCTGAAGACGTCCACTACTGAACATCGGTCTCTCCCAAAGAGCGCCTCTTCGAGCGGTTGCTTGCCTCCTGCATTCTTCGGCACCCCACGGTTCTCACCAGACCATCGGTCCACCTAGTGCGGGGCCAGACTACGCTACGTCTTCCGTTTTTTAGTCGCCACTCGAGAACCTTTCTTCCCCATCGGTTGTCAGTTCTACGATCGATGTGGTCTGCCTATGCCCACTGCCACTTCAACTTGCTAAAAGCTATACCGGTGACTTTAGTTCTCCTGCGGATCTCCTCTTCCGGAGCTTATCTCGCAGGGAAACACCGAGCACAGCTCTTTCCATAGCTCGTTCTGCGACTTTGAGCTTACTAATGAGGGCAACAGTAAGAGACGACGTCTCAGTGCCATAAGTCATCATGGCAAAACACGTTGGTTGAGAACTTTAGTTTTCAGTGAATTTTCTAATGCCAATACTAATAACAGCCAATAAAATGCAACGATTGCCTATTGAATATGCAATATACAAAGGTCATAAAATAGTGTCAGATCAACGTTGAATCAATAGCACTTTAACAATCGAACGGCGAGAACGAGATTAGTCCGTGGACCCGGATACAGTACACAACAATCTCTCAGCATTACCCCACGACATAGATAACATAGCTAGTAATACTTAAGTAGAGGATTCATATAACAAGCCGTTTGATTACGACACTTACTCATTTTAAGTGCACTTAGAATATATGAATCGGACTCGAACCTATACCTACTGACCAATAAGTATAGATCTATTCGGACAGGTTACGGTGGTTACATTTTGGTGAGCTCAGTACCGCGTGCGCGGTACCTACTGAGCTCGCAGCGTCGCGTCCGTCGGTTTGACCAAATAGATCTGGTTTCATGTATTCACATATGAATAAGAGCATTATTTAAAATTATGAAATTATTAATAGTAGTTTAGAAAAATTATGAACTTTATTTTGGTAACAATATTTTGTCGATGTAATATAAAACTATGGAGATATTTGACCTTTTGTTAAAGCCTTTTTTAATAAAAATCAAATTTAATTTAATATTTTTTTAATTACTTGAAAGGCAAAAATCAAAAAACTGTTCTGCCATTATGGAAGTACGGGATGTATTTAGTGGAGTATAGTTTAGTTTGGAGACTTACATTACACAGAATTTGCAAATTAGAGCTCTCAAATGGGGTCTCTGAGTGTTTTTGCCAAAACGAATACCAGGAGAATGACGATTACTAAATAAATAGGTAAGATACCTAAAACCTGCTCTGTCACGATCGAAGAAGATGAAATGAAGGGTATTATCCATATAATGGCTAAGTATAGACATCAAAGATATGCATCAAATATCGACGACGAAAACCTTGCAACTACGCATAATTTTGTAACAGCAGCCATACGTGAGCATACGCTACGCAATGGCTACAAGAATTAGACCCCGTCGTTCTTTAAAAAATCCAGATAAATGATGTTTTACCAGCGTTCTAAAACCAATACAGCCATAAATTGGGTTTAAGTGTGAATCCTTGGATTGTACTCGAATAGAAAGTTTGTGATGACTTTCATTAATGTGAGTGCATATTATTACTGTGCAAAATACAGAATTAATATTAAATACCACGGAGTCACTATATTGTTTTTAAAGCGACTTTTAGAAAAGTAGCCGGTTCTTTATTTTTCTGTACATTTTTTATCATTATTTGTAAGTAGACTAGACTTAGACTTAACTTTGTACAAGTATTTATAAAACTTGATTGACGTAAACTTGATGCTGGCTAAATACGCTAGTCGTGCGTGGATTCATAATATTAAAAAATAACACTTTTCTTCTCTCAGTGAACAAAATAGGATTTTGCAAACTGCTCTCGCAGCAAAAGGTGTCTGTTCGAGTTGCTGAGGCGAAATTTATGTTAACTTAAAAAATGTGAATATTTATAAATCTAAACAAAATGGCCGTAAGTGCCAAATTTTGTTCTAAATAATTCACTCTAACTTTATTGTGAACTACCTATTTAGTATTAGAACAGAATTAGAGTCTAAAATCATGACATGAACTCTCTTTTAGTTCGCTTTAATCGGCTAAAACCCATCCAAACTCAATCTTCATCTAAAACTACTCGTACGTATAATAATACTATACGTTATTATTCACTCAATTATTACATTTTCTTAGATTTAGGTTTTGTTACAATATTCATATATAAATAAATTACAAAAATACTATAAAAAAAATCCTAAACCTAGAGAGCCGCCGGCAGCGGGGCAGGACCCAAGCTACCGGTGGTTAGGGCTGCAGAGTGAGGAACCTCCTGACAATGCGTGCCGTGTCAAGGAGTACTGCCTTCTGTTGGATAGCCCGCACCTGATCCGACAGACGTTGTTCGGATGCGGCGACGGTTGGCTCAAGGTTCTGAAACAGTGACAGCATCCTATCTCGGTACGCAGTCAGGCTGCTTCCCCCTTCTATAGCCCCGTAATAGGCGCGCATGCAGTTCTCATTCATACTTTGAGTCCATCGCATGCGGTGCACTATACCACCGGTAGCGGGGGCCGGGTGCGGAGCAGGTTGCCCCGCAGGCCCCAAGCGTGCCGGCAGCGGTGGTCGCCCAGGTCGCGCAGGTGGTGTCGGCGGCGGAGGCGACGGTGGCCCGCTCTCATCACTCGATGCGGTGGTGTCGGGGGGAGTACCATACTCATCCCCCGACGACGAACTTGGAGATGACGGGGCGGGCGGTGGTGAAGGTCGTGCGTTTTGTGTATCCGCTTTTTATAATTATTATTATATTATATTACTATACGTTATTATAAGTATACGAATATCATATTCTGCCTGGCTTCTATCCATAATTAGGTATCATATCTGTCTGACTGGTCTAGGTATATAATATAATGGTTCTTATGATGTAATCTACGTTTGGATAACGGTATGGTCAGAGTAATAGCGATGAATTACGTAATTGTAGGATATGGGTAGTGGTGATGGTGGTAGGAGTTTTCTGCTAAGTTTGTCTATATGAGCTGTAGAAATCGACACACCTATCTCTTCTTTCGAGAAAGCATTTGACCAATGAAGTTGCGTTGACTTATTATTGGATTTTGGAGTTGCCTGCTACTAAAAATGGACAATATAAATATAATTTTCATAAAGTAGGTTAAAAATGAAGGCAATAATTGAAAAAATAAGGAAATCAGTAAATAAAACACGGAGTAATAAGCTTTTAAAGTTTTTGGAGTGGACATAGCCTGTCCCTTTCTCGCAAAACAGATCGCGCGGACCTTCCCCAGAGTTACTATGAAAACACATATCGTGACGTCACATGCCAAAGAGATTGTACGTACAACTACCACAGCTTAGTAATAAGGTACTATGAAATACCTAGAACTGACCTCACTGCACGTTTGAGCTGTATCTTTCTAAGTAGGTACTCCTGTATTTTAATGATGATATTTAATTTTTGTTTTCACGACTGTTTATTTTTTACTGTTTGTTTTTGTGATTTTTTTTATACAAAAAAATAGTAGTTATCTAGCCTATTACGTTACGTTATCCGCTTACAGTTGAACCATACATTGTCTAGAGTGGTCTGATTAATGTGTTTGCGGCCCTCCATAGCTATGATTACTAATCAACTCGTAATGAAGTGCCAGCTATTCATTAAGATAACGAGATTCAAGCAAAATGATTAATAATTTGAAAAAATATATTTTTGATATAATGAATTAAATAATATGAATAAATGCAATTAAACTAAACGTAAATAAAAAAACATAAGCAGCATAGAGCTATAAAATAGATATTGGTATACATGATTAAAAATTAATATTTTTGTCTTCACCCAAAGACTTCTATGTATACATTAGACAGCACACCTTGCACTGTCAACCACTGCAAATATGCCAGCCAGCATCTTCTCGCTCGGCACTCAAAGCGATTGCACGTGCAACAGTGAAAAGCAGTAAAAATTATTATCCGAATATGCCATTGCACTAGCACTGCGTGTTCCTGCGGGATCCTTGGTTAGACGATTTAATCTCGTAAAGCGCTGTAGCGGAATTTAGTTTAATTATATAAAAAATGGCAACTATTTGTGCTTCGAACAGCTTCTCTACTACGTAGTACATATACCACTTTGTCTTCACCTTTCTTTTAATATTAAATAGAAGTTCTATCATGAGCATGTAGAAATTAGACATGACTACTAGGTACTAAGAAACGGTAACTACTTCACTGATAACTAAATAGGAAACATCCTTGTGGCTGCGACTAATGTTTTCTTATTAGAAATCTTATTACTAGTAGCACTAACGCGTTTAATGTCCAATTTCTAAAGTAGTTTGGTACCTATTGCGTGTCTTGATGGCCATCGGCCAAACGACAAAGTCTCCTCTGACTCGTTATCCCCGGTTTCTAGTACGTTTGCTCATGTCAATTTAAAAATACTAAACGCTCATTGGTTGAAGACTGCCGATGATCAACCAGGCAACCAATAATCGTTCTTTATTTTTAAGTTTGCATGAGTTTACCTTTAACAAACGTACGAGAAACCGCGGTTAGTGAGATAGAGTCATAGGACACTTTATCAGATGAAAGAATAGAAATGACAGGTTGGAAGATGACTTAGAACTTAGAAAGTACCTACACAGGTAATGTAAAATTCGGCACAGAATTGTGCTTTAGTATATATACATTTTACTAGAGCTTTTAAACGACTTCAAAAAAGAAGGTTCTCAATTTCGGTTCAATGATATTTATTGTCATTTTTTTTATGTATAATTTCCAGATTAAATTGTAAAGGAAAAATTTGAATCACGAACGGGACAAATCCAAATAAAAAAAATCAAAATCAAAACCAAAACAAAAAAAAAACAAAAACTGCTCAAAACAAAAAAAAAACAACAACAGCTCAGCTCAGCTCAGCAAAACAGCTCAGCTTCCAAATCAGCAAACAAATAACAACAAGTCAGCAGCAGCAGCGGTGGCAGTTTTCAGCTTTCAAATTTTTCCTTTACAAATTAATCTGTTGATTACGCTAAGCAGGCAATACTGCTATAAAAATCATAAACTTTGTATGATTTCCGTTATTTAGAAACTGATTTCTAAAATTCTATTCTTCTTATTCTTGAAAAATTAGTCCTAGGTATATACATTTTATCAAAACCAGGGCATTAGTCTAGTTTTTAAACGATAATAACTGGAAAAATATAATTATACAAACTACGTACGCACACTGGTTTTCAAAGTTTTGTTTGTAATTTTGGAGACTACAAGTTATTCAAATGAATTGATGACTAACAAATTGTCGTAAAATGCCCTTCTACCAATTTTTCTTATCACGTTTTTGCTTGTACCTGGCTTATTGGAAATCAATCACTGTTTAGCGATAAAACTAGTAAAGCTGTACCAATATTATGTTTAAGATTATGAAATATGAATTGTAATACCGTGTACTTAAGATAACGTATTGCTTTGTAAGAGATAACTTATTAAGCAAACTCGTTTATCAGTGATATACAATCTGGAAACCGTTAAAATGAAAGTATTTGGTTTATTTTTTCCTCCTTGTTGCATTTTATAAGGAAAACGATATCATTTATGACTAAGACCGGTTCTTCTATGACTAGGACCTACTCGCTTTGTTATAATAATATTGCGGCACGCGCGGCCATTAGTTTACGGATGTTCCTCTACTTTCATGGAATGTATTTTTGTTTACTACTTGAATGCTAATTATTACTTAGAATGTTAGTACATCATTCCTAAAGACTGCAATTAGTTATCCAGTTACTTATTTTCATTACGCAGGATTCTTGAAAAAATACTCATAATCTCTTACGATCACCTTCTAATTTACATATTAGCAATTTTTGTTTTACATCCTTTACTCATAAATATTTTTTATGATACCAAAAATAAGTCGAACCAAATAAATAAATGAAAATTTAATTCAAATTTTGTGTTTACAAATTGATCTGATAATTGGCTGTTACAAGACGACTCTGTTTTCAAAATGGCGATAGCCATTATAGCTGATAGCTGCCAGCCAGCTATAGCTGATATTAGTACAATATCAGCGAAATCTACAGTTCGACTGCGCCTTAATAAGCCGGCTAGTCGGACCAACGACTGACCCCCTAGCATCTGCACCGCGAATAAACTCGTCGTCGTTGTTAGAATGGGACACACTTAGGCGCTACCATAGTTTTGTCACGGTCTTTCACGAGATAAAGTGTCAAGAAAATTTTGTAGCGCTGCGCATGCTCAACCACAAAACCACAGGGAGCCGATGGATGCAAAAAGCAAGCAGTCACTCAAAGTGGTGTTCTATGTGGTAAAGTGGGGACGCCTATGTTTACAGTGGACGTCAGGCTGATCATGATAATGATGATGATGATTTACCTACATATTAGCAATTACATGTAGGTACATAATTATATAGTGCTTATAGCGAATTTCGGCGTTTTCACTGCGGTCGCTATAGATGGCTGAGGTGACCACTAAAAACTGGTATTTGTAACTAAGCGCTACCGTACAGTTTCGGAGAGCACGTTAAGCCGTTGGTACCGGCTATTATTGTACATTGTAATTATAAAACAACAGTTGTTAAGCAAAGCCTTTCGGCCAGCCTAAGAATTCTGACACCAGATGGCCTAGCATGCGCACCGCGAGATAACTGGTCGGCGCTGTTAGAGTGAGACACACTTAGGCACTACCAATAGTCTTGTCACGGTCTCTCACGAGGTAAAGTGTCGAGAAATTTTTGTCGCGGTGTGCATGCTAGCCGGGCTGGGCTGACCATTTGCCTACTCCAGATGGCCTAGCTTGCGCACCGCGAGAAAACTTGTCGGCGCTGTAGAGTGCGAGACATAGGCGCTACCATATTCATGTTACGGTCTCTCACAAGATAAAGTGTCAAGAACATTTTGTCGAGGTGCACATTCTAGCCGGGTAGGAGAAGATTGGTGTTTATTCTCATTATATAACTAGGTCTTGTTACAAATTTAGGCCAACGGTCAGTGACTTATATACCTCTTAACCGTGCCTCTGTAGCCTTTTTACATAAGGTGTACCTAGTCTTTATTTATAGGTATACTACCAACATTATATACTGGCCTGATAGCTCAGTTGGTTGTAGCTCTGCCTTCTGAACTATAGGTTGTGGGTTCAATTCCCACCCGGGATAAACATTTGTGTGATGAACATCGATGTTTGTTCTGTGTCTGGGTGTTATATTGTATTCTATGTATGTATTTACAAACAAAAAGTATCTATGTATCAGTTATCTGGTTCCTATAGTACAAGCTATGCTTAGTTTGGGGCTAGATGGGGCTGTGTGAAATGTCCACACATTTATTATATTATATTATTATTATTATCCAACATCTTCTAGTCTAATTTAATACCTGGTTTTATGCTACAAAAATACGTTTCGCAACTAAAACAAATGTCTCAATATCCTCGAATTGCTATCATCACACGTAATGGAGCCCTAACAGCAATTATACCACCTCCATGTCGTGCCTTATCCCCGAATGCGACACACAGACCGCCACAGCCTCCTCTCTGCAGACTAATCGCTAATTACCCACTAATTGCGTTAGCAACTGCTCTGTGATAGTTTCTTAGGACTTAGTGATGTTAAGTTTGAGTTTGACATGATATGTGTTTGACCTAGTTTAAGAGCCTAGCTTCATTTGATAGAGTTTGTTGAATATTATAAGAAAAGTTGAAATTGATGTCGCTGTCTGCCTATACTTAAGATCAAGTGAATGATGTGCTAGTCATTCGTCTGATGTTGAGCGTCGCAGTCACTCGTAATAGATAGCAGTTACCCTCGCAACTTTAAAAAAATGAAGTTTCTAAGTACGCTGACACTGCACTACGCACGCAAGTAATAATATTTCTATACGTGAGCACCTGGTCATAAAGTCTCTTTGTCTAGTCATTTTACTAGATACCTACAGTCCCTTCAAACTAAAACACAGTAGTGCTTGCACACCACTGCTTTGTAGTAGAATAACGGGCGGTGGTAATTGGTATCCTGGATGAACTCTTACAGCAAAGTCGCACCACTGACCACAATTTATAAATATTGCTTCACATGCACAACCAAACTGTTTAGAGAACGTCTAATGGACGTAGATAAATCTCATGAAATCAGCTGACTGCGATTGACAGATAATGATAAAGAGCCCCTGCACTAAAGTAACTCCTGATCAAGCGGCAGTCAGTTTAATTTTCACAAGAGTAGTATTGGTTAGCAAACGCTATCATCGGGTAGCTCCCAACGGAGGGTTTATTTTAATTCTTAATAAAGGGCTTGAATGAATTTGATTAGGTATATCGCCCTGGTACATGAAAATTGACATCTAGATATCCATAATAACAATAATATTATTTGATTACGTACCTACCTAAATATAGATATCTAAATAGACTGATCTGAGAAGAAAATTATGTCATATAATTTAAGTAATAATTTCACAGGGAGGGTTAGGAGCTTTGGGACTACATCTCAATATGACTTCACAGCAATTACGGATACCACAAAACGAATTCTCCTCTTTTTCAAAAATTGCCATCCTATCTCAAAAATGAATTACCTAATCACAGTCCGATTGGATCAAGGTTATTATTTCACGCACTTGGTATTTGTACTGGAACTATTGAGTAGAATTCACCTTATTCCTGGAATCAAGAACGAGTAATACAGTGTGATTCACGGTAACGTGCCGATGAGGAAAATGGTAGCATAGGGCAAACCAAACGTTTCAAAAGATTGATATCGATATAGGCACAAAATCGGGTATTTTTTTTTTATTGTTCGATAGGCTTGCGCTTGACCACTATCTCACCTGATGTTAAGTGTCGATGCGGTCTAGGATGTAACGCGCTTGCCTAGAAGATACCTGTTCACTCTCGATTTGAAGACTCCAAGATTGTAGTTCTCGGGAAATAAACGTTTACATCGCATTAACAAGTTGTTCCGTTCGTGTTATAATTAATTTATATTGTTATCACAAAAGCCCAAAGTAAAGCCAAAGTAAAGTATAAATATTTGCATGCTGTTAAGTAAAGAAAATGTGCTGAACTAAATACCTGTTGAACTTAATCATCATCATTATATTGTACCCATATTTTCGGCAAATAAATGATTTGATTTGATTTGATTTGATTTGGTTCTTCTTTTCTTAGTGTATTATTTGCATAAGGTACAATTTTATTTATGTAAATGAATGACGTGACTTGCCCATCACAGATTGCAGTATTACTCGGAACTCTAAATTAATATAGTTTTGCGTGACACTGCACTGCGCACGTCATCGTCATAGTAATCTTATTACTAGACTGTGTCAGATCATAAAGTCTCATTTGCCCAGTAATTTCACTAGCTACAATGCCCTTCAAAGCGGAACACAGTAATGCTTGCACACTACTGCTCGGAGGCAGAATAAATGGCAAAGCGGTGGTACCTACATAGACGAACTTTGCAGAAAAGTCCTACCACCTAGTAATATAGCCGTTTATTTGGCTAAAAAGGCATTTAACTTGACGCGTGTCGTGTGGTAGGTAGGTAGGTACATTTGAGTAGTCCGGTTGACCAGACCAAATCTTATTACTATATGAGAATTTGGCGAAGACAAATTTAGGTTATTGAAACATATTTACTAGGTGGTAGGACTTTTCTGCAAAGTTCATCTAGGTAGGTACCACCGCTTAACCAGTTATTCTGCCGCTAAGCAGTAGTGTGCAAGCACTACTGTGTTCCGGTTTGAAGGGCATTGTAGCTAGTGAAATTACTGGGCAAATGAGACTTACGAACTGATCTCACAGTCTAGAAAACTTTTTTAGACTGTGTGATGTCTCAGGATGGCGTGCGCAGTGTCACGCGAAACTTTAGTTTGGAGTTCCGAGTGACACTGCAATCTGTTATGGGTGGCCATGTCGCTTAACACCAGGCGAACGACTAGCTCGTCGTGTCATTCGATTACATAAAAAAAATATGTATGAGAACATTAGGAATGTAACTAGTTTTGAAAGTATTCGTCACTTTGACCAGGTGGAATTATGGTCATTGCTGACAAGCGTCTGCCTTCTTGTTCACCCAAGAAAGTATAACTTCTACAGTAAAAATACATCCACTTCCTAGCTTTACAATTTTGCTCCATGCTCTACAAAAATCTGAAACCTTAGCACCCACATTTTTATATTTGGTGAAAATGCTGTACTGACGCGCACAGCACTTTCCTACTAAAATAATAAGGTTTAGTGTTATGCAGAACGCATAACGCACGAGTGCCAAGTAGTGTTCTGGTTGAGAGTACAGTCGGTGAGAGAAGTGCTTCGGGTTAATCTCGTTACATTTTTCACTTTGCCGCGTAATGTTTCACGCCAGTAAATGAGGGGTTAGCGGAAAAGTTTTTTGTGGAGGCTAGCTTTTTAGCCTTTTTACACTGTGTCAAGAGTTATGAAACGCCGTGTGGAAGTACCTAGTCTTTTTGCCATTCGCAACGATTACGTGAGGTGTCTTCCTAATATTTATTTTAAAAGTACAGTTTCTTTTTTTATAACTGACAACCGATGGGGAAGAATGGTTCTCGAGTGGTGACCACGAAACGAAAGACGCAGCGTAAGCCGGCAGCCCACTAGGTGGACCGACGATCTGGTGAAAACTGCGGGGAGCCGATGGATGCAGGAGGCGAGGAGCTGCTTAAAGTGACGCTCTCTGGGGGAGGTTTATTGTGTGGACGTCTTCAGGCTGTTGTTGATGATGATGATTCGATAAAGGATTATAATCCAAGGCGTTACGTGCACGACTGTATGAATACGAACTAAACTTCCAAGAGTCTGACAACAATGTCTAGCAAGTTTTGTTAAAAGTGTGCCCTAAGACTTGTAAAATATAATCTTGCTTGCTAAGCGCGTTTCATCGCACAAACACTGTAACATTGTTAAACCATGTTTTACCAATATGCTGAATGCGGAGATTTTGAATAAGCCAGTATTTTGTCGCTGAAAGGAGAAGATAGGCGACTGGGACCACAGACAACGGGCAATGGATCATTCAAACTGTCAAACTGGGGCTGCGTTGTCTGCTGAGTGATACACAACAGCATCAGATCCTCGTCGCTTTTTATAGTCGCTTAAACCTCGTCGTTTTTTTGTGAAAAAAAAATAATTAAAGAAACATCACCACGCCGAGCTTCGTATACTTATTAATATACAGTTCTCGCGATTGTTTTTTTTCTTTATCGACAATCTTCAGGGGTACAAAAGGAAGAATCAATAAAAAAATTGCCTTTTATTTCGTAAAAGTGTGACATTAGTTTAAAAACTAAATTTTTTTAACGCCAAACTATCACATAGATACATTAGATCCTGAACCCTAACTAAGATTCCCTGTATGTGGAACTAGGAGGACCATTGTTCCCATACCACCCAGCACAAGGACCTATTTGCGCTTTTTTCGGTGCACAAATACTTGTCCGACCACGGGAATCGAACCCGCAACCTGTAGTATAATTTAGATTTAGGTATTTGCATTTTCCATTCATGATCGTTCATAATTCATCAACCAACCTGTTTTTATATACCTCTGTATTTTTTATAAAATCCTGCAGGATTTTCGTCGCTGTACAACTGTGCGTGGAACCTTGGCGAACCAATAAGGAAATGGTTGTATGATTTACGTTAACTCCAGATCCCCAAACCTGTATCTATTCTAAAACCTAAACATACACTAAAATCCTCCAATATCCCTACCGAAGATTATTTCCCAGCACAGCGTCAAAGACTTATTTACATTTTAATATAGAGTCGAACTAATCTCTGTTTTTATATTATTTCCTTTAATATTAGGTAGGAAACTTGTCAGGGTTAACATAGGCTGATTGGTAGTGTGGTGAAACGACTCGCCCAACTCATTTCATTACAAACCTTCGGTTGAGCTGACTTGCTCAACCACTACACCACAGAGGCAGTCGAAAATGATTCCTCCTTATTATGAAAGCAGTTGAAAATGACAATCATAAATCCTGTGACGAGTTTGTGTATACAAAGTTTCTGTAATAAAAATTAAATAATCTCATAAACACAAACATAAATCCATCCATTTAACTACTACAACTATGTATGAAGAGTTGTTTACTGCTACTACTGCTAGCCACGAAATCATAAAGCTATAAATTGCATGCACTTTTGCTTGCAACAAACGTTTTATAATTTTATTTTACGGTATCTATACATTTATATACCTACTTATAATAAAACTGTAACTGGGCTAAATCTGTACATTGAATATTTTTTGAAAATTTTAATTCTATTACACTCGATATAGAAGTGGAAATATTTTTTTGTCTGTCTGTCTGTCCCTTTGAACACGCGTCACGCTGTAACTACTAAACGGATTTTGCTGATATTTGGTATAGTTATAGCTAATTTTTCAAAATAACATTTAGGATACTTTATGTATTCTAAAACGGCCAAGTGCAAGTTGCACGAAGCAATAAGGATGTAATTTTGATGCAAGAATTTTTTGTATGAGTAGTGTATATAGTTTTTGTATTTATACTCCTCCTGTTGAAGGGAAGAAAGAAGGAAAAGGGTAAAAGATAGGGGAAAAGGGTGAATGGATGGCCGGCGAAGGAATTTCTATTGGTGTCCCGCCCATTTATCCTTTTCCCCTATCTTTTTTCCTTTCGCTTCTCTCTTACCCATGAACAGGGTAAGCACATTAAACTAATCAAGCCGGGGTGGGTCAGCTAGTTGTCAATATAGAAACAAAATATTTAAATTTTAAGTCATCACTATAACGGCTGCACGAATATGAGAACGTTATACTTACGTAAGTGTTGGGGGGTTAGGTACTCAATAAGTGTTACTGGAAAACAAAGAAAATTTCAAGCTTTGATAGTTTTGACAATTTGACAAATTGAAAAATGTTCAAGCTTGAGACGATTTGGTAGTTCTTGGAATCTTTTACAATCTACTTTGTCTGCTTTTTGTCAATGAAACTTATGTTGGCATTAACCTATTTCTAATATTGATAATTGCATCGAATACACTTAGGTACTTGTGTTTTTATACTTGTGTTTATACTTACTGCTAACTTCATTATTAATGAGAATGTAGGGTTCATAATTATGAGTTTCGTGACCACCCACTGTCTTTTAATCAATAATGGCTTAGAGGAACCTTTACAACGCAAGGCATAAGAACTTATAAAACTTTGTATTATCAGCCTGATGACGTCTACTGCTGAACATAGGTCTTCCCCATAGAGCGCCACTTTGAGCGCCTGCTTGTCTTTTGCATCCATCGGCTCCCCGCGGTCTGACCAGGTCATCAGTCTACCTAGTGGGGGGCCGGCCTACGCTGCGGCTTCTAGTTCGTAGTCGCCACTCGAGAACCTTTTTTCTCCATCGGCTGTCAAAAACCGGTTGTGTAAAATTAAAATATTTAACTCAGTATATAAAGAAAATAGGAAGGTGTAAGCTACATTGTTTATTTTCCAGTCACGAAAGAGCGTCATTAAAATTACGCTGTGTAGTGAACGAGCTTTATTAAATTAAGTTGTAGTTGAAACGGGCGATGCGAAAATTTACCAAGACGTATATATATAGTTTAGGTATTACATGGCAATATACCTAATTAGAAAACTTATAGGATACATGGCGTGATGTTATTATTGTTATGAAGCAGCTTAGCGCAGAAGGCGCAATTCTGCTAATCTTAACTGGAAATAGTTACGTTCTAGTCTCGTTTCTATCGGAGATCTGAACTAAATACTCGTTTTTTAAAGATAGGCGAGTGGGGCCTCTCTGAAACTGGAGCCGATGTGTCAGGTGCCTGCGGGGTGATCACGTAACTTTCATTGCAATGCAACAAAAAAATTACGTTCCTATTTTGAAAATTTCCGCAGTAACTATGCACATAATCTGCGTATTGAAACTGTCAAATCCAAATACAGGGTTTATTGGTTGCAATCGAGTTACATGATCGCCTAGCTGAATTTGATAGGTACATTTATTTCATTATGTTATTCTGGACACCCATAACTTGACGTTTTTGACGAAGATTGAAACTAGACAGATACTTGAATTCTTGGATTTGAACATTACCTGAGAATTGGACGTTACCCTGTCTGAAATGTAAAAATGAGTTTATTTGAAGATTTCATTGAATTCTTTCCATCAATCGCTTGATCTAAAGGCGCTTTCCAGCCCCATTTGCCAGGTGGCTTTCAGCAATACATTATTAATAGCTGACAGTACTAAAGCCCGAAACAGACACCTGGATCGATAGCAAACTATGCCACAATTGCAGGCCTGTCATATTTGATTCCGGAAGACGCAGCGTGGGCCGGCCCCCCACTCGGTGGACCGACGACCTGGTGAAAGCCGCGGGGAGCCGATGGATGCAGGAGGCGAGCAGCCGCTCAAGGTGGCGTGCTCTGGGGGAGGCCTATGTTCAGCAGTGGACGTCTTCAGGCTGTTAATGATGATGATGATGATGATATTTGACTCAAGCACCTGGCATGCAAGAAAATTGGGACGTTTATCGATGATGTTTTTGTATATGTGAAAAGCGGCCAGGCTTTTGCTTTAAAACATTATTCAGATAAAGCATTTGTTATTATTTATATTATGAAAATTCCAGGATCAGATTTCAGAGTTCTCATTGAAATGGGCCCTAAAACTGACACCTTGACGTGTTTTTGGCATCAGAAGTAAGGAAAAGTATAGCTGCATTGAATTATTTGGATAAAATTGACTGCAATGAGAGTTTATAGAGTTACGAGTGTATATTTTAGAGTTACAAGTGGCACTGCATCTGTTATGGGCATCTGTGGTGATTAACATCAGTCGAACGACTAGCTTGTTCCGTCAATAATTAACATAAAAAAAATCGTCCCTCACCTTTTGAGAAGAACTGCAGTCAGCCCCGTTATAAATATAACTATACACCTATACCTGTACAATGGTTAAAATTAATAATATGTAGCTAATATTTTTTATGGATCTGAATACCTACAAAACTACATAAAAGTCTACCTCTTCAATACTCCATTTCGCAAAGACATGTGGCTACCCTGACAAAGGCAAAGCAACCCCATCTTCACGCGCTTGCACCCAACCGGAAATGGCATGCGGGTTCCGCCGGAAGTGGCCTCCGTCCAACTGACATTGCGCTTGAATACGTCAATAGCGATGTTTCTGGTTTCCGGTCATGTATTTAGATTTGGTGGTTTTGTGGATGATATTTTATCTGCTTAACTCGCAGACCTATCTGATAAAAAAACTACCCATCTAAGTTTTTATGGAAGAGGATTTTGAAGTGCGTTCCTAAAAGCTTAGCTAGTGAAATTACTGGGCAAATGAGACTTTATGATCTGATCACACAGTCTAGTAATCTGATTACTAGACTGTGTGATGTCTCAGGATGACGTGCGCAGTGCAGCGCTACGCGAAACTTTATTATTTTAAAGTTCCAAGTGACACTGCAACTGTTATGGGCGGCCGTGTCACATCAGGTGAACGACTAGCTCGTCACGTCATTCACTATCATAAAAAAAACTATGGCCTTTGATTAATACCATTTGTTTGCTTAGGTAGGTACTATAGCCACCTACCTCACCTATTAGCAAAGATCCTATTAGCTGATTATTTCGTTTGCAACGATTTTTGCAACATTGGTTGTGATTTTTTCTCCTAGAAATTTTTCCTGAACATTGTAATGGATGAATTTGCATTTAAATTTTGTGTAGGTAACTCGTTTGATAAATAGTAAATTTAGGGCGCTGTTAGTGTAGGCAAACTGGTTGTAAATTTTTTTTTAATGTTTGACTAGGCTAGCGTTGTGGTTAAATAAAATGTGGTTTTAATTCAATGATATGTATTTGTTTTGAGGTAATTTGAGCAATGGTGGCCGAGCGGTAGCATGTGCACTTTGCAATCTTTTGGCACCAGGTTCGATCCCGGCCCTGCACCAATGACTTATCTAGTAAGTTATATGCAGTTTTCGATGCCATCGCTCCGTGCCTCGGAGAACACGTTCAGCCGTCGGTCCCGGTTGTTATAAGAACATCTATGGCAATGGTTACGGGTAGTCAGACGCCTGATAGAATGTGAACCCTGATCTAACCATCCCTGTTACTGCTCCCTTATGGGTTGCGAGGTCAGATGGCAGTCGCTCGTGTAATTCTGGTAGCTTGCCGCTACAGGTTAGATTGGGAGCTGACCCCAAAAACAAATGGGAAAAGGCAAAGAGGATGATGATGTTTTGAGGTAATTTCAAATTTCAAAGGTCTTCTACTTCTTCTTTTTCTCTTCTTTAGAGAAGTGGTTAATTAGCCCTGGTGTCAGAATTTTTAAGCTGTCCAAAGGCTTCTGACTCGGCTTAACGACTGTTGTCTTACGACAACAGCCGGGACCGACGGCTTAACGTGCTCTCCGAAGCACGGCAGCTATCAGTTATAAATACCACTTTTTGTAGGGATCACCCATCAAAGTAGTGCCCGCAACGTAACTTTACTGTTCGGTTAGGAATGGCTAGTGCGAAAGTTTGTATGTTTGTATGTATACATTGTATATATGTGTTTGTTACTCTTTCACGCTCTAACAACCGGATTTAGATGAATTTTAGTAAGTATGAAGGTAGCTTATACCCTGGATTTAAAAAAACACATGTATTTTTTTTATCCCGAAAACGGGAACGGTTCCTGTAGGAATGAGGGTAAAACCGCGGGGCGCTACTTGTAATACATACTTTTTTTCAGTTACTTTGATTTAAAAACCAAATTACTGAACCGATTTTGATAAAACTTCAATGGAACCTATATAAAAGTATAATACCATTTCAAAGAAAAAAAATTATGCTGGAAATTGATTTATAATTATAGGAGACAAAATGAAGCGGGAACTATAACATTAAAAAAAAGAACGAATAGCGATTTGAGAACTTCCTCCTGATTTGAAGTCGGTTTACTTTTCAACCGACTTCAAAATAACAAATAACTTGTGTTTAAGCAATTTGTCTTTTAATTAGCATTTTCGGCTATACTTTAATCTTCTTATAAAACGGTCCTAATTAAAATTCAGAAAAGCTTTTCTTAGTTACTTAGTTATATCATTTCAAAACAATTCTGCCTCTCATTCAAATGAGCCTAAGCTCTTTAGAAATTATAATAAGCATTCTTTGTTGTTTTAGAAAGAAAAAGATAAAATTGCTGAATGATTTACATCGGAATTATTTCACTTTACTACATAAGTATTTTTTTATTATCTAACATGGTAGCATCGATGAGATTCAAGGCTCCAATTGGGGTAGTTGGGGCCCGGAACCGGAAGACGCAGTGTAGGACACTGGGTCTTCCGATTCGTGGTCGCCACTCGGGAACCTTTCTTCCCCATCGGTTGTCAGTTCTACGAGCGACCTGCCCATTGTCTATTCAATTTGCTAATTCTAAGAGCTATATCAGTGACTTCAGTACTTCTGCAGATCTCCTTATCTCGCAGGGAAACACCGAGCATAGCTCTATCCATAGCTCCTTGCACGACTTTGAGCTTAACGAGGCCAACAGTAAGAGACCACGTCTCAGTGCAGTCTTAGGCACAATACGAAAAGTTTTTATTGACACCAAGATATAAACATCTAGAAATGAGAATGGCATAATTAGATAGGTAAAATGGGTGGCCTTATCACAAAGAGCGATCACTTCACAACCTACTTACAACCCTAACATATTCAAAGTCCAAGAAAAATCCAAGCTTTCTGCTTTTTCCGTAACAATAAACCTATTCGTTTCGAAACGACTGCTAAACACCACTGCTAAACGACGGCTAAGTACTTAAATAGGCATATCCCAACTAGAAAAATGACATCATAATAGAATTTCACCTAAGTTGCTTACACAGTAGGTAAATTAAGTGTGCTGCAGAAAACTGTGTCACCACAAAGCTAAAATTTTACGTTTAAGCAAAGAAGTAAATATTCTGGACGCGCCGGAAAGCTTTCATCTGTTTTTCTGCGGGTCACTATAAACTTGTGGGACAATTCGCAAGAGCTGGATTTGTTAATATTATGAAACTTTTACCCATAATCAAACCCAGTCGATCACAGTCTACTACTGTTAGCGTCATAATGGAAGGCTTGTCAGTAGCCACAATGTCAGTAGTACAGTGACAGATTTTTGCCCGCTTCACCAACGTCTCCAACGTCGTCACTTACCATCAGGTGAGACCGTGCTCAAATGTTAGCCTATCGTTAATAAAAAAAAAAACGAGGTGACAGGCGAAATACATAATACTATCCACCCCCGCGGTGGCGGTCTTGACTCTCGACTATGATTATCACGTTGCAGCGCGGCAGCGTCGGCTTAATTAGTCCATTTTTGTGCATTTATTTACTTTGTCACTCAATAATATATCAATGCGAAAATCAAAATTTTAACAAGTGTAACGGACGTGACGATAGCCAACGTACCAGCCCGCCATAGCCAAGCCGGAAGCCGCCATACTGACACCGCCCCTTCCGCCAGCCTTGCCTGCCAGCCAGCCATGCCAAGCCTTGGAGGGGAGAGTGTGTCAATATAAGCCTAAGCCAGCCATTATTATGTTTCATTCCTGTTGCAATTTTATAAGAAGGAACAAGAAGATTACAAGAAGTTACCGAAACTCTGCCCGTTTTATTTCTGCTTCCGCTATAGTAGGTATAATATAAAAGAGGTTTACGATAGGTTTTTGTTTTTGTAAGTAGAAGTGATAGTACCTACTTTCCTGTCATAGTTCGTCAAGCTACAGATCTCGAACTACTGTGTGCAAACAGAATTTTATTCTGCGATAGTGAAATTACAGTGCATTTTCACTCAAAAAGAGTTTTGAACAGTGCTGAAACTGTTATGGGCAGCATGATGACATTTAACATCAGGCGAACGTACTCGATTACATAAATAAATAACAAACACAAATAATAATAAACTATAACACCTATGCACTAAAGTTTGACCACTCTTAAGTTCGCACTATATGACGTACCTGCTGCAATGCATTTGGGTACGTCCTAGAGAGGTAAGTACTATCTTAAGAGCTGTCAAACTTAAGTGCAAACGGGTATAAGAGTATGCTATTTTATGGTAGGTACAGAGTTTATTCTTGTCTAACTCGCGCTCGCTTATAACATATACCGTCTCTGTCTCCCACGGGCAACAAGCGTCTGTATACGACACTTTTTATTGTACCGTCCACGCAGTACCAGGATTAAGCGTGTGTGTGCTGTCACAAAAAGATAATCACATTGAGTGCGGCTGGCGCTTGCGACTGTATAGACTTCCTTGGGAAGCTTTAGGTAGTGGGTGAAGAGGATGGCGAAAGCGGGGCGGGTAGAGGCGCACTGACAGCGATTGTCCGTTTGTGAAAAGTCTACAATTCTACATGTGATTATCTTTACTCTTTTTTTCTCATTTAAAACAAGAGATAATGATGGCTTACCGCCTTTTCAGAGTGAACAAGTGATGATCGTAACTATCCGTAACTTCAGTCACATTTTATTTACAATGCAAGCCTATATACCGGTTCAGCTTAATACCAGCTTCAGGCCTAGGGCTCAAGTGAAAGTCGAGCAAAAAAGCTCATAGGTGACGATACAATGGTGAGGGCCAGGCTCCAGAGCTTAGAGCACTGACGTAAAGTTGCCAGCCTATCAGTGTTCTACAGGTTACGTTTCGGTGAGTGTGCTGCGGAGCCACACAATCTAATTCTACCATCTCCATTTCACCATCGGACGACAGGACGTACAGCTACACGCCATCCATTTATGGTTGATATTCCTTCGATTCGCACAAAGTGGTTTGACTCGACATTTATAATCCGAGCAGCGAAAGAATGGAACACTTTACCAGCGTCTTTGTTTCCCGATAAGCACAATCTGGAGCTCTTCAAGTCGCGAGTGAATAGGTATCTTCTAGGCAAGCATGTACCATCGTAGACCGCGTCGTCACTTTCCATCAGGTGAGATTGCGGTCAAATGCGGGCCTATTAAGTTATAAAAAAATATATATCATTTAAAAAAAACTATTGAGCACTTCTTTATGACGTAGAAAAAAGGTAGGTAGATATAGGTATCACACTCTAAAAAAAGTTAAGCTGCAGAATAGTACCGTCGCTTAGTAAGTGCTCAAAATTTAGTTTTCGAATCGAGTGCGTTTTTCAAAGTTATATCAAGAATGTTAAAATTGCATAGCCCGTATTTAAAACTTGAAAAGTTTGTAACAAGTCGCTGGCACTCAGACTGCACCTAAAACTAATTTACCAAAGAAACTGAGTAGAATGTCACCGCCAAATGGCTAGGTGTTTTTGTATTTATTAAGAGTGTGTCGTAAAGTAATGATAAGTCACTGCTCTGTTTTTATAGGATGACATAAGGCGTCTTTTCTAAGTGCCAAAAGGTTCTGAGGATGCTTTTTAAATAGCCACTTTATATTCCGAACTTGGTCTTTTGAAGGTTGTTTTAGTGCTGCGCGAAACTATTTTATTTTGTAATAAAGTGATTTGAAAACCTTTGTGGTTGATACACCCAACCCAACTTTCCCCTTTTTTTAAATCTAGTTTAGGTTCGATTTTAGGTTCACACCAATGACATTCCATCATTGTAAATGGAATGTCATTGGTTCGCACAAGTATTCTTATATTCTAGAAACATGCAAAAGCTGTAGTGAAAGTATATAATAAATAGGTACATACTTTCTAAATTTTTTTAGGATTATAGAGATCTAGGAACTAGGATGAATAAATGAATATACTGGTTAGTTAATTTAGCCAAAAAACGTTTGGGGGGGTTTCTTTTTGGATTTTTGTTTGTTTTTTGGTTTTTTTTGTTTTTTTTTTTTGTTTTTTTTTTTTTTTTGTTTTTTTTTTGTTTTTTTTTTTGTTTTTAGCTGGTTTTTTTTTGTTTTTAGTGTTTTTTTTTGTACTTAGCTTTATTACTGCTGAGGAGTAGTACCTACAATATAATTCAAGGTTTTCTTCACGGTGGTTCTGAATTGCGCCAGATGCTAACTCATAACCCAGATAGTACAAAGTACTAATATTTTACAGTTGCACAAAATGCTAGGCATTGCATTGTTGCGGGCGAAGTATGCTCTCTAAAACCACATTGTCTCAAGGGACAACCCGTGATAGCAACGGTAACTTTACATCATGGCCATTAATAAATACATTTTGTTTTATATACTGTACATCTGAGATGGTATTAGTAAAGTTACCATTCTGTATAGATTAGGTTAGGTTGGGTAAATATGGATGGTTCAACTGCGAACGCAACCCCACCTCGCCCCACCACGGCGGTAGACTGCTCAGGTTTTTAGTGGTGTCGAGTCCCACATATCCCCTGCCTCCACCCCCGTGTTAGCAGAGGAATGCGTGGGCATTTTCCTCCCCAAAAAAAGGTAAATATACCTACCTGCCGAAAATAGATAAGTACACACAGCAAAAAAATTTTAAAGCAACGTAAAGGGGCCTATAGGTACTTACATTTGTAGGTATGTAGGTATTAATAAGTGGCATAATCAATCAATGTTAGTGAAGTACTATGTATTATGTTATCTGTGGTGAGGGTGACACAAAACACTCAAACAAATATTAGAGATAAAACCATTTACTCCGTGCACCCAAATAAAGGTTCTTGATGGAGAGTATGAAGTGTAGGAATCCAAACCTCAAATACCTTTTGCTCTAAACACATTGCAGTTTAGAGAAAAACATTTGACTACTGTGGCTCCAAATAACTCAAATATTGCTTTTACATTCACTGACGACTTCATCTTTCCTTTACTCTTTGATTAGAATCAGATGGGAGCTCAAAATAATATTCTGTGGTATCAGTTGCAAAAAATATTATTTAGGTTTCCGTTTGGTGGGGTGGGAATGTGTTACTATTTTTGGAGCCTAGACTAGAAGTCACTTGTTTTTTTTATATAGATGATCTGTGGCTAGAAAGTTTGGAGTTTGCCGGCATTTGTAGTAAATAATCTAAAAGCAACAGCCAATGTAGGTTCTTATTGATCAAACGAATTTTGAGTAGCTAGTTGTAATTAGAAGTGATTTGATGAAGTCAGTTTTAATGAATAAATAAACTTGTCTAGAGCATATTTATTACAGTGTGACTTTGATAAACATCATAAAAGCACTGCAAATGGTAGCTAAGTGAAATTCTTGCTGAATTTCAAGTCGGTACACTAAAATTAGAGATATAGTTTAGAGAAATTCATAGCGTAATCCTTAGAGACTGTAACATATATTTGTATGTAGGAGGCTAAGTGCAGGCTGTCCTCGGCAAAGCCACCTGTTAGGATATAATGCCAGCTCACCCACTTCCTTAAGTGAAACTAATAGGTATGTGCTGCAAATCCTTACGCTGAACTCCATATTGCATTGGAGTAATGAAAATAGGACAAATGTGCACTGAAACTTTGTGTGTGAGCGAGTGTTTACAAGATGCTGATGCCGTTCGAACCTTATTTTGATCTTCCATGAATTTGGTTATCGCAAAAAGCATATGCTCACTAATTAGAAAGGTTCTCGAGTGGCGACCACGAACCGGAAGACGCAGCGTAGACCGGCCCCCGCACTAGGTGGACCGATGATCTAGTCAGGACCGTAGGGAGCCGATGAATGCAGGAGACGAGCAGCTGCTCAAAGTGGCGCTCTGTGGGGGAGGACGCCTATGTTAGCAGTGGATGTCTTCAGGCTGGCTAAAAAATGGCAAAAGGCAAAAATGATGATGACAACTATCGCAGTTCTGCTATTATTTATTCTCTTTTTGCGCAGTCATTCAGAATTCTCAATCACATATAGGCACCGGTCTCCTATTAAATGCTATATGCGGCGACCGACTTCAACGTTTTCATTCCGATTGACCTCTGAACGCCAGGCACAGCGTCAGCGGTCAATACATCTCATAGCGAACGACGACGTCTCGTTCACAACAGTAGTTGACAAACAGTGTTCACGTGTAGTCGTGTAAAAATTTGGCACTTGTGTTACTTCTACTAATGCACTATAACATTTGACTGATTCAATCAATAACTCGTTTTTTTCTTTATCAAATTTCGACATTTTGTACTGACACCAAATACGACATTCACGCTGCAATGCTTCGAAATAACTAGAGTCGCGGCGCAAAGCGTTTGAATGCCGCCTACGGCGTCCACACGCTAACGTCAGCGTATAAAAGAGACCACAACAGTACATTTCTATAGTAAGCATCGTGACGTAGTACGGCGTGACGCTGTACGCGGCCGACGGCGTTTATAGGAGATCATAGCCATAGGTAGGTACGCGTGACATTCACAGCGCTCTTCAAAATTCACAAAATTCTTTCTCAATAAAACCTTTATAACTTGCTCATACTCATATTTATTATCGTACTTATTTTTTACGTGCATATTTTCTTCACAACATAAAAAGAATTGCCAACCACTGTAGCGTGAAGATGCTTCTAGTCTAGCGCGTGTTAAACCATCGATAAACGTCAACAAATCAGAGGCCGTCAACCTTTCCCACGTACCAGACGAATATCGTGAAAAACGCCATACATTTCATTGTTTTCGTACAAACCACCTACTTTGTCACGGCAAGTAATTGGCTTGCACGAATGCAATGGAATCGATCAAAATGTTCAATACCCCTGAAAGCCTTTTTCGATTTGGTGATAAACTGTTTAGGAAGCACGCAAGGTATGGATAAACGCGAAGTAATATGAGTGAACCTATTTTAGCTTTCATAGTATAGTTTAAGTGAATACATTGCTACTTTACCTATAATTTATGTATTTAAATTATTCTTTTGGGAAATCTCTATTTTATCTCTACTAACATAATAAAAGCAAACGTTGCCCGACTGTTTGTGTGTGGCCAAAAACGCTGATTTATTGATATATCATAATAAATCTTGATAAATTTATAAAGAATACATGATCAAATTTTTCATTAAAGTTTTAGATAAACTAAGGAGAATTTATTTTTAAAAATGGAACTGAAAGCAACCTACCTACATTGCTGTATATATGGATGCGTCAAAAGTTGGTACCTATTTTGTACATTGTTATTAATATTTATGATTTTTATAACAGTATGTAATGTACAGGTTAATTTGTAAATGAAAAAATTGAATCACAAATGGGATTTCAACCCGCAATGCGCATCCACCTCCCTTTAGTACACATGCTTTACTTTACTGTGACAAGTGTCTCAGGCCATCATCCAGTTCGCGTTCCTTTATAATTAACTAGCGGCTCGCCCCGGCTTCGCACGTGTAGTGGTGTAGCCTATGTTACTCAGGGTGAATGTAGCTTACCAATGGTGAAAGAGTTTTTGAAATCGGCACAGTAGTTTTTGAGTTTATTGATTACAAACATACAATACAAATAGTGGTGTAGATTTGTGGAGCCAATTTTAAAGGCTTTAGTTGACAGATCTAAAATTCTTAAAACTGTTGCTGTTCTCATCTGATACACGGCAATTTAAAAGACGGCTATATTTTTAGTAACTTAAGAACTGTCAACTAGCACAATGCATTGTTATTTTACTATTTTCTCGTAATGGAAGTGAATAGTATTATTTAACTCGGGACTTAACCCCATTTATAGAGATACTCAATTGCCCGCTCTCGCTCGTGAGTTAAAACATCTCGTATGAAATGGCTCGTTTATTGCGTTGTTGAAGAATCTACTTATCTACCAGAAATAAATAAGTGAATACGTTACGTTATACGTGACTGTATTAACCTATTTGCAGACGTTGGGAAGGACGTAAGGTCAAAATCACGATATACTGTTTATCACCACGTGTGTGAAGACACGGATAGCAGGAAGTTATCTAACTAAGGTAGTACGTGCCGACGCGACATCCATATACAAAGTTAGGTCTAAAGATCACCATCCGTGGCTGTCCGTGGCCGGCCTGGATTTGAGCCTCAGGCCGTTCGTAAGCTGTCAGCTGATGGCAGATAAAATCTCGACAGGTTGGACTACGCGCGGTAGGGAGGCTGCATTTGATATTACATTTTTTAACAGGAATTTGCCTTTATTCTTTAAACTAACTACTGCAATAATATAAACTAGCTACACTATCTACTACAAAGAACATTTGGACTGTAGGCTAGCCGCGATGGCTTACAGACAGTCCAAAAGCTCCAGCCCTTTAGGTAGCGTACCCAACATGCTGGCAGCACTGCCTCGTTGAATTGCAATGCTGATTCGTTGAGCCAAATAAGTGCCAGCATTTTGGTCACGCGTCGCATCAAGAGCGATGAGCTCCCGATCCCCACGGACCCATGGTCTCAACAGCAAACGGCTCAAATATGTCTCTGCCTCATTATATTAAATTTTTGTAGGGCTTGCCATCTACTGGTAGAACAACCTGTATTACTATAGGTACCAGTTGCACGTATTTTGCACGCGAGGACTGCACTTAATTAGTAGTGTAGTTTACATAATTATATTCATCCGCAGAGTTTAGGCCACGGACGTCAAAGTCTTATTATTACTTCTTGCAAATAGGCAATTTTAAAACTAAGCAATAGTATAAAAATAAGGTTTGAACCACGGAACAGAAGTTTCAACTATCCACATTATTTTCAAAACAAGTTTAGTTTAGTTTTGAAAGTTACAAACATAATTATACAAAGAGCCAGGCAGACAGATAATAAATATAATTTCTTTAGTTTATTATTGTGGAAAATTGCACACTGCTGTGCTACTACAATAACTCATACAAAGATTTATACGAAACCTTTTTATTTATATTGTTGTAGTTTTCGTTAAAAAACTTATTAGCTAGCGTCCCTGTTATTAGGAAACAAAACTTTCTAAGTAGGTACAACAACTTCATCCCGGCTCGGGTCACGTCGTTCCTCTTTTGCGACATCCCGAAATCCCGAAACATGTTGTTTTCCTGAAACTTAAGCGATTCGTGAATCGGTGCCTCATTTTCTTCGGAGTTGGCTAACAACCGTTTTGTTTTTCCGTAAGATTAGGCAAGTCCGTTTACTTCATTTAAGTGGGCGCCCATCTCATTTTATTTTCTTAATAGGACAAGCGCTTTAGCACAAGGTAACTTTGTACACAAGGTAATATGATTATGGGGCCGTTAGGTTTAAAATTGCCTAAAGTGAAAAAATTGATTCATTTGCAATAGTTCATGGTTCAAGCGTCGAGTCTAAAATCCATAACCGGAATAACCGCCTACCACCGTAGAGCACTTCAGTGCGGGATTAGCCTGTGACTGTTCGCTCTAAATCCGCTGGCCGGTCCGGACCACACGTACAAACCTTTAAATACAACGCTAGAATAATACCCCAAGCTGCCTATAGGTACTTTTAAAAATTTTGATGTATCTAGGTGTTAAGGTGGAATGTTTCACTAGCGCGGCAAATTCAAATTTTCTTGCGTTCTTTTGCCAATAATAGGTTAATTACTCAACGTGATTACAAGAAAACTAATTTTGCGTAAATAAATAGAATGTATCAACAAATTACGATTAAAAGTATCACCTACATTATCACTGGTTTAGCGACAAATGGCAATAGACTGAAAAGTTAAGACGAAATTTGTTTATTGCCATTTGTCGCTAAACCAAATGATATCTAGGTGATACTTTTAATCATAATTTGTTGATACATTCTATTTCTTTACGTAAAATCAGTTTTAATGTAATAACGTTTAGTAATTGAGCTATGATTGGCAAAAAACGCAAGAAAATTTGAATTTGCCGCGCTAGTGAAACGTTAAAGAGTTTTGTATTGTATTGTTTTTAAACGAATGACACGACAAGCCAGTCAAACAGTTCGATGCCAGTCAGAACTCAAAACATTGTCTTGCTTCGCAATGCGACGTGCATTGCCAAGCGTGGACCATCAGAACAGTCAAAAATATTTCTATAAACTGGCCTCATTTAACCAGTAATTTTACTAGCTACCCCACCCCCCTACCCCCCCCCCCTGCCTTTATTTTTACTATTTGATTAATAGGATTTTATTAAAGAACTCGCATGGAACAATTCCATTCAAAGTGTTAAGTTTAAACTGTTTCAGTCACGTATAGAGAAAACTGAGGCAACCGAGGAAATCGTATTTGTCCCGCAAACACGTTCCCAATAAACTGCTAACTCCGATACGGCACCGCTGTTATAGAGTTGGCTTATATTTTGTATTGTTTTTATTTTTACAAACTTCCACGTAACTGCTAGATTTAGTATGAAATAGTGAAGTTTGGGACGCAGGTTTTTGGTTCATTACTATGATGAACTTTCCTAGCTGGTAGAACTTTTCTGCAAAGTTCGTGTAGGTAAGTACCACCGCTTTGCCAGTTATTCTGCCGCCAAGCAGAAGTGTGCAAGCACTACTGTGTTCCGGTTTAAAGGGCATTGTAGCTAGTGAAATTACTGGGCAAATAAGACTTTATGACCCGATCTCACTCTTATTACTAGACTGTGCTGATGTCTCGGGATGACGTGAGCATCAGTCACGTGAAGCTTTATATTTTAAAGTTCCCAGTGACACTGCAACTGTTATAGACGGCCGTGATATTTAACATCAGGCGAACGACCAGCTCGTCACGGCAATCATTAGCATAAAAAATAGAGCAAAGGCATCAGATGGAAAATTGTGGGGTAGGTACCTAACCTCTAATATATGTTTTGTTTTAGTATGGGTTACTGAAATAAAATTTATACAATTTCATCTACAAAGTAGCGCCCTTGTTTCACACATTGCCGCAAACACGTTAGGTTTATATTTCTCAGACCACTAAACTTTTATGACTCACGAAGTCGCGATGATACTAATGGCATGAAAATGAAAAATCATACTGTGAGTTATGACTTTCTTTAAGCTTCCTAATAAAATGGTGAGGATCAAATGCCACTAACCAATGTAGTGCAAAATAAAATCTTACATCAGCATCATCATCAGCTTAGGCAGTCCTGCTGGACAAAGGCCTTTCCCAAGGCACGCCACTGAGCCCAGTCTTCAGCTCTTTCTTTTTCTACTTCCAGCTACCGTCCTACCCTACGTGTGCCGATAAAAAAGTTAAACCCTATTACGTGTTATGCTTCTGGTTATTTTGGGTATAGAAAGGTCGTTTGTGGGTCCTTATACTGGGTGTTGTTTTGCATCCTCTCCATATTTGAAGGGTTCGTTGCAATGCATTCACTGAATCACCCAATAATGTAATTCTAATTCCAGTACTAAAATCAAAAAATTTCTATGTTTTATAATAAATATTACAGACAACATTTTTGCAGTTAATATTAGTATGTATAGTAATATTTCATGTGTTTGAGACTTTTTTTTATCTGTGCATTTTGCTAAGTCTATTTTATCATGGTTCCAACATTTTGAATGTCGTGGCTATGATGAGCTTTGATCCTAGAATGTAACTCTGAGACGGTCAAGAAACGCGTAAAAGCAACTTTCCTTGACTGGAAGCTCTTTGTGAAAATGCTATTTCGTTTGTGGAATTATTGCTAATACTGCATTTTCCGTGTTTAACTGTTCAACTTTGTGTTTTGCAATTTCAAGTTGAATATTTTTTACTTTCAGTACTTTGAATTTTCTGGTCAGGTAAATAAGCGATAAAGTTGTTTGTGTGCTGGAAAAGGATCTACCTATAGGTACCTAAATTATGTTTAGGCGTGTTTGTCAAAAGCAATAAACTACTGGTTGAAATAAAGAGATGAGAACTTTTCCCTTGGTTGAATTGAATTTAACAAATAACCAAATTACTTACGCGTTGTATCGTTGCGTTGGTAACTATATACGCGACTAGCGACGTGCCCTGGCTTCGCACGGGTAATAGTTTTCGCAACCCGGGGTTGTTCAAGTCAAGAGTGAATAGGTATTTATTACTAGACAAGCGTGCTAAACCTTCGACCGCATCATCACTTCCCATCAGGTGAGATTGTTGTCAAACGCTAGCCTAGTCAAACATAAAAAAAGCGCACGCGATACAAAGAATATTTTACGTAACTTTTTTACACCTTGGGTTACATTATTGGAGTTTAAGTAAGCATCCTTAAATTTTTTGAAAATATAATATAGCCTATGTCACCCGGGGATAGTGTAGCTTCCCAACAATGAAATATTTTTTTAAATCGGTTCAGTTATTTCGGAGCCTATTCAATGCAAACAAACAAACAATCTTTCCTCTTTATAATATTGGTGTAGATAAAACAACCAAACATAATTATGTAGTGATTACACAAGCTACAACATGACGATGCTGCTATGGTTTAGTGTTGCAGTGCCCTTCATAACTTACTAGTTATCACACATGTATGAAAAGTTTAACCAAACAAATAAAAACAATATGCACAAATCTTTTCAACATTTCCCTAACATCCTGTTATTTTTTTTTAAATAAAAATAAGTAAGTAGATTCTTTTCTAATAAAATCAATATTTTCCAATAATGCTACCCAGTTCCACAGCATCTGACCAAAAAGCTTTTAGTCTGATCAAAAGTTAGTGCAGTGAATTCACTGAAGGAAAATATCGGGAGATGGTCGCTATGCCACGCCGCGCCTGGCCGGTTGTAAACAAAAGATTTCGCGATCGACTTTTCGCGCTGTACCCACTGGTTACGATTCAATTTTATTTCGTTCGTCTAGGTAGGTACTACCACTTTGCCAGTTATTCTGCCGCCAAACAGTAGGTAGTGTGCAAGCACTACTGTGTTACGGTTTGAAGGGCTTGTAGCTTTTGAAATTATTGGGCTAATGAGACTTAATAACTGATCTCACAGTCTAGAAATTTTTTTTAGACTGTGTGATGTCTCAGGATGACGTGCGCAATGCGAAGTGTCACGCGAAACTTTAGTTTAGATTTCCGAGTGACACTGCAATCTGTAATGGGCGGCCGTGACGCTTAACACCAAGGGAACGACTAGCACGTCACGTCATTCGATTACATAAAAAAACAAGTTCTTTATGAAGAGAAACTCTTTAATAGAACAGCTGTCTGAACATATCTACACCACTATAATAAAGAGGAAAGATTTGTATTTTGGTCTGTACGTTTATAATGAATAAACTCAAAAACTACTCTGCCGATTTCAAAAATACTTTCTCACCATTGGAAAGCTACATTCACCCTGAGTAACATAGGCTACAACACTACATGTGCGAAGCCGGGGCGAGCCGCTAGCTATAAATAAAAGTGTAACAGTGGGCGGTCCCTAACGTTCAAAGCGATCTCATTCAGACAACCTTGGTAGGCTTTCTCTCGGATAAAGAGCGCCAATGAGACAGCTAGAGAGAGAGAGAGAGAGAGAGAGATAGAGAACAGTGAACTCTATATTTGTGTCTTTATTATTATTAAATATCAACTTTAAAACACAATGAGACATAATACATTTAGTACAGTTGATATTACTGTAAAAAAAAATAAAAACAGTTTGCCCGTTAAAAAAAGGATAATGTTATTTCACGCAACTGTTCGGTAGAGCATGTATTATATTGTTATTATTATAAGAACAACACACACATGTTTTTATTTTTATGTGTCCGTCGTGAACATGAAGAACATTTTATATATAATCGCAACTTGTAAGTAAACCCGTTATCGGCCCAGTTGGTTTGTTAAACAAAGGTCCAACTTTTAATTGGAGCCTAAACCTGAGATATTTGGAAATGAGGCGCCCTTTGTTTGCGCCTTCGTTAATTTTACCTCACCTGATTCCACCTTTCTTGAAAACTCTTTGATGCCTGTACGGATTATGTTAAAAATACCGGGTAAAATATTTGGTTCGAGCTTTAGAAGAGATTCTAAATGAGAGAGATTGAGATTCTTTAAAATAACATTTTTTAATAACAACTTAAAATTAACAATTCATGATTTTGGCGGTAGTCTACACCAAAAACAAAATTTGGCGCCCAAAATGGGGCTGCCAAATGGATAGGCAAGAAACGACTGACATGTCTTGTCACTTATTCATACCTATTAAGACACAGTCGTTAAACATCCAGAGCCTACTACTTATATATAGTAGGTACTTTATTCACACAAAACTAAGTTTGGCGCCCAACGTGGGGTTCGCGATTCATGGTTTTGATCCAATCCACGTTTAATTCAAATAACAATTTAATACTGCTGCAACTATTATGGCCAGTCATGCTGCTTAACATCAGGTGAACAATTTGCTCTTCTCGTTATTCAGTTCCATTAAAAATTAAATAAAACAGTATTTAGGAGTTTAGTTAGTAATTTAAAGCTTTCAAGCAGCCGCGCCGCTGTTGGTAATAAAAAAACAGAATATTTTTCCATTGTTTACCAAAAAACTATCTGGATTTGACCATCGATATAAACAAACAAACAGGACTGGAATATATATGATAAGTTCAATATCAACTGTTTTTGTAGCCGTTCGGTCGGACGGTTTCGGTCGTACAGTGTTGTGGTTGAATTAGTCACCGCTGGACATACGATATTCATGGGAATACAAAACTCGCGGCTTCAGTAGCGGTGGCGCAAATTATTGTAACACGCGGAAAGAACTAAGAAACTTCAAATAAGCCCAACCCAAGAAAAAATAAAGTTGAAAATGCTTGGTAATTGGAACATTTTGGATTCTAACGTTAAACTGTGCAATTGTACAAAACGCTGAGAAGTCAGAAACCGTACAGAATGGTGTTTATGTAGAATCTCCTCATTTCGGATCTTATCCCGCAGGAAAACACCGAGCATAGCATAGCTCTCTCCATAGCTCATTGCGCGGCTTTGAGCTTACCAATGAGGCGAATAGTAAGACTGCTGAGACTATTTACATAAAAATTATGCAACACAATTGTGATTATAGTGATATTTTACATACTTTTTTGAGACGACGTTTTTCTTCTAGGTAAAAAAATAAGACAATGCTGGTCATTAAACATCCTTTTGAATCACAATCGCTGCAACTTGTGACTTCCGAACCCCAGCAAATGACAGTAATTCGACTGTCATTCGAGATAACGCGTGCACACATCAGTTTGATTGTGGGTCGTCAAATGGGGCACACAAACTTAAATGTTTAATGTTTGTAGGCCCACTGCACTGTAGCTGGTTACAATAGTGGCCAGTGGATTTATGGAATAAGTTACATTTTAGTTTGACCAAGCTGAAAATTGCGGGAGTTATGGGTGACTTGATATTCTTAGAATAAATAATCTTGGAATTATAGCCTATATTTATCATTATTAAAACCATTCACATCATAACATTAGTCTCACCATTGAATGCCACGACAAACGGTACATGCATGGCTCAACTAAGTAAAATATTGGCTGATCTGATGGCTCAGTTGGTAGTAGCTCTGCCTTCGGAACTGAAGGTTGTGGGTTCGATTCTGACCCAGGAAAACATTTGTGTGATGAATATTTTCATGTGTTTGTTTTGTGTCTGGGTGCTATATTGTATTTTATGTATTGTCACGAAGTATGCCTACTGCCTAACTATAGTTACCAACCTGATGGAGCTTGGTAAATTAGACAGCAGGTTGTGAACACTGAATTTATTGTTTGCCTTTGGCAAGAACAGCGGTAGGGGCAAATAGCGTGGGTTAGGGCCTATACACTTCTTTCTTTTCTTCTTGGCAAGTACTGCCCTGGAGTGCGAGTCGCAGTGTAGGTGGGCGCTCGAAGGTACAAAGAAGTATCTCAGTATTTTATCAGTTATCTGGTTCCCATATAAGCTATGCTTAGTTTGGGGCTAGATGTCGCTGTAAGAAATGTCCACCCATATTTATTTTATTTATTTATCTATTTATTTATTTATTTATTCGATCATCAACATCGTGTACACTGATACATTCTATTATTATTATACTAAAAGTAGTACAAGCCTAATGCCATGACAATTACAGATGAAGACAACATGCTAGACAAAAAATCATTAAAATCGATAGAACGAGTAACAGAAAGCTTAAAAAAGAAACTTTTTTATACAAAACAATGTTGAAAATGTAATTTATTAGGTAAATATGTGAAATGATTAATTTCAAAATGTATAAATTAATTAAAGAAAGACAAATGCATACCCACTAAAATAAATTTTATAAAAAATAAATCACAAAATAAACTGACATATGACAACATTAAACAATAAAAAGTTAAAATTATTATTATTAATAATACTGTCATAAAAAAAGATTATGACGGCTTCAATCGCCTTAATTCATTTTGAGAAGTAGGTACTTGTAATTAAGGAGTTCCGTTATCTATTTCCGAAGATCTTCCGACCAAAACTACATGGGACCAACGTGCAAGATCTTCTACCAAATAAAAAAAAAACTTAAATCAGTCCTAAAACCTCGGAGAACTTAGTGAACATACAACCTCCTCCTTTTTTGAAGGCGGTAAGCAGGCGATACTGCTTTACAAATAATAAAAATTGATAAATAATTTCTTTGTCCGGTATGATATGGTGTAGTTAGCTAAGTAAGAGAATGCCATTATATTATTTTTAAACATGACACAGCCAGCAAAAATCAGCAAGGAAAGCATTATTCGACGTTTTTATATCCCCTTTGTCTAGACGATTCCGTTGCTGATACAGATTTATTGTTTATCGAACTGTCCTCTGCATTTCATCCTGAAATATTATTTAGGTTGAAATGAAATAGTATTTGAAAACATACGTTGGAATAAATCTACAAGATAGTCATCCTTCGCGGGTAAATCTTTGCAATACGAAATATTTTGAATTGATGCAACATTTAGATCTCAGTGATTTCGCACTCAAATGTGTCTCTTGTCAAGAAAAAAAAAACTCGCCCATATTAACTCGCCTTTACTAAAGTCTACACATTGCTAGAAGTACCTACTACGAAAATAAGATAATATTTTTATTTTAATCCATCCTTTCAAGTACCGTAGTGATCCAGCAATTACTCTTCATTGAGACCGCGTCGTGTCTTGCATTGTTAATCCGCCCGATGAAGCGAGTTTTATTTAAATGCTACTAATTGCCGTATTGTTTTAAATTTGGTGTTTGAGGAGTTAAAATCTTTTGAGGTGTTCGGGATTTCAATCTTTTCCCCTTGTAGTGATTTTGAGAGTTCCGATTCAATTACCTTTTATGTTTTAGCAAAGTTTTAACGCGATACGTGATCTGTAAAGACTTTCACTCATATCGGCTTTATACGAAGCTTATTTCTGGTGCCTACAATAAATGTATCGCAAATTTTATACAACAGTTAAATTTTGGAAACATCGATTGAAACAAATTAATGAGCTTACTAGGTATATCTACTCACTAGTTTAGCTACTACTGGTAGGTATCTAGTTTTATGTAATGATTAGCAATTAAATGGAGCGTGAACTTACGTAAGCAGCCACAGATAATTATGGTGGCCCCGCCACTAAACATATTAACATCTACTAACTTCCTCGACAGGGTTGCCCTCAAGACTTGGGAAAACTAAGGCTATCAGCGACTGAATAACGTTGCGTGAGGTAGCAGAAAGACACATTGAGTTCTAAAGTACAAAGATGGCACAAGATGATGAAGAAGAAAATAGCGTAAATCTATGTCTTTATTAGTTCATTAAAAATTAAGTGGATATGTCGTATCATCAGTCTTTTGCGCTTGTATTTATCCGATACTAAATTTTCTGTTTTGACAGTACCTGTTACATATAAATATCTGGTCGATCATTTGGGCTGTCTACAGGTCAAATATACAGTCCAAATATTTTATCTAAAGTATATTCCTGGTTGCTTTAGTGGTAGCGCAGAATACATTAATAGTACCTACCTATGGTGGTATTTAGGTATGATCATGAATCTAGGAAATTACCTCAGAACCTACATTCATGTGTATCATTGTAGTAGTTAGTTAACAGAATTAAGGCACTTTTCTTATTAACAATAACTATCTCTGTTATCATTATTTTTGATATAAGCTAAATCAGAATCAGTTTATCAACCATAAGCTACTTTATACACATTCTCAAGTTCAGCATTAAAGTAATTTAAATCTCCATCATATATGAATAGAACGGGTGACAACCCTACCGATAAAGTTTTGTCATAACTTGAAGTTTGCTCTTCTAACCTAATCCGAATTAGTTCTAGTTCACCAACAAAGTAGCTACTTGAAATGGTAATGATTCGTAATAGTAATGTTGATAATCGAAAACTTTAGATTCACACCTTAATAATCACAAACTCCTTGGAAAATAATTAAATAAGGCAATAGCTATAACACTTCTAGAGAACCGATGAACCGACATTATACGCAAGCATAATTTTATTTGTCTAACATTTTTACAGGCTAGCCAAAATGAAATTAAAAGAAAAGTACCTATTCATAGGCCGTGTGACAAGAATTTTTGCGGAAGCATTTTCAATCAATTCACATCAACCGACCTTGAATTTTGCTCGCATCTGCTTGTAGGGTAATTTTTCAGAAGAAAAAGGTAAGCAGGAAATAGTTGTATCATAAATAGTTAATATGATATCATTCTAACTTGTGTTTGAGGATCTTCGCCGACAGAGATGGTACGCCAAAGAATGTCTGCCGTGTACACTATAATGAGACGCACAGTCTCTGTGTGAAGACCCTTAAAAATAACATAAATCAAGATGATCTGAAGAAAGCTTATAGTACAATGCCTGTTGATTCCTTTGTAAATGATTACACGTATTATATACAAATGCTAATGTGTTTTGGAAAGTCATTAGGCCATCAATGGAGCTAGTTAAGTTATAGCTGAAAAATAGTCCTAGCCATGTGGAAAGACTTACTGTGTAGAAACTATTACGTCAAGAGGTTTTTGTATTTAGACGACATAAAATTGATTCCTCTCCAACTAGTGATTTTTGCGTAGGTAGATATAACTCTAGCATCGAGTGTAATAGATCAGAAAACAAACTCAAGATTTCTATTTCTGGTCTTAGAAATAAAACCTATTACATTAGTCCGCTACGTGCCTCGCTCAGAATGAAGATGTATGGGGCGGTCCGCGTTTGCATAACAAATACTATGGGGTTTTGTTCTCATTAATTAAGACTAATTGCGGCGTCCTCCGGGATAAAGAATACGGTGCGTGTGCGGGCGGAATGCTAATGCGTGCGTGTAGTACGGCTGCCGTTTCTTTATGTACGGCTGGAGGCACGATTGCTCTTGTTCGGATTTGATTCATTATCTTTAGGATTTTGGGTGAAAATAGTCTGGGTTTTTTTTGTTGGTATCGGTCTGTAATCTATTTTGGATTCGGTTTTTGTAAAAGCTCATAGTTTTCTCTGGTACGCTCTGATATGAGAATTACTTTTGCATTTGTAGAGCTCCCTTCCGGCTTGGTTCTAATTTCTGTATCGTAAACTAACAGAGTTAATGCCATATAGAATGTAGTTATCTACAAAGAAACATGACTTTCATATGACAAAGTAACCCTTCACTAAGTACGCGCACCACGTACCAATCTAACTCAGTCTTGAGCTATCTGAATTATAACCGAATCAAATTTTGAGTAGTAACTATATCACCTGTCGGCAAAGTCGATACAAAATGTAATGGAATCGAGACGTGTACAAATTGTGGAATGGTTTACAGAACGAGAATAAGTGGATAGGGCAATTTATAAAGTAAAATAACAGAGGATTTTGTAAAGGTTTAAGTCATTACTCATTAGGCTTTTAGGCCTAAGGAACGCAGGTTTACATGCAAGAAAACCTAATTCTTTTCATAGTAGGGATTTTTTTTCCACTGCAAATACCTACATACAGGGTGGCGAGGCCCAAATATCACACCATAAAACAAAAATAAATTATAAAACGTTGCTCAAGCCCCGGCGGCATTCCACGTTTCTTATGCTCAAGCTATCTGATCAAACAAACATACGGATGGCATAAATGGAACTGCCAAATCGATAGTGGTGAATCACGTGAATTATGAAGAAATAATCACAAAAGATGCAATGTAATATTGAGTGAGTATGATACCTGCGATAAGTGTAGAAGTGTGTGAGAAACACACACTTCTACACTTATCCCCCTAATTATTAACAACCTAAGTGCTAGAAATATGAAATCAGGCCATATAGACGCTTCTCTGTGCAGACTGTAAAAAAAGGTGATAAAAAAGACCAGTAGTTGTTAGGTACTAATAGCACAGAATAGACAAGTACTAACCTATTGAAAGTTAAAGATAACCGTTACAATAATTGTAAATAACACAAAAAGACTTATCCGTTCTGTTCGAACCTAGATTATAAATCTGTTTCCCTCACGACCAACTTACAATTTATGATAACCTGATCGATTCCAGCACTGTCAGGCTGTCACTATTAGTTGTATTAATATTATTATTATTTTTTTTTACTTTTCCTAGAACGCCCATTTGGGCACTCTACTAATATTACAATCTAGCCATCCAAGTGGCTAATAAGTAATTTTCATTTAACTTAAACTTTTAACCACCTACTTATCTAAGAATGTGTCCAATAACACTTATCTTATTGTCTCTATTAAGGCGACTTAAACACTTAGTTCTTGTGTTTTTTAGGTAGGTAGCACTTACTTGCACTGCACTACGTTACACTATAGCACTTAATACACTATTACACTACACTAACTCAAAAGGTTTTGTTCTTTTCAATCTTCTAACTATATCCGTGTGATCGAGCAGCTGGATTGCTTCGACGTTCACGTGATGATGAAGTCTGTGATGATGACTTTCTGCGTACTTCTGGATAACTTTGGTGACGATTTGTTTATGGGCATTTCCAATTTTTTTTATTTTAAGCCGCACCTTTATTAGAGCAAACAAAACCAAAAAACCCTCAGGTAATCGGGAAGGACGTAATTCGTGTTCATTTCGTCGATCCCCAATGCTCATTGGATATTCACTCAGTGATTTGAAGTCGTGGTTCTAGGGATAGATAAGTAGAGAGTATCTACGTCGGTTTGCTTTCCTTACCCGAGTCTTTAGAGAATCTGAGTCTGTTTCCTATACTATTCAATGTTTTTTTAACGTTTGCTCACGTATGAACAGGCTGAATTCCGAATAGGTTAGAAACAATATGCGTAATTTTATTCTTTCGCGACAAGCTTTCGCGTACCGTCATCTTTTCCCAGTAAATATTTAACCAACCACATTATGTACCGAAAATATTCTAGGCCTGTTTTATTTACCTACATCTATTCTAGAAAACCATAGTACCTACATTATATTGAATAGTACGGTTTGCTATCTTAACAAAAACTATCAATCTAATTTCATAATCAAAACTGAAACATTGGAATAGATTAAATTCGTTTAGTTTGTCTATATAAATACCCAGGCCAATCCAGGCGCGATCGCCGACTAAGGCTGGGTTTTCTGATCCGTAGGTTAAGGTAACCAATGGTTAAAAACTCAAACTCAAACAAATTTCGACTATTGGTTAGAATTTGTCCGAGTTTTTAACTATTGGTTACCTTAATTGCGAATCAAAAACCCACCCTAAGCCGTGCGGTTTGCACTTTTTTGGTTAACATTTTTGTATCTAAAGTTGGAAAATTCACGAAAAATATACATATTTGTAGCCCATGCTGATGATAACTACACGCGGTATGAAACATTTAGCATGAACTCGTATTATTGAAACCAATTAATCAAACTAAACCAAATTACACGCGATGATCAGGCTAGCTTTGAGCGACCTAAATACCTACAGCTTCTGTGAAAATGATCAAGCGTCCTGGAAAACCAAACCGCTATCCAAGTAGTGTTTCTAAAAGAGGCATTATCATTCAATGAATTGATATAGATAATTTCATGTAGATTTAAAACACACAACAAAATACTCCAAAAGCGGCTCAAAATGTATCGTGGCCTCCGACGCAGGAGAATTCCTTCGTGTTTGGTTTTGCGTGTCTCCTGCAGTTGATGACTTGGAGCTCATCCAGGTCTATTTCCTCGACGTAGATCTAGCGGTATCTATGAATCTAGTGCCCACCAGCATATTTGAAACTACAAAAATACCTTTTTACTCTCCCATACCTACTCCACAACAATGCTTAATAGTCACTTTTATTACTAATTTTAATAAAATACTCAAATTTTTTACCATTAGCACAAAGGGCTAGACAAAGCAACATACTACGTTACTCCTGTAAGATAAATTTAAGAGAACAGACCGTAAAACGTGTTAAACTGTCAAGAACCTTCAGGTCTAACTTGTTCGTAGTTTTCTTTCTTTTTCTTGTATTTTGGCTCCACACATAGTATATTTAGCCAGTGTCAAGTATTGTAATTTTCATCGTGCTATAGAATATTTCACGTAATGTCAATTCTTAGTCATAGTCATAGTCGAGTCAGTCAATCATAGTCCAGTCTAAGTCATGCCCCAGTAAAGTGGTGGCAACTTTACTAGTAGCTTCTATGGAATTTTGGAAGCTACACGAAAAACCACGTTTCACCACATTATATCACTTGCCCACACTCATGCTCGTAATTCAGCACTTAATGCGTAAAACACCACCAATTTTAAACATTAACACTAGAAAAAGCACAAGTTTTTAAAAATAATACAATGCAACGACGCGACGTGAACTTTTCCGCGTTCCCGCCAAAAATCCTTATTCGTAGTTTCAGGTGGATTAAAATTTTGACTTTAGAATAACATAATAGTATGCCATGACTAACCAGTTGCCAAAGAGAAGAAGAAAATTTCTAGAAAAACACACCGGCTTCTATTCAGTCCAACTTTATTCCAGTAATCGAATGCCACACAATCCCTCAGATTCTAGAGGAGAATGTTGATTGAATTGTCGATCGATATTCCACACGAAGCAGCAGTAGCAGCGTTATCCTGCCTAGGTAACCTAGGTATAATGTGGTTTGGTACTAATTCTCCCCGGAGCTAGGGTACGTGAACAAAGGCTATATACGTTGATGTATGTTACTAGAAGAAGTTGTATCGAGATTTGTATTTGAGGTAGATAGAGTAAATTAATTCAACCAAAAACTCAACTGTGGGTTAAAGACGCTAATTGATCAAAAACCAAGTTAAGCTAAGAGCATCATCTTAATGGACGGCGCTCTTACTTTCCTGGTCTACTCAATGTCGTGATATAAAGTAGGTATGTTTTTTTGTCTTGCATACAATGTATAGGTAAGTATTATTAACATAAAGTGCAGCACACTCTGCAATCTCTACTTTTACTATTACTAGGTGGTAGGACTTTTCTGCCATGTTCGTCTAGGTAGGTCAAGCCACGATACATAGCTGGCGATGACGCCATGGCGTCTCGGTGAGTTAGAGCCCTTAAAAAGTACTTGGTGCAGTTGGCCCTGCGGCGAGATTTGAGCCTGGGTGCGTCACTGTGAAAGTTGCACGGTCTACCGCTGGACCATACCCGGGTCTTTCTTTTACTTAGTTTTAATAGCTACCTAAAAAAAGGTTCTCGAGTGGCGACCACGAACCGGAAGACGCAGCGTAGGCCGGCCCCCCACTCGGTGGACCGACGACCTGGTGAAAGCCACGGGGAGCCGATGGATGCAGGAGGCGAGCAGCCGCTCAAGGTGGCGTGCTCTGGGGGAGGCCTATGTTCAGCAGTGGACGTCTTCAGGCTGTTGATGATGATGATGATGATGATGAATAGCTACCTAAATTTCAGTTTGAAGCCACAACCATAATACATTCCTAACTCTGACATAAACAAGTCCTAAAGCACGAGCATTGAAAGACGTTTCCACAGAGCTCATTATCTTTACCCTATAACAGCGCAGCCGGCAGTTTGCTAAAAGGTTTCAGTACACAATGGACCTCATTCCATAGGGTTTATGGATAGAGTAATAGTGTTATTATCCACTTGGGTAACTGCCCGGGCATTGAGGATTGAGAAGGGCATTAGAAGTATTGTGGTTTTCGAGAAATTCATACCCGTTCGTAAAAACTAGGTAAAGGTAGTTACACAAATGTATCTTGGGTTGATGCTTTGAGTAAAAGGCTCAAATAATGTTATTGAAATCTTTGTGCTGACTAGTTTTTGTGTCGTACTTTTTGATATGAGGTTATTTGCTGTCTGCCCCCATATGTAAGTGGCCGACGGAAACGCTTTATCGCTATCGGCCCTAGGATTGGCCGTGGTCCTACCGCCTGCCCCCATAATGAGTATCATCATAATGCACTTATTGGATTTCCGTTACTGTTATTCTGGCCATCGCTTATAGAGATCGTGGGCTGTTTATGTCACACCCTTACTATGGCGTTTTGTGGTTCCATAACATGTTCTAAAACTGCAAAACTTTAGGTAGTGTTACAAATTACAGTAAAAAAAGCATTTTTTACAGTATTATTATAATGTGTATTAGCCCAGATTAAGTTTTAGAGAATTGAACCACTATTTTCATTAACAATAGAGGATTTATTTTTAGCTGCAGAATGTGATTGAAGTTAGTTAAATATGTGGCAAGCCGTCTACTTCACCTAACTTAATTTTTCTACTACCACCTATTTAATTCTAAGATATTTGTATGCACGACGCGTTCCAGTTCGTTGGCTGCATAATTTAAACGTATTTGGTGGAGTAAGACCTAACTCTAGGAGTTAAACGAATTTTCTCGACACTAGCCTAAATGCCTCACACATTTGGATGCCGTATTTGAAACTTTCAAAGTTTTGGACTGGAATGGGGATCTGAATTTCAAACGTGAGCCTATAATTTAATTTCGTTTAGGGTAAATATACTTCACAAATAGATATAAACCTTTTACGAAATGCTGAAAATCATCGACTTGGTCAACTAAGTAATTTCCATGTTTGAGCAACAATTTTCAGACACCGAATGAAGCGTCAAGTGTGTTGCCATATATAAAGGAAACAACTTTGAAATTATAAAATAATAGATTACAACAACCACAGTCAATGAATGTAATATAAGTCAAGACAAAAGCATTGCTTCGCTTTAGATCTACTGTTATCCTGATCTACGAATTTTTCTCCAATTTACGGTACCCATCGACCCATAACGTGCACCTGGATCAAAGGAGTTGAGCCGGTATTTTTGCTTTGCGTATCTAACTGGCCTGCGAGCGGTCCAATACAAGAATGGGCTCCATACACCCAATCCCAATTCTTTTTACATAACCTTTGAATACCGTTTCGTTTTCCGAGCGGATATTCGCACAACCGCAGCGCAGTGCTGGCCCAAACTAAATTGCTTTATTGTTCGAAAGTCAGACACTGTGAAAATAACAGTCCGCGGTTACGGCGAGCTACGGATCTGGACACAGGGTCTGTAAATATGGAAAGCTTTAATTTGGTACAGTTTGGGCCTCTTTGTAAGTCGGTTCCTCATCATCAAAAACGCACTGCTTTTTAATTTTGCAATTTGACTTACAAATTTAGATCAGAAAAGTGTCCTCTCTAAGGATAGGCAACGCACCGGCAATGTCCTCGGTGTTGCAGCTGTCCATAAGCGGCGGTGACCACTTACCATAAGGTGGGCCGCCTACTTCTTTGCCAGTCAACTCATTTGTTTTTTTAAATTTAGATATAAATTACTAATTGCATGACTCCGGAACCTGGAACACCTTCTGGCATTTGATATAACTCATCAACAGCCTGAAGACGTTCATTGCTGAATATAGGCTGCACCCCCACAGACCGCTATTAAGCGGCTGCTTGCTTCCTGCATCCATCGGGTCTCCGTGGTTTTGACCAGATCGTCGGTCCACCTAGTAGGGGCCGGCCTACGCTGCATCTTCTGGTTCATCACTCTGGTTTCAATACATAAACATACGATACAAGACCAATTTGTTTCTTTTCTTTAAATGATGAACTCCATGCACCTATATCTTCCTGGTAAATTGGCTAATTACCGCGCTTGGTGCTGGACTGCCTGTGCACCTCCTGCAACCCCCCCCCCCCCCCCTGTATCCGCGCCTGCATCCCCATGGGTTGATAAATATGTACTTAAGAGTAATTTATTTCGTATTAAATGTTGGACAATTTTGCCAACGTTGTGTCCCATTATTCATAGAGAAGAGTTCACCATACAGCTATCAAGCTGAAAGCGATATCGTTTGCTTTCTATTTTTACCCAAAAGTATTGGAGTTTGCGTGTTGATTGTTCAGCAAACTGACTGGCGAATTAGAGATGAAAAATCTAGAAGGCACGTTGCTCGATGTGTGTTTTGTTGGTGGTAAGAAAGAGGTTTTAAAATCCGAAGCGTGTCAAATTAATTGGATAGCAAACGCAGGATGTAAGGATGAAAGGAGGAGAAAGGCTTAAGGTAAATGAAGAGAAAGGAATAGGGAAAGAGGACGGGGATGGAGAAAGAGAAAATGTAGACAAAAATCGAATGAATTTGGATCGGTGGAGGAGGCAGGGCATGAGAGTGAAAGCGTAGAATAAGTTAACAAAGTCAGAGCGGGCCCAAGTTTTGCTTAATTTTGTAATTTGCATAGAAATATAATCCTCTTTAGATCTAAGGTTTTAAGTAGGTATGGCTATATATTAAAATCAGAATAAAGCGGTTACTTCTTTCACACTTGTTCGCGATGTTTTCCATTCAATGAGACTTAGATTGAAGGCAAAGTTCTAGGTGAACAAAGCAATTCATTGTTTTCAGTTTTATTTATGTCTCTGATCGTACATCAATAACATATACTGTCTTCCCAATTTAATACAGTAAATCTCTATCAAAATCAACAAAATTATAGAACACAAACTACAAAACACAAACACAAACACAAACAACACAAACTATTATGATACATATTTTATTGAGGGTCCGTATTTCGGTACGCAAAATATCCGGATATTTGTGTATCCGGATGTGGTAGAGCTGGTGGATGTATACGGCTGTATCAGTTAATTCGCATGATTTTCAGCCTGAAAACCGTCAATATTTCTTCAAATTCTCATATTACATACACGCAAAAGCAACAACAGGTATTATATTTAATTTTACTTTTAAGTAATTTTTTTTGTCGTTTTTATAGATAATGGTACGGAACACTTCGTGCGCGAGTCCGGCTTGCACTTGGCTGGTTATTTTTATCTATTTAGTATCTTGTTGGTCATGTTTACAAATTGTGAAAATTCACCGAGAACCACGCAATAAATTTTCACAGTTTGTAAACATGACAAACATAAAAGACTCCGAGATCTAAACTTGAGTTATAATCAAGTTTACCACTGATAAAAACAATCAAGAGCTCTAAAAGATTAAATTGTGGACATAATTCGGTTTTCTAGACGTTGAAATAAAATGGAATGAGATAGCATTTGTGCTGGAAAACTCATTTTAGCTATCCTTTGATCGTTTGTAACAAATAGGAGAAAAAGGTAGAATGGTAGCCACGCGTATCTTGCAGTTTTTCAGTCAATACGAAATATTTCACGTGAGTTTAAAATTACCAACTTAAAATAATTAAGAATTGTAATTATCAATTTAAAGTACTTAATTCAAAATACTTAACCTGACCTGGTTATGATAAAAACTGCAATGCCATCATTAAAAATATTAGATCAAAGATAGGTCGGATCTAGAAAATACCTAACCTACTTGTAACCAATGGTTAAAAATGCTAACAAATTTTAATCAGTGGTCAAAATTTGTTAGAGTTTTTAACCATTGGTAACTTTAACTACGGATGAAAAAACCCACCCTTAGGTTATGGTATTGTAAACACGTAGGTAGGTGCTGGTCACTCAGCGTTTGATGAAACCATTTCTAGGTGGTGAGCCTGGTGGTCATACACTGGTTTCAATCAAGTGCTGATACAATAACTGATCGAAACGTCGTCGAGGTTAGTCAACATTTTCCTTTTTTTTAAATTCTGTATTATACGCTCAAATCTACGTAATTGTGTACATGCCGGATAAATAGCTTAAAACTTTCCGTAGCCTCACGCAACCGATTGGACGATGTGGCTGCAGACTGACAGAGACCATATGATTAAGTAAATTTAAAAATCTTTGTGTCGATAGATCCGCACCTTATTATGTAAAAACTACAACAGCAAAGCAACAGTAGTAGCAAAGCAACAACAGTAGCGAAGCGACAGCAAACACTTAGCAATCAGTCGCAGTCGCCCGCTTGTTACTGGTCTGTCGCTAGATTCACTTTGGCATTTGATACTAGCGCCACTAGAAACAGAACAGCAATAGACAGAAACAAAATAATGCACTTTTTAGTTCATCGACTGTCCGCCAGACGGTGATATAGCGCTCGATCGCTTTCTGCTCTGCCAAAGTGACGTTTGACAGCTATGATTGCGAAATTTACGCCTGTTGCAAACTTGTTGCGAGTTACCTAATTAGGGGGCCGGTTAACTTTATAACTTTGACGAGATTACGAATATTTAATAAAATTTACCTAAACTATAAACTATTTGTAGGATTCAAAACTATTTAAGTATTTCATGGTTCGCACATCGCCATCACCACCACCAACATTATCTATGATTGCTTCAACAACTTCAACTAATTTCATGTCAGTTCTATACAAAAACGTTTATCACTTCAACATTAAACTTTTATTATTACAGTTCCCAACTTTATTATTAATACAAATTACGAAGCAACAGTAAGAAATATGAACAGGAATATTAAAAAGCAAAGTTTAAAGAAAGCCAGCTTAGCTCGTTCAACTAACTTACAGTCGGGGGAGTCCTACAATTAAACGCAGAACTTATTCCGTATCTGCAAATTATACTGTTTAATCTTGCTGTTGTTTACTGGCTACTTGTACGTACTATAGATTGTCTCAGTCTCAAGATAGAAACGGCGTGCCTATTATGGCTGGAACTATAGCGCTGTTCCTTTTACACGTGAAAAGTGGAATGATAATGTTGTCACCTTTTTATTATTATTTTTAAAACAAAATTAGAGATATATTTATCATCGACGATATTAAGATGATAGGATCATCACCCAGCCTGAAGACGTCTACTGAATACATAGGTGTCCTCCCCCACAGCACCACTCTGCTCGCCTCCTGCATCCATCGGCTCCCTGCGGTCCTGAACAGATCATCGGTCCACCTAGTGGAGGGCCGGCCTACGTTGCGTCTGCCGGTTCGTGGTCGCTACTCGAGAATCTTTCTAATTAGTGAGTATATATATGCTTTTTGCGATAACCACATTCATGGAAGATCGAAATAAGGTTCGAATGGTATCAGCATCTTGTAAACACTCGCTCACACACAAAGTTTCAGTGCACATTTGTCCTATTTTCATTACTTCAATGCAATATAGAGTTCAGCGTAAGGATTTCCAGCACATACTTTCAGTTTGGCTATGGGCCTCCCATAGAGCTCCTTTCTGAGCGGCTGCTTGCCAGTGCTTTCCTCCTGCATCCATTTAGCTCCTCGCGGTTTTGACCAGTCGTCGGTCCACTTAGGATAGAAACCTATCCTGGTATCATTTTTCTTTAGCAAGCAAGACATTTCAAACCAAATACAAATTTGTTGGTGCTAGTTACAATTAGGGGAAGGGATATGTTCAGCAGTGGATGTCGTCATCAGGCTGATGGTGATGAATCATAACTACTTGTTAAATTAAAATAGAAAGAAAGAAAGAAAAGACATTTATTCAGGACATCACACAACATTACAATACAAAATAAAGGAGACATAGTATAATTTATAGTAGGGAAAAATACCAATGTAACGTTGTGTGATGTCATGACCAGGTCCCGACTCATTAAGTGATTAATGTCAACATGTGACTTTAAAAAATTAGGCATTTTATCCACTATCTACAGTGTATATAGTGGTCTATGCGCCACAGTATCATACCACCCACCTTATGGTTCTGCAATCTTCTTCAGGAATACCTACCTATGTCATGGGTCTATCTTCTTTTTAGTTTCCTGTTTATAATAGGCCACACATCAATAACTACCCAATTTTACATCCATCGCCCTTTTTGTTAAGACCCGACGACTTACTTTCGTATAAAGCGATGGACTTCTGTAACACGCACACATTTTTAATGTAAATGAATGACGTGACGTAGCTCGTCACGTCATTCTAGAGCTAGTCGTTCGCTTGATGTTAAGGGTCACGGCTGCCCATAACAGACTACAGTATAACTCAGAACTCTAAATTAATATAGTTCTGCGTGACACTCAGACCATAAAGTCCCATTTACCTAGTAATTTCACTAGCTACAATGCCCTTCAAACCGGAACACAGTAGTGCTTGCACACTACTACTTGGTGGCAGAATAAATGGCAAAGGGAGGTACCTACCTAGACGAACTTTGCAGATCTTTCTTGATAATAGACATGCCGAAACAACCCTCGAACGCCGAATTTCCATTTTAAAGAGCTCTAAGTATAATCTAACTTCATACAACTTGCGTTGTTTCATTTCGTTCTATAAAATAAACTACAAACTACGTTACCTATTTTCCTCTAACTTCCTGTAGTTATTGTTATGCGTTGTTGTTACGTAACAGGACGTAGACAACGTAAAACAACGTAAACACCGCCGGAACTAAACGTAGAAATATCGTAACAGAGTCGTATTTGAGTAAAACATTGTTAATGTAAATGCCTTATTTCTTCTTAGCGCATGTTACGTTTAGTTTTATGCACACTAGTCGAGAACATTACTTGTCAAGTTGTTGCAGTAGCTTAAGAAGCACTCTACATGCACTTTAGAGACGGATGCGGGTTCAAATCCCTATCCCCAAACTAAGCAAATCTTGTATTCCTATCGGGAACCAGATAAAATATATACACATAGATACATAATGACTTATGGAACTGAGACATGGTCTCTTACTGTTAGCCTCATTAGTAAGCTCAAAGTCGCGCAACGAGCTATGGAGAGAGCTATGCTCGGTGTTTCCCTGCGAGATAAGCTCCGGAATGAAGAGATCCGCAGGAGAACTAAAGTGACCAATATAGCTCTTAGAATTAGCAAGTTGAAATGGCAATGGGCAGGCCACATCGCTCGTAGAACTGACAACCGGTGGGAAAGAAATGTTCTCGAGACCACGAACCGGAAGACGCAGTGTAGGTCGGGACTCGGTGGACCGACGATCTGGTGAATGTCGCGGGGAGCCGATGGATGCAGGAGGTGCGCAGCCGCTCAAAGTGGTGCTCTGTGGGCGAGGCCTATGTTCAGCAGTGGATGTTTTCAGGCTGTTGATGATGATGATAATGAGATGACTTAACAAAAAAACGAAACTCTTAAAAAAGGTTGGTTATAAACCTTTTATTAAGGAGTTGAGCGGGGGTTTTTTATAACATACTAAATTCTAAAGGGTCACCCCGTCGTCGCCGCCCAAGACACGTCTTGAGCGCCCCGGATGATCCTATAGCAGCCATTGTGTCGACTGCGCTGGGATCACCGGATCAGTCTAGCCCTTCTTGCTCAGGTACCGCTTTCGGCACCGGTATAGGATACCAGCATGACACAATCAGACACCGACCCCGCCGGCGAGGCCGACGTACCCCTGTAGGTTAGCTAGAATGGTCGCGACTTTCCATAGGGTCCACTCTTCCAGCGGACGTAGGCTTCTCGATCCTCTTATCCCGGCAACGGCCCAAGCCGAGGCTCGCACCCCAGGAGTGCCCTTGTGCTAGTTGCCTCCCACTTTTGACGGCTGTGCGCCTTAAGCGCCTGCCCTCCCGCCCGGTGACGCTGTAAAGGTGGGTAGAGACCAACAGCATTAGCCCGTTCAAAAAAAGAACTAAATCCTAAAGCGTGTTCTATAATGGAGCTTCCTATTTAATGCTATTATGCGCAGTTAATCCAATTTATCCAATCCTTTGAATGGGACAGACAAGTTTCCAATTTCATTGCATCCGTGCTCAAAGAGGACTTTTCCATGCAGAACTTCTTCCGCAAACATTAAAGAGACATTATGTAATTTTAATTTACTATAGGAAATTCCAGATTGGCGGGATGTTTTCTACCTGTACCTAAAAATTTTGAATCATGACACCTAAGGAACTTAAAATTATATTGTGTGTACCTACCTATCCCTATAATCTTGTGGGTTGATCCAACGGATCATAAAGGAAAGTTAAAACAACGTAGGTGGAAACTATTTAGTGAAAAGCGTATGAATAGATAGATAGACAGATATATAAACTCTTTATTGAAAAACCACATCACAAATAATTAAAAGTTATGTAAACAAATGAATATACGTTTAACATTTCTTGAGCTAATTAAGAAAGCAAATAATTTTATTCCTAAGGGCCGTAACTGCGTCCTAACAACTCACAGTTGGCGATTCATAACATAGTTTTTCATCATGAGGCACAATGAAAAATACGTAGAAAAGTTTCGTTTAAACATTTGTATTAAATCATTATATAATTCCACAGATAACCCCCAATAGATAACGCATTACGGGATTTTTGTTCGGATCCTAGCTCACCAAAACTGGCGGAAGGCGCGGGTTGCTGGGACTGGAGCCAATGCGCTATTATTGGCTGTTTCGAGTGACGCCCTAATAATGAACTCTAATAATTGGTCGAAACTAAGGCCGTGCTGCGAAGCGGCGATTTATATAGACCCATTTACGCCAATGCGTGGTGCGCGATCGTCGTCTTTCATGCGGTATCTATTGGGGGTTATCTGTGTATAATTCAAATGGAAATAAAACAAGATGCGCAACGGCATAGAATAAACGAGCTCATCTCCCGGCGGGGATAGATTTGCATTCACCCTGTATTTATTAGAATAACCCCGGGTGAAGGCGGTTATTATGAGAGCTAGCACCCGATGCGCAATAACCAAGTTTCGGTTAGTTTCCATTGACACACGGGAATATTGTTATAACTTAACTTCTTCTTTAAGTTCTTATAAGTATGTTATGTAATATAAGTTATGACAAAACTTTTGCTTGAGTTTTACCACATTTACACGTGTATTTTCACGTTTTTATTTTTTCGTTTTTTTTATTTATTTTTTTATAAGTATGTGCTAATATTGTATGTTTAATTTCTATGTACTTATGTTATTTTTATTGTGTATTGTAATGTAATGTTGAATGATGTCCTTAATAAACGTATTTTCTTTCTTTCTTTCTTTCATTTCTCCTTATATTAATAAATAAATAATAAATAACGCCCAATGATCATATACATAGATCCCGGACCCTAACTAGGATTCTCTGTATCTAGGGACCCAGGAACTGCGAGGACCATGGTCCCACAACACCCAGACACAGTACAAGTATTTGCGCTTTCTTTTCCTGTGCACAAATACTTGTCCTTTCGCGGAAATCCAACCCGCAGCCTCCGGGTTATGGGCCGACCTGCTCAACCACCACACCATGGAGGCTGTCAATATTAAGTGACAATGTAGCACAACCGCCTATAAGAAACCTGTACACTCTCATAATTACTAGTAAATGTAATTAACTAGTGGTAAATTACGTCTGTCTGTCAAGAAAATTAATTCGTATATGCCTGCCTTCCTTTGCCTGTCTTCCCTTTGACAGGATAAGAACTTCCAAACTCAGTAGGTGCTCAATACCGAATTGGCAATGTTCTATTTCATTCCCAAAAGAGTAAATCAGATCAAACAAACAAACAGTCAACGTTCATCTTTTATATAACTGTAGGAATAGGGATTTAGCCTCAAATAAGTTTAGTGATACATTACTTATAATCTAAAGGAATGTTTTGAATCACGAACGAGATTCAAATTTTTCTATCACATTAAAAGTAATCTGTTAACATTAAAAGTGATCAGCTAAAGGAATATCCAGCTAATGGGCAGCAGCATTCTCCTCGATCATTATAATCGACTGCGATCACCAAGCCGCTTGCCAAGCGTGTTTATGGTAAACCAGCCCCTATGATAAGCGTCCAAAGTAGTGTTTTATGGGAAAAGCCTATGCTCAGCAGTAGCGTCTTAGCTGTTGATATGGATCTGTTGATTATGCTGAGGAGGTACCGCTGTAAATTAATCTTTAAGTGTACCTCCGTCAAACGCAGCGGAGAGTGATACAATGGATACTGTACAAATGCAGTGTTCAGATAGGTTTACAGGCAGCGCCTTGTTCGGGAACTTTGGCTGCGGTCGCATCTTACCGCCATCAGTGAATAATATCAACGTCTGCTAATTGGTGCTAAAATTATGTTACTAGATTAATATTATTTACAATCATTTTATGTATTTTTGCCTGAAGTAACCACTGCTATAATGATTTTTGCAATAATATACTGTTTTATGGTTCGAAAAGTTTTGGATTTTTTAATTCTTATTTGGCCTCGATACTGCATTGATCTGACAATTGATGGGGAAGAAAGGTTTTCGAGTGGCGACCACGAACTGGAAGACGCAGCATAGGCTGGCCCCCCCACTAGGTAGGCCGACGATCTGGTCAAAACCACGTGGAGCCGATGGATGCAGAAAGCAAGCAGCAGCTTAAAGTACCGCTCTCTGGGGGAGGTCTATATTACGTAGTGGACGTCTTCAGGCTGTTGTTGATGATGATGATAATGATGATGATGATGATGATGATGATGAAACCTATATTGAAAAGCTTTTAGCTCTTCTCTATAGTTTTAGACCTGACTACCACCACTTTGAAAATGCACCCAGTATAGAGAGGCAAATTGATGTTGTTAGAACCACCTATATTTTCGCCAAAAAAATCACCATCTTTCCTGCCAAATTTACAACCCCCTAAAACATAACAAGAAAGCATTACAAACAAGAATTCTCAAATTAACTCTGTAACAAGTAGCCTTCATCAAAAAAGTAACTTACAACAACTTAGGGTTGAAAGCTGCTTAAAATATAAGCTCAAAGTTAACCCAGTGTTGCCATGGATGTGATTTTTGCCGAGCTAACCGAGGTGAAATTTCCATTTCAAAACTGTTAACTTAAAATTTAAATTTCTGGGTATTTTAATATATTGAATTCTTTAAAATTATTAGCTTAAAATTAAAGTTGAAAAAATAATGATTCTGGACCAATAAAAATCCATTCAACCCCATCATGCAACACTATTGTTTTCAACAAAATATCTTGCACTCGGGAGCAGACAGGAACAACCCCTTTTAACGCGTGGCTACAATATCATCATCATCATCATCAACAGCCTGAAGACGTCCACTGCTGAACATAGGCCTCCCCCAGAGCACGCCACCTTGAGCGGCTGCTCGCCTCCTGCATCCATCGGCTCCCCGCGGCTTTCACCAGGTCGTCGGTCCACCGAGTGGGGGGCCGGCCTACGCTGCGTCTTCCGGTTCGTGGTCGCCACTCGAGAACCTTTCTTCCCCATCGGTTGTCAGTTCTACGAGCGATGTGGCCTGCCCATTGCCACTTCAACTTACTAACTCTAAGAGCTATATCGGTCACTTTAGTTCTCCTGCGGATCTCCTCGTTCCGGAGCTTATCTCGCAGGGAAACACCGAGCATAGCTCGCTCCATAGCTCGCTGCACGACTTTGAGCTTACTAATGAGGCCAACAGTAAGAGACCATGTCTCAGTTCCATAAGTCATCACTGGCAACACACACTGATTGAAAACTTTCGTTTTCAGGCTCTGCGGTATTTTGGACGAAAAGATAGGACGAAGCTTCCCGAACGCTGCCCAGCCGAGTTGGATTCTTCGCGCCACCTCTTTGTCGAAGTTGGACCTACCTAATTGGACAATCTGTCCTAGGTAGACATACTTGTCAACAACTTCGAGAGTATCGTTCCCAACAATTACCGGTATAGGTGGAACATGAGCATTAGACATGATCTTTGTCTTGTCCATATTCATCTTAAGACCAACCTGCTGGGAGACTCTACTACTACAATATAACGGGGCCAAAATCACGAAGCCTTTGTCTAAGTAGGTAAGTACATAATGCATTTTATACAGTAGGAAGCTGTGGTGGCTTAGATCATAGACGTACAATACATACTGGATGTAATTTAGTTCATTAACATCCTTTGAAACTAGTTACCTACTCCTGACACCAGTCACGTGTGCACTAAAATTTATGAAATCCAACGCATCGATTTGGTATTGATAATAACTCCAAAAAATGGAATAATTTACTTAATCAACTGCTACAGTACAAAATTAACCTAAAATAAATAAGTACTACTTTCAATTATGACATACTTACAAGGTAAAAAAAAAACTTATAAAAGTATCAAAACCAATCGTGCTGACTACGTTAGGCGCCGTGCATCTTCATAATTTTCAATAAATCATTTGCACTCTTTACTATTTAATAATCATCAATGAATGATGTACTTCCATGTACCCAATTTATGCTAATGAATATAATTGCATCCTGTAGATGGCAAACTGTCACGCCATATATAACAAAAAAAACTCTATAATATTGCTTAAAAACTTAATGAAACTATAAAAGGGATAAGGTTACGAAAACCGCACCTAAGGTTGCATCTGTAGTGAGAAAGAGAACTTTTTTTCTTCAAACTCGTATTGTATTAGGCTTGTTATAATTATTATATTTTGACATTTTTGACATTAAGCACTGTGATTTTGTTTAATTATGCTTGCTTAATATGTACAATAATTTAATTTTTATTATTTAAAAATACATTATCTGGTTTTGACTTGTAAAAGTGCTAAAAATAGCCTATTTGCAATAGAAAATTTGAGTTTAAGTTTGAGTTTGAAAAAAGGGGATAATCAGGTTACGAAACTAGCAACACTGTAAAGTAGCACAACAGGCATAAATTGCGCGCGTTACAGCGGCCTAAGGTTTTAATTTAAGTTCAACCATTATTCTTAATTTGTTAGTGGAGTTTTAAAGTAAGCTATCGAGTGGACGAGGCTTTGTCTTTATTTAACGCTGATATAGAGTTTTGGCGGGAACGCGGAAAAGTTCACGTCGTTGCATTGTATTATTTTTCAAAACTCGTGCTTTTTCCAGTGTTAATGTTTAAAGTCGGCGGCGTTTTACGCATTAAGTGCTGAATTACGAGCATGAGTGTGGGCAAGTGATATAATGTGGTGAAACGTGGTTTTTCGTGTTGCTTCCAAAATTCTATAGAAGCTTCTAGTAAAGTTGCCACCACTTTACTAGGGCATGATTTAGACTGGACTGAGACTACCTGACTTAGACTGGACTATGACTACGCATACTGTGACTAAGACTTGACTTTACGTGAAATATTCTATCACTGTGAAAAATTACAATACTTGACACTGGCTAAATACACTATGTGTGGAGCCAAAATATAAGAGAAAAAAAAAACGCTGATATACTGTTATGTTTCTTCTTTAGGACTTTAGTTTAAGGATTTGTTTTATGGGACGATAGCTCAGTAGTGTGATCAGTGGACGATCCGTCGTAACTACGTTGATCGGATCTTCCATAAAAACGCTAGATCAAGGAGTGATTACAAATAATAAGAAAGCTCTCTATGTAGAAAAAATATGATATGTATCCCAATAAATTACTTCAATGAGGCATGAACAACCCCTAATACTAAAGTTGACCGTTTTGACAACTGCGAAAGATGATGGAGGAAGAATGTACGAATTAGGAAACGTGTATTCCCACTGTGCCCATTTTCACGAGACGAAGCCCTTTATTTTTCCCACGCGCTTTTTACCCCACGGTTCTGACCAATGAATGGGGAAAACGAGCTGGAGGTTTTTATTGTTTCCGTTTTCCTATTTTCCTAGACCGTTGATGGGGACAAAAAGACGAAGTTCTTTGTTTTACCGTTTATGGCAAGACAAATTATTAGGCGTAAGTACAACAGGACAGTGGAGTGTCCTGTTGTACTTACGCCTAATAATCTTCAATGGGAGGTCCCACTGGCGTAGAGGCTCGAGAGGGCCTACCGTCGGGGCGAGATAGTGAATGCTAACGCGACCCTATCTCGCCCTATCCCGGCGGCGGATGCCATCACCCTCGTGGTGGCAGGGAAGTGCGCGGGCATTACCCCCCCCCCCCCCCCCCTCCCCCCTCAAAAAAAAGGCTGGGAGGTTAATATAATCACATCCCATCAACCGGCAGAAGACAGTTGCTCGGTATTGGACCGATTCTGGATTGGACAGATTCGAAATTCGACAGATTCTTTTCGCTAATTCGTAGATTGGGCAGATTCTTGGATATGACGGATTCGCAATTCACCACGCTTGGCAGGCCGCTTGATGATCGCCGATTCTAATGTAGTACCATAAGAGTTGGGAAGGGAATATCAGGGCATGGCAGGAAGAGATTGGGTGATCTTAGTATTACGCCGGACCACATGGCAAAAATATTTTATTAGCAACTTTGATGGACATGGCGGACGAGATTAAATAAATAAATATATGTAGACATTTCACACAGCGCTATCTAGCCACAAACTATGCATAGCTTGTACTATCGGACCCAGATAACTGATAGAATACTTAGATACTTTTTGTTTGTAAATACATACATAAAATACAATATAACACCCAGACACAGAATAAACACGTATGTTCATCACACAAATGTTCATCCTGAGTTAGAATCGAACCCACAACCTATAGTTCAGAAGGCAGAGCTACTACCAACCGAGCTAACAGGCCAGTCAAAAAATAACAGACAACCAACCGAGCTAACAGGCCGGTCATTTAATAAATAAAATATATTAAATGCATAAAATGCTTGTCAAAGCATAGGTTCTTTTATGCATTCATAATTATAGCTGCTGCAGTCTAAATTATTTGTATGCATCGCAATACAATATAGTCAAAAAAAAAAAACAAACTTCTCTAACCACAAAGTTTCTGTACGACCCATAGACAAAATTAAAACTTCGAAAAAGAAGCCACAAAATATCCCGGCGTCTGCGAGCGTATATTTACTGAACTCTTCTGAAACTTAATGTAATAAAGTAAGTGAGTTTTATAAAGCACATTTTAAAATGGTCAATTTTTATTTTGTGCTTACTTCAGTGTATTTACCTGACAGTGAGTAGTTTAGTCACATTTTTTCATTATTTACTCTATTCAAGATAGGTATGCCTTAAAATGCTGTTTACCTATATGAAAACGATTGTAATCCGTTGTTTATCTAACTACTTTCACAGCAACAGTCAGAAGACGTTCACAGCTGTCATATCAGGCCTCCCTCATAAAACGCCACTTTGGACGTTTACCATAGGGTTTACACTAACCACCACGCTTGGCAGACGGTTTGGTGATCGCAGAAGATTTTAATGTACCGAGGAGAATGCTGCTGCCCATTCCCTGAATATTCCCTTAGCCGACTCTTGCAGCCCCCACGGGAAGAGATGGGGTGGTCCTATTCCCACACCGCCAGGAGCACATCAAACCTAAGGCAAGTCATAATTGCTCTGGGTTGGAGCAAGGCAAAACGATAGAACATTTTCAAATTTAGATCTTAGTGAAGCTAGAGCTGATTATACATAACAAAACTTTAATTCAGTATTAGTGAGAACTAAACAGCACTACTCTTATCCAAGCACCCTATGGAGTGCCCATTCTCGAAACGTATAACGCAAGAGTGGGCGTTGCGAAATATTAGGGTGGTGGTCGGATGCATGAGACAAAGCGATTTGACCTACCAAGAAATCTGTGACATCTGACTATGCAACTTTTTGAGTTGTTACGTAACTATGATGCAACATAACTCGTGAACTTCAATACATATTATAGAACTTTTCTGCAAGAGTTCGTGTATATAGGTAGGTATAATAAGCCAGGCGAAGGCCAGACTCTGCTGCTGAGCATAAGGTGTGCATTGTGCGAGAATCACTGTATCCCGGCTTAATGGACTTTAAAAAACTTGCACTTGCCAGACGAAGAAAAATTCCAGTACCTATTGAAAAAAAAAACGAAACTAGAAACGTTCAAAATTGAAATTGGAGAAAATTGTTCTGCATACATATAGTGCCACGCCACCAGCACCACTTAGCTGAATATGTAGAAATGTCAGCCGATTATACAGAAGAAAAAAAGGATTCATAACCGCTCTCTCCTCTACCTTGTGCCAGCCTTACTGGCCCAGTGCAGCAAACATAGCAGTTAGCACTTCGTGCAAGTTCTCCCGACTTCCTTCCACACTCTTGCATATTTTAAATCCTGCTGCAAATTGGGGATAACTGCGACAGACATACTTGACACTTGAATATTATATGTATGTTATGTTGAATGCTTTATAGCTGTGCTGTATCATCATCAACAGCCTGAAGATGTCCACTACTGAACATAGGCCTCCCCTGTAAAACTATAAGGGACGAGGGAGTGAATTGAGACTGAGCGCTTTTTTGAGCGGCTGCTCGCTTCCTGCGTCCATCGGCTCCCCGCGATTTTCAGCAGATCGTCGGTCTTCCTGGTGGGGCTAGCCTACACTGCGTCTTCCCGCCACTCGAGAACCTTTCCTCCCCATAGGTTGTCAGTTCTACGAGTGATGTGGCCTGCCCATTGCCACCTCAACTTGCAAATTGTGCTATACGGATTTTATATTTAAGTATAGTAAAAAAAACTATGTTATGAAAAACGAATTTTTATTGACAGAAACGTCGCGCCTGAGACCACCAAAAATTTGCCTGTCGTTCGTCATACTCTAATCAGCTGCTTTTAGATAATTTTAAGATTCCGAGGCGCAGTCTATGGAAAATTGGTAAATCTGGCAACAGCTATACTGCCGCCAAGCAATATTCCGGTCTAAGATACTGTAGCTAGGGAAATTATTGGGTAAATAAGACTATAACCATCTCAGAGTCCAGTAATCTTCTAGTAGGTACCTAATCGTGTTACTATACCTATACTGTGTTGACGTGCGGAGTGCAGTATCACACGATACTTTTTGGGGCACATAGGCCTTAGAGCATAGGCGTTAGAGCGCCACTTTAAACGGTTGCTTTCCTCTTGCATCCATCGACTCCCCGCGGTTTTGACCAGGTCGTTAGTTCATCTAGTGGGGGTTGGCCTGTATACACTGCGTCTTCTGGTTCGTGGTTGAACCTTTCTTCTTCATCGGTTCTCGGTGCTTCCAGCTGCCAGATGCCGAACTGATCGGTTTAAAAGTAATAAATGTCAAATGTCAAGGGGTGTCGTTTACATTAATTTAATATTAACGTATAACGACGGGTTTTCAACGACTCCGGAACCAATTTTAACGTTATGATAGCGTTATATTGCTTAATTAAGCGGCAAACATCCTCGTATACTACCTATTATAAACCACAGTGTAGGGATGTACTGGCTAACATCCGGCTTACATCCGGCAAAGTGGCAATATGAACCGATTCATTAAGCCTATAGGCTGTCTGCAATCATAATCATCATCAGCCTGAAGTACGTCCAGTGCTGAACATAGGCCTCCCTCACAAAACACCGCTTTGGACGCTTATCATAGGGGGGGATTGGCCATAAACACCATGCTTGGCAAGCGGCTTGGTGATCGCAGAAGATTTTAATGTACCACGGAAAATTCAGCTGCCCATTCTCTGGATACTTCCTTAGCCAGTTATACGGCACCCACGGGAAGTGGTGAGGTGGTCCTGTTCGAAAACCTGGGCTAAACGGCCACACGGAGTCTATAATGCTAGCTCAGAATTATTTATATGTTTTTCTTTTACGTAAGACGGAGACGAGGAAGGTGTACCTGGTGGTAAGCGCTGTATACGCAATTACGCATGTTAACTAATTAGCATGTTAACCACCTGCATCGTTACCTAGAACAGTTCACTGCAAAGATCTCCGTACAATCGTGTTTTTTTTTCGACACATGCACCGAGACCTTAGTTGATTACTTACTCTTGTGAACAATCATAATATGCCTACTGATTTTACTTCTTTCTTAACTATATACTGATAATATAAATACAGTATGCATACCATGAATAAGAAGATCCGCAGAAGAACTAAAGTGGCCGATATAGCTCTTAGAATTAGCAAGTTGAACTGACAACCGATGGGGAAGAAAGGTTCTCGGGTGGCGACCACGAACCGCAAGACGTAGTGGAACTGGTGAAAATCGCGGGGAGCCGATGGATGCAGGAGGCGAGCAGCCGTTCAAAGTGGCACTCTATGGAGAGGCCTACGTTCAGCAGTGGACGTCTTCAGACTGAACCATAGAATTATAATATATGCTAGCTAGTACTTCTATGATGGATACCATTCGAGAGCAGAATAATATCTGAAATAATTGTATATTTACCATCGCATTAGAAATGGACAAGGCAATGGTGAATACAGTTATATTTATTCTTCTTGGATATTACCTATAGCTCCTAAAATTTTTCCACAACTAGCGGAGTTTGAACATTGCCTTCGAGCTCTCCGGGCTAGACGCTCTTCCAATTGAGCATGCCGGGCCCATGTGCCTGTGAAAACATTTAGAACTATACAAGGTGAGTTTGAATTGGTATGTTATCCTGAAAGGGAGGGGGGGACTGGGACCATGATAGCCCACAAGTTGTGAGAGAGCCTTACTTGAAACTGCGTGTTTCTAGACCTCCATACTAAAAGATAAAGTTACCAAGATACTAAAATAAATAAACAAATTCATTTCTAAACACAGGTCATCAAACTCATTTAAGTGCATTCGGTCAAGGATGAAGTTCAACCACGTAGAGCCTGCGCTAGGGCTAACTTCGAACGTAAACTTTACATGGCATTTCATCAATGAAAAACTATTAATTAAGAAAAATCGTAGAAGAAACATTGTCTAGCTTGGGAAGTAGATTTACCCCCTTTCGGGATAATATACCAATTCAAACTCGGATAGTATTTATATTGTGGTTTATATTTTACGCTTTAAAATCTTTTCCACGACACATACTCTTAGTATGGCCGGAGAAACGAAATCCGAATATTCCTTACTTCATCCCTCTCTAACATCGTCTGTTAATAACTTGGAACAAGCGGTAAACGATGAAACTTTTATGCTTTTCTATATCATGTTTTTATTGTAAGCGTAATAGTTTGGATCGTTGGAAAACTTGAAACGAAGTAGGCGTATGTTAATAACTGTTTTGTTAGCTTCTGAACACACATTATTCGGTATGATTAATTAAAATTTCATTGGAGTTGTTATCTTTGATTTGTTTAGCTCGAACTTCATTATAACTTTAATACTATAATTATACCATGCATGCTCATACTTACACAGTACATAAACATTTAACCCCTTACCAATAAACATTGCATAACAGTGAAATAGCTACACAGTGTTTTCTCTTTCTTTATGTTTGCCCATTTCAAATCAAATCAAATCAAAATCAAATTAATTTATTTGTTAGAATATTGTGCTTAAAATATAACAATTTTCCAGTTCCAAATATTCTACTGTTTCCGGTGTACAAATATTGTTACATAAAGTTTAAATTCAATTCTTACAGTATTCTATCATTATAAGATTCTAGGAAAATCGAATTAATTTATAAAACAACAGCAATAAAAGTAAAATAAAATATATGTAGCAACGTAGTAATGTTAGGAGTTAAAAATTTAAAAAAAAATTTGTTAAAAATTTGTCCAGATCAAATATATATAAGAATTTAAAAATTGACAATTTAACTTGTCATTCATAAAATCTTGCACTGAATAATATCATTTGTCAAATAATAGTTTAAATAATTTTATTTTGAATTTATGGAAACATAATTCTTTGTAATCCTCTGGTAATTTATTATAAATACGGATAGCCATACAGTATGCATTATTACTATATAACTGTATCCGTTGCTTAGGTACATACAACGGATGTTTTCTACGACAATGTTTTTTCCCAACCACAACAGTGTGCAGTTCAAATAGATAAGGATGTCGATTTACAAATAAAGAAATTTCAAATATATATAGGCAAGGCAAAGGCAAAATATTATGTATTTTAAATAGTGGTTTACAGCTATCCAAGAAATCAGCACCACACAGGGACCTAATACATTTTTTCTGTGCTCTAAATGCCCTTAGAGAGTCAACTGAGTTACCCCATATAACAAGACCATATCTCAACAGTGATGACACATATCCGTGATAGGCGCTGAGTGCAGCCTGCCAAGTAGCAACCCGTCTGACTCTATCTAATACATAGACATACCGATCTAGTTTGGAACATAGTTTCTGATTGTGTTCCTTCCAATTGCAGTGTTTATCAATAATCAGGCCAAGAAATGTAGTTGAATTAACTTGCTCCACTGCATTCTGAACTGAAGGCTGACGAAAGGATGGTCGAGCTAGAGGCGGAGATGGGTAAGTTACGCTGGGATGTAATGGGATTGTCAGAAGTCCGAAGACAGGGACAGGACACGATAATCCTAAATTCCGGTAAATAGGGGGGCGGTTACAATTTGGTATGCCGTTACCAGGATATGTTGGGTTATTACAGGGCTAAAACATAACATTTGAATATTAAAAAGGGAAAAGAGTTTAAATTAGAGCAAGTTTTATAAAGTACGTTAACATTTAAGAAGGTGCCTAGACTTTGTCTAGACACCAATTTGAATCTAATGATATGCTTATACTTACTCTCGTCCATTTTCACGAACAACAAATTGGTGTCTAGACAAAGTCTAGGCACCTTCTTAAATATTAACGTACTTTATAAAACTTGCTCTAATTTAAACTCTTTTCCCTTTTTAATATTCAAATGTTATGTTTTAGCCCTATAATAACCCAACATATCCTGGTAACGGCATACCAAATTGTAACCGCCCCCCTATCTATAAATATATATATAAAAATTGTCTTTAATTTAACTGAATGATACCTACCTACCCCTATCTATACCTATAATTACCTACTAATCCTAATTTACCTAATTAGCAACGATGTGCTTTTGTTTTATTTTGGCCAAATGATCGTCTAGCAGACAAACCTTCCGATGTGATCGTATTATACCCAAGTAGCGAATAAGTATAAGCATAATAAAGAACCTATAAATCTATTCCCTACGTGATAGATTGAATAAAAGACTAATTATCAATACCTATATTTTAATGTCGTAATTAAAGCTATTTTCACTTATATTTTTAAATGGTAATTAAATTATGTTTTTCCGATTAAATAATTAATAGTATGAATTTCTTGTAAACAATTATAGTTTAACCTTTAACAATATTTCACTTTGAATTTAGATATAAATATGTATTAAAGTTCTACCTTGAGACTAGTACAAATAAAATTATGCCTAAAATAATTCAGTAAGGAAATAAATCCAAGAGCTACGAATTGTCTACGAGTTTCGTAACCCTAGCTACGCCCTATTTAAAACATTCCCTTTACCCAATCACTATACATAAAATTGCGATATAATCGACCTATAAGTTGAACATCGAAATAAGTTAGTTCTTAACCTAATACCTAGACTGAAGATGACCTAAATGCCTACATTTTCTACCAAATAGAAAATATCGTAATTTATTCTGGAAAACATAGATAATGTATAATAAACAATGTAGCATCCTTATTTCCTGTATTTATTGTAAAAATACATTGCTGGATTACACAAAAGGTTTTAGGGGTTTCCCCCAATGGTCTCCAAACCTCCCCTCATAACCATTCCGTACCACCCTTCAACTTCCATGTTAGAAGGCTGGATTCCTCAACTGTCCCATATTAGAAGGGTGGGTACCTCCACTGTCCCAAGTTTGAAGGCTGGGTGCCTAGACTCTATTAATCCAGATCACAATATCTCTACAATTCAATACAGATAAATAAACATGAACTCTTCTAAAATAGAGTGAGCAAAAACAGTTTATATTAAATCTCATAATTTATACAAGTATATAACTCAATAAATAGCAGTCAGGGAACACTCCCTCTTTTGACTGCTTGGAATACTTTCCAAACTAGATTATTCACATATAAGTTGATTTAGTTCAACACATAGTTATAATGATGTAAAATGTAGACTCTCGCTACTTCATTAATCTGTCTATCCCAGACTGATCACTGATTTCTATCAGATGAAGAAGAAAACAACTATTAACCCTTAAGCTGTATAAGAAAGATCTCGCATTCCCTCTGGAATTTAAGTATACTTTCGGAGACTCTCGCTCCTAATATTAACCGTCGATCCAGCCATTAACTCTCAAGCTGCATTTGAAAGATCCCGCATTCCCCTTGGAATTTAGGTATACTTTCGGAGACCCTCGCTCCAAATATCAACTGAAAGCTATTAGCTAAATAATAACTGTTGTCTCAGTTAAATATTCCAACCGTGGAATAAATCTAATTAATTGCAAATGTTGCAGTCTTAGGTTATCCAAGCCATTGAGTAGCTATTAAAAATAGATGAATATCTTTAGAAATATGTGTTACTCTAAATCAATCTTATATTATTGCATAATAAAACCCAGTAATATTATTGTCTATATTCAGACATTCATAAAACCTAGAAAGCACGTAAGAAGTAAGTTATCAATATACAATATGAAATCAGGTGCTCCCTCTTTACCAGTAATTAGTCAAATTAAAACCTTGAATCAAATACTATATAATTCGACTCAAACCGATTTGATAAAATTTCAATCAAAGAAATATATGAACATTCTTAAAATGAGCAAAACCTTTGAAAATATTTAGTAAATGCAGCTTTCCTAGCTAAAATCTCATTAATTACTAAAATGTCTATTTTACTCACAAATAATATCCAAATCCTTAATCACTGCAATCCAATACACTGCAATCCAATCAACACTGCAATCCAATGGCACTACCGAAACCGTAAAGGGAACTACTATTCCAAACCGAACCACTAAAGACAATTTCTTTAGTTAATTACTTAAAACAATTAAAAGAATTTCCTTGGTTAATTACTCCAAGAAAGCGCGACCGAGACTATCACGATTTCCCTCCTGCATCTTCTTTTTAAACTCTGGAACTCTCCTTCATCAGCTCCCAGCAACCAATCACAGCTCTTCGTCACATCTCAACATTGTCATTCTCCTTCCTGATTGGTCAAGAACCTCCGTAGTCCACGTGGACCTACATTTCTCATACATCTCTTGACCATCTAGATTTACTATACTGCTCTCTAATTGGTCGAACTAGTTCTTACTACTAAGTACTGAGATCACACTCCACGTGGACCACTCCACGTGGACTCCGACTTCAGCTGAAAATATGATCTTAGAATAAACAATTGACGATCAGTTTGTTTAAACCATTCCTCTAATCCTGCTAATAGACTGTAACTTAGCTTTATTAGAAATAATAATGATGTTTCTATAACTATTTTCACATTTTTCCTAATAATCAAAGAATAGTGATGTATTATTCATACTATTTGAATAGTTTTCTTCAGTAACGATTAGCTACAGTACGTAAGTTATTTTTAATACTATTTACTGTTAAAGAAACCTATTTTTATAAATGTAAACGGGACCCCGTACCGTTACAGATATTCTTCTACCGGGAGGGAGACCAACTCTCCCAAGGGGGTGTCGGGTTTCTCGTCCGCAAGTCTCTCGTCAACAACGTGGTCAAAGTCGACAGTGTGTCGGCCAGGGTAGCGTACCTGGTACTCCGAATAACCAAACGGTATTCGTTGAAGGTTATACAGGTATACGCGCCGACGTCGGCACACTCAGACGATGAAGTAGAAGCTATGTATGAGGACATATCCGAAGCCATGCATACTTCCGAAACATACTTCACCGTTGTGATGGGAGACTTCAATGCGAAGTTGGGCACAAGGAATAGCGATGAGCTGAGAGTGGGGCCATTTGGATACGGGCAGCGGAACCCTCGAGGACAGAGGCTGGCTGACTTCATGGAGAAGGAGGAACTTTTTATGATGAACTCCTTCTACGAGAAGCGGCCATCCAGGAAGTGGACGTGGATAAGTCCCGACGGTTCCACTAAAAATGAGATAGACTTCATCATGACGACCAAGAAGCACATATTCGATGATGTCTCTGTGATCAGCAAGGTGAAAACCGGTAGCGATCACCGTATTGTTAGAGGCACATTGAATATCAATGTTAAGCTCGAAAGGTCACGTCTGGTGAAGTCTACGCTCCGTCCAAATCCTGTCCAAATCCAAAACCCCGAAGGCTTTCAGCTGGAACTCCAAAATCGCTTCCAGTGCCTAGCCGACTGTAACACAGTGGACGAGCTAAACGACGGGTTGGTGGAAACTGTCCAAGCTGTTGGATCGAAATTCTTTAAGACCCAACGCCGAAAGAAGACTCAAAAGCTCTCAGAAAAAACTCTTGAGCTAATGGCCGACCGGAGCGAAATGAAGCTGCAGTCTTCAGTTGATATGTCAGCCTACGGTGAACTCAATAGACGAATCTGGAGTTCCTTGCGACACGACTTGCGTGCTCTTAGTACTTCACGTATTGAGGCCGCAATTGAGCGGAACCAAGGCTCTAAAGTTTTCGCAAAGGATTCGTCTATTGGGCAACACCAAATGACAAAACTGAAGACCGAAAATGGTAGCATCATTTCATCCAAGCCTGAGATTCTGAGAGAGATCGAGAACTTCTATGGACAGTTATACACCTCGACACGTAAGCCCGCTACTAACACAGCTCAGGACATCAGAGCCAAGTTAGTCCGACACTATACCGAAGATATCCCGGATGTCAGCCTGTACGAGATTAGAATGGCCCTCAAACAGCTTAAAAACAACAAGGCACCAGGTGAAGATGGAATTACGACTGAACTTCTGAGAGCGGGTGGTAGACCGGTACTTTTAGTCCTCCAGAAGTTATTTAATTCTGTCATCCTTGAAGGTACAACGCCAGAGGCATGGCACAAGAGCGTGGTGGTGCTCTTCTTCAAAAAAGGCGATAACACCTTATTGAAGAACTATAGGCCCATCTCGCTCTTGAGTCATGTGTATAAGCTGTTTTCGAGAGTCATTACGAATCGTCTCGCACGCAGGTTTGATGAATTCCAGCCTCCCGAACAAGCCGGTTTCCGAAAAGGCTTTAGCACCATAGACCACATCCATACGCTGCGCCAGATTATACAGAAGACCGAAGAGTATAATCGGCCGTTATGCCTAGCGTTTGTGGACTATGAGAAAGCCTTCGATTCAATCGAGACTTGGGCGGTGCTGCAGTCCTTGCAGCGATGCCAAATTGACTATAGGTATATCGAAGTTTTGAAGTGTTTGTACAGTAAGGCCACTATGTCAGTCCGACTACAGGACCAGAGTACGGAACAAATTCCATTGCAAAGAGGCGTGAGACAGGGAGACGTTATTTCTCCGAAACTGTTCACAAACGCATTGGAGGATGTTTTCAAGCTCTTGGAGTGGAAAAGATCTGGCATCAACATAAATGGCGAGTACATCACTAACCTTCGTTTTGCCGATGATATAGTCATAATGGCGGAATCGCTCGAGGACCTTAGCACCATGCTCAACGACCTCAGTAGAGTCTCCCAGCAGGTTGGTCTTAAGATGAATATGGACAAGACAAAGATCATGTCTAATGCTCATGTTCCACCTATACCGGTAATTGTTGGGAACGATACTCTCGAAGTTGTCGACAAGTATGTCTACCTAGGACAGATTGTCCAATTAGGTAGGTCCAACTTCGACAAAGAGGTGGCGCGAAGAATCCAACTCGGCTGGGCAGCGTTCGGGAAGCTTCGTCCTATCTTTTCGTCCAAAATACCGCAGAGCCTAAAAACGAAAGTTTTTAATCAGTGTGTGTTGCCAGTGATGACTTATGGAACTGAGACATGGTCTCTTACTGTTGGCCTCATTAGTAAGCTCAAAGTCGCGCAGCGAGCTATGGAGCGAGCTATGCTCGGTGTTTCCCTGCGAGATAAGCTCCGGAACGAGGAGATCCGCAGGAGAACTAAAGTGACCGATATAGCTCTTAGAGTTAGTAAGTTGAAGTGGCAATGGGCAGGCCACATCGCTCGTAGAACTGACAACCGGTGGGGAAGAAAGGTTCTCGAGTGGCGACCACGAACCGGAAGACGCAGCGTGGGCCGGCCCCCTACTCGGTGGACCGACGACCTGGTGAATGCCGCGGGGAGCCGATGGATGCAGGAGGCGAGCAGCCGCTCAAGGTGGCGTGCTCTGGGGGAGGCCTATGTTCAGCAGTGGACGTCTTCAGGCTGTTAATGATGATGATGATGACTGCATTCTGATTATGGGCGATATTTAATGAAATAGGGTTGCTATTATACTTTTGGAATTGTATAACTTTAGTCTTATTAAGATTTATTTGAAGATCATTATATTTAAGCCATTGAATTGTAGAATCTAAAGCGTCATTAATGTCAACCTCAAATTTGTCTTTATCATTTCCTTCAACAAGGATTGTAGTATCATCAGCATATAAAACACATTTGTGATTAGTCATATCAGGTCATTGATATATAATAGGAAAAGTAGAGGACCTAAAATACTTCCCTGTGGAACTCGGCGTTTGTTTAGCTCATACGACGATCTGCACATGGTTTTGTCATGGCCTGAAAAGGTCAAACTCAACAGCGGAAGACAAAACACTAAATAACTATTCTTCCACTACACAATGTTTATCATTTTATCTTCTTACTCCAGTTTGTAATCCAAAGTATTTTTTTTCTGTAGTTAAGAGGTCGCTATATACACCACAACAAGGTCCGAGGGATTGTTTTTTAGAACTCAGTCAAGTAGGTAATATTTGGTGTTTATATGAGAGCTGATTTTTTACATAACATTGAAGCTTTCCATATTGTAAAACGATAACAGAACACAATGTGCAGGCTGGTAAATTTGTTGGTCTACTCGATAGACGCGAAGAAAGCTAATGTTAACGTGTAGGTATTAGAGCTTATACATATCTATACTTATAAAAAAACAAGGTCCAATCCTGTACATTGGAAATATTTTGAAAATTTCTTTGGCTCCCTATTATCGATGCTGAAGCCAAAACTATGATTTTATTTCTCTTTTGTCATCTGTCTGTTTGTCTGTCTGTCTGTATCTTGGCTGAGCATCATGTCGAAACTACTGAATGGATTCAAATGAAACTTGCCATGATTTGAGTTCATATTACGAGGTACGCTATAGAATACTTTTAATCCCAAAATTCAGCACGGTTCCCGAGGGAGAGGGGATGAAAGTAAAAATATGTACTTATTTGTAATTTATTAACGCGTGGTCTGATTTCATTATTTTTTTGTTGAAAAGGGAGTGTTTTGAATATTGGCCCGTAAATATTTCGAGATTGTCGGTTTTGTGGTTCAGAAATTACCGACATTTAACCTTCAGTATTAGTTCCGAAGCCACTCCTATCCTGTACTATGGGAAAGAGAGAAGGGAGGTTTCATCCATTCATCCTTTTCACTTATCTTTTTCCCTCTTCCTTCTCTCTTTCGTTAGACTAAGATAAGGCGTAACAATAATAAGCCCGTGCGAAGCCGGGGCGGGTCAGCTAGTTATTAATATGTGCAATAAAAAATATCAGGAAACTAGCTTATTACCCGTTATCTGATCAACAATTAATATAACTTGTGCAAAATTTTGTTTAATAAATATTCGTGAACACAATTCAATCAAATCTATTATCCGTTCATATTCACTCACTATGATGTAAATAAATTCATCATCATCATTAACAGCCTGAAGACGTCCACTGCTGAACATAGGCCTCCCCCAGAGCACGCCACCTTGAGCGGCTGCTCGCCTCCTGCATCCATCGGCTCCCCGCGGCTTTCACCAGGTCGTCGGTCCACCGAGTGGGGGGCCGGCCCACGCTGCGTCTTCCGGTTCGTGGTCGCCACTCGAGAACCTTTCTTCCCCATCGGTTGTCAGTTCTACGAGCGATGTGGCCCGCCCATTGCCACTTCAACTTACTAACTCTAAGAGCTATATCGGTCACTTTAGTTCTCCTGCGGATCTCCTCGTTCCGGAGCTTATCTCGCAGGGAAACACCGAGCATAGCTCGCTCCATAGCTCGCTGCGCGACTTTGAGCTTACTAATGAGGCCAACAGTAAGAGACCATGTCTCAGTTCCATAAGTCATCACTGGCAACACACACTGATTGAAAACTTTCGTTTTCAGGCTCTGCGGTATTTTGGACGAAAAGATAGGACGAAGCTTCCCGAACGCTGCCCAGCCGAGTTGGATTCTTCGCGCCACCTCTTTGTCGAAGTTGGACCTACCTAATTGGACAATCTGTCCTAGGTAGACATACTTGTCGACAACTTCGAGAGTATCGTTCCCAACAATTACCGGTATAGGTGGAACATGAGCATTAGACATGATCTTTGTCTTGTCCATATTCATCTTAAGACCAACCTGCTGGGAGACTCTACTGAGGTCGTTGAGCATGGTGCTAAGGTCCTCGAGCGATTCCGCCATTATGACTATATCATCGGCAAAACGAAGGTTAGTGATGTACTCGCCATTTATGTTGATGCCAGATCTTTTCCACTCCAAGAGCTTGAAAACATCCTCCAATGCGTTTGTGAACAGTTTCGGAGAAATAACGTCTCCCTGTCTCACGCCTCTTTGCAATGGAATTTGTTCCGTACTCTGGTCCTGTAGTCGGACTGACATAGTGGCCTTACTGTACAAACACTTCAAAACTTCGATATACCTATAGTCAATTTGGCATCGCTGCAAGGACTGCAGCACCGCCCAAGTCTCGATTGAATCGAAGGCTTTCTCATAGTCCACAAACGCTAGGCATAACGGCCGATTATACTCTTCGGTCTTCTGTATAATCTGGCGCAGCGTATGGATGTGGTCTATGGTGCTAAAGCCTTTTCGGAAACCGGCTTGTTCGGGAGGCTGGAATTCATCAAACCTGCGTGCGAGACGATTCGTAATGACTCTCGAAAACAGCTTATACACATGACTCAAGAGCGAGATGGGCCTATAGTTCTTCAATAAGGTGTTATCGCCTTTTTTGAAGAAGAGCACCACCACGCTCTTGTGCCATGCCTCTGGCGTTGTACCTTCAAGGATGACAGAATTAAATAACTTCTGGAGGACTAAAAGTACCGGTCTACCACCCGCTCTCAGAAGTTCAGTCGTAATTCCATCTTCACCTGGTGCCTTGTTGTTTTTAAGCTGTTTGAGGGCCATTCTAATCTCGTACAGGCTGACATCCGGGATATCTTCGGTATAGTGTCGGACTAACTTGGCTCTGATGTCCTGAGCTGTGTTAGTAGCGGGCTTACGTGTCGAGGTGTATAACTGTCCATAGAAGTTCTCGATCTCTCTCAGAATCTCAGGCTTGGATGAAATGATGCTACCATTTTCGGTCTTCAGTTTTGTCATTTGGTGTTGCCCAATAGACGAATCCTTTGCGAAAACTTTAGAGCCTTGGTTCCGCTCAATTGCGGCCTCAATACGTGAAGTACTAAGAGCACGCAAGTCGTGTCGCAAGGAACTCCAGATTCGTCTATTGAGTTCACCGTAGGCTGACATATCAACTGAAGACTGCAGCTTCATTTCGCTCCGGTCGGCCATTAGCTCAAGAGTTTTTTCTGAGAGCTTTTGAGTCTTCTTTCGGCGTTGGGTCTTAAAGAATTTCGATCCAACAGCTTGGACAGTTTCCACCAACCCGTCGTTTAGCTCGTCCACTGTGTTACAGTCGGCTAGGCACTGGAAGCGATTTTGGAGTTCCAGCTGAAAGCCTTCGGGGTTTTGGATTTGGACAGGATTTGGACGGAGCGTAGACTTCACCAGACGTGACCTTTCGAGCTTAACATTGATATTCAATGTGCCTCTAACAATACGGTGATCGCTACCGGTTTTCACCTTGCTGATCACAGAGACATCATCGAATATGTGCTTCTTGGTCGTCATGATGAAGTCTATCTCATTTTTAGTGGAACCGTCGGGACTTATCCACGTCCACTTCCTGGATGGCCGCTTCTCGTAGAAGGAGTTCATCATAAAAAGTTCCTCCTTCTCCATGAAGTCAGCCAGCCTCTGTCCTCGAGGGTTCCGCTGCCCGTATCCAAATGGCCCCACTCTCAGCTCATCGCTATTCCTTGTGCCCAACTTCGCATTGAAGTCTCCCATCACAACGGTGAAGTATGTTTCGGAAGTATGCATGGCTTCGGATATGTCCTCATACATAGCTTCTACTTCATCGTCTGAGTGTGCCGACGTCGGCGCGTATACCTGTATAACCTTCAACGAATACCGTTTGGTTATTCGGAGTACCAGGTACGCTACCCTGGCCGACACACTGTCGACTTTGACCACGTTGTTGACGAGAGACTTGCGGACGAGAAACCCGACACCTCCTTGGGAGAGTTGGTCTCCCTCCCGGTAGAAGAATAAGTTACCGGAATTTAGGATTATCGTGTCCTGTCCCTGTCTTCGGACTTCAGACAATCCCATTACATCCCAGCGTAACTTACCCATCTCCGCCTCTAGCTCGACCATCCTTTCGTCAGCCTTCAGTGTGCGCACGTTATGTGTTGCCAGGGCCAGGGGTCGTCGTTGGGGTTGGTAGCCGGGCGTCTGCCGGGGATTCTTCGCACCCCTTGCCCTGCCGTTACCGTGGCCGCTACCGTAGCCACGGGATAGCAGAGCTGCCGGGGACTGGGGGCCGTTTTTATTTGTGCTTGTCATTAGGGGGGGGGGGGTTTGCCATAATCACCACGCTTGGCAGGCGGCTTGGTGATCGCAGTAGGTGAAGATTGATTGCCACCAAGACCGAGGGGAACGCTGCGACCCATTCCCTGGATATTCCCTTAGCCGCCTTCTACGGCACCCACGGGAAGAGATGGGGTGGTCCTATTCGTAACCGGGACCACACGGCATAAAACGGCATAAATAAATTAACGGCATAAATAAATTAGTAAATTAATTATTAGCCGCTCTATCCGTTATTTTCGCCCTTTTATTAAAATGTAATGAATATTCAAACTTTATCTAGTCTACCATGAATTCAGAACTGCTATTACCTTTGACGGGAATACATTTGAATTTAAATATAACCTGTTAGTAATTATAATCTGATTCCGAAAATGTTTTTGTTGGTGGTTGCAAGGTTGTCGGTTTTGTGGTTGTCGGTTCAGTAATTACAGACATTCAACCCTTAGTATAAGGTCCAAAGCCACTCCTATCCTGTACTATGGGAAAGAGAAAAGGGATGAAGGGGGTGATGGTGCGTTTCATGCATTCATCCTTTTCCCTTATCTTTTTTCCTCTTCCTTCTCTTTTCCTTTAGACTGAGATAAGGCGTAACACTAATTAACCCGTGCGAAGCCGGGTTGGGTCAGCTAGTAGTCAATATTTTTATGTAACTGACTCTCTAAGCTAAAGCCATTAAGAGTCTTCTACTTTGTTTATTATATCCAGTCCTCAACGTAATAGTAGACAACTTAGGTTTAAACTCGGCTCTAAAGGTTTATAAAGCGTGGCAACTGACATGATGTTAAAATACTTAATGGCCCACATAATATGGTAATGTTTTCTCATAAACCTACAATGTAGGTTATGTAGGCCACGTGAGCTGTTAAGCTCATTTAATTTTAAAGACAGGTATTTATAAGATAATTTCTGCTTTAAGAGATTGTATAGAGTGTTTGGTTGTGAATATGAAGACGTCAATTTGTTTGAATTTTTTTGAAATTTGTTTGAAATTTGTTGTAAATATTGTTAGTGGGGAGGAAGGAAGAAAGTGTTCTTAAAGCATGTTTAATCCTATAGCCCACAGAATTAGCAAACTGAAGTGACATTGGGCTGACTATATTAGCAAGGGAATCAATGTGTCACGATACTGACTGACAACTCTAAACTTTATCGTTTTTTTATTTTCGTTTCGGGATAGCTCGGCTTTATTTTGGATCATAATATTAACGTTTATCTATCTCGCAGTTCTACTGCACTTCAATTTACTTAAAAGGAATGCACCACAGACTACTTAGGAGATACTACAGACAAGTACTCGTGGTCCACTCAACTGAATTTGACATTTCTTTGTAGGTAGTCTAAGCATTTTCTTATGTTTAAACTACTTTGTCGTTTAAAAGGTTTAAACTATGTACTTACTGCGCCATCTAGTAAAAGAAGTGGAACTAGTTTTTTTTTAAAATAAAACGTCTCATTATGCTTACTTAGAATGTACAAAAATTTAATTTTTATGATTTTTAAATACATTATCTAGTTTGACTTGTAAAAGTGCAAAAATAGCCTATTTGCAATAAAATTTTTGATTTGATTTGAATCAGTGTGGGATGCTCTCCGACTATAGATGGAGTGGCGACTTCCACCAAGTTTCCGGCAACAGTTAGTTGACAAGAGCTGGAAGGTCGAGCTCAATGATGTAGGTGCTTCAAAAGCGGCAGAGGTATGTCCGGTAGCTGTAACCACAGACGTTGTAACAGAAGCTGCGATGGAAACAACAATCTTCTTCTTCTTTTTCTCGTGTAGGCAAGTGGTCAGCCCTGGTGTCAGAATTTTTAGGCCGCCTAAAACTTCTGACTTGGCTTAACGACTAACAGCCAGGACCGACGGCTTAACGTGCCCTCCGAAGCACGGTAGCGCTCAGTTGTAAATACCACTTTTTGCTGTAGCAGTCACCCATCAAAGTAGTGCCCGCAGCGAATGTTGCTTAACTTTACCGATCGGTTAGGAACGGCTGGTCGTGCTTCGCTGTGAGCGCTACGGAAACAACAATACAATGGTAGGATTTGGGGTTACCGAACCAGGTTCCTCTTACAGCACCCGTACGACCAACCACATAAAAAACAAGTATGGTGTTTTTTTTGTTTTTAAGGTTCCGTACCCAGAGGGTAAAAGGGACCATATTACTAAGGCTCCGCTGTCCGTTCCTCTGTCTGTCTGTCTGTCTGTCTGTCTATCAGTCACCAGGCTTGTATCTCATGAATCGTGGTAGTAAGACAGTTGAAATTTTCACAGATGATGTATTTCTGTTGCTGCTATAACAACAAATACTAAAAAACAGATAAAATAAATATTTAAGCTCCCATACAACAAACGTGATTTTTTTGATCGTTATTATAGATGGTACGGAACACTTCGTGCCCGAGTCCGACTCGCACTTGGCCGGTTTTATTTTAATAAGCATCAAAATAAGTTGACGAATTAATTATGATTAACACAGGTAGCTCCCAACGGACTACAGGAAATTGTTTTATATGAATAATCTCACTGATAATAATAAGAATACCTCTTGATATTGACATGATGCGAATAATAAAATGTCTTGTTACGACAGTGATTGCATAGAAAGAACCACGAACAAAAGTCAGTTTTTCCCACTAAAAACCGGGTCATATAAGCATTATGACGTCATAAACTAGTAGGACGACAGAACCGCGCATAATTGAAAAACTGCAGCGAACAACTTGTTACGGCTTCTCGTAAATTATAGGAACTAAAGGATAACAGCGTATATTTCAGCGCTTCATAGATTTTTTATAGCTTTGTTGGGATATTAGAGGCGTAGAACGAGATGAGTTTGAAGGATCGTAAATCTGTGTTGCATGATATTAAAAATGTTATATAAAACTAAATATATGCTATATAAATGTATAATTAGCTGATATTAAATCTATTTTTAATCTACATTTCTATTAGTCTAACGGTAAAGTAATGTAGGTATGAAAAAATAATAAATGTGTGGACATTTCACACAACGCCATCTAGCAGAGCTTGTACTATGGGAACCAGATAATACTTAAATACTTTTTTGTTTGTAAACACATACATAGAATACAATATTATAACACCGAGACATAAAACAAACATCGATATTCATGACAAAATATTTGTCCTGAGTGGGAATCGAACCCACAACCTACAGTTCAGTTACTACTAACTGATCTATCAGGCCAGTCCAGGCATGGGCTATAGAGAATAAAATAAAAGTACGAAGAGAAAATAGTCACAACACGAGAAATAAATTAAATATAGTGTGTGATCGTGAACTACGATGATTGTCAAGCGGCCCCGATGACGACGTCTATAAGACCGCCCACACACGTTCAATTTTATTAATCAATTAAATTGACGAGTCCATTTCCGTCAATGTTTTCTCCATACTGTAAACCGAAAACATTGCGCAATACTAACCCTACACGATCAATATTACTGATCAATCACAAAGATTGACCAATAAAATTGATCGTGTATGGGCCGCCTAAGAATAGGGACCCTGGATGGCTTAGGTAACTCGTGTAAAACTGGGACAGGCTAGCTAGTCACATAAGTATAAGTCTTCCTGATCCACTTCAACATCAGGGCCCAATTTGATGCTCACGTCTCAGTCACATATTATAATACCGACTCATCATCATCATCAGCCTGAAGACGTCCACTGCTGAGCGTCTGCTTGCTTTCTGCACTCATCGGCTCCCCGTGGTTCTGACCAGGTCGTCGGTCCACCGAGTGGGGGGCCGGCCTACGCTGCGTCTTCCTGTTCGTGGTCGTCACTCAAGAACCTTTCTTCCTTATCAGTTGTCAGTTCTACGTGCAATGTGACCTGCCCACCACTTGCTAATTCTATATGCTATATCGGTGACTTTTCTCTTGTGGATCTCCTCATTTCGGATCTTATCTCGCAAGGAACCTCTGAGCATAGCTCTCTCCATAGCTCGCTGTATGACTTTGAGCTTAATCATAAGGCCAACAGTAAGAAACCACGTCTCAGTGTCATAAGTCATCACTGGCAACACACACTGGGTAAAAACTTTCGTTTTCAGGCTTTGCGGTATTTTAGACGGAATACCTACCTACGTAGGTTTTTCGTCTAAAATAACATTGTACCTGTGCTATTGCATTAGCCACACCCAAAACAGCTGCATAAGGCTGACTGACCCCACATTGGGTGGTAGCGATCCTCGAGCGACTTCGCGCGATATCGCGATATCGCATGCCGCACGATGGTAAAACGCGCCTCGATCACGCGGCGTTATCGGCGGTAAGTCGCTCGAGGATCGCTACCGCCCAATGTGCGATCAGCCTAAGGCCCGATTTCACCAAACTAGAATAAATTTTATTCCAGGTATAACTTTCCGAGAACAACCGAGTTACGCGAATATAGCCCTTATATCACCAATTTTGTGAAGGAATAAGAATTATTCATTGGATACAACCAAAATGGCGTCTTTTTTGTGTAATTTTATTTGTCAATTAGCTGTATCCAGGAGTAAGGAATAGCTGTATACTTGGAATAAACGTTGGTGAAATCGGGCCTTAGTCTGTTAAAAACAAAATTGGTCTAAAAAAATACGATCCCATAAAAATACAAAGGTTTCCCTAAACACATCCAAACCGAATACCCAAACATAATATAGGACATAGCAACATAAACACAAAATAAACGTACCCACCAAATGTGGCAACATTACTTCCACAACATTACCTGCCTGAAGAACCGTCCTACCTTTGCTATTTACTAACTACTAGACACCTTTCACTTATAGAATGGAAAAGTAAGTTTTTTGATACCCTCTTACGTCCCTGCCTGTGCTTACCTACTGGGTAATGCTCGCCTGGTTTGAAGGATGTTTTAGAATATACTCTGTAGAAACGTAACGGGCATTTATATAATTATATAGGCACGTTATTAGATGTCATTTTTTTCTGTAATTATAGCAGTTGCTCTACGGAAATTGATCATGGCATTATACTAAGTATATTTACAGATATTATAACCTAACCCTAAACTGTTACTTTATTTGATGCTTTAAGTTACATTACACGTAGTTAGATACAAGGTTTTTATATGATATTTGGAACAACACCAGTTGCTATAATGTGTGTGTGTCCAATCTTGTCTCCGAAGGAGATTCCTGTGACCTCACTATTCAGCTTCTACCTAGTGTGAGGGACAGTGCTTCGACTGAGGTACATTGTTTGTAAATACACAATAGCTTTAACTTTACGCAAACCAAAGTTACTACACTACAAGTTGATGTAACCTCCCTTACTACCTGTGTGAACTAATAAAGTTTTTATTTATTTTATACTATTTTTATGTATAGGGTATTTTAAGTAAGTACAGCGGTGAGTGATGGTCTCCAAATATATAAAAATGATATGTGTGTATTATGCTCTGCCGATTCCGATGCTGATGCCGTTCCATTCATCTGACAAGTTATTGTTTCCCCTTTCGATCTTGTTTTTATTCGAAGGTCATATTTAAAAAAAATCAATCGTTATTTTAGCTTTCTTTTCACAAGGTTCGAATACTTTGAGCGCGAGGGTTGCGATAAATAAGCACGTAATGCATAATTATTTTTCTTGTTCTGTTTTTTTTTATTCATGTGTGTTTCGCGCTTGCTGGGTTTTGTAAATTATCGTAGTTTTTGACAACATAAAGAAAGAGAGTCTTGTTCAGAATCCCGATCTGTGTTTTTTAATCTGTAATAGATTTACGTTGGACCACCATCTCGTCTTATGGTAAGTAACAGTGTGGCTGAAGATGGATCACGTAAATCTAGAAGGTACCGATTCCCTCTGACCTTGAAGACACCATCACCATCATCAATAGCTTTTAGACGTCCACTGCTGAACATAGGCCTCCCCCGCAGAGAGCCACATTGAGCGGCTGCTTGCCTCCTGCATCCGTCGGCTCCCCGCGGTTCTGACCAGGTCGTCGGTCCACCTAGTGGGGGGCCGGCCTACGCTGCGTCTTCCGGTTCGTGGTCGCCACTCGAGAACCTTTCTTCCCCATCGGTTATTTATTTCTACGAGCTCCAGGTTATACGTTTCAGGATAGTAAGAAGTTTAGTTGGAAGTTTTCAAGCAAAATTGTGATTTTGAGGTCAAACAATATTATACTATACCAGTCTATAAGTCACAAGACCCGAGGGATGATTAATATCCAAATCCAATCAAACCTTTAACCTATTGGAACGTCCTACGCAAATGAGAGACCTACATTTCCATCTTACCTAACTGTGACCTATAATACTCTTAGGTCATCTGTGCAATTAGCGCTTGGCAGTTTCTAAATCCCAACTGTCGACCCGAAAGTTCGTCCTAGTCTTACGTGTAGGATAATCAAGGTACTGGAAAATTAGGTTAGGTTAGCTGAGACTGGTACGAGTATTTCTAGTTGTAATGTGTGGTTTATTCAATTGGTAAGTATAAACTAATATTTAACTTACTAAATTCCAAGAACCACATTTACTGTAATAAAGATATTTGTTTTTCATATAATAATTATGAATTTACGATTGTATTTACGGTGTTTTTTTACGGTTGTGGCTTTCTTTTTTGGGAAATCTTCTGTGACAAATTAATAATTTATTTTGTTGATTACGCTTAGCAGGCGCTACTGCTACTATTAAATTCAATAATCTTGAATTTTATGGTATTTTCGTTTTTTATTTGCTCTTTCAACGCACAAATATTTAATTTTGGATTCCACTTCAGATGAACAGAAGACTCAACACGCATTCACTCGACAAAACAATAAAATAATGTATATATGTTATTATGTCGTATTTTTGGAATTCATAGAATTTTCCAAACCACTTCCTTTCAAAAAAACAACGCCCAATATATTTTCAAGGTAGTCCACCAACCGCTTATAAATTGACAGTTTGAGCTACCTATAGTTTGACGTTTATGTCACAGTGTTGTTATCTGTGGTTGGTATAAAGATTGTATGTAATATAAAAAGGCTGGAGAAGAACCGAATTTCCTGTTTCTGAAACCTTTTCATAACTTCGCAGTTACAATAGGTGCCTACACATGAACAAAAACATGTTTGGGGAATGTTTTATTAACGAAACACCTTTTCAGCGAAACGAATGTTATATTTAGACGGATTGTACACAACACAGTGTTGCCAGTATGTACGTAATTCCACGAAGTTGGCTCTTATTCATATTGCAATTTCATCATGGCATGTTTCATCATGTACCTACAAATTAAAATACAGCTACATCACCATCACCATCACCATCATCGGATCCTTCGAGGTGAAGTTGACTTCATCTTCACCCCGCAAGTCGTTTAAGTATATTTGTTTCTTTTTATTTAGTTGAATGGTTTTTTTACCATGATCTTACCTGATTGTAAGTGATGATGCGGGCAAAAGACGCATGTGTGCCTAAAAATTTGGATTTCTTATACACCGTAGAACTTAACTCGATATTTTTCTGAAATGTATGTACTCAGTCCATGCTTTAGAATGTATATTTAAAGCTAGACACAAAAATAGCTATAATATAAAATGAAAAACTAGGTACTATAAAATTAGTCCAAATTCAAATTATTAACGAAAAGCCTACGACATGTAATAATTTGGCACTCCGGGACAGCGGGGAGAGCCTGTGCAAGTGTTTTAGCTACCGACGAAACATTTGCCCGCAGCATGTAGTGTGAAATAGACATTTGGGGTAACGGCGAATTATTTATGAGGCATTCATTTTATTTTGTCTTTTAATTTAACGCTGTAATATTGTTCTATCTACCTATAGCATGGACTGAGTACATACATTTCAGGAAAATATCGAATTCTAATACTACTGTGTATATATATAAAAATATCTGAACGAAATTACTTTTGATAGATTTTCTAAATTCTTAGGACGCCACGTCTATAGCGATGCTAAGCAAGTTTGATGAATGCAACAATTAATATTCATGAAACTTGCCCCTTCAGTTTATTACAAACATGTTTTTGTGGAGATTCAAATCTAACTGCAACTGGCAACACTGCTGGCACACATTTTATTGCTTATTGTAGCATTTTGCCTGAGTTCGTTCAATCGTCATAAAATATTTATGTTTTCTACCTGGTCCTCCGTTTGCCTGATGTCAATCTGCAAATAAGGTCTACGTCATTTCATTACGTTGTATATTTTAGTAGGAGATAAAACTTTATTGTGCTAGAACGTAAAATATATGGTTTAAATAATCTATGTTTCTTAAAGCCGTATTTAAACTGACGCGTTATTCGTATCGCTGTAGGTAGCGGTATACCGCGCGGGATTCCTCCCGGGTATTTTGTATGAACTTCGCTCAATTTTCGCTCTAGCCGCAGAACTTCCCGCCCGGCATTTACCGCTACCCAGAGCGGTACGAATAACGCTGGTTTTAATAGGGCTTTATTCAGATTTATATTACGTAAAGCTCTACTAAAAGCTTATATCAACACTGAAGAATGCATTGCGATTCATGCTTTGACGTAAGAAAATGTGGCGCTAAATGACGTTTCTTATATTTTGCATCCCTTTCTAACGGGTGACACGTTACCCGTAATGCATTCTCCAGTGTTTCAATATAAGCTTCTTGGCTGTACACTTAGCCTTAAATCAAAACTTGGGGCTGCCATAGTCTATTCAATAGAATCCAAGTCCCCATCGGAAAATCTGGGAAATTGAGGAGAAATGAAGAGGTTTTCTTTTAATGTATTGAATGACGTGTAAGCTAGTTATTCGCCTGGTGTTAAGCGTCATGGCCGCTCATAGCAGATTGCAGTGGCACTCGGAACTCTAAATTAAAGTTTCGCGTGACACTGCGCACTGCGCACGTCATCCTGGGACAGCACATAGCCTTAAAATCTAAACCCACATAGCCTTCTAGACTGTGAGATCAGTTTATAAAGTTTCATTTGTTAATTTCACTAGCTACAATGCCCTTCAAACCGGAACACAGTAGTGTATGCACACTACCACTTGGCGGTATAATAACCCTCCAAGTGTCTCCAGTTTTTGAAATATAAAATGCAATGATTTATTTTCATAGTACAAATGAATACAAAATACTGAAAGCAACATTATTTTCAAAATTAACATTTCTATTGTGCGTATTTTTCCCCTTGCAAAATACTCCAAGTTTTTCATTCCTTTTTTTCCTGTATAACGCTATTTAACACAAAAACTGTTCTCAAAGTCTAGTTAAAAAGTAATTATTTTACGTTACACACTTGAACAAAGGACATGAAGTTTATGTTTACATTTTATTTACTAAGTTGATTTACGGTGCAGAGTAGAGTAGATAAGTATTTATTATTCTCGAAATTGTGTGTTGCCTTTTTCATATTTTTGATATGTTGACATTTTTTGAACGGGGCGGGGCATACGTGGCAACTAGCTCACTCAATATATAGGCCACGGGAGAGTTTACTATTTTTGAATTAGCTGGTGGTTTACTGGTCCAAAAACTTTTCATAATGGGCCACTTGACCACTTGCAGAATAGGTAGTAGAAAGATGATCCAATGCACTAGTACTACAGTTTTCAGGCTACAAAATAAAACTGGCAAGCTAAGAAAAGAAATGTTTTGTCCTTATTTGAACGACGTTCTTTATTTGGACCTACCTGTTTCATATTAAACCTGTTTTGCCCTGCCTTCCTTATCAACAAATTCCCTCGAGCAGCCACAGCACCTCTCAATTGAAGCTAAATAGGTTGTAATCCAATAACCCCGATGGTCGCAATCAAGTGATACGAATTAGGTCGCAGGTGAAACCCACCTGGGTATTAGTACGTAGTACGACACTTTATTCTGTGATATTAGGAAATGAATGTGAAGATATATATCGATTTATTGCCTAAATAAAACTAGCTATTGGACTGGACGGTCCATTTAAAACCGACGACCTTGAAGTAGGAAGCTGTTAGATTACTACGTATCACGTAGCACGCGTGTAGCGTGTAGCGTGTAGCATTTAGCACGTAGCGTGTAGCGTGTAGCACGTAGCGTCTAGCGTGTAGCGTGCAGAGTGCAGTACGTAGTGTATAGCTTGTAGCATGTAGCACGTAGCGTCTAGCGTGTAGCGTGCAGAGTGCAGTACGTAGTGTGTTGGTTGTAGCATGTAAGACGTAGCGTCTAGCGTGTAGCGTGCAGAGTGCAGTACGTAGTGTGTTGGTTGTAGCATGTAACACGTAGCGTCTAGCGTGTAGCGTGGAGAGTGCAGTACGTAGTGTATAGCTTGTAGCATTTAGCACGTAGCGTCTAGCGTGTAGCGTGCAGAGTGCAGTACGTAGTGTGTTGGTTGTAGCATGTAACACGTAGCGTCTAGCGTGTAGCGTGGAGAGTGCAGTACGTAGTGTATAGCTTGTAGCATGTAGCACGTAGCGACTAGCGTGTAGCGTGGAGAGTGCAGTACGTAGTGTGTTGCTTGTAGCATGTAACACGTAGCATCTAGCGTGTAGCGTGGAGAGTGCAGTACGTAGTGTATAGCTTGTAGCATGTAGCACGTAGCGTCTAGCGTGTAGCGTGGAGAGTGCAGTACGTAGTGTGTTGCTTGTAGCATGTAGCGCGTAGCTGTTAGCGTGTAGCGTGGAGAGTGCAGTACGTAGCGTATAGCTTGTAGCATGTAGCACGTAGCGTCTAGCGTGTAGCGTGGAGAGTGTAGCACGTAGCGTACAGCACGTAGCATGTAGCGTGTGGCATGTAGTACGTAGCATGACGTGGGACGTCGCAAGTAAATAACACACAGTATTTGCGTCACAAAGTCACTGGCCAACAAAAATGAAAGATATTTGCATTGCGTTGTTGGGATAAGACGTGATGCTGTAATGTTAAGAATGTAATGAGAATAAGAACAAACATTTTAAAATAGCTACCTACCACGTTAAATACAGTAGTATGAAGAATAAGTAGGTAGACGAATTAGTATAATTGATATCCCAATAGCATCTACATATTTGTTCAAATTCAAATGTTTATTGCATTCCAAATCCATAATGTTACATTAGATGGTATAGTTCAACAAGGGATTAAGAGGAGCTATTTTCTACGAGATGTTTTTTAATCGTAGACACAATTAACTAGAACTAAATCAAAACTTTGTAGGAAACGAGGAATCATATATAAGGTTTGATTATTTTGACCTATTGTAACTTTGTCGGGGTTGTGCAAATTAACAAAATAGAATTATAACTTTGAACAACTTTATAACATAAAACTCATAGCCTGTGTTTAATAGGCGGACCCTATAATAACGTAGTAGTACTTGTCATAAAAAAAGCTGTGATTTCAGGTCCAGTTGGACATTTAACGATTCAATTAGGTACCCTGTCCAGAGTTCCAGGCTGACCCGGCCTCCATTATTCAACCTTGTGATGAGTCGTACGTAATCGTTCGGTGCGTATCAAAGATTATAAAGCCCGTTTTTTTTTTTTTTTTTTTTTTTTATGTGATTGAATGACGTGACGAGCAAGTCGTTCACCTGATGTTAAGTGATACGGCCGCCCATAACAGTTGCAGTGTCACCCGGAACTTTAAAACAATAAAGTTTCGCGTGACACTGCACTGCGCACGTCATCCTGAGACATCACCAAGTCTAGTAATCAGATTACTAGACCGAGTGATCAGATCATAAAGTCTCATTTGCCCAGTAATTTCACTAGCTACAATGCCCTTCAAACCGGAACACAGCAGTGCTTGCACACTACTGCTTGGCGGCAGAATAACTGGCAAAGCGGTGGTACCTACCTAGACGAACTTTGCAGAAAAGTCCTACCACCTAGTAAGCTCGTCAACATAATTTCTCGTACAAACACGACTCACCTGCGCGGGCAGAAGACGAGGTAACAAAACGAGACAAATCTATACGAAATTACAAAGGACAGAGCAGGATGGAACAAAAGACATCAACGGGTGCCCGTGGTTTGTATGAAAATAGTAGTTGAAATACACTACTAATTTTCGTATGAGGGGAAGTTGTATCATTGGTCAACTGGATTTATAGTCAATGGTGCGTATTTATCCAAATACTTTTTGCATATTTACATTTAAATATCCTTTACTGCGTAGTTATCTATAATATTATTTAGTACGTATGAAGTAGATCCGTAGGCCGGCCCCTCACTCGGTGGACCGACGACCTGGTGAAAGCCGCGGGGAGCCGATGGATGCAGGAGGCGAGCAGCCGCTCAAGGTGGCGTGCTCTGGGGGAGGCCTATGTTCAGCAGTGGACGTCTTCAGGCTGTTAATGATGATGATGATGAAGTAGATGTAAAATAACAACAATGTAATGTTGTCTAGGCTGCTGACTCAAAACAGATTTTGTATGGTAGGTACAATGGCCTGCACTAATAAGTATAATTTTACAATTTTCAAAATATTGTCATTGTAATATTTTTCTGACTAATAGTCTCGTTTGCATTTATTAGTGAATATAGGTATACATAGTTACCCCACAAATTGATGATTACATCATTTTTGAGTAATTCAATTTATCTGACAATATTTTGAAATTATGAAATGTATAGGTACTTATTAGTGTAGGCGAGTGTACTTAAGCAAAAATTCAGTACTATGTTTATACGTAGAGTACCATTTAGTGATACTGATGACCCATCACATGTTTTGATACTCGTGACCCGGTCAATAAAATATCGTATAACCTGACCCAAGCTGATAATGTGTAATGTTTATTTATCCCAATGATTGATATATTTTTCTCTGCTTTTACCACGTTTCAGCGGTCTGTTTGAATTATACATTAGTACTACAAAAGTCACAAAAGCCAGACGTACCAACATATCCGGTGTCCAGAATCCAGACACTCGTCGACACCTCAACATTCGTGTGTCTGACGCTCTATGTATATTAGCCAAGATTTTGGAACTTTTTCTGGGACATAACGATACCTGCTATAACACAGTTAGTCCTAGTGTGGGGTTAAGGATTCAGCATTATCTTAGTTAATACTAATAACTACTGTCGTACATAATATTCTTAGATGTTAGAAGTATAAGATTTGTTTAAATCATAAGAGTTACGATTTAAAAGTTTTTAAGTAAATTGAAAATAACCCTGAATGCATAGGGATGGTAAGGATTTGTATGGAAGGAATTTTTATATACCTAACTGTACATCATCAACCCAAGACGTTCCCACTGTTGGGACACGGGCCTTCTCTCACATGGCTTTCAGGATATAACCCACCATGCTGGCCAAGGGCAAGTAAGTGGATGTCACATCAGTTTTGTTATTCTTATACACGCTGGTTTCCTCACTTAAATCAAATGTACTATAGATACACACACAGTCTCTATGAAAATCAAACCTCAAAAAAGTCCCCGCGCCAATATTTACTTACACAGATAAGTATATACCTCTCCAGCTAATATAAAATATTACACAAGGTTGTTTCATTTTAATGATGAACCATAGCACATATATGTAATAGCAATATGTAAAACAATGATATTTTATGTGAGTTACATCACTTTCATTAGGCGCGGTCATACTCGGCTGAGAGCAAAAACAAGGCATATACCTTGTTTAAACGGTGCAGTTTTAGAGGTGGCGATCATGAATCTACCCTATATTTCATCGCAGTTTCCTCATGATGTTTTTCTTCACCATTGTAATAGTCTTATTAGAACTTAAATAACTAGCTAACTGGACTAAAACTAAGGCAATTAGTTATCTGTAGTCTGTATTAGTTTTTATAAAAATAAAATACCTATTTTTGAAAACCGAAAATCATAGTCACTTGTGGTTATCCACTGAAGTTCCGGTTCCCCAAAGTTTGCAAGCTCTCCGCATCGCACCTCACCGGGGTGGCTCGACACGTTCTCAATGTTTTATCCCTTTTGTTTGGGCACCACTGATTAACTGACTAAAGGCATTTTGATAGAGGTATTTCCGAAAGAGCAACGATTATTAGATCACCTGTAGAAAGAGTGGCGCAAACACTCTCAAAAGGCCACCGGAATAAAAAATGGATAACGGTGTCTTTGCTGTACGAAATCCTAAAACAAAACTTAAATCTAATCATCAGCTTTCCAACAGTTTTATAACTTTTTTTCAATGTTTTTTTTTAAATGGGTATACGTTTGACAACAACTCACCTGATGGTAAGTGACGAAGTTGTCTAAGGTGGAGCACGTTTGTCCATGAGATGCCCATTCACTCTTGACTTAAAAAGACCCAGGTTATACCCAGGAGGAAACACTGCTGCTGGAAGAGCATCCCATACTATAACTATCAAATATAGTGCATGTTTTACAAGTGTTTTACAGTGAGTTTCAAATAATGTAGCATGAAACATTCACCAGAGATTTTCTTCTACAAAGTTGAAATACCGTAGACTCTCCAAGGAGCTAAAACCAACCCAAGTTTAAAAAACGCTGATTCTTACTATCTAAGTTCTTTTAACAAGGTCTTGGCATATTTTAACACAAAATACCTACCTCTTATTTCGGATTCCGGTCCTTTATAACGGTATTCGTTGCATATTTTAGCATAATAAATAAAAGGTGTAGGTATTAGTTGAAATCTTTAGGTAACTTCAGTATTTAACATTCACAGTTGCAAAATATTGTCATAAAGTAGTCTGCATAAATCGTGTTTAATATATGAAAAAAAAAAACAATAAGTAGTGCTCTGGGCCATAATTCTGTATGAAAACACAGATTCCAGACGATATAGAAACCTCGTCGTTATCGTGTCTTGTTCAAATCGTGTCACACCAAGGAATCGACAATTTTTGTATTCTGTATAATCTAGAAAAATTATCTAGGACAGGTTTTGGATCCCTCGAGTGCGATCCGAATTAGAACTAAAGGATTTCTCATCCCAAAACCGATAAAAAATTAAAATAAAAGAATGGTTTATATTTATGTTGTGATATAACGAAGCCATGGGTAATTATTAAAAATTGACAGAAAACCTTTAGAAATACCTTCACTCTACATTTTAGTTTTATATTTCGACCTAAGTGGTGGTAACTATTGACGGGTTGATGTTTCGGAACGCGCCTCAGTGGAACATATGATTTTTGACAGTTCAAATCGCGCCAATTCCACATTCATTTCGCGCGGTTTCGTTCTTATTTCATAGAGAATAGATTTTTGCAGATTTCTTATGTAAGACAAGGAATTCGCGTGGTTTCGAAGCAAGGAATCGTAAAGTGGTCATACAGAATTAGGGCCAAGGCATCAACGTAACTTAATGAAATCGCCAATCAATGAAATAGGTACCTATATTTCAAAAATACCCAAAGATCTTGGGCATTGTCACCAGTGGAAAGTAGCGAGCATTTTTGGAATGTTTCACCAAAGCCCCGCCGACCTTGTTATGAATATCTTGTCATTTTTCTTCTACTTTTGTACCTAATCACTTGTAACTTGTTTTCACTTGTAACTATTTCAATTGAAATTGTAATGTATCGAGGTATTCTTGTTTTTAAAACTACTTAGTGAGAAAATTCTGATCAGGAAATACATATCTGATCTCTCTCTCTACTGAAATGGAATTCAATTTTACAATAAAAATAAGTAGGTAATCAATTTAGTCGAATCTACAAAGTTTGGATGGAAGCCACTAAAAGACATCTGAATCCCTAATAACGGATTTTTTTAATAGTCTGGCCACATTCCACGGACACAGAGTACATCAACATTTACAGTAGGTACTTAGGCCTTTCAAGTCGTCGAGATAGTGTTTCATCGCAGCCAAATACATTATTCCCTAAAATGTTTACCGGCATTGTGTAACCCGCATATCAGGTCCACATAACACTTCTATATCGTCGAACCCTGTTTTAAACCAAACCTCGGGCCTCGGAGCCTAAACAAACAGTTCCAGGAAAATTTACTAAAGTGAATTTGGCCGCCACATCTATGGCTTTGGCACCCCCATACACTTTTGCAGATAAAACACGACTATGGAACTTTAGGGTGTTTAAACATCAGTTTATAGAGTAGATACCGTTAAATAAGGTAAACCTATGTATATACTACGCAATAACATGCTTTAAGTGTGATATGGTATACTAACCCTTATTGCTAAGCATTACGAGATATGCACAATAAACAGTATACAATTCTATACGGGTTTTGCTCGTTTATTTACCAGTGTTCGAGAATATATTATAAGTACTGATAATGTATGGTTGGCTGATACATATTTCGTTGTCAAAAGTCATGACTTCAGCGTAGCTCCTTGGCGACATTTTTTCATTTAGATTCATGCGCTACTGTTGATTAAATCACATAGACGTAGGGTTGCTGCACTGGCGCAGAGGCCCGAAAGGGCCTACCGCCGCGGGGCGAGATAGTGAATGCCAGCGCGACCCAATCTCGCCGCATCCCGGAGGCGGACGGATCACTGGGAAGGGGGGAGGTTTCGTGGGTTCAAGCCCCACATACACCATGGGCACTGAGGGCATCCCCCCCCTCCCCCACCAAATAAAAAGAAAAATAAAATGGCTGCTACACGTAGGGCTCCAAACCCTGTTTAATAAATATTAAAATTTATAAAAGTGTAACATTATCTGTTTGTGTGTGGTTTTCGTGCCAAAACGACTGATCCCATTTGAATGAAATTTTGCACACAGATTGTTGAGAATACAAATCAACGTTGGGTACTTTTTCTTTCGGAAATTTAAGGGTTACCACGGCTAAAAATGTGTAAGCCGCAGTGAAACCGTGGGGTTCCTTTAGCGATATTATAAATTTTTTTTTTACGGGCAAATTGCCTTTATTACTCAAGCTAACTACTACAATAATAAAAACTAAACTAAACTAAACTAAACTAAGCTAAACTAAACTAAACTAGCTACACTACCTACTACAAAGAACACTTATGGACTGTATAATAGCCGCGATGGCCTATAGACAGTCCAAGTGCTCCAGCCCACTACCGGTAGGTAGCGTACCCAACATGCTGGCCGCATTGCCACGTTGAATTGCAATGCTGATGCGTTGGGCCAAATAAGTGCCAGCATTTTGGTCACGCGTCGCATCGACCAGGCGCTCTGATAGACTTTGGAAAACGCGATGAGCTCTCGGTCCCCACGGACCCAGGGTCTCAACACCAAACGGCTCAAATATGTAACCGCTACCGAGATTACTATATTATAAATTGACTACATTACATGATTCGGACATAAAAAGAGTATATCAATTTCACTTTGGCCCTCATTTTCAGTTTACATAATTTTTCGTCCCCGAAAACAAACAAAACCTTAATTCATTTCACCTTCCAAATAATACAATAGCACCATTTGTAATCCCAACATTTATGTCGTCCAGTGGAACCTTTGCCAAATGGCGCGTAATTTCTAAAACGTAAAAATTCAGGTTCTCGTTACTCATCCACTGAAATATTCATTAACATTTTGTTATAAAGCAAATATTACGGATCCTGTATCAATAAATAAAACCCGGTGCTTTGTTGGACCAGCAATTCCGAGGGGAATGTGCCAGAGACGTTGATGTGTGGACTGTCATTGTAATACGTTAGCGAAGGCTGAATAAATTTAAGAGAACAGTGTACCCCCCCGTCCATACAAAAAGCACCAACGCTTATCCACGCTTAATTTTTTTCCGATATCGATGTTTTTTTATATCTATATTTTTTTATGTAAATGAATGACGTGACGACCTAGTCGTTCGCCTGAGCTGCCCATAACAGATTGCAGTATCACTCGAAACTCCAAATTAATATAGTTGAGACCTCACACAGTATAGTAATAAGATTACTAAGATTACTGTGTGATCAGTTCATAGTCTCATTTGCCCAGTAATTTCACTAGCTACAATGCCCTTCAAACCGGAACAAACTAGTGCTTTCACACTACCACAGAATATAGTACAGAACGCAATCAACATAGTAAGTGCGCTCGAGCAACGCACACATAGACACCGCTCACCGACACGATGTCTCGGAGTCAGTCAGAGTAGTGCGAGCGCGAGCGCCACCCGCTTGAGACACGCGTCTGTGAACATTCTTTATACAAAAATGGAGCAACAAAAAAAAAGCTATTATAATTGTTTAATGGACGGTTGTTTAAATTCAACATTAAACAGTGAATTGTCGTTTTTTACGCTACCAGTTGTTTCAGAGATATTTTCTGTGACAAATTTGTAATATTATAACAGTAAAACATTAAAATAGAAATATTGTAGTTATTATTTTACTTGCTATATTTCCGTTCTTCCCGTTTCATTCTCAACAATAAATCAAACAACTAGATACGAGTGTCACTACCACGATACTTGTTTGTGTATAAGCCAAAGCTGACGGCCCTAGCGCGAGCGCCGAGCGTAGGTATAAAAAGTGAAGTACATACATGTGATTGACTTCTGTTGTATTTTGTGACACTACTGCTTGGCGGGAGATAAATGGCAAAGTGGTGGTACCTACCTAGACGAACTTTGCAGAAAAGTCCTACCACCTAGTAAACTGTACTGTAGTACTGTGCTGTCTGCACAGTAAAAGAATATGCTCGTACGTCTTCCATTTTTAAGTTTTTGTAATATCTTCGTAGTTATAGCCACCGAAGTTACGAATTTTATGCGTCAAAATTATGACGGAGTTGTAAAGTTGTATACATAGAGGTATGTGAAATGAAATTATGAATAATAAAGCTATTAGTTCTAACGGTATACCCTTTTTTAGATATCTACACGCTTACTAAGCATTCGTTTGTTATTATTATCAACTTTCACATGCCACGAGATACAAAACGGTTTCTAATATTGTAGTACCCCACTCTAAACTTCAGAAAAAAAGCACTGATTGCGTCATGAAAGTACCTACATATCAAAAAAAATCCGGAAAGAAATCCCTAAATCCATTTTTTTAAAATTAAGACGTAGGTAATGTGTTACGTAAGCACGTAACAAATTATCCTGGTTTAATTAACACCTTGTAGGACACATAATTTGTTACAGAAACCCATTCTGCCGGCGACAATAAAATTCTCGTGATGAGTGTCACGAGAAAAAATTAAAAAGTTTTAGCACGTACGCGCATTAAATTTTCTCGCGTCACATGCAACGTGTTTTTCATTATGTTACCTTTGTATTGTGGCCTTAATAAAATGCAGTTTTAATGAAAATAATAATTGTAATTTTTTGAATAATTTTTATTTTATTTTATTTTATTTGAGTTTAGTTTTTTATAAGTGACAATCAGTAGAATGATAACTAAGATTGCCACTAATATTTCCCTGAAATGACCCTCAATTCATATACATTATCAAGTATGTTTTAATGCAATTCCTGTTAAAATAACGTTAACCGAATGATTAGGTACTTATACTAGTAGGTATAGTGTTATATATGCTGTGAGAAGTAGTAGTAAGAATGAAATCTACTAAAATATTGTTACAGCGTTGCCTAGTAACTATTATTTGTACCTCATCATCATCATCATCATCACCAGGCTGAAGACGTCCACTGCTGAACATAGGCCTCCCCCAAAGAGCGCCACTTTGAGCGGCTGCTTGCCTCCTGCATCCATTGGCTCCCCGCGGTCCTGACCAGCGGGGCTACCGTCTAAACCAATCTTAATCGATGGATGGGCTTCATTTCGTTATTTCCGGCAAGTTGGCATTGTGTAACATCTCCATCCATTAGTATTTTCTTACTATTTCTCATTATTATAGTTAATCAATGTTTTGTCTATTCAATTCTCCGCCTAAGGGACCATAAAACCGATGGATGAGGATTTTAAACGACCGGAAATGACCAAAAGAATCATTCATCGATTACGATTGAGTTACACAATACGGGGCAAGTCGTCGGTCCACCTAGTGGGGGGCCGGCCTACGCTGCGTCTTCCGATACCTACATAAGTTGAATTGTGCCGGACAACAAAATAAAGTTAATGTTTAAGCCGAAATAAAATTAATAGTGTGAAAATGCGGCTGATAAATAAGTAGGTAGGAAAATAAAAATTACACATACAATAGCTAACTATACATCCATAGCTCAACGATTGTATTGTATTGTTGGCGCTCAGAATTGTTGTTCTAACGTCCATAAATATTTAAAGAGATGCATTTCACAAATATCGTCATTTGGAATGACAGTTTTCAGACTGTTTGTAACGGGTTGGAAACTGGGCAATAACGTAACATATGAGCAATAACAGCTTCCTATTGCTTGTCTTGAGATTTATATGTACGGAGCATTGCTCTTTTATTGCCTTTCTGTTTGCACTAACAACGCAGGCAATGTTTGAGAAGAAATAAAAACACATTTTAAAGTTAGTTTTACTTTAATAATAAAGTGTCAATAAACCGTTGGTATCGGTTGTTATCGTGAGACAGCAGTCGTTAAACCGTCGATTGGATGCCCATTCCCCACCTATGTGGACCGACGATCTGGTGAAGGGGTCTAGCAAAGATCCCTTTCCTTTAGCGATAACGCCAAACGACATTACGGAATTGACCTACGGAAAACTTTTTCATGTCCTAGCTAATGTCATTCCCATACATTATGAGTTATCGTTTGGCGTTAACGCTAATGGAAAGGGATCTTTGCTAGACCCCCAGAAACGCATGGAGCCGATGAGTGCAGGAGGCAAGCAGCCGCTCATAGTGGTGCTCTATGGAGGAGGCCTATATTCAACAGTCTTCAGGCTGATGATGAGAGGATCAATTAAAAAGACGAATAGTTAGCTCCCAGTGGATCCCACCAAATCCATCCCATTTTTGCAATTGACCTCACAATATTATTTTGAATTCTCATCTGATCCAATAATATTCCAGAGCTTAAGCAAAACAAGGAACTTTTGAGTGGTTTAAACAATTCTGGCACCAGGGCTGACTTGCTTGCAGCATAGAGAAAGGAAGAAAGAGAAGAAATCCCTAAAAACGTCATATTTTTTGAAAAATATACCTACTTTTTGGGAGTGTGTAACTATGTGCACGTGTACAGATGTGGCAAATGCGCCGCGAATGCGCGTGCCGCGCGTGAACTGAGCGCGTGTTGCACGCGTGCTACTACTGCAACTCTTTGTGCGCCTCTCGCGTGACGCACGCGTGCTGCTCGCATGAGGCGCGCGAACTGCATGCGGACCGCGCGCGCGCAGTTGCACTAGGCGGTTAGAAGCAAACTGAGTGGGTGAGCTTAAGGTGCGGCGGGAGGAATCGGTATGCGAGCTGCACGCGAGTCGTAAGCGCGCGACTCACGCACGGTGCAAAGCATGCGCGCGAACGGCGCACGGACAATGCAGGAGCAGCGCGCGTGCGGCGCGTTCACCAGAACTGCCACACCCTTATAAAACCATATACACAAGTAGGTAAAATACCAATATGCCAATAATGCCAATAACTTTTTAATAAGTACCTGCGCAATTTAAAAAGGTTTTGAGTAAAGAAGTACCTAATATTATTTTCTAAAACCACAAAGACTAAAATAATGTGATTCGTGTTTACTCCGTTCAGAATAAATAAATGAATAAGTTATATTATTACAATAACAGAATTTTGGATTCCACTTAAATTAAAATATGTTTGGTTTAAAAAAATAATGAATGTAGCTGAAAAATGAAAACTTGAATGCAGACGATGATAACTTATATATATGACATAAATGATATGTAAAAGATATATTCACGCATTGCTTGATTTTTGTTTTAAAATAACAACGTATCCGAAGTTATCAAAGCACAGATATTTTACCAAGAAAATGAATAAATCTCATTAGTTTTATTACATTTATTTACCTTCAACATGCAAATCCTAAACAAAATTTGTGAGATCTTTGGCATTTCATCGTTCAAATACATTAGTTGTGACCTTTTCATGTCTGTTTTACCTTTTACATTACTCAACTTTATGTACATACAAATAAGGGTATTTTTTTACGGGCTAATGCCAGCTACTCCTTACACATTTACAGCAGCGTCACCAGGCAGGATTAAGCCCACGAAAGTATGAGATACCTTTTTTATAAATGAATGACGTGACGAGCTTGTCATTCGCCTGATGTTAAGTGTCACGGCTGCCCATAACAGGTTGCAGTATCACTTGGAACTCTAAATTAATATAGTTTTGCGTGACACTGCACTGAGCACGTCATCGTGAGACTACACACAGTCTAGTAATAAGATTACTAGACTGAGTGATAAGATCTTAAAGTCTCATTTGCCCAGTAATTTCACTAGCTACAATGCCTTTCACACAGTAGTACTTGCACGCTACTACTTGGCGACAGAATAACTGGCAAAGCGGTGGTACCTACCTAGACGAACTTTGCAGAAAAGTCCAGCCACCTAGTAACCTCAAGAGTGATAAGTAAGATAGAGTGTGATAAAATAACCGTGAGTGAGAGCTTTGGCTTGTAAAGAGAATTGAGAAACTAATACATCTACTGGATGAGTGTACTACGTATGAGTTGCAATGCAACCGTTGGTTGTAAGCTTACCTATGCTGGAAGTGGTGGTGCCGGTGGTTAGTTTCCGATTGTGCTACTTACCATAAATTATCCGTCGCTGTAGTTCTGTTTTTTGTTTCTGATGATTGTATTGTGTATCCTAATAAAGGTTGTCACCTGAACCTCAGAAGTGCTTAGGCCGGTCCTAGCGCAGCCAACATGACGTCTGTCATAGTACCGTCTGGGTCATCCAAAACTGGTCTCAGGCGGTGATGACGACGTCGGGTTCATGTTGGAATGATAGAGAGCCAGAACGAAATAGCATCGGTAATCTAATCACCCTTCATATAAACTGTCCAATCAACACGATATTTCTGTATACAGTGCTATTTTTAATTCACCTGAAAACATTTTAGGTCATAACTCAGTCAGCATAGAAACAAGAAACTTTTGATCTGCAACTTTCCAAAAAAATATTTCTTCCCAATAAAAATTTACAACTGTGTCTGAGCGGGATTTGAACCTAGGTGCGTCGGTTTGAAAGTCGCACGGGCAACCGCTGATCCACTTCACTTCACTGGTCTGGTGTAACGCACTTCAAATAAAACATTACGTTCGCAAATTTGATGGATGATTTGTATTCAGATGAATCCTAAAGGCACCAAGGTGACAATGACGAATGTCTCGCGTGTGGTAATCTCGGTCTTGCCAGAGAAGCTAGGGGACCGAGCACCGTGCTTTTCAGTGTGGTAAGAGGATGAGCGTGTATAAGTCGAAATATGTAGTATTTTTGCAGTTTTATAACGCGTTTGAAAGGGGGTTTTTTAAACTGGAATATTATACTAACTATAGTTGATTTGTCAAGAAATAATTTGACGTTATTATTGATTGGGCGCCCATACAAAATTATACATTAAGGTGGAACGTTACACTACCGCGGGAGATTCAAATTTTTTTGCATTCTTTTGCCAATAATAGCTTAATTACTCAACATGAAAACTAATTTTGCGCAAATAAATATAATGTAATGTATCAATAAATTACAATTAAAAGTATCATCTAGATATCATTGGTTTAGCGACAAATGGCTATAGACTGAAAAACTAAGAAGAAAATTGTTTATTGCCATTTGTCGCTAAACCTATCTACCTAGACCTATCTACCTAGGAGATACTTTTAATCGTAATTTGTTGATACATTCTATTTATTTCCGCAAAATTAGTTTTCATGTAATCACGTTGAGTAATTAAGCTATTATTGGCAAAAGAACGCAAGAAAATTTGTATTTCCTAGTGTAACGTTCTACCTTAAAACAGGGATTTAGATGTAACTAACTACATCTCGTGTAAAAAGTTTCCGATCCTCACGTAGATGACCGCTAACGTACGATTGTATGTTAGCGGTCATCTACACAGAATTTAAACAAGTACTTGAATTAAAAAAAATTAAAAAGAATTAAAAAAAACGAAAAGTAAAAAAAAAAACTAAAGTAAATAGAAGTTAGAAATAATTAAAAAAAATAATAACGAGTACAAATTAGAAATTTTTAGGGACTATAATTTCTTTATAAGTACTAGAATAATGCAATTATTCTCAAAACACAATCAGCACTTATTTGCTACTTACCTGAATCTTACTAAACCTTTATGCTTACTTATTTAGACAGGTATTTATTAATGCAGAATCTCAGCCTAGATTTTAGTCACAGTCTGAATTCGGAGCAAATAAGTTTATGTTCCTTAGCCTTAATTATCTAAATGAATAACGTGAGAAGCTAGTCGTTTGCCTGATGTCACCGTCATGGATTGCGGCTGCACGTACGCTTACTTTAATATCAGTGTGCCAAGTCTTGCGTTGCACTGCGCAGTCATCTTGAGGCATCAGCACATTTACTAGAATACATGTAAAACTATACCACTGGTTTTAAGTAGCTTGTAAAAAAGATATAAGTTTCAAACAAAAATAATTTGTCACTCATCTCCGGAGATTCTATAGCCGCAATCTCAAGGGGCAGCAGCGGTATAGAAATGAAATCATCGTGGAAACCTAGACGCTTTCAGCACGGCATTCCTTTTACCATTGCCTTAAATGAGTTCTCTAGTACGGGCTTAGCATTTACCGTACACTCTTTGAACTTAGTTCAGTTACAATGTTGAAGGAAGGTAAGCAATGTGTCATGCAGATTATAAACAAATGCTACTTTTAACCAACGACAGCACTTGGTTATATTCTCTGACTGACGTAACTCAAGGATTGAAGTTTTTGCCAGTTTTTCTAAGAACATCGCTATTTTTCTCTGACTGCCCATAAAGAGGGTAATGTTTTCCAGGTGTGAACTAACCTAAGGAATAACAAAAAAAGGTAATCCTTATTTTCAAGTACGAAAAATTTTGTTTGAAAATTTGAATAACTGATTTTGAAAGCCACTTATAGCTAAACTTACCCTATTAGGTACCCATTTAATTGTATTCCTATATACGAAAGCTTAAGCTTTTGCAAAGTTTTTTAAAAATCCAGAAGCTTTGAAATTATTTTTTACTATTTTTAATTTAAACCATAAATTTCAGATACTTTTTGTTACGCAGCTAATTTATTAGTTTCGGACCAATTTTTATTTATTCTAGTAATAGATAGGAAAATAATTATTTCACGTACGAGTGAAGCGTTGACTGAGACAATAATTATAAAAAAAAAGCATCGAAAAAGCCAATCGATAAAATGTTAGAATTTTTTTAAGCAGCTCAGGTGGAAAATCATTGGGAAAATAAAAAAAATCAGAACTTCTAAACAAACCCAACAAACAAATCAAATTATGATAAATCGTAGAACATACATGGGATATTTTCGTGAAGCCCTTGGTACGAGGGATGCAAATTTTTCTGGTTGACGTCACCTTCTGGACCACCCTGTATAGATTAATTATATGTATCGTTCTCTGTATCTAACTATTATAACACAAAAGCAATTGGTTTATAGGAAAAACGTAGGCACATATCAAAACTGGCCGCTAAATCTTGTATTATAGGTTACGACCGAGGTTACGATCTTGTATTATAGGTTACGTCCCGTGCCGAACTCAGACCTTACGACCTTTATATCTCGACAACCTCTTGACCGATTATGCTCATATTTGAAATACTTGTTTAGAATTGAGTGTCCACTATTTCTACCAAATATTAACAGCATCGGGCGGGACAGACGAAAGCAAAAATCCCGAGTTGAAGCCAAAGACTTCTATGTTACAAGTACATAGAACTCTTTGGTTGAAGCAGAGAAATTCTATCACCACGTTTGCTCAGTAAACTAGGTCTGGGCAAAAAAACGGTGTTGTCCACCGACCGGCACTTGTCCTGCGTGGTCTTCTCTCTTAGGGAGAGAGTGTATGCTTTAACGCGTACACTCTCTCCCTAAGAGAGAAGGCCCGTGTCCCAGCAGTGGGAACGTATTGGGCTTATGATGAAGATGACGACAAACTAGGTGCATGAAGGCACAGAATAAATAATAGTACATCAGAACGTCTAACCACAAAATACTACAGAAGTCAATCACATGTATGTACTTCACTTTTTATACCTACGCTGGGCGCTCACGCTAGGGATGGCGGCGGCTGCGCGGGCGGCCGGCTCGCCACGCCGCGCAGTAGGTACCTACCTACTTATCATAACATAAATATAAGGCGGGAGATGACTGTATTTTTTTATTATCCATACGTAAATACATACATACATAGACTGCTAAAACCATAACCCTTCCATTGTTATCGAAATATTTTTTTCGCAGTTATAATTAGATAAAGTTTTTTTGATTGCTAAATAATGCGGTTATATGGTGGTTATTTATTTATTTATTTATTTAATTAAAACGGCTATAGAAGCCAATTACATTAATTAATAACTATACATCATTATTTATAACATCACGTCAATAAAAAATATACAAATTACAAAACAGAGATGTCAAAGAAATATTAAAATTAAAACACATTAATAATCACCTAAATTAGCCACAGGTTATGTTACATTTAAGTACATCTTCCTCATTAGATTATTGAAAACAAGCAAACCCTACCTACCTTACCTCTCTGAAACAACTGGTAGCTTAAAAAACGTCAATTCACCGTTTAATATTGAATTTAAAAAACAGTCCACTGTTACAGTTATAATAACTATTTTTAGTTGCTCCATTTTTTTTACAAGAATGTTCACAGACGCGTGTCTCATGCGGGTGGCGCTCGCGCTCGCACTACTCCGACAGACTCCGAGACATCGTGTCGGTGAGTGGTGTCTATGTGTGCGTTGCTCGAGCGCACTTACTATGTTGATTGCGTTCTGTTAGTATTTTGTGGTCTAACACCATTCACACCAATGACAAGAAAATAACACAATATCATACGCAACCGTGAAACATAGTGAACTACCCTTCCTTTGGTCCTATCGAGTAACCCGCAATCCCAAAAGCCTTTGATTTCATTAAGTTATTATCTAAAAGGATTATCTGCGACTTTACTAAAGTTTAATTAACTTTCCTATTGGGAGAGGGAAGGATAAGCCGGAAGCGATAAGTTGCCCAAATCACGGTGTCAAAGAGAACTTTATGCGAAACAGATAAAGGCTAAAAATATAAAATGTAGTTATTTTTAACGTGAAAAGGTTATATAGTATGCTTTTTAGAGCATGCTCGTCGTGCTTTTTAATAAACAGCGATTGCAAAATAATTTTAAATCACAAGATTTACGTGTATTTAAATTTATCGCTATATGTTTTTTATAAAAGGAAAATTTGTATTAAGCTCGAGACGAAGATAATAAGGTTTGAGGCTTAAGGATTCAATTTCATCGCAAAAAAAATTACGAGGCAATTTTGGACGAATTTTGATTATCGCGTATTCAATTTCAGACAAGGTTGGGGTTGCAGGTATACCGAGAGTACCGAAAAGTTATCAAGTTATCGATATCGCTTTTCATAATACTTTTTATAGTTATTATGCATATTATTTAAACACAACTTTTACCTAATCATGCATGGAACGTTATACCAACCTATCACCACCACCGCCATATCCACCACTATGCTTAAAATTATTGCGCAAATCGGTTGCTGTGTTACCCTAGTAGTTATTACTAAGTATGAGATTTTTATTGCTACTATAATGATTTCTATATAAATAACCAAATAATCAATCTATCTATACAGTATAATTAATACATCAAATATACTTAGGCATCGATAAATATCAAACAATAAAATATCGATACAGCTCCATCCCTACGACAACGGGACGTTACCTCATCTCGAATACATTAGATAGGTGAATATCAAAAGAGAATTTACGTGCGTGAATAATCGGGGAACAATCAACGAGGAGAAACGTCTCGGTGAGCTTTTCTTCGTGTCACTTGATGCTACGACACGTGATGTGGCGTCTTAAACGAAAGTTGTGCCGTGACAAGGAATACCTAAACTAATTTCGACAAAGAAGATTACGTTGAAATTGTATCTTTTCATAAAATAATGGATTATGTTTATAGTCTAAGGGCCTATTCATACTATGTATAGTTTTAAAGCCAGTCTTATATTTTTTTTATGTAAAGAAATGACGTAACGAGCTAGCTAATGGTGGTGGTGGTAGTTGTATGGTTTAAAAAAATAGTTTTTATCATAAAAAAGGTGAAAAAGTATAAAAAAGGCACTGATAGGGTCATAAGAAATAAGGTATCCCCTTACACCTCCTACTGCAATTAGAACGATAATTAACCTCGAAAAAGAACTCAAAATAAGCAAAAGGGTACAAGTAGTATCAAATTATACGCTCTTCGCCCATAAATTAGAAAATATATTAGTAGGGGAAACGTTCCACCTTAAGTAAATAAACCTGACTATCATAACACAATAATTATGTAGGTACAAGTAAAGAAAGTCAGTTTCATAAAAACATTTAAATAAAGAGCGACTCTAGCTAGAACGCTATAAAGTGCAATTCAGCTCACTTATCGCTGCGAGCCTAAAATGATTCAACTACTAGTCGCCTCTTTTTCTAACGCATATCTCTTATCTCTTCTGTGTATATAGGCCGGTCGGGCTCACCGGAATCACTCGTAACTACGAATCTAAAGCACAGAATAGTTAGCATAGTAGGTACCTACTACATATCTAAAGTTCGGAGTGCTGCTATTATAATACTAAAAAACTTACGCTTGATGTGATAATACCTTACGTATACACCTTCCTCAAGCTTCAATCCACCCAATTGAATACATTTATAATACCAGGCCTATAATAGAAAAGTCCGCTTTACAAAGCATGTCCTAGAAACTCATCTTAACATGAAATGAAACTCGTTTAAGCTCTTATTGAAAGTGTTTAAAATATTCACAACAACGCGTTCACATGACAGACGCTGCATCCAGGAACCGACTAACTTCTAAGCTGCACCGCCGTCAGCGCTTCGCATTAAACTTACTATGAGCAAGTTTCCAGTAGCTAAACTATAATGGAAGACGCACAAGTCATCAATCTACATGTCGGGTATTCAATAACGTATCTGTTATGTTGTGCTTGTGTTATGGTGCACGAGGGAAGTTTGAACTAGGGATGCGCTCGATCCACGAGATTCTATTGCTCAGAAAAAAATACCCACGTACCTACTTGTTCTGTCTAGGTGTTGTATACCATCGTCGTAGTTGGGTCTCTAGTAAGTTAGTTCAGGTTCTATGTAGGTATGTGATCGGCTATTTTCGTTTTTATCGATAATCGATATTCTCTGTAGTCTTGTTGGCGTCGCGTAAAAGCCTTTCCCTATTTATTTAAATGTAAAAGTGCAACATTATATCGCTTTCACACCAAAACCCGTGGTGTCACGTTTGTGTGTCTTTAAGGCCAGAGTGAATAGGTACCTTCACGTGCTCCATCTTTGGCCACACCATCGGTTGTCATTGAGCGAGTTGGTGGTCCAAGTAAATCTACTACACATTAAAAAAACGGGTAAATCGATTGAGATGGAATTTCGCGCACAGATTGCTTGCACTACGAATTAATTACCTAATATGATATGATATGACCTTCTGCATTATTAAAGAATCTATGGGAAAACGGATTAGATTGTCGGTGAAACCGCGGGACAGGTGAGAAAAAACCTTTCTCCTGAGATCTAAAGATCAAACACACTACGAAAGCTTTTATGAAAACGACATGTTTTCCTCTAGAAAAATGATATAAAACTATATGTTCCAGGAACTCCCATTCAATATAAAATAATAGTATGACTAGGTTGCAAGTTACTATGTTGCTTTACGGTGTTGTTTGTGGACATCTTGTTGAAACTTGAGTACCCACTTTCCCAGTTTCCTCCCTGGTTGCACTTTACATTGTAAACCTGCACTGGCTCAGTCAACAATACCTACTTCTATATTATAGCGTAACTCTAAATTAGGTTTTAGTTATGATTGTTTCAACTTTAAAAACAACACAGAAGGATATTATAATGTTGTAGATACATTTTTTTTTACCTTAGATACGCTTACTTACATAATTGATCACGGTTTTACCTTATGGTAAGTGACGACGCGGTCGACGATGGAGCATGCTTCAAAAACACCCACATTATATTTTCAGGAAACATAGTGTCGCTGGTAAGGTGTTCCTTTGCTGTCAGAATTATAAATGAGGAATCAAACGAAAAAGGTATGTCGAGGAATTTCTACCAGAAAAATAAAAAATAAATAAAAAGAAGAAAAAAACAACAAAAAAATAATAATAAACAAAAAAATAAAAAAACAACAAACAGAAAAAACTAACAAAAATCAAAAACCTCAAAACCATCCAGCTATCTGTTTAATTTCTACAGATGCCGTATTTCCGTGCGTCTAGTTGTACGATTGTAAAATGGGGATGAGGGAGTTAATTTGTGCAATTAATTCCATCACACACTGTCCGTCCAAAATAAAATTAGTTTCATTTTACTTTGGTCGTAGGTCGATTCTGTGTCACATAATAGCAGCGTTTTACCTGAAATAAAACGCATATTAAAATACTTACCTTACTGGAACCTTATATTGAGAATAGCATTTCCGTTTCCGTCGATTTCCTGCCAGTTTTTCCGTACTTTTATACCTCGTTTCCTGTAAAGTGGCGCCACCTGGCGGATGCGCAGCATTTTAGTTTACTTGGAAAAGTGCAGCGCCATATTGGATCATTGGCTCAATTTTCACCAGGCAGAAGTTAAGTGAAAGGTTCCAGTAAGATAAGTATTTTAATATGCGTTTTATTTCAGGTAAAACGCTGCTATTAAATAACTGTACCGTTACTGGAACCTTATATTGAGACGTGTTTGTTATCGCCTGGTGACGCCACTTTTAAAATAATTAAGTATTTAGATCCTTATTAAAATAACGCCAATGTGATGTGATGTGGCTTTTATGTGAAACACAGTAGATAAGTGTGGTTTTCTATTATGAACATTCAAATATAATTATATATTACATAACAAGAAGTGCAGTGAATAATATTCACACTAAGGCAATTTAGATTGTCAATTCAGCATTATGAATTGTGTTACAGATTGTAAATCATCGTATATGTTATTACCACTTCATGCCGGTAGACCTGATGAAATGTATTTAGCTGCTTGCTAATTACCCTGCGCCAAAACTTGATTGAGAGAGACTTTGTCTAAATATTTGAATACTACTGCTGATACTTTGAAGATGTGGTTTGATGCCGCCTCTTCAAACAGAGTTTTATCTCAGCCAGATACTGCTGTGCGCGAGGTGGTTTTGCAATACCTTCCTCTGATGAAATAAAACCTGACGTTTTATATTTGGTGCTTTCTATCCAGAATCAAGACTGTTTACATGGCTATCTAAAGTAAAAATATAAATATTATATATTCGACAGACTTCAACCTTACACAATGATTAAAATCTTCTCTCAACAATGCTTTGTCTGATATTTTCAGAACAAAGTAGTAATTGCAGTATGATGCGATGCCTGAAATCAATTGCTTTTGTCTAATAGGTACAACCATATAAATCAGCTGGCATTCCATCATCATACGGTACCTGTGCGCCTGTGTATGGAAAGGCGCCTAACGCAGTGCACAGGAAACTACCAGCTGGTATAATAATAAAAAGCGAGGCTTTGTAAATATACTTTATATATCGACCATGACGGGCGTAGAAGCTAAAAAGCAACCAGTAACCATAGCAATACATAACAACCGCATCAAAGACAAACGTTCTACAAGTAGATACTTCACACCCTCTCCTAATTTCATAAATTATATACAAACTAAACCACTTAATTAACTCCTAGTGGGCAACTTCCTACGTTACAAAGAGATTTACAAAATAACTTAACATCTCTTTGACATATCTACAAGACATCTTTGACATAATTCGGTTGACATGTCATTTATTAAATAATCATCTTTTTGACATATTGTCAACCACTCACTGTTTCAGCAAACCTACTATAGTCATGTACTGCCCTTACAATTTTATTTTTATGAAACTCAAACTTATTTTTAGACAACGGTTTCGTAAACACATCCGCAATTTGCATGGCAGTTGGACAAAACTCAATAATAAAATCCTCGTTAAGATATAACTCGTGAATGTAATGAAATCTAACATCAATATGCTTCGAACGTTTGTTAAAAACTCCCGTTTTAATTAACTGGATAGCACTTTGATTATCTACTTTTAACGCAACATTCACTTCAATACTGAGGTCCAACAACAGCGATTTTAAAAATATTGTTTCTTTACAACACTCTGCTGCTGAAATAAATTCTGCTTCAGTTGAAGACAAAGCCACAATAGGTTGTCTTCTTGAGGCCCACGAAATTGGTCCATCACCTAGTGTGACTAAGTACCCTGATGTACTCCTCCGAGTCTTGAGATCCCCTGCGTAATCAGAGTCACTGTATGACTTGAGACAAACATTGTCCTTTAGTTTGTAGAACAAACCCTCGCTCAAAGTTCCAGCTAAATACTTAAAAATCCTTTTAACAGCCGTAATATGCCGCTGCTCTGGCTCTTCCATATTTCTGGCAGCAACGCCTACAGCATATGCTATGTCTGGTCTTGTCCTAGTCAAATATAATAGACTTCCCACAGCCTCTCTGTAAGGAAACTTTGATTCTTTCCCACAATGTGTTTCTTCTATGCTGTCTGCTAAGCAAGGTGTTTCTACAGGCTTGCAACATTGCATGTTATACTTTTCCAATATAGACTTTGTATACGCAGTTTGAGTCAAATATATCCCTTCAGTCTTTTGTACAATTTCCATACCCAAATATGTTTTTGGTTCTTCACAAATTTTGATCTCAAACCTTCGGTTTAATTCTTCCAATATCCTTTTAATTTCTTCGCTTTTCTCCCCTATCATCAATCCATCATCTACATAAATCGCTAGTATGACCGATGATTCCACATTCTTGAAAACACAAGGTTCATTTCTGGTTTGCACAAACCCAAGCCCTTTCATAGTCATTAGAAATTTTTCATTCCATCTTCTGGGCGATTGTCTTAATCCATATAAGGACTTCTTCAGCTTACAAATCTTATTACTGTCATCTCCCAACCTTAAACCTGATGGTAATTTCATATACATAGTTTCATTTTCTTTCAATTCCCCATGAAGAAACGCAGTTTTAACATCAAAAGTCATTATTTTATAAATTTTCGCTGCAGCTATCGCAAATAACGTTCTAATAGCTGACATACTTGCTACTGGACTAAATATTTCATCATAGTCTATGTCACGCTGTTCATTTCCTCTCACAACTAAACGAGCTTTATATGTCCCATTGTCTTTTATACGAAAAACCCATATGTTTGTTAATATTTTATGACCCTTGGCTTCCTCTTTATCAACCAATTCCCATACATGGTTTTCGCGTATTGACATCATTTCTTCATCAATTGCTTGTTTCCATTTATTTCTATCGTGCGATTACATTGCTTCTTCATAAGTAAGTAACAAGTAATCCTTAAACTTTTCTGGAACCTTTAGTATCCTTTTTCCTCTCCCCAGTTCTTCTTCTTGACTTTCTGTGTCAGTACTTTTTGCGCTTTCATAATCATCTATTTCCTCTTCTACACTATCTTGTACAGCTTCAGGTATAGTATTTTCGCTTTCTGTTTCTGTATTTTTTCCCTCTCCTATTATTTCACAAATAATATCTTCTTTTTCTAGATTCATAGTAACTGTACAATCACCTTTCTGATTCGCTAGATTGTTAATTTTCTCCTTTCCCGTGAATATAACATCTCTTTTGATGACTACGATCTTTTTCTTTTTTAGGTATACTCTGTAACCTTTAGTGCTATCTCCATATCCCATAAATAATCCTAGCTCTCCTTTGGCATCCCATTTCCTACGTAATTGATCAGGTACATGCACATAGCATTCACTACCAAACACTTTCAATTGAGATAATCCTTCAAATTCCTTACCAGTCCAGAGTCGAAATGGTGACATTCCGTCTACTGTGCTTGTACCAGTACGGTTAAGCACATATATAGCATTCGCAACAGCCTCAGCCCAAAAATCTTTCGATAAAGACGTTGCCTGCAGCATTGTCCTTGCTGCCTCTGTAACTGTTCGCATCTCTCTCTCAATTTTACCATTTTGTTGTGGTGTATAGCTTACCGTAGTTTCATGTTTTATACCTTTCTCATCAAAATAATGTTTTAACTTCAGAAACTCAGTCCCTCCGTCTGTTCGTATCTTGCTCACGGTCTGTCCAGTCTCCCTTTCCGCTAATGCTATAAAATTACGCACTTTTTGACAAACCTCAACTTTTTCTTTCACGAAGCAAACAGTTCTGTAATGTGAGTAATCATCTTTGATTAACAAATAATAGCGAGCTCCCCCTAAGGATTTTTCCTCCATAGGACCACACAGGTCAATGTGAACTAGTTCCAGTGGTCTACTTGTTTTTGTTGAACTTCTTTCGAAAGGAAACTTATGCTGCTTGCCCTTAATACAGTCTACACAAATATTATCTTTGTCATCAGTATACTTGATGTTTTGAGAGTCCAGTAATTTACGCACGTGACTGAAATGTTGATGCGCGAGTACCTCATGCCAATCTTTCAGTGTTGTGGCTTTGACTCCTACAAAAGCAGAACGTTTACTTACTAACCTGAACCTCATGTTGAACAGTTTACCTGCTCTCAGTGCATATGCTGCAACTGAGCCATCCTGTTTCAAGAAATAACATTTGTTGTTGTTGGACATCAGCATGTAGTTCCTATCTAAAGCACATGAAACTGAAAACAAATTAAATTTAATTTCTGGCACATACAATACGTTATTCAATGATGTTTTATTCCAGTTCTTACCATTATGCGCTTCTAACTCAATATTTCCGTGACCTTTAGCTGAAATAGTCTTACCATCACCTAAAGTAATAAGCCTAGGTACATGAAATCCAACATAATTTAAAAACAAGTCTCTGTTCTTACAAATATGTTCAGTAGCTCCACTATCCATTACCCAGTCGTCACTCTCACACGAACCGATCAATGCATTAGCCAAGAAAGCATTATTACTCTTCGACTGCTCCTTGTTTATTCTGAATTTACATTGCTGTATATAATGTCCAGGTTTTTTGCAAAAATAACACAACCTCTCATTATTATTTTGTTGTTCATTTCGACCAGAATTCTTTCTGTAGTTATTTCTCTGCTTAGCTACAAAAGCCGCCGACCCTGACTGTACTGGTGTATCTTTCCTGTTGCTCAGTCTTTCCTCTTCCATCAGTAATCTAGCTGTCAGGTCATTTATGTTTTGTTTCTCTTCATCGACTGATTCCCAAGCACTCACAAAATGTTTAAACTCTTCTGGAAGTGACATCAGAATTTTCGTCAACAGCATTTTATCATCAATATTCTGTCCGAGCTCTAGTAACTTGCTACGTATATCTTGTAGTTTTGAAATATGTTCAGCCATCGTACCTCCTGCATACTCGTAACTAAAGAACTTTTGCTGAAGCATATGAATGCTAGCTGTTGACTTCAACTCGTACACGCTGTGTAATTTGCTCCAAATTTCGCATGCCGAGTTACAATTAACTACATGTACCATCACGCTCTCTGACATACGAGTCACTAAGACTGATTGAGCTTTAGCATCTTTTTCTAACCATTTTGTAAGTGTGGTGTCATTTTCCTTCGGCTTCTTTATCGTACCGCATGTAACCTCTAACAATCCCAAGCTGTTTAAAATTATCCTTACTTGGAACTTCCAAATATTCCAATTCTGTGACCCTTCTAGACGTAGTACATTCGTGGCACCGACCGAAAAATTCGTTGACTCCATTCTGCGAAAAGAAGGTATGGGAGCAGGCCCATAACCTGTGCGCCTGTGTATGGAAAGGCGCCTAACGCAGTGCACAGGAAACTACCAGCTGGTATAATAATAAAAAGCGAGGCTTTGTAAATATACTTTATATATCGACCATGACGGGCGTAGAAGCTAAAAAGCAACCAGTAACCATAGCAATACATAACAACCGCATCAAAGACAAACGTTCTACAAGTAGATACTTCACAGTACCTCAAGGCTTTTGGATAAGCCTTAAAATGAGCGTGAGAGCTTACTGACTGGATCTTTCGAGATACAATGCAAGGTGAAAACGATATGCCTACGACAGAATAAAAAATAGTTCTAGCGTAATTACGGTTAATACTCTTCCAAAGCTGGCCTTCCCTGTCAAGGAGAGGGTGCAGGTCACGATCCACCACGCTGGCGAAGAGTGAGTTGGTAAGTAAATTTCCGAGCTATGACATGCGGTTTTACGTCACAATTTTAAGGAAACCATAATTTTTTTAGTTTAAGTTAGGAATCTACGGTTCCGTCACCTTGGGCCACCCCGTATTTTCAAATTTCGTGAGCTGAATGCTCCAACTGTTCATGATTCATAAGTCGTTCAAGATCAACCATGCTTCAAGTGCTCGGGCATTGAGATTTCCAAGTTTTCACATCTTTGTGGGCTTAAACATCACAAACACGCCATTTGGCCGATGTTGGTGAGTCAGGTCAGGACTCGAAAAATGGTCATGGAAGTGCCCATGTGAGTAGATAGTTCGTTTTAACACTGATAAAGACACAACTAGATAGCGATACTAACGTATTATATACTCACAGACCAGGTAGTGGATACTACGTATACTGATATGGGACGCAAAAATAGGGATTATCGGTTCTCACATTTCGTGTCAGAAAGTTTAACACAAGACGGGCTGTTCCGAACTCCCAACCATAGCAAATAACCATACCAATATAACCATATAACCATACAATACTAGGGCGAACTATACTTACCAGTACCTAGTCCGAATTAAACAAACCCGTTGTTTTTAATTTCATTATTTCTACACTGGCCAGTATTATTAGCAGGTGCCACTCTGGAGGATGGCGATGCAGCGATAGATGATCGGCATGACTTGCATTCAGCATGAATGGACGTATCATGACATGAGTGTATTTGATGCTGATCTAATACTTGCAAAAGTTTATTTAGCATCTCTATAGTCCCATTATTGGGCGACCTGGCAGTTTTGTTGTCGCTTGTCGCATTTATTGGAGACTGAACTGGCTCGAATTTACTGGGCCGGGGCAAGGCAATGATATCTTACCTGTACTTGTGTACCTGTATGTTGTACGCCCGCTAAAACTAACACGAAGAGTTCAGGCTATTTTGCCCTGCCGTGCCGTCATCACTACCAGTCTTGCACTCCGAGTGTCCGGCAACACATCACCACCAATTTGATAAAAATATGCTGATAAACGTCGTAAAGAAAATTGCATTCTTGTCTCTTTCTAACAACAGTGGCGTATATACTCTCCATACTCCACAAACTTCATAATAAACATACGTAGGTATGTATAGGTGGCTTCTAGTTACTTTTTAAAGCAGTGTTGTGGTTCGACTGTAACGTCTCTATATCACTGGGGCAAGGGCGTTGCTCGCTTGTAGTTCATAGACCACTCAAATCGTTAAGAATATCTTTCGGTAGTTTTAAAAGGTTCCTCAACGTTTATTTACGGTTAAACAAAACACGAGGGACCTACAACCTACCACAACAGGCAATATTTATTTTTCTAAGTACCCGACTATTAATTACTATTTATTCATACTAATATTTCTTTGCTGACAAAGATCAGCGCAAAATTTTTACTATTCTGATGAACCGCAGTGTTCATGTATTCATTTCAGAAAAAAAATATATAGTCGAGATAAATAGCAAAACTACTATGTCCCATTTTTCTTGTAATAATTGAGCTACCCAATTGTAAGAATCATAGTTCTTTTGGTGCTGTGCTCAGACACAATGGCAAGAAGGTCACATCTAACAGTTCACAAGGTGCAAAAGGCCTGTCTGTATAAAACTGTATATTTTCAAAGGGATGCTCAACATAAACTTACTTTCACACCCAGTCCTGATTTGGTTGCAAGAAGTATGGAATACAATTCATGTATATCAGGTGAAATGGTGCGGCCATTATATTAACGCTTTAAGGTTGTAGGTAATTATAGCGGACGGACTGATCTATCCAACTTTGATATTTGAAAAAGAGAGGGGGGGCAACTAAAGAAGGTTATCTGCTACTTTTGGAATGCCCTTTATTTTTATAGATTTTATGAACAATTACAGACAGTTGTTCTGAGAAAATAAATTTATGTATGGATTAAGTGCATATGTACGTGTATCAAAGAATTGTATTTGATGCTCTTTAATTTTAACTTCTAAATCATTCCTGCTAGGTGATCACGAAACTTCTATTACAATCTATAGAAACCCCAATTTGTTTGGATTTGACAGTTTCAATAAATGGTTTACGTGTATAATTACTAAGGAAGTTTTCCAAATTAGGAATTAAAATACTCTTGTTGCATTGCAATCAAAGTTCCATGATCACCTCATAGGTGTGCTCATTTCTGCACAATTCTGCTCATTTCATACCTTGGCTGATTTGGAAATGTTTGAGCTATTACTTCTCTCTGAAGGAGCGTCTGAGCATTTGTACGCTCTTTGCTACTTTTACGAGCGGGCTGCGAGCCCCAGTTGTGAGCCTAGCTCAGTGCCAGTTACAATGGCTATTTGAGGATTGACCTCAGGGAGGGCAGTTCCTGTGATACAATCCTGCGAGGATAGATCATTGTAAGTTTGTTATGACAAATTTTGCTCATTGCATGTGATAACATCCCGTGAGGATGGCTATTCAATTTAAGACAAACTTTAATTCACAGTACGTGATAGCATCCTGCGAGGATGACTCATTGTAAGTTTAAAAGACAGACTTTAATTCACAGTATGTGATAGCATCCTGCGAGGATGACTCATTGTAAGTTTTAAAAGACAAACTTTAATTCACAGTATGTGATAGCATCCTGCGAGGATGGCTTATTGTAAGTTTTAAAAGACAAACTTTAAATCATAGTATGTGATAGCATCCTGCGAGGATGACTCATTCTAAGTTTTAAAAGACAACTTTAGTTCATAGTATGTGATAACATCCTGCGAGGATGACTCATTGTAAGTTTTAAAAGACAAACTTTAATTCACAGTATGTGATAGCATCCTGCGAGGATGGCTCATTGTAAGTTTTAAAAGACAAACTTTAATTCATAGTATGTGATAGCATCCTGCGAGGATGGCTCAGTGTAAGTTTGGAAAGATAAACTTTAATTCATAGTATGTGATAGCATCCTGCGAGGATGACTCATTGTAAGTTTTAAAAGACAAACTTTAATTCACAGTATGTGATAGCATCCTGCGAGGATGGCTCATTGTAAGTTTTAATAGACAAACTTTGTTCATAGCATGTATGTATAACATCCTGCGAGGATGGCCCCTTGTAGGATTTTAAAGGATAAACTTTGTTCATAGCACGTAATAACATCCCGCGAGGATGGATCATTGTAGGATTGAAAACGGAATACTTTGTTCATATCATGTGATTGCATCCCGCGAGGATGGCTCATCGTAATTGGTAAATTTGTAAATGACAAATTTTGTTCATAGCAGTAACAAATATCCAGTTCCATGCGATGGAACGACAGGCTTTTGATTGCAAGTCGCTAAAGGTGGAATTCTGTCTACCGTAGTGTAACACGCAATCTGCCAAAACATCTATACAATCCATTATTATGGTGATCAGTGTCAGAGAGACTTAATGGTATCTTGGTTCTGATATAACTCTTAATATTTTATAATTATTATAGGTTAGGTGACGAAAGGTGTCATATTTATATACCTCCTCGACTGATGTTTGAACAAGAACACTACCCAGCCACTGAGATCGGTTAATATTTTTACGTAGTCAAATGCTGACGTTTTGCATAGGGACAATCTGTCACTCTTAGGATTACGAAATTATCTTCAAAATCGATATCCTCTAGTATAACTTGAGATGACATGACATGCATTATCTATAAAACCTACCGAGGTACTTGTAGTAAGAAAATAAGAAAATTGTTATAAAGCTCACCCCTGCTTCGTATGGCTGGAACGCTTGTAATTCTGTGGCTGGAACGTTCGCCTCTGTTTGTTGCCTGAGGACGACAAACCTGAAGAGCTGCTGTCGCTGCTGCTGCAGCTAGATCTGCTTCGGTGCCGCTCTTTAGCAGGGCTTGAATGGCAGCCTGCTTTCGTTATCCGTGTGCTCTGTAACTTCAAGTCCATAATAAAACTACTGTAAGCACTACGAAAGATATATACACTGGCTATTTAAAATTTAAACTGTAAGTGTCGAACGGCAAAAGCCGTTTAAGCATAATGTAATTGGTTTACTTACCAAGTGTGGGTACCACTTACTTTTACAATTTACTCACATATTCACTTTCACTATAATATAATTAAATAATAATGTGAAGTAAAGCATATAGAAAATACACTTAATAACTTTGCAACTCACGCAGAGCCAGAGCTGCTGCGCACAAGTTGCTACGACGGGAACTCAAACGCCAATGTTCCAATATGGCGCTGCACTTTTCCAAGTAAACTAAAATGCTGCGCATCCGCCAGGTGGCGCCACTTTACAGGAAACGAGGTATAAAAGTACGGAAAAACTGGCAGGAAATCGACGGAAACGGAAATGCTATTCTCAATATAAGGTTCCAGTAACGGTACAGTTATTTAATCTAAAATTAAATTTAAGTTAAAGTATGGTGGTTTCTGATAAAGGTGAAATGACCTTTGAATAAACTCAGAGTATGCGATGGAATTGCACAACCTGTAAACGTATTTATTTTATTTATATTTTAACCTATATTACCCCATCCCTATTTTACCATCGTACAACTTATAGAAGCACGGAAACACGGTATACCTATAATGCATTTCCGTGCGTGTATCAGCAGGCGACGGGCGCCTTACGAAAAAAGTCCATCATATATTTTATCATAGAAAAAACCTTGTTCCAAACTGTTTCCCATTTGACCCCTCTAACAAAAATAATATATTTAGGCTCCTTTCCGTAAAATATCACACTACCTGCCCATCCATTTTCTGTTATGGAAAAACCAATACGGACCAAACAATAGAAAACGTATTGGGTTTGCTCGTTTGAAGGGTATTCCAAGAAATGGGTGACTCGAAGATATCAAAGGAATAGGAAAAACTCCTTTATTGGAAGGTGAAAGGGGCACACATCTGATAAATACAATATGATAACAGTATGTGGGAGAAAACATATAAACTCTCATTGTGTGTTTAAATTCCTACTTTCATTGATGAAATGATATCTACTAATAAAACCCAAACAATGTTATAAGTACATTGTAACAGAAATAAAAAAAATCAAAACAGATGAAAAACTGGAAGGTTTTGTAAAGCCTAAATTATATATTTATGTGTTTTTACAGTAATTTAAATACATTTTTTACATAATAGTTTACTTCTTTTTTTAGTACGTATTTCGGACAAGACTCACAGAAACTCGGCATCGTTATAGGTATCGTTATATACAAACAGCCCGCACTAAGCGTATCGCATCAAACTTTATGGTGCGAACAGCAAATGAGTGAAATACCTTGCCGTCGTTCTTGTTTCCAGCTAACTATAACCTGAGTGTCTTCAAGGCGAGAGTGAACAGGTATCTTCTAGGCAAGCATGCACTACCGTATGCCGCGTCATCACATACCATCAAGTGAGACAGTGCTCAAATGCTGTAAATGTATGTCTCCCTTATAAATTTGAAAAATTAACTTCTACTCATCGTACCTATTGTGTACGTAATAAATTTCCTTACTGTTTTTAACGCTATTGTTCCTGTTGTTTTCTGTATTGTGCGAGGGTCAATGTCAAGCTGAGATATAGGTGTATATTTATGAAATATGTGGGAAGACGCGAAGGTCTCCAGGTGGCCTATTGTGCTTCAAGGACAAGGGTATGTATAGGTATAATCGCCGGTAGTTCATTGTACGAAGAACCTTGCCTATACAACAACACACCCACTAGAGCTTTCTAGGGTTCCGTGACCAAAGGGTAAAAAAGGACCGTACTACTAATCTTCCGGTGTCTGTCTGTCTGTCTGTGTAAACAGCTGATCTTTTGAACCGTAATAAGTAGCCGGATGAAAGCGTTTTTACGGTGGGTTTCCTAACAAATAAAAAAAATAAGACGGGATTCCATACAAGATAGGTGCAGAGTAGATTATATGTTAACGATTTTTTATTTTTTCTATCTATCTCAAAAACGGTAACACATAACAAATCTCAAACTTGGTATGATATTATAGTGCATAGTGTAGTATAACACCAAATACTAAAAACCAGTCAAGTGCGAGTTGGGGTTATGGTAAAGGCTCAAGCACTAAGTATTCAATTTAGGGAGCTATTTTATTGAATCTTGTCACAAAATTATGTATAACGGAACTCTCACTGCGCGATCCCGACTCGCGCATGGCTGGTTTTTTCACTTTCTGTAGAGTGTATTCTAGACGATTAATTCTTATGGCTATTAGACACACTAACAATTATTATAGACATTAATTTTATAAATAATATAAAACCATTAAATATAGGTAATTATATACTATTCAATTTTATGTCATATGAATTCATAGGGACGTGCAATAGCAACTGCGATTTGCTACATGCGCGATTTATGTTTGGTCATGGGGTCTCATCAGGAACAAAGAAAAAATAGCCCGAATGTAAAAAATAGCTAGTGATCAAATCAAATCAAATGAAATCAAATCAATTTATTTATTTGCTAGAATATGAGTACATAATAAGATGTCTGAATAATAATATTTAGCTCTCAATATTCCACCGTATTGCCACATGCAAAACTAGTAAAACACAAGCAAAATTTAATTACATCAAGAATTTAAATTACATGAGTCATAATATCAATAATAATTAATTAAATGCAATAAATAATAACTATACAATAAATTCAATAAACGTGTCGTGAGCGTTACTAGTTAGTGGAGTGTATTCGTTTGGCCCAATACCTCGCCAATACGCAATAGATGTCGTTCGCGCGTTATGCAGAAATAAAATAATTCGTAAAATAGCCTGAGTTATTCCTTTCTATGGGATGAGGTATCTGTATTAGTGTATTATACAATCTGTGGTTTGGTGATTTTTTTATGTACACACAATTAGCTGGTTTTCTAAACAAGAAGCAAAGAAGCACAGATTATTAGGTACTAGTATAGATTATAATTATATGTACTGTACTCTACCATTACGTTAACAAAAATTTACCACAAAATCCTTCTCAAACCCAGGCGTTATACAGGAAAACATCCGAAATCACATAATCAACATCGACGTAAACTCGGACAAACAGCATTAATTCCAGATATAGAGATTTACGGCGCGCCGACACGGGAACAGCATTTTGTTGAGCTAACCTGTGTTACTATATGTTCCAGACAGTAGCTTAACTTACGTGGTTGAAAATGCTGTCACAAGTCACATGAATTTTTCTTATCACACCGCTCTGGCTCTCTTTAGCTTCAGTACAGTAAACAACCACAGCTAACCAAAACTGTCTGTGTGAAATATGTGAAACCTATAGATTAAACTATTACTATGTTAATTACTTCCTCAGTTTCATTCACGCTCTTGCTACAACTCTCTCTGTCTCTCTCTCATTTTCGCTTTTGCCTTCTCTCTCTCGCTCTTTCTCTCACACTCGCTCACATTATTGCTCTACCACTCCCTCTAACTCTTATAATAACTATCACTCTCTCGATCGCACACACTAGGTATAATTCTCACTCTTACTCTCACACACTCTCGCTCTCGTTTTTGCTCTTATTTTCTTACTTTAACTTTTGCTCTCTCTCTAGCTCTTTCTGTCACACTCGCTCTTATTTTTGCTTTACCTCTCCTTTTTAGTCTCATAATCGCTATCACTCTCTCGATAGCATACACTAGGTATATCTCTCACTGTTACTCTCACATGCTCTTGCTTTCGTTTTAGCTGTTACTTTCACTCCGGCTCTCTCTCTCTCTCTCTCTCTCTCTCTTGCTCTGACTCTCATTCTCACTCACGCTCTCACTCAAATCCTAACACAGTCACTCTGTCTCCCGGGTGAGCATCTGCAAGATCTTCGGTTAATTCAAGATTCATTTTTAAATATCAAATATCAATTAATGTAACTTTATAGGGCGAATTCTGTGATCAAAAAAAGGAGAAAAATTACGAATAGAATGGAATGGTGGTGCAGAAGGAGAGATGGCCTAAAAGGAACCCAGTGCGAACTCGATAAGCTAGTAATTCATATAATATCCTACTTAAGTGCACGTGTTCCAAATATTTTGATGGATCTTAAGCACTGACTGTGTTTATAGATTCCTCGTAAATTATTTTGGCTTCGTGTTATTTTCAAGTTAAGTCATTTCGCGTAGGGAGGACCGAAATTTTGTCGAGCGTTTGTCATCGTCTCACCTTGTTTTTTGTATGGTCTGTGGTAATTATATTTGTGAAGATCTGTCGTCTGTTACTCTGTTTGTGAAATTTATTTTTGTACTGACAAAGTAACTACCTAAGAGTGGGTTTTTTGATCCATCTAACCAATGGTCAAATTTTAGTGGTTTTAACCATGGGTTACCTTAACTACGGATAAAAAATACCAGCCTTAGAACTCTCAGAACACAGCCTCAATTCTCTACGTAAAATTTGCAGTAGGATTTTTTTTAATCATAATAGCTAAATACCTACTTGGAATTAGCAACTTGAAATGGCCATGGGCACTTGGTCAGGCCACATTGCTCGAATGGCGACCACGAACCGGAAGACGTAGCGTAGGCCGGCCCCCACTCGGTGGACCAACGACCTAGTGAAAACCACGGGCAGCCGATGGATGCAGGAGGCAAGCAGCCGCTCAAAGTGGCACTCCGTAGGGGAGGCCTATGTTCAATTGTTCAGCAGTGGACGTCTTCAGGCTGTTGATGATGATGATGATATGAGCTAAAGACTTTTATTTATTTATTTCGTAATTTATTTACTTGACGCAAAAATAGACATAAACACTAAATAAAATTGCAGCTACAAACAAAATCTATAAATTAACGGACCACATGGAAGAAATAGCCCAAACCACACATCAATATGAAAGACATAAAAAGCTGGGTAAAGACAGCTGACTGAGGTCCACGTACAACTTTATAGTATTTCAAGGATTAAAGGCCCAATATATTAACAGTTACTACTTACATGGAATAACAAAAACGTACATTAACCCTCGAATGGAGGTGTCGATCTGAAAGACCGAGCGTTCGAACGAACAACAGCCTAATCACACTTAACCCTAACGCTGCCGTAGTTTTATTTGTCGTAAAGATTTTTACAACCTACGGTACGAACGAGCCACATTCGACCTATCGAAGAACGGTCATAAACCTCGGATCCAAAAGGATTTCAATGAAGACCCGGATGGGGTCTTAGAACAAGGAGAATCTAGGAGCTGGAGTCTTTAATTTGATATTTCTGGCAGCAATTTGTAAAGAATCCGCTGCTTTCTTCGACATCTTAACACATCTGAATGAATATTAAATTATCCAATGCATTATTTGAACAATTTAAAATAAAAGTTTATTTATATTTTAGTCTAGGATTAGAATTCAACTCTGATAGCGCAATTTTTTTTGGTATATTATTCTGTAGGTTCAGGTATCAGATGACACTTTCTCTAATTGGCTACTTTTATTAATTCGCTGCTTTCTCTACTTCGACATTTTCCTCGATTCGACACTTTCCTTACTGGACACAACCATTTTGATACTTTGGTACAGTCAGATATTGATAACATCAGCACTAAACTTATGGAAATATGGACCAAAAAACTCAGCTATTTTATCTTATGCTACTTATCTATTTCGCAGTTTGTAGATCCTAAAACAATAATTATTTATTACTTACACCTATAAAAAATCCTAAATCCTAAATTTGATATATCGGGAGTTTTCAATGCTAGAGTAACCTGGGGTCTAGCAAGGATCCCTTTTCATTAGCGTTAACGCCAAACGATAACTCTAAAATGTATGGGAATTACATTACCTGCAGAAAAGCGACATCCACAGAACATCCATCGTTTGGCGTTAACGCTAATTGAAAGGGATCTTTGCTAGACCCCCTGGTGTCTTCTAGCTAGGCAAGTATGTTTCATCGTCGACCGTGTAGCGTCTTACGTCTAAAAGTTCGTTCAAATAGGCAAATGCCCGCAAAATAGTTATTCGACTCACCTATTATAAACGGACTAAAGCATAAAATAGTCTTTCAATACTTATTCTGATTACAAAAAGATCTTTTTATTTTTACAATGTTTTACTTCTAATGAATAACTGATTATTGAAAAACCGCGCTATATTCATGTTGATTTGGCAATAAACATGAAGTTTCGTGACAAATGGTAGTGAAATTACGCATTTATAGAAATAATAATGAGATTTAGGGACTAGGGTGCCATTGTAATATACCGATAATTATACTTTTGCACCCTCGATCTACGTCCAATACGGTTTGTTTGTTAGGTTCCATTTATGATTTATCATTTTTGGGGCGTTTCTCATTTGGTCGAATATTGCGTTCTTTTTTCTAATATATTGCGTTCAGTCAATCGGATTTGGTCCGCGGAATGAAATTAAATAAAATAAATCTTGCGCTTATGTGGCGGGAGAATTTAATAATCCAGCTTGGATATTTCACGGTGGGATCGTGAATCACGAAGTCATTTTAGGACATTCAACAGAATAATACTTAGGTACCTATAGGTGTAGATACCAAGTAGCAAGAGAAGGTAACAAAAATATTTGACTGACTGGCTTCAATGCAACTGAAAAAATGCAAATTAATGAATTTTGTACCAATATTTACTTATAAATTATAAGTAATAAAAATTGTAATTAGTTATTAAATAACATTTGCACGTCTGCTTGCAGACTAAATACATGAGCAAAACTTACTGTAACATGTAATACTAAACATGTATTATAGCAAATAAACGTTTTGATTAAGGCGTCGGTCCCGGTTGTCATAAGAACACCTATGGCAATCGTTACGGGTAGTCAGACGCCTGATAGAATCTGACGCCTGATCTAACCATCTCTGTTACTGGTTCCTTATGGGTTGCGAGGTCAGATGGCAGTCGCTCGTGTAATTCTGGTAGCTCGCCGCTACAGGTTAGATTGGGAGCCGACCCCAATAACAAATGGGAAAAGGCAAAGAGAGGATGGATGGTTAGAGTTTAAAGTGAAGAGTCCCAGAAACCAGTTAGTATTTGTTAGCATTTTTAACCATTGGTTACCTTAACCACGGATCAAAAAACCCGCCCTAAGTAATAAATGGCGAAAAGTAAACACACAAAAACTTCAAAAAAATCTATCAACACTTAAAGGCAAGCCACATCCAAAACCCGCGTTGGAAACAAAGAGGTATATGTACTACGTACTAGAGAAGCTCAAAGCACAAATAGTTGTCATTTTTTGTATAATTAAACTAAAATCCGCTACAGCGCTTTACGAGATTAAATCGTCTAACCAACGATCACAACACGCAGCGCTAGTGCCATGGCACATTCGGATCATAATTTTTACTGCTATTCACTGCTGCACGTGCAGTCGCTTTGAGAGCTGAGCATCGTATGCGCGTGTCCTGTCTGGTGTATACATAGAAGTCTTTGGTTGGAAACCCTACCTATTCGAACTCTGTTTTTTCATTCTAATATGTACAACAAAGCAAAGTTCTAGCAAATATAGCGTGAAAAAAATAAACAATCGTTCCAATCGATTTGCGCTCAATAGGCCGGCAGTAACAACACTACAACTAATCGAAACTTTTAGTTAGTTGCCGAGTACGAATCATCGCGCTTTGTGCTCAAGTTTTGATTAGGCGAGTGACTCGTACCTACAGGGCTGTATCTCTGGAGGAATCTACATTATTTAGAGGTTATAAATAAGTTGATAAATAACTGAATAAGCTGAAATCTGTAAAACTATACCTATAAGATATTAGAACATAGACAAAAGGCCAAATTAATACGACTCTATTAGAAACGGCATGTTATTAGCAAGTTGAAGTGGCAGTGGGCAGGCCACATCACTCGTAGAACTGACAACCGATGGGGAAGAAAGGTTCTCGAGTGGCGACCACAACTGGAAGATGCAGCGTAGGCCGACACCCCACTAGGTGGACCAACGACCTGGTCAGAACCACAGGGAGCCGATGGATGCAAGAAGCAAGCAGCCGGTCAAAGTGGTGCTCTATGAGGGAGGCCTATGTTCAGCAGTGGACGTCTTCAGGCTGTTGATGATGATGATGATTAGAAACGGATAGAACCTACAGTGAACCGGTAACCTAACCACATCACATCATTAGCCTGAAGACGTCCTCTGCTGAACATAGGCCTCCCCATACAACGCCACTATAGACGTTATTATAAGGGAGTTTGCCATAACCACCACGTTTGGCAGGCGGCTTGATTGCTTGAACCTAATCACAGATTATTCAAACAATAAAATTAAATGCAACTGTAGCTGTTGACATGAGCTCAACATCAGGTAAACGACCAGCTCGTCACGTTATTCGTTTACATCAAAAATGATGTATGGAATAGTATAATCTGCCCGCGATCTGAGGTAGAGCCACAAAAGCAGTCTGTTAAAATTTTGAGTTTCTGGCTTCAGATCTACCTTCTTGTAGGGTTAGCACGGCCGGTGGACAAAACTGTCTTTCCCCTGTTTTACTCCATGCAAGTATGAAGAATGTGACGTAAAACGGGGAAAGACAATTTTATCTACCATGGACGGTAGCTAACCCAGCTGGATTCTTTACTTTAAACATTAATTTCAGCATGTGTCATACAATTACGATCCAAACCCTATCTAGTTTTTTCTAACATCCATGTTTGCTACTAGGTGGTAGGACTTTTCTGCAAAGTTCGTCTAGGTAGGTATCACCGCTTTGCCAGTAATTCTGCCGCCAAGCAGTAGTGTGCAAGCACTACTGTGTTCTGCTTTGAAGGGCATTGTAGCTATTGAAATTACTGGGCAAATGAGACTTTACGATCTGATCACAATAAAAAATTATTATTATTATTATTATTATTATTATAATTATTCAAAATAAAAATAATTTTAATGTAAAGTGAAGGTATTTCCAAAGGTTTTCTGTCAATTTTCAATAATTACCCATAGCTTTGTTATATCACAACATAAATATAAGCCATTACTTTATTTTAAGATTTTACTGGTTTTGGGATGAGAAATGCTTTAGTTCTAATTAGGAACGCACTCGAGGGATAAAAACCTGTCATAGATAATTTGTCTTAGATTATACAGAATACAAAAATTGACGATTCCTTGCTGTGACACGATTTGAACAAGACACGATAACGACGTGGTTTCTGTATCGTGTGGAATCTGTGTTTTCATACAGAATTATGGCCCTGGTTTTTTTCTAACATCCATGTTTGACACACAAAAGTATAAAACGTGGGTTTTTAGATTCTCAGCTAAGGTAGTCAATGGTCAAAATTTGTTAAAATTTTTAATCATTGGTTACCTTAACTATAGATCAAAAAGTCACCCTTAGTTGCTTCAAGCATAAACTCCATCTAATTTAACTACATCAGTGTTATTAATAATTATCTTAAACGGCAATTAAAATGAAACAATAAAATAATATCTAAACGTATTACGTTTACGACCTCCATATGGGATCGACACAGTGTAGTTACAGCACAGTTTCATCCCATATCGTATCTGTTATGAGGAAGATACAAACTTCGCGCATTACAGACGATCATAAAAACGAATTAGACAGTAGGATGGCGCGCTCTTCGCCTCAGTTCACTCAACTTCGGCTGTTCGAGCAATATGGTTACCTACTGACTCTCTAAGTTACCTACTTATGATATTGTCGTGGAATACTGATATGGCAAGGCCACTTCAGTCTATAGGCCACAAATTAGAGAAAAAAACAAGTGCTATAGCCCACTTTTTGTCTATGTCACTTTACTTTTGAAAGCCTGATAGCTCAGTTGGTAGTAGCTCTGCCTTCTGAACTGTAGGCTGTGGGTTCGATTCCCACCCAGGACAAAGATTTATGTGATGAAAATAGGTGTTTGTTCTGTGTCTGGGTGTTATATTGTATTCTATGTATGTATTTACAAACAAAAGTATATAAGTATTGTATCAGTTATCTGGTTTCCATAGTACAAGCTATAATGCTTAGTTTGGGGCTAGATGGCGCTGTGTGAAATGTCCACACATTTATTTATTTATTTATACTTTTTTCTTTTAAGTGGTTTTTGTTCTATAGGTACTACTCACAGCAGTAATTGTTTTTTTCTCTAATCTGTGATACTACTAATAATACAAAAAACTAAACCAATGATGACATCTTTTTTTAAGTTGGTTGAAAAGACATTAACGGCTAAGCCAATTTAGATGAAATTCAGCACACGGATACTTATTCTGTGCTTCGGTTGAGAAAACGCCTGTTGGAAATGTTATGGATTTTGGATTATTTAGTCTCACTTTCATCTGTAGATTATAAAACAATAAATGTAAGTAAAAGTAAGTGTAATTTTTAATGAGAGATATGCCAAAATACGTGAGACGTGGTCTCTTACTGTTGGCCTCGTTAGTAAGCTCAAAGTCGCATAACGAGCCATGGAGAGAGCTATGCTCGGTGTTTCCCTGCGAGATAAGATCTGAAATGAGGAGATCCGCAGGAGAACTAAAGTGACCGATATAGCTCTTGGAATTAGCAAGTTGAAATGGCAATGGGCAGGCCACATCGCTCGTAGAACTGACAAAGAATGATAAAGAAAGGTCGTGGTCACCTCTCGTTGACCGGCCCCGCGCTAGGTTGACAGACGGTCTAGTAAAAACCGCGGAGAGCCGATGAATGCAGGAGGCGAGCAGCCGCACAAAGTGGCGCTCTCTGGGGGAGGCCTATGTGAAGCAGTAGACATCTTCGGGGTGTTGTTGATGATAATGATGATATTCCAAAATAATTTTTAATAAAAACACTAGCATTGTATCATTCATTCATTTAGACAACTGTCCACTTCATCTTCATTAGCATTTTGGCATCCACTCCTGGAAATAGACCTCCCCCATTGAGGGGATGTCATATTCAGCACACTTAGGAAACTGTCGCATTAATTAAAAGAGGTCTAAAACCACACTCAACAACTTCAACAGAATGCATCAAGTTCCCAGCGTTAACTAATATAAAGGGTTGAAGTTGAAGGTGCGGTTCCTTGACAGGCAGCCTTTGGGAAATCTGCGCTGGAATTCAATTAAACATAGAGCTTGTAAGTAGACGAAATGAATTTTATTCTCTAATTTTAAGTTTTATTATTAGATAGTTTGAGTCTGAGCACTGGAGATAGTAGACTTTTGGACTTGTCTCCATCATCATCAACATCAACAGCCTGAAGACGTCCACTGCTGAACATAGGCCTCCCCCACAGAGCGCCACTTCAGCTGCTTGCCTCTTGCATCCATCGGCTCCTCACGGTTTTCACCAGGTCGTTGGTCCACCGAGTGGGGAGCCGACTTACGCTACGTCTTCCGGTTCGTAGTCACCACTCGAGTACCTTTCTTCCCCATCGGTTGTCAGTTATACGATCGATGAATGTGGTCATTTCAACTTGCTAATTCTAAGAGCTATATCGGTCACTTTAGTTCTCCTTCTGTTTACGGCCTTGTCTCCGACGTGACTGTAAGTGATCCACCTTGATCCACTTGTCAATTTACAGCCTGTATATCTAAGATACTTATGCGTAGAGTTTTCATTCACTATTTGATCATTTTTTGTATGAAATCTCGTCTTAAGCAGAGATTCTCGACTTTGCGTAGTTCTTTAATACGGTTAGACTCAGTGAAAAGCGAAGCCAAGAGTCCTATACTATCTCTTCATACAGGATGTACGTTGAAGTGGATCAACGAAAGTCACGTAGACCTCAGTTGATACTATCTTTTCATACAGAATGTACGTTGAAGTAGATCAACGAAAGTCACGTAGACCTCAGTTGATACTATCTCTTCATACAGAATGTACGTTGAAGTAGATCAACAAAAGTCACGTAGACCTCAGTTGATACTATCTTTTCATACAGGATGTACGTTGAAGTGGATCAAAGTTACGTAGGCCTCAGTTGTTATAAATTGATTTTTTCCATCTATGCCTTGCCCGGTTTTATTTTATTGAGATGGGTTAGCGTTTGACCACAATATTAGTAGTATGAGAGCTACTGGCTTTTTTAATAATTTTCTACCTTACTTCCTCTTAATCCACTTATCGATTTACACCTGTGGTTTATTAAAATTTCTAATATATTGTAGTCATTATGAATAAAATGCTCGTAAATATTTCCAAAAATCACACACCTATAACACGCCGATTGCCTCCCACAGGTAACAATAGATGATCTCATAAATTAGAACAATTTTGGGCATTTCTTTTCTCGTCAAAGGTAATGGTGCCTCCCTGGGCGGCAGATAACGAACTGCCGCGGGGGGCGCCCTCGTAGCAAGGGCCGGTTCTACAAAACACAAGTTGACAAACATTGTGGCTTTTACACACGCACGTTGGCACGGCAACAGGACAAGTGCAGAAAGTGCACATAGGTACGTGTCCGTGCCTGGGTATTACGAGTATGTTGAGTGTTGAGACCATGGCCCTAGTAGTTTCTGGGTTCCTAGGGAGTCAAAGGTTTCAGAATCTATGTATGTGATAGAACGTTATTGATATAGTTCGCGATTCTTGGTAGTCTTGATATAGAAAAATAAAATAAAATGTATTCTTTTAAAAAATTCCATATTTTATTGACACGTCTGCAAAGCGAAAATAGCGGTACTATGCGCCGGGTAGGAATTTTAGAGGTCCATCAAGATTTTATGTAGTACTGTTATGTATTCTGTAGTTTTACAAGCAAATTCTTATAGTCTTGTGATTATGGAACACTGGCCCACGTACTTGCGAACACTTTTTATCGAAAACATTAGACGCGTAATCGCCTAACGAGAAATTTTGCGCGGTATCCCCGTGGGTGTTGCCCTTTTCTCTCACGTGCTGTAAATATTGAGTGTTGCCAAAATTTAGGGAGTATACTTATACTAAGCTTTTTCGTTGTACTATATTCATATTTGTTACAAAACGTCAAGTTTTGAGTAGCTATGAGCCTGTATAAAAATAATAAAATAAATGTACTTACCTATATATCAGACAACTGACACATCGGCCCCAGTTCCAGAATAATACCACTCGCCGATATGAAAAAAAAGGAATAGACACTAACATGGCGATAGAAACGAGATTAGAATTTGATTATATCGAAACTATACCGAGTAAAAATTACCAGAATAGCTTCTCAGGTGTTGTATTGGTCCATCAAACTTATTAGCATTGTTCAGTTAATTTTGTGTCTACAAAAACTTAAGCGAAAATAGAGAAAAAAAAAGCTCACTGAGTCCGGTACGTTAAACGATTATGTCCACCTATTACCACTTCAATGTCTGCAATTCCAGAACGGGCTTTGTCTGCAATAGCCTCCGGCTGTTGCCTGGAACAAGACCATCTCTTATTTTAATGCAGGTTGACGCTCGAGAACGAAGCATTGCCATTGAGTCGATTTTAAACTCGGCTTAATCTATGTACTATTTTTACAGCTCAACCTTAAAAATCGTGTTCTGACAGCGTTTATCGTTTGTTTTACGACCAACATTTTGTTTTTGTTTTTTTTAATGCTAAAATGGGCATACGTTTGACAATAACTCACCTGATGGTAAGTGACGAAGTTGTCTAAGATGGAGGAAGTTTGCCCATGAGATGTTCATTCACTCTTGAATTGAAAAGACCCAGGTTATACCCAGGAGGACACACTGTTGCTGGAAGAGCATTCCATTCCTTGGCCGTTTGGACTATGAATAACTCAGCAAAACGCTAAGTGCGGACTTGTGGTATACTATCGGCGTAAGGATGTGAAGAATCACCAAGCCTTGTAGTTCTGTGATGGAAAGGGGATGAAGGAATGAGCTGATGAAGGGCATGTGGACACTCTCTAAAATGTAACTGATAGAAGACCAACAGACCGGCGACCTTGCATCGTATTCAAGACTGAATTACCCTTTAACTAGTCTCTCATCGTTGATAAGCTTCTTGGCACGCCGCTCAATTGTGTCCAAAGGTGCAAGTTGGTACCGGGCGGAGCAATCCCACAGGTGGCTACAGTATTCCATGCAGGCCCTGACCTTGGCTTGGTATAGGTTAAGCAGCTGATTCAATTCGGATCAAATGGCAAATCAAAATAATATTTTGTGGGATCAAAAAAATATTAGATGGGATCGGTTTGGTGGGATTTCTTGGGAACCCGTAAATAATGCACTTCGAGCTAAAGAGGGAGATAATCGAATAGTAGAGCGTCGTCTCTGTCACTCACTAGTATAGCTACATCTTCGAGCAAGTTTAGTAGCTCGATGAGCTACATGGCACTACAACAATAAAGTTCCATTATACGATATTGTTGCTAAAGTCACCGATATAGCTTTTAGAATTAGCAAGTTGAAGTGGCAGTGGGCAGGCCACATCGCTAGTAGAACTGAGAACCGATGGGGAAGAAAGGTTCTCGAGTGGCGACCATGAACCGGAATAGGCAGCGTAGGCCAGCCCCTCCAGTAGGTGGACCGACGACCTGGTCAGAACAGCGGGGAGCCGATGGATGCAGGAGGCAACCAGCCGCTCAAAGTGGTGCTCTATAGTGGAGGCCTATGTTCAGCAGTGGACGTCTTCAGGCTGATGATGATGATGATGATGATGGTGGTGATGATGGTGAAAATGATACCACCAACCAAGCCAAGGAGTAAACTGTTTTTTGTCTTTTTTCTTTCAGATGAACCGAATAAGATTTTTCTTTTTCTAAGGTGACCTGATGAAGGAAATGTCGGATGACAGCTTGCGTAATTAGAATTGTCGACATAAATACAGCAATACAAAGACAGCCTTAAAATGATTGTGACCACTGCAGTACCTACACTAGCAAATAGAAAATTGTCTATTCCATTTTCAAAAGCCATTCCCGCCCATTTCTGGTGTAATAAAAGCTGCCCGCAGATATTGCTTGTTACACTTTTTATCCTGGCTTGTCCAAAACACTCCTGCTGGATACGAAGTAAGTGAATTTCCGGCTACTATTCCTTTTCCGCAGTCTTATTTCAAAGGAGTATGGTCGAAAATGACTCGACGATGTAAGGCTGTAAAATAACGAATGTCATGAAAAGATAACTTTTTCACCGCAACTTTTTTAAATTAAAGTTTATGAAAAGGTTTGCATTTGCGATCATGAAAATATTATAGTTTGCATAAGTTAATTGCTATATGGTATACAACATTAAATATTCTAATTAAATATTCTAAAAGACACATAACAACACTTAAAAAAATATAGTTATTCTATTTCGACTGGCCTGTTAGTTCGGTTGATAGTCGCTCTGCCTTCTAAACTATAGATTGTGGGTTCGATTCCCACCCAGAACAAACATTTGTGTAATGAACATCGATGTTTGTTCTGTGTCTGGGTGTTACATATATGTATGTATTTACAGAAAAAAAAACTATTCATGTATTCTATCAGTTATCTGGTTCCCACAGTATAAGCTATGCTTAGTTTGGGGCTAGATGGCGCCGCTGTGGGAAATGTCCACACATATTTATTTATTTATTTTTACTAAATACTACAATAATATAAATTAGCTACACTATCAACTACAAAGAACATTCAGTTTTTTTTTTACTTGTTGTTGTCTTATTGTTACTAATTGTTAATATCTTTTGTATATTAATGTCTGAGTCGTGAAATAAACCTCGGATTATCTCGACACTTTTTCCCGTGAGAGACCGTGACAAGGCTATGGTAGCGCATAAGTGTGTCTCACTCTAACAGCGACGACGGTTTTCTCGCGGTTTACATGCTAGGGGGGTGTTGCAGATGTCTACTGGATCTTAATTTTCATCCCCGCTATATTATACTAGCGGCTCACCCCGGCTTCGCAGGTGTAGTGGTGTAGCTTATGTTACTCAGGGCGAATGTAGCTTTCCAATGGTGAAAGAATTTTTGAAATCGGCACAGTAGTTTTTGAGTTTATTCATTACAAACATACACACAAAAATACAAATCTTTCCTCTTTATAATAGTGGTGTAGATTAGTGACTTATACCACTTACCAAGGCAGGCCGTCTGCTTATTTGCCGGTCAAAATATAGCTATTAAAAATAATGCAAAAAGAAAATGTTTAAGTTTTAAGACTATAAAAATTTGTATTGTTACTAATAAAATTTTATTTTCAAATTTCAAACAAACCTTTACCTCCCTCTTTTATCAAAAAGAAAAACAACCCCGCATTTCTAAAACTCCTTAATCATTTCCAGCCCGGTGTTGAGTAAAAACTCTAACGCGTTGTTAAATTAGAGTAGTTTAGAAAAGAGCCTTTCGGTGTACGGTTGTAAAGAGGAAAATTTTTACGGTTTAAAAAGGGGGATTTCCGGTATGAAGGGGAGAACGTACATCCTTATTTACTCCAGTACGTGACCGCAGACTTGCATTTCAACTAGGATCTAAAAAGGAATAATGGTTAACTAGATTTTACCTGTGGTCGGGTTTTGTAGAATTTATTTAAATTCTGAGGTTTAGGTGGGTTTGGGTGAAATTGCTTTCCAGATTTTTTTTTTTATGTTAGCGATTATGGCAATGCTGACTTAAAATATATAGTGACCTCTTGAGATGTTTGTTTAAGAGCCAATACAACGCCAAATTGCTTAAAACGGCTTAGCTTGAGGCAGTGTCCTGTCAACAATATTGCAACAATGACTTTGAAATTAATATATGTTAAAGTTCAGGACTAATGCTACTGCAAATGTATAGTGAAAACACGAATTAATAAAATTTTCTCGATAGAAATAAATAACAAAGTTACCTCCAAACCGTACAAATAAACAGCGATTATTCAATGAATACTTTAAATAAGATCATGAAACTTTGTGTAGTAGTTGAACTAAATATAATGGAGGGCTTATGTATAGCGGATTTTTAAAATACCCTTTATATTCAGTTTAATAATAAATTACCTAAACTATTGCGCGTTGGAACCAGTTTAACTTAGACCGCCCCTGCCGCTCGGCCCCTGGCTCATCCCCGCTTTGGCCTAGTACTATACATCTATTCTGTGGCTTTGGCTTGAATTCGCGCTGGCCTTGCACAAGCCCTTAAGTAGGTAGATTAATAGTCTGTTTATTGTTATGGTGATAGTAATAAATTTAATATAAGGGTGGATCAACTTTTTTATGTACTGAGTCAACTTTTTTGACAAAAAGAAAAACTTTATTCTTTATAGAAATTTTACCTTGATATCGCTAAATAAACTTGTCAACTTTATGAATCTATAAAATGTTTCACGCTATGTACGATTTTCTATGAGTTTATTACTTAAATAGCAAAACCGACTACCTAAAATGTCCGCTGGCTAACAGATATTAGAAGGGGAGAAAAGTCAATAATTGAAAACAATCTTGTGATAATTTTGTATTTTACTGACAAAATGTTACCAAAATAAACATAACATAAACATGAAAGAGAAAAAAACTATACCTTTTTATTTTAAATGCACTTGGTTGTGTCTCTGGGGTCACTTTACGGAAAAAACTGCGCAATTTTTTCGTGTAACTGTTTTCTTAGCTAATACCGAAAAATTGCACACTTATTATGTCCATCATTGGTAATTATTTAAGCTTATTGTATATAAAATCTTTTAAAAAACTTCTTATTTAATATGAAATTGCACTAAATTTAAAACAAATCAAAGGGACAATTTCGTGACCCCAGAGACAATCTGGGTGACTCAAGAGACACAATAGCTTGCTACACATGCAAAGTATGGGGAAAACATCATAGTATCTATCCCGTTTGCAGAAGTTCGGTCTTAATTTCATCTTCACCTGGCGCCTTGTTGCTTTTAAGCTGTTTGAGGGCCATTCTAATCTCGTACAGGCTGACGTCCGGGATATCTTCGGTATAGTGTCGGACTAACTTGGCTCTGGTGTCCTGAGCTGTGTTAGTAGCGGGCTACGTGTCGAGGTGTATAACTGTCCATAGAAGTTCTCGATCTCTCTCAGAATCTCAGGCTTGGATGAAATGACGCTACCATTTTCGGTCTTCAGTTTTGTCATTTGGCGTTGCCCAATAGACGAATCCTTTGCGAACACTTTAGAGCCTTGGTTCTGCTCAACTGCGGCCTCAATACGTGAAGTTTTAAGGGCACGCAAGTCATGTCGCAAGGAACTCCAGATTCGTCTATTGAGTTCACCGTAGGCTGACATATCAACTGAAGACTGCAGCTCCATTTCACTCTGGTCTGCCATTAGTTGAAGAGTTTTTTCTGAGAGTTTCTGAGTCTTCTTTCGCCATTCTTAAAGAATTTCGATCCAACAGCTTGGACAGTTTCCACCAACCCGTCCACTGTGTTGCATTCGGCTAGGCACTGTAAGCAATTTTGGAGTTCCAGCTGAAAGCCTTCGGGGTTTTGGATTTGGACAGAATTTGGACGGAGCGTAGACTTCACCAGACGTGACCTTTCGAGCTTAAAATTGATATTCAATGTGCCTCTAACAATACGGTGATCGCTAGCGGTTTTCACCTTGCTGATCACAGACGCATCATCGAATATGCGCTTCTTGGCTGTTTAGTCTGACGCCGACCTTTGTGTGTGTGTGCGCGCGTCCGACCCACGCGTGTGTGCGTAGAGACGCGGGCGGGGCGATAAACTCGAAAAGCAAAAACAGTCGGTTTGGCTGGCGAGTTTAGTGTGTCGTATCAAGCGGTTTTGGTAGCGGTGTATCTTGGCAGCAAGTGAGCGGCTCGTTTTGAATTCAGGAGTTTTTGAAGAACACGGTTTTGTTGCGGAGCACCGGCCCGCCCGTGTTCGGTGGTGTTTAGGCAGTGAAATTCGGGCACATTTCGCCCATATTGTGCGCGTATGGTGTGCTTGGTGAACAGAACAATAACCCGCGGAGGGTTACGGACGCCTTTCGAAGACATCCCATCCTGCAGGAATTTCCCAGGCGCGCGCGCCGGGATCATCAGCGGGAAGGAACCTGGGACGGCAAGTAGGGCGTCCTTGAAGGTATTTATCGCAATTTATACACACTGCGAATCGCAATTAAAGTAGGTGGACGAAATTTAGATCGTTCTCTTACATTGGTCGTCATGGTGAAGTCTATCTCATTTTTAGTGGAATGTCGGGCCTTACCCACGTCCACTTCCTGGAGTTCATCATAAAAAGTTCCTCCTTCTCCATGAAGTCAGCCAGCCTCTGTCCTCGAAGGTTCCGCCGCCCGTATCCAAATGGCCCCACTCTCAGCTCATCGCTATTCCTTGCGCCCAACTTCGCATTGAAGTCTCCCATCAAAATGGTGAAGTATGTTTCGTAAGTATGCATGGCTTCAGATATGTCCTCATACATAGCTTCTACTTCATCGTCTGAGTGTGCCGAGGTCGGTGCGTATACCTGTATGACCTTCAACGAATATCGTTTGGCTATTCTGAGTACCAGGTACGCTACCCTGGTCGACACACTGTCGACTTTGACCACGTTGTTGAGAACGTTGTTGTTGGAAGAATAAGTTACCGGAATTTAGGATTATCGTGTCCTGTCCCTGTCTTCGGACATCTGATAATCCCATTACATCCCAGCGTAGTTACGCTGGGATGTAATGGGATTAGTAAGTTTACTCATCTCCTCTTCCAATTCGACCATCCTTTCGTCAGCCCTCAGTGTGCGCACGTTATATGTTGCCAGGGCCAGGGGTCGTTCTTGGGGTTGGTAGCCGGGCGTCTGCTGGGGATTCTTGGCACCCCTTGCCCTGCGGTTACCGTAGCCGCTACCTTAGCCACGGGATAGCAGAGCTGCCGGGGATTGGGGCCGTTTTTATCTGTGCTTGTCATTAGAGGGGGGGTTGCCATTATCTTGATTTTGAAATTGGTATACGTTGTTTTTTGTAAGTACAATAATAAATACAAAAATCGTGTTTGAAATTATGGTTCCAGCTTAGACTTGTATGTACTTTTGGTGGCCGAAGGTTTTAAATCAAACTTCTCTTCCAGTTACTTAATTTTACTTTTAATTTTGTCAATTAACTTCAATAAATTGTATGTTTTAAAAGATGAATAAAAACCCCCCTGGATTATCAAAATTATCTTAAAAAACGATTAGAATAGTAAAGAAGTCTCATGGGTCACTTAAATTGTCTCCTGGGTCACAATACTTGTGACTCCGTGGAAGTGTGACCCAGGAGAAAAACTACAGTTTTTTGTTTAGATCCGTCAATAAATACTACGAAAATGCCAAAAAACAGACATACAAAGCATTTTAGACTCAAAACTAATATGATAAGGCTGCAACTACTTAAAACAAATACTTATTTACCGAAATTTTGTCGTGACGTGACCCAGCAGACGCACAATAAGCACACGCGAGCTCACTGCGAGCCTCGGACGAAATGGCTGCGTCGAAATAGATGATGCAATAGCAGGACTCAATCGTACGATGTTCAGACCAGTTTCCTATTTGTCTAGCCATTAATAATTCTCTCGCTCATATTTTTCTGTCAATTTCTAACTCGTGACCCAGGCGACTAGGCGCGTAAGTGTTGTTACAGGGACAACTACTCAATTATATTTTTTTCTCTTATAATACTTTATTCGACGTCTCATATTCAAGATTAAGATACTAGGTATATTGAAGCATAATAACGAATCAAAGCACATATGTATGTCATTGAAAATTTTTTAGGTACAATCGTTAGTTCACAAGCGTCTTAACTTAGGGACAGGTGACATTTGTATGAAATTCAAAATTTGGTCCACTGGCTCACGACTTTTTTTATTTAAGTTATTTTAATGTTTTAAACGTACTATCAAACAGTTTGTATAAATGCAGATCTAAAAAATAAAACCATGCCAAAAAGCGTGATATTATGTAAGATATACAATTTTATGATATAACAATCCTCAAGGACAAGATTTAACAGAAAAAAGTTGATCCACCCATAAACAGTTATTAATGACAAACCTTATTCATTCATCATTCACTTGTAATGAAACTATACGCGACTTTGAGCTTACTAGTGAGGCTAACAGAAGAGACCACGACGCAGTTCTCAGACTTATGGTCATCACTGGCAACACACACTGATTGAAATCCTTTGTTTTCAGGCTTTGCGGTATTGTGGACGAAAAGATAGGTCGAAGCTTTCCGAACGCTGCCCAGCCGAGTTGGATTCTTCTTTCCTTGTCGAACTTGGACCTACCTAATTGGACAGTCTGTCCTAGGTACGCATATTTGTCGACAACTTCGAGGGTATCGTTCCCAACAATTACCAGTATAGGTGGAACATGGGCATTAGACATAATTTTCGTCTTGTCCATGTGCATCTTAAGACCAACCTGTTGGGAAACTCTACTGAGGTCATTGATCATGGTGCTAAGGCGCGACTCCGCCATCATTACACATCGGAAAACCGAAGGGTAGTCATGTACTCGCCATTTATGTTGATGGCAGGTCCTGTCCACTCCAAGAGCTTGAAAACGTCCTCCAATGCGTTTGTGAACATTTTCGGAGAAATAACTTCTCCCTGTCTCACGCCTCATTGCAATGGGATTTGTTCCGTACTCTGGTCCTGTAGTCGGACTGACATTTGGCATCGCTGTAAGGACTACAGCACAGCCCAAGTTTCGTTTGAATTAAAGGCTTTTTCATAGTCCGTTAACGCTAGGCATAGTCGCGCAATATGGAGAGAGCTATGCTCGGTGTTTCCCTGCGGGATAAGATCCGAATTGAAGAGATCAGCAGGAGAACTAAAGTGACCGATTTAGCTCTTAGAATTAGGAAGTTGAAATGGCAATGGGCAGGCCACATCACTCGTAGAACTGACAACCGGTAAGGAAGAAAGGTTCTTGAGTGGCGACCACGAACTGGAAGACGCAGCGTAGGCGGCCACTACGTAGACCGACGACCTGGTGAAAACCACGGGGCCGCCGCACGGGGGGCACGGGGAGCCGATGGATGCAAGCGCGAGCAACCGCTCAAAGTGGCACCCTGTGGAGGAGGCCTATGTTCAGCAGTGGACGTCTTCAGGCTGTTGATGATGATTATGATAATGAATGAAACTATACCTAATTAAACCCCTTTTACACATTAATGCAATGCAACACTAAAAAGGCCGAGAAGTCGCTCCAAAACGTGATGTCAGACACCGTAATAAAACCAGAAAAAATTAAAAATGTATTTATATTAAATAAAAAACTCAACAATTATCTCACAAAATAGTTTAAATAAAAACAATGTTATGTTACAACTTAGTGGACCATGCAATATAATTTACATATTAAAATAAAATTATTAAAAAAGGAACTTTATTAGACACACCTATGATATAAATATGCTGCAATTTAAACTTTAAATTTAATATTACATTAGTTTAATTGTGTACAATACTAATGAACATTAAATCGTTTTTTAAAACAAAAGACGCAAAGTTTCATAAGTACACAAACTACCGAATCAAAGTTTAAATTAAATTAAATACTTGAAACTTTTAGCTTAATTTTTTTAAGAGATAAAAAATTAAAAAACTTGATTGTACAGAAATATTTAAATTAGTATTAAAAAGCAGAAATGCATTAAATGTTTCAGATATTACTCGAAAAAGACTAGCGAGAGAGTGCCATCGACTAGGTTAAATCTTTACAATAAGTAGATACTATAAAATAGGTAATCAAAATAATTAATTTATCACATCGCACATGAGTATTATTATTCAATGAAGTCTTTAGGTCATTGCTGTTGTAGCGACACATATTGCACATGCATTGATTTCTGCTGACACCAGCGACCGTAATGCATGATGCTAGTAGAACACATCAGTCGTCACCCCCCCGGCACGTTAGGTAGTTGTAGGTTGTTAACATAGTGTAATTTATGGTAAATACAAAACATACCATCATAACTATCTGGTGCTTTGATTTCCTCTCACTCGGTTAGTTAGGCATCAGGTAGTATATTACTAATCATGGTAAACTGTCTGGTCATCAATTTTCCATACTATTAAAACACTTTAATTTTCATATTAAATTAGTGAGATATATTTGAAATACTTGCTCACGATATGTAAAAAATGCTTTGTACCAATGAAAGTAATACCTATTTATTGAAATTAAAACATGCAATTTTTTTCCTAAATTGAGATAAACGGTTAAAGGTCTCCAAAAAACAGAAACTAGTCCTAATTTCGGGATCATGAACTGGTGACAACTAAATTGCTATATTAACGTTTGACAAAGTTTATTAATAGTAACATTTGTAGACCAGAATTGCAATTCAAATCAGCCCTTACATTGTTAATTGTTATTTAAACAAACAAGATACGTATAAACTAAGGTCCGTTAAAAACGACTGTACAAAACAACTGAAAAAAAATATTAAATAAATAAATTATTATCTTAAATTTAATCCTTTCAATCGATCTAATCGTTTCATTCGAGTTTCATCCACAAAATCCTTTTAATCCACTAAAAATCACCGCAAATTCTGTAATAGAACAACGGGATTTTAATGAAAAAAATTTAAATACCAATGCTTCATCACATTTTTATACTATTATAAGTTACATACAACTTATGCTTGTTAACATTATTTTGTTTTAAGTAATAAACGAATCACAACTGAGCGGACTAGTATTCGAGAACAATACTCAGTCATGATTCGAAGAGAACCAGATTTCATTCATAAAATTATAATTCTGTGAACGAAATAGCGACTTGGGAACCGATTCCGGGCACCTGAGCGTGGTTTTCAAATACGGGTTAAAGGGTTTGTGATTTTTGGTCACAAAGTCATAACAGCTGAGACATTCAAGAAAAATCAGAGATTTCCAGTTTGCGTACTGAATAGCTGTGTGAATTTTATTGGGTACGCAGGACTTTTCTTTAAAATATTTTGTGTTCTGATCACACCCGTGCTGTTACCCGTGCCTTGCTTCTTCATCAAGACGCACTTCAATGCACATACCTACACGTTTCACGGTACACGCTGGCCAGTTATTTTAGTCATCGATAAGAATGTCTTAATGATCCATAAAATAATGTTTACAAGCATGTCCTTACTTAAAACTAACCCTAATTTAATAGCTTAATCTTCGGTTCCAGTGATCCATTGGAGATACTTGAAGGATCTCGACTGGAACGGACTGGCCTGGACTTCCCTGGTGTTACGTGGCTGCTGGTAGCTCACTTGCTCTCTGAAACATTGAGAACAGCATCATTAGAAATGGAAAACATGATTCTAGCGGTTCCTCATTAAATTCTTATCATTTAAAGTTTGGAACTTCAATGCTTCAGGTCTGAAAATGGCATGTGGAAATAGAGATAAGTAATATCTATTAATGACTACATAAAGCTTAAAATAATACACTTGGTTTGCGGTGGCTGTCAATTGCGTCACGTAGCACCCATACCTGCTCCAATTTGGAAGTAATTCGCATAGCGTAAAACAACAAAACTATTAATAATCTGACATTTAATGGCTCATATCATCATAACAACATTATACTGTTTACTCGATGCCATGCATGTAGTTTTAATAATCTGCATGACGGTAGGTCTAACCAAAATAGATCTTGGCTTCCGTGTGCACTAATTACAGTGTATAAATCCTGCGAAGAGCTTTCGGTGAAGGGAAATATCGAGATGGAACCATAGCATGATGGTAAGGCATTTTCTTGTGCCCATCTGACTAGCTAGCAACCCCTCTAATTCTAGATATTAATGTGCTATCAAGCACTTAACGGTGTGTTCTGGCAGCCTCATTTGAAAGCCAGTTCTCAATCCAGGCATAGCGTGGGGCAATTGAGGTGAGGTCAAACGTTTCTGGTAAAATAAAAACCACTTTGGGTCTGCCTACACAGAAGCTATATAATTTGATAATGATACTCATGAAAATGATAGCAGAACAACTTTGCGACTGACAATGAAAAAGATATTGAACATCGTAGAACAGAAATCTTCCAAAAATCCCAAAAAATAATAATGATCTTACCTAGGTTCAGCTGAGGCACGTGCGTGGTACGCAGGCACGTTCGGGTTGTGGTAGCCAGTCGCGTGCGGGGCTGGAGGGACGTGCGTATGGGTCTGCACTGGTGGATGTTCTGCAGCTACAGGTGACTGGTAACTGTTCGGGTTGTACCTATCCACGGAAACTCCCCGGGTCCTCACCGGGACAGACTCTTTACCATACGAGCTCAAAGGACGACCACGTCCTAAAGTATTGGTCTTAGGCCATTCTTGAGACACAAACTCTGATTCAAAGCTCCTCTCGCGCCATGATTGGGGTCGCACTGTTTGACTCCAAGTAGGAGTCTGTGTGTAGGTTGGTTCTGGAGTCTTGGCGCACTTCACTTCTGCTTCCCATGGTGGTTTGATGTTGGTTTCGGTCGTAGTCTGTGATTGTGACTTCTCAGTAAATTCTCTGAGCTCTCTTCGCCATTGAGGTTCAACTGTCTCAGCTGGCTCGTTATTGTCATAATAGTATGCGGGAGACGGGTCAGGCTGCGGCTGGTATTTGCTTTCTCCGGGTATGTAAGTGGACTCGGGGACGGAAATATAACGTCTCTCGTATTCGCTGTAGTAAGTTTTACGACCAGGCATTCTAGGCGGCTCTGCATGAGTCACAGGCGCGACGAAAGATTGATTAGGCTTCGGCGGTATGTAAGCCGTTGGTGGTGGCTTACTAAATTTACTAGTGGGTGATTTTGGTTTCCAACCTTGATTTGGAGCAGGAGAAAATGTGCTTGTTTGTGGAGGCGGCTGGTAGAAATTTTGAGGAGTTTCTGGTGCTACATATGTAGAGTCTTGTTCCCATGGGGGTGGCACATAGGAGGAAGAAGAATAGTGATCGGTGGTTTTTTGATAAGATTCTGAAGAGTCTTTGCTTAGGTAGCTATACTCATTTGGTTGACTAGGGGTCATAATAGTGGGTATAGGGCTCAAAGGTTTCTGGTGAGAAGCCCAGTTGGTGGGTTGAGGCGCAAATGTAGAGTACGTATTTTGATAAGAGTTTGAGGTGTTTTCCTGCACCTTTTCTGTGTATGAAGGTTGATATTGTGTTTGTGGTTGAGGTGGAGCTTGATATTGAGGCTGAGGTGTAGTTTGAAGATACTGGGGTTGTGGTGCAGGTTGATGATACTGAGGTTGTGGTGAAGGTTGATGATACTGAGGTTGTGGTGAAGTTTGTTGGTACTGAGGTTGTGGCGAAGGCTGGAACTGAGGTTGAGGCTTATACAAAGGCTGCGTTTGAGCTTTAGGCTGGGCCCATGATGGTGCAGCAGCTTGCGTAGGCTGTGGGCTTGTTGCCACGTTATTGTAAATAGCATTATCCTTTTGTTGGTACCATTGCTGGTTTGTGATCTGACTGGGTTTTACATTGCTAACGGTAAGAACTTCAGCTTGAGGTTCTTGAGACCATTGCCTTTGCTGCTCAACTGTTTGACTGCTATATTGGTAGTTGTTTTGGTAGGTGTCAGAAGGCAGTTGCCGCTCCACACTTAGCCTTTCTAATAGCAAGCTATGGCGTCTTTCTGTTGCTGGTTCCGGTGGGTAAACAGGCTGGTAAGGTCTTGCTGGTTGAGGAGACGTTGAAATCTTATCAATAAGCGGTGTAAAGTAAGTTTTTAGTGTTGGAATACCTTGTTGTGTAATGTTTTCGTATGACTGATCTAAAGTTTTAACCGTGCGGTTAACTGTTACGATGTTTTCAATCCTATTTATTTCTGTAAGTAAACCAGTAGGTTTTTCTGAAAGATTTGTTATAATTTCTGTATTTTCAGTGCGTGTTTTTGTTAAAAAGTCTCCTAGCCCTATTGGCTTAATTTCAACATCCTCTACCTTTTCAAGTGGCACTGATGGCTCCCTTATAGGTACGATGTGTTCTGTTATCTCTGGTTTATCAATTTTAGGTGTTAATATTTCTTCAGGCACATCTTTCTTTTCTCCTTTGTGCTCTTGCTTTTCTACTAACACTTCCTGTTTTTCTTCGGTGATTTCTTGAGTTCGTTCTTGTTTGCTGTCATGTTCTTCAATAGGTTCCTTTTCTATAACTGAGATTTTTTCAGTAGGTTTTTCGACGTTTTCTGTCTTACCAACTTCCACATCTTGTTCAATGTTTTCTGGTTCACCATCACTTTCTACTCCTTTGGCTTCTGTGACTGGTTCTATAATTTTTTCTGCTTTAGTTATTATCTCCTTTTCTTCAGCTTCTTCATATTCTTCCTCTTCGTCAACCTCTTCATCCACTTGTTCCTCATCCTTTTCTACAGGCAATGAAATATTAATTTCTTCCTTTTTGATATCTTCCTTTGTTTCTATGATAGCTTCCTCTTCTTGAGTTTCTTCTTCTTCATCATCTTTTTCGTCTTCTTGGAGTTCGTGATCTTCTTGTTGAACAGGTTCTAATTTTTCTACTGGATTCTCAACTGGCTGTTTAATTACAAATGTTACAGGTTCTGTATTTTCAGTTTCTTCTTCTACGGCTTCTTCTTCTTCTTCGTTTTGTCCTTCGAGCTCATCTTGAACTATAATTAATTTTTTGCTTGATGTTGTAGTTGTCTCAGATCTTTCTTCAGTTTTTATAATATTTTCTTGACCATTTTCTTTTGGTTTTACACTTTCTTCCAATATTTTTTTAACTACATCTACTTTTGGTTCTTCTACTTCTTCTGCTTGGTCATCTTCAACTTCTTGAGCTTCTTCATCCTCTTCCACTTCTTCAACTTCTTCATCATCATCTTCTTCTTTAGGTATTATTGTAGTTTCTGTTTTAGTTTTAATTTCCGTCCTTCCATCAATGGTTGTTTTTGTTATAGTCTTTTTAACTTCTTCGATGGAACCATCCGGCAAAGTCTTTTTTGTTACTTCTACTTTAGTTTCTGTCTTTGTTGCAGACTTTTTAGCAGGCAGTTTAATGACAGCTTGAACTTCACTGTCCCCATTTTGTTCACTGGATCCATTTTGTTCTTCAACATTATTTTCTTGTTTGATAACTTGTTTCTTGACAACCTTAACTTCTTTCTGAAAAGGAAATAACTTAGTTTAGATAAATAAAGTTTTTACTTAAATTGGTAATTAAAATATAAATTGTTAATTTGGTTAGGTACATAAGTACTAATAAATACTACTATTAATACGAAATGTAAACTCACAATCAACATCATAATTGTTGCTATAACTCTTTGATGTTGTACAACAAATACATATAACAGATTAGAAATACAGATACATATATATATAAATAATAAGTGTAGAGTGATTTCAGTAGAACCTTTTGATTATCAGGGTCCGCTAGTTCTTCTGTCGGTTTGGTTGATACGGTAGCTTCAGAACTAAAAGTTGAGTAGTCTAGTGAAGACTTTGGGAGTCCATCGATCAATGCCTCATTAGTTTCAACTTTAGAATTTACATAATTTTCAGAGTCATTATTGTTTTGAAGACTATTGTATGATTGCACTGTGCTTTGTATGTCAGATCCATGATCACTATCAAATTTATTTTCTCTTTGATTGATTTCACTGAGAGGTATATTTATTTCTTTGTTTTCAATCTGATAACTATCGTCAAAACTTCTTTGGTATATATTGTCATCAACAAATTGTAGAGTGGTTTCTTTATTTTTATTCACTGGTTTTAATAAAATATCTGAATACCCTTGACTAGTATCAACAAATGGTACAGTGGTCTCTGAACTCTTTATTTCAGGTTTAAAAATATCTTCGGAATATTCTTGATATCTATTAGGTTCTTGACACGGTACAATGCTTTCTTGATTTGATGGTATAAAAATATTGTCAACATTATTTCCACTTTTGATGGTATCAGTAGGAATTACCGTAGTTTCTACTTTTGCATTATTTTTTGGTGTGGCTCTAAAATACTCTGCATCGTAACTAATTTCTGGTAGTACAGGAGTATAACTTTCTTTTTCATAACTTGTTGGAGTATAAATACTCGCCGGATATCCATACTCATACATAGACACAGGTCTGTTATTGTTTACCTGTGAGTATGTTGGAGTATTTTTATTAAATGTGTCATACGGTGTCGCACCGGGCGCTCTTGAATTGTTTACAAACGGAGATAGCTGCGGCTGAGGTGGGGGCGCCCTCTGAACGGTTAGATCTCGCGATTGAACGGGATTACTTCTCGTTCTTAGAAGCGATTTAGGATTCGCCGGTAAATTGAACGCGGGGAACACTTGAACCGGTAAACAATTGTAATTGGGAACAGCGACAGGGGTCGATGGCATCGGCGGTGACTGAATATGCTGCTTTGGCAATTCTGGAACTCCTTCATTCATAGCATTTCGCATCAACCGTGCGGCCATACGCGAGGATTTGATCTCGGAGAGATCGAGCCCGCCCGGGGTGTACGTGAATGGCTTGCGATCCCGGCTCATCGCGCCGTGCAGCGCCGACGGCGGGTTCATTTCGCTGAAATAAATTTCGCTTGCGTTATCAAAAACTGCCGTCCTTCGCCCAATTTATGAAAAATATTATAACATATCTTTTGAAAGTTTAAAACCGTCAGCGTTTTGGCAATCTGACAACAGTGGTAGAAAATAGACACTAAATACTCACGAGGTCCGATGTTCGCCACAAAATATTAAATTTACTTGCTGTTGCAACAAATGATGGTCCTCGGTCGAGTTTGTTTATCCAGTCAACACATTTATATCTGACACTGTCGGGAACGGCACTTGGATCAATTTTGCATCACTCGAAGATGGATCACTTATATTTGTGTGGGAACATGCAGATATGAATCTGGTCGCAGCGGTTAAATATAGCGTGGTAGTAAATGAGGCGGTACATTAGATCTGGGCAGAGTTGCGCGCGGTCGGCGCGTGCGCCGCCTGCCGCCTACTGCCGGCCGGTCGACACCACTCATGTATTTTTGTACCGACCCCAATAACGGCCGGCTCGTCCACTATTTGTCTTAGGCGAATCGTCAAAACAACGCCTAACTTCCGACAGTTTCGCGATTATTGTTCATTATCCCATTCATGCTTGAAGCGCTTTAGGGCTATTAGTACATGTGTCTGCGCTGAATAGCTCGGATGGCAGAAGTGAACGGTTGATGTTAGCGGAATGTGCGTCTGCGTTGAATGCATTCGGTTGCCAGCAATAGCAATATTCGTCACTATGTACGTGCTTTCTCAATGCGTTCTTCGGAATGTCACGTAGTGATGCAATGACGTATGCGCTATTAGCATTCTTGTTTCAGAAATTGTAGCTACTCGTGTCTACATAGCTACGTAAATAGATATAGATTCTGTATATTCTAATGCTACTATAAGAAGACTATAATTCATTTGATTTTAATAAGGCATAGTAAATGTTTGTTTTCACAGAAGTCAACGACCGTGAACCAAAGTAGTAATAATTATGGCGTATAGTTTGTTTGGTTAAGCATTTGTATAATTCGTACGCATGATTGCCTTGATTAGAGTAACATTTTCGTAAGCCGTGATGGTTTATTCAATGACATTAACAGCCAAGTTATTTAGGAATTATTGTGATAAGACCCTAAAACTCCAAACAACGCCTTCTCCATTTCATTCTTCCTCTACAACTAAACTGCTGCATTTTTCCTTGTCCTCAAACATCGTTGCTATTTAACGTTCAACGTTATTTAAATGCAACGATATCCTGTGATTTATAACGCGTCCGAATATCGTCGGTATTAATGTTGGCTCCACACCAAAACCATTCGACATAGCATTCATCAGATCTGTGATATTTGTGACGTCATGTATACCTATGACGTCAAAAGATGCAAGAGTTGGCGCCAGCGGCATATCTCAGCAGAATGAATAAAATTGGATTTATGAGATTGAATTGGCATAGTCGGTGTGTAGACGGAGTTTTGTCTTTTGTATTTGAAATTGAATTTTTAATTCAAGACATGTAGGTGAAGCTTCCAATTTGGTAAATCCGTTATAAGTTGCAAACGTCAACGTTCGACTGGAATGGCGGCTTCCATTGACTGGTTGAGCAGCGCAGAACCGATATCGGCCCTACAAGCGACAACGTCAAAAATAGCCAAAATTATGTTTTGGTAAAATTCTATGCACAATAAATAATTATTCATCTTTGAACTTGAATTATATAGGTTTGGACTGTCTATAGACCATCCCGGCTAGTATACAGTCCAAATGTTCTTTGTAGTAGGTAGAGTAGCTAGTTTATTAGTTTTTATTATTGTAGTAGTTACTTTAAAGAATAAAGGCACATTGCCTGTTAAAATTATTAACATGCTTAGCTCATTAAGACGAGAGCAAATGCAATCCCAATACAAAACGAAAACAAAAACGCAAGGACATTGAATCGGGTTACAATATTGCTTACTTTTACTTCTGTCTTCGCAGATTCCGCTGTGGTCGCCATTCTGCAACAAAGAGAATATAATTTTAAACTTATAAATCTGCATGACACAAAAGAAACATAATTACTTAGGTACTAATTTAGCTCATCGTGTTTTCTAAATATTTATCAGAGGGATTGGTTGATGCGATGAGTGACCAAAATGCTGGCCCTCATTTAGCACAACACAACGAATCAAAACCACGTATTTATTACTAGACAAGCGTGCTACACCTTCGACCGCATCCTCACTTCCCATCATGTGAGATTGTTGTCAAACGCTAGCCTAGTCAAACATAAAAAAAAAGCGTGTAGGGTACAGTGCTGCCAGTATGTTGGGTACCCTACCTAATATATAGCTGGTGGTAGTCTGGAGCTTATTTTGTACTGTCTATAGGTCAGCGCATCCAGTATTACATACAGTCCAATTAGCAAGTTGAAATGGCAATGGGCAGGCCACATTGCACGTAGAACTGGCTACCAATAGGGAAGAAAGGTTCTCGAGTGGTGACCATGAACCGGAAGATGCAGCGTAGGCCACCCCCCACTAGGTGGACTGACGATCTGGTGAAAACCGCGGGGAGCCGATGGATGCAGGAGCCGCTCAAGTTGGCTCTCTCGGGGGAGGCCGATGTTCAGCAGTGGACGTCTTCAGGCTCTTGATGATGATGATGAATTAACATAAGTTCAAATAAATGACTTGGTAAATAAACAATATTTTAGTAATGTTAGTAACCATGAAAGATTAAAATCCTGTTGTTTTTGAGGTAATCTAGTACCCCAAATAAAATATCCTCATCTCACAATTTATCAGAAAAGTTCTGGTTCAGTATTACATCTATTTATCTTCTTCATCTAAAGTAAAGATGAAGGAGACAAAGAGTGTTAAGTAATTTCGGTTAGGAAAATCATGATGACGATGAACTTGCATGATAACGGATACCAAATACAATAAATAAAACTGTTAATATAAATTGTGTTTCAAAAATTACTAAAACTACCGCACAAATGAAAATCAGCGCGCTGCATTAGAGGCGCATTAAGTATCTAGGTACTTTTTTTATTGACTGTTTCCGCCAAATGTGGCACAATTTTGCGACTATCCGTACTAGGTACTTATAATAAACTATATACATCTGTAAAACGGTACCTAATCAAAGTCAGCTATAAATAAACGTATTTCAATTCTATTTTATTTGTAAAGAAGTGGATTATCTAGAACCTTGTAATTAGACTTCAGACTTCAGACGCAATCTTAGTTGAAAACTTTCTTATCGGCTTTCAAATACAATTCAATAAAGTTGTCAACTCAAAGTAAGGCTGATCTTACAACAAAGTTTCAACTATTATACTTCAGTTGACACCTAAAACTAGTTTTCAATTATTTCTGGATTTTCAGTACGTAACTGAAAATGTAATTGTAGATGATTACTTTTAATGTATACCTACCATTAAATATTTTTGTATAAATATCAACAAGTTAAAAGAACCGTATACTACCCTCTTATCCATACAAAAAGTGCCAACGCTTTTCGCCACCTAAATGTTATCCGATTTTGATGTTTTTTTATATGTTGTCTACGCAGTAAAAAACTATGCTCGTCCGTCTTCCTTTTTTAAAGTTTTTACAATATCTTCGTATTTATAGTTATGAATTTTTGCCGTCAAAATTATGACGAAGAAAAGTGGTTGTATCAGAACGCGAAATATTTTTACAAAAAAATCAAGACGTGCAAGCACAGATTATAATCTATTCAAACGATTGACATCAAAATCAAAAGTTTTTGTTGAATTTTAGAGGGGGAAACCCGTTGGCGCCCGAAACGTTAAAATGTAGGTAAACTTACTCATGGGCTCTATTGTCTCTATCATACGTGTGGAGAGTAGAGCGACGGCAATAACATTTTCAAATACCAGGACGGTCCTCTTAAACGACCATTTGCACTTAAGTTTAACAGCTCTTAAGTTCGCACTACCTTCCATGATGTACCTACTGCGATAAATTAGGTAAGTACTTATAGGTACGTTCTAGATAGACTGACTTTAGTGCAAAAGAGCATAAAACTCTTAGAAATAATTGTAACTACTTATTTGAAAGAAGTTCTATTTTCTCGAATCCTCAAAAAAAGCTTTTCTATTATCTATTCTAAACTTTCTAAAAGTTAAAATTCAAAAAGTTCTGTTTAATGTTTATTGTAACATGAACGGCATGGCATGCCTACCATTTATACATACCTATTACACATTAATGCAATTACAATTATTTACAACAATTAAATTAATATTAATTATAATTCTATTTGTCTTTCTGTCTATTAATGTTACCTGTTGACGACACGGTGCAAATGATTTTGATATAATTTGAAATGAAAATATTTTAGTTTTACCCTGGGAATATTATATAAGATACCTATTAACACAAGTAGATGCCTAGTAGGAGGTATAAGGGGACATATAAACATTTTGTCTCCTAAATCACCATAAATACTCATTAATAGGAAATTCAGTAGACAGTCTTTTGTCAAGACCTATAAATTGACCCAACAAAATTGAGACGTTACTCTATTTTGGATGTCCATTAAAAGTCGTCGCCAGATATGGCCCATTTATCGTAAAAGATCGATTAGCACAAATTCCAAGCTATAAGTCAAGCTTACAAACGTGTCTGTCATTCCTTTTATCTCTCTCCAGTTTTCTATTTTAAAAGCAGAAGATTTTTGAGTTATTTTCAAATCGATTGAGAGTAATAAAACTACGAGTAGGTCCCGAAGAATTTTTATGAGACCATTCTGTCGTCCGCTTTCAAAAAAAATTGTTTAACGATGTCTAGTGCTCATAAATCTAGTTGTGCTTATAAATTTAATTTTTCTAGTTTATTTTAGGAATCATATTGCTTTAATGTTCCTTCAGGACGAAAAGAGTAAAGTGCAAATATGTATTTCTATTAATATTGTGGTTCCCAAAAAATTTTACCATTCAGCAGAATTCAACCCCGCACCTTTCAAATCACCAGTTTGGACGCTCTGCCTACTAAGCCATGGTCACTTTCTCCAGTGGCTGCGAAAATATTTAGGATTACATTTTTGTACCGACTAAGCAGCCGTCACGAAATCTATAGAAAAACCTGCAATTTTTTTTATCTTTGTAGGCACAGTGCTTGTAGGTATGTCTTTTTTAGACTTTGGAATTTGGTTAACATATCCATCACATCAATAAATATATAATAAAGAACTGCTTTTGAGTAAAATTTTCTATTAAGTACAAATATTAACAACCGATGGGGAAGAAAGGTTCTCGAGTGGCGACCATGAACCGGATGACGCAGCGAAGGCCGGCCCCCCACTCGGTGGACCGACGATCTGGTGAAAGCCGCGGGGAGCCGATGGATGCAGGAGGCCAGCAACTGCTCAAGGTGGCGTGCTTTGGGGGAGGCCTATGTTCAGTAGTGGACGTCTTCAGGCTGTTGATGATGATGATGACAAATATTAAAGATGCTAATGTTGGATTGTATGTATCTATATATAAGTATCTATGTATTTTTTAGCACTCAGTGCTGAAACAGCAGAACTAATGTTAATGACATTTGGCAAGTTATTTTTAATATTGTGTCCGCTCTTGTGAGAAACCGAAGGGCGCAGCTGTACTAGCTTTAAATTATTTTTCCTCTACCGTTTGTCTTTAACTTTTACACTGTATTATGCAATAAAGCCTTCTCATGGATCTATCGCGTGATATTTTTCTATTAATTCTTTAACCATCTTTTAAGTCAAACTTTTATGGCAAATAGCACCAATCAATTTTTGTGTAAGTACTATTTTGGGTATACCTTCATCGGTACTCTTAAAATTGGTGCGATTCTGGTAATACAAGGTGAGTTTGAATTGGTATGTTGTCCCGAGAGAGGGGGACTGGGACCATGATAGACCACAAGTTGTGAGAGCCTTACTTAAAACTGCGTGTTTCCAAACCTCCGAACTAAAAAATAAATCCAGATAGTATTGTTTGGATGATACTAAACATTTTAATTTTTTTGAAGCAAAGGTCCCGCGATATCAAATCTCCAGTTAAAGAAATGCTTATGTTCACAACCTTGGCTGTAATCCTTGATAAGCTCATTAGTGTGTAATCTTCCTAATTCCAACCCCCGACAATCCCGAATAATTTGAACGACTTAATTTTTGCCGTTTTCTTTGTTATGTTCCCGAAATTTACTCTCAATTATCTCTTTAATTAAAAGGACGATTAAGAAATTACAAAGTTGAAAGTTGAGTTGTCGCTAAATGGGGCTTATTTGAGGAGAAATCCGATTTACTATACTAGCTGTAGCAAGCAGGTTTTCCTATTTGAATTTGAAATTTTTATTTTTTATTTTCCTATTTAACCATTCATTTATAATGATTGAAAAAAACACATATTAATAATTTCGAAATATTTAGTCATGTTAAATATGGAATATTCTCCGCATCAATGTCTCCTTAAAGTCACAAAATAATAGTGGAGCCCCACTATTATTTTGTGCCCATCGCTGTGGAGACCATGGGCAGTTGGGGAGCGGAAGCAAAGAACTTGGTGGCAGAGCTAGGGCGTAGGATGGCCGAAAGGTCGGGTGACTCCCGCTCCGGTGCGTTCCTGGTGCAAAGGTTGGCCATTGCCATCCAACGCGGCAACGCAGCAAGCGTTATGGGCACCTTTGCACCGGGAACAATAAGGGGGGGGGGGGGGGTTATTGGAGTGCCCTGGTATTTTAAAATAGGAATAGGAATATTTTAGGTGTATATTAATAGTAATGTATTTTTATTTCAATTTAATTCTAATTTAATAATCTAATTTATTGGAATGTTTTGTAATTTATATAAACTGACCAATTGAACTAAGATATTAAAAATAAACAAATACATTTCAAAAAAAATACTGTGGCCAATTATATATAATAGCTACGGAATATATACGGTGGGAAACGAGACCTTCACCATTGTCAGCCCAATATGTTCTCACTGCTGGGAAACAGGCCCTATGGAGAGAGTGTGACCACAATCACCCACGCAGGCCAAGTGCGGGTTGATGGACGAAAACGAAACCTAATCCACGTAAAAACTAGTGAAATGCAGCCATAAATAAAACACGTAAAAATCGAAAAGCATCGGTTCTATAATAACATCCCTAGCTCAAAACAAGTTTACATCAAATTAAACGAACGAAAATAACATAAATACCTGCCGCTCTTAATAAACGTTTAATGTCGATAAATCAGAGCATTTAACCTTCGCCTAACAGATAATAATGCTTTAATGGAATCAATTACTTTCAATTATGAGTCTGTTAACAGTTTAATATTAAAGAGGCCTTCACAAAACATAATGATTATACCTACTTTTACAAAGTGAAATGTCTGTTAGGTTGGGTGGCTTTGACACATCTTTGACGCTGAAATGCTCAACCGATTTCGATAATTATTTGGGTGCAGGTTGCTTATATTACTGGGGTAAATATAAATATTATACTCATTTACAGAGCCTATAATATCGCTTACATAACATTATGTAGTAGGTAGGTTATCATCATCATCATCAACAGCCTGAAGTCGTCCACTGCTGAACATAGGCCTCCCCACAGAGCGCCACTTTGAACGGCTTCTTACCTCCTGCATCCATCGGCTCCCCGCGGTTCTGACCAGGTCGTCGGTTCACTTAGTGGGGAGCCGTTCTACGCTGCGTCTTCCAGTTCATGGTCGCCACTTGAGAAACTTTCTTCCCCATCGGTTGTCAGTTCTATGAGCGATGTGGGCTGCTCACTGCCACTTCTACTGCTAATTCTAAGAGCTATATCAGTGACTTTAGTTCTCTTTCAGATCTCCTCATTGCGGATCTTATCTCGCAAAGAAACTCCCACCATAGCTCTCTCCATAGCTCGCTGCGCGACTTTGAGCTTACTAATGAGGCTAACAGTCAGAGACCATGTCTCAGTTCCATAAGTCATCACACTAAATAATAGGCACTAAATAATAATAAAAGAAATAAGAATTATTGAGCCTGAATATAAAAACCACCATTCAAACAATAGGCATAGTGAAAATATCATATCTATAAAAAGAACAATCAAATTAGTGGCATTAGCATCACAATATTGCAAACTACAAGCACATTAATCTCCTAAACTCCAGAACTGCATTTTGTCTATTCCAAGACGAATGCCGATGGCAAACCATCTTCATCTTGAGCGCATTAGGCAAAGCTCCAAGACTCCAACAGCTAAGGGCATTAACCTCTTCAAACGTTATCACAGACGTGGCAAATGGAAGCCATCACAATATGAGATAAACTACTTTTTCTACTAGAAATTAAGGCTAAAAATAGCGGCCGCAAATCGGGCGGAGAGGCGCCAGTGATGAAATTAGGCTGGTCAACGATTGTTTGGGTAAAAATCTTCGGATGGAATCCAAAAAACTTCACAAAATCAAAGCAATGATGTGACTGACTTTTTTGATGTGAATGAGTCTGACAGATTTGTATAGAAAAAAAACAGTTGACTCGAGTCGAAAAAAAGTGGTACTGTGCTTATCGCAAGCGTAGCTAACTACTTACTTTATGTTTGTTCCTTTCTTTCACCACTGACAAAGCGATACGTGCGAGCAGTACAAATATAATATCATTTTGATGATCTCTCTATACTTTTAGTCTATACTCTAAGTTAAAATCCTAGTTTATTAATTTGGCCGCTCTGAAATCAGTTCTGTCTCTTTCATATAGGTCGAAATGACAAGGATCGCAATAGTTTTAGTTATAGCACCGTTAAATTAAGTCTAATTTAAAACTTTTCATCATCATAACTTTTTACTCGCTTTAGCAGGCACTACTCGATAAAATATGCTCATATTTGCTTGCAAGGAACCCTCTACACAGTGGCTTGCTGGCAAACCCGGACGACTATTTCAATAGAGGTCTAATAACTTTATATATAATGCATTTTTTGTAAACACATATGTGATGTTTGTCATTATTTAGAATGAAAAGTAAGAATTTTTTTAATTATTCGTACATCTGTTGCCAGTGTAATGAAAAATTGTAACCAATGGTACCAGTAGGTATATCAAATTTAAAAAAAAAGTTGTGCGAAACACAGTAAGTAGTGTTTTGCACTATTTTTTCAGTGGGTTTGACAGCTTTCGTTCGCTGTTAAGCTGTTAATAATGCGGCTGCTTAGAGGTCATGCCAGTGTGTGTATACAAATACGTTAGGTCGTGTAAAAGTAAAAAGGTAAAAGTAAATATAGGTCTGAAATCTTTGAAACCTGTCGTTTCTTGAATAAAGATTAACATTATATATTTTTGGCGAGCTCTACAAGCTGAGTAGTCAGTGTTTCAGCGCATAACTGGCCACTAACTTCTACAAAATGTTGAGGAAAAATCTGCGATAAAACGCATTTTGTTCCAAGAAGTAGGTTAGTTCTGTGGTTCTTTCGATAACCTATGCATAAGATCACACGGCATCTGCCATGTAACGTGGATATTTTCCCTATTTTATCGGTATTAGAAAGAGAGGAGCAGAATTTCTTAGCATCTTTGATGAATTAAACTTTTCGATGTTGATTTAGTATTCACGTAATTGAAGAAACTCAAATTTTGGCAACCCTATATTATAACAAGATAAACCCGTTTTACTTAAAATGAGTCAGTGCTCGCTGGTAAATTATCAGAATTTTTCTTTTATTTTTTTTATATAAATGAATTACAAACGGGCTAGTCGTTCGTCTGATGTTAAGCGTCACGGCTGCCTATAACAGATTGTAGTATCACTCGGAACTCTAAATTAATATAGTTTTGCGTGACACTGCACTGCACACGACCACCATGGATAAATGGAATGAATGGATTAGTAGTGCTTAATCTATACTATTATACAATTAAAATACATATATAAACAACAACTTGACGCTTATAGCAGTCACCTATTCAGGTTTCACTAGGAAAGACAGGGATAGTAGTCGAGCTGTCATGTTACGAGCTCTTGAACTCTATATTTGTTAGCATTTATCATCAGCTAGAAATCGTCCACAGCTAAACATATATATATATCTATGCCTCCTGGCCTCCCTTATAGAGCGCAACTGAGCGGCCACTTTGCCTCTTGTATATAACAACCTGTCGGTCCCGGGTCCCCCTAGTGGGCGCTTGCCTACGCGGTTTTTCCGGTTCATGGTCGCCACTCGATTTAATTATCATTAATGAAATAGTTTAATAAAAGTAAAGTGCTTTAAAGCGCTTTATCCTGAAAGCAGAAAAGATTTAATCCTTTACAAAATAAAGATAAAAAAAATGGATTTGCCGGATCAAAAATAAAAGTTCTCGATTCCCATTATACGTAGTTTTTAATCTGTAAAGCTGATATTGAAATTTTATAACTATAAATATCAATTTATCGTATAAATGAAAAAGTTAATCCAAAAGCAAAATTGACATGAATTGTACATTCTTTCTAGGACTATAAAATACAATAACAATACTTCATAATAGGTACAACATTATAGGCATGTGTGGCAATAACTAAATAGTGCTTCGGAGGGCACGTTAAGCCATCGGTCCCGGCTTTTGGCGTAAGACAATAGTCGTTAAGACAAGTCAGAAGCCTTTGGGCGACCTAAGATATATAAAATTTAATTTTAAAAAATAACATGACAGAGGTTGCACGAGAGATATTTAAACGGCGAAAAATTAATGTTACCTTATTCTAAGTCAACAGCAAACTACCCGCTTTTAGCAGTTCTGCATTCACTAGTTTAGTTTAGTTAACTAGTATTTATGCTCTCATTAAGAACTAAACTAAACCGCATGAGAACTAAAGTCACCGATATAGCTCTTAGAATTAGCAAGTTGAAATTGCAATGGGCACATCGCTCGTAGAACTGACAACTGATGGGAAGAAAGATTCTCGAGTGGCAACCACGAAACGGAAGACGCAGCATAGGACGGCCCCCCACTCGGTGGACCGACGATCTGGTGAAAGCCACGGGATGCAGGAGGCGAGCAGCCGCTCAAGGTGGCGCTCTCTGGGGGAGGCCTATGTTCAGCAGTGGACGTCTTCAGGCTGTTGATGATGATGCTCTTATTGTTCTTTGCACTTTAAAAATCATGTTCCGAGAAAATGTTTCTCAACGAATCCAATTTAAATCTTCACTCTTTTTGCACCCCATTAGGTACAATTTATTAAGTATAGAAGGTAAGAATTTCCCAAAAATCCATCTCAACTCATTTTTTGTGTTTAATTAGAATCGTGGAAGATCTAAGATCTAAAACAGAAGGGCTTCAAAATTATAGAAGCAGTGAACAAATTGAGTTGGAAAACTAAGGAGCCACTCAATATGTTTATGCTCTCTTTTGAAAACGACGAGGATATAAACAAAATTTTTGCCATTAGAACAGTACTGGGATATCAAATAGAGATGCAGTCTATGAGAACCACTAAACTAGTCCCTCAGTGTAAAAGATGCCAGGCTTACGGACACACACAAAAGTACTGCTCCAAAGAACCGAGGTGCGTCAAATGTACAGGCAAACACTGGACTAAGGACTGCGAAAAACCTTCGGGGGAAAAGCCTAAATGCGTCCATTGCGGAGCTCCACATCCAGCTAATTATAGAGGTTGTACTATAGCCAAAGAAATACAGTCAATACGAAACAAGACTTCAAAAAATTCTTCAGTAACACGACAGCAAAACGTGCTTAAGCACTGTGATTCAAACCACAATAAATCAAGTGCAGGATTGCCTACCCGTACAACATCTAAAAATGTATCATACGCTCAAGCAGCTGCAAGAGGTACAGCTAAAGTACCTCTGGTTTCTCACGAAGCTGCAACTAATGATAAGAAGTTAGATAATATATTAAGGCTCATGATGTCGTTTGATGAACGACTAAAAAAGATAGAAAATAGCGCCAAAACAGCTACTACTAAGACGAAAAAATGAATAAAAAACTTAAAATTATGGCTTGGAACTCAAACGGGTTACAAAAACACCAAAATGAATTACAAGTAGTCTTGGATATAGAGAATGTCGATGTGTGTCTTATTTCTGAAACACATTTTACAAAACAATCGCACATTAAATTCAAAGGATACAAAATTTACCATGCACTTCACCCTGACAATACAGCAAGAGGTGGAAGTGCTGTCATAGTCAAAGAAAACTTGCAACACTACGAAGATTTCAAACATGAAGAGAAAGAGATACAAGCTGTAGCGATAAGACTTAAAACAACAAGATATACTCTTACTGTTTCAGCCATATACTGTCCTCCTCGATATGCGCTAAAGAAAGAGCACTATATAAGCTTCCTGAAGCTTCTTGGTAGCAGATTTGTCTTAGGAGGTGATTTTAACGCGAATAACACGTACTGGGGCTCTAGATTGTCTACAACCAAGGGCAAAGAACTGCTGTCAGCAATCAGAGAGATGAAATGTGACGTTACGTCTACAGGTATGCCTACTTACTGGCCAACAGATCCACATAAACTACCTGACCTAATAGATTTTTTTATTTTTAAGAATATTTCATCTAGTTATATAAAAACAGAGCAGAGCTATGACATGAATTCAGATCACTCCCCAATATATCTGGAAATATGTGAGAATATCTTGTACATAGAAAAACCACTCACACTAGTTAATAAATATACCGACTGGGAAAATTTCAAGACAGACCTAGAAAATCTTATAGATCTCAAAGTTCCGTTGAAATCACCGGAGCACCTGAACACAGAATTGGAAACTCTTATAAATAATATACAACTAGCTGCTTGGAAAAACACTCCGAAAATGAAAGCGGCAACCAAAGGGCACACATACCCCCTACAAATTAAACAGTTGATATATGAAAAGAGAAAACAGCGTAATATATGGCATCAATCCAGGAGCCCTGGAGATAAAAGAAAGTTAAACAACCTAACCAAAAAAATTAAGAGGCAAATTCAAAACTTTAATGATGATTCAAGTAACAAGTATCTTCAGAAGCTAACCAATGACCGAAGTACTGATTACTCTCTATGGAAGGTTACTAAGAACTTAAAACGGCCCATTATCCAAATTCCTCCAATAAAAGATGAAAATGGAAAATGGGCAGTGAATAACGAACAAAAAGCCAAACGATTCGCTGAGTACTTGGAAAACATATTTCAACCTAATGACAGTGAAGAAGCTATTCATATGGATGAAATGACATTGAAACAAGATGAAGAAGAGATAAAACTTGTCACACCGAGAGAAGTCTTGCGCGAGATTAAAATTAATATTAACCCTAGAAAATCTCCTGGATACGACTTAATATCCGGAGAAGTTCTTCACAATCTGCCAAGAAAGGCAATTGTGAAACTTACAACGCTTATTAATGCCACCTTTAGATTGAAGTTCATACCAGATCTATGGAAAGTTGCTGAAGTTATAATGATAGCAAAGCCAGGGAAACCTCTCCACAAAACAACATCATACAGGCCGATCTCCCTGCTGCCCATAATGTCAAAGTTAATGGAAAAGTTGCTACTGAAAAGGCTAAAACCTATAATAGATGGCTTAAACATAATACCTGAACACCAGTTTGGATTCCGAGAAAAGCACTCAACAATAGATCAAGTGCACCGAATTACAAATGTTATTGAAAAATCACTTGAAGATAAAAAAGTTTGTTCTACTGTATTCTTAGATGTGGCGCAAGCTTTTGATAAAGTGTGGCATGACGGCCTTATATACAAACTGAGGACACTTATTCCAAAATCGTTTGCCGATATACTAGAATCTTATATTTCTAAGAGAGTATTTAGAATAAGGCAAGAAGATGCCTACTCAGATCTGAAGGAAATAAAAGCTGGTGTACCACAAGGTAGTGTTCTAGGGCCGGTCCTGTACCTACTATATACCTGTGACATACCAGAGTTAAAAAATAACACCATTGCGACCTTTGCTGATGACACTGCAATAATGGCCTTGGGAAATACCCACAAAGAAGCAGTAGAAAAGGTGCAAATGGCTGTCAATCAAGTTTACGATTGGACTAAGAAATGGAGGATTAAGTTAAACGAATCCAAATCGATTCACATTGACTTCAGTAACAAAATCCATCAGTATTCTCCTATTTATATCAACAACCAACTGATTCCATATGAGAATACGGCCAAGTATCTGGGTATGACTCTTGATGTGAAGCTCCGCTGGAAAGCCCACGTCAAGAAAAAAAAAGAAGAACTCGATTTACGTTATAAAAGAATGTATTGGCTGCTTGGAAGACACTCTACTCTGTCGATACACAACAAAGTATTATTATACAAGCAAGTCCTAATGCCAGTATGGACTTATGGTATACAGCTGTGGGGCTGTACTAAACAGAACAATATATTAACCATTCAGCGGTTCCAAAATAAAGTACTAAGGGAAATTGTGAATGCACCTTGGTATATACGAAACGACGACCTCCATCGGGATCTTAAAATAGAGTTCGTCCACAATATTATTAAAAAGCATGCAGAAAGTCATCAACATAGACTTCACCATCACGTGAATGTTGAGGCAATCCAGCTCCTCGACCACACGAATCTAGTTAGAAGACTAAAAAGAACAAAACCTTTTGAGTTAGTTTAGTTAATGTAGTGTTAAAGTGTATTAATTACGTGATAGTCTAATGTGGTGCAGTGTAAGTGCTACTTGAAAAGAACACAAGAACAATGTGCCTTCACCTTAATAGAGACAATAAGAAACGTGTTATTGGACACATTCTTAATAATATTTATTAGAAGTTTAGGTTAAATTAAAATTACTCATTAGCCAAATCGATGGCTAGATTGTAATATAATTAGAATGCTTAATTTTTAATTGGGTACTCTAACAATAGTAAAAAAAAAAAAAAAAAAAAAAAAAAAATTAGACATGCTTTACATGTTAATTAGTGCTAAAATCTACGCTATTACAACGTAGAAAGGCTTTTTATCAAAAAAATACCCTCTGGCATACGGTAAGGAAATTCAATACCGCCCACCACTGGGCGTAAATAAAATATTTTCCTTCAGCCTTATGCCCTAAATAAACAAATATAATTCATAGGTGTTACACAAAAAGGGTAAAACGCGAGCAGAGTAGCACTATGCTGTTAGTCTTCTATGGATTTTGTGTTGCAAAAGTATGTGTCGAAAGCTGGATTTCTGCTGTGAGTTTATGATACAAAATTGATGTGTTTATGTCTAATAATAAAGTCTTTTATATTAAATTTTTAATTGCCTTTGAAAGTGTGTCAATGTTTTACGTAGTAATTTTGGTATAAAAAGACTCTATGACATTTTAATAACTAATAGCTGGTTTAAAAGTACCCAGTCTCAGAATAGCACTAATTTTAATAGCACCAAAAGTATTCCCATAATAGAACCTTAACCAAAAATGGAATAGTGCTATTTTGGGAAAATCTCAAAGTGTGCAATAATGTGTAATTTCAGACTGTCGGGTTCAGCTTGCGGTGCCACCCGTTTTTCCACGCAAGTTCTTTAATTTTCCGGGGTATCTTGTGTAGTTCTTAGTAATGTTATTGTATCTGTGTGCAAAACATCCAAATTAGTTTAGCCGATTTAGCGTGAAAGCCGCACAAACAGACCAACAGTAACGTTGTACTTTTTATTATAATGGAGGGAGAGAAAGGCCCTATTTCAAATACATAAAAAGTATTTTCTACACTAAGTCTTCATTTCGTTGCTGTCACAGTATATTTGTAACAAAATTTCTGTCTTTAAGTTTTCATGTAAATCTTAATAATAACTTTTCGCATTTGCCTGTCTGACGCGTTAGGCTTGCCTACAAAATGTTCTGGATGCTACCTACACACACACTTGGAAACACTTGGAAATGGTAATAAGTACATAATTTTTTTTTTCTTATATTTTGGCTCCACACATAGTGTCAAGTATTGTAGTTTGTCATCGTATTATGAAATATTTCATGTAAAGTCAAGTCTTAGTCACAGTCAGTCAGGGTAGTCATAGTCCAGTCTAAGTCAGGTAGTCATAATCCAGTCTAAGTCATGCCCTAGTAAAGTAGTGGCAACTTTACTAGAGGCTTCTATGGAATTTTGGAAGCAACACGAAAAACCACGTTTCACTACATTATATCACTTGCCCACACTTATACTCGTAATTCAGCACTTAATGCGTAAAATGCCACTAATTTTAAACATTAACACTAGAAAAAGCATAAGTTTTGTGAAATAATACAATGCAACGACGTGAACTTTTTCACGTTCCCGCCAAAACTTCCAAGTACATAATTATTGATAGATAAAATATTTTGTAAATTGTTTTTTTTTATGGGCAATGTGCCTTTATTACTCAAGCTAACTACTACAATACTAAAAACTAAACTACTACAAAGAACACTTATGGACTGTATAAAGGCCGCGATGACCGCGAGTGTTCCCAACATGCTGGCAGCATTGCCACGTTTAATTGCAATGCTGATGCGTTGGGCCAAATGAGTGCCAGCATTTTGGTCACGCGTCGCAAATTGTTGTAAATTGTTCATGTATGATAATATCATTTGAACTTGGGTGAACAAGAATTCCTGTCGTGGCGTTAATGACGGCAAACGGTGCAAATAACATTTTTTGCTAATACGGAGATTGTTCTAGAGACCACTATGGTTTTGCACAGTGACTTGTGAGTGTTTGTGACGTAAACTCAATTAGTGTAAGTAACATTTTTTTTTCACAAATGAGGCCCGTCTGGTGACTTTTTATACTCTTCGGTATACTTTTTCTTGGTAAATCATACAACGTTAGTAATACTTTTATGTGAAAACAAGATTGTTGTTTTCGTCAAGGACACCAAACTTAGGCCATGCGTTAAAAATAAAGTTTCTGATGGTTCTTTCATCTATTTTTCAAAAAATTTCGGGGAAAATAGATAGAAAAAGCATCGATTTTTGTCGTGACCTCGGTCAATGAAATTGATTTTGAGAGCAACGCTGAGCAAAAATGAATGCAGTTATAATTTGATTAGTTTGTTTATCAAAGTATTCAGAAAAAAAATTTGGTGACCACCACTATTTTACTCTTTTAAATACCTACAACTTTGAAATGTTAATAGCTCATTATGTAAATTTTTCAATAAAATATTTTTCATAGGTCTCTCTGTTATTTTGAGTTTGACACAAGGGCGAGTGACAATGACTTCAATGGTCAGCCCTGGTGTCAGAATTGAATAGAAATGAATAGATTACCTGTCTTAAACAGGTTCTATAGATGTCGCCACGACTGCTTAGTCGGTGAACACATAGTCCTTAAGATTTTCGCAGCTAGCGGTCATGCGACCATGGCCTAATTGGTAGGGCGTCTAATCCGGTGAGTTAAAAGGCGCGATTTCAAATCCCGCTGGTTGCTAAAATTTTAAGAACTATAATATCTTTATAGATATACCTGAAGTGTGGTTTACACTTAAAAATCAATGCATGATAGGTGAGATAGTGGTCAAACGCTAGCTTAGTCACTGATAAAATATCTTTTAAAATTAAATTAAAGAAAATTTTGCATTTGGGTAAGATAGCCGACCGGATCAAGCAAGCTTTTATAGTAACTTTGAATAAAATAGAATTAAAAAATAAAATGCTACTGCATCACTGGAATACCTACTCAGTAGTTTCTCTTGTTTTATCTTTGTCCGTAGTGAGAAAGCGAGAGAGAAACAAAACTCAAAATAACTATTCTTCAGCCGCACAATGTTTATTAGTAATAAGGTCAATGTTTAATTTTAATGTAAGTAATTGTATACTAAACTCAAATCAATGCCAAATTCACGGTCCAATTATTAGTATACCAAACAGATATCTCTAATTGCATTTGACACAGTTCCAATAGCACTTAATTATCCGTAAATCATTATTTCGATGTAATTGTAATGTGCAGTGTGTAGCATAAATATAATATTTCAGCTTGTAATGCCAAATACGTTAATTACATTATGAGCACTTACATTATATTAGGAAGACAATAATAATTAATTATTTATTATTGTACCCAATATTGAGTAGAGTAATAACATATTCTATAATTAATACGTTCGTAGCTAGTGAAATTACTGGGCAAATGAGACTTTATGATCTGATCACTCAGTCTAGTAATCTGATTACTAGACTGTGTGATGTCTCAGGATGACGTGCGCAGTGCAGTGTCACGCGAAACTTTATTGTTTTAAAGTTCCGAGTGACACTGCAACTGTTATGGGCGGCCGTGTCGCTTAACATCTGGTGAACGACTAGCTCGTCACGTCATTCAATCACATAAAAAAAAATCTGTAATACTAAATTTGATCGTGATTGTTAATTGTACAAAGTGGTTAATTTCTCCGAATTTTGTTCCTAGTTCTTCTCTATTTTCGTACAAATGTTGCCAGATGAGTCGCAATAATTTAGGGCATCCCAAAAGAGCACCGCAGCTGATCAGTGGTGTTTTGGGAAAACCTCAAAGTGAATAAATGAATAATAAAGTAAAGTACTTTATTGTTGTAAAGTTCCGGGTGACACTGCAACTGTTATGGGCGGCTGTGCCACTTAACATCAGGTGAACAACTAGCTCGTCACGTCATTCAATCACATAAAAAAAAAGATTTTTTTTCACCAAATTTAGATATAGGTACAGTTTTGTTTGTCTTTAAACCATTGTTATTAACAGTAAGGTTACAGCACCCCTGTGAAACTCTGTAACTCTGCACTAGGTTCTTTATAGGGCCTGTATAACAGAATTACAATAAGCCTCCCTGTATAATATAAAAATTGGTGCTCTTTTGGAAGTATTTTAGGTGTGCCTTTCGTCAATGCTCTAGTCCCTTTCAATTCGGTGACAATTTGGGGACAGAAAGGAATTTTTATTCTTGTCTGTCCCCTCGAGAGGACAGTACGAAGGGACAAACAGGAACAACCCTAAAAATCTGTTCTCTTTCGTTCAATTAATAAATTATGTAACGGTTTTCTTGACAGTTGCATTGTTTTTATAATATTACTTACGGGATCTTTACCGTGATTTGAATCATTTCTGAGTTCCAGATATTTCGGCACAGCTACATGCACCATGTTAAGTAGACTGAAGATGCGGGTGGATGATAAAAAAGTTCGAAATAAAATTAGGAGCAGACAAAACGGTTTACCCTCTTTCTCAGTCTTTTACTACGGGTACCATTGGCATTCGAACTCGATCGTAACTCACGACAATACACATTCACTGTATCACTGCATATAGTGTTCTTATCACATTTTGAACGCATATTATTTTTAATGCAACCTAATACTGGATTCCACGCACTAGGCAGTTGGAAACCATCACCTCGATTGAAATTTTTGTATTTCGAGATCTCAATAGCTTCCTTTACTAGCCTGGGTATATAGTGACGTTCAGTCGATAAAATTTGTGACTTGTGAAATTAAATCCAGTGATTAGGCCCTGAGTCCAGCAGATATTCAACTATGGCAGATTTATGTCTTTCATTTTTTTTTAAACGTAGTGAACAACCGTGAAAGTTTAAAACAGTTGCATTGTGGCCCAGTTCTCAATAGGCCTCGTAAAATTATCCTTGATCTAAAACATAATCCGTTGATCAAAGTTAGTTGAGCCGAGGATGTTATTATATGCAGACTGTTGCAGCAGATCACATATCCGTTAGGGCTGTTAGCCGAATCGTAAATTTTCATTCTATTTCTAGCACTACGGTTTGTATTCGTATTATTTCATTGTCTGCTTTTTGCCTTCAGATATGACACGTTGTTTTTATTATAAAGAATTCATATTAATGCTCTTTGAAATAATAACAATTGGACGAATGATCCCCAAAACAAACAAAGAAATATCAACACGACACCAAAAACGAAACAAAAGAACATCTTAAGAGTTTAAAATTAGAAAAATAACTATTATGAGCGAAATATTCCAGCGATTTATTATCCAACAGAAGCTTGGCATAACATCCGTTTAGTGCACAGACTTAGGATATTTTCGTATGGTTTAGTGTACCAAAAGATAATGCGTTATTGTGTCCGAATCATTTTAGATCTCTGGCCTTTTGCCACCACAACTAGAGGGACTAAGTCCGATTTTAGCCGGACGTCTGCGTTTTGGCCGGTTAAAAGCATACCTAGGGGGGCTTTGAAAATAATTCAAAAATGTTAGTTGTGAATTTTGTTTTTATTCCAAAACCTGTGTATTTTTGAATTTTAATGTAAGTACTTATAAGGGTGGATTATGTATTATCCACTAGGTGCTTATGAAAGTGGACGAGTATTGACCATGGACGTATCATCGTGTTGACAAATGTTTCCAAGTTCATAAAACCATGCATTTTCGTTTTCTCTTCAAGTTTTTTTAGAGCCTTCAGTAAAAATATCCACTATTTTACTGATCTCATTTTGACTGACAAAATACGACTTTGACATGCATAACCGTACAATTTTAAACTCACTTGACATTGGCAGTATTAACGCTAAAAAGCGATAGAAAGCCATAAACCAAGAAGAAGCATGTCTAGTTTGTCAAAAGTTTTTGAGCATTTTTGTAATTATTTTATACGGCTTCGAAGTTTTGGTGATGATACAAAAATATTTACAAATCATAACATTTTATAGGATATATAGAGTAGTTTAATTGGTACATTGCACATACTGGGTGGCGCAAAAGTAAAGACCCTATTTGGTTCAGCTATAACATTTTTTCTAAATTAGAAAACTAGATTTAGGTTTTTTTAAATGTATATTTGTGCCATTAAATTTCGTACCATTAGGATTTAAAGATGATGTCTTTTAAATGGTGACCTCCAGAGTTGATACACATTTGAGCCCTATTTATGACATTTTGCAAGATGATTTTCCTTCAAAATTGGTTATGAGTGACGAAGCGCATTTCCATCTCTCAGGGCATGTCAATAAGCAGAATACTCGGTTCTGGGGCACTGATAATCCGCGCATTATTCAAGAAACACCTCTACACCCACTAAAAGTTACTGTATGGTGTGGCATCTGTGTTGACAGAGTGATCGGACCCTATTTTTTCGAAAACGCTGGAGGCAATGCGATAACTGTCACTGGAGAACGCTACAGAACCATGTTACGTGAGTTTTTGATACCCAGTTTGGACGAATTGGGGCTGGAGCACATCTGGTTTCAACAAGACGGCGCTACGGCACACACAGCGCGCGACACTATGGACTTAGTGAGGGACGCTTTTCCAAGCCGAGTTATCTCTCGTTTTGGCGATTTGCCTTGGCCTGCAAGATCACCCGATCTGACCAGTCCAGACTTCTTTCTTTGGGGTTTTTTGAAATCTCGGGTGTATGTGAACAAGCCACAGACTCTCGCAGCTCTAAAAGAAAACATTCGTCAAGAAATAACGAACATATCGCAGGAAGTGTTACGGCAAGTTATGCAAAATGTCATAAATAGGGCTCAAATGTGTATCAACTCTGGAGGTCACCATTTAAAAGACATCATCTTTAAATCCTAATGGTACGAAATTTAATGGCACAAATATACATTTAAAAAAACCTAAATCTAGTTTTCTAATTTAGAAAAAATGTTATAGCTGAACCAAATAGGGTCTTTACTTTTGCGCCACCCAGTATATCTTGTCTCGGCAGATGTCAGTCAATGTCAATAACGTAGGCAATATAATACCTAAAGTTAATGATATTTTAATAGACTTCTCTTGGCAAAGCTTATCTTTATATTTAATTGATTAAAGATGGGCACTTTTTTAAATCATTTACATTATAATACGCTGCAATTAGACGCCTGTAAATAATCTTTTATCAAACGAATTAATTTATAATATAATAAAGCCTGTTAGGTACCTTTTTACTTAATTATCCGGTATCTTACAAACGATAAGATCACTCATATTCATATACAAAGCTTATTGATTATTTCATTTTCAAAATTCAAGCCACTTTTGTGCAGTTAATTTGATTTTATTCTAAAGCCAAAATTGTGAACATAATTTTCACAAGGCCCCTTAGAAAACTGACATTACAATTTTGGTGCCAACACACGGCTATTTCAGTGCGCGTTTATGTCAACTGCAGAACAAACAAATTAGTTAGACATAATCCGCGGCTGCAGTTGTTATTTTAATCCGAACGTCCTTAACATCGTTGTCTTTTCTGAGACATATTATTTTGGGATGTTGTCTAAAAGTGCTAGTCAACTTCAACATAAGGTAGAGTTAATGTTGCATCCGGCGAAACTGACATTTTTATGCGTGTGATTTGCTTACCTATAGCTTGCCGGAATACGGTTTTCTCCGGATGCATCGATCATCATTAGAGATTAGATTGGATTCATCTTAGTATACCTGCTGCTTGTTGTTATTTTTTCGCCTCTTTAATTACCAATTACACAAATTCCATATTTCAAGGCGTTGCTTTAATTATTTTATTCACTTTTGCATTTTTACATTTTTCCACACCTCCCTCGATTTTTCGTTATTAGAATTTTTGAGATACCTATACGAACAAGTCATTAGATTCTCTCGTTTAGATTCTATTACACTGGAATTATTCTAGATCCAATAAAGTATTATAATATCTGACATACCTTGCATTAGATGCATCTAATTTTAGCGTCCAAAATACATACACGATTTAGGCTTCAAACTCTCAAGACGTGTCGAACATTTTTTACAGATTGGTCAAATACTTGATTATTATTTTCGCCTTGAAATAAAGACTGTTGGTATTGCGTTCAACGGTAAGAATAGCTCGATAGTTAAAATGTACTAAAACTGTGTTTACTTCAGCTATTTGCACGATATTGTTACTATTAAACTGGAAACTGCGAATCAAATGAACATTTTTATGAGCGACCGGTACCTACAGAAAACTCGATAAATTAGTGAAGAAATAAAAGCAAGGTTTTTTATTTGCTGAACTGTGCAAATAGTGTAATGCATCACGTATTAAAGAATGTTCTCGGAATTTTGTGGTGGTGAAGTCGAAATTTTTCTACTAAGGGCACTTCCTGATTGGGTCGGTATATTCGGTATCGGTGCGGTATCTGTACAACGTCTTTTCCATACTTCCCGCTCCGAACGCTCACTTAATTATAACTGTGTGGTCAGTAAAGGATCTATACCGAATCGGTATAAAACGATACCGTACCGAGCCAATCATGAAGTATAAAACAACCAAAACACCAAGGAATGACAGAGGAAATCACAAACTTCGTTAATAAACTTCATACCATAATTGTTGCAATACAGAGTCACGTAAATACCATTATCACACCATCATATCAATCCACAGCATCTTAGGGTATTCCTAAAGGTCATTAACACTTGGCAGTGTTTATAGACACCACCTGTACCCACCTTAGAGGCTACGTCATCTGGCATGGTGCCATACCTGGGCTAGACAGGGGAATCTATGAGATAAACTACAACGGTGTGCTGGAAAATTAATCCACTGCCTGGATTTGCACGCATGAACTTAATTTTATTACGATCTTATGACTTTTTCTAGGCTTCAAACTATATCAGTACCAAAGTTTGTCAAATCGGATCAAATCTTTTTTTGGTGAAGTAGTAAAACAGACAGAGAGACAGGCATAAGGACCTGTTACTTTTGAGACATTAAAGGTAAAGGGCTGCTACTGACCCCGGCACAAGCCAGGAAAATTGCTAAATTAAAAAAAATCAATTGGACACCAATGACAACAGAGCTGAAAAAGTATGGTTTGACTGTATGAGTGATGACATGTTTGACATTTTGGTACTTGGTCGATTTGCCTGCTTGGTCGTTTAGCATAGCAGTTGTTCCAATATGGATAGTTGTATTCAAACGGAGAAGATATTGGCTGCTAGAAGAAACGGCCACACTGACCCTAAAGGGTGTGATAAGGCTGATAAGGTAAGGCAGATGATGATGAACGCTTAGTAATGCAATGCTCGTAAACTTGATGAAGTCACACGCAGCTTAAGTACTTCTGTCATTGAATTTTATTATGTAGAATGATGTTTGATGAAATGTTTACTCCATCTCTAAATTCTTTAGTTACTCCTTTAGAAAATACAAATATTTAAATTTACGATATTTACATACTTAATTTTTTACATTTAAAATATTAATATGTACTTATTAACAAGCCTGTTATAGTTAAAAACTTTTCTAAAAGATGTTTAAAAATATATTTGATTTAGGCATTGTTTAAATATACAAAAAAAAAGTTATCGAACTATTGTGAAAGTCACCAGTGTCTCGTAATTGGATCGTAATGAGACATGTGATCCGCTCTAGTTTAAAAACATGATAGATATCGTTATCAAATAAGTAATATTGGATTCAAAAACAAAATCTTGGTTTTATTTACTCTGACCTTTTAGCTCAAATAACATATTTTATACTACGTCTATCGCCAAGCTTTTTTTAGGTGTTCGCTTGTCAAAACTACTAGGTGTGTAGGTACTTGTATTTTTACCATTATTTGGTCAGCATCCCGTCATAATATTTAAAACTATAATCAATTTAGACAGGTAGATATATAGTTTAAAAAATGGATCAATTTATTAGCTACCTGTGAAGTATTTATTACATAGATAAGAACTTACTGTTGCATTGTCTCCTAGCAATTCTTTTTTTAAGATTGTGTTGATGATTATGATGATGATGACTGGCTTACTTTTGTCACGCAATATAATAAAATATTAATGTGTGACGAGAGTACAGTAGAGTATATAAGTACCTATGTAAAGTTTTATGTGACCAAGGATTTTTTTAAACTATAAAATAGTTTAATTTTTTTCCATGATTTGAAAAGTTTTTGGCCACATCCCAACGACCCGGCGCGGCACCAGCTCCCATTTTTTACCATGCTGCACCCAAAAAAAGCCAAGTATGCTCATTTTAACATAAAAAAAATTACTCATCTTTCTCCAGACTACGCTCATCTTGGGATCTAATATGAATGCCGCGGTTGGAGTGATAATGGCGTGATATATCGCTCGTTTGCAAGATATTACGGATACTAACGCTGAGTGAGACAAATTTCCCCCTTATATTTAACTTGCGACACAAATAGTTGGGAATATATGACATGTCATCTTATGAATGGAAAAATGTAAGCACATTCGTAAAATAGGACGGCTCATGACCTTCTAATGATTGGTAAACGCTCGCGCGTGTATCGTTATATTAATCTTTCAACTTCAACATCGTCTTAAAAATAATTTCACAACATAACACATTTAATTCCCGGCCTTGCGCATACACCTATAAGATATATACCTCAGTTCCTGAGTGCTGCATAATGGCACCTCTGGAGTGCAGGCTTTGGTTTAGACCATTGCGTTGCCATAGGAGAATAGGATCGGTATATGTCAAAGAATAATAATAGCCCATGAAGAGTTGCAATCTTTCGACTTTAATATATACGATCTGCCGAAGGTGTATGCGCCTTCTATCCGAATTGATATCCATAAATATATATACATATTCCGAATTGATGATAGTGCATTGATATCCGAAAACCAGTGCACAAAACGGTACCTACCCGTGTTATAGATGGTCGGAGGAAAGCGACAAATCGTAATAAACCTACATTTGTCAGTCACTATATGACTGACAACCGATGGGAAAGAAAGGTTCTTGAGTGGCGACCACGACCCGGAAGACGCAGCGTAGGGTGGCCCCCTACTCGGTGGACCGACGATCTGGTGAAAGCCGCGGGAAGCCGATGGATGCAGGAGGCGAGCAGCCGCTCAAGGTGGTGCGCTCTAGGGGAGGCCTATGTTCAGCAGTGGACGTCTTCAGGCGGTTGATGATGATGATGATGACTGACAATCATCAGTCACATATAGTTTTTTTGTTATTATGAAACGCAAATTTGGCGTATTCGACTGACATTTGTAGGTTTATTATGATTTGTCGCTTTATGAAATAGGGGCGTGTAAGTATATAATTATTTAGCCTAACCTATCAGAGTTGCCCTATTACCATTTAAAAATCTATTCGGTGACCGAGAAAGACATTGGAAAGTTACTTCATAAAATTCTTTTACGTAAAATATTTTACAAATAGTCTCTTTAAAACGAACTTCTTTTTATTTTATTATTCTCTGGTTTTTATTACGTACTTTAGCGAGAGGTAAATGTTCAAGATGTTTTCTTACAGTAAGTAAATTCACAAATATTGTAAAGTAAGTATAGAGACGTCAACTGGAAACATTCAGTAGGCGTTGCCTTTAATGTTAGAATAATAAAACTTATCTTAGCGACTTTAAGTACCGTATTAGTACATTCTGTGCCTTTTTATTTTGATAAATTAAACAGGAGCACTGACACATTACCTATTTAATTGTTATGTTATAGGAGAAATAATTGCAAGGTTAATAATTATTATATAATGAAAAGGTCCATATAGTAATCCAATAAAAAACATTCGCAATATAAACAAAATCAAAATCAAATAAAGTAAGTACCAAACTTTTTAGTTAATTTCGTTTTATGTTATTGGCATGTTTTTGTTGAGTTAACAAACTCGTTGTGAAACTTGTTGTACGATTTTCTGACAAATATTCTCAGAAACAGCCTACTCTTGTAGTTTTCATTTTTCTTTAACATAATTATAATACTAACTATTCAAATTTTATTATATTTTTATTATATTCCTCCTCCTCTTTGCCTTTTCTCATTTTTTATTGGGATCGGCTCCCAATCTAACATGTAGCGGCGAGCTACCAGAATTACACGAGCGGCTGCCATCTGACCTCGTAACCCATAAGGAACCAGTAACAGGGATGGTTAGATCAGGCGTCAGATTCTATCAGGCGTCTAACTACCCGTAACGATTACCATAGATGTTCTTATGGCAACCGGGACCGACGGCTTAACGTGCTCCGAGGCACGGAGTGATGGCATCGAAAACTGATAATTTACTAAATAATATATAAGTCATTGGTGCGGGGTAAGATTGCGAAGGGCACATGCTGCTGCTCGGCCACCATCGCTCATCATATATTTACTTATATTATATTTATATAACCTACTTATTATAAATAAACAGATATTCAGACAATCGCCACGAGCAGTGGTAGTATTTAATAATTAATGAATGACGGAAAAACATGTGTTTTGCACGTGTACCAACCTACGCCGACATTTGCGGTGTTATCTTACTAAACGTAACTTATCTGAAAACATTCTTATAAGTTTAGTAATAATATTTACCATTGCTGAGATGTTACCACCCTCAAAAATCTGCCAGGGTCGATGAGACTTAATATTTAGTTTCCGTCAAATTAATTTGGTCGACCCGACTATAATCGAGGCCGATGACACTTTATGTGCCTACCGGGGCAGATGCCTCGGTGAGTACCGTTTGTCGACTACCGGGGCGGATGGCACTTTTTCCCATTAGCCCCGACAGAGACGTATTGCACTTCAGTAGCCTCTGAAGATCAATACACAATCCACGCATAGCTCTTCTATCATATTAAAAGACTAAGTAAATAAAAAAAAACTTGAGTTGTTGTTGGCAAGTTAAAAGACTTGGTCGAGTTATCTCTAAATTAAAAGTTTACCTACGCATTTAAAACATAGACTCTTTCAACTTTAAACACGTCCAGTAAATAACTCTAGTTATGAAATTTTAAAGTAAACAGTTAGGAAGAACATTTATTTAAACCTAACACGAAATGTTTACGATCTCTGATTAAAAATACCTTTCAGAGGAGAGGAACACTTGGGAAATATGAAAATCTTGCCTCAAGGATTTAATAAACATAGTTTCTAAAAGATATATTGAAATAGCTGAAAAGCAAATGGGTCTTTGATGTAGCTATTTGAACTACATTTTCATTGGTACAAAAAAAATAGATACCTATGAATCTTATTATGAACTGTCGGTAAATACAAATTAAGTTAGGTACGTAATCACAACTATATATAATTGTAACCGTTTATTTGCTACAAAACAAATTATTTTGTGTCTAATATTTCTTAGACTGAATAGGGAAATGCTGGATGTTATCACTAAAAGATGTTTAGTTGTTTAGTTGCCTACTACCAAATTGACAGAACGTTGGAAAAGACACGTTAGACACACAAGATACTTTTTAATTTTGTAGGTATTTAAACCAATGTGAAAATGGATAAGACAGCCAGTCTTATCCAGTCTTATCCATGTCTTGTCTTCTCAACCGACTTCAAAAAAGAAGAGTGCTCCTCATTTAGATACCAATTTGTAAAATTCTTTTTAAATATTTGATAGTGTATATGTTTTAGAGATTATTCCTATAAAAAATTTCATCAAAATTGGTTCAGTTGTTTGGTTTCTAAAGCAAAATAACAGGAAAATATATATATAAGTATAATATAATATGATAATATCATCCAAATATTTGTCAGTATCAAATAATATGACGATTGAAGTCCATAAAAAAAGACTTAGAATATTTTTGCTGTACATCCTAAGTCTATGATTTAAACTCCTTTTTTTTAAATGATATTATATTCTCAAGCTGTACCTATAGACCAATCATTTTTGTAAATACTTGGTTTTACCGTCGTGCAACTTTTTAATGAGCATTTGGCAACCTTTTTATACCGGAAAATTAGAAGTTGCTGGGAGGCTTAAATTGCGAGCGTGGAAGCCTACAATATGGAACCAAATAGAATAAACGTATAACAAATCAAATCAAACATGTAATTTCAATAAAAAAACGTGTCTAATAATATCTATAAAACTTTCAGAGTGTTTATTCAAGCCGGCGGAGAACAGCCGGTTAGCACGGTTACAATAATGGATGATATCATACAGAATTGTAAAAACAAAGATGGTTTACAAGCCGCAAAAACAGTTTGAAAACGGTTATGACCTCATTTCTAGTGTTTGGAAATTTTTGTGAAGAACTAAAGAGGTTGAGTATCTAGAAAACTGAGTCTAACGCACATTTATACGAGTCAATCGAACTACAAATTTATCTTAGGGCGGGTTTTTTAATCCAAAAGATAACCAATGGTCAAAATTTGTTAGAGTTTTTAACCATTGGTTATCTTAACCACGGATCAAAACCCATCCTAAGGGTCATCATCATCATCATCAACAGCCTGAAAACGTCCATTGCTGAACATAGGCCTCCCCCAGAGAGCGCGACCTTCAGCGGCTGCTCGCCTCCATATTAAATGTAACCCAAGAAAATAGTCTTTGGAGACCAATACCAACTAGGTTTATTTTCCATCACAGCGTTGCATCAATGCCGATAAAAAAAGTTTCTTCCAGCTTCCATTTAACTCAATACTTAAACGTAATGTTTTGAGCACACAAGCTTTGAAAGCTTAACATATTAGTGCTGTACAAACGAACTATCGCTCATCCATCAGTTAAGACCATGATATATTTGGAACCGATTCACAAACATTTGTTTTAAAAGCACATCATAGGAACTCGATTTATGTAGTCCGAGAATAGATCATGACAGTGGAAAACAGAGAGTAAGATCTATAGGAGCTGATACACAGACAGTCACACACGCATGTACATACAAACAGTGCTATAAACGCAAATAATACATAAAATAAAATAATATAAATAATAATAATGTTATAGTGCTACAATATAGAAGGTTCACTTCTTTTTTTTAATGGGCTAATACTGTTGGTCTCTACCGACTTTTACAGCGCCACCGGGTGGGAGAGCAGGCGCTTAAGGCGCCCAGCCGTCAAAAGTGGAAGGCAACTAGCACAAGGGCACCCCTGGGGTGCGAGCCTCGCCTTGGGCCGTTGCCGGGATAAGAGGATCGAGAAGACTACGTCCACTGGAAGAGTGGACCCTATGGAAAGTAGCGACCGTTCCAGCTAACCTACGGGGGTAAAGGTTCACTTCGAAAAGACATTTAATTAAATAGCTACTCTTGCTATCACGCAATAAAGTGCAATATAGATAGCACAGCGCTGCAATCCTAAAATATTTAGCCGCATTTCTATAGCATTACTTCCTCACTTCTCCATACTTTTTCATAACTTCAGTCTCCTGTGGTTAAAACGGTGCTTTACGATCGGCAGTGCTAAAGGTTGCAGAATTCTTTCGTAAGCACATAAACATGAAACGGCGCTGGGCTTGCTATATAACTATATTGATAACTTTCAGCCACCTAGGTCTATCTGTACCTATACAATAGGGAATGGTCTGAAGAACTATTCGATCTAATACTGACATCGTGATTCTAATCAACGCAGTTCCCGCCCCGTAAAGAAGCTCATCGACACATTATTGAGCCGTGGAAACATACGTCTCGATTTATGCACACTTTTTTGCCGTACTATGCTATTACTATTTCTTGCTTTTCAACCCGCACTAAGCATTTCGCATCAAACTTTATAGTGCGTACAGCAAATGAGTGGAATAGCTAACCGTCGTTCTTGTTTCCAGCTAATAATAACCTGGAAGTCTTCAAGTCAAGAGTGAACAGGTATCTTCTAGGCAAGCATGCACCACCGTACGCTGCTTCATCACTTACTATCAAGTGAGACAGTGGTCAAATGCTGTGCCTATGAATTATTAAAAAAAAACTTGTAAGGTACTTGTAAGGTGTGGAATGAGCTTCCACCAAGTGGTCTTTGCAGAGCTACAAAATGCAGCACTTAAAAGGTTCAAAAGAGTATTATCACAGGGTAAGCAATGCATCAGTGGCACATCTAGTGTTGCAGATGTCCAGAAGCTACAGTAACCTTTTCCGAACAGGAGCACCGTGTGCCTGTTTGCTACCTATATAGCATAAAAGGTTTCAGGGGTGGAACGCTCATAGCGAAGCACGACTAGCCGTTTCTAACCGATCGGTAAAGTAGAGCAACGTCCGCTGCGGTCACTACTTTGATGGGTGACCGCTACAGCAAAAAGTGGTATATACAACTGAGCGCTACCGTGCTTCGGAGGGCACGTTAAGCCGTCGGTCCCGGCTGTTGTCTTAAGACAATAGTCATACCATAACCTGTTCTTTTCTCGCAAAACAGGAGATTCCCCACAGTTACTATGACAACGCATGTCGTGAAATCACATGCCAAAGAGACTGCATGTAAAGCTACCTTAGCTTAGTAATGAGGTACTATGAAAGAGCAAGAGTGAGCTTCACTGCATGTTTGAGCTGTCTCTTTCTATTCCTGTATTTTAAAATGCTTGTAACTTTGACATTTTTTGAGATATTGAATTTTTTTCACGACTGTTTATTTTTTGTGGAATTTTATTAGTTTATGCAATAAAAAAGTTGCAGGCAACTAGCCTATTGAACATGCCACTATTACCATTGTATAGTAGAATCACGTCAAGTATAATAATCAGCCCACAGAGCATTAAAAAGAATGACGCTCGCATCACGGGGGGCGAAGCGTATTTTTTTCCGTGGTCTGTGGATCATCCCAATATGTTTCCATTTCTGGATCATGGGCCTTCTCCTCATGAAGAGTATGGTGGCTGTAACCCACCACGCTGGCCAAGTGCAGGTTGGCGGATGACACATGTCCTCAAACTTTTGTGATTCTTGGACATGCCGGCTTCCTCACTATGTTTCCCTTCACCGTTGTAAGAGAGAGTGCAACTTCTGTATATAACTTGAAGTCATTGGTGCAGGGCTAAGTGGGGTTTGAACCTGGATGCGTCGGTTTGGAAGTCGCACGGGCTTCCACTGAGCCACACTCACACATCTATGAACGTTATATTTTATTGAAACAAAATCTTTACATTAGTATTTCAAAAGATCGACACTGCGAGCCTTTCATATATTAGGTTGGGGAAAAAGTCTTTTCGCATTATACTAAGTATGAACTTGTAATAAAATCTCTTTGGCTATTATACTATTTGTATCTGGCTGGTTTTGGTATCATAAAAAGTTTAAATTTTAAAGAAGAATTCTATATTCTAATTAAGAAAATGTGTGATTTTTATTTGTTTTTCGTACTGTGAAGATGAGTGAGTGAATCTAATGAAGAAACTCGATACATTTTAAAATTTTACTACAGAAAAGGTAAAAATGCAACGCAAGCCGTGAAAAAAATATTTGCGATGTTTATGGACCTAGTGCAGTGTCTGTGAGAGTAGCACAAATTTGGTTTAAGCGTTTTCAATCCGAAAATTTTGATGTCATAGATGCACCTCGCTCTGTTCGCCCTATTACGGATAAAATGGATGCCATTTTTGAAAGAGTGGAGCAAGATCGGCATATCAGTAGTCACAACGTAGCTGAAGAACTGGGAATTGATCACAAAACAGTTTTGACGCATTTGAAAAAAACTGAGTACACAAAAAAGCTCGATATTTGGGTACCTCACGAGCTCACTGAAAGAATCCTACTGAACCGTGTACTCATTTGTGATTCTTTATTACGACGTAATGAAACCAAACCATTTTTGAAGAAGCTGATAACTAGTAATGAAAAGTGGATCACGTACAACAAGAATGTGCAAAAAAAGTCGTGGTCAAAGGCCGGTCAGGCTTCACAGACTGTGGCGAAACCCGGGTTAACTCGCAACAAGGTGATGCTGTGTGTGTGGTGGGATTGGAAGGGCATTATTCATTATGAGCTGTTACCACCAGGCAGGACCATCGATTCTGAACTCTACTGCGAACAACTGATGAGATTAAAGCAAGAAGTTGAGAGAAAGCGACCAGAATTAATCAACAGAAGGGGTGAGGTTTTTCATCATGATAACGCTAGACCTCACACATCTTTAGCCACTCAGCAAAAATTAAGAGAGTTTGGCTGGGAGGTGATAATGCATCCGCCGACCTTGCACCTTGCATGTCAGGTAGAAATCTGAAGGTGCAAGGTCAGGATCTTGCACCTTCAGATTTCCACCTGTTTCGGTCTCTTCAGAATTCTTTAGGCAGTGTCAGGTTAACATCGCGAGAGGAGTGCCAAAACTAATACTTATTGCGGTTTTTTGATCAGAAGCCCCAAAACTTCTATAGCAATGGGATCATGTCCCTACCTACTAGATGGCAAAAAGTTATCGAACAAAATGGTACCTACATACTTTAGTTAAATGTAAATAAACTATATTAAAAAATGTTTTGAATTTTCTTAAAAAATGCGAATAAACTTTTTCCCCAACCTATTAGATAAAAATAACTTCGATCCACAGAATCAACAGTAAATAAAAACTTACTGAAAACAGCTCTACCTTATATGCAGCTCATATGTATAGCTTATAAATAAAAGCGCAACACTTTAACTACTGTAAAGGTTTCAACTGGTTCTTGATATTGCAGAATTCTGGACTCAACGTTACAAAATGTCCGCGCCCACGCAAACATATAAAAATATCGTTCTTTTAACTAACGTTCATTTGGATTGCGTAATTAGAATTCAAAATTTATTTTTGTAGAAGATTAATGTGTTTAGACTTTATGATACTCTCTTCTAGCGATTGTTGTGAAGTAAACACCTACGCAGACAATATTTGTGTTCTAAATTTCACAAGACTTTTACTGAAATCTAGCTCAATGTTAACATCTCCGAAAATATATAATTCAGCACTTAAGGAGCCTATTTAATGATAAAATAATATTGAATAAGTCAACAATTTAACGCCTCATTTATTCAGGTTACGATAAACTGCGTGAATCAAAGTAACTTAGTTAAAAATTAGGAATTAAATGTACCTTTAAACACATTAAATTAAATTCACCAAAACACGACCAAATAACAATTTCACGGCCTAGCATCAAAAACGCTAATTTTCAATCAAGGCGACTCGTTCGCCGACGGAGTTAGAAAATTATTAATTTCTATGCAAAGTACCCGCGTGCGCCGCTTCCTCGGTCATTAACATACTTCTGTAATTACTTTGGGGAATGTTCACTTACACGGCTCACTTCGGAATTACTGCGGCACTTTTTTCGCTTTTCTCGTTTGCCAAGATGGTCGCGCGGATGGGCGGAAAGACTGACGAAACGCGAGGTAGGCGCCCGCGCACTTACGGGCGGGCGTTGAATGAAGCTTTGTTATCCGTGTGTTATTATAATAGTGATAATGACATTGCGAGAGGTGAGACAGGTGTACCAACCAACCTGCGAGCAGTCGGCCGCGGCGGGGCAGGCGCAGCGCACGTTTCTAGACCTCCTAGCGAGCGCTCCTTCACCGACTGATCCCAACGCCCACACCCGTTGCTATTTTTACCCGCTTATAATTTTATTGTTTGAGCAAAAACCCAGAAAGCGACAAGTTCGCGCGACGGCCGGCACACTAATGCCAACGAATGTTTCCAGAATTTAAACACTTACTAACTATATGATCTGTTATAGCAATTCCAGCGTCACGCATTTACATTCGGTCAAGTAAACAGGGGGCGATAAATAAAACAATTGAATTTGGTCCAAAATCGAGTAACCTTAATTTGTCCATATGTCGGCGGGTCGGTCAACTGTCTCCACATTGCCACAGCTCCAATAGGTATTCGAAAATATTTTCGCCAAATTGCAGTTGGATCGTCTCTTGCGTCAGCTCTCCAAACATGCGAGTGAAATGATAAATGTATCCGCTATTTCCGCAGCGAAATTAGATTTGTCCTTTTTTAACTTTAGTCGTACTGTTTTTTTACTAACGCTGTTTTACTTAAAATCCGCTGGAGCGATCTAATTTTTTTATATTTCTATTGAAAATCTAAGGGTAACCGGGAAATGTAGTACAATAACAGTTTATTCACACCCGCTTTCCATCAAGCGGGCTATATACTTTTATTCATCACACAAACAAGAATGTTAACTACATTTGTTTACAAAAAAAGATTTCTTTCATTCAAGTGACTCCATCGACGTGGAGCAGGCGTCCATTCTTTAAGATACTCTGTGGAGTATCTTAGAACACATTTTGCTTCAACATATACTTCTTTCCTCGACGACTAGCGGTCTAGTAACAAAACAATTTAGTTTCTCAGCCTTGAAAACCGGTCTAAAAACTAGGTTCACGTGACAAATCGGCTATTGCCAATACGCTTTCCTACGGTATTTGTAGTTTGCCCAACAATCTCTGGCTGACATAATAACAAAGTTCGCCGCCAAGCTTAGCGGAACATAAAATAAAGAGAAATTCTTTTTAGAGACACTCTTGGCAGTGATAAACATTGATCATGAACATGAAGAAGCTGGGAAAATCGACGTCACTGTTTTTACTACAAAGATAATCATAACTCAAGTCAGTTTTATGTTCATAATGGATAAAAATTAAAATATTCATCAGTTCATCGTGTCGACAGTCCGAGTCTGGTTGACGGACGATAACACTTTGAGGACTTTAGAATCACGTTTTTATTACAAAAAAACGAGCCTGTCCAATAGTAACAAAGAAATCCCCCAATCAATCAGTTATAATAGTTATTTATATGTCAAAATCAAGGTTAAGTTCATTACTTTAATATTAAAAATATTTGTGAACAACGGAAGTTCTTTACATAAAACTGTGATCACGTAAACACGCTCCAGGGTTGCCAGTAGCCTTCGACTTTAAAATAAATTCGTCAGTTTTATTGCGCGTACGAGTTACCGCGGCTAGGGTTGTACGTACCGGGAAATGTATACTGTCGATAGCGATAACACGATTCGATAGTTTCCAATTATGCATTTTTTGTAACTGTGTATTGTGTTGAAACTGACAGCTAATACTTACTCTATTATAATATCCTACGGTCACAAATAAATCATTCCAGAGAAAATAATTATAAGCTACGACAGTTTTGTGGAATATTAGCTGTAGGAGAAAAAAGACACGCCATAACACTAATATAACCAGCTGTTGCAACAATATTTTTGTTCTTTTAGCGCATAAGTGGGTCTGAAGTTATTACTTTTTAAAGCTTTGTGGTCTCAAGAATTAGTATCATATATTATAGGTGTAATTTATTAGCTTCTTCTTCGTCGTTTAATGGCTTTCTATCGCTTTTTAGCGATCATTCGGCCAATGTCAAGTGAACAAAAATTTTGTACGGCAATATCATGTCAAAGTCCTATTTTATCAAGGTCAAAACACCATTAGTAAAATGGAGGATATTTTACTGAAAGCTCTGGAAAGCCTTAAAAAGAAAACGGAAATACATGGTTTTGGAACTTGGAACCATTTGCCTAAACTTGTGCACGTTCGTAAACACTTAACGGATAATAATTCACGTTTGATTTGAGAGATTTGGGAATAAATTCAAAATCCACAACATTTTCGGTTTCATGTGAAGAACCAAATTTATTAGCTTTCTGCAGCTGGAATAATCTTTCTAGCGGGCGGGCTGTCAATATTATTGTTGCAGACAGTAGCCACAAATACTATAAACATAGATTACACGATATCACGTTACAACTTGGCGATATAGTGGCAATCCCGCGGAAACCACAATAAAAAGTTGAAGTTGACATTACAACAGCTTTTTTTCTGGAATCATAATCCTCAAATTCTGTTTTCACATTGCTCGATATCGGATTCCGATGTAACGGTATTATTGCATATGATTGAAAAAAGCATAGGTTTCACTAGTGAAATTATGTTGATCAATTTTTATCGATATATCAAGTACACATCTCTAAAATACATTTTCACGGCCTGTTGAACGCATTACGTTGATAATGGCCCACCGGCTAATATACAATGACGTATGCTGGAGCAGCGAAAATATCTGCTGTCCAATGCAGGGGTATAAATCTGATAGGCAACGAGCTTATTGCTGTTTGGAAAAATTGTTGAACCGAAGGGGGTTTTGATTAATTGTTTTCCATCAAAACGGTACTTAAGCTGTATTTTCAATTTTACTTTTAAAGGTTTCGATTGTATTTTTTTAATACTTACACACGTGAGGAACGTTTCACTAACGCGGCAAATTCAAATTTTCTAGCGTTCTTTTGCCAATAAAAGCTTAATTACTAAACGTGATTACATATAAACTAATTTTACGCAAATAAATAGAATGTATTAATAAATTACAATTAAAAGTATCAACTACATATCATTGGTTTAGCGACAAATGGCAATAGACTGAAAAACTAAGATAAAGTTTATTTATTGCCATTTGTCGCTAAACCAATGATATCTAGGAGATACTTTTAATCGTAATTTGTTGATACATTCTATTTCTTTACGTTAAATCAGTTTTAATGTAATCACATTTAATAATTAAGCTATCATTGGCAAAAGAACGCAAGAAAATTTGAAGTTGTCGCGCTAGTGAAACGTTCCACCTTAATTATCAAAATTCGTTTTAGTAATAATTTTTTATTCGGTAAATAGTTCTATGGCCTCCATGCACAATCATTTAGCCAAAGCAAATTTTAGATTAGAGTGGAAAACGAATATGAGTACGTTTATTTATAATTATAAGCACGCACAGTAATTTTGTTACCACCATATACTTATTTTTTGGAACTTTACTTTTTTTTGGCTCCTTACCGGGAGGTTAGGAATCTCAAATGGCTGTCAATAAAAGTGAAACCATGGAAATCGCTTAACATCAGGTGAACGACTAGCTCGTCACGTCATTAATTAACAAAACAATACTTATGCCAGCTATCGAGTGAGACAACGTTTAAGCAAAAGAATTGGGTTCAAAATGTGAATTTCAGCTACGCCAAGTTCTACGAGCCTACGCTGCGCCTCTACGCTGCTACGAGCTATGAGATTCATATTATAGGTTAGAATAGAATCTCAGACAAACTAAGTGCCTTAGAAAAAAACATCTAATGTTAAAATACACAAAAATAGTAGAGATGTAGAAGATGTGCGTCGGCAACGTCGATAACTTTACCAATATATACGGGCAGTTTTCTTCTTTGTTACCTATAAAATAAGAAATATATTGGAATACGTTTAATTTACTCATAAGCCAACGTGCTACGCCTTTGAACGCATATGAGTTGCAGTAAAACGTAGGCCTAATCGTACATAAAAAATTTTGTTGATTTTGCTCCTTTTGCGTGGGACTTAAAAACTAGGTAACAGGTTGCATTCATTTCTTGTGTTTCACACAAAATGCAAAGAATACACAAACACAAGTTTTACAGCCGCAATTAAACGTACATACAAAAAACACAAAATAATTTTATTGTGGGTGTTCCGTCTCAAACAAAAAGTAGAACATCTTCAAACGCACAATAAAAGTTTTATACCATTATTTGAGTATCAACATCAATAAAAAACGCTCAATTAAATAATATGTTTTAACAGGGAAATCAAGAGAAAATCGAGCGAAATATAGCTCTCGCTTTCCGAGTTAGTGTTTTGTAGACCAGATTTCTACCAACCCTTTCTTAGTTACTTCTTGTCTTGGATATTGTTTATATCTAAATATTTCTTTTTTAATAAAACTGTCCATTGTATGAATCAAGATCGGCTGTCGTATTATGTAAAAATTGCAACAGAAATAGCAAAGCAACAGCAGTACCAAAGCAACAACAAACACTTAGGAATCGGTCACAGTCGCCCGCCTGTTGCTCGCCTGTCACTGAATTCACTTTGGCCTTTGATACTAGCGCCACTAGCAACAGGACAGCAACACTTGGAAAACAAAATTATGCACTTTTTAGTTCATCGATTGTCCGACAATCGATGATGATGATGGGCTCGGTGATCTAGCGCTCGATCGCTTTCTGCTCTGCCAAAGTGACGTTTCACAGCAATAATTGCGAAATTAACGCCTATTGCAAACTTATTGCGAGTTAAGTAATTAGCTAGCCGGTAAATCAATTTTGAGCTGTTACATTAGACACAGAGCATACCTACAACTGTTTAGACGTGTTCGAGACTTAGCAAATGTATATCGATAATGATGAAATTTAGCCTTGGCGAGACGTACAGAGATATATACATTGTTGTCACCGCGGAGGTCCCATAGCAACTTTCATAGACCTCCCCCAGCCACTTTGAGCGGCTGCTTGCCTCCTGCATCCATCGGCTTTTACCAGATCAATGCTCCACCGAGTGGGGGGCCGGCCTACGCTGCGTTTTCCGGTTCGTGGTCGCCACTCGAGAACCTTTCTTCCCCATCGGTTGTCAGTTCTACGAGCGACAACGACTTTACTTAGTAGTAAAAAAAACTGCAATAGTTCTTCTATAGGTTGGTATTACCAATTTGCCAGATTAGGTGTACTACCGCCAAGCTGTAGTGTACAACACTGACTGCGATTCGATTTGAAGGGTACTGTAGCTATTGAAAGTACTCGGCAAGCTCTCGTTTTCTTTTGACCTCTCACAGTCTAGAAATCGGATGACGTGCGCACAGCAAAACCTTATAACTAGACTCCCAAGTAACACTTCCACTGTTACAGGTGGTCGCGTGACGTTAAACATCGGACGAACCACTAGCTTGTCAAATCATTCAGTTTAGGTACATAAAACCACAGACCAGCGAGGTAATTACGTGAAATTTGCAACAGCAATGCAACAGCAGTAGCAAAGCAACAGCAGTAGCGAAGCATACATGCTCGACACCACTAATGATGTATGACAGCAATCATCGCGCAATTTACGCCTGTTGCAAACCTGTTGCGAGTTAGGTAATATGCCCGCAGGTCTGTGCATAAAACTGAAATCACTGATTAGGTAGCTATTAGAAGATCTGGCATCCGATCATTCGAGATTCCTTGAGTTAATAACTATTTCCGTTCCTTACAACATTACACTAAAAGAGACCCATTATTTTCGAATAATAATATGCAAACGTGTTAATATTTACAATGCTTTTGTTTTCATGAAATATATAAATATATATATACACAATATATAATAACTGCAACAGGTTCATTGTAAACAACATTGTTGAAGCAAAGAAAACCGAACAGTTGTGGAGGAACCTAGTGGTTATTTTAATAAGACACTTGAAAAGCAAAAGAAGGTTAGGGTTCTCGGAAAGCCTGTATAATTTTTCATACGACTAGAACTAAAGTATAGATGGCACACTCCAAAGTAGAAGCCAAAAACTGATGCAAAATCGTACATCCATATCATAATGCTATTTTCTAAAGTTAGTTGAATCCAATTTCCAATTTGTTTAAACTTACTAATACTAAATAATTTGTAGTGTAGGAGAAATCGCAATAAAAATAGAATAGTTTTGGTATAAAATTAGAGCGAGACTTTCCCGTCTGTCATTCGAAATTTTTATCACACAACGCATTTATAATTGTATCTTTTCATAACCATCTTCATCCCGAAATTCTCAAGAAAGCTTGGACTAGTAAAAGCGTTGTGAACCGACTAGATCTATCAATGTCGTCGTCAAGGTCGGTGCGCGGACGCAGCGCGGATATTTTGAGCTAGTTGCGCAATGGACGTCACGCGAGGGACGGATCAAGGACGGGGGCCGGGGGATTTAAGACGAAATATTGGTTACGTTTGGTTTAATAAATCTAGAGTTCGTTCAAATTAGTTATTTCACAGGTAACGCGATTATGGGATCGATGATTTTCATAAGCGTTTGTACTCCAAAACAATAAATCCAAAAACAAACAAAAGTCATTGAGATTTAAAAAAGTCAATAAATAGTCTTTCTTTACATCTAAGTGTCTTTTTAGGTAGGCACCCGGCTACTTAAACCTTTATAATTTATTTCATTTTGCAAATCATATTCTTAATATTAAATCATCTTGAGGTATAAGTTTCATATACTAATATTACAGGACCCGTTTATAAAACCCTCCAGCAACTCTACCAAACTATGTATCAAGATTTGGCCCTTCTTAAACCTGAGTCCATACCTGTTTTCGACCGCTTTCTTCAGTCACGTTTTCCTCTGCTCCAGCTAATTACCGCCATTTCTTCCGCTTTCCGCTTCAACTTTTTACATGTTAAAAAATATTCATGAGAAGATGTCGGCTATAAATATACCTCATTTCCGTGGTTATGGGCATTCATTCATCATCCAGTACTTTTTTTGGATTCGCCTTTGTGAAAAGAAAGAGTGATGCTCTCGACTCAGCACGTAGCGAAGCTGACTAATCATCAGCATCAGCTAAAAGCTTTCCACAGCTAATAGGCATTTCCCATTGAACATGCGATTTTTGTGTTAGTGGTATTTTGGGAATTTTGGTGCTATTTTCATCGGTGCCTTTAAAATTGGTACTTTCACCCACACTATGAATTCTTCATTACGCAACCCTGCTGTTTGATATAACAATTATATCCAATGGCTAACTTCCCCTTATCAGGTAATGGGTCTGATTATTTTACACCTTATAGGTATAATAATCTGTAGTCCCCTATTTTCTGGAACAAATATTTGATTATTCAATGATATCCATTTGCCTGCTATCAGTATTATGTGATCAGCGGCAAATCAGTACCCGCCTAACTGAAAGTGATTACCGTAGTCTTTGGACATCTGCGACAATAGGGGGCATTGTCAACGCGTTGCATGCTCCATTATTATCATATCAACTCACTTTTATGCGACTGACCTAGGTCCATAAAAAGCCAAGTACAGGACTGAAATCTATACTATAATGAAACTGTAACTGGGCTAAATCTGAACGTTGAATATTTTTTGAAAATTTTCTGGCTGTCTGTCTGTCTCTTTGAACACGCATCACGCTGGAACTACTGTACGGATTTCGCTGAAATTTGGTTTGGTTATTGTTAATTTATTAGAACAACATTTAAGATACTTTATATTATCTAAAATGGCCAAGTGCGGGTTGCAAAAAATGATATGGATGTAATTTTTATGCAAGGTTTTTTTGTTTGTATAGTTATTTTTTGTTTATACTCATCCTGTCGAAGGGAAGATGGTAGGGAAAGGGAAAAAGATTCGCCTGCCTCCCTTCCATTGCCGTCCCATCCATTCATCCTTTTCCCCTAGATATCTTTTTCCCTTTCGCTTCCCTCTTACCCATAAACAGGGTGAAAGCGTAAAACTAATTAACCCGTGCAAAGCCGGGGCGGGTCAGCTAGTCACAAATAATTGTGATAAAAATGCACCAACAAACCATTTATAGAAACGCTTGATACGCTTTTCAATCACAGTTACAATGTATAAACATTGTGCAAATCTCAAAGCAGCTTCCGTTTGAACAATTCTTCAACTAAAATTAGTGGCTTACGAAACCCGATTGTTTACTACCCATGCGTGTTACTACGGCCTCGGTTCTCACGTTGGTTCACTTTTGGGACAGCCCTGTCTATTACATAATCAGGTTTATACTGAATGAACCAAAATACCACGAAAAATAGTTATTCCGTGAGTCCAATATGAATTCTTTGGATACGTAGCCGGCGACGTCGCCATGGTACCTCGTGAGTTAGGGCTCTAAAATATAAAGTTTTGCGTGATATTGCACTGCGTGCGTCATCCTGACACATTAGCGCGATCAACGCAGTCTAGTGTATTATACCGGGTGGCGCAAAAGTAAAGACCCTATTTGGTTCAGCTATAACATTTTTTCTAAATTAGAAAACTAGATTTAGGTTTTTTTAAATGTATATTTGTGCCATTAAATTTCGTACCATTAGGATTTAAAGATGATGTCTTTTAAATGGTGACCTCCAGAGTTGATACACATTTGAGCCCTATTTATGACATTTTGCATAACTTGCCGTAACACTTCCTGCGATATGTTCGTTATTTCTTGACGAATGTTTTCTTTTAGAGCTGCGAGAGTCTGTGGCTTGTTCACATACACCCGAGATTTCAAAAAACCCCAAAGAAAGAAGTCTGGACTGGTCAGATCGGGTGATCTTGCAGGCCAAGGCAAATCGCCAAAACGAGAGATAACTCGGCTTGGAAAAGCGTCCCTCACTAAGTCCATAGTGTCGCGCGCTGTGTGTGCCGTAGCGCCGTCTTGTTGAAACCAGATGTGCTCCAGCCCCAATTCGTCCAAACTGGGTATCAAAAACTCACGTAACATGGTTCTGTAGCGTTCTCCAGTGACAGTTATCGCATTGCCTCCAGCGTCTTCGAAAAAATAGGGTCCGATCACTCTGTCAACACAGATGCCACACCATACAGTAACTTTTAGTGGGTGTAGAGGTGTTTCTTGAATAATGCGCGGATTATCAGTGCCCCAGAACCGAGTATTCTGCTTATTGACATGCCCTGAGAGATGGAAATGCGCTTCGTCACTCATAACCAATTTTGAAGGAAAATCATCCTCTTCAAGGTTGAGGTTTATGACGCGCTGGCAGTAATCTAGACGAGCTCGGTGGTCAGCAGGCAGCAGTTGATGAGTCATTTGAGTTTTATACGGGAACATCTTTAAGTCTTTCACCAAAATACGCTGCAGGGTCCGTCTGGAAATGCCCAATTGCGTGGCACGTCGCCTCGTTGATGTTTCTGGACACTCTTCCACATCTTCGCGCACAGCATCGATATTTTCAGCTGAACGGCCTGTTCTTGGTCTCCCAGACTTAGGTCTATCCAATGTTGAGCCAGTTGCTTCAAGGCGTGTGGCAAAGCGTCGAATTGTGCGACCAATCGGTGCCGGACGGTGGGGAAATCGTCGACGAAATTCACGTTGTGTTCTTATCACTGATGAATTATTCCGTAAGAACATTGACACAATTATTCCACGTTCTTGGGGAGTAAAACGGTCCATGTTTATTTTCAGTGTATTTTACATTTGTTCACTACACAATTTTCAACAACAGAATGACAGAAAATGTCATATAAAAAAAATAATAGTATTTTCTTTAGTGCCAGTACTTTTGCGCCACCCAGTATAATAAGATTTTATCACTAGCTATAGTGCCCTTGAAACCGGCGGATCATCACAATACTGCTTGGTGGAAGAATATCTGTCAAAGCGGTGGTATAGGCGAACTGTTGCAGAATAGCCCTAGCACATATCTACACCTATTGTGAAATCGTCCGCAATGGGCTTCCTTCGTCCTGAAAGAGAACAAATGCTTATGGCGCCGTGTATCGTGTAGCTGTGTCGCGGGACGGGTGGTGTGACCTGATTCCCCACGCGCCTCCTTGCATTGACTTGCGTATCCTCCTTGGAAGGAAGTGTCGTTGATGCGCACGCATCCTCTCGTGAGTGTATTTTTTCTTGTAATGGAAAATTGACAGACGCCTACTAATGAGGAGTTTTATTTAAAAAAAATAAATGGTGTTTTATGTATGACCCAATAGATGGCGCCAGTTGTGGTTTTACCAAAATCTGTCACTGTCACTGTTTCAAGCATAGACCACTGGTTATAGAAAATGTGTCACGATACTGACTGACTACTCTAAACTGTTTCGTTTGTTCTATTTTCGTTGCGCGATACCTCGGCTTAATTTTGGATCATAATATTAACGTTTATCTGTCTTGCAGTTCTGCTGTACTTCAATTTACTTAAGAATAATGCACCACAGACTACTTAGGAGATACTACAGACAATGTACTCGTTGTCCACTCAACTGAATTTGACATTTCTTTGTAGGTAGTCTAAGCATTTTCTTATGTTTAAACTACTCTGTGGTTTGAAAGACTTAAACTATGTACTTACAGCGCCATCTAGAAAAGAAGCGGAACTAGTGTTTTTTTTTTAAATAAAAAGCCTCATTCAATAATTTAATAAAACACGGATGCTTGGATATTTAGCGTTTTATTCGAGCTATCCGTTTAATATAAAAAGATTTTAATAATAAATAAATAAATAAATAAATAAATGCTATAACAAAAGCAGTAACATTGTTATTATCAACCGGTGCATCTCTTTTTCTATGTAAACGTATAACGTGGCGAGCCAGTCGTTCGCCTGATATTAAGCGCCACGGCCGCATAACGTCGCAGTACCCAAATTGCCAATCGGACCTTTAAGGACTCTAACTAACCGAAACCCCATGGCGTCGACGCTACCTCTGGCTACCTTCGGTTGCCAAGTGGAGTAGCCCGTCGCTAATCTTTCTGTATCAAAACTCATTTTTCCCACAAAACACGTGTGCGCTGTGCGTTCGTCTTGGCGACCGGTTGGACATAGATTTAGTGAGACGCAGCTTGCTGGTGTATATTTTATTGGCGACGTTGCCAGTGGGCCAGGTGTCCTATCTCCACAACTCCGTCTAATTGACCCGTTGGTTGTGGCTACGTTTCCAAATTGGCGACGTTGCCAAACCGTTGCCAAGTGAGTTAACTGCCATACATTTCAATATGAATTGTTTGGATACGTAGCCAGCGACATTGCCATGGCATCTCGGGAGTCAGGGCTTTAAAATATAAAGTCTTGCGTAATATTGCACTGTGCGCGTCATCCTGAGACATCAACGCAGTCTAGTAATTAGATTTATATAATAAGTTTTATCATATAAATTACTGGGCATATAAATCTTATATGCCCAGTAATTTTACTAGCTATAGTGCCCTTGAAACCGGACTATCACAATACTGCTTGGTGGAAGAATATCTGTCAAAGCGGTGGTATAGACGAACTGTTGCAGAAAAGCCCTAGCACCTACCTACACGTACCTATAGTGAAATCATCCACAATGGGCTTCCTTCCTTCATTACAAATTAACGTAAACTAAAAATGATAACTAAATTCTATATGTGGACATTTCACACAGCGCCATCATGCAAACTAAGCAAAGCTTGTACCACAGATAATATGATACACTATACTAGTACTTGTACTACGTTAACCAGATAACTGATAGAATACTTACATTTTGTTTGTAAATACATACTTACAATACAATATAACACCCAGACAAAGAACAAACATCGATGTTCATCTTACAAATGTTTGTCCTGAGTGGGAATTGAACCCACAACCTACAGATCAGATGGCAGGGTTACTACCAACTGAGCTATCAGGCCAGTCAAAAAAAAACAATAATATCTAGTTGCTAGATTACACTGCAGTATTTTTAATCATGTGCTAGATCTCAGTGTACCTAGGTGACCTGTCGCATTAAACTCTATCGTTCCATTGAGAGTTTCAGCACTAATGGCCAATAATTTTACATCTCCCGTCAAAACAATACTATGTTCTCAATGTAAAATTAAACATCTTTAATTTATAATGCTTTTAGTAATGTCGCTTAGTAGTTGACTTCACCAGCGTGAAGTGTGGGTTGAGTAATTAGCGATTATTATAGGCGGCGGTTGTATTCGCATTTGTACACTTACAATCTTTAACACGTCATGTTATGACCCACTTGTGAATTTTCGAAAGTGTTTTCTTACTCAACCCTTACGTCATAAAAGGAAGACACCCTCCAAATATAATTCAATAAATAAATATAATATATATTAACATTTAATAAAATCTCTAACTCCAGTGGCTTCGGCTGATATGTTGTCTGTTAGTCAGTCAGCCAGCCATTAACTCTCGACAAAGCCTTTTACATAAAACGCGAAGATGTTTCCCTTTCTGGATATTTATTCGGTAATATATGCTTCCACTAGGTAAAGGAAAGTAAATTTTTATTTGCCAAAAAGATTAGGTTACTTGCAATTCATAATTTAGGCTGTAACTACCACGAGAGGGAGATACATAAATTGTAATATTAAAATAAAATAGTCCTAGTAGAGACATAGACATAGTGCATATTTGAAAGAAAGAAAGAAAGAAAAACGTATTTAAATGCAACAGACATAAAAATAATAATATAGATTTACAGTAGACAGACGATTTATACTGTTACAAATCGGCCCCAACTCAGCATGGTGCTAGTTCTTACGAACCGGCGCTGATCTTCCGTTGGGACTGCTTAGTGAAGGTACTACTAGGTACTAGGTAGGGTATTTGTAGGTACTTAGGTGTAACAATGGACCAAACTCGGCTATGCCTGTATCTTGGTGGCCCGTTTGCACAGCTAACAATTAGGTAGGTATTTATTATCTGGCACGCGACTTGTGTGTTTGTGGATTTATAATGGTAGAAGCTAATCCGTGCAAGTAGTGCAAGTAATTACTAATAATAAATAGGTAGATCAGTTGAAATTGCCTGCGTGTGAGGAGGTAATGAAATGAAATGAAATGAAGATAATGGACCAACGATCAAAACCGCGGGGAGCCGATGAACCCAGCAAGCAAGCAGCCACTCAAAGTAGTGCGCTATGGGGGATGTTCCGCAGTAGACGTCTTCAGGCTGTTGGTGATTTGGTAATAACTTGAGCATCACTGATCTGTTTTTTTTTACTTCTTATTAGTTATAATAGTGATTTGGCTAGATTATCATAGCGTAATACCTACTTTTTAGTGAGAATCTAGCCAAATTCTTACTAACAAGTAGGTAAATTTACGTTATGGTCAATAGAGAGAAACAGCGTAGGTAGAGTAAAGACACCACTGCTATCGCAAATACAATAAAATCCATCCTGTTTTCGTGCAGTGTAATTTGTTGGCAACGAAGTGATAATAACAAGTACTATACATACATACTTTAAACATTTGATTATGTATAATTATTAGGTAGAGCATAGCTGAGGTGTCGATGACCCCGAATATTTGAAACAATTTTCAGTAGCGAACGTCTGTCGGCTGTCAGATTGGATTTACGTTTATTGGTTTGAAATCTAAATGCAGAGGATAAACGGCACACTCGTAAAATAAATGCAGTTTCTTGAAAACTTATTGTCTCGGATGCCAGTGGGTTTCACAACATTTTTATTACATGTATTAACGAAGTGTCTACTGATTAATTTGAATGTACTTACAGGAAAAATTTGAATGGCCAATGTAATTTGCAATAGCCTCTATCCGTCCTTAAGGCTGAGACATGCTTTTCTTAAGCTACCGTTACAAGTGATCTCATGTTGAAATTCAATAAGTAACCGTGGTGGGTCCACCCAGAACAAAATAAATGGGTGATCAACCAGGAATTTCACTTAAAAAATTAACAGCAGTGGAACATTTTGGGGTATCAAACCGGAATAGACCAAATTTATCCTTCACCTTTACAAACAACTTTTTTAAATTTCATACCTATTCATGGTTTTTTTTATGAGAATGAATGACGTGACGAGCTAGTCGTTCACCTAATATTAAGCGATACGGCCGCCAATAACAGTAACAGTGTCACTCGGAAGTTTAAAATGATAACGTTTCGCGTGACACTGCACTGCGCACATCATCCTGAGACATCACACAGTCTAGTAATCAGATTACTAGACTGTGAAATCAGGTCATAGTCTCATTTTCCCAGTAATTTCACTAGCTACAATTCCCTTCAAACTGGAAAACAGCAGTGCTTACACACTACTGCTTGGCGGCAGAATAACTGGCAAAGCGGTGGTACCTACCTAGACGAACTTTGCAGAAAAGTCCTACTACCTAGAAAATGTGCTATGAACAGTCATCATCATCATTAACAGCCTGAAGACGTGCACTGCTGAACATATGCCTCCCCCAGAGCACGCCACCTTGAGCGGCTGCTCGCCTCCTGCATCCATTGGCTCCCCGCGGCTTTCATTGCACCAGGTCGTCGGTCCACCGAGTGGGGGGCTGGCCTACGCTGCGTCTTCCGGTTCGTGGTCACCACTCGAGAACCTTTCTTCCCCATCGGTTATCAGTTCTACGAGCGATGTGGCCTGCCCATTGCCACTTCAACTTACTAACTCTAAGAGCTATATCGGTCACCTTATTTCTCCTGCGGATCTCCTCGTTCCGGAGCTTATCTCGCAGGGTAACACCGAGCATAGCTCGCTCCATAGCTCGCTGCGCGACTTTGAGCTTACTAATGAGGCCAACAATAAGAGACCATGTCTCAGTTCCATAAGTCATCACTGGCAACATACACTGATTGAAAACTTTCGTTTTCAGGCTCTGCGGCTATGAACAGTATCATATTAATAGTGTGACTTAAATCTCTGAATAAATGTGCTACCTATATTATTGGCCACAACTCGCGGTTTTGGTAGCGTCGTTAATTGAGAGATTATTGAAAATCACTCCAGTCATCATGGTCAAGTTATACATTAACACAAAAGCTTTTTTTATGTAAACGAATGACGTGACGACATAGACGTTCGTTTGGTGTTAAGCGTCACGGCCGCCCATTACAGATTACAGTGTCAATCGGAACTCTAAATTAATGTTTCGCTTGACACTGCGCACTGTGCACGTCATACTGAAACATCACACAGTCTAATAAATATTTCTAGAGTTTCTGTGAGATCAGTTCGTAAGTTTCAGTAACAGATAACGCCTCCCGATGATTAGCAGTATCGCCTAGGTCTACTGTTTACCATTACAATGTATAAAAGCTGTGGTGGGATCAAGATGCTAAACGAGTCTTATCGTTTGGCCTCGATGCTCTGCATTTCACATAGGCAAATTTCAGTGGTGAAGAAGAAAAATATGATTGCATAAAAAAGAAAGAAAGAGCATTTTTTCATCAGTGCTTTTTGAGAATACCTCTAAAGTTCTTGCAAACATTAAAATAAATTATCAATTCAGATTTAATATACTCTTTATATCCTGTTTAATTTATTTCCGGACTATGCAATAATTCTTTTTAATTTCCCACCACTGAAATTGTTTTATTGCGACTTTTGGCTCTTTAATGCACCCCTGCAGCAATTGTTTGCAATTATTTGGGATCATTTTATGCCGCTGTTTGTTTCATGGCTCCAGTGAGTAATTGATATCATTCCGCCAATTAAAATTTTCAATAAATCATGAAGTGCTATTGGAATCGAATATATTATTTTGTTTTAATATGAAAATGGTTCATCATCAATTTTATTATTTACAGGTAAATAGTTGCTATAGTAACGCGACTAGTACGTGTTCAAAATATGATAGTTATATAGAATATAGTAGGTATAATACACATTACTGCAGCAGCCAGCAACAGAGGCATTGATGGACGAACGTGTAAATGTGGGCCAAGGCACACATACATAAGTCCATAAATGCCTAGTTGTGGGCAAGGCTTGTATAGTACTTTTCTCAAATAATTCGCGGAAATTAAAACTAAGTAGTAGGTCTAGGCAGAACTTAAAATTTGAAAATATTTTTTTATCACGAAAAATGTTGTCTGTAATTAGTACCTTTATTCTAAGGTTGTGTATACTATTATTTATTTTATGCATATCCTGTTAGCTTCTCACTGACGTGAAATTAATCTGACAAGCGAAACAAAACAAGGCATGTTAAGAATTAATTTAGTAAATTAGGCCAGACAGTAATTTTTTTGCTATGATGAATGAACATTTTTAGAAGAGATCGGAACATCTTATTATACCTATAGGTATTCGCCTCTACGTGTGTATGTCATCAGAACTCCAAAGCGGCTGCGCAAATTTTAATGTATTTTTTTGTGCGTTTTAGTGAGTAGCTTGAGTTTGGATAGCTTAGATAACCCGTGCGAAGCCGGAGCAGGTCAGCTAGCTACGTTTATATTTTTTTACAACTAAATAGGCGTGCATTTGACCGCAGTCTCACCTGATGGAAAGTGACGACGCGGTCTACGGTGGTACATGCTTGCCTAGAAGATACCTATTCACTCGCGACTTGAAGAGCTCCAGATTGTACTTATCGGGAAACAAAGACGCTGGTAAAGTATAAAGTTGAATCTAATCGAGATGACGACTCCTATGTATTTTCTGGGTTTTGTTCCATCACCGTCAATATTATTCGCTAACGAACATTTCTTAATCGAAACCCTACGTTTAACCCTCAAATTAAGTAATCAAAACCCACAGTTTAACATTGGTTAACGATCCACAATACGTAGGGCTGATCAAAACAGCGGGGACCGAATTTATGACACCCCTTTTGATTGGAAACATAATGGAGGTGTATTTACTGGCATCGTTAACCGGGACGACATTATGAGTCAAATCCATTGCTCCTAATTAGTTTGCAGGTATATTAGATAGGATGATATTAAAATCCGTAGGTAGCGATGGTGTACGTGGTGTAGCGATTTCAGTCAAAATCTTAACTATAAACTCGATCACATATGAATCAATGAGCCAATGAGTGGAACACCTTGCCCGGCCCTTGTTTCCAGCTAACTATGATCTGGGAGTCTTCAAGTTGAGAGTGAACAGGTCTTCTAGGCAAGCATGCACCATCGTAGACTGCGTCATCACTTTCCATCAGGTGAGACCATGGTCAAATGCTTTGCCTTTAAAGTATTAAAAAAAACACATAGAAGCATGGTAGCGCTCAGTTATAAACACTATTTTTAATGGTCACCCATCCAAGTAATGGCAGCAGCGACCGTTACTTAACTTTACTGATTGGAACGGGTAGTCGGGTGTGTGAGTGCTATACATTTTTTTACATACGTCCTGGACCCTTACAAGGATACCCTGTATTTAGGCGCCCAGGAACTACGAGGACCATGGTCCCGCTACACCCAGACACGGAACAAGTAGTTGCTCTTTTTTTTCTGTGAAGAAATACTTTTCCTGTCGCGGGAATCGAACCCGCTGCGGCCGGGTTATGAGCCGATCTGCTCAACCTCTACACCACAGAGACTGTATACTATGGCTCAGTTAAAGGTGGCAATGGTTGATAATGATGATGATGATCTATGAAACATTCGTACTATAACAGCTTTCATAAACAAACTTATTTTTTAGTACGAAAGCTATGTCAATTTTTATTTACCTATTTAAATATAAATTTACAATTATGATGACGGTGCATGAGCTAAGATCCACTTCCGATTAAACCAGGTTACTTATAAAATCAGCTAATTTGTTTTGTGCCTTCACTTGCTTACTTTCTATTTTTGTAACTCCCGCTAGGTATGAATGACTAGATTCTTTGTAGTTAATTACTTACATATATTATTTTTAAGGCCCACCTCGCCATCGTACTAGAATGTTGTACTCTTTTTTATAAATAAAAAAATATTTGATAAACACAATAACGCAATTAAAATGGATTATTCAGAGAGACAAAGAGGCAGACATATATACATTTATACAACAGGCGTAAAACGTATAGGTAACGTTTTTCTGAGGTAAAAAATAGCTATTGAAAAAAGAAAGAAAGAAAAAAAATTCAACACTCACATTAAAATTGCATTAATCACGTTAGCCGTCGGTCCCGGTTGTCATAAGAACATCTATGGCAATCGTTACGGGTAGTCACACGTCTGATAGAATCTGACACCTGGTCTAACCATCCCTGTTACTGGTCCCTTCTGGGTTGCGAGGTCAGATGGCAGTCGCTCGTGTAATTCTGGTAGCTCGCCGATACAGGTTAGATTGGGAGCCAACCCCAATAACAAATGGGAAAAAGGCAAAGAGGATGATGATGAATCAATAAATACAAATATGAAAAATCTTAAATAGTAAAAAAAGTACTGTTGAAAAGGGCTAAAGCGCGGCATTATGCCGGTATGGATTAGAAAAACACCCATATCTATAACATATTTTACTGTTTACTTGATACACTACATTTGAGCCGCTGCTGTCCTATTTTCTCCAGATTAAGAGCGATCTAAAATCGCAAGTGTCATCGTAAAGCTGGATTTTTATGAGCACAGGAAAAACAATACACACGACGCGATGTTATTTTTAGGTTTTCGTGATAAAACAACGGAATAACACGTGTGATATGCGGCGGAACTGTGTGGTTAGGGCGGTTTGCAGATACATTTTATTTCAGTAAATACAACTTGGTTACAAAATACGCGTTCTAGCTGTACTAGGTACCTATTTATAATGTGAATAAATTGAACTGCTCGAGATGATGTTATGTAATGTAGTAGACTAGTGACTCCTCAACATAGAACGGCACTGTACTCCGATTCCTTCACTGTCTCTGCAATTCGCCTTTGGAATACCCTTCCTACCCACATTCGTCAGGCATCATCGATAGAGGTGTTTAAATCCAAAGTCTATAACTTCTACCTCGCTCTCCAAAATTAAATCGCGAAGAAAGCAATCCATCTAATTATAAGTACAATTATATGTATGTATATAGGTATAACAAGGTATATATTATATTTGTAGGTATAGTATTATAGTGTGTATTTAATTTTATGTATTTATTGTGTTATTTATACTTTCATCAGTTTAGAGAAATAGTTAAGTTGTTGTTTTTTCTTGTCTTATATTTCTTCAGTATTGCACCACCGCAATAAACAATTCCACAATACACCGGGGTTAACTGGAAGATAATGCTCTATAGCATTAAGTTCGCCTATGTACCTACTATTGTTGTTTGTGCAATAAAGAATTTTCTATCTATCTATCTATAATGGGTTCTTACTTGGGTTGCACTATCTAGGTACAGTCAAGTCTACAGTTAAATTGTTTACTTAAATAGAAACGTTTTGCCATTTAACTATTATTAAATAACGTCGTAAATAGTGTAGCCGATCGATAGTCGACTATCGATAATTAAACGATAGTCTATCGATAGCCGAAAGCAATCGCAACACTATCGAAATGCCTATAAATGGTATTGATACTATCGATAGCTCAAAACGGGAAAATACCATCGATAGTATTGTTGCTTGTGGAGAATAAACTATCGATGGTATCGATTATTTAAGACTATCGATAGTTTTATTTATCATTTGAACAAGCCATACTATTCTTATTCTTATTCTTATTCCGTGTGGGGGCGATAAAGGCCTGCACTGACGTCCCGCTTGGGGTGTATTGTGCATTGGTTTGAGAAGCCATACTATTGGTTAGACTTTTTTAACAACTGAATAGGCCTACATTTGACCGCAATCTCACTCGATGGAAAGTGACGACGTGGTCTACGATAGACTATCGATAGTATCGATACTATCTATAGTTTTTTAATTACGAACAACATTACTATCGATATTATCGTTACATTATTCTTCAAAATGTCGATAGGTAGTATTACACTCATTCGATAGTATTGCCTCATTCTGAGCCATCAATAGACCTATCGATAGTATGGCTATATTGATATTTCGGCAACACTAACCATAACTTATACTTTACTTTAAATTTTTCTTACTAGTTCTTTAGCTTTTCATAGTATTCATGATTGAGAAATAGTTGAGAAATAACTACTAACACAATACAGCCACCAAAGACAATCCTCATCAAATTGTGTCATGAGAGGCACCCGCTTCGTTGTGTGTTAATTAACAATTTCATGATCGACCGGGCCGCGGGATTACAGCCCTGATACAGCATCACCTACGTTGATAGCGAATAGATCCCCATAAATGAACCCACCGATACAACGAACCCGATACAAACAAACTTCGATACAACGATTTCGAGCTTCGATTAAATATAATTATTTACAAGAATGTGTAGAAAAAGCGTTCTTTCAGTTTATGCAATAATAAATCGGCTTATAATATTATACGAGTATAAAGTTGTTGCTCTGGCTTTTATCGAATACAAAAAGAGAAAAAAAAGAATAACGTTTCTCCATTAACTTAATCTTTATTGTGAGCATGATATATTTGCAGACTTTATATAGACATAGAAGTATAGGTAATGGTTTATCATCAGTCGGATGACGCCCACTGCTAAACTTGTAGGCCTCCAAATAGACACCCATTTTGAGCAGCTGCTCACCTCCTGCATCCATCGGCTCCCCGCGGTTCTTACCAGGTCGTCGATCCACCGAGTGGAGGGCTGGCCTACGCTGCATCTTCTGGTTCGTAGTTGCCACTCGAGAGCCTTTAGCAGCTGCTCACCTCCTGCATCCATCGGCTCCCCGCGGTTCTTACCAGGTCGTCGATCCACCGAGTGGAGGGCTGGCCTACGCTGCATCTTCTGGTTCGTAGTTGCCACTCGAGAGCCTTTCTTTCCTATTGGTTTTCAATTTCAAGGTACTAGTTGAATCCATTTAAATCTCATTATTTTATCCTTGTCCATGGTTTATATCTGATAAATATTTTACTGAAGAGCCTGTCGATAACATAAACTTGGTATAATTCCGGTGAGGCGTTAAACTAGTATTCAAAGATTAATGGAACGTCTTGGATTGATTAAACGATGATTACTAGTGGATATCTACTTTGTTATGATAGGTATCGAGGGTTGGTTTATTTCGTTGGCTTTTTATATGATCCGAAGGTTGGGCTGAGTGTCATGTTCTAGAAGAGGCTATTCGTACTGGATACCAGTTACTGGCAAAAATCTTATTAGGTAACAGATTAGGTACGTTATACGTCGAATAATGCTAACCAAAATAACTGTTTTTTTACTTTTATATTTATCCAGCTGTGGTTTAAGTGGCGAAATAAAAATTAAATAGCTAATAAGAAGACGTCTACTGCTGAACATATTCCTCCCACGTAGAGCACCACTTTGACCGGCTACTTGCCTCTTGCATCCATTGGCTCCCCGCGGTGACAGGTCGTCCACCCCAGGAATTACGATCTACGCTGCGTCTTCCAGTAATTTAATAGTACTTAATGCCAAAAATATAAGTGTAATACATAGAATTCGACCTATTTACATTACTAAGTCTATGGTCAAAATACAAATAAATTCGTCATTTTCAGCTATAGCAATTCCTGTCTATTCTGATAACTAATACGGTTTGAATAGTAGAATTGGTGACAGGAAAACAATAGCACTGATCGGATTGCTTGCAGTTCACTGTGGGCTCAATTATTTGCGAGCGATAGTTCACAGTGCGTTGTTGTTAGCGATCCGGGCGGGGGTGGACTCAGTAAGGGGGTATTGGCAAATGGAATGGCAGTAAAAACTTATAGGCAATTCCAAATAATATTACTTAGCTACGTTAAATATTTACTTAAGGGATATTTTTATAAAAACTACTTAACCAAAATTTTACGTTTTTTTTTTGTTTTTGAGTCCATTGAAGAATAATATGAGTCAATAATGATTTAAAAGAAATTAACTTTTGCAGGTTTCCTGGAAAATGACATGCAACACAGTTGCTGTTTTTGTAAATAGCCCTTCAATTTAGCGAACAAAGTCAAAGTTTAAAACAGTGCAGTGCTAAATTTAAAAAAAAGTTTGCCATCAGTCCAACTCAGTCCTACTATTGGAACACTGACTTTATCTCACATGGACAGAGTGGTCATAGTGTAGTCTGCACTTGGCCAGGTACCACGCTGGCTAAGTGCGGGTTAATGGATGACACAACATATTTTCATGTGATTCTTGAACAGACCGGTTTGATCACTTTTTTCCTTCACAGTGAGAGCGAGGCAATTTCCGCACATAACTTAAATGCATATACTAGAATATTTTACCAGCGTCTTTGTTTCCCGATAGGTACAATCTGGAGCTCTTCAAGTTGCGAGTGATCTTCTAGGCAAGCATGTACCATCGTAGATCGCATCGTCACTTCCCATCAGGTGAGATTGCAGTCAAAAGCGGGCCTATTTAGTTACAAAAAAAATAACTTGAAAAGTCATTGGTGCAGGAGAGGATTTGAACCTGGATGCATCAGTTTGAAATTTACATGGGCTACCATTAAGCCTCACTCATATCGGTGGTAAAGCAAGGTCTCTTTTTTTCAACACTAATAAAATCGCAATATATGAAGCCCTTTGGCGTCGCAGTCACTATAGAGTCCGGCCCTGTGTGTAAGCTATGTTTTCTATTTTGAAAAGCGGTACTAGCAAAGTGCGAGTTTTAATCCTTTCGTTGATTGGATTGACTTGTTAGTTATAGTTAAAGTTATAACTCGTAATCGCTATTGGGAAATTTTATCACTTTTTTTTATTTATTTCCAATTGAGTTTATTTTTAATACAGATTTAATATACTATTTAGTAAATAGAATATATCTTGCTAACCCCCGCCCAAATAGAAGAGAGTAATAAGTTTAAGTGGGGCCGGCCCCCCACTCGGTGGACCGACGACCTGATGAAAGCCGTGGAGAGCCGATGGATGCAGGAGGCGAGCAGCCGCTCAAGGTGGCGTGCTCTGGGGGAGGCCTATGTTCAGCAGTGGACGTCTTCAGGCTGTTAATGATGATGATGATGATGATGAATAAGTTTAACGTGTGTATCCTGTCTGTGGCTTCATACGAAAGAACCGCTGGCTAATTACGTAACTCGCAACAAGTTTGCTAGATCACCGTCTGTCGGACAATCGATGAACTAAAAGTGCATTATTTAGTTTCCACTGATTTTTCTTTTTTTGTTTGAAAGGTGATTGACAAAGAGAATGTTCCCAATGATTCAAGGTAAGAATTTGATGAACATTATAGTATGGGCCTTACCGTCGCCTCATACTGCGATTCAAGAAAACTTAAAGTGAATCGCTACAGTACAAAATGTATCTAAAACGATCCAGGTCCTTTTATTCTAATTCATAAAGGGAATGTCTCCACATTGTATTTGTATTTATTTTCTAAGGAAATTAAATTTTATGGAGTCATCAATGATGATAAAGACCACGTGATAAGGTCTTTTACACTCTGTCGCTCCGTCTTCAAGCGCGTTACTTACTTTAGTATTAAAATAATCAAATTATCTTAAGATTTTCGTATTTTATCTACTTTCAAAAATATTACCAACAAACATAATTTATAATGATATGAGACGTTTTTACATGGAGCCAAAAAGAAGCTTTTTTAATGCCGCATCCATAATTACAAAAATTATTACTGTCAATGCAGATGGCTAGATGGCGCTGTGTAAAATGCCCATACATATTTATTTATTTTTATTTATTATTTTATTTTATTTTTGCTGGCCTTATGAGTAAGCTCAAAGTCGCGCAGCGAGCTATGGAGAGGGCTCTGCTCGGGGTTTCCTTGCGAGATAAGAGCCGGAATGAGGAGATCCGCAAGAGAATTACAGTCACCGATATAGCTTTGAGAATCAGCAAGTTGAAGTGGCAGTGGGCAGGCCACATAGAGGCAGGCGCTCGTAGAACTGACAACCGATGGGGAAGAAAGGTTCTCGAGTGGCGACCACGAACCGCAAGACGCAGCGTAGGCCGGCCCCCCACTAGGTGGACCGACGACCTGGTCAGAACCGTGGGGAGCCGATGGATGCAGGAGGCAAGCAGCCGTTAAAGGTGGCGCTAGGAAAATTTCAACTGTCTAATTATCACGGTTCATGAGATACAGCCTGGTGACAGACGGACAGACAGACAGCGGAGCCTTAGTAACAGGGTCCGTTTTACCCTCTGGGTACGGAACCCCAAAAATAATTATCTAGCCTGCTCATATTTAAAATCAAATTCACTCACTGCCATGTCCTCTTGTTCTCACATCGAGGTGAGACAGCTGTATCTTGGCGTTACAGAATCGAGGTTGATTGTATTTCTAGAATCGTTAACTTCTCTGCGATACGACCTTGCATCGAGCTGTAAATCGTCCGCTTTATTTTGTATTTTCGAATTTTATCAATGCGGTCTATTTCCCATACGTATTTTATCTATTTTCCTGTGATTAGGAACATGTAAAAGAGGCGCGCTGTTTTGAAGAGCTGCGTAGAAAAGATACACATAAGTATCACCAGCCAGAAAACGACTACATCTACGTTACGCAGAAGATTTTAATATACTGAGGAAATGCTGCTGTGCATTCTCTGGATTTATCTATGTTGGTGAAAATCAGAAAACTTCATTAATAGCTCAACATCTTTTATTACTCCAACTTCCATTCCTCAGACTTGACAATACATTATACAACAGCATCTGTAGGTATAGGATATATAAGTTTTATATGAGAATGAATGACGTGACGAGCTAGTCGATCACCTGATGTTAAGCGACATAATATATAACTTTAGATACAAACAAAGCGACATATTGATCAATATCTCCAGCAAATCCATATGTTGGTTTTCTTTTTCCAATATATTGAATTTTGTCTGGTGTGTCCCAAGTGCCCAGAGTGCTCAGTGGGAAAGAGGGGCCCGCATGAACCGGTGGTTTATGCTTAGAATACGTAGTATTATTATGTAAAAATCTAATAGAGATGGAGATTGTTTATATTAATTTTAAGTTTTGTTTTATAATTCCTTCAATAAAAAATGTATCGCATAATTTTGGAAAGGTTTTATGTATCTGTGACCCGAGCTAATAAAATTTATAATTGCAGGAAGAGATTCTGCAACAGTTCAATAATGACGAAAGCCTAGAAATTCATCATTACTGGTATAGCAAAGACTATTAGGAATACCAGTTTTTAATAAGTAATTAGTTCTAGTTAGTTGTCTTCCGGGAGTCTAAGGCAACGATATCTTTATAGACGAACTTCTTCGCATTATCTTCGTCCCTTGCTTAAAGAATAAAATATTTGTATATAACGTTAAGTATCTATATTATAGTGTGACGTTAAAATATTCTGCGTTGTTATTGATTGTCAAAACTGCGCTGTGGGCGGAGGAAAATTTGTTTCAAGAATATTTAGAACGGTTTGAAATAACTGGGTTATATTTACTTCCATCAACTTTCAAATATATTCTTGGTAGGTACTTATCTATATTTATGTAAATGTAGGTACCTACTTTGTGGATTTCCTCCAAGAATTTTCATACATTGATTTATATCTCACCAAGCTATAATTTTGACGTGAAGTACGTATCTACTCAGAAATAATCTGTATTTAAAAAATCAGTTCCCTAAATGTAAAGGACTTCAGTTACGCAAATAATTCCATATCTTCATCATCATCATCATCAACAGCCTCAAGACGTCCACTGCTGAACATAGGCCTCCCCTAGAGAGGGCCACCATGGACGGCTGCTTGCCTCCTGCATCCATCGGCTCCCCGCGGTTTTCACCGGATCGTCGGTCCACCTAGTGGGGGCCGGCCTACCTACGCTGCATCTTCCGGTTCGTGGTCGCCACTCGAGAACCTTTCTTCCCATGGGAATGGGCAGCAGCATTCTCCTCGGTAGATTTAAATCGTCTGGGATCACCAAACCGCCTGCCAAGCGTGGTGATTATGGCAAATCCCCCCCTATGATAAGCGTCCAAAGTGGCGTTTTATGGGGAGGCCTATGTTCTGCAGTGGACGTTTTCTGGCTGATGATGTATGTATGATGTGTCAAAATCCTTTGCCTTGTTTAAAAATTCTAGCACCAGAGCTGGCCTTTTAATATGTAGGTATACTTAAACGAAAATAACACTTAATACCTAATGAATACAGATGGGATAGGGCCAGATAATAGATAGAATAATAAGATAGCTAAACTCTGAAATTCAGGTAACTTTAAAAGACGCCATCTACCGGCAAATGCTATAACCAGATGAAAAACTACCCGTAAGAAACGGAGGCAACGGTGCTACTGCAATATTAAACACACAGATGGAGGTTTAGGGATGTGAATCTCTAACTTGTGGCATAAGTGGCACAATCTTGGGTGTGACTCAATAAAATAGCCGATAAATAACAGATCAAGAACCTGTTGGTATTCCAATAAATAAATAAAAAAAAGTCGTGTAAAAGCAGTTTTCTTCTGAAATCCTGTGATCGGTCGTTCGCCAGCATTACTGGCTATTCTAATAACTCCACAGGTTAGAGAAAAAAACAATGAATTACTCATACGTCCATTACCGAACTCATCAGTGTCGAAAGAGGACGCGCTCATCAACTTTACGTAGTTATACTAACACCTAATCTGTGGCTAAGAAAATAAAAAAAGATCTAATGAAAAATGGTAGACCCACTGAATCAGTGTACAACAACACACATGCACACAACACACACTTAAACACATTGTACAGGGTACATGGGTATACATTTTATCAATTTTACATAATATTATTCAAGTTCTTTCAATATCGAGAGAATTACTTAGGAAAAATACAATAAATTGACCGGTTTTATTTAATACGTGCCATATGGCAATTATAGCACGGCTTGCTATATTTTTTGAATGCTTTCCGGTTTGAAGGGACTGTAGCTAACTAGCTACAGAAAATACTGAGCAAATATGACTTTTTGATCTGATCGCACAGTACCTATAGAAATTTTGTTACCAGACCACAGTCTAGTAATGACATGGCACGACGTCCTGAGACAACTTTGTCTTAAGATGTACCTAGTGCGCGCAGTGCAGTATCACGCGAAACTTTATTTATATTTTTTCGAGTTTAAGTGGTAAGTACTAAAAATGTTATAGGTGGCCGTGACACTTAACATCACACGAGCGGCAAGCACGGCACGTTATTCATTTACTTTTATTTTAAAAATAAAATTAATAAGTTTTTTTTATAATTTATAGTGGCATTTGGCCACTGTCTCACCTGATGGTAAGCGATGATGCGGCCTACGGTGGTGCATGCTTGCCTAGAAGATACCAACAGGTAGGTGGGTCAACATATAAGAAGTAATAAGAAGCTTTGCGTTGAAAACAGGCACACAAGAAAAAGGAAACCAAACTGGCTTTTAATTTTTATTAAAAAATAAAAGTATTTATAATTAAATTACTACATACAATAATGCTATACAAAAACATACGTACAATATAATAGCTTACAATTAAAAATATTTATTACTATAGTAGTATTTATATTTATATAAAATACTAAAAAGATCACACTGACTAGATTGCCACACCCTTCGTCTGTTTTAATAGCTTATCTTTAGTAGAAGCATTCGTATAAATGGAAAAACTTTAAAAATTAGAATAAAAATAAAATAAAATTATTATATATAAGTAACTAAAATAAATACGCTGCTAAGAACTCTGTAATCAAAGCATGAATTTTTGTAAAAATAATTTTGCTGTGTATACGAAATTTACAGGTGCTTAGGTTGCCTATGCTGTGCGCGGTGTCAGGTTTAGTGATTTTTGTAGTGCACTTAAAACTGTTAAATTATATGAGTTATGTAGGTACTAAAAAACACTATTATATAATTGTATACCTTAAAGTTTTTCCAATTATTTGTATTACTTCGACAATCGATAAGCTTTACGTAATTTTGTTATTTTTGTTAATGACAAAACACATTTTAGGGAAATCTTTGAAGAATCGTTCCTTTAAACCAATTCGCAAGATGGTAGCTGGAATTATAGGTACATTTAATAATTTATAATTGTGTTAGTTTCGATTAAAATTTTATAAATATATATTTATATATATATAAATAGTGATATTTATAGATATTTATTAATACAATAATTAATACATTTTAATATGTTATGTTATCAAACGCACGCGATATATATAATAGTTATCTACTTACATAATATAAATACACTTACATAAAAGCGAGGGACACAAACATATAATAACTAATATATAATTATGTAAAAAATTGTTATGGAAAAATACAGTATGCAGTATGAATAATTTAATAGAAGGTACAAAAGTATTATTGGAATAGCTAAATTATAATTAGTGTTAAATTTAATATGATAATAAAACAAATAGTTAATTAATCATAACAAATAATAATTAATGAATAATAAAAAGCTAAAAAATAATCACAATAAGTTATCAAAGCGAATTCTTAAACCTATATTGGTAACAATTAAATTACATCTATATAAATTAGTTAACTTACATTACATTTATATATATTTATACATATACCAATGAATTTATTTATATAAATTACATCAGTATAAATATTAATATTTACTACATCTAATGATTTCTTTGGTAAGCTAGCTGTGTCCACATGAGCATAGTGTGTTCGCCGTTTCGATTTATTTCTCGATTACAATAATTACAATGCTATTACTATTCCGCGATTATCATTTAAATATATTGTTATTAAAAATAAATACACATTTATTAATTTGTTATTAACCTATCCACCGATGATACCTACTCTTTCAATTCTGAGATTCAACATCAAAAATAAACTCATTATAAAATCGATGCATTTTTCGAATATTTATGATATTCTAATTATTATAATACTCCTCCGGATAAACATTAAATAAAATATTCCTAACTACGGGTTATTAATATCCAGTATAAGTTGACCTCTCCTTATCTTAATACGCTAAAGATCAGTGAATCCGTGATGGTTCTCGACATCCTGGATGTGGTCGGAGTCCTGGGTACCAGTAATGATTTGCAAGACCTTGAACGCCTTGGATTGCCGTGGTGGGCCTTCTTGGATGAATTTGTGGTAGTACACACTGAAAATGGTACAGAATTTATATTAAACTTAGCAGTGAATAAATCGAAGGTTAGTTTATAGACTGAAAAGCGCATTGATGATTCAAAGTATTAGAAGATAACAGATACATATTTTAATTTTTTATTTTTAATTGATATGAATCTAGAATTTGAAATTCAATTTTCCTTAGTTCTACATACCTACATCCATCGCGCATTAGAATAATTTAAAGTTTCATAAACCAGTTAAGTACGCAATAAAAAATAATATGCTATTTAAAAAAACGCTAAAATTAATGATGACATGAAAAAACAGGTAAAGAATATTATTAAAGAAGTAGGTAGATAATATTGTTATAATCCACACATTTACAGTCATGAATTACATTGAGAATTAATGAGAAATGAAAAACCATTTGATGAAATTTGAAGCATTAATGCTGAACCCCGTCTTTTAGTTAGCAACCAAATAAGTATTCTGAAAATACTACTACAATAAACCTCAAAAACTTGGTCCTACGATAAAATTTTAGTAAGCAAAAAAAAACCAATCATAATCCGATTTTAGTATAACCCGTCTCAAGTTTAAATTACGGTGTGTGTAATGAAGTAATGATTCATCAACGAAAATTTCGCTCGTGATCAACGAATCACCAATTAAAGAGTCCACATCAAAGCGTGAAATGATTTGATTAATGAAGTAAACAGAATTAGCAGCGTTATATTTAAAGCAAGCAACACTGAGTCAGACAATGCGCGTAAAAATTTGTTTACTTTTGACCAGTGCAAACTGCTAGTACCGCCCACCGAAGCTGAAACGAGGACAAATTGTGAAAAAGTGCACGTTTGAGACGCTTTTGTACATTTGATTAAGTCTGGAAGTGGTGTAGATACAATTAACAATTAGTATGATTTTCTCATCTATCAATACTATACCAAAGGTAAACGGTTAACGGTACCTATAAAGTTAACAATTGTGAGTTAATATTAAATATACCCAAACCGCAATTAACGTATTGAGAAATGTGAAGCTGAAAATATCTCAGGACATTATTATACACTCAACAATAGTAACTGTTTTTGTGCTTCTAAAAACATTTTTGTGTAAAAATAATATAAAAATATTCGTGCTTTATAAATTATAAAAAGCCCTTTCAAAGGCTGCGTTTACAAAACACATTTACTAATTTTAACTGGGAGTCAATTGCAATATTTGATATAAATATGGCACATTAAAAAAGCTTTTTAACAATTTAATTACCTTTTGTTTGCCCCGCCATTTCCACCTTCAATTTGTATTGGAATTATCCGTGTCTTTGTCTGGCTGTCTTGGCTTGGAAACGATCTGTTCAAAGTTGGCAGATCATGCTGTGGACCTTCGTCCATTCGTACCAGCTGCGGCGACAGCACCCTCATGATGCGTTGAGTCGGGGGAGAGAAAGGAGCTCCGGCGTTTTCAGGGTTTGGATTCATTCCAATAGTTATCCTCAGCTGAGGCTGTGGATGTCCTTGACGTCCATTGTCTCTCGTCTCCGTACTCGAAACTTCCATCTGAATGGGAATGATCCTTCCTGAAGGTGAGCTAGGAACGTTATCTTTTGGTAAGCTTTTGCGATTATCCGAAGGCCGCGTTGACCATGATGGTGGCACTCCCTGTTGGTACTTAGGAGGACTAACCACTTCGCGAGCACCTCTCTGTAGATCGTTGCTCTTTTTAACCCATTCTGGTTCAGTTTCTCTTGGAGGTGTTACGAGCTCTCTAGGAGCGCTTTGTCTCCCTTGCAAAGGTCTCTGAATCCATTCGGGAGGAGGGGTTTTAGTTTTCTCTTTTTGTGTTTTTACCCATGGTGGTATTGATTTAGGGCTGCCAGGGCCTGGACAATAAAATACTGGTTCCTCGTTTACGTACACAACTTCTTTTTGTGGTGGCGTGACCGGTGCGCTGTTATAGTTTGATGGTTGGCTGTTGTAATTCGGTTGGTTGTTCTGTTTTCGTGGAGTTACAGGAATGGACATCGACGACTGGTATCGAGGTTGTTCTGGAGCCTGATTTTTTGGTGGAGATGCTGCTGTGTGGTCGTTATTTTGTGCCCTCCATGGTGCGCTGTTACTATCCTGAAATTTATTGTTATTAGCATCTTGTGACACCCACGGTGGTTGGTACTGCTGTTGCTTATTTTCTTGTTTAGCATGCCAAGGAGGAATGTAGCTGTTGTCATTATTGTTGATAATTTCGTTCGCTTTCCGTGACGGAACATGCTGTTGATTATTCTGTTGAGTTTCAGGTTCTCGTGGGTGTCTGTTGAGAGTGGCTGACCTCCATGGAGCCACTTCTGGAGGGCTCTGTGCTTTTACTTGGTTAACGTTGTTATAAACTACGTTATTGTTCGGGGCATTATCTTGGTTTCTCAGCCCAACTCTTGGGAGAGTATGAAAAGTGGGTCCAGAGTTGGCTGCAGGGCTTTGGTTTTGGAAATTAGGCGAATACTGTTGTGTATTTGGCGAAAATGGGCCACGGTTGATCTGTGGAGATTGATGTGGACTACTCGCCGCCGGAGAATCTCTCCTTTCAGGTTGCCTCCAATTGTTGTTAGGAGTTGGTGAATACGGGGTACTGCTGTTGCTCAGAGGAGATTGACCAGCAAATGGTTGAGGGCTTTTGTTAAACTGGGAATCCTGTCTCTGCAAGAGTTCCCGTGTAGGAGGTGAGCCGTTAGTGAAGGGTGATGCAGACTTTTGGTGCACGTACTGAGCTTCAGGTCTGTGAATGGGGCTTTCAGGGTGCCTTTGGAAGTTGTTTTGAGACTGAGGTGTGTATGTCTGAGGTTGTTGCTGAGAGAATGTGGACGGAGGCATTTTCACCGTTAAAGGACTTGGAACTTTGTCTTGGAATTTAGGGCCAACTCTCTGTAGCTCTGCTTTTTCTGCCTCCCAATGATAGGGGCTGTTCGTTTTCCTAAGCATTCCTATGGGGTTATCAGGAATAACGATTTCAGGACGCTCCCCGAGCGGCACTGGTTTGGGTGATTTCGAGTTAGGGACATTAATGACTATTGGTGGAGGTGGTGGTGGTGGTGCTGGCATATTCATCGGAGGTGGTGGAGGAGGAACCGGGCCACCAGGACCACCTTGTGGACGATAGTTACTACCACCATTATTCGTTTGTGCGTGAGCTTGTTCATGGTCTTCCAGAGACCTCTGCCGAGCCATTCTTCTCGCCATGCTTGGAGTACGAATCTGTGATAGATCCAGGCCACCAGGGGTGTATGTAAAAGGCTTTTTGTCTTTCGTCATCATCGCGTTTTGGATGCATGCTGGTGGCTCTACGTTACCCATTGGCTGGAATTGAGAAAACAATACATTAGTTTGAATAATAGGAACATTGGTATTGGTTTGTTTGAAAGATTTTTGTAGACGTGTGAAATGTTTGAAATTATGATGTTTTAACGTGAATGCAAGCTTTTAGCTTTCAATGTACCGGTTTATTTAAATTACCTATACTTCAATTTTTTTTTCAATAATTTGAATGCTGACTTTCAATGTGATATAACTTGCTATCGTATCAAACCTGTTTCTTGCTTTGTTTACACTAAATCCAAAGTCTTGTCAATATTGGTCAATATTACAACTAATAACAATGCTTATGGATTTTAATTCGTGAAGTTCAGGAAAATCTTTTTCTTATGTATATAGATACCTACTTATACGGAACATCGAGAAAGTAGAAATTTCAGACAGTACTTTCTTTTGAAAATAGTCATAAAATATACTCACGTTAACCTGACTCCTGCCGTAGTTGGGTATTCTGCCAATGTGTCCAGCCATAGGCGCTGCGTACCTGGAAACCAGCCAAATTTCGAGTTATTTTTACACGCGGCACTACTGCGCACTCTCGCGCATGTCGTAGCTATTGTTGACCCTAATCTGATTTTTGATAAATTATGGGGACATGAAAAGCTTATGGACATTCGATAGAATGCCAAGGGTATCGAAAATATTTACCTTACACCTTACATTATCTCATATTAGCTGATATGCCCCGGCTTTGGACCAGTATCTATCCAGAAACTCACTCGATTGTACACAAAAAATTTCATTTAGATTGGGCCAGTCATCAACGAGGAGTTCAGTGATACGTACAGAAGCATTACAATATTAAGATGGGTGTAGATATCGGACTATGATTAAAATCAGGTATATATATATTTTTTTTTATGTAAACGAATGACGTGACGAGCTAGTTGTTCGCCTGGTGTTAGCGTCACGGCCGCCCATTACAGATTGCAGTGTCACTCGGAACTCTAAATTAAAGTTTCGCGTGACACTGCGCACAGTCTAAAAAAGATTTCTAGACTATGAGATCAGTTCTTAAAGTAATTTCACTAGCTACAATGCCCTTCAAACCGGAACACAGTAGTGCTTGCACACTACTGCTTGGCGGCAGAATAACTGGCAAAGCGGTGGTACCTACCTAGACGAACTTTGCAGAAAAGTCCTACCACCTAGTTAAAACTTAGAAAAGTAGTCAAACTTCCACTTGCCTATTTTATTCCGATTTTTATCATAGCAATGCATCTACAAGGGAAGCCTATATCTAACAGTGGAACCCGATGAACGCATCTACAGCACTAGCAGATTAGATTCATACCCTAATACAGGACTACAGGCTACATATTGTACAAAAATTGAGAATTTCTTGTGCCGATTTGGAGCGCCACTCCGTGTGCCCTGAGAACTATAATTTGAAAATCCATCGCGTTGATTTAATTAGTTGCAAGTACACTCACGATGCATTTCTCTCTTTAGAGTTAAGTGTCATTCTTAGCAATCAGCGCCAAAATGGCGAAAATCAAATGCTTTCAGACAATATTGGTCAATATGAATATTGAAGTCCAGCGTACTAGTATAATAGAGGTCAGTAACAGCACAGTAATAGATCAACTTCCAGTACAGGTGCGGATGACGAGTAATCTAGGCTAACCTTCACTTTATTCCAAATTCAAATACAATTCATATTGCTGTCACATGGTTCCCATCTCTGTATGAGATATGTATTTCGTAATAGCCCCGTGGTTTTACTTGGAGAATGATCATCCCACAGCAACCATTATAATGTATACTTATAGCTAGGTATAGGCACAGTTTCTTTGGATACAAAGTAGGTAAGAAACTAACAATACATATCCACGGATGTACAGACTACGTAATTTTGATTGCGTAGTATGTACGTCCGTGTACATATCTCATACAGAGATGGGAACCATGTGACAGCAATATGAAATGTATTTGAATTTGGAACAAAGTGAAGGTTAGCTTAGATTACTTGTCATCAGCACCTGTACTGATATGTACAATATTATAATTAGGTATGTTATTTCAGTTACTAGAGTACGTACCTAAAGACTACGTTTCATCAAAACTCGTTTAGCTGTTTCAACACAGCCGTTCTTCACGACCGATTCAGCCTATAAAGATGAAATCCCTTTATATATACACTTTTCCCATCTCTTTTTTCTCCCTTCCCTTCGTCTTACTTCTTCCCTTTCCCTTTTACTTTGGATAACCCGATTTTGATAAACCAAACAAAAAAAGAACCTACTCAGAAACCGTATTAAAATCCATCTTGTGGTAGTATATATTTTTTTGTAATTTTAAATGTTCGGTAAGTTTTTTTGAATCGTGATATTTTCTTTTTATTCGATTGACTTTTCGACTTTTTTTAGAATGAAATCATACTAAAATATTAAAAGTTTTATGAAAAAGTGTGACAAAAATCATACCCGTTTTCAGCCATTTAAGTTCCTTTAATCCTTTTCCAATATCATAAAAAGTTCATCCAAACTGCAAACTCGTACTAAGCACCGTCTGGAAACAAATTAGATCATGGTTTTAAAAAGTCCGTAAATGTTATGTTTTCTGGAACCGGTGAGTTACCACATGTTACCTGAAGGTTGAAGCTATTTTGGGAAAGTCGGAGAGTTAGCTCATTCGTCCTTGTTGAAGGTTCACATATCGTTTAGCATCGATTTCATCTTATTAAAACGGATGGAGAAATATTTGGTCAGTATTTCCGAATAGCTTAGTTTTTTGACTGAAGGACTTTGTAACGATGTCATCATAAAATGGTGAAAAGATCCAACTATAGTCAATTGTTTTTTTCTATAATCTATGGATTCAACTAATAATAATACAATATGCCAACTGTAGTCAACTGTGTTTTTTCTCTAATCTGTGGATTCAACTAATAATAATACAATGTACTAAGACCGCGTCGGCACTTTGCATCAGGTGAGACCGTGATCAAATGCGGGCCTATACAATTATTTAAAAAAATACAGACGTCTAAAACCTTAATAAAATATGGCAAAATTTATCAATGTCTTTACGTTTTAATTTGGAACAAAAGAATACTGTTTCGAAAGTTGCCTAAAATGAAACTGCTTTTGATATCCACATAGTTTTCAAGTCCCTTTATTCAGCGCCCTGACTTGACGCCTACCTACTAAAAACTCTGTACCCATGAAACATACGTTTACAAAAAGCTGCAGGTGTCTCTACCAATTTTTAACGCAACACAAAGAAGCTGATAGAAAAAATGGTCGAATTTTCTCAATTCCACCACTTTTTCTAATCAGCGCAAAACCTAATCATGAACTTTGAAGATACTCTATGTAACTTCTCAACGAAAAGAAGCATGTTAGCGAAATTAGTGAAATACACGCAGGTCACAAATTGTCATGGTGCTTTATAGCTGTAGTTTCAATTATTACATTAAAATACCGGTTTTATAGCTTTGCATCGCCAATATGCACAATCTTAAGGCGAAGGGTACCTAATAGTAAACAAGGTGTTTTTGGCACGTTTCCTGGTAAACTTAGAGCAGGTCAAGCTTTAAATTTCATATATCATATAATTCATATTTTTAAGTTCATCATCATCATCATTAACAGCCTGAAGACGTCCACTGCTGAACATAGGCCTCCCCCAGAGCACGCCACCTTGAGCGGCTGCTCGTCTCCTGCATCCATCGGCTCCCCGCGGCTTTCACCAGGTCGTCGGTCCACCGAGTGGGGGGCCGGCCTACGCTGCGTCTTCCGGTTCGTGGTCGCCACTCGAGAACCTTTCTTCCCCATCGGTTCCCCATATTTTTAAGTTATTCCTACTGAATTTCGCTGATATAAGATAAATATTGGCTCTATAGAAAAAAATCGCAATGTTACCTAAAAAAATTTAATGAACTATGTTTAATCAATTTCTACCGAAGATATTTTTACAAAAATAAACGTGGAAATCCAACAAACATTCAGATATTTTATTCACATTGTTATGAAAAATTCAATATTTACATAAATATTTATTTAAAACCGTCGAAATCAGTCATTGCGTGCGTTGTCTTTGCCGTAAGCGCCGCGCTGAAGTTTCTGATTGAATTTATATTTTTAAGTCTACGATGTTAAGATCGATGTTTCTTTGAACAGATTTTGACTAGCTTATTTTGACATACCCTTCACCTTCACTTTTACAGTAGAATTGGCAACCGGTGTCCGAATGGTGGCCCATCTACTTATTCTTACTCGAAATAACGCATCCATAAACTATTCACGCCAGAGATGGTAGGTATGTGGTAATAGAATTTTGGCACTCTCAGTATAATTATAACACCCGACGGCTATAAACATATAAGCTGTGGCTGCAAGCCAACGCTATATTTACTTACTGCGCCTTCCGCTCCATTCCTTTGCTATAATAACTATTAGCTGTTACAATGTAAGATTTGCTCTACATAATCCTTGCAAAATCACCTTAGGAGATGACTGGTGTACATTGATAAGAGCAGAAGTGGACATTTTTTGAATCTAATCATTTCCAAAAATGGTAACTTCCAGAAATGGCAACCCAAAAATAGAAATTCCAGGAATTCCAGGATTGGATTTCCAGGAATGGAAATGGTTTACTTGTCTTACAAACCTGATGAAAGGATTTCTTTCAAGCCTATGTTTTTGGGTAGATCGCATATAAGAAGTAGTCATTTTCAGAAACAGTCATATCAAGAAATGGTAATTTTTAGACGTACCTAGTCAGTTCAAGTTATGGTCATTTTTACAGGTGGTCATTGTAATTGTAGTCCGAAATCCAAACCAAATATTACATTTACATCGCATTAAATAATTGGTCGCAATCCCGGAGTTATAGTTTGGATGTGTCGAGCAAAAATGTTGATTACCTATAAGTTCTTATTCGATCGCACTTTTTATTTTTTTGATTAAGCCCTCATTATGTGATTAAATCCTCAACACCATCAAAACACACTTCCAAAAGAAGAAAACAAATCTTCAAATAGTTGAATGATAAGGTAATATCTCGCACGCTAATGTAAATATCGGCTGCACATTGCACGCTGACGTCAGAAGTGTGGTTCGCATTATTTAAGGTAAACCTTGAGCTACGTGAAAATAAAACAGGTTTTGTTTTCACGTGAACTCAATTCGTTCGGATTTCCGTTTTTAGAAGCTTACATAAGTTTGCTGGGAAAAGGGTAGGTAAACCTTTCTGGCTCTTATGCTCATCAGTTTGATTAAGCTAAAGCATATCCCACTTTATCGCCGGCTTGTTTTATTCTTGTGCAATCAAGTATTTTCTACTTATCCAACTAACGTGTGGTCCCGGCGCGGTGTGAGAATAGGACCACCCCAAGGACTCTTCCCGTGGGTGCCGTAAGAGCCAGCTAAAGGAATTATCCAGGAAATGGGCAGCAGCATTTTCCTCGGTACGTTAAAAGCTTCTGCGATCACCAAGCCGCCTGCCAAGCGTGGTGATTATGGAAAAACCAAAAACCAAAACCTCTATGATAAGCATATAATTATACATAGTGGCGTTTTATGGAGAGGCCTATGTTCAGAGTGGACGTGGAAGTCTTCAGGTTTTTGATGTGATCCCATCTAACCTACGAGAAAAGGGACCGATTAATTCCACTGGTCGATTATTAACCTTTTAGGATAGCAAATTAATAAATATATAGGTACATACTTTTTTCTCCGTGTAATTTGTTTTTATCATTATTATTAAAACTCAATTTTACCTCTCCGACTGAAACGCTTATCAGCGTTTGATTAAAAGATTAAAGATTTTATCTTGTTTACGTTGGCTATCAAAAGCTTTTCCATGAAAATATAATTGGAAATAACATGTATGGCGAAAAATGGATTAACGTAAAACTGCATGGAGCAGACTGGATTCAAAACACAATAAGTGGTCTCTGACATATTCTCATGAGTTCTTAAGCCCTACAATACAGGTAACTTATGCTGTATTCATTTTCAATGGTAAATACGTACTTACTTAGTAAGGTTGTGGCCGGCTATGGTAACGAAACGCTCGTAGCTTAGAGTATATACATAAGCAAGCTATGTGAGCCTTAGCTCGTAGCGAAATTTAACTATTAGGTAGGTAAACCCGATTTAATTAATAAATTCATGACCAGATTTTGAAAGTGAATACCGGCTATATTTTTACTAGTATCGTTTTTTTTAAATGTTTTTTTTACATTTCAAACAGCACCATCTAGTCCCAAACTAAGCAAAACTTGTACTATGGGAACCAGATAACTGATAGAAAACATAGATACTTTTTGTTTGTAAATACATACATAGAATACAATATAATACCCAGACACAGAACAAACACCTATGTTCATCACACAAATATTTGTCCTGGGTAGGAATCGAACCCACAACCTACAGTTCAGAAGGCAGGACTACCACCAACTGAGTTATCAGGCCAGTCAGTCATTTGTCACGTCGTGTTGAACATTTTTGAAGGAAATCGGAATAAGTCGGCATATTTTATTTTAACAATGACGAGCACAGCGTGGCGCCTTGCAACTTAATTACATCGCGCTAAACACCAGGTAAACTTTATTTTTGAAAAATGTAGGTACAGTCTGTTCACCTCATTACCAAGAGTGTCGAAACCAGTAGATTCTGTGGAATTCCTCCGATGACACGGTTGCATCCAGTTGCCAAGCTATTGTTAGCCGAGGGCGCGGAATTGGGAGCGCTTGCGCAGGTGAGAATTGATAAGCCTATTTTATTTATTAACGATAATCCTTTGAATTCTAGAATTTATGAGGATATTTTGTTTAGGTGCTCATTTGGAAAATGCTGCTATTTTTATCAGAGCTTTCAAAATCATTGAACTTTTGAGAATACCTCGAATTAAAACTAATCGTTTTTAATTTGTTTTCGTGATCACCATTTTTTATCGATATAGAGTGCCTGCTGGTGGCTTATATGTGGAATGTATCTATGTATCATCAACAGCCCGAAGACGTCCGCTGCTGAACATAGGCCTCCCCTACAGAGCGCCACTTTGAGCGGCTGCTTGCTTTCTGCATCCATCGGCTCCCCGCGGTTTTCAGCAGGTCGTCGGTCCACCGAGTGGGGGGGCGGCCTACGCTGCGTCTCCCGGTTCGTGGTCGCCACTCGAGAACCTTTCTTCCCCATCGGTTGTCAGTTCTACGAGCGATGTGGCCTGCCCATTGCCATTTCAACTTGTTGATTCTTAGAGCTATATCGATCACTGTAGTTCTCCTGCGGATCTCCTCGTTCCGGAGCTTATCTCGCAGGGAAACACCGAGCATAGATCTCTCCATAGCTCGTTGCGCGACTTTGAGCTTACTAATGAGGCCAACAGTAAGAGACCACGTTTTAGTTTCATAAGTCATCACTGTAGAAGATACTCTATATTATTAGGTAAGTAATAGGTATGGAAATTTTCAAAGTGGGAATGGAATTTCTGCTGTTGCATTGCTATCAAAGGTGTGATCACCCCACTGGGTGAAAAGGCGAAACCGCAGGGAGCCGATGGATGCAAGAGGCAAGCAGGCGTTCAAATTGGCGCTTTATGGGGGAGTCTTGAGGCTGTTGATAAATGAGAATAAGTGGAGAAAAAATTGATAAATTCTCATTCAGCTACTAATCACTACACGCAGCATTCAAGGTTGATGTCAAAAGATGGCTTTATTACAATATGTTTGGCTACATTCCTATCATTGCCAAAGTATATATTTTTTTATGAGAATGAATGACGTGACGAGCTAGTGGTTCACCTGATGTTAAGCGACTCGGCCGCCCATAACCGTTGCAGTGTCCACTCGGAACCTTAAAAAAATAAAGTTTCGCGTGACACTGCACTGCGCACGTCATCCTGAGACATCACACGGTTTAGTAATAGATTACTAGACTGTGAAATCAGGTCATAAAGTCTCATTTGCTCAGTAATTTCACTAGCTACAACGCTCTTCAAACCGGAACACAGTAGTGCTTGCACACTACTGCGTGGCGGCAGAATAACTAGCAAAGCGGTGGTACCTACCTAGACGAACTTTGCAGAAAAGTCCTACCACCTAGTAACTATTAGGCGACGGCGACGATGACTGCGTACCGTCAGGTGGGTTATTTAGTCTCAGGTTATCTGTCACAATATTTAATTAACAATATTAACTTCATTAACAACACCGTGAAGCTGTCAGTGATGTCAGTTGCAACAACTTCGGTATATAAGTTACGTGTATCACACGCTGCGTATGCCGTGAGTAATTGGCCGCCTGAGTCAAAGCTTCGATTTAGATGCGCGTGCGCATCGCAATGTGTCGGCTCAACAGCTTATGTCGCGCTTGGAATTAGGGTTGACTATTGTGATGGAAATATTTATTTTTAATGGAGGTTTTTAATAGGCCAACGTTACTTAAGAAATCAATTTGTATAGAATTTTCCATAACAATGCTACCTATATAATATAGGCACAGATAATATAATACTATACTAGGTGACCTTGTGCCGGGTCCGGTCGGACTCTCGTGTAATGAGACCTTTAAGTAGAGATACATTTTTAGGACCAAAGTGGGTCTCAGACGAGACCATTTCATTTGCAGTCTGACTGAACCGGGAACCCACACTGGGCTGAGTAATTAATTGGACTTCCATTTCAAACGTAGATATTTGCAGACTAAAAGAAAAATATGAGATGGGGTTATAAGATGATAAAATAGTAGGTATTAAAGATGAATCAAATATTCAATATCATCGCCGACTCTATCATTGTATCTTATTTATATCTATTATATCACAAATCTTTTTCTGTGCAAGCCGTCATGCTCTGGAATGAGGTCCCAGTTCCTATCAGGCAAGCAAAGTGTTTGTCAGTTTTCAAAACTATGGTGAAGACACATTACTTATCCAATCTCAGCTAGTATTATTTTTAATTATAAGTACTTATGTTTATAAATTTAGTTATCTTTATATGTAGATACGTATATGTAGGTACCTATATCTGTAATAGTATGTATGTATATTATATTATTAATGTAGTGTGTATGTTTATGTATGTATGTCGTATTATATGTATTTTAGTAGTTTTAGGATTTAGTTTTCATATCTAGTTTTGTATTTACTGCACATCGCCAACCTCCCTAATTCATAATCTGTTTTTGTCCATCTAAAGGTTGTCTGGAAGAGATCGCTTTAAGCGATAAGACCGCCCATTGTACTACCTTTTGTCAAATAATTAATATTGTCATGTATCTTTGTGTATGTTTTGGTGTGCAATAAAGCATTCTTCTATTCTATTCTATATTTTCACATTACATCGTCAACCGGAAGACGTCAGCTGCTGAACATAACAAGCAAGAAAATTTGAATTTGCCACGCTAGTGAAACGTTCCACCTTAAAGTCACATTTGCCCAAAGAGGTATATGTGCATAGAAGCCTTTGCATTTACCCGGTAATTTCACTAGCTACGGTGCCCTTCAAACCGGAACACAGTAGTGCTCGCACAACGCTGCTTGGCGGCAGAATAACTGGCAAAGCTATGGTACCTTATACCTATAACTAGCCGAACTTTGCATAAAAGTCCACCTAGTAAAACAATCATGGGTAATCAAGCGTTGTTATTTATTTAACAACCTAAATACATTTGGACCTGAGCTAGACACGCTAGAAAGGTCTTGGCACAAGTGGTTATTAGTCATCTTGTAATTGTGATGATTTGCACCTAGCCAGGTGGTAGTGACAGCAATACGCCCACGGTGCGGGCAAAAGGAATTGTTTCCGATGAGGCGACTGTCGCATTGGGATAAACATTCTAAGTGAATATAGCTATAACACTAACCACATTTAATCATCATCATCATTAGGCTGAAGACCTTCACTGCTGAACATAGGCCTCCCCATAGAACGCCACATTGAGCGGCTGCTTTCCTTTTGCATCCGCAACTGCTCCCCGCGGTTTCGATTAGCACAATAAATAGGTATGACTAATCACATATAGGCATGGGCGTACCCAGCTTTTAGTCCAGGGGGGGGCAAACCCGAAGTTTCGTATGCGCGATTTTTAAATTTTCTGTGTTTGCCACATTTTATATTTCAGAAAATACGTGCAACGTACTTTCAAGCGTGCTGGTCATGTATTAAAAGAAAGCATAAACATTAATAGCGCGAGCGAAGCGAGCGCGCAAAATGTCTTGTATTTGCCACATTTGATATTTCGGTAAATACATGCAACGTATGTTCAAGTGTGCTGGTCATGTATTAAAACAAAGCATAAATATTAATATCGCGAGCAAGCGAGCGCGAAAAATTTTCTGTATTCACCATATTTTATATTTCAGAAAATACATGCAACGTATGTTCAAACGTGCTGGTCATCTATTAAAACAAAGCACAAATATTAATAGCGTGAGCGAAGCAGTGGCTATACCTAGTTGTAATGTAGCCGATACTCTAACTCGGCGTTGTCTAACTATCATAAATCAAATACCAGTAAAGCACGAACGGAGTGCTAAAGTTAAATACAATTCAGCAATTTTATAACCTATCAATTAAGTAAAAAAGGAGCACCTTTTAATTTTAGTTGCTTAAATTAATTCAATTCATTTTTTAGTAACTTTAATCCTACTCTAAACTATCAACTCTACCTACAACTACCTACTTTAAAAATCCTACTCTCATCATCAAAATTATCTCAGCACAAGCGAAACGAGCGCGAAAAACTCCCTGCCCCTGCCCTGCAGTTTCACCCCCCATTTAAAAGTTGTCTCATCATTATGCCCATCGTAGGTATATGCTAAATATATCTTATCCAAGTTTCAATAAAATCCATTCAGCCATTGCTATGTGAAGATGGAACACACATAACATCGGTAGGTACTTTCACATTTGTTTATAATAGTTTGTTTGTTGAAATGGCAATGGGCAGGCCACATCGCTCATAGAACTGACAACCGATGGGGAAGACAGGTTCTCGAGTGGCGACCACGAACCGAAAGACGCAGCGTGGGCCGGCCTCCCACTGGTGGACCGACGATCTGGTCAGAACTGTGAGGGGTCGATGGATGCAGGAGGTGAGCAGCCGCTCAAGGTGGCGCGCTCTAGGGGAGGTCTATGTTCAGCAGTGGACGTCTTCAGGCTGTTGATGATGATGATGAATATTAATGATTTTATATCATGAATAAGCAATCACAGATCTAGACTCTTTTTAATGTTATTAAATGAAGTGACTAGCTAGACGTATGTCATCAGACAAGCGTCACGGCCATCCATAACAGTTGCAGTGTCACTCGGAAGTTGGAACTCTAAAATATAAAATTCGCGTGTCACTGTACTCCGCTTGAGACATCAGCACAGTCTAGTAACAAGATTACTAGACATGAGATCAGATAATAAAGTCTCATTTGCCCAGTAATTTCACTAGCTAAGTACAATGCCTTTCAAACGGAACACAGTAGTGCTTGCACACTACTGCTTGGCGGCAGAATAACTGGCAAAGCAGTGGTACGTATAGACGAACTTTGCAGAAAAGTTCCACCTTTTATTAAAACAAAATTTTCGCTAGTCTGAGGAAAACTACAAATTCAAGGGCGTGCGATGTCTAAGAATATGATAACTATTGGGCCAGCATGGCGGCAACTACATTATTTTCTCTCGCTCTCTCTAAGTTCTTAGTTCCATCTAAGAGTTGGACATGATAACTTGATTATCTTTTAAATAACTTACATTTTACCGCGGTTAAATTATTATAATATAGACCTATTCAATTAAGTAATCAATTGTATGTGAAGGTAGAAACGTTATGTTTGAACTCTATATTTAATTTTCAAAAACCATTGAGTGCAAGTAAACAGACATTTTATCCAAAATATTAGACAACTTCATTCAAAACCACTGTTGTTTCAGTTTGCATAAAAACTTTTTCAGCATTTATTTAACACAGCTCAAATAGTAAAATTAAATTCAGCTCAGTAAACCCAACTGTATAAAACAAAAGCACATTTCCGTGACGTAATCACTGACTCACCTCAAAATAAATAAGGCAGCACAAAATCCAATCCTTCGCCAATTCGCCACTCACAAAAAAATATAAACTGAATTTCGAAAAAGGAATAAATTAAGGTTGGTTACACGCGTCGCGCGGTGGTGCGGTTTCGTTCGTTCGAAGCTGCCGGGCGCCCGGGCAGTCTGTCGGGGCGCGCGGGATCACTGCGGGACGGGTAGGGATGGGACTGGTATCGATATAGTTGTTGTTGTAGGTTGTAGATCACTTATGGATATCGAAGTGAGTCATCGCTGGGTGGCACTTCGCACTTAGAGTTTTTATCGATAAACGTAATGGAGAGATAATAGCATTGAAAAATATACCTTCAGCTCACACTCACAGCTTAACACTGCAACGAAATAGAGATAGACAGATGGACTCTTCATAGAACACATCAAGTAATTCAATTTAACAATATATACCTACAACTACTAATTATATTAACTACTAAATTAGAATATAACTTATTACCCTTACCTAATTACCTTCTTATTTTATGATTAGATAAGAATAACAGGAAGCAAATGTATAAAATGTCAATTTTAAAGTATTAAGGTAGAGTAATTATACTAAGCACAAATAAACAACAATCATTAATTAAACTAATTAGCTAAATAAGCAATGACAAATGTTGTAAACAAATTATATACATTTCACGTAGGTATTTATTTGTTTTGCTATATAATGTGCATTTGTTCCACCTAATGACGTTAATTAGAAAGAGTAACTTTTATTTATGAACCAAATTAGCACAAGTAGTAGTTCAACATACGCTGGAAAGTAGGTAAAAAATGATCGGGAATTTTGGATTTGTAGGTATGAATTCACGGGTGTATTTATAGGAAGGAAACTTATCTGCATTGGCCTGTGCTGCGGTTCGATCCTCTCAGCTGATCGATGACCGGCGGTGGCTGCAATGGATAGATCTTCAGGTATCCCGTGGTTGTTGTTTTGTAATCGGGATGGCAGCTGACTTCGGTGCGAATGTAGGTCACACGGCTTCACCGTCCAAGCGATGATTGTTTTCTTGATTTTCTTCGAAGATTCCTGGTCCTGTCACGGTCGCCAAACTTATGATGCACCTCGGCATCAATGAAAATTCCCGATATGGTTTTAGGCGTATATTGTCCTTTTTATACAGCGTTTTTGGATAGAACCAAATAAATAAATTTAAAAAAAATTAATAAAATTAATTAATAATATATTTGTTTTTTTTTTTATTTATTAATTAATTAAATATTATGTGAAATTCAAACAATATTTTTAAGTATTTCGCTCAACCTACGCCTTTATTTTAATCGAGTATAAAAAAATGGTACCTAATTACCTTATGTTGACGCCTCGCACACTTTCATACCTATGAATTTGTGCCCGTGCACACTGCACAGTGCCGTTCAGTCGTATAACCATACCCCCTCTAGAGTATCTCTATACGAGTTTAGTTTATTCAAATGTAGATTAATTACTGTACTCTCTATAGAGCCTCTGTGGTGTGGTAGTTCAGCAGGTCAGCTCATAATCCAGAGGTGGCGGGTTCGATTCCCGCGACAGAAGAAGCGCAAATACTTGTTCTGTGTCTGGGTGTTGTGGGACCATGGTCCTCGTAGTTCCTGGGTCCCTAGATACAGGGAATCCTAGTTAGGGTCTAGGACCTATGCATGTGATCCTTGGGCGTTATTTATTTATTTTATAGTATATTTCTGTATGAAATCAAGCACATCAGCGCCCCTAGCAGGAACTACATAACTTAGGATACAAATACTATAAGATACTCGGTAGCGTAGTAAAGATATGCATACATGAGGAATCTTTTTTATTTTAATTTAAGCCTATTTATATTAAGGTAGTATTTTGCCTACCTTATGCTCCGAAGCGGTATTAGGTAGGTATTTAGTATAATATCGATACAAGCCCTTACGACAACACTATTGACTGAAAATGTTTTACCTCATGGAGAAAATGTAGGTAGTTAGGTAGGTAGTTTTACATATAGGTACGCTTTCCTATTACAAAATAAATAATAGGATTAATAAACAATAGGATTTTCTCTGAATAATTAAATACAGTTAGGTAGTTCCTTAAATATCAACTATCATACAGGCCAGTTGGTATGAGATAATTCTAGCCTCTGATGACAGGAACCATGGAAATATATAACCAGCCAAGTGCGAGTCAGACTCGCGTACGAAGGGTTCCGTACTATTATCTGTAAAAACGATAAAAAAACAAGTTTGTTGTATAGGAGCCCCTTAAATATTTATTTTATTCCGTTTTTTAGTATTAAAGCTGCAACAGAAAAACATCATCTGTGAAAATTTTAACTGTCTATCACGGTTCATGAGATACAGCCTGGTGACAGACGGAGAGACAGACAGACAGACAGACGGACGGACATAAAGTAATAGGGTCCGTTTTACTTTTTGGGTAGGTACTCCCGTACCCTAAAATCGACAAACATGAACCAAAAGCTGCGATTATGGCACTTATAAACATCGTAATAGCCATATAATGATATAACATCGTATTACAGCAATATACGGTAATAAAATAACTATACTTATGATGGCTACTCAAATAAAAAGTAAAGGTCTACGATTAAAGTATTTCAACAAGTTTTAAATTATTAACTTCGGAAATGCCAGGCGTTACTCGAGACTGGCAGTTCTGGCAAAGATCATTGCAGGCATGACTCACCTGCTACCTGTGCTAGCTGCTATTTGGCCTAGGTAGGTTGTTCTTGAAATATCTTTTCTAGTTTGTTTTCAGGTAAACACTTGGCTTTTACTTATCATATAGGTTCAATTCATGTGAATGTAGGTGCTAGTTATAGATAGGTATGTAGGTGTTACCTACATACCGTTTATTCCTGTTAGAATACAAAGTTTGATTATATTCATATTCATTTATTGTGCTCACATATAATACAAACTATAGATGTATAATAGCAGGTTGTCTTAAGGATCAATATATTTGTGCCCTGTAAGGGCGCTGCACATTTACATTTTGAGTGGTTTCTACAATAATTATACTATGTATGTCGGTACATGTCAATGCTATTATTATTTAATTCTAATTTTATTATTTACGTCAACTCTAATTACTATTTATTCGTTTATTTTTTTATATTGATTACTATTGATTGATTATGTGATTAACTGGTTGTCAAACAAGAAAAATATTTACAGATTGATTATCCGCGTAAGTACCTATCTATAATGATTTAGATTTCCAAATCATTTGATAACTGGTTATCATTACAATAGTCGTCCCTTACTCCTTGAATTAGACTACACCAATTTTACATAGAGGGCAAACTGATCGTCCATAGCCATCAGCTCAGGTTAGTCCACGGTCCACCATAGTTGCCGCAGTTTGCTCGTTAATGCCCTCGTACCTACCTCGTGCTAATAAGGGTTACTCCCCGAGTACCCCGATCCCCGAGGGCCCCGTCCCGGAGGACCACGAATACCACCGTCGGATGCCATTACCTACTTTGCATAATATTATTATCTTCTATTATATGAAAGTCTTTGTCCTGACTGGCTGACAGACAATGTACATCCCCCCGCTGAATCTATAGAAATTTGAAAGAACGGTGGCTTTCTTTTATGACGTAGGCGCGTGATAAGAAAGGATTTTTAAAAATTAACCCTTAAGGGGATGAAAAGGTTAAAAAACGTTTGTATGAAAAACCTACATTTCGTAACGTAGGTTTGTTATCGTATAAATGAAATGTAATTTCATAGCTTTTTAAAAACAACTCCAAAGGGGGTGAATTTTGTAGCCGTATCATACTGTTTGGAATGTGTAAAGAACATACAAAATAAAGAAATATATGTACGGGTCTCGGCATTTTTTGAATTTCATCCCTTAAAGGGGTAAAACATACACAACAAAGTCCCATCGTAAGACGTTCCCACAGCCTAAACTGCTAAAGCTAAAATCTTGAAATTTCGAAGATAGGTATTTAAAAGTAACCTATTTAGTTATACCGCTTTTTAAATGGCTCCCAGAAAAGGAAGGTTAAGGCAATTTTATCCCGGAAAAAATAAACAGTTCCACGCAGGCGAAGCCGCGGGCATGAGCTAGTCTATTATAATAAAAAGCGCACCACTGTTGTGCGAATAACATGTCGAGGTACGCCAACTTTTGCCAATCAGCGGTGTCAATTCAACTCTCATATAATTTGGACATTGGAAAAACGGTTCAATAAAAACAACTTTCTCTTCGTGAACTTGAAAAGAGCTGATGATCTTCAAAATACTGAACAATTTTCTTAAATCTTATAGCTCTAAGAACACTCTCGATCAAATCACCTTACAAATAAAATAGAAACATAACATAGTCCATTGGGAGCTCACAGACAGATAGATATACACACGTTAAACTTATAATACCCTTCTGTTTGGTCGGGGGTTAAAATTATAAAGGCCTATTCATACCGGCGCGTTATTCGGTACCGCGGTGGTACCGCGCGGGATTCCGCCCGGGTATTTTGTATGAAGTTTCGCTCAAGTTTCCCTCTAGCCGAGGAACTTCATACAAAACGAAATTTACCGCTACCCACAGCGGTAGCGAATGACCCGCCGGTTTCAATAGGCCTTAACACGTTACTAAAATATAATATAAATCATATCATTAGCATCAGGCTCAAATAAGACCGGCGATAGATTTTGGCTCTACTTACCTATAATCTTTTGTCGTGTGGTCCCGGTTTGTGAATAGGACCACGCCGTCTCTTCCCGTGAGTGCCGGAAGAGCCAGCTAAGGAAATATCAATGGGCACCAGCATTTTCCTCGGTACATTAAAATCTTCTGCGATCATCAAGCCGCATGCCTAGCGTGGTGATATGGCAAATCTCCCCTAAGCTTCAGCCACACCGGCGCGTCAATGAAGTGTTGTCAGTGAAGCGTCAAAATCGGCTTCGGCCATTCGGTACCCATCGTTGCCCATGATCGTTGACGGCCGCGCCGTGGTGGCCGCAGGCAGCGATGGTTACCGAATAGTTTTGCGTCACTGACTCACTGACGGTGTCGCTTCGCAGACGCGCTGGTGGGGCTGAAGCTGTCTGTCTGCTAAGGACTGTTTTATAAAACTTAATAATTTTATAACGTTTAATATTGATGAAGGTGCCCGAAGCCGCAGGCGCAGCCAAGCGTGTTAAATAATCAACAATTTAAATGCTAACTGAAAAAATTGGTGAAACACATGAAATAAGTCGGTCGTGAGGCGAGCATGTAAACAGGGCCGGCCTCGGCTAAAAATACGCAATATTTCGGAATATTCCGCCATCGCGCCGCCAATCCGCAGACAGACACTTATAAATATTTAACGCAGTCGAAGAAAAACGGCAAATAGAGAGAAACTGCAAAGCTTCAGGCTGGTTTTACAGAGGCACATACAACGAGAGGGAAGTCAACGCTGCAATGCAAATACGATAAATTGAATAGTTTCAAATTATTCTTCCAGAATCTGATCTTTATCACATAATTGCTTACATTATCAACAACTATTACTTGATTTTATAGAATGGTGCAGTGTTTACACCATTCTATAATCCCTATCGATATTTATAGAGGTCAAATAAAGCAGGTTTACTTAGGGTACCTAATTGTTTTCTTATCAAAATCGGTCTCAATGCGGAAAGGCTCTCTTTTATTATTGTTTATTTTAAAGCTAAAATAAAACTATAAATTTAGTAATGTTTTTTTTTTATGTAATCGTATGACGTGACGAGTCGATCGCCTGGTGTTAAGCGTCACGGCCGCCCATGTATCAGTATATGCCATAGTTATTAAAGTCATAGAATGGGAGAAGCCTTGGCTCCTGAGATACAGTGTTCTCACTAGTTCGGGAGTCTTTGGACTCATTAAGAGGTATAAACCCTTTTATATCAATAAATGATTATTTGATTTGATTTGCAATCCTATAAGTAAAAGTAGGTAGGTACAAGCAACTTAAATTTAGTAGGTACTGGCCCGCTACCATTTTCTCTTGCACATCCAGGTTAGCTGATATATAGGTTCGTACCTATAGTTATCTACTAGAACCTACCAGTCAACCTGTGGTCAATAATTCTTCAGAGTATTAAGTCCTTCTTGTACTATATATTTTGTGATAGAGTTAAATAAATATGTACCTAGGTACCTACATAAAAATACAAAAAAGTAGGTGTAGGTATGTTAATCCTAATTATCTATAATATATAAAGGTGTTGTATTATATAAAAATAATGGAGAGGTAGGCTACCTCACTAATTTACTTTTTCTCAAACAAGCTTGTAAATGTGAGTATTATTTTGACAACCTTCTTCGAGATAAATCGAAATTGCTGTACTGTCGAGAAGCGGCCGGCAAAAGTTGTATAAAAATCCATATCTGTCGTGGTTTAGCGGCCAAATAAATTACATACAAAACTCCTGTCGTGTAATTTAAAAATGGAACGATCCCTTACTCCGAAACATGGCAACCAAGGAGGTAACTTAGCGAAATTTCGAACTGGCTTGCAAATAGAAAGCTGTTTATTGCAAAAAAGTTACGCTTTATGGTGGGAAAAATTATTTTCAACTAAAAAAATCTTAAAGATATCAATCCATGATAAAAAATTCTTTGTTTTAATTTCCGCGCATTATTTGAGAAAAGTACTACCTATACAAATCTTGCCCACAACTAGCCATTGATGGACTCGTACGTGTGCCTCGGCTTCGCCTTGGCCCACATTTACACGTTCATCTATCAATGCCTCTGTTGCTGGCCGTTGCAGTAATGTACTATACCCAAAACTAACTTTTAGCTACACTAGCTATTCTTATCTAGGTCTAAGAGAAATACCGGCTCTACATACACGTCTGCTGCAGACAACAAACGTTTGTTACTATCAGGCGCGGTTGGGTGCCCCCCCCCCCCCCCCCCCATGGCGCAGGCAGTCCAGCACCAAGCACGGTAATTATCCAATTTACCAGGAAGATATAGGTGCATGGAATTCATCATTTAAAGAAAAGAGCACAAATTGGTCTTGAATCGTATACTTATATTGTGTTTCACCACCACATCCCCAAATTCCCCTCTTGGACTCCCGTACTATAATGATTTGTGCGCCCCTCCCCAGTGCCGTAAATACGGCGGTGCCACCAGTGCCCAGGCACAGGGCGTAGACTCTGGGGGCCGCAAGAATGGCCAGACAAGGCAGGACTATTATTTTTTCGGTTTGCTCCTGATAAGTTCCCGCTGCGCCCCTAGTGCTCGATTCCAACACAAACACATACGTACCTACATGCCAGTATCATAAAAAATTAGACAAAACATCGCGCTCATATTTTTGCCAGCGTACGAGCGTATTTGTGTTTAGTGTTTATAAGAGTCAAGCGGCCGCCCGGCTACCGCTTAGTCTCCGACCGACCGCAGTGGCCCAAAAATGAAATCTTAAGTCTATACAACGTCAAAATGCTTAAAATGGCTAAGCATGAGGCCGTGTCCTCATTGTACTGACTAACATGTAATTCACGTTTGAATTGCTATACGCGTTTTCTGAAATACAATACAGCAAATATAAAAAATGTCGCGCTCGCTTCGCTCGCGTATTTAATATTTTTACTGTGTTTTGTTTTATAACAAGCGCGTTTGTACTGACTGCCATGGAATTTATGTTTGAATTGCCATACGCGTTTTCTGAAAACAATACGGCAAATATAAATATTTCGAGCTTGCTTCGCTGGCGTATTTAATGTGGTTACTGTATTTTGTTTTATAGCAAGCGCGTTTGTACTGACTGACATGTAATTCATGTTTGAATCGCCATACGGGTTTTTTGAAATACAATTCGGCAAATAACATATAACATTTTTCGCGCTCGCTTCGCTCGCGTATTTGATGTCCTTTTAGTAGATGTATACAATCTTACTGCACAAGCGCTGCGAAAGATTTCATAAAGAGATAGTAGTCAAAATGAAACACCCCCCCCCCCCTGCAGTAAAGGTTATATATATTTACGGCACTGCGCCCCCCCCCTTGAGAAATTTCTGTATCCGCGCCTGTTTCCTATACCTACCTAAACCATGGATAATCGCAAAACGAACCCGTCACAGGCTCGATTTTACGATGCTTTCCGCTTATCCGACATTCGTGGATTTCCTGGAATCCACCGCGAAATCCACGCGTATAAATAACTTTCCTAGTTTAACTATATTTTAAAGCTACAACTAGCTTGTTATTTTGGTTACGGATGAGGTAGGTAGTTCGGCAAGTGCCGGCCGGTCCAGATTTGCAGACTTACGTTTTTCAAAATGAAGCTTGCAGTAAAACAGTTCAAGTCTTAGAGTAGGTAGGTACCAATACCTATACATAAGCTAATGGATGGGTACTTTATTCTAAGGTTCAAGTCCTTTATTTGGTCAAAAAGGCTTTCTACCTACGTAGAATACTTTTAGAGGTACATCATCATCATCCTCTTTGCCATTTCCCTTTTGTTATTGGGGTCGGCTCGCAATCTAACATATAGCGGCGAGCTACCAGAATTACACGAGCGGCTGCCGTCTGACCTCGCAACCCATAATGGACCAGTAACAGGGATGGTTAGATCAGGCGTCAGATTCTATCAGGCGTCTGACTACCCGTAACGATTGCCATAGATGTTCTTATGACAACCGGGACCGACAGCTTAACGTGCTCTCCGAGGCACGGAGTGATGGCATCACAAACTGCACGTAACTTACAAGATAAGTCATTAGTGCAGGGCCGAGGATCAAACCCGGTGCCGTAGACAGCGAAGCGCACATGCTACCGCTCAGCCACCATCGCTCAGAATACTTTTAGAGGTACAAAGAAGGAAAATATTAAAAGGCTTAAACCAAAAACGACATCCTGGCTCCAACAAACAATTGATTGTAGTAAAGATTGTTTGTGGTAAGACAAGATGGCATCTGCTGACGTCATGAGGATTGCATTGCAGCGGAATGGAATGAGAATAAGTCTGCATATTTCGTAACTCTTAAGTAGGTAAAGAAGGCAAGTAGACTGCAAGGTGGATAAGTATTAGGCTTTTTAATGATAAGACCGCCCATTGTACCCTACCTAGCTATTCCTGTTGTTGTATATTTCTTCATCACCAATAGCCTGAAGACGTGCACTGCTGAACATAGGCCTTCCCCAGAGAGCGCTATTTTAAACGATTGCTCGCTCTTGCATCCATCGGCTCCTCGCGGTTTTTGCCAGATCGTCGGTCCACCTAGTGTATTTGTTACCTTGGTGTCAATAGTTTAGGTAATCTATTTAAAGAATAAAACTAGCAACGTCCCTTACCTACATCATTTTAGTCTAAATCTAAACTAATGAGAGAAAACTTGATGGTCATACGAATAAAATCTGAGGGCCAGTGTCACTCCCAGAAATAACCAATTTCCACTATCCAACACAGAAATCTGTGCCGACTCTCCAAGTACATGCTACAATAAATAACTTGTGAAAACGTAACACGGTGTTTAAATTGTGGTGTAGTTGAAATGACTGTAAAGTTGGATTGGTGCCGAGGTGCGGGAGTGAGTCGCGCAGTATTAATAGTGTAATGACCAACTGTTAGAAACTGGTGGAAGTTACGAAAGAACCGCTTTAATTTTTCTCCGTTACACTAATACGTATGTTTTTAAGATTTTAAGGATCATCTTGTATAGGCTTGGCCATGGCATGGGTTTTTGTACTAGCTACCTTACATTTCATTTTCCTAAACCAAAAAGCCCTGAAAAATATTTTTAAATCGAAAACGCTGATTGCTATTCAATCTACCACTAGTGGGCTGGAGCATTTGGACTGTCTATAGGCCATCGCGGCTAGTATACAGTCTAAATGTTCTTCGTAGTAGATAGTGTAGCTTGTTTACTAGTTTTAGTAGTGTAGTAGTTAGAAAGAATAAATGCACTGCCCAGTAAAAAAAATCTAGTACTATATAAAACCTACTATTCTACTAGGTGGTAGGACTTTTCTGCAAAGTTCGTCTAGCTAGGCACCACCGCTTTGCCAGTTATTCTGCCGCCAAGCAGTAGTGTGCAAGCACTACTGTATTCCGACTTGAAGGGCATTGTAGCTAGTGAAATTGCTGGGTAAATGAGACTTTATGAATGACTGTGTGATGTCTCAGGATGACGTGCGCAGTGCGCAGTGTCATGCCAAACTTAGATTTAGAGTTCAAAGTGATACTGCAATCTGTTATGGGCGGCCGTATCGCTTAACACCCGGCGAACGACTAGCTCATCACGTCATTAGTTTACATTATAAAAACTATTAGTTGGTATATTACTTACAACTAAATACGTGACAGGAAAGTTACATCCATCACACACATCGCTTAACGAGCGATAATTTGAATAGGAGACGTCGATCAACTCGCTCTCGCTTCTGCCCACAAAACACATCTCCGTAAATTTGTCACTACGGACGTGACAATAAAGCCGTGCCCGCTAAATCCTGTGGCTATGAATAATATGCTATAATAATCCTTAAAGCACGCGAAGCGCCAGAACAGATCGAAAAAGAACTGTTTTTATCTATGTCTCACTCCCACTTTAGACATAATTAACTCCATAATGGGAGATCGGAAAACAATATGCTCTAACTTTGGTCTGAATCTATAATTCCAATGGCATTATTGTTCATTCGTAAACATGAGGGCGGAGTGGACACCCACTTACATACCATCCTGAAAAAACTAAAAATGAAATAAATACATTTACAATATGAGTTACTGTTTTTGGCACTGTTTGTTAGTAGTTTTGCGGATCTTCACCCCGTCTTTCTTGCACGTGCAAAGATATAAAAATAACGGTTTAAAAGATACCTGTGATCTTCTTCTTCTACTCGTGTACGCAAATAGGTGTCAGAAGTGTTAGGCCGCCCAAAGGCTTCTGACTTGGCTTAACGACTATTGTCTTACGACAATAGCCGAGATCGACTGCTTAACGGGCCCTCCGAAACACGGTAGCGCTCAGTTGTAAATATACCACTTTTTGCTGTAGCGGTCACCCATCAAAGTAGTGACCGCAGCGAACGTTGCTTAACTTTACCGATCGGTTAGAAACGGCTAGTCGTGCTTCGCTACGAGCGCTACTGTGATTAACTATAATATGATGTAGAAATAAACTCCTTCCGGAGTAAAGTTGTACCTTATATACCATTACAAATGATTGAAGTCGCGTAAGACCCCTTTTATAAAGGATATTAAACACATATTAAAACTTACTTAAATAAACAATTTTAAAATTATCTGTAAAAGTTTGAATAAAACTAATATTAGAGGAATAACCTTTATATTCATTTGTTTCATAGTTTCACTCTTAACTATGCGCTTACGTCTACATTATTCATCTACATCCCTTCAACGTTGTACTACAATTAAATATCCAAATAAAACAACAAAAACATAGAACCGTTACACATATGAGAATTTATAATACAACAGGTAAAATTAAATCAACTTTTAACTTATTAATTAGCAATTCACGACCGATGCGTTAACGTTACTGGGTATCTAGGCCGACCCCTTATTTCGTAAAGTTTGCAACAGGCGTCGCAGTTATTGCTGTCAAAGCTGTCAAACGTCACTGTGGCAGAGCAGGGCCTCGTTTTATAAAGCTACAAGTTTTGTACTTGTAGCGAAAAACTGGCAACACAGCCAAAAAAAGTGAAATAATGCGTTTTATAAAGCTACAAGACAACAAGTTACAAGCTACATCCCCCGATATATTGCTTTACTCTATGAATTACAAGCACTTGTTCTTAGACCATAGACAATCCATAGTGTTTTCATTTTTAAAATGTAAAATCGAACAACTGTTTTGGTCTGTTACAAGTGTACGAAACTACAATTTGTAAAGTTTTTTACCTGACTAAAGAGCTAGGTAAAATAAAGTACAAGTTTAGATAAATTTATTGAAAGTGTATTGGTCGTGTCACGTATTAATTAATTAATGTTCAATTAGTTAAATTAAGTAAATATGAACTGATTATGTTTAAATAATGAGAAAAACAGCTTGAGCGAAGCCCATGAAAAATGATCGTAGCTGTATATTACAAAACCTATTATGAGAATAGTGACTTAGACCCAACTTTATTTACTTAAATACCTTTACTTAAAAATAGAGACGCGATTTCACCCAAAACTTGCATAATTTTCCTCGGGATTTCATGAATTTCCGAAATAACCGCATCTATCCCGGTAATATAAGTTCATCTAAAAAAGATCATCCAATTTGGCGTGAAAGCTACAACAAACAAATAGATAATGTTCTTAATTTCTATATTATGTAGGGATTTAATGTAAAATTCACACCGGCTAAATTCACTAATGAATGGAAGCCAAACTAAAAAAAGCTATTGACCGTGACGTTCATTCATAGTGATGTGCAACTTGTAATATCACAGTTTATCCTCTACTTAGTCTGTGGACCCCGCCGTGAGGCCTCGGTGACGTTCATAGTGATGTGCATTATACTTGTAATTTACACTTGTAATCGATAATTGTTGTTTATAAAACGGCATAACTAGTAACTTGTAGTTACTTTTTCTTGTAGCTGCTACAGTTGTTAGCTTGTACTTGTAGCTTTATAAAACGAGGCCCAGGAAGCGATCGAGCGCTAGATATCCGACTGTCGGACAATCGATGAACTAAAAAGTGCATTATTTTGTTTCCGTCTATTGCTGGTCTGTTGCTAGTGGCACTTGTATCAAAGGTGATCAAAGGCCAAAGTGCATTCAGCGACAGGCGAGCAAAAGGCGGGCGACTGCGACCGATTGCTAAGTGTTTGCTGTCGCTTTGCTACTGCTGTTGCTTTGCTGTTGCAATTTTTACATAATACGGGGCCCGATTTAACCAACATTTAATGGGCCGTTAAAAAGCATCATCAGATAAAAACCCTTTTAATTTAGTGATGGTGTGTGTTTTTACACCAAAGCATTATGAAATTTAAGGAAATTAACCTGATTTTGAACAGTTTATGGATACGTCCATGTGTCACAATTATTAATACGAAACAATTAAATTTGGAAAACATGATTAAAATTTTGATTACCAGTTAATCAACATTTTAATCAAGCCATAGTTTAAATAAATCAAGCAGTGTAACACTTGTACAATAGAATTGTAGTGATTTCATTTCATCTCAGCGAAACTGTGCGTGCGTTTACATTCCTACTGTATTTATTTACCTGTGCAAAATTCAGTGAACCTTATTTCATAAAAGATACGAGTCAAATTGCTGGATCACTAGATAATAAGCTCTCGCTGGGATGAAATGCAATGCGAAAAATAATATTTTTCAAATAGTCATCAGTTTTGGTGGCATTCGCGATTTTTTTACAAAACATTACAGACGCCTGATTATTTTTAAGCAATGTCAATGTATCTGAACAAATTTTTCGAACAAAGTAACGCATAACTAATTTATAATACTCTGCAGACTGCGGTAGTATGTAAAAAAACGTGTGAATCTTGCGACAGTTCCCTTTCGAAACATGTAACATTGTAATTGTTGAGGGAGTACAGGGACACGGTAATCATAACAAACGTTTCAGATACTTGTTTTTAACAAGAATACACGCGACGTATTTACACAAGCAATATTTTCGATTACATCTGAAGTGGACATGCTACTTGGCAAGGAATTTGCTGGCAAGCTAGAAAAAGAGTACTGAGAAAAGCATACTGGGAAAATATGCTTTGAAAGCCATATTTGGGAGCACACCAAGCATACTGGGATGTAGGCACACTAAAAAAGAATACTGGGATGTATACTAGAAGAATACTGGGATATATCCTAAAACAAGCAAACTGGGACGTATACTAAAAAAAGCATACTAGAAGGCATACTAGGACATGCATACTATGAAATATGCTAAGAATAGGATATTGGGAATGGGAAGTATGCTAGGAAAATATCATATTACAAAGTGTACCAGAAACACATACCGGGACGTAAACTAGGACAAGCAGACTGTGAAATATGCTAAGAATAGCATACTGGGAAGTATATACTAGGAAAAGCATACTGGGACGTATACTAGGAAAAGCGTACTGGGAATTATACTAGGAAAAGCATAGAAAAAAAAGTATACACTGTTTCTGTAAAGTCGTTGCTTGAAATTGCACGCTGAAAAATATTTATTTCATCATTAACTTTTTTAACTTGTATGTATTTTCCAACGAGCCAATATTCTGTTACTACACAGCAGCAGCATATTCCTGTATTACTAAGTAGCATGTAATTCAGACCAAAATGTACCAACACTGAACATTTCCTCATTAACTTTGGATAACTTCGGTATATCTCAAATATAGACAATGTCATTTAACGGCTTTATATGAGAAAATGGTCACTCAAGTTTCACTATAAATTGTACCAGAATTTCCAGCGGTTACGTTAATATTTTATAACTGTGGTATGTAGAATTTGACAATCACTTTTCAAAACTTTAACATTATTTTAAAAACTTACCACTTATTTATTTATAATCTAAAAACCCTTTGATTCCTTTTGTTGATCACTATAAAGAGGTATTTTTGACAATTTATTCGAAAGCCTTCTAATGAATTTTAATGAATATAATTTCTAAGTACCTTCTCAATTTACATTTCATAAACTTCAAGCACACGTTCGGTAGTAAAAAATATTTTTCTCGATAAATTGTACTATTTACAGGAAAAACTCGCGTAATATTATATCCAATTTTACAATATCATTGGTAACAATTAATTGTAATAATTGTAAAATTCCGATGCATAAACTAAACCGTCATAAAGCAATAACAAAATTAATAAAAAAAAACAATATTGTGATGATCACTACCAGTTAGAAAAATTGTAAAAAAAATTGCATGCATAATATTCCTCTGTTATAATAAAAAAAAACTACGATTAGTTAATATTTTGTCAATCGAGAATGAACTCGTTTCAGATATTTTATTCCTACATAATAAAAAAAACGAAAACACCACGCCTAGAAGACCTTGTCCAGATGAAGTAAATACAGATATGAAATTATAAGCACGATCTACGTTAGCTTGTTTGTGAAGCAACTCGTTTGTTTTAGTATCAAGCTAGCTTTTTGAATTGCTCAAATGGATTTACACCTCAGAGTATAGACTAAAAGCATAGAGAGAACTTCATTATCTGTCAAACGTACCCCTTTTTTGGACACTTTTTATATGAAGTGGACACTTTGTATGGAAAAAACAGTTGACTCGAGTCGAAAAAAATGGTGCGGTGCTTATCGCAAGCGTAGCTAACTACTATACGTTTGTTTCTTTCCTTCACCACTGACGTACTGATACGTGTGAGCAGTACAAATATAATATCGTTTTGATTGATCTCTCTATGCTTTTAGTCTATACTCTAAGATTTACACCGACGAAACTCTACGTGTGTGCGTTCAAGTAGCTATAAGCAACCAAGCCTTGCATAGATATATACCCGTATTTATATACCTAGTTATGAGAGCAATTAATAATTCAGACATCTCGAGATCTCAATTAACAAATATGCATCTTGAGAAATATTACCAGAGTTAGTATATATATATATTTTTTTATATCAAGAACGCATTTCAAAGCAATAGAAGGTGCAATTATTAATTAAATAAAAAAACCATTTTGTGAAAAACTCATTTTGCGTTTTTATGGTTGAACCGACTTAGCTGCAAGCGAGTTTACTTTATGGATTTCTCCAGAAGATATATCGGTTTATGAAAACGTTTTAATGTATTCAGTAGTCAAAAACGCACGCAAATTCACGTCATCTGGACAGTCTGATAAACACGGAGCAACGCAACATTATATATAGTAATACATAGTTGTGTTATTCCATTTATTCCATAACACAACTGTGTATTACAATGTATGGCATTAGATGCATTAGAGCCAGTCAACTTGCAACCCTTCCTATTTTGATATTGCCACAAAACTGTATCAAAAGTGGCATTCGCTAGAGCACTCTGGATTCAAAATGTGGTTCGGTATGACGTCAGATCTCAAGTGAAAATTACATGTTTGTATAAGCATCATTCGATACGTGACGTCATGTCATGCATATATCACGGTATAAAACATTAATAAGAATTGCACCGCTAATTTTGAAAGTACAACCTTTTAACAAAGTAAACGAGAAGTCGAGCTGGCAAACCATCAAATAGCGTTGCAAGTCTTAACAATGGGCATACTCCACATTTCATCATCATAATCTTCAGCCACTGCTGAACATATGCCTCCTGTATAGAGCGCCACTTTGAGCGGCTGCTTGCTTCCAACGACCAGCTAAATTGCATTCTAATCCGTAAAAAATACCTAGGTCTTTTTCATTTCATTTAAAAGAGGACAGCGACTATTCGGCGATTCAAAATTAAGTATAGCGTATTTGAATAGAAAGGTTGCAATTTCACTGTATTCTATCCGGTGACTAACAGAAACCATTAAACACAGCATAGTTAAATCTGCAAGTAAAATATAAAAGTTAAAGCATATAAGTACTTAACTTAAATAAACAAACGACTGACAAACAAATCTCATTCGCTTTACACATATTTCAACACCTTAACATACGTTTTCGTACACAAAATATGTCATTTTATCTTACAGTAGTTTACATCTAAAGATCGTCCATTTTTGATGGATCAAATGAGAAATCGTTTTATAAATAACCAAACGTGCTGAGTGCCTTTCCCTTAAACCTTATACATGTTTTGTTAGCACATCACAGTTCATAAAAAAAAACAATTTAGCGAAATTGCATGAATGTTAAAAAAAAAAAAACAACGCATGAAAAACTAAACTTAAACCAAAAGGAATGAAAAATGTAAAAGACCTAAAAGGTAAATACTTATACTTATTAAAAAAAATTACAAAGTTTCACTTTTAACCAATTCCTACAAAAAGGACATTATCAGGTCATCAACATGATATTTTTTTAAATCTATTAATTATAAAAAAAAATATTATATTATAAATAATATATTCATGCAATTTCTCTAATTAGGCACATCACGCTAACAAAAATACAGCCTTGCCACGGCACTCAACGCCTACAAAAAGCCTGAAAACGGTTCGACTAAACCACTACCAGCCCGCAAAAAAGGCCTAACATTATTCACAAATTCCTTTTCATTTTTCACACAAAATCTAGAAACCCTGAAAAATAAAAGTCAAACCGCTGTTCATCTTTTTATCACTTTCTAAACGCTAAATATAAATTAACATTATAACTAACTTACACCTAACAAAGCTTATCCATTTGGCTTCTTTCAAGTTGAACCATAATTATGTCTTGTTATATTTACACTATGTATGTATGTATGTATGTATGTATAAAAATGCCTTAATTTGGTACAGCTGTTGCTAAAATTCGTATAACATTTCGTAAAGCGACATACTTACAATACCCGGTACAAAATTGGCACGTCAGGCAACTTTTAGTCTTAGATAGAAAAAAATACAATGAACAAAATGGACGAACAGAAAGTCAATGACCCGTTATGGCCACACAATTTGTATTAACACATCAGTAACAACATGAATCCAAATATCATAACTTCGTCCAAAAGTAACGTTTTCTATACTGAATGAGATAGCGGTTACGTAGATCTGTAATAGGTAGAAAAAGATAGATGATATCCAACTTTCTCTGAAGCGCCATTTCTTTTGCCGGGAACTTTTGAGCAAAAGTTTGTCGTATTCAATATTCTAATACCCTAACATTTAAGTCGCATATTGCATGTATTTTGAAAAATATATAATTGAGATCTGTTATAATGTTCTTTAGTTTATTCCATGTCAATACTGTTATACATATATAAGATATAGATTAGATTTATTAGATTTTAACTTATTATTATATTATCGACAAACTTACATTATAACCGGAACTTGAGAAATAAATATTCAGATTTGAAAGTAGATATTTGAGATGTATATTATATTTATCTGTCTCAAAATTTAAAAGAGTTTTTTTACTATTCCACAATATCATAAAATTGAAATCTGAGCAAATTGTACTTATGAAAGTATTGCTTTTAGATGAAGAAAACTTCATAATATAATAATACAAAAAAGTAAATTTGTCGACTTGACTATCAATAAATTATTACAAGACATAAAACAGTTCACCTTTTTTTATAAAACGCGTAATTCACTCGCGTAAATGTTTGTTTCATTGCGCCAATTCGTATAATCTAGCCGAGACCAACATATCAAAACAATTTTATAGGAAGACGAAACTAAAAAAAGAATACAATTTGGAAGACAAAATCCGAAATAGGAAACAATAATTTTAAGGACTAAGCTTTTAATAAATGCTGTTTATATGGCTTTTATAACACTTTCAAAAGACAATGTTATATAACGCTATTTTACTTTCGTGGAAATTTCTCTTTTTTTAATTGATTTTCGAATTTAGCTGAAAAGAATAACATAAATTATAAATGAGTACTTTTATGTATTTACAATGAGGCTTTTTATTTTTAAAAAACACTAGTTCCGCTTCTTTTCTAGATGGCGCTGTAAGTACATAGTTTAAACCTTTCAAACCACAGAGTAGTGTAAACATAAGAAAATGCTTAGACTACCTACACAGTGACAGTGACAGATTTTGGTAAAACCACAACTGGCGCCATCTATTGGGTCATACATAAAACACCATTTCTTTTTTTTAAATAAAACTCCTCATTAAATGCATGAAAGTATTCAAGATTTATGCATTATTAATTTCAAAATAAAATAGCATAATATACCAGTCTTTACAAACGCTGGATTTCAATAACCTTATCGCAGGGCTGTCTGCTTCCCACCCCATTGAATCATATCAGTGAAAATGAATGAGCAATAGAAGGAACTGTCTGACATCTCATTGTCTTTTCTAAACAGATTACGCATAGTTTTTTTAGACGAGTTACTAAGGTTATTGAAATCTAACCTCGAACCAACAAAGCAAACTTAACCAACGAACCATTGACCGTCACTTCACAACCCTCACTTATGCGTCCGTCGCAGTTGCGTCCCGACACTTGGGTCACTTGTCACTTCACACACACATTTTGGGGTTTTTGTGGGAGTTGGATGTTGAATGCTCAAATGTATGGTTTTTTTTTAATTTAGTGCTCATATTGGCATTATTTACTTGTGCTAAAACAAATAGCATTATTTTATTTTGTTTTTAATTAAAAAATGTGTCAAATTATAATTATTTGTAGTTTTACTACCTAATGGCGATATCACATACCAGTGATACCATACTAAGCTACTGTTACGGATTCAAATTCATATGATAATTTAGTAACACCAAAATAAATAAATGAATCCATAACACATCACGAAATGTAAACAAGACAAGGTCAAAAAACCTACCAAAAATAGAAATACTACACATAATAGCAACACAAACGCTCAACACCCAACTGACATCACAAATACCCCGATAACACCCCACTGACCCCCAAAATACCCCACTGGCACCCCAATAGACCCTAGTGCCGTGAAACAAACATGATTACGCCACGCGCCGCGATCCCGCGGAGGCCTCAAAAGAAGCCGATCAACTCCTACTCGATGTTCGATCGTGGCCCATCGATCGGCATTGTGTGGAGTACCTCGTCTAATAGTTGCAGCGCTCTGGAAGCGAATTTAAACTTTATAGTGCTGTAGTTTTAGGGTTAGAATGCTTTGAAAAGGACTCAGAGAAATGCATGGCTTCATCCACATACTCTGGATGCATAAATAGTCTCTAAATTAGGGAAGTTTAGAGGTTACAATCCTTTGAATATGTAACACAGAGAACAAAAAATTACCGTTTCCAGAGGAAAATAAGCTAAGCGAGGTTTCGTTTTGAGCAGGTTACAGAGAAAATGTATCAAAACTGGGTTTTAAAATTGGGAGAGTAGGAACACATTGCTTTGAAATTTGTCTGTTAAATACTTGTCGCCTGGGAAAGCAAACAGAGATAGTTGAATTCGGGTTTAAAGTTAAAATAGCAAATATTTTGAAATTGAATTGCAGTGAAGATGCAGATCACAAAATTATCGGTTTCGAATGGAAAATAGGCTATGAAATATTACACACCAAAACATTGAAAAACAGTTCTTTTAAAGCAGAATTTAAAGTTAAAATTTCTTTAGTGGGAAGAGAAACCATCCTTTCAATTCTCACCTGTGAAGGTGCACCTCGACCCAGCAAGGTGTCTCCTTGATGGAAGTCCGCGGGTAGTCAGGCCCCCAGCCCTTCACAAAGGAAAGTCGGACTATACAAAGCCGCCGTAAGTCGTCTACGCCTATACCGGCTGCCGCTGTCAAACCTGAGGAGCAGAAAAACCTGTTATATTCTCCTTTAATATTGGCTAAAGTTCTGAAAAATGAAAATTGCTATTGTTGTCACATTTACACTACACTTTTGACATAGTAGGGAGTGAGAAGACAATGTTCTGTCTGTGACAGATAAAGTTGATTTCGCTGAGTAGGCAATAATTACGCAGCAACGAAAGAAACGCAGACTGTCCAAATAGGTAGGTCCAACTTCGACAAAGAGGTCACACGAAGAATCCAACTCGGCTGGGCAGCTTCCGGAAGCTTCGGCCTATCTTTTCATCGAAAATATCGCAGAGCCTGAAAACAAATGTTTTCAACCAGTGTGTGTTGCCAGCGATGAGTTATGGAACTGAGACGTGGTCTCTTACTGTTGGCCTCATTAGTAAGCTCAAAGTCAGGCCACATCGCTCGTAGAACAGACAAACGCTGGGGAAGGAAGGTTCTCGAGTGGCGACCACGAACCGGAAAACGAAGCGAAGGGCGGCTCCTCACTAGGTGAACCTACGATCTGGTGAAAGCCGGGAACCGATGGATGCAGGAGGCGAGCAGCCGCTCAAAGTGGCGCACTCTGGGGGATGCCTATGTTCAGCAGTGGATGTGGATGATGATGCAAACTAGTGGCATCCAAACGTTTAAGCATGTGTTCCAGTCTTATTTCCTTCAGGCACCCTCTGCATAGAGGGCTATCCGTAACCCCGGTCTTAGACAGATGTAGTTTTAATTGCAATGGGCAGTAATGAGTCTGCACCTGTGTATATGGTGCATGGTCTCTTACTGTTGGCCTCATTAGTAAGCTCAAAGTCACGCAGCGAGCTATGGAGAGAGCTATGCTCGGTGTTTCCCTGCGAGATAAGCTCCAGAACGAGGAGATTCGCAGGAGAACTAAAGTGACCGATATAGCTCTTAGAATTAGCAAGTTGAAATGGCAATGGGCAGGCCACATCGTTCGCAGAACTGATAACCGATGGGGAAGAAAGGTTCCCGAGTGGCGACCACGAACCGGAAGACGCAGCGTAGGCCGGCCCCCCCTTCGGTGGACCGACGATCTGGTGAAAGCCGCGGGGAGCCGATGGATGCAGGAGGCGAGCAGCCGCTCAAGGTGGCACGCTCTGGGGGAGGCCTATGTTCAGCAGTGGACGTCTTCAGGCTGTTAATGATGATGATGACCTGCGTATATAGTACGTACACTTGTTCATGGTGGGGTGCTGCGGCTGGATGTGACCGGCGACGGCGGCGGCCTGCGCGGCCGCGGCGGCCTGCGCCGTCGCCGCCTGCGTCTGCATCTGACGGTGACACTGCCGCAGGTCGAACACCTGTCGATAGCACCAGATGTTGAACTATGTACTTTCAAACAAAAAGTAAGTACTACGTCCATGCTATAACACAGCATAGTAACACAAATAGACCATAAATATTAAAGCTTGATGTCTTGAGGCACGACTGGCAAATTCTCACAAAAATATCGAATGGCAAATCTCAAGTGAAAACCCAATTTTATATGAGCATCATTCGACAAACATATCCGTAGAGGGGATATTCATGGAGGAGTTATATGTGGAATGGATATCAGCGCTCTCTTCAGTCTGCATTATTTTGCTTTAGAGTTCCGAGTGATACTGCAACTGTTATGGGCGTGGCGCTTAACATCAGGCGAACGGCTAGCTCGTCACATCAATCGTTTACATTTAAAAAACTATATAGACTCGTATTTGGTGATCAAATTGGTGACTCATATTAGTGAAATATTTTTCACCAGGATCACCAGGACGCTTGCCAAGGGTGGTGATTATGGCAACCCCCTAATGAGGGATACCTATGTTCAGCAGTTGAAGTCTTCCGGCTGATGATCATGAACCGTGTCTCGCATTCGAAATTTTTCGGCAAACCTTCGGCCACAGTACCTTGATACAAGCAGAAGGGTATATTTTATGCACGGCGTCTCCCGGTGCCCGGCCCGCCTCTCGGTCGAGGTAGTACGACTGCACAAACACGGAGTGGTCGGAGAGACAACGCAGCCACACGTCGCCTTCGCCGCGCAAATCCAGTTGGACACCTTTGCCGATGTGCAGTCTGAAATCGAAGAACGTACCGACTTACCTTAAACGTTAGCACTTTTAGGGTGTTACCACACCAATCGATCGCTCGTCGATCGATACCATCGATCGATAGTTGAATGAAATCAGTCGACGTCGATCGACAGTTCCTGCCACACCAAGGCGATCCGCTCGATCGGTGACGTTATGTCAAATCAAATGTAATCAAATCATTTATTTGCATAAAAAGGGTAAGTACATTTTAGTTCTTATAATAATTATATTCGTCCTAATCTACCAATTATCTGGTGTGCAAATTTTTATTAGGTTGTTTCTTACGTTTAATAATTATAAAATATATCACTACCATATTAAAAATTCCTGTCATTATTATTAAATTTAAGTAATGTCAAATGCATTGTCATTAAGCACATTATACAAGTCATTTGCAAGCATTTCTGTAATTAAAAATGCGACATGAACCCTTTTTTTAAAACTCTTGAACCATATAAAACCATTCCGTCACTAGCCATTTTTTCAACTCCGTACAAAATTTATAATATAGTAGATCCACTAAGGATTGTGGAAGGGAGTTATAAATAAGAGGTGCCATGACAATACAGTTTTTCCTGTACATTTCGAGAGAGGGGGCTGGTACTTAAAGACGTAAATGGGTTACTAATCCTTTATTAGTATTGTTGCAATTTTCGAACAATGATGAATGATGTCGATTCATACCTCGCTACATCATCGACCATCGGTCAATCAGCCAAAGCTACCGGATCAATTGATCGATCGACGACTATCGATGGCATCGATCGATTGGTGTGGTAACACCCTTACAAAACTTTTGTTTTAATAACGCGTGTAAATACGTACATACAGGGTTAATTTTTCAAGTAGGTGTAGATGGTTAAATTAGAAAAATAGATGTATACCCGCAAGTTGCGTCATTTTCACGGTGTTCATATGCTGCGATAAAACAAAGATAGGGGAAAAGGAACATTAGATGGGCGGCAACAGAGGAGAGGCAGGTGAAGCCTGCCTTCCTTCACCCTTTCCATGAACCGGGTTAGGGAGTAAAAGCGAATTTATCATGCCACAAAACATTATTGTGCTTACCTCGCTCGTTCGCTCTGTTCTGTTCTGTGAACATTGCTTAGGGCTCCGAGACAGAACCTGTTGCCTCCTGATGGATCCACATAGCCGTCAACCTGGCAAATTAATCAATAGAATCTGCAGTAAACATACTTTACTCAAACTCATGACTAATAAAGAATGAATGGATGTATGAATAAAGAATAAATTAAACAAAGGTAGAGTGTGATTGAAACTCCATGGCGGCTGTGAAGTGAGCTGCAAGCCCCCCGCACGCTGCGCTCGCCGCTTTACCTCACCCCGCGCACATCAAGTTTTTGCTACTGCTGCGCCTGCGCAGCGTTTCACGCCGACTTCACAGCCGTCATTGAGTTTATATCACACTCTACCAATATTATGATAATTTAAAGCTATAAACTATCCTACAGTGCTGTGTACTTATTTACGAAGTCACATGTGACGATTTTACTAAAGCCATACTGAGCCAGCATGGTTGATAAGCAAGGTTGGTTGGTTGGCATGGCTAATAGTCCGTGCTCTTTTTTTTCCCCTTTCTCCTCTCTCACACCTCCCTCTGTCTCCCTTCTTCTTCTCTTGACCCTTTTTAATCCTGCTTTTTCCCTTCCGTTACTCTCACAACTCCTTTTCTTCGGTCTCCTCTTCTCTCTCTCTTCCCTCATTTCTCTTACTCCTCTACCTTTCCTTTTTTATTATTTTCCCTCCTTAGCTTTCTTTAAATAGCCATATTACCATTCTGAACATAAAATGTCAAAACGGACATTTGGCATTTAACTGGTGACCATCGGCAGTCACAGCGCATCTGGGGATCTAGCAAATATGCCATAAATGCAGAAAAGTTTTCCGCAGGCAACGTAGCATAGCTAACATAGCTAATGTCGTTCCCATACGTTTTGGAGTTAGCGTGAGGCATTAACGCTAATGGAAAGGCATCTTTGCTAGACCCCCTGACAACATGAGCCAATTATATTCATTTCAACTTCCGCAGAGGTCTAGTGGTGCTTCAGCCAGGACTAAATTGCCAGCTATAATAAATAAGACTTAGGCCTGATTTCACCAAAGTTTATTCCAAGTATACGGCTATTCGTTACTCTTGGATACAGCTCATTGACAAATGAAATTACACAAAAAAGACGCCATTTTGATTGTACCCAAGGAATAAGTCTTATTCCTTCACAAAATTGGTGGTATAAGGGCTATATTCGCGTAACTCGGTTATTCTCGGAAAGTTATACCTTGAATAAAATTTATTCTAGTTTGGTGAAATCGGGCCTTAATAAAACAAATATGACAGTAGTACGGTAACGAATCGCAATTCTTCTTACCGTAACGTTCGGTCTACTAGATGGTACTTTGAACGTTTCTCCAACTTGCGTGTCCAGCTCGAAATACGCGACCGAACACCAGTACTCTGGCGCCGGCTGACTTGAGAGTAGACCACTGGGGTTGCCATTATCTGAGAAATCATATTTTCCAAATGTAGGGTAGAGTTTAAGTCGATATTAACTGTGGATTAATATACAAAACGTTAAAACTAAAACCAATCTATATATCGTCGGAGATAGTGCAATAGCGCGTACCAAGCCCTGGCAACGTACACAGATACGCGCTATTGCACTATCCCCGACGATATGTCTATTATCAATAGGCATTGTTAAATGAGTTGAATCCAAATCAGGTGACCAGAATGCTGGCTTTTATTTTGCACAAAAAATAAGCATTGCCATTCAGCGTGGTAATGCTGCCATTTACAATAATATTCCAAATGGCATAAAGATATTAGAGGGTAAAAAGTTTAAGAAATGTTTGACTGACTGGCTTCAATGCAACTGTTTTTATAGTGTTAAGGATTATAATGAATTTTGTACCAATGTTTACTTATAAATTATAAATAATAAAATTGTAATTAGTTATTAAATAACATTTGCATGTCTGCTTGCAGACTAAATACATGAACAAAACTTGCTGTAACATCTACTATACATGTATTTTAGCGAATAAACGTTTTGATTTGATTTGATTTGATTTGCCAGCGCTCTGGGCACTTTTCCATCCACCAACGGGTTATTTTAAATTTTTCTATTTCAGTTTTATATAGTTATTTTAAGTTTTTAGGCCTAGTTTAGTTATATTATGTTTTTTATGTTGTTGTGAAAAAAAAACTAAATAAAATAATTTAGGGATCACTTAAACTCTCTTTTAATATTAATATTTGTAAAATGGACTTTAGTCTCTCTATCTCTAAATCATTTCAGACTTTTTTCATACTGACCAATTCAGTCCAATATATATCCAATTGATCACTCGTACTATTTAAAATACCAGTATGCTTTATTACAGCATACTCCCATATGAGTACTTTCACCCCTTATTAGCGATTGGACGAATTCCATGAATGAACTTTAAGAAACCAATCGGGGAGCGCGAATTTCATTAATGAATTTCGGGACGCCCAATAGCAAGCGCAGTTATTACATTGCCATTACAAACAAACACTGAACAACAGTGAATGGCAACTCAGTGTTTTCTCTTGTTTCATTTTTAGCTTAACTCGATAAAGAGAAACAAAACAAATCCTCCGCTAAATAAGTTTATTAGTAAGGAGGTTAGCTTTAGAGGAAATATAACTGGTTTTCTAATTTATGAATATATCGTTTGTAGTAAAGTGTCGTGAAGTTAATCATCTTTATAACATGCTGTGCTGAACCTGTCCTGTTACATACAAAGTCGTAAGTAAATCGTACGACGCTCGAAATTTAATCCAACGCCATCTATCGGAAACTAGTTAAACTTACAGTAGTGATGATGATGCGCAGGCGCATCAAGAGGCACAGGCGGCGCCGCAGGCGGCGGCGCGAGGCTCTGTGTGTATGTTAGAGTGTTGCTACCCGTCCATGTGCCTTACAAATAGAACGAGACAGAAATACAGTAGGTAAGATAAATAAATAGTCATGGATTTAAAAATATAGGTTTGTTACGAGTCAGAATGAGACAAAAATGTAGTAGATCATCATCATCATCAACCTGAACACGTCCACTGCTGAACATAGGGGGGAGGCCTACACAATGGGGAAGAAAGGTTCTCGAGTGGCGACCACGAACCAGAAGACGCAGCGTAGGCCAGCCCCCCACTAGGTGGACCGACGATTTGGTCAGAACTGCGGGGAGCCGATGGGTGCAGGAGGCAAGCAGCCGCTCAAAGTGGCGCTCTATGGGGGAAGCCTAAGCTCATCCGTGGACGTCTTCAGGCTGATGTTGCTGATTATGATTATGATGATGATGATGATGATGATGATGATGGTGATGATGATTATGATGATGATGATGATGATGTTGATGATGTAATATAGTGTACATACCTTGTTGTTGTTGCGTGCGAGGGCTGGACAGAGGTACCGAGGAGGGACTGGCTGCATTCGGAAACCCGTTCTGTTGCGAACCTGACCCCGACCCGGGAGATACCGCTACAACAAACAAATACAATGATTAAACGGTGAAATAAAAAAAATTAAATGCTTTATATATTAAACAAAAGGTATACTATATTAATGTGCATGCAGGTTCCATTTTTTTAAACCAGAAAGTAGGTATTTTGTTCTTTTAAAAAAATGAAGTAGGTATTGAATGATCATAGAACTGTTAATAGTCATCGAAATCACAAACAGATTTTCATGAAAAGGTGTGAGGTATAGGTATATTAAAATGTTATCTATATTTGTATAAATAGAAAATAACTAAAATGCGCGACAAGATATAGAAGTTTCAAGACGAATCGAAAACGCCTGGATAAGCTATTGGTCGATGAAAGATCTCATGAAAGGTAAATTACCACTCTCACTAAAAAGAAAGCTCATGGACGTATGCGTTCTCTCTATCCTCACCTACGGTTCTCAGACTTGGTCCTTGACTATTCAAAAAAAGTCCAAACTCGGGGTATGCCAGCGAGCCATGGAGCGCAGTATTCCAGGAATCAGACTAACAGACCGCGTGAGAAATACCATACTGCGCTCCATAACACAAATCACAGACGTTGGAGAAAAGGCTGCTAGCCTGAAGTGGAACTGGGCCGGCCACATCTGCCGCATGTCAGATGACTTGTGGGCTAAGACGACAACGATGTGGACACCGCAGAACATCAGAAGACGCCGCGGTAGAACCAGAAAAGGTGGCCAGATGAGCTTGATTCCCACTGCCCGGATTGGACCATAAAAGCTCTTAATAGAGAAGACTGGAAGGAGGGAAGGGAGGCCTTTGCCCAGCAGCGGGACGATCATGGCTAATAATAATAATAACTAAAATGCAGTTTTATGCAAAATATAAAGTGGTACAACTCACCAGGCAAAGTCTGTGTCATCTGCGTCTCAGTAGTAGTCTGCTCAGATGGAAAGAAAGTCGAATTGCTGTTATCTATCAACGGCGTCGTACCCCCAGGTGACATACTCACCGGCATGGCAGCTGGAAACCACACAGTATTTATAGAAAAAAACTAAAATGGAACTGTCAACATCACAGGCCATGCAACAGAAGTGATAAAAAAGAAATCATCAGTGCAAAATAAAACAACGAAAGCTTACAATGGTTCATTCGTTTAGGCAGCCACATCGCACGCGCATCCATTGTATCAGGAGGCTCTAACTTCGGGGCTATAGCTCTCTGCGCCATGACCATTTGTTGAGGACTCGGAATCGACATTCCCTGGCTTATAGACGGCATTTGAGGCGTTCCAGGAGACATCTGTGCGGAAGCCGATGCCATGCGAGGTGATGCCATCTGTGGCACATTCGTCCCCATTTGAGGAGTCCCCGGCCCCATCTGCGGCGTCCCTGGCCCCATCTGAGGCGTTCCCGGACCCATTTGAGGTGTCGGTGGACCCATTTGAGGCGTTTGTGGACCCATTTGAGGCGTTGGCGGTCCCATTTGAGGCGTCGGCGGCCGCATGTGAGGCGTTCCCGGTCCCATTTGAGGCGTCCCAGGCCCCATCTGTTGCGGTCCTGGCTGCATTTGAGGCGACGGCATTTGGCCCGAGTTGGGATGGTTTGAGATCATTTGCGGCGGTCCGGGTGAGCGGCCCATTTGGGGCGGGACCCCCATTTGGGGTGGGGCGCCTGGCGGTCGGATGGGTCCTCTTGATCCGTGCGTCGGTGAGAACAAGTTCGGTACGCCGTCTGGCGCTATCGAGACGAGAAAAAATGCAAAATAAAATCAAATATGCAATGCCAAATAAAAGGACAATAATTTACTAACAAGATTGCTGTGTTTGAGGGTGGACTGTACCTTCACATGCATAACGTATACGTAAGTTCCAAGTTATTTATAAAAAAAACATTGCAAACATTATACAAGAAAAAATTATCTGACCAATAAAATAGAGAAAACTTCTTGAAGTGTTTTAGGAGTACTAGAAGTGTGCTTAACTATCAATTCAGGTTAAGAGACCTAATACTGTTTTAATAAGCATGGTACACTATTTTACATTTCTCTTTTAATATAGAGCCCTCAAACACAGCACTTTCAAAAGCATCACAAAACGAGTACCAAAATAATACAACACAATAACAATCTTACAAGCAAGTTAACAAAACAAAAGAAACCAACGACTTACTTTGGTTCTGATTTATAATAATGTTGCCAGTTGGAAACTGCTGATGGTGATGCTGTATAGTGGAGTGGTGATGTCTCGGGCTGGTGGCGTGATGTTGAATGGTCACCAGCTCCGTTGTGTCCATGTCCATACCATTTCCACTGATACCGGCCGTATACTCGTCTTTGACCAGACGGCTCGGGCCGGATTGTAACGTTAGGCCTGCGAGGTCTGCAATTTTAGATGAGTAGTCTAATCTTAATTATAGTTTAGTGCTTTTTGCGATTAGGCTTTATACCGTCAAACTATCTAGCTATAATAAAACAACTGTGCTAAATCTGTCTATTGAATATTTTTTGAAAATTTTGATTGCATTGCACTTCTTCATCGATATAAGTAGAAGTAGTGTTAGCGACGCATTTATTGTATGTTTTTATTTGTTTTCTTTTAATTATCAATAAAGGCAAGGAATGCGATCGCGGGCTTCTTGTGTGTAGCTAACGAGCCAGGGACAGGGGTAGATGCAAGGGGCGCGAGAGGGGTAGGCCGGCACTCGCAAACTTCACCACAACAGTTATCCGCCAACTATATACGCGCACCCACACGTCGCTCGCTCGCATTCCGTCAATTTTGTTCTGGACATCTACCTATCTTCTTTCTTACTTTCACCCCATCCTCTACAAAACTGGTCTTCGAACCGAATACTGAATCATTTACCTATGTTTTCAACTCCGCCGCGAAAAATGGTGAACACGAGAAGTACAGTTAAAAAGCAGGAAGTAGAAAAACTTGCACAGTTGGGACTTGATCTGGAACAAGAACACAAAATGGAAGTTGCTAATCCAAAAGACAAGACGTGTAAAAGTGATGCTGATTTGCAAACAATTCAAAAAACCGTTTTCGATAAAACATTTGTAAATGTAAATGTGGGTAGCACCAGGACGACGAAGTCGGAAAATGTTCTGGAGTTTCCCTCGACATCAGCATTTCGAAAGGACATAGAAACATCGAAAACTGCTCCAAAACCGAAATCCAAGGCATCAGCTTCGTCTTCTGTGTTGGCCCGAAAAAAGAAGTTGGAGCTGGAAGCGGCACAAGCGAAGGCGCGTATTCAAATGGAGCTCATAGATAAAAAGCTAGAGGCGGATATGGCGGAGATAGATGAAAGATACAGTTCACGATCTGGAGGAAGTGAAGCTAGCATGCAGAGCAAAGTAGAAAAGTGGATAGATCGCAGTCAACAGGAGCTGAATGGGCAGCCCTGCCCACGAGATGGTAACAAGAAGGGCAAGGCGTGTCCTCCACTGCCACCAGTACCAGGTGATGACGGCCGCGAGGCTGATGTGAAAATGCTGGTGAGCGCGATTAAGGACCTGACCGCTGCGACTGCTTCTGCCGCTACTAAAGAATCTGACGCCAAAATGCTAAGCCGCTTATGTACGCCAAGAGACTTACCTTCGTTCTCTGGTGACCCTTTGGACTGGCTTCAATTTAAGCAGGCGTACCAAGAATCAACGCTAGTATGCAACTTCAACGAGAGAGAAAACCTGTGGAGACTCAGAAAATGTCTTCATGGACCAGCTAAAGAAGCAGTAACGTCTCTGTTGATCAGTGCCACGACGCCTGACGTAATTATGTCAACACTAGATCTCCAGTTTGGAAATCCTGACATAATCATAGCCAAGATTATACAGGACATTACTTCACTACAACCGTTATCAGAGCAATACCATCGGGACATTATACCGTTCTCTGTGAAAGTGAAGAACTATGTGGCTGCCGTACTCGCGATCGGTCAAAATGAGTACCTAAGTGCGATGAACTTAGTGTCAGTAATTTTATCTAAATTACCTACTATTCTCATCTCAAAGTGGGCTGACTTCAGCTACCCTTACTTCAACGAAGGCTGTAAGTCAAAACTCGTGATTTTATCCGAGTTCCTAGATGGAGAAGCTGTGAAGATATCACGGGCTGCAGTGAACTTAACTTACGCTCATAGTGAACTTTCTGTGAAACGTAAACACTATAACGTTCAAAATCGCGCGCAAACTGTACTCGTACAAAGTGACAATAACAACGACGATAAGTGCCGGTTTTGTCGTGTTTCAAATCATAAGCTACCAGACTGTAAAAAGTTCAAAAAGTCGCTGCGTAAAGATAGGTGGTTCTTTGTGAAACGAAATAGACTATGCTACAAATGTTTAGTGTCAACGCATAACAAAGAGAACTGCACGGCACCCGCGTGTGATAATGATAACTGTGGACAGCCGCACCATCGTTTGTTGCACTACGCTAAGGACAATAATACGCAACGACAAGATAGTGTTAACTTAACGGAATTGCAGGACACTAACAGTGAGAACAGTGACGTGCAGGTTGAAACAGTTTCGCATATAAAAGTAAACAGTTCCCGTGTGTTATTAAAAACTGTGCCTATCAACATCCACGGACCTAACGGTATAGTGAGTTGTGTCGCGTTGCTTGATGACGGCTCGACTGTCTCATTGATAAGCGCTGCGCTGGCGGCGCGCGTAGGAGTGCACGGACAGAAACAAACTATGCGTGTGTGCGGTGCATGGGATTCGACCCATCTAGCGTGCGAAAGTGAAATTGTGGACTTGAACGTGTCAAATAAAGATGGAACTATGTTTACATTCCGAGCGCGCAGTGTTAATAAATTAGACTTACCAGTGCAAACCTTATCACCTAATTTCACGAACTTGAAGTGTTTACCTGAAATAAAAAATTACCTGTGTGATGGACATGCTAAACCGGAACTGTTGATAGGTCAGGACAATTACCATTTGATGTTACCTTCGAAAATAATTAACGGTTCACCTGGGGAGTTGTACGCCACTCGTACTCCACTGGGTTGGTGTGTACACGGCTGTGTGCGCAGCTCGCCACGGGCTGCAGACGGGCGCACTGGTGCGCTGCATTCCACGCTGTTCATCTCTGAAGACACGAACCCGATGACGTCAGACAGCGACCGCGGACTTCACGACCTGCAAGAGGAAGTACGACGCTCCTTCACGATTGAGTCAATGGGTATCAGCTGCAAACCTCGACAAAATGCTGATGATGTACGAGCTATTGAGCACCTCGAGCGAACATCTTCTTTGGTTGACGGGAGATGGCACGTAGGACTACCGTGGAAAGATGTCAACTGCAAAATGCCTGATTCATATCCTAACGCTGAAAAGAGGCTGAGGGGTGTGATAAAGAAAATAAAAGCAGATGAAGGCTACTCCCTACGGTACAAAGATCGAATCGACCACCTGCTCCAAAATAACTACGCGACGGAGATCACCGACACTGAAACAACACCAAAGACATGGTACCTCCCGCATTTTGGAGTCGACAACACTAATAAAAAAAAGCTTCGTCTTGTATTTGATGCGGCTGCTAAAAGTGAAGGGTTATGTTTAAATGATTACCTCCTGACGGGTCCCGATCTACTGGTATCACTATTTGGCATAATGCTTCGATTTCGTGAATATAAAATTGCCATAACTGGGGATATACGAGACATGTTTTTGAGAGTAAAAATCATACCTGAAGATCAAAATGCATTAAGGTTCCTGTGGAGATCTACGCTCGATGACAAAATAAAAACCTACGCGATGACATCCCTAATCTTCGGAGCTAACTGTTCCCCATTCATAGCACAATTTGTTAAAAACAAAAACGCTCAACGCTATGAGTCATCAATGCCGGCCGCCGTGGAAGCTATATGCACCCAGCATTACATGGACGACTACATAGACAGTTTGGAAAGCGAAGATACGGCCATCAAACAGGCAATTGACATTGCGCACATTCATTCAAAAGGCGGTTTTGACATTAGAAACTGGACCTGTAACAATGAGGCCGTTATCGACAGCTTACCAAAAGAAAACTTAGGATCCACCGCTATAAAGTTCAAAATCGGGCAACAATATGACGGCGAGCGCACCCTTGGCCTAATCTGGTTTCCGGAAGAAGATACACTAGGCTTCGATTTATCGCTGAAAAGAATTCCTGAAAAAATAATTACTGGTGAAAGAAGACCTACTAAAAGAGAAATGCTTAGATTAATTATGTCTATCTTCGACGTTTATGGATTCCTGGCGCCATTTACCATAAAAGGAAAAATAATGCTACAAGAAACCTGGAAACTTAATCTCGGTTGGGACGAAATGATAACAGATAACGTGTTTACGAAATGGATGGAATGGCTGCAAATGCTAAAGCGCGTGAGTCACATACGTATGCCTAGATACTATAACACAGCAGCGGCGGGCGAGACGGGAGATGCACCAGCGGCGGTGAGTGTAGCTGCACTCAACAACGCGCAGTGGCCGCAAGCCACGCCCACTTCGTCTGGTCTCGGCGCGCAGGCAGGCCCTGGTTATAGCAACCTACAGCTACACATATTTTGCGACTCGTCGACACAAGCGATGTGCTCCGTAGCTTACTTACGCTGGAAAGATAATTATAACGGCCAGATAAAAGTTGCGTTTGTAGCGAGTAAATGTCGAGTCGCCCCAATAAAACATGTTTCTGTGCCCCGTTTGGAGCTGCAGGCCGCTGTCCTAGCTGCAAGACTATCAGAGACGATTATAAAAGAGCATAGAATTCCTATACATAAGACGTACTTCTGGTGTGACTCCTCTACAGTGCTGCACTGGATACGTAACAACACGCGTACCTATAAAGTGTACATAGCTCACCGTCTCGGCGAAATAGATGAACTAACACAAATAATTGACTGGCGTTACATACCTACAAAGCTGAACGTAGCCGACATTGCAACCAGAGAACACTGTGAGCTTTCAGTACTGGAGAATGAATGGTTCCGCGGCCCTGAATTTTTAAAAGGAGAAGAGAGCACCTGGCCTCGCGAATTACAGCCGCCGAACATATCAGACGTGGACCTGGAATGTGTGGCAACTCTTCACGTCATCACTGAAATCTTACCTGATGTACCGGATCCAGAGAGGTTTTCATCCTGGCTGCGCTTACTGAAAACAACATGTCGAGTGTTATCGTTTGTAGAAAAATGTAAAAAACTTACCGGCGTGATAGACGGTGATATGATGGTGAGAGCCGAGCGCCTGCTGATGAGATACTCACAAGCCCAGTCGTTCCCTGAAGACCTCGCCAACCTGAAACATAAAAATAGATTAGATAAAAGAAGTAAATTACTTACCTTTTCCCCGTTCCTGGACAAGTATGGAGTGCTCCGGGTCGGTGGCCGCATCAACGCCGCACCTGGAATATCACAAGAGGTGAAACAGCCGGTAATACTGGATGGCCGCCACCACGTCACGATGTTGATCGTCCGCCACTACCACATCAAGGCCGCCCATGGAAACCGGGAGATGGTTGTGAATGAGCTGAAACAAAAATTTTGGATAATTCGTATCAGACCTACAGTGAAAACAGTTACTTCAAAGTGCATGCTATGTCGCATCAAAAAAGCCATGCCAGCACCGCCCAGAATGGGTGACTTACCAGAGGCTCGCCTGGCCCATCACCAACGGCCTTTTACCTTCTGCGGCGTAGATTTGTTTGGGCCGATGGAAGTAGCTGTATGCAGACGGCGCGAAAAGCGATATGGTGTTATGTTTACTTGCCTTACTGTACGTGCAATTCACATAGAAATCGTTCACAAACTTACATCAGACTCCTTGATTATGGCTCTGCGACGGATGGCCGCCAGACGAGGCTGGCCGCAGCACCTTTACTCAGACAATGGCACAAACCTAAGAGGTGCAGATAATGAGCTGAGGAAGTCCATTCTGGAGCTAAATGAAGATGTGTTGAAGAGCGAGGCTGTCAACTATGGAACGACCTGGACTTTCATTCCCCCGGCCAGTCCACACTGGGGTGGGGCATGGGAGCGGCTAATCAGGAGTGTAAAGAACTCACTTTACTCCACGCTGAACGAACGTGCCCCAAGAGATGAGGTGCTCAGCACGCTGATGGCAGAAGTGGAACAGATGGTCAATAGCCGCCCCCTCACACACGTTACTGTGGAACCTGATACCAGCGAGTCATTAACACCCAATCATTTTCTTATTGGTACTTCTTCAAACTTGCCAGTGCTCGGAGAGTTTAGCGAATGCGACATGTACCTGCGCAAACAATGGCGAATGTCGCAAAACTTGGCCGATATATTCTGGAGGCGATGGGTGAAGGAAGTGCTACCGGAAATGAGGCTAATGAATGGATGGGGCTTCGCTGGCCCATCCATTCATTCTTTTCCCCTATGTTTTTCCCTTCCGCTTCCCTCTTCCTATGGACAGGGTTGGAACGTAAAGCTAATTAACCCGTGCGAAACCGGGGCGGGTCAACTAGTAAACCATAGATTTAATAATTGTTTTTGGATCTGACAACCGATGAAGACGAATGGTTCTTGAGTGGCGACCACGAACCGGAAGACGCGTCGGCCGGCCCCCCACTAAGTGGACCGACGGTTGAACCACGGGGAGCTGAGGGGTTCAGGAGGCAAGCAGCCGCTCAAGTGGCGCTCTCTGGGGGAGGCCTATATGTTCAGCAGTGGACGTCTTCAGGCTGTTGATAAAATGATAGATTTGTCTCAAATGTGCTTGAAAATTCATTCATTATTATGACAACCGAGATAAATCGAAATTGCTGACGTAAGCAGCGGTCGGCAAAGTTAGTATGAAAACTTGTATCACATTTCAAGTTAAATAAAAGCTTGTAAAACATAAATAACTGAACATAGTATGGTATTGGCGCGTGTATAGTTATTGTCGTTCATCATTGTTTCTGGAATTTACAATGTTGATCGAACTTCCGCGCATTGTTTGACAAAAGCACCTAATCATTTTTGGGCTCACGATTGCTGAACGGAATCCAATTACAAAAATTGCTACAGCTGTAATATAATGTATCCTACAGATGTATTGGCTCTGACTTCAGAAAATGGAATGGCAAGCTAAGGGAATCATTAAGGAGAAATTTCGATGCCCTCTACTGATAAAGAATGCCCTTCCTATTTTTATGTACCAATTTGTAAAGGTCCAGACTGGACCAACCATTTTTACTAAGCCCCTATTAAATATCCAAACTCATCTCAATAGATGTGTTGTGCAAAATTTGTTAATCCTGAATAAATCTAGCTTCCAGGCCAAAACCAGTTAAATAACCAGTTTTGAAGATTTGAACTTGTATATATTTCATTCATAGAATTTTAAATGCAGACGAAAGTGAAAACATTGCAATATTTATTATGCATGACATTAAAATCTGTTGCTAGCTTAAAATTAAATTTCTAAACTGAAATATAGGTTCCTTTCGCGCATTCGATATTTATAACAATTTAATTGATTTATCAGCGGGTGATTTGCATATTATGTTATGATTATCTTTTCTAACGGATAGTCAGTTTTAAAGACTGAAAGTGTCGAAAACGAAATAATATTGTTACAAATTAATTTTGTGAAATACCATCGCATCAAATATCACTTTTACGACACAATTATATCGATAATATCGCCGTCTGAGGAGACTTTCTCTATGATTTTAATGAAGAAACAAAAACCTGCTCGGAATAATACTTTACAGCACATCAATTAAATCAAAATCCATCAAACCCATCTTTCTATTCCTGTATTGAATAGGTTCTCGAGTGGCGACCACGAACCGGAAGACGCAGCGTAGGCCGGCCCCCCACTCGGTGGACCGACGACCTGGTGAAAGCCGCGGGGAGCCGATGGATGCAGGAGGCGAGCAGCCGCTCAAGGTGGCGTGCTCTGGGGGAGGCCTATGTTCAGCAGTGGACGTCTTCAGGCTGTTAATGATGATGATGATGATTGAATATGCTTGTAACTTTGTCATTTTTGAGATATTTAATTTTTGTTTTCACAACGATGGATGTTTTGTTTATTTTTTGAGGAATATTATTAAATTATGCAATAAAAAAATAGTAGTCATCTAGCCTATTACGAAAACGACCCTAGAGCGTCATAGTAATTAATGGGACTGCTGTAAAATAATACAATACAATATAATACAAAAACTAAAAAATAAAAAAAAAATAGAATAAATAAAAAATCTAACTATCTATCTATTCAATAGATATCCCGTATGCATTACAGTCAGATGGCAGACACTCGTGTAAGTCTGGTAGCTCAGGGTAGATTGGGAGCCGACCCCAATAACAAATGGGAAAAGGCAAAGAAGATGATGATCCCCTATGTATTTACATCTTTTTTCACCTAAGATAGGCCTGTATTTGACCACTGTTGACCACGTAATAGTCATCTTGCCACACTTAATGATTACAGCCTATACTATATTATAGGTGTGTTCATGGTTACTGCTCAAAGTTTGGGTTAGGGTTAATTATCAAAATTGATAGCTATACTAATGTCAGTCCTGCCTAAACTTAGCATGTTTGTTGAGCAATTTAATTTTATAATACTGACCTATCCCAGGGGACACGACCCGTTCGTAATGGTACGGGTTGACGCACACGGAGTCGCATTTCAGGTCGAAAGCAAACTGGCAAAATTTCACGTGCTTCAATTCGTTCTTGTGAAGATCTGGCCATCGCCATATTCGCGCGTAGATCACGTGAGGGAAGCCTTTACGACCCGCAACCTGGAAAATGTAGACAGCTTTCAATTTTGTCACCCATTTTTGTCCCTTGTATTCTGTTTTCTGGACATAAATACTAAGGTAGCTCTTAGTATGAGGAACTTATTTTCGTATAGGTTGCTATCTTACGACAGAGTTAATTTCTACCCTGATATTATGATACATTGATAATAGTTTCATTTACCACCATCAAATCAAGATTTATTTTTAAAAGAAACATGTGTTTTTACCTAGCTCCATACAATTTTTTTTTTTTTTTGATAACGTGATTCAAGACATAGCTTTATTGCCATTAAACGTTAGAAGCTCTTCGGTATTTAATATTTAGTTTAGTTAGAAACCTGGGGAAGGATATAGAATTATTTTTATCTTATAGGTATGTTAACCTGTCCACACATGAAATGTTACCTGCAAACGGCCATCAAGAGTTCTTTGTATAGTCACACATTTGCTAGGGTGTGCACCATTTGTTGTAATAGCAGTGATCAATGAGTCCAGCTCATCTCGCTTCTCCTTTAGTTTCTTGACAAGTGACTCTATGGCTCTTTTGGAGAAGCCTTCACTTTCTCCTCCCTGTCTGTGGCACATCAGTGAGTGGACGATGCTGAGGCAAGCATCTGCTGAGGTTGGAGCTGTAGTGTTCATGGCTGGAATAATGCTAGCTGTTTAGTAACAAAGCAAAGTCCTTGCTACTTTATAATGTTGGTATTTAGTATTTGCATTGAATATGTTGTTCAAATCCACCAAAATGTTACCATCCATTGCATCTTCTACATATATAACACAGATCAGGTGCAGATCTACTATTATGGACACAGCGGCATGCCCACAATCCTAGTAGAGACTGATTGACTGATTAGCTTTAAAATTTATTTTGCTTTGCCTGCATGTGCTTATCTTATACACTGTATAAAGTTTTGGCTTAGCATTGGGTCCATACATTTTGTAAATTATGTTGTACATAGAAATGCAATGTATTGATCATCACCGAGCCTATAGTCTAACTCACACTAGGCTTTTCAGGCAGACCACAACCTTCTTTTACAGCAGGGTCTGCACCTGACAAGGATCACAATAGTTTTAGAACTGTCCAATTAAACACGCACTTGTTTATTACTTTGATAATATCAGAATTTAGTCTGTAATACTATCATCAGCTGAACCTTGATGGATTATTATAGTTTAAATAACATTCTTAGTTTACATCTTGCATTGCAAATCATACCTGAATTATAACTAAACACATTAAAACAATAAAATGTCTTTACACCATATAAAATAAAGTCATATACAAATAGAATGTGCCAAATATAATTTACTACTGCTACTGCCTACATGATTGATAATTGATAAACCAAGGCGAATGTATGGTATGCCGAATGTGTGTAGGTATGAATCATAACAATTTACTACTATAATATAATATACTTAGAGGCCAATGTCAAAATCTGATTACAAGTTACAAATAAGCCTGCGATAGGCTAGAACTTGTAGGGCTTGCGAAAGTAGGCACAGTAAATCACATAATTAAAATAGACAAAAAATTTGTACAAATTGTGAAACTGACAAAAATACACTAACGCATTGCAACACTTATGAAAAGAAATATAACTTATATCATATGAATAGTTCTAGAAAACTCACTAGCGGATGAAGGTCCTATATAATATAATAATTTGCAGGAAATTCAATATAATTTTAGAAATTGAAGAAATTTCAATTTGTGATATTTATCAATGACATAACAATACAAATAACTTACTTGATAACTGTTTGGAAACTATACTTGTAAATTAAAAATTAGTATGCCTCACTAGTCTCAAACAATTCATGAGCGCAATATTATAAATAATTTCCTTTATTTCCGAAATGATACCAAAACAGAGAGCGACATTTTGGCTACGCATAGACAATCACAGACTACTAATTTTCAGTTTATAAAAAGGTACTCTGTGCTACTAATAGACAATGATGAATGAAATACTTTTTTTTGTGTTTTTTTTTATATTTGGGCTTTACACATAGTGTATTTAGCCAGTGTCAAGGTTGTAATTTTTCATCTTGCTAAAGAATATTCCACGTAAAATCAAGAGTCTCAGTTTGGGTAGTTATAGTCCAGTCTAAGTCACATACCTAGTCATAGCCCAGTCTAAGTTATCTTCTATAGAATTTTGGAAGCAACACGAAAAACTACGTTTCACCACATTATATCACTTGCCCACACTCATACTCGCATAAATACCACCAATTTTAAACATTAACACCAATAGAGAAAAATAACCATTAGCGTGCCATTAGCTGTTTCTACCCGCATAGCGCCCCGAGATTCGTAGTTAGGGCATATGTGTAATAAATACTAATAGTGGGTCAACTCCTTTGTTATACCGCAAAATACCTACAAGACCGTCTCGACGTCTAGTCCCTAAAAATAAGCAAGGGTTGTCAGAAAAACTATTTCTTAGATAGTAATTTTTTTTTCGTAATAATTTATTTTTTGTCACAGTTGCTCGTACAGTGGCACTTATCACACCGCTTTTAAGTTCATATCCAAGATATTACGGACGCGTGCTTTTTTACTTTACATTACCGCACTACTGTTTTATGACGATATCTCGATTCAGTTAAGTCCTCAATATCTTACTACAAGTTATACGTAGTACCATCATCATCAGCCTGAAGACGCCCACTGCTGAACATAGAACTCCCCCACAGAGCGCCACTTTGAGTGGCTACTCGCCTGTATCTATCGGCTTCCCGCAGTTTTCACCAGATTCTACGAGCGATGTGGATTGCCATTTTCATTGCCATTTCAACTTGCTAATTTTAAGAACTATATCGGTCACTTTAGTTCTCCTGTATATCTCCTCCTTACGGATCCCATCTCGCAGTGAAACACCGAGCATAGCTCTCTCCATAGCTCGCTGCGCGTCTTTGAGCTTAGGTGTTAATGAGGCCAATAGTTAGAGACCACGTCTTAGTTCCATAAGTCATCACTGGCAACACACACTGATTGAAAGCCTTCGTTATATAGTTATTTGTATTTTGGACGAAAAGATAGGTCGAAGTATTCTTCTTCTATTCACGTAGTACGTTCAATGTGGTTCAATATACGTATAATAGAAGAATTCTTAATTTCCAGATTCAGTATTATACTAACAAAGAGTTTTTATGCGGCTAAAATCGATACATAAGTACATACACATTTTCTTAAAGTAGGTAAGAAGTAGGTACTTCTTAGTAAACATTCAATTTTATCAAATTATATGCAAACAATGTGCATAGTTCCATAGTATATTCTATACTAATGGATCGCAAGAGTAGCTTGAACACAATGCATGCAACTTGTTCTGTGTAAGCGATACGCCTGAACGGGCGTACCGACACGCAAGCGAAGCCGGATTAGAAGACTAATGAAAGACTTGTTAGACGCTGATAATGTTCCTATCTTGCGCCTTGATAACCAGTCTGCATTGAAATTGGCTCACAATCCACCATATGAATTCCACCAAAGGACGAAGCACATAAAGATCAGATATTTCTTCATCAGAGAATGCGTTTCCAATGAAGAAATTGCAGTTCAATATGTATCATCAGTGGAACAGTTGGCAGATATGTTGACTAAGCCAGTCTTCAAGCCAAGGCTTACATATTTGTCACAACAGATTGGGCTGACCCACAGATTAGAGAAAAAACAAATGCTGTGGGCTGACCTCACTGACCTCTATAATACAAGTGTATTATAGAGGTCAGTGGCTGACCTAAGAAACCAAGAATAAAAAGAAAACTCAATTACTCTGTGGTTACTTGGTTCCTTTGGTTACCTAAAGTTTGTTTATCTGTCTCAAAACTGTATTTCTATAATTTCGACTATGTTTTTTCAATATTATTAAAGTTATACATCTAGCGCTGTGATTTAACTTTATTAAATCTTTGGTGTAAATGGGCATATAACTAACTGAATGTGATTACACTACACTGAATTCAGTGACTGAATCCACAGATTAGAGAAAAAAACAAATGTGACTGAATCGTTATTGAATTTAGTCTAATGTAAAGATTCTATTCTATGGTTGACTGATGGTGATGCATGATGGAGTGTTATTACTTTTCTTTGGTCATTCGTGATGGATGGTGATGGATATTAGATAACAGGTAGCGATCGTCTGTGTAGCGATACGTACGTCTGCTAAGTGGTCTGTGGCGTATCCGTAAGGATAGTACTAGTAGTGTTCTGTGGTGGGTGGCGTAGCGTTGAATGTTGATGACAGCTCATTTGTCAAATTGTATTTTAATTTATTCGAAAATAAACCAAATAAAGTTAAAAATAATCAAAGATAAATGTGATTGTGCGACGGATGTTTCTATATGATTACTTCTTTATACCAAACCACGATCAAACTTCGTTATACCTGTGAAAGTGGGTGGATTCTTTTGGTATTTTAATACGCGGATTCTAATTTGTGTCATGCCCGCAAAAGCAGTCGCAGATGATGAAAACCATTTGAAAAATGAAGGGCGTCGATAGTTATCCAGTTGACCGCGAAGGAATGAACAACAAACCGATATTAACATGTAAGTTTTGAAATATTTATGTGATGACTACATTTTGGTTCAAAACAAACTTGCAATATTGGTGAAATTGTGGTCAAACTGCCGCAGAAGCCACCAATAAATTGTTGAACTTTATTTGTTATGTACTGTGTAGGTTCGGGCGATTGGAACCTGTTTTGTACTCTGGAGGCGCCCCTGGTGGCGGCCATACCACAGGATTCTTGTGAATGGAGGAGGTCATATGGCCGAGCCACTAAATCTGTTTATTTAGAAGCCTCCTTCACTAAGTATAATAAGGACAAAGTACACAATGAGCTCAACTTGTTAAAGCGCCCCATATTTCATATTTATTGGACTGACTGTGTGGTTTGTATAATTTTATTGTTTATCAGATTATATCAGCTTTGTGGGTTTGACTGTGCCCTTCAATAAATCAAAATGTGTCTTTAAACATTTTACTTTACCATATCACTTAAATAAAGATCATTACAGTCTTTAAAACACTACAATATAAATAAGTTTAATATGTGTTCAGCTTGATTAGACATTCATAATTATATCAACATACTTTTGTAAAAACTATCTTGGTCTTAACCATTTATCAGCATATTATGTAATAGATAACAGTAACTCATTAAATATATTTCAGGACATAGAATATTACAAAACTACTCTCAGAGAAGATATAGAACATTGGCTCAAACAATTAGAAAAGTCTGGAATTACAGACTGGCTTATAGTTTTAGTAGAGACTTATGACATACGGAAAACAAATAAACTTCTTCCGCGAACAACTGTCTTAGACAAAATCAAAGGAGACTTTGGTGTGAAGCAAACTGAAGATAGGTTTATATCGGTGATTAATCCAATTAAATCGGAAGCAAGGAGTGCTGAGTCATGGAGGTCACTGGTGGCAAAGATCAGGCATTTTATATTAGTGGCATACAACAAGGCTTTGTTGAAATTTGAAGAATACATGAGAGAGCAAAGGGAAAAGCGTAATGACCCTGATTGGGATTTTTGTAAATATTTTATCTTACAGGTTAGTACATAATTAATGATCCTATAACTAATTAAATTTGTACTTATAATGTACTTTTAAACTTCTTTGCTTATGAATGTACATGCTAATAAAACTTTACAATGATTTATTTTGTTTCAGGAACAACTAGCATTTGTTCTAGAAATGCTAGGTTTGTATGAAGAAGCTCTAGTCCAGTATGATGAATTAGATGCTTTGTTTTCCCAATTTGTACTCAATTCCAATGTGACAGAGGGTCCAATGTGGCTTGAGACTTTCAAGCAGCCGGTGACGTCTTGGCAAGCTGTCAGACTCACTGCAAAGGTGCCTCAGATTTTGCGAGAAATGATCATTAAGAAGAAAGCATCGCTGTTGGATTTCAGGAGCTACCTGTATCAGCGTCAAAGTGCCATGTTGCTACTCACTTTTAGACCATGGGAGGTATGTGTACAGTTATCTTAGCCAAACATGGCGTCACAGTGAAATAGCTATTCAGTGTTTTCTCTTGTTTTATCTATGCACAACTTCAACTTGATATAGAGAAACAAAACATAAAAAAACTATTCTTCTTACACAATGTTTATTAGTAAGGGATTCGATTTTAAACTATTTTACCATAATCAAATCCTTTAAAATCGAATCCCATACTAATAAACATTGTGAAGGAAGAATAGAAACTGTGCTGAAAAAATTCATCTAATTTGACATATAGCTCCATAAATCAAGATACAATACAACTCAAACCACTAGAGATAGAAGATTCTATTTTAATAATAATTTTTACTCACTATTAACCACACTTTGTGACATGGTTTGTTTACATAAAGCAGCTAGTTACACATCAAAGTTCAGTTAGCTATGTTAAGTAAAGTTTACTGTGACCAAGTTTTAGTCATAATCTATGGTTTGCTTCTCAAAGTTACTTTTGCTGTTATATCCCAGAAGCAAAATTGAATATGTGCAAAACTCAGCCACAATAAAGACTTAATGGTGACATCAGTTTTAAAAAAACACTGTCACATAGAATTTGAGGCTAATTTATTTATGCATATAACATACTCTAATACAGTAAATATGAGTGAAGCTGGTAACAGCTAATCAGCAATACACATCACTTGACAATGGTACCTAATTTATTACAGTTTATTTCATTTGAAGCGTAACACAAACTCAGTGCTATCATGTGGGTGTATCATTGCCAAGTACTTAGCGTAGTTAGTTAACTGGCTACCTTGTCATTTACAAAACTTTTTTTAAATGTTTATTGGCAAAAGCATTTGACCACTGTCTCACCTGATGGAAAGTGATGACGTAGTCTACGATGGTGCATGCTTGCCTAGAAGGTACCTGTTCACTCTCGACTTGAAGGCTTCCAGATCATAGCTGGAATCAGGGATGCCGGCAAGGCGTTCCACTCATTGGCTGTTTGTGTTCTCAATATAAAGTGCATAGCAAAACGCTTAGTGCGGCTTACTCTAGTGCTCTAGCTCTTACACTATTATATTTTGATATTTTGTTAACGGATTCCTATTTAGCGAATGTCCGATAACCCAGTCTAGTTTAGTTTGGAGCTGAAAGCTTCAGCCACACCTGTGCGTCTACGAAGCGTGAGCGTCCTTTTGGTCCACAACGTGAAACTATCCGATACCCATATCGCTGCTCCGAGACGCGACGCTGACGCGACTTGACGCGCAGGTGGGGCTGATGCTGCACTGTCCTATTCCATTACACAGAGGAAAGCATTGATATCTGCAGATGTCATCGATTCGAAGATTCCGATGGAATGTTTTTATTATTGTTCATTTTGACGGGCAATAATTCTGATATTTATATTGGATTTACATTCAGTTTTTATTGCAATCATTTACAAACTCACATAAGTGCCAGGGCCACATTATTGTTAAATGAATGAAATGCAATTATTATATTGACCTTCTGTCATGAATGGACATGCCCATGTAAGGTCATATAAGGCATTATAATGTAATGACTGGTATGTTATTTCATCGCGAAAAGACTTCATAATTTCGTATTATTAAATTGTAGATAAAACCCTCATATGGTTTTATCTACAATTTAATAATAGACGTTAAATAAATTCTTCACTGCGACAGAAAGTAACAATTCTAGCGTTCTTTGCAACGATTAAGTACACGCAACTATTATTATTGGTAAATTCACACATGAGTTATTCATATTGTCATATCATACATTTCTGCCAAATAGTTTTTGTTCATAATTTAACTTTTCGTTCCACTGATTTATTGCTTAACATGTCACTCGGCTGGGAATACGGTATCAGGTTTTTAATACCGCGAATGGAAAAATGTAGTCCCGAGTAAATCTCTCGAAAAATTATAAATACCTAAGAAAGTGTGGATTTCTGTTACCACACATCACTGAACCGATTAGATTTTTTGGTGTGTAGATACTTTTGTTGGAATTGCACATAAGATGTTTTTGAACATCGAATAGGTAACTGGCTCACGTGGGTGTCTCCGTGGCCACATAATAAATATGGGACATATCCACTGTTGTTGGCCAGAGCCATACAACCGAAGTGTTTATGTTGATAGACAGACTCTTGATAGGTACACCCCGAATAATAAAAGTTAATGAAAGATACAATGCTTCACAAAAAGTGTAACAACACTAAAAGTGATCTCTTCCAAACAACCTTTGGATGGAGAGGATTTATCTATATCTATATGGCAAATTAAGGCATGTGGACTGACGACCTAGTGAAAACCCCGGGGAGTCCATGGATGCCAGAGGCAAACAGCCGCTCAAAGTGGTGCTCTGTGGGGGAGGCCTACGTTCAGCAGTGGATGTCTTCAGGCTGTTGATGATCACGATGATGAAAGGATGGAGTGCGCAATACGTAAAATCAAATAAAACAAACAAATAGACTAGCTACACTATACAAATGGTTTGTTTTTGCGCCAGTCATTTAATGAAACATGAGCGCGTAAGCCAATATTTTCATGTTGCTCACCGGTCTGTGAAGTAACGTGTTACCTACTTTTCTAATAGATGTTCTAAATTTGCAGTTAGATATATCATTGAATGTGATGATTACATAGACACACTTGTTTTTTTAGATTGTTTGGGGGAAAAGACGGTGCTTGGTTATATTGTGATACTTTGCTTCAAACTTCGAGTATTCTAGTTCTACTGTGTTCTGGTTTAAAGGGCATTGTAGCTAGAGATCGAGAACTTCTATGGACAGTTATACACCTCGACACGTAAGCCCGCTACTAACACAGCTCAGGACATCAGAGCCAAGTTAGTCCGACACTATACCGAAGATATCCCGGACGTCAGCCTGTACGAGATTAGAATGGCCCTCAAACAGCTTAAAAACAACAAGGCACCAGGTGAAGATGGAATTACGACCGAACTTCTGAGAGCGGGTGGTAGACCGGTACTTTTAGTCCTCCAGAAGTTATTTAATTCTGTCATCCTTGAAGGTATAACGCCAGAGGCATGGCACAAGAGCGTGGTGGTGCTCTTCTTCAAAAAAGGCGATAACACCTTATTGAAGAACTATAGGCCCATCTCGCTCTTGAGTCATGTGTATAAGCTGTTTTCGAGAGTCATTACGAATCGTCTCGCACGCAGGTTTGATGAATTCCAGCCTCCCGAACAAGCCGGTTTCCGAAAAGGCTTTAGCACCATAGACCACATCCATACGCTGCGCCAGATTATACAGAAGACCGAAGAGTATAATCGGCCGTTATGCCTAGCGTTTGTGGACTATGAGAAAGCCTTCGATTCAATCGAGACTTGGGCGGTGCTGCAGTCCTTGCAGCGATGCCAAATTGACTATAGGTATATCGAAGTTTTGAAGTGTTTGTACAGTAAGGCCACTATGTCAGTCCGACTACAGGACCAGAGTACGGAACAAATTCCATTGCAAAGAGGCGTGAGACAGGGAGACGTTATTTCTCCGAAACTGTTCACAAACGCATTGGAGGATGTTTTCAAGCTCTTGGAGTGGAAAAGATCTGGCATCAACATAAATGGCGAGTACATCACTAACCTTCGTTTTGCCGATGATATAGTCATAATGGCGGAATCGCTCGAGGACCTTAGCACCATGCTCAACGACCTCAGTAGAGTCTCCCAGCAGGTTGGTCTTAAGATGAATATGGACAAGACACAGATCATGTCTAATGCTCATGTTCCACCTATACCGGTAATTGTTGGGAACGATACTCTCGAAGTTGTCGACAAGTATGTATACCTAGGACAGATTGTCCAATTAGGTAGGTCCAACTTCGACAAAGAGGTGGCGCGAAGAATCCAACTCGGCTGGGCAGCGTTCGGGAAGCTTCGTCCTATCTTTTCGTCCAAAATACCGCAGAGCCAGAAAACGAAAGTTTTCAATCAGTGTGTGTTGCCAGTGATGACTTATGGAACTGAGACATGGTCTCTTACTGTTGGCCTCATTAGTAAGCTCAAAGTCGCGCAGCGAGCTATGGAGCGAGCTATGCTCGGTGTTTCCCTGCGAGATAAGCTCCGGAACGAGGAGATCCGCAGGAGAACTAAAGTGACCGATATAGCTCTTAGAGTTAGTAAGTTGAAGTGGCAATGGGCAGGCCACATCGCTCGTAGAACTGACAACCGATGGGGAAGAAAGGTTCTCGAGTGGCGACCACGAACCGGAAGACGCAGCGTAGGCCGGCCCCCCACTCGGTGGACCGACGACCTGGTGAAAGCCGCGGGGAGCCGATGGATGCAGGAGGCGAGCAGCCGCTCAAGGTGGCGTGCTCTGGGGGAGGCCTATGTTCAGCAGTGGACGTCTTCAGGCTGTTGATGATGATGATGATGTAGCTAGTGAAATTACTGGGCAAATGAGACGTTACGATCTGATCTCACGGTCTAGTAATCATATTACTGGACTGTGTGATGTCTCAGGATGACGTGCTCAGTGCAGTGTCACGCGAAACTTTATACTTTAGAGTTCCGAGTGACATTGCAATTTGTTATGGGCAGCCGTGACTCTAAGCATCAGGCGAACGACTCGCTCGTCACGACATTTGTTCACATAAAAAAAAATCTAAATAAGTCCATGATTCCAACCAATCCGCACTTGGCCAGCGTGGTAGATTATGGCCTCTCATGTGAGAGAAGGCCCGTGCCCAGCAATGGGAACGTATTGACTGATGACGCATCAAACTGGCCTCGTAGCTCAGTTGATTAGTAGCTCTGCCTTGAGCGTTGTAATATGTGGGTTCGATTCCCACCCAAGAAAAACATTTGAGTGAGAGAAATAGATTTTAAAAAATATATCATCATCGTCAACCTGTATAAGTCCACTGCTGGACAGTCTCTCCCAATGCACACCACTGACACTGATCTTCGGCAAGCTCATCCAGCTGCTGCCAGCGACTGCGTATATCGCTCCACCTAGTCGCAGGGCGTCACGTTTACCCCAAATCACGGTCTCCACTCTAGAACACGTCTACTCCAGTGGTCATCGGTTTTGCAGCTAACTGTCAATCTTTCAACTCTGGAATGAACGCTACATCGTATTTTAAATTCTCGTGGTCTACTCCGCCTATTAGTCCACCCAGGTAAACAACGCGGGTGGTCACGGACAATAAACACCTCCAAAAGACATCATCAGCATATCGTCAGCAGGAAGTCGTCCACTAAACATAAGCTTCCCCCATAAAACGCTACTTTGGATGTTTATCATACGGGGGGTTGTCCTATTCTTGCACTGGGACTACACGGCCCCAGCAAAAGACGCCGTATTCTTTGATTCAGTATGTAATTGTCCAATATTACAGATAGCATCTCGTTGCCTCTCCACCGTCCACAACACGTTAGTCGAGCTATCTCTGCTAGGTGCGCCTGCGGTCGAAGGCGCGGCTGCATGCTGGGCACAGTTAGCGTGCGCGGAAACGCTACGAGCGTGCGAACGCTTAGCCGCTTCTAATAACGCGCTGGAGATGTGTACAGCCACGCAGGCGCCGTTGTTGCACAACGCTAAAGATAAAGTAAGTTATGACGCTTTTTGAACGAACATTCTCGAAGGTTTACTTTAGTTGGTCCTTCGAGCTGTGACGTTGATTATTCTTGTACTTGTATTGTGGTCCTTTGAGCTGTTATTTTTAAGAACTTTAACTTTTCTAATATATAACATTAGGAACTATTTAGACTCTTGAATACAAGTAGTATTTAAGTACTACAAAAATTCTTTGTTTTAAAAAATACTTTTCAATGTTACCAAACATACTTATTGAATCCTCCCTTACTTAGTTTATTACTTAACTACAATACTTTTAAATGAATATATCCTACGATCTAAGTAAACCAAATCCGACTCTATCCTACTACAAAAAGGTCAATTTTCCAGCTGCACGAGCTGGGCAAGCTCTGCGGTCTGCTACCAGGCTCTCCTGAACCCTCATCAGAACAGCTCCATCTGGTAGTAATGCTGTCAGCAGGGATGGGGGACAGTGAAGCTAACAACCAACATCCAACACCAACTGATCGCCTAAAGGAAGCTCTCTGCAGCAAAACCAGTTTCCAGCAGTATTATTTGGAACTGGCCGAGTTGGCTATGGGGACATATAAGCATATTGGTAGATTAAGGTGAGTGAACAGAAAACCCTGGTCGTGTGGTCTCGGCGGTGTGAGGATAGAACCACCCCATCTCTTCCTGTGGGTGCCGTAAGAGCCGGCTGAGGGAATGTCCAGGGAAAAGGCAGAAGCATTCTCCTTGGTACATTAAAATCTTCTGTGATCGCCATGCCGTCTGCCAAGCATGGTGATTATGGCAGACCCCTCCTATGATAAGCGTCCAAAGTGGCGGTTTATGGGGGAGGCTTGTGTTCAGTAGTGGACGTCTTCCGACTGTTGATATGTGATGTAGACGGAAAACGGCAGATGTTTTCCATTTCACACTTTTCGTAACATAACAGTAGTAGTTTTAGATTAATTACACCATCTTTTGTCTTTTTCGATCGCTTTCAATTTTAAAATGTCAAAAAAGGACAAAAGCTGCCTACATAGTTTACAGCGATCAACAAGAAGCCTGCCGAACGTCGTGATTATGGCAACACGTTTTTGCATTTTCCGTCAAATTTAAGGTTTACAACTGGAGACTACTGAAGATGTCATAACCTTTGTGCATGCCTTCAGAAATAAACTTGACAACTGGTTACGAACTAATCAAATATCTTTGTTACAAAAATGAATATTGTGTACTGTACCGTACACTGGCCTCACTCCGACACTGGCAGAAAAACGCCAAACAGCGTTTAAAAGCCACTAATCAAAAAAGAAGAAGACCATTGTGAAGTGACTTTCGAACACTGGTTGTAGACCATATATAGACACATCCAGCAGCCATGCTGCTCATCTATCATCTAATAATAATTGTTTTAATACCTTGTAATAGTGCTCATGAAGGATCCAAAATCCAAACATCTATAAGGTATTCCATGTTTTCTTTACAGATTTGCCCGTCTGATAGGTCGTGATCTGGCCGCGTTTTACTCTGAACTGGGCGAGACTGGCAAAGCGGTGGTGTTCCTAACTGACGCGCTGCGTTCGTACGAAGAGCAAGGCTGGCGGGATTTAGCCGCGCAGACTAGGTTAGAACTCGTCGCGGCTGCTAAGAAAATGAATGATATGGACAGGTAAGGTGCTACAAAGTATATTAAGTAGATATAAAACTTGACTTCAAAAACCGTCAAACCAAATTGCCAGAAAAATCACTTAAAATATCTGCGAATGAAATTCGTAGCTTTCGAGCCAGTGTGCCTCGGTAGAGAGGTAGTGTGGATCAGCGAGGGCGAGAATGCTCCTTGTGACGTCACATGCCAAAAAGATTATAATATATGTAGGGCTATTTATTATATAGGTACCACAGCTTAGTAACTTGATAATACGGACGGAGCAATAATTTGTGACATGTTCAAGAATCACAAAATTCATATAACGGCTCATTTGTCAACCCACACTTTGCCAGCGTATTGTCTTATTGAATGGGTAGCTCCCAACGGATACCACAAAACGGATCCCATTTTTCAGTAATTGCCATCCAATCCCAAAGGTCAATTAATCAGAGTTCCATTGGATACCACGACAAATTTACTTATAGTACCATCACAGCCTGACCCATTGTCGCCCTGTGAAAAAAGGCCCGTATCCACGGGATCATGATTTATGAGCTGTGATTTATTATTTCCGAAGGTAAACTATTCCGTTTGTACTATTCACTCAATAATTTTCTTTCGTTTGCAGATACACAAAGCTCTCTGCAACAATAGCAAGTACCGCCGAATTAGAAATACTAGTCAGAAACTTCTACTTCGAAGAGATGATGAAATCCATCAAAGAGAACCTTTCAACTAAAACTGAGACAGTTATATCGGAATTAAACGAGTGTTTCAAAGTCGTATCCGCCAGTTTAGTGCCTTCGGAACGTGGTGTTTATATCACAGATAATAAGGTTCAATGTCGACTGGTGATCGAGAGCTACTTTCCGAAAGAAGTCATGTGTACCAAAGCAGCCATTAGCATAGAGCATTATAAGGTATGTAGAAAGTATTAGCTTGTAATAGTATCTTTTGTCTGCTATTCTTAATACGATGGATTCCTAGTCTACTAATATAAAAATGTGAAAGTTTTACCCTATTTTTTAATTAGACGGAGTAAACTGACATTACGAGTGTTGCCACTTTTTCATGAAAAATAAATAGTGGTGGGTAAAAAAAGATACAGTTCACTGATTTATTTCAGTTTGATCTATTCCATTCTTTTATATTCTTAACATTTCCTAAAAATCATGATTCCCGATTGATTTTGATTTACGTTAATTAGCGGCCTGTGAAAAAATGGAATATACTTAAATAAAAATTGCAAAATTAACAAAATAAAACAAGGTACCCACTATGTATGTATGTATGTTTGTTAAAATTCAGTGTGAAAATGGCAGTACGGACTTTGATGAAATTTTTTGATATTCTAAATGGATACTCAGTTTTCAATCCAGCCCGCCTAGCATGCGCACCACGACAAAATTTACTCAACACGTTTTCTCGTCAGAGACCGTGACAAGACTATGGTACCACCTAAGTGTGTCTCACTCTAACAGCGACGGCAAATTTGTCGCGATGCGCATGCTAGCCAGTCAGACTTGGCGCCACTTTTGGACGCATCGCTTTATTGTAAAAAAAAAAAGAAATCTCTATGCATAATATTTTCAACCATGTCCTATTAATTTATTGTTTATATTCGTTCAAGGAGGAGAAATGTACAGAGAAAAAGACACCTCTCAAGAATTATAAGACTGATTTAACTGTTAGCGGTAGTATAGGCGTTCAAACTAACTCGCCGAAGAAAGTAGTAGTGGATGCACCAGTGGACACTGAGCCTAGTATCATGTTAACTAGGTAAGTTAGTTTCAATTTTGTCAATACAGTTAGGGTTTTTAGCGATAGATGGCGTTAAAATAAATGACATAGTATATGTGTATGGTGTGAACTGGATCATACCTGCTACGTTGATTGTGGAAAACTAAATGTATTCAGTGATGTAAATGTAGCACATAAAAAACTATTCTTGAGAGTTCGAGCCCTACAGAGCAACAGTCATAATTAATAATCACTTTTGGATACGCTGGGATCACAGATAACCCCCAATAAATACCGCATGAAAGACGACGACCGCGCACCACGCATTGGCGTAAATGGTTCTATATAAATCATGCTTCGCAGCACAGCCTTAGTTTCGCCCAAGTATTAGAGTTCATTATTAGGGCGTCACTCGAAACAGCCAATAATAGCGCATTGGCTCCAGACCCCGCAACCCGCGCCTTCCGCCAGTTTTGGTGAGCTAGGATCCGAACAAAAATTCCGTAATGCGGTATCTATTGGGGGTTATCTGTGGCTGGGATGCATGTAAAAGCTATGTTAATTATTTTCTTTTTTTAAAAACATGTGTGGACATTTCACACAGCGCCATCTAGCCCTAAACTAAGCATAACTTGTACTATGGGAACTAGATAACTGATAGAATACTTAGATACTTTTTGTTTGTAAATACATACACAGAATACAATATAACACCCAGACACAGAACAAACACCTATGTTTGTCCTGGGTGGGAATCGAACCCACAACCTATAGTTCAGAAGGCAGGGCTACTACCAACTGAGATATCAGGCCAGTCAAATTTGTTTAAATCATAAAAGGACATAATGTTCTACATCACTTTAAAGACCTTTAATTGTCTAAACGTTTTCATCCTATTACGTGCGCGACTGGGAAATCCATTCTCGCGAAACTTAGTGATTATTGTTTGCTCACTTCTACCATTATTGCGTAGTTATAGTGTGAGTGAGACACCAATAATAACGTCTGCTCTTCTCATATCGTGTGTGTATTTCCAAAACGTAATTTCACTTAATAACAGTCAGTAATTATATGCTATAAGATGCCTTCCTTTTCAGCATACGACTGGACGACTTGAAACCGAAAAATCCACTACTGAACCCTCTACAAATAACATCCCTCATCCACTACAAAGAAGACAAATCATTGCAAAAAGTCACCGTCGAATGCCACAACCCTAAAGTAACCCTAAAGCGATCTGACAGCGCAAAGTATAGAAAACCTTCAGTAACTACCAGAACCAGCTACCAAAACTGCTTTTCCATAGAAAATTTTGTATTAAAACCCGGTAAAAACGAGTTTGAACTAGATTTCGTTGCGAAACAATGTGGCATGTTCAAATTAGGACAAGTTTCTTTAATAATAGAGGAAAAGTTAGAATTTCTATCCAACGCGTTGTTGAATACTAAAGTGGGTTTCGAAGTGGTCACTCAAGGAGTTAACGTGTTTTTGAATAAAGTTGAACCGAAGAAGGATTTAGTTGCGGGTTTAGAACAAGAGATGGAGCTTGTTGTTACTAGTGGGAGCATGAGGATTGAAGAGGTAAGTGGTAGTCCTTTGCACTTTGCGCTTATTTTTCCGAAACATTAAGCAAAATTATGTATACAAGTTTTAGGATTCTTTATGCTAAAACGTTTATCCCACCGGATGGGAAGTAACGATGTTGGCTAAGGTTGGAAGTTGGCCGTTTGCCCATGAGATGCCCATTCACTCCTGACTTCCCAGAATTGTCGTAACGGATGGAAAATATCTACAAATTCCACCCCCACGTGGGTAATGTTTACTTTTACATTTGACAACTTTATTTTTATTGTAGTCGCTAGGCTTTAAACGGGAACGTAATGATTTACGCTGTCAATCTTGTTATTATTTTCCAAAAGTATTCATTAACATGCATGACTGAAAAGAGAATAACACAGACGAATTGCGTTAATAAAATTGACATTACCATTCCCGAATCCATACTCTATTGTATTATCTGTGTTTATACTAATATTATAAATTGGAAAATTACTTGGTCTCTCTCTGATTTTGTTTATATAAAATTATTTGGCATTTAACCACGCTCTCACCTGATGGGAACTGACTATGTCATCGAAGGTTACCTTTTCACAACTTAACGGCTTAACAGGATCTTGGTGTAGTTTGATATGCATACAGCTTAAACTCTGGCCCAGTATCTGGGAATGGACATAGGATATTTTTTATTGCGATAAACTGCAGCTCACGCGCGCGAAGCCGTGGGCTACAGCTAGTGTGTGAACCTTACCCACCATGCATTCTGAGTTCTCTACACGTAAACTTGCTACTATATTTCAGAATTCAATTATCCAGTTAAAAACGTCCTCTGGTCTTCTGATCCGATCTGCAGAGGACAGCGTCATGTCCCGAGAGATTTCTGTCCGGGTGACGCCGTGCGAGCCTTTTGACACTAGGAGAATACCGCTGGTGCTGTTCGCTAGCTTGCAGGCTAGGAAGGAGAAACATGTTGAACATACTGTGAGTATTCTATACCTTTTTTATATTATGATTGTGTCATCGCTCATAGTGAAACTCGACTGGCCGTTCTTGTAAAGTTCTTCTCTTGTGTGGCAAGTGGTCAGCCCGGGTGTCGAGAGTTTTAGGCCGCCCAAAGGCTTCTGACTTGGCTTAACTATATCGTCTTACGGCAATAGCCGGGACGTGCCCTCCGACGCACAGTAGTGCTCAGTTGTAAATACCACTTTTTGTAGCGGTCACCTATCAAAGTAGTGACTGCAGCGAACATTGCTGAACAACACCGATCAGTTAGGAACGGCTACTAGTCGTGCTTCGCTATGCAAGTCCACTGCGGTCACTACTTGCATGGGGGACCGCTACAAAAAGTGCTTACAACTGATTGCTACCGTATTTTGGAGGTCACGTTAACCGGACAACGTAAAAATCAGAGCGCTATAAGGCTATAGACGCTGATTAAGTTTGTCGGCGTACAGTAACACGAACGATTTATTTATTATACTTATCATATTTATATTTTTTTATGCTATTTGGGGAAGAAAGGTTCTCGAGTGGCGACCACCAACCGGAAGACGCAGCGTAGGCCGGCCCCCCACTCGGTGGACTGACGATCTGGTGAAAGCCGCGAGGAGCCGATGGATGCAGGAGGCAAAAGTAGCCGCTCAAACCGACGCTCTCTGGGGGAGGCCTATGTTCAGCAGTGGACGTTTTCAGGCTGTTGATGATGAATCGTATCTTTCCAGGTCTGGTTAACCTGCCCATCGTGGGAATCTCTAACGGAAGTCCCGCTCCATTTCACACCACCAATGACCGCGTCATGGCGTCTCCTCACGTCGAATGCGCGTAAATTCGTTCACGTCACACTCAAGTCCACAGTGGCTCATATGGTGCAGTTCGCTCTGACCGAACCGAGGCTGGAATGCGATGGGAATAACACCGTCTCGGATATGAACCCGACTAATTCTGACAGTATGGTAAGCTTGGAATAACCTTAATGACCTAACCTCACAGATAACCCCCAATAGATACCGCATGAAAGACGACGACCGCGCACCACGCATTGGCGTAAATGGTTCTATATAAATCGCCGCTTCGCAGCACGACCTTGGTTTCGACCAATTATTAGAGTTCATTATTAGGGCGTCACTCGAAACAGCCAATAATAGAGCATTGGCTCCAGTCCCCGCAACCCGCGCCTTCCGCCAGTTTTGGTGAGCTAGGATCCGAACAAAAATCCCGTAATGCGGTATCTATTGGGGGTTATCTGTGCCTAAGTAACCTAGACCTTTTTTTAGAAAAAAAAAACTGAGCTTATTCTTTGGCGAAATTTTAATTTATATTTCTGCACTTAGTTTTAATACGCAATAACGCATATTATTGAGTCGTGGAAATCTCATACGACTCGATTTATGCGTTCTTTCTTGCCTTACACCTGCAAAATGTGGAATGAGCTGCCCCAAGCGGTCTTTCCGCAGAGTTATAACATGGAGTACTTTAAGAGGAGGGTTAAAAGAGTCCTACAGGGTAAGCAACGCATTGGTGACGCCTCCTCGGGTGTTACAGATGTCCATAGGCTGCGGTGACCACTTCCCATCAGGTGGGCCGTATGCTTGTTTGCTCCCTTTAACATAAAAAAAAACCGCGCATTATTTGAGAAAACTATACAAGCCTTGGCCACAACTAGGCATTGATGGACTCACGTATGTGTGCCTCGGCTTCGCCTTGGCCCTCATTTACACGTTCGTCCATCGTTGCTGGCCGCTGCAGTAATGTACTATAACGTGAGGCATATCACTAGTCTTTGTTTTTAGGTAAATATTAAACCTGTTCTAAAACTGAATAAATACATGCTAAGCCTGCTAAGCCGACATATACTTATATATATAGCTACGTTTTTGACAGCATCTCACCTGATGGAAAAAATTGATGCGGTCTAAGTTGGAGCACGTTTGCCCATGAGGTGCCTATTCACCCTTGATTTGGAAAGACCCAGATTGTAACTTCCCAGCATTTGTTAGTTTGGCACATGTTCTGTAAAATATTCATAATTACGCTCGAAGGACCAAATTTGAGCGTTATGCTAATCCAATAGACAATTTATTTTTGTAAATCGATTTACATAATAAAACTTGACTTGCATAAACGAAACGCAGATGCGACTCAACGACATAATGCATTCCAGACTGTCGCATCAGACGGGACGACGGCATCGTTCATGTGGGAGCTCCTAAACGACCCTCTAGGGCGAGCAGGCCCCACTAAAGCGAGCTTCTCAGTACATTACCGGCCGCTGGGTGACGAGCAAGCTCGCCCGTTCACGTGCCCCTTCGATGTACAAGACTACACTACCCTATTCGTTATTAGAACGAAGCTGGAGCCGAGTAAGGGGTCGGACTTCTGCAGGGCGTCGCAGGTCTGCTGCTTGCAGCTCAGTGTGCAACGGGTAAGCTTTAACCCATTCAGTGCCGGGGACCCTCCAGGAGGGTTCACCTTTTCCGCATTCGCGGGCCTTAGGACCCCACCTGGAGGGTCCATATTAAAAATATTTTTTCAATCGTAAATATACTGTAATAAAATTAGAAGAAAAAAATCGGTACTTTCGGCAAAGTAATCATCTTTATCATCATATTATATTCCGCGAACCCTCCTCGTGGGCTCACTCTGGCGCATCTGAAATAAATGTCGAGGACCGCGTGGGTCTGGTGAAGTGTATGGCGGCATGGGGTATGAGATGAGCTCTATGAACGGGGGGAGGATGCGAATGCGTTAAATAGATTGTGTCACAAGCACTAGACCAATATAATGTATTTAAAGCGACAGCGATTGTTTGAACCCAGAGCGAAGCGAAGGATTCTTGAGTAGAATCCTAAGCGTATCGAGGATCCACAGTACGTCGCTCGAGATTAAATAATTTTGGTACAGTGTGGCACACTCTGCTTTTCATCCCCCTCTATGAGAAAACTCATTTTGTCACTGTTATTAAGTGCGCATATAAATGTCCCATTTTGAGGCACTTGTCGTGGAACCCTTCCCTTCTTTTCGAATAGATGGGATGAAAAATACTTTGTTGTTGTTCTTGTTAGATGCATTCATCCAAAATAGAGGTCACAAACTCACGAGTACGATTTTATAAGCAGTGTTTATTAGGGAGATTTGTTCTTTTGATTGACCTTTTCGATCGGCATCATAAAAATACAGCTGTTTATTTTCTACTCGAAGTCACTTAAATAAATATCGACTCTTGCTGCAACGCTATAAAGTGTAGTTCAGCTCGCACAGCGCTACACGCCTTCCTTAAACAGTTGGCTCTCGTTCTATTGCTATAGCGCTGCTCTTCTGACACGTTACGCGTAATGGACCGACCCGTCTAGACGCCCGGTCCCATGTACTTGCAGCTTCTTTAAGCCTTAAGCGCGGAGTGAGACAGGGCCTGCCTAGGCTGTGGCATGTGGTTTAAAAAAATCTTTGAAAATTGTAAATACCTTTATTTTTATTTCTACAAATAAAGACTCTTTGACTTTGACTCATTAATATTTTTGAACCAGGATTCTTAGTGGTACGTAAAACATTCCCTTTTGTTTTCAGGTAAATGAAACTGAATACACGTCGTTAATGTACGAAGTATTAGCCGACCAAACAATGTGGGCAGTATTAGGTAGAACCGCAGGTATGTTAGTTCCTAATGAGGTCAATTATAAGCTAGACTTAATTTTTTTTTTGGAGGCCGCATCTTCTTTGCATACATATCCATAGAGAAAAAGTCTATCATTTATCAATGACAAGACCATAAACTAAGAACTCCAGAGTCCCGCGATGAAAGTATGATAGTTTTTATTAGCCACTAGCTGACCCGCCCCGACTTAAGAAGAGAGACCCTTCTCTCTTGACATGAACAGGGTTAGGGCGGGAAAAGATAGGGGAAATGATAAATGAATGGGTCGGCAATAGAAGGGAGGCAGGCAACCCTTTGGCTTCACTCTTCCTTTCGATATGGTGAGTATGAATAAATGATATAAAAAAAAACTTGCATAAAAAAATTACATCCTTATTGCTTCGTGCAACCCGCACTTGGCCGTTTTAGAAAACAAAAAGTATCCTAAATGTTATTCTGAAAAGTTATAACGATAACAAATTTCAGCAAAATCCGTTGAATAGTTCCAGCGTGATGCGTGTTCAAAAGGACAGAAAAATTTACCAAAAGATTCAATGTATATATTTAGCTTAGTTACAGTTTTATTATGTGCATAGACTAGTTGCGCCCCGCGGTTTCACCCACTGATAAAGAGTATCCTACGTGTTAATTCAGTGTATAAGCTATCTAGATTCCAAATTTCAACAAAATTGATTTAGTAGTTATGGAGAGATAAGGTAACAAACATTCACACACACACACGTCCACTGCTGAACACAGGCCTCTCCCATAAAACGCCACTTTGGGCGCTTATCATAATTGCCATAATCACCACGCTTGGCAGGCGGCTTGGTGATCCCAAACGTACCGAGGAGAATGCTGCTGCCCATTCCCTGGATATTCCCTTAGCCGGCTCTTACTGCACCCACGGGAAGAGATGGGTGGTCCTATTCGCAAACCGGGACTACAAGTCATCAAATCATTTGTAATGTTTCAGGTGTGATAACAATGGAAGCAACGAATACAGGACCGCAGTGTGTCACATTAGACGTGATGCCGCTTGTCGCCGGATACCTACCCCTACCCACTGTCAGGTTTTCCAAATACATCGCTGCTAACACCAAAGGTATGGACAATAACTATTGCCTTGCATATTTTAAAGGCTAAAAATACCGCAGAGTCTGAAAACAAAGGTTTTCGATAAGTGTATGTTGCCAAGAGACCAAGTCTCAGTTCCATAAGTCATCACATATGGAACTGAGACTTGGTCTCTTACTGTTGCCCTCATTAGTAAGCTCAAAGTCGCACAACGAGATATGGAGAGAGCTATGCTCGGTGTTTCCCTGCGAGATAAGAGCCGGAATGAAGAGATCCGCTGGAGAACTAGTGACCGATATAGCTCTTAGAATTGGCAAGTTGAAGTGGCAATGGGCAGGCTACATCGCTCGTAGAACTGACAACCGATGGGGAAGAATGATTCTCGAGTGGCGAACCGGAAGACGCAGCATAGGCCGGCCTCCTACTCGGTGGACCGACGATCTGGTGAAAGCCGCGGGGAGCCGATGCATGCAGGAGGCAAGCAGCCGCTCAAAGTGATGCTCTCTGGGGGAGGCCTATGTTCAGCAGTGGATGACTTCAGGCTGTTGATGATGAGCCCAATTAGATGAGACCAAGCAGCAATCAAATGCTATTCTACATTAGAAAATAGAAGTTTCATATTGTATAGATTTTCAGTACGGAACCTTAGAAGTAAAAGAGTTTTAAACATGTATAGGTTTTATTTCGTTGTCGGATGTCTACTATCCGGCTACATAGCAAACCGGAGTCAGCTTAACCGGTTTATAGTAGTTCATGGGTAATCCTTCACTGTATTTTATCAATTGATCAATTTTAGTTTTCGTCGGTATACGATTGCTAAATATGGCAAATTTCTTCTCTACATGTATAGATACATTTTGGCTAGAAATAAATGTAGCGTGAAAAAATACAAAATCGTCATCGTAAGTGCCATGCTTGTCTAAATTGAAGGCGATCAGTTCATCAGTACCGTTACCGTATCTTGGTTTAAAATTGTCGTTTTCTTTAAGGCATGTGCCGCGGTTAAAACAATTTTTGTTTTCGACGTCATGTAAATCGCAGAATCGTATAGTTCCACGATACGTTATAAAATAGTGTTTTCGATCGTCGGTGTAACCTTGTAGTGTGTAAATGGGTCTTTTTATAGGGTGGCTATTTGCGTCGGTGCACAATTCTTCAGTTTTAGTCCGTATCGCACGTACCCAAAAACATCTCTGCCCTTTCTCGTTACTTTCCAAGGGTCTTTGTTCTTTTTCAAAGTATACAGCTATCACTGCCCATTGCCGTTCATAAAATATTTCGTCTTTAACCGTAAAAGCATCAGTTGTTTTGTCGTTCAACGTAAGTATGGTGGTAACAAATAAGTATGCAGTAATTGAAGGCATTTTTTTCTGAATTTTGTGTTTAACTTCGTACATGTGCAGCGGCTGGCAACAAAATAAACTATTACCAAAAATAAGTTTTCATAGTAGGTATAATTTTCTTCAAAATTGAACTCACGGTTCCTTTCACAGTTTTTCTCTATGACGTATTGTTATATTTACTTCTCCGTATATTGATCCACACTGTTCGCTTTTGTGTAACTGAATGCCGACTATAACATTCACACTGATACTCTTTCACACTAGTGTGATGGTTAGGAAAAATATTTCCTGCACCCCGATTGCCAACACATCGAAAACGTTTCGATTCGAGATTTACGCTCTCCGTCTCCGTCATCTACATTCAGGGTGAAGGGGACGGAGAGGGTAGATTAGATAGATAGAGTGTAGATAGATGGGTTGGGAATCTGGCTGACCTTCATATGGTTCGTATAGCAGTACACAACTAACTTAATGTGACTTATAGTATGTTCATACTAGTTTTATACGACACTGGCAATCAACAATCTTGTGCTTTTTTTTCTTATTTTTCAATAGATGGTCCTGCCCCTCAAGATTGGCCTCTAGACCCCTCCGGTCGACTTGGGACACTTCTTAATGGGAGAGTTCGGTCAAACGACTATTTGATTTTAAGACTATAAAATGTTAACTGAAATTCAAAATCCAATCATTTCATTTTGATTCAGTATATTAAAACCTAGATAAGATAAGCCAGCAATTTATACTAGTGGAAGTTACTACGAAAGTGCCTGTTAAATATTAATGTTATTAACATTTATTTATTCGCAAAAATGTTTCTGCGTTGAAATATTTGTAAACTTTTTGCTGCAGGCGGGTATCGATCTGACAAAAACTCTAAATAAAGGGTGATCCAATTTAAATTTTCTAACTTTAATTAAAAGAAAAACAGGTACTATGCAAAATTGTACTAGTTATTTATTTACTACTGAAATATTATAACAGTGCTCTTTTACAGTGTTGCCAATATAGGAACCTCAATTTGGATCATCCTTTACTTTAAGGCGTCGGCGTCACCCTAATCATAAATCGGCCATCGCTTGCGGGAATCGCGATCTAGCGATGCGATCGACGCGACGCACTGCTGATCCAGTGATCTCTACTAAAGCCCGAAATACGCTCAGTCGTGAATCTCTGCTCGAGACGAGACGAGGCGAGATTTCATTCACAAAATGATTAAATAGTGAACTCAACTTGAGCGTCAGTCGACGACTGAGCATAGTTCTGTGAGGCTGCGTTTCCACCAGAGATGTGCGAGGGATGTGTTTGTGAAGAACCAATATAATCACTTAATTTACCTAGTCTCGCTCAGCGCAAGTCTAGTGGAAACGCCTCAGCGAAGCGAGGTTTTTGTACTTGCAAAACATGGGGAAAATGTGTGCTACGGATGTGTTGCGAGGGAGGAGTGCGGGCAGCGCCGCTCCCACCACAGCCCGCCCCGCGCGCATCAGGCACTCGCCGCTACACATCCTCGCGCCGCTCATCCGCGCACCGTTTCACAGCGCCGCTATACGGATCCTCGCACCGCTCGGTGGCCTAGCACATCTCCGGTGGAAACACTCACGCCGTTTCACAGCCTCGCTACGCATCCTCGCACCGCTTAGCTGCCTCGCACATCTTTGGTGGAAACGCAGCCTAATGCAGGCTAAATGTCCTAACTAAAACGGTCCGACCATCAGCTCGTATTTTTTCTCGTATTTTTACTTCTGCGAGCGATGGCTTATTAGGACGTCTAGCAGCATGTACATATCTATTACGTCTATCTAAAGTCTCTAAAACATCGTTTCCTTCCACAGATCCAAAAAAAGATATCTCAGCACATCCAAGACTGGAGCCTTTTAGCCCCGGGCAAGTTTACCACGCGAGTAAAGCGAAGCAAGTTCATGTGCTGCCGCCCGTGACTAAAGAACATTTAGAGGCCGTTATTAACTGAATGGTGAACTTTCTGGTGACTACTATTGTATAGAAGATGGTGACTGAAAACATGGTATAAGTAGTTTAGATATAGATTATCACTGTGTTAAATAGTTTTTTTTTTTGTCCATCTCTATCGAGTTTGTAAGCACAGAGAGAAAACGCTGTGTAGCTATTCCGTTGTTCTGCAGTGCTTATTGATAGTGGTACACGTATCTGATAAAGTCGCTGAATTCTATTAATTTCGGTTAAAAATTGTGTTATTGGTGCTTAGAAATAGTTGGTGGTTATCTGGCGAAATGAACTCTAAAACTACGAAGCAGTTTGGTTTTGGAGTGTTCAGAAGTAAGTGCAAATGGACTTATAAGGTAGATATAGATGGACTTTGTAAAAGGGGACATGTGTTCGGGGAATATGGTTGAATTTGGTGTGACAAAAAGGTTACGATAAAAATGCGAAAGGTACAAGAATTGTATATGATTAATAATACAGGATTTACAGCTATACTTACTGTTTACATTAAGGGCTAAATTGTGTGATCTACCAACACTAATGGCTTATGCTTAAATGTATTAATCCACCCCGTTTTGTAGATTGATTCTACTTTGCTCCTACATTATAAGGATTAGACTGCTAGCTGAACTTTTGCTATGTATATTTGAATTAACAAAATAATCAATAAATCCAATAAAATAAATAAAAACCGGGTAAACAGTAATTTAAAAGGATAATGCGAAAATTATAGCCGGTCTTATTAAAATGGCTTTGTACTTTACCAAAACGTGTTATTTTCCATGACAGTTAAGTCAGTGATACTACTGATAAAATAAGTTATTGGTGAAGGTTTCAGAGACATTTTAATTTTTTAAATAAGGCCGTTAATATAAATAATTTGTTTCTTATAATTAAACTAAACTATACGTTAAAGGTGAAACAAAATGATATTACAAATTAAATGAATGAATACATACGTCCAAAACTTTGTCAGTGTGCGAAATGCAGCTGTGTTAAGCTTAAAGTTTAGGCTCAATATATCTTGATTAATAATTTAATACAATTTTTATAGACTGGTAATTTAAATACTAATAAGAATTTAGTAGAACACACAGAAATAAATAAATTTATATAGAAATCACCAAGTTTTAAAGTCATATACAGTTATGGGAGGATTAAGCATAGTCCAGAGAATATCTTGTAATCTACGGTTTCCTAGAAGAGCGGTGCAGGCCGATAATGCCCGTAACGTCGAATGACATCACTGAAACGCTGTCTACGAAACCAGATGATGGTGGTTTTTAGGGTTCCGTAACCAAGGAGTGAAACGGACCCTACTACTAAGGCTCCGCTATCCGTCCGTCTGTCGCCAGGCTGTATCTCATGAACCGTGATAGTTAGACAGTTGTTTTCGCAAATGGTGTATTTCTGTTGCCGGTATAACAACACTAAAAAACAGAATAAAATAAATGTTTTTAGATAACGGTACGGAACCCTTTGTGCGCGAGTCTGACTCGCGCTTGACCGGTTTTTTATAGAACGGTAAAATCAATCAACTTTTACGTTCGCTGTTTTACTAAAGCTTTGGCCCCACCGCCGCATCTACGAAGCGGTAGCGTTAGCGCCGTGAAACTATTCGGTACCCATCGCTGCCCCCGGGGATCGCGGTGCGGCCGTCTACGAACACAGGCAGCGATGGGTGCTGAATGGCTGATTTTGACGCTTCACTGACGCCACTTGACGCGCCGGTGTCGCTGAAGCTGAAAAGCGGCACTGCTATCCTAGAAAACCCAACCTACAGGTTTTTTGATAAAAACATTTTTGTATGTATGTTACAAAACATAGGACCATCGAAGATGTGATAGAAAACTGTGCTTTTCTAAGGTACGATAAAACTTATTGCCTAGCTCAAATTATTAAGCTGGGATTCGGTTTGTCGGCTGGTCTGATTGATGTTCATTTATCTGACATATGTGCTGACAAAATTAATCTTTATTCGTCTGGTTTCTGGTAGAAATAGGTACTTAAGGTGGAACGTTTCACTAGCTCGGCAAATTCAAATTTTCTTGCGTTCTTTTGGCAATAATAGCTTAATTACTCAACGTGATTAAATGAAAAACTAATTTTGCGCAAATAAATATACTGTATCAATAAATTACAATTAAAAGTGTTGCCTACTTGTCTTTGGTTTAGCGACAAATGGCAATAGACTGAAAAACTAAGAAGAAAATTGTTTATTGCCATTTGTCGCTAAACCAATGATATCTAGGAGATACTTTTAATCGTAATTTGTTTCTATTTATTTCCGCAAAATTAGTTTTCATGTAATCACGTTGAGTAATTAAGCTATTATTGGCAAAAGAACGCAAGAAAATTTGAATTTTCCGCGCGATTGAAACGTTTCACCTTAAGTAAAAGTTTGCAGTTTCTCTCAGGTAAAATCGGTAGGTACATTTCATTGTAATAATTAATCTAGATTTACAGTTCGTCTGATTGATCTTAATTGGTCATGACATCATAATATAAGAGAAATCACACCCCAGATATATAAAAGAACCCAGATGAACCCAGAACCGGAAATGCCTCTTAAGTTATAAAACACTTTTTCATCAATGTAACGTGTTACAGCAACACTCTTGAAAGAGACAGTTTTACAAACCTCTCTTTCCAACACTAAGGGTGGGTTTTTTCATCCGTAGTTAAGGTAACCAATGATTAAAACCCTAACAAATTTTGACCATTGGTTAGAATTTGTTAGAGTTTTTAACCATTTGTTACGTAACTACGGGTCAAAAAACCGACCCTTATAGTTTATCACCAAATACTGTTTTGTGTTAGGTATACTATCTGAGTTTGAATTGGTATATTGTCCCGAAAGAGGGTAAATCCCCAAGGTAGACAATGTTTCTTATACGACTTTTCTAAATTAATGGTTTTTAATTATTTTTTTTATGTAAACGAATGACGTGACGAGCTAATCGTTCGCCTGGTGTTAAGCGTCACGGCCGCTCATTACAGATTGCAGTGTCACTCGGAAATCTAAATTAAAGTTTCGCGTGACACTGCGCACTGCGCACGTCATCCTAAGACATCACACAGTCAAAAAAGGATTTCTAGACTGTGAGATTAGTCCTTAAGTCTCATTTGCCCAGTAATTTCACTTTTTTATAGTTTTCATTGAAGAAATTCCATGTAAAGTTTACGTTCGAAGATAGCCCTAGCGCAGCTGGGTGGTTGAACTTCTTCCTTAACCGAATGCATTCAAATGAGTTTAACGACCTGTGTTTAGAAATTAATTGTTGGCTATCATGGTCACAGTCCTCCCCTTTCGGGATAACATACCTATTCAAACTCACCTTGTATGTAGGTATGTGTTAGATATTATTATAAGCTTTAAATGTAGATAGAGAAACAACTCAAGTTATTAATTTAGTTTTATAATTTTTCATATTATAGAATAGGTTTCATTTCAAACGCCATATAAATTCGCGACAACGATGTTTTTCTGACTAGTCTCGTCTTGTCCCTTTTGTATTTACTATTAGTTTTGAATTGTAAATATTGGTAGTTTGGTGCTTCGATGTGTAAAACCAACAATGCTGGTCACATGTTTAACGAGTTCGGTCCCAATTCTCGTACATTCGATAAGGATAAGATTAAATTTCATTTGGCTGATTATACAGTACAGGTGAAATTACTTTCAAGTGGATATGGGATTTTTTGCTGTTTGTTGACAGTAACTTTTTTTTTAAATGTTGGTATAATGAGGCTTTTTATTTTAAAAAAAAATGTTAGTTCCGCTTCTTTTCTAGATGGTGCTGTAAGTACATAGTTTAAACCTTTCAAACCACAGAGTAGTCTAAACATAAGAAAATGCTCAGACTACCTACAAAGAAATGTCAAATTCAGTTGAGTGAACCACGAGTACATTGTCTGTAGTATCTCCTAAGTAGTCTGTGGTGCATCCTTCTTAAGTAAATTGAAGTACAGCAGAACTGCGAGACAGATAAACGTTAATATTATGATCCAAAATAAAGCCGAGCTATCGCGCAACGAAAATAAAACAAACGAAACAGTTTAAGAGTAGTCAGTCAGTATCGTGACACATTTCCTATAACCTGTGGTCTATGCTTGAAACAGTTACAGTGACAGGTTTTGGTAAAACCACAACTAGCGCCATCTATCGGGTCATACATAAAACACCATTTCTTTTTTTTAATAAAACTCCTTATATCCAACAAATTGCTGCGGAACCGTGCTTTGAAAAGCGTGATTTGTTGTCTCATTTGCATAAAATATAATTACTATTGATTAATTTCTTTGTATATTTGATATAATTTAAGTATGCATTCAAGTTTTTGCTAGTTATTAGCATGTCTTAAATTATTATTGAAGTTTTAGCTTTTTCATGTTTATGTAGTTTTTTTATTATTTGTATTCCATGTTATAAGAATAAGAAAATTTATTTACCAGAAACATTAAAATTCATCATAAGGTACATTTTGAATAAAAGGTTAAATAATGCTATATTGTAGGCATGACAACGTTATGTAGATTAACTTTTTCACACTTCATTATTAATATATCAGGATGCCACATAACATATTGAGAGATATATGTAAGTTTTATGTTTCATTAACCATTTTAAGTTTCTTTTGACTCTTCTTACGAGTTTTTTTTTTTTTACTGAACTGGGATATTTTTGTACAAGCTACATCTAAAAATATCGTAATTATGACAATGGACATTTGCGACGTATGCGAGGTCTATCAGAAGCCAATACAGCTTCAGATGGGCCTGGCGTACTCCACATTGTCTGTAGGCGACGCGGTAACTGAATTTCCATAGTAACTCTGTACATAAGCTGCGTACTGCAACTGTCAAATCCATACATTTTTGTGTTTCTATCGGTTGCCAACAAGTTACATGATCGCCTAGCTTTGGTCTTCTGCTTCAGATTGGCTAAAATACGTTAATTTGACGTGTGTTTGTTAAATCTGCGATATATATATACATTCTGGGTCACGAAATTAGAGCTCCATCAACAGCAAGCCGTAGGTTACGTTAAAAATTAATAGAAAACGTTAGAAATTAAAACGGGCGCAGTTTTTTGAACACTTCGTAATTAATCTAGGAAACCTTTTTTATTTTACTGCTCATTATTGTTTACTTTTGTTAGAAAGACCTTGTAAATATTTAGAGTTATCTATTTGTCTGTAAATGTTTTCAATTTTTTTTTTTTACATGATATATGTGTTTTTTTTGCAAACAGTTCTCAAGAATACATATTATTAATACTAAAAGTACTATGTACCAAATTATAGTGTTATTCGTGAGAAAATTATGCTTTCCATTCGTAATGTGAAAAAATAATTATGTGATGTGTCTAGGAAACGGGATTTAATGGCAATAAGTATATACAAAAAAAAACTCATTTTGTTTCTTATATCGCACAGAGTGGAGCTCTATGAATTTCAATATAGTTTTCGCAGTATTTTATACAGTAAAGCTATTAATAAATATATGCCTGACTGATCCTCAAAATACTGAAGCGATGCATCAACAGTAACTATGACTATGAAAAGAGAGTAAGTAAATGTAAATAAGTGTTTATCTCGAGATTGTATTTATGTTTCATACTTAGGTACTATGTATGTAGGTAAGTTATAATATTTACTTTAGTACCTACATAAATATAATATTTATTGTTAGTATGCTGGTTTTATTTCCTCCACGCCATGACCCATGGCCCGCGCTCTTGTACTAGGGTTTAACAAGGCGTAACTGCACATAAAGGTAAGTATACAAGATCTTTGGGTGTAAGTAGAGAATACAATCCCGGGATCCCGACCGTTTTCTGGCCCCGAAAATCCCGGGACTGTAATGGCTAGGTGTAAGGCAAGGGCAAATCCACGAAGATTCAGCTGCTAGACCAAGCACATACTCCTCAGCTATGCTATTACTTTTCTTGGTTGCAAGTGATTGAAACTAAAGATTGTCTGCATTGGACAGTTTCAATATGCAGCTAGCGTGCAATCGTCCTACGTACCTATTGTAGCCAGTTAAGTTATGGAAAACTTCAAATGAAATAGTACAGTAGGCATCACAGACATCTAATATTATACAGTAAGCCTAGATTGACTTTTAGATTTTTACTTAGGTACCTGACTTTTAGTAGTCAATAACCATGTGAGACATATGACGCGCAGCGCACACCACGCACACCCATGAACGTAAGTATATAGCACAGAACACTATTAAGCCGCGCGTCCACTGGGTCGGAATCGGAGCGTACGAAGCGTCGGTATTTACAAAATGCTGATACACACTACTGCATTCGGATTTTGCATCGGCAATATCGTTATTTTCAGAGCAATCGAGTTCGCCTGTGCACGTATTCACATTATGGAAGATAGTGACGAGGATATTGTAATCATTAGTTGTTTACTATCAGCAGATGAAAAAAAAAGTAAACGAAACATGTGGGTTCATAACATAAACCCAAAAAGGCCTTTTTTCGGAGAATTTCATACATTATATTTTGATTTATTAGAAGATAATGGTGATGTTTTAGATTGTAAAGTTCTTCATATCTTGCCACTAAAGTAATTAAAACTTCTTCGTTTATCGTAAATGTAGGTAGGTATGCACAGTAGTGAGCGTCGCAAACACGTCAGAACTCAAAGCGATCGGGATTCGAATGGTGCGTTCACTAAGGATGACGTCATCGGCAGAAATCTGATCTCTGGCGCAGTTATGCCGATCTGCACGCTACACCATACAAATCAATACAAAGCAACGAATCCTTCCGCTCCATACGCTCTGATTCCGACCCAGTGGACGCGCGGCTTTATAGTACGTTCATAGACATAATATAGTACGTCCATGGTTTTTTTCATTTTTTGGCGGTAACTCGCAAAAGTTCACGTCGCGTTGTCGCACTGTAATGTTTTTCAAACCTTGTGCTATTTCCAGTTTTAATGTTTAAAATTGGTGGCGTTTTACGCATTAAGTGCAGCTGGGTTAGCACGAACGGTAGACAAAATTGTCTTTCCCCTGTTTTACTCCACTTGACAAGTAAGCAAGTATGACTTCTTGGTTTATGGCTTCTGTGGCTAGTTGTCAGTGACATAAAACGGGAAAAGACAATGAGGCTTTTTATTTAAAAAAAGAAATTGTATTTTATATATGACCCAATAGATGGCGCCAGTTGTGGTTTTACTAAAATCTGTCACTGTTACTGTTTAAAGCATAGACCACAGGTTAGAGGAAATGTGTCACGATACTGACTGACAACTTCAAACTCTTTCGTTTATTTTTTGGTTTCGTTGCGGGATACCTCGGCTTTATTTTGGATCATAATATTAACGTTGATCTATCTCGCAGATCTACTGTACTTCAATTTACTTAATAAGAACGCACCATAGACTACTTAGGAGATACTACAGGCAATGTACTCGAGGTCCACCCAACTGAATTTGACATTTCTTCTAAGCATTTTCTTATGTTTAAACTACTCTGTGGTTTGAAAGGTTTAAACTATCTACTTACAGCGCCATCTAGGAAAGAAGCGGAACTAGTGTTTTTTTTTTAAATAAAACTCCTCATTTTGTTTACCGTCCGTGCTAACCCAGCTGAATAACGAGCAAGTGTGAAGTGAGTGTGGGCAAGTGATACCTATAATTTGGTCAAACGTGGTTTTTCGTGTTGCTTCCAAAATTCCATAGAAGCTTCTAGTAAAGTTGCCACTAGTTTATTAGGGCAGAACTTTGACTGGACTATGGCTATATATATGACTTTATGTGAAATATTCTATCACTATGAAAAATTACAATACTTGAAACTGGCGAAATACAATACGTGTGGAGCCAAAATATAAGCAAAAAGTACGTTCATGTCATGCACAGTTTTTTTCTCTATTCTGTGATGTCATGCGACATGAACACAGACTAAGTAGGGGAGATACTACGGTCTGTGGGTGACACAGGAATGAAGTGAAGTGCCAGTTTTCCTTTACCTGTGGTGTCAGTAGGGATGTTCCGATACCACCAACGTATTGATACCTTTCATATGAGTAGTACTTGAATCATTGTTCGATACTACTCATATGAATACCCTTAAAGTATCAATACCTCGTATCGATACATTTTTTTTTTAGTATATAACTGTGAAATTGACAATTTTTACCTCATTGCAGCTAAGTTATGTTGTTTCTTTGGCTCACCTACATTTCCAAATGTTTTAGAGCAATCAATCAGACCTTTGAGCAAAATTAAAAGTGGGGTTTGTTTTAAGCTGAAGCATAATTGTTAAAAAAAAGCTAAAATTAAGCGACTTTAGGCTACTCCAAAAAAAAAATATATTAAGGCTGCTTGGCACTTAATTTTTGACGACTCTATCCTGTTTTACTTGGCAGCGCTGATTCGACTCGATACTAGGTAGTACTTTCTTTCCAATACCGAGTAGGTATCGAAATAATGATTCGATGTAAGTACTTGGTAGGACTTTTGGCGGGAACGCAGAAAAGTTCACGTCGTTGCATTGTATTATTTTTCAAAACTTGTGCTTTTTCTAGTGTTAATGTTTAAAACTGGTGGCGTTTTACGCATTAAGTGCTGAATTACGAGCATGAGTGTGGGCAAGTGATATAATGTGGTGAAACGTGGTTTTTCGTGTTGCTTTCCAAAATTCCATAGAAGCTTCTAGTACAGTTGCCACCACTTTACTGGGGCATGACTTAGACTGGACTATGATTACCTGACTTAGACTCGACTATGACTGTGACTAAGACTTGACATTACGTGAAATATTCTATAGCACGATGAAAATTACAATACTTGACACTGGCTAAATACACTATGTGTGGAGCCAACATACAAGATTAAAAAAAGTACTTGGTATCGAAATAAAAGTATCGAGTACTTACTCGTATTTACTAGTATCGAAACATCCCTAAGTGCCAGTTGCTTTGCGATTTCGTGTGTGTGTGTGTTGTCTGGCTGTTTGTCTATCGTTTTTAAATTAATAAGTTTGTTTTGTCTCCAAAATCATGGCCCTAAATTAATTATTTCTACCAAACCATGCACGACTTTAAAACTTACATGAATGAGTTGTCTAACTCATTGTGCGATTGCCACACAAACGCGATGAAAGGCGTATTGGTTATGTTGTAAAACTGCAAGTGGTACATTCGGATCATTGGAATTGGATGTCACACGCGATTACAGTCTTCGAAGGGGTCTCCTCAAAAAACCGTAACGTTTTCAATACGGATAAGTTACATGTACGCAGCGGGAATGACAATAATGGCAGTTTCTGTTGGGGAAATTTGCGAGAACACAAAACTGGCGAGAGAGATGGCACTGATGGGCAATTACGAATCGGCGCTTGTTTACTACGAAGGCACGGTGCAGATGATCCACAGGCTGTTGATCACGATCGCGGATCCCACACGGAAGTCTAAGTGGCAATTGGTGAGTACAACCAAGATAAACTCATTCAGCAAAACATACAATTTTAATTTACTTCTAGATTTCTGTGAGTTGCTCACCTTGAGTGGGGCATTTCCTTTTAGGACAGGTAGTTATTATCATCAGAAAAGAAGGTGGAAGGCCATCCAGTGTGTTTATTGCCTATGCTGGTTTGTTTATGCTCATATGTGGATACTCGATAGGTATTTGAAGAAACTATTGCTGTTGTGCTACACCCAAGTCTCCCCCATAGAGTGTGATAGGGACAGGTCAATAATATCTACAAAAAGTTTGTAGGTTCCTCATATTTTTTAAATGTTCAAACTGTTCTATTTTGTTTGGTAGTTCTTTGATCATGGCAGTAATAATGATGCAAATAGACCTCCAGTAGACCTAGACTAGCCTTACAAAGAAAAAAAATAGTGTAGAGGCATAATCTAGAAAGGAAATAGGGGAATACATTTGGATAATATGTATGGAGAATTGCAACAGATCATAGTTTTATCCTCTTAATCATAGAAATATAGCAATATATCATAATGTATATATAATTCCTCTAAGCTTTTAATCAAATTATGTGGTTGCATTTGTTGTCTTATTTGTGAATCAAGTAGATACCTAAGTGCACTAAAGTTTAACCAAAGCAGTCTATGATTTAATGGCTATTGATTGACTAAGTCAATCCATTTTCATCAAAATATTAAAATAAGTACATGAACCATATATTTTAAACACTTTACCATCATTACAGCATTATTAGTCCACTGGTGGATAAAGGGAAAGACCATCCCAAAGCTAGCCCCAGAGCCTGATCTTTCTCATCTCAACCAAATACTGGCAGCCTCTTTGTTTATTTACTATACCCAATTAGATGGGTTTATTTGCAGAATATCCCATCAATAAAATTGTTATAATGTTACAAAAGGTCTCATTTGCAGATCACTGCATATGTAAAATTCTCATAATGCCACAAAAGGTCTTATAGATAATCTCATTTCCCAATTTTCAAAACGTAATAACCAAGACGCAGTCAAAGAGCTACTATTTACTTAAAAGTAATCATGTGATTCATCAACAGGTTAACAACATCTTTATTTAGTCTTTTAACAAAAATAATATCTTTATGCTTTAACACTGTAACATGAGAGCATAAAAAAATTGAGAGATCTTCTTTTTTCTTCAAACTCGTATTGTAATAGACTTGCTAAGTAACATTAAGCACTTTATAATGTTGCCTATAATTATTATGCTTGCTTAGTATGTACAATAATTTATTTGAACATTTTTAAATATCTTATCTGATTATTGACTTGTAAAAGTGCTATTAATAGCCTATTTGCAATAAAATTATTGAGTTTTATCAAAGTACATATTTTATGGTTTTTATCTACTCTGCTGATGAACTATCAACTATATCGTAATCAGCTTAGATCATATAGATGTGCTTCTAAACTCCGAAAAGTTAGTTTCCTAAAGAACATAATATATCAAGGTCAAGACAAATCCAATAAGAAGTAGTCATGCTCACAAATGGTGTAGGTATATGTACATTTCATACTTATTACTATTGATTGTGTCACCATCTTTGGTGAGAAAACATTTCCTTTGATATGTTGCGATGATTATTGCCAATAGTATCAATTTACCAATGCTTATTATTGTGAAACATAAATATGTTTATCAATAACTACCTACTTTACTACTGGAGGCAGGTTATATTAAGAAACTAACAACTTGATATTGATTTTAATATTTGTTGTTTGTGTTATTAAATTGCTGGATGATCCACTCTGAAGCGGGACATTCCAATTTGCTGCTAGCATAGTTATCATTATCAATATGATAATAGCCTGGAAGTCTTCAAGTCACGAGTAAATAGGTATCTTCTAGGCAAGCATGCACCATCATAGGCCGCATCATCACTTACCATCAGGTGAGACAGTGGTCAAATGCTATGCCCATAAATTGTAAAAAAAAATAGCAGGAAGTGTAGATGATTCTTTACATAGTAAAATTATTTTTAAATTATGCTCGTTTTATCATGTTTAGTGTGTTTTGTCTAATTAAAATAATCTGTTAATAGCTTTTTCATCGTAGTATCTGTTTCAGGTTGTAGGGGCTAAAGCTCACAGTATTATACACTTAAGGCGAAGGGTAGGGCAAACAAAGTGTTTTTTGGGATGTTTCCCGGCGTAATTAAAGCATGTGGAGCTTTGAATTTAATATATCATGTAATTTATTTCATTAAGTCGCTTGTAATGTCCATATACAAAATTAATAAATTTAGCTCTGTAGAAAAAAATCGCATACCTCTCTCAAAAAATTGGAATGTTGCATCGAATAATCCTAAATTTCTATCGAATATATTTAAAAAAGCATTATTTTATTCCCAAAAAACATTCAGATGTTGTGATGACTTAATAATTTTTAAAAATAAACAGATATTAATTAAAAACCGTCAAAATCAGTCATTTCATGTGTTGTCTTTGTCGTAAGCGCCGCGCTGAAGTTCAGACTGAATTGATACTTAAATCTACGACGTTAAGGTCGATGTTTCTTTGAACTGATTTTGACCTGCTTATCTGGCCCGACCTGTCGCCTTAAGTACCAAGGACTTGCATATATTTATAGTTTATTTTTCTATGCAGCATTGTGCTTTACACTCTTCTATGAATGAGGAAATTAATTTGATTACCTCACTGATAAAATGCGGCCAGCATGCATTATTGCATGAACATGTTTTAAATAAATTACTACCTTAAATAAATACCTTTATATGACCTTATAAGTAACACAATGTTAATGAAGCCCTGTCTTCTGGAAAAGTGATAGCTGTGACCCAGAAGGCAGTTCACCCCCAATATAAAGTCTAAAACAATATATTCAAGGTCTTCCCTTTAATGAAGTGTAATGGCTATGTTAGGTGACACTGGTCAGGTCATCCTGAGACATATCAGGTCATAAAGTCTCATTTGCCCAGTAATTTTACTAGCATACTTTAGATTTTACTTTTTTGCAGTTTGGAGATTGTAGCACAAAACCGTTTTATGACTGTAGCTAGTAAAATTCCTGGGACTGCCAAGCAGTAGTGTGCAGCTGCAGACACTACTCTATGTCGCAACATACACAACTACTCTATGTTGCGACATAGAGTAGTGTCTGCAGCTGCACACTACTGCGTGGCGGCAGAACATCTGACAAAGCGGTGGCACTTAACTGGAGGAACTCGTGCACATAAGTCCTAAATAAACCGCTTGCTTTGAAATCTACGAGTTTGCGCAGATCTTATACTTAGACTTCACTTGTTTCAGTGTAAACTGGCATAGGTTCTAGCACAGACGCTAGTTAAAGAATATATATATATAGCCCAGACTAAGGTCAATGGCCCCTATCTTCTGATTCACTGTATGATTAGTGCAAACAAACTGCGACACCCACACGTCTTTCTTTTTACGAATGACTGTGTCACTTAATTTTATGATTGGTATTCATAAAGCTTTCATATCGTTGTTGTAAGCTGTCAGCCTTTGTATACTTTGTTGTTTTGTAAATTAAAATAATCTGCAAAAACTCCTAACTTCTTATCACCACAATTTCGCCAATGTCGCGTAGGTAGAATGGCGAACGAGAGAAAAAGACGAATTTAAAATGAGGACAAAAATTGACAGCTAATTATCCAAATAAAATATTTGCCAATATTGATATTAAGGGGTTTGCAGGGGAATATAACTGGAAATGTAAAGTATTATATTTCTTTACTTTGAACTTTTATTTGAAGTAAAAGTTTATTTCACCTTCCTGTAAGTTAATTAAACCTGAAAGGGATCGATCGCCTCATAACGCGTTAGGCTCAAGGCTAATTATTATTATGCAATCCAACACTATTTTTTGACATTCAATATACAAAAATCTAATCGAAATTATCTGAATGCCAAGATAAAAATTACATCACCGCATTGGGTAAATGCGATCAGCGCATAAAAAGACCTTTGTCAGGTTTCACCTTACAAAAAACAGGCAGTTAATAATCGCAAGGACGCGGACACAGGTGGTTTCGTTTGGATACAAGACAAACGTTTTAGTATGGTTAGGTGAATCAATGTTTGTGTTGCTGCAAAGTTTCCGCTCGTATTGTTTGGAGTCTGTCTCGCGGATACACTCTTTGTCTGGCTCTCTGTCGTCTAACGTCTTCACACTTGTAGCTTGATTAGACGTACTTAATCTTATTCCAGGATCGGGCAATGCTTGGGATTATTTGCAGTGTTCTGGCTGGTCACTTGGTCAGTTACTTCATTGGATGGGTGTTTGCTAAAATACAGCTAATGCACAAAATTAAGTATTTGCAACATTTCATAAATGCTTTTGCCAATGGCATCCGCCATTGGACGTTTAGTAAAATTGCTTACTTAAAATAGAATTTTCCTCCATCCTGTTATTGACGTAGGACAATAGGTACAGTCGTTCAAGCCATGTCCAAAATTTTCAGGTGACTACAATCATCTGAAAAAAGTTTTCAAGGCAAGAGTAAACCAGTATAGGCATTAGATCAGCATGCTCCCTCGTCGACTGCGATGTCACTTACCACCAAGTGATCAGTGGTCAATTGCAGCCTATCACAGATTAAAGATAAGCGAAGCCATTTCAGGACAGACCAAGCAGTCTTGGGCAAAAGATCAATCTTTTGTAAACCTTATAAATAGACCGTAGAAAAAGGCGATCACGAATCGATCGACTCGTGCCTCAAACAATAATAGTAAAATGCAAATTTCTAAGGATCGCCGTGACGTTACAGCTTGTAAGTTGCTTTATCGATCGAATATGTAAATATGGTGACACATTTAATATATACAACAGGCAAGTTATCAGGCTCATGCACGACTCATGGTTAGTTTAATAGGTGTTCTTATCCTTTTACGTGTGTGCTAAAACTAAAACAGTACGTTTTAAATACACAGAGGGGCCAATTTTAAAGGCTTTAGTTGACAGATCTAAAACTTCTAAAATTGTTGTTGTCCTTGTCAAATAGACGGCAATGTAAGAGACGGATATATTTTTAGTATTTTAAGGACTGTCAACTAAAGCCTTCTAAATCGGGCCTACTAACCTACCAACCAGCCTATAAGCATATTGTACTTATACGACTACCTCACAACGCTATTCCTTTTTTAAGGTTCGGTGCCCAAAGGGTAAAACGGACCCTATTACTAAGGCTCCGCTCTCTGGCTGTTTGTCTGTCTGTCCGTCTGTCACCAGGCTGTTTCTCATGAACCGTGACAGTTAGACAGTTGAAATTTTCACAGATGATGTAATTCTGTTGCCGCTATAACAAAAAATACTAAAAAACAGAATAAAATTAATATTTAAGGCGGCTCCCATACAACAAACGTGATTTTTTTTGCTAGTTTACCAGATGACTAGTGACCAGTTTACTAGATGGCACTGCTTTAAATAGTATACTGCTACTCAACACTAGATGGCAGGAATAGATTGTGATTCGGAACTCTTCGTGTGATAGTCTGACCCGCACTTGGCCGGGTTTCACTTTGTTTTACTTGATCGTGCAATGAATTTGCAGTATCAACTAACTCATAAACACAATTCTTCATCTCCTCCAAAATCACAACAAGCTTTGCTTATTCCTAGACACTTCAAGTGTCTTGAAGGTTATCTTTTTTTTTATGTGATTGAATGACGTGACGAGCTAGTCGTTCACCTGATGTTAAGTGACTATCTAAATAGGTTTAGAATTAGCAAACAAACAAGTCATTTTAAAAACTATTTAAATCCTTTAAGAGTGTTCAAAGGAGATGTGCATTTTTGCTGAATGAAACGGTCACACGGGAATCTCACGGTCCTAGAATCCAGTTCTTTAAGATGAAGATAATTACCCTGTTCAACGTCCACAAGAAGTAGAATTCAGGTTTTATCAATAAAACTGTAACCTTAAAGTTTCGCTGTTCAATTTTAAACCGTAATACATCGTGATAAGGTGAAGGGGCTGGTGCTACTATTTATATAAAACCTACATTGTACCTGGTTTGGTTGTTCTTGCCTACTTTGAACAGGCATTGCAATAATAATTGCATCGGTTATCAGCTGAAGCTTCGTTATTCCATTGCATAAACATGGACTGTTGGACTTTATTAGGCTATCTCGAAAAACCACATCGCTCTGCGCGTTCCGCCTACACTAGTCTAATTACAGCAATGTTTTTATGTTCTGAGTGATCTATGAGCAAGCAAAAGGGAAAGAGCCTTATGAGCAAACGTGTTCAGATGTAGGCCAATCGTCGCTTTCCATTTGACGAGATGACGTCTAGGAGCCACCTTTCTTTCAGTATCATCAATCAGTCTGAGGTTTTCAATTTCCACCACTACACTAGTCTTGGCACTTAAAATACTAGTTATCACGTAACGAGTAGAGGAAAAGATGAGCCATAACCCATGAATCGGTCGGTGCAGATTTGATCAGGCATGTTTTCCTTTTCCATTTTCGACCAGATAGGTAAGGCTCTCTTACTTTTCATTGCATCACGGAATACAGATAGCAGCTCCTTATTCTGTACATTCCACCTTCGAACTGGCTCTAGCAGGCATTTATCTTATTCTACATGAGAGTGATAAGTCCTGAACTGACGTCCCGCATATGGTGTATTGCGCATTTTCTCTAGCAAGCTGTCCTAAAGTTTTCTGCAGATATAATTATTTCTTTGCGTATGGTGTTTTGAACAGAAATTTCTCTACAATAAAATGAAAGGAACTTCCGGAGAATTATCTAACTAACATTTTCCGAAGCATCAAGCGGTTGCCTCGCGTTTTTTGTATGGGTACCCACATGAGGAATTCCAAGCTAAATGACTGGAACCGATCGATAGGCGATTAGAATGATTACCAATCTGGTCTGCAATTAAATCGTTACACTTTTACTGGCAGAACAAGTGGCTTATGAGTAGGGTTGACATCGATAGGAAAAAGAGGAATTTTCTTTGAACCTTGGCGAGAGTGGCGAGCGATCACGTGACGCGACCTGCTTTCATTTGCCTTTTACAACTCAAAAAATATATCATATTAACATAAGTGCATAATAGGATACTGTACGTAAAACTAAATTCCGCCGAATTTTTCCATATCTGTAATATTAGGATAATGCTAGCCTACAATCCGCGTTTCAAACTTCGGGCTTTAAATTAGGCGTCTTAGGCAGTTTTAGAGCCAAAAGTAATACTCATAAAACTTGTTATAGCTTTTGTGAAAACGTAGCAAACACCATAACATCGAAGGTGGCCGAGAAACAGCTCATACTATGTCAAAACTAGGTCACTAGACGCACAAAACAGAGGTAATACCACCCCTAACGTATACAAACTGTACCATGCTGTGCCTTCATGCCATTTCTTGCAGATCCATGCATTTCCATACGCTCACGTAACTTACAATTTAAACACCTACTGTACTGTACATCAATAGTGGTTAAAATACACATGGTTTCCTATCATTAATTAAAATACAAGATACGTTATAAAAACTATATATCGGACGTCATACTTTACTGAACGAAAACTCAGTCAGTCATTCAGTGTTCCATTGCCTTCGGGGTTCATTGAATATTAATGCCACGCGATATATAGGTCGGTGACATATCTTGCTTTTTAATATACCGAAGGTTTGTTTCATAATGCAGCTTTTGTTGTAATAATCGTCTCTTTATGACGTAACGGTACAGTTGGCATGTGTATTGAAGTGAACAAAAGATGAATAATCGCGCCTGGCTGTCTGCATCTCTCATTTGCTTCTCTTGTTTTAATTTGCATTCGTTAAGCGTTAAGTCATTAACATAATGCTTACTTTCCTTGGTTCAACTTTTTATTTGACTAGACTGGGCGTTTTGTCGTTCATTCCTGTGGATTTAATTACTGTTAGACCTTGCTTAAGTTCGAGGTCTCAGTTCTCACCATTCTCTAAAACTCATAAGTTTCGGGCTATTAGTTAGGTAGAACTATCGTCCACAGTATGAATTTATGATGTCAAAAGCCAAACCAGAAATAAAAACTTGAAAACTCCTTCCTTAGCTTAGGACGTAAGAGATCATCAAAACGTTCACCATCAATAAAGTGCTTCATCTACAACCGATCATTAATGCACTTTCACTAGATATTGATCGCTAATATCTATAATAAACGCCATCCCAACATTTACCAGCTACAATTACAGCGAAAAATTATATAGAATGCTTTCTAAATTTGCATTGTACCTATAAATTTTTACATAAATGCCTGGTATGGAAGGTATCTGGCAACATCCTTCCTTAACAGGGTCTAGGTACCTATTTTAGATCTATACTTACCATTAATAGTGTTTAAAAGTGGTTCTAAAAGAAAATAGAAAGCGTTGACAATAACACGAGATGTCCCATTAACTTGATTTCGCTTCACGACTTGCGCCAACCATAAATACGCTTCCAATTAAACCAAGGGCTGTCATCACGCCATAAACTCGCAACCGGATTGATGCCATAAAATATAATAAACTATCTACGGAGTATTTTGAAAGTTACTAATAGTTCCTTGATTAACAAGTATCTGAGAGCTCCAGGCTTTCGGTTTAGGTCACCTAGTCTAATTCAGGGGCTGGATTCACGCCAAACATTTGTTCTATTGTCGAGACAGTTTGCCGTGGTCGTTTTATATTGTCATTTGGTGCGTGTGCCTTTTGAGTTGTACGCTGAGTCGCTGAAGTGGTCGGCTGCTTGGGCTGAGGTCGTCGAACTTCCCTCCAGTACATCGGTTGAATGGAGCCGACGGGGTGTCCGATTTCGGTACGGTCGGCAGCACAGTTAGCTTCTGTCATCTGTCAAAAGCGTTCACGCCATTGCCGCTTTTATTCAAATCACGACACGGTTTTGTTTTCCGCAACGTAAACTCAACTTTGCCCTATATTTGCAATCGCGGGTAGTTGGTAAATAATCGTTCGCATAACGGCCTACTTTTTGTCAAGATTAGTTACTAAAACTCGGTCAAGGCATAATCCGAATTAGGTGAAATTAAATACGTTATGTCGTGCGAAGCCGCCTAAAGGGTGTTACTCAACTGCTTGTGTGGGAAGTGCTTAACATTTTTACTGTGCTATTGCGAACATTGTGCGACATAATCGTGGTGAGAGATCGTATTTTCACTTTGTGCCCACACGAGGAGATTGATTACCAATGTAGGTATCTTATATCTTTTCCATTATGGTTATCAGGAACAGTATAATGTTCTCGGAAGAATGCGCGAGTTGGCTTGCCCTCTTGTATTGTTTTTGTCGTCTTACATCATGGAGTTACATGTGAGAACTACATTGAAACAAGATTCCTGCAGATTATTATTAATCTGGCTCTTGAGATTTCGCGATGATCCCACGTGACGCTGGAGTTCTAATAGTTTTTTTTTTTTTTTATGCGATTGAAATTGATAGGTTGGTTGGTTGGTTGTTGTTGTTGGTTGTTGTAGTTTGAGTTGTTGTTGTTTGATAGTGTAGCCGTTGTGGGCATTACCTACCTGTATCTGGTTAATTTGAATTAAATAATACGTTATGATTCAATTAAACATCACATGAGTCAGTAATTACATTTTTAGTTAAAAGAAGCTGCACCCGTTTATCACTGATTTAACTATTTTCACGAAAATTATGAACTACCTAGATTGTAGCATCCATACCAAGCACCATTGGTCCTTGATCAAACTAAAGCACTGACTTCCAGGTTTAAAACTGTCTGTATTGTTGTTGCAGGTCCAGAAACAAATGGCCCGGGAGTACGAGCAGCTGAAGGCGACGATGGCATCACTACAAATGTTCCAGCATGAAGGAGAAAAAGCCATAACGCCTATGGCAGGAAGTAAGTGCTTTTCCAGCCGAGTTTTCATAGGACACGATAGTTTTCGGGCCTATAGAGGGTGAGAGGCACATGCCTACTAGAAGAAACGTCAAGATCTAGTTTAAAAGTGTTCTTAAGGAGAGGTCAATGACCGGATATAGACTGAGTCTGATGCTGATGAAGGCATCTTCCTATTTGCTTAGTACTACTTCAGTGTTCAATTTTTATGCGTCCCGTTTTCTCCAGCCGGTCACGTCGCAGTGTGATCCAATCTATTGTGGAAGCGTTGAATTAGTGTGCAGCACTATTAAGTTAAACTGCTTAACCTATTACGCATATGAGGACGTAAGTACTAGCGATCAGTACTTGTAGAATGAAATGATAATCTTTACACCTGTCACGAAGGGCTATTATTGTTTACGTTTAGTAATTATGGCAATTAAATTTTTCACTTCATCCAGGAAGACGTCCACTGCTGAACACAGGCCTCCCCATAAAACGTCACTTTGGATGCTTATCATAGGGGGGTTTTGCCATAATCACCACGCTTGGCAGGCGACTTGGTGATCGCAGAATATTGCTACCCATTCCCTGGATATTCCATTTGCCGGCTCTTACGGCGCCCACGGAACGAGATGGGGTGGTCCTAATCGCAAACCGGGACCACACGGCCAAGTTAAATTTTTACCCTCATATTATGCAGTTAGGTTTTACTCATAGACTCGTTAATTATTTCGTAGCTCTAACTAAATACATATAGTAATTTTTGTATGCACGAATAGGGCAACGTTTGACTGCAACTCTCTGGTGTTAAGCGACGATGCAGTCGAGTCAAAAGCGTAGCTCGTTAGCCTATGACGAGCCTATTCACTGTAGACTTTTGCTTTTTATAATTTTTGCATGAAAGCAACAATAAGTCGGCTGTCAACTGTCAACACTCTGTGAACTATTGGCTTATTTACTTCACACTTTCATATTGCGTTTTAATGACTAAACAAACGACCATTTTCTCCAGCATGAATGGCATTACTTTCTCACGGAGCTTCGAAAATTAACAGAAATAAAAAGGTACCTAATAATCATAAGAACAATAGCTTCGATTAGATAGTGTAAAATTACCAAAGTCTGGAATACTTTTCATTTGACCTAAGATTTGATTATGCAATCTGTATATTTGCACTCCATCAGATCTTATAAAAAGGATTTTTTAAATAGGATCTGTGAGCACGCCTATTAGATCAAGAAACTGTAGGCAATTTGGACTAGACAAGGCAATATTAATGCCCGCACGTATTTTACAGCTAATAATATTTAAAACATCGTCAACTGGGTGGGGCAGAGTTGCGACACAATCAACAATCAGCTGTCTACGTGCCTATGGCATTGTAACAACTTTAATAGTATTCATCATCATCATCAACAGCCTGAAGACGTCCACTGCTGAACATAGACCTCTCCCAGAGAGACTGAGCGGCTGCTCGCCTCGTGCATCCATCGGCTCCCCGCGGTTTTCACCAGATCGTCGGTCCACCTTAATAGTATTACGGGTAAATATTGTCATCATCAATATCATCAGCGGGAAGACGTCCACTTCTGAACATAGACCATACGGCGCTACTTTGTCCGGCTACTTGCCTGTTGCATCCAACGGCTTCCTCGGGGGTTTGACCAGATCGTCGGTCCACCGAGTGGGGGGCCGGCCTACGCTGCATCGAAGCAGTAGTTTTGAAGGAATATTGCAGGTCAATACTCCTTATTATATTCTGGAATAATTTTGCATCACGATCAGAGCAGTACCAACTACCCAACCTTTTGCTTACCTCAAAGTTTGTCTGGCTCTAAAATTTGTCTGACCTTTATTTTTTGTGGTGACATACTGATATCCAAACAGGCTTACAAAGCGTTCCTTCGTTCCTTTTCGTGTAGTCAAGTGATTGTCCCAATTTTTTTACCGCGAATTAGGTTAATATCCTTCATATTTTATCTGTTCCCCTGCGTTGATACCCCGATTCCAATGCTGAGGTTATTATTATGATGTCTGAAATCTGTGGCCGGGGCCCGATGGTAATAGTGACGTGACTCGTCATGCGCGAATAGTTTTACGATGATTTTCACCATCTGTTTCGAATCTCAGCGACATACACCGCTTTCGAGGTGTAGATTTGGATCTTGATAAGTATAGTAAGTACTACCTAATACTTGTTCTGTGACAGGTTCGGTCTGACCAGCGAAGAATCCTTCAGTACTTTGCATGGTTTCTTTCCTGTCCCTAGAGTGCCCAACTCTATTTTTATTACATAGCAATTTGGCTAATAAGTAATTTAAGAATTAACTATCTATTTGGCTAACTAGTGATCTAAGAATATCCAATAACACTTTTTATGATACCTGTGAAGTTTAAACTAGGTGGTAGGACGTTTCTGCAAAGTTTGTCTAGGTAGGTATCACCGCTTTGCCAGTTATTCAGTTAGTAGTGTACAAGCACTACTGTGTTCCGGTTTGAAGGGCATTGTAGCTAGTGAAATTAATGGGCAAATGAGACTTTATGATCTGATCACTCAGTCTAGTAATCTTATTACTAGACTGTGTGAAGTCTCAGGATGCCGTGCGCGGTGCAGTGTCACGCAAAACTATATTAATTTACGAGTTCTGAGTGATACTGCAATTTGTTATGGGCAGCCGTGACGCTTAACATCAGGTGAACGACTAGCTCGTCAAGTTGTCACGACATTCAGTTACATAAAAAACGTACCAGCCAGCTCACCGTGCGTTCAATGTCAACATAGTCTTACGTCAATTGGTGATAATTATTACACGGAGATAACACATAATCTTGACGTGATTTAAGAACCTTCTACTGTTTCTCGTAACTGTAATCTTTTTACGTAGTTTTTTATCTGGCCGCACCCTTCCTTTATTGGAAATCATACAAAAATATATTATGCAGGTAAGTAAAGTAGTACCTAGTACCTACTTACTCCCCGTGGGCTTGAATTGATCCCCGATTTTGATCCTTTTTATGGGACAAAAATTCAAGTGCGTTATTAAACTATAGTCGCGGGACTTGCTATTTAGTTTTAGGCACGTTATCTGTACTTTGTGTTATTTATTATGGTGTGACGGCACGTAGTCATTGTGATCGGCGGTACTATGTTAGTTAAAAACATTCTGTTACATTTTTACCATACAATCTGCATAGTTCTTGCTAGGGGTGCGCTGAACATGGGTTTTTGAACCGAACCGAATAACGAACATTATTCGGTTTAGCGCCTACCGAACCGAATATTCGGCTGAATAATTTGGTTAATTTTACGCGAACTTTGCCGTACATTCAGCCGCAACAAAACTCCAACCACGGTTCTGCCACTGCAAAGGAAAAAAAATATTATTGTGCAAAATTTTCGAGCGGTATGATCATTTTCCATGAAATTGGCGTGAATTAACTTCAATCAAAATTAAATTAACAGAAATCTTAGAAACAATTGAAACGTTGTATTTAGCTCATTCTTTTGTTCCGACTGCAATTAACTGAAACAATAATTATATTAGGTATCGGACAAAATGCACCCTATGATGCTCTATAGTGTCCGATTAACAAGAATTACCATGCATACAGTAATCTAGTGGTCAAGCACCCAGGCTGTGTTATAATTTAGAAAAACGATTTAAAAGTGCAGAGTATTCTATCTTAGATTGAGTTCCCATAAAACATGATTTTGAAGTATTTAAAGAAAATTATTCGTTTTATTATTATTTCGGCAACCGAATATTCGGCCGAATACCGAACATGAAATATATGCCTAATACGAATTATTACCGAATATTCGGTGCATCCCTAGTTATTACCTATTAATTATTATAATGTATCTAAATAAATGTTCTTCCATTCAAATATTATTGAGCTCCATTCATAATAGTTCTGTGCCTATTACTAAGGCCACCGAACACCTTATTTTACGCCTAACAACACGCTTTCCTAGAACAGGTGAAACAGGTCACATCCATTCAAAACATAGTGACTTCACAACTGAGAATATTATACTACGTAACTTTACAAAATGTAAATCGATAAGCTATTCCACCAAGTATCAAACAAAAAGATCAGATAGTGGGAATCATTTATTCCGCCATACACTATTATATGAATACTTTATAATATATTATAATAGTTAGATTGAAATACCGTTCCCTCCTGTCAGCATTATTTTCTTTTCTATTTTTTTTTTCTCTTCCATATCCTCTACCTACTAAATAGCTTTTTCTACTATTGATTGTGAATACCTCGTATTTTCCTTAGGTAGATGAAACAGTTCTAATATAACGTACTTATTTACATGTTATTCCGGTTTGTAAACACCTACGTACGAAATTTCATTCAAATGATTTCAACCCACAGATATTACACACAGTCCTTAATAAGTCGTTTTGCCGTGGTACTCGTACTAAAATATTTACCTTACTTAGTTCTACGAGACCATTTTGTAATCTGATAATCCTTCGTTCTTATTATATACACACATCATCGCTGAAAATAGGCGACCCCCAGGAGAGATTGCCATAATCACCACGCTTGACAGGCGTTTTGGTGATCGCAGTAAATTGTAATGCAAGCTGAGGAGAATGCTGCTCTCTCTCCTTTCCCTGGATTTTCCCTTGCTCTTCCGGCACCCATGCACGGGATGAGACAGGGTGCTTCTGTTCTTACGCCGGGACTACACGTCACGGACATATTATTATAAAAATATGTCACTCATAATGACTTGTGTCGTGCTATATTTTTTTTCACAAATTAATAATTTTCCTAAAAAAATAAACAGTCTTGAAAACAATAATTAAATACCTATCTCAAAAAATGATAAAGTTACAAGCATTTTAAAATACACGAATAGAAAGAGACAGTTCAAACGTGCAGTGCCGTCAGTACGTTCTCCTTAATAGTACCTCATTACTAAGCTGTGCTAGCTTTACATAAAATCACTCTGGCATGTGATTTCACAACGTGCGTTTTCATAGTAACTGTGGGGAAGCTCTGTTTTGCGAGAAAGCGATGCCCCCTCCAGAAACATTAAAAGCTTATTACTCCGTGATTTATTAACCGATTTTACTGGTTTTTTTCAATTATTGCATTCATTTTTAACCTACTTTACGAAAATAATACTGAGTTGTTAATTTTTAATACCAGGACACTAGCCTATTGTAATAAAACGTTTAAGCACGTAATATTAAAATTCATACAAAAACCAGTTCCCAAAATATGACAAGCCACACTTCAAGCACTAAATTGAGTTTAGAATGTATAGACAATAATCTTTACGACATAACTTAAAAGCTTTTAAAACTCAGCAGTTTCACATTAAACGTGTCTACGTTATATCCAAAAACTTTAAATGGAGCTACATTACGGCCGTGATAAACGGTAACGGTTCCATGGAAACCTTTTCTAAAGTTCATGACAGTCATTGATAATGATAACTATTCACACGTAAAGCCGAGGGCTGAGTTACGGGACATTACGTAAACTACAGTATTTTAACAGGGGTTGACACGTGATTTTTTTTGCACCGGGCGAGTTGGTGCTTGCTAGCGCGACCCCATCTCGCCGTTCGGTATGGAGCGAGATGCGACCCCATCTCACCCCATACCGAACGGCGGACGGATCACGGAGGGGTTTTAGTGGGTTCCAGTCCCACATACCCCCTGGGACGATAGCAGGAATGTGCGAGGGCTTTTCCTCAAATGCAAAAAATGTTTTTTTTTTCAGTTTGTCAACAATATAGCAGGTCTCCGAAAAAAACAGATTAAAATGTTGGTGAACTCTGCCCTAAAATATAAAACGTTTAGCTGTTGGAGTAAAGAATAAACCTATTAGTCATATAACGATCGCGCGTCATCGAACCCTGTGGACGTAATGGGACACCGACCTTCGTGAAGGTATTCGGAAATTCGATAACAATAGACCTGAGTCTGACTAAAAGTGTTGAACACCGCTTACACCTTTTCGACTGCAATTAAAGCAAGTCATCAAGTTCATGGGCGAAGTACCAGAAACTCCTGGAAATTAATGATTTAGTTTACGGTTTTATAGACACGCACAGTTTGATGGTAGATACTTTTAGGAGTTTAACTTGCAGCCTGTTGTTTCGGTATAATATCTAGAATCGGTAGACGACAGCTCCGGTACGACGAATAGTTTGTTTTCGTACTTTCGTAACCGTTTGATAACATAGTGACAAAAGAATCTGCTGTGTTGGAGATCGTCCGAAGGTTTTCAATTTCCGTCGCACAAATAGGAGCTTAATGCTTCTCGTTACGCCTTCACAGTCATCGAAGTAGCACCAACAAAGGCACGTGCTAAGCTAGTTACACATAACGATTAGTCGTAAAAACCGGTCGCGCGTCATCGGACCTCTTGTCGGATGGTAACCTTCGACGGGAATGGTATCGGACGTTATGTCACTGCCACCATTGTCCGACACAATGGCTGGAAGGATGGGCTTGCGGCTTGTTAATGAAAATCGGGTTTGTTGTGACGCTTCCGCGAGTCCAATGTCCCGCTCATTCTGGGTTCGACAATTTTTTGTTTCGATGTTCTGATGAATATTTGGAATAAAAAATTGTCGTAGTTGTTATTGTGTTGTCGTCATCATCGTCAGCCGGAAGGCGTCCACTGCTGAACATAGGCCTCCCCCATAGAGCGCCGATTTGACCAGCTACTTGCCTTGCATCTAACGGCTCGCCGCGGATTTCACCGGTTTTGATCCCGGATATTCTATCTTAATTAACATCTGCTTATTCAACTAATCGGTTTACAGTTCCGTAATTAAACGTGAAAAGAAATCTTTAATTATTATAAGACTTCTCCAGCTCAGTGCTTGTTTTTGGCGGCATTCGTTGTCAACCCAAACTCTACTCACGATTATTTAAACACGGCTTCATCTCATGACTGCCTTCAATCCAATAATATATCAATATTGGATTGATGGCGATCCACCTCAAAAACTATCCGCTTTTACTAACAGCCTGCACAGAAAACTTAATTAAATTAAGATCAACTACGTCAATGGATGTAATGTTCGTTTGGTCAAAAAATGCAAGATCCATATAAGTAGTTTCAACTTTATGCCTATCTTAACCAGTGTGAGAAGTGAAGCGACATAATTATTGGCAGACGAAGGATTACCTTGGAAAGACGAAAAACTTTCATCATCTTTTCCGGATTAGAATATTCTAAAACTGAAAACAGAAAAAAGATATGGGAACTTTCAATCAGCCCAGTTTAATTGTAACATATAATTGCGCTACACCATCAACAATGACTAACCGATGACTCTAGACTTCGTTGCTTATCGAGTGAAATCTGCAAATAGATCTTTCAATTCACTTCACTTGATCCCGTCGTATGATTCAACGCAAATCCACCGCGATACGGCACGGGCAGGTTGACTCAACTTGAGTCATGAGCTGGAAAGGAACCTTCGATCGGACAATTCATCAAGAAGTTTATGGCGGGGCTGGGCACTCAGTTTATATTTAAAACAACACTATAGGCTGGAAAATAGTAAAATATGATATCACTTTCAGGGTTTGATCTTGAATGTAGGATATAAACGAGAAGTCATTTCGTATATTTTATAAGAAATTAGAAGCCCATATTTTTAAATTCAGAATATTTCCCGCTTTCGGAAGTGCACTACTTGTAAATCGTTTTATCCTCTGTATAGTAAAGTGTGTGGCATATGTGTACGTGTACCACAGATCACATCAGGTGTGTACAATAAGGGTTGAGCCACATCTGTCTCAACCCTAAATAGTTACTCATCCTGAAGACGTCCACTGCTAAACATAGGCATCTCCATAAAACGCCACTATGTACGCTGATCGTAAAGGGTTTTGCCGTAATCACCACCCTTGGCCGGCGGCTTGGTAATCGCATAAGATTTTAATGTACCGAGGAAAATGCTGCTCCCCTTAGCCGGCTCTTACGGCACCCACGGGAAGTGATAGGTTGATCCTATTCTCACACGGTCAAATAATTTATATCTATCTAATTAAGAATTTTCGTTAAAATGATATGTTTTTAATGTTTTTATTATTATGTTCCAAGTTAAAACTGTCGTTCTTGATACTTGTAGGTAATATGCAGTAGCGTATACTAATACTGCTTGCTTCGAACTTGACACTTGCTCTTCTCTTACTTTTGTAATGAATAAAAATGCTCTAATAAATGCGTAGCCAGGGTAGTTTCATACGATACATACTATTACATAGTCTTTGCTGTTATTAATTTTGAATTCAATTTGGCCTGAGTCATAAGCTGGATCTGGACCTTTGCAGAAACAGTCCATCAAGGAGTTTATTGCTGTAGTGGACCCGGTTATGCAAAAGCGAGTAAAACGACTTGTTGAAGTTGGCCACATCACATTTTAAACTCTATCACAGGGCTCTAGCGTAGATATTAAAAAAAGAGTGTTATATTGCAAAATATTTTTGAATCCATGAACTTGGTGTGAACTTTAGAAAGAGCAGAAATCAAAAGTTCAGATTTTGCTTTTTGGATGTTTGTATCGTTCACATAGTATACAAGCCCTGAGAGTGCTTATGTATACTCTAAGATATAAGCCTAATGTTCTGCATCGTTCTAGATCATTCGTCGGAATTTTAATAAAGAGACAAATAAGTGTAGTTCGAATTTCTAAATATAGAGGACTGCTTATATGTTTTGATTTAATTACAAAAGGGTTTCATTTTATATTTTTCGGTTGTCTTAAAATATTGCTCGTTTCCATAATAACTGTTTTGCTGAGTGGCATGAAGATATTCCGTTGGCTCCGTGGTACAATCGGTTACGGGTATAATTCGAATATTAATTACCAATTCCCGAAAGTTACGCTCGCACGAAATCTCTCAGTTTTAAATAGAGTTTTATGATTTCAAATTGTTTGATGATTCAAAACACATTATGCTTCGCTGGCCCTGAATATTTTTATTGATGGAATCTTGGAATAACGAACAAAAAGGTTCTTTCCCGAACGATCAGTTATTTCATTGTGAGTGTTAAAACGTGCCTCTGACGAGTCAAAAAAGTGCTACCAAGTAAAAATCTCACAACTGCCGCACCAACAACTGGTGAATTCCCAAAATATTGTCTAACCACTAGCTAGGCATCTTGTGCAGAGAAACCCGGCAATTTAAGACAATTTATATGGCTCTTAATAATGTCATTGTTTCCATATCAGCAATTTCATCTCTTATCTCACGTTCGTAATCCCTCGCAGTCTCCAGTCGGATGCTTTTCGCTTTTGTACGATGCGACGCGCCGCCGCAACACGACTTATTGCAACCGCACACTTGATTCTTTTTGTAGCGATTTTAGGATTGCATCCATAAGTTCAATTCTGATTTTAGCGTTCGTCATTGCGTCAGCACTGTGTTTTGTGTGTTTAGCTTTTAGGTGCCCGAAAAACGGGCAGATGCACTGTGTGTTTTCATGTCATCTACTGGACACTGTATTTTTATAAACACAGTGCATAGAGAGTAAAGAGAGCGTGGGCTTCAAAGCTTGTTAAAGTCAATTTCAAGATCTTTTTATTTTTTTTTCCGCGGAACATTCACATTGATATAGTATCAAATTGCATAAAAAAGCGTACATCTAGTTTAGCACATTTTCCATCTGCATTTGTGCCACAAAACAAAATGTATCGAGTGTGCGTATCCCTATTGTTACGCGTGACTCGTCACGCTGAGACGCTTGTGTTATATAAAAAACTTCGTGTACATACTAATATAGTGTACCTAATCGTGCGTATCTGGTGTAGATATGCTAAACACAGTCTAGTGTAGTATTAATTTTCGATTGACTTAATCTAGATAGTTTGTTATCTAACATTTTTATCATAGCTAAGTTTGTTTTTCCATGTTCGCACTTATGTGCCTACAAAACCTGGTTATATTAAAGCAAGTAAATATAACTAAATGAATAATATAATACAGAAGATGCATGGCTTACGACCATCATCATCAACAGCCTGAAGACGTCTACTGCTGAACATAGGCTTCCCCCAGAGAGCACCAGTCTGAGCGGCTGCTGGTCTCCTGCATTCATCGGCTCCCCGTGGTTTTCGCCAGATCGTCGGTCCACCTAGTGGGCGGCCGGCCTACGCTGCGTCTTCCCGTTCGTGGCTAATGACCAATGATTGTAAAAGCTCAAGTAATGTTAGTTTCTTCCACGTTTCTTCATAAAATTTTAACACCTTATTTGACCTCCTTAAGGATTAAATATGATCAACCCCCACCCCCTTAAGTACTCCTCTACGCCATAAAAGAAAGACACTACTTTCGTACTTAGTTCGTCTAGACGATTCAAAAATAACTTCAGAATAACTGGCAAAGCGGTGGTACCTACCTAGGTAGGTACCACCGCTTTGCCAGTTATTCTGCTGCCAAGCAGTAGCGTGCAAGCACCAGTTTGAAGGGCATTGTAGCTAGTGAAATTACTAGGCAAATGAGACTTTATGATCTGATCACACAGTCTAGTAATCTTATTACTATACTGTGTCACCTGTGATCACACAGTCTAGTAATCTTATTACTATACTGTGTGAAGTCTCAGGATGACGTGCGCAGTGCAGTGTCACGCAAAACTATATTAATTTAGAGTTCCGAGTGACACTGCAATCTGTTATGGGCAGCCGTGACGCTTAACATAAGGCAAACGACTAGCTCGTCGCGTCATACGTTTATATTTAAAAAAAACTCCAAATATCAAGTCTCTAGGAATTTGTGCTGTATTCGTTGCTTATCAGTCAGTTAGTCGGTCTCTCAGAGCAAATTAATTAATATTGTCCGAAATTGAATCTGGTTGTGTGATCCCGGCGGTGTGTGAATAGGACCATCCCATCCCTTCCCGTGGGTACACTAAGAGTAAGCTAAGGGAGTATCCGGAGAATGGACAGCAGCATTCTCCTCGGTACATTGAAATCTGCGATCACTGAGCCCCCTGCCAAGCGTGGTGACTGGTGATGGATGTTTGGAGTACAATGCGGATTCGAATAAAACTGCAATTAGGTATGTAGTAGATAGTATGGTTAGTAAAGACCTCAGAATAGCTAAGTAAGAATTAAGGCGATAAAACCAGGTTATTAGGGTATTGAATACAAATTGCTTCAGTTTTATCATATTCAAAGATGAAAAATTTGAGGTATGGTTTAATAATCTGGATTTCGTGTAAAAATCTTTCTCGTTTATTTCCAAAACGTGTTCGATAAAACTGGAACAATTTGATTCTCTTAGATATTGGCCATCATAATAAATCACGCGAATAAAAGCCTCCACTAATTATAAACTTGAATTGATCAGAAGCTGCGTAAGGCCGCATGCGAGACTGAAAGTTGTAACACTACTTTCAGTTCTCTGTTCGTACCGCCATCCACCGCGCCATAGGCCCCAGCAGTTCTGTGTTCTGGGTAAAACTTTCAAAATGAAACAAAGTCTGCCCCTCAATAGGGAAAATGGGGTGTTAAAGGTTGTATGAAGAAACGCGTGTGAAACCGTGGGCTGCTTCTAGTATATGTCTAAAAGTGTAATAGCTACATAATAATATCAACTGTAGCACCAGCATTCATTCCCAATAGCTTGATGCAATGTAACATCTAGCTGCTTTGATTTTTAATTAATATATAATTAATAGTGAATTATGCACTTGGCACTTTCCAATACGATTTCAATTTTAATTCTGTTGGCGCTCAACTTCTAAGCCAGCGTATGACTTCGTACTTAAGAGAAGTGTATACTGTATAAACTTTTCCATATATAAAATGCCAACGCTTTTCTACCCCTAATTTTATCTGATTTCGATTTTCTTTTAAATATAAAACCTAGAAGTCTTCAAGTCACGAGTGAACAGGTATCTTCTAGGCAAGCATGCACCATCGTAGGCCGCGTCATCACTTACCATCAGGTGAGAGAGTGGTCAAATGCTATACCTATAAATTGTAAAACAAAATGTTGTCTACACAGTATAAAATTATGTTTGTACGTCTTCTTTTTTTAAGTTTTCGCAATATCTTCGTAGTTATAGCAACCTAAAGTCACGAATTTTTGGCGTCAAAATTATGACGAAGAAAAGTAGTTGTAACCAGAACACCAAAAACATATTTAAAAAAAAATCAATACGTATAAGCTTAGACTATAATCCATATAAACGATTGCCACCAAAGTCAAAAGATTTTGTTAAGATTTAGAGGGTGAAAACCGTTTTCGCCCGAAACCCTAAAATGTAGGTAAGTTCACTGACGGGCTCTGTTGTCTCTATCGTACGTGCGGATAGCAGAGCGACAGCAATAACTTTTTCAAATGCCAGGACGGTCCTCTTAATTGTAATATTGATTAAAAATGCATTGCTTTGCGAATGGTTGCTAGAGTTTTTCCACGAATACGTCGTATCTAACGGTTCATAATTTATAAAGGTATCAATTTAAACAATTTGTTACACCTACAGTTATCGTTCAATTCGTCATACATTTATCCAATCCATTGTTTATTAAGTTCAGTATCCAAGGAGGTCAATGTCCGTCTTCTTCACCACCACTCATAGCAATTAAGTTACTTTTAAATGCTAAAATATTCTATGTTTGACGACATCTCACGTCACTAAGTTAGAGCACGTAGACATATTTCTGCGATTCTTTCTCTTTCAGCAATCTAACCTACGTCTCTCTTTGCAGACTATGAAGACCTACCCACTCGAGACATGTGGGGGCCCGCGCCCCACGAGATCGACCCCGATATATGGCCGCCGCCGCCCGACAGAGGGGGGGCTTGGCCGCCCCCCACCAGCGCGGATCACAAGTCAGTCAGGTTCAAAGTCGCGCCTCTTTTACTTGCACGGTGGTGGGCACTTGAATGTTAAGTACACAGGAATTCTCTGGACACACTTTCTCTACTTGACATGGGTTATACTTATTGTCCCTTACACTCCTGTTAAAGGAAGAATTCGCATTTTTGTTTTACATCATCATCAACAACCTGAAAACGTCTACTGTTGAACATAGGCATGTCCCATATGGCCGGCCTACGTTGCACCTTCCGGTTCGTGGTCGCCACTCGAGAATCTTCTTCCTCATCGTTCCCATGCGCCGACAGAAATATTAGTGCACGTATGCAACACTGAGTTAACCACCCCGATTCACTAATCTATATGAAAGGCTTCGATCCTTAATCTACTTCTGTGTCTCCTATATCCTCAATGTAGATGAGGAGACGAAGAATGCAGATGTCGAATCGTAACCTTTCAGTGACTTTCTGAACAAAGAGAAAAAGGGAATTCAGTTATTGCACCTTTTCTGTGAGCATAGTAAATATTAAAATAGCTGACACACTTTTTTTTGGACCCTTGCTGAGCACGGTTTTGAACTCATTCCTTCTAGTAGTTAATGTAATCAGTACTGCTAGAGATGGATAGGTCTGGATTTTATCAGATCAAAGTTTAACTCATGTTTAGATTGGGTGGTCACTAAAAATAATCCTACCAAGAACCCCCACATAACCTTCACCATAGACCAATCACATTACAGAAACCCTCCAGTTATGAAATCTGCCAGAAACAACCCTCGGAACGCGCGCAATGACAACAAGAAATCGGCCCCCGGCAACCGGACAGCGACCACATCGCAAAGAAAAACATCTGACGTTAGGAACCCTAAAATTGGTGGCAATAAGGCTCACAGTGGTAAGTTATTTTGAATTTCAATTATCCCTAATTAATTTGTCTCAGCTGAGTATTATCATCATCATAATCAACAGCCTGAAGACGTCCACTGCTGAACATAGGCCTTCCCATAGATCGCCATTGACCAGCTACTTGCCTCTTGCAACCAAGGGCTCCCCGTGATTTTGATGTCATCAGTCCACCTAGTGGGGGGCCTGCGCTGCGTATGCCAGTTCGAGGTCGCCACTCGAGAACCTTTCTTCCCCATCGGTTGTCGGTTCTACGAGCGATATCTTTTACCCATTGCCATTTCAACTTGCTAATTTTGAAAGCTATGTACGATATTGGATCGTTCCATATTCTGCCAAAACAAGGCTACACGTCTTCGTATACATACCATAAGGTATTTAAATTCTTAGCGTGTATCATTGAATTAGTTACAGACTTACGTTCACGTAACAGCGCAAACGAAAAAATACTTCTGGTTTGTAAAATTACACGTTTAATTAACAACAATAGGCTAAATGACCTCCGCTGGTCGTCATGAATGTAATAATATGGACAACAAGCTGTTATGTTAAAATTGTTTAACTTCCTGGGAAGATATCAAACTAATGTTTTTCTGTATGCATAGAATAAAATGGCTTTGTTTTGACTTTATTAAAGTCAAAGGGAAAGTCTGACTGGCCTGATAGCTCAGTTGGTAGTAGCTCTGCCTTCTGAACTGTAGGCTGTGGGTTCGATTCCCACCCGGGACAAAGATTTGTGTGATGAACATAGGTGTTTGTTCTGTGTCTGGGTGTCATATTGTATTCTATGTATGTATTTACAAACAAAAAGTATATAAGTATTGTATCAGTTATCTGGTTTCCATAGTACAAGCTATAATGCTTAGTTTGGGGCTAGATGGCGCTGTGTGAAATGTCCACACATATTTATTTATTTTATTTATTTTATAACTGCTGAATGGAAGGAGGCGTATGTATGCCACAGAATACATAATAGTTTTATGCCAGTGAAATATTTTTATATTTATCTGCTGGATGGTAGACAAAATTGTCTTTCCCCGTTTTAGGTCACTTTCTTCATACTTGCTTGGAGTAAAACAGGGGAAAGACAGTTTTGTCTACCGGCCGTGCTAACCCTACTGGAGTCGAATTGAGAGTCATCAGTTCCAGTCATTTATCTTTATCGAGTGGTGGCTTTGGAGCTTTAAAACTTTGCAACAAATATTTGCGGGTGTTTCTCAAGTATAAATATAAATTATTCGATACATTTTATCGAATGATTGCTTCGAAGTACCGTAACTTTGAAACAAATATGTTTTAAAGTGTTTAGCAAAAGTTTCACAGAAAACTACGAGTTATTCGATCTAAATTGGGGTTTCTTGGACCAAATTTATTAACAATTTTAACTTCTCTATTCTCCAAAAGGGCACTTAATAAAGCGAAAGGACTTGTTCTGTGTCTGGGTGCTGTGGGACCATGGTCCTCGTAGTTCCAGGGTCCAAACACAGGGAATCCTAGTTAGGGTCCAGGATCTATGTATGTGATCTTTGGTCGTTATTATTTATTTAAACGGTTATTTTTCGTCCTTCCAGCAAAAACAAAAGACACATCCAACAAAGACACGAGCGCCAAATCTTCAGACAAGCAAGACAAGGACAACAACAATGGAGACACGGACGACGAAAAACACAAGGACGACGAGAAGAGGTTTGAACCACCGAGCGCAGCCGACAACGACCTCGTCGATATGTTAGGTAGGTTGTATAAAATACAGGGCATTTTGTACCTTGTATAGAAATCGTAGGGATCACCTTTGACTGAGTCGTCACTTCACATCAGGTGACGATTTTCAATCGTTACCTTGTCTGAATAATAAAAAAGTTGACAAAGCTTTTCAACTTTTAGATCACATGGAATTGTTTTCTGTCTATGGCATCGTAGCCCAAACGTATAAACCGAGATTGTATTTTTCTAATATGAAAAGTGACTTGATTGAGAGTGTTCCAGCTATAGGGGGGTATTTTGGGTCACTTTATTGTAACCATATTGTAACTTTAAATGTCTCTACCCAATACTCAGCGCGCACTATACTTTGTATATTAAAGAGAGTCGCCCCTTTTTTTTTTACTTTTTTTTTTGCTATTATGGGCATACATTTGACAACAGCTCACCTGATGGTAAGTGACGAAGTTGTCTAAAGCCGTGTCTCCTCCTCGTGTTTTTTCGAAACATTACACAAAAACATCCAAAGAGTATATATAATTATATGCACCTTGGAAGCCAAACATTAGACAAATGTGTATGGCCACGCCCCTTTGTTGCGATGTTTTGTGTAATGTTTGTCAAAAAAACACGAGGAATAGACATGGCTTAAGGTGAAGCACGTTTGCCCATGAGATGCCCATTCACTCCTGACTTGAAAAGATCCAGGTTATACCTAGGAGGAAACACTGTTGCTGCATGGAAGAGCATTCCATTCCTTGGCCGTTCGGACTATGAATGACTCAGCAAAACGCTTGGTGTGAAAATCACACGAACAGACATCGCCAGCGTTTCATTTTTATATGTGCAGGGATAGGCTATTCGAATAAGTTCTCCGATTCGATACCTTTAGTCACGCAACTAACACAAGATGTCTCATAAATTACTACACCCCTGTTGTTTATTTGTTTTAGCTCAGACTAAGGTATTAGGGAAACAGTATTGCTTTTGTTTTTCGTACTATAACTTGAAGAAATTCATTTGAATGACTGGATCTCATTGAAGCTTTTATGTGTCTTTTCAATGCAAGAGAAGAAAGATTTATTTTTTCAGTTGAGACAACATGTGATGTTTTATGTACACATGTTGTACTAGATGGTAGGATTTTTCTGCGAAGTTCGTCTAGGTAGGTACCACCGCTTTGCCAGTTATTCTGCCGCCAAGTAGTAGTGTGCAAGCACTACTGTGTTCCGGTTTGAAGGGCATTGTAGCTAGTGAAATTAATGGGCAAATGAGACTTTAAGATCTGATCACACAGTCTATTGTCTAATGTTATTATCGTGTGAAGTCTCAGTGACAGGCGCAGTGCAGTGCCACGCAAACCTATAATATTAATATAGAGTTCCGAGTGATACTGCAGTCTGTTATAGGCAGCTGTGACGCATTAAAAAAACATACATTACATACATGTGTGCGTTTTGTTCCCTCCGGTCGACTTGGGCCATTCTGAAGTTGTCCATATTTAACAACATTTTCTGTTGTGTTCAATGCGGATATACAGGATGTTGATTTGCATTGTCTCCATATTTACAGAGGTAGGTATGCTACACTTATAGAACACGAATCAATGAAAAAATAAATACCTAAAATTTACACTTTATAAAAAAAACATTACACAAAAATAAAACAGCACGTGTTTGCGTTCTCATTTAACAAACAACATGATTTTATAAAGTCAACCAGTGCGAGCGCAGAGTCATAAACTATCGCGCCGACAACACACAAAGGCACCCGCCACTTTCGGCAAAGTTCTACAAACGCTCGCCGCTGCACCGGCCCCACCGCCGTTTGTACTAGCCACGCGGGCGGGCTGCGGGGCGCCCTCTCTCACCCGCCCGCACCCGCGCAGCGCACTTATGTCACGCGTGCAGATGCAGCGACCGATCAGTCACTTGCCCGCCACCGGCGCCGCGCCGAATTTGCGTAGGCACCTACTTTGCTTACGATCGCGTAACAAAAATGGAACACTTTACAAATGTTGAGCTTGTGGAGATGGTACGTTTGTATGCTATCAGCGGAAACAGCTTAACACAGTCTGTGCAAATGTTTCGCGATCAGTTTCCGAACAGCCATGTTCCAACACGTGAAGTGATGCTGGGTGCCACACAGAGATTAAGGGATTATGGACAATTCCAAGTCCCTCGTCACGCTCGCGCTCGTGGAAGTGTAGGTCTCTCGGCCGGCCTTCAAGAAGAGATCTTGGACTTTTTTGAAGAGGACCCACGTGCTAGCACCCGTGATGCTGGGCGGCGCTTCAACGTCCACCACACAACTGTATGGCGGCTACTGAAACGAGAACTTCAGCATCCGTTTCATTTTCAGAGAGTCCAAGAACTGCATCCACAAGATAATGCCTCACGCATAGCTTTTTCTCACTGGATTTTACAAAACAGGGATGTGAACATTTTGTGGACCGATGAATGCATGTTTTCACGTGTGGGGATTTACAACATTCACAACGAGCACTGGTGGGCACATCGCGACCATAACCCGCATAAAACCAAGAACGATTCGTTTCAGCATCGTTTTAGTATTAATGTCTGGGGTGGCATTATTGGAGAGCATGTGCTAGGTCCATACATCATCGAAGGTCATCTAACCAGCTCCAGTTACTTGGAGCTTCTGCATCACGTTGTTGACGAGATGCTCGACGATGTACCACTGGCCTTTCAACGAAACCTGTTTTTCCAACAGGATGGAGCTCCACCTCATTATGGACGCCAAGTGCGCGATTTTTTAAGTGAAGTGTTCAGAAGCCAGTGGATTGGACGTGGTGGTCCAGTACCCTGGCCCCCACGATCTCCGGACATGACCCCATGTGATTTTTTTTTATGGGGTGAAATAAAAAGACTAGTTTACACGGACGAAATTACTAGTGCTGTGCAATTAAAAGAAAAAATCATTACTGCATTTGATCATGTGAGACTAAACGTGAATGTGCTAAAAAAACTATCACGAAACCTAAGACGTCGCGCTCACTTGTGCATCGAAAACGAAGGAGGACACTTTGAGCAGTATCTTAGGGTAACGTAACTTGTAAGTACATAATTTTGTAAATACTGTAACGCCCCAGTGGCAAGCTGCTGACACAGATTAAGTCATAGCTACCATGGGTTGTTTACTGCACCCCGCGCACATAGCCAAAACAATAGAGACCGAATACCTGAACCCTGTAGGTAATTAGACAATAGGACCTTCCTCGATGTAGCAATTTTCTAACAATGTTTTTATGATGTTTTGACTACAATACAATACAATAACTCTTTATTGAAACCAAAATAATAATAACATAGAAATGAGAATCACATAATAAGATAGGTACAATGGGCGGAACAAAAACGCGGGCGGTCAATGGACTAATGATGAGACAAAAAGTGTTTACTTTAAACTGAGTCATCGCGTGGGGTCCTACTATTGTCCTAGCCGAAACGAAGTTGAGGCTACTTGTGATTCACGACAAAAATGGTTTATCAAATATTCGGCTACTAAATAAATGTGGAATTTAAATTTTATTTTTATATGATTATATATACACAGTACAATGGATTCTAAAAATATGGAGACAATGCAAATCAACATCCGGTATAATAGAGTATACATTCTTATAAGAAGGTCTGACGATTGCGTTATTGAAAAAAATATTTAAAACCATTCCATAGCATAGTCCTTGATTTATGCATTTTGGTATTGATATAACCGGAGTTTTTGGTGAAAATGGGGAGCATTTAGGCGGTTTTTCATGTTTGAAAAATAAAGAAAAAGCATTGTAATACAGACTTATTTGAGTATGTTTTTGTTTACAGAAAGAGATATAGTACAAAAGAACCCCAACATTAGATGGGACGACATAGCAGATCTGGCGGAAGCGAAGCGGTTATTAGAAGAAGCGGTGGTCTTGCCTATGTGGATGCCAGACTTCTTCAAAGTAAGTTGCACAGTGACTGCGCCACCTCTATGGTAGCACCTCTCTCCCTCTCTCTTTCTTTCTCTCTCATTTCTTTCTTTGGAACGTGACGTGACGAATTAGTAATTTCATGGTAGCTGTGAGGTAGCTCCACAAGATCTTTGTTTTGTGGGAAAGGGACAGGTGATGAGGCTAGAAACTTTTGAAACTTATTTAATCGCTATTAGGCCCAATTTTGAAGGCTTTAGTTGACAGTCTTTAACTTACTAAAAATATACCCGTCTCTTACATTACCGTCTATTAGACAAGGACAGCAACAGTTTTAGGAGTTTTAGATCTGTCAACTGAAGCCTTTAAAATTGGCCCCACTACCGGGTTAACTAATCACACTAATATTTAAAGCTGAAAGTTTGTATGTGTGTATGTTTGTTACTCCTTCACGCTCAAACGGCTGGATGGATTTGGATGAGACTTGGCTTAGTGTAGTGGCTTGGCGTAGTATAGCTTATGTACTGGATTAACACATAGGATACTTTTTATCTGCGGGTGCGACCCCGGGGCGCAGCTAGCTGTTTATAAATCACTTTCTAGTTAAGGAAGCAATATTACTTTTTTTTTTTATGTGATTGAATGACGTGACGAGCTAGTCGTTCACCTGATGTTAAGTGACACGGCCGCCCATAACAGCCACCTACCACCCTGGCATTACCTTGTTCATTTTTAGGATTCCATACCCAATAGATAAAAACGGGACCATGTTGCTAAGCCTCTGGGGTTTATCTGGCTGTTTGAACTATAAACGACTTCTCTTGAACCATAATAAGTAGCTGGCTAACAAAGCTGAGGGATATGACATCCTGTCATTATTATTTCCTTTTTGTCATCTTCATCTCCATCATCATCAACAGCCTGAAGACGTCCACTGCTGAACATGTCCTCCCCACAGATCGCCACTTAGAGCGGCTGCTTGCCTCCTGCATCCATCGGTTCCCTGCGGTTTTAACCAGATTGTCGGTCGTTCCTTTTGTTGTTTTTATTATATGTCACTATATGGGTCCCGACCACTATTCGGACGGTTGGATACGGTTTTTGTTTTTTTTCCATCTCTGATACTGTAATACATTTTATTTATATTATAATGTAGTTTTTGACGTACTTTAAGAAACAAACTGTGCAAATGAGACTTTACGAACTGATCTCACAGTCAAGAAAACTTTTTTAGACTGTGTGACGTCTCAGGATGGCGTGCGCAGTGTCACGTGAAACTTTAGTTTGGAGTTGACACTGCAATCTGTTATAGGTGGCCGTGTCGCTTAACATCAGGTGAACAACAAGCTCGTCACGTCATTCGTTTACATTTAAAAAAAAAAACTAAGAAAAATTTATTTCCTTGTTCAACTTGAATAGCAGTCCAATAGCCTAATTTATATATTCCCAGGGTATCCGGCGGCCGTGGAAGGGCGTGCTGATGGTAGGTCCGCCCGGCACCGGTAAGACGATGCTAGCGAAGGCTGTCGCCACCGAGTGCGGGACCACCTTCTTCAACGTATCCTCTTCCACACTCACGTCCAAATACCGCGGCGAGTCGGAGAAACTCGTGCGGTTACTCTTTGAAATGGTAAGTAAACCTTTTATATTCCACATTTGACATGACAGACCTAAAATATTTTCGTTACTCTCAAAAGACTCATCCAGCGTGGGAGCGAGAGGTACAATTCAAGTACACACTGCCCGAGGGAAAAAGAGTCAAATAATGGCGGATGTGGCAGAGTCAGCACAAGATTAGCACATATCACAGCAACCTGGTTCACGACGGAGAGCGTTTTGCGTTCTTATACTATTTTTGCAGCTTTTACGTTTTATTCCGTCATTGGATATGACGTTGCAAAACATACTGACCCGAACGAATACCTACACGAATCACAGCAAATTGTACTAATCATATTTGGTTCAGTTTGGTGTGTTATCTGGCTAAAAACCCTATTTATTTTCTAGATTGGGAATGCTCCTTCAGATATATCGCAATATTTCAGTGTTTCAGTCTTATTATTATACCCCAAAGTTTTGAAGGATATCAGTAAATAGAATGCCTGTTATTTTATTTTAAAAACTATGGGGACCTATAGGTAGGTTCAATATTTAGTAAAAGCAATAGTTAACTTGTCGCAAATATTGAAGGTCATAATCACAGATAACCCCCAATAGATACCGCATTACGGGATTTTTGTTCGGATCCTAGCTCACCGAAACTGGCGGAAGGCGCGGGTTGCGGGGACTGGAGCCAATGCGCTATTATTGGCTGTTTCGAGTGACGCCCTAATAATGAACTCTATTACTTGGTCGAAACTAAGGCCGTGCTGCGAAGCGGCGATTTATATAGAACCATTTACGCCAATGCGTGGTGCGCGGTCGTCGTCTTTCATGCGGTATCTATTGGGGGTTATCTGTGATCATAATAGACACAATATAAGAATAACGCACTGTAGCTTTCAAATGAAGCAGTTATATTCTTAACTTTGCTAAAAACCTGCGCCACAACGCTGAATGAACTAAGCCTTTTTCAAACAGCATCCTTCTCTATTTATGATATTCGTAATCTTGTGTAATGCAGCTGAAAGGTTTTTTATACAATTGAGTTTTTTAATAAAAGTTTGTATTCTGACGTTCCAACCTTTCAAAGCTAAAAGTAATCACAAATTCACTATAAATTGTTCCAGGCGCGGTATTACGCACCAAGCACGATATTTATAGACGAGATAGACTCGCTATGTTCGCGGCGCGGATCGGACAGCGAGCATGAAGCCTCGCGACGCGTCAAATCCGAGCTACTCGTGCAAATGGACGGACTAGGATCCGTTTCCGATGAACCTGCCAAGGTAACATATTCATTTGCCTAGGTAACATATTCACTTGACAAGGTAACATTATTCATTTGCCAAGGTAACATAGTCATTTGCCAAGGTAACATATACATTTGCCTAGGTAACATTCACCTAACAAGGTAACATTATTCATTTGCCAAGGTAACATATTCGTTTGCAAAAATAACAATCATATTCACCCATAACTCATTTGTCAAGGTAACATACTCATTTGCGAAGGTAACATATTCATCTGACAAAATAACATATTCGCCTGACAAGGTAACATATTTACCTGATATTTGCCTGACAAGATAACATAACATATTCACCTGTCAACATAACATACTCATATACTCATCTGAAACTGATGAAAGCGAGCAAGAGAATCAATAAAAAAGGAAAAAAGGGTTTTTTAAATGAAATGTTGATGCTGTAAAAAAGCAAGTTTCCTTTTCCATTACTGGTGACTACGTGACGTTTAAAATCTCGCCTTCAGCCCAATACGTTCCCACTGCTGGGACACGGGCTCTCTTTCACATAGAGAAAGTGTGGGCCATAACCCAACATGTTAAAAGCTCATAGGTGACGATACAATGATGAGGACTAGGCTCCAGAGCTTAGAGCACCGTCGTAAAGTTGCCAGCCTATCTGTGTTCTACAGGTTACATTTCGGTGAGTGTGCTACGGAGCTACACAATCTAATTCAACCATCTCCATGTCACCATCGGATGACAAGACGTACAGCTAGTCAGCTACACGCCATCCTTTTATGGTTGATATTCCTTCGATTCGCACAAAGCGGTTTGACTCGACACTACTAGGTGGTAGGACTTTTCTGCAAAGTTCGTCTAGGTAGGTACCACCGCTTTGCCAGTTATTCTGCCGCCAAGCAGTAGTGTGCAAGCACTACTGTGTTCCGGTTTGAAGGGCATTGTAGCTAGTGAAATTACTGGGCAAATGAGACTTTATGATCTGATCACTCAGTCTAGTAATCTGATTACTAAACTGGGTGATGTCTCAGGATGACGTGCGCAGTGCAGTGTCACGCGAAACTTTATTGTTGTAAAGTTCCGGGTGACACTGCAACTGTTATGGGCGGCCGTGTCACTTAACATCAGGTGAACGACTAGCTCGTCACGTCATTCAATCACATAAAAAAATAAAAATAAAAACACTCATAATCCGAGCAGCGAAGGAATGGAACACTTTACCAGCGTCTTTGTTTCCCGATAAGTACAATCTGGAGCTCTTCAAGTCGCGAGTGAATAGGTATCTTCTAGGCAAGCATGTACCATCGTAGACCGCGTCGTCACTTTCCATCAGGTTAGATTGCGGGGCCATTTAGTTATAAATGCCCAATTGCGGGTTGGTGGATTAAGCAAATGTTTTTGATTTTTTTCCATCCACAGATAGTAATGGTCCTAGCGGCGACAAATTTCCCCTGGGACATCGACGAAGCCCTACGCCGGCGGCTAGAAAAGCGTATATACATTCCGCTGCCGACGCAAGAGGGGCGGGAGGCGCTGTTACACATCAACCTTAAAGAAGTGACCGTGGACCCCGAGGTCGATGTTCGGATGATAGCGAAGAAACTTGACGGGTATTCCGGCGCGGATATCACTAATGTTTGCAGGTATTGTTTGTTTTTTACGTACATAATGGTACACGAGTCTAACTGCGTTTCCACCAGAGATGTGCTACGGATGTGTTGCGAGGGAGGAGTGCGGGCAGCGCCGCTCCCACCACAGCCCGCCCCGCGCGCATCAGGCACTCGCCGCTACACATCCTCGCGCCGCTCATCCGCGCACCGTTTCACAGCGCCGCTATACGGATCCTCGCACCGCTCGGTGGCCTAGCACATCTCCGGTGGAAACACTCACGACGTTTCACAGCCTCGCTACGCATCCTCGCACCGCTCAGTAACGTCGCACATCTCCGGTGGAAACGCAGCCTAACTTTAGTGTGGACGGGCACTTACTTAGTACTTGTGGACGGGCATTAGATAGATAAACTCTTTATTGAAACTAAGGCACTTAATTAAATACAATAACAGAAAAACAACTAATGGCTAGGTTACAACGGGTGGTCTTATCGCTAAGAAGCGATCTCTTATCCTGATAACCTTTGGATGGACAGAGATAGATTAATAAGCATGGACTGTAGTGCTAAGTTACTATAAAAAAAGGCTGAATTTTTCAAGTGGGCGTATTAGGCCAAGTCCGAAACTACGAGGATAGCTAAAATTACTCAAAGAAGTTTCGGGCCCGGTTTTGATGAACACTAAAACTGCATGATTACATTTTTGAAAAATCAATATTTCTAGCCAGGAATGGAACCTGTGATTGTGAAAAAAAAAACATACTGTATGATTATAGCATTCGATAGTGTCGCTAATAAGGATTGAATTTTGGGAAGTAATGACATAGTGTGTTTTATTCCAAACTAGCGCAGAGCCTGAAAACAAAGGTTTTCAGTGTGACTTATGGAACTGAGACGTGATCTCGATGTAAGCTGAAGATCGCCTACCAAGCTATGGAGAGAGCTATACTCCGTGTTTCCCTGCGGGATCAGATCCGTAATGAGATCCGCAGGAAAACTAAAGTGAACGATATAGCTCTTAGAATTAGCAAGTTGAAATGGCAATGGGCAGGCCACATCGCTCGTAGAACTGACAACCGATGGGGAAGAAAGGTTCTCGAGTGGTGACTACGAACCGGAAGACGCAGCGTAAGCATGCTCCCCACTAGGTGGATCGAAGATCTGGTGAAAACCGCGGGGAGCTGATGGATGCAAGAGGCGAGCAGCCGCTCAATGTGGCGCTCTCTGGGGGAGGCCTATGTTCAATAGGGGACGTCTTCAGGCTGTTGATGATGATGATGAATGACATACTGCGCAAGGTCTGATATTAGGGATTCGCCTTCATCATTAACATACGCGAGCTTTATAAACACTTATTTTTACAGAGACGCATCAATGATGTCCATGCGTCGCAAGATCGCCGGCCTGAAGCCGGAACAAATCAAACAGCTTGCCAAGGAGGAACTAGACTTACCGGTTACGAAGCAAGACTTCATGGAGGCTCTCGCCAAGTGTAACAAGTCCGTCTCGAAGGGGGACATACAGAAATACCTCTCGTGGATGGCGGAGTTCGGATCCTCTTGATTGTAACTACGCTACTACTTGTGCTAGAAAACCTTTACAGGGGTACTAGGAATGATAACAACCCTACGGTAACTTCCCTCCGTCATAACAACTGTGTTCATTTTTAACAATAATAATAGAAAACAAATTGATCAAGTTGAAATAAGTTATAAAGCAAGTGGGTGGCATTCGTTGTTATTATTTCGTTTAGTAGCTGCTAAATAGCGATTAGAACTGCGGGGAGCCGATGGATGCAGGAGGCAAGCAGCCATTTAAAGTGGCGCTCTGCGGGGTAAGCTCATATTCAACGATGAAAATTTGCTTTTTTGATAGATACTACATATTAGTTCTTCGTAACTTTGTAGAACAAAATTAAAATTGTTTTTATGATGTACTTTGGCTCTTGAGGTTGTTATCATTTTTAATAACTCTGTATAGATTGCACCCTTAAAACTGGAAAGTGAATTTACATAAAATAGTGCACGATTACATCATTTCTCTTGCATTTATTTACATTTGAGAAAGGAATACGCTTAATATGTAGCGTATCTATTATTCGACGAAAGACTACGTACAAAAATGCAAAGAAATTGTATAAAGTATGATTTGGTGTTCATTATTTAAATTCTATTTGTAGTTTTGAGTGTGCCTTCTATTGGTGTTCTAGTGTCTAGTCTATAGAAAGTCGCATCAAGCGGTCAACAGCTCGTGTATAACACTATGTTGAAGAAACGCCTTATTACAAGAAGCAACGTTTGGACTGTTACAGTATTAATTCAAAAAAGCATAAGCGGCATATCGGAACGTTATAGTTGACTAAACATTCCCTATCCGGATGTAAATAATCATTGAAATTATTATTTTCGTTGTCGTTTTGTAGCACAATTACTAGATATCAAATTCTGTATATAATTTAAGGATACTAAATGAAACTTGTAACCCTCGAGATCTGGCATCACACTGTTAGCATCGTTTCACGCGGTGATTCCTTGTACTTAAACTAGTTTATATATGAGATTTATAGTTTGTATAATTTTAAATTTTATGCCATAACTAATTTAGATGTACTTTTTATAGATTTTTTTTATGGAAATATTATGTTACATTGTATTAGGAATTTGTTTGGCATTTATATTGTAGTATTTCGCTCAATTAAAATTATTAGACATGTTTTCATGTGGTAATGCTGTAATTTCAATTGTTTCGACATAACCCTTGCTTATCACGGTTCATAACCACACCTACCAATTTACTAATGTCTTTAATACATACCATGGAACAAGGAGGAGAGATGGCATACACCAAGAAAACAGTGTAGATCAGAAATATGCCAAAAACCGGTATAAACTTAGATGGCGCTGCGAAATGAGCGGGCTTTAAGTTGAGTGCAGATCAGAAATACGCAAAAAAAAACCGTGTTAAACCTAAATGGCGCTGCAAAACGAGCTGGCTATACGGCTAGCTACGGCGGGTTAGGTTTAAAACGGTGTTTTTGCATATTTCTAATCTACGTTTAACTTATAGCATTTTGCAGCGCCATCTAGGTTTAAAATGGTTTTGGCATACTTCTGATCTACGCTGTTTTCTTGGTGTATTGGCATTCCTCTCCTCCTTGTTCCATGTACATACTAATTAATTAATGTTATTAAGTCATAAAGTTAGCAATAGGTCTATCGTGTTCATAATGTTTACAGAATTTTTAACAATCGGTATTGCAAATAATTCAATTTTGTTTACATAACACAGTATAAGTAATAAGATAACAATATTTTTGCATCAAAATTTAACAAATCTTGTAATGAAGACATGAAATAAATCATTTTTAAAATATAATTTCTGTTTTATTAGTCTATTCGTGTATGGACAGGGTTTGATTCCGGTTTCATTGCGACAATTTCTTTTTACGGCAGAAGTACCGGATGCACATAGAAAATGAACTAGAAAAATATATCGTATCTGATGTTATCAAAACACATGGAGTGAATTAAACTCGCTTCATAATCGATGCGACTCTTAAATAAACTTTGATATTTTGTGCCTCACTCTGCCATATTGTTTTTCTTCAAACCGCCGGCTGATCTCTCCCCTCACCGGTGCTAGGAGTTATTATTTTATTACACATATTGGTTAAGCTGGTTTAAAACCGATTTTTTTTCGTTCAAAACGTTTCATATCAAAATTGTTTGGGTTTAAAATGGTTGAAAACTTGTTTTTCGGGTTCCGAGGTAAAACGACCCTGTTACTAAGGCTCCGCTGTCTGTCTGTCCGTCTGTCGCTAGGCGGAACCATCGCGAACTATGATAGGCAGTTGAAATTTTCACAGATGGTATATTTCTGTTGCCGCTATAACAACAAATACTAAAAAACAGAATAAAATTAATATTTAAGGGGACTCCCATACAACAACGTGATTTTTTCCTGTTTACCACATGAGTCATAGATGGCGCTGCTTTAAATAATACTGCTACTCAACACTAGACGGCATGGATAGTAAAATAAATGTTTAAGGGTTTATCAGATGATTCATAGATGGCACTGCTTTAAATAGTACTGCTACTCAACACTAGGGCTGGGATAGATAATGGTACGGAACCGTCCGTGCGCGAGATCGACTCGCACTAGGCCGGTTTGTTTTTTTTTTCAGATTTCTGAGATTCTTTTCTTTTACCAATTATGTGCTATTTTCACTTATGAGACATGCATTCTAATTAGATGCTCCTAATCACAGACCTTTTTATTACCATGAACCAGGGGCGAGAAACTTAGAGCAAACGGTACATATCAGAATTTTGTAGCGCCATCTGTTTTTTTTTTCTTATGTTTTGGCTCCACACATAGTGTATTTAGCCAGTGTCAAGTTTGTAATTTTTCATCGTATTATGGAAATTTTCACTTAAAGTCAAGTCAGAGTAGGCATAGTCTAGTCTAAGTCATAATCCAGTCTAAGGCATGCCCTAGTAAAGTGGTGGCAACTTTACTAGAGGCTTCTATGGAATTTTGGAAGCAACACGAAAAACCACGTTTCACTACATTATATCACTTACCCACACTCATGCTCGTAATTCAGCACTTAATGCGTAAAACACCACCAATTTTAAACATTAGTACGGGAAAAAGCATAAGTTTTGTAAAATAATACAATGCACCGACGTGAACTTTTCCGCGTTCCCGCCAAAACTCGCGCCATCTGATAGATGTCCACTGAAAAACGCTCAAAAAAAAAAGAAGGTCTACGTTAGACGACTGACACTGATCCATGAATTTGCCAAACGGCTTTTTAAGTTTTCAGTTATTGTTTTTTGATTTCGATTTTCGTGCCTGCAGTTTCGTGTAGGTAGGACAAGGTTTCAAAATGAGTTTGCATGAGCCCCTCATTCTACTTCGTGAGGTGTGACAATGTCATGCCTCAAAGCGCCTCACGCAAGGTACTCTGTGGCCTCACGCTGACTCCAAATGGCAAAGGCTTACGCTGGTGGGAGCCCTAAAGCCACCCTAAAGCATAATATGTGGTGGATCTGTGGTCTGTAAGCTGACAATTTCGAAAGGAAAGCTCTTCATCTTCACTTCATTGCCCACAGTTGCCCACCAAAAAATGTTTTCAATTTTTTTTTGTGGGTTGTTGAATGTCAGTCACAGACTGTAATGTGATTGCATATACTGGCAACTCATTGCAAAAAAGATACTGGCGGGATTATTTCGTCGGTGATTTTATAGAAGGGCGAATCCGCCAAAGACCGAACTTTCCAGGAGAGCAGTTTTTCAGTTTAATCATTAATATTTACTACCGTAGTTTATTTTTTAGATATAATTGAATTGATAATCATAAAGTATGCTAGCAAACAATACTATGGTCTGAAACTGTTTTATGGAAAACCTTCTGATTAAGTAGAAAACAATCAAAATATGGCTGTTCGCAATTAAATTATAACAAAATATCAGAGTCATTGTACATTCACCTTGTCATTTTTATAACACACTAGCTACGCCTTACGGCTTCACTGGTGTTAATTAAGATAAAAAGTAGTTTTTGTCCTATTCCAGAGTCTAGACTATAGACTATTTATAAACAACAAATTTTGTTGTTTGTACTAACTGGAACAACCTTATGGTATACTAAATTCTACAAAACTAAACATTATCTAGCTGTATGTAAAGTCGATATTAGCCTATATTTATCGCGCAAGGAAACGCAGTCCGAGGGAGATAGTACCCAAGGACCCATCTGTCTTTTTCTTAAGAATATGAAAGTTTCCGTCTTCGACCATATTATAATCATTGTTGAATGTGATTGCATTATACTGGCAACTCATTGCAAAAAAGATACTGATGGGATTATTTGTTGTTTATACTAACTGGAAAAAGCTCATAGCAGCAGTATACTAAATTATACAAAACTAAACTTTATCTTGTTGGTCGTAAAGTCAATATTAGACTATAATTATCGCCCAAGGAAACGCAGTACCAGTGAGATGGTAGCCAAGGACCCGTCTGTCTTTTTCTTAAGAATACGAAAGTTTCCATCTTCGACCATATTATATCAGATTGGACGGTGGCATGCGGGCTTTGCCGCTCCGCATCCGTCGTGTAAGCATATTGTCTTGTATTGAAACGTCGCATAGAGTAGGTGAGAAAGCGATTGTAGGAACGGCAACCTCGTACCATCTGTAATTTTGTGGCATGAAAGTCCGTCACAACATTGAAATGCGAGAACATTTATAGTTAAAGTATATAGATATATTGTTATAAGAACACATTGTGTTATAATTGTAGTGAAACTATGTCATGTTGCGCTGTGTCTTGTTCATCAAAAACAACTAAAGGAGAAGTAAGCAATTCAGAATCATCATTTCACACGTAGGTTTTAGTGGCTATTATTATGTTAAATATCGAAGTTTCAAAGTAAATATACATTTCAAATTAAGGATATACATTTTCGGCATCATATAATTACCTTGTTGTGATTTATTTTACGACTCGGGAATAGTGATGTATCTACGCTGCCCATTAGACTTTATCGATATTCATGAATCCCATACATTTGCAGGTATATTCCCAGTTGCTCCCACATGGATCGCCCCCGGGTGGCCACTCGGTGCACTCGGTGGAGACTGGGAAGCTTTTGCCCCCACTTTATTCGCCGTACATTGCTGCGTAGATTGCCAACCCCTTTATTACTGTCCAAATGTTATCTATACATTCTGTTCTTGGGGCAGGGGTACAAGTGCGGGGAAGGGGGACTAAGTGAGGGGGAGGTGGGAGCAAATGCAGGGGGAGGTAGAGCAAGTGCGTGGGGGCTAACTAAGTGAGAGGAAGGTGGGGCCAAGTGTGGGGGAGGTGAACAAGTGCGGGGGGAGGCGGGGCAAGTGCGAAGGCAGCCTAAGTGAGAGGGAGGTGCGGGCAAGTAAAGGGGGGAGGGGCCACCTCCCCCTCACTTAGTCCGCCTTCGCACTTGCCCCACCTCCCCCCGCACTTGCCCGCCTCCCCCACACTTGCCCCCACCTCCCCCTCATTTAGTCCACCCCCGTGCACTTGCACCGCCTCCCCTTGCACTTGCCCCGCCTCCGCCTTACTTAAACCACCCCTCCACACCGCTTGATATCCCCTCACTTAGTCCATCCCCACACCTGCCCTCTTCTTCCACATTTGCCCCCACCTCCGCCCTCACTTAGTCCGCCCCCCGCGCACTTGCTCCGCCTCCTTTTGCACTTGCCCCCCTCTCCCTTCACTTAGTTTGCGCCCCCACACTTGCCCTACCTCCTCCCGCACTTACCCCCCTCCCCCCAAGATCAGAATGTATAGATTACAATTTGGAGAGTGATGAAGGGGTTGGCGATCTACGCGGCAATGTACGGCGAATGAAGTAGGGGCAATAGCTTCCCAGTCTCCACCTGGGAATTTATATTCCCAGTTACCACCCGGTTCCCAGTTAGCACAAGATTACTTTGACTTTGCTCAGAGTAAAAAGTAGAAGATCTCTTTCGCTAAAAATGGCTGAATAGATTTAGATCAAAGTGCAACCTTACTGAACCTTACAAAACAAGTAAAAGTCTGCTAATTTAAAAATAGGTACTTAGGTACCCACAGTTATAATTATACTCTTTGATTTTATACTTCCATGATGTAAACAAAGTCTATTTTAATTTGCATATGTTCATTTTCTGCAAGATAGCAGTAATTTAAATAGTTAAAAAGTGTCGATTATGAAAAAAAACCTTCTAAGTTCTGACAAAGATGTGATTTACAAATTTTACACACGATGTTGAGTGGAATACGAAGCTGAAAGTTTAACGTAGAATCGGTGATATGACTGTGGACCCCACGGTCCAGGACTTTAATAATAAACTATATCTTCTTAAATTCACCGCTTTTTATTTAATTTCTTCTTAATTATAGTTTTTACAATCGTTCGCTTCGTATTAATTGCCGATCCAAACTCAATCTGTTTTCCGGTACCTCTCACTCCTTTTCTCTTTCCTTCCTGTCATTCATTCAGTCGTCCATACATACATACCCGATACATGTATGCTCACATAAAAAAATTTAGTGCCATTCAAACTCGCTCGGATACATTCATAAATTCCACATGACTGGTATATAAAAGTTTCTCATGTTATTTTTGAATCTCTTGAATACAGTTTATTTGAAATAATGTACGATAAATATTAGTAATATATTATGTAATAACTCTAATGACAGTGTTGCCAGAAGACAAAAAAATTAGTTCCGTTTCTAATCTTTTTTGCCAAACTGTAGGATCTAAAGCATGGTTCTTATGGGATTAAAGGGATGATACCGTTGGGCACAGCTAGTTTGCTATAACACACACACACCACATCTTAAACCCATTCACAACTCATGACACGTAACATAATAAATTTGTCTCGAAGTGATTATTCCATTTAGTATAGAATATTGAATAGATTTGTCCACAGGTAAGAGATAATACAGTTTGTGTGGATTTTTCATATGGTAGCCTTTTTGGTCATAATACAACTTTCTTTTTTCTTTAATTTGGCTCTACATATAGTGTATTTAGCCAATGTCAAGTAAGCCACTAATTTAATCTGTTGTGGTGTACCTAGATGTCAAGTGTCAAAGTTCTATTACGTTGGCATCACAAACAGGAAAAATATTCATATGATTTTCCTTTATGTATTTAAATAAATTAACCATTACTATTTCATAAATTTAACAATAACTTAGCATTATAAATGTTTTTTTAGGAAAATAGTTCAGGAATCAAGTTCAATCGTATTACAAAAAAGTGATGACTGTTTAAGAGGATAACTCTTTTTACAGTGAAGTCAGCAATAAAAAAGTTGGCGCCAGCAGAACATGTTTTTCATTACAATGTTTTTATGTTGGTATACTTGATGTAACTACGTGGTCGCGACGGTATACAAAAATGTAAACATGCGCGTTTATATCGAATAACTTTATAATTTTTGTGGAAATGTACTAGATTTTACTGTTTTCGCACCAAAATTTTGTATGTGATAGATGGAAATAGCAATTATTTACAGAATATATATCACTGCTTGTTTTTGTTACCGAAGTGAATATAGTCAAAAGCGTCGTAGACAAGCGCTCGGTAGATTATCAAGTCCGTAATGGCGGACGTTAATAATTTTGGAACATTCGTGATTGTATTGTTCTGTGCTTGAGTTGGTTTGTGGATTACTGTTTTAGGAATGTCTTATTCTTTACGTCAACCAAATGAGAAGTGTAAAACCGTGTTAGTGATGTGAAATATTGTTTAAACATGACAAAAGCGCTTGCGAGCTATGTAACCTTTTCCCTAACCTCGTTTACGCCAGTGGAGTAGATATTATGTGATCGATGTGTGTGCTTCGGTGAACGATATTTCGTCCGTTTCGCGCTTACAATATTGTGCCTGATTTATTGTATAATAGTGATGGAAGTGTGCGCGTCGCGGTTTTGCAATCCGACGCCCGATTTCGATGTAACGTAAGCGAGCCGGTCGATCGCTGTAGCGAGTGTGCAGGGACGGCCGTTGTCAGCCGAACATGGCTGCGACGCAGGCAGAGTCTCAGCGAAACGAAGTGAACGTGGATCAGAATCTATCCGAGCAGCACAGTGATTCTCGAAACGCTTTGTTGCAAAACGGCACCGACAAGTCCGTCGGGCGCGTTCCGCCCGATGGCGTCGTGAACACAAAGAGTAAATCGCCGATGTCAGCCGATTCGGGCCAGCCGCGCGACTCTGGCGAGGCGCCCGGGCACGACCGGGGCGGGGAGAGACCGGGGGCCGACCAGTATGCTCCATACAGATATCCGGAAGGCGCGGATCCTTACTACGGCCAACGGCCGGGTTTTCCCGGTAAACCGCGGCCGCCAGGGCCACAGCAGGCACGATTTTTCCCCGGTCAAACGGTCTCGCAGCCGCCGGGGCCGACTCCCACGCTTAACTCTTTGCTGCAATCAAGCGGCGCGCCGCCGCACCGGTACCCTAACAGTTACGAGCAGCCTCCTGCCGGCTACGGCCCAGGCCCTAACTGGCCTCCTCAAAGGCCTATGCCTCCTTATAACCCTCAAGGAAGCCCTTATAGAAATTCAACGGTAAGTTTGCAATTTAAAATATTCAAATAAAAATAATGTTTTTGTTTAAGTTAAAACCAGCATAATGTGGGTGGGTTATGGTTATTTATTTACTGACTGATGTAGGTGCACATAAAAATCCCATGTAAACAATACACTGGAGCCACAAACATCATTAGATCACATTGTTTTTATTCCTATTTTGCTAAGACCAATAACAAACGATTTTGTTAGAGACAAGTAGAAATAGATTTCTGATGCTTCTGCCGATTATTAGCAGAATACCACCATACTTCAAATGTTTCCAGAACTTTATTCTTTAACCTCTCTTTTTCATATATCTTTCCACATACTGAGATTTTTTAATTGAAAAGATAGACAAGAAGACAATTTTAGGAGAATTGGGCCAATTTAGTCTCTTACACTAATTGGCTGTTTGTTATGTCTAAAATTAATGTCCAACTAACCCCCGCTTTCTATGAAGAATCAGCGTTGTAATGCTGCCAGCATGTTGGGTACACTACATACCTGTAGTGGGCTGGAGCATTTGGACTTTCTATAGGCCATTGCGGCTAGTATACAGTCCAAATGTTATTTGTAGTAGATAGTGTAGCTAGTTTACTAGTTTTTAGTATTGTAGTAGGTAGTTAAAAGAATAAAGGCACATTACCTGTTTTAAAAAAAACTTTCTATTATGTTTTTTAAAGTTAAACCCATGTCAACTTTAAAATACTGAACGCTCATGGGTTGCCTGTTGATCATTGGCTGTTGTCCACTGATTAGCATCATTTTATAAGTATTTTAAGTTGACATCGAGTTTAACTTTAACAATCATATTAGTAACTAGGGGTATGAGTGATACACTTAAAAAAATATTTTATTGATAATTCAGATGCAAAAAATCTTAATAAATATAACACTATCATGTTAATATAACTCTTATTAATTTAGAAACATATGGCTTGTTAGTTATCATGTTTTTTGCTATAAGTTTGTTTTGATGTTTTGAAGCTGTTTGTTGTTGAAGCAATAAATAAATAAGCTATTGCATGTAGGTACTTGTTCAGTGTCTGGACTCTGGGTGTTGTGGGACTATGGTTCCTGGGTGTCCAGTGTATCCTAATCAGAGTCCAAGATCTTTTAATTAATGATGTCTCTGCAGGACATGCATTGATTTGAATTAGTTCTGATGCTTTTTAAAGCCTTCTGCTGGCACTTACAGAGATGAAAATACTAAGTGTCAGAATTGAGCTACAAAAATATGTAGGACATTTAATTTTTTTTTAACCATCCAATTTTTATTTCCTAGGCATATTTTCTATACATATTTTTTGTTCTGTGTCTAGGTGTTATATTGTATTCTATGTATGTATTTAGAAACAAAAACGTATCTAAGTATTGTATCGGTTATCTGGTTCCAGTAGTACAAGCTATGCTTAGTTTGGGGCTAGATGGCGCTGTGTGACATGTCCACACATATTTATTTATTTAATTTTTCTCACATTGTTATTGTTGTTGTTGATATCCACAATGTATGTACCTACAAATGTTTTGAAATGTGATGCGCAAAAATATACAAGGTGAGGTTGAATTGGTATGTTATCCTGTAAGGGGGGACTGGGACCATGATAGACCACAAGCTGTGAGAGCCTTACTTGAAACTGTGTGTTTCCAAACCACCATACTAATAAATAAACCCACTCACAAAATTGCACGTGTGGTTGCTACGAGAGGTAAAAGATGCTAAAAAAAAATAAACATTAATTTCTAAACACAGGTTGTTAAATTCATTTAAGTGCAGTCGGTCAAGGACGAAGTTCAACCACCCGGCTGCGCTAGAGCTATCTTCGGATGTAAACTTTACATGGCATTTCTTCAATGAAAAACAATCAATTTAGAAAAGTTGTAAAAGAAACATTGTCGCCCTTGGGGAGTAGATTTACTTTTGGGATAATATACCAATTCAAACTCAGATAGTATAGCAGTTTGTTGATTTTTTAATATTTTACCTATTAATGATATCAAAAATGTATAGTAAAATAAGTAAATAAACAGTTGTACACATTACACTGAGGTGTGATCTAGCTCCAAACTAAGCAAACTCATTAGTACAACTTTGCTTAGTTTGGCTAGATTGATTGAGAATCAGATATCAGTTTTCAATATACATTTTGTTTGTAAATACATACTTACAATACAATATAGCTACAAAACACAGCATAAACACCAATGTTCATCATACAAATGTTTGTCTTTGTTGACAAAAACCCACAACTTACAGCTCAAAAAGCAGATCTACTACTACCATCCAAAAGTAATCCTGAGATAATATACTCTAAAAATTGCTAATGTCTTAGCTGACAATAGTGTGTACTTCTGATGTATGACATTCTAAACTAAACTTCTTCTTGTGTAGGCAAATGGTCTGCCCTGCACCCCGATTCCCACCCCATCGAAACCGTGTCGTTTTGAAATTGACTCTCTCTGTCTCCTTCATCCTGAATGTAGGTGAAGGAGACGGACAGCTTCAATTTCGAATCGAAATGTTTTGTGTCAGAATTTTTAGGATGCCCAATATTATTATGACAGTTTTAAAACCATTGCAGGCTTGTCAGTTTCATCTACTTACATGAAAGGGACAGCAACATTTTTAGCAGGGTTGAGATAATATTAACCATCTTATTTAAATCGTAACTAATATCAGAGAAATTCTTAAGGAATCAATAATTTTTTTTAACTGGAACCAAATCAGCAAAAAATTCCCTGAACCTTGATTTTTAAGGTTGTACAATGGTTGTAAAACTAGATTTAGTTTAAGAATCCAAATCAACAAAAAAATCCCCAAACCTTGATTTTTTAAAGTTGTGAAATGGTTGTAAAACTAGATTTAGTTTAAGAATTTTGCACAACAGTATTGACATCAATGTTTAGTCTTCTAGAATGTCTAATATGTATGCTAAAGAGTTGCGGTGCCCTATTACAATCTTATCCAGTCCCTTAGAGACTTATTACAAAATGTAGACAAACAAAAGCACTGGGTTTAATCCATGGACTAAAATAAAATCTTATGGCAAAACAAAAGTTTAACACAAATCATTGATTAGGATCATCTACTGAGGTACTAAAGTTAATCTTTTAACAACCCTTGTTAAATAGTGTTATGGTGCTAACTCTCAAAATTAGATGCTTTGATGAGTGATGACTACTGTACTTCTACAGCTTTTGATAGTTTGACAGAATTCAACTAGTATGTAGTGACTCAAGTGACTGATTAACCTAACTAAGTGATATGACAGACATCCATCAAAGATATAGTCAGTAACATGTATAGTCAGATTTTTACTTAAAGTTTTTTGGTCTGAATACGGGTTTGGGTTAGGTTTTATATGGTAACATTCATAAACCGTAATTTATAACTGGTAGATGGCAGAAATAAACACTAAAGTGAAAAGCCTATGGTAATAAAATTGTTAGCTGATCAAACCATTAGTTTTAAAGATACATAATGAAAGCAGATTAGATTCCAAACTTTTTACAGTAGGTAACGATAAAAAATACAATGTCATGAAAATAAACTCAGGCCACTTTAAAATTTTATTGGGAGAATAATTCATATTTTTTAGATTTACTATGTTCCGAGTTTTAATTTTATCCAACAAGTTAATAATAATGGGATAACAGTGTCAGAAGTCATATAGGTACAGCCAGCATTTTTAACTTGATTTTTTTGTTCATGTTTTTACATGGAATAAAGATAAAAACATATTTAGCTTAATTAGCGATGGTCAAAATTCTCTAGTTTTTGAATATAATCTCTCTAAACATGCATGCACCCTATCATGTAACAAAAAATTAACGACTTTAATTATTTCATAAGTTGCAAAGCTATTCTTACTGGACTATGTGTGAAGTTGGTGATTCTGAACTAAATCTGTGTGTAAGTGAAAATGAATTAAAATGAAAACGGTTTATTAGCTGCATAAAAACTTATAAAGTAAACATGCTAACACACTGTTTCTCGGTTTCTCAGTGTTTTAAAAAGTGTTTTAAATAATAAACAATGATAATTAATTAGATTTAAATATCCGAACACTTCATGCCCCCCCTAAGATCTCTTTACGCCCCCCCGGTTGGGAAGTCCTGTCTTAGATGAAAGTGCACACTGGTTTTAAGGCTTGTCCATTTCATGCTAGTATCATGAACTTTTGGTGATAGTGCAAAGAAAGGCTAAGAATATCATCGGTGGACTAGAGGGAGACTCAACCCTAATGCTGAAAACCAAGATGATTTAATCTGAAAACATATTGGTGTAAATATAATGTTGGGCCTAAATGCAGCTAAATCTAATTTAGGCTATGAACTGCATCTCACACCATACACAACAGCTGATCAAAATAAAGCCCTACATAGTTTACACCATGGTTATGGTAAATTAGGTGATTTAACTGGTTGCTTGTCTTCATGAACTCTGTACAAATAAATAAATATATAAATATGTGTGGACATTTCACACAGCGTCATCTAGCTCCAAACTAAGCATAGCTTGTACTATGGGAACCAGATAACTAACAGAATACTTATATAGGTATTAGCCAAATTCAAGATGCAATATTTACTAACATTGCACTGACAGTTGAATCAGCTGCTTTTTAGGGTTGTCGCCAGGAAATTTATTTATTTATTTATTTTATTGTGATAAAAACGACAAAATCAATTACAATTACCACAAAACATTTCATACAGAATAAAAATGTCAAAGTATTAAATAATAAAAAATAGGTACAATGGATTATTACAATGTCAAATAAAATAAAGTCAAAATGAAACAAAAAAAATAATAATAATAATAAGAAATGTTATTCACTGTTACTACTATCGGGATTACCCGTATTGCTCCATTGGTCACTCATGCTTTCACAATATGTCAATACTGCAGCAACAATGTCAGACCACTTGTCAAAAGAAAAGTCAAAATCAGTGTTGGCGTCACGGAGTGCATTGAGGTGGCGCAGAGGGCGAACTAGCGGAGACATCGCTCTTGCTCTTGTACGACCGCTATCAACTGAGAAGAGTTTATGCTGTCCTCTGTCACCACGCCTCTTTAACGGGACCTCGATTTCGTCAGGGACGAATAACACACACAGTAGATTGTGCAAGAGTAAACAGTCCACAGAACCCTTCAGCACTTGGAAATGGTTTAAACTATATCAGAATTACGATAATTTTACCTATAAATTCTATCAGATTTGTCACAACTTTCCATAGTTACGTTACGTCGATACTATGAAAAATCTAAGAACTTGAATTTAAAAATCTTCATTAGGTGATCAGAAACGAAGATTAAAATCACCAGAGATTTATCAGTGCCAACCATAATGAATCTTAGTTTTGACCTCTTGGGTAGGAAACAATTGGTTACTTTTGACTAGGATCCGTCGCCCCTAGCAACCAAGAGGTCTTCTCAGGGGATTCTCTATGAAGCTGTTATGAAACTTTTTCATGGGTGAGTACGCCACAGCCAAAAATGTTCGTAATCACTGCTATCAGCTGATTTTATTTTCAGTGTAATGTTAGTAAATATTGCATCTTGAATTTGGGTGATATATTTGTTGTTTGTAAATACATACATAGAATACATAAAAACCACCCAGACACAGAAGAACACTTATGTTCATCACACAAATGTTTGTCCTGGGTGGGAATCGAACCCACAACCTATAGTTCAGAAGGCAGAGCTACTACCAACTGAGCTATCAGGCCAGTCAGCAAACAAACACATGTTTTGACATAAGCTTGAGTACAAAAGCATGTTTAATATCAGTAATCAGCCTACCTACCCAAGGAGGCCATCGTAACGTGTTGGTGTCTATTCGTGATCGCCACTCGACAACTGTTCTTATTCAATGACAGATGGCTAATTACACTGACATCCTGAATATCCTGATCGAATAACTTACTCTGAGGCCCGTATTTACAGAGCACGGTCAATCGTGAATCACTGCTGAAGATGAGATATCAATAATAAAATGGGCAATTTGTGAATGAAATTTTGACGAGCAGAGATTGATGACTAATCAGCGTTCTGTAATGCAGGTCTGAGAGCTATGTCGGTATTTTGGTAACATTAGTTATTTTGATTCATTTGTAAAGGAAAAATGTGTACCCGCATCCATGACATCCATCCATCCCTTTGAATCCCCAAATCCCTAATTAATCTGTAGATTACGCGAAGCAGGCGATACTGCTATAAAATCATAAATATTAGTTCTTTTGTATTCCTTAAATATTCCAACACACAGAGATTCCAACCCTATCCTGCTTATGTAACTTTGTGCTACTTGTGGACCCTTAAATATATTTTTTTAGTAAATTTTTTGTAAATTGTGGTTAAGTACCGTCACAGCCCACAGCACGGCAGTAGGTCAGCTCCGCCGGGCTGTTCAAGAAAAAAAAACACCGTCGCGGAAGAACAAAGCCGGCTCGCTGCCGCCGCCACAGTTAGCAGATATAAAAACGAAAGCGTACGACGATAGTGAAAGTTTGATGTGTAGGCAAATATTACGCTTCCAGGCAGAGATTGTGCGTCGCCTCACAGCTCCAAAACGGGATAAAGGGGTAGTGCGGCGCGAGGCTCCGCCGCCGTTTCGCCTCCACTGCTGTACATACTCGTACATTATGTAGAGGCGCCGGCAACGGGACGTGTGTTTGACGGTATCAACGTGAATGGAACTTGACAACTTACACGTGTATCTATCTATCTGAAATGACGTGAACTTTGTTCCCGCCTCTCTTTGCCTGGCCCGTTTTGCTTTTCGGCATTTTCCAACCCTACAATAATCTCTTTTTTTTCGGAAGGTACTCTCCCTCACTATGCATAGGTACAGATACAGAGTGCCTACATTTCGTTTGCTATGCGAAATTTTAAAATAATTGTATTAAAACCTATAGGTTCTTTTCTAAACCTAGTCTCAATATTGTACGCTTGACGCTCATGATGAAGATCAACCTATTAAGAATACTTAATAGGTTGATCTTTTATATGATTTGCTTAAAACGATTTCAGTGTTCCTAATAAATTTGCGGATGTGCAAGCTATCAAATAGGTATTTAAGAGATGGTCAAAAAATACGATACTTTTTTGTTTAGCTGACTATATTTTTTTATTGACTGGCCTGCTAGCTCAGTTGGTAGCAGCTCTGCCTTCTGAACTATAGGTTGTGGGTTCGATTCCCACTCAGGACAAACATCTGTGTGATGAACATAGGTGTTTGTTCTGTGTCTGGGTGTTATATTGTATTCTATGTATGTATTAAAACAAAAAGTTACTTAACTATTGTATCAGTTATTGGGTTCTCATAGTACAAGCTTTGCTTAGTTTGGGGCTAGATGGCGCTGTGTGGAACGTCCACACATTTATTTTATTTTATTTATTATATCTATTATTTCTATTAAATTGCTTTCTTTTGCATTCATACACTACACGTTTTACTTGCTTACTTTATTACTTGGTAGTTGGTACACGGAAAGCTTAGCGAGTCTCGTTATTATCAGTTACCGCACTAACCAATGGTAAGTTATGCTCATAAAAATAAAATATGGTATTCTGCTTGGACTGTAATGTAAATGTAACAGTACATGAAACAGCTTTCTGTTGGAGACAAAGTTGCGAGTGTCTCGCGTCGCACATAAACCGTTTTAATCTCGAGTTTGTGGTGTTCCACAACTGGCGGCCATAAAACAATGCATCGAGCACGTGCCCGTGTACACTTTCGAGTTCACATTCAAGGTCGTACGCATTTGTAAGGATGTATCCGTAGGCCGGCCGGTGAACAAATACCGGTTACATAACAATGTGCCACTTCCCACGATGTACGTATACTTCCGTACGTCCGGCGCCGCCGCCTGTGAGCCGAGATCGTTACCATTCATCAAACTATTGTAATTTCTCACTGATTTTACTAGTTTGATTTGAGACCTAATCAAAGCCACAAGTTGACATCGGCACCTAAGGTTTTCTATGTTTTTGTCCTGTAATCAACGTTGTATTTTCATTTCTTGATGGTTGAAAACTTATAGAGATTTTTGTTGTTTTACTCTATAGTGGCTAACGTGCAATATAATTTTATCTCTGAAATCCATAATGACTTGTTTTGTAAGCGATCGGCGAGAGAAAACCTCCTCGATTGGAAATTCATACGGCACAATCGCATAGCGGACAGGCATTGTAATCGAAATCGCTATGACGTTACGCTGATTATTTATGAATGGCTCAAATAGGCGAGCATTGTGGAATTAGTCATTTATCTCGGCATGTTGTTTACCCACAATCGTGTTAGATAGTTGTCGATAAGGAGACACGTGGTTGCGGGGTCGACGACCCGACATACTCGAGCTCGCCGACAGCTCGGTAATAATAATAAAATGTTTCCGTGCGACTGGTTCAAGGGCGAGCCGCTGATATCGATGCCCGCTATATTTAGATTTAGCTGTGTGTGTCGATGTGTGTGTGCTTGTGTCTACCTACACAATTGTCTTGCATCTGGGTGGTATCCTCCATTTATTCAAATTGCTTTCGCTACCTCCTCGATCTTTCCCCGGCGCGATCGACGGCGGCGGCGTTGATTTTCATTCCCATAATTTGAACTCTAGTGACTTACTGAACTTAAGTGAGAGCGAGGAATTTAAAGTTTATTAAGTCTACATAAAGATCATAACTTTTTTCTACTTTGCAAATTTTTTATGTATTGCTAAAAGTTCTAAGGGACTTTACCGACAACTCAAATAAACCGACTTAACATAAACCTAACAACAGTCATTTTTATTCCATACATAATAATTATACACAGGGTCGTCGCAGTCTACACCGCAAATTATGTATATCTAAACAGTTTACATCACAAACATCAACATTATAATAGTATCCACACTATGTAGGTACATAAAACAGATTCTAATTCCCAGAAGCAGACCGAATCATCAATCATTGAACTACCAACATCTATTCCACCTCCCTATTGGAACAAAACGGGGTACCCGCTGTTTGTAGTGCAGTCGGAGTAAATTTCGCTCTCACTTTCGTATCGCAATAGTGGTGGCGGTGTGTACATGAAAATGAGATGAATGGGCCGAGGTAGGCCGTCCGTTCTGAGCCGTGATGTGGATTTCGTAAAATCAATGCGAACCGCCTCGGACCCGCTGCCCGACGGATAATCGTGTCATTGTGCCTTTGCTTGGATAATGGTTCCGACCTCGATCGTCTACCGCAACGGGTCACTCACCGCTAAACTGCGCTGCGGTCTATTAAAATATCACCTCGGCATGTTAATTATTTATAAAATTATAATTATTCATGCTTGGATGAAATTGACGTGTGTAGACGCAGTACGGCAAGTGTGGCTATTTTCTATCATGTGGACCGCCCTGCTTGTTTTTCATTTGTATAAAATTGATATAAAACCAAAGTTCTGCCGCCAGGAAGCTGACGTGGCGCTGTTTTCGTTTATTGAAGAGGTATTAGAGATCTTCACCTGCCAGATGTGTTGTTTTCTCCAGCTTTTTTTACCTTCAGCCATCATGGTAACGTTTGTATTAAATAACAAAAACATTTATTTCACGTAACAAAAGAACATACTGTGACATACGCATTGTCACAGCGTCCCTTCTGACGTCACAGCGCGCATCTTGTAAATGCGGCCACACCGCGCACCTTACATCACGCGGCAAGTATTGGCGAACAAAAACGTCACTCGTCACGCGGCCTGCATTCATTCATACAATATGTTGAATGTTGTAATGGGGTCGTTAAACCGATGTGACGTCACGTAATTGCCGGCTCCCTTCGCCGGTCTCGCCGGTTCAAATCAAAACGTCAGATTTATAACAAGGGAGCTCTCTAGGTCAAGCTCTTTATCAATGTTGTTCGCTTTACTGATAAGATAATGTTTTCGATGGCAATGGCTAATTAGTTAAGGCATTTATGTTTTTGATTTGTTGTCAAGCAGCTGATTATTTTGACGACCTATATTATTGTTGTTGGTTCCTTAAATTTGTCCATAAGCAATGTTGAAATACAAAAGTAGAAGGTAGTACATACTTTACAAATGTATAATGAAAACGTTGCTCCCGTGAGAACACATCAAAATAGATATTTTAACTCTACCTTCTATTTTGCCGAATGTCCAAACGCCGGGCAAAGGTCTCCTCCATTTTCTTTCCACGTTTCTCTGCCTTGAGCCACTATATTTATTTTCTTATTTTTCCTGTCAAAGATCAATTTATCAAGTCCTAAATGACTACCAACCTGTCATTCAATTTATCAGTTTATTCAGTTGCATGGTCTCTATATTTGTGAATATTACGCTTGACCTCGATTGCAAATCGTTTGGTAGCATCAAAAACGCAAACAAATTACGCAACAAACTTTAACATCAATAAAATGTAAGCATCTGTAAAAGAGGCCATTGCCAAGGACTTGTTCGAGCTCAGACGGAAAGGTAAATGACTTCCATTAAATTATATTAGGCACATAATGTAGGTACCTACTATCGGTATTAATGTGTTCAGATTTTCACATGTTTATCACATTGCTTATTGCAAGGCTAATCAAATTAAACAATTAGGCCTATTATTATGGGCACCCAACTAGTCTGTCATGGCAGTCTTGCTAAATATTTTCTGTGTTGGTTACATGTACAGTAATAGATGCACGCTCAGCTTGAAGAAGAAACAGTATAGGTACCTATAAGCCACATTTGAGGAGTAACTTTTCTTGTTTTTGTTTGTCCGGGGACTAGGTACAGAGAAAGAGTTAGTACCTTAAAAAAGGTACAGGCTATTGTATTGTTGTGTATTGCAGTTCTACTTACTAGAACTACAAAACACAACGAAACAATGGTCTAGTATATTAAGAGAATTTGTAATAGCTGCCACTAGGCCTTCGCTTCAAGGTGATACTTTTCGAGTTGCCGAATCTTTTGCTTACATACAGAACCAAAACACGCCTAAAAGGGTCCCCACAACATACCCCACATAGCTAGATTTAGTAGGTACCTTATCATCACCTACCCACCTCCTATAATACATAATATACCTAAAAGGAATTCTATCTATAATATAATGAACCCGCTCGTGTTAGAAAGGGGTCGCTTTATTAGGCCAGTAACACTTAGATCTTTGTTTTTGTTTACACGCCTCAGTAACTGGTTCTACTTTTGTTTATTCGGGAACTAAGTGTTTGAGGCATAGGAATGCCGTTCCTATAAATGCATCGTTATTTCGTATATAAAACTGTTCTCACATCGATCATGTAAATTGATTGCAACCGATGGAAATACAAAGTATGGATTTAACAGTTTCAATACGCAGTTTATGTGCATAATTACTATGGAAAATTTCAAACTCAGAATGAAATTTCTCCGGTTGCATTGCATTGCAATCAAAGCCCCCTGTGCACTTACATATTTCTTGGGTCTTGAAGGTGATGGCCGACCACATCTTCACTTACCATCTTGAAACATCGTGTACCTACCTACTAGATACTACCTATGGTAACATCTTTGTTACTAAAAATGGTTAAACAAATCTATTACTAGCCAGAGCCACTAGTCACCCCATAAAATCGTAAAATTACGAATTTTTAATCTTTGGTAATTGTCAACTTTAAATTACATTCTACTTTAAGAGCTTTTAACTTTAGAAGGTATTAGACTTTAAAGGATTCAGACGACATGACGAACTTATAAGGGTTCCTTGTAAAGTACTACGGAATCCTAAAAAACTAAAACACTTTAGATCAAGTCGAAAAACATCACATCACACGTTTGAGAGTTCCGTGCCACATACACACCCCTTGGTCTGGTCTCGGTACCTTGGTCAGAGGTTATAAGGCATTCTACGCAGTTGTAGATATGGTCGTTACAAATTGGTTGGATATCGAAGGGATGGAATGACAAATAGAGGGGTAGGAAAAGGTTAAGGATTCCCCCCCCCCCCCCCCCCCTCTCAAAAAATGGTGCAAGGAGAAAGAGTTAAAAGTGTAGAGGCAGAACGAATGAATGAATCGTAAAATTAACCCGTACCTAGCTGGGGTGGGTCAGTTAGTCAAATTAAGCTTTAACAAGGCTGTGATTGGTCGGCTCATGTATCCAATGGGGCAACTCAATCTTGTAGTGTATTTTAGTGAAACTATGAGGCGCGCACGTGGTTTCTTTTCCCACAGAGAGACTGGCACAGTCGTGCTCGTGCGTGATTGCAGCCAGTTTCACCAGTTGAGGGAACACGGACCCTATCTATGTACGTCAATATCATTCGAATTACAATTCATAGTTGCATTACTAGTGAGTAGTTTGTTTATCGGCCAAGAGACAGTTGTGCAAGCCACCTGTTGCCTAACCACAGCGCCTAGTTAGCGATACCGCGAGCTTGACATTCACGGAGCCTCGTGCTCGTGACGGCACAGACCGAAATAACTCTCCGTAACCGACCGCATAACGCGACGTAATGCTCTTTCTATTTATAGTCTCATATAATTAAAGACATTTGTATATGTTTATTTTCCGCTAGTCTGTGACGTGGGCGACAGATTCCTATTCGAACACGCAGTTACTTTACGCTGAGAAATTTGGATTAGGGACTGAAAAATAGGCTGTTTTTACTTTTTTTATCCGCCCGGCTGGTCGCATGAGCGTAATATTTTGTGCAGATCAGATGTTTGAGTAGTATTTCTTTAGAAATGTCGTCTGCGATATTTGTCATTTACTGAAGTATAAATAAAAATAGCCATTATCAATTTCTCATGGAGATAAGAATATTGGTTTATCAAGCGTCACACGTCATAAAAGTGTTAATGTTTGCTCATTCATTAACATTAAAGTACCTAACAATAACACAATCGTATAATATAGTATTACGTCTCGTAATAATAATAAAAGGTAGAGCTCATTGATGTTGGAAACGTTCTGTAAGTACTGTTATTCGTAGCACGTGGCGTCTCGGAAGTCGAAACAGATGATTCAATGAATACGTTTTACGTGCCATTGTTGATACTCAATACATAAAAAGTAAAACCGGTCAGTGGACCTTTTATCGTTTAACAGGAGCTCGATGAGACGAACGGGATAATAATAGCAATAACAGTCAATCTCATTCATTCTCTCGTTCTGGTTACAAGTATATAGGTAGGTAGTTATGGCTCGGCTTTTTTGTAAAGATACGCAAAGGGATAGCCCGACGGCGGCGTTTAATATGTAAAGGAAGGCAAGGTTACACTCACACATTTGTGGCGTGTCGGTGTAAGATGCGTTTGTTTGTAGTAGAGGGAATCCCCAACTTTTTACAAACACAATCAAAGTTATGTAATGTTTGCTCGTATCCGTCGGCGCACACCAACTGCCACTGTTGTTTGTACGAATGCCAATGTTATACATTTCAGGCCTTGATGTTAGTCATAGGTCATTAACACCGCTTTTAATCTATACATATGTAGGTAGGTGTACATATTATTATGCAAATCAAAATGAAACTCTAAATACCTATAGATAATAACATTGTATCATTAAATAGATTTCTGTTGAATTACATCATTGTTCTTCTCATATAATAGGTAGGCAAGTTGTATCATTTATGAGTCAAATCTGGAAAGAAGAGATCTGCAGGAGAACTTAGTCACTAACGTAGCTTTCAAAATTAGTTACCGGCTACCGATGGAAAAGAGAGGTTCTTGAGTGACGATGGCAACCTCGAACCGGAAGACGTAGCATAGGCTGGCCTCCACTACGTGAACCGATCCTCAGAGACTGGTCAGAGCCGAGTGGGAGCCGTTGAATGCATGATGCAAGTTGCAGTTCATAGTGGTTCTATGGGAGAGGGGGAGGCCTATGATCAGCAGAGGACGTCCTCTGGTTCATGATGACGATGATGATCGTGATGTGCAAGTAGCAAGAAGATATCCGTCAAGTGAGTTGTAGCATGGCGCCACTCCACTACCTTGGACTGTGAAATCACTACCGTATCTGAATAAAAACCTAAACTCTGTAGCACAAAACATAGTACCTCTACCTCCACAGTACCTCTGTGTTTTGTGTCTGTAGTGTCTCAGAATAAATAATAGTACTTGTAGTGTACAGTGTGCACCAAGCATAACTTATAAACTCAAATTTGATATTTCCAACCGCAAATTACCAACTGATCACAGCATTGTGCGCCGACGAAGCAGCATCTTTTCTTATCCCCCCCACACCTGACTTGTTTTAACGAGAGCAAAAATCTTAAAACTCCATGGTGTGACTCCAAGCCGGTGTTAGCCAAATGAGAAGCCTCTTTACACTTCTGACACCGCTCACTTGGAACACTCATTGGTTGCCTGTCGATCATCGGCTGTCTTCAACCAATGAGCGTTCAGTATTTTTAAGTTGACATGAGTTTAACTTTAACAAACGTACGAGGAATCGGGAGTTTATCACACACATAACGGCCAAATGAGTTGTTAAGAGCATGTCGGGCCATGCTTAGTTAGTACCACAGACCTAGAATATTTTCGTTACTCTCAAAAGACTTACGAAGCGTCTGTTTCACAACGAACAGCGTTTTGCGATCATGTACCCATTATCAAAGTGCAAAATTCTATTTTTGCAGCTTCTACATCTCATTCTGTGAGTGAGTCTGATTTTACAAAACAAACTAACCCAAACAAAGACACGAATCACAGCAAATTTATCACAAAGTTTGTTGCATTATTACTAATTATATTTTTTAAATTTTGATGTGTGTTATCTGGCTAAAAAACCTATTTATTTTCTAGATTGGGAATGCTCCTTTAGATATATATATATCACAATACTTGAGTGTTTTGGTTTTTTATTATTCAGAAATTTTACTCCAAAGTTTTGAAGGACCTCTAAGTAAATAAAATGCCTGTTATCTTATTTAAAAAACTAGGGGGCCTATAGGTTCAATATTTAGTAAAAGCTATTGTTAACTTGTCGCAAATATTGAAGATCGTAATCATAGCAACAGTTTATCACACACTAAATTTTTTGTGACTTGTCCCGCCTTCTAGCTGTCATTGTTGGTCTTGTACATTCTAGGTCTATGGTTAGTACTTACCGGTTCCGTAGACGCACAGGTGTGTAGCTTTAATTACAAACTAAAAACGTTCTGTTCTATTTTATTTTTTAAACATCTTGAGAATTTTACATTAGAGAAAAGAATCACCAAACAGCCCTTCATTTTCTATTAAGATTTATTTAGTAGCTTCGGTTTTAGTAAACAACTTTCAGCACCTTACTAAGCCCGAGTTTATGAATTATGTACTTGAAATGCATACTTATTAGCTAAACGAGGTTAATGTTTAGGCCATTGGTAATGACATAATAGCGATGCAAGTGGGTGAGTGCAGTCGTGTCGGATCGGAATCCGGTCGCATTCCTAACGGCACACACTTGCACAGTCGCAACTCGCAATGCACTTCTCGCTTATAAATCTAGCCTAATATATTATTCTAGATGTGTAGTCGTCGATTTCATTGAGTAAATTGCTACTACGTTTCAGCTGAGGCGTATAAATAGACCAAGCGCGTTAATCTTCACTTCGTAGATTACTACATAATATTTTGATCATATTTTCATCTTGAAGTTTCTCCTTGAATATAAATAAAGTAGTAGGTAAGATTGAAATCGTGCTATGTTGAGTGACTTTGCCTTAACAGATTTTGATGAAATGGATGAAGTTAAGGGTTGAATCCGAGGGAAAGACATAGGATATCGCAATAAACTGTGGTCCTAAGCTGTGGTCTTTGTGAGAGTCTGAGCAGCTAGATGATTAAAACTGATTTGTTCTTATCAAAATCCATTCCGCTATTGTACCGCCTTTTCTAATATAATAATTACATTTACCACAAAAGCTTTCGTTTCTAACGTTTAACTGTGACCAAATCAGATGATTGTTTTAGTATCATAAGTTTATGGCAGGCTAAATGGCATCATGAACGTCCTATTTAACAGTTTCCTCTGTATTTTATTCTTATCTTTCGCTTACTTTTATTGTCTTTAGATGTTAAAGTCCCTGTAGTACCTACTATTTAACCCTAATATGCTATAGCTGGCTTTGTAGTGAAAACCGGTGTTCCGCTAATATCTATCTAATATATACGAAGGATCTTTTTATTCAGTGGATCTATTTCACCACACCAGTACTTTCAATTGAACAACACTAAGTAGACTAAGTTCTTATTAAGAATTCGTTTATCTAATAAAAGCAATGTAACAATATCGTTTTGTACTTTTGTTTTGGTACCTAAGTGCTCTAAACCCGATCGTAAAGTCAAATAGAGTACTTTTCTTTGGAGATCTACTTAGACTGTATTGAAACTTCTTCTTACATTGAAGGTTTCTTCAATGTCTTTTCGTAGCCAAGGTATTTCCACCTACCTATTTCTAAAAGAGCATTTTGACAACTAGTTTCTTTATTGTGATTTCTTGTAGGTATTTTGAATACAAAGCCCTTTGTAATTAGTTTGTGGCTAAAAATCATCTTGGTCCAAGATTAACAAGGTCGATCTGAGCTTTGTGGGTAATAAAACTATTATAAAGGTACCTAGTTATAGTATGTACATATTATTATTGAATATTTGAAAGTATTAGTTAGATTAGGTTAGAACCCGAGTTGAGCATAGTCGCCGGTCAATAGCTGCATAAATCAAGTGCGGATGACGGACGCTGTAAGCGATGTCTCTTTGTTCCACTCCAGCAGAGATACGAGGCCCATCTCAGCGGCTCCAGCTCTGCCCGGAAAACTCGCTGAGGTATCGCAGGGTCGGATGATTACTTATTAACGTAGGTGGAGGCTGGCTGGCACGGGCGGGCCGCTCGGAGCTCGTCGCGCGATCGATGCCGCGTCGGCCAATGGCGCGCTGCCGCCCCTGCCGCCTGCACCCTGCGCAACCCTCGCCGCTCCACCCCGCGCTAACCGCACCCCGCAACACCGCCCCCATAAATCATTGAATCCGCCATAAAACACCCCAATGTTCGTAAAAATGTAACTCTAATTGGCGAACACGAGTCTCATAGGTACTTCCAAGTCAAACTACATCCAGAAACCTGGACGAGCCCCTAGTTTCAGACGTAAAACATTGATCAAAAGTGTAACAGCGCTTTCCCGTCGCTCGGTCGGCGTTCCCAACGTCGTCGGAGCCGGGCTCGTACTCAAATAATTGAATTTCCATCATAGAACAAAATGAAAGCTGAAAACTGAAGCGGACCACTTTGTTGGCATAGCGAATTATTTCGGACGTCAATTATTTAGACACGGTACCTACTATCTATCTACCTGCCTGAAAATGTACATTTATTTACAGTAAAATCATTGTTGGTTTTGTACGAAAAATGAGTTTTGTTTTTATGCGTGAAATATGGACCGGATGAAGGAAACTTTTGTAGGTAAAAGGAATAAAAACATTTATTTCTGTAACAGATTTACATGAATGAATTGATTTAGAGAGGAATGTGAACCTTTGCAAAGTTCATAGTAGGTATGTAGGTATAATGAAAATAATATCCAACAAATGCTTTTGTGTTTTTTGAGTTGCTAGGGTATTGATAGCAGACATATTCAAAGGGTTTTATACCTAATTCCAACTAAGGTTAAGTCCAACCTATTTTTGAATTGCTCCTTCAAGTTAAGGATACTTTTTCAGTTAAAAACTGACTTTTACGAAGGTACATTTCAAATATAAGATTTGTTTTTCTTGAAACTGTAAATCTAATCAAGTTTCCTAAAAATTAACTTTTGACTTGTTTAATCACACCTACAAAAATACTGGCTGATTGGTTCGTAGACCGTATCCTTTCAGGGTGTGTTTGAACAAGACTTGGGCTATATTTTAAGCGTAACATTAGTTCAGCGACTTTTTTTTTGAGTTATTCAACATTTTGTGGAAATTGGGAAAATTCCCCTTTTTCGACCTTAAATCACTGATTTTGGAAAGTATATGGGTATCTATTAACTAATAGGTGTTTGGTTTTAATAACAAAAAATAAACTTCACTGACACTTAAATTTAATCATAATTAGCCATAATTTTTAAAAACAGTCCTTAAATGTTAAACATCTTTTTGCTGAAAATAATGACCCTGGCATGAAAGTTGATTTATCTCAAAAAGTTGACGGAAGTTCTTTTTCAGTAAATTGTTTGAAAAACATGTCCTTTTCAACGGCTTTCTAATGTAATGATTTATATCCTGGCAAATTGAGAGTTTCCGTGGAAATACGGGTAAATTTTAGGTGAAACCGCGGGACGTCTCTAATTATCTATTATAATATCAGTTTTATTCTAAGGGGTCTTTCAACAAGGACGGGCCGATGTTGAAATTGAATAAAACAAGCTGTGTGTGAGATTAAGCGTAATTTTTTTATTCGAAAGGCTTATTAATGCCATTATTTATGAAATATGACATCGTTTAAATGTCCGCCGCGGCTTCGAACAGTGGCACGGATCCGAGAAATCCAATTAATTTTCTTAGACTCCGCTGAATCTGAGCGATGGCCTGCGTATGTTGAATTTCAGGGCATCAGTCGATTGCGGTTTATTGGCATAGACTTGCGACTTCAGGAAATCTCACAAAAAATGTCTAACGGGGTCAAATCGCATGATCTTGGTGGCCAATTCACGTCACCTCTGTGAGAGATAACCCTTCCCTCAAACCGTTCATGCAGAATGTCCATCGTGTCGTTCGCTGTGTGGCACGTAGCGCAGTCTTGCTGGAACCACATGTCGTCCACGTCCATATCGTTTAGCAATTCAGGCCAAAAGAAATTGTTTATCATTGACCTGTAGCGCTCGTCATTGACGGTGATGGCTTCGCCATCGTCGTTTTCAACGAAGTATGGACCGATGATGTCAATTAATAAATAACGGCACAAATAGGCCTTTCGAATAAAAAAAAATTACGTTTATATCTCACACACAGCTTGTTTTATTCAATTTCAACATCGGCCCGTCTTTGTTGAAAGACCCTTTAGATGTCAGAAAGATGCGATTCGCAATAAACTGAAACAGTAAGGCTCGGCAGGCACTTGACATTTTATCGTATAGGCTTGTTCTATAACTTCCTCTTTCACTTTGTAAATTGTTTTCCTGTTGTTTTAGCCGCCACGGGGCTACGGCGGGCCCCCGTACGGCGCGGGAGCCCCGGGCGGACCGCAGCAGCCCCCGGGTGCGTACGGCCATCCAGGCTCGTACTCCCCCCAGAGGTATCCACCGCCTCCTGGACCTCCGGGCGCACCCAACACGAGGCCACCCTTTTCATCTCACCCAGTAAGTGTGTCAAACTTGATTTTTACCTTATTATAATTAGGTTGTGCTAGCTAGGTGGTAGGACTTTTCTGCTAAGTTCGTCTAGGTTGGTGCCACCGCATTGCCAGTTATTCTGCTGTCAAGCACTAGTGTGCAAGTAGTACTGTTTTCCGGTTTGAAGGGCTTTGTAGCCAATGAAATTACTGGGTAAGTGACACTATGATCTAATCTCACAGTCTAGTAATTTTATTACTATAACTAGCCGCAAATTCAAGATGCAATATTTACTAACACTTCACTGACAGTGGAATCGGCTGATTTTTAGGATTGTCGCCACGAAATGATTGAGCGATATCAGCCGTACGATGATTTTACCTAGAAATTCTATCAGGTTTGTCACAATTCTTAATAGTTATGTCAATGCTATGAAAAATCTGATTAATTGAATTTAGAAATTTTCATTAGGTGATCACCAGAGATTTATCAGTGCCAACCATAATGAATCTCAGTTTTGACGTCCTTGGTAGGAAACAATTGGTTACTTTTTGACATTGACTATAAATCCAGTTGACCAATGATACAACTTCCCCTCATACGAAAATTAGTACTGTATTTCAACTACTATTTTTCATACAAATCACGGGAACCCGTTGATGTCTTTTGTTCCATCCTGCTCTGTCCTTTGTAATTTTGTATAGCTTTGTCTGGTTTTGTTACCTCGTCCCCTGCCCGCGCTGGTGAGTCGTGTTTGTACGAGAAATTATGTTCACGAGCTATCAACGGGCTTTATAATCTTTTCTTTTTGACTATGATCCTACGGGCCTAGCAACCAAGAGGTTCTCTATGAAACTGGTGTGAAAACTTTTTCATGGGTGAGTACGCCACAGCCAAAAATGTTTGTAATCCCAGCTATCAGCTGATTTTACTGTCTGTGCAATGTTATAGACCGTTTACCGTAAGTTGTCCTTGATATATTAATTAAAAATATGCAAGTAAAACATCGTAATTTTTAACAAATTAATCTGTGGTGTACACACAAGTAAGATAATGAAACATTACTTTACATAATGCTTACATATTACTTTACATTTACGATAATACTTGCATTATTTTTAAATAAAACCTATAATTACATCACAGGGGACATCTGACAGTGAGTGGTCTGTAGTAAATATTGCATCTTGAATTTGGGTGTATAAACTCTGTGATGTCTCAGGATGACGTGCGCAGTGCAGTGTCACGCGAAACATTATAATTCAGAGACTCACTTTGGCTATTTCATTTGTAAAAATATATGTTTTTATCGCTGAAAATTTTAAAAAGTACGCTCATAAAGCATTTTTGGGGTCATAAGAACGATTTTTTTGTTTTTTTTTTTTACTCGGAGCTCTAAAAATATAAACTTTCGCGTGACACTGCACCGCACATGCGATATCCATATTTAACGCAATCTACAAAAAAGTCCCGCAAAATCAACACATTTTCCTGCGCAGACTCAGTTTGTAATGAAATTATGATCTCCGACTTTCAACTTTAAACAGAGCGCTATTAAGGGGGCTTTTACATTTTGGCGAGCTCAGTACCGCGCGCGCGGCACCGACCTCGCAGCGTCCGTCAGTTTGACCAAATAGATCTAATTTCATTTATTGTTAAATAAATAAGATCGTTCATTTAAAACAATGAAATAATTTGTAGTAGTTTAGAAAAATGATGAGCTTTATTTTGGTAACAATGTTTTGTCGATGTAATATAAAACTCCGGAGATATTAGAACCTTTGTTGAAGCCTTTTTGATTAAAAATCAAATTTAATTATTTTTTTTAATTGCTTGAAAGGTAAAAATTAAAAATCTGTTCTGACATTATGGAAGTACAGGATGTATTTAGTGGAGTACAATTTAGTTTGGAGACTTACGTTACACATAATTTGCAAATTAGAGCTCTCAAATCGGGTCTCTGTGTGTTTTTGCCAAAACGAACATCAGGAGAATGATGATAATACTAAATAAATAGGCAAATTACTTAAAATCCGTTCTGTCATTATCGAAGAAGATGAAATGCAGGGTATTTTTCATATAATGGCTAAGTATAGAAATTAATGCTATGCATCAAATATTGACGACGAAAACCTTGCAACTACGCATAATTTTGTAAAAGCCCCCTTAAAGACCCCGTCAAAATAGAAACGCTATCCACCCGAATAGGACCACCCCATCTCTTCCCGTGGGCGCCGTAAAAGCCGGCAAAGGGAATATCCAGGGAATGAGCAAGCAGCATTTTTTTCGGTACATTAAAATCTTCTGCGATCACCAAACCGCCAGCCAAGCGGGGTTATTTTTGCAAATTCCCCTCTATGATAAGCGTCCAAAGTGACGTTTGATGGGGAGGCCTATGTTCAGCAGTGGACGTCTACCGGCTTATGATGTGATTGAAGTATCTGAAAATTTTGTATACAATTTCTTTATAGCTACAGGTGATCTAAGTTATCCAAATTTCATAAATTAATCTTTATGGACTCTCTACAAGTCTACATTTATAGAGATAAATAACAGCTGTTGCTCCTGGCTTACCACGCGTGAACTACTTTATCGTTTTAAAAAAGTATCTTATGTATTATCGCTCATAGCGAAGCACGACTAGCCGTTTCTAACCGATCGGTAAAGTTAAGCGCCGTTCGCTGCGGTCACTACTACAGCAATAAGTGGTATTTACAACTGAGCGCTACCGTGCTTCGGAGGGCACGTTAAGCCGTCGGTCCCGGCTGTTGTCTTATTAAGACAATAGTCGTTAAGCCAAGTCTGAAGCCTTTGAGCGGCCTAAAAATTCTGACACCAGGGCTGTAGCAGTGCCAGTAACTAATCACTTAGAGCTGTTAGGTGTATCTCTAACATCGAACCTTAACTTTGGCTCGTACATCGAGGGAAGGGCTAAATTGGCTGCACAGAAGCTGGGTATCTTTGGGAAAGCTAGACAGTATTTCACATCAGGACGGATCTTAGATCTTTGTCAAGCACAAGTCCGGTCATGTGGGGAATATTGTAGCCATCCCGGCTAAGTATCAACTTGAAGCCCTTGATTCAATACAAAAACGAGCCATAAAGTTCATTGGCGACGATAAATTAGTAAAGGCTAAACTCTAAAGCCTTGAACACCGACGTAAGGTTGCCAACCTATCGGTTTTTTTATTTACTGGCTGCACTTCGGAGAGTGTGCGATGGAATTGCACAACTTAATTCCCCCATCCCCATTTTACCATCGTACAACTAGACGCACGGCAACACGGCATCCGAATACCATACCACCACGTATTCGAGGAATTACTACCATACCATATGGTAGCAGTTCCTCGAATACGTACAAAACGTTTTGATTCCTCGTTTATAGTTTAGACAGCAAAGGAATGGAACACCTTACCAGCGTCATTGTTTCCTGACAAATATAATTTGGGAGTTTTTAAGGCTAGAGTGAACCGGTATCTTCTAGGCAAGCATGCTCCATCTTCGATCGCGGCGTCACTTATCATCAGGTGAGACCGTGGTCAAAAGTTAGCCTATCGTTGATACAAATAAAACGTTGTTGGGCCGTTTTGATGAAACAAACATAGGATGAGACTAAAAAATACTCATTACAGCAAACAGCATTAAAATCGAGAACACCGTATTCGTTGGTATCTAATACCTTTTGGTTGATGAATTTTCATACAGACTGGCAAGAGTTCCAAAAACTATTTATGTAGGCATGTACATTTGGATTCTGCTATTGACAAAAAAAATATCATCATCATCATTAACAGCCTGAAGACGTCCACTGCTGAACATAGGCCTCCCCCAGAACACGCCACCTTGAGCGGCTGCTCGCCTCCTGCATCCATCGGCTCCCCGCGGCTTTCACCAGGTCGTCGGTCCACCGAGTGGGGGGCCGGCCTACGCTGCGTCTTCCGGTAAAAAAATATCAATCTATATTATTAGTATTAATAAAAACCTTGAAGACCTTGGTTACAGTTTTAATGTAAGTATAGAAATATTACAAGTTAATAGATATTGCTGCACTTTTGGTGATAACACGGCACCGATGAAAATGCCGTCGTTTTTTTATAGTAGGTAATAATAAGTAGACAGATATGTTTTACAATAATAAATTTAAGGTATGAGTTAATTGTATCACCATCGCCGCACGTCATTTTGTATTTCAACGTTTCACAGAAACCGCATTCGCCAATTATGCTTGCAAACGTAGATATAGGTACATCATATGCAGACCTCAAATTAAATCTGATTGATGACTAAGATAATGTGGAGCAGTTGCGGGTCATTGTCCTCTCTATTCCACACATAGGCATTAGGCACATAATAATATGACACTGTGCCAAATAACCGTGACATATTATCTATTGGAGTTGTTACCTGAGATTAATACTGTTTAATATGATAGCCTTATTTTTATAGGATGGTTTCTTTATATCATCGAACAGATAAATGTGTACCTCACTTGAATTGCTGAAAAGGGCGATTGACTTTCTTTTGATCATATCCACTATAGGTATCTGTCGTAAAAGTATATCATAATTTCTACGATAAATAGCCTCAGGCAGATACGCTAATGCTATGGGGTCCACACGAAATATCTTCTGAGAAAAATGTACACTTGCTACTAATGCTCCGCCGTATCATACGATTCATATTCAAGTCCGAAACTAGAGAGGCGACTCGAATGTTTCTCAGAATCGTTGAGCCGGCGGCGGCGGCGGCGCGTCGGAGCCTCATCCACTCACGTGAACATAAACGTTCTATCATACTTAACGATCCTGCGTATGAACATGGCTCTAAAAAGCATGGTAGTAAGTTCCAAGTTGGTCTGAGACCTACACAGACACGCTCGAATGACGTAAGCCCGCTCCGCGCGCTCGCTGACGTAAGCTCGTTGTGCAACGGAGCCCGAGGTACGCTTGAAGCAGGGCTCTTGGAGCGAACTCGTGTAGAAATTGACGTTGGAAATGGTTCTACCATGACAATGCCGTCAAAACCATCGACAATATGGGCTTTGGAAACCACAGGTAGTGAGGTTTTTGCCTAGGTATACGTACGCCCTCTGGATGGTTCCGGTCTGTGTAGGACAACAACTAGGAATAATAAAAATTCTTGTTTTTTTACTGTGTTCTATTTATTCTGTGCCTATAGGGTTTGATAGACCAAAAATCAAAATTTTTAATCATATCTTTTACTGTCTTGAGTTTGAAGAAATTATTTTACTAGGCGGTAGGACTTTTCTGCAAAGTTCGTCTAGGTAGGTACCACCGCTTTGCCAGTTATTCTGCCGCCAAGCAGTAGTGTGCAAGCACTACTGTGTTCCGGTTTGAAGGGCATAGTAGCTAGTGAAATTTCTGGGCAAATGAGACTTTATGATCTGATCACTCAGTATAGTAATCTGATTACTAGACTGTGTGATGTCTCAGGATGACGTGCGCAGTGCAGTACCACGCGAAACTTTATTGTTTTAAAGTTCCGAGTGACACTGCAACTGATATGGGCGGCCGTGTTGCTTAACATCAGGTGAACGACTAGCTCGTCACGTCATTCAATCGCATAAAAAAAATTATGTCGATCTTGAAACAATACCCAGCCGGTATCAATAATATTGAAAAAAAAAAAAACAATTGAAATTTAATTATCACTTCGCATCACAGCTTTATTGCTTTATTAATACAATGTGTTACATAATTTCCGATTTCACTGCAACGCTCTTTGCATTTCTAAAATATTTACCATAAAACTAAAATAAAATCACTCGTCCATTGACCAGAAGGTTTTAAAGTTGAAAATCACAGATCATATTTTTGTAGTCAAACTGGGTCTGCGCTTGAAAATGTGTTAATTTTACGGGTTTTTAGTGGATAACATCAGGTGAGATAGTGGTCAAGCGCAAGCCTATCGAACAATAAAAAAAAAATAAGTGAAACAGGCAATCCAAACAAAAAAATACTGGTAATATGTTTAAAACACCAGTCTCGCTGGTTAATTCTTATATAAAATGTATTATTATTGCTGGTTTGGAGCACTAGGTCAACAAAGTATTTTTTACGGGTCACTGTACGATTTTATTTTGGAAAAACCAAACTACTTAGTTAAATTGTATTCGGTCACTGTTCTTCTTCGTTTTATTTCTTAATTACACAATTCTTTTTATCTGATTTTTTGTTGCGTCACGTCGCAGTGAGCTTTATAATATTAGTGCTTTTTTATTTTGTGGTCAGACTCCGCCTTAATATCCTTTCAATTTACTTTTATTTTAAGGATCTACGCTGTAAAGTAGTAAAGTGGAAACTAGTCTGTAATCATTGTATTTAACGCAAATCAAAGCAATTTTTTTTCAAGGACTAGGCTAGCGATGGTCTTCAATCTCAACTGATGGGTAGCGACGATTCGGTCGAAGGTGTAGCACGCCTGTCTAGTAAATTACCTATTCACTCTGGGACTTGAACAATCCAACAACAACAGGCTTAATAAATTAAAATATAGAAAAGCAGGAATTTCTAGGGAAAAACCATATTTTCGGGGTTAATATTGGAGTACTATCCGATCCCGAATATCCGGGAACACCTAATACAAAAATTATACACCCGACATCAAAAAACCTTTCAGATTTCACTAAAACCTTTTACTTCTTACATCAAAAGTATTTATTTATAAATTAGCCAATTACGTTTAGGTTGTTTTATATTATTCTTAAAGATATTTCTTAACATCGAAATTTTTTAATGGTATTTCCAAACAAACAGAGGTTCTTAATCGATCTGTTATCTATTTTCAAAATGGTAGACCATAATATTTGTCATCATCAGCCTATTTTAGTCCACTGCTGCGCTGGACAGAGCTCCCCCAACCCAAGGTACGTTTTAGAAACATAATTCCGGCCATTGCCAGTTACACGCTACATAATTATTGTATCAGTTTGTCTATTCTTTGGGTATGCTCTCTAGAAAATGTCTGCTTACTCCACCGGCTGTCATTTCTGCAGCATATACAATATACTACCAGCCCACTGCCGATTCAGCTTGCTAATCCGCTGAGCAATGTCGATACTGGGGACTTTAGATTTTTAAATAAGTTTAGGCTCTACCAGTACTATTTATCTATTCTATGGAACCTAGAACTCACTGAATGACTTATGGTAAATGAGTTATTCAAATTCAAATTATGTTTATTGTAACATGAACGGCATACCTACCAATTATACATATTACACAATAATAGATATTTGTATTATGAGAGTTATAACGTAAGGTGTTCTTGTTGTCCATGCGCCCGTTCACGTTTTAGTTGCGAAAGCCATTTGTAATAAGACGCCAAGTGAGGAGCCTTTGGACGGCCTAAAAATTCTGACACCAGTAGGGTTAGCACGGCCGGTAGACAAAACTGTCTTTCCCCTGTTTTACTCCAAGCAAGTATGAAGAAAGTGACGTAAAACGGGGAAAGACAATTTTGTCTACCGTCCATGCTAACCCAGCAGGGCTGACCACTTGCCTACACGACAAGAAGTAGAAGAAGTAATTTCTGGTTTTATGCAATTTTAAATTTACCTTTGTTTTTTTATATATATCGGATTAAACGATGTGATGACTTACAGAGTTATTGTTTTCAGGGGAACCCCATTTAATGGAGAATCATGATTAAGATGTTTATGAGTAGGTTAGGTGCAACATTTTGGAACCTACTCGCGGTTCCACTACTAGGTACCTACTTGTAGAGCGTTCACATCGCACATCCAATTATTATGTATCTTTAGATTCAGTTTTGCGGTGTGGTCGAGAGGAGTTAGTTGAGCACCTATGTAGGTGGCATCTATGCTCGATTGCTCTTCGGAGATACCGCCCGCATCCGGGTGCAATGAATGCGACGACGTTTTCAAGGACGCGCCTCAGGTGATGACGTACGCGCACCCCACCACCCTCTTGGCTCCCGCGGGTGTTACGACACCCACCTAATAATGCACGTCTACGCCCTGTCTGCCGCGTCCGCACTCGTTGCAACCTTGAGTGCTGAGGGGACACCCCCATTCGCACCTGAGGTTGAAATCGTTGTAAAGCTTGACAGTCCAAGACCGCAACGTAACGCTCGCTTAGTCGGCTCGACAGCGGCCGCGATCTCCCCACCTAGAAATGGCAACATCAAAGTACAGTCATATGCAAAATTGATTTAAATGTCTAAATACTACATTATGTTGATTTTGTCACACAAAACTTGAGACGTATCGATTGACTGGTGACGTTCGTCACGTCATGCGATTGAGTCGTGCCTCGTCGATGCCGCCGCCGCCGCCCGTCCGCAATTAGATTGTGCCAGTAGTTAGTTAATATCACGTTGATGGCACTCTAATTATCGTAATAATAGTGGAAGTGCTGAACGAGAGGGGTGGCAGCCCCGTCAGCTGAGCGAAAACGAAAGTAAACAGAACTCGGTCAAAGGGTTTGTACTCACCTACCCGCAATATTTATGTGGGTATGGGGGGTGGTACCCCACACCCGTTTCAGGCACCCTCCTTTGATGGATTGGTTGGCGACTGGCGCGGATGTTCTAGTAAAACTCAGCTCAACTCGGCTGCTAGGCATTAGTCTCGATTTCCTGCTACTCTCTCTACTCCGACAAACTTTTACCGCGAAATTATTATTCAGTGAAAGTTCACGGGATTCTTTGTATTTTGTTTTCGGCGCAGGCCACCACCCTTAACCGCCCGCCTCCTTCAAAGTTTTTCCGGCCTCTAACATGGATTGCTAGAATCATTTGAAGTGAATATTTGCACAATGAACTTTTCAAAGAAAACCTAAACGTTTAGTATAATTGAGTCAATGATTTTGCTTCTGTTACACCGTGCCGTATATGTTACGGCTCGCTAATATTGTTGAAACGTAATTTGTCAATTCTGAATACGGCTGTCAAGTTATATGTCGTAACCCTAATGGACGTGATAATGGGCCGAAGAGACGGGTGCCGTCAGGTATTGGATAGGTTTCGGCTCGCGGCTTAATGAGGCGCGACATATCCAATTACCAACGCAGCAGTGAGAGCCGGAGCCAGGCGTGACCCTAACTCGGACACCATAAAGGCTCAGGCACTAAGCTGGTGAGGATTAGGACTCGGCTTTATGGTATCAAATTTCAGTACCCCTGCTTTTTAATGGAAGCTTCAAGCTAAGCTTCTGTGACAAATTCCTTTCCACTACCATCACATTCAAGAAAAGATAGAAAAAACTCAACAGGTCGTGTCATGGTGACTTCTATGTGTATATCGCAGTGTGAATAGTTAATGAACACTCGTATTATTGGTTCGTTATCAAGAACAATGCAACGTAATGGGGAAGCCGTGAACTAATGACGTCACTGTTATTCAATTATCGTCAGCTGGCAGCAGGGGGAAAACATCAAAGTGAATGACTTCTCTTGACCTGGATTAGTAAATATCAGGTCCGCTTTTATCTGCAGCCTTGAATCGTGACGCGGAAACTGGCTGCTCCGTGAAAGCATTACATGATTGTCTGGGTAAGTCTGTTTACTAGATCCATGCCTACTTTATTATGATGTGGGTTTATTTTGTCTCGACTGGCAGGGGCTTAATTATCTTTTATTGGCGGACTTGCTTCAAGCACTTACTTGTCTATCTTTATGGAATGTACATAGTTGTTTTAGAAAACCTTTGTTATTTTCCAGTCATAAATTTCACTCTATTTTCCATATCTTTTTCATGACTTAATATTTGTTTGAAACCCTTTTCATTCATTTGTGCGTCCGGAGAACTTAACACCCATTTCTGTAGCCTATAAGATTAACAACAACAGTGAGATAACTGAAGAAATGTTTCTTCAGTTATTACATCGTCGTTTTCAATCTTTTCTAAAGCCCAATACAATAACTGTAATTAAATCAATATAATTAAGTTTGCAAACTTGATCAATGTTGGTGAGTGCTTCACAAGTTCACATAATACACGGGAACGACCAGTCATTGCGTCACTAGTTATAGCGAAGCACTTTCATACTATGCATACCTACGTAGGTATAATAATGTACAGACATTTTGCATAGGCGGCTCGTTGTAGGCGTAGATGCGTTGCGTTGCGGTGCACTCGTTTGCAAGTAAACTGGTGTGCATAATGGATGCGCGGTCAAGGCCGCCCCTGGTCGCCGACCCCTGTTTGCACGTGTTCGATTGTTTTATATACTAACTTGATAAGTGCTGGCTGTACGGCGTTTGAGCTTTGTTAGTCATTACTAGCCGATTGATAAAATTATGCAAAGTTCGTTGCGGTAAGTACTTAGAGATGAATGATGAAATCGCTACAAAAGGTGGTATTTTCAACTGAGCGCTTCGAAGCCGGCTTCGAAGTCTTCGGAGGTTTTGTCGCAAGCTAACTGTCGTTAAGACAAATCAGAAGCATTGAGGACCGACCGTCCTGGTATTTGAACATGGTATTGCCGTCGCTCTGCTAATCTGCATGTGTGATAGAGACAACACAGCGCGTGAGTGAATTTATCTACATTTTAGCGTTTCGGAGATAATGGTTTTCACCCTCTAACTGCTTGAGCTTGAGCCGTTGAAGTGGGAGAATTAGCTAGCCTAAGACACTGCGTTACCGTGTCCTAGCTGTTTCCGAGGTGCGCCGCGAGGAGGCTTCTTCCATGCACCCCGCGAGGACGCTTCTTCCTGCCTCCTGGAAATTAACTGCAATGGCCAATTTGGAAGTCACTTAACAGACTCCGTACCTAAGTTGGTCGCTGCAGAAGCAATCTAGCCAAATGGGGCATGATAGACCCAACTGAGGTACAGTGTCAGTGCGAAACTCCCTTGCAAAGTATGCTGCATTTGCTGTCCTTTGTGCCCAAAAACCTGCACACAAACAGACTTAATGAAAGCATCCAAAGAAGCCGTGGCCACGTATTGGAGCAAAGTAATTAAAAATAAACAATATTTATAAAACATTGAGCCATTTGACACGAAGAAGAAGAAGAAGAAGACCCTCTAAATCTTAACAAAACCTTTTGTTTTTGTAGTCAATCGTTTGAATAGATTATAATCTGTGCAGACGTTTTGATTTTTTGAAAATATGTTTTGTATTTCTAATTACAACTATTTTTCTTTGTTATAATTTTGACGCAAAATATTCGTCACTCACTTTAGGTTACTATAACTACGAAGATATTATGAAAACTCAAAAAATGGAAGACGTACGAGCATGCTTTTTCACTGTGTAGACAACATAAGTATAAAAAATCGAAATTGGATAACATTTTGGGGTAGAAAAACGTTGGGCGCTTTTTTATGGACAAGGGGGTGAGGGGGTATACTCTCTTCATAAACATTTTGACGTCACAAGGGCGCGAAACTGATTCTTTTCTTCTCGTGAGCAAGTGATTACACTTGCTTGCCCACGAAGAAAGGAACCAGCTTTATTAGAATTTTAGTCATATTTTTTTTAATTTTTGTTATTTATTCCTCATATAATATAGGTACGTTATACAGGAGCTAACATTATAATCATTTCGGTATAACCTACTGTACCGCTGTGTTCAAGTGTAAGTTTTTAGATTATAATACACCTAGCGATTTTTTTCATAGACTAGAACATGAACTCGTGATTGATGTAGTGTTTGCCTTGTTCCCAGGGGTATGAGCGGGGCGGTTCCCCCCAGCCGTCGAACCAGCCGCCAGGCGCGCCCAGCCCTGGAGCGGCGCAAAGCACGCCCGGTGCGATGTCCCCCACGCAGGACTCTCAGCACCCGCCGCATTTACCGCACGGGGCGCAGCCCCCGCCACAGCATCAGGTAACCTTCGATCCAACTGGCTTTTGCGTTGGAAGTTAGCGCTGATGTTTTATGGGGTCAAAGATGATGAGAGATTTGGTGTAATGCATGCGGCTAACGAGATTTATTCACACTTAATGGTACAGGCCACAAACGCCACCACCGCGGCCACGGCCACGGTACAGGCTGTACCTTAATAGTATAATTCATCATCATCATCATTAACAGCCTGAAGACGTCCACTGCTGAACATAGGCCTCCTCCAGAGCACGCCACCTTGAGCGGCTGCTCGCCTCCTGCATCCATCGGCTCTCCGCGGCTTTCACCAGGTCGTCGGTCCACCGAGTGGGGGGACGGCCTACGCTGCGTCTTCCGGTTCGTGGTCGCCACTCGAGAACCTTTCTTCCCCATAGGTTGTCAGTTCTACGAGCTATGTGGCCTGCCCATTGCCACTTCAACTTACTAACTCTAAGAGCTATATCGGTCACTTTAGTTCTCCTGCGGATCTCCTCGTTCCGGAGCTTATCTCGCAGTATAAAACTTTCGTTTTCAGGCTCTGCGGTATTTTGGACGAAAAGATAGGACGAAGCTTCCCGAACGCTGCCCAGCCGAGTTGGATTCTTCGTGCCACCTCTTTGTCGAAGTTGGACCTACCTAATTGGACAGTCTGTCCTAGGTAGACATACTTGTCGACAACTTCGAGAGTATCGTTCCCAACAATTACTGGTATAGGTGGAACATGAGCATTAGACATGATCTTTGTCTTGTCCATATTCATCTTAAGACCAACCCGCTGGGAGACTCTACTGAGGTCGTTGAGCATGGTGCTGAGGTCCTCGAGCGATTGCGCCGTTATGACTATATCATCGGCAAAACGACGGTTAGTGATGTACTCGCCATTTATGTTGATGCCAGATCTTTTCCACTCCAGGAGCTTGAAAACATCCTCCAATGCGTTTGTGAACAGTTTCGGAGAAATAACGTCTCCCTGTCTCACGCCTCTTTGCAATGGAATTTGTTCCGTACTCTGGTCCTGTAGTCGGACTGACATAGTGGCCTTACTGTACAAACACTTCAAAACTTCGATATACCCATAGTCAATTTGGCATCGCTGCAAGGACTGCAGCACCGCCCAAGTCTCGATTGAATCGAAGGCTTTCTCATAGTCCACAAACGCAAGGCATAACGGCCGATTATACTCTTCGGTCTTCTGTATAATCTGACGCAGCGTAGGGATGTGGTCTATGGTGCTAAAGCCTTTTCGGAAACCGGCTTGTTTGGGAGGCTGGAATTCATCAAACCTGCGTGCGAGACGATTCGTAATGACTCTCGAAAAAAGCTTATACACATGACTCAAGAGCGAGATGGGCCTATGGTTCTTCAATATAAAGAGTATAATTGGTGTCCCGATAATCTCACCAGCCTTATTTCGGAATAATAGAAAGTGGTTCCATAGAAAGTGGTTGCGGCACCCCCTGTCTGATGTACAAAACGATAGTCAATTTTACTGAATGTGAACGATTGTGAATCAGAAAATATGAATCCGGCAAAATGTGGTCAAATTCAAGCCTGTTTTGTTCTTTTTTAGGGTTCCGTAACCAAAGGGTAAAACGGACCCTATTACTTAGGCTCCGCTGTCTGTCTGTCTGTCCGTACGTCCGTCTGTCACGAGGCTGTATCTCATGAACCGTGATAGTTAGACAGTTGAAATTTTCACAGATGATGTATTTCTATTGCCGCTATAAGAACAAATACTAAAAAACAGAATAAAATAAATATTTGAGAGGGCTCGCGTATAACAAACGTGTTTTTTTTTGCTCGTTTACCAGTCATAGATGGCGCTGCTTTAAATAGTACTGCTACTAAACACTAGGTGGCAGGGATAGATAATGGTACGGAACCCTTCGTGCGCAACTCCAACTCTCACTTGGCCGGTTATTTATTGTTTGTAGACAAAGCATTTGACCACCATTGTCTGACCTGATGGAAAGTGACGACGCAGTCTACGATAGAGCATGCTTGTCTAATATAAATGATAGGACAAGTAGCTAGTGTATAAAACTCGCGCCCTGAGTATTCCAGCCCAGTACCTCTTTTAGGCTCTTTTATACATCCTGTGCTCGATAGCTATCCATAGAGTGAGTCCTCTGTTGTCTGCCAAATTAACGGTTTTGGATTTTATTCGTATAAAATAATATACTCTTGACGCTTAAAATATTTGATTTAAATGTTAATGAATAAGCTAGAATAATAGCCTGTCCAATCTATAAAACAGAAATATAAATTACACACTACACAGACAGACTCGACAAAAAACTTGCCTACAAGTACTAGGAAACGAAGACAGCGGTGGACTCAAACTAACAGAACAAGTTTGTTTTAAGCGCTGTCATTGTCACGGCTTTATTAAACAGCGCTTTTAATTCATAAAACGATTATACATTGATAAAAATAAAACAATGTAACGTATAATAACACCTTGCTTAGCAACACGCTTCTTTACGCTTATAAATTGAGGTCGTTCTAAATATACATCACCATTCATGTAATAATATAATCGTGATTATGTACGATGAGTGTATACTATTTTTAACTTGACTATATTGTTTTCCTTCTTGATTTTATAAATCTCTGTACATAAAACTTATTTTACTGTGAAACTTCATAACAATGACATATATGTATATGAAATGTTATCGGAAATTCTGATAAGTCAAAACTGTAAATAGCAGTGACATTATAAAAGTGGCGTTATTTTGTTTCGTTATCATTTCACGTTTCTTACCAAATGTGCTATCGTTAATAAATTGTGTTTGTGCTGGAGTGCGTCATGTTTGCATTTCGTTTATCGGGCCGAACGTTGTCGCCGCCCGGGCGCGCACGGCGGAAATTTTCGATGGTTCTCAATCTGACTGCTGGCGCTCGCTGGCTGGTTGCTTCAAGCCGACTCGCGTTCACAGCGCCAGATAGCACCGTACCAAACCAAGATAAACGGCTACATGCGATTCCGACTTATCGATTTTTTTTTATAAGTATTGCTTGTTCACGGCTTCGCTTACGTAGACTAGTTACAGGATAATAAATTGGCCAGGCTCATTTTCAGCGCGACCTATAAAGCATTTCATATCATTCCGATAACATAGCGCGGTGAAACACACTCGGTTTTAAGTAGAGATTGAGGCAGTATTTGTCGAACACCGGAAACCACATCCAAAACTGTTTAAGTCTTATTATATGTAGGTACCTAACAAACAATGAATATTTAAAAAAGAAAATTTCAAAAACAATAGATTTTGATAGATGATCCCGTTATTTTTCCCAAAATAATTATCTTTAATGTCTATAGGTTCCCCTACTTACAGTTTTGTTTCTGTTTTAGTTTCAGTTTTCATTTCAAATGGTTACCTATTTCCATCAATAGAGTTTTAGAAAATACTAACTAGCGCCTAAATAAAAATATCTTATTAGAATTGTTTATTAGCAGACTAGTATCTGAATATTGCGCTTCAGCACAGCGCGGTGGCGCAGATACGAATCTGTATAGCTTTAACGAAATTGAACCCACTCTATATGGAAAGTATAGTAATCCACGGTACTCGGCGGATGGAACTTTGGCTATGAACTTTACTGTTATCGTTACACATTAAACTGCTGCCGAATGTACGGAACCCCTCGTTGTTAGCAATTTTTAAAAATTACCTTCCCCGACCATAACTATTTCAATAAACCGTCTATGGTCATACCATACCCCTCATAATGGACAACTTTTACTTTCGTTATGTTTGTTTTCCTGTTTCTTTACTCTTCTCCCTCTTCATTTTTAGTATTATTGTAATCATTGAAGAATATGGGCTTTGTTTTCTTTGCCATCAACAATAATTTTATAGACAGTTAGCTTTTTATACAGTGAAGAGAGTTTCTTAGCTTGGTCATGGGTTAGGTTGCCTTTGGTCATGAAAATTCATTGTATTACTATTATGTTTATTTACATTAAAAAAACACCGCACCGCAGTTCTTCACACCGCAGACCGTACAACCTGTAAACAAAGGTTTTCGATTAGTGTGTGTTGCCAGTGATGACTTATGGAACTGAGACGTGGTCTCTTTTTGTTGGCCTCATTAGTAAGCTCAAAGTCGCGCAGCGAGCTATGGAGCGAGCTATGCTCGGTGTTTCCCTGCGAGATAAGCTCCGGAACGAGGAGATCCGCAGGAGAACTAAAGTGACCGATATAGCTCTTAGAGTTAGTAAGTTGAAGTGGCAATGGGCAGGCCAAATCGCTCGTAGAAGTGACAACCGATGAGGAAAATAGGTTCTCGAGTGGCGACCTCGTACCGGAAGACGCAGCGTAAGCCGGCCCGCCACTAGGTGGACCGAATCCGAATCGCTGAGCGTAGGCCTTTCCCAACGAGCCTCACCCAAGGGCTGCCCACGGTTTTATGTAACCTCGGCTGTTTAACATACATCTTATGCTCTGATCTTACCGTAGTTGCTATCAAGAAGGTAGTTTTGGTCAATGCATAAAGGAAAAACAGACAATGGCGAGTAGACTGTTTGCACCAAATTCTCGTAATATCTGAATATTAGAGCAGAATTACAAAGCACGTCATGAAGTTCGTGACCGTGTTTCAACGTTGTGGTTGATCGGTTCGTCATAGCTCAGCGATCAGAATTCATCTTCAGTCAGACGTGCGCCTCCGTTTTTGGCACGCTCCGTTCTTCACGCGAATTATTATATTTCCATGTTCTGGCGTATGGGCCGCACGTGTACAGCCTAGCGACCGCACCGCCGGAATAATGGAGACGTACTTTACCACATGTTGCCACATTTGCATGCTACCTTCCAGACAAGTTATCTCTTCATGAAAACTACCGTCTCAGGATATTATACAAGTATACGTACAAATACCATAGACCTTAGAGGAATAATGATACTATGCCATAGACACACTTTACGCCGTACGGGAGTTTTGAAGAGAAACTACCTGTATAGTATACCTGTTTTATACATCAATATGTGCATTATGCCCATCTTCTCCTTCTCGTGTAGGCAAGCGGTCAGCCCCGGTGTCAGAATTTTTAGGCCGCCCAAAGGCTTCCGACTTGATTTAAGGACCTTTAGACGTACCGTGCATTTATAATTTTGAGCCATAAAATATTTCATGAATTCTGATTTGCCAATAAGCAATCTAAGAATTTATAAAATGATTTTTAAGTATTTTACGAACCCATTACGAACCATCATTATCATCATAATTATGTCTTAACGTATAATTAATTAATGAAACGGAATTGACACGTGCTCTATTTATGTAGTAGTAAACATATTTAGTAACTAGCTAACCCGCCCCGGCTTGGCACGGGTTAATTAGTTTCGCCTTATCCTAGTCCAAAGGAAGAGAGGAGGGTTAGGGAAAAGTATTAATGGATGAAACGGAGAATGGAGGAAGGTGCTGGCTGCCCTTCTCTCTTTCCTATAATACAGGATAAATTAGGAGTGGCTTCGTTTTCGTTGCTGACAATGTCTTATCTGTATAGCGTATGGATCACGTCTCGTAAGTATCTACTTATATTATGTTCACTTTGCGTATGCCAGCCGTATTATCTTACTCCATAAAATCACCGAACTAGTAATTTTTCGGCAATATCTGACTCTTAGAGTAGTTTGACTTTGACAATAGGCCCATCTTATACAATAAAGTGCACATGTCAGTTTAGTATGAGCATTGAGTTAGGATATCTACAATGAGCCGTCTGTCCAATGTTCATTATGGGTTTTAAGTAATTTGGACCTAATACTGAAGGTCGGACGTCTGTAACTTTTGAACTACAAAACCGACGACCTTGTAATTTTTACGGGACAATATTTAATGTACCTCAATCCTGACAAAAAAAGAATGAATGAAATCGGACTACGTGTTAATGACTTACGCTAAGTACACATTTTAACTTTCATTCCCTCTCTCGAGGGAACCGTGCTGAATTTCAGGATGAAAAGTATCCTATGTCCTACCTTGTAATATGAAGTCACCTCATGCCAAGTTTCATTTGAATCCATCCAGTGCTTTCGGCGTGATGCTCAGCCAAGATACGGACACAGACTGTCAGACAAAAATGAAAAACATTTATATGAGCTTCAGCATCTCGATTATATAAATATGTATAAAGCACTTCAAAAAAGAAAATATCTTCACACACATGTACAGAATTGGACCTGTCACAGTTTTATTATAAGTATGTGGCTCCACTCCATTACTAAAGGTCCGCCCCATGAACAATTTGAACATTATGTACAAAACGTGGGCAATAGAGATACAGCGAGCCGGTGCAAAGATTAAACATCACACTCAGCACAGCAAGTGATCGACGGAGCAGAACGGAGCCTTGGGGAGCAAGCGTCTTCTGTCGATTTTATATAATACACGCCTCTAGAACTAAACGCGGCCGAAGCAGCTACAATTTATGCTAACGTATACCTACCCAACCGGCTTCGTTGCCGGTGCCTAACCTACCTACCGACACCGACGACGCTCGCCGTACAGCTTTATGCCTTTAGCCTCATTCCGCTTGCTGCTCGGCAACGCTGGCGTTTCCCGCTCTAAAAGGAATTCTTGTTTCCAATCAAACTTAGAACGTTTGTAATTAAAATTCTAATGTTTAATCCATGCTGCATGAGTTTATTTTTTTGTACTAGCTTTGCTATTCAAATAGTTAATAGAAAGTTTCGTTATTTACCTGCAAACTAAAACTACAACATAAATCTAAAAGTCAGTTTGAGGTAGAGAGACTGCGAAGCTAGCGTCAACTGGCAACGTTCGGTTAATACCGGAGACCGACGACTTCAGAAGAGAATTTTGAGAGTCAAGGGCCATTCCAGCATCGTGATCGCTCGAGAGTCGTACGGTCGAAATGAAACGTCGTATCTTATTTTATGATTAGCGGCTCGAAAGCGCTTTGTAATTTTGTTAGTTCCGCCTTTCTGGTGCTGGGGGCTGAGCGCAGAGAGTGGAGATCGATGCGAGCGCTTCATGCGAGTGCGAGCGGGAGACCAACACTCTGCTCTAGCTCTGTCTCACTCCTCGAACCGCCTACCAGGCAGCCATGTTGCGCTCGACCTGCGCTCGCCCGACCGCCATTGTAGCATTCGTTGTCGCTGCTAGTGATGTACAAAATTTTTCTCGATATTTTTGTATTGTTAGTGTCATCCACTCGTGGCATATGTATTCTTTGGAGGCGCTTTGTAAACAACATCATGTTTTATCGATAGATACTTGTGCCTTTCGTGGTATAGTCACTCTACCTTTGAAGTTACAAAATTAAAATTAAACTTATCAATACTAATATAATATTCGTTTATTCAAGAGGCCAGTACTGTACATAGAGAAGTAAATCCTAATCCAATAATGCTAATATTTCCTAAATGAGTAACATCATTTCGAATAGCACCGATGAAAAGCTTTTAGATGTATTACAGTCTCAAAGCTGCTGACTGAAGATACCTATAAATCGTATTTAACATTTTGCTGCTCTTCATTTGCGTTTAGCAAACAGAGAAGTGCTTGCAAATGTCGATAAAAATTGTCGATAGGAGAGGTATGCAGTGGACTTATAGCCGCGGCTCCGGAATTAAAATGTCAGACGTGCGGCAGCGTGGGGGCTCGCAGGGGCCGCGAGAGGGGGGCGAGTGGGGGGGACACAACGGGCGCCCGCCGTTATTAATAACCATAAGCCAGCAGACGCACGAACGTCCAGAGGGGCCACGCCAGCCGCGCAGTAATGAGGAATCACTAATTATATTTTACTGGACTTTCGTATAAAAGCAACATAAAATAAACTGATATACCTATATTATATACAACATAGACGTGGTTTAATGAACGCTCACCTTTGCGCTATGCGATATTAAACATCACTAATAGGCAATTCCAATTAATTGCGCTTCACGTATCGATGTTTCAGTGATGTAACATAAGTTTTCTATAACTTTACAGTATGGCTTCTATATAACTTATAAGATATTGATGTCGGGAACTGGGACAGAATGGCAAGATAATATAATATTACGGTTGGTAAGGTACCGTCCGTTTAATATTCTCCCGTAGTAGGCGCGCCGGTTGCACGAGACAGCTCTACCCGTTCGCTAGCCGACGCGCGACGTTGGCATTGCCAGTAAAAACTCAGTATATTTTATTGTCAAGGAAATATATTTGTCAAAGGCCGTGCGATTAATTGGTCGGCTTTTCTGAACTGTGGCTTTATTTAAGCTCTCTTTGTTAAACGGGATGGCATGATGCACTATCTATTAGGGAAGTTGATCTCTTTGATTTGTATACGTCACAGAAATGTTATTGGTTCGCTATTTTATACGATGTTTAAGTTTTTAGATATTAGCGTTTTTTAATAAAGTTAAGTAACGCAGTCTTTTTATTTTAACATCTCTTATATCATTATTTTACTGTGTTACCTACGTTTCAAGTGGCACAGTAATCGCTCTGAAAGCTACCGAGAAAATGGTGTCCTTGTTTTTGTCAGTACACAAAGAGCCGAGTTATCGCCGGCAGCACTCGCTACGTTCCCGTAATAACAAACTGCAAAATACTCCGGATTCCCTGAACTTTACTGTGCAGACCCGTTCTCTACTGGAAACCTCTAAAGCGCTGACTGTGGGGTGCGCATTCCCTCCTGCGGCGGAGTCACGCTAGGGCTGTCGAGAATTGCCGACTTGGATAAATTATGCCGCTCGCCAACCCCCTTTTGCAATCTCCGCAAAATAATGCAATCCAATTGTGAAGAGAAGAGAAACTGACATTTGTCTTGTCTTTTGTGCGCTCTGCCATTGCCACTCTGTTACGTTAATATGATGGAAGTCAGTGCGTAAACCCATTTCGATAGACAACCCTGTACTATTGATGAAGAGGCTTTGACACCTATTATTTAGTGGGACATTTACACTGACTAACTAGTGATGGGTAGTCACTTTACTGAAATGTACACACATAAAGTCAATGTGTGACCGTCACGTGTATAACACTAAAGGCGCCCCGCGGTTTCATCCCCAATTTACCTTCACTCACGGAGTTCGATATTCCGTGATAAGAGGTAAGATACTTTCATGGTAATCCTGGTATTATAAGCAATACGAACAAACAGAACGATTCACTGTCATATACCTACCTATAATATTAATAGGGAAAACAGGTTTATGTGAGGTTTTTAACTACCTTGTCTGATACAAAGACGTGCTGGAGTCATAATAATATGCGTATGGTACCCATGTAAAATTTGTGTATTGGTGATCTTGACTCGAACCTATTATAGCTCTTTGTATCGATTCCTATTGCGAAAGTTTAATTTCCGGAACGTTAATTTCTATTCAGTGTGAGTAATAACCTCTCAATTTGGCTATACAACTTTTATCTAGGCAGTAACATCACAAACCCTCCTGATAAAGAGATATCATCAGGGACGCCCCACGGAGCTGTTTGCATTTCATTATAAGTTTGAAAAGGACTTACCTTGGCCGGTGTGCGCTTTCCGCGTCGTCTAGTTCCGACTAGTAGGATTTGTAGGAGCTCGCTTTTCTGGATATTAATCTCCTATACCTTTTCACCGTACATTTGAAGGCAATTTGTTTTAGTATGCATTTTTAGGAACCATTTTCATGATGTGACGTTTTGTTGGTATTGATGTTTCTTTTACTACAGTGCGGTCGTTATTTAGTTGATATAATGAACGACGGCTTATTAATAAAGTGATATTGGATCACGGTGGCCCATCTCGCTCTTGAGTCATGTGTATAAGCTGTTTTCGAGAGTCATTACGAATCGTCTCGCACGCAGGTTTGATGAATTCCAGCCTCCCGAACAAGCCGGTTTCCGAAAAGGCTTTAGCACCATAGACCACATCCATACGCTGCGCCAGATTATACAGAAGACCGAAGAGTATAATCGGCCGTTATGCCTAGCGTTTGTGGACTATGAGAAAGCCTTCGATTCAATCGAGACTTGGGCGGTGCTGCAGTCCTTGCAGCGATGCCAAATTGACTATAGGTATATCGAAGTTTTGAAGTGTTTGTACAGTAAGGCCACTATGTCAGTCCGACTACAGGACCAGAGTACGGAACAAATTCCATTGCAAAGAGGCGTGAGACAGGGAGACGTTATTTCTCCGAAACTGTTCACAAACGCATTGGAGGATATTTTCAAGCTCTTGGAGTGGAAAAGATCTGGCATCAACATAAATGGCGAGTACATCACTAACCTTCGTTTTGCCGATGATATAGTCATAATGGCGGAATCGCTCGAGGACCTTAGCACCATGCTCAACGACCTCAGTAGAGTCTCCCAGCAGGTTGGTCTTAAGATGAATATGGACAAGACAAAGATCATGTCTAATGCTCATGTTCCACCTATACCGGTAATTGTTGGGAACGATACTCTCGAAGTTGTCGACAAGTATGTCTACCTAGGACAGATTGTCCAATTAGGTAGGTCCAACTTCGACAAAGAGGTGGCGCGAAGAATCCAACTCGGCTGGGCAGCGTTCGGGAAGCTTCGTCCTATCTTTTCGTCCAAAATACCGCAGAGCCTGAAAACGAAAGTTTTCAATCAGTGTGTGTTGCCAGTGATGACTTATGGAACTGAGACATGGTCTCTTACTGTTGGCCTCATTAGCAAGCTCAAAGTCGCGCAGCGAGCTATGGAGCGAGCTATGCTCGGTGTTTCCCTGCGAGATAAGCTCCGGAATGAGGAGATCCGCAGGAGAACTAAAGTGACTGATATAGCTCTTAGAGTTAGTAAGTTGAAGTGGCAATGGGCAGGCCACATCGCTCGTAGAACTGACAACCGATGGGGAAGAAAGGTTCTCGAGTGGCGACCACGAACCGGAAGACGCAGCGTAGGCCGGCCCCCCACTCGGTGGACCGACGACCTGGTGAAAGCCGCGGGGAGCCGATGGATGCAGGAGGCGAGCAGCCGCTCAAGGTGGCGTGCTCTGGGGGAGGCCTATGTTCAGCAGTGGACGTCTTCAGGCTGTTGATGATGATGATGATGATGATATTGGATCACTTTAGCTTGTGATGTTCCCTTCATTGTCATCATCAACGATATAATAAATGCCACAAACTCAAACAAATATGGACACGTAGAGATAATTATCCCATAACGGGCTATCGGACATTAGCCGCGATTTTCCGCTGGAGTCCGCTCGCTATTACCCGAGACAACATCATTAATATGCGACGTTCGGGAGCCATAAAACTGAGGGACGTCGAGAGGTCCGTTTATAAATAAACTCCTGAAATATTTCACCGAAGAAATGTATCGCCGTTTTCGTTGGATATTTTCGCCCCTTTTAGCTCCGCTACTCTGTGACTGACTTCGCAGGCAAAATATTTATGACTACACTCGAGAGCATAGAAATCGCACACCCCCAACATTTGCACTTTGACCCTAAATATTTTTTAAACTAAATGTTGGTTGCAAATATCATCATCATCATTAACAGCCTGAAGACGTCCACTGCTGAACATAGGCCTCCCCAGAGCACGCCACCTTGAGCGGCTGCTCGCCTCCTGCATCCATCGGCTCTCCGCGGCTTTCACCAGGTCGTCGGTCCACCGAGTGGGGGGCCGGCCTACGCTGCGTCTTCCGGTTCGTGGTCGCCACTCGAGAACCTTTCTTCCCCATCGGTTGTCAGTTCTACGAGCGATGTGGCCTGCCCATTGCCACATCCAACTTACTAACTCTAAGAGCTATATCACACTTAGTCACTTTAGTTCTCCTGCGGATCTCCTCGTTCCGGAGCTTATCTCGCAGGGAAACACCGAGCATAGCTCGCTCCATAGCTCGCTGAGCGACTTTGAGCTGCTTTGTTTGCTTTGGTTGCAAATATAACTTCAACTTAATTAAAGTACGCACTGTTAGCTTTCTAAAAACACATAATGCCTAACCATGACCTTCAAAATCATTACAGTAGTAATAAAACAATAGAATGACCCAAAATGACTCATTTCAATTAGCGCGGTTTGCGTGACTATGAGCAGGTATAAAAGGTTAAGGGATGATTGAAATGACATCATTTGCATACCAATACCAACTTACAGCCTGAAAAGTTATCGAATAATTCAGAACAAGAAAATAGATACCACACCGGAAGTAGCCGCTCAAGTGGTTTCACTAATTGAAGCTGGGCAGAACCAAAGTCAAGTGGCACGACAGTTAAATTTAAGCCGATATTCTGTTCGACGTGTACACTAGCGATATCTGCAGACTGGTGGCTATAGCCGGCGACGAAGAACAGGCCGAAAACGTGCTACAACACAGCGCGATGACCGTTTTCTTGTGACAACATCGCTACGAAATCGCTATCTGAATGCAGTTCAACTTGGACAGCAGTTACAGAAAGTTAGAGAAGTGGAAGTCAGTCGGTGGACGGTTAGAAGAAGATTAGCCGAAGGAGGCCTGACAGCGCACAGACCAGCAACGGGCCCGAAATTGACCCCAGCCCACCGACAAGCACGCCTTCAGTTTGCTCGAGATCATGTGAATTGGACTATCGATCAATGGAAGGCAGTACTGTTCTGTACTGTGTCTTCATGGTAACAACGGACGAGGTAGAGTCTACCGAAGACTCCGTGAGCGGTTTGCTTAGTGTTGCTTCTCTGAGCGTGTCTCATACGGCGGCGGTTCGTGCATGTTTTGGTGAGGCATGTCACTGATGGCAAAGACCGAACTTGTATTCATCACAGGGCCCAATACCGACCGTCAATCAAGTGGATTGACTTCCCGACGTTACATCGAAGAGATCCTGGAAGAACAAGTAGTGCCTTTTTCAGGATATGTCGGCGAAAACTTTATTTTCATGCAAGACAACGCAAGACCACACACCGCTGCTATAGTACGCCAGTACTTGGAGGAGGTTAATGTATCGGTTATGGCGTGGCCTGCACGAAGCCCAGATCTCAATCCCATTGAGCACTTATGGGACAAGCTGAAAAGACAAGTACGAGCCAGAAACACCGCGCCCATGAGTCTCAGAGAGCTTCAAACCGCAATTAAGGAAGAATGGGATAGCATACCCCAGGATTTTGTAAAAAAGTGAATTTCTTCCATAAAACATCGAATGGAAGCTGTTACTCAGGCTAGGGAAGGCAATACCTCGTATTAATAAATGGTCTCTTTATCAATTTTATTGTTTTATTACCCTTTAATACCCGCTCAAAATCCCAGAAACAGCGCTACCTGAAACGAGCGATTTCGGATCATTCTGTTGTTTTATTGTAATGATTTACTGTAATGATTTTGATGGTCATGGCTAGGCATTATGTGGTTTTTGAAAGCTAACAGTGCGTACTTTAATTTAGTTGAAGTTATATTTGCAACCAACATTTAGTTCAAAAAATATTTAGGGTCAAAGTGAAAATGTTGGGGGTGTGCGATTTCTATGCTCTCGAGTGTATTTGCAGCTCTACTGTGTCCTACAAAATACAAAGTGATTGTAGAGCTTCTTCTCAACGTAAACGGAGCAATATTTTTACAGCATAATAAGATTAGACTCAGAAGAACTTATTTTTCTTATTCTTACCAAAAATAGCTTTTAAAAGTAAAAGACACGCCTTGTTTGTTGTTGTTTTGTGATGTATAAAAATTGCAATGGTAAAAGCCAAGCATTAATTAATAACAATTAGAAGACTTACTCACAAAACTAGTGTTAGCGTACGCTTCACCAGAGTATTTTCACTGCACCTACCGGTTGTAGTGCAAGTTTTGAGTTTTCCATAGCAAAGGCTGACAACAAACTGCGAACAATACTAACTCCGGGTCAAAGCTTGAAAACTTTTTGTCATAGTCGCTCGCTTCAAATTGGTATTTAATTCGAATTGCCGTCGGGTCTCGACTTGGAGTTAACCAATGCGTTAGAGTCTGACTTGGTCTGAATCTCAGTATCGTTTTATGTTGTTTGAATTCTTCGAGAACGTATACTTATGTTATAACCGTTTTATTTGTTTCAGGGTTATCCACCTCCACCTAGGCCATCACAGCCGTCCACACCGAACGCCCACGATCCAGACTCAGTAAGTTTATTTCTTTTACATCCCTGAATCGTTCTCAACCAGAGATTCAACGTCAAATCACTCCAGCTCTATCGATATCACACTATCTCTCGGGCCACTATATTTATATTTGTAGTATAGATACTTCAAATTATGGCATTTTAACAAAACAACTCTTTGAAGAACTGTTACATACAAGCTTATAAAAAATGTATCAACGAGATTCTAAACAATCGCCATTGGCCGTCATCAGCTGTTGGTGGCATAATGGCATTACAGTATCCGGCAAACAAAATGATGTGCATAAAGTTCGAAACAAGAAATAAAACATCGGTTATACATTGTAAATACAACAAATCCGCAATAAACTTTGATGCTTATCTTTCATTCTCATTTTAATGCCGGCTCACAATATTGTTGCCGGGAGTTGTACCAACTTTTAAAGTACAATCAATCTGAACTGACTGCTTGGATGAGTCAAGCAAGAAGCGGCCTATTAAAAAGCTATCAGCTGCCGACTAGTCATCCACCTCCGCTCTGTAATGTAACATGACCAAACTCTTATGCAAATCACTTTGATAGAAAAACTATATTGAGATGAAATTGTTTGTTGCGTGAGTTATGCTTAGCGAGTTGTTTGTTATTGTAATATTTATTTTTATTAACAGAAGCAATTTGTCATAACAGAAAATGTAATTTTCTCATCGCGGATAATGATTTTAAGATGCGTTAGCTTCCGACTTTAATTTCGCCTAAGTTTTATTTCAATAAAAAGTAGTTGCTTACTACTACGTCTCTATTTGCAATTCTGTCCTTTCATCATTTACTGTAAGGAGTATTTATTCGCGTTTTGCGTTTATCTAGGGTTCCGTAACCGTTTAAAAAAACGGAACCCTTTCCGCTTTGCTCGATCACTTCGTTATCCGTCTGTCAAGCCAAGACCCTTTTTCTCAGAAAGGGCAGGTAGGTAGGAAGGTATTAAGTTGAAATTGATATAAAATATTAAGGTACTCGCTCGGCCTGATGATCCTGTAAGTAATTCTAGCTTTTGATACTTGATACTGCAATAATAGGACATGACTAAAAATCTTGATATTCAAACCAACTTTGTGTGTCACTATTAATATGGTAAAAAAAGTTTTTAGCTAAACCTAAGTTTTAGGTTTGTATTACGTATAAACATCAAACAATGGTTCATCAAATAAATTAAGTGGTTTAATGTTGTACAATTCACTATTATTTTCGCTTTAAGTCTCGGGAATTATATTGGGCATTAACCAAGAAAATCTGTCGTATCGATTTAGCAATTACACGTAAGGTTATGAACAAATAGCATCTCGCAAAACCTGTTTGCATAAATAGCATATCAGTGCCTGGCCTACGTTATGCAGTGTCGTGGCGTCAATATGACGTTGTACGTAACTAAGATATTCAACTAACACGTCTATTTTAGTTTGAATGATTCGAGTTAATTGATTGCGGGTTTGCCGGCGAATAACAAAAAATATGGAGTGCTGATGCTGGTTCTGCATTACCGAAGTGCCGTACACTAATGGCTGAATAATGTACGCAGCTAGTCAGGAATGAACAAAGTGCGGAGCTCGTTTCCGCACGTAATGAAGCCGTGTTCGCCTTTATATCTAGACAGGCATATTCCTTTATTTTCCAACACGATGATGATAAAATAATGTCACGTTTACCGGAATATCACCCTCACCCTGTAATTCTCAGGGGTTATTTTCAAACTTGACATTCGCTTATCGCGCAATATCCATTTTGCACGTTTGAAACGTGAGCGCGTATCTAATTACATGGAATCTCTTTTCTTCTTTCTCTAATGACTTTCGGCAATAATACTGCATTCTTCCTAGTCAACAAGTAAATTGGTCGTAAAGCTTTATTGCTTCCTTATTCGCTGGTTGATACAGCGAAGATATTCCCCACAGATAAAAGCGTTAGTCGACGCAATATTCTTGATGGTTGGTCCGTTGGATTCATACAGTCAACACGTGCAGGTACCATTGAATTCTTTGTAACCGAAACGTAACGGGTATGAAAATGTATGGATAAATATTATCATAACCGTGGTGTCTTCGTTAGCGTGCACATGTGGCCGCAAACCGACCTCGACGCCTATTTGCGGACTCGCACTCACAGCTCACTCCATATTCAGCTAGCAACCGTCCGCGGCGACACTTGTCAGTAAGTTCGTTTTGGGGTTCTGTAGTACGGTCTGTGACAGCTAATACTACTAATCTTTTAAAAATTAATAACTAAAATATATAAAAATGTAACATGCTTAAGACGTTCTAGTTCAAAGATTATGTTGTCCTAAGAAAATATCATTAAAAACTTCATGTAAGATTTACGAAACCATATACTAAGCACGGCCCGACATGCTCTTGGCAAGTTATTGCGATTATTAATCCAAAGGCGCAAGTAGAGCGGCTCTCAAAAACTTGCCGTACTTGCGCTACGTAGCCAATAAATGTAAAGCTGTTTACTCTCTACTGTTTCAAAGAGAAAAATAAAAGCAATTTCCTATGCGAGATAACACAACAGACTGAGGAAATTGAAGTGTCTTTACTTCGATGTCTATTTATTTGAATTAGAGCAGGCACGCATGATTCAATTTATTCTTGCCTGCAGATATTTAGGCTCATATTATACTCGCTCACCGCAGTTGTGAGCACCGAGCACCGATATGAGGTAATAATGGTCTACTCCACAAATCACAGTAATCCACAAAACAGTACTATCCTATCCTACTATAAAATTATAAATGCGCAAGTTTGTGTGTGTGAATGTTTGTTACCTATATTTATAGTTTAATACAGGACTTAATCACGCTAAAAACATTATTTATTTACCACGACGTTTCAACCAAGTTGCATTGGCCGTGGTCATGAATTTTAAGTAGTTTAGAGGTTGTATATCTTATTTCACATTTAATTAGAATGTCAGTACCTATTTTATGTGTGAGTGCTTATTAAATACACATTAAACATACGACAAACAAATCTCAATCATGAGTGATTTATAATGCTTTATAATGCAGTTTTTTACAATTCAATATTAAAATTGCTCCTCTTGCAGGAAAAATAAACAACCCTAACATTGATGTGTACAGGCAGAGCCGGGGCGGCTGTTTGATGTTGATTGATACCGTTACGCGGGCTCGCATTGTCTCGCCGCCCGCCGCCGGCCCGTACAGCCCCGGGGAACCCAAATGAGTGGAATTATTAAACCTGGGCCCGTCCCGCGATGTGACGGTTTTTGTAATGAATGTACCGAATTCGTGCTCTCCCCTCGAACCGTCCCCGTCGTCCCCACTCGCGTCAATTGTAAGAACGAGTGCGGCCCTGGATGCCATTGCCACCCCGACTTTATTGTCAAAGCACTATAAAAGGAATTTTGAAATTGTAACTCGACCTTTTTATTTTTTTATCGATCCGTCAGCTGTTCGCATCGAGGTTCAACTTGTTACGCGAATTCATTGTTAACGTCAGTATTATTCATGATGTTATTAATGCCCAAGAATTTGTATAATTTTAGGGTTCCCATTTTCAACGACACACCTGTTAGTTCACAAGGTTTCCCGGAATAGTGACAAAAGGGGTACAGAGGTACAGATAAGATTTGAAACAATATAGGTACACAGAACTGTACCTGTGCCGTATTTTAAAACTGTTCTTTTATGTTTATAAAATATTTCCATTTTGATTAAAGAATATTTATAAATTAAATCTCAGTACACAGTATTCCTGAGAATGAAATGCGAAACGTTCAGCACAAAAACGCGTAAAGGAATTATTCACCAACAACTCCAACCATTCAAAGTACGCAAGTATTGTGAAGGGTTCTAATTCGAGTTATTTATTTATGCAACTTTATGCTGCCACATTGAACGACGACGTCTCCGGAGAAATACAGAATGTGCCGCTCTGTTACGAGTAATAGCGAGCTTTGTAAAAATGTCCCATTTTAAACGCATTTGAATGTATAAACAATCAGACACCCTACTTTAATTTAATATTATACATTCGAAAGCTTGTGTGTTAGATATTCATTGATGTCCACCCGGGTAAAACCGTGGGGCCTAGCTAGTTTTAATAGAATTATGATTAAATCTTATAAGGGCAATTAATTTTACAGCCATATTATCTGTGTTATAATAATTGTGATAGTAATGTAGTTTTTTTTTATGCGATTGAATGACGTGACGAGCTAGTCGTTCACCTGATGTTAAACAACACGGCTGCCCATAACAGTTGCTGTATCACTCGAATGTTAGTATTATACAGTAAATTAACATAAAACGAACACGCAAACTGGAAGTAGTAGTGCGTAGACTTCATACACATTATATTAAGAATAAAAAAGTGAATGAAAAGACAGGCAAAACTCATTCTTTCATAGTAAATGTGCAACGCGACGTTATTTCAGTTGAATTTTCCCGCTATCATCGGGAAAGAGACTTTAGTAACAATGTAAAAGTAATGCACGTAGCGAAATATTCAAATGTAAAAAGAGAGGCAGCGGTGCTTGCCTGCACGCTCCATAATAAACGAGATTGAGTGGGGCGGTCTCCAGCAGACACAAATGAATGACGGTAACAGCGTGCAGCGTAATCAGCCGACGGCCGACGTGCGTTCGCATGTAAAAAACAAAGCAAATATAGGTACCATTTTATTCTGTAAATTTCAGGCAAAATTTGACTAGAGCGACACGCTTAATGAATAAAGTATTATAATGTCAGCTAGTTTTATATTCCATACTATATTCTAGTTAAAAACTTACATAACGTGCATGTACATAGATTTAGGTTAGTCCGTAGGCTAGCCATTAAACTACGTATATCCCTACTTATAAACGTTATGTTAATTTAATCAATGCTTAAAATGTCCTTTCAACTTTTCACTGACACTTGTCAAGAGCAAACATGTTTTCATTGATTAAATTTAACTTTTTAAATGATGCCTCATATGTCTTCAGCTTTTTGAAAACTATTCTCGCTGACGCTGTAAAGGTCGATAGGGACCAACAGCATAAGTCCGTTTAAATCAGCACTAGGCCCAATTTTGAAGGCTTTAGTTGACAGTCTTTAACTTACTAAAAATGTACCCGTCTCTTATATTACCGTCTATTAGACAAGGACAGCAACAGTTTTAGGAGTTTTAGATCTGTCAACTAAAGCCTTTAAAATTGGCCCCACTATCCTCGTAAAAATACAGATGTACACAGCACAACACGTAAAATAAATAATAGCTTATAATTTAAATCTTACGCTCACGTTCATTGAATTGATCTTTGGAGGACTATAATAAAATTAATAAATGTATATAGTAATACAAATAAAATGAACACTGAACCGACAATGGAACGCATAGGATTCTTAGAAATGGAAAAGGTTTTCACTTGTAACTTTGTTCTCGTGTTGCAAGACTTTCAGGTAGTTAGTTGCCTTCTTTATTTAAATTAAATACATGACCTGAGGAGCGGGTAGTTTGTCTGATGTTCTTCTTCATGACAACAGAAAATCGGAATAATATGTCATGCCACTAGCAATAACTTTTATTAGAAACTTGCATTAATCTTTGATTTCATTTAGCTTTTAGTCAATTATGTCTCCTCTCTACAGGATGAAGAGAGTACTCGTAAAATATTTTTAGGATTTAGCTCGGTCCTTACCCCAATGCAAATCTCATTTAGTGAACAGGAACTGTTCCAACAAAATTGCGAGCAGGCAGGAGTCGGGACGGAGGCGTGCGAGTACGTTTCGTTTTTAATTGAATAAGCGGGTGCTGCATAATCCGGCACTGGCGCAACCCGAGCGCTAACGGCACTGGCGCAACCCAAGCGCTAAATTTCACGTTGACTCCGTTTGGGTTTGTTCACCAGTTTTTGAACCACCTCTCCCGTCACTTACTTTCTCTCGCTCTCTCTATCCGTTCAGGTTTTTGGATGGATTATGGATGCCTGTTAGCTCAGTTGGTAGTAGCTCTACCTTCTATATATAGGTTGTGGATTCGATTCCCACCCGGGACAAACATTTGTGTGAGGAACATCGATGTTTGTTCTGTGTCTGGGTGTTATATTCTATAAATTATTTTAAGTATTCTATCAGTTATCTATCTGTTTCCCATAGTACAAGCTATGCTTAGTTTGGGGCTAGATGGCGCTGTGTGAAATTTCCACACATATTTATTTATTATTTCATCAACACGAAACCGCCCACCTTTATTCTCTGGTTTTATTTAATTTTATAACTGATTGAAATATGCTATATGAGTTTCCATTTAATTAAACGATCGCGCTAGTTTCCGAGAACGAATAATATATTTTCCATTGATATAATTTTACCTCTCCGCATAGCATATATTTTATTTAGTCGTTTGGACTGATGGATGGAGCGGCCGCATTCGGCTCGAATGTAATTATTGCGGTTCGATTTCGATTATGCGCCGCGAGGCCGCTCGCGAACAAAATGTGGTCGGCCGCTCGTTTTGTTGCATTTTAATAATTTATGCTCGGGACCGGACCAGATAAAGCCTTTCCGTGTTATTTCAATTTTGTATATTATGTGTTCCAATTTAACTCGTGTTTCATTTTGTTGGTTATCTGTCAAACGCCATTGTGATGAACGAACTGAATTAATTAATTTTGTGCATGCTGAACTCTGTTACAGTACAGGTAGGTTAGGTCTTAGTTGACAGATCTACAACTCCTAAAACTTTTGCTGTTCTTGTCAGAAGGCAATATAAAAGACGGATATATATTAGTAAGCTAAAGACTGTCAAAACTAAAGCCTTCAAAATTGGGTTTATTATATTACTTATATTCGTTAAACGCATTAAAATCCAATATTTTGCTGGAAGTCCCTTATTACTAAATTATTAAGTAATAAACTTTATAATTTAGTTTCGTGTGGTACTGCAACTGCAACCGTTATGACGGCCATGACGCTTAACATCAAGTGATCCACTAGCTCATCACGCCATCCGTTTAAAAAAATATGTAGAATCTAAAATTTTGTAAAATAAGATGAAAAGAAGCACTTGATACTCGCATCCCTAGGGTTCCGATACCTTTAAGCACCTCAAGAGCAAGTGTATAGCAATACCCGATAACCTATTCTCTTTTTACAGGGCAATGAGATCACGGATCTTAGTATTTATTCTGAATTTAAATGAGAAAAAGGGTGTTGGGGTCTAGCAAAGATCCCTTTCCTTTAGCGTTAACGCCAAACGATAACTCAAAATCTATGGGAATGACATTACTTGAGGAAAACTTTTCCGCAGGTAATGTCATAGCTAATGTCATTCCCATACATTTTGAGTTATCGTTTGGCGTTAATGCTAATGGAATGAGATCTTTGCTAGACCCCCTGGACAGACAGAAGGACAACAAAGTGATGCGTTAATAAGGGTGCGGCTTTTGTCGGAGCACTAAAAACATTTTGTACTTACATGAAAAATATAAACCACATAGATATAGAGCTCTGCCGTCATTATTCTGCAAACCAAAGTACTCTGTGAGTTATTAATATTGATGATAACTTCCTTTTTGAATCATCATCATCATCATCAACAGCCTGATGACGTCCACTGCTGAACATAGGCCTCACCCAGTGCGCGCCTCTTTGAGCGGCTGCTCACCTCCTGCAGCTATCGGCACCCCGCGGTTTTAACCAAACTACTACTACAAAAAAACAACCTAGGTAGCCTAGTGGTGGTGGTTGTGACCCTTGGTAACAAAAAGTTGACATGACTTGCATTTGAAAAACCAAGCTTTGAATGTACTGAACGAACTAACAACATCTGTAGAACAGTGCGTGCCTGCCAGAAATATGAAACTGTCATGCACGAATAAATCCAGTAAGAAATAACCCAATTATGCGTCGTAAGGCGAGCATTTTAGCAACGTTGTAAAAACGCTAGAACCCCGGTTACGAGGCAGTAAACCAAGCCAGGCCGCTTGCTCATTTCTATACGATACAGCCGACTCAAACTATCCTGCAATGCATTTTGCACTACTGACTTTGTTTGGCTAGCAATGTGGACTGCTTTGCTTTATCGAACTCGGGCCTCTAGTCCGGTCTACTCACACTAGTGAAAACATACATTGTGAAAATTATAATTTGTCACTGCTTTTCTAGTTTGTCTCTAGTAGTATTCTCCAGGGATCAACGATGCATAAAAATACACTTTAAATTGACCGATAACAGTGCATCCGTGTTATAAATATGCCAATAACGCCGAACACAATTTTGTTTAAATAATCTTTTTTAATACACCAAGTCTATCTTTATTCTCCAGGGATCTTAGGTTGTTCACCTGAAACGCTAATTGAATTGCTTCGGAGGTGAGGAGACATGCACGTAATTACGCTGGAGTAATTATTCGTTAGCCAGACTGTGAGTAAATATGTAAATGCATGGCCACACAGATGAGCAAACACGACAATTGCTGGAATTGAAGTGCCAAGGCAGATGACGCTTTCTAGTCAGATTCCATGTTACGAAATTATTCTTTACGGTACTTATGTCATTTATCATCAACCGTTAGACTAAAATTTGCAAATTGAAACCAGCTAAAAAACAGCGCAAAAGATCGTATGAACCTCTATAAACCCGTCATCATAAAACACCCTTCCTTTAAAACCCTTCATTTATTCAACAAAAATATTCAAGGAAAATAAACAACACAAGTCAGAAGCATTGAAAGGTGCTCTTTACCGGGCTCTTTCTCCGACTTCATACAACGCCGTAAGCGTAACTACGTTTGTCCCCAGTCAATAGAATACTTGAATAACTGCTGTTCGTATCGTATCGTAGACCTTTACCGGATCGTTATTACGTTAGAATATGCGGATGTATGCTGTGGATGTTGTCATAAAAGCGACCGTGTCGTTTTATAGCAGGGAACGGGGTCGCCGGTCGCACCGCCAGCGCACTCCACCGTGCTGGGTGGTCGTAACATAACCTGAGACCACCCTTCTACAATGTTTATGAATTTTCACTAACTAAACAATATTACGGACTGTGTAAGCCGTTTCGAAGAAAGTTTATCCACCTTATAGAAGTCCGAACGTCTGACTCACTGTCGCTTAACGGAGTTCCCAATGTATATTTATATTATGGGATGAGTCAACGTAGAGCGATTACAGGATGATTTTTAACTTCTTGAGTGTAATGATGACAAAATAAGAGTTAAAAACCTAAAACCCAACTATGTTAATTAATATTATGATGAATTGCTGGTCCGCCCCGGCTTCGCACGGGCTAAATAATTTTACGCCTCCTCGCCTTCTCCACTATCCCACTCAATTTGCCCTTTCTCTATACTTTTTCTCAACTCTTCCTTCTCTCCCCTCGTCCTTAATCCTTTTCTCCTTTTAAGACATAATATACAACCTGTCGGCCGGCGGCCGTATTTTAACCCGTAAAGATTTTTGATCAATAGTATCTTATTAGAAAGCCGTTGATAGGTCATGTTAGAAAAAATGTTCTTATTTTGACATATTATATATTTATTAATAGCGCATACGTTATACACATAGTCACTTACATACCTGTCAAAATCATAACCCTCCTTTATGCAGTAGTCGGGTAAAAATAAATGTAAGAACAGCTCCTAAATTTACATCACAAGCAAGAACAAATTAGATATTTTTTTGCAACGTGATACAACATAGTCTGCACTATTTATAACGGTCCGCTCTAGTTGGTTAACAAACCTCGACTGGGATGAAATTATTATTACATCCTAGTACCCGCAGTGGGTTATTGTGATCGTGACGGCATTGACCCCGCGACCCCCGGTGTCTATGACGCAACCAGTGTCACCGCAACCATCAATCACTTGCTGCTTTGTGACATTGTGACGTTTTGCGACCTGTGACACTGGAGATTCCCTTGGCTGAAATGGGCCGCGTCTTATGCCTGATGTGCTAAATGATTGGCCTGACAATACGAACCCGTCGGCTGATTTGATTTCTGATACACACAAACGTCTGTGCCAAATTACTTGATTGTTTTGCTGCACACGTTCAATCTACTTAATGTCGATTCGTATGCGCACAATATGCTGCCGCAAATATTGCTTATCTAAATTACTATTTACTATTATTAGTTGAATGCAACAGTGTTGCATCGAGGGCTGCGTACGTTTAGTGAATTGGAGTACAAGAGTACAAGTACATGCGGCAAGGAATGATGTCATCTGATTGCGATGGGCGGGCACGCCTCGGCCTCCGTCGGCGATTCGTGACCAACGCTGCAAATGACTCGCGAATGCCTAGCCTCACTCCATGCTGAACACACGCGCACATTCTTAGGAGCTGCTTCGCGTACAATGGTTTTTTTATACGGCAAACATATCATACTCATACGTGTAGATCTTAACGTGCTTATTGAAATGAGTATGAAAATATATCCTTGGGTAGTCGGCGGAAACTACGGCACAGGTAGGTAGTATGCTGAGATGAGAGACTTACAACCGACCTGTGCTATCTACGCCGCTCAACGCATTATTATTCTGAATTTATTTAAAGATGGCCCCTTCCTGTTGGCCGCAATCCAACGGGGTATCCCCAACATTTACCAGACGATTTAATAATTATGGACTTTTATGTGGGTTAATGTATATCCACTTTTATTTGTTTGTATGCTTCATTCATATCCACGATAGATCGTTTGTATAATCGTAAAAAAATGAACTAAACATAATTATTTTGTTATAAAAAAAAATGTAGACGCTAATTGACACCATGCGATTCATTTAAGGTTTGTTACAGATTTGTGCAAAGCTATAAATGATCTCTTATTCGTTTATATGTACAAAATTGATTTGTCAATCGTTTATTATTGATGGGTACATAGAGGTTAAACTAAACCACACGGAGTGTTTCTCGGTAGAAAGCGAGAGTACCAAGTTTCTGAGGAGAACGCTTTGTGTTGTGTCGTCGAGTAGGATTTGTAGGATTGTAGAATATTTGCTTTCCTTTCACTTTTCATTGAACCTCGGTTTTACTTTCAAACTGTTTACTCAACTTACGTCTGTAACTCTTTCGTACTTACCTTATACACACGTATTTATACATACACGCATGTTATCATTATCATACACGTGTAAGTAAAACATTTATTACCCTAATGATTATTATTATGCTCATCAATATTTACTCATACAGTCGTGTATTATTACGTTATGTGGATTACAGTAATGATTCTTGTGACGTCAACACGCTACGTAAAACGAATTTCTTGTGATTTGATAAAAGGCATTGAAACAGTCCACGCCTACATTTTTATTTATAGTTATATAGAAAGATACTAATCCGGTATTATTGTTGACACTGCTCTTGTTATGTCAGGGTAGTGGTGCAGGTGATAAGCTGATCGAACGCAGTTGTTTATGAAAATTACAATATTGAATTAACTTATTATATCTCATTTTAATTTTCAATTGTTTATTTGGTGTCTGCCCTTCTAGCTTCGTAAGGAATGGAATTTTCTGAGACGTTATTTTCGAAGCTAATAAGCTTCATTTCAAGATGTGAGATGTACAAACTGATTTAGACATCTAAAATCGTATGTCCAACCTTAACTTGTAATGTAACTTGAATCACTTGGATGGCTATACATAATAGTTGTTGAGTTGCACAACGTAGCCGACCCTAACTATGCATGTACTTGTGTAGGGAATGAACTTTCATCTTGTCCTTTTTGTAACGGAACATACACCTCTACCCTTAATACAATCCGTACATCTAGATATATTTGTCGAAGACTTGCGTCGTTTGTTTGTAAGCGGGGGATGCCTCCAGATAATAAATAACGAGTGCAACGATTGCGACCGCCGCGCCCGGCTCGGGATAAGGGGGGTCCGGGGAGAGCCCAACCATTTTAATGTCCCGGCGCCAGACTTTATATTAAACATTCGACCTTGGCAGTGGCCTACATCGACACCGGGACACGCACACACGCCCACTCCTCTCTCGTCACGAAAAGAAAAGTTCATTCAGTTATTCGGCAGTTGTCGACGCTATAAATAATAACCGTGACGTGTTTACTCATCTAGCACGCTATTTAAAACCTTATCTTGGTCGTGTTCCATTGACACCGTTGAAGGTCTTTGTATTGTTATATGTTACCGATTTGGTAACTGTATGTCTTTATTATTTACACATAACGTCTATTATTATTATTTATTCATTGTTGAGTTTGACTTTGTAAATAAGTGATGTAACCACATAATCTCATTTCATTTATATGGAAAATACTGGCCAAATGCGAGTCGGACTCGTGCATCGAGGGTTCTGTATGTATAATGTACCTACACTTGTGATAAGTTACTTAGATTAAGGCTTGTATTACCGTTTTTGAGATATGAAAAATTAAAATTCCTGGTATATCTCTTAATTTCACCTTTTTGTAATGTTTATCATTCGTTAAGTAATTCGCCATAATAACGCAAACAAATTCAATCGGGCACCTAATTACGCTTCAAGAGATTCAGCTGTTTATAGGTCGAAGAGACGGACAGAACACGGGATTAGTAATAGGGTCCCGTTTTTACCCTTTGGGTACCTATGGAACCCTAAAAACAGAGATTTTGTCACTGCTCAGTGTTTAATATCAATACAGTCATTGGGTGGTATTTCATGCAATTAAAATAAAAAAACTTGTTATTTAATACCCGTGTTTTTGGAAATGTGTGTGTGTTGACTGTTGTGCACAATGATTTAAAGACCAAAGTAGGGAAAACTTCACGAAATTTTAATTAACTTGGAATCTGGTCGAGAATTTAATACACTATTTCTAAGTTAACAAACACAAATAGACAAATACTCACAAATAGTGTGTACTTCGATTTTTCTTAAATTTAAATAAATACCGAAAATTAAAAAAAGTCGGTGCTTTTAAATCCAACGTCTGAAAGATAGAACAAGACCCTTTTTTTGAGGGGGGAAATGCCCTCGCACTTACCTGCCACCACGGGGGTAATGGCAGGGGGTATGTGGGACTCGAACCCACTAAAACCCCCCCGTGATCCGTCCGCCGCCGGGATGGGGCGAGATAGATCAAGACCCAACCCAACCTATTATGCGCAGTGCAGTGCTGTGTCACGCGAACCTTTAATTTAGAGTTCCAAGTGACACTGCACTGTTTATAGGGGCAGCCGTGACGCTTAACACCAGGCGAACGACTAGCTGTCACGTCCTTCGTTTCCATACTTTTTAAAAATGCCTTAAAATGATACGTTCTTCAAACCAATCATCCTGGGTTTGACTTATTTATTTATTTATTTATTCAAATTACAACTATCATTACAGGCCTGCCCAATTCAATAGCGTAAGTCAGCCTAATTATTACATACAACACAAAAAGGAATAGATTATAATAATTATTGTTAAGTAGGTAGGTTATTAACATTCCTGTAAAATTATAAAAACTTGAAAGTCTTTCATAAATTCCTACTTATAAAACTCTACCTACGCATAACATAACAAGTCGCACGCCTTATTACACCAAGATACATATAGTACGTAGTACTATTATACAGGTGATTGGTTCGTAGACAGTATCCTTTTAGGGTATGTTCGAACAGGTGTTAAGGCCTATTCAAACCGGCGCGTTATTCGCTACCGATGTGGGTTGCGGTAAATACCGCGTGGGAGAGCGAAACTTCATACAAAAAACCGCGCGGGGTCCCACGCGATATTTACCGCTACCTACAGCGGTAGCGAATAACGCGCTGGTTTGAATACGCCTTTAGGCTATCTCTTAACCGTTACATTACTTCAGCGATGTTTTTTTTGTTATTGAATGAAAATTAGGATATTTTAAACGCTAAAACAATTTATGTATACTTTGAGCTGACTTTTTGAATTATTTAGGTTAAATTAACCAAAATAAATCAAAAAGATACCTCAATAAAATACACAATAAGTAATTGTTGGTGGTGCCGACATTTAAGGCCACAGCGATCATGATTGTGTTTCGCTCAAGTGGAAAGTGTAACGTAATCACTTCCAGTTGCAAATTATGTAATAAATTACCGTTATTGTTATTGCGCGGAACGAGTGAGTAATGTGGGTCAGTGACGAGAACCGAGGCAGGGTCGAGATGCCATTGACGCGACTTTACGTCTTTATGTTACGTGCGTTACGTAATAAAATACAGTATTGTTTCGCCAAACAAGGACGCAAAGGATGCGAACAGCGCACCCATCTCCATATGAATGTTATTTATTTAAAACAGTTCTGTTACCGTCATATAGCATAATCGGATTTTATGATATGCATCATTAGGAAATGTATTTGTAGTCCAATCTTAGTAATCTTGATATTGTAATCCTAGTAATCCTAGCAGAATCTGGGATTCGAATGCGAAGAATCTACCTAGTAGTCCTACTAGGTTTACCATGATTATGTTAATATAAATATTATACAGAGTGAGGCAAAACAATGGGCCCTCATTAGGGCCCTTGGGTTTTTTTCTTTATAAATACCTATAGTTTGTACTATTTTCGATATTATTTTCGTTAATTTTATGTGCAAGGTTGCCTAGAAGAAATCGCTCTGAGCGATAAGACTGTCAATTGTTTCACATTGTAAAGTTTTGTTTTCCTAGTTTTAAGGCTTTTGTTAAAAGTTTGTAATGTTTCAATAAAAAGTTCTCTTCTTCTTCGCTTAATGGCTTTCTATCGCTTTTTAGCGATAATTCTGCCAATGTCATGTGAAGAAAAATTTCTACAGTTATGTCAGAGTGTAAAAGGATAATTCACTGAAAGCTCTGGAAAGCCTTGAAGACAAAACGAAGTGGCATGGTTTCGACACTTGGAGCCATTTGCGTACACTCGTGCATGTTATATGTTCATGTATACTTAACGGATAATAATTTTTATTATCATTATCATGCAATAAAATTCAGAACTACACGAGATTTGTAAAAAAATCCAAATTTTACAACCGTCGCGCGCCGTTTCATTCCAACACCGCAGATTAACTCTGATCTAGCTTTATCAATGCTATCCGTCAACTTCTTGCTGGCGTGAAATGTCACGAACAAAAATGAGACAAGGCATTTAAACCGTTGATTAAATTTAACCAACGGTTATAAGTAAGTCCCATCCCACCCATAGTATAAAAGTTCAAAACTTCTGGAAATAAGAAACATTTAAACAGATCTTGTATTACCTAATCTGAAAAGTGAGATATAAAAACTCATAAGAAAAAGCAGCAGCGGCGCAATTTGTAAATAACGCAATGTGTAACGTATGTTGCTTCCACATGAAGCTGTCTCTGCTTACGATTTCTTGAAAACGTATACTTGTAGAGCAGAACTGCGATGGCTGACTATAAGCTTGCAGGTGTTCAGTATCACTTGGAAACTGGTCGGGCATCCGGTCCACACCGGGCGCAACGTCCGCCAACCCCAACAGATGGCGCCATTCGCATTACAATTTAGTTGATTTTAGCAACATAATATTGACTCCCTCAGACATTGTTAGAGAAGTGAGAATGTAGTTCATTCTAAATCTTTTGCTGTTAGAGTTACTTTTCGGGGTAACAATGATTATAAGATCTTCTATATGACACTATCAGCTGCGAAATAAGTTGTCTAATTTCAGGCCGGCCGATCCTGGCAGCTTATGTAACTAATGGCGGTATAATCGTTACAGCGGAATCCCATCGTAAACACGCTCGCTAACCCACTAAAACATATTTCTTTTATTTTGCCGAGCGACTGCCTTCGTGCCTCGGAATTTACTCTTGCCCGTCGCTTTACAGAACAGGTTCCCTTGGCCGCAGTGTTACCTGACGGTATTTTAAACCCCCTTCCAATGCTTTCAAAAGATGTTCGGATTGGATCGATATTGTCTAGTCTAGATGGTAATAATATTTACATTTTAAAATTTCGTGCTTATGATTTCTGCTTTAACTGGGCGTTTAATACCCGCTATATAAATGGCCGGTAATAGCCTATGTAGTGGAGTCCAAGAAGGAAATTTGGGGATATGGTGGTAAAACACAAGTATACGACACAAGACCAATTTGTGCTTTTTCTTTAAATGATGAATTTCATGCACCTATATCTTGCTGGTAAATTGGCTAATTACCGCGCTTGGTGATGGACTGTCTGCGCCAAGAAGGGGGCGCGCGTCCCCCTGCGCCCCTCCCCTGTATCCGCGCCTGAATCTAGTCAATAACCTTAAAACTTCTTGTAGGATGAGACGTGGATGATTCGTCCATGGATGAGGCTTTTGGGAGTTTTGGGTACCAAACAAAAATCAGCTTGCAACACAGCCCAGCCAGCACACAGCAGCACAACATTTTCCTACGCTCGAGGGAATACTGAATACGTGAATACTAACGTTTCTGAAATATTTCGTCGTGCATAAGCTACATTACTCAATTTGAAGAATCTAAATTAATCATTTTAATGAGCAGGCAATTAAATAGGAACTACGGCTGTTTGGTTGGGGCACTTAAAGCTATGCAATTATTCTTATTGTATTGGATGCTATCAATGATTATTATAATGCGATCAAGTTTTCCGAAAATAAACTGTGTTTCAGCTTGTTGAAGGAGAGCTAATCTTTTATGTTTTTACCCGACTACGGCGAAGCAAAAAGGAGGATGGAGGGGGTATGATTTTGACCGGTATGTATGTATGTGTATGTTCATCTATTCCCCTCATAACTTCTAAACTACTTATCATAATTTGACAAATGAGGTATTGTTTTGTTGGAAGTGTCTTAGTTGTCCGATGGTTATAGTTATAGGATAATTAATTTATGTGATGTCACATTCATTTGAATATGGCGCCCCTAGAGAAAACCAAATCGTGAACTAAAAAATAACTTCACAAGTATCATCCTTCTCGTTAGAATTGATCACATAAGGAACTAGTAACAAGATCGTCTAAATAATAAATTATATTGAAGTAAATTTAACCTATTGAAAAATTTAAGTATTCCATGCCATAATGATTATCGCTAACGAATACTTGTGCCGAATGATTAGTTTTCTATGTTAGTATGTTCATAAAATACTGGTTTTCTATTTGATAAGCTCATAAACGCCATCTTGCACGATTTGACAGCAACCACTTATTAGATCCACAATAGCAATACACTCCTTGGCGCCTTCGTGTCGTTGTCGTTGTCGGCGTCGTCGTTGTCTTGTGTGATTGGGAGTGGGACACACTTTTTCTCTTATTTCTTGAGAAAAACTTATAGATGTTACCTTATGTATTTAATGTTGTTATGTATTATTCTAATCTTAATTCTATAAATTTAAATTTACACAGTGGTTTTATATCACTATTTATTTTATATTTACATAATTTATCTGCCTAAGCACATATCCTAACTCCGTCAAGTGCTGGAGTTGGTCACTTCTATCATTTGTCGTTTCAACATTGACTCCCTTATAAATATTGTCTACTATCACTACACATAATCATTAATCATCTTTCACACAGTCCAACATACTTTAAAAAAACATACTCTAAAAACTTTTTCAAATCTATCTACTACTTTTCTACTATTTTCTTGTTATAGCTTTTATACCACACCTCATGAAATGTGATGCATTTTTCAGACTGATGTCTGAAGTTTTTTTTACCATATCATTTAAGCCAATTTTTTTTTAATAATTTGTAGGCATAGCATTTGTCCACCTATATAAGAATAAAATTAGTACCACTTCTTAACTGCATAAACACTCAACATACAAATTTTATTATAACGTAGTTATATGCTAATAGTCTCTTATTACTCGGTAATAATATGTATAATTAAGAGAAGTGGGCACAGTGCGCATATGCGTTGACCTGTATTCCCGATAGGCCATCAATGTTTGCAATGCGACAGTAATGAAATGAGGACTACCTATATTGACGGTCATATTACTATTAGTTCGCAGTCGCAGCCAATCGATATTATCTAATGAAATAGTTGTACGTGCCGTTTGGAATTTAGCTAACTTAACGTACGTATCAATAATATCAATTGCCCTATCTCAAACTAGTGACATGACGATTAAATTAATTCACATGACATATAAATAATAAAATCTAGGTACATTACAGAGAAAATGCATTCCTTATTAGATAATACAATTCTTGATTGTAAACCTTAGAATAAGTTGTAAACCTTTGTTTATCTTTACACACACACACACACATACATAAAGTTATAGAGCTCTCGTTCGTTTTCGTGAATTGTGAAGCGTAAATAATTTACTTGTGCGTAGTGTACATTTTACTGCTTCAGTAGTTTTATTTGGAACTACTCTGAATCGGCCGGCCTTGATGAGATTACAGTTGTTTATTTACTTTGTGTATTAAGATTATTAATGCTTTATCAGCGTTCTGTCGACGAAGAAGCCAGTGAGTTCAGAAGCACATTATATTTGATATCGTTATTTTGTGAGATATTGATGCAAAGTATTCGCCCGACAATATAACTGGTTGAGTTGGATAGTTGGTAGAATGCGTGCAGCTCGATGCGACCCCCCGCTCGCTGGCGTGCCCTCGCTCGTGGTAGCTATACATATGGGTCGGAGCGAGTGGCGTGCCGTCGCAATATCAGCCCGGTGAAATCGCTCGCCCGCCCGCTTCGTCGCAACACACGCCTCGCCTGCGCCAGTCGCCGTGCGCCAACTGAAACGCGCGCACTTCTAGCGCAATCGAATTCACAATATTCTTCACGAATCTCCCTTCTCGGTTAGCCTCTATCGCTTACTTCTCATCATTCCCTTTGATTTGTGGTGGTTCACGATCTAAAATTCTCTTATGTGATAAATTCACAGTTGAAACCTCCTGTACATATATCGTTGTGTGTGTATGTGTGTGATAGAAGTGCACGTACGAGGCTCGCCCTAATTATTTCGGCGCCATCGTTTCGGGAAAGAGTAAAGACGACTATCATCATAAGGCTGCCTACGAATACAGTAAGTATCGCGTCGACCGCATGACTCGATGTAAAATGGGACGATTCTTATCTACTGTCGATGTGTGTGTGGGTGTACTGACGAGCCGTTCGTCTGTGTTGCGTGACATCCGACCGCCTAACGCCTTCGTGTCGATGTGTGCGTTGGCTCAATACTTGATTCTATTTTGTGGCAGAGCCAGCTAGATGTTTGTTTTTATTATCATATGACCAGCGAATGCTGTTACTTGAATTCGGTGGTTGAATATACGGTGTTGGATTTAACTATAAAACAATAAGCTTTAGTAAAATTTAAATGGATATCCAATTTCAATTATCACTCAGTCCAGGAGCCTTAGGAAAATGTATCCGTGTTTACGATTTTATTACAATAGTTTACAGTTTGACATAGATCGTCATTTTCGTTAGTTTCTTGGATGGATGTTCCTCGTCTGCGATGGCTTGGTGTGCCGTGTGTTCAACCAGCTTTCTTTCGCCGTCGGCAATCTTCGTAGGCTTATTTTTTCATGTAGGTTCTTTCTTAGATAGGTATATTCTTTTATCGTGTTGGTCTTGCTGGTTGGTGTAAGTACAGAAATTACATTTCAACTTTGATCATCTTTGATCCTAATCATTCTGACTTTTAATATAACTTTCCGTCTGATTATTTCATAGGTATATATTGGTTTGCAATGACTGTCTAGCCATAAATTGGTAACTAACTACATATCAGGAAAATTTAAAATCCGTGTCAGTGATCGTATCTCAATCCTTTTTCCTTCTTATTTTGCATGGAATGGATTTAAAGTGGTGGTTGCTAAAGTTTTTAGGAACTATAGGTAGTAGGATTCTTTATTAATTTTATATACAACAAATCAAAAATGTCTGTCGCTGAGTGACCTGATTTATCACCAAATCTGTAATAGCCCAGGATGAAGTTAATAACCTTTTATTAAAAATTAAAAATAAGATTACATGATATTAGGTATATTGTCTATGTGCCTATGTGATCATTGGGCGTTACATATATAAAAATATGAACAGTTATAGTCCTGTACACTGAGGCAAGTATTTGAAAATGGATTCAATACATAGGTTGGTTAAGGTTTAGAAAATTTTAACCTTTCATAGATTTCATTTTGTAAGATCGATCGTCGGCTGCAGGTCGAGACCGAAGTCGATGAACTTCGACTCGATGCCTTCTCTCTGGTACTCCTCCTGCACCAAGATGAGCATCGTGTGATTGAAGAGCTTAGTTTAAACAAAAAACAAGAACAAAAGGAAAGCATTTAGTAGGTACAGGTTACAGCTTTACTTTGTAGTACAAGAAATTATGACTTTGAATTTAGATAGATGATAATCTCTTCTCGTACCATCTCGTACCTACACCTATATTCATTTTAGAAGGTATGTACCTACATAATTATATGTATTTGTAGATAGATAAACTCTTTATAAATTCCCCCACATCACAAATCATGTATGTAATGGTAATAAGTAACTTAACAGTACTTCTATGGTTGCTAGGTATTAGCTCCATATAATTAATCTCTGTGGCCTAAAACTGACGTCACATACACTACATAATTTCATGGTAGCTCCATCGCTAAGGCAGGTCCGCCAAAGTATCATGATATTTTTAAGTACAACATAATAATTATGTTGTATATATATTCGGTACTAGGTATATGAAGTTACTTTTGTGGGAACTCATTGCGTGATTGGGCCGTCTCTATCTCTATATCTTATAATGGTTATATTGGCATTTTTTTGAGACATTTTATTTTGGATTTCACGATTGCCCTGTACCTACATCATTTATTTAATTATTAAAAAACGTCATTTATGTTCCCCAATATTAACTTTCCCAGTACTTAACCGAAATTGGGTTTTAAATAATTTTACAGTTCCTTGTATTGTACGAGGCTGTAGCGACGCGATTACTTAAGAACATTGTTATCGTTCGTCGGTTTGCACATGTGTTTGTATAAGTTTCTGATTATTTAATGCGATCTCACGCTCGACAAGTTCAATTGAATAATGTCTTAACCGTCTACAACGATATGGATGAATCGACGATTTTATTCGTCTCGCCGTAAAAACTATATACTGCGGGAGAAAACGGCGGCGTATCGCGCATTCCTCTTCTGTTGGTGGCTCATACAAATTATACGATGTGTGTTACGTATAGCTAGGTAGGTGGGCCGTCATTATTTATGTTCTCTAACAGTCGACTCAGTGGTGTGGGTTAAAATCGGAGCAGTCAGCTGATCGTCCGTGTATGTGTGTGTATGTGCGTTCTTCGGGAAACACCTTTCGATGACGTGTGCGAGCTCCGTTTAATTGGACATTCACATTGTTCCCTCGTGTTTTTTCGTATCGTCATAATGATTGATATGCATGATAAAGATATGATGTAACGTAACGACATCAGTAGTCAATACGAATATTTTTCGTTTCTGAGATTTGTTTTCATTGATCAGAGTAGCATAGCAATACGTATGCCTATAATATCTATACATTCTCTTTACGATTGATATTGTTTATTATCCTCGTGAATGACAGTCTCTAATACTACAAGTTTCCTTAATTGCGACTCAGTTCTGGTTTAATGTCGTTCTCATCCTCACGTCTTCCATTTTATGTAGCTTGTAATAATACCACAATATACCTATTCCTGCATTTCCTGCAGTTTTCTGGCGTCGCATCGCTTTCATAGGATGATCAATTTGTGAATGAGATGAAATCTTGTCTTGAGTATGTACCGCTTCACGACTGAGCATAATTCCGTAATACGGGCCTTTATAGTGATAAGAACACGTTGTAAATCGTGATTCCTATGATAGTATTATACTATTAGAGAGAGAACAGAGAACATTCTACATCGCATCGCGTGCTGCTTCAAAAGTTGCAAATTCTGAAATTACGGCTGGTGTCTAGGAGTATATGTAGTTCTTGTAGTGGATTGTTATGCTGCCGGTAGGTAATTAATTCTTTGCTCTACGTCATTCTACAATCAAACAATAGTGGAGTCGTCGGGGAAAGTTGAGCTCCGTGTCGCTTCATCCACCCATCCCCCTCGGCCCCCTTCGTCACAAATAAATAAGCCAGAGCCGACAACAACAATAATAATAATTCGCTCGGGCTTGATCAGCTGTTTTGTCGACACCGACCCGAGTAACAGGTGGCCTATAAAGACATTCAATAAAGTGTGTACCACTTGCCTTCCTTGCGGAACCGTCTATTTTACACAAATACACTCAACCGATCACCCACACATAGATACCGGACGCGGAACCGCTGCGACCTCAAGATAAACTTTTTTACCGGATCGTATTCCCAGTTACTCGTTATGACTCATCTTCATCTAATTCATTGATATTGATGACTCATATTTAACTCACCATAGTAGTAAAACTACACGCTAATTTATAGCTTTATAGAATTTAATTGCTGGAGTTCCAATAAAACATTCTAAAGCAAAAGCATGAGTAAAGCATAATAAATTGTAAATCCTGCTATTTTAAATATTGAAAGCGGCTAACTCGAGAAATTTTAAGAATTAGGTAGCTCTTGAAATTAGATCTAGAGTTATGTTTCTAAGATCAGGGGGATGAGGGTGGGTGAGGGTTAGCGACCTTTTGTCCCCCGAGCACGTGGTACTTGTACAAAATTATCCGAGTTTGCAAGTGTACTTACCCAGTCGTATAATTTAACCCGGTCTCGTCACAGGCAGAGGCAGCCTAAATGCCTCTGGGCCTGGGCGCCCTCCCGCCTCGTGTTTACTTTTCATTTGCTCATCCTTTATTTTTGTCGTTTAACTAATCAATCTCTTTTGATGTTCATAGTTCAAAGAAAACTATATTTTTGTTTTATCTCTACATTTGATACGTTTCTTTCCTTAAAAGACCGTCCTGGTTTTTGAAAATGTTATTGCTGTCGCTCTGCTCTTCACACGTATGATAGATACAATAGAGCCCATGAGTGAATTCACCTACATTTTAGCGTTTCGGCCGCCAACGGTTTTCTTGTCTGGCGTCTTTATCTTTCTATTATAGTTCTACCTTCCTCTAAGGTTTTACCTACCTTAATGCGTCGAAGGCTCGAATGGTCCAGTGCAAGTCTCAGTATTCCGCTCTCAATAGCGCGGTCTCCGATATGACGAGCCGGTTATGCAATGTAAATGTTTACGTACCTACTACACGTGCCCGGTACCACGTGTGCCCAACTGAGAACACTAGCCTTGTGAATTATTTATTTACGACAACATTTTCGCACGCCGGTCGATGAACTCGAGAATGATCTTGGAACGCATTTACGTCGATTAATCTCCGGTCGGCGCATATGCAATAGCCGTTTTACTGATGCGATTTGTATGTAATGTGTCATCGTAGCGGTAGGATTTAGTAGGTTACCCCAAATGCTACCGTGATTTCGTTATTGTCCAAGAACTGCTGACATAATCAACATTTTCAATTTTTTAATATTAGAGCTGCGAGTAGTTCATTATACTTTTCTCAAGGTATAATTTTTATAAGGACCTTACTTCTTAAATATTGTCTTAACTCAAACTGCCTTATTCAGACTTTTAAGTACGATATAATATAATACATACAACATATTGGCAATTTTCTTGTTTCAGTCGTGATTTGCAAACGAGTTAGGGAACTCTGTACAGTAATAATAGATGCACCCACATTGCAAGCAGGGGATTTGTGGGTTATTTAGGCTAGTCGTAACGCTCGTCAGCGCTCTATTTATAGGGGACGTCAGTGTTCTCAAGCATTGCCCTCGTGCCACTGACCTAGCCCTCTGGTTTATAATCATCTAACTACCCATTATGTGGTTAGATTTATAGATTCCGTTATTAAATGTGTTTACATAACGCTCGCGCTCTCTAATTACTCGGTAGATCGCTCGATACCATGCCCAACGACCTCAGCAGAGTCTACCATGAGGTTGGTCTTATCATCATTATCATGTCCAATGTCCATCCACCTATCTGTACCGGTAATTTTACCAAGAGTTTCGTCTTAAGATGAATATGGACAAGTCGAAAATAATGTCCAGTGTCCACCCACCTATCCATCCATCTACCTATGTTCTGTAGTACAGACAGTTCAGATCAACTTGGCTGCGTGCGGAAAGGATATTTTCGTCCACAATACCGCAGCAGAGCCTAAAGTAAAAAGCGAAAGGTTTTCAAACGAAGTGTGTTGCCATTCCCAGTGATGATTTATAGCACTAAGGTGTCTCTTACTGTTAGCCTCATTAGTATTACAATGAAAGTCGCGCAACTTGCTGTGAGGAGGCTATTTTCTAGGTTTTCTTGTGTGATATAATTGTGGTACTAGGAGATCCGCAAGAGAACATAAGTCACCGATACTTATAGCTTTCAGAATTAGTAAATTGAAATGTCAATGGGCATTGGGCACCCCATATCGCTCGCAGAAGAACGATGAAGAAGATGGAGAAGGAACGTTCTCGAGTGGCGACCAGAACCGAAAGAAGCAGCATAGGCCAGTCCCTTAGTCCCAATACCAACTAGGTGGACCGACAACCTCGTCAAAACCACGGCCACGGGGAGATCTTTGACGCAAGAGACAAGCAGCGGCTCAAAGTGGCGCTCTATGGGGAGAGCTTTTTTTATATTGTGTATAGGCAAAATATTTGACCACTGTATCACCTGATGGAAAGCAATGACGCAGTCTACGATGGTGCATGCTTGCCTAGAAGATACCTGTTCACTCTCGACTTGAAGACTCCCAGATCATAGTTGCCTATGTTGAGCAATGGACGTCTTCCGGCTCATGATGATTATGATGATGAATTGATGACACACTAACGTGTTGTTGTCTTATTTCTTTCATTTTTGGTATACTTATCTGCATCCTACATTATTGTCAAGGCGAGGCCTTTGGCTCAATAGTAGTAGTAAGTACGCTGCAGAATTTAACACATTTTTTTTTGTGTGGACATTTCACACAGCGCCATCTAGCCCCAAACTAACCATAGCTTGTACTATGGGAACCATAACTGAATAGAATACTTATACACTTTGTGTTTATAAATACATACATAGAATACAATATAACACCCAGGCACCAAACAAACACCTTTGTTCATCACACAAACGTTTGTCCTGGATAGGAACCGAACCCAAAACCCATATAGTTCAGAAGGCAGAGCTACTACCAACTGAGCTATCAGGCCAGTCATCAGCCGTTAACTGAAAAGTGACCCCCACATAATAGAAAATCCATTGTTATGGTGACCAACAGCAGAATCAGTCTAACACGGGTTTATAATGATATTTTTAATGGAGGACAATGAGTTGCTACTTACTTCTAAGTATACTGAATACTTAGAAGTAAGTAGCAACTCATTACGATACGGAACCCTTGACATCGTACCCTAATAATTATACAGAAATCACGAAGTTAACTGTCCTGTCCACACCAGTCGTTCACAATTCGAAATGATACCGCAATAATTAGGTTCATTTAGTTGCGTACGCAACGTAATTGCTGCTTGCTGCATGTTTTCGATCGTATACCACAGTTTATTAATGAACCAACTTACCCCGCAATTAAGCCACTCGTTGTAGACTGAAGGTCGCCGCTGCCGGCTGCCGCCCGTGTCGGTCAAATGTATATTTATCAGAAACTTCAAACCGGAAAGTTCAAATATGAATCAATTAGCTCAACTTCTATTATGCATAAAGCTTGATCACATACTTGATGTTAAGTGACAATATCGCCGACACGCTACGGGTTGGATTGGGAACAGGTTCTCAAGCAAGGCGGCCAGAAAATGCTCTACCACCATGCTATAGTTTCATCACGATGTTTTCTTTTACCGAAAGCTCAAGGTCATTTCGGGAGTCGAATCTTACGAACCTCGGAATCACAAATTGACGTCAGTATTTAGTACCAAAAGAGCCAAAATGCGAATTTTCGTATCGTCGTCGGAAGCTTTTAAACTCAAGAATCCCCGGTCGGATTTAATCTGGCTTCGTGAGTCTTTCAAGATGGTAAAACAAGAATCCATCTGGATTGGATCGGTATCTACCGATGATCAAAAGGAGCTGCGTAGTAACAAGAGAAGCGAGCTTGATTTCCGAATGAATTCCAAGACTGTACTAGTAGATGCGGTAGTTTCTGTGTCGATAACACGATACCGGATCACGTGCATCTTTGGCCGGCTCAATGCCGTTTCATGATCGTCCTCACCTCGTTTCGATTGCGTACCTATTCCTATAGTACGCAAGTTATGGCAACTAACGTGCGGTTTCAGCGGTGGAGCCTCTATTTACTGTGCCGTTCGCTGGCAGTCTCTATTCACTGCTCGACTAGAGTCGCCATGTTTGGATATATTTGCGGAGATGAATTTGTATGAGTTCAAAGACGAGGACGACAGACGCGCGCGACCAACGCAAAACGGTGAGACGCGATGAAAATATTATTTGGCCCAACATTTCGCCATAACGAAAAATCCACAAGTCGCAATGACTTGCGGATCTTTTATTTACGATTCTGGGTATCAGTCATTATCTCCTACCATTGAAAATATAGAATGGTTTTCAGAAGATATGGAATCAAACGTAGGTGGGTAGGGGTACATTCAAATGGCTCATCACATTCCTTAAAATATTTGATATTGATGGTAACCCTACTACTACCTCAATATAAGTAAGGTAGTACGAGAGGAACAATTTTGTGTTTATTTGCGTCGGGATTTGGGCCAAGTGCACTCGGTCAATTTGAGGCGATCCACCGGGTACCGAGTCGGTAGCGGCCGAGCTGGTAGACCGGGCGCGTATCGCAATTTCTAATCAATTGTGACAGCTGACGAGTTTGCGCTGTTTTGTAAATGATTTTAAATTAATAGTGGACTTGAATCGACCATGACAAATGATTTGTGAGGTTTCAAGTTTTGTGACTGGGTGCAGTTCTAATTATAAGTTCAGTACTGTAAAGGGCTTCATATTTCAAACGATGGTTCTCAAATAGGAATGCAATCCACTTCCAATGTTGAACAGCTAATGAACAGGTAATATACGTATGATAGGTATGTCAGCTACGTACTTCAGCGTTATTATTGTTATTATCATTAATTACAGATCAGTAATTACGTACGCTAAGAAAATTAATAAACCATCAGGTGCGGCAGCATATTATTACAATAATATATTGGTTGGCTCTATAGAACAATACTAATTTGAAAATCACTAATCATGCTCTACTATTCTAGAGCATTGCATAATTATGCGCTAAGATTGCTATTATGCCTTAATTTGCTGCATTATCCAAGTGCACGTGATAAGAATCTTTATCATGCAGAGTGCAGGGATATAGGTAAGCTGGCTCTAATGGAGGCTTTGCGTCAATACGCTATATTTGAGAGTATTCTGAGCAGCACGTCCCGCCAGCTTCCAACAATAATAATTAATTGACTCGTCCGTTCGTTATCGTGCTTTTATATTGACGTTCCCGAGCGAGCAAGCGGGCGAGGCGCATTCGGAATGAAATTTCCATAAAAACTTTTGTGCTCCGGCGGACGTTGCGAGCGCACGTTAAAATCGTCGGCTGGCAATAAAACAGCGGCCGGTGCGGCGAGGCGCGACGAACCGAGCCACGGGTGCGAGCGGGACGGGCTTACAGATAATGGACTCTGTTCGAAATGAAGAACGCGCCTGGTGCGCCGAGTGCCGAGCGACCGAGCTGGGGCAAGGCAAAAACATCGCCGCAGTTATCGTGCTCACCGCCCCGCGCCTCGGCCCCGCGCCCGCCGCGCCCGCCAACCGGACTCGTCTGATCGACGCCGGAGCCTCTCGCAGGCAAGCTAACCTCGACAGCGGGGGGTCGTGAGTTGCTCCGCAGCTGAACAACCGACGACGTTCACAACGCAACTCTCTATAATACGAACACGATTTTAACTTGGAAAAGCTCTCTATATTTACGCGTGCGTTTGACATTTTGCTCTCGGCGACTTTTTATCTAACCACGGTTACAGTCGCTGCGCTGTTCGTAATCGAAAGGAATCGCCGACTGATTTACGATCTGTAAACATTGACTTCTGTGACACGGTACGTACTTACCTGCTCGTTTATCAACTTCGATTGTCTCGTCTTATCGTTATCAGTTACTTTTATTTAGAATTATTTGCATGCCGTTGAACATGTTAGTTATTTAAATATGTGTTATATTTACGGTTCGTTTGGTTTATTAATTGCCCATAAAATTTTGAATTTATGATTGTGAAATGTGAACATATTATTTTGATATGACTGTGTGCGATGATTGCTCACCTAATCACGTTTGTTCTAACGTATGATTGCAATGCAAGCGGCCGTGCTCTATTGACTCTGACTGCTATTGTTAGTAGCGGCTCGGCTGAGGTTGCAGTGTCAAGGTACTGCACCGGTGCTCGAGAATGCATAACGTTTAAATCTCCTGACATTATGCAAAACGAGATTACTCTCGTCTTAAGTTACCATTCCCACACTAGTACAGATTCAATAATAGCACCATTCCTAAATAGGTAGAGTAAGGATTTATTTACTGGATTGTTAGAAGATAGTCTTGTAACTTTTACAAGATTTTATCTTCTATCAATCCAGTATTATAATGCATCAATTCGATAATTTCTACCACTACATACATTGAGGTATGATATGATACAACTGCATAGCTAACCTAATGTTTGTTTGATTAGGTACCTATTATAATGATTTTAAAATGGTCTTACATTACCTATCGTAACGTTTGTTGATTTCCGAAGTACCTAACATTTTTTAACCCAAGTTTTGTCAAAATGATTTTTCTCATGAAACGTATATAGCCTAATTAAATGTTTAAAAATATCCTCGAGTCTCACACCCAATTTTTATTCCTAAGCCTAAGACAATAATCTTGAGCTTGAGGCTTTGCTTGAGTCAATTCTTTCCTTAACTTCCAAGTGAATCTGTCACCGCGAAATTATAAACACCGTGAACCGTCAGCGTCACACATATTATAAAGAATCTGGGGGTCTAGCAAAGATACCTTTCCATTAACGTTAACTTCAAACGATAATTCAAAATGTATGAGAATGACATTACTTGCGGAAATCGCTTTCATGCTATTCCCATACATTTCCAGTTATCGCTAATGGAAAGGGATCTTTCCTATACCCCATTGACAGCCATTATACTCTGTCAGCAGATGAACATTCAACAAACATTAGAACAATACGCCGATTTTTTTAAAGGCAGGATATAGATGTTTTAACCTGGCATATATCTGGGTTGGCATATATCTGGGTTGTCTGGAAGAGATCGCTTTAAGCGATAAGACCGCCCATTGTGGCACTTAGTTATAAGATTTCCCTCTAAATGTTCGTGTAATATGGTGTTTTCAATAAAGTGTTATCTATCTATCTATCTATCTATCTATCTATCTATATGTGAAGGCCCAGCAGGCACTACGCTGCGCCTGCATTGGAATTGAGAAATGGCTCTCATGTGAGAATGCTGGAACCTAAGCCGACAACGATGTCAAAGATAATCGAAAATGGCACTGGCTCTGGCATCGTAAATATCTGAACTGTGATTAATTTATGGCTATTAGACCATTGTTTGTAAGATATCTATTAAAATTATCGACGACAAAATTCCTAATTCAGTATTCCTAATTTCCGGCATCGATCTTTGACGCTGACGACTACGAAATCAATGAGAAAAATCTAGAACTACAAAGTGTAAACTACACACTTAAATTTGTTTCAGGATCTGACCGGCCAGAACAGCAATGACTCGGGCGGCAGTGGAAGCGCTGGGCGCGCCACCACACCACACCTGAGGCCGACGCCCAGCCCCACCGGCTCCAGTGGATCGCGATCCATGTCACCGGCTGTCGGTAAGTGGCATACATAACCATCGCATATTTCACGAGGCATGCAAATGGTTTACCTATTACGTTTCCATTGCTGGGAAATTAGGTATTAGCGCCTTCTTTCACAAAGAGTGTTACATAATATGTGTGGATTGCAACGTACCCATCCTGCTTGGTGTAGTTAAATGTGACAATGCCACATAATAACAATAACCGAAATTTAATTTTTTTTGGTTCTTGGACGAAGTGACTCTTCCTCCCGATTTCCTTCCCCGTTTTAAGCTACGGCAAATTCACCCACTTTGTCATTACTTAGAGTTACAGGCACTTTGTATTATTGGTGCTGAAATCAAATGGGATTTGAACTCGTTATCGGTATCCTTACATGGCGTCAACGTTTGGTTAACATTCCACCACCATGGTCCATTCAAGATACTGAGTACATACTATGACGGGAGGAATCTGTGTCGCATCCAAAACTGTCAGGTTATGTTACATTCAACCTTCAATACTTGTATTATATGTATAGCGGTCATTATCAACTTTGTGGTAAATGTGGAATATGTATACTGGGTCATCCTTTCACCAAAGATAGATAAGCAAGAAATGGAAAATTCTGAAATAAAGGATCGATTCCTATCGATTTCTTAGAATGCTAGCTTATTCAGTGAAATGTGGTCCCTCAAATTGCGGTACTTAAAACTCTTTGTCTGCGGATCCCTTGGATCCTTGATCAACTGAGAGTTTGCATATTCTGGGGAATTGTGGAGTATTGATGAAATTTCAAGTAAAGAAAACAAGAAGTAAAGATAAACAACGACTCCCACGTTTTAGGTTTTATTTTTCTAAATTACAAAACTCAAGCTCAAATGGTGGATAGACCTCAAGAAAGTTCATAATAAGTTTTGATAGGGACTCATTTTTTATGGAGCTATCAGTTTACTTAGCGTGAGAAAGATATTTTTGAGATAAATATCTGCATCATCATTACATACACAGTGCTAATATCTTAATGAAATGATAAGGAACGTCATTTCAACCAAACCAAAGTCGAATTTTTATATGGACATTGCAAGACAACTCGGAAAATTTACCAGTTGGAACAGTGAGGGCGGTGCCAAAATTTGAACCTTATGGCTATGGTTTTAGAGGCGAGAATTTTTAGAAGATTTTGTTGCATCCTTTGATTTGTGACGGGTGTGTTGATCAGATTCGTTGTGCATACTCCGTCACCGGTAGACACGGGCTTTCCCGACATTGACCCACATCGAGCGGGCGCCCAGAGTACGCCGTATTTTGCCCCTTTTGCGGGCGCGAACCACCCTACCCCGCCCACCTTATGTACGAGTCGGGGTGGTCGCGGTATATAGAGCCTCGTGAAAAACTTACCCCCCACCTTTGGCCGGAGCACGCAAAACAGGACTTTCCACCCCTGTGGTCCAACAAACCGCTGTTATGTGCCTGACCGCCCGACACGCCGCCGAGACATGCCAACTACATAAGTACCGACGACTTCAATGTCATTGCCCTATCCTTTCAATCAAGAAACTGCACCGATCTATTCCTACACCAACTTGCAACTATTCAAAGTCAGCGCAGCATTTCAGGGCACGAACTTTCGTCGTTGTTCTCAATCATACTACTGAACTCTGTTCTAATTATCTATTTCTATTATTGTTATAGTATCGTTTATTATGGTTTATTTGCAAATAGTCTAAGATCTATCGCTAAATTCTCTCTCCCGAATCATCTCGGAAAGCATTCCCTGATTGCACGGTAGGTCACGGTTGATGTCAGTGACGTCACAACAGTAGCTTAATCTAAATGCAAAGAATTCCATAGCACCCTCATTGGGGTTCCCTCGGAGTCTCGGGATGACCTTGACGAGTTCACCCAACGGGGCCGCATCTTATATACTTACCCAATGTGACGATTTGAAATAGGCACATGTTTACATGGGGCCAATGCCGCTTGGCTGATATAATTATGTTGCTCCTGTTGTACTACTTCAATAACAACATTTCATAATTTTCCTACTGTTCCATTTTTGCAATGTTTATTTTTCTAGCTCGTCACGTCATTCATTTACATAAAAAAAATGACATGGTTCCATGGTTCTCTTTACAATTTCAATCAGTGACGTCTTGGGTGAATAATGTAATGTACCAAAATTCGTTATTATAAATATAGACTAACAGTTCGAAATCTCATACATATTATAATATTTTATCTTATGGAAAATAGTGGATCTGTTACGTTGTGAACTTGTGATACTCAGGGGTCGTGTTTTTACTAACAATTTGCCATTCTATTCTATGTTGCAAGCCGATGGTCCACAATAGTCTACATTGTCACGAGTTTGTGTTATGGTTATTAGGGTCCTGTCCCGTTTTAAAAACAGAATCCAGGATATGATAACTTTGTTGGCCGCTATTCTTTCGTTCTGTATGTATAAACTTATGTCTGACATGAAAGAGTATTTTTTGTAAGGAATAGCTGCAGGTATTATGTTAAAAATGTATATCAAATATTAAAACCTCATAATTTTGTTAATAATTTGATCTTATAATGCGATACCTAAAGCAAATATGCCAAAAAATAATGATTTTATTTTTATGAACAATTTGTTCGTATTATTTCCGCTTTATCCTAAAGTACTTCCCGTTGATCTACAGTCCTACAACCTATACCTTGTAATTTGGCACAATTAAACGTTGTATCATCCTAGTACACGTACGTAGGAATTCCATGGTACAAGTAAAGGAAAAAAAATAATTTTGTAAGTATATTAAAGGTAGAATTATCATAAAACAAAGTTTAGTGGGAGAAACTTTCACAGAACTTGTATTGTGTGTAAGAACTTCAAAATAAGTTTGTCGGCCAATTATTCCTTCGATTATCTGTTAGTGTTAGGTTGTTAACTTGTTAAGATATTCACTATTAGCAGCGTTTTACCTGAAATAAAACGCATATTAAAATACTTACCTTACTGGAACCTTATATTGAGAATAGCATTTCCGTTTCCGTCGATTTCCTGCCAGTTTTTCCGTACTTTTATACCTCGGTTCCTGTAAAGTGGCGCCACCTGGCGGATGCGCAGCATTTTAGTTTACTTGGAAAAGTGCAGCGCCATATTGGATCATTGGCTCAATTTTCACCAGGCAGAAGTTAAGTGAAAGGTTCCAGTAAGGTAAGTATTTTAATATGCGTTTTATTTCAGGTAAAACGCTGCTATTAAATAACTGTACCGTTACTGGAACCTTATATTGAGACGTGTTTGTTATCGCCTGGTGACGCCACTTTTAAAATAATTAAGTATTTAGATCCTTATTAAAATAACGCCAATGTGATGTGATGTGGCTTTTATGTGAAACACAGTAGATAAGTGTGGTTTTCTATTTTGAACATTCAAATATAATTATATATTACGTAACAAGAAGTGCAGTGAATAATATTCACACTAAGGCAATTTAGATTGTCAATTCAGCATTATGAATTGTGTTACAGATTGTAAATCATCGTATATGTTATTACCACTTCATGCCGGTAGACCTGATGAAATGTATTTAGCTGCTTGCAAATTGCCCTGCGCCAAAACTTGATTGAGAGAGACTTTGTCTAAATATTTTAATACTACTGCTGATACTTTGAAGATGTGGTTTGATGCCAGCCTCTTCAAACAGAGTTTTATCTCAGCCAGATACTGCTATGCGCGAGGTGGTTTTGCAATACCTTCCTCTGATGAAATAAAACCTGACGTTTTATATTTGGTGTTTCTATCCAGAATCAAGCATTAAGATTTTTACGGTTTACATGGCTATCTAAAGTAAAAATATAAATATTATATATTCGACAGACTTCAACCTTACACAACGATTAAAATCTTTTCTCAACAATGCTTTGTCTGATATTTTCAGAACAAAGTAGTAATTGCAGTATGATGCGATGCCTGAAATCAATTGCTTTTGTCTAATAGGTACAACCATATAAATCAGCTGGCATTCCATCATCATAGTACCTCAAGGCTTTTGGATAAGCCTAAAAAAGAGCGTGAGAGCTTACTGACTGGATCTTTCGAGATACAATGCAAGGTGGAAACGATATGCCTACGACAGAATAAAAAATAGTTCTAGCGTAATTACGGTTAATACTCTTCCAAAGCTGGCCTTCCCTGTAAAGGAGAGGGTGCAGGTCACGATCCACCACGCTAGCGAAGAGTGAGTTGGTATGTAAATTTCAGAGCTATGACATGCGGTTTTACGTCACAAACTTAAGGAAACCATAATTTTTTAGTTTAAGTTAGGAATCTACGGTTCCATCACCTTGGGCCACCCCGTATTTTCAAATTTCGTGAGCTGAATGCTCCAACTGTTGATGATTCATAAGTCGTTCAAGATCAACCATGCTTGAAGTGCTCGGGCATTAAGATTTCCAAGCTTTCACATCTTTGTGGGCTTAAACATCACAAACTCGCCATTTGGCCGATGTTGGTGAGTCAGGTCAGGACTCGAAAAATGGTCATGGAAGCGCCCATGTGAGTAGATAGTTCGTTTTAACACTGATAAAGACACAATTCCGAACTCCCAACCATAGATATAACCATATAACCATACAATACTAGGGTGCACTATACTTACCAGTACCTAGTCCGAATTAAACAAACCCGTTGTTTTTAATTTCATTATTTCTACACTGGCCAGTATTATTAGCAGGTGCCACTCTGGAGGATGGCGATGCAGCGATAGATGATCGGCATGACTTGCATTCAGCATGAATGGACGTATCATGACATGTGCTGATCTAATACTTGCAAAAGTTTATTTAGCATATCTATAGTTCCATTATTGGGCGACCTGGCAGTTTTGTTGTCGCTTGTCGCATTTATTGGAGACTGAACTGGCTCGAATTTACTGGGCCGGGGCAAGGCAATGATATCTTACCCGTAGGTATGTTGTACGCCCACCAAAACTAACACGAAGAGTTCAGGCTATTTTGCCCTGCCGTGCCGTCATCACTACCAGTCTTGCACTCCGAGTGTCCGGCAACACATCGCCACCAATTTGATAAAAATATGCTGATAAACGTCGTAACGAAAATTGCATTCTTGTCTCTTTCTAACAACAGTGGCGTATATACTCTCCATACTCCACAAACTTCATAATAAACATACGTAGGTATGTATAGGTGGCTTCTAGTTAGTTTTTAAAGCAGTGTGGTTCGACTGTAACGTCTCTATATTTCCACCTCACTGGGGCAAGGGCGTTGCTCGCTTGCAGTTCATAGACCACTCAAATCGTTAAGAATATCTTTCGGTAGTTTTAAAGGTTCCTCAACGTTTATTTACGGTTAAACAAAACACGAGGTACCTACCACAACAAGCAATATTTATTTTTCTAAGTACCCGACTATTTATTACTATTTATTTATACTAATATTTCTTTGCTGACAAGGATCAGCGCAAAATTTTTACTATTCTGACGAACCGCAGTGTTCATGTATTCATTTCAGAAAAAAATATATATAGTTGAGAGAAATAGGAAAACTACTATGTCCCATTTTTCTTGCAATAATTGAGCTACCCAATTGTAAGAATCAAAGTGTTTTTGGTGCTGTGCTCAGACACAATGGCAAGAAGGTCACCTCTTACAGTTCACAAGGTGCAAAAGGCCTGTCTGTATAAAACTGTATATTTTCAAAGGGATGCTCAACATAAACTTACTTTCACACCCAGTCCTGATTTGGTTGCAAGAAGTATGTAATACAATTCATGTATATGCGGTGAAATGGTGCGGCCATTATATTAACGCTTTAAGGTTGTAGATAATTATAGCGGACGGACTGATCTACCCAACTTGGATATTTGAAAAAGAGAGGAGAGGCAACTAAAGAAGGTTATCTGCTACTTTTGGAATGCCCTTTATTTTTATAGATTTTATGAACAATTACAGACAGTTGTTCTGAGAAAATAAATTTATGTATGGATTAAATGCATATGTACGTGTATCAAAGAATTGTATTTGATGCACTTTAATTTTAACTTCAAAATTATTCCTGCTAGGTGATCACGAAACTTCTATTACAATCTATAGAAACCCCAATTTGTTTGGATTTGACAGTTTCAATAAATGGTTTACGTGTATAATTACTAAGGAAATTTTCCAAATTAGAAATTAAAATACTCTTGTTGCATTGCAATCAAAGTTCCATGATCACCTCATAGGTGTGCTCATTTCATACCTTGGCTGATTTGGAAATGTTTGAGCTATTACTTCTCTCTGAAGGAGCGTCTGAGCATTTGTACGCTCTTTGCTACTTTTACGAGCGGGCTGCGAGCCCCGGTTGTGAGCCTAGCTCAGTGCCAGTTACAATGGCTATTTGAGGATTGACCTCAGGGAGGGCAGTTCCTGTGATACAATCCTGCGAGGATGGATCATTGTAAGTTTGTTAAGACAAATTTTGCTCATTGCATGTGATAACATCCCATGAGGATGGCTATTCAATTTAAGACAAACTTTACTTTAATTCACAGTATGTGATAGCATCCTGCGAGGATGACTCATTGTAAGTTTTAAAAGACAGACTTTAATTCACAGTATGTGATAGCATCCTGCGAGGATGGCTCATTGTAAGTTTTAAAAGACAAACTTTAAATCATAGTATGTGATAGCATCCTGCGAGGATGACTCATTCTAAGTTTTAAAAGACAACTTTAATTCATAGTATGTGATAGCATCCTGCGAGGACGACTCATTCTAAGTTTTAAAAGACAACTTTAATTCACAGTATGTGATAGCATCCTGCGAGGATGGCTCATTGTAAGTTTTAAAAGACAAACTTTAAATCATAGTATGTGATAGCATCCTGCGAGGACGACTCATTCTAAGTTTTAAAAGACAACTTTAATTCATAGTATGTGATAGCATCCTGCGAGGATGACTCATTGTAAGTTTTAAAAGACAAACTTTAATTCACAGTATGTGATAGCATCCTGCGAGGATGGCTCATTGTAAGTTTTAAAAGACAAATTTTAATTCATAGTATGTGATAGCATCCTGCGAGGATGGCTCAGTGTAAGTTTGGAAAGATACACTTTAATTCATAATATGGGATAGCATCCTGCGAGGATGACTCATTGCAAGTTTTAAAAGACAAACTTTAATTCACAGTATGTGATAGCATCCTGCGAGGATGACCCCTTGTAGGATTTTAAAGGATAAACTTTGTTCATAGCATGTAATAACATCCCGCGAGGATGGCTCATCGTAATTGGTAAATTTGTAAATGACAAATTTTGTTCATAGCAGTAACAAATATCCAGTTCCATGCGATGGAACGACAGGCTTTTGATTGCAAGTCGCTAAAGGTGGAATTCTGTCTACCGTAGTGTAACACGCAATCTGCCAAAACATCTATACAATCCATTATTATGGTGATCAGTGTCAGAGAGACTTAATGGTATCTTGGTTCTGATATAACTCTTAATATTTTAAAATTATTACAGGTTAGGTGACGAAAAGTGTCATATTTATATACCTCCTCGACTGATGTTTGAACAAGAACACTACCCAGTCACTGAGATCGGTTAATATTTTTACGTAGTCAAATGCTGACGTTTTGCATAGGGACAATTCAACATTATAAATAATTCATAATGACTATGACTGTCACTCTTAGGATTACAAAATTATCTTCAAAATCGATATCCTCTAGTATAACTTGAGATGACATGACATGCATTATCTATAAAACCTACCGAGGTACTTGTAGTAAGAAAATAAGAAAATTGTTATAAAGCTCACCCCTGCTTCGTATGGCTGGAACGCTTGTAATTCTGTGGCTGGAACCTTCGCCTCTGTTTGTTGCCTGAGGACGACAAACCTAAAGAGCTGCTGTCGCTGCTGCTGCAGCTAGATCTGCTTCGGTGCCGCTCTTTAGCAGGGCTTGAATGGCAGCCTGCTTTCGTTATCCGTGTGCTCTGTAACTTCAAGTCCATAATAAAACTACTGTAAGCACTACGAAAGATATATACACTGGCTATTTAAAATTTAAACTGTAAGTGTCGAACGGCAAAAGCCGTTTAAGCATAATGTAATTGGTTTACTTACCAAGTGTGGGTACCACTTACTTTTACAATTTACTCACATATTCACTTTCACTATAATATAATTAAATAATAATGTGAAGTAAAGCATATAGAAAATACACTTAATAACTTTGCAACTCACGCAGAGCCAGAGCTGCTGCGCACAAGTTGCTACGACGGGAACTCAAACGCCAATGATCCAATATGGCGCTGCACTTTTCCAAGTAAACTAAAATGCTGCGCATCCGCCAGGTGGCGCCACTTTACAGGAACCGAGGTATAAAAGTACGGAAAAACTGGCAGGAAATCGACGGAAACGGAAATGCTATTCTCAATATAAGGTTCCAGTAACGGTACAGTTATTTAATGGAGTGCTTAATGCTTATATGAAAAATCATAACTATATCATTAATAAGCCACAAACTTTTACATCAAAATCTAGAAAAACGAAAAATTACCATAGCTTTCAAAGTATAAAATATAGATGAACATGGAATCAACCTCGCTTCCGTTGGTCCACTTATTAATTTACACCATGTAGTAAGTAATTGAAATCACTTGGCTGTGGTAATGAAGTACCAATTCATTATTTAATTGTAGCATCATGCAAATGCAATGTTAACTTGCAATGTAATCAAACTACCACCCTGTCTGGATTGTCATAAATAGCAATTTGCCGTTTTGCCTTTAACCGGCTGTAACGAACGGTCAACCGCAAAAGCAATCGTGTTTTGTTAACGTTCGCCGATTACCGAACGGCCGAATGTGGCTTTCTCAAAACATCGCAGTGTCGACCGGCCGAGCGGAGACTGCGCCGCCGCCGCTGCTCCACTCGAATACCGGTTATACGACCGCAATACACCCTCGCTCTATATCTTCAGCGGACGGCCGAACGAGTGTGGTGTGCTGCCCAACCCTGCTCACGTTTCTACATTGTCCGAGGTGTTCCTCACTGAACCGGCGATGTATACGACACAGCCGCTTATAGATTGTCACGAACAGCTTGACTGGTGGAAGGTTTACATGACTACATGACGTCAACGGTTCGGCTTGTCGGACTTCTCGACTCTCCACAAACACACCGGGTATGTGAAGTCTTGCGTTAGAAAATTATAGACGACGCGACAATGCCGGGCGGTTGAGGAAAAATACACGGAGCTGAGAATGGTTGATTCATTGTCTCACTTTAGTTTAAAAAAAAATTTAATAAGGATTTCTTAATTTTCTTTGAATAAAAGTATCCGGGAGCAAAATATTCAACCAAATCGGTTACTTCGGTCGGGTGGTAAGTGATACGTGATAATGAATGACTAAGAATCAGGTAAGTATTAATCTTATCCGAACACTAAAATAGCAATAGTAAATATTTATTAGCATATTCCTGATTGATCACGAGATTTCTTATCAAAATATAAATAAAATATTTGTTTATAAAAGGGGGGAGTAGGTTCCAATTCTCGTTCCATCGTTATTTTAACACAATGAAGCCGCAATACCGCAACCCGACGCTCTCGAAGGTGAATTGCGTATTGTTCAACGCCCGCATGCAACGTGACTTTCGAAAACGACTTTAATTTTCGACTAATAAGGTTTCTTTTGCGCAAAGAACCAACCGTCGTCACTGTTATTCAATACCAGACTCTATCGTGCATTTGTTAAGGTTACATTTATGGTACGGAATGTTTGTCGTACAATATACGGGCGCTAAAAGCGTTTCGCAGTCGTCCGTCGTGCGTATCGGCGGCCGCGCAGTGGAATGCCATCAACTAAGATAAGACTCGCTCTTGGGACTGAGGCGAATGCTGCCGCTCGCTTCGCCGTGACATTTGGAACCTATATTTACTTCAACTTATATTATATCGCAGTAATCTCAATCTGGATAGAGCCTTTTGAACGCGCTCAATCCTGTTCTGGTTTAACTTCTCTCTGAATGATATTGATAGTTTGAATTTTCAACTGATAATTTATTTACAGATATTATCAGTATCATTATCTTAATGATAATAAAACTGATAATGTTCTTTTACCTGATTAGATTACATATTACAACGATCTTGTTTTCATCCTCAACGTAATCGGAAACCCGGATTGAATATCTGAATTGGTAATAATAATGATGCGCATACACAACAAATTCGTGGGGTCGCTTGGTTGGTTTTTTCGTCATTCAAATTCCTTTATGTGCAACGTTGGCCACGTGCCTTTGCGTCCTTGGCAAGGCCATTGACCTCGTGCTGGCGGGGATAAAAAACCATGGAACTCTTTTTGCCCTATCCCGGCATAATGTTTGTTTTGATCGTTTTCACGTAAACGATCCGTCCTCGCTTGTTTTGAATACTTTTTGTTTGTTCAAGGATCGATGAGGTCGTTTATATTATTTATGATCGTATCCTCTAACAAACTCCCCCTTTGCTCGCACAAGAGATTTATTTTCATTTATTCGCATAATACCTTACTCTTGGATGTTCTAAATCCGAATTCCCGCTTGATGTTTTTGTTTTCGTGAGAGCTAATTCATAGTTCTTTTATGCGAGACAGAATCTGCGAGCCGTGCGTTAGGTGGAGCTTCCTCAGGTAACCAAAAGTTATAAGATTACATTGGACTTGGAATATCGACTTTTCCAAGTTATTTGCAAGTCGGAATCAAGTGCTGAAATGTATGATTCTTTAAGTCGGGACCTGTTGCGTTCCTGTGGTCCCTCCCGCTGCCCATCGCCTAATTGTATTCAGATTACCCCGGAAAAGTGATAAATCTCTGGAAGTCAAGGTCGCCGGAGGGTTCGACAGCCCGTTCACCCCGTTCGTCTGCCCCCTCGCCTAATGGTGCGGACATTCTTTCCCCAACCTTGCTCAGACTTACCCGATTTACTATACACATTCACTAACTGTACAAACCTACCCCCGCTGCTGCCATCCTCCCGATAAGTACACACCTCACAAACGTAACTGCCACCCCACTTTTGGTCCATGAGATTGTTCTAAGATTGAAACTGAGTAAGAGATTTTAAAAAAATTTATATATTTCGCTGTTTTCTTAATTGTGTTGACATACACTTGCTTTCCATTGAACTATTAGTATATATTTGTATAAGCTAAGAACGTAGGTCACAAGTTGTAACCAAAATCACAGAACTAGATATTTTTTGTTACTCTCAAAAGTCTCACAAAGCGTGGGAGCCAGAAGTACAAATCAAGTACACAGTACACACTGCCCGAGAGGAAAAGAGATAGTGAAATAATGGCGGATGTGTCAGAGTACTAGCACAAGAAGAGCTCATAAGAGCCCTATCTGCTTCACGACAAAGAGCATATTGATCATGTACCATAATTCCGTTGTCAAAGTTCAAATTACTATTTATGCGACTTTTAAATCTTATTCCGTAAGTGCATGTGATGTTACAAAACATAGTAAACCGAACAAATACACGTCATCATTCTCTTTGCCTTTTCTCATTTGTTATTGGGGTCGGCTCCCAATCTAACCTGTACCGGCGAGCTACCAGAATTATACGAGCGACTGCCATCTGACCTCACAACCTATAAGGAACCAGTAACAGGGATGGTTAGATCAGGCGTCAGATTCTATCCAGGCGTCTGACTAAACGTAACGATTACCATAGATGTTCTTATGACAACCGGTATCGACGGCTTAACGCTCTCCGAGGGACGGAGCGATGGCTTCGAAAACTGCATTTAACTTACTAGATAAGTCATTGGTGCAGGGCCGAGGATCGAACTTGGTGCCGTAAGATTGCGAAGCGCACATGCTACCGCTCGGCCACCATCGCTTCTACAAACGAACAAATACACGTATCACAGCCAATTTATCACTAGTTTTATTGCATTATTAATAGTCATATTTTGTTGATTTTGGTGTGGTGTCTGGATGTAAAACCTGTTTATTTTGTAGATTAAATAAATAAAATAAATAAATAAAACTTTTATTTCAGGTTGTTCACCCATAGAGTTAGTAACATAAAACTTATAGCTATACTAGTAAACACATTAACAAAAAACAAAAACCATCACATTTATTTATTTATTTATTTATTTATTTAGGGGCTTACTGAGCCACGAAGAAAAAAGAAAAATAATTAAGAATGCTCCGTTCGATATATTTCAGTTATTTATTTTTTAGTAATTTTACTCCCAAAGTTTAAAGGAACTCTGTAAATAAAATGCCTGCTGTTTTATTTAAAACAAACTATAGGGGCTTATACGTAGGTTCAATATTTAGTAAATACTACAGTTAACTTGTCGCAAATATTCAAGATCTTAATCTAACAACAGTTTTTCTCACACAGAATTTCTTAATTTCTTGTCCCATTTTCAAATTGTCATTGTTGGTTTTGTAGATCCCAAGACTATGAGACCAAAATAATAAAATCTTCCATCTTTTAAACAACATGAACGTCATATTCACATGCCGTCACATATTGTATATTATGTCGCTGGATGATTCAATAAGATTATCAATGAATCATCCAGCACAAACAACAAGATTATAATTCAGAGCATAATTATTTATTTATACGGTGATTCAGTTCAGACTGTAGTTTTTTGATGAATAAACTTTTAAAAGTTAATTCAGCAAGAGCCTCAAATTTGACCAGTGCCTCACCTGATAGAAAGTGATGACGCAGTCTACGATGGTGCATAATTGCCTAGAAGATACCTGTTCACTCTTTGACTTGAAGATTCCTAGAATATAGTTAACTGGAAACGAGGACGCCGGCAAGGTGTTCCACTCATTGGTTGTTGGCTCTATAAAGTGCGCAGCAAAACGCTTCGTTCGGGTTGATGGAAATGGGTGCCGTGTTTTTGTGCGCCGTGATGTCCGGTGAAAGAAGGGAGATAGAGGAACCAGATCGTGTAATACCTTTGCGTTGGTGCTCTAAGCTGTGGAGCTTAAGGGCTTGTGCAAGGCCAGCGCGAATTCAAGCCAAAGCCACAGAATAGATGTATAGTACTAGGCCAAAGCGGGGATGAGCCAGGGGCCGAGCGGCAGGGGCGGTCTAAGTTAAACTGGTTCCAACGGGCAATAGTTTAGGTAATTTATTATTACACTGAATATAAAGGGTATTTTAAAAATCCGCTTACATAAGCCCTCCATTATATTTAGTTCAACTACAACACTAAGTTTCATGATCTTATTTAAAGTATTAATTGAATAATCGCTGTTTATTTGTACGGTTTGGAGGTAACTTTGTAATTTTTTTCTATCGAGAAAATTTTATTAATTCGTGTTTTCACTATACATTTGCAGTAGCATTAGTCCTGAACTTTAACATATATTAATTTCAAAGTCATTGTTGCAATATTGTTGACAGGACACTGCCTCAAGCTACGCCGTTTTAAGCAATTTGGCGTTGTATTGGCTCTTAATATAGCTTCCACCAACGCATCATTACCAATGAATCTTGGCTCGTCTAGGAATAGATACCTAATGGATAAATATTAAAATATCCACATCAAGCATTTTATTTCTATTGTAACTTGAATCATGTCACTTATATTTTAGCAGGCTATTTATTTAACTAATTTCAAGTTCTTCATACGGTTGGAAACTGTTCCCACCGAGGCGAGTGTAAAAGGTAAAGCCGATGTTACGTTGGTGTGCTGATCAAGTTAAATGGGTCGACAGCGCGGCGTGACGCCAACGTTCGTCTCAACTAGGCCGCTCTTGTTAACGCTATTGTCTCTGCTCTCTGTTTGTAAATACACAGACTGCTGCCGAGATAATATTTGCCTCAGTTTCTAGCAGTATTAGACATATAATAGTATACATAGATTAGTTTCATCTCTTCTGCTATGTACTTACCTACATTTACTGTTTGCTTGTTAGGTTCTATTTCCTTTAATAACTTAAATTTTTATCTAGATTGATATCTTATCCGTTTAAAGAAAAATTGACTAAAGCTGTTATCAAATTGGTGAATACACGATCTTTTGGGATTGTATATTATGTTCAATGTTGTATGTCGTGCGTAAAATTTCTGCTACTTCCTCGTCACTGAACTAAACTTGCAGCCTTTTATTTAATTTAATGTCATAACATTTTCTTTCGAAACGCTGTATAGTTAGGTTAAGTACTTGATTGAGGAAAATAAACGTCTGTTATCATCCGGTATTTAATATCTCGATGGTTACTTAGTCAACGCTTGATCGCACGAACCACTCAAAGTTACGAACGAGGTCCCGTCTCATTTGGCTTATTGGCCGCCGCGTCGCTCCGGTAGAGTCGTTAGCTTGCGGTATTGGTCTGGTTACTGAAGGCTGCGTGGGCGCGATCGGATTCGCGGAATGCCGAGGCTTCCAGTTAGTTGGCTCCATCAACTTACATTCGAACCAGTATGCTTAACTTGAGAGACTGCACTGACTGTGTACCCGAGCCCGAGCACTTTCGATAAATCGGTTCAACCGCTACTGCGAGGTAAAATGACTGCCACGATGATGCTGGTTGATATATCATCGAAATCTTTATCTTGCTTGCAGGTAAGTTGAAGTACTGTTTTATCATAGTTGGTTGTACGCCACACGGCTTTACTGGACTTGGTGGTTAGCGATGTTAGTATACGTAGTCGGACCCACATTGCTCGCGAGTTTGTGGCTAGCACACATTTCCGATACGTGATATTGATACATTTTATACTGAGACCTCTAACACAGAATGCTTAATATGCCTCTACGGCATTATTATTAAACGCGTAGTACTTTCAGATTAGTTCCTCCAGCTTTTGTCCTTTTTTGACATTTGAATATTGAAAGCGATCGAAAAAGACAAAAGGTGGTGTAACTAATCAAAAGCTACAATACGCTTATTAATAAGGATGCTAGTTAAATAATGTTTAATGTGTTAATAATAGTGTTTAATGTGGTTTGCTTTTAAGTTATTGACCTACGTTGATATGTGTGGACCTGTGGATTATTACCTAGTTGTAAAGATAATGAATATTTATTTATAAGTAAAGATAAGTTCAAAGACTTACCAAATTACAATAAATTCTCAGTCTCTGAAGTGAATGTTAACCAAATTCTGTAAATGACAGTTAAAACCAATTCAACACTTTTTTAAACTATCGCGAATTGAACTTATATTATAAAGTTAAAACGGGTCTCTTCGCGCACAGAAATCAATATAAAAATAATGTTACTCTAATTTTTGAATTACTTTTTGATAAATTTGTATGCGCGAAGAAAGAGACCCGTTTTAACTTTATAATACAAGCCAATTCAAGACCACTGCTGTATGATTTCTCGGAGAACCAGATTTTGATTTTCCTTATGTTCAGGCGTAAATTGAAGTCTGGTAAACCGGCAAAAGTGGTTGGTGTACAAAATTTAGTTAAGAGGGTTTCACGTGCTGCGGTTGTGATACTGTCGGTTGGGAAAGTAAAGACCTCGGTTCTGCGTTGCGTTACGCATGCGGCGCGGCGGTGACGGGTGCTGCCCTTGACTCGAACCGGGTTGATTCTGATCTGAACCATGGCCGGCTTTATTTTTAACGTAGTTGTCCCAATTTAATGTGCAGAGCAAATGAAATATGTACGGTTTTGAATAAATAGGGCTAAATTGATATGAAGTACGTGTCTTGAAAGTACATAGTTTGAGCTCCATCTAATGGAATGACATTCCCAAGAAAGACAAAACTCAAGGGGGTGTGACATTTAGTCGCGTGGTTCCTATCGGCTACTAACCCCTACTAAATGTACTAACAGGGTAATGCCACTGATATGATATCTCTTAATTTTATTTTACACATTTTTTGTGGTCACACTTAAAATATCATTCAAAGATCTCAGACTGAGAAAGGCATGAGTGCTAAAAGTAGGAACCTAGAGATATTTCCCAAAGAAATTGGCATACTATGCGTGGCGCAGTTTCATACTCGCTGGCATTAACTGGCCTGTTAGCGCACTTGGTGTTAGCTCTGCCTTCTGAACTCTAGGTTGTGGGTTCGATTCCCACTCATGACAAACATTTGTGTGATGAACGTGTGTTTGTTCTGTGTCTGGTTCCCATGGTACAAGCTATGCTTAGTTTGGGGCTAGATGGCGCTGTGTGAAATGTCCCACGCATATTTATTTGTTTATTTATACTAGACATGCATTTTAAGCTGAAGTGTCGAAGGAAATGAGAAAGTTTTCTCATAATTTATCATCATCATCATCATCATCAACAGCCTGAAGACGTCCACTGCTGAACATAGGCCTCCCCCAGAACACGCCACCTTGAGCGGCTGCTCGCCTCCTGCATCCATCGGCTCCCCGCGGCTTTCACCAGGTCGTCGGTCCACCGAGTGGGGGGCCGGCCTACGCTGCGTCTTCCGGTTCGTGGTCGCCACTCGAGAACCTTTCTTCCCCATCGGTTGTCAGTTCTACGAGCGATGTGGCCTGCCCATTGCCACTTCAACTTACTAACTCTAAGAGCTATATCGGTCACTTTAGTTCTCCTGCGGATCTCCTCGTTCCGGAGCTTATCTCGCAGGGAAACACCGAGCATAGCTCGCTCCATAGCTCGCTGCGCGACTTTGAGCTTACTAATGAGGCCAACAGTAAGAGACCATGTCTCAGTTCCATAAGTCATCACTGGCAACACACACTGATTGTAAACTTTCGTTTTCAGGCTCTGCGGTATTTTGGACGAAAAGATAGGACGAAGCTTCCCGAACGCTGCCCAGCCGAGTTGGATTCTTCGCGCCACCTCTTTGTCGAAGTTGGACCTACCTAATTGGACAATCTGTCCTAGGTAGACATACTTGTCGACAACTTCGAGAGTATCGTTCCCAACAATTACCGGTATAGGTGGAACATGAGCATTAGACATGATCTTTGTCTTGTCCATATTCATCTTAAGACCAACCTGCTGGGAGACTCTACTGAGGTCGTTGAGCATGGTGCTAAGGTCCTCGAGCGATTCCGCCATTATGACTATATCATCGGCAAAACGAAGGTTAGTGATGTACTCGCCATTTATGTTGATGCCAGATCTTTTCCACTCCAAGAGCTTGAAAACATCCTCCAATGCGTTTGTGAACAGTTTCGGAGAAATAACGTCTCCCTGTCTCACGCCTCTTTGCAATGGAATTTGTTCCGTACTCTGGTCCTGTAGTCGGACTGACATAGTGGCCTTACTGTACAAACACTTCAAAACTTCGATATACCTATAGTCAATTTGGCATCGCTGCAAGGACTGCAGCACCGCCCAAGTCTCGATTGAATCGAAGGCTTTCTCATAGTCCACAAACGCTAGGCATAACGGCCGATTATACTCTTCGGTCTTCTGTATAATCTGGCGCAGCGTATGGATGTGGTCTATGGTGCTAAAGCCTTTTCGGAAACCGGCTTGTTCGGGAGGCTGGAATTCATCAAACCTGCGTGCGAGACGATTCGTAATGACTCTCGAAAACAGCTTATACACATGACTCAAGAGCGAGATGGGCCTATAGTTCTTCAATAAGGTGTTATCGCCTTTTTTGAAGAAGAGCACCACCACGCTCTTGTGCCATGCCTCTGGCGTTATACCTTCAAGGATGACAGAATTAAATAACTTCTGGAGGACTAAAAGTACCGGTCTACCACCCGCTCTCAGAAGTTCGGTCGTAATTCCATCTTCACCTGGTGCCTTGTTGTTTTTAAGCTGTTTGAGGGCCATTCTAATCTCGTACAGGCTGACGTCCGGGATATCTTCGGTATAGTGTCGGACTAACTTGGCTCTGATGTCCTGAGCTGTGTTAGTAGCGGGCGTGTCGAGGTGTATAACTGTCCATAGAAGTTCTCGATCTCTCTCAGAATCTCAGGCTTGGATGAAATGACGCTACCATTTTCGGTCTTCAGTTTTGTCATTTGGTGTTGCCCAATAGACGAATCCTTTGCGAACACTTTAGAGCCTTGGTTCCGCTCAATTGCGGCCTCAATACGTGAAGTACTAAGAGCACGCAAGTCGTGTCGCAAGGAACTCCAGATTCGTCTATTGAGTTCACCGTAGGCTGACATATCAACTGAAGACTGCAGCTTCATTTCGCTCCGGTCGGCCATTAGCTCAAGAGTTTTTTCTGAGAGCTTTTGAGTCTTCTTTCGGCGTTGGGTCTTAAAGAATTTCGATCCAACAGCTTGGACAGTTTCCACCAACCCGTCGTTTAGCTCGTCCACTGTGTTACAGTCGGCTAGGCACTGGAAGCGATTTTGGAGTTCCAGCTGAAAGCCTTCGGGGTTTTGGATTTGGACAGGATTTGGACGGAGCGTAGACTTCACCAGACGTGACCTTTCGAGCTTAACATTGATATTCAATGTGGCTCTAACAATACGGTGATCGCTACCGGTTTTCACCTTGCTGATCACAGAGACATCATCGAATATGTGCTTCTTGGTCGTCATGATGAAGTCTATCTCATTTTTAGTGGAACCGTCGGGACTTATCCACGTCCACTTCCTGGATGGCCGCTTCTCGTAGAAGGAGTTCATCATAAAGAGTCCCTCCTTCTCCATGAAGTCAGCCAGCCTCTGTCCTCGAGGGTTCCGCTGCCCGTATCCAAATGGCCCCACTCTCAGCTCATCGCTATTCCTTGTGCCCAACTTCGCATTGAAGTCTCCCATCACAACGGTGAAGTATGTTTCGGAAGTATGCATGGCTTCGGATATGTCCTCATACATAGCTTCTACTTCATCGTCTGAGTGTGCCGATGTCGGCGCGTATACCTGTATAACCTTCAACGAATACCGTTTGGTTATTCGGAGTACCAGGTACGCTACCCTGGCCGACACACTGTCGACTTTGACCACGTTGTTGACGAGAGACTTGCGGACGAGAAACCCGACACCCCCTTGGGAGAGTTGGTCTCCCTCCCGGTAGAAGAATAAGTTACCGGAATTTAGGATTATCGTGTCCTGTCCCTGTCTTCGGACTTCTGACAATCCCATTACATCCCAGCGTAACTTACCCATCTCCGCCTCTAGCTCGACCATCCTTTCGTCAGCCTTCAGTGTGCGCACGTTATGTGTTGCCAGGGCCAGGGGTCGTCGTTGGGGTTGGTAGCCGGGCGTCTGCCGGGGATTCTTCGCACCCCTTGCCCTGCCGTTACCGTGGCCGCTACCGTAGCCACGGGATAGCAGAGCTGCCGGGGACTGGGGGCCGTTTTTATTTGTGCTTGTCATTAGGGGGGGGGGGTTTGCCATAATCACCACGCTTGGCAGGCGGCTTGGTGATCGCAGTAGGTGAAGATTGATTGCCACCAAGACCGAGGGGAACGCTGCGACCCATTCCCTGGATATTCCTTTAGCCGCCTTCTACGGCACCCACGGGAAGAGATGGGGTGGTCCTATTCGTAACCGGGACCACACGGGACATAATTTATACCTTTTGTCATTTGCCTGCTCTTTTGCTTCTACGGCACTAACCTTCTATGTATAGTGCGCTATTTTTACGTGACAGCAGCGGACGGATGTGGTGTGAGCTGCGACGACCCCATTGCCGAGGCGCTACACTCATTAAAGGTCGCCGTAAACAAATAGATATATAGGTGGGCGCGTGTGCCACGTTGTTATCTATGATTCACCGGCGCCTAGCCGTCTGCCGGCCGTCTGATCGCGCCGACACAATATATAATGCCCCGATAATAGCCGACTGATGAGATTAAAACGTCGACTCTCGCACGTGTTTGTGCCTACACGCATTGTAACTACAAGGACTCGCCGGATTCCGGCGTTCGCCAAAAAGGCGAATCTGTCTCGATTCGATTGTTGTACCGTGAGCAAGTTTGTGTGCAAATGAGAAACGACTGTGTAACACTTGCGTTCTCACGTAACACTAACATAACCGACTCCAAATCGACCTACATAAAAGCTGCAATACCACTTTCGTCGTCGCAAATCACTGCCTCTTGTATCTCGGCCTCGGTCAATGCGTTGCGTGCATGTCGTATGCACATATACGGATGTAATAAAGTGCAGCGAGAATTCGCAGGCTAGCGGTGCATGCCGCTCACGTGCCTAGGGAAAACGAAAGTGATCGGATGCGTCTCCCCAGCGGCGTCGATTGATACCAGCCCGCGCCGGCTTAGGCGAGCCCTCGCTAACTGTGTTATTCAAATTGTGTGTGCGCCTGTACTGCCTCCACGATCGAACCCACTCTCAACTGTTTGCCGCTTGCACTCTCGAATACGATTTAATTGGTACACCTAAAGCTAAACTACGCTTTGCATAATTAATGTTCCGCTCATACATTTGTACAACTATGATTAGATTATGTTTGTTTACAAAGTCCTCCGCGCTCCGGTGCAGGGTTACCAGGCCGTCGTTACTACTGTTACGTAATGATAATCGCTGTGTAACTTAGGAAGTAGCTCCATAAATATCACATTCATGCGTGGTTTCATTTACCTTTTATTTACTTGAAGTATTATTTCATTCACAGGTTCGACGAGGTAATCAAGTATCTCAGATTAAAATGCTAATTTGAACGCTTCTACTCACTGTAGGGTCCTATTTGACTACTACGTCATAGTGTAAAATATACATTACAGTCTAAAAAGACCATTCCAAAGAAAGAAGTATTTTATAAGGAATGGAATAATTGAACAGTAAGTAACATTGTTGTTGCAGGCACTCAGAACGTAACGATGCCGCCGCGAACGTCGTCGTCGTTGCCGGACGGCGGCGGTGCCGCGGGGCGAGTAGGCGCGACGGGCCCGCCGGTGGCTGCGGGTCCCCCAGGCGGCACCGGGCCGCCGCCCGGCGCGCTGGGCCCGCAGTACGGCCACCACCCGGCGTACAAGCCGCCGCACTACCCGCCGCAGCCGTACGTCTACCCGCCGAGGAACCACCACCCCTACCCGTACGGCGCGTACCGACCGCCGCCGCCGCCGCATCCGCCGCAACACTATCCACCGCCCATGAAGGTACACTACACACTTCTACATGATCAACTTCTGATACTAAATAAGCTGTGTAAATAAACTTCAATTGCATGCAAACCTCAATTCCTCAAACCTCATTTTGCTTTTAAGTGTAAAAAACTTACAAGCAAAATTAACTTAAACTTGTCCTTTTCCCTATTACTGAAGAGTACCATCTCATTCTGAAGTTTGATCGTAGCTCCGGATGGCGTAATTCTACTGCCAACTTAAGTTTGTCCAAAAACTCAAATCGAAAGTCAAAGAGTTTTAAATATGGCATTCAAGAAAATATAATACTGCACATTTTTGATTCCATCTAGTGCATATGACTTTGGAGTCCGAGCTTTACCAACGGCTCTTAAACATGAACGCGGTTAAGTCTTTCCCGCGATGTGCGAAATAATAATTATGTTCAGCTACGTGTGACTCCGTACCGTAACACTTGCAGCAGCAGCAGCAGCAAGGGCGGCACATGGGCCCGCCAGGCGCGCCGGGTGCGGCAGGTCCGGGCTCGGGCGCGGGCGCAGGTCCTCTAGCAGGCGGAGACAGCGCCATGCCGCCACCAACCGCTCCCGGCGAGTCACACGACAATGGCCCCGCAGCCCCTGCCACCGCGCTCGTCACCACCGGCCCGGATGGCGCACCGCTGGATGAAGGCAGCAGTCAACAGAGCACGCTCAGTAATGCATCCGCAGGTATAACATACATAACATACCAGTTACACTGATCGCACACGACTCTTGGCAGAGATATTGGCTCTCTTTCTATATTCTACCGCCATTAAGCAGCAGCCCCACCGGCGCGTTAAGTTGCGTCAGCGTTGGCCGTTCGGCGGTGGGACCGCCTAGTTTCGCGTTGTTGACGCGGGCGTTCCGCAGATGCGCAGGTGGGTCTGTAGCTTTACAATGGGGCTCTCGAGTGGCGACCGCGAACCGGGAGATGCAACGTAGGCGTTTCTCCTACTATAGGTGTACCGACGACCTGGGTGAAACCGCGGGGAGCCGATGGATGCAGGTGCGGATACAGGCGGGGCGCGCAGGCAGTCCAGCACCAAGCGCAGTAATTTTTTTTTTTTTTTTTTTTACATGTCACGCAGCGCCATCTAGCCCCAAACTAAGCATAGCTTGTACTATGGGAACCAGATAACTGATACAATACTTAGATACTTTTTTGTTTGTAAATACATACATAGAATACAATATAACACCCAGACACAGAACAAACATCGATGTTCATCACACAAATTGTTTGTCCTGGGTAGGAATCGAACCTACAACCTATAGTTCAGAAGGCAGAGCTACTACCAACTGAGCTAACAGGCCAGTCAATCAATTCAAGTCAGTCAATTAGCCAATTTACCAGGAAGATATAGGTGCATGGAATTCATCATTTAAAGAAAAGAGCACAAATTGGTCTTGTATCGTATACTTATGTGTTTTACCACCATATCCCCAAATTCCCTTCTTGGACTCCCCTACTATAATGATCTGTGCGCCCCTCCCCCTCTTAAGTAATTTCTGTATCCGCGCCTGAATGGATGCAAGAGGCAAGTCGCCGCTCAAACTGACGCTCTATGGGGGAGGCCTAGCAGTGGTGACCCAAGTATCAAATCCAGGCTGAATTGACTTATACAGCGTAGAGGATTACCTAGAACCACTCAATATTCGCAGAGATTGTTGTTCACTTTGTATACTCGTTATCTACTGATTTTACAATGGGGAATGTTTTGAAGAGGTATTCAATTCAATATGATACCGGCATCGCATTTCTACTAAAGCTCATCATCATCATCAACAGCCGGAGGACGTCCACTGCTGAACAGAGGCCTCCCCCATAAAACGCCACTTTGGACGTCTATCATAGGGCGAACACATTGAATGGTGTGTAGAGTACTTAACGTGTGTCCGGTTGGTTGGCAGCGTCCGGCGACGATACATGCGCGTCGGGGTCCGGCAAGGGGTCGCGCAAGGAGTACGGCAGCGCGGCGCCCTCGCCCTCGCCCGGCGGCGCCTCTCACTCCTCCATGCACGATGACTACGACGCCGCGCCTTCGCCCTGGCCGCGCCCGCCTTCTAGTCCCGTGAGTCACCTGGATGATGCGCCATCTGGTCTTGTCGCTCCTTGAGATGTGCCCGCTGTCTGGGACGATTGACAAGCTAATACGTTCTTTGATAGAACACTTGACAAAGTAATACTTGCAGAACTGCCACTCCCCATCCTGGTGAGGGGGGGGACAAGTTCCCTTGCTTCTACTTTAATTAGTGGTCCATAGGCCCTTGATTTGATCCTCTATCAGATCTTCATAATTTAATAACCGTCAACAAAAAGACATAAGCTCAGATTCTACCGCAGAACCTTCTTTTTTTTAAAGACAGTTGTCCAATTATTCCCGATTCTATAACACTGACACTGCTGCAATAAAAGAAAGCAGCTTATATTCATGTATTTTGATTTGATGAACCAGTGCCACCTTCTATTAGTTAGGTAAACAGCTATATCTCATCGAGCGATTAGACTATACTTATCTAGAGTACCTAGAATAGCATATTAAAAAATATTTGTTTAAAAGAATCCTATGTACTTTTGTAGCTGTACATAGTACACAACTTTTACTAAATTGATAACAGTGATAGCATAACAAACTTGACAACACCATGGTATGGTTAGTTCAACTAACTTAGGGCTGATTTTACTAAAGCAGAATAAATTTTATTCCAAGTATAACTTTCCGAGAACAACAGAGGTACACAAGTATACCCCTTATAACATAAATTTTGAAGCTTATTCCTTGGATACAATCAAAATCGCGTGTTTTTAATTGTCATTACATTTGTTAATCAAGCTGTATCCGAGAGCAACAAATAGCGTTATACTTGGAATAAAATGTATTCTACTTTGGTAAAATCGGACCTAAATCATGTAAATTCCCTTGTATAATAATTAATGTGGATATATTTGAAGGGAGGCATTGCATTTTATCATGTATTTCAGGTATTTAACAGTCACTTACCGTCCGCGGAGTCCTTCAGATCCAAGGTTTATATCAAGTTAAAAATCATAAGCATGTCGTAGAGCTCGATGCGATTAATAATTCTAAATATAACAACGATTTAAGCTGCATGGTAGTTTATATATTCTTTGCATTAAAAAGCATTTTCTGCATCCTTTTTTTTTGGTTTCTGCATTTGTGATTATTTTCCATTGCATCAGGAAAAATTTACAAAGGTTAGATTTCGCCTTGAAGCATATTGTTTTAGCTTTTCGCTCACTTTCTCCTTTTGGTGTTGGACTGTTGCTTCCGAAAATCAACTGCCGTAATGTATAAAGTTTGATGTGTAACAGAAGTGTCGTTATTAATTAGAAATTCAACTAAGTCATAATAAGCACCTTTCATTTCATGCTCGTGTTGTTAATGAATAAAAATAAAATAGACCTTAGATTTAGTGATCGCCTTTTAGTTTTTATATTTACATATAAAAAAATTGCTACTTTATTTGAAATATAGAGCATGAGCCAATTTCAAGCATGCACCTAAAATGCAAGGTATAAATAAAATAAGCATTCATAAAACTACGAGACATACTGTAGTGTGTTGAAGATGCCATGCCATATATAATGTAGTGCTGTAAAAACTCCTTATTTTGAAATATGTAATTTTGTTTCAATTATTTTTCATTTTATTTTTCAATTTTCCATTCTTTTTTGTTATATATGTTGATATAATTGTAGACCATACAAAATAAGGAGTTTTTCTCAAAACGGGGCTGACGAAAGCATGACGTAGCAAAGGTATAACGAAAATAATGCTACAACTACAATACGTTACTCGAAATTTTGATTCTAGGCTGAAAACCAAAGGAAACGACGCGGAGATTCTTCGTCAGGCCCGGTAATGGACATTTCATCATAAATATATTTCGCTTCACATATTTACCATTACATGGCTGTTATGATACACCGCTGAACATACTAGGTGATGTTCGCTATTATTACTCCGGAAATAACAATAAGGTATCAGTTTCTGACCGTTCGGTCGGTCTACCCGAGATGAGTATAAAATAATATATTCATTTTTAAAAGCTTGCATTAATGTAGACATGCAATCACAATTTGGTCATTGTAAACACAGCTCTAGACTGATAAAAACTATGAGACATAAAAGCCACAACTATAGAAATTGTTGCTGAAAACGCAAGGCTTGTGACACGTACCTCCCGAATGTAGACGGACTGGGTTGCTTGATATATATATGTCGCATTTATCCTGCCAGTACTGTAACATTTTACATAAACTTTTGTTATACATTTAGCTTTAGCCACGGGCACTGTTTTGTTAACAAGTGTAGTGTGCAAAAGCGTTTAACTTCAAAGCTATCAAATTCGTGTAGTTCAGTCTATGCCAACCTCATAGAAAAGTTTGATAGATAGTAGATAGCATGTAGTCTAAATAAGAGTGTGCCTTATTGTTATTCCGGACTTAAGTACCTATGACGCTGTTTGACGCGGGAGCCTGCGATGGTTTTGTCTCCTTATAGCAAACAAAGTACAGGTTGTAGCAAAATGAAACAGTTTGTATAACCAAACCGTGTCACTGGTAAGTCGCATGCAATCGCGTCAATCATCAGGTACGTTTCAAATTGCGCTTAATGTTAACGTGTGTACATACTACAAAGCCATTCCGAAACTGCTGACAGTGCTCATAATCGGATCAATTAAGGAAGCAGTCTCTGCGTTTTAATTACACTCTTTTTGGGATCCAACCCGGTCTGCTGTAAAAAGCTAAAGCAGAGTAGTTCGCGCCAGTTGCGGTGTCAGTGTAGTTTCGGCACGGTGTTGTGAACCGTGGTGTGGTGTATGATGCTGCGGTTGTCTGCGCCAGAAGTCGGACTCGCTGGGCAAGCTGTACGAGATGGACGACGCTCCCGAGCGGCGCGGGTGGGTGGAACGGTTGCTAGCGTTCATGGAGGAGCGGCGCACGCCCATCGCCGCCTGCCCGACCATCTCCAAGCAGCCGCTGGATCTCTACAGGCTGTATCTACTCGTGCGGGATCGTGGCGGGTTCGTAGAGGTACGCACACACATGTCTACTGCTGCACATTGGCCTCTCCCCCACTTTGAGCAGCTGTTTGCCTCTTGCATCAATCGGCTGTCTGTGGTTTTGACCAGATCGTTCGTCCACCTAGTGGGGGGCCGGGCCTGCGTTGCGCGGTTGATAAATTATTCGAAATCGATGTTTTTGCTTCTGCGCACTCGCGTGGTGCCAAGGCTTAGCCTGCTTTCCCCATACTATATTAAACGTGCCATGAAATAAAATGTCTGTAAAGTGCGAACACTTCTCTTACCGTCTCATTCCCTCCACAATCGCCATAGTTGTGGGATTGAAACAAAAACAATATTTTTTATTAGCGTTAGATGGAGTGGAGGGACGGGAATCGTATGGAACATAAAATTAAATAGCTTAACAGTAGGATGAGGCATGGTACACTAAAACAGAGTCACGAAAAGCCATTGCCAATGTGGCATTCGTTTGTTCTGCCTTTAATTGGTGGGGACTTGTGCTCTGATCATCATCTGGCTAATGATTAGAGGAAAAATCACCAATATTTTTTTTCTTGCATATGCAATCGCTATGTACTTTATCTTGATAAATCTGTATAAATTATTTGTTTATAATATTTGACTCGATGTGTAGTTCTTGAAGTAAAATAGGAAGTTAGTCTTAATCTGGTCTTAGAATATCACAGAAAGTGTTTGGCCACGAAGTCCTTTCATAGCTTCGTATTAATAACAAAAAAAAAAAACTAGTAAACTTGTTGAAATGTTTTGGTAACGAATGTGAAAACCGTTGCTGATGATGATTACTATTATTGTTTAGGTAAGCGTCTACATGTCCGATCGGACGCATCGCATCAAACAGATTATGTTGGCGCTAAACGTTACAACTGTCATATACCACAAATTGTTTATACTACGTAATTCCACAACTTCTACATCTTTATCAGAAATATGTCAAGGTTTTTCCATTGTTACACGTAAGCGTGCACATTTTTAAACATACCATAAGTAAATCTACCTAGTACACACAGCACCGCCGGTTCACTACTTGAAATATAGCATTTATACTACAAATGGCACTCCATTCTCCTAACCGTTGTAAAATTCAAACACTAAAACGAATGCATAGGCGGGGAACAGTATAAGTGTAATTCAATTCGATTTTACAGTTTCCAACGCAAGCATTTGCAAACATTTGTATTCTCGAGTATCAGTATAGCGGCGTCAGTAAAACTAGCGCGCGGCGTTCCGTGCAACTGAGACTAATAGACTTCGCATAGGATTTATGTCAGTGCATGCACCGCGCTTTATGTGCGCGGGCGCAGTAAACTCGCCTCGCGTTTTACGATGGCTAATAATTTTTTATCATTGAACCGGCGAGGCCGGGCCTGAGCCTCAGTAGAACGGCGCGGGCGCGCGGCGCCTGCGGTCGTGTGCCGTCCCTTACCGCTGCGGCCAAACAATATCCATTAGAGAATCGCAGTCGGCGGCATGGTGAGGTTTCCAATCGTTAACACAGCAAGTTATCGCCTTTAGCGCCGGCACTAAACCTTCGCGCTTTACGTTTACCATTTAAAACGTACAATATGTTTTGCGTTCGGTTTCCAGGTGACTAAGAACAAAACGTGGAAGGACATCGCGGGTCTACTCGGCATCGGAGCGTCGTCGTCGGCAGCGTACACGTTACGGAAACACTATACGAAGAATCTGCTCGCCTACGAATGTCACTTCGACAGGGGCGGGATCGACCCCCAGCCCATCATCAACCAGGTGGAAGCCTCCACGAAAAAGAAGAGCGGCAAATCAAATAATACCACCCCTGCAGGCGAGTCTCTTTCTCTTTATACAAAACCCTGTTTTCAGATTCAAAGTAAAAGCAGAATCAAATCCAAACGCGGTAACCGCTTGCACGCTAGTGGCAGATAAGCAGAATATCGCGTTACAGTTTCTTTCGAAGTTAATCTAAAGTGCGCGAGTTCACATGCGACGCGATAACGAGCGCCAGGTTCTGCATAGCTTGCATTTTGACATGTCTCTCATGTTCCTAGTACGACAACAATGCCTGGTTGTATTTATAATTATAATGTTTTTTGTAGGGTCATCGAATTCCCAAGAATCATTCCCGGGTGGCGGCGCGGCGCCGGGCGCGCCTGCCATGGACGGTTACCCGGCGCAGTATGCCGGGTACCCGCCACAGCCCAACCACTCGCAAGGTACGCCATCTACTATAAACAACAGAGCATGCCAATAACATCAGAGCACACAACAGGGCTCTACGATGTAAGCGTGTATGTGTGCTAAAATTTGCAAAAACTTTCTGAGCCGATGTTGGCTTGAACGACTTTTACACCATCTATTCTACATTTCCATCTGAGCTAACTCAATCCTTTACAATTATCAAGATTTCTGTACGATTTGCTTGTTACCATACTATACACTAAAGCACGAAGTTGACCGATTTTTCCCATTTACAAAACCTCTTCATAATCGAAGATTTCATTAGTGTAAAGCTTTTTTTTGCGATTGTCATATATTTAAAAAATATTGGTTGACTATATAAATATACCCATATTTCCTCTAAACGCATCACTAGCATCTTGAATGTAAACGTGTAATATATGGTTGTCACAAGAGGGAGTGAAGTAAACATATCGCTGTAAATGAGCTACGTACGTCGTACAACCGTCCGCGTAGTAAACGCGACGAAGGACGAAGGTCGCAATGTGTGACAGAGAACTAGAGAACCTACGCTAATGCACATATTCGGTGCTTGTTTTCTTCATTTGTGCGTTTACCCCACTAACTGTGTACCTAACAACTGTCACCGATATAGTACATCACACTGCTAACGAACCATAGCTCATAGTAATGCTTGTCACTAATTCTAACTATCTTGAACATTCACAGAGGAAAACTACTGATTTACTTATCACATGTCCGTATTATTCAGATATATGAGATGCACTGTCGATCTATTGTAGTAATTATGAATTATGACTGATAGCGGATTTATCTATTAAATAATAATATTGAATCTGATTTCAAAATGCTGACTAATCGGTACTTGCGCATATTGTGCTTTATCAGAGTGACGAAGCTATTATAGATATTAGCGCAAACTGTGTCCATCGATCACCTGTCTTGTTATATCGTAGCGATGATCTTGTGCAAACCCGTTAGTTGTTTTCATTACAAAAAAGTACTTGTGTAATTAAATTATATTCTGCAATTTTACATGTATAAAATTTTGGAATAAGTACTAGTTTAAAATATCGGAATATAATGTCCGGAAGGTATGAGTGTATAATTTGTACAACTTAATGCAGGTTTAGACTTGAGTCTGATTGAGCTAGTTTAGAAATAATTTCAGAACCAACAATATGTTTTGAAGCCATACCTCTTTCAAATTTTCATGGCGGCACAGAACTGAAAAGTAGTTCCGACGGATATTTACTGTGCTATTTATTTTGTGGTGTTTTTTATTTCAAATGCCATGCCATGTACATAATTTTTATACTATATGAGTTTGAAATGGTATATTATCCCAAAAGGGGTAATTCTACTCCCCAAGGTCATACTGGTCTGTATGACTTTTCTAAATTAATAGTTTTTCATTGAAGAAATGCCATGTAAAGTTTACGTCCGAAGATAGCCCTAGCGCAGCTGGGTGGTTGAACTTTGTCCTTGACCGAATGCACTTAAATGAGTTTAACGACCTGTGTCGAACCATGTGCGACCATGGCATTGGGCAGGCCACATCGCTCGTAGAACTGACAACCGGTGGGGAAGAAAGGTTCTCGAGTGGCGACCACGAACTGGGGGAGGCCTATGATCAGCAGTGGACGTCTTCAGGCTGTTGATGAACGACCTGTGTTTAGAACTGAATGTATAGTATCTTAACTCTCGTAGCGACGCACGTGCAACTTTGTGAGTGGATTTATTTTTTAGAATGGAGGTTTGGAAGCACGCAGTTTCAAGTAAGGCTCTCACAACTTGTGGGCTATCATGGTCCCAGTCCCCCCCTTTCGGGATAACATACCAATTCAAACTCACCTTGTATAAGCTCTATATTAATAACCCCAAACCAAGACTAAGACTTTTTTGATTAAGACTAGCCTCCATGATAATTTCATTATGCGTCTGAAATAGAAACAATATCGATTGATAATTACGACGAAGATTGACAATGATACATACATAATTAAATAAAAATCAGTAGTTTTCTCATACTTAGTATAAGGGTGGTATAAAATCGTGGTTTTCATAGGCGGTGGGCCGGGTGGCGACAATCTAGCCGCCTCTAACCCGTTCGACGAGCCGCCGGGGCCGCGGAGACCCCCAGGTACTCACCCGACTGCACACTTACCTCACCTTCCTGTGACACTTGTTCCAAAAATGTTTCATCTCTTGCCAGTAGCTTGTGTGTGGTAGCCTCACTCGAAGAGACAATGTCTAATCCAGGCGTAGCGTGGCGTCATATCGTCGGTCTCATCTAAAAATAGTCAAACTGACTCTTTTGATTTTGTTTGTCAAATAAGGAAATTTTAAGCTCTACTATGTGCAAGTTAAATCTTACTATAAATAGTGACTAGGATAGGAATGGTGAATGACCTAGTTTTTTTTAAATATATTTTTATTTCATTATATGAGCTGGGGAAGTTCTTTTATAGTTTTGCACTCTTAAAGAGTCTTTCTAAGCAAAAGAGACTTATCTGAAAAAAAAAAAGACGAGACTACTAATTAAAAGATAAGGCTGACTGTCTCGTTGAATGTAGATTGAACTAAACCTTTGAATAATTTAGATAACTGCTGGCATATTTGCTAGAATAACTCAAAATTAGTTTTTGCATGTTGGCACACCTTCCCAGATCTAGCAACAGGATCTAATAAAAATGAAATTTTTGGAATAAGTTCACTGTTTCATTGTTTATATCATTCTTTGCTTTTCTAGTGGGGCTTGAAGTGAGATATAAGTTTGTAATTTTTTGTAAAATAAGCTTTCTTGTGTATTGCTTTACAATGTTTTAATACACTACGAGCTACGTGGGAGTCACTCATGATAGTATAAGATGCATAAATGACTATACTGAAGTCCATAACGTGTAAAACTACACAGGAAAAGTAAAAAAAAAAACACTAAGTGGTGGCTTAAATTTGTGGAATTTTCGTACGATGCGGTTCTAATTATAGACATTAATTTAGCTGTATTGGTTGGTTTTAAGGTAGCAGTAGTTGTGGCTGTGTTTTTATAGGTTGCTAACTCATTCAGTTGTGTTTGTTTTAGAATGTTAAGATGCTGTATTGTATTCGCTTAAACAAAGTAATGCGCAAACGTTCATAACTTATTATTTTGTTTTGCGGTTCCAGGTTACCAACCGGGTTACGGTTACGAATATGGATCTCCCTATCAGGCGAATAGGCCTGTTTATTCTCAGTACGGACCCGATGGCGATAGGTGAGCTACGTTACAATAATCATTATTTAAATCCCTGTTCATTTTTAATGATAGACATTACGAGAGCGCCTCCCGTAACCGAACCCGCAACACAACCTAAAAGTGAACAAGTGCTTGTACGTTAAATATTCGGCTCTACTCTCTCATATTTCCCGCAAATATAGTCGAAGTACATGGAATTGTTTATGGGAACTAGCCTGGGGCGATAATGTGGCGAGTTCGTGCGTCGATTGTTCATGGTAAAAATCAATGCGGCACGCTTATTTTCTGTTGGTCAAATAATTAAATGGACACCGTTCAGATTACCGACATCCAAAGTCAAAATGTCAAATCCATGTAAATATGTTTTACAATCAAGCGACACAATCTTTGTTAGTGTTCTTTTCGTGTTGTCTGGAAGAGATCATTTTAAGCGATGAGATCGGGCATTGTTAAACTTACTTTTATATTTCTGATCGAGTACCTGCGTGAGTGGTGTTTCAATAAAGAGTTTTTTTTATCTTATAACTAGAGGAGATGTAGGAATACTAGGCGATTCGGTAAGCTTTCGATGAGCAATAAGTAGTCATCATCAACAGCCTGAACAGGCGTCCACTGCTGAACTTAGGCCTCCGCCATGAAGTGCCATTTTGAGCGGCTGCTTGCCTCCTGCTTCGATCGGCTCCCCGCGTTTTTGCCCAGATCGTCGGTCCACTTATTGGGGGGCCGGCCTACGCTGCGTCTTACGGTTCGTGTTCTTGGTCACCGTTGTTCCCCATCAGTTATCAGTTCTACGAGCGATATGGCCTGCCCATTGCCACTTTCCAATCCCAAGAGCTATATCGGTCACTTTAGTTCTCCTGTGGATCTTCTCATTTCAACTTGCAATAAATTAAATGAAATATATATTTATTCTAGACACACACAATGTAACACAATATAGGTTTGCGGAGATTATGTATTTCCTAGATGGCGTTGCAAAATGAGCGGGTTATAAGTTAAGCTCAGATCAGAAATATGCCAAAAAACCGTTTTAAATTTAGACCGCCGTAGCTACCCGTATAGCCCGTTCATTTTGCAGTGCCATCCAGGTTTAAAAACGGTTTTTTGTTATATTTCTGATCTGCGCTCAACTTATAACCCGCTCATTTTGCAACGCCATCTAGTTTTACGCATATTTTTAATCTACGCTGTTTTCTTGGTGTATTGGCATACCTCTCCAGGGCCATAATTCTGTATGAAAACAGATTCCACACGATATAGAAACCCCGTCGTTATCGTGTCTTGTTCAAATAGTGTCACACCAAGGAATCGTCAATTTTTGTGTTCTGTATAATCTAAGGAAAATTATCTATGACAGGTTTTGGATTCTTCGAGTGTGTTCCGAATTAGAGAATATTTTTCCTAAAGGATTTCTCATCCCAAAACCGCTAAAAAATTAAAATAAAGGAATGGCTTATTTATGTTGTGATATAACGAAACCATGGGTAATTATTAAAAATTGACAGAAAACCTTTAGAAATACCTTCACTTTACATTAAAATTAGTTTTGTTTTGAATATTTAATATTGACATAAGTTGTGGTAACATTTGATGGGTTGATGTTTCGGAACGCGCCTCAGTGGAACATATGATTTTGACAGTTCAAATCGCGCCAATTTCACAGTCATTTCGCGCGGTTTCGTTCTCATTTCATATAGAATAGATTTTTGCAGATTTCTTATGTAAGACAAGGAATTCGCGTGGTTTCGAAGCAAGGAATCGTAAATTGGTCATAGAGAATTAGGGTCCTGCTCGTTCCATAATTGTGTGGTAACAGTAACAAGCGGTCGGTCGTGTGTTGTCGGCAGAGGGTACCGCGGCGGCGAGTACGGGTCGTACGGCGCGTACGGCGGCGGCTACCGCGCGGGGGCGCCGGGCGGCACGCCCCCGCCCGCGCCCTACCCCGAGTACTACCGCGCGCCGCACCCGCACCCCGCGCACCCCGCGCCGCCCCCGCCCATACAGCAGCACCAGCCGCCCATAGAGGTACCACTCGCTCGCACACCCACACCCACGCTCAACTACTTACGTTCTGAACGATACACGATGAGGGCTCGTTTGGGAGACGCACCTCCCGCGCTACCGTCTCCATAAATGTGCCCTCTTTAACATAAAAAAATGGTTCGAAACGGGATATTTATCATTTTATTTGTTTGTTATGTTATGAGTTAGTGATGTCACTGTTGTAAGCAGTAAGCACCATGATCGATAAAAGCAGACGAAACGCGCGGTTTATTTTGTTTTCCGTGCCGAAATATTGAAAACTCAAAATCAAGAAATACATGGTATATATCCGATTTCAAATCATTTTGTTATATCTATATTATAGCGTACTCTATATTAAACTTTGCCTTGAATCCAGTTTGAAATGATGTGTATCTTTCTTTAGCTATTGTTTATTGATATGTTTAATGGAACTATGTTTTTGGAATGACTACCGTAGTATTGCGAGCCTTTGAGTAGGTACTTGTAGTATGTATGTACTGCCCTGCATGACTGGAACGCAAGGAATATTTTATATTATCTATTGTGTATGGTATTTACATGATATCTCGCTTTTATTCTGCATTTGTGCTTGAATATTGTTCAACATAAAGAAGTGTCAAGACTTTGAGCAATATCCAGGTACTTTTCGAAATATATTCGAAGCATTTACAGCTTAGAAAGATTTGTTCAGTGAATGCAGTTTGGTTTAATTTTAGAGTGAAAAGTAGACAAAACTGAATGTTACGAATTTACGAAAGAATTTTGAGAATTTTCTAAGGTAATACAAAGTTTTCAGGGTGAAACAGAAATCACGATTATTGATAAACCAGGATAAGTCATTTTATGCACATATTTGATTTCAATTCTAATCAAAATAAAAAAATCAAAATCAAAGTGTTTTATTGCAAGTAGGCTATTCATAGCACTTTTACAAGTCAAATGAGATCGAGTGAGTCGCCTTCTCAATTGATGGATCTTCCTCAGTAATGTGAAAGCAGCATATTAATATAATCTTGTAGGTACTGCTTTGGCACAACCTACTGAATGAAAATCTGGTAATCCTCAAATATCTGCACGAAGTGTATGATCTGGTTTATTAAAAACCACAATACAATGCCGAATCCAGCCTTGCGATTAGGCAGTTAACCAGTCGAATTTCTATTTTTTTCTATTTAGTTTATTTTTATAAACTAGCCAAAACGAACACTTATGCGAGTACAAATCGTACGCCAGGCCGCATCGAAATGCATAGCCGGGCTCGACAGTGTATGGTGGGTGAGGTTGTGGTTTCGGTGCAGAAGATTGTAGAAAGGCGCGCGCAATGACGGTATGTCTGTTGGTATAGATGTCGGGCGGGCAGTCTCCGAGCGTTAGCCTAATGAGCTCGCAGCTAGCGCGGCAGCTGGTCGCGCCGCTCCCCAACAGCCCGAGACCCTACGTACGGACGCCCCGTTTGTACCACGCACTCAACACCGCTTCCCATCGATTGGCGATCCGGTCTCATAACCTCACACCAGCACGGAACTATTGGTCACTCGCGCCCGCTGACGTTATCCTCGCCACCACAATCGTATCGGGAACGTGTCCACGCTCTTCCATGGACCTCTTTTTTTACGTTTTTTGAGTACAATGATTATTCTCACTGCATACAAGTTTCGTTGTTTGCAAGCATCACTTTGATTCCTATCTGTTTATATTTTAACTGTCTGTATTAGAGACAGCACTTCGTCGACACAAAGAGATTTGATATTTTTAAGTAAATTTTTTGTCTGTTTGATTCTGCACTTGTCACGGTAGAAAGTTAATTTCAGCACTGTGAACAGTTTCTCGATACGATTTAGCGACTGTTTTCTCTTCTCGTAGAATCGAAAGTCTACGAAAAGTGAAAACTGAATGCGATGATCATCGAAGCGAGGGCAAATCATCCGTGGTTTTTGGCTTCATTAAATTTTGTTATTTCGAATAATATCACTCGCTTGACGGAATTATTAAGCTATCACTGTTAATTTGTTTCTTCTATTTTTGTTAACAAAATTTTGGCTTGCGGTGTGATTAATTGGCTTTACAATGACGTCGACCGTCGCTCGGTCCGAATTGGTCGAGCGATGGACATCACAGATGCGAAACCGTCGGCTCATCTCTTCAAAATTTAACCATTTTTAATCAAAACATGGAAGTTAAGGTTTAGAGTGTGTGGTGGTGGCTTTATGACAATTTGGTCACTAAATCATGTGCATGCATTAAGTTCTCACCGTTCATCGTAAGCTTAGCTGTAAGGATAATGATGTCGTCGCTTTGTTTATATCGCGACACGGATCGGTCCAATGCTTCTCAGAACGGAAATTTAATCACCGGTGTCGCTTCGATTCATTCGACCGATCGTCGTTAGAAATATCATTAAATACATACCTACTTGGGTGCACGGCCAGTGTAACATATCGCTTTCTTTACATTGGTCTTAGTAGCGAGCGGTCGGGCGTAACCGCAGTACTTTCTATGCGTACCGTGGAACGCGGCGAAGTACTGCGGCTGCGTTGGCATCGCGCAATCCGCTCCGAACGTTCAACGCGTTTCGGGCAAATCCAAGAATTTTATATAAAACACTGGAGAAGAAGAATGCATAGCGCTCAACGCTTTGAAACAAGGAATCGTTGCCTTCAATGACTTTCTTATGGTTTCCTTCTCTTTTTTACAGGAAACGTGTCATCCTAATCTGTCGTGTTTTATATAAGCTTTTTGGGTAAACTCCACAAAGGAAAACACTTATGCCCGTCTACACTAAAGTTTGACAGAACCTTTCACATATTTAACGGCCGTCCGTTACGCACAAGGCCCGTGCCTTGTGCGCACTACGTACCCAATTGCGTTGCAGAAGGTACGACATGGAGTTTCTTAAACATTATGCCATAACGGACCACTTTCTGTATTTCAAAAATTTCACATACCCTTGTCAAAGACTATTTTAGAAGAAAAAAAAGCTTAATAATAAAAAACATTTATATTGGTATTTTTCTCTATCTATTAATACTTCATATGACATAGCGGGATAAATGATGTGACCTTTAGTGTGTGGCATAATAGTGATCCCGAAACAAGCTAAGCGTAACCGGAGCGGAGACAAGTAGCATCCGCGGGCGCAGTGATAAAGCAAGGCTTGTTGTGGTTTGCAGTACGGTGGAGGCAAGCCCGCCGGGCCGGGCGGTGCGGCGGGCGGGCCGGGCGGCGGGCCGGGCCCGGGCGCGGGCGGCGCGCCGCGGCGGCACCCGGACTTTGCGAAAGGCGAGCCGGCGTACGGAGGCGCGGCGGCGGGCGGGGCGGCGCCGCCCGCGCGGTTCCCCGCCGGCTGGGGCGGCTTCCCGCGCGCGCAGCCGCCCTCGCCCGCCGCGCCCTGGCGCCCGCCGCCCGGACAGCAGCCGCCCGCGTGGACGCACCAACAGTACCAGCCACAGGTCAGTGCACTAACCACACCCACACGGGGGCTAGCATCACCTATACAAATCGACATTATCTCTTCTCTATTAACCCTCTGCTTCCCGTACGTTTGTTAAAGTTAAACTCATTTCAACTTAAAAATACTGAGAGCTCATTGGTTGCCTGTTGATCATCGGCGTTTTCAAACAATGAGCGTATAGTATTTGGTATGTTAAGTTCACATGAGTTTGACAAACGTACGAGACCCGGGGGTGAGTGTTTGACCAATGAAAACGTAAGGTTATGTGATTCGCGTGATCGTTCATTGGTCAAACGCTTTCTTGAGAGAAGAGATATGATAATTTTTATAGCTCCTGCTAGCCCAGCAGTAGTTTATCTTGAGAGCCAGTTCTTAATTCATGCGTAGCTTGTCGTCCGCCACGTGGTCGAATCGAACGCTACCGTGCAGGCAAGTCAGGCTTAGCCAATAGCTTAGTTGAAGTGATGACAAAATCATCTGGTATGTATGTACTTGGACTTTTTTTGAAGGATAAGATTCGAAACGAGGTGATCCGACAAAGAAAGAACCAATGTCGTAGATTGCGTCAACGCTTTCCTATAACCTATAATAATATTGGGATAGGCGAGTGGAAACCGCGATTAGGTAAATACGAAAGATTGTAAGCCCAAGTTGGATGGCTGGTTGAGTCTCTTTTTATAGGAGTGTCTATCTCATCATCTGTCGGTATTTGATGCAATGGTGGAAACTTGTAATTGGCCTAGTTTCTTTTATTGTTTACTTTTGTTCTACTGTTTAATTGGCTGTAAGTTTTCCTATGATGAATAAATAAATAAAAAATAAATAAATAAATAAATAATATAAAAATCAATCGTAGGGGCTGATCAGCAATCGTCTGGTTCGTTGAAACAAGATTAACATTTTGTTGTAATCTATTTCCAGGTGGGTAGCGGTACTACCGTCGGCGCGCTGAAGCGCGAGCTAACGTTCCCCCCGGAGTGCGTGGAGGGCGCCGTGCCGAGCGCCGACAAGCGCCGCCGGCTCACCAAGCAGGACGTGGCGCCCGTGGACGCCTGGCGCATCGTCATGGCGCTCAAGTCGGGCTTGTTGGCCGAGACCTGCTGGGCGCTCGACATACTCAACATCCTGCTCTTCGACGACACCTGCATAGGTGAGTGCACGCCGCGCCCCTCTCTCTCCGCCCCGAGACCCGCCCCAGCTCACGCTCCTCGCTCTCCTACGCAGGATACTTCGGGCTCCAGCACCTGCCGGGGCTGCTGGACCTGCTGCTGGAGCACTTCCAGCGCGCGCTCGCGGACGTGTTCGATGCGCCCGCCGGGGACCCCGAGCCGTGGTACGCGCCGAGCGCCGCGCCGCGCCCGCCCTCCCCGCCGCGCCGGCGCGCGCCGCCCCCCTCCCCGCCCGCCCCCGCGGCCGCGCGCTCGGTGCGCGTGCTGCAGGGCGAGAACTACACGCTGCAGTCGCGGCGGCGGCACCCCGTCACGCTGCGGGAGGACGAGCCGCCCGCGGCCGCCGACCCCGACCCCGACTCGGACTCGGAGCGCGACCGCCGCGTGCTGGAGCCCTGGCAGGGTGCCGGCGACGGGCCCGCCGCCGATCACGCGGTGGCTTGCGTGCGCGCCGAGCCCCCGCTACACCTGCCCTTCGCGCGCGTGCTGCCCGGCCGCCGCGCGCCCACCCCGCCCCCGCCCTGCTCCCCGCCGCCGCCCGCCGCGCCGCCCGCCCCCGCGCCCGCACCCGCCCCGCCCGGCCTCGAGGCGGACAACCTGGAGGCGGAGCCCATGGACCTAGAGCCGGAGCGGCGGCCCGCGCTGCAGGTGCGCGACCCCGCGGGCGTGCTGCGCCGCCGCCGGCTCGAGGACTACGAGGACGAGTGCTACACGCGTGACGAGCCCAGCCTCAACCTGGTCGACGAGACGAGGGACGCGCTCGCGAGACGGTGCATCGCGCTCTCCAACATTCTGCGCGGACTCACCTTCGTGCCGGGGAACGAGGCGGAGTTCTCGCGGTCCGGCGCGTACCTCGCGCTCTGCGGCAAGCTGCTGCTGCTGCACCACGAGCACGCGCCGCGCGCCGCCCGCGCGCGAGCGTACGAGCGCGCCGCGAGGGACGAGGCGGACGCGGCCGCCTGCTGCTCCAGCCTGCGCGGCGCCGCCGAGTGGTGGTGGGACACGCTGGGCGCGCTGCGCGAGGATGCGCTAGTGTGCTGCGCCAACATAGCGGGCGGCCTCGAGCTCTCCCACCAGCCGGAGGCGGTGGCGCGGCCGCTGCTCGACGGACTGCTGCACTGGGCGGTGTGCCCGGCGGCGGTGGCGGGTGATGCGCCGCCCGGAGCCGCGGCCTCCTCGCCGCTCTCGCCGCGCCGGCTCGCGCTCGAGGCGCTCTGCAAGCTGTGCGTGACGGATGCGAACGTGGACCTAGTGGTGGCGACCCCGCCGCGCGCGCGGCTCGCGCTGCTGTGCGCGGGGCTGGCGCGTGACTTGTGCCGCCCGGAGCGGCCGGTGGTGCGAGAGTTCGCCGTCAACCTGCTGCACTACCTGGCGGGCGCAGGCGCGGGCGCGGCGCGCGAGGTGGCCGCGCACGCGCCCGCCGTGGCCGCGCTCGTCGCGTTCATCGAGCGCGCGGAGCACGCGGCGCTGGGCGTGGCCAACCAGCACGGCGTGGGCGCGTTGCGAGACAACCCTGATGCGATGGGCACCTCGCTGGATATGCTGCGGCGCGCGGCCGCCACGCTGCTGCGGCTGGCCGAGCGCCCGGAGAACCGCGCACTGATCCGCCGCCACGAGCGACGACTGCTCTCGCTGGTCATGTCGCAGATCCTGGACCAGAAGGTGGCGCACGAGCTGGCGGACGTGCTGTACCACTGTACGCAGCCGGACGAGCGCTAGCGCGGCGCCGGCGCCGGTGCCGGTGCGACCCTGTACATATAGTGTAACGTAACGCCGCACCGCAGCACGCAGCGCAACACCGGACGCGAACCACATTATTTATGGCCGCGACGTTTTATTTACGAGGATATCGATGTGCAGTGCTCGATTCTAAATGTTCGATTAAAAGAAAGAATGATTGTATTATATTATCTCGTAATTTTGATTTTTATAATAAAATGGGACTTGAATCTGTTTATTGGTTTTATGATGGAGATTTTATACCGAGTACCTTTAGCGCCTATCTGTAAGACGACGGTAGTTGAGAGTGTGAGGAGCTTATGTGGGTAATAAGATTTAAATTAAGTTTAATGTGAATTATTACGATAATCTATAATATATTGAAATTGAATCTGAACTTTATTTTTTTTATGAATTGGCTTTTCTTTAGTTTATTTCCACACCTCGTGACTCGGTCGAATATTCAGGGTTTGAAAATTACAAAATTTGTCGACAGTTTCAATATTAAGAATAACATCAGGTTAATTAGTTCATCTATCGTGACAGAATTTTAGTACCTACATAATTTTGTAATTATCGATCAATTCTGTCACGATGGTTTAGCTATTGGTTATACCAAACATTCTTTCGCAGTTCTTTATATCTGTGCAGGCCAGCAGTCATTCAGCAGTGCACAATTATTCTATCATAAAATTATCCTATATATTTAGATGGAGATGTTACGGAAATCTTTTTATTTTGCTTGCGCTACTCAAATATAAATGCGCTGCTCAGATGCGTAAAAAAATCTTTGATGCCCTTTAACCCTCTGACACTTGTAACACTAAATACTAATACCTTGCTATTACAAAGTTTCCCTAGTTCCACTTTGATTGCAGAATATTATTCATTGACTTATTAATTTATAGAACAAGCAGGTCACAGGTGAATGAAACTACTGTAAAACAATTATGACTAGTGGAGCTAGTGAAATAGAGCAAATCGGCGAAAACTTCATTTTTAGAGATAAAAACTGAGTCAACGAAAACGAGTTATGAGTCATCTTTTTGAGCCGACTCTTCCAAAAGAAAAAACTGATGGGTAATTTTTGATGGGCCTCACATCGCCCCCATAATGATCTCATCGAAAGGCGATGGTTTTGTTGTGTTTGAAAACATTATGCACATGGCGCAAACTTTATCGAAGGTGAGCTGCACGGGTAGCATGAGCTGTAGAAATCTTGTAGAAACTCTTTCTAGGGAATGCGTTTGATAAATGTAAACGCAATAAAAGGTTTATGACGTGGTCCGCGTGATCTTTAGGGTCAATTCAGAAAGAGCAGCAAAATGCTCGAGCACTTTTTAAGTGCTATTGAATTTTTTTTTTATTGTAAGTTGTCAAAACAGCTTTATTTATAAACATCAGAAACAAATCACACTTATAAACTATTATACTATTTTACATCTGCCTTAAAAACTGCTAAACTGTTATAAACAACCAAACTATCACAAATGGCCCAAAATAATAACATAAAAAAAAATATTATTATAAATTACAAAACAAAAGACTGCTACTACTAATATTTTAAAAACAAAATAAAATGATGTCAACCTTATTTCATTTAGACAAAGCTGAATATAGTATGCATGATATTCCAGTAGCACTCTCCTGCTTGACGGAAACTGACTTTTTTGATGTGTGTATTTATATATGTATATGCCCCATAAATCCAGCGAGGCGTTATCTTTTTTTCTTTTTTCTTTGTATTTTGGCTCCACACAGTGTATTTAGCCAGTGTCAAGTATTGTAATTTTCATCGTGCTATAGAATATTTCATGTAATGTCAAGTCTTAGTCACAGTCATAGTCCAGTCTGTCATGCCCTAGTAAAGTGGTGGCAACTTTACTAGAAGTTGCTATGGAGTTTTGGAAGCAACACAGGAAAAACCACGTTTCACCACATTACATCACTTGCCCACACTCATGCTCGTAGTTCAGCACTTAATGCGTAAAATGCCACCAATTTTAAACATTAACACTAGAAAAAGCATAAGTTTTGAAAAATAATACAATGCAACGACGTGAACTTTTCCGCGTTCCCGCCAAAAAAACCAGGCGTTATCTTTTTTTTTTTGCTTATATTTTGGCTCCACACATAGTGTATTTAGCCAGTGTCAAGTTTTGTAATTTTTCATCGTATTATGGAACTTTTCACTTAAAGTCAAGTCATAGTCACAGTCAGAGTAGTCATAGTCTAGTCTAAGTCATAATCCAGTCTAAGGCATGCCCTAGTAAAGTGGTGGCAACTTTACTAGAGGCTTCTATGGAATTTTGGAAGCAACACGAAAAACCACGTTTCACTACATTATATCACTTGCCCACGCTCATGCTCGTAATTCAGCACTTAATGCGTAAAACACCACCAATTTTAAACATTAACACTGGAAAAAGCATAAGTTTTGTAAAATAATTCAATGCACCGACGTGAACTTTTCCGCGTTCCCGCCAAAACTCCAGGCGTTATCTTATAGCCTGCTGTTTCTCATAATCAAACTTTTTTCTTTTGAAGAAAAAGTATTTATTTTTGATTATAGATTATTTCTAGCAGAGAAGAACAACTTAATTCTTTTTTCAATTCTTTATATTCTGTCACTTTAATTCCGTCAGCCCGTGTATATTTTGGTTTAATAAATTGTGAAAATTTCCTATTCGTATTCAAATCAATAATAACAAAAATATTTTGAAACACATTACATATCAATGATGAAAGAGGTATTTATTAGTTTATAATTTGGATCTGATGTCTCAGATCCATTCGAGCATCATATTCAATGGAGCTTCAGTCGAACGAGAGCAAAAAGTTGTTAAAGGTATTTGACGCCTCTAAACGCAAGCGGAATAGGAGAAAGGGACTTGACACCAACTCTGTGGTCACCGATGATTCTAATAGCGTAAGTAAATTAAATATAGTAAATATTTGTCGATGGAGCTTACACTCTTCAATACAGAACAAAGTAGTTGGGTGTTCTGATTAGAAAGTGTAATAATCGCTATAAAATGTATTGTATTTAAGCAAAGTGGTTAATACTGGGCAGGTTCAGGTTTAAAACTAAAAAATAGTAAACCTGCACATAGTATTATTGCTTTGTATAGAACAGGTGTTACAAACTTAAACACTACTCTTCCTCACCAGCGGGGATGCACCTGGACCTGGAGACTAGTGGAAGTAACTAAGGCATTTATTCATTGGCAAAATGGTCGTCAAAAGTCTGGTGGTTCACTAACATAGATAATAAGAGACTAGCTTGGAAATGTTTTCCCTCAAAATTAATTTTCGAGATGAAGCGTAGCCTGATGTTGTTTCAGAAATTCGAAGGTGAATCTTGACAAAATGCTATCAAATTCGGTTCCGCTGTTGTGGTGAACTTTGTGTCACACACGTAATTTACTTAATACTTATACTGATTATATGATGCCTACTCAAACAGGAGGGGTGCCAAGCGATCATAGGTCGCATTATGTCTGGCAAAGCGAGCCTGCAAGACTTGCCCACCGCCGATACTGCAGACGGACGCCCAAACGGCGATTCTGCGGCGAGGTAGATATATTTTGTTTGTCTATGAAATGATATTCTTTATGGCGAGCAGTAGCAGTGTGTGGCAGCAGCAAGTATTATATGTGTGTGACCGATTAGGTGATAACTCTGGCTGACACTTTGAATGGGTTTATGGCAAAAGTTTTTGCTATTAATGTTTATGGTACCTACAAAAAAAAAGGTAAACAATGTTGCCATAATATATAAAAAGATAAGGTTCAATTTTCTTTAAACCTTCGAAGATTTTCAGGCACAAGTACCTACCCACCCATTGACTATAATCCACTTGACCAATGATACAACTTCCCCTCATACGAAAATTAGTAGTGTATTTCAACTACTTTTTTCATACAAATCATGGGAACCCGTTGATGTCTTTTGTTCCATCCTGCTCAGTCCTTTGTAATTTCGTATAGCTTTGTCTCGTTTTGTTACCTCATCCCCTGCCCGCGCTTGTGAGTCGTGTTTGTACGAGAAATTATGTTCACGAGCTATCATAACAGGCTTTATAATCTTTGTACCCACCCCTCTACCCTAGTATACGATTCAAGAATTATAAAAATTGTTAACTAAATGCTACTCGTAAATTAGGTGAACATGTAGCTGAAGGTAGTGTTATCTTGCTACATCTTACTTAGGGTGGGCTTTTTGATCCGTAGTTAAGTTAACCAATGGTTAAAAACTAACAAATTCTAACCAATGGTCTTTGTTAGTATTTTTAGTTACCATTAGTTACCTTAACTACGGATAAAACCCCACTCTTATTCTATGTCGCCTACAAGGTCACTTATTATCATTTCTACTTATTTCTGTCAGAGGCAGTAACACGTCAGTGCCGCGTGACGGAGTACGGTCGCCTCGTCGCCATAGACGACCAATGTATGTAAAAGTTTCAAATTTTCCAAAGAATGTGAGACAGAATAATACGACGAGCGAATACCTTTCACGACGAAACGCATGAACCGATGTTATTGAAATTGAATATGGAGCGGGATGGTGAATGGAAAATATCTCTGTAGTACAGTTGGAAATCCTAGGAATGGGGAAGTACATAGAGAACTGTTATATAACACGGGTGCGAGACCCGCGGTCGGCGCTGTGAGGGACATAAATAACTAATCTTAACGTTATTCAGTCCATAAAATATGGAAAACACTCTTTTAACTTATTAGGCTTCATATAATACAAAGACTATATATTCTACGTGACACGCTATTGCACTAAGATAGCTTTGTAGAAATGCCTTGTTTCCAGGCGAGATGGATTGTCTCTGGCGTTGAAAGCTGGGATGATGTCAACTCCTCGCTCCGTGTCGCCGCCGCAGGTATAACATATTTTATTCGTTTTTAGGTATATATACTACTTACATATAACAATACTCGGTGGACCGACGATCCGGTGAAAGCCGCGGGGAGCCGATGGATGCAGGAGGCGAGCAGCCGCTCAAAGTGGCGCTCTCTGAGGGAGGCCTATGTTCAGCAGTGAACGTCTTCAGGCTGTTGATGATGATGATGATGATGATATAATAATAATACCTTTATAGATATTGTGACAAGCTCGAATCACACAACACTAATATTATAAAGGCGAAAGTTTGTGCGTATGTGTGTATGTTTGTTACTCTTTCACGCTGTAACAGCTGGACGGATTTAGATGAAATTTGGTATGGAGGTAGCTTAGACCCTAGGTTAAAACTTAGGCTACTTTTTATCCCGGAAACGGGAACAGCTCCTGTAGGAACGCGGGTGGAACCGTGGGGCGCTGCTAGTTGACTATAAATCCTAATCTTTATTTGTCATTCATACAGAAACAAGCAACTATACGTTATGTATAGCATCACTTGTTTCTGTAAGATGCAGGTATCAGTGATACATACGTACATTCATCATCATCATCAGCAAGGTGTTCGAAGATTTTATATTTGCTAGTGAGGGGGATAGCTACCCTTTTCCCTGAAGGTCTCAAATATTATACAGGTATTATTACTAATCCGTAGGTTTTTTTTACATCTGACTAAATATACTAGTGGAACGAATTAGTAGGTCCACGAGGGAACACCCCGTTTGACCTTATTGAAGTGCGTAATGCTAAGTGAGGTTGCTGTCGAAGGTACCATGCTCAATATTGCTCATAGCCTTTAATGGAAATAGTTATTTATGATATTAGGGCGGTAAGTTGGTTTTTACAAACGAGTAGACAAATTACCATAGGCACGAGTTTGTAGAAACCAATTTCCGCACGTGTGTCATACAACGTTTTTCAACACATTTGCGAGAAAACAGTACAATAGGTAATGAAACAAACTTTTGTTTATTAGTGGGAAAATCGAAACAAACAATCTTTGATGTTTCTATTGTAATATGAAAATGGGCTAAAATGGCGCACATTTACAATTCAAATGGCGCCACGTGCGTGTGGTGAAAATTAGAACTACATTTTTAGTTTCATTTTCTCTTTAGTATTAAAGTGAGACAAACGTATTAAGCAAAAATGCTTCCAAGGAGTTTCGGTCATTCAGCTTATTTATTATCGTTATGTGAAACTCTTTGGTGGAATTCTTATATATTTTTTATGGAAATTAAAGAAAAACCGTAAAGGTTACGCACGGCGCTATACAACGGAGGATGCGGTAAAATAGGTACTTAGGTGAGAGTACCTATTTTACCGCACGCTCCGTTGTATGGTGCGTAATGTTTAACTTTCGAACAATGTATACAGACTTAGGAAATGCATTTTTTGAGCAAAGATGTTGAAAATACGTTTTCAGAACGGAGATACGGGAACTGGACCGCCCACCCAGGACCAAGATTCTTTCATTTATGCATTCCTGGAAGAAGCGATCAAACGAGACAAGAGGAAGTAAGTTCGATTTCATCATCATCAACAGTCTGAAAACGTCCACTGTTGAACATAGGCCCCCCGGAGAGCGCCACTTTGAGCGGCTGCTTGCCTCCCGCATACATCGGCTCTCGCGGTTTTCACCAAGTCGTCGCTCCACCGAGTGGGGGCCGGCCTACGCTGCGTGTTCCGGTTCGTGGTAGTCACTCGAGAACCTTTCTTCCCCATCGGTTGGCAGTTCTGCGAACGATGTGACCTGCCCATTGCAATTTCAACTTGCTAATTCTAAGAGCTATATCGGTCACTTTACTTCTCCTGCGGATCTCCTCGTTCCGGAGCTTATCTCGCAGGGAAACACCGAGCATAGCTCTCTCCATAGCTCGTTGCGCGACTTACTAATGAGGCCAACAGTAAGAGACCATGTCTCAGTTCCATAAGTCATCACTGGCAACACACTGATTTCTGATGAGTTGGATTTATCACACATTAATATCCTACAAGGTACTTAAATATATTAGGTACTTCCAGATCCAGTAACATTTTGAAGCTACCGAACGGATTTCAATGCAATTTCTATGGGAACAAACTGAAAGTATAACGTTTCCAATCAAAAAAGAACTTTCTTAATCTGGTAATAAGTTAACAGAGTTCTAAGGTAACAACATAAAAAACAGCCGAATTGAGAACCTCATTTTTTTTTAACTCGGTTAAAAAGTGACTTGGCGGAGTGAAGTTTCTGTAGGTATATACCTGCAGAGACATCTTTTTTTTTATGAGAATGAATAACGTGACTAGCTAGTCGTTCACCTCATGTTAAGCGACACGGCCGCCCATAACAGTTGCAGTGTCACTCGGAACTTTAAAATAATAACCTTCGCGTGACACTGCACTGCGCACGTCATCCTGAGACATCACACTACACAGTCTAGTAATAAGATCACGAGACTGTGTAACCAGGTCATAAAGTCTCATTTGCCCAGTAATTTTGACGATTGGAAGACTTGATGAAAAGAGAATTTGACTAAAACTGCAATTTGTCCAAAAAAGGACTTGACGTAATAACAACTTGACTGAAAGCGAGTTTGACCTATGTAAACGAACCCATAATGCCCTTCAAACCGGAACACAGTAGTGCTTGCACACTACTGCTTGGCGGCAGAATAACTGGCAAAGCGGTGGTACCTACCTAGGCGAACTTTGCAGAAAAGTTCTGCCGCCTAGTAAAATCTCCCGAGAAAGCGCTGGACCCATGAAAACGCAAGAAAAGTTTTATAGTACAATCTGGAGCTCTTCAAGTCGTGAGTGAATAGGTATCTTCTAGGCAAGCATGTACCATCGTAGACCGCGTCGTCACTTTCCATCAGGTGAGACTGCGGTCAAACGCAGGCCTATTTAGCTATCTTCTCTACACTTTCTCAAGAGATTTTTTTTTAATTGTTTTGTAATGTTAGCATAAGCGTAATTGTTAATAGGTCAGCGTTTGGCCACATTTCACCTGATGGTAAGTGCAGATGAAACCTAAGGTGGGAGTCCCACCTAAATGCCACCTAATGCCTAAAGATACTCGAGTCAAAATTATTGATAAAATGGACTGGTTTTACTTAAGCTTCAATTAAAATCTTAAAATATAGATAACTTGTCACATTTACGCGATCTATTCATGATTGGCGTAAGCTTCAGCTCAATAAAAAAACTTTATTTCAAAAAGTATTTGTATCTTTAAAAAGTATTTATAAGATACGTATCTTGTATCTAGTATTTCAGATACTTTTTCCAAAGGCATCTTGTATCTGGTATCTCAAATACTTTTTTTGATAGTATCTTGTATTTTGCATTCAAATACTTTGTATAGGGTATCTTGTACATCTCTGGGTGGGACACGCTTACCCAGAAGATACATATTCACTCTGCTCTTGAATACGCCTAGATTGTATGTGGAAGGAAATACCGTTGCGGGAAGCCAGTTCCATTCCTTAGATGTACGGATTATGAACGAATAGATATTTGTCGATTTTTATAGCTCATGCTAGTCCTGGTGTGGTATTAAGTCCTCTGTGGTCGTAGACACCGGCACGGGCGGCGGCACGAGGAGCACCGGAGCCGCGACCGCGAGGGCTCGGACTCGCGCGACCATCGACACCGGCACCGCCGCCGCAGGGACTACGTGCCTTCCAGGGACCGCGACAAGTAATGCACGAACATCAATATTATCATACAACAAGGAGAAGAACGCCAATTCACCAAGAAAACAGAAAAAAATAAACAGGGAAAGAAACAGACAGAAATTCAGCAAGAAAAGTAGTGTAGTGTGTGTAGTTGTGTAGTGGATTTTCAGCAGTTTTTTTTCAGATCAGAAACATGCCAAAAAACCGTTTTAAACCTAGCCCGCCGTAGCTACCCGTATAGCCCACTCATTTTGCAGTGTCATGCAGGTTCAAACAAAGGTTTAAAACGGTTTTTTGACATATTTCTGATCTGCGCTCAACTTATAACCCGCTCATTTTTGCAACGCCATTTAGTTTTAGGCATATTTTTGATATACGCTGTTTTCTTGGTGTTATTGGCATTCCTCTACTCCTTGTTCCATGCTATTATCACCCGCCTACCTTTATCTCATTTAAAAAGGGTCGGTGCAGCATGTTTTTTCCCTCCACTCATTTCTGTCAGACGTAACTTTTTTAATGTAAAGTAATGACGTGACGAGCTAGTCGTTCGCCTGATGTTAAGCGTCACGGCTGCTCATAACAGCTGCAGTGTCGGAACTCTAAATTGTATAATGTTTCGCATGACACTGCACTGCGCGCGTCTACCTGAAGCATCACACAGTATAGTAATAAGATTACTAGACTGTGTGATCAGGTCATAGTCTCATTTGCCCAGTAATTTCACTAGCTACAATTACCTTCAAACCGGAACACAGTAATGCTTGCACACTTACTGCTAGGTTAACTTACTACTACACTAATTACTAAGAAAAAAAAATTGAATCACGAACGGGATTTGAACCCGCATCTTTCCGCTCTTATAGCCGGGATATGCTTTACTTGAGCTACCGTGACAAGTGATCTCATGAAATCCTCGCCTTGGTTGGATTACGCTGGCAGGCGATACTGTTAGAAAAAACATAAACCACTAAACCTATTCAAATCTATTTACTATCCTCCTACAAATAAACATTGTGTAGTGGAAGAATAGTTATTTAGTGTTTTGTTTCTCTCTATCAAACTTGAAATAGGCAAAGACTAAACAAGAGAAAACACTGAGTAGCTTCTTCTTCTCGTGTAGGCAAGCGGTCAGCCCTGGTGTCAGAATATTTAGGCCGCCCAAAGGCTTCTGACTTGGCTTAACGACTATTGTCTTAATAAAGACAACAGCCGGTACCCACCGCCTTAATGTGCCCTCCGAAGCACGGTAGCGCTCAGTTGTAAATACCACTTTTTGTCACCCATCAAAGTAGTGACCGCAGCGAACGTTGCTTAACTTTACCGATCGGTTAGAAACGGCTAGTCGTTTTTTTTTTTTACAATTCTTAGGCATAGCATTTGACCACTGTCTCACCTGATGGTAAGTGATGACGCGGCCTACGAGGGTGCATGCTTGCCTAGAAGATACCTGCTCACTCGTGACTTGAAGACTCCCAGGTTATAGTCAGCTGGAAACAAGGACGCCGGCAAGGTATTCCACTCATTCGCTGTACGCACTATAAAGTTTGATGCGAAGCGCTTCGAGCGGGCTGTAGGAATATTAACGATATAAGGATGCCGAGTGTCTGTGCGCCTTGTAGTCCGATGAAAGAATGGAGATGAAGGAATTAGTTCGTGTAATTCCATCGCACAATCTCCAAAATGCAGCCTATAAAATACCGATAAGCTAGCAACTTTTCGTCGGTGCCCCAAGCTCTGGAGCTTAGCTTCGACCAACGCATCATTACCGATGAGCCTTTTGGCCTGTCTCTGAATAGAGTCCAAGGCTTCGAGCTGGTATTTAGCCGAACCATCCCAGAGATGACTACAGTATTCCACACAGGATCTGACTTGTGCAACATAGAGGCTTAAGAGCTGCTCTGATGTGAAATACTGGCGCACCTTTCCTAGGATTCCTAGCTTTTTCGCAGCTAATTTAGCCTTGGAACTCAATGTACAAGCCAAAGTTGAGATTGGATGTCAAAATAACACCCAACAGCTCAAGGTGGTCAGTTATCGGTACTGCCACATCATGGAAAGTCGGAGACAGTTGAAAGGGACTCCGTTTTGCAGTGAACAAGCACGCCTGAGTCTTACTAGCATTATCGTGCTACTACATCCTGCTTCGCTATGAGCGCTATTATGTACTGAGTAGCTATTCCACTGTTATGTAGTGTTTGTTGGTCCTTACCAATAGGTGATATATACATAAACCCCATTGGGTTTATGTATATATCACCGACTTTTTGTAAGGACCGATTGTTTATAAATAATTGCGGTTTTATCCCAGAAAATAAGTAAATAAATAAAAATAAATAAATATGTGTGGACGTTACTACGTTAATAAGTGTTTCTGCGGAAAACGGGTGAATTGGGGGTTGAAACCTTGACAAAGGAGATATATACTATATATTTACAAATCTCAAGCTCAATATTTAATCGCTAAGTTTTCTAGCTTAACGTCTCTAAAGAAGTTATTTGTCGATTTATGTGTTCCCCCTACATTGGCAGGCACCGGAAAGACGAATCCCCTTCACCTGCAATCGATCAGACTGCTCTACTGCAGACCTTCGCCAAGCTCTGCGCTCAGATGAACGAAAACATTACCAACACCGCTGCAAGCCCTGTGGTAAGTATTTTATTTATTAATTACTCTATATTATACATGTCAAAAAAAAACTTGTAAAATCATTTTTCTTAACAGCGTACGCAAAGCCATAAATCTCTCCAGTGCGAAGTGACGTCACGCCGCGATATGTATGACGTGGACTATCGTCCCGAGCGACACTCGCACAACGACGACACCCCCACTTGCATCCGAAGCCAAGAGAACTGCCGACAAAACCACAGCCGCGACAAAATCGTGTCGCGGCACGACACGTGCACATGCTCCTACGACAAAACTCCCATCGACTATGCGAAACCGAAATACCCGACAAAAATAGATTACGGGAAAGATCCCAAATATTCGAGTAAAATCGATGTTAACCGCTCCAGGGCTGTTGTTAACCGAGCTCAAGATGATAGATACCGTAACTACCCGCCAGATAAAGTCGCTACAAGAACCTGTATAGATCAATACAGAGAACGTGATTACAGAGACTACGAGAGAAGGAACTATGAGGAGGACAGGCGTAGATACCTCGAGCAGAAGACGAGCAGGAGCTTCGAGGTCCACCGAGATGGATACGAGGACGACCGAGGGAGACGCACTTCTAGAAGTGACAAGGACAAACGGTACGATTATGAGAAACCGGTTCTGGATCGACATTTCCCGTCCAAAGAGCGCAGAGTTCGGAGGCCTTCGGACCGTTTCGATAGGAACTCGATAGCGTCTAGAGAAGAGGAGTATAGAGAGAGGGATAGGTACTCTGAGAGGGAACGAGATTCTGGGTTGAGCGTCGCGGACGGCGAGACTAGTACTATAAGCGGAAGGACTGGGAAGAGCCACTACTTGAGAGTTGTCAAGGTAAACATTAATAATAATAAATAATAATAAATATGTGTGGGACATGTCACACAGCGCCATCTAGCCCCAAACTAAGCATAGCTTGTACTATGGGAACCAGATAACTAACAGAATACTTAGATACTTTTTGTTTGTAAATACATACATAGAATACAATATAACACCCAGGCACAGAACAAACATCGATGTTCATCACACAAATGTTTGTCCCGAGTGGGAATCGAACCCACAACCTACAGATCAGAAGGCAGGGTTACTACCAACTGAGCTATCAGGCCAGTCAATTATATAGGTACCATGGAAAAAAGAGGAGAGGAATGCCAATACACCAAGAAAACAGCGTAGATCAAAAATATGCCTAAAACTAGATGGCGCTGCAAAATGAGCGGGTTATAAGTTGAGCCCAGATCAGAAATATGCCAAAAAACCAGTTTTAGACCTGGATGGCACTGCAAAATGAGCGGGCTGTACGGGTAGCTACGGCGGGCTAGGTTTAAAACGGTTTTTTGTACTTATAACCCGCTCATTTTGCAACGCCATCTAGTTTTAGTGTATTGGTGTATTGGCATTCCTGTCCTTGTTCCATGTATATACTTACGCATATTTATCAATCACATGATTAAACCTTCAACTTATTTGCACCACAGTTGTGCACTTTTCATTGTTACAATTTAGTGGCATTCGAATGCAGCGTAGGCCGGCCCCGAGGGGAGCCGATGGATGCAGGAGGAAAGCAGCCGCTCAAAGCGGTGCTCTCTGGGGAGGCTGTATAGCAGTGGACGTCTTCAGGCTGTTGTTTTTTTATAATTTATAGGCAGAACATTTGACCACTGTCTCACCTGATAGTAAGTGATGACGCGGCCTACGATGGTGCATGCTTGCCTAGAAGATACTTGTTCACTCTTGTCTTGAAGACACCCTTGATGTTGATGATGAACGCTGAAGCGGTTTCGGCGGTGCTAAACTCGTTTAATTAAATTTGTGGTAGATGAGTCACGCGTAGGTTTTTGTACTAAATATTTCGTATGAGCGTCGGAAATTATAATAAAACAATACTGTAATTTCATATCAATTTAACATTTAACGTTTCAAGCAAGAAATAGCGGAACAGCGTGAGGCGATGGACAAGATGATGAAGCTGTGGATGGAACTGATGCGATGCTTCAAGGGCATCTCGCACTCGCAGGACAAGGACAAGACTTTGAATGTAAGTCTATTTGGAAGCATCAGAAACGTCTTATGAAAAAAATTACAGCAATCCGTAAAACTTACGTTACAGAATACTTACTATTACCACAATATTTTTTTTATGTAAATGAATAACATGACAAGCTAGTTGTTCGCCTGATGTTAAGCGTCACGGCTGCCCATAACAGATTACAGTATAACTCGGAACTCAAAATTAATATAGTTTCGCATGACGCTGCACTGTGCACGTCATCCTGAGACATCACACAGTATAGCAATAAGATTATTAAGGCTGTGTGATCAGATCATAGTCTCATTTGCCCAGTAATTTCACTAGCTAAAATGCCCTTCAAACCGGAACACAGTAGTGCTTGCACACTACTGCTTGGCGGCAGAATAACTGGCAAAGCGGTGGTACCTACCTAGACGAACTTTGCAGAAATGTCTATATAATATGTAAAAAAAAAAATATAGAAGAAGTTTTGAAATTGAAAAAGCCGTAGTTTTTCTTTTAATTAATAATTTAATAATATTCGACGTACCTCATCGTAACCTGATTCGTAACGCTTCCTATCATCCTCAACATGGTCCTTCGAGTCGGATGAGAACAAGAAAGAAACTTCAAAGTAGCTCGACCAACCTCCCCGCGTTGAGCAGAAGACAAGAAAACAAAAAGCTACGGGTCAGCTGCAGTGAGAAAACGGTGTGATCGGGTTCCTCTCCTCTTCATCTCCTAGCTCCTTGCAGTGTGCGTTGATACCGTGCTGATATTCGTAAAGTGGTCGGTGGTCGCCGAGTCGCCACGGTGTGTATTCGTTTTGTATTCGTACATGATTCGTACCTAATTCGTAACGCTTGTATCGCCGGCACGACTGTCTGTGATCTGGAGAGCAACCGTAAGTACCTATTCTTGCCTCTTATAATCTGCCAAAATGAATGAAGAAGAGGTGATTCAATCTTCTTCCAAACATACACAAAGTCGTCTTCCTGAGCTGAAGAAACAGCGAGGTATCTTCAAAGGTAGGCTCACAATATTTGACAAATACTTAACAAAATTCAGTGACTTAGAATTCAAGTTAAACCATAAAATTGAGTTAGAGTTGCGCATTCAATCCAATGAATCCTTATTTCAAAGTTTTAACAATATTCAAAGTCAAATTGAACAATTAGTAGATGAACCAGACTTGTTTTCCCATCTAGAGTACAGAGAAACATTTGAGGAACAGTATCATTCACTCATGGATGCTGCGAAGTGCATAATAAATGAAAGTAGTGTTAGTCATTCACCTGGAGCAACAGCTAGTCCTGTGTCAATAAGATTGCCTGAAATTAAACTTCCTGGCTTTGATGGTACATGTGATCAGTGGCTAGAGTACCGAAACTCATATATGACTATGATACATAATCGACAAGACTTAAATGCCATACAAAAGTTTCATTACTTGAAATCATCGCTAAGCGGCTCAGCCCTCCAAGTTATTAGCGCACTGGAATTCACTGCTCCTAACTACACTCATGCTTGGGAACTAATCGAGAACCGCTATCATAATAATAGGTTATTAGTTCAAAATCATGTCAAATCACTGTTCTTAACTCAAGCTTTGAATAATGACTCCCCTGCTCAAATCAGGAAACTTATTGATACTACACTGCGTAACCTACGTGCATTAAAGTCATTGAATGAGCCAACTGAGTCTTGGGACACTTTAATTGTGTACTTAGTTGCATCAAAGCTTGACTGTAACACACAACGGGAATGGGAATCACACAAAGGTTCACTTCTTTCTAAGCTACAAGGGGATACACAAAATGTGAAGTTAGAGGACTTACTAACATTTTTAACACGTTGAACGCCGAGCAAAAAAACGTGTTCCCCCATTTAGGCCATCGGGGACACCGGTGAGCCATTCCATACTGTTCCGTTCAGGCCACGGTGGTCACCCGTGACCCAAGGTAGGGCTTCACTTTGAATCCAAATTACTCGCCGAGGAACACAGAATTCATACATAAACCAATGGAAAGTGGGCCGCATGGCCCTGTAGATTAAAACGTTCGGCTTGGTTTTTGCCTGACATTCAAGTATAAAATTCTATGACGTTTTTTGTTGGAAACACTACAAATTTCCCAAAACTCTCGAAATAAACTGTTATTAGCACTGTTTTTCTATAATTTTTATTTTTTTGTTTACATATAGCCATAGATTTTGGTGTATTTGTAATTTGAGGCCATTTGGATACGGGCCATGGAACCCTCGGGGACAGAGGTTGGCTGACTTTATGGACAAGGAGGAACTCTTTATGATGAAATCCTTCTACGAGAAGGAAGTGGACGTGGATAAGCCCCGACGGTTCCACCAAAAAATGAGATAGACTTCATCATGACGACCAAGAAGCACATAGTCAATGATGTTTCTGTGATCAGCAAGGTGAAAACCTGTAGCCATCATCGTATTATAAGAGGCACTTTGAATATCAATGTTAAGCTCGAAAGGTCAAGTCTGGTGAAGTCTACGCTCTATCTAAATTCTGTCCAAATCCAAAATCCCCAAGGCTTTCAGCTGAAACTCCACAATTGCTTCCACTGCCTAGCCGAATGCAACACAGTGGACGAGTTAAACGACGGGTTGATGGAAGCTGTCCAAGCTGTTGGATCAAAATTCTTGACTCAACGCCGAAAGAAGACTCAGAAACTCGCAGAAAAAACTTTTGAACTAATGGCAGATCGGAGCGAAATGAAGCTGCAGTCTTCAGTTGATATGTCAGCCTACGGTGAACTCAATAGACGGATCTGGAGTTTCATGAAACACGACTTGCTTGCTTTTAGTACTTTTTTTTTCGTATTGAGGCCGCAATGGAGTAGAACCAAGGCTCTAGTGTTCGCAAAGGATTCGTGTATTGGGCAACGCCAAATGACAAAACTGAAGACCGAAAACGGTAGTGTAATTTCATCCAAGCCTGAGATTCTGAGAGACATCGAGAACTTCTATGGACTGTTATACACCTCGACACGTAAGCCCGCTACTAACACAGCTCAGGACACCAGAGCCAAGTTAATCCGACACTATAGCGATGATATCCCGGACGTCAGCGTGTACGAGATTAGAATGGCTCTAAAACATCTTAAAAACAAGGCGCGAGGTTACGACCGAACTTCTGAGAGTGGGTGGTAGACCGGTACTTAGTCCTCCAGAAGTTATTTAATTCTATCATCCTTGAGGGCACAATGCCAGAGGCGTGGCACAAGAGCGTGGTGGTGCTCTTCTTCATAAAAGGTGATAACACCTTATCGAAGAACTATAGGCCCATCTCGCTCTGAGTCATGTGTATAAGCTGTTTCTGAGAGTCTTTACGAATCGTCTTGCACGCAGGTTTGATGAATTCCATTCTCCCGAACAAGCCGGTTGCCGAAAAGGATTTAGCGCCATAGACCACATCCATACGCTACGCTAGATTATACAGAAGACCGAAGAGTATAATCGGCCGGTATGACTAGCGTTAGTGGACTATGAGAAAGCCTTCGCTTCAATTGAGACTTGAGCAGTGTTGCAGTCCTTACAGCGATGCCAAATTGACTATAGGTATATCGAAGTGTTAAAGTGTTTGTATTGTAAGGCCACTATGTCAGTCCGACTACAGAACCAGAGTACGGAACAAATCCCATTGCAAAGAGGCGTGAGACAGGGAGATGTCATTTCTCCGAAGCTGTTCACAAACGCATTGGAGGACGTCTTCAAGCTCTTGGAGTGGGAAGGATCTGGCATCAGCATTATATGGCGAGCAAAACGAAGATTAGTGATGTATCACTAATCTTCGTTTTGCCGCTGATATAGTCAGAATGGCGGAATCGCTCGAGGACCTTAGCACAATGCTCAATGACCTCAGTAGACCCGGATGATCCTATAGCAGCTGTTGTGTCGGCTGCGCTAGGATCACCGGATCCACTACTCCAGTGGACGTAGCCTTTCCATAGGGTCCACTCGTCTAGTGGACGTAGCCTTCTCGATCCTGTTATCCCGGCAACGGCCCAAGCCGAGGCTCGCACCGCAGGGGTGCCCTGGAGGTAGTTGCCTCCCAATTTTGACGGCCGAGCGACTTAAGCACCTACCCTCCCGCCCGGTGATGCTTTAAAGGTCGGCAGAGAGACAAACAGCATTAGCCCGTTCAAAAAAAAGAGCGTTTGTGCATGACTGAGGGGCGCTGCGATTGCTTCGATGAGTAGGCGAGGTGACGCGCGGGGTGGGCCGCGGGGTGACCCCGCGGCGCCTGCGGGAGTTCAAAATGATTTCCTTCCCGGGACGCCGCGGGAGACACCGGTGACCCTAGTGAGATTGCCGCCATTATTCCTAACATAAACTCGTTTTATATCACTTTATAATGCAAATAAACTCATTGTCTATCGAATGGAACAAAAAAAAGATTTTCAAATTTTTGACGGATTAGTGTTTTTCGCCTCGGCCTGAACGGAAATTCCTGGTTGGCCCACATGGTGGGCCACGTGGCGTTCAACGTGTTAAAAAATAGGGCTGACATGTTAGATTTGATAAAATCAAATAATAATAATAATAAGAGCACATCATATTACAAAGCAAACAATGATTCAAGGCAGTCCAATAATAGTTCATACCAAAGCAAGAAGCCGTACAACTCAAATTCACCACCCCACACGCAGGCTTATATATCCACACAAGGTACCCAGAAAAATAAGCAACGATATGGGTGTGTAAGGTGCACTGCTGATCACCCACTTTATGCATGTGTAATGTTTTTGAACTCATCAGTGCAAGATAGAATCAAACTTGTGAGTGAAAAAAAACTTTGTCCTAATTGTTTGCGTACAGATGGTCACACTGCAAATGACTGCTCCTTTGGAGCATGCAAATTATGCAAACAAAAGCACAATACATTACTGCATAGTCAGGTACCTACACAAGTTTTGAACACAACTGATGCACTGTTAGACAATGACAGAAAGGTACTCACCAGTAGCACTGTCACCCCGGTGCAGCCAGTTCTACTTTCTACCGCGTTGGTAGACATAACCGACTCACAAAACAATGTCCATACAGTTAGGGCACTTCTAGACAATGGAAGCCAGAACTGTTTCATAACTGAAAAACTATGTAATCGTTTAAACATACCTATTATACAGTCCACTATTCGTATCTCAGGTGTGGGCCAACTCGTATCTCAGGCCACACACACCTGCAAAATAAATATGTGTTCAAAGGTAAACAGTTTCGATACTGATTTACACTGCTTGGTGTTACCGAACATCACATCAAAGCTGCCTTCAATAAATATGAACATTAATTCATTGCGCATACCTGATCACATTCAACTTGCTGATCCCACATTCAATGTTCCATCTGAGATCGACATTTTAATAGGTGCAGATGTTTTTTGGGACTTGTTAAATGAAAATAAGATAAAGCTTAGTTCTGGGCCTTACTTACAGGATTCAAAAGTAGGTTGGATCATATCTGGGCCAATTCATAATAGGCATGTGAAGTCTTACCAAAGTGAAAAAGTTCACTGCAACTTTGTACAGGTTGACACTCAGCTAAGAAAATTCTGGGAGTTAGAAGAAATGTCTGACTTACCTTGTGCGATTTCTGATGAAGAACGTTTTTGTGAAACTCTGTTTTCAGAGACTACTGAACGCGATGAGAATGGTCGATTCTCTGTTCGGATACCACTCAAAGAATCACCTGCTACTTTGGGTGACTCATACACTATGGCTGAAAAACGATTTTTAGCCCTGGAACGCAAGTTAGACCACACTCCAAATTATAAAAAAATGTATGGTGATTTCATGAGTGAATATGAGTCATTAGGTCATATGAGCCCCATGCAAGAAGTTGATGTCAGCAAATTAAAAACTCCTTATTATGTATTACCGCATCATGGAGTATACCGCGAGGACAGCCAGACTTCACGCTTAAGGGTTGTATATGATGGAAGTGCTGCCACATCTAACAAAAGGTCATTAAATGATATTCAATGCGTAGGTCCACCACTTCAAAATGAAATCTTCTCAATTTTGATCCAGTTTAGGCAATATCAATACGTAGCCTGCGCTGACATAGAAAAAATGTTCAGACAGATCCTTATTCAAGATGATCAGCGTAACTTGCAGTTAATTTTGTGGAGGGCAAACCGTGATTTACCTCTGCAACTGTACCGTTTGAATACCGTGACTTACGGTACGGCATCAGCGCCGTACCTTAGCATGCGCTGTCTTAAACAGTTGGCATTAGAATGTAATGACGAACAGGTAGCTAGTGCGATTTTAGGTCATTTCTACGTTGATGACTTAATCTATTCTAACGATGACCAAGAGACTTTGCTAGACGTTTGCAATAAAATACACAAGGTTTTATTAAGCGGCGGTTTCCCATTACGTAAATGGACGTTTAATTTTAATGTGAGTAGTGAACATACTACTGACCTTAATATAGGCGAACATTCTCAATCAAAAACACTAGGTTTGGGTTGGTCCAACGAAAGTGATGAACTGCATTTCACTTCGAAGCTGGCGATTCACGATGCTGTGATTACTAAGCGGACTATGATATCCGTCATCTCACAGGTGTATGACCCATTAGGTCTCTTGGCTCCTACAATAATCATGGCAAAGGTTTTGCTACAAAGGCTGTGGCTCAGTAAATTAGGCTGGGATGATGAAATTCCTCTTGACGTCGCATCAACATGGCGAAACTTTATTGCTAGTTTACAATGTTTGCACGAAATTCGGGTTCCTCGTCACGTGACTAGGGCTAAAGCACAGCATAGAGAAATTCATATATTCGTTGACGCATCCCAGATCGCTTATGGAACATCAGCCTATATTCGTTCACACGACAACGACGATAACGCACCGGTAATGGTGAGATTGCTGTGTGCTAAAAGTAAGGTTGCACCTATTAAGCCTGTTAGCATTCCTAGGCTAGAGCTGTGCGGGGCCTTACTTGGTGCAAAATTATACGACAAAATAAAGAAGTCACTGTCGATTCCTTTTGACAATGTACATTTCTGGACGGACTCGACTATAGTTCAGGCGTGGCTTCGTACACCTCCACATTCTCTTAAGACGTTTGTGCAGAATCGGGTCGTACAAATAAATGAATTGACTGGCAGTGCTAGTTGGCGACACGTCAGAAGTAAGGACAACCCTGCTGACCTAATTACTAGAGGAGCAAATTTAGAAACGCTAAAATACGATAATGACAGTCAGTGGTGGTGTGGACCTAAGTTTCTCTTAGAACCAAGTCATGCGTGGCCGAATGTCACGTCCAGTACAATTCCTACTGGTGAGTTACCGGAAGTTAAGACTCAAACTGTCAATTTACTTGCGGTTGATGCACCTGACTTATTCGAATTTGAAAGATTCTCATCTTTCAATCGTTTAGTAAGAGCTGGAGCATATTTATTACGATTTGTACATAATACACAAGCACCCTCTAGCGGCCTTGATGTTAAAACCGGTCCATTGTCTGCGGAGGAGCTTAATTCGTCTCTGACGTTATTGTCACGTATATCACAAAGACAATCATTCCCTATCGAATATCATAACCTTGATAATGATTTACCAATCACTCTTAAAAATGATAAAGGAAATACCATATCAGGCCTAAATATTTTCATAGACGAAAAAAGAATTATACGTGTAGGTGGTCGATTATGCAACTCCACGGACTTTGATTATAATAAAAAGCACCCGGTACTGCTGTCGGGCAAGCATCGAATGGCAATGCTTTTGTGTACATACGAGCATAAGCGGTCACTACATGCGGGACCTCAGCTTCTAGTATATACCATGCGTGAGAGTTGGTGGATTCTGGGCGCTAGAAATTTGGCTAGGCAAGTCGTTCATAATTGCGTTACATGTAAGCGTATGAAGGGACAAACTTTAACACCAATAATGGGCAACTTGCCTTCAGAGCGTCTAGAATCAAGTTTTCCCTTCATGTGCTGTGGTGTTGACTACGCGGGGCCTCTGTTCATGTTAGACCGCAAAGGCAGAGGTGCAAAATTAATTAAATGTTATATTTGTTTGTTTGTATGCTTTACAACCAGAGCAATACATTTAGAGTTGGTGGGTGGTCTTTCGACGCAGGACTACCTGCTAGCATTAAAACGATTTATATCACGTCGCGGCAAGCCAAAACAGATATTTTCAGATAATGGCAAAAACTTCGTAGGAGCTGAAAAAGAAATTTCAGTAGTCTTTCAAAACTCAAAGCAAATCTATGATTTGGCTGCTAACAATGGAATTCAATTTAGTTTCATTCCGCCGTATTCTCCTCATTTTGGCGGGTTGTGGGAGGCGGGGGTACGGTCTTGTAAGTATCATCTCCGACGAGTTCTTGGAAACGCGCATTTAACATACGAAGAATTCAGCACGGTATTGACGCAGATTGAAGCTGTCCTGAATTCCCGTCCCATGTCACCACTGTCCTCTGATCCATCTGATTACCTTCCCCTCACACCCGCACATTTTTTAATCGGCCGACCGTTAACCGCACCGCCGAGTGAAGACCTAACAACGGCGACACCGACTCGTTTGGGACGCTATGACCGCGTGGAGCAACTGCGACAGCATTTCTGGCAGCGTTGGTCAAAAGAGTACGTGTCAGAACTTCAGCGCAGAACAAAGTGGAAGGTCGACAGCGAAGACATCACCCAAGACAGCTTGGTGTTAGTCAAGGAGGATAATCTTCCGCCATTTCGATGGAGGATGGGCAGAGTTATTCGGCTGTTTCCGGGCAAAGATGGCGTAGCAAGAGTTGCCGAGCTTCGTACAGCGGTCGGCATCATCAAGCGGGCCTGTTCCAAAATTTGCCCACTCCATGAACCATCACCGGCTAGAGGAACAGCTTCGTTGGTCAACTAACTTTGTTGGAAGCCTGGTACTTCCAAGGCGGCCGGCATGTTCAAGCGTTAATGTGTCAATGTCAATGTCTATATAATATGTAAAAAAAAAAATATAGAAGAAGAAGTTTTGAAATTGAAAAAGCCGTAGTTTTTCTTTTAATTAATAATTTAATAATATTCGACGTACCTCATCGTAACCTGATTCGTAACGCTTCCTATCATCCTCAACAAAGTCCTACCACCTAGTACAAATAAATAATATAATTGGGCCAATTTTAAAGGCTTTAGTTGACAGATCTAAAACTCCTAAAACTGTTGCTGTCCTTGTCTAATAGACGGTAATGTAAGAGACGGGTATATTTTTAGTAAGTTAAAGACTGTCAACTAAAGCCTTCAAAATTGGGCCTATTATCATACTATGGTAACTATAATATTATAGAAACGAACTAACTCATAATTACAACTAGTTGTAATTACTAAGGGTGAGTTTCTGATCCGTAGTTAACCAATGGTTAAAAATGCTAACAAATTCTAACCAATGGTCATAATTTATTAGAATTTTTAACCATTACTTTAACCATTACGTTTTTTTTTTTTTTTTTTTTTTTTATGTGATTGAATGACGTGACGAGCAAGTCGTTCACCTGATGTTAAGTGACACGGCCGCCCATAACAGTTGCAGCGGAACTTTAAAACAATAAAGTTTCGCGTGACACTGCACTGCGCACGTCATCCTGAGACATCACCCAGTCTAGTAATCAGATTACTAGACTGAGTGATCAGATCATAAAGTCTCATTTGCCCAGTAATTTCACTAGCTACAATGCCCTTCAAACCGGAACACAGCAGTGCTTGCACACTACTGCTTGGCGGCAGAATAACTGGCAAAGCGGTGGTACCTACCTAGACGAACTTTGCAGAAAAGTCCTACCACCTAGTAAACCATTACGTAGGTATCAAAAACCCTCCCTTATACAAACGGTTAGTCTCGCTACGAGGTCTACGAGCTACGCGGCTACGGCTCGTAGCAAAGCCCTCCGTATTGAACCATTCCTTCACGGAACAATAATCAAGACAAATCACTGAATAACAATAAGAACAGCGGACATCATACAAATATAACGTCGGTAGTGTGGTTGAAATGAGAATGAACGCGCCACATCGCTCGTAGAACTGACAACCGATGGGGAAGAAAGGTTCTCGAGTGGAGACCACGAACCGTGGCAATTTTCGCCGACGATCTGGTGAAAACCACAGGGAGCCGATGGATACAGGACGAAAGCAGCCGCTCAATGTGGCTCTCTGGGGGAGGCTTATGTTCAGCAGTGGACGTGTTCAGGCTGTTGATGATGATCCTGGACCCTAGTTAGGATTCCCCGTATCTTAGGGACCCAGGAACTACGAGGACCATGATCCCACAACACCCAAGCACAGAACAAATAAATGCGCTTTTTTCCTGTGCACAAATACTTGGACATGTCGCGGGAATCGAACCCGTCGGCACACGGGTTATGATCTGAGCACCAGAGGCGCTGTATTTACTATTGAACATATTCCAGGAGAGTGCGTGTGAGAACGTGCGCGAGTCTGCGGCGGCGCAGCTGCGGCTGTGGCGCGAGTGCATGCGGCGGTACGAGACCGTCGCCAGGGACGTCGGCGATACTGACGCTAGGCTCATGGTACCTTACACTTTACACTTGTTCTAGGTACCTTACTCTACTGTAAACTTCTTAGTAAGATTCAAATATGATTTTTTTAACTTTTCGTTTTGGACAATTAGACACCAAAAAGGTAGAGGAAGACCGAAAAAAGTGTGGTTGGACTGTGTGAAAAATGATATGTTTGCTAAGAGAGTAAGTGTTGAGATGACGTCTGACAGAAAAGAGTGGAAGAGAAAAACATGCTGCACCGACCCCACTTAAATGGGATAAGGCTAGGCGGATGATGAGACACCATCAACACGATGCTCAATATTAGCCCTCGATACTAACCCCCTTACTAATAATCATTGTGTAGCTAAAGAATAGTTGTATTGTGTTTTGTTTCTCTCTATCAAATTAAAATACGCTAACTGCGATGAAATTTATAGTAGATCCACGATCGCTGCCTCGAAAACTGCACCGTCAAAAACAAGACATTTGCCTTGTTTTTGCTCTCAGTCGCGTGTGACCGCGCTTAATGAAAGTGATCTATCTCACATATTATTGTTTTACAACGCTATTACAGTAGCTATGGTTCATTATTAAAATGAAACGACCGCTTGTGGACTGTTTTATATTAGCTGGAGAGGTATATATCTGTATAAGTAAGCATTGCCGCGAGGACACTTTTGATGTTTGGTTTGCATAGAGACTGTATCTATAGTAGGTATATTTGATTTAAGTACGCAAAGATAAAACAATATAAACAGTGAGTACCTTCAAGGGGAGTTGTGAGAACTTTACCCAACAATGGTTGGCTCTAAAGCTCTCTCCAATTCTTTAACTGTGTCCATGATAAACTGATTTCATCAAATCTTTTCGAAAGCTAAAGGTAGGCTTCCATGGCCGGCATCGACCTCTTCGTCGAATAACAAATTAGTTTATAAACTCATTAGTCGTAAATTTCTTGTTGTAAATAGGTAAACCTATTTGTGTTATTCAGGAGGAGATAAACAAGCAACGCTCGGAGATGTCTGAAATGGCGACCTTGTGGCAGGAGTGCTTGCAGCGGTACCGCGACATGAGTAACGACTTCAACACGCTCAAACAACAGGTAACATTTACTTGACCTATTTGATGATTTGTTTTTTTCTTATATTTAGGCTCTACGCATAGTGTATTTAGCCAGTGTCAAGTATTGTAATTTTTCATCGTGTTATAGAATATTGCCCATGAAGCCGTCACAGTCTGGGCAGTCATAGTCCAGTCTAAGTCATGCCCTGGTAAAGAAGTGGCAACTTTACTAGAAGCTTCTGTAGAATTTTGGAAGCACACGAAAATCCACGTTTCACACTTGCCCACACCCATGCTCGTAATTCAGCACTTAATGCGTAAAACGCCTCCAATTTTAAACAGTAACACTGGAAAAAGCACAAGTTTTGAATATTACAAATACAATGCAAGGGCGGGAACTTTTCCGCGGTTTCCGCCAAATCTACTTGCCGAGAAGGTACCTGACTTGAAAACTCTCAGGTTATAGTTAGCTGGAAACAAGGACGGCAAGGTATTCCACTCATTTGCTGCTCATTTTTTTTATCTATTTCTTGATATAACTCGTAACGTTGCGCTAGTAAACCAAAGAGACTGATTGTTTGTGTTGCTCAAGTGCAGTCAGTGTTGCCAATTAGAAAAACAATTCATATCTTCGGGCTTTATGCGTCTACTGGTGAACATAGGCCTCCTCCATTAGAGGGGGTGTTGGCCATAACGACCACGCTTGGCAGGCTTCTTGGTGATGGCAGTAGATAAGGTACTAATGTTGTGTACTACTGTTGTCAGCTGGCCACAGCGGAGAGCCCGACGCGGCTGCCGGCGGCGCCCGCGGTGGCGGAGGGCGAGGGCCCCGCGCCGCTACACTACCGCCTGCCGCCCGGCTCCTACCCGCAGGTAACTGTCATGTACAGCGTGGTTGGTAGAGAGTTGGCCAATATTTATGTCGAGGTACTATAAGTAACATCGCTCGTAGAACTGACAACTGATGGGGAGGAAAGGTTCTCGAGTAGCGATCACGAACTGGAAGACGATGCGAAGGTTGGCTCCCACTTAGTGGAGAGAGTTGGCCAATATTTATGTCGAGGTACTATAAGTAACATCGCTCGTAGAACTGACAACTGATGGGGAGGAAAGGTTCTCGAGTAGCGATCACGAACTGGAAGACGATGCGAAGGTTGGCTCCCACTTAGTGGAGAGAGTTGGCCAATATTTATGTCGAGGTACTATAAGTAACATCGCTCGTAGAACTGACAACTGATGGGGAGGAAAGGTTCTCGAGTAGCGATCACGAACTGGAAGACGATGCGAAGGTTGGCCCCCACTTAGTGGACCGTGAAAGTCGCGGGGAGCCGATGGATGTAGGAGGCGAGCAGCCGCTCCACGTGGCGCGCTCTGGGGGAGGCCTATGTTCAGCAGCGGATGTCTTCAGGCTGTTGATGATGATGATGATGATGATGATGATGATGATGACTATACAGTCTAAAAAAATATACCCATAATTATCATAGATGTTGCTTTGGAAATTATAAATTCGTCATTTTGTAACGTCCGCCATATTGGATTAAATATAATATGGTGTCATTTAAGTAAAAAGTGCATTGTCTCGAGAACCAAACGAGTGTGCCTCAGTCTGATAGTTTCAGTGGAAGTGCGTGAAATATTGATTGCTTCCAGACCCCCTACAACGCGACAAAATTTCCTCGACACATCTCGTGAGAGACCGTGACAAGACCACCTAAGCACCTAAGTGTGCCTCACTCTAACAGCAAGGACAAATTGTATAAAATAAAAATGTCTGTTTCCTGCCCCAGCTCCCCCCGAGGGGAGCCCCGGGGTACCCGGGCTCCGCGCTGCGGCCGCGCGCGTCGGCCCCCCCCGCGTGGTGGTGGGGCGGCGAGCGGCCCTCCCCGCGCCGCGCCTCGCCGGACTCGCGCGACGGCAGGGACGCGCGCGGCGAGCGCGACCGCAGGCACAGGACCAAAGATGTTAGAGGTAAGTACCTACTTCGGTCTTCTCCGCTAGCTCCCCCGACCCCCGGATCCCAGGATACCAGGGCTCCCCGCCCGGAGCCCTAATTCTGTATGAAAACTGTTAAATATAGTTATTATGTTGTCTGTGCCTGCTTTGTATCTGGTAGTGTAGTGTTACATACTCTTTGAGTGATAGTCTATGACAGCGCTGTCAAATATGTTAATTTTCTTCTTGCGTCCGCCTCCGTAATGGCTGCTGCTGTTTTGTGAGTTCTCTTTAAAACTTATTACTTGTATTAGATAATTGTTGTGATTAAAGTTGTTCCATACACTGTGAAGACTTGCTGGTTCTTATTTGCAAACTGCGCACCTGCTGTCCCATTGTAGGAAAGAATATAACAAAAAGGTTCTGGGACCAGACACGCGGCGGGTGCAGCGAACCCCGAACCGCGTGGTTTTTACAATATACATCGATTCGAAGGGGAACGTTTTTCGTTTGATTCGTTTCTTCCTCTAACTCATTTTGCAATGATGGAAAGTACTAGTGGAGAACGACAGCCACAGCCAGATTCTAGAATTCAGCCGTCCGGCCAATTTTATTCGTCAAATTCCGCCATGTTAGAAAAACTTGAAGGCGTTGCAAATTATTCGACGTGGAAATTCAGCTTAAAGAATATACTGATACTTGAGAATTTATGGGATTGTATTGACTGCGACACTGCCGCCGACCCTGTGCGTGATCAGCGGGCTTTAGCGCGCATTTGCTTATCGGTTCAACCAACGTGCTATCAGTATGTGCGAAACGTGGTCACAGCGAAAGAGGCATGGACTAAACTAGCAAATATATTCGAAGACAAAGGCTTATATCGCCGTGTTGTGTTGTTAAGAAAATTGCATCGCGCCGAGTACTCGCATTATAAATCCATGGGTGACTACATAACCTCTGTCATGAATATCGTCCAACAACTCGCCGACATGGACAAGGTTATCGATGACGGAGAGGTTGCGGAGATACTGCTCAGTGGGTTATCGCAGGAGTTTGATGTGCTTGTCAGCAGTTTGGAAACTGCATGTCTAACAAACAATCTCACCAGTGAGTTGGTCAGGACTAGATTGCTACAAGAAGACTATCGTAGAAATGGACACGGGAACGCAGATTCAAGTAGTTCGGCATATGCAGCTAGGAAGAAAATCATAATATGTGATTACTGCCATAAAGCTGGCCATGTTAGCAAAAAATGTTTTAAAAAGAAGCGAGATATGAAGAAGAAGGAAGAACACACACTCTATGCATCTGCGCTGGTGGCACATAAAGCTACAGATTTCATAATAGATAGTGGAGCGTCAACACATATGTGCTGTAATCCTAATTTGGTAAGAGACTTAAAAACTAAACAATGTCTAATTTCCATAGCTAATGGGGAACAAATTAGTGCTGAGGGTGTGGGATCTATTTCATTATTGTCAGGTTCAAAACATGATGTTAATTTAAGTGATGTTCTTGTAGTTCCCAATCTTTCTACGAATCTTTTGTCTGTAAGCAAAATGGCTGATAGAGGTTATACTATTGTATTTAACATAGATGGGTGTCGCATATTTAAAAATTGTAATATAATTGGTGACCATATAATATCTACAAAAAATGTGAATGGTCTGTATAAAATCCAGCAGTCTGTGTCCGAGGGTAAGTCGGGGCATTCTATGCCTTTGCATACTCATAGGCAAGGGTCATTGAGTGCCAATGCTGCTAGTCTCTCTGCCAGTCTTTGGCACAAGCGTCTAGGCCACATCAGTCCTAAAGGTATGGATGTTCTTGGTGGTGGTGGTATATGTTCTGGTGTCGTTTTTCAGAAGGAAGATGGTATACCGGAGAAATGCATTTCCTGTCTTACTGGCAAGATGCATTCAAAGCCCTTTCCCAGGACAGAGGTTAAGCGAGCCACTATGCCATTGGAACTTGTCCACTCTGACGTCTGTGGGCCGATGCAAGTCAGCAGCTGGGGTGGTGCCCGTTATTTATTAACGTTCACGGACGACTGCACAAGGAAGACTTTCGGTTTTTTAATGAAGACTAAAACTGAGGTGAGTTCACATTTTATTAACTTTAAGAAATTAGTAGAGAAACAAAGGGGTTTACCAATTAAAATTTTACGTACTGACAACGGTACTGAATACTGTAATTCTACCTTATTTTTTTTTTTTAAGACTGAGGGAATTGTTCACCAGACTACTGTGCCATACACGCCTCAACAGAATGGGGTGGCAGAACGAGTAAACAGGACAATCTTTGAGAAAGCTAGGTGTATGCTACAGGAATCTGGACTTCCGAGTCGTTACTGGGGTGAAGCTGTTATGACGGCTATTTATATTAAAAACAGAAGCCCTACCAGTGCATTATCGGGTTCGATACCTGAATGCGAATGGACCGGATCTAAAGTTGATCTTAGTCATTTGCGCGTTTTTGGGTGTATAGCTTATTCTCTGATTCCTACTCAAAAGTGGCACAAGCTTGATGCAAAATCTAAGCAGTATATTTTTGTAGGCTATGGTGAGCATTCTAAGGGATACCGTTTAATTGACCCATCTAAACCTCAAAGGATTGTTTATTCTCGAAATGTCACATTTCTTGAGGATAAATTTTATAAACCTGATTCTATGACTACGGAGAGTAATAGGGCTGAAGATTTTATTTTATTTGACATGACATTTAATAGTAACAATTTTAATGAAAAGGATGTTTTATTGTCTAATGAAAATAATGATATTAATGAAAATGGTAATAATAATGTTAATATTAATAATAATGAAAATGTTAATATTAATAATAATGAAAATGTTAATGTTAGTAATAATGAAAATTTTAATAGTGACAATAATAATGAGATTGATTTAAATAGTGATGAGTCTAATCGAAAATTATATGGTGTTTCAGATGTGGAGCCTTGTTCTCCTTTGTCTGATGACTACTGCACTGGCGACGATGGTGATGAAGCCTGTGAGGACGCTGAAGAGGACTCCGAGTGCTTTCTGCCGTCGCCATCTCGAGGAGGAGGTATAACTGGTCCAGCTGCTACTGAGACTGTTCACTCTCGTCCTGTGCGTAGTACTAGAGGTAAATTGCCTGTCAAGTATAATGATTATGACCTGTCTACTATGTTGGTGAAAGAACTTTCACCTGATGAGCCGCAAACATATGAAGAGGCCATGAATTCTCCAGAAAAAGATGAGTGGCATGCTGCTATGAGGGATGAATATGATTCTCTCATTCAAAATCAGGTATGGCGTCTTGTGGACCGGCCGAAGGATCATAATGTAATTAAGTGTAAATGGGTATTTAAAAAGAAGCACAGTGCAACTGGTGATTTTGACCGCTATAAGGCTAGGTTAGTTGCACGTGGTTTTACTCAACGACATAACATAGATTATCATGACACCTTCTCACCAGTCGTGCGACACTCAACTATGAGAATTCTGTTTGCTCTAGCTCATGAATTAGATTTAAGAATTGATCACATTGATGTAACTACTGCTTTTCTCAATGGCGAATTGTCAGAAACTATTTTTATGGAACAGCCAGCAGGTTTTACAAATAATGACAGAAAAGTATGTTTGTTAAACAAAAGTATATATGGTTTAAAACAAGCTAGCCGCATGTGGAATGTAAAGATTCATGATATTTTATCGAAAAACGGTTATGTTCAATCAAAATGTGAGCCATGTGTTTATTTGAGAAAAACTGAAACAGAATATCTTGTTATTGCATTATATGTCGACGATTTTTATGTTTTTCATAATGGCTGTGTACAGGATCTATTGTCTTTATTGGAGAGTGAGTTTAAAATTAGACATCTTGGTGAGCTTACAAGTTGTCTTGGCATAAATGTAACTAGGAAAAATAATGTTTTAATTCTTGACCAGTCAGAGTACATAAAACGTTTATTGGTTAGATTTAATATGCAAAATTGTAAATCAGTGCAAACTCCTCTGCCTGTGAATTGTAAGTTGGATAAGTCGGACAATGAATGTTTACAGGACGATGTGTATAAATATAAAGAGCTTTTAGGTAGTCTCATGTATTTGTCCGTTTGTACACGTCCTGATATTTCCTATGCGTGTAGCCAGCTGAGTCAATACAGTAATTGCTTTGGTGAAAGTCATTGGCGTGCTGCAAAGCGTGTTCTGCGTTATTTGGCGGGAACTTTAAATTATAGTTTACATTTTGTAAAAAGTTGTAATTTAAATATTAATGCATATACTGATGCAGATTTTGCCAATAACTTTGACAGAAAATCCTTTACTGGCTTTGTTATTAAGTTGGGTTCCAACGTTATAAACTGGGAAGCCAGAAAGCAACGTTCTATCGCGCTTTCGAGTACGGAAGCCGAATATTTAGCAATTGGTGACGTATGCAAAGACATTTGTTTTGTTAAAAATTTTTTGTCAGAAATTGTAGACAAAACATTTAGTGTCATTGTGTATAACGACAATCAAAGTGCTCTTAAGCTGTTGCAAATTAAGGAATATTCACATAAAAGAACCAAGCACATTGATTTGCGGTATCACTATGTTAAGGACTTAGTTCAGAAACATTATTTATGTGTAAAGTACCTTTCAACTGAACAGATGATAGCCGATGTTTTGACAAAACCTTTATGTACACAGAAGCATTATAGTTTTATAAATGACTTGAATGTTAAACCATATTGAATTACATTGTAAGTGTTGCATTATGTAGAGATATTGTTACATATTACATAGAGAAAAATGTAGAGTCACTCAGACATGTAGAGTCATTACATATTTTATTGTGAATGTATTGTAGAGCATGAAGTTTTATGTAATGTATGGCATGTTTGATCGATTCAAAGCATGAGGAGGAGTGTTAAATATAGTTATTATGTTGTCTGTGCCTGCTTTGTATCTGGTAGTGTAGTGTTACATACTCTTTGAGTGATAGTCTATGACAGCGCTGTCAAATATGTTAATTTTCTTCTTGCGTCCGCCTCCGTAATGGCTGCTGCTGTTTTGTGAGTTCTCTTTAAAACTTATTACTTGTATTAGATAATTGTTGTGATTAAAGTTGTTCCATACACTGTGAAGACTTGCTGGTTCTTATTTGCAAACTGCGCACCTGCTGTCCCATTGTAGGAAAGAATATAACAAAAACACAGATTCCACGCGATATGAAACCACGTCGTTATAGTGTCTTGTTCAAATCGTGTCACAGTATTAGAAATACCTTCACCTTAAATTAAAGTTATTTTTAAATTTTGAATAAATATTGACATAGGTGGTGATAACTTTTGACGTGTTGATGTTTCGGAACGCGTCTCAGTGGAACATTATGATTTTTGACAGTACAAATCGCGCTAATTCCAAATTCGTTTCGCGCGGTTTTGTTTTCATTTCATATAGAATAGATTTTTTGCCGATTTCTTATGTAAGTCAAGGAATTGGCGTGGTTTGGAAGTAAGGAATCATAAAGTGGTCATACATAATTAGGGCCCTGCTCGCGCGCGTCTCTACCGTCGCGCGAGATGTAAAAGGCTCCCAAAATGGCGCTCTATGGGGGAGGCCCATTGTTCAGAAGGTATCGCTAATAACGACCCAATTCTGGGAAGTAAATGACATGCGGCAAATTTAAGTTAAGAGCTGATTTTTAATTAAATAGTTTTTATTGTTCTTATTGTTACCTACCTAATAACTAAACTGACTAATTGTTTCAAAGTGATGGCCATTGTTTTCAATACATAGCTGGATTTGTCATCTCAAGAACATAATGTTGTGTAGATGAATGCGCTAGGGGTGTGTATTGAAAAAATATTGAGCACCATTTCGAACAAGGCGCAGGTGATGTAGGTATGAATTAAAGACATTACTGAAAATATGAAGCGGTTTATTAAAATCCAACACTTTCCGTAGGTTTACCGTATGTCATTACTTCCCAGAATTCGATCCTTATTAGCGACACTATCGAATAGAATGGTGTAATAATACAGGGAGTGTTTTTACTTCAAAATCAACGGGGTCGATTCCTTGCTAAGACTATATTTTTTCAAAAATCCAATGATGCAGAATTTTCATCAAAATCGGGGCTCAAAGGAGTTTGAGTACTTGTTTTTGATTTCATATTTCTGATCTGCGCTCAACTTATAACCCGCTCATTTTGCAACGCATCTAGTTTTAGGCGTATTTTTGATCTACGCTGTTTCCTTGGTGTATTGGCATTCCTCTCCTTCTTGTTCAATGGTACGGGGCACTTGAAGTCACCATTAGAGACCAGAATTAGCTAAATACTCGTAATGGGGTCAGGCAGGTTCATTATCACGAACAACGAAAAACCAAGTCAGAAGTAAATGTGACAATACGGCAAAAGCCATAATACTTTATGTGGAACAAAGAACTAGTGAAACTATTAATTACCCGCCCTCATTTGTCAGTTTAACAAAAGAACACGTTTTTGGGAAGGCAACATATCATAGTCAAAATCATTTAGTTGTAGTCACTCCAACATCATTACGGTATGGTACTAAAAGGGGTTTCAACCATACATTTTGTTTTCAATGTAAAAGAAAAATTTGAATCACGATCGGGGTTTGATCCCGCATCCATCCGTCTCTAAAGCCCGAAAGGATAGGCCGGTGAAGGATAAAATCATGAGATACCTTGTCGCGTTACTTGTTTGGATTAATGTCACATTTTGTTGAATATTTGCAATGTTATTCACAAGAACATAGATTAGCGATTAGCCAGTTTTTTCATAAGGAAGTTCAGTTATTTAATATCTTCAAAAATGTCGCAATGAGCGAGCGTGATAGTGGAGCCGCGTATATAGCAGCCTTAACATCTGGCGAACGACTAGCTCGTCACCTCATTACCATAAAATAATCTATATACTAATCTATATATACATTTTGTTTACAGATGTATCAAGATACAAAGAGAAGTCTTCCAAACCCAGCGGCGCGCGGTCTGAACACAGGCGGAGGAAAAGGTGATCATTAATATATTTACTATTGAAAAGCAAAAATCACACGTTGATCAAAATTGAATGCGTCATTACATAAAAACACAGTTCGAATTTATTCATAGATAAATTTGATGTAAAATATGTATTGTAATGTTCAAAATTAGCGTCTCAATGTGTTCGTGAAAATGGTTCGGATGTGGGTTATTTTAATCATGATTTGTTAGAACTTTTAATAAATACTGCTTTTAACGGACTTGGTTTTTTCATTGTATATAGGCCTTTATTATTCCAAAGAATGTCGGAGGCACAGTCGCCCGTACCTACAGTTTTTAATTTATTATACAAAACGTTAGCATTCGACTGACTAATAAATTACTGCGTATAATAATATAACGGCAATTAGCAGTTCGGTGTTTTCTCTTGTTTTATCTTAGTCAATAGACAGAGAAGAAACATAAAAATGTGAAAATGTATTCTTCTGTTACACCATTTTAAATTGATTATTAATTACTTATTCCATCTATTCCGACTAATAGTGAGACGACCGAACTGTTTGGATGAAAATGTTGCAATTTGTTAGACTGGATAGTCGGACAGCTTGGATACCACAGATTTGAGAAATACAATTGGTAGGATACGCGGTTTTTATTCCAAATAGTGGTAGCCAAGTAAACAAAATTGTATTTCTTTCATCTCCCAGTATTATTCCGAATTATGCGTATATTTTAATTTTTTTCTATATACTTTGACAGACAAGATAGATAGAAAGGGACAGATGGAATTTTGATGGAATACTACGTTTATTCCAATTCTCAAAATATAACATTATAGGTACCAGTAATTATTCTGTGATTATATGTGATATTAAAAGAACAAATTACAAAACAAGTAGGTAGGTACATAGGTATACAATTTTATAATGTTAGTACGTATAGCATAGGCACTTTGTTACATGAAAACTGTTTGCTACTATGTAGGACTAAGGATGGGTAAAAAAAAACACAGGGATAATACCTTCATTCCTGAAATATTCTCGACAGTAGTCCAATGTAATACAAAGCTGACATTTCTTTTTATCAGCATTATTATATATCTACTCATTTTTCTTATCGAAAGAGACAACGCTTTCCGACAATTTCCACAGTTTCTCCGCCATTTCATCGTCCTCAGCCTTTGCCGCGGGTTTCGTCTCGCGACAATTCGCGAAATATTTCCCACTCACGTTCTCTACATCTTTGGACACTGCCAAGTGGATCGAAGTCTGCGCGCCTTCAAACGCAGTTATAAAGAAAAAGCCGACTAGAAACCGTATCACGATGCCTCCATCGCGGAATATTTCAGTGTTCACAGCTCCAGGATGCAAGCTATTAGCTGTCACTCCGGTACCGTGTAACATTGAACTCAATTTTCTCGTAAACAGTATATTGGCAAGTTTCGTATTACTATAGTTTCGCACGCCGGCTATGGTGGCGGATTTGACGTAGCTCGGTGCGTGCTTGTGGAACTTATCCAAGTCTATCGTCCCTGATGTGTGCAATGTCGAAGACACGTTGATGATCCGACTGGGAGCAGATGCCTTCAGAAGCGGTAGCAATGTGACAGTAAGGAGGAACGGCGAGAAATGGTTGACCTGCGCCACCAATGGAACGTTGTCGCCGGTGACAGAGTTATAAACATCTCCTAAGCCTGCGTTGTTGATTAACACATCTAGCTGCTTTTCAGTTTTCAAAATATCCTCGGCGAATTCGCGCACGGATTCGAAAGAAGCCAAATCGAGATGTTTGTAAATCACTTGCTTGTTTCCGGTCGATTGGATAATTTTATCTCGGGCGGTAGTTCCTCTCTTTTCGTCTCTGCAGGCAAGGATCACCTTAGCACCGCGTTTTGCCAAGTCTAAAGCAGTTTGGAAACCGATGCCAGTGTTGGAACCGGTTATTATTACAACTTTGTTTTCCATTTTCTCGACACTTTTGCACATTCCAGTTGAGAGTTTGTGGTATACCTTGATGAGGACAATTGCGGCAACGCCAATAATGATGTACGTTGTTATCATTTTAGTAACATTGATTGTTTGCACGTCTTTATTGAAACCAGTTCATCAATTTGTGTTTTTCACTTCTAAAATATAACCCTTGCTCTTTAATCGGAAAACTGATAAACAATTCTCCCATACCATTTTAATTATTATGGTTTACAGTACCTTGTGTCTCTTGCCGGCGGCATGTGATAGATCACAACAATCACAATAATAATGAAACGCAAACGTATTTGAGTTTGCTGCAGCAACGACAATATCATAATATATATTAATTGTAATAACTATAAAATATGACGTTAGCCTCAAATAGATTTTTTTCCTTCGGACTAGTCATCATCATTAGCAACTCGGTTCAATCTTTACTCTAGACGGCCTGAGTCGAGGCACTGCTTAAAACTAATGGCAATAAGTTTTGCGCGATAATAATACACGCCTATTCTGCCGTCCTTATGAAAATAGCAGTAAGTAGGTAAATCATGTTTTCGAGAAAAACGTGAACACAAAAAGTTGCGAGTATTCGAGAGTAGTCGAGTTGCTGCATTCTTACTTCCTGAGTTTTTGGGGTCCAGGTGGAATTTTGATACGTGAGAAAGAACAGAATATAGTTTTTTTTTTGGCGATTCTGAATATGTATCGAACTATATTTTACCAAAAATGTTAGTTACTGCGTTTTTAGTTTGAGGGCAGTATTATAACATAAATAATCAAGTAACGCCTTCAGAGCAATGGAAATATACGAGACGACACGACGCGAACGTCTTAATACATCCTTAAAAATCCTTCCCCTCGTGGGGTCGATTAGTGACTCGATTGGTTTTGAACATATTGAATTCCCAGCACTTTATGTAGCTTATGGTTGTATGGACAGCCTCTGTGGCGTGGTGGCTGAGCAGGTCGGCTCATTACCCGGAGGAGGTGGGTTCGACTCCCGTGACAGGACAAGTATTTGTGCACAGAAATAAATACTTGTTCTGTGTCTGGGTGTTGTGGGACCACCATGGTCGTAGTAGTTCCTGGGTCCCTAGATACAGGGAATCCTATTTAGGGTCCAGGATGTACCTATGTGTGATCGTTTGGTGTTATTTATTATTAATCTATTTATTTATTATTTATGTAAATGAAACACAGACAAACTTCACATACATTTTAATTATACCTATAGAACAAATCCGTATTCAATCAATGGTTAATTATTTTACAAATAGTGAATAAGTACTAATCTGCTAATATATTTCTTGAATCGTAGAAATTTGGCATTTTATTGAAAAAATGGCAAAATTTCGTGTGCGTTTGGATATAATTTTACAGTGGCACAGTTCAGGAAAACTTCATAGTGAATGGAAGATATAGTACGATCGTCCAATAAAATCTTACAATTTACAGGTTCAATGTCAAGAGTAGGTAGTGTCGATTCTATGCTGCATTTTTAAAGCAAAACGAAATTAAAATATTTCTGTCCTTCTCAATTTCCATTTAACAGAAAGAGCATCGCCGACTTTAAGTTTTGTTTAAGAGAATGTCACAGAATCGACACCAGTGTTTACTTGAGAAAACTTAATAGAACATTAAGCTATTGTTGAAGAAATCATCGAAAAAATAACAAAAAAGGACAGTAATAAGGATAGTAATATACTCGTTATTTAGTTTTAAAAATTAATGTTGTTGTTAATGTTCTAAGAATAAAAAAATAAGGCCTCTGTAAATAATTAGCGTTAATATTGGACGATGCTTAAAATATCTTTTAAATACCCTTGATACCAGCACTATAATTAACGTTATAAATTTTAATATATAGCTTATTATTGAACCTTATTTAAAACACAGTATAAAAACTGTTAGAGTATTAAACATAAGGCCGGTACCGGTCTATATGCATGGCCAGCAGGCAATAGACCGTACCCATATATATATATAACGCTAACCATAGTGACAAAGTAAATACATAGTTTTTTAATCTACTGAGTGGCTTTCCGTAGTCTTCCAAGATTTCAATTGTGTTATGGCCGATATCGACCGCGCGCCCCTCAATCGTGCGTGTAATGTTTGTATTAGTTTTTCAGTCTTGTCAAACTTTCAGCCATTCTGTTGCCCAAATGATTTCGGGCACGAAGACTTAACAAGTTTATTTTTATCTGATTTCTCAAATGGCAGGATGAATATACACAACTATACTTAAACATTGCGTGCAGTTTGACATACTTTTTGCTTTTCACACCTTTTTTTAATCATCATCATTCTTTTTGCCCTTTTCCCATTGTTATTGGTATCGGCTCCCAATCTAACCTGTAGCGTCAAGCTACCAGAATTACACGAGCGACTGCCATCTGCCCTCGCATCCCATAAGGAACTAGTAACAGGGATGATTCTATCAGGCGTCTGACTACCCGTAACGATGGCCATAGATTTTCTTGTGATAACCGGGACCAACGGATTAACGTGTTTTTTTAATATAGTACCCAAAAACTACAGCTCCATCCACCTTTCTTTACCAGGGTATAGGGTGGTTTGAGGTGGCTTGAGTCCCAACAAAATGGAGCTTCCGAGGGCAAACGTAGGTTCATTTTTTAAATTTTGCGGTCGTTTTCTAGTTAAATGTTGGTTCTAAACATCAGAAAATGTAAGGTTCTTTTTATGTCGCACTCTATTAAAGAAAAAGTATGCCAAACTGGACAAAGTACATAAATCTGTACTATACTTACCTACTTAGATATATCTTAATAGGTATACGTCTAACTACAACATAGAAAAACAACGGGCTCTGTTAAACTGACGATCTTTATCAAAAATTGTATGAGACAAATTTTTGAATTCGCAAAAAAAAAAAAAAATCCTATGTAAAAAGTTAGTTAAAATTTCGTAACTATTACCAAATTTTTCCTTGCTATAAGTACTAAGTACTCAAAATGCTGTTTCGGGTTTATTCACAATACATACACTCCCTCACTAATAAACACTGCATAACAATAGCTATCCCGTGTTTTCTGTTTTTGACTAATCACATTTCAAACTTGATAGAGTGAAACAAAATACTAACCCCCTTACTAATAAACACTGCATAACAGTGGATAGCTACTTGGTGTTTTATCTTATTTTATTTTTGCCCATTTCAAACTCAACAGAGAAAGACAAAACATTAAATAACTATTCTGCCGCTACACAACGTTTATTAGTAAGGCGGTAAATGACTTATATTCCTCTGCTATACAATGTTTATAAGTAATTAAGATTTGTGAATTTCAAAAATTGCTAAAAATGCCCAGTATGCCGCTAATTGATTCTGATCGCGTAATTACAGCTTAATGCTTAGGTATGTCCAACCAATAGCCGATACGTACTCTTAACAAAAGGATATCCTTAATTACAAATTAAATTTAAACATATGCTACTGACTTAATTAACAATTGAGAGTAAATTTGACTATAATAAGAAAAGGAACACAGCAACTCGTCGAATAAAATGGACATAAATAACAAATAATTCATAACTAATTGCAATTTCATGGTGATAGCAATAAATTGAATAGAGGAGTATTATACATATTATTAGGTAATGGACGAATGGATTTCACGTATTTAGATTTTTCTAGAAGTACACTAAGGCTGACCCCACATTGGACGGTAGCGATCCTCGAGCGATTTCGCGCGATATCGCTACCGCCCAATGTGGGGGGCAGCCTAATACAAGTGTAGGTACTATATCACACGCCCATCACTATTATCACATCACACTAATATGATAAAGTGGAAAGGTTGTATGTGTGTATGTTTGTTACTCCTTCACGCTCAAACGGCTTTACAGATTTGGATGAAGTTTGGAATATAGATAGCTTATACACCGGATTAACAGATAGGATACGTTTTATCCGCGGGTGAGACCGCAGGGCGCGGGTAGTTGGTCATAAACATTTCTTTCCCTTACAAATCAATCAATCTGTAAATAGGTTTCATTTTAATTATAGACTGAAGCAGGTATTTAATAACCTGCTCATTTAATGGTCGCATAATAAATATATGAATTTATTTTTGATATTTATAACACAATGACTATTACTACACGGTCAAAATAGTGATGATTCTGACCCGAGTGCATTATGTTTACTTATTTTAAGGACACAATGTAATTTGAATTAATATTTTAAGTACATAAGTACATATATCAATCACAATTCACGTGTCTCATACCATAATTATAACTCCTATAGGCAAGTACCAAGTAAGTACCAAAATAATTATAATCAACTAGCGGCTCCCCCCGGCTTCGCACGTGTAGTGGTGTACCCTACACGTGTGTTACTCAGGGTAAATGTAGCTTTCCAATGGTGAAAGAATTTTTGAAATCGGCACAGTAGTTTTTGGGTGTATTCATTACAAACATACAAAAATACAAATCTTTTCTCTTTACAATAGCGGCGTAGACTAGCTGACCCGCCCCGGCTTTGCACGGGTTATTTATAAGCCATCCAGGGACACAACGAAAACACAAAAAATTTCATTAATATTGGGCAGGCTGGTTAGAAGTTCAGTTACGTACATACGTTCAGAAAAATTATATATGTATAGGTACGTATTTATGTAGGTATTTGAGTACACATCTAGGTAAAATGTGTGGCAAATTGACAATGCTAACAAAAATAAATGTCGGTTGATGAATATAATTACACATTATACCTACACATTGTTAGTACCTATAATTCACTAGTTTACTTGTACTTTATTGACCTATTAGTGGCGCCCCGTGGTTTTACCCGCGGATAAAAAGTAGCCTATGTGTTAATCCAGGATATAAGCAAATTTTATCCAAATCCGTCCAGCCGTTTGAGCGTGAAGTAGTAACAAACATAAAAGCAAACACACATACAAACTTTCGTCTTTTTAATATTAGTGAGATGAGATGAGATATTAACTGAGAATAAAGTGGATTGTAGGTGACATATCTACAACAGCGTGATTGTTTAAAAATGAAATTTTAGATGCATAATAGAGGCGTACCTACATACTTGTAATTACTTATTTAATTGTAATTATTATTTATCGCGCCTACGTGCGTCCCTAATCACTCTAAAACAAGTAACATAACGTAATCTTGATTCTAATTGAAGACACGTTCATTCCATAAATTCGTTTAAAAATAAATAAAATAAAATTCTGAGCTTTAAGTTACGGATGCGAACACTGCCTCCACCCTCCTTTCCTTAACTTTAAATTTTGACTTAAACGAAATATAGGTAACTTGAGTTAAATGATTTTAGAGTTTATTTACAAAACGAAGAGTTCTTACACGCTAATAGCTTATAACTATACACAATATATAATAAATACAGTTTAGATCATTTTATATATTTTAACACACGGTTATGACTTGTTTCACTCTGTATTCTCACAAGCGTCCTCAGGATTTAATACACCTGAAAAAGGAAAGACAGTTTCATTATTCACTTGTAAAAAAACCATGGAACTACTGGGGCAAAAACCAGCAGTATTTGGAAGAAGAGAAATGGACTGGTATCAGCTGCATAATACATGGTCAGATTAAGTATAGGTCGGGATCCCGCCAGAATTACAAAATTTTCCTTTGCATCAACATTCATCCGTTAATTCATCTATCTATCTATAAAAAGTCAATAAACCAACGCAAGATATATTAGTGTACCCAACCACAGACCTAGAATATTTTTGGTAGATGTACCTAACAGTATAATCTTCTAGTGTAGGCAAGTGGTCAGCCCACAGGGGCCTTTACCCCTTAGCCCGATTCAAATGAAGACTCCTTATAATAAGCATCCAAAGTGGCGTTTTGTTAGGGAGGCCTGTGTCCAGCAGTGGTCATCTTCCAGCTGTTGATGTGATATCTTCCAAATGTTACCAAACTATTACTGAAGTATAAATTCACGGTAATTCTCACCTTAACTCCATACGCCATCTCGTACCCTCCCTTACTCTGCATTTGATTCTGCATGGAGTGCAGCAGCGACGGAGGGACGTCCGCGTCGCTGGACCCTGGAATACATACAAACATACCGTTACTTAACGTATTTCTTGAAGTCACTAAACTTATTGTAAGCATTTTAATAGGTAGGTGCATTTATACACCGTGGAATTGAATTCGATATTTTCCTGAAATGTATGTACTCAGTCCATGCTATAGAAGTATAGAACAATATTACAGCGTTAAATTAAAAAATTAAAATAAAATAAATGCCTCAAAAAATAATTTGCCGTTAGCCGGAATGTCTATTTTACACTACACACTACATGCTGCGGGAAAATGTTCTGAGTAGATACATTTCAGAAAAATATTGAATTAAATTCCACGGTGTATAATGCTGTTATTGGTAATATAGATTTAAGACCTCTCTCTGTGATCGAAATGAGAGGTTCAATTCCTATTGATTGGTTTAATTTTTCAAATTATTTACAATTAGTTAAGATCTTTCTTACAGTAGGTTTTATATTTTTCATATATTATTTGTGACAAATAAGCAGACGGCCCAAATACATTTCATTCATAGTATAAGAGGCCACCGCGACTTATATGGACATCTGCAGGCATCACCAGGGGCGCTGCGCTGATGGTGCAATATAGACTGTATCTTTTGCTAAATGTAAAGATTTCCAAAGATTTTTGAACTGTTTCAATGAACTAGTTTAAGATGCAACATATTCAATTTGAATATTTGATTGCTTTTACATTCATTTATGTAGATGTCTACCTATTTGATACAGTTCCATTCATTTTGTTGTTACATCAGGTGACCTCACTACGGCGGCTAGGGAAGGTGATAAATTATCATAATAAAAAGCGGTAATCGGGCACAACACGAACACGCGGGGAAAGGTATCTCTAATTAGGCAAGTAAAGGTCACTTAGGGGCGCGTAATAAGGACTTAGAGGGTTCTCGGAGGAAAAAGTAAAAACCGAAAATAATCCTTGATCTTATAAAAAATATTCTCTAAATAAATATAAAAATCATAAGTGGTTACATTTCGTTCGCATACATTAATGGTAGCTCAGTGAAATTTCAGTGTTTTTAGTACTGTATGGGGAATTGCCCACACAGTAATTAATTAATTTACACTAAGTAATTTGGCAGCATGCTTTACAGAATTATTAGGAGAGCTTTCCACGGGTTTTACATTGCGTTTTGCCCGCGCCTTGACCCAACTCCCCTGATTACGTCCACGATCACTCGTAAAGTTGAAACTGGTGATTTATGATAACGAGAGCTGTGTAGCAAGACAACAAATCACCATTAGGTTATAATGACTGGAGTTTGCGAAAACAATAGCGTTTAACTTTTAGCCTCTTAGTTAATGGGCATTTGCAAAGATACGGTTCATTAACTTAGTCTTTGCCTTGGGTAAAAAAATAACCTTCTCTTGTTGTTATAGGTATAGAATACCTACTGTGTTTGTTTTAAGTTTGTTTCATTTACTCTCTGTTAAATGCTAATGGACATGGTGGCGATTCGAGACTTGGCGGAAATGAGTGCCTATCAGAATATCCATGCACGTAACATTGACTATGAAACTACACACTACGTTACTATACAACTAGCGGCGCCCCGCGTTTTCACCCGCGGTTAAAAGTAGCCTATGTGTTAATCCAGTATATAAGCTATCTCTGTTTCAAATTTCATCCAAATGCTTCCAGCCGTTTGAGCGTGGAGTAACAAACATACAAACATAAACACACAAACTTTCGCCTTTATAATATTAGTGTGAGTGTGATTATAGGTGATAGATGTCATATATTCCTATAAAGAATGCTAGCATCTATCTGGAATCGAAAGTTATCCTTATTTTATTAGTAAAGTATCAAAGTGGAATCTAAATTCCAACTTGATCCTTACCAACACCACTAATGTTGAAAGATATAAAACTGTAAAGCACGTAGGTATTGCCTTGGTAACTAGCCTTTACACTGTGCAAGATAATGGTTTAGCTAACAAACCTCTAGATAGTGCAAAATGATCCATCCGCTGTAAAATACCCATTAAAATGTCGTTTGACCACCGCAGTACAGACTGCTTAAACTCAACAATCAGTGTTGTTTTTTTTTATGTAATCGAATCACGTGATGAGCCAGTCGTTCGCCTGGTGTTAAGCGTCACGGCCGCCCATTATAGATTGCAGTGTCACTCGGAAATCTAAATTAAAGTTTCGCGTGACACTGCTCACTGCACAGTTGCGCACGTCATCCTGAGACATCACATAGTCTAAAAAGGATTTCTAGACTGTGAGATCAGTTCTTAAGTCTCATTTGCCCAGTAATTTCACTAGCTACAATGCCCTTCAAACCGGAACACAGTAGTGCTTGCACACTACTGCTTGGCGGCAGAATAACTGGCAAAGCGGTGGTACCTACCTAGACGAACTTTGCAGAAAAGTCCTACCACCTAGTATTTGTAATGATACAGAGTAATGTTGCCTTGTACGTGCTGGTCATAAGAGTCATAGTTCAAGGTGAGGTGATTAGACTTAAACGAAACGGCCTTAAGTTTTAATCCTCTTTTGTTTATCTATATCCGCGTTTTTAAGTGCTAATATTAGCTACCTTTGTCACGCACTCTTGTGAAGCTCAAAATTAAATGTTAGGGACCTAACCACCTACCTACAAACGTTCTACAATAAGTAAATTTAATATAAAATGGCAGAATTATATCAGGTTTTTTTAAAGTTGGCGTCTGGTTCCGGGTTTGTGAGAATAGGACTACCCCACCTCTTCCCGTGGGTGCCGTAAAAGCCAGCAAAGGGAATATCTAGAATAGAGACTGGGCAGCAGCATACTCCTCGGGGCATGCGATCACCAAGCCGCCTGCCAAGCGGTGATTATAGCAAACCTCCTATAATATGATAAGCGTCTAAAGCGGCGTTTTATAGAAGAGGCCTGTGTTCAGCGGTGGACGTCTTTCGGCTGATTATTTAAGTTTACTTGAAACTGTCAACGTTACGATCCTCTTTTCAAAAATGCATTTGTCAACTATAGTTGTCAAGATGTTTTGGATCACATTTGGTTTCTATATCATCATCATCATCATTAACAGCCTGAAGACGTTTACTGCTGAACATACGCCTCCCCAAAAGAGCGTCACTTTGAGCAACTTCTCGCTTTTTACATCCACGGCTTTCACCAGATCGTCGGTCCACCGAGTGGGGGGCCGGCCTACGCTGCGTCTTTCGGTTCGTGGTCGCCATTCGAGAACCTTTCTGCCCCATCGGTTCTCAGTTCTGCGAGCGATGTGGCCAGCCCATTGCCATTGCAACTTGCTCATTCTAAGAGCTATATCGGTCACTTTAATTCTCCTGCAGATCTCCTCGTTCCGGAGCTTATCTCGCAGGGAAACAACGAGCATAGCTCTCTCCATAGCTCGCTGCGTGGCTTTGAGCTTACTAATGAGGTCAACAGTGAGAGACCATGTCTCAGTTCCATAAGTCATCACTGGCAACATACGCCGATTGAAAACCTCAGTTTTCAGGCTCTGCGGTATTTGGGATGAAAAGATAGGTCGAAGCTTCCTGAACGCTGCCCAGCCGGTTTCTATATGCTGACACACAATTAAATTGGACTCTAATGACTTTAAATACTTTTTGATGTATACTTAGATTTAAACAATTTTTCATGTCATTTCGATATGTACCTAGTATCATCAGAGCTATAGAAATATAAGCAAGGTCTTTGAAGCGGAAGGCATGCATAAAACACGAGCCTGCGAATTCACTCATCACGACGGCTGATTAAATCATTCATCATCATCATTAACAGCCTGAAGACGTCCACTGCTGAACATAGGCCTCCCCCAGAGCACGCCACCTTGAGCGGCTGCTCGCCTCCTGCATCCATCGGCTCCCCGCGGCTTTCACCAGGTCGTCGGCCCACCGAGTGGGGGGCCGGCCCACGCTGCGTCTTCCGGTTCGTGGTCGCCACTCGAGAACCTTTCTTCCCCATCGGTTGTCAGTTCTACGAGCGATGTGGCCTGCCCATTGCCACTTCAACTTACTAACTCTAAGAGCTATATCGGTCACTTTAGTTCTCCTGCGGATCTCCTCGTTCCGGAGCTTATCTCGCAGGGAAACACCGAGCATAGCTCGCTCCATAGCTCGCTGCGCGACTTTGAGCTTACTAATGAGGCCAACAGTAAGAGACCATGTCTCAGTTCCATAAGTCATCACTGGCAACACACACTGATTGAAAACTTTCGTTTTCAGGCTCTGCGGTATTTTGGACGAAAAGATAGGACGAAGCTTCCCGAACGCTGCCCAGCCGAGTTGGATTCTTCGCGCCACCTCTTTGTCGAAGTTGGACCTACCTAATTGGACAATCTGTCCTAGGTAGACATACTTGTCGACAACTTCGAGAGTATCGTTCCCAACAATTACCGGTATAGGTGGAACATGAGCATTAGACATGATCTTTGTCTTGTCCATATTCATCTTAAGACCAACCTGCTGGGAGACTCTACTGAGGTCGTTGAGCATGGTGCTAAGGTCCTCGAGCGATTCCGCCATTATGACTATATCATCGGCAAAACGAAGGTTAGTGATGTACTCGCCATTTATGTTGATGCCAGATCTTTTCCACTCCAAGAGCTTGAAAACATCCTCCAATGCGTTTGTGAACAGTTTCGGAGAAATAACGTCTCCCTGTCTCACGCCTCTTTGCAATGGAATTTGTTCCGTACTCTGGTCCTGTAGTCGGACTGACATAGTGGCCTTACTGTACAAACACTTCAAAACTTCGATATACCTATAGTCAATTTGGCATCGCTGCAAGGACTGCAGCACCGCCCAAGTCTCGATTGAATCGAAGGCTTTCTCATAGTCCACAAACGCTAGGCATAACGGCCGATTATACTCTTCGGTCTTCTGTATAATCTGGCGCAGCGTATGGATGTGGTCTATGGTGCTAAAGCCTTTTCGGAAACCGGCTTGTTCGGGAGGCTGGAATTCATCAAACCTGCGTGCGAGACGATTCGTAATGACTCTCGAAAACAGCTTATACACATGACTCAAGAGCGAGATGGGCCTATAGTTCTTCAATAAGGTGTTATCGCCTTTTTTGAAGAAGAGCACCATCACGCTCTTGTGCCATGCCTCTGGCGTTGTACCTTCAAGGATGACAGAATTAAATAACTTCTGGAGGACTAAAAGTACCGGTCTACCACCCGCTCTCAGAAGTTCAGTCGTAATTCCATCTTCACCTGGTGCCTTGTTGTTTTTAAGCTGTTTGAGGGCCATTCTAATCTCGTACAGGCTGACGTCCGGGATATCTTCGGTATAGTGTCGGACTAACTTGGCTCTGATGTCCTGAGCTGTGTTAGTAGCGGGCTTACGTGTCGAGGTGTATAACTGTCCATAGAAGTTCTCGATCTCTCTCAGAATCTCAGGCTTGGATGAAATGATGCTACCATTTTCGGTCTTCAGTTTTGTCATTTGGTGTTGCCCAATAGACGAATCCTTTGCGAACACTTTAGAGCCTTGGTTCCGCTCAATTGCGGCCTCAATACGTGAAGTACTAAGAGCACGCAAGTCGTGTCGCAAGGAACTCCAGATTCGTCTATTGAGTTCACCGTAGGCTGACATATCAACTGAAGACTGCAGCTTCATTTCGCTCCGGTCGGCCATTAGCTCAAGAGTTTTTTCTGAGAGCTTTTGAGTCTTCTTTCGGCGTTGGGTCTTAAAGAATTTCGATCCAACAGCTTGGACAGTTTCCACCAACCCGTCGTTTAGCTCGTCCACTGTGTTACAGTCGGCTAGGCACTGGAAGCGATTTTGGAGTTCCAGCTGAAAGCCTTCGGGGTTTTGGATTTGGACAGGATTTGGACGGAGCGTAGACTTCACCAGACGTGACCTTTCGAGCTTAACATTGATATTCAATGTGCCTCTAACAATACGGTGATCGCTACCGGTTTTCACCTTGCTGATCACAGAGACATCATCGAATATGTGCTTCTTGGTCGTCATGATGAAGTCTATCTCATTTTTAGTGGAACCGTCGGGACTTATCCACGTCCACTTCCTGGATGGCCGCTTCTCGTAGAAGGAGTTCATCATAAAGAGTTCCTCCTTCTCCATGAAGTCAGCCAGCCTCTGTCCTCGAGGGTTCCGCTGCCCGTATCCAAATGGCCCCACTCTCAGCTCATCGCTATTCCTTGTGCCCAACTTCGCATTAAAGTCTCCCATCACAACGGTGAAGTATGTTTCGGAAGTATGCATGGCTTCGGATATGTCCTCATACATAGCTTCTACTTCATCGTCTGAGTGTGCCGACGTCGGCGCGTATACCTGTATAACCTTCAACGAATACCGTTTGGTTATTCGGAGTACCAGGTACGCTACCCTGGCCGACACACTGTCGACTTTGACCACGTTGTTGACGAGAGACTTGCGGACGAGAAACCCGACACCTCCTTGGGAGAGTTGGTCTCCCTCCCGGTAGAAGAATAAGTTACCGGAATTTAGGATTATCGTGTCCTGTCCCTGTCTTCGGACTTCAGACAATCCCATTACATCCCAGCGTAACTTACCCATCTCCGCCTGTAGCTCGACCATCGAGCCGTCATCAGCTCGAGGCTGATTAAATTACCTCGTGATATTACTGTGTGCCGAGTATATTGGTTTCCATACAAGCATCGCAGACGTTGTATCGGTGCCTTTGCATGTTCAATATTGAACCTTATTGCCTTGCGTGCGGAGTGTTAATTAAATATTGATTAGTTAATGAAGCAGACGACATCCGGTGCGATTAGCTTCGGGGAATATATAAAAGAGAATTAAGTTTTTGTTTGCTTTGTTTTATGGCTGCTGCTCACCAACTTTAGTTTCTTAAGTATTTATTCTATTTTCTTACATTAGGTACCTACATACCTACATTATAATAACCGTTGTTTAACTGACAGGATGGCGCGTGGCCCATTTTGACCGATTCTGGAGGCGAGCAGCCGCTCAAGGTGGCGCGCTCTGGGGGAGGCCTATGTTCAGCAGTGGACGTCTGATGATGATGATGATTTTGACCGATTTGAGCATGAGAATTCAAGAAAACGTACGCTCCAATGTTTTTTGATCCGTAGTTAACTAATGGTTAAAAACTCTAACATTTTTTATTGGTTAGAATTTGTTAGAGTTTTTAACTATTGGTTATCTTAACTTCGGATCAAAAACCTACCCTAAGTTTTAGTAAACTCAAAGCCCGTTTATTGTATTAGCTATAAGTGTTACACTTCTTTCGTAACAGCGTAGGCACTTTAAATTTAGTTCAAAGATTAAGCAGCTGTATAAAACAACACGCACATTAATCTGCTACATTAAACAGCTGGTTAGCGCAACATTTAAACGTTTATAACACATGTGCGATGCGGGTAGGTGTGACATATCAATTATAAGTAAATTGCGTTATTCTTCAACTGCGCCGCATGTGGAGTTTCGAAACTTTGACCTGGCTACGTAAAGTACCTACTTATTTCTACATATATATATATATATATATATATATATAGTAAATTGTATGGCATCAGAGTATTTAATAAATTACCTGACACTTTCAAAGTATATGACATTAATGAATTTAAAAAAAAATATTTGACTTCCTACTGGATAAATGCTACTATTCTGTAAAAGACTTTTTAAATGACGCTTCGATTAGTACTTATAGATATAGATTAGTTTGACCAATTCAATGTATTTAATTTGTATTTAATGTGTTCAATTTATTTATGTTTTTTAAAATAATAATTCAATGTTCAAAAATAATAACTATAATTTCTTAATCTCATTATTGAATACTGACACAATTAAATTAGATCCAATTACGAATATTTGTACGCCTGCACCTATGGGCAGAATTTTGTTGGAAGAATTATGTGCTGATATTGTAACCCAAAATTCTTCTAAAATGTCGCGGCGATCACGCGGCGTTATCGCTAACGCCCAATGTGGGGGTAGCCTTACTAATAATTGATAATTGGTGTTTTTGGCGCCAAATGGCCAATCTGAACGCTAGCCGGGCATGGGTTTAGGGGAGCCGATGGATGCAGGAGGCAAGCAGCCGCTCAAAGTGGCTCTCTGTGGGGGAGGCCTATGTTCAGCAGTGGACGTCTTCAGGATGATGATGGGTTTAGTCTGTTATCATCAACAAAATTTAAAGCACAATTTTTGCTGAGGATGAGAGTGATTACGAGTAATTTTTTTTAAATCGTGTAGTTAGACTATGTATATGCAATTATATTGTTTTTGTGGAATCCGGTATGATGGCTGGCATGACTTTTAAGACAACACACGGTAATAACCAGAGATTTATTGAGGCATAGGTATTTAGCAGATAGATACTCGATGGGCATCACACTTATGTAAGTACATAGGTACACACGTTGAAATAATTCTTACTAAGAGTACAGGCGATGTAAATTATACGCCCACAGGCACAAAACAGATTTTCGTGCAGAAAGTTTCGTGCCACAGGCCACACAGCATAGAAGTAAAAAAAACATTTTGAATTTAGTTCACCCAGAGGATTTTTTTTCTATTTATTATTTACAGTTCTACTATAAAAATTATTATAATAAATCACAGTGAAAGCAGGTGGCAATAGAGAAAATATTTTTTAAATGATTTTATTTTTATAGAAACACAGGAGACTTTCACGTCACATTCAGAAGAAAAAATTCGTGATGTTTTTTACTCGGTAAATGTTTGGTATTAAACTATAGAGGACAAACAAACAGCATTATCCTGTTCACATTGTAGCAGCAAGTAAACTGCAGCGGGCTGGCTTTCAAGTTGTACATAAACAAAAACTTTGTTAACTTGGTACAGATGACGAAACCATTGCTTAGTTCTATAGTCTACGTTTAACTCCATAATAAGAAAGTACTACGTAATGCTATGAATAATTTTCCTGTTATACAAGGACCTATTCATATCTAAAATTTTTTAGGTCTAACGTCGATTGTTTTTTCTCTGATCTGTGTCATATTTTATACAAACAACTTTAGTACCAAGTTTTTCTACTAACTACACGTAGTTACACAAAGAAAAATTTGGTACTTGGTGGTGGTTGGCTTGGTGTATTACGATATTTCTATCGTATGTAAGGAAAAACACAAAATGAAGGAGTAAAAAAAGTTGTGAAAAAAGTTTAATATGAAGGTTATGAAAGTTTTAGAACAAAAGGTAAATGAATAACTTAGGTAAATTAAAAATAAACCTGTCTAAGGTTTGCCGATTAGTTTTGAGTCTAAAGTGTCTAGTAGCATAAATGCTACTTTGTCTGGCATCGCTACGTGCATTGACATAACACTAGGCTACGAGCGTAGCAAACATGGAGCTGGGTTGGTCTACCTACAAAAGACTTCAACGCGTGCCATTTTCCGGGAACATTATTTTAGTTCTCTAACTTTGCATTTAAGCAAAGCTATACCTTTGTCATATAAAACACAAGATATTATAAATGGAGGGTCAAGTGAAACCGTAGGGTGGAAGTCACCCAAACGGAACTACCTTAGCAGGACCTGTTAGTGCTGTTAATTAGAATAGCCGACGCGCATCGCTAACACAAGTTGGTCATGAATCAAATATATATATTAAAATCAAAATCTCAACTGATATACTGTTTCTATGCATGTTTGTGTAGCTTTCACGCCAAAACGGCTCAACCAATTCGGATGAGATTTTGGACAAGGATAGCTTTTCTCACCGGAGTTAACATAGGATTCTTTGTATCCCGGGAAATTGAGTTTCCGCGGAAAACGGGTAGATTTTTGGGAGAAACCTCGAATGTACCTGTACATGTTTTTCTTATCATCAATAGAGAGAGTGGATATATGCTAGCTCTACAATAGAAATTGCCCATGATCTTTTCCGTAGATATACTCAGAATTAAGAAATCACACATTGCATCAACGGTTGATATTTACATTGCTACGTAAAACATTAGAATACCATAGTAAAGTAAATAGAATGGTGAGTGAAACCATCTGCCCGCGAGCGTACATCGCATGGAAACATGTTAGGTTAGGATGAGTCAGAGACTCGCCACGGCCGGCGAACTCCGCGTTTATTTTAGAACCGCAGTCTTCACTGGAGCGAAGATGTAAACATTCATAGACGCGTCATTTTTAATGTATCATTAAATTAGTTACCTACCTACTAATATCCGCTAATTTCTTTTGAATCCCCTAGCCCTGTCCCTCAGGGGTCTGAACAGCTCGCTATTTCATTTCGATCCCCTATTCAACTACTAACAAAATCTATTCGCATGACTACAATCACATTATCAGCAGCCCTTTCTCGTCCACTGCTAAACAGGCCTAGGGTTGGGTTGCCATTATCGTGGCGTCTTAAAGATCGCAGTAGATCACAGTGCACACCAAGGAAAATGCTACGGTACTTTAGCCGGCTCTTAAGATACCCGTGGGAAGAAATAGTCTATAATACTCGTAAACTCGTAAGTCACTACTTTCCCTACCAGGGCACAAATTACTAAATTTGTACTAGGGAAATAAGCTGGTATATATAAGGACAAGTGAAATAGCGGCTTTTGTCTAAGTAATAACTAGCGATTGTGATCGACGTTTGCAGCAACAGGCATCGATTTTGTATTAAGTTTTAAACAAATTAGTTGATGTTCACGGAGGAGCTGCAATTTTGTATATTTTAGGAACTGTATAGACACACACACAGACACACAGATTGGTATTGTGATTTCTAAATAGTTAATAATGATCGAATTTAGAATTGTCTTAGAGGTGTTATACTTGTACCTATATATCTTTTATATTAACTAAACAAGTGACAGGTATCGTTACACATACCCAATCTTATAACTAATTTTCAAGAACCAAGTTCACGCAGCACTAAACTTACCTATTGAATAATTATAAAAAAAATCAGCAGTTTCAGCGTAAAAACCATACAAACAAACAAACAACGTTTCACTTTTATATAATAGTAAAATAAACAACCGAAATCCATTGACTTCACTAAATTTAACTTTTTTGAACAGCAGCGCTTCCATAGCTTTAGATCTTTGTTCCCCGAACGAGGAATACTCAGATGCTCTAAATATAAAATGCAGCGACATACCACCCGCTCGTAGTGCTCCAGTGCGCAAATAACATTTCTTTGTCTTTGATTTATTTGTTCATATTTCAGCCGGAGACTGCTGTCTGATCGGGAGATATTAATATTCTTTGGTACGAGATACGAGACTTCGAGTCAGTATTGATTAATATTCTATGTTCGATGCGTCAAGTTGCCTGGCGAAACGTTCAGTTTTTATCGAATAAAAAGCGTATGACGGGTGCAGAGATTTCAATATGGTAACATTCTATAAAAAGCTGCTATCTGGAGCTCTTCAAGTCGCGAGTGAATAGGTATCTTCTAGGCAAGCATGTACCATCGTAGACCGCGTCGTCACTTCCCATCAGGTGAGATTGCGGTCAAATGTGAGCCTATTCAGTTATAAAAAAAGCGCAAACCCTATATATATTTTAAATAATAGTTTTATTTAAGTAAGGCCAAATATGTATATGGAAAACAAAAACTTTCCTGTAAAATAGAGGGAGAGAGAGAGAGAGAGAGAGAGAGAGAGAGAGAGAGAGAGAGAGAGAGAGAGAGTACCTACTGAGAAAGACAGAGAAAGTAGTACTTATCTAAAAGAGCTTTTGAATATGCATTACTGAACTTCTGGTCGCAAATAAGCTATTGGGAGACGAGACGTAGACAAACCAAGAAGATCCAATGAGACTCATAAAATTAGAAACTATCCATACCATCACTGGTTTAACTATATAAAAGAGATGCTTGGACGAACTAGGAGAGAAAGAGAAGGAGAGAATCTCCCTGAGCAGTATTATACTTTAAGGGTCGACTGAGACAGGTTTTTCAGTCTTGGCCGAGACCGAGACCGAGACTGAGAATAAATAAACCGGGAAGAAAATAAAGATGAACGTTTATTTTGCATAAAAATTATAATTATCGCATAGACAAACTACGCATCTATTGGGGCATAATGGACCCGAGGGACATTATGGGAAAGGAACATTAAATATGACTGAACGATATATTGGACTCAAATCATGTGGATAATGGTATATTATCCTCAGTATGATTTTCATACACGGTTTTCCTTAATGACGTCATTGTTTACGGTCGTAAAGACAAACTATTTTCTACGAATATCGTGCAGAAGCTAGCCTCAAGTTATTTATATAACTAAAACCTTAGAAAATCCAACTTCTAAGAATTTGTCAATGAAATTGAATTAATAGCTTCTTTATGGATTCATAAAATTGCCTCTACGTCTGTCCTTTTCATTCACACGGATAATGAAACGAAAACAAATGAGACAGGAACACAGTGAATGGATCTCGAAAATGACCGAAACTTATCGAATGAACCAAGAATAGAAATGGAACTTCTAGAAAATGTTAGTGGAACATTCGATGAAGACAAGTAACACTTCTAATAATTGCAATTGCACAAAACTTGCGTATTTGAATCATCATGACTCATGAAGAAAAGAACGAAAACTCCAGTTATATTTAAGTTTAGCTTTGTATGTTGCGGTTACATTCACTTTTACAGTGTTTTCAGTGGGGTTTAAGGCGTGCGAAGTTTTAAATTATGATATACTTCAGATCCATAATGGGTACATCAAAATTATAAGTATAGCTCTCCTTATCTATCCCTTTTCTCTCTCTTTGTTGTCTGTTTGAACCCTAGAGAAGAACATTAAAATAATATAACAATAATAATTTTGAGGTTCCTCACTCTGCAGCCCTAACCACCGGTAGCTTGGGTTCTGCGCCCCGCTGCTGGCGGCACTCTAGGTTAACGTTTTTTTATAGTATTTTTGTAATGTATTTTTATAATAATATTGTAAAAAAAAACACATAAAGCTAAAAAAATAATAAATGTTATGAGCCCACCTGCTCAACCACCACACCACAGAGGCTGTCAATATGTGATGATATGTACCTATATACTTAAGCTGAATTTTCCTTAGAGTATAGACTAAAAGCATAGAGAGATCATCAAAACGATGTTATATTTGTACTGCTCACACGTATCGCTACGTCAGTGGCGAAGGAAAGAAACAAACATATAGTAATTAGCTACGCTTGCGAAAAGTCACCGTACCATTTTTTCGACTCGAGTCAACTGTTCTATACAAATCTGTCAATCATTCACATCAAAGTATCCACTTCATATGAAAAGTGTCCAAAAACGTGGTACGCTTGACAGATAATGAAGTTCTCCCTATGCTTTTAGTCTACTCTAAAAAAATTTACTCGTAAAAAAACTGCAGTTTACGCATGCGAAGGCTTTACTTATTTTTTTTCTGTATAAAAGGCAAAAAGTTATAATTACATTGATAGACAAACTCAAAGGGACAAGGCAGTGGCCACTTATCAATGACTTCTGTCATTCATCCGTAATTTACCTAATTATATGATAACAAGGACGCTACAGACGGCACGTACGAGATTGGGAATGCGATTTAAGCCATTTTATTTAAATTATTATCAAGATAACGATATCATGAACTTGTTTGACTTTTAAACTATGAATACTAATGAGGTAGGTACCTAAATAAAATCAACAAAGCCCAAAAAAAGGATTTAACTTTCCCTGCCTACCCCTACGGTTAATATCCCTATAAAGTTTGGTCACGGCAAATAGCTAAACCGATTTTGATGATGTAGATGGCTTACAGCTTTATACTACCTACGTAAACGTTATTTTTTTATGCGATTGAATGACGTGACGAGCTAGTCGTTCACCTGATGTTAAGCAACACGGCCGCCCATAACAGTTGCAGTGTCACTCGGAACTTTAAAACAATAAAGTTTCACGTGACACTGCACTGCGCACTAGTGCGCACGTCATTCTGAGACATCACACAGTCTAGTAATCAGATTACTAGACTGAGTGATCAGGTCATAAAGTCTCATTTGCCCAGTAATTTCACTAGCTACAATGCCCTTCAAACCGGAACACAGTAGTGCTTGCACACTACTGCTTGGCGGCAGAATAACTGGCAAAGCGGTGGTACCTACCTAGACGAACTTTACAGAAAAGTCCTACCACCTAGTAAAACCTAGAACATTTAAATTTTTATCCCAGAAAATGAAAATATCCCGTGGAATGTTTAGCAGGTGAAACCACGTGGCTTAACGTGGTTAAGAGAAAAAAGAAGTACTTGCAGCGTCTTTCGTTTTTATAAACCATAAATGAAAGCAAGTCTTTATCGATTTAGAGTAATGGGTATTTTTTCAGACAGTAGAGGCACAATTTACACTCTGTCTGCTGTGTGGGACTCTACATTCCCAAAAAAAATGCATAAGTACCCCTGATTTTTTTGACCTCCCTAAGTCCAAGTAGGCACTGTATATGGTATTCTGTACATTCTCAAATAACTTAATACAAATCTTTGAATAATACACAGATTCATCTACATTCAGTACATTTTATTAAAAAATTTATCTCTAAATTCAAGCGCACAGGAAGTAAAACTTTAAAGGACTTCGAGGTAACATTTACTGTTAAACTAGTTCATAAGTAACGTCAAAGAACTATTGTGTAATAATTATCCAGTAAAATGGAAATAGTTTAAGTTGGTTGTGAACTGACGGGTCAGCTAAGGAAAAATCTTAAAATATCTGCTATTATTATATTGTTTTCACTCGCACAGTTTCGATAAGTGAGAGGGTGAAGAAATCAAGTTTTCAACGCATTCTTTTAATTTTTAATGGTTTATTTATACCTTATGGTTAAGCTATACCTACCTGAACAAGCAAAGCATAGATTAATAGTGCAGGAAAGGTATTCATTTAAAGTACTTAGTAGGTTTCTGGTATATTTGGCACAACATGCTATTTTTTATGTAAACGAAAGTCGTGACGAGATAGTCCCCCACCAGCGCGGCTAGCATGCGCACTGCGAGAAAATTTTCTCGACACTTTATCCCGTGAGAGACCGTGACAAGACTATGGTAGCGCCTAAGTGTGTCTCACTATAATAGCAATGACAAGTTTTCTCGAGAAAATTTTCTCGTGGTGCGCGTGCTAGGTGGTCTGATGAAAAGCGCCACTAGGAATTTTAAGTTTAGCGTCAGACACTGCGCACGCTCTTCCTGAGACACCGTTACATTGTAGCGCCTTACTATTTGTCAGCATAATAGCATGTTATTGTCTAAGTATCAGATTCTGCTTTTTAATTAATGGCTAAAACTCTTGTGAGCGTTCTTCTGCGAACAAAATTCAAAAGGAAACTTGACAAACATGTAGAAATTTAAAAGCAGTATTGTTACCCTTACAGAATACGAAATTAAGTGGTACCCCTATAAACGAACCCGCCAAGTCTATGTGCTACCAAATTCGGAAACTATTGCTCCTGCTGAATACGAATGAGTTTTTTTACATAACACAGCTAAGTAACCGAGTACTCGGATGGAATATGTGGCTGTTATGTGCAGTTGCATAAGGGTCAATATTGTTAGGCTTTGCTTACTAAAGCTCGTTTACTACGATCTAGTACTAGACCAAGTCAGGAAATAACCAGCGCGAATAGGCCTGCAGAGTGGACAATGTTAGCACACGGGGCGAGCAAACTTGTCCTAGTTATTTTAGTCGATTACTTGATGTGGACAGGGTAGCTATTAAGTAGTAGAATTTTTATAAGACCAGCATGTGTGTATTCTAGAAAAGCTAGTTTGCAATAAGACTTCACGTTATTTTTGCTGTGTCGAATGATAGAATTGTAAACGTAAACAGTCTGTAATGTGGCGTGATTTGTGACGCGAAATTTAAGTTTGAATAAGTAATAAATAAGCACGCAGTCTTTTTTTACCAGTTAGCATTTTATAGTTTGCGTAAAACACGCAATTTGTGTGTCGCAATAACGATCTGTTTTGATACCCTGGTTTTGAATAATCAAGGAGTATTTTCGATTCAAATGATCAAATTCGAACATAAATTGAAAAGAGCAAAGGTTCTTCTAGAAAGTTTGAAGACAGAAACAATGTATTCTATAATCTACTAATACTATTTTTGATGAGTGGGAAACTATCACGAGGCCTACCTGATCGAATGATTATGTTCAGTTATTAAGAAATTTCGATCATACGATCAGATGCAACATTAATTCACCTTTTTTTTTTTTTTTGGGGGAGGAAAATGCCCATTAGTATCATAAATTCAACTCATTCAACTCATTATGCCGCCTTCATTAATTTTGATGATGTCGGATAACAGTTTCGTCTATAAATTAATAAATTACTTTCTTTCGACATTGCCATTGCTGTATAAACAGTTGTAGTGAATGTCATCAGTGTTAGAGTAAAACAGATGGGAGTTTTTGACCAAATATAACTTTAAACACAAAATAAAATTACTAAATTAAATCTACAATTATAAATAACTAAATATATAAATAAAAAACCGTGTTTAAATCGCTGTCTGGTGGGTATGGTGCCCAAAAAGCTAGCAACATTACCTCGTTGAATGACCAAACTTAGTCTTTGGCCGAGGTAATATCCAGCTCTTTGGTCACCTGTAACTTCTACTTAGGCATCTGGCCAGCTTCTTTAATACTACATACTCCTTTAGTCTTCGACAATTATTTTATATCGCGCCCTGCCCGGCTAGCATACACACCGCGACAAAATTTTCTCGACACTTTTTCTCGTGAGAGACCGTGACAAGACTATGGTAGCGCCTAAGTGTGTCTCACTCTAATAGCGACGGCAAGTTGTCTCGCGGTGCGCATGCTAGCTCAACACCAACATCTTGCATATCCTTTTCCCGTGTTCCACCGGTGTATAATGGGCAAACATTTTTAAATAACAACTATAAGCTGACATATAAACTAGTCTACCAGTCCACATCCAAAACGCATTCAGGACCGTCTTATTTTTAAGCTCAACAGTAACTCTCCATTATTGAGGATTCCTATTAAACTGAAGCTATCTGATGCTGAAGTCCAGTGACTATAAATACTGAAGCATCAATCTATTAACTATCCCTTATACTATAAGGCTTACAGAGTAGTTTCATTTGACTCATGCTGGGTACATGCTCTGTAATTCTGGTTTGTTCTTAATTCTTTGGCCTAATATTAATACAGCTGTAGGTTGACATTAATTCAATGCATTTTAGCAGCCATAAAGTAAACAGCGTAGGGAAAAGAACTACGCATTTCTTATTTTGACAAGTGTTATCTAGAGCGATAAGCCAAATGTTCAAGTGATACGATAAAATAGATCTTTACACCCCCATTTTATGTAAAGGAATGATAGGCAGATAATACTTTATTGCAAATAACATAGAATGATATATAGCTAAAATAATAAATTATTCAATAGCTGGGTTAATCAAAAATATAGTAAGAAGGTACCTACAGCTGCGATCGCTTTATGGTTAACCATGTATTATGTCATATTATCATCATCATCATCATCAGCCTGAAGACGTCCACTGCTGAACATAGGCCTTCCCCAGAGAGCGCCACTTTGAGCGGCTGCTCGCCTCCTGCATCCACGCGGCTTTCACCAGATCGTCGGTGCACCGAGTGGGGGCCGGCCTACGCTGCGTCTTCCAGTTCGTGGTCGCCATTCGGGAACGTTTCTTCCCCATCGGTTGTCAGTTCTACGAGCGATGTGGCCTGCCCATTGCCATTTCAACTTGCTAATTCTAAGAGCTATATCGGTCACTTTAGTTCCCCTGCTCCTCATTCCAGAGCTTATCTCGCAGGGAAACACCGAGCATAGCTCTCTCCATAGCTCCATAGTTACTTATATGTCATATAGGTAACTATAATTCAGTTGATAATGAACTACTCAGTGATATTAGAATTAAGTATATCTTGGTACCTACTTTTTACCTCCACTACAAAGAAAGTTCCCTACACTGATGTATTAATCAAAATGTATTTACTATAGGGGCTGATGAATATGGCTAAAGTGGCACCCCTACGCAACGCCAATCGGTTTCCGCCGCGCTGCGTTTAGCATGCAAACTAGTCGGTTGCAGGGGAGGTCGTTCACCTTGGCTTTCGGAAGGTTAAGTTAGAGGCAGCCTTATCGACCCTTCGATCACGAGGATTACGCTGATCGCCTCAAAGTGCCACTCACTGATAACGGCACGCATTTCGATTGCGGCTCGTGACGCCCGATACAAGTGTATCTTGGCAAGATAAATATGCTCTGTAGGGTATTCTAAACCTAATCGGAAAGGTTTCGATTAGAAATCTACACTTTCCGACTCCTACATCCTGAATGTAGACGAAGAAGGGGGAGTAAAGCTTAAAAAGTCATCTGAGTCTTTTCGAGCTTTCACATAAATCCAAACTATTAATTTACGTTAAAATACGTATTAGCATATCATCATCATCATCATCATCATCATCATCATCAACAGCCTGAACACAGGTCTCCCTCAGAGAGCGCCGCTTTGAGCAGCTGCTCGCCTTTTGCATCCATCGGCTCCCCACGGCTTTCACCAGATCGTTGGTCCACCTGGTGGTAACCGGCCTACGCTGCGTCTTCCGGTTCGTGGTCGCCACTCGAGCTCCATCGGTTGTCAGTTCTATGAGCGATGTGACCTGCCCATTGCCATTTCAACTTGCTAATTCTAATATTGGTAAATTTAGTTCTCCTGTGAATTAGCATTATATCAATATTGATTTTCATTATTTATTCCGTCGATTTTTGTTGATAATTAGATATAATTTTAATAATTAAAAAACGCGAACTATATGATTACGTAAATGTTAGGCCATTCCTTACTTTAATGCCATCAGTATTCAGTACCTAACAATTCTTTTTCTCTATAATCTTAACGTGGTCAGACAGATTTACTGCCATTCACACTGATCTACAATTTAAGTCCTGACGCCAAGCAGCTGAATTTGCATTAATTACTTAGTTTAATTAGCAATCTATTTATAGAGTTTAGTTTATAGGAGATGTTATTCTAGGAAATAGATTATCAAATGCAGCACATGTGTCATATAGCGGTGCTGAGACGTACAAAGCATGTTAAGTAGCCGGCAAGTCTTTACATGTTGATAAGTAATATATATGATAAAATATATTTTGTTAAGACTATTTTAATACTCTCGATGTCTGAACTTAGAAAAAAAACATAAGACTTTTATAATTAAAAAAATAAAATAAAATAAATAAACTACTTCTTATATAGTTTTGGTTAAAAAAAAAGTAAAAGCTGAAGCATACCTATGTGTCCTGTGTGCTGGAAGTTGGTGGGATTGCCGATCATAGACCGGTCTATTCTCCGCCTGGTGCGCTGCGCCTGCGCCGCCGGTTGGTAGCAGCACGCGAACCATTGCAGCCACATTTCACTTCCAGTGCTCGCCATTTCAATGTCCACACACGTTACCTTTCAGTAACCGTACCACGACAAACGCAGCACTTATAGAAGCTCTATGGATGCTTCAGAGCCCCGACCGAACACGTTCGATGGCCGAGCGCAACGCTCACGGATATTTAAACTGTTGGAGGATTACCGTCGAGATAAATCTCGAGATATATACCGACGTCACTACTTCACAAGACGCAGCTCATCTGTGTACTGATAGCGGCGATGGCATGATCCCGATAGCTGAAACAAGGAAAAAGATCATTTGGTAACGAGTTCGGGCTCTTAGAAATTAGTTTGTTCATTTGTTTGGACCTAGTAGACAATTTGGGAATGTTAATGAGGTGTTTATCTACTTGGCGTTAATGAGCTTGTTACTTCCATAGAGTTATATTTGTCACACGTGTAAACAAAACCCATTTTTTCCATCAACGAAACTGGATTACGATGAAAATTAAGCAATTCAGCCAAATGTAAACGTAAACAATGTATTCAGCGATCAAATAATGCATTGGCAAAATCATTTCTCGAAGTCTTACCTTATTATAAACGCTTACTACTACATAGGTGGCTATTACTTGAAGTTGGACCTAATTTAGCTTTATCCTTGGGCTAATAAGATTTATATAGCAATATTTTGTATCAATGTAATTATCTGCCATGCTGGCTGTCCAGTAAACCTGTCGGCTGAGCGAGAAAGTGAGATATGTTGGATTAGAAAATAATTCTAGCCTAGATGCTAGAGTCTTATATACATACGCTATTTTCTCTGCGATATAACCTTTACGTTTGACATAGTTCTCCAGTTTTGTAGATTTATTAGAGACCTTGGTTATGTAAACCGAGTGTTGATGACTACTTTTTAAATGTCAGAAACAATTAATCATATATGCTATATTGAAAATGTTTTCAATTTTGGAGGAAATATTTTACAAGGTTTGCGTTTTAGGGTCTTTTTAAGTGCTATTGGAATCATCATCCTCTTTGCCTTTTCCCATTTGTTATTGGGGTCGGCTCCCGACCTAACCTGTCGCGGAGAGCTACCGGAATTACACGAGCGACTGCCATCTGACCTCGCAACCCATAAGGAACCAGTAACAGGGATGGTTAGATCAGGCGTCAGATTCTATCAGGCGTCTGACTACCCATAACGATTGCCATGGATGTTATTATGACAACCGGGACCGACGGCTTAACGTGCTCTCCGAGGCACGGAGAGATGGCATCACAAACTGCACATAACTTACTAGATAAGTCGTTGGTGCAGGGCCGAGGATCGAACCCGGTGCCGTAAGTTTGCGAAGCGCACATGCTACCGCTCGGCCACCATCGCTCCGTGCTATTGGAATATCAACATTAATTCATTTAGACAAAGCTGAAAATAGTATGCAACATTAAAATCTTACCTAATTTAATGTGGCATACTATTTTCAGCTTTGTCTAAATAGATTAAGGTTGGTATTCATATAGCGCTTAAAAAATGCTCGAGCATTTTGCTGCTCTGTCTGAATTGAGCCTCATAGATTATCTTATTCTTATTTATATAAACATACCTATACAGACAGATATAAGCAGTATTTTATTCGAGACTTTCAAATGAAAATATAGAATAACAAAAAATAAGGTAAAAAATTGCAAGAAACAAGATATCGTTCGAATCTCGACAGCGTGATTTTATCTATATGTCCATATTTTGTTCATTCTTTACGAGTACCGACTCGCGGATATGCTCACAATTTATCGATTTCCTCGGTAAATAATACTATTTACATTTTCCTGAGCGAAGTAGCCAGACACGCGACTAAAGTATGTGCCTATGATTAGCACGAAACATTATTTATAAGCAGTAGAAGATGACCAAACGCGACGTTTATAACTTTCCTCACATCAGCCGGAAGATGTCCAATGCTGAACATAGGCTTCCCGCCGCTTCCCCCCCAAAAGGCCACTTTGGACGCTTATCATAGGGGGTGAATTGCTATAATCACCACGCTTGGCAGGCGGCTTGGTGATCTTGTACCGAGGAGAATTCTGGTGCCCATTCTCTGGATATTTCGTTTCTCGGCTCTTACCGGGAAGGGATAAGGTTGTCCTATTCGCATACCGAGACCGCACAGCCGGTTTTTGAATATGTTATTTACAATAATAAAAAAAGAAAAAAAAAAAAAAAAACTATCCCTGAACTAATGTTGTAAGCGCAACATTAGTTCAGGGATAGCCCAGGGCCTGCTTGGGCACACCCTAGGGGGATACGGTCTACGAACGAATCACCCTGTATATCTAGTCTAGTTTAATATTATAATAGATGAACCTCGAAGAGAACTAGCTCCCACAGACTCAGGGTATCCTACCGTGAGAGCTAGTGACTCACAAGTTGCTACCTAAAACAGAACAAATAAATATCTTTTTTCTTTTAAAAAGGGATTACATTGCAGTAGCTTTGTACGACGGTAGAAATGTACCAACCACCCATTGTACGAACTGCGAACTGATAATTTACACGAATTGACCATTTTGGATGGGATGCTTTAATTTTGCTACTATAGGTGCATATCATGCTTTTACTTGCTTTGCTTTTGCTTTATACTTTTACTGCCTTTAACCGTTGATTAGATAGGTACTTATATTTCTCGAATCGCGCCGTTCGGTTGAATTACCAGACAATGTTTCATATATGTATTTAGAATGTGTCGTACACGTGTGCCATCTTCCATATGGGGAGCGTGCATGCGTGAGCTCATCTTTATCACAACATGACATGCGAATAGCATGATATCGAGGGCGCGACAGATTTGCAAACAATGCTCATTCAATGCTCATTCAGCTCATAAGGTACCGCACCGCAAGCATGGCAAGACCGGCATACTTTACAAAGATTTTTACAGCCATTTATATTTTCAAGCAGTCTGTGTGACAATATTAAGTACCTGCTACCATGTAATCATGTTAATCTTAAATAGAAGGAACTGAATCAAAAACATCAACTTTCTTTTGAGTAGACCGTACCTGCTGATGGAACATTAACTATTTTCAAAGTGGAGTTCAAAGATTACTAAACCGTGACATAAACACACCGAACATGTGCACTGTGCAAGTGTGCAGTGTACACCCACTGGAGGCCTATTCGTGCCACTAAATATCGAGTGAAAATTATATTATTTTGTATGAGCGTCATTCAACATTTTGACGTTATCTTGAGAGAAAGATTAGGACCGATCCATAAGGTCAATCGATTCCATGTTTGACATTATTTTTAAGTATGTTTATATTTAATGCATGACATGCAGATCTATCGACGCCTGATTTTAAGCGGCACGGCTGCCGTTTACAGTTGCAGTGCCATTCAGAACTCTATAATAAATGTTTGTATTTCACTGCACTGTGCAATTAGGTACTTTCCGCGCAATTTCTAATCTAATGCCTAAAAAAATCGTTTCTAAGTTATCAACAGATGTATCATACAGATCATATCAATATCACATCTTCACCCAAACATGGCATGGACTGGTGGCAGCAGCCATGGATATGCTATTATCAAGATAATACAAAATGGGTGATAAGATATACCTGAAGATTACCATACGGTTGCAGGAAAGTACCTGAAAAAACCTGAGTAAATGAAATCTCTGTACGCCTTTCGAAAGAAAGTAGAGGAGGCATTATACACCGAAATCACTTATTTTTTGACTAGTATAGTAGATATCTGTGCTTATTTTTGGCAACATTTTTGAATGATGCTACGTACTGTTAGAAAATTAAATAGAGACTCGAATATAACGCCTCTTTGTTTATTAGAGACTAGCGGCTTGTACCGGCTTCGCACGGGTAGGTACCTATTATCGCAGCGCACGCGATGTAAAGAATATTTTAGGTAATTTTTTTACACCTTGGGTTACGTTACTGGAATTTTAGTAAGACTCCCTAATTTTTTTGAAAATATAATATCATTGCCTATGTCACCCGGGGATAGTGTAGCTTCCCAAAAGTGAATGAATTTTTCAAATCGGTTCAGAAGTTTCGGAGCCTATTCAATGGAAACAAACAAACAAACAATCAAATCTTTCCTCTTTATAATATTAGTATAGATTATAGATAGACAAAGTTAAAGTCCTTATTCCAAGTTAATAATAAATGACATTAGTTTAAATTCCGACTGACTTTAGGTTATTTATTGAAGTACATGTTTATAGGTAAGGCCGTCTTACGTACAAAGTAAGTACAAGAGCCTTAATCATAATATCGACTATGAGAACAATGAAGAAAGGGCTTAAATAACTAGGTACCTTGAGAACGAAGAGTGAAAGCGAATTGAATAACTATTACCTAATCTGTGCGGGCATCATGGACCGCTGGACGGCGGGGAAAGTGGATCGGTTGTCACCTTGCCTTAATGACAATATCTGTGGTTAGTGGGACGTTATACTAAGTCATTGGGTTATTGTTTTATGTAGCAAACCTTTAACAAACACCACAAACTAAAAATATTTCTTCAAACAGGTCCACTATCAATTGTTTTATAGATGCCGTAAAGTGAGTATAGGTACACATCCGAAGCCTGGATAAACGACCTCGAAAGCTGTCGACAGAACTAGCAGAAGAAACCTTAGGTACTGTCTGAGTACCTACCTACTTGATGATGATGGCAAATAATGATATTCGTGCCTTTAGAGCACTTCAATGTATGCTACCAGGCTGTCGCCATGATGGGCTCCATCACGATTCATGATGTTTCCACAATGGCCAGGTTCAGTGAATATTTCCAATGACCCTCGCAGGCATTGAAGGGACCTTTGGTTTTTTCCGATCGTAATTGTGAACTATTGGGCCGATGTCTTCGAGCGTCATCGGACGTTTGTATTGAACGGGGACAGAATTCGCCCTATTTACATGATACTAAGTCTATACGAACGAGGTCCAAAAGTTCAAAACTCGTAAACAACACACATTAGCAGCAGACATTAAACGCCGCTTTTGTAAAAATCTAATAATTTTATAACGACAAGTAGGAAGCATTTAAAAATCAGACTGCTATAATAGTAGGCCTTTTTTTGAGGGGGGGGAAATGCCCTCGCATTTCCCTGCCACCACGGGGGTGATGGCAAATAATAAAGCAGTTGATAAAGAAGTGTAATAATATATAATCAACATTTTCAAAAAATATTCAATGTACAGATTTAGCCCAGTTACAGTTTTATCATAATTGTAAGATTAATAGTATTTTTTTAGTCTGACCTCTACGTATTTTTTCCAATTATTGCGTATCCAATTACATAATTCGGTACAATTAAAAGTTTCGGCAATACAGACTCCGATTTGTATTCTATTCAGTTGACCAATGTTGTCGTTCAACAACTCGCGGCCTTATTCCGATAAGCTTTGTTTACAGCTAATCGATTAGGATCGTTTCGACTCGATGCCTCGTTAACTCAGATTCGGCGATTTCGCGTAGGTATTGCATTGCTTTTTTGTGATTGCAAAGTTTATAGGAATTATGTGTAACCGATGAACGTGACGTTGTTTCGTAATATACTTGTATGTATTTTGTAATTATGCGGTTTGTTCTAATCAGCACCTATGTTGTTTGTGTCGATCCTAACTTACAATAATTACGTTAGCATGACATACTTTCGATTTAACAAACAATGGTTTGACTCATGTAAAAATTACCCCACGTTATTTACTCGACGACTTAGTTTATAGGAAATGCAGAAACCACATTCCTTCGCAATGCCATGATACGAAAAATATACCAAATCTGACAGGTAGGTAATTAGGAAAATATTTTTAATGAGGAATCTAGCGTTTGACTCCATTATGTCGCCTTGTAAAGTTGCTATTAGGTAGCAGTAGAACGCGCCGCGCCGCGCGCCGATAACAATGGATTTATGTATGAAAACTGTACTCCCGCCCGACACGTCTTAGATTTAGGTAAATAGAATCAAATCAAATCAAATATTTCAAATCAAATATTTTATTTCATAAAAATATTGTTACAAACGAAGAGTAGAAATTAGAACCGCCATTTAAATAGAAACTTTTGATACCGATATCGGCACATATTTGGGCCTTAGAATACATTTTTAATGGGGTATTATTTGTGACATCGATCTATTCAAAACAGACAACCTATTCTGTTCTGAAACCCTAAATATTATAAGGTAATCTAAGTTAGAATCTATTTGATTATGAATTGATTATGAACTTTAAGCAACAGATGAACAGTTTAATTTATAGCTTGTTGAAGGTGCAAAGCAGAGTTCAACTGATATCGCTCTGACAATAGCAAACTGTGAATGCAAGAGAATAATGGATCTGAATATGACGTCAACTATTAAAGTAAACAGATAGGCAGATGCGGTCTGAACTCTGAATATATTACATATACATGCAATAAGCAGATTGTAAACAATCTTAGGACAACTCAAACCGTGAAAGTAAAAGCGTATATTTTGACAACAATGTGAATACCAAGCCGCCCGTAGTACCTAATCTAGTATAGAATAGAAGAAGAAAAATAATCTACGTGTAATCTAGTGTGTGCCCAAATCGGTGTAGCTGTCGTTTTGATTGGTAAACAAAAAGATCAGATGTTGTTTTACTTCACATAATTATTATACAGAAGTTATAGACATAATTATTATAAAGTAGATATTATTTAGGATCTATAGAGAAGCACAGAATGGCAATATGTAAGTATTTTACTCACGAAGACTGAGACATCGAGTCTGTAGTTTTTTTATCTGACCCTTATGCCCGTTTTCATCAAAGATCCCTAAACTACACCATAACTAGGAATCCCTTTGGCTAAGGGTCCCTTAGATTTTGACCCTTACCTAAATTCGTTTTCACAGCGCTGAGTGACACTTAAATTGTAAAGTGACAGTTTATTCTTTTCTACGGTTTCTAAAAACCGTACGTTGCCGATTTTCGTTGTTTTGTTTATATATTTTAGAGAATAATTGTCAAAAATACAAGCAACATGCTTTATTGATATTACACTATTTTTAATATATTATGCATCCGAAAAAAATAAAACAAATACCTTTTCTGGCGTTATGCGAGTAGAAACAATTGTCAAATACAACTGAAAAAAAATTTGGCGTTTTGATAATTTTACCTGCCACTTAACGCTAAAGGGTTAAGCTTCGGCTCCCTAAACTAGGGGATCCCTTAAGCTTTGCGCCGGTGAAAACAAAATTACTGTCAGATGTCACTTAAACCTTTTTAAGGGTCCCTTAAAACTTAGGGATCTTTGATGAAAACGGGCATTAGAGTCTTAGAGTATAGACTACAGCATAGAGAGAACTTGATTATGTGTCAAGCGTACCACTTTTTTGGACACTTTTTATATGATGCGTGTGTGTGACTTTGATGTGAATGAGTCTGACAGATTTGTATAGGAAAACAATTGACTCTAGTCGAAAAAATGGTACGGTGATTTTTCGCAAGCGTATTAGCTAATTACTAATTATGTTTGTTTCTTTCCTTCGCCACTCAGGTAGCGATACGTGTGATAACAGTACAATTAAAATATCGTTTTGATGATCTCTCTAGGCTTTAGTCTATACTCTAAGCTTAGAGTAGACCATAGTCGATTGTTTTTTTCTCTAATCTGTGACCTAATGTCATCGCTAAAGTTGTCGTCACCCTTATTTTCAAGCGAGTTCAAATACACGAGGTTAAAAATGTGTGGTCGCCTTTATTTTCTAACAAGCGACCGTACTTAGCGCGTTTACGATTAAACTGTTGCGCGGGCGCTCAGGATTCGAAACGCGTCTATTCCCAGCCTTGCTATCTCCCGCTGTGACCTCTCCCAATGACAGTGACGTGGTGCTATTACGTAGTATATTTATTGTAGTCAATTGGTATAGGCAGGTCTTTCACATTATTAATGACCAGCGAGCGGTTAACGGGGTATTTACAGCTTCAGAGGCGTAACTGAAAATGCAGAGATCCGCATATAAAGCTGCGGCCACACCGGTGCGTTAAGTTGTGTTAGTGAAGCGTCAAAATCGGCCATTCAGCACCCATCGCTGCCCGTGTTTGTTAGATGGCCGCGTCTTCGCGGGCAGCTGGGATACCTGATGGGTACCGAATAGTTTCACCTCGCTGACGCTGCCGCTTTGCAGAGGCGCCGGTGCACGTGGAGCCGAAGCTGTCGGTCTAGTGTCATGGAATAGAATTTAAAGTGTGAACCACACTGAAGGGACCATCTACAAAGATATTATATATTATTTCAACCAGCGAGATTTGACCAGCGCCTTCCAACTCACCGGATTAGACGCTCTATCCCTACTGAGCTATGATTACATGCCCACTAAATGCGAAAATCTTTAGAAATATGTTTTTGTACCGACTAAGCAATAGTGGCGACATCTATTGAACCTGTATTAGACAGGTAAACAGTAAACTATTCTGGTGAGTTAGAAGGCACGGGTTTAAGTCCCGCTGGTCGTTAAAATTTTAAGGAACTAAGCTTTTTCTAAGGGATCTTTGAATAATAGAGTGCTTGCGAAGAGTACAAGCGATATGCATATCGAGTTTCCTCCGGTCTATAACAATAACCGGCCAAGTGCAAGTCGGACTCGCGCACGAAGGGTTCCGTACCATTATCTATAAAAATGATCAAAAAATCACGTTTGTTGTATGGGAGCCCCCTTAAATATTTATTTTATTCTGTTTTTTTAGTATTTGTTGTTACAGCGGCAACAGAAATACATCATCTGTGAAAATTTCAACTGGCTAACTGTCACGGTTCATGAGATACAGCCTGGTGACAGACGGACAGACAGACAGACAGACGGACGGACAGCGGAGCCTTAGCAGTAGGGTCCGTTTTACACTTTGGGTATGAAACCCTAAAAACGGCTATACTTGCATCTTGCCTACTACGGCAACGATTCCTCGAGGTTTTCACCAGGTTAAGGTTCCTTAATACTTCGAACGAATAACCGTAGCACTGAATTCCTAAAAAGGACCAAGTTTTAAATCTTCATTTATCTTTTGGAACTCCTATCTTAATGGCACAAAACCTCCCCTACTCATTAATTTAAACGGTAGTATCTACAAACTTGGTACGAGTTCCTCACATTTATCTTTCTCATCCTTTTAGATAACAGTATCTTTATTTCTATTTGAAACAGCGAGACAGCTCTTGATACCATATCAATATTTTGAAACTAGAAGAATCGTTTAGGGATATGTGAATAAATATGGACATGTGTTTAACTTGATTTCCAGCGGGAACTGCATTCTCCCGCACCGTGAACTGCTGCGAAGCATAGGTACCTAATAGTTTTAATTATCTAAGTATACTTAACTTTTTTGCTAATATCATTTAGTGAGTTTATGCAAAAAAGATAAATATGTGTGGACATTTCACACAGCGCCATCTAGCCCCAAACTAAGCATAGCTTGTAGGTAGTAGGTACTATGGGAACCAGATAACTGATATAATACTTAGATACTTTTTGTTTGTACATACATACATAGAATACAGTATAACACCCAGACACAGAACAAACATCGATGTTCATCACACAAATGTTTGTCCTGGATAGGAGTCAAACTCACAACCAGGCAGTGCTACTACCAACTGAGCTGACAGGCCAGTCTTATTAAAAAGATGGTTACTTCCTCGTAAAAAATTGCTTAGATATTTTTGACTGTGTGAACCGCATTTACTTATTAATATCGTGTCTCCAAGGCCAGAGTAAAGAGAGAGAGAGTAGGCAAGGCTTTTAGATTTACGTGCTCCATCTTCGGCCACACCGAACTTCGCTTACCATCAGACGTTTTGATCATCAATGTAAATCTAAAAGGCTTAAAAAATATATTTTCATTTGCCTAAATTGTCATAAATATTTCTTTGTAACCTAACTATCAATAATAGTATAGGATGGAGGTACGGGCTCTTCCCTCCTTAAGCAAACATCACAAAAAATAGATCGATTAAGGTCAATTTCGATCATGGCATTGCATATGCGGGTATTTGAATATAAACTGTCGATAAAGCGATCGGAGACTTGCTGCGGCCCTGACATCGGCGCTTTATATGTAAAGCAAACTATAAAAACTGATGTTCAGTGCGGTTGCTCATCTAGTCATCTAGACAATGCATTGTTGATTACATAGTCTATTTTTAGAGGGTTGGAGAAACCGTAAAAACCTTCGTGGTTGAAGTAGGTTGGTCTGATTGCAATGAGACGCGGCGCATTGATTACAGTTTTATATTATACGCTTAGTTAGAACAACAATGTGCTGTCATAAAGCCAAAAATAAATTCTAATAATATTTATAAGTATAAGTATGAATTAACTATGGCAATGCTGCCAGCATGTTGGGTACGCTACCTACCGGTAGCGGGCTGGAGCATTTGGACTGTCTACAGGCCATCGCGGCTAGTATACAGTCCAAATGTTCTTTGTAGTAGATAGTGTAGCTAGTTTACTAGTTTTAGTAGTGTAGTAGTTAGTTTAAAGAATAAAGGCACATTGCCCGTTAAAATAAGTATATGATATTGAAGTAAAATAATAAATGTTAATATTTACTAATGTACTTTTACAATAAATTTTACTTTTATCATGATTTTTGGTAAGATTTTGAAAATCAAAAAAATCGATTGGGTCAAATTGATCAATCTAATCATTAGATTGATCGATTTGACATAATAAACCATAGACTAGATTCTAATCTATGGTTTATATATAAAATAGTAGGTACAGGGAGTGAAACTGCCTTCAAAATAATTACTTATAACATACAAACAATCAACTTCAAAAAAAAAGATTTACAAGCTACTGTGGTACAGATAGCATTGGAGGACGAAGGAGATGAGCTGTGGAGATGAATTATAATTTAATTTTAAAACTATACCTACGAGAACAGGTGCAGGTTATTAATTTATCATTACGTATGCTATTGTTAAGTAAACCCCCTTTTAAGATAATGAAAATTATGAAATGAGGCCGTGAGAGGTTTTCTATTACATCGCCTGCCCTTAATCTGAGGCAACCTCCGTTTACACAAGATAAGTGATTATTGAGCAAACTCGTTTACTGAGCACTATAAAACCTTTGTCAGTGCTGTTTTCTGACATTCTCTAGAACACTATTAGCTGATGGCGTCTTTCTTTTACTTCAAAATTACCATCATATCACCTGTACACTCAGGGATACGGTAGGGCTAAAGTGCTATTAAGCGTTGTACCTACATATCGTTTATCTGCATTATAAAAGGCTTTGTCCTGAGTGCCTAATTGTCTGTCTGACTGACATACAACGTACAGCCGACAGCCTAAACCTGGACTTTAGACTTGAAAATTGGAGGCAAGTGAAATACCTCTCCTCTAGTCTTCTTTTCTCTCTATCCAAGCGACATTAGCGAAATGGTTGCCACCCCCAGAAGCCATAATAATAAAAAGTTGAAGTTGTTTGGAGGGGAACCCTCTCCTCCAAAGATCCATCTTCCTGAGTTACGGCCGAACGCGCAGCTTAAGGACGTATTATGAGAGGGTTTTTTAAAATTCGTCCCCTGTTTAGGTAAAGTGGCATAATTGAATTGTATGAAGAAACACGGGTGTAGCTGACAGCCGCCTCTAGCTATCAAAATATGTAGAGCCAAAGAATTCTATGAAGCTTTTAAATTATGTGGGACATTTCGTTTCTAATGAACGATGAAAGTACACAATTTATTATTCAATGAATAATTTCTACTTTACAGTGACGCAAAGTATTATTCATACTCTAGAAATAGGCGCGAAGGTCAAGTAAAATAATCACAGATTTCAATGACACGTTACTCTGTGCTTGTTTACGTTCCCTCTCCCATTCGGGTGAGTGGAATATACATATTTATTATTTGAAAGTGCTGACGCATTTGAAGATGACAATGGTTCTGTTCTATTCAGCTTTTTGGAAAGAGATCTGCGAGATTTGCGTTGAAATTTCACGTCTCCAAGTGGCTTGGCTTAGGATACGTTAAGTATCTGTTTTTAAACACAGGTCAATAAAATGATTGTTAGTTTAGTAGACATGCTGATGTGGGTAGTTGTAAGTTTTTTTTAGAGATTCGATGCACCTGTATTAAATCTTTGTCTTGCTTGCTTTGTCTTTGTACCTGCTATGGGCGACCGTAATGCTTAACATCAAGTGAACGACTAGCTCGTCACGTCATTCATTAACATAAAAAACGACCTAAGTATATCGTTTATTTTTATTAAGTAAATATAAAATTGTGTTTAACTCAATAATAAGAAATCTGTGATAAAATCAGTGGAATGATATTCATGACTGTTGACTGCCAAGTCATGGCGCCAACTCCAAAGGTGAAGTGGATAAGAGTCTCACAGATAACAAACTATAATAATGTTGGTGTGTATTACTCGACAGATGTATTTGCTAGAATTAACTGGTGCACTTAACTATATTAGAAACTTGATAACCCAATCGTAAAATAAACAGATAAATTGCGAACATGTAATATGCCTAATGGTTAGCCATTTGGAGGCGATAAAAAAGTTTTTGGCAGACCGCCTTGCGTCATGATGAGCTCACATTGGCAGATTATGATAAGTCCCTGTGATTACTTATTTTGTACCTTACTGCCAGGCAATAAAGGCCAGTGTAAGGCTTTTGTAGATCATTTAACAATGGTATACAAGCAGGCTTCGAGAAGACCACGAAGTGCTATGTAACTTACGTTAAATTAAGTGGCGTTTGAGTCATAGTGGAATAACCTTCACTGAATATTTTTTTACAATCATTGATTTAAGCTTTTGTAGAGTCCGTAGAATATCTCAAGGAACTTCTCGACTTATTTTCATGAATCTTTTTTTTTAATTTTTAATCGGCAGGGTTCTGAAATATTGGTCGACTAATCGATTGTGCTACTACTATAGAAATTATACTTAGAGCAACGGTAAAATACACCGATTTTTTGTTTTTAATAATCTAGCCAATGCTTCTCAGAATTCTTTATATTGTAAATTCTGTAGACGTACAGCGATTATGATATAGATAAGGAAAGGCATACCTATTAGGTTAGTTTTGAATTAAAAATCGAAATGTTTTTTACTTTACGTATGTCGTTAAAAAGCAAGACATTTTCAGTGATGCCTGGCTACGGATTACTACGGTACGGATACAGACTAAATTTGATCAACTCAAAATCTAATCTATGTTAACCTTATTAAGTACTTTCTTTCTATTAAAACATCACTTTGCATCATTCTATATTTATTTGATACCATCGTGGTTAAGTAAAAGTGATTCGTCAGCTAAATTATGGTCTCAGAATGAAGTTGTTCACACACTTGCTCCATTCATGGGATCATGGTGTTATCTTTCGTATCCCACGACGTGTACAATTTAATTGTTCTGTGATACATACCTAACAGTAAATGAATTTCAATGGGGCTAGATTTCAGAAAAGGTTCAACTTTTACTTATATGGCAAATCATAATACGAAGATCAATATTTGAACACTTAAAGAATTACAAAAAAAATGATGAGTTCATTGATTTTTGCACTTTGTGCACTTTATTAAGTGTTTATTAAATAAATATTAGGTAAGTATAATAATCGATAACAGATATGTATTGATAAATGTTGTTGAAGACGTGTTTGTTTTTATACTGCCTAACACCAAAAGGAGATAACTAAACTCAGAAGTCTTTAGATACCAATCTACTGAGCGTTAGGCTCCAAGAATTCAATTGTGCTCTAGCCGATATCGACCGCGCACCACTTCTTCAATAAGTCTTGTATTTATCAAGTTCTTTATCTAATGACCGCACGCTTCATAGATAAATTACGTATTTGTTAGCAGCCGTTTTTACATTGTTTAGTAAAAGTCTGTTCAGACTCTGGTTGACTTTTAGTTAAACTACTCAATCCGCCAAAGGCAGAGCGAGCGTAATGAGCTAATGAGAATTGCTGTGGTAATGAGCTATAAGAGTACCTACGCAACGAGCCCTATTATTACCTTTCTATCTATATACCTGTCCCCAATCCACTTGGCTGACCCGTTGTGCCAATTGCTCGTGTCGAAACTCTGCCCAGCGGCCCAGAGTGTGGGGAATGCGGGATCAAAGGATGGGCTTGAAATAGCGCATCCGCCCGCCCGCCCATCGCCATGGCAACCGTCTCCCGCTATGACTAGAATACTCAGATTTCTGGTATGGTGTGTTCAGTTTATGTCATGGAAAATATGGCGAAATGTGGTGATAACGAATGGCTGAAACGGTGATTGTGTTAGGTCCAAAGTTCCTGTCATGAATTTCGTTCGCACGCGAAATACTATCTCTCGTTTACTTTACTCAAAATCACAAATATTTAAAAAAAAATGTTGTGTTCTAATTCCAATAGCCAACTTAGAAATATCAATAGCTCTTTCTTGAATTTTATTCTCAAGTGTTGACATCTAAAGACTAAAGTATTGATACCGTAGATCTGTTCGCACGTCATTGTCGCTTCCCGCTTCCTTATTAAGGCTGATACTGTCTGACGGGACTTCACCATCATCCATAATTTGATAACAATAGACAGCTAGGGTTGTCTATCATCAGAACTGTTCTCTTGGTCTGTTTTCTTTTTTTCGGAAGTAACATAGCCAGCGTGGGTACAAAAACCAAGATCATACTATAATCTGCTGTCGTTATAGTTGATAAAGGCCATAGTTTTTGTATCACCATGTATCTTAATTTTCATTGCATAACTATAACTAATAGTTAGTAGTTAGTCGCTTCCAGGTAACCTTAGCTATAAATCTTTTCAGAAGATTTTTTTTTTTTTTTTTTTTTTTTTTTTTTTGTTATTGAATGACGTGACGAGCAAGTCGTTCACCTGATGTTAAGTGATACGGCCGCCCATAACAGTTGCAGTGTCACCCGGAACTTTAAAACAATAAAGTTTCGCGTGACACTGCACTGCGCACGTCATCCTGAGACATCACCAAGTCTAGTAATCAGATTACTAGACCGAGTGATCAGATCATAAAGTCTCATTTGCCCAGTAATTTCACTAGCTACAATGCCCTTCAAACCGGAACACAGCAGTGCTTGCACACTACTGCTTGGCGGCAGAATAACTGGCAAAGCGGTGGTACCTACCTAGACGAACTTTGCAGAAAAGTCCTACCACCTAGTAAGTAGTAGTAGTTTTACCTTCTGCCTGCCCCTATTTCTACACAATATAAAAATCCAGGTTTATGCAACCCTAGTTATAACAATGTAAAGTGAATTATAGCTGTATTTATAGCCCATGGGCCATAGTTCGACGTGGAGCAACATGCATTAAAATCTGACCGACATAGCTCGAGAAAGACGAATGGCCGACGATAAATACCATACAAATAGCATTATTTGGGTGAAGCGATGCTGGCAAAACCGAACCATAGAATATTATGAGTAATTACTTAAAAATCTACAATGCATGGTTCATTATTCATATCACCGCTAATAAGCTCGTTCCCACTATATCGGATGTCTAATCGATGAACACACGTATAGGCCAAAGGCACTTTCAAGTGTTTGGCCACTGTGAGACTGTGGAGAGATTACCAATACCAACAAACATGAATATATCCCTGATCTGTTCCATGCAGGCCACATTTCATATTAGACGGTGGTCCGTAGAAAGACCTCGTTTGTAAGCTCAATCATTGCGTCTTGCAGATATTATTCAAGTCAAGACACATTTACTCACGACTCACACACGACAAAGAAAAAAAAAGTCCAGCTTCGACAATATGTTTATATATATGTTATTCTGTATGCTATGTACTCAGAGTCATCGGTTTATCTGGGGCCAGAGGGTTTTTTCTTTACGCATCTACTTGTTTTTTTCTCTTGATTCTGATCTGCTCGGTTCTTTAATACGAAACCTAGGTTGATTGCTGTTTCTCCAAACAGGTTCTCGAAATATTACGTACAAAGTTACAATGGTTCTGTTTTTATGAACTTGTATTATGGCATGGGCTGCCGCTGTAACTGTACCTAAGACGGACATTCAGGTCATACTTTTTGGTAACGTGATAAAAAATTCATTTACATTAATGAGGAAATTAGAAAGCTTAGGTATAGTTAAGTATCTCAGATAATTATCTTGGTGTGTGTGTAGTTATATTTCTCATCATCAACAGCCTAAAGACGTCCACTACTAAACACAGGCCTCCCCAGAGAGCGCCACTTTAAGCGGCTGCTCGCCTCCTGCATCCATCGGCTCCCCGCGGCTTTCACCAGGTCGTCGGTCCACCGAGTGGGGGGCCGGCCTACGCTGCGTCTTCCGGTTCGTGGTCGCCACTCGAGAACCTTTCTTCCCCATCGGTTGTCAGTTCTACGAGCGATGTGGCCTGCCCATTGCCACTTCAACTTACTAACTCTAAGAGCTATATCGGTCACTTTAGTTCTCCTGCGGATCTCCTCGTTCCGGAGCTTATCTCGCAGGGAAACACCGAGCATAGCTCGCTCCATAGCTCGCTGCGCGACTTTGAGCTTACTAATGAGGCCAACAGTAAGAGACCATGTCTCAGTTCCATAAGTCATCACTGGTAATATCAATATCTAATAATTAAATATGCATATGCAGATACATGTGATGATCTTGGCACTTTTATAACTTGCTTTCTCTTGCAGGATATTTAATAATCTTTTGTTGGTTATTAAATATCCTGCATTCGTTGAAAACAGCCGATTCATTATAACATTCAATTAAGTAATATTCTTTGTTAAATTCAATTTTATTCAGCTTCGCAACATCAGACGAAATAAATGTTTTGTTGCAAAAGTTTACCTCTGATTAGAAGAAAAAACCTGTTCGATTTAGAACGAAATGTTGAACACTGCCCTCGATTCAAATGTTAAATATTGCACCAAACCACTAAATGCTCTCACGCTTACAAATTAACCAGGTCAATCTAGATTTGGAGACTTACCTGAGACGTGAGATAGAACAACTGTGTAAACACCTATAAATAATACGACGAATAATATATACACAGTTTTACACGGTATAAAAATTAGTTTTGGTATCTACTAAAGTTTATTGTAATAGGACGTGCGTATTATGCATTATTATAGCAAAATATATAGTCAGAGAAAATATTTAAATAAATACCACTTATTTAGTTGATACAAATACATACAGACCTACACAAATATATACAAACATATACCCACAGTGGGTACAAAATGAACCGGCACTTGTTCTTTAAAACCCCAACTACGTGAAACAAATCATTGATTTAGTTGGGGCAGAAAAGCTAACAACTTTTTTTTAATTTCTTGGACCAATTAGAAATTAGCGCAAGTATATAGATATTTTTTTTAAAGAACACGTGTTGGTCTATTTTGTACCCAATTTAGGCTTGTTATCCCAAACAGAATAATGAACGAGCCATGTATTTACTAAAAACATAATCAAAACAAAAGTCAACAAGACAAACTGGTTACACAATATAGCTCCTGTGTTAGACTCGAAAACTCTACAAAGATAAGTATTATTTATAACAAATTATATATAGACAGTATGTTAAACAAAAACTTGTACAGTAAACCGTATCTTTCGTGATTTAAAGCTGACTTTGCTTCTAGTATTTCTTTAACGTTTATAGATAGTTCTTAATACAATGGATTAGTGAGAAGTGAGGTATGGTATGCACGTCACACACTGCCCGGGGTTCTATTGTTTGGAACTGCTTGCGTATTTAAGCTATTGTGCTATTCACCATGGGTAGAGCACATGTGCTAATGTGTTGTCTATTAAACGACGTGAAGTCGTGTGGTCTTGTGGCTCTTGTTATTGTTATTGCTATTAGTTTACAAGCAATATCCAACCTCTGATTTACAAGCTACGTTGGTTTAATTTCGTACCTCACTAATCAATTTCAGTACACATTACGCTTGGATGGTCATGTAGATGGTACATTGCCTACGTCTACTCACTACTTTAAATCACTGAATAAATCCATTGCCATAAATGTGTGTCTAGATTTTGGGACTTCTAGGAGAATAACCTTTGTGATTACAGTCACTGAATACAGAATTATAGATAAGTGCATGATTCTGGTTGAAATCTTTATTATAAGTTAGCTCTCTACTTATTGGTAGGGTAAGGTAACGTTTTGTATCACTGGATTTGGAAACTATTAATCATCTTTAAACTCTTACAATACCATGTCAATGCTCCTTTCTTAATATATTCTTGTCTTGATTCTGCTTGCTTTTACGTTTGGTGGATTTTTACCGTATTATTGTAGGCACGATGCCAGTTTTATGTGGTATCTGTAGGCTATACATTAATAACTTAGTTATTATCGGTAGGAAAATCACCACTTTCCAAATAAATATTTAGCAGGCAGGAAGCACAAATGCAATGGAAACGAAAATTGAAGTTGTACTATGTAGGTATATTCAATTCGAAAAATTATGTTCGAAAGGGAATGTAGACAAATGTCTAATAGGTATGTTGTAAAGTCTTAAATGCCACTTATTTGAATTATAAAAATGTTGCTTAGCTAAGTTAATAAGAGTGTTGGAGTTGAGACGCTTGGGCTATCTACAGTCAGTCATCATCAAGTATCTATAGCTAATCATTGTCCCGTTCGACTACAAATTGAGCCTCTATTTATGTGTCGGTCACGCTCACATCTCTACTCAAAGGTTCGATGGCCAGTTTTACCTCAAGTACCTACCAACAGTACAACTTTAAGTGACTCATATGCCGCAAGAAACATGCTAAACTTAAAAGGAGCAATGAATTCATGGCAGTTTTCCTGTTTTGTTACGCCTAACTTTATTGTGATCGAGTGTAGTATCGTTATTTGCACGTGACAATGTCTATTTATTTTTATCAATATCTAATAATTAAATATGCATATGATGCAGGTGATGATCTTGGCACTTTTATAACTCGCTCCGAATTTTTGTAGCGAGACGTAGATGTAAGGTATATTTAGAGTTTAGCAAAGCGAAAGCAAAGAGAATAATTTATACAGGTGCTTCTATGATTCTGATCATGCATCTGATTATTATCTTATGATTTGTTTGACACTACAACAAAAAATAAACATTTCGCATTCATATTTAAATTTACTTTTAGGGGGTATTTTATTAGAACGTGTTGCAATTTTTAATGATATGGAATAGTGGTTTATTAATTTGATGGAAAGTTGAAGATAATAAAATATCAATGATTTAAAACCGGATGGTTTTAAATCATTGATATTTTATTCGAGATATTATATCGAGAAAGTAAATGAATCAATTAAAATTTATAGATATACGAAAACAAGTGATATGAAGTTTTGAAGTCTAAGTAACGATTATTGTTAAACAAGACGTATGTAACAGAATATGAATCAATATTTCTGCATGGTGGAACCAACGTCAACTATAGGTTGACTTTGTACCGTATAATTATACGGCACAACCGGTACGGTACGGTATACCTACTACTCCGTAGAAAACGATAATAAGAATAAATAATAAAGGTTTTGGCTAAATTACAACGAATACAAGAAGACCTTAAACTTATTATAAACATGTAACTTGGCAGTAAGAGTACGCTTAAAAGCTGCATGATTGATAATTTAGGAAGTTATAAACTTATTGTTTAGTAATTTGGTTGCTGATTGTAAAATGTTTATGAAAACATCATCGTCGTGTCGTGTTACAAGTGCAATTCAACAGTTTGTTTGTTTTCCTGAATACTAATTACCATTACAGAATTGCAAAATATATGTAAATGCAAGTACTTACATACTTTATACAAGTTAAATTGAGTGATGCGATGCATTATAGATATAGGTATGTGACGTAATTTCATGCTTTTCCTTGATTTTAAATTTAGACAGATTCAAAACATTAACATTGTTTTTCCCCGTGAGTTTGTTTGGGGCTCGTGTAACTTAAACGTTGCAAACTTTGCTCGTAATAAAATTGGTCATACTTTCAAAGAATTGTGCACGGTAGGTACATCTCCATACCAGAAATTCTAGATCCCTCTACGAAATACTACTAAAATTCTAGGTAGGGCCTTATATTGTACACTACTAGAGTTTTACTCGTGCGTGTTTCTTCTTACAATCTATGACACACTTCATTTGATTCCCTAATTGGTTGAATTTTCAAAAACCCTTTCTTTACTAGGTACTCACCTACGCCTTTAAATGGAGGCACCTTCCAAATATCAAACCTATGTTGTGTGTCAGTCAGTCACAGTCACTCAGGACGAAGCTTTTTATTAATATAGATTGATAGTATGTCAATGTTACCTACATAATAAACGCTCACTCCGATAATTTTAAATATTTTTCCATTAACTGTTAGTGTCTGGCATTTCACACTTCTAAGCACCTAGACAAAAAAAGACTCCGCAATTGTAGCACCAAGGTTTTCGACCTGAGGCCTTAGTTCTTTGTAGTCTGAAACTAGGCCCTGTCATTCTAGATACAATACAAATTCTAGTGCTAGTCACCAGTGATTCGTGCACAATTTGGGCATTTAGCATATTGTACCGTTGACGGTGGTTACATTTGTCGTGTTAATTGTTCAATGCGACTACCAGGTACCGTTGCCTTGAGGTGGTGGAACTCACAAGTGTAACACAGTGTTGTTGACACAATATTAAAATCTATGTAGAGTATATTAGAACGGACTATGGTAATTCTGAAATTTGCTTGCGTTTGATACTTAGGCAGGTAATGAATAGCTTGGGCCTTAGATTGGACACTGGACATTATAAGAAGTAACCTTAAAAAGATCAGTGCAAGATGTGGAATGAGCTTCAGCTGAGATCTAACCACCGAGTTACAATATGGGACACTTAAGAGGCGGGTGAAAACTTGAAAAGAGTAGTAAATACTCCACTAGTGCTCCTGGTAATGTGAGTCATCAAATTGTTTTTAAAACCGCTATAAAAGGCAGCAACATTTAAACAAGTCTTCCCAAGAGTTATAGAACTTCTAGACGTAGTTCAATATAAGAAAATAGAATAGAAGTCTTCCGGAAGTCTACAACATAGCATCGACGCAGCAGAAATCTCATATGTGGTAAGTATATGCCATTACAATATTATAAGGTTTTAACCCCAACGTCGACTTTATTTCAAGAGGCACCGAAGCGAGACAGCGTACCTATTTAAACAGACAATTCAAATATATAGATAAAAGATAAACTTTTCCAGATAAATCTGTTTTAAATGATTAAAGATTCGCACGAAGATAGTAAAGCCTTAATAAAATAACTTAATTTAACTGAGACAGGCATAACACAAGATGAGGAACTAAGACAGCCGTTAGGCGGAAATAACTTTATTTATACTTACAGAAGGTAGACGTATAAGGCACCTAGATGAGCTAAATAAATGTTTGCAAAGTTTATAGCAATCACTCCGTAATTGATATGTTAATTACCTATCCTACCGTGTTAAATAGGTAAACAGACCACAAGCTGCGACCGCACGCTCCTAGTCATCGCAGCTGATATGATTGGTAATACAAACACAACTGCTCATTGCAACAATATTCCAGGAATCATATAATGTAATAAATATTCATGGCATAATAAAATAGAAACCAAACAGCAAGAAACGCCTGCTAGTGAGAGAGACGAGTTCAAAAGAACACATGAGTAACGGAATTGCGACCCGCCATACTTTCTCGGACACCATATCAATTTAATAACTGATCTTATCGCTTAATTTAGTGATAAACCTTATCCCATTCATAAATATATCCTTACACAAGACCATATAGTAAATCCTTGCAGCGGAAGAATAATCAATATAACTAAAGTATACATAGGGACTTACGTGTATAAATAAAATCCTCCGGTTATTCAAAAGTTCACACTTGCTGACACACTCTATAACGATTAGCACAAGAATTTGTTTGGTTTACACAGCGCTCCAGACTCCAGTTGAGTAATGTTGTTGTTTATAGAATTGAGATAAATGAGAACCGAGGGACGAGGAACGTGCTTCCAGTTTACGATTCCGTCGGTGACTGCTCTGCTCGCTCGCGGCGTGAAGTGTGCTGCGACGGTTAACTCTAGCTGAACCCCAAAAGGTCACAACTTAACCCTCAGTCATTATACAAACTATAGTTTTATCTAAGGTATAACAAAGATCATTTTCCTGTATACCATTGTACTTCTCCACATGCACATTGTGTATGCCACGGCCGTTTACACATTTCTTTGAGCGAGTGAAAAGGCGAAAGGACATTCAAGTTGGATCGAGACTTGTTTGCCACGTTTGTTTTGGAGTTATGTTGAGTCGTTAAAATTGTTAATGACCTCGTAAGCTCAATGATTGTCGAGCTGGGTGGCAGAACGGTTGTACTAATGAAAGAAAGGGATTAAAGTCAAATGAACAGTCCAACTAATCTTCCCACAGGTAGTTCGAACAGATTCATGCATCTATTTAGAAACCTAGCCTATAAATAAACTGGATTCAAATCAGGTTTACTTTATAAACGGCTCAAGTTTATTAAAATGCTGACGAGTCTCCACATTTTCGTAAGTAAGTAGGTAGTACTACCTATTACCTATATTATATGTACACCTGCAATACTGTCCAAATATTTTGTACCTAATAGGTTGCTTTTAGAGGTAGGTATGATTATTTCAATATATTATAGTTATTTTGTTTAGAAAACAAAGGCTCTTTACATTGACATATATATAGAGATTTAAATCTACTTAGGCTCTTTTCTTCAACATCACCAAAGCAGCTAAAACAATGTTCAAATTTTGATCGCCCTGACACATATTATATGACACCCACGCAATTGATTACATGATGATTTTAATTTGATGGTCCATCCACACACACATTGTAAATTAGAAGTCAACCTAAAACTTTCACTCCTAAGACAGGCGGTGATGCCAAGAGGGATGAACACGGCAGTTGGCCTAGTGCGTCAAATAGTTTTCTGCATGAACGGTGCTGTGAGCACGCATGCTTTAGATATTGTTCAGTGGGCTGTATTGAGTAGGATGTCCGTGGCTTTTATGAAATTAACCAGAATATTTTACGTCTCATGGTACGGGTGCAGATAATGTAGTGATAAATCAGACAATTTGGGTAGTATGATTATTCAACACTGACTGAGCGAAAAACGAACGAAGAAGACGGTCCTTGTTTAAGAAAAGCGGAACATACTAGCAACAATAGAGTCAAGAAGAGGAAAAATGTTTGGCCACCTTGTACGACATGACAACTTCATGAAAAACATCATAGAAGGAAAGGTAGAAGGGAAGAGAGGAAGAGGCAGACCTAGAAGGGCTTACACAGATCAAATAAAAGATAAGATAAATGTCATGTCGTACGGGGAAGTCAAAGCATTGGCTGAAAATAAGGAAAGATGGCGATTACTCCACCGACAAGAGCAAGCCTCTTAAATAAGAAGAAGATTATTCAACTGTGTCTTTACAAGTTTACAGGCACCTTAACCGGTGGTACACTTTTCCGCTCTTAAAAACAAGCTTCTAGGCTTGTACAACGAGACTTGGATAAAATGAGAGTTCGATTGTACCTACATAAGATTTTGTCAAAATGTGATTAGACGTAGGCCTATACATAGGTACTTAGAAATATACAATATCATGTAGGTAGATATTAATTTATAGAAAAAGAACGTTTAGTTTTTTCGAATATAAATATTTTTCGTGTTACTTTTCCAATGTTTTTTCCTTTAAAAACTTAAGTCGATCTATTACCGATATTTTGGTCCATCCGTTCTCAAGTGATGTGCGTACGTTCGAACAGCATTTTGTTTTTAATTGTTTAGATTTAGGAGCAGACTATGATGATGATTAACGATATGTCATCATACAATCCATTATCATTACTTCTTATCAGTGTTAGACTTCTTAGTAGGTACGCTGCTAAGACTGGTAATGTATATCCTGGCCAGTGGTCACCCTAATGCTTTGCGGTTCCCTGGGGGGTCCGAGATACCTGCAGGGCCATACAAAGCCATCAATTAAAGGGCAATTAGTCATTTACCATTACCATTGCGTTGAATTTCAATGACTTTTTACCTTTTACATTCGTTCTTGAATCTTTTCGACCTGGGTTTCATAAGTAGGTATGTACTCATTTTCGAAAAGCGGTACTTTATAAAATCACTTTGTTGTCCGTCTGACTGTTTATCTGTCAAGCAAGACACGTTTCTACCAAGTAATGTTAAAAGCATTAATTTAAATTGATAGTCAAAATCAATTAATTTATTGCAAATAGACGTGAAAGCTGGCAAAGAGGGAACTGAACGTCAGCGTTCCCTGGTGTAATTAATCACGATAAACCATTGCAATCACGAAGATACCTGCCAAACTTGGTGGTAATGATAGAATAACCCACCTACAACCATAAAAATACCTACAAGCATAAAGTTTTAAAGGGAATGTGGATGACTATAGGTAATGAAAAATGCTTAGGAGTATTCAGACCCATTTTAGTGAAAACCACGGCAATATTCTCCGCTCCCCACCGCTCCACCCCACCCACCACCGCTCCGCTATGGCTCCGGAACGAGGAGATCCGCAGGAACAAAACTAAAAAACGCAGAACCGCAGAACTAAAGTGACCGATATAGCTCTTAGAATTAGCAAGTTGAAATGGAAATGGGCAGGCCATATCGCTCGTAGAACTGACAACCGATGGGGAAGAAAGGTTCTCGAGTGGCGACCACGAACCGAAAGATGCAGCGTAAGCTGGCCCCCCCACTCGGTGGACCGACGATCTGGTGAAAGCCGCGGGGAGCCGATGGATGAAGGAGGTGAGCAGCCGCTCAAGGTGGCGCGCTCTGGGGGAGGCCTATGTTTAGCAGTGGACGTTTTCAGGCTGTTGATGATGATGACGGCAATATTTGTTTGGGAATTACGAGAATTAAACCACATGATTGTGAAGAAAAGAAACAAAACTTCGTATCTTAATACTTTAGCCGCATAGTAGGTATTATTATTTATTCAGTGTTTTAGGTTTAAGTCTTTGGTACATATTATTACCATATACCGACGAGTATTTGTTTATGCCTAATATTATTATTTGATGAAAAACGTTCCTTTGTTTTCCAGTTAGTTAGGCTAAAGGTAGAGTCGAGGCACATCGCGTCCGTAATCTTGACACGTCCATGTTTAACTATACCTTATCAAATCTAAGAAGTCCACTATGAAGTTGACATGATTAGTGATTGACACTGTCAGATTAACTGGTCTAGAGATGTGAACTAAATAATCGATATCGGATAAACCCGATTTTAAAGAGTAAAGGATACTGATTCTACATATTTATTCAATAATCGTTTAGTTTTTTCATATGATATGATCTCAGTAAGAGAACTAATGATTGTTGCGAATAAGAGTGTTGCGAAAATAAAGGATTTCACTTTCACGCGATAGCTTTCTGCGCCCATCGATGCTGCGATGCATCGCTGTACGCGGCCACATGAGCGTTCAACAGCGAAGATTCGCTGTTGCTCCGCATGTCTGGCCGCGCCATAACACCAAGAGGCCTTTTTGAATACAAAAGATAACACGGTCACACTATTCCTATACTTGACGTCAATGGCTTGCATTTCAGCGAGGACAGCTAGACAAAGTGACCGAGTTGTACTATTTATTTCTTACATGTTGGCATAACTATTTTGTTTAATAAATGAAGGTAAAAATATCTGGGCTATTGTGGTGAACTTTTGATGGATTATTATGATCTGGTTTATGGAATGAGATAAAATTTGTCTCATCATATCAAATTTTTGAGGGAGGTGATGACTTGCCACACTATAAATGGGGCACCCGTAGGGGCTACTGGCTACCGAGGAAGCAACATCGGTGTGGGGCGGCTTAGGGTGTGGAAAGGTGTGCTGCACTTTCATTGAACGCTACTCGCGGCGTTATGCCCTTTAACATTTCCACCCTGGAGCTTTAGGATTGTATACTATATAATTATTATAATTAAAATCACCCTTTCAAAGTAGATAACTAGCGAACTGCACAAGATTATATCACTGAATTATGCTCGCCCAAAGATTTGATTCGATTAATTACCTTATACGAAAATTTCACCGATTAATCGAATGTGTAATAGTCGCATCACTATTGTTAGAATAAAAGTGCTGCCAGTTCCTAAAGAATTTTTTCCCTAGATAACTTAAATCCCCTAAAAACCCCTAAGCTTTTTTTGTATTCCTAGCATATTCATTGTATGTTGCAGGTATATAAGTATTTGAAGCTCATAAAATAAAGCAATAATTAAACAATGTTTCTTAATAATATCTAAAACGCAATAGTCGTGACACGGCGACCTCAAATCTTTATGCTATAGGAACATTTGTAACATGAAATAAAAATGAAAGATTTTCTCTATATGGTTATAACTAGTTTTTATATTCTTTACGTTACTTCCTCATTTATAAACTGATTTGAGAAATACATAAATTTTTAAATTAGTACCTTTATCTTTTCTTATTCTTGAATGCGTACTGCTTCATGCGTCATCATTAAAACATGTTAACACTTATAGTTATATATTCATGTAAAAAACAATTCGTTGACCACAGCATGAACAACAGATGTATATTAGGTGATATACATCGGTTGCATCGCCTGATCGCACGGATAAATTTTAATAAATAGACTTTTTTCCTTCTCATGAGATGAATAATCTTAAAGTGCGAAGATTTCTGCAGCAAAAAAACGTTAAGCAATCTTGCCATCAATTTATTATGATTATTATTATTATTTTTAATCCCCTAAGAACCCCCATTCCTCTTTTACCTCAAAATTTAAGGAAAAAATCTCTAGCTTGGTATCCCTCGAAATGTCATACTGTACCTATTAGATTTGATAAACGGTAAAATATTTATCGATCTAATACTGATATACGATTCGTTTGATAATACGAATGATCCTTTTCTATTTGTCCGAATGTCCGCGATTCAAGCATTTCTACATTACGTTGGGTACAGTATGTATTTTTAATGCAGTACCTTACTTTCAAATCTTTAGATTTTAATATGTACCTCCTATCTATGCAAAACTAGAAAAATATCTGCAACAACCAAAGACTTCTATGACATAGAACTCTTTGGCAACAACAGAAATTAGTTAGGTGTAGGTAGGTATCCTATTCATCCCTATATATAGGAGTTAAACATTGTCTGTTTGTTTGTTAGTTTGTGTGGTTTTCATGTCAAAACACTTGACCCGATTATTATGCCTATTCAGTTATTAAAAAATAATATTATGATTAAATTTTGCACACGGGTAGCTTATATAGCTGCGAAAGTGTGGAATGCCCTGCCCTGGTCGGTGTTTCCTGAAAAATACAACCTGGGGTTGTTCAAGTCAAGAGTGAATAGGTATTTATTACTAGACAAGCGTGCTACACCTTCGACCGCATCATCACTTCCCATCAGGTGAGATTGTGGTCAAACGCTAGCCTAGTCAAATATTAAAATATATATATATATATATATATATAATGTTACCAGGGTTAATAATGGGATGCCTTATATGAAACTTGAGTTTTTCCGGGAAACCGGGTAAATATAGCGGGTAAAACCGCAAGGCGTATCTTAGTCTATATTAAAAAGTACCTAAGTTTCGACTGGTCGATTGAAAAGTATGATAATCAATCTGTAAAGGTAGCCTTTTGAGCAATATAAATAAGCCATATATAATAAGAAAAGTATGGACACTCCACACTCCGGTTTCACATTCGTCCTTTATAGTTTTATCCATTCTTAGTACACCCCTACGCCATAAAAGAAATGCACACTCTAAATACCAAGCCTTTACGTGTGGTTTGGGCTATATATTGTTGTCTGTCAGTCGGTCACTTTGTTTCGTATTTTTACAAAATGTCGACTGTGCATGGCTATCCTGTCAACCTTATAGACTACCTGATAACAGTAAAAGCTGATTTACTGATGAGTTTTACACTGAAACCTAGCAATACGATAAGAAAGGTATATTTATATATTCGAGACGATATCCAAGCGTGCATTCCGTGGAAGCCTGCGTCGTTGTGTGTTTTACCAGCAAGATGAAGACGCAAACCTTGTTCGCTGTCCTGCTTGCAGGTACTAAGTGATATTAGATAGTGTAGTGCTTAATTTAATCGGCGGGTTAAGGTTAAAATAAACATCTTTTAATCGAGATAATTTTCAGTTAAAGTGACATGGATGTGTGGTTTAATATCAAAGTACCCAGTTTTTGGATATTGTTTTCTGATACTGATTACTTTGTGTATGAAGACAAAGGTTTAATTGCGATAGTGTTACTGCCCAGTTTATTCAGTGTGATTACGGTGTATTAGATTTTGTCTTACTAACCCGTCGGCATCGTCGCCCCGAGCCAGGTCTTGGGAGAACTGGGCGATCCTAAATCCTACCACAACCGCATCGGCTACGCTAGGATCGTCGGGCAAAGATCTCAGCGTGAAACGTTATCGCCTCACGCTAACTCCAAAATGCATTAGCTGCGGAAAAGTTATCCGCACAAGAACTGTCATTCTCGTACATTTTGGAGTTAGCACCTTTGCTAGACCCCCAGTTTAGTCTCTGGCTCAGCTGGGTTAGCATGAACTCTTTACTGTACACATCAAATAATAAAAGTTAAAATTCGAAGTCACGTATTTGTCTCGAAAATTTCAGAATCTAAATCCGAATTATTTAACTAATCTTTTACCTAATTAGTTTTAATCATAGAAATGTTTTAATTATTCCTTAACAGCATGTCACACTATCGTTGATGATAATAGGTATACGAATGGAACTACCAAGGCCGGTCGCATTTAAACTAGGTTAATCCTTGTTGAACGAGCTATTACACGAATATCACTGAATAGAGAAGATAGTAGAGTTCGTAGAGCTTATTTAATTTTATACTAGTAGTTCGGCGAACAGTAGACCTCGCGAGCTCAAAGTGGTTTCTTTAGTACTATCATCATCAACAAAAGCCAACATAGGCCTCCCCCAGAGAGTGCCATACTTTGACCAGCAGCTTGCCTCCTACACCCATCGGCTCTCCGGTTTTGACCGTATTATAGTCGACCCACCCAGTGGGGGCAGTTCGTGGTCGCCACTCGAGTACCTTTCTCCCGCATCGGTTGTCAGTTCTACGAATACTGTACTTGCGAAGGACTTACATACATTACGTATACCGAATATTCCGGTCAAATACGTATCATATCAAAATTGCCCGCCAAGTGACCCAAACTCAGATCTCGCGACTTTATATCTTGACAACCTCCCGATCGTTATTGTGCTCATATCAGGCATACTTGTTTGGAATTGGGTACCAAATGTTCTTTCCAAATATTATCAAAATGGGCTGGTAAATGGCGCCGTAGCAAACTTCCCTCCTTTTTGGAGGAAATACCCCACCAAAAAAAATCGCAGACGACAAAAAAATATCCTGGACCTCTAGAACTTGTAGAAATTAAAACTACGGTGTTACGCGCATTTATACCGCAAGAAAGGAGTAATTCCTCATTTTAGGTACTCATATTTATCAACTATTCTATTAGCCCTTTTTAATCTATATATCTCTACTATCTCTATTATATTAAGAGGCTGAAGGCTCCCAAATCGACTAAATTTAATGTAATTTTCCTTTAAAAAATGCATGATAATAATTATCTACCATGCATTTTTTTAAATCCTGAAGATATGACTTGTATTATACCGGTCATATCTTCTTTCCAACTATAGAAATCAAAACACGTTTACGAAAAGTTTTCTTGATAGAAAAAGCAAAAACAGATTACATTATAATAAGACACCATCAATCATAGTGATAATTAATGTTTCAATGCATCCAACTGTAAGATTTTTTATAACAATAAGTACTTCTTTTATAATTAACTATATGTACCGCAAAATGGAAAAGTCGACGCGCAACGCAACGTAATCGCCATATTTTTGCTACGCAAAAAGCGACCCTATAAAGTATACTTTTTTTAAATTATTTATTTTGAGGGCTTTGTCGCTTAGCGACTATACTTACGTTCTATGTTCGACTGCTGTAATAAACTTGCTTGTATTGGGTGTTTGTCAGCGTCTTAAATATTACTTACAAGATATTAAATAAATATTAATATACCTACTAAATTAAATATGAAATGCCAACGAGTGGAACACCTTGCCAGCGTCCTTGTTTCCAGCTAACTATGATCTGGGAGTTTTCAAGTCGAGAGTGAACAGGTACCTTCTAGGCAAGCCTGCACCATCGTAGACTGCGTCATCACTTTCCATCAGGTGAGACAGTGGTCAAATGCTTTGCCTATAAATTATAATAATAACAAAAAAGTATTGATTGGCTCCATAGCTCACTTGATATAGTAGCTCTGCGTTCTGATTATATAGATTGTGAGTTTGATTATTCCATTCCCACCCAAAAAAGAGTTTTAGTAAGGATCCCTAATTTTTTTGAAAATATAATATAGCCTATGTCACCCGGGGATAGTGTAGCTTCCCAACAGTGAAATAATTTTTTAAATCAGTTCTGTAGTTTCGTTCTATTCAATGCAAACAAACAAATAAACAAACAATCAAATCTTTCCGCTTTATAATATTGGTGCAGATATAGATAAGCTCGTAAAAGCTCATCAATAATTTTCCAAAACATTCTATTGCAGGCTTCAGCTACGCGGCAGCAAACTTAAACTTTGAAGCAGGTGAGAGCTTTACCTTCACAATAATCGCTGTTGCACGTGAAATCGCGTCATGCCACTTGACGCCACCTTCTGGAGCCACCATGGATTTCATTCCTGGAGAAAACTCTCACCCCCATGGAGATAGATACCAACTGCTACCAATTGGTACTGGTATGCCGTTCTGCTCAATCATGGTACAAAATCTTCGGGGAAGTGACACAGGGATTTGGACAGTGTCATTTAAATCGCCAGATGGAACAGGAGCCCCCTTGAATATTGCAATAAATGTCACTGGCACAGGTAGGTGGTATAGATTTTAAAGTAAATGCGGCGAATTGCAGTGGTTACCTATAGGTATGTTCCTCTTACGTAGATGCTTTTGCACCATGCAGATCCATACATACATTTTCATACATGTACCTCAGAATCGTGTATCGATGAAATATAGGGTAAAACGACACCGTTTAAACAAGACATATGCCTTGTTTTTGCTCTCAGTCGAGTGTGACCGCGCCTAATGAAAGTGATGTAACTGCATATTATTAACACCGAAGTAGGTAGTTATGCCTACAATATGTAGGTATTGTTTCATACTTAAAGTAAATTTCGGTTAATAGTAGGTATTGGAAGAAATCATTTAACTAATTGAAAACCTTTATTATACCGTATACCTATAGATATAATTATTTTTATAAAATAAATACCTAAGCACTTCATAAATATAAAGTTGCATAATGGAAGGGTGTCCATCGTTTTATTCTTTCTCGAATACGGTACCTTTGGGTACATAATAAATGAACACATAATACAACGAAAAGATTGTAAAATGACATGGTTGTGAAATGATAAAGTTGTAAAATGACATAGTTGTGAAATGATAAGGTTGTAAAATGACATAGTTGTGAAATGATAAGGTTGTAAAATGACATGGTTGTAAAATGATAAGGTTGTAAAATGACATGGTTGTGAAATGATAAGGTTGTAAAATAACATGGTTGTAAAAGGACAAGGTTGTAAAATGACAAGGTAACAAAATGACATCGTTTAATTAGTTAAACCACCGCACTAATTAAACTTACAGCTACTAACAGCTGATTTTTTATTACTCTCAACAAATTTTCTTACAATCATATAACAGGTACTCGTGGTTTAGGTAATGTTAATCAAATTCAAGCAAAAGTATATATATGCACACAGATCCTATAACTTTTTTTATAGGATCTGTGTCTATGCAGAGAAAACAAATTGAACATATCTAATTACTAAGACGAAAAAAGACGTACAGTGGTTAAATTCTGTAATGAGTAGGTACTAATTAGTTAGGCAAGCATATCCCATCGTAGACCACATGTTTGCTTAACATCCGGCGAGACAGTAGTCAAATGATTTGCCTATACTTAACCAATAAAAAAAATTAACCATCAGTATCAGGCGTAAAGCATGTCTGAAATATCAAAGCTTTTTTTTCTCAGACCACATTCATTAACTTATCAGCACAATTCGTTGCCATGTACACTTATAATCACGATCGATATGAAACAATGTAAGCAAGGAGAACGATTTTTACGATGGATTACCTTCCTTATCACTAGTACCTAATCAGCGAAGCAACAGGCACTACGATCGTACAATGATTTCAGAAGCACAGGATCAGGATACAGAAATTGAAGATGATAACATCGAGTGGTTAAATGTTATCGAATTCCCCACGAGAACTGGCCAAATTATCGATATATCATTGGCAAAAATTGAACACGAAGAGAAATGTACAGTACGAACTCCGAACGGGGATAATTTAAAAGCTTCAGAAGTTAACATAGGGGGCATTACAGAACATGATAGCAGCAACTATGTTTCATGCAGAATTACTATAGGTCCTATGATAGATAGTCTCCTAGGAGAATGGGCTATTTGTGGCACATATACAGAAAATGATATTGAACACGAAAGGTGCCAACCCGCGACGATCTATTGGAGTAAGTTTCATTACTAAAATACAGCTCTTAAGCTTTTCAAGTATTAATAAGTGCAGAAGGCTCTTTAGTTTAAGAGCTTGTGAAGGAGGTTCATTTTTAAATTATTTTATATTTTTTTTTTAAAATTCATACATATTATTAAAAATGTTGAAAAAGTTTACTACGAGTGAATATCACTATTATTAAGAGGAACCTAATTTTCATATTTAAGAAAAAATATTACTTATGTAAAAATTACCTAATTAATTTTGAATCAATTCTAGACAACAACAGGCATCCAGACAACATTTGGGTGGGCGTATTCCAATCTATATTCAACCATCCAGTCCATTTTGGGCACACTTTAACACCTGTAGTTATAGGAAACGGAGACATTGTGTCTTGCCATGTAATTACCCCTGACGGAGAAGATTTGGTCATACGCCAAGAATCTCAGTATCCAGGAATAAGACCTGCGACTATGGCTCACTCCACTTGCAGTATCGCTATCGGGCCTATTGATGCCTCGAAGATCGGCAATTGGACTATATACGGAATGTTCAGGACCTTAGCTGCCGATCTCAATGAGGTACGCCTCCCTATCAACATGTTCTTGTACGGTATGTAGGTACAAGGTATTGAATTATTTAGAATACTTCCCAAAGAAACAACTATCATTAATTTTGGTTTCTCATTGTAGATGAAGAAAACCCGTATAGTCAAGCGTACAACGTCACTATCCTTGATCCCGTGAAACGTGTAGTTAATTTAGGAAACACGTTAAATGTGGAAGTATCAGTCAGCGCAGGTCAACTCGATAGTTGTCAGTTTGAGACTCCTTCCAGGCAGGTTTATGACAAAGATAATCTTGATGGCTTTACGGGAGCTACGTTTATCAAAGATAGTGAAGACTCCAGCATATCCTGTCGAGTGGCTATAGGTCCTATCCATGAAGAACTGCTAGGAAAATGGAGATTAGTTGGAAAGTTCAGCAACAACGGCGTTTTCAGTGAACGACAGCAAATTTTCCGAATTATTCAAGAAGGTTTGTCTAAAATATTTGATACTTGCAAATATAGCTGATACAATATGAGTTTACATTTGTGGAAACGTTTTTTTAGATCCTGAAAATCCTATAATAGAAGACAGAAATATTATGTATTTAACCTCTCAAACGGCGAATATGGAAATGAAGGGGACTGTGCGCTTGGTTATAAACGATGATGTTTTCATTCATCCTGAAAGCTGTCACATTAGGACACCTGATGGACTGCAATATACAATCATGGAAGGGTTTAATGTCTCCAGTGTTGAAATTATCAAAGAAACTAATGTAGAATGTGGCGTTATCATCAATGTACTATCGAAAGACATCGTCGGCGAATGGACCTTGATTGCCCGAGCGACGCGGTTTTCAGAGGCTATCGAACGCAGATTACCTTTGACTATCTACGTTGAAGGTAAAAATTGATTAATGGATTATAGTACGTCTAATAAATGAAACGCGTATCGAGTCACGTCTCATGATAAAATCTAAAAGCGATTTATTTTGGGGTGACAATAATAAAAGTATACCTAATTACCTACGTCAATCAAACACTTTACCAACGCGGATACAAAAGTTAATGGTGTACCGTTACTTACAGAATCTGTCGAAGCATTACCAAATGAAGTAACTATTACCGAAGGAAACGATTTGTATGTCCGACTGAAAAATCCCACTGATGAGTATGAATCTTGTAAACTTATTGGACCGTACGGGGTTGAATGTGCTTCTGCAGTGCGTGATCCACTTCACGTGGAGACATGTGGATTTATCAGAAAGAACATTCAAACCTTTAACAATGGAACGTGGACCATAATGTATGGAAATAGAATTGTTTACAAAGCCAAAATAGTTGTCACTGGTAATACGATATTTAAACTAGCTTTGTATTTTTTGTTTGTTAGATCTGTACTTATTCTAATTACCTATACGTTCGATTTACGCGTATTCATTATTATGGACATTATCTGTTTTGTCTGGGATCATGGTACATACATTTTGACGTCGCTTTAGCCTTCAGAGATCTGTGATAGTGCAGCAGAGTGATTCTGTAACTTTGATTGCTACTGCGCTTGGCTTGGCTCACAATTTGTTTTACCAAGAAATCGCTGAGACTGTCAAGGATCAAGTCACGATGTCGCCTAACTGGTAAGTTACCACTGACCTCATTAATTGTAATAAAAACAAAATAAACATTCATCAATCCTTAGAACGAGGAGAAACAACGAAAAAACGATCGTTAATCATTAAATCAAGTTTAAGCTAACCAAGATATTTCTATTCCATAGTTAACTCTGGCGACACCAGTACCGACTCCTTCGCGCAATCACTGACCCTGGTGCGAGACCGTTCCATCGAAACGACGGTGGGTCCTGAAAATGCGGTGTACTGCAGACTCGAAGATCCGCAAGGCTTAGCCGTTTTCGACGGTTTTGGAAGATGTATCCTGTCCCTGGACAAAGTTGGATTGGAACACCATGGCACCTGGAAGATGTTCGTTGGTGTCTCTGGCAGAGTTCTCACTGTCGAATACCAGATGTTTGTGGACGTGAGGGAATCAGGTTAGCAGACTAACTTATGAAGTCTACTTCATAGGATAGGTCCATATTAGTAGGTATTTAATTTCAGTATTGTATTTCTAAAGCGATTGTTGCTTTTTCTTAAGTACCTCCGTAAGTAGTAAATTTTGCAGTAGAATATCTTTATGTTTTTCTAAGTCATTACTTGTAAATAAATAATATGAGCGTAGGTAGGCAACGTTTAACCAAACGAAGTTTGTACGTCTACAACACATGCCTCATGTGTTACAGAAGGCAAAGCCACAGTGACGACCAGCGTTGCGCAAGAAAAGCCTATCGTCAGCGTGTCCTGCACAGTGGCGACGGAGGCCGAAGTCCTCGCCTGCAAGTTCCGTAACCCCCAGGGCAAAATTCTGCTGGCAGCAGCTGGAGTCTCCGAAGACCGCTACGATTTCCATGGAACCGAAGTCAGGTTGGTGAATTTATCTTCGGTACATTAAAATATTCTGCGATAAGCAAGCCGCCTACCAAGCTTGGTGATTATGCCAAACCCGGGGGTGGTGGGGTTTTCTGATAAGCATCCATAGTGACGTTTTATGGGGAGGCCTTATTTTCAGCAGTGGGCGTCTTTTCAGTAATATTAGGCGTTCCTATTTCCTTTATTAATTTATTCAGCCTGTAGACGTCCACTTGGTGGACTGACGATCTCGTAAAAACCACGAGAGCAGTTGGATGCAAGAGGCATGAAGCCTTTTTTTTATGTATTCGTCCGTTATCTCCATCGCTACTTATAAATAAAAAAATAAAATGATTTCTGTTTGTTTGTACATTTCTTTGTATGGATTTCACCAAAATAATTGAACCAATTTGGATGAAATTTTGCAGACGGATTGCTTATTATTACCGGGGTTAAAATAAGGATACTTTATATTCCTGATACTTGAACGATACCGTAGAAAATAGGGGAAGCCGCGGTGCAGTAAGTCCTGCACACAAAATAACAGTTCGATCACTAAATTATATATTTCGTCAACTTTTATAGTTTGCTCATCTATCATTGGGATATTCTTGTCCTCTGATCTCCAGTTACGAATCTGCGGTGAGAACCCACCAGTGCGGACTTAATATCACCAACCCGTTGACCACTGACCTTGGGATGTGGCGCTGTGCCATCGAGACCTCAGAGGACACCTACTACGGACATATGGCAGTGCTCTGCCCATTTGCACTCCTGGACCCTGCTATCGCCGCAAGTGTTCAACAAGGTATTTTTTTACAGAATTTATGTTCCCCTAAGGCCCGATTTCACCAACGTTTATTCCAAGTATACGGCTATTCCTTATTCCTGGATACAGCTAATTGACAAATGAAATTACACAAAAAAGACGCCATTTTGATTGTATCCAAGGAATAAGTCTTATTCCTTCACAAAATTGGTGATATAAAGGCTATATTCGCGTAACTCGGTTGTTCTCGGAAAGTTATACCTGGAATAAAATTTATTCTAGTTTGGTGAAATCGGGCCTAAATCTCACAACTTTTTCTGCGTCAACGGTACGTACCTACTACCTACCTACAACTTTAAAAAGAGGAACCATAGCTGGTTCTAATAAGTAGTTGGCTACGTTGGCTCTTCTTTATATAGAGTGTTAGGGTATTTGTTATACCATTGTGCTGGAAAAATTACCCACCTTAGACTCTGCGTTACGCTGCGATAGACCCGTCCAAGTATATTTCATAGTTTCTCATCTTTGTGTACTCAATCTATTAAACAACATGAATAAATTATTAAAATCCAGAGATCAACGTAAATGTTTTCCAGTACCAATTCTGAAGACCGACCGGTCTCTGGTGACCGCCGTGGAGGAGGAACCAGCCGTCGTGTCGTGCTCGGTCGAAGCTGCTATCAGATACTGCTACTTCAGGGCTGCCAATGGAACCATATTCACTGTCTCTCCTGGTAAGATCTAAAAACTGAACCTTAAAAATTTTATAAACACCCAACGATCACATACATAGTTTCTGATCCCTAACTAGGATTCCCTCTATCTAGGGACCCAGGAACTACCATCAAACTAAAATATAATATTTGCCTATATTAACATCTAGCTGACCCGCCCCGGCTTCGCACGGGTTATTTAGTTTTACGCCCTAACCCTGGTCATTAAGAGGAGGATAGTGAGGGGTAAAAAGATAGGGTAAAAGAAGTATGGATAGGACGGCAATAGAAGGGAGGCAGGCGGCACCTGCCTCCCTTCTATCTTGATTAATTTGAATGAATACTATGTAGTCATGCCGACTACATAGTGCTAGCCAGAATAAGATGACCTATACATAGGTACTGGGCCATATTTATGCAACACAGTGTACTAGCTGGCTCTCAAAGAACCATGGCCAGATGGCCACATAAGTTTTCGTAACTAATATATGGTTGGCTGGTCTAATCTATTAGTTCAGGCGAGGGATAAGTAACATAAAGTTTCATCCGCGGAATACGCTATCGGTGGATTTTTTGCAGGTATGTCATCCTCGGCGATGGAATACTTCGGCGCTGGGTTCGATGCGGGAGAGTGTGGCATTCGGTTCCATGGCATGCACGCCAGTGACAGCGGCCGCTGGAGCTGCCATGTGGGGCTCATCGACGATCATGAGGAGCAGAGGGACCTGTTTCAGCTCACCGTGCATGGTAAGTTCTGTATTAGGGTGTATGTTCTTAGGGTTGAGAATATTTTTACACAAATTTTGAAGGTGGGACGTTTTCTCAGCGCGGCATATTCAAATTTTCCTGCGTTTTTTTCCAATAATAGTTTAATTACTAAACGTGATTAAATAAAATAAATAAATGGAATGTATCAATAAATTGCAATTAACAGTATCACCTAGATATCATTGGTTTAGCGACAATTTGTAATTTGTTGATACATTCTATTTATTTATTTTATTTAATCACGTTTAGTAATTAAGCTATGATAGGCAATAACCCAAGAAAATTTGAAATTGTCGCGCTGAGTAAAACGTTCCACCTTAACACGATGCCGCTGACGCATCTTTGAACTTCAAAGGTTGAATAAAAGTAAAGAATTAATGACGTTTATGAAAACTATATAATTAGCTGTAGAAATAGTACAGAACAATTTACTCAATTAAAAAAATCTAAACGTGTTGTTTGAATCAAATCATGTTTTTCACACTTGTGAAAAACATTAATTATCTAGCATTCTCAAAATTCAAAACTTGAGAATTTTATTGCAAATAGGCTATTATTAGCACTTTTACAAGTCAACATTAGATAAGGTATTTAAAAATATTAAAATTAAATTATTGTACATACAAAGCAAGCATATTATAGGCAACATTACATAGTGCTTAACCCCAAAATGTTATATAGCAAGCCTATTACAATGAGTTTAAAAAAAAAGAAGTTCTTCCCGCAACAGGTGCAAGCAATCCGGCACAATGTAAAATAGAAAACTCCGATCCGTAGCTTTAATTACATCTGTAAAGAGGAAGCTACAAGAAACTTTATAGATAGATAGATAGATAGATAGATAAACTCTTTATTGAAACACACAAATCATTAAAGACTATAAGGAACAAAATTTTACAAAAGTGTAACAATGGGCAGTAGTATAGTGTCAGTTCGAATTAAAAAATAGCAGTCCCCAACTATATACCTACTCTAATCGTAATGTTTCCAGAGCGTATGAGTGTGAACCACTTCCTCGGACACGGGAACATAATGACGGTGGAAGGCAGGGTGCACGAGGGCCGCGCGCTTGAGTACTGCCGATTCGTCAGGATCGATGGCTTCGGTGAGTGGAACATCGACAGTCTATGTTATTTTTTGTCAACTTAATATTATCTACTTATGTCTTCTTTTAACAGGCAATGTTCCTTTATTCTTTAAGCTAACTACTACAATAATAAAAACTAATAAACTAGCTACGCTATCTACTACAAAGAACATTTGGACTGTATACTAGCCGCGATGGCCTATAGACTGTCCAAATGCACCAGCCCACTAAAATTTTGGAAAATAAATGATTTAATTAATTAATTAATAAATCAAACCCATCTATATTTCCCCACTGTGTCTTGGTTGGTTTTGTATTGCTGCATACAAAAATGTAGCTCAAATTATTACTAGCCAATGCCTGTAAGACTGAATGGGACTTGATCTACGACCATATAATCAAACGACGAACTTCTTGTAAATCTACTTTTGGATTGAGTTTTGTTATCCATGAGTTTTATCGGAAAGTCTACTTATATTGGTCAAAGGTTAGAAATCAACAAGGTGTTAAATTTTTACAATCGAATTTTTAAAATTATAGCCAGGTATTATGAAAACAGGTTCTACCTACATCTCCAATAGTTATTTTTTGATTAGCAGAGAGGAAATTCTCTCATTGACTTTCTCTCTCTCACCTGATATTACCGCATGTATTTTTTGTATAGCCTCCCAATGTTTTACTTCATCCTTGTAAATAACAAAATCCAAAGTCACCTTCCCTCAAACCCTTCAGGTTTCACCTCTGACAACGTGCCATCACAATACAGCCTGACTGGTATCCTCGCCAACGGCGAGTGCCAGTTCACGGCACGCAGCCCCTCCATCCTGGACCTCCATCCCTGGACTGTTGTGGCCCGGATCCGCGGCCAGGACGTTGAAATCTCCAAGGATACCATGGAGTCCGTCGTGATCTCTCCTCCTGAGCCAGAGCCTACGCCTAGCCCGGAACAGGTCGGGCCTGGAGCTCAGAATAATAATGGACGTAAGATCATCACCTATATCTCTAATAAATATATTCTATATATTTTTTTTATAAACGATAGGCTAACATTTGACCACGGTCTCACCTGATGGTAAGTGACGACGCGGTCGACGATGGAGCATGCTTGCCTAGAAGATACCGGTTCACTCTAGCCTTAAAACTCCCAGATTATATTTGTCAGGAAACAATGACGCTGTTAAGGTATTCCATTCCTTTGCTGTCCGAATTATAAACGAGGAATCAAAATGCTTTGTACGTATTTTAGGAATATCTACCATATACGGATGCCGTGTTTCCGTGCGTCTAGATGTACGATGGTAAAAAAGGGATGGGGGAATTAAGTTGTGCAATTTCGGTAGACGCAGCGTAGGCTTGCCCCCACTAGGTGAACCGACGACCTAGTGTAAGCCGGGGGAAGCCGATGGATGCAGGAGAGAAGTAGCTGCTCAATGTGGCGCTCTGTGGGGGAGGCCTATATACAGCAGTGGACGTCTTCAGGCTGTTGATGTTGATGATGATGATGATATTCTAATTATACACTGTGTAATATAAACCAAATTATATAAATTCTCTTCTTAATTTATTTATGTATTTGTACATCAGTAATATCAGGAACTACTTATTCTTCAAATTCTATCACTGATAGAAAGTTACATTATCCCTGAGTGACATAGGCTACATTTTATTATGATACGCCGTTTGCGTTATGATTAGTAAAACATATTCTACTCAACCCTGTACAAACTGTGGCACCAGTATAACAGGCCACGGTGGCGGCGCAGGCGGCTACTGCTGCTTGTGTCAAAGACCGCACTGCAGGATTGTAACAGTTTTTATGAAGTTTGATAGGTTATCACCAATTTTTATCGTGATATCTACTACAAAGCAAAGCCCAGAGATCATGCACTTTTTTCTCATAGTACCTATACCTACACCTCTTTTTATTTTCAGTGTCGGTCTTCTTCTACGTGTTCTTAGCCCTCCTGATTACCGCGATACTCTTGGGAGTATGTTTCGGTCCCAAGAAGCACCGCCAGTGGACCGCTAGGCGTGCTTCCCAATTGAGCAATAGCTTCCGCAAGCAGCAACACCAAATGCCCGCCCCTGTGACGAACCAGCAGCCCTAAAACAGCTTCTAAAAACAAACTTTTTCTCTAAGAAATCTACAACTATATTTTACGATTTATGATTAGACTACTTTTGTAAAAAAAGTTCGCATGATGATTGCCCATAAATAGAACTAACTGGTAAGTATTAGAATTTGTTATTGATCAGCATGAACAATTAAATGTCAAGATTAAGGGTAGGTTTTTTGACCCGTAGTTAAGGTAACCAATGGTTAAAATATCTAACAAATTTTGAGTTTTGTCATTGGTTAGAATTTGTTAGAGTCCGTAGTTAAGGTAACCAATGATTTAAAACTCAACAAATCCTGCCCTACCTATGACCTATGGTCAAAATTTGTTACTCACATTACTCAACTCAACAACTCATTAACTATAATTATTGTTCTAGAACTTCAAACAATTTAAGATAATTTTTCACTAAGTATTTTTATGACATTTTTATGAGTTGTTAACCATGGGTTAGCTTAACTACGGAGCAAAAACCCCGCCCTAAGGCGATTAGATAACCGACGATCTTGTGGAACTCACATGCTGAAGAATACTTTAGAGTAAGTTTATGTTTTTGAAATCTTTTATTATGTGATACAACAGCCGTCTTAGTTATTCTGAATAAACCTTGAAATGCATTATTCCATTGTTTTATTACCGTTTAGATTTTACGCTACATTACGTCCCTTATAGAATATGCAGGTACCAATTCGCTACACGTACATATATTAGGTCCTTAGGTAACATAGATAGATATTGGTAAAACTTTTAACAATATCTATTGTTTACCGTAAAAGTAAAAACCATAGTATATATATATTTTAGTACAAAATGATAACATACACATTTGACAGCCTCTGTGGTGTGGTGGTTGAGCAGGTCGGCTCATAACCCGGACGCGGCGGGTTCGATTCCCGCGACAGGACAAGTATTTGTGCACCAGAAAAAAAGCTCAAATAGTTGTTCTGTGTCTGGGTGTTGTGGGACCATGGTCCTCATAGTTCCTGGGTCCCTCAGGGAATCCTAGTTATAGCCCAGTATCTATGTATGTGATCGTTGGGTGTTATGAAATACACAGAAGCGTTTCGGGTGTACATTTCTAATTTCTAGAGCATCATGTGCCGTGTTAGGGTACAAATCAAAAAATTAAATAAAAAAAATCATTAAAAATAAACAGGAAAAAAAAATCATTTAAATCGGTCAAGCCGTTTCAGCGTGAAAGCCACACAAACAAACCATCATCATCATCCTCTTTGCCTTTTCCCATTTGTTATTGGGGTCGGCTCCCATTCTAACCTGTAGCGACAAGCTACCAGAATTACACGACAGACTGCCATCTGACCTCGTAACCCATAAGTAACCAGTAACAGGGATGGTTAGATGAGGCGTCAGATTCTATCAGGCGTCTGACTAACCTTAACGATTGCCATAGATGCTCTTATGACAACCGGGACCACCGGCTTAACGTGCTCGCCGAGGCACGGAGCGATGGCATCGAAAACTGCACTTAACTTACTAGATAAATCATTGGTGCAGGGCCGAGGATCGAACCCGGTGCCGTAAGATTGCGAAGCGCACATGCTACCGCTCGGCCACCATCGCTGTCTCGACCACCATCGCTATCCACACATACAAACAAACAAACAAAAACAGATAAGATATACTTATAACCTCATTACTAAGCTGTGGTAGCTTTACATACAATCTCTTTGGCATGTGACGTCACAACGTGCATTTTCATAGTAGGTAACTGTGGGGAAGCTCCACACGATCTGTTTCGTGAGAAAGGTAGGTAGGTAGGCGACACGCGATGTCTCCGTTTACCGATTTTACTTATTTTTCCAATTATTGCATTCCTTTTTAACCTACTTTATGAAAATAATATTTACTTGTTAATTATTAATAGCAGGCAACTAACCCCTATTGCTATAACGCTTATTCTGACAGGGTCTCAAATGTGGATTTTGTGATTCTGACTATGTACTTACCTACCTACTTATTTTGAAACCGGCACCCCTATTTATAGTATCGCTATTGTTGTCTGTCTGTCTGAAGCTGAAACTATTATACTTATGTGAAAATTTTACGAACTCTACCAGACATAGGGTACATATCTAAATGTAATTTTTTTCGACGACCTGCCTAAAATGTAGTCTAGCGCAACACTGGCCGAATTTAAGTGAAAATATTTCAACCAAGATAAGGCAATAAAGATAAATAACAGACGATAAGTTGATAATCGTACATTGTCCTAATCGCCAGGAAATTAGTACAAACGAATATTTTAGTTAAGTTACACAATTTAAAATAATTCGAGGGAAAATGATCGTTGCTGTGTTTTTGTGTGTTTGTTTACTTATTAGTGTTCATGGTAAGTACCTAATTTCGAATACTTTACTTTGTTTCGTACTGTGAAATTATTTCACTTACCGACCTCGACACGCGGCATATTGAATAGTCTTATCAAAGATTTCTCTGAACCCACAGACCAAGTAGAGATACTGTCTGAAACCGAAGGTCCTGACTCAAAGGTCCGGTCTATATCACAGAACGACACTCGATAGGATCGCGTGAGATTGTATTAATTTGTATTCATCAATGTTTAGGGAACGAAATCATGACGACTGCCTGGCTCAACGATTGTTGACTGAGTGTGAGAATAGGTAGGTACCTACGGGCTGAAAATAACGCCCGACGATCACATACATAGATCCTGGGCCCTAACTAGGATTCCCTGTATCTAGGGACTGAAAACTGAATACTTGCCCTGTAGCGGGAATCGAACCCGCCGCTTCCGGGTTATGAGCCGACCTGCTCAACCACCACACCACGGAGGCTGTCAACTTGCTACTAGTAAATACTACTGACGATGATTTGCATGAATTCTAAAAAGCGGTTACTGTTGTGTCGCCTGCGGAATTTCGCACACCCCTACAAGACCGTTTTACTTCCACGTGAAGGGATACGTTGATATAAATGGAAATGGCCTCTTTTAGAAGAATGCCTGACTACATGTCCTTTAATCTAAATTCCAGGGCAGAGGATTGCAGGTGGCGATCCCGCTGACATCCAAAAGTACCCGTTCTCAGCGGCGCTCCTCACGAACAATGGCGAAGGGACGTCGTTCAGCCATAGATGCGGAGGCACCATCCTGACTGGCAACGCGATACTGTCCGCTGCTTCCTGCTTCTACACTAATTTAGAGTAAGTAACTTCCCAGAACGAAACGATCGAGCTCCGGAACGAGAAGATCCGCAGGAGAACTAAAGTGACCGATATAGCTCTTAAAATGGCAATGGGCAGGCCACATCGCTCGTAGAACTGACAACCGATGGGGAAGAAAGGTTCTCGAGTGGCGACCACGAACCGGAGGACGCAGCGTAGGCCAGCCCCTCCACTCAGTAGACCGACGATCTGGTGAAAGCCGCGGGGAGCTGATGGATGCAGGAGGTGAGCAGCCACTCAAGGTGGCGTGCTCTGAGGGAGGCCTATTATTCAGCAGTGGACGACATCAGGCTGTTGATGATGATGATAATGATGAGGTATTCAAGGTTCCTATGTGAAGAAACCATAATCTCTACTAGCCTAATACCTATTGAAATTCTTTCTCATTTTGCCAGCGCTCATCCACCGGGTTGGTGGCGCGCTCGTGTTGGCTCCAGCTTGAGCAATGCTGGTGGCACCATCTACCTCATCAATCGCATCACTCCCAACCCTGACTTCTCCCCTACCACGCTGGCCAACGACATCGCTGTCCTGAGGACCACACTAACAATGGCACTTGTCCCAGGGTCAGTAGAAGTGGCCAGGATATCCGGTACAGCTTACACATTTGGGATCAACCAGGCTGTTCGGGCGATCGGATGGGGAGCGACCTCCGTAAGTAAACAACTTTGTTGATAGTACCTACCTGTTCATGTAACCCACCTACTAACACCAATAATATGGTGAAGGCGTATCGGGTGCAGTTTTTATTCATCTCCATTGTCATGCAGCGTGTCAATACTGCTCTCGAATTATACTCATACGACAGTCGTACACTTCAATACACTTTTATGTAAATGAATGACGTGACGAGCTAGTCGTGATGTTAAGCGTCACGACTGCCCACAACAGATTTCAGTGTCATTCGGAACTCTAAATTAATGTAGTTTTGCGTGACACTGCACTGCGCACGTCATCCTGAGACTTCATAAGTCATAAAGTTTCATTTACCCAGTAATTTCACTGGCTACAATGCCCTTCAAACCGGAACACAGTAATGCTTGCACACTACCGCTTGGCGGCAGAATAACTGGCAAAGCGGTGGTACGAACCTAGACGAACATTGGAGAAAAGTCCTACCACCTAGTGAGTTGTTCATGTATTGCAAATAGCAATGCAAATTAATAGTGTCCGACGCGTATATCGTATAATATTGGAAATAGGAAGTAATATTGTTACATAGTCGACTTACCCGAACTATCCCTAAAAGCTGTAACAGCGCATGCTATCTAAGTCTTGTATTCTTCTCTCTCGAAGTCGTTCTAGTAGGTACAGTTATTTGTTCAGCATCTGCTTCTTCAAGTTATAAAAGTATTGCGGAAAAAGCACAGGACATAGACAGACCATCTTGCTTTTATAATACTTATAATATACATGTATACAGAAGTTTACAAAGAGAACGGCAAATCATGTGCTCATTTTTCTTCAGAACCAGGTGACAACCTCATCACCGGAGCTCCGCGAAGTGCAGATCTGGACCATCGCGCAGACAACGTGCGTCAACAGGTGGAACGAGCTAGGGTTTGCAGTCACGGATAACATGGTCTGCGTTGGATGGTTAGACGTGGGCGTGCGTGGACAGTGTGTGGTTAGTATACCAACTATATCATAACGCCTACTGCCATTTAGGTACCAAATTCGTTGTTATTAAATTGTTATAAAAGCCTTGCTGAGCTTGCAACGGCTCGACAACACCCCTCCCATAATAATGTTGCTGTGATGTCCATAGGCGACGGTTAGCACTTTCCACCAGGCGTGCCGTATAAACATAATACCTACCTACTTGATCTGCCAGTCAATGCAGTTATTTACATGGCAGAAGCCTCTACACTCCGATATCTAAGTACCTTATAAATTCTAACCAGACTATCCCAAGGTATTTTTCGGCTACCTCCTACCCTGTCTTTGCTTTGCCCACAACCCAGAGCTTTTGGGAAGAATTTTCAGCTTATGCCAAGGCGTTTTTCGGCTACCTCTTACCCTGTCTTTGCTTTGCCCACAACCCAGAGCTTTTGAGAAGAATATAAAGTTATATAGTTTAATTTTTTTTGCTATAAGTAGATAGCTCTTGATGGGAAGCGTTAGACGTCCCACTAATCGCTGCTTACCTGTGATAACACCTACTCTTTTGACCCTCCTTTTAAAATGCTGCATGTTATAGCTCCGTAAAAAGACCTCAGTTACTCACGTTTAATTTATTCCAGGGTGACCAAGGCAGCCCATTGATAGACGATAACGGAGGGTTCGTGGTAGGGGTGTTCTCGAGGGCTGAGGGCTGCGCGCAGGGATGGTATCCCGATGTGAACACACGCGTGGCGCCCTACGTGAGGTGGATTCAAGCCACAGTTTAATAACATTGGTTGAATGCTGATCGAATAAAAAGTAAAAGCATAAGTTAAAAAAAACATCAGTTGTTTTTTTCGGGCAGGGATTTGTCTAATCCATGATAGGGTCAGTTCAATTTAGTTCTTGCGTTCATGGTTAACGAAACGGAATATAAATATAATCATAATTCACACATGTACAAGCCCAAAAGCAGGGCAAAAATGAACACGGTATGACCATTTAACTTATAGTGAAAGTCAAAATTAAATTTTTCTTTTATAAGTACTAGTCAAATATTAATTGATTGTAGCGATATTCACCTCATAATATAACTATTACTATTATTAGCAAGTTGAAATGGCAATGGGCCGGCCACATCACTCGTGGCACTGACAACCTATGGGGAAGAAAGGTTCGCGAGTGGCAACCATGAACCGGAAGACGCAGCGTAGGCCCATCCCCCCCAAGCCATCCGCCCGGTCCACCGGCGGCCATTCGGGTCGCTAACCTTCCGATAGTTACAGGTGCTTTCCGGACATGGATGTTTTGGAAAGTACCAGCACCAGATCGCGAGACGGCAGGCGACCCCGGCCTGCCACGAATGTGGGGCGCCGGAGGATACAGCGCCCCACACGCTGGAGGTGTGCGCTGCTTGGGATTCTGAGCAGCGCACGCTTTCAGCGGTCGTTGGCCGGGATCTTTCGTTGACGAGCGTGATGAACGCCATGCTCGGCAGCGAGAGAGCGTGGCAGGCTTTGGTCTCCTTCTGCGAGGCGGTGATGACGCAAAAAGAGGCCGCGGTCAGGGAGGATAATCCCAACTCTGACCGGCTCCGGCGCAGACGGACCGGGGGACAGGCGAGGCGTTTTGCGCGCCTTCTCCATCCTCCGTAGTGGGGTCGGTGGTGGATAGTCGGGGGACTCTCTTCCGCACTTACACGGCCCCACACGTCTGGTGGGCAACCGAGGTGTAAGGTTGCCCACCCACTGGCCCGAAAGGACCTTCCGTCGGGACGAGATAGTGAATGTTAGCGCGACCCTATCTCGCCCCATCCCGGCGGCGGACGGATCACGGGAGGGTTTTAGTGGGTTCGAGTCCCACATACCCCCTGCCATCACCCCCGCCCCGTGGTGGCAGGGAAGTGCGAGGGCATTTCCCCACCCTCAAAAAAGGGCCCCACAAACTCACGGTCCGGCCCTGGGTTTGAAGACGTCATAGGTAGGTAAGTATAAAATACGAATTTAATAAAATTATTTAAGAGCGATTAATCGTGTGCAATGAATAATGAAAACAAATGAAAACCTACGTGTTGGCTTGTCGTTCTGTAGGTTTTTCAGTTTCTATTTGTTTATTCAGCGCGATAACGAGCAGGTTGCTGTCTGTTTTCGATATCAGTTGCGCCACAACAATCGTGAGATGTGCTCGCTCCCCGCCCTTATTTCGACGCTGGCACTGTGCAACGTGTGCAACGGTATCGCTGTCACATACAACATACGCGATCACAGAAACATCGTAAGTACGTATCTATTCTATAATATTCAGACCTTTATTCTTTAAACTCACTATTAAAACTAAAAAACTAGCTACACTCCACTACAAAGAACATTTGGACTGTTTATAGTCGTGTCGTGATGGCTTAAAGACAGTCCAAATGATCCAGCCCACTACCGGTACGTAGCGTACATAGTTAAATGATGTACCTAAGTAAAAGAGGAAAGATATAAGACTTTAGCTTCAAATAGGCCACTTAAATTAGGTGCAACGCACACAATTCGTCGGGCATCGTGACAGAAATACAATTTTTTAAATTACATCTTGATATACTTAGTGATATGATCGATACGCCCGAGTGTGATTGTGATATGTCACTAGCTCCACTTAACCACCACTTAATTCAGGTGCAACACACACAATTCATAGGGAATCATGATAGAAATACTATTTTCTAAATTTTACCTTGATAGTAGGTACTTGATCGATTCGCAAGAGTGGTTGCGATTATCGAATTTGCTAATGCAAAAGATAAGGTGTTGGTTTATTACCATGGGTACAGTACATACCTGCCATGGGTCTCTTTGAATGTTTGTTTTGATTGTAACTATGTTTTTATCGATAGGCTTGTGAGGTTTATACCATTAGCTTCATCTGATTGGGGTGTTATGGTGTCCCCACTGCATTGACTCGATCGACATAATTATTGGTGTCACATTTGTATTTGTATTAGGACTTTGCTCCCTGGGGGTCTAGCAAAGATACCTTTCAATTGGCGTTAACGCGAAACGATAACTTCAGAATGTATGGGAATGACATTACCTACGGAAAAGCGACATCCACAGGTATGTCCACACAGATACTTAATATAACATTAATACTTTTAATTGTAATTTGTTGATACATTCTATTTCTTTACGATAAATCAGTTTTAATGTAATCACGTTTAGTAATTAAGCTATTATTGGCAAAAGAACGCAAGAAACTTTGAATTTGCCGCGCTAGTGAAAAGTTCCACCTTAAGACGTTATATACCCTCTTTCATCAGTCAAAATTGTATTCTACAACATTAGTACTTTTCTTTATGTTTTTAAAACTAACTCGAGGTCGTATTTAATGCCAGTGCATGCATACCGACACATGTTATAATGTTTTTATGTACATTACTATAACTCTTTCAAGAATTATTTGAATTGAAATGTAAATAAGAACAAAAGTGTCTGTAGGTGTTTGTATTTGTATTGTTTACTTAGTACCTTCTTTGGAGAACATAAATAGGTATAGATAGGTAGGTACGTAATACGTAACGTAACACAATTCACCAAAAACACCTTCGAGGAAGGCAAGAACAACTTTAATTTATCTTGCTTCTGACGTCAGCCCATATATTTTTCGTAGAATATAAACTTGCCCTATACCTACTTATAGTGATTAGGTAAGTTCTGAGTTTGAAATATAGAATGTACTTATACTGGGTGTAATTGAATTCATTAGCATCCTTTGAAATTAAGTAGGTAGGTACCTATCCTGGCACCGGTCACGTGTAGACCAAAATAATGAAATGTAACGACTGTCATCGATTTGGTAATATTATGGAATAAATGGAGTAACTCCAAGTAATGGGATAACTTACTACAAACTACAGTACAAAATTAGGTTAAAACAATGAAGTGCTGCTTCGATTTAGAATCGATAAAAATTACATTGAATAATAATTAAACATTTTTTTATATATATTTATATACTCCATTAACATTAAATTAATTAATAATTACAATTAAAAAAATGTAAGTAAAATTTTATTATAATCAAACTAACATTTTCATTATTTTCTTTGTAAGTACATATTGACTCTTTTGTGAGGTCGTCCTCCTCTCTCCAAATTTGCTGCGCCCGACGGGGTCCATAATGAGCCTACTTAATTAATTCTATACTTATTCCACCTATGTACACTATGGAAGCAATAAAATATCTGCTTTTAATTATTACATTACAAGGTAACAAAAACTTATAAAAGCATCAAAATCATTCGCGCCAACTACAGCGCCGGAAATCTTGATAGTTTTCATTACAAAAATATTTTCATTTGTACTGTTTGCTCCTTCATTAATCATCAATAAATGATGCACCTACTCAGTTGATGCTAATGAATTTAATTGCATCCTGTATAAACTTTACTTTTTAAATACCTTTTGTTTTCTCTTCGCAGCAAAATTAATAAAAGGTTTGTCGCCTATGTTTATTTCCTGTAAACTCGATGACATAGCTATCATTTCGGCTCCCGTAGTAAACTGTAACGAAATAGCATATTATTTGTACAAGCCTAACGGGGACTCCGTACAACTAGAGTTACGCGGACTGAATACCGAAGAAGAATACGGACTAACCGAGACAGGTTCTAGCAGCATATATTCGAGCAAAGACACAATTGTAGAGAATATTAACGAATACGTGAACGCAACTTACTCTTTGAGATATACAACTTTAAAAGTGAATAACAATCCAACAATCATTAATTTTCAAGAAATGGAGGAAATTATGTCTGAATACGATTTGATGATAGGTCCGCTTTTAGAAGAAGATCATGGAAAATGGGTTCTCGTCATTTATTGTAAGGATAGAGACAAACAATGGATTAAATTATTTCAGCTTATTACTGTTAATATTATTGGTAAGCACAATTGTATTCATAAATTATACTCAAGAATTAAAAAGTAGTTCCTTCGCATGCTTTTTGGTGATTAAATGATATAACATACCTACATGTTAGTATGTAATTCGTGGTTCTTACCGGTAGAACCTACATAATCTAGAATCTGTTCAATGAAGATCAGTGAGAAGCAAAGCGGAAAACAAGCATTCAGTTAAAATAAGGCATGATATTCGTTGCTATAAACAGTGTAAGCTCAGTCGCGTATTCCGAAGTCACACGCAAACTTTCTGTATTTTTCAAGAACCAAAAAACCATTCTTTTAGTTGTCTGAGTATGCAAGTATCAAACTCAATAGGACTCAATCATACTCAAGAAAATAATGTAAATCTTAGATAGGTACACCTTATATTTTTTTTACATCTGTTTTGAACATTCTGAAAAAATGAGAGATTGTATTATATATTATCTAGTTACCAAAATTTAACTTAAAACATTTACAGAAGACGTCCCGATGAAACAACCCGATGCGTATGTAAAAGAAGGAAATACCATCAACTTAAACTTCGCCTACTCTGTAAAAGGCATCGAAACTTGCTCATTGGTACCTCCAAACTCATTAGACCGGTACTACGAAAGAAACCGATTAATAGAACCGGAAAAATGCGGTTATGTGATCCCTAACATATCGAACCACGATGCAGGGACTTGGAAACTGACCGGCGTGGGCCGGATAGTCTACGAAAGTTATTTTCATCTAATGAAAAATGACACAAATAAAAATTAAAAAGCTTAATAATACACAATCCATTTCTGCATTGTCTGGTGAAACATATTGAATGGTGATAGCAAACCAAAAGCATAAAAATGTGTTAAGTCACCCAATTTTTGCACAACATTACCTAATATATTTACTACGTTATGATTATGACTCGTTGACATTAAACGCTTTACCAACGCTGTCTGTTTTTTATGTTAAATATGACTTAGGTGGCTTATTAGCCTGTTATTAATGCTATAACAATTAACAAGGTAGATCGGGGAAAAATATTCCCTTTGACATTACTGGTAGTGCCGCTTGGCTTGGTAGTAGTGCCGTGGGGAATGAACCGCTATGAACCATTTGCCAGCAAGTAGCTGTATAATCTTCACATTACGCCTAATAGTTGAGCTATAATTTCTAATACCTACCTACCATAGTTTAAACTTTTGAATGACCCTTTCGGTCTCGCACTTAATTGCTTTCCAAGTTGACTTACTACGGCGAACCCCACTAGGTGGACCGACGACCTGACCGCGGGGAGCCGATGCAAAAAGCAAGCAGCCACTCAAAGTGTCGCTCTATGGGTATGATGGGGTATGTCACCCGTACTTGGCCAGCGGAGTTGTTTTGCAATCTCACCTGATGGAAAGCGATGACGTAGTCTACGATGGTACATGCTTGCCTAGAAGATACCTATTCACTCGCGACTTGAAGAGCTCCAGATTGTACTTATCGGGAAACAAAGACGCGGGTAGTGTTCCATTCCTTCGCTGCTCGGATTGTAAAGTAGTGGTGGCTTATGGTCTATATTTTCTGCCTGAGAGAGAGGTCCGTTTCCCAGCTGTGTGAACGTATGGGCTGATGGTGTTACATATTGACAGCCTCTGTGGCGTGGTGGTTGAGCAGGTCGGCTCATAACCCGGACGCGGCGGGTTCGATCCCCGGAACAGGACAAGTACTTGTGCACAGAAACAAAGCGCAAGCACTTGTTCTGAGTCTGGGTGTTGTGGGAGCATGGTCCTCGTAGTTCCTGGGTCCCTAGATACAGGGAATCCTAGTTAGGGTCCAGGATCTGTGTATGTAATCGTTGGGCGTTATTTGTTTATTTATTAACTTAGGCCGCTTTTTTAACAATAGGTATATAACTGTAGCTATAGTTTACATAGTTACAATACAAAAATACTATGAAAAACCACCGATGTATTATTATTATGCACATTTCACCTGCATACTAGTGCATCATCATTATCATTAGCCTGAAGACGTTCACTGCTGAACGTAAGACCAAAGTAAACCAAAGTAGTGGAGTAAGGTTCGTAGTCGCCGCTCGAGACTTGTTTTTCATGTTCAGTTATTTTTCTTTAATGTCTTATCGATGTGCGCGAAACATTGTTCCATTGTATGTAAGTAATTACTATTTTATGGGTTTTTTAAATGGCACCTCATAGAGAATCAATTTAACGAAGTAGGTACAAGTAAAACGAGTGTTTTTGTAATTAGTGTACCCACGCGGCCCACTTCCAAATACCTATCTATGACCTATGCACGTATTGCACGTAGACATCATCTAAACACTTGCAATAATAGAGTTTGTTTAAAAAAAGCATTTTTTTTTTAAAATAAAAATTACAAGTATTATTTGCTTTCTCTCTTTCTACGAGTAATATACTCACCCACATGATAATATCATTATGGTGTGGTGAAATTCTGCTGTTACTCGATGCACAACAATAGTCTTGTGTCATGCTATTTTTTTATTGCCCAGTTTAATAATATTCCTCAAAAAATAAACAGTTGTGAAAACAAAAATTGAATATCTCAAAAAATGACAAAGTTACAAGCATTTTAAAATACAGGAATAGAAAGAGGCAGTTCAAACGTGCAGTGACGTCAGTTCTTGCTCCTTCATAGTACCTCATTACTAAGCTGTGATAGCTTTACATACAATCTCTTTGACATGTTACGTCACTAACGTGCGTTTCCAGAGTTCTGTTTTGCGAGAAAGGGACAGGCGATGCCCCCTCCAGAAACTTTAAAAGCTTATTACTCCGTGATTTATTTACCGATTTTACTATTTTTTTCAATTATTGCATTCATTTTTAACCTACTTTACGAAAATAATATTAAGTTGATAATTTTTAATAGCAGGACACTAGTACATCCTTATAAAAATCGGCGGGCGGGCAAATAGCTGGAAAATGTTATTTAGTGTTCTGTTTCTCTCTATCAAACTTGAAATAGGCAAAGACAAAACAAGAGAGAACACTGAGAAGTTATTCCACTGTTATGCAGTATTTATTAGTGGGGTCTAGTTTAAAAAAGTATTTGGTACCTAACTATTCCAATTTCATTTTCCAGCAAATACCAAAGAGGAGCTGCCGCCTATATTCATCCCCTGTGGACTGAACGCAGTAGTTATCATTTCAGCTCCCGTAGCGAACCTTGAAGTAGCGTATTATTTGTACAAGCCTAACGGCGACGGCATACAACTTGACTTACCGAGACCGAATACCGATAAGGAAAAATTTGAAGCAAAACACGCATTCACTGAGAAAAACTTTGCAGAATACGCATTGGAAAATTCAACAGACATAATTGTACAGAATATCAATGAATATGTTACTATGATATATCCTAAACGTATTTTTAAAGTTCTACCTTCATATTTAATGTCGAAAGGAACAATAGAACGCGATACCGTAAAAGATGACAGCATAGAAAATGCTGAGAAGAGTATGGCGGAATATGATTTCATGATAGGTCCGCTTTTGGAAGAAGACCATGGAAACTGGGTGCTTAGTGCTTACTGCAGAGGGAGAGAAAACGAATGGATTGAAATTTTCCAAGTTATTACTATTGCAATAATTGGTGAGCATTTTCTTTTTATTAGATTGGCCGGTAAGTTGTGAAGTCTGTCCAAACACACGTTACCGTTTGTTTGGAAGGACTTCATAACAAACCGAATAAGGATATGCTGTATTATCAACAATTACTAAGAGGTGGCGCCACATTCTTTTAGTAATTTTAGTAGCTACAATGCCCTTAAAACCGGAACACGGTAGTGCTTGCACACTACTGCTTGGCGGCAGAATAACTGGCAAGGCGGTGGTACCTACCTAGACGAACTTTGCAGAAAAGTTCGTCTAGGTAGGTACTACCGCTTATTTACATGTACAGTCACAGATGATATAACACCTAGTACTTATAGCAATCAACTTTTTATAAATATTAAACCTTATTCTCAATTTTATTTACAGCTAGGGTTCCGATGGATCAAGATGAAGTCGCTCTCAAAGAAGGCAGCACATTTAACTTGAGTTTCGCCTACTCCTTAAAAGGCATTGAAGCGTGCTCCTTAGCACCACCAGAGTCAACATTAGACCGGTACTACGACAGAAACCGGTTATTAGAACCAGATAAATGCGGTTATACGGTCCCTAACGTGACGACCCACGATGCCGGAGTTTGGAAAATAACTGGTGTGGGCCCGATAGTCTATGAAGGTTATGTTGTTTTATACAATAAACGCAGAAGACAAGAAAAATTAAACCATTCTTTTTTATAGATAGCAAATGTAGATAAAAATAAGCCGTGTGTACATACGTGAAAAGAGACTTGGTATTAAATACTTTAGCTTGATTATTTGTTTATCTCATAAGAACAGTGTAAATTAATTCTATTTTGATACAAATAAGGTTGTATTTTGAAAATAAAATCCAGCCATTACTTTAACTATATTTATTTACAGTCTTATATTTAACATATACAATCATTACAATTATAATTAACACTAATAAGTTGTCACAATGTAAGACTCGTTTTAACAAAATCGTTCTTACAATGTTGAAGGAAAACATTGCGAGGAAAACCATTCAATTTCAACATTCATGAATAATTCATTGACACGTATCATCCACCAACCAGCACTTGGCCAGCGTGGTAGAAACACTCTCCTTATAAGAGAAGGTCCGTGTTCTAGCAGTGGGAAAAGACTGGTATATTGGGTAAAATTACGCGCAAATGAGTGCTTTTAAGGGTTCCGTACCCAAAGGGTAAAACGGACCCTATTACTAAGGCTCCACTGTCTGCCCGTCTGTCTGTCACCAGGCTGTATCTCATGAACCGTGATAGTTAGACAGTTGTAATTTTCACAGATGATGTATTTCTGTTGCCACAAATACTAAAAAGCAGAATGAAGTATTTTAAAGGGGTCCCATACAACAAACGTGATTTTCTTGCTCTTTTTTATAGATAATGGTACGGAACCCTTCGTGCGCGAGTCCGACTCGCACTTGGTCGGTTTTTATTTGATTTGGACCTCACGAGAGCTACCAGTGCCAGTAAAAGCGAAAAAAAAAGAGACAAAAAGCTAAAGAGAGACAATCGTCTAGTTTATAGTGTCGTCCTTGTCACTCGGCACTATAGAGACAAAACGTCACATAAAATGGGTGACAAGAGACAGCGTTTTACGAAGCCAACAAACCACTAGCCGATTATTTCCCTTATTAGCTTATTTTGGTCCTCCGATAGGTGGATAACGAACCAGCGAGAAATCGACGCTTCCTTGACACCAGACACCGATCCTCTGGTGTCTTGCGCTGACCAAATTGTTTTATGTAGTACCAGGTTTGCTTAGTTTGGAACTAGATGGCGCTGTGCTAAATGTCCACAATCAGTTTAATATTATACTATTATTTACCGTTTAGTACAACAGATATTCATGGGGATATGATTGAAACCAAGTTCCAAGACCGTTATACCTTCGACTACATAGTCGTTGACAATGTGAGTTATTCACTTCCACTAGCACTGCCACTACCGCTGGCACTGCCGCTGTGACTGCCAGCGGCACTGCCCTCTGCTTGCTTGTCGCTGTGCTCCGAGTCGGAGTCCTTGAGTGCCTTAGCGCGGTCAAGACGTCGCGCGCGATGCGTTTCCACATCTGACGCGTCCGATTCTGAAGAGTATATCGCCGCACCGGCTGTGGCTGTGGAAACAATAACCCAATACAACACAATGATAAATAATCGTACAAAATAACTAAATTGGAAATAGGCCGATATGACGGCCGATGTTCTGTGACGGGTGATGAACGGGTTATCCAAGTGCAAGATAAAATGTTCTGCCTCTTCTTAATCCCAGTGATTGACGTCGTGAGCTAGTAGATCGCCTGATGTTAAGCGTAACCTTAGATTAAGAGAATTTGGGCCAATTTTAAAGGCTTTAATTGACGGATCTAAAACTTCTAAAACTGTTGCTGTCCTTGTCAAATAGACGGCAATGTAAGAGACGGATATATTTTTAGTATTTTAAGGACTGTCAACGAAAGCCAACAAAATCAGGCCTAATAACAGGCTATTGAAAGGTTCACCTTGTCAAACTCATGCTTTTTTTTAAATTACTTATTTCATCGAACTGAGGACATGACTTAGACTGGATTATGACTACCTGACTTAGACTGGACTATGACTACCCTGACTGACTGTGACTAAGACTTGACTATACATGAAATATTTCATAATACGATGAAAAACTACAATACTTGACACTGGCTAAATACACTATGTGTGGAGCCAAAATATAAGAAAAAAAAATGGGTACAATAGATGTTATGTTATAATTAGATCGACCATAAACAACCAACACGTGGTGTGCGAATAGGGTCAGAAAACCCTAACATGGATTGGCATTGTCTTTTTGTATGTTTATTTGTTTGTTAAAGGCTGAACTGATTGGGATAAAACTTTGCACACAGATTGTTTATACTAACAAAATCAACACAAAGGACTTTTTACGACAAAAAAGGAAAACTACCCTCGGAAAAAATGGAATGTTACGGGCGTAACCACTGGGGCATCTCTAATAAAGAAATGAAATGATTAATAAGTAGGTATCGTTTGAACTCCGCTCATATTATAGAAGCAAAAATATATTATCAGAAAGGTGCAAAATGTTTAATTCGGTCCTTATCTTTCAAGTTAGTGAGCCGGAAAATAAGCAATTATTCATAGTGATAAAAGAAATGGCAAATACAGACTACAATATAAATTAAACGAAAAATAACCAGCCTTGGTTACGTTTAACCCAAGACATGTTCGTATAAACAGCGTCAGAAAGACCGAAGAGTCTAAAATAACCAAAATCATCTGACGAGGTTATTTCATTTATACGCAGTCAAAATAAGCACGCATGTGTGTGTGTGTGTGTGTGTGTACGCAGTAAAGTATACTGGTGTCTACGCCTGTGTGTGAACTATTTATTTGTTTAAACAGAAGACAAAAAAAGGAAATAAAATAAATTGTAATACTGAAAAATAATTTAGATATTCTAAGCAAATAAAATTATTAAAAAGAACCCATATTACAACGTACGATTAAATTTAAGACTGGCCATATGAGTAGTTCTATTTTCTATTATGCATAGGGGACCGACGACCTGGGGGTCTAGCAAAGATGCCAAAATGTATGGGAATGACATTGGCTATGACATCAGCTGCGGAAAAGTTTTCCGCAGGCAATGTCATTTCCCATACATTTTGGAGTTAGTGTGACGCGTTAACGCTTCACGCTGGCATCTATGCTAGACCCCCTGGTCAGAACCGCGGGAAGCCGATGGATGCAGGAGGCAAGCAGCCGCTCAAAGTGGCGCTCTTTGAGGGAGGCCTATGTTCAACAGTGGACGTCTTCAAGCTCATGGTGATTATATGCATAAATCCGAATAAATAATAGGAACACCCCAACTCTTCCCGTGGGTGCCGCAAGAGCCGGCTAAGAATACGGCTGGAATATCCAGGGAATGGGCAGCAGCATTATCCTCGGTACATTAATATCTGCGATCACCAAGCCGCCTGCCAAGCGTGGTGATTATGGCAAACCCCCCTATGATAAGCGTCCAAAGTGGCGTGAGGGAGGCCTATGTTCAGCAGTGGACGTCTTCAGGCTGTTGATGTGATATCATATGCAAAAATTACGACTTCTCAACTTAAATCAAATGTACTATAGATACACAGTCTCTATGAAACTCAAATTTCAAACGTGTCCCCGCGCCAATGCTTACTTATACAGATATATACATCTCCAGCTAATATAAAATAGCCAACAAGCGGCTGTTTCATTTTAATAATGAACCATAGCACCCTGTAATAGCGTTGTAAAACAATAATATGTCAGTTACATCACTTTCATCAAGCGCGGTCACACGCAACTGAGAGCAAAAACAAGGCATATGCCTTGTTTAGATGGTGCCGTTTTCGAGGCGGCGACCGTGGATCTACCCTATAGGGTATGAAATGTATGTCACCACAGCTTCTTAAAGTTTTGTTTATCGATACTATGAAATCATTATTGGTGTATGCTACAGATGCAATTTCTATCTGTATGCATAAACAGTTACAGTCTGTCCATATGCATTGATTAAATGAAATGGTACAATGATGACCTACTTGTTAATGGAACCCAATTAAGACATCTATGTTCAATCGATTGACTTTAGTTTGTAATAATGTACTAGGAATCGAAAGCACAGTTCAAATGCCGTGTGGAAGATTTATTTGATGCCAGTCGATTTTAATGTTGAATGATTTATGGAGCGGGAATAAATGGAGCGGAAAAAAGTGACCGTTCGCCATACATGTTTTGCCTCACCAAAGTAACTTTCTCCTGTAAATAATACCATTTTTATTGTTGAACTATGTATAATTTTTGTTGAATCCCCAGCATATGGGATGGGATCGGAATGGAATAGCGAAGTGCTGCGTAGTGTGGGACTGGGCTAAGGGATCAGTTGGAAGTAAATGTATGTTGTAAAAGTGCTAATCATTTTAGTCTAATTACAATGAATTATTAACTTTGTTTTTTTTGTGGGTTTTGTCAATTAAACATGAAGTTATTTTGGGGCAGGAATGGAGCATGTATTTGTCAAACAGGTAGGTGGCCGGAATCACTTTATCCCCTGTTGCTTGGGTGGGTAATCTCGTTTTAACTTGTAAAAGTGCTAAAATAGCCTATTTATTAAGGATGCGCCGAATACTTCGGCCGAATACTCTGTTCGGTAAGCGCCGAACCGAATAATGTCCACTATTAGGTTCGGTTCAAACACCCATGTTCGGCGCATCCCTACTATTTACAATCAAATTCTTTGAACTCCAGATGGCCTAGCATGCGCACCGTGAGAAAACTTGTCGCTGTTAGAGCGAGACACCTTTAGGCGCTACCATAATCTTGTCACGCTCTCTCGCGAGATAAAGCGTCGAGAAAATTTTGTCAGGGTGCGCATGCTAGTCGGGCAGGCGTATGCTTGTGTCGAGATAAATCAACCTGTATCTAAATCAAGTATACCTTTCTGACCCTGCTTGTACTTGTTCTTGATAGCAGCGAGTGAGACTCCGCCCTCGTCTTCCGACTCGTCGTCCTTGTGTTGCGCCCGCGCAGCGCCGCGCCGCTTGGGCCCCCGGCCCGCGCCCGCGCCGCGAGACCGCATCGCAGCACGGAGCTCCATCTCCTCTTTCTATGGAGATACGTACGTTATATCGCTATGATAAGCGTCAAAATTGGCGTTTTATGGGGGAGACACTATGTTCAGCAGCGGACGTCATCCAGCTCATAATGTGACGATAAGTGACATTTATTAAGAGAACTGGCCGGTTAGCTCAGTTGGTAGTAGCTCTGCCTTCTGAACTATAGGTTGTGGGTTCGATTCCCACACAGGACCAACATTTGTGTGATGGACAATCGATGTTTGTTCTGTGCCTGGGTGTTATATTGTATTCTATGTATGTATTTACAAACAAAAAAGTATCTAAGTATTCTATCAGTTATCTGGTTCCCATAGTACCAGCTATGCTTAGTTTGGCGCTAGATGGCACTGTGTGACATGTCTAAACATATTTATTTTATATTTTAGAAGCGTATACCCCCCCCTCTTGTCCATACAAAAAAGAGCCAACACTTTTCCACCTCTACTTGTAATCCGATTTTGATGATTTTTTTTATATGTTGTCTACCCAGTAAAAAAACTATGCTCATACGTGGAAGTTTTTTAAGTTTTTACAATATCTTCGTATTTATATATATTTTTATATATTATATATAAAGTAGTTGTAACTAGAACACGAAACATATTTTCTAAAAAATCAAGACGTACAAGCATAGATTATAATCTATCCAAACGATTGACACCAAAATCAAAAGATTTTGTTAAGTTTTAGGGGGGGGGGGGGGGGGGGGGGGGGGAAACCCCGCCCGCGCAACGCTAAAATGTAGGTAAGTTCACTCATGGGCCTCTATTGTCGCTATAATACGTGTGAAGAGCAGAGCGACGGCAATAACATTTTCAAAAACCAGGACGGTCCTCTTTAAGTACGATACTGTCACTAGTTTCGATAAATAAATGATCTAAATAGACACGCATTTCTTTTGCTGTCTCACTCCCACTGCACTTATGACATAATGGTGGAAGTGGGAAAACAATAATTTCTTACTTTCGTCGGAATAGTTTTTCCAATGGCGCGTATACCAGAAAGATACTTTGTTTCCCGATAAGTACAATCTGGAGCTCTTCATGTCGCAAGTGAATAGGTATCTTCTAGGAAAGCATGTACCATCGTCACTTCCCATCAAGTGAGATTGCGGTCAAATGCGGGCCTATCTAGATATAAAAAAAGGTACGATAATCTGACTACATCTTACCTTCAACTGATACTTTCTATCCGCATCAGGGTCTGCTCCAACTTGCGACAGTATCTTGATAGCCGATGTCTTCGTCGACCGGTCAGCCAGAGACAACGTCATCTTGCGATGAGTGAACGACTCGGTCGAATGCGGCCGGAACGATAGCTTCGTTCTAAACACGGCCTGGCCTTGGAGACCCGTTCCTTGGCGCACGAATAAGTGGTTGTGATCGCCCTGGAATTGGTAATAAATAAATAAATAACTTGCTGGGTTAGCATGGACGGTAGACAAAATTGTCTTTCCCCATTTCATGTCACTTTCTTCATAATTGCTTACTTGTTCAGTGGAGTAAAACAGGGGAAAGACAATTTTTTCTACCGTCCGTGATAACCCAGCTGGATATAAAAAGTACAAAACAAACTTCCACACTTTTACTAGGTGTACTTAAAAGTAATAGCATGGAACAAGTAGGAGAGGAATGCCAATACACCAAGAAAACAGCGTAGGTCAGAAATATGCCAAAAACCGATAGAAAACTAGATGGCGCTGAAAAATGAATGAAATGGCTTAGAGCGCAGAACAGAAATATGCCAACAAACCGTTTTAAACCTAGCCCGCCGTAGCTAGCTGTATAGCTAACTCATTTTGCAGTGCCATCCAGGTTTAAAACTGTTTTTGGCATATTTCTGATCTACGCTCAACTTATAGCCCGCTCATTTTGCAGCGCCATCTAGTTTATTTTTGATCCACGCTGTTTTCTTGGCATATTGGCATTCCTCTCCTACTTGTTCCATGGTAATATATAAAGTGTAAGTACTCACATGCAGTGGCTGTTTGTAAACGTCGAATATTTCAGAGCCGAGATGAAGTGACATGCTGCCATCGGACCACTTCACCATTCGAGCGTTGGACTCCTTCACGGCGTTACCATCGTCGTCGAATGCTGTGCGCCACCGGATAGTGTTCTCCACTTTTAGTTTTAACCTAGAAAATAATAGATAGGAATAAATAATAGGTAAGAATGTATCTTCCGCTTTTCTGCCATTGGGATATCTTTATTCTTCAGTACTTCTTTTAGTGACCAGTATCGAGCCCAAGCGAAGGTGTACAACATGTGTATTCTGCCAGTACTTACATATGGGTGTCAAACTTGGGGCCTCACAAAAGCACAAAGCCAAAAACTGAAGGTGTGCCAACAGGGTATGGAGAGAAGCATGCTGCACATTAAGCTGAGGGACAAATGGAGACTAAAATAAGGAAGGCTACAGGTGTGACAGATGTCTCAAGAAAAATAAAGAGGCTCAAATGGCGCTGGATTGGGCATACTGACAGATCTACTAAAAGTAAATGGACCGCAGATGTCATATCCTGGTACCCCGGAGATGGGAAGAGGGCAAAGGGGCGACCACAGAGAAGGTGGGAAGATGATTTACCGAAAGGCTGGCGTAGGGAAGCCAGGGACAGAGAGAAATGGCGTACTCTAGAGGAGGCATATGTCCAAGATGGACAGCCTAGCCTGATTGCGAAACCGACTGCTGGTGAAATTGTAATAGTATTACAAAAGCATCATCATCATTAAATTAATAAATTTATTAAAATGTTAGTAGATAAGACTATTAGTAAGGAAAATCAGTGAATAAAGGCTATTTTCATTGTATTTATTTTTAAGAATAATGTATAAAGAAAACTTCCATGATCACTACATAACATTAAATGTTTATTAACGGGATATTTATACCATGTAATTTATTTGTTTCGAGATGCCGATATTTCGATGCTGTTGCAAGCATCATGATCATGGATGAACTGATAAAACATTATTTTTGTAATGTATAGAGCATTGTTTAAATTTTCCGGCTGGAAATGCTTCTGAATTGTTTATCCCCGGAATATAAGCACCCTTTGTGCAAAATTTCATCCAAAATGGTTCAGCCATTTTGGGGTAAAAGCCAGACAAACAATGTCTCACTTTTAGATATTAGTAGTAGTAGGGATAAAGCAAGCGTGGCTGAGCGGTAGCACGTGCGACTTTCAAACCAACGTTCCCAGGTTCAAATCCAGCTTGGCCCTGCACTAATGACTTTTTAAGTTTTTTGTGGCATTTTCACTCGCTCTTACAACGGTGCATTGTGAACATGTTCAACAAACAAAAATTCGTGAACATGTGTCATCTACCAACCCGCACTTGGCCAGCATGATGGATAATGGCTTACACTCGCGCCCAATGAGAGATGGCTCGTGACCCAGCAGTGGGAACGTATTGGGCTAACGAGGGATACGTATTTTGGATCCCATCAAATATTAAGAGCCTACTGAAAGCCAGAATGCTTAAAGTGGCGCCGTGTCCTGTCAACAATATTGCAACAATGACTTTGAAATTATTATAATAATATGGTAAAGTTCAGGACTTAAGGCTCATGTATAAAAAACTAGAATTAATAATCTTTTCTCGATGGACAAATATTACAAAGTTACCTCCAAACCGTACAAATAAATCGCGATTATTTAATGAATACTTTAAATAAGATCATGAAACTTTGTGTAGTAGTTGAACTAAATATAATGGAGGGCTTATGTATAGTGGATTTTTAAAATACCCATTATATTCAGTGTATTAATAAAATACCTAAATTATTGCGCATTGGAACCATTCTAACTTAGACCGCCTCTGCCGCTCGGCCCCCCGACTCATCCCCGGTTTGGCCTAGTACTATATATCTATTCTGTGACTTTGGCTTGGGTTCACGCTGGCCTACAGTCAAAAGTAAAAAAAAACATTGCAGTCTCACCTAGCCCGACCTTCCTCATCCAAAGTCTCCTCCTCATCAATTTCATCTTCATAAGTGTTAGGGTCATAAGGCCTGGTCTCCACTGACAGAAAGTTGGGCAACTTGACGAAGTGCAGCTCTTTGCCCAACTCTGTCCAGATCTTGGGCATGTCTACATCAATACGGGTCTCGGGGATCTCGACTTCCTCTTCTTCTTCTGGCTTGTCTCGGTTCTCCTGAAAGGGAAGAATAAGTTTTGAAGGAATGTACTGAAAATTTTTGGTATTTCAATCAATATATTCGTTTTTTTTTAAGTAAACCAGCTATTGATGTGATACATGTATTATGTATTAGTTCCTAAACCACTAAAAATGTAATAAAGTAGTTAATACAGAGTCCAGAATGCTTCAAAGTATGGGTTCCAGTAGCTGCTAAAAACGCCAAGAACGCTACGAAATTATGCCACTTTTTACCCAGACAAGGCCACATCACATATGATCGTTCCTGTCAATGTCAACGAAAGAAACGAAAATAACGATAATTTTGCTCAAGTGGAACCCGCTAATAGTTAGGTAGTGTAGCGGCTTTTAGTACATAGTAGTTTGTATTATTGTAGTAGTTAGTATAAAGGCACCTTGCCAGATTAAAAAAAAATATGTAAAAAAGCGGTTAATGAACTATGTGGAATCAGGTGCATTTTAGATGATTATTTTTAAAATATTGATGGAATGAACATGTACTCTGCCCGCGATTGTAATCAACAGATCCTAATATTACCAGCACGGGTAGCATTATCTGTAGAAATCGATAATCTCTTCTCTAACACACCAAGCTTTTTTGCAGCTATTTTGGCTCTGGACTCAATAAAGCGACCGAAATTTAAGGTGGATAAAATTTGAAAACCAAGGAGCTCAAGTTGATCACCAAAAGGTACCGTTACACCCTCAAAAAGCGGAGTAGTAGATAGTGGCGTCTTTTTAGCAGAGAACACACAGACCTGGGTTTTAGAAACACTGAACTTGACCAAATTAGCAGCACCCCAATGGTATACTGCTTCAAGGGTTGAGTTTGTAAAACTGTTAAACTTTTAGTTTCTCGCTTCAGAGTGGAACAATGGCCATACATGACTACATAAGTTGTATGGTAAAGATCCTTACTTCATCTCCACTTCGCTTGGCTTCGTCACCGGACCGCCTCTCGTCATCGGACCGCTGCGCGCTGCGGCTGCGACTGCGGCTGCGCGACCGCGACCGCCCCGACTGCTTGTCGCCTTCGTTATCTGTGCTGATGTCGGAAGCATCGCCAAAAAGAGCGTCTGCAGTCACTGTAAGATAAAAATATTACATTTTTACTTACAACAGTTTAACCATCACAGATGATAAAACAATTCAGATCTTATAGAAATATTTGTGCTAAAAAATTAAGCATTAATAAATTAAATTATTAATTTAAGACACAGACACTACAACAAAGGTTTACATTTAGAAGTTCTACAAGGATGTTAAATGAGTTATTATTTAATGAGTAATTCTTAATTGTACTAAAACAGTAGAAATTAAAAGAAAGACTTATAACACCATAGCATTATCTATTAGTCATCTAAAATCATGTTTATTATCATTTGCTAAAGATTTATTTGTACCTCTCCATTTTGCATTTTGTTTTTGTTCAGGTGTTGTCCATCCAGATGTATGTGAAAACATACAAAAACCCATAGAAAATAGAATTTTTGTTTGACCCGTATTTATTTGATTCCATAGAAAACGTAATTCTCAGATTTTCTAATCTGTGCTCTTTTTATTTTATTTGTGTATAAAATAATGTATGTTAGTCTTTATGGTCATCATCATCCTCTTTGCCTTTTCCCATTTGTTACTGGGGTCGGCTCCCAATCTAACCTGTAGCGGCAAGCTACCAGAATTACACCAATGACTGCCATCTGACCTTGCAACTCATAAGGAACCAGTAACAGGGATGGTTAGACCAGGTGTCAGATTCTATCAGGAGCCCCATAACGATTGCCATAGATGTTCTTATAACAACCAGGACCGATGGCTTAACATGCTCTCCAAGGCATGGAATGATGCTATCGAAAACTGCACACAACTTGCTGGATAAGTAAGTCAATGGTGCTGGGGCCACCATCGCTTTAGATAAATAACAATATAACCCAAAAAGAATACCTGCTTCATTATCACCCTTCTCTTTATCTTCTCCCTCTTCGTCCGAATCAACAATCTTCTTTGTCTTTTTCTTGGGTTTCCCGCTTGTATCAGATCCACTGTCTGAGCCTTCCTTCTTACGTTTCTCTGCAGCATTCTTGTCAGCACCTCCATCGCTTTCCGAATCTGATAGTACTGCTCGCTTCTTTTTCTCAGCTGCAATTAGATGTTGAATAGTTTAATGTCTACTAAAAACCATTAATTATGACATCAATAATGGTTTTTATTATTATGTAGAAGCTACACATACATAATGAACTAACACAGTCAAAATTACACCCTGGCGTTTCAACTGCATACACACAATTTTGTGTGACACCACCATGGTGTAGTGCATCTCTTTTTCCAGGAACTAAAGAATTTAACTACTATCTGCTGATGAAAAATGGCAATGGTTTAAAAATTAGAAGAATATTTGATGAGTGAAAATAATGTATGTTAAAACATACATTATACATACACAAGTTCATGTATTTATTTTGCGTTCCATAGCTTTTTTGTGATCAATTTATCAATGATGTACCAGAATGTGTCATTATAATGAATTTTTTTAAGAGGAAATCATAATGAGCCCTTCAATACAGTTAGTTAGACAATATAGTTAGTTGGCGTTTTGATATTGCATACAAGACTTACATTTTTCGACATCTGAACTCTTTGATCTTGATCTAGAACGACTTTTTGACTTACTCCTAGATTTGGATCTAGACTGTCTTGAACCAGACCTGAAATTATAGATTTAACATAATATATTTTTATGTTATGAAGTTTTATGGCCTTACAGTGGGACCACTTTTTACATACAAAAAATTATTATTATTATTTTGCATTAGGATTTTGAGCCCACAAGCCAAGCCAGTACTGTTCCAAAAGCCTAACAACTCATTAAATTTCAGCATTAATTTTAAAATTAAAATAATGTACATTTTGAGGTATTTCAAATATCAGGACAAATACAATTGCTGATTGTGTTGTGCACATACTGCTATAAGATCAAACTCAATTTAAAAAATAATTATAGTGTCATGTTTGATCACTTACCTAGATCTGCTCATGGACTTCTCCTTTGGTTGACCATCATCTATCATAAGATTTGGCGAATTGGATCTGCTCCCATCTGGAGTTCTGAGATTCCGAGTAGCAGGACTCTTTGATGTGGCACTGCCAGACCTTGATCTAGACTTTCCGTTTTTAGGGCTAGCACTAGCCGATTTGGATCTGGATCTGGAACGGCTTTTAGCAGCCTGAGACTTAGGGCTTTGAGAGTGTGATTTAGGACTTTCGGATCTAGATTTTGCACCTTGTGTGCCCGATTTAGGACTAGCTGATCTTGATTTGGCACTGCCAGAACGAGATCTTGCACTGCCAGAACCAGAATGTGACCTTCGAGAACCACTTCTGGATCTAGAAGCCCTTTCTTTAGGGCTTCCTGATGCCTGAGATTTGGGACTTGATGATCCTGATTTGTGGCTATGTGCAGAGCCAGAATGTGACCTATTTGAGACTGCAGGCGAGTTAGACTTGCTCCTAGATGCATTAGAAGCATTGGAAGACTTTTTGGATCGACCCGAGTGGTTTGATTTCGGTGATTCACTTCCTGATTTTGCTGGAGAGCCAGACCTGCAACATTTATTTGGTGACTGTATATTACAAATAATATCGCTATACATATTATGTTTTATGTAGTTCCGGAACTTAATAGTGAATATTTCTTTTTTTAGAATGATAAATATACCATCTTCAGAGTTCAAACAGGCTTCTTATTTTATGATATAGTTTTGTACTTATTACATGTTCAGAAAGAGAGACACTTCAATGACTTGAGACTTACTTGGAACGGCTGCCCTCTTTGCCTGATCGAGCAGGACTTGCACTTTTGCTGCTCGAACCACTATCCGAGTCCGATCCTGAGTCAGTTTCTGAAATAATTAAATAAGGCCACGGAAAAAAATTAAGTTACTGCGAATTATTATTAAAACAAACTTATAATGCTAGTGCACGATATTATTTTTAGATCCTATAGAGCAACTATATGGCCATCAAACACTCCTGTTTAGAGAAATAAAGTTATGTAGCACAATACATGATCTTTACCTTTACCTTCTAATGCTTTTGGTGCCATCACAATAGCGTTAAGCGTAAGTAGGTGTCTTTATTTTACTAAATATATCTCAATGACGCTATGAATCACAGAGAGAAACGAAACAATAAAGTTAATAAAACACAAAACTATTAGAAATTATTTTTAGGTTACAAATTTAGAAAAACAATCGTCAACATCAACAACCGAGTCAAGCTCAAGCGACGTGAAGCGAGTCACACACCGACACACCAATCACATCATACTCTCCGACACACCACATTCCCACCAATCAAGCGTCAATCAATCAAACGCTGTATTAGTCGCTGATTGGTGGTTTGGTTTAGCGATTTGTCAGACTCTCAGTTCCACCAACATGACAAAAAGAAAGTTGTATTGTACGTAGGTCACAGAGTAACATAGTTTTTTTTCTGTAATCTGTGATGTAATTATCGAATAGCTGCCTGTATCGATATCAAAATATCGTTTATTTATACTAAAACTAAGTTACGAACGCTCTTTGATCACCTTAATAAAAGCTCCTCATCTCTTCTACGTAGCCTATTTAGGTTATTTTATTTGGTATGTAATTATACCTATCTACTAAGTATAGTGAGAGAATAACGTTACCTACCTACGTATACCTACTTTGCTTGTCTTTTGCAAACTAGGTAGGTATATTACTAGCTACATTATAGTTATAGGTAGGTACTGTAAGGTATCTACATTATTATCTCATATTATGTACACATACAATTTATCAATTTTTCATCAAACATTGTTAAATTCATAAAATCAAGATAGAACAAAAAGATCAGTGTAGGCAAAGCAACTCGAACAATCATAAGTACCTATCTGGGGGCGTGCCGTGAGCTCTTAGCGCGATTCAAAACAGAGCCTATACTACTGGATCGCTTGTCAAAATCTCCATACAAAAAAAACAAAGCGATCCAATATAGGCTCAGTTTTGAATCGCGCTAAGAGCTCACGGTACGCCCCCAGTACTCTGTACTCTATACCAGAGGGGTGGCCAAAACGTCGACCGCGGTCGATCAATAGTCCGGGGAGGCTTTTGCGGTAGCCCGGTAGACAAAAATTTCATCAAAATCCGTCCAGCAATTTCATACCTACAATTTCAGCGCGACGCGTGTTTAAAGGAACTACCAATAGACAAAAATTAAGAAAATTTGTTTTTGTTTCTATATCTAGCCGTGAAACTTAACATCAGGCAAACGACTAGCTCATCACGTCATCAGATTACATAAAAAGATTGTTAAAGAAGTGGGTACCGCAATTAAAACTCTCTAAAAATATTTACCTACCTTAAGTACAGATTACAATTTTAGGTTGTTGGCGGTAGGTATCGGTAGACCGCTGGGTTATTTTGAATCATATCATAATGTAGCCCGCTTACTTTAAAAGTTTGGCCACCCCTGCTCTATACCATAACTATACCTACCAAGGATGGAAGAATAGATAAAAACTTTAAAAAAATCAAAAAACCCCACCCTTAGTAGGTTTGTTACTACTTCCTTCTACCCACAATAGCAAGATCATAGTGTTCTGTGACCAAGTACCTTTTCTATTTTGTGCCAAGACGCCTCTGCTGCACATGTACCTACCTACCCAAGTTTACAATAATTTACATCTGTTTCCCTTGAACGGGGCGCCCCACACCGCCCCACTACCGCCAGACACTAGACAGTACTTTTTTTCTTGGGCGTCCAACGTGACCAACGTCATTGTAGCTTGTAGCATTTACCTAACCTACTACTTTGTATTGTAAGTTTGTACTTTTTACTTTAGTTCAACGATGTCTGCCGTCGGAGACGTATGTGCCGGTTTGCTCCGTCACAAGCATGTTTTACTTCGCGAATTAAACGACACAAGCATTCTCGATGTGCTCGTCAAGAAAGGTATATTCAACCTTCACGAATTAGAGTTGATAACCAGTGCCGCTGACAGTGATAAGTGCAATTATTTTGTTGAAGTTGTTGGTAAACAAAACGGCGTGCGGTTAAATGATCTGTGTTCTGTGTTGAACAGGGAATGCCCGAAACTAGCGAAGGAGTTGATGAATGATAGACACAGGTTTATTGTCAACGGTGAGTTGCTTTTATGTATTTGGAGACACAGGAATATAGCGCTAGACAATAGAGATAAGGTGGATAACAAATTTAAGTTACTGGGTAACTTAAATTTATGATAACTAGGTACCTAGCTCTCCATACAATATCTGCCATCTGCTATCCGAATTCCAGACGATTGTACCTAGGCACAGAATATAATAATTATTGTGACCTAGGTAGGTATGTTCCGCTAATATCATGGCCGTAGGCAGGAGGGGTGTTTTGGGGGTTAAAGCCTGTTTCTGAAATACAATACGGCAAATATAAAATTTTTCGCGCTCGCTACGGTCGCGTATTTAATATTTTTACTGTATTTTGTTTTATAGCAAGCGCGTTTGTACTGCCATATGTGTTTTCTGCTGAGCTGTGAGCTGATACAATTAGTAGGTATACAATCTACCGCACAAGCACAATTGCTGCGAAAGATTATCAAGCTTATAAAATAAGGAAAAATCAATACTTACCTTTTTTTTAGCTACGTACTGTGACCACAAGATTTGTGGTCACTACCTCATATTTGTGGGTATAGGTATGTAAGTATAATGTACCTAGCGACATTCGATCAAGTCGCCTATAAAAAGCCCGTTTGGAAGGGCTACGATGCCACAGACAGACACAAATATGTAGGTACTATCATGGGTACCTACTATTATTACACATTAAACTTATTACGTATCTATTACATCCCTGTTTGGTCGGGGATTCAAGATAGTACCCACAGATCCTATAAAAAAAGTAGGATCTGTGTTAGTACCTATTTTCTTTTTAAAAAAATCTACGTATATAATTAGGTACCTATCCTATACGTACTACCACTACCACAGAACAGAATAGATATAGGTACCTAGGTAGTACTTACACTACTATACAACTCGAAACAACGTAAAACAAATTGCTACCGCGAACATTAGAACGAACATAGGTACCTACCTACTACCTACCTATATGTAAGTACAATACGAATTTGATTGAAAAATTGCATGACTACTTGCCAAAAGAAGGGGAGCGAAATTACAAGACGATTTTATAACAAAGCACAGAGTACGTCGTAGTTACTATACATATATCTATAGCTGTGCACAGAGCGAAGACAAAGGTCATTTTTAACATGGTAAAGTCAGTCTTATACTTGGCTATACAAGATCTTAGTTTATGTAACCCTAGAAGTAAATGTCTTTTTAAATGACGGTAGTTTTGATACGGGACTCATGGGGTGATTGTCAATGAATACATTAGACGTGACATTTGGCGCTTGCAGTACCATAAGCAATGCTACTGTACTGAATGATCTCCTTCGCTATGTCGGCAGAATAAAAATATCTTGAGGCAGACACAACATTCTGTATCTACCTATTACTTTTAATTATTGATATCAAAGAGAATGCTTACCTATAATGTAGTGCCACTGCCACGGCTCTTTCTACACAGAACCATTCCTAAATAGGTAGGTCCCTACTAACAACTTACGTCCGTAAATGAACTCTATTGCGAGTATTGAGTATTCATGCCAGTAGTCGGAGCAGTCTGTATCTGCAGCGACTTTAGCCTGGAATACAATACCTGGATCGTAGCTAGGTAGGTACTTAGCTAGACAGACTAACCTACTTATGGCTGAACAAAATGAGGCCGTTAAATCAATACCATGTCAGATGTCTTAAATCAGATGTAGGCACAAGATTAAACCAAGTAATATAGGTACCTAATCAAGCAAGTAATATTAACAAGTAAATATTATTTTCATACCTACAGTAGGTTAAACATGAATGCAATAATTGCAAAAATAAGTAAAATCAGTAAATAAATCACGGAGTAGGTAAGCTTTAAAGCCGATCGTCCACCGCCAGCTAAACTAAGTTAGTTTAGATAGTTGAGCCAGTTTTTCATACATCTGGCATAGTTTGCGGTGGACGCACATGTATGAAAAACTGGCTCAACTAGCTAAACTAACAGTTAGTTTAGCTGGCGGTGGACGATCGGCTTTAAAGTTTCTGGAGAGAGCATCGCCTGTCTCTTAGTCTCGCCTAGTCTAGATCGACCTACAAGTTGTAGGCTGAACAGTGAACAGGGGCCCCAAGAATTGCATTGCTTAACGGCCTCGTTAATCCGGCCCTGCCTACAACTACAACTGCGTTAGAGAACATAGGTACCTACTTAAATACCTAACTTTGTTTTCATAGAAAAACTTATGGAAAACCTGCACATAATAGATGAACTGTATGTTCTACTCACCTAACGATTCATCGTATACAGTCCGACTCTACAGTTAGATTGCACAGTTTGCAGCAGGCTTTACAAATATTTCGAGCAATAAAAAAAACAACTTCAAGTGTTACCATGTGTTGGCTGGCACCTGCTCTCAATTTACAAAATGTAAATGGTGTTATTTTGCGAACGGCAGATGTTTTGTGATCGATTTTGGTTAGTTTAGCTGCTGTTGTATTGTAGCTACGCCATCAGCTGTTAGGGTTCCGTACCCAAAGGGTAAAACGGACCCTATTACTAGCTCCGCTGTCTGTCTGCCTGTCTGTCAGTCTGTCTGTCTGTCACCAGGCTGTATCTCATGAATCGTGTTAGTTAGACAGTTGAAATTTTCAGATGATGTATTTCACTTGCCGCTTTAACAACAAATACTAAAGAACAGAATAAAAAAAATATAGGGTTCCCATACAACAAACTTTTTTTTTGCACGTTTTTATAGATAATGGTAAGGAACCCTTCGTGCGCGAGTCCGACTCGCACTTGGCCGGTTTATTTTTTTCAATCACAAGGATACATTTCATAACATTGCCATACGGTCGTGTGCTCATTAAGTATAATCTCAAAACCGACATAATTATCGTAAGTACTTACCTAAGTAGTAGGTACTTTACCTACCTAGGAGGTATCCTATACCTAGTAGTCTACCTATGAAAACGTCAGTTCAATGTATCAAGCACGCCTATCACAAAAGCATTCCAAACTGACCCCAGATAAGAAGGCAATGCCTACATTCCGTCAGGTAAGGCAACGACAAAAAGTCTTTATAATATACTCTTACGAGACCAAAGACTTCTATGTATACACCAGACAGGACATCTCTAACTTGCATTGTCAACCACTGCAAATATGCCAACGAGCATCTTCTCGCTCATACGATGCTCAGCTCTCAAAGCGACTGCACGTGCAGCAGTGAATAGCAGTAAAAATTATGATCCGAATGTGCCATGGCACTAGCGCTGCGTGTTGTGATCGTTGGTTAGACGATTTAATCTCGTAAAGCGCTGTAGCGGATTTTAGTTTAATTATACAAAAAATGACAACTATTTGTGCTTTGAATAGCCTCTCTAGTACGTAGTACATATACCTCTTTGTACGAGACGTTCCCATGGCGTTTTCACACGCGTCGTCACACCCCGTGAACATGCTGCCTTGCCCGGGGTTGGCCGGCCTTTGACCCCGGCTAATGGTATGACTAGATTTAATGGTTTAATTCATCTACCGATTGCAAGTCAATTACAGAATAATATTATTTAGGATGAGGGTGAAAACCGCGGGAGCGGATGGATGCAGGAGGCGAGCAGCCGCTCAAAGTGGCGCTTCCTGGGGGAGGCCTATGTTCAGCAATGGACGTCTGAAGGCTGATGCTGATGATGATTTACTCCAATCTATAGTTTTCTTTCCTTTTTTTCGGATTTTCAGCCTGACATTCTGATTGATATGAAATTGGAAATATCTCCCGGGAAATCAAATCTACCTTGAGCACTCATAATCAGGGGTTAGTGCACCGGAACAATCGGGTCCATAAAAATCTCACGGAATTGTGCTCGCAAGCATTATAGGCCTAGCATAGGATTATTTTACGCAGGTATATTAGGCCTATCGAAGAGAATTTATAAAAATTCACTTTGGGCCTATGCAAGACCTATGAATTAGGGCTAACTCTGTGATTGCAAGATGTGGCAATTCGCATGTATACGTATCTCAGTGGTATCTCACAAAACTGACAATCTTTGGGAAGAAAGAAAGTTCTTCGAATGACGATCGTAGATTGGCAAGACTGAAGCCTTACCAGTTTGCTAGATGTAGAGCGATGCAAACCATTGGATACAGGCCTTGGAGGCCTATTGTTCCACATTACGGCAGAATACGTCTGGCTTATAAATCCTATAACTGATATTTCTAGGCCAGGATCGATTCTGCGACCTTTTGTCCAGCTTACCTGCTCAGTGTACCGCCGATGTAACGCCTCGGTTTAAACCAATTCGTCCCATCCGTTGGATTATGTAAAATCGATTCGCGCTGCACGTCTCAATACCATGTCATTTCGCATCACTCGATGCTCGATGCGTTAAATCAAGCCAAGACGGAATGGATCACAATCTTATTGGCCAAGGTTTCATGTCGCAGGAATGGTTCAACGCATTCATACTGTTACATTTCATATGGTCAGTGTTACTCTAGGTGCTGGTGAAAATTTGTGGCTAAAATAATTATAAGATTGACTAAAGAACTGACTGTTATAGGTTATGTTGGTCGCGCAATCTAATTTAAGTTTTCTCTATCTAGTGTACGTTACGTTTTGCGTAATTTTTTAAGTCAAAACTCAAACAACAAGTTTCCAGCTGATATAGATGTACCTAGTAGCACAAGCAGATGATCACCATTCAAATATTATGACAATTTATATGTTAGGGAATTCACAGTAACATCCGCGCGAGGGCAGTGGGTTCAGTGGCCGACACCGTACACAATTAAAAATAATTCCCAATTAAGTAAGCTATATTGACTCGTAACGCTTGGCCGTGCATGTCGATTGATGCTTGAGGATGACCAACCAAGTATCGATTAACTAGAGCTTGATTCCGTTTGTAATAGAGATATGAGAAGAAGTAAGAATCTAGTTGATGATCATCTTGGAGTATTGGGTAGTGGGAGCGGGAAGTAAAGAATTCTTGCAGATGCGATGTATATTAGAGAGATTTGTTCCATATGATTGACTCTTTCGATCGGTATCATAAAAGTACAGAGTCAGAGTGTTTACTGTCTATAATTGGTGGATTCGATTACCGGTTATGGCAAAGGACTTTAAAAAAAATCTATGCTTTCAGTTGTTTTTATTTCTAAAAGCAAGGAAAAGTTCGATTTGAAAAAATAGATTAGGTACTTTAAAATTTAGAGGGGCAATCTGTTGGTTGTAGGTATTGCTTGAATTTAGATACTTAAATTCTTATCATATAGGTACTTACCTACGTGGGAATGGGAACTAGATACTGTCTAATGTGTAACAAAAGGTGACTCACATCACATAGTAGGTATACGCATAGGTAATGTACATCATTGCAGTCCAATTTTATAATCAAATCATCAAATTGGACAGCTATGATCATAGACTCGCATCTCAATCAGTGAGTAAATAAAGTAATACAATTTTACATACGCGAATGATTTTGTTTTGATTTTAAGATCAGCTAGACATTATAATCGACTAGGGCATAGCATAGAATATATCTATACGCTATATTATATTATAGTCTTCTATAAATAATTACAGTACTTCTACTAGTACTAATTTCATTTTTTTTTCGCTTAACATCTATAATTTCGTTACTCTCAAAAGACTCACGGAGCGTGGGAGCGAGAAGTACAAATCCAGTAGGTACACACGCCACCCGAGAGGAATAGAGATAGTGAAATAATGGCGTATGTGTCACTATTTTGAGTGAGTATCAGCCCATATCACCACAACCTGTTTTACGCACGACAAAGAGCATTTTGTGATCATGAACCATAATACCATTATCAAAGTGCAAAGGTCTAGGTGCTTTTTCATTATTATAAAAACCAACTTTGGGATTTTGTAGGATATTTTAAACTTAAATAAATAGGGTGTAAAGTGGCTTGTACATATTATAGTACCTAGACTAGTACTTCAGTATTGAAGTTGACCTTCTGCAGTGTACTGACTAGTGATGCGTAGCGTAACGAAAAAGCCGTAACGCAATTTGGTGATCTCACGACACTGTGGCATGGTAAGTATACTGTACCTACTTATATAGTTGTATATAATGGTTGTATTGACTGACCGCACCCACTGCAACAAAGCATAGCTGCTAGACACAATGGAATCCTTGGGAATTATCGTCGCGGGAATCGAATCCATAATCGTCTCGTTCCATCACCACATCACCATAGGCACAGAATATTCTATTTATAATAGCTAGATAGATAGATAAAACTCAATATGAAACACCACATTACAGGAACAATATTGATAATCACACAAACTTCACAATGGGCGGTCTTATCGCTTAAAGAGATCTCTTCCAGGCGACCCATATAATGTAATAAGCATCGTTTGACATAATACGTCTTCAAGCAGTCACATATTATGAGATTCGGAAAGACTGGAACCTCTCGTTAAGAAGAACCTAGGTTCTGCAGTGTAAAAATATTTAGCACAAGTTTATTATCCTAACCTAGTTTCACCATTAAAAACCAATAAATATAAATTGTTTGTAGATAGTACAATAATAGTGATACCGACGTTTGAATTTGAAGCAAGCATTCGAGTGGGCCTTATTAATTAGTTCAAATAGTCCAATGAAGCGAATTGAAGAATAGGTCACTGCCGCTTTAAAGTTATAACTCAATTAGCGAATTTACTGCGTTCGTTTCGTACAATTACAAGGGTTAATGGGAAAAACTGTAGGCATTAACATGTGATTCATTGTTGGACAAGATTCTATTCATTTTTAGGTTATGGGCCCACATAGATACATTGAGCTTCCACTGTAGCAAGTTGTAGCCGCTAAAGGGCGATTTTTTAACGCGTTGGCAGCTCGTATCAGTTATTTTGAAGTTACCAGCATAATATTCTTTTCAACCCAAATTTTTTTGAGAAACTTTGTACTTACCTAATTTTCACTTTAATCATGTCGGTATCAATAGTAAAAGAAACAATCCAAATGTTTAAGGTACTTATAGTTGAGTGTTTAGGAGCAGGTTTATTTTAATACTAGCTTTTGCTTTAGATCAACGGTTCGTATCATTGGCTAAATACAAATGTCGTCTAATGCCAAAATGAAAAAACATCTACTTTTACACTATCTAATATTTGTTGCTATTTTAACTTCTAAAATGCTAAACAATCTGTAAAATCGTAAATAGGAAACCTAGAAATTGTTTTTATTCTCTTATTGGTGATTTTTCAATGGCTGGATAACGGTTATTCGGGACTAATAAATTATAAACCAGCTAAAACAAAAACATTTCAATTTTCAGTATTCCGCTTAAAAAATTCGCTTTTTATTTTTACATTTTTTTTGGTTTACCTAATGAACAACTTTTATCTGATGACTGAAAAATCACGCGTTAGAGTACCGGTATCTACTAATAATACTCTTTGGTCGTATACATTCTTCACAGAGACTTTTTTCTTTAATCTGTGCCTCCAGATAAACATGTGGCACAGAGTGTAGTTATCCAAAACATTAGTAATCTCCCCCCTTTTTATGAGTGACTATACCTTCATGGTTAGTGGCAAAGTTGTGCCGTTGAAACAGTAGCCAAAATAAAAAAAAAGTCGATGTTTTTTTTTAATCTATGACATGTCGTAACTTATATACCGTAAGTAGCCAAAAACAACACCAATCGGCCATGTTGTTTAAAACTCCGATTCGTTACGTAATGAAATCTTAATAATTGTCATCAAAAAAATTAACAATATTTCAATTTTAATGTATCCTATTTTAAGCGCCGGTTATTTCTAAGCATATTAGTGAAAACCGCATGAAAATCCATTCAGTATTTTAGGAGTTCAGTCATAACAAACAAACAAACAAACAAACAAACAGACAAAGTGTTTAAAAAGTGGCTTAACGTGATCAGCGGCTAATTTTAAGCCAACCTGTGTAATTTTTTTGTTGATATCTTGCAATTACAGACTTTTTTATCTCTACAGTTTTATTATATGTATAGATAATTATTCATCAGTGAAACATTTAATGTCCCCTTCAAAGTTAAAAAAACGCATAAATCGCACAACTATTATTAACATACAATGCAAGCGCTTGATCTTGATCTGATTCGTTTTTGAACTGAACGCCAGCAATAGTTGTGTACAAAGAAATCTATGAAAGATCACAAAGTTCATGCCGTGGGATCCGATCCCTGGGAAAACGATCCCACAATTAATTGGAGTTAACAATACTTTAAAAGACGAGATGAAGAACTTCCTACATTTGATTGAAGAACATTTATTTTCAGACTGTAATTATGGGGAAGAAATTAATGTTCAAGCAGTGGTTAGTGTATTGAGTGAGGCACAGAATACCTAATAGGAACTATTAGGTATTCTGTGCCTCACTCACTCAACAGCCTGAAGACGTCTACTGCTGAACATAGGCTCCCCATAAAGCGCACCTTGGAAGCTAATTTCCGGCATAATCACCACGCTTGGCAGATGACTTGGTGATTGCAGAAGATTTTAATGTACCTACCCAGCAGAATGTTGTCCATTCCCTGGATACCTATTTTCTTAGCCGGCTCTTACGGCACAAACGGGAAGAGATGGGGTAGTGGAATATACAGGGTGTTTTGCACATGGACCGACATGATTTTTTGGGGGGTGGGGGGGGTCATGTGCTATTTTCCCCCGTGAGACCCAATATCCTAAGTCTCACGGTAGTCTAGATATGTTTTTTTTTTTTTTTAAAGCTACCCGAAATCTTGCCTTTAAATCGTCCTAACTTTTTTGTTTGTGGTTATAATACCACAAAACAAAGTATGCTTGTATTCTACAATGTTTTCTTATTTTAAATAAATCATTACTTGTTACAATTGATATCCACAAAAAAACTTCTGAGCTTTCAAAGTGGTAAATTGGTGTAAATGTTATGAAAAGTGACAACTTATCAATTCATTTAAAAAAAAACGTTCATTTTGAATTTAGCTTTTTTTAAAAAAGTTCTTTACTTATTACCCTTTCTAACGATATGCTACATGACAGAAACAATACATCAGGGGTCGACCTAAGAGATACTTTGTTGCTAGGGTCAAGATAATGAAAATACGTTTTTTATGTTAAGTTGTTTTTATTAAATTAAAATTACAAAGTTTGCTCGAATTGGCCGCCTCCACACCTTATGCATGCACGACACCTTTTTCTTATTTCCGAGGTTGTAGTTAAAAGCCGCATTTAATCTTGCATTTTTACGAATGCTGTGTTTATTCGTTCCACTAAAATTTCTTTTGTGGTCACCTCTGTTGCATACACTAACTCTTTTGCACGTCCCCATACGTAGAAATCCAGGGGTGTCAAATCTGGGGACCGTGCTGGCCATGGAATGGGGCTCTACCAATCCACGAGTTTGGAAATGCATTATCTAAATGCTCTCGTACCGTTCGTTGGTAATGTGCCGGACAGCCATCATTTTGAAAAACAATTGGCACATCTTTTTCTAAAACTGGTAGTACCAGTTCAGGTAAATCATTTCGAAGAAACTCTAAATAATTGTTTCCATTGAGTCGTTCTGGCAAAAACCATGGGCCGACAAGATTTCGCCCAATAACACCAGCCCAAACATTTACGCTGAATTTTCGCTGAAAGGAAGTCTGCCTTTTTTTGTGCGGATTTTGGCCCCTTTTCTCCCAGTGATGCAAATCACCCTGTATAATACTATACGAGGAATATTTGGTCTTTTGGGCTCTCCCTCCCCCTCCCTCCCTCCTTAACTTTCGTTATTTTTCGTCAATCCATTTTAGTCAGTATAGATCCCATCGATAACCAATTTTTAATAGCCTAAGTTTGACTTGGTAAAGTAGAGCTTGGAGAAACATAGAATCGTAAAATAGAAGATTGCTAAGTCCGCACATTAGAACTTCATAGAAAACATACAACATAGTGGATGAGCCTTCGGCATCCGCACGCGGTGCCAGTTTACCTGCTGTCCTGAGATTCGAAGGGTATCTAACATTGTGTGCTCTGTTGCCGTTACTCATCAACGTTACCTATTTACATGGTTGTTTGGTTATTTCATTCGCCTTTCCATACTATGCTGCCTATTGTTTGTTGACCTACCGTGACCTTTCGTTTCGTTGGTTTTTCCTCCTTTTCGTGTATGCAAGTGGTCAGCCCTGGTGTCAGAATTTTTAGGCCGCTCAAATTTTTTACTCATATTTTTCTTTAGTGGTGAACTTATTTTATGATACCTAGCTATTATGTAATTTTGTCGATGAATTAATCTTCTTATATTTTGATCACAGATCCTATAGCTGTGATTCTGATATACTATTGGGCACTATTGCTAAAGTGGCTAGAAAACGCGTTTTGTGTTTCTATTTGGTATATTTATTCCCCTTTACAACCCCTTTATATTATGTACTTGTTAAATAGCTACCTATACCTACTAATACCTACTAATTATGTTTAATCTTTATTCAGTGCAGTCCATGTTTAATAATTAAATAATTGAATTGCAGTGTAAGTCCATGGTGTTTAATAAATTTTATTTAGCTTCAAACGTATAGCATAGTGTGAGGTCGTTTAGCAGTTTATTGTTTAATTTAAAAATTGATAATATTACTATGGCGTGAACGGAAACCCGTCAACACGCGAGAGTCATAAAACCGTCACGAGCTCGACGCATCACTATATTTTATATTTTTATAGTTTGGGTTGGGTAGGTGACGTGCAAGGTGCGTGGTAGAAGGAAATACATAAATTAACTGCAATATACAAGGCTTCCCAAAAATTTGTCTATTGATTATGGGTAGGTAGGAAAGGACATCATGCACTCAATGACATATACTCGTATATCCTCAATTATTAATATTAAATTTATTATTAGTCGTGATCGTCCCACTGCTGGACAAACCCACCTTCCAGTTAAACGTTAAAATAACATTTTACTGTCAAATCTGGATTAGCCTCGAAAACGCATTGGAAGCCATAAAACTGTCGCGTTTACTGCCCCTAGCGCGTCACCACGCATCACCATCATTCAAGATGAGCCCAAGTGTGACATGAAACGATTCATCGTCATTTTTGTCAGTAACTGTCAAATTGTTACTGTCCTCATTGCAGCGTAGGGCTGTATAGGTAGTACTATTATGTTTTCTGTGGTAGGGGTTAGGGTAGTTGGGTAGATGGCCTTGTAAGCATTAGCAATTAGCAAGACCAATACTTTTTCTAGCTTCCTTTTTTATGCTAAAATGGGCATACGTTCGACGACATCACACCTGATGGTAAGTGACGAAGTTGTCTAAGGTGGAGCACGTTAGCCCATGAGATGCCCTTCGCTCCTGACTTGAAAAGAATCAGGTTATATTATACCCAGGAGGAAATTTATACTGTTGCTGGAAGAGCATTCCATTACTTGGCCGTTCGGACTATGAATGACTCAGCAAAACGCTTAACGCGAACTGTTGGTACACTTACGACGTAAGGATGTAAAGAATCACCAAGCCTGAAGGATTGTTTAGAAATAATATATTGGTATTGCCTGTTGCCTACCTTTCCCGACCGAGCATAGGTACCTACCGCACTCCGTACGTCGGTGTTTTTTACGACAAAATGTCTTTGCGTGGAAAAAATTATAATAGAAGAGTGAAGTAAGTAATAAGTGGAACATTTTAGCATTTAGTTTTCAGGCCAACTTATAATACAACGCACAGTGTCAAAACAGAATTTCTTCATTTCTTTACACTGCCAATACTGGTTTCTGTATTGACGTAATTGTATGAGTAAATTTGGTACGCATATTCATACTCTTGCTCTATTTACTAATGCACTGCACAAGTATATTTAACTGTAAACTTTTTGCTATGGTTTTGTTTGCGGCAACTTTACTATACTGTGTAATTGAATTCATTAGCATTCTTTGAAACTAGTACCAACTCTTGACACCAGTCACATGTAGACCAAAATTTTTAAAACCTAACGCATCGATTCGGTTGTGATGATAACTCCAAAAAAAGGATAACTTACTTAATCAACTGCTACAGTGCAATATTGAATTCTCTTTTAATTATTGCATACAAGGTAAAAAAGTTTTTCAACACATTTGCTCAAAACATGCATTTACAAAGCCTGTATACATTGTTCGAAAGGTAAACATTACGCACCATACAACGAAGCGTGCGGTAAAATAGGTACTCTCACCTAAGTACCTATTTTACCGCATCGTTCCTTGTATAGCGCCGTGCGTAACCTTTATGGTTTTTTTTTAATTTCAATAAAACATATAAAAGACTCTCGCCATTTATGTTGATGCCAGATCTTTTTTTTTCTGGAGTGGAAAAGATCTGGCATCAACATAAATGGCGAGTACATCACTAACCTTCGTTTTGCCGATGATATAGTCATAATGGCGGAATCGCTCGAGGACCTTAGCACCATGCTCAACGACCTCAGTAGAGTCTCCCAGCAGGTTGGTCTTAAGATGAATATGGACAAGACAAAGATCATGTCTAATGCTCATGTTCCACCTATACCGGTAATTGTTGGGAACGATACTCTCGAAGTTGTCGACAAGTATGTCTACCTAGGACAGATTGTCCAATTAGGTAGGTCCAACTTCGACAAAGAGGTGGCGCGAAGAATCCAACTCGGCTGGGCAGCGTTCGGGAAGCTTCGTCCTATCTTTTCGTCCAAAATACCGCAGAGCCTGAAAACGAATGTTTTCAATCAGTGTGTGTTGCCAGTGATGACTTATGGAACTGAGACATGGTCTCTTACTGTTGGCCTCATTAGTAAGCTCAAAGTCGCGCAGCGAGCTATGGAGCGAGCTATGCTCGGTGTTTCCCTGCGAGATAAGCTCCGGAACGAGGAGATCCGCAGGAGAACTAAAGTGACCGATATAGCTCTTAGAGTTAGTAAGTTGAAGTGGCAATGGGCAGGCCACATCGCTCGTAGAACTGACAACCGATGGGGAAGAAAGGTTCTCGAGTGGCGACCACGAACCGGAAGACGCAGCGTGGGCCGGCCCCCCACTCGGTGGACCGACGACCTGGTGAAAGCCGCGGGGAGCCGATGGATGCAGGAGGCGAGCAGCCGCTCAAGGTGGCGTGCTCTGGGGGAGGCCTATGTTCAGCAGTGGACGTCTTCAGGCTGTTAATGATGATGATGATATAAAAGAATTTCACCAAGGAGTTTCACAGTACGAGAATAAATAAGCTGAATGATCGAAACTCCTTGGTAGCGATTTTGCTCAATACTTTTGTCTCACTTTAATTTATAAGATAATATAGATAAGGAACGTCAAAGGTTGTTTGTTGGGACTTTTTCACTAATAAACGAAAGTTTGTTTCATTACCTATTGTACTGTTTTCTCGCGAATGTGTTAAAAAACGTTGTATGATACACGTGTGAAAATTGGTTTCTACAAACTCGTGACTATGGTAAGCCCTCGACTTCGTCTCGGGCTTACATTTGTCTACTCGTTTGTAAAACCAACTTACCGCCCTAATATCATAAATAACTATTAACAGTATTTGAATACTTTGTGCCAACTACGTTAGGCGCCACGGCGATCTTCACAATTATCAATAACTTTTTTTTCAAATAATTTACTGTCATGCACCGAGCTTATACTAATTAATTAAATTTCACCTGTATATGAACTGTACGCTACTTGTTCCATGGCTGTATTTTAGTGAATGTATGTGTAATGGTAAACGAAGGTAGAAAACACGATGTTCCGACCTCATATTATGAAATTAAAAGATATAATAATTTAAGAAAGCGAGATTCTAATAGTATCCTTTTAAAAAGGGGGGTTAAATCTACTTCAACCACCTAAATTTCATACTCAGACTTACTTTGATGATATCATCGTTAAATGTATTATATTTTTTCCAGTCATTTTGATTTTAAAACCAAACTACTGAAATGATTTTGATAAAATTTCTATGGGACTGAAATGTATCCTACCTACATTTAAAATCACATCACACTAATATTATAAAGCCGAAAGTTTGTATGTGTGTATGTGTGTATGTTTGTATGTTTGTTACTCCTTCACGCTCAAACGGCTGGACGGATTTGGATGAAACTTGGAATATAGATAGCTTATGTACTGGATTAACACATAGGCTACTTTTTATCCGCGGGTGAAACCGCGGGCCACAGCTAGTAAAAATATAATTATATGATTCGCTGTAATCTTTGGCGCGGCGCGTCTGCAAAGCGGCAGCGTAAGCGATTCAGCGACGTGACATTATTCAGTTCGGTACCAAACGCTGCCGTTCGCAGCGCGCGGCGCGGCTGTCTACGAACTTCGCTGCCCTTTATTATTATTGTGACTATTATTGTATCGTACTACGAACTCGGCACAACCGAACTACCGAATGATTTTGGCGCTTTACTGCCGCCACAATCACACTAATATTATAAAGGCGAATGTTTGTGTGTATGTTTGTTACTCTTTCACGCTCTAACAGCTTGTAACACTTCTAGCTGTGAAGCCTACCTAGCTCCTACAGATTAGAGGTGAACTAAGGCAGGTAAAAAAGACGACAACTAAAAGGTCAACAACAGAAGTATATTGAGTCGTCTCAGGGTGTGGGTTCCACTCGCGGTCTGAACGGTGTTACGCAACTATGTAAATGACCACTGGCCTTAGCAGGAGGGAATGGTAGCCGGCGCAGTCAGGAGTTCGGGAACTCGGTGTCGGCAGTAGTCCGAGCGTGCCGCACAAGGAATACGTCCGCGGCACGGGCGTCAAGGTAGGTAGATAGGTACACACCGCCCGCAGCAACGTCGGCAGCAGAACCGGAGGTAAGAACCCTGGAATCCGCACAACCAGTCGTCTTAGGTACTGTGCATTGTCCCTGTCTGACTGCCACATCCGGTCTTCAAGCCAAAGCGCAATGGTATAGTTATGCAAGGTATAGTGATCAATGATGAGGCAGTCATACAGCGGAAACAGTATAGTAGGTAAATATAGTGATATCTAGAACGTTCAACATCCGTAATGCATAGTTATCTAAAATAATGAATAACAAAAGCAAAGCGATGATTACGTAAGTATGCAGTAATGAGATGCTCAACATAATGCAAGGCACGTAGAATATTATGGTACACTACCTACATTTTTAATAAAATTAATTGTTTGTAAAAAATACCGGCACGTACCGGTATTACTTTACGTACAATCTTTTCGTATATTAATAACAAAAAAGCATACAGAAGACGGTAAGAAGTCATTCCGCGATTAAAACAGATATAAAAAATATAATTATGAAAACTGTCCCAGTTTTTGAGTTCCGGGAATTAGGTTCTTACGATATAAATTACAAATTACTTTTATCAGCAATCATACAGAACGATCGTTATGTGAAAATAATAAATATAAAAACTGTCCCGGTTTTTTTTTTAATTCCTGGGTTTAGGTCCTCGCGATGCAAGTTACATAATACTTCTATCAGCAATAATGCAGAGCGATTATTAATTAACAAATAGGCGAAGGGCCTAAGCAATAGAAAATTACGGTTGCAAAAATTATAGTACATGTACAGAATAATTATTAGGAAATAATGAGTTTATTTACAATGAATGTTTAAACATGCTATAATTTTCACCAAACACTACACCTAGGTGAAGGAAAGAAATAAATAGCAAAAACAGGCGCACACAAAATCAAAACATAATTTGGCAGAGTCATTTTAACCGTTAGATATTCAAATGTACTCACCAAAAGATAGAATTTATCAGAATACACATAATAAGATACAACACTCACCCAATTGGGGTTTTATACACTTCACAAGTTTTAATCTATTTAAAAGAGTGGTAAAATGAGTTTTAAAATAATAATTATGCGTTTTCGAGAAAATATTTAAATAACAGCTTAATACGTGCGCTCTCAGTGGTAGTGGAGCGCAGCGTGAAAGTTAACCTCGCGTCACCGCTTGCCTCGCCTCTCAAGCCGTTTAAAAATCGCCTTGCGATTGGTCGGCCGCGGTTCGGCATGCAAACGAGATCTTCACAGTGACGACAGCATAGAAGTAGCGAAACCGTTACAAGCTGGACGGATTTGGATGAAATTTGGTATGGAGGTAGCTTATACCCTGGATTATAACATACTTTTTATCCCAATAACGGGAACGGTTCCTGTAGGAACGCGGGTGGAACCGCGGGGCGCTGCTAGTCTTTTCATATTCCTATTCACATGACAAAATTTTTCGCTGGTAATGTCACTCCCATACATTTGGAGATATCGTTTGGCGTTAACGTTAATGAAAAGGGATCTTTGCTAGACCCCTGAATCTATGCATGTGATCGTTGGGAGTTTTTTTAAATCTGTACTACTTATTAAGTATTCTGTGATTTTATACATATAAATACAGAGCAGTTCTATCAATTGTGATAGTTGTAGACGTTTAGTTATTTACTAGGTGTTATTAATGTAGTAATTCTAGCATCTACAGACCGTCTACAGATTGTACACTTAGACCAAGTATACTCGCTTTGATGATCTAATCCTAATATCCTGTCAGGGATCGGATTACAAGTAACCGGAGATGGAATAGTTATTAACGAGCGCAACTCCACTCAGGGTTTAACTCGATCGTAATTCATTTAAAAAAGTTAAGTACCAGCTTAGAGTATATAAGCAAGCTACTCTAAGCTGGACCCTAACTAGGATTTTCTGTATCTAAGGACCCAGGAACTACGAGGATGATGGTCTCACAACACCCAGACACAGACCAAGTGTTTGCGATTTTTTTCTGTGCACAAATACTTGTCCTGTAGCGGGAATCGAACCCGCCGCCTCTGGGACATGAGCCGACCTGCTCAACCACCACACCACAGTGGCTGCCATCTCTAACAAAAAATGGCTGTTCTATGTACATAGTTGATCGTATGAACGATGCTCACGCGACGATTAGTGCTACAGATTTTATTCACAACAAGTTGATGATTTTATAAATTAAGTCTCATCTTGAGTACCGGTTCACGATTGAGCGTAGTTCTATAATACGATACGGGTCTATGATTGATCGAGACTCTATGAGCAAAACCGGTAAGGTCTTGAACGAGGTTAAATTATTAGGAGGGGGGAGTAGCTGAGGATAGATAGATCGATAGTATATTGTAATACGTACATATTTACATACTTGTGGCTCCTGACACCTCGAGAGCCTTTGTTAATTGTTGCCCATAACAAGTTAACAAGAATGCTAAGTGAATACAAATACTACGTACAAGAATGCTACGGCCATCTAGCCAGTCAATCAATCAGGCATAGTCTTGGCATGCAGGTGTAAGCTGTGTCTCTTAATTTTGCATAAGTTATCTTTTTACATAAATTAAATATGATGTACTTCTAAATATATTATGTAGGTACACTAGGTAGGTAGGTGTAGATGTATTCAATCGTACAGTACGTAACATAAGGTGCTCGGGTCGGCGTTATCATCGTAATAAGTAGTATAATATTATCAGTAAGTTACAAAAACTATTCTCTTTTCAACCGACTTCAAAAAAGAAGGAAGTTCTCAATTAGGTTGTCATCAAGTATTTTTTAAACGTTTGCGCGATCTCGGTCTTTTATTAAAGCTTTGGAAACACCGGCGCGTCTAATGGCGTCACTAAAGCGCCAAAATCATTTTTACAAAATCAAAAGTTTTCCGCTGGTAATGTCATTCCCATACATACATTTGGAGTTATCGTATACGTACTACGAACACGGCACAAACGGGCAGCGACAGGTACCGAAATACCGAATGATTTTGGAGCTTTTTCCGCAGGTAATGTCATTCCCATCCTATACGTACATTTGGAGTTATCGTTTGGCGTTAACGCTAATGGAAAGGAAAGATACTTCTGGACTTCTAGACCCTCTGGATTCTAACTAGGATTCTCTATATCTAGAGGTATAGGATACCCAGGACCTACGAGGACCATGAGTCCACCCAATCTTTTATTTTTAGAGATTAGAGAGAGATTTTTCTTTCAAAAAGGTAAATTTACGTGTGCATGTACATGTGTGTTTTTTTGTGCACAAATACTTGTTATGTCGCGGGAATCGAACCCGCCGACCCTCATTGCTCTACCACCACTGACCACACCACAGAGGCTGTCCAGATATTATTGTCATTTGGTAAATTATAAAAATAATGGAATAAGTAGGTATCATTATAAAAAAGAAAAAAACTAAGAGTGGAACTACGAAGGAATGAAAGAGTAATAAAATATGTATTAGACTTTATTCAAATCCATACATGCATTAAGCATGTATGTAGCGCTCATAGCGAAGCACGACTAGCCGTTTCTAACCGATCCGTAAAGTTAAGCAACGTTCGCTGCGGTCACTACTTTGATGGGTGACCACTACAGCAAAAAGTGGTATTTAGAACTGAGTGCTACCGTGCTTCGGAGGGCACGTTAAGCCGTCGATCCCGGCTGTTGTCGTAATACTATAGTCGTTAAGCCGAGTTGGAAGCCTTCGAACAGAATAATTAATATAATCTACTATCTATTCAGCTGGGTTAGCACGGATGGTAGGCAAAATTGTCTTACTTGCTTACTTGTCAAGTGGAGTAAACCAGGAGAAAGACAATTTTGTCTAACGTCCGTGCCTCAAGCGTACTGAAGATAAGGTTTTTTAAATTGTATCATTTCTATTGTAGCTGTTCATCATCATAACAAAGGCCACTCGGAGAATGAATTGTTTGTCTTTTTAACTGAATGAATCTTAATTAATTCAGGAGCTATATTGCAACTTCAAAGCTAAGCATCAGCAACAGAACATCCAAAGAAAATGTTCTCAGCACAGATCACAGCTACTTAACATGCAGTTAGTGATATATGAAATCACTCTTTACTCAACAGTCAATGTTTGTTTTGTGTATTCACCATTACCTGTGAGGTGAGGTTCAAGCTATTTGCGTTCTTATAGCCGTGTGGTAAAGATGTTAATAAAACTTTATTGATTTTGGCGTTACGTAGGGTTAGTCAGCTTTGTATGCTGGAATGGGTCAATCGGAGTTGATGCTTTTGTTTTACTCACCAGTTATTAGAGACAATTTACACTTCATCTATTCTAGTACACTCTAAGTAAACTAGTACTAAATACGTGCACTATTGTCTTTTCAGGTCCTTTACACCATTATAATTTTGGTGTTTGACAGATCTTAAATTATTGTGTTGTCTCGAACGCTAATGGTGACTGAAATAACCTGATAAATAAGCCACGTTTTCATCAGCATTTAACAAGCTTACTACTTAGTTAAAAATATAGTTATGTTCACTGACATTTATTCTATAAACTAGCTGGGCCGACAAGACCACTCCATCTCTTCCCGTGGGTGCCGTAAGAGCCGGCTAAGGGGATATCCATGGAATAAGCAGTAGCATTCTCCTCGGTAGGTACATTAAATCTTCTGCGATCACTAAGCCGCCAGCCAAGCGTGGTGATTATGGCAACCCACTATGATGGGCGTCCAAAGTGGCGTTTTATGAGGACGTCTTCCGGTTAATGATGTGAGCTCGTCCGTCAAACGCTATCCTATGTTCAGAATACAAAAATCCCTAAAAGGCACTAAGGAATTTAAAAGCTTTCGGAACTTCAATTTTCGAAGTTACGCAATCGGTCTAAGTATACGTTATGCCGCCGAACAGTATTTCATTTTTATTTTGTAGGTTTTTTTCACGTGACAACCCTAGTCCCTATATCAGTGGTAATCGTTCCTCTGCGTTTGTTTACTCTGCGGCGAGTAGCCCGTAACGCTCGAGTTCATCGAACCAGTCTGACTGCACCTGAAGCCTGCTACATTTACGTGTCCCATGTAACGAACGACCTGCTTTATTGACATGATGTGGGAGTGGTTTTTGGGTGCGGACTGAAAAATGCAAAGTGCACGTCATTATAAAATTGTGACTCATTTTGAAATGTCCGTAGAGCCTACTAGAAGACTCTAGGAAAGGATAATGGATAAGTACTGATCTTTATGTTTTATAATAAAGAAAGTACTTTTCCGTCTTCAACATATCAGTGCTATTTGCTGCTTTTACATTTTGGCGAGCTCAGTATCGCGCGCGGTACCGAGTTCGCAGCGTCCGTCCGTCGGTTTGACCAAATATATCTAGTTTCAGTTAATGATATATAAATAAGAGCATTCATTTAAAATTATGAAATAATTTGTAGTAGTTTAAAAAATTGATGAACTTTATTTTGGTATATTTTGTCGATGTAATATAAAACACCGGAGATATTTGACCTTTTGTTGAAGCCTTTTTTAATAAAAATGAAATTTAATTTAATATTTTTTTAATTACTTGAAAGGTAAAAATCAAAAATCTGTTCTGTCATTGTGAAAGTACGGGATGTATGTAGTGCAGTATAATTTAGTTTGGAGACTTCTTACGTTACACAGAATTTGCAAATTAGAGCTCTCAAATCGGGTCTCTGTGTGTTTTAGCCAAAACGAACACCAAAAGAATGATGATTACGAAATAAATAGGTAAATTACCTAAAATGCGCTGTCATTATCGAAGAAGATGAAATGAAGGATATTTTTACTGTAATGGCTAAGTATAGACATTATTTATTTATTTATTTAATCAATTGCATTACACAGACTTATACTACTTAAAATAAAGTAATCTAAATCAATGAGTCTATGAAGCTTAGTTTAGTTTAGTTTAGTTTAGTTTTTATTATTGTAGTAGTTAGCTTGAGCAATAAAGGCAATTTGCACGTTAAAAAAAAAAGACATTGTTGTTGTCGGAAGTTAGTAGGCTATTAATAATAGAAATATTAATTATTTTTTATTATATAAACTCAAACAAAATATTCTCCATTTCTATTTTTTAGAACAATAATTTCAATTTCTGCAAATGATAGAGGTACATAACAGTAAAAACAACAGTAAAAGAGTTAGTAACAATAATAATGCTACTTTATGAGATTGATGTATGTTTCAATGTTTTTCGAAATCGTCTAGAGTATAATAACATTTTTCTATTAAAAAAGTTTTGAGTTTGCTGTGAAAAGTGGTGTCTTTATTTTCGTTTGTGATATTTTTGGGAATTTTATTATAAATCTTTATTAACATGTAATGTGATCCTTTTCTAAACATTTCTAATTTTGGCTCTGGTAGCATAAGTTTATGTCTGCGCGGGTTTTGATTGACTTCGTAAAAATGAGGATATTTCCTTCCATTAAAGCTATGCATCAAATATTGACGACGAACTACGCATAATTTTGTAACAGCACCCTTAACCTTCGAACTATTATTGTTTACATAGACTAGTAGGTATATTATAATCTAAAGAATTGTTTGTTTGTGACATAGGAAACATACAATACGCATTTTAAATCAACTGTACGGTCTTGTTTCCGTCAGCAAATAGGCGAGCCACTGCAGTGATTTGTATTTATGTGTTCCGGAAATTCTTCATCAACAACCGTACGCATTGTCTTATTATGAGGGCGATTTTGTTTATAAACTTAACATTGATCTTGCCGCGCTTGACGATAAACTTCGTGGGAAATATTTGCGAGACTCGAAAATAGTACGTGCTGCAAAAACCGATAATAGTTGAGTAGGTGAGGCTAAAAAAGATCTTGTATATTTGTCACAGAACATTCAAAAATATGACGCTTCGCATCGGGGCCGGGGGGCGAAGCGTATTTTTTTTCGTGCTCTGTGGTATAAGTCCATTGAGAAGGCACAATGTAGGCCAGCATCATTGGCATGCAATGTACATATAACATTATTATGATTGATTGGTGTTCTTGAAAATTTCAGCCAAGATGCCCCACTGTAGTAAGTTCGGGTTACTCCCTGATTACCCCGATCCCCGAGGCCCCCGTCCCGGAGGACCACGAATACGACCTTTTTACGACTATTGTACCTGGCAATTACAAAGTCTTTTTTGTTACTGTTTGTTCCATTTCAGCATAAATTGTTTTAATAATAGAATACCTAATTATATAGAGTACAAAAGAAACGAAGCTGGACAGTTTTAGAACAATGGTAGTTAGAACTTAAACTTTAATTTCAAGTAAGTAGGTAGGTATCTGTAGCAATCTGCGACAAGAAATTAAAAATTAATTTTCAAGAATAAATAATTTAGAACTTCTATTTATTTATTTAACATCAAAAAATATTTTTTAAACACACTAAAATTAAATTCGTCTACCATCTGTCCTATATTGGGATTTTTGCAGCTTTTCAGCTTTCGCCCGATTTATTGAAGCTATTTTAGAGGTTTTCGTGCGCCAAGTTTAGCTTAGCTATCGCTTTGATCACCGACTGGCAGGAAATATTTTCTAGCAGCCTGCATCTGGATTATAAAGTACTAGCTGCGCCTCGCAGTTTCACCCGCGGATAAATAGTAGCCTATGTGTTAATCCAGTATAACTATAAGCTATCTGTATTCCAAATTTCACCCAAATCTGTCCAGCTGTTTAAGCGTGAAGGAGTAACAAACATACACACATACAAAGATTCGCCTTTATAATATTAGTGTGATAGTCATTGATCTATTATAATATTAATCTCAACCGCTACTGCAGCTATGCAGCGTTTTACTTCATACTTAAAATGGTTACTGCCAATTTTTTAAACAAATTATAGTAATTTCTCTTGCCGAAAATAAAGCATCGATTTCAACTTTAAGACATGGGAAAAATACATGTTCTTGTAATGTATGGTAGACCAGCCATCGGCCATCCTGTTTGTGGTTATCCAAGGTGTAAGATCATACGCTATAAAAACGGACTGACATCCGCTGCAAATTGCACGACATCCTGCAATGTGCTATTTAAAAGTACCTACTACCTACACTTCTGGAAATACCTAATTACCAGAGGAAAATAATGCAAAAGAAATGAAAGATTGTTTTTATTCAACTTCCTGGCGTACATTACTTTAATTTTTGTCTATCGTTATTTAGCAAAAGAAAAAACGAATAACTTAGGTTGGGGTTTTCCATCCGTAGTAGGTTTGAACAATGGTCAAAATAAAAACGTCTAATCAATGGTAAAAAATCAGTGAATTTGTTAGAATTTTTGACCAAATATAAATAAATAAAATAAAATAAATATGTGTGGACATTTCAAACAGCGCCATCTAGCCCCAAACTAAGCATAGCTTGTACTATGGGAACCAGATAACTGATATAATACTTAGATACTTTTTGTTTGTAAATACATACATAGAATACAACACCCAGACACAGAACAAACATCGATGTTCATCACACAAATGTTTGTCCCGAGTGGGAATCGAACCCACAACCCACCCACAGATTAGAAGGCAGGGCTACTACCAACTGAGTTATCAGGTCAGTCAAAATATGGATTAAAACCCCCATTTTTAGTTGGTAGAGTACCTAAAACGAGTACTTTTTATGATTTTTATAGTAGTATCGCCTGCTTAGCGTAATCAACAAAAGAAAATCAAATCAAATTATTTTTAGGGTTCCGTACCCAAAGGGTAAAACGGACCCTATTAATGGCTCCGCTGTCTGTCCGTGTGTCACCAGGCTGTATCTCATGAACCATGAACCGTGATAGTTAGACAGTTGAAATTTTCACAGATGATGTATTTCTGTTGCCGCTATAACAACAACGACTAAAAAACAGAATAAAATTAATACTTCAGGGGGCTCCCATACAACAAACGTGACTTTTTGCTCGTTTACCAAATGAGTAATAGATGGCGCTGCTTAAAAATAGTACTACTACTCAACACTAGATGGCAGGGATAGATAATGGTACGGAACCCTTCGTGCGCGAGTTCGACTCGCACTTGGACGGTTATTTTCATTACAAATAACTAATCTACTGTGTCTTTTTGTTGCAGGATACAACGCAGCTGATAGTGCCAAAGAGAACATGGTTATGAGCCATAATATACACAGGTTTGTACTATAAGAAAACCAGGTTTTTCTAACCTCTGATTAGTTGATTACTGCTACTTAAATGGTTGTACGACATAATTAGGATAATGCAAAAGATATTTTGTTATAACACACGTTCAAAAGAATTATTCAAATTTTGGTTCTAATATTGGTCTCAGTCTGGTTCGAGTTGAAATAGAATTTTATTATACTACAGTATCTAATCTACTGAAATATTTTTATTTGTAAGCAGCTGTTGTTGTTTGTATTACGTAATGGTGCATTTTGATTTAATCAAAGGAATATTATTTTTATTAATATTTACAGCTTTCATAGCTGTAATTTTTACATGTATGTACCTATCTACCTACCCATAGTTTTTGTGAACTACAAGTAACCACAAATACAGTTGTGGAAGATGAATAAAAAGACCAAATATTGGTCATCATCATCATCATCATCATCAACAGCCTGAAGACGTCCACTGCTGGACATAGGCCTCCCTCAGAGCGCGCTACCTTGAGCGGCTGCTCGCCTCCTGCATCCACCGGCTCCCCGCGGCTTTTACCAGATCGTCGGTCCACCGAGTGGGGCGCCGGCCTACGCTAATATTGGTCGGTTGTACTCAATTAATTACTAGCGGGATATCATCAGTTATTTTAGTGGTAATTGGTATGATTGTAGTAGTTAGTTAAAAGAATAAAGCCACTTCTGTGTATGACTAACAGGTGAAAGTTAACCCTATGGAAAGGGCCGCAGCTGAAAATCAGCACGCTGCGTTATGGCTCATCATGGTGACAATTTTTTATATTCTATTATTTTTATTATCGATTAGCTGACCCGCCCCGGCTTCGCGCGGGTTAATTAGTTTTATGCCTTATCTCAGTCAGAAGGAAGAGGGGAAAATATAAGAGAAAATGATGAATGGATGAAGGAGACAGACAAACAAAAATGAAAAAATATAGTTTTGGCTTCAGCGCCGATAACAGATCAAACCAAAAAAAAATTTCAAAATCTCTTCAATGTACAGAACTAGATCTGTTAGTTTTTTTTTATTATAAGTATAGATGACAATATTTTCATAAAAGACCATGACCTCTACAAGAGATACCTTTATAGGTACATGAAAATAACGTGGATGACACAGATCTAAACAAAAGAAACGGATACCCAAAAGGTCATGTAACAATTAAAAGTTTCATGGTCGTTGGACACTCATTGTGTCCACTGTCCAGCCTAACTTCTTTCTATGAGATCCATGGGAGCCTACGGCGTACAATGTAACTGGATGTAGACACAATACAATGGTGTTTCAGCTGTCTGAGCTGGCTTATTGGAACGGAAAATGGGGGGTTCAGTATTGAAATTAACTCTACTTTCGAAATAGAATGCTGCAACAGCATTGTTATGTTCAGGTTGTCTTATCAACCCTACTAAAGGTACAGTGTTTAGGTTGCTGCGTCCAATCTAGATGACAAGCATGCGTGCATGTGTTATGCGAGATAAAATCTTTGGGTAAAGAAAGTTCTATCTTGGCAGAACCTGTACCGAAAACAGAAAGACAACGCAAAAATATTAATATAATGTCTGTAACTAAACGGGTGTTCGCATCTGATCATATTAGTTGTATGCCATGTATACTGTATACTGTACACAGTGTTTCTGGTTCCTTGAATACAGAAAATCTTGTAAGGATCAGCAGCCGGATTCACAATAAATCGGAAAGGTCTCACTCTCCATCTCATTTATCTACGTTCAGGATAAAGAAGACGAAAGAGCTTACATTTCAAATCGGAGCTTCAGCTATGGACTGTGAAACGAGCTGCTTAATTGTGGTAGGGTGGCGGAATAAACAGACCTGGGAGTTCTATGAAAGCCAAAGGAACATCTTGACATTGTTTTGTACCCTTACGTTCATACAAATATGGCCTTTATACAGAACGCTCCTTAGTAAGAAACCCTTTGTTCCATCTATTACGGGAACCTCTAGTTAGCACGTGCGCCTTGTTTATATAATGCCTACCGTTAGAGAACTCTTATTATTGTGGGTAGGGCTACCGCCACCCCTTTGTCCGGAGCGGATACGTTATTTATTCTGTGGCACGAAGTTAAAATTCCAAACAGAAGGTGATCGGCGAATCTTTCCAAGCTCTTGTACTCATGTCTTGATCCTCTGATCATGATTTTCCGTAGATCCTTAGCAGTAGTAGCAGCAGTATAGCAGTGGTAACATCAATGCACTGAACATTATTTCATAATTTCATTGCGAGAAAGTTTGTTCCTTCACAGGGTTATGAACACGCGATCCTTATTACGCATTATAAAAGTAGACTTTATCGAGTTACTGTGCCACAGCTGCTGCCATTTTTTGACAATAGGCTTTAGAAATATTATAATATGTGACTTTGTTGGAATTATCTATTGGAAAGGTGACGCCATATGCATCTGGAATTTTCTGGATGAATGAGGTTACTTCACAATCCTCACATGTGTCTTATAAAAAAGTATGTTTCGTGTTCTTATTTTTAGCAGTAGATGGCAACCCTGTTCAATGTCTAACAAGGCTGTGTTATCGGTGTTTGGTTACCTAATAGGCACGCTAGAGTAGGCGCGGCTTTGTTATCGACGTACTTTGGGCTTTAATTCTAGACTTCAACCATTAGCCGCCAGCATGGGATCCTACTTGACTGGAAATATAATCTCAGAGTATCCTTTTTCTCGTGTAGTTAAACGTGTCAGAATGTTCAAACCGGGCAGCCTAATTGCGAGAAACCCCGTTATTTGGTATAAAAATGCAGGTACCAAAAAGCTGCTATTATATTCCAACAAAGACTCAGTTTTGACATTTTGATAATATCTAATTAACAAATTACAGCAGTGAAGTGCACCCGTCGACCAATCAGAACAGGGCGCACTGTGAGCTCTTAGCGCGATCCAAAACAGAGCCTACACTGGATCGCTTGTCAAAATCCCCATACAAAAAAACAAAGCGATCCAATATAGGCTCAGTTTTGAATCGCGCTAAGAGCTCACGGTACGCCCCCAGGCCTGCGATCCGGATTGATTTCTGATGGCATGTTATATAGGCTTTAGTTTGAGGGTAAACTGTAGAAAACGGCGTAGTAATTTAGTAGTAGTAGTACCTTTAGGTAGGTATTAATCGTCCGGTACAGACTATACGAAGGAGTTTATTTTTTTATGTAAACGAATGCCGTGACGAGCCAGTCGTTCGCCTGGTGCTAAGCATCACGGCAGCCCATAACATATTGCAGTGTCACTCGGAACTCTAAATTAAAGTTTCGCGTGACACTGCGCACTGCGCACGTCATCCTGAGACATCACACAGTCTAAAAAAGATTTCAAGACTGTGAGATCAGTTCTTAAGTTTCATTTGCTAAACAACCCTCAAGAAAGAGATTTAACTTCACTGACTCATCAAATATTGTATTCAGTTCGCTACTTCTACTTGAATCCTCTATATAGTACCCCAGCCACACCAGGGCACTATACAATGCTCGCTATTCCATTCTGATCTACGGGGTACCGACCAAATCAAACCACAGGTCTTTATAGGTGACCTTGAAATCCTTGAACCTAGATATCATACATAAATATTTGCATCCTTTACATTTTTGCACACCTGCAGGCCTAGCATGCGCGCCGCGACAAAATTATCTCGACACTTTATCTCATGAAAGACCGTGACAAGGCTATGGTAGCGCCTAAGTGTGTCTCACTCTAACAGCGACGACAAATTTTCTCGCATTGCGCATGCTAGGAGGTCTGGCTAGTAAAGTAAGCAAAACCATAAAGACACATGCTGCCCAAACCTCACCGTTTACCCACACATTTTATCCATCGATAGCACTAAACTATTGTTATAGAGGATATTAACGTAACCGACACTTCCTGCGTGATCCCGGGGTTTATAAAGGGCTCCTAAGCTAATATGGACTGGATAATAGAGACTATAGAGAAAAGGGAGCATCGAAGGGAGTAACCTAATATGTTTGTATTAAACATGATAGATTTTTAAAGTATGGTTTTATTTTGTAGACCTTTAGCACGATCAGCCCCACTTTTTTGATCAAAGTATCGAATTCATACAAAAATGGATCATTGAGTTGCATGACTTTCGCTAGGTTGGGCACGTAGAATCAGTGGATCGAACGGTACCTTTTAGGGTAGGGCCTAAAATGTCTTGAACATTTTTGGTTCATTATAATTCTACTGTTGGTCGATCCCGAACTTTTTTTCTACTTTTTGAGTCGGTGCCTACATGATTCTTAGAATAGGAATGATCACTTGTCTGTAACTATGAAATGATTGTGCCCCTGAACTACCAAAAGTATTTGGAAACCGGCCCCCTAATTACCTAACTTGCAACAGGTTTGCGACAGGCGTAAATCTCGCGGTGATTGCTGTCATACATCATTAGTGGTGTCGAGAATGTATGCTTCGCTACTGCTGTCGCATTGCTACTGCTGGCGCATTGCTGTTGCAAATTTTACGTAATTACCCCGCCGACTTCTAAACGTCGTTTGGCGATGTCGCCAATTTTCCAGCATCAAGTGCTAGTATTCAACTGGGTCAATTTAGAAGCCTGCTCTAAATCGTTAAGTAAAATCCCAACCTGGTATGACCTAGCTATACTGCAAAGGCGAAGTAGACTTTACGACTTGAATATAAGGTGGTTTTTAGATTGGACAAGGAAAGCTGGCATTGCAGTCTGCTTGCGAGAATTTTTTTAATTTATACAATTTTTATTCAATTTAAAGTTTGTTTGTCGGTTCGATTATTTTGATAAACCTGGTTCAGTATTTTTTTTTTCAATAAATGGACCATCAATGTTGGCATTACTGATTACATAAACAACTCAAAACAATGCTTATAAATGCGGTGCCGTTTGCTTATAAATTATCTTATACTGTCTCTATTTTGCGTACGGGTCATTCTTCTCGAATTTGCTCCAAAAAACATTCTTACATTCATCACACATTGATTCTTAAACTCAAGCTATTGTTTTTCAAACACAAAAACGTTAAAACTATACAAAAGTATATTAAGCTGTAATTATACCTTACTTTGTAATATACCTACTACCGTACCTTTACCACCCATACCACCATTGGATGGTCAAAATCTTCGGTTACTCGGAGTTAGTTTAGCTAGCTCACAGAATAATATCTATTACTCTCAGGGAGTATTAGTTGGTGCTGGTATTTCAGGTCCATTCAGATAGTTGTCACTGTCGGCTCTCCTCACTCCTAAATTAACGAGACAAGTATTTGCAGGATTTTCGGACTTCTGCTGAATTCGCCCCGAAAATCCTTCAAATACAGGACCCGTAGCAATCGGAAATAAGCAAACGGCCCGCGGCAAAGACGGTCACAGAATTATTGTAGGCACCTGTTGAATGCGTAGGGCTACAGTACCATTTTCCTCTTAGCGCGATTCAAAACAGAGCCTATACTGGATCGCTTGTCAAAATCCCCATACAAAAAAAACAAAGCGATCCGATATAGGCTCAGTTTTAAATCGCGCTAAGAGCTCGCGGTACGCCCCCAGGTAGTGCATGATTAATGCCAGTCAAAACGTTCTAATAACAAACGATTGTAAAGCAGAGCCGCCGGCAAAACAGAGCCAGAAAATCTTAAGTTTATTTTGATACTTACTTTAAAAATACCTGCCGACTTGTACTTGGCAAACACACTCCAGTTTCCGCAAGCTCATTAGTTAGTTATGTTATGAGCGTAATATTATTTTATTGCTGAAATAACAAGTTGTTTAGCGAATTGAAATTTCGTCGGAAGAAGACTGCTTCTTCGCAATAATACTTTGCCATTATGAGACTGGGTTATGTATGTGTAGGATATTACCTACGACGGAGTTGTTACGTTATTGCAACTGCAATCATAAATCACTAATCACTGTATTTCAATCAAGTTCATCATAGATCATCAAATAGAAACTGATCCGGAGCTTCGATTACACCCGTAAAGAAGAAGCTCCAAGAAACTTAACGGTGATAATTATTATTCATTTTATCATTAACGATTTCACTCAAATAGTAACAATGACTATCACGATTTCTACGACTTGTGTTCACGTCCAGAGTCGAACGACGAATGCCCCGAATGCCGGTCGACCACTCCTTTTATACTTGTTCAGTGGCGGGGCGTTGCAGGTAGAATGTGACGCAATAGCTGATTACAACCAGTTTTAATGTTGCTTTTGCTGCTCATACCACGATGTTGCCATTCCGCTTACACCCCGACACGGCCATTCTGACGTGCGAACGTCCTCGTTCGCGTAGTCTCTCGTTATACAATCTGAAAAGTCACAACGCTAATTTCCGTTCATCTTAATCTGACAACCACACATCCATACCCATACTAATCAGCAGGTGTACACAATCTGGTCTAACAGACATAGACCTATCAAATTAATACCTGGTCCGATCATCTTGACCCTTCAGATATAATGCCTGGTCCGGTCATCGTTGACCCTTCAGATTACAACGTCTGGTCCGGTCATCATAGACCCTACAGATACAACGCCTGGTCCGGTCATCGTTGACCCTTCAGATTACAACGTCTGGTCCGGTCATCATAGACCCTACAGATACAACGCCTGGTCCGGTTAAAATTAACCCTTCAGATAAGTACAACATCTGGTCCGGTCATATAGACCCTTCAGATACGCACTCAGTATCTCTTTAGTTATAGAACTTGATCGGTTGTTTGGTGTACAACTATTCACCCTTCAGTAAAAACTGGGCCGGTGCCTATATTATTTTTTCAAACTCATCTCTTCAGTTAATTGACTGGACCAGATTTCGCTCACCCATCATTTAACCACTCAACCAGTTTCAACTTGGAACATCTTAGTCTTTCACTCGTAGTACCTTTGCTTGGATCACATTGTTCGCACAACTCAAATAAACGGAAACAGATGGCGCCTCTATAAGGATGTTACGTCACGCATGATTCATGTGTTATCAACTTTATCAATTCATGGAGAACGAAAGTCATCATTATGTTCCGCTCGGCCAACTCTGACCAACCACTTCACTTCTATGGATCAATTACAACAGTCAAACGGAAAGAGATCTTATCCTTTAGCCCCAGCAAACGACTTTGCTCACGGGCTTCCCCGCGGGAATGCAGAGTCATCCTGACTGGTCTTCGCTACAGAATTAGTTCGAGTCACATCTGCAACGTGACGTCATCCACAAATGACAAATTATATTCCTCATTATTTATTTCATATTTCAAATGGTACTTAGCTTCGTTCTATAGCGTGCGCCACTTGGCTCAACAGCCAGTATACAGTAACAGCCACAGTAGCACAGACATACACCAGCAATTTTCCTTCACTGCAGCCACACAGCAACTGTTACAATCTGCTGATGATGTCAATCTGTAAAGATATAAGCACACGACAGTACAAGTCTTGATCTCAAAAGTTAGGTCTACGATCGTAGCGTTTTATGGAGAAGATACACTAGCTGTTCTTACCAATCGGTAAAGCTAAATTTAAATAACGTTTCACTGCGGTCACTACTTGGACTGGCGACAACTACAATAAGTGGCATTTGCAACCGAGTACTATCGCGCCTCAGTAGGTACGCTAAGCTATCGGACCCAGCTATGGTCGCTAGATATTTAGAAGCTAGAAACAGTCAGAACCCTTTGGGCAGCCTAAAACTACCGACACCATGGCTGACCAATTAACTACACGAAAAGAAGAGCAGACTACAACCACAATAAGTTCTCACGAATGCACTATGATTACAAAGACTAAGATCTCTATGGCCTTTAATACTAACGCAGCCACAAAACAGCCATCATCAATCAGCTCGGACAGCCTTCAACAAACTGACTGCTATCAAATGTTTTCCACTACACATTAAATCAGTAAAATTCAAATACAACATTGTACGACTCACCAGATTTAGCAGTTTAACCAACATGGTTCATGTTCAAGGCAGAAACACCAGCTCCCAACCAACCACACATCATTACTTGGTTACTTGTGTAACGGACGTGTTGTCAGTCAGCGAGCCAGCCTGCCATGGCCAACCCGGCAGCCGCCATACTGACACCGCCCCTTCCGCCAGCCTCAAACAGCCAGCCATGCCATGCCGAAACTGCCTGTTTTATTTCTGCTTCTGTTTCACTTGTCAATTCGCATCATTTTTCTTCATGGTAAGATCTCCTTACATCGCAGCTTCAAATTCACAGCGCAGCATCGCCAGACAAAGTTGACAAATAATGGACTTCCGGTTTCAACAATTCCACCACCAGGAAATACTTCAGATCTAAAAAAACATCAGTGGGCTGATAGAAGTTCTGATCCCACTTCTGATGTAGGATATTACCTACGACGGAGTTGTTACGTTATTGCAACTGCAATCATAAATCACTAATCACTGTATTTCAATCAAGTTCATCATAGATCATCAAATAGAAACTGATCCGGAGCTTCGATTACACCCGTAAAGAAGAAGCTCCAAGAAACTTAACGGTGATAATTATTATTCATTTTATCATTAACGATTTCACTCAAATAGTAACAATGACTATCACGATTTCTACGACTTGTGTTCACGTCCAGAGTCGAACGACGAATGCCCCGAGTGCTTTTTTTTTTTTTTTTTTTTTTTGAACGGGCTAATGCTGTTGGTCTCTACCGACCTTTACAGCGTCACCGGGCGGGAGGGCAGGCGCTTAAGGCGCCCAACCGTCAAAAGTGGGAGGCAACTAGCACAAGGGCACCCCTGGGGTGCGAGCCTCGGCTTGGGCCGTTGCCGGGATAAGAGGATCGAGAAGGCTACGTCCACTGGAAGAGTGGACCCTATGGAAAGTCGCGACCGTACTAGCTAACCTACGGGGGGTAATGCCCCGAGTGCCGGTCGACCACTCCTTTTATACTTGTTCAGTGGCGGGGCGTTGCAGGTAGAATGTGACGCAATAGCTGATTGCAACCAGTTTTAATGTTGCTTTTGCTGCTCATACCACGATGTTGCCATTCCGCTTACACCCCGACATATGCTTATCTACATAACTGCTGCCTAACTTATTTCGTATGTTTGCAGTAATATTACTTAAACACATAGGTTATTATCTCTCAAAAAGCAGTTATGTAAGTTTGTTAGTGCCGGTTGGACTTTATTAGCAGCATCATCATCATCATCATCATCAACAGCCTGAAGACGTCCACTGCTGAACATAGGCCTCCCCCACAGAGCGCCACTTTGAGCGGCTGCTCGCCTCCTGTCCATCGGCTCCCCGCGGTTTTCACCAGATTGTCGATCCACTTATTGGGGGGCCGGCCTACGCTGCGTTTTCCGGTTCGTGGTCGCCACTCGAGATCCCGGTCGCCTTTAAAAAATGTAAAAGAGTGATGTGATGAGCTAGTCGTTCGCATGATGTTAAGCGTCACATCTGCCCGTAAAAAATCGCAATATCACTCGGACGGAACTCAAAGTGAAGGATTGGCTTTCAAAACGTGATTGTGGCGATTTAAAATTTTAGATTTGTCTTTTTAGCATTTAACCTAGCCACTTTCTTGCTTCAGCCACAGAATATATAATAATATAGTATTTCAACTACTACTTGTGATAGTTTACTTGTTTGTCGGAACCTTTATAATTTTACAATTGACAGCATAAAACCGATTACAAAGGTTATCAACTTACCTACCAATATCACCCTACACTCTTGAGTAAGCAATTTTCTAAATATGTACTACCTACGTGTGGCATCAGCCGGGGCGCGGCGACTACATAATGAATTTACATATTATGCATTTTTGCGTTGTATTCACTGAATGGCATTACAAGAGTCTTCTTCAAATGGACATCGCTTTAGTCTCTACATAATAATAAAAAGCATTAGAAAATCACTCCGCAAAATCCCAGAATAAGTAGGATGTAGAAAAGCTGAAAGTTTCTAACGCTTTACAGGAATCTGCAGCACATCGACGCCTCATTATCAGTTCCAAAAAGTAAATAGTATTTTTATAGCCAGTAGGTAAAATAGTCATATCCACGCAAATATCTTTCAGGCATGGATTCTTTGGCAGACGGCCGACCCCGGTAGAAGCCAGCCAGTCGACGCGAGCGTCGCGACGCGATTGCAACGTGGTGCCACATACGAAGTTCGATTATTCAAATTTCGAAAAACGTAGTGATGTAGCTAAATACAAACTTTACGATAAGTTTAACCAAAGTAGTGATGTGAAACACGTAGTCGATAAACTGTAGGTAGAGAAACAAAACTACACAAACCTGAAATCGAAAGTGGTATCTAACAGTGAGAGTGGATTTGGAAGCTGAACAAGTGCATATTAAAGTGTGAATTATTAATACAACGTGAGCTCTGATAAAACATGAATATTTTAACATCAATTTTGAATTCAATTTTGCTTATGCAGACGTATAAAACGAAGTAAAAAAAGAGAAGTTCAAGTCTCATTAATTTTTAAATGATCGAGTAATAGGTTTGACATTTACTTGGATCGTTGTTTTGAATCAACATAAGTAATAGGGTATTCGTAATTATTTTACGCTTAATTTGGAATAGCAGGCTGACAATTAGGATCTGAAAGAGAAACGTTTATTTATAAACAAACACAATACATTAACCTAACGTGCGAATGCGTCAGATGCGAAATAATTTTCTACCGGAATTCGCTAATGACGGCTAACGAAGACAAATACTGTAATGTACCTATGAATTCGTACCTAAATTGTATTTATCTTGGCAATACAAACTTATAACCGTTTTTATATTAAGAAATCGGTAAAAATATTGATACTTAAATCTGTAAGTCGTGGAATGAGCTTTAGTTACTTCCATCGGTTTTTATGTCTACTTAAAAAGTGATCATTTCTTCAGTAGCCAAGTTGTAGCACAGAATTGATATATATAGTACTACGTAGTTGTAGTTAATATTTATGTTTCTCATATGATTTTGTTATTGCGTTGGGCAACAGCGTAGGCGTGTTTTCAACGCAGGCCAATTTGTTGAATGAACGTGCGGTCTTGTAAACGAATGATGTCATGTTATTATATGTCCTGCACCTATTTTACTACCTCTAATAAGACTTATGACTTTATGGTTATTAGGTATATAATAAAACATAGGATCGTGTTGACGGTAGCTGCTTTTTGTTTACCTACATTGACTTTTACTTACACAGATAATATTGCTATCGAGTTGCTCAGAATATTTATCACATGAAGCGTTGTCGTTTATTTTTTATTTGAGTAGTCTAGTTCAAATGAAAATGATATAGATCTATGCTGTATGTGCTTACATTATATTTTTACCAACAAGTATCTTATAGGTACTACATCTACCTACTACTTACCAAAAACGCGCTTTCCTAAAATAATTTTATTCCTATTTCAATAGTAACCGCGGCAGTCAAAATCGCCCAGTTATATTTTATTATTTAAGTATAAGTCTTTACTCGTTAGCCGATAAAAAATACTGTTTGTTTATAATAATGCAGTTGAGTTTCACTATAGTCTAGTAGCAGACTCGGCTTGCGAGAGACGAGCTCGACATTAATTTGTTAGTTGCTGTATACACCATCATGTCATGTCGGTAGTATCAAGGGGTCCAATAATAGTAAATCTGTCAATAAACTGCGATCTGTAGGCGGTGGAGCCTGGAGAAATCGGTTTATTTTGTTCTCGGCCTCTCTACGGACAGTTAGATAAGTACCATTTTGTATAGATACCATACCATAGAAATCTAAATAATAAGGCACATTTAGATTTTACGATAGTCTGATAAAATTAACAATAGTTAGGTACTTATTGGAGAAAAACAATTCTACAGAATTCGGATTTCTGGAAGCTGAAAAAATAAAGAAAGAATAAAAAAGTCATGATTATAAAATTTGATTCTCAAATCAACAACCACCTATCTCAAAGGGGCTTTTAATTTATTTTGTAATGTAGGTACTTATGCGTGCATATTGATATTGCAGGTATTCTTAACTAAAGCAACGAATATTAAGACAGCATATTAAATTGAATATACATCGGCACAAAATATGGAACACGTGTAAACTGGGGTAAGCGTACACAGCCATTCGTAAGTTGTCAACTCAACTGTAGACGACATCAGCACTATTATGTATTCTGTGACGACACGCGACACTCGACAGAAATATCCCATAAGCGCGGGCGCCGCTCTCGTCTCCTTGGAAATAGGTCTTTCATGTCTGTCGCTGATCGTACACGTGAAGAGCGTAGTTTGTTTTCATTGAGGCAATCGGAGCCTGCGTTTATCGATAAGTTTTGAAAGATGAGCTATCTAATCTTCGGTTAAGTGATCAACTGGGAGATTTCTATTGATGAACATAGCCTTTACATAGACCCACAGCCGGGGAAAAATTGTTTCGCTTTCACGCGTGTCTCTCTTCATCAGGGAGACGGGGACTAAAGTAGTTTAAACCGTTTAGAATATCATTCTAAATTTCAAAAATGCTTTTTCTACTCTATTTTGCGGGTCAATCCTTTAAGAATGTTCTTTGAGATGTCTCTCCTAAAGCACACCATTCAGCCCTTCTTTTCTTGTCCGTCTGTTGTCAGCTCTAATATTATATTATATTGCATCATCACAAATATTATAAAGCCTGTTGATAGCTCGTGAACATAATTTCTCGTACAAACACGACTCACCTGCGCGGGCAGGGGGCGAGGTAACAAAACGAGACAAAGTCATACGAAATTACAAAGAACAGAGCAGGATGGACATCAACGGGTTCCCGTGATTTATTAGAAAATCATAGTATTTATTAGAAATTAATGGTTGAAATACGCCACTAATTTTCGTATGAGGGCAAGTTGTATCATTGGTCAACTGGATTTATAATCAATCATCATCATTATTGACCCATTGATGATTATTTATTATGTTTTAATACTAGTTAGACTTGAGATTGACCACATTTCTCCTGATATTAATAAAATTGTTTCGAGCATTTTTGTGAACAGCTCTAAGCTTTTTATTCTCTGTATCTTTTCGATGTATATTATCGCAAATCGCCTTTATCGGTAAAAATTTACGTTTAATTTTACATTTTATTTTATTAAATCTAGTTATCAGAAGTATGATAGTCAGGGACAGGATCAATTGATATTTATGGGATTCAGTTGCTGGCATGCGGGTATTGTACGATGTATTGAATATAATAGTTATGATTCATTGGACTCGTATTATTTGTCAATCGTTTCATTTTTGTGTTTCTTTGTTTCCGAATATGTGATCTTTATTAAGATCTAAACCGGATCATCCCCACTTTATGCATTGCTAATTTTATTTTAGAAGTATAGGTAAATTATTTAATTCTTTGTTTAAGTCTGACGTCAAAGTGGATTCGACAGATAATAACGAATTCTCAAAAGAATTTAAAATCCCGTCTTCCCTTCAAACAATGTTGTAAAAATAGCATCAATTCTGGGTAAGTTGATGTCATCAGATGTCTGATGAATAGTTTTAAATGGAATAGGTTTAGTTTTGGAATATTTATTGAGTTCATTAGTGATTCTTTCCGTTATTTTGTTGTCTCATTTGGTCCTGGTTTATTTTGGTAGGATGAATTTAATGAACTTTGTGAATCAGCGATCTAAGGCAAGTTTTATGAAGTCAATGAGTGAAAATATACTATAATAATACATTTTAGACAGGTTGCTGCTTATATTACAGGAATCCTTTATGATACATTTTATTCCGCAAAATTGAGAGTTCCTGCGGGTCTCCGGGTAAAACTGATTTTAAGGTACCTATTTTTTTATAACGTGGGTGTCCGCTGTCCAGCATTATTGTCGCCTGCGTCCTGCGATTTTTTCTATGAATGTCTATTCCTAGAAGCTCCACACTCCACAGTCCACACCAAAATATCACGTAAAAAACCAAGTGACCCGTTGAAATTTACGGGTCGCTAGGCAGTGAAAATAAGTAGCCCGAGTGATAATGTAAACAACCTTGGCAACACTGGCGTACTATCTATGCCTTAATCTGTGACCTATAATATTTGTTTTTTTCTCTAATCTGTGCCTGTAATGGAAGTCACGTAGGAAGCTTTGTCGCGGATATTGCAAACTTACAAACTGAATTGAAACGCACTGGTTTACAATTAAAATGTTTTTAGATTTTACGAGTACGCAGTTTTTTTCCTTATAATTTGAACACTTCCTTTATTAAAATGTTTTGGCAATTTTTTTAGTACTTATAATGATTTAAGACAAACTAATGGCAGAAAAAATTATTAATATTATTTAGAGAAGGTATTAGATAAGTATACTATGCTTTAGATATATATATATCTATATTTACCTCTATTGTTACCCAGAGAGAGAACATAAATTATATAGTACATACATCGTATTATAATGTTCTTATGGTTAAATTCGCGGTCAAGCGCACGCATCGGACTTTTTCAACTGGGTTCTGTAGACCAATAATTCTTCTATAAATGGAATTCATTTATTTTTCAGCTTTTTCTTAGGCTTCTGCTAGTTTTCATTAATGAGTTTAAGATGAAAGGTGAAACCACAATCAATTTAATATCATTAAAAGATCTTGTAGTTATAGATTTGTTGCTACATCTGTCGCAACACATGCCTGCGCACGGTGTGGACGCATGTGCCTCTCTCGTATTGGCTTATACAGCCACCAAAAGAGGTCTCTTTCAAATCTCCAACACACTGCTTAAATAGTCTGTAATAGACTAGAAGGCCGCTGATGATGATGATGATGATGAGATTCGTTGCTGGTGCTACAAAAATCGAAAACGAATCATCATTTTCATAATTAAATCACATATAATATAGGTAGTAATAGTAAGTATGTCTGTACTATACCTACCTACTCGTAAAATGATTTATCAGTTCTTCATATCGTTGTTATTGTCACAGTGTAAGTATTATTTTATTCGAAAGATCACGGACGAAAACTCCGAGTGATGACACACAATTTTATTGTTCGATACAAAATCTTATGAGCAATCAACTCAAGGTAAACACGTGGGATTTAAATTATTGTAGGTACTATTTGTATTTGACACTTGAAGACAATCGAATAATAGAAATCTTATATGAAGCTTTTCTGACTACACCTGTTTTTGTTTCGGCGTTATTGCTCTATCAAATGGCAAGTCTAAACGCAGTTAACCGCATTTAGTAATTGAAACTAATGGAAAATTACGTGCGCCAACTACACGTCATATAACTTTAACATGACACAAAAATTGCAAAAGTTTTACAAGATTTGCCAAGAAGTGTGCCACTGAAAGTCAATGCTCTTGTGATCTGTGATTCATGCTTCACGCTATTTATACTTGCCATCCCAATTTAGACTTTATGAGCAGGTGTTAAAAATGAAATCGTCTCAAAAATGGGTTTAATCTTACGCACGTTGTGTTTAGAGTTTACAACCTAATTTCAACTTTAAAGCCTTGTTTTAAATGTTACATTTTGGGCTGTTTTATTGTTCTTTAACTGAACGTTAAGTTCGATTTGATTGTGGCTACGAACAGCGATTTATCGATTCATCAATCAACGTTAGAAGCTTTTGCAGCCAAAGTAGTGCAGTCTTAAATCTTGATAGATGTTGCACTTTTGTTTCTAGGTCTGCGAGCAAAGCGTCTCCGTTTCAGCTTGGGCATAAATGATTTCGACCTTTCGGCCGCGTAAGAATTCGGAGTATTCCGGAGGCTCGTAATCGTAACCAGTTGCGGTAAAAGAAAAATTCATCGTCACACTATAATAGTTACTATGGAGTACGTTTTTTTCTATAAACGATACACGTTCGTATTTATGTCTGACTGTTCTCTACAGATCGCAAAAATTCGAGAATTGGTTGAGAAATTTTCTCGAATTTTTGTGAGCTGAGAAACTATGTTGTAAAAATTTAATCTTATGTTGTATTAAGTAAGTATTCAAATCGCTCGAAAAATCTTTGATTATATACTTGTTACCTAAGAGTTCAAACCCCCACCCACTAGGTGCACCGGCGACTTGGTCAGATCCGCAGGGAGCCGATGGATGCAGGGGGCGAGGACCCGCTCAAAGTGGCCCTCTATGGGGAGGCCTATGTTCAGCAGTGGACGTCTTCAGGCCTATGATGATGAATAGTTCAAAATATATTTTAGCTAAGCCATCATGTCATGATTTAAGTGTGAAAAGTTCTTCCTGCCTCAGCAGTCATCAGCTATTTCCGCCCATAATGTTGATTTTCCACAATTCTTAATAGTTTTTGAGTATTTCCTTTGTAATTTCGAGTGGTTGCCAGCGTCGTCACCATCTACCTACTACCGTGCCACCGTGCAGTGAACAAACATCTCTAATTGAGCGTTTGAGCGACCGACGCCTACGCAGTTATTCTTAGGTGGTGATTCAGGATCTTGCACTTTTTCGTTTTTTTTGGACGCGTTTTTATTATTATGTCAGTTTTTAGGGTTCCGTAGTACTACATAGAACCTCTAGAAGTTCGTCGTGTCTCCTTGTCAGTCTGTTTTTCCGTATGAATCCTTTATTTATAGCCTTATCTTCCAAAAATATAAATTATAAAAATAATTTCAAATATAAATAATCTTTTTTTTATTATTAGGGTAGCTTCCGTACATGGAAAGAGGGAATGATTTTTCGCCGGTCCCATTCTTTTAGCCCGTCCGTCGGGGCTGCGGATGGCATGGTATGAGCATGGCAACGTCTGATTTTTTAATTTAGATTAAATTATGTATACGTAAATGTGTAAATATTTCACATTTTGGTTCACATCGTACTGTTTTTATCCCCATTCTGTTCTCCGAAAGTGGATAACACAGGGGACCCAGTTTTTATTAATATGTAGACATTGGTTAATGAACAGTTTTATCAGAAACGAAACCTGCTAATTTCAATTCAATTTAAAGCCTACAATAAATGACCACCGTTAACCATTGTAAATTCTGTTAAACTTACGTGAACATGATGTACTTATGTTCTATGTTCACAGCAGAACATACGGCGCTTCACAATAGCTGACCATAAAAGGTGCCATCTTTAGGCCGCTTTAAATGCCTACATTGTGGTCCTCATACAAAAGACCTTCTCAGCTTAGTGTTGCCAAAGAGATTTTTCCCGGTATCTAGGTAGAATATTTTCATATTTTGTTTATTATTAAAAAAAGGATGTAATGAAGTTTTAGTTTCTAAAAATTTTACCGGTCGTGCGGCGGGATAACGCGGGTAAATTCTGTTGTGTAATTCTGAATCGGCCGCTCGATAGGTTGACAGTTATTTGAATAATTGAAGAACCTAAGTTATATTTACGTTTAAGATTAACCTACTACTGAAATACAAAGACTTCTGAAATATAATTATATTTTCTTTTTTAATGTTTGATATTTTATTTAACAAATAATAATACTACGTATATCTATGTACACTAAGAGTGGATTTTTGATCCGTAGTAAGGTAACCAATGGTTAACATCTAGCAAATTTTGACCATTGGTTAGAATTTGTTAATTTTTAACTATTGTTTACTTTAACTACGGATCAAAAACCCACCCTTAGCCTTAAAAAAAACAAAATAAAGTGAGTAATAAAAAGTTATAAATTAACCTACCTACTACCTACTTATATTGAATCATGTAAAAATAATTGCTACGCTAAAACTACACTATGTAAAATGACATGTAAAAATTACTTCCAGGTTGACTGGTAGATAATGCTTCATAGCATTAAGTCCGCTTTGTACATTTATTTTTGTGCTAAAGTATAAATAAATAAATACTTATTCAAAACTGCCTACATTTAGAAGTCTTTTAATTTTTGCTCCAAAAATAGGCATGTAATTTATTTAGGTAATAAACTATTAAGATACGTGCAAATCATCACCATCATCATTATCAGCTTGTATTAGTCGTGAATAATTATTGTAAATCATTAGCGTCTCAAAAATCTAACTTTTCTTACTCTGCTTTTGAAGGCGTCTTGAAAAACTATTGAGTGTGTTGAGGAGATTTGAAAGCTACATTCTGGCAACACCCCTTACTCAACGGAACCACTTCCCTTGCATACAAATGTAGTGACAAATAGTTCTGAAGTAACCAACGCTTTGTTCGTGAGACATGTTAATTTAAACAGTTAGGACGATTTATTTTTAACCGGCCAGTAAGCCTGCTTTGAATTTAGTACCAGTTAGTTTATTTATTTACTAGCTGACCTGCCCCGGCTTCGCACGGGTTAATTAGTTTTACACCTTATCTCAGTCTAAAGGAAGGGAGAAGAAAAAGAGAAAAAGATGAATGCATGAAACGCTGAAAGGAGGCAGGTGCTTCTTTTCCATAGTACAGGATAGGAGTGGCTTTGAACCTAATACTGAAGGTTGAATGTCTGTAATTTCTAAACCAACCGACGACCTAAGGGACAATATTTAAAACACCCCCTTTTCAACAAAAAATAATGAATGAAATCGGACCACGCGTTAATGAATTACAAATAAGTACATATTTTTACTTTCATCCCCTCTCCCGCGACAACTGTGCTGAATTTCGCGATTAAAAGTATCCTATAGCCTACCTCGTAATATGAACTCAAATCATGCCAAGTTTCATTTGAATCCATTCAGTAGTTTCGGCGTGATGCTCAGCTAAGATACAGACAGACAAAAATGAAAAAAAAATGTAGTTTTGGCTTTAGTATCGATTATAGAGAGACCTCCAAAAAATTTTTCTAAAATATCTTTAATGTGCAGAATTTACCCTGCTACAGTTTTATTATAAGTATAGATTTATATGAAAAATAAAGAACAGAGTTTACTAAAACTTAGAACTGCAGCCTCTTGTGAATATCCAATTAAAAACTTACTCTATGTTTCCGAGTAATTATTGTGAGAAAGTTTCGTCAACCCTAAAAGTAGGTGTATTACGCTTTGAGCAAATCTCGTTTACGTTTTATATATTTACCGTAAGTGTATCAAAATGCTGGTCATTGTTGGCAATATCGCAGGTAGAATGATCAATCACGAGGCTGCTCGTCGTCTTAAATAGGGCGAATTCTGTGGTCATGGCCTGACCAAGTGAAAGAAGTCACCGTCTCATAGCAGATTTTCACAGGCCATGAGGATGACCAAATAGATCGAAGTTGATGACGACCGTTGGTGATGTCTGATAGATCCTGTGACCACAATCCTTAGTAATGAGGAACAGACCAGAAACAGTGATTTAATATGTGCTGCACTGCATATATACAAGGTTCTAAAAGTGACGGAAAAAATGTTCTTTTCATTTCGTCTGAAAGTTAGAATGCTACAAGGTAATTTTGTGTAGTCTAAAATAACAGATTCCAACATAAGATCTATAATCCTATATCGATACCTTCAATTAATAACCCGTTGTAGCTGTAGACCTTTTGTCAAACTGCAAGCTAATCTGCGACTAAGCGGTTAGGGCAATGCTAAGCAATTTACTGAACGACCGTTAATTCATAGTAAGTACCAGTTGGATTCAATTGAGAAAGGGCTGGGAAACGGGTCACTGCATTTTATGGCTGCGGTAAAGAGCTTGTGATGATACAGTTTTGGTATAGGTACGAACTTACGAAGTTGTAATCGTAGCACCATTGACATAATTATTACTAATTGCGCCCCGCAGTTTCCCCGCGGATAAAAAGTAGCCTATGCGTGAATCCAGCGTATAAGCTATCTGCATTCAAAATTTCATCGAAATTGGTTCAGTAGTTACAGAGATTAATAAGTAACAAACATTCACACAAACAAACTTTCGCATATATAATATTGTTAGGAATCAGGATAGGAAGGATTAGGATCTATGCGTAGTAGGTGCAGACAAAATGTAATAAAATCTTGGACGAATCGTGGATGATTCGTCCCAGAAAATGTATAATAAGGTGGTTTTGTTATTCTGTAGGTAAGTATATATAATTTTTACAGTGACCCGACCTTGATTTTTTTAGATACTTACGCCGATCCAACGGGTTACTCCCGCAATACCCTGATCCCCGAGGCCCCTGTCCTGTAGGACCACGAATACGATAAAGATCGATCACAAATCATCATATTACTAGTCTATCAGAGAATAAGTAACTACGAATGATAGGTTAGTTAGGGAATCCCAGTTAGAGTTCAGCTACGTAAGTAGTCTAATCTAAATAATAACAGCACTCTACCAAATTTAAATACCATCGCAAGCAGTTCCTATAGCCTGCCACCGCTTGACTACAAAACCCACAAAAAATTCTAATGTTCTATCAAAACATAATCATATTACGCCGGTCCTTTGTGACTCAGACTCTCACGGGCCACAAAAAAGATAAGGCTGGGACTACACGTGGAATCTTCGATGTTCACTAATCGAAGGTAGGTACATATTTTACTGTTCACATCGACAACTGGAAGACTTCTACTGCTGAACACAGCCCCCTCCACAAAACGCCACTTAGGCACGCTTATTATAGACAGGTTTGCCATAATCACATACTTTGGCAGGTGGCTAGGTGATCACAGAAGATTTTAATGTACAGAGGGTAACGGTGCTGCACATCCCCTGGATATTACTTTAGCCAGCTCTTACGACAACTATAGAATTTCAAAAGTACAATGAATAACGTCGTTCGTTGAAAGTCAAAGGGTCTTTTTTTCAGACTACTTTTGAAAAAAAACCCTCCATTTTAAATTTCATCTAACTCCCCAGAAAAGAAAATTTAATCATCGAGGTACAATAAACCAACGTTCTTTGGTTATGGTGAATCTGGATAGCGTTTTCTCTTCTTCTGCCATCCCTTTTACCCTCCCATCCTGTTTGCCTTTTCCCATTTGTTATTGGGGTCGGCTCCCAATCTAACCTGTAACGGCGAGCTACCAGAATTACACGAGCGACTGCCATCTGACCTCGCAACCCATAAGGGACCAGTAACAGGGATGGTTAGATCAGGCGTCAGATTCTATCAGGCGTCTGACTACCCGTAACGATTGCCATAGAATTGTTCTTATGACAACTGGGACCTAACGGCTTAACGTGCTCTCCGCGAGGCACGGAGCGATGGCATCGAAAACTGCACATAACTTACGAGATAAGACATTGGTGCACATCGCCAATTCCCCATCCCACCCCATTTACTAGACTATTTAATTTTATTCACTCTTGAATTATTGCCACTATTTTATAAATGAATTATTATTTACAAGCATTTCGCCTGATCAGCGTAATCCTGCTCGTCTTCCCTTTACTTTTACAAAATGACTTTCAAAACTTAAAAAGCAATGTAAAATAATATAAATAAAACCCAGTCCAAGCAAATACTTATCCGTTGAGTCGTGATCTACAAATCGACAATGGAGTCCCGACCTAACTGGCTGCCCTAAGGAATGTGCGTTCCCTCACGTTTTGGTTTAAGTAGAGATTTGGTTCTTTCACGAAATACGAATCCCCACACTGGCCCGTTAGGGATTGCTTTATTTGTTACAAAAACAATAGAGATTTCGTTGCGGGTATAAAAAGAACGCCTATGGGAAACGTTGAAGGGAATATCGTGGAAGACCAGGGCTATTTTTCATTGACTGTGTTGAATGTAACTTTTATCAGATTATTGAAAAACTGGTTTTATTGTAAGAATAATAATTATTAAGTAGTTTATTTATTTATAATTTATGATCATGTCATGAATGGAAGATTCTTAGTTTGGTCCCGAAGAGTTATTAGTTATTATGTAGAGTACTTTCTACGCTGTAAAAGATTTTTTTTTGTGTGTAGCTATGGCATCAGTCAAAATCTCATCATTTTCATCAAACCAGTCTTCATGAATACGTGGCTTTACTCCGAGGGTCTCTGTGGCAGTATTGAGAACACAAGAGGATAAATCCTGCCATGTATCCTCTAGCTCACCGTTCTTTAAATCATCGATGATAATGGAGTCGTTCAAAGATTTTTTGTAAGTAGATTGAATTTCGGGTGATTCTAGTTTTTGCAAATTTAATATATTTGGTTTGGTTCTAGTAGGTCTGCGCGGTGGATGGAGTCTAAATTTAACCTTTACAATAAGAAGTCTATGGTCCGACCAACAGTTTGCACCACGCATTACACGTGTAACTCTAACTTGGGATATGTAGAAATGTAACTCCAAGCAGAAAAACGCAATTGATAAAATTAAGCAAAGTGCAAATGAACTAAGGAAATTAACTCGTACAGTCAAGGATGAATGGTGGCAGCGTAAAATCAGCTGGATACAATGGCTCTCTGATACGAACCAGATGGGAGCATTTTTCGGAGAAATCCGTAAGCTTGCTGGAACTCCGCACAGAGGAAACGCACCACTTAAGTCCATAGATGGTCTGCTCATAACTGACAAAGGACATGTCCTCAAAAGATGGGCAGAACATTTTAACGAACTGCTCAATGTAGATCGTTCAGCAGATCTCGACTACATTCGGTCATTACCTGAAAATGAACCAGCCAGTGCTCTTGATGAGCCTTTTTCTCTAGGTGAAGTTGTTCGTGCCATGAAGGCCCAACAAAACAAAAAGGCAGTTGGCATTGACAATCTACCTGGAGAATTACTAAAGTATGGTGGTGAAATTCTGCATGAGGCAATTGGGCATCTCTTCACTCGTATGTGGGAAGAAGAACAAATTCCTTCACAGTTTAAACTATCACGCATTGTGCCGCTCTATAAAAACAAAGGAGACCGAGCAGACTGCAACTCTTACAGGGGCATATCGTTGCTCTCAACCCCTGGAAAGATATTTGCAAGAGTACTTCTCAGCAGACTTTTACCGCTATCTGAGACCCTACTACCCGAAACCCAATTTGGATTTCGTCCCAACCGAGGTACCTGTGAAGCAATATTTTCATTGCGGCAGCTCCAAGAAAAAAGCAGAGAACAGGGGCAGCCTCTGTACTTTTGCTTTGTCGATCTGGAAAAGGCTTTTGACAGCGTACCCCGTGAGGCTTTGTGGATAATACTGGCGAAGATAGGCTGCACTGATAAATTTATAAGAATGATAAGACTTTTACATGATGATATGAAGTGCTGTGTGGCTGCGAATGGAGAACAATCGGAGTTTTTCCCAGTAACGTGCGGTGTTAAACAAGGTTGCGTTCTTGCTCCGACTCTCTTTGCTCTCTATTTCTCAGTGGTCGTCCGTGAGACCTTGAACAACATCACAGAAGGCATACATATCCGCTTTCGTACAGATGGAAGTGTCTTTAATCTAGCTAGGTTAAAGGCTCGCACCAAAGTCACTTACGACTTGATAACGGAGATTATGTATGCCGATGATCTGTGTTTTGCAGCGGAAACCTCAGAAGGTCTACAAGTCCTAGTGGAAAAACTTGACGCAGTGTGCTGCAGATTTGGTCTCAAAATCAGTATCACTAAAACGGAGGTAATGGAAATGGATGCCCCAGACCTGGCATCCTTGAATCTGCAAATCGGCGGGAAAGTTTTGAAGCAGGTGGACAAGTTTAAGTACCTGGGGAGTACAGTAACGGCCAAAGGCGACCTTGATGCGGAGATCAATAGCAGGATTGGTGCTGCATCAGCTGCTTTTGGAAAACTCCGGGTCAGGGTATTCCGCTCACACGATATTAAGCTAAGCACCAAAATCAAAGTGTACATGGCAATAGTTCTACCTAATATTCTATACTCTTCAGAGACGTGGTGCCTGTACCGCCGACACATACGCACACTTGATAAATTTCATCTTAAGTGCCTCCGCTACATCATGAACATCAAATGGTCAGATCGTGTCAGAAACACCGATGTACTACGACAAGCTAATATGTGTGGAATCGAAGCCTACCTTATGCGTCGCCAGCTGCGGTGGTGTGGACACTTGTCTCGGATGTCGGACGAACGAGTAGCAAAACGCGTTTTCTTTTCTGAACTTCAGAACGGTAAGCGGAAGCGCGGTGGACAGTTCTTAAGATATAAGGACGTTCAAAAAAGGCACATGAAGAAATGCAACATTGATCCTTCTTGCTGGGAATCGCAGGCGGAAAACCGCCCTGAATGGCGTCGAATGGTGCAGCGTAATGTAAACGCATTTGAAAGTGAAAGAAGGCGCGATCTTGATTATAAGCGAGACCAACTTAAAAGTAAACCGCCTTCAAATACCCAATATCATTATGTCAATGGTACTCTAACGTGCACTAAATGTGCACGTACATTTTCCGCAAAAATAGGGTATACCAGTCATATTAGAGCTAAACACCAAGGCTCCTAAAATAACAGAAAAAGGTCGCCGTGGCCGAAATCGGCCTGGATGGGTTATTATTATTATTTCTACGCTAAGTAGGCATCTTCCTAGGTACTATTAAGTATCCTGTGGTTAAGCCCTAACCTAAAAACTGCCTATAGGTATACATATAACCGTAATCTTATCTTGCCGTATCAAAGAAATGGCTCTAATTGTCAGACGCACCCGAATCACACCTTTATCTGTAGGTAATCATTTTGTTTACACCTTTGAAATGAGGTTAAAATATTAACAGAAACAGTAAAACCAAGACGTGTTTCCTAATTTGTTTAGCAAAAAATGTGATTTGCTAAATAAACCTTGAGATGTGATAGCTGAAAATAAAATTAGCGAACCAGTAAAAAACAACCTAAAGACTAGCTGCAAATAAAATGCTAACAACAGTGACATTAAAACATAAACAGCAGTAACTGGCCATCCAATAAAAAAAAACAGAAAAGTAATGAAAAAGAAGTAGGAAAAAGAACAGTGCAAAAAGTTTTAAAATGCCGTCGGTCCTGGACATAGGGCCATTCAGCCAGCCTGAGTGGAGTGACTCCAGCGACTCCGTGGAGCCGGCTCCATTGCCACAGCTCGGGTACTTTGTGCCGGTGCGGTGCAGATGCGAAAGGAGCTCGACGAGACACGTGTGCCGGAGAAGCAGAAGGTAAGGTGGTTCAAATAGATGAACAAAGTGCTATCAATAAAGTAAGTTAATCATAAAATCTTCTCCGTAGTTTTCTAACAAGAGAATACGGCCATGCAATTTAGGCATACCAGTATAGTTGCAAAATGATAGCTGTTGATATCAAAATAGAATTCAATAACATCTGCGTACCTATAAGTGGTAAACCTAGTCACTAGTAGCTAACTCTGACGATAAAGAGCGGGCTACTGGAACTTAGACAAGACAAGACAGACTGTAGACAAAAATTTGTGCTAGTGGTTTTGGCTACGTACTTTAAGCGGAAGAGGGAACCTAAATAGATAGGTACCTAAAGATTATCGCCAACAAAAACCTTCCTAGCCCAACCACTCTGTGCCTTGTGCTGGTGCTGTTGATTACATCAATGGTTGATCACAAATGGTTCGTAGAGAAAGAGCGAGACCAAGAGCAGTGACAATCATCATCGTAAGATATTTAATTGATCCCAACGGGTGTCACTCAATCATTTTTTCTACTTATTTTAAGCTATGGTCTCCTTGCCCACAGAGAATCTCCCCGATCTCGTCGCTCCATCTCGCAATGCTCGTGCAACAGCGTGTCTCGGCGGTCGTCGGCCGCGGCCTCGCCGATGCCGATGCCGCTGCCACCCCTCAACAACACCGTGGAGATGTATGTGGAACCCGTAGTGGAAGACGTGAGTACGCTCTGTTATTTCAATTCGTTGGATATGGAAAAGTTGCACTAGTTCCGTCAACCGAAGTACTGTCACTGGACGGTCTGATTTTGTCCAGTCACTCATCTATCACTGTCTATAAAAATGAATAGATTCTGTTTTTTTTTGTGTGGCGTTCATACTAACGCCTGAACCGATTTAGATGTTTGCGTTCAGATTGCTTATCTTCAAACAGGCATAGGGTTTGACATCAAAACCGGGTAAATTGCTCGTTTTATATTATGTATAGGTACATCGTCATCATCATCATCATCATTTACAGCCTGAAGACGTACACTGCTGAACATAGGCCTCCCGCAGAGCACGCCACCTTGAGCGGCTGCTCGCCTCCTGCATCCATCGGCTCCCCGCGGCTTTCACCAGGTCGTCCACCGAGTGGGGGGCCGGCCTACACTGCGTCTTCCGGTTCGTGGTCGCCACTCGAGAACCTTTCTTCCCCATCGGTTGTCAGTTCTATGAGTGATGTGGCCTGCCCGTTGCCACTTCAACTTACTAACTCTAAGAGCTATATCGGTCGGTTGTATAGGTACATACATACGGGTTAAATTATGGGTGGAAACTGCGGGATACCTCTATTTTTATGTTATTATACTACCGGTTTTCGGTATAGTGCCCTAGTGTAGCAAGCAGTACGACTAAGCTTAGGTTAAAAATCGGGGATTAGATCAAATATTACTAAAAATTTTATCGTAAAAAAAAATCGTATCGTAGAATCAATATGAGATCGATTTTGTTTCCTTAAAGGTTCTTGGGGTCTCCGCTTATATTCGTTTTGACCATTCCTTGCTTTGGGATTCTTGTTTATTGCCAATTTTATTACTAATCGACTTTTATAACCTTTGTATTTTCCTTTCTTCGTAAAGACTGTCACAAGACAAACAGTTGCATAACATAAATTTTACAAACTGAAAAGCCAAGATATTATAAAGTAGACAAAGATTAAGTTTCAGTGATTTTATTGAGCAATCTCTTTCTTATTTGGCACCTCCCGCTTAACAAGCGATCCAATTCTAATCCTGGAAGCAAATAAATTTCGAGTCAATTTCTCATTTCTTGAGGCAATTTAGTTCAATCGTTTATCATGTGGCTAAAATAGACTTGCTTTTAGCGCCTTAAGCGACAAATTTTGCTCCGGAAACCCATTTTAGGCACAATTTATAGGTCTACGGAATCTTTTCAGCAGTGAAAAAGGAAAATTACACGTTGTAGGAGAAATATCGAGGCTTCCGTCATGGGCGATAGGGTTAAAAGCTTATAGAAGTGTAAAAGTTGCTCCTTTAAATAACTTTGGGTGAAATGTTGATAAGTAATGTGAAGGTTTTTATCTTACAACAATACTATATTAAATATTAAGTTATGGAGAAAAAAATAAAAACGTAATGAAACAAGAGCAGATGGTAAAAATTCAAAAGAACTTACCACTATTAGAATTCCAAACCAATTGAGGAATAATGTACAAAATAATTTAGTTTGACTGCGAGCGAAGCGAAATGTCACTGAAAGAGAAGTTTGTAGAGATGTTAGGTTACGAAATTTTAGCTTAACTGTAATAGTTTTCTCAATAGAGGCTGGATTAATACTGCAGTGCATTTTTACATCTGATGATGTTTCACGTCATTGGTAAATTGCAAGATTCCTACAACACAACATAATATACGTCTACTTTCTCGTAGCAAATTATAATCATAACTAATACGGACTGGGCTTTAGAAGCCTTACACTTTGCCTCACCCGAGACCCGAACCGAGCTACAGGAAAATTTGACAGAAAGGAATTACGTGTTGTATCTTCATACATCGAATTGCTCAGATTTGTACTTGTCTAGGACCTTCCTCATGGATTTAGCGATGTGTTCAGGTTTGCTGTAGAAATATTTGTGTTGGCTGCTGCCCTCTTCGTTGATAATGTGTCTGTCGACTGATCCTTGAGGTGTTAGGAAGATGATACTGAAAGGAGGCTTGCAATTATTTATAATACGCATCCGAACGAACCGGAAGACGTAGCGTTAAGAAAGAAAGAAGGTCAAAACTGCGGAGACCCATTTGGATGCAAGAGGCAAGTAAAGCCGTTCAAAGTGGTGCGTGCTCTATGGGGTAGGCCTATGTTGAGCAGTGGATGTCTTCCGGCTCGTGATGATGGTAATGAATGATGTGTTTGCGCAGGACACGCTGTCTCGCAGAAGTTGCAAAACCTAAAATCGTTTACACGAGTACAGTAAAAGGCATCCAAATCCCTACCCCTAATTCCCTACTAATATAAAAAAGTAAAAAGTCTGTTTATCTACACCACTATTATAAAGAGGAAAGATTTGTATTTTTGTGTGTATGTTTGTAATGAATAAACTCAAAAACTACTGTGCCGATTTCATAAATTCTTTCACCATTGGAAAGCTACATTCACCCTGAGTAACATAGGCTACACCACTACACGTGCGAAGCCGGGGCAAGCCGCTAGTACCTACTTTATGTAATGTATGTTAGTTGGTTTATTTGTCTGGCTTTCATTTGAAAACGCAAAAATGGTTTAACTATTTTGATGAAATTTTACTCACAGATTTACTAACACAGACCTACCGAGACGATACATTTATCCCAAAAAATTTGAATTAGTAAAATTGATGGAATGCAGATGAAACCGAGGAGCAGTAGAAAATAATGTTTATTCCCAAGATGTGAATTTTAGTCCCATCTTACCGTGGAATATAGGTACCGTCAGGTGCGAATGAATTTTGCACAGGTTCGTCATCATCGACCAAGTTCACCATCACAAAATGCTTGCTCAAGTTCTGTATCTCCGGAGAGTTCGCAAACTTCGGCTTCAAGTTCTTGCAAGCCGAGCACCAGGACTTATGGATGATGACCATCACCGGTTTCTTATGGTTGCTGGCAATCCGCAGCCCTGACTCCAACGACCCTGCCCACACGTAATTGTTCCCGAAACCATTGTCTTTTCCCGAAATATTTGAACAGTGAACCTTATTGAAAATCAACGCAAATAGGGTTCTTGCGATACCGCCAGCAGACATAATTTTGTAATGGATCGAATTTGTGGCCTGAACGGTTGCTGAATGTCGAGGCTATTCACATTTTAACAATTTACTTTCACGTTTATCATCGCCAGAAAAAATTACTTCTCTTGATCGTTGGCCATTTTGACACAAAAGTCATGCAAAAGTCAAACAAAAGTAATGAATTTGATTTTGAACTTTTTTTGAAGCCTTCAATCACGTTGGTCGAGGCTGCTAGTGCCATCTAGCGGATCACTTCAAAACTCGTAGTTTGTGTTATGTTGTGAGCTTTGTAGCTTGAGCGGCGATGGTTGCATTCGAGTACTTATGTGCGGTTTTAAAATCTCTCTTAGCGTTTTTAAGCCCTGCCCAGAGATGGCGTCATAAGCGTTTTCGCGGCGTAGTGGCTTGTTTCTGTGACGTAGTCGTACATAGCGATGGCGTGGCGTAGTGAGTGAGTTCAGGGGGCGTACCGTGAGCTCTTAGCGCGATTCAAAACAGAGCCTACACTGGATCGCTTGTCAAAATCCCCATACAAAAAAAACAAAGCGATCCAATATAGGCTCTGTTTTGAATCGCGCTAAGAGCTCACGGTACGCCCCCAGGACTGGTTCAGCTCCCGTCGCGAAACATTTAATTGCAGAGATTATACTGGATTGCTTCTTTGCTTATTACACTACTGAAAATCAAAATACATTTACTTTGGTTTTCAGTAATGTATACGCTCATTCTTTTATTGAAAAAGCACGGGTCTACAGAATGAGACTAGGTACTAATTACTAAGCATTTGTACCTAGTTAGTAGAAAATTTGACTTTCGTGAACAAAAGGACTGATCGACGTACACCCATAGACTTAGAAATAGGGCGAATTCTGTGCGTAGACCAAAGATACCAATGGCGTATACCATACTACACATACACACCGACATTGGAACTCAAAAACCACAGACAGAGAGAGAATATTTTCATTACTCTCTCGTATGTATACATATGTGAAAAACTGAAAATTTGAAATATGATTTTGACGAAACTGAATTAGGTGGTAAAGTGTTTCACTTATCCCTCCGTTTCACTTACCCCACTGGACCTTACCTATTTATAATAATTTGCCACTAAAACATTGCGACCATATGTTTTGGACGTTTTGACCACAGACCTAGATATTTCAATACATTTTACACATTGTGTCCATGATACAATCAATCGTTTGGACATTTTGACAGGACACCCAATTGGACTCTAAATCATAAGAACAACAAAGACCTTGATAATTCAGAAATAATAAGCAGATCTACATAATTCCAGTAAAGTAAATATACTTATTCTCTCTTTGCAAAGTCGACGCTGCAAACAATCGTCACGTAAGCATCTCGAAATGCATAATGAGAGAACTTTTCAAAGTCGATAGCGCGGAACGGCGCTAGCGTGTGCGCATGTTTTTCTCTCATTTTCATCTAAATACATAGCTATGTCGATACGTCGCGCTCCACGTACCCTATTGGGAAAAGCAGATAAACTATGATAATTAGATGTAATGTGCACATGTTGGTATCTCTGCATTCCCGGGCACAACACAACACGCATTTCATACTGCGACAACAATAAGGTCGCCCGCGCGTTCCGCCTCTAACAACGAGGTCCTAAAGATTCAAATATTTGCACAAATATTCATCTTTTAGACTACCTCGTTAATTAAAAAGCTGCCAGAAATAAAACTAACCCTCAGTCGGTTTATTTTTTAATTTAAAAATAAGATCGATTTACTGTACTCTGTGTTATATTTTCGCGCGTACCGTTTGGTTTTTCTGTCGCGAACGTGCGTACACAAAGAAGTTCCGGCCAGTGTTTGGTGCAATGATCAACATGTATGGGAACCATGGGCGGAACAGGAGTCTATACGGCACCGTCCGGTCCCTAATGCCTGCGAGGACGACGCCTATCGCCTCCATGGAAGACATTTTGTACACCCCGCCATACTTCTACCACATTCCACCGCCTCAGCCGTTGAACACTTTTCCTGGAAGAAAAAGACGAAAAAGAGTAAGTTCATTGACTTTTTAAATATCAACTCTATAGAGTGCTCTATCTACTAACGCCACTAACGCACTACCATAAGCATAGATATTATAATAAGAGTACCATAAACTACTGAGAAGTTCCCTATAGATCAAGAACTGAAAGATTGTGTCTATGCTACAGAAGACATTATATGTCCTAGCTTAGGACAGCGCTCATAGACATAAGACTTTGAATCCCGCTGTATGAAAACGGATAGCGAATCATCCAAGGTACCAAACCACTCGGTTATTGTGGCGTACCATGGGCAAAACCATAGAATCATATATAGCTAACACTTAGTAAAGCTAGCTTGCAGTTCTGTGGGCAAAACCTATGCACAACCTTTCTATTTTGTGACCTATGTCTTCATTTTTCATAAGTGGGTGGATTATAGAGGAAAGTCATCTAACAAAAGTCAATAAAGGTTTGCCCAGAATTCCACAATAAACGGTTGATTTGGCCAGCCATTTTCATCCAGCTAACTATTCCTAAGTCGTAGGATTCGTACTCGTAGGGCGCCGTTCTTTCGTAGACTTCGTTCCAAACAGTCCGCCCTCAGTTCGTGATCAATCAGAAACGTTTCAGATTTTTTAATGCTATCAGGTAGGTAGTAAACAAGCATACGACCCTCCTGATGGAAATTCGTAGCCGATATAGACATCTGTAACGGTAGACGTGCCACTAATACGCTGCGTATGCAAATACTCTTTTCACCCTTCTTTTAAAATACTGCATGTTATAACTCCCTGGAGAAGGACCGCTGGTGGAAGCTCATATGCACAATACAAGTACGGTACGCCATTGTGTATTAAAAAATATAAAGTAATTTAAGCATATACTTTGCCAGTTATTATGGATCTATTTCTTGGTAGCAGCCAGCTCATTCGTCCTCTGCCGCTCTATGACCTGAGACATCAAATTGTAGGAAACGTAGAAAGATGCACCGAACACAGTCGCATCAATGACAACCCTTCGAAAATTCATATTCAGTTTAAAAGTTTAATGGATTACAATATTTTTAATATTTTACGTTATTTACGTATTACGCGTTTGTTTGGGTCATTTTAGGATTTTTGACAGGTCTGTGGATTTTTGTACTTTTTGACTTTTCTGCTCAAAGAAGAAAGGAAAGTTGAAGTGTGTCAAAGAGGCGAGAGGATTGTCAAGATCGAGAATTGAGGATATAACCTTCTTGACTTTATTTGGCTTCTTTTGAAACGTCTGTGTTCATGTGGTGTTCATTCCACCTCCTATGACGAAAGAAGTAAATCCTATGAACTGTGCCTACGAAAGACTAGGCGGTATGGTCTCATGACTTTAGCCTGCCCAATAGGGCGAACAAAAAAAAAACATTCCACCTTTCCACCCACAGACCCATAGAGAAATTAACTGCAGACCACAGACCAGGTACAGATCTGTGCCGCAGACCTAGGCGTTTGACCACTTGTCCACATACCTGTACCTGGCGGATGGTGGGTTGCGATGCGAGATTCGGAGATCATCCGGAGAGTCTCGGGGAAACAAGAGGTTATTTTTGAAGAGGTTCATCTCGCAAAAGTTATGTTATGCTGCATTATTATAACTATCTTTTATTTGCATGATGCATACTTATGCATCATGCAAAGTTAACAAACTAGGAGTACCTAATACACCAAATAGAAATAACCAAAACGAAAAACTATTTTCAATAGATTTTCTGTAGCCAATTTAGTCGATCCCCGTACGTTTCTCACTCATACCCACAGAATTCGCCCTATTTACAAAAAAGTCTTTGCTCATACCAGATTTCATGCAGAAATCACGAAGTAATATATGTACATGTCAATGAGGTACTGGGATAAAACCTCTCAAATAGTTTAAGTAAGTAGTTACTAGCTAGCTACATATTACTGATCTGTGGTTACTAGTGGGAATGAGCCTATGGGTAATTATCTCTTTATTCTTACTAATATGTTTTTATTTATGTTTGTGTGGCTTTAGATTTTTGATTACCTACACAGATAACTTATACTACCGCTATCGACATGAAAAATGTAACCCAGAAAATAAAGATCAATGGGACAATAAAGAGTGAAAATGCGGGGCGCTACAATTAGTCTCAAAAGTAAAAACATATATTTAAAAAAAAGTAGGTTGAAAGCTAAATGAGAATACGATGAGATTAATTTCAGAAAAACGTTTGAATCATATCCTAATCAGTTAACATGCGCCAGTTGTTATCAAATGTGGGCGTAACCTGACAGTGACTTGTTATAAATAGACCTAAATACTTTATTATAATATAGATTTTTTTGTAGCTATTTAATGTCACCCCATCTCTTCCCGTTGGTGCCGTAAGAGCCGGCTAACGGGAAATCCAGGGAATGGGCAGCATTTTCCTCGGTATATCCGGTAATATTTATCTATTCTGTGGTATAACGTTAAAATCTGCGATCACCAAGCCGCCTGCCAAGCGTGGTGATCAGGCAAATTCCCCTCCTATGATAAGCGTCAGTGGCGTTTTATGGGGGAGGCCTATGTTCAGCAGTGAACGTCTTCCGACTGATAATGTGATGTGATTGAATATTTGGAGCGAGTGTAGCTCAGTGGCAGCCCAGGGGACTTTCAAGCTGACGCACCCAGGTTCAAATCCAGCTAGGTCCTGCACCAATGACATTCAAGTTATGTTCGAATCTTGCAGTCGCCTTACAACGTTGAAGGAAAACATGGCGAGGAAACCGGTATGTCCAAGAACCACAATTCTAGAACATGTGTCTTCCACCAACTCGCACTTGGCCAGCTAGGTGAACTCTGGCCTACACTCTCTCCATGTGAGAGAAAGCCCAGTCCCAGCTGTGGAAACGTATTGGCCTGCAAATGACGATCGATTTAATATTTCGGTATCTGTGTACCCTACACCTACAGCCGAGCACACGTCTCCATCTCTTTCTCTGGCATTAAAATTATGTGGTCCCACTAAGTTTATTACAAGCTTGTTACAACTAGGAAAATGAAAGGTGATAACTTTTATAGAAGGGTTATAATAAAATTTAAACCACAAAATAGTATTAGAAACGGAGAACAGAGTTTAGGAGATAATTCGAGGGTGAATGCTTGTTGAATTTACCCAAGCAAGGGTACTGTGCCAACAGTTGACAACATATTTCCGAGGTTTCAGTTAGATTGAGTGATAACAACAATCAGCAACCTCTTGCATTTCAGTCAACTGTAGCATATTAGAATCACCAGTGCTTTGATTGAGAGGTAATCAAAGCACCAGTGTATATAATAGTTAATTTATTATATAAGTAATCAATAATTAACACAAAAAGCTTAATAACGCCTCACTACAATGATAAGTCAAATTAAATGTCCATCGCTTTTTATCACGGAGGGGTAACACCTAAGCTTCTACTGTTCATTCTGAATTACTTAGAATGTCCACTCTTTGGTCTTGGAGTTTGGGCATTGTTCTCGATGTACCACCGTCAGTTCTGTGGTCTTGTGACTTCGTCGTGGACGTTCTAGTTTGGGCCCTCCGAAACAGCGGCAATAAGGGTATTTTGAACATGCCGTACGAGTATGCAACACAAGAAGTCATAGACATAACCAATACTATAAATTTCAATTGTTCTCTTTTATCCATTTCAAGGCTTCTAAATCCATTACAAGCTATTGGATTTTATTGATGAATTTAGTTAGATCTTTGTCCAAAAGTCAAACATGTCAAGCTGACGTGTAATTTTGAAAAGTCACGGACAATTTTGGTCCTCTGCTTGTCTTCTCACGAGAGGTTCCTGCATTGGTGTTCTTGTTTATGATTCAGTTCTTGAATAGAATGCCTACTGCTGGCTCTATAAAATGTTCACTGCTCTACTGCTTGAAGTTGGAATTCACCATTAGGATTTCTCGAGAATCTTTAGAATTTACTTTTGCTGGCTAACGTAGTAATGATACGCAGCGACTACAGTTATAGAAACTGCTAGAGCTTTGGCGTATTGCTGCATGTTACAAATTGATATCAAAATGCACAGAATTCGCCTAACGTCAAAAGGATACGAATACAAAGTCACAGCTACTATAATTAAGAGCCACCTGGATTATATATAAAAAGTGTAAAACTAGATGGTTGAGGAAATTTTCTGGTTATTGCCATTTAATAATAACTAGCTGACTCAACAGGCGTTGCCCTGTCTATACAAAAATCCAATAGAAAATGTTTTTCTTGAATTTGATTGGCAAAGCTGAGTTTTTTTTTTTCTTTTTCAATTTTTAATAGCCAAATCTGTCCAGCTGTTCTTCGTGCCATAACGGAATTTCATTTTCATTTATATAGAAAAGTAATTCCAAATCTATGATTCCAGGGGAATACGTATGAATTTGGCAGGAAGAAAAGCCGGAAGCATCGCCATCCGTACACATGCTCAATTCTATGTGCTCTGCCGCATGCCACTTTTTTGCACATGTTATATTTAAATCCCATATAAATATTATATTATGTAGATACCTCCAAATCGTTGTATTTGGTCGTAACACTACAGGGATAATAAATTGCATAGAATAGATAAACAGTACTATGTAGTTAATATACTACCTATTAATATACTACCTCTATTACTTCTATTCCTAGGATCAATTTAATTAACGTTTTTAAACAGAAATAACACTTTCTGAATCGAAGGAAACCACGATTAGTATTTTTTGTGATTAGTATATTTAGTTTCAAAATTTTAAAATGGATTCTGTTTCGTCCCCAAAGGATAGTTTCTTGTTGCTCCTGCTTTGTAGTTCCACTAATTTCATAGGCTTTGGGTAATTGCGCCCGTTTTAAAATATCTTATTCACATGGCTTCGGCTTCGGAGGTTCATATTCGCGCGGGCATGGTCCCGGTTTAGAGCACTTCGTCTTAGTTTTAGTTGGGGTATCACATGCTTGGCGAGGCCCGATTATTTTAGAAGTGTCTTTTGGTGGACTCATCATGCCGTATGAGTAGCACATAGCCATCGCGCTTGAAATAGCTACACCCCATAGCTGAAGGAGCCCCTTTTTGTCCCTAGAGTCTAATGGGCGGGGTAATGCATCTTCTTTATCCTTGATTATGGATTTGAAGTAATTTATGCTGGTCTTGTACCAAAGGTGGGTCGGTTTGAGTCCCTTATTCATCTTGTATTTTTATTTTTTGAGGGGTCAATAGGAATTTGGATGTCTTCTATCAATCTGGGGCTTGTTTGTATCCATTGCTATTAGTGCGTGGCCATGAGATAAATGTCCGAAGAAGGCTGTAAATAAAGAAACATAAATATTAATAACTAGCTGCGACCCTTGGTTTTGACCCGCTACTGTTACATTTTCTTTGACCCTTCTCTGATCTGTGTGTGCAAATTTCAGCGCTGTGGTTTCAGCGAAGCCGTGAAAAGGTGACAGACTTACAGACAGACCGACACAGTACGGACGTACATGGGTGGACGTAAAGTTGAAACATGTTAGATTGTATGATAAGACTTGCACACTTAGCTTGGAATTATGAATTTACGTATGCAGTGTAGGTAATAACTATTCCAAAACTGGGTACTTTGATGAAAGAGTGAACTTGTTACGCATACAAATTTAAAATACACATTTATCATCACGGCCACCGCTTTTTATCCCAAATTGTTGCGATACATGATATGAATGCAGATGTCGTCACAATGAATAGGATATCGTGTTTGTTCATCACATTATTGTTATTTGTAAATATTGGGTGCAATTGGGTGTAATATTTTTAAATTTTTTTTATAGGTGTCAAAGGTTTTACTTTCACATCTTATGGTGAAGTTTTGTGTTCCGACCTCTTTGTTATTAAAGTCTGCAAAACAGCTAGAAAAGGTTGTAATTTATACCAAACAGGTCAACATCTCGTACTTAAACCGAACAAGGTGTTAAGCTTCTAAGAGTTCTATGCCCTACCTTAGAGCTTACGTAATTAAGTGGCTCCGTTTAGTTTGTTTTAATTATGTAGTATCTGACCATGTACGGTTCCGGTTGTCGGTTATAGCTCCATGCCTCAGAACAATGTCATTTCAAGGCTGAACAAAGACGAATGACCACATGTATGCAGCTTGAGGTACATACAATACAACTCAACATTTATAGAAATATATCATCGAAAAAAAATGCCAATTACATCGAACAAGACCAGGTAAGAATAACCCCGGATCGCAACAGTGTGCGTTCACTGACGGGTCTTTTCATCGTGGTCTCGTGTATCTATTGATCTCGCGCGTCTGTGTGAGTGGGTCCCTGCGCAGGAGTGTCCCGTGTAGAGGTTAGCTCTAGTGGCCTTCACCAGAGGTGCATTGGGACCGGTTCGATTTGTCGAATCTCGACCGATTCGGTGATTCATCGAATACACAAAGACTGATCTTTCCGAAAGTGCTACAATTCTCATCAACTTTAACCATTATGTATATGTACTAACTTGATGAACACGTTTTTAATTCATAAAGCAAATCGGCCCGTTAATTCCAACCGGTAGCGCAAAGGAATTCCTACGTGATAAGTATTTTAAACGTGCTAATGGTTATTTAGATTTGGCGACTTCGCAATGCTTGTTGTGGTTCCAAACTAAACTTTCAAGCTCCGAGTGTCGAGTCCGCGCCGTGCCTCCAAGTAGTGGGAGAGCAAAACCTGTAGATACTGTCCGTGTGCTTCGAGACGGTGTACCTGCCTCGCTCGTCGTCCCTTTCACTCGTGCAGTGAAAGACACAGAAGCAAGAGCCTCCGTTTCACCGCACCACTCTGGTATGCAAAGATTGATAGCGTTATGACCATTCGGTTTCGAGAGGGCCCAGAAATCACGCACGGTTAACTTTTCGCCGCCTGGCGTCCTTACGCGCGGCCTGCTAACAGCTTGTGCTTTACAAAATTTGTGGAGAAGTTCAGTTTGCATCGTAATGTCATTACTGCGGTTTATTGATTCAGTGTAACTCGTTAGAAGTAAGCCAGTGAAGCCTTACTGAGGGTCAGGCGCCGATGTGTTCGCCTATTCCTGTGGATACGTTTTTCTGATACTCGAGTGGTGTATTGTGGTGAAATGTGTTGTTTTATGTACTAGTTCGGATGATGTTTAAAGAGACATGGATCCAATGGCATCTGACAACGGATTAGTGGTCAATAATTTGAACCATGTCCGGAGTGACTCGCAGGTAAGCCGCTCGCCTCAGCCTCAGTAGGTATCGATGGGGCAAAACACGTTTGATGTTGCATGCCTATGAAATAGTGCAATGACTCTTATTTCGATATATTTTAACGTTCCCCTTCCTTAAAAATTCACACATCTTAGGTAGATACTTATCTATTACTAAAAGTTTCTGTGTCATTTATAGCAGGTACTTAAACAATATTGTTCAGTTTACTGACTTCCAACTTAGGTACTTAAAAGTATTGGGTATAGGTGCCCAAGTAATTATATAAGTGAAGATTTATGATTAACATCAATATCGCCTGCTTGGGAATAATTTTTAAAATAAAAGAAAGATTTGAACCATGAATGGTAGGTATGTGAACCTGCAACCAATACGTCCCTAAAGTCGGGGTGACAATTGATTTCATGTCCTAAATAAACCTTCACCTAATTGATTCCAAGTTAAATAAGTATAGGTGGCTAAAATAATTTATTACAGTGTGATTTCACTGTAATAACTTTGTCTATACCTCCAAAAAGACACTTTAGTGCCTACCTAACCTCTACCAATTGCAAAAACTTGTCGTCGAAATAAAACAACAATGTTAGTCTCTAAAGTTGTTTTATTGTGTCATTGTGCAATTCACAATATAGAAATAGCCGTATGCTCCTCGAACAAGTTTCTAGTGTTATGTTATGCGCGACCATTACCTAGCGTTTATGTCGCGGACACCACAATGTCAATGTGTAAGTCCGTGGTTGTCTTAGATTAGGCATATCATATGAGGTGGTTGTAGTCAGGGGAGGGGCAACCTTGGTCGACTTAACCATCCACAATTTTAACAGTGGAATAAATAAAACAAAAGACGAATTCCATAGGTACCTACACTGTCAAGAAAACCCGCGAAATAAAAAGTATTCGCTAAAGGATTCTACTTACTCCACCTTAAAGTGAATACTTAGGTACCTACCAGTACCTACCTATGTTGTACAAAATCACATCGGCCCATTACGTATCTAGATTACTGCTAGGGTACGGGTCTTCTCTCACAGAGAGAGACTGTAAGCCATAATCGACCACACTGACCACACTGCATACAGTGTGGTCAGTGTGGTCGATTATAGCCAGCCAGGCCATAGCCTGGCCAAGCTGCTGGCTGGCTTAAGGCTGGCTGGTGGATGACATTGACACCATTTGTCTTTAGAAATTTTTGTCAATTTCCCCCAGCCGTTTGGTGTTGAGACCCTGGGTCCGTGGGACCGGGAGCTCATCGCGTTTTCCAAAGTCTATCAGAGCGCCTGGTCGATGCGACGCGTGACCAAAATGCTGGCACTTATTTGACCCAACGCATCAGCATTGCAATTCAACGTGGCAATGCGGCCAGCATGTTGGGTACGCTACCTACCGGTAGTGGGCTGCAGCACTTGGACTGTCTATAGGCCATTGCGGCTATTATACAGTCCATAAGTGTTCTTTGTAGTAGGTAGTGTAGCTAGTTTAGTTTAGTTTAGTTTAGTTTTTATTATTGTAGTAGTTAGCTTTAGTAATAAAGGCAATTTGCACTTAAAAAAAAATCCCCACATTTTAGAGAAAAAACAATCGACACTTTCCTCACGATGCTTTTCTTTCCCCTTACGTTGTAACTTTACTCCAAATAGTATTATTAACGCTGTCTCACTCTAGACTCTAATACGCAATGATTTAGTCAGCCTCAATGAATCGGTACAATAGTGCCACAATAATTTTAGGTTAGTATATACTTGTACATATTTATTTTCATACGTCACACACAGCCATTATGTTGAAGCTGGCCACTACCTTCCCTTACCTTATTTTAGAAATGCACATGGGAAATGCTTGAGAACTGCCTCTGCTTGGCCTTCACATTTTTTTAAACTTGATGACCTAGTCTTTCGCCTGATGTTAGGCGTCACGGCTGCCCATAACAGTTGCAGTATCACTCTAGGAGCTGTAGAATATAAGGTTTGTTTGACGACTTGGATGACGTGCCCTTCATCCAGCCATCAGCATAGCAATGAACCTCCTGCGAGAAAACCTTGCAATAATAGATATAGGTACTGTAGCGCCTCAGAGATAGTTGCCCAGGCTCATACTGGTGGTTTCCACCCATCATTCTAAAAAAGACGGGGCAAGTGCGAGGCAGTACCAACAGGATTTTCAGAACGGTAGCTGAACGGTACAAGTCTGCGATCATGGGTCACTTCGTGCATACACTTGTGGATAGAGAGGCAGGCAGATGTGTGCATGCATAGGGTGCCTTGTGGTAGTTATATTGTTTGTAATTCGGTCTTTTAATAATTTCTATATCGGTCATTTTAGTTCTCCTGCGGATCTCCTCATTCCAGAGCTTATCTCGCAGGGAAACACGGAGAAGCTCTTAGAATTAGCAAGTTGAAGTGGCAATGGGCAGGCCACATCGCTCGTATAACTGATAACCGATGGGGAAGAAAGGTTCTCGAGTGGCGACCACGAACCGGAAGACGCAGCGTAGGCCGGCCCCCCACGCGGTGGATCGACGATCTCGTGAAAGCCACGGGGAGCCGATGGATGCAGAAGGCGAGCAGCCGCTCAAAGTGGTGCTTTTTGGGGGAGGCCTATGTTCAGCAGTAGACGTCTTCAGGTTATTGATGATGATGATAATTTCTATGGTTCATTACCAACACTAGCAATAAGCCAGGTAGCCAGGTAGATTTCTCTACCGGATAGTAAATGTTTAATTTGAATCACAAATAATAGTAGTAATAATACCCACCCCCCTTTATAATTCCTGATTACACCCACCCACATTAGAGTCTTATTTCCACAAGTTCTTCCACCGTTAGCTTTAAACCAGTGTCAAATTAATAACGTTGATAACTTCGACATGTAACCTTATCTGCAGATATACATGTAATAAACTAGATTTCACTGGACAAATTCACAGATATAAACATATCAAACTTATAACACTTCTCTGTTTGCGTCGAGAGTTCTCTACGAAAGTAGAGCAAGCCAAAATATGCGTTGGGAGTTAAAAATGCAATGAATCCGTCGATTTCATAGCCTTTACGAAAGTAAGACAAAACATTCACACGGAGATGCTCGAAGAGTAGATCATTAAGGGGTCACTATTTAGTTTAGATTGGCAAACTCTCTCACTGCCTAGATACCTACCCAGCTAAGCCTGGTTCAGTGTTGCAAACCGTTATGCAACGACTCTACTAATAATCCAATTAAATGAGGCGTTTTATTTAAAAAAAACTAGTTCCGCTTCTTTTACTAGATGGCGCAGTAAGTACATAGTTTAAACCTTTCAAAGCACAGAGTAGTTTAAACATTCAAGAGGCAATATCAGTAACGGGAACAGCTTACGCTTTGGCATCGACAATTAGATGCACTTTGGTTTTATTTTTGAGATGTTATTTACTTTTTTTTTTTACTTTTTTAGTTTTTTTTTTTTTAATAGGCCAACGACTCATCTGATGATGCAGTATACTATAAGGTGTAGCACGTTGGTCTTTGAGGAGCCTATTCAGTTAGATAACTAGATTTTGAACCGAAAATGCTAGTTCTTAAGCTCCCAAGTGCTTCATCATCATCATCATCATCATCAACAGCCTGAACGTCCACTGCTGAACATAGGCCTCCCCCAGAGCGCGCCACGTTGAGCGGCTTCTCGCCTCCTGCATCCATCGGCTGCCCGCGGCTTCCACCGAGTGGGGGGGCTGGTCTACGCTGCGTCTTCCAGTTCGTGGTCGCCACTCGAGAACCTTTCTTCCCATCGGTTGTCAGTTGTACGAGCGATGTGGCCTACCCATTGCCACTTCAACTTGCTAATTCTAAGAGCTTTATCGGTCACTTTAATTATCCTAAATCCTGATTAAATATATACAGTATAATAGCTTCAGCCCACGAAGTAAACACCTACCTATTATAGTAGGTACCTATAGGCTTATACGCTGGCAGCATTATCGTCTAACTAATACAATACTAGAATAGTCTATGATCTAAGTAATTAGATAGGTGGGTAGGTACTTATAACTCCCAACTTATTTTATATCACTGTCACCTGCCAGTATCACCACTGATCACAATGAAAGCAAGCAGGCAAAGTCCTAACAACAATAACCGTAAATCCAATGGGTCTCCGACATTGAGCGACGTGAAAGAAACTTTATTTTGTGCCCATCTAAAATTACTGAAGGAAGGCACATGTCAGTGACGTCATCGTTCCCGCCGAAAACCTGTTTCGCGCCAATTCGCAGCTGTCGACGGCAAAGTGGCCGCGGTCGCAGATGATTCTTTTTTTCTTGCCTTGGACCGCAGTTTTTCAGCCTCAGATACACCGTTAACTTTGACGATAATTAAAGTTCTTCAATAATACACATTTTATAAGGTTTGAAGTTTGTTTTAGTTTTTATTGGACTGCTCAGGTATATTCTTTGTTCGGCTTAAACACGGACTGGTTTCAACCACTGAATGAGTCATGCGTTGAAATTCCCACGTTTAGAGATCCCATCGGTACTTGCCCACATACATAACATCCGTTTTCGATGCATAGTTATTGGTATTCAGACCACAGAGTAACCAGAGGGAACATCAGTGTGCTCCATCTGTTTAGTCAATTGTTTTTTTCTCTAATCTGTGATTCAGACCTAAGATCTAATACGCGACTACGCGTAAGTATAGGACTTTTTACTCTGTGAAAGTCAAGTTCACTTTCAAGGTCACTGCCTCCATGAAATACACAGCTTATTTCTTTTTTTTTTTTTTTTTCTTATAGTTTGGCTCCACACATAGTGTATTTAGCCAGTGTCAAGTATTGTAGTTTTTCGTCGTATTATGAAATATTTCATGTAAAGTCAAGTCTTAGTCACAGTCAGTCAGGGTAGTCATAGTCCAGTCTAAGTCAGGTAGTCATAATCCAGTCTAAGTCATGCCCTAGTAAAGTAGTGGCAACTTTACTAGAGGCTTCTATGGAATTTTGGAAGCAACACGAAAAACCACGTTTCACTACATTATATCACTTGCCCACACTTATACTCATAATTCAGCATTTAATGCGTAAAATGCCACTAATTTTAAACATTAACACCAGAAAAAGCATAAGTTTTGTGAAATAATACAATGCAACGACGTGAACTTTTTCACGTTCCCGCCAAAACTCCAGCTTATTTCTTCTTACCAATTCCTTTCGACGCTGACAAAGCGTAAATTTCTGTGTATCTAATAACAATCAAAATTTGACGTGAAGTAGGTAGGCACCTATTGCGGTATCCCTAAAATTCATCCTAGACAATTTACCTATGATTTAAATATGAATGAAAAATAAACACAGAATTCGCCCTATTTACTTAGAAATAAGTATTTAAAAATGTCGTCTGTCTCTGTCTGTTGTCGAAATAGAATGCATGCCCATTCCATTTCGACAACCAGACATTTATAAATATTCGTGCCATTTCACAGTTTCACACAGCACTTCACAAAGTTTCTTACCAAAAAACCAGTAAAATATGTTAATTTTATCATATATCACCGAAATCGTATTTTTTGGGAGTTTTTAAGTTTTGAACGTGCATCTTCTACGCAAGCATGCGCCAATGCTTCATAATCGACCGCATCGTCACTTACCATCAGGGGAGACCCTGCATGGTCTAATGTAAGCCTAAAAAAAGATCAAAAGTCTGTTAAAAACGAATCTAAGACGAACTAAAAGCAGTGAACTACTATCTAATGTTAAACTCAGACTTAAACACAACAGCAAAAGGGTGTGGTAACGTAGTACCGCGATTTACCTTTGTTATCAAATTACTAAACGCTAGTGAACGATATGAATGAGTCACTCCGAGTGCATTACTCCTTGGTTTTTATGCGGAATGCGCGCCTAGCTCGATTCATGATTCGATTTGATGCGCCCGCGATTTTATTTTGCATTGGAATTCCAATATATTGTTTCAATGATGCGTAACCGTCATTTATAAACGCAGTGTGAAATTATAATTAATGTAGCCTCCTGTGGGCGTACGTTTCATAGTCTATGTTGTTGCCAACTAATTTATTAGTTGTTCAATAATCTGCTCTACAATACTCCCCTATCAGTACTATCTAATTTAAACATAAAACCGCGCTTGCTCTCCATTTTATCTTCCCACATTCGCTCGTCTTCCTTATTGGAGATGAAACCGCGCTTGCTCTCCATTTTATCTTCCCACATTCGCTCGTCTTCCTTATTGGAGATGAAACCGCGCTTGCTCTACATTTTATCTTCCCACATTCGCTCGTCTTCGTTATTGGAGATGAAACCGTGCTTGCTCTCCATTTTATCTTACCACATTCGCTCGTCTTCCTTATTGGAGATGAAACCGCGCTTGCTCTCCATTTTATCTTCCCACATTCGCTCGTCTTTCTTATTGGACATGAAACCGCGTTTGCTCTCCATTTTATCTTCTCACATTCACTCGTCTTCGCTATTGGAGAGATAAAACCGCGCTTGCTCTCCATTTTATCATCTTACATTCGCTCGTCTTCTCTATTGGTGAGATCAAACCGCGATTGCTCTCCATTTTATCTTCTACATTCGCTCGTGTTCTCTATTGAAGTATGTATTTATGTCATTTTTCCTCTTACACTCAATTCTTTTCTATTGAAGTATACTAAGTTATTTCCTTTATTTTGGTCTTCTTTACATCACATTATTTCTATCGATCCTACTGTTTCAACAAAATTTCCTTGTAACTATGGGCTAATGGCCGTGTGGTCCCGGCGCTGTGTGAGAATAGGAACACCCCATCTCATCCCGTGGTTGCCGTAAGAGCCGGCTTAGGGAACATCCAGGGAATGGGCAGCAGCCTTCTCCTCGGTATATTTAAAATCTTCTGCGATCACCAAACCGCCTGCCAAGCTTGGTGATTAAGACAAACCTTCCCCCCCCCACCCATGATAAACCTCCAAAGTGGCGTTTTATGGGGGAGACCGCTGTTGATGTGATGTGATATATTGGCTAACAGCGTGATAACTTCCTTACTCAGTCAGTTCTATAGATATTTTTTACCGAGATAAAACAGTACTTATCCTACCTACTTCTTTATAAATTAAACTCAGTTTCTTAGACTCAAACTACGTACTAGTAAAACGAAAATAGAAAAGGGCTAAGCCCTTCCTTTCCTCTTTTCGTGGAAAGGTATCGATCGCTGTAAATCTCTTTCATCTTCCAGGTCCTTTGAGAAGTTTCTCATTCTCAGAATAAACTCCATTCAGGTACCTACATGCTGTAATATAGGTCGTCTGCAGTACTTCCCGTCTAAATCTAGAAATAGCTGCTTCATGCAAAACGACTGGTGGCTGCGGCGACCGATGACAAGTCGACTAATTTTAATTTGCCAGCAAAGCAATTTGCTAATGAAGTTGCAATTTGCATAATCTTTTTACACTTAATAAACGTTTTAAGGGTTTCTAGAATAGTTAAATTTATTTTATTAATAACTATCGGCTCGCCCCGGCTTCGCACGGGTATATATAATAGTTTTCGCAGCGCACGCGATGTAAAGAATATTTTAGGTGGTTTTTTTACACCTTGGGTTACAATATTGGAGTTTTAGTAAGGAACCCTAATTTTTTGGAAAACATAAAATAGCTTATGTTACCCGGGGATTGTGTAGCTTCCCAACATTGAAAGAATTTTTCAAATCGGTCCAGTAGTTTTGGAGCTTATTCAATGCAAACAAACAAATAAACAGTAAAATCTTTCTTCTTTATAATATTGTTATAGATAGATTATAGATTAGGCTATCGGCTAGCTATAAATTGGTTTAGGTCTTACATGAAAATAAGAAAACTTGCTCTTACTTTGGCAATGGGCGATTTTTTTTAATTAGATAAGTAAGCACTAATTGAAATCAGCCAAGTGCGAGTCGGACTCGCGCACCAAGCGAGGGTTTCGCTTCCGTACACACTATACTAAGGTCGGATTTCACCGTTACAAATAAACGCGATCAATTCAAACTAAACTCAGTTCAAGCTTGTGATTGAGTTTAGATCAACAATTTTCATTTCACCAACATAAACAGAACTCAGTTAGAGCCTAAGCGAGTTCAAACTCTGAACGCCCAATTTTCGGCGTTTAGCTCGTTGAACGAGTTTAGATGGTTTTGACAGATTGCCCCTGTCAAACATCACAAACATGACATTTGCCTTTAATTATAGACAATATTCTCTGGTTTATAAAATGGTACTCTGTGATATTCTTGTTTTGCGGCCTTAAACTTGGTTTCCACAAACGCGATCAAAATGTTTCTGGTGAAATTTGTATGATGTAAATCTAGATCAAAACCAACATTTAAACCCGTTTATCCAGAACTTAGTTCTATTAAACTCGTTTTGTGATACGAACGGTGAAATTGGCCCTTAGGAACATAAAGTACATATAATAAATACCTACCCATAGATCTATATCTCTACCTACGAATACCTCCCTAAATTGATTTTTGCTCGTTTTTATAGATAATGGTACGGAACCCTTCGTGTGCGAGTCCGACTCGCACTCGGCCACCTATACGATTCAAGAGAGCGGTATTGCCGTTTATGGTTGGACAAGTAATAAGTTTATTTCCCGCAGCTGATCACGTAATAAATTAAATTAATTCTAATCTTTGTCCGCTGAGACTCCGAGCAAGACTCAAGACAAGAGTCAAGACTGAATGTTTCTCGCCGTTTTGTGTATACCTACATCATCCCGTGAGGGAGGTGAGAGCGTATTCGCGCGTTCTTCCTGACCATAAACAACATTGATCGCATACCTGTGATCGGAAACTCTTTTCAAATTAATTATACCTACTTTCATCTCGGTGTTGTGTTTCTAGTTCTACGGATATTAAATCTTATGCTTATAAATCGACTTGATCTGGAAATGAGTATTGAGATAATGTAATTAATGTTTGTAGTTTAATTGAGGTACTAGACAGTGTCTTCTTCTAAAAAATACCGATTTCCTGTTCATCAACTAGAAAAGAGCCGATCAAACGGTTGAACAATAAGAACGCTCTTGATCAAAACAGGCAAATCAAAAATCAGCACAAATTTAAACTTGACTGGCCTTATATAACTCAGTTGGAATAGCCCTGCTTTCTGAACTGTAGGTTGTGGGTTCGATTCCTACCCAGGACAAACATTTGTGTGATGAACATAGATGTTTGTTCTGCGTCTGGGTGTGATATTGTATTCTATGTATATATTTACAAACAAAAATTATCTATGCATTTTATCAGTTATCTGGTTTCCGCAGTACAAGCTTTACTTAGTTTAGGGCTAGATGGCGCTATGTGAAATGTCCACACATACTTATTTATTTAACACCCCTGTTTGATAGGAAGTTAAAACATCCTATAGTTGTCTATTTGTAGTATGTAAGTATCTATGTACTATCTTTCATAAATTTTCATTGTGCTTTACTCTATAATCTTAGTGGTATTTGATATGATAAGAATATTGGGTACAGTGCCAAGCGCTTGAACTACTACCTACTACTCCAAGCGTTTCTCCCAAGTTTCACCACAGATTTTTACTTTATCCTGTGAAATAAAAAAGTTCAGAAGCAGGCCTAACGAACCTATAGTTTTAATAGGAATGTACTTAAGTAACTTTGCTTTCTTGCCTTGCTTGGATTAAACCAGCAATGGTGTGGTATGGAAAATGGGCAGCTTAGCGCCTTATATGGTGAAGTTTCTCTCATACAAGAAAAGTGGTTTATGTCGGCATCTTTACCTAACATGCTGCGTTTCTGTGAGAAACACTATAATTAGTAAAATTAAAAACAGTGTACCTAAGAGTAAAATAAATTTTCACGTTTTACAAATAATTGTTTTATCGTGGTTTTATCGGACTTTTACTTTCCATAACAACCGGTCCATAAGTCTTGGTTAGAAGCATACCACAGAGTACCTTTTTATAAACAAGCATACTGTTACCTAATCGAACGAACCGTTTATATGTTTATTTATGTATAAGTTGTTTTTTTTGTTTCTTATATTTTGGCTCCACACATAGTGTATTTAGCCAGTGTCAAGTATTGTAGTTTTTCATCGTATTATGAAATATTTCATGTAAAGTCAAGTCTTAGTCACAGTCAGTCAGGGTAGTCATAGTCCAGTCTAAGTCAGGTAGTCATAATCCAGTCTAAGTCATGCCCTAGTAAAGTAGTGGCAACTTTACTAGAGGCTTCTATGGAATTTTGGAAGCAACACGAAAAACCACGTTTCACTACATTATATCACTTGCCCACACTTATACTCGTAATTCAGCACTTAATGCGTTAAAATACCACTAATTTTAAACATTAACCCTAGAAAAAGCATAAGTTTTGTGAAATAATACAATGCAACGACGTGAACTTTTTTACGTTCCCGCCAAAACTCTATTTCCTAAGTTATCAACTTTTTTTCCTAACTTCACACTTTTACACTTTTTTTGCTTCATCTCAATTTGGTAATTTCCAAAGACTTGCCTGATCTACCTGATCTACCATCTTCTTATCATGTCCATTTCTTAATTTATCCACTTCTACGCATAACGCCCATTTCCAAAGTACCCGTTGGGACATTATTTCAACCTAATGAAAAACAGAATTTAAACATTTTGAAACGTACTTTAACTGGTACTTAATCGAAAATTCGCTTGTTTCAGTAGTTCCATTAGGTTGTTCTATGACGGGATTGCTGGGATTTTTTCTCCTAGTAATGGAAGTGGGATTATTATTTCCACCACAGACCTAGAATTTTTTCGTTACTCTGTTTCCATTAATAATAAATCTAGTTTCATGCTAGCTTCAAATTCTACAAAAGCAATTTGGAATTTCGTGCTTCAGATTTGTATTGATTATTTTGAATTTCCCGCTTCTTTATGTTTCCAATTTTACCAACGCAGTGAAAACATAGCAGTTACGATTCAAGCAGCCAATCATAGGCCTTCGTCACTTTTTAACCCAATCACGCACGTTGTGTGCCTAGTGGCCTTCAGGCAGCAACATTCGGGTACTCGACAACTTCACGTAATTCTCGTCGTCACACGTCGGCCGTCGTCCGGTCGCCCATTTTGTGTTTGTTTGTGATGTCAACGTCAGTGATCACAGAGACCACAGATGGTCTGTGACAGAGACAGTTATTTGTTACTTGCTACTTGCTTGATTTCTTGATAATTGACATTGACACTGACAGAATAGCAGAAACAGTAAAGAAAGCCACGCCGACATGTGGTTGTGTTTTACGATGAAATCTTAATAATTTTTAATGTTTTACGTAATTAAATAATGGCGATGTTAGCGGGGCCTCGTCGTAAGCAAAAAGTGATTAATTTGCGTGCTAAAAATAGTGAATGGAGCAATGATACTAATAAGTTCGGTCAGCGTATGTTGGAAAAGATGGGCTGGAGCTCCGGTAAAGGATTAGGGGCCAAAGAAAATGGAATGGTTGAACATGTTGTAGCCAGGTACAAAAACGATGATAAAGGACTTGGCTTCGAGGACAAGAACGACCAATGGACTAAGCACGAGGATGATTTCAACGCTCTGCTTTCCAACTTATCTAATGGTATGTATAACCTATAAATACATTCAATATTTATTCCTTCCTTCACCTAAGCAAGTGGTATGCTGGTTTATTAATTATATTTATATTATATCAAAGTTGTAACACTGATGATCCACCTAATGAAAACAAGATTCAAATTTTGTTATTGAGTACTTGACCTCTTTTATAACTACTAGCTAGATAAACAGTTTTGTTGGTGCTCAGTAAAATTAGTGTGATTAAAAAGTTTTCGATTGATACCTATTTGTTTTGGTGGCAAAAATTAAGTAATACTTGCCTAAACTTGTGATAAATATAATTATAAGAGATGTGTCATTTGTTTCAGGTGAAAACAATGAAGAAAAGCTCCACAGTGGCGTTTCTCTTGAAGTTAAATCGAAAAAAAGCAAAGCTAGAGTTCACTATCATAAGTTTACACGAGGCAAGGATATCACCCGCTACAGTGAGAAGGACTTAGCTAACATTTTTGGGAAAAGGTCATTCAAAAATGAAGAAAAACCTGAAGAAATCCCGAATCAAGATATCCAAACTACTGAACAGGTCTTTACAGAAAAGGGAAGCATGGCTGAATATTTTAAAAATAAACTAGCAGCAATAAAATCTAAAAATAAAATGCCTCTCAACTATGATTGTAGTAATGCTAAGGATGATTATGACGCCAATTATAGTTTCCAAGGTTTCTCAGGAACTGGAAATATGGAAGCAGATACTGAAAATCAGGGTAACATTGGATTTGAAGGATTTTCGATTCACAATATGAATAGCAAAGACATTAATGAAGAAATATTAGAAAATTGTCTTGATATTAAAACAAAGAAAAGCAAGAAAAAGAAAAAATCCAAGGAAATCTTTGAAGACCAATTAGATCCTGAAATTGTAAGTTGTGAAACCACTCAATGTGTTGAAGAAAGTTTTCCGGATCATGGAAATACAGAAGAAAACTATGAACCAGTTAAAAAGAAGAAATCTAAAAAGAACAAACAGGAAATTGAAATAAAATCTATTCCTGGAGAAGAAATAAAAAGTAAAACAAAAAAATCTAAAAAAGAAACATCCCATGTTGAAGAACTTAATGAAGATTATCAAATTCCTAAAAAAAAGAAAAAGAGGAAAAATAAAGATTAATAATTATTACCTAACGCATTATGTTATTTTGTACAAAAATACATACTTGTACATAGTGTATACCATACAAATATAATTAATAAATAAATTATTGTTATAATGTGGAAAAAAACCTGCTTCAGAGTGTGACTTTCCAACAGTTAAGGCGAGCCTTTTCGGGAACTTTAGGTATTTTACGCTACCTTAAGCCGCACTATTTGACGGCACGACGTATTCATTTACGCGACCCAAAAGCTGTGTGCAATGCGCCGCGCCGCGCGCCGCGCGCACTTCTTTCGCCCGCGTCAGCCACGTTATGTAACTCAGTAGCGGAGATCAAGCCGCTTTGTTATTTAGGATAGAGTTAGCTTATGTTCTGGATTGATATATGATAAATGTGAACCTACCATTATTATTATAACAAATGCAATGAGGTGTACAACCGTGTTTTTATTGCTATTTTTGGTTTTTTTTTATGTGATTGAACGACGTGACGAGCTAGTCGTTCACCTGATGTTAAGTGACACGGCCGCCCATAACAGTTGCAGTGTCACTCGGAACTTTACAACAATAAAGTTTCGCGTGACACTGCACTGCGCACGTCATCCTAAGGCTCAATTCAGACAGAGCAGCAAAATGCTCGAGCAGTTTTTAAGTGCTATATGAATATCAACCTTAATCTATTTAGACAAAGCTGAAAATAGTATGCAGCATTAAAATAGGTAAGATTTTAATGTTGCATACTATTTTCAGTTTTGTCTACATGAAATAAGGTTGATATTCCAATAGCACTTAAAAACTGCTCGAGCATTTTGCAGCTCTATCTGAATTGACCCTAAGACATCACCCAGTTTAGTAATCAGATTACTAAACTATATTATATATATATATATATATAATAATATTATATTGGTTGTTATTATTATTGTAATACGTACCAAGTCCGGCTTGGTTCCATCCTCCCTGGTGGCGCTGCCCCCTTACCGGAGTCGATGGGAATAAAAGTGTCATCCTTCCTGGCAGCCTTAACAATAGCGCTCACCGGGGCCGATGGAATAGAAAAAGGGTCATCTGCCCCGTTATAGTATGATCGATGAATTCACCTTAGTGACAGCGGGGCCGATGGGAATAAAAGTCTCATCTGCAACCCCGGTACGGCAAGTGCTGGTGCTTTTAACGGAGAGGATTATACAAATCTAGTTTCATCAAGCCCAGCATAAACGGTAGGGTACTATAATATTTATAATAAGCAATTTGCCTAATATTACACTAATCTATAATACAATCAAACTGTAACAGAGTCAATTCTGTACCGTAAAGATATTTTGAAAAATTTTGTTGGAAGGTTCTCTACAATCAATACTAAAGCCAAAACTATAATGTTTTTCATTTTTGTCTGTCTGTCTGTCTGTCTGTCACACGCCGAAACTACTAAATGGATTCAAATGAAACTTGCTATGATTTGAGTTCATATTACAAGGTAGGCTATAGGATACTTTTAATCCTGAAATTCAGCACGGTTCCCACGGGAGAGGGCATGAACGTAAAAAAATTACTTATTTGTACATTTGACAGCGTCATTTGCACCATTAGTAAGTCGCAACCGGCACACTTGCACCTGCAAGTGTGCAGGTGCAAGTGTTAGTCGTGACTGTCCAATTATACCAATGACAGTAAACTAACTTGCTCATCACCGCATTTGGTAGGTTGGAAAAAATTTGACATATGAAATCTTTAAAAAAAATTGACATTTGACATCTGTCATAAGTTTGACATCAATCAAACTGACATCTGTCTACACTTGACAGCGGTATTAGAACAGTGCGCAGGTCGCAAGTGGCACGCTTGCACCGAGCGCGGGCCGCACTCGGCTCGCGCACGTTGCAAGTGTGCAGGTGCAAGTGTTAGTCGTGACTGTCCAATTATACCAATGACAGTAAACTAACTCGCTCATCGCCGCATTTGGTAGGTTGGAAAAAAAGTTGACATTTGACATATTCAATAAATTTGACATCTGTCAAAAAATTTGACATTTGATATCTGTCAAAAATTGACATTTGACATCAAGCAAACTGACATCTGTCTACACTTGACAGTGGTATTAGAACAGTGCGCAGTTCGCAAGTGGCACACTTGCACCGAGCGTGGGCCGCACGCGGCTCGCGCACGTTGCAAGTGTGCAGGTGCAAGTGGTAGTCGTGACTGTCCAATTATACTAATGACAGTAAACTAACTCACCCATCACCGCATTTGGTACGTTGGAAAAAATTTGACATATGACATCTTTAAAAAAATTTGACATTTGACATCAATCAAACTGACATCTGTCTACACTTGACAGCGGTATTAGAACAGTGCGCAGGTTGCAAGTCGCACACTTGCACCGAGCGCGGGCCGCACTCGGCTCGCGCACGTTGCAAGTGTGCTGGTGCAAGTGTTAGTCGTGACTGTCCAATTATACCAATGACAGTAAACTAACTCGCTACTAGATGTCAGTTTGATTGATGTCAAATGTCAAACTTTTGACAAATGTCAATTTTTTTGACAGATGTGAAATGTCAATTTTTTTCCAACCTACCAAATGCGGTGATGAGCGAGTTAATTTACTGTCATTGGTATAATTGGACAGTCACGACTAACACTTGCACCTGCACACTTGCAACGTGCGCGAGCCGAGTGCGGCCCGCGCTCGGTGCAAGTTTGCACGTACATGAGTTGGTCGTGACCGTCCACTTATACCAAATTACAGTATACTTGCTTCGCTCGTCGTTGTATTTGGTAGGTTGGAAAAAAAATTGACATTTGACATCTATCAAAAAATTTGACATCTGTCAAAATTTTGACGTTTGACATCTGTCACACTGACATCTGTCAAAATTACAACTATCTCAGCCCGAAACTGTAGTACCATAGGCAATAAAACGGAAAACAGCAATTTCGATAACAGTATGTATATACGGCGGCCATATTAAGAAATGACAGATGTCAAAATTTGACCAAACTATGTTGATCAGCATCCTTTGGGACCCCCAGATATCGATTTATATCCCGATCAGAGCACCTTTACTTTCAGACGTGGACCAATAGACCGCCGTTTTGAAAAAAGTACTTTTTCACTGTGTGCCCCTCTCAAAACTGTACAATATTAGAACAAACCCTCCTCACAAAAGTCTTATAGTTTCGGCGTTAATTGCAAATTAAAAATCCTTAAAAAGTGAAATTGAATGTTCGCAATTTTTCAAAATGGCGGAATCAAAAAAGTTTTTACACTTTCCTACCAAGTGTACCGTGGGATTTTCAGATATCGATTTTCATTCGGATCGGACAACTTTTACTATGAGTCGGTATGTCTACAGCCGCCATCTTGAAAAAAATCGGTTTTGCTGATATTTCATTTTGACCCTTATAGCATCTATACTCGATCCCCAGGAACGATTTTCCTTAAACGCTGGTATTGGAGGCGTAAAAAAGGAAAACTGATATTTCCATAAAAGTACCTTTGTATGACAGCCCCATTGAAAGTTGACACATGTTAAAATTTGATTTCAGAATGTTGATCAGCATCCTTGGGGACCCCCAGATATCGATTTTCATCTGGATCGGTGAAACTTTTTTTCCCGCCGCGGCCAAAATTTATGCCATTTTGAAAAAAAAATTTTTTGCCGTTCTTCCTCTCTGGCTTTGAAACAATATTAGTTCCAGCTCTTAATACTAAAGTGTCATAGTTTCGCCGTCATTTACGGTTAAAATTTGTATGGCGGATTTTTTTTTCCGCTATTTTGAATTTTTTTTGACATCACCAAAATTGTCCCAGGGTTTGCTATGACTTTCCTTAAAACGCACATGACCTATCTCATATTGTTTGGCCAGGCCGTTGACTGTCCGAGTGACCGAAGGTCGGAAGACCAGGTCGCGAATTTTTTTGAAGACACCTCTGTCACTTGGACACAAAAGTCAACAAAGACATTCAAAATTTTCCATTGGTATCGAGAAACAATGCGTCAAAAATGGAAAAAAAATTGTATGGCAGCCATCTTTAAAAATGGCGGAATCCAAATTTTTTTTCAAATTTCGAATCTGCGGCCCCGAAAACACCCCCATGCGAAAAAACACCCTGATCGGACTAACTTTCAAAATGGCCGCCATTTTGAATCCGCCTCGCATCTTGCATTTTCATGACAACGATCTGACAGCCCCTGTCATCCTCTATGACATTTGGTCGAGCACCACCCACATACCTCTTACCTCTTAAATATTATGGTACCCTACCTTCAATGCTGGACTTGATGAAACTGATTTGTGTAACCCTCCCCATTAAAAGCACCAGCACTGGCCGTACTGGGGTGGGGATGAGACTATTATTCCCATCTGCGCCGCTGTCACCGAGATGAATTCATTGATCCGACTATAACGGGGCAGATGAAAATTTTTATGTTCCATCGGCCCCCATGAGCACCGTTGTTGAGGCTCCGGGGGAGGATGGCACTTTTTTTCCCTTTTTTCCCATCGACCCCGGTAACGGGGCAGCGCCGCCGGGGAGGATGGGATCAAGCCCCTACCCCATAGCTTTCTTTCACTTACCCAACCCGCCTATTTTTTGCCACACCACCCGCTCACCTGCCCATAGGTTTTGCACACTTGCCCACGCCTATCGACATTTGCTCACACAAGCTGCCTGCTAGCCCCTGCCTGCTAACACGTTTCCATAATTGCCCACACCTGCCCACTTTTTCTCACACCAGCCGCTCAACTGGTAACACTGATTCATACCTGCCCGTACTTGCGCATGCCAGTTACGTATTATCTAGCACCATGTATCATCATCATCATCATCATCATCAGCAGCAGCAGCAGCATCATCATCATCATCATAAGCATCATCATCACCAGCCTGAAGACGTCCACTGCTGAACATAGGCCTCCCCAAAGAGCACCACTTTGAGCGGCTGCTCGCCTTCTGCATCCATTGGCTCCCCGCGGTGTGCTGCTTGACACCATGTATACGCAATGTATACTATGAAGCAAACAACTGCTTGTGTATGAGATAAATAAATGAGTATGATGATTATTCACAGCCTCTGTGATGCGGGGGTTTAGCAGGTCGGCTCATAACCCGGAGGAGATGGGTTCGATTCGTGACATGAATTTGTGCACAAAAAAATAACACAAGTGTGGATTGTATGATTGAGTAAGGCGTGTGTATTGAGGCGTAGGGCAAGAAACTGTCCATGACGGTGAGCATAATGATAATTAGAAAGCATAGGTAAATTACATGGTAACTACCGATTTTCCTAATGCATAACTTAGAAAGAAAGAAAATACATTTATTCAGGACATCACACAACATTACATTCCTAACATACATCATGAAAATAAAACAATAAAAAACAAAAATAGGTAAAAGGTCTTGAGCAGTTTTTTTTCTTTTATTATATTTGTTACCCATTTTATTAAAATTCACGGCCAGTGTAGCTTCGCGTCGTGGAGCGCAAAAATTTGGCACACGTCCGGCGTCGACGGGCTCTGCGAGCGGACTGGCGGCCCCGAAAATGAGCTCGGATGCCATGAATTCATGATATAATATTCATATAAAATTACCGTATTAACTTTTTAACATTTTTATTGATCATTTAAATTTTTTGATCAATACATGATTCATTAAAATATATTTAAATAATACGATTCGTTTAAAACAAGTCGAAAAGTCATTTCAAAAAATCTGAGATAGAGGTAACTTTGGATTTTTTTTCGATCGAGTGAAGTTATTCCTTTTATGTATAAGTATGATCATTTAACTTGAAGACATCCTTAAGAATAACATATATTTTTTTCATATCTAAAAGTGTGGTTTATCTCAGAGAAAAGACGATTCAAACAAGGGCGTTTTTGGGCCAGTCTCGCCTTAAATTAGGTTTCTTACTTAGAATAGATCTAGTCCACATCAAACATTGAAAATAATTACTTAATGATTTACATACAGGCTTATTTTTAATTTACCAAAAATGTTTTAAGGCATAACTTCATCACTGAAACAAACAACTTTTGTTCTACATTTTTCATTTCACAAATTCTTTTTTATACCTTTTTAATTTGGTGTTAATAGATACCAAAACAAATATCATAATATGGATCAATATTCAATGAAACAAAATAATAAGCTCTGTAGCCTGTACTTAACATGCAAAAAGAGGAAATTATAGTTTTTTAAGTCAAGTTTAAACCCATTAAATTGGTGAAAATATAAAAAAAACAAATGATGGAACAGAAGTTGTTTGTTGGCGTTAAGCAAAATCCGTTCAAAGAAACAAATGTGCCAAAAAACACATTGCTGGCCCAACTATTTGCCTTAAATGATGTGTTATGCCCTAAAAGGTTTTTGGTAAATTAAAAACCCTGTATACGTTTTTTATTTTTCCTTCAAAGAGTTTAGCTATTCTCATTGTCTATTCTAATCAAAATAAAATTATAAAACCTTGAAAAAATAATGATCTCGACTCGAAACGATAACGATTAATACATAACTAGTGGTCATTGCTTGAGCGCTTGTTAAGTGCTATTGGAATATCAACCTTAATCCATTTAGACAAAGCTGAAAATAGGTAAGATTTTAATGTTGCATACTATTTTCAGTTTTGTCTAAATGAAATAAGGTTGATATTCCAATAGCACTTAAAAAGTGCTCGAGCATTTTGCTGCTCTGTCTGAATTGACCCTTATAGACGCTCGTCGCTCGCGCTTACTTATCTCACTTATCTGTGGCGTTGGCGCGTATTGTCCCGCCGCGGCCATTTTGTTTTCGTTGTGTCAATGTCGTTGTCGTGGCGATCTGTCATTCTCATAATTTGTCATTCAACTTGTCAATAAAAAATAAAATACATGTGCGTCCGTGCGTCGCAGTTTTTGTAAAAAGATGGGCACTAAAATAAAATAAAAATTGATACATATTGAAAGCTAAATATAACTCTCAAAAAGTGATTAGTGAACAGAAACAAATATGGTCGTTCAGGACGATAACCAAATTAGCGAAGTGCCTGACGAGGTGTCGATTGTCAAATCAAAAAGTATTATAGCCGACAAAGAAGCTGCTGTAAGCATTTGTGCAGAAAACTCACCTGAAGAATCCACCAATTTCAGCCGTTCTATGAAAAGAAAGCAGAAACATAAAAAGAACGCCGTGAAAAGAACCAACTCTTCAATTTCAACTCATAGTGAAGAGCTTGACCCAAGCCACACCGAGATAAGTACAGATGATTTGTTAGAACTAAGAACAGTGTATAATAAATGCAAATCAGTGATTAAAAAAATTGAAGCAAAATATGGGCATCTATTAGACTTAGATTCATCCGATGGTTTTACTACAGATTGCTCTGGTACAAAACGCAAGAAGCAGGTAGCAGAAACAAATGGAATAGATGATAGTGAGTGTCAGTGTACTTTGAACAAGAAGATTGTGTTTGATGAGGAAGGAAAAGAAGTTACAACTGATGCTGTACTACGTAATCATATTTGCCCTAAGAAGTTAATGTTACAAAAATATGAAAATGTGGCTATGAACTTTGAAAAGAACCTACAAATAGAGTACCACAGCAGTGATATTGAGCTACCAAGTAATTTACAAGAATTGCGACTTATATTACAGAACCCCAACATTGAGACAACATATCGTAATCAAGTTATACATAAAGTGAAATTAATAAAACAGGAACATTCAAATGAAATTAAGTTTATCAAACATTCTCTTATTGAAAAATTGAAATCTAACTCTGATGAAATATTTAGTTTTAATGGTGCTAATTTATGTACTTTACTTGGATATCCATATTAAATAATTGAATTTTGTAACAATAGGGGCCTTACTTAGATAATGTTTATAGTAGAGTTTTTAATTATAGAATAACTTATGAATAAATAAATATTATTCACCTGCCATAGATGTAATTAAAAAGAAATAAATGAGGTCATTTTGGATTCTTTCTTCCCATTCTGTGAGTAATCATGAACCAGAAGATGCAGAGCAGGCTGACCCACCACTAGGTGGACAGGCAACCTGGTAAAAACAAACTGCAAGTTGTGTATGTTGCAGTTAATTTCAATACTCTACTTTCAAGTAGTGCTTATCTTCCCTTTTTAGGGTTCCATACCCAAAAGGGTAAAATGGGTCCTATTACTTAGGCTATGCTATCTATCTGTCTGTCTGTCACCAGCCTGTATCTCATGAACTGTGATAGTTGAAATTTTCACAGATGATGTATTTCTGTTGCCGCTATAACAGCAAATACTAAAAAACAGAATAAAATAAATATTTAAAGAGCTCCAATACAACAAACGTGATTTTTTGCTCGTTCAGCAGATGAATCATAGATGGCGCCGTTTTAAATAGTACTGCTACTCAACACTAGATGGCAGGGATAGATAAATGGTACGGAACCCTTCGTGCGAGAGTCCAACTTGCACTTGGCCTGTTGTTTATTTACATCTACACCTTTTGCCAATTAAATATTTATAGGTTTCTATTATTACTTATTGTTATTACTTATTGTACATGAATATTTTGTCTTAATGTATGATTTTTTTAAATAATGTTTTATTTAATGCTTATTTTAGGCTGTATTTAGAACTAACTGACCAGCAATAAAAATTGTTTATTGAATGAATCAATATGTAAATTGTTTTGTTTTTATTTTATATAACTAAGAAATTAAATCTAGTGAAACACCATACTTTAATAAAGCTCCACCAACACCGGCGCATCAAGTGGCGTCAGTGAAGCGTCAAAAACAGCCATCCAGTACTCACCCATCACTGGCCGGGTTCATAGATGGCTGCGATGGGTACCAAATAGTTGGTACCCACTGCAGATGCTCCAATGGGGCCAAAGCATTACTGGTTTTATAAAAATGGTATTCCACTTGATATTTACCATTACATTGAGGCCAGTTTAAAAAATAAGAATAGGGCATAAAAGTACATAGATACAAAATCATGTGTCTTAAAGGTGAATCAATGAGGTGGTGGTGGTGGATGGTGGTGAGGTCAACGGTGACTGTGGGATGCCCCAACCTACACTGTGTCTGACCACATTATTACCACTTGGCCTTTCTATCAGTAAACAAATACTGCTGTAATTCAAATATTACAAAGTATTTAATACTTGGTGGTACCAGAATTATACTCGTTATCAGAATTACTGCAATTTGTTTTTTGTGACTGGTGACTGGTGCAGCTGTAGTAAGAAATAGTTCCGAATATCTACATTAATAGTACTAGTACATACTACCTAATACTAATGTATAAAAGTGATACATTGCTTGTTTGGTTGTTTGGCTTTACATCGAAATAGCTAAATAATTGATTTGGCATATTCTGCACCATAGATCGCTTACACAACCAATATTGGATAGGTAGTGCGAGTGTGAGAGCAGTGTTAAATAAACACTGTAATAACAGTGAAATAGAAACGCAATGTTTTGTCTTGTTTTATCTTTGCCTATTTCAAAAACGATAGAGAAAAACAAAATATGAAAAATGACTATTCATCCCTTAATGATTATTAGTATACCTAAAAGGGGATATTTTGGTGAGGAATATTTTATCAAATTTTCCTTTTTTTTAACAAGATACCGGAAGACGCAGCGTAAGCCGGCCCCACACTAGGTGGACCGACGATCTGGTGAAAACCGCGGCGGGAAGCCGATGGATGCAGGAGGCGAGCTGCCGCTCAAGATGGCGCCTCCCCCAGGAGGCCTATGTTCAGCAGTGGACGTCTTCAGGCTGTTGATGATGATGATATATGCTTTTAAACTAACTACTACAATAATACAAACTACTATTACTAGATCCCACAGTAGCTAGTGGCATCTAGTAATAGTACCATACTAGGTACAAAAAATTCTATAACAGGAAACTTACATTTTCTGATTTTCTTTGGGAAAAGAGGTAGGTAAGTGTGGGTGAAACCGCAGAGCACCTCTAGTGCATAATAAACAGTCAACTTGTTTGCTATACTTACTATAGTTTCTGTTTTTATATCTACACATATATAAGTATTACTTAGTATTCAATACCTTGTCGATACGGGACAGCCGACGCATCATAATGGGGCGTTGTACGTTGTATCAATTCTATCACACACTGTATTTTAGGCCTGCCATAATGAACTTTAATTCTTTTCTAATAGAGGTGAAGTATAATGAAAATAGAAATTCCAGGCTGGACAGATAGAATGTCCATTGTCTCTGCCTCTGCCTGCAGTATCAGTAGGTATTACAAAGATAGCTTTTTACAGATCTTGGTTGTCATTGCAATTTGGCATTTATGTGTGGGTGTTAATAAGGTTTATCGTAATAGACCGCAATGCTATGTTTGTGGTATTTTATTGTGTACCACAATGCATCCTTCTGAATGATGAAATGGCCGCATAGTTACCCTTTATGTTTAATGTAACTAAATTCTACCTACAAATTGATCGGGTTGAGTTAGCTCATACCACCTCATGTTCGGAAAAATGTCGAGAATCGGGATTGAAATCACGGCGAATGACGCCCATACAAAAAACTCTTTCATTTTTGATGTTCCCGAGGGCTCCAGCTCCTGGGGACATAAAACGGTCAGCAAAAGCGGCCTCTTCTAAGCCAAAGCAATAAAAAGAATAATTATGTAGATACGTATTGCTGTAGTACGAAAGTGCGGTGTTAATAACAATATGAATTATGATATGACATTTCTTCCGGACAACCTATGAAGATTTTTACTCCGCGAGATTTATTTTAAAAAGAGATTCCCATTTAGCAGTCTTTATGAAATAGAGCAGTCATTAATAGTACTATGAAATATAGGTACTCACAGCTGGTTGTAGTCTTTTGTTTTGTCAATACGTCTTGCGATTGCCATGCCAGTACCATACTATCTACATACACATTCTGGGGCAACGCTGCGCAGTCTCACGTACCGCTACCGTCTCCGCTAAATTACGTGTAAACAAAACTCTAATTTGCATAGCTGTACATCGTTTCCAAATTTGAACGTCTTTAAAACCAACCGCGTTAAGACAACTAGTGTTCGTTAAAGAAATTAACGGGTTGCACGGTCATTTGCATTCCGTAAGGTATTAGAGGCTTCTATTCTAGCAAGGCTGTTCTGTATAATCTCATATGGCGCGAGCCGGGCGTCATCGCTGGACGCCTACGGTACAACCTTCGCCTTAAAACTTTAAAAACCTTACGTTCTATTTTGAAACAATTGGAAAATACGCGAATCTTTTGTTTTGTTTGGATCAAAAAGTTAAAATAATTGAGTTCAGAGTTTATTTTGTTTTTTCAGTTCATTTGTTTGTGTTGTGAAAATGCAATTTTGATTATTTTTTCCAAAGGATGTGTTAAAAGTGTGAATAAAGTACTTATGAATAATTTAAGAAAGTTGACTGAAAATCAATGCGGCAAGATGAAATTGGATAACTTAGGATTCGAAAAGTTACAGGTTAGTTTTAATTAGTATCTACTTACCTAGGTTAGTCAGTAGTAGGTACCTTTATAAGCTATCGGCGATACAGTTTTTAACCACGAGAAAGTCTATAATCCTGACGCCGGAAGCTTAGTTCCAAAGTGTAATAAAATAAATTAAATGTAGAGCCCTTAATCCGATCACATTAGGTCTCATTATTAGAGCGGTGGGGTTGAAACTATAATGACTAAATTATCTAAAGGCGGGACAGCCGGAACTCCATAGAACTCCATAGGGCTGTTTCTCAGCGTGCACTACTTTGGCCTTATAATAATGTGTTAATTTAATAATTATTTATCTATAACAATATTATAAGGAGGAAAGATTTGATTGTTCGTTTGTTTGTTTGCATTGAATAGGCTCCGAAACTACTGAACCGATTTGAAAAACTCTTTCACGTTGCGAAGCTACACTATCCCCGCTGACATAGGCTATATTATATTTTCAAAAAAGTTAGAGATCCTTACTAAAACTCCAATAATGTAAACCATGGTGTAAAAAAATGTACCTAAAATATTCTTTACATCACGTGCGCTGCGAAAACTATTATACCCGTGCGAAGCCGGGGCGAGCCGCTAGTTATTTAATAAAGAAGCAAGAGCAAGCTGATATAAAACCTTAATGGTGTACAATGTAGAGAACTGTGATATAAAGGAAGATAGAGCTACACTAAATATAATCACACTAATCACACTCACACTAATATTATAAAGGCGAAAGCTTGTGCGTATGTGTGTATGTGTGTTTGTTTGTTACTCTTTCACGCTGTAACAGCTGGTCGGATTTGGATGAAATTTGGTATGGAGGTAGCTTATACCCTAGATTAAAACATAGGCTACTTTTTATCCCGAAGCCGGGAACGGTTCCTGTAGGAACGCGGGTGGAACCGCGGGGCGCTGCTAGTATGCATAATAATGCTAGAATAGAATGCGTTTTCAAGGTTAATAAACCTGGTAAAAAAAAACAAATAGGTAGGTTACTCTCTTTTGTAATTTATGAGACTGGGCTTTTTTCTTGTGTAAAGATAGATAGATAGATAGATAAACTCTTTATTGTACACCAACTAAACAAAAATATACAAAGAAACTTAATAGAATTATAATTATAAAGGTTCACTGAATACGCTTAAAAATGAAGATATCTACTTACCGAATAAATTAAAATTTTACTTAAAATTAATCTTACGTAATAAGTTAATAACTTGAATACATTGACGTGCTTACGATCATGAATCATCTTCATGTAATTTATGGGCTCCAGTGGATATAAAATATCAATTTACGCCCTGAGGTGACATCCTCAATATTAAAGCTTTGGTTGATGTCATCAATAAATTAAATAACAAAAGACTATTGAGAATGTAATAAAACTAGCCAAATAGAGTGTTATGTTAGTGTTAAGAATGTGCATAACATAAAAATCGCAGTGTTGCCTTAGATACAGGAAAAAAAGGTCACGGACAAAATGACTTATCCAAAATCATTTTTAGGAGCAACCTTATAGTACCGTACAATTTTAAAACGTTATTGCTCGATATTGTTTTCAATACCTGGTAAGTAGACACAAAGATGTAGGTACCTACTTTTAGGGGTAGCCATAGGTAGATACGTCATTCGTAATTTTATTTTTTGGTCAAACTAGACATGACGCTAGGTTTCCTATAGAAACATTATCTAACTGAAGCAGATCAAAGTAGCTGAGTAGTGATACAGAATAAATAATAGCACTAATACCATGGAACAAGAAGGAGAGGAATGCCAATACACCAAGAAAACAGTGTAGATCAAAAATATGCCTAAAACTAGACGCCGTTGCAAAATGAACGGGTTACAAGTTTCGCGCAGATCAGAAATATGCTAAAAAATCACTAAGCTTTTACCTTGTAAGTAATGGTTTCAGTAGATGTAAGTTATACAAAATCTCATACCGATGCGGCGAACGCTGCCCAAAAAAGTTCAATTTCATATTAGCTATTAAAAAATGTAAATCTTTGAACTATTTCAGTGATTGCATAAAAGCAAACATGGTTTGTCTGCGTAGGCGCCTCCAAGCCAAGCCCATGGTGCTTTGAACTGTTGCCTCACACCCATCCATTGTATAATCCTATCGACCAAATATGGCTAAATATTTGGTTACTAATCAGTCTCGTAACTGAACCTGTCTCTGATTCAATCGTCAATACCTCATTTTATAGGACCAGCCGACCACCAGGTAATAAGGTTTTTCTTATTTTCGTATAAAACTGTATAAACAATTATGATGTTATTCGTAATTATGTATGTTAAGATGTTGATTTGAACACCATGAATATTTAATTTAGTTGTTTTATTAGTAACTAGCTGACTCGCCAAAGGGATGGTTACTTTTACGTGATACCTAAAGTAAGAATTACTCACAGATTCAATATTGGTGATACGCAGCATTTATAGTTTATTGAAATCAAGTCTGAACCTGTTCCCGGCATCCTGTTAATCAGTATTCATGTCAGGACTTGTCACTGGCATTCTGGCTCAAGGACCCCAAGGTCGACCAATCTTTGGGATCCGCGCTCGTATTAATTACCGCTACCCACTAACCCGTTTAAACGACGCTTGTCTGATTACTTGGCTCTCTTTTAATTAGGGCCGTGTCTTTTTGTTTCGTCAATTTTATTAGGCTCTATTTCACAGAATTCGCTCTATTATATACCTATAGTACCTAGTACTTTCAGGCCACCTATAGATATTTAGATTTACTAATTTACTATCCGAAATTCAGGGTGCAAAAAAAGTGAACTTTCAGGGCAAATACCTGCGAAGCTTTGGAGGGACTGTCCCAATTTCCACCCACCAAAATCCATTATGGCCGTGCGGAAGTGGGCTTCGCTAAAACAACTTTCGGTATCCAGTAGGAAACCCATTATAAAACGTGAAATGAAGAGAATTGATTTAAATAGCAACGTACTTAGTGATAGAGTCCGCTTTAGTCTTTGATATCTGGTTGTTCTTGCTTTATTCTAAGTCTCGAATAAACTCTGCTTTGTGTATTCTATCTGTACTTATAAGTAGCCAAGTAAAGCAGTTAGATTACCTGACTGGTTGTGTCCCTTTTGGCTCTTTCAAGCCCGATATTGCTGATAGATATAAGTAGAGACCTCATTAGATATATATCTAGCTGGTTCAAAGAAAACGTAGTAACTCCGTTTTTAGGGAAACCAAGAAAACTTCGTCTATTTTGCTCTTGTATTCAGAAATGTCCAATTAGGTAGGTCCAACTTCGACAAAGAGGTGGCACGAAGAATCCAACTTGGCTGGGCAGCGTTCGGGAAGCTTCGTCCTATCTTTTCGTCCAAAATACCGCAGAGCCTGAAAACGAAAGTTTTCAATCAGTGTGTGTTGCCAGTGATGACTTATGGAACTGGTCTCTTACTGTTGGCCTCATTAGTAAGCTCAAAGTCGCGCAGCGAGCTATTCTCGGTGTTTCCCTGCGAGATAAGCTCCGGAACGAGGAGATCCGCAAGAGAACTAAAGTGACCGATATAGCTCTTAGAGTTGTTGAAGTGGCAATGGGCAGGCCACATCGCTCGTAGAACTGACAACCGATGGGGAAGAAAGGTTCTCGAGTGGCGACCACGAACCGGAAGACGCAGCGTAGGCCGGCCTCCCACGCGGTGGATCGATGATCTGGTGAAAGCCGCGGGGAGCCGATGGATGCAGGAGGCGAGCAGCCGCTCAAGGTGGCGTGCTCTGGGGGAGGCCTATGTTCAGCAGTGGACGTCTTCAGGCTGTTAATGATGATGATGAAAAATGATGATTCAGAAATGTATTTACTTATATACAAGTACCTATATCTTGCTTTTCACTTTGATATGCAACATGCTTCCATGCATAAACACCGTTGTCTGTTCGTGTCTCTTTTACACTCGTATATTTATTGTAAATCTTCACCATTAGCATGTAAGGTGTATTTAGGTGGTACGATGGACGCACAGAGAATTCCGATTCGACCTACGCTTCATCAATATAAAACACCTTTTCTATACCTACCATATTGTTTGGTCATTTCCAAGTAATAAGACTAGTAAGTTAAGTATTCAGAATATATGTCCAGTTCTTGAGATACCTATTATCATTAATGCCCCTCTAGAGTCTACATAAGCTATACGTACCAGTATGGGAAATATATTTTCTATAATTGCTGCATCGTCATCATCATAAACGTCGTAAGACGCGTCCATAGCTGAGCTATACATAGGCCTCTTTGATTTGAACAAGTTTGGATCCAGTAGCTAACCGCAACTATCACAAAGCCCAGCTACTCTATTTTTATTATGATGAAATAGTTACTATATGTTGAGCATTATTGTTAATCTTGCTGGCTTTACATTGTAAAATCTGGTATAAGGTGCGGCGGCGTCTGCATCGTCAGTTTTATTGCTTCCAAGAAACAATACCTGGACAGCGTTAAGTCTTGTATTCCCGGCGATTAAAACTCTATTTCTCAGCAAGAACGAAAAATCTATAATTTTTTACAGCTTTAACACTTTAGTATTGAAATGTTTAAATGTAATTATACGTTTGTATCTATTATATCACAAAAAGGTGTAAGAATATGCGTCAAAAATGAAGCCAGTCTTGAGAAGCTTACAATAGTAATAATTGTGATACATAAAAAGCTATTGTATGTTTGATAATGCGGTGTCAGTTCTATTTACGGCTCGCGGCCTTCAAAATGGTCTGCTGCAATGGAAGTATCCGTTTCGGAAGGTTCCTAATATTGTGCTAATATTAGTACAACGTTGTGTATAAAATGGATGTGTGCTCCCGGGCGGTGTGAGAAAAGCACCACTGCATCTCTTCCCGTGGGTAGCGTAAAAGCCGGCTACGGGCTAAGGGAATATCCAGCAGTGTTCTCTGCGATCACCAAGCCGCCTGCCAGCGTGGTCATTATGGCGTCCTATGGGGGAGGCCTATGTTCAGCAGTGGATGTTTCCCGGCTGTTGATATGTGTGTGTACAATATGCTTATCTATATTCTCTCTTCTTTCCATCATGCTATTCCCTCCCAACTTATTATCATTTTCCTTTGGTTGGTTAACCTGTTCCCGTCCTTATTACGTCTAAATATGCTTGCTTAATTATGTTTATTACTTGTGTTCAGATTTTAATGCTATTAGGAGTTTCAAGCCACTCCTGATTGCGTGAGAAGTTCATTTTAACGATTTCCTATGGCTCCAGCGACCTATGCGGCTGATATTTATTATCGGCCGACTATCATTACCTACAGAATAGAGGATTGGTCGCTTTTGCACGCTGTTGAAAGCAGAATGTCTATTCAATTAAATAGAATAACTCACTGTTGTAAAGTATTTGTGGGTTGAAAATAAATTTAAATTAGCTTTTAGATCCGTAGGCAGTATACCTCTTTATATTTTGAATGAATTATAATCACAATAAGATATAAATTTAGTACCTAATGCAAATTGTACGAAACAATTTTTAACGTCTCATCCTACCCACTGCAGTGGGCTTTCCTTCTCTATAAAGTCTAGTATGCCAGTTATTTATCTTCAAATAAACTCTTCCACTACACATAATCAAGGTACGCAATCATGTGAATTAATATTAGTCTACCTAATTCATTTTCATACCATAGTTGACCACGTACTACCTCTACATCTGCCCCTTTCTTCTCGTGACCTATCTCATCGACTGACAATGCCACTTTTCGGAATGTTGGTTGGTAGAAGCGTTAGCGTCTGTGGTTGGTAGATAGGGTTCTCAAGTACCTACTCCTGTTTCCATCTCTACTGAATGCTTCATGGGGGAACTATTTTGACCTACTCTTGTCTTCACTCGGACTGTTGGTTCTAATAGCGAATCCGGTAGGATTTTCGAGTACTTGGTGTCCGCTTTTCACAGGGTACTTGGTTTACTTGGTTACTTTTCACAATTTGCATCCTCCATACCGTATAAGGGATCCGATACCTTCTAGCCTTCCACTTTGCTTTTTTAGCTTCAATTTTAAAATCAAATTATAATAGCCCAACTTCACACACTGAAGCTTTCTACACAATATGAGTAAAACATAAAGCTTAGTGTATGAACATGGTATTTTAATGAGTAGGCTGTAAGTCGACTCTGATATTGCTCAACGAGCCTTTGTTAGCCAGTTTATCAACGTCCGAACAATACACGCATTGTAAAACTGATTGAGAATCCTCTATTACTGGAAACAAATAAATCGTAGTGTAGCTCCGCTAGCTAAAAGTATTGCAAATTAACATCAAATCAAGTTTTTACAATCCCGAAATCTTTGTGGCTCAAAACCTTAGAAATGGAACAGTAAAAGCTCTTTGGTTAACACAATACAACAATATTAAACAACTATTAATATAGCTGTTGAATAACATAACGATGTTACAAGTCTTAAAATTGGTCCTCTCCAAGTAGGGGATTTGGTGGAGACGTGGCATAAGTACATATTTCTTCTTCTTCGTTTAATGGCTTTCTATCGCTTTTAGCGATATATTTTACGTGACCCTTTGGACAATGTAGAAAGATTAAACAACCATGGTCATCTCGTTGAAAGGTTGCACTGACTTAAATAAAAAGATTTAATACTAGGTTATGTTAGATACCTATGTAAGTATGTGTATGAGAATTATTAAGTTTGCTTATGAATTTGTGTTATTATTCTATTTATAGTAGTGACCAGTTATGCTGGTCCCGTTTCAGGTCAAGGTCGATCTTAGCATCTTATGGCGGCATACCTACTACAGCTTGTAGGTCTGATTAAATTGTGGGTAACGTATGGAACGTAACATTTCTTTGGTTTAAACTACACATTAAACCGGAAAGGATAGTTATTCTCGTTACCACAGATTCATTTTACGGCAGAGATGTGATTATTTCGCTAGAGATTTTAATTATTATACATAGGTCCAAAACAAGGTTAGCATACCACTACAACCAAAAAATAACAACGAACTTCTTTCTTCACAGACGGCAGAACGAAGTCCAGGCTGGGAAACCCACAGGGTTCGGCTAAACCGGGTACAGGGATATGGGTTCGGCATAGCTGTATCTGGTGGAAGGGACAACCCTCACTTCGCGAGTGGAGACCCGTCCATTGCCGTCTCAGATGTGCTGAGAGGTGGCCCTGCAGAGGATAAACTTCAGTAAGTACCGTGCCTGAATATAACATTTTTATTGTTAACTTGTGTTTTTATTTTAATTTTGGACCAAGGTTTCCATATACACATTCCATAGACGAATTCTCTGTTCTGTTTTGCAGAAATAGAGGAAGGTCATAGGAAAGTCCTTAATTTCTACCATCATCTATTTCAGAGTGAACGACAGAATAGTCTCCGTCAACGGTGTACCTTTAGAAAATGTGGAGTACGCTCGTGCAGTCCAAGTTCTTAGAGATTCGGGAGCTGCGGTATCCTTGGTGGTTAGGAGACGAGCACCCGCGCCGCCTCCCACCGCACCCACAACAATCAAATTGTCGTTGAGCAGAAACGGGAAGAAAGAAGGTAATTTTTACTCTTACGTTAAGAAGAGTACAACTACAACCAGCCAAATACCTACTAGCGTTTTTGGTAAACTTCTGTAAATATGGTGTCAGTGTAGTGCCTGAAATAACTCTTGAAAACTGCTCCTTACTTACCTACGTCAAATTCCTCTTTGGATTTAGCTGTAGGTACTTAAAAAACGATGTTCTTGCTGCCTGATGTCAGATCTTTAAAATACACTTTGTGAAGGTTTTGATTTCGAAGTCATGGCATCATGATTTAATTATGAACTTGATTACCTACTGATTAAGACGTTACAAATTAACGTCTGTTTTTTCTGGGCTAATTCATGATGTTTTCCTTTCTAGACTTCGGCATAGTCTTAGGATGCAAGATATACGTCAAAGAATTGACAATGAGAGCAAGAGAACAGCTTAACCAAAGCGGCCAGGGTCTTTGCGAGGGTGACGTGGTCACCAAAATCAACAATACACCTGTTGCAGACGCCATGACACTGAAGGAAGCTAAGAAACTTGTAGACTCTTGCAAGGATCGGCTGAACCTAGTGGTGACAAGGGAGCTGATTAGAGAAGAGACTGTCACGAATGGGAATTACCAGAATAATTACAATAGTTTAGGTATGGTATATAATTTATTATCCACAGTTCAATGGGGTTACCTATACAGGTGGTAATTAATGGTCAATTAGGTGCAGGGGGTGAAGTGCAATAGCTGTACAGAAAAAAAATTACTTCAAGTCTAAAGAACATGTCATTTTGAAAAAAAAACACAATATTTGCTGCCTATGTACACCTTATTGAGCATTACAATCACAAATTGAGGAATAAGCAATAGATATTTTTTTAATTGAAGCCTATCTATTGTGTCTTAAAACCTCGTCATACCCACAAAAAAGATTATCATATTAAAAACTTTGTCAACAGAAGCGACGCCCCACAATCCATACCCTACACCAGAACCTATATCATCAGGGTACTCCAGCAGTGGGCAAAACCTGTACGTCGCTGCCCCAGTCAGGGGAGGCCCTGGAGAGAATAGACGAGGGCCTCTTGAGGAACAGCCACCACGGCCGCCGCCACCTAGGAATGAAGGTAACCTGAGAACATGCTTAGAGAATTAACATATTTACCATGCAATTTGTTTGTGTTGATTTCTCGAAGAAGAAGTAACTTTACATTGGAAGGATATATAGGGCAGTCAAAAGAGAAGTATCAAAAACATTTACCATTTACATTTAAGCAATGATAATCCACTGATAATTAAATATTGTACAAATGAATATATTGGGGTGATGGGTTTTGATTTGTATCTGGCTGGAAGAACTCTGGACTCAGGGGCGTCCCTTGCGAGAGGCTTATTTCTAGTAGGAGAATTGAGTAAGCGGATGGTAATGATGATGGGCGGCTATCTATCTTGCTGTGATATTAAGAAACTTTGAGATAGCGCTAAAAAATAAAAACAATTTATGAAATGTTTATCTATTGTTTTTTGTAGATTACTACAGCAGTCGAAGGCAACTTTACGAAGAAGACGCAATGGCGAATCAGAGAACTAAACCACCGTAAGTTAACCCATGGCACACTAGGACATAAAAACATTATCTTTTATACTGTAAATCCTAAACTGATGGATAAATTTATCAACAGTAGTGAACCGCGGCTGATCAGCTTCCAAAAAGAAGGGTCAGTTGGGCTGAGACTTTGCGGTGGGAACAGATCTGGAGTATTTGTGTCTGGCGTCCAACCCACCAGTCCCGCTGCCTTACAAGGGCTGCAACCTGCTGATAAAATACTAAAGGTCAGTCAGCTGATGTCTAGAAGTAAGACATATACGGTGCAATGATACCCAATCCCAACCAACTAAGTTTCTGTAGTAAAGAATAGAATGCTCATGAAAACTCAACGAAATATCATCCATAAATAAAGCTTAAATGTTGCAACTTTGTTACATCAACTCGGGGGATATAGTACCCTTTTACTAAGAGTTCCTTTTAACTACAACACTATGTGAGCGGCTGTTTCCTAAAAATTTGTAGATTTCCATGATTTCACTTGTGTTAATGATTCAATTGGGCCGCGTGCTACCCAACCTGTTAATATGTAATTGTATATTCATGCTTTTCAAAAGTATGTTTTCCTTCCAGGTGAACGAGATGGAAATGAAAGGCGTGACTCGCGAAGAGGCTGTGCTATTCCTGCTAAGTCTGCAAGAAAGGATAGACCTCATTGTCCAGCACTCGCCTGACGAGTACAACGCAGTTGCTAGTGGTCAGATGCGTGAGTGTTAACTTCACAGATTAACTACGACTATTTGACACTCATCAGCTTTCTCTTATATTGGCATACTTTATACGCCTTAAAATCCCTGTAAGGAGGAAATCTACAAGGGATTGTGATACTAACTCTCGTAGATAGCTTGCAAATATAGGTTAGAGTTACCTACCTATTTCAATTATATTACCGGAGACGAGCCTTTTTTCACTGGCAAAGTAAACGCTGCTGTTAGACTGGATTTTTTCTGATGATGATAGTGATGATGATGACGATTGCGTCGAAAGGTGTTAGGTAAGTAAATGAAATATTTTGAGGGGTAAGGTCGAGCCTCTTATCGTTGATAAAGTAAACGCTGTTGACAGACTAGATGATTCAAATCGTATACTCCAGTTATTCCTCACTTTCGTCCATCACTGGGGGGATATCGGGAAAAGTAGCGATGTCCACTAATGGAGGCCAACGGCACGGAAAAAAAAATTATGGCATAATCTCATAATTGAATGTATATACATAAATCAATTTTAAAAATCTCGTCAAACCGCTTCTGATTAAAATAAATCTTTATTAAACTGTTTGTTTCGGTAGCCTCACTTGAGAGCCCAATTCGGTTGTAGCGTGGCACCTCCATTGGTATATTGTCACTGAACATCAGGTGAAATGACGTGATCAAACGTTACACATATTTAAAAAACTTAATATCTGGTATTCCAGCTGGTGACTCGTTCCACATAAAGACACATTTCCACTATAACGAGCCAACAGACGGCGAGATGTCATTCCGCTGTGGAGACGTGTTCCACGTCGTCGATACTCTACACAACGGGACCGTTGGCGCTTGGCAGGTTTATAGGATAGGTGAGCTTATATTATTATTATGTATTAGATATTGTCAAAAAAGCCGACGAATCTTCAGTTGGCTTATTAATATATCTGAAGTTTGCTACAACAGAGAGTTCTTGTTGAGTTTGTGGTTATTGGTTTGGTATATATATATGATGATCAACTAAGGTAAACTTAATCTACATTTAAGTCGTTGTCTTGCTTAAAAGGTACGATGAAAATGAGGTGATTATGTAGATGTTTATTGTCTACTATAGCGACAATGCAAATTGCAGCTTTAAACATGGAACTGGATAATCAATGTATGGATATAGAAAAAAAATTATTACTCTATTTTTATCTCATAGAAGTTATTATGCCAATAAAATATCAGCGTTGGGCATCCTCTTTCTGCGAGTTCAAGGACATACTTATGTGTTTTATATTGGTTGTACTTGAGAATCGAGTTGAATAAAGAAGAAAGTACGTACTTTTATATATGTTCCACTCGTTGTTGTTTCTCATATGAACATAATTCCAGGTCGCAACAACCAAGAAGTCCAAAAAGGAACAATTCCAAATAAAGCTCGCGCGGAAGAGTTAGCAACAGCTCAATTTAATGCAAACAAAAAAGAAATGTCCGGGAATGATGGTAAACACAATTTCTTCCGGCGGAGACGATCTACGCATCGGCGGAGCAAGAGTCTTGGAAAGGTACAATTTTTTGCACCTGCTTATTTACGTGTGCAAAAGGAATATCCAGGGAATAGGCAGCAGCATTGGCCGTGTGAGGACAGGACCTCACCTCTTCCCGTGGGTGCCGTAAGAGCAGGCTAAGAGAATATCTGGGGAAATTTATTAAAATATGTGATCACCAAGCCGCCTGCCAAACGTGGTGATTATAACAATGATCTATTAGGAGAGGCCTAAGTATCGCAGTAGATGCAAAAAGGCTTTTTGCATCTACTGCAGGTGGTTGGTGCAATTTTCCTTCACAAATCATTAGATTTGTGAGGGAAAATTGCACCGAGTGTATTGAAATTAGTCGGAATGACTATGAAGATAGTCTTAGATATCCTATTATCGGTTTTCACATTTGTGTTATTCATTTCAAACTCGATGTACGTATGTTGTATCTAATTAAAATATTAATGATGTACTTTTAGTGTTTATTAGTAAGTTAATGCTATTATGTATATTGTTACTGAAAACTCACAAATGAGTGTCAACTGAATGTATTAAAAGTTAAGAGCAAATGAGTAACGATATTTTTTTAAAGATCTTCAGATCGTTAATCATATCTTTTTCTTAAAAAACTTTTATTCTTTTGATTTGATTTCAGGAACATTGGGACGAAGTAGTGCTATCTGACAGCATCAGTAAATTCCCTGCGTACGAACGAGTGGTGCTCAAGCAGCCAGGTTTCGTCCGCCCCGTCATAGTTCTAGGAGCGGTCGCTGATATAGCAAGGGAACGCCTTCTTACAGAGAGCCCTGATAAATTTGCATCACCTAGTGAGTACTACAATTATTATTTTAACATGTTGGGTTAGATACGAAAGTTACCGAACTATGGTAGTTTTAGTTTACTTTTCCTTCCAGTTTTTGAAATTACAGTTTGAGCGAAATTGAAATGCTTAGCAACTTCTGTCGACGGCTGTCCTGCTTAAATGATTTCACAATGATAATAATTATTGTAAGCTCAGAAGTTGTAAGTTATAATAAGGTCATCCAAGAAAACCAAAACAAAATAATTCATGTCGGTCAGATTTTTAAACTTATTTTGTAAACGCTGCGCTTGTATATCAAAATTAATGTTAACATTTTATAATTGTAGTAATGTTTAACATTTACTACATTTAAAAATTTACAGAAAGGCAACATTATCTTAGAAATGTATCTGATAAAATCCTCTGACCAAATCCATATACCAAAAATTTTACACAGATTTCTTAAGTATCGTTTTTTATTTGTAGAAATGGACAGTACACTAGAAGACAGTAAAACTAAACCCACCGGCATCATCCGGCTCTCCAGCATCAGAACTATAATGGAGCGAGGGAAACATGCACTTCTGGACATAACACCAAACGCTGTGGATAGACTGAACTATGCACAGTTCTATCCTATTGTGATATTTTTGAAAGCTGATAATAAGCATATCATCAAGCAGTTACGAGCTGGTCTTCCGAAGTAAGTTCTTTGTTTCTTTATATACGCCCCGCGGTTTTACCCGCGGCAAAAAAGTAGCCTATGTGTTAATCCAGTATATCAGCTGTCTCTATTCCAAATTTCATCCAAATCTGTCCAGCCGTTTCAGCGTGAAGGAGTAACAAACATACACACATACACACATTCAAACTTTCGCTAAATTAAGGTATTTTCGCAATATTAAGGTAGCAAATTCTTACATTTATGGTATTTTGGCAGAACTAGAATATGAGTCATAGTTTAAAGTCGTCCAATACATAACCTAATGATTGTGACTTATTATCGTCTAGTAAGACTATTGTTTTAGAATTCACATTAAACGTATACCAAACCATTTTCAGATCTGCACATAAATCGTCCAAGAAGCTTCTAGAACAATGCCAACACATGGAAAGGATTTGGGGGCACGTATTCACTCATACAATCACATTGAGCGAAGCCAACCAGAACACTTGGTTCAGCAAACTGATCGACCTCATTCAGAGGACCCAACAGCAACAACTTTGGGTCTCTGAGACCAAGGTACGTCTTTTATTATTGTCCGCATAGAAAGTAATTAAAATACATATCTATAATTATATGGATTGGGTAATTGTCAATGCGAAACACCTTAGTTGATCTAATTACTTTAATTAACCAATATCAACCTAATCTGAATTTGATTGGACATTATATTTGAAAAATATTATTTAGGTAAACTCAAGACGAAAATCATCAATTATGTCCTTGAATCTTTTAGTGGAATACAGACCATTTTTTGTCAGTTAATATGCTATAGATGTCTTGTATCACAAACTGTTACCAAAATACTATCTAGTAAAGAAACAAAGTCTCCCAAGGTTCATTTTTCTGTGTATGTTCAAGTATTCGTCTGTTGCAACAGTAAACGCATCATGCTTCAAGATGGTTGCTTGGTAAAGGCAAATTGGTGCATTTGGTAAAATATATGTGCTCTTTCTATATTACTATAATACTTTTTTTAATGCGATAAGAGATCTTAATACAACTCCTTATATTATTGCGTTGTAACTTTCTATAAAAACTTCCCATACTAAAACAAATACATTTTTGCATTAGGTACCTATAGATAAAATGCATTTAAATTACTTCAAAGAGTTGTATTGACATTTTTACTCTATGTATACGTATATATAATATTAACCTATTCATTTCTGTTCTGTCTTGGTATAGCACGTTGAAATGGTGTCGGACATATACTTCCCTATTCCACCTTCCCCCTACCCCGCCTTCTATCCCATATCCTATCCGATTCCTACGTATCCACAAAACCCTCGACCTCTGAGTTCACCGCAAGCCATGCTACCAATGAACACTAACTTTAAACCTCACGATCATGTGTATGACGCTAACAGGAACCATGTAGTGCCGTATTACTATTCTGAAACACAGCCTTGCATGCCTAACAATGTGTATAGCAACCCTAACAAAAACAGGCATACTCTTGCTAGTTATCCTTACGATGAACGACAGAACTACCATGGTAGGAAAGTTAGAAGAGTTGTCAACACCCCAGAAATGACTCCAGTCTTCGCTAGAGGTTATACGCAGCCCTACCGACCTTATAGTGTTCTAGAAACTTCTAGCAAATCTCCTGTTGCCAATATCCCAAGGCCATCGTCAGTGGTTCCTATTTCAGAGCATTATAAGCCTGCATCGTTTTTTATAAACGACAATGATATTAAAAAGGCAAATGAGGTTCCAGAATGGAAGGCTAGGCTTCAGAAAGAGATTATGTTCAAAGGGTTAGAGAAGCCTCTAAGACCGATTTGTAGAATTCCGAATTGCAAATGTAGTGTAAAAGTCGATCCGGAAAGATATAGCGAAGTTCGTACCTTACCTACTGTTACTGAGAGAACTTTGAATAAAGTTAGGAATTTGTCATTGCCAACTTTAAAGTTAGAAGAACTTGAAAAAGATGACAAAACTGATCAATCTGAAGCTGAAAGAGACATCCAACCTGTTATAAATAAACCTATTTCTGAACAACACTTAGGGTATGTTTAGACATATCACATTTTGTAATATTAGACAAATTTATCTATTCGGCTTGTCTAACTTTGTTAATTTTAAAGCTTACTTTCTATGCTAGATTTATATTCTCACCTGTATTAATCAATATTATATGTATATATATTGGCTGCTTATTTATGCTTTTTTGTGTTAATATTGTTTGTCATAGTGATTCTGTTGTTTTAGTAATATTTTCCAAAGATTTTTAAACCAAAGACGTGTGTTTTGTAAATATTGTCACAATTACCTACCAATAATACCAGTGTAAAATACCACCCTAAACTTGTTTTGCTGTTAACATTCTAATAGATAAAAAACTAGTGTTCCCTACATTACAAAAATAATTTGGTACACATTGCACAAGGTTATTTCATAACGATATATACCAAAACATGTTAACGACATTATTAGAATGTTAACACACGTGTGAGATACCCAAAACATTAATCATTCACAGACGCTAAAGCTCGTTTTTAGTTTCTGTACTGTTTTAAATGCAATCATTCATTTGTCTTGTCTTATCACCCCATTCCATAAACCTACCCTACCGGACGCCGTCGTCACTGCAAACATCGGAAACAAAATGGCCGACTACGTGGACAAATCAAAATGGCGGAACACAGAGGCCAGAGCCATTATCCGATGATTTCTTGTTCTCAATGTCATCAAGCACTGAGAATAGATTGTCGTACGCGTCAAGTCCTGAAAGCGACTTAGAAGTGAGTCCACCGCCCGCGCCTCGACTCGTGAAATCTTCGTCAGATCCTTCTATAGCGACCACGCAGGACAACATGGATAGAGATGACGATTTGAACCACATGGCCGATGCTGTCCCACCACCTTATACGGTTGGTACTGATTAAAACAAATTATCGTGTTCTTTTTCTTTTGCATACTTATATTTATTTGTTTCTTTTCCCTTATCTCATTTGTATTCTTGTTTCAGCTTCTTCTTTTGTTATTACTTATCCGAATCTTTTATTCATAATCTAAACCGTAATACCATGCAAACGTCGCAATCTCGGAAAATACTAAAAGTACCTATCACGTTAATAGTTGAAAACACTCTGTGTTACCATGGTTAAATGATTTTTATTATCTTTAGTAGCATCATTGTTGGTTTCTTAAATCTGTATAACTTTCTGTCTATCATGTAATGCTTTTATTGTTATTAGATATTTATTGTATCCTTTCTTCCCAATATTTTCATATCAAATGGCGCTATCTACTCTCTAATACTTTTCAGTAGGAGTCTGATAAAATATCTTACCTAACTCGTATCTTGATTTATTCTACATGTTCCGTTTCAAATCCACAGCAGGGTGGCTACGGAGACAGCAAGTATGGCTTCTCAGCGAACACCAACGGTGCAGCCACCAACGGCGGTCACACCCAGGGGAACCATAACATGGGGCCTTCTAACGAGGTTCCACCATATCACAGCAATGCAATGACGCACTCACCGCCACATTCACCGCTTTATGGAACAGGTGAGATTAGAAAGAGATACACCGAGATCTTATCATAAGTTCTTGGAAGAATAGAACCATCCACTTAGAAATTGTATTATTGTAATATCAGATAAGTTATCAAGTTCACGGATGAACTTTTTCACATTTTTACTATATTTAATGATCCTAAAATTAGCACCTTATAATTGAACGCTCACAATAGCTTTAGTCGACGACCTGGGCCTCGTTTTATAAAGCTACAAGTAAAAGCTAACAATTGTAGCAGCTACAAGAACAAGTAACTACAAGTTACTAGTTACGGCGTTTTATAAACAACAATTATCGATTACAAGTGTAAATTACATGTATAATGCACGTCACTATAAACGACACTGAGGCCTCACGGCGGGGACCACAGACTAAGTAGAGGATAAAGTGTAGATTATGATATTACAAGTTGCACATCACTATGAATGAACGTCACGGTCAATAGCTTTTTTTTAGTTTGGCTCCCATTTATTAGTGAATTTAGCCGGTGTGAATTTTACATTAAATCCCTACATAATATAGAAATTATAAACATTATCTATTTGTTTGTTGTGGCTTTCATGCCCAATTTGATGACCTTTTTTAGATGAACTTATATTACCGGGGTAGATGCGGTTTTTTTCGGAAATTCATGAAATCCCGCGGAAAATTATGCAAGTTTTGGGGGATATCGCGGGGCGTCTCTATTTTTAAGTAAAGTTGGGTCTAAGTCACTATTCCCATAATAGGTTTTGTAATATACAGCTACGCTCATTTTTCATGGGCTTGGCTCAAGCTGAATTTCTCATTATTTAAACATAATCAGTTCATATTTACTTAATTTAACTAATTGAACATTAATTAATACGTGACACGACCAATACAACACACCTTCAATAAATTTATCTAAACTTGTACTTCATTTTACCTAGCTCTTTAGTCAGGTAAAAATCTTTACAAGTTGTAGTTCCGTACACTTGTAATGACCAAGACAATTGTTCGATTTTACATTTTAAAAATGAAAACACTATGGATTGTCTATAGTCTAAGAACAAGTGCTTGTAATTCATAGAGTAAAGCAATATATCGGAGGATGTAGCTTGTAACTTGTTGTCTTGTAGCTTTATAAAACGCATTATTTCACTTTTTTTTGGCTGTGTTGCCAGTTTTTCGCTACAAGTCTTGTACTTGACAAGTACAAGACTTGTAGCATTATAAAACGAGGCCCAGGTGAAAACCGCGAGGGCTGATGGATGCAGGAGGCAAGCAGCCGCTCAAAGTGGCGCTCTGTGGGGGAGGCCTATGTTCAGCAGTGGACGTCTTCGGGCTGTTGATGATGATGATGATGAATAGCTTTGGGAGCGTTCAGGTTATCATTACATACAATACGTAGTCTAGTTTCTAAAAAACAAAACTTAAAACTGCATTGCAAAATTTTTAAATACAAGCCCAGAGAACTAAAAGGAATATGGATAATTCATTTATTCATTGCGTGAATGGGTACAATAATATAGGTGTCAGTTTTATGCCGGTTTTTACCAAAGTTCCCTAAATTTTAAGGGACCCTTAAAAAGATTTAAGTGACATCTGACAGTAATTTGGTTTTCACCGGCGATTAAGGGACACCCAAAACTTAAGGGATCCCCTAAGTTTAGGGGGCCGAAGCCCAAATCCTTAGCGTTAAGTGTCAGGTTAAATTATCAAAACGCTAGTTTTTTTTTCAATTGTGTTGGACATTTGTTTCTACCCGCATAACGCCAGAAAAGGTATTTGTTTTAATTTTTTCGAATGCATAATATGTTAAAAACTCTAGTGTAATATCAATAAAGCATGTTGCTTGTATTTTTGACGATTATTCTCTAAAATATATAAATAAAATAACGAAAATATTTTTTTAGAACTTTGGGTACGACGTCTTATAATGTCAACCTATGGATCCTACGATGCACTACTATGAAACCACTTGGTTATTATAATGTAATGTGACGTGTTTGTGTGATATATTTTTTATTGGGATCTATATTATCTTAGTTCCCGAATTACCACCGCGCGGATCCGTTGGTCGCCCGGCGGGCGGAGTCCTGCTGCCGGCGCCTCCGCCCGGCCGGCCGCCGCATACACTTCGACACAATCCATCTGTAAGTACTAATCAAGTATAGGATAGTTTATCTTTATCACCATTTATGAGTTTAAATATTAATGCACCTGCAAACGAACGGGTTCAATCTAGTGTACTATTTGTGTACCTACCTACTAAAATCGCCTCGGTAATCTTTTCCAGTCTATCGCTCTCTCAACTTCTAATTACCTGCGTAAATTAAGTCGACTTAGGCCCGATTTCACCAAACTAGAATAAATTTTATTCCAGGTATAACTTTCCGAGAACAACCGAGTTACGCGAATATAGCCCTTATACCACCAATTTTGTGAAGGAATAAGACTTATTCCTTGGATACAATCAAAATGGCGTCTTTTTTGTGTAATTTCATTAGTCAATTAGCTGTATCCAAGATACTTGGAATAAACGTTGGTGAAATCGGGCCTGAGTAGTGTATTTATGTGCCTTCAAATTACCTGGATAAATTCAAATGAATCTAGTCTACTATTTTGTGTACCTACTAAAATCGCCTCGGTAATTTTTTCCAGTAGGTATATAGCTCTCTCAACTTGTAATCACCTGGGTGAATGAAGCCGACTGAGTAGTGCATTTATGTGCCTCCAAATTACCTGGACGAATTCAACAAAGTATTTACTCAGGTGATTTGCTCAAGGTGAACTAAGTTTATACGGCCCCTTGCATTAACGTTATCTAAACTAAACCATTATAAGTTTAACGTGTGTAGGTATCTGTGTGTCTGTCTGTGGCATCGAATGAACCGATTTTCATTTTCCCTTTTTTATTTTATTTAAATGAATGACGTGATGAGCTAGTCGTTCGCCTGATGTTAAGCGTTACGGCTGCCCATAACAGATTGCAGTATCACTCAGAACTCTAAATTAATATAGTTTTGCGTGACACTGCACTGCGCACCTCATCCTAAAACTTCACACAGTATAGTAATAAGATTACCAGACTGTGTGATCAGATCATAAAGTCTCATTTGCCCAGTAATTTCACTAGCTACAATGCCCTTCAAACTGGAACACAGTAGTGCTTGCACACTACTACTTTGCCGCAGAATAGCTGGCAAAGCGGTGGTACCTACGAACTTTGCAGAAAATCCTACCACCTAGTAAAAGTTTGAAAGGTAGTTTGATTAATATCGTTCTTAGCTATCATTCAAGAAAATATATGCGAGAGTCGGGGTAAACATCACTTTGTTACTTAGACAATTCTTAATAGGTCAGTCAAAAGAAAAGGCATATTAGATCGAAGTTAGAAGCAACAGATGTAATCCTAACATGTATATTAAAGCCGCTTTAGTAACGTGATGTAGGTAACCGGAGACGAGACCTTGCAACATACATAACTAGCTTAATAGACTCCATTTACATACTGCGGTTTAAACTGTACTAATGTATTCATCTACACCATATTAACCACAATCTGTCTTCGCGTTGTTCAAGTAGTCACACAAGGCTGGTGGAAAATCTTATTAAAATTTGTAAAATGTATCCGTGGCATACGTTTGAAGTAATTTCTAGAATACACCGAACTGAATCTGAATACGCATTGGTAAATAAAACAATTAACCTCCATTTTGTAGTAATATAATCATTTACCTCATGTCTGTGCTTAGTAAAAATGTATATCGTGGAAAAAATAGTATTTGCCTGTATTTTACCTTTTGGAAGTAGGCATTATAAAAGTAAGCATTATAAATCGGCTAATGATCATTATTTAATATAATTTCATTATATATATAATTTATTTATATATATAATGAAATTATATTAAATAATGATATATTTATAATTTAATTACAAGTCATGGCTGTTCAAGGGCTCTCAGCTTCTCACGCTGGTACAGTTTAGCGCAAAGGTTTTATAATTTGACGAAATACTTCAAAAAATGCGGCCGAGAATACAGGAAGCCTACAGTTGACTAGTCGATATATAATAAAAATAATAACACATTTTATTTTACAGACTAACAATCGTCCCAGTGCACAAGAACGCCTATTTGGTCCTCCTAAAGAATCGCCCAACGATGAAACTGCTACTTACACCGGCCGTCCCACCAGTATGATCATCCAGCCATCGCAGAGTCAAGGGTCTCTGGACAGACATCGCCAGGGCAACCCAGTAAGTGTCACTACTGCATAGGGTAATATTTCTAATTCTATTCTTTCTTTCGGCAACGCGAACTGGGGAACTCTAATGAGCTAATGGACCGTGATAGGAGCTTATTGCCTTTACCGGCCTTCCCATATCATTTATTTGATCCATCGGTAAATAGTTCATAATACTTTTGGCAGTAATTCCAAAAACCTTCAAGCAAACACCTATTCAAAACTTTTGTTAAAGCTCGCGTGTTTGTCTATCTCTATTAAAATTTCATGATAGCATTTTGTTTTACTAGTTTTAACAATCTTTGAGTTTTTGAACTGCATAATATTTTGCTGGCTTCATAGTTTAGGAGACTAACTCAAATTGCTTGTCCACAGCAAAGTTCATACGATGGCACGCCTTCATATGAATATAGCAGTGCGTCCAACAACGGATCAGCACTCAGCTCTTGTCGGCTGCCACCAAACGCACCCGACGACCTCAAAGTCGCGCCACCTTCTCTGTAAGTACTGATAAAGTTCATATAGACTGTGTAAGTATGTACTGTGTATGTTCATACGTACGTGTATGAAAGTACTGACCTTAGAGTTCGATATTTTATGAGTAACACTGACATAAAAATATTGATAATACTATGAAACTTTATGTACCAGTCAATTTAGACGTATTAGAAAATGGTAGTGGCAAAAGTAATATTAAGTATAAGCACTGTTAGCCTTCATGCGGCCTGTGTAAGTATTGTCGTAGTTCATATTATGTTGTGTAGTACCTAGCATTACATTAATAATACTGATAAGGTTTAAGTAGCTGTGTTAGTATTGATTAGGTTCATACGGCGTGTGTAAGTCCTGGTAAAGTTCTTATGAAGGCACGTCCTCATAATATTACAGCGGCGCTTCGATCGGCTCAGCGCTCGGCCCGTGCCGGCTGCCGTCCAATGCACCTGACGACCTCAAGGTCGCGCCATCTTCTGTGTAAGTACTGTAACGTTCATACCGCGTATGATAGGTTCTAGTGAAGTTCATACGGTGTGTGTAAGTAACAGTTTAAGTTCATTCGACGTCTGTATTAGTGTAAGTAGGCAACGATTAATGGCGTGTGAAATACTAAGGTTGGTTCTTACGGTATACTGATGATGCCTATACGATGTTTGTAAGTAATTACATGCGACATTAAAAAGTAGGACAAAAACTAAAGAATGTTATCCTCTCATTTCCACTGCTACGTTAAAAGTGTAGTAGGAGTGAAAACAATATGCGCCAATATGGTCGGTGTTTTCTTTTGACGTCATTGCGTCATACAAGCTCGTCGCTAAAATAACGCCTGGCGTCTCTAAGCTGCACTGCATGTAAGTACTGGATGTTCATACGTTACCGTGTGTCAATACTAATGTAGTGTGTAAGTACCAACGCATATAAGTAAGTACTTTCAAAGTGTGTGTATAATTTACTTATGTCTGTTACCCTGTACCATCATGATAATTTTGTGGAAGCTGGCCCTTGAAAGTCTGTGATTAGTGTACTGCAATGCCTGCCACGTAAGTACTGGCACACTTCACAAGTCGGGTGTACATACTGATATAGTGTGTAAGTACTTACACATAATATATCATGTTCATATGACGTGTGTAAGTAGGTACTTTTGAAATGCATACGCATGTTATCCAGCACCATCTATGATAATTTTGTGGAAGCTCGTGATGTAAGTTAATGTAAGACTTACTTTTCATCAGTTAATATTTTGTTACAGTAAAATGGAGCCTCCGCCACCACCGAATCCAACTGCAATGTCTGCGCAGAGCCCTCAAAGGAACTCCAATTCGCATGAACACAACTCCTTGGACTATAGCCGGACCCCTGAGAGCAATTACAGGTAGCATTCTAATGAAAATTACCTTTATGAATAACTGTTTGGACCGGTTTTCATTTAGTAAATTAAACAAGTAAATAGTTAATTATGTTACTGCAGCTGGTGAACCTTTCCAACGAAAAAAAAACATACAAAATTAATTAGAACGAAACCATACTATTGTTTAAAAGCTGATTCTAAATTGTTCCATTTTATTTATTGCCATAACCAGTATCACATATAAATAGTGCTACTAACTGACCTAACTTAACAGAGCATTGAAAAAAATGACGCATCGCAACTAGAAGCTTATTTTTTCGTGCTCTGTGCCTAACATGAATTCATTAACTTTTGTTTTAACAAGAATTTGTACTTACAGTAACCAATAAAAAAAAAGAAACAAAAATGACTTATTGCAATCTGTCATGAGCAGCCGTGACGCTTAACATCAGGCGAACGACTAACTCATCACGTTTTTCGTTTACATAAAAAAATCCTATATTATGTAGTTAAAGATAATGCCTGTAATAAAGTTTACCAGTGATTGAAAAGTCGTCCTTGTTTTGCATATTAAATAATTTATGTAAATCTTTACTTTTCATTACACGTGTAGGTATAAAGAACAATAAAACCAAACTAGATTTGAGAATTATATATTGTATTACATGAGCTCTACTACACCGCACCGCACTGCACTGTACCGCACTGCACTGCAGTGTAGTGCAGTACCGTACACTGCAGTGTACAATATTGTCCATAGCCCGCAGCGGGCCGCAGAGTACCGCGGCGGGGCGGCGCGCGCGGCGGGCGGCGGCGCGGCGCCGGCGCACGCGCGCGGGCCCTCGCTTCCTAACGTGCCCACTAACGAACATGCCAACTACAGGTCACATTTTTATCATCATCCTGCTTTATTTACATTATTTTTCATACCATTTATCATGGCACCGCCCATTGTTACACTTCTGTTCACTTATAACCCTTTTCAAATTGGTAACCACCTGTGCCACAATGCCACGAAACCATTTTAGTTATGTGTACGCCAATATTAGATTCGTTGAATACCGATTAACGATTACTTTAGGTAGGTAGGTACTTATTTAATAATTTGTGTGATATCATGGAACAAGGAGGAGAGGAATGCCAATACACCTGCGTTCACCCGTGCCCAAATCCGAGCCATGATAGCACTAAGCAGGCGTAACTGCTAAAATCATTATTAAAAAAATTTTGTTACTTTTTTGCCATCAGTGTCCTTACAACTTTATGAAGAGGACATTTCAATCTTATTTCAACAACCGCGTTTATCAAAAAAAAACTATTTTCCTCCTTCGATTTTCTAACATAAAATACTCAATTATCTTTAAAGTGACTGTCAATATAAATGATGTCATACGCCTATGAGCACTCCCGCTCACTTGCCCTACATGTCCCACAGCGGCCGCACCAACTCCGCGTCCCAAGCGGACTACCCGGGTCGGGGCGGGCCGGTGCCGCCCTACAAGCCGGTGCCGCCGCCCAAACCTAAACACTACCGCCCGCCAGAACCCAACCACCATCCCAGGAACGGGGTAAGTTTCATCTCAATCATCACTTGACGCTATCATCGCAGGGTGAGCAACGGATTAGTGGTTCTACCTCCGGTTTCTCGTACGTTTGTTAAAGTTAAACTCATGTCAACTTAAAAATACTTCACGCTCATTGGTTGAAGACAGCCGATGATCAACAGACAACCATCATATTTCTCATAAAAGCTGTCGTCTAAATATGACTTTGTTAGTAAGCCAAATATGACTGAATTTTTTGAAAGTGACCCATATATGATTTTGAGAGATAACCTCGAGTGACCTCGAGAGTGAACTGAAATTCAAATGTGGTTTTAATCTGTCTCTGTTAAAAGACGTTAAAATAAATTGGTAACGCTGAAATAAATGTCAAGCTTGAAATAAATGTGAACCGAAATCAGCTTTATTTATTAACTATTTCTGAGTTTGCTTCAAATATAACCTAGAAAGTGAATCAAACAAATTCCAAAGTGACCCAACCATAACCTCAAAGCTGACTCAACCAAAACCTAAAAATTACCCAAACATAACTGACTTCCAATGACCCAACCATAACCTCAAAAGTTACACACTCCATTAAACACAACCACTTGTCCCCATAGAGTATGGAAGCAGGGGCAGTCGGCGGTGGTCGCGGCGCGTTCCCTCCGCAGTACTCTCACCAGCACTCGTTGTCACAGCCGCATCGCGGCCATGCACCGCCTAACAACTACCACCAGGTATTTACATACGCACAGACACTTAGTTTTAATTTCCGCGCATTATTTGAGAAAAGTACTATACAAGCCTTGGCCACAACTAGGCATTGATGGACTTACGTATGTGTGTGCCCACATTTACGCGTTCGTCCATCAATGCCTCTGTTGCTGGCCGCTGCAGTAATGTACTATAACTGTTTCTTTTAGCAGTACTTAAATAAATTAAGTTTTTCTTGTTTACACTTTTTAGAACGATGAAAGAACACATAGAAATTAGAGAATCGACATGTTCAAGCATTACAATCTTTTAGGCATCAACAGCCTGAAGACGTCCACTGCTGAACATAGGCCTCCCCCAGAGAGCGCCATTTTGAGTGACTGCTCGCCTCCCGCATCCATTGGCCCCCACGGCTTTCACCAGATCTTCAGTCCACCTAGTGAGGGGTCTACGTTGCGTCTTCCGGTTCATGGTCGCCACTCGAGAACCTTTTTTCCCGATCGGTTGTCAGTCTACGAGCGAACCTTTTAGAACTTTTCTTTTGTCCATCCATCAACTTGAACTTAACCAGTATGGCAAATTATAGCCTATATTACGATCTATACTTTGTTAATGTAAGAGAAGGCCTATACTTATATCCCTGCAGTAGGGTGGTGAATAATTTGCCGATATGCTTTTTTTAGGACACTTTACTCGGTAACGAAGACTTTTGTATCCATGAAAATTCCAGGAATAAACTAGTGTAAGTTTTACAAAACTACACCATACTTACAAACAGCTACCAACCAATACAATCGGTTCCAGGGCAACATGTACAGTGGACAGATGCCGCCACAGTCGCCGCCGTACTCCGGCCCGCCTTCCCACCACCGCGCCATCAATCTACCGCACAACCCACATCTCATAGGTAACCTACGAATAATGACAACAGTAATACTTGCAACCCATACTTACTCGTTTTACTTCTTACAATCTGCAATTTAGACCTTACATCCATTTTCAACAAATCATGTCAGCTGCAAAATACTGAACGCTTATTGTTGATCGTCGGCTGTCTTCAACCAATGAGCATATTGTATTTGATATGTTAAGTTAATATGAGTTTGACAAACGTATGAGAAACCTGGGGTTTGAGTTCAAGTTTGCCATTTGCAACGCACATCTCAATCCACTTCACCATTTAGACAATTCAATACACTTTATCATAGACACCTAAAAACTTGAAATCGGATGATTTTTCAGATTTAGCAGGCAGCAGAGAGCAACGTGGTTCAGCATTTGAACTTTATAGAAAACCACAGCACATGCATAATTTGAGGTGAGTCCTACATTACACAACATTCCTATACATCAAATAAGCCCCCTTTATTTACGTTGAATTTGGTCTAAAACTGAATATTAAAGATTATTGAAAAAGAAATCTTTTCATGAATTCTAGTGCATGTTTCGTGATTTTTCCATGTTTATAAGTATCTTATTAAGTTCCTTGTTTATACTCAGTCCCTGTACAATTTGCTCTAACATGCAAACACCAATCGCTTCACAACGACTAACAACGTCTTGTCGGGCCACAGTATTAGCTATGGTATCGTATGTGGTTATATTATCTGTAACATATCTATATCGGGGAGTTAGCGCAGTGATCAAAAGGACGCTACTGAGATTAGCTCGATTCGAGTCATTATAGATTACATTGTTTTACATTTCTAGCGCAACATATACAGGATGTTGATTTGCATTGTCTCCATATTTACAGAGGTAGGTATGCTACACTTATAGAACACGAATCAATGAAAAAATAAATACCTAAAATTTACACTTTATAAAAAAAACATTGCACAAAAATAAAACAGCACGTGTGTGCGTTCTCATTTAACAAACAACATGATTTTATAAAGTCAACCAGTGCGAGCGCAGAGTCATAAACTATCGCGCCGACAACACACAAAGGCACCCGCCACTTTCGGCAAAGTTCTACAAACGCTCGCCGCTGCACCGGCCCCACCGCCGTTTGTACTAGCCACGCGGGCGGGCTGCGGGGTGCCCTCTCTCACCCGCCCGCGCCCGCGCAGCGCACTTATGTCACGCGTGCAGATGCAGCGACCGATCAGTCACTTGCCCGCCACCGGCGCCGCGCCGAATTTGCGTAGGCACCTACTTTGCTTACGATCGCGTAACAAAAATGGAACACTTTACAAATGTTGAGCTTGTGGAGATGGTACGTTTGTATGCTATCAGCGGAAACAGCTTAACACAGTCTGTGCAAATGTTTCGCGATCAGTTTCCGAACAGCCATGTTCCAACACGTGAAGTGATGCTGGGTGCCACACAGAGACTAAGGGATTATGGACAATTCCAAGTCCCTCGTCACGCTCGCGCTCGTGGAAGTGTAGGTCTCTCGGCCGGCCTTCAAGAAGAGATCTTGGACTTTTTTGAAGAGGACCCACGTGCTAGCACCCGTGATGCTGGGCGGCGCTTCAACGTCCACCACACAACTGTATGGCGGCTACTGAAACGAGAACTTCAGCATCCGTTTCATTTTCAGAGAGTCCAAGAACTGCATCCACAAGATAATGCCTCACGCATAGCTTTTTCTCACTGGATTTTACAAAACAGGGATGTGAACATTTTGTGGACCGATGAATGCATGTTTTCACGTGTGGGGATTTACAATATTCACAACGAGCACTGGTGGGCACATCGCGACCATAACCCGCATAAAACCAAGAACGATTCGTTTCAGCATCGTTTTAGTATTAATGTCTGGGGTGGCATTATTGGAGAGCATGTGCTAGGTTCATACATCATCGAAGGTCATCTAACCAGCTCCAGTTACTTGGAGCTTCTGCATCACGTTGTTGACGAGATGCTCGACGATGTACCACTGGCCTTTCAACGAAACCTGTTTTTCCAACAGGATGGAGCTCCACCTCATTATGGACGCCAAGTGCGCGATTTTTTAAGTGAAGTGTTCAGAAGCCAGTGGATTGGACGTGGTGGTCCAGTACCCTGGCCCCCACGATCTCCGGACATGATCCCATGTGATTTTTTTTTATGGGGTGAAATAAAAAGACTAGTTTAAACGGACGAAATTACTAGTGCTGTGCAATTAAAAGAAAAAATCATTGCTGCATTTGATCATGTGAGACTAAACATGAATGTGCTAAAAAAACTATCACGAAACCTAAGACGTCGCGCTCACTTGTGCATCGAAAACGAAGGAGGACACTTTGAGCAGTATCTTAGGGTAACGTAACTTGTAAGTACATAATTTTGTAAATACTGTAACGCCCCAGTGGCAAGCTGCTGACACAGATTAAGTCATAGCTACCATGGGTTGTTTACTGCACCCCGCGCACATAGCCAAAACAATAGAGACCGAATACCTGAACCCTGTAGGTAATTAGACAATAGGACCTTCCTCGATGTAGCAATTTTCTAACAATGTTTTTATGATGTTTTGACTACAATACAATACAATAACTCTTTATTGACACCAAAATAATAATAACATAGAAATGAGAATCACATAATAAGATAGGTACAATGGGCGGAACAAAAACGCGGGCGGTCAATGGACTAATGATGAGACAAAAAGTGTTTACTTTAAACTGAGTCATCGCGTGGGGTCCTACTATTGTCCTAGCCGAAACGAAGTTGAGGCTACTTGTGATTCACGACAAAAATGGTTTATCAAATATTCGGCTACTAAATAAATGTGGAATTTAAATTTTATTTTTATATGATTAAATATACACAGTACAATGGATTCTAAAAATATGGAGACAATGCAAATCAACATCCGGTATAACAATATCATTTGTTAAAGAAAAATAACAGCATGTTTGAAGTTATAATAATGGCGTTGAATTCATAAATTCTGTCAGTATGTGTGTATCGAGTCGAGCCATTCCTCCTTAGTTTCTCTGCTGCTTGTTCACTGTATTGTTAGTCTGTAAATTGTAATAACATCTGTAATCTATTAGAGTATTTAGTTGATGAACAAATATTGGCAGTGCGTGTCTGCATTTTAGTGCAACTTGTTAATTGATTTATGAAAGCATATTGAACTAACTTGTTACCTTTCGTTTAAGTATGTTTACTTACGAATCGTTATTAATATTTGTTATTTTTTCCTTTTCCTTTATTGAATTGAATTTTTTGTATAGCTTTATTTCATGTACTTGTCTTTCATCATTCATACTTCAATATGCTTTTTACAGAGTCACAAAATTCATCTCTTGAAAATTTCCAAAATACTCATTGAGACAACCCAAATTTTTCAACTGTATTAATTCTTGTTGAATAATGTGGCATGTCCAAATATATCATTGAGTAACTAAGAGGGTATTTGGTTGTGGGTTTCCGCAGTTCATCCGATGCCATGAACTCGAGCGTGGAGCGCGACGAGACATTCTCACCAAAAACTAAAAAGAAATTGTCCAAAAAACCATCATTCATTAAAAACGCCGTACTCGATCTATTCCGTTCGAAAACGAAAACATCACAGAAGGTGTCTCGCCAAAAGTCACTATGTGAAAATGACTTGCAGCAGAGACATCAGATGCATGAAATTCCAATGTTGAGACGAGAGAAATCTGATCTCAGCGATATGAATACGCATATCAGAAATCAGCAAATAAGGAATCAAATGCTGCAACGCAGCAACTCGTCTTCCTGCGAAAAGCCAGTTCTGAAACCGATTCTAAAACGACAAAGCTCATTCTGCGATGACAGAAGCGGGTCAGTTTGCACGATCAGGGATTACGATGCAAAACCCGTTTTCCCGACAAAAAACTTGAGGAGACAGAACTCCATGTGTGACTTTGAAACAGAACCGAAAGTCACTCCATTGTTACGTAGACAAAACTCACTCATAGAGTACAATAGGAGAGGAATTTATGGTCAGAAGCCCAACTTTAATATGATTACCAAAATAGATCCAATCTACCAAAGACAGTTGCAAATAAAGCATGAACCCTTCCATCCTACCCAACCACTACCTCCAGAACCTGAATACCAAAGCAAGGACCACTTAGTTTATGATCCTATACCTAAGCCTCGAAGAACTTACACTTCAGTATATGATACCTCAGGTGAAAATCCATACGGAAGCAGGTCTGAAATGTCTAATCAAAGCTTTGAGAACCCATATGGAAATTCTCAAACTCTGCCAATGCCACTTTTGGATCCACCTTACGCTACAAGATCTGAATGCATAAGAGAAAACCCTTATGCCACAAGAAAAGAACTAGTAACAGAAAGCCCGTATACAAATAAACAAGAGATGGCTATGCAATCAGACTGTTCATTCAGTGAATCACCATATTCTAGCAAAGAACAAATGTTGAGGGGAAGAATGACTTCAGAAAGTCCTTACACTACAAAAGAAGAAATGTTACGTCAGCGTTTTTCAGAATCTCCGTATAATACAAAAGAGGATATGTTGAAACAAAGACTGGAGGGACCATTAATTAAAGAACCCATTTACGGAAAAAGAACTTATGACCCTCCGCCGAGCACATCTTGGACAGAAAACCCTTATGCAATAAGACCAGACAGAAGACTGCAAACACCAGTCAACTATCCTGGTAGAATTTCACCAATGATGAACAAATGCATGAGCGAACCACCTTATGCTACAAGATCAGAAATGATGACTAGAATAAACCAAACAGAATCACCATACGCTACGCGGTCAGAAGTAAAATCTAGTTGTTCTGATACACCTTATGTTACTCGGCATGAAATTATAGATGCTAGGCCTGAAATAAGACCAGCATCAGCTGAGTGCACTTATGTATCTAAACAAGAAATACTAATGCAAAAAGCTGCTTTTGTAGCAAATAAAGAATCCACGTACAGCATAAAGTTGGAAGAGAAACTGGAAATCATAAAACAGAGAAATCAAGCAAAAAAAGAAATGATTTATCAAACGAGAAAAGAATGTAATGAAAGTGACTCTAGTAAGATTAGAGAGCCTCTCTATGTTTCTAAAAGAGAATTGAAAGAAAGTGTTATATACGAATCACAACAAGAAACGAAAGAAATACCACCTGAAACTTCCACACATGATGGTAGCGAAAGAAGCAGTCCGTATGAACTAAGTGACGCCAATCATTTGTCTAGACGAGAGCCAATTTATCAGACAAAGGCAGAAGCTCAGGCTGGTGCTGAGACTGATACATTCCAAGAGATTGATTTCTCGAAACTAAGGCTAACCGAAAGCCAAACGGATTCTGAAAAAGAGAAATCTTTAAATTTGGAAAGTAAGATCTTGAAAGGTGAACCGATGTATGCTCCAAGATTGCATGGCAAAGCAGATCACATCTCAAATGCTTTAAAAGTAACAACTTCTCCAGTTCCTTATGAATCTACTACCTCTATGGAAACTCACTACGCTTCTGAATGTAGCATGAATTTCGAAAACAAGCCTCAAAGTACTCCTTATACATCACAAGATTTACAAGAAAAGTCTTCCAAACAGAATAGAACAGTGACATTCTGCGAACAGATATTAGAAAAAAGCGAAACAAGTCAAGATAATTCTGAAAACATGTCTTCCAGTCAGAACGAGACGACTGTAATTAATAATCAGACGACTGTATTGCAAGCGTCGTCATCAGATAGTAATACTTCGAGTATTAAGCCGGAGGAGGTTACGCCAGAAGGTCCACACACCACGTGGGGAATATTCGATAGTGAAGGAGGCGTGTTAGAAGACAGACAGTGGGGTGTTTCCCTGATCATACCTCCGAAGGCCATAGCACCAGGAATCAAGCAAAAAATCTACTTTACGGTGTCAGACCCAAGGCTGAGCCAGCGAGTGGGGGGACCTCCGATCGATATGGACAACGGTAATGCTTTTGTAACAAAGCACGCGTTTTGTAGAACTAGACTGCACATACTAATTGGCCTTTTAATGTATGCAAATGGATCGGAATTGAGAAATTATTTTTGGGGATTCAAGAGTGGGAATACTCTTAAAACTGACGAGTTTTGTTTTTGATTCTTTGGACTAATTGTGTTTGGTTTGATATTGTACCTCTGCACGTTTTTTCGCACAGCATGAGTTATTAGATGTGTGATTTTTATACTGCTGTAGTTTCCTTAGTCGAATTTGGCATTTATAAAATTATCGTTCACAGTTGAAAGTAGCTCAACTTTTATAATCCCGCGCACATTTACATTAACCTGCTTGTACACATCGTTATTCATTGTAATAATAACATAATCATTAACCACGATAGTTTATAACATTTATTTCATTTATATTTACGCAGTTTCTACAACACAATACACTCGTACCTAGAAGTACAAGAGAGGAGACGTCAACCATTGTTGTGCTACCTACACTCGGCTATGTAATCGTATGTTTAAATAAAAGTTGATTTATTTTGGGCACTGTACATTATGTGCAACGCATTCTGTCGTCTTTGTGTATTTTGTGCTCTTGTTCTCAATGTCTGTCTGCAAAATCTTATTTGTATATATCAAAGAATTGATTTCTTAAAATATATTTTGGTTACAAGTCTTTTGTCACAGGGTTCTATCGGTATCTTGTGTATGTGTTGTCAGCATCCCATTTGCGTAGTTTTAGTGTTTGCCCATAAAATTTTAGCTTTGCTTGCTTAACAAACTGCATTAATGTGTGTTGCGATTTGTGTTTGTGTGTTCAAATCTTTTTCGTCATTGCTCATTACCAATTTAATTGTCTTATTTTCATCGTCTCATTTCCCCCTTTGCACTTAATGAATTGTCCTTTTCACTGATAGTTAAATTGTTGTCTGTTCTTTCTGGAAAAGCTATGGTGTCGACTTATTTACAGTACAAATCTTAAGTATTGCTATAGAATCTGCAACTGCAGTTAATCTTACTTTTCATTAACCAAAACATTATCTTTATCACCTTATTGCACATTTACATCTTTAATCAGCACCAAAGCTTTTCCATTAAATTTATTCGGTTTCCTTAAATTAATTTGTGTAACAGGTGAAGCGATGCTGTCTCCACTAGTGATGTGCGGTCCGCAAGGCTTGGTATTCCTCAGACCTGTGACGTTGAGGCTACCACATTGCGCCAATGCGGTCCCAACACTAGGGCTCACGATCAAGGCGACTGACACCGAAGCACACCTCAGCACTGATTGGGATCAAATACACCTTCCCACTACTACCACCCTTAATACTGTTGCTGTTAAAGTTGATCATTTCTGAATGTACGCTCATTTAAAGGTTACTTTTGGTGTCTTTTTGTTATTATTTCGAATGTTGCCATACGTTTTAACGCTATTAAACTAAAAGCGGATTTTGCTAAATTTGGAATTTAATAGAAAATGACTTATGAGAAAAGTAGAATCCAATCCTTTTTTGTCACGTTATTGTAGGTATTGAAAAGGAAAATTATGTAAGACAATAATTATGAAAATATTAGTTGTAGGTATTAGTTGGGGTAGTAGACATAGTCGGTACCAACATAATATTTTTTCGGCAAGACGTTAGACATTTGTAATTTTTTGATTCGGAAATAAAATTAGATTGATACTTAGAATCAAATTCAACTTCCTTTGTAAATGTAAAATAGCTTTGTAAATTCAAAACTTACCCAGTTCCCACCAATCATCTCGCCTTCTAATATCGTAGTGGTGCTAACATTCAAGTTTAGAATCTCGGAATTTAAATGAGCTTGGACAAAGTGATACGTGTGACTTCTAAAGATTTTATTGATGAAAATACAAAAATTGTATGTTTTAGATAGGAATGACTGAAATAAGTTGGAAATGTATGTTATTGAGATTTAGGGTCTTACTTAGAAACGCTAGTTGAATTTAACCATTGCTTAAAATTGCCTGTCTCGTTTTTGCTCACGACATTTCACGTCAGCGAGAAGTCGACAGGTTTAAGAGTTGATTAAAATTAACTAACGTTTTTATGTAAAGCTATTAGTATTTACTTCCTGTTTAGTTAAGCTAATAGGACCAAACATGAAATAAATACTAAGTAAAAGATTTGGAACCTAGAATTTAAAATTACATTTCATTATATTGACTACTAGGATGCCTTACCATAACTTTAGTAATAACTTAGCTTATAGTCATAATGCTACTGTAATAATATTTAACACGCAATTCATAATTTAGCAATAAATTTCATATCGGAATGTTTATTGATATTTTATTAAATCGGCTTCCGTAGTATTTTAAAGTTTAAGTTTTAATTCAAATCGTATAAAAAGTACCTAGTAAAGAAATTCCTTACTTAAGTGAACGGATGTGGTATCAAACACGTAAACCTAAAGTCTTAATTAATACGAGTAGGTAATATTGTATATTTTATTGTTATTAGGTGATACGAAAGTCTGGATTGGACTTGATGATTAAAATTTTTATATACTGAAAAGTTATTTTATTTTAATCTCCTTAATTGACAACTTTTGAAGTTCAAATCTTAGGCGTAATACGCTTTTGTAGTTTATATTAAATAAAATAAAATAATATTTATTTATTATTTATGTATGCATCCACACATATTTATTTATTCACACTTTTGTAGTTTATATTTACTTGTACTGCGATGAAATATAGGGTAGTACCACGATCGCCACTTCGAAAACGGCACCGTTTAAACAAGGCATACGCCTTATTTTTGCTCTCAGACACATGTGACCCACCGCTCCTAATGAAAGCGATCTAACTCACATATTATTATTTTACAACGCTATTACAGGGTGCTATGGTTCAATATTAAAATGAAACAACCGCTTGTGGACTATTTTAACTGGAGAGGTGCATATCTGTGTAAGTAAGCATTGGCGCGGGGACTCTTGAGTACCTATTGATTTCCATAGAGACTGTTTATCTATAGTATATTGGCTTTAAGTTCTTGTATCTATATTTATATTAGCGTACCACTTACTGAGTAGAAACTCATTATTATCGTAGATGTTTCCATGACTATAATTATTATAATTATTTTGTTCGAGTACCTACCTACATGATCAAACTTATGGTAGGTAACTAATAACGTAATAATGATCTTTCCATGCATGCTCTCAGATAGATAAGTAGGTACCGATGTAACTGCAAAATGAGAGTTTCCCAATAGAAGACTGGCATGTTTCAAAGAATATAAGGGACCTAAAGCCCTTTACCTAAATAGGAATATGGAATACACACATATAATAGTGTGAATGTACTATTAGGTACAGTCCAATGTGGAATCTGACCAATATGGAATTCGCCCAATGTGGAATCCGTCCTATGCAGATAGACAAAATCACCATCAGCCTGAAGAGGTCCACTGCTGAACATAGGCCTCCCCGAGAGCGCGCCACCTTGAGCGGCTGCTCGCCTCCTGCATCCATCGGCTCCCCGCGGCTTTCACCAGGTCGTCGGTCCACCGAGTGAGGGACCGGCCTACGCTGCGTCTTCCAGTTTGGATAGACAACAGAGGAAAACAAAATAGCAGCATTTTTAATGCCCTGCATGGTATAGAACGTACCTACATAAGTAATATTCATTTTTACGGGAGCCTGGTAATAATATCAATGTATTCATAACGTAAGTGTCCTGCTTGTCGTTTAAATTAGTAAAATTTTTAAATGTCAAAGTTTACTTTTGATCATAGTAAGTACCTACCTATAGCCTAAAGGGGTAAATGCTATATGCATTGACTGGGAACAATTATCACAGAATAGATGATACCTACTTCACATGGCTTTCAATTCAAGTGAGGCTTGTCGCGCAACGAGCTATGGAAAGAGCTATACTCGGTGTTTCCCTGCGAGATAAAATCCGAAACGAGGAGATCCGCAGGAGAACTAAAGTGACCGATATAGCTCTTAGAATTAGAAAGTTGAAATGGCAATAGGCAGGACACATCGCTTGTAGAACTGACAACCGACGGGGAAGTAAGGTTCTCGAGTAGCGACCACAAACCGGAAGGCTCAGCGTAGGCCGGCCCCTCACTCGGTGGACCGACAACCTGGTGAAAATCGCGGGGAGGTCTATGTTCAGCAGTGGACGTCTTCAGGCTGTTGATGATGAAGCTTGAGAACTTGAGGGTGACAGCAGACGAACACTGGAATTTTAGGTCATTTTTCCTACTACCATGATGTTTCATTACGTTTTTTTTTTCACCGAAAGCTGAAACTTCTTACCGAATTTGAACCCACGAGCCACGGATCGAAAGTCGACTGAGCAGAGCAATCAATTATAGCTTTAAAATACCTATTGAAGATTTAGAGCAATTTAAGGTTTAGGTTTGCTTGATTGAAAATATGTAAGTTCGTAAGTAGGCAGTACCTACCTACCTATAAAAATAATTCCACTTTTAGTATTTTTATTACAATTATAATGTTAGTAGGTGCGTCGATGTTGAGCATATATTATTATTGGAATGTGAAAACCATCCTTATCATTAGAAACAGATTCATTGGTCTGTGCTTATAGCCTACAAACGTAGATATAGGTACTTACTCGGCGTTCCTCTAGGTTCGCCGTTACATGACATGAGAGCAAAGCCCGGTTATTATACACCGAGGTACGTAGTACTTTATATCTATTCTGTGACCGAGGCAGAGCATTATGAGGTCGGCCACGCAACGGTTTCACAATCTGTGTCATCGGTAGATCCTCTTAATAAGTAGGTACTCTGAAATGTCTACGTAAGTATTATTGTGTTAAGACTTGTGGGTTCACTGTAAACGACATCCGAACAGATGAAAGCTACCCGAGTTGAAGCAAACTTTATTTGCTTTGCTCGCTCATTCAATCATTTTCTTTTCGACAGTACATAATAGGGCAAATATTTACCTTGTTAAGAATAACTCCAAAAAGAGACTCATATTTTGATTAAGTACTACAAACGTGAGAAAAGTGTTTAACGAAATAATAAAAAAAAGTATTTCAAAAAGCGGTCAAAGATCCACAATTTGTATGGATGGTACAAATAAAAGACAAAATCAGAGATGGGCAAGCGGCGAACAGACCAACTTACCTACCGCATAGTACCGCCTATATAAATATTTATTTACTTATTACTAATAAAAAAACCACAGCGAAATATAATCAGTTGTGTGATTTAACCTAGAATTTACACGCTAGATGCGAAAAGCTCACTCTGCTGTGATGACGACAAAATGTTGTAAAAAAGCTAGTAGGTTACATAAATATATATCTAAATACAATATTGACATAACACCCTTTAAAATGAATATAAAGTAGTTTAATTTTATCATCATCAGCCTGAAGACGTCCACTGCTGAACATAGGCCTCCCCCGTAGAGCGCCACTTTGAGCAGCTGCTTGCCTCCTACATCAATCGGCTCCCCGCGGTTCTGACAGGTCCTAGGTCCACGGTCCAGCGAGTCGGGCCGGCCTACGCTGCGGCTTATTCTGGTTCATGGTCGCCACTCGAGAACCTTTCTTCCCCATCGGTTGTCAGTTCTACGAGCGATGTGGCATGCCACTGCCACCTCAACTTGCTAATTTTAAAAGCTACATCGGTGACTTTAGTTCTCTTGCGGATCTCCTCATTTCGGATCTTATCTCGCAAGCAAACTCCGAGCATAGCTCTTTCCATGCTCGCTGCGCGACTTTGAGCTTAACGATTTTAGCTTAGTAATTGAATTTAGTTCATTATTATTATTACTACTCCATTCTTTTTGGTACTTGAACCTTCATACAAATCATCATCCTCTTTGCCTTTTCCTATTTGTTATTGGGGTTGGCTCCCAATCTGACCTGTAGCGGCAAGCTACCAAAATTACACGAGCCACTGCCATCTGACCTCGCAACCCATAGGGGACCAGTAACAGGGATGGTTAGACCAGGCGTCAGATTCTATCAGACTTCTGACTACCCGTACCGATTGCCATAGTGTTGTTATGACAACCGGGACTGACGGTATAACGTGCTCTCCGATGGCATCGAAAACTGCACATAACATACTACATGAGTCAGGGCCGAGGATCGAACCCGGTGTCGTAAGATTGCGAAGTGCACATGCTACCGCTCGGCCATCACCATCGCCACCTTCCTTGAACCTTCATACAAATCCTTGAAAGTATTTATAACTAGGTACCTAGAGCCACAGTATAGTTATAGTACGTTAGAGCATTATCCCTTATCGCTACCTATATGTAATCCCGGGTCACAAAAGCGACGTATCATGCAAAACACCATAATGATTTCATTAAATCGGGTTTGACACGATCACGCGAGCATCACACGGATCGGTCTGAGAACCGATCTAAAGCTCGGTGTCGCAAGTCCGTGATGCGCGGTGCCGGTGCTAATGGGTGCGCAATTACAATGATGCAGTTTACATAGATCTTACAGAAACAGCCAAAAGCTTGATGTATCATGTAGGTACCTAATTACCTATACTGGGTGTAATTGTATTCATTAGCATTCTCTGAAACTAGGTAGGTACGTACACCTAACACCGGTCACGGGTGGACCAAAATTTGTGAAATCTAACACATTGATTTAGTATTGATAATAACAGTACAAAATTAAATTAAAGTAATTACTTACTGTTTTTAGTTATTACATTAAAGGTAGAAAAGCTTTTAAAAGTATCACATAATTCGTGCCCCAACTACATTAGACGCCCTCGCCCTCTTCATAATTTTCAGAAAAAAAATATTTTCTTTTGCACTCTTACTCACTCTTTAATAAGTGATGTACTATCACGCACTCAATTTATGATAATGAATTCAATTGCACCCTGTATATACGTACTTGGTTGATATTAGGGGTTACCTACCAAAGTTTAAAAAAATGCACAAATCATTATAGTAGGGGAGTCCAAGCGGGGAAATTTGGAGATATGCTGGTAAAACACATAAGTATACGATACAAGACCAATTTGTGCTCTTTAAATGGTGAATTACATTCACCTATCCCAGACTCCCAGATCATAGTAAGCTGGAGACAAGGTGTTCCACTCATTAGCTGGCAAATCTATTCTTAACACCAGAGTATTTGCCAACTTTCTTTCTACAAAAATGTGATCATTCTATTCGCAATAAACAATTCGTCTGTAATACAATAATCCAACAAGGTTATATAAGTGTTACTAAATCCACGTCATCACTAATCTTCACTAACAATAACGAGACGTACCTATTTACAGAATATCACATTTGCACATTCCCCTGTCTCTTTGAAGATATTTAGTTAGTTGATTATGATTTGCTGCCCATTGTTGCTGAAGTACCTACCTGTACTCGCATATCTTTCACTTGAGATATGCTACGTGGATATAAAATAATAATAAATATGATATAAATATGTGTGGACATTTCACACAGCGCCATCTAGCCCCAAACTAAGCATTATAGCTTGTACTATGGAAACCAGATAACTGATACAATACTTATATACTTTTGTTTGTAAATACATACATAGAATACAATATAACACCCAGACACAGAACAAACACCTATGTTCATCACATAAATCTTTGTCCTGGGTGGGAATCGAACCCACAGCCTACAGTTCAGGTACAGTTACAGGCTTTCACTTGAGATATGCTAAGTGGATATATGTATTATGTATAAGGATTTGTGATATAAATATAATAGTAGATAAGTAATATTTATAAACGTAGTTGATGATGTACAAATATTTCAAAAGTCATGCAGACTCTCAGAAACACACATTAAAGCATCACACTAATATTATAAAGGCGAAAGTTTGTCCTCCATAAAACGCCACTTTAGACGCTTATCATAGGGGCGTTTCCTATAATCACCACGCTTGGCAGGTGGCTGGGTGATCGTAGATGATTTTAATGTACCCCTGGACATTCCTTTAGGCTGCTCTTACGGCACACACGGGAAGAGGTGCGGTGGTCTTATTCTCACAGCGCCGGGATCACACGGCTAACACTTTCAGAAACGCGATGCCACAGACAGACAACGCACATATATCCACATAGATACACACGCAAAACTTATAACACTCCTCTCTTTGGTCGGAGGTGAAAATAGAATCTCTTTGACTGTCCACATGCCATAGGCGCGCAATTCCATAATAGCCTATAGTTCTAAGGCCCGATTTCACCAACGTTTATTCCAAGTATACGGCTATTCCTTACTCCTGGATACAGCTAATTGATAAATGAAATTACACAAAAAGACGCCATTTTGATTGTATCCAAGGAATAAGTCTTATTCCTTCACAAAATTGGTGATATAAGGGCTATATTCGCATAACTCGGTTGTTCTCGGAAAGTTATACCTGGAATAAAATTGATTCTAGTTTGGTGAAATCGGGCCTAAATAAAATAACACCAGTAATAACCTATTATTATAATTACATTAACATATTGATATTACCACATTCTGAGCAGAGCCGTTAAACTGTGTCCATTTTATTAATGGTTTTTGACAGCTCGACGACTGACAAGTTAGTGATGTTCTAAAGATTCTCGAATGTGATACCATTCCGATTGTACTATTATCATTAATCGAATTAGGTACATAAAAGTAATAATCGATATCGATAAATGTACATTTTGATTTAGTTTTGATGAATTCTATGAAGTACAATATTATTTGTATGAAATTTTAACGTAAACAATAGGAAACTTCATGTGCGTGACCTGTCAAAAGACCATTAATAAAATGGACAAGGTATAGTTATAATTATGTATTTAGGTACATACTGACAACTGATAACTCGTTGTTCATAGCATCAATTAAACTTTCTACCACCTTTGTGCAATATGCTTTTGAAAAGCAGTTACGGAGGGGTCAAAGGTCTTTAAAAATAAAATTAGTATGTTACCTCTACTTGTAAAACCTACTTTAACAAGTGTTTTACACCTGCCAAGGAATATTAAGTACGATGAGGTGATTGATCTGTGGTATTACACTCTTACACACGATTTAAATTTCATAAAGTGTATTCCTAACAGTTTTTGATTGAAAGCGTAATAATTGCAAATAGATGATGTATGCAGTATGCTGCTTCTTGTGTTTTTCTTTATTTTTAGGTTGATAACATAATTTTTGGTTTGAGGAACAAACTGATAAAATAGGCCGTTCCCAGTAGTCTAACAAAGTACCTTACTGGTAGGACTACAGACTGATGGGATCGAAATTCCCAGATGGGCTTACTTCCCAATGAAAATATGCTACCTATCCTATGTTATATAATTAAAAACAAACCCCAGCTTATATGACTTTTTTGCTGCAATGGAATCACTACCAATTGCAGTTGTCATTATCAATTCGATATTGCTTTTGCTTTAATTAATCTTTGGAAATGAATGGAACCAATAAAATTATAGTTGGTATCTATAATTTGTCTGTCAATAGCCTCACTTATAAATTAGGTGATGATTATCTTAAAATCATTCCTTTTAATGTTTATAATAGGTAGTTAATCTTGAATGAATCTTCTTTGTAATACCAGTGTAGGCTGTATAGTGTATACCTACTTCTACTAGACTAGTCATTGCAAATAATGCTATAGACTTTCTCCATAATATAAACTAATTATATTGACAGACGACCCGACTTCCTTTTTCTTGAAACTAATAATTCAGTTAAAATACTAACTGACCTGACCTAAATTTACGACCTGGAAAATTAACGAGTCACTATCAAACTGAATTGCACTTTAAATTAACATGAATAGAGTGCAAAAAGAAATGAAGGTAGAACGATAGGCAACTTCAACATTTTAAAATATCTGTTATCTTTTATACGTAATTGATAAAATCACATAAGTTTTTCGCTAATGGCCTTATAATGTGGGAGTTCCTCCACATCATAACTTAAGATAATAGTTGAAATTACTCGTTGATTTGTAATACTAAATATGATGTAAAGTTAGTTATATCATTTTTATACCTTGTTGATTGGGTTTGTTTTGAATGTTAAACAATTTAGGACAAGTAGTAAGGTGGAACTTCATCCCGGCACCGGTATATAATATTATTGAGTACCTACAGTATTAGGGCTACAAATAAATCAAACCAGCTTGGCTAAATACTTTGGCTAATAGGGGGATATTGTTTAGACTGTAGAGGCGCCCCCAGTTTCACACGAAAACCTATTTTCCCGCGGGAACTTAATATTCCGTGATACAAAGTATAGGTACCCTATGTAGACCTCGATAGAATAAGTAACCTGTGTGCAAAATCCATTTGGCCGTTTTGACATGAAAACCATCGAAGCCTACAGATAGTGTTTCGTTTCAATTTAATATAGGTGCCTACATTTAGTGGCGATGTATGGCGAATAAATAAATAAATAGAGATAGAATAAAAAGACAAGAACGAACGATGACAGACACGTAATCAGACGATGTTCACGGATATTTACTACTGCACGGATATCAAATAAAAAACATATTGATTCTATGACCAGTACAAAAAGTACTGTATAATTTGGCATTATTTTAATTTATTGATCCCGTAACCAAGTCAATAACCCATGTGGTAATGATTAGTCAAATTACTTAACAGTGAAAATGCTACCATAATATGGCATTGACTATGAATTGAATTGCAGTTCACACAGGACTAGATAATCCTGCAAAAAGCCGCCTCCATGCATCGATATCGAGCTATTGTGTGATTGTTTAAGTAATAAAATAATTATGATTTGATTTAGTATGTTGAAATATCCGTAACAATATCGATGACTTATGCAAACTTGAATTATGGTAGTGCAGTGTTTTTTTAATCGTGTAAATTCATAGTACTTAAATTTATTATGAACAGAGAAAAAAAATTAAGCATAGAAAGAATAAAATATGAACTTGATTACATCCTCATATTTTTCAAAATCGATTAATAAACAAGGCTGTCTCTAAACAAAACAAAAAGAGCGCGTTGAACTCTTTTATTAGCGCCGCGGGAGGCAGGCGTATATAGCTTTTTATGTTCCATAGAAAACACATCAACGCGCGCTCTTCTGACTGTGCGCAGGCCACTTCGCTCATTGACCGGACAACCGATGAGGAAGAAAGATGCTCTAGTGGCGACCACTACCCGGAAGACGTAGCGTGGGCTGGCCCTCACTAGATGATCTAACGACCATGGTTAACGCATTCGCGTCCTCCCCCCGTTCATAGAGCTCATACATACCCCATGCCGCCATACATTTCACCAGACCCGAGCGCGTGGGGTCCTCGCCATTTCGCCATAGATGAGAGTATACCACGAGAAGGGTTCGCGGAATATAATATGTGCTCGTAATATAAAATACGCTTTTACGCATAAATACGTCGTTAATACTTTACCAAAAGTTCCGGAAAATAAAGTCTAATTTTATTACTGTGTTTTTACGATGAAAACCATATTTTTTAATATGGACCCTCGAGGTTGGTCCTCCGGCCTGCGAATGCGGAATAGGTGAACCCTCCTGGAGGGCCCCCGGCACTGAATGGGTTAAAACGATGGACGGTGGACCGGCGTTGGATGCAAGAACCCGTTTAAAGTGGTGTTTTAGGCCTATGTTCAGCAAGTAAACGTCTTCTAGCTAATGATGGTCATCATTCATCATTAACAGCCTGAAGACGTCCACTGCTGAACATAGGCCTCCCCCAGAGCGCGCCACCTTGAGCGGCTGCTCGGCGCCTGCATCCATCGGCTCCCCGCGGCTTTCACCAGATCGTCGGTCCACCGAGTAGGGGGCCGGCCTACGCTACGTCTTCCGGTTCGTGGTCGCCACTCGAGAACCTTTCTTCCTTTCTGTAGCTAATAATGGTAATAATACTAAAAACATAGTGCATTTTATTATTAGGTAGGTACTAAATAAAACATCAATAAGTGTATTTATAATTATTAGAATATCAAACGTATTTCGTTAAAATATATGTTCCGCGCCGTGAGATCACAAATAACATATGTCCTAACACTTAAGTCATGCCATGTTTATGGAACAAGTGCAGATGACTCATGATTTTCTCTCATAGGTCAAAATTAAATCATTTCGCAGCATAGTGCTGAGGGCGACATGACTACTCGACAAGCCCTCTAGCCTTTAGTATTATACCTATAAAATTATAATGGAACGTTATTGATGAATAATATTACATTAAAATTATTTTGAATTTAAGGCTCGTGTATTTCTGGATCCACTATATCCATTGCGCATTGCGACATTTTTGAAGATCAAATAGAATTTACTTACGAAAGATCTGTACCAATTGTTTTTTTCTCTAATCTGTGCCCTGTACGTAGAAATACCTTAACACGTTGAACGCCGAGCAAAAAAACGTGTTCCCCCATTTAGGCCATCGGGGACACCGGTGAGCCATTCCATACTGTTCCGTTCAGGCCACGGTGGTCACCCGTGACCCAAGGTAGGGCTTCACTTTGAATCCAAATTACTCGCCGAGGAACACGGAATTCATACATAAACCAATGGAAAGTGGGCCGCATGGCCCTGTAGATTAAAACGTTCGGCTTGGTTTTTGCCTGACATTCAAGTATAAAATTCTATGACGTTTTTTGTTGGAAACACTACAAATTTCCTAAAACTCTCGAAATAAACTGTTATTAGCACTGTTTTTCTATAATTTTTATTTGTTTGTTTACATATAGCCATAGATTTTGGTGTATTTGTAATTTGAGGCCATTTGGATACGGGCCATGGAACCCTCGGGGACAGAGGTTGGCTGACTTTATGGACAAGGAGGAACTCTTTATGATGAAATCCTTCTACGAGAAGGAAGTGGACGTGGATAAGCCCCGACGGTTCCACCAAAAAATGAGATAGACTTCATCATGACGACCAAGAAGCACATAGTCAATGATGTTTCTGTGATCAGCAAGGTGAAAACCTGTAGCCATCATCGTATTATAAGAGGCACTTTGAATATCAATGTTAAGCTCGAAAGGTCAAGTCTGGTGAAGTCTACGCTCTATCTAAATTCTGTCCAAATCCAAAATCCCCAAGGCTTTCAGCTGAAACTCCACAATCGCTTCCACTGCCTAGCCGAATGCAACACAGTGGACGAGTTAAACGACGGGTTGATGGAAGCTGTCCAAGCTGTTGGATCAAAATTCTTGACTCAACGCCGAAAGAAGACTCAGAAACTCGCAGAAAAAACTTTTGAACTAATGGCAGATCGGAGCGAAATGAAGCTGCAGTCTTCAGTTGATATGTCAGCCTACGATGAACTCAATAGACGGATCTGGAGTTTCATGAAACACGACTTGCTTGCTTTTAGTACTTTTTTTTCGTATTGAGGCCGCAATGGAGTAGAACCAAGGCTCTAGTGTTCGCAAAGGATTCGTGTATTGGGCAACGCCAAATGACAAAACTGAAGACCGAAAACGGTAGTGTAATTTCATCCAAGCCTGAGATTCTGAGAGACATCGAGAACTTCTATGGACTGTTATACACCTCGACACGTAAGCCCGCTACTAACACAGCTCAGGACACCAGAGCCAAGTTAATCCGACACTATAGCGATGAAATCCCGGACGTCAGCGTGTACGAGATTAGAATGGCTCTAAAACATCTTAAAAACAAGGCGCGAGGTTACGACCGAACTTCTGAGAGTGGGTGGTAGACCGGTACTTAGTCCTCCAGAAGTTATTTAATTCTATCATCCTTGAGGGCACAATGCCAGAGGCGTGGCACAAGAGCGTGGTGGTGCTCTTCTTCAAAAAAGGTGATAACACCTTATTGAAGAACTATAGGCCCGTCTCGCTCTGAGTCATGTGTATAAGCTGTTTCTGAGAGTCTTTACGAATCGTCTTGCACGCAGGTTTGATGAATTCCATTCTCCCGAACAAGCCGGTTGCCGAAAAGGATTTAGCGCCATAGACCACATCCATACGCTACGCTAGATTATACAGAAGACCGAAGAGTATAATCGGCCGGTATGACTAGCGTTAGTGGACTATGAGAAAGCCTTCGCTTCAATTGAGACTTGAGCAGTGTTGCAGTCCTTACAGCGATGCCAAATTGACTATAGGTATATCGAAGTGTTAAAGTGTTTGTATTGTAAGGCCACTATGTCAGTCCGACTACAGAACCAGAGTACGGAACAAATCCCATTGCAAAGAGGCGTGAGACAGGGAGATGTCATTTCTCCGAAGCTGTTCACAAACGCATTGGAGGACGTCTTCAAGCTCTTGGAGTGGGAAGGATCTGGCATCAGCATTATATGGCGAGCAAAACGAAGATTAGTGATGTATCATTAATCTTCGTTTTGCCGCTGATATAGTCAGAATGGCGGAATCGCTCGAGGACCTTAGCACAATGCTCAATGACCTCAGTAGACCCGGATGATCCTATAGCAGCTGTTGTGTCGGCTGCGCTAGGATCACCGGATCCACTACTCCAGTGGACGTAGCCTTTCCATAGGGTTCACTCGTCTAGTGGAAGTAGCCTTCTCGATCCTGTTATCCCAGCAACGGCCCAAGCCGAGGCTCGCACCGCAGGGGTGCCCTGGAGGTAGTTGCCTCCCAATTTTGACGGCCGAGCGACTTAAGCACCTGCCCTCCCGCCCGGTGATGCTTTAAAGGTCGGCAGAGAGACAAACAGCATTAGCCCGTTCAAAAAAAAGAGCGTTTGCGCATGCCTGAGGGGCGCTGCGATTGCTTCGATGAGTAGGCGAGGTGACGCGCGGGGTGGGCCGCGGGGTGACCCCGCGGCGCCTGCGGGAGTTCAAAATGATTTCCTTCCCGGGACGCCGCGGAGGACACCGGTGACCCTAGTGAGATTGCCGCCATTATTCCTAACATAAACTCGTTTTATATCACTTTATAATGCAAATAAACTCATTGTCTATCGAATGGAACAAAAAAAAGATTTTCAAATTTTTGACGGATTAGTGTTTTTCGCCTCGGCCTGAACGGAAATTCCTGGTTGGCCCACATGGTGGGCCACGTGGCGTTCAACGTGTTAAAAATAACATCTGAAATGTTCAACATAAAACACATTAATCCAAACAAGATTTCACACATACACATAATATAATGCAGAACCAAAAGTTTTTAATTCTGTTCTGTTTGGTTTTGTTTTTGTGTATGAAAAGATTTTTTCGTTGAACATTTGTGATGTGATCTTTAAGGTTTTTCTATGAACAGATTTTTCGTAGGTGCAAGCCGATTCTATACCTTCAAAAATGTCGCAATGCGTGAGAGAGATAGAGTATGGAGTTCGATGATGAGATGAGCTGCGCCCTAGCTTGATGCGCTGCCCAGCTCGTACGTGGTATGATCCTTAAAAAACTACTGTCGTACCGCGGTTTTGTCTGCATTTTATCCATTTACGCGCATGAGTTCTAATTGTTGTAGGGCATAGCTATATTATCCGGAACGAGGAGATCCGCAGGAGAACTAAAGTGACCGATATAGCTCTTAGAGTTAGTAAGTTGAAGTGGCAATGGGCAGGCCACATCGCTCGTAGAACTGACAACCGATGGGGAAGAAAGGTTCTCGAGTGGCGACCACGAACCGGAAGACGCAGCGTAGGCCGGCCCCCCACTCGGTGGACTGACGACCTGGTGAAAGCCGCGGGGAGCCGATGGATGCAGGAGGCGAGCAGCCGCTCAAGGTGGCGTGCTCTGGGGGAGGCCTATGTTCAGCAGTGGACGTCTTCAGGCTGATGATGATGATGATGACAATTTTTTTATATATAAGCTACTTAGGGTTAGGTACGTACTACACCCATATTTCAAATTATTATCAAATCATAGCAATAAATGAAACAATGCTTCTCAAATTAGAAATTTGACTGACAGTATGGTAATTTATGAATTCCCACGTTTTTGTAGGTTTGCCAATCCTACTGCGAAAAGCCATTAAATGACGCTGTTAAATGAAGTACTTACTATAACTTAAATATAATATATAATTTAAATGTATACTTTTATAGTGCTACACAGGGTTTTAGGTGTAAACAATACTTTATCAATAAATGAGTATTTGAGTATTTGAGTATTTGATTAAGTTGTGCACAATCCTAAATCAAATCTAATGACATTGCAGTGCTAATCTTCTAAAATAAAAAGGATGTTGTTTTTAGGGTTCCGTACCCAAACGGTAAAGCGGACCCTATTACATATTATCTGTGCTATTACTAAGGCTCCGCTGTCCGTCCATCTGTCTGTCTGTCCGTATGTCACCAGGCTGTATCTCACAAACCGTAATAGTTAGACAGTTGAAATTTTCAAAAATAATGTATTTTTGTTGCCGCTATAACCACAAATACTAAAAAACAGAATAAAATAAATATTTAAGGGGGCTCCCATACAACAAAAGTGATTTTATGCTCGTTTTTATAGATTATGGTACGGAACCCTTCGTGCGCGAGTCCGACTCGCACTTGGCCAGTTATTTTTATATAGCTGGAAACAAGGAACGCTATAGTTTTAGAACTAACAAAAACGATTTATTGTGAATCTTCTGTTATATCATTGTCATACTACGTATCTATGCGTGTATTTAAGTATTCTGTGGTGGTAAGTAGGTAATACAAGATAGAACTCTACTTATGCCTGAAGTCAAGGACGCAAAGCTACCAATAATCTTTTACAGAGGTCATAGATAAAAACAATGACTTCTAATTCATAAATAATACTTAAGCAACATGTGATCCGAACTTGACCTTCTGCGGTGGCCCATCATTACATAATTCGTGCTAATTGTCAGATATAATGGCATATAGGTATAACATATCGTAAGCACGTAGTACGAGTACAAGGGTTAATATCCGCTATGTTCAATTGCACAAACGGTATTAAGGTGGAACGTTACACTAGCGCGGCAAATTCAAATTTTCTTGCGTTCTTTTGCCTATAATAGCTTACTTACCCAACGTGATTACATGAAAACTGATTTTGCGCAAATAAATATAATGTATCAATAAATTACAATTAAATGCATCACCTACTTATCATTGGTTTAGCGACAAATGGCAATTGACTGAAAATCTAAGAAGAAAATTGTTTATTGCCATTTGTCGCTAAACCAATAATATCTAGGAGATACTTTTAATCGTTGGTAATTTGTTGATACATTCTATTTATTTCCACAATATTAGTTTTCATGTAATCTCGTTGAGTAATTAAGCTATTATTGGCAATAGAACGCAAGAAAATTTGAATTTGCCGCGCTAGAGTAACGTTCATACATGTGCGTATACGTTTTGTACAAATAATATAAGTTCGTACCTACCTACGATGCGCATTGCAGTTATTAGTGATGTCATTAGATTAAGATATAATACAAAGAGAAGAGATATCTACCTATTCTTTCTGACACATCATCTCATCATCAGCTTTTTTGCGTCCACTGCTAAATCACACTAATATTATAAAGGCGAAAGTTTGTGCGTATGTGTGTATGTTTGTTACTCTTTTACGCCGCAACAGCTGGACGGATTTGGGTGAAATTTGGTATGGAGGTAGCTTATACTCTGGATTAAAACATAGGTTACTTTTCATCCTGAAAACGGGAACGGTTCCTGTAGGAACGCAGGTGGAACCGCGGGGCGCTGCTAGTAATGAATATAGGGCAACCCCTTACTAATGAATACTGTGTAACAGTTAAAATTGGGTGAAATACATTACACTATATTTATGTAACTGTTATTTTAAAGTGCTATTAATATATATATTATAAGATATTGTATGATGATAGTTGAATAGTGTAGTTGTCGGCCCGTACTTATTGAAATATTTAATTAATCAATTTAATTTTTAAAAGGTTATATTTTGGTGTAGAAAAAATTAGATTTTGTAATAGAAATGTGAGAGTTTATATTAGTATGAAAACAAAATAAAACTTTTACGATGTTACATTTTAGTGTGAAGAAAATGGGCGCATGTTATTTTTGTTTGATGGTGTTGGCTGCAAAGTTAGCTAGTTCCTAGCATTTATACTATGGAACTTCTTTGTTTGGCTGACTGTGGGTATTCCACTGAGAGGAACAAAACACAAAATAGTTCTTTTTTTTAATATATTATATTTAATAGTTTGTTTAAATATATGTGTAGACATTTCACACAGCGCCATCTAGCCCCAAACTAAGCATAGCTTGTACTATGGGAACCAGATAACTGATACAATACATAGATACTTTTTGTTTGTAAATACATACATAGAATACAATATAACACCCAGACACAGAACAAACATCGATGTTTATCACACAAATGTTTGTCCTGGGTAAGAATCGAACCCACAACAGAAGGCAGAGCTGCTACCAATTGTGCTAACACTAACAGGTCAGTCGAAATGCTCTAACGCTACCTACACAATGTTTATTAGTAAGAGGGTTACTTTATTAATTAACTAGACAATAGGAAACTAAAGCATAAGCTCCAAAGAGGGCAAAGTTGAATACATTGAGTAATTCCACTACGGGTTACGCAGTAACTATTATTTAATCTGAGGCACGGGTCCCGATTTCAGCGACAGTGCAATAAATACATGAGTAGGTTTCACAATGCGACGTGGATCCGTGATCCAGTTAGTGGGCTTATTAAACATCTATGGGGTTAAAGTTTAGAAGACGAAGGATGGTTGGATGACAGGCACGTTTCGAATAACTGGTGGTATAAATGATAATAGTCTATTTTTGTCAGAGACTTCTATGTATACACTAGACAGCACATCTTTAACTTGCGCTGTCGACCACTGCATTTAAAGCGACTGCACGTGTATTCAGGAATAAAAATTATGATCCGAAAATGCCATCGCGCGTGCTTAGATACTAACAAAAACTAGTCGGGTCAAACAAACAAACGCGATGGAATCACACTAATATTGTAAAGGCGAAAGTTTGTATGTGTGTGTTTGTGTGTATGTTTGGTACTCCTTCACGCTCAAACGGCTGGAGAGATTTGGATGAAATTTGGAGGAGAGATAGCTTATACGCTGGATTAACTAGCTATTTTTGGCAAAAGAACGCAAGAAAATTTGAATTTGCCGCGCTAGTGAAACGTTCCACTTTAACTTCAAACTTTCCTACAAAAAAGAAGCAAAAAAATAGAAATCTTTTCATCGTTGATTTCATTTCAACGTTATGTCTTCAGATGATGGTTTGCCGTTAGCAGATAAAATACGTTCCGTTTGGGTAAAAGTGCCCACAGGTCAGGTTAAGAGTCAGGGTTAACTGTTTTAGTATTTGTAACAGGCCTGCCTGTCGTAGACTGAAAGGATATACTTTAGTATTCATTACAGATACTTAATTGCGTTAAAGTATTGTGTCGTGATGTATGATAAATTGGTATGAGAAATGCAAAAAAATATTCAAAAGCAAAGATGCTCAACTTGCAATTGCAAAATATAACTTTTTTTGAGCTCGTAAGTTGTCTTCTAAATAGCATAATATCTATCCTGGCTGACCTAAATATGAAAAAGTAAAGGGAAAGCAATAAACTTTCAAAACGACTGAGGAGTAATTCGTACCTATATGAAAATTTGACGATAGTTAAGAGCCTATACAACGCCAAAATGCTTAAAATGGCTTAGCATGAGGCAGTGTCCTGTCAACAATATTGCAACAATGACTTTGAAATGAATATATGATAAAGTTTAGGACTAATGCTTATGTATAGTGAAAACAAGAATTAATAAACTTTTCTCGATAGAAAAAAAATTACAAAGATACCTCCAAACTGTACAAATAAACCGCGATTATTCAATGAATACTTTAAATAAGGTCATGAAACTTTGTGTAGTAGTTGAACTAAATATAATGGCGGGCTTATATATACTGGGTTTTTAAAATACCCATTACATTCAGTGTAATAATAAAGTACCTAAATATTGCGCGTTGGAACCATTCTAACTTAGACCGCCTCTGCCGCTCGGCCCCCCGACTCATCCCTTCTTTGGCCTAGTACTATATATATATATATATATATATATTCTGTGGCTTTGGCTTGGCCTAGCATAAGCCCTTAATAAAAAAAAACTTTTTTAATTTCTTGTGAATTTACTTTTGGTTTATGGAGAATGCCGCTACATAGTCACAAATCGGTAATGATCGGAGATACCATTTCACCAATGCTTTTGCGAGTTATCGATCGCATTCCGATCGATTGCGACTAGATTAATATTGTGGTATCGAATCACGAGAAATGTTTCTAATCGAAATTGTACATCATCTTCGTTTCCAATGAAAGTCCGCAGGTAAACTAGACTGTTTTCAATTTACAATCTTTGTTATTCTCTTGTTACCTATAATATTCCAATTTCATATATCTATATTCCTACAAGCTGTATTATCTTTCACACATCTTTCGAAAGACGGCCATGTCTTAAAAAGCTTTTAATAAATAAAAAAAATCTTATAAGTAGAACGAATGAGAAAATCCCTTACAAAATTATTTTGTAGTTTGCAATATTTACAATTATGATGCGATGATAGCTTAGTTGGCAGTGAAGTCGACTCGCGATTTGTGGGTATTGGGTTTGACTCCTGCAATGAGCTAGAGCTTTCGGCGAAGGAAACCATCGTGAAGAAAATATTTAGTGACCATGATGTCCCAGATATATAACTAAGCATAGTGTAAAACATTTTCTAGTGCTCCTCTGAATATTATACTTTCCAGTAAGGTTTCCGTCACCATGCACATTAACTTCTGGAATAGTAGCATTTTTCGTAACAATAGAATGACAATGTATGCCGACATCGAGGCACTGGGAGTACAAGGGTCAAGGTACTGTGCTAGCAGCCTCAATTGAGAGACAGTTCCCGATCCAAGCGTAGCACAATGGCAGCAGTTTCAGCTTCTCTGGGTGGTAGCCTGGTAGGACTTTCTGCAAAGTTCGTGTACGTAGACTTTGCCAGTTATTTTGTCGTCAAGCAGTAGTGTACAAGCACTACTGGTTCCAATTTGAGGGCACTGTATCTAGTGAAATTACTGGGCAAATGAGACTTTACGACCTGACCTCACAGTCTAGTAATTATTAGGTTAGGTGGTGTGCTGATGTTTCAGTGCAGTACAGTGTTACGCGAAACTTAATATTTTAGCATTCCGAGTGACAATGCACCTATTTTGGGTGGTTGTTACGCTTAACACCAGGCGAACGACTAGCTCGTCGTGTCATTCATTAACATTAAAAACCATCAACTTATTATTGCCACTTAACATTACATGAAATGTTAAGTGGCAATAATTGTCATCGATAATTGTTGGCATTTGTCAAACCTTGGTCAATAATAATTTAACATAAAAAAGAGTTTTCTAACTATATAGGCCCTTTAGACCTCTGAATCATATGTGCTTCGATCAGGTACACAACATATGTGGCACTACGACGAGATCACATATGATTTTTTTACTTATCTTTGCCATAGTGCCTTGCTATGTGACTCGATTTGTTCACCCCTTAGGGTCAGTTATTTGATCCTTAGTTAATGGTTTAAAACTCTTTCTAACCAGTGGTTACCTTAACCGTTATTTTGTTCTGTGTTTTTGTTGTAAGCACCATAGAAACGATCACCTTGAGAAGCTAGCTGTGCTTAATGCCAAAAACTTTTTGGTGCACCTAATGTCAGTAAGATACAATGGCAAAGAAGATATACGACATAGCTAGGAGCTTTTTGCCTATGTTATTCCCTTAGCTAGTGTATATTTCGTAGATTCATTGTCCAATTGTTACGGATAGAAAAGAAAACCAACCTCGAAAGTGAAAAAATGGTAGCTCCCACAAAACAGATAATGCTATCAAAGACAAAAAACGAATAGTCCAATAAACAAAAGAATTATCACTTAAATCAGGCGAAATAGGGTCAAACGTCGTTTCTTAAAGTTAAAAGCAAATTAGGTATCTTTAAATTAGAAATGGCGATAGATTAATTGTTATTAACCCATTGTTATTTTGAGTTAAATGACGGCAATTAAATAAACATAACACAACTAAATCCAGCTTCTAAGAGCCTATGATCCTTTAAGCTTCCATTAAGTTTAAAACCACAGCGACCAAAATGACCTAGATCATTTTGCAAGTCCTAAACATCCCTTGACAACGAGCTAGAAGTGGTGGATGGTATCGAGCATAAATATGCGCGCGCGCAGATCGAGGCGCAGTTCCAAACCGCGCTAGCGCCCCGTACGCACTCGGTGAGTTGTATTTTTGGAAACGTTTAATTTCGAGGATGTGTAAAATGGAAATAATAATTCAGTGATGTCTTAGAATCGTCTATTAAGTGACTGGAAATTTTTACAAAAGACTTACGCAAGTTCTTATTCATGCGATTTTTTTCATGACCGATTTCAGCTTCAGTAATATTATAATTAAGTTATCAATTCTGTATAATAGTTATTGATGATCCTGCTCCAATACTCATAGGTATCTAATGAAAAAGAATACCTAACTAAAATAATATAACAGGTTACTTACTTAAGTAAGTAAGTACAAAATATTGTATATAATTTTTTTTTAAAGTGCTTTGACCATAAGCGTACTTAGATCAAACGATCAAACTACACCGGCTCCTTAATGAAGTAAATATGATATGTTTAGATCTAAAGATTTATTTAAATACCTAATATAAAAAAGTTAAATTAACAAGTCAAAAGATTTTTTAAGGCGGTGGGAAAAGTGCCTAAAATGCCTATTCTATAGTTCTACTTCTGTTTTAAACCGGGCTTCATGTTACGCACACTTTTGCTAAGAACAATCAGATAACAATAATCAGTGTGGAAATTGTCTCAATCACTTAATCGTAACACAGAACATGTAACAGTATATATATTCAGAATTTAAATAGAATGCCAAAACCATTAAAACACCATACTGGATTTTTCTCATTAACGCCACATGTAGCTTTTACGGTAAGATCTGCTGACAATGCCTAAGTTTTTCTATTGTATAATGAACAATCATAGTGCATTGCCTGTGGACAATGATCACATTTTTGCTTGCTTCATTTATTGTATAGTTTGTGAACTTTTATCTGTAAATACCTATAAGATTTTTATTGAGCATTCATAGTTATCGTTTTCGTTCAACAGCGTGAAAACTTTAATTTGTTCTTACACTGCTGTATTCAGCATTGGAAACTCATCGGTATATCATTGAGCTTAGATATAATGACTACGATACAGGGTAACTCTAACATTTGGTAACCTACTCTATTTCGTTTTTGACTATGGAGATTAAAGTGAAATACTTTGTAGATAAGCCGGGGTTCAATAATTGTAACAGTAAATATCCATGGACTCTCCAGGTCCCCAGTTCGCGGGCTGTAAGACAAAGTCTTTTCCCTGTTTTACTCTACTTAAAAATGAGTTAAACACTGAGAGGGTAGCCGAGCAGTAGCATGTGCGCTTCGCAATCTTACGGCACCAGGTCCGATCCTTGGCCCTGCACCAATGACTTATCTAGTAAGTTATGTGCAGGTTTAGATGCCATTGCTCCATGCCTCGGAGAGCACATTAAGCCGTTGGTCCCAAATGTCATTAGAACATCTATGGCAATCGTTAAGGGTAGTCAGAAGCCTGATAGAATCTGACCATCCCTGTTACTGGTTCCTTATGGGTTGCGGGGTCAGATGGCAGTCGCTCGTGTAATTCTGGTAGCTTGCCGCTATATGTTAGATTGCGAGCCGACCCCAATAACAAAAGGGAAATGGCAAAGAGGATGATGATGTAAATGCGTAAAACAGGGGAAAAATAATTTTGTCTATGATACTGCCCCCTGCTAGAAGTGCAGAGGGGTTCAAATGGGAAAAAATACAGTTCTACTTAAAGGCTATGTCTTTCAGGCTTTATTTGTTGTAGCGAATGATGATTTTTAAACTACCAGGACATAAGGTTAATTCTTGAAACCCTCAGACTTTATAGAGAAAAAGTCACCTTCTGGAATCCTTATACATTTTAAAATCCATTCCAATTAGAATAGAATTTACGAAACTATTTAGTCAAATCTAACCGCGTTTACACCGAACACAAGAACAATAGCCACATTCTCTGCCGTTGTTTTATCTCAAACATTAAGCGGGCGGAGTTATTCAACACCTTTTTATCTAGATTTTAACATTTTACAAGTGGATCGTTAAGTTTAATGAATTGCTCACCTTAAGATAAACAGTCACTATAATTGCGTAAACATAACTTATTCCTCCTTAAATAAAAAAAAGTAATAAAAAAATAAAAAGTAAGTCTGGGATAAAGTTCTGAAATTACGAGAAACCACCCCTGATTTTTATTCTTTCTTTTAGCAGGAAACAATTTTTAATTTAATGAATCTTAATTTTTCACAATAATAAAATAAGAATCTCGGGGTATTTTAACGAATAAACGAAAACACAAACGACAATAGACAATATATTGTTACTTCTGAGTATTAGCATTAGTAGGACAAAGGTTGATTATTGAGGATGAATCCAACTTTAAACGATCCAGTCTAAACATACCGTGGGAACTAAATCCCAAATAACCACTTAAGTAAATAATTTAAACTACTTACGTGAGCTAAAATTAGCCCTCAGGTATAACCTAGGCACTACCTAGTACCTAATGGGAAGCCTAGCAAGTGATGCCCGCAGTGCTGTGTCAGTCACGCATTCCTTCCTTAAGAGAGATTTTCAGACCATACATACCTACCTAGTTACGTGTCGTATCGCTAGGCATTTTTATACCTTTGATGAACTTGTTCTAGATAGGAGCTTACGTTATTAATTGTGATGTGACCTAATCCTCTCCTAATGGCATTATGAATAGGACTTTTCTGCAAAGTTGATCTAGGTAGGCGCCACCGCTTTGCCAGTTATTCTGCCGCCAAGCAGTAGCGTGCAAGCACTATTGTGTTCCGATTTGAAGGGCACTGTAGCTAGTGAAATTACTGGGCAAATGAGACTTAAGAACTGATCTCACAGTCTAGAAATCTTTTTAAGACTGTGTGATGTCTCAGGATTACGAGCGCAGTGTGCAGTGTCACGCGAAACTTTAATTTAGTTCCGCGTGACACTGCAATCTATTATGGGCAGCCGTGACGCTTTACACCAGGCGAACGACTAGCTCGTCACGTCATTCGTTTACATAAAAAAAAGTATAACTAAAACAGCTAAAATTGTAACAACTTATACATTGACACATGCACTATTGAGACTAATGATGCATGACTTGACCACTTAGGTTGCGCTAGGTATAATAGACAGCATCTGTTAAGTTTCGTTTTTGTTTGAATGCCCTTTTAGAGTTTATGCCTTATTTAAGACGCACTCCATCTGAATGTGCTTATAATTTCTTGTTTGCGTTGAATTTGTATGGTTCTGTGTAATCTTTTGTAAATGCGGCCGATACCTTTTCAAGCAAGTCTGTTGCAGATAATAATAGTAACACGATATATTCGTGTGTTTACTAATCTGAAGTAAGGAGAAATAATTTCCACATAATTTGAAAACACAACTTGCTTGTGCCGGGCTATTTTTTATTACACTAATTAATAATATTCATATAAACAGTCGTGAAAACAAAAATTAAATGTCTCAAAGAAAATGACAAAGTTACAAGCATTTTAAAATACAGGAATAGAAAGAGACAGTTCAAACGTGCAGTGACGTCAGTACGTTCTCCTTAATAGTACCTCATTGCTAATCTATGATAGCTTTACATGCAATCTCTTTGGCATGTGACTTCACAACTTGCGTTTTCATAGTAACTGTGGGAAAGCTCTGTTTAGCGAGAAAGGGACAGGCGATACTCCCTCCAGAAACTTTAAAAGCATATTACTCCGTGATTTATTTACCGATTTTACTATTTTTTTCAATTATTGCATTCCTTTTTAACCTACTTTACGAAAATATTATAAAATTGTTAATTTTTAATAGCAGGCCACTAGCCTATTCGCATTTGAGACGAAAATAGATCAACATTCAACGATTTATGATTTATACCCTGCGTAGCGTAGTCAACAGATTAATTTTAAAGTAGGTACCTACCTCTATATTATACGGGAAAATTTACAATCACTCACGGGATTGGAATCCGCATCCATCCGTCGCTAAACCCGGGATGCTTTCCTTATAAGCTATCGTGACAAGTGATCTCATTTCCAAAATCCTTCACCTTTTACAATACAACCAACTTACGCGGTGGCAGCATCTGTCATCTATTGAAAACTCTTGCTCTTGCGAGAAATGCCGTTCGTGTTGTTTTTCCTGTACATTAAAAATCTGTACTTAGATCCACATATGAATTATCAATGTTTCGCGAATGTTTGTAATAAATTGTCGTTGTTGCGTGTTTATTTTATCATGCTCTGTGAAAGTGGCTCCAGATAATGTCTCACTCCCCTGGATATGAATTTGATGAAGAAATATATTTTATTTTATTTATTTATTGAGTAATAAAAAGTTATAAATAGAAAACAGAATTCAGGTCACTATCTGCGGGTACCGTGCCTAAAAAGCTGGCGACATTCCCTCGTTGAATTGCCAGGCTAATTCGTTGGCCGAGGTATGTGCCAGCCCTTTGGTCACGCGTCAGCTCGACTAAACGTCTGGACAGCTCCCTGACCAGAAGTCGTGCCTGTGGGCCCCAGGGACCCATTGTCTCAACCCCAAACGGAACAAATATGTAACCTTCACCTACGGATTCATATTTCCTCCGCTTGAGGTTTTCTGCAGCTTCTGCCGCTGCGCATGCCGCCCGAGCTGAGTTGTCAATGTGGGAAGGCGCCAGTCACTTATTTTGTTTTCTTAGGCTTAGTGTACAAAAAAAACATAAGTTAAATTATTTATTTTAAAAATCATTTATGACTACTTTACACCGTAATTGTATATAATTATAGATGCCATGCATGCCATGTTGGAAACATATTATTTTGGTGTGATGACTTAATAGCCACCCTAATAGGTCAAAACCTGTGCTTGGGTGAGCTACTGAATTTATCAAACTATTTATGTTGTTGTAAATATGAAAATAACTTTGTTAGTCCCTTTTCATATTAGAAAATTGATTGCCTCGGCGTTATCTCGCGGACGTTTAACTTCGTTTTTAGCGAAGTTAAGCGTAGGTACTAAAATTGTAGTTTCATTAAGTATGTATTTTAACTTTATCTTGTTTTGTTTCAGGATTTAATTAAGGTTTCTCGGCAGCACCGACAACATGCTGCGTCTGTCAACGTTTAGCAGTAAGTAGAGGTCACTTTTTACTAATTTTCCTAAACTGGCCTTTAAATATTTCTCTAAATTAATTTCATTATTATTGTTTGTTCTATTACGATACAAGTATCTATCTTTGTTCAAAATTTAAAGACACCATGTCATCTTTCAAAGGAAAAAGAAAACAAAAACCGTTCATCCCTTTGAGAGCTGTAACGATGCCACAGACAGACACACATACCTACATAGATACACTCGTTAAACTTATGACACGTTGAACTTATTTGAAATTGTTGTATTTAACCTCCTCTTTTTTCCTTAGTTTTGCAGTATAGTGTGTTGGACTTAGTCTGTAAACTATTATATTATGTAAATTTGATAATAAATAAATAAATGACACCCCTCTGTTAAGTCAGGGGTCAAAAATAAAACGCATTGTAAACTCTTATCACGCCACACAAGCCTCACGTTAGTAACGCTCTGTGGGAGAGGCTTATGGACATAGGCCTCCCCCACAGAGCACCAGTGGACACCAGTGGACGTATTTCGGCTGATGATGATGATCTAAGATAGTAATAGGTAGGACTACGGTTAGATAAGAGGCAAATATTTACTCTTAAAAGAACAAAGCATATGCCAAAGCAAAACTACTTTAATCTTCGCAAGGCAACTTTAGCAATAATCTATCTATATACCCATTGAACAACCTCTTTCGTAATACCGATCACGTATATGACCCGCACTCGTGCGCATCTCACTTATGTATTGGGAATGACAGATTCTCTGACCAATTTCATCGTGAGGTATCACAGTATATTTAGTAGTAGGTAATGATAGCTGCACAGTACGTGCATATCTTTACATAGTACCTACGAGTAATAGTATAGATCTCCTACCTATCCATATCAATCATCGTGCAATGAGCTGTGTACCAATAAGTCGGGCTGTCGGGTTAATATTGTATTGATGTCTTCAAGTCTATATAAGGATAGAATAGCTACCTAATAAGATGTTATTGATCGTGCTGCGATTTATTATAATGAACGGCCGCCCATGACAGTTGCAGTGTCTGAACTTTAAAATAATAAAGTTTCGCGTAATTCTGCACTGCGCACGTTATCCTGAGACATCACACAGTCTAGTAATCAGATTACTAGACTGAAATCAGGTCTCAAAGTCTCATTTGCCCAGTAATTTCATTAGCTACAATGCCCTTTAAACCGGAACACAGTAGTGCTTGCACACTACTGCTTGCCAGCAGAATAAAAGTATAAAAAAGTAAGTAAAAAGTATAAAAGTGTAAAGCAGTATTAATAGTTTCTGATCACATAAAAAAAGCTCGTGAGAATTTTAATACTTAAATTGCTAGTGTTCTGTAAACAAAGCCTAAACCACGTTGCCATAAGACTGACTGTAATTGTATTATCTCATTACACGCTTCCACAGTCATTCTCTAGATTTTGTTCGTGAAACACTTATATACGTTTCACGGTTCTCACTCTATTTATCTTAAAGATCAACCGTCTAGATCTTAAAAGGTGCCGTTTTTGAGCCAGCGATCGTGGATGTACTCTATATTTCATCGCAGTTCACGGTATATTCCACTTTTAATACAATGCAGTGCTAGTAGGTACCACAGAATACCTGCCAGTAATACATTAGGCATTTGGAATGGTTCGCAATTAGGCGGAAAGCACCTTACGGTAAGTCAGAATAAATGGACGGAACAGCTGAAGAAATGACTTTGCTTAATTTGAACAATCTATACCTTGTTCTTCACAAATAAGCCTGCAGTGTTTCTTTAGTAATTAATATTTTGCAATTATTAAACTAAACATTATAAAAATGATCCCATTCACACACACATAATAATTCAAAATTTTTTTGTTCTTTTTTCATTACCCTCCCCATCCATCCATTTTTGCCATTTTCCTGAATCTTCCCCCTTGGTAGGCACTTAGGGTTTTTTTACTTAGGCTCTAGCACGAAAAGGGGAAAATATATTTATTAGGTCCACCTAAAAGTGGAAAAACCCGAGAATAACATTTTTGTCCCCTGTCCGTGTTAATGAGGTAGGGATGAATGAATCAGTCACTGCTAATTAGAACCAATTCTCCAGGGATCTGTGTGGAGACAAATCCAATTGAATCGTTCCCTTGGCTCCCCTGACTTGGATCCACTGGGGGATAAAAGTCAGGGGAGCCAAGTGAACGGAGAGGATATCGTCGATGATATCAAAATTTCATCATAACTGTTTACGACTATTATACTAGACACCTTCACCTAATTTCCACGATAAATTACAAATAACATGTACATGTAAAACTAGGAAACCTCCACAATAGCCTTTCCTATTTGAGATCTCACAAATTCATTATACAACCTAATGAAGAAACAGTGACATAAACCGAGCAGCCGAGCACTGGAGAATCCATCTTCACACGTTATCACTATCAGGCCTTAGGAAACTGGGCGATTACCTCACGTGACTTTATGCTCTATTTATATCGTTGATTGAGTCGAAATCTGTTAGAAATAGTTAAAATCAAGAGCAATGTTGTTTCGGTAGCTTCCTTATTCCATTGTTCTATATTCGTGACGTATAATCACGATCGACGCGACCTAGCGGTGAGAAGAGCAAGCTTCATTTTGGAAATAACGAAACTTCCCCGTATAGAAATGGTTTTTGGGTTTCAAAAAATAGCCCTTACCTACCCATGCCAAGTCATCGATTATCATAATTATCTACTAATTTTTTCTGATAACGAATAACTTTTGTAAAGTTTCAGGTTCTCGATTCTCGAAAGTATGTCGAACACAATGAAATGTCGAATGAAATCTATGATTTTTGTATGGGCGTCATTCAGCATAATGCCGCAAAGTTCGAAAAATTCCGAGTTCGATGTTTTCATATCGATACTCGATAAGCGGGTTCTAGTTGATCAATTTTCATCGTAGTAGGCATAGAGAAAATAACCGCTTACGCTAAGTAGTAGGTACCTATTACCCGAGCAGTAGCTATTTACTGTGCTAACATGATGATCTAAATAGATCAAGCTTAAGTTCGTACTTAGCTTTAATGCGATGGATGAGACTAGCTACCATAGCGATGCTGCCTACAATTATTTTATACCACACAGAGCATATTCGCAGCCTCTGTGGTGTGGTGGTTGAGCAGGTCGTCTCATAACCTGGAGGCAGCGGGTTCGATTCCCGCGACAGGACAAGTATTTGTGCATATGAAAAAACAGCGCACATACTTGTTCTATGTCTGGGTGTTGTGGGACCATGGTCCTCGTAGTTCCTGGGTTCCTAGATGCAGGGAATCCTAGTTAGGGTCCAGGATCTATTATGTGATCGTTGCGTGTCATTTTTTTTATTTATTTATAGGCAGACCTATTATAAAGTCGCACAAGATTCTTCAACCCGAGACACGCTTATATATAATGGTCAGATTAAATGCATTTTCGCTTGCATATCTAAAGCTATAAATATTAGAATGGCAAAGCTATCCATGTAAACTTTACATGGATGGCTTTGTCATTGTAAAGTGTAAAGTGCTAACTCTCAGGTATCTCATTAATTGTAATGAGTGTCCAATCACAGATAGCCTCGCCAAAGTGAAGAACTCGGTGCTAAATTGTAGGGTGCTCTTGGCTTTAGGGCTGTTTACACTCCTCGGGTATGTTTAAGTATAATTCCTTTGTGTTGAAATCAATTGCATTATTTGACGCCATCGACGTGTCTTGGATCACAGGGATTGCCTTAGTTGTGTCGCAAGTTTAGAACTAAAAGATCTTGATCTGATTGTGATAATTTGCAAATTGTTACACTGTTTATTATAGCAGGTGATAGTTTCTAAACACCGATGGTTTGAAGATATGGTTATTATAGTTGACACAATTCAGCTTTTTTTTTATGTGTAAACGAATGACGTGACGAGCTAGTCGTTCACCTGGTGTTAAGCGACACGGCCGCCCATAACAGATTGCAGTGTCACTCAGAACTCCAAAGTAATGTTTCGCGTGACACTGCGCACTGCGCACGCCATCCTGAGACATCACACAGTCTAAAAAGTTTTAATTTATGCAGGGTGTGTGTGTGTGTGTATTTATGTAGTTTATATTTATGTAGTGTTTTGATTGATGCGGTTCTTTATAAGGTTAGGTAGGTAGGTACTTATCATCTGTGTATATTATAAAGGCTGGGCAAGTGGACACCATGAGAGAGTTATCTATATATACTTACTTAACAAAGTACACAGTACAAAGTACAGTATACAGTGTGGAGTTATCGATCAAAAATTTTACATAATTACCTAAAAGTTGATCAATCCTATACATGGGACTTAGAGGTTATATTCTCTTTGCTTGGGACTAGCCGCTTGGCTTGCTTGGCTAACATGCACGCCATGAGACACCTAATTATTTATGTCATGTTAAGTGATGTTTCAGCACAAGATAATGCAAAGATTATCTTGCGGCATTATGCTAAATTGCTAATCCGGGTGTAAAACTTTTGTCATAATATATAGGATTAATTTGAGGATATATGTAAGTAATTAGGTATACATAGGTAGTTCTTTTGATAGGTACTCAAATACACACATAGATTGGCCAGTTATTTAAAGTAAATTAATAAAGACATTAAAGTTCTATACGAATTTGAGGACCACGATAGCCCAACTGTCAACAATTGCAGTCATTAAATATCTCAAAGATTAGCGTAATAATAGTGGTACATTGCGCAAAATGGAGCTATCTACTTATAGTGCGTCAAATATCGTTGCGAAAGGTAGGAACATCAGAGGTGAAAATTACATTGCGTGTGGAAGTGAACCTTGGTCTCAATGTGGGATTTTGGGACGTAACTAGTAAATTGTGCTTTGTCAAGGATATCCAATACACCCATTATAGAGTTCATGTAGAGATTACGGTGTGGTCAACACGACGAGGTTTTGCAAAATGTAATTTAGATAAAATAACCATTTTTAACCACGAAAACTCAAGCATGATGCATTTCTAGAAAAACCATAGGGCCCTGAATTTCTCAGTATATTTTCCCTTAACTTAGCTGAAATGCTGGTTATTTAAAGTCAATTAGGTAGGTGGTTCCTGATTGATGTGTATAGTTATGGTTTTTAAAGCCATAGGCAATTAGGCAGGTGCTTACTTACTATATGATATTTAAATGGGATTTCTGGAATATTCGTTGTTACGAGATAAAATAATTCAATTAATAAGTTAGTATATTTAATAACGAATTTTTGATGATACTTACACACTGTCACAGAATACGTATTACCTATTACGTACCACTGTTCTCGATGAACGCAAGCACTCGATTATCAACTGTCTGATTGCTGACCATCGCATCACCCCACATCGTCCCCGCAGGACAATAGGCTCAGAGATGACATCGCGTGGGACCATACCGACGTCGAGCCTGTCGCAACGAGGAAATTAAATGCTTTCCGCTACAACTGATGCATCAGAGGTTTTGTTGCGGTCTATGCTGTAACACCTTTTTCAATTCAGCTCACTTTATATCTCGTTATAACAAGCAGCAGCCATACTTTCAATACACACACACACACACACACACACACACACACACACATCAGCACATCAGTATTAGTTCTATTTGTTTATGATATGTGACACAACGATAGCAATTACAATTCAGTAATCTACTTTTTTGTATTTTAGTGCTACTGGCTCTCGCAGTCGCCCAAAGCGGTTACGAGTACAACAAACCTGGACAACCTTTCGGTTCCGGAGCGGGTTCAACGTCTACTCGTCCAAACTACCCTTCTGGACCATCTGGCGGCTACCCTTCGACTACCCCATTCTCAGGCAGACCGCAAGGACCAGGAGACGACTACTCTAGCTCCACTCCAAGCTATCCTTCCGCTAACCAGGGCTACCCCGGCTCAAGTGGGCAACGACCGCAATCCGGATATCCAGGCCAGGGACCATCATTCCCAGGACAAGGACCCTCAACGCCTTCATACTCCGGACAAAGACCTAATGGCCCATCTAATAGCAACTATCCAGACCAAGCAGGACCTTCTTACCCTGGACAAGGGGGCAGGCCGTCACCAGGTGTGTCAGGCCAAGCTAATTCGAATTACCCTGGGCAAAACTACCCTGGTCAGTCAAGCTTTGGGCCAGATGGCCCTGGATTTAATGGCGATCGATCTGGCAATTATGAAAACGGTGACTATTCAGCAATTCCAGGAACGCCTGACGTTGATTACCCAATCCTTACGGACATTCCTCAAACATCATTCAGTTGCAGATCTCAGCCTTACCCAGGATATTATGCTGATGTAGAAACGCGTTGCCAAGTGTTCCATGTCTGTGCCAATAACAAAACATATGATTTCCTGTGTCCCAATGGAACCATCTTCTCTCAACAAGACTTTGTTTGCGTCTGGTGGAATCAATTTGACTGCAACTCCGCTCCAAGCCTTTACGAAATTAATGCCAATATTTACGATTACTCCAACACCGGATCTCAAAGTGGTTTTGGTGATTACAATCAAGGACCACGAGGACCATCATATCCCGGACCTGGTGGACAGGAACCTTCTTACCCAGGTTCTGGAGCTCAAGGACCGTCCTCCAACTATCCCGGCAGTTCTGGCACACGGGGACCTTCATCTAGCTATCCGGGCAGTTCAGGCCTACAGGGCCCATCAACAAACTACCCTGGTAGCTCTGGACCTCAGGGACCGTCGACTCCATACCCAACCAGCGGGCCACAAAGTTCATCATATTCTGGAAGTACTGGAGAATACCCGAACTCACAAGGACCTTCAGGATATCCCGGTTCAGGTCCATCGACAGCTTACCCTGGTAGTTCTGGACCTCAAGGACCGTCCTACTCTGGAAGCTCGGGGCCATCCACTAATAGATACCCAGGTACAAGTTCCAGCTCATCTTATCCAGGCGCGGGTTCATCTGATTACCCAGGTAACCAAGGCTATCCTTCAGGCAGACCTAGTGGGCCAAGCTTTCCTGGCGGAAATGGAAGGCAGCCTACGCAACCGAACAGAGAGTACCTTCCGCCCAGAAACTGAATAAAACGCTACGACCTAAGGCAAGCCAGTATTAATTTGGGGAAGCTTTCCGAAATAATTTAACCAAATTTTCGGAAAATTGTCCCCTGGAGGAACAGTGTGATATATCCGCAAGGCTAGATCTGTACTTATAGTTGCCAATATAATAATAAATATGCCAGTATAGTGCTTATAACGTTGACGAACGAAAATGTTGGTGCTGTTTTAAGCTTGTAAGAAAATTAGTTAGGGGTTTTTACTTTATCCGTACTTGCATATAGTGCTTTAATAATTGCCTACTAAGGTTAAGGTAATGTTTTTAATCACCTATTTTTTTCCTATAAATATTTTTGTTCATCTGTTTTAAATATTTCGATATTAGATATTCCCTGAAAACTTTACTATCAATCTTTGTTGTACAAAAGTCGGTGGTCCCTATCCAATCATTTTCATTGTTGTGTGATTGACTATGATAATTAGAGAGTTACCAAAACTAGTGCATATTTGTAATTTAGTCCAAAAATAAGTACTTATTGCAAATTATTAAGTTCGTACTTTAACTGTATCTAGATTAGTTTAACACCAGTATTAGAATTTAGCGTGTAACTGAATTGTACCACGTTAAGCAAAAAACAGCCAACTCTTGATAGACGAGTTGATAAAAGATTTAGGTGGCTGTTTTCTGCATAACGGGGTCCCAGTAACGAATTATTTGTATCTTATAATTATTAGTAAGGTTCTATCTATGTCTATCACATCATTATGTAAATACACTATTACATCTCAATAAATTAATAAATATTTTTATATTTATACCAGCAAAATATACATACAGTTGTGTTTGATTTTACCTTACCATCAAATTATTAATGCAGTTAATGCTATCTAATTTAAAGTACACAAGTAAGTAGTAAACAAATAGTTACAATAAAATTAGTAAAAGTATCTCTATATTTTTTAAAATATACCTTACGAAGATAGGTGTTTTAGGATCCACTATAAAATCCATTACATGATAATTTCTTATAACTTCTTATAATTAACTACTTTATCGTATTAAATAAAATAGTATAAACTATCTATCATGCTGAAGATTTCCCTCACAAAAAGCACATTCTGGTTGTGATTTCCGGCGAAACGAAAATGCGACAATATTAATTGGACATGGACCTCGTGGGTAAATACATGGTCTGGTCGACGGACAAGTACTAAGTAGGTTACACGATTGTAATCTGCCGCATATTATCTTGATCGCGACAAATAGTTTGTTGATGAAAAATTCCGTACCTTCAAAGTCCATGAGAACAGTTTTACCAGTGATACGCCCCTAAAATTGCGATACTCTCTAACCCTAACGATCTCTGATAAATATAAATCAAACCCGGTTTCTGCCACCTCTAAATTCCAATAGTAGATAAGTATAAAATAAGGGTACAAGCGATCAGAAAAAACAATTTAAATATTATATTTTTTGTAGTTTCGTATTTATTCATCAAAGAATAAAAAAATACTGTTTCAAAAAAGTCACATAATAAATAAGAATACAAGTAAAATATTGCAGTATAAGAAAACCATTTAAAAATATCATGTGCGCTCTTCTACATTAATTTATTTTATAATTTCAGTTTCACTGTTTCTCCTGTATGACAGATATCATACCGACACGACTTTTCCGACTTGTCCTATCAGAGATATATTTTGCACTGAAACTGATCACATTTTTCTGTAACAAGTAACCAATGTCTTCCAACTCGTCGCAATATGTTGGAGCAGGGTTCCCATCTATCACGATCTTTAGTAAACCAGTGTTGCCTACCTTCCTATGAGAGTTCTGATAAATAAGAACCGAACATAATTTTTTAACAGTCAAATAAGACAGCGAGTTGTACGACAAATTCAAATAACACAGGACCATATTTCCGATACAGTGTGAACAGCCATCTATAGTGTTTGTAAAATATGCGGTAAAAGGATGAGAGAACTGTCCGATCATTTCGTTAGTTATATTTTCAGCTCTACTGTGCACTGAAGCATCATCCATAGCTACTACATTTATTACTTCTTTTGGTTTTGAAGCTTTTTGAGTAGATTTTTTAATGCGTGGTCTTGATTCAGTGGACGTATTCAGGGTTAAGTTGTCCACTGATTTGGAATCCCACTCTCTACGACATTTCAAATACGTCTCTCGTTTTAACTTTAGATATTCAAAATAATTCTGATGCTTGCCCAAAATTTCGTCATCGCTCAAAGTAAAATCTATTAGCGTGTGGAGTATGCGGTCAGCTCCATCATCGCCTATCCGATTGTCGGCTAAGTTCAAATACCGCAAATGTCTATTAGTTCTGAGAGCTTCTCCGATACTCTTAGCTCCTACATCCGTTATGTGGTTAGACGATAGATTTAAAGTCGTCAGAGTTGCTTCAGCCGGCTCCGAATAGTGCAACATTGATGCTATCTGTTCACAATGGTCATCATTGATTTGGCATCGGCAAAGAGATAAGCTAGTTATACGGCATGGCTTGGCCAAAAGCTGTTTATAATTTGATCCGCGGAGAGGTGATTCATCAAGACAGATTTCTGTAATTGATGTCAATGGCAGAAATTTGCTCATTTCATAAATCGTATATCCGTTGATCTGGCACCTCTTGATAGACAACTTGGTCAATTGAGTGAAATAAGGTGCTATTACACCAATGATTTGCATTGTGTCTCTTGGTAGGAACTTCAGGTTGTGGAGCTGGATTTCACATAATTTATTCGTGTTATTATATACAGCAGTGATAACGATAGTTTCATCATCTATTGAATTTATATTACTGTCTGATTCAACAGTTTTAATATCTTTCTGAGACATCGTTATTAGAGGTGAATTGATTGATCTGCCTGAAGCGGCAGTCGATCTCACCCGAGCTGCCTGTTTCAACGACTTTAGAAATTCGTCTGTAACAAGAATACCGTTTTGTGCAGACTATAATTTAATCCTATAGAGTTAGAAAGATGCAATCACAGACCAAGTAAAGGATACCTACTACTATTATGCTTATACGTGGACGCAATAAACATAATATGAATGAAAAAACGTAAAATATTTTTAGAAGAAGTCTGCCATCACCAAATTGCGTGCCAAGCGTGGTGGTTATGGCAATCCCCCCCCCCCCCCTCTCCTTATGATAAGTGTCTAAAGCGGCGTTTTATGAGAGAGGCCTATGTTCAGCAGTGGACGTCTTCGGGCTGCTGCTGATGATGATGATGATGATTCATTGACCCCATTAGACAGGCTGAACTAATTATAGGTAGTTTTTAGTTATGTAGGTACACACAAGAAAATAAGACGTTCAATGCATTCATGGGTATTCTACCAATATTCAAAATATTCGTCATGGAGGAAAGATGCTGAAGAAGATGGAGCGACCTCAAAAGGTTGATGATAACTGATAAATCATTTTATTCAGGGGAACAGCTGCAATAACTACACCTATAGTTTACTGGAAATTATAGGAAAACTTACCTAATAGCTGATAATCAGCTTTCACGACTGTTCTGTAAGGGCAACAGTACTTTTCCACGCTGGCTGCGACCAAATCGTCGAACAAGAAAGTATCACTCTCCTGATAGAACATAGCTTTCATTGGCTTGTTTGATCGCACCGATTTCATTGATTGCGATTTATTAAATCTCTGCATGTTATCTCTTCGCTATTTATACAGGTGTACTTATTTAAAAATATTCAGTTAAAACTGGAGAGTGTACAAAAATTAAATAAAATTGCATCGAAAAAACGTAACATTAGGGCACAGATAGGGGTAAAACAAAGTACTCGGGGCTCGGGGGTAAAAAGTCAATGACATAATAATCACAGACGAGGGCCGATCTAGGATTTCATTGGGGGGGGGGGGGGGTTCATTCTGACAAGATTCGGAGCTAGGGTTGGGATGATATGTGGATATGTAGGAGTGCAAATCCACTGTCTGCGTACGTAGAGTCAGTGGTGAATTTACATATTTTTAAGGTAGGCAATTAAAATTTGCCGCCCTTGCCTCTTCATTAGTTCTTAGCCTACTTTACAATCCTACAATGTGTTCTAAATTGCATTAAAAATCGTTTTTGGGTATATTTGCGAGTTAATCGAAGCCTATCAGAAAGCCCGGCAAACGACGGCGCGGGCGCAGCGAGCGCGAAAAATCAGCGCGATGGACTCGAACGTCACTGCAACACGAGGCGCATACTAGTATAAAAAGCGCGAGCGAAGCGGGTGCGAAAATAACCTACAGTATGCTTGAAATTGCGCAGGAAATTGTTTTTGGGTATTATATTTGCGAGCCATAATCAAAGCTCATCAGAAAAACAGAACAAGCACGGAAAACGATGGCGCGAGCGCAGCGAGCGCGAAAAATCAGCGCGATGGACTGTAAAAACGGACGTCACTGTAACACGAGGCACATACTAGTAAGAAGAGAGCGGGCAAAGCGAGCGCCAAAATAACCTACAATGTGCTCGAAATTGCACAAGAAACTCATATTTGTCATCTACGTTCAAAGCTCACCAGAAAAGCAGACCAAGCACGTAAAATAACGGCGCGAGCGCAGCGAGCGCGAAAAATCAGCGCGATGTACTGTAGAAATGAACGTTATTGTAAAATGAGGCGTATATTAGGAAGTAAAGCGCGAGCGAACCGAGTGCGAAAGTTGTTTATACATATCTTGAGATATTTCCGAAAAATATGTTTGGTAAGTGTAAACAGCGGCACAGCAGCGGCGGCGTAACAGCAGTATGTAGCGTGTGCTTAGTAAATGTACTGGGCATTATTTTGACTTTACACAAAAACATCAAAACAAACGAGCAAATCTAGGACGAAAATTATCTTTGAAACATCGATTTATAAAAATTCAATAAGGGTCTATAGCAGTTAATTCCATTGTAATACAATGGTTAATATCTATACCTACTAATTTGAATGTGTGGTGGTTTAAAAACCTTCAGAACTACTATAATACTACCTGAAAATTTTAAAATTATTTCAGTTATTTTACACAAACCACCCAGCTTGTGGCCCCCAACCAGTAGTCGGACCAGTATAAGTGGGTAGTGAAAAGAGTGTGAAATAGATTTTCCGCAATTTCGCTGCCTTTTTACTCATACAAAGTGTAGCCAGAGGCCGATTACTGGCTGTTGATTGGGGGCCGCGAACTGGGTCTTTTATGGAATAGTTAGTAGTTTCCCGTACCGTTGAATATAGAATGAAAGGAAAGAGGGAAAAGTCATCGGCAAGATGTTTTGTAGACTTTTCTCTGTATATAAAATACCGTCAAAAAATGAAAGAATAAACATTGGCTCCCAACCTTGCCACCCCTAAAATCTGGTGCGCTAGGCTCAATCCTACTCAGCCTAATGGTACCTATGCTGTGTAAAAGTGCACCTGAATTGAATCGAAAGTATGGTACTCCTGGGTCTTTTGGTGGGGGGGGGGGGGGGGGGGGGGGCATGGCCCCTATAGCCCCCCCTGTATCCGCCCTTGATCACAGACTTTTATTATTTTTGTCGTTCTTTCTTTCTGCTACAAGAAAGTATGTAGAACTACTTTGTTCTGATAACAAGACGACAGACTGATGCTGCTATAAAAGAAGATCAATGTTTAAAACAGGTTTTAACATAAAGTGAACCAACCATTCTTAAAGCTACCCTTGCACAGATTAGAGAAAAAAACAATACCCTTGACTTCGTCCGCGTGGAATATCTAGTGTTGCCTACAATGATTATCACTCCTGTCCATCTCCTATCTTTCATAACCTATACCTAGCTACTATCCCGATTTAATCCCCTTCTATCCCGTTACTAATTGAATCAAAATTTATAAGATTTTAATTCCTCTAAGTAAAACAAATTTTGTACAATACTTACCAACTTTATTACGAGTAATAGGTACCTAAACTTTTTTAAATTTATTAATATCCTTCTAATTATCATAATTATCATTAGGTATTAAATAATATGAATTTTAAGGTCTTAAAAAGTAGTTAAATATGAGTACCTACTATAAGTAGGTAAGTACCTAAGTATTATTTTGTAAAGATTTGTTGTGACTGCCGTGTGCTAGATATTGACAAATGCTTTTTCTTGTAAGAAATAGATTTCCGGACTTTTGGAGCCAAATCATTTACAGATTTACTTATAAACATACTTATTGCAATATAATCCAAACAGCTTTTTGGAATTAAATTTCCATCAATTACTATTCTTAGCAATCCCGTTGGGGAGCTGTTATTTTTCATTGGCTGTTGGTATTCCAAGACCTGGTGTATTTTTTTAACGGACTGATACTCCAAATTATTGTAAGCCAAATTTAACGAGCGCAAAATCATATTTCCAGTGCAGAAATAATATCCTTGTTTTTTAAACGCGTATTTTGAACTAAAAGGATGTGAAAAATCTCCCATGATTTGTTTAGTCATACTGCTAGCTAAATCTTCCGTAGAGAGTAGGTCTTTCACTGCAGTCTCCGTTAATGTATTAGGAGTAAGAGTGACTGAACGAGTTTTTTTACTCCGTCTCATCCCTTTAGGTTTGGAGGAAGCCAATGACTTTACAAGCTTATTAGTCAAACTCGTCGCTGGCTGTACCATATTTCGTTTCTCATCAGCCGCTTCTCTTAGGCATTGTTCGTACAATGCCATTTTTTGTCTATTATATTTAATTCGGTTACTTTTCATCTCCAAAATCTCGTCGCAAGTCAAAGGAAACTCCATCAAGTGGTTTAAAATTGATGCTGCACCCATGTCTGTAATCATGTTCCCCGATAGATTCAAGTGCAACAGTTGCCGGTTACGTCGCAGCATATCTCCAAGAGCTAGAGCTCCTTTATTCGAAATATGATTAGAGCCTAGCTCCAGCGTCAGAAGAGTGCTCGGTTTTCCGAAATCCATATTTACCACCAACTTTTCACACATTGAGTCGTTTATTCCACACCTATTCAACGACAGTGTCTTCAGAGGAGATACACTTTCTAAAAGAATGTCATAATTACCTTCTGGCACCACGGCTCCATCTAGACAAATATCTGTTAAGTTAGAGTTAGGCAAGAGCTTGCCTATTTCATGTAATACAACTGCAGTGACTCCTCCACTGAGAATCGTAAACTTACAAAGCATCGAGTGAAAAGGTAAGCACTCGCTGAAAGCCTGAATTACTATTCTGTCAATATCAAATATACACCTCTCAATAGAGACTTCGATCAATCTTCCCTTTGTGTCGTAACATGATTTGACTGGAACCGATGGATCAATACTTTTAAAAAAAATCTGGTTTTATGGATTTGGTAGTCAATTTTACTTTTCACACATAATATAGAACTTTTGTTACTCTTCCCAGATTTGGTGCTGACTCTTCTACTGATGGCTGATCTCATGTAATCTTCTGTTGAATATATCAAAATAACGTTATAACTTAGGAATGACACCAATTTGTTTAATAAAAGAAAATAACAGCCGAGCCTACGACCGATGACCTGGTGAAAACCGCGGTTAGCCGATGGATGCAGGAGGCAAGCAGCCGCTCAAAGTGGCGCTCTGTGGGGGAGGCCTATGTTCAGTAGTGGACGTCTTCAGGCTGTTGAGGATGAACAGTCGAGCGTCTCCAGAGTACCACTCACACTGACATAGCACTGATGGGTGAGCGTATAGATACATTATGTATTAGGTATAATATGGATTGGTGTAAACAGGTACCTACCTACCTACTTATGATAAGCCAGTACTACGCAACACAATTACTGCATTTAAAATACTAAAAAATGGCTTTTTGCGAAATGATACCGAAATATCTAATGTAATTCTGCTAAAAGCACGACTCGTCAACTGTTTGCATTGTGCGGCGAGGGCGTTCATGACAAAACGCCTGACCTGGGGGTCTAGCAAAGATGCCAGCGGGAGGCGTTAACACCTCACGCTGGCTTTGCTAGGCCCCCTGAATGGATAGATGATACACACTTATAAAAAACATCTTCTACGTCTGTTTAGTTAGCTTAGGCATAAATAAGTGTTTACCCATGAAGCTTTATTAGATTCGATCCTCCATCCGATATTCCAAGGTATGCCACTGGGCACATTCAGTAGGTACTATATCGAATGGCAGGGAGTACTAGGTAATAAAACGTTTTCATAAAGTCTCCGCTCTAGTAGGCAGCGTCGGACTGACCATGGAGTCGTCAGGTTGGTGATTGCCACCCGGGCCACCCGGGCCCTGGCTTACACTGTTGGTACTTATACTTATTCAGCTAAGTATTCACGCAAAGTTGTTTTTTTTGCTATATAGATGGAGAAAAATGAAACAAAAATATAACTCTATTTGTATAATGTGATGGTAAAAGTAGATAGAGGTCAAAATTATCTCAATTTGTCTGTTGATCGACCTGAAGGTATAATCATTTGCACGGATCTTAGATGGGTGGCGAGCCCCACGTTATGTTCTGCCACCCAGGCCCCTTGGGCCCAGTCCGACGATGCTAGCAGGTATTGCATGGTTTTGGTAATAGTGGTAAACTAAGACAATAATCTTCAATCTAAGTCAGAAGCCTTTGGGCGGCCTAAAAATTCTGACAACCAGACTACACGCGAACTGTCTACACGTGCTCTCTAAATTATTGTAGGATTACTTATTAGTAGGTAATATTACTGCACAGACAACAGGTAATATTATACTAATAATAGTAGTAATAATAACGCAGGGGCGGCTTTGTGGCGAGCCGTCGGTGAGTGGCGACACCGCGTACCCTGATTCCAAGGGGCTAAATGAGACCCCTGACCCCTGGCTTGCCTTAACTGGCTGTCCGGGGGTGGAAGTCGCAAGAGCTAAAACCTAAGCTCCAGGGTGGAAGTGTTAAAGGGCATAACGCCGCAAGTAGCGTTCAGTGAAAGTGCAGCATAACTCTCGAAACCCTAAGCCACCCACATCAATGTTGCTTCCTCGGCATCAATATGCGGTAGCCACTATAGGGGGCCCATTTAGTGGGTGGCAAGTCATCACCTGCCTCAAACATTTTGGTATGAGACAAAATTGGCAGGTGCCGCTATCTCATTCCATAACCCAATGTACATCATCAATCAATCAAAAGTTCACCACAATAGCCCAGATTTATTTATTACCTTTACCTACTTATACAAAATAGTTTATCATATGCCATACCATGCCTTGTCAGTTATAATTAATTTTGTACTCAACGGGGCCTCTTGGTATTAGCTTCGGCCCCACCAATGCCTCCCAAATGTCCGGGCTAGACCCGAGAATCTAATTAAATAGTAATAAATTATAAAAACAAAATAAAATTATAGTACTAATAACTGCTATAATAAGTACTATAGTACTATAAATAAGTATAAGTATGTGGCGTTCGCTTTCTGAACGCACGACTTTGACACATGACAGATCGGTTCGCGCGCCAATAGAGAAAAGATTTTCCCGCGAGAACGAGGTCGCTTTTTGGACTCCTGCATCAAAGTTTTCACTACTGTGACTATTGTAGCCAAATACTACCATATCGTTGTGAACCTTGATTATTGTTAGTAACCGGTGCAGTGCAACACGTGCGGACAATATACACCATCTACCTGTACTCGAAACAGTGGTTTGATTGAGAGATATCCTACACCCTACGAGTAGGTACTGCCCATCAGTCAAGAACAGACAACCAGGACCGCAATGGTCCTGCAATGGTGACCCCCAACTTCAACTACGCGACCTTCAGCTGCGAGTCTATCGTCATCTTATTGTTGGATGACCCTTCAACCGCGTAAACTTGTACGTGAGTCGTTCGTCTTCGTCGCCTCAATCAACGGTGCCAGCTCTCCAAGTCCATCGTTACCTCACAGTGACCTCTGCATCACTGCGGCAGCGACTACTCAACGAGCACGACGAGACTTGCACTTTCACTGTGGTGCTAACCAGTAAAGGCAACTGCATTCTGCACAGCTGTGGCACAAGCGGACCAGTGACCTGCACTGTCACATCGTGGCAACCGTGATCGGAAGCCTACAGCATCCTATGGACCTCCAACACACAGCGCAGCATCCTGCAGTACAGGCCTTATACACCTGCAACGGCATCCCACAGGCAGTCTTTCAACTCTAGTGCGGTATCCTGAGGACTCTCATCATCACCCGGACTGGTGCACGCACGTACAACCTTCTTTTACTTTCATAACAAAGACTTTTAATTCATATAACTTGGTGATTTGCTCACATTACTAATTTATAACATTTATTCTGTTTGAACATACTGACTTTCATTTTTGTTTGCATAATATGCACTTGCATAAATAGCAGCTGTGTCCAGCCTTGCTATACTAACAAGACTTTGGTAGTATTTACACAATTAAGAAGCATCATTGTTGCTCATACACTTGTTAAGGTGGTGCATTTGTTACTTTTTGTTAAGGTGGTGTGTTACCTTTTAAGTGACAACTTTCGCCACACTTTGCATTGGTTTTTGTTTTGGGGCATTGCTTCATCTAACAATATTGTATTGCTGGGGTATTTACTGGGAACATTTTTATTAGGGGCTGCTGATACATTATTTTTTTTTAATTTAATATTTTTATTTCTTTGTGTGTTTTATTGTCTTGTGTTCTTTTTACTGTTTTTTGTGTTGCCATATTTTGTGTTTGTGTTTGTCTTACTGCAGCTATTTGCATTTATTGTTGCTAAAATTTATTTGTGTAACGGTGATCGGTTTTGTTTTAATTTTAAGATTTTATAATTTTAATTTGAAATGGAGCCTAACATGCAAGCTATGAATGAAGCGAATGCTTTGTTGCAGCAGCAAAACGCAATTTTGTTGGCCGAATTACAAAAACTAAAAACTATGCACACAGACAGTACTGAGACTAACACACCCCCCACAGACCCCTTCCCTTCTTCTCAAGCTCCCTCTATATGCAGGGTGGCTCTCAAACTTCCCCCTTTCTGGCCTGACCGGCCCGCTATATGGTTTGCGCAGGTGGAGGCACAGTTTACCATTTCAGGCATCACCGCTGACCAGACAAAATTCAACTACGTTGTTGCTCAGTTGGATACCCGGGTTATTGGAGAAGTCGAAGACATTATTCTCCAACCGCCGCTTGAAGATAAATATGGTAGGCTAAAATCAGAGCTTATTCGCAGGCTTTCCACATCTGAGGAGCAACGCGTCCGACAGCTTGTTAGCGACGAGGAGCTGGGTGACCGCCGCCCTTCCCAGTTTTTAAGGCATCTTAGGTCTTTAGCTGGGACTGCTCTCACAGACGAAAATTTGCTCCGTCAGCTTTGGATGCGCCGCCTTCCACAACACCTGCAAGCGATTTTGGCCGCTCAGTCAGAGCTCTCTTTAAGCAAGATAGCAGAGCTAGCGGACAAAATTTTGGAAGTTTCGCCTGGCATAGCCGCTCCTCGCTCAACAGCTGTTTTCTCAGCAAGCACTCCTGCCGCCGCGCCTTCATCACTCGATGACATATTACACGGCGCCTAGATGAGCTTACGCGCCAGGTCGCTGCACTTACAGCTGACCGCGGTAGGGACAGGTCACGGAGCCGCTCAAACCAGCGTGACCGCTCGCAGACTCCAGGTAAATCTAAAATCTGTTTTTACCACCGGAAGTTTGATACCGCAGCCGTTAAATGTGTAAAGCCTTGCACATGGACACCGCCGCCGCCGTCGGGAAACTCGAACAGCAGTCATTAGCGGCGACCACTGACTGCTTACCGGAGAGTCGCCGACTGTTTGTGACCGAGAACTTTTCCAAGCGCCGGTTCCTGATCGACACTGGCTCAGATCTCTCCTGCTATCCATATCAATGGTTAGCGAATAAGCCAACACGGTCGAACTACACACTGGCTGCCGCCAATGGTAGTGAGATCCGTACCTTTGGCCACATTCAGATGACACTAAATTTGGGACTGCGTCGCGCCTTTCAGTGGCACTTCATCGTCGCTGACGTCAGCACCGCCATTATCGGGTCCGATTTTTTGGCGCACTATCGGCTGATGCCAGATTGTGCCAACAAAAGGCTCGTCGACAGCAGTACCGGATTGTCATGCATTGCCGCCGTCGCAACTTTGGGTCAGACCAGCGTCAAAGTGGTTTCTGCTCCGTCGTCCGAATTCGGTGCGCTTCTGGCGGAATTTCCGTCCATAACCAAGCCGCCAGGACTCATTCGGGAGCCGAAGCATAGCACGGTCCATCACATTCTGACCACTGAGGGTGCCCCTGTCTCATGTCGTCCAAGACGTCTGGCACCTCAGAAGCTTCAGGAGACCAAGAAAGTTTTTGACGATATGGTACAGTGCGGGACAGCTAGACCTTCGAAAAGTTCGTGGGCCTCACCCCTCCATATGGTCCCTAAACGCGACGGCACCTGGCGACCCTGTGGGGACTATCGCGCGTTGAATGCGCGCACAGTACCCGACAGGTACCCGGTCCGCCACATTGGTGATGTTGGCCACAACATCTCCGGTTGTACTATATTTAGTACAATCGACCTCGTCAAGGCCTACCAACAGATCCCTGTTGTGCCTGAGGATATTTGTAAAACGGCCATCACCACACCCTTCGGACTCTACGAATTCAATTACATGACCTTTGGTCTGCGCAACGCAGGCCAAACTTTTCAAAGGTTCATTGATGAAGTCGTCCAAGGCCTTGAATTCTGCTTTGCTTATGTTGATGACATATTGGTCTACTCACGCGATGCTCGTCAGCACGCGCAGCACCTCCGCATACTCTTCAAACGTCTTGAAGAGTACGGAATTGTCATCAACGCAGGAAAATGCGTGTTTGGTGCTCCTGAGGTCACTTTCCTCGGAAACCGCATCTCCGCTGACGGAACGCGACCACCAACTGAGCGCATTCAAGCCTTGAAGGACTTTTCTCTACCCAAGACCGTACAGGGACTCCGCCGTTTCCTTGGGATGGTCAATTATTATCGACGATTTTTGCGTAATGCTGCAGAACTGCAAGCACCGCTAGTCAACGCGATCGTGGCCTCCCAAGGCAAAGGTTCCACTCCGGTCACCTGGACACCTGACCTTGAAGAATGCTTTAAGGCATGTAAAGACAGCTTGTCTTCTGCTGCACTTCTAGCTCACCCATTGCCAAATGCTGAGTTAGGACTTTTCACTGACGCTTCCAGCTCTCATGTCGGTGCCTGCCTTCAGCAGAAAGTTGGTGATGCCTGGGAACCTTTGGGTTTCTTCAGCAAAAAGCTGAACTCCCGACAGTCCCAATCGCCAGCATATTACCGAGAGCTCCTCGCGATATACGAGAGTGTGCAGCACTATCGGCACTTCCTGGCTGCGCAGCACGTCAGGATTTACACGGACCATAAGCCATTGGTTTACGCTTTCGCACAGCGTCGCGAAAGGCTGCCGCCGGTCCAGCTAAATCAGCTCTCGTTTATCTCACAATTCACCATGGACATTGTTCATGTGAAAGGGGTAGACAACACGGTAGCGGACGCCATGTCCCGCATCGAAGCTATCAGTTTCGATGCTGACCATTCTGCCCTTGCTTCTTGCCAAAAATATGACGACGAATTGAAGAAGTATCGTGACGATGCAAACTCTTCTCTAAAATTAGAGAACGTCGTCGTCCCTGGCACTGACACTACCTTGGTCTGTGACATGTCCACTGGACGACCGCGACCATTTGTCCCGGAGCCTATGCGGAAGAAGATCTTTGCCCAGTTGCATAATCTTAGTCACCCTGGCGCCAGAGCTACCATCCGGCTTGTCTCTGACCGCTTTGTGTGGCCCGGTGTTGCTAAAGATTGTCGCCATTGGTGTCAATCTTGCCTAGCTTGCCAGCGAAGCAAAGTGACTCGGCATACTCAAGCTCCACCCGGACATATTTCCAGCCCTTCATCTCGGCTCAAGCATGTCCACATCGACATCGTTGGACCTCTGCCATCTTGTTCTGGCTTCCAGTATTGCCTCACTGCTATTGACCGCTATACTCGGTGGCCTGAAGCGTGGCCTATGAGTGGCATTACCGCAGAAGAGGTGGCGAGCACCTTCGTGGCTGGCTGGATTTCCCGATTCGGAGTCCCTGCTGTCATCACTACTGACCAGGGACGACAATTCGAATCCGACCTTTTCAGACGCCTTACAGATATGTGCGGTGCGAAACGTATTCGCACTACCAGTTACCACCCTTGCGCCAATGGGCTCGTCGAGCGCATGCATAGGCAACTGAAGGCCTCTCTGATGTGTCACGATGATTTGTGGCTGAGTGCATTACCTCTAGTCTTGCTAGGAATGCGCTCCGCATTTAAAGAAGACTTGCAAGCGACAGTTGCGGAACTGCTTTATGGAGAAACGTTAACGCTTCCAGGAGAACTGTTGGTATCTCCCGGACCTACCGGCTACGACGATCCGTCGGATTTCGTCGTCAAATTAAGACGCCAAATGTCCAGGTTGCGACCCACTCCGGCTTCTCAACATGCCAAGCTTTCTCCTTTCGTTTTTAAGGACCTTGCCACAACGTCTCATGTCATGCTGAGAGACGACACTGTTCGGCGTTCTCTGCAACCTCCCTACTCCGGCCCTCATAAAGTCATTTCTAGAGCTGAGGACGGAAAGACATTGTCTCTAGAGGTTAAAGGCAAGCAGATGACGGTTAGTGTTGACAGACTCAAACCGGCCTTCGTCGAGCATCCAGATCCATCTGCTCATCCTGCTCTGGCACCTACACCACGTGCGTCTGTGCCTCAAACAGCGCAGCCGGGTCCTGCCCAAGTTCTTCCTTCTCCCTCCGTGCCTTCTGCACCTCCGCCAGTTGCTCCTTCTTCGCACACACCGCAGTATACCACCCGGTCAGGTCGTAGAGTCCACTTCTCTAAACCTTTTGACCTGTAATTTCCTTCTTTTTCTTTCTCTACGGATTCTCCTTCTCCGTAGGGGGGTGGTGTGGCGTTCGCTTTCTGAACGCACGACTTTGACACATGACAGATCGGTTCGCGCGCCAATAGAGAAAAGATTTTCCCGCGAGAACGAGGTCGCTTTTTGGACTCCTGCATCAAAGTTTTCACTACTGTGACTATTGTAGCCAAATACTACCATATCATTGTGAACCTTGATTATTGTTAGTAACCGGTGCAGTGCAACACGTGCGGACAATATACACCATCTACCTGTACTCGAAACAGTGGTTTGATTGAGAGATATCCTACACCCTACGAGTAGGTACTGCCCATCAGTCAAGAACAGACAACCAGGACCGCAATGGTCCTGCAAGTATAAGACGAAGATCATGTCTAATGCTCATGTTCCACCTATACCGATAACTGTTGGAAACGATACTCTCGAAGTTGTCAACAAATATGTCTACCTAGGACAGACTGTCCAATTAGGTAGGTCCAACTTCGACAAAGAGGTGGCACGAAGAATCCAACTCGGCTGGGCAGCGTTCGGGAAGCTTCGTCCTATCTTTTCATCCAAAATACCACAGAGCCTGAAAACGAAGGTTTTCAATCAGTGTGTGTTGCCAGTGATGACTTATGGAACTGAGACATGGTCTTTTACTGTTGGCCTCAGAACTAAAGTGACCGCTATAGCTCTTAGAATCAGCAAGTTGAAATGGCAATGGGCTGGCCACATCGCTCGTAGAACTGACAACCGATGGGGAAGAAAGGTTCTCGAGTGGCGACCACGAACCGGAAGACGCAGCGTAGGCTGGCCTCCCACTCGGTGGACCGACGATCTGGTGAAAGCCGCGGGGAGCCGATGGATGCAGGAGGCGAACAGCCGCTCAAGGTGGCGCGCTCTGGGGGAGGCCTATGTTCAGCAGTGGACGTCTTCAGGCTGTTTATGATGATGATGATAAGTATAAGTAGTTACCTTGAATTACTTTCGTAACTGTCACGATATTCGGTGAACACATTTCCGAACACAGCCATGGAAAATATGCGTCGAAATCTAACGGTATTGGTTTCCCAAAATTCGATTTTCTTTTGTACAAGTGCTCAATCGGGATGTCATCAATATTCGGCAAAGCCAAACAAGATCGGTGTTGAACACCAGGCGAAATATTATCTGAAGTCATTTTAATTTTGTTTTGGATTGTAGTTATTGATCACCTGGCAGCCTTAACCTACTCGAGGATTAATGGATGGATTCCAAGAAAAATAAATCGCTGTTAGGTCGCGATGGTTATGAGAAACTACGAAAAGAGTGTTTGTCAACTTTAGTGCGAATTTTGTAAATTTTTCATTTCATTAGGAAGTGAAACATTCTCCCCCTATCCCTACGGGTAAAATGCTGTTAATCATAAAAATAAAGTAGGTATTATACTGGGTGGCGCAAAAGTACTGGCACTAAAGAAAATACTTTTATTTTTTTTATATGACATTTTCTGTCATTCTGTTGTTGAAAATTGTGTAGTGAACAAATGTAAAATACACTGAAAATAAACATGGACCGTTTTACTCCCCAAGAACGTGGAATAATTGTGTCAATGTTCTTACGGAATAATTCATCAGTGATAAGAACACAACGTGAATTTCGTCGACGATTTCCCCACCGTCCGGCACCGATTGGTCGCACAATTCGACGCTTTGCCACACGCCTTGAAGCAACTGGCTCAACATTGGATAGACCTAAGTCTGGGAGACCAAGAACAGGCCGTTCAGCTGAAAATATCGATGCTGTGCGCGAAGATGTGGAAGAGTGTCCAGAAACATCAACGAGGCGACGTGCCACGCAATTGGGCATTTCCAGACGGACCCTGCAGCGTATTTTGGTGAAAGACTTAAAGATGTTCCCGTATAAAACTCAAATGACTCATCAACTGCTGCCTGCTGACCACCGAGCTCGTCTAGATTACTGCCAGCGCGTCATAAACCTCAACCTTGAAGAGGATGATTTTCCTTCAAAATTGGTTATGAGTGACGAAGCGCATTTCCATCTCTCAGGGCATGTCAATAAGCAGAATACTCGGTTCTGGGGCACTGATAATCCGCGCATTATTCAAGAAACACCTCTACACCCACTAAAAGTTACTGTATGGTGTGGCATCTGTGTTGACAGAGTGATCGGACCCTATTTTTTCGAAGACGCTGGAGGCAATGCGATAACTGTCACTGGAGAATGCTACAGAACCATGTTACGTGAGTTTTTGATACCCAGTTTGGACGAATTGGGGCTGGAGCACATCTGGTTTCAACAAGACGGCGCTACGGCACACACAGCGCGCGACACTATGGACTTAGTGAGGGACGCTTTTCCAAGCCGAGTTATCTCTCGTTTTGGCGATTTGCCTTGGCCTGCAAGATCACCCGATCTGACCAGTCCAGACTTCTTTCTTTGGGGTTTTTTGAAATCTCGGGTGTATGTGAACAAGCCACAGACTCTCGCAGCTCTAAAAGAAAACATTCGTCAAGAAATAACGAACATATCGCAGGAAGTGTTACGGCAAGTTATGCAAAATGTCATAAATAGGGCTCAAATGTGTATCAACTCTGGAGGTCACCATTTAAAAGACATCATCTTTAAATCCTAATGGTACGAAATTTAATGGCACAAATATACATTTAAAAAAACCTAAATCTAGTTTTCTAATTTAGAAAAAATGTTATAGCTGAACCAAATAGGGTCTTTACTTTTGCGCCACCCAGTAGTAGGCACTATAGGTACCTATATAGCATGATACAACTGATATGCTGTGCAATTTACACCAGGCGCGGATAGAGGGGGGGGGGGGCGCAGGGGGCGCGCGCCCCCCTTTGGCGCAGGCAGTCCAGCACCAAGCGCGGTAATTAGCCAATTTACCAGGAAGATGTAGGTGTATGGAATTCATCAATTAAAGAAAAGAGCACAAATTGGTCTTGTAATTCCCCTCTTGGACTCCCCTACTATAATAATTTGTGCGCCTCCCCCTTGAGCAATTTCTGTATCCGCGCCTGACTTGCACCAATTCTTACAGCATCTTAAAGCTGAACGATATTAAAATATATTTGTCTAGGTAGGTATCCTCCCCCTCCTCCTCGGCAAGTTAGCAAATCTATTGTTAATACCTACATTTGTTTGATTTAAGATTATTAGGGATACAATAGAAATTTTTTGAATATTTTTAGGACGTAAAGCTAATTAACCCGTGCTAATTAAGCCGAGGTGGGACAGAAAGTCTATAATAACTTGATTTTGAATAGCTACCCCTCCTGCTCCAACTAGAAATAGACCTAAACCACAGAACTCCCACTAGCTAAAAATGTAAACTTGATACTGGCTAAATACGCTAATAGCATGAGGCCAAGCAAAAAATAAATGCCACATGGACGTCACTGTCGCTGTCAATTTAATTTTTTTTTTCTCTTATATTTTGGCTCCACACATAGTGTATTTAGCCAGTGTCAAGTATTGTAATATTTGTCTCTTATATTTTGGCTCCACACATAGTGTATTTAGCCAGTGTCAAGTATTGTAATCTTTCATAATGATAGAATATTTCACGTAAAGTCAAGTCTTAGTCACAGTCTGCGTAGTCATAGTCCAGTCTAAGTCAGGTAGTCTCAGTCCAGTCTAAGTCATGCCCTAGTAAAGTGGTGGCAACTTTACTAGAAGCTTCTATGGAATTTTGGAAGCAACACGAAAACCACGATTCACCACATTATATCACTTTCCCACACTCATGCTCGTAATTCAGCACTTAATGCGTAAACGCCACCGATTTTAAACATTAACACTGGAAAAAGCACGAGTTTTGAAAAATAATACAATGCAACGACGTGAACTTTTCCGCGTTCCCGCCAAAACTCAATTTAACTATTGTCACTCATTCATTCATAATTTACCACAGATTAGAGAAAAAAAAAACAATTGATGGTTTTAGTATTGCTGTTGCGCTTAATGTCTATTTTGATATGGCAGCACTAAAAAATAACCATTTCATTCACTCCACAGATTAGAGAAAAAAACAAATGACTATAATTCACTCTCTTCCGAGTTACGACGCTCGCGCAGCGCGAGTCGCGCATGGTTGTAGGCTTGCGCTTAATCGTTCACTGAGCGGAGCGCTCCGTACTAGTACAATCGATCAAATGTACTAGTTCAGTGTTCTAGTTCTATTAGTACTATTAGTTCAGTGGTATAGAACAATTTCGTGTAAGTTTTATAGGTAGGTGTGTAGTTACTTAGATTGGGTTTACGGTCGTAGTGGTAGTGGTACTAATATTTATTCTGTGGCGATAGTGCTGGGTGTGGGTGTGGGTAGTATACCATAATATATCTATCAAGAAACAGTTGGTGCCTACTATGATAATTATTATACACAAATTGTCAAAGTGGCTAGCCCGTGTAGTAATTAGCGCTAGTAATTAAAAGTAGCTGAATATTGATGACGGGCAATAGTTAAATTAAGCAGATAAAATTAGAAGACGCTTCTTTTTATTGTTTGATAAGCTTGCTTAAATACTTGTGTACGTCTATTGATTACTAATTACCTATCTATCTATGAGAACAAATTGCTGAATTATATGTAACTTCTGCACGCTCAGTTTGTATTCGTGCTTTACTGCTGTGTGGTTGTTTTATGATAGTTACAAGGGTATACCCAGAACTATGGGACAAAAAAACCTCACCGTAGGTAAGTTTTGTGTTTGACAATATGGTAAAAATAAGAAAAACTTTGATGAACTATTAGTAAAATTTCAATTTGTTTCCTTTTCGGTTTCAGAATAAGCAAAACCTCATTGCATAATAATTTGACGCCCTTTCCCTCACGAATTGTAAAAACATTAGGTAAGGTGATTATTGCGCACTGTGGAATCAATTTCTCATGTAGCTACTAGCCATACGTATTTTATAAAATACAATATGGCAAACTATTCAAATTTTTTCACGCTCGCTTCACTCGTGCTCTTTTTTTGTACATAAATAAATTTTTAAATTTTCTACTTTCTTTTAATTTATAACATGCGGACTTGTGGACTGACATAACTCTACTACGAAGTTTATTACACTAATTTGATGCCTGAAACAGCAACACGGCTCACCCTAGAGGCTACTTTAAATCACATTCCATATGACTTTAGCATCAAAGTTTGGTAATTATTATTGATTTAGCATTACCTAACTAAAATACAAATTATAAGTAAGGTTGTTTAATTGCGCACTGTGGAATCAATTGCTCACATACAAATTTTCTGAAATACAATGTGGCAAATACATGTTTTTTTGAGCTCGCTCCGCTCGCGCTTTTAATATTATTTACTTTATTTTAGTTTATAACTAAAGCGCACTTGTACCTATTGACATAATAATTCTACTAAAAAGTTTATTACAATTATGTAATACTCGCAGCAGTGGCACTGCTCACCCTAGAGGCTACTTAGATTGGTAATTATTATTTATTAATACCAGAGAACCAAAGGACGCCGAAAGACAACCTCGCTCCACCCAAACCCAGGGCTAGAGCCGGTGCTGCCCATTTCATGTTCTAAATGTCTATGATTAGAGCGTTTATATTTTTAGCTTTTACCCTCGGACACCCCCCATTGTAAACGTATTGCATGTGTATATCTACGTCCATGTGTGAGTATTATCTAAACTTGTATGTACCACAGATTAATGTGTTTTACTTGCATATTTTTAAATAATATAAGTACATCAGGGGACAACTTACGGTGAACGGTCTATAATCATTAGTTTAAGAGAGCAAATGAATCCTTCATTGAATGAAAGAGCGGCATCAATATAAATTCACTTGGCTGATGGCTCTAGTTCGTAAAGAGCTAATAATAATACTTTGAACACTCGGCTCGGCTGTCTATTCTGTGCTCACGGTAGTCCGTACTTAGTAGTTCTTCAGGCTGTAGTTCGTAAAGACGTACTTATGAACTAATAATAAGGATAATCTCGGGGAATTGTTCGTTCTTGGGAATTCATTCCTAATCATTCTTCGTTCGGGAACTACACAATCTACACATGACAAGAACAAGACTTACACAACACATTTCTGATCTGTGGACTTACAAGACTACGTTTCGAACACTAGCTACTAGCTACATATTACTGATCTGTGTTCGAACAGAAAAGAACTTATTTTGTTCTACATATTGTAGATTTTACGATTGTTGCGCACTTGGTGTTTGTGAGATAAACAAGTGTTTAGAAAACAATGTGAGACATGTGAAGTGTCCTCATATATTTTAAGAAAGTGTCAAACCCACCTTGAAGTAGCGGGTGACATAATTTTGTGCTATACAATATTGCATATCATGTAACTTGTGGTTTATTTTGCGGGCTGCAGTACCTATTTTCGCTTCGAGCATCTTCAATACCGTATGTGTAGTTAATTTACTCTTGTGTTTTGGTGTAACATGAAATTAATCCGTCAATTTGTACCGTAAACATTTGATGAGTAATCTATCGGTTTGGTAGTCATAAGTCAGTAGTAGTACAAGTACCAGTCTAAGAAATGGTAATGTCAAGGTTCAAGAAGTGCCTCCTTTGCTTTGTGATATCGATACGTTAATGCACTGTTCCATTGCTGAGTATCAAATGTCAGTAGGTACAGTGATTTGCTGGTTTCAAGGTGTTGTGGAAAGTGAAACTTTACCATTGTTGTTATAAAACAACTACGAGTTCTAATAATAGTAATCCCTTACTAACTGTAATGTACTTAGTAGGTATATCATTAACATGATTTATTGCATATCTGCTCCTGCACTGTTCATAATGTGCCTTCCCAGGACTCAATTATCAGATATCACAATAAAACAAACATGTCATTAGATCATTAGGCACTTCAAATCTACTACTATCAGTGAAATAATATTCATAATCGCAGTAGCACTTTTGGAGATTATCTTCCAACAACCATAAAATATTCACAAAAAAAAAACCATACCATCATAATAATAATAATTATACAATTGGCATGTCATGTATAGAAAACAATATGTGGACTCAAATAATCATGCCTAATTGGTGAAAAGTAATGTAAAATATGCTATCCAATTAAAACATAAACTTAGAAAGTATGTTCAAAATGTGCCTAATTATAGTTGAAAATATTTCACTTTCATGCATCACAATAATTAGTTAAAACAATCATTTTTCTTGGTTTCTCTCGTGATAACTTACAGTACTAGAAACATGAATCCACATTCAATATGCTAATGTGAATAAATTTGCATTTGAAACACTGAAATCATATTTAGCGCTAAGTGTCCAAGTGCTTATTGTTATAGAGAATATTATCTACATTACAGAAATAAAAGTTAAGCTTGTGAGTTTGCTCAGCTCTGTTACTATTTTGTTTATTTAAGACACTAGAACCAACTTCACCTAGAGGTTTTGCTTGCAATTTACCCATTTTATGCATATAACTATAATTTTCCTCATATAAAAAATAAGCTATGTTGAGCATTTACAAAACTGGTGTGCAAAATTCAATCTAAATGAGATATCCATTTTGGAGTGAAAACTCATACATTTGACTTTTATATAGTATGAGTATGTGTTTAAAATAACATATATTTAATTTGCAAGTAAGATAAAACTTCCAGATAGATATTAAATTATGTGAATTTCAAGTATTAAAAACATTGTTTTTGCTGTTTGTATAAAAACAAACTTTTCCTACAATATATCAACATTAAAAAGTTTTCTGTGAAACAAAGCCCTTCTATTCTAACCAGGCTATATTCCCACACAATAATTATTATCAAACCTGTAAAACATGTATCGGTTTGTACATTTTTTCTTGGTCCAAAAGTGAAATCAAACTCTATTGTTGTAAGTTTCTTGGAAACATTAATCACTTTCAACTAAAAATACTTCACAGAACCATAGCATACCAGTTAAATCTAAGGTTTTTATCTTCTGCTGAGCAACATCTATTTATAACCTTAAAGTACCTATTCTAAAGGTAAAGACACACTGAGCCCACATATGCAACGCATTGTGACATCTAGGATCTTGAATCTGCATGAAAACAGATTACTTTGAAACATACTTATCATACACAGTGCTCTGTATGTAGGCTCAGTGTATCTTTACCTCAAATCTCCTCATATCCTACCAACATGACTTTACAATCATTTTATTTTAACGCAATATTAAATTTTCAATCTCAAATCTCATTCATGCCTAGTCATGCAGTAGAGATTTTACAAGAAAAAATCTGACTACCTGATTCTCAACTGAGCATTGATCCAGATTACCAGTCGTTGATTATGTCAGTGGCATAGGATAAAAGTAATAATGTCTTTTTGTTTCAGATGATGTCTCCTTAACTCATGCCCACAATGTTTCTATTCCGTAACTCATCTCTCTCCTTCGGGAGACAGTCTTCCCGCTTACTAGACCCAAGCCACGACTATGAGCCGCAGGCGTGCTACAGCTCTTTCTGCAAGCATTGGCAACAGGCATATGATATTATTGTCAAGTCTCAGGTATGTAGTTAAGCTGCTTTTCATACATTAATACGTAAATGCACATTTATGAACGATTTGAGTAGTTATTCTCAGTTTTGTAACAGACACACATTGATACAAACACAAATGTATGCCATTGTTGGCATGATGGAGTAAAACAGACCTGATCCTTGTACAAGCAAAAGTGGACTCTAAGATGATGACTTGACAAGCCATTTTATTCCCTGACTATACCATACTACAGTTATTTATTATGTATGTTATATTCCAGCCTTCACACCTGCACAATGATGTAGTAGTAGTGGTGAACCATCTGGAACAGCTGTCAACACTTCTGCTGCTGGAAGCAAAGGCCCGGGAAATCAATGTCAGGGTCACCACCTCAGCATCGTGTCTCGAGTATCTTCTCAGCGAAAACCTGCTTGATAAACTCTATGAATGGGCAATATGTACTGGCATGTAAGTAGACTCTGTTTACTGGTGTGTTTATTGTTTAAACTTGAAAGGTGCTAAAGTTGATCACAGTGATAATCATCATCATCATCATCTGCCTACCCTTATGGCCTATGCAGACCGGTATGGCATGGCAGAGGATTTTGATACCGGCCATGTACGATTGTACACTGCCATTCAAGAAATCACTTTCGATGCTGCGGAATAAATTTTAAACATTGTATTATTCCTACTATTAGATAAGTTTGAATGGCCTTTGGTAAAAATTTAAAGCCTTTGCTATTCCCTCCCGCTGTGTGTAGGCCTTTATTCCACTATACTACGACTTTTAATTCGATTCGCGACTTAACAGCTATGAAATGTTAAAACACGAAATAATGTTGCCACACCTAGACCAACAGTGGTGGCTACAGGTCAGATTAACATGTGAAATGTGTGTCAATCACTTAAAATGTATCAATTTATCATGTTAGTCCTGTTATAAAATATATGCTGGAGTCTGCATGAATATTATCCATAATGTACCAACGTTAGTTTTAATTAAATAATGATACTACCTATGTTTGTGTACCTACCATAAAAACTAGTTTTCCTATTATATTTCTCAGTATGTAATAGAATCAAGATTTTCAAAATATTATGCAAAGCGGGTCACGATATTTTGATTGCGAAATCTTTCCTGTTATATCAATATTCTATGGATAGAATTTATTAGACAGTAATCGTGACATTTTGTTACAAATTGGATTATCTTTTTCTACCTTAATTATATTAATAAAATGCCTTGTTCTGACAGTCTGACTGACAGACAGACAATGTAGAGGTGTACTAAGTAACTTCCAACCGATTTAAAAAAAAGAGGAGGTTCATATCTGTTGTTTTTTTCATGTTTGTTACCTCAGAACTTTGACTCTTATTGACCGATTTGGAAATTTGTTATATTAAACGATAAACTTTCAGAAAATGGGTTCAGTAGTTTGGGGTTTAAATCAAAATAACTGGAAACATAATTATATATTTATGATAATGTCATCCAAGTATTTTTCAGTAGGAAATTAAGGTGATTAAAGTCGCTTTTTAAAAATGTATTATTGATAATTCACCCCAAAAAAAAACCCAGTAAAATGGGGAGTTATAGATTAACCGAATGTGTGTGAAACCGGGGTCTGTAGCTAGTCTAGTATATGTATTTTTAAAGGTGAGCCAGAAATGCATAACGTAATTATTTGATATATCACACTAACATAACGACTATTATTCGATAAAAAAATTATTCTCAGGGGCATTTTACAATGACTGGATAAAGGTTATCAGACTAATAAATTATAAAGCGGCTAAAACAAAAAAACATTATACTTATTCCAGTACCTATATATTCGGTTAAAAAAAAAATTACTTTTTATTTTCACAGTGTTTACTATGTTTTGTTTTATTTATGGACAACTCAGATTTTATCACATTGAAAATCCGCGCCACAATCTGTCAGTCTTACTAAAAAAAATTACGGCCCTACTTATAAAGTAAGATAAAGTTAATCAATGCTTAAAATGCCCTGTCTCGTTTTCGCTCGTTATACTTAAGAGGACCGTCCTGGTATTTGAAAATGTTGTTGCCGTCGCTCTGCTATCCGCACGTATGATAGAGACAATAGAGGCCACAAGTGAATTTACATACATTTTAGCGTTTCGGTCGAAAACGGTTTTCACTCTCTAATTCTTGACAAAATCTTTTGATTTTTGTGGCGACGTATAGGCAAGCGTCTTGATTTTATTTTTAAATATGATTCGTGTTCTAATTACAAAAATCGGTGGACAACTACTTTTCTTCGTCATAATTTAAATGCCAAAAATTCGTAACTTCAGGTGGCTATAACTACAAAAATATTGTGAAAACTTAGTAAAAGAAGACGGACGAGCATAGTTTTTAATGTGTAGACAACATAAATAAAACAGTCATCGAAATCGGATATACTCTTCTCTTAACTATCGTTTATTTATTCAAGGACTTACACACAAAACAGGGTTGTTTTGTGTGTAAGTGCGTAAAATGAAATACAATTATTTCCCAAGGGTTAAATCATACCCAAAACATATTTGAATAAGCATCACACAATATAAATATAAATGACTAGCGGCTCGCCCCGGCTTCGCACGTGTAGTGGTGTAGCCTATGTTACTCAGGGTGAATGTAGCTTTCCAATGGTGAAAGAATTTTTGAAATTGGCACAGTAGTTTTTGAGTTTATTCATTACAAACATACACACAAAAATACAAATCTTTCCTCTTTATAATAGTGGTGTAGATGGTGTAGATTAATCTAATAGTTCTAATTCCAAAATAAGTGCAATATTTGATAGCCCCTCTATAATAATAAAATTCATAATGATCATCATTCTCGTACGGCTTTGAATAAAATATTACCAGTTAAATACTTAAAATGATATGCCTGTTATCAAGTAAAGTAAGGTCAATGGTTCATACGTTATTATATTCGGTTGTAGTTTCCTTTATGAATCATTGTATTACTAGCTGCTGTATTATAATACTAGCGAGTTAGAGTGATGGTGACCGAGCGGTAGCATGTGCGCTTCGCAATCTTATGGCACCGGGTTCGATCCTCGGCCCTGCACCGAGGACTTATCTAGTAAGTTATGTGCAGTTTTTGATGCCATCGCTCCGTGCCTCGGAGAGCACGCTAAGCCGTCAGTCCCGGTTGTCATAAGAACATCTATGGCAATCGTTACGGATAGTCAGAAGCCTGATAGATTCTGACACTAGTCTAACCTTCCCTGTTACTGGTTCCTTATGGGTTGCGAGGTCAGATGGCAGTCGCTCGTGTAATTCTAGTAGCTGGTCGCTACAGGTTAGATTGGGAGCCGACCCCAATAACAAGTGGGAAAAGGCAAAGAGGATGATGACTAGCGACTTAAGAATATGTAGGTAATTCACTATGAGACAACCAAACTGTTACATATTTTTGTATTGTTTGCGACTCCTATAACAGATTTCAGAATGTAATGTGTGATTGTGACCTAGTGTGGTCCCGGCGTGGTGTGAGTCTAGGAACACCCCATCTCTTCCCGTGGGTGCCGTAAGAGCCGGCTAAGGGAATATCCAGGGAATGGGCAGCAACATTTTCCTTGGTACATTAAAATCTGCGATCACCATGCCGCCTGCCAAGCGTGGGAATTATGGCAAATCCCCCGCTATGGTAAGCGTCCAAAGTGGCGTTTTATGAAAGCCTCTGCCGACTGATGATATGACGCGATAGTTTTTTCATCTCTATGTATTAATGTGTACTTACTATATCCTTAGTACTATTATGTATTCTATGATATTACGAAGTAAAATAGCTAAACTATAATGCATTTACGTGAATGTCTTTATTACCTTATTACCACTAGGTGGTAGGACTTTTCTGCAAAGTTCGTCTAGGTAGGTACCACCGCTTTGCCAGTTATTCTGCCGCCAAGCAGTAGTGTGCAAGCACTACTGTGTTCCGGTTTGAAGGGCGTTGTAGCTAGTGAAATTACTGGGCAAATGAGACTTTATGATCTGATCACTCAGTCTAGTAATCTGATTATTAGACTGGGTGATGTCTCAGGATGACGTGCGCAGTGCAGTGTCGCGCGAAACTATTGTTTTAAAGTTCCGGGTGACACTGCAACTGTTATGGGCGGCCGTGTCACTTAACATCAGGTGAACGACTAGCTCGTCACGTCATTCAATCACATAAAAAAAAAAAAAAAAAAGTAATGTGAACTGATATGCTAAACAAGTATGTGGAAGTTCTTGTTTCATGGTCACTTGTAGGACATTTGGACGAGTTTTTGACCTAGCGCTTGTGCTAGTCTAGTCTAGCACTGCTAGATAATAATATCGACTGGAAATCGAGTCTTAAGGCGGAGTCTGATCCCGAAATCAACAAAAAGCACTTTTTTTAAAGCCCAGTGCGACGTGACGAAATAAAATAATCACATGAAAAAATTGTGTAAATCACACTAATATTATAAAGGCGAAAGTTTGTGCGTATGTGTGGTGTATGTGTGTATGTTTGTTACTCTTTCACGGTCTAACAGCTGGATGGATTTAGATGAAATTTGGTATAGAGGTAGCTTATACCCTAGATTAAAACATAGGCTACTTTTTATCCCGGAAACGGGAACGGTTCCTGTAGGAACGCGGGTGAAACCGCGGGGCGCTGCTAATAGGAAATAGAACTGAAGAAGAACGGTGACTGAATACAATTTAAATAAATAAATAAAATAAATAAATAATGTGTGGACATTTTACACAGCGCCATCTAGCCCCAAACTAAGCATAGCTTGTACTATGGAACCAAATAACTGATATGATACTTAGATACTTTTTGTTTGTAAATACATACATAGAATACAATATAACACCCAGACACAGAACAAACATCGATGTTCATCACACAAATGTTTGTCCCGAGTGGGAATCGAACCCACAACCCACAGATCAGAAGGCAGGGTTACTACCAACTGAGCTATCAGGCCAGTCAAAGTAGTTATTTCCAAAATAAAATAGTAACTTCCAAAAAATACTTTGTCAAAGTAGTGCTTCAAATCTTCAGCGATATCAACACATTTTTTACGAATTAAATAACCTGACTGGTGTTTTAAACATATCACCTGTGTTTTGGACATCAAATAATAATATGAACTGCAATTTTCAACTTTAAACAAGGCCCTGTAGAGCTCAAAAACAAAAGTTGTGCTTGGTCGCCGCCTTAATAAATTAAATCTTATAACATTACTGTAAGTAAAATTGTTTCTATTTAAGTATTGTATACAATATCTAGGACATTATTCTCTCTTGGAACTGGAAATACCTACTGATTATTATGAAAATTCTTTCACTTTTACTGCTTTGGTTTTGATGAAATTTGGCGCTTATGTAATCAGATTTCGAAGCAGAACCAGAGCAACACAATTCATTATCTTGATCCAAACACAACGCGCACGATGTCGTTAGTCTTTAATATTAATATTTTGTGATTATTCTAACGTCTATCGGCTTAAGGCAATTTAACATACTTCATTTTTAGGGTTCTGTACCCAAAGGGTAAAACGGACCCTATTACTAAGGCTCCGCTGTCTGCCCGTCTGTCATCAGGCTGTATCTCATGAACCGTGATAGTTAGACAGTTGAAATTTTCACAGATGATGTATTTATGTTACCGCTATAACAACAAACACTAAAAAACAAAATATAATAAATATTTAAGGGGGCTCCCGTACAACAAACGTGATTTTTTTGCTTGTTTACCAGATGAGTCATAAATGCTGCTGTTTTAAATAGTAATGCTACTCAAAACTAGATGGCAGGGATAGATAATGGTACGGAACCCTTGTGCGCGAGTCTGACTCGCACTTGGCCAGTTTTATTTCCTATTCCATTTTGTTAGAAATACATCTTCGAGCAGAGGAGTCCGCGGTTTGCAATCACTAACATAATCATTAACATCAATACTAAGGGCCCGTATTACAGAAGAATGCTCACTCGTCGATGGCTTTTTTTAATGTAATTGAATGGGTAACGAGTTAGTCGTTCGCCTGGTGTTAAGCGACACGGCCGCCCATAACAGATTGCAGGGTCACTCGGAACTCTAAATTAAAGTTTCGCGTAACACTGCGCACTGCGCACGTCATCCTGAGACATCACAGTCTAAAAAAGTTTTCTAGACTGTGAGATCTGTTCGTAAAGTCTCATTTGCCCAGTAATTTCACTAGCTACAATGCCCTTCAAACCGGAACACAGTAGTGCTTGCAGACTACTGCTTGGCGGCAGAATAACTGGTAAAGCGGTGGTACCTACCTAGACGAACTTTGCAGAAAAGTCCTACCACCTAGTAAAAGTAGTATATTTACTCAAAATAAAAATAACTTTAATGTAAAGTGGAGTTATTTCTAATGCTTGACACGATTTGAACAAGACACGATAGCGACGTGGTTTCGTATTTGTGTGGAATCGGTGTTCTCATACAGAAATAGGGCCCTGAGCGTAGTTTTGTGATAGGGGCCTCAGCAATCAAAGGTTTGGAACGTGACTGCATTGCTAATAGAATTATTTACCTTGGGGTGTTATTTATTGTCATGCATGTCACACGCCATTTCCTTCTAATGTTTTTTAACAACGAGTTACGTTTAATTATAGGGTTTAGTTATAATTGTAGCTACTTATAAGCAAACCAGTGATCTATTCTTGTTCCTTGTACGTTGTTTTTGCTGTAAAAGGTAGGGGAGAAAAGCTTCTTCGTAAATGGTTTGAGAGCTCTACAATGTATGGAACGACCTGCATTTTAGACGTGAACATTTCTGACTTGGATCGCTTGAACCAACTTTGTGCAAACCAAACTGATTTTATGATATATGGTCTTTGAAATATTTTTTGCGTGTTTGTTTTGCATTTGTCTTTCTTGAGGTGCTGGACGATAGGTTTTTAAACTTGCAAAAGAGCACTAGAACATGTCGTAACTCGTGCCATCAGACCGAGGTTTCATTTCAACACAGTAGACGGGTACAGTAGCTCAACAAAGCCGTGGCTTTCAGTTATCTTAACAGTACTACTAAATATTCTGTGGTTATAATATATGCCTAACGTCGATCGGTGTTTTAGGATTGTCTTGCCACGAAAAGGTTTCAACTCTCCCGAATTTTGCAATACAAGTTATAAAAGTCAATATAAATAAAAGGTTTTGTTTTATGAATGAAATACTGTATTATACTTTACTATGTGTAATGCAGTTGCATCGCGATAGCTTTTTATGGAAAGATCAAGCTTGTTGTAAAATTCTAGCCCACAACGTAATTGTTTAGCCGATTGCACTATCTTAAAATCTGCCAGCCGTCTTTATTTTACAAGTTTAGTTTTCCTTTGTATATATTATCTCTGTCTATTTCTTTCTCTCTCTCACTCTCTCTGTTTGTCTTATCTTTTTTACAGCCTAATGGCTGAACCGACATGGTGAAATTTGGTATAGTTTGACTCCTTTTAGGTGTGTTCCTTATTGCGGTAAACTGTATCTAGTCCTCGCATGCGAAGCCGTGCACAGCAACTGATATTAAATAAATAATTTTGAAGTTTACGAATATATTTTGTCAATATCTCTACAATCTACATATATTAAAGATTAACTCTTTAATAAATTCACATGAGACTTCATTATTGATAAATAAAATCGATATCAAGTGGCACACGTACGTGTTTAATCAACATGAACTCAATAATATTGATAAAAGACTTAATTAATACCGATATGCTACTTGTATTTGATTTTGATGTATGTAGCTTTCCCCATGCGGCTATGCATTTTGACTTACAACTTTGTTGATTAGTCGAATGCTTTTGACAGCATGGCCCATACTTGTCATACCATACATTGATAAAGCAAAATGCAGATCCTCTAATTTTCATCTCTTTTAATACATTTACTACAGTAGCAGTAAAATAAACACTATTATACAAAAGTATGTAGACATTCTTTTACATCACAGAAGGTGTTACGCAAGGAGCTCCACTCTCCCCAAATCTGTAAACACAGTTTTGGGAAAAGTTAAAAGCTGCGGGCTAGCTGGAAGGCATAAAACATCTGTAATTTTAGCGAAATAGGAATAAGAGGTGAACTAACTTTCGATTCCTGACTGAGATTTTTTATTGGCACCGTTTAAACAAGGCATATGCCTTGTTGCTCTCAGTCGCGTGTGACCGCGCCTAATGAAAGTGATGTAACTCACATATTATAGTTTTTCAACGCTATTACAGGGTGCTAAGGTTCAATATTAAAATTAAACAACTGCTTGTGGACTATTTTATATTAGCTGGAGATGTATATATCTGTATAAGTAAGTATTGGCGTGGTTTGGTTTGATTTTCACAGAGACTGTGTATCTATCTATAGTATATTGTTTGATTGAAATCCGCAGCCAAAAGAATTAAAAGATACTATATAATATGAAATGAATATGATTGAGCACTGCACAGTGTACTGTAATGAAAATCAAACACTAGTTTTGGTGTATGTTTTAAATGTATTTCTATTAATTTCAGATACGAAAATGCGATTCGACTGGAGCAGTTGAAAATTTTCGGTATACTGGTCAGCCATTACAGTACTCAGGTAATAATAATAATAATAAAAACGCAGGGGCGGCTTTGTGGCGAGCCGTCGGTGAGTGGCGACACCGCGTACCCTGATTCCAAGGGGCTAAATGAGACCCCTGACCCCTGGCTTGCCTTAACTGGCTGTCCGGGGGTGGAAGTCGCAAGAGCTAAAACCTAAGCTCCAGGGTGGAAGTGTTAAAGGGCATAACGCCGCGAGTAGCGTTCAGTGAAAGTGCAGCACACCTCTCGACACCCTAAGCCACCCACACCAATGTTGCTTCCTCGGCACCAATATGCGATAGCCACTATAGGGGGCCCATTTAGTGGGTGGCAAGTCATCACCTGCCTCAAACATTTTGATATGAGACAAAATTGGCAGGTGCCGCTATCTCATTCCATAACCCAATGTACATCATCCATCAAAAGTTCACCACAATAGCCCAGATTTATTTTTTACCTTTACCTACTTATACAAAATAGTTTATCATATGCCATACCATGCCTTGTCAGTTATAATTAGTTTTGTACTCAACGGGGCCTCTTGGTGTTAGCTTCGGGCCCACCAATGCCTCCCAAATGTCCAGGCTAGACCCGAGAATCAAATTAAATAGAATAATAATAATAGCACAATATTAGTTAATTTTCCTAAAGTTGATTTTGAATCTGTAATCTGTATATTATATAACATTTTATGGGACATTTACAAAACATATGCGTTACAAGCACCATTTTTTTTTTGTTTATAGATCATAGCAGCCGAACCATTCCTAAGGCCTTTATTGAAGTTGCTCAGTGGATTCCGAAATGAATTGCCAATGGACAATTTGGAAAGTATGCTATTTACATTATTTTCAAACCATCATCATCATCATCATCAGCCTGAATACGTCCACTGCTGAACATAGGCCTCCCCCATAGAGCGCCACTCTGAGTGGCTACTTGCTTTTAGGGTCCCGTACCCAAAGGGTAAAACGGACTCTTATTGCTAAGGCTCCGCTGTGCGTCCGTCTGTCTGTCTGTCTGTCCGTCTGTCTGTCACCAAGCTGTATCTCATGACCCGTGATAGACAGTTTAAACTTCCACAGATGATGTTCTGTTGCCTCTATAACAACAAACACTAAAAACAGAATACAATAAATATATAAAGGAGCTCCCATACAACAAACGTAATTTTTTTGCTCGTTTTTATAGTTAATGGTACGGAACCCTTCGTGCGCGATTGCGACTCGCATTTGGCCGGTTATTTAAGTTGAGGTTGTTGAGATAAGTCTGCGAAGAGTACGATGATGTAATTTCATAATTTTCATAATTCATTTATTCTGCGGAATGTACAGTCGACAGGTCTTATATATAAAAATGTCTTAAAGTTAGGGTACATTTACCCGGTAAGGGTGTCGCAGGCTTAGGTTAGGTTAGTGTTATAGGAAGTACAATTAGCAATTCTCTTTGATTAGTATTACACAATTTGCCACCACCGATCAGGGAACTTCGAACCATCGGCGTATTCAGACAAAAGTTAAAAAAACATCTTCTAGACGAGCAGCGACAGCATGCTGATGTCAATATAGACATGTCTTTTATATAATACTTATAGTTTAGTTACTTATTTTTGCGTTCTCTGTTTAAGTATATAATAATCTGTGCTTATTTCTATTATTCATTGCCAACAACTGCAACATTATTTGTATTATTATTATCCTTTTTTTTTTTTATCACATAACCATTTGTAGTTTATCTTACTCTTTCAAGTGTTTTTATTGTTATTATTATATTTATTTATTTTTTTATACGTTTCTTGTGTATATTATATATGTAAGTAAGTATATATTATACATTTTATTTTGTGTTTGTTTTTATTATGGTCATCTGACAACTATACCTTACCCGTCGACCAAAGGGTTTAACTGAAAATCAGCGCCAGGTGTTGAGTACACCGGCATGAATGCTGAGTTAAGCCCTTTTCAACACCACTTTATCTATGTATATAATATCTACACTTCTTATTATTCTTCTCATAACTACTATTCTTACTTAATTGTGTATATTATACTTGTACTTATCTGTTTTTTGTGAGTGTTGAATAAATATTTTTCTTTTCTTTTCTTTTTTTCTTTTTTATTTTATATACATTTTAATACAGAGTGCAGAGAATACAGATTTTAAATGAATACAATTAAATGGGGAGGTACTTATATTATTATCACATTCAAGCATTCGCACTTGATGTATACCGCAAAGTTCAATATAATTGGTGTCAGGCATTTTATGTATGTAGATAAACATATTCTGTAATAATTATGTAAACGTTATAATTTTCAGATCAGTTGGTAACCGTCCTGAATCAACTATGCGTGGCCCTGATGCAGAATGTTAAGTTCATCGACCTTTTCTTCCTAACGACTCACTCACAAAATAGTTCGTCTTCAGAGTAAGTATCTTTTCCGGCAAGAGTTGTATGAAAATCCATATCTGTCGCGGTTTAGCGGCCAAATAAATTACATAGTAAACCATAGTAAACTCACTCATATCTGTCGTGTAATTTAAAAATGGAACGATCTTTTACTCCGAAACATCAAAGGTTTTATTTAAGGTGGAACGTTTCACTAGCGCGGCAAATTCAAATTTTCTTGCGTTCTTTTGCCAATAATAGCTTAATTACTCAAAGTGATTACCTGAAAACTAATTTAGCGGAAATAAATAGAATCAACAAATTATGATTAAAAGTATCTCCTAGATATTATAATTATATTAATGACAATAGACAATTTTCTTCTTAGTTTTTCAGTCTATTGCCATTTGTCGCTAAAACCAATGATAAGTAGGTGATACTTTTAATCGTAATTTATTGATACATTCTATTTATTTGCGCAAAATTAGTTTTCATGTAATCACGTTGAGTAATTAAGCTATTATTGGCAAAAGAACGCAAGAAAATTTGAATTTGCCGCGCTAGTGAAACGTTCCACCTTAAATTTCTAACTGGCTTGCAAATAGAAAGCTGTTTATTGCAAAAAAAAAATATATTTTTCGTGGGATAAAAAATATTTTCAAACCACAAGTTCTGCCTAGGCCTACCTACTACTTAGTTTTAATTTCCGCGCATTATTTGAGAAAAGTACTATACAAGCCTTGGCCACAGCTAGGCGTTGATGGACTTACGTATGTGTGCCTCGGCTTCACCTCGGCCCACAGTTACACGTTCGTCCATCAATGCCTCTGTTGCTGGCCGCTGCAGTAATGTACTATTTTAAATCCATTTAATATTTCATTACATCCCACTGATGGCCGCATTTTAACTCTAACAATAACACACCCAAATCTTATTTGTGAAGGCTTGATAAACTGTATGAAAATTTTTGTTTCACTTTCACGCGTGGCACTTCCCGTCGGCGAGAAGTTCACAGAACATAACATTAATATAGACCAAATTAGTATATTTCGGGGTTAGTATTTGATAAAAATAAATTTTCAATGTGATTACAATAAAACTATTTACTTGACTATTCATATTTTTTGAGTGAATAACACGAGTATAATATTATTATTGTAAATTCTAAAGTACTTATTAGTCCTGACTACGTAGAAAACAGCGTAGATCAGAAATATGCCTAAAACTAGATGGCGTTGCAAAATGAGCGGGCTATAAATTGAGCGCAGATCAGAAATATGCCAGAAAACCGTTAAAAAATATGTTAAAGTTAAACGGTAATTTGTTTGTAGCGCACTATATTAGATTTTACTCCCCCAGGTTTATTATCGTCAGACTGCTGCTATCGTCCGTCCATAGAGAAGGCGGTACGGGCTCGGTAGCTCGCGATGCGTTACTCCTTTGCGCGAAAATGTCGGCGCGGTGCGAACAACTTGCAGAGTTTATGCTGGCCGGCAACACTTGCCCTGTTCTCGCTACTGGTAACACATACTTTTTAACTCTATCGAACGTTACCGTTTATAGAATACAATAGTTTCAATTTTATTGCATAAAACTAAACAGTTAAAAAAAACCGGCCAAGTGCGTGTGGAGTCGCGCACGAAGGGTTCCGTACTATTATCTATAAAAAGACCAAAAAAATCACGTTTGTTGTATAGGAGCCCCCTTAAATATTTATTTTATTCTGTTTTTTAGTTTTTGTTGTTATAGCGGCAACAAAAATACATCATCTGTGAAAATTTAACTGTCTAATTATCACGGTTCATGAGAGACAGCCTGGTGACAGACGGACAGACAGACGGCGGAGCTGAGCGGAGCTTTAGTAATAGGGTCCGTTTTATCCTTTGGATACGGAATCCTAAAAAATACAGGAGTCTTACGTCCGACATTTCTTTTTAATGGGTCACGATTTCGGTTCATGATAAAATTAGAAAAACATTTTAAGAGATTAAAATTGATTATTTATTTCTGTTTAACTTTTTTTTCAGGCTTGAGCGGTCTATATTCGCTTCTGCCCCGCACCCTGCCCGAAAGAACGCACCGGTTGTCGCCCGACGACGTCAATCAAGTCAGCAAACTGACTTTATTCATCGACTCCCTGGAATTCTGCAATGCTGTTGCTCAGGTACTCTATTGTCATAGACTGAAATATCAATTCTGTCTGAACTTCAGAGTGGCGCTTACGACAAAGACAATGCGCACAAAGACTCGTTTTGATGGTTTTAATTAATATTGAATGATTATATTATATTTTTTAATACACAGAAAATATTTGAACATTTGTAGGGATTGCACAAGCCTTTTTTGTAAAAATATCTTCAATAGGAACTGAGTAAAAATCAACAGCCTGAAGACGTCCATTGCTGAACATCCCCCACAGAGCGCCACTTTGAACCTCTGCTTGCCTGCATCCATCGGCTCCCCGCGGTTTTCACCAGATCGTCGGTCCACCTCGTGGGGGGAATAAAATTCATCATCATCATCATTAACAGCCTGAAGACGTCCACTGCTGAACATAGGCCTCCCCCAGAGCACGCCACCTTGAGCGGCTGCTCGCCTCCTGCATCCATCGGCTCCCCGCGGCTTTCACCAGGTCGTCGGTCCACCGAGTGGGGGGCCGGCCTACGCTATAAAAAAAAATTAGTAGAACAAAATTAGTGGAATAAAATTAGTAGACTAAATTATTTTTGAGAAAGTTTACGATTTTTTCTATCGAGCTCAATTCATTTATCTTGTATCGGCGAACGTCATAAGGTATGAATTACGTGTTATATTAAATTCAAAGCGCTACATGCTTTAATTTCGCCAGGAAAAGTGCTAAAAAAACACCTTCTATAATGTATATACCCTTCGCCTTAAGCTAAAATAAAGCTAAAGAATGGCGGTCCTCTTTTAATGAAAGTGAAATGAACAATATGCGGATATTTAAATTTCGTTTAGCTTCATCATCATCGTCAACAGCCTGAAGACGTTCTCTGCTGAACATAGGCCTCCCCCAAAGAGCGCCACTTTGAGTGGCTGCTCGCCTCCTGCATCCATCAGCTCCCCGCGGTTCGTTTAGCTTAAGAGAATGGGACACGGAACCGACACCACTCCCTATAATTGACATTTCAGGTGGCCCATCCGTCCATAAAGAAACACCTGTTAGATCTACTTTACCAAGGATTCTTGGTGCCTGTCATGGGGCCAGCACTGTTGCAGGTAAATATTACTTATATTATTTTAATACATACTATCTGAGTTTGAATTGGTATTATCTTGAACGGGGGGAACTGGAACCATGATAGCCCACAAGTTGTGACAGCCTTACTTGAAATTGCGTGTGCAAACCTCCATACTAAAAAATAAATCCACTCACAAAACTGCACGTGCGATCGCTACGAGAGTTAACAATATACTACAATATCATTTCTAAACACAGGTCGTTAAACTCATTTAAACGCGTTCGGTCAAGGACGAAGTTCAACCACCCAGCTGCGCTAGGGCTATCTTCGAACGTAAACTTTACATGGCATTTCTTCAATGAGAACTATGAATTTAGAAAAGTCGTAGGAGAAACATTGTCTACCTTGGGGAGTAGATTTACCCCCCTTCGGGATAAAACCCCAATTCAAACTCACCTTGTATAAGGTTGTGGGAAGTGTGATTTTAATGTTGTCGTGAGTTAAATACAAACCTATTAATAAAAAGCTATAGAACAAAAATATGGCATTAATTTTCATAAAAATAAATAAAGTGGCAGTGAGGATTAACACCAGGTGGACGACTAACCTGTCACGTCACTTGAAAAGTTGTCTCTTTCTTTCGCGCAGTGACAGAGCAAATAGGCCTGTGTCCTGCTATTTTTTTATAATAATATTCCTAAAAAATTAACAGTCGTAAAAACAAAAATTAAATATCTCAAAAATGCTACAAGCTACAAGCATTTTAAAATACAAGAATAGAACGAGACAGCTCAAACATGCAGTGACGTCACTCTTGCTCTTTCATAGTACCTCATTACTAAGCTATGGTAGCTTTGCATACAGTTTCTTTGGCATGCGACTTCACAACGTGCGTTTTCATAGTAACTATGGGGAATCTCCTGTTTTGCGAGAAAGGGACAGGCGATGCCCTCTTCAGAAACTTTAAAAGCATAATTACTCCTTGATTTGTTTACCGATTTTACTTTTTTTTCAATCTTGCATTCATTTTTAACCTACTTTGTGAAAGTAATATTTACTTGTTATTTTTTAATAGCAGGACACTAGCCCATTTTTAATGTGGATTTTTTGCGTAGGGATTAGTTCGTCGGTCGGGGGGCCATAGGCCTATTTTTATTCCAGAAAAATCTATTCACGGGGGTGAAACCCCCGGTCGCAGCTGATCCTTTATAACTCTTAATTACATAATTGAATAGGTCGTTTAAAAGAATGACGCTTGTACAGTTTTACAGTATACAATACAGGTTTTTTTTATGTATATAGTGAAAACGCATGGCTGTATGAAGTATGCGATATGGTGTGATCTTGGTGTATAAAAACTATATCGTTTTGTTTTGATTATTTTTTACTAATTATGTTCTATAACTTGGGGGTCGTGTGTCATTAAAATGTGGTTATGGTTTTCAAGAAGATCTAGTTAATGATACTAATTTGAGCTAAAATTAAAGATTAAATTAGGGAATTGTCACACAAATATTATAAATGCGGATGCTTGTATGTGTATATGTGTGTTTGTGTGTATGTTTGTTACTTCTTCACGCTCAAACGGCTGGACAGATTTGGATAAAATTTGGAATATAGGCTTATATACTGGATTAACACATAGGCTACTTTTTATCCGCGGGTGAAACCGCGGGGCGCAGCTAGATATACTTTGTAGTATCTGTAAATTGTATATTTTAAAAGTAACTGATGAATATTATAGTGACCTAAATACATTTAATTTTAATGATCCTGTATTTTTTTTACTAATAAAAAAATAATTTCAGTCTTGGCAGGTGAGGAACTAACAACAAAAGGATTTCCAAAAAGTATAATAATATTTATTAATTCTGCACCATTCTGATTTATAACAATTCATATAAATAACTGACAATATATTTTCTTCTGTTTACCAATCACAAATTAAAAAAACTTGGTCTTTCTCTATATTAATATTGATTTGTAGATTCGTTAATATTATAAATATCTGTGTGGTTTTTACTGTGTTTGTTTTTGTTTGTTTGTCTTTGGCTCGATTGTATTCAATTTTATTATATTATATTGTTTACATTAGTCATATATTTATATCGACAGATTGTACATTTATATATATTTTTTTATATAAGTATCTAGTATATATATGTAACTATTTGGAACTTGAAAAAGTCATATAATATGAGTTAATCAGTGTTTAGTTAAATATACCAAGTATATGGATTGATTGTTTCGATATTATAATTATGTATCTTTTGAATTTCTATTTCAAGAACTTTCGATAATCTTGAAATCTGGAAATTGGATTGTGTTATAATGGTTTGATATTTATTAAAACTTCCATACGCGATCACGAACAATATAAATTACATTAATTAGTTTACATTAAAAGAAAGAGTTAAAAGGAGTTATTTTAAAAATCAAGCCAGGATTTATTGGATTGTCGGATCTGAGAGCCAATAATTGTCTAAAATACTGCATAAATAGGTAACGGTTTTCAAGTCTACAACTTTAATATTAATTTCTAAATCAACCAATATTAATCAGCATCTTTGCATACATATTTCTACCAAACCAAAAATAAATGACATTTACAAATTCATAATGCAACCGTTTATCGATACCTATTGCTAAGGAAATTGCAGTTATTTAGACAATAAGGCCAGTGTTCACGTGAGAGGGCTTACATTGCACGCACGGGTTGGTCGCACCGGTACGGGCCATACGCCGATGACCAGCGGTTTAGTGACGGTAACATACACTCTATTGTCACAGCAATAGAGTTGCATTTCGTTTGACGAACATCTCACATGGGCTTTCATAATACATTACTTATCAATTATAAATACTACTCGTACACGATTGGCTTTTCATTCACTAACAATGATCACTGTGTGTGTTGACTAACATTTTAGATGTATATTTTGTTGTCAAAATTGGGTTCAATATGGCGACATCTTTTTTTACAAAATGCATTATAATTTTCCTCTTTACTAAAGTAAATGTATATTCGCAACATTACCTAGTTAACCATTTTGATCAGCCGAAGGAAATTTTATGTATTAATTTGTGTCATTTTTTTACAAGTAACCTGTGATTGTATTTAATTTGTACATTGTAAGATAAATTTAGATTTCAGACCAATCATTCAAATTAACTATTTAGCCGTTTATGTAATATCCATCCAGGCAGATACATACTGTAACTAAAAACTTACACCAAAAACACACATGAACCAGACTTAACTCCAATCAAAATTCAACTCTACCATCTGGAAAATAAAACTCAATTAAACTGTCACTCAACCGCGTCGTACGATAAAGCCTACTAACGAGAACACGACCGTAGACGAAAGCGGACCCGTTGCAGAGCGGAGTCAACGAGCAAACGGCGGCGATGGCGTACCTTGAGCTGCTCCTGCGGTGTGTGAGCGAGAGGGGACTACTGCGGACCGTGTTGCACTTCCTATTCGTTTACGAGTACGATGGGATTAAGGTCGTCGATGTGCTGTTGAGGAGATTGGAAGGGGATTCGCAGGTTAGTGAAGATGTGAAAATGCGTGCGCGTTCGGTGTAATGCGTAATTGCGTATGTTTTAGTAAGGGAATGTTCTTTTAACACGCTTTTTTTGTGTTTATTTATTTATTTATTCGGTACACAAAACAGAACACTTTCAATTTTTAATGTAAAAATAATTATGGTACGAGTTTCAAACCAGAAAATTACCCTAAGCATGTATACACAGCATGACAAAATTACGAGCACTCCTATTAATTGAGAGAACCTTTTTAAACTAAAAAAGCGGGTAGATCAATCACCACTGCAATAATTAGTGTAGTAAGTGTTTCTGCAGTCCAGATGAACTAACCAGTTTTATTCTAAATTTTGCAATCGATTATGCCTTAGATGTAATTATTTTATCTGACTAAACTTTTATGTTTTAACTACGTTGATTTTTAGTAAGTTTACATATTTCGAATTTATTATGGTGGAACGTTTTACACAGCGCGGCAAATTCAAATTTTCTTGCGTTTTTTTTTTCAATAATAGCTTAACTACTCAACATGATTACATGACAACTAATTTTGCGCAAATAAGTAGAATGTATGAATAAATTACAATTAAAAGTATCTCCTAGATATCATTGGTTTAGCGTCAAATGGCAATAGACTGAAAAGCCAAGACGAAATTTGTTTATTGCCGTTTGTTGCTAAATTAGGTGATACTTTTAATCGTAATTTGTTGATACATGCTATTTATTTACGTTAAATCAGTTTTCAGGTAATCACGTTTGATTGGCAAAAAACGCAACAAAATTTGATTTGCCGCTCTGAGTAAAACGTTCCACCTTAAAGTCTATATAATACAGAATGAATTTTTCAAGTGGGCGTAGATGGCTAAATTCTAAAGTATGAGGAATACCGAAAAGTACTCAAAGGAGATTCGAGTCCGATTTTGATGAAAACTCAAACAGCATCATTGGATTTTCGGAAAATCCATGTTACTATCCAGGAATCGAACCCGTTAATTTTGAAAGATAAACACACTACCTGTACGTTAGCAATTCTTTCTTGAAGTAGTGTAGTTTTAGAACGACCGTTGGTTTCTCACCATCCCATTTACCCAATTGTTTCTATTTCCAGCTATCCCTCGTCTCACTAGCTCTAATGGAGACCCTGATTAACTTAAACTGCGAAGACGTAATGATAGAACTCATCTACAAATACCTCCTAACCGGTCAACATCTCAGCTCATCTCAAAGACACCGGATAGCCGATCCAGAACCGTATAGAGATGCAGCGGTGGCATTCTTAAGCCTTACTCCAAACTGCTGCTCAAAACCATTGGAGAAGACGAGGCAATGGGTGGAGGAATTAGCCATGAGTGGGAGAAAAGTACTGGAGTATAAAAGAGATGATGAGAGAAGAGTCAATGGGGTAGATGAAGATATAGCGATGGGGAATATTATAGTTGAAGATGCTAAGTTGAACTATGGAGTGAGTATATCATTAATTACATGGGGTTGGCCGTGTAGTCCTGGTTTGCGAATAGGACCACCACATTTCTTCCCGTGGGTGCCGTAAGAGCCGGCTAAGGGAATATCCAGGGAAAGGGCAGCAGCATTCTCCTCGCTACATTAAAATCTTCTGCGATCACCTAGCCGCCTGCCAAGCGTGGTTATTATGGCAAACCCCCTATGATAAGCGTCCAAAGTGGCGTTTTATGAGGAGGCCTGTGTTCAGTGGTGGACGTCTTCCGGCTGATGTGTATATGGGGTGGTGAGGTTGGATTAGGCGATATTCTCATTGAGCCATATTTTATAATAATGTAACCTTTATTTTCATGATATCAAGACATAGATAAGTTAGAAAGGTCGTGATCGTATATAGAAACAACCTTGGATCTCCCATAAGGTTCCATAAGCAAGGTGGTTGTTTAAATTACACAATATGTATTCACTTGTTTGTAATGGAGGGATAAATTAAACGGGTGGTTTTAGAAAAAAAATCAAAACTAAGTGTCATTATCATCTCGGAAATCTGACACGCTGTTCCATTTTCAGAATCCCAATGAAACACTTTTCGGTAACTACCACGCTTACCTCTGCGACGCTCGTTTCGAATTAGTCTCTCGAACCATCGCTTGCGCTAAATGGACATCGAAATACGATTGCGTCACCAAAAGGGAAACAAACAACAACAAAGAAATGAGAGAGATAGACCCTACCCAAACAAAAGAGCAGGACAGCTTAATTTCTATCTGCACCAGCGAATACGATACTCTCAAAACAAGTGACACGTCAGAAAAGGAGCCTCATAGTTTGACGTCACTAAATGAAAACGCAGATGAAGTTAAAATAGAGAATAGTGATGTGAAAGAGCACGATAGTCTTATATCGATAGGTGATGAAAGTGATTACGAGAGCCTCAAGTACAAGGATGGTGAAGATAGTGATGTGTGTGCAGAGGAAATGTTCCGGAAGTCGTTGGGGAAGGTGGAAGATACGAGGGAGTATGAAGAAGTTGCCACTGTCAGGACTTGGAGGAAAAGTGCCGAAACCATAATCGGTAAGATCTCCCTTTTTTCAACAAACGATTTGTGGATTCGCGGGGAACAGTTGGATGTAATGTAAGAGGCAAGAAGCCGCTCTAAGGGGGAGGCCTATGTTCAGCAGTGGACGTCTTCAGGCTGTTGATGATGATATTTGGATAGAACTGTTGATAGATTATTATAGCTTGATTAGAAGGAACAATAATTATAGTATGAAAACTGGTTTTCACAAGTCGCGCAACGGGCTACAGAGAGAACTATGCTCGGGATTTCCTTTCGAGATAAGGTCCAAAGTAAGGCAGAGAACTAAAATCACCGATATAGCTCTCAGAATTCATCATCATCATCAACAGCTTGAAGACGTCCACTGCTGATCATAGGCCTCCCCCAGAGAGCGCCACTTTGAGCGGCTGCTCGCTTCTTGCATCCATCGGCTCCCCGCGGCTTTCACCAGATCATCGGTCCACCGAGTGGGGGGCCGGCCAACGATTCCGGTTCGTGGTGGGTTCGCCACTCGAGATCTTTTTTTCCCATCGGCTGCGAGCGATGTGGCCTGCCCATTGCCATTTCAACTTGCTAATTCTAAGAGCTATATCGGTCACTTTAGTCCTGCGGATCTCCTCATTTCGGATCTTATCTCGCAGGGAAACACCGAGCATAGCCCTCTCCATAGCTCGTTGCGCGACTTTGAACTTACTAATGAGGCCAACAGTAAGAGACCACGTTAGTTGAATGTGATACTGTTTGCTTACTCAAATAAAATGAAAAAAATATATGAAGGTTGAAGAGTTTTGGACATGATCACTTGTTAAGGTAGCTTACGTAAAGCACGCCCCGGTTTTGGGGACGGATGGTGCAGGTTCAAATTCCACTCGTAATACAACATTTTTCCTTTACATAAAAAATTGAATCAGTTTTTGTTCGCATTCCAGGCCCACTCCTAAGCAGCGTGCTAAAGAAAGCTGCCAGACTGCTAGAGTCTAATGTCACGGTGAACAGTCGAGTGACCAGCATTGTCTGCAAGTTGGCGTCGTTGCCCACCCCCTTGCTGACGTCACTATTGCTCTGTCCGAGCTATATGCTGCAGCCCAACGTGCCATCACTTTACCAGGTAGCTTATTTTTAAATTAGCTGTTGGTCACTTCTACAAGAAGGGGATAAGGCATTAGTATTTTTATATGAAATTAATAATTATTAAAATTTCATCATCATCATCCACAGTCTGAAGACGTCCACTGCTGAACATAGGCCTTCCCACAGAGCGCCACTTTGAGGGGCTGCTTGCCTCCTGCATCCATCGGCTCCCCGCGGCTTCCACCAGATCGTCGGTCCACCGAGTGGGGGGCCGGCCTACGCTGCGTCTCCCGGTTCGTGGTCGCCACTCGAGAACCTTTCTTCTTCATCGGTTTACAGTTCTACGAGCGATGTGGCCTATTAAAAATTATTATTTATAATTTATAATTAAAAATGTATAATCGTTATACAATCGTTGTGACAATAATGAGAGTCAATTTGATAGGCTATAATAAAATGCCATGAAACGTCATAACCCTACTTATTATAAACTAAAGGCGCTTCACGGTTTCATCTGCAATCTAACCAATTTCCTGCAGTAACTACCTTTCTGAGATAAAATTTAATAATCTTTCTAGTGTAAGCAATTTGTGTGTTTACATACCTATCGATAAAGCAATTTTGCAATTAAAAGCCACATAAATAGGACAATGTTTCACTTTTTTGTACTAGTAGATAGTTTTATAGATTTATTTATAGTTTTTCACGACACTGGCTAAGAACGCTAGTCGCCTAAAACCGAACTAATGAAAAAACTTTTGTTGACAGATACTGAGCAAGTTAAAAGAAGAGGTGGACGAGTTAACCTCCGAGATAGACAACTCTGGTTCCCTAGTCGACGCGGCACGAGTGTTCCTCATGCAACGGGAGGCTTCGCTAGTTACTGCGCGTGCGCCGACCAACGACGATAGTGAGTCATGCCTAACTTATCCCGCTACTTTTCTCTTAGCCTCTGTGGCATGGTTCTTTGACTAGTATATAGTAATCTGTGGGCGTGGTGAATTGACCCGGGGTCTATACAAACCCCATACAGAAATTACTTAAGGGGGGCGCACAAATCATTATAGTAGGGGAGTCCAAGAGGGGAATTTGGGGATATGGTGGTCAAACGCATAAGTATACGATACAAGAGCAATTTGTGCTCTTTTTTTAAATGATGAATTCCATGCACCTATATCTTCCTGGTAAATTGGCTAATTACTGCGCTTGGTGCTGGACTGCCTGCGCCAAGAGAGGCGCGCGCCCCCTGCGCCCCCGCCTGTACCCGCGCCCCCTGCGCCCCCGCCTGTACCCGCGCCCCCTGCGCCCCCGCCTGTATCCGCGCCCCCTGCGCCCCCGCCTGTACCCGCGCCCCCTGCGCCCCCGCCTGTACCCGCGCCCCCTGCGCCCCCGCCTGTACCCGCGCCCCCTGCGCCCCCGCCTGTACCCGCGCCCCCTGCGCCCCCGCCTGTACCCGCGCCCCCTGCGCCCCCGCCTGTATCCGCGCCCCCTGCGCCCCCGCCTGTACCCGCGCCCCCTGCGCCCCCGCCTGTACCCGCGCCCCCTGCGCCCCCGCCTGTATCCGCGCCCCCTGCGCCCCCGCCTGTACCCGCGCCCCCTGCGCCCCCGCCTGTACCCGCGCCCCCTGCGCCCCCGCCTGTATCCGCGCCCCCTGCGCCCCCGCCTGTACCCGCGCCCCCTGCGCCCCCGCCTGTATCCGCGCCTGGCATATCGCGTAAGTCTGGTGCCAATGGTGATTGTGTGCTCTCTTGCTCGCACTCACGGACTTGTAATTTAGCGCGTGCAGGGCCCTAATTCTATATAACCACTTCACGATTCCTTACTCCGAAACCACGCGAATTCCTTGTCTTACATAAGAAATCTGCAAAAATCTATTCTCTATGAAATGAAGACGAAACCGCGGGAAATTAATTTGGAATTAGCGCGATTTGAACTGTCATAAATCATAATGTTCCACTGAGACGCCTTCCGAAACATCAACACCTCCAGAGTTACTACCACTTATGACAATATTTATTCAAAATAAAAATAACTTTAAAGTGAAGATATTTCTAATGCTGCGACACGATTTGACACGATTTGAACAAGACACGATAACTACGTGGTTTTGTTTCGAGTGGAATCTGTATTTTCATACAGAATTAGGACCTAGGATAGCAGCCGAAGTCCATGGTCAGAACAGATACGTGATAGGGGTGCTGGTTGGCTCATCACCCAAAGGCAATATTAAACAATGTTCTCATAATCAAAATCGATTAACAATACTGGAATAACAATATCCAATTTATAAAACAGATTGCCGACTTCAATCGCCTTAATTTCACAATGAGGGCATAATTATTTTGATGATATTAAAACACATTTTTTTAACTGATTTTTGTAAAATTTCTATGAGACCAATCTGAATGTGTAACCATATTAAAAAAAATTAAATGACAGGAATTTGACGTAACGAATCTGAAAAAAAGCAAATAAAATACAACCTATTTGAGAACCCTCCTCTTTGAAGTCAGTTTAAAAAGAAGAACAACCTCGGACAAAAATTTAAAAGAACAGGCCATGATCAATATTAGTAGAGATACTCAGCAGAACATAAATGTGTTAGTATTTAAAAATATGATAAGTATTTTGATTTTATTTGAAATATAAGCACAATATATTTGTGGGGGTGAACGGGAATATCGCAACGAGAATAAATATTCCCGCTGGCCCCGCGTGGGGCCCAAGAGGAATAAAGCTCCCTTTCTTTCTTCCCGCGGTCGCCCGCGCACTCTCCTAAAACTTACAATATGGGTAAGTGGTGAAAAAAGAAGCAAGTACTAGGACGCTTGACTTCGTCGAGTGCATAGTTTACAAAATAATAGTATTTATTGTCAGAGGGCGGCAAAATGTTCATAGCGCGAGCACTCTAGGGTACTTACTTCATCTCAATTTCATTGATTTTTGTTGTTATTTTCAGGTCAAGCGCATAATCGCGAGTCCCCCTCTCACAGAGTCGAAGATTCACCGTTCAAGCGAATGGAGCCTAAGCGACGAAGCCTGTCCACTAGTCTCTTTAATATGGCCAGACGATTATCTTGTAAGTATTGAGTACCGCGACTTAAACTACAGTTTATCGGGATGAAAAGTATTATATTTTTTCCCCAACATTCAAACTACATACCTATCTCCATACCAAATTTTATCAAGTTTGATTCAGCACTTTTGCTGCGGATCAAAAAACTCACCCTAAGTCCACTATACAATCTTTGGCTCTATTATGTAGAATACTAATATGGATAGATTGTATTGTATGGGCAAACGTGTTCCACTTAGGGTGGATTTGACCAAACATAGATTTATGCGCGAGTAACTATACCAGAATAACTCTATTCTACGATCTTAAACTGGAATAATTCATTAGTCGTTTTACCATGCAATACAAAGTATAGCTATGCTTATACGCGAATAGCGGAATGAACGATGAACGAAACTATTACCCAGCTAACAATTATTGTTCTACAACGCCACGGTATTCAAGCTTATGTCATATCAACTCAACTTTGTCGTATTATAGTGCAGGTAAGTAAAATTTGGAATTATATGGCGCGCTACCGCCATTAAACTATTCTCGGAATAATTTATTATTCCACCAAAAAAGGTAGTATAAGTTATTATTCTCGAATAGGCTTGAGTGTAGATGGTAAAATGTGAAATTGGTTTACTCTCGAATAACTGGCGATTTATTCTAAGTATAACCCTTACTCTCGTTTGGTCGAATCCACCCTTAGACAACTTTGTCACTTAGCATCAGGTGAGTTGTTGTCAAACGTATGCCCATTTTAGCATAAAATAAAATATATCTTCATAGATACACAAGGGTAAAGAATTATGTAGTGGTACCATATCCATTCAGTTCAGTAGAAATCGTGTCAAAATATCCAAAACACATGATTTTTTTGATTGTCTGTCTGTTGCATTATGCATATATAATATTATGCACTCGAAAACTAAGTACTGAAAATTTCAATGGTTTTATTTTTATATACACCGTGGAATTGAATTCGATATTTTCCTGAAATGTATGTGTTCAGGCCATGCCATAGAACAATATTACAGCGTTAAATTAAAAAATTAAAATAAAATTAAAAGCTTCAAAAAATAATTCGCCGTTAGCCGAAATGTATATTTCACACTACATGCTGCAGGCAAAGGTTTCGTAGGTAGCTAAAGCACCTGCACTGCCTTCCCCGCTGTCCCGAAGTGCCAAATTATTACATGTCGTAGGCCTTTTCTAAAGAATTTGTATTTGGACTAATTTTATAGTACCTAGTTTTACGTAATAGGTATGTTTGTGTTTAGCTTTAAATAAACATTCTAAAGCATGGACTGAGTACATGCATTTCAATTAAATGTCGAATTAAATTCCACGGTGTATTGTTAATTTCCCAAAATCGACTCATATCAAAGTAAGTTTCACTTTGGTGACCCCAAAAGTTGATAAGGCTCGTAAGATTATAATAAACATTTTCTATCACAGCATCGCCGTCACAATCCCCCAGCCTCCAACCCTCATCACCGAGCCCGCAGAGACGGCTAACATTCACACAGGAGAGCTACTGGAGCCAGTCGGTAACACTCCGCTCCATACTCAACGCGGTTATACTAGACGAGTGGCTTAAAGAACTAGCCGCGTTATGCGAAGAACACGCCTTGAAACTATCCGCTGATTATTACGAAGACGACACTTATCTTAAAACCGTGGCGTTATGACTCAGGGCGAACGCCTCAGGCGGGTATAAAAATAAAATTTAATATCAAAACCTTTGAAACGCAAGGTATAAAAAGCGTGATGTAAGCCTTTTTAAAGCCTTATTTGAAGTATGGCTTATGGAGGGTAGTTTACAATACCCAGTTGCTGCCTTATTGTGATAGGCTGGTGCGTTACAATGTATGGAGTGCCTGAACTTAATAACTAAAAGGAAAGATAGAAAAGGGCAAACATGTTAGCAATAGCATGTATTACTAATAATTGCGTAATTCACGGTTTTTAAGCACATTTGCTTTAGGTCGTGCCTCGTAACGCATCGCCAAGGCTCAACGTGTTGGGCTCTTGCTATAATTTGTGAAGTTAAGTTATTGGCGACTGACTTGTATCCAATAGCACAGTTTTGCGATGGTATATTGAATGGTGTACATATAGGGTTAGAATGCGAATGGGTTAGTAATTTATTGAATGATAATGAAACGGACATTTTACAAAAGTGACTTGCATTATAATAATGTAATAAATTATTATAAATGCGTGACTTATTCTTAAGAATATCAAGATGGTTGTTTTCACTTGACCAGGGTTTTCTTGTGAAGTGGGAATGATCAAGCCAAGCCTACTAGTTAATAGACGCAACGATTTTTAATAGTATATATTTTTTGTGGGAAAAAATAGTGTAAGAGCAAGTGAGTAAAGCTTGCCAAAGGAAAGTTATTTCACAATTAAATAAAAAATATATTTACGAATCAAGTGAAAAGTAGCAAAAGAAAAATTACTTTTTTAATGTAGTTCTGAGTAGTAAGTACACTTCGAGATTATAACTTATATCACAATGTAACAGTATGACCCCAATTTTAAGTAAACTCTTTTTTATAAAAGTAGGTGTTATACAACGATAGTTTTAAAAAAAAAAATTTTTTTTATTTACTTTGACTTTAGTATCTAGTAGTTATAGGCAAGCATCACATTACTTAATCCTAAGTACCTAACTGTAGTTTAACTTAGTTCAAATTTATTTTTAATAACACAATTGCCATCATATTTATATTGAACTGTGATCATTTTGATGTAACGAAGATTAATATTAAACATGTTTCATACATTTTAAATATCAATTGTAGGATTCCTTAGTTTTAACAACTATTTGAACAAATTTTTATGCATACTTATATTGATATTTATGGATTGTTTATTTTTTTTATATAATTTGGATTTGCAATAATATTTTAAAGCTTTTAGTATGTACTTGACTTCCAATTTTATCCTTTAATGTGTTTGTTATTTTCGTATAACGATTAATTCTTGTGTTGTTTTTTTTATACTTAATTCATATTGATTTTTAACCATTATTTATGTAAAGTATGATTTTAATTTTTTGACATATATGTATTGAGAGACGTTAGAAATATTATTTTAGAAAAAAAATACCTGATATATTTTTTTTAATGTAAGTACTAAATATGCGTTGCCTTTTGTTTTTTTATAATAACGGGATCGTATTTATACAAGGCATTAATTTTATTTTTTCACCATCGTAAAATATCATATTAACAGCTTGTGAATAATCGTCCATTTCCGTCCTAAGGGGGAGAAATATTTTATTTATATATAAATAAGTCGATATCCTTTGCGATATTCACGAATGATCATTTATTAAATTAATAATTATTCATATTTGAAATTTTTGATAGACTTGTTTTTGGCTACACTAAAGAGAGTGCAATCGGTAACTAGATAATATTTTAATTTTTCAACAAATTACACGTCGTAAATATTTTAGAAAAAAAATTATGTTCCATATAACATATTCAATCGGTTTTTTATATTTTTATATGTAGCGTTTGTTATTGATTACATTTATGGTTTCCTTCAGTCACTTTAGTGTAGTACCAGTCGCTAATCTTCGACCAAATAACTTTTATAAAATTGATGAACCTCCGAAGTGTAAAAAAGCCTTGCCAGTTCATGATTATTAAGTGGTTAGTGATCAGGATTTTATGCCTACCTACTTAAATTACTTTCATTTTATTAAAAACAACATTTTGAAATCTGCTTTTTATTGCATTCTATCCTAAGGACTTCAATAGGAACTAGACTGCTAGTTATCGTTTAGTGTTGAACACAGGTAAAGTGAGCCATCGGTTACAATTTTTTTTCTTTGTATTTTGGCTCCACACATGGTGTATTTAGCCAGTGTCAAGTATTGTAATTTTCATTGTGCTATAGAATATTTCATGTAATGTCAAGTCTTAGTCACAGTCATAGTCGAGTCTAAGTCAGGTAGTCATAGTCCAGTCTAAGTCATGCCCCAGTAAAGTGGTGGCAACTTTACTAGAAGCTTCTATGGAGTTTCGGAAGGAACAGGAAAAACCACGTTTCACCACATTATATCACTTGCCCACACTCATGCTCGTAGTTCAGCACTTAATGCGTAAAATGCCACCAATTTTAAACATTAACACTAGAAAAAGCACAAGTTCTGAAAAATAATACAATGCAACGACGTGAACTTTTCCGCGTTCCCGCCAAAAAACCCGCGGGGTAATTACGTAAAATTTGCAACAGCAATGCGACAGCAGTAGCGAAGCATACATTCTCGACACCACTAATGATGTATGACAGCAATCACCGCGAGATTTGCGCCTGTCGCAAACCTGTTGCGAGTGAGGTAATAAGGGGGCCGGTTACAATTTACAATATTTGACACTGGCCAAAATCATCGGGAGACCGGAATGTACAACCAAAATATTGTAAAGCCCGGAATTTGTGTACATGGCTTTGAAATGTCGGGCTGTGCAATACGGGTCGTACAATATTGGCTGTGCAATGTTGGTAATAATGCACGAACCCTTAAAAAAAAAAAAAAAAAAACAAAGACAAACAAAAACAGACTAAAAGCAAAGAGGGATCATCAAAACCGATATTATATTTGTACTGCTCACATGTATCGCTACGTCAGTGGCGAAAGAAAGAAACAAAAATATAGTAATTAGCTACGCATGCGAAAAGTCACTGTACCATTTTTTCGACTCGAGTCAACTGTTTTTTTTTATACAAATCTGTCGGACTCATTCACATGAAAGTGTCCACTTCATATAAAAAGTGTCCAAAAAAGTGGTACGCTTGACAGATAATGACGTTCTCTCTATGCTTTTAGTCTATACTCTAAGGCACGACCCAGAATGTACAGCCCGGAATCCGTGTACATGGTGCGGCGTTTGCCGGGAAGCGGCACTACCACAGATAGGTAGGTCAGGGGTGGGAAATAAAAGTAGCCTTTAATGTTACACAGCCGCACTGCCCGCACTCGGCACTTTATTGAAGAAAAGGGTCACTGGCCTTGCACTCGCTGCCTAATATAGTACGGCCCGTTCTTCCTCCGTGTTCCAGATGTGGATGGCTTCCAAGTCGCGGGGGGTAGATTAGGTACCCGCGTAGGTAGGCCTGCCGACCGTTGAGGCTACACGCACAGGTAGGCGTAGTAGTAGTACTCTGCAGATGGTACTTCGTTAGGGTAGGGAAGAATCCTGGAAGAGACCCGGGTGTTAAGCTCGTTCCATATAGGTTACCACCGTTCTGCCAAGCCACATCTAAAAGGTAGCGCGAGTACAAGCATCGTCCAGTGACTAGCAGTAGAAGAAATAACTAAATAACTAGGTAGGCCGGGTGAAGTTTTAAGCGAGGCAGAACAGCTTTACAGTTGAAATAGGCGCAGAAAACACGATTAGCAAAGTTATTAGATTGGTAACTCACCCTAGAGGGATTCCCAACACTAAAACGTAATTTTTATGTTAAATTTTAGTCAGCAGAGCGGCATGACCGCGCTCTGAAGTAGCAAAATGCGTTCTGCCGATGCGCCAGCTAGACTGGGCTCGTGATTTCTTTCCGAAACAGGTTCTTGCGTTTAGGGATCCGCGCTGACCGCTCAAGCGCAGGCAGCGATGCACGAAACCATATCTCGAGCGCACTTAAAACACGGCGCGACACGGGTTCCGCTTTATTAGAATATAAGTGTTTTAGATTATATTTATGTAGGATTTAGTTATTGTACAAATAGTTAGTAAATATTATTTATTTAGTGTTCTATGCTAGCCACAACGTTACAGTACCCCGCGAAAAGGCATAGGATTTTTCCTATTATGAAAAATCCGACTCGCTACACTAAAGATCTATAGTACTGTCCTACTTCCATGCTCATTCATACATCTATACATACATTCGTCTTCTACTATTATTCCATCCAAAGTAGTCTACAGTCACTTAGAGGTGCCAAAAGACCCTTACATACAGAGTTAACTCGTGTTACAGAACATGCTAACTCATAACAGTAATATTGTTGTTTTACAACTATTGGTAGCTGGTAAGTATCAAAATGAGCAGAGTACTTTACGTTACAATTTCATTAAGCTTGTAGTGTCATTAGTAGTATTATTATTTTTAAAATAAAATAAAATAAAAACGTTTAGATTAAAATATAGCAACATTCCTTATTAAAATTAATTCATTGTAACTTTTTTTTAAGTAAAAAAATGTACAATAATAATGTATAAACAATTAATCTTATTCTCATTTCATTGATTAAAATTAGTTAAGTAGGTCATTGTAATTTTTAAAAGTAAAAATTTACATTAATCTACAATAAATATTATATTTCAATTCATTACCTAGGTTGATTTAAAATTCGGTAGGTAATTGCGATTTTTTTTCAAAGTAGGAATTTAAAATTAATTTATTAATATATTTCAATAGTAATTTTTTTTATTTGTTTTATTCTTTATAGTTTATTAGTTTTATGTCCTTAATGTGCCATGTTCCCAGAAAATTACCGCTCATGTCAGCAAGATCGTAGACTAATGGTGATTTTTTAGCAATCACCTTACATTTTAAATACTTAGGTGCAAGTTTCTTGTTGAAATACTTGTCCTTGTCGCTTTGATAAAATGTTTTTCGCCACACCACATCACCTATCTTAAATTCCGCAGGTTTCTTTCGAAGGTTATACGTTTTGCAATTTCTGCTGTGGGCTTGTAATAAGGCTATTTGAACTTTATCAAATATGGTAGAAAGCGTTCCTATATTTTCAGCATACTGATCCCGTGGTTGGAAAATTAAATTGTCGATATCAGTAGGTTCGGTGTTAGTATAGTGAGAACCGCAGCTGACCAACTCACGACCATACACTAAGAATGACGGTGTGTAGCCTGTCACTTCATTCACAGAGTTGTTGATTGCAAATTGGATTTTAGGTAATAGCGTGTCCCAAATTCGCTGATCATTTGAAATGAAGGTAGAAACTGCAGTCATAATTGTTTTATTATATCTCTCAACCGTATTCACGTGAGGTGTGTATTTAGGTGTGAAGTGAACGTGAGGGACTTTATATTTCGATAGCATTTGCTTTAGAGTATTACTGACAAATTGTTTTCCATTGTCCAAGACCAAAGTAGATGGAATTCCATGGACCAAAAACACATCTTCCTCTAAGATTTTAGTGACAATTTCTGCAGTAGCACGTCTAATTGGAAATAATAGGCAATATTTACTGAAACAACAAGTAACAACCAGTATAAAAGTATTTTGTTTTCTGGACACTGGCAGAGGACCTACTAGATCAATACTCAAAACTTGGAATGGCCTAGAACAATTTTTAGGTCTTCCCATTTCACCTAAAGTAGCATGGTTCTGATGCTTATGAGCAATACAAGTATCACAAGAAGTAACTTTTCTGACCACATCAGCATGCATCCCAGGCCAGTAATATTTTAGAGCTAAGCGTTTATATGTTTTGAATATGCCCAAGTGTCCGGCAATAAGTTCTGCGTGATTTTCTGTGATTATAGCCTCTCTAGCTTCAAAAAGTACAACTTCTTTCCAATCAAACTCTTGTGTTAGTGTACACTTGCTCTTCATGAGACGATAGAGCCTGTCATTCTTTACAAGGTAATTAGGAAATGAAGTGGGAGAATTTTGACATCCATGGTAAATATTTAGGTACCACTCATCGGTTGTATTAGTAGCATTGGGGGATGTATCTATGGCAGAAATTGGACAAGCACGTGACAAAGCATCCGGTATGACATTATCAATGCCACGACGGTGCTTTATTTCAAAATTGAAAGATGACAGTCTAACACCCCAGCGAGCGAGACGACCAGTAGGGTTATTGAGGTTTAGAAACCATTTAAGTGCAGAATGATCAGTGTAGACAATGAATTTTAGACCGTTTTCTAAGTAGCATCTCCAGTGTTCGAGTGCTAATAGAACTGCTAGAGCTTCCCTTTCAGTGATGCTATAATTTCTTTCCTGAGCAGAAAGAGATTTACTCATGTAGGCTATAGGATGTTCTACGCCATCAATAGTCTGTGTGAGCAAACCACCTACTCCGTAATCGCTGGCGTCGGTATGAACCTCAAATGGTAAATCGAAGTTAGGGCAAGATAGGATGGGAGCAGATACCAAACATTCCTTGAGTTTACAAAAAGCATCATCAGCCTCTTTGGTCCAATCAAAAGATTTAGCTTTTTTGCCAGTAGAAGTTAAGTTATTTAAGGGTGCTGCAATTGTACTAAAGTTCGGCACGAATCTTCTGTACCACGACGCGGTACCGAGAAATCTTTTTACCTCTTTTTTGTTAGTGGGCACAGGAAAATTAAGGATAGCCTCAACTTTGCCAGGATCAACATGCAGGCCTTGAGAATTTACTACATATCCAAGATATTTAAGTTCATATCTAAAAAACTGAGACTTCTCAAAATTTATAGTGAGGTTTGCCATTTTTAGTTTTTTATGGACTTTCAGGAGGAGTGCAATATGACTCTGAAAATCAGGAGATATTACAATTATATCGTCGAGAAACACAGAAACTGAGTTCTCGAATTCAGGACCATAAAAGAGCAGATCCATTAGTCTCTGTTGGGTAGCAGGTCCGTTAGTCAACCCAAATGGAACAGTGACGAAACGGAACGTTCCTCGATTAGGGATATAAAACGCAGTTTTATCTCGGTCACGTTCTGAAATTGGTAATTGCCAGTAAGCTCGAGAAAGATCGATGCTAGTAAGAAAACGAGCGTTTTTTAAGTTGTCCAGTATTTCAGAGACATATGGCAGTTTATAGGCATCCTTCCTTGTCACAGCATTTAATTTACGGCTGTCTAAGCAAAATCGTAAGGAGCCATCTTTCTTTGGAGTTAGTAAGACTGGAGACGACCAGGGACTCTCGCAAGGTTCGACCACACCCATAAGAAGCATTTCATCTAGTTCCTTAGCCAAGATTCGCTGTTTTTCCGGGGATAGTCGATAATAGCGCTGCCTTATAGGAGTAGACTCACCTGTGTCGATACAGTGCTCAACTAGGTGTGTACGACCTAAACCACACTTCTCAGTAGAGATATCTTTAAATTGTTCAACGACGTTGTCAGCAGTAACGCGTTGAGCTTCCGTTAGCTCATTATAAGAGTGTAGCATTCCAGGAAATATCTTAATATCAGCTATGCTGTTCTCAATGTTATTAGTTAGGGTTATAGAACTTAGAAATTTAGGGCATAGGTCAAATTTTTGCCAGAAATCTATGCCTAGTATCAATGTTGACTTAACTGATGGTACCACATAAGCTCTCAACACATGGAAATTATTTTCAAAAGATACCGGTAGATTAATGTATCCCATGGGTGACAATTTTTGACCACCAGCAGCAACAAAGCATTTAGGAACTGCATCGTTAACCAGAGTTAGTCCAGACGCTAGTAGTTGTAGATGGGAATCATTTCCGAGTATGGTGACAGCTGACCCTGAATCAAGTAAGCCACAATTACTTATGCTACCTACTTTAACAGTAACATAGGGACGCACATCATTATCAGGTTTACGGTCTAGGATTGATGCAATAGAATAACTTGAAGAAAAGATTTTAATGAAATTCAACCACTCCTTCCACTCTGACTCAGTAGTTTTTAATTCAGCTTTATTGCAGCAATCCAAGTTATCTAGTTTTTTGAAGTTGACTTAGCAGGATTACAATTTGGGCAGTCAGGATACCTAACATCCCTTTTTCCACACTTAAAACAAATCAGGAAGCGTTCCTGCTTGCACTGCAGTAAGGTATGTGAATTGGTGCGACATCTAGGGCAAAAGCGCTTACCATTCCTTTGTATGCCAGTATTTATAGATGCTATAGGAGCTGAATAACCACCGACAGGTTTCTGATTAGTAGGTTTGCTAGAACCAGGTTTATTGTAATAGGTTTGACTTGGCCCAGCCGTAGTATTACGATAATTATTATAATTAAATTTGTTAGGATAGTAACTCTGTTTATTGTAGGGTTTATAGTTTGATTCTTGTGGTTTCGAAAACGCTAGGTCAGGGGCTAGAGTTTCCGTAGTCACTCTTGGTGGTTCACGAAATTGAGCAGACAAGGCCTGTATGCTCTCGAAGTTGCGACACAGTGATCGAAGAGTATCTATTGAATCAATGTTGGTACCATGCGATGCTAGAACATTCGCATAACAGGGCCTAATGTTGTGTAGAAGTATTTCTAATTTATCCGATTCAGAAACCGGTTTAGTCATTCTGGAGAAAAGTTCAGACATTATTGCTAGGTAAATTACAATGTTTTCAGAATCACCCTGTGTACGGCTACGAATATCTGACATGAGTCGGTAGTCATAATCGAATTGGCCAAAGTCGGCAATGAGTTGTTTAGTTAGATCGTCCCAACTACTGATCTCATTGCTTATACTGCGGTACCAATGTAATGCGTGGTCAGTAAAAATTTCCGTGGCATAAGATAATATTCTTTTATGTGAAACATTCCTAGATATGCAAAAATCATTCACCTTCTGTATAAATACATGCACACAGGACCTCCCATTGAACTGTAGCTTCTGTAAGTCGGATATGTGATGACGCTCACAGCCAAGCGAGTCACCTGATGGAGCAGTAACAAATATCGGTTGAGCAGAATTAGTCGGCTCCGGCGGCCTTGTAGCACTTGAGGAGATGCTTTGAGCAATCTTAGATAATAATGTGTACTGAATATTAAATTCCTTTTGTAGCTTAGCAACCTTCTCCACGATATCAGTTTTATCTATTCGGCTCAATCGATAGTAAATGTGGTTTGCCAAAGCTTTAGTGCGCTCGAAAAGGTTTGCGTCGAATTTATCTTGGAGTAGCTTAATACGCGAAAATAATTCTTTGAACGATAGGGAAACGCCATCATAATCTGTCTCGGAATCAATGCCCGATTCCTGTATATCATCCGAAGGTATCTTATCAGTTAATTTATTAATTTGGTTTCTTAGCTTTAAAACAGTTGAAGCAGGCTCTTCGCCTCTAATTTGAACTTCATAGGCAAGCTCGTTTTTATTTAATAGCAGGAATTTTATAGGGTGAGTTTCCATTATAAATTATAATCAGTTAGGCAGGTATGAAATAAAATGAAAGAATGCAATGAAAGTAAAAAAAAATGATGTCTAAATACAAAACCTCTTTTATTTTTAAACTATGTAGACTGCAACTGCCGAGCGCCTCAGGATGAAATAGCTGTCTGTTACAAAATAATCTAACTACGAATTGGTGATTGAATAAAATAAATGAATGCGTGCAAAATGACTGTGAAATAAATTGCGAACTGCTACGTGAAAAAAAAAATTAATTGTAGATAATTGTAGTAGGTAAATACGTACAAGTTTTTTTTTATTTAGCTAGATTTTTTTATACGTAACAATTTACATAAAATTGATAGGCATTTATGAAAAAGCAATATTAGAACACACTAGAAAATATTACAATAAATACAATGTAGGTAGGTACGTACCAGTTCGCTGGATCACCGCTCCGTTCACACGTTCAAAGTAACCAACGGCTAAAATCCTAGTTATTTAGTACGAGTGCAGACAGCTAGGCTATGTAACTTTCCACGTTAAGGGGCGCCACTGCGGCGTTTGCCGGGAAGCGGCACTACCACAGATAGGTAGGTCAGGGGTGGGAAATAAAAGTAGCCTTTAATGTTACACAGCCGCACTGCCCGCACTCGGCACTTTATTGAAGAAAAGGGTCACTGGCCTTGCACTCGCTGCCTAATATAGTACGGCCCGTTCTTCCTCCGTGTTCCAGATGTGGATGGCTTCCAAGTCGCGGGGGGTAGATTAGGTACCCGCGTAGGTAGGCCTGCCGACCGTTGAGGCTACACGCACAGGTAGGCGTAGTAGTAGTACTCTGCAGATGGTACTTCGTTAGGGTAGGGAAGAATCCTGGAAGAGACCCGGGTGTTAAGCTCGTTCCATATAGGTTACCACCGTTCTGCCAAGCCACATCTAAAAGGTAGCGCGAGTACAAGCATCGTCCAGTGACTAGCAGTAGAAGAAATAACTAAATAACTAGGTAGGCCGGGTGAAGTTTTAAGCGAGGCAGAACAGCTTTACAGTTGAAATAGGCGCAGAAAACACGATTAGCAAAGTTATTAGATTGGTAACTCACCCTAGAGGGATTCCCAACACTAAAACGTAATTTTTATGTTAAATTTTAGTCAGCAGAGCGGCATGACCGCGCTCTGAAGTAGCAAAATGCGTTCTGCCGATGCGCCAGCTAGACTGGGCTCGTGATTTCTTTCCGAAACAGGTTCTTGCGTTTAGGGATCCGCGCTGACCGCTCAAGCGCAGGCAGCGATGCACGAAACCATATCTCGAGCGCACTTAAAACACGGCGCGACACGGGTTCCGCTTTATTAGAATATAAGTGTTTTAGATTATATTTATGTAGGATTTAGTTATTGTACAAATAGTTAGTAAATATTATTTATTTAGTGTTCTATGCTAGCCACAACGTTACAATGGCTTCGAATTGCTGGGATGTGCAATATTGCACGACCCAGAATGTACAGCCTGGAATCCGTGTACATGGAACCGAATTTCTGGGTTGTGCAATACAGGTCGTGCAATACAGGTCGTACAATACTTACTGGCAGTGCATTATTTGGACGTGCATTCCGGGCTGTACAATATAGTAGTAAATTATATACTCTTTGCAATATAGTGAGTTATTATAAAAAGGTACTCTGTGGTTATTATAATAACTCAACTCAAACCATTGAGCTAACAATTGACTATACTTCCTTGGTCTGAGACTCAAACAAACTATATCTTGTTCCTGAATCTTAGATATTTTATGTAAACAAAGGGGATAACAGTGCAAAAAATATCTTTTATAAAGGTAGGTTACTATATTTGACCAAAAAAATATTAAATATTATTTGTCTAGTCATAATCTGCTTAATTATAAAATAAAAATCGTTTTGTACTATCTATTTTAACGTTATATCTGATATATAAAATTTTATGATAAAGAAATCGATTTTTGGTAGAAAATATTTTAATAGACTGGTAAGACTGTAGAGGATCTAAACATTTTTTCGTTTTCGTTCTGGGATTTATATGATGGTATCATACCATTATATGCCATATTTTCTTCAAAGACACATGGTGCTACTTTCGTGCACTTTTCGAGATATGATGAAAAGTATGTAAAAAATAAAAAAAACAGGTCAAACTAAATATCTTTTCATCAAATATGAATAAATCTCTCGATTTAAAATTACAGAATGATTGTCAGAATAATTTATAAGGTTTCTGGTTGGTTAAAAAACATAAGTAATGGATGTTAATGTTTTATTTACGTCTTCCTAAAATTTTACCTTTAGAACTTTGGAATTGCAAAATCCTACTTCATATCCTACTAATATTGTGTATGCAAAGTTATGCTTGTTAATCAGTAAGATTGATACTCTTTAAATCCATTTAATAAAAATATTTTTCAGAAGTAAAAAAATGTTTTGAGCAATTGGCATGTCACTTTGACAGTGACTTTTCGTGACATTACTTTGTTTACATAAAAAATCTAAGATTCAGGAATGGAATATAGTGGGAATTCTGTGCAAACAAAACCAAATTATTCCATAAAAGTGTTCTGTGGTAAATAGTGTTCCTGTGCAAAATAATGTCCGACGATGAAGTTATGCGTTTTGAAATCACTGACTACGATTTGGACAATGAATTCAATATTAACAGGGGTCGAAAAGCCAAAAAGGAGCACCAAATATACGGTACTGTGGACACATAGTTAATCATTATCAGCTTGAAGAGAAGACGTCCACTGCGCTGAACATAGGCCTCCCCTATAGAGGGGTACTTTGAGCGGCTGCTTGACTCCTGCCCTCCTGCATCCATCGGCACCCCGCGGTTATGACTAGGTTGTTGTTCCACCTAGTGGGGGCCGGCCTACGCTGCGGCTTCAGGTTCATGGTCGCCACTCGAGAACCTTTCTTCCCTATCGGTTGTAAGTTCTACGAGCGATGTGGACTGCCCACTTCCACTTCAACTTGCTGATTCCAAGACTACTATACTATATTGGTGACTTTATTTCTCTTGTGAATCTCCTCATTTCAGATCTTATCATGCAAGGAAACTGAGCATAGCTCTCTCCATAGCTTGCTGCGCTGATAAAGAATAACTTATAACGTAATAATAAGTAATCATAAAATTGTAGGTATGATTTTGATGCATAGCTAGTGCAATTTACCCTTTACCTACGATGATCGGGGGACTATTTATTTCTTTTAAAAATAATAGATAATACAGAAGGAATGGTATGCTTTTAGGATTCTATCATTCTTGTTTTGTCTTAACTATGTAGTCAAGAATCTATTGTTATACTAGTTTAAGTGCTGGATTAGCCCTAGTCTTGCTCCTAATCAGGCCCTGAAGTCTACATACTATTTCAGGTTTTTAATTGCTTTTGCATTGCTTGTGAACCTTTAGTTTTTGACAGATTTTACATATGTAAAAACTGAGGGTTGTAGAGTGATTCAAACACAATTATTAAAATACTAGACAATGGGCCTTGTAACCACTACATTATACAAAGTCCATGTTTATTGTATTATTGTATGTTTATTATATTACATATTAGATAAAAACCTTATTGCAGGTGTTTGGGCCAAAGACAGTGATGAAGAAGATAATGAAGACAATATTCGACAAAGGACTCGAAAGCCTAAAGACTTCTCTGCACCTATTGGATTTGTGGCAGGTGGTGTTCAACAGGCTGGCAAGAAAAAAGAAGAGAAAAAAGTTAACGGTAAGCAGATATTCATTCCAGCTACTTTTGCTTAAAAAGCCTTTAGTTGTGTTCTCATCTCTATTTATTGCACAAATAAAAACAAAAATACTGCATCCCCGAGACAATCAATTGCGATTGACAATCGTTACGTCACGTTATGTGATTGATCATTCGAATGAAGCTTCGATTGGCGGCGTATCATTTACGCATGCTCCAGGCGTTTTGTTGGGTTATCATTCGGAAAGTCGTGTTCACAGGTTGTGTTGCTCTTTGAGAGTGCAATCAACAATAAAGAACACGATTGTTATCATTCACCGTCAATCAACCGTCAATGCACGGTGCTTCAATTGCTGTCAATCAAATTTCATCATGCCGTAGTAGATTAATCAATTGCTTCAATAAACAACAACAACAATCAATTTTTGCCTCAATGGGCATCAATCACGATTGTCAATCGTGATTGATTGTGTTGGGGATGCTTAAGGTGGAACGTTTCACCAGCGCAGCAAATTCAAATTTTCAATAATAGCTTAATTACTCAACGTGATTACATGAAAACTAATTTTGCGGAAATAATTGGAATGTATATGTATGATTAAAAGTAGATACTGTATATAGGTAATTGGTTGATACATTCATTCTATTGCTAAAGCAATGATATCTAGGAGATCCTAGATATCATTGCTTTAGCGACAAATGGCAATAAACAATTTTCTTCTTAGTTTTTCAGTCTATTGCCATTTGTCCCTAAACCAATGATAAGTAGGTGATACTTTTAATTGTAATTTATTGATACATTATATTTATTTGCGCAAAATTAGTTTGCATGTAATCACGTTGAGTAATTAAGCTATTATTGGCAAAAGAACGCAAGAAAATTTGAATTTGCCGCGCGAGTGTAACGTTTCACCGTAGTAGAGCGATTCTTGGTTGATTTTGATTTGCCAAATTCTTTATTTTTCATAATAAACACAGCGTACAAAGTCTGAGGTAGCATACAACTTACATAAAACAAGTGCCTTTGTTAGTTATTATAAATGTGTATACAAAAGTCAGTATAATACAACATTCAAAATAACCATTCATTCCGTTGACTTTTTTTCAACTGTTTATGATTAAATATTACAGACCTAGAATCTGCGGAAGCATCAACATCTCGGCCTAAATTTGCCCCTGATAGTTCAGATGAAGATGACCAACCTAGCATGCCTGACGAGAGTGAGACGGCTGGCATCAGGAGAAAGGGGCAGGGCATGCGGTCTGTCAATCTCGGGGGCAGTATGGGAACATGGGAGAAACACACCAAGGGTATTGGTGCTAAGCTGCTGTTACAGGTTATTGATATAATATGTGTTTTAGGTACATCTAATCACACAATACTTTTGTACTTCATAGATAATTTTTTTTTGTATATTGCTACTTGGCAATCTGTTCCTAGATATCCAGTCTAGAAATCTTATTACTAGACTGTGTGCAGTGTCACATGACGCTTTTGTAATTTACAGTTCTGAAAGACACTAGTACTACTATCTGTTATGGGTGACCGTGACACATCAGGTGAACGGCTAGCTCTTCCTGGCTGTTTCATACTAGTTTGCATTGTATGGAGAGAGATGCTTCCAATGAGCTACAAGTTTAGTTTGTTAGTGTTATATCATAAATAACACTAAAAAAGCTAAAGGCTGTTCCAGCTATTTACTTGTTTCACTGTGTCAAATCTTAATTTTTCGGGATAAAATGTACCATATGTTAATCTTGGTAATAATTAGCAGTCTGTGTGCAAAATTTCATCCAATTTGGTTTAAACGCTGGCGTGTAACAAAAAAAAAAACAGACAACATTTCATTTTTATATACTATCTGAGTTTGAATTGGTATATTATCCCGAAAGGGGGTAAATCTACTCCCCAAGGTAGACAAATGTCTCTTATACGACTTTTCTAAATGAATAGTTTTTCATTGAAGAAATGCCATGTAAAGTTTACGTTCGAAGATAGCCCTAGCGCAGCTGGGTGGTTGAACTTCGTCCTTGACCGAATGCACTTAAATGAGTTTAACGACCTGTGTTTAGAAATGAATTTATAGTATCTTGTTAACTCTCGTAGCGATCGCACGTGCAATTTTGTGAGTGGATTTATTTTTTAGTATGGAGGTTTGGAAACACGCAGTTTCAAGTAAGGCTCTCACAACTTGTGGGCCATTATGGTCCCACTCCCCCCCCCCCTTTCGGGATAATATACCAATTCAAACTCACCTTATATTAGTAGGTAGATAATATATTCTTACGTGTTGAGTCTCGGACGAGAGAGTTTCCCATATATTCATCAAAAACGGCTCTGTAGTATATTTAAAAAGGGAAATTTTGTCCTTTTCTACTTTACCTATTGATACATTATATTTAGGATGGTTTTATCATTGCAGATGGGCTACCAACCTGGAAAAGGCTTAGGCAAAGCGCTCCAAGGTATATCAGCGCCAGTGGAAGCCACTGTCAGGAAAGGAAGAGGAGCTATTGGTGCTTATGGACCTGAGAAGGCAGCTGTAAGTTAAAAACTCCACAATTTCTCTTGCAGACTGTGACAAACATTATTACAGAACTATGCTCAGTTATGAATCTCTGCTCAAGAGATTTCATTCTTGCCTTGCGTCAAGATGCTCCGGTATGGCTGAAGCTTTATATTGTACACTAGCTGCGCCCCGCGGTTTCACCCGCGGATAAAAAGTAGCCTATGTGTTAATCCAGTACATAAGCTATCTATATTCCAAGTTTCATCCAAATCCGTCCATCCGTTTGAGCGTGAAAGAGTAACAAACATACAAACATACACAAACACACATACACACATACAAACTTTCGACTTTATAATATTAGTGTGATGTGATAGGCAATGCTTCGTCAGATATTTATTGCAATAATTTAGTGTTACAGTTTTCTATTATTATTAATCTATTTTACTCCAAAACTTTGGAGGATCTCAGTAAATAAAATGCCTGTTATTATATATATAACTGTTATTGTAAGTTTGGTCTTGTACATCCTAAACCTATGGAGACAATACAATACAATAATACCTTATTGAACACCAATAAATATAAATGCACATAAAAATGTACATAAGAATGATAGAACAACGGGCGACCTTATCGCATTAGGCGATTTCTTCCATACCTTTGGATGGACAAGAATTAAAGAAACTAAAATTTGGAGTAAAATATGAAAAATAAGCAATTAAAAAAACAACTACCTACTTTATTCATCAATTATATAGCTATAAAAAACCTCTTCCAGCTTAAAGCAAAAAGAGAAGAGGAGAAGCGGCTGAAAGAAAAAGAAGAGCAAGAGAAAGGCACCACAGAAAAGTCTTACAACTGGAAGAAGTCGCACAAGGGGCGGTACTTCTACAGAGATGCCGCTGACGTCATACAAGAGGGTAAACCTACGATGCATACTGTCGCCAGGTATATAGGATGGATTTTACTTGTCGGGAACAGCTAACTGTATTCAAATTGCAAGCTCGTAATAAAAAGAAACAAAATTACACAATTTTTGTAAGAACAAGCCATTTTTGATAGCAAAGGGTGATGAGTGTTAAGATTAGTGGGACATATCAATAAAGATGCAAGAAATTCTATTTTAAAGTACTTTATTTAAACTGGTATTCGCTAACTAATCGCACACACAACATGGCAGAACGCAAGAGAAAAAAAACGCCTCTATCGGCAAACTTAGAAACTACAATATTTACTTTTATTGGCTTAGGTGGGAGCACACATTACGCCAATGTAAAATTCAAGTACTAACAATGAGTCTACCAGACAGAAATAATATCACTACTAGTATAGCATTATGTTATCTGTGATGTGATGAAGTCTGTGTGTGAGTACGAAATGTTAAGATTTCAGCCTTCAAACTACATATCACTTTTTTTTGTTTGGTACAAGTAAATCTCTCTATGTCTAAACCCATTTGGGGTGTTTTGTCGTATACCTATTGCGAATCTATTGAAGGAGCAGTTTGCTAGACAATTTTTTATTCAATCTCACCGCTATTTTGATGTAGTGGGAGTTAGACACCAAAAGAAATGTGCGCTCTTATCAGGCATTTTATTTTATCATAAAATAAAATGCCTGCTTGTCATAAAATTTATGACAAAGCATTCTTTTGTATAGTGGACCCCGTGTCGTTGGGACAGTAGTTTCTTGTGGTATGAATAAATTAGAAAAATATTAAAGCTACAGTAACACAGAGAATAAAATTTACAGTAAAACCATCTTCAAAAATAGTCTTTTCTTTAATTTTCAGCAATCGCTTTCATTTGATTCCTATTTTATGGGCGTGAATAGAAATTAACCAGTCCGCTATCTTGGGCCGACTGCCACATTGAACTTAGAATAACGTCAATCGGCTATCAGCTCAGTCAATGAGCCATGCATTGTCGTCCAAACTAAACGTTTATGAAAAATTTTAACTCAATCAGTATTTACTTATCAAAGTTTTAAAATTCAGTTGCAAGTTTTTTTTTGTAACTAATTAGGCTCGCATTTGACCGCAATCTCACCTGATGAAAAAGTTACGACGCGGTCACTCGCGACTTGAAGAGCTCCAGATTGTACTTATCGGGAAACAAAGACGCTGGTAAAGTGTTCCATTCCTAGTCAAGTTAAATAAAAGCTTGTTAGCTTGTTTGCTAAGTATATTTTTCCCATTACAGTAGCGAGCTATCTCGTGTGCCTGTGATTGATATGACGGGTAAAGAAAAGCGCGTGCTGAGCGGTTATCACGCGCTTAGAGCCGCCGCGCCGCGCTTCGAGCACGAACCGCGAAGGAAATGCGAGAACTTCGCCGCACCCGAGCTGGCGCATAACCTGGCGCTTATGGTCGACTGCTGTGAACAGGTAATTAGGGTGGCCAAATGACCGGGTACTGGGGCACAATGAATAGTTACTGGGGCAGAACGGACGGGTAATAGGGCAGAATGAACAGGTAATGGGGCAGAATTTTATTAGGTGGTAGGACTTTTCTGCAAAGTTCGTCTAAGTAGGTACCACCGCTTTGCTACTTATTCTGCCGCCAAGCAGTTGTATGCAAACACTACTGTGTTCCGGTTTGAAGGGCATTGTAGCTAGTGAAATTACTGGGCAAATGAGACAATGATCTGATCACACAGTCTACTAGTAATCTTATTACTAGACTGGGATGTCTCAGGATGACGTGCGCAGTGCAGTGTCACGCGAAACTATATTAATTTAGAGTTCCGAGTGATACTGCAATCTGTTATGGGCAGCTGTGACGCTTAACATCGGGCGAATGACTAGCTCGTCACGTCATTGGTTTACATAAAAAAACATAAGGATAGAACCTTATGCTAAGCTGTTGTATGTACCTATACAAGGTTAGTTTCAATTGGTATATTATCCCGAAAGAGGGTAAATCTACTCCCCAAGGTAGACAATGTTTCTCCTACGACTTTTCTGAATTAGAGATAAAGATAGCCCTAGCGCAGCTGGGTGGTTGAACGTCGTCCTTGACCGAATGCGTTTAAATGAGTTTAACGACCTGTGTTTAGAAATGAATTTATAGTATCTTGTTAACACTCGTAGCGATCGCACGTGCAATTTTGCGAGTGGATTTATTTTTTACTATGGAGGTTTGGAAACACGCAGTTTCAAGTAAGGCTGTCACAACTTGTGGGCTATCATGGTCCCACTCCCCCCCTTTCGGGATAATACCCTAATTCAAACTCAGATAGTAGATTCACACCATTTTGACCACAACACTACATACATAATGTGACTGGTCAACTAATAGCTAGGCACTTAATACATAAGTCCATTTCCATAGAAAACACTAAAAACACTAATTGGCGTCTCCAGGACATAATCCAGAACGCACGCGAGCTGCAAACGGCAGAAGATGAGATAGTTGTGCTGGAACGTGATCTAGACGAGTGCAACATAAAGCTGGACGAGCATGACGTGGTCATTGGCAAGGTGGAAGCGATATTGGAAAGAGTGGAAGAGTTGAACAAGCCGGACATATCGCTGGAGGCTGCTTATGAAGTGCTGGCAGATTTAAAGGTATTTATGAACTTGTACCATGTATTAGGCATGGAAATGATTGCTACTTTAAAATCATTGTCATTTCATCATAATATGATTTATTTATGTCACTGTGGTTTCACCTGCAATTTTTCACAGACTGTGATTTTTCATAGGCCTATGAATTTATGATAAATGGTGATTGGCGATGCTTTATGAAATGGAACAGAGATGTAATGTAGGAGCAACCTAGCAACCTGCTACTAATGATTACTAAGAAATGTAACGCTACTCTTTAGGTCAAATTTCACTGCTATGTGCAGTGTTTATAAAATTTTACTCTACAGGTCTCAGTTTGTTTACTGAAGCAATAAACAAAACTATATGTTTTCATATTCACCGCTGATGTGGTACTCTCGTATTATGAAATCCGAAGCCATAATTCATTAAGTGTGATTATCACACGGTGATTAGTAGCAGAGTGATTTATGAAAAATAAAATCATATGATTATTCACCTGCTCCTTATGAAACGATCCATGCCTACTATGTATACTAATACTTCCCCCCTTCCGCATCAGGACAAGTCGAAGTTCGGCTAAATGTCATCCTTTCACAGTTGACATTCCGTTAATTTACTAAACGATTTGGTTCCACTTGTGTTTTTTGTACTGCTAAGGCATGGTTCTCATTGCCACCGCCACTCTTTACATTATAATCTTAAATCAATTTGATTTATTTATTTGCTAGAATGTATACTATAGATACACAGTCTATGAAAATCTAACCTCAACAATGTCCCCGCGCCAATGCTTACTTATACAGATATATACATCTCCAGCTAATATAAAACAGTCCACAAGCGGTCGTTTCATTTTAATAATGAACCATAGCACCCTGTAATAGCGTTGTAAAACAATAATATGTCAGTTACATCACTTTCAGGCGCGGTCACACGCGACTGAGAGCAAAAACAAGGCATATGCCTTGTTTAAATGGTGTCGTTTTTGAGGCGGTGATCGTGGATCTATACCCTATATTTAATCGCAGTTGGTAATGCCATTTCTAGGAGGCCTTCCCATTGGAATATGAAATGTTTGGCCTGGGCACTATAGCTGGCAACATCGTTAGTCCACTTCTCAGCGCATTGTTGGCACCCTGGCAACCCCTGGAAGCGCCTGAGGAGCCCATCCCTACCTTCATGAAGTGGAGGAAACTGCTCACAGAAGAGGCTTACAACAGTCTGCTGTGGCAACACTACATGCCTCACATAACTACTGCTGCTGAGTAAGTCCTTCAACCTTCAACAAAGTCCTTGACTGGCCTGATAGCTCAGTTGGCAGTAGATCTGCCTTCAGAACTGTAGGCTGTGGGTTCGATTCCTACCTGGGACAAACATTTGTGTGATGAACATCGATGTTTGTTCTGTGTCTGGTTGTTATGTTGTATTCTATGTATGTATTTACAAACAAAAAAGTATCTAAGTATTGTATCAGTTATCTGGTTCCCATAGTACAAGCTATGCTTAGTTTGGGGCTAGATGGCGCTGTGTGAAATGTCCACACATATTTATAGAATAGCTTTTGTCTTTTTTTGTTTGTAAAACGAAATTATTGTGATTTATCAGTCTGTTTGTCCTTCAACAGCCTTTTTCTCAGAAACAATACATTGTAGTTATGTCTAGCACAGTGTGGTGACTACACATAGTGAATATACTATGCTAGACGTAATGGTACACTACAGTCAGGTATTAAGACGCTCTGTTCTCACAATGAAAGAAAGAAGGTGGTAGGACTTTTCTGCAAAGTTCGTCTAGGTAGGTACCACCGCTTTGCCAGTCATTCTGCCGCCAAGCAGTAGTGTGCAAGCACTACTGTGTTTCGGTTTGTAGGGCATTGTAGCTAGTGAAATTACTGGGCAAATGAGACTATGATCTGATTACTCAGTCTAGTAATCTGATTACTGGACTGTGTGATGTCTCAGGATGACGTGCGCAGTGCAGTGTCACGCGAAGCTTTATTGTTTTAAAGTTCCGAGTGACACTGCAACTGTTATGGGCGGCCGTGTCGCTTAACATCAGGTGAACGACTAGCTCGTCACGTCATTCAATCGCATAAAAAAAAGAAATATACAAATAAGAAAAAAAAATCATCAGCTGTCCAGCTGTTCTCCTCCACGGGTCGCATTTCTTAACCGATTCTCGTGAAATTTTGCGAGCATGTTTGATAACTATATGGTTATTTTTCCGTCCCTTATTTGACAATTTTTCATATCAAAAAAAAATTAGTTCGAAGCTATTGAAAGATAACCTCGCGAGGTGTATATATAGGTCACAGAGTTTATATAGATATTGTCGAGTACAGGTCGTGGAACCCGCGCGAGCCGGCGGCCATGCTGCGCGCGCTGGCGGCGTGGGGCGCGGCGAGCCCGGCGTGGCTGCCCCGCGCATGCGCCGCGCGCGCCGTGCTGCCGCGCCTGCTGGAGGCGGCGCGCGGCTGGGACCCCACGCACGACACGCAGCCGCTGCACGCCTGGCTGCTGCCCTGGCACGACCTCGCAGGTCGGTACCTCATCGACGGCCTCAACAGCTCTCCCCATGGAGCGCCACTTTGAGCGGCTGCTTGCCTCTTGCATCCGTGGTTTACCGTCTTCGTCTACCGGGTTCGTGGTCGCCACTCGAGAACCTTTCTTTCCCATCGAGTGTCGGTTCTGCGAGCGATATTGCGCCCAGCATTTCAACTTGCTAATTCTAAGAGCTACATCGGTGAGTAAAGTCCTACGGATTTCCTCACATCGGATAGTATCTCGCAGGGAAACACCGAGCGTGACTTCGAGCCATGGAACAAGGAGGAGAGGAACGCCAATACACCAAGAAAACAGCGTAGATCAAAAATATGCCTAAAACTATATGGTGTTACAAAATGAGCGGGTTGTAAGTTGAGCTCAGATCAGAGACATGCCAAAAAACCCGTTTTAAACCTAGCCCGCCGCAGCTACCCGTATAGCCCGCTCATTTTGCAGTGCCATCCAGGTTTAAAACGGTTTTTTATAACCCGCTAATTTTGCAACACCATATAGTTTTAGGCATATTTTTGATCTAAGCTTGTTCCATGGTATAGTCCTCCTGCGGATTTCATCACATCCGCCCCCTAATTACCTAACTCGCAACAGGTTTGCGACAGGCGTAAATCTCGCGGTGATTGCTGTCATACATCATTAGTGGTGTCGAGAATGTATGCTTCGCTACTGCTGTCGCATTGCTACTACTGTCGCATTGCTGTTGTAAATTTTACGTAATTACCCCGCGGATCGTATCTCGCAGGGAAACGCCGAGTGTGACTTCGAGCTTACTAATGAGGCCAACAGTAAGAGACCACGCCTATACTATTGGCAACGCACTGGTTGATAACCTTTGTTTTCAGGTTCGGATGAAAAGATAGGTTGAAGCTTTCCTCACAACCGCAGACTCAATAAAAAAGTACTCTGTGCGCGCAGACTGCAGTTGTGTTTTTTTTCTTATATTTTGGCTCCACAAATAGTTTATTTAGCCAGTGTCAAGTATTGTAATTTTTTATCGTAAATTAATCTGTAGATTACGCTGAGCAGCCGAGACTGCTATAAAAATCATAAATATTTTTTATCGTGTTATAGAATATTTCACGTACAGCCAAGTCTTAGCCTAGTCATAGTCCAGTATGTAAATGAGTCACGTGACGAGCCAGTCGTTCGCTTGATGTTAAGTGTCACGGCTACCCATAACAGATTGTAGCGCGGCAAATCCAAATTTTCTTGCGCTTTTTGCCAATAATAGTTTAATTACAAAACTTAATTACATGAAAACTGATTTAACGTAAATAAATAGAATGTATCAACAAATTACAGTTAAAAGTATTACCTAAATATCATTGGGTTTTTGGATACGTTCCACCTTAATATATTAAGGTGGAACGTATCACTCAGCGTTTTGCGTGACCACTGCACTGCGCATGTCGTCCTGAGACTTCACACAGTCTTGTAATAAGATTACTGAAGGGGCGTTCGGATTGGGATCAGTGTCGTTTTTTTGGCATTTGCAAAATTAGCGTTGTTGTAAACCGTTCGGTTTGAGAATTTCGCCAATAATGCCACTTTTACCACTTTTACTCGCTACCCAAAACGAACGCAAAATAACCAAATGCGGTTTGTTATCTCAAATGTCTAAAACAAATTGGCGGAATTTTACATTACACACGTAAACTTACGTCTTCCTTCTCACTTCTCCGTGCTATATCATTACAATAACTGCAATTTTCACAATAAAAATCAATATTTTTACATAACCGCGCCAAAAATTATACGTCAAATTCTAATGTCAGAAAACGATCACTTTTAACCCACCTCCGCAGGTGGGTCAAAATTGGCAGTTCACGATGGCATTTTTAACTGTTTTTGAGCTATCCGAACGGTGAACGTAAACAGTTAAAAGTGCAAGTTTGCTCATACATTCCCAAAACGAACCGGTGCATGTGACCATTTTTGTCGTTTTTAACTGTTAATTTTGCCACCGGTAGGCTATCCGAACGCAGGCCAAGTGTGCATAGGCCAAGTAGACGGCGAGGTGACAGGTGACTTGGTGTTGCAGGCGCGGCGCTGGGCGCGGCGGTGTACCCGCTGGTGCGCGGGCGGCTGGCGAGCGCGCTGGCGGGCTGGCACCCGGCCGACGGCTCGGCGCGCGCCGTGCTGGCGGCCTGGCGCGGGGCCTGGGGCGCCGCGCTCACGGCGCTGCTGCACCACCACATCGTGCCCAAGCTGGAGCACTGCCTGCTGCACTCGCCCGTCGAGCTCGTCGGCAGGGAGAACAGTATGTACACCACCTTCATACTTACGTTCAATTTTGAAAAAGAGGACCGTCCTGGTACTTGAGAATTTTATTGCCGTCGCTTTGCTCTCCACACGTATGATAGAGACAATATGGGCTCTAGCCCATGAGTGAATTTACCTACATTTTAGCGTTTCGGGCGCCCACGGTTTTCACCCTCTAAAACTTAACAAAAACTCTTGATTTTGGTGTGAATAGATTAGATAGATTATAATCTATGCTTGTACGTCTTGATTTTTATGAAAACGTTTTCTGTTTTAATTAAAACTTACTTTTCTTCGTCATAATTTTGACGCCAAAAATTCGTAACTTTAGGTGGCTATAAATACGAAGATATTGTAATAACTTAAAAAAGGAAGACGTACAAGCACAGTTTTTACTGGGTAAACAGCATAAAAAATCGGAATCAGATAACATTTAGAGGTGGAAAAGCGTTGGCACTTTTTGTATGGACAGGGGGGGCTCTTATGAGCTAAAAAGTGACACTTTCCATGGAAGCTGGCAGATATTTATAATGCCTTCCTTCGTTATCAAACCCCCTTTGAACCCTGCATCCATAAATCCATGTTTTTCCTAAGCTTTTTTCACTAGATGGTAGAACTTTTCTGCAATGTTCGTCTAGGTAGGTACCGCTTTGTCAGTTATTCTGCCGCCAAGCAGTAGTGTGCAAACATTACCGTGTTCCGGTTTGAAGGGCATTGTAGCTAGTGAAATTACTGGGCAAATGAGACTTAAGAACTGATCTCACAGTCTAGAAATCCTTTTTAGACTGTGTGATGTCTCAGGATGACGTGCGCAGTGCGCAGTGTCACGCGAAACTTTAATTTAGATTTCCGAGTGACACTGCAATCTGTAATGGGCGCCCGTGACGCTTAACACCAGGCGAACGACTAGCTCGTCACGTCATTCATTTACATAAAAAAAAAAAGCTACTGTGAAAAGTGATCGGATATTCTTTATCCTTTACTTTTATTGACAAACTTATATTAAGTTGGGAGAGTCTACTGAGAAACTCTGGAGAACCACCCAACCAGCATGGTCAAGAGTCAAGTTACATCGATGTATACTGTATACTGTTAACAAACTGCGCCGTCCTCAGCTGCGTGGTTATGGTGCGTGGAATGGTTGGACCTGCTGGGCGCGCCCACAGTGGCCGCGCTGGCGAGCCGCGCGCTGCTGCCGCGCTGGCTGGCTGCGCTCGCGGCCTGGCTCAACACTAACCCTACCCACGCCACCGTACTCAACTCGTATACGCAGTTCAAGGTATGTCATCTAGAAGTTCATAAAACACAGTAAATATTGATATTTATGATTTTTATAGCAGTATCGCCTGCTCAGCGTAATCAACAGATTAATTTGTAAAGGAAAAATTTGAATCACGAGCGGGACTTGAACCCGCATCCATCCGTCCCTAAAGCTGGGACATGCTTTACTTAAGCTACCGTGACAAGTAAACAGTTTCTCCCCCCCCCCCCCCCTCTATGGCGACGAAGAAAGTGACATAAAACGGGGAAAAACAACTTTGTCTACCGTCCACGCTGACCCAGCAAGTCAACAGTAGGCTAGTTGTCTAAAATGTAAAACCTTCAATTATGTTGATTTAGCAAATTGAAACTAGATGGCGTTAGCGTCAAGTTAGCACGCGGTGGCGTTTGTCTCCGCCTATGAGACTACTGTTTTTGTGAATTATTAAATAAATGTCTGAACGTTCCGGAGCTTGTTTGCATTGCGAGTTCCTGGCTCTGTACACCCTTCGACAAGGGTCCCTACGAGTCGGAGCGATTTTGAAGCGAAAGCTTTGTCATAGTAAAATCACATAGGCAAATTAGTTAAGGTTTCTGCGCGTGCGCATAGGAGTTAACCCCTTGTCACAACAGAAACTGGAAATTTATTACGACGGAGTTACAGAGTCAATTTGGAACATTGAAATTAGAAACAAGCAGCGACATCTAGTGGAATACGGCAGCAACTGACAGGACAGTTTGGATCAATTGGATTACTGGAATTGGAGTGCAGCTCAATTGGATTACAATGCAACGGATTTAATTGGATTACAATGCAACGGATTTAATTGGATTAAAAATTGGAAGTCAAACCTGGTAATGTGCATATAAAACCGTGAGTACTTTATTACTATCCATAGAGCAAACACTTAGAGAATTTAAAGTAAAGATTGCATGAACTTGTAAGAATTTGAAGTAGAGACAGGACTTAGAATAATCTCGTCGAAAACGACGAGACGGGGAACCTATGCCCGATTTCACAGCGAGGTGTTAGGGTTCTCAAACACTTAGAAAAATTCTCACTGTCTTTACTTGGACTTGTAAAAATATCGCAACACTTTTGGACTTAGAAAATTTACATCGGTTTTGCACTTGCACATAAATCAAGGTGGTAATTCACTAAAATGGAAGGTGACTTAAGAGTAATGGATGACTTGAAGAGTCAGATAGACAAAGGAAGAGTCAACTTCAAAAAGTCACCAAAAGAGAGAATGACAGAACCATACATAGTCGCTCGATTGGAAGGATTAGAAGACTTAATTAGCAGGTTTACAAATAAACATGAACATATTATTACTACATACGAAAAAGAAGAATTGGCTACAAGTACCTACATGAAGAACGACATTTTCAATCTCGGTTATGAAACGTATTTGGTGTATAAAGTAGAGTTAAAAACCGCACTTACTGCGTTCAAGCCTAAAAGCAGTAGTTCCGATTTGCCTGACACAAGGAAAGAGTCTATAGTAAATTTACCAAAAATATCAATACCGGTTTTTAATGGAAGCTATGTTGAATGGTCCTCTTTCAAAGACTTGTTCGTTTCACTTGTGCATAACAACTCTACACTGGACGATGTTCAACGTTTACACTATTTAAAAACCCAAGTGAAAGGCGAAGCGGAACAACTTATTAAGCATATTCCTATAACACAGGCGAATTATAAAAAATGTTGGGAAATGTTAAAAAACAGATATGATAACAAACGGTTCATGTCAAATTGTATCCTAAAGCGTCTATTTAATCAACGGTCTATTAATAATGAGTCGTCTCAAGCGCTAAAAGATCTCGTGGATACCACTTCAGATTGTATTCATGAGCTGGCTAATTTAGGAATAAAAGTAGAATCATGGGACATCATTATTATATACGTAGTCAGCTCGAAGCTGGACACTGAAACCAGAAAGCAATGGGAGCTGCACGTTAATAGCTCGTGTGAAGAATTACCTTCCTTCAGTCAATTTAAAGATTTTCTTGAGTCACGGTTTAGGGCGTTAGAATATGTAGAGCCGATTAAAAATAAGCCTAAATCGAACAATCAAAACAATACTACTAAAGTCATGCATGTTACTTCAAATCAGAACGTCACCTGTCCTCACTGTAACGGAAGCCACAAGTTGTACTCCTGTGGGAATTTTGCCAAGGAAGATGTAGCCCAACGTCAAGAGATTGTAAAGTCACTGGGACTTTGCTTTAATTGCCTTGGCAGTGGTCACTCAGGTAGAGCGTGTCGTGTAACAACAAAGTGCCGGATCTGCAATGGGAAGCATCATACGCTTATCCATGGCAAACCGCTTTCGTTAACAGTTTCCGTAGCCACTGAAGCGTCAGAATCTGATGAAAATCAACCGGAATCATCTCATGAGACGAGTCAGACCACCAATATAGCAAACCATTTCGTGACAGGAGAAGTCCACAGTCAGACTTTACTTGCCACAGCCTTGGTGAAGGCTGAGTCCATAAATGGGTATCCTCAGATATTAAGAGCTTTGCTGGATCAAGGATCTCAAGCTTCTTTTATATCTGAAGCAGCTGTACAATTACTACGGCTGAAGAAGATCGCAGCTAAAAGCTGTATTTTGGGTTTAGGTGGGGGTCAAAGTGGCTTAACCTCAAAGTCGATGGTTATGGTAAATATTCAGTCACTTTATGATCCTACCTTTACATTGCAGGTAAAAGCATATGTGCTTAATACTGTTACTTCGGTTTTGCCCGATAAGAAATTTGTCCTACCGAACTGGACAGAATTAGGTCGCATCAATCTGGCTGATCCGCAGTACAATTCACCAAATAAGATTGATATCTTGTTAGGTTCCGAGGTGTATTGTAGTATCCTGAAAAAGGGTTTGATTAGAAGCCCTACTGGTTCAACGATTGCGCAGGATACTTACCTCGGATGGGTGTTGTCGGGTCAAGTTGGCGGCTATAGTGACAAAGACCAAAGTTGTCACAACGTGGTTGTGAATCTGCATGTCAAGCTGGAAGAGAACGAGTTGCTTAAGAAGTTTTGGGAGCTCGAATCCGAACCTAGTTCGATAGAGGCTAAGGTTTTGACCCCAGAAGAGCAAGCTTGTGAAGAGCATTTTATGGCAACGACTTGCAGAGATGAATCCGGTCGCTATGTTGTGGAATTGCCTTTCCGTCCTAACGTAGTGCCTAACTATGGGGATACCCGAACTGTCGCAGTGAAAAGATTAGTTAGTCTTGAAAAAAGGTTAGCCAAAAATACTGAACAGAAAAAAGATTATTCTCAGGTGCTAAAGGAATATCTCGACCTTGAACACATGGAGGAAGTCTCTAAAAAGTCAAAAAAGGTAGACGGAAAGGTATGGCTGCCACATCATGCTGTGATTCGAATGGACAAGAGCACTACAAAAACCAGAGTGGTTTTTAATGCGTCCAGTCGAAGCTCCGCTAACAACGTTTCCTTGAACGATACGTTGATGGTAGGTCCAAAGTTACAACCGGAATTACGGCACACAATCATGCGTTGGCGTTTGCATCCTATATGCCTTACTGCTGACATTATAAAAATGTATCGGCAAGTCAAGGTCACTAAAAACCACGCCGACTATCAAAGTATAGTATGGAGAGAAGATGACACTGATGAAATTCATGATTTCCGTCTTCTCACGGTTACGTTTGGTACGTCAAGTGCTCCATACTTAGCTGTGAAAGCACTGCAACAAGTTGCAATTGATGAAGGTCATAAATACCCGTTCGCGGCAAGTAAGGTCAAAACAGACTTTTACATGGATGATCTTCTGACTGGTTGCCAATCTGAAACAGAAGCAATTAGGTTATACAAAGAAATGAACGAATTACTGCTGAAAGGGGGATTCGTACTTCAAAAGTGGGACAGTAATAGGAAGGGTTTGCTGGAACCACTCATGGAGAATACCAGAATGGACAGAGAATTGAGAGAAGATGAGGTTACCAAGGTAGTTGGCCTCGCTTGGAATCGCCGGACTGATGAGTTTGACTACAACGTCAAATTGTCGTCTGATTCTCCCGTACCTGAAACAAAAAGAGGAATTATTGGTGAAATCTGTCGCCTTTATGACCCGCTTGGTTGGATTTCTCCCTGCATCATAACAGCGAAGATATTCATCCAAAAACTTTGGATAACTGGACTTGACTGGGATGATAAATTGCCCGATGAACTTTTGCGAGAATGGGAAACGTATCGCACAGAATTGACAAAGCTAGTCAACTTTCATATACCGCGATGGTTACAAACTTTAAGCACGGATGTGCAGGTAGAGCTGCATGGTTTTAGCGACGCTTCTAATGCGGCCTATGCTGCAGTAGTGTATATCAGAAGTGTCGCTAGTGATGGCAAGGTTACAACTCACCTAGTTACTGCTAAAACGAAAGTTGCTCCCATCAAGCAGGTTTCCATCCCGCGGCTGGAGTTGTGTGGAGCTGTTCTGGTGGCTAAGTTGCTCCTAGAAGTGGCTGAAATTTTGAACATTAGCAAATCAAAATTACATGCATGGACGGATTCGACCATCGTCTTGGCTTGGTTGAGTGATCACCCGAGTCGGTGGAAAACCTTCATTGCCAACCGTACCTCAGAAATACTAAATCTTTTAGATTCTTCTCAATGGTCATATGTACAGTCCAAACAGAACCCCGCTGACAGTGCGTCACGCGGAAATTTTCCCTCTGAGCTAATCGAAAACCATTTATGGAAGTACGGTCCGGATTGGCTGCGAAGTGATGATATTCCGTACGGGAAGCCAGGTTCTATCTGCACGAAAACTGACATGGAAGCTAGAACAATAAAAGCTCATGTTACGTCGGTAGATTTAGATGAAGACTTGGAAGTATTTTCTAAATTTTCATCATTTAGAAAAATGGTACGAGTTGTGGCCTACTGTAGACGGTTTCTTAACCTAAAAGACCCTACAGCTAAAATTAAACACTTACCTTATCTTACCGCGTCGGAGATCCACGATTCTATTAACTGTTGTATTCGGCAGCACCAGGCTCGTTCTTTCCACGAAGACATCTCCAACATCCTGAAACAGAAAAATATTAGCAATAAAAGTCAATTGACAACACTTAATCCATTTATGGATAAGAACGGAATATTACGTGTAGGAGGACGAATTGAAAATTCGGACTTACCTGATTACAGCAAACATCCAATGATCATCGGTGGAGAATCGCGTTTCGCTAAACTCTTAGTAGCGGATGCTCATGAAAAAACATTGCATGGAGGTCAACAATTAACATGCAATTACATCCGCTCTAAGTATTGGATCACCAAATTGAAAAATTTAGTCAGGGCTCACATTCATGACTGCATACCCTGTATTCGAAATGCAGCCAAGACAAAAACCCAGTTGATGGGGCAGTTGCCCTCTTGTCGAGTGACACCTAATAAGCCATTTTTGCACTCCGGTGTCGATTACGCTGGCCCGATAAATATTAGGGTGTCACGAGGACGAGGTCAAAAATCTTATAAGGGGTATATTTGTCTCTTTATATGTATGGCAACACGAGCCGTTCATATTGAAGCTGTGTCAGACCTCACCTCTGAAGGGTTTCTCTCGGCGTTTAAGCGTTTTGTCGCTAGAAGAGGTCGCTGTACTCAGCTTTGGAGCGACAACGGCTCCAATTTTGTTGGCGCCTCTAAGGAATTAAGGACTTTGTTATCTAGCGAACGCTCTTTATTTCCCAATGAAGTTGCATCTTCGTTAGCGAACAATGGCACGGAATGGCACTTTATTCCTCCCTATGCTCCTAATTTTGGCGGACTATGGGAAGCAGGAATCAAAAGTACTAAACATCACCTTAGGAGAGTAATCGCAGATTCCACTCTCACGTATGAAGAGATCGCAACCGTCTTAACGCAAGTTGAGGCGTGTCTTAACTCGCGTCCTCTTTCTCAGATTAGCTCTGATCCAGATGACCCTGTACCGTTGACACCAGGTCATTTTTTGGTAAACGAACCTTTGGTGATGGCTCCTGATCATAATTACGAACAGGTTCAAATCAGTGGTTTACGCCGTTGGCAGCTTACCCAAAGGATGGTACAACACTTCTGGAGGAGATGGTCTCGTGAATATTTAACTCACTTTTTCCAGCGTTACAAATGGAAGACCAAAACTCCTGAACTGAGGGTAGGTGACGTCGTTTTGGTAAAAGAAGACAATTTACCTCCGGCAAAGTGGCTGTATGGGCTAGTAGTTGAACTTCATCCTGGCAAGGATAATCTCACACGAGTTGTTACGTTGCGCTATAAGGACTCTTTCATACAGCGACCAGCTTCGAAGCTATGTCCCCTACCTGTGACCACTGATACAACTGTAATGTAACTTTTTACCTAAACTTTTTATTGTTGAATGTAACAGTAACTTTTGCACTTTAACTTTTGAATATTAACTTTGTATTTTAAACACATTAACTTTGAGAATTAGCTTTTGAAATAAACCAATATTTGTATGTATGTAACTTCTATACTTTTAAACTAGTCTTGTGAGAAGGACTATATTAGTCCTTGGGAGGCGGTATGTCTAAAATGTAAAACCTTCAATTATGTTGATTTAGCAAATTGAAACTAGATGGCGTTAGCGTCAAGTTAGCACGCGGTGGCGTTTGTCTCCGCCTATGAGACTACTGTTTTTGTGAATTATTAAATAAATGTCTGAACGTTCCGGAGCTTGTTTGCATTGCGAGTTCCTGGCTCTGTACACCCTTCGACACTAGTTGCCTGCTATTAATAAATTAAAAATGAATGTAATATTTGAACATGATAATCGTGGGGAGCTGCTCCACAGTTATTATGAAAACACGTTGTGACGTAATATAATGAGGTACTATGAAGGACCAAGAACTGACGTCACTGCATGTTTGAGCTGTCTCTTTCTATTTCTGTATTTTAAAATGCTTGTAACTCACAGATATTTACTTTTTTTTTGTTTTTTTTTTATCAACGATAGGCTAACATTTGACCACGGTCTCACCCAGGCCCGGGTCAGCTTTAGTACCGATGTCTCCACGAAACGCTCGTGTCACACGCATTCCGACATTTTCTTTGCATCAAGTGACTTCTATAATGTCAAAAGTCAATTGTGTTGTTGTCATGGAAATTATGTACATAACACAACCTAATTAATCGGTATAATTCGTAGTTTTTCTGGCTTTTTGTGTATAATTTCAAATTAATATATCATTATCATCATCTTCTTTGCCTTTTTCCCATTTCGCATTTGTTATTGGGGTCGGCTCCCAAGCTCCCAGTCTAATCTGTAGCGGCAAGCTACCAGAATTACACGAGCGACTACAGGATCGGACCGTGAGTTTGCCTAATTCTCAGCTGTTCTTGTTTTTCGTTAATCCTGATAGTTTCAGGTTGCGCACATTTATAAGTAAATCTAGATAAGACCCGTTAAATTTCAGTGGGGGCTGGGGGCCCTTTATCTTCACGGCGCGCTGGGCTGAAGCTCAAATTGCCCTTATACAAGATCTGGCCCTGAGCGACTGCCATCTGATCTCACAACCCATAAGGAACCAGTAACAAGGATGGTTAGACCTGGTATCAGATTCTATCAGGCGTCTGACTACCCGTAACGATTGCCATAGATGGTCTTATGACAACCGGGACCGACGGCTCTCGGAGGCACGGATGGCATCGAAAACTGCACATAACTTACTAGATAAATCATCGGTGCAAGGCCGAGGATCGAACCTGGCGCCGTAAGATTGCGAAGTGCACATGTTACTGCTCTGGTACCATCGCTCTAACTTCAAATTATATACCAATTATCTTAATCAGTTGAGCATGGGCAGTGACTATGGTTATTGATCAACACTATGGCGACGCGAAAATGTCATGTTGAAGCTTGCAACTAATAAAACTCATCGCCTGTTAAGTATCCCAAGGGACGATAAATTACGAGAATCATGGTTGTCTTTTCTGATTCCTACAAATACTGAGCTCAGTGGCCTGTCTTAGTGAACAAACGTGTTCGCCAAAATCACTTTGATATACCCCCAATTTGATGGGATGGGTAACCGTCTTCTGCATAGATATCCTTGTTCACTGCAAATGAAGTGTTGCACGGGATTCCCTTGAGCTTATCTGGTGAGTAAACTCAATTTGAATAGCAAAAATAAATAATTAAAATAAAAATGGTTTCAACCCAAAAAATGGCCTAAAAATGGCAGTAAAAATACAAAGCTTAGGCTAAGAAATAAAAATAAATAAAAGCTATTTCAGTCTCATTTGTTTCATTTAATCCTTATTAGCGGGTGCTTCATCTTCCTGTAGTATTAAAATGTAATAGGTTAAAATAATAATAATAACTTCCTATGTAACTTCCATGTCGATATTTGTTTGGCGTGGCGCGTCACTATGGTATCGATATCGATATTTGAATATGGAGCTAGGTACATCACTATGGCGACACCAGCGTTTCGGGCAGACACTGGAACTAATTGTCGATGATATAGAGCTGTCCTATCTGTCTTTGACTAGTATAGTAGATATCTGTGGTCTCACCTGATGGTAAGTGACGACGCGGTCGACTATGGAGCATGCTTGCCTAGAAGATACCGGTTCACTCTAGTCTTAAAAACTCCCAGATTATATTTGTCAGGAAACAATGACGCTGGTAAGGTGTTCCATTCCTTTGCTGTCCGAATTATAAACGAGGATTTTTATTTACTTTAACTTTGTCATTTTTGAGATATTTAATTTTTGTTTTCACGATTGTTTATTTTTTGAGGAATATTACTAACTTATGCAATATAAATATCAGGCCAGTAGGCTATGGTCCCACTTAATTAAAGTCAATGGAACTAATCATAGGCTTATTTCCCCATAACTTAAATTATTTTAATGAAATCCATTTGAACTTCCTTCCAGAAAATGTTCCCTGAGGAAGTGCTGAAAGAGCCGGCGGTTCGTGACGCATTCCGCAAGGCTCTGGACATGATGAACCGAAGCACCGATATCGACTCCATCGAGCCTCCACCGCCGCCGCGCTTCGCCCCCGTTGACATCAAGGAAACCTCGCGCATCTCCGACGCTATAGCATCAGGTAGGCACTCTAAAAATACATTAGGGTAAGCAACGCATCATTGGCACATCTAGTGTTAAAGATGTCCATAGTCTACGGCACAGATAATATAATACCATGGAACAAGTAGGAGAGGAATGCCAATACACCAAGAAATCAGCGTAGATTAAAAATATGCTAAAAACCGTTATAAAACTAGAGGGCGCTGCAAAATGAGCGGGCTATAAGTTGAGCGTAGATCAGAAATATGCCAAAAAACCATTTTAAACCTGGATCGCACTGCAAAATGAGCGGGCTATACGGTTAGCTACGGCGGGCTAAGTTTTAAAAGGTTTTTTGGCATATTTTTGATCTACGCTCAACTTATAGCCCGCTCATTTTGTAGTGCCATCTAGTTTTCTATTGGTTTTGGCATATTTCTGATCTACGCTGTTTTCTTGGTGTATCGGCATTCCTCTCCTGCTTGTTCCATGATAACACCTAGTAGCCATGGTGACCTCTTCCCATCAGGAGTGCCATATGCCTGTTTGCTTCCTATAGCATACAAAAAAACAACACAAGTCACAATCACGTGTTTTCATAGTAAGGCTGCCCCCACATTGGGCGGTAGCGATATCGCCGCGACATGTCAGCCTTACTGTCGGGCCGTTTTTAGTATTTTAACTAAAGCCTTCTAAATCGGGCCTAATATTTACTTGTTAATTTTTAATAGCAGACAACTAGACTATTCTGGATCAAACCATGAGGCACCCATAGTAGTCCTTTAACCTTAGATCACTCACCCTCAATTCCACTAACCTTTTTTCCTGTTTCAGCCACACAGCAAAAGAGCTTCTCAGAGCTACTCGAATCAAGATGCGTGGAAAAGGGCATTACATTTGTGCCCATAGCAGGAAAGAACAGAGAAGGCAGACCTATTTACAAGATTGGAGATCTGCAGTGCTACGTCATCAGAAATGTGATCATGTATTCTAATGACGGGGGAAGGAATTTCTCGCCAATAAGTATGGATAGGCTGTTGAAGTTGGTGGAAGATTGAATATAGTGTAAGGAGACAGTTTTGGGTTTTATTGTGAAGGATTTGGTAGGGTTTTAGGTGTAATCGTAGTAAAATATATGCTTTTAAAGGTCAAGTTGTTACAACAACTGCATCGTCGCTTATCATCAGATAAATTGCAGCCAAACGTTGGCCTATTCGTAAGTACATAAAAATTGTGCCAGACCAGTGTGATTGTGCAGTTGTTGTTGTAGAGATTGTGTGTTTGTGTGAATTGTACCTCCGTTGGTACAATTCCATTTGTTCTACTAATAGAATAAATAGGAAATTTATATATTTAGGTATTTTTAAAATAGTTGTACTAAATGTACGTACATCTTACTTATTTTAATTTATGACGTATAATTATATTTATGAATAAATGAGTATCTGAGTATCTGAAAAGAATTCCCAGTTGTAACAGTCGCGTCAGTCTCAAAAGGATAACAAACAAAGGGTAAAATGCAACAATATATTAGTAAAACAAAATAACAACGATAAAATAAAATATGCATGCATATCTATAACTAATTTGTTAGTATATCTATAAAAATATCTACAAAGCGAACAGATTTTGTAAGAGTTTTAAACACATCATTTCCAAAGTTAGATCTAAAAGTATTCGAAGTTTTGTATTCGATTTTACTTAACAACAACTTTATTATTATAATCAATATAAGTTAGCTACGGTATTTGCTGAATTATAGTTAACTGGTTTTAGATCAGAATACAGTTAGTGTAGGTACTTTTGCGTTTCCAAAAACCTATATACATTTTTGTTGTCATTGATGATTTGAATTTTGAATTTTGTACACAAACAAAATGATAATTTTTATTATTAGCATTTTAGTAGGGGTAAAATGAAATATTATGAAGGAAAGAAGTTTACAATAACTTTAAATTCGAGTTCTTTGGAATTTTGGCAAGTTTTTTCACATGGTTTTGGTTACGACTAGTAAATTTGATCTAGATCAAGATGCACACAATAAAACATAATTATGATAGTAATATAAATAACAAAAATAAATTCGATACATGATTTACATAAAAAAGCTTATATACCAAATCTTGTAAATAGAGTTTGATAAACTTTTTGGTGGGCGAATTGTGACAGTTATAAATTGGATTCACTATAAATACTCATACGTAAGGTAGTAGGTTAAGTAGCAGGCGGCGGGCTGAAGGGGAACAACGGCCATTTGTAAGTAGAGTGGGTGTGCCTTGAAACATGAACCAGTCAAATACAAATCAATGAGACTATAATAGGCCCTTTTGTTGTTTTATTACAGCGACATTAATCGTATTGTACGCCAATAGGCTCGTGTCGTGCTAAGTTTTTATTACAACACAAATTTATAATATTCCTCAAAAAATAAACAGCCGTGAAAACAAAAATTCAATATCACAAAAAATGACAAAGTTACAAGCATTTTAAAATACAGGAATAGAAAGAGACAGTGCAAACGTGCAGTGACGTCAGTTCTTGCTCCTTCAAGTGCCTCATTACTAAGCTGTGGTAGCTTTATATACAATCTCCTTGGCATGTGACGTCACTAACGTGCGTTTTCATAGTAACTGGGGAAGCTCTGTTTTGCGAGAAAGGGACAGGCGATGCCCCCTCCAGAAACTTTAAAAGCTCATTACTCCGTGATTTATTTACTATTGTTTGTGATACTATTTTTTCAATTATTGCATTCATTTATAACCTACTTTATGAAAATAATATTACCTAAGTTGTTAATTTTTAATAGCAGAACACTAGCCTATTAACGAGTATTTAGTTTTAAGACTTATTGGTTATTTTTTCCGTTTTCATTCTGGTATAGCTCTGTCTGTACAGTGGTGGCAAGCAAGTCACTGGTATTATGGCGCGCTATACTATACTATGGCAACACCCACATATCGTACAAACGCAAAAGTTTGACCTTTATACAGCTTTAATCAAGCTCTGTTGGTATCTATATGCTCTGAAGCATTGGACACCATTAGCCACCCCAAGGGTAAAGTTGCACACAGACAAAGCGTAGTTAATAGGTTTTATTACTAAGCAGTAACGCGTCCAAATGAATCCTGTAGCTGCTAAAGAACCAGCCTGGGTTGTGGATACCTTGTCCAGAGGCCTTCGGTATTCGTCGATGGAAGCACCTACAAGAGCCTGTGAATATATTTGTGGTCTTAAAAATAGGTAGTAAAAACTTCATTCGTAAACTCCACAGTGCTAGGTGCACGTTTCTTTTTGCGTGCATAAAAGCTCGTGCATGTGCATGCGCAGATCAAAATAATGTGGGCTTGATAATACAAGGGATATACATACTGCAGACCTTGTTCATGCTTATGGATGCCTTGCTATAAATATCTGTCATGTTGAGCCGAGTTTTACATTGGTACCTGTTGAATTTCTGTACGAAAATAGTTTTTTTATTACATACCAAGATACAATACAATAAAAAAATACTCGAATATGCCTATGAATATCTATTCATATTTTATACCTGTTACTTCTGTTAGCATAGATATAGTATAAATATTAACTTTGTTAGATACATGAAACGATACCTTTTTGTGTTGTGTAGTTTTTTATCACATGCCAGTGTCCCATAGCCGGGTCTGCCAGCCAACCCCACCAATGATGCCAGGAAAATGGAAAGAAGTAAAATATGCAAAGTAGTGAAGGAGATGTGCACAGAAGTTAGTCATTAACATACTTAACATAGAAGATAGAAACAGAAATAATAGAAAGATCAAAATTAACAATATATGTATATTTCCCAGTAAAAAGGCGTTACAAAAATAGACATCTATTATTTAAAAAATATATATTTGATAATGATCGTTCCTTATAATCATAGCAATGAAATGTAAATACCGTAATGGTATGTTATACAGATATTATTTACGACTTTGAAGGGCCCCAACATTTTTGGCAGCCACGAAACGAAACGTGGTCAAACTGAATAGTCCAAATATTTGCAAACGATCGACATATCGAATGACTGGAAAGTGTGCAGTATTCCAAAATGTACCCGAGAGCCTGATAATTTAACTAGCTTGTACTTTAACATATTTTGATAAAATTATAGAGGTAGACAGACAGTAGACAAACTTACAAATCGTTTTATTAACTCGTCATATAGATAACAAACTTTATACGTAACCTTGATTATCACAGATGTAGATAGACGAAAGCCACAATCTCTACAGCACCAAATAAAATTTAGATAAACGGCGATAAGATGGGCTAGTATCAGATGAATACCTCCATCCATTCACAAAATATTCAAATTCTATGTAAAAATGTAGGTTCTTGAACATTTTTTAGAAAGACCCATTTTATTGATACCTCTGTTACTTTAAGCATTTTTATACAACCTGCGATTGTAATTCTTAAACTTATAAATAAGCACAGAGTATTATGTTAGTCTTTGATCCCATAGCATGCACTTCATTGAATGTGTATCTCGAATATTTTGTGATTGCATGCCAGGCCCATGATAATATTTATAACCTCAAATATAAATTTCTTTAAAACTTGTGCAAGTTTTAAACAAATTTATATTTGAACATTACTGGAACAAGTCTGAGTATCTAAAAATAAATAAATAAATTAGAATACCTAATTATAATACTATCCCATTGAGATTGAAATTACACCTAAACCAAAAATACATTTGACTAAATTTTTATATTGACTTCCCATCCTAATAAATTGAACCTAAGGCAGCGAAATAACGACGTGAAATATTTCCTATGAATAATATAATAATAAAATATTAAATAATATAATATTTCTTGTTATTATTTGTCTATGATAACAAATTTGGGTATTTTACGGTTTACGAGATATTTGCAAGCAATTCCGAGCTGACACTGAAATATTATCGAAACCAAAGTCACCAAGTCCACCCACACACTCATCGAAAATAAAATAAGAGAGAATTTGCTAGAACTACCCATTTATAGTTGCATCATTTCTTGTTGCTACTTTCAAGTTCCCGTTTATAATTATATGCTCTGCCTACTTGGTAACAGTTGATTATTGCTACAAAAATGTTAACATAGAAGAGACTGTAGTTCTTCGGAATTATGACGAGAGAATAACGGGCCCAGATGAGACCCGTCACCGCTAGGGAAACGGACTGCGGGAGAGATAGGAGGTGGGCAGGACGATTTATGTCCCCCAGGCCAGCTATAACCAACCCCTGGAAATTTTAACATAAGATTATGTATATTATGGACTTGGACATTGGTAGGTAACTCAACTCGCAGATCAGTCTTTGTGATCATAAACCTGACCTGAGTCAGGATGTCCAATGAAAAGGAGCTCTGCACTTACCCACTTGAAGGCAGGAGCCCAAAAGAATATCGTTTTAGGGCCTAAAAAGAAAAAAAAAAACGTAAGTTAAGCTAAGAACAAATTGGTTTTAAAGGGAGGTGATATTTTTCACACTTACCAGCAGGATGGTCCCATAAAGGACGCATAGATTTGGGGACGAATTTATCGGCAACAGCAACAACGCTTCTGTAGATGCGGGACATTTTTCGCTGTCTAGAGTTGTTGAAAGTTTTTACGCAATGAAAACTGATGGTCTTATTAAGGCGTAAAAATAAAAGAAATTAAAAAAATCACGCCTTTGTTTTTAGTTTTATTTACATAATATCAATTTTGTCAACTTAATCAAATTGACAATGACAAACAAACGCATAAATAGTTTTTGTTCCGCAGACTGTGATTTGGTCAATTCATAAATTGTTGCTGCCACAGTATCTACCGAAATGAATAGGTTAGGTCACATAGGTGATGGATAGTGACGAAATGCTGGATTTGGCGGAAACAGGAGCCAAAAAAAAGAGATAGCTAATGTGACGAATGGTCATCGTAACCAAAACCAATGAAAGTGGATTGCAGCTTCAGTGGAAAATAAAAAAATCTTTAATGGTTTTGTCATTTGTGAGACGATGCTGGGTAGTGTACCTAGAGTGTACATTTTTGAGCAATCGTTAAACGGGCTTTCTTATTAGCATGTAATTATGGTAGATTGACACCTTTTACGACTTTAAATTTTCTAACAGTACACGTAAACCATAAACTACCCATACAAATTATATTTAATAATTCATAATGTTTACCTACCATTTTATTAGTACCCTCTGTAACTAGTGTAGGTTCTTTACTTAAAGTAATATGATATATTTACTTGAATACCTATTCCTATTAAAAATAAATAACAACAATTACAATAAAGATCTATAAAAATATTAGGGTGAGGTGTTAAAGACTGTAAGGAATATAAAATAGATGTATGATTTTTTTTAGTTATGTGATATTACAATTCATAGTCTAGTTTAAAAAAATACTTATGAAGATATTTTTTTAACTGAGCCTATTTAACTACAACAATAGTGAAACTACTGGGCACATGAGACTTTAACGATCTAATCTCGCAGTCTAGAAATCTTATTACTGGACTGTGTGATGTCTCAGGATGACGTGCGCAGTGCACTGTCACGCGAAACTTTAATTTAGAGTTCCGAGTGACACTGCATCTGCAATGGGCGGCCATGACGCTTAACACCAGGCGAACGACAAGCTCATTCGTAACAAAAAAAATAACAAGAGCAACCCCAGTGTCTATTCCTAATACATTTGTTAATAAAACCCCCCATCTAAAATTCTATATAAACTGATCACTGCTTCTCCTTATTTTTAAGATTCTGTTGATGCTTAACCGCTCGCCCAATCTGGTAAAGGTTGATTATAGCTACAAACACGTTTACAGAGAAGAGGCTGTAGTTTTTCGGGATGATTACAAGAGAGTAACGGGACCAGATGATGCCAGTGGCTGCTAAGGCACAGCACTGTGGGATTGATAATGTCTCGACAGACCGGTTTATGTCACCCAAACCCGCTATCACCAAACCCTGAAAGTGTTAATATGATGTAAGAATGTGGAAAGTTGGGGTAACTTTTAAATGTATGAACAAGGCTACTTTTCCATGAACAATATTAAATCTTTCTATCAATATATTTTTTAAGGAATTAAATGAAAACCACCTATTTCTAAGGATAGCTCTTTATGCAATATGCCTAAAAATATTCAACAAAATCCAACATTATGGATGATACTAAAGTAGTTTAAACAACATTGATGTTGCTCCTATACTATGTTTATGTAAGATGTCACCCATATCTCTATGGAGTTTTAAGATAATAAGGGCAATATTGAGGTCACTGATAATGTCAACTAAGATTTAAACCATACTGGGTTACCAAATGAATGATTTGGAAAATTTTAATATTGTTCACAACAAAAAAGAACATTCATAAATGAACCCACATGTAAAAGTAAAGCCACAATAATAATAAAACATTCAGTAAAAATGATTTTCCTTAGGTTAAATGATTTAATCAATACAGGGGCCATACTGTGAACTCTTAGTGCAATTAAAACACCCTGTACTGGATCACTTGACAAAATCCTCATACAAAAAAACCAAGCGATACAATATAGGCTCTGTTTTGAATCGCGCTAAGAGCTCACAGTATGCCCCCAGACTTGCCTTTAAAATTTTGACATGCATTGGAAGAATTTGAAATAATTTAACTTTGAAGTGGTTTTGCAATAATTAGATAAATGTTATCCTTTCCATAAAACATAATTTGACAGCCTCCGTGGTGTGATGTTTGAGCAGGTTGGCTCATAACCAGGAGGCGGCAGGTTTGATTCCCGTGACAAGACAAGTATTTGTGCACAGAAAAAAAGTGCAAATATGTGTTCTGTCTGGGTGTTGTAGGACCATGGTCCTTGTAGTTCCTGGGTCCCTAGATACAGGGAGTCCTAGTTAGGATCCAGGATCTATATATGTGTATGTTGGGTGTTATTTATAATTGCTTTTGTTTATTTATAATTTATAAGTCTGATAACCTTTATCCAGCCATTGCAAAATTGGCCCTTAATTGTGTGATGTAGTTATCACACTTTAGGAACATGTACTGTGACACCAAAAATATAACCAACATAATCCTTGTCAAGTTACGAATTTATAATGGAAGAAGGCATTATAATATTAATGGTAATAGTCACATCCCACATCACATCATTAGCAGGAAGTCATCCACTGCTAACACAGGCCTCCCCCACAAAACGCCACTTTGGTTGTTTATCATAGTTTGCCATAATATGCATGCCTGGCAAGCTTCTTCATGAGTGCAGAAGATTTAGTATACCGAGAAGAATGCTGCTGCCCATTCCCTGGATAATCCTTTAGCCGGCTCTTACAGCACTCGCGGGAAGAGATGGAGTGGTCACACCAAGATATGGCATGGTGGTAAAGGTCACATCAAAGATATTTTATTGGTTTCAGTTTAGTAGAGTACATAAGATCTAGAGGCCTGTATGCAGCAGTGGACTACTACAGGCTGATATCTAATTACAGAGATAGTGCCTTCATAAGTATATCCTAGGTAATCAAGTGTCAATTACGAGATTTACAATGCTATGGTATTTGCACTGTTATCCACTTTTATCATTGGCCTCAGACAAGGTCCTAAGTACCTATAAATAGTACATGACCTTGATAACAATTTCCGCACTTACCCATTTGAAGGCAGGCGCCCAGAAGAATACCGTTTTAGGTCCTATGCGGGAAGAAAGTAAAATTTAGGTATAATTTTGAAGAGCTAATATAAAAATACATTGTAAAAAGTTAATTTACACTTACCAGCTTCGTGATTCCAGAGTGGACGAAGTTTTGTAGGGACGTATCTGTCGGCAACCGTAACAACTGTTTTGTAGATGCGAGACATTATTCCTTTCTTGTTTTTGGTCTTGAGTTTAACTGTGGGAAAGGAAAGGTGGTCGTGGCGACGGAAAGGAAAAGGAATCAAGAGATTTCAGAATTTTTACATGACCACTCGAATCACGGCTGTGGCTAGTGTTGCCAACACTGATTCGCCAAAGCGAGCTAAAGTGTCCCAAAAATGAGCTAAAATTATCAGAAAAAAATGAGCTAAACCAAGGAAATACCAATTTCTGTCACTATGAAAACGGTTCTGCAGCATTGACACGCTTTTTACACTTAATGAATTAATATATCAGCCCTCTCGGGCTTTAACTCGCACTGATAATAATTACAGTAGGTATGCTTTGAGCTTTCATTAATTACTACTGATAAATAAGATAAAACCTTTAGAATAAATGATTTTAATCAACAAAATTCAAGCAATAACGTATGGTAAGAATAACAACCACATTGACAGATTGCCTGTCATACAAATAGCAATATCGCTTTTAAACTACATATAGAAACTAAGAAGTTTCTATATCACCACAACTACTTTCAACCAAACCTGAAAAGGCGCCTTTGAAGGCCACATTCATCATAGAATTTTTGACTAAAGCGTTTCATTTTGACTAATATATCTATAGCACCACATCTCAAGTCTCAAATAAAAAAAAATATGGCTAAAAAGTAGAATTTTAGGAAATTTCCCTTTAATATGAGTTTTCAATATCAAAATTAAGACAATGTCAAAGACAGACACTTTTTTGGCTACAACACTTTCGTTTGTATATTCCGAAAGATCACTGAGTAGGCGAGTAGTGGATGACTATGGCGGTGTTAGCGACGGGATTTTCCACATTCTATATTTTCCGATATGCGCAATCTTATAAGTTCATATTCTTAATTTTCCGGATAAGTACAGTTTCATACACAAAGCGAAAAACAATAATTTAGATATGTTAATAGAACATACACGAGAAAAATATAAATGCACCTAATGAAATAAGCAGCCAAATATCCCGAAAAAACGGAGCTGAATACCATTTTTAAGAGCTGCCGATATGAAAAAAGAGCTAGATTTAGCTCTAAAAGAGCTGATTTGGCAACACTGGCCGTGGCAAAAGAGCACACCAAAGAGTATAATTTACCACAGAGTACTTTTGTACATAGATAATTCACCAAAGAGCATACAAGTATAACGCTACGCCGTTGCCACCAGTGCTGCCAACTCAGTTTTTAAAAGATAGCCAGATCAGAAACAAAAATAGCTAAAAATAGCTAAATTTTTTGAAAAAATATAGCCAGAGTTTTGATGGTTTTTAATCAATAAATAAATAAATATAAATATATAGATAAATAATCAGTTACAAACACATCATCAGAACAACAAAAATAACAGAACAATAAAAAAAACAGAACTTATTATTATTATTCATTTTATTTACTAGCAAATTACAAGCCGGTTTCACTCTCATGCCAAGTGAAGACATGATTAGAAAAAATATGAACGTAAAATCCATGTTTGGTGAAAAACAGAGGAATATGAATTTAACGTTGATACATTAATAATAATTTCCCTCGTTTTTTTTTTCATCTTTCCTGGATGATTTCTGAGTTCCTATTTATTAAGTGCATGATTTTTATAATAAATATCATCATCATCATCATCATTAACAGGCTGCTCGCCTCCTGCATCCATCGGCTCCCCGTGGCTTTCACCAGGTCGTTGGTCCACCAAGTGGGAAGTCAGCCTACGCTGCGTCTTCCGGTTCGTGGTCGCCACTCGAGAACCTTTCTTCCCCATCGGTTGTCAGTTCTACGAGCGAATAATATAATAAATATCAGTAAAACAATATTAAACAAAATAATAGGTATAACAAAACAAATTTCTATTATTTCCTTTATTTTTTTTATCATGCAACGGTGGCACGGCGGTGGAACCGGGCGACGAGCATTTCACAATCTTGCACGAGGGGCGTGGTCACTGGTCACGTATAACGTGGTTCAGTAAAGGTGAGAACTGAAAAGCACAGACATTCCTATTGCTGTCTCCCTCCTTCTGCACTTAAACACAATGATGAAAGAGGGAAAACAATGGTTTATTGTTTTCGACAGAATCGATTCTTCAACGACATGCGTTTTTTTTAATGTTAGCCAACATTAAAAAAACGCATGTCATCACTGTTTCCGCGAAACGCGGCACAATTTTGCCACTAACCGTGAAGGGATAGTCACTCAACTTCGACCTCGGTCAACTTCATAAAGTTGACTTTCCCAGCAGTGTAGTGGCCGCTTTAAATGCTAAAAGATGGCTATTCTAAAGCGGCCACTACACTACACTACGTCAATTGTTTTTTTCTTTAATCTGTATCTACCTACCTACACCTACACCGACACCTCTACAGCGGTTATTTTCTCTATGACCTCTACCTTACTCGCAGTGATGCCAATACGGCACTTTTAGAGCTAAATTTAGCTCATTTTTCACATCGGCAACCTCCTTTTTGTTTAGGATATTGGCTCCTTTATGTTTCATTAATTATTAAAAAATGAAAACACGAGGATTGTCTATTCGAAGAAGTGCTTGTAATTCATAGAGTAAAGTAATATATCGGGGGATGTAGCTTGTACACTAATTCTTGTCTTGTAGCTTTATTATTAAAACGCATTAATTCACTTATTTTTGGCTGTGTTGTCAGTTTTTCGCTACAAGTACAAGTTTCTCGCTACAACTTGTAGCTATGTAAAACGAGACCCTAGTACTTTCTCAAGATTGGTTGAAAGAAGTAAGTAATGACAAGCCTAAACCAAAGCATACTGTAGTTATTGTTGATGCGAGTTAAATGCCAAGAATGCTAATTTATTGAATCACTTATAGCTCAAAAAGCATGTTCAAGCTGCAGAACCGTCTTCATCGAGACAGAAATTGGTATGTTTTGATTTAGCTCCTTTTAATTGATAGCTCTTTTTTTAGTTCACTTTAGCTCTCTTTGGCGAGTCAGTGTTGGCAACATTGCTTACCCGAAAAAAAAATAAAACAAATATGGGCGCCGATGTGTGTGAAATGTGAATTTCTTTGTTTATTTATTTGTGGTTTAACTCTTTTTTGCGTTGACTTTCTGTTTTTATTTCTGTGACTTTTCAGTTCTTCACTCATGTGTTTTGTATATTAATTTGATTTTTGAACATGGGTACCAGCACAATGGGAAGCGATTTGCATTCCGATAAACAAGACAAGCTACTCAAGCTCCAAGCTCGTAAGAAGGAATTGGAGCAGATGCTCGCAGCCAAAAATGAGGAGCTATACAAATTGTGTGTCCAAGAAGTGCAGCTCACAGGTATCGTACCTCCAGAGGCGCCATTGAGTCCTGAAGTGCCACAAAGAGAAAGACTAGGCAGTATTAGAAGCGCCAACAGATCTACAGACGGAAACGATGTCCATGACGGTTCCGATACTTCTTCTAGACGACTTAGAGCCGGTCCAATGCATGACTCAGATTTGAATTTACGCAAAAACATTTCTCACAGGTTATCTACGCCGTCGATATCAGGTGTATCAGCCAAAAGTGGTCATCCCAGATTTATACGACGACCTGAGACCAGTTGTTCTAATTTTTTTCCATCACCACCTCAAGAGCGAAATCCTGATACATTTTCTATACATACTTCTCATACATATCCAGCTTTAGCAGGATGTCAAGAGTCTGCCAATGAAAATCTCCAAAATGATGTTCCACCAAACACAATGTATCGCCACCACACAATGACAACTGAGTACATGAATAAGATTTACTATTCTAATAATGCACCTGAAGCTCAGAATGTGTCACGACTAAGAGAGACCCATTTCAGCTCAAGTCATCCAGATATAACCACACATTACAATCATGGTAATATTGCGCCTCACCAAATGCCGAATGGAATGCGTAACACACCTTTGTTGTACCAGTATGCTTCACACTTAAAAGCTCAGAACCAGCATTTAGGAGGAATAGCTCATCACCATCAAATGCAGGGGCAATCAAAACGTCGCCAAGAAGGTGTCCGTCGCAATATGTTACAGAGGACCCAAACTTACCATTTAACTTCACACAGTGATTATAACCAGCATTTAGAAAATATGACTGATAATTACCGACCTCCACTGCCCGTGTACCAGCATCGATCTCAACCTGACATTCAAGATCCACCTCACATTATTGAAAGAGTTCCTGTACCTAACACATTGCCTTTACGAGAACACAATATGATAAGAAATCCTATGCATTTACAGTTGCAAGTATCTACAGATGATTATCCCAGAGATGATCGACGGCCATACCCTGATGCAATGAGCCCTGTTAGTATGAAGTCGGGGTATTCAAATTTTGATTCAGTTAGCATGAATAAATACTCACCCCACTCTCCTAATGAAATGAGAGTAAAAGAGAAGGGGTGGTGTGAGACTTCTTTAGATTCACCAACAAAATCTGAAGCACCTCTTTTGAAAAAGAGCTCCAGCTTAAAAAGGACTTCAAGTATAGGAAATTCTCAAGCATATGAAATAATGATCTCTTCAGGGAGATGCTCGGCAATGCAAAGCCCTAACCATCTGCCTCACAGTCCCCCTGTCATGTCTCCAAGTGCTGTATCTTTAGAATCACCCAAAAATTTGACTGTAATTGAACAAGGTAAATGTATACCATATAGAGAAGAGACTAAGCCATTTGAAATGTCAGATTTTTATAAATATTCTACAAAGTTTCGGCAAACAAATGGGCCAAAGCCGGCGATGGTGCATCCCGGACCAAGTGCTAACCCTTACAATAAATTACCAATGGAATTGCCTCAGTATGCTCAAGATCATTGGCATGGTCAAAATAATTAACACTATGCTAACTAAATAACAATTTTATTGTAAATTAATTTATGTTTAATGTTATTTAAGTTCATCTGCCATGAAGGCCAGGATTTTAGTTTATAATAATTAGCTCATAGTATGTACTTATACAATGTTTGTACACACCAGATCTCAGTACCAATGTACTCTCTGGGGTTTATTATAGAAGTTTACATGCACTAGGTGCAAGGTTTATGCTGCTAATGTAGTAGTCGTTAAATACTCGATACTTGTGACCATTTCAAATTATAGATTTATATTCATTATTATCTATAATAATGACAATAATGTTTGGATTTTACAAATTTGTATGTATTAGATCAGCCAAAGTGATAAAACTTAGTTTTGTATTATATGTGTACCTATGTTTAAATTAACCAAAATAACACTCTTGATACTAGCACAAATTAAGAATGGGTCTATATTAACTAACTTATCACGTCTTATAAAGCTGCTACCTTATCTTCTAAGTTTCTGATTGTTTCCCAAAGGATAATTTCAAAAATATTTGGATACATTTTGTGTTTTGTACTCTTGTTTGTCCCCACATGAGGGACAGATGGGAACAACCCTGAAGTATGCCTAATAAGAATGCTTGACCCACCGCTTTAGAAGCTACATGTTAAATCATACATATTTGTACCTGCTTAATATTGCAAATCTATATTATCTAACCACCACTGACCACTCTGGCCATTGGAAAATACTCAAATCAAGTGTTTTCCAGTGACTTGCTTTGCTTGTCTAGCCAACTGACATTCAAAAGATTTGGACTAAAACAATCGTATATGTATCATACTTTCCTACTAATATTATAAATGCGTTTGTTACCTCTAACGCCACAATGGGGTACAACGGCTGAACTGATTCGGATGAAATTTGGAATAGTGATAGCTTGAAACTAGGTACCTGCTCCTGACACCAGTCATGTGTGGAGCAACATTTTTGAAATCTAACGCAACAACTTGGTATCGATAATAACTCCAGAAATGGGATAACTTAACAAAATCAAATTAAAATAATTATTTAACTACTGTTTTTAATTATTACATGCTTACAAGGTAAAAAAAATTTAATAGTATCAAGATCGCTCGTGCCAACTACGTTAAGCACCGCGGCGAACTTCATTAATAAATAAATAAACCTTTATTTCTGTTTGTAGTACAAATCAATTTCAACATCACGATATTTTTTATTTTTATATTTTGTTTATATTTGTTAGAAATATCGGCACCGGTTCAACCTCTCTTTGTAACAGCCTTCGACAAAGGCCTCTAAGAATTCCCATTTTGTCCTGTTTCTTACTGTCCGAATCCATTCTGGACCAGCTAAACTTTTAATGTCATCTTCCCAACGTTTTGTCCGTCTTCCTACACTTCTTTTGCCATCCCTTGGGTACCATTCTGTTATTAATTTTGTCCACTTCTCGTTTCACTCTCTTTACATAATATTATGTCCTGTCCATTGCCATTTTAGTTTTTTACACACCGTTTTTTCATCCTTGAATTTTATTATGTTTTTTATATCTTTTAGTTTTATTTTGTCTCTTCTCTTAACACCAACTACACTTCTTTCTAAGCTGTTCTGACATATTTTAATTTTATTTGTTTGCTGTTGGCAAACTTCATAATTTTCAATAAAGAATATTTTTATTTGCACTCCTTACCCTTTAATAATCATCGAGAAATGATGTACTATCACGCACTATTCCCAGTTGCCACCCGGGGGCGGTCCATGTGGGGGCAACTGGGAATATACCGTGAAACCGCGGGGGTCGCAGCTAGTTGATATTAATATCACACATCTCAGTTGACACCAATAATACACACCATCATTATGTCGAGATTTTAATTTTAGGTACATTTTCGTTTTACTTTGTGGCTTAATATAATTAGTTGAAGTACATGTACCTATTTGTGTATTATAATTATTACTTATTTAGTATCTCAGCAACCTACGAGGAAGTTGCTCGATGTGCTGACATCATCCAAATTGCGAAATAGTGACATATTTAAATTTGGACATATTGTAACCTATATTTGTTAGTGGGCTGTAAAATGAGAAGTTATTTAAATCATGTGTATTGGGAAATTGAATCCTTGATTACGTGACCATATTTTAATTATAATATTGCCGTTTTGTGATATTTTTGGTACCTCTAGGTAATTCTTAGATACATTGATGGGTTTCACTATTTACACAATTTTGTGCACAAATCGTATTGTAGATCGATGCTCAGTGTTGAATCGGTACTCAAGTCAAGATGTCATCGAATTGTCGCTTGTTGCCAGTTGCATCGTTCTTTAATACGACCCGTAGAAACTAGGTACTTACATACATGTTTTGTATTCGTTTTTATTTGTTTTTCTTGTATATGGGTATGTATGCAATCCTCGTATACGACATATTATAGGAGATGACAAGTTCCAATCGTTACATTTAAGTAAATTATGTATGAGAGCTGTCTGAATATAGATAGTCCTGAAAATGATAATGGATACGCAATACTGATAAGAATTTATATTACCGTATTGTTACAAAAACTACCTATTTGAAACGATTGCAGCTTTAACTTGCTCCTTGCCTTTAATTTGTGATAAAATCATCATTGGTGTTCAATATCCATTACTTAGGTTACTTACCTATGTATTATTGCATATAATTATTAATGAAATCACGTAGAATACTGAAAGACTTAAAACAACTTGCCAAGCAACTATGAGCGTAGCTGCCATGTGCCTTATAACGTCCAAGTAACAAAATGTAGCATTTAAATTGTAAATAGGTAGTTTATTAATAAATTGGTTGATGAATAGAGGCTGGTATAGCTTCCCGCAAATGAGTTGAGCCTTCTTTGTGGCACCATTTCTGCGCCGATCACGTGAGCTAGCTCATTTGCCGGTAACTATTGGATTAATGTTCTAAACAAAGTTAAAACCTAAATAACAATCAAAAGTTTACTTAGTGAATATACATATTTGATGTAAAAATAAATGTAATAAACTTTTATATAAATGTTGGAGTTATTAATTAAATATTTTTAGAACGCGTGGAGCCGATGGATACAAAAGGCAAGCTGCTGCTCAAAGTGGCGCTCTATGGGGGAGGCCTATGTTCAGCAGTGGATGTCTTCACGCTGATGATGATGATGATGATTTTAAGGACAGGACAAGAGTTACCTCTAGTGCATACTTGAGGTAACTACCACGCCCACTTGAAAAATTCACATGTATAGGAATGGGATGTTTTTCAAGTGGGCGTGGTAGGCCAAACCTCAAACTATGAGGAATAGCGAAAAGTACTTCGATTTGGATGAATTCTAATACTTATTGCATCATTGGATTTTTGGCGCTGCCCGCCACCGGGGTCGATGGGGAAAAAAGTGCTATCCTAACCAGTAGCTTCAACAACGGCGCTCACCGGGGCCGGTGGCATAGAAAAAGTGTCATCGGCCCCGTTATAGTCGGATCGATGAATTCATCTCGGGGACCCCGGGGCCGATGGGAATTAGAGTCTCATCGACCCCGGTAGTGCTAGTGATGGTGCTAACAGGTAGGATGACACAAGTTAGTTTCATCCAGGGCTAGCTTATGGGAGGTAGGGTACCTAAGTACTATAATTTGTTATTTGCCCAATAATGAATTTAGAAATAAATGGGGTCTGTTTATTATGGTTATCTAACAAATGTGATTTTCTCACTTTTAGCGCCGTTAAATTAAAAAAAAAGAAAAAATTATTGGCGATTGTTTACCACATTTTTGCCAGCGTCATGTATTCTTATTTTTTCTTTTTTACATCAAAGTGATGTACCTACAAGAAATCCCATTTCTGCCATTCTAGTAACTAAAGTTAGAATAAGTTGGTAAGAATGGAAGTCTTTATTTTCAAGCTTTAGCCAAGAACAAGTGAACTCAATAGGACATGGCTAAAGGATTAGTATCCACAGGCTTAAAAAAATATTTCCAAGCATATTTTCACTGTTTTTAGTCAACATACATTGCCATTATGCATCCATGTGAGCTAACGTTTGATAGACTGCCATTCATCACGTCGCAGGTGCATTCTACACTGCAAACATGAATTCTGAATTTTTGTTTCTCATCTTTTAGGCTTAGGTTTACAATCTATAGGGATTAAAATGTATCTATAGGTAGGGATAACGGTTATTTTTTAGCGGCTAGTTTTCTGCCTTTGTTTGCTAGTAAAAACCAGCTAATATTGAAGATTATGATCGTAACAGTTTTCGAACACAAGTTCTTAAATTTCTTGTGATTACTTGTCCCACCTTTAAACTGTCATTGTTGGTCTTTTACATCCTGTAGTGGTTTATGTAGTACCTACGGGTACTTAGTAAAAATAAAACGGAAGAAGTATTATACTTTATTTATTTATAAGTAGTAAGAAGATCACAGAAATTAGACTAGAACAACAGTTTTAAATAGTACCCAATATAAATATATCAGTAAATTCAAATAAGAACATAGATCTTTAGACCACACTCAAATAATTGTCCTCAACACCTAGAGGCCTAAGATGTAAAACTAAAGATTAAAAAAAAACATAAAAACTGAAAACAGTTGAAATTATAGGTACCTACTAACTATTTATTATTGTGGTGGTTTATTCAACGGGTAGTTACATATTTTTAGGGTGAGACTTGTGTAATTTTAGAAAGAACTCTTGCAGGGATCGCTTGCCTGGGTTGAAACCACCACCGTTCAGAAAATAGTCATCACCACCTGAAAAAAAAACAATATTTTAAGTGCGAAATTGATGGATGTTTTACTCAGCACGCACACCAACGCCATGATTAATTTTATTTAGACTGGCCTGATAGCTCAGTCGGTAGTAACTCTGCCTTCTGAACTGAAAGGTTGTGGGTCCAATTCCCAAACTCAGGACAAACATTTGTGTGATGAACATCGATGTTTGTTCCGTGTCTAGGTGTTGTATTGTAGGTATTCTATGTATTTACAAAGAAAAAGTATAAGTACCTACCTATTCTACCAGTTAGATATCTGGTTCCCATAGTACAACCTATGCTTAGTTTGGAGCTAGATGGCGCTGTGTGAAATGTCCACACATATACTACTAACCTACTTATATTAGTAAAACACGGAACGAGATCTGGGATCATCCCAGATCCCACGTTTCAGTAACACTATTCGACGATGCTTAGATTAATTTGAGGTTTGGTCTTGTAAAGTAGGTAAGCATATATTATTGTATACAATGGCGGTTATTGATCATTTAACTTTAAACTTACCTGCACCGTTAATCTGTCCATTGATGCAGCCCTCGTCCCACATGTTCACACAACGCTTCCCAGGGTTGAAGCCACCGCCGTTCAAGAAGTAGTCATCACCACCTGGGAAAGGAAAAAATAGTAGGTAATTATAATTTTCATCTGACACCAGAGCTATAAAATTAAGATAGGTAATCTGAAATCAGTGTAACACAAAAATACAATTAAGTAAAACTATGGTGGCATAGCATAAAGCCATAGACTACGGCTTAGAGTGGCAATATGGCATAGAATACTTAGGTAGGTAAGAAAAATAAAAAACGGAACAAAAAATAAAATATAAAATACTGAACTTAAGTACCTATAGCCCACGCCTGAGTAAGTACCTACTTATATATCTATTCTGTGACCAGAGCTCGTCACGGTATCCGATGCGACGAATGCTGGAAAACGACGGTACCTACGGCATTCACAACGAGCTTTGAAGTCTGACGCAGTCAGTTTCGCGTTGGACGGCGATGGATGATGAAATTGATCATGGCATAGAGTTAGATTTTAGTGTTATCATTGCAAGATATAAGTAAGGTGGACGAAAGTAGCGTCACCCACTAAAATAAACGTGACGTGACACAACAGTCAGGTATTATTTGCATGTGATTGGTAGAACCTTATCACAAAAGCATGTAATATATGATCTAACATTTGATAGTGTTGGTGATAGTGATTTTTGATGAATAGGCGTGACAGGATCAAACGATTCGCTCAATTTATGGAACAGTAGCTTCTCGGGGGCAGGGGCACCGTAAGCTGAAAAGCTGAAACACACATCTAGAGAATCTAGACGCACGGAAACACGGCATCCGTATATGGTAGAAATTTCTAGAATACGTACAAAGCGTTTTGATTCCTCGTTTATAATTCGGACAGCAAAGGAATGGGACACCTTACCAGCGTCATTGTTTCCTGACAAATATAATCTGGGAGTTTTTAAGGCTAGAGTGAACCGGTATCTTCTAGGCAAGCATGCTCCATCGTCGACCGCGTCGTCACTTACCATTAGGTGAGACCGTGGTCAAATGTTGGTCTATCGTTGATAAAAAAAAACCACGCGATTGGACTGGATTGCCATAATCACTGCGCTTGGCAGGCGGCTTGGTGATCTCATTGTATACGTACCTACCTCTTACCTACTTAGTTTTGTATTTATTATCTTAGTTATTTTTATTATTAATCTTTGTGAATTGTATAATTTACTTATTTATTTACTTAAAGGGAAAAGTCAAGTTCAATTTCTTTACTTGGTAGAATTACGATACGGTGCTATAGGTACCTAGTAGGTACCTACCTAAATAGGCACTTAATTGGCGTGTGTTCTAAAGTCACCTTGGGTGTTTAGGTACCTATACCGAATTGTTGAGATATTAGATTAGGTACACTACCTATCTTATTTAATGATGCATAAAATGACCATTATTTTAGTGATACACTCATCAACTGTAGGTGGTACATAATCTGCCATATTTAGAATCTGTCGTAATAAACAGAAATCATCAGAAACCGAACAATCGTAATGAAACACCAAACTACCTTTTAGGTGTTAACAAAACGTGCCCAAAAGCAGTAAGTAGAGACCTAGGTACCAAACAAAAACACTGTTTATAAAATATTTTAACGATATTTCACAATGTTTATGTTTACCTTAGTGAGTGGTTTGAATATAAAGTTGTATTAGCCTGTTCAATAAAACGCCTATTAAAATTCATGTATTCCTACGAACTCACGGTTATAAAACTTTTTTACTGAGATTGAATATTCATTATTTTTACAAGTATTGGATAGTCTTGCGCTTGCCCACACTTCTCCGTGACTTATTCCTGCTTTCACATCCCTATCTCTACTAATAGAGAAACGTGCAACGTTGTCTTTCTGTTTATTTGCGTTGGTTTTTACCTAAAAAGTCTGAACAAATTTGGGTTTAAATGTAAATTTGGACAATAAAGTTAAAGTTTGGGAATGGTTAATTTTTCGAGTACTTACCTATCCATACACATAAAACCCATAAAATATGTCTCAATATAAATATAATATAATATAAAACCCAATCTGTACCTACCTACAAGTTTATTCGAATTTCGAATGTACCTACCTACATTACTGTAGCTGTCGAGTGTCGAAATATATTTGATAGGCCTGCACTTGCCTACTGTCTCGCCTCACCATGGCAAGTGACGATGCGGTTAAGTTTGTTTACCGCTAGGGGCACTGGTTGCTGAATTTCATATAAATATTTACGATACCTGACAGCGAACAATGCGCAATCAAATAAACTCTTACACGAGTTTACACTGCACTACCTACCTCTAGGGGTACAGTGCAAGCAAGCAAACAAACAAAGTAGGTACTAACCTGCTCCGTTGATTTGTCCATTGATGCAGCCCTCGTCCCACATGTTCACGCACCGCTTGCCAGGGTTGAAGCCACCGCCGTTCAAGAAGTAGTCATCACTCCCTGGAAAGGGAAAAATCTATAATTTAGTGAGAGGTTTATTGTGATAAGTTTGTATTGAATGGCTGCGTCATTAAATACAAACTTCGGGGCTCCCGTGGCTTCACCCATAAAATAAGTAGGTGACCTACCTAACTGATATTATTTCTACAGAAGCTTTGTTCTAAACGGTGGTTGACACACGCTACACGCGTTTTAGGTATGTCCGTGGACAAATTGTTCATAATCTGATCAGTGTAAAACTTGGGCTAAGTACGTATCTTCGTAGCCACTCATTATTTCTACGTGAGCTTTGTACTGTACTACGGTGGGTGTGAGCAGAACTTGAGCTTCGAACTTCGTAGCAACTTGGGTATTGTCTACGGAAGTTTTATACTACGGTGGATGTATGTAAGCAAAAATTGGGCCTACGAACTTCGTAGCCGCTCAAGTATTGTGTCTACGGAAGCTTTGTACTACGGTGGGTGTAAGCAGAGCTTGAGCTACGAACTTCGTAGCCGCTCAAGTATTGTGTCTCCGGAAGCTTTGTACTACGGTGGGTGTAAGCAGAGCTTGAGCTACGAACTTCGTAGCCGCTCAAGTATTGTGTCTCCGGAAGCTTTGTACTACGGTGGGTGTAAGCAGAGCTTGAGCTACGAACTTCGTAGCCGCTCAAGTATTATTTCTACGGAGGCTTCGTACTACGGTGCTTATATTATAATACATAGTACTATACACGGTTCTATATCGCATACATACAGTAAACCTACGTTAATAAACAAATTTAATTACTCACCTGCTCCATTCAGTTGTCCATTGATACAACCCTCATCCCACATGTTGACGCACCTGGATCCATCTGAAACATAAAAAAAATTACATAAGTAGGTACCTACACAGGTTCAAACCGTTGTTGTGCGGCTACCATCACCGGCTTTATTGAGCCTTTACATGATCCCTTTAAAGTTGTCTCATCATCAGCCGGAACACGTCTTCTGCTATAAGCCTTTCCATAGAACGCCATTTTGAACGACTACTTGCATCTTATATGACTGGCCGCGATTAGTTCGTCGGTCTATGGAGGGCCACCCTATATATGTTATATTGGTAAGTCTTCCTGTTATGGTCGCCACTCGAGAACCTTTCTTCTCCTTCGGTTGTCGATTCTACAACCGATGTGACCTGCTCATTGCCAGTTTAACGTGCTTATTTTTCTAAAAGCTATTTTGTCGGTGACTTTACTTCTTCCTGACGTAAAGTATAAGTTTAAGCTACACCCAGCAAACCTGAGCACAAAGCGTTTTACTTATTTACGCACAAATTTAACGACAGTAAAGTAACAACAAAATCAATTCTTGTAACTCACCGTAACCTCGCGGGTGCGCCACCAAAGTTTTACAATAAACAATGGAAATTACACTCAGGAGCAACATAAACGCCTTCATTTCGACGAAATTACAAAAAACTTAGTTCTTAACTATTTCGTTAGAAATTCCGACGAGTTACCGCCGAGTTTTACTTATATCGAATAAATATTGCGGCGATCGTCGATGCTTTTATACTCAGCAGGGTACTCGAGAATTTAATTAAGAATTATTGTCATCAAATAATCAAACTCTCCACTCGAGATAACTTTTAATGAAATTCATCAAAATTATTGGGTTAGGATTATGAATATGGACGTTATGAATGATGACACTTCTGGCTTGGGATATAATATATCCGTGCAGAAGCGAAACTAACGACGAATATCAGAAATAGATTAAATATTTATTTACTTATTTTTATTGAGTTATATAGTTATTTTATGCTGCTACTAGCCTTGTAAGGCACGTAATGTAATCAAGGATGCATTCATTATGCCTACCACTAGAATAGGTAAGTATACTATTTGTCACCATCCGTCACACCATTATTGTAAGTGTACGTACTGTTTTCGAGATTTCATGATGCACAATTATTACGGCTATTCCTTACTCCTGGATACAGCTAATTGACAAATGAAATTACACAAAAAGACGCCATTTTGAATGTATCCAAGGAATAAGACTTATTCCTTCACAAAATTGGTGATATAAGGGCTATATTCGCGTAACTCGGTTGTTCTCCGAAAGTTATACCTGGAATAAAATTTATTCTAGTTTGGTGAAATCGGGCCTTAGTAAGATAGCCAGTCTAAGTTATGAACGCAGGCTCGGAAACCTTGGACTATGTCCTGCAGGACCACAGAATTACAAGCTTAGCGTTAGCTATATATAATTCTATGTGCAGGAGGACCATTACCATAATATGCTCGGCATGCCGTCCGCCACGCCGCCTTGAACAACAATAGAGCGTTTTGTCCTGTCTATTCTACATTGTGCCGGATTGCTTGCACCTGTTGTGGGAAAGATAACTGTTTTTTTAAACTCGTATTATAATAAGCTTGCTATATAATATTTTGACATTAAGCACTATCTAATGTTGCCTATAATTATGCTTGCTTAGTATGTACAATAATTTAAAATTTATAATATTTTCTATACCTTGTCTAATATTGACTTGTAAAAGTGCTAAAAATAACCTATTTGCAATAAAAAAAATTGAGTTTTGAGTTAAGTCCGTGCCGGTGATGTCCCATCAGTCCTAGAACCTAATGGCTTGATGTGAGATGACGGCAAAAGACCCCACGGGATGAGTGATGACCCTAATTCCTTGAAAGATGGGGCTCTATGGGATGCCACATGTGTATATTAGACACGAACGCAGCCGCCATCAAGGCCGAAAACCTCAAACAGAACAAGTATGCACTTCTGGATAGGTCCTACTGCATATTTTTGTCGTTTGCCGTTGTTGAAACCACGGGTCTGCGATGGGGGCCGGCTGCCGTGGAAATTTAAGGGGACTTAGTTAAGCGTTTAGGAAAGTATCAGGTGACCAGATGCTGGCTAGTATTTTTGCAAAAAAAAATTGCATTTCTATTCAACGGCAACGTGCATGGTAATGCTGCCAGCATTCTGTGCACTTTCTAGTTACTTTTGGGGTTATTTTAAGAATTACGTATGTACTTATTTGTTTAAAATTTTAGATATTAGGTACCTATACATAGTTTAGTTTTGTTTTTAGGTCTGCTGTAGTAAAAGAGGTTAATGTACTACGTACTTTGTTAGGTAAATAATTATCTGGCAGGTTTAATTACTTAATCAAACAAATATTTTCATATCTAGAGAAAAAAAAGTCATGAATAAGCAAGTTTATTATCGTTCATCGTTTGTTATCGTAGGTATCACTAGTTTTAAAATATGGATTGTAACACTGTGGTATCACAATGACTACGGTATTTGATATCAAATAATACGTATTACGCCCGACGAGCACATACATAGATCCTGGACCTTAACTAGTATTCCCCGTATCTAGGGACCCAGGAACTACGAGGACCATGCTCCCACAACACCCAGACACATAACGAGTATTTGCGCTTTTTTTTCTGTGCACAATTATTTGTCCTGTCACGGGACTCGAACCCACCGCCTCCGGGTTATGAGCCGACCTAAGCTATAATATGTGTTCTGTGGCAGAGGCCTAAATGTTCATCAGTGGATTTCTTCAGTTTGATCAAGGTGATGACGTGTATGCTACTAACTAATAGCCTTTACTAGGTGGTAGGACTTTCCTTGAAGAGGCTGAAGACGTCCACTGCTGAACATAGGCCTCCCCCAGAGAGCGCCACTTTGAGCGGCTGCTCGCCTCATGCATCCATCCAGTATTTCACCAGATCGTCGGTCCATCAAGTGGGGGACCGGCCTACGCTGCGTCTTCCAGTTCGTGGTCGCCACTCGAAAACCTTTTTCCCCATCGGTTGTCAGTTCTACGAGCGATGTGGCCTGCCCATTGCCATTTCAACTTGGTAATTCTACTCATAATTCTCTCCATAGCTCGTTGCGCGACTTTGAGCTTACTAATGAGGCCAACAGTAAGAGACAAAGTCTCAGTTCCATAAGTCATCACTGGCAACACACACTGATTGAAAGCTTCGTTTTCAGGCTCTGCGGTATTTTGGATGAAAAAATAAGTCGAAGCTTCCCTTAAGGATTAGGTACCTACTAGGTAAGTACTAATAAATCCTCTAAAACTCTCATGAAGTTGACTTTGATGTGACTAGATAGTTTTATAAGTTACATCGGTTCAATTTGAATTTGTTTCCTTGATATCTTTTATTGCCTTCTCGAAACGTAAGTTTATCTCTACACGTTTTTAAAATACACAGACACTATGATAAAACCCAAACACTCATGTGTGAAGATTGAAGTGCTTATAATACGCGTAGGTGTTCCGTAGATATTCGAAACTGAATAATTTCCATTGAATTTTTAGCACTGCGATGCCTTCTGTAACATTTTTTTAAATGTATATGAATGACGTGACAGCTAGTCATTCACCTGATGTTAAGTGTCACGGCTGCCCATAATAGATTGCAGTATCATTCGGAACTCGATCCCGCAGTGTAGTAATGAGATTAAGTACTAGATCCTATACCTAAGTTTAGCTAAATACACACATACTTTGTCTATTGCCTATTACTAAAGAGCTATGCTATCTTTGGAGTGCACTTGAAGCCAAGGTAATCGAAGTCTGAGTTGGGAGCAAAAAAAGCACGCTGGTGCAAACATTTTATTTTTTCAGTAACGACTCATAATACTAATCTTATTCTTATTCTTATTCTTATTCCGAGTGGGGGCGATAAAGGCCTGCACTGACGTCCCGCTTGGGGTGTATTGTGCATTTCCCCCTGCCAGCTCAGTTACCCTAGCCAACCTAACTCCTTGAAATATCGGAGCACAGCCTTGGGTCGCTGACATAACTGTTCCAGTGATGATGATGGTGGTGATAATGACAAAGCAGTCAATACGGATGAGCCCAAGCATGCCGATGATGATGAGCGATTCTTGTGATTGGCGGGTTCTGACATCTCAGCTCGTAGACCCGTTTTAATTCTTGCATCTTCCGTGGCTTCGCAGTGCAGCAGCACGTGCTCCACGGTTTCTTGCTCCTGCATGCAACCACGACACAGAGGACTGTCCGTGTCTCCGATTTTGTGCAGATGGTAGTTCAGGTCGCAGTGCCCCGTCAAGATACTTACCATAAGGCGGAGGTCCTGCCTAGCTAACTTTAGTAGGTTATTTGTTACATTCTTGTTTAGGGACGGAAACGTCAACGTCATTTTTGCATGTCTGCAATCCGTTCTTTTGTCCCAGAGCTTCTGTTGTTCTTTTTCCGAATAACGACCAAGTAGATTCCTAACTTCCATCGCAGTCGGTTTACAGAGCTCCATCACATCTTTGCCGAAAAAAAAAATACTAATCTATACTTATAATAAAACTGTAACAGGTCGGAATATGTACATTTGAAATTTTTTTTGGAAAGCTCCTTAAATCGAAGCTGAAGCCAAAACTATAGTTTTTTTTCCATTTTTATGTCTGTCTGTCTGTATCTTGGCTGAGCATCACGCCAAAACTACTGAAATGTATTGGCCCCATTTCCTTGTTTTATAGCGTGGTTCGCAATGCTGTAGAGCGTTTATATTTTAGCTTTTTGGTATACCGCCGAATATGACTCCCTTCGGTCAAAATGCAGGACCAATAAAGATCGCTTTGTATTTTGCTGGAATCCAGAACCTAGAAAATCGCCTACGTCGTCCTCATTGGCTAGTCTCGACAACAGCTACAACTGTGTAAGGTACAAGTGTCAGTTTTTTTTTTTTTTTTTTTTTTTAATTCTATTTTTGAGGACCTTTAAACAACATGTAAGTGTCAGTTAAAACAAACTTTTATACTTATTGCTTTTTAAGTAAAGGCAAAATTTGAAGCTTGAAAGTGACCGCAATCGTATACCTACTGGTTGGGGCAATGAAAGAGGCGGTATGTGTAAAGAAAAAAATGTATTCCACAATAACTAGTATCCTCTGATCGAAGCTAGAGTATCATATTACGAAGAATTTGTGTGAAGAAGAAGAAGTGTGCAAGCACTTACTGTGTTCCGGTTTGAAGGGCACTGTAGCTAATGAAATTACTGGGCAAATGAGACTTTATGATCTGATCACTCAGTCTAGTAATCTGATTACTAGACTGTGTGATGTCTCAGGATGACGTGCGCAGTGCAGTTTCACGCGAAACTTTACTGTTTTAAAGATCCGAGTGATACTGCAACTGTTATGGGCGGCCGTGTTGCTTAACATCAGGTGAACGACTAGCTCGTCACGTCATTTAATCGCATAAAAAAAATGTCTTCTACCGTAACTGGTTACGAGCCTCCGGTTTGGTACGTGGGCGAAGAGTATATTTTACCTGGGGTTTGGGGTGATTTTCAAGAATCTCTAGGTAGATAACGCTGTCGACCCCGTAAGTGGGTTGTATAATAAAAGGTGAAGCATACATTTGGACAGCTATGGGATCACTTCTTAGGGTGGCTTAAGAAGACTAGTTTCTTGGTATATGTATATCTAGCTTGGTTTTGGGTACAGATGTGGGGTTCAAATTTTGTACCTATAGGCTATACTGCACCCACGGGAAGAGATGATGTGGACAAATTCTCAAAGCCGATAGCTACCCCAACCCCATATGTGAAATCAGTTGATTCCGCTAAGCAGCCGATACTGTCATACTGCTGTAGAAAATTAACCTTTAAAATTTAAACATAACAGAAAGAGAGCCGTTTTAAACATTCATAATAGCGACGCAACCCTAACGGTCTACGTCTATATAACACAGAATAAGTAACAATTATAGTGACAAGCGTATCTATGAGTAGTCTCTTGATTTAGTTTTATACAGACCGGACGATAAGCGTGCGAGACAAAAAAAAACATATAAATATAAAACAACACTAATTGTACTTATCAATTCATTTCAATCTGTGATCGATATTCAGCGTCAATTGTAATATAAGTAACCTATAAATAATATTAAAATAGGTTATTACTTACCTAATTTATAGATGTGAGATTGATTAGATAAGAAACGTTCGTTACGTGTTTAAACAAAATATTTAATTAATACGAGAGGTAAGTTTAGTGTCATTATCGTTTTGACTTGTAATTGAATTGAATCTTAGTTAGTGGCTTGTGCGGCAATTTCACCATAATTTCGCCAATGTAATTTAAAAAAAATGGCCGATGAAAACGGGTATAGCCTATATTTGCAGTAAAATCCTTTGCCTGTGACTTTGTTTGAGATCTAGACATAAGCTGGTTCTCTCTGCAGGCTTAAAACAGGGATATTTTAAAATAATCAATAAAGTGACTAAATTCTCCACGGGCACTTCTGATGTCATAATTATACTATTTGAGTTTGAACTGGTAATTATCCCGAAAGGGGGTAAATCTACTGCCCAAGGTAGACAAAGTTTCTTCTACTACTTTTCTAAATTAACAGTTTTTCATTGAAGAAATGACATGTTAAGTTTACGTTGGAAGATAGCCCTAGCGCAGCTGGGTGGTTGAACTTCGTCCTTGACCGAATGCACTTAAACGAGTTTAACAGCCTGTGTTTAGAATGAATTTATAGTATCTTGTTAAATCTCGCAACGATCGCAGGTGCAATTTTATGAGTGGATTTATTTTTTGGCATGGAGGTTTGGAAACACGCAGTTTCTAAGGCTCTCACAACTTGTGGGCTATCATGGTCCCAGCCCCCCCTTTCGAGATAACATACCAATTCAAACTCACCTTGTATATATAATTAATCATGAGTGCAAATTACGTATGAAAGTACTTTATACACATACGAAATGAAGACATGACAAGACTCTGGATAGGTATGTCAATACCTATATGTATACCGCGCCGCCTATGTGTTCTATAATATACCTAATTGTGTTAGTTATAGACTGATAGCAAGACGTTCTAATCAAGGTAATTAATCAATGTGAGCCCACTATTAGGCAATCACACACTAAAGGCTATATATCTTCCAACGGCGGCCGCTCCATTCGGTACCACTATATATCTATACCTACATTAGGCTAAAGTGTACAATATACCTACCCACCTACCTACCTACTATATATATACCCTGGACGAATAGCCGAAAAACAATAGAGGTAACTGTTCTTGGTCTTGACTGTAGAATGTTCTTAAGCAGACAGCGACTTTGAAAACGTACTAATAACAGCGTAGGACGTCCGGCAAGGTAGTGCATTGTGCATTGCATTACACTTGTTTATCGATATAAGACTGGAAACAACTTTTTGAATCCCTTTGAACACGCATCACGCTGAAACTACTGAACAGATTTCGCTCAAATTTGGTATGGTTATTGTTCATTTTTCAAAATTAAATTAAAGATACTTACTTTATGTTTTCTAAAACGGCCAAGTGCGGGTTGCACGAAGCAGTAGGAAGGTAATATTTATGCAAGATTTTTTTGTTTGTATATTATTTTTTTATTTATACTCATGTTGTCGAAGGAAAGTTGGAAGGGAATGGATGGATCGGCGAAGGAAGGTAGGCTTCGTCTGCCTCCCTTCTGTCGACGTAAAACTAATTAACCCGTGCGAAGCCGGGGCGGGTTCACTAGTAATGTAATAAAACCGATTATTCAATATTGGTCTGGTACCTATAATCTCATGATGATAGTCCACTATTAGGAACCTAACCTACTGCTGTGGCTTAGGCTTTTTTTTGTCTCAGACATAAGAGAGAGAGAGAGAGAGAGAGAGACTATCTTTTTCTCTATCTATATAAGTACCTATACTTATACAATAAACGTATTAGTTATCGTAAAATTTAGCCTAAATAGTTTTGGGATTGCATTGATGATAAATCGTCTGTCGGTCCTAAGTAGGTATAACATAGGTAGGTATAACTAAATATCTACTAAAATTAAAGGCCACAACATGACAAGTCTTTAAGTCAATGAATAAAAAATCACGGCCTTCAAAATAATCGTTTCAGTTTCCGTTAAAGTTATTTCGAATCCACTCTTTACCAAAATCATTCTTAGAGGCCCGAAAAGGGAGTCAGAACCTGTACTGGCTTTAGAGATGTTTCTACTTTGGTACCGTAACAGCCGGTAACGCTAAGCAAAGCAAAGCCTGATACCACTTGACGAAGGGTATGTTGTTGTATACTATGCCCATCAGAATTTACATCATAATTAATCAGCTGGTAGCACCGGCTATGATTTCTAAATAGGCTGATGTGTTTCGGATCCAGAGCAGATCCAAGTTGGCCTAATTCGGTCGATGAATGGTTGGTACGCGTCAGCGTCAGGATGCTTGCTACATGATAATGAAATAATACAGTGTAAGGCATAGTTCTTATATCTAAAAATAAACTCTATACAAACATCTATGACTTAACCATCATAGTGATCACAAGGTTAGGTTGCATTGATTTAGATACCAATATAACGTCATACAGCGTGCTCGTGTGTTATATCTGCTTATTTATGTAAAACATATTTTTAAATAAAAAACTTATTAATTTGGAATATAAATATATATTATAAGGTCCCATTATGACCACAAAAGCTTAAAAGATTTGTGATAAAACAGATAAATACATAATGAAAAAAATAGTGGTAGTTTTTCAATTTGTTTACGGTTACGGTTCCAGAGAATGACGAAGATAACGTGGATGCTGTGTAACCCCCCCCCCCCCTCCCTCCTATCTATAAATAAAAATATATAAAATGTCTTAAATTAAATGCATGATACGACTAACTACTACCTACCCCTATCTATACCTATAATTACCTACTAATCCTAATTTACCTAATTAGCAACGATGTGCTTTTGTTTTGTTTTGGCCAAATGATCGTCTAGTGGGTAAACCTTCCGCTGTGATCGTATTATACCCAAGTAGCGAATAAGTATAAGCATAATAAAGAACCTATAAATCTATTCCCTACGTGATAGGTTGAATAAAAGACTAATTATCAATACCTATATTTTAATGTCGTAATTCAAGCTATTTTCACTTGTATTTTTAAATGGTAATTAAATTATGTTTTTTCGATTAAATAATTAATAGTATGAATTTCATGTAAACAATTATAGTACAACCTTTAACGATATTTCACTTTGAAGTTAGATATAAATATGTATTAAAGTTCTACCTTGAGACTAGTACAAATAAAATTATGCCTAAAATAATTCAGTAAGGAAATAAATCCAAGAGCTACGAATTGTCTACGAGTTTCGTAACCCTAGCTACACACTATTAAAAACATTCCCTTTACACAATCACTATACGTAAAATTGCGATATAACCGACCTATAAGTTGAACATCGAAATAAGTTAGTTCTTAACCTAATACCTAGACTGAAGATGACCTAAAGGCCTACATTTTCTACCAAATAGAAAATATCGTAATTTATTCTGGAAAACATAAGTAGATAATGTATAATAAACAATGTAGCATCCTTATTTCCTGTATTCATTGTAAAAATACATTGCTGGATTACACAAAAGGTTTTAGGGGTTTCCCCCAATGGTCTCCAAACCTCCCCTCATAACCATTCCGTACCACCCTTCAACTTCCATGTTAGAAGGCTGGATTCCTCAACTGTCCCATATTAGAAGGGTGGGTACCTCCACTGTCCCAAGTTTGAAGGCTGGGTGCCTAGACTCTATTAATCCAGAATCACAATATCTCTACAATTCAATACAGATAAATAAACATGAACTTTTCTAAAATAGAGTGAGCGAACACGGTTCATATTAAATCTCATAATTTATACAAGTATATAACTCAATAAATAGCAGTCAGGGAACACTCCCTCTTTTGACTGCTTGGAATACTTTCCAAACTAGATTATTCACATATAAGTTGATTTAGTTCAACACATAGTTATAATGATGTAAAATGTAGACTCTCGCTACTTCATTAATCTGTCTATCCCAGACTGATCACTGATTTCTATCAGATGAAGAAGAAAACAACTATTAACCCTTACGCTGTATAAGAAAGATCTCGCATTCCCTCTGGAATTTAAGTATACTTTCGGAGTCTCTCGCTCCTAATATTAACCGTCGATCCAGCCATTAACTCTCAAGCCGCATTTGAAAGATCCCGCATTCCCCTTGGAATTTAGGTATACTTTCGGAGACTCCCGCTCCAAATATCAACTGAAAGCTACTAGCCAAACAATCACTGTTGTCCCAGTTAGATATTCCAACCATGGAATAAGTTTAATTCATTACAAATGATCAGTCTTAGGTTATCCAAACCAATAAGTAGCTCTATTAAAAATAGATGATTACTCTAAGTTAATCTTATATAATTGCATAACAATTTAACAATATATCAATAGCTACCACTGTTAGTATTATTCAGACATCTTTATATTTCCTGAATACAACAACGTACATTACAGATTCTTGAATCTCTATTAGTAAGTGATTATTCAGTTAAAACACTAGAATCTAATTGCTCTATTCAATTCAAACCGTTTTGATAAAATTTCAATCAAAGAAATATATGAACTTTCTTAATATGAGCAAAACCTTTGAAAATATTTAGTAAATGCAGCTTTCCTGGCTAAAATCTCATTAATTACTAAAATGTCTACTTTACTCACAAATAATATCCAAATCCTTAATCACTGCAATCCAATACACTGCAATCCAATCAACACTGCAATCCAATGGCACTACCGAAACCGTAAAGGGAACTACTATCACAAACCGAACCACTAAAGACAATTTCTTTAGTTAATTACTTAAAACAATTAAAAGAATTTCCTGGTTAATTACTCCAAGAAAGCGCGACCGAGACTATCACGATTTCCCTCCTGCATCTTCTTCTTAAACTCTGGAACTTTCCTTCATCAGCTCCTAGCAACCAATCACAGCTCTTCGTCACATCTCAACATTGTCATTCTCCTTCCTGATTGGTCAAGAACCTACGTAGTCCACGTGGACCTACATTTCTCATACATCTCATGACCATCTAGATTTGCTATTCTGCTCTCTGATTCGTCGAACTAGTTCCTACTACTAAGTACTGAGATCACACTCCACGTGGACTCCACGTGGACTCAGACTTCAGCTGAAAATACGATCTTAGAATAAACAATTGACGATCAGTTTGTTTAAACCATTCCTCTAATCCTGCTAATAGACTGTAACTTAGCTTTATTAGAAATAATGATGTTTCTATAACTATTTTCACATTTTTCCTAATAATTAAAGAATAGTGGTGTATTAACCATACTATTTGAATAGTTTTCTTCAGTAACGATTAGCTACAGTACGTAAGTTATTTTTAATATTATTTACTGTTAAAGAAACCTATTTTTATAAATGTAAACGGGACCCCGTACCGTTACAGACGACCCCTTAAATTTACAAGATGCTGTTAGTTGACAGCATCGGAGTAAATTTAACCAAAACATTTAATAATCAACACAACCGTTTCGTTGTACATGAAGTATTCTTTGAATTAATCCCCTTTGCTACTCTAAAATGCAATAGATTCTCTGTTGTCAATATTCAAGTTTCAACAAATAAATTATGTGTACTACACTCTGTGTGCTTGCCCTAAATCCCTCATTACTATATGTTTTATGTATTTTTAGACCAATCAAGAAAATAAACATCTTAGAAAGCTAACGAAGAGTAAGCCCGTGCGTCATAAAAGAAATCAACATTCACAAGGTATCTGACTGAACATCCAGGATCCGGTTGTGAGTCGAACAGCTAGAAGAGCAATTAACTACCGTTCCCACCTATGAGCTTCCATGCAAATCAATAGGACTGGTCGTTAATCCATGCGTCAGTCTTAACCCTGAACCCTTTTCAGCAAATTTTGAGAATCTCGTATGACTCCTCAGGGTCTGAGCAACTAAAGCCAACTTTAAAGTCAGTCTAAGTCTTGATTGGAGCATGTAAGTGTGGGGAAAATTGCGTATTCGCTGAAGGTTGCGTGTAAGTATAGATTCAATATAACCCAATATTTACTATTGACGGGACTATTATGTCATCTGACTTAACCTAACTCCTTATCCCTATTTATATTGAATCATTTGTGGAGTAGTTGTTAAAACCCAGCAATTGACAACTCGCTTTCATGTCTCGATTTTATTGTTACCCTCAGCCCTTGAGTTTATTTGAAACTTTCACATGTAAACCAGCAAATGAACATAAAACATACACACACAATTCATACAAAGATATTAAACGTGTAACTCACAGAACATTCTTTCATTGTCATATATTACTACCTCAGGAAACATCAAAACCACCGGCTCATGATAGCGAACGAGTATGCTATTAAAATGAAACCCACTCATCTACTCACTTAGTACGAAGACCCCGTTTACGTCTATACCTAATATTGTCCAAGTTTTATCACAAATCAAATTCATCACATTTAGTTACCTACATGAACTTTAAGAATTCAATTTCCTACTTATATGACTTTATCGTAATTAGCTAATCAAGTGCAATATTTAATAAGTCCGCTTTTATTCGACCCCCAGATTTTAAATTGTAAGTCTAATAAAAGTCCTATTAAACCTGCACGGCCTGTGACATATGTGACAAAACATATGTGATAGGGGTATCACATATGTTTTTTTTTTATATAGCATTAGAACCTTTTTAAACACTAGTTAACATGAAACCTTAACTTCTTTGATTACTAGTTATGGATAGTTTAAAACCTCCTTGTATTACACCTACAACTAAGATTTTCTAAATTATTATTTATATTACTTGTTTCCATAACCTCTCGATCAATCTGAAAACAGAAGAAAATATTAATCACAAACAATAAAATATTTGTCGCGGTGCTTTTCTTCGACTCCATGCTCCATTGTGCGTTGTGATTTTCCCTTTTACTGGAACATAAAATATGAAATTAGTTTTCTCAATAATATAAACATTAATCCTTAAATACTCAATTTATTTTTCCCAGAACTACGTTTTCTATTATACATTATCTATCCTTGCAAAGAAAACCCCTTTTCCAATTTTATTTACTTAATTTATGATTAAAACCTTTTCCTTAGTAATATACTCATTTGACACGAACATTCTAAATTTGATAGTGGCTAAATACACCAAATTGCTTGGGCCATTATTTACTTTTTTTTTAATTTTGGCGGCAATACCGTCCTGTTGATTTGCAATTTTCAAGTAAAATTAGTGAAAAACATCTTTACAAAAAACAAAACAAATAATAATTATGTCTAGCATATTCGTACAACTTTTAAAAGATTATCCACAACTGTAGGATGACAAACATCCATTTCATGATGTACAGTTATTAGTATGTGTCTACATAGATTAAAGGCCCGGTACGAAGGTCTAGTTCAATTTACCATAAGCATTAACGATATTAAAAGAAAAGTGACCAAATACCGCTCTTTTCTCCTGCCCCCTATGGTTAGTACCCTATACCTAAATACCTATTTGAATTTACATATTTCTTTCTTTTAATTGTATCTTTTTATTATTTGGTCGATAAGGAACTCGGTTTATCATCAATATGGCCAAACGTTTTATTTGTATTAGTTAATCATGAACCAAAAGAATCAGACCAGACCATCCTCCCATAATAGTTGTACCGACGATCTGATGAAAATCGCGGGAAATCGATGGATGAAAGTCGTAAGCAGCCGCTCAAAGTGGTGCTCTGTTTGAAAGGCCTATGTTAAACAGTGGAAGTCTTCAGACTATTTATGAAAAATAGTTTATAAACTTGTTGGTCGATATAAAGTTAATATAAGTAGGTATTCAATCTGGGCACCTAAATCCTTTCTACTCACTTTATGTTATCTAGGTCAACATTACTAAGTAGCTATAAACATTTTGTTCGTTTTTTATCTAGATAATCTCTTAGTGTAGTACATGTGCCAACGTATCTGAACATTCCATAAATTAATTTTCACCCCTTTTTTTATAGATCCCACCTACAACAAGCGCAAATCCAATTCCTATACCAAATTTCAACTTCAAAAGAACTTAAACTCACTTTGTTAAATCAAATAGAAAATTTACTATTAAATGCTGAAAATGCCAGCCGCCAGACACAATCTTCTGAATCTGATGTATTAGCTCATTCACCTCCTCCAACTTCCTCCTACGTAAGTCCTTCCTTAAGTGGTTTTATTATTATTATTATTATTTATTTATTTTTGCAAATATTTATTAAATTATAAATTTTCAGAGCCCTATTAGCCCCCCACCTTCAACTCCAGTATCGAGATCTACAACCTTTACTTTGTCGGAGGTAAATAATGTCTTTTATACTTTTTTCAATTTAATACGTTAGTTTGTTCCTTATTTTATTTAATACTTTGTTTATTTTTAGGACCTAACAGATCTTAACTCTATCTTGGAAGATGTCCTAGATGACCTACAAAATTAGTAAGTTTTTTTCTATTATGTCATATATAAACACATCAATGTTCGTTTCTCATTTGATTTATTAGACTGATCTTGGATTTTAAATTTCTTGAATTTTCTATAGTACTTTAAACTGAAATTTTGCATAAAATATATTTATTACAATTACCTATAAATCTTTTAATATCTAATTCTCTTTTTCAGATTTTTGCACGGAAAAATTTAATTTCAAATAAATATAACTAAAACTCTATTTTTTTATTCAAGATATTTTATTATTATTAAAATACATACTTAAAATACTACTTTATGAATAAAAGTTGATTTTTAGATTTTAAATTGTTTTCCTCTACTTCCAAACCAATATAAAATACCTATTTAGATACCTACGACTCCTTTCAGTAATAATTAGATTGGTTAAGACAATTTCTTTAGCTTACAAGTAGCCTAAGTTAACTATCATTTCCCAAATCAGTTTAGTCCGTTTCCCTTTCCACAAACGTGTGAATGTATTATATTAAATTTTCCCCTTAAACTTATATTTTGTAATGTTTGTGATCTATCAAATCATAAACATTTTTGTGTACAAGTGATTACTACAAAATTAATGCCTCAAATAACCCTAAAGATAACGACCCTATTAATCATCACCAACTGTCCCCAATACTCTGTTATTATCATTTATTATAGACTGGTAGCGCCCCACGGTTTCACCTGTATATAAGTTTGTCCTATATGATAATCCTCCGCAGTTAGGCTAAAATTTCATCAAAATCGATTCAGTAGAAACTTACAGAGATAAAAGATAACAAACATTCGTACACACACAAACTTTCACATTATAATTATAATATTAGTAGGATTGGCAATTTAGCAATTCCCAATTGATCTTGTATTTTATCTTAGTTTTCAACTCGTTTTATTTAATTTTCTGTGGGATTAGAGAACAAAAGAATTAATTTGTATCTTTGGTTGAATGTTTATGAGATAGAATTAGTGATACCTGTATTTCGTATAACTATGAATTTGTCCAACTACTCGGATTACGTAATTAATAGCCTTATATCTGTTTTGAACTATAAAATTCATCAACCATTAATTTATCATCGTCATATTTTAGTCATTTAAGATTACTATGTAAAACTCAGTAAAGCTTGTTTCGTTTGAACACCTATATACCTACATTTAGCTTAGCTAATAATTGTTTACAGTATAACTAAAATGAAATATCTATAAAGAACATAACCTAGTTGATTTGTATTCGACCCCAGACCTTAAAATACACCTATATTTAAAAGAACAATTCCTAAATAAGCCTAATTCGCATAAATTTCATGAAATACATAGAATCAAGTAAAATAGAAAATTCACGTTTTTTGCTTTTTGTCATTTGTTTACTAATAACTGTTTCATGTTATTACATGCTACATGTATTAAAATGATTCGTCAATTCTGTAGTTAATACGTTGAATCTACGTTCATTTTTGTTTACGACTAATACCTATCTGTATTTAATACAAATTTTTACATAAAACAAACATGATAATTAATATCACTAGGTAAACTAAAATTTTGAAAATGCTCCTTAGTTACATTCTTTCTTACTGATTATTTATTTTTTTTAAACCGATTAACTAGGACTAATAAAACCCAAAATGACTCTACCTACTTGTACATCCCTTGTGTGAGATGATTATAAATAGAATGTTCATCATCATCATCCCTGTGTTACTCTAGTAGTATCTCCCTTACGAGAGGTAATTATAAATAAAGTGTTCGTCATCATCCCTGTGCTACCTACTTGTATCTCTCCTAAGTGATCTTTCCCTAAACTGCACTACAATTCCCAACGTAATACTATACGTAGGAAAGATATACGTTTAGTTTTTTGTATTTTATTAGATTTTAATTACAGTTAGGTTTAGTCTCACGTCGATAAAAGATTAGCATACTTATTATTGTTATAAAATATGTAACTGATACCATTGAATATAGTGACTTCTTTTACCATGTATTCACGATTACTTCTATTTTACCTAACAGGCGAAACTATTTTCTAGTAACGAGTAACCTACTTTGTTGCGATTGAACCTATAGTGACAAAACTTAGTTAATCCACTAGTAAATATGTGAATATTATATTTTAGTAATGAAATATTTGTATAAGTATCTACTTTTTATGTTATTATAAGCTAAGTATTCCGACTGATATCAAGTAACTGATGCAGCCTAAGATGGAGCTCGCTTGCCTAGGTAAATGAAACCGTCCTGAACATCTAATCAACTAAGAAACTGTCTCGAATAATTCGAAGGCATGTTATAAAAATGAATCCAATATTGTTCCCTGACACTATTATTTTCGCAACCCGTAAATATACATTGCTTATTTAGAAATCTTATAAAAAATAGACACAAATGTTATTTATCATGGCTAGATTAAAATATTAACAAACAAACAAACATAATTAACCTAAAACCACTATAGGTAATAAGAACCGATATGATAGCTGATCGCACTTAATAAACTAAGTTCCCTTTTATAAAGTATGTCAAGTGTCAACTCACTCCATTTTAAAAGCACAGCTATTGAAAATAGTCTAACCTTATTATTTAAATCGGTTTCTAATCGGTAGTTTCCAATTTTAACCATTGGTAAGTACATCCAATAGAACCAAGTTTAATTAGATTATTGTCATAATAAAATATTCATAGTTTTCAGTCTGAATAACGAATTATGCATTCCTAAATAACCTAGCATCATTTTGAAATCCTAGACCTAACTTACTACTAAGCTTAGTTACTTATAAATTCGTATTTGTTTCTACTTAGTATGCATATTAAAACCCTTCTATACTAAAGATGTACAATTTACATAAATTAACTGGCTTCATCATGAGGTTTCACTTGCTGTTCTAAATATTAATTCTTTTTCCAAAATAAAATTATAGATAAGTAGATACATACTTTCTAATCATCGAAATCCGTTCAGCTGTTAAAGATGAATTCATACAAACTACCATACTCACACACACACCCGCACACATACACCTGCACCTTTGCATTTATAATATTGGAGTAATGTAAGGTAATTTATTTTAGTATCTACACTTTAAATATGTTTTTAACTCCTTAAGGACATTTTTAAGTTACTAAGATGTTGCCCTACCTGGTTTAAAATATAAATAGTCTTTAAACCTCTTAGATATTGAGCTAAATTAAAATTTTTACCTCTTTCCCCTTTTCCAACAATAGAAATAGATTGGTATAGGTAAATAGCCAAACTAATTTTCCTATCACCGAAACTGATTCAAAGTGATATAGCTGAATGGAAATTTATTAATTACTTTCTATAATTTTCTAAAATAATTATCCTATTACCCAACCACAACTAAAGTGACAAACATAGTTGATGATAGTTTTATCCGCCTAGGTTAAACTAAAGATTGACGTACGATTTTCCTATAAAAGTATTAAACTAAATAAAAGTAAATTTAAAGTTATCTATTTTACCTACGTTTGTACTATTGTTTCGTAGTTATTTTAATTTAATCTAATGATATGCTTATACTTACTCTCGTCCATTTTCACGAACAACAAATTGGTGTCTAGACAAAGTCAAGGCACCTTCTTAAATGTTAACCTACTTTATAAACTTGCTCTAATTAAAACTCCTTTCCCTTTTTAATTTTTAAATGTTATGTTTTAGTCTGTAGTACCCCGACATATCCTGGTAACGGCATACCAAATTGTAACCCCCCCCCCTCCCTCCTATCTATAAATAAAAATATATAAAATGTCTTAAATTAAATGCATGATACGACTAACTACTACCTACCCCTATCTATACCTATAATTACCTACTAATCCTAATTTACCTAATTAGCAACGATGTGCTTTTGTTTTGTTTTGGCCAAATGATCGTCTAGTGGGTAAACCTTCCGCTGTGATCGTATTATACCCAAGTAGCGAATAAGTATAAGCATAATAAAGAACCTATAAATCTATTCCCTACGTGATAGGTTGAATAAAAGACTAATTATCAATACCTATATTTTAATGTCGTAATTCAAGCTATTTTCACTTGTATTTTTAAATGGTAATTAAATTATGTTTTTTCGATTAAATAATTAATAGTATGAATTTCATGTAAACAATTATAGTACAACCTTTAACGATATTTCACTTTGAAGTTAGATATAAATATGTATTAAAGTTCTACCTTGAGACTAGTACAAATAAAATTATGCCTAAAATAATTCAGTAAGGAAATAAATCCAAGAGCTACGAATTGTCTACGAGTTTCGTAACCCTAGCTACACACTATTAAAAACATTCCCTTTACACAATCACTATACGTAAAATTGCGATATAACCGACCTATAAGTTGAACATCGAAATAAGTTAGTTCTTAACCTAATACCTAGACTGAAGATGACCTAAAGGCCTACATTTTCTACCAAATAGAAAATATCGTAATTTATTCTGGAAAACATAAGTAGATAATGTATAATAAACAATGTAGCATCCTTATTTCCTGTATTCATTGTAAAAATACATTGCTGGATTACACAAAAGGTTTTAGGGGTTTCCCCCAATGGTCTCCAAACCTCCCCTCATAACCATTCCGTACCACCCTTCAACTTCCATGTTAGAAGGCTGGATTCCTCAACTGTCCCATATTAGAAGGGTGGGTACCTCCACTGTCCCAAGTTTGAAGGCTGGGTGCCTAGACTCTATTAATCCAGAATCACAATATCTCTACAATTCAATACAGATAAATAAACATGAACTTTTCTAAAATAGAGTGAGCGAACACGGTTCATATTAAATCTCATAATTTATACAAGTATATAACTCAATAAATAGCAGTCAGGGAACACTCCCTCTTTTGACTGCTTGGAATACTTTCCAAACTAGATTATTCACATATAAGTTGATTTAGTTCAACACATAGTTATAATGATGTAAAATGTAGACTCTCGCTACTTCATTAATCTGTCTATCCCAGACTGATCACTGATTTCTATCAGATGAAGAAGAAAACAACTATTAACCCTTACGCTGTATAAGAAAGATCTCGCATTCCCTCTGGAATTTAAGTATACTTTCGGAGTCTCTCGCTCCTAATATTAACCGTCGATCCAGCCATTAACTCTCAAGCCGCATTTGAAAGATCCCGCATTCCCCTTGGAATTTAGGTATACTTTCGGAGACTCCCGCTCCAAATATCAACTGAAAGCTACTAGCCAAACAATCACTGTTGTCCCAGTTAGATATTCCAACCATGGAATAAGTTTAATTCATTACAAATGATCAGTCTTAGGTTATCCAAACCAATAAGTAGCTCTATTAAAAATAGATGATTACTCTAAGTTAATCTTATATAATTGCATAACAATTTAACAATATATCAATAGCTACCACTGTTAGTATTATTCAGACATCTTTATATTTCCTGAATACAACAACGTACATTACAGATTCTTGAATCTCTATTAGTAAGTGATTATTCAGTTAAAACACTAGAATCTAATTGCTCTATTCAATTCAAACCGTTTTGATAAAATTTCAATCAAAGAAATATATGAACTTTCTTAATATGAGCAAAACCTTTGAAAATATTTAGTAAATGCAGCTTTCCTGGCTAAAATCTCATTAATTACTAAAATGTCTACTTTACTCACAAATAATATCCAAATCCTTAATCACTGCAATCCAATACACTGCAATCCAATCAACACTGCAATCCAATGGCACTACCGAAACCGTAAAGGGAACTACTATCACAAACCGAACCACTAAAGACAATTTCTTTAGTTAATTACTTAAAACAATTAAAAGAATTTCCTGGTTAATTACTCCAAGAAAGCGCGACCGAGACTATCACGATTTCCCTCCTGCATCTTCTTCTTAAACTCTGGAACTTTCCTTCATCAGCTCCTAGCAACCAATCACAGCTCTTCGTCACATCTCAACATTGTCATTCTCCTTCCTGATTGGTCAAGAACCTACGTAGTCCACGTGGACCTACATTTCTCATACATCTCATGACCATCTAGATTTGCTATTCTGCTCTCTGATTCGTCGAACTAGTTCCTACTACTAAGTACTGAGATCACACTCCACGTGGACTCCACGTGGACTCAGACTTCAGCTGAAAATACGATCTTAGAATAAACAATTGACGATCAGTTTGTTTAAACCATTCCTCTAATCCTGCTAATAGACTGTAACTTAGCTTTATTAGAAATAATGATGTTTCTATAACTATTTTCACATTTTTCCTAATAATTAAAGAATAGTGGTGTATTAACCATACTATTTGAATAGTTTTCTTCAGTAACGATTAGCTACAGTACGTAAGTTATTTTTAATATTATTTACTGTTAAAGAAACCTATTTTTATAAATGTAAACGGGACCCCGTACCGTTACAGCTGCTCACTCTGCTATTAACTTCGTATGTTTGTGATGCGTACAAGATTCTGGTCATATTCCCCTTGCCGGGGAAGAGTCACAGCATTCTGGGCGACGGAGTCATCAGGCATCTGCTGGACGCTGGCCATGAAGTAAGCTACTTTAGTTTTTGATTATCTAGCTGTCAAAGTTAAGTACTTTGGCCGAGTTGACGTTTTGACACGAAAATATTCTAGGTCTGTGTTTTTGACTGACTAAACTGAATTGCCTTGAACTTCTATAAAGCCAACCACTTCCGGTCATATTGTCATATTGAGACTTGGATAGACGGAAATACGATACCCAGTCTTAAGATACCTACAAACTAAATTTCGATTTATCAATTGATATCATGTCGATTCTATCTTGGATTTTCTATACTAAAACTAACTAAAGACTTCTAAAAAAAGGGATATAAAGGATGCAATTTGATTAATTAGCATAAATGGAGTACATTTATCGATGGTTATTAAATGGTAAAGAGTGCAAATGAAAATATTTTTTATTGAAAATTATGAAGATTGCCGCGGCGTCTAACGTAGTCAGCACGAGTGATTTAGATACTGTCAAATTTTTTTTTACCTTGTATCCGATAATTAAAAACAGTACTTAAGTGTTTTAATTTAATTTTGTACTGTAGCAGTTGATTAAGTAAGTTATCCCATTTTTTGGAGTTATTATCAAAACTAAATCGATGCGCTAGATTTCAAAAATGTTGGTCTACACGTGACTGGTGTCTGGAGTAGATACCTAGTTTAAAGTATGCTTATGAATTCAATTACACCCGGTATAAGTACTTAAATAAATTAAAATAAAATGACTACATATAAAATACCTATAAATGTCGCCACCGTTGCTTTGTCGGTACAAAATCATACAGATATTTTAATTTAGCTCAGATGTAACGAGTGTTGTAAGGAATGAATACGTACAATACTTGTCTATATTACAGTCTATAAACTTCGGATTTATTTTTAGGTTACTTACATTACCGCAGTACCACACAAGAACACACTGCAACTGTTATGGGCGGCCGTGTCACTTAACATCAGGTGAACGACTAGCTCGTCACGTCATTCAATCACATAAAAAAAAAAAAAAAAAAAAAAAAAGAAACCCCATCCAAAACTGCAGCAGATTGACGTGAGCCACAACTGGGAGCTATTACCAGGTACAGTCATGATTGTTGGAATAATATTACATCCTGAATTTATTTATAAGTTAATATTATTTTTTTGCTCAAACTGATATTTAATTTAAATAACCGCCAAGTGCGAGTCGGACTCGCGTACAAAGGGTTCCGTACCATTATCTGTAAAAACCGGTCAAGTGCGAGTCGGATTCGCGCACGAAGGGTTCCGTACCATTATCTATCCCTGCCATCTAGTGTTGAGTAGCAGTACTATTTAAAGTAGCGTCATCTATGACTCATCTGGTAAACGAGCAAAAATATCACGTTCGTTGTATGGGAGCCCCCTTAAATATTTATTTTATTCTATTTTTTAGTATGTGTTATTATAGCGGCAACAAAAATATATCATCTGTGAAAATTTCATCTGTCTAACTGTCACGGTTCATGAGATGCAGCCTGGTGACAGACGGACAGACAGACAGACAGCGGAGCCTAAGTAATAGAGTCCTTTACCCTTTGGGTACGGAACCCTAAAAACGAGCAATAATCACGTTGGTTGTATGGGAGCCCCCTTAAATATTTATTATATTCTATTTTTTAGTATTTGTTGTTATAGCGGCAACAGAAATACCTGCCTGTTCCTGACCTCATACAATATCTGTTATTTGTTTGTCTTTTTATAACATAATTATATATAATTCGTTTTAGTTGTTTAATGATATTGTGTGTGTTGTGTAGGAATAAATGTATTTTCTTTCTTTCTTTTTTCTTTCTAAATACATCATCTGTGAAAATTTCAACTGTCTAACTATCATGGTTCATGAGATACAGCCTGGTGACAGACGGACAGACAACGGAGCCTTAGTAATAGGGTCCGTTTTATCCTTTGGGTACGGAAACCTTAAAAGAAGCTCAGCTCTCAAAATGTCCTAAATACCTACTTCTGAAACATTCTATCTGAAACGATCGCCACCTCAATTTTTTGACCCCTGATCTTTCTTAATTTACAGCGGACTTACTTACCATTAAAAAAGTCATGAGTGGGGAATTTAATCCATCTGACCACTCAATGCTCAACTTCATGTTTCACATGTTAGCGACTGAGACCTTAAAAAATCCGAACGTTCAGAACCTTTTAGCAGACCAGAACCAGCATTTCGACTTGGTCGTAGCAGAATGGATGTTCAACGAACTGTACGCGGGGTAAGGATGACACAAATTTATATTAAAAAAGGTGTACTTAAAGGAAAAAATTAAATGCCCGATCGGGTTGAATCTGTTGATTACGTTAAGCAAGCGATACTGCTACCATAAATTATTCTTAAAAAACATTAGTTAACATTTTATTTTTTAGCTGATTATACTTGATTAAGGTATACATGGTGAGTTTGAATTGGTATGTTATCCCGAAAGGGGCCATGATAGCCAACACGTTGTGAGAGCCTTACATGAAACTGCGTCTTTCCAAACCTCCACACTAAACAATAAGTCCACCCACAAAATTGCACTCGAAAATCGCGATCGCTGCGAGAGTTAACAAGACACTACACTAACACACACACACAAAAAAGTCAAAGCAACATGCATGATATTACAAATTTACCATTTATATTAATTAATTTCTAAGTATTTACTCACTCAAAATGCGTAGGTAAGTAAACTTTTTTGTTATTGACGACATACTGGCTGGTTGTAAAAAAAAAATCGATTATGTTTTCATAAAATTCAAATGACTGCGAATTTGTTTGAATTTAAGTGCGTTTTAATTGACACGTTTATTCTTGATTTTATAATTTTACCAACCATTTAAATAAAGTTAGCGACAAAATTGAATCGTTAGATATTCTTCACGTCATGGAGCGACGTCATTTGACGGCAGATGAAATGCAAAGAGCTGTAGGGATGTTGCAAGCGGGAAGTAATCAGTCTCAGGTATCTCGACATTTTGGCATTCATAGAAGTGTTATTTGTCGTCTTTGGCAGCGCTACAATAATACAGGGGAACCCGCTGAACAGCACCCAGGCCGTAGAAGGAGTACAACCACTCGGCAACCCGGTACATACAACTGACTGCAAGACGCCAGCCGATGTTAAAGTACGGCCTACGAGATCGACGCCCAATCAAGTGCCCACTGATACGTCACGGGAATCGCGCTCGTCGAAATGAATGGTGTAGAGAACGCATAACATGGACCCAGTGTAACCCCCCCAAAGAAAAATTAATGTTAACGTTTAAAGATATTTTTGCGTTTATTTTTTATTTAATCGAGCTTATATTTGATTTTCATATTTTATCTATTAGAACCTAACCTAGAGTGAACCTAATAAACCTAGAGAGATACGAATAGAACCTAGTCGCTCACGGCTACCTAAGTAAAATGTTAAACGTAAGAGAAGTGTTGTAAGTCCTAAGATTGATATTGGTTATGGCCAAGTGGATCGTCTATTTGTGTGGTAGGACCGTACGTTGTGATTTGTAGAATCCCTAGTTCTTTTAAGGTAGTGAGACAATGCCTAATGCTACCTAATAAACCGCAATAATCTATCTATATGCCAACTTATCAATTACTTATAATTATGTTTTATATTGCCTATATAATATCCTTTAGATTATATTAATTTTATAATAACGTAATTAATGTAGATGCTTAATAGTTATTGAAACGCGCATAATCCTATTAAAATTACAACCCTTTTATATTCGTGATTTTTATGTAGAGTAAATACCGTGAAGTAATTATACATGTACATTTACATAGTTCTAGAGTTTGGTTGGTAGAGTTTAGGTAGGTATTATAAAAGTATAACATTAACTATTCTTATAGTCTTGACGTAGCTATGGTAGAGTTTATATCGATGTCTTTTCTAACAGTCTAGAATTACGTTGAACCTAAGTAAGACCTAAGTTATTATCTTATCACATTCACCCCATACTTTCTGAGTTTACGTTAATTACACGATATCTTGTTTAGCACGTATCAGTAGAATCACTGCAATTGTCATTTTCTGCGGTGATCCTATTTGGGAGCCCCATCCCCGCCCCCAAAAATGAGATTTCGTCTCCAGACTTGGTTATCTCCCTTCAGATAGTGCTTAAATAGTGATACTTCAGCGCACTAGGGGAATTGGTCTATTAATTTAACGTTTTTGGTACGTTTGTATGTCTAGTTGTTGTGGTTAGTACTTAGTATGTCTGTCTGTCAAATTTAGTCTTCAAATATATACTAGAGAGTAAGAGGACATTGTCTTTTGGCAAATCCTAACACTGGCATACATCAAATCATTCAAGGGAACTCTATTTGTTAACAAGCAAAGATTCATACTCATCCATCGCCAATTTCATTGTGGATCTCTCAGGTAAGTACTAACTTCGTTACAAGAGAGATCCTAATCCCATCTCGGGCTCCTCCTCCCCATCCTATTCCTATAGTTCTATTAAATTTGTCCTAGCAATTTTCTAATATTAACGACGATCCTAAATTCAAAAACAATAATACCGTTAAAATAGAATTTGATAAGAATTATTTTACCGTGAGCTTTTATTCGAGCTAATAATATTAATAGTTTATTTTGACTATTAGATCGAGCCTACCTATATTATCCAACCTTTGGTATTATTTTACCTAGATTATATTTAGCATGAGATTAATTATTAGTCGACGATTTGGTAGAAAACCCATAATATCTACGTATTAAATTATCGAGGCTATAATATAATTCTTAATTTTTATATAAATAATCAAGCCATTCCCAGCTAGATTATAAGACCTTCAGGATATTCACACTGAATTTTGGTCTAGTTATTTCCTTATGAAATAACATGACTTTATTAGTCGGTAATATTTGTTTGCAACTCTAATCTATCCAGCATAGAGTAGCGAACATAAATTAGTCTTATTGGAGATTTTACAGAACTCAAAATAATGTTAAATCAAATCGATTTGGTCAAGCTAGATCTTTAGGTTGTCTCCGAGTTCAGATCTAGAAATAAGTGGCATAAAATCTTTTGATAAAATCCATCATAAAACACTATCGACGAAGAAGCTCTCTAATCCATCTGGCATAGAGAAACCTCCGGGCACGACTACGCTTGGCCCAAGTGCATACAGACCTTATCAAAATAATTAAGTAAATAGAATGATATAATTATAAGTAGTACACTCTCTATAAATATGGAGCATATCAATTTATTAAAACAAAGATCTTTTCCAAGTTCCAACTTTAAGATTCGATAACACAGGTCCAAATCTATTTGATGTAAATATTCAATTAAATAGAGTATTAATTTATTTATGGATTTCAAAGTTAAATGATTTTAAAGAATATTTTATTTTATTAGACCATACTTAGTCCTTCAATCTCATTAGCTTGTATTTAACATCTGACGTACGCGCATTATAGGTACATAAGTATAGAGTATTTTGAACATTACGACTCCGTTTAAATAAATTTATTATAACTATACGTAAAATAAATCCGTATTTGAGATTGGTCCTAAAATTTTATATTTCATTGGTTACATACTTATTTAATAATGGTTTACTTTTACTAGAATTTCATTGAACGAAACTTGTGTTTTATTAAATTGAATTATATATCTTTTTAGGTAATGAATTATGATTTATTTAGTTTGGTATTATTTCATTTATGAAAGGAATTAAATATTTTAATATTATTTGATTTAATTGTTAGCTTTTACTAGAATTTTATTTGATAATAATTTGGTTTTATTTAACCCAATTAGTTGATATTTTATTTTAAATCGACGAAATTTATATTTATTTTTATTAACCCCAATGTGTGTTCCTCGACTTATTGCTAAACCCAACCTAATATAGTGAGTGCCCCAACAAGCTAGAGATTGCTTGAATCTCACATTTAACTTTAAACGTGTGTGTCGGTCTCGAGTGTGCAATGAGACCTATCTAAGCTAGCCTATAAGAAAGCGAGCTGGCGAGGCTCTAAAAAGCTAAACCTAATTTCTACGCACCCCCTAAGGATACTCCTACCCGGACCGTGGTCCATGGATGGGAGAGCATCCGCCCCTGTATAAATGTGAATATATAAATATATAAATAAGACAACCCAGATAATTTTATCTATCAGACCAAGAGGCGTGCAAACACATGGGTCCACTTCGACGGTCCCCCTCCCAGTCCAGATAGATAATATAACCCAGATTGGAGACGATCGATCCTTTGCGGAGGAATAATCGATCTGCTGCGTCTCAAGAACAATGCAGCCTAACTCTAACACTAACCATGGAGGACATGTAATGCCAAGTTAGCACCGTCAGGCCCAGCATCACACCGCATACTCATGCGTTATAATTTTTCCGTGCTTGGTCAATACGAAATATTTACCCCCCAAACAAATTCTAATACTACACACTTCAATAAAATCACAAGGTATTAGCCAAGCCAAGAAAAACTTTTGAGAGGAAAACTAGCTCACTAAAACGCGCCTATTCACAAAGAATTTAAATTAAACGCGAATTTAATATTTGATTTCTCATTACTGGTCCATCATTAATGAATTTAACAAAACCCCAATTGAAATTAAAATCACTGTAATGTACTATAACCGCATAAAAGGACTCGCGTAAATGAAATTTATCTAAAATGAATTTAACAAAACCCCAATTGAAATTAAAATCACTGTAATGTACTATAACCGCATAAAAGGACTCGCGTAAATGAAATTTATCTAAAATGAACCAGCACCAAGAAACCGTAACAAAATACGAAAATAAAATGACAAATATTCTAAAATTAATACCCGAGGAACCCAAAATTCAACACAAAATCCCAAGATCTAATTCCCCTTCTGAGCCGACGCAAGCGCTTATAAAGGACCATCGACGCGCATTTCTTCCTGCTACCCTATTCGCTAACTGATTTATTCCTTTGTCATAGTAAACCGATTATAACTTTACTTAAGATTTACTAGGCGCATATAAATTGTTATTGTGACACGGAAAACTCAATTGACGCGATCATCGTTCTATATCTGCCGGTGCTACTATAAGTTACTATATTAAATCTAATTATTAAATGCGTTAATTCACTGTTTAGATGGCATTAGCTTAAGGACTAATCTGTGTTATTTTGGTACATATTCTAGAGATTTAATTATAGATTTTCTTTAGGTTATTGTTTCGTTAATATGCTTGTGGTGTACAACCAGTAAAGTTTATTTATTATAGTTCATATTTTAATTATTTATTCATTAAATGTGTCGATTACCATACGGTAGATTCTCAGAGCTTCAGTAATAACATAATTTATTATATACGTTATTATTGGCTATCCTATTTATTCATTTTTAGTGTTTAATAGAAGTTATTTATAGATTGGATATGAATTTATCAGATAATCATTTTAGTTTTCTAGAGTCCTAAGACCTTGAACCTTTCATTAGCAGTCCTAAGACCTTGAGCCTTTTATAAGTAGATGATTTTATTTAAATATTTTTGTATTCCCATTTATAATCAAGCCTTCACTATATTTGTGACATGACGGGACCCTTTGGACCGTTACACCAACCCCCAAATTTTACGCAGGTGTTTAATTGTTGAACCGAAGTAAAATTTTCTAATCTAATAATCAAACAAATCTCACAAATATAGTTTATCTAATGTAATTTACAATTCCCTCTTAATTGTGCCCAATAAGCAACTTTATAATTTGTTATCGTTTGACTTCAAACATGTGTGATTCTCGCTGTAAGTGATCCTATATGTATAGTGGATTTAGACCAGAACAGAAATTAGCCATAAAAGTAGTCAGCATCCTGAGCTTATATTGTTTGAATTATATAACCGATTGACATTGATAACTAGGATTACTAGATTCTACTGAGACCTGGTTGTGAGGCAGGCAGCCCTAGTAGCATTTAAGCAAAAATCCCGTCAGAATTCAACCTTTCAATTCCTAAGGAACCAATGCGAAAACCCTGCAAAATCTAGTATAGCTAAAAGTAGCAACCGTGTATCAATTGAAACAACCACCCAGAATAATCGTAATTTCATAGTTAATTCCTCCTCCGGAGCATGTGTAGTTGCCGAGTTTCAGTCTTAGCTTCTTGTGTAGTTGGGCTCCTTATAAGTGCATTAACCTGCGAGCTGATGCTATTGCTTTAATCCTAACTCCAAAGCTCTTTCTTATAAGAAACTGATTGTTAAGTGTTAGATGTTCGAATTCAACCGACAACAAACCCCTTAAACCTTAGGCTCTGCTAAACCACCAAGACCCTTGCTAACTGTTACTATGTCAATCACCGGGGCCAACCTTCCACATCAACCAATTTCCCCTATACGTTCAAAAACCTTTCTTTAGCAAAACATTAACATTCCAACCCTTAACATGACTTCGATCAGACTTCGAGTATACTATCTCAACGGTCTAGCAATTCCCAATATAGGTAAAAGGCTTTTAAATAATATTGCTTTTAATAAATATTCCGCTACCACATTAAAATAAAATAAGTATCCCATTTTTTAAAGATTAATTCCTACATTAATTTGATAAACACCATCTCATCGGTTCAATAATTAATGTTTCAACTGCTTTTAAATATTAATGCCAAAGTTAACTCGTATTTTCCTTTTTAATTATATTTGAATTTATTTAATTTAGTCCAAATCAACTAAAACTTTACAATCATTTAGAATTTAGATTATACCCCTTTTAAATAGATGAAACCATGTGCTCAAAATTGATTTACACAGCTTATCTTATTTTTATCTTTTATTTTTCCTAGAATATATATATATATATATAGTTTTGTAATTTATTTAAACCATAAGCTCGCAATTGATTCACCTAAAACTTTTTGTTTAAATTTGAATTACGTGCTTATTTTTTTTTTTTTTTTTTTTATTTAAAATTGACATATGCACTTAGAGTACCATTCTAATATGTAACTAAAAGTTAAAATTATTTCAATGTCGTAGAACCCATGCTAGTCTACGTAATTAAGTTGCAGTAAAGCTATCGTCCGATATGCATTTTAGAATACCATACAACGCCCCGACAAACTACCTGAACCTGATATTTTTCTTGCGTCACCATTTCTAATGGAGTGCCCACATTATACCAATTAACAATTTTATAAAACTTGTATTTCTTTAAATTTTTATTAATTATTGCTAATATATGTTTTTTTTTTTTTTTTTGAAAAGCCGCCGCGCTCCCCTCCATCTGTAAATAATCAGTATTCTACTTTATTTTGTAAATATAATGAGCGTCTTATTAGTATTATTACTCTTATTATTATTAACCACTTTTGAACCCTCATATTCACAGATGGGCTTTTCCCTTACCACCATGGATGAAATTAACGCTCAAACTCTTCCTTTATATTGCAGCGTTAATTCATCAATTTTAATTAAATAGTATGTACAATTAATTTTTCTCATAACTTAGACAACGTTATTAACTCTATTTGTTATTAACATACATAAGGACATTATAAATGAACCAAAAAAACATTTCTATTTAGAAAGGCCGCCTCCTCCCCTCTTTCCCGAATCGTTGCTGATTAAATTAACGTCCCCCTTTTAGTGAACTTTTGTTGAACACTCTTTTATATTCCTTCTAGTTACAACAAATAATCACTTTTATATTTCATAATAGAACATTCTAATCAAAGCGATTGCATCATTTAGGAAAGAAATTTAATTATTTAGCTTCATTTTATATCTTGTAATTTTAACAGTAATTTTTAGTTTACATGTATCCAATTATAATACGGATATCATAGCCCAATATAATGAAACACTCATTTGTATTGTTTTACTATATAAGACTTAACAATGCCTACAGGTATACGGTATGTCTCTAGCTTCTGACTATGTATGTAGTACGTACCTATTATTTGTACAAAAGCATAAACTTTAATGCAGCCTATATTATATATCTATGATACATCAATCACATTTATCTTCAGTTCATGTATAGACTGGTAAGGATATACCATTACCAAGGACTATTCACCAAAGAAACGTCTAGTACAAATAAAATAAAAGTTACCTATCATTAATTTTTGTAAGTTAATAGTTTTTATAAATATTTTAAGTGCATAATAGGCAATATTTAAGAATTACTTATGGATTCATTAAGTATGCATAATATTTATTGTATTAGATGGATGTGGTAACATAAGATATGTGAGTGTTTCTCTGCAATGGTAAATATGTATACCTATGTATTATGGGCGGCTGTCCGGTTAATCGCGATATATTATTTAAATTATATTAACAGAAAGTTCGTACACAGGTAGATACTAAACTTATAATTACAGAAAACAACCTCAGCCAAGTTATCGCGTTTGAGTGGACAGCGGTCGGCGGTTGACAAGCTACTTACCTACCGGACAGTTTGTGTTGTACCGAGCGTGAATTATGTACGGATGGTTATTTTTATTATAATATATGCGTCAATAGTTCTGGTACTGCGTTATATAGGGTACCCAAGATACAGGCTGTTGCCTAGTTTGGGACCCGCTGGATTTTTATTCCATATGGTATAACAATAAAGCTAACCTAATATTTTTGTAATAATGATAAACACTTATATTTTTTTCTGGGAATAAATTATTCTTATTCTCATTTTGTATTAGTAATCATCATCATTATCTTTGCCCTTTCCCATTCGTTATTAGTAAAGATTACTCATTATTTTCTAGAATTTCTGAATCACCCATACTCCTTCTCATACTACATTACTTACGTACCTATAGGTAAAGATAATATCATGATGAAAGTGCCTATCTATCTCTAACTTGGATCCCACCATGATCGGTTCAGCAACCCATAACCCGAGTTTTACCAAGTACACAATAATAGTGAATCCAAATAGTCATAATGCACCTAATAATAACTAAACATATTTTCATCTAAAACTAGCTTAATCTAAAATTGACTAAAGCAAGCGTAAGTTTCTGGATAGACCATACGTATTTGTTTTCTGCCTTCTGCCTAATTAATCATAACCTTTTTTAACGCTTAGTCTATACGTACAGGTTATCTACCTCCTAGATCCTACACTCAAATTCTCAAATTAAACGTACTAAACTTATGGAATAAAACCCAAAATTATTTACACTAACTATTTGAAGTTAACCGTTACGCTTATCAAACCTAAATAAACCAGGTTTTTCTTTTTTTTTTTTAAAGAACTTAAATGTTCATTTGGACAATAATAAATTGTATCTAAATTTTGTGTCTATTATTAATCCTTTTATTCGTTTTATTTATATTTATTTGAAGTTCTAGACATGCCTTATACTGGGCGCAACTGAACTCATCAGTATGTCCTGAAACTAGGTCATTATATATCTAGGTCACTCATGACACCGGTCACGTGTGAACCAAAGTTTTTTTTTTTTTCGAGCAGGAATCGAATCTACAACCTACAGGTCAGCGGGAAGGGCCACCATCAACCGAGCTATCAGGCCGGTCGAAGTCTAATATTATACAGTAAGTAGTAAAGTATCAAGTTAGTTAATCTTTCAGTAATGCCTCCAATAAGTATTAACTAGTAATGATTTTTACTCTCATCGGAATATCACTAACTATATTGTAATCTTAGCTATGTCGCTATATAAATGTACCTAAAATCATCAGATACCTAGTACATCAACTAGGTTAATAAAACTATTCCGTGGTAAATACAACCCCCATTTTCTAAAACTCGAGAAACACCTTTTTTTTGTTATTTTCAAAATATAATTATTTTTCTTTTTATTTGAATACAATTTGTCACAGAAGGGTTCAAAATCATAATTATAATTAAGAGTCGTTATTACGCAGTTAATATACCTATGTACTTATAAAACTATTTCAAAATTTTTTTAAGAAGGTCATCTATCTTCCTATCATAAACCAACCTACCTATAAACACAGCTCATCTAATTTTCTATTACCTATAATCCGTTCTACCGTACCATTTTGTACACAAGCTCTCGTGGCTTAGCGACGACTATAAGCAACACGATTATTTTCCGTCACCGGTTCGATTCCTCTCGCCCGTATGTTATACTATTTTTTTTTAAGATTTCTTTTTCTAATCAATATTGGTATTTTTAGTTTTATATTTTAGTTTTAAAGTTTTTGGGTATAGTTTAGTTTTTAGGTCTAGTATATTATTATACGTTATTTAGTTTGTATTAAATAAATGTTTCTATTTATTATAATTCATGAGAATTTTGTTGCTATTCTATTATATCTTATTTTTATATATCTATATATCTATCAATCTTTTGTCCGCGAATACAGATGAACTATTAATTTTACTACTCTGATTAACTGACATGAAATGATATGTACATAACCCAATTTATTTTATATCATAAATCAAATAGTAATAATTTGAGATAGGTTTTAAATCAATTTTATTATAATAACAAATAAAGTAACGTTTCAAAATAAAACTCGACAGACACACTAATCCCAATCAACACCTGGATGGGTGACCACTACAAAACTTTTTTATTATTTTTTTTTTTTATTTATTATGATTCTACATCATAAATGATCGTTAATGTATTCATTGTATTTTTCCCACAAGAGTTATTTACAAGTCCTAAAGGATACTAATCTTTTATTTGAAAATCACCTATCTTCATAAAGTCAGAGCTCAGCTTTCTTTCACTATTATTTAATTATTTAGACTTGTCTGAATATCTAGGTACCTATATGTATTGCGATAGAGCGTACCTACAAACGCAGACGTATAACTACACGCGTAATATTTAATGGTAAAGACTACGTATAAATAATACTTTATAAAAAAGTACCTAACTCATTTTTACAGTTATTGATTTAAATTTTACAACAAACATAATAATCAAAGATTTGTCATTTAATGTATCTATATTATAGTGACTGGTTACTATCCCCTGTTAAACGTAAAGAACAGGTATTATTAAAGTGTTGAAGTCCGCATTCTAACATTTCTTTTATCTTTAACTAAAACATAATAAATGTTGAAAGTATAAACATTTAAGAATTTTAATATACCTATGTAGTATGTACTCAACACGTTTTTCTTCATAACAAACTAACGAACTAGGTTTCACTGATTAGAGCAGTACTTATTTTTCTATAGTATAACTAACTCTTTTTTTTTTATTGTTTACGTTACCTATAGGACCCAACTTCATTTAATGTATTGGACGTATAAATTGATTAGGTAAATACCTATTATAGTTAACTATTTATATATAAATTATGATTATTGTATGTCAAAAGACTTCATCTATCTGTTTCTAAGCATTCTATTATTTCTAGCTGAGAATTCGGATGGCTAAACGTACCTACACCGTGCTCGCATTCTTCCAAACATAAAAGTTGATACAAAAAATTTGGTCGAGCAGCGCAAAAAATAACGGAATCTATAGGGTCACACACTGATTCGGATTCGAAGGATTCTAACAAGTGCGTTAGAATTATTTCAAGTGGAAGACCATAAAGTTCGAAATTTATGACGACATTTTGTCAAGTGTTTACGTCTGTGAATTTTTGAGTGTTAAAAATGCTAAGTTTTAGTTTAAGTATGTTATGAATAACAAGAGAGCTCTCGACATAATAAGCTCTCTGTGTTCTATGCTGAGACCGTTGCTGTGATGAAAGTTGAAACCGTATGTTTAGATTATGCGTCAGTAAACAACTTAATATGATGAAGTAATATAGTTTGATACTGTGTTATTGTTAGATGACATTTAACCCGCAGAGTATAAGTACAATGATTTCTTTAAGTTATGCTATTGTAAACGAAATTTAAAACGCACCTAAATATTTAGTTGTCTCAAGACCTTTCCGTTCACGCGCAGCAAATTGTGCGATAGGTATCGCCTCTATAATCAATCCTATGGACTACAACATCTCATTATTAGTTAAAATTTATGTAGACTACCTAAATTAAAATAATATCTTGGTCACGGCTAACCCATATTGTAACCCCCCCAAAGAAAAATAGGTGTTATATTGTTTAAACGGATTTTTACCGTATATTTTTATTTAATCGAGCTTATATTTGATTTTCATATTTTATCTATTAGAACCTAACCTAGAGTGAACCTAATAAACCTAGAGAGATACGAATAGAACCTAGTCGCTCACGGCTACCTAAGTAAAATGTTAAACGTAAGAGAAGTGTTGTAAGTCCTAAGATTGATATTGGTTATGGCCAAGTGGATCGTCTATTTGTGTGGTAGGACCGTACGTTGTGATTTGTAGAATCCCTAGTTCTTTTAAGGTAGTGAGACAATGCCTAATGCTACCTAATAAACCGCAATAATCTATCTATATGCCAACTTATCAATTACTTATAATTATGTTTTATATTGCCTATATAATATCCTTTAGATTATATTAATTTTATAATAACGTAATTAATGTAGATGCTTAATAGTTATTGAAACGCGCATAATCCTATTAAAATTACAACCCTTTTATATTCGTGATTTTTATGTAGAGTAAATACCGTGAAGTAATTATACATGTACATTTACATAGTTCTAGAGTTTGGTTGGTAGAGTTTAGGTAGGTATTATAAAAGTATAACATTAACTATTCTTATAGTCTTGACGTAGCTATGGTAGAGTTTATATCGATGTCTTTTCTAACAGTCTAGAATTACGTTGAACCTAAGTAAGACCTAAGTTATTATCTTATCACATTCACCCCATACTTTCTGAGTTTACGTTAATTACACGATATCTTGTTTAGCACGTATCAGTAGAATCACTGCAATTGTCATTTTCTGCGGTGATCCTATTTGGGAGCCCCATCCCCGCCCCCAAAAATGAGATTTCGTCTCCAGACTTGGTTATCTCCCTTCAGATAGTGCTTAAATAGTGATACTTCAGCGCACTAGGGGAATTGGTCTATTAATTTAACGTTTTTGGTACGTTTGTATGTCTAGTTGTTGTGGTTAGTACTTAGTATGTCTGTCTGTCAAATTTAGTCTTCAAATATATACTAGAGAGTAAGAGGACATTGTCTTTTGGCAAATCCTAACACTGGCATACATCAAATCATTCAAGGGAACTCTATTTGTTAACAAGCAAAGATTCATACTCATCCATCGCCAATTTCATTGTGGATCTCTCAGGTAAGTACTAACTTCGTTACAAGAGAGATCCTAATCCCATCTCGGGCTCCTCCTCCCCATCCTATTCCTATAGTTCTATTAAATTTGTCCTAGCAATTTTCTAATATTAACGACGATCCTAAATTCAAAAACAATAATACCGTTAAAATAGAATTTGATAAGAATTATTTTACCGTGAGCTTTTATTCGAGCTAATAATATTAATAGTTTATTTTGACTATTAGATCGAGCCTACCTATATTATCCAACCTTTGGTATTATTTTACCTAGATTATATTTAGCATGAGATTAATTATTAGTCGACGATTTGGTAGAAAACCCATAATATCTACGTATTAAATTATCGAGGCTATAATATAATTCTTAATTTTTATATAAATAATCAAGCCATTCCCAGCTAGATTATAAGACCTTCAGGATATTCACACTGAATTTTGGTCTAGTTATTTCCTTATGAAATAACATGACTTTATTAGTCGGTAATATTTGTTTGCAACTCTAATCTATCCAGCATAGAGTAGCGAACATAAATTAGTCTTATTGGAGATTTTACAGAACTCAAAATAATGTTAAATCAAATCGATTTGGTCAAGCTAGATCTTTAGGTTGTCTCCGAGTTCAGATCTAGAAATAAGTGGCATAAAATCTTTTGATAAAATCCATCATAAAACACTATCGACGAAGAAGCTCTCTAATCCATCTGGCATAGAGAAACCTCCGGGCACGACTACGCTTGGCCCAAGTGCATACAGACCTTATCAAAATAATTAAGTAAATAGAATGATATAATTATAAGTAGTACACTCTCTATAAATATGGAGCATATCAATTTATTAAAACAAAGATCTTTTCCAAGTTCCAACTTTAAGATTCGATAACACAGGTCCAAATCTATTTGATGTAAATATTCAATTAAATAGAGTATTAATTTATTTATGGATTTCAAAGTTAAATGATTTTAAAGAATATTTTATTTTATTAGACCATACTTAGTCCTTCAATCTCATTAGCTTGTATTTAACATCTGACGTACGCGCATTATAGGTACATAAGTATAGAGTATTTTGAACATTACGACTCCGTTTAAATAAATTTATTATAACTATACGTAAAATAAATCCGTATTTGAGATTGGTCCTAAAATTTTATATTTCATTGGTTACATACTTATTTAATAATGGTTTACTTTTACTAGAATTTCATTGAACGAAACTTGTGTTTTATTAAATTGAATTATATATCTTTTTAGGTAATGAATTATGATTTATTTAGTTTGGTATTATTTCATTTATGAAAGGAATTAAATATTTTAATATTATTTGATTTAATTGTTAGCTTTTACTAGAATTTTATTTGATAATAATTTGGTTTTATTTAACCCAATTAGTTGATATTTTATTTTAAATCGACGAAATTTATATTTATTTTTATTAACCCCAATGTGTGTTCCTCGACTTATTGCTAAACCCAACCTAATATAGTGAGTGCCCCAACAAGCTAGAGATTGCTTGAATCTCACATTTAACTTTAAACGTGTGTGTCGGTCTCGAGTGTGCAATGAGACCTATCTAAGCTAGCCTATAAGAAAGCGAGCTGGCGAGGCTCTAAAAAGCTAAACCTAATTTCTACGCACCCCCTAAGGATACTCCTACCCGGACCGTGGTCCATGGATGGGAGAGCATCCGCCCCTGTATAAATGTGAATATATAAATATATAAATAAGACAACCCAGATAATTTTATCTATCAGACCAAGAGGCGTGCAAACACATGGGTCCACTTCGACGGTCCCCCTCCCAGTCCAGATAGATAATATAACCCAGATTGGAGACGATCGATCCTTTGCGGAGGAATAATCGATCTGCTGCGTCTCAAGAACAATGCAGCCTAACTCTAACACTAACCATGGAGGACATGTAATGCCAAGTTAGCACCGTCAGGCCCAGCATCACACCGCATACTCATGCGTTATAATTTTTCCGTGCTTGGTCAATACGAAATATTTACCCCCCAAACAAATTCTAATACTACACACTTCAATAAAATCACAAGGTATTAGCCAAGCCAAGAAAAACTTTTGAGAGGAAAACTAGCTCACTAAAACGCGCCTATTCACAAAGAATTTAAATTAAACGCGAATTTAATATTTGATTTCTCATTACTGGTCCATCATTAATGAATTTAACAAAACCCCAATTGAAATTAAAATCACTGTAATGTACTATAACCGCATAAAAGGACTCGCGTAAATGAAATTTATCTAAAATGAATTTAACAAAACCCCAATTGAAATTAAAATCACTGTAATGTACTATAACCGCATAAAAGGACTCGCGTAAATGAAATTTATCTAAAATGAACCAGCACCAAGAAACCGTAACAAAATACGAAAATAAAATGACAAATATTCTAAAATTAATACCCGAGGAACCCAAAATTCAACACAAAATCCCAAGATCTAATTCCCCTTCTGAGCCGACGCAAGCGCTTATAAAGGACCATCGACGCGCATTTCTTCCTGCTACCCTATTCGCTAACTGATTTATTCCTTTGTCATAGTAAACCGATTATAACTTTACTTAAGATTTACTAGGCGCATATAAATTGTTATTGTGACACGGAAAACTCAATTGACGCGATCATCGTTCTATATCTGCCGGTGCTACTATAAGTTACTATATTAAATCTAATTATTAAATGCGTTAATTCACTGTTTAGATGGCATTAGCTTAAGGACTAATCTGTGTTATTTTGGTACATATTCTAGAGATTTAATTATAGATTTTCTTTAGGTTATTGTTTCGTTAATATGCTTGTGGTGTACAACCAGTAAAGTTTATTTATTATAGTTCATATTTTAATTATTTATTCATTAAATGTGTCGATTACCATACGGTAGATTCTCAGAGCTTCAGTAATAACATAATTTATTATATACGTTATTATTGGCTATCCTATTTATTCATTTTTAGTGTTTAATAGAAGTTATTTATAGATTGGATATGAATTTATCAGATAATCATTTTAGTTTTCTAGAGTCCTAAGACCTTGAACCTTTCATTAGCAGTCCTAAGACCTTGAGCCTTTTATAAGTAGATGATTTTATTTAAATATTTTTGTATTCCCATTTATAATCAAGCCTTCACTATATTTGTGACATGACGGGACCCTTTGGACCGTTACACCAGGAACAATGGGATAAAATTATGTTTTCCGATGAGTCGCGATTCGGGTTTAGGCCTGATACAAGAAGGGTGCGAGTGTACCGTCGGCCCAGAAATACTGAAAGGCTCAGGTGCATTCAGGAAGTTCATCCATACAGCGGCTTTTTTTTTTTTATGAGATGAGTGGCAAACAAGCCGGCGGCCCACCTGCTGGTAAGTGGTCACCGCCGCCTATGGACATCGGCTCAAAAGTTATGGTATGGGCGGGTATTATGAAGAACAGGCGAACTGAGCTCGTTTTTGTAAATGGAAACATGAACGCTGAAAATTACGTTGAGGATATTCTCAGACCTTATGTCCATCCAATTGCACAAACCTTTGGCTCCGATTTTACGTTAATGCATGACAATGCGCGTTCACATACAGTTTGGCGAACCAGTGAATACTTGGCAACGGAGAACATCCGGGTATTGCCCTGGCCTGCACAATCGCCAGACCTCAACCCCATCGAGCACGCATGGGACATGCTCCAGAGACGTGTTTTGAAGGACTTGGACGGAGTGACAACAACCCAACAGCTGAAGGATTTGCTACAATTCCATTGGGAGCGAATACCGCAAGATGACATAAACAGTCTCATTAATTCCGACATATATTATCCCGACAGGGGGTGGGGATAATATACCAATTCAAACTCAGATAGTATAGCGTGTAGCGCCCTTAGTTGCACTACGAACTCGTAATTTTCTTGAACACAAAGGTTCCTACATCTACTAGTCTCTGCAACGACTCATGTGCTTTTCCAAATCGGTTAAACCAGTTTTGCACCTAAACCACACAATAACAGACATAGGAGATATCGTCCACTTTTTATGTTTTCTAACTGCAGGAATCAAATAATAAATAATAGGTATTTTAGTAGTAGAGACTCAAACTGGTGCGTTATGCGCTACCGCAGCGGTAAATACCGCCCTGGATCCCGCATGGCATTTGTATGAAGTGAGGAGCTTCTCAATTCAGTTTCTTCCTTTCCGCGACTAGGGCAAAACTTGAGTGAAACTTCACACAAAATACCCGGGCGGAATCCCGCGCGGTATACCGCTACCCACAGCGGTAGGGAATAACGCGCTGGTTTGAATAGGCCTTAAAATATATATCTGTAATTATTTTTAAATTTGTCAGTTTTTTATGAGGTGCTATATGACTATATTATCACAAACAGAATCGTGAACCCCACCACACAAAAATACAATATAAACCATGAAGAAATTACAAGCTTCATTCTAGTTCATTGTTCAGTGACATTCACAACAATAATAAATCAAAGTATTAATAAATCCTCGTCCTCATGGTTACATTTTTTGTTGCAGTTTGGCAGGTCTCTACAACGTCCCCTTGGTGTGGGTGTCCACTGTGGAACCTCACGGACAGGTCCTCGCGTTGATCGATGAATTTCTTAACACGGCTTATAATGGGTACTATATCCACAGTCTCCCACCCTTCTCTTTTGGAGACAGAGTAAGCGAACTTTGGCAAACATTTAAAAACACTGCCATTAAAGAAACGTAAGTATCTTTACCTCTATTTTATTCATAAAACGCCAAAATTTGTAATAGCATGTAGCAAGTAGAAAAGTCCTTCAATAACACCACTTACTATTTGGCTTTTTCAGAGTAGTCCGCGTGATGCAGTATTGGCAGTACACCAAACTTATCAGTCCTCATATTGAAGCAAGAGGAAGGGTGCCACCTTCTTTTGAAGATCTGAAATATAACGCTTCTTTAATGATCGGTAACTCTCACGTTTCTATGGGACAGGCTACGAGACTGCCTCAGGCCTACAAGCCTGTCGGAGGCTATCATATTTCCGAAAAAGTGGACCCACTGCCCGAGGACCTCAAGAAAATAATGGACAGTTCTAAAGATGGCGTGATCTACTTCAGTATGGGCTCTAACCTTAAAAGTAAAGATCTTCCCGATGATCTGAAAAAAGACATCATGAAAGTCTTTGGAAGCTTGAAACAAACTATTTTCTGGAAGTTCGAGGAGGAACTGCCTAACATGCCGAAGAATGTTCACATCTTGAAATGGGCTCCACAACAGAGCATATTAGGTAAGTTCTCTCAAATAACGGTTTTGTTATCAGTTGAATGGGTGAACAGCGGGGAATAGGAGTAATCAAGAAACTTCCTACTCATCTGAGTTCCCATTACAACTTTTTTTAAAAAGTTCTTAATTTCCTGCTTTTATTTTGTAATAGTTATGCGTTAGACTAATGACTAGACAATAAATAAAAGAAATCATATTAACTATAAGAACTTCTTCATCTCTCATAAGCTCACCCCAACTGCGTCCTGTTCATCACTCACGGAGGTCTGCTGTCTACGACTGAGACCATCCACGCTGGTGTTCCCATCATCGGCATCCCAGTCTTCGCTGACCAGTTCATCAACGTCAACAGAGCTGTAAACAAGGGTTTCGCAAGAAAAGTGGCACTTTCTTACACGATGGCCAGTGAGCTGAAAGCGACCATTGAAGATATTTTAACCGACCCTGAGTAAGTACCAACTAAAAGTTATTTCTCTCCCTTACTAATAAGCAATGCAAAGCAGTGAAATAGCTATACAGTGTTTCCCTTATTTTGTCTTTGCCTATTTCAAACTTTATAGAGAGAAACAAATAACAAAACTCTTCCGCTACACAATGTTTATTAGTATGGGAGTATTAGTTAGTGTGACAATATAGCGATTGACTGGTACTGCTAGTCCTTGCTCCCTTCTTGTGGAGGCAAGTGATTAGCTCTGTTGTCAGATTTAAGGCTCAGTTCCCACTCGGCCCGAATAATAATACCAAATGTTCTACTACCGATTGGCAAGATTTGTACAGTCAGGCAGGCAGGCTAAAACGTGTAAGTAATTAATATTTTAATTTGGGTTCATCTACAAGGTGATTTTGAATTGGTATGTTATCCCGAAAGAAAGGGACTGGGACCATGATAGCCCACAAGTTGTGAAAGCCTTACTTGAAACTGCGTGTTTCCAAACCTCCATACTAAAAAATAGATAAAGATAAAGAGGTGGCGCGAAGAATCCAACTCGGCTGGGCAGCGTTCGGGAAGCTTCGTCCTATCTTTTCGTCCAAAATACCGCAGAGTGATGACTTATGGAACTGAGACATGGTCTCTTACTGTTGGCCTCATTAGTAAGCTCAAAGTCGCGCAGCGAGCTATGGAGCGAGCTATGCTCGGTGTTTCCCTGCGAGATAAGCTCCGGAACGAGTAGATCCGCAGGAGAACTAAAGTAACCGATATAGCTCTTAGAGTTAGTAAGTTGAAGTGGCAATGGGCAGGCCACATCGCTCGTAGAACTGACAACCGATGGGGAAGAAAGGTTCTCGAGTGGCGACCACGAACCGGAAGACGCAGCGTAGGCCGGCCTCCCACTCGGTGGACCGACGACCTGGTGAAAGCCGCGCAGCCGCTCAAGGTGGCGTGCTCTGGGGGAGGCCTATGTTCAGCAGTGGACGTCTTCAGGCTGTTAATGATGATGATGATGATACTAAAAAATAAATCTACTCACAAAATTGCACGTGCGATGGCTACGAGAGTTAAAAAGATACTATAAATTCATTTCTAAACACAGGTCGTTAAACTCATTTAAGTGCATTCGGTCAAGGACGAAGTTCAACCGCCCAGCTGCGCTAGTCCATATTCGAACGTAATCTTTACATGGCATTTCTTCAATGAAAAACTATTAATTTAGAAAAGTCGTAGAAGAAACATTGTCTAACTTGGGGAGTAGATTTACCCCTTTTCGGGATTATATACCAATTCAAACTCAGTAGTATATAACATTTTAAAAGGCTTTCTGTGCCTAAAATGAGAATAGAAACTTATTGATATTTAGGATCGTTCTGTCATCATTAAAGAATAGGTAGATATAGGTATTACCATCTAAAGTTTGAAAGAGAAATTGACTCGGCCCTAATACACTTATACAAAATTATTCAGAAAATCTCAAAATTTCAATAGAAAATAAAAATGCCAGTCGTTTCGTTAACGAATAAAAAAAATTGTCATCGATTCACCATCAAATAATTCATTGCAGGTACACACAGAAAGTGAAGGAGCTATCGTTCGTCTACCACGACCGGCCGGTCAAACCAGGCGCAGAACTTGTGCATTGGGTAGAACACGTGATCAAGACTAAAGGCGCACTGCATCTGCGCTCCCCTGCTCTCATGGTGCCCTGGTACCAGAAGGTGTACCTAGACCTAGCTCTGTTGGTGGCTGCATTAATATTTGTACTGAGAAAAGTGTTGAAATTAGTGTTACCAATGGTGTTCCCAAAGCGATTTGGGGCTAAACAGAAAACGAATTAAGTAAAACGCTTTGAAGTATTTTAGTGATGTAATTTGTAAATATTAATAAATGTAAATGTTACAATTTTTATTACGCTTAACAATCACATACTTACATAGTTCCTAGACCCTAACCCTAAATGTAAATATTAAAAAAAAACTGTGGACGTTTTTACACAGCGCCATCTAGTCCCAAACCAAGCAAAGCTTGTACTATGGGAACCAGATAACTGATAGAATACTTAATATATACTTTTTGTTTGTAAATAAATATTTAGAATACAATATAACACAGACACAGAACAAACATCGATGTTCATCACACAAAATTAAATGTTTGTCCCGAGTGGGAATCGAACCCACAACCTACAGATCAGAAGGCAGGGTTACTACTTACTGAGCTATCAGGCCAGTCACAATGTACCTACAGCAAAAGTAGAAATATTAAAACAAGAATGTTATTTAATGGCATGAATCATTGTTTTAAAATACGTACTTTTTATATTTAGAAAGATAGCTAGATAGATAAACTCTTTATAGACACCAAGATAACAAAAAATAAAACAGGAAATCTTACAAGTAGGTTACAATGGGCGGTCTTATCGCTAAACAATGATCTCTTCCAGACAACATTTAATACTTCACTTACCATCAGGTGAGTTGTTGTCAAACGTATGCCCCATTTTAGCATAAAAAAAGAATAAAACTAGTACCTAGCTTTATAAATTCAAAGAAACGAGGTGAAAAATCTTATTATAAACTAGCTGCTGCCCGCGGCGTTGCCACGCGTGGACTACATTACCTATAGTAATAGTTATAGGTACTTAGCCCCGATGCAGACCGGCCACCGTCCACAACCACCGATGGCTGCCACGCACCACCGCAACTTACATTCGGTAAAAATATGCCTTATACCTAGGTTAGGTTTGTCCAGACATATGGTAACGTTATGGTACTTTCGCAGCAGTAACGTATAATACGCGCGATAGCCACCGGTATTTGGAAGCTGCCACATCTTATGCTGTGCAGTCTCATGCTTCTGAATAGGTTACGTGTGTCAGTGTAAGTAGTCTTTGTTCTGCATAGTATATTTCCTATCTGCATTGCATAGGAATGAAAAAATGGCTTTATTTTTAAATCCACAAGCCAGAACCTTTTAATTCGAAAGATTTAATAAAAATTTAAATTATGGCCTTTAATATATTATCTTTTGGTACGTAGGTATCTATTTACTCCATTTAGGTGACATCTTGGTGACATTTACCATCAGTGGCCAAAAATAACCTCACCATCTCACCTTTGTTTTTTTCTCTAATCTGTGATCTCACCATGAAGCGGCCATGTTGTTTATAATTCAGTTTCGTTTCGTAATGAAAACTTAATAATTATGACCAAAAAAATTAATGAAATTTCAATTTTAATATATCCTATTTGAAGCGCCGGTTATTTCTAAGCATATTAGTGAAACCTGCATGAAAATCAGTTCAGTATTTACGGAGTTCAGTCATAACAAACAAACAACGACACATCAGTGTCCCTAGATGGCGCTGATACAAATAAAATTTCATAATGTATGGAAAAAGGGCAAAAAGCCGCGGGGCCTGCATCGCGCAAGCAATATTTTCTGAACAATAGAACCTATGGGATAAATTACATTGGTTATAATTATGTGTGTGTTCCAAAGCATACCAGAATTTCACATTTATTATATGTAGGGAAGGGATATACAAATCATTTATTGACATATTGGTTAGGTACAAAGTTATGATGAACCCATAGACTCCCGAACTAGTTGAAACCGTGTTTCAGGAGACAGTGGCTTCTCCCATTATTTATTTTACTTACGATATGCCGTACTGATTAATTTAGAAAACAACAAAAAAAAAAACATAAAGAATTAAAAGAACATGATCAAAAACTTAGGAGTGTAATATAGTCTATGTAGGTGTGATTGTGTAGGTGAGTAATGTGGGAGGGTGTTTGTGTGTGTTTGTGATGCGTGTGTGAGAGGTGTGTTAGTGTTTATATATGTTTAACGATTATGATGTGTATCCACAAGATAAATAGTACATTAAACTATGATATTAACAAATAATAATAAGCTTCTTAGATCAATCTTAATAGTAATCGAACAAATTGGAACAAACCCAAGTAGGCACTGCTCATAGATTGGTTGCAAACAAAACCAAATTTATGTGGAGTGACCATTGAAATGAGAAATTTCAATCAGCAGTATACTTTGTAGGTTGATAATCATCATCAAAAGCCTGAAGATAACCACTGCTGAACATATAGGCCTGAGAGCGCCATCTTTGACCGGCTGCTCGCCTCCTGCATCCATCGGCTCTCCGCGGTTTTCCCCAGATTGTCGGTCCACCTAGTTGGGGCCGGCCTACGCTGCGTCTTCCTGTTTCGTGGTCACCACTCGAGAATCTTTCTTTCCTATCAGGTCAATAATAACTAATACTAAATAAATAATCTCAGTGTCATCCTTACTGTCTGTTTGCATGGCATGTTTATATGTTTGGTTTACGCCAAAATAAATGGATTTGGATTTTACAGTTTGTTTTTACTACCTTAACTTTTAAAATTAAGTGCTATCATACCGCGGGGAAAGCTTGGCCGTGTGCTGGTTGCGGTTTATAGAGAGAATAGGACCACCCCCATCTCTTCCTGCAGATACCGTAAGGGCCAGCTAAGAGAATATTCAGAGAACGGGCAGCAGCATTCTCCTTGCTGCACTAAATCTTCTGCGATCACCAAGCCACCCGCCAAGCGTGGTGATTATGGCAAACCCCCTATGATAAGCGTCCAAAGTGGCGTTTTATCGGGGAGGCCTGTGTTCAGCAGTGGACGTGAATACAATCGGTTTTCGAGGTGTTTATGTTTTACATCAAAAAATCTATTCAATTATTATCTTTACTTAATAATTGTATTATAACATAATATAAAAAAAATTATACACGATTGTGTAGTATTACAAATTAAGGCCTATTCAAACCGGAGCGTTATTCGCTATGGCTGTAGGTAGCGGTATACAGCGCGGGATTCCGCCCGGGTATTTTGTATGAAGTTTCGCTCAAGTTCCGCTCTAGCCGCAGAACTTCATACAAAATACCGCGCGGGATCCTACGCATTTACTGCTACCCACAGTGGTAGCGAATAACTTGCCGGTTTGAATAGGGCTTTAGAAGTATGTAAGTATACGTAAAATAGGCTTTCATCTACCTAGTTACATATTAAGGCAACTGGAAATTGGACAATGCACAGCATCCCAAATGGATGTTGGTATCTTATATTACATAGGTAGGACATGTATTATGAGGTAGGTATATAATTATTATACGTCAGTATCTATCAATAGCTATATTTTTCAGTTGCATCACACTCTAAGCCGCAGTGGCACGAGCAGAGTCTCCTCGGACCGGACGTGAACTCGGATAGCTACTCGGACGCAACTCGTATCGTTGAGACCACACCGATAATCTGAGCGCACTCGGAGTCAGACGGTTGTATCCGAGCGGAGTAGACTCCAACTGCGCTCTACTTGTCCGAGCTAGTTCGTATACGAGTACTGAAATTTCAATACAAAATAAAATAAAAATGAAAAGTATGAAGAAAACGATCCGATTTAACTATGATATTGTAGTACACTCATACGAAGCCTACGAGTCCACTCGGTCTGAGGAGACTCTGATCGTGTCACACCGGCTTTAGTATTTTTACCCTTTTCACCCACTTCGGGGTTGAGTTTTCAAAAATCCTTTCTTAGCACGCGCTTACGTCGTAAAAGAAAGCCCAGTCACCCAGTCAAAGTATTTTATATAATAGATTTTTGTTATTCCGTGGCTGTAGATTATTGAGATTAAAAAAAGGCATAGTCACGATGATATTACGCTTCTTTGAGTGTATAGTATTACGTAGTTATTACGTAATTGTGAATTGTGACGTGAGGATTTAAATTTAAAACGAAACTGATGTTATTATTTCGTCATTTTTTGATGATGATGATAGACATCATTTACAAATAATATTCAATAAGCGGAGCGGTATGCCGTCGTCCAACTCCCTATAGGTAGTGCGACTCCGGCACTGATTAGATTTTGTATAGGCGCCTATCTACCTGCGCGATAAAATGTTAGTCAATAGGTTTACAACCAGTGTTTGGTGAATACCGTGAGTCGTGATAGGTATTTTTTTTTGTATTACTAAATAGGCATTTGGCCGCAATCTCACCTGATGGAAAGTGACGACTCACTCGCGACTTGAAGAGCTCCAGATTGTACTTGTCGGGAAACGAAGACGCCGCTAAAGTGTTCCATTCTTTCGCTGCTCGGGTATCTACCTAGACTTTGTACAGGTAAGAGAAAATGTGCGATATTTAGAAAATAACTATGGTCATGATGTTTATAGATAAATGTTTATATGCACATAGTAAATGCTTTAGAGGCTTGAGTAGGAAAAATGACAATAAGCACATACAAAGACATAAGCCGGCTACCTGCTACGTTACAGGAATTGACTAAAGTCCAATAGGCTACATGTCGTTATCAAATAAAACATAATTATGTATGTGACACATTTTTAAATTAGGTTCATCATTCCTTAAAGTTACTCACATTAACATAAATAATGCAGCCAGTCTCACTATCAGGAATTATGAAAATGATTCCTGAAAGTGAGACTAAAGAACCCCTTCGAGGATGAAATAAATGTCATCCTCGAAGGGTCGAAATGGGTACATTTATTTTATACTTATGATACATTTAATACAAACTGTAATTACTTACCTCTATTAAAACTCTTGCCTATTAACTATTAAAGTACAGCAAAGCCTGAAACGGAAAGTTTTCAACCAGTGTGTGTTCCAGTGATGACTTATGGCACTGAGACGTGGTCTCTTACTGTTGGCCTTATGAGGAAGCTCAAAGTCGCGCAGCGAGCTATGTAGCTCGGGTTTCCTTGCGAGATAAGATCCGAAATGAGGAGATCTGCAGGAGAACTAAAGTCACCGATATAGTTTTGAGAATTAGCAAGTTCATTCATACGTTAATTTTTCAGATACTTACATTACGATGGGGAAACCAGCTCTGTTCCTGCTGAGCATATTAGCAGCTTCGTATGCTTGCGATGCATACAACATACTGGTGGCGTTCCCATTTCCAGGCAAGAGCCACTCTTTTCTTGGGAACGCAGTGGTTAGACATCTGCTGAAGGCTGGACATGAGGTTAGTATCAAACTTCTAGCAGAAGAAGGGTACTTGGGTTGATGCTGGGAGCAAGGCGAAAATATTTGGACATAATAAAGACCGACTCTAAAAATGTATCCATCGCAACTATAATCTAATAAGAAAAGGTACAATGGGAAGTAGAGTAAGTGGGAGGAAAACAAAAGGAAAGGCAGGCAGTTAAGTATTTTTCGAAGCTATATAATATATATATGATCAAAGGTATGCATAAGGTATATAGGCACGTGGGTACAGAATACCATTTTTTTGACATTATTGTACCTGTGGCTTCAACCACGTGGACTCAATATTGAGGTGACTTGCAATCCTTGGATTTGAATCATGACATGGAGCTTTATTTCACTTTATCAGCCGGAAGATGTCCACGACTGAATATTGGCCTCCTCCATTAGGTGGCGAGGATTGGCTGTAATCACCATGCTAGGCAGGCGTCTTGGTGATCGCAGTAGATTATGTAGACTGAGGATTCTGATGCCCATTCCTAGGATATTAATTTAGCCGGCTTTTATGACATCTGTGGCATGAGATGGGGTGGTCCTATTCTTGCGTCGGATTACACGGCCAGCATAAGCTTTCCTTAAAGGAAAAAATCTTTATAGTGGTAGAGCATTTTATAGCGTTCATCTGGCTAGCTACCAATTTCCCGTAAGCTAACTAAGAATATATCACCAAGCACTTAGCTTGTATGTTGCGCAGCCTACATACTTAAAAGCCAGTTTCATGTAAGGCATGGCACCATCCTTCAGCCATTTTATCTTTAGGGGAAATATGGTCGAACACTACGCCGCGCCGCCGTCCAATATGACCGCCGGACTGGCCTGATAGCTCAGTTGGTAGTAGCTCTGCCTTCTGAACTGTAGGTTGTGGGTTCGATTCCTACCCAGGACAAACATTTGTGTGTTTGTTCTGTGTCTGGGTGTTATATTGTATTCCATGTATGTATTTACAAACAAAAAGTACCTATTTATATATGAAGTGTTATGTATTGTATCAGTTATCTGGTTCTCATAGTACAAGCTTTGCTTAGTTTGGGGCTAGGTGGCGCTGTGTGAAACGTCCATACATATTTATAAAAAATATTATTTATATAATTGCGTTTTAGTATGAACTCTAAGAGTCCCCTAAAATTCTTCTCGAACATTCAATAATTTTTATTTGTTCCCGGCTTCCCAAATGTTACCATAGATTCGTTGACATATATTGTTATAAATATCACAAAATACAAATGCCACGGAATACTATAGATGGCTACACAGTCATTGTGGATGCTGTTGAGGCCTGAGGATTTATGGAATACCTACAATCAGATAATAATAAAACGCCACCTGATGTACGTACGTAGATACTTGCCGGAAAGACCAGAAGGCTCTATCAAAAGCACACCTGACCACTGCCAGGTATACTTTTCATAGAGCCCTCTGGTCTTTAGGTTGGTAGTTATATACGACAGCGAAAGAAGCATGGGACGTACTGCAAAGAGCTTAATAGATATCGAGGCTTGGAAAATTGTCGTTGGAGCGAAGGTCGCAGTTTAATTATCTTTATACCTACTTTCTCATATTTTCAGGTGACTTACATCACGCCGTTCGTGACAAAAGACGAAAATCCTAAACTGAAACAAATCTTTTCTACCTCAGTTTTCGAAGTTATGAATGGTAGGTAATTTAATATTACAACATACTTTATTTTTTCTTTACTAGAGGAGCAACATACTCGTTTCCCGACGGAAATTGAACTTTCCGGGATAAAAAGTATACATACTGATCCCGGTATTAATTAAGAAATCCGTGTGCAAAATTTCATCTAAATCGTTTCAGCCATTACAAAGCGTGCAAAGCTTCACAAAGTAGCAAACAGGCAACGTTTTTTTTTAATATGACTGGCCCATAGCTCAGTTGGTAATAGCCCTGCCTTCTGAACTGTAGGTGGTGGGTTCGATTCCTACCTAGGACAAACATTTGTAAGATGTACATAGGTGTTTGTTCTGTATCTGGGTGTTATATTGTATTCTATGTATGTATTTACAAACAAAAAGTATATTATGTATTCTATCAGTTATCTGGTACCCATAGTACAAGCTATGCTTAGTTTGGGGCTAGATAGTGCTGTGTGAAATGTCCACAAATATTTATTTTCTTATTTACATTTTTCAACGGCTTAATTATTTTTTAGAGATGCAGGAACAAATAAGTATAAAACAAATAATGAAAAAAGAAATGTCCTTAAACAACATAGAATACATTTTCTTTATGTTCAATAAGTTCGTAACGTTAGCGTTGGAGGACAAGAACGTTCAAAGACTGCTTGAAGATCAGTCCCAGAGATTTGACTTAATTATTGCAGAATGGCTGTTCAGTGATCTATTTAGTAGGTAAGTGTGGTGTTTGTTACTGAAACTATTTTTTTTAAATTTTCTAACGTGATTTCGTTGAACAACAGAACTAAGTTGTTTCTAAGTTTTTAGGGTTCCTATACAAGGAACCCCTCTAAGTTCGTCATTTCCATCTGTTCAGTGATCTATTTATTTTAATCTGTTCAGTGATCCATTTATGGCTGTTCAATACAATACAATACAATACAATACAATAACTCTTTATTGACACCAAAATAATAATAACATGTAGAAATGAGAATCGCATAATAAGATAGGTACAATGGGTGGTCTTATCGCTAAGAGCGATCTCTTCCAGACAACCTTCAGCCTTCAGTTCAGTGATCTATTTAGTAGGTAAGTGTGGTGTGCTGTTTGTTATTGAAACAATATATTTTTAAATTTTCTAACGTGATTTCGTTCAACAACAGAACTAAGTTGTTTCTAAGTTTTTAGGGTTCCGTAGTACTTACTACAAGGAAGCCTTCTAAGTACATCACTTCCATCTATCTGTCTGTATGTCTGAATCCTGTGGTATATCAACATCTATTATATAATAGGCTTTGTCCTGACTGACTGACACACAACGCACAGCCCAAACCGCTGGACGTCTTGAAATTTAGAGAGTGGTTACTTTTTAAGACGTAAGCGCGTGCTAAGAAAGGATTTTTGAAAATTCAACCCCTAAGTGGGCGAAAAGGGTAAAAAACGGTTGTATGAAAAACCTACATTTCGTAACGTATCGTTTTGAAACTTAACACATACAAACAAGTATAAAAATAAAAGAAATGGTACCTTTTAGTTTTTCAAAATTCAACACTTAATGGGGTTAAAAAAATTGTTGAAGTTTGTATGAAAATTTCAAAAAATATTACCGTATCATACTGAAATTTGAAATGTGTAAAGAACATACAAAATAAATAGAAACGGGTCGCGGCGTTTCTTCAATTTCATCCCCTGAGAGGTTAAAAAATACAGGATAAGGCCCCATCGTAAGACGGTCGCACGGTCTAAGCGCTGAAGCTAAAATGTTGAAATTTCGAATACGTTCATTACATAGTGGTGCAACGAAATGGGATTCATGAAAATTCAGCCCTTAAGGGGTTGGAAAGGGTAAAAAGTCTTTGTATGAAAAAGCCTTTATTTCTTAACGTAGGTACCTACTTACCGTTTTTAAACTTGGACCATACAAACGTGTTAAAATGAAATGGGTTTTCTTTGTTTTTTTGAAGTTCAACCCCAAAATCATTGGCTGAGCTTTGTAAATAAAAAAAAATATCGTAATGTATTCAAACTTGGATAGTTCCTTCGATGTAAGAAATGTTGCTTTAAATTTGTTTTGAGAGGAATCACTTACATGGTTGAAATAACTGACGAAACTTTCTATTTTCAATTATAGCGATGAAAATTGGCATTGTATATACTTTTTAAAACATAATCGTGCTACAGTAATACTTTTTGCCAGGGTTGATTTGAAGGAGTAAAATGGGAAGGAAGCTTTGTTTCTTCATTTTCGAAGTCCCGTTCGTAAAATCGGTTATTATTAGGTAGGTGGGTTGAAAAGGAACAAAAATGGGTGGTGTATTTTAACATTCTTCGCTTTAGTGTCAAACTATACCTACATAAAACATTGATGACAATTACTACCAGATACCCATCTCAAAAATTACATATTTTATCCCTGCTCATAATGCCACCATGAAAATTCACTGCACGAGGCCACTTAAAATTAAATGAATTTAAAACTAACGTTTTTAGTTAGGTAAGTCCAATAGGTCTTTTTAAACGCCTCCCAAAAAGGTTAGTTTAATTAATATAAACGGTTCCTGAGAGATAAGTAGTCCACGCGGGCGAAGCCGCGGGGTAGAAGCTAGTATATTATATGGATGTAATTTTAACAAAGATGAAGCCGATACAGATTCAAAATACAAAGAAAGAAAGAAAGAAAGAAAGATAGAAAATACATTTATTCAGAACATCACACAACATTACATTTCTAACATACAACAAAGAGTTTTTTCTGTACTGCAAGGTAGGTCCCATCCATACATACAAGAAGGGCTGAATACATTATTTTTCGCCGGTTCCTATTACTTATGTGGGGTGTCATTGAATAGGTAATTTAAAGTTCACAATTTTTGATAGAGTTATGTCGTTATTAGTGGCTGAGATCTACTAATGTCTAATTGCTTATTTTGATATCCATAAATTTGTAATACCTATACAAATCACACTTTTATACATAGACTGGGTAGTTTTACCACATTTACTGTTATTATTATGTAATGGGTTTAAATGGGTTGTAATGGGGAACTGACAACCGATGGGGAAGAAAGGTTTCCGAGTGGCGACCACGAACCGGAAGATGCAGCGTAGGCCGGCCCCCCACTCGGTGGACCGACGATCTGGTGAAAGCCGCGGGGAGCCGATGGATGCAGGAGGCGAGCGACCGCTCAAGGTGGCGCGCTCTAGGGGAGGCCTATGTTCAGCAGTGGACGTCTTCAGGCTGTTGATGATGGTAGGTTTTCTCGGTGGTAAGGACTTATCTGCACAATTCGTCTAGTAATCTTATTACTGGACTGTGTAATTTCTCAGGATAACGTGCGCAGTGAATATTGTCACGCGAAACTAGGTATAGGTTAATTTAGTGTTCCGTGTGACAATGCAACTGTTATGGGCGGCCGTGATGCTTAACATCAGGCGAACGACGAGCTCGTCATTCGTTACAATAAAAAAGATAGTTAAAATTTAAAAATAAAATTATATCTTTTTTATGTAACTAATAAACTATTTTCTGTAGGTACATTTATTTGTACAATGATTTTTACTTCCAGCTTGCAGGCTGTCTACGATGCACCTTTGATCTGGTTCTTCAGTACGGAACCAGAGACAACAATGCTCAGTATGATTGATGACTACCTAAATCCAGCCTACAATGGGCTGTTTGTACCGCACAGCCCGCCTTTTACTTTTATGCAGAGATTGAACACGTTGTGGCAAACAATTAAAGTAGTGGCTGTAAGGGAAACGTAAGTATTAGGTACGTCGAAACGGGGCACTAAGAAAATTAAAGTTAGAAAGATACTGCTATAAAAATCATAAATATTAAAGTTAGAAAGTTTTCGCCAAAAAAAAAACAACGCCAAAACATACATTCGGGACTCGGTGGAATGACATTGACCTCGAGGTCATTGACCTTGACCTTGAACTCGAGGCAAACAATTTACCTTGATCTCGAGATCGAAAAGTTTACCTTGACCTAGAGTTCATTGACCTGAAACTTGACCTTGAGGTCAAAACTACGATATTTAATTTTTTATATAAGCACAAGTGACTTCTTTCCATCGTGTGGTCAATGTTCACCTAACGCTCCTCCTCGCTTTGCTCGTCGTCGCACCTTTTTATGACTTTGCCCTAGACTAAGTATCCTAGTATCTTTAGGGTGCATGCAATAATAAAAAGCTACTTTTGCCTTCTAACTCAAAGGTTATTGACCTTTTCGATTGATGACTCAGACAAAATATTCTTCTTTTAACACAAGCTATCGAATGGCACCATATAAAGTTGGGTCATACTAACATAAAAATTTCGATCGGAATTTTTCTCAGTGCCCCGTTTGCTAAAGTCCAACCTACAGTTTAGAGGTAGAAAAATATCGAAATTTGAAGCCCATTAATATATACCCCGTATATATTTGCAGAGCAATAAACTATATGGAACACCTAACGTACAAACAAGTTATTGTTCCTCATATTAAATCACGAGGAAGAGTACCACCATCATATGGAGAATTGAGATACAACGCGTCTCTTGTACTTGGTAACTCTTATGTTGCAATGGGAGAGGCGATAACGCTACCGCAGAACTACAAACATATTGGAGGATTTCATATAGAAGAGAAAATTCAGCCATTACCTGAGGTAGGAAAAGTATTAATATTCATTAATGTTCGTCTATATTAAATGAAACAAAATAAAATTGGGGTATAATAAGGAGAAAATCATTTTTTAGGTAAATGTCTATACATTCTGTAATTTTTTTGAAATGGATCGTTTTTAATTTTGTGTGGATGTATGTGGAAGAGAACTTCTATTTTTGATTTCAACTTGACTGCTTCCAGGACCTACAAAGAATAATAAACGATTCAACTCACGGCGTTATTTACTTCAGCATGGGTTCAAGCTTCTTAAGCAAGGATCTTCCAGAAGAATTAAAGCGGAGCTTTGTAGAGATGTTCGGAACGCTAAAGCAAACTGTACTGTGGAAGTTTGAAGAAGAATTACCAAATTTGCCTTCAAATTTGCATATATTGAAGTGGGCTCCTCAACAAAGCATTTTGGGTAATGTGTTTAGTGTAAATTTTCATGATTAATATCGGGAACAACCATCCTAAGTTGTAACTCTGTTCCCACCACACATGTATATATACGGAACACTCGACGCAAGAGTCGGATTTGCGCTTGGCTATTAAGTTATTAGTCAACAAGATTACCTATAGCAAACGTGATAGTAGGTTGTTTAAGTTGTATGTGGATAATTTCAGCTCATCCAAAATGTATATTGTTCATTACCCACGGAGGCATGCTGTCTACTATAGAAACGATTAACGCTGGGAAGCCCACAATAAGCATACCAGTCGCAGCTGACCAGTTTACAAACGTTATCAGAGCCGTGAATAAAGGTTTTGCAAAGAAAGTAGATCTTACCTACGAGATGACAAAAGATCTGAAAGCTGCTATTGAAGAAGTGTTAACTAACCCTACGTAAGTATTGTGATATTAAACTCTATACTTACGTCTTGTAGTCTACAGAGTCTCCTTATATACTAGGTATACTTGGCTAGGGCTTTCCTTTTTTGCAAGAGTTCGTCTAGGTACCTATTGTACCTAACACCGATTTGCCAGATATTATGCCGCCAAGCAGGTAGTGTGCAAGCACTAACTGGATTCCGGTTTGGGGAGCACTGTAGCTAGCGAAATTCAGTCTAGAAATCTTATTACTAGACGTGCTGATGTCTCAAGATGATGAGCGCAGCGCAGTGTCGCGCCAAACTTTATGATTTAGAGTTCCGAGTGGCACTGTAACTGTTATAGGCGGCTGTGACGCTTACCATCAAGCGAATGACTTGCTAGTTACGTTATTTATTAGATGAAAAATACCTTTTTTATTACTCACGTCATTCGATTACATAAAAAAAAAAACTTACACGGTACTCCACAAACTCCACATCACCAGTCCAATGACATTATAACACACTCTAAAAAAAATTTTAGTAGGTACACTGCAGTGTCCTAAAAGTGATTATTAATATTATATTCCGTTAATAACTTAATGAAACTTTCACAGGTATACTGAGAAGGCGAAGGAGCTATCATTCATATTCCACGATCGTCCCTCAAAACCTGAAGATGAGCTCGTTCACTGGACAGAACACGTGATAAAGACACAAGGCGCACCTCATCTACGCTCCCCTGCGCTGCTGGTACCCTGGTATCAGAAGTACTACCTCGATCTCCTGATATTCATAATAGTTACAGTTATTATTAGAATTAGAATAATGATATTCCTTAAGCCTTATATTATGCCTTACATCAGGCCTTACTACTCTTGTGCCAAAAAGTATGTACTTAGTTTTTTTAGAAGAAGTGATAATAGTAATAAGAGAAATAAGATTGAATGATCATCGTGACCAAAAATAAAGAATTTGCTTAGCCCTCCCTATCAATGTTAAAATTATGCGATCGCTTGAAGATATTGAAGGTATATGTGGTGGAGTAGGTACCTAATAATTCATGATTATTCATTCAATTAAAATGTTTGGTTTTAATGCAATTAATAATCCTATTGAGGTACTTACTTACCGCTCAAATTATGTAAGTAAATAATGTGTAAATTTTTTAATACTCGTAAAAGTTGTTTCGTGGGAAAATAACTGTTGTTAGTCGATTTAAGATATTATAACAACAGTGGTAGATGAAATAAATGTTCCAGACGACCACAAACAAGCTGCAATGAACAGTTTTTGCCTCGCGATTATAATTGAATGGTTTTAAATTTTAATATTTTGCCTTCATTCCTGCCGTGGTCGATGTACAATAACCTTCCCAAGGTCTTCTCCCAAATTTGATTTCAGCCATCCTATCTAATACTCATTTCCGTTTCCCAGACAGACAGTAGACGGTTAGAATAACATTAGGATTTCCAAAGACGATATTTTCAGATCCATTGTACTTTTCTACAAAAAACATAATTATCTCCTTCGCACAAGCTTTATTTATTTCATTCTTTATTGCACTAAAAGAGTACAAAAGGAGGACTTAATACTAAAGCATTTTCTACCAGCCATCCCACACATAGGTAGTTTGAGAAAGAGGGATGTAGGCGTGCATCTTTACCTTTGGTTAGAGCTTTATTGTATCTGTATGTAGATAAACAGATAGAAGACGGAGTTTTTATTGACAGGATAATTTCAGATTATAATTATGTAGGTAAGTACCTACTACATATTCGTACGCAAGTTAAGTCGGGAACTTTTTCTTGTCGTGGATCGTAAAGTCGCCTATTTCAAGGTGCTGCACAAATTTTTTTGGTTGAAATCAAACTTTGGTTGTACTGTTTATCATTGTATTTTTTGTTTGTGACATAATTATATTTGTATTTTTGGTAATAAAATATCAAAAAATACCGCATAACAATACTTTTTTTTATTCTATCTCCGTTATATGTTATCATCATCATCATCATTAACAGCCTCGACCACTGCTGAACATAGGCCTCCCCCAGAGCGCGCCACCTTGAGCGGCTGCTCGCCTCCTGCATCCATCGGCTCCCCGCGGCTCTCACCATACCGTCGGTCCACCGAGTGGGGGGCCGGCCTACGCTGCGTCTTCCGGTTCGTGGTCGCCACTCGAGAACCTTTCGTTATAATTATGTTATATCCCTTATATATTTATAATTATATGATTATTGTGATTATATTAGCAATGTATTCTGAAGTTCACGATTCATTCAGCTCCAGCTCCATAATTTCAGTAAGTATAGGTAACTAACTACTAATACTTTTTCGTAGTAGACAGATAAGATAGGGAGTGATTAAAGTTACGTCTGTTATTTTTTGATTGTGTACATTGTCGATGTGTAACATATAATTTCTTTTTGTAACGGGAAATTAACTAAATAATTTTATACTAAGTGAAATTTTTAACATTCATAACATTTACATGCAATGAATGGCTCGTGAAAAATTTATCGGATGGTATTTTGCTCTTTATTTATATCTTTTAATATACAGAAAAAATGGCAAAACTTGGTTTAGTGATACTAAGTATTGTAGTAGCATCATGTGCCAGCAATGCGTACAAAATATTGGTAATATTCCCGGTGCCAGCGAGGAGCCACAGCATCTTGGGGAGTGGAGTCATCAGGCATCTACTGAATGCTGGACATGAGGTCAGTTTATCCGGGAAAAAGGGACATAGCTTAATAGAAGAGACGATAGAAGAAAGCCGTTAGACAAATAAGAAGAGACCAGTATGGGAGACGATGGAGGAAAGACGATGGAAGGGAGATGATGGAAAAGAAACGATGAAAGACACAATGGAAAGACTGTGTGGTGTGATATATCTGGTGTAATAAGTGATATCCTTATTATTTACATATTTTTGTAATGTTATACTTACCTGTATTATATTGTGTGGGTACTATGATGGAAAACTGATATGCAATTTCTTAAAACCAATTTCATTTTTATAATTTTATTATAACTATAATATCCATCTTAATATTATACATTCAAAAATATCAGCAGAAGACCTAATGTCAAACGGAGGTTGTCCAGCAGTGGAAACTAATCAGGCTAGAAACAATGTAACAAGAATAAATGCAAATTAAAATTGCGTGTTGTGAGTTTTGTAAGATCTGAAACAGCTAAATTGAAAAAATCTGGTAGATGGAATCGCAGTGATGGTTTTAGGTAGCGTTGTACTGAACAATTGTGATAAAAACAAGGGTATATATATTATATATCTCATAAATAAAAACAATATCTCATTAATGTTTTCTTAGTACAGGTAACATACGCTACTCCATATCCGAAACATGAAAATAATCCAAAACTTCATGAAATTGATCTCAGTTCAAATATGGATATGCTTCCAAGTAAGTAACCTATAAGTAACCTAACATACATTACCTACATACTTTACTAGGTGGTAGGACTTTTCTGCAAAGTTCGTCTAGGTATATAGGTACCCACCGCTTTGCTAGTTATTCTGCCACCGTGTTCCGGTTTGAAGGGCATTGTAAGTAGCTAGTGAAATTGCTGGGCAAATGAGACTTTATGATCTGATATCACAGTTTAATAATTTTATTACTGTAGCAGCGCTCATAACGAAGCATGACTAGCCATTTCTAACCGATTGGTAAAGTTAAGCAACGATCGCTGCAGTCGCTCTGTTAATAGGTGACCTTTACAGCAAAAAGTGGTATTTACAACTAGGGCACGTTAAGCCGGCGGTCCCGGCTGTTGCCGCAAGACAACAGTCGTTAAACCAAGTCAGAAGCCTTTGGGCGTCCTAAAAACTCTGACACCAGGGCTGACCACTTGCCTGCACGAGAAAAAGAAGAAGACTGTGTAATGTCTCAGAATGACGTGTGCAGTGTGACGCGAAACTTTATTAGTTTCGAGTTCCGAGTGATACTGCAATCTGTTATGGGCAGCCGTGACGCTTACCATCAGGTGAACGGCTAGCTCGTCACGTCATAAATTTAGATGAAAAAAAACCTACATACATTTTGTTGTTGCAAACCCAAGGCTTTTTTCAAGGCCTTTTTTTATTTTATTATTTATTTAAGGCTAAGTTATCACGAAACATTTATTTCCAAGACATATCACTTACAAACTTGATGGAGCCTGGTTGCCAGTAAAAGTAGTACCTAATAATGACCACCATACTAATTTTCGACTTTTTTTTTTTATAGAAAACGTACTAAGCATAAAATCAATTATGGAAAATAATGTAACCGACTACATGAAACATTTCCCCTTCTTTGTTGGCTTAATGATGTCTAGGAAGACTTTAGAACACGATAACTTCCAAAAAATTCTTGCAGACCGAAATCAACATTTTGACTTGGTTATTGCAGAGTGGATGTTCTCTGAACTGTATTCTGGGTAAGTTTAAACTACATGGTTATTAATATATCCCCGATTCGTAGTAACTATACATATAGTTACTACGAATCGGGGATATATTATTCTGAGCTTACAAACTTTTTCAAGCATCAGCTGCTAATTTTTTAAAGTAGTTGTATCCATTCTAGTTAAAATGTTCTTGACGTTTTTGTTTTCAGCATTGCAGCCGTATATGATGCCCCTCTGATCTGGTTCTCGACCATTAAGCCACACTGGATGATTCTTAGCCAAATTGATGAATATTTAAATCCAGCTTACAATACTTATGATATCGTTGAGCTACCACCTCTCACCTTCAGCCAGAGACTGGCTGAGCTTTGGTTTACAATCAAAATGCTTGTTATAAGAGAGACGTAAGAAAGTTCATTGAGGCTGAAATAGGCCCAGCCTAAAAAATTGAATTATGTTTCTATGCTTATATTTTCAAAGCTAACAGTACTTCAGTGTCACAAGTTGTGTATAGAGTTTTGAAATGATATTTGTAGGGTTGAATAGAAAGAGCAGAAGATTAGGCTAACGGCAATGCTTTAGGAGATCATGTGAATAATGCCTTGTATACAAGGCATTGTTCTTATGCCACATATCATCAGTAGCTTGTGACGAATCGTACAAATCATTTAATTTTAGCAAGAAAGCAAACGAAAATTAAATATCTTTTACGATTACAGAGTTATCCTGTACATGCACAACAGTGAATATGACAGGCTCATAGTCCCTCACATTGAGGCTCGAGGCAAGATGCCACATACATACGAAGAGATGAGGTACAAAGCATCACTGGTGTTTGGAAACTCACATGTGTCCATGGGACAAGCTACAAGACTACCGCAAAACTACAAACCTGTTGGAGGATATCATATTGATGATAATGTCGAGCCTCTGCCTGAGGTGAGTTACATTAATTATTGACCTAAAGCCGCTGAGTGTAAAACAAAAACCTGTTAGCTCTAGGTTCGCTTAAATGTTCCCTATATATTACAAGATTTAGATTTTGAAAATGAATTCCAAATTTTAATTGTTTTATAGGACCTAAAAAGAATCATAGATGAAGCAATATACGGTGTTATTTACTTCAGTATGGGTTCCAATCTCAGCAGCAAAGACATGCCCGATGAAATTAAGAAAGATCTACTCAAATTGTTTGCCTCTTTGAAACAGACAGTTATTTGGAAATTTGAAGAATATCTACCTAACAAGCCTAAGAATGTTTATACTTTGAAATGGGCTCCTCAACAGAGTATTTTGGGTAAGCTAACTTTTTCGTATAGATAGCTAGATAAACGTTTTATTGTACATAATTATATCAAGCTCTGTTCACCTGGTCTCCTATCACTGTTAAACTTCTCGTCACCATCAAGGTTGCCGAGGGCATCCAGATTTAAGTTACTTAAAGACATCCAATGCAGATCTAATCTTGGGCAAAACGCACCTATGAACAGGTTGGTACGAGAATTTAATGGGATCCCGAATAATGTCAATATTGACCTATTTGCGGAAAACATTTGCAAGTTTAGAAAGACTGTTGAAAATCTGTGATATTGTGTGTTTTAATTTTTAAATCTTTATCAGTTTTTATTACTTATTTATTAATATTTTTTTTACTTTATTTAATATTTTTATTTTTTTTTCATTCAATTATTTACAATCGTTTTTATTATTGTTCAGTATAAATCCTACAATTTTTTAACTATGTATTCCTAGTTTTCTGTAACTTAGTTGAACAGCTGTTAAATTCACTCGTATTTTATAATTATGCACGCAGTCTTTACCTGTAACTGTGATGACACTTAGCAATGTTTCCTCCGAATTGTGTAACCAAACTTAGCTACGGTGTACATTATGTTGGTAATCGTAATAAATAAATAAATAAATTTATTTATTCGCAGCTCACCCTAACGTTCGGATCTTCATAACTCACGGTGGTCTACTATCTACTACTGAAACCATATTCGCCGGGAAGCCCATTATTGGGATCCCAGTTTTCTCTGACCAGCTCATCAACGTAGCTAGAGCGGTAAACAGAGGCTATGCTAAAAAGGTCGACCTGTCTTACTCGATGGCTGACGACCTGAAAATTGCTATTGAAGACATTTTCAATGATCCTAAGTGAGTACTCTTTCCGTACGTAGGTATACTATTTAGTTTAGGTATATAATAGAATTATTGTCTTCCACCTCAGGACCAGTAGACATGTTTTTCTGTGTAGAACTGACAACATTTCATTTTATAGAAGGTACTGGTATTTGAAAACAATTCCGAGATTATTCTCTATAAAGAGCTCATATAAAAAAATATCAGTTTTTTATATTGAGTATTTCTCAAATTATCGTTAAAAAACAAAGGCAAAAGTGAGGCTAAATGGTAATCGACGTGTGAAGCCAAACTTTACCTTGTTTGAATGGCTGCCAAAAAAATAAGAAACCGAAACAAAAGCGTTGATTTTTTCTACTTATGGCTTCCTGGTAAAATCTTCATTTAGCCTCACAATAGCCAAAATTTTAAACGAAATCTACAAAAGTTATTTTTTGTCTGAAAAACAAAATAAGAAATACATGTCTGTTATTTTTCAACAAACTTTTAATAAAACTAATAATAATAGGGGGTAAAAATTTAAATGTTGTCAATTGCAAGGTCTAATCACTGTCAATGTGCTATGTTTTGAAAAGCACTGCATACAAAGCATGTCTGTAATACGTACGACCTTATTAGATGAACTGTCAGAAGAAGTTAATTACCCGTGATCCACTCAAGTGAACAATATAGGTAAACCACGGAAAATGCCGTTAAAATTTAATGTGTGCTCAAATTCTCTTTATCTCTTGATTTAAAACAATCATATTCTTCAAAACCATTATTTCATTTCAGGTACGCTCAGAAAGCTAAGGACCTATCGTTCGTACATCACGATCGTCCTGTAACACCAGGTCAAGAGATCATACACTGGACAGATCACGTGATCAAGACTAAAGGAGCCCCACATCTTCGCTCTCCTGCACTTATGGTGCCCTGGTATCAAAAGATATATCTCGACCTTGCCATGGTCCTAATTTTGGCTGCACTGTTGACTACATTAGTTTACAGACGTGTTAAAAGTATCATATTTCCTAACAAAACGATAAAAAAGAAAACCAACTAAACATTGACATATATTTTTTAAATGAGACACCTAGGAAAGTTCCTATCGTGTAGGTTGAGGATGGATATGCCAAGTATCAGGTCGAAGAATTATTGTGTTAGACATTGCAGCGCCTGCATAAATTGACGTACACTCATAGTCGACTTACGTACACCAAGAAATGAGCTCAAGAACTGAGCTGATAATAACTGATTCCTTCATCATTCCATCACTCAACATCCACTTCGACTAAGCGTAACTCCTTTACACATAGAAATACTTTCCACTATTTCGATTCGACTAAGGTAATACATAATAATGGTAATGGTAATAGTAATGGTGGTAATCGTTAAAACTCTAAAAAAATCTAACTAATATTCAAAATTTGTTAGAGATTTTAACCATTAGTAACCTTATCTACGTATCAACAACCCACCATAAGCGTTTTCGAATAACATTCATAATGAGAATTTCTAAGAAGCGGAATTAAACCATTTTTGTTTTCTAAAGTGCGACTCAGATTATTAAAAAAACAACCTTATTAAGGTAGGTAAGGTAAATAAGCAAGCCTTTATAGAAACTGTCATCTCCAAACTCGACGTTAGAACATTAATTCGCTGACTTTCTGAACTCTAAGCTCATTAAGCGCTCGTTGCTAGGAACCGATAGGAACAGATTTATTTTTATTTTCCGTTTACATTTTTTGAAAACCATACAGATGCAATGTTTCATCCTTTGATAAATTAAACAGGGGGTTTCGTCTTCGTTTTCTATTTACTACTTTTTTATTTTTCAGAAGTTTCCGTGATATAAAAATATAAGCTCCAATTGCATCATATCGTTGTTTTTCATTCTGCCCTTTCTTTCTCCAAAAACGTAATACGAAATTTTAACTGTGATTCAATTTTACCAACTGTTTTGTAAGTAACTTCGTCATCTGATTTATTCGTCATAGTTGATATTACCGGCTTGTTCGGGAGGCTGGAATTCATCAAACCTGCGTGCGAGACGATTCGTAATGACTCTCGAAAAAAGCTCATGCACACGACTCAAGAGTGAGATGGGGGGCCTATAGATCTTCAATAAGGTGATATCGCCTTTTTTGGAGAAGAGCACACCACGCTCTTGTGCCATGCCTCTGGCGTTGTACCTTCAAGGATAACAGAATTAAATAACTTCTGGAGGACTAAAAGTACCGGCCTACCACCCGCTCTCAGAAGTCCGGTCGTAATTCCATCTTCACCTGGTGCCTTGTTATTTTTAAGCTGTTTGAGGGCCATTCTAATCTCGTACAGGCTGACGTCCGGGATATGTTCGGTATAGTGTCGGACTAAGCCGGTTTCCGAAAAGGCTTTAGCACCATAGACCACATCCATACGCTGCGCCAGATTATACAGAAGACCGAAGAGTATAATCGGCCGTTATGCCTAGCGTTTGTGGACTATGAGAAAGCCAACGATCAAAACGATCAAACGATCAACGATCGGTCGATTCAATCTAGACTTGGGCGGTGCTGCAGTCCTTGCAGCGATGAAACTGTTCACAAACGCATTGGAGGATGTTTTTAAGCTCTTGGAGTGGAAAAGATCTGGCATCAACATAAATGGCGAGTACATCACTAACCTTCGTTTTGCCGATGATATAGTCATAATGGCGGAATCGCTCGAGGACCTTAGCACCATGCTCAACGACCTCAGTAGAGTCTCCCAGTAGGTTGGTGTTAAGATGAATATGGACAAGACAAAGATCATGTCTAATATATTTTTTTTAATGTAATCGTATGACGTGACGAGCTAGTCGATCGCCTGGTGTTACGCGTCACGGCCGCCCTAATGCTCATGTTCCACCTATACCGGTAATTGTTGGGAACGATACTCTCGAAGTGGTGGACAAGTATGCCTACCTAGGACAGACTGTCCAATTAGGTAGGTCCAACTTCGATAAAGAGGTGGCACGAAGAATCCGACTCGGCTGGGCAGCGTTTGGGAGGCTTCGTCCTATTTTTTCGTCCAAAATACCGCAGAACCTGAAAACGAAAGTTTTCAATCAGTGTGTGTTGCCAGTGATGACTTATGGAACTGAGACATGGTCTCTTACTGTTGGCCTCATTAGTAAGCTCAAAGTCGCGCAGCGAGCTATGGAGCGAGCTTTGCTCGGTGTTTCCCTGCGAGATAAGCTCCGGAACGAAGAGATCCGCAGGAGAACTAAAGAGACCGATATAGCTCTTATAGTTAGCAAGTTGAAATGGGCAGGCCACATTGCTCGTAGAACTGACAACCGATGGGGAAGAAAGGTTCTCGAGTGGCGACCTCGAACCAAAAAACGCAGCGTAGGCCGGTCTCCCACTCGGTGGACCAACGACCTGGTGAAAGCCGCGGGGAGCCGATGGATGCAGAACGCGACCAGCTGCTCACTGTGGCGCGCTCTGGGGGAGGCCTATGTTCAGCAGTGGACGTCTTTATCATCAGCCTGAAGACGTCCACTGCTGAACATAGGCCTGTAAAACTATAATGCAACCAAACTTCGGAACAAAGCAATTGTACTTATATACCTAAAAACTCAAAAGCCAAAAGTTTTTATCGCAAATAGGCTATTATTCGCACTTTCACAAGTCAAGATGATATTAGGTGCTTAGAACATTAATATTAAACTATTGTAGATACTAAGCATAATCATTATAGGTCTAGAGGCCCAATATTATTAATTTAACTTCCAAACAACTTAATATGCTGTTTACTACCATACATAAAATTGGTGGAGCGTACTTAACGCACCGATGCAAAGAATAAGTAAATCACAAAGAACACCAGCTTGTCAATGATAATATCGGATAAGTAGATATAATGATGCCCTTAAAGTGGAAAAAATATTAGAACGCGATAAGCTGACGATAACACTGAATAAATATGATAGCCCTGGATTATTAAATGTAAAACATATTAAAGATTATAAACAATACATTCGTTTGAAATCTTTAACGGGAAGTTGATGTCGTTGAGATTTTTGTAGATTGTAGTAATTATGTGTATGTGTATGAACGGCACCAGTCATATAACCTTATCCTCAGGGTTGTTTACATGTGAATATAATTATTATAATTGAACGTCAGGCCAGGTAGCTGTGTAGTGTTTTTATAAAGCGCAACCTTGAAATAGCGAGTTAGTCGCTACCATAGCATCGTTACGAAGCTGTTCAAATTGTGTTTTTTGCAAGCAAATGACGTGAGAGCTATTGGTGAAAATGTCAAAGTTTACGCTGGTGTTGCTGACTATTTTAGCAGGTTTATGTGCGAGTGATGGCTTTAAGATTCTCGTGATCTTCCCTGTGCCAGCCAGAAGCCACGGAATTCTAGGAGATGGAATCGTAAGGCATCTGCTGAATGCTGGGCATGAAGTAAGTCTAGTTCGAAAATATCTAATCGTACATCAATGAAATCGTTATGAAGAACTGTACAATTTTTTTTAGAATGTTCCGTAGATTCTTTCGAAGGTTATGTACTAAGCATGCGCGCCATCTCTCGTCATTCATTAGTATCGTATTATAAAGTATCGGATCTTTACCTGAGAAGCACAGATTCTACAGGTGTCGCCACAGCTGCATAGTCGTATTAGGGTCAATTCAGACAGAGCAGCAAAATGCTCGAGCACTTTTTAAGTGCTATTAGAATATCAACCTTAATCCATTTAGTCAAAACTGAAAATAGTAAGTATGCAACATTAAAATACGTAAGATTTTCACGTTGCATACTAGCAGCAGTTGCGTATTTCAGCTTTGTCTAAATGATATAAGGTTGATGTTCCAATAGCACTTAAAAAGAGTCCCGTGCTGGGTTGGAGATTACCCTCCGGTTGGATTAGGCCCCTTCACCACTAGTCCATTTCCAAAATTGTCCTCTTCCTAACTTATCTTGCTCCTAACTCATCAATTTCCAAAGCCGCCACTTCTATACTTGTTCACTTCATATTCATATTCATTTATTCTGTTTCCACATGTGCTTCCTGCTGGTCCTCTTCTTATCTCGTCCATTTCCTAAGTTATCCACTTTCTTTCGTGACTTATCTTCATCTTTATTTGGTAATTTCCAAATCCAACAACCAATTCCTAATATATTCACTTCCTGGTTCGCCCTCCAGAGAGTTAAATTCAAATCCCGCTCGCCTGGTCAAGCCTACTCGTAAAATTAATACACTAGATCCATTCCATGAACTAAGCAATTTAAGATAAAAGCTTTTCTTTGTAATCCTCTGAAAAGCCTTTAAGATTTGGTGCTAAAATATGGAGTACCTACACTTGCATCATGCAGACTGCATGCAATGCATGTACCTAGTAGAGTTATGCAGATATTTAGAATATTTATAGTATGTATTTGATATATTATGCTTTAGGAGTACCTTTATGGAATTTTATCTAAATCAAATGTTAAACATGCAAATTTGGAAGTAAAATATTTCCATTGCGTTCATAAAGCTGTGCATGCATTGCACCGAGAAACACTGTAAATTTTATATGCAGCAATAAATAAGTGGATTACAATTGCAGGTAACCTATGTGACGCCTTTTGTGAAGAACAGCACAAACCCGATGTTACACGAAGTCGACGTCAGCGATAGCTTACTTTTTTTTATGGAACAAATGAGTATGTCTAACTTGCATTCAGTAATTCTAAAATGGAACACATACATTTCTAAAATATTGTTTCGTCATTATAAACAGCCTAAAGGCCATAATTAATCACTTGACGCAAAATGTGTGCTCAGTTCATACATAAAAATAGATTCCATCATCAAATCAAATTCTGTTCACTTGCAGAACTTAATTTGGTGATGGAATCTTTTTTTATTTATGAACTTAAGCACACATTTAGCTGCATGAACCCACCACCGCCATCTAGCGAGAACGTTAGTCTATCTGTTTTTCTGTCCGTAACTTGGCTGAGTATCACGCCGACCCTACTGAATAAATTCCAATGAAAGCACAAAGACTTCTATGTATACACCAGACAGGACATCTCTAACTTGCATTGTCAACCACTGCAAATATGCCAATGAGCATCTTCTCGCTCATACGATGCTCAGCTCTCAAAGCGACTGCACGTGCAGCAGTGAACAGCAGTAAAAATTATGATCCGAATGTGCCATGGCACTAGCGCTACGTGTTGTGGTCGTTGGTTAGACGATTTAATCTCGTAAAGCGCTGTAGCGGATTTTAGTTTAATTATACAAAAAATGACAACTATTTGTGCTTTGAATAGCTTCTCTAGTACGTAGTACATATACCTCTTTGTGAAAGCATGATTTGAGTTCCTACTATCTTTTTCCCTTTCGCTTCCCTCTTCCCACGAACAGGGCTAGCACGTATAACTAATTAACCCGTACGAAGCCGGGGCGGGTCAGCTAGTTTATCTATATTTTCAGGTAGTACGTTGAACATGAAAAACGTGTTAGATGGTAAAGTTTCATACGACTGGATGAAAAACTTCCTCTGGTTCCTGGGCAACAAGATCGCCTCGTCGGTATTAGAAAATGAAAACTTGCAGAACTTTTTTGCTGATAAGAACCAACACTTCGATGTGGTAATTGCCGAGTGGTTCTTTAGTGATTTATTTAGTTCGTAAGTATTTACCTCGACTATAGCTTAAATTGTATATCAGAATAAAGGCATTATTTTATGTTTTAAACTAATAATTTTTTTTAATGTAAACGAATGGCGTCACGGCTGCCCATTACAGATTGCAGATTTAGCTTAAGATAACAAAACATCAATGGTACTAACATTTACTTTTGAGCTATACCCAATAAACATTGCATAACAGTGGAATAGCTACTCAGTGTTTTGTCTTGTTTTATCTTTGCCCATTTCAAACTCAACAAAGAAAGCCTAAACACTAAATAACTATTCTTCCGCTATACAACGTTTATTAGTAAGGGGGTTATTGTTTAAAATGCTCGTAATATATTAAAACAGCTTTTTGATTAAATAAAATGACAGGTTTAACTGTGAGTTTCTAAGGCTTAATATTAGAATTACAAATTACCTACCTACCTACTAATTTAAAAAAATAAATAAAATGAAAACGCTATTAAAAAAGAACCACACATTGCATCAAGCATAACAATATTTTTTTTTATAAAATAGATTGCAATTACTGAAAACTAGCGTGTCATTTCTCTTTGTCCCAAAACACTTGTTATAAACGGGGCATATAGGCAGTGCATTAAAATAATATTTCAATAAAAAGATGTTGCTGCTTGAAGGTTTATATTAGTAGTCAGGATAAACAACGAATGTCAATACAAAAATAAACAATTATAAAAGTGCCAGTAATACAGATTACCTTAAGAGGCTTCTCACAACAAAAACTAATACAAACCCTAAATTGTTACAGTGTGGCGGCTATTTATGATGTTCCATTCATCTGGTTCTCGAGTATTGAGCCGCACTGGATGATCCTTAGTCTCATAGACGAGCCTCTGAACCCTGCATATAACGGATACGACGTCACTACGGAACCACCGTTTACCTTTGCACAGAGGCTGCAAGAACTTTGGTTTACGGCTAAACAAACTATTTTAAAACACACGTACGTATCAAAAACTTAATAGGTTTTTTATGTGATGAACGACAGTTGACGACAAACAATACCTACTCCCGCCTGATGTAAAGGTAGCTCCGAACGAATACCACAAAAGTGATCCTACTCCGATACTTCTAGCAATTGACCTCACGAAGTGGTAGCCGTAGTATTGAAAGTATATAAACTTGGTGAGACTAACGAGAACTCTGTGCACTTCACTATTCTACCTATCGTTCTAAAAAGCACCTGTGACATCATACCTCCATGGATACCATCTCTAACACATCTCTAGTGTCGAAATGAAAAAAACGGAGCCGAGGGGGTTAACTACATTTTCTAAGTTTTACTGTATACTGCTTTAAAGCAATAAAACTCAGCTTCTTCAATAGTAAACACTTTTGTTAAGTCTTATAAACCTACTTATAGCAAGACGTAACCTATAGATATCTGCATGCAACACTATAGGGCAGAGGCGTTGCGTTGTCGACGCGTTGCCAGCTCAGAAAGGATTTTTGGATACCCTTTTTAAAAGTCTCTTTTTGTAGCATCGATTACTTGTTTACCATATTTGCTTATTATACCTACTTCCTTATTTTTCAGGGCCGGACGTTTCTTACACGGGAGATCTTATAACAGTCTCATAGCACCGCACATCGAGGCACGCGGCAGGCTACCACCTTCATTCACAGAGCTGCAGTATAATGCTTCACTTGTTCTCGGTAACTCACACGTGTCCATGGGTGAAGCTAAAAGACTACCACAGAACTATATAAATATTGGAGGTTATCACATTGATGAAGTTGCAAAGCCTTTGCCTGATGTAAGTGATTAATGTTCATTTGACATAGGTACCTATGTCAAATGTGTATTTGCACATCGCAAATATAAACGGTTACCTATAATAGTTTGCATCTAACAGCTGTTCGTTCCCGGAGCATCAGCCCATTTGCACTTTAAGTGCATGAGGAGCCGTCTTTCCTGCTGATGTTACTTTTAAGTATATATGATTATAAATAATAAATTAATATATAGTTTGTCTTCCTAACATCAAAGGTCTGCATGTTGGGTTAATTGTTAATAATTGTAACAAACATACTACTTATATTTTAAAAAATATCTTAGAAGAGTTAAACCCGGATGCCACTAGGTGGTAAGATGTATGGCAATTCATCCATCAGTAATCTTCTATACCAAACACATATATACCAATAACTTTTATGATATTACATTACCTCCAGAATTTAAAGAAAATCATAGAAAACTCAAAGTACGGTGTGATCTACTTCAGTATGGGATCCAATTTGAAAAGCAAAGAACTACCAGAAGAAATTAAAAACGGAATTTTAAATGTATTTGGATCGTTGAAGCAGACTGTTTTTTGGAAGTTTGAAGAGAAGTTGCCTAATTTGCCTAAGAACGTGCATATTCTTGACTGGGCTCCCCAACAAAGTATTTTGGGTGAGTTGATTTAATAAATATCCACATAATATAAACTACCGGCGCTACCACTCTTCATTAGTATGATTTTAAAGGAACATTTTCTTTAAATTCTTGCTCTAAATTATAATGGAAACGTTTTATTTTTTTAGCTCATCCTAATGTAGTTTTATTCATCACCCATGGTGGTCTCCTGTCTACCACTGAAACGATCTACGCCGGGAAACCCGTTATCGGGATCCCAGTTTTCACTGATCAGTTTGTCAACATCGCCAGAGCAGTCAGCAGAGGCTTTGCTTTAAAGGTGGACCTGGCATACACAATGGTTGATAAGCTGAAGGATGCTATTGAAGAGATTTTGAGTAACCCTAAGTAAGTAACTTATTTCTTCAGCTGTTGGGTACTCAGCACATACATTAATAATTTAATCACATGTTTGCATAGATACTTTAATTTTAATACAAATTAAATTGATGAAAATGGCATGTCGAAAAAAACCTAAATTCGAAGAATGGGAAAGTCAACAACACAAATAACACAACACAACAACAACACAAATGACACAACAACACTAAACTGGGGAGACGGCTTCAACTAATAGTGTTGGAAGTAAAACAGAGCAATAAGAGCACAATAACTCTTTTGAATTGATCCTCTGATCAACCCTCTCGCGAGGTCTTTAACAATTGTGTGTTCATCAAATCATTGATACTACATATTTTATAAAATTTCAGATATACCGAAATGGCCAAATACCTATCGTTTATCCACCACGATCGGTTAGTCATGCCAGGTCTAGAGATGGTGCACTGGGTGGAACACGTAGTTAAGACTAACGGGGCACCACATCTACGCTCTCCTGCATTACTGGTGCCCTGGTACCAGAAGATTTATCTCGACCTAGCTGTTCTAGTAGCCATAGTAGCAGTTGTCCTAAGAAGAGGGTACAAATACGTAAAATATGATATTTTCGGGAAGAAAAAAGAAAAGGTGAAAAGAAAATAAGTAAATATAGGTAAGCAGGTACTTTGAATATGGTTTTCAGTTGAAATCCATTCCATGATAACAAAATAAGGTTATAATAAGTATATAATAATATGTTGCTTTATCGATATATATAAAGCAACATTATAGTTGATAATATTACTATAATGCAATCGTTAATAATAAGACTTAAAAAATCTTAGTGTTCGCTCCTCCTTGCTTCTACATAATACACAAGAAGAACCTTCTCTATCTAAATCAGTTTTTAATAATGTAAAATACATAATTAAACTAAATAAATTTACGTAAAGCAACAATAAATCTATTATTTGTTCCCGTGGGTTTACTTAAAAGTAGGTATATCTTCCTCTATGTACAATCTTTCCACCTTGAATAATACAATACAATACAATACAAAAATACTTTATTGAACACCAAAGTACAACAATACACATGATACAAAAACAAAGGATGGTGGAACAACGGGCGGCCTTATCGCATAAAGCGATTTCTTCCAGGCTACCTTTGGATGGACAGGAATAAACAATCTAAGTAATTGCGGTTGGTGCTATTACAACTATCTATATAAAAAAGAGATTAGCTATAACGTATTTAATATTATGCTTATATTAAAAACAACTATATCTATACTAATACCATACACATACATTATTATATATACATGTAAATATACCTAATAATATATACCTATATATAAATATATATATATTATATATAAATAAATACCGTAAATACCTAAATAAATAGTGACAAAGTAATAGTAACAAGATAAGTGACACATTAATAATAACAAGATAAGTGTAAAAAGAAAGAGAAAAAGAAAATTAGTATTGTTCAGATAGGTAATGTTTCTTCACCATATCTTTAAAAGTGGTGATAGACTTGGCGTGGCGAATATTCACGGGTAGCGCATTCCATAAACGGACAGCTTGTATAGTGAAAGAGTGGTCATAAAAACCGGAACTATGGGCTGGCATTTGCAATTGAAGAGTGTTGGTAGAACGAAGGGAGCGAGCATAACTAAGATGGAGAAACACAAAACGTTCTTTGAGATAGCATGGGGTCGATGGGATAAACAGTACACTAAAGAGAAGAGAGAGAACATGAGCATCCCGGCGACGGCGGATTGGTAACCAACTGAGCTTTTTGCGAAATTCTGATATATGGTCATACTTGCGCAACCCAAATATGAACTGGATGCAAAAATTTTGTATGCGCTCCAGCTTATTAAGCTGTTCTTGGGTTAAGTCCAGATAGCAGGCGTCTGCGTAGTCGAGAATAGGGAGAAGAAGAGACTGGGCAATTGCAGTTTTGGTGGCAGTTGGAAGAATGTTGCGAAGCCTACGAAGTGATGCTGCTGACGCGAATACTTTCCTGCTAACTTCGCCAATCTGAGGTCCCCACGATAATTGTTTGTCAAAGAGCACACCCAAGTTTTTAACCGTTTCGCTGATTTGGATGGAGGTGCCGTCGAACAGAACCTGTGGGAGGCAGAACCAGTCAATCTTAGATATCATCCTGGAACTGCCAATAACAATTACTTGGGTTTTCAGAGGATTGACATTGAGGCCATGTGATCTACTCCAGCTCGAAATGCGTCTAAGATCACTATTAGTTGTTTCGATAGCAGAGTGAAGTTGTTCCAGTGGTGCCTGAGTATAAATCTGCAGATCGTCTGCATAGAGATGGTAGGAAGAAGATAAGTGCTGGGAGATTGAGTTTATGAAAATAGCGAAAAGCAAAGGAGACAAAACGCCGCCCTGAGGAACACCAGCCAGAGTATCACACCAAGATGAGAACGAATCCTCAATACGAATACGCTGCCGGCGTCCATGCAGGTAACTATGAAACCAGTCAATAGCAGGAGGAGATACATTAAGAGTGCGGAGGATACCGAGTAAGATATCGAAATCAACATTGTTAAACGCGTTACTGAAATCAAGTAGTGATAACACAGTCAGCTGTCCGTTACTCATACCATACCTGATATCGTCAGTAATTTTAACCAGGGCGGACACAGTGCTGTGACCAGGTCGAAATCCGGATTGAAAGGGGTTAAGGAGAGCGTTCCTGTTCAGGAAAGAAGAGAGTTGCTGATGAACAAGGCGCTCTAGTACTTTAGATAAAAACGGAAGAATGGAAATGGGGCGGTATTCAGAGTACGAGGACGGATTGGCTTTTTTGGGAAGCGGGGTAATTTGGGCTTCTTTCCATAGCGTTGGAAAAGTGCCACTGGATACAGAAAGGTTTAAAATATATTTGATAACAGGAATGACTTCATCCAGTACGGGTAGAATCATTTTACGACTGATGTTATCACTACCAACGGCGTTTGATGTAATGGAAGAAATGGCTCTCTTAACGTCACAATCGCTAAATTGACTAAATGAAAAAGCAGGATGGTCAGGAGAAGGAATAGATGAAAGATGTTGAATTGTAGCTAATTTTACCGGGCCTTCAAAACTGGCAGAAGTCGAAAAGTGTTGATTTAATAAATCAATATTAATATTATTAGGAATATCGCCTTGACGAGACTTTCCAACTCCCATCGACCTAAGGAATTTCCACACTTTGGCAGAATTTTCGTTTTCCACAGACTCATGAACGTGCTGGCGTTGTGCGTTCCTACAAACTCTATTACAGTGATTACGACGCTCAATATATTGCTCTTTATTATAATCAGTAGGCCGTAGTTTAAGCTTAGCCTTAGCTACCATCTTTTTATGCATAATAGCTTTGATATCGGGTGTCAGCCATGGCGCTGGGAGATGCTTAAGTTTAACAGGTCGAATCGGTGCATGGACGTCGTACAGTTTTGTTAAGGTGCGGTTGAAACCTTCGATTTTATCGTCCATCGACACCCCGTCAATAACAGCCGACCAGTCAAGTTCTTGAGCATCCTTGCGTAAACATTCTAAATTGATACCACCAAAACTGCGCAAAAGAAGAATTTTTGGTTTCATTTTGGGCGGACGAATTTTATATGATAGAAAAAGTAGATCATGACAGGAGAAGTTATCAGCCGCACATTGGCCGTGCCTGACAACGTGATTGGTGGATGAGACGAGAATAAGGTCAAGAAGAGATGGAGCTGAGTGAGGGAAATGATGCGTGGCGTTGAGTGGCAGTATGGTCAGGTTATTAGCCCTGATAGCTGATTCAAAAATGCACGAACGAGAGTCGTGCTTAAGCAAGCACGTATTAAAATCACCCATGATAATATTATGGGCATAAGAAGGTAAGTGGTCTTGTAAAAGTTTCTCAAAGGAAGAAAAAAAGCTGATGCGAAGAGATGGGCAATAGTAAACTCCCAAAAGCACCTTTGTAAAGGAAAGTGTAATTTCAATAAGAAGGTGCTCGCCCGCATCCTGTGGTGGGGGTTGTGCTGACATACTCACGATAGAGTAAGGAATATGTGCACGCAGGTATATGGCAACGCCACCCCCCACTCTACCAGTACGGTCATTGCGTATGAGTATAAAACCAGGCAAGGAGTATGAAGTAGTTGGAAGACAGGGTTTCAACCACGACTCTGAAACTAGAATAGCGTGCAAGTTTTTATGTTCAAAGGACGCTAGCATATCGGGATAATGAGCCGGGATACTTTGTGCATTAATGTGAATAACGTTGAAGTTTTTAGGGACATCATCAACAAAGGACTCAATACTGTTAGAAAGAGTTGGTATGCTGACGAAACTATCGTCACTATTATCGTTTGAAGAGGTGCATGAAACAAATTCGGAACTATCACTGTCACTATTATTACTATATACCATAATATAAAATATCAATACTATAAAAAAAATACCTAAATAACACAAAGTTATAAAAACAAAACAAACAAAAAAATAAAAAATAAACCTATTAATACCTAAAACAAACTAAAATTGAAATCTAAACAACACCCGCCAGTGCAGTTAAAAATATAGAACAGTATTTAAAATTAACTAGGTTACCCATAGCTTTTACTAACATATAATTTGTTACCTACTGAATGTATCGATTCACATTAAAAAGAAAAGAAAAGTGCTTTATCTAGTACTAAATTTAAAAATATTAATTTTAATATATTAATACTAAATACCAGCAATCGAGTAATATAAAGATGCTATGTTCAGATTAAAAGTTGATGCAAAAAATAATTAATTATTATCTATAAACAGGGCTTAGCTAACTTAACAACACGCAAAATGGAACGTACAACATCAACAAGGTCACAGTAACTGTCACTGTTAGATGTCACACACTGACTTTGACAACTATGATCTACTGTCAAGTTGTCGACATTTATACAACAAACCGCATTCTGCAAAAAGAAATATAAAAAAGATCAGAAAAACAGTGTAAAGTGTCGGTAGGTTGTAAAAAAAAAAGATTTGTCAGCCTACCCTGTACCACGCCAGTATTAAGTAACGCCAGATAAACACGCACATATATATATACACATTAAGTCGTGACTACCACCGCAACGCAGCTCTACTTCTTCAATGTGACCGCACGCCTGGTCTTCGTTGAAACCGCGGTCTCCTTGACGGCCGGCACTGTTTCCTTCGAGGCTGCTGCAGGCTTATGAGTTTTCCTAGCCGAGATGGTATCAAGTTCGTCGACACTGTTGACGCGGTGGCGAGTTCCCCAAGCACGAACACGCAGCCCTCCCTAGTCCAACATTTCGTGACGCCGAAACGCTGGCGGGCCGCCAGGAAAACATCATGCCTTGTCTTAGTCAAGAATTCAGATAAGGTTATACCTGAACCCTTCAAATTGGTTTTGGACGACCAGATCTTGTCACGGAGCGACACGTCACGCAACTTAAATAGAATAGGACGAGGCCTTTCGGTAGACGTGACGCGACCCATCCTATGGCATCTACTGATATCTTCGGCTTTAAAACTATCAAGTTTTAAACGCTCCACCACTGCCTTTGCAACACTGGATGAGGTTTCTTCTTTTTCCACTTCGGGGAGACCATGCAGTAGGAGAATTTTACGCCTCCCACGCATCTCCACTGTATCAACCTGAGTGGCCAAAACTGCAATCTGGCTTTGAAGAGCCCGAAACGACAGCAACACAAAAGCCTTGAAAGATGATAGCTCCGCAGCCACACTTCCAGGTTCATCTAGTGGAGCCGACTTGGGCAGCTGTCCCTCGATGTAGTCCAAGCGCTTGTTAAAAGCACCCATCATTTGGTTCAAGGTTTCTTGAATGGCATCCATTATGCTCTTGTGTGAAGTTCAGTGAAAAACAGTGATGTGAAATCTTGATAAAAGTGCAACCTTTCTAGAGGAAAACACTCACTGGCAGGTGAGGTGAGCTATTGCTTGCATAAATGCATTAATTACACACTTTTAGTAAATATTTATTTATTATAATTTAATTATTAAAGTGAGAGGTTTTAAAAATAGATGTTACTTTTTTCACCTACCGCCAAAAAAAAAAAAAAATTTATAAGTAGGTGTTTTAAAACCTGACACGGATTTTGTACATCAAAAGGATTTTTGTTTTATTTTACGCTTTGATTCAATGATTCATATTTTATTCATTACCTAAAAGCTAAAAGCATTTCAAAATGTTATTATTAATGCTTTGAAATTTGTTAAAAGCAAGCATTCCCAGTCCTTGATAAATAACATATGAGATATTAGGTACTAATTAATTGAAAACGTTACAGTCATTACAATCGTGCGTACTTTTATACGAAAATGAATAGGTCTGAACTCTTCACGAGAGGTTGACGACTTTTGGGATTTTTGGTTAAATAAATCCAGTCCCTAAGGTTTTGCTATTTATTATTATGGATCAACATAGTGACACTTTTATATACCACAGACGTTAATTTTCTAAAATAATAATCTTTCTGCTGTTCAGCACCCATTCATTAGCTCTATACGTTTCCACTGCTAGGATACAAACCATTCACAGGGAAAGAGTTTAGAACTTATTCACTACGCTGACTAGGTGCAGATCTGTATATGACAGTCTCTCGAATTTTGTTATTCTTTTATATGCCAGTTTTCTCACTTTGTTTTTCTTCACCGTTTTAAGAGCGACTGCACATAATTATAAGTCCTTGGTGCTGGACCGAGTGAGATTCAAACCTGGGTGCGTCGGTTGGAAGTCACACGGGCTGCCGTGAGATCACCTCACCTCACCCTCACTCGATAGTGGATCCATTATTATCAACCACTTTTTTTTATTGGAACATACGAATTTGATAATTATTTGACTGACTCAGGCGTGACTTCGCGGAAATTCATCTTAAATACAAAATGAAAAAAGTATATCTAGTGTAATTCCGCTACAAATAACTATAACATTTTCTATATTGGGGAAGTTGCAAAGGACTGTTGTTGCTGTTGTTAATTTTAATCATTTATATTAGTCTGTTATTGGTCTGATTAGGTTTTTTACTGGGTTTCTCCTAATCCTGCGCAACGAATGATGGACCAATTTAGGCGTCCCAGTTTGGTTTCAATAAAGATATTTTACATTATACTTTTCTTATCATTTTTGTAATACATTTGCCTACAAGAGTGCTTTGCAACTTCCCCAATATAGATAATCTTATAGTTATTTTTAGTGTAATTACACTAGATATACTTTTTCATTTTGTATACGAATTTGAATAAACTAACTTTAGTGCATTATAATATAATGCTACTGAAGAGTGCAGACCTTCATGTCATCGCCACCGTAAGGCGCCCCGACCGTCAATAAATTGGCGTGAGAACTAGCTCAAGGCTTAACCCTCGTGCGAGCCTTAGCTTGGACTATTATTACCTAGAAAAAGTATTGGGAATATAAAAATTGGTAACAATGCAACGTCTTTCAGGCGTATATAGCTAAATTCTATAGAAAGTCATATTCAGCCCGTAGTATATAATATAAACCCAGATTAAAGTCTACTTGCCATGTGAATCACGAAGACCCATGTTACCCATATGGTTGTTATGGAAAGTCTATATATATGTATCGGACTCCTGGCTGTAGCAAAGACAACATGACAAATCGGGATTCTTAGAAAGTTGGAAGAGCTCAATCTCGGTTGTTTGTGTGGAGCAGTATACACACGTACAAACTGAAACAAGATATTCTAGTATATTCTGCTAAAATCACTAACCCTATGCATGGAGTACTGCTGCCACCTTTGGGATGGGTCCGCTAAATACCAGCTGGACGCCTTGGACTTTATTGAAAGGCGTGCTAAGAGGCTCATAGGCAGAGACTTGTTTGAGGCCCGATTACAGAGCCTCGACCACAGGCGTAAAGTTGCCAGTTTATCGATCTTTTATCGAGTGCATTTTGGAGAGTGCGCACTGGAGTTGCATAACCTGATTCCGTCATCACCATTCCACCATAAGACAACCAGATGTACGAAAAAACGCCACCGATACATGGTTAACATCCCACATGTGCGGACAAAGCGATTTGCTTCCACGTTCATCATGCCAACAGCCAAAGAGTGGAACGCTTTGCCGGCTTCTGTGTTTCCCGAGAACTACAACCTTGGGATCTTCAAATCGAGAGTGAACAGGTATCGTCTAGGCAAGCGTGTTACATCATAGACCGCATCGTCACTTCCCATCAGGTGAGGTAGTGGTCAAACGCAAGCCTATCAATCAATAAAAAAAATAAAAAATAAAAAATTAGGTAAACTAGATTCTGGTTTTATTTTATATTTAAGATTAACTTCCGCGAGGTTATGCCTGAGTCAATCAAGTATACACACGTGTCTAGTCACCTATACATGAACACCACAGACAGCACAGTTGACGTGGCCAAGTTCTGAGCCGCAACCACAACAAGAAGTCTTGTTGCCTAATGCGTTTTGTAATAAGACCATCATCAATCTATAAAAAATTGTCTCAGGTATTAATTTTACAGATCGTCTGACGTTACTTCCATATATTCCCAGTACCATATAAGTAAAGCGATGCAAAATTTTGGCGTACGTTTTTCAGTATATAGGGTGTTACAGTGCGGTCCAATGGCCAGAGAATATCAGATTAAGAGAGAAATTTATTACTTTCGGACGCAGCACCACGCTCGGCTGTAAGTGGTTAATGCTGGCATAAAATGTGGAATGATTTTAAAAACGTGCTTTTCAGATATTGAGTTATTTTTATTTTATGCTAGGACTAAGATATTATATATGGTAACGGGGAATGTTATCACTTCTTTGTATTCCCTTCTTCTTCTTTTACTTCTTTTGTAGCCAGTCTAGTTACAGCTATACGTTATGATGTGGCCGTAAATGGCAACCTACCACTTACGGACTTATAGGACCCAATTACCTTATGAATCGCAACGTACCTTGGTTAGTACCTATATCATTATTAAAATTTAAATAATCGACATTGGTAAAAAGAAATGGTATAGCGGGTAAGTAGCTAAACATTTGAAGAGTCAACCGTGTTGAGGTTCCATCACGCACAATACTATCCATACGCTCAAACTTTTTGATGGAATTCAATCCGAATTTGCATTATCTGGTCCTATACCTTAGAGCCTTTGTCACTAGAATAAGTATCTATAGACTTCACAGGCTCTCTGAATCGCAGTTTCACCCAGGTACAGTCAGTACTATATTTAACGTTAAAAAGAGTCCTATGTGTTATTCCAGAGCTTAACAGTACCTACCAACTTTACTCGAGGCTGCAAACGAGCTAGCCCATTACCATGCATCACCAGTGTAGTCTTGAAAACACAAGAACTTAAAATGCTACGTTGTGTTATACGTGGACTTTCAGGCTCTTTATGAAACACCTATCTTTATCACATTAGCTCTGCCTCTTCTTGCTGGTGTGATCAAAATAATAAAATCTAAGTTGACTTTATCCATTTTCTGGCTGTTATTGAACTTATTGCAAGTGAATCAGTTCGCTTAATTTCACTGCGATTTAAATTTGAACTTTCTGTTTGTTCAGTTTCCAACTAACTTTTGCATCATTAACAGAAGCGGATCGTTTCACCAAGTTAATTGCTTCACGAATTTAATCAATTCGTAAGCGTGTTACTCGTAATCATTTAGAGAGAATTATTCTGTGACTCTATATAAACATTTATGTTTCATCTGAAATGTTTTATTGGTGAGTAAACCGAAATGTAGATGCCTAGAAAAGAGGTTATTCTCGGTTGTGTGCGATTGAGAAGTTTTGGCCAGTCAACGTGTCAAGTTCATTCCACTGCTTCATATCCTAGATCCAGTGAATTTTACTCATACTACAAAGTAGTTTTGTTTAGATTAGTAGGTTGATTACATTAGTAGGTTGATTACATTGACGTTTTAAAAATGCAGTCCATAAAACTTCTCAGCCATCAGTACTTACGAATTTGATCAATCCTCTCCATCCAAAGGTTGCCTGGAAGAGATCGCTTTTAGCGATCAGGTCGCCCATTGTTCCCCACTTTTTGTGAATCAATTTATTCTTTGTAACTTTTTATTTTAATGTTTGGTGTGTACAATAAAGAGTTTATCTATCTATCTATCTACTTTCCGAGTTTAGCGGAGACAGTGGCTCTACCGTAGTGTTGTAAGACCTTGATTGATTGAATTGTTGGGTTATTTAAGGTAATTTATACCCTTTAAAATACCTTACCTTATTTATACATTTAATGATTAATTATATCTACTTAGCTACATAATTTATCAAATATTTGTTGAACATCATAATATTGGTAATATGGATGATTCAACATATCAGTGGCCTGATGTTTGAGGATGTTTTAGTAGTAATTTAGCAGTTGTCATTAGCAGTGCATAAGTTTGTCAATAAACCCCAATAACTTATTAATCAAGTATGTAGTGTATTATTCATACATCACATAAAAATGAAATTATAGTTCCATTAAGGAAAGTCGTAGAAATAAAATTGATGATGAAGAATACGGCAAATTGAAGCCAAGTATACAAAAACGGCCTTCGAATATGTGTTTAAACTGTCAAGTCTATAAGCCGTAGTAGGTATATAATGATATATGATTGTGCCACCGAGGAATGACTTCTTTAAGCATGGACGCGCTATTATATTAACCGAAATATCCAATAAAGGCTGTTCAACTTTTTAAAGCACTCAATACTAAGTTGGTTTAAATATTAATTGAAACAATTCGTCAACACAAAATATGTCACGTAAAAGTTAGTGATAGCAGTACCTATATCAATTAACTGATATCCATTTCTAGTGTTGGATTAATCTCAATCAGATTAAACGGTGTGCACTATAGATACTAGTATTATTTGTACAACATAATCAGATTAGTCAGACTTATTACGTAGGTTTTACTATAATCCATTGTATTTCCAATAGTTAATTTTTTCTGGCGACATGATCAATTATGAATTTAATGATTAAACCCTCATTTATATTACTGTTCCTAATATCAGGTAGGTCACTAATAATGACATGTTAGACAAAAACAGTCTTACTTAATGTTAAGATGTCGGCAATGCCTTCTCCATGCAGTCCAAGCTCTTCTCACATCTAACTACCTAAGTATAACGGCTTATATTATGTTGTTACTGGTTTGAGACTGAGACCGTAGGTGCCGCACGCTCATAACACAACTCCGTACGTCAACACACAGTGAATACGTCAACGCAAAAGGTAAGTTCTGTTTTACTTTATTTATTCTATGGTTTTCGTTTTATGGGTCTATTAATATTTCGAAGGTCTGACACGACCCGACATTTTAAACGAAATAATATTTTCCTAGGATGTTGACTCGACCATAAATTAATATAGAACTTTTGTGTGGATAATATGCCTTTATTCTTTAAACTAAAATTTAATAAAACCTACTACAAAGAACATTTGGACTGTATGACGTATAGGCCATCGTGGCTAGTGTACAGTCAGCAACTGATCTTGTGCGGAAAAACCAGGAGGTGCTGAGTGTGTTTCCTTCCAGAGAGTGGAGTGATCTTCTGCGTGGCTGGATGGTAACAGACGCCCTTATAAGTCTTATTACAGAAATACGATCGTTGATCATTTGGTGAATGAAATCTCGTCTCGAGCAGAGATTTACAAGTGAGCGTAGCTCTGTAATACCAGACCGATTACCGGTATGTTATTGAGAGCAAGTTTTAGCTAATACTTATCTAATTTGAGTTTGAATCGTGAGTATGATCCAATTATCAAGGCAAGTACACACTTGACACTAAACATAGATGTATATACGCGAAGATGGGGTTTGAGAGGGTGATGTGTGAGGGAGGGTGTATGACTGTGTGTGTAATGTAGTTTTTTATTTCGAAGACCGTGTTATCACTTTTCATCAGGTGAGATTGCGGTCAAATGCGCTATTTAGTTATTAAAAAAGAAATTATTTTGCGTTTTAAAAAAGTCCCAGTCAGCATCCATGTCATGGACCACGTTTAAATTCATAAAAAATTATTTAGGTATACCTAGTTCAAACCTTAGTCACAGATTAGATTACAGTTATTGCCCTAAGTAATTACATAAAACAAACCAGTTGCAGTTGGAATGGGATTCCAGTTACAGTGGCCGCATTTATTCAATCAAAGTGAATAACAATTTGGTGAGCATTCACCGTCAAATTGTTAACGACGGACTATTGGTTGAGTGCTTGCTATACGTGTTTTGCATTCAGATGGGAGAGAGTAATTCTATATCATTCAAACGAGTTGACAAAAACCAATTGTGAAAGTTCGAACTTGTGGGCGCAGCAGCTCCCAACGAATCTCACCAAACCATCTAATATTTTTTGCAACTGATTCCACCAAATATTATTTGTAGAGCTACTTGAAGACAAGTACCTAGTTTCCATTTTTGGTAAATTTAAACTAAAATCCGCTAAAGCGCTTTACGAGATCTAATCGGCAAACCAAACGTTTCCAGCGCTACATTGCTTGTAGGTTGTGTTGGTTTCATACTTACGGGTCTTGTATACCCGAATTCCGGGATACCGTCTGTACTAATAATTTCATTATTCATAATTTCATTTCACATACCTCATTTTTAATAATGATGAAATTTATAATGGTGGTTATTTATAAATAACTTTGTTCATAATAGTTACTTTTTATATTGATCTTTTCTTATACAATTTATTCAAATAATGTTTAAATTTATTAAAAATTATGTTATAATGTTAATGTTAAGAATTTTTTTATCATACTTTTTTTTATTATAAATTTCATTACTTATAATTTCATAATAATCAGCATTCATAATTGTATTGTTCATAATGACTTTTTCATATTTTTTAGTTAACATAATAATAATTTTGAGGTAGTTAAATCATTATATACATATGCATGTATACCCTAAAGATACTAAGATACTAGTCTAAGGCAAAGTCATAAATAGGTGCGACGACGAGCGAAGCGAGGAGGAGCGTTAGGTTAACTGTGACCACACGACGCACGAGCCGAGCGAGCGAAGCGAAGCGTAGCGAGCGTGCCGCGGCAGCGGCCGGCGAAGTGCCAGAAGTCACTTATCCTTATATTAAAAAATTACAGAAACCATCTATATTAAGTTTCAGGTTACCGTTATTTGATTTAAATATTTTACACGTGTTTTTATTAGACATTTCAAGTTATTTATTAAAATAATGCACAAAGTTCACCAACAACACCAAAATCAACATAACATGAGAAAATATAAGTTATTTTACAATTACCCACAGTCCACACGTTAATTTTGTTTGTTTTGACTGGATGAAGTGCCTGCATAGATTGAAGAGCAAATTAGCTTGCCGTACTACGTTTTTATAACTGATTAGGATATATATAACAATCAACAGTTCCAGTCACATTAATTTACAGTATTATTGATATTTTGTTTTATGCTTAAAGTTAGTTATGGTAAAAGAACATTATAAATTTGTACTGTTATGTTATATACGCCTTATGAGTTTCATTCTTATAAATTTGGATTATTATTAATTTTGATTTATAATAAAGAAAATTAGATGTAGTGAAAGTATAATAAATCACATTATGTGAAATGATGATTATAAGTAACATTTTTATTTGTAACAAAATTATGACAAACGATTTTATGAGTTTCGACAGTGAACCCCGAATTCCTTATCTCGCTCGCGCAATGCGACATTTTTGAAGATATTAAATAACTGAATTTACTTACGAAAAATCTGACTAAACTATGTTCTTTTGAATAACATTACATTACAAAAACAGGATAGAAAAAAAAAAACTTTGATACTCGAATTCGGATCCGCGAATATTACATAGAAGCCTTAATATGGCTGCCGATGCTGTGCCGATGCCGCCGTGAAGCATGCTTGCGTTGGTGCCTTTACAAATTGACAAAACAATATTTTATTAAGATGTACTTATTCCAGAATCTGAACTAACTAGTGGAAAGTGATAGCGTCGCTTTAATACGGTACCTACGTCTTGCGGTTCGTGGTTGCCACTCAAGAACTTTACTTGCCTGTCGGTTATTGATTCGAACGATATGCCCTGCTATTTGCCATTTCAATTTGCTATTTTTATGTGCAGTGGTGGTAACTTAAGACATATTTAGTAATCTGTGACTTTAGCACGTCACATCATTCATTTACTTTAAAACACGTAGAATGAATCTATAACAAAACCACCCCAAGTAAAAGCCCAACATTCAAGCGGAACTTCCTAACTAAACATCATAATATGCAAATTCAAACTTGATCCAACTTCCATCGGCTCTGATAAACAGAACTGTACCGTTGTTTCCAATCAAACGGGCTTAGCAATATTGACGCAACTTTATGCAATAACCTCGGGACCACTGTGTATTTTATGTACACTTATAAACACTGTGTGAATAGTTATTGGGTTTTGTTTCTCTCTAGAAAAACCGCTTGAAGGCTTTTGACTTGGCTTAACGACTGCTGTCATACCACAGCACCCAAGGTCGATGGCTTAACGTGTCTCCAAAGCGCTTGGTGTATTAGGTATAGATAAAACTTTTGTATTGGTCAACCTGTTACTGCAGTGAACGTTGCTGATCAGTTAGGAATTAACAGTAAAGCTTCGCTATGAGTGCAACTTTTTGATGATAGTTTAGTTGCGTGTTGTTTTTTTATTACAGTCTTTTAAACACCATGGTTCTCACTCTGTACAAGCTCGACGCCAGTCCACCGGTGCGGTCGGTCCTGATGGTGATCGAACGCCTGGGGCTATCCGATGTAGAATACGTGGATGTTAACTTGCTTGAGGGTGCTCATTTGAATGAGGAGTACACTAAGGTGAGAGCCAAGCTATTGAGAAAGGAAGCCGAAAGCCAGCGGTAACTTCACTAGGTGATAAATATTGGGGCGAATGAAAAATCATACCAACACAAGCCCAGTACGTTCTCACTGCTAAGTCTCGGACTTTCTCCTCAGAGAGAGAGTGTAGCCTATAATCTACCACACTGGCCAAGTGCAGGTTGGTGGATGGCGTCATTTATGTTCTTGAATTTTGTGATTTATAAAGAAGCCGATTTTCTTGCGATGCTTTCCTTCACCGTTGTGGTGGCCGAGCGGTAGCATGTGCGCTTCGCAATCTTACGGCACCGGGTTCTATCCTCGGCTCTGCACCAATGACTTTTTTAGTAAGTTATGTGCAGTTTTCGATGCCATCGCTCCGTGCCTCGGAGAGCACGTTAAGCCGTCGGTCTCGGTTGTCATAAGAAGATCTATGGCAATCGTTAAGGGTAGTCAGGCGCTTGATAGAATCTGACACCTGATCTTACCATCCTTGTTACTGGTTCCTTATGGGTCGCGAGATCAGATGGCAGTCGCTCGTGTAATTCTGGTAGCTCGCCGCTACAGGTTAGATTGGGAGCCGACCCCAATAACAAAAGGGAAAAGGCAAAGAGGATGATGATGCTTTCCTTCACCGTTGTAAGTGCCGCACAGAACTTGAAAGTTATTGGTGCATAGGGCCGAGCGGCATTCGAACGAGAGTACAACTACAACGTTATAAATGTGGAATATTCCTAATGTGCAGATCCAGTTGAGCATGTATATATACGTTCCTTACTATATTCTTTGATTTTTGAAAAGATTACGTTTAATTCTTTCTAATTTTTCAGTTGAATCCGCAACACACGGTTCCTTTGCTGAAAGACGACGATTTTTGTATTTGGGACAGGTAACATCATATTAATTCTCTGTTCAGCAAGATAAATTTCATTTAAGTAAAAACATTATAATCAAAATTGTTGAGCAATACAAGTTTCATCAATTATAAATGGCTTATCGACTGGTTGTAGACAGACAACGTGCCTCCAAAGCATGCAATGGTAGCGCTCGGTTGCATATACCACATTTTGTAGTGGTCACCCATTCCATTGATGACTAAGAACGCTAGGTAAAGCTGATGATGCTAATTTCCCTTACAGTCACGCAATTGCAGCCTATCTGGTCACCAAGTTTGGAAGCGACGATGCTTTGTACCCAGCTGACCCTCAAAGACGGGCGATTATTGATCAGAGACTCCACTTTGACAGCGGAATTCTGTTCCCTGCCTTGAGAGGCACTGTGGTAAGTAAAAAATTTAATTGGTCTTTGATGAATAAAAAATATTATTTGAAAATGGATTAGTTTGGTTTAATCACGATATATCACGATGTCGCAAAAGATCCCGGTCGTAGTGGTTCTATAACGAATACGTCGTATTCGTAAACCATCACATTTAAAAGTCGTCTCATTCTCAAAACCTCTCAATTTGTAAGTAATAGTTCAAACACATTCCAAAGCTCACCACATTTAGACAGCGTAAAATTTAATAATGCATTAAAGAGAGTTGATAACTAATATGCGCAAGACTCTCTCCAGTTAGAAATGTTGTCTCGGCTTTTGATCCCATTTTAAATACAGTTTTTATATATTTTAATATTTCATTTTGTTTGAATAAATATATGATATCATCATATCCTCCTTGCCTTTTCCCATTTTGTCATTGAGGTCGGCTTCCCAATATAGGTAATCTGTAGCGGCATGTTACCAGAATTACACGAGCGACTGCCACCTGACCTCGCAACCAGGAATCAGTAACAGGGATGGTTAGACCAGGTGTCATATTCTATAAAGCATCTGACTACCCGTAACGATTTATATATATTTTTTTGTTATATAATTAATATCATCAAATTACCCTTTTCTTCAGGAACCAATATTATTCTGGGGCGAGAAAGTATTACGCCCGGAAAATCTGGCCAAGATCACAAAAGCGTACGAGTTTTCCGAGAAGTTCCTGGCGAACACTTGGATGGCGGGAGAACAAATGACGCTGGCTGACATCTGCTGTGTCAGCACGCTGTCTTCGTTGAACGCAGTCCTCCCAGTCGATGGAGCATTGTGAGTGGAAAATTAGCTGGTTTAAAAGGTTACGTCCAATATATGGAATAAGGATTTTAACATATAAGTGGCTCCTACAGGAATAGATCAGGCACATCTTTCTTTTTCTGACCTTGGCATGTATCGATATCAAAACTTGTTACGTAATGTACTAAATAATCTTTTATTAAATTATAACTATATGTCTAAACGCCCCCCCCCCCCCCCACTAGTTAAAAAGACGACCTGGGGCCTTATTGTGTAAGTCTGGTGGTGATCGTGATCGTGTGCTGTCTTGCTTGCACTCACGGACTTGTAAATGGGCACCTGCAGGATGGCAGGTGAGGATCATTACCAGAATGGTTACGCGGTAGGGGTGCTGGTCAGAACCGTGGGGAGCCGATGGATGTAGGAGGCAAGCAGTCGCTCAAACTGGCACTCTAAGGGAGAGGCCTATATTCAGCAGCGGATGTCTTCAGGTTGTTGATGATGATGTCTAAAAACTAGTTATTATAGGTATAAAACAATGGTCCCATTCTGGTGATCACTGAGTGACATGTTCCAGATCCGTACACCGCCTATGTATTACCTATTATTTTCGTAATCGTTAAATTTATCTATTGCAGGTACCCTAATCTATCAGCCTGGTTAGAAAGGTGTTCTCATGAAGAATTCTATAAGAAGGCCAATGAACCTGGTTTAGCTCAGTTCGCTGGACTGCTTCAGCTTAAACTCAGTTAAAAGTTTGATGTAGGTATAGATTTTCTATAATTAATTTAAAAAAACCTGCACGTTTTATTTTTATGAGTGGTTTAACTAGTTATTGTATCAGTTATCTAGTTCCCATAGTACAAGCTATGCTTAGTTTGGGGCTAGATGGCGCTGTGTGAAATGTCCACAATTTTTTAAAATATTATAAGTATGAGAGATACGAAAGTATTTTATTACACATAATAATACCTACATATTTACTGTATCTATAGTTATTTAGGTATTAGTAGGGGTCGATTATAAGAAATATTATTTCAAAATACATTTTTGTTTCTGTTATAAGTTCGTTTACTTTGATAGATATACTATCCCTTATATCAAAAAGTCAGTGCTTTGTAGTCGCTAAAACTGTTTTGTTTTTGTATGAAATTAAAAATGACCGTTATTAATTTAGAAATAATCTTGTTACAAGTCTAACATACAACCCGGGGTTGATTAAGTCAAGAGTATATATTATTTGCTAGGCAAGCGTGCGACACCTGCAACCGCATCGTCGCTTCCCATCAATTGAGAATGTGGTCAAACACTAGCCTGGTAGCATTAATAAAATAAAAAATTTAGTGTAATTATCAACCATCCTAAAATTTACATATAAATATTATCAAGTTTAACAAGTTTTTAACAAACTTATTAAGTCACTTACGGTATAAGGTAAGTATAAATGATGTAACTCAGCTGAAAATTTAAATTACCCGCCCTACAAAATGTATTAGTTTTCACCGCGCTGCTAACTTTGCAACCTCGTAGAAAACACTCAAACTTTACATACTCCTGAGTAATGTATTCACAGAAGTCTCACTTAATTTCAACTTTGGTGTCTTTGAGTCACGTCTAATCGTGCCTTAGTTAAATTAACTTAATAGTAACTAATTAAAATGTAATGATGATCTTATTTTCCCCGCTTTCCAAGCAAATGTATAGCTGAAAGACATACCGTTTAACTTATTAAATAAAAAACCGGCCAAGTGCGAGTCGGACTCGCGCGCGAAGGGCTCCGTACTATTTATCTATAAAAACGAGCAAAAAAATTACGTGCGTTGTATGGGGGCCCGCTTAAATATTTTTTTTATTCTTTTTTTTAGTATTTGTTGTTATAGCGGCAACAGAAATACATCATCTGTGAAAATTTCAACTGTCTAACTATCACGGTTCATGAGATACAGCCTGGTGATAGACGGACACACAGCGGAGCCTTAGTAATAGGGTGGGGTCCCTTATCCTTTGGGCACGCAACACTAAAAAAAGGCTGATTAAAACTTTTTCTTGTTCGTGTATGCAAGTGGTAATAGAGTAATAGATAATTTTATCGTTACTTAGCGTTATCTTTACAGCATTTGTGTTGATGTAACTTGACCATGCTGGTTGGGGTGATTCTCAAGAATCTATTAATAGATGGCGCTACCAACCCCGTTAGTTGGTTGTAAAAGGTAAAGGATTTTGAACATGAGGTCACTTGTCACGGTAGTTTAAGTAAAGCATGTCCCGGCGACGGCCGGGTGGATGCAGGTTCAAATCCCGTTCGTGATTCAAATTTTTCCTTTACAAATTAAGCTGTACATATGTAGAAACCGTAATTTGTTATTTTCAATCCATACATAGTACAGTAGCTCTTAGAATTAGCAAGTTGAAATGGCAATGGGCAGGCCACATCGCTCGTAGAGCTGGCAACCGATGGGGAAGAAAGGTTCTCGAGTGGCGACCACGAACCGGAAGACGCAGTGTAGGCCGGCCCCGCACTTGGTGGACCGACGATCTGGTGAAAGCGGCGGGGAGCCAATGGATGCAGGAGGCGAGCACCCGCTCAAAGTGGCGCTCTTTGGGGGAGGCCTATGTTCAGCAGTGGACATCTTCAGGCTGTTAATGATGACGATGATGACATAGTAAAGTAAGAGATCGAATAATACTAGTTAACTAACTGGGTTAACCAAGGCACTGTCACAAGTGGCGCCATTGCGACGCCGCGAGCGCGTGCAGAACTATAGTACCTCTAATGTTGTTTTAAAAGTTACTATCTATTCTGTGTCAGGGCTGAGTAATGTGTGAGCCAACTTCAAAACAACTAGTTTATTAAACTAAGAAAACTTGCTAACACGAACTTTCTTAGATAATAAATTCTACGTAACTTAGAATCACGAAGTTCAAGTCTAGGTATAATATGAATGAAAGTTTCAGAAATTGGTAACAAAGTATGAACGGCGTACAATTTCTACCTATTTTATTTAACTTTGACTTTTTTTAATCAAGCTATGATATTTTTTGCTAAGCGGCACGAAATGAAGAATATTTCCAATTTTTGCGTTTTTTCATTATCTTACAATGATAGATGGAGATAGTTTTACTTAGGTAGTAGGTACTGTTCTGCAAAGTTCGCCTAGGTAGGTACCACCGCTTTACCAGTGATTCTGCCGCCAAGCAGTAGCGTGCAAGCACTACTCTGTTTCGGTTTGAAGGGCATTGTAGCTATAATAAAATTACTGGGCAAATGAGACTTTGTGATCTGATCACACAGTCTAGTAAGCTTATCATTATACTGTGTGAGGTCTCAGTATGACGTGCGCAGTGCAGCGTCACGCAAAACTGTATCAATTTAGAGTTCCGTGTGATACTGCAATCTGTTATGGGCAGCCATGATGCTTAACATCAAGCTAACGACTAGCTCGTCACATCATTCATTTACATAAAAAAATGATAGCAATCATCTTCTTCTCGTGTAGGCAAGTGGTCAGCCCTGGTGACAGAACTTTTAGGCCGCCCAAAGGCTTCTGACTTGGCTTAACGACTATTATTGTTTTACGACAACAGCCGGGACCGACGGCTTAACGTGCCCTCCGAAGCACGGTAGCGCTCAGTTGTAAACCACTTTTTGTTGCAGCGGTCACCCATCAAAGTAGCGACCGCAGCGAACGTTACTTAACTTTACCGAGCGGTTAGAAACGGTTAGTCGTGCTTCGCTATGAGTGCTACCAGTAATGTAAGTACCTAATACATAATAGAATGCTATAGTGTAGAAATACCTGCACGAAAATTCCCTTCGACATACTGGCGTGTAGTGGCGTGGGGAATGATAAAAAAACATACAATCAGTGGATGATCAAGTATAACATTGCAAGCAATCCAAAACGCAAAATCCGCTGTATAATTATAAACTTATTGAAACTGTTACTGAAATTCAATCAGTTTAAATCAAATTTCATAATCAGACATCGCTGTAAAAAAATCGCTAACTGTATATTACCTAAATTCGCGAATCTTATTTCACTTAGCTCTTTCTATTCATTACAGAACGGAACACCGAACAGATTTCTTGCGAGAGTTCAGACAATAATGAACGACCGCCACCCGTTACTTGCAGGGGAAATTAATTAAATTTCTTTCTGGTACGTTTTCTTTGTCAAAGTTTAATTTTTACTGAGGAAGACAATTTTTAACAATCAATTTTATGCTCGGGCTGCTTTTGGATTTGTGCGGAGGTTTCTCTTTGCTAGCTTTTGGTTTTGGACGTCGTCGGAAATACCTATAAGGTGTTTGATTACACAGTGAGCGTTATAGTCAGATGGTCATAAGCACAGGGAGTGCATTTTTGATGCCTTTGGTAAAATAAGGACTATTAGATAAGGCATGAGAGCGTGATGCTACTTACATGTTATAGAGTTCTAGAGAGTGCGATTCGCAACACACGCATGCGCAATTGCGCAAAGTATGGATGCACTTGCTGCTCTCATATTGGCTTATACAGCCACCAAAAAGTGTCTTACAAAAACAGCTAAAGGCCACTGATGCGTCGTTATACCAGATGGTTATTCTGAAGATGTCAAAAAACTGGTATCGAAATCACGTTAGCTTGAGAAATATCTTTTTTGCTATAGTCTGTTAAGAAAGACAGACGAAAGAAAAAAAGGCATGCCGATATAACCATTACACTACAAAATACTTATATACACTACACCTATACAGGTACCTAACTATACAAGGTGAGTTTAAACTGGTATGTTATCCTGAAAGGGAAGGTGGGACGACGATGACGACGACGACGGGGACTGGGACCATGACAGCCCACAAGTTGTGAGAGCCTTACATGAAACTGCGTTTCCAAACCTCCATACTAGTCCATACTAAAACACGAATACGTGTTAACAAGATACTACAAATTAATTACTAAACACAGGTCATTAAACTCATTTAAGTGCATTAGGTCAAGGACGAAGTTCAACCACCCAGCTGCGTTAGGGCTATTTTCGAACGTAAAATTTACATCTTCAATGAAAAACTATTAATTTAGAAAAGTCGTAGAAGAAACATTGTCTACATTTGGGAGTACATTTACCCCCTTTGGGATAATATACCAATTCAAACTCAGATAGTATAGAAAAGTTTAAATTAAGAAGGTTTTACAACATACACTGCTGACAAGTTATGTAATTACCACGGCCGAAAATTTAACGAAAAGCTTTATTTATTTATTTATTTATTTATTTATTTATTTATTTATGGACCTTCAACAGTAAGTGGTTTTAAAAAAATAAGGTTCTAGAGTCTTATTTCCAAACGCAAACACAAGCAAAACACATAAATTTGTTATAATACTAATTCAACACACGCTAATTATAATCCATATTCCATTAAGTTACAGCATCACTGTAAACATGCCTCTGTTGTAGCAATCTGAATACTTAACGCGATGTTGATCAAACGAGAAAATATTTCAAACTAATATGAACCCTATGTTAATGCTGTTAAGGTGGAGAGCGATAAAGGAATGAGAGATGTCGAATGTACGGGTGCTAGATAAACAGACGAGGAAATTAGCCAAGTCCGAACCACGATGTTCATAGACTTACATCAAGTAGAACTGCAGGGAAAAAATCATGTCAGTGTGAAGTGTCGATTATATCACAAAGTAAACAATAGATTGGTGCGGAACTCTTTCTCATCACAGTTTATTTGGGACATAATATTACGTGACAATTCTATACCTATTAATTATATTACATTAAAATTACACCATGTCACCTACATTGGTAGTAACACAAGTGAATCAGTGACTTGGTGGTAAAAAAAAACATAACCACCTTTTCAAACACATCTCTCTTTGCGTATGTCCGTGTAAGAGATATTGGTCCCAACTGCACCGACAGTGCCGCGCTGATCTCTGTTGCAATTAAGGTTTGCATACATGAATAAATGTGTGTTTAAAACTATAATTAAATTAAATTATTAATGACAATTTGGGCGCTTTTGTTTTGCTTTCGCTTGACTCCTAATGTCTTTATTAGGTTGTTCTTTCTAAATAGCCCCTTTTTTGATAGCCTTGACACAGATATTAGACGGTTAGACAAGGAAAGGGGCCATGAAATAAGCTAACCATTTTAGAAGCGTCAACTATGTATAAACACAACTATTGTAGAAGGCAGGAGGTATATAAAGATAAGGTACGAGCTAATGGACCACAATCTTGCAGGAGTGGTATGAATTATATAACTGGTCATCATGTTTCAGGAAATTGCATTCTCATTGCAAATTTCCAATCGCTTTGAAACTTATGCAGATCATGGTCAAGGAAATACGTGTACCCAAGCCATACTATCAATTATTCTCTATTGCAGTGGACGTTGCTAATTAGAAGACGAATTATTTCCCGTATTGAATGCCATTTTACTGAATAAACGCGAAGATATACGTGGTACTTGGAGTACATGAAAAAATTGAATTGTGATTGTTGAATTGGGACTTATCAGTAGGTACCTTTCGGATCGTGTATCCAAAGGAAATAGTTGGAGCAAGAAATATGAGGCGAATGACATCAATCTAACGACATCTAAAGAAGGACGAGACATCTATAGGATCACTGCTAATTTGCCCCTCGGCGTCATCTTGTATTCAAGATGGATGGTCAGCTATTTAATTATGCTGGAGAGTTCTATGAAATCACCAGAAATGTATGCATTCGCAAGCTGTATTTTGCAGATACTGGCTGAAGAATACTGTGCTGATAATTTTCTAATGAAGAACACAAGAATAATAGGTAAATATAGCCGCAAAGGTATTGTAAAATTAATCTATAATCACAACCAAATCTAACATAAATAATTATGAGAGGCTATAATTAGATCATGTTTATTAAATTAGATGCTAATATTAAGCTTTTGAGTTGCAACTTAAACAATTAGATAGCATCAATGCATTTAAATTGCTAAAACAGATGAAAGCGGAGTTAACCAACAAACAACGCTGCCAAGATACGATTCAAATAGAATGAATAAGATATTAGACTTCCACGACAGAGGAAGTTTTATATCTACCGACACGAATTCTATTTTGATGTAAATGAAACTACACTTAGGTACTCTCGTCACCAATTTGTCTTAAAACTAAAAAGAACAATTTTATAAGTTCAAGGAACGCTGTTAGGTATACTCATCGGTAGAAAATAATGTCTTTTTCAATGATAGTTATTTATCTGGCAATGCACTATTTTACCCATTAGTCCTGGAAGTTAAAAAAGATCAAATGATACATTTATCAGGTTCCTGAGGCTGGCATAGTGATTGGTGCATTGAATAATAAATTCGTAAGTATTAATTAATAATTCTCGTGATAGAAAGGAAATGCATTAATCAAAATCAAATCGAAGACGTTGGGGAGATTAGTGAAGGCGTTCATGAGGGGGAACCCCCACAGTGTATACGTCCACGTCGTGTACCCTGGTAACGACCCAGTTCTGACCATCGTAACGGAGTGGCAGACTGGGCTCCGCTAAAGTGCGCTGTGCGTCTTAGGGATTTTGCGGTACCTACGACTTTGGAGTTTGTGGCTATCATGCCAAAAAAGCCCACGCGGGATGCCTCCAGGCGATCCACCTCTTTAGGGTCAATTCTGTAGACCAAGTCACTGTATCGATAAGCAATTGGAAAGTGACAACAACCATCAAAATATCACAATTCTCAATGTTACATTTTAAGATAGCTACTACAAATACCTCAGTAGGCGGCAGTAATCCTTACTATCAGGTGGGCTGTCTAGTTGTTTTATTTAACAACATAACTATTCAAATATTTGAAACCAGACTATTACTGGTCAGAGTTTTCATCTATAATTAGTATGCTAGATGGAAACGATGACGGCGATTTATTAAGGCTGTGGGTTTACATAACTCGACTGTTTATTTTTACTGCACAAAATTGTGGTAATAAAAATAAATGGTTTTATTTTATAATATCGGTATATCGGATAGTGTAAATATGTCCAGGCTAGTGCTAGTTAATATTAATGAGGTAGTTACACGCTGTTTACAGTTGTTTATTTTTTGTCTATTTGTTTCAGCACTGTATGTTTATCTGGACGTTAAACCCTATCCCTAGAGAATATAATTATTACTATGAAACCTCATTTTGGCTTTACTAAATAAAAGTTGTAAAATTACATGCTCTCTGCATTACCTATTTGCAGAAAGTTTTGTTTAAAGGGTCTGTTTGTTATGGTTCTCTCTGTGTTGTATGGTTAAATATTCCTTTCTCCACATAAGTAGATGAACTACCTGTATCATAAATAGAAAAGAAAGTAAGGGAAAAAAATAAGAAAAAGAAAAATGGTAATTCAATTATACATTTTATCAACATTAACAGTTAAAAGAAAACGATGAACAGGGCTTTAAAGAAATGCAAAATCAAGTCGGTAATCCAAGGCGGTACCATGCAAAATGGTTCACCAAAATGCCGCTAACTTGGAAAATGATCAATTAAAATATGTCCCCAAACAAAAACGGCCCACAAAAGTAATTTAGCGCGCCGTTTCAACCAAAGAAAACGTTTGAAATTCAAAAACTTTAGAGCCGGAGACTTGAGGCAGCATTTGGGCAACTTAAGCCTCAACTAAACCTCGTTTCAATTGCCGTTCCAATTTGTTTTTGGGCAAATTTCCATTTATACCATTAGAAATGCCGAAGGTATGAACAAAAATGTTCAAAGGCAAAATAAGGCAAAGCTTAATTTAAACGTATGAATGCGACTCGTTAGTGAAAGTGTGGTTTTAACCGAAACCAGTAAGGTACTTTTTGACGGTGACGAGCTGTGCGATTATAAAACCGCGATGCTGAGATTAGGTTGAACTGCTCTTCAGAGCATTCCCCATTGATTCCAACAATCTTCGTTTATAGTAATGATATCAAGAACTCGAAATGAAGCTGGCGTAGCATACTATTCCAATTTACTTCAGATTGTAGGAAAGTATAATTTAACTCCTTCAAATGAAACATATCTGAGGTAACAGTAAAGAATGTTAAATACATTAATTACTGTTACCTCAGGTATGTTAAAATTAACAATGAAATCGTGTTATGTCTAGCATGTCCATGCACTCCCACGAGAAAATACAAGATTTCCACGCGGAAATGAGAATAATGCAGGTTATGCGAGTGAAAATCTAATTAGTTGTAAAACCATCGCCCGTTCCGGCTCTGATTTACATCCGTTCCGTGTTCCCTTAATGAAATCAAACCAAGGAGTCTGCAGTGTGCATGAAATAGCTACTGGTTTAAAAGGCAAATCGTAGGTGAAATTACAGATACCTACCTAGCTAAACTGAAAGTGCCGATATTGGGTTTTTAAATTGATTCTTCCTGCATTTCATTAATTAGTACCTATAGGATAGTATGCAACTATTGGCGGTAGCGAGACAGGGTATACCTATGCATTGATTATAAACTATTATTTATGAGGTCCACAAGGTATTAAACGTACATAAATCTCTCCCTGCTTAGCGCCATGCATAATGAAAAGAAAATTCCCCAGCGGGGAATATAATAGGTAATATATATATGATACATACTTAATTTTATAACTTGTATTCTATTTGCACTGTCTTTTGTACCAATGTGTACTGCAAACCAGCGATTCCGTATTAACCTCAACTTATCAACTTATCTCGGTCTAAGGTTTTCAATCAACCTAATTAGCTAATCAAAGCCTGGGTGTGTTTATTCGGCTCAGTCCCCACTCGGCACGGTTCCACTCGGCCCGAATAATAATATCAAATATTCCACAGCAATTTCTTGCTTGACAAGCTTAAAAAAGTCTATGTACCAGTCCGAGATAAAAGTTGGCTTATAAATTACCTCCAGATATAATACATGATCACCAAAAAATTAAATAAAATGTGTGAAATGGCTACACAAAGCCATCTAGCCTCAAACTAAGCATAGCTTGTACTATGGGAACCAGATAACTGATAGAAATACTTAGATACTTTTTGTTTGTAAATAACCCAGACACAGAACAAACACCTATGTTCATCACACAAAATGTTTGTCTTGGATGGGAAAATAAATAAGACAGGAGCTTGCTTTTATTCCCTCCCGCGTTAGTCTTCTAACCTACCACAGCCCACTCTGATTGTGCATAGGTGAATTTTCAAATTTGCTCGATAATATTTGGTAATAAATAAAAATATTACTCACACGACTATTGCCTGCCCTGTAGAAATCGTACTAATCGGTAGTAGAATATTTGATATTATTATTCGGGCTGAGTGGAACCGGGCCGAGTGGGGACTGAGCCGTTTATTGCACCAGAACATCTCGAGTCTCAAGGCACACCTAGGCGACACGGGGCGGCGCAGCGCGCTCCGCTGGGCGTGTCCCGGCTAATCCGCGCTTTAATCAGGGAAGATGCAATCAGCTGCATTATTTCAGTTTAGCTAGAGCTTAGAGCGCACTGGTCTAAGTTAGAGGGAATAAGAAAATAGAAAAAATTGATAGTATTACTTAAATATCCTTTCTATTCATTGTTCAGTTAATATATAAAAGTGCCGTAAACTTAATTGAATCGTTTTTAAGCTTTTGTCTTTAATATCTAAACGTATTTATCTGGCGGTATGTATGAAGTTCAGATTTTTTTGTTTGTGTGGATAAACAGAACCGATTGGTATGACATTTCACATTCATATTGCATACACTTTGGAGACAAAAATCCTTGAGTTTTTTTTCACCAAGAGTTCTTTCGGAAAAATGGTTAAGGTACGAGAGAAACCGCAAAGGGCGCATCTATTTTCATTACTGAAAAAGCATAATAAGAATAATTAGCTAGATGAACTTATTATTACAAGCTTGCCTCTTGCATCCATCGTTCGCCGTGGCTTTGACCAGGTTGTCGCTCCACATAATTATATAAATATGAGTATGATGCGGTTGGTATAGATTTCCAAACGTCACACCAACTATGGTCTCGCATTTGGAAGACTGTTTGCTAAAGTGATCTGACAGAAACGTTGGTAAATCTTAGTGCGTCTTATTTATGATGTCTCATAAGGTCAAAGGTGAGAGACGCCTTAATTAACCTAATGTACAGTGGGCCATCCATATGTTTGAAGATCTCACTGGAGTGGATTATTACTGAACTGGGAAAGTTTAGGCTCACGTCAGCACTGCATATAAAACATTATCTACAGGTTCCTATAACTATAGCAAGTAGAAAGTAAGACGCTAACGTCTTCTTAGGCTCTGCTGGCCTCGTACTGAGATTTTTATGTTCACAGAAATAGTGTACAAAAATTACTGTTAATTTACTGCATCATCTCTCTGATTCATTTTTTTATTGTACATTAAATAAGTGGTTTATTACTCCATGGAAACTTTATCACTAGCAAATGTTCAACAATTATTTTTGTAGGTCTTGGTGCAAATTGCAAAAGATATATGCAACTTCGCATCTTGCAACTTGCACCAAGCCCTGCACATTATATCAGAAAGCGTCGTACGTCAGCTGCAAGCAACGAGTAAGATCGTTAAGTTTGACATGCATCCTTCTTGCTCCGTCGATCTTAAAGACGTATTCATAGGTTCTTTGAGAGTTTCCGATCAATCTGTTATTAATCTTTTACAGGGAACCTAAAATTTAGGGAGGTAAATTCACTTTTGATGGAACAGTGAAAAGGGGACATATGCCTGATTTTTAAGACGACTATAGAAGAAAAGCAAGAAGCCATAAAACAACATACTAAAAAACATTGAAACATTTTAGCAAGACTTAGCGCTTTAGCGCCACCAAGCACCAAGGTCGTCAGATAGGTATATAACAAGGCAGGCGGCGGCCCTTCCAATACTGGAGGCCTATGTTTAGCAGTGGACGTAAAATGCTGATCATGACTACCGCTTGAAATGCTAACATTGTTAACGATGATATATGGTCTAGTCAACTCTAGTCGATCGAACAATCACAACTGACCACGAGCAAAATTGTATACCCAAAGGAGCTTTATATAAAAAAAACATTAAGTATGTTGGTACCTAGTTTAGTGCATTTTTGGAACACTTCTAAATTTATTTTTATTGTGAAAATTTTATTGTATTGTGCATTTCCCCCTGCCAGCATCTACCCAAGCCATCCCCACTCCTTAAAATAACGGAGTGTAGCTCTAGGCTGCTGATACAGCTGCTCCAGTGGCACTGAGGTTGGGTGTAATAATAAATGGCTCATTCCCATGCATTTTCCATATTATATCAAGTTCCATAATTATCAAAACATGAAAAATCATTTTATATTAGCACTGCCTACTGAACAATATACAAAATGCACACGCAACTTTCCGTATTTTACGAGAAAGTCACCAAATTAACAAAATGTTTATTTAATTAAATTTTCAGTTATACCTTAATTATGACCCCTCTAATGGGTTGAAAGTGAGCCCCAGAGTGGCCACAGAGGAATAAAATTATGAAATATTAGGTACCTATTACTCTGTTGGGAAACTAAAACCCATTAAAACATGGGCTTAATTATAGATGACCTACCTTTAAAATATAGATAACAGAGAAGGCATATAGGGAATATAAATGTTCCCTATATGCCTTGTTCAAAATTAATGTATTTTTCATTTAAAAAAAAAAAAAAAAAAAAAACTAGATATATTCGGTATAGGTTGGTTGGTTGGTATATTAACCTACAATTCAATTGAAAGATCAAGATATAGAGGAACTTGTTGTTACATCGATTTTCAAAAATAATAAATAGGAACATTTGATTGTCAGGATATGCAACAAATTATAAAAAATACCACCTTGCAAAAAATAAAGTCATTTATCCCCCAAATAAATCCAACAACCGATCGTCCAGTACAGAACAAAAAGTAAGCTGTATGGATTTCTACGTTTTGCATCTGATGATAATAATAATAATAATAAATAAATAAAAATAATAATAAATAAATAAAAAAAAAACCCGCTGACAACTAACACGTCTTTTGATCTTTATAATTTTATAGAAGTATTTAAAATGTTTTCCTTCACACATTCTGGTGAAAATCAAGTGCAATAGTTTATTTTCTATACAGCTTTACAAAAATTTACAGGAAATATCATTTTATAAATACAAAGAATCACGATCTACAATGAAAATTTTTCTGACAGACGTTGTCATGGTTGACAAAACAGACATCCTGTACCAAACAAGACTTTTATTATGATCACAAGATCGAAGACAAGAAAAACAGCGGATATACACCAAAGCGCACGCCTACCACCACCGCCCGCCCCGTCGTCTCCGAGTTCGTCGTCGGGGGACGAGTATGGTACTCCCCCCGACACCACCGCGTCGAGTGACGAGGACGGACCGCCGTCACCTCCGCCGCCGCCACCACCTGCGCGACGTGGGCGACCACCGCTGCCAGCACGCTTGGGGCCTGCGGGGCAACCTGCTCCGCGCCCGGCCCCCGCTACCGGTGGTATAGTGCGCCGCATGCGATGGACTCCAACAATGAACGAGAACTGCATGCGGGCCTATTATGGGGCTACAGAGGGAGGAAGCAACCTGACTGCGTACCGAGATAGGATGCTGTCACTGTTTCAGGACCTTGAGCCAGCCGTCGCCGTATCCGCCCAACGACTGTCGGATCAGGTGCGGGCTATCCATCGGTGCAAGCTGATGGACCAGTCTACGCTTGATCGGTTGCGCCTGGAGGCGCTGCCTATTCGCGCTACTTCTTCTTCACCACGGGTCCTGCCCGCCGCGCTGCCGGATTCGGGACCAATTATGGGCCCGCCACCGGTGACGCCGCGGGGTGATCCCACAATCGAGGGAGAGGAAAGTGTGAATGACAGCGTAAGTACACAGGCGAATGAGCAATTGAGGAGCGCTTTGGAGGACGCGATTTTGCGGTATCGAGCCACACCTACCTCTAGGCCGCGATTACCACGTTTGCCTACGAATAGACGAAACCTAGTGCTAATGGGAGCCCTGAACACTTTGCTAGCTCCGTACTTACGGACTAGCGAAGACTTAGTTGATACGCACTCGATCCTGTACTGTGGGGCCATCGCGGCGTGTCGCGTGGCTCGTGTCAAGTTTCCGGACACTGACCGAGCACCGCGACCCGCCGATGGTGCTCCTGCGTGGCAGGTACGGATCGAGAGGCGTATCACTACATTCAGGACTCTCATAGCGAAGCTGGTCTGCTTCAGTCGGGGCAATCATCGCCCCCGAGTCATGCGTTTCGTGACCCAGGCCTTCGCTGGGACCGGTATCAGGCCTCAGGACTACATGGCCTGTGTCACGGAGCGCATTGACTTCCTGAAGCAGAAAGTCTATGCGTGGGCAAGTCGTATTCGCCGCTACAGAGAGCGTGTGGATAGGTACCAACAAAATCGCCTTTTCCAAAGCGACCAAAGGAAGGTGTACCGGAACTGGGAGGGAACCGACCAACGTGTGGTCGACGGCCAGCTACCGGATGCAAACGCTATGAGCGAGTTTTGGCGTAGCATCTGGTCGGTGCCCGTCGAGCACACGGAGGGCGATTGGATGCGTGTTGTCGAACGTGTGTGTGAGCCGATCGAGTCCATGGGGTCTATTACGATAGACCCAGAAGACATAAGTTGTGCGATCCGTACGGCCCAGAACTGGAAAAGTCCTGGACCGGATGGATTGCACAACTTCTGGATTAAATGGATTCGGTGCTCATAGTATGTTTGGCAATACAATTCCAAGAAGCCCTCGAGGCTGGTTCACTCCCAAGGTTCATGACAACTGGTGTCACCTTCCTGCTCCATAAGTCCGGTAGTACCACGGAAGCGAAAAACTACAGACCCATCACGTGCTTGCCTACGCTATACAAGCTCCTTACATCCATTCTGAGAACAAAAATTAATTCGCACATTGTTGCGAACAATATTTTGGCCCCCACTCAGAATGGATGTAGGGTTGGGTCCCGTGGTACTAAGGAGCTCCTCCTCATCGACACGGCCATCTGCCAACAGGTTCGGCGGAACAGAGGGGCTCTCTCTACTGCCTGGATTGACTATAAGAAGGCCTATGATTCGGTGCCTCATTCATGGCTGGAGAGGATCTTGGAGCTGTATAAAATAGATGCAACTCTAAGATCCTTTTTAAGCGCATGCATGAGGCAGTGGACCACAGTCCTTCGTCAACCAGGTGGAGGAGAGAGCGTCTCTGACCCGCAGGACTTCATAAGGATAGAGCGAGGCATATTCCAGGGTGACAGTCTGAGCCCCTTGTGGTTTTGTCTAGCGTTGAATCCTCTCAGCACTTTGCTAGGGGATTCAGGGCTGGGCTATCGGCTTCGGAGAGGGGGTGAGATCATATCTCATCTACTGTACATGGATGACCTCAAACTGTTCGCGCCGCAACGCCCACAATTGATAGAGTTGTTAAAAATCACTGAGAATTTTAGCAACTCTATCAACATGGAGTTCGGTGTGGATAAGTGTGCGGTTATGCATGTACATAGAGGGAAAGTTGTAAATTCCACGAATTTGCAACTTTCCGAGACTATGACTCTCAGGTCCCTCTCCGAGTCCGAAACCTACAGGTATCTTGGTATGTCAGAGTCGTTGGGTATTTCAGTAGGGGATGTTAAGCGGACGGTGAAGGAGCGCTTCTTCTGCCGTCTGACAAAAGTACTCAACAGTCTTTTGTCAGGTGGCAACAAGACGCGCGCCTTCAACGGCTGGGTGATGCCCCTACTGATGTACTCCTTTGGCATACTAAGATGGACTCAGACCGAGCTGGACGCCCTGGATAGAAAGGTCCGTCAACTGCTTACCTCGCATCGCATGCTGCACCCGCGCTCGTCTGTTATGAGACTGTACATTCCGCGGAAATGGGGGGGTCGAGGCTTTCTAAATGCCAAAACCCTCCATAACCGTGAAGTGTGTCTCCGGGATTATTTCCTCAACAACGAGTGCGGGATGCATCGCGATGTGGTGGCAGTTGACAAGGGCCTCACGCCGCTCTCCTTGGCAAATGAGAACTGGCGTAAACCGGTGGTACTTAGCACCGAGGACCGCAGGGACGTATGGAAAGGCAAGGAGCTGCACGGGCGGTTCTATCGGGCCTTAACAGGGCCTGATGTGGACCTGCATGCGTCGGTGAACTGGCTGCGATTCGGCGACCTATTTGGGGAAACCGAGGGTTTTGTCTGTGCAATTGCGGACGAAGTTATCAAGACGAACAACTACCGGAAATATATCATGAAGGACGGTACGGTCGACATCTGTCGGGCATGCCGCCGTCCCGGAGAATCTCTCCGACATATCATTTCCGGTTGTTCTCATCTTGCTAACGGAGAGTACTTGCACAGACACAACCTAGTGGCCAGGATCATCCATCAGCAACTTGCCCTTCAATACGGCCTTGTGGAGTCTGAGGTGCCATACTACAAGTACACACCGGGGCCGGTTCTCGAAAATGGCCGTGCATTGCTCTATTGGGATCGCTCTATCATCACGGACAGGACTATTGTAGCCAATAAGCCTGATATCGTGCTGGTAGACCGATCCCAACGCCGGGCAGTGCTCGTTGACATCACCATTCCACATGACGAGAACCTCGTGAAGGCTGAGAAGGACAAACTCAGCAAGTACCTTGACTTGGCTCACGAGGTAACCGCCATGTGGAATGTTGATTCAACGAGCATTGTCCCGATAGTCGTTTCGGCGAACGGCCTTATAGCGAAGAGCCTCGATCAACACCTCGAGAGGCTCTCGCTAGACGGTTGGATCAAGGGTCAGATTCAGAAGGCAGTACTCCTTGACACGGCACGTATTGTCAGGAGGTTCCTCACTCTGCAGCCCTAACCACCGGTAGCTTGGGCCTTGCCCCGCTGCCGGCGGCACTCTAGGTTTAGGTTTTTTTATAGTATTTTTGTAATTTATTTTTATAGGAATATTGTAAAAAAACTTAAATTTAAGAAAATGAAATAAATGAGGTGAATAATAATAATTGGGATCGCTCTATCATCACGGACAGGACTATTGTAGCCAATAAGCCTGATATCGTGCTGGTAGACCGATCCCAACGCCGGGCAGTGCTCGTTGACATCACCATTCCACATGACGAGAACCTCGTGAAGGCTGAGAAGGACAAACTCAGCAAGTACCTTGACTTGGCTCACGAGGTAACCGCCATGTGGAATGTTGACTCAACGAGCATTGTCCCGATAGTCGTTTCGGCGAACGGCCTTATAGCGAAGAGCCTCGACCAACACCTCGAGAGGCTCTCGCTAGACGGTTGGATCAAGGGTCAGATTCAGAAGGCAGTACTCCTTGACACGGCACGTATTGTCAGGAGGTTCCTCACTCTGCAGCCCTAACCACCGGTAGCTTGGGTCCTGCCCCGCTGCCGGCGGCACTCTAGGTTTAGGTTATTTATAATATTTTTGTAAATTCCTTTTTATAGAGATATTGTAAAAAACTTAGGCTTAAGAATTGTAAATAAATGAGTGAATAATAATAATAATTTTATCCAAATATTCCGAAATTTTAACAACCAGAACCTCTACATTCTAGTATTTTTATTGTAAAATCTGCCCAAAGCCTTTGAAAGGTTGTACACCATGCGCGCAGATAGGTATAAGCAAAGTACAGAATACCATTGATGTACGTACCTATTAAACTAAAGAACAAATGCATCATAGCTCCGATTCCAGAATGGAATCATTTTTGTCAAAGATCATTTTTGATTAGATTGTTTTTAGGTGAAACATAAGTAAAAACCATGAATGCTACATTTTTATACAATGCATTATTACATTAATTCATTGTATAAAAATGCAATGCATGCCTGGTGCATAGTATTTAAAGAACAAGTGATAAGCCTCACTAAGGCCCAATTTTAACAGAGTATAATTATTCCAAGTATAACGCTACTTGTTACTCTCGCTGTTGCTGTTCTCGCTTCGCTCGTTGTCCTACAGCTGATTGACAAATGAAATGACAAAGAGACGCCTTTTTTCAATTATATCTAAAGAGTAACATTCAAAATTGGTGTTACAACAGTTATACACGTGTAACTCGGTTGCTATCGGAAAGTTATACTTGGAATAAAATTTATTCTACTTTGGTAAAATCGGCCCTTACATGATTAACTGGAGTAGTGAGAGTTATAGGTACATCTTTTCACGTGAACATAGGCCTCCCCAATAAAGCGCTACTTTATAAGCTTATCTCTGGGGGAGGGGGGTTGCCAACTACCGAGAAGAATGCTGCTACCCATTCCCTGCATATTGGCTCTTCCAGCACCCGCGGAAAGAGATGGGGACATACCTACATAATTAAACACATTAATTCCCATGGTTAAATTCACTACATACTTAAAAAGACAAACATACCAAACTATTCGTTTTGCACGAGCAAGTCCCATTCAGAAAGATCATTGAAACGTCGAATTTATTTTCCCCGAACCAAATTATATCCAAACAAGCCCGTTGTACCACAATCAGTAGTCACCAATGTCAATTTGGCGTTGATCGGATTACCCGGGAACTCATTATCGAATCCTTTTCCCGATGGAGATTGCATATGAATGCATAGTTTTTGTATTGGTACATATAATATTAGTATATTATATGTTATTATGTACGAGCTATGGACAGGGCTATGCTCGGTGTTATTCTGCGAAATAAGATCCGAAATGAGTAGATCTGTAGGACAAGTAAAGTGACCGATGTAGCTTTTAGAATACAAGTAATGGGGAAGAAAGACTCTCGAGTGGCGACCAAGAACCGGAGGACGCAGCGTAGGCCGGCCCCCCACTAGATCGACCGGCGATCTAGTGAAAACCCCATGAGGGGAGCCGATGGATGCGGAAGTCGACCAGCTACTCAAAGTGGCGCTCTCTGGGGGAGGCCAGCGGTGGCTGTTAATGATGATGATTTATGTTATTGTGTGTATTGTTAATAACAGCAGCAGCACCTCTTAAACATGTGTTTATTCTTCTTTCTTCAAATATATATACCTACATCTTATAGGTTTTCCACTAGCAAACCAAAGATTATATTTATTTTATAAATGTTATATAGCGATACAGATCCATATATTTATTGCTAAACTAGTATTACAAGTCAAATGTTATTTAAAATTACAAATATTTATAAATAAATTTATAATTTGCCGTTGCTAAATTCTGCAAGCAAATAATAAGTTTTACTAAAAAGTTAAGTTTAAATTTCCTATCAATTTCCTTTTTATATAAGACACTGATCGTTTTTCTTACTCAACCATCATAGCCTTTCGAATAAATAGTTTTTTGATGATTATGACGTTCTGGAAATGGGTTTCGCTAAAACGTCTTTTGGTATTGAGTACGAAACCGTCTGACTCATGCCCTTGCCCAATCACGCGTCAGTCAGTCAGACCACAGAAAGTTAATAAATGAATAAAATGTTAAAAACGCATTACTACCAATACCTTACGGGTCGAAGGGGAAATTAGTTCCTTCAAGCAACTATACACAACACAAACAAAAAGGCTCAGTAGTTCCTTCAATGACACTACTAAAAGAATCACCGAAAATTATTGGTAATGTAACCGTAGCGTAAAGATGTATTATGCACGGGAAGATGCATCAGCGTACTGTAATGTATGATTATTAAGCAAAGCAACCTAACAATTACCACTTGAGTAGCAATATCATTAGCAATATCATGTGTAGCATTCCATCAACCCGCAATAAGCGTTTTGCTATGCACTTTATAGTGCGAGCAGCAAATGAGTGGAACACCTTGCCGGCATCCTTGTTTCCAGCTAACTATGATCTGGGTGTCTTCAAGTCGAGAGTGAACAGGTATCTTCTAGGCAAGCATGCACCATCGTAGACTGCGTCATCGCTTTCCATCAGGTGAGACAGTGGTCAAATGCTTTGCCTATAAACAAAAAAAATAAAAAGGTTCAACAAAGTTTTCGAAACGCGCAAGCTCTGCGCCGTTTTATAACTACTATAAAACGCCGTAGCATCTTTTAAAGCCAACGTTTACCCAGCCACTTTGCAATGAAGGTTGTTTGGCAAATGTACTATAGCATAGCACTTTCAAGAAACTGAAAGTAGAGCTCTTGTAGACTCAGCATTACTAAAGTCTTTGAGTAACCTAAATACGTGCTCACTTTACTAAAACAAAATAAGAACAGAAAATAATGTGCTCATACGAGGACGTGTGGAAAACATAAACGATTTGTATCAAAACCTGTCGGGACATTACGGTAAAATTAAAATTGCATAAATATAACAGATTCGTGTAGCCATAAATGTGCACTGATTTTTCACTGATAACGTGTTTTCAGCGTCAAGTGTATAATAACCTAGTCGCATTTACCCGTTTCTTTGCGGTAATTCGTAATTAAAAATACTACTTTTTTGTACCCGTGGAACATCCAGGTGTACCTACTATGGGTATAATGCAATATAGTCATGGAACACCTAGTGTACCAAATGGGTAATTAAATATATTACACCCATGAAACCCCCAGGGTGTTATTATTGAGTAATTCAATGTACCCGTGAAACATCCAGTGTACTATGGGTAACTCAAAGTACCCGTGGAACACCCAGGTACACTATAGATAGTTCAATCTGTTTTTAAAAACTTTAAGGAAGTGGCAGTGCCGAAAAAGTTTTTAGTTTTCTTTTAGCCCAATACTACACTGACGAATCATTAATTTCAGTGTTATGTTCACAGAAAACTAGGCAATTAATTGGCGCAATCGAAGAATGTGGGTTGCTGATGGCAATTTTAAAAGTTGCCCCAGCCGTCTCAGCCAATTTTATATATTTCATGGAGAAGTTGCGAGTTCCGATGCTACAAAGGTATCTTTTAAGTGATTCATCTAGGTGAACCACGTAGAGCTCCATGGGTAAGAAACCTTACAAAGTTTCTTATTTTTGTCTCAGTAAGCAATCCATGTACAAAAAAAACATTTAAATCTATTCAGCGATTTTTACGTAAAAACAACAAGTAACATACAACGTTGTACTTTCAATATATTAGTATGAATGAAACAATAAAATTCAAGTTGTATTGAACTTTGAATAACTTCCAGTCACTTTCAAGTCTAGTCTCGTAGTCATGTGACAGAAATTTATCTATTTGTTATGCAAATTAAACATTTGACGAGCTTAAGCTTCTACGTCGTAGAGAACAAGGTTTCCGATCAGAGTATAGACCGAACTGAGCATTGTTTAACTTAATTCTGTCCGCAGTATTTACAGGTTTTTAGGGGTTGCTAAGTATGACTAAGAAGTATGACAGCTCTCAAACCGTGGGTATGTACGTACTGTAAAATTAAATACGAAACTAAGTATGACTTAATTAAGTAATATTATAACTTTGTTACTTTATACTCATAGCGGGTGTAATGAGTGTGAGCACCCTATCAAACCCACCATGGATTTGTACGAAATTTTTCAAAATGTGTAATGAATAAATGGAAAAAAGGTAAATAGGTACACTGAAAAAATCTTCATTTTCTAGCAGGTTAGTGAATTTTGACCTTACTTAGGTATTGTGACATCAATAAGGTTTCGACTTGACGTAACCGTGAAACAATATTTTCTGCTTCTCATAAGTATTGATTTAGAAAAAAAGGGTCGAGCAGATCTCAGTAAATAAGCTATTATATTAGTTGAGTTTCTAAGAACCTAACATGTTTATTTCTATAATGCTCCGCAAAATATACCCAGTCTCAAAATAACAGCGTAAAAGATTATAACAATTTTGATAGATTAATTATTGGAAAACTAAAGGAAAAGGGTTCCATGTTTCTAAAACAGAACGGAAACCTAAAACAGATAAATGTCCAGCGACGAGATATTTATGGAGAGTAAAGTCACGGGAAGTCGTTGCCATTGGACGCATAGCGGATATACCTAAAAGTATAGGTATATATCTTTTATAGTAGGTACCATTGAATAGGCAAAGCCTAGGTTCAACAGTGGTAATTTCACCGTTTCACGGCTGATAACTATTGTTATGATGATAAAATTTAACACTAAATGAATACTATCAATTAGCAATAGATTTAGAATTTGCCATAGCACTGACGATAAAACTGCATTCACTTGACATCCTAGGAAGTCGTTCGTCACCAAATGAAGCGGAATGGCAGCGGCTATTTATGCAAAGGCCACCCCATATCCTTACCAGTCCGCCTCGTAAATTCCCTAACATTATTACCTAGGCCTGTAGACGTACTTAGGATGGACTTACGTATTTTAAGATGCGTATATTTTATATTGCCATTATTTAACGGTATATAAGTGCCTACTTAATAGTTGCGGCTATAGCTACATAGCTTAACATGATGAATGCACATTAGGCTAGTTTTGTACTAGCTTGAGATCATCAATGAATGCCTATCCTTAAAAAAAGGGGTAAAATCATAGAAAAAATATTTTAGGTCTGTGGGTAAAATCGACTTCAACTGCCATAATGCTTATGAAGAAAAAGAGAGAAATATTTAGATGATAATTATTTAATTAACATAAATTTACATAATTATAGGTGTTTCACCGTTATTTTGGTTTAAAACCAAAGTACTGACATGATTTTCATGAAATTTCTTTACGACCAATCAGAGAGTATAGCGATACAAACATAAAAAATTCTAAAATCGGTTAATAAATGCTAAAGTACTGAGGTAAACAACATTAAAAAACATACAACCTATGCTTGAAAATCTCTTTTTTTGGAGTCGGTTCAAAAAGGCAATTGAATTATCCAAAGTGTAAAGCAACGATAATAATTGATGTGATAAACCATTACCTATGAGAAAAACAATGATGTGGCTATATTTACACGTTTTGATCAATTCTGATACACTTATCAGAATTGGTCAAAACATGAAAACACACGATAATCGGAGGAAAATTTGTATTTCAGGATAAAATACGAAACGCCAATTTCCGCGTGACCTCAACGTAAATTGCCCCAACCAAGCCTGAGTCCGTCTAAGTCAGGTGATTTACTTTGTGGATTAGAGGCATTCAGTAGTAGGAATTTACTGTGCCTTTTCTACCTTAGTAATTTGGTGATTTGTGCGGTGGCCTGCGTGGGTGGCTGCGGTTTCACATTAGAGGAGTATTGGAAAAAAGATTTAAAATCTTATATATAGAGTCCATAAAAATATTTGTCCATCAGTCAGAAATGCAATACGAGTAGGTACATACTTTATAGGTCTTTTTTACTAATTATGTGCATTTTTATCAAACCTGCAATATGAAATTTATTTAAAACTCAAGTCACTTGAATAGAAATCAGAACATTTTTCCGTTTATCTTTTGCAGTATCGTACTAAGTATTCAATAACAATAGAAAAAGACGTCGCTATGTTTAGGTGTAAAATTAAGTAGCCCATCTATACTATGTGTAAGTAATAATAATATTTTATACTCCAGGCGAATCGTTCCAAGCAAGTTCTTATCGTGCGCTCCACAATTCCCTACAATTTCGATAACCCCAAGGAAAAAAGTAGTCCACTACATTTTCATGTCGTGTTTTAACCAAGCGTGCCACAATGCGACGCTTTCACAATTTATGTTCCGACTTGATCCTTCGAGATTAACGTGAGACACTGACGAAGAACCAAGTTTTACCGAGCCTACCTAATATTTTTTGAGACTTAAGACTTGCAAAAAAATTTTGTTTTCTTTTCCTAGACGACACGGTTGCCCTTAATTCCGTAAAAGAACCCCAGTCAACTTAGCCTTAACAAATACACACTGATGTAGGTAGTCCTATACAAACGAAATCTATGGGCGGATTTAGTTACTTTTATTGACGACTTTACAAAATATTGATGCATATATTGAATTAAAACTAAAAGCGAAGTTTTCGAGATTTTTAAGGAATATAAGCGAAAAGTCAAGTTTCCTCGATGACTTTGAAATAATAGAATCTAGCAGCTAGAAAAAACTTTGAAACTAATTAAAAAATGAGATTGTGTGTGAATGTACAAACTGATCGCATTCTCTTTTTTTATCTTGCGATATTTCGACCGCATTTGGGTGATTTAAGTGTGAACTCACAATAATTGAAAAATACGTACGTATTAAATTTCATGACATTGAAAACCTCTAAATGACTCTTTAGATATTAATCGGAAATTGTTTATGATGGTATATTAAAACATACTTCTGGTCAGAACGTAAAGTAGGAGTAAAGTTCTACGAAAATGTTATATAACAAATTTAAATCAATTTTCAACTGCATCTCCGTTTACCCTACATTCCATCAAGCGCGCAATTTAGAACCAAATAATAAAACCACTCAGATAACTAGCACTAGTGCTCCGACCATCAATAAAAACGCTTCAATGTACGCTTCATTTAGCGAATTTTCCTTCAGGTTCGCATAGCATCCCCCACAAGAGGGAGGTTTAGTCTTCAGTATGGCTTTGGCTTTCGAGCTGAGCAGACGTAGCGTGCACGGAGGCGATTTTCGCTCTTAAACTTTCAATTACACACACGCGATGAAATTTCTCATAACATAATTGAAATTCCGTGAAATTTTCCTAAATCAAAATGCAGTTTTTGGTTCGGTGAATTGTGATTTTTTGTGGTAATGCTAAGTGATGTTTAGACAACAGTTTTTTAATCTTCGTGATTTAGGAAGCACCATTAAGGCGTTTCCAGTTTTAGGTAAATAGTATTTTAAGCTCATATATCACCTTTAGCCTTAAATCAAATATACTATCTTTAGCATTATGGCATATGGCATCGTAATTATTCTGTGAATTAAAAGTGTGTTGAGGAAAAATTTTGGAAAATTAATAGGCAATTTCAACTAGTGCTGAAACCGGTATCTTTTGCTAAGACATTAATCGCATTTTGTATTCATCCAGTACACCAAAATAAATAAATTTTACCCTAGGTTTATATTATTATTGTTAAGCTTGAGCCTGCGATATCTTAGGTGGTCGATCTTCTATTTATTATGATTTCCCGATTCCCGATGAAGAGTACCCAAATACCTATCTTCCGACGAACGGATAGAGGATCTAAAATAGAAAGATAGATTGTGAAAATGATGATTTATTTTTTATTTATCTAGCAAAAATTCATTGATCTGTATAATGAAAATAGATGAGTGTGGTTACCCTTTCGAACTAGGGTTTTTCAATTGGCACGGGTCGATGTTAGAAGTTAAGTTAATGAAACAGAGCTCATTGCGAAGCTTGAGTAACCGTTTTTAGCCATTCGGTAAAGTTAAGCAACGTTTGCTACGGTCATTGGATGGGTGACTACTACAAAAAGTGGTATTTATAAATGAGTAATTTAAGGGGCACGTTAAGCCATGTCAGTTCTGATTGTTGTCTTAAGACAATAGTCGTTAAGCCAAGTCAGAAGCCTTTTAGCGGTCTAATAATTCTTAATACCAAGGCTATACAAAAAGTTGTTTTTACAACAGAGCGCTGCAGCCTTGTCGGTTCCGATTATTGGCTCGTATATTCCTGGGTCTATATATCTCGCTCGAGCATTGCGACATTTTTTAAGGTATCAAATGGTAGAATTTACTTACAAAAATCTGTCCATAGAAAAACCTTAAAAGTAACATCAAAATTTTTCAAAAACAAAATTACATTAATCCAAACATGTTTTCATACATAAAAACAGAATCAAACAGGATAGAACGAAATAAAATTTTGGTTGACACGGGAAGAAGACGAAAATAGAGAAATATAAGAGAAACCTGAAATGGGCATAAAAAATAACGTACCTACATTATAAAGTATTTCATAATTTAATATGATATTACTCGCTTTTTTATTAATATTTCAATAATACAATTTATTACTACTACAATAAAAACGCAGTCCTCTTATTGACCCCATAAATATGATGTTTTCGGGCTATATATAGCCAACCAAGGAAGTTACGGTAAACTTTCATTCGATTATCCGATCACTACTCACGATCAATCGATACTACATTTTTTCAACTCATCACATTCCTCATTTTTTTTTCCGGACGACGTAACTTTTTATAGAGGTAATGCTAAATATTATTTGTGTGGATTTTATTTTCAAGTCGCTATACAAAATTACTTCACAATTTTCTATAAGCTGTCATAAAACGGCTTACAAAATGGATAAGGAACTATACAATCTTCGTAGATATACTTCAAGTATGGTATGGTTGTAGAAATATATTTCATGAAAATTATCTATATATATAAGAATCAATTGCTGTTCGTTAGTCTCGCTAAATCTCGAGAACGGCTGAACGGATTTATCTTATCTTGGTCTTGAAATGTTCGTGGAGGTCTAGGGAAAGTTTAAAAGGTGAGAAAAATTCGAATAATTGCCGGGAAAATCCTAAAAGCAGCCCTTTTCTTTTTCCCATTAAACGTACGTACAGTACAAAGTCTGCCGGGTCAGCTAGTATCAATATAAAATAGAGTATAGGTATTTCATCTCATGGTAATCCATCAGACATCCGACTATTGACAAATTGATAGCGACGATGATAAAAAAATAATACACAGTAAAAGTATCTTGTTCAAAGGCATCTCTTACCTACCTACATAATATCAGTCGTACCTTTTTCATCAAGAACAGACCTACTTACCAAATGTTTTTATTAAGGGCAAAAGGAAAAGGTTTTATTAGCTTCTAGGCATTCGAAGTCTATTCGCAAAATGGAAGGTGTGTCGTATATTTTACGGAGCTGTATACTTTATAGTTCCGTAAATACGTACTTGCATAATAATCCGTAAATTAACTTGCATTTGGTATGAAAAGAGGAGGGGTGTAATATTTTGAGATGGCTCGTCAATGTAAATGTATCTAATGGAGAACTAAGAGTAGGTTTTTTCACCTATAGTTAAGGTAACCAATGGTTAAAAACTCTAACAAATTCTAACCAATGGTCAAAATTTGTTACAGTTTTTAACCATTGGTTACCTTAACTATTGGTGAAAAAACCCACCCTAAGCCGCAATGATTATTTCAGATGATAGATCTTTAAAAAGGATGTGTGTAACTTTTTTCTTATGGGGATAATTATATAGGTAAAACGACTATTTTTATATGGCCTAGTTTTAGCTCCCTAACATTACAATAAAAAAATTAATCTAATTAGAAAAAAATATGAAGATGATCTTTGTCGTAGTCGCATTCCTTGTTTCTACACTTCAGTTAGCATTAAGATTTGCTAGATTTTACAAATAGAAGACCAATTTTTTGTTAAATATGATATGACCAGTACAATAAAATCGATTCTATTAGACTGGAAAGTTACCTATGGCGGATTTTTTTTTAATTTTTATTTACACAATGTTTTAGATTTTACAATAAGAAAAAGTATAATAAGTTCAAAACAAAGTAAAAAGTAGTATAATAGGTTGTTCATTTAATGTAATCTCACCTAAGTTTTATTATTAGGTGATGAACCATTTATCTAATGAGTCATATGTTTGGTATCCCCACGGATCACAAATGGTTTGAACCATTTAACCAGAGTATACCTACTTCTCATATACTCTTGGTACAATCAATATGCTAAAAGAAAAAAAATTAACAAGCAATTTTGCGTTCATAGAAGCATTATTCAACAAAAGGATATTAATTTTGGCATCCGGTTAATTTTAATAATGGAAGTAATAAAGATGGAATATTTTGTAGCTTTAAGTGAAGGAAAAAATGGCGAATCAAATACCTACATGGTGTTAAGCTGTTAGAGCGCTTTCTATTTCTTGCTTCGAGAGCCATCCATTCGAGACCATCCACTACTTTGAATCTATCACCTAATGCTTCATATTTGTTCTTTTGACAGCATCTCATAAAAGAATTATGAGAATGTGTTGGTATTATAGAATCAAAACAAACAAACACCAACAAAAATAATAAAAAAAACAAGGGTGAAGTGATATTCAAACCAAGCACTTAATTTTAAATAGTATAGAATTATTATTATTAAAATGAATAACCAAGTAAAACCGACGATTTGGTTGAAACCGCGGACAGCCGATGGATGCAGGAGGCAAGCAGCCGCTCAAAGTCGCAAGTGTGGGGGAGGCCTATGTTTAGCAGTGGATGTCTTCAGGCTGTTGCCGATGATGATGACGATGATTTACCGGTGCGGCATTGTAAATTTTGATTGATTGATTTTATTCTGCATCACATTCGACTATCAGATAATACTAAAGATTAATAATTACATGCCTGAATTTGATTAGTAATTAGCATGCGCACCGCGACAAAATTTTCTCGAAACTTTCTCTTGTGAGAGACCGTGTCAAGACGTATAATATTATAAATAATAAGTGTGAAGTGTGTTTCACTCTAACAGCGACGACAAGTTTTCTCGCGCATTTTAGGCCATCTGGTCACCATGCTACTTGATGATAATACACCATTCACTATAGGGATAGTAAAAGACCTGTATAAAACCATCACAAATAGTAAAAGACTAACGGCCTAACATATTCGCGAAAACATACCACAAACGTGACTAATTACACTTTTCAACATTAATTTGCTTTTCGCTTTTTAAAACTCGCGTATATTAAAGGTGGAGCTTTTAAATTACTTGCCGTGTTTTTGCTTTATGCCACATTGCTAATACAAGTTCTGTAACACTATGAAAACATTCGGGAAACGTTGATTGACATTGATGAAGTCTAAAGGTCTTTTTACCTTCTAAGTATGACACTATAAAAGCGTACAGGTGCTGAAATCCCACGAATGAGTGACGGATGTCTTGTTACGTATAAAAAGACTTTGTTTTGCTTTTCTATTTCCTCAAAGACTAAAAAACTCTCTCATTACGAAACTGTCACGCGGCACGGAAAAAATTGTATAAAAATATCAAGCGAGCAGAATAAATCGTAGCTACACATTTTTGAGGTAAGATGATCCTCAAACACCAGGATAAATGAATTTACTATGGATCCTAATGGATGATCTCTTGACTTGGGAAGAACCACCCTTTTAACAAGATGAAAAAGGTATGGAATTTCAGCTTTCTCAATTTGTTTATTTTGTACAGAACAAACAAATGTATTTTGGCGCAGCTAGAAGATTATTTTGTTCCAGGAAGAGATTCGGGTTCACAGAATATAACATAGAATTGAAATTGGACTAACTGGGAGGTACACCGAGTTTTCATCCAGAGATGGACTACCTAGTTATACTATAGGTAGGCTAGGTAGACTATATAGGTATTTATTTAATAAAGTAAAATAATAATAAAGTAAAAGCTACACAAACAAACTTAAGCAAAGAAACAGATAAAGTTTTACAAAATACTAAAGAGCAATACAGCTAGCTAATTAACTAACAAATATCGATAAAAAATCTGTAGGGTTAGCACAGCCGGTAGACAAAACTGTCTTTCCCCTGTTTTATTCCAAGCAAGTATGAAGAAAGTGACGTAAAACGGGGCAAGACAATTTTGTCTACAGTCCATGCTAACCCAGCAGGTCAACGAGCCTGCATGATGGAATATTTTTATACTGGAACATTAAAACACGAAGCTTAGCGTATAACGAAATACCATGTTATACATTTTACATATTATAAGTATATTAAACATTTTGAAGGTCGAAGTTTTCGCCATCACTCTAATTTATTTTCAACGCAAGCATTGTGGCAGTGCTTTATCTTTTTAAAGATAAACCGAGATTTACGCATTTCGTTTTCACAACCCCGTACACAATGCGAATAACTCCTCCATCCTTAATGAGACAGCATCAAAAAAGCGAAATTGAAAAACTCTATTGAATACCCTTTTATCTTTTTAATTGGAATTTTTGTCATTCAAAAAATATCTTTGCGGAAATCTGATTCCATTGGCGAAAACTCCGAAAAAACATTTTTGACATTTTATTGAGGAAACCATCTTTGCGAATGGAAAAGTGACTTCCTACTTATTTTGATTAATGAGTCATCTTAGATCCTTGCGGGTCATATCTTTTTATAATTACTTACGTTTTTTTAAGAGTCTTAAATATTGAGTAAACAAGTTCAGGTAGTGTAGGTATATGTAACGTGTAGCTTACTTATTTAATTGTCTTTAAAACTTTAGAGTCAATAACAGCACCTAGTTTTCAACAGCATGCCTATAATTTATATAGACAAATATCTGGAGCACAGCTTTGTAGTTCAGCGTACTACGCACAACAATTTTTTGTCCGTCCGCTTGATTGACAGGCTTGATTGGAAAAGTCTATGCGGTACTATAACTGCGTATAGAGTCCGAGTTTGATGCCAATATAGCACAATGATTTTCTTTTGATAGTTTATGAAATGGTTATGAAACCAAAAGCTCTATAGCTTTTAGATGAAACATCGATGATGCCTGGAGATTTGAAAAAGTTGGTAGATCTAGCCATTGAATGAATTCACGAATAGCTAATCATTTTCACGTGCGTAATCAGACTTTTTTTTAAACAAAGCAGATCACACCATCTTCTTCCTCAGGATCATAAGTACATGCCACAACCATGCAGAGAGAAAAAGACAACGCAAATGTTCTTTAATCTCATGCTGCTACAGATCTAGCTTAATTATTGCTAGGCATTAACTTTAGTTTATCAATTTCTCATACAGTTATGTACAAAATGACATATAAACAGATGTAAAAGAATACAAACAACCAAGTCAAAATACATCAATATCTTTACCCAAACAATGCTAACATTTCAGTGAATCCCATCTCCAGCGAGGTAGCGACGGCACGCTTTGACACTTCCATTTGTAGAACTTCAAGTAGAACTTCCATTTGTAGAAGTGTAAATCTAGTTTTGTAGAGTTTTGTTATGGAGCTGTTTTCAGTGGCTGTCAACGGAGCAAACGTTAGAGGTTGGATCCTTGTTGGCATTTGTGAATGGGCAATATACATTTTTTCGTGTATTATTTATGAATGTGTAGGTGATATTTATTGTGTAATAGTTATGTAAATTTTGTGGTTTGCACTTTGAAACCATTCTGGTGTGTATTATAATTATTATGCGACTACCCTACATCAACATAATAACATAACTAATTTAAAATAGGTACCTACTGGAGTCTGCTAGCCTATTAGATTATTAGAAGATTCTATTATATACCTTTATGTTGCAGTTCCTGCTCACATTTAAAATAATAATAATAATAATAATAATAAATATGTGTGGACATTTCACACAGCGCCATCTAGCCCCAAACTAAGCATTCTAGCTTGTACTATGGAAACCAGATAACTGATACAATACTTATATACTTTTGTTTGTAAATACATACATAGAATACAATATGACACCCAGACACAGAACAAACACCTATGTTCATCACACAAATCTTTGTCCCGGGTGGGAATCGAACCCACAGCCTACAGTTCAGAAGGCAGAGCTACTACCAACTGAGCTATCAGGCCAGTCTAATAATATTTTGTATTTTCACTTGCAAGTGAATATGATTCTTTAAGTGAAAATAAATATCTTAAACCTTATTTGGTTACTTATTTTCCATAAATAGAGGATATAAAACATTCTGTTTATTGCATTAAAGGCGCCAGTTCTGTGATCATAACTTTATATGTTTAAATTTCTATGGATTGGCCATCAATATTAGTTAGCCCTATCATGATGTATAACTCGTCTTGAATTTGGTTTTACCAAGCAACTTACCATCTTTCAGTATAAATCTGACATCTCAGACTTTCTGTGAGGGTACACGAAAAGTTTTTTAAACAATTAGAAAAATTGGTTTGTTTTGCTAAGAAGATAAAACTGCATTAGTTGTAATCACTGTCATATAAAGCAATTTTAATTTTATTAAGTCTTTGTATTGTATGCTACCGTCATCTATACAAGTCACTTACTCTAAAATATTTCAACATTTTGCAACAGCAGATTTCAAAAGCTTTCACTTAATAGCCGAGCTCGAAACTTCATTCAGTGAAATGCATATAATTTTATGTTTCTCATATTTCTGCACTTAAATTTTCTACCTTTTGTTTTCTCCGTGCTCTAATGTACGGAAACCAACAATTTTTTTGAGTATCTTATAGAAAAAAATCGTATTTTATACTGTAAAAAAACCACCAGGCACCAGAATATTCAAAAAATGAATTGCCTCTATACTCAATTTTGCTTTCCTTCGGTACTTTTTCTTTGTTATAATAAATTATAAACTGTGTGATCTTTAAATTGTAAAAAGCATAGGTAGTGCACACCAGGTAGAGGCACTCATTTTGGTAAACAGCTGGTAATATATTTATGCATTCATATAAGTTTGTAAATATACAAAGATCAAGTTTAGTGACACGGAGAAAATAGAATAGAAAAAGGATAATAATGTGATATGTCAAGGTGGACCACAAATAGTCCGATGGTGAAGCTACTCTGCTTCAATAAATCAATACATCTAAAGCTTTAAAAGGCGTAGATTGCAAAACGGTCCTGAAATAAACTGCAGAACAGATACAAAGCAATTTAACACTTTGAATGTGAGTCGAATAAAAATTACCCGAGTGAATAAAGGCATTCGCAGAATTGTGTTGCCAGGATTAAATTTTTCCCCCAGAAATTGTAAAACTTAAAGGTATAAGAAAAGTTTGCTCCGTATACGTGCCTGCTGAAGAGAGCGCGACCATATGGTACATGGTTGTATATTTAGTTCATCACTGAATCCTGGGTCGACGTTTTAGGTACTACACGTTACTTTATGAGGCTTACAAATTTCGGAAAGCAGAGATAACCAAACTGTTAAACGCGCGACAATAAAGCATAAACAAGCTTGTCTATAACAGGAAATACTTTCCGCTTTTCATAATTTGCATTTTTATTTCATAATCCAATTTTGAATGCGATTTTGAGAAACCAATATGGCAACACTGTTTGGAAGATTGAATTTCCGTAGACGTCGTCGCATTGAATTGTTTCCATGCTATATTTTAGAGCTCCCTGTACCAAGCATTTGTTAGAGATGGTTTTATTCTTGTGGGAGTCGGGAATGGTTCGGAGAAGATTGAAAATGCCGGAACTGGCTTGAAAAAACGCATTAGCAGGTATTGTTAGCAGATGCACAGAATACACATAGTACTACGTACAAGAAAATTCTCGTAGGAGTAAAATTCAAGATAAAAATAGCCCTACCTACCTAATTCTATAAATATATAGAATCTGATTAGAACTTCACTAAAAGAGGGCTCTGAAAAAGATAATAATAACAGTAACTCACTTAAATTGGTATTGTAGATAGTTTTAGTAAACTGATTTCATTTATATTATTATTTATTATTATTTTATTTCTTAATTTATTTATTCCACAGCTCTTAGTAAACACAAAAAAAACAAAATTTTACTTAACATTACAGCCAAAAATAGGAATAACATTTTTTTAAAAGTATTTTTATATTGTTTTTTATTCATCTATGTATGTACATTGTATATTTATGAGATTTAAAGTATAAATAAAAACAACGTAAACAATAAATATATGTCAAGTGTGGTGAGCAAATGGTCAGACCAACACTATCTTCGTCGTAGTCTTTTCTCCGACACCTTAGCTGTGACAATGAGTTTTTGACGAAATGGTCATGCCTGCGCCTAAAGTACTCAAGGATTCGCTGAACTTTGAGCCGTTTGAGTATCGATGCATTCATCCGCTTAGCTGTCCAGAGGGTGCACAATCTTCTCCTCAAACGTCAGACACTCCAACGCTAGACGCCATTTTGATTTTAGGGATAACCCTAAAGTCAAAATGGCGTCTAGCGTTGGAGGAGAAGATTACCTTCCATCCTACTCATAATTATATGCAAGTATTGCAAGTGTCTATACATTTGCATATGAGTAGGATAATTGATTGAACCAGGCGTGACTTCGCGGAAGTTCATCTTAAATACAAAATGGAAAAGTACATCTAGTGTAATTCCACTAAAAACGGCAATTTTTAGCGGAATTACATTAGATAATATACTTTACAATTTCGAGTCTTACAGCATTTTCTTCTCAAGTTCATAAAAAACCTTTTATTCTAAAAAAATGCACTACAGTCAATGTTAAAACATTTCTTATCTTTCTGTTTCCATTCTCGAGGGGGGCACTGTTTTGTCCGTAAAAATGAACGAGAAACCGGAAAATAGCCGTACTTATCCATAGCTGATCCCCGACAGGCCGCATTTCGGTGGAACCGGTTGATAGTGTCACGTGACCCCTTGACGTTGCCATTTTTGCCGCGAAAACGGAAGCTGTATTTCTCGTCCAGTTATGGTATCGTTGTGATAGGATATCCTTTTTTATGTTCAGTGTTTTGGAACACGTATTTTTGTACAGTGATTGGATAAGTATAAAACGACACTAGCTTTTTTATTATTTCGCCATTTCACTTTGTTTTTTATGGTTAACGGTAATTGCCGGTTTTCATAGTATTATATTATTTAGAAAAGCATGCTGAGTTCTCCTAAAGCACACATTTAATATAGACATTATAATATCTACCAATGACGAGTAACGTGTTACTAAATGCTAAAATTTAAAAAATTCTAGAAACTCTAAGATTTCCAACAGTTTAGCCAAAATGGCTAATCTTCCGTTGTTTGATAACCAAGATGCTAACTATACTACTTGACTGCACGGAAGTACCTTAGGGTTCTGATTATTATATCAAATAGAATACACTTACAGTTTCACGTACCAGCTACCAAAGTTGTAATAAGCTTTCTTTATCTTGACTTGTAAAGACAACGTTTGTAATAGCGTTTATTTTTAAATGAAATAGGAATTTGCTCCACCAAAAGATCTAATTTTGTTATAATATACAATATACTACATGGCGCAGCCGGTAGGATACAGACACTCTTTATTATTTATCAAGATAAAAAATAAGTAACTTGATGGTCGAAGCCTGCTAGGGTAAAAGATCTACTCGTTTTGCCACTTAGTAACATAAAAACCATTTAGTGATAACATCGTTTCCTCAACTCCCACCATTACGTTGTGAAAATGGAAACAATTTTTCGCGCCTAGCGTTGCTATCGTTTTGATAGAGAAATCCTTTTTTATGGGTGGAGAAAAACACGTACTGTGTAAGGAGTCAGATATAAAGTAGGTATATTTAGGTACAGCTATACGCATTTTTCTCCCGACAATATATAATATTTTATATTATTTTATGTGGTGATCTTATATATTGGACTAAAAAACTAGGCTTCTGTGGATAACGTTTTTATATTTTTGTAGTCGTGTCCCCTTTCTTGTACGGTCTAGTCTGTAATAATACAATTACAACGTTCAATGATCTCATAGACCTTAATTTTAACTACCTATGCGTTTCCTTTTTTACATTAGATACAGACAAGGTATCCTTTGAACATTTTTTAACCGAAGTTGAGTGGCGCTACGCAATATTAAACGCGCAAATTGGGAATATCAAGAGAGGCTAGCTTGAGGGCTATGTAATATTTTTTGAGCTATTATCGATATAATAATAATTACTATTTTGTAAGGATTCAGAAACGACGCGACAGGTCCTACTATTCTAATCTGTAACACGAGGAAAATATAATAGTCTATATTCTACAACACAGACTCCGGACCAATATTTAAGCGCTTTTTTATTCTACCAGATTTACTTTTTCACCATATCTAGAATAATAGGTAGTCGCAAATAAATTATTACATTATGCTGTACACATTTATTTTATTTTTGTGGGTCATCAAAGTGAGCTAAGGGACTATTGCTAGACTAGCTAATATTGCCAATATGATGAACTTACATTGAACAACATTTATGTTTCAATGTATGTACAAATAATTAGAAGTTTGAAAAATGCCTAGTACTGACCTTAAGGCACATAATAGCATATCCGAATATTTGTGTCGCAATGCCGTAGGTAGTTCAATGAAAGTATTTTATTGCCTTCCGTACTCTCGCAATGAATGCGGAACCGATATTTTCCCAATTCAGTTTTTACTAGTGTTATATAGTACCTAGTATCATTTTACCAGACGCGCTGTTTTACTAGTAACGTATTACTTGTGACACAATAATAGCAGAAGGTATGTACATATTTATTTACATATTTCATACAATTTGCTCCCGGCGTTCTTGTTTCCTAACAAATATAACCTGGGTTTTTTAAGACAAGAGTGAATAGGTACCTCATGAACCTGCGTGCTACACCATCGGCTGCATCGTTGCTTACCATCAGGTGAGATGTAGTCAAACGCAGGCTCATCAATGTTAGTACTAATCATCATCATCATCAACAGCCTGAAGATGTCCACTGCTGAACATAGGTCCCCCCAAAAAGCGCCACTTTGAGCGGCTGCTTGCCTCCTGCATCCATCGGATACCGATGGATAAGGGTTTTACACAACCGGAAATGATGAAATGAAGCCCATTTATCGATTACGATTGGCTTAGACGGTAGCCACGCAAGTCGTTGGTACTAATACACCATCGAAAATAATGTAGCCTTAAAACAGTATACTTAAGTTTATTTATTTATATAAACGTCATTTTTATTGTCACCTAACTTTGAGGCTACTTGTGAAGCTGAACTAGAAATGCAGCATGCTTTAAAACATATCTAGACCGATTCAGGTTTAGATTTAAGTTGTAAAAAGAGCTAGAAAAGATAAAAAATCAAGTATATAATAAAAAAACATCCAGATCATGATAAAACTGTCCGCAATCCTCTTGGACTCCTAGTAGCTGTTACGTATCTAATTTCATTCATATCTATACCACAAAATAAATATGAAGGCACTATAGACACATACAGTATATCTATCCGCACCAGAACCCAAAGCCTTTTCCCCAGAATATTTATTTAGATACGAACTACTCGCAACTTCGCAACACTAATAATTTCTGAACACGTAACCGCACAATTTGTGAAAAGTGAGTGCGTCTGACTGAAATTGTGTTTTGACTAAATCAATTTCCATGAGGACTTGTCTGAATCTTAATAGAACTTTGCTTTGATTGTAGAAATATAATTTTATAGAATTATATTTCTACTTAACCTTCAGTGTTTGGTAATTTCAATTTCCAGTTGCTGCCTATAAATCTTGTAAGGTATCCTCGTGAAATGTTCTAATCTTTAATATAGTCTCAAAGGAAATTTCCATAGAGGTTAATTATGTAGGTAATTTGTAAGAGTAAAACACAGCTATGTAGTTTTAACGTACCTATTAGGTAGGTACCTAATATTTATCAAAAATTAGTTGTTAAAATTTCGCTAAAAAAAACAAAGAATAAGATTATCTTTATTGGGGCATTTGTAAATGATTGTTGTGGATACATGTATGTCAAAGTGATAATGATAGGACCTTAATTAAGTCAGCTAGGCGACCATGTAACTTGTTTGCAACTGATAGAAACACAAAATGTATGGATTTGACAGTTTCAGAACGCAGTTTATGTACAGACTTACTATGGAAATTTTCAAATTTGAAATGAAATTTCTCCTTTTGCATTGCTACTCATGGTGCGGGCAACAAAGGTGAAAATTGAAAGCATTTATTTAAATAAAATTTAATTAGATTATTCACGTAACTAGTTTACTTGTACAAAGTCAAATATGCAATATTTTGTACTCAAAACAAAAATTTCTTAGAGCCTACGTTGTCATCATCATAGTTTATAAGTGAGATTGGTCACGATAGCTTTTTTGACTAAGTACTTGTCCTTCAGTCCATTTATTATAGACTCTGCGATTTAATATTTCATATATCCGGATTTCAATCAATATTCCATGTTTTCTTCCTTTAGGTCGTCATGAGAAAACTCAAACGTCTTCAATTAACGAATGTTATGTGTAAAGTCCATAATAAAAGGAGCTGTTTTTGATTATCTTCCGAAAGCGTTGATGTTGTAACTGTTTGCAAAACTTAGGTATAAAAACGCATGGGGGATTCTGAAGTAGGTACCTAGCTTAAGAAGGAATTTTAAAACATTCCAGATTATTCCAAGAATCGGGGTCTAAATTAGTTAACTAAAAAAAAACAATAATTAGCGAAACCTGGTCGGGGATCAAAAGACGTCTGATGAGGTTCATCAGACACCTCTTGAGATGCAAAAAAAGCCAACCAATAGCCAAGATGGCGTACATTGAAAACGACTATCTTGAGATGATCACGCATGACTAGGTATCACCGATACTGAATTTGACAGCTTCACCAACAGCTAGTGATTTATAAATACGATGTTCATGATCATGACGGCGTGGGTTGGTTAATTTGGAATAGAATAGAAGAATACTGTATTGCACACAAAATACAATACATAAGTATATAACGATACAAAATATTGACGATAAGGTAGTACAACAGGCGGTCTTATCGCTTAAAGTGATCTCCAACCTTTGGATGGAAAGAAATAAATCGATAAACTGAGAGGTCAGTGGTTATCTAACACTAAGGATTTAATGTAATGGAAGAGGTGTTTTACTAACTTAACTATTACCTAATAGAATTTAAATGAAATAAATAATTATTGTAAATGAATATTCTATGAAATATCGGATAACGAATATTTTAAAAGGAATGGCAGCCAGATGGATGACATGGAATATTGCATAACAGTGGAAATAGCTACTCAGCGCCCCGCGGTTCCACCCGCGTTCCTACAGGAACCGATCCCGTTATTGGGATAAAAAGTAGCCTATATTTTAATCTAGGGTATAAGCTACCTCCATACCAAATTTCATCCAAATCCGTCCAGCTGTTAGAGCGTGAAAGAGTAACAAACATACACACATACACACAAACTTTCGCCTTTATAATATTAGTGTGATTAGTGTGAAGTGTGAAGTGTGATGCCCATTCTATGTAAATAAAAATGAAATGCTATTTAATTGGCGCTGCTAGTTGTACATAATAGGTATGCCCAATGTCTTACACAAATATCCATTGGTATAGTTTGTACCTAAATTCTTACACAAATATCTATTGATATAGTTTGTACCTAAATTCTCAAAATTAAATTGTTTTAAACACGCCTGGAATATTATCTTTTTCAACGGACGTTTCTAGATTATTTATAACATTGGAGATTATTTGCCGTGGAACTTTTTAGAACCCATTATCGGTATGCCAAGGACAAAATAAATATCTTTCTTTTGGTCGTTAGCCGCCAGTGCTAAGTCTCAAGAGATCGCAATTCTTGGTGAATGGCTCTTTTTTGTTTTATTGTCTAGAAGAGAAGCAACTCAAAGAGCGTTTTTTGGTTTTTAATCATTTAGCGAATGGTCATTTTGCGTATGATCTGGCATCACAAATTTCACAACTTATTTATTTTAAAACGTCAATAATTAAAATGAATATTTTATTGAAACAAAATTTTGATAATGTGCCCAGAATAACACCCGTCAGGTCAATAAATATAATTGATGTAGACTGAAGATAGAAAATAGAGGATATCTATCGCTTTCAAATTTCTAGTCGTAATATTTAGCAAGTTGAAACGGCAATGGGCAGGCCACGCCGCTCGTAGAACTGACAACTGATGGGGAAGAAAGGTTCTCGAGTGGCGACGACGAACCGGAAGCAGCGTGGGCCAGTCCCCCACTCGGTGGACCGACGATCTGGTGAAAGCCGCAGGGAGCCGATGGATGCAGCAGGCGAGCAGCTGCTCAAAGTGGTGCCCTCAGGGGGAGGCCTATGTTCAGCAGTGAACGTCTTCAGGCTGTTTGATGATGATGAATATTTCAGAAAACGTTATGAATAAATTTAAGTTGTGGCTAAATGCCCACGCACTTCAACTAATCTATTAAGTTAACAGACCCTGAATAAATCCCAGCTTAACACAAATTAAATAAAGAGCTACGTTTTCAATGAATTTCCACAGAACATCATTATATTTATTAGCTCTCAGAATTGGGTCCAACTTTGTTTAAAACGGACTTCGTTATTTAACTAAATGATTTATGAGGCAAATTTTATTATATTTATTTATACGTTATATTAATACCTACGTATGTGAATGACTCTGTTTGCTCATTATTTCAATGAAGATCAAGGTTTGTTTGTAATACTTATTTAGTATTTAGATATACCTCTCTACATAGGCACTCAAAAGAAGAAGCTATAATAATCCATCACATCAGCAGCCAGAAGACGTCTACTGCTGAATACAGGTCTCCCCATAGAGCGCCATTTTGGGCGGCTGCTTGACTCCTGCATCCATCGGCTCTCCGCGGTTCTGACCATGTCGTCGGTCCACCTAGTGGGTGGCCGGCCTACGCTGCGTCTTCCGGTTCGTGGTCGCCACTCGAGAACCTTTCTTCCGTATCAGTTGTCAGTTCTACGAGCGATGTGGCTTGCCAATTGCCATTTCAACATGCTAATTCTCAAAGCTATACCGGTGACATTAGTTCTCTTGCGGATCTCTTCATTTCGGATCTTATATCGCAAGGAAACCCCGAGCATAGCTCTCTCCATAGCTGTTCATAAATGTGCATGCCTAATTACTCATAATCCCATAATATTACCTAACATAGTTAATTGTTACATCAGTAACAAATAAACATAATTTTACTGTGGGTCGTCGTTCATACACTGCAATGAGTTTGAGCATTTGCTAAAGGAAAATAGCCAGCCCCCCTAGAAGAATCTGTCGCCCAATAGGGGCACGCTAAGCTTGTGTCGTGGCAGACTCACCGCAATTCCCACCCAGGCATGGATTGACCTCATTCCATATTGTCACTTCACATCAGATGAAAATGTGGTCAAACAGTATCGATTAACGCCAGAGTATCCATGACTGGCATATATATGCTGGTATATATGTCTAATAATTTAATTTTATTATTATTAAGTTTAGACTTGTAAAAGTGCTAAAAATAGCCTATTTACAATAAAAATGTTGAGTTTTGAGTTTTGAATATATTGATTACTTACTATATTTTTTATCGCAATTATTATAATGAAACAGTTAAGAATATTCATCACGAAACGGTTCACCATTTCATTTCATACGATAACAATCTTATAGCTTGGCCGTCACAGACTTTATATCTGCCATTCGAATAAAAAATAACAAGAAATAATAAAAAATAAAAGTAAAAACCCACAGAGAAAGTAAATTTATCATACTCGTAGCTTACCAGCTGTGAGGACGTGGTAACTACTCTTTTTATTACCTTCTAATATACTCTATTCTCCTAATTAGGGTATCAGAGAGATAATACCTACATAGATATAGCTACTTATATATAGGTAGAGATGATATAGTTCACAGCATAGCAACATTTTCATATGTTTTCAAATATTGCATTCATATTACAAATATTGAGGATCCGTTTTAATTTATGGTTGCATCGGAGAAGAACAGAGTTGGTGGCATTCGGTTTCAACAACATCGTTCACCCAACAGTTAAAAAAAATACATCACATAATATTAACTTTCAAAATGTAGCTATTACTATTGTTTTTCTTTGCTTTTGCCTTAATATTATTTTCACCTCAGCTAATAACTTATTTTCTCAGTGAGTTTCCACCCTACACGTTAAAAAAATATGGCTCTGTCGTCGCGCTCCTACTAAAGATAAGTACGCTTTCAATTTAATGCGTACAACTGAGGAAAGGACTCAAAGTGCTGTCTTTTTTGCCGCGGAGCAAATGATTCGAGATGTAGGCATTTTGGGAAATTATTGCTAAGGAAACGAGTTTTGTTTCTCATTTGAGCTGTAATGTTTGCACTGCGTTCAATGTAGCAGAAAATTGGAGAAAGTTCTGTTGCTACAGCATTATTAGGAGTCATTATCCGAAAAAAAAAAAACTGTTTATACAAAATAATAAAATTAGCATGAAGTAATAATGAAGTCCATATTTGTTATCTACGATGAACATACAAATAAACTACACACGAGAATGATATCATGGTAGAGCTATGAAAATGTAAACACGACTCATTAATTAAAAAAAATCTTGTACCTAGTAACGTTCAGCAGAGCGAAGTGACATAAAAAGGTGTGTGTTGGCTTTATGCCTTGTATGCACGAGTTGCACGCAATCTATACCGTTTGTCTTTACTGTGCGATATCCTAATGAAATGTAGGCTGGAATAAAATGTAACAATACGGTGGTAGGGACGGTTTGTAGTATGCTCACCTTCACCACCATTCCAAACATCTACATTCATCATAATTAACCATCCTTCTCTTATACACTCTGTATTTATACATCTTTTCACAGTTCTACTTATAAAAAAAAGAAAACGAAAAGATTTCTGGTAACAGACAGACGTAAAGGAGCGAAAAATTGGGCCTGGGAAGGTCGGAGGTGTTGGACACATGCTGAAAGTAAACTGCTCTATAAGCTCTGTTTTGATGCCTGCATCGACGAAAATATAGTTGTGTTAGAGCAATTACCTCCACCAAAAATATCTACAAACATAATTAACATCGTTTTTGGAAGGTCATGGAACAATCCTGAATTGCTACAGTAAGCTGACTTCTCAGGTGTCGACCCAAAACACCAAATCGCACTTCGGTTCTGCTTCGGTTACGTAATTTCTTCTTTCCTCAAGCAGTGTTCCTGCTACTAGAGACTTTTACTATCATAATTACTGTTTCTTTTATCCGTTACTGTATTTCTTGCATTAATTATATTACTATTGTGAAGTATGATTGTGAACTAACTGGTATTTTCCTTCCAGCTCCCATTTCTACTCTTTCTACCTCATGTCGCCGTTTCCCTCCAGGGTCTGATTAGGTAGGATCAGGACCTAGACAGGCATCCTAGGACCCTGGGCGGAGCCGATACGTGACAGTTTATTGCCTGAATATTGATGGATGTGGATTCAAACTTTTAGTATAAAGGTATATTTGTGCAACAGTATGGTGGCGGAACCATCCCTTTATCCATGTCGCCGCCACCGGAAGTGCTGCCGAATCTGACAAAATCAGTAATTCAACAGAAGACTTTAACTACCGACTTTTAAATTTAATAAAACAAATACGTACACGGAACAGCGATGGTGGCCGAGAGGTAGCATGTGCACTTCGCAAACTTACGACATCGGGTTCGATCCTCGGCTCTGCACCAATGATTTATCTAGTAAGTTATGTGCAGTTTTCGATGCCATCGCTTCGTGTCTCGGAGACACGCGTTAACTCGTCGGTCCGGGTTGTCATAAGAGCATCTATGGCAATTGTTACGGGTAGTCAGAAGCCTGATAGATCTGACAGCAGGTCTAACCGTCCCTGTGAGTGGTTCCTTAAGGGTTGCGAGGTCAGATCACAGTCGCTCATGTAATTCTAGTGGCTCACCACTACAGGTTAGATTGGGAGCCGACCCCAATGACAAATGGGAGAAAAGCAAAAAGGATGATGATGAAAGATGTACACGGAAGTTTTTTTTATTTAATCATCGTCATAAAATAATCCTTTGGCTCCAGTCGCGTTAACTTAAAACAGACGCAAGCTAAGGGAATAAAACCCCTATTTAACTTGCGATCCCCTTTTGATGTTATTAAGTTAGTGAATTAAGCCGCGTAAGCAAATAGAAACTCGAGTACGTCCATCAGTATGGGGCCTTGTGCAATGCCAAGTTCTAAATGAGCCACCATCATTTACTTTAATTTTTCATCATTTGCAGCTTTTGAATTAGCCATATAGATAAGTAGGTGTACTTTACTCACTATGTGGCCTGTTTCACGCCGCTTGCACTAAAGCGTGCTGTGCCTATGTTCTTTTATTGGTTGTCCTCTACGTCATTACTCATTTTCATCACCGAACGGATATTTTTTACGTTTTTGGCACTCATTTTATCAACAAGGGATAGGATTCTTGGCGTTCGTTTTCAACCCACAATTCGAAATCAATAAATCTGTTTCCACCTACTTAGTTTTGAAATTCACGTCCGAAATTCCCAAATAAGAACATAATTACAAACTGTAAATCCAAATAAAGTTGATTAATGATAGGAAAAAAATCAAAGACGGTATAAAGGTAGTTTGTGATTTCAGAAGTACCAGAGGAGCAGAAGTTATTAAGAGAGTTGATTATACCTGCCCCTATCGCAGTCATTCTAGATCTCATAAGGTAGCCTTACAGATACATAATAGCATGTATGTCTAGAGTACCAAGGTAAGGTACGAAACATAAAACACAGTAAGTGTGTTTGAGTCATCTAAAGTAGTCAGATTGTTACCCGTACTGTTATACCACTCGAAGCTTGGCAAAGTTTATGTTTAATCAAGGTAAATTTAGCATCATCGTTTTGCGTCATGTAAGTTTACTCCAGCATAGTCAAATTTATGCAAAGCTTTGCATGTAAAACTAAAAGTACTTTAAAATTTCTGATGGCTGTGGGATTATACTTTTATGGTAGTTTGATTGTAGGGTATTTTCATTGATTGGTACTCTTCATAGATTTCGCGTTCGCGCAAGGAGTCCGATATTAATTTGTTTAAGCATTTCTTGATAATAGAGATACCGGAAGTCTTCGAGCTAGTACAAGAGAATATTGATGCCGGCTAGGACACATTGACGTAAGAAAATCTGTTGATGAATGCAAGAAATTGATACTAAAGAATATTTCATCGTTGATATATATCTATACACACACATCTTACCAGCGTTATTGTTTCCTGACAACTACAATCTGGGAGTTTTAAAGGCTAGAGTGAACCGATATCTTCTAGGCAAGCATGCTCCATCGTCGACCGCGTTGTCACTTACCATCAGGTGAGACCGCGGTCAAATGTTAGCCTATCGTTGATAAAAAAAATACCTGCTAGCAAAGATTATGTTTCCAGGATATCCGACCAGATTTTTTTTATTAGGGCAAACTAACAGTATCACATTAAATTAGCTTAGAATATAATCTTATAAAGTATTTCTACCAATAGTAGGATATTTTTTTATTCGTATTTAATATTCGTACAGCAAAGTTCCATACCTTCGAAAACTTCCGACAAAAAATCTACATTTCCGTTCTGACAGTGTGCTTATCTTGCATATTTACCTGTAGGAAAACAAATTATGTCAACTACGAGAACTGGCGTACGCTAAGGTTCCGTATCTACGAGGAAGATTAAAAATTCGCGGCTTATTCAAAAAAACGCTTACAATTTTTTCAAATCAAATCAATTAATTTGCTAAAGAATTTGTGGTTGTTTGTGGTCCTAAAAGTGACATAACTGTATATATCTCTATTTCCCTACATGCAAGCGTTTTCCGCAAAATCGTTTTATTCGATTTAACGTTACAATCAGTTAAAAAAAAGAAAACAACATGTTTCATATTTTCATTATGGCCTACATGAGTTTTAGAAAAAATAAAATAAATTATAGATAACCAAAAAATACATGCAGCCGTAATAACATACAAATAAATAAAAACCAGACCAGACAACAGTAGTTAATTGATATTTATTGTAAAATATATGAGCGACTGAAATTCGTTTTAGTAAGGAACCCTAAAAACGAAGTGTCATGTAAAACGGAGTATACATCGGGGAGCATCGCGTTCCATTTCTGATAAATAAAGTTAAAAGGGTTGGGCTCCCTTTGGGATGTCGAGCAAGGCTGCAATCAGACGGTGAGATGCTACATCGTACGATGTTATATTTATTACATATAATAAAGTTTCCGCACACAGAGACTGAAGTTTAGCTGGGTTATCATTCTGATAGTTTTTGGACTAGCACTTTTATCAAATAAAAAAAATGTCTGTTTAAAGGAAGGAATAAGGAATATTTTTCTAGTCTCTACAAAACGAATAATCTCTTTGAGAGATACTTATTTTTTTTATACTCGTCTATTAACATGAGTGACGAGAAGATTTTTTTTTTTAATCTAAAAGTGGATTATAGAAGTAGGTACGTATGAAATATAGCATATTTTTCAAAGTATGTAAGTAGTGATTAGTAAATTGTGTCATTTAGAAAAATACCTCAAGTTGAAGGAATAATAATGGGTAATTATTTTGCGATTAAATTTATTACGTTTTTTGTGTGTTTTTTGTTTTACGTTTTACGGTTTATATTCATACAAAAATTAGTTAATGACGCACTGGCCTTTGCTGAATTGTAAGCTCTTTTACTATTTACCCTCAGGTGGAGACTTATTTCGGTGTAAAACAAACGAAACTGTACCGCGTTTCTTGTGTAAGTTGCCTAACTCAAATGCCGGTAAAAGTCGGCTTATTCAAATACTAAACAGGCCCACTCGTTTTCAAGTGAATGTTATCTAAATTAAAATTTAAACTAGTTGACACAGGTTGACGTTACAATGGTGCCGACAAACTGTGAACCCGATAAAACTTGAAAAGTTTTCGCTAGAGTAGTTTTACCTTCGTCAAGTGGAAAGTTTTTTTATTATCCATATCACTAGGCCAAGTGACGGGTGGAAAGGAATTTCCGTTTGCACATACATTGGAACTAGGTACACGGGTTAGTTGCGTGGGTGATTTAAAACTTAGATATACTTAGTATTTTGATTAGAACACACATTGTATACTTGTTCGCGCCTACCATTTTTATTCAACACTTCTAAAACTTGCTAGTATATTTCAGTAGGCGTTTACTTTTTTTGTAATAAGAGAGATTATAAAAATCACACATTTTTCCACGAGCCAACAAGCAACACGCAAAATTGTACTTCTCATCTTTTTTTATATCAAAATACAAGTAATTCAGCATCTAAACGGGTTTAATTTCAAGACTAAGCCTAATAGGTAATGTCTAACACAAGGCAATATTTATATAATTTTTTATGCTAGCTGTAATTTCTGGGTACAGTAAGTACAGAGTTTTGTTATACCTACTTTACTATCATTATTATATGCGTTTAACCTTAATATTTGAATGATTAATAGAACGTATTGTAGTAGTACAACTTATTGAATATCTGATTTAAAAAATAAAATAACAGATATGTAGCAAAATTCAAAAGTAGGTAGGTATATTTCAACAGAAAGAACGAAAAGAGACATCCAATCGCATTTTCTCTTTACCAAAATAATTCAACGGTTCAAACAATTGAAACATTTTAATTGCTCAAATAAGACTTTCTGAAAGATTTAAGAGCATAATAAATTCAATTATTATCGCCTAAATAAGTTTGCGGAAGCATTAATAAATTTCATCTAATATTCTCCTTATTAAACGAAATTTTGCGTTTCGGTATCTTGTTTATTAAATGGAACGATACTAATGATTCTTTAGGGGCGTTTACTTAAAATATCTGTATTAGGGTACACAATATTTAATTGTTTCGTTTGCATAACAGTATAAAACTATAAAGTTTTTTCTTATTCCTTTTATGGCTTCACTTTTTAGTTTTACAATCATCACAATCAGAGTACTCTTCCAATTCAAGTCAGAAGCAGTCGAGGTACTTACAGAAAAGATATTGAAATATGCCAAAGTTTTAATTACAGCTATAACATCACAAGCTGGAAAAGGTAAAAGGTAGACAGACGGTTTACACGGACAATGCCACTGACCAATAATATTATTATGCTTGCCATTGTATACGACAAGAAGTAAGCTTTACAGCATTCACAGATTGTTATTGAAGTCGGAAAAGTCTTCGAAAAGAAATATATCGGAATATGCCAAACATATGCCAAAGTAATAATTTGAGCTGTCACAAATCACAAGTTGGGAAATGTAAAGGGCAAAATTTACAATGGCACTGACCAAAGTATGTATTAGGTATTAATATGCTTACGATTGTTTAAAATTGAACAATGGCAAGTATTGTGTGGTCCTGAACCTTACAAATTGGTATAAAATGCAGAATCATTCGAGATACTTACAGGAAAGATAAACAGACTATTGCTAAAGTAAATAGCTTTACCATCAACAAGCTAGAAAATGTAAAAGGTAGACAGACGGTTTACAATGGCGCTGATCAATAGTAATTTGTCATGCAAGGCATACAAAATACAAGCTTGGTTTTTGGCGCGAGTGCTTGTATTGAAACCTCAGCAAGCGAAATATTCTAGGAAATATAGAATCCTGAACGTAGCGAAGGTTTTAAAGGTACGAGACGCAGAATAGCTGCCGAGCGAAACTACAGATTTCTATACCAATACTAGTCTATGGTAATACGTGAGCGAAACACACAATTTTTACCTCACAGCGAGGAAAATGGTTAGAGAAAAAACAATTGACTGCCTAGTATACTTAAAATACTTATGTTTTTCATGCTATCATCGTGGTGGCCAGTGCGATTATTCCAAAAATGACGTTACTAGACTATAATAACCAAGAAGGTTACATCCTCAATCCTTGATTTCGACTGAAGGACTCTGTATCCCAAGAATTGAGGATATAATCTTCTTGCTGTATCCAGTTCATATAGTAGTATACCTTAGTATACAAACGTGTACTTACATATTGATAAGTGCGTCTGGGAGATTAATAATAATTCCGTAGAGAATAGTATTTGTTTTCGAAAACATTACGACACAACATTACACAAATTAATAAGAAAAACATGGCATTACACCCCAAGCTCATCATTTCATTACTTTAACAAGTGCTTCCATGAGGTCTCATCGTCGATGAGTCAAATTACTCATCGGTGAGTCCTCGACAAAAAGGGAGGAACATTTTTGGGGCCGTCACAGAAAACACATTAGACTAATAACCCCAGGGATTGCCGCACCTATGTTACGTGACAACAAAACGTTGGTAATGAAAACCTTCAATTATGCGAACGTAACAGACGTATAAATGAGGGGCGGGATTTAGATGGATGACCGGACACAAACAGCCACGCTTATACCCCGATTTCTCGTATGTTTGTTAAAGTTAAACTCAACGTCAACTTAAAAATAAGGAATGCTCATTGGTTGCCTGTTGATAATCAGCTCTCTTCAACTAATGAGCGTTCAAGAAAAACCGGTTTTTAGCTGGATAGCGATTGTTTACCTTTTCGATTTAAATTATAATTATGTACACATTAGATCAGAACAAATATAACCCCACTCAGCAATACTGCTTTAAAACTACGAACAAATATTTCCTATGAAACTCTTCAAACTTTCGTTACAAATATCATAATATTTTCAAGTGATTATCGTCATACGATGATATTAATAAACGCTATATTATTAAACTAACCAGCTAGTTATTTTCAGAGGTAGCTTATTCAATACCAATTTTAGAATCATAGCCGGGTAAACATTGTGAAAGATGGCCAAATCACAGCAGAGTCTATCCCACTTTCATTTTTTTTATTGTTGATAGGCACAGCATTTGACCACTGTCTCACCTAATGGAAAGTGATAACGCAGTCTACGATGGTGCATGTTCGCCTAGAAGATACCTACCTGTTCACTCTCAACTTGAAGACTCCCAGATCATAGTTAGCTGGAAATAAGGACGCCGGCAAGGTGTTCCACTCATTGGCTGTTCGCATTATAAAGTGCATAGCAAAACGCTTACTGCGGGTTGATGGAATTTCAATTATCAAATATTTTAAAAGCGAAAGTTTGTGTGTGTGAGTGTGTTAGTTCTGTTCCCTCTTTACGTCACAACAGCTGAACGGATTTGAAAGGAATGAAGGGCTAATACGCCGGTTTAACGCATATCACTTTGTCTGCAGGTGAAACCACGGGGCGCAGCTAGTAATGAATATATCTCAAAATTCCAAGTCAAGTGTAAATGTAAATGAATGTCCTAAATTTTACCATTTATAAAGGCAGAAAATTGCGAACACAGTCGTCAGTCTACGACGACGTATTAGAGAATTCGTTTAGTGAAGCTAACGATCGCTCGCCGCCCGTTTATGTCTCCGTGTAATTATGGTTATTGGATTTTGATGAACGTGATAATTTATTATCTAATATAGTTTCAACTTCACGCAAATTTCCTTTGTAATGAATATTTAAAAAATATAAGTAGTTTTGTACTTTTATTCAAGTAATGTACAGATGTCATTATATTATGAACTATCAATATACCAGCACAACTCGACACGATTTATTGATTCATCATCAACATCATCAACAGCCTGAAGACGTCTACTGCTGAACATAGGCCTCCTCTAGACAGCGCCACTTTGAGCGGCTGCTCGCCTCCTGCATCCATCGGCTCCCCGCGGCTTTCACCAGATCGTTGTTGCACCAAGTGGGGGGCGGCCTACGCTGCATCTTCCGGATCGTGGTCGCCACTTGAGAACCTTTCTTCCCCATCGGTTGTCAGTTTTACTAGCGATGTGGCCTGCCCATTGCCATTTCAACTTGCTAATTCTAAGAGCTATATCGGTCACTTTAGTTCTTCTACGGATCTCTTCATAAAATTGTTAATAAAAAAATAATACAATACAATACAAACGTTGGCCGTACAGTTGTACCACTTGTTATAGTTCATCAAAATAGGTGCTGCCGTTTTGACGTGAAGGCTATGCAATCAGACAATTTCACTTTATAATAATTATCGCTATAATTAAGTATTAGAAATGTAAAAATAATAATTATACTGGGTGGCGCAAAAGTAAAGACCCTATTTGGTTCAGCTATAACATTTTTTCTAAATTAGAAAACTAGATTTAGGTTTTTTTAAATGTATATTTGTGCCATTAAATTTCGTACCATTAGGATTTAAAGATGATGTCTTTTAAATGGTGACCTCCAGAGTTGATACACATTTGAGCCCTATTTATGACATTTTGCATAACTTGCCGTAACACTTCCTGCGATATGTTCGTTATTTCTTGACGAATGTTTTCTTTTAGAGCTGCGAGAGTCTGTGGCTTGTTCACATACACCCGAGATTTCAAAAAACCCCAAAGAAAGAAGTCTGGACTGGTCAGATCGGGTGATCTTGCAGGCCAAGGCAAATCGCCAAAACGAGAGATAACTCGGCTTGGAAAAGCGTCCCTCACTAAGTCCATAGTGTCGCGCGCTGTGTGTGCCGTAGCGCCGTCTTGTTGAAACCAGATGTGCTCCAGCCCCAATTCGTCCAAACTGGGTATCAAAAACTCACGTAACATGGTTCTGTAGCGTTCTCCAGTGACAGTTATCGCATTGCCTCCAGCGTCTTCGAAAAAATAGGGTCCGATCACTCTGTCAACACAGATGCCACACCATACAGTAACTTTTAGTGGGTGTAGAGGTGTTTCTTGAATAATGCGCGGATTATCAGTGCCCCAGAACCGAGTATTCTGCTTATTGACATGCCCTGAGAAGTGTTACGGCAAGTTATGCAAAATGTCATAAATAGGGCTCAAATGTGTATCAACTCTGGAGGTCACCATTTAAAAGACATCATCTTTAAATCCTAATGGTACGAAATTTAATGGCACAAATATACATTTAAAAAAACCTAAATCTAGTTTTCTAATTTAGAAAAAATGTTATAGCTGAACCAAATAGGGTCTTTACTTTTGCGCCACCCAGTATTTTACACATAAGAACAAAATAAAAAGAAGTAGAACATGTATTTTCGACGAATATGAAATAATTGTAGAAGGGATCAGATAACAGTACTATATTACATGCTAATTTAAATTGTAATTAAGATCGTCCATCCAAAATAGACGAACAAAAACATTATATTATAGCCATATTACAGCATACAGAAAACCACTAATTTTAATGTAGCGCGGCCATGCGTTATACGTACAGAACATTGAAAATTTAAATGAATCCCGAATGAGTTTTCAGTGTGCTCTATGCTATCAAACTTTATACTTAGATACCGTACATGTGCTAACTCCAAGCGGTGCTCTAATGTACGTTCGTATTAAAATTTGGTTAGTTTTAGTACCTCAAGTTAAAATGGACGACGAGATTAAGCTAAAATGTGCAGATTTATTCAGATTTCGAGGTTGCAACGTTGCTCTTTTCTTTTCTTTAAAACATATTTACATTTCTGTATCTGGCTGCAGACCTCTTTATATGAGTTTAAAGACATGGCTAGACGTTGTAGGTGTAGCCATTATATATCAGTTTTTACAGCCATCTCTTATACATTACAGTCATAATTTGTAGGTACTCCTTCTGTGACAGCTCCTCTCTTAAACTTAAATCATTAATTAGTTTTGGTGAATTTATATCCTAAATGGACTTCGACACGAATTTTAGTAACCACATTAGTCATCATCAATAGCCTGAAGTCGTCCACTGCTGAATATAGGTCTACCCCAGAGAGCGCCATTTTGAGTAACTGCTCGCCTCCTGCATCCATCGCGTCTCCCCGCGGATTTTACCAGAGTGTCGGTCCACCTAGTGGGGGGTTACCACATTACTATTAACATTTTAGAAAATGGTTGTCTCATATCACATTTGACTTTGGCATGTCATGTCGCATACAAGATGGTCATGTTTGGCAAAGACGTTCTGCCAATGATCATTTTAGTGTCAGGTTACGTAGAATTACTTAGCTTGTTGCGTCCAATTACCTTTATCTTTTTAGTTTTGCTTAGCTCCAATGTTACCTATACTGACCAAAAGAGCATAAAACACTTCACGCATCTAATTTCACTACTTAATATAGATTCGATATTGTACGATAAAACCAGCCTATATGTTTTGCCTTGTAATATTAACTTGCGATAAACCATTATACGCTACCACAAGAACAAATCGGTAACTTGTATTTCCACATGAACAACTCCTAATATAAATTATCAATAGGTAGGAGAGTTATCCCAAAGCTAAAGTGAAAATGGGCAGGATATTAGTACGAGAAACCGGCTAATGGACTAGAAAGCTGTACAGTTGTACACACCAATTTTTAAATCCCGCTCGGTCCACTTCAATGTAAGTAATGTGTGGAGGAATTAGCACTTACAAAGAAAGGGCGCAAAGAAACAATCGTGAGGGAATAGGAATTCTTGAAAATCTAAATACAATAGAGGACCCGTATCTTCCGCCAACCTGAATTTGACAAGCAGCCGTAGTGGATTATGCCTTGCACTTTTTTATTATGACAGAAGATCCTGTATGAAACGTGTTAGCTGAGGATATTATGAAAGTACCTAAAGCTGTTTGCAAGTTAGGTTCTTCTTTATAAATATTCAAGCATTTATTGTAAGTTTTAATTGTCGATAAAAATAATTGAATTTATTATCACAACAACTTAAAATATATAAAATTACTTAACTAGGCCTAAAAACTAAACAATAAAATACAAAAACTAAATTAAATCTAAACTAAGAGTAAATCTAAACTAAATGTAAGTTTTTGTATAACATTGCTAATTTTTGTACATATTTTCAAACTGAACGAACATAAAAGAAAATTTAGCAGTAGGTAAGATAAAGTCCGTGTTTGATGTTACAACTGAACAGATATCTGTGCTACTAACAAATGGTTTTCTGTAAAGATAGAGACGTCACAATAAACTTGGTCTATAGGTAATACACCTAGGTAGGTACAGGTCTGTAGGTACAGGATTTGATAAATTAAACAGGGGCGTCATTAGGTACAGGTAAGCACGGCCAATATTATATTAAAATCCAGATGTTTTCTGGATTACTTAATTGTATTTAGCTGAAGACAGTGGAACGCCGGTGCATGGAAGTGTGACTACACAATGTTATCATTCTAAATCACTTAGAATTAAACCGTTCATATAATGTTTGTATAAATACATGTGCAATCATGATATTAGTGAATGTGACGGCTGACAGTACACAGACAAAATTAAACGTCCTGAAAACACCTCACACTATCACAAAAATAAGGTTATAATAAAATTTATAATTGCACGATTCTCTAATTTAATCTGTAAATGAAACCCGGGGCGAGTTGGCTAGTTTATAATAAACAACACAATACAACACAAAACACTTTATTGTACATAAGATACAATTACTAAACTCGGAAGTACAATGGGCGGAATATAATACTGTTGCTCACAAAAGAAAACATAGAAATGCAAGCGGAATTTTCCTCCATAATAATTGACGGCGACGCCGAAAAACATATACATTAATCAGTTCGAACAAGTTCCCGTGTTATTAATACTACACGAAGACGTGCAAAGTTTGCGTGTAGTCCCAAGTGAACACTGTCTGATCACGCCTACGGTGTGGAGTAACTCGAGCTTCGTTATCGATTATGTACCGGTATAATTGTTAAACCTGTTAGAATATACGCAAACCTGTTTATATTACTCTTTACAATATGGCGGCATGTTGTGAAGAGTATAATGGGCGTAAAGTTAAAATTTAATTAAGACTTTTTTTGAATTGATGTTCAGTGTCCCTTGAATTTAAAAGCTTTTCATTGGTCTTCATCAAATCTATAATTATGACAGAATAACATAAAGGATATCTAAATGTCAGTAATTTTTATCCCGGAGAACTAAGAATTTCCATGGGCAAATGCAATGGATAAATTGAAAAAGAAACCAGGGCACCCCTAGTCATACACCTAACAAGTTTTACGAAAATAAAAAAAATAACTTAGGTATTTAGTTTCAGATATTCTGTAGAAGAACTTTGAAAACAGATAGATACCTCTCGGACATGATATTCACCAGAATAACAAAAATTCTGTTTTTTTATCTTATCGTTTTAAAGTTTTTTGATCTAGCTTTTATTGTGTATGAAATAGGTAGATAGATTATTATAAAGAACCTCTCTAAACTTTTAGGACGTAGGTAGGTTTCATAATGAAATATAAATAGGGCTGTAGTTTGTTGTTTTAAAAATTTAGTACTACTTTGAAAATGAAACGAGTTTGGTCCCTCGACGCCCTTAAAAGGTTTGGTCACTGTACAAACCAGAACGTAAGCTCTGCTGGTTTTCTAAATCACTACTTCCCCACTGCTCAACTAAATTGAGCAACTAGTTGAGCAGTTCAGCAGTAGGACATAGTGTATATTACCGAACATTTTATGCTCTATAGCTCAACTATATTTTTTTTTAAGTTGATCAGTAGGTCATCCTCTTGTCATGCGCTGCTAACAAGCAGGTACGTACAACCACATGCAAGCAGGTGCTTAATGCGATAAGTATTTAATAATTTGTTTACATAGATTGATAGGTGCCTAACTTAACCTACTTTTGTTGTTAATTTGTTATAATCTGTTTAAAAAATCTTTGAGTACTTGGATCAACATTTCAGAGGTTACACTCTGTGAAATTTCAATATCAACCAGTATTAAATCAATAAACAGTATAAAATTATACAAATTCTGCAGTAAACGTTAAGATTCTACACTCTTAACGTATATTATATCAAAGCCAGAGCAGCTATAATTACTACGAATTATCGATCGTATGATTGGATAAGAAATAGATTTTAAAAAATATATGAAACCCGATGACTTAACAGATGTCCATATTTTATGCTACGATGGCCACTTTCCATTAGGTTCGCATAACAACTGTTTGTTACTCATCACAATATAAAAAAACAAACTAATGCTCACATGTCACATAAAAAAACGATAAACTGATGCTCATGTTCCAGTATTATAAGATTATCTCTTCGATTATTAGGAACTGTACAATATTATGTAGAAAAGAGAAGTGTTGTCAAATTTTTTTCTGGTTGCATGGCTTTCACGTCGAAGTTGCTGATCTGATTTTGATGATTTTTTTGTACATACCGTGCGATAGATTTCTTTAATTTTCTTTTAAAAAACTAAGAAACGGGTTAACTGCGAGTAAAACAGCGTCTCTATTAAATGTAATAAATTACACCCATCCTAATTTAATATGTTATCAAAGAAATGATAAAGCATTCCTTGAGCGTAAAAGCACTAATAACTCAAAGCTAAAGTACTGTTGTATCTCAATATATTGTGATCTGGTTGTCCATTTCACTACGCGGTGAGGTTCGGTCAATTCAATTCCCGGACCAAACAGGATTGTGGTAATTGGGGTTGGCTGAGACCTTGTCTATTGGCCAAAATAAGGTGCGCAGATCGTTACAAACTAGAAATGGACTTTGTTTTATTGCGATATAGTTCTTGGAGGTTCTTATAAATATATACCTATATACCTGGCAAATCTCTTGTGAGCTCAGTGTGGTCGGTAAGACTTCTCAAAGTCGAACTTAGTAGAGGTGTAAAAGTAATGAAAAAAAGCGTATGTATTCGTTACTATAACAATTAGTACTCGTTACTATCGTATCGTTACGTTACTCGTTACATCTGATACCTCATAACATGCCATGTTATGTTAGAGCAACGAATCGAGTAGTATTGCGTACGTGAAACAGTGAAGGTACCCATACTACGAAAAATGCGAGTAACGAAATGCATTCGTGAGTAACGATTCATTACTGGGTACACTAGATGGCGCACCCGTTACTCAGTACCGAATACATACGGTTTGCTACAGCTCTAGAACTTAGACAATACGTAGATGATGATGACAATGATGACTCTTTTGTACAATGCAAAGCTTTCTAGGACTAACAAAGTCGTAAGTTGTATTATCGCGATGCTTAGTTAGATGCAGCTGGGTCCTAAAATAACTTCGCTATTGACTTTGCGCATCAGTGCTTTGGGAAACAGAGATAGTAGCAACTTCCGTATTTTGTTACGTAGACACGCTAGAAACTTTGGGACGAAGTAAGGAATACAAGTCTCATCCATTACTGTGAAGTATTTTGCTCAAGATTTAGAAATGTGTGCTCTGTCACATCAAATTGTGGTTTTTTTTTTCTTTGCTATAATACGTGTGGATAAATACGTGTGGACATTCACATAACACCATATAGCCCCAAACTAAGCATAGATTGTACTATGGGAACCAGATAACTACTTAGATACTTTTTGTTTGTAAATACATACATAGAATACCTACAATATTATACTCAGACACAGAACAAACACCTGTGATCATCACACAATTAATGTTTATCCTGAGTGGTAATCGGACCCACCAACCTATAGTTCGGAAGGCAGAGCTACTACCAGCTGAGCTAACAGGCCAGTCTATAAGGTCTTAGTTACAGCTATTTTAGCATTGTACATACTAATTAAGAACAAGGCTGGGAGGACGAAGTTTCTTACAGGCCTAACGATAAAAGCTAATAAAATATATTCATCTCACATAGCTCGGAAAGATTCTATAATACATTCGAAACAGCGCGGAAAGCGTTTTTAAAATTCGAACCTTTCTATTCAATAATTTTCTATACCGCCAGTCCACTGAAAATGCATTAATACTTCTTCTTCTTACTTCATGTCAGTGCGCCAACCTTGATTGTTGAGGATATAGGTAAACTTTTTGGTGCCAATCTCATTCTTAGGTAATCGTTCTGTCTTCCAGCACCATATCTTACGTAGTAAATTATATACTCTTTGCACCATATATCTACGCTGTCCAGCACACAGAGTACCTTTTTATAAACCGGTCCAGCTCGACCAGCACGATTGACTGCATGTAAAACACCATTATTTAAATGTTTTAGCGAGCTACTCGATCACCTGATGTTAAGTGTTACGACCACCCATAACTAAATTATTATACTATTTAAGCTGTTTTTCTTGCATTTTCCTCGCTGTGTGGGAAAAATTGTGTGTTTCGCTTGACAGAAAAGTTGTTCTGCGTCTCGTACCTTTTACCTTTGAAACCTTCGCTTCGGTCAGGATTCAATACAAGTATACTCGTACCAAAAACCAACTTTACATCCTTGCATAACAACTAACTATTCTTTATCGATATCGTTATGATTGTTGCAGGGTCGGTGCTCGGCGGATAGGATGCGGCGGCATGCACCGCATATTGCTCCTGGTGGCGGTGCTCTCACCGACCATCGCACCTCACTCCACCTTCACTGGTAATGTGCTGATTATTGATCTGTCTTCAATTGTTTTTCTTAAATACGAAAGACACACTAGCTCTAAGGTCTTGGTGATGTTGAATGAAATAAGAGACCATGCCGTTACTAACGTATCATAACATTTTGGTTTCATTTAATTTAAGTGTAGAATCTGCACGGAAAACATGGTCTCTGCACTGCAGATTCCGGCTTATAGAATGGAACTGTTTCCTCTTTACTTGTAGATGGCATCATAAGAGCCGATTAGGAAAAAAAAGGGTAAATACGATGCCAAATACCAGTGGGACAAGGGTAGGCAGATGATGGATAATGATGTGTTCTACCATCATGTACACAATATTATCACATAAGATTTCTAAGATATTGTTCACAATGCACATGATGTCGTAACGAATGTTCTTTTTGAAGAAAAAAAGTAGGTATATCCTTTAAGGAGTCAAAGTTAACTAGGCGGAAGAGATCTCAATAGACCTTCCTATATCATTTTCCTTAACCGTGAAGAGAATGCTAAAGAAGGTAGGAATGCCACTCACATCCAAATCAATAAATGAAAACATTTCTAACTTTTCACTGATGTATTTTCTTTTTGTATTCTCATTGAACTGGAAGCTCTTATACTTATTGCCAAACGATTGCATTCATTCATGTCAAAAAGTACTTATAACTTTGATAGTTAACCTAGATTACCTATATTATTGCCATTCTTATCAATAGCTTGAAGAAAGTAATATTTCATGAAAAAATAAGGAAAAGATAATTAAAGTAATTGACTAAATTTAAAACCAGACGTGTGCAATAAATAATATGCAGTCTCATATTTGCAACTTATATTCAAAGTATACATTTAATATAAATATTTTGAACGGTGAAGGACCTCCAAATAATAGAAAATCCATTATGCCGACACAGCAGTCAAAGCCCTAGAATGAAGACACTGATTCAGTCCTAAATTATTTAATTAAGGTTGGTTGGCTTTATACTAGTTATTTCATTAATAGGTTAAATAAATTTTCAACCTCCCAGGAAAAGGCTTATTAGAATACCTAAGACATAAGCTACAAAGTAAAGTTCTGAGTTCAGAAAAAAATCAAAACGTGCTTTGAATGCGAGCGCAGCCTTCTATAAAGCTCTCAACTTGTGGAATGCTCTCGCATAAAATATGAATCATTTCTATATTGCCAATTTTTTCCATTTACGTAAGATGTGATATTATGCGAAAAAGTCTTTCTGATATTGTGTGTACCTATGTGTATGTGTACCTAGATATTTCACATCTAGCTCCAAACTAAGCATAGCTTGTACTATAGGAACCCGATAACTGATAAAATACTTAGATACTTTTTGTTTGTAAATACATACATAGAATACAATATAATACCCAGACACAGAACAAACATTTATGTTCATCACACTATAGTTCAAAAGGCAGAGCTACTACCAACTGGGCTAACAGGCCAGTCAACCTGCTGCAAATATTAGGAACTGTTACTGTCACAGGTATTGGTCCAAAATTATTGTTGTGCCGGATGTAAAAAATCAGATTTGAAGTTTATTTGGCTTGTTGTCAAGATATAAAAAGTGGAAGTCACAAAGGCACCAAAAGGCCGTGCAAAATGACTAATTTTGGATTTTTTGCAGCATCTCCAACTGAGGCGATCTCACGGCAACCCACAACCATGTCACCACCACCTACTGTATTCCGCAACCTGAGGGTGACGTCCAAGCCCAGACGGACCCATATGCGACCAGGAAAGTCTGACTCACCAATGCTAAACTACATCTTTGATTCTTATGCAACGAGCAACAAGCATTTTCATGACAAGTAAGTACCTAGTGTCTAGGCAAAGAGGTATATGTACTACGTACTAGAGAAGCTATGGGAAGCAGAAATAGTTGCCATTTTTTGTATAATTAAACTAAAATCCGCTACAGCGCTTTACGAGATTAAATCGTCTAACCAACGATCCCAACACGTAGCACTAGTGCTTGTAGCTTGTATTGTTTGGTCAGTGTTCGTTCATTCTGCCAATATGACTGCCGCTGCGTGCTCTGGCGCCATTATAAATCGACAAAATACAATTTTATTTAGGTGTATTTTGTTCCAAATTGTAAACTTATTGTTTAAAAGTGATTCCGGCGCCTTTGTTTTACCTGACTTGTTTTTGCAGTATCTAAGCACGCACGATGGCATTTTTGGATCATAATTTTTATTGCAATACACGTGCAGTCGCTTTGAGTGCCGAGCTTCGTATGAGCGAGAAGCCGCTGGCTGGCTTATTTGCAGTGGTCGACAGTGCAAGTTAGAGATGTGCTGTCTAGTGTATACATAGAAGTCTTTGTGACTAGGCTGATTTTATCTAACAATTTGTATTTCTCCCGTACCACCTTGTACTTATCATTTAATTAATGGGTAAAAGTTGGAACTGAGATAACGTCATTTCTGAAAACAGAAGGGAGATAAGCTATCCTTTGTCCTTTACTTTATATAAAGACTAAAACTTGTTTATATTACTCAGAACCTGAATGGACCCGCAGGGCATAATTATTATGATACTAGAGGCTGCCTGCGGTTTTATCCGTACATTCATCAGTCCAATACCTACATTCCCACTGCTGGGATACGGGCCTTCCTGGAGAATGGAAAGAGCGTATGCCATAATCCCACGCTGGCCAAGAGCTGGTTGGTGGATGGTACCTACATGTTATTATTTATTTATTATTATTATTTATGTAAATGAATGATGCGACGAGCTAGTAAAAGTTTTCTAGACTGTGAGATCAGTTCATAAAGTCTCATCTGCCCAGTAATTTCACTAGCTACAATGACCTTCATACCGGAACACAGTAGTGCTTTGCTAAAATTTGGTGGTTCTTGAACATGACGGTTTCCTCACGATGTTTGCTTTCACCGTTTACTAATGGGATAATTTTCTGAAATAATGTGGATCTTGGTAGTGTAAACAACTTGTGGGCTAAATTTTATCCAAATCAGTTCAGCGGTTTTGTCATGAAAGCGACACAAACAAACAGACTATATTCCACTTTTATAATTACCTATATATAATTTTGTAGGCATTTGTTATTCTTTGACTCTTTGTTTTAAATTATTTAATAGGTAGGACAGAACATTTTTTGTTGTTACTTCAAACGAACAACATCACGTTTATTTTAGAAAACACATCCCATCATTACATACCCCATCAAGAAATTGTGTAGGAATTCAAGGCATTTTTGTTTAAAAAGTATGTATGATTAGTTTGAATGTGTGTTATTAAATGATAAGGACCAAAGGCGGTAGGTCGAAGTTTGGTTATGTTTATATGCTATGCCACACATATTTTATGGCACGTAATTAACAGATCCTGATCAAGAATATAATATAGGGATAATACTCAGTACCTATTTTATCATCCCGTTGGGTCATAAGATTTATATTAAAGGCGACTAAATGACGATGATGTTGTTATCTATGATGATCATGATGATGATGATGATGATAGTGATGACGATGATGATGATGTAAAGGTAAGCAACTTGTTTCTGAATGAACACAACGTGAAACTAAAAGTCTAAATCAAAGTTATAAGGTCTCAATTCTAGAACAACAATTTCGAATTTCAGCACCATGTAGCACACTCGTCTTTAGTAGGTACTTAAATAAGTATGTACAATAAAGTACACATTAACATGTTTTACCAACGCAGATGTTTACCTAAAATAAACACCATACGCAAGGTCTCGAAGGAAAATGCGAACGAAGCTGATGAAATGCCCTATGAAAATATTCATGATTTTTCCTTTGGTTGCTCGGGTTGAATAGAAATGTCGGCGCTTAGGTGTGAATAGGGCGACCTTCTAGATTCCCAATCGAACTTCAGACCCAAACCCGGGCACAAGTTACTCTAAAAGATAAGAATGTACTCGGGGTTAGCTCAGACAGTTTGACTAGTATTAAGAGTCTGCCTTAGTACCTACATACTTATATTTTCTGAACGCAGGCTCAGTATATTTCTCGCCATCAGATTCACAAATAAAATAACAAAATGTATGTTGAATTGACGTATGGTCCCTGTGTGGGAATAGTCATCCCAACTCTTCTCGTGGGTACTTTAAGAGCCAGCTAAGGGGATATGCAAAGAATGGGAAGCAACATTGTCCTCGGTACATTAAAATATTTGATCACCAAGACACCTTCCAAGTGCGGCAATTATGGCAAACGCCCTATGATAAGCGTCCCATGTAGAGTTTTATGGGGGAGACTTATGTTTATCAGTAAACGTCTTCCACCTGATGATGACGTTGAATTGAACCTTTTAAAATTAATGATGTATTAATAGGTGACAATAATCAAACGTAACGCGTTAGTCTTACACAAACACAAATACTAAGAAAATAAAGAAAACGTATTAAAAAAACACTTATGTTATTTTAGCGCGCGCTGAATGCAGATGCAAACACGTCTGCTTAAGGCAGGTAACAAAGATATTAAGGACGTACGTGTGTGAGTTAAGCTTTAGAGTGAAAAGATTGATGAAAGAAGATAAATGAGGTGAAAGCAGTAAAACGAAACTGCTACGGAAAATCCCAACTCCCTAAAAGGTCTTACACGTTGAAAGATGAAAGATACTTACAAACTTATGTCTGCAACGAAAGCTGCAGCATAAAATACGAGTTAGCAAAGACTCCACATTTTATCACATTATACTTTCAAACGGGGAGAATTACGCGAAATAAAAACGTTTGCATTCATGAATGATTTCGGTGAAATGAGTGGAAGTAATGAAGTAAAGCAATAAGAATAAATAAAATTAGCATGATCGCCGTCGTGGGTGTACTCAGCATTTAATTCAGGGGAATCCGGCGATGGCGAGTGAGAATTCTGGACCTGATCTTGAACAACTGTGGATTGATCAATACACAGCTTCGTACAAGATTCTGTTTAACCCATTTCTTAGTCTGTGACAGAGAACTAGGAAAAGCATGCTGACCAATCAGTTTAAAAAGTTATGCACGTGTCATGTATAAAAAAAACATATATGAGAAATAATATATTTCTATAGTATAGTTATGGATTTAGTCAGGGTGGTTGAACCCCGTAAACCCGTACCCTTGTGTACGTCCATCATGGCGTTATCCGATGGTGCTATTAAGTTAAAAGACTTTGAGAGTTTGAAAGCGGCTTATTGTGAATTTTTATGGTCTGTTTCACAGCCTAACGGACGGAATTCAAGTTATTTTATAGAATGCGACAATCTGCCCTAATGCGCTATATTTACATAATAAATGGAACGGTTCAAAGACGAACAAACCCCAAACAATTTCAAAAAGAATGTGTAATGAAGCTGGGATATTCTGTTCGGCTTCTTTTACAGATTTTCACAGAAGTAGTTTATAACGCAGTTTATTCTTGACCGTGCACTGTTGGACGTCAACTAAATGCCATCTAGCTTGTTGACTACCATCATGCAGCTCATATGATCCAAGCGCAATCCATCTGTCAGAGCCCTAAGTAGACAAGGCAAGATAATTCCATTGCCCAGTAATCTTTACGACAACGTCCTATATTTTATGAGAACCTGACCCAAATATCAATTTTACACAATAGTAGCTAAAATCCAGCTACATTACATCATCTACCCAACAGACCTCATGAAAAATTCATCTAGTTTTCTAGCCGACTACAACTTTTTCTCATTTAAAAACTAAGTTATCATAAACAAGGAGAAATATATATAAGAGAGATATAAAGGGAGCGGAGTTATGATATTATTCCAAGTCTAATTTATAAAAAGAACATCTCAAACATGTGTTGGGAAAAAAGGCCATGTTTTTTTCACAAAAAGAGAAAAGTGTGACCCCAACGAGCCGCGTTTTATTCAAACTGGGAACTCTTGTATAGACGTGATGCGGATGTAAATTGTGGAGTTGCTTATGACACCGTGCCGTAATACGAGTGAAAAATCGAAAGCTTCACAAAAAGTAACCTGATGTTTGTTTTTTTAAATAATAATCCCCTTGCATCTTTACCAATTGAAATCGCCTTATTAGCATTATACCTGGTAATTATTTGTCTGCTTCATTAACTGGGTATCGTGATCTACGAATGTCATGACTATTTAATTTATGCTATACACAAGCCCATGCCCCCACACTGCGGTTTCACATGAGTGTTTTTTCTTTCAAACTTCAATTATACGCATAATAGAAATGGAGGAATTTTCGAAATTCCTTTCCACCATAAAAGAACCTGTCTGGGTAAGGATCTGCTCAAAAGCTCATTCGAATTCTGTTGAATATTTAATAGTTATTAGAAGTAGGTATACTCGAGTTTATTTTAGATGAGCTGGTTTGGTTTATCGATCACACACCATCTGGTGATTCACTATTATGTATATCATTCTGGGTGATGGTGGTTCTCTTTAACCCTAAACGCGTGGTGCTGTTCATCAGGCTGTTTAAATTGGTAAGTCCTTGCAACGAAGTAGCCACGGTAGTCACATCGTTCGGACATGAAACATGAATTGTACAAGCTAAAGTGCAATGTATGCTTGGAACAGTACAAAGAGCGCTACGTTTTCAGTTCGAAGTAACTCTTCTGGAGAAGCTGCGGCCGGTTGGGTCTTTGAGGAATTGTTCGGGTTTCAGCCCAGAAATCCCTTTGATTCTTTAAACTACCATAAAACCGATTAGGTAGGTAGCAAAAAATATATATTTTATTTCTCCGTGACATTAATAAAGTGATAGCATTATATATATATATATATATATATATATATGCATTATATTTTTTTTTTTTATTTTTCTTCTCTTCCATAAATAAATTAATAAATAAATAAATAATTAATTACTTTTTTCTTGCACTGAAACGAGGTCCGAACAGGGTTATTTTTAATACACCATTTTTGACTGAATCAGCCGTCAGACCTACAGCCTGTACTTCAAGACCAGCCAACTTGAGCTTGAAAAATTTTATAACTAATATGTTCTCATCTTGTGGCTAGTGTGGACATTTCACACAGCGCCATCTAGCCCCAAACTAGTGAATCACTAAGGCTCATACTGGGTGATGGTGGCTCTTTTCAACCTTAAAAGCGCGGTGTGCACTAAACTGCACAAGCTGGGTAGAGTCATGGAACTAGTTAGCCACGCTAGTCACATCATTTGAACAAACATTGTACAAGTGTAAATATATATGCTACTGCTTGAAACATTAGGCTAGCGTTAGTTTTCGACTTTTTTACCATGAAAAAGCTGCCAGTCAAGGCCTCGAGGTTCTATTGATAAATCATTTTTGGGGCACATTTAGAAAGCCACGTAGAGTAGTACACAACAGTACTTAACGCATTTTCTGCTGCTGGTATCAGCCATGGATTTACTATAGTCTCTACTTCAAAACCAGGCCAAGTCTAAAACCTTGACAAATTTAAGACTAATACGTTCTCATCCTGCAGCTGGAGAAGCTTTGGCAACCTTCTGATAAACCATTTGTGCAAAACCACATCTATTTGGAACCACGCAGTGTGGTATCACCATAGCATTTATCCTCCTGTTGTTATCAGTTATTCTTTCCAATCTAGTGATAACAGTTCATAACTGTTCTCTAAAATATCCAGTAACGTATGGGAGCATATTATTGTTAAAATTATTCATTCATAATTTCCACCTGGATTCTGATTTTTCACAAACCATCCCGCAGCATCGTCCACAATTTGGTTAGAATATTTTGGTCAAAATAAATAGCCAAATGGTTTTATTCCGATTGCTTCGGTGTAATGGCATGTCGCACGTGAGTGTGAGTTAGGCCTTTGGCAGTCTGAAAAGGATCTTCATTAGACCGACAAATGAGATATCGCGGTTCGTATTAACCGAAATTAGTTTCTGTTTGAGCTTACATGTCAGCTGCTTGAATGCTCGGCTTGATTGGATGCTGTAATTAAAGGATTCCGGTGCTAATTTTTTATCGAACATAAACAATGTGTAATGTATCTTTTTAATGATTGTTGATATTACAAAAAGTATATCCAGGCTAAAAAATGAATGAATCAAAATCCGCTCATGATTCAAATAATAACTTTAGTGACTATGGAAAATTAGCTTCAACCTTGACAGTGACAATAATAATTATCATACCAAACAAAAAGTCTTAAAGATACTTCCAGCATAGTTTAAATAAAATCGAATATTATCTAACGATTTCCATTCACTAACTGTTAAGTTTCAAAATCACGTTTCACTACTAACCCACAACCACTGGTGTCGTTAAAGTTTGAATATATATATTATTCAAAAGCACAATATTGCGTTTACACTATCTAGGCCAAGGCTGAATACATCTCTCCATTCTAGGAATTCTGTGGAGCACGTTTTTATCTCATTATAACAATTAAGGAAGACAAGGGATGTCTCATTTCTGAATAGCTGTGCTGACAGAAAATGGCACTTGAAAAATGATTTAAAAAATATCTTTTTATACTTTGGCATCGGAATTTGCTTGATCTTTTTGAATAATTTATATTTTAATAAAATTATTTAGGTGTTTCAAATCCATACTCTTTCAAGTATAAAATTTACAAGTTGACAATAATCCGTTTTAGGTAAAGCGATTTGTCGACTAAGCGAGTGTCGACTGGCGACTATGAACCGGAAGACGCAGTGTATAATATAGGCTGGCCCCCACTAGGTAGACCGACAACCGCGGGGAGCCGATGGATGCAGGAGGCATGCAGCCGCTCAAAGCGGCGCTATATGAGGAGGGCTATGTTCAGCAGTGGACGTCTTCAGGCTGACTGACGATGATGATAATAAAATGATTATGTGATCTTATTTTATCATATATTTTTTACATTTTTTATACATTATTTATATCATCGTACATCTTTTTAGTTGTCAAAGTAATCTTGTCTGATGTAATAGTAGATTAGTAGCCAAGGGCTGTAAGGCATCAATTGCAGCCCGAGATATTTAGTTAGCCTATAGTTCGAGGGTGCAATTGATGCTTACACCCGAGCTAACTACTCTGCTTTACATCTCGATTGTGAGGTAAGTAGAAAAAAACCGGCATTACAAGAATAAAACATTTTAAAGTAAAAGTTTTCTATTCCCGCCTTTTTTCATCATTTTTTTTAAATTTTTTTTTTCAAGAACGAAATTGAGCTTCGCCGTTCGATATTTAAAATTGATGACTATTATACTCATACGAAGACAAGGCTGAATAGCGAAGCGACCTCTTTTGTCATTGGGCTGAATGCATGATGTCTATTGCCAGTATGATGGTTAGATGTACGCGAACTTTTTGAAAGAGTGAAGAGTTTCTTTTTAATTACTTACTGGCCTAGGGCTTTTTTAGCTACATTATTACCCTAGAGCGTTAATTGGTTACCTACAAGCCCCATTTGGGGGTAATAAGGACCTACTTACCGAATATGAGAGATGTAAAATATCATAATGTGCAGTGAAATATTTTTTATCAGGTTATTGATATGATTCTTTAAAATAAAAAGAATCTGAACCAAAAAATTAAACAGTCTCATTAAAAATGAGTCTTACGGCCGTTTGAAGAAGAAACAAATTTTAATTAACCTTATTATGGTTTTAACCTTGGTTGTAATTAATGTCTCTAGCAGCACCAGCTTAAATAAAATCTTTAGTTTGAATCCATGGAGTACCAGGAAAGAAAGGACGGAGTATATTTTTAAACTCTTGTTGAAAATTACTATAAAATATTTTAGTAGTTATCGTTCATGTCAAAGAACAACACATAAATATAAATATAACTGCCCACTACGAGCACTACGACAGACAGAGTAAAAGCAAAACAAAAAGCCTTGAAGACCACAAATAAATGGGAATAAAGTTTAGTTTGCCATACCGTAAGACATAAATGTGCTTAATACAATGAACTTTGTTGAACTGACTATCATTAGCAGCCTGAAAACGTCCACTGCTGAATATTTTGTGGCTTAATCCTCCCTCAAAGAGCGCATTTTGAGCGGCTGCTCGCCTCCTGCATCCATCGGCTCCCCGCAGCTTCCACCAGGTCGTCGGTCTACTTCGTGGGAGGCCAGCCTACGCTGCGTCTTACGGTTCGTGGTCGCCACTCGAGAACCTTTCTCCCCCATCGGATGTCAGTTCTACGAGCGATGTGGCCTGCCCATTGCCATTTCAACATGCTAATTCTAAGAGCTATATTGGTCACTTTAGTTCTCCTGCGGATCTCCTCATTACGGATTTTATCTCTGAACTGACTTAGCACTTAACATAGTGGAATCTGTCCAAAGATGAATAAGCGGTAAAACACATAAACCAGAAAAGTAAAAATATAGCTTATAGCAGCAACTTTTGTTAAAGCAACTCAAGAGCTTCCCATGTCTGGTAATAAAATCATTCAAAACCACAATAGATTCTTGAATAAAATGGTTAAATCCTAAATAAAACCTACACGACTATTATATAGTTAAAAGGTCGATATGAAAGTTCCTGAACCAGTTTACTTTGGTAAAAGCGCGTTTCTTCCATACGAATCAACTTCACTGGCTTAGGTTGATGTTGACACGAAAACTTTACTTCCCTTTGGAAATTGTAGTCGACAAGGTCGGGTTCAGTGGATAAGCCTATGGATATAATATATCCATAAGCTTATCATATTTACTGCTTCACATAAAGTTTCGTAGTAATAACTTTTAGACCGTCAACTTTGATACTAGTTGACTGCAGGCATGATATTACTATGTCTTCCTTCTTATAGGTACACTCGTGTGGGCTAGTGGCTCTGGTGTCCGAACTTTGTCATCAGTGTTCTGAATGATTTGTCTAAAATGAGCAAGACGTTCATAAACAAGTTAAGTACCTATAAAAAATTAAAAAAGATTATGCGAATCAGTATCACACAGATTCTGTGTGAAACCGATTTATTTATTTTGTTTATTCATTTATTTTTATAATTAGTTAGACGGAGTTAAGGTTAATATGTATTTCGCAATGGGGAAGAAAGGTTCTCGAGTGGCGACCACGAACGAGAAGACGCAGCGTAGGCTGGCTTTCAATAGGTGGACCGATGAAGTGAGGCCTATTTCCAGAAATAGAAGTTCTCTTTTTGATGATGATTACGATGAGAAAAACATTCCATCAGTTATCGGAATTCCATAGTACAAGCTTTGCTTAATTTGGCACTAGATGGCGCTACGTGAAATATCAACAAATATTTATTTATTTTAACACCCCTATTTTTCCATTCTCACGTTGACACATCTCACATCAATATATTATAGCATGTACATATTATAATCTCATATTAGTGAAATAAAGCTAAATGTAAATGAGAACGAGACAGCGATGGGATGCTTAAAATTTAATGCAAATCGAAAGAGACTTCGCAAATATATTCACATTAACAGAAGCATATTAGCATATTAGGTATTAAACTAAACACCATCTAGAAAGCAATTTATACTTCACGGCACCAAAACCCCGGGCATCCATTTTGTTAATCTACTGTCGCCTTCACTCACAGACTCCGCAATTTCATCAAGTAAATCTAAAATTCGTAGCTACATGGGTTTAGCCTACGCTTGTGCACGTTCCACCAAGCATCTAGTTAGCTCGCCGTTAAGCAAAATGATTACCGAATGAAATTCTGATTTCCATAAGAAAACTTGAGAGCGGAGTTTCGGTTACGAGAAAAATTGGGTCATTTTCTTTTGGTCTCACGGGATCCCGGGAACTAGATACGTTCAGAGATGAAATTTGAAAGTTGTGGTTTTTATGTTTATATCTAGAGCTATCCATCTTCATTTTCTTTAGGCTAAATTGCTACCGACTCGAAGACCAAAAATAAATACTTGCCCTTAACAAAGATTTAAATGTAAAGTGTTACAAAAATATTGACACATTTACCTTTTTTGATTATTAGAAAAAGTTGTATAAAAGACAGGATAAAATTTTACTTGCTAAAAGCCAAATTCTTTTTCGAGGAAACATAATTCACCTTGTTTACAGTTGTTTGCTTACTTTATGTTACGATTGGTTGACTTTCCTGAATATTTATTCAGAAATTAGTTATGGAGCTTGTTAAAAGAAATTTTGAATAGATGTACTATATAATATATTATTGTTACAGAAATAGGTATCAATGGGATATGAAGTGTCAAGTATGTGTTTAAAAATGACTTTTTTTTGGTCTCATTATCTCACTTTACATGAACCATGGTTTCTGTTAGAGTCTAACAGAAACTAAACTATTAAGGCCCGATTTCACCAACGTTTATTCCAAGTATACGGCTATTCCTTACTCCTGGATACAGCTAATTGACAAATGAAATTACACATAAAAGAGGCCATTTTGATTGTATCCAAGGAATAAGTCTTATTCCTTCACAAAATTGGTGATATAAAGGCTATATCCGCGTAACTCGGTTGTTCTCGGAAAGTTATACCTGGAATAAAATTTATTCTAGTTTGGTGAAATCAAGCCTAAGTATTTATGCAAAGTTAATAAGTAAAAAAGAATGTAATCGTAATCGAACTGGTACTGGGCCCGTCATCATCATCAACAGCCTGAAGACGTCCACTGCTGAACATAGGCCTCCCCCAGAGCACGCCACCTTGAGCGGCTGCTCGCCTCCTGCATCCATCGACTCCCCGCGGCTTTCACCAGGTCGTCGGTCCACCGAGTGGGGGGCCGGCCTACGCTGCGTCTTCCGGTTCGTGGTCGCCACTCGAGAACCTTTTTTCCCCATCGGTTGTCAGTTCTACGAGCGATGTGGCTTGCCCATTGCCACTTCAACTTACTAACTCTAAGAGCTATATCGGTCACTTTAGTTCTCCTGCGGATCTCCTCGTTCCGGAGCATATCTCGCAGGGAAACACCGAGCATAGCTCGCTCCATAGCTCGCTGCGCGACTTTGAGCTTACTAATGAGGCCAACAGTAAGAGACCATGTCTCAGTTCCATAAGTCATCACTGGCAACACACACTGATTGAAAACTTTCGTTTTCAGGCTCTGCGGTATTTTGGACGAAAAGATAGGACGAAGCTTCCCGAACGCTGCCCAGCCGAGTTGGATTCTTCGCGCCACCTCTTTGTCGAAGTTGGACCTACCTAATTGGACAATCTGTCCTAGGTAGACATACTTGTCGACAACTTCGAGAGTATCGTTCCCAACAATTACCGGTATAGGTGGAACATGAGCATTAGACATGATCTTTGTCTTGTCCATATTCATCTTAAGACCAACCTGCTGGGAGACTCTACTGAGGTCGTTGAGCATGGTGCTAAGGTCCTCGAGCGATTCCGCCATTATGACTATATCATCGGCAAAACGAAGGTTAGTGATGTACTCGCCATTTATGTTGATGCCAGATCTTTTCCACTCCAAGAGCTTGAAAACATCCTCCAATGCGTTTGTGAACAGTTTCGGAGAAATAACGTCTCCCTGTCTCACGCCTCTTTGCAATGGAATTTGTTCCGTACTCTGGTCCTGTAGTCGGACTGACATAGTGGCCTTACTGTACAAACACTTCAAAACTTCGATATACCTATAGTCAATTTGGCATCGCTGCAAGGACTGCAGCACCGCCCAAGTCTCGATTGAATCGAAGGCTTTCTCATAGTCCACAAACGCTAGGCATAACGGCCGATTATACTCTTCGGTCTTCTGTATAATCTGGCGCAGCGTATGGATGTGGTCTATGGTGCTAAAGCCTTTTCGGAAACCGGCTTGTTCGGGAGGCTGGAATTCATCAAACCTGCGTGCGAGACGATTCGTAATGACTCTCGAAAACAGCTTATACACATGACTCAAGAGCGAGATGGGCCTATAGTTCTTCAATAAGGTGTTATCGCCTTTTTTGAAGAAGAGCACCACCACGCTCTTGTGCCATGCCTCTGGCGTTATACCTTCAAGGATGACAGAATTAAATAACTTCTGGAGGACTAAAAGTACCGGTCTACCACCCGCTCTCAGAAGTTCGGTCGTAATTCCATCTTCACCTGGTGCCTTGTTGTTTTTAAGCTGTTTGAGGGCCATTCTAATCTCGTACAGGCTGACGTCCGGGATATCTTCGGTATAGTGTCGGACTAACTTGGCTCTGATGTCCTGAGCTGTGTCAGTAGCGGGCTTACGTGTCGAGGTGTATAACTGTCCATAGAAGTTCTCGATCTCTCTCAGAATCTCAGGCTTGGATGAAATGACGCTACCATTTTCGGTCTTCAGTTTTGTCATTTGGTGTTGCCCAATAGACGAATCCTTTGCGAACACTTTAGAGCCTTGGTTCCGCTCAATTGCGGCCTCAATACGTGAAGTACTAAGAGCACGCAAGTCGTGTCGCAAGGAACTCCAGATTCGTCTATTGAGTTCACCGTAGGCTGACATATCAACTGAAGACTGCAGCTTCATTTCGCTCCGGTCGGCCATTAGCTCAAGAGTTTTTTCTGAGAGCTTTTGAGTCTTCTTTCGGCGTTGGGTCTTAAAGAATTTCGATCCAACAGCTTGGACAGTTTCCACCAACCCGTCGTTTAGCTCGTCCACTGTGTTACAGTCGGCTAGGCACTGGAAGCGATTTTGGAGTTCCAGCTGAAAGCCTTCGGGGTTTTGGATTTGGACAGGATTTGGACGGAGCGTAGACTTCACCAGACGTGACCTTTCGAGCTTAACATTGATATTCAATGTGCCTCTAACAATACGGTGATCGCTACCGGTTTTCACCTTGCTGATCACAGAGACATCATCGAATATGTGCTTCTTGGTCGTCATGATGAAGTCTATCTCATTTTTAGTGGAACCGTCGGGACTTATCCACGTCCACTTCCTGGATGGCCGCTTCTCGTAGAAGGAGTTCATCATAAAGAGTCCCTCCTTCTCCATGAAGTCAGCCAGCCTCTGTCCTCGAGGGTTCCGCTGCCCGTATCCAAATGGCCCCACTCTCAGCTCATCGCTATTCCTTGTGCCCAACTTCGCATTGAAGTCTCCCATCACAACGGTGAAGTATGTTTCGGAAGTATGCATGGCTTCGGATATGTCCTCATACATAGCTTCTACTTCATCGTCTGAGTGTGCCGATGTCGGCGCGTATACCTGTATAACCTTCAACGAATACCGTTTGGTTATTCGGAGTACCAGGTACGCTACCCTGGCCGACACACTGTCGACTTTGACCACGTTGTTGACGAGAGACTTGCGGACGAGAAACCCGACACCCCCTTGGGAGAGTTGGTCTCCCTCCCGGTAGAAGAATAAGTTACCGGAATTTAGGATTATCGTGTCCTGTCCCTGTCTTCGGACTTCTGACAATCCCATTACATCCCAGCGTAACTTACCCATCTCCGCCTCTAGCTCGACCATCCTTTCGTCAGCCTTCAGTGTGCGCACGTTATGTGTTGCCAGGGCCAGGGGTCGTCGTTGGGGTTGGTAGCCGGGCGTCTGCCGGGGATTCTTCGCACCCCTTGCCCTGCCGTTACCGTGGCCGCTACCGTAGCCACGGGATAGCAGAGCTGCCGGGGACTGGGGGCCGTTTTTATTTGTGCTTGTCATTAGGGGGGGGGGTTTGCCATAATCACCACGCTTGGCAGGCGGCTTGGTGATCGCAGTAGGTGAAGATTGATTGCCACCAAGACCGAGGGGAACGCTGCGACCCATTCCCTGGATATTCCCTTAGCCGCCTTCTACGGCACCCACGGGAAGAGATGGGGTGGTCCTATTCGTAACCGGGACCACACGGGACAGTTTGGTGAAATCAAGCCTAAGTATTTATGCAAAGTTAATAAGTAAAAAAGAATGTAATCGTAATCGAACTGGTACTGGGCCCGTAGTCTTAATAAAATAATTACTTATTACGATTTTTACACAAAAGGGTTTGCAATATTAAATTGTGTCATAAGAGCCCGATATAATGTATTTAGGGTGAGAGCGATTGTTTGAATCCAGAGTGATGCAAAGGATTCTAGAGTAGAATCTTAAGCGTAGCGAGGGATTCAAGTTACCAACACACTCTGCTTTTCACCCCTCTCTATGAGTAAAATAAATAAGATGCTAAGTTTTGTTGGTATGTTTCAGAAACTAAATTAGGCTTTGTCCCATGCCCAAATATTGCTCAATATTAATACGACATAATGTATGAAAAAAAAGAGAAATATTGTTATGTTACCTACCTACTACTCAAAAGCTTACACTCAACATTTCCAATACTTCCATCTCGATTTGCGTGTTTATTTTTCGATAACTGACAAAGCTTATAAGAATATAGATTTCATTCAAATGTATTTATTTGTTTTATTATAAGTAAATCACCAATGTTTGTTGTGCAATGTCTGTTTTATCTCGTTTCAATTAATTAACGAACTAGCCACTGAAAGCAGTGGATCTGTCAAAGTCTTGGACGTATCATTCATGCATATGCCCAATGATCAAAGTAGCTACCAGTCCTTTTATTATGGTTCTTTTGAAATAAAAAAACCATAAATTCTAAGAACAGATTAAGCAACACCATTCTATTTTGCTCTGGTCTAAATATTGGTATGCATTAAACAAAGATTGAGTCTCTATGTTTGGTACCGTTTGTTTGTTCAGGTGAGTGTATCCGGATGAGGACTTTGGTTCTCTCTCTAAGTATTTTGTTTGTTTGACGGTAATGGAGATTTGTAGATAATTATGTTTGTGGGTATCGATTGTTTCTCATATTTGTTAAGCTAGACTCATTACTTAGAACTTATCTAGATAGCGAATCTAAATTATTGCGAGTGAAATTGTATGATTTTGTATTCCAATGTTCTGCTTCAAAGTTCTGAGCGTTGTGTCTATCTTATAATTCATATTCTCCTAGGTCCGTATTAGTGAACTACGCTCTCAGTAGTCGGTCGGTGCTCGAGATGTCCGCAGTGGTAATAACTGCTACTACAGACACAGTACACCCGCTACAGTATAACCGCTGTGGAAATCTCGACTGAAAAGAGATATCAACAAAGAATTCCATTCAAAAATTGACCGCTTTATTAATGAAATCTCGACTTATGTACGAACTGACGACTGAGTATCGTTTTGTAATATGGGTTTCAGTCTGAGCACGGACAAATACACTATTCCACATATCAAAATTGCAGTTATAATTTTGGATAAGTTCGTCATGATGTAAGCAACTTAGGTATGTACATTCACACTTTCAATTTAAAAATCTATATTATCTTTAAATTGACCATCTTTTATTTCAGCTATAGCAGTTGAAAAGTATGATTTCCCATTGATTGTTGCACCGCGTAAAATATTATGCCCAGAACAAAACGTCGTGTCATACCTAAACGCCAAAAATTGTAGTGAAAAAGGTTTCAAAGGAGCAGATGATATTATTATCTTTGTAAAAAAAATTATTCACGGTTATGATTTTATTATTTAAGCTATTCCATATTTTGATCAATTTGTAAGCTAGAAATCATAAAATATGACATGAAAATTGATCAAATCAATAGTTTCTTAGATTACTATTGATGTGCTAAACTTAAATTTCCACCGCTTGAGCTGTTTAATGTAAACCGGTAAGTTTAGTCGCGCCACGTTACCATCGCGCCTGCCACAAATCAAATACCTAAGAACAATTACCTACATTATATTCAATATCAGGTCTTTGGAGTTTGGTTACAGCTGAGAAATATATTGAGTACCAAGGACATTTAATGTCACACATACCATATAGATGTCTCCAGGGTAATACCCTCAATGTCAAAAGTCGGATAATTTCAAATATAGACCTATTTATTAACTATCTCATAGAGTTTAACTATTAATTGCCATCTCAGATCAATTATGCCGTACAATGTTCGAATTAGATGAACGCTGGTGTTGTTTACTGTTTAATTTTATACAGCTTTATTAAGCTTTATTCTATTTATTTATTTATTTATTCATCATAGGAAAACTTACAGCCAAAAGGTAAACAATAAAAGAAACTAAGCTAATTACAAGTTTCCACCTATAGAAATTCTTATCAGAATAGAAAAATCAATCAATCAATTTTGTTTTCTGTAATGGTCTATATGTTATCTACGAAACAAAACCAGACCTAAATAACGCAATACACATTGCGTACTGTTAAAATATTTATTCCACAATACAAACAATGCTCTAAAACTTTCACTGGAAACCTTTCCGTATTCTACCGCACTAAACTCACTTTTATGTCACCTCCGAGCGAGAAAAGAGCCCTTAAGGGCGGTAAACAACTTAGAGAATTGGCCTGCGAAGTGCAAACGGACAAACCCGAAGGAAATCTGGTAAACCGACATACTGAATTCGTAATGTTTTTGTTTTCATACGGTGACAAAATCAAGAAAAGCGTGGTAGTTCATACATGTCAAAGTTCATAATACATACCTACACACATCGTCGACCTAGTTGTTATTGTTACTAATTAACATCAAAAGACATATTTATGGTCAAACGCCCGCCGCGAATAAACAATAATGCAGACAAATATTCTGAATATGAGTTTGTTACAGATTTCGACCACCGTCGTTTGAAGACTTCACTGCGGATGATACTATATTGGATGCAGATACGGGAGCCACGGTGCTGTTCGAATGCAGAGTGACTGCTTTGAGAGACAAAACGGTAGGTATGAGATAGAGGTACCAATTATTATGACTACATGTTGCAATAAATTCAGATTCTTTTTTCAAGCATCTATGATCTAGCTGCGTTTTTATACCGTATGGTTACTCTTGCGACTGTACGTGCTCTAGTCTGTGTTATTTAGTCTGAAATTCATTCTCTACTTGGTCTGTAAATCAAATCAAACTGTATACTTTTTCACTTGGAAAGTTTATAAAACTTACAAGATGCAATTTCGTATTTTGACTAAATTTGACGTTTGACTGTCACAGGGAAAAATTTTTGCTCTCACATAAATAATAATTAAAATAGTAATAGTGGCCCGAGAAACATAATATAGTTCCCTGGATTTTGTACCAGAACCTTGTTTTTGTGCAGTGTTGGTTTTTAGACAAAGCCCAATACCAATCAGCTGATTTGGCTACTATAATATTTACAATTGTACCATGTCATGAAAATGTCAGACAATGACAGTTTTTTCACGATAGTATCTATTTTTTATGCTTTATTCTTATGCTTCCTGTTTCCCCTTTGCGAGAAGAATATTTCACGCCTGAAAACAGCGAGGATGAATCCTTATTGCCGCCTCCGCCGCCACAACCTGTGCGGCGTAGTAGGCGGCCACTGGAGTTGGAACCCGCGAGGCAACCTGCCTCTTCACCGCAGTCAATCACCACTCAAACGATTTTTGACTCTCAGCAAAATACGGCTAATCGGAATAGTGATCAAAATTCATTCCCCAAGGTCGATGTGTCGTTGGGAAATAGTGAAAACGCGCCTGAAAACAGCGAGGATGAATCCTTATTGCCGCCTCCACCGCCACAACCTGTGCGGCGTAGTAGGCGGCCACTGGAGTTGGAACCCACGAGGCAACCTGCCTCTTCACCGCAGTCAATCCCCACTCAAACGATTTTTGACCCTCAGCAAAATGCGGCTAATCGGAATAGTGATCAAAATTCATTCCCCAAGGTCGATGTGTCGTTGGGAAATAGTACTCTAGTGAATTGTAACCAGTGCTCTCAGCCCCGATTTTTCAAGGGTATACGTGGGCTTAAAATTCATGCAGGTAGGGCTCACCGTACAGCTCCTGATGTTTCACTACCTAAAATATCAAATGCCTGCCCAGTTCAAGATTCGTCTACTAAGCCCTTCTGGCAAACACTTAGTGAATTTAAAAATAATTTACCAGTAGTTCGTCGTATCCCGCGCGGAGCACGTTTATCCGTAGCGCGATGTCTTATTGAAGATTTGAAAAGTGCGATATCTAATAATACGCTTCAGGCTTGGGAGCACTTACTAACTTTCCCTTTCAGAATTTTACATGTTTCGAAAAAACCTTTGGATACGTCGTCACTTACCAGCAGAATTAAAAAGAACTGTTTGCTAAACTCAAATTGCACCCCAAATTTTTTTATCACATCGGGTCGAAATTCTAATTTGTTTCCTTTTCCCTCCATATCCTACAGTATGGTTGAAAACAGATTAAGTGATGGCGATATAAAAGGTTCAGCTAGAATCCTGTTCTCCAACGACACGATCGCACCCAATACTCCTGAAACCTTGTTGGCATTAAAAGACAAGCATCCACCTTCAGTAGCAGATCTTAACGTGCTTTCGCCCCCAGACTTGACTGATGATATCCCTGTAGCAACGCCTGAGGACGTAGCCAGTGCGCTTGGTTCCTTTCCAAGCGGTTCGGCAGGCGGCCTGGATGCTCTCACACCTCAACATATTAAGGACTTAATTAGTGGAGGTAGTGGGGAGACCGGCGACGCTCTGCTAAAACAGTTAACAGCTTTAACTAATTTCATGCTCTGTGGCCAAGTCAATAGTGAAATACTCGAAATCTTATATGGGGCAAATCTCTGCGCACTGCTAAAAAAAGATGGGGGTATTAGGCCAATTGCTGTTGGTACGTTCTATCGTCGCCTCACAGCCAAAATATGCTGTAAACGTATTAGCGAATCACTTCGTGAATATTTCCAACCCGTCCAACTAGGGTTTGGTTCACGCGGGGGCTGTGAGGCGGCAGCTCACGCTTTAAGAACTTTTCTATCCAACAAAGGAGGAGAGGTGCTACTAAAGGTGGACGTAAAGAATGCTTTTAACTCAGTAGATAGAGGCACTCTTTTGACCGAAATAAAAGACCAAATTCCCCATTTATACAAATATCTTTGGCACTGTTATGGAAAACCTTCAAAATTAATTTACAAAAACAATTTTATCTCTTCAGAAGTCGGTTGCCAACAAGGTGATCCGCTTGGACCAGCCATTTTTAGCTTAGCTATACATCCGATCATTAATAGTTTGAAATCTAAATTCAATGTATGGTATCTGGACGACGGAACTTTGGGAGGCGATGTGAGCACTGTTTCCAGAGACCTAGAGCTTTTGATATCAAAATTTGAAACTATAGGTTTAACGCTTAATTTTTCTAAGTGCGAGATCTATATTCCAAATTCAGTTACTCACAAAAATGACATAATAGATATATTTCAGAAAATAGCCCCAAACATCATAGTTTTGAAAGAAAGTTCACTTCGTCTTCTGGGATCCCCAATCTTAGATGAAGCTTTGCCAGATTTTGTTGAAGAAAAAATTCAAAATTTTCGATCAGTTTCGGACCGCCTATTCAAAATTAATATACATATGGCTTATTTTATTATTCGCTACTGCCTTTTTGTACCTAAATTCATGTATGCCTTGAGATGTTGTCAACTTTGGAATCAACCTTTACTCTTACAACAGCTTGACAATATCTTAAGAGATACTCTCACCGCCATTCTAAATACTCCTTTTGATGATCGTACATGGTGCCAAGCCGCACTCCCGATCCGGATCGGTGGCCTTGGTATCAGAAAAATTTCTAGTGTTTCATTACCAGCTTTCCTCTCCTCAGTCCATAGTACCCAAAAACTAATCTCCGCTATTTTATCACCCAGTTTGTCACACTTTGACATAACTTACATGGCTGAGGCTGTAGATACTTGGAAAGCAGCTTGTCCAAGCCAGCCATTGCCTAAGACTCCCAATTCGCAGAGGCAATGGGACGGGCCCCTCTGCGAGATAGAACGAAACACTTTGCTTAATACGTCTGTTAGTTCCGCAGAGAGTGCTCGCCTTCTTGCCGTATCGCGATGGGAGTCCGGCCTTTGGTTGCAAGCTTTACCCTCAAAAAATATTGGAAACCTTTTAGACAATAATACTTTTCGATTGGCCGTATCTTTGCGTTTAGGAGCCGCTTGCCAAGTCCCTCACCTATGCCTATGTGGCGAATTAGTCGACCGCCTTGGTTACCACGGTTTGGCATGTAGCAGGAGTGCTGGACGTATTCCACGACACGCCAGCCTGAATGACGTCATTCGTCGGGCCTTTGTCAGTGCCGGCGTACCGTCCGTTCTCGAGCCGAATGGACTTATGCGCGATGACGGCAAGAGGCCCGACGGAATGACTTTAATACCTTGGAAGATGGGACGGCCATTAGTATGGGATGCAACTTGCGTCGATACTATGGCACCGTCCCATCTTCCCGAAACTAAACATCAGGCTGGTAGCGCTGCTGCTAAAGCTGAAAACCTCAAACGGCGCAAATATGGAAGCCTTGACAGAGGATACATGTTTGTGCCGTTTGGGGTAGAAACCATGGGACCGTGGGGACCAGGCGCTTTTGAAATATATAGGGACTTGGCAAAACTTTTGGTGGAAGCGACCAGTGACCAGAAGGCTGGCTCTTATTTTGCACAAAAAATCAGCATTGCCATACAGCGTGGCAATGCAGCCAGCCTTCTGGGAACATTCCCCTCTGCCAAGGGTCTTTTTGATAATTTATGAGTGTAAGATTTTTTATGTAAATTGTATTAAAATTTGTACAAGGTTGAAACTACAGTGAATTATATTTTATCATTCAAGTATTTTGACTCTTATTCTTTGTGCACCATTAAATCATGTAAATAAATAATAATAATAATAATAATTCATTTATTTATTAGACCAACTAGGGTCATAATCACACATTAAATAAAAATAAAACATTAGATACAATTTAATAAATAGGTAGTTAAAATAAAAATATGTCATTAAATAAAATAGTCACTAAACTTTTAAAATTACATAAAAAAATCAATTTAGAATGTTAAAATAATAATTGAAAAAAAAAAAAAAAGAATACTAATAACCTAAAAACTAATCTTGACTCCGGTCACCAGGTGCACCATGTTACAATGGTACACATACTGACAGTCAAAACGATCAGCAAGCGCATTTAGGATACTGTTACGGCTGGCCCGCACTCTCCTCACTATGTGCATCTTTTGCGCATGATTGTGTGGAAGCAATCCACACGGGTTTCGGCAAACATCCCCGACGCACTGCAGAAGCGAGGCAGCCGTAAGAGTACCCTAAATGCATTGTTGTACTGGACGCGTAAGGCGTTGTACTGTTTCAGCGTATAACTCACCCACAGACTGCTCGTGTAGAAAGACGTACAAAATGCCCTGAACAAAGTGATTTTGACGTCCTTTGAACAGCGAGCAAATCTGCGTGCTATCATATTAGCTCTAACAGACAACGCCCTACGCTCCCGTTCTATATCAGCATCATCCTTCAGATTTTAAACTATCATGGTCACTAACACTACTACAATATTGTTTATTAACGGGATATTTACCATGTATATTATTTGTTTTGAGTTGCCGATATTTCGATGCTGTTGCAAGCACCATGATCACGGACGGACTGATAACAATATGATATCCCGTTAATAAACAATATTGTAGTAGTATCATCCTTCAGGTCTGAGGTCACAAGATGCCCAAGGTACTTAAACTTTTGAACTCTATTTAGAGGACAGCCGTTAAGTCTTATTGTTGGTATATTACCTAGACATCTACCTCGAGCCCGAAAGACCATGCATTCACTCTTTTTAACGTTGTACAACAATCCATGGCTGTCAGCATATTTCTCGCAAATGCCCAGCAGCCTCGAGAGCCCGCATACAGAGGCACTGAGCAGCACCATGTCATCCGCATAGCTAATGTTATTGAAACATAATCCGCCAATACACACCACACCAGCCGACGTGCGTGCTGCTCAGCTTCCCTATCAGCGCATTGATATACAGGTTGAAAAGCTTGGGAGAGGTTAGCCCCCCTTGCCTCACCCCGCACTCCAACCTGTAAGGAACCGAATAGGCCCCCGACCACCGAACGACGTTGACCTGGTTCTGGTACCAATACTTAAATATGCGTATTAGTTCTTCTGGCATTGACGTCTGGTGCAGTTTTTGCCACAGTATATCATAAGAAACCAGGTCAAACGCCTTCGATAAGTCAAGAAAACAAGCAAAAATAGGCGTGCTCTTATCAGTGTAGTACTTGACAGTTTGCTTTAAACACAACACAGCTGTTTCAGTGGAGAGACCAGACCGAAAACCAAACTGGTTATCATGAATTTGTAGATATTTATCCAGCTGAGTGTTAAGCAAACTGTCCAGCACCTTAGAGATAACTGTAGCAAGTGAGATCGGTCGATAATTACTCTTGTCACTAATATCACCAGTCTTGCTCTTTACAATCGGCACTACCACAGTCTTCATCATCTGCGCAGGCAGGTAGGAGTGTCCCACACACAAGGTGTAGAACAATGCCAGCACCCTAGGCAGATGACAACCTGCATATTTAAGGTGCTCAATACTAAGGTCATCATGGCCAGGAGACTTACCCCGTGACATAGAGTTGATTACTTGCTTAACCTTTTTTGCCGTGAATCGGGCATGGACCTCCTGACCACTACGACTAGCACTACACACAGACTGCGAAGGCCCCAAAGGTGACTTCACGGTAAAATGTTCCATGAACACGTCAGCTATACCCGTCGGCTCACTGACACCGTTAACGCTCACAGGTAAGCCCGGCTTACTATTTAGTTTGTTTGTAGACTTCCAGAAACTACGAAAGTCATGTCCAGAATGATGAGAGGCTAGGATGTCCATTTTAATCTGATCACTATGGTTTTGACACCAACGCAATCGAGATTTAAAAATCCTTCGACTTGTGTGCATCTCATTCCAGACATGACCATCGCGCGGTCTACCATACAACACCCATAGCTCAAACTTATGCCTAGCCTCCCGGTGTGCGTCACGCACATACATAGTCCAGCCAATAACCGGTTTCTTATTTTTTAAAATACTCAATGAACGGCTATCGCTTGCTGCCTGCAAATGTTAATACATGAACAATATTATCGTACATTCTATCAATAATATATCTATGGTCCAAATTATTACATACATAATCACTGCATTTACATAATTCATTAGGAAAGTCAATTAATCTTAAATTATCATTGCACAATTTACTATACATGTCAATTTGTTTTGGATTTCTTTCCCCCCATCGTATATTATTATAATTTTTGTTATTACTATTTGTTTCATATAATTTTGGTCTAATGTTGCCTAAATTACATTGCATTACAAGGGGAAAGTGATCGGACCACAGTACGTCGTACATAACATATATGTTCACCACGGTTTGCATGGCAGAGTTACTGACTACACAGTGGTCGAGCCAGCGTAAAGATTTAACAATATAACTTAGGCCCGATTTCACCAAACTAGAATAAATTTTATTCCAGGTAAACCTTTTCGAGAACAACCGAGTTACGCGAATATAGCCCTTATACCACCAATTTTGTGAAGGAATAAGACTTATTCCTTGGATACAATCAAAATGGCGTCTTTTTTGTGCAATTTCATTTGTCAATTAGCTGTATCCAAGAGTAACGAATAGCCGTATACTTGGAATAAACTTTGGTGAAATCGGGCCTTAATGGTTTAGTAACGAAAGTTAGTAGATGATAGCTACTATTAGTATAATCTCTACATCTAGCTAGATGATGGACAAGTAATACTTCCTATGTCTAATTTATGTTTTGTCGCCATCATGAAAGAGGAACCTTAAGTAAAAATCAGTAGCTTCACATCAACAGCCGAAAAACGTCCACTGCTGAACACAAGCCTCCCCCGTAAAACGCCACTTTGGACGCTTATCATAGGAAGGGGTTTTGACATAGTCACCACGTTTGGCATCAGGCGGCTTGGTCATCGCAGTAGCTTAGTAAATAACTGTTATAAATGTTATAGAAGCTGGTTTAGTCGGGTTCTTGTATATATTAATACCATACATACAATAAGATACCTTGTTGGACCATGATTAATGTTTATTATCGTTTGTTTTAGGTGTCCTGGCTCAAAGTCTCCGACGACGAAAACTTAGAACTGCTTACTGTAGACCTAGACACACACACGGCTGACTCAAGGTAAATATAAAATACTCAGCGTACAACATAGGTAAGGTATAAAACCTCAGGTACCCAAGGATTAAAATGAGAAGCCAAAATAATATTTTTCGCTTCTTTTGTATAGTATCTCCATTACATCATACTATTCTTCATTATATTCATAACCTACAATAATTTTAGTTAGACTAAGCATCAAATCAAACCATCAATCATTCATATCAAATATTTTATTTCATAAAAATATTGTTACAAACGAAGAGTACAAATTAGAACCGCCATTTTATAATTACTCGAATAGCTGGGCCCTTATAAATCCCTAAACATTAAACCAAAAAAGAAAACATAAACTCCAATATGTCTAAAAGGGTCCTGCGATGCACGTTCACCCGAGACTGCACCACCAGGAGTAGAATCCGTCCCTGAACTAAGAATAAACTTGTGTCTCAGGGTCCGGACTCCACTATCCAGTAGCAACATAAACGAGGAATATGCATCGCAGTCCAACATCTTGATGTTAAGGCACTGCCTTATACCTGCATTCGGTACATTAGTAGCATTTGGCGACATTGTGCATTGCTTCCAAGATTTACAAGTTGGAATAGTATGTTACAGTGATTATAAAAATACATAGACAGACAGTGATGTAAGTCTACGTTTAGACGTTCTGGCGGATGGAATGATAATGATTTACAATTTCGAATTGGTTCCTATTTTTGTCTTTACTTTTTTGTACTAGCCTGGAATATTAGTATTAGTAAACGTTTACATTATTCATTTGTTAAAGGAATTTCTAAGAAACAAACCTTTTCGCTCTACATTGGTTTTGGAATGTAATAGACAGGTTAAATCAATTTTGTAAATGTAGTTTTCTTTTTGTATTTTAACAGATGAATTGGATTGTGTTACTTAGACTTTGTTCTACGAAACCAGTGAACCAGATTTTAGCCTTTTTACTTTGGGGTGGGTTAGACTTTTTGTAGGACTTCTAAAACTTTTCAGACTAAATGCGGGTCTTTTGTCTGGGCCTTTGTTAAACATAGTGCCTTATCTGAATAATCGTTTTAAGACTGATATTAAAAAGCTTTTTTGCTGTGTATTTTGTCACTTCGTAACCATATCGTTTAAAGACCAAAACTTGGATCCAAAAGATGATACCGGGCCATGTTATATGAATTTGCTAAGAAATAATACAAAAAATATCATCAACAAAAAATCAATAGATAGAGGATATTTTTTTTATTTTGGAAGTAATGCTTTATTTGAACTTACACATGTTTGCAAACTTAATATATTAATAGTAACATAAATAACCTTGTTTTTCATTTATACGTTACGTTAAAGTACCTCTTTGCACAGGTATAGAGTAGACTTAGCAGGAGAGAACTGGAAGCTGGCGCTGTCAGACGCAAAAATCCAGGACTCGGGAATTTACTGCTGCCACGTTTCCACACATCCACCGATGCTGAGAAGGTTTAAACTGACCGTGCACGGTAAGTATCTAAGAGAAAGAACTCTGAACGCTGAGCTACTTAATCACTAGGTAAAATATTTTTTAGACACGAGTAAATGATATTCGCCATTTTTAATAAAAGACGAAAACCGACTTCATACACTTTAATTTAACATTTAGAAGTACTTGGAGTTAAGAAGTTTCGTTGTCAATCTCCGAAGATCTTCATCAGTTCTTTAAACTTACATGGGACCTTCGCGTCTTCTACCAAACAAAAAATCAGTAATTTAATCTATAAATCTTGGAGAAATCAATGAACATGCATAAAAATACATACAGTCAATACATACTAATGACGTGACGAGCTAGTCGTTCGCATGGTTAAGCGTCACGGTCTCCTCCTTTAAAAAAATAGATTAAAAATGTAACTACATACCACCTCTCGTCCCTTTTAGATACCTACCTACTTACCTGCCTAAGTATTACTATAAAATTGCATTGGTAAGTTTAAAAGAAAACTAATAAAAATCAGCATGCAGGTTTTGGTGAGAATTCGTTTTCATTGATATTTTTTATTTAAGCGTCCATGAATAAGAGATGATTGTTTTTACTTCCAAAAATAATCTCTTAACATTAAATTTGTTATAAAATTTACATAAAAATGGGATGCCTGAATATGCCATAATTGCAATTTTTACAAGATCTCACCATAATTTACATGAAAAAATAGGAACCCACGAACGGTTTGTCCAAACTTTATAATTTCTTTCCGGCAAAGGCCCAACAAGACAAACGTGAGTCGCGAACATAACCAGCCAGTTACGGCGGAGAGCAACTAAACTCCTCTTTCGAAACTGTTTAACTTTTGTTGTTGAAAATACCCATTGACTTTTACGACTGTTTCGAAGAACCGTTGGGAACAAGCGATGGTGACTCGATGGTAGAACTTGCTACCATTGTTACATTGGTAATGTTTATTTTGTTGTAAAAAATGCAAGGATTAGACTATAAAGCGCATTGTTTTTATGTAATCACTGGCAAAACTGGCCGTGGCTGTAGGCGCGTGGATCACAGTTTATAATGATTCAGGATCATAGATCCTTCCTTTTACTTTTATAACGAAAGATATGTAACGCAATTAAAAGCCGAAGGGTCAAGCAGTCTATAAAAAATCCGTGTAGACTATTTCACGCTGTGTAGTACGTTTTAGTTAGTTATAAAAATATAATTATAAAGGTGCTATAACTGAAATACAAGACGGACGGCCATCTTCGATTGACAAACAGCTCCATGCCTCCTTGGGTCTCCAATTTCATTTATGATATTCTTGTATTTATGAATCTAGAAAATAAAATACAAAATAGCATAACGCCTGTCAATAATGAATTCATTTAGCTTGCAGACACGCATATTTTAGGTATTAGGGGAACTTGGGAAGAATGTACTAAGAAAATAATGAATAAAATGATGATGGCTGGCAGAGAGTAGTGGAAGAAAAATACATAATGCACCAACTCCAAATAACATAGGGCCAGGACTAGAAGAAAAAGATGATGATAAATTACTAAAATATTATATTAATTTTCTAAATTCAAAATATTTATTACCAACTGCGAATGAGGTTTTTTTTTCTATTTTTTTATGGCAACAAAATAAGCTATATTTTATTTCCAGCACCATTAATAAAAATGTCGAAGGAGGCCTTTCTGGAAACAGGCGAGACGCTGTCCCTCAAGTGCTCAGTGCTTCATCTTCATCCTGGAGACACGGATCCTATTCTACATTGGTTCAGGGGGAGCAATACTTCGCTGGATGAAACTAGGGGAGGAGTCCTCATTGAAACGGACTACTTAACTCTTACAAGTCACTTGCAGGTAATAAATATAGTGATAAATGTAATGAATAGATTAACTCTAAATTCTTTGAAAGTAAACATAAAATACATCCACAATTGGCCCCCACATTTTATTCCGTCTAAAAGGAATTAAATTTTTATTAACTGTCTTATAAACGCTTGCTTCGTCTAGGTATTTATTTCAGAATATTTCAGAGTTTGTTTTGTTCAATAGAGTATTCGTCTAACGTAGCTTATATAAAATCAATCCACATTCGATTGTGCTTTCATCAAAAACAATAACATTTTTGCGTTTTAAAATTTCAATAATTGTGATCGGTTCGGCCTTTATAAAAACTATTGCACTACAAAAACAATAATAAGACAAAATGTTGAAATTTCGAGACGATGAGCATGAGCCGAAATATATTTGTAATCTGAATCGAAGCTGTGCCTTCCGTAATGTAGATACATAAAATACAAGTCATGTCTGAAAGCAGTCGCGAACACCCCAGAACGCAATAGTGACACTTCCAGTGTTACAGATGTATATGTCTATATAATTTACAGGCTACGCGCGACTTCTTTCCACAATATCAGATGGGCCATTATGCTTGTTAGCTTCCTTAAACACTAATTAGGTACAGTTATTGATAAGATCGATAAAAACAAGCACATACAAACTTGCCATAGAACAATTACTAGTATTAGAACATTGTTATACTAATCTGTCATTCAATTCAAACATCCGTTTACACTTTGTTTATTGACAAATGTTGGTGTTTGGTATTTCCAATAACTTTCCGGTTAGTAAAGGTTACCAAAGTAATTCCCTTAAAGCATTACTGCTACCATTCCAACTCATCAGACTTAAATAGCCTAACTAACTTTCCCTGACCCAACAAAAACTAACTTATCATCCTGAACGTTTAGGGCTGTCACACTCCATATATAAAATTTCAGAAGTTTTAAACTTGTTCTAATCAACGAAGAACTTTGTTTAATTTTATTTAATTCTATACAAGTTGTTAATACACAATCAGGCTTTTTAATGAATCAGCTTAAATGATAAAAATGGTGGTTTGAAATGCATGAATTCATGCTGTAAAAATATTGCGGTTTGGCTCTCTAAGCTTCTCTTATGATGAATATCCATATTCGAAAACTATTCATGTAAAATTGTGAATCATACATGTACGTCAGTACAGTAAACGCAGTACGACTGTCATTGACATGTACCCAGTTACAATACTTTCATCTCTGTCTCTCACGCTCAACGAATTCTAGCATGTAGGTATCATTACATTTTTATTTTTTATTTTATTATATTAATGTTTAAGAGAAACAAACAGTACTATAAGTGTTTAACATAATTAACTACTCTTACTTACACATAAACCATGAGATGTGGTGAGATGTGGCCAAACGCTGACCCATTAACAATAAATAAAAAAAACCAATAAAGTTTCTACATATTAATAAATCACGAATGAAAAAACACCCTATTGTAAGTGGGTACATACTTAATCCATCCCAATATAAAATGTTGCTTAGCTAAAACTTAGTCTTAACTCTAAACCTGTATTAGCAATGTATTAGTAAGTTTAACTAAAAAAGTTTTGATGTTAAAAAAGTGCTTTCGCCAGCCCTAATCCCACCTGCCTGACCTCAGCCGTCGCCTGACTCCGACTGTCCTATTTACTACAGTTTGTGTGCGCCGTTAATTTCCACAAAGGAGACGTTTAGACGGAGACGTCTGATTTTAACACGTGCCGCTGAAATATGCAAACTGCTTTAAATTGTAGATATATGGATATTCCGCTTTATTTTAAATGCAAACCTAGTAATATGTGAAAGTTTTTTAAGGTTCGACCAACTTAAGCGCAAATATTTTTAAATTTAAATTTATTTTAAATAACAGATGTTAAAAATGCAGGAATCGTATATTAAAGCGTAGACAATCACTGAAAACAAACGTAGGTAAGGTCGTAAGGTATAGGTGCGATACTGAAAATTTCATAGGTTCAAGGCCGCTTCCTTGTAGCTTACGTTACGAGCCAACTTGTTAAAAGTTGATGATGTTTCACAACCCTGTTAAACCTGTCCTTGTGTTTTACACGCGTATTTTTTAAACGTTTTAACAAAATAGGTACCAAATGAGACTTTATGATCTGATCACTCAGTCTAGTAATCTGATTACTAGACTGTGTGATGTCTCAGGATGACGTGCGCAGTGCAGTGTCACGCGAAACTTTATTGTTTTAAAGATACGAGTGATACTGCAAATGTTATGGGCGGCCGTGTTGCTTAACATCAGGTGAACGACTAGCTCGTCACGTCACTCAATCGCATAAAAAAAAATAACCTACTTTTTGAGTATCATATAGGTAGGTAGGTACACTAAGAGCGACGGTAGCCAAGCGGTAGCATGTGCGCTTCGTAACCTTGCAGCACCATGTTCGATCCTCGGCCCTGCACCAATGACTTAACTATCTAGTAAGTTATGTGCAGTCTTCGATGCCATCGCTCTGTGCCTCGCAGAGCACGTTAAGCCGTCGGTCTCGGTTGTCATAAGAACATCTATGGCAATCGTTACGGGTAGTCAGAAGCCTGATCTAACCATCCCTGTTACTGGTTCCTGATGGGTTGCGAGGTCTGATGGCGTCACTCGTGTAATTCTGGTAGCTCACCGTTACAGGTTAGATTGGGAGCTGACCCCAATGGGAAAAGGCAAAGAGGATGATGATAATAAGTAGGTACACTAATTACCGTTGATACATAAACTTCACTGATGGGTTTATCATTAAGTTGGTAAAATTATCGTCTTAGGAAGAATTATACACCTGCAGCGAGACCGTCCGCTTGCATAGGTAGGTATAGTCTTCTAGGTGTAATTGAATTCATTGGCATTATTTGAAACCAGGTACCTACTCCTGACACTGGTTATGAGTGGATCAAAATTTTTAAAATCTAATGCATCGATAATCTAACTGATACTATCCATAAAGATATAGGTAAATAAGTCCAAATCAAGATGACATCATTCGCTTGATACTATAAATTAATAGATATATAATAATCTTGTTTAAGTCAAATCGGGTAACATTTGACCACATCATTTCACATGATGACATGATGCCACGCTATGCTAGAATTCAAAACTGGTTCTCAAGTTATATTTATGTTCCTTGTTATCAAGTGAAGCTGCCGGATCACAACGTTAATTAATCGGGGGTGGTAGCCAGGCGAGCTCCAGAAAATGCCATATCACCATGCCGAAATGATCTACCGTGACATGACATTTATCCTGGTAAAACAGCGGCTTAAAATTATAAGAAGTGACTTCTCATCAGTCTCCTAGTCTTATACTATACCTAACACCAGTAATTCTCGCCAGCTACCGACACACCTGAAACCCTCCCGGCTCACTAACTCCACCCCATCCTCCGGTCTAAATTACCGTAATATATTAGCGGCTGGAGTGTAAGTGGTGACTTAAATATTCCCGCCTCTCACACTAAGAGTACTTAAAAATTGCAATGTTATGTATTCTCCAATGATAATGTCCCAAATCTTATTAACTTGCCTGAACTCGGTCCAAAGGAATAATGGTAGCATTTCCGAAATTAAATCGTACAGCTTATACAGGTAGACATCCTTTACCAACCAAGGAATGTCAGACACATACCACACCTGTACGTCTTTTTTGTATTTTTTGTTATGTAAAAAGTCAGCATTCTGCCAGTACTACGTGAACTAATACACAATTTATTGTATCTGAATGAAATAACTTGACAAATTACATATTTACCTATTACATCCTAGACTGCATCATCCAACGCAACGCAACGCAAAGCAAACTCAAGACGAAATAATAAAGAAAATCGTCTAAATTCGTGTCTTTATAGGCGACGGTAGCGATTTATCAGAGTTATAAAAAAAATTGCTTAAATTGATGACCTGGTCAGAACCACGAGGAGCCGATGGGTGCAGGAGGCAAACAGCCGCTAAAAGTGGCGCTCTTTGGGGGAGGCCTATGTTCAGCAGTGGACGTCTTCAGGCTGATGATGATGATGACTTAAATTGATTTTGTATATAAATAACAACAGATAATAAACACAAACAGATAAATACCGCATAGGCATAAATTACGCGGTGGTTTTTTTTTTGGCGGTAATTCGTTTTTGATCGCAAATTTTGAAACAATTTCACGGGATTCATATTTTGTTTATCTTCAAACTGTCTATAGCCCCTTTTTAAGATTTTATCAGCATATAAATTAAATCAGGGTTGATCTATTTGTAATAATTACTTTAAAATCTGTATTAGCCTCGACGTTTTGACTGAGATACCTGTTATAAGACAACGTTAATTTTTTTGGTAGGTGGCTAGACTGAAAATGGACGACGCTGGCAACTATACGTGCGCTTTAGAGGCACCTGTTCTGATGAAGGCCATAGCCAGAGTTCACGTATTGCAAGGTGGGTTATGAGTAGTTTTATTGTTATTGGAATTTAGAAACATCTTTATCTCTTTTTACACTTTCACAATCACACTTTTTTATGCACTGTCACAAAATAAATCATTCTTCAGCAAAGTCATACTTGTATTATTATGAGGATTGATAATATCTTTATTCTAAAGTGAGATAAAAATCATAGCGCTGCCTGTGCCTGTGTGCTGTGTAGGTAATATCAGGTAATAGGAAAATTGGTACATAATTCGGTATGTAATATAGATTAGGCGCATATATTTTGATACCTACTACAAGCGAATCTATGTATATAGACAGAAGCTATACAATTTAATGAGAATTGAATAATCATCAACCAAACGTAGATATTGCTGGCACAAAATAATAATGTCCATTTCTGTACAGGTTCAAGTCTAGCAGAGCTGCAGAGTGGAGTGAAGACCACTACCAGCTACCTAAGTCTTCTCCTGACAACTCTGTTTATAGCTTTAAGAAGCTGGTTCGATGATATAAGGTGACCTACTTAGAGAACTTGTAGGACGTTTAAGACGTGGATTTGCAAGATTTTTGTATTAATATAATTGAATTTGGGTACCTAAGCTAAATACTACTTAGCAATGACACAAATCAAGAATTAAGAATTGACCGTAGCGTTACCAATCTGACTTGTCGGCTATCTATGTCTTAGTTGTTTTATAAGAACCTAATTTTTTTCATTGGAAGTATTTTATCTCAACTCAGTGATTATACGGTTCCCAAACAGGTAGATATCATCCTTAATAATTATTCTGGAATATTACAAAAAGTTATATAATTACGTTCAAAAATCTTCTTCGATAGTATACTGAGACTTCTCAAAATCGACCTCATCATCGCTTAACGTCAACAGTGAACGAGACCATCTCAGTCTATTCCAGTCATGTACAAGTTAAAAAAATGAGTTAACGAACAGAAAATCATATTCAATTCAATATATTTTCTTCAAGCTCCATCGCAGTTGAAGAAGAATAAAAAGTCAACATTGTGAAAATAATACGAATTACAAATTGAAGAGCCTTACTTAGTGTCAAACAGAATTTTCCAAGTCTTTTAGAGTTAATGGGCTTCGGGTGTGGCTGAAGTAACTCATAGCTAATTTTCTTTCTCTTCAGTAGCTGACATCTGAATGGAGTTAGAAAATGTTTAATAATGATCTTATATTACCTACTTTCAGTATCTTTTTCTAAAGGGTGATCCAATTTAAGTTTCCTAACTTTCATTAAAAGAAAAATACGTACTATGCAAAATTGTACTAGTTATTTATTTACTACTGAAATATTTAGTGTTTTTCATTAAAACAACAAAACTACAGTGGTCAAATGGCCGCGCCTGGACATTCTACAGGAGTCGATTCGTCTAAGGTAGTTTTCTGTGAAATCTGGGTCTTCGGCCACACTATCGGTCACAGCAGCAATATTCTCGGCTGAACGCACGCCACGATGATGCACACGGCTCACCCTATCTCCAATGCTTCCACTTTCTTCAAATTTTTTCACAATGTTGCGAATTGTTCGCTCAGTAGGATGATTGTTTTGACCATAATCTTCCCGTAAAAGTATATACACTTTTCTTACAGAATTGTTATTTCTGTGGTAACTGAACAATTTTAACACGTTGCGCCGTAGTTAAGCGATTCATATCGTAAATTTTATATCTTAAACTAGCATTTGACGTTTTTAAATACGCGCCATTATCTACAACTTTTTTGTTACAGTGTTGCCAATATAGGAAACTCAATTTGGATCACCCTTTATATAGATTTAGTTGTTTTTATTACAACTTTGACAAATTTATAAATTATAAAGGTACCTTTGCAGATTATTTCTGTGGATAGTTTTAACTACAACATTAAATTTGGTTAATTTGGACCCGTAAAATAAAACGCGGTATTGCTAAAATTACGGAATTGTGAAAATTCAAAAGCTGAGTAGAAACTCAGCTTTTGAATTTTCATTAAATAACTTATTGAATCATGTATGGCGTGAAAAATCTTGCTGATCCATTCTTAAAATATAAAGATCCTTACATGAACCCAAATACCGTCCAAGGATCTTTTAGGACCATTAGTGAGATTGTACATAACTGTATAAAATGTATGTAATACATAAAATACGACATATTTCGTGGATCTGGTTATGTAAGTATATAGGAAATTTATTTATCAGTGTTATCGTACCTTTATTATTATGTTAGTTTTATTGTTGTTGAGAATTACTCAAATTTTGTTTAATAACGGGATATTTACCAGGTAATTTATTTGTTTCGAGTTGCCGATATTTCAGTACTGTTGCAAGCACCATGATCACGGACGAACTGTTTGTTGAGAATTGTTAGAAATCTCCTTTTTTGTTACTTTGCATTGATGATTATGCCTTTTTAATGTGCCTCCCTGCATGATAAGTCTTGAAATTCATCAAGCAAGGAGGAGATTTTGAACATCACATATCACATTTTTCATATCATCTCTATAAATGAACTTACTAGATTATCAACTGCTGTGTAGCCACTGTATTCCTTGACAAGAAAAATAACTTTAAATTATTTAATTACAAGTAAATTATATCTTTCGTCATACTTAGTATTATTAAAGTAGCCTGTAAAAAATTATAATAAATGTCTATGTCTATACGAAAAAAATCATATCATTCTATTTGGAGGAGAAATATAAATCAGAGATTGATTACATATGTTTTCCCACAAAATACTTACGTTAAGTATACTTCTATTAACCGACTGGTTTGTATTTTTCCACAACTGATCTATTCTAACATATCTCTTCAAATATCACATATATTTTATTTTAGAGAAGCAATCTATTCACGATCCTGTAATGTCGTAATGCACTTAACTGTATATACATGATAATTATGATTTCTAAAACACTAAACTATGTCTTTACGCACTAGATTCTAGATAGATATAAAACAAATATTTACCTTAATAAAATAAGAGTATAATGATAACTAAACGCGTTTTATAATAGAAAAACATTTTAAAATAATCAATCGTGTATTTTATTATCAAAATATACTGTTATTTCTTTAATAAACGATTTTAAAATTTGTTTAAGGGGTGGTTTTTCAATAATCAGGTAAAAGTTATTCATTGGATAGACAAAATAATAAAGAAATGTAAACCGAATACTGAAAAATAATTGCTTTTGTTTTAGTTGGATTATATTTTATTAGACGCAATATTATTTTACCAGCTGTTGAAAAGTTGCCTCTAAAGATACAAAATTATTAAACAAAGTTTTCGGAACATTAAAATTTATCGGTGCTTTTGTTGACTGTTTTTTACGTGTAAATATATTATGGTATATTATATATATATCTAGTTTATAAATAATGTGCGATATTGGGACGGAGATAAGGATTTTTAATAAAATATTGGAATATACCTAATTTATTTGTTTCATTTGAACCTATATATAATTGTATAATCAACCTCGGTAAATATTGTGAGGATGCAAACCAACACCCGGTACAGGTATAGGTGTTGGAAGGCTTGAGAATGAAAACAACGCAACCAAAATAACCAATGGGAAATAGCTACCTTTTTAAATTAGGTATAGATGAATCACCGAAAAAGTTACATCACATTTGGCACTTATCATGAAAAGTCTGTAGTGGAAATAATTGACTTCAATTTCGTTTATGTTATCCGATTAGATACCTACATCAATATTGCTTACTTAACGGAATTGAAGAACTAGTGAAAATATCAATAACTAGCGGCTCGCCCCAGCTTCGCACGGGTATAATAGTTTTCGCAGCGCACGCGATGTAAAGAAAATGCTAGGTAATTTTTTATTCCTTGGGTTACATTATTGAAGTTTTAGTAAGGATCCCTACTTTTTTTGAAAATATAATATAACTTAAATCACTCGGGGATAGTGTAGCTTCCTAACAGTGAAATAATTTTTCAAATCGGTTCAGTAGTTTTGGAGCCTATTCAATGCAAACAAACAAACAAACAATCAAATCTTTTCTCTTTACAATATTGGTATAGATTTTTCACAATAATTATCTTGTGTTTTAAGTGAGGTCACACACACGTATGATTTTATTATTAGGCAAAATTTATTATAAAGTTTGATTTTTAGGGATTTATTTTTTATTAAATCTTGCTCTATAAGTGCAGTGTAATGAACCTCGGTAAATATTGTGGGGATGCAAACCAACACCCGGTACAGGTATAGGTGTTGGAAGGCTTGAGAATGAAAACAACGCAACCAAAATAACCGATGAATAATAGCTACCTTTTTAAATTATAGATGAATCACCGAAAAAGTTACATCACATTTGGCGCTTATCATGAAAAGTCTGTAGTGGAAATAATTGACTTCAATTTCGTTTATTTCATACGATTAGATACCTACATCAATATTGCTTACTTAACGGAATTGAAGAACTAGTGAAAATATCAATAACTAGCGGCTCGCCCCAGCTTCGCACGGGTATAATAGTTTTCGCAGCGCACGCGATGTAAAGAAAATGTTAGGTAATTTTTTACACCTTGGGTTACATTATTGGAGTTTTAGTAAGAATCCCTAATTTTTTTGAAAATATAATATAGCCTATGTCACCCGGGGATAGTGTAGCTTCCTAACAGTGAAAGAATTTTTCAGATCGGTTTAGTAGTTTCTGAGCCTATTCAATGCAAACAAACAAACAATCAAATCTTTTCTCTTTATAATATTGTTATAGATTATAGATTACTTTTATTATTCAGTGATCTCTCGAGGACGTTGACAAGAAGTCATCAGCTATCTAATAAAACGTACCTTATTCCCAAGCTTCTCGGCTTTCAAATAATCTCGCTCGTAATATTAATAATCTCTAGATAAAAATGGCGTTAATTCATCCGTAGACGCACTCCTCGAATGTTTTACGAAGAAAATATTTCACAAAGTTCATTTAGACTGTTAAGACTGTTCTCTTTGTCAAAGAAAAGGACAAAGATGAAACAAAAAGATTCAACTTTCTTCACTGTTAAGTTAAAGAGAATTTATAAAAAAACAACGTTTGTAGTTATACATAATTTTAATTTTGTTAATTTTCATTTTAATTTTCACATAGTACATTTTTTCATTTTTCTGTGTGGTCCTAGTGTGAGAAAAGGACCACCCCATCTCTTCCCGCGGGTGCCGTATTTAAAAGGGAATATAATATCCATTGTAGTAAATGGGCAACGCTCTCCTCGGTGCAATAAATTCTTCTGCGATCATCAAGCCGCTTGCCAAGCGTGGTGATTATATATGGCAAACACTATGATAAGCGTCCAAAGTGGTGTGTTATGGGGAATGCCTATGTTCAGCAGCGGACATCTTCCAGATAATGCTGATGCTGATGATACATAATTTACCTCCGAAATATAGTTGGCCTCAACTCTCAACATGGAGTTAGAAAAGATTACGATTTTTAATAAGATCAATTGATGTAACGGTGAAATTTTTTATGTGAAAATTAAAATACTAAGTTAGAAATAAGTACTAGTATTAAAAACTAACAATTGACACATCCTCTGTGGTGTGGTGGTTGAGCAGGTCGGCTCATAGTCCGGAGGCGGCTGGTTCGATTCCCGCGACAGGACAAGTATTTGTGCACATGAAAAAAAAGCGCAAATACTTGTTGCGTCTGTATGTTGTGGGACCATGGTCCTCGTAGTTCCTGGGTCCATAGATACAGGGAATCCCAGTTAGGCCCCAGGGTCTATGTATGTGATCGTTAGGCGTTCTTTATTTAATTAATAACTAAACTACCCTCACGTAATTACTATCATAATAACTAAATGGTATCCTACATAAAGCAAACTCTAACTCAAAAAGTTAACGCTGATGAATAATGTATTACTGTAGGTAGAATAACTGCAACAGTTTTAAAGAGAAAATTTACCTCCTGTTTTGAATATTAAAATTACAATCTCACTAGAGCTAAGCGAACCTGAGTGAGGGAAAGAACAGGATATAAAATGAGTTTGATGCCTTACCTCAGTAGGTAATTCGTAATGCTTTCATAAATAAAATAAAATAAAAATAAAATGCTAAAATATTTTACCTATCTGGCCTGCAAATGAAATTGTTATATTTTGCGTAGCATTTAAATAATTCTAAAAAGAAAAAAGAAAAAAAAGGAAAAGTAAATAATTATAAGGAATATTTTTTACTAATTGCATTAATTTAATGCTATAAGTAAAAAAAATCCTTTAATTTTATCCAAACTCACTATTTCACCATCAAGTAGACCTACGCTTAAGTGCATATGAGATATTACTAGTCCCATAAATTTACGTTAAAAACATAACTTTAATTTAGTATAGTTAAAACGCTTTATGAAACTGGTGGACAGGCACCGGCAAAATGAGTTTTTAGGCCCTAGTTCATTTTGGCTGTATTCCAACATTTCCAACATTCTGCGGATCCTGAAGTATAGCAGTATGAAAACACAAGCAGTAGATCAACTCTGTTGATATTATACAGTATGTGATCAAATTAGCGCTTAGTCCCCCCCCCCCCCCCCCCCCCGCGTGTTTATTTATATGTCTTTTAACACCCTATTTTACTCTGTTAGGGTAAAATAGTAAATAGTTTTGACTGGCCTGATAGCTCAGTTGGTAGTAACCCTGCCTTCTGATCTGTAGGTTGTGGGTTCGATTCCCACTCGGGACAAACATTTGTGTGATGAACATCGATGTTTGTTCTGTGTCTGGGTGTTATATTGTATTCTATGTATGTATTTACAAACAAAAAGTATCTAAGTATTACATCAGTTATCTGGTTCCCATAGTACAAGCTATGCTTAGTTTGGGGCTAGATGACGCTGTGTGAAATGTCCACACATATTTATTATTATTTATTTATTTATTTATTAGTTTTTAAAATAATTTCTTTTTAAACCTCAAAATATCAAGTCACAAGTTGTATCAAGTCAAGTTTGGACTGAACGTCATCTTTTATTCAGTCGCTCTGGACAAAGCCTTTTATTAATATTGATTATTGATTGATGATTGATAATAATAATAAATTGCCTTTATGTATTTGTAATAGTTAACAGATACATTGGAAAAGTGTAAATAAAATTATTTATTTATTTCTAACTTTTTATTATCACAGCTTTAGTAAATTTCTATGATAAGAAAACCAGCTCTGCCACATCTCTTCTAAAAAAAACAATTTGTTATACAATGACATCAACCATCACAAACACACAAACACACACACACACACACACACACACACACACACACACACACACACACTTCAACACCCAGAAGACGTCTACTACTAAACAGAGCCACAGCTGTTTTACAATAATTGCTACACAATGTTGTAAAAATTATAACCCGACATGCAAGTTTGACTACTGCACTATTTATATACGTAGTGCCTTTTTACCTAAGTGCTTAATTTATGAAACAGAATACCTAGTTATTACTATTAATTTGCATGCCCGATGCGAAATATAAATTTACGAGCGAACACTTCCTATGTCAAGAGTTTATTTGCGTTGAATGGATGAAATGTTCACTATGTCGGAAAAGTTACCGATAAATAAATGGGAATAAACTATATTTGCCCGCAGTTTAGATATTATCAGTGTTGGTTCAGCAAATCAAATGTTATCTGACATAATGAAATGCTTTTGTGTTCCATCCAGCATAAATACAGTATTATAGAATTTGGAAAACGAATAGACATTTATTGGGGCAGGCGTGACCTCACATAAATTCATCTTTATATAGATTACTAGCATCGTCCCCTATGACATTTGGTCGAACACCCCCCACCTACCTCTTACCGTTTCCGATTTATGAGCGTTTCCATTTTGTATGGAATTTTTATTATTTTGTATGGCAACCCTAATTTTTTTTCATTTCTCACGTAGCATCCCAGGGTTTATTACAACTTTAATTAAAGCAGGTCACCCATCCGACTTATAGTTTCCGAGAGCCGTTGAGCAGTTCCATCTTGGAGACGACTTCCTGGTAATGTCAGATTTTTCTGGTGGTCACGTGACTCATCCCTATCCAACCCTATACTTGGTTTTACCCCACCGTACCCCACGGCCGAGATCAATTATGTCAGTCAATAGGTATCTATCTATATGGGTGGGTCTTTAACTTTATATAAAGTAATGATAGGTAACTCCGCTATTAGCTGCATGTTAGTGGAGTTACATTAGTAGTCTTGTATCTTAAGTGTATGAAACACCTGACAATGAGTGGAACACCTTGCCGGCGTCCTTGTTTCCAGCTAACTATGATCTGGGTGTCTTCAAGTCGAGAGTGAATAGGTAGGTATCTTCTAGGCGAACATGCACCATCGTAGACTGCGTCATCACTTTCCATCAGGTGAGACAGTGGTCAAATGCTTTGCCTATCAACAATAAAAAAAAAACCTCAGTGACTGAAGGTAAAAGTCTTCAAGCAGTGTGATCTCCCTATTATGACATAAAGACTCGTAAACGGTGCCTGTATGACTGACTAATCTTCCGATCTTAAACTGTTCAGCGATCTAAATTAAAAGGGCTATACTTTAAGTTTATTTGGAATTAAAACAGAGTGTATTAGTTACGTGTAGATAGTTATTAAGTTAAGTTATTTAATTTATTAAATCTTTGGTTATGACCAAAGAATATATAATTTCCTACTATAAAAAAGTTCATTAAAATATGAATTTGGTGATCCACAACGGAGAAATGAAGTCATTGACATAACCCGAAAAAATTGCAAACTGAAATCGTAGTGAGCAACTGTGAAAATCGTACCATTTTCTTAGATTTTTTCAGGGTTTTATTTTTGCATGGTAATAATTGTCTGAAAAGTTTTTAACAACGAATGCAAATGCTTGATATTAAAAAGAAACTTATAGATAGATACAAAATGCTTTGTTGCACAAGAGTAAACCACATAGGCGAATTTAATGCTTAAGTTCGCAACATTAAAATAAGTAAGATTTTAATGTGGCATACTTCAGCTTTGTCTAAAAAAATAAGGTTGATATTCCAATAGCACTTAAAAAGTGCTCGAGTATTTTACTGCTCTCTCTGAATTGACCTTTACGCGTAACGCGTCAGAAGAGCGGCGATACAGCGATATAACGAGCAGCAGCTGTTTAAGGAAGGCTTATAGCGCTATGCAAGCTGAACTACACTCTATAGCGTTGCAGCGAGAGTCGCTATTTACTTAAGAGACGTCGTGGAGTAAGACTTCTGTACGTAGTAGGTACTATTATCTATTCTGTGCTTATACATAGACATAGGAGAGAGTAACGAAAAAGTTCTAGGTCTGGGGTCTTATACACCACAAGAGTATTTAAAATAAATAATTAAGTGGAAAATAAAGTTGTGTGTGTTTGTAGATATATACACTGACTACAGAAGGAAATTTTAATAAACACGACGATACGAAAAGAACGACTTGTATACAAAATAAAATATAATATATATTTCTTGACTAGTTTTCTAATAAAGTTTTATTTACTGTTATGAAATAACAATAAATCAATTAGAAACCAAATTAGGCTTTATTCAGCAAAAACTTGACATGATATGTATTGACACCTAGAACAGACATTAATGGACAACTCGAAAGAGAATGTGCAGACTTAAAAAGTCTACTACATTCTCCCCCACCAATCTAGTGAGACAACTCATAATCCTGGAGATAATTAGGAAGTCTCCGGTTTCGAGAAGAACGCCGTTCAGGTGGTGTTACAGGTGGAGCAGTTTCTGTAGAGACGAATGACGTGTCACTCTCAGTTTCTGGTCCCCCTTCTTCAGGTGAAGAAATTCTATCTTCATCATCTTCTGTATCAATTCCAACAGGAGCTAAATGTCTATTCGAGACTGTCGTTTCCCGGCCATCACTTAATCTGACAAATGAGTAGTCAGGGTTAGACTCTAAAAGTTCTACCTCTTCAACAATCGGCGAATATTTATTGTTTCTATTATGTTTTTTATAGAGAACGGGTCCCGGTGTAAGGAGCCAAGTAGGGACTGAATGTCCATTGTTAGATTTTCTATTATGTGTGAACATTCTTTCATGCGGAGTTTTATTTGTGGCCGTACACAGCAAAGATCTCATTGCATGAAGGGCCTGGTTCAATACTTTTTCCCAATGTTCAATTTCGAGGCCATTTGATTTTAGGCATAATTGAACTGTTTTCCAGATGGTTCCATTGGCTCGTTCAATTTGACCATTTCCTTGAGGGTTATAAGCCGTTGTACGACTTGTTGATACTCCTCTGCTATGTAAATAATCCTTGACTTCTTTTGACATGAAAGATGAGCCACGATCCGAATGGATGTAAGCTGGCATTCCGAAAGTGCAAAAAAGTGACGACAGATGTTTCATGACAGTTGCAGAAGAAACGTCTTGACATGGAAATGCAAAAGGGAATCTTGAAAATTCGTCAATTACAGTAAGGATATATTTATTAGTTGTAGATGATGGTATAGGTCCCTTGAAATCAATATTCAACCTCTCAAATGGCGAGGTTGCCTTTATCAAACAACCATTGTTTTTAATAAATCTAGGTTTCACAACTGCGCAAACTGGGCAAGTATTTATGATCTTCCTGACTTCATCTATCGAATACGGCAGGTTTTTACTTCTGACCCAGTGAAACATTCGGGTTGTTCCCGGATGGCACAATTCATCATGCAATTCTTTTAATTTCGATTCAGAGTGTACAACTGCGCAAATACGTGATAAATCGTCAGCTGCATCGTTTTCTTTACCAGGTCTGTAGACAATGTCATATTTAAAACATGACAATTCTAAACGCCATCTTTCTATTTTTTCATTTTTTATTTTACTTGAATGTGTGCGGTCAAACATATATGAAACTGACCTTTGATCTGTGATTAAACGAAAAGACCTCCCAATCAAATAATGCCGCCACTTGCGTAGAGCTTCTACGATGGCGTAGGCTTCTTTTTCAATCGCAGGATGTCGTTTTTCCGATAAAGAGAGTGTTCGTGAAAAGAAGGCTACAGGGCGTCCTTCCTGAGATAATGTAGCCGCTATAGCGTTATCGGATGCATCTGTTTCGACTGTGAACATTTTTGTATCGTCTATAGCAAATATTGTAGATTTTGCTACGTAGCTTTTAAGTTCATTAAATGCCGTCGTGGCTTGCTCGTTTAATGGGAATGTTACATTATTTGCGAGAGTATGGATCCTTTCGGAAAATCTAGGTATCCATTTCGAGTAATGTGAAAACATGCCAAGTGCCCTTCTTAATGACGAGTTATCAGTCGGAATCGGCAAATTTATAAGAGGTTGGAGTCGGTCTGGATCTGGTTTAATAGATTTTTTTGAAATTTCATATCCGAGTAGGTTGATAGTATTCACTGAGAATATCGATTTGTCTTTGTTGATGGTAAGTTTGTATTTATCGACAGCATCCATGAATTTTTGAAGATTCTTGTCATGCTCGGGTTTATCCCTACCACAGATGGTGACGTCATCAAGATAGGCAAAAGTGTCGTTCAAATGTTCTTCTTGTATAAGCCAGTCCATAACTCTTTGGAAACAACTTACCCCATTTGTTACTCCGAACGGAATGCGACAGAATTGGTACAACTTGCCGCATGCTTCAAATGCTGTGTATTGTTTTTCCGACTCAAGGATGGGCACCTGATGGTAAGCGCTTTTCAGATCAATTTTTGAGTATATATCATATTTTGCTACTTCATTAACCGTTGTTTCTATATTTGGCAAAGGATATGAATCTAGATCAGTGAATTTGTTGATAGTTTGAGAATAATCTATGACTAATCTCTTTCGGTGATTTTCGGTTTTAGTAACAAGCACTTGCGCTCGCCAAGGGGATCTACATTCTTCTATGACTCCATCAGATAGGAGTTGTTTGATTTCGTCATCTATGAATTTTATATCGTCACTGCTATATTTCCGTGACTTCACCGCAATCGGCTTACAATTTGGTGTTTTATTGGAAAATAGAGGTACCGGTGGTACCGACGAAGCAAGGACGCTACATACTTGGAGTGGTTCTCTCATCCCGCCGAAAGAAATTTCTAATTTTGAGTGTTCGTCTAATATGTCATGTCCGATAATCACATCTGCGCAAAGATGCTTTACTATAAGCAGTGGAACGCTCTTGTAAATGTTATCATTTAATATAATTGTCGCTTCAAGAACTCCTTCACAATGTATGGTGTGCGTTGTCTGTGCCATTGTTATAGATTCATTGGAGTCTATTTTTGTGAAAGAGCAATTTACAAAGAAATCATGATTGACGAAACTTTTTGAGCTGCCCGAGTCAACTAAACCATTAGCTCTTTTACCGTTGACTGTTATAGTGACAACTGACTTTTTTAGACACGTAGGAGCAGCTGCAGTTATTACAACTCCATTCAAACAGTTTTGCGGAGGATCGTCAACAGCAGCATTTAGGGTGGTCTTGGGGCTCCTGCAAACGTTTGCGAAGTGGCCTTTCTTTTGACAAATCTGACAAGTTGCATTTAGTGCTGGACAGTTTTGACGGCGGTGAACTTTGTCTCCACAGAAAAAGCATTGTCTTGGTTGAAAGTTGTGTGAAGATTTCTCGTCAGAATTTGTCTTTGAACTATTTGTAGTTTTCGTTAATGCCATTACTAATTTTTCGCTAGGTAAATTAAAAGTTTGTGCATTGTTTGCTGCCCTTTCCATGGATTGTGCTTGATTGAAAGCTTCATCTAAATTTAGCGTTACATTTTCTAATAACCTCTCTCTAATTTTGTTAGATATCATGCCGGATATGAAAGCATCTCTAATAAAATCGTTTCTGTTACTTTCGGCGTCGACTGCTTTAAATTGACAGTCCTTACTTAAAAGTTTAAGTTGCTGTAAGTACTGATGTACATCTTCATGACTTAGTTGTTTACGAGTAGCTAAAATGTGTCGGGCATATACCTCATTTTTTGGTTTAATAAATATCTTGGTAAGGGTGTCTATTGCAACTTCGTAACTCTTACATTCACTAATGTATTCAAATACCTTTGGTGCCACATGGTTGATTAATAGTTGCAATTTAATTTTTTCGGTCATACGTTCGTCTCCTTCGTTTGCCGTTAAGAAGTTTTTGAACGTAGAGACCCAGTGGTTCCATTCTTGGGCCGCCGTCGGAGAAGATGGATCAAGGTCCAGAAAATTCGGTCGTAAATATTTTTCCATTATAGCCGATAGTTAGATAGGATATTAAGGAATATATTTTACATAGTTTTGCTGAATAAATTGTTATGAAATAACAATAAATCAATTAGAAACCAAATTAGGCTTTATTCAGCAAAAACTTGACATGATATGTATTGACACCTAGAACAGACATTAATGGACAACTCGAAAGAGAATGTGCAGACTTAAAAAGTCTACTACATTTACTTTACCTAAAAAAGTAGAGTAGCACTACTGTCATGCTAGAATACATACGTATCTAAAGTACCTACTGAAAGGAAGCACTTTGAAGTAAGTATGAGGTATAGGAGTTACGCACGCTACCTCTAGCTTCTAGCTTCCGTACATAATTCATCAAACTAGTACTGCGTTTAGAGACATTTAAAAAAAATGCATAGTAAAATACAATTTTCTTGAGAAATCTGCAGACTATTTTAATTCCTATTATGAATAAAGCGGCGTCGGTAAGAATAGGCGGCCGGCCCGCCCATTAATTATTTTCTGTAGGTGCTGTAAGAGCCTGCTAAGGCCCGGTTTCCACCAAAGCGGAGAAGATAGGAGACGAGAAGAGATGTGTGTTGAATAACCAATCAGATTTCGTTATTTCCACATCTTCTTTCTGCTTAGCTTCGGTGGAAACGGATCAAGCGGAGAGGTGAGGATATGTCTCATTTTTCTATAGAATTTAAGCCCGCGCGCGAGCAAGCGGCTCGGCAGGCCGGAATACTCTCCCCGTTCCCTTCTCTAAAACAAGACTTGACTGATTTCAAACTCTCATAGCTCACGTCTCCGCTATGCACAGCTCCTCTCCGCTTTGGTTAAAATAACCGGCCAGCTTCGCAGCACGTCTCCTCTCATCTCCTCTCCTCTCCGCTTTGGTGGAAACCCCTAAAGGAACATCCAAACAATAGGCAGCAGCGTTCTCCTTGGACTGCATTATAATCTAACTACTACGATCACTAAGATGCCTGACAAGCGTGATGATTATGGCAAATCCCCCTTAATTGCAATGGTGAAGTTATAACGCGATTTCACCCAAGGGTAATAAAAGACAAATTGGGCAATATTGAACTCTTTCCAGAAGTTTATGCCAAATACTGTAACAGGTAATAATGAATAACACTTAAACACGTGAAGAAGATCCATTTACAGTTTTAATGATGTCTTATGAACACACACTTTTTCTTGAAAATTTACTCCCAATGATAGAAATTTCCGATCCAGAATTTAATAAACTAGTAGATCTAAATCCCACACAGAGTATTTTCAACCATTTGGACAATTTTCCTTACCTATTAGAAAAAATGTAATTTTGACATAATTTTTTATGATATCATTCCTCTTTTGCCGTTTTTGTAGGCCATCAGAACGTGGGAGGCGCAAAAAACGTTTCCGGATTGTAATGAATTTTACGAATTATTTTACAGTTAAGAAAGTTCTTATGCGGCAAATAAAAATATTTTAAGGCTACATTTCTTAATTCAATTATTTAGTTTTACTTGCCGATGTTATGGAGAGAAAGCGGAGTGCCCGCAAACGCATGATGAAACAAAAAATGGTAAAAAAGAGATAAATCTACGCCGTCCAGTCAATAATTACAAACACAACGGTTATGGCGTATAGTAATAAAACACCTGTAGGTGAAACAGATAGGCCCTCTTTAGAAACAGCACCCAAAAACCCGAAGGTGTGGCTTCCAAATTAGTTAGTGGAAGATCCGAATCAATTTGATTCAGACAGCCTTCGCAGCCAACGCCTAATTTGGGAGTATATTATATTTACAATGACTAGTCAAACGAGATAATATTATTATGCTCATCATCAACACCCTGAAGACGTCCACCGCTAAACATAGGCCTCCCCTAGAGAGCGCCACCATGAGCGGCTGCTCGCCTCCTGCATCCATCGGCTCCCCACGGCTTTCACCAGAGCGTCGGTTCACCGAGTGGGAGGCCAGCCCACGCTGGGTCTTCCGGTTCGTGGTTGTCACTCGACAACCTTTCTTCACCATCGGTTGTCAGTTCTACGAGCGATGTGGCTGCCCATTGCCATTTTAAGTTGCTAATTCTATGAGCTATATCGGTCACTTTAGTTCTAAAGAAAAGCTTATCTCGCAAGGAAACACCGAGCATAGCTCTCTCCATAGCTCGTAGCGTGACTATTATGCTCGGTGTTTTTCATTCTCAAAAACAATTCATAACGAAAGTTATCTGGCAAAAACATTCTTGGATAGACGATGAACTAACTCGTGGAAACATCAACATTGCAAATATAGTACATTACTGCAGCGGCCACCAACAGAGGCATTGATGGACGAACGCGTAAATGTGGGCACACACATACGTAAGTCCATCAACGCCTAGTTGTGGCCAAGGCTTGTATAGTACTTTTCTCAAATAATGCGCGGAAATTCAAACTATCATCTATCATCATCGATTCTTATCAATTATCATCGATTCTCATCAATTCGTGCGCAGTGCAGTGTCACGCGAAACTTTATTGTTTTAAAATTCCGAGTGACACTGCAACTGTTATGGGCAGCCGTGTCGCTTAACACCAGGTGAACGACTAGCTCGTCACGTCTTTCAATCGCATAAAAAAAAAAAAAAAAAAAAAAAAAAAATTCTTATCAATTGTCATCAATCCTCACTAATTCTCATCAATTCTCATCAATCCTCATCTATTTCCATCAAATTAATGATAACACTTTTCTATAGCCTATATATTTTCACTGATTCTCATCAATTATCATCGATTCTCAACGATTCTCATCAATTTTCATCAATTAGCATCAGTTATCATTAGTTCTCTCAGTTCTCATCAGTTCTCATTAGTTCTCATCATTTCTCATCAGTTCTCATCAATTTTCATCAACTCTCATCAATTTGCATTAGTTGTCATTAGTTCCCTCAGTTCTCATCAATTCTCATATATTCTCATCAAATCTCATCAATTTGCATCATTTCTCATCAGTTCTCTCAGTTTTCTTCAGTTCTCATCTATTCTCATCATTTTGCATCAGTTCTCATCAGTTCTCAACATTTCTCATCAGTTCTCATCAATTCTCATCTATCCTCATCAATTCTCTTCAATTTGCATCAGTTATCATCAGTTCTCATCTATTCTATTTGCAAGCCATTACGAAAAGATTTTTTTCAATATAAAATTACACGACAGATTATATGAGTTTTGTATGAAATTTATTTGGCCGCTAAACCACGACAGATATGGATTTTCATACAACTTTTGCCGACCGCTGCAAAAAAAATTAAAAAAATTCCAAGCATGTTTAAGAAAAAAAAAAAGACCGTGTTGTCACCTAGAAAACTGGATGGATATCCTTCGATGATCGTTCACCCCCAAAATCTATTTACAGTAAAAATAATATTTTCTCGCAATTATCAGGCTGCGTAAGGAACCGGTACAGCGCTCCATAACTCAGATCGCTGACGTTGGTCAGAAAGCCCTGAGTCTGCAGTGGAACTGGGCTGGACATTTGGACACGTCTGCCGCATATCAGACGAGTTGTGGGCTAAACTCAGCACTCAGTGGAGTCCACGCAATGTTAAACAACGTTGAGACAGACCCAGGCGGAGATGGCGGGACGAGCTGGACTCTTACCGAAAGGATTGGCTGCAGAAATCTTTTTGACGGGGTGAGTGGAAGGAGGGTAGGGAGGCATTTGCCTTGGAGTGGGATGACCATGGCTGAATAATAATAATAATAAAAAGTCTGGAAGACCCATATTTAATTACAATTACGTGTTAAAAACCTTCAATATTGCGCTGAATCCTAGGCACGTGAGAACACACGGCTCTGTGTCTCAATTGACTATTCATGAGCCATCTGCCGGCTTATTACTTTATACGAGAATGAAAGCATGGATACGGCAGATGAAATTACTTCATGATTTTTCCTTAGTTGGTTTTCAAGGACACAGAAGAGCGTCCACAATGCTCCGGAGAGACATCTGTCCTGTATGAATGAACCCAAGGGAGTCAGTCCTATGTAGTTGCGAAGAACGCTAATGCGACGCACGCTGTTGGGAAATTTTTTATTGATGGTTCGTCAGTTCAACAAAGAAGTGCCATAGTATATTCCATGTGAAACCCCTATTTCTAATACTAACGTCATTGATATACTATAGGTAATGGCTAACGTCCTAAGGGTGGGTTTTTTTAACCCGTGGTTAAGGTAACTAATGATTAAAAGTTCTAAGAGAAGGTTTTTTCACCGATAGTTTAGGTAACCAATGGTTATAAACTGTAACAAATTCTAACCAAAGGTAAAAATTTGTTAGAGATTTTAACCATTGGTTACCTTAACTATTGGTGAAAAAACCCACCCTAAGAAAGACCATTGCTTATTACAGGTAGTATAAATATTATAAATAAGCAGTGTGAGAATAGGACCTGCGTCCCATCCCTTTCCGAGGGTGGACCACGTCCTCAGGCTGCCAATGTGAAGTATTCTAACAACCTGTTTTTTACCTTATTTCCTGGCAAGTATTGGAAAAAGTCTTTCTATTCTATTCTATACATGTTATCCGGGAGCCGATGGATGCAAGAGGCAAGCAGCCGCTCAAAGTGGCGTTCTATGGGGGACGCCTATGTTCAGCAGTGAGCGTCTTCAGGCTGATGATGCAGATGATTGCGGTCCAGTTTAAAGAGAGTCATTTGGAAGCAGCAACGTAGTTTTGTAGCTAGTTGGATACCCTAGGGCCGCCTACGTCTCCAGCACGGCTCGTAGTGATTAAATTTTTGTTGTTTTTTAATTATTATTTTTTGCTTTAACGGGTCAAATAATATCAAGTTACTGCATTTTATGAATTTGTTGCGTTAGCTGTAGAGAGGTTATAGGCCCGTGGTCATCCAACACAAACTATTTTTTTTTTACAAGATTGGTCATCGCCTCGAGGATCCCAGAGCTTTATTAATCAGCGAGAGAAAACTTCCAGTATTCTGAGAATCCTATAAAGTAATTAATAATTTGAAACCTACAACCTAAATTTCTACCATTCTTTGGGAAACTATTTGATTTGGACAGTAAAAGAAAAAGTTTGACATAAAAAGACGGCTCCCAGTCCTCGGCAGCTCTGTTATCCCGTGGCGTGGGTAACGGCAGAGCAGGGGGTGCGAAGAATCCCCGGCAGACGCTCGGCTACGCAGCGTAGGTCGGCCCCCACTAAGGCTGGGCTTTTTCACCAATAGTTAAGTTAACCAATGGTTAAAAACTCTAACATATTCTAACCAATGGTCAAAATTTGTTAGAATTTTTAATCATTGGTTACTTTAACTATTGGTGAAAAAACCCACCCTAAATAGGTGGACCGACCATCCGGTGAAAATATAAGTTTTTATCACAGACCTAGAATATTTTCGTGTACCTACATCCTAAATCTATGGATTTTGTGGCTTACAAATAGTACGCGTTATATAAACGTAGAAAAAGAAAAAACAAAGATATAGGTACTTAGTCAATTTTTTTCATTAGATTAGTTTTCAAGCTAATAAGAAAAGAAAACATTTAAGGGATCAATTCTACAAACACACATAAACACACATAGGTAAACTAAAAGATCTTCAAAAACGAGCGTGTTCAGATTAACTACTTATTTCTAAATAGCTCCAAAGTGGCCAAAACACTTATCCTTACTAATAAATAATGAGCAGCGAGCCCCCACTTTCTACGAAACAAACGTGAGAAGGTAAAACTAAGTGAAAATAACTCGTGAAAAGAAGCCACAAAATGCTCTCATTTCGCCTTTAGTGCCATAACATTATACGGATTTATAAGCATCTGTTGTAGTGTTGCTATGAATTATGGATAAAAATATTTTTCCTTTGCTTTTGCAAAGAAGTTTGTTATTTTTGTCAGTGCATTATACTAGCTTTCTTGACCTCAAGAGCTTATTAAATGCGCACAGCATTCGACTGAAACAAATCTTCTTCATCTGTATATATAAAAATCAATTGCTGTTCGTTAGTCTCGCTAAAACTCGAGAACGGCTTAATGAATTTATCTTATCTTGGTCTTGAAATGTTCGTGGAGGTCTAGGGAAGGTTTAAAAGGTGAGAAGAATTCGAATAATTGCCGGGAAAACCCTAAAAACAGCCCTTTTCATTTTCCTATATAAAGGCAGTACGAAGTCTGTCGGGTCAGCTAGTTTCAAATAAAATGTTAGCAAATACTGCTATTTTGCAACAAAATTATGTGATCGCTTTGTATAATTCAATCTCAATTTCACATTGATTATTTTAGATTTGAAATGGAGATGGAATGAGAAGGGAGTTACAAAAAATTGCAATACCTACAATTCTGTCGACAGTAAACACAATGATTTCGAAATTTAAAATTAATAAGCACTCTCATGAATACAAAAATCCTTGACCTCATTCAAAGCTTTATAAATTAACGGGTAAAAGCGGTATGATCCCAAAAAACCCTTTTAAACGAAATTATAAGATAATTCGTTGAATTTTTAATTCGCTCTCGTCAACGGCGTCCTCGTCTGCTTAATAAACGAAACTTTATTTTAATCAAGAATCCGGGTTAAGTTTTAAATGTGGTAGCTATGCAGATGCTACGAAACCTTCTAGAAGGTGCAAGATCCAATTTTTATATTCAATATGTAATTATAAATAAAAAATATTAAATGTTTTATTATTTAATAAAAAAAAATTATTAACATTATCAGCTTTTTTGCATCCACTGATGATCATAGGCCTCCCCTATTAGGGTGGGAAGAGTGAGGGGGGATTCACCATAATCACCACGTTTGGCAGCCGTCTTGCTGATCGCAGTAGATTGTAATGCAAAGTTAAGAGAATGCCGCTGGTCCATCATCATCCTCTTTGCATATTCCCGTTTGTTATTGGGGTCGGCTCCACGAGAAAAAATGGGGTGGTCTTATTCTTAAACTGGGATGACAGTGGTGATATGTATGGTATGTTTGATGGTATTACTGATACCCATTTAAATTCAATTCCTTTCTTTATAATTCACCAATCGTTTGCCATCTGCTTCGACTCCTGCGATTTATCTTAGGCCTCTATCATTTAGTATAAAATTATAAGGAAAAATGCCAAGAAATAGTTCATTTTTTATACAGGTATATTTTATTATATGAGTATAATCTATATGTGCACATTATTTAAAGGTGTTTGTTTCTTGGAGGCCTTCTAATGCCTTAACAAATAAGGAAGACGTCACTCACTTTTCACGTTACGCTAAACAACGTAGGATATTCCTAACTTTAATCGTAATATAGAGGTACCACATAGACGTCAATATATGTGTGTTGCCAGTCATGACTTATGGAACTGAGACATGATCTTTTTTATCTTTTACTTTTGAGCTTACTAATAATGTAAGCTCAAAGTCGCACAACGAAATATGGAATAGCTCTTAGAATTAGCAAGTTGAAATGGCAATGGGGGCCACATCACTCGTAAAACTGACAACCGATGGGGCGAAAGGACGAAAGGGTCTGGCGACCACGGACTGGACCCAGCGTAGGCCAGCCCCCCACTCGGTGGACCGACGATCTTGTGAAAGCCGCGGGGAGCCGATGGGTGCAGGATTCGAGCAGCCGCTCAAAGTGGTGCTCTCTGGGGGAGGCCTATGTTCAGCAGTGGACGTCTTCAGGCTGTTGATGACCACATAGACGTTAAGCGTTTCATACTTTTTCCAAAAAGTTTGTTCTAGTCACTCATTCATTTTACATCTACGTTGACTTGCTTGCAACGAAGAACTTTGTTCAAAGTTAAGAGGAATTTTAAGAGGGTGTCGTACACTTCGCATATGTATTAACAACGTGAGTGGTATGTTTGAAGTATTCAAATGGCATGTTTCATAAAAGTAGAGTACCATACATACATGATTGCGGAACAACTTGAAATATGAAATTAGAGAATCAATTTGCGTCGTTTCTACTTAGCGAGTTATTATAAATTTAGACTAATGCCTATTTGCACTAAAGCTTGACAGCTTCTAAATTCATGGTTATCATTTGGGTAGACGGTGTAGGTACGTTCTAGAGAGATAAATGAAAACTTTTATTATCTATATTTTTGGGACTTTGAGTCGCCATCGACTATGTCAGCCCCGTCCTTGCTTGCATTTAATCTAGCTTACTTAAATAAGTTAATCAAAAACCATTGTGAATAGCGTCTTAGACGCTTCGCCCAATGACATGGACAAGATAATTTGTAGTTCACTGGCATTGACTCCGCATATATCACAATTGGGGGAGTCTGCCTTTTCCATAAGGTGTTTAAAATTGTTGAGAGCAATGTGCCCGGAGCGCAGGCGATGAGCATACATTTCTTTAGTTTGCTATTTGCAAACCAGAAGAGCTGTCAAAGTTTGGAACAATCCGGCATTAGTGGCTTATATTAAATCGTTAGATCGAATCATTCTAGTTTAGTTAAAGCAATACACATCAACTTGAGATTACTCGACAATCGAGCTAGTCTAGTATTAAAATAATCTATACTTAGATAATATTTTTTTCATATAACCGAATGAGCTGATAGTCGTTATCATCCAAAGCACCACAGAATTAATAAAAGTAGTAAACAAAATTGAAAATAACGAACTGGCTGCGCATTAGGTAAACAGATTTTTTATCTAAATACTTCTATACCTACCTATCACGTACCTACTTACAAAACTATGTATTCAATGAAACGTTTGTGAAATGAAAAAAAAAATGAAAAATTTATTTAAAATTAAATAACATAAAATAAATTTTTCGTCAACTTTAACATTATAAAACAGGAACTATGAATAATAAAAACGAAAAGTAAAAATTAGGTTGTGATAACGTTTAAATTAATCATATTTTTTCTTGACATCTTTATCTCTTTTGGGCAGCAACAGCCTAATAAATTTAACGATAACATAAATGCTAACAAATATGAGCGCTAGGAGATCGAGGTACAGTTTCTGGTACCAGGGCACCAAAAGTGCTATGGAGCGGAGGTGTGGGGCACCCCGAGTTTTAGCCACGTGCTCCACCCAGTGAACTAACTCATCACCCGGAGACGTTGGTCGATCGTGATAGACGACTGACAGCTCCTTCACTTTTGCACGGTATCTGAAATATAAAAAATGTTTTTTACAATAACCATCATGACAATTTACTCTAGAGTTGGATCATTTGCTTTTGGATCTCTCTAAAGTTCCAGAGCAGTAAAACGTTTCATTTTTATCATTCAGATCACTGACTGTGATAGCATACTGCATCCAGCAAAATAACCGCTGACTGCAGTAACTACTCTTATGTGATTTTTGAAAATTCTCACCTTAAAAAAAGGAAACATACGCAGCAAATGGTATATAATCTATAATTATACTAGGCATAGGTCTTCACTTTCAAACATCATAGATCATAATCTATTCCATATTTTACGTCAGACCCAACGTATATTAGGCATCACATCGTGTCTCATAGGACGTAAAAGGGTTCCTAGCCTCGAAGATTTCGTTGCCATCAAATGCAAAAAATCAGGCATTTCGATCCAACCTTATCTCATTTTTCCTATATTTAGGTCTAAAAAATTGTTGAACCGTACTTAAAGTAAATACAAAAATTAAGCCAAGGTATCATACTTTGGCTTTATTTTAGCCATTTGTCTTTTCTCTCGTAAGCTTCCACACCCGAAACTCAAAACTTTTATGAACGGAATGTTATTGATCTCTACCAACCTTTACAGCATCCAAAAATCATTAACACTTCCTACACTTGGTCTAAACCGTAAACGTACGATTAGGTGGACCAACGACCTATGCTGAAATCTGCGGGGGGTGATGGATGTAGGAGGTGAGCAGCCGCTCAAAGTGGCGCTCTCTGGGGGGGGGGCTATGTTCAGCAGTGGACGTCTTCAGGCTGTTGATGATGATGATGATGATGATGACGTAAATAGGGCGTGAAACTAGAGGGCGCTTCTAGTGTAACTTATAAGACTCAAATACTCGAACTCGAAGGTATGAGAATTACTCTATCACCATTAATCAGTTATTATTAATGACACTACTGTCTCTCATTTGTAGATCTTGATATTATTTAAAATCATTCTTCATTGTCTTATCATAATGATTATATTGTATTATGTTTGTCATGCTTACACTACATTGTCTGCATAAGATATAGTAAGAAGGAAAGCTTTCTACACTTTAACTGTCACGTCCAAAATAATCACACAAAACTATGGAATTTTTTATTGCTACTTTAATATACTATTAATCAGTAACAAGTACCTACATTATATAATATAGTATACTTTGTAGGTACTATACATTTATTCTGTGGCGTCAACTACATTTATGTTAATTTTAGGAATTATAATTATAATACCATGTTTAAATAACCGGTCAAGTGCAAGTCGGACTCGCGCACAAAGGGTTCTGTACCAGCAAAAAAATACGTTTGTTGTATGAGAGCCCCCTTAAATATTTATTTTATTCTGTTTTTAGTATTTATTGTTATAGCGGCAACAGAAATACATCATCTGTGAAAATTTCAACTGTAACTATCACGGTTCATGAGATACAGCCTGGCGACAGACGGACAGACAGACAGACAGACAGACAGACGGACAGCGGAGCCTTAGTAATCCGTTTTAGTCTTTGGGTATGGAACCCTAAAAAGGGGTAGACTGACTCTAATATCGTTAATTTCATACTGAGGACATACTTGGGATGATTTTATACCTACCTATACCGTACCATACTTTTCCAGTTATTTTGATAAACCAAAATACTACTAAAATTTCTATGGGTCCAATCTAAAAGTATATATATCCTTTCAAAATATAAAAAAGGAATTTGCAATATTTTTTAAATGTCGGAAGCACAGATTATATCTGAAAAATATAACAAATAACATACAATCGAATAGTCAGTTGAAAAATATAATATTTTTCTTTTAGAAATTTTCTGCCTGCATAATGAATTCCACATGGTACTTACGTTGGATCTCCAACCATTTCTTCAATTGCTGTTTTCAGCTTAGCAGGCGCGTCGTAGCCGAGAGGTACATGTTTTCCAAAACCCTTGAACACAGCTCTCTGGATGTTAATGAACTGATCCGCAAACAGTGGTATTCCAATAACTGGGACTCCATAGTGCAAACTCTCGGTAGTTGAGAGCAAACCTCCGTGAGTAACGAAAAGGACGAGGTTGGGATGAGCTGAGAAATCATAGAACGAATGAGGAACTGCTGAATTGAATTATACACATGTACAAAAATATTATATAGACAGTTAATTATTATAATACGCGTGGGCCATCATCGGCGTCATCAGGGATTTCTTCACAATCCATGTTTACATATTTTTTACATAATATGAGAAATTCATATCTTTTTGGTATTTTTTATGACGGTTACGAAAAATCTACTTACCTAATATACTCGGTTGAGGAGCCCACTCAATGATATGTACATTCTTTGGCAAACTTGGCAGTTGTTCTTCTAGTTTCCAAATAACAACCTGTTTCAATTCACTGAATGTCTTCAAGAAACCAGCTTTCAACTGCGGCGGCATCGTTTTTCCTTTCATCATAGTTCCCATGCTGAAGTAAATTACACCATGTGGCGCGTTGTCCATTATTTTCTTCAAGTTCTATGCAAAACATTATTTATAATTCAGTGCATTTTATTAGCAGAAATGACTCATCATCGTCATCGTCATCAACAGCCTGAATATGTCCACCGCTGAACATAGGCCTCCCCCACGCAGCGGCACTTTGAGCAGCTGCTTGCCTCCTGCATTCATCAACTTCCCACGGTTTTTCCCAGATCGTCACCTATTGGGTGGCCGGCCTAAACACACTGCGTCTTCTGGCAAATGACTAAATAAGTAGAAAATTTAACTCTTCGTACCTACTTCAATATTAGAGTTATATTTTCACAAACCTCAGGCAATGGTGGTGTTTCATTTTGAATATGGTATCCAGCAATGGGTATATAATTCTGCGGTAGACGCATAGGTAGTCCCGATGAAACATGTGAGTTCCCCAGCATTAATGATCCGTTGAACTTGACCTCTTGAATGGAGGGAATTTGGCGACCTCTTTTAGCGAACGCTGGGCCGAATGCTTCATTATACCCTATCGTTTCCATGCCAGATAAATTCCTGGGAATAGTTCCAAACAAAATTGTTTTAGGACTTTGCGCATAAAAAATAAACGGTTCATTACGAAAGAGCTGAGAAGTATCTATCTCTCATTTCGCTTTTATTAATAAAATGCATGTAAAAATATACTTATTAATTATTTTAAAAAGGCTTACTTACCATCTGGTATAAAACAATGACAAAAGATTCCACAATTCACCAACTCGTTGGCTGAATGTCAGAGGTGGGCTTATCGGAGAGTTATGGTCTGGTATATAAGCTGGATTCGGAATCTCGTCGATGAGCCTCAACACCATGGGATGCGGTTCGATAGAAGACGACCAAATGAATGGACAATTGAATACTGTTGGAACTCTGCAATAAAATATTTTGTTAGAGATCAAAATTCACACAATTCATCAAAATGATTTGATTGTGATAATGCATTTATATTTAAAATCTATTTTATTCATGAGTTAAGTTCATCATAAGAGCACAGATACTATTAGTTTTTGATACAATATACTTAAATCGGTATTTGAATATTTGTTCGACAATCACCTATTAATATTTATTGCACCGATAGAAGCAGTGAGGTGTGTGTCATACATCAATGCACCAAGTCAAAATCGGCAAAGCTGGGCTCATTAAATACCACAATATTATGACTAGAGTGGGCAAAATTCATCACACATTGGATAAAAGCCTTATGCGGACAACGCGATGGCGGCGGTGGGGATGCCGTAGATAATTTATGTAATATATTATATATGTCTATGTTTATGGCTGACTTCGAGAAAGGTGAGTTTCCAATATGGGTGGATATTAGAAACAGTTTAAAATTGATATAGATGGATCTATGCCCAGCAATGAATCGGTAGGTACAGCTGAAAATAAAATCAAAGTTGTATATAAAAGCAGGCTATTTTACTAAATGATATCATTCAAAAAATAGGTACGTATGATGATAGTCACAATTATTTTAAAATCAGATCTTTTAGTATTGGCTAGTCATCCACAAAAATATGCTTTAATTATTAGTCATATAAATTATATTAGGTATAATTATTGATTTATGATTTATATATAGCAGTATCGCTCGCATTACAGATATTACAGATATTTTTGGGCATGAGATTACGCATTAGCTGACACATGTCCCGGCTTTATGTACGGATGAACGCGGGTTCAAATCCTGTTCGTTAATCAAATTTTTCCTTTAAATTAAAATAAACCTGATAAGAAATTGACTTGAAGTAAGATTATAACCGTTTACTTTGGTAATAACTGATAGCTATATTGCATGTATAATCTTTACATTCAATCAACGTAAGTTTTATATATTGTTACTATTGCCAATATTTATCAATACTTATGATTAGTAATTATAACATATTCTTTATCTTACCCAGCATACATTTCGCTATATAACCACTCAACGATAGCTACATCAAATTCTTCATTTGTATCTAGAAGTAATTTTTGTACACTTTCATGCTTGACAGAAATTTCAGCTATATCGTGTAACGCCATGTACAACAAGGATATATCTGTAATATCGACTTCTTTCTCGAGTACTTTTGTTATGTCCAGTGCTTTTTCTGAAAACACCAATTAAAAATAACTTGACGTGATAAACATCATTTTTAGGAAAACACTTCATAGAACAGGAATACAGATAAGTGCCCTTAATTATCTTACTATATGTTTCTAGTATTTGATATGGGATCAAAATATTTTATCAACAAGGTCTAGGTGCTTCTCAAGAACTATACCACAGCAGTTGTCAATAACTAAAATGGTGTAGGTAGTGTTTATTTAGATCGATAAACAACTAAACTCCACAACGGCTTGTGCGTCAAATCTGTGAGACCGGGTAAATATTTGTAATATGTTAAGGTAAATGTTTATTCAGTGTCTGAGCATTGTCAAGAGTGATCATTGCAGTGCGTAGATACTGAAGATGCTTGACAAACGTACGAGAACTAGGGGGAAAGTGTTGCTTAGTTAAGTTGTATTTTCATAGACTGTCGACATTATTATTGTAAAATGAGCAGTAGGATTAGCATGAGCTACAAAAATCAACATATCTCTTCTTTAGAGAAAGCATTTCACCAATGATATTATGAAATTGTTAAGAATTTTATCTTTTTAGATCTTATTCGATTCTTGTTGTCATTTGCAAACAATACTATGATGTAAACAGAAGTTGTTTGTTGTCGATCGATGTTCTTTTCAAGGGTTGCTACTTTGGTTGTACTTATCTCATTTTCTAGTAGTAATCTTACATCAACTTTTTGGCGTATCCAGATTAAAATTACACACCTAATGTAAATTTGTTCCAGTTCGATGAAACATCAATTTGGCGAAGGTTCGGCGCTGAACTTTTGATAGGGATCGGAGTAACGTATGTCACCTAAAAATGAAAATAAGATATAATAGCAATTTCAAGAGCTCTATGATTTGAAACCTTATACATATTATGTATAAGGTTCCAAATCATAGAGCTCATCGGGAATTTAATTTATCTGTTATATAAAATGCTTTGTCCTGACTGACTCACAAAAAACGAAAAATAAATGAAATGGTATTTTTTAGGTTTTTCTGAATCCAATCTTTAAGGGGGTGAAATAAGTACTCAAAGGTTGTATGGATATTTTTAAAAAAATTGACCATATCATACTGACATTTGGAATGTGTAAAGAACAAACAAAATAATTACTAAAACTCACATTGTGGCCAGCATTCAGTAAGTGCCTCACATATCCTTCTCCCAAAATTGTGTGACTTTTTCCAGGATACGGGAAAAACAATAACACTTTATAACCCTCCACTAAATTTACTGTTAAATATACAAAAACTACTAAAGCCTTTAACCACAACATTATTGCATAATACGACTATTTATGTTGTGTATGTGTAAGAAGTTAAAATTATAATTATACTACTAATCGATGTGAGCGTAGTGGCAAATTTATCAATACTGAATGACCTCTACGATATAGGAAGTGTTGATAGTGTGTATTCTGGTTTATTTTTCGTATATATGCATAGTGGAAGTGTGAGTTTTATCTCCAATTTTGACAAATCATCGTCAGACGCGGTGCGTATCAGTCGCTATTAATGTATGATTTTTAATTTTGTGATATGATTACGTCTGACTGTTATCGCAGCAATGGAACGGAACTTTCATTAGGTAAGTGGATGATGACGCACCTTATAGAGACTTCAGAGAGGCCTATGTCTAGCAGAACCTTGGACTACGAGTATTATACTGAGTATAATAACTGCATTTATACTAACAAGTTAGGGTGTACAACCAGCGCTATTTTTTTCAATAGTATTCGATAAAGCTTTATTTATTTGCCTTACTCTTTATTATAATTATAAATTTAGAATGAATATGTAAATTTTGTTTGAAATACTGAGTTTAGAGCTATATGAAAACAGCGAACAAGTTCTAAATAAGCATAATAAGAGACTCGTCAAAGGAGGGCATAGAAAATTGCTCTGAAGTGAAATTATACTTTGGGATGGAAAAGTTTATTCATCATGTTCGGAATACACAATATACAAGGCCCTACATATTCGAGGAGAATATAGTTGTCTGTTATTATGGTTACAGGAAGAATTTATTGTGCTGGTCTAGCGTTAAGGAATGATAGCACTTTGCAATGTGGTTATGGTGGCCGTAAGATGAGCTATAAGCGATCACGTAACTTGACTCGCAACCGATGAAAACCAATTTGTTTGGATACAATACGCGGTTTACGTGCGTAGTTAAGATACATGTTTAGAGTTTATACATATTAGATAGATAGATAGATAGAAAATGCTTTATTGCATAAACAACAAATAAAGGTACATAGGCGAACTTAATGCTAGAGAGCATTATCTTCCAGTTAACCTGGGTGTAACATGGAAATTTATGTGGCAGTACAACGCAGCTTAAATATACAAAGTATATATATTTTTACACGTTAATAAACTAAGAGTTATAAATATATATTACTATATACTATCCATATACAATATCTATATCATATTATTAATGAAACTGTAACTGGTCTAAATCTATACATTGATTATTTTTTGAAAATTTTGTTGTATTATAATCAACATAGATATAAAAAAAAGCTCAATTTTTGTCTGTCTGTCTGTCTGTCTGTTTGTCCCTTTGAGCACGCATCACGCTGGAGCTACTGAACGGATTTCGCTGCAATTTGGTATGGTTATAGCTGATTTTTTTTAAATAACATTTAGGATTACTTTTAGTTTTCTAAAACGGCCAAGTGCGGGTTGTACGAAGAAACAAGGATGTCATTTTTATGCGAAATAAATGTTTTATTTACCTATTATTTATACTCATCCTGCCGAAGAAAAGAGAGAAGAGAAAGAGGATGGGCTGGCGAAGGCAGGCAGGCGAAGCCCTTCTACTGCCGTCCCATCCGTTCATCCTTTTCCCCTATCTTTTTCCCTTTCACTTCCCTCTTACCCATAAACAGGGTTAGGTCGTAAAGCTAATTAACCCGTGCGTAGCCGGGGCGGGTCAACTAGTCATAAATAAACTGGTAAATTTTAGTCCTATTCAGGACAGGGTCTGGCACGATAGCCTCATAAGCAAACATCCGTCATATGGCTTACCCTCTGGCCTGTGCAAGTCTTCAAATCGAAAGTGAACCGGTATCTTCTAGGCAAGCGTATTAAATCCTAGACCGCATCGTCACTTCCCATCAGGTGAGATAGTAGTCAAACGCAACCCTATAACCCTAAATAATAACGTAAAATATTTAGGGTATATATATACCCTAAATATTTTACGTACTAACATTGAATTAAACTTTTTTGCAATATTATATGAGGCAGTGGATTGATATCAAATACAATATAGGTTTTTATCAACCTAGTGATCATAATATAAGGGTTTCGTTAGTTCATAATCGGTACTGAACCCTAGATATTTGAAGAAAACAAAGTGATGTCTGTCATAGGAAAATCTGCTGTCATAAGCTATATCTACTGGAGTAACAGTAGTACATCAGTATTAATCTTAAATTGAGGTACAGGGCCATAATTTATATGGGCTATAAAATATCTAATTTTAACCAAGACCTTTGGTACTTTATTTGAATCGAGGTCGTTACTTCATCTTTATGGATATTTCTTTACACAAAATTATTCAACCTAAATGTGCAATAGCGTAATTTGGAAGAGTTCAGTAGGTATTAATGACGTGCATGGGTGATTCAATATGGGTGCAAAGTTTATAAATGGTAGTTATCTTGCAATCAATATTTTAATATTAATTGGTGATACATAAAGCCGTCAAATTGCGCCGTCACAGACACTAAAATTTAATCCTACCTACATAGGTATACCCGTGATAGGTAGGTACTTAGTTCTGTAATGTAATGAAACAAAATATCATCCGGCGCTTTATAGTTTGATGGGAACTACATTTATTCACTAATAAATAAAAATAAAATAAATAAAAATAAAAATCATTTATTTCAGGCAATAGACCCATAAAAATATATATGACATAAATACACAGAACAATAGGAATATTAAAAAAAAAGAAAAACAATTAATTAATTTAAGTAGGTAGGGACATATATGTTAATAAAAAATTACGACAATGGCTACACACTGTCGTGCTGCGTCATTTTTGCGTCATTTTACTAATGAAAAACGTATATTTCTCTGTCCTTAATATTTACGCAAAACGTACCTGGTTCAATGGACAAATTAACTATGCACCAACCACTACCTACATAATAATTATATCATAGTTATTATCATCATTTCACACCATCATGTCACATCAAATATCTCATGTGTACCAAGTTCAATGTCGGCTTCTATTTCTCTAGTTGTAGTTCTATATCAATTAGGATTAGCCTTTAAGTTATGCGTCATCATCTCAGTCTTACTCAGATGAAAAGTGGGTAAGGGTGTACCCATTTTAGCTGGTTGAAAAATTATCTAATATCTATTTACTATAGTTTTATTTTTTAATTTTTATTTTTTGATTGGCTTGCGCTTAACCATCTATCTCAGCTGGTGGTAGGTAAGTGACGATTTGATTTAGGAGGTAACGTGTTTTTTTTATGAGAATGAATGACGTGACGGGGTAGTCGTTCACCTGATGTTAAGCAACACGCCCGCCCAAAACAGTTTCGGTGTCACTCGGATCTTTAATACAATAAAGTTTCGCTTGCCTAGAAGATACCTGTTCACTCTAAATTTGTAGACTCCAATATTATAGATTTATATACAGACGTTTAGTCAAAACGCTCACGGAACACCTTTAAATCACAATGCAGTCTAGTCCAAAGTTGAAAGCTCATACGATCAAGAACGGTCAAGTGTGAGGCTAACAAGTTGGCGGGCTCATTCATGTTCAGCCAGCTGTTGAACAACTTCAGACATAAAGGGTACCGTTATAGTTGCATGGTGCATAATGTAGTTTAATAGCTGATTCAAAGGTTATTCATATTTTTATGTTTATTTTTAAGAAAGTAAAAGCTAATAGGAGAACTCAAGAAGGCAATAAATAATTTAAAAAATTGGTGTACTTTATTGTCATACAATAATTATACATGGTCTAAAAATTAGACGGACATAATTTTCTAACCCATTAGCCTGTCGGAATATTTCGAGGCAGGAAACCTCGAAATATTCCAACAGGCTAATTATTATTGTGTTACTGATACCTATTGGAAGATAAACAAATAATAATTACAAGGAAGCCACGTTTGGTGATAGATGACATAAAAGGCATAAGAAAAATGGTTGAAAGCCAATTTTCGACATGGATTTTACGCTGTTGAGCTAATAATATACACCGTGGAATTTAATTCGATATTTTCTTAAAATGTATGTACTCAGTCCATGCTTTAGAATGTTTATTTAAAGCTAAACACAAAAATACCTATAGTGTAAAACGTAAAACCAGGTACTATAAAATGAGTCCAAATTCAAATTCATAACAAAAGGCCTACAAAATGCAATAATTTGGCACTCCGAGAGAGCGGGGAGGGCGGTGCAGGTGTTTTAGCTACCTACGAAACATTTGCCCGCAGCGTGTAGTGTGAAATAGACATTTTGGATAACTGGGAGTTATTTTTTGAGGCATTTATTTTATTTTAATTTTTTAATTTAACGCTGTAATTTTTTTCTATAGCATGGACTGAGTACATACATTTCAGGAAAATATCGAGTTAAATTTCACGGTGTATAGGTACATTTTGTATATTTGGTTATTTTATGGCCGCGTTGGGCTTGAGAAGCTCATTTAAGAACCGAACAGAAATTTTCAAGAACTTATGGGTATAAACCTCAGTCCCCATAATACAGAGAATCCTATACGAGGATTATATACAAATAGCCAATCAGTATCAGACTAACCACATTCCCAATTGCTTTATTGTAGAATGAATATTTATGAAACTGAATTACTAGGTACTGTTTTCTAATAGGCACTACGGGGAATACTAAAGCCGAAAATGAATTACTAAGAAATGGACTTTATTACTCTATTACAAACTTGTTTCCAGAAGGCTGAAAATAAATAAGCCTCAAGGGAATAACATACTAGTGAAATGAAAATTTTACCTGTGCCGTATAATTACTATTTCCCAATAGACATTGGTAAGTAGAAAGTCAGCAAACGTAATTATAGACTTCAAAAATTACAGTATTAATACAACCTAACCGAGACGGACGAGAAATTTGTACTGGGGGGTATATTATAAATCCGCTGTTGTGTCGAAACTAATATACATATTGCTAAAAAAAAGATTTTGTACCACATTTTTATAAAGAGCGATGGTGGCCGAGCGGTAGCATGTGCGTTTCGCAATCTTATGCCACCGTGTTCGAGCCTCAGCCCTGCGCCAATGACTTATCCAGTAAGTTATGTGCAAAAAAAAGATTTTGTACCACATTTTTATAAAGAGCGATGGTGGCCGAGCGGTAGCATGTGCGTTTCGCAATCTTATGCCACCGTGTTCGAGCCTCGGCCCTGCGCCAATGACTTATGCAGTAAGTTATGTGCAGTTTTCGTTGCAATCGCTCCGTGCCTCGGAGAGCACGTTAAGCCGTAGGCTCCCGGTTGTCATAAGAACATCTATCGTTATAGAAGCCTGATAGAATCTGACGCCTGATCTAACCATTCCTGTTACCTTGGGTCCCTTATGGGTTATGAGCTCAGATGGCAGTCGCTCGTGTCTGGTAGCTCACCGCTACAGGTTAGATTGGGAGCCAACTCCATCCATCTCTATTGGTAACAAATGGGAAAAGGCAAAAGGATGATTATTAAAATCATCATCATCATCATCAAATACAAAATTAAGGCCTTCTACAATACATATTTATGTATTGTAGAAGGCCTTAATTTTGTATTTGATATAAGTATATTTATATAATAATAAATAATAACAGCTATAAACTGATGGAAAAAACTAAAACTGATATAACACTGCACGGATCTAGAAGTAGACATCGATGTATAATATAACTAAATGAGTATTATAGGTGACCAATTAATATAAAATGCTAAAATATCGATGAAAATTGATGAAGCAAAAAGTATAAAAGAAAGAATAAAGTGCTGTTCCTTCCTGTTCAAGTTATGATAAAGATAACATTATCCTCCAAAAAGTTTTGAGGAAAGCTAGCTTTGTTTCTTGGAAAAACGAATACTTAACCAAGATCTTACGTCTAGTTGTGACTTAAAAAAGATTGCTGCGTGACATATGGAAGACATTACTTAAGTAACGAGATAATTAGTATATCCTTTACCTCATTCACAATATACTTAGGAGCTATTTTCGCCTAAAAAATCTACCATTTTTAGCTAACTTAGATACTTAAGTGGATGATACGATTTCTATATTTAATGTGTACCTATACACGTCCAAGCAATCAAATCGAGCCCTGGCGAGACAGTACCACCGGGACCTGGGCTATTACTCCAATTCACTAATTTTGAAGCACTTAATTTGTTTTGATGTAGGTACTGATGGACATTTTAAAAGTGAACTCTGTCACTTTTGTAAGGCACACAACGTTTTTTACGTCTCATGGCCAAAGTTTTGAACGGCGTCAAGAACCTATTTCAAATTGCAGTAGCAAAAACACATATCAGTCATCGATGTAGGTATATGGACTTCCGGTACCTTTAGGCCTTGCAAGGGCTCAACTAGTGTACCAACTCTTGTTTATAGAAATAAGCAAGATACATAACATTTCACAGTACCCTTCAGAGCCATACAGCGACCGTCAAGCAATTACTGTGCTAATTTAGTTTGGTAAGTTTGTGGACGCATGCCCGTGTTGCAAAATAGTTGATACACCTGCTGTTTGACCGTGTGAAGGAACACAGATCAAAACTAACCATAAAAAGCTAAATCCAGCATGTGATTTTTAGTAGGACCTACCTACTATCGGGTAAGTAAATTAAGTCCTAATACAAAATCTCGATTATACACTAAAAATACCAACGCTTGATCGAACGTCATTTAGTATACCATACAAAACAAATTATTATTTTATGTATTTAGTATTTAAAAACACGATGCAATTTATCAAAGGTTTGTCTACATAGCACGGGCTTTAGGCGTAATGCAAAGTTAGTGGCATTCATTTAACTAGTTTAATTTTTATGGTTGCTATATAAGAAGTTGGTTTGTAATGTATTAATCAACATACAGATGTATCAGAAACAATGCCAACTGTAAAATGACGTTGCTGAGATGTCTGATAAATTATTTTCTTGCTTCTGTTAACCTTTATTTTAACTTCACCTGTCCCCAAGTCCATCGAAAGTGCAAATCTCTTTTAGTGATAAGGTCGCGATACTTTTTGGGAATCATTGTATTTTTTGTAAACTTTCATTATTTGGTGCGTAATATATTTAAGGTAAAAGCGGATAGATATAGGATACCTATTACTTTAGTAGACATAACATGCTGTAAAGTTTGAAACAGTAACAACAATAGACAGTTACCGATACCGTATCACATGACCGAATCCATTTGAAATAATTATGTGTTAACCAAAAATGGAACACAATGTAATTCAGAAATTAGAACTTTGATTTTAGTTAGAACTACAAATAGTTTTACCAAATTTGTTTTAACACAACTATACAACTAGGTTGTATAAACCTTTATATTATTGACCACTCCAAAGGCAACAACAGAAACATTTATCTCGCCAGCAAATATGGTAACCTCAAACCTACTGCACAGTACTAGTAAATAGAGTATTCGATTGCGTGCAATGTTTTTATAATGAGAACAGGGAAGAAATAAAGTGGAAAGCGATGTAATAATGATTATAATGATAAAATAATGACTATCTGGTTACTTAGCTCTGGAATTAGCATCACTAGAATATAATAACTCGAAATATCTACCATATTAGATATCTATTGCAGAACACTGTTGCTGCTTCCGCATATTTGATTTAAAAGCCCATGTCATCTCTATCATGGTGTTGGTAATAATATAAGATATGATTGTCAAAAACACTCTACGGAAAATTCTTACCTTAGAAACTGTCTTACACTGAACCTACACAATATGTACCGGCAGCAAAACAAGTGCGGCGCGGTCGCATTCATTACTGGAGCAAACAAAGTTTCCACCGCGTGCCACCGTGGGTGAACTTATGCTGGTGTCTGTACTCTCCTGTTCTAATTAATCGCGTGGTTTGTTCTATTTTGTTCACAAAATTGGTTATATGAAAATTAGATTGAGTGTTGTTTGGTAGGAAGGGGTTGGGAGGAGTTTTGTAAGAAATGTAATAAGGATTTGTGAAGAATGTTTCATATTCGAAGTAATACTCCTGCAGTTTATTTATAGACGAGCTGATTCTGTGGATCGAACTCCCTGTAATTACACGTTATCTAAAGAAAGATAGATTGATTCAGGACTTATTGAGAGACAGAGAGAAAAATATAACATGGCTATCCATAGAATCAATCGTAAGACAGACAATGGCAATTTGATGGCGGGATGAATAATCACAAGAAATTTAAGAAATTATGTGTGTGAAAAAATTTTGTTATGATTATATATGATCTTCAATATTTGCGATAAGTTAGCTGTATTATTTACTAACAATTGAACCTACCTATAGGCCTCCATAGTTTTTAAATAAAATGGCAGGCGTTTTATTTATTGAGATCCTTCAAACTTTGTAGAAAAATTGCTCAATAATAAAAAAACTGAAACACTGAAATGTTGAAATGTTATCTGAAGGAGCATTCCCAAATCCCAATCTACAAAATAAATAGGCTTTTCGGCCAGATACACCACCAAAAAAAAATTCGACTAGTAATAATCCAATAAAGTTTGTGATTTTGCTGTGATAAGTGTTTTTGTTCGGATTTGTAACGTGACATTCATTTACGGAATATTTTAAAGCTGCAAATATAGTATTTTGCACTTTGCTAATGTAATTATGGTACACGATCACAGAAATCTCATCGCCGTGAAACAGATTGTAGTCATATGTGCTAATATTCGCTTAAAATAATGACCCATCTGCCATTATTTCACTATCTTTGTTCTTCTCCAGCCGTGTGTACTTGATTTGTACTTCTCGCCCCACGCTCACGAAGCGTGGGGCGAGAAGTCTTTTGAGAGTAACGAAAATATCCTTGGTCTGTGACTACAAGACCTAAGGGCTCTGTTGGTTCTTCAACCATGAGAACGTGGTGTCCGCACAAACTGATAGAAACGTGCAACGCGGTAGAGCCATATCATTTGAACAAATGTTATACAAGTGCAAGTAGAACAGTACGACGAGTGCAACTTTTTCTTTACTGAATAAAAAAGCTGCGGTCGGCCCTTTGATACACCAAATTTTGTAAAACTCTTTTTGAGAGCCGCGTGGAGTGCATCACCGTAACGCAAATTCTGCTATTAATATTGTAGAGTCTCTACTTTAAGAACAGCCAACTTCACAAACGCTAACATTGCTAACATAACTACGACAACGAATTCATATAGGTACTGTAGCTGGTGATTCATTACACCAGTGTTGGCGATACTCATCAAGCGCCGGACTGCACAAGCCGGTAATGACACGCAACGAGACAGTCATGCTGGTCGCGTTGTTTGTACAAACGTTACACAAGCATAAGAATCTGTGTTTAGAGCAGTACGCCAAGCGGTACTTACTTTTGGCTTCTACTATATGAAGAAGCTGCGGCGAGCCACGTGCAACGTGGAATACATCGCAGTAACTTCCACCATCCTGGTGCTAGTTTTGGTTTGGCCATCTTTTACAGTATTTATTTCAAGAACCTTCAAAAGTATCTATATACAAACGTTGTGCGTCATACATGTAGCAACAAGGCAAGAAACCACTCAAAGTGGCGCTCTATGGGGGGAGATCTATGTTCAGCAGTGGACGTATTTAGGCTGATGATGATGATGATGACATGTAAAGTAAATTTTAAATATTTTAATATAATATACTATTTTTTGTACAGAAAACATGCTTTTCAGGAATAAATTGAGTTTAAAACCATATAAGAACAAATCAAAGAATCTTTCTTTATTCCTTAGACAATTCAACACATCATAATACACGCAAAACAAATGGAAGAGTGACGTTAAAAAATATTATAGCTGGTGGATGTACCCTTGTCAAGAGACGGCTCACGTTCTGATTCAGTTCAGCGTTTTGTTTCACTTTGTCGACATAATTTGAGTAGGGCTAATTTTTTACCTACGCTGTTCCACTGCGAATGTCGAAATTGTGAAGATACAATTTCCTCTTACCTCAGCTAGTACTATTATTAGCGTTAGTGTTCTGTGCTTTAGCGAAGACCATTTTTGTGGTTTGTGGTGGAATATATTTTATGTAGCTCTGCCAACCAAACCAGTCCCCTCTGTTTTGCTTTAGAGTATTATTCAGCACAAGTCTATTGAATTAAATCATACATTTTCACGTATACATAGTCCTGGTAGACAGACTATTCCGTAATTTATTACCAGTAATACTGTCCAAAGAAAGCAAATCTATTTAATTATTTAGTTGGTCTTCACGTTTTACTTCAGGTTAACAATCTCAGCACGTTTCGCGGCCATGCTGTTTTATTTTTAAAGGTAAAATTACTAATAAACACCGGAGAATGAGAGCGTTTCATAATTACAAACCAGGAGTTGCGGAAACGAGAACTGTGGAACGTTCTCTAGCTACCTGAAGTAAAGTTGTAGAGCTAAATTAAGATTTGCCGGAAAGAATACCTTCAAAAAACATGCGATACAAAAAATGTACAAACAAAAATGAAAAATGTACAAATGTGTGTGTAAATCTACTTAATTAACGACGACAAATCTTATCGCATTCTGAGTCACAGGGTTAATTAAATCTCTACGATATAAAATGATATTGAAACTCAAACAAAATTAGATATTTATTTATGACTGCTTATAGTTAAAAACCTTGTGATTTGTGAGCATAAATGATTTCCAAAAAAGTTTAAAATATTGGACGAAAAGCCACTTGGATAACTGTTTGTATGCATACTTATAATAAAATATATTTATTTACTTTATGTTTATATTATTTATGTACTAACAAATTTTATTATTACTAGTTTTCATAATTATGCTGTACAAAAAATCCAAAACAAAATTAGATAAGACTAGAATTACATGCTAATTTTGTTTGTCATTAAACAAGCAAAAGGAACGTGTCAGTTGCCGAGATATTTTTGGCCCCTTTTTTGCGTCTACAACTACACTTTTTATCTCATTGAAGATGTGTAGGTTTGTGGAATAACAAGCAATTTTTGCAGGAAATGAATGATTTAACTAAACAAGTTTTACAAGCTTTAATATATAGTATTATCTGCATTTATAACTGCAGATCAATTCTTAATATTTCTACTCAATCATTTTTTTTCTTTGCATTTTTGTTACGCTGCATCAGCAACAAAAACCACTTGACTAGTGCAACAATTGCAATTATGGTAACAATTACAAGAGCAATAAAGTCGAGATACAATTTCTGGTACCAGGGCACTAGAAGTGCTATGGAGCGTAGGTGTGGAGCGCCTCGAGTTTTAGCAACGTGTGCCACCCAGTGCACCAACTCGTCACCAGGAGAGACTGGCCGGTCGTGGTATATCATCGACAGCTCCTTTACTCTTTCCCGATACCTAAAGAGAAAAAAAAAATAGTGAATTTAACAAGAGTGGTAGGCGTGACTCGACAATTATTTACTCGACTAATGATGTATGTATTGAATAATTTCAAACATCCTGAACGCATCCTAGTGCTCGACTGTCTAATTATTCGCGCCAAAACTCTTGGAAATGTTGTTGAGTTAAAGAAATTACAAAAGTTTGCTGCATTATGTTAAAATTTGTTAATTTCACAGTTTTATATACTATTAAATGAAAATGTATCGATATGAGCTGTAAGTATCGGTAGCTTTAAGGTACCTATTCATATGAGGGTATAGTATCGAATAATGATTTGAGTAGTACTCATAATGGATACTTTGGTGAACATCCCTAGGTGTGAGGCACTTATTTATTCTACTAAAGTTCTATCTTCTAGTAATTACGATGATAATAAACTATACTCACTTTGGATCCTTAAGGATGTTTCTGATGGCCGCCTTCAGCATGGTGGGTGTGTCGTATTCAAGCGGAACATGTATTCCAAAGCCTTTTGTGACCGCTCTCTTAATGTTGATGAACTGGTCAGCAAACAAGGGGATCCCAATGACCGGTACTCCATAGTGTAAAGTCTCAGTAGTTGAGAGTAGACCCCCATGAGTGATGAATAGGACGGTGTTGTTGTGAGCTGATAAGTTCCAAAAATACAAGTTTATGAATCATTATGATCAAATTCGAAGAACAAGATATTTTGATAATTTGAAATATGCAATGCAGCCCACACTAGGTTAAAATTATTGGTTTTGTTCGTAATAAAAGGTGACACTGTAGAATTTTTTTACAATTTATTTTTAATGAACAAGTCTAGATAAGCAAACGTAAAATAGTTATATTATCTGAAACATTTAATGTCGCCAACACCTTATTTTTGTATACCTAGCCTTAGAATCTTTGTTATCTCACCTAAAATACTTTGCTGAGGAGCCCACTCAACAATATGCACATTCTTTGGCAAATTTGGTAATTTTTCTTCTAGTTTCCAAATCACAACCTGATTTAGTTCACTGAAAGTCTCTAAGAACCCAGTTTTTAATTCTTGTGGCATAGTTTTCCCTTTCATCATGGATCCTAAACTGAAGTAGATCACGCCGTCAGTAGCAGCATCCATTATTTTCTTCAAATTCTATTAGAAACAAAAGGTTAAAATACCTACCGATTATGCCATACAAAAAGTTTCAAATTATGTAGAAAGAAAGAAAAACATATAATCAAGACGTTACAGCTCGTGCAAATAGTTATTTGTTATACAAGGCTGCAAAGATGGTTTTTGGCGCGAGTACGTGAATTGAAACCTGAGCAAGCGAAGGATTCTAGGATTGAAATGAAGAATCCTGAGCGTAGCGAAGGTTTCAAAGGTACGAGACGCAGAAAAACTTTGCTGCCGAGTGCAACACACAACTTTTCACCTCACTACAGCGAGGAAAATGCAAGAAAAACCGCTAAAAGGCTAAGAAAAGATTCGTTTTTAGCTTATTAATTTAGCTATGGGTAGCGGTAACGCTTAACATCAGGTAAACGACTAGCTCGTCACGTGATTCATGGAAAATTACAAAAAAGGTTTTTTCATCCATTTTCCATGCAGTCGCTGTGCTGGATAGCGTATTGGTTATATACTCTTTGGTGCTGGACAGCGCGATTGTTCTAAAAATGAGGTTGGTGAACGAGAAAAAGATGGTATCTTTTAGGAGGTAGTCTGTGGTATTAATGAGTTTTCAGTGGACTGGCGATATCAAGAAGGTTAAATTCGGGCAGATCTGTGAATAAATCCTCAATTCTTAACGAGAAAATTATTGAATAGAAACGTTCGAATTTTAAAAACACTTTCCACGCTAGCGATCAAAACGCGTTTTTGCGCCCAGATTTTGAATGACAAAGAGAACCTTTCTGAGCTAGTGAGGTGAAAACAAAATTATAACAAAACTAATTATACAGAAATGCTATAATTTATACGCATTATAATTTTGTGGCTCTTGGGGTGACTGATTTTTTCCGTGTTGATTGTTGATTGATTCTCTTGAACTGACTTTAAGAATGTTAGTAATATAGGACACATTTATCACATACCTGTGGTAAAGGTGGGACTTCGGTTTTGATATGGTATCCAGAAATTGGTATATAATTTTGTGGTAATCGTAAAGCCAGCCCAGATGAAACATGTGAGTTTCCAAGCATTAAAGAGCCATTGTATCTTACTTCATCGAAGGAAGGAATTTTAAGGCCCCTCTTCTCAAATGCTGGACCATAAGCTTCGTTAAATACTTTATTTTCGAATTCAGCCATGTTCCTAAACATTAATCGCACTTTACTAAATATAATTTGATTTAATAGAGATAGTTGGCTGGGCCCAACAACAAGTGATTTAAATGGTCCAGTTCTTAGAAAAATCTAAAGATATGTTACGTAATTCGTTGTGGTTATCAACATCAATAAATCGTGTAAACCAATAATTCGCATAGAGCTTTATTAACTTTGGAAAAAACATTGAGTAAAATATAAAAACTATAAAGAAGTATTACGATGATAAAACGAAGTGAAGTTCAATCTCAGTTGTTTTTAATTATTTATATTGTTAATTTCGTTCCATAATCACAATCATACGGTATAAAATAATAAATGTTTCATAATATAATGTTTAAAGTATTATTTTTTATTTTAACAAGTTGTCTCAAAAACTGCTACTGAATAATTACAACAGCGCTGCGATCCAATTGTTTAATGTATATATTTTTGTTTAGCTTACCCTTACCATCTTATTCTGTAGATAGTGAGTATATTCCATAGTTCTGCAACTCTTTGGCTGAAGGTCAAAAGCGGATCTATTGGAGATCTGTGGTCTGGTATGTACGCTGGGTTCGGAATATCATCGATGAGCCTCAGTAGCATTGGATGAGGTTCCATTGTAGAAGCCCAAATCAGTGGACAGTTGAAAACAGTGTGAAACCTAAAATAAGCAATCCTAGACATGAGTGACTAAAATTATACATATTTTTTTTATCTTCTTCTCTCTTACTTTATCATTAGATAGATCATGAAATCTAAAAAGTCTGTAATATATCTATGTACATTATATTGAAATCTTCTTACCCAGCATACAAGTCAGTGTAAAGCCACTGCACAACAGCAACATCAAATTCTTCATTTGTATCTAGCAGTAACTTTTGTACTTTTTCATGTTTTAAAGAGATTTCCGCAATCTCATGCATAACTTCATAGAAAATTTCCACACCAATTAAACTGACTTTCTTATCTACGATTTTTTGAATACTTAACGATTTAACTGAAAATAATCATTCTTAATGTAATGCCAAAAATATAAACATAATTATGTTTATATTTTTGTCACTCAGCTATTCTTTTTAAAATGTCAAGTTTTAGTCCATTACTACTATTATAAAATTTATGAAATAAAAACGTAATACCAAACGAAAAGTGGTCAAAATTTGACGACAGGTCTATTTGACGGAGATTGGGTGCTGAACTTTTCACAGGGATCGGCGCTACGTATGTTACCTGAGAATAAGAATAATTGATTATTGACATGAGTGTAACAAGAAGACATATCTTGTGACTATATCTGTAAATAATATTGGTAAATATAAAACTAACGGAACTGTGGCTTTTGCACTATTAGCCATAAGTCAATACTATTGTATCAATAAAATAAAATCAATACACTTTTATTACCATGACCAGTGTAAACGATTTTAACACGAGTAGCCACATTTCATACATCAACATTATTATGCAGCATTCGGGCACAGTCATTATTATTTTTGAAAACTATATTTTTGACTCCTTATAGCAAATTCTCAGTGAAAATCACAAAAAGTTACATTTGGATAAGAATCTGTTGAATTTAAATCTTACTTCCAACCTGTCCTGTTCCAATAAAAAGTCAAACATCAATCGACAAAATTTAAATCTCTCTGTACTTAATTTAAAAAATACTTAATTACTCACATTATGTCCGGCATTTACTAGATGCCTTACATATCCTTCGCCCAAAATTGTGAGGCTTTTACCCGGAAAAGGGAAGAACAGCAAAACTTTATAACAACCAACTAAATTAACTACCAGGGAAACTAAAATAACTCTCTTTAAAGACAACATTTCAAAACATAATTTTTCTATGTCTATACAAATGAACAACTGTCGCGATGAACTGACAAACGTATTTATATAAATGTAAACTATACTTTAGTATGAAAGAGTAAACAATGAAAATCTCTTTGGCATTTCATTTAACGCTGGTGGGCATACCGCAAACAAAACACTGATTACGATAACACTATAAATGTAATTTCAACATTGTACAACAATATATTATTTTTATTATTAAATCTTCTTTCTATCTCGTGACGTAATAATAATAAAATGTTCAATATTGGTGAAGCAGGACACTTTTCTATTCTATCGCAATTTGTGAACTAAATCAATTAGACATTGCAGTTATGTAGTCAAATTTGTTGCCGGCGTCGCAACAGCGGAAGACACAGCGTAGGCCAGCCCCCCCACTCAGTGGACCGACGATCTGGTGAAAGCTGCGGGGGCCGATGTGGCCGATGGATGCAAAAGGCGAGCAGTCGCTCAAAGTGGCGCTCTCTGTGGGAAGCCTATGTTCAGCAGTGGACGTCTTCAGGCTGGTGATGATGTTGCCGGCATCAAAATGTTATCATAATAATTTAATGTATTAAACAATTATTGACTAAAGATAAATGTTAAGATTGCGCACAATGACTATCATAATCACTAAATTTACAAGCAAATGATTATATTTACAAGGAAAATTTGATGACTAGCAGTTAAATATACAATACTTACAACTGATGATATTCAAAATCATGTGATTTCTAAGGACACAATACCTAAACGACGGTAGTATGTACTCACACGCAAATAAAGGTAAAAATATAAGTTTTTTCTTATTTCACAGTATATCACAGCTCACGATAAGATTAACTTTGAATTAAGTACAGTCACTAAATACACTGACGTCACAGAAAAGGATTATGTATGATCAGTAGGTATATATTAGCATGTTAATTATGTTATGTGTATGAGTTGGTTTCGCGTATTAAGTTTTGGTGAAAAACTATTTGTAAATTGTCATAATAGATTGTTTAAAATATTGTATTTATAATTTTATTACTCTTCCTCTCCAAGAACCTTCCTTCCTCATCGGTATGCCTGTTCTTTCTGCAACGTATAGGTCTACCATTGGTATATTTCATTATGTTGGATACATGGGTGATCGTCGGTCCACCGAGTGGGGGGCAAGCCTACGCTGCGTCTTCCGGTTCGTGGTCGCCACTCGAGAACCTTTCTTCCCCATCGGTTGTCAGTTCTACGAACGATGTGGCCTGCCCATTGCCACTTCAACTTACTAACTCTAAGAGCTATATCAGTCACTTTAGTTCTGCGGATCTCCTCGTTCTGGAGCTTATCTCGCAGGGAAACACCGAGCATAGCTCGCTCCATAGCTCGCTGCGCCTGCACCTGGGTGATAATAAGTGGAAATTATGATGTCTTCATTTCACCTTGGAATCATTGCAATTGCACCTAGCATAGCCATCAACTCGCCTGAGACTGAGCAAGGGTGTGGCCAATAATGTAGCGTGCAAACCTAAAAGTTACTTAATCAATCTCGGACTTTATCTTACTTTGCAAGCTATATGGTTTATCTATTGCTATTTCAACTTGCTAAGTTAGTTTAAGAACTATGTTGGTATTGTCGGTGACCCATTACGTGGACCGACAACCTACTCAAAGCCGCTGTGAGGCGTTGAATGCAAAGAGACAAGTAGCCGCTTAAAATAGCGTTCTATGAAGGAAGCCTTTGTTCAAAAGTCAATGTTTTCCGACTTCCGGTGATAATTTTACGTTTGCTTGATAAAAAATAACCATCATAATTCAGTAAAAGCGATATAACGGTATCCGTTAATTTACTTACGTTTTCAATCCTTGTTTATCACCACTACTGAGCTACCGAGTAGATAAGTTGTAGTAAAGTAATTCATAGGCAACCCAGATTGGTAAATATTTAAAATATGACTGTCTATGTAAATATTTGTATGGACGGAGGATATAGTTAGCAAAATTCGCAGGCAACATAGAACAATTTGTCATGAAACTACATGCAATCATTTGTGCCGTGACAACTAGATAATTACAAATTATTTATATATATTATACTCTACCAGACAAAGGCCTGAAACATTTTTTTATTTAGTTGAGTAATATTAAGTCGCACAGAGATAATATATTCACAAGGGCCTTGCTTAAATTTAATCAGTGTTTTAAATGTTCCGTCTCGGTTTCGCATGTGACATTTCGAATCAGCCAAAGATTGACAGAAGAGTTTAAGCATTGACTAACTTTAAGCAGCGTTTATAAGTAAGGCCCATAACTAAACTAGGCCTAAAAACTATGATTATACTATGTTTTGAGCAAAGCCTAAAAAAGTAATAATAAGTTGAGCAAAATAAGAATATAGTCTACAGTATAAGAAGGCAATGAACTCTAAAAAAGACATAAAAGTGTCAGAAGTAGACATCCAATTCTATCCCAAATGGTTTATTTTTCAATATCAACAATCTAACATAAAATTCTCTTATAAAGAACCTTTTGTTTTATTGTGCTGTACAAGTTTTTTTATTGTACCTAAAAATTTCACAAGTTCGTAAGGGTACAATTTTCAACTTATTATGTTGTTATTTTATGGTATTCAGTCCACAGTAATTAACATAGTAAACAGAACAGGGCTAACCACTTGCCTACACGAAAAGAAAGGAAGGATAATAAATAATAGTAATATTCCTTTTTTTGAACGAGCTAATGTTGTTGGGTCTAGCAATCAGCGTCACTATGCATAAGGCGCCCAGACGTCAAATAAGTAGGACGAATATAATATATTCCTCAAATCAAATGTACCGGTTCCTATGTTTGAACTTTGGCTGTTATTAGTAAACGCGATCGAAGATCTATTATTATATTCCTCCAGACAAAATTCAGATTCCTCGTGTTTAATTTGTGGCTATATGTAAATAAACAAATAAATAACACAATGTTACACTTTTGTTAAGTTTTGTTCTCTTATTTTTTATAGTTTTGTTAAGTATTTCAATAACGAGTTTATCATCAGATGATCTATCAGTCTATGTTTAGTGTGCTTAGAATAAAAACTAATTGATAATTTTAACGTGTTTTTGTGTTAGATTTTACATTACAATTGAAGTTAAAGTTTTACAAGCTATTGTTATAGGTAATATATAACGTATAATAATATATGTGATTTTAATCAATTATTTTTCTTCTTAATTGTTTTTTCCTTATGAGTTATGTTTAATATTAACAATACATAACACCGCTTTACGATTGCAACAATTGCAATTATGGTAACAATTACAAGAGCAATAAGGTCGAGATACAATTTCTGGTACCAGGGCACTAGAAGGGCTATGGAGCGTAGATGTGGAGCGCCTCGAGTTTTAGCAACGTGTGCCACCCAGTGCACCAACTCGTCACCAGGAGAGACTGGCTGGTCGTGGTACATCATCGACAGCTCCTTTACTCTTTCCCGATACCTAAAAAGAAAATAGTTGGTGACTTTAACAAAAGTGGCAGGCGTGTGGCACTTATTTACTCTACAGTAAGCTTCTAACGATTACGATAAAAATAAACTATATATACTCACTTTGGATCCTCAAAGATGTTTCTGATGGCCGCTTTCAGCATGGTGGGTGTGTCGTATTCAAGCGGAACATATATTCCAAAGCCTTTTGTGACCGCTCTTTTAATGTTGATGAACTGGTCAGCAAACAAGAAGATCCCAATGACCGGTACTCCATAATGTAAGGTCTCAGTAGTTGAGAGTAGACCCCCGTGTGTGATGAATAGGACGGTGTTGTTGTGAGCTGATGTGTTCAGAAAAAATAAGTTAAAGCGAATTCAAGACTTTGAGTCAGTAAGTGCTCTTGCCAAAAATGCTTATAATATCTTTAGGTTTGAACATTAAAAATATTTTCTTAATTTAAGAAAGTATTTGCTTAGCCTCAGACGAAGTCAATGAAAATTATTAAAAGAAGACTATGGAAACATGCGAGGGTCTAGAAAAGGTTATAGCTGTTCAATAAGGTGGCGTTATTATAAACTTATTATAATTCTGTCTAGAGCAAAAGGACAAAATAACACCGTCTCTATGAATTTTACCAAGTTATTCTTATTCTTCTCGTTATCTATTTTATCCTCACCTAATATACTTTGCTGAGGAGCCCACTCAACAATATGCACGTTACTTGGCAGGTTTGGTAGTTGTTCTTCTAGTTTCCAAATGACAACCTGTTGCAGTTCACTGAACGTCTTTAATAATCCAGTTTTCAATTATTGAGGCATAGTGTTTCCTTTCATCATAGAACCCAAACTGAAGTAGATCACGCCGTGAGTAGCATCATCCATTATGTTTCGTATATTTTAAATGACAAAAAAAACCTTTATTTGTGATTTAGTCATGACTGTAGGTATAATAATTTTATACCAACTTGTTCATCATAATAACTCAATCTTTAAAAAGATTAATTTATTAGGTTCATACCTGTGGCAACGGCGGAATTTCGCTTTTTATATGGTATCCAGAAATTGGTATATAATTTTGTGGTAACCGTAAAGCCAGCCCAGATGAAACATGCGAGTTTCCCAGCATTAAAGAGCCATTGTATTTTATTTCTTCAAAAGAAGGAATCTTACGGTCTCTCTTTATAAATGCTGGACCAAAAGCCTCGTTAAATACTTTAGTTTCTAAGTCAGCCAGGTTCCTAAACGTATACATAATATATAATTTAATAATCTGTTATTATTTATTTGTAAAAATAAATACCTATTCATAAGAATAGACATAAGTATATATGCCTGCGCGAAGGTGTTTGCCCTCAAATATGGAAAAGTGCGAGAATTGTACCAGTACATAAAGGTGGTAAGAAGAGTGACGTAGAGAATTATCGTCCCATTTCCATTTTGCCCGCTCTGTCGAAGCTTCTTGAGAGGCTAATTCATAATGCTGTTTATCCTAGTTTACATCCCAATATTATACCCAACCAACATGGTTTCGTCAGACGGCGTTCAACAGTCACGAATTTAATTATATACACAGCAGATATCTTTGATAATATGGATAATAATAAACAAACTGATGCTGTGTATACTGACTTTCGTAAAGCCTTCGATAGAGTTGACCATAAAATCCTATTAGACAAAATTGCTTTTAATGGTATTCGTGGAAACTTATGGCGCTGGTTTAAATCTTATATCACTAACCGGTGCCAAAAGATTGTGATTAATGGGTATGAATCGGATACAGTCCCTATTAGTTCCGGGGTCCCACAAGGCTCAATACTGGGACCATTGCTATATGTTTTATATGTTAATGATATAAGTAGATGTTTTAAATTCTGCAAATTTTTATTATACGCTGACGACCTGAAAATATACCATACCATTAATACATACCAGGACCATCTGGACTTTCAGTTGGATTTGGATCGGTTATCAGTATTTTGTAGTGAAAATAAGCTGACGCTTAGTCTCAATAAATGTAGTTCAATTGTTTTTACTCGTAAGAGAAGTGCAAGTAACTTCACATATTCCCTTTGTAATTCGAATCTGGATAAGGTTCAAATAATCAAAGATTTAGGTGTTACTCTGGATAGTAAATTAACCTTAGATATACATATACAGAATATTATATCACGAGGTTTCAAAATGTACAATTTTGTCATAAGATCTGCTAATAATTTCAAAAATGAACATACTTATAGTTTATTGTTTAAGTCACTTGTCCGATCACAGCTTGAGTATGCGTCTCCCGTATGGAACCCTTATTATAAGTGTTATATTAAAGACATTGAGAGAGTTCAAAAGAAGTTCTTACGCTGTATGAATTATAAATGTAATCACAGTTTTATGTCATACGAAGATCTACTTAAAAAATATAAACTTGTGGACTTAAATTCTAGAAGGTTGCAACTTGGCGCAATGTTGCTGTATGACATATGTCACAATCGTTACGACTGCCCCGAGCTGGTAAATAGGCTTGTTTACAAAGTTCCATTTAGAATCCACTCACGAACAGAGCAAAAATCCTTTTTTACCGCAACCCGACGTACCAACTCGGGTCAGCGTTCACCATTGTACCGCATGACTAAATCTTATAACGATCATTTTAATAGTATTGACATATTTCATGTACGCGTTGGCGAGTTTCGGAAGACTGTGTTGGAGGTCTTGAGTGGTGATGGTAGCAAGCAGTCTACCTGATAGTTTGTTTGCCTTATTCCTACCTACCTTACCTACTTCATCATGGCTATGTTTGCTTCATCACTGCTCTTGACCCACCGACTAGGGCATCTGTTTTCTATTACTGTGTATGCCTACCTTACCTTGCGATTCTTGAAATAGGGGTAGGTTTTATGCCTGCTGAATGGATTTATATCTCTGTGATTTGGGATGATAGATACGTCAATTTTTATAGTATTTAATTAGATACTCACTTTAAGGCGATAGTTAGGTATCAGTTACTAAATATCTTAAGTAATATCCCTCTGTTCTGTTTTCGTTATATAGTTTATATCAATCTGTGGTCAGCGTTGTTGGTACATTAACTACTTACATTCTAAGTCTATACTATTTTAAGATTATTTTTTGTTGTGTGCTGTTTGTTGATCCTAAAATAAATAAAAAAAAAAAAAAAAATAATAATATGACCTCATATTATAGGTACATATGAATCGATTGTATCTGGCTGTCTCCTCAATAAACCACGACGGGTGATTGCATCCTCGAGAAGCTGAGACCACAGTACCAGCCATAGTCTTCGATATCCAGAAACCAAATTTTGAAAACTTTAAGCTTTTTCTAAATTTGGTTTCTGGATATCGAAGACTATTTTTTATTATTCTCAACGCACACTATTACGATTCAGCTCGCGAGGTGGTAACCTTCGAACTCTAATGTCGAGAAAATACAACCAAATGACAAAGTAAAATTCTGTTGATAATAGAGCGCGATTATTTTGCTGTAATTAAAAGCGTAGACATTCAGAGTAACAACCTTAAGTTTGCTCAATTCAAAACTAAAGAGAACATTTAAAACCTCATTTAAACCCAATAATATTAAGAAATTCCCTTTGTTCCAAGAAAAAGGATAAAAATTGGAGACTACTAAGCGGCTTAGTTACGGCAAAACCGACGAAAGCCTCGGTAATTGCGACTTTGAAACTAACGAAGTAAGAAAACGATTTCGCTTTATAGCTTGAGAGAAGATTGACTTATCCTCGTGGCGATCTTAAAATGTGTCTAATTACGATCCGGTCTTGTTTTAAGGATAGTTGAACTACAAGTTCATCGTATTCATTTTAAATCATAAAACACGCTATTGCGTAAGTAGGTATAGCCACTTTGTTCAATATAAAAGCTAATTATAAATGCAGTTTTATTATTTTCCATTGGCTGCAAAGGTGAAATGATATCTACAATAGATGCAGGCAGGTAAGAGGCTGAACGCCTGGCTTTCGTTTATTGAGATAAACATTTTATTAATTAGCACTTAGTTGTCATTACAATCAGGATCTGAAAATGTTTTTTCAAAAGTAGGTAGAAATTTTTTTCGGTACCGATTGTGGTAATGTGGAGTAAGTAAAATGAAACTTTAACGAGAAACGTTTGTCTACTTGTAATTTTGCTAGCAAGCTAGAGTCGATTGTTTTTTCTCTAATTTGTAGCAAGCTATGAAAATGCTAAGTCATGGTCACACCAATTGTTTTTTCTCTAATCTGTGGCCACAGCTTATGACAAAAACGTAGCAAGAAATAATCAAAATAAAGACCAAATTATTTCAAAATATTTTTACAAAATAAAATATAATACGTATCGTGTTTTTTATATTATTTTAATAACTCTGTGTAGTGACACAGATTGTATGAAGGAACACGCGAAAAAATCCGCGGGTAAAACTCGCACAATACACCCCAACGCAAACAATTATATAATATTAGTAGGAAAATTATCCGTAATCAAAACATATTTAAAAATGTGTACTCACGTTATGCCCGGCATTTACCAGATGCCTTACAAACCCTTCTCCCAAAATTGTGATGCTTTTCCCTGAAACGGGAAAAACAGTAGAACTTTATAACAACCTACTAAATTTACTACAACGGATATTAAAATAACAGTTTTTAAAGACAACATTTCAACTTAAGTATTTATAAAACTACAATTTAAAGGACCACCCTGTTTAAGGAACTGAATAAGACTACAGTGATTGTACTAACGAACGCATATCTTATATCTACACAATAAGTAAGTATTGTGCTACAAAAACTTTAACTTAAAATAAACTTTTAAAATAAAAATTAGTTGATCGATCCAGCCGCTCGGCTGGATTGATCAACTAATTTTTATTTTAAAATATTTGTAATGCCATAAGTAATTACCAAGCCACGACGTTATTTTTCCGAAACTGTTCACAAACGCGTTGGAGGACGTTTACAACCTCTTGGAGTAGACAGGATCTGGCATCAACATAAATGGTGAGTATTTCACAAACGTTCGTTTTGCCGATGATAATAATAATATAGTCATAATGGCGGAGTAGCTCGAGGACCTTAGCACCATGCTCAACGACCTTAGTAGAGTTTCCTAACATGTTGGTCTTAAGATGAACATGGACAAGACGAAAATTATGTCTATTGCCCATGATTCACTTAAACCGGTAATTTTTGAGAGCGATACTCTCAAAACTCTCGACAAATATGACAGACAGACTGTCCAATTAGGTGTCCAACACCGACAAAGAGGTCGCACGAAGAATCCAACTCGCCTGGGCAGCGTTCGGGAAGCTTCGACCTATCTTTTCATCCAATATACAGCAGAGCCTGCAAATGAAGGTATTCAATCTGTGTGTTGCCAGTGATGACTTGTGGAATTGAGACGTGGTCTCTTCCTATTGGCCTCAAGAGCTATGGAGAGAGCTATGCTCGGTGTTCCCCTGCGAGATAAGATCCGTAATGAGGAGATGCGCAGGAGAACTAAAGTGACTGTAATAGCTCTTAGAATTGGTAAGTTGAAATGGCAATGGGCAGGCTAAATCTCTCGTAGAACTGACAAGCGATGGAAAAGAAAGGTATCCAAATGGTGACTACGAACCGGAAGACGCGGCGTAGGCCGGCCCCCCACTAGGTGGACCGACAATCTGGTGAAAACCACGGGAAGCCGATGGGTGCTGGAGGCGAGCAGTCGCTCAAAGTGGTGCTCTCTAGGGGAGGCCTATGTTCAGTAGTGGACGTCTTCAGGCTGTTGATGATGAATTACCACGCTTGGCAGGCGTCTTGTGATCACAGTAAAATTAGTTTAGGGAGAAAAAAAAATAGAAATATATCCCGGACTTTTTTAAAATTCAGGAAATACAGAACGCCTCTTATTTGTAGAATTTTCATATAGAACATTTTCACAGGACCACGTCTGTCATGTCAGCTACTTTATTATAACAAGTCCCACAAGTAAAGTACCGGTAAAACTAGTGACATGAGTATATCTGTACCGCAAAGAAGCCGTTTACAAAAAGGAATTACCCACATCCTTGGAATCCTTACAATTTCAATATGAGACTCCTCTATTTACATGCGAATAAGATTGGCACCCTCTCACACCGTGCGGTATCGATATAAATAATAGCACACACAGTTTTAGTCCTTTCATATAATTAGTGAGCCGTCAGATTTTTTTAAATCGTGTACTAGATTTTCATGAACTCAAGTTTATTGCATTATTGGACGGTATGGCTAAAATATGGCAAATAAAAATGCCAGTGCATTTATTTTACGTTTTATCTATTCCTTAGCCCCTGAGGGGCAATAAAACTACTAACAATGTATATACATTATCATCCGCCTACCCATATCCCATTTAAGCGGGGTCGGTGCAGCATGTTTTTCTCTTCCACTCTTTTCTGTCAGACGTCATCTCAACATTCACTTAGCACACATATCATTTTTCACACAGTTCAACCACACTTTTTTTGGTCTTCCTCTACCTTTTTTACCATCAACATTCATACTCAAAACTCTTTTGGTAACATGGCTTTCATCTCTCCGCACGACATGACCATACCACGCTAGCCTATTGCTTTTCAACTTTTCCGTCACCGGTGCCACTTCCAAGCTACCTCTTATGTACTCATTCCTGATTTTATCCATCCTCGTGACACCACACATCCATTTCAACATTCGCATTTCGGGAGCATGCAGTCTTCTTTCATCCACACCTTTTGTTGTCCAACACTCGGATGCATACATTAGGACAGGTCTAATGATAGTTTTGTAGATTATGACAATGTATATAACATATAGGCAAATAAATCAAGATTTCAAGACATATCAATTATATACAAGTGTACATGGTATATACATTTTGACTTGCCTCCTTCGGGCGTTCTTGAGAAAAAAGGCCTTATCAGACAGACATTCAGATGATTTCTCACAATATAGATTATATAAACATCCGTAAAAAAGGAGTTATTTATGCATTGCTGTGACGTAAATATTTAACAGATAATTATACGTTATAAATTTTACAATGCATACTTATAATAATATTATTTTTAATTGTAATGAGAAACTTGAAACACGTCAAAATGATACTCAACATTGTAAGAACGGTCTATATATTATGCCGAGGATGAAATCCCAAAAGACTGTTGGGTTACATGCAATCCGTCCCCGATGTACAGTATATATACTCCTGCTTTTTATTTTACAAACTAAATGTTGGATACGATTTGGCTTATATCCGTGTATGAAAATATACGATTCTGTATACGATAACTACATATTACGTGAGTAGAATTGAATGATAGGGTGGTTCCCGAGCGCATAGATCTTTCGTGAATTTCTTCTTGACATGGAATAAGGCACTCCGTGTTAAGTAATAAGTTACGTATGTTTGTAAGTTTTATCAAATCAAAGACATACAATTTGTGTTCCGAGAATACAAAATGAATGTACATAAACTTGTAGAAAACATAACAATAATAATTATGAAAATTTTAAATCACACACACATCAACAGAAAGAGGTCCACTGCTGAACACATGCCTCCCCCAAGATCAAAAAATAGTTATCAATTTAATTGTGTGTACAACTGTACCATTTCTGTCGTATAGCGAATCCGTCCAATCCAAGAATCTGCCCAATCTACGAATCTGTCGAATTGAGAATCTGTCCAATCCAGAATCTGTCCAATACCGAACAACTGCATAAAACGCTACTTTGGACGCTTATCATTAGAGGAATTTGCTGTATCACCACGATTGTCAGGCAGGCTAGTGATCGCGAAGATTTGAACGCCTACCGAGGAGAATGCTGGTGCTCTTTCTCTGGATATTCCCTTAGCCGGCTCTTACAACACTCACCCCACGGAGGGGAGAGTGGGGTGGTCCTGTTCACACACTGCCGAGACCACATGGCTAGTGGTACAGAATATATTATAATTATATACATATCGCCTACATGACGTACCTACTTCATATTGAAATCCTGTTTTATTTGCTTGTCCCACTGGCACCGGAACTGGTCTATTCCAGTTTGATCTACTGGAAAGATCCCATGGTGGTTCCAGTAGCTTATTTTGGAGATGAAAAATTACCATTCTTGCGTACTATAATCATACATTATCGAACTGAAGCACCGCTACCAAAGCGTGGAGCCTCTAAAACAATTATAAAGGTTAGATGAATTTACAACGTGAGTGACCAGCTGCAGAAAGGAACAACAACATTACCTAAGATTATCCAATCCATACACTTGCGTTTGACTACTACATCAATACTGGTCAAACGCAAGTGTGTGAAAAAAGCAGGATAATTTGAAAAACCATATAGATCGCATCGTTACCATCAGACTCAATATAGTCCGCCCAAAGTAGAAGGGCGGATCAGCTAATAAGATTCTAAGCTCTATTATCTATCTACTCAACAATAATCGAACATACTCAATGAATTATATCTATTATTCTCAGAATAAATTAGAATAGCAGAAACTTGGGTAGGTATATATATCAACAAAGTTATGTCTGCCATCTCAAGTTATGCTTGAGGAATATGAAACTATTGTAACTTGAAACATTGCTAAACTTATCAACCCACATCATGTTTAGAATATTTATTGGATGTCCCTTACGCTGAGGACTATTGTAATGTTAATAAAATTGATAATTTCATCGTTAGCTTTGGCAAAATAGGCTATAAGCTAAAATTCGCAAAATACAAAATTAAAATACAGATATGACACATCGGATTGAAAATCAGTTCACAATCAGTTGACATGCAAAGTTTGTTACTCTAAAAAGGCATTCACGATTTTGTTAGAATTATTTCTTCTAAACAAAGTTGAAAAGCCGAGTTTAACACTGAAGATTGATATTTATTTTTCCGTTTATGACAAGGCTGATAACAGAAAATCAACCATTCTATTAGTGATGAACTAACCATATCATCATCAGCCTGAAGACATCCCCTGCTGAACATAAGCCTCCCCGAATGAGCGCTAATTTGAGCCGCTGCTTGTTTCTTGCATCCATCGGCTTCCCGCGGTTTTCAACAGGAATGAACTAAAAATTCCCTGCAATTGCCGTGTGGTCCCAGCGTGCGTGGTGTGAGAATAGGACCACCGCATCTCTTCCCGTGGGTGCTTTAAAAGCCGGCTAAGGGAGTATCCAGAGAATGGGCAGCAGCATTGTCCTAGGTAGTAGGTACATTAAAATCTTCTGCGATCATCAAGCCGCCTGATGTGGTAATTATGGCAAACCTCTCCTATGATACCGCCCAGATAGTTGCGTTTTATAGGGAGGCCTATTTTCAGCAGTGGATGTCTTCAGGCAGCTGTGATGCCTAAACAATATTTTATCGACAGAACTTTTGAAATTTTACCATGGCTCGATTAAACGTTCGGCCGAAAAAACTGCAAACTTTTTCATCACTTGGCAAATAAGTTTCACGAAAGACCGAGAAACAATAATCCATTCTCCAAAATATTGACGACATGATGGGAGAATGAATGAATATATATTTTTCCTACATCATGCATACACAATTTCGATGATCTAAACTAGAAACGACAAACATGCTAAGTAAAATATGTAAAGAAATAGACAGTGAAACTAAAAGTTCCATTACGTCAAACTCAATGTCAATAATGAGTAATATCAGGTAATTGAGTGTTTCACGTATTAAGTGGTACACTGGTTTCATGATATAGATAGGTTCCATGATTTGTAGGTAAATTGTTATTTCAGTAGAGACTTTTGTGTGATCTATATGTATAATTTTTTTTATCAACGTTAGGCTAACATTTGACCATAATAAAGCTTCTTTTGACTTGTAACCGATTAAGATAACTAAAATTGTTTTTTAAAACAGTTAACTGAGTAGGAATATTGCCTGTAAATATTACAAAATATATATTGGAGAAAATTCCTTTTAAATATTATTTACTTAATCCTACCTCCCCTACAGTTATTGTTTGTATAACACCCAAAGAGTAATAACACCATTAATAGTTATTATGTTATTTATTTATTATTATTAGCCATATCCTCCCACTGCTGGGCAAAGGCCTCCCTTCTCTCCTTCTAGTCTTCTCTATTAAGAGCTTTACTGGTCCAATCCAGGCAGTGGGAATCTAGCTCATCTCGCCACCTTTTTCTGGGTCTACCGCGGCGTCTGATGTTCTGCGGTGTCCACATCGTTGTTGTCTTAGCCCACAAGTCATCGGACATGCGGCAGATGTGGCCGGCCCAGTTCCACTTCAGGCTAGCAGCCTTTTCTCCAACGTCTTCGATTCGTGTTCTGAGTTAATATGTAATAGTAGTAAATATTTTAGAGTTCCGTAAACCTATTTAAAAAACCGGAACCTTTTGGTAAACTACTAAACTTAAAAACAGCCTCATGCCCCAACTAAAGAATATTCAAAACAAGTTTATAATTCAAATTGACGAATCAATTTGCTCGACGTGAACGACCATTAAAACTCAACTGAAACCATAATGCAAAATGACTGATCGTATCTAACTTAAGCACCTACCACTTGAAAGAAAATTGACGATTACGCTAGCCGAGAGTTTGAGAAGTTTGACTTCTCGGGTCCAGAGTTCTTGTGAAGTTCGACTGCGGCTAAAACTTCTGTGCAAGTTGTGAATAACGTGAAGCTAAATTTTGACACCTGAGACGGCCAGTCAGCTGTTTCAGCTAGTTTTGAGGTAAAGCTATTATTACTGACAACGTTTTAGTTGAAGAAGATAACATAGTTTTCTAATAATTGCGCACTTATCTTATAAATAACAAATTTAATTAATAAAACGCCTTATTTTCTTTTAATCCAGTCTGTAAACTATCTAGAACTCAAATAGTATCAAATCGAATATTCACTTTCATCCAATAAAGTCCCGTAAAATTAAGGTATTAGCATTTATTTCTCCGTAGAAGCGCTATTCGTTATTACACCCAAATGATTTCTCCGGTTTTACATTATTCATAAGTAGCTTTAATAATAAACTTGGCTGGGAAAGGCCATCATTTTTATTAGGTTGCCGGGGCTTCAATATCTTCTTTAAAAAGAAGCGACGTTAATGGACCTCTCTAACGGAGAGTAATTAATATTGACAGTAGCCGAGGTACAGTTTATTTGAAGATCAGATGCTACGCATTGTTGCAGCAGTAAGCTTATAAACAACGCATTTAATACAGCATTTTATTTTGACTTTTTTTGATACATTTAGCGACACGACGCCCGTACATTTTATGCCTACCTTTTTGCAATAGATATACCCAGATTTACTAAATATGTTATACATTGTACGTGTAATCACACGAATGTTACATCCTTGTCCAAATATTTTCTTACCTTCCGATGAGATATTAAGTACGATCATAGAAAAATAATAATTCTAATAGTTACTCTAATATTGCATTTTAACAAATGTTATTGTTCCTTTGTCGAAGAGAAGAAAATTGGCCCATTTAACAGAAAGTTTATCAATGCCAAAACTTCGACTCGGTATCAGGAACACGGTACCGCAATGGTGAATTTTAACCGGAAGTGCCAGTGGAGTTTTGCTGGTAGCTTTAAGACGATGTGACAGCTTATTATCGAATTGTTCTCGTTTTCAAAATTAACATGATATTGGATAAAACACCGTTGCCGAAAGATTAAAGAGATTATAAGATTTTATGTTTGTAAATATATGGAATACTTTTTCACGGTGGTAAGGTATTTGCCTAATTAACGTAGGTAGATACAAGATCACATCGTATTACGTAGGTATATACATTTATCGACAAATAATATTTGGTGTAATTTTATTCACTGATATTATTGATTCAACTACAAATTAGCACGTTCCTGCTTTTGTACTTCAAGGAATTAATATTCTCAAAAAAAGAGAGTAATTTATTGCGCAATTATCACGACCACCAACCACTTGTAGTATAATTTATATTTAGGTACTTGTGTTTTCCATTCATGATCATTCACAATTCATCAACCAACCTGTTTTTATATACCTCTGTATCTTTTATAAAATCTTCTTAGTTTTGGCAAGTGCAGGAGACGAAATTCTAAATTGAAATTTAAAAAAAGTGACAAGGAAAGAAAATTGGAAGACAGGGGATCCTGTGTCAAGGCTCGAGAGAGAAGCATCGTGTCCTGATGAAAACACAAAATAAAGAGATACATTTGAGCATCCCTCGAAGGCAGATTAAAAAAGATTACTTCTTGAAAACCAGTGGAGATATTCTCCAAAGACTGAGGGGTCTTGGATTGATCATCCCTCAAAGGCAGAGCCGAGTATACTTATTGTGATCCCAGTGGTGGCGTTCTCCAAAGACCGAGGGGTCTTGGATAAATCGTTGTTCATCGCTGTACAGCTGTGCCTGGAACCTTGTCGAGCTCCAAACTCTTAGCTATTCTAAAACGTATATATTAAAATCCTCCAACGTTCCCGTCGATTTCCCAGTGCAGTGCCAAAGACTTATTTTATTTCATTATAGAATCGAACTAATCTCTGTTTTTATATTTATTTCCTTTAATATAAGGTAGGAACCCTCTCAGGGCCAACATAGGCTGATTGGTAGTGTGGTGAAACGACTCTCACAGGTCATTTCATTACTCACTACTTGCACTGTACCAATTCAACTTTATCTGCAAATTCCGAGGCTTTGTATTCTGGACATAATAAGCAGAACCGTGGGTTATGAAACAAAATTATAGCTTGTTCTTATGAACATCCCACTAGAGGTGAATTGGTAAACCTCGAATAGTAATATATAAGTACAGAGCAAGAAAACAAATAACGCTCGTGCCCAGATAGAGGCGAAACTATAATAACAATATTTGTTCCAAGCAATAGGCGGCGAGCGCAAACTCTAATGACAAGACTGGATATATTTTGACTATTTGTTTTCTATTCTTTTTATAGATTTTGTATTTATTTTGTTTTTGCTTTGATATATCAACTTTTATAGATAGATCCAAGCGATTCAAATTAAAACCAAAACTGAATCTCTTCACCTACAAGTTTTATTGTAGCGATTCACTTTGGGTGTTCAATAGAATCGCGCTAAGAGGTGATGACACGTCGTCTGCACTATACTCATGTCAAATTACTAACGTGGACGGTAGCACAGGTGTCAATAAACTCCTGCTAAGATAGACTTACAAAAAAAACTGAATACTCCTGTTTAATGGACATTATTATGCTCTGTGATTCTTTCAAAGTAAACTTTGAAAACTCCCGGGGCTTAGGAAATGATTTTATATAACGCAAATCCGTTGCTTGTTTAGGATTCACAATGTTTTAATAGGCACACTACGGTGTACGCATCGAAAAGTTGGATCGGTTTAATTTGTAAAACGGTTGAAATAATATGAACAGCTGATCCAAACACGAATTTCTATAATGAAAATAGGAATGTTGAAAACAAATGTTTGGGTGAAAAAATACCTTTGGGAATCAAAAAATTTGTTGGAGTCTTGAACTGCTTACAAAATGATGTGATTGTGGACCTTTATAAAAAACAACAACCCACTACTAACCGATATGTTGGCTCAGAAAAGTGCACGTAGCGTTATATCACACGCGTACATAGGTACACCAGCCTCCCGAACAAGCCGGTTTCCGAAAAGGCTTTAGCACCATAGATCACATCCATACGCTGCGCCAGATTATACAGAAGACCGAAGAGTATAATCGGCCGTTATGCCTAGCGTTTGTGGACTATGAGAAAGCCTTCGATTCAATCGAGACTTGGGCGGCGCTGCAGTCCTTGCAGCGATGCCAAATTGACTATAGGTATATCGTTTTGAAGTGTTTGTACAGTAAGGCCACTATGTCAGTCCGACTACAGGACCAGAGTACGGAACAAATTCCATTGCAAAGAGGCGTGAGACAGGGAGACGTTATTTCTCCGAAACTGTTCACAAACGCATTGGAGGATGTTTTCAAGCTCTTGGAGTGGAAAAGATCTGGCATCAACATAAATGGCGAGTACATCACTAACCTTCGTTTTGCCGATGATATAGTCATAATGGCGGAATCGCTCGAGGACCTTAGCATCATGCTCAACGACCTCAGTAGAGTCTCCCAGCAGGTTGGTCTTAAGATGAATATGGACAAGACAAAGATCATGTCTAATGCTCATGTTCCACCTATACCGGTAATTGTTGGGAACGATACTCTCGAAGTTGTCGACAAGTATGTCTACCTAGGACAGATTGTCCAATTAGGTAGGTCCAACTTCGACAAAGAGGTGGCGCGAAGAATCCAACTCGGCTGGGCAGCGTTCGGGAAGCTTCGTCCTATCTTTTCGTCCAAAATACCGCAGAGCCTGAAAACGAAAGTTTTCAATCAGTGTGTGTTGCCAGTGATGACTTATGGAACTGAGACATGGTCTCTTACTGTTGGCCTCATTAGTAAGCTCAAAGTCGCGCAGCGAGCTATGGAGCGAGCTATGCTCGGTGTTTCCCTGCGAGATAAGCTCCGGAACGAGGAGATCCGCAGGAGAACTAAAGTGACCGATATAGCTCTTAGAGTTAGTAAGTTGAAGTGGCAATGGGCAGGCCACATCGCTCGTAGAACTGACAACCGATGGGGAAGAAAGGTTCTCGAGTGGCGACCACGAACCGGAAGACGCAGCGTAGGCCGGTCCCCCACTCAGTGGACCGACGACCTGGTGAAAGCCGCGGGGAGCCGATGGATGCAGGAGGCGAGCAGCCGCTCAAGGTGGCGTGCTCTGGGGGAGGCCTATGTTCAGCAGTGGACGTCTTCAGGCTGTTAATGATGATGATGATGACATAGGTACACCGGGCGAACGCATAGCTAGACACGTCATATGTTTACATTTAAAAAGTATTATAGCAATGATTAATGCCTATCCCTAGTAATATTGCATTGCATCGGACATAATTCTATATCTAATGCAATAAATGATAATACCCTGTTTGCTATGCATGGGACGGGACCGTCTCGTGTTTAGATGTTTAGCATACCTACAATGTTTATTATTCCTATTGAGGAAAGCTTTGTGCTCATCTTTTTATGCAGGTAATCAGCGTGTTAGATTGTTCTTTGTTCTTTCTGTTTGTTTCTGAGGATTTATTTGTTTGTGGTGGAGAAACTTCTTTGTTCTTTGTGCTTCTGTTGTTTTTTAATTCATAATTATGATGTTTTTTTTAGTTTGTTTAGATCATGGTACCTAATTGGTATTGGTTTATTTTGTTCTTTGTACGCACATGCTGGTGCATTTGTTTTAAATATTCAATAACGTACATCAGCCACTACAACTACTGTTGAACATATAGGCCCCTCTCTTTCAGTGTCTTGGATGATCGCAGTGAATAATACAGACAGGGGCCGACCTGATGTCTCAGGATATCGAAAGCAAGCAGCAGTGTTACTGCGACTTTATAATTTAAAGCTCTTGGTGATATTGCTGGTATTCTTGGTGAACTATTATGGGCAGGCTATACCTACGGGCTAATGCTTTTGACCTTTACCGACCTACTTCTAGATATTGTCACTGGGAGATATTACAAACAGGTATGACGCTTAATATCAGGCGATTGACTTTCTTGTGATTTAATTCGTCTAGATAAAAACGTCCTTGAAATGAAGGTCATGACCATGCTGAAGTACGCAAATAGTAATTCACTCTCTGAGAGAATTTACTCAATCATTACTGCTACTGAATTGCGTTTTATGAACTTTACTACGGAGTATTTGGCTTAATTTTGAATTATTTACTTTCCGTTTCATCGGTTCTTTGTTAAATGTAAAGCAATCAGAATTGGCTTCACAACAATGAGATTTAAAATGGTGATTTCTCATTTTGTTCATGTGAAGTGTAATGACTATTAAGTTTAATTGAAAATATGATCGATCAATTGGTTAAGCATATAACAACATAGAAAAGTAAGATGCTTTAGAAAAGTTGCTATTGACAACTAGTAATTTAACTAAAAATAATCAAAATCGTTCCATAAAACAGCAGTCAAAGGAAGCAAAGCAAATATGAAAAATGCATCTCATGGAAGCTCGGGGAAATGAAATCGGAGATCACTACAAGATGTCATATTCATGCAAACTGTGAAGCTGTTTCACATTCGACAGGCGTCGAAATATTGGCGATAGTGAAAATTTTATGGTAGAAACCGTAAAAGATTCGAAAATTGGTAGTTTTTACAAACTTCGAGGAAGGTCTCTTTGCATTTCATAATTTTCATTTAACCTCATTAAACTATAATTATGTTACTGTTACTCTACAAATTTTTGTCTTTCGAACTTAATCAGATAGCAGCACCGGATTTTATTCTTTTGGAGGCAGTCTTTGAAAAGTCTTTGGAAAAGTTGGAAAATGTAAGGAGCATATAAAATTACCGCAACGCATGTGAAGGATTACATTTATATAAGAACTCGTCTTGGTCGATATACTATGCATACGGGATCTATCGTCGGGAATCATCATCAACAGCCTGAAGACGTCCACTGCTGAACATAGGCCTCCCCCAGAGCACGCCACCTTGAGCTGCTGCTCGCCTCCTGCATCCATCGGCTCCCCGCGGCTTTCACCAGGTCGTCGGTCCACCGAGTGGGGGGCCGGCCTACGCTGCGTCGTCGTCGTCGGGAATAGCAAAATAAAAATATTTTCATTACAAGTAACCCTCATACGCATTTTTTTTAGTCACCTTACAAAAATAATCGATTCCGAAATAAAAATCACGACACTGGCCAAAAAGGGGGCATTTATAAAACCGAGAGGTCCGTAAACAATAAAATATACGCATCTAACTGGTGAGGCGCGGACGGAGGGCGTAACCACCGACACAAAAAAAATCATTGAACCACTGAACAAACGACACGGTAACATAAAACCGTGGACGTGTCCCCAATACGGCCGTCAGCCCCCAACTACGTTGCGAACATCGATGGTAAGAGTCAAGGGTGCGCATTAGCAAAAAATATTATACATTCCGACACGACATGAAGATGGAGTTAAGAAGTTGGTATGTGAATGGTAAGAGTCAAGGGCACGTCAACAAAAAATATTTTATATACCAACGCGACAGGAATATGTGAGTTAAGAGGAAAGAAAGGCCTAGGGCGCAGCAACACGAGCGTAGCGGTGATTTGGATCAACCCAAATCCGGATTAGGCCTGGCAGACTAAATAAACAGCCTCCAACCAATCCACAGCCAACTCACAGTCTCCAACCGGCACCAGCCGGGAAACCGATCGCGCCATCAACCGGAAGGGAACTTCTCAACACATAAGAGGACTTACTCCTGGGGACGGATATATTCCCAACCGGGGAGGGGGACCTACGAGAACTCAGCGACTCCGACGATAAGGCTCTCCTTAAGAATTTGGAGAAAGGAATGTAAATGGATGCTATACTAGCCAAACAGCCGAGCCAATAGGTTGATAGCAACGCAGGCGATCCACCGCTGACGCCCCCACCCCACGGAATAAGCGGACCAGGGGGAAAAGGAGTGGACACCGCCCCGGCCAACACCATCAGAAAGGTAAAAAAAACGAGCCAGTGACTGTTTGTTTTTTTAGAAAACACATAACTCTTTTATGATGCGTCTGTATAACAATGAAAGGAAAGAATTGTAAATAGAGCTGTCATTTAGGAGTAGCAAGAGAAAATTCATCATCATCATCATCATCAGCCAGTGTTAGTCAACTGCTGGACATAGGCCTCTCCCAAGGTACGCCACTGAGCCCGGTCTTCGGCTCTTCTCATCCAATTACTGCGAGCTACTCGGCGCAAGTCGTCGCTCCACCTAGTCGGTGGGCGTCCTAAACTACGTTTTCCAAGTCGCGGTCTCCACTCAAGGACACGCTTTTCCCAACGGTCGTCAGTTCTGCGGCAAATATGGCCAGCCCACTGCCACTTTAGCTTGCTAATTCGGTGGGATATGTCGGTGACCTTGGTTCTCTGTCGGATCACCTCATTTCTGATTCGGTCCTTCAGAGAAACTCCAAGCATAGCCCTTTCCATAGGTCTCTGAGCGACGTTAAATCGGTGGACTAACCGTACCGTGAGTGTCCACGACTCGGCGCCGTATGTCATTACCGGTAGGACGCACTGGTTAAATACCTTTGTTTTTAGGCACTGAAGTATTCGCGACGAGAAGACTCGACGAAGCTTGCCAAATGCTGCCCAACCCAGCTGAATTCTTCTATTGACTTCTTTCTCAAAGTCGTTCTTACCTAGTTGGAGCAGTTGCCCTACATACACCCACATAGACATATTCCTATGGGGTGCGGGCCAGGATACCTCCACGTTTGCCTCGAGTGTTGCCAGTCCCTTATGGATGCTTGCATCCGGGGGGAGGGGCAGCACTTGGACCGGTGCACCCTGGGCGACGGCTAATAACTTCCTTTCGGGGTTCTTATTAGTCGTTGGCTAAATCCTGGCGGGGCCTCTCTGCGATCCTCATGTCTCGGCATGAGGCGCAGCAGAGAGGCGGGGGCCTCTCCAAGTATCTCTCTGCTTAGCGGAGCGGACAGTGGATGAGGCCAGGTGGCAACCCAGTGATGGGGAGCCGCCGGAGGGAGATGGCGTGGACGCCATCGGAACGGAGCGCACGGTCGCAGTTTGCGATAGTGCGCTGGACTCGTGCCGGCGCCCTGGATAGTCCGGGAAGCGGCGGTGCGAGTCGGGGGCAGCCCGGAAGGGCTGCGGGGCTCGCGTGGCGAGCAAGCGGCCTCCGTAGCGATACGGGGGCGGCTGGGATGGCTCCCGAGATGGGAGAGTGCGTGTCCCCTTAACGCTCTACCACACACGTGTTGGGGTGGGAGGGGGACTAAACGCATAAACAGGAGGTTCCTCCCTTCCTCCTGGGTGTATTCGGGTGCCATACCGGTACACCCAGGGGGCTCTTGGTCGAGGACAGCGTGCCCTCCTAACGCTCCACCACACACGTGTTGGGGTGGGAGGGGGACTACACGCAGAAATAAGACGTTCCTCCCTTTCCTCCTGGGTGTATTCGGGGGCCGTATCGGTACATTCAGGAGGCTTAGGTCGAGGAACAAACGGGGATTGAAATCCTCTCGCATCCCCTTCGACGTCGATTTAATCCGTCGTTGGGGCAATGCTTGAGAGGAGAAGGACTGGCAATGTGTCAACATAGGGCACATACAGAGGTACGGACCCTCGCATCATCACACTGTGCTAGCTGAGGCTAGACGGTACTCCGCAGTGTGAATTGTGGGGGTGGGACGAGATGGTGGTGGCGAGCCCTCAGATCGCCGCCACTCCCAAAAGGCCTAGGGCGACTGGGTATGGGGGTACCCATCGTCCCTTAAGGGCCTGCAGATGGTGCACGTGGTGTTTCCGCGCGCTATCGAGACGTGGGGCAGCCACCCGCTGCCCCAAAACAGGACGGGCCCGACAACGGGCAAGCGCTGCTGGGTGCCGCGCGTAGAGTGCGACAGTGAACCCGGGGCCCCAGCACAAGGCGCAGTGCAGGAACACCCTGGATTTTTAGTGGGTATGCCGTCCACTCTGGATGGAGAGCCCCACATATCCACCACCTGCCCCCGCAGCTGGTGGAATCCATAAAGGATTTTTAACAGGTTAAAAAAAAAAAAAGGTAGACATATTCCTGAACAACTTCAAGCGCAGCCCCGTGAACAGCAACCGGTTCCGGGATAACATGTTCATTGAACATAATCTTGGTTTAATCCAAGTTCATCCGGAGACCGATGCGTTGAGAAGAATCAGCCAGGCTATCCAACATTTGCTGTAAGTCTTGCAACGTTTCAGCCATAATGACGATGTCATCTGCAAATCTCAAGTGTGAGATGTATACACCGTTTATATTTATGCCCCGTCCTTGCCAGTCCAGAGTCCTAAACATATCCTCCAATGCGTTTGAGAACAGTTTCGGGGATATTACGTCCCCTTGTCCTCACCCCACGACACAGTCGGATACCTTCAGACTGCTGGTTCTGTACTTGAACGCTCATTGTTGCGGCGTCATACAGACATCTCAACACTTCGATATATCGCCAATCAACTTGGCACCGTTGCAAGAGAAAATTATCAGTTCGGAATGTTTTACTTTTATTTAATTTTATTATTATTGAGAAGAATATACTGGGTGGCGCAAAAGTACTGGCACTAAAGAAAATACTTTTATTTTTTTTATATGACATTTTCTGTCATTCTGTTGTTGAAAATTGTGTAGTGAACAAATGTAAAATACACTGAAAATAAACATGGACCGTTTTACTCCCCAAGAACGTGGAATAATTGTGTCAATGTTCTTACGGAATAATTCATCAGTGATAAGAACACAACGTGAATTTCGTCGACGATTTCCCCACCGTCCGGCACCGATTGGTCGCACAATTCGACGCTTTGCCACACGCCTTGAAGCAACTGGCTCAACATTGGATAGACCTAAGTCTGGGAGACCAAGAACAGGCCGTTCAGCTGAAAATATCGATGCTGTGCGCGAAGATGTGGAAGAGTGTCCAGAAACATCAACGAGGCGACGTGCCACGCAATTGGGCATTTCCAGACGGACCCTGCAGCGTATTTTGGTGAAAGACTTAAAGATGTTCCCGTATAAAACTCAAATGACTCATCAACTGCTGCCTGCTGACCACCGAGCTCGTCTAGATTACTGCCAGCGCGTCATAAACCTCAACCTTGAAGAGGATGATTTTCCTTCAAAATTGGTTATGAGTGACGAAGCGCATTTCCATCTCTCAGGGCATGTCAATAAGCAGAATACTCGGTTCTGGGGCACTGATAATCCGCGCATTATTCAAGAAACACCTCTACACCCACTAAAAGTTACTGTATGGTGTGGCATCTGTGTTGACAGAGTGATCGGACCCTATTTTTTCGAAGACGCTGGAGGCAATGCGATAACTGTCACTGGAGAACGCTACAGAACCATGTTACGTGAGTTTTTGATACCCAGTTTGGACGAATTGGGGCTGGAGCACATCTGGTTTCAACAAGACGGCGCTACGGCACACACAGCGCGCGACACTATGGACTTAGTGAGGGACGCTTTTCCAAGCCGAGTTATCTCTCGTTTTGGCGATTTGCCTTGGCCTGCAAGATCACCCGATCTGACCAGTCCAGACTTCTTTCTTTGGGGTTTTTTGAAATCTCGGGTGTATGTGAACAAGCCACAGACTCTCGCAGCTCTAAAAGAAAACATTCGTCAAGAAATAACGAACATATCGCAGGAAGTGTTACGGCAAGTTATGCAAAATGTCATAAATAGGGCTCAAATGTGTATCAACTCTGGAGGTAACCATTTAAAAGACATCATCTTTAAATCCTAATGGTACGAAATTTAATGGCACAAATATACATTTAAAAAAACCTAAATCTAGTTTTCTAATTTAGAAAAAATGTTATAGCTGAACCAAATAGGGTCTTTACTTTTGCGCCACCCAGTATTTATACAATCGAGCAAAGCGATTTTATTTATACTCAGATATGGAATCTCGGAAGATTATTCACACCATAGTATGACAGTGACAACACCTACAGGTTTCCCCGTAATCCCATATCCTAGTTATTAGTTTCATTCTCAGGAAAGTGTAGAATTAGTTTGGTTTAGTAGATATACCAGAAGGGGGATCACGTAATATAACTGATGGCAAAATAATTAGTTGCAATACAGTTGCATGATCAGTGCTTTGACAACTGACCGATCTAAGAGTGAATGATGAGCGTATCATGCAACCCGAACCAATCACTTAATGCCAGGCTTACTAATGTGGTGTAATTTTTTCTGGTGGAACGTAAATACAATGAACATCGATGTTTATTTTAATGACTGATTTACTAATGTCTAGATTAATGATTAAGAACAGTTTTGTGAGAGTAGGCCTTAGCATAATCAGTTTAGGTTTTGTTAATGGCATTCCAATTGAATTGTCTGAAGAGGAGAAAAGTATTAAGAGTTGCAACCAAGGGTCTTTTTGATAATTTTTGAATATGAACTTTTGATTAAGAATTCAAACTTTGTAATTTGTAATAAATATGTCTGTCTTAACTCTAAGAGAAAAAAAATCATAAAACAAAAAAGAAAATTCTTCATATATACCTACGCATACGCATTTCTTGGAAAGAAGCACAAATTATTCCTATACCCAAAAAATCAAATCCCTCATCTTATTCCCAATATCGTCCAATTTCAATCCTTCCATTTCTTTCCAAAGTTTTAGAACGTTTGGTCCATGGACAGCTTAGCAGATTCCTTTCCCACCACAACCTGCTTAATCCTTTCCAGTCTGGTTTCCGTCCCGGCCACAGTACAGTCACTGCTTTAGTAAAAATTACGGATGACATCAGACTGGCGATGGAAAACGGAAAGCTTACTATCCTCACATTATTGGATTTTAGTAACGCCTTTAACACCGTTGACCATGACATCCTTTTGGCATTACTCCGCTCAATTAACGTATCTCCGGCAGTGATTGACTGGTTTCAGAGTTATCTCTATGGACGCCGGCAGCGGGTTCGCCTAGAAGATGCATTTTCTTCATGGTGTAATACGCCAGTCGGTGTGCCTCAGGGCGGTGTTCTTTCTCCTCTTCTTTTTGCCACCTTTATAAATTCGATATCTAGTAAACTCACTTCTCCCTACCACCTTTATGCAGATGACCTACAAATTTACACTCATGCGCCACTTGACAAACTTCCAGATGCTGTTGATATCATCAACAATAACTTGTGTCTTATAGCTAGTTGGAGCAAGGCGCATGGGCTGACTTTAAATCCCGTTAAAACTCAGGTGATCATTGTAGGTAGTTCGCGCATGATCTCCAGGATAGACTGGTTGACACTTCCGCGAGTCTTATTTGACAATGTGTCTCTTCCTTATAGTAAAGAAGTAAGAAACTTGGGGGTGATATTTGACCGCTGTCTAAGTTGGGGTCCACAGCTAGATACTGTGAGTCGCAAAATGTTTGCGTCCGCAGGCTCACTGAGAAGATTGCGCAATTTTCTTCCAACTGCCACTAAAGCTGCTCTTGCACAATCGTTATTACTCCCTATATTAGATTACGCAGACGCCTGCTATCTCGATCTTACAGAGGACCAGCTAAATAAACTTGAGCGTCTTCAAAACTTCTGTATTAGGTTCATATTTGGATTACGCAAGTATGATCAAGTCTCTCAATTTCGCGCTAAACTCAAGTGGCTACCCATACGACTTCGTCGGGATACGCATATTCTTTCTCTTCTTTATAACGTACTATTCAATCCCAGAACCCCATTTTATCTTCAAGAGCAATTTAAATTCCTCCACATCTCTTCTTCTTCCCGTCTCAGATCATCAGAGAATCTTTTGCTTAAAATGCCGCTACACAAAACAGTGTTCTATGATAAATCGTTTGCTGCAAAAGCGGTTCGACTTTGGAATTCTTTACCGGTCCCAATTAGGAATGCTCAGTCTCTAAACATATTTAAAATCCAAGTTAAAAACCACTATTTGTCATAAATTTACCCAAACTGTCCCGAAAGTAGTAAATAACTTCACGTATTTGTAATATGCTTAGTGTACTTACCTATCTATTTTTTGTCATCCCAACTCCCTTAGTATTCACTAACTTTATATATGTTGCTATTTGTAAGTATTAGTGTTCATAGATATATATATATTATAATATATAATGTAAGTATGTAATTTTATATTTATTTATAGGTATATATATTATTTTGTATTTATAATATACGTAAACATATATTAATTATTCATATTATTCTATGCATGTATTTAATTTAATTTTTGTCAATTGCCGCACCACCGACCACTACGATAGTCTCTTACTTTCCTGTCCATCCCAAGGTTGTCTGGAAGAGATCGCTGTGTAGCGATAAGACCGCCCATTGTACTAAGCTTCGTAATGTTTTTTTGTTATTGTCTGTTACTTTTGATTTGGTGTGCAATAAAGAGTTGTTGTTGTGTACGCATCAAGATACAATAACTATTATTTAACAGAAACGTAACCTCTAAATCCTTGTCTGAGCCCCCGAACAGTCAGAGAGCTGCTCTCTACAATTTTCCATAAATAAGTTAGAGCCCCAATTTCAAGGTGGGTTCGTGAGCAGCATCAGTTATGTCCTCGAACGGAAAAAACTATTTTGTACGACTAATTGCTTTTGGTATGGAGTTGGGAAGTATCGAGCGGAATGTCAATACGTCGAAAACAATTTTCTAACCTTAATTACTGGTTTATTCAAACACACGCAGTGCCAGTACATATTGTAACCAATGATTTAAAAAAATACTGGATTTTATTCAAATGCATTCATTAGTTTAGGCGCTTCATAAAGGCTGGTTGGCAAAAAGTCACCTCAAAAAATAACTTCTCTAATAGAACTTGCTATAGTAACCCAGAAGATGAAACGTAACTAAATGGTACGTACTACCTAATTACATCTCGTTCCGACGGATTTTAATATAGTGGAAGCGGCGACCTTTCATTTCACAAAGAAGATAGGTTACAGAAGAAATGATAATATTCCGAGGTTATTTTCAAGGGTAGTTCCCTAGATTTCATCTGACAGTTTTGATCTCTTACCTCTTTCAACCAAAAATCCAGTTGAAGATTGAAATGGTTTTAATAAAAAGCTTACATAACATCATGGGTAATTTTGGTTTAAACAAAAATGTTTGGGAGCAGAACGCTCTAATTGCTAAATACAAAAAAGTATCGCTTACCTTCAAACTGGGGCATGTTTTGGGGGTCTAACACGCAAATTATATACGCAATTCCTAATTTCCGGGATAACAATATCCTATGTTGAACTTAATCTGTGCCCAAAAATTCAACTAAATCGGTAAAGCCGTTACACACAAACACACAGAAACTTTAACTTGTTTTTTTTTTACTTTTTTGATAGTATTTAGTAGGGATATTACTGATACGATATAAGAGCTGAAATTATACCAAGAGAAATTGGCGTCAGTGATGATCATTTGTTTCAACTAATATTAATGTATCAAATTATTTTAGCTGATCCAGTTTAACTAGGTGGAACGTTACACTAGCGTGACAAATTCAAATTTTCTTGCGTTCTTTTGCCAATAGTAGCTTAATGGGCTATTTGACTACTTTTTTGTTTTTGTTTTATTTTATTAATCGGGATGCACCCTACAATCAATATTTCCTGGATTTCTTTCGTATTTTCGGTAAAAACCGATATTAAAGTTTGAATTTTAAAATTCATTCGGCAAACACTATTTTTATCATGGCGGCGGTCACGTGACCTACGTGACGTCACAAATTAGTAAAAAATCTTCCTCTCTGTTAGCCATCAACCTAACTGAACATTCTTGCACTTAATATTTTATCATTTGTGCATTATCTCCTGCGCGAGTGTTCGAAGCAGTAGAGTAATATTGTTATGTGAATCAAAGAGTGATAAAAAGCTTAGAATATTCAAAAATAATGTCGTATAAATGATGTATAGTGCCACAGTGCTCCAGTGCTTCAATAAAAACACCAGAGACTTTTATTCAGGTTCCCATCAATCCTGCTACACGGAAAAAGTAGCTACGATTAGTTCGCCGAGACACTAAAAGCATAGCAGCCACTTCTACTGTTTTTATGTGCGAAGATCACTTTGATGTAAGTACCTGCTTACAGCGTAATTCTTCTATGTTACCCTTCGATCAGGCGTATACTCATTAAATTGAGCTTTACGCGCTCTGTTAAACATCGATTTATACCTACTCATAACTACTACAACACTACTACCTCATGAATCTTTGTGTAAGTACCTATTATAACGAAATTGTAATAAACTTTAACCCTAACCCTATAGCAAAAACATAAGTAGGTACCTATCGAGATAATTAGATCAAATTCATTCTAGTCCAGTATAAAAAGGTAAACTTTATAATCCACACTTTGACTTTTTAAACATCCATGATTCCATATATTATTTATATGGAACTATATAACTTTCTAACTCTACTGTCAAATTACCGACAGATGGAGAAAGATGTGGATGTGGCAAATTACATGAAGTTCAAAATGGGCTTTAGCAAGAAAATAGTTTTGGTAGATGGAGTTATGCCTCTAAAGTGTTACCTATTGCTTGCCAGATCGCAGAACACAGCTATCAGATGCTTGTATGTACTTCTTGAGCAGCATTTCTGAAGAGACAAAGATTAGATATCATCAAGGATGTGAGGAAGCCCATGAAAAAGAAAATGAAGAATATATTACTGAAACCTGTGTACACAATAATGATACTGAAATACAGAAAGCTATTGAGTTGGAGGCTGTAGCACTGCAAAAACACAAAATAAACAGACAACTACAAACTTTATAGAAACAGCTGAAAAATCTGTCCAAACTGCAAAGAAATTTTTTTTTAATTTTTTATTGTTCGATAGGCTTGCGCTTGACCAAGTTGAAGTTGTACATTGTCTAAGCAACTTAAATAAAGTATTTTAAGTAGGTACTTACCTAAAAGTGCCAAAATCTAAAACAGCCTATTTGTATGTATACTAAAATTATTTGATTTGTACCCAGCCTATTATTAGATACAATAAAACATTGCTGCCATTTGTTAATGTACCTACTTAGGTGTGTATGTTTATATGTTTTGTTATTATGTAGGTACCTTTTCCTAACATAGGTAGGTCTTTGACGAGTAAATCCTATACTCGCAGCACCTAGGTACCTGGGTACTTAACCTAAAACGCGAGTTCCAAACAATGATATTATCTTGAATGATTTTCGAATAAATAGTTAAACAATAATACTAACGGTGCTGTTTTTACGTTTTTTAGTTCCGCAGGATAAACATCAACATTATCTTTAAAGAACAAGACAATCATTAGGGCATCTACTTTGGGTAGATTACTACTGTTAGCTTGCACGAAGTGCCGCTCCATTTTTGTAGTAGAATGTAAACAAACAGCTCGCAAATCACTTGATAACATTAAAGACACCTATTCAAAGAACGTAATAATAAAGTGAAATCCGTTTGTAGTGGTTTTTATGTAACTTAGGCACCATCTAACACAGATCAAGTAGATAATACTATACGATTTTCAAGTAGCGGATACGTGTTTACAGTTTGCTGACGTCATCACAGTTGCCACCAATCACAAAACGTTTCACATCATTCATTTAACCTACAAAAAATTATAAATTTTATTTGCATAAATTAAAGCAAATAAACATATTTTAGTGTTAAAACGATTTCAGCTTAATTAGGCCTCAATTAGTTAGGATGATAACATTTTTTTACATATTTTTATACGAGTCAAATAGCCTATTTCTCAACGTGATTACATTAAAACTAATTTTGCGCAAATAAATAGAATGTATCAACAAATTATGATTAAAAGTACCTCCTAGATATCATAGGTTTAGATACCAATGATATCTAGGAGATATGAAGAATGTATCAACAAATTACGATTAAAAGTAGGTACCTCCTAGATATCATTGGTTTAGATACCAATGATATCTAGGAGATACTTTTAATCGTAATTTGTTGATACATTCGATTTATTAATTACTCAACATTAAGTAATTACGCTATTATTGGCAAAAGAACGCCAGAAAATTTGAATTTGCCGCGCTAGTGAAACGTTCCACCTTAAAATAAATTTTAAGTTTAAAGCTGCTACGTGATCAGCTTTTGGAATAATTCTGATATTCACATTAATTTTTCATACTTCATTACATACTTCATTATATCATGCGACTGACCAAACAAAGGCGCTTAATTTACGTAAAGGATATTTATTTCATCACGGAAATGTATGAAAAAGGCACTGTGTTTTTGGTAGCAAAGGGGCAGTATTTTACAAACTTGTTAATTTAATATTTATTTCATTATTTCAACTCTTGCAATTCTGAGATATAAATAAATAAATAAATAAATAAAACTTTTATTTCAGGTTGTTCACCCATAGAGTTAGTAACATGAAACTTATAGCTATATTAGTAAACACATTAGCAAAAAACATCACATTTATTTATTTAGGGGCTTACTGAGCCACGAATTGAGCTGCAGGTTTGTGCAGCGCGACCCACCACTTCAGAAAGCCACTCGTGCAGTCTCCAGCTGCTAGGGCCAGGAGGCTGTTGGTTGTGCCCCACACGCGCTGCCTCAGGGACGCCGCGCGCGCACGCATGATTGCAAAAAAGTCATCCGTGTGCGCGTCGGCGAACATTCCGGACGCGCTACAGAACCGAGGCAGACCCAACAGCATCCTGAACCCATTATTATACTGGATCCGTAGAGCATTGTAAGTTTTCTGCGTATACTTGGTCCACAGGCTGCACGCGTAAAATGATTGGCAAAATGCTTTGAATAAAGTTACACCGCGATATGCCTGAATCCCGGTATTTCTCTCATCGCTGTTTAAATGAAAAATAATCTCACAATATTGATCATTATCAATAACCACGAAGTTAAAGGAGTGACTGCGCCTTTCATATCAAAAACAGGGCAACATTTTAGCTCACTTGTTTATCCGATCCCTTTTAATTCGAAGCGAGCATTCTGACCTACATTTTAGCGTTCAGGCTATAAAGTTCATCCAGAGGGGATATTTTGGGCAACAATAAAAAAATACGACTGTCTTTTTATTTTATTTTAACGTTGAGCAATGAGCAAAGGTAAAAAACGTAAGTGAAATGAGACCGTTTAATAAGGCTTTTAAGATGCTAACAAGAGCGTATGTCACCTTCATCACCATAATAGAATTTGGCAATGTGTATGTGGCTTTGCCCTAATATCTTTTTTTATAACAAACTAGGCCCGCATTTGACCGCAATCTCACCTGATGGAAAGTGACGACGCGGTGTACGATGGTACATGCTTGCCTAGAAGATGCCTATTCACTCGCGACTTGAAGAGCTCCAGATTGTCATCATCATTGACAGCCTGAAGACGTCCACTGCTGAACATAGGCCTCCCCCAGAGCACGCCACCTTGAGCGGCTGCTCGCCTCCTGCATCCATCGGCTCCCCGCGGCTTTCACCAGGTCGTCGGTCCACCGAGTGGGGGGCCGGCCTACGCTGCGTCTTCCGGTTCATGGTCGCCACTCGAGAACCTTTCTTCCCCATCGGTTGTCAGTTCTACGAGCGATGTGGCCTGCCCATTGCCACTTCAACTTACTAACTCTAAGAGCTATATCGGTCACTTTAGTTCTCCTGCGGATTTCCTCGTTCCGGAGCTTATCTCGCAGGGAAACACCGAGCATAGCTCGCTCCATAGCTCGCTGCGCGACTCTGAGCTTACTAATGAGGCCAACAGTAAGAGACCATGTCTCAGTTCCATAAGTCATCACTGGCAACACACACTGACTGAAAACTTTCGTTTTCAGGCTCTGCGGTATTTTGGACGAAAAGATAGGACGAAGCTTCCCGAACGCTGCCCAGCCGAGTTGGATTCTTCGCGCCACCTCTTTGTCGAAGTTGGACCTACCTAATTGGACAGTCGGTCCTAGGTAGACATACTTGTCGACAACTTAAAATATAAGGCGATAACACCTTATTGAAGAACTATAGGCCTATCTCGCTCTTGAGTCATGTGTATAAGCTGTTTTCGAGAGTCATTACGAATCGTCTCGCACGCAGGTTTGATGAATTCCAGCCTCCCGAACAAGCCGGTTTCCGAAAAGGCTTTAGCACCATAGACCACATCCATACGCTGCGCCAGATTATACAGAAGACCGAAGAGTATAATCGGCCGTTATGCCTAGCGTTTGTGGACTATGAGAAAGCCTTCGATTCAATCGAGACTTGGGCGGTGCTGCAGTCCTTGCAGCGATGCCAAATTGACTATAGGTATATCGAAGTTTTGAAGTGTTTGTACAGTAAGGCCACTATGTCAGTCCGACTACAGGACCAGAGTATGGAACAAATTCCATTGCAAAGAGGCGTGAGACAGGGAGACGTTATTTCTCCGAAACTGTTCACAAACGCATTGGAGGATGTTTTCAAGCTCTTGGAGTGGAAAAGATCTGGCATCAACATAAATGGCGAGTACATCACTAACCTTCGTTTTGCCGATGATATAGTCATAATGGCGGGATCGCTCGAGGACCTTAGCACCATGCTCAACGACCTCAGTAGAGTCTCCCAGCAGGTTGGTCTTAAGATGAATATGGACAAGACAAAGATCATGTCTAATGCTCATGTTCCACCTATACCGGTAATTGTTGGGAACGATACTCTCGAAGTTGTCGACAAGTATGTCTACCTAGGACAGATTGTCCAATTAGATAGGTCCAACTTCGACAAAGAGGTGGCGCGAAGAATCCAACTCGGCTGGGCAGCGTTCGGGAAGCTTCGTCCTATCTTTTCGTCCAAAATACCGCAGAGCCTGAAAACGAAAGTTTTCAATCAGTGTGTGTTGCCAGTGATGACTTATGGAACTGAGACATGGTCTCTTACTGTTGGCCTCATTAGTAAGCTCAGAGTCGCGCAGCGAGCTATGGAGCGAGCTATGCTCGGTGTTTCCCTGCGAGATAAGCTCCGGGACGAGGAGATCCACAGGAGAACTAAAGTGACCGATATAGCTCTTAGAGTTAGTAAGTTGAAGTGGCAATGGGCAGGCCACATCGCTCGTAGAACTGACAACCGATGGGGAAGAAAGGTTCTCGAGTGGCGACCACGAACCGGAAAACGCAGCATAGGCCGGCTCCCTACTCGGTGGACCGACGACCTGGTGAAAGCCGCGGGGAGCCGATGGATGCAGGAGGCGAGCAGCCGCTCAAGGTGGCGTGCTCTGTGGGAGGCCTATGTTCAGCAGTGGACGTCTTCAGGCTGTTAATGATGATGATGATGATGATAGGCCCATTTCGCTCTTAAGTCAAGTGTATAAGCTTTTTTCGAGAGTCATTGCGAATCGTCTCGCACGCAGGTTTGATGAATTCCAGCCTCCCGAACAAGCCGGTTTCCGAAAAGGCTTTAGCACCATAGACCACATCTATACGCTGCGCCAGATTATACAGAAGACCGAAGAGTATAATCGGCCGTTATGCCTAGCGTTTGTGGACTATGAGAAAGCCTTTTATTCAATCGAGACTTGGGCAGTGCTGCAGTCCTTGCAGCGATGCCAAATTGACTATAGGTATATCGAAGTTTTGAAGTGTTTGTACAGTAAGGCCACTATGTCAGTCCGACTACAGGACCAGAGTATGGAACAAATTCCATTGCAAAGAGCCCAATAAAAATAACGAACCGAAAATAACCGAACGAAATAACGTCTCCCTGTCTTAACAGGGAGACGTTATTTCTCCGAAACTGTTCACAAGCGCATTGGAGGATGTTTTCAAGCTCTTGGAGTGGAAAAGATCTGGCATCAACATAAATGGCGAGTACATCACTAACCTTCGTTTTGCCGATGATATAGTCATAATGGCGGAATCGCTCGAGGACCTTAGCACCATGCTCAACGACCTCAGTAGAGTCTCCCAGCAGGTTGGTCTTAAGATGAATATGGACAAGACAAAGATCATGTCTAATGCTCATGTTCCACCTATACCGGTAATTGTTAGGAACGATACTCTCGAAGTTGTCGACAAGTATGTCTACCTAGGACAGACTGTCCAATTAGGTAGGTCAAACTTCGACAAAGAGGTGGCACGAAGAATCCAACTCGGCTGGGCAGCGTTCGGGAAGCTTCGTCCTATCTTTTCGTCCAAAATACCGCAGAGCCTGAAAACGAAAGTTTTCAATCAGTGTGTGTTGCCAGTGATGACTTATGGAACTGAGACATGGTCTCTTACTGTTGGCCTCATTAGTAAGCTCAAAGTCGCGCAGCGAGCTATGGAGCGAGCTATGATCGGTGTTTCCCTGCGAGATAAGCTCCGGAACGAGGAGATCCGCAGGAGAACTAAAGTGACCGATATAGCTCTTAAAGTTAGTAAGTTGAAGTGGCAATGGGCAGGCCACATCGCTCGTAGAACTGACAACCGATGGGTAAGAAAGGTTCTCGAGTGGCGCCCACGAACCGGAAGACGCGTAGGCCGGCCCCCCACTCGGTGGACCGACGACCTGGTGAAAGCCGCGGGGAGCCGATGGATGCAGGAGGCGAGCAGCCGCTCAAGGTGGCGTGCTCTGGAGGAGGCCTATGTTCAGCAGTGGACGTCTTCAGGCTGTTAATGATGATGATGATGATGAATTCCAATACTATCAACAAATGACGATAGATGGCACGCTTGCTAAATCTATCATGGATTGATTTTTAAGTGTAAACCACACTTCAGGGATATCTGTAAAGATATTATCGAATCCTGCTGTCGTTAAAATTTTAAGAACTATAATATCTTTACAAATATTATTGTTGTTGTATGAGAGTTAAATAAAATTTGACATTCTATTGAATAATTTCAAGCGTTTTTTTTTCTGGGTAAAATCATAAGTAACAGAATTTTATGAGCGTAAATTAAAATACAATACGATTTATTATTGCTCGCACAATAGGTCAAATTTTCACCTCACTCCCTTTTGTTCCCCAAGATCAAAAGTAAACACTCTTCAAAAAAGTTCACTGTTCTTTTAAAATAAATGATGTTTAAACACAATATCCAAATCGCTTTTATACAACAATCGAAAGAGATTTCAAAAGGTTTTTTACAATGCGTTGCTATTAACAGCCTTTTGTTAAATTTTCTATGACTTCAGCCATTTCACAGAGTTTTGGATGGACTAAAAATAAAACAGTATATTAAATCAAGATATTTCAAAAAATCTTACATGAACCTTTTTTTATAAAAAATCAATAATGCGCTATATTATGCTACATTATACGTTAAGTGCTTATCATTTTACTTGATTATAATAAACGTTTAAATGAACAATATATGCTTACAGGCTTTGTCTTATGAGTCATACCTACTTGTATAATGTAAAAACACTTTTGAAACATATTATTATAAATACCCACATAATATAACTTTGTTTCATGTCATGATACAGCACACTACTCACCATCACCTGTTAAAACAAACATTCCATTGGTAGTAACTCTTTTTTGCATGCACGCGCCGATGAACCGATTTTTGAGTTATGAACGTAAACAAAAACTGTTGCTTACTAAAATAAATAATTGTATATAAATTATTATATTTTGGAGCGCGTATACAAAAATTAGATGATTCGTTCATAGAAACGAGATCCAGAATCCAGATCAGTAGTTAATTAAAGAGGCGAAGTTCCTCCGGATGACAAGTAAATATGCTTCATTACTCGCCGCGAACAGAATGTACACAGATATGTCAGGGATGGGCAGAAGGTGTTGGGGGTTACGTTCCGTGTACCTACTTTTAAGTTTAATCTCAATATTAATTGCGATAATGTGAAGTGAATGTGTGATAGTGCAAGTGAATGTGTGATAGTGAGAGTGAATGTGTGATAGTGCGAGTGAATGTGCGATACTGCGAAAGCTTCTAAATCCAGATAGCATTGCAACAACAGTCAAACAATTTTAATGAAATACAGGCCATGGAATAAAACTTCGCAATGATGGCTTGTCTGAGCCAGCATCGTTGGTGCTTGCTAAAAATCTTGTGAAACGCGTTACATTGAACGTTTAAAAAGAAGTTATACACGTGTACATTTCTAAATCAATGTATATTATAATTTTGTTCGCTTCATGACCTAATAAGCAATTGAGCATTATGGTTACATAACTATATAAGCATCTCTAACTATATTTTTAGAGTACGGATTACTTCATTGCCGTTACGATTCGATTTTTTCTAAGAGGTAATATTAATTACCACTAGCTTAAGCAGCTTTTGTTAATTTTTTAAAAAATTTATTTTGATATGGTAATTACTGCAATAATTAATCTCTACTTTATGTGTAACGAGTCGAATAACTTTTAACCTCCCAAGTTCAGTGCCAGTATTACGGGTTGAAATGTTTTATTTGCTGTTATAGCAAATTAAACAGACCTCCTTTTAATGTTTTGTGGCCTTCCTTCGTCTCTGTCTAACATCGAATAGTGACTTGTTCAGATCTTTTAAAGGGTTGTAACTTCAAAACTCTCGGGGGTAGTTCCAAAAGTTTGCAGTCGGCATGTGGAAAAATCGATTGAATTGCAAATGCCACTCTCGAGGTTTTGTGTGTATTCGGTAATGGCTTCCCCTGTCGGGAAATACGTTTAATGGCTCTTTTGTTTCGCAAGTTTCAGGAACGTGGAAGTCATTTGTTTTGCGACTCATTTGTCGTAAGTACATGTATGCTGTTTACATGTTCTTTTGTATACTTACAATGTAGATAGATGCCCTGACTTTGACTGATATCTTGTTTAATTTTAAGCTTTTTTGGCATATTATATTGTGTTATGTTATGTCGTGAAATTTATGAAAAGACCTACCATAGACAGATATTGCACATGTTGGCAATACGCTTGTATGTCGAAAACTCAATAAGTGCGGATGCAAGTTTAACACGCCGTTTCCTGCTTCCCGCTCAGTTCCTGCTTCCTACTCGCAAAGCCAGCAAACACTGCACTACTATCGCAGCACTATAACGAACTAAATTGAAAATATTACTTTTCAGGGTAAGCTTTTTAATAGCGATACGAACTCGGAATTAAGTTCTGTAGGTAAAAGATTCTACTTCCATTTTCCACAAATATCAGGAATCACCATTTTACCGCTCAACCGGTGCAGATAAAAGAAAATAGACCGACATCGAATGAATAATAAACCGACAGACCCGGATGCAACGGACCGTACCGTGCGATAGGCGATGATCGATTGTGTAACGTCACGATGGGACAGAATACCCCATCCTGTTACATTGTTATGCCGATGGACCCTAAATAGGCACTTGTGTTCTATTGCCCCACTTTGTTTCAGTCTTTTGTTAAAACGATTTCATAGCAGGGTGTTTTTTTAGGGCGGTAATGGCCATGTCTGAAACTAAGAGAGTAGGAGAAAAATCGTTTATAATATCTATATCATGCGGATTGAGAGGATTCAAAAACGTTTCTTACGTCACTTGCAGTTTCGGGTTAAGACATATGTCGCTGACTACGAAAAGAGGTGTAAAAAGTTTCACATACTTCCACTGTACGAGAGAGGCGTATAGCTAATTTAGCTTACCTGGTCAGCATAGCAAACGGCTCGGTCGACTGTCCCGAGTTACTGAAAAGCATTGGCCTCAGAGTCCCTTTCGCCTCTTATAAGAGACCTTGCTCATTACAATGTCCCTTGTGCAAAAACAAAGCTATAGGCAGAATTCTTATTTGCTCAACGTGAGCAGATGTTTCAACGACCTATCGGCGCGGTGTGATGTAGACTTGTTTAACATGTCTGCCTGTCAGATAAAGAGGCTAATGGGTAACATGTTCTTTGATGGCTAGGTTAGGTGATAGGATTTTACAAGTTGCATCTAAATTTTTTTTTCTTGTGTACGTCTGTCTAGGAAATATCTTTTACTTATTTTTTTTAAATATATTCATAGAAACTTGTAATTGGCCGTAAGTACTATATTCATATATTTAATCATGTGTTATAGCTGAAGTTTTCTTAAAATTAATAAATAAAATAAAATAAAATAACTCTTTAGCTTGTGGAAAATGTCCAGAAAGTCCTCCTCGGTACAGAAACTGATTATTATGTATATAAATAATATAACATGCAGTTCATACATAAAAAGTCACGCCTTCAGCGTCGCTAAAATAAAAACGGATACAGAGTACGAACAACACAGAACAGATATAACATTATAACACAAATCCCAGAAGAGACTCGATTTGTCTGCGTTTGATTGTATGTTTGCTACTGAATAATATCAGACTGGAGGCTATGTCTAATTCCCAAGAGTGTATCTTCGATCAAACCATCATTAATCATTCAAATGCAATTTCTGATTATACAACTAACACAGTTTCTAAGGCTTCTACGATATAATTACATACATAAACAAGAAAATTCCACGAAAAATAACAATTTCCTGTACCTACAGAAAGAAAGAAAATTGGAGAAACAATCTCTAAAGAATTTGGAGGAATACTTGTACAGTATTGCAGAACAATTTTATTCCTTCAAAGGGCTCCTAGTCTCGAACAAATTAAAGTGAAACTCACCCTTTTGTTCCTAGTTTCAAATTCAACAAATTATTTAATTTTGTTGAACTAAACTTTGAACAGAACTGAAAATGGTAAAATATTTAGTGTGTGATTAGATATTAGAGGTTAAGATAAAGGACACAACGCACGGATTTTATTAATATAAAAAATAATGATGGTGTGCCTATATTATCAGCGCCTCTAGCTCGGACCGGGACAAAAGTTTTATCTACTACTTCATTCCCCAAAAGTAGATAATATGAAAAAAATAGTTTTGCTTTCTAGTTTTTACATAAGTAGTACCTACTTACCGATTAATTGATACGTTAGTGATAACCTACACACAATGTAGTTAATTGCTTAAAAGTTCGCGATTCGGACACGGTTTCATGCAAACAAACGCAAGTAAAATAAATAAAAAAACCAAAATACTGTAATTATAAAAAATACAGTCATTTTACTCGCGCCCCATACGGTATGCGCCGTACCGGCATTAAAATATCTTTTTTTATGTTCCTGCAGAATAATTTTTCTCGCACAATTCTGTTTTGGGCTGTTGTCACTTTATTTTAGAATTTTGCTGTAGAAATAATGTTTGTAGATAAAAGTATTTCTCGGTTTAGGTTATTTCATAAACATGAACTTATTAAAATTGTAATACTTAATAATATGTAGGTATTGTACACAAGATGCAAGTCTTTGGAACACGGTGACCTTCTATGGTAACATCTCGCATTGCATCTGTGGTCTTATACAACTCCTAGAATAATAAGCATATTTACACAGAAAAAGGATCGACACGCAAATACCTGCCTGTGCCCACCCAGTATTGCTGTTGGATGGAGGTGTAATTCAACAGCGCGTTCTCTTCTTAACTTTACAGTCACAGACTATACAACATTCGTAAAATCATATTAAATAGATCATGCATCCATGCATCACATGCGGTATAAAATTCATACTTTTATAGTCGGATCCTGGTCTACGTCTTAAACTTATTGCATTTCCATCTGGGCTTTGTATCCCGCTCTTGTGATGTCTCTTATTCTTATTTGTCTAGCTTTTATTGCATCGCGGCGAGATGTTTACGATACTTGCTTTTCTCGTTGCTTCCCCTAACATTTTTAAGTCGTTAGTTATAATGTTGTGTATTATTGAATCCTGGTTTTTAGATCAGTAAAACATCCCAAGCTATACTGTTTTTATTATTTAGGTTTGAATGTATAATTTAATGTATGTGTTTTTTAACCACGTGTCATACATAGGTACCTGCTTCATCATCATCATCAACAGCCTATAGCTGCGTCTTCTGGTTCGTGGTCGCCACTCGAGAACCTTTCTTCCCCATCGGTTGTCAGTTCTACGAGCGATGTAGCCTGCCCGTTGCCATTTCAACTTGCTAATTCTAAGAGCTATATCGGTCACTTTAGTTGTCCTGCCGATCTCCTCGTTCCGGAGCTTATCTCGCAGGGAAACACCGAGCGTAGCTCTCTCCATAGCTCGCTGCGCGACTTTGAGCTTAAAGAAAGAAATAGTTATTTGTTATACTAGGCTGCAAAGTAGGTTTTTGGCGCGAGTACTTTAATTGAAACCTGAGCAAGCGAAGGATTCTAGGATTGAACCACAAGCGTAGCGAGTCAAATGAAGAATCCTGAGCGTAGCGAAGGTTTCAAAGGTACATCATCATCATCAAGTTTTAGTCCACTGCTAGACATAGGCCTCTCCCAAGGTACGCCACTGAGCCCGGTCTTCGGCTCTTCTCATCCAATTACTGCCAGCTACTCGGCGCAAGTCGTCGCTCCACCTAGTCGGTGGGCGTCCTACACTACGTTTTCCAAGTCGCGGTCTCCACTCAAGGACACGCTTTCCCCAACGGCCGTCAGTTCTGCGGCAAATATGGCCAGCCCACTGCCACTTCAGCTTGCTAATTCGGTGGGATATGTCGGTGACCTTGGTTCTCTGTCGGATCACCTCATTTCTGATTCGGTCCTTCAGAGAAACTCCAAGCATAGCCCTTTCCATAGCTCTCTGAGCGACTTTAAATCGGTGGACTAACCATACCGTGAGTGTCCATGACTCGGCGCCGTATGTCATTACCGGTAAGACGCACTGGTTAAATACCTTTGTTTTTAGGCACTAAGGTATTCGCGACGAGAAGACTCGACGAAGCTTGCCAAATGCTGCCCAACCCAGCTGAATTCTTCTATTGACTTCTTTCTCAAAGTTGTTCAAAAGTACGAGACGCAGAAAAACTTTGCTGCCGAGTGCAACACACAACTTTTCACCTCACTACAGCGAGGAAAATGTAAGAAAAACAGCTGAAAGGCTAAGAAAAGATTAGTTTTTAGCTTATTAATTTAGTTATGGGTGGCGGTAACGCTTGACATTAGGTAAGCAACTAGCTCGTCACGTGATTCATGGAAAATTAAAGAAGTGTTTTTCATTCATTTTCCATGCAGTCGCCGTGCTGGATAGCGTATTGGTTTTATACTCTTTGGTGCAGGACAGCGCGATTATTCTAAAAATGAGGTTGGTGAAGGAGAAAAAGATGGTATCTTTTAGGAGGTAGTCTGTGGTATTAATGAGTTTTCAGTGGACTAGCGATATCAAGAAGGTTAAATTCGGGCAGATCTGTGATTAAATCCTCAATTCTTGACGAGAAAATTATTGAATAGAAATGTTCGAATTTTAAAAACACTTTCCACGCTAGCGAGCAAAATGCGTTTTTGCGCCCAGATTTTGAATGACAAAGAGAACCTTTCCGAGCTAGTGAGGTGAAATAGTTATTTGTTATACAAGGCTGCAAAGTTGTTTTTTGGCGCGAGTACTTGAATTGAAACCTGAGCAAGCGAAGGATTCTAGGATTTATATATTCTAGATATTATCTAGATATTTTAGGATCACTGGCAACACACACTAATTGAAAACCTTCGTTTACTATCTAATTTGGCATACACAACTAATTTGAATCTTGAAAAATAACAAAGGATAATTTTATCGTGATATCTGGTAATCCACACGTGCGAAACCACGGGCATCCGCTAGAACTTTATAGTTAAAAGGCTAATATTAAGAAATATAACAAACAAAGTGATATTACAAACTTTACGAAATATTAAACTTGCTATATTACTTACATCTCCCGGGGTCGCTGAATGACAGACGTTGTTTGTTTTACGGCGGGCACGTGAGTTTTGATATTTTAAGTTTATTATGTTTATTTTACTACCTTAGATATTTGCTGGGGTTTACATTGTAACTTGAAATATTATTGCCCAGGTGTGATAATAAATAAATAACGCCCAACGATCACATATAAATAATAGATAGTACCGATATAGATATATAGATAAAGTGACCAATATAGCTCTTAGAATAAGCAAGTTGAAATGGCAATGGGCAGGCCACATCGCTCGTAGAACTCACAACCGATGGGTAAGAAAGGTTTTCGAGTGGTGACCACGAACCGGAAGACGCAGTGTAGGCCGTTCCCCCATTCAGTGGACCGACGATCTGGTGAAAGCCGCGGGGAGCCGATAGATGCAGGAGGCGAGCAGCCCCTCAAAGTGGCGCTCTCTGGGGGAGCCCTATGTTCAGCAGTGGACGACTTTAGGCTGTTGATGATGATGATGATGAGACCGTTACTAATAAACACTGCATAACAGCGTGTTACGTAGAACGACAAGTACATCGGACACACCGCTTAACGCGCCGTCTAGGTGTCGTCACCACCGTGTCAGCTACATTTGCACACATAGAGAAGATCCACTAGCACATAGAAACGTGCTGACCAGCGAAAGCGTGGGACTGAGATCCTGACCATCTTCCGCGCAGCGCCCGCGCCCACAATCCCCTCTTGGCCCCGCGAGGCGTACATCACCCGCCCCCGGCACTCGCTCTCAATCGCCGAGACTCGTCACTCGTTCATAATTAAAATAATTAATTTAAGGACCTAATTTTAATTGTAGAACCTTAAATAAAAAGTAACAATTAACCATCATCGTTTACTTTATTACTCCCGTTGCAGCCCCTCTATAATTAGCGGAATAGCAACTCAGTGTTTTTTCTTGTTTTAGTTTTGCCGATTTCAATCTTGATAGAAGGAAACAAAATACAAAGTAACTGTTTCGTAACACAATGTTTATATATTAGTAGTGGGGTAACTATCTAAAACCGAGGAACTATGAGGACCATGGTCCCACAACACCCAGACGCAGAACAATTTACAAAGATTACAATTTACATTACAAGTAGTTGTTAATAGCAACAGAACAACAACAACAACAACAAGTAAAGCCAAGTATTTGTAATCTGTGTCAATATTTTAGTTCTTCTTCGCTCTTATATATAATCTGTGACACATCTGTCAACAACCTCACGAGAGTAAAAATCGGCTTCACCATTTCTGTCCAATTTATTAATATTGTAACGTACTGAATAAATGATTATTGCAGTGCTACACAACTGGTTTAAATCAACAGTCCACGCTCCCGACAGTAGTTTCTAATTTTTTTGTTTGCAACTAACTGCAGGTATTTTTAAGCTGCGCCTTTCAATTACTGGATTAGATGGTCACTTTTCCAAATGAGCTATGGCATGCGATAATTAAAAAAGATCAAAGCATTATAATATTTGGAAAAGCCCTATTTGCATAAGTAATTAAAACCAAAAACTAACGAACGTCCGCCTACGCTGCTGCAAAGCAATTCATTAAAACTTAAAATTTTAATCCAGTATCATGAAAAGATGGTAAACAGGCTATAGTTGCTTCACGATTTAATTGGGTGCATACTTTTTAAGATGAGCCATATCATAGGTACTAAGTTTTCTACTATATTGAGGGTAATTGAATTTGATTTGGTATTGTTAATAACTCCAGAAAATGGGATATCTTACTTAACGAACTGCTGCAGTACAAAATTAAATTAAAATAATTAAGCACTGTTTATAAATGTTGCATACAATGTAAAAAGCTTTTAATAGTTTCAAAATCGTTCGTGTCATCTACGTTAGGCGCCGCGGCAATCTTTACAATTTTCAATAAAAAACATTTTCATTTACACTCTTTACTGTTTAATAATAATCAATAAATGAAGTACCATCATGCACTCAATTTATGCTAATGAATTACGTTACATCCTGTATTTCAGATCTTTGAGCCAGTCTTAGCGTTGTTACGTCAGACCTTTCAACTATCGATTCACGGATTCATGCTTTGTTAAATAAAACATAATCTTTGTATGAAAAATATATACAGTAGGCAGACTGTGTTTCTTTCGACAGATGTGGTGGTTTCAAGAAGAAATCGTAGCCAAACCTAGTTATTTAAAGAAATGGGCTTGAAAAATACATTTTTAAAGGTAGTCATTTTTAATTGATGAAACGCCATTTTCTTTATCTCTATTTGCGACCGTCATGAAGCGGATTCAATACGCTGTTTCGAACTAAACCATAATAAACCTATAGTAATAATAAAATAGAGAGTAACATAATATCCTTCTTAAATCCAAATTTACCACCGACTGCCTATTTTCCAGCTTGTACGCTAGCGATCTATCCCCGGCATGCATAAATCACCAATATACCCACACATTTTCTTTTATTTATCAATTGACGCGCCACCGTTGCCACGTCAAAATTCAACTTCAGCGTATTTTCTTCTTTTCCTTTTCTTTTGAGTCGTAATTGGATAAAGGGACGCGTATGTAAGGCGTTTACTCTGAGATGAATAATGTAGGATCACGGTTAGAACGTTTTGTACCTACCTACTTGATTTTTGATAAGACGTCTTTTAAAAAAATGGTTATACTGTTAGGATAGCTTAACATACTTTATTTAAATTAAAAAGTGGTCTAGGTTGAATTTATTTAGATGATGTAGGCATTTCATTTATTTCACACCATCAGCCGGCGTCTACTGCTGAACATAGACGTTAAACGCTTGTTATAGACCACCGCTAGACCGCTGGATTTGCCATAATCACCACTAAATTTAATTTAACTATAGAAAATTATTTAAAGTTTGTAAAGAGGGAGATAGAGAAGAATCATTGTGATCCTTGACGATGACAGCCACTCCAGTACGAGTACTTCACGATCCTCTTTACAAGTCAAAACAAGCGGTGTTAAAACTGACCACGTGAAGTACGTCCGATACAGGAGTCATTGTTGAGGTACTTAAACATTTTAGATTTAATGTCAGTTCGATTTTAAAATTACAAAGCATAGTTTAGTCAGTTCTACGCAAAACTCTCGATTAAAAGTTAAAACCCAAGACGCAAAGTCGAATCAATTTGAGGAAGCAGGCCGTTTTATTTCTAAAATCTTGCTCCACGCTTCACTTTTCGGGGTTAAAGCACTCAAATGAACAAATTGGGGACCTAGAAGGCCAAGTTCAGATTGTACAAAATTGTTCAATTTGCTACACAATGATTGTAATTTATAACGGTTCGCATTTACCCGTAAAACCTTATTTTTGGTGCGCAAAATGGGAATTGTTTGCAAGGTTAATGAACGGGTGTTGATTGAGGAAGATTTTAATGTAACTGTGGTTTCTTTGGTTTTACAAGAAACACCAAAGATTTTGTTTCTTAAAGACTCACGTGGTTGCACTCGCGTTACTTCATAACCACTACCCCATTTAATGCCCGCGACGGTTGAATTTTCTTTGCTTAAAACACCCCTCCATGTGCATCTTCAGATTATGTATTTTTAATATTTTTTATGATTCTTTTAAATACCTCCGTCACCTTGAAAACTAACAGTTGCTAATAACATCGACTGGTGAGCGCACAATTATTTTTTGATAAAAACATTGGATAGTTCTATCTTATAACTTTCACATTTTCTACGTTCGTTTCTTCAATAACCACCCGCACCATATCGTTAACACCTCCTTATAAAATTTCATCACAGTTCGTGAAGCTGTTTAAGCCACCTGTTATGTCACCGTCTTTTTGTAAGAACCGATTGTTTATAAATAATCGCGGTTATTTATAAACTGTCGAATTATTGCAAACGGGCAAATGTGTCTCACAATAAAACGGTAGGGTTTTTGGTTATTTATAATTAATCAGTAGCACTTCGTTATATTGTATTGTGTACTTCTAGGGTGGTCAAAACTAACCTAACACTCCTCCTCGCTTCGCTCGTCGTCGTAATCTGCTGGTTAGCCACTAGTGACTCTAAAAAACAATACATTACAGCAAAAATTGGTGCATTAATACGGGTTTGTTCACAATTAAATGCTACTGAAATCGTTTGTTTATAAACTCACCGCTGGGCAACGACAATTATAAATAATCGAAAAAACATCCATTTTACTGCAAGACAAATTGCCCGTTTACAATAATTCGACGGTTTATAAATAACCACGATTTTTTATAAACAATCGGTTTTTACAAAAAAACGGTGATATATACATACAAAACGTTAGCATTTGTAATGTTCAGGGCATAATCAATATTTTTGTTTCCATTTATGAATCATAAAAATATTCAAACATGAGGAAAAACAAATCATCAATATTAATAAAGGTGGACAGGAAAAATGCCGACAGATATAAAAATACCTATGAAATTAACACCAAATAACTTTGGTCAGGCCTTTGGGAGTCCGGAAAAACAGATAGCCATTTGCTAAATAATTTCGCTGTTCGTATAATAAAAGCTTTTCCAGCTAATGGTATTAGAAATCATTACCGTTATGAGTATTGCTTTTGTGGTCCGCAAGTATAAAATACTAATTTAATTAAGTTCTTTCTAATAATTCGTTTCTTTATGTTGTTTTATTTATTAGAATGCTTAGGTAAGTTGAAAGATAGTGTATCAAAGCCTGGTTAGTGACTAGCCGAATTATCTAAACATTTACTAAATTCATTTTTGTTTTATATTTGTTCCTTGTCAAATAAAGTTGCGTTTTAGTTCACTAGGTGGTAGGGCTTTTCTGCAAAGTTCGTCTAGGTAGGTACCACCGCTTTGTCAATTATTCTGCCGCCAAGCAGTAGTGTGCAAGCACTACTGTGTTCCGATTTGAAGGGCATTAAAGCTAGTGAAATTACTGGGCAAATGAGACTTAAGAACTGATCTCACAGTCTAGAAATCTTTTTTAGTCTGTGTGATGTCTCAGGATGACGTGCGCAGTGCGCGGTATCACGCGAAACTTTAATTTGGAGTCCGAGTGACACTGCAACTGTTATGGGCAGCCGTGAAGCTTAACATCAGGCGAAGACTAGCTCGTCAAGTCATTCATTAACAAAAAAAAAGTTCCGGTCGCGTGCGTCCATTTTATAATATTTAATTGTTTTACATACAGTTTATAACACTATAACCCCCATCGAACACTTTTTGCTCCATTCTAACCAGTTTGTTATAACTAACAGTTCACCACATCAAAATTTAGATGAACCGTAGAAAACCCTAGTCTACGGCACCATTATTCTGGGGCTCCTCTCCATGGATTACTAATTTGCTACGTACCTGCGTAGACGCCACTGTAGCTCGTAGCACTGCTACAGTTTGTAATAGGAGCATCTACGATCGCTGCCTGTGGATTCAATTCTACGAATAACTATGCCATACCATGCCTTGCCATCTAACATGATACAAAAGCCTTTTAATTAACAAAAAAATAAGAAATATTACACTCTTGTACAATATATAATGGCAAAAGTTGGTTAAGGTATAAAAATAGGTATAGTGAAGGTTTTACGATATCCTCATCATCAATTTTCGAACCACTTTGCTTTTCGTGTAAACCTTTGTTACTGGTAAGTACTAATACTTTTTTTATTTTTGAACATTGTTGGTAAGTTGATGATTTTGACTTTGAGCCAAAACTCGTTAAGAACCAACATATTTAAGGCAACGAAATATTCAGTAATGCTGCCAAATCGACCACTGGTTGTGTAATAGACAGTACAATCAGTACTCAAACTTTACCAGTGGAGCGTCGGAGCACTGCATACCAGTAACATAATTATATAAGATTAAAAACTGATGTGCATCCGACACGTCTCGAGTTGACAATATAGGTACTTGTTACACCAAACATTTACATTACATTTTATATTTTAATGTAACGTTTATTCGTATTCAGTAATCTTTTTTCTCTTTTAATCTTCGTCTAGAAATTTATTTTTTTACTCTTCATTAGTAAAAATTCTCACTTTCGCACACCTTCAAAATACACTGCAAAAAACATACATAAGGTACTGAAATGCACGGGGTTTTATTTAGGTCTACTAGCGTCATTGCATAGATTATAAAACTTTAGAGCTTTCAAAATATTCGCTTTTTTGGTTGTACTATTACATCTTGAATTATACGTTACTGCATCACACTGCACTACCCAATGCATCTACAGCACGCAGCTCACGTAGCATGTTGCTTTATTTCCCTCAAAATCCTTCCAAATTGTATCCTTCTTGGTAAACTATTTGATTATGTTGATTTTTGAACCAGGTTGTAGATTTAATCAGTATTGATGCAGTATTATAACGATTTTAAAAGCCTTGTAGATTTTTAGAATCACTATTATTTATATTTATTTTTACCATACCTATTCTTGACATTAAAAGGCTCCTTTACTTCAAATGGTTGCGGCCAATTGATTTTTATTGTTTGTGTAAGTGGGTCATTGTACGAATTACCTATTCGTACAATGACCCATCAAAACAAATGGCCTTACACTGAACGCGTTACACTAAAACCTTGTATCGTAAAACTGAGCGGTCAAATACTATGAACATTCAACAACAAAAACAACATCAACATTCAACATTTTGTTTAACTAAACTACATTGTAACGAGATATGAGAGCTCCAGCAGACATTGCAGTGGCATTAACCGAAGTTTTGACAATGCTTCATAGAGCTCATGGTCAGGCACAAACTACCACACTGCCGCCACCTGGAATAGCGTCTCTTCAAGTTTGGCAGCTTACATGGAGCATGTAGACACAAAGCTCCTTAGTATGTCAGCACCAAACTACAGAAAGCTAGTGAGAGCCGACTCAACATCCACTGCTGGGCAAATAATTATACAGATCCCTAGTTACAGAGTCCGATCCGATACACCAAACTATATAAAAATGAATGCGGGTAACTGTAACATTCCACCCCCTCTTTGTTCGCATCTTCTCATTCCCAGTGAGGATATCCAATTAGAGAAGATTCGTTTACAATCTCAAACTAGGTAAAAAGAGCATGGTAATCGCTAGGTAAAACAGAAAATCCTTAGGTAGGTAACATACCTTACCTTAGAGTAAATAAAACGAACGATAGAGCCAATAGGTCAGGATTTAAAGTATGATAGAGTCAGGACGTGCTTATATTAATTTTGTGAGAACTATTTAGTATTTTTATTTCAATTGTAGTTTCACACAGAAGTCGGCTAAAAAGATGAGAATATGTTCCATGACAAGAACGTCAAGGATAAAGAAAATGGTCTTGCGGACGGATTAACAGACAGACAGATAAACAATAAAGTTATTCTATAAGGATTTCAGAGTTCAGGGATCATGAGAAGGCTTTTGACTCCATCGAAACATAGTCTGTTCTAGAGTATTTGCAACGGTGCCATTGGACTGCATAGTGACATTATCCCAGATTTGGGGTTTCTATATAACGCCGCGACAACATCGGTTCATGTAAAGAACCAGCAGTTGGCACATTGTTTACTGACAAGCATATCCCATTGAAGACCGCTTCGGAAATGTTTCCGAATTAAAGAACTGCGATAGTTTAAACAAATACCTACGGGCAAAATGTATAAATTTTAAGTCAACTCTTGACTTAGAACGAATCCAATTGACTTGACAAAAAATACAACAAAACAATACACATAAGAAATTTCATTTAACTGGCTGTGTTACTAAAGCCGTGGTCTAGTGATTTAGAGCTCCGCCATCGCAGTTACGTACGTACGTTTAATCTTCATAAATTTTGGTAGAGGCGAGTATTGGATTTTTATATGTTCAACGAGGTGAGAGTAGGAATGCAAAGTATTCTAATCCATGTTTTTAAAACCTTCCCTTGCCCTTAAGAGTTGCTTGTTTTCTAGATCTGTTCACCAATAATAACATTTTGATTATAATTTTTATCGTTTTTGTTAAATACATTTTTATAATAGACTAATGTCTATTATAAAAATGTAAACAACTTTAGTTTACAATGTTAACCGACTTGCTTAGATCTGATTAATTGTGATACAAAAATTCATCAATTTGATTAGCTACGTTAAATTTGGCCTTGGTTCATTTACCGTTAAAACGAACTAAACAATGGCTAAATTACGTAAGGTTCACCTAATTGTATGTTAAGCAATAATTTATTCCCGAGTTTTTCATAAATTATAACGAAAAAATTAGAATGAATTAAAATATTCAACTAATTAAAATCATAACAAACTTAGAATAACAATTTTACTTGCAAAAAATACCAAATTAAATCTCTTTCAAAAACATTTCGCTGTATGTTTCATCAGCCGTAAAAGCCATTTTGCATTCAGAAACTTTTGACGTAATGTACCAAAAGCCTTGAATACGTAATGTGTATCGCGATTGAAAAAAACCAGTATATTGCCGCACAACATTTTTTAACTTACAGTTTTATTTCTTTACAACTTTTATTAAATAGTACTTTTTTGTTGTATTTATCACAGTCTCATTAATGTTTTCAAAGTAAAACTTGAACTCTGTTAATTAACATCGAATTAAAGGAATGCACAAAGAAATAATCCATATTTTATTTTTGAAACATTATAAGATAATGTATGTCATAGGCTACATCGTTTGTAGAAACCGATGGGGAAGAAAGGTTCTCTAGTGGCGACCACAAACCGGAAGACGCAGCGTAAGGCGACCTACTAGGTAGACCGACGATCTAGTGAAAGCCGCGGGGAGCCGATGGATGCAGGAGGTGAGCAGCCGCTCAAAGTGGTGCTTTCTGTGGGAGGCCTATGTTCAGAAGTGGACGTCTTGGAGGAGGCTGTTGATGATGTTGATGATGATGATGATGAAGATAATGTTTATACTTTATTGTGTACCAAAATTAGTTGGAGTTAAAAAATTAGACAACAAATGGTAACATCGATAAAGCATTTTTCTTTTGAAACAAAAAAAAAACAAAAATTTATAAAGATCTTCGTAAGAATAAAATTTGGTTTATGCCAACAGGATCAGCAACGATTCTCATTAGAAATTGTAATGTGGGTCCATGAAGCCGACCGTTAGCAACCGTGTTACCATTATTCACACACCAATTGCTTTGAAAGATCACGAGGCGTGGAAATTTATTAGTAAAAAACACGTAATTGGAACACAATTTATCACGTACTTTTCTTTAACTGGGATTGCCAAGTAAGTATAAGTACTCTATCTACTCTATTAATATTTATCGTGCAAGACTATGCAATACACATTAAGGTGCTTAAAAGGTATGTATGCGCAGTATGCGCTATAGATTGCCGAGTCAGCACTTCAGCAGTTAGTAGATAATTACGGTGTTGGGCTAGCACACATCAACAGCCAGTCGTCTTCAATCAATTTATTTGAAGTAAACCACTTTCTTTAACCCATAGATGTACCTGAATAACCACAATCAGACCAACTTGATGCTGAAGCTCATTTACAATAGTCATCATCATCTTTGCCTTTCCCCATTTGTTATTGCAGTCGGCTCCCAATCGAACCTTAGCTCATTTACAATAGTATTTTTTTTAATCAAATAGACTACCTAACGTTAAAGTAATTTAAATAAAATAGGATCCCTCGTTAGGCAAAACAGTCTGATTAGGTGGCTAAGTGCAGACTATCGATTTTCATGGCGATCCGAGAAAAGCTGGGGCTAAAGGGATATTAGGCCAATTTGGCACCATTGACGCTGGTTGACGAGCTGATATTAGAAATTCGGAGATCGGAATGACTGCTGAACGTGAATTAAGCTGATGTTGCCGGATTTAGTACATAATCTACAGATTTTTATACCTACCTCCTTATTAATAGACGTTGCATAAAAGTGGAATAGCTCAGTGTTTTATTTTGTCTTTACCTATTTTGAACTCAATAAAGAAACAAAAGACAAAATAACTATTCCTCCGCTACACAACGTTTATTTTATTAATAAGGGATATGGATGATATGACATTCGTTTAATTGAATTTTGTTTATAATTACTTTAACGGGCAATGTGCCTTTATTCTAACTACTACAATAATAAAAACTATACTATGTACTAAAAAGCACTAGGTCACACTACCTAGTGCTTTTTAGTACATTGCCTACCTACTAAAAGAACATTTGGACTGTATACTAGCCGCGATCTAAAAAATAATATTAACATTAATTATTGTAATTATGTTGCTGACTGAAACCAATACACGAAGAGTTTATTTTGATGATCTACTGAGACATTTCCAGTTTTATCTAGTACTCCATCATCAGATCCTTACCTTTATATGAGATCTGCCTGAAAGTATAGGTACCTACTTGTCAGAATAAAAATGAATCATCGAAATGGAGAAGGTATTCTAACACACAAAAAATGGACGTATTCAAAAAAGGAGATCCTTTTGTTGAAGCCGTGTTAAAAATTACGAACTAGGTATCACTTTTGTTTACCTTTTGAAGTCATTCATCCGTTTCCCCTTTGTTATGTTAACGTTAACATACATTATACGTGACATCACCGAGCGTGACATCGGATGAACATAGGTACGTTCCTATTTGCTACACCTTAAATTACAGTTACCTCATTTTGCAGCGTGGAGTATATAATATTTTTAACCTCTTTGTTTTTTTTTAAATGTAGAATGTTAAATAATTATTATTTTATATTAACGTTTGGTGCCCGATGTGGTGGTATTTTTGAAGGTGACGTCACCTTTAAAAATAACAGTTCGTAATAGCTTCCAGTGATGTACGGGCACAACAATAAATATTTAATTCTTTCATCACCATTTACTTTCTGCCTCTTCGAAACCGCATCGTCGTCGTATCATCTACATCTGCGATCGACTTCATCTCATCTGATAGAAAGCGACGATGCAGCCCAAGGTGTATATACCAATATATATATATATTGGTATATACCTACCTATTCATCATCATCAACAGCCTGAAGGCGTCAGGCCTCCCCCACAGAGCGCCACTTCGAGCGCCTGCTCGCCTCCTGCGTCCATCGGCTCCCCACCGTTTTCACCAGATCGCTGGTCCACCTAGTAGGGGGCCGGCTTACTTGCGTCTTCCGGTTTGTGGTCGCTACTCGAGAACCTTTCCAATTTTGTCCAAGGTATGCAATGCATACACTTTGCCTAGGGATAAAAAGTAGATAAGTTAGGAACGAACTAAATAAGAAATAAGTAGATGAATGGGGAATGGAGACTTTAGGAAGTGGACGAATTAATATATGAAGAATGAAAATCTAAAAGTGGACAAATTAGGAAGAGGACAATTTTGGAAATGGACATGTTTAGAAGTGGTAAAAACCGGTAAATTTTAAACCGGTTACAAGCCTTGATAACACGAATCACGATCTCCCCAAGTGGGATACATTGACGGACTATATTATGTACTTATACTGGGTGGCGCAAAAGTAAAGACCCTATTTGGTTCAGCTATAACATTTTTTCTAAATTAGAAAACTAGATTTAGGTTTTTTTAAATGTATATTTGTGCCATTAAATTTCGTACCATTAGGATTTAAAGATGATGTCTTTTAAATGGTGACCTCCAGAGTTGATACACATTTGAGCCCTATTTATGACATTTTGCATAACTTGCCGTAACACTTCCTGCGATATGTTCGTTATTTCTTGACGAATGTTTTCTTTTAGAGCTGCGAGAGTCTGTGGCTTATTCACATACACCCGAGATTTCAAAAAACCCCAAAGAAAGAAGTCTGGACTGGTCAGATCGGGTGATCTTGCAGGCCAAGGCAAATCGCCAAAACGAGAGATAACTCGGCTTGGAAAAGCGTCCCTCACTAAGTCCATAGTGTCGCGCGCTGTGTGTGCCGTAGCGCCGTCTTGTTGAAACCAGATGTGCTCCAGCCCCAATTCGTCCAAACTGGGTATCAAAAACTCACGTAACATGGTTCTGTAGCGTTCTCCAGTGACAGTTATCGCATTGCCTCCAGCGTCTTCGAAAAAATAGGGTCCGATCACTCTGTCAACACAGATGCCACACCATACAGTAACTTTTAGTGGGTGTAGAGGTGTTTCTTGAATAATGCGCGGATTATCAGTGCCCCAGAACCGAGTATTCTGCTTATTGACATGCCCTGAGAGATGGAAATGCGCTTCGTCACTCATAACCAATTTTGAAGGAAAATCATCTTGCAAAATGTCATAAATAGGGCTCAAATGTGTATCAACTCCGGAGGTCACCATTTAAAAGACATCATCTTTAAATCCTAATGGTACGAAATTTAATGGCACAAATATACATTTAAAAAAACCTAAATCTAGTTTTCTAATTTAGAAAAAATGTTATAGCTGAACCAAATAGGGTCTTTACTTTTGCGCCACCCAGTAGATCCTATAATGTATTACTCGGTAGGATCTATCTACAACAATATATTATTTTGAATACTATCTAATAAAAGTCTAGCGTTGATCACGGGTGATTGCACTGCAGGCCAATTTACTGCGCACCGATATCTGTAGGTACCCAAATAACCGAGTCCGTAACTACCAGTACACCGGGAACGGATACGGACAAACTGACGGTTAAAATTTCATTTCATCCGGTCGACAGTCGGATATCCGGATATTCAATGTATTATAACACTCTGACATGGCACAAATATTTGAGATATTGTTTCGCTGACTTGCATATATGTAGCGAATTAAAAATAAAAAAAAACAAAATATACACATCACAGCACATCATGAGCTGAAAGACGACAACTGCAGAACATATTATAGACTTCTCATATAATAAACCACTTTGAACGCTTATCATAGGAGGGGTGGGGGCTTGTCATAATCACCACGCTTGGCAGGGGGTCTTGGTGATCGCAGTAGATTATAATGCAGGCTGGGGCAAAATGCTGAGCCGGCTCTTACTACGGCACCCGTGGGAAGAGATGGGGTGGACATATTTTCACACTGGTGAGACTTTACTGGTGTTGACTGGATTTATTGTACCAGTAAATCCAGTCAACCGTCAAGCCGCAATAAACTTGCCTGAAAAGTTTGGCACAATGTATACCCCGTGTATGTCATGTTAGGATACTGCATGCACTTCTGATGGGCAGCATGCGGGCAATAGATAAATTTTTCACTCCAAAATGCAGTTTATAATATTGAAATTGAGGATTCCTGGTTTTCTATAAATATAAGGTTACCTAATCGTTTTCTGTGTAGGTGATTGTTTTGATATTAATCCTAGAAATAAAACAGTTTATATACTTTATTGGGAATATTAGTTCATGTTATTGTTTTTTACGTTATAAAGTAGAAAATGTTCAATAATACTAGGTAATTCCTCAGTAATATTCACGCTGGGCTTGGAATACATTATTGTTTTGAAACACTTTTATACGACCTACATAATTATAATATTATTTGTTTTAGTAGGTGGTTAGGACCTTTCTGCAAGTTTGTCTAGGTTTATGTACTGCCGTCTTTACAGGCTATTCTGCCGCCAGGTGCAGTGTTCAAGCATTAATATATTCCGGTTTAAAGGGAATTTAATAATTGAATCTATAAATTACTACGAAAATTAGACTTTTCATTCCACCTTACAACCTCACCACCTAGGAATTACTAGACTGCAGTCTAGTAGGTAATACGATTCCTAGACGGTGAGACATGACATCAGCACATAAACTGATGTCTCAGGATACCATGTAGTGACATTTAACATCCTGTGAAAGATCAACTCGTGACGTCAGCTATTTATATATAAAAAAAACAAACCCATTCTATGAAAAACACTGCCCAAACCCAAAACAAAGACAGGATTTCTAAAACTCAACAACTTTTAAACCTTATTATGCTTTAACTCTTAAATGGAGCTGAATAATCCAGACAAATAGCCATGCTTCCCAGTCTTAATCCTTATTTATACCCAGTTTAACCAACTACCCATCAGTAATCTAGAGCGCGAACAGCAAAGTGTTACGTTGCATCAGAAATTTCGCTTGATAGTAAAACACGTTGCATAAAAAAGAAAACGCTAGCTACCAGTGATTTACCGTGCTTTGATTGTTGTCGTCGAAAACTCGCATATATTTTATGCGTACCGTTACGTGCGACAGGCAGTGTAATATCGACGTTATTAAGGTCGATGTTTCGATGGAAAAGTCGTTCGATTGTTTTTGTGCATTTGTTTTTATGTTCGCGGCACGAGCGATTGGTTCTTTATGGCTTTAAGAGTAACTGTAAATCAGAAATTGGTGTTAAAATGGATATCGAAAATATATTGCACGTTAAACTGTTTTGGGCTTCTTAATAAAAGCACAAAATCCATACACATAGAGGTACGTCAGTTTATTAAATCTATACCCATCTATATCTATCTTTAGGTAGTCCATAGTCTACCTAATCATAATTTTCACCTACCTACAAATCCCAGGAAAATATTTTTTTTAGTATCAAATTTTATATGGGTGGGCTTACATACTAGCACCAGTAAATCTCGCAGAAATTTATCTTGGCGTTAAATGTCAGCCTCGTGCTTCAAACTAATCTCTTATAATCTATATAGTGGTGTTCAATACGACGACACATTTTGAAAGTTTTTCGCAGTAGTGTTCGTCGCAACAACTTGTTTTAAATTAGGTAGGACTTTGTGATGGTTTGATAATCTCAAGAAGATAATTTTGAAATTATCAGCCAAGGAGATCTATTGCTATTCTTTGATATTCTTTTAATGAGCTGTACAACAAACAGTAAAGGATTATCATGCTTTTATCAATTGGTATAGGTTCTATGATTCCTTATAATATAATGCAACTGACTGCAAGAAGATAAATATATTTATATATTACAATATTAACAATTCCTAAATAATCCCAGAATGGCAGCATTGTGCAATTTATTTTAAACAGCAAAATTTAGCAATGTGTTGTTTAAAACAAATTCAGTAAGCTGCTGCCTTAAAACTATAAAGTTTCTTGCATTACTACGTTAATATCATTTCCATACCAAGTAATGTTGAACAGAAATATGAATGCGTACTCAGAGGCCAATTTTGAAGGCTTTAGTTTTAGTTTTAGGACTCATTAAAAAACTTAAAACTAAATTGTGATTTAAAGGCACCACTTTATGTCATTTTAGAAACTTCAAACTCAAATTTTAATCGAAATGAATGAATGATTTGAACGAAATCTAATCAATTTAGGATTTTAGGTGAATGTGCTAATTTGAAGGCGCATTTTAAGTGACATTAAAACTTTTAGTACTGTCATTTAAAATTTTAAGTTGATTTTTAGTATATTTTAACAAGTACCATTTTGGATCCTTCCTAAAAATAACTTAAAATTCTAAGTGATTTTTTTCTATGTAGTTTTGTATATTTACTTGTAAAAGCAGTTGACACCAATACATCTGTTCAACTTCCACACAAAAAAAGAAAGAAATCTGATATTTTGAATTCGTATCCATATTTTATTTCAAAAAATAACAAGTTATGTCTTATGAATAAGACAAAGTAGACAAATTCCAAAGGTTTTATAAAAAAATAATTGTTGCACTTAGGTAGCAGTTGTTATCATTATGACTACTCATAATGATAACAACTGCTACCTAGCGTAGCAGTAGCTAGAGTAGCACTGTGCATCACAACAAACAAATAAATTTAATTCATTTTTAAACTCCCTCCTAAGTAGCATTTTGCTTTGGCTTCAGGCCAAGTATCAAACTTTGTTTGCTACCGACTGTTAACACCAGCTACTATAATCATGATAGGGGTTTTTATGGCTGCTGCTATCTATTTATCCGCCACATGGATAGCTTCAGCCAATTTCACGATGGCTTCCTGTAGGTAAGTTCCTTCCATTCTCCAGCAATGATGCCTGCATTACTGGTGCGGGATCGAACCAGCCTGTAGGCTCTAAATGAAAAAGCTACCTTTCTCTTCTTGCTTTTCATATAATTATGGGTGTAGGAGGTTTTTGTTTGAGTGAGCAGAAAAGACTCTGCATCTATTATCCAACGTCCAATACCTACCGCCGACAGCATTAAACTCTTTGATATAAAATCAATGATCATAATCATCAATCAGTAAACTGGTCAAATTCTTTGCGTGTGATGGTCTATCGTTATAGGTACGTAGGTAACGGTGGCGGAGTTATGAGTTGTTTTGGGACTGTTCTGTTACTCCCACTTTGGCTGAGCCAGGCTGGACGACGAAGACGATGATGTTGATGTTGGCCTCGGCTCTGTTCTGCGTTCAGGGCGGGATGGGGTCTTCATTGTTGGCAGACGTTCAGCCAGAGGCAATTTGTTTGTTCTTGGATCCCCTTCTTGCCGGCCGTTGTACATAGGTACTTCCGTAATTTCTTCACGTTTCCGCGAAAATTAATTGATATTTGAATTCAAAACATTATTTGACAAGTAGACGTTACGATCAAAGAGTATATAATTTGTTACGATCACAGACGGCGTCACGACAGATTGTTACAAAGAGTATATAATAAATAACCGCTAGGTACTGAAATGTTACCTTTTTGCTAAAATCGATGTAGGTCTACCACAGATTATAGCATCGAAAAAATTCTAGGTCTGTGGATTATAGCGACATTTAAATAGTTTTTTTTCATCTGTAAGTTCAATGGTGTATGAAAGTAAAGTCGGAATCGTTCTATTTAATTTAGAACTGTCACTTATATATAAATATTTTTAAAATTATCTAAAACTAAAACTAAAGCCTTCAAAATTACCCCCACATATCTTTAAAAAAATATTTGTACCTAAGTGTGAGAAAAAATGATTTTATGACAACTTATTCACCATTAAGATAAATTACGAAGTCAGTTATCAGAAAAAAAAAATAGGAACTACGATTTCGCGCTATAGTAAATAAATAAAATCGTTCAAGTTACATAGCATACCTATAAGTTGTAATCATAGCCTAAATAAACACATTACCATCGCGCTACCTCCAAATTACATTATAACTCACCTCCCCACATACAGAGTTCTTTATCGCACCTTTACTTCCAGTTATGTACTTAGTATACCAAAATATTCTTTATTTCCAACCCTTAAAAGCCATATTTCAGGATGCATCTTCCGCTCACGTCTAAGGAAGTGGATTAGGGCCTATATGTTAGTAGTTAAATATTGGACCAATGCAGCAGTGGAAAAAACTACGTCGTTAGAAAACCGATCAACATTAACCATTTTTAGTTCATCCATGAAAAAAAGGAACTAACCAATACCATTCTAAGAACTTACTTGCAAAGGTTAGCGGAAGAAGTAACGCTAATTTATTCTGATTTTCGCAAACTTTTTTTCTCTTCTTTATTATTTATAAATATTTACTTCGCAAACTTCTACAGTAATATTTAAACACAAAAAAGATTACACAAAGACTGACAGGAATTATAAGGTAAGAACAACATCAAACAGCTGTTCCCTCTGTTCGACTTGGGCTACTTCTAACTTGTCCATTTCCAAAAATGTCCTCTTCCTAACTTGTCTTCGTTTGTCCGTCTAACATAAATAGAAATTATTTATAAAAAATATTATGTAAGTAACTATTTATTATGTTTTTTATTTTATCTATGATCATACACTTTTAACCTCGTGGAAGGACCATTATCCGTATATGAAATGACACATACGTGACTTTACACTTCTGCAAAATGACATACGCAATATGATACAATTATTAAGGTCCAATGTTGTTTTATTTTAACAAGATTAATGTTAACCTTTATTCTTATTTCCTAAGTTGCCCAACTGATGTTTTTTACTCGTTGCCTAAATATAAAACCGATATTGTCAAGGTGGAATAAGGCTATCATTTATCGCGGTCGTAAAGGAACGGCTGAAGTATATGTCTTATGAATTGCTGATATAAATTTCATTGCTTGGACGTATGTGTGAACGTAACGTTGTAGTTTAATGTTGTTCATTCTTTTCTCTCTGTCTTTGTCTTGGACACAATTTTACTAAATTTTATTTTACTTAATTTAATTTTATGTTATTTCTTCGGAGATGCATGTTGCGTCTAAGCCTTCCAAGATGACTTTCCGAACCGCAGCATCCCTTCGTTTGGGCACACCGTATTGCACTCCGCACCGCTGTCAGATGTGGCAGTGCCGTTGACCGGCTAGGTCACCACAGTATTTCCTGAGTAAAGAGTACCAGGAAGATTTCCCACCACGCTAGTCTTAATGACATAATCCGTCATAAGGCCTTTTGTCACGGCCAACTTCATGGCCATTCTGAAACTCAATGGTCTCATACGTAACGATGGTAAAATAAGTAGTGGAATGATCTTGACTCCATAGAAGATGAGACTGTCTCGGAATGGGTGTTTGGGACGCAATCCGTGTGGACACCCTTGCACCGTCACATCTTCCTGGAACACAGAGTAGGCCTGGCACGGCAGCCGAATCCGCAGAGAACCTAAAAACAAAAAAAGGCGCAAAAATAATACCCTAGATAGTGGTTACATATTTGCACCTTTTGGTGTTGAGACATTGGGACCGGACCGCAGTACCTAATGCGCAGAAAATTTACAAAGACCTGTCAGAACGTCTGGTTGAGGCAACACGTGACCCAAATGCTGGTCTCTAACTTTTTTTTTTTTAGTATTAGTTCTTGACCTGGATACAAAGTTCTTCAGTCGCAATATTAAAAAGTGTACATAGTCTGCATTATATATATTATATTTCGCTTAGTCATAGTCACAGTCATAGTCTAGTCCAAGTCAGGTAGTCATAGTCCAGTCAAAGTCATGCCCCAGTAAAGTGGTGGCAACTTTACTAGAGGCTTCTATGGAGTTTTGGTCTCCATTTAACCCCGGCTAAGTGTTGCCATTCAACGGGGTAATGCCGCCAGCGTTTTGGGCAGTGTATGATAGCGGCTTCTTAATAAGCACTTTCGTTTTTATTTTTTTTGTTTTATTCGGAGTTTGTTAATTTAGGTATATCAATGTGAAATAAATATAGACTATATTTTTGGCAAAAAGCACCATATAGATAGACAAAGTTCAAAGTTTTTTATAATACACACTTTTTTTCCTTCGCGTTTACAAATGAAGCTAATATGGGGAAAAAGGTTGGCACCTGGTGGAAATACTTGGCAAAAAGTGAAGCACCGTCCATAGAACTTTCAAGACTGCAACTGATACTTCGTCTTTATAAAAAGTGTATGGTAAAAGCAAGTAAAAGGAAAATTCATTAAATAAGTATTCAGCTCTGGTGATCAAAGGGTGTCGCATATTCCATAAGCAGTTAAGCACCTTAGGATCCAGTACTTACATGATGATAGGTCATTAGCTTCGCTCGCAGCCGTCTTTCGTTTCTCGCCACATAATAAGGGCTCAGATAGCGAGCCGCCAACTTCACGCGATCCAAATCGGAGCGACATGCGACGACATGTTTTGTTATAACTCATAGGCTCCAGTACAACGTAACCGCGACTAGCGACCAGTCAACAGGCCGAACAAAATCAAGTCGCCGCTGCGAGTTGCTCCGACTGAAATCGCGCAAAGTCGCCCCGCACGCTGTCTGAGCCCTAATTTAGTGCTTTGTCAATTTGGTTATATTTTTTAGACAGTTATATTATATTATATAAATTTAAAAAAGAAGCTTTGTTATTGAATTTCCTTTATCTAACAACATATTATTCACAATAATGTTTAATTTATAGATTCCATACAGTTTTACTGACTCCATAAAGCCTTACATTTTTTTTAATAAGAAGAAGGCTTGCGTTTGATCACATTTAAACATTAGATAGAATCATAATATAAATATCATTTTTAATGAATGCACAAAATGCCCTCTCGTTTTTCCTCGTGAAATTTCACATCAGCAAGAAATTAACAAAATGTTTTGACTATTTGATTCTATAAGGAAGGCGCAGTTAGTATAATAATACGTATATTTATTTTTCTAGCTCTAAATCAAATTTTAACTAACAAAACATTGACCTCGTTTTTAATAGGTACGTATTTATGTATCAAGATGTATTAAAAATTTCACTGTGGAAAAAGCCTTATGAGTGAGATAAGGAACAGTATACTTGCAAGCATCATAACATAAGGACAGTTTATGTGCACAAGCGTTCCCGTCGTATAATATAATATGTTAGTGGTCATATGAAACATGCATGACGTGCACAATATATTCTGTCCAAGACGGTTTACTTTGTTTACCTTACACAATTTAACATTGTACCCACAAAATAGTTTTTACCTAAATGGCATTGTAGGTAGGTATCACTTCACATATAAGTATTACAAAACGTAAGACAGGACAAGGAAAACAAAGTAGGTATGCTAAAGTAATTAGTTTTCTTATGTATGTATGCTTGCCTATTATGCATATCAAGTAATTCCTAGTTAAACATGTTCTCATAATCAGCAGCTAAAAAACTTGGGTGGCAATAGTAGTGGTAGTTGTCAATGACTCCCTGGTAGCGCTCATAGCGAAACCCGACTAGCCGATTCTAACCGATCGGTAAAGTTAAGCAACGTTCGCTGCGGTCACTACATTGATGGGTGACCGCTACAGCAAAAAGTAGTATTTACAACTGAGCGCTACCGTGCTTCGAAGGGCACGTTAAGCCGTCGTCGGTCATGGCCGTTGTCTCAAAACAATAGTCGTTAAATCAAGTCAGAAGCCTTTGGGCGGCCTAAAAATTCTGACAGCAGGGCTGACCACTTGCCTGCACGAGAAGAAAAAGAAGAGACTCTTCGTAACTCTAAACAATTCGTCAATCAAGTGAGTAATTCCCGGTCGGTAACAGTCTTCAAGTGACTCATCTTCAATGGTAGCTTAGCGCACTGGATTAGAATCAAACCAATATAGATAATTTTTTATGCTCAACTGAGTTGATTAGAAGTCGCCAATTGTAATTCACAAAATATTTTTAATTTGCTTTTAATAATGTTTCTAAAGTATCGATAACGAACGAGGGCAACGATAGGTACCTGTCATGAAAGTCATAACAGCTAGCCTATCTCTGCCCAGTTATTAAGGTGTTTATTACGCAATTCAACGACACTGTGACCCTAACTTAATGTAGGTATTAATAATATTGATAAAGCGACCGCTTTACTTAGTACCTAATATTAGCCGAGCTGAACGGGTTTGAGTGCTAGGCAGAGCTGTTTGCATAGCGGACATTATGAAGTTACGTAGGTATATGTATAGTATACACTTATTATTACACTAGTTGGACTGCACCGGCTTCACACGGGTTAATTAGTTTTACGTCCTAACCCTGTTTATGGGTAAGAGAGAAGCGCAAGGGAAAAAGATAGGCATTCCTGCTGTTGCCGTCCCGTCCATTCATCCTTTTTCCCTATTTTTTCCCTTTCCATTCTCCCTTCTCTTCGCAAGGCGAGTATAAAAAAAAAAAAATAGACAAAAAAATATCATGCCTAAAAATTACATCCTTGTTTTAACGTGCAACCCGCACTTGGCTTCTTAGGAAAAAAAAGTATCCTAAATGATATTCTGAACAATTAACTATAACCGTACCAAATTTCAGCGAAATCCATTTAGTAGTTAAAGCGTGATGCGTGATCAAAGAGACAGACAGACAAAAAAATGGTTTCTATTTCTATATCAATTATGAAGTGTAATGTGCAATCAAAATTTCCAGAAAGTATTCAATGTACAGATTTAGCCTAATTACAGTGTTATCATATGTGTAGACGTTAACTGTGTCAACAAATAAATTGCTCTTTGAAAAGCTTCTTTGCGCGCCCAACAGCTCTTCCCAAGTTTCAACATTAAGTTATCTAGGTGCCTCAACCGTTATATAATAACAAATTCTATCATCAACTGGGACTATCGTAGATAATTTTCACAATAATAGAAGAATGGCAGTGGCACTGCTTTAAATATCTCATTAGCATAATATCGGTAACAAAGTTGAAACAATAATGGAGAAATAATTCTGGCAAAGTTTTGTTTGACTTTGAAGACAATGGACAATGGTTTTGACCACAATGTGCCATGAATACCTTGATTAGAGTCAAATCCTACCAGGCCTAGAATAAGCATGATTAATTGATTGTTTAGGCTCAATTCTCTTAAACCTCAAATGGGTATTACAAGGTAATGTATTTTATTACCTCTTTAAAAATTTGTATTCCTTAATATAGTATAAGAAAGTATAAGTCTAAGTGTGTAAGTATAAGTGTGTATATTAGTACCTGTACTTAAGAGCGCCGAGGCTAAATACTAAACCTGCAAGTGCGCCGTAAACCAAAAACATTTGGGAACCTCCTGCCTAACCCTAGCCCGCATGTAAATAAGTGTTTTCTTGAGTTCCATAAAATAGCTGATTGGTCATAGTTGAAATTATCTTTTAAATTTATTTTAATTTAAAATAAAAAGAGTCATTTTTGAGAGTCTATACTATCTAGTAAGTAAGAATATTCAGTATTTTATGCAATTAGATAAAATAAGTTCTCCATTATTTACCCTTGTAATCGATAACAAGTCTCCCGCGATACAGGCTTACCCTAGTGCGGGGACTACTAGAAATGTTTCATTTACTGTAAATTTTTTTGATAAATAAAATATTTTGTATTGTAAAACCTGTCACACACGGTACAGATAATATAAGATATATGTATCTGAGTGCATATTCATACAAACCAGTAGAATAGCACACACACGGTGCTGATAATATTTTAATTCATCGTTAACTATCTGCAGATACAGACCGATATGGACAGACTTTGGTCAGATACAAAATATAGAAGTGCAGATATGCAGATCCAGATAAATATAGGTTGTAACATGATCGAGCGTACGAGCGAACGAAGCCTTATTTCTTAAACCTTGTTTTTTCGCTTTGCCAGTTATTCTGCCGCCAAACAGTAGTGTGCAAGCACTACTTTGGTCCGGTTTGAAGGGCATTGTAGCTAGTGAAATTACTGGGCAAATGAGACTTAAGAACTGATCTCACAGTCTAGAAATCCTTTTTAGACTGTGTGATGTCTCTGGATGACGTGCGCAGTGCGCAGTGTCACGCGAAACTTTAATTTAGATTTCCGAGTGACACTGCAATCTGTAATGGGCGGCCATGATGCTTAACACCAGGCAAACGACTAGCTCGTCACGTTGTTCGTTTACGTAAAAAAAAAGTATCAGATTTCGTATATTTTCCGTGTGTGATACTTATAGATACCACAAGTTTTTATGCGCAGATACTCTCGGAAAAAATATTATATCTGCGCCGTGTGTGGCAGGCTTTATAGTGATAATCGTGTTAGATGATTTAGTAACAAAGGCGAGTGTGATTTGTGGGAAGGTATTCTAAGATCACATATTAGTATTGTCAAATAATAAAATCATCTACCAATTAGGTTGGTACTCATTTTCTGTACCTGAGAGAAGACATTGACGGCGTTAGTGATACCCACTATTTAAAATTAACATGAATATCCAATCTAGAAATTAACCTGTTTCAAAAGATACTCGATTTGATTATACCTATGTAATAATAGATAGCACAAAACGGCGCTCGTGTTCAAATTGGTGTAAAACGATATTCTTGGCAAACACACGAAATCTCTGGTTACAGTGTTAAATAGGATCCGAGAGAGAACAACGAATGTAACGTTCACGTTTTTACCATACCATCCAGCGAAAAATAATACACCCTTTCCCTCGTAGCTCGTAACTACCAAAAACATGGTTTATCTCCCGGTATCGGATCACTCGTTACTCGGTTTGTTATGCAAATCGGGTTTCGATGGCCTCTCGAATTCGCTCGGCTGATTTCTTCCATCGAAAAACTCGATTATTCGTCGTGATATTCAATTGATCGAAGCATCGGCAGTGTTGATTTGTGTGGGTATATGTTCATGGAAGGCTTTATTATTTTCTGATAAAGTTTTGTGTACATGAGTGAAATCATTCTGTAAGTTTCAATATGTATTATACTAGCTTAATATATCCGCAGCTTCGCCCACGTAGTTCCTGAAATCAGAGTGTATTATAGCGTAAACAGAGATAATTGGCCTATAAGCAGAATGATCAAGACTAAAGTCTATTAACAACTCAGATCACTATCACAATAAAGTTAACGACAACTTATACAACAGGTCACTTTTGCTACACACTTGCTCTAGCGAGCCGCTTACGCTTGCGTCTTAGTGGGCAGAGCACCCTCGAAAAAAAAAAACGCCAACTTCTACCATAGGTCACCTTCGGTACACATACGCTCTCGTGGGCCGCTTGTGTCCTACATACAGAGCAATCAGAATAAAAACGCCAACTTCTCACCTTCGCTACACACTTACCCTTGCGGCCACCGAGCCACGAAGTAACGAAAAAAACGGCAACTTCTGCCACAGGTTACGTCCCCTTTTACTTGCTCTCGCGGTTTAGGCTGTGCGTTGATTTATAGATTTAGATAGAAAAAACTTTGAGATTTGTATGACCCTGACAGTAAAAACCGAAATTACTAATAACTTTGTGAAATTTAATAATTTATGTTACGATGCGCAATCACAGGTTCTTGTAAATAGTATTAACTCATGAAATATTATTATAACGTTATTTTCAGTCCACCATGTCCGAATTACTTTGCGCAAAACTTCACCACCCTTTACTAATGATCTCCACCGAAATTAACATACTGCCCCGGAAACTAAAAAGTAAGTCAAGGTCTCTGGGAACCCAACAATTACACTCTGCTAAGTTTTAATGTTGGCAATGAGCGTTGAGATTTCGCTATAGGACGTAGGACTCAGCTTTCATGTATTTTCATGGAATGGTAATAGGTATTGTAAATACAAATAAATAACTCCATGCCGTGTATAGTTATGTATATAAGCTGTTTGCCTATGGCCAGAACCTCAAGTTACAGTGTTCCCAACCCCGTGGTGGCTCTCGCCCCGGGGGTAAAACTAACAACCCAACAACAAAGACTACGGTTTATGCATAGGTGAGAGGAAGAGTGCTAGGCAGCACGTCCGGCGGGTCAGGGGCCAGTACCCCAGGACTCCATACGGGATATCACAGGCCACAGCACTTACCTCAAGTCTAAACAAGCAGAGACAGCAAGCAAGGAACCTGTTAATAATACGAGCAAGAAACGCCTAGACTGTGGTGCATTATCAATCAATGTCGGTAGATAAGATGGAGCAAAAAACGCGTAGACTTGCACCCCTGGAAATAAAGGCAAATCTTTATAGATAACTTGAAAATCTAATAAAAATATTTTGCCGTACTCCCCAGTTTTTGCTAAGGCTGGAGTAGGCGTGGGAGCAATTGAGAAGTCGTGGATGAAGCCGGAGTTGGCGTAGGACCCAGCAGTAGAAGCGAGGTGGCGGGCGATGTCAGTAGACAAGGTAGAGCAAAAAATGCGGCGACTTGCACCTCTGGAAATAAAGGCAAATTTTTATAGATAACCTGAAAATCTAATAGAAAATATTTTGTCTTACTCCCTATCCCAGTTTTTGCGGAGGCTGGAGTGGGCGTGGGAGCAATTGAGAAGTCGCGGATGAAGCTAGAGATGGCGTGGGAACCAGCAGTGGAAGCGAAAGTATGTTGCTTTGATTTGTTGCGGCCGCCACCACGTCCCGCGCCAGCTGAAGTTGCGGCAATGGAGATGGCTCCCTAAACTACTTGTTTTAATATCTGTTCAAATAGGTTTTAATATAGAACAACTTAGTTGCCACAGATAATGTCGAGGGGGACACGCACAGACACATTAGATAAAAACCAAGTTACTCTGTGGGGACACCACAGATTAGAGAAAAAACAATAATTGACTAGGGACACGGCTCATATTAATTGTCATTGAAATCCGTCCAGTCAGTTCAATAATTGAAACAAATAATTGATTAAGCTAAGCCTCAGCAGTGGACAGTTAACACGGATACGAACTATATTTCAATTTAGATTCGATGTTTAACTATTTTTTATTGCAAATCATAATTTGATGTCAACTGGATCTGCTTGATCTGTCAGCTTGAAAATATGTTGATTTTGTGGGTCTTTTATGGATTAATAAATAAATAATAATAAATATGTGTGGACATTTGACACAGCACCATCTAGCCCCAGACTAAGCATAGCTTGTAATATTAAGCATACTATGGGAACCAGATAATTGATAGAATCCATACTTTTTTGTTTGTAAATACTTAGGTACATAGAACACAATATAACACTCAGATACAGAACAAACACCTATGTCCATCAGACAAAAATGTTTGTCCTTGGTGGGAATCGAACCCACAACATATAGTTCAAAAGGCAGAGCTACTACCAACCCAGTCAAAACAAGATTAGCTACGTAAAATATATACATATCAAATAAATATATTAATTATTGGTCATTCCTTTGGCTATTTAATTTGTAAAAAAATGTATTTGACTGCAACATTTATACCTACTGCAGAGGCTGTCTTAGCACTAACCTTATGTCCACAAATATTTGTTTATTTATTTTATACTACTCGTATATAGTTTTGTTTATGGATAGCTCGACAATTTTCTCGTCGATTAAATATTTTGCAAGTGCAAGGAATAGAAGTTGAGGTAATTGAATAATCTGAAGATTTGAATAAATGGGTAGATAGCCTATTTATTTATTAAATCAGTATTATGGAAGTTAACTATCTATTGAATAAATTAGCACACTAATATTATAAGGGCGAAAGCTTGTGTGTATGTGTGTATGTTTGTTACTTCTTCGTGCTCAAACTGCTGGACAGATTTGGATGAAATTTGAAATAGGATTAGCTTATACACTGGATTAACACATAAGCTACTTTTTATCTGCGGGTGAAACCGTAGGGCGCAGCTAGTAAATAATATAATTGAAGAGTTTAACATCTGAAATTGATCGGCTTGACCGAATTTTGGCCTATATTTATAGAAAAGAAACAGAATACATTTTTAATTAGATTGATTAATGCGACCAACCAAGGTTAAGGTTCTAAGCTTAAATTTACGGTGGGTACAGACAAAAAGTGGTCCAGTGACAGATAAACTTTCATGCTGTCTACTTCTAAATAAAATTTGGCATCAAAGTTGTACCGTAAATACGTAAATAATTAGTATAATTCAATTCAACAATAAATAACAAAGTTAACAGCTGTATTAAACCTACAGTTACGTATACCTATAACCACTTTTTCAGTCGACCTAAAAGCGCTCCGGTAAAAGAACTTTATGGAACGATCCGAATTTTGTAATAATGAGACCTAAAACGGGTTACGCGATGTGGAAACTTCTAATAAAACGTTTACGTTTATGAATAGTTAATAGACATCATAAGTTTCACACCTACGCTTTAATGGTTTTAATAAATACTGAAGTACTTTAAATGGAAATAATGTTAAGAAATAGGAACATAAAGTTTGTAAAATGATTTCATATCTGAAACTCATCATCATCAACAGTCTGAAGACGTCCACTGCTAAACATAATCCTCACCCACAGAGAGCCACTTTAAGCGGTTGCTTGCCTCTTGCATCCATCGGTTCCCCGCAGTTTTCACAAGGTCGGTGGCCTATCTAGTGGGGGCCGGCCTATGCTGCGTCTTCCGGTTCGTGGTCGCCACTTGTGAACCTTTCTTCCCCATCGGTTGTCAGTTCTACGAGCGACGTGGCATGCCCATTGCCATTTCGACTTGCTAATTCTAAGAGCTATATCGGTCACTTTAGTTCTCCCGCGGATCTCCTCGTTTCGGATCTTATCTCGCAGGGAAACACCGAGCATAACTCTCTCCATAGCTCGCTGCGCGACTTTGAGCTTACTAATGAAGCCAACAGTATGAGACCATGTCTCAGTATGAACTAACTAAAGGATATTTTTTTTTATCGTCTTTCCTGTTAGTTCTTCGACATTGGTAGGAGACATTTTTAGGCTGAACCTGTTGCATATTATTGTGATTTAAATCCGTGATTTTAGCTCTTCTACGGATCTTCTCGTTTCGGATTTTAATACGCAAGAAAAGGAAGCCCCAAGGATAGGCCCTCTCACTTTGAGCTTACTGATGAACATTCAACAGTATGAGACCACATTTCAGTTCTATAAGTCATCACTGGCAACATACACTAGTTGGAAAGCTTTGTTTTCAGGCTCTGCGGTATTTTGTACGAAAAATAATATTCGTTAAATTTCTTTACCTATTTATTTTATTATATTGTTTACTAAGTAGGTATATGCCATTTGTTGTTTTAGGTTAAGTATCTCAAACGATGTCCCGAAAACAAAGGTCACGAATTCATGAACCATCATGACACCAAGATATTAAGTAAGATGGAAGCAATGCTGCCAGCATGTTGGGTACGCTACCTACCGGCAGTGGGCTGGAGCATTTGGACTGTCTATAGGCCATCGCGGCTAGTCGGCTACAGTCTAAATTTTCTTTGAAGTAGATAGTGTAGCTAGTTTACTAGTTTTAGTAGTGTAGTAGTTAGTTTAAAGAAAAAAACACATTGCCCGTTTATAAAAAAAGTAAGATTGCGTTCAGAAAACACAATTTCACAAGCGTATGGCGTTAGGTACGTCAATTGAAATGTTGCTTGTCTACAGTAGAATTTGGAGTATTGAAGACGGCTTTGAAGTCATCCCACTCGTCTTTGTCAATGTATATTTATTATGAAGTAATAAGTATGAGGTTCGCCTTATTTTGATGTAGTTTTTTATTACTTAAATTACAAAGGCAAGGTATTGAACCTTTGACATTTGTGTTATATCGTCTACTTAACTCGTAATAAGTTTTTAAAGCTACCATTTAGTTAGTTAGCATAGTTTCTATATTGTCATTACAAGCTGCGCCCCGCGGTTTCACTCGCGGATAAAAAGTAGGTATTAACTTAACTTTTGCTACATATTTGATGTCGCGGGCCGCTTGTGGCCTATGAACAGAGCAACCATGAAAAAAAAACAGCAACTTCTGCGACAGGCCACCTTTGCTACTAATTTGATCTCGCGGGCTGCTGCAACCACTAATCTATCTCTTTTCCAAATTTCATCCAAGTCCGTACAGCTGTTTGAGCGTGAAGGAGTAACAAAAAACACAGGCAAATTCATTTTAGAATCTTGTAAAGACCACTACGTTCATCAAATAGCTTGACTGCATACCCGAATACCGCAAGCGAGATTGGCGCACTTTCTCGGCAATATCATACATGCAGCAGCAACTTTTCTACTTCAGAAGCAACCTCCAAAAGTAGAGATGCGCTGAAAATAAATATTAAATTCCAGAAGTTCTCAATTCAGTTGTACTATTTATGTTTGCTACCTCACATGTCTTCAGATTGGAAAATTTCATCGAAACTGCTGGTTCAGTAGTTTAGTTATTAAAGCAAAAATAGCTGAAAAATATGCAATTCTAGTTCTTCTCAGTGAGAAATTATGACGATTCAAGTCGTGTTAAAAAGGATAAATATATATATATATTTTTAAAAGAATATAATATTTATATTAGCGACGTGTTTATGTCTGTATGCATAAAGGCGTTTAACTTCAGATGTAATTATTTAAGCTAGTATCCACTTTATGTTTGCTAAATTAGACAGTTCATGTCCGTGACCAGCCGATTTGTTTTTTTTTGATAATTTGTTCTTTCCTATATTTTATTAACAATATATTTATTTTAACTTCTTGAACATTTTCCTTTAGTGTGATATATTGATGTAATGTGATAAGGTGAATTCTGTGCCTTCAATGTACCGTTGTCTTATTTGTAATAAACTTTATTCTATTCTATTATCATCATCATCATCAACAGCCTGAAGACGTCCACTGCTGAACATAGGCCTCCCCCAGAGCGCGCCACCTTGAGCGGCTGCTTGCATCCTGCATCCATCGGCTCCCCGTGGCTTTCATCAGATCGTTGGTCCACCGAGTGGGGGACTGGCCTACGCTGCGTCTTCCGGTTCGCATGGTCGCCGCTCGAGAACCTTTCTTCCCCATCGGTTGTCAGTTCTACGAGAGACGTGGCATGCCCATTGCCATTTCAACTTGCTAGTTCTAAGAGCTATAGCGGTCACTTTAGTTCTCCTGCGGATCTCCTCATTCCGGAGCTTATCTCGAAGGGAAACACCGAGCATAGATCTCTCCATAGCTCACTGCGCGACTTTGAGGTTAGTAAATGAGGCCATCAGTAAGAGACCATGTCTCAGTTCCGTAAGTCATCACTGGCAACACACACTGATTAAAAACCTTCGTTTTCAGGCTCTGCGGTATTTTGGACGAAAAGACAGGACGAAGCTTCCCGAACGCTGCCCAGCCGAGTTGGATTCTTCGTGCCACCTCTTTGTCCAAGTTGGACCTACCTAATTGGACAGTCTGTCCTAGGTAGACATAGGTATATGTCGACAACTCTATTATACTCTATTCTAAATTAATATAATTGGCTCAGCCATTTAAATAAATAAATAGATTGAATTCAATATAGGTTTAGGGTAAGAATGGCCGGATTTTTTGTCAACTCTATTCCAGAAGCTTACATTGGCTCTCTTCCAACGGCACACACGGCAGTTTCTGTCTAGATTAATTGTTACTATTTTTGCCAAATGTACACTAAAGCCTGGATTTATGGTACGAATTTCACTATGTTTTGCAAATATTGTGTGTAATTTGTCTTGTTGAGGTGTGAGACGGTTACAAAGTCGTGTTGCTGTGCAAATAGAGTTAGAACCAACTTTTTCTTTTTGCTCTTTGCACGTTTTTTTATAGAGAAAATATTAAACAAATATACTGTAGAAGAAGATAGAAGAACAGAATGTATAGATTACATTTGAACAGTAATGAAGGGGTTGGCGATCTACGCAGCAATGTACGGCGAATGAAGTGGGGGCAATTAGTTTCCCAGTCTCCACCGGGTGGCAACTGGGAATTTAAATTCCCAGTTGCCACCCGAAGCGATCCATGTGAGGGCAACTGGGAATATACCCTGTAAAATTGTTTACCTATGCTTTGGTGTCTTGGTTTTGTGTTTGACAGCCTATCATGCCATATATTACAAGTATCTAATTGTGCATAGAGTAAAAAGCACAAGTACTTATTTTGTGTCTGGGATTTGTGTGTGTAGTTGCTCATTCTTTAGATAGAGGGAATACCAATAAACGAATCCGCGTGGTTTAGACTGTGTAGGCGTTATTATGTACCTACTTAATTCGTTTATCAAAAGTATCTGCACAGCCTGTCAATACAATGCACTTATGTTAGATATTATATGCAGAATTTTCACCACCAAAACTCGTAGACTTGAATAAACTTGAAACTAATGGGCCTTGAGTATCTAAACCCAGTGTAAATTGCACACTCAAACTACGCTTCTGCTACGGCATTGTACCAATTGTAAAAAACAGAAACAATATTGCTGTATAAAACGCATTAAAAAAAAACAATTACTTATGTCCACTAATTTTCTTTTCTGGATTTTATGGCGTGGTACTTAACAACTTTCATGATTTTAGATTATGATTCAGAACCTCTAATGGTGACCACGGATCGGAAAACGCAGCGTCGGCCGGTCCCCCAATAGTTGGACCTACGATCTGGTGACAACCGCCGCGAGCCGACGGTTGCAGGAAGCGAGCAGTCGCTCAAAGTGGCGCTCTCTGGGGGAGTCCTATGTTCAGAAGTGGACGTCTTCAGGCTGTAGATGATGATGATGATGATGACTCAGAACCGGAATAAGTATAATTTTAATATCTGACACAATGAAACGAACACATGAGGATAAATAAATAAAAATTCATATAGGTACCTATTTGTACATACCGGGTGTAATTGAATTCATTAGCATCCTTTGGCACTAGGTACCTATTCATGACACCAGTCACGTATGGACCAAAATTTTAGAATTTAGCGCATCAATTTGGTTTTTTTTTATAACATCGGTGGACAAAGTTGGAGTGTGGAGTTCACCGTAGGCTGACATATCAACTGAAGACTGCAGTTTCATTTCACTGCGGTCTGCCATCAATTCAAGAGTTTTAGTATTTTGATGTAGTTTTTTATTATTACTATACGATTTGTTTTACTTTTTTTATAACTTGTGTGGACAAACAAGCTGACGGCCCGCCCGATGGGAAGCAGTCACCGTCGCCTATAGACACCTGCAACACCAGGGGCGCTACCGATGCGTTGCCTACCTTTTAAGACTCTTGGTATTCAGAATAACTCCGAAAATGGGATAACATACTTAATCAGCTCCTACAGTACAAAATTAACTTTAAATAATTAAGAACTACAAACATACAAGGTAAAAAAACTTACAGTATTAAAATCATTCGTGTTAACATGTTATCGAATGACGTGACGAGCTAATCGTTCGCCTGGTGTTAAGCGACACGGCCGCCCATAACAGATTGCAGTGTCACTCGGAACTCTAAATTAAAGTTTCGCGTGACACTGCACTGCGCACGTCATCCTGAGACATCACACAGTCTAAAAAAGTTGTCTAGACTGTGAGATCAGTTCGTAATGTCTCATTTGCCCAGTCATTTCACTAGCTACAGTGCCCTTCAAACCGGAACACAGTAGTGCTTGCACACTACTGCTTGGCGGCAGAATAACTGGCAAAGCGGTGGTACCTACCTAGACGAACTTTGCAGAAAAGTCCTACCACCTAGTATGGTATAAGTTATGGACCGCGGCAAGCTTCATAACATTCAATAAAAAAAAAATTCATTTGCACTCTTTACTTTTTAATATTCATCAATAAATGATGTACTATCATGCACTCAATTTATGCTAATGAATTAAACTTCACCTCTATATATCTCATTTTTTTCTGTAAAAGAAATTGGTTTTCAATAAAAATAGCATCGTATATGTAATTCAAGGGCTATTTTGAATCGATGTAAATCCTCTTTTAAGTAACGTTTTCGTTACTAACCAAACATTCATGATAAGCTCCAGTTGGAATTTGGATCAAGTATATAATTAAATCCTATACACCTTGTCCTATACCTGTTACTAAAAATAGACAACATAAAAGTAATATCAAAGTTTTAGACGCAATTTAACTGAAACTCAAATGAAAATGCATTTATCTAAAGCTGCTGCTGCACAGACCGCACCAACGTGGCAACATAATATTTTATCTTGCAAGATTTTTATTCAATTATTCAGTCACTTTGCATTCTGTTGACTGTAAGTTAATATTTCATAGTTTGTGACAGTTTGCGTTGGTAACAAAATTTCTAGTGAAGAACTTTACAGAAAGTTTTGTGTCTCCGCTTTCTTGAAATGTTAATGGGTAATGAGCAATGAGCATCTGCTTTCTTTTCATTAAGGTTCAAATTTACGTTATGATACTGAACATCAGTAAATAACACTTTACCAGCGTCCTTGTTTCCCGATAAGTACAATCTGGAGCTCTTCAAGTCGCGAGTGAATCTTCTAGGCAAGCATGTACCATCGTAGATTGCGTCTTTACTTTCCATCAGGAGAGATTGCGGTCAAATGCGGGCCTATTTAGTTACAAAAAAGATATAATATTATTCCGAATTATACAAATACACATTATATTTGTAATAATTACAGCAGTTATTTATAACTATATAGGTATATAAATAATATTTTGCAGACATTGTATTAGTATAGCAACACTCGCTGTCCGTCATTTACAATAATGTTTAGTGACTTGTAAGATTGTCTTATTAATATCAAATAAATAGGTTATTACGCCCAGTTATGCTGTGCTTCGCATAGCAGGGTATATTTTGGATCAAAACGGCAAATATATAAAATTTAAATTTCGTCGTTAAATCCGAAAGAAGAAAAGATGGCCGGAGAAGGAAGCGGTTCTTCATCTATCCCAGTGGAAAAACTGAAGGGCATCCAGGATTATCACAACTGGAAGTTTGCGATGAGGATGGTCCTAATCCACGAAGATTTGTGGGATTGTGTAGAGGAACAGGACAAGGATGCTCGAAAACAAATGAAGGCACTAGCAAAAATTTGCTTGGCGGTGCATACGACAGCGTATCCTCATGTGAGAAATGCTAAGAGTGCATATGAAGCGTGGAACAATTTAAGACGCGCTTATGAGGATAGAGGGTTATGCAGGAGATTGAGCCTTCTGAGGAATTTGTTTGGCATGAAACTGTCAGAGTTTGGAAATATGGAAACCTATCTCTCCAAAGTTACAGATATCGTACAACAACTGAACGATATAGGATCTCCATTGGAAGACGATTTTGTCGCCGTGGTTATGCTGAGTGGATTACCAGCTGAGTACGATCCGTTGATAATGACTTTGGAAAATGGTTCAAGCAAGTTATCAAGTGAACTGGTGAAGGCGAAACTTCTTCAGGAACATCAACGACGTGATGATAAACCTGAAGCAGAGTCTGGGGAGGGCTTGGTATCCGGTCAATCTCTGGTGTCGCTCTTCCTGCGTTTCTGTCTTCAGTACATAGTACTCAAAATTTAACCGAAAAAATTCTTGCCACATCTCTAGGCAATGTAGAAGTTACCTTTTTTGGCGAGGCCAGGAACGCGTGGTTGTTAGCCTGCCCTAACACTGAGATCCCCAAATCTGTTTCCTCACAGAGGCTCTGGGACGGGCCGCTCTGCGGGCAAGTACGGAATCAACTTATCCATACGTGCTCAAGCTCCGCAGATCGTGCCCGCCTCTTAGCCGTTTCGGTGTGGGAATCGGGTTTGTGGCTACAGGCTCTCCCATCGCAGAATACTGGTACCCTGTTGGATTCATCCTCGTTCAGAATTGCAGCATCCCTCCGCTTGGGCGCATCTTGCTCTGCTCCACACCACTGCCAGTGTGGTAGTGCTGTCGACCAGCTTGGTCACCATGGCCTTTCCTGCGTTCGAAGTGCAGGGAGGATTCCTCGCCACGCGAGCCTCAACGATATAATTCGTCGGGCTTTTACCAGCGCCAATTGCGCAGCTATTTTGGAACCAAATGGCCTCGTACGTGACGATGGTAAAAGACCCGACGGAATGACCTTGATCCCGTGGAAGATGGGGCGGCCCTTGGTGTGGGATGCTACGTGTGTAGACACCCTTGCGCCGTCACATCTTCCCGAGACACAAAATAAGGCTGGCGCGGCGGCGGATTCCGCAGAGAAACTGAAAAGGCGCAAATATAGTAACCTAGACAGCGGTTTTATTTTTGCGCCTTTTGGGGTCGAGACCCTCGGGCCATGGGGACCAAGTGCACACAAAGTCTTTAAAGAACTTTGTAAGCGTCTGGTTGAAGCAACGCGTGACCAAAATGCTGGCCTCTATTTGGGCCAAAGGTTAAGCATTGCCATTCAACGTGGCAATGCTGCCAGCATTTTGGGCACTTTGCCCACTGGTAGTGGTTTGTTAGATTAGTTTTGTATTATATTGTTAATTTTATAGTTTTAGTTTAGTTTTATAGAATACCTAGTTTTATTGTTGTAGTTATACTTATTAAAGTGAATTAACTAGTAAAAAAAAAAAAAAAAAAAAAAAAAAAAAAATCAAATAAATAAATAAGTAAATAAATTAATAAAAGATACCTATATATGAAAATAAGACGTTGGCTGTTTTTCTCTTAATGTGGTTTTCACACCACCATTTGATTTGGATGTATCCTAGCACACAGATAGCTTACTTGACCGAAATCAACTCAGGATAATTTTATCCCGAAAAAAATAAGAAGTTCGCGGAAAAAATGGTATATAAATTGCGAATAAAACTGCAGGGCACATCTATTATAGCAGTTTATACCTTCATCCTCCCATTAAATTTAGTAAGCAATAATGGCATTAATATAGTTATAGATAATAGTGACAGAGTGTTGTGGTTTGGTGTGTTGTGTTAGAAAGAAGTTTCTAAAAAACCCATCGGGTCTTCAGAATAGTTACAAAGCACAAAATATTATCAAAATAAACAGTGAAAGTACGTAACTTTGCGTTGTAAATTCAAATATCCCGGACAAGTTCTCAGTGGCTAACAGAGCCGTGAAAATCCCGCATACTCCGGGATTAGCCGGGATTATCCCACTGGCATCGTGAAAAGTCACTGTTAGTTACGTAAATTTTACGGAAGAGCGGTTTGGGTAGATGAGACGAGATTTTTTGAGTGGTTTTATTTATACACCGTTTTTTGTCTATATTATAGAAAAAGCTTCAAGTAATACGTTTGTGCTCGCTTAAAAAAGGGCTTCTGTCTACAAGGGACGGGACAAGGCATATTATTTTATTACACACAACTCAATTCCACTTCCACTTCCACTTTGGATTTATACAACACTTTTGCAGAATTGACAGAGTATTAGGGTGGCATGGTAGTAGGACTATAAACAAAGGAAATGTTAAATTACACATCACTTTGCACATAAATTAGTTTTTTAATGCTAAAATGGGCATACGTTTCACCTCACCTGATGGTAAGTGACGAAGTTGTCTAAGGTGGAGCATGTTTGCCCATGAGATGCCCAGGTTATACCCAAGAGGAAACACTGTTGCTAGAAGAGCATTCCAGTCCTTGGCCGTTCGGACTATGAATGACTCAGCAAAACGCTTAGTGCGGACTTGTGGTACACTAACGACGACGTAAGGATGTGAAGAATCACCAAGCCTTGTAGTTCTATGATGGAAGGGGATGACAGAATGAGCTGATAAAGAGCATGCGTATACTTTCCAAACTGTAACCGATAGAAGATCAACAGACTGGCGACCTTGCATCTGTGTTCAAGACTTTGAATTCTTCCTTTAACTAGCCTCTCATCGCTCAATTTTATTGGTATGGATAGAACCTAGACAAAAAAAGTATTTTATTCGATGGGTAATAACAAGCAAAAGCCCTATCCGTGACCTAAATGTGCATTTAAAAGACTGTAGATAGACGACTAAATTTAAACTATAGTTCCTGTAAAAATACCAAAATAAAAGAAGTGAAATAAAAACTGAACTGAACTTTTTCAACCTTTTGCTTACTTTAGAAGCCAAATCCCAATCTGAACCCGCGCTAACGAGGTTAAAATACACCCGGTACATAATTCAAGCTCGCAAAAACGACATTTATCTAGGACCAGTTTGCATTTTCCGAAAGCATGGCATGGGTCTTAATTTTCTGAAATACTACTTAGTTTGGCCGTTGTTGGGTTCAATATATCATCTTCATTCACCTTTCAATCTCTTTGTATTTCATATATTATTATTAAGCTTTAATTATGTACTTGTTGGTACTCTACACTTTTTAACTTTCGAACTCCATCAGATATGTAGCAGCACTGGTTCTCTGGAAGTCAAACTTGGAAAAATGTGATAGATGGAACAAGCTATCTCAAATTACAGTTTGGAAGCACAGGATTCGCCCTCATATACTCCACCGATGTTTTAAAGATGATATATTATCTAAATTACAGTGTTGCGGGCACCAGAAGACCCTCAAGTCGACGGCTGTGCTTAAATAAACTACGACCACTGAAAAGTATGGTCGGTGAGGACATTTCGATACCGATCCAGTCAGCTGCAGCAGCACCATCATGCACTAGTGTACCGCATTGGAAAACACCTTTAGGATCCAGGACCTGCTTATCCTATGTTATTGTTTAATTCGGCCCTATCTTTCTTATTCTCCCCTGTCTTTCCCTTCGCAACGCACGAGAAGAAACACATAACCTAAAAACTATAAGTGCATTTTCGTTCAAAATGTGATATTTAATAGTGTTTAATAGTGTCCAGTGTCAGTGTGTGTGTGTGTGTGTGTGTGTGTGTGTGTGTGTGTGTGTGTGTGTGTGTGTGTGTGTGTGTGTGCGTGCGTGTGTGTGTGTGTGTGTGTGTGTGCGTGTGTGTGTGTGTCTTTTTGTATAAATATATTATTTCAGGTATTGTGAGGCATTTTTCTGTTCTCTCTCTTTAAATTAATGTCAGTAATAGGTTCCAGGATTTAGGTGGGGGGTAACCTGATGGTAAATGATCAAAAACCTGGACCGTTTCGTGACACCGTATTTTATGAATACCCACTATAGAATTAGGAACTTCATTAAACTTAAATCACATGTTACTGAATATTTAAATGCCATGTTTCTAGTTAAGTATTTTTAAGAGAAAGAAAGAAATGTACATAATATATACATAGTATTATTTTATTATTGGTACTCATTGCAACCACCTAAATTAAAAGTAAAATTAAACGGTCATTGTATAAACGAGTTTCACTAGGTGATTTAATATTCTACGCTGTCTTTAAGTAAACAGAATTTTTAATTTCATCCTTAATCACACAAAAGACTTTGTAGTAGTAGCCACTGGTGACCTCTGCTACTATTATTTTTCATTTAGCCGGTGTGCGACGCGTCTCATTTTTATAGCTTCCCGCAGTTTTCAACGCGGACTGCACTATCTAGATTAATTCATCAGTACATATAGTCACGCATGACTATCACCATTTTTTGTCGATGAGATCTTATAATAGTGCTTTCACTTGAGATCTGCCGTTCAAATTCTGCCTAAACCTTGAGTTTTCACGTCATAGATTTTGTCCTTTATGTTCAAAGTCTAATACAAAATAAATTAAAAAAAAAAAATAAGTGATATGCTGGCGAATCGGCCACTCAGAAACATACGGGGTTGGTGGCGCCATCTATCATACCCCGTAAGTTGGTGGAAAAAACTAAGAGATATTGTACTTGGACATGAGATTAGCTAGAAGAGCCTGTCTCGTCTTGGCTTTGGGGGTGGATCGATGAGGGTTCAAATCCCGTTCATTCAAATTTTCCTTTAGTTAAAATTGATTTGTTCGTCAGCTTGTTTACAGCATAATATAAAAAGTGTGAAGTTTAATATCTGTCATATATAATACTGTGAACATAAGCGAGTATGAAATCTGGTGTGATATTAGAAAAGTTTATTAAGAATTGTGCAAAAAGCAAGCAATTTTTCGCTAAATTTTAGGGTCACAACGTGTGATATTTTGATAAGTCTTATTAAATTCCTAGCAGAAAAATTGAGTCATATATGAAATCTACGATGTACCTACCTGAAATGAAGTAGTCAAATGGGATAAAAAATCGCAATAATGTGACCCTTTGGTCCACTTATATAACCAGTTTTTGTAACTAGCCATGAAACTTTCATGGCTAGTTATATAGTTCATATATAGTTCATTTTTTCTTCACTGAATCGGAACTAGTTTTATGAAAAAGTATATTTAATCCATGTACACAATTCTGGTTCATATACTAGCTACAAAAACAGCTGACTGGCTTTCAAATTTTGCAAATTTAACAACTCTGTGTGGGACGGAGGCGGAATGAGACCACCTGCCTACCTTCGCCGTTCCATAAGCTCATCTTTTCTCTCTATATTTTCTTTTTTCTTCCTTGCCTTCGCCATCCGATCCTTAAAAAATATTTCATGGACAGATAGATTTTTTAGACTGATTTTCTTTACTTGTGCCATCTTGCTTTTGCTACTAATAAACAATATAAAAAATGTAAATACTTTTTGCCGAGAAAATTAGCATTGCAGCCAGCGTTCTGGGCACTTCCCCCTCCACCAAAGGTCTTTTTGATAACACTTAGTTTACACCTAGTTGTAGATACCTTAATTTATCAATTTTCATATTAGTTTTAAGTAGTTTTGTAGTTATCTTTTTTAGCCTCTGAATAATTATGTTTCTATACTATTTTAGTTTAAATAAACGCTTATTTAAAAATGTAAACAAAAAATAATAAAAATGGACACATCAAAAACGAAAGTCGGTCATAATTTTGACCCTATACAAAACAACCTGAGGAAATGATTTGTGAGCTTCAAGATAATCTCCCTGATACTGCTAATCTCCCAGAATTCAAAAATAAGAAAAGTACTTAGAGAATGCAAATATCTACTATAGTAAACCACTGCTACTTAATACTCTTGTCACAGACGAACGACCCGTCGCATCCTGTCACTGTCCCTGACCACTAACCGTGGTTAATTCGTCTGTCTGCTCCGGGCTGTAAATATTAGTTACCAACCGGGGAATTACGAAATGATTGAATGCTGAATTAGTTGGTAGACAATTGCATTTGTTAATGTAAATCGTAAATTTTACTATTCGGTGAACAAAAACTGGTTTACACTTTCCAAGATCTAAAATGAGAGAAATATACGCAGTAGAGTCTTCTTCTAGAAATCCTAGAAATCCAACGATAGCTAATAATAATGTGAACTAATTTGTTGTTATTAATTTGATACTAACTAACCTAATTTTAGCACCACATCAATGAATTGATCCAGCTCAAAATGTGTTCATAATTGTTATAAGTTTAATTTTAATTTTCCAATATTTTTAGTTTTTGCCGTCGAGTCGATATTATTATTGTGAATGTGTTAACATGGTCCTAAGGAACCTTGAGGCTTGACCTAGTGTGGGGGCCACTAGTACTTACTGTAACATGTAAATTTACCTTTTGAAATAAACTAAGTTTCTAAGCTTAAAAGAAGGAGCTCTTATGCCCCAAAACCAGTATCATCCGGCACAAGCTGGACGGTATGATGCGAGTTAATCTGAATGTAATTAATAAATAACCACAGCTTGTGCATAATTGATAACCCATCATATAAAGAAAATATTACTCTGAGATAAAGTTAATAAATGTACCCTCAATAACCGACGCTCGGAGGCTGGTTTGACACGTTATTAGGTTTTGCGTTTGATCAGTTTCAGACCAACAAAGTTTTCGCTCAACTTTGAATGCTGGGATCAATTAGTACCCAGTTTGTAATGGTGGTCAAATGGAAGGGTGTTAGGTTAGGTATGTTATTTTGGAATTAAATTACATTTGTGATTGTTTTTTTATTATTTTTAGGTTCATATTAATCACAGAACGGCAGTGGCCTAATATAACACAATTTGATGATTATGTTTCATACCTAATACGTACTCTACAATGAATACGATAAAAGATTATTTCAATTGTAAGTACTTATAGTATCAACCCTGTTTTTATCGCTTTAAACTTTTGTTTATATAATATGAAATGCAATGACGGTTGCTTGTTGGTCTACCTAAGTTTGAGTAAAAGCGAAATAATTACCTAAATTTTCTTAGGTAGGTAGGTAACTTTCACATAGGGAATACAGCCTTATGAATATATACTGTGTGGTTTATGAACCAGGGCCTCCTTAATCACGCTGGCTGGTTAGCTTAGATCTTAGAAACCACCGATCCATCGCAGTAAACTCTCAACCTATTTGCCGTAAGCCCTTAATACTGGGACGTAGTAAATATGCAGAAGAGACTCTAGTGTTCCAATAAACTGCACGATATAAGAAAATTACATGTTTACAATGTATGTACACGAAGTCAAGCATCTTTCATCGGGATAAAATAAAATGAATAGTAAATAGGAACCAGATAAGAATACTTAAGGAAATACTTTTTGTATGTAATTAAAAAACAACATAACATACTCAGAAAATGTTTGTCCTGAGAATAGGAGTCGAACCCACCACCTGCAGTTCACAAGGCAGAGCTACTACCAACTGCGCTGTGAAACCAATCAAAAGAAGAAGAAGGAGACTGATGGAATATACCATCAACCCTACTTTACTTTATCAGTTAAAACGCGACCAGTGTGGATGATTCAAATATTTAAGATACATCTGTTATATACCCGCAAAAATGATTCAGATGAAATTTGGTGCCGCCATTTTCTTTAAAAACAAATTTCTCCAAATCTGAAGATAACCCTGAAATAAGACAAGTATCAAGTTTATCGTGCAATTGATTTTTTAAAGTGTAAATCACAAGTCATTAAAATATTACCAACCAGCGGCTTTTGCCTTATTCTCTTTTTTTATTTGTAGACGTTATACAGGCTTAGAGGTAGGTATAGGTACTTATGAGAGACCACTACAAAAAGTGGCACTGACAATCGAGTACACCTGGTTCAGGCCGTCGGTCTTCAAAAAAAGACAAGATGATGAAGATGAAGATGAAAATCACTACAAGATGATAAAAAAATAACATGAATTACATTATCATTGGTTTTTGTATCGACACTAAGTATAGAAGTTATTAGGTAAATAAGTTTATATGATGACAAGACCCTTTATGCTGCATAATATGCAAAAATACTAATACGAGATCAGACCGACATATTAGATAAAATATATTCAACCAACTTCAAAAAAGGAGGAGGATCTCCATTCGCTTATGCGATTTTTTAATGTTTGCTACCTCAGTACATATACGCGTAACGAGTATATCAACTGATGTTGAAAATTCTTTTTTATTTGCATCAATATTCTTTTAGATCAGTTCCATAGAAAGTTCAAAATCGGTTCAGTAACTTAGTTTTTAAATCAAAATAATAGGGAAAACGTAATATCATCCACGTATTTCTCAGTGAAATTTAAGGCTATTGAAGTCGCTTAACCCATTTTTAAAAGGATATTTTTGATGCTGACTATGTAGTAAGTTTGCTTACCGCATAGGAGCCTGTGCCCAAGCTTCCTCTTATCGTGGGTTCCTCTTTAATTAACCTAAACTAAACTTATTAATTCCATAGAATACACAATGTACGGTTAGTTAGGGTTACGTTAATGGTCCCCAAGTTTGATTATAACCTAACCTTGTTTAGGGGTTCACCTCTTGTGTAATGTGTTCTTATTACGGTAAGTGAGTTCATGCTTAGACTAGGTTAGCTTGGTCCATCGGTTGTCAGTTCTACGAGCCACGTGACCTGCTCATTGCCATTCCAACTTGCTAATTCTAAGAGCTATATCGGTCACTTTAGTTCTCCTGCGGACCTCCCATTTATGCTTATGCCAGACTCATTCCACCCCAAGAGCTTGAAGACGTCCTCAATTGACGTACTTGTGCTCCAAAATATTAGTGTACTTATTTAATTCTTTCCTTTTTACTTTCCACCTCTTCGTAATCGTCATCGTATCTCCAACAGTAGGTATTAGTGTAGGCTTGCTATATAACATTTTGACATTAAGCACTATGTAATGTTGCCTATAACTACGCTTGCTTAATAAGTACAATAATTTAACTTTAATATTTTTAAATAGGTACCTCAACTAATGTTGACTTGTAAAAGTGCTAGTAAATAGCCCATTTGCAATAATGTTTTTGAGTGTTGAGTTTTGAGTAAGAGAGAAGTCCGCTCCAAACGCCTAAGGAAGCAATGGCGGCACTCTCCCTTCCTCCCCTTCTAAACAGTCCCAGCCGCCACTGCTACAACCCATTCCTCATGTCCTAATTCCACTCCGTACGCCTTTCAGTTCCACCATGACATCGAACCTAGGACCTCTGAGAACTCATGATGAGGCGAATAATATATTTGTGAAAGTTAACCACATCATGATTAAATTGGTATCTCTGAGTCTCTGAGCACTTTGATTCTGCATTTAAGTTCATTAGGGACCAGCACAAACTTCAGAGAGGAGGCATAAAATGCCTCCAAAGCTCAGTAAAACCCACATAGATCTGACTAAAGCCCTAACAGAAAACCTAGAGGAAAGGAACAGGAAATTAGCTGAAAAGTTGTTAGAGCAGTTTAAACCTCCTGAGCCAGTGGCATCCCGCTCAAATCAGTCTCCAATCTGTCAAGTGCTGAAGAAAATGTATAGCCGTCTAAGAAAAACTTTCAAATCTGATGACGAAGAAGCGTAATTAGTAACCACAGTTCCATAGTTAATTCGAAACTATCGATAGTTAATTCTTTTCAAGCAACAATACTATCTATTATCGATAGTATTGCACTCATTCAATAGTATTGCCTCATTCTGAGCTATCGGTAGCATCGATACCATCGATAGGCCTACCGATAGTATGGCTTTTTTAGATGAATAATATCAATAGTAAAACTATCGATAGTTCGGCAATACTAAATGCACATTAGTTTACTCGCTTTCGAGTATAGAATATCTATATGAAATCCAGCACAGTGCCACTAGCGGTAACTATACGTACCTAACTAAGGTTGGACTTTTGGCGGGAACGCGGAAAAGTTCACGTCGTTTCATTGTATTATTTTTCAAAACTTGTGCTTTTTCTAGTTTTAATGTTTAAAATTGGTGGCGTTTTACGCATTAAGTGCTGAATTACGAGCATGAGTGTGGGCAAGTGATATAATGTGGTGAAACGTGGTTTTTCTTGTTGCTTTCCAAAATTCCATAGAAGCTTCTAATACAGTTGCCACCACTTTACTGGGTCATGACTTAGACTGTACTAGGATTACCTGACTTAGACTCGACTATGACTGTGACTAAGACTTGACATTACGTGAAACATTCTATAGCACATGCTATAGCACGATGAAAATTACAATACTTGACACTGGCTAAATACACTATGTGTGGAGCCAAAATACAAGAAAAAAAAAACTAAGGTTGGCTTTTTTGATCCGTAGTTAAGTTAACCAATGGTTAAAAATACCAACAAATTCTAACCAATGGTCAAATATTGTTAGCATTTTTAACCATTGGTTACCTTAACTACGTATCAAAAACTCACCCTTAGTATTTCATACCAATAATTTACGATACTCGGTAGCGATTAAAAAAAACATTTGCAGTAATGCATAGTTAGTATATACCTCGTACACTTTTTACCAGGTGTAAAGCCTTCGTTATTACAAGAAGATAAAAAGCCCGAGAGCTTAACTCATACTAAAACAAAGTAAGATTGAGTGACACAGACAAAGTTACGTATAATGATAGCATTTTAGAACTTTCCAGCCTTTTTATCTCAAATGGCACAAGTATTTTCTTAATCTAGATAAGCGAAAGCTTTGAAATCAAAACCAATTCTTTGAAAAAAAAAAATGTCTAATGTAATGACCGAAGTCAACAATGCGTGACTTACGTGATTTGAGTTCAACAGGCATAGCGATCATTATTAGCGTATATTCTCAGTAGTTCAGTTAGCAGTTCAATTGATTTAACTACTGAGCCTTTCAGTTTCATTATAAAAGGTACCTATTACCAACTGAACTGCGTGTATTTGAATTGTTTAATTTTTTTAAAGTTTAATTATGTTGTCGCCTGGCAACTCCACCTTCATTTTTTGATGTAGAAAACTGCAGGCGACGCTAGCGCCTCCTGAATACAGACGCGAGTTTTATGTATACGTTAAGTTGGTTTGTTGATTCGTGTTTTTGAACGTACTTTTGAAGTTTTGGTTCCTGAACGAATTAATTCAACCAACGGCCAGAGGCCTGCTGAGCTGCCATTGGTGACCGAATTGGTCTCCGGTAAAAAATGGCGGCTCAAGAGGAACTCATGCTGGTTTTTCATTTTTATTCGACAGTTGAGTTTGATTCGGCATTCGTGCAACATCGCTTAGTGTTGTTAAGATATTTTACGTCAGAAATGTATAGCGTGTAGTATAGTTTGTACAGCACCAGTATCTTATTTATATTTTAAACGTGTGGAATATAGACTGTTGATTTTATTTATTTACATCGTAACCTTGTTTTACTTAAGGGCCGGCTTACAATTATGCATTCAAAAACCTTAATACATACATATACATTTTAAATATAAATTAACATTAATGAAATGATTTGTCATGGTACAATAGTATTTTAATTGGTTTATAGTAAAGTACCTACTGGTCACGTTTTTAACAGGTGTTACCACGAGAAATCAGAATACAAAATTTTCTGTAACCTAGCTGACGCCACAAATTCATCAGAACTTAATGCAAAGGTTAAACAAAATGTTAGGCAGCCGCAGTATATGCAATAATAGCCATTGTGTATAGGAACAATGACCCGGAATTGCCAAAATTCCACGGGGAAAAACCATAATGTGCCTTTTAGTATGTGTTTATGAGACATCGTGAAAACTTTACTCATATTCGTTCTGAGTTACACGTGTATATTTCATGCAAATAAAAATGTACGAATATTTGTGTAAGGTGAATTTCATAACAGATTTATACTGGCTCGTATTTTTATTTTTTGCTGTACATATGACTTTGGGTTTTGACATCAAAACTTGGAAGTAAGATATCGTGGTGTTATCTTATTATGGAGCGTTCGTCAACTACAACCCTAGTTTTAAAGTATTACGCGACCAAGAGTTTAACCCAATCAGTTAATATTTCAACTAATAAGGTAAAAATGTTTCAAATCCTAGAATTAATTGCGAGCAATAATGCTACACCTTATCCCAATTTGGACTGGTAGTCGTACCCTTAATTGGGTCAAGGATTATTATTTTCACAAATCAACAATTAAATTTATAAGGAAGATAAAATAAAACAGTTTAAGGTTACCATAGATTATTTAAAATAAAAAGAGAGGAGAGGGCGTTTCTGTTGATTACGTTAAGTATATTAGGTAGGTTGTATGTGATCGGACTTTTCTGCAAGAGTTCGTCTACGTAGGTACAGGTTTTATGCTTTGCCAGATATTCTGCTGCAAACACTACTGTGTTCTGGGTCGCTAGCACCCCCACTTGGTGGACCAAGACCTGACCTGGTGATGGATGAGAACCGCGGGGAGCCGATCGATGCAGCAGGCAAGCAGCTCAAAGTGATGTTCTATGAGGGAGGGGCCTATGGTCAGTAGCAGACGTCTTCAGGCTGATGATGATGATCAATCCATCATATTAATACACTGTGCATATGTGTCTCAAAATAACTTGAACAGTGCAGTGCCATACAAGAACTTAAAATTTTGAGTGGCACTGCAACTGTCTCAGCCGTAGCCGTGACGCTTACTACCAGCCAGTCAAACGATTTGCTAATTATAAGCTACCAATCAAATCAGTTGCACAGAGCAAAAACCATCTGCGTAAATCAAACACCACAACCGCATTCCATCAGCTCAAGACAACCCTCCGTCCGTTTAGCTCTAAATAATTTATCAACTGATTCGGTCCGCATACCAAAGCAGCAATGAGAATATATACCCCACTATAAGTTATGTGCGGCCGGTCTGGGTTAAAAGACAAGATAATAACGGGATATGCCTTATACTTCGTGGTGGGGTTACCATGTTGTTATCGTGGTTTACCAAATGATCAGATGACATCGAAAGAAGTAACTAGGTGAGGAACGGATTTAGGTTAGATGATCGGACAGACAGTATAGGTTATGTAGAATGCGTTATTACTATGTTATGCCTGATAAAATCCTGTACTAGACTTGTGTAAATCAACAGCTTTTAAACCTTGTAGGTATACTTATAAATATTGCAGTTGTGTTTTATGTAAGGCTGATGAAGAATAAATCTGAATGATTATACTGGATCTGCTATGTCCTGCAACGATATGTGTTGGCGCCGTATAGGCATATATTTCTCATTCAAATTATATTGACATGGTATCATTGGCTTGATGAGTATATTGCGTCCTTTTCCCTCCCTCCAAATTCGCCAACCACGCGCGACACCTAGCTGATGCGCTCGGTGTCAACTGTCACCCTTGAACCGTCGCAAGGGAAGGATCTGCGCACGATAATATATGCGCACGCGCCCTGTGTGAACATTACCGCAATTCTAAGTACGTGTTAAAGTACTATAACAAGTTGATTAGTGTTGGTGCACCAAAATATAGACAATTCTGGACAGTGGTTAGCAATCGGACCTCATCGGCGATCGACCGGTGATACTGGACAATCCAGGACGCTCTGGACCTTCCCAGGAGTACCTATGTGGAGCGAAGGTGCGTGGAATTCCTTTATCCTAGTCCTAAGCATTTGCTCGTCGTAGTTGTGATACCATTTGTTGTAACCAGTCGCCTAACGATAAAAAATACAGTCCACTCTCTTATAAAATTAACGCCATAAAGCCTTAGGGCACATAACGCATCCTTGCTATCCCAAACTAATTTGGGCCATAGCATATTTGGTCCTTCTCACAGGATTCGATCAATTTGGATCCAGCATAACTGTATTCAATTGATTTTTGTCCGTTTTTGTCATATTTTAATTCCACCATTTTGTTGCAATTTCTTCGTAACACAACGTGGTTAGTACGATAGTACGCTATTGTGTACCTTACATTCATCAACATAAAGCCGTTGATGCTTTGGTTGACATTCACCGAACTTCAACGCATCCCCGCACCGCGCCCATATAAGTGTTTGCCTTTAGAGATTTATAAATCGTATATACATTCCCGCCCTTCAGGCATATACATTTATATGTTTTATAATTAGGTATTTATTAACACGTACTCATAACATAACATAACATAACATAAATTAAAACCGCGCCTACTTAATATTACGCAGTATTTACTCATAATCTGAGGGTAGCATCAATTTGTTAACGCATTACCCGCGCACGGTCGAGATAGTTGTTTACTCGCCGTAATAAAATAAAAAACCGCTCAACTTGATGCTATCCTGTATATGTATTGTTTAATGCTATATTGATAGTTGCCTATACTTATTGTTCCGCATATTTACGTATTGTTTTCTGTTGTTTTGTTTGTTCTTCCGCGATAATTAATTTCGATTAAAATGTCTTGCGAAGAAGATAAGGCAGCTCCTCCGTGTAGTCCGCGCTTAGCCGTTCTAGAAGCAAAGCGAAATGCTCTTTATGAACGAATTAATGTGGTTTATAATCAGGCTACATCAGCTAATAAATCAGATATATACCGCGAGGTATTTCTGAATTCTTGTGTAACAATAGATGATATAAGAGCGAGTTTTCACAAGGTCCTTGACGAACATAATGAATTACTCATTGAAAGTGATCCCAAAGCCACTCTCTCTTATCAGTGTTACTCCTCCTTTGAGGACCTGTACTGTTACATCAAGAAGGTTAAGTCAATGTTTACTAAACCCGCGCCCGCGTCTGAGCCTCCGCCAAGTTCGGCAGCGCACAGAATTTTACCGCGGCTACCACCGATTGAGCTTATGTCTTTTGATAATAATATGTGTAACTGGCCATTATTTTACGCTAGCTTTAATGCCACAGTGCACAACAATCCCTCGTTGACAAACGCAGACAAACTTTACTATTTGATAGGCAAACTATCTCCCGCCGCTCAGAGTACGTTCTCGGGCATTGTACCGTCCCCAGAAAATTATGAGGTAATTTATCAGACGCTTATCGATAAATATCAAGACGTCAAGCTGTTAGGTACTAATTACTTAGAACAAGCGCTTAACCTAAAATTAAATGGTTCTCCGTCTGCAGCTTATTTTCAATTGTTTATTGATAAGTTTGTAGTCGCTGTTAACTCGCTTAAAGCATTAAAAATCGATAATCTGTTGGATTTTGTATTACTGCACATAGCTATGCAGAAGTTTGATACGGAAACTATACGTGCGTTTCAAATGTACTCCCGTGATAAGAAAGTAAACACGCTCGACGACTTTATTAAATTTATTAAAAGTCAAGGTCGAATCTACGGGAGCACTATGCCTACAGCTGCTGACAGTAATTATACTGTGAAGTCTAGCTCGAAACCCCGCGCTAAGAATTATAATAATACCCCGCCGAATCCACAGTCATACGTAACATGCTCGACTTCTGATAAATGCTCCCTGTGTAATTACGCCGCTCATGATCATTATTATAAATGTACCGCGTTTGACAAACTTTCGCCCTCTGAGCGATTTAAGTTTATTAAAAATAATACCGCGTGTGTAAATTGCCTAAGTCGTACTCATAAAGCAGTTAATTGTACTTCTAAATTAAAATGCCGCACTTGTAGTCAGCGACACCATTCCATGCTACATTTTAATAATAACCCGCGCCCGCGATTCGAACCCGCTACGCCAAAGGTTGTAGCACCTACGAGCGCTACGCCACGGGCGCCCGTCCCCGCCGCCGCGCACGCGCCTGTCCCGTGTCAAGCGCCTGCGCTGACAACGCAACGCAGCGATCTATCGCTATGTACGACATCCATTGCCGCTTCAGTTCGTTCGCGTATTAATACACCGACTGATATGCAGCAACGGTTAGCTAACTGTTCTACTATATTGCTTGCTACAGCTCAAGTGGTAGTGTACGATGCTTATAACCGGCCGCTAATAATTCGATGTCTGTTAGATAGTGCATCGCAGAGTAATTTCATAACTTACGAATGTTGCGAGCGCATTGGGTTGCTAAATAATATAACGCCGTCACATACGGTAGTCAGGGGTATTGGGGGTTCCGTTAAACAGGTTAAGGGTTCAGTTAACTTTAAAATACACTCGAGATTTAATACGAATATTAATTTCGATCTTACGTCGCTCGTGATCGATCGTATAAGCGACACGCTGCCGTCCGCGCCCGTCGATGCAGCCGCGTTTACGCATCTCGAGTCACTTCCGCTCGCTGATAAGGATTACGCAATTCCAGGACCGGTCGACTGCCTAGTCGGGGCATCAACCTTCGCGCATTTGATGCTACCTGGAGTAGTTCATAGTCAATATACTAATGTACCGCCTGCGATTCAAACTGTTTTGGGTTTCGTGATTATGGGCTCCGCGCCTACGTCACAGATCGTTCACAGTAATGTCTCAACTTGTTGTTCCGTTGTTCATGACCCTATGGACACGCTCTTCAAACGCTTTTGGGAGCTTGAAGAGATAACCACCGCGCCGCCCGCTCAATGTCCCGATGACATTGAGTGTGAAGAAATTTTCCGCGCTACCACCGTTCGTGATGACAGTGGTAGGTACGTCGTCGCCTTACCGTTTCGTGATGACGCATGTTTGTTAGGCGATTCTTATGCCGCCGCGCTTAGACGTCTCAAGTGTTTAGAGCGTAAGTTAGATGCTTCGCTCAAAATCCGCGCCGCGTATAATGATGTTATACGCGATTATATAGATAAGGGCTACTTAAGTCCTATCGATATAAATAATGATGTCGTCACTCAACCTTCATATACGATCCCGCATCATGGAGTAGTGAGGGAAGATAAATCTTCGACTCGTCTTCGCTGCGTGCTGGACGCGAGTTGTAAAACTGTGCCGTCTGGTCCCAGCCTAAATGAACTTCTCCATGCAGGTGCTAATTTACAAGGTGACTTGTTTAGCATTCTGATAAATTTCCGCCTATTTGAAGTTACACTTTCCGCCGACTGCCGTCAAATGTTTCTTCAAATCGTAGTACGCGAGCCTGACCGCAGGTTTCAACGGATTTTATATCGGTTTAGTACCGATGATCCTGTTGCTGTTTATCAATTTAACCGCGTCTGTTTTGGACTAAAGTCCAGTCCTTTCCACGCATTACGCGTTGTGCGTCAATTAGTTCTTGATGAAGGAGATAAATTTCCCGCCGCGAAAGACGCCATTGTTTCATCCCTGTACATGGATGACATTGTTTTATCTGTTATGACGACGACGCGAGCTATCACATTGAGTGATGAGCTAATCCAACTTTTCAAATTGGGTCAATTCGACCTCGTCAAGTGGACAAGCAATTCTGATGCTGTACTAGCCCACATACCAGATACACACAAAGAACCTCGTGACAAAGAGTTCGAGGAGTCTGTTCCGCATAAAATCTTAGGTCTATTTTGGGATAGATCTGGTGATTGTTTCCGCTTTGTTGTCGCCGCACCAGACGACAAGTGCACTAAACGCACGATGTTGTCCGCGATAGCACGTCTGTGGGACATCATGGGTTTTGCAGCTCCCGTCATTTTGTACGCCAAGCTTCTTATCAAAGAGCTTTGGTTGTCAAAGTGCGACTGGGATGCTGAGCCTCCTCAACATATTGTCAACTGCTGGGTGCAGTTTTGTGCTGAGCTGCCCGCGCTCAACCAACTGCGTATCCCACGACATCTGGGTATTGTGCAGGATTGTGATGTTAATGTTATCGGCTTTGCTGACGCGAGCGAGCGAGCCTACGGTGCCGTTGTATACATGCAAATCCGCGTAGGTTCCGAGTATACTGTACAACTCGTATGCGCGAAGTCTAAAGTGTCACCAGTAAAAGTAGTTTCTGTTGCACGATTGGAACTCTGCGCTGCGGTATTGTTGTCACAGTTACTTCGCAAGGTTATAGACATTGTTAAACCGCGTTATCCCGTCAGGGATGTCTACGCCTTCAGCGATTCCAAAGTCGTTCTTTGTTGGATAAAAGCGTCTCCGCATCGTTGGCAGACCTTTGTCGCCAATCGAGTTGTAAAATTAACAGATAATATTCCCGCGAGTCGATACTTTCATGTTTCTGGCTCAAATAATCCCGCGGACTGCTTGTCACGTGGTCTCACCCCGGACAAGTTAGTTGACCATCCGTTATGGTATACTGGACCTTCCTGGATCACGCGCGATCCTAGTGAATGGCCTATAGTTAAAATCGATAATAATGATTACGCAGATGTGCCTGAACAACGGTCTCAGGTACATGTCCTCACGACTAGTCCTGAGGACTCCCCGCTTTACGCGCTCGCGCAACGACACTCGTCGTATTCTAAATTGTTACGTGCCATTGTTTATGTTTACCGCTTTATGAAAAAATTACCTCGTGGTAGTTCTGTATCCGCCGCAGACTTAGATTATGCAGAAATTGAGTTAATTCGCGCCGTGCAAAATATTTATTTCTCGCACGATAAATCTAATCTTTTAAAAAATAAACCTTGTTCACCCGCTTTAAATAAACTTCGGCCGTTTATTGATAGTAATGGTCTTATTCGCGTTGGAGGTCGCTTGTCGAATTCCGCCGAGGAATATACGCATAAGCATCCGTGCCTTCTACCACGCCACGACCATGTAGTTGACTTGGTAGTAGACTACTATCACCGCAAGCACTTGCATGCTGGACCAGAGCTTCTGATGTCTTTATTAAGACAAAGATTTTGGATCTTAGCTGCAAGGCGCATTATACGCAACCGCATTCATAAATGTAACGTTTGTTTCCGATCGAGACCGACTCCGTTATTTCCGCTTATGGCTGATCTACCTAGTCACCGCGTCAATCAGGTAGATAAAGCTTTTACACACGTAGGGTGCGACTATGCTGGCCCATTGTTGTACACACCCGTTCGTGGTCGGGGGGTGAAGAGCCGTAAAGCTTGGCTATGCATCTTCACGTGTCTTACAACCCGCGCCACTCACATTGAGATAGCTACAGATCTGAGTACAGTCAGCTTCATCAATGCGTTTAAACGCTTTCTGTCTCGACGTGGCCCTATAAAGTGTATGTACTCCGATAACGGGACTTGTTTCGTTGGAGCACGTTCGTATCTCCGCGACCTCTATACATTTTTGGACGAACTACGGCCTCGCCTGGAGCTTGAATTTTCTGAGAATCGCATAGATTGGAAGTTCATTCCTCCTGTTTCACCACACTGGGGTGGTTGTTGGGAGAGTATGGTAAAGATTATTAAAACCATACTTTTTAAGGTCATAGGTCAACAAATCGTTTCGTACGAGGAGCTTCTTACTGTTCTCACACAGATAGAAGCACTTATAAATTCACGCCCGCTTGTCGCCATGAGTAGTGACCCCGCAGAGCCCTCTGCTCTTACGCCTGCGCATTTTTTGCAAACTATGCCGCTTTCTTCAGTTCCCGCGCCCGAGGTTAGCTCGATAGACTTACGTCAAAGACATAGCCTGCTTGATGGAATGGTACAGTCCTTCTGGAAGCGTTGGCGCGCTGAATATTTGCACCAGCTGCAATCGCGAGCTAAGTGGAATGTTCCTTCTGTTCCCATACAAGAGGGAACGGTTGTCATTGTCAAGACTGACAATGCTCCCCCCTTTGCTTGGCCTTTGGGCATTGTGAAAGAGGTATTTCCGTCTAAGGATGGCACTACTCGAGTTTGCGCGATAAAGACTTCAAAGGGAAGCTACCTTCGCCCGGTAGTTAAGTTATGTCCCTTACCTAATCAATAATTTCTTATAGCATAATTTCTTAGCTTTTACTTTAAAATTTAAGTTAAACTAAATATATTACCGCGTATTAAATTATATTGAACCGCATAATATTAAGTACCGCACACACATATTCACCCGCAAAATATTTTCCCGCTTATATTTAACCGCATATTATTTTATATAGATTTTATACTCTACACCGCACCGCATACTATTTGATATAGTAACATACGATATTTTATACGCATTTTGGTTTCTTAAAGGCAACCCTTTAAGGCCGGGGGGATGTTGGCGCCGTATAGGCATATATTTCTCATTCAAATTATATTGACATGGTATCATTGGCTTGATGAGTATATTGCGTCCTTTTCCCTCCCTCCAAATTCGCCAACCACGCGCGACACCTAGCTGATGCGCTCGGTGTCAACTGTCACCCTTGAACCGTCGCAAGGGAAGGATCTGCGCACGATAATATATGCGCACGCGCCCTGTGTGAACATTACCGCAATTCTAAGTACGTGTTAAAGTACTATAACAAGTTGATTAGTGTTGGTGCACCAAAATATAGACAATTCTGGACAGTGGTTAGCAATCGGACCTCATCGGCGATCGACCGGTGATACTGGACAATCCAGGACGCTCTGGACCTTCCCAGGAGTACCTATGTGGAGCGAAGGTGCGTGGAATTCCTTTATCCTAGTCCTAAGCATTTGCTCGTCGTAGTTGTGATACCATTTGTTGTAACCAGTCGCCTAACGATAAAAAATACAGTCCACTCTCTTATAAAATTAACGCCATAAAGCCTTAGGGCACATAACGCATCCTTGCTATCCCAAACTAATTTGGGCCATAGCAATATGTTTTACGGCTTCTATTCTTACGATAACAATAGTACATCTATAAAGATATTATAGTTCTTAAAATTTTAGCAACCAGTGGAATTTGAACCCGCGCCTTCTAACTCACCGGATTAGACGCCCTACCAATTAGGCCATGGTCGCATGACTGCTAGCTGCGAAAATCTTAAGGACTATGTGTTCACCGACTAAGCAGAAGATAATAACTATAATATCTTTATAGATATACCTGAAGTGTGGTTTACACTTAAAAATCAATCCATGATAGATTTGGCAAGCGCGCCATCTCTCGTCATTAGGTAGTATCGAAATTGCTACTAATGAATAGATCACCTGTCTTAAACAGGTTCTATAGATGTCGCCACGACTGCTTAGTCGGTGAACACATAGTCCTTAAGATTTTCGCAGCTAGCGGTCATGCGATCATGGCCTTATTGGTAGGGCGTCTAATCCGGTGAGTTAGAAGGCGCGGGTTCAAATCCCACTGGTTGCTAAAATTTTAAGAACTATAATACCTTTATAGATATACCTGAACTGTGGTTTACACTTAAAAATCAATCCATGATAACAATAGTACATTACTGCAGCGGCCAGCAATAGAGGCATTGATGGAGGAACGTGTAAATGTGGGCCGAGGTGAAGCCGAGGCACACATACGTAAGTCCATCAATGGCTAGTTGTGGCCAAGGCTTGTATAGTACTTTTCTCAAATAATGCGCGGAAAATCTAATTATAATAGTACATAAGCAGAACGTAAAAAAATGCCACGATAAACTGTTTTTTTTTTAAATTTCAATAAACAGCTTAGTATTTGTAAGCCAGTTCGAAATTTAAATAAAACCTTAGATAGTTACCTGCTTGGTTGCAAAGTTCCAAAGTGGAGTAAAAGATCGTTCCATTTTTAAATTACACGGCAGATATGAGTTAGGTATGTAATTTATTTGGCCGCTAAACCACGACAGATATGGATATACAACTTTTGCCGGCCGCTGCTCGCCAGTAGGTTTTGGTAGGTAGGTGGGGTTAGGTACAGCAATTTCGATTTATCTCTAAGAAGGTTGTCAAAATAATGCTCAAATTTCCAAGCATGTTTGAGAAAAACATTTAAATATATGTACTACGTATAGGTATGCATGATAACAGTTTTAATAGAATATAAAACACTTATACAAGTAACAAGTCTAGTGACACTAGACTGAAAACGCCAGTTCCTCTAAGATTGTGTTTGTGACCAGAAATTTAATTTTTATTCCATGTTTCCACAGTATTCACATTTAAATTATGCACAGACACAGAGACCAAATAAAACATTTTCTTTCAAGTTATCTTTAATTATTGCGTAAAACATGGCTACCCCATGCATACCTACCTAAGCCAGCATTCATACCAAACCCTTCTTAGCATATAAATAATCGAGCTCACAAAAAGGGACTGGATTTCTGACGGTATCAGGAATTTGCTAGTGAATTGTCCGGGTCAATTTGACCTAAGATTAAGGAAGATCAAGACCGTAAGATAAAATGAGACGTTTAAGTTTAGAGAGGTTTTAAAATGTGGGGTCGGATTATTCGTATTTGTATCACCAAGACCCCCGATGCCCGCCGAACTTGCAGCCTGTTAAGTTTTGGGAACGTTTATACGTAGTGCTTATTTTTTTATCTTATCTTAGCAATATTGTAAGCAGAAAAGATTTGATTGTTTGTTTATTTGCTTTGAATAGGCCTCAAAACTACTGAACCGAATTGAAAATTTATTACACTGTTGGGAAGCTACACTATCTCCGGGTGGCATAGGCTATATTATATTTTCAAAAAAATTAGGGATCCTTACTAAAACTCTAATAATGTAACCCAAGGTGTAAAAAATTACCTAAACTATTTTTTACTTCGCTAGCGCTGCTAAAACTATTAGGTCCTTACATATGAAATTGGCGTTTTGTACGGGAGGAATATAAAGTCAATTTTTTTTTTAAATATATTTAACTAGCTTAATGCCCGCGGCTTCGCCCGCGTAGTTCTTGAAAAAAAGAGCCTATAAGGAGAATGAGGTAGACTAAAGTATATGAACGACTCAGATCACTTTCACAATAAAGTTAACGCAAACTTCTACAACAGGTCACCTTCTCTACACACTCGCTCTAGCGGGTCGCTTTCGGCCCAGCAAGCAGAGCACCTTTGAAATAAAACGCCAACTTCTTCCGTAGCCACCTTCGCTACACACGCGCTCTCGTGGACTGCTTGCGCCCGAGCGAACAGAGCAATCAGAACAAAAACACCAATTTGTCACCTTCGCTGCACACTTGCCTTTGCAGACCGCTTGCGGCCAAGCAAACAGAGCAAGCCCGAAAAAACCACGAACCGGAAGACACAGCGTAGACCGGCCCCCCATTTGGTGGACCGACTACCTGCTAGGAGATTATGTAACTTGATTGCGACCGATAGAACCACAAAAAAGTATGGATTTGACAGTTTCAATACGCAGTTTATGTGCATAGCTACTATGGAAAATTCAAATTCGGAATGAAATTTTTCTTGTTGCATTGTAACCCAAGTTCCGTGACCACCCACCCTGCTGGTTAAGGGAGCCGATGGATGCAGGAGGCAAGCAGCTGCTCTAAGTGGTGCTCTGTGGAGGAGGCCTATGTTCAGCAGTAGACGTCTTCAGGCTTTTGATGATGATGAGAGCCTATTGTGTTACTATATGTCATCCAAATTAGTTCCAACTATTCATTTTTCGGGATGGAAAATATTTCATTTGTTACAGCCTCTTTTTACTTACATTCATCTCAATTCGTTAAACATTTACACCATCCTACGCGCCATGCGCAATGCGCATGCAGCTGTGTAGGATTCACAAATCCCTATCTAACTCCACTGGGGGATGATTTTGTAAAAACTGTGCTGCACCTATCTCATAATTTTAATGGAAGAGTATGTTATGTTATGTATATTAAGTTTCGAGTCAATATACCCAGAGATTAAAAAACTTCATAGAAAATTCCACCCCCAATTTCACCTTCCTAAGGAATTCAAAACGGTGGAATGGTGGAATTTCAAAAACACTTTCCATGTGGATGTCTAAGCTTCACGAAAAATACACCCTCCAAATTCCATGTCTCTAGAACCAGAGATGTAGGCTGCGCGTTGATTAATAGATTTCGATATAATAAACTATGAGAACTTACGGAAGGAGATTTAAAAAAATTGTGACACACACCTTACTGTAACTTTTATTGAATATACACACATATCAAACCAATCGATCCACAAAATAAAAAGATTCATACAAACGAAAACCCCGATTTCATCTCCTCAGTGGTGGATTTTCGAAAAACCCCTTGTTAGTGTAGATCTCTACACTTCCAAATTTGAAGTCTTTAGGACCAGCGGTTTAAGCTGTCCATTGATTTATAGATTTAAGACCCTGTATGATCCTGACGGGAGGTAACTTTTCAAAAACCAAGACACACTGAACTTTATTTTAATTAAAAAGTTTACTCACCAAGTTTCAAGCTAATCAATCCACAGAATAAAAAGTTGCGTACAAACGTAGGTGAATTTTCAAAAAACCCTTTCATAGTAGATCCCTGCAGTTTACAAGGAAAACACCTTCAACATTTTAATTCTCTAGGACCAGCAGTTTAGGCCGTGCGTTGATTTATAGATTTCGATAGAAAAGACTTTGAGACCCCGTTTGATCCTAATGGGAGGGAATTTCCAAAAACCGTGACATACATCTAACTTTATTTTAATTGAAGAGTATACATACAAGTTTAAAACCAATCGATCCATAATACATGCTTCATGCAAACGAAAAATCCCCATTTCATTCATCCCCTCAGTGGTGGATTCTCGAAAAACTCCTTGTTAGGATATACTTACACTTCTCAAAGGACCCACCTTTCAAATTTCAAGTCTTTAGGACCAGTGATTTAGGCGGTGCATTGATTATAAAAATCTTAAAATTTATTTAGTCCGGGAATTTATATTAGATTTTGTTTCAGATTGTCTGATCAGACTATCATTTACTCGATCTACATCCGATTTTTGCATCTGACGTTTTTTTATATCTCAGTCGTTCTCGAGCTGACATCCCGTGTGCACCGGCAATAAAATCGTTAATGCCTCGGCGCTGTTTCCTTTTGAAGCCTACTTCTTGGCCAAATAAAACTATCGGATCGGATGTGTCTGGAGTGAAAAATCTGATATAGGTAAGTAAATTAAGGTGGAACGTTACACTAGCGCAAGAAATACAAATTTTCTTGCGTTATTTTGCCGATAATAGCTTAATTACTCAACGTGATTACATGAAAACTAATTTTTCTAAATAAGTATTATGTATCAATAAATTACAATTAAAAGTATCACCTAGATATCATTGGCTTAGCGACAAATGGCAATAGACTGAAAAACTAAGAAGACAATTGTTTATTGCCATTTGTCGCTAAACCACTAGGAGATACTTTTAATCGCAATTTGTTGATACATTCTATTTATTTCCGCAAAATTAGTTTTCATGTAATCAAATTGAGTAATTAAGCTATTATTGGCAAAAGAACGCAAGAAAATTTGAATTTCCCGCGCTAGTGTAACATTCCACCTTAATAAGCAAAAAGGTCACACAAAGGGGACCTTTTTGCCTTTCTATTTATTCAAGAGTGAACAAACGAAGACTGCAACACAAAAGTAATGATTAGAGGGAAAAAAGGGGTGTATCAGAGAGTTTTAAGATGCATAGAATGCGACACAATTATATTGGGTTAGTTAACAAAATTGATATTTAAGATATTGTTAATTAACAGCAACATCTCTTACAATTTATGTATAACCTACTTTTAATATAATTTCACAAGCATTTTTATATTGCGAAACGTGTGGAATATCCACAACAGCCGCAGCCAGATTAAAAGAAGAACGATTGAAACGTGCCAAAAAATTATCAACAGAGGCAAAGGAGTCACAAGTCCGAAGTCACCGGACTTATTTCAGGATGTTCAAGGTAGTTGTTGCTGACTTTCATTTATTTTTTGTTCTGTTGAATGAAATTATTGAATATGTATACTAAAAATGTGATGGGTTTTCTATTTCAATATAGTTCATTTATGTATAAAGGGTTATTGGTAATTCGACGTATTCCCATTAGTAGGTCATAGGGGTGACTATTTGCGATAATCTTAACCCCGATATGTGTTATGCAAAAGTGAACCATTTATGAGTTGTCATGTTTATTAGCTTTTTTCAAAATAAGTCAAAAATGCAACTTCAACAATTTATTTTGAAAAACCTATTAATTTAAATCTGATTTTTTCTTCTTCTTTAACCGTTCATCAGATTTAAATTAACAGTAGTCTTTATAAGAACGATTAAACACTGGTTATTAATCAATATTAAAACAACAATTATCGGTCCTATAAAAATGTAAGATGAAGAACGATATGATTTCAATATTTATTTGAGATTTTTTCCAATAAAATACTTTAAAAACAAAAAAATAACATTATGAAACTTGGCTTGAAAGCGCGGGAAATTCCAATTTTCTTGCGGTCTTTTGCCAATAATAGCTTAATTACTCAACGTGATTACATGAAAACTAATTTTGCGGAAATAAATAGACTGTATCAACCAATTGCGATTAAAAGTATCTCCTAGATATCATTGGTTTAGCGACAAATGGCAATAGACAATTTTCTTGTAAGAAATATCTAGGTGATATTGTACTTTTAATTGTAATTAATTGATACATTATATTTATTTGCGAAAAATTAGTTTTCATGTAATCACGTTGAGTAATTAAGCTATTATTGGTAAAAGAATGCAAGAAAAGAATTTCCCGTGCTAATGTGACGTTCCACCTTAAAGAACGACCTTAAGTTTAGTTCGTATACGAATTTCCGCCTGCTTCCATTGTGATCATTTTTTCAGTTTTTTTTATATAAGTTCCTAGTTGTTATGCATTGTTGGAAAGCTAATAAAACGGTTATGTTTTTAAAATAATCTGCAAGCCAAGTTTCAAATGTTTTTTTAAAGCATTTTATTGGAAAAAAAATCTCAAACAAATATTGAAATCATATCGTTATTCATCTTACATTTTAAAATTTTGACCGATAATTGTTGTTTTAATATTGATAAATAACCAGTAATAAAAAGTATAATAAAAGAAGAAAAAATAATCAGATTTAAATTAATAGATTTTTTTTAAATAAATTATTGAAGTTGCATTTTTTACTTATTATGAAAAAAGCTAAAAAACACGATAACTCAAAAATGGTTCACCTTTCCATAATACATATGGGGGTTACGATTATCGCAAACAGTCACTCTTATCACCTACTAACGGGAATACGTCGAATTACCAATATCGGTCCTTATCTTATACTCTTTCGGCTTGAAAGCCAAATAGAACATAAAGAAAATGTATTTTTTCAAATTTGACAGGGGTTGAAACAGAAACGATTATTTTCGATTTTCTGCAAAGAGAACTTCTAACAACAATTTACACTTATTAAAGCTTACTATTATGATAAGAATAAAAAAGTTATTTAATTGTAGTATCCAGGTGAAGTGAGTATTACTTTTTTAAATAATATTTAACAAAATCAGCCGTGAGGTCCCCTTCTGACAATAGAACCACCCCGTGGTCCATTCATCTTTCCATCCGCTTGCGCCGTAAAAACCGGCATAAGGAGTATCTAGAGAATTGGCAGCCGCATTTTCATCTGCGATCACCAAGCCAAGCGCGGATGATAAGCGTCCAAATTGGTGTTTTTATGATTATGATTATGGGGCAGGCCTATGTTCAGCAGTGGACGTCTTCAAGCTGATGATGTGAATTTAAAAAAAAATGTTTTTAATTGTATTGTGCTGCTTTCTTTGATCAAATACAAACAATAATATAGCTCACTTGGTAGCTTAACATATAGTAGCTTTGCCTTCTGAACTTTAAGGTTGTGCGTTCGATTCCCACTTGCAACAAACATTCGTGTGGACTGTGGACAGAACAGAGAGTGACAGAGACGTATGAACGTGTTGTATTATTCTATGTATGTACAAATAAAAATATCAGTTATCTGATTCCCATAGTACAAGCTATGCTTAGTTTGGGGCTCGATGGCACTGTGTGAAATATCCACACATTGTTTATAAGTATTTATATTATATTTTGCAGCTATGATGGACATAAACAGGAGCGCAGTGGGGCGGTCGCGCGGAAATTCAAGGGCGAGGCCGGAATTAGCGTGGGGGGGCTCGGCAGTGGAAGAGAGGCCGCGGGCGAAGCAGCGTAGAGAGTAATGTTGCTTTGGTTTTTCTTAATAATTTAAGGTTGTAGGTATGTACATACCTACCCACTAATTTTTTTATTTATTTTGTTATAATTTATATTTCAGAGAGACTAAGGAAATGGAGTAATCCAACGCCAGCTCCACCCAGTCCGCCGGTGTCCGCCGTGACCGTCGCGCCGCCGCCACCCGCGCAGTTGTGTGTCGACACACAACCGCAGCCGCCACCACCTTCTGCGCCAGTTGAAGTGGCCGCGGCCACTGAGGCGATGGAGGTGCTGGCTACTCCCTCGCCCTCGCAGAACCCACCGCGCCCATTAAAAAAGAAAATAAATAAATTAAAATATTACTGCTGTTGTATTTATTTTTATTACCGTTTAATTTTAATTTGATTCTTAAAGAATCATCATCATCATCATCAACAAACAGCCTGAAGACGTCCACTGCTGAACATAGGTGTGAGGTATGCAATGTACTCTATGGTCCGGTACGGTCTCTAGTTAGTCTGTGAAACGATATGCTCTGCGAGTGCTTGTACCTTGTAATATTAAGATAGTGATTTAAATAAATGCTACTAATTAACTAGCCTTTAATTGAGATATCATAGTGGCGACGATAGCGTGAAAGCCAGTGAAATAGTGAAATTAAACTATTATATCTAACTAGTAATCTAATGAAAATAAAAAAGCACCAAGGTAGCACGCCACGCGTTATAATCGAGGGCCCGGCCGGCGGCCATTACATAACTATCAATGCCAGAAGAAAAATCCTGGATATACCGTTTAAACAAGGAAGAATTACTCTTTAAACTCATAGAAATAAAAATACCGCATACCGCGACACAAACTGTGGATGACTTGCGAAAATTGCTACGAAATTATTGCGAACAAAGTCGCGAGAAAGAAGCAACAAAAACTACGGCGGTTTCAGTAAAAGCTTCAGGAAACATGTCAAATTACAACTTGCAACCCTTTGATGGTACTAATTGGGAGGCTTTTGAGCAGCAGTTGGCCTGCATTATAATGCTAAACGAAGTGGCAGAACAGAAAAAGGTACCACTCTTACTCACAAAAATAACACCGAAAGTATTCGAAACATTATCGTCATTGTGTGTTGTGTACCAGAGAAACCTATTACTCTGTCATTTGTACAACTATGTAAAAAGTTAAGACAAAAGTACACAAAACCTACATCAACTATTTTGGATCGGGCCACTTTCAGGAATAGAAACCAGCAGGAACAAGAAACAATTGAAGAATATCTACTAGAATTAAGGAAATTGGCTGGAAAATGCAATTTCAAAGATCTGGATGACCAAATTAAAGTAAAGTTTAACGATGGAGTGCATTCCAAATTAATAAAATTTGAATTATTCAAAAGTAGCGTAGAAATGAATTTGGAACAAATAGTAATGTTGGCTAGAACGGTTGAAGCTGCATTGATACACACTACAAGTACCAACAAGCCAAAGCAAGAACCAGAGGTAGATATATTTTGCAGAAAAAGACCAGTACTACAGACCAAAAACAACGTAAAAACTATCAACAAAAAAAACAGATGTTATGTTACTGCTGTGGAAACAATAATCATTTTAAAAAAGATTGCCGGTTGATTAAGAAATTTTGCTCGGAATGTGGGCAACAGAGTCATATTTTCAAGGTCTGCAAGAAGAATGAAAGGCTAAGCAAAACATATAAACTGGAAGAAAGTACAGCAGATGAAAAACCAGAAGAAGTAGAGGACATTGAAACATCAATACAGGATCTATATACAGAGTATGATATGTATGCAGTTAATGTAAGAAAAATTCCACCTCACTATATTAAATCAAATTTGGAAGGATTGGAAGGACATGATATAAACTTCGAACTGGATACAGGCTCAGAAGTTACAGTGATTCCATTAAAACTCCATGCCAAGTTATTTTCTAATGTTGCTATTCATAATTGTAAAGTTAAATTTAGAAACTTTGATCAGACAATATCACAATCAGTTAGTATTTTACAAAACTTGAAAGTTACATATAAAAAAAATGAAAAAAAATTAAATGTTTTTGTAGCTCACGAAGATGTTCCTTCAATAATTGGGAGAGACTGGTTGCTAGCATTAGAGTTATGGCCCCCTAAATTTATGGAGACCTATACAGTTAGCAAGGACTTAGATTCTAATGTTATGTAACTGTTTCAGAAGCACTATATGTTAATGTAACTGTTTCAGAAGCAGAACGTGTAATTAAAGAAAAGTTCGCAGAAGTATTTAACCCAGGTTGGGGCCACTTCAAGGGTGAGGCAATGCAGTTGAAATTAAAACCAAATGATTCACCTAAATGTCTTCCAGTTCGACGAGTACCATATGCTTTGAAAGACAAGGTAAAATTTGAAATTTCTCGCTTAATACAAAATGGCCGCATAACTCCAGTAGAACACAATCAATGGGGCACACCAGTTGTACCCATACTGAAAGCAGATGGCTCAATAAGATTATGTGGTGACTATAAACTCACTCTGAATCCACACATCGAAATAGACCACTTTCCATTACCGCATCTGGATCAAATATTTGATACTTTGAAGGATGGTGAATACTTCTGCGAGCTTGACTTAAGAGAAGCGTACCTGCAAGCTCCGTTAGATCTGAAATCTCAGGATCTCACAACCATTGTGACTGAAGTAGGAACTTATAAATATTTGTACTTACCTTATGGTGTAAGTACAGGGCCAGGTTCTTTCCAACGTTTGATGAGTGATAAACTGGCAAACATTCCTAATACGGTGGTATTCATAGATAATATATACATTGCTGGTAAAAATTTACATGATACCATAAGTACATTATGTAAGGTGTTGACAAAGCTACAGGAATGTCAATTCAAGTTAAAATTAAACAAATGTAGTCTATTTAAAAAACATATTAATGTGTTTGGATTCAGAATCACTAAAAATAATGTAAGAAATATAAAATCTAACATTGAACCATTGGTACAGGCAAGGCCACCTACTGATATAACCATGTTGAGATCATTTTTAGGAAAAATTAATTACTACTCTCGTTTCCTCAAGGATATGGCTACAACCATGGCCCCTTTGTATGAATGTACTAAACAAAAGAAATTCAAATGGACACCCGATTGTCAAAAAGCATTTATTTTGATTAAAGAAAAATTAGCATCAGCAGAAAATCTGAGGCATTTTAATTCAGATTTGCCATTAATATTAACGTGATGCATCTGAAACGGGGCTAGCTGTTGTATTATCAAATAGGGATCAGGACGGCATTGTTAAGCCTATAGCATATGCAAGTAAGAAATTAAACTCAGTAGAACAAAAATATGCCACCATTGACAAGGAGGCTATGGCAATTATCTTTGGTGCGACCCAAATTTTACAATTTCACTTATGGCAGGAATTTTGAACTGGAAACAGATAATGCAGCATTAGTACGAATATTTGGTCCCACTAAAGGTATTCCAAAAATGGCAGCAAAAAGGCTTTAACACTATGCAATCTTCTTATCAGCATTTAATTATAAGATAAGACACATCAAAACTAGTATGAATCCAGCTTATTTCCTATCTAGGTCATGTACAAAAACTGCAAATGAACAAGTACCACTCCACTCTCTATGTGTAAGTGCCAACATCAGCCAAATTAATTATCTAAATACCTCGACAATAACGAAATTAGACTGGAAAACCATTAAAAAAGAAACAACAAAAGACTTAAAATTAACGGTGGAAGGGTGGCCAGAAAAAAGTTTGTAGAGAAACAACTGTTAGTATATTATAATAGGCGCCATGAATTAAGTACAGATAGAGGCTATTTGTTCTGGGGGTACAGAATCATTATTCCAGATTGTTTAACAGGATCAATACTTGCAGAATTACACAAAAGTCATTTTGGAATTGTAAAAATGAAACAATTAGCTCGCTCACATTTTTGGTGGCCAGGCATATTGATTCTGAAATAGATAACATTACAAAGAATTGTTTGATATGCCTCCATAATCATAAGAATCCACCAAAAACACCATTGAAGCCATGGCCTGTTCCTCCCTCGGCATGGTATAGACTACATGCAGATTTTCTCGGACCATATAATAATAAAATGTATTTAGTAATTGTTGATGCTTATTCAAAGTGGACTGAAGCTTTTGAAATGACAAATATAACTACAGCTCGTACGATAGAAATATTTAAAGAATTATTTTCACGTTATGGATATCCAGTACAATTGGTAACTGATAATGCAACAACTTACAAATCATCAGATTTTCAAAATTTCTATAAAAATGCAAACTTAAAACACATTATATCACCACCATACCACCCAGCAACCAATGGTGCTGCTGAAAGATTTGTGGAAACATTCAAATCTCTTGTTACAAAAATTAAACAGAGTGGGTATACCATAAAATCAGCTGTAAACTTATTCCTGTTTGACTACAGAAGCTTACCACATGCAACTACTGGGGTCACACCTGCCAAGCTAATGCTGGGCAGAGAACTCAGAAATAGATTTGTTGTATTGAGGCCATCACCCATTCAGGAAAAAGCATTTGAAATGTTACAAAAACAAAGTAAAAATGCACCCGGTAACCGAGAAATCATATTCACTGTTGGGGAAAAAGTTATGGTGAGGGATCAGCGTAGGGGTCACAAGCCATGGATTCAAGGTGTCATAACAGGAGAATCAATGCCAGGTATAACATACTTTATTGATGTAGAAGAAAACAACTGGAAGAGAAATGTAAACCAAATGCTAAAATGTTAATACTAGTTTATTAGAATAAGATAGAATTAAGTTGCACTATATTATTTAACTCGGTCAACCTTGATTACCTGTAATAATAATAGGATAATTACAACTCGTAGGACTTCCTCAACAACTAGGAACAATACTATTATGTATGATGCCAAGAGTTTTTTTTTTTCATTATATAAATAAGCAGGTAGTTGTATTTATCATATAGTAATGGGGGGGGGGGGGGGGGGGGGGTAAACGTATATGCTCAAAGAGGTAAAGAGGGTCTACATGCGCAGAATTTTGTCAACATATAGTTTCGAGTGACTTCGACGTTTCCACCAAATAACATTGGCGTTACTGAGACAGCCCTTTCATGACTACAGCTATGCCAAGGCCAATCTCACTTAGTCGAAACGACAAAAATCAAAGTTATATTTTTATTTTTTTTTAAACTGTGCCTGAAAAGACCCGTTTAACTTTTATAATATGAGTTCAAGTCGCAAGGGTTTAAGAAATTCTATAATTTAATAGAGAAAACTGCATGCTTCTCTCTATAATTCAAATCCGCTTATTTTTACGCCTTATCTCAGTCTAAAGGAAGAGAGAAGGAAGAGGGAAAAAGATAGGGGAAAAGGATGAATGCATGAAACGGTGAAAGGAGGTAGTAGGTGCTGTCACCTTCATCCATTCATCCTTTTCCCTTATCTTTTCACACCTCCCATCTCTCTTTCCCATAGTACAGGATAGGAGTGGCTTTCGACCTAATACTGAAGATTGAATGTCTGTAACTTCTGAACCACAAACCCGATGATCTAGAAATATTTACGGGACAATATTTAAAACACCCCCTTTACAAAAAAAAAGAATGAATGAAATCGGACCACGCGTTAATGAAATACAAATAAGTACCAATTTTTACTTTCATCCCTTCTCCCGCGGGGACCGTGCTGAATTTCGAGATTAAAAGTATCCTAGAGCCTACCTCGTAATATGAACTCAAATCATGCCAAGTTTCATTTGAATCCATTTAGTAGTTTCAGCGTGATGCTCAGCCAAGATACAGATAGACAGACAGACATACAGACAGACAGACAGACAGACAGACAGACAGACAGACAGACAGACAGACAGAAAGACAGACAAAAATGAAAAAATAAATTGTTTTGGCTTTAGTATCCATTTTTTTTTTTACAATTTATAGATTATAGAGAGCCCTCCAACAATTTTTTCTTCAAAGTATCTTTAATGTACAGAATTTACCCTGTTACATCATAAGTATAGATAGATATTTAATTTAATATTTTATTTTATTAGTAGGTAAGTTACACTTAGTACTAAAAATAGGCTATTCGCAATAAAACTTTTGCCTTTTGACTTACGGGATCTTTACCGTGATTATAGAAACGAAACAAAAAAACGAAAACAAAATAATTCTAATCACGGTAAAGATCCCGTAATATTAAAATGTAGTGAAACCGTGAAAGCTTAAAACAGTCTACATACAGAATTCGCTATTCGGAATGTAGCCGCGTAACATTTATCTAGCGCACGCAATTTCCCAGGCTGTTTTATTTTGCTGATACTCGTAATATATGGGCAGTTTTTGGCACAAAATATACCAATATGAGTAACATCACGACGATTTCAGTAACGAGTTTTCTGTAGGTAGTTACTACCACCTTTACGCAGATGATCTCCAAATCTATTTGCAAGCCCCACTTGACAGTCTGGACGATGCTATTGGCAAAACTAATGCTGATTTGGGTCGTACATCTGGCTGGAGCAAGCGGTTTGGTTTAAGAGTAAATCCTTCCAAGACACAAGTTATCATCATTGGGAGTTCACGGATGATTGCAAGGATTGATTTCCAAGGGCTGCCTAAAATCATATTTGACGGGGTGTTCATTCCATATAGCTCTCAGGTGAAAAATCTGGGTGTCACCCTAGACAGCTGTCTCTCTTGGGGTCCTCAATTAGCAGCCGTCAGCCGTAAGGTGTTTGCCTCGGGGGCCTCCCTTAGAAGGCTACGCAACTTCCTACCGACTGCTACCAAAGTTATGCTTGCACAATCTCTCCTTCTTCCTATCCTCGATTATGCCGATGCCTGCTACCTTGATCTTACGGAGGACCAGCTGAATAAACTCGAGCGACTCCAAAATTTCTGCTTATGGTTTATTTTCGGTTTACGAAAATACGACCATGTCTCACATTTTCGTGCAAAACTCAAGTGGCTGCAAATACGTCTTCGTCGGAATACTCATATGTTTCTCTTTTATACAATATATTGTTTAATCCCTTAACCCCTCTCTATTTAAAGGAACGGTTTAAGTTCTGGCATAGCTCACATCAGCGTAACCTTAGGTCTACAGAAAACCTTACGCTAAAAATGCCTATTCACACTTCCACTTTTTATGACAAATCTTTTTCTGTACAGGCCGTACGCCTTTGGAACGCGCTCCCGGCTCCAGCCAGACAGGCTCAGACACTGGCTATATTTAGAACCAGAGTAAAAAGTTTTTATCTTTCGCAGTTGTAATGCTATTATTAGTTTCAACCATGTGAATTATATTGTTATGTAAGGATGTATAATTTATGTATATATTTATTTATTGTATTAGCTAGTATATATGTAGTTATATTTTATTAAATATTTATTTATTATGTTTTATATGTATTATAATAATTATTAGTAATGTTTTATTAATTTTTATTTAACTCATTTCACAATTTACATAATTTGTTTACACCACCGACCTCTATCTCTCCAATAATTTTTATCCATCTAAAGGTTGACTGGAAGAGATCGCTTTTAGCGATAAGTCCGCCCATTGTACTTTAGCTCTATGTATGTAACTTTCTGTATTTATATGTAACTGTTTTCATGTCTGGTGTACAATAAAGAATTTTGTATTGTATTGTAGTTAATTTATTGGGACAGGTCAGACAGTATTAGGTAGAAGAAATTTGTAAAAATGCATTTTCCATGCCTCAGTTGCACCTTATATCGGATTTAGATCAAAGAGCGACCTTATAATCACATATTACTTAACTTTTAGTTCTGACTGAGACAACCTAACCAAAACATAAAGAACTAATGGTTATTATATAGGTATGGTAAAGCATGTTTTGTGATAAAAAAATAGACTGACCATCGGAGCAAACTATACAAAAAACATTATTATCCTTCTTGGTTGCATTTACGCCACTTACATAAACCGCAATTTAACCATGGTCAATGCTGGCTAAACTTCCCATTCCAAATCCCCATTACGAACTCAAAGTTAGAGCAATTTGGCAAACGATAGCACTTTGCCAAAAATTGCAGGCAAATGTCATAGTACGAACGTATGGAAGCATTAGGGGAGTGGCACTTGGCTTCAACAACCTTTGAACGAATAATTTGGTCTAGGTTTTATTAGTGTCTTTGAATAACTACATATAAAATTAATTTAAAAAATAGTGTCATGTAAGGTAGTCTCCAAAATTTGGAGAAAATCCATTTAATTAATTTACCTTGATTCTCGATACTGGCCTACATTAAACAACTCTGCAAAACATAGTACATATTATTATTACCTATTTGACACGTAGGCGTCATCTTGCCCGATTGTCAATTTTATTTTCGACGGGATATCTACATAATTATGAGTATTCTGTACTACAAATTACATATTCTATCAACTACGTTAGATTGGAGCTTTTCTATCCATTATATTATTTACACTAGTCCACAACAAGTCTCTGTGGACAAGCGAAGCAAAACACAAAACCTTAATGGCGCGGAGCCACGGCGCGCATTGTCTGTGGTGTTCAAAATCTCAGAAATCATGTCAGAAAAACAGAAAAGTGCTGTGAACTTTGTTAATAGTGGTTTCTTGTTCCTATTTTTATCTATTTTAACGATATTCTTTTTACTATGGTGTTCTTATAAGTTAAATAAAAATAGTTCGATGTTGCAGTCACATTCTGCGAGTGCTTTCAATATTGGTCAAAGGAACAACGATAAGGCTGAGTACATGCAATGCCCACATTGATCCCAGCCACGTTATTTCAAAGGCCAGCAAGGTTTAAATATTCACATTCGTAAGACACATAAACACCTTTCACACGATGTACTTTTGGATAACCAGCAAGCAAGACCATTTTCGGAATCGTCACCACTTTCGTTATTACAAACCTCGTCAACAAGCTTTTTGGCTCACCTTATCTAATTTGTAATCAACAGTTCCAATAGTTAGCGCATTCCTCGTGGTGCACGTATCACTGTTACGCAAAATTTATCAGCAAAAATTTAAAAAGTGTTAATTGATAACTCCGAACTTCCGGGTTCAACACATACAAAAAAGTCACTCACCTCAACAATTAAAAATAACTGCACCAACTTTTTTGACCAATCCCAATAATTTAGCCGATAATCATGTTGTACTTTCAAACAGTTGCCAACCATCAACGCACGGCATTATTTTAGGAAGTATTTTTCAATCATTACACCTAGATTTCGGAAGTAAGGGGGAATGTGAAGCAGCTGTGCATGCCCTGCGTACATTTATCATCCATAATGGGGGAGAAATGCTTTTAAAAGTACATGTCAAAGATGCCTTCAGCTCGGTTGACAGAACCACACTTTTGAACGAAACTCAAAATCATGTACCTGAAAATAATTATCTTTGGCAATGTTATGGTTTTAAATCAAAATTACTGTATAGACGCACGGGGCAAAATAAATCATTTGATTGACTCCTGCACCGGCTGTCAACAAGGGGACCTATTCGGACCAGCCACTTTTAGCCTTGCCATAGCCATAATTTCGTCACTAAATTCAAAATTAAACTTGTGGTATTTTAATGACGGGTCTTTAGGAGGCGATGCAAATACTGTAATCCAGGATCTGAAAACTTTGGTTGACAAATTTCTGTCTATCGGTTTGGAACTAAATTTTTGATAATGTGAACTTTTTGTTGCAGATTTAGTCGCTAATGATAAACACGCCGAAATCATACAAAAGTTCAAATAAAAAAAAAAACAAAAAATAGTCTGGCTCCTAAAAATTCTAAGCAACCAGTCTTCACGCCTTCTTAGTGCGCGCCCCATTCTCAAAGATTCATTTCCTGCCTTTATAAATGAGCAAAGAACAAAATTCGAACATTTCCGATCACCTATTGAAAATTCATTCACATGTAGCCTTCCACATCATTCGGTTTTGTCTTTTTGTTCGAAAATTAACTTATGTGCTTAGGTGGGGATACCGTCTGTACTAATAATTTCATTATTCATAATTTCATTTCACATACCTCATTTTTAATAATGATGAAATTTATAATGGTGGTTATTTATAAATAACTTTGTTCATAATAGTTACTTTTTATATTGATCTTTTCTTATACAATTTATTCAAATAATGTTTAAATTTATTAAAAATTATGTTATAATGTTAATGTTAAGAATTTTTTTATCATACTTTTTTTTATTATAAATTTCATTACTTATAATTTCATAATAATCAGCATTCATAATTGTATTGTTCATAATGACTTTTTCATATTTTTTAGTTAACATAATAATAATTTTGAGGTAGTTAAATCATTATATACATATGCATGTATACCCTAAAGATACTAAGATACTAGTCTAAGGCAAAGTCATAAATAGGTGCGACGACGAGCGAAGCGAGGAGGAGCGTTAGGTTAACTGTGACCACACGACGCACGAGCCGAGCGAGCGAAGCGAAGCGTAGCGAGCGTGCCGCGGCAGCGGCCGGCGAAGTGCCAGAAGTCACTTATCCTTATATTAAAAAATTACAGAAACCATCTATATTAAGTTTCAGGTTACCGTTATTTGATTTAAATATTTTACACGTGTTTTTATTAGACATTTCAAGTTATTTATTAAAATAATGCACAAAGTTCACCAACAACACCAAAATCAACATAACATGAGAAAATATAAGTTATTTTACAATTACCCACAGTCCACACGTTAATTTTGTTTGTTTTGACTGGATGAAGTGCCTGCATAGATTGAAGAGCAAATTGGCTTGCCGTACTACGTTTTTATAACTGATTAGGATATATATAACAATCAACAGTTCCAGTCACATTAATTTACAGTATTATTGATATTTTGTTTTATGCTTAAAGTTAGTTATGGTAAAAGAACATTATAAATTTGTACTGTTATGTTATATACGCCTTATGAGTTTCATTCTTATAAATTTGGATTATTATTAATTTTGATTTATAATAAAGAAAATTAGATGTAGTGAAAGTATAATAAATCACATTATGTGAAATGATGATTATAAGTAACATTTTTATTTGTAACAAAATTATGACAAACGATTTTATGAGTTTCGACAGTGAACCGCTTAGGTGTTGTCCTCTGTGGGACCAGGGCGACCTACTTACATTGCATAACAATGTGTTTCTATTATTGCCAATTATTAACAACAGCACGTTTTTCTACGGTGTTTTGATATTTTTGGGAAAACAAAGAAGGGCATTTAGAATGTTAACATTTCAAAATGTTATTTAGAGGTCTTGTATCAGATGTTATCTATACCATTTCCTCACCAGCAATTCTTATAACAATAATTCCAAGCTGGCCAAGTGCGGGTTGGTGGATGCCTGTGATTGGCTGTGATGTGTTGGTCAATGCTTGTGATGGTGTGATTTTGGCAATTATTATTTGGTTAAGTATGGCAACACCGTAAAAATAAAATGTCGTATGTTTTGTTTGGTTAAAACACCGTAAGAATTGTTTCTCAATCAGAAGTTTAAAGACAACATAGTGTAGGTAAACAAATAAAACTACTTACAAAACATTGCATTTTTGTGACAAAACAAAGTTATTTTGTATAAATGTATAGCTAACGCTTATACAAGGAAATAATAAAATCTGTGCACACGCAACCACCCGTGAATACAAGCGAGGTTCAATGGCGAGCTATTAATCACATAATTTCTCGCATCAATAATAAATTAAGGATGAAATACGATACCTGCCTAAAACGATAACTTTGCTTTATTATTATTGATTATTATAGAAGCTCCTCAACCAGGGTCCAAAGTTCTGTTCTTGGTAAAGCTTTATAGTTTAATTCACTTACGCCTAGTTTCACCGGACCATTTTGATAATTATTGTAACGTAATAAACGTCTGGGGATTCCAAATATCGAAGCTTCAGCTTCGTTAGTCAATTAGGATATTTTGGAAGAGCTAGTTATTCGTAATTTTGGTTTGGAAATACCATTCAAAATTATTATCAAATATTTGGAACTGATAGACGATTCTCACAAACTTAATACGAAAATGAACCATTCAAATCTTTATGCAAAGCTTGCGTAAGTTAATTGCAAACTATCTAGTGTGCTATTTTCTACTTAATCCTAATAATTATAGGTAATGACAATGATAATTAAATTTACTAGAAATTTCAATAATGATAATATTTGAACGATGATAATTTTATGATAAGATAAGCCCTTCATTGCCAAAGTTTTTCCAATAACCTTGCCCTATGAAACGATTTAAACCCTCCAGAACAGTTTTATTGTATTCATTTGAATTAATTTCACGCTTCAGATGAAATACTGGATAATCAAAGTTATAATTTTAACTGAAACCAACTTGACTTAAATTAAATTCCATAGTGTTTTGCGTTACCTACATTTAGATTAACTAATGTATATTTCAGTACGACAACGTTAAAGCTTTAATTTCAGTAACAATACGCTGCTCGGATTTTTTATTATTTTTTCTCTTTTAACAGTATTTCTTAAAACTGTAGTTTCGTGTGACATCCAACTCATTATTGGTTACTTGAAAATTACTCCAAGGCTAATTCCAAGTTACAGTATTAAAAAAAAGTTGTGGAGACTCTGAATCGGTAAACCGTAAATGTAGCTAATATCTATTGTAGGCGCGTTTGGATAACCTACGGAGTGCAAAATTAACAGTTAAAAATGCCAAAAAACGCTGCATGTGATCGCACATGCAGCGTTCGTTTTGGGAACGTGTGAACAAAAGTTGCGTTTTTAACTGTTTTCGTTTACCGTTCGGATAGCTCAAAAACAGCTAAAAAGCACAGATATCTAATACTGTAAGCAGACTTAACATAAGAGAAATATTACGTGGCAATTTTAGAACATCCAAATCTCACGCACACAGTGACATCTACTTCAAAACTTACTGGTGAAAAGATAATTCGGGTGTGTTCCTATATGGAAGGTTGTCGTATATGGTTGTGACATGATATGTTTCCATGGTAACATGATTGCGTTTTGGGCACGCGTTCCTTTTTGTCCGTGCTTAAGTGTTGCAACAGTAAAAAGGAAAGAGATAATGTTATCAAATTTCAATAAGAGCGAAAATAATGGATATATCATTTATTCTCGTCTATGTAGCAATGAAGATAATGTTAGGTCTGCTTACTGTATGGTATTAAATGTCTGTGTAAAAACGCCATCGTGAACTGCCAATTTTGACCCACCTACAGAGGTGGGTTAAAAGTTTAGAGTATAGACGAAAAGCAGTTAAAAGTGATCTTTATCTGACATTAGAGATTGACGTGGTAATACTTTAAAACTTTTGGCACAAAACAGCACGGAGAAGTGAGAGGACAGTGTAAATTTACGTGTGTAATGTAAAATTCCACTCACGCTACCCGATAAATATTGACTATCACACATCATGCCCAGTTTCTGAGACGAATGTATTTATTTTATAGGTTCTCATCATAGAGCGATCATTACTATGATATTCTAAATCACTGAACATTGAATACTGTGACCATGACACTTGGTGAGGCAATATACTGTGCGAGTGGTAGGTTGAATTTTACTCATCTGGACTATTCATCCAATCCTACCTGTTTTCGAAAGGGTCTGAAAGAGATTGCCCCTAGCGTTAAAAGCTAGCTGGTGCTTATTGATATAACCTATACCTGGTAGTAGACAATTATCTTTCTTTTTTCTCTAAATGTTTCTCTGTCTATTTAATTTGATTATTATTATTTAAAATTATCAATGTTTCAAAGTATAGGCCTATTCTTTTTAATGTTTTCTGTTTAAGTGTTTTCATGTCATAATATTGAAGTAAGATTTTGTGTTTGGTTAAGTGCAGTCGTGTGTCATTGTGTTTATTTTATTTTCTTTGATCTTTTTTGTAAATATAGCGTTTTTAACCATTTTACACCATCGTACGCCTTTATTTCTCAATCCAATCGTAATACAGTCCATCGCTCGCCAATAATCAGTTTGCCATGAAAACTATTGCTAGATAAGAAGTCCGTAGTCTGGGTAAGATTCATCATCTCATCAACAGCCTGAAGACGTCCACTGCTGAACATAGGCCTCCCCCAGAGCACGCCACCTTGAGCGGCTGCTCGCCTCCTGCATCCATCGGCTCTCCGCGGCTGAGATCAATTATGTCAATCAGTCATCAGTCAGTCAGTCAATGGGTTTTTAACTTTATATAAAGTCATCATCATCATATATCCCATAAAGTTCTTGTCGGTACAACATCAAAGCTGGTATTAGTTGTACGAGCTTTGGCTGGTATTACTGTAAATATTGGCCCCTCTTGTTGACTGTAAATAGAAACTAAGAATTCGGTAGGTAAGTGCTTCAACTTTCATTTATTTATTAATTTATTTGGTTCAGCAACAGTTGAAACACAGTTTCTATTAAACAGTTTTAAAGCTTAAATATATGATCTATGTGCGCAACCAATTACAGGCAAACACAGCATGCCTTATTCAGAGATTAACAAAAAAAGAAAATTATTGTAACCTTGATTATTCAAGGTTGAATAATCAAGGATACAATAATTTTCTTTTTTTGTACCCCTTATTGGGTTAGTTATATTACATATCTACTATAATTAACAAGAAATCAATATTTAATACTTATTCAACATTGCTTGAATTATAAAGGCCGTAGTTAGGAAAGTACTTATTATTATTATTTATTAATATCAAGAGATTGTACACTGAATATCACATTTTATCAAGTTTTTCGGGATTCCGAGATCAAGTGTAAGTATTTGAATAACATACAAATTTCCGAGAAATAATACGGCGTTAAATTATAAAGTTATTTATAGCGTAAGTATCAGTACACTTTTGCGTATACTTTTCTATCTCGAAATCCATAAAGAAATTAAAAGAAAATTTAAATAAATAAGAAAGAACCCTAGATTATCTAGACAGGTCCAGATAATCAAACGAAATATCAGCAAGATGACTGCGTTTTAATTCTAATATATTGTATGAATGAAATTTTAATAAAAAACGGCAAGCTATGTAGTAAACACATATTAATTATAAAATACTTTATAATGTGCTTTTGTTAATTATTTAGTTACAATAAACAACAATAATCAGTACCCAAACTTTAATTTTTTATTCGAGGTTTTTAGTAATTCAATTACTTATACAGAGTTATTAAACATCACGATTGCCCTTGAAGCTTTGATATCCACCAAAATTAAACTCGTGTCAAATTTTGAGAACAAAACCATATTTAATACCCTCACCTGTTATTAAGAAATTCAGCATCCATCACGCTAAACTAAAATGAATTTCACTAATTTTATATGTTTATCACGAGCGGCAAAAGATTTGCCTTGCCTATGCTGCAATCTACAAGTTTCATTAAACTCGCCTTACTTGACCACAATGTTGCAAAATGGAAAAGTCTACTCTAAGTTATTACTCTTGGTGAATATTTTAAGCTCAGAAGAGAAGTAAATGCAAAAGTTTTCATACTGGAGAAATAGGTATTTTAATTCTTGAGTATTAAAATATCATAAAATAAAAACAGCAAGAACTAAAACTTCAGCTGTAGTGCTCGAAACTTCAGCTGTAGTGCTGGTAATGATCAGTAAATACTATAAGAAAGTTGTCAAAAATCGGTTTACTTTTAGTGTTCGCTCAACAATGCAGAAAATAAAGTGAAAAGAAATTTGTAATAGTACAAAATGTAAATGACATTTAAAAAAAGGACTCTTACGGAGACAATAGTAAAAAGAACGTAAAAAATGATGCATGCACATAATTATTCACATAATATTTATAGGGCCTGCAGGACAACAGGATGTAGTTTCTTTCGGGAAATCGTTTGACTAATGAACGATCACGATATAAACTTTTCTTGCATTTTCATTGTGGTGCGAGAGCCCACTGCAAAAAACCTACGTCAACGAGTACCCCAATAAGCTATCTTTAGATCGTTAACCGACACTTAAACATGTAAAAAAAAAACAGGTCTGCCAGTTCCGATCCTGCCGGGTCGTGGAAATAATCCACTTCCACCAACTTCAAATGCCTTAAATAATAGGTTTCGCCAAGTTTAGACCTGGCAGACCTATTAATCTATTATCAGGGTCACCTTGGCTATTACTGGGCGTAGGTTTCATCGGGGTATTCGCTGAGGTAGGTAAAGGGTGTTAAGGGCACATTCGTAGGGGTCTGCCAGGTACTTCCGGCAGGGTGCGCAATGGCAGACCATTTTTTACATAACTAATCAATGGTTAACTGTTGCCAGAACATTCATTCGGGTAAATTTTGACAAAAAAAAATACGTCAAAAAATTTCAATTATTTCCATGACCCGGCAGGATTGGAACTGGCAGACCTGATTTTTTTACATATTTAGATGTCGGTAAACGATCTAAAGATAGCCTATTATGGGGTACTCGATGACGTAGGTATTTGTGCAGTGGGCTCTCGCACCATTGGTTAAACGCTTGCTCGAGAAAAGAGGTATGCCGATTTTAATAGCATGAGCTAGCCCTGCTGGGACACATGCAATGTTCTGAGCGCTTCCGCCGATTATGCAACTAATTAGCAACAGTTAAACATTAGATCATTTACCTGATTTTGGAAGGGTGAGGGAGAATGCAGTGAAAGGGAATAGCTGAGTAGCACGGCATAAGTAGGTACGGAAAAAGTTAACGCACAGCCAAAACACGGCCAAACTAAAATAGAGCAACAGCATGACAAAATCAAAATAACCATAACATTAATGAAGTCTTTTTTATTATTTATTTATTTATTGCTTATTTTATCGTGATTGAAACTGACTTGCTTAACTATCACATAAATGAAGAAAAAACAACCAATTTTGGTTTGGATGGCTGTATTAAACATAAAAGTACTAGCATTTGCACTTAAAATGTATATTACGCCTCAGTCCTGTTAGCAATAGTTACAGAAGATGCAATGGCCCGTAAAATTGCTTCGAGCCAGCCTTTGAAACTAACTGGAATATATATGGATCTAGTCCGCTGGTACCTATACACCGATAACACTGCTCCTTGTTTGTCTGTATAGTAGATATTATAGTAACTTGAGTATTCATTACGATGTATTAAAATGTCCTTTTCATCATCCCATTTATTCGAAAAGAGGCGAATGGTCCCCGATAGGTGCACCTAAAATGGGTCATAAGGCGCATTTATAGTAGGAGATCTTAGCTTCCGATTTCTTAAAGAACCTTGAATTTTTGAGACAAAGCAAACCATCTTGGAACTAGGCTATGCATCTATATATTTATGTCATCTAACCGTGTCGTGGTCGTATGTGTCGTGTCATGGTCGTGTCGTGTCGTGTCGTGGTCGTATCGTGTCGTGTCGTGTCGTGTCGTGTCGTGTCGTGTCGTGTCGTGGTCGTTGTCGTGGTAAATTAATCCTGAATTAATTGACATTTACTCAATTTAAGCTTAGTTTATAAGTAAGGCTTGTATATAACGGGTCGTCAGGAAGCCGAGGTGATATCTCGTGAGGCGTATCCGTTATCTCTGGGTACAGGTTATCCATGGTGCGCGTGCACGTGTAGGTGATTTAAAAAATATCACCAAGGAACTTTCAATCAATCAAACACTCTTTTAATGAACCTGATACTCAATTGAACTCGAAACTCATAAGATTACTCGAAATATCATAAGATTACTCAAATACAATTTGTTTTAGAGACAATGGTTTTGTGCGTGTGCATCGCGCTTGGCCAGCTGTGCAAAAGTACCAGTCTGCCGCCAATATGACACTCACAACTCCATTCGGTGTTACCCGCTCTAAAAATACGGCATAGACCATTTTGAACCAATATAGATTGGACTAGAACTCATAAAATTAAAGAATAGTAATTGACACAACCACCGACGACCTGCTGAAAGCCACGGGGAGCCGATGGATGCAGGAGGCGAGCAGTCGCTCAAGGTGGCGCGCACTGGGGGAGGCCTATGTTCAGCAGTGGACGTCTTCTGGCTGATGATGATGATGATGATGATTATAAATTAACACAAAGCAATTAAATCACCCACGCGCCGTTATATACACATACATATATACGCAACACCACTAAAACAAAACGAAAAAAGAATTTGGATTTTCTCTCAATTACAGCCGTATCTCGCTTGGCCAAAGTGGCTGGATCCTGGCTTCTCGCCAGTGCATCCGCTCTATTGGGAGATATGACTTAGCTGGTGTAATCCTGTTAGGTAACCTTTTAACTACGAATAAACAGTGAATTTACGGTTGGAAACACTGGTTTTAATTTTTTTTTTTAAACGAAAGACGTGACGAGCTAGTCGTTCGCCTGGTGTTAAGCGTCACGGCCGCCCATTACAGATTGGCATGGGCATACATCCAATTAAGGCATGCATTAGAAAATGGCGGTTAAGGTGGAACGTTTCGCGGCAAATTCAAATTTTGTTGCGTTTTTTGCCAATCATAGCTTAATTATTCAACGTGAATATATGATAACTGATTTTTGCTCAAATAAACAAAATGTGTCAACAAATTACGATTAAAAGTATCACCTAGATATCATTGGTTTAGCAACAAATGGCAATAAACAAATTTCGTCTTGGATTTTCAATCTATTGCCATTTGATGCTAAACCAGCGATATCTAGGCGATACTTTTAATCGTAATTTGTTGACATGTTCTATTTATTTGCGCGAAATTAGTTTTCACATAATCACATTGGGTAATTAGGCTATGGTTGCCAAAAACCCAAGAAAATTTGAATTTGCCGCGCTGAGTGAATCGTTCCACCTTAAGCAGCTTTGTTAATGATTTAAGGTCTATATCTTCACTTTGAATTATTTATTTACATTTACATTGCAGCTTACAGCCTAAGCCAAAACGCTGGGCATGTTATACCTACAAAACGATTATACATAACACGGATACAAAATTTAGATAAGTAGTAAGTGAGAAGGCAATAAACCAGTACCTAAATTATCACAGTACCTATACTAATGGATTTCAAAAACTGCCATAAGTTAGAAGCGAAGCCTGTTATATTATTTTATAAACAAACGCACGTCGCACAATCGCTTAAGCGTAAGCAAGGATCCTGCATTTTTTTAGGAATCAATGGTAATATTCACTGGGAAGATTTAGGAACAACAACCAGTTCTACGGTTCTTAATGTACTCATCACAGGTATAACTGAGCACTAATTAAGTTGGTACTTATTTGTTCAGTGCTCCAGGTTCAGACCCGAGCAAATAACCTGCTAAGCCCGAACATACGATAGATTTTTTACTTGGTGGTAGGACTTTTCTGCAAAGTTCGCTTAGGTAGCTACCACCGCTTTACCAGTTATTCTGCCGCCAAGCAGTAGTGTGCAAGCACTAATGTGTTCCGGTTTGAAGGGCATTGTAGCTAGTGAAATTAGTCATAATAATCATAATCATAATCAATTTATTCATAAATATCAATTTACATGTCATAAAATAATAATTAATTTCAATCATAAAAATAATTATAATAACAAACGTTAGTAAAAGCTTCATAAGTATACATAGTATACGAATTAATTACTAAGAATTGAATAAGAATAAGAAATAATAAGAATTGAAACATGTCACTCATTTCATTAGTCAATTAGTACCAAAATAAAATAAATAAAAAAATTAAATAAACATAATAACAATTAAAATAAAATCAGAATAAAACATGTCAAATAGGTACTTCACTTAATAAATTCGTCATAACTGTAGGAATGACCGACAAGCCATACTTTCAACCTAGACTTAAAACATTGCAAGTTTGTTGCCGAAGAAATAGTGTCCGGGAGCTTGTTGTACACAGTGGGGCCCATGACATGAGTTAATTTGGAGGACTTCGTGAGCGATCGCGGCATGGCTGCTAGTTTATCCCTATTTCGAGTACAGTATGAGTGCCCAAAGCCATTCTTTTCATATGCACCCAGGTGCATCCTTACGTACACTGCTATTTGAAATATTAAAATGGCAGGTAGCGTAAGGAAATTACTGGGCAAATGAGACTTATGAACTGATCTCACAGTCTAGAAATCTTTTTTATACTGTGTGATGTCTCAGGATGACTTGCGCAGTGCGCTGTGTCACGCGAAACTTTAATTTAGGCTCCGAGTGACACTGCAATCTGTAATAGGCAGCCGTGACGCTTAACACCAGGTGAACGACTAGCTCGTCACGTCATTCATTTACATTAAAAAAAGAAAACAAAAGATTTGTGTTGCAAGCTCAAAGGCTTCAACAGTGATCACCAGTCAAATAAAGATGTTTATCAAATGGTTGCGTTACGATGGAAAATGCTGATAGGAACACAAATTTAGTAAGTAGTTAATTGGTTTTAGCTTTTACAGGTTGAGGTTTGAGGTAGACCAATAGTTAATTGGAGTGATTCCTACATTTTAGAATTAATTGGTTTTGAGTGATTTATTTATTATGTAGAGTCCTGAAAATGAAGTGAGATTTTTGTAATTAAACATAATAAATAAATAACGGCAGAGAAAATAAAATTACGATGGAAAATTTAAATTACATAATTGAAACATAATGTGAGTAGGCAATTATATAAGTATAAGTAGGTGCTTATTTGGAACACTTAAATAGCATGTTTGGCTGCAGATCAAAGATTAAAAAAAATATCATTATACTATCTAATTAAGTTGATATCTTATCAGTAGATTTATAATATATAACATTATTATTTTGCAATTTAATTTAGTTTGTTTTGGTATTTCGCCATGCTTTGCATGAAAAATTAACATACAAAATGTTGTTTTTGTTAGTCTGTGCTTTGATCGGCTTAGTGTATGGTGAAGAAAACAGATACGCATTGAATATTTTGCATTATAACGATTTTCATGCGAGGTAGGTAATTTCACAGTTTACGCTCAAGTTCAGTGACTTTTCGCGTTAATTGCGTTAGCTGTTGTTTTTTAATTGAACAACTTAGTATTTAATTTATCATCAATATTATCATCAGCTTGAATACTTAACTATACTGCTGAACATAAGCCTCCCCCTATTGAGCGTCACTTTGAGCGGCTGCATGCCTCATGCAATAGCATTCCACAGTTTTGACCAGGGGCTGGCGTATGAATATTATTTGTATTTTTTTAACGGGCATAATTAGTTTTTGAAAATAAAAGTACCATATTATGTTAATCTAGGTAAGTATCAACAATCAGCGTGCAAAGTTTCAGCCAAACCTGTTCAGCTGAAAGCCATTCAAATAAACATACAAACAAATAGACAACGTTTCAGTTTTATATATTAGTGGGGAAGTGATTTTAACTCAGTGAGCGACCAGTTCCTGAAATCCTGCAGATTTTTAAGAATTCAATTGCATTAATGACCGATATTGGCCCCGTGACGGCGTCCGCCCAACAGAAAAACGACAAAAAAATTAAAGAGTGAAAAAATATAATAGAACGTATAATATACATTCGGAGCTCATCGCGTTTTCCAAAGTCTATCAGAGCGCCTGGTCGATGCGACGCGTGACCAAAATGCTGGCACTTATTTGGCCCAACGTATCAGCATTGCAATTCAACGTGGCAATGTTGCCAGCATCCCTTCGGCCGCCATGTTGGGTACGCTACCTACCGGTAGTGGGCTGGAGCACTTGGACTGTCTATAGGTCATCGCGCCATTTATACAGTCCATAAGTGTTCGTTCTAGTAGGTAGTGTAGCTAGTTTAGTTTGGTTTTTAGTATTGTAGTAGTTAGCTTGAGTAATTGAATGTATCAGTGTACACGATGTTGATAATCGAATAAATAAATAATAAAGGTTAAACGAAAAATAGGACAAAAGGTATAATATAAGGACAAACTGTGCAGGTTCGAAGAAACAAACCCTTGGGGATCTACTTGCAACCCCGAGTCTGCCCCTTGCATCGGAGGCTTCGCTCGTCTTACTACCCTAGTCCGGGAGCGTATGGCCGCAGAACCGCAGTCACTACTGTTAAATGGAGGCGACAGCTTCCAAGGAACCATTTGGTACAACATTTTAAGGTGGAACGTCACTCAAGATTTTATGAATTTGCTGCCTCATGATGCTCACGTAAGTTTTTGACCCTTTATACCTAATTATTATAACAATTGGCCAAATACAGGTCTTCCTTTATAAATATTATTTGAACTTACCTATATCTGTTCCTTGTCAAATATAATTGCATTATTTGGTGCGACTGCCCCGTCATTAATTGGTGAGTATTTAAATAAACCTACAATGTATAACATCGTATGCTAAATCTCTATCATCACTAGAAGTCGACCATTCACGAATATAAATTATGATATCTCTAAAAAAGCTCAATAACTGTAAAGGTTAAAGAAAGTTCAAAATGATAAACTTTAATGACACTAACTACACCTCACAATAAAGATGGGTTGATAAGCTATTTAGAACACCTTATTAATTTTTACAGGTTCTTGGCAATCACGAATTTGATAACGGCATAGAAGGTCTAGTGCCTTATCTACAGCATTTGAAAGCCCCTGTGGTAACCGCAAACATTATCGATGACTTAGAACCATCCATGCATGGTTTATACAAACCCAGTATTGTGGTTGAGAGAAACGGGCGAAAGATTGGAATCATTGGTGTTATTTTGTCTGACACTAAGGTAAAGTTGATTTGATTTTGTTAATAGAAGAAGTATAATAATATGTTATTATTAAACCTAATTTAAATGTAAATAATAAAATGATATTGCAGACTATTGCTGTTACTGGTAACTTGGAGTTCACCGATGAAGTAGAAACAGTTAAAGCCGAAGCAGCAAAACTGAACGCTGAAGGCGTGGATATCATTATAGTGCTGTCTCACTGTGGATTAAATATTGACAGGTATTGTATTTAGAAGATGAGTTATTAGTACAAGTAACTAGTTACAAAAACAGTGTGGTATATCAATAACTAAACTCTTAAAAGTTGAAATGATATTAACCTCATAATATTTGCAGAGTGATTTAGGAAATATAAATATGCAATAAAATGAAGATGATTGTTATTAATACTGTTGTAAATTTTACAGAGAAATAGCTTTAAATGGAGGTCCTTATATAGACATTGTAGTTGGTGCTCACAGTCACACCTTGCTTTATAATGATGAACCACCAGCACACAGTGCTTTTGTTCCCGAAGGTCCTTATCCAGTGGTTGTTGATCAGGAGAACAGAAAAGTATGTTACCAATAAAAAGTATAAGTTGAATAAGAAACCTACCTACATTTATTCAGCGCAGCAAGTTTTTAATACAATTACACATAATTATTATGTATACAGTGAACAACGTTCATGATGCATCAAAAATATAAATTATAGTAATCTGTTATGATATACTAGAAACAGAATAACGTAATTCCTTTAAATCAGTTTCAGTATTTTATTAAATTATTCTGTCAAAAATTCCAATTTTAAATAATGTAAGGCTTTGTTGCTATAATATGCTCGAAGTCTACTCACACCAGACTACTTATGTTTACAGGTCTTGATCGTACAAGCTGCAGCTCACACTCAGTATCTTGGTGAGATCAAACTGTTCTTTGACAGTGCCGGAAATCTACTGGAATGGGAAGGCAATCCTCATTATATTGGAACCAATGTTAAGCAAGGTAAAAAAATTACTCAACATTTACTGATTTTACATTTTCTCAATAACATCATCATGATTATTAGTAGATAATACCAGTATTACCAGAACTTACTAATATTGTCTTCATATGCAGGCATGATAAATACCACTAATTCCTTACACGTATACGTGTTTAATGACAAAGCAATACATATTATTAATTACTTCTTTTTTAGCTGAAGATATCTTAGTGAAAGTAAACGAATACCTACCCAAAATTGAACAAATATCGACACAAGAGATAGGATACTCGATGGTACACTTATCATCAAATTGTTTTTGTGGGGAATGCAACATGGGAAACTTTATTTGTGACTCTTACATGCACGCAGTAAGTTAATTTCAATTCTTTATTTGTTTGAACATGAGTACATAAAAAGGTGATAATGTAAGCTGTTCACATTCTACCGGAATGGCATGCATATTAAGAACAATGCCCAGTAGGATTAGCACGGCCGGTAGACAAAACTGTCTTTCCCCTGTTTTACTCCAAGCAAGTATGAAGAAAGTGACGTAAAACGGGGAAAGACAATTTTGTCTACCGTCCATGCTAACCCAGCTGTTCTGGTTAAATTGCTATCTGCTCATTATAATTTCATCATTCTCTGTGAAGCACAAATAGAACAATATAATTTTTGAACTTATTATTTCTCGTAAAGACAATTATAGTTGACTAGCTGACCCGCCCCGGCTTCGCACGTATTCATTAGTTTTACGCCTTATCTCAGTCTAAAGCGAGAGAAGGAAGAGGGGAAAAAGATAAAGGAAAAGGATGAATGGATAAAACGGCGAATGAAAACAGGTGCTGGCGCATCTGCCTCCCTTCCCTTCCCTTCCCTTTTACCTTCACCCATTCATCCTTTTCCCTTATCTTTTCCCCCTCCGTTTTCTCTTTTACACAGTACAGGATAGGAGTGGCTTTGGACCTAATACCAAATAAATTAATGTGGGTTGAATGTCTGTAATTTCTGAACCACAAAACTAATGTCCTTGAAATATTTACAGGATTATAATTATATAGAGTACCCCCTTTCTAACAAAAAATAATAAATTAAATCGGACCACGCGTTAATGAATTACAACTATGTACATATTATTATTTCTACTTTCTTCCCATCTCCCGAGGGAACCGTGCTGAATTTCGGGATTAAAAGTATCCTAAAGCCTACCTCGTAATATGACCTCAAATAATGCCAAGTTTCATGCCATTCAGCAGTTCGGCGTGATGCTAAGCCAAGATACAGACAGACAGACTAAAATTAAAAAATCATAGTTTTGGCTTCAGCACAGATAACAGGGAGCCGTCCAAATAAATTTTCACAATATCTTCAATGTACAAAATGAAGTTATGGTATTTACGAGAAATAATGAATCAAAAATTATATTGGGTTATATTTTGTGGTTCAACAAAGACTGATGAAATCACTACATGATTTGATTTTTAGGCAATGGGTTTAGCCGAAGCAGACCACTGGCATTACGCGCACTTTTGCGTTCTACCCAGAGGAGCAATAAGGGCTGATATACCAGAAGGAGGTATACAAAAATCTGCAGATATAAACACACAATAACAAAATAAAATTCGCATTTACACTATTATTATTTGATTTCATTGTTTATAGTTGTAACGTACGCGTCAGCGATTGTATCGACACCATTTGAGAACTACATCGAAGTATTTGAATTGAAAGGTGTTTATGTCATGGAAATGCTGGAGTATGCAGTAGCTAATGATCCGTGGCCAGGCGCAAGAATGGTCCAAATGTCTGGTTAGTTAAATGTTTGAAATGACCTGTATCCAGTCTCCACAGCGAAGTAATTTTTATCCAATGGCTACCTATTTTACAGCTTCTTTCCTATTTTAAAGGTATTCGAGCGGTATTTGATGGGTCCATGCCACTAAACTCTAGGGTTCTCAACGCCACAATCAGATGCATTGACTGCGACGTGCCAAAATATGAACCTCTAGAACTTGACAAATATTACAGAATCGTCACACAGTCATTTATGGGCGAAGGTGGCGATGGATTTACGGTAAATATTGACAATTTTATTCCATTTTAAATGCTCGATTTATCCACTAGCTAGTCAAGTTAAACAAGCAATATCTATAATCCTAAACAAAACAATACTTTCAAAATTAGCTCAGCTGGTAGTAGCTCTGCCTTCTGAACTATGCTATGTTTCTGGTTTGATTCCCACTCAGGACAAAAATTTGTGTGATGAACATAGGTGTTTGTACTGTGTCTGGGTGCTATACTTTATTCTATGTATATAGATAGATAGAATAGATATATAGATATCTAATTATCTGGTTCCCATAGTACAAGCTATGCTTAGTTTGCGGCTAGATGGCGCTGTGTGAAACGTTCACACGTATTTTTATTTGTATTTTAAATTTCCTTCCCACAGCGGTTTTATCTGACTGAAATTTTAGAGTCTATTTTTTATTAATAGATGATGTCTGAACACCGGCGAAATGTAAAAGTAGTGGGTTTAGACTACGTCATCCTCATGGATTACATCAGGCAGCAGTCTCCTATATTTTCGGACCTGGATGGACGTATCGAGATCACTAACCCTTGCCTTTCGTAAATAACTTATAATGGGAATATTTGCTGTACGCAAGATTATGAAGATTTTGAAATGAAAATAATAATTGTTTCAAATCTCCATCAGTATACTACTGTTGTACAACATTATTGTTACTTAAAAAGAAATCCAAATTAAATATAATAACAAATTAAAACTTTTACTTAAAAAAAACTTTCATGTGGATTAATTTTAGTGTTATTAGAGGTAACATAGGTAATATATTATCTAAGATTGCAAGACTTTCATTTTTCGGCTGCATGATAATCATCTGTGGTAACACGAGTCATGTTATCTTCATATTAAATGTCAATAGATTCAAAGTTATTTTATCTAATATAATGTGTTTTATGACGTTTATCTGAAGTTGATTATTCATATCGAGTATCAACGTTTACTTTACATATCAGAGGTGTGTTTCCGATAACATCATTTTCTGAAGAAACGTGCGCTTCTGTAATGTGTCGTGCGTAATATATTAAAATGTGGTCTCCAAAAATCCTGCATTTATCTTGTTTTTGGGTGCTCAGTGTCTATGTTAGTGGTCAAAACTCAGATGACAGACTATACGCGTTAAACATTCTCCATTATAATGACTTTCATGCAAGGTAAGCTTTTAAAATATTTAAAAAAGTAGGTAAAATATATTTACCTATTCTATTGAATTATATGACTTTGAAGTAAAGATAATAAATTGAATATTATGCAAAATAATACAATATACTTTATTGCACACCAAAATTGAAAATACACGCAAAAGATACTACATAAGTACCTAACGAGCCAAATTATGATTAATATGTTTGCTCTATCAAGTTGTTGATATGGTCGATCTAACAACGCATAAGCCCTAAAAATAGGTTTATTTATTATCTAGCGGTTATAATACTGCTAGCACTAAAGTAAACTAGAACTATAAACTACATAATACAAACTCAGTTTCACAAACCACTACCAGTGAAAATGTGCCCAAATTGCTGGCAGCATGGCCACGTTGAATGGAGTGGAATCAGGGGCAGCCATGACTATTAATCCCAGATGAATGACTAGCTTGCCACATCATTACCTAATTTAAAAAATACAAAATGGATTGCTTATCAATACTAAAATTTAAGATATTATTGCAGGTTCGTAGAAACAAGCCCTTGGGGTACTATTTGTAACCCTGAATCAGCTCCATGTATAGGAGGTTTTGCACGCCTTACCACTATGGTTCGACAGCGACTGGTAGCGGAACCGCAGTCCTTACTCCTGAACGGAGGAGACAGCTTCCAGGGAACTATATGGTATAATATTCTGAGATGGAACGTCACGCAAGAGTTTATGAATTTAATACCTCACGATGCTCATGTGAGTTACACACATTAAGTTACAGACATTAAGTTGTGTTCCTAACCTTAACTAAGCCTTATTTAAAAGTTTATTATCAGTGTTTTCCTCCAATAACATCTATTTTCTAGGTTTTAGGAAATCATGAGTTCGACAACGGCATAGAGGGTGTAGTGCCATATTTAGAACATTTGGATTCTCCAGTGGTCACAGCCAACATTATTGATGATGAAGAGCCAACTATCCAAGGTTTATACCAACCAAGTGTTGTGGTGGAGAGAAATGGAAGAAAAATTGGTATTATTGGTGTCATTATTGCTAGTACTGATGTAAGTTTTTTTTTTAATGTATTCTATATTTTATATCAATAGAACGAGATATTTTAGGAAATATTGGTTTGCAGACCTTAGCAGCAACGGGTGAACTAAAATTCACTGACGAAGTGGTTGCAGTTAGAACTGAAGCTGAGAAATTAAACGCTGAAGGAGTCAATATTATTATTGTCTTATCACACTGTGGTTTGGATATTGATAGGTAATTAAATAAATAAAAAAAGTCTAGCTATTCACATTATGGTACACTTACATAGATTTCAAAAAAATCGTTATTGATTTTCAGAGAGATAGCATTAAACGGAGGGCCTTACATAGATATTATAGTTGGAGGTCACAGTCACACTTTGCTTTACAATGATGAAGTACCAGAAAATAGCGGTTGGGTATCACAAGGTCCATACCCAGTGATTGTAGATCAACCTGAAAGAAAAGTTAGTATAAATAAAATGCCTAAATAATAAGTTTATTAATTAAAATAATAAATTCTCGCCCTACAGATTCCAGCTTATGGATTAAAACTGTTCCATCTGTAAGTCTCTATTCCTATGTCTAAAGAGCTGAATAAGAGTACTACACCAAATACCCAGAAATAGCCGACTGGTAGCGGTTGTTCCACAAACAGTTTTAAAAAAAGCAGATTTCTTCAAGAACATGATTGAAAAGACACTGACTTAATAGGTGGGATAAGGGCACGTGGAAGATGACAAGAGGAGAGAGATGAAGTTAGATAATGAATACTTTTTTCAGGTATTGATTGTCCAAGCTGCAGCACATACAGCATATCTTGGTGAAATTAAACTATACTTTGATGATGCTGGAAACATGTTAGAATGGGAAGGCAACCCACATTACATTGGAAATGAAATTGAACAAGGTATTTTAATAGTCACCATGGTGATGATACCTGCTATAGATGTGATAAAAATTCTGTTGCATTTGTATGTTTGAATAGACGTGTTTGTTGAGATTCAGATCCCATTGCTAAACCAAGTGTCTGCATTGCTTTTATAATAATTTAATACAACTGAAGTATTATTTCAGCTCCTGACATCCTAGAGAGGATTAACAAATACCTACCATTGATCGAAGAATTAGCGTCAGAAGAAATTGGTCATACTTTAGTACATATGACTTCTAGCTGTGCATGCAGTGAATGCAATTTAGGCAGCTTCATATGCGATGCTTTTATGCATTCTGTAAGTTATTTCATTTGTTTTGGAAATGTTGAAATACTATGTGCGCAGTAGTGTTTTGATAATTTAATTTAATTTATAGGTATTAGATTGGGCTGAAGGAGACAATTGGCACTACGCTCACTTCTGTGTCATCAATCAAGGTGGAATTAGAGCTGGCATTGATACTGGAGGTAATTTTTTTGTCATTATAGACAGATATCGCTTCCATACGTTCTGAAACAAATTCATGGCCCTGAAACGTTTTCACATATATTGGTATTACTTTAATATATCCAAATGTTACAAGAATTTTCAGGTTTTCGAGGTAAACCTCAAAAGTCATAATGTTGAGTATATTTAATTTTACTCACTTGTGTCATTTGTCAGTATTTCTGACCATTAGCTACAAGTCCCTTGCAGTGTAAACTCCATTAGCACACTCCTACACTTTTCTTTATCGTTCCTGAATCCTACTCTATAAAAATGAGTTAATTGCGGGGCACATTCATTGATTTTTTTTCGTTTTAAGACATGTTTCGAATCTTTTTTCAGTTATAACATTCGAATCAACAATCTTATCAACACCTTTCGAGAATAATGTTGAAGTATTTGATCTGAGAGGAGACCATATCATGGAAATGCTTGAGTACTCTGTGGCTAACGATCCATATCCAGGCGCAAGAATGGTCCAGGTTTCAGGTGTGTAACGAAATCGTACTGGAATTAGCAGGTGGAATGGATGTTTTTTTTTTATTGTTTTGCTTTGTTTGTTTGAATGACTGGGTGGTCTAATTTTATTATGCTTAAAAATATTTAGTATGTATTTTACATTTTGTTATCGTTAAACTCAAAGTTAGTGGTAGTGTGTTTTGCTATACCCTAGCAGGGTTGTGTAGCTTGTGTGATGCTGATGTATCACTTTATTACATAATGCAACAAATAAATCTAAATCTAAATCTATTCTCAGATATTTTTTGCAACCTTTGATAAATAGCCTGAAATATTATTCAGGCAAATCTACGACACAGTTAGAATGTTTATTTTTATTTTTAATTTAGATATTTATATTTGCGTATGTCTTATACTTCATATCATAATAGTGTTGCTTTAAACTGTAATCACACCAGCCCCTTTTGAACATCAAAGACATTAAAATTGAGTACGTGTCAAGGATTAATGTTGATTGTAGCTACATTTTAAACTTAAAAATGGCCCTTCATAAATATTGATATATACAGTCTCAGATTAATTGATGCGTGTTTCTGAATCGAATTGTCTGTAATCTCACAGCTTAAGGTATTAATTCATCAAATAGACAATTTAAACCAGGGCTGCGAGCTGTATACGACGGATCCCGGCCTCTGAACGATAGGGTTGTCAACGTGACGGTCAGGTGTATCGAATGTGACGTTCCTAGATACGAACTGTTGCAGCTCGACAAGTATTATAAGATCGTCTCGCAATCTTTCATTGGGGAAGGAGGCGATGGATTTAGTGTAAGTGAAAACCTGTTTTCCTTTCAAATAAAAAAACTGATGAGTAATCGTATTGACCTGATAATGAAATATAAATCAATTAAACTTAACATGTTGATTAGAATATACCAAGTACCTAAGTTAGAGTACAAAATGTAGTAGCTTTTTGGCGTAGGTTACAACAATGTAAAGATATTTGCATAAACACGTTTTCAAACTACTTTCTGTGGCATGTAAACAGACCGTTCCACCGTTTAATAAAGTAATATTGGCTTCTCATACGCTGAGCATTAGCATAATATTGTATCCATAATGCGCTTTTTGTTGACCTTCTCTACCTTAAAGATTTTTAATGAAAAATCTGATGAATTTGTATTATATACATTTTATTATCCGTTTTCTTGTTAATAAGTGAAATTTATATAAAGTCTTAAAATTACTAAACAGAATTAAACTATTTATCAACTTGAATCATAATGATCTAAGAAAATCGTAAAGAATAGCTGTCATAAATCGTACTCGTATCATCCCCTGATATACACTAATAATCGTGAACTCTTTGTTTGGCTGCCAGCCAGCTATAGAGCAAGTTTTCATACAATGCAAAGATACTTTATGGAATACTAATATTATAGGTAGCTATTATTATGTGTATAACAATATTATAAAGAACCTTGATCTTTCATTATTCATCATCATCATCCACAGCCTGAAGTCGTCCACTGCTGAACATAGGCCTCCCCCAGAGACCGCCACTTTAAGTGGCTGCTTGCCTCCTGCATCCATCGGCTCCCCACGGCTTTCCCCAGATCCGGCCGGCCTACACTGCGTATTCCGGTTCATGGTCGCCACTCGAGAACCTTTCTTCCCCATAGGTTATCAGTTGTACGAGAGATGTGGCCTGTCCATTGCCATTTCAACTTGCTAATTCTAAGGCTACGTCCGCACAGACAGGCGGCTTGCATTCTGGCTACTTGCTAGGATACACAGAGGCCGCACTGAGAGGTGGTTTCCCTGGTGGGTCACTAGGTGCCTTGGTAATTTGCTAGTTGACACGTTGACGAGGTGTCGATTACCTGGCAGAATAACTCGTTGCCTGAAAATATAATCCAAAACCATAATACTCATTTACAGCATTAACTTCTTATTGTTAAAAAAATAATATGACATCATAAATCAATAAATAACTTTTAACCATCTTTTTCTACTTCGACTGCTACCTCTTCCCATAGTTTTTTTAAGACAACTGCATTTTTATGGAGTTCACTAGCCGGATTCCACAGAGGTTCTCTTTTAAAAACTGCTGCAATTAATAATTCATCCTTTTTTTTCTTTTAAAATGCCTAGCGCCTCGTGACAAAAAACCAACACGTTTGTTTACTTCGATACACGCTAAGCGACCAGCTACGCGCTAAGCGACCAGCTAGGCGCCAAGCGTGCAGTGCGGCCGGTCGCTAACATTCTAGAACGTTCGTTTTACTAAGCTACTCGCTAGGTGACTCGCTAGGCTCTAGGCGCTAAGCAAGCCGCCTGTCTGTGCGGACGTAGCCTTAGAGATAGATCGGTCACTTTAGTTGTCCTGCGGATCTCCTCATTCTTTCATTATTACCTACTTCAAAATCATAAGTTGCTTTTTCGTCTTTGTACCAGCGTTTGTTTTACAACAGGCTATACACCTGTTGCTTTTTGTTGTGGTTTCTTCAAGTATTTTCTTATTTTTTAGTTTCTTGTTTATTTTTTCTGAATTCCATCGCACTAAAATCGTGTAGCTATTTATTTTATAGTAGGACTTTTATAATATACACGTGTAATTGTTTAATTTTACATTCAATTATGTTATAAATGCATTTGTTTTTATTTTGTATATATGATTTTCTGTAATACATATATACAATTAATAAATAATAGGCTGTAGTTTAGTTTTCTCAACAAATTTCTGCTGAAAAAGTACGTATCCTTCTTTTTCAGGCATTCGTACCGTTTTTGACGCCTCCAGACCTGTAGGGTATAGAGTGCTGAACGTCACAGTTAGATGTATTGAATGCAGTGTGCCTAAGTATGTCCCTTTAGTACTAGACAAGTATTACAAGATGATGTCACCTGATTTTATAGGTCACGGCGGTGGAGATTATACTGTAAGTTTCTGATTTAAAAATGATGTAGTTTACCAGCTGACATCATGAACTTAAATTGTATATCTTTTATTTGGAAACAGAAAAATCTTCTTCTTCTTCTCATGTAGGCAAGTTGTCAGCCCTGGTGTCAGAATTTTTAGGCTGCCCAAAGGCTTCGGACTTGATTTAACGACTATTGTCTTACGACAACAGCCGGGACCGACGGCTTAACGTACCCTCCGAAGCACGGTAGCGCTCATTTGTAAATACCACATTTTTGCTGTAACTTTGATGGGTGACCACCCATCAAAGTAGTGACCGCAGTGAACGTTGCTTAACTTTACCGATCGGTTAGAAACGGCTAGTCGTGCTTCGCTATGAGCGCTACAACAGAAAAATCAGACGTAGGTATATTCATTATTAAGATAAAATATAAGGTTGATCTAATTTTAGCAGAATTCTATAAAGCGTCACACTAATACACATAAAAATAACACATAGAATATCGAGGAATTCTTTAGATCTCCAATAACCCACGTATTCGCCCGCACACTTGCCATCCCAAAGATTCTTTACAGTCACTTAATAAAATAAGTCAAGTGGGAAATATATTAGGTTATCTAAGGATTTTCATACATCTTTTTTACGTCTCATTTTACCCTTTTTAAGACTATTTATTCTGAAAATATCAGTCTTTTACAAAAACCCTTGGCGATTTAAGTCGCAAAGCTCAGCTCAAATTTTCGGAGCATGACTGTGACGTGTGTTATTTGTAGGGTTAAATGGGCACCGACACGCTTTATCTTTGTTTAATGTGACACTGAGAATTTTGTCATTTTACTAAAATTGGTCTGTATCTGATAATAAAATATTAATGCAAATAATTGTATTCATATTGCCTTGTAGGTACTAATTATATCACACTGGAAACTGACATTCCATTTGGGCATTTAGTATCTTTTTGACTCTCAGTTCTTTTTTTTTTTTTTTTTTTTTTTTTTTTAATGTTATTGAATGACGTGACGAGCAAGTCGTTCACCTGATGTTAAGTGACACGGCCGCCCATAACAGTTGCAGTGTCACCCGGAACTTTAAAACAATAAAGTTTCGCGTGACACTGCACTGCGCAAGTCATCCTGAGACATCACCCAGTCTAGTAATCAGATTACTACACTGAGTGATCAGATCATAAAGTCTCATTTGCCCAGTAATTTCACTAGCTACAATGCCCTTCAAACCGGAACACAGCAGTGCTTGCACACTACTGCTTGGCGGCAGAATGACTGGCAAAGCGGTGGTACCTACCTAGACGAACTTTGCAGAAAAGTCCTACCACCTAGTAAAATGTTGTATTTTATAATATAAAATAGTTAGTTGATAACACATTAAAAAAGCTAAAATTCATTATTGGAAGTCGTATTTATGCAAATATCTTTACATTACCTAGTACGTATCCTATAACTAAATACCAAAGGTAGGTAAAGGGTAGAGATTTATAATTTTCTCATTACACTGGAAACTCAAATTGGAGCCATTTACTTCTTGGCTCTCAACAGATATGATTATATGGTATACTATACATTTGAAATTGGCTAGTGATAGCTATCCAGACTTGCATTACAAAATACCCACTAATATATGATTTCATTACGATGATTTTCGTCAATGCAAACCATTAATATTAAATTAGGGGGACACAAAAAAAAATCACATGACGGATGCCAACAGACAACCTTAAGAGCGGCTGCCATTGAAAAAGATCTCCGCTACCATTTCAACAATATGCATCTAGCTTTTGTAGAAAAAAAATCATAAAAAAATCTATACACCGCGCCTTAATCTCCTTGCCTTGCCTTGCGTTTCAAGCTTGTGCTCAGCCTTGGTAAATAATAAGGCTGAAATTGTGGTGACTAAAGTCATTCAAATCCATGACCTTTCGTTACAGGCGGGTTACAGTCATTTTCATTTTTTTATTATAACCATTTCTTAATTTGCCTTTTTCTATGTTTCAGATGATATCCAACAACCGCCTTAACGTGGAAGTTGTTGGTGTGGACTATGACATTTTGATGAATTACATTCGTCACCAATCACCAGTTTTTGCAGATGTGGATGGACGGATACAAATTACTGACCCTTGCCTTGTTTAGAAGATTTTACATCATGAACGGAAATCATATTAAACGCTGAGTTATTAACACTAGATAATATAATAATTATGTCGCAGTATTGTATATATAATGTAGCGAATTACATTCTACCTAAGCTGTTACACTCCGCACCGTTTGACCCCGGTCTTGAGCGACCCGGATGATCCTATAGCAGCCGTTGTGTCGGCTGCGCTAGGATCACCGGATCAGTCTAGCTCTTCTGGCTCAGGTACCGCTTTCGGCACCGGTATAGGATACCAGCGTAACACAATCAGACACCGAACCCACCGGCGAGGTCGACGTACCCCCCGTAGGTTAGCTAGAACAGTCGCGACTTTCCATAGGGGCCACTCATCAAGTATAGCCTTCTCGATCTTCTTATCCCGGCAACGCGGCCCAAGCCGAGGCTCGCACCCCAGGGGTGCGCTTGAGCTAGTTGCCTCCCACTTTTGACGGCTGGGCGCCTTATGCATCTGCCCTCCCACCCGGTGACGCTGTACAGGTCGGTAGAGAACAACAGCATCAGCCCGTTCAAAAAAAAAAAACTGGGTCCGTTTTGTTTTATGGCGGGTGAAATATATTATATTATTCCTAATAATCAAACATGATAGAAAAATTTACACTATGAGAAAAAAGCATCTCAACATAGATAGCAAATATTAAACACGATAACTTAAAGCGTTGTATTCATACCTGCTGTCTAGTCATATTGAGATGTAGTTTTAAAACTTCTAAGCCAATATAAACATTGATAATTAACAGGTTGCCATTAAGTGTGTCGATTTTCTCCTGAAGAAGGGCACACACTATTCGTAAGTTAAAATAGATAACACTCATGAATAGTTTAATATCAAAAATACCTTTTATAATTTTTTATCATTTGTTATGTAATCCGCCATATAACACAATGTTCCGTGAAAGTAGCACCTGACTAACTCGATTCAATATAGATAGGTACCCTTTTAAAGGTCAGACAAACGGACAGACGCAGCTGAGGTAGATAGATTCCCGTTGGCACTGTTTTAGGCATGAAATGCTAGACACAATACCTACTTTTACGCTACGCTGTTGTTGCTTGCTGCTTACTGTGACTGCCTCGCGTTATACTCGTACGCTCGCTGCTTATTATTTCTTAACTACCGCCAAAAGGATTATTTTTCTATTTACTAATACTTCTAAAAATGTAATGCTATTCTAAAGCTTACATAAATAACCAGTTCACCTATTTATTTAAAACACAAAGCCTTTTTTAATGTACACTTCTATATTATAATCTTAATTTTCTGTTATTAGTTGCAATAAGCCTGTGTGCTTGCGTAATGATTTGTTATTGCATTATTTATATCACTAGGATAAAATGTACACTAGTGCGTACCAATAAGATGTGTATTTAAAAGTATAATAAAGGTCTTTGAAAATTGAATTGAATACCTACTTTTGATAACCCTCATTTCATAAAGCTGCATGGTAATTAATACTTAAACTAAACATGCAGCGGAGTAACATGACTTATTGATAGCACGATAACCTACTCGAATATGAACAAAAGCAAGTGCCCAGTTTCACTCGTTTAGTAAATTTAAGTTTCATAAAATCATTTCCCAATTAAATCACGCTGTTAATTACTGCACATTCTGCTCTCGGTCGGTTTTAATTAAGCCGCTGTGCGACCGCAAATTTTGTGACCGAAACCGTTTGAAGCGCGCTGTGCAAGCTGGTGACGTGTAAAGACTATGCAGTTTGCAGATTTACGGGTTAAAGCTTTAGAAAATGTAGCTGCATAAAAACTTAAAAAGGGCAAGGGATAAGGAAATTTATTGCATATAATTATCGATTACCATATAAGCAATAAATTTGAATTTCATTAGATTATTGATGTAGGTACCTATAACAAAGAGGAAATTCAATATTCAAAATTAGAATAAAAAAAAAAAAGTCATCGACTGTCATCCAGTTGGTTCCACGAAACATTAAAAGCCTTTTGATACTTCTGTTATGATCAACAAAGAAAACAGGCACAGTACACAAGCCCTATAGCACTATAAGATGTAGTGTAGGAAATTGATGTGGAATAATTGACAAATTGAATATTTTATTTTTGTGAACATTGGACACCGTCGCGACCATAACAACTGCAGTTTATCTATTTAAAAAATTTAATAGAAGAAAATTACAGAAACTTATACACATCTAAAGCTGATTTACTACTTTTATAAATATGCAACGTCCCCTGTGGACTTACAAGTATAGAGCGTAAAGATAGAAGACCTGGAACGCGAGAATGAATTCACAGCAAACATAAATGTGTTTGCTTTCCTAATCGTTGCGAAAAGGTTGTTTTATCAACGTTTAAATTATAATTATGTGTGTTTAGGACTATGCTCTCGTTATTTATTTTGTTATTAGCTTTCCCACGCGGTTTCATTCGCTGTAACGTTGTTACAAGCTTATGTTTTATTTTACGCTAATAAGCGCAATGAACTATGTAATAACATTTTGTTGGCCATAAAAAAAAACAATAGAAATGTCAGCATTTGAACTATCAATTTTGTTTTCACTTTCTTCCGCGTGTATGCTGTATGCAAATGGTGGTGACCCTATGTCAAAATTCTTAAACCGCCCATACGATCCCGACTGACAACAACTGTAGGTATACTTATATGGCAATAAATTACTCAAATACAATTATTATGGAATCGACGACATGACGGCGCGCCTCCACGAAGCAGAGCGCTGTTTTTGATGGATCCCCATCCAAATAACGACCGCAGAAAATAACTTTTCCGATCGGTTATAATAACAAGAACCGGTATATTAAGTGCATGGTTGTATATGTGTGCTACCTGTCAGGTCACAATCGTAAATGATAAGCTGAGCCGTGAAACAAGTTAAAAGCATACAATAACATTAAATTAATTGCATCATAACACACAGACAACCACTCTACTTTCTAAGGCATAACGTGGATATACGTTATAGCAATAACCATTAGAGCTTAATTGGAGATTAAGCAGGCCGTGGGTCGACATCCTCGTCAAAACTGAGGGCCTGTAGAGCAAAAATGTACTGGGGTAAGTGCCCATTTCAGATACTTTCCCAGATATTAAACCCGTTGGATGCTATCTACTTAATTTAAAAAGGTCATGGATATGTTCCTTAAGGCTGGAAAAGGGATTATGAGATCATGCACTTATGTTACAAAATATATAACAAGAACTTGCGTACTTATGTTTAATATAAAACCGTTTTAAATAACATAGCAGTGAAAGCACTTCTACGATTAAATCTGCGGTTGAAGCGGTCCATTCGTTTTAGGATTTATAAAACGAAATGGCGGGGATATTTTTCATGAAAGTTAGTGGATATAAAAACCTTCTTTCCCGTTGCCTAGTCGACAACAAGACATAATATGTGACCTATTAAAAAACTGTGTAAGCTATCACCTTAACCCATTGTTTACGTAAACGTACCTACAGTCTTATTTCCCACTGATCAGCATCTGGATTTCAGATGTTTTAGGTTTTTTACTATAAAAGTATCTGTGCCAAATAATTTTAAGGAGCATATCAATTCATATGTCCTTTTTTTGGCAAATCCGTAGTCTACGCAAGCTTCTATATTCCACAAATGAGCAACTGCAGTTTCCAGACGTAGGCATACCACTCACTGGAAATGCTGTGTCAGTAACCCAAACCCGTGCTCGGCTCCATAAAGGAGCCGGATAGAAGCTGGTAGGGAAAAACTGCACAATACACACCACGTGGGACGTCACAGTGCAGGCCTTACCTCCTGTAAGTAGAATAAGAAGACGCGGTCAATAACACATTTTCGATTCTTAGAATTCTAAAGGAACCGGCCGCTGCCGGCTGCGATTAGTCAGATCTTCATGGAAAATAAAAGACAAAAGACAACATCAGAAAGGGGCCAAGTGGCGAACTGACCATAGTTATAAATAAGTAATAAATAACGCCCAACGATCACACACATAGAACCTGGACCTTAACTAGGATTCCCTATATCTAGGGCCCCAGAAACTAAGAGGACCATTGTCCCATAACTCCCAGACACAGAACAAGTGCGTTTTTATTCCTGTGCACAAATACTTGTGCTGTCGCGGGAATCAAACCCTCCGCCTTCAGGTTATGAGCTGACCTGCTCAACCACATCACAGATACTGTCAAAATTAATTACACACTAAAAAGCATGACCGTAAAAATGACCTAAGTATCTAAAAAGAAGTAAATTATCATCACTAAGTAAGTAAAAAGAACACTATTGGATTTCTACAGTTTTCCGAACAAATTTCAACTAAAGCACACTAGCAAATGTTCCAGCTATTAGTTCAGCGGCGTAAAGTTTTAACTCCCAATTAAGCCCTAACTGTAGGTAATGTGCCCGTAACTCCCCATCGACAGGTTTAATCTGCACACCTAAATGGATTGAGCTGGTGTAATGTATGATCCTATAGGACTATAAAACATTTTTAACCAACTTCTAAAAATGAGTAGGTTTTATGTGACGTATGAAATATGCCACAACGGCGTATTTTTTATTTGTAAACGTATGTTCTCCGATTTCTCTGAGATGTCATGTTTTTTTTTCTTCTGGTTCGTAATATTCTACATACTGGGTGTAATTGAATTCATTAGCATCCTTTAGCACTTAAAAAAAATCCTACTCCCGACACCGGTCACGTGTGGACCAATATTTTTGAAATCTAACGCATGGATTAGGTACCGATAATAACTCCAAAAATGGGAAACCATAACATAAAAAAATTGGAGATGGGATAACTTACTTAATCAACCGCTACAGTATAAGATGAAATTAAAATTATGAAGTAATATTTTTAGTTATTACATACAAGGTAAAAAAAAACTATTTAAAAATATCAAAATCGTTCGTGCCAACTACGTAAGGCGCCGGCAAACTTTATACTTTTTAAATCTTAAAATAGGATGCACCCAGTATCGCCTCTGTCTTCTTCTGCGACGTCTAAATCTTCGGTAAAAAATCCAGAAGCAAATTGCCTCCTCCACGTCCATTGTCAAGCAAAGATGTTGATACCAGACTGCCGCGCGTACAAATGCCGTCATGTGAATATGCTCCAAACGCGCAACTTCGCGCGATCATGTGAACTTAGCTAAAGAGCAACCTAGCATTAGGATTGGGCGAAACTCCGGCATAATATGGTAGGTATATATGGGTGGGTAGTTCCCATCTGTTTTACTATTTGTTCTACCAGTAGAACAAGTAGGAAAAAAAATCACGTCTGTTCTACTAATAGAACAAGTAGGAAAAATAAGTCTTGGTTGTTCTACCAAAACAAGAAGTGATAGAAAACGTGTAATCTGTTCTACCAATAGAACAAGCAGGAAAAATATTTCTCGGTTGTTCTATTTGTGGAGCAACATTTACTGGTAGAACAAGTAGGAAAAGTAATTCAGTTTAATCTAGCCCAGGCCCGTTTGGTCGCTGGTACACCTATAGGTACTAGTACCAGGGTTGCATCAATTAAGAAGAGGTCAAGTTGTTCTACTATTAAATGAATGGATAAAACGGCGAATGGATTCAAGTGCTAGTGCACCTGCCTCTCCTCACCATCATCCATCCATCTTTTTCTCTTGTTTTCCTCTCTCCCTTTTCTCTTCTCCGGTAGGTATAGGCTAAGGAATGGCTCGTTGCTGACGATGTGTTACCATAGTACCCTTCCCTTTCCGGTAACCTTCCAAAAGCTCTGTCATATCACAGTAAATATAGCAAATCGGCTTCAATATAGATGTCAAAAAAGAAATAGTCCCTTAAGTGAAAGCAACATGGAAATCGAAACGGTGAGTGAAACCAAGCACTATCTTGCAGGGTAACGACGTCGTCCCAGTTGAGAGAGCGTATTGACTTACAGAGTGTGACAAAAAAACTGCGATAATAAGAGGCAACCTCTTTATGGTACATTTGTAAGGATTTGACTCACGTAACAGTTGCGAGTTAGATCCCCAGAAATATATGGGTCATAGGTCTACTTGGTAGTGTTAAACACATTATTGACCTGAATATTATATTTTCTTTCAACAGTTTCCACATCAATTCTTAGTCGATATTGTCATCGTGGTCCTTGATTTTTGGGTAACTACCTTTATTTACACATTCACTATTTCAGTTTTAGTGAAGGAACATAAAACACAAAATCCTACTTAGTCAAGTTTTTACGACTCACAACCCCCATTTGTTGCGGCCTAAAGCAGGTACAGGTGGGTAGGTAGGCGTGCTATGTTTTTCTTTGTAGCTTTACCAGCCACACTCCCACATTCGACATTGAGGTCAACAATACAAAGCCAGACTGGAAAAGTTTGAGATGGAGTTAATTTCGTCGGCACGTGAGAACCGCAGCACTACTATGGGTATCTCACATGATTCTCGTCTTTCCGAGTGCGTAATAACTATGTTTGGTAGAGCTTTCTGCGAAGTATAATAAGCAGGGTTTTCTTTATTGCCCCATATTTCAAGTTTGGGCAAAATATAATATTTCTGCTAGTTCTGGTTTTGTTAATCAAACTATAGGTTGCTAAACGGATTTGGCTTTGGATTTGGTATTTCGGGGCACTGGTTTAACTGCTCTGTCCAACTACTCGGACCATGGGCCTTCGCTAAGGGCAGATAATATGTCTTTTTGCCCCACTATAAGTACTGTTATGGGCTAGCTACAGTCACACGCACAAGAACAAGAGTGCAGGTTTTAGGTATTCGTCAGTATGACACATACTGGGGCCTGTCACCTCCGAGCGTGATTCAAATGATGACCTACTGAATCTCTACAGTACAAATTGTATTATAGCGATTCATTTTAGATCTTCAGTTGAATCGCGCTAAGAGGTCACAGAGCATTCATCATCTATCAGACAGAACCACTGTACGATCTCTGCACGAAAGCTAGAGTTCGCTTGGCTCGAGAGAGGTACTTTTTAAGGATTGTGTCAAAATAAGAACACCGTGTTAAATTTCATCAACAATCTCAGCAATTATTAATATAAGGTTCTTACTGACCTAAACACGGCGGAGAATGTCACCTCCGCGTGCTTACTTTTCCTGTGGTGCCATTTAGTTTAGTTTTCGGAACTAACTACTAGTATGGGTTAACTTAACTAATAGGTATACTAAAGAAAATGCTTCTACAACCACATAGGGTTGGTCATGAAGTTTTTAGTGATACGATTGGTACAGGTTGTCATTACATTCACGTCAATTTGTTGTTAAAAACTTGCCTTGGTTTTTAAAAGCTACCGAGTTCGAGATTCGTAGTATTTACCTAAGTGCTGACCTAACAAAGTGTGCTCTACCGTAGTCAGGTAGGTACCTATACTCTACCTGTTTAATGCTCTCAGTACTCTATGTGTTAGTGTTTTAACTTGAACAAAATAGTTATTTGTTATACTAGGCTGCAAAGTTGGTTTTTGGCGCGAGTACTTGAATTGAAACCTGAGCAAGCGAAGGATTCTAGGATTGAACCACGAGCGTAGCGAGTGGTCCAAATGAATAATCCTGAGCGTAGCGAAGGTTTCAAAGGTACGAGACGCAGAAAAACTTTGCTGCCGAGTGCAACACACAACTTTTCACCTCACTACAGCGAGGAAAATGCAAGAAAACAGCTAAAAGGATAAAAAAAAGATTAGTTTTAGCTTATTAATTTAGCTATGTGTGGCGGTAACGCTTAACATCCGGTAAACGACTAGCTCGTCACGTTATTCATGGAAAACTAAAGAAAAGGTGTTTTTCATCCAATTTCCATGCAGTCACCGCGTATTGGTTATATACTCTTTGGTGCTGGACAGTGCGATTATTCTAAAAATGATGTTGGTAAACGAGAAAAAGTTGGTATCTTTTAAGAGGTAGTCTGTGGTATTAATGAATTTTTTAGTGGACTGGCAATATCAAGAAGGTTAAATTCGGGCAGATCTGTGATCAAATCCTCAATTCTTGACGAGAAATTTATTGAATAGAAACGTTCGAATTTTAAAAACACTTTCCACGCTAGCGATTAAAATGCGTTTTTGCGCCCAGATTTTGAATGACAAAGAGAATCTTTCCGAGCTAGTGAGGTGAAAAAAATAACTGCTTTTAGTACAAGCTGTGTCTGTATTAGGCTATTATTACTTGTAATAATAAGTCGTCTTTGGTATAATATTTGTTGACAAATGTATAACTGGAAAAAGCAGATTTAGCGAACGATTTGTTGTTGTAAGTGACTTTGTTTTTAACAAGTGGAAATAATCTAGGAAAATGTACAAGTTCTATCGACAAAAAGGTGAGCGAACCATTAGATGTCAAGATAAAGACTTAAGGAATGAGTGACACAGAGGAGGATGCTGCCAGGAAAAATAGAAGCGAAAAGATTGACATAGCTGCTAAATAAATCTCTCTGAGGAGGTTTCCTTTCCCCAAATAGCAGTGAAATGGTATTAGAAATCGACTAAGTTCGTATCGCACCAAACGCATAGACTTTCAAAGACAGCATAACAGTAACACAACATTACCTAGGTACTCACCTAGGTAATATTACTAACGTAAGTACTGAAAACAGGGTGAAGAATACTGAGTCAGAGGGAAAGTGGTCTTGACATGCATGCCCTTATAATATAAACATGACAACAATTATTACAATTAGATTCCTGCCATCCTAACTCATGGACTTATACCTGCACTCCTGCAATAAAAATATTTCATTGACTCCTTTCCAAACCTGATGATTTTGAGGCTCAAGGGACAAATTTGAGGCTGGCCTCAAAAGGTTCTGTTACTTTGTCAATGCAGAGCAATCCATTATGTGCCTCATGTGCATGTGCACTGATAATGTCAAACATGAAGAAGAACATCACAAACATGAAGAAGAACATCACAAACGAACTGACCATGAGGTCCTTAGAGTCTCCTGAGTGATTCGTGAATGCCGCTATTAATGGCCCCCTGAGTGATAACTCTGTGAGGAATAATTTATTGAATCTTTTTTTTCTTGTATTTTGGCTCTACACATAAGTGTATTTAGCCAGTGTCAAGTATTGTAATTTTTCATCGTGTTATAGAATATTTCACGTAAAGTCAAGTCTTAGTCAATGGGGTTAAAAACTGAAAGCTAATCGTAGGTGGCGCCACTGTTGAGTGATCCTAATCGCCGCTGTATTGCGTTTTTGATTCTTTGTGCTTACCAGCGAATTCAATTCTAATACTACAAAAATGTATTCAACATGGAGTGTTAGGCAGTTAAAAAAACAGTTGCGGAATAGAAAAGCATCTACTACTGGAAAAAAGCACATAACCTTGAATATTTAGTGTGCTCCCAATTTTTTTTTCGTAAAGCTTTTATCCATTGTTTTCTCCATTTGATATCTTTAGGGAATACATGGACTCCCGTCTTTTTGCAATCCAAAGCTGAACACAACGTCATATTAATGAAATAAATTGAGTTATTTTTATTTGTTTACAAAATTATTATGGAGGATGACAGATATTTGTCAGATTTAGGGAACACTCAACAGTGCTGCCATCTGAAGTGAGCAAAAGTCAGTTTTTTACCCCATTACAGTGTAAATCATGCCTTAGAAAGTGGTGGCAACTTTACTAGAAGCTTCTATGGAATTTTGGAAGCAACACGAAAAACCACGTTTCACTACATTATATCACTTGCCCACACTCATGCTCGTAATTTAAAAAAAGCACTTAAATGAGTAAAACGCCACCAATTTTCAACATTAAAACTGCAATAAGCACAAGTTTTGAAAAATAATACAATGCAACGACGTGAACTTTTCCGCGTTCCCTCCAAAACTCTTACTGAATCTTCTTGGATTACTGTTGCCCAAAGATGATACAAAGGGGTAGGATTTCTGCAAGCTCTGCAATATATGGCAGATATGCGTCTTATGGAACTACAAATCGCCACGATTACCACTACCAGTAACTCAGCTGAAGACGCTAAAAAGAAATATTTCAGGAACTCACTTTAGCAGTCACAAAGCTGCGAGGAAGAAAATATAAAAAAAACGAATTAAGAATCTCCTTTTTTTAAGTCTGTACAAGGCAGCATGATTTGCCCTGAAATCTAATGGAAAAATTAATTCGGTCAAAAATAACTGGATAAAATAGCCCAAACATTAATAAAAAAAGGTCTTATTTTAATCAAACAATTTCCACAACATCATATTCAGTCAAATACGTGATGATTGGTCGATCGGATAAATTTATTGATATTATGTAGCCGTCTTATCTCAAACCTCCAAGGCCTTAAGGAATTGGTATTCCGATCATTTCGGCGCCAATATCCATACCGAAGTGGCATCAATATCTTCATTTCTATTACCCGCTGATATTACTGTTAGTACTGAACAGTGCAATAGAAATTCCTTTTTCATAAAAACTCGTTCAGTCGCACCTGGTGGGACAGTGAGGTCATGCCATTGTAATGTTCCCTAGGATCCTGATAGTGGTGTACTGTATTGTGAGAACAAAAAGTCCGGTCTTGTATTTTTTAAAAGGAATACTGAATACTGTACCTTTTAAATAGTTTCTGAACTAAAAGTAGAGTTTCTAACGAACCTATCGTCGTATCATGGTAGCCTACCTATATTAAAAAGAGAATAAAATAAAAAGGTAACAAAAAAATCCTGCTAAAGACAATTGAGTTTTCATTGAACTAACGAGACCAAGACTCGGTAGTTCAATAAATAGAACTGTCAACTGAACTACTGAGACTTTTTAGTATCAGTAATTCAGTCAATTGAACTGTTTATTGAAGTACTGAGAATAGACAACTTTGTCAGTTGTACTATTATTTATTCTGTGGCTCTGCTTATCACATCGCTTAATGAGATCCTACATTATCAGATAAACAAACATTTTTAACCTCTTTCTCTGTGCTTTTACTTGTTTTTATATTTTATGTTTCGTTAATCTCATTAAATTTGATCTATCGTGGATCTTTAGAATGGATAAAAACGTTAGACCTACAATATTCAAAACTTCAAACTGTATCTTGTGAGAAACACGTATCACTAAATCCAATATAAATTCATAATACTATAAAAAAAGTATATACTGCGAAGAAAAAGAAACCATTAGATACATTTTTGTCTTTGAAAACAAACACAATGAGAAAATTAAATCTCCCCAGATCCATCATCGTGGATCTGGCCTCTAGCCATCTACTGAAATTGAACGGATTATTATTATGAGTGAAGTGGAAAACGATTCTAGGAATACAACCAGGAATACAACCATTCTCAGAGTGTATGTGAGTATATACCGGGAATGTCTTCGCTAGCTATAAAGAAAATTTTAGAACCAATAACCTTTCCGAAGGGTGGCATGGACGGCTAAAAAAAATTTCCATTAAACCAACACAGTATCTATTCATTGAGTTATGAAAGAAATAATCACGCTTTCAAGACAGGAAATTAAGAAGAGAAAAGAGACCAAATTCATTGAAAAGGAAACCAGCGTGATAAAAAAAATAACAAACAGACGTTACAGCGACAATGACCAATGAGATTTCTATAATCGAAACGGTTGTGCAAAGTAAATTTCATATTGAAAACAAAGTTAAATAGAAGTGTAGAAATATTCTGCCTGTTTTGGAATTTTAATTGATTTCAAGGGCCATTTGACTTGTATTATATATTTTGATTCTTCGTTATAATACTTTCGTTTATGGTTTTCACCGACCGGGTGCCCCGAAGCATAGCAGCATACCTACGCATGCGAATGTTCCGACCAGATTCCAAGCTATGTAAATTCAATGATCTGTCCAACCCACAATATACTTTACACCGAAAACAATCGTAACGTGAAAATCATACTTTGTTCTAATTTTAGTACCACTTGCAATTTTATTTCCACCTGTGCCCCCCTGTTTAACTTATAAAGCCTGTAACCTTTTGGCGTATAGCTAATCCGTCGCATCCAAGAATCTGCCAATTCTATGAATCTGTCCAACCCAGAATCTGTCCAACACCAAACAATCGAACCATGAGCCCTAGATATTTTTTAATTCCTCATTTAAACACTGGAAAGAAAAAAGTTCAACTTAATAAATTGAACTGAATTAAAATGATGATGATGATGATGATGAAAGCACTTTTATTCTTAAGCTCATCATTAAGCTTTCTAGATTAAACAGTAAATATATGATTAAATTAGATGATGATGAAATCAAGTCTTGGAAATGAAAACAATATTAAAAATCCTTTTCCCATCACTAGTGCACACGAATGCAATGGTCAGACACGTTGGGCCGTTATGACCGGACCCGCTACGTGCCTATGTTCTACGGACAGTACGTGATGTCTTTTTTACGTAAACGTTACGTTAATATTACGGATTACGTTTCGTTACAGCTGTCATTTTGGGGAAGGATGACGATATTAGTTGTATTGTGGAAAATTGAACGAGCCAGCGATACCACTATTATAAGTTAGGTACGTATACTTTTTGCGTATCATATTAATTATTTAGGTATTGGTTTTTTTATTAAGAACGAGTATAGCTTAGCACAACAAATATTGAACGCTTATTGGTTGTCTATTGATCATCGGCTGTCTTCAACAACGCGTACAGTATATGGTGTTCACTTAACACGAGTTCAACAAACGTATGAGAAGCCGGGGGCTATAGGGAAATAAGTGCGACCTTAGGAGCTGTCAAAGTTTAGTGTAGACGAGCATCAGTTACTTTGGGTGGAATTTGTAATTATTTTATACTTATACTTATAATCAAACCGAGAATCACAAAATTCGAGAACTGACTGTGCGACCACCAACCCGCACGTCAGCGTAGTGGGTTATGGATACACTCCCTCCATGTAAGAAAAAGCCAATGTCCCAGCAGTGGGAACGTATTGAGCTGATGACGTGATAACGAGTCGATAACTGGTTAAGGGAAATATGGACTTTTTGTCCAAAAATCCTCTCCGACAAGCAAAGAAGACGCAAAGGGGATTTATGGATTTAAAAAAGTCCGAAAAACCCTCTTCGCCAGGGATTGTCGAAGGGGATTTCTGGAACCCGCCAGTTGGTTTGGTTCACTTCTTAAATTTTCCATTTCCAAAATTGTCATCTTAATAATTCCTAGGAAGTGGACAAATTTTCGTCATTCGTCATCAATGATGAAGACTTACCCTACATCAATTTAAGACATCATTTTCAAAAAACGCCATGCTTTAAGATGAAATCTAGACCAAGTTCTAGACCGGTACATCAACAGCCCAAGGGGTTTTGTACCTACACAATATCGAAAGCCATTTTAGCGAAACGCGAAACATCATTCAAAACAAGCTATAGAGTTGGGTCTGCCTATTGATAATTAGGTAAATGCTGTTTGAAAATTAGGTAAACATGATAGCAAATTAAGCCGCGGTAGAAACGTAGTGAAACCCACGTTGTAAAACAAAAGAACTATCGTACGCCGCGTTCGGTGGAAACGGGGCTTAACATGACCTAGCGGTCACGTGTTTGAGATATCACCTTGTAAGGTGGACCTCGAAGAGCAAATTGTCCCGAATGTAAAATTTACACTTAGAAAGAAATGTATGAAAAAAAGAAACGTAGAAAATTAAGTCCTAATTTTCACAGTGCCCCGTTTAGTATCGTCTGACCCTTTTTTGCTGTTCCTAACCTAACCCACTACCGAGTCAGGTTTTCGGGCCAGGTTATTAATAAATCAAATACCTAGGTAATAATGAACATGATTGAAATAATAATTATTATAATATAATTACCCGGCGAAAGAAAAAAAAACATTCGACGTATATACCAAAGACACCAAAACACATGAAAATGGTTGGCAGGGCAAGAAGCACAAAGAGAACACAAATATGGCGGAAGCACGTTTTCCCGATGGTCGCCTGTCGACGACGCCGCTAAAGATTATCACCAGTGAATAGCTATTCCGACAGAGCCATCGTTTATCATGATTAGGCTTACGGCCTTTCGACACAAGACTATCAACGTTCAGATAGATAAAAATATAACAAATGTATAGCACAACATGGAAAACCGTAGAAAATTGTTTACCACATTAGAAAAACTTGCATCATCAATAAACAATATTCTGTATTTCCATTTACCAACTTCTCTGTCACCGTTTTTCTTTTGTTTCTTAAAAAAGACTTTGACAGTTCACCAAAGAGGTCTAAGTTTCTTTTTAAATTTCAATAAAGAGTAATAGGCACAACTCAAGAAAGTTAAATCCTCTTTCGTAATGTTCATTTTGGCTGGCTTATGCTTTTGAGATCATACCGCCATGATAACACCTCAGTTAATTCTTATTAAATATCCTGGACACAGAATTTAAAAAAATGACGCACCACAAAGTGTATTTTTTTCGTGCTCTGTGATCTAGGATTTGTCTTAGACTATCCATCACATAGTCCAGCTTGGGTATGCTCAGATTTTAATTGTTTTAGGGTTCTGTGTTTCTTTACAAGGAACCCTTTAATAAGTTCGTCAGACTGTCCGTCTGAATTCTTTGCAGCTCTATAACATCCAAGGTTATAAACGTACATGGATAAAATTTTATACAATGGTTGGTGAGTATTAATGAAGAGCGATGGTGGGCGAGAAGTAGCATGTGCGCTTCGCAATCTTACGGCACCGGGTTCGATCCTCGGCCCTGCCCCAATGACTTATCTAGTAAGTTATGTGACGTTTTCGATGCCATCGCTCCGTGCCTCGGAGAGCACGTTAAGCCTTCGGTCTCGGTTGTCATAAGAACAACTATGGCAATCGTTACGGGTAGTCAGAAGCCTGATAGAATCTGACGCCTGATCTAACCATCCCTGTTACTGGTTCAGATTCAGATTCAGATTCAGATATTTTATTGCTTCCATAGTGTACATAGGTGGAATAAGTATAAAATTAATTAAGTAGGCTCATTATGGACCCCGTAAGGCGCAGCAAATTCCTTATGGGTTGCGAGGTCAGATGGCAGTCGCTCGTGTAACTTGAGTAGCTCGCTACTACGGGTTAGATTGGGAGCCAACCCCAATAATAAATGGGAAAAGACAAAGAGGATGATGATGTGGATGATGATTGGTGAGTATTACACCAATCATCATCAATTTTTGTTTTCATATTTTGTTATTATTGTATTGTTTTTATTGTAATTACACTTATTACTTATTAATACTCACCAATCACCAAAAAATAAAAAAAAAATTTAACATAACATTTTTTTAGTGTTAAAGGGATAGCTCTTTTCCATAGATGCATGTATGGGAGTTAGGAACTGAGGTGACTTTGAACGGTGGCGTCTGTATTTTCCTAAAAACTACAATCTAATCTAATCTATCGAGGAGATCCGCAGGAGAACTAAAGTGACCGATATAGCTCTTAGAGTTAGTAAGTTGAAGTGGCAATGGGCAGGCCACATCGCTCGTAGAACTGACAACCGATGGGGAAGAAAGGTTCTCGAGTGGCGACCACGAACCGGAAGACGCAGCGTAGGCCGGCCCCCCACTCGGTGGACCGACGACCTGGTGAAAGCCGCGGGGAGCCGATGGATGCAGGAGGCGAGCAGCCGCTCAAGGTGGCGTGCTCTGGGGGAGGCCTATGTTCAGCAGTGGACGTCTTCAGGCTGTTGATGATGATGATGATGATGACAATCTAAAGTTTTCAAATCGAGAGTAAACAGGTATCTTCTAGGATCTAGGCAAACGTGTTACATCTTACCGCATCGCCACTGATCACCATAAGTGGTTAAACCATTGACTATAAATCCAGGGTCAAACACAAGCCTATCAAACAATAAAAAAAAAAACAGATTAATTTGTAAAGGAAAATTTTAATCACGATCGGGATACACGATGCTATAAAAATATATAAAATAAATCTTATCAAAATTAATAATACTTACAAGTTTTTTCAACATTTTCATGACAAAAACACGGCTTAAAACCAACGAAAAAGAAAATAAGAGGACTAGAAACATGTGAAAGTTATTATTCTCTTGATGATTCCGATGTCTACAACACATAAACATTATGGAACAGAGGAGTACCTAATTAGTGTAGGTATTGTTTCTCTCTATTGAAATTGAAAATAGCCAAGATAAATCAAGAGAAAACACTGAAGGGGTATAAATAAAAAAAAAGGAATAGGAAAAGTGATACATCATGGAGGTCCATAGGTACTGTATAGTGTATACCTCCAGTGTACTACATATATAGAAACAAACCCAACCTAGGTACATTGGATGTCAGAAACAAATTTATTCGAGCGATTAATTATTCTGTGACCAAAGAAGACAAAGGACCTGTACAAAATAGGCACGGTCAAGGAAAAAGGGATGCACGTACAAGCCTTGTGATAAATTAAGTAGCCAGCAACCTTCCTCCCTATAAGGTATTAATTATTCTATCTTAAGGCTTACGTTACGACAAGAAAAACGACCAACTCAAAACTACAATAAAAAGAGCTTGGCCTAGCGTACGCCCTTAAGGCTTATGCTAGGCCAAGCCAAAGTCACAGAACAGATATATAGTACTAGGCTAAAGCGGTGATGAGTCGGGGGGCCGAGCGGCAGGGGCGATCTAAGTTAGAATGGTTCCAACGCGCAATAGTTTAGGTAATTTATTATTACACTGAATATAATGGGTATTTTAAAAATCCACTTTACATAAGCCCCCATTATATTTAGTTCAACTACTACACAAAGTTTCATGATCTTATTTAAAGTATTCATTGAATAATCGCTGTTTATTTGTACAATTTGGAGATAACTTTGTAATGTTTTTCTATCGAGAAAAGTTTATTAATACGTGTTTTCACTATAAATTTGCAGTAGCATTAGTCCTGAATTTTACCATATATTAATTTGAATGTCATTGTTGCAACATTGTTGACAGGACACTGCCTCATGCTAAGCCATTTTAAGCATTTTGGCGTTGTATAGACTCTTAACCTCACCTCTCAGCGCAATTCAATTCAAGATCTAAAGTGAATCGCTATAATATATACAATACAATTTTTACTGTAGCGATTCAGTTCATCATTATCACTTTACTAAATCTTCATTTGAATCACGCTATGTGAAAGGCCCCTGAAATTGTCCTACTAAAATTATAAATGCGAAAGTTGTGTGTGTGAATATTTCTTACCTTCTATCTCAGCAACTACTAAACTATATTTGGTGAAATTTGGAATGCAGATAGCTTATACGCTGGATAACTCGAGTAGGAAACTCGGTACAACTGATTGGAACAAAGCTTATTGTATTCACCAGATTATGTAGTACCATTGGAAGCACCTTATATTGTTATAGTACAACTGGTACTGATTCAACGCACTAGTATCACATAGCGGAAAAACATACAATTCTGCATTTCACTTGTCCTATATATTTCAATTTAAATTGAACATAGACACTGAAAAGCTTTTGCATGTTAGTATATTCGCAATGCAGGTACGATAAGATCACTAGTGGCCAGTATAAGCGACTTCACAATGAAAAGAGAACAAAAATAGTGCAAAGGGTATTACTTTGTGAAGCAGTAACTTTTTCAATCGAATTCTAGTTTCTCCGTGTATTTTCTGCGCAGACTTGCCGTGCGACACAGAACTGTCGAGAAATAACTACATTCCGATCGTATTTAATTTTCAATTTACTTTCTTTAGGAAATGAAGCCAATTATAGTTCTAAACTCTAGTTAATTGGTGCTGACAAAACTCAAAACTCAAACCCAAAAATCTTATTGCAAATGGGCTATTATTAGCACTTTTACAAGTCAAAATTAGCTAAAGTAAGTATTAAAAATACAAAAATAAATTTTTGTACATACTAAGCCTTAGAGTATAGACTAAAGCATAGAGAGATCATCAAAAAGATATTATATTTGTATTGCTCACACGTATCGCTACGTCAGTGGTGAAGGAAAGAAACAAGCATATAGTAATTAGATACGCTTGCGATAAGCACCATACCATTTTTTTCGACTCGAGTCAACTGTTATTTCTACACAAATCTGTCAGGCTCATTCAGATCATATAAAAAGTATCCAAAAAAAGTGGTACGCTTGACGCATAATCAAGTTCTCTCTATGCTTTAGTCTATACTCTAAGTACTAAGCCAGCATAATTTTAGGCAACATTACATAGTGCTTAATGCCAAAATGTTATATAGCAAGCCTATTACGATACGAGTTTAAAAAAAAAAGAAGTTCTCCTTCCCACAACAGGTGCAAGCAATCCGGCACAAAGCAGAATAGAAAACTCCGATCCGTAGCTTCGATTGCAATTTTAATTAGCTTATCAGCTTTATTAGCTTTATTAGCTTATTTTGTTTAGCTTTGTTTAGCTTGCTTTTTTTATGAGCTTTTTTATTTTTTTTTTTATTTTTTTTTTTTTTGTTTTTGTTTTTTTTATCTTACATTTTACAGTTAGCGTAGAATATTCAATTCTTAAAGTTTTTCGTAATTTGCAATTGCCATGTAGCATTATACGACTCACTCGTGGGCAATGAACAGTGGGCCGTAGACTATGTTTCATGAAATTCGGGTCACTGAGTGACGGGAGCGCAGAGAATAATTTAAACGGGTCTAACCAACGACACTCTGATTTATATTGGGTCGAAGAAAACTCCAGCCGACGCGGTAGAGATTGAAAATGTTAGAATTGATCCTAGTTTTGATCACGAGAAATATTTGATAAAATCGTTTACGTCTAGAAGGGAATATGTCCACCGTATGATTTTAGTAGTTAAGGTTAAATTTTTAATTACCATAAGTAATTATTCCAAGCTTTGTAAAATTTCAATAAAAAAAAAACATTAGCTGGAAAATGTCCTAGTGCATCCAACAGCCATCCGCGGTATTAATAATTATAAATTACTGAGCTATTTTTTGTAACCTCTATCATTTCTTTTGCTCTACGATCCATGTATACATATCAGAACACGTACGATGGTGGAACCTGATGAATTTATTATTATGATTTCATTTATTCGTGTCTCTTTTTGCCGCATCCTGTCACCGTGGAAGTTTCCGTACAAGTTAATAGTATGATGTATTAGCTTTATTTATTACCATATATAGCTATGCCCCACGGCTTTATCGGTGTATATATTTTTTAAGTTAACAAAAGTTTTACTCCTTAGAGCACTGAAAAGTCTAAGTAAAGATATTTGAATTTTACTGGCATTTATGTTGAAGCTAAAAAGGGTTTTCCGTTTTTGTATAGGAATAGGATTGAAGGGTTTTTTTAGTTGCCGTTGGTTCCCGTGGGTTCCATAAAAGCTGGCTTCCAAAATCCAGGAAATGGGGAGCAGTAGGTACATTTTCCGGCTAATGATGATTTGTTACAAAAGCTCTGTAGTGTGGTGGAGATGGTTGTGAGGTGGCAAGTTGATGGATAGTGACATAATTTAGATCGCGTATTTAGCCTAGATTAGCAAATTATAGCCACAGCGAATGGCATTTAAAACACGAAACGCCCTCGGTGGAATGAGTAAGTTCAAGAATGGCTGCAACATTGGCGGTGGCAAAAACCCGGCGAATGACAAAGAGTTATATGTATTGATGTCATTAAAACTAGCGTGGCGCGACATTCGACCAGCACTTTTGAAACACGAGAGACTGTGATGACCGTGCTGGTTAACTGCAGTACCGTACTGGCAGCGATGGGCCACACAGTATTTTGCACTCAAACTTAAGCTGATAGCTAAACGAAAAGCCAATTTACTAATTTAATAATTTGATAAAACTATTTTACCTAATAAATGGATATTATTATAAGAAAATTTTAGTAGTTAATGTAGAAACTCTTTTTAATTGACCGTGTACAACCGAATCGAAGAACTTCTGTTTTTAACGGCTGTCAGCTCCAATTGGAAAGGGTACTTGAAACTATCGAAATGTTGGAGTTTTGGGCTGAGTCCGGATCGCAGTAATAATCTGTTGCTTAGCTCGTTAGTTGCGCCCGGGCGACAAGTTATTGAGAATTATTGAGACCTGTATTGAACTTTCTGGTATCGTGCTTTGAACTGTTTTTTAGACTTCATGATGACTTAGGTTATTTAACCTGCTTTATTTAAAAAAAACATGCAAAGTGAGCGATTTTTTTTTCTTTTAATGATATTATTATTGTTAACTACTCAACTCAAATGCAGTTCATTCAAATGTTCAGGTAAAAGTAGTCACGTTTTTACGTCATAGCAAAACTTAGTTAGCCTTAGAAGTAGCCCGCGATTTCACCCGTGTTTCATCATACACTCTTTAACACGCCATTTGACTCCCTAGTCAAATGGCGTGTTAAAGAGTGTATGATGTGTATGAACATTTTTCTAAGGGTAGAGAAGAATTTTTAACAACGCTTTCATTAGCATTTTCTTCACCCGTTTGTTACGTTACCGCGTGACGTCACCCGCCACATAGCAGTACAGGCATCACCTGAACAATGCGCTGATGCTGCATATAGTATTTTATGTCGTTTTAGGTATCATTTGCTTTATATAAGTACTCCGGTTCCGACCTTGGAGCCGGAAGCACCACCTTAGATTGTAGGAATATTAGAATACTACTTCATGTAATATTTTATATTCAAATTATAGATTAAAATAGTTATAGAATCCATATTGGTTTCTCTTCTGCATCCTCCACCTGCAGCTTCCGTAACTCGTTTACTAGTTGTTATTATTATGAAGAACTTTATTATGGCATCCCCACAGCTGTACTACGGGCTCACCATAATATTATGCAGTGATAAGAAAAATTGTCTGATGAGCAAAGCCGTAGGTGAAGTCAGAAATAAAAACAGTAAATGACAATCGAAATACTCCAATCTGAAACACCCATGTACACCCTAATGCCAGCTAAATTGGTTTGCGTCGAATCACTGATTGTTCGGACCGTTTTGTTGCCAAGTTCGAACTTAATTACTAAACACGTAAACAAAATACCGTATACCAATATGGTAACAATGGTCTTTCGAATAAAGAACATTTGCGAGATATTTGCAATAAAGATATGCATAGATTTAAATAAAAAAGTGCATGAAGATATAAATTATAGCTTCTCGAAAGTGAATCGCATAAATTAGGTGCAACGCGTACAAACAACAACTTACCGTGACAAAGAAATAATTATATAGCAATAAGTAAACAGTAGAGCGCAACGCAAAAGTCACAGGGAGAGCCAATATAATTATCTGCTTATTAAAAACTCATTAGTAATGATGCGTTGGTGGAAGCTAAGCTCCACAGCTTAGAGCACTGACGTAAAGTTGCCAGTTTATCGGTTTTTTATAGACTGCATTTTGGAGAGTGTGCGAAGGAATTACACGATGTTATTCCTCCATCCCCCTTCTTTTACCGGACATCAAGGCGCACAAAAATACGGCACCCATATATGGTTCAAATTCCATCAACCCGCACTAAGCGTTTTGCTATGCACTTTATAGTGCGAACAGCCAATTAGTGGAACACCTTGCCGGCATCCTTGTTTCCAGCTAAATATGATCTGGATGTCTTCAAGTCAAGAGTGAACAGGTATCTTCTAGGCAAGCATGCACCATCGTAGACTGCGTCATCACTTTCCATCAAGTGAGACAGTGGTCAAATGCTGTGCCTATAAAGAATATTAAAAAAAAATAGAACATGTTTATCTACTATTTTTAAAACAGTTGAAATTATGGAAAGTGTTTCTTTTTATCGAAACAATAGAGAAACCAAAGAAAATTTAGATTGTTTAAGACTGTCTGTCTCACTTATCCTGGCTGTCTATAAAACATTTTAGTAAAATAGCAGTTGATAGATTTTTCGTAAGCTTTTCCCCATGGAACCCTAAAAGGAAACGGAGCTGGGAAAACCGCGACGTACAAATCCTGGTACGAATAAAGAAAAAAGAAGATTTCTGTGAAATGCTTTTTTCTTTCTCCGCGACGGTAAAAGGCTCAAGTTTGAAACTGTTTTGCATAAAACCTGAGATGCGTAATGCATTTTTAAATGGCGAGATTACAACGTTGCAGTCATGGTAATGCAATAGGCGTTGAAGTCTTGAAACATCGTGATATATTGTAGAATACATATTGCCATATATTTTCAATGTAGTTTTTAGGTCGATATTAATCTTAGAAATTCATAATATAATGTATAGGATGTCCTGTACATTATATTATTAATATGTAGTTTTTCATGACTTTTTACTAAAGTCTTCTCACTTAAATTATAAATTTAGTTTCAGAGAGACACAAGAATAATTTCAACTTCAAACTAATTTTGAAATTAGTTCTTTGGCCTCTCGTTAGACTTCGTTGATTGTCGGCCAAAAATATGAAATGTATAATAATATAACCTAAAAGCGTTTTCTGAATTTTAAGAGATCGTTTTAATTTCAACTGCGGGAATTGCATAATTTTCGACGCAGTTATACAAAATATTATTATGCTTCAGAAATATTACGTTTTAGTTTCGTCGGCATTCATAGTTTTGATTCTCTGTTTTCTTATGCTACATTTAAAGAAAAAATGTTGATATATCGTATTTTCCTAAGAAAAATAAGTGCACATATTGTAAGTATACAGTAATTTAATGGTGCAATACGCTTACAATACGCTTATATTATTAAAGTCTAATATACCTACCTAAATTATACGTCATCGAAGAATGAATAAAAGTAGTAATATGTGTAGGTACGTATTTTGTGTCGTATACTTTTGTACACCTACATATCTTAGCGTAACATAATATTGGAAAGGTGCATAATAATAATGTATCATTTTCTAGAGTCAATTTGGAAAAAAGGACAAGAGTGAGTTGTTTTGCAACTTCACCACTATTGTTTAGGAAAAAAAACCTGCAAAGTGTTGGACGTACGTGTACGTCCAACACTTTGCAAGTTTTCATGCTTACTGTTTTTTACGCTATTATAAAGCCTTCGATTTATCATGACATTTGTAATTTGCAGTTTAATATGACATAATGCCCGTCAGCACTAATGTTTGATAGCTGCGAGATTTAGATTTATCTCTTTTTCTCGTACCTACTGCAAACAATTTAGGTAGGTATGTCCTAGAGTCCTAGAGAGATAATTGCGAAGTTAAGAAATGTCCAACTCCAGAGTTCCCGGGCATTAATCACACATTAAAGCTGTTCTATAAAGTGTATAAGCAGCTTATCGATTACGTTCGGCAAAATGGCTAAGCAATTCAGGGTTCCGTTTTTTTTTAGGTATCCTTATAACCCAAATAAGGCGTCAACCAGACAGAAGGAGATGTCTACAAAGGCGGTTTGCAGTTATAACGAAGGCAAACAGTTTGCCACTAAAGTCAACAACTGCGGAGTTTTCATCCTTATTACCAAGAAATAAAGTCTTTTTACTACTCTACACGTTGAGAAAACTGTACATAAATCACTGACAGTGATTTATTATAGAAGAAATCAATCAAAAAAACAAGACATTTATCACGAGGAGGTAACGAAATAGGTCACGTATTAAACACCTTTGCAGCAAAATCTGGTGTTGTAAATACCTACCTCTATTCGTCATCAATCTTTTCGATGATTAAATCTTACTGTAAAAGCTATAAAGGTGAATATGGTGTGCATTTTTTTCGAACATCAATGAAAAATGTGCATGTAGAGCTTAGTTACCAGGCTTTTAGTTTTCGGTGCAGCTTTTAGCAGAATAGTGGAACAAAGTTCTGTTCCGGGTTATGTGAATTACTTTACAGGATTACGAGTAAGTAAAATTTAAAACTACGTCCGGTGTCCTAACTAATAAACTAAATGATAAAATTATATTATATTAAATGGCTCGTAAGGTCCAGTGAATTGAACAATGGGCAAGAAGAGAAAAAAGTTATCGAACCAATGAAAATAAATGGTAGATAAGGTTGTACCGGAAGACGCAGAGAAGGCCGGTCCGCCACCAGGTGGACCGGCGATTGGGTGAAAGCCGCGGGGAGCTAATGGTTGCAGAGGCGAGCAGCCGCTCAAAGTGACGCTCTCTAGTGGAGGCCTATAGGTAGTGGTGGTGGGTGGTGGTGGTGGTGGTGGGTGGGGGTGGTGTTCAGCAGTGGGCGTCTTCAGGCTGTTGATAATGATGATGAAGATTGTACATTCTACGTTATTTATTTTGAAATATACTGTCTCATTATTGTAGTTCCTAAAAACTTTAGCAGCCAGCGGGATTTGAGTCCTCACCTTCCAACTCACCAGATTAGACGCTCTTCCAACTGAGCTACGGTCGCATTACACAGTGGCTCCGAAAATTTTAGAGAACTAAATTTATGTATCGACTAAGCAGCTGTGGTGACATCTATAAAACCTGTATTAGACAAGCAAACAAGCAAGCAATCTGTAGCGAGATCATGCATGACCTTCAGACCTGAGGAACATGACTCAAGCAGAAGTAGGTTATGGAATTAAATTTCTTCTTGCATCTTTCATTTTTGAACATTCTATATACCAAAGTCAAAAACGCGTCTTAATTTTTAAAAGCCCATATTAAAAACATTGACCAACAAGGATCCCCACCGAACGGCATTTCTGAAATTTTCCCAGTCAGTCCACCAATCACGAAACGAAACGCCAGCCAAAGTTTTTATAGCCATATTGTTATTTTGTGACCACTTCGCCAACTCAAAACAATTTTATCACAAATCTTGTTGACTTGAACAACTTTAGTAGTAATAATAAATATTGTAGGTCCGTCCTACTTTCTGCGGAAGCACGTAATGCAAACTAAGCTCATAAATCTACCCTATGTAAATTGGCAAAGGTTAACTAGTACGGTATGTTTGTTTCATTATAATGTTAATAGGTACTTAACCAACCTCTTGACCTTAGGACGTTGAAATAGGGATGGACACATCTATCTAGTTATCCGACCTAAAAGGAAAGATCCGACACCAAAAAATGTGCTGATCTCCAGCTTTAGCTACGTGTGCATTTATCCCATTTTGACTCTTGCATTGACGTTTTTTGTTGGATTTAATTTGATTAATATATATTTTAGCTAGAGCTGTGGCAAACCGTATGTATTCGGTACTGAGTAACGGGTGCGCCTTCTAGTACCGGGTAACGAATCGTTACTCACGAATGCATTTCGTTACTCGCATTTTTCGTAGTATGGGTACCTTCACTGTTTCACGTATGCAATACTACTCGATTCGTTGCTCTAACATAACATGGCATGTTATGAGGTATACGATAGTAACGAGTACTAATTGTTATAGTAACGAATACATACGGGTACGCTTTTTTTCGTTACTTTTCACCTCTAATTTTAGCTGTTTGGTCTCGGTGTGTGAATAGAACCACCCGATCTCTTGCCGCAGATACCGTGCAGTACGAGCCGGCTGAAGGAATATCCAGGGAAAGGGCAACAGCAGTCTCTTCGGTACATTAAAATCTGCGACAACCACGTCGTGGCACGCTTCTCAAGCGTGTTATCGCACCAAAAGCAATTTTAACAACTTGCAAAACATAATCTTGGACAAATGTATCCGGCATTCCGGCAAATTTCCGTGATCATCTCTACACTAAAGTTCATTATGATTATCTTTAAAATTAATTAACATCAGCGAGCATGGTCACGATACAAACCATTCCATTACAAAGATAGACTGAAATTAGTGGGACAGCGCGTGGAAATTGGTTTACACGAGGTTTAGTAAGGCTATGAGTTAAATTGAGTTTGGCTAGTTTATTATCAGGGTTAACAGGGCGTTAATAGTAGTTTAGTTGAAGTAGGTGTTGATAAGATATCTGTATCTTGCTGTAACAGTAATCACCAATAGCGTATAGACTAAGGGTGGGTTTTTTGAGCCAAATTAAGGTATACCTAACAACGCCTTCTCCATCTTCCGTAGTGGGGTCGGCGGCGGAGAGTCTGGAGACTCTCCGCCGTGCTCACACGGCTCCACACGTCTGGTGGGTAACTGAGGCGAAAGGTTTCCCACCCACTGACGCAAAGGCCCGAAAAACCCGGGGCGAGATAGTGAATGCTAGCGCGAACCTATCTCGCCCCATCCCGGCAGCAGACGGGTTCAAGTCGCACATACTCCCTTCTATCGCCTCCGTGGTGGCAGGGAAGTGCAAGGGGATTTCCCCCCCTCAGAAAAAAACCTAATCAATGGTTAAAAACTCTAACAAATTCTAACCAATGGTCAAAATATGTTAGAATTATAACCATTGATTACTTTAACTACGGATCAAAAAACCGCACCCTAAGGAATATTAATTACCAGCTGACCCGTCTCGGCTTCACACGAGTTAATTACAGATTAATTTGTAAAGGAAAAATTTGAATCACGAGCGGGACTTGAACCCGCATCCATCCGTCCCTAAAGCCGGGACATGCTTTACTTAAGCTACCGTGACAAGTGGTCTCGTGTCCGAATTTATCCTTCACCTTTTTACAACCAACTTACGGGGTTGGCAGCGCCATCTATTGAGAAATTCTTAAGAATTATCCCAACCAGCCATGTCCCGGCTTTAGGGACGGATGGATGCGGGTTCAAGTCCCGCTCGTGATTCAAATTTTTCCTTTACAAATTAATCTGTAGATTACGCTGAGCAGGCGATACTGCTATAAAAATCATAAATATTGATTTGGGAGGCGTTATCTTTACAGCATTTGTGTTGATGTAACTTGACCGTGCTGGTTGGGATAATTCTTAAGAATTTCTCAATAGATGGCGCTGCCAACCCCGTAAGTTGGTTGTAAAAAGGTGAAGGATAAATTCGGACACGAGACCACTTGTCACGGTAGCTTAAGTAAAGCATGTCCCGGCTTTAGGGACGGATGGATGCGGGTTCAAGTCCCGCTCGTGATTCAAATTTTTCCTTTACAAATTAATCTGTAGATTACGCTGAGCAGGCGATACTGCTATAAAAATCATAAATATTGATTTGGGAGGCGTTATCTTTACAGCATTTGTGTTGATGTAACTTGACCGTGCTGGTTGGGATAATTCTTAAGAATTTCTCAATAGATGGCGCTGCCAACCCCGTAAGTTGGTTGTAAAAAGGTGAAGGATAAATTCGGACACGAGACCACTTGTCACGGTAGCTTAAGTAAAGCATGTCCCGGCTTTAGGGACGGATGGATGCGGGTTCAAGTCCCGCTCGTGATTCAAATTTTTCCTTTACAAATTAATCTGTAGATTACGCTGAGCAGGCGATACTGCTATAAAAATCATAAATATTGATTTGGGAGGCGTTATCTTTACAGCATTTGTGTTGATGTAACTTGACCGTGCTGGTTGGGATAATTCTTAAGAATTTCTCAATAGATGGCGCTGCCAACCCCGTAAGTTGGTTGTAAAAAGGTGAAGGATAAATTCGGACACGAGACCACTTGTCACGGTAGCTTAAGTAAAGCATGTCCCGGCTTTAGGGACGGATGGATGCGGGTTCAAGTCCCGCTCGTGATTCAAATTTTTCCTTTACAAATTAATCTGTAGATTACGCTGAGCAGGCGATACTGCTATAAAAATCATAAATATTGATTTGGGAGGCGTTATCTTTACAGCATTTGTGTTGATGTAACTTGACCGTGCTGGTTGGGATAATTCTTAAGAATTTCTCAATAGATGGCGCTGCCAACCCCGTAAGTTGGTTGTAAAAAGGTGAAGGATAAATTCGGACACGAGACCACTTGTCACGGTAGCTTAAGTAAAGCATGTCCCGGCTTTAGGGACGGATGGATGCGGGTTCAAGTCCCGCTCGTGATTCAAATTTTTCCTTTACAAATTAATCTGTAGATTACGCTGAGCAGGCGATACTGCTATAAAAATCATAAATATTGATTTGGGAGGCGTTATCTTTACAGCATTTGTGTTGATGTAACTTGACCGTGCTGGTTGGGATAATTCTTAAGAATTTCTCAATAGATGGCGCTGCCAACCCCGTAAGTTGGTTGTAAAAAGGTGAAGGATAAATTCGGACACGAGACCACTTGTCACGGTAGCTTAAGTAAAGCATGTCCCGGCTTTAGGGACGGATGGATGCGGGTTCAAGTCCCGCTCGTGATTCAAATTTTTCCTTTACAAATTAATCTGTAGATTACGCTGAGCAGGCGATACTGCTATAAAAATCATAAATACGAGTTAATTAATTTCACGCCATATTCCCCTCGCCTGCTCCAGTACCAGTAATTTGTGTGGTCCACCTCCATAGTTCACCTGGCTGTACCATGGACGAATTTTATATTCCCGTGGTTCACCCCAATGTACCTACCACTGTTACACCCACGGGTGTTTTTTTCCATGGTCCACGTTAGTTAACCTGTTTGTATCACCGGCAATTTTCTCTTCCCGTGGTCCACCTGTATCATGAAAGGTGAACCGCAAAAGGCAGCAATATTTATACTTACTATCGCTTCAATGGTTTATTTGCGAGAAGTTGAAATTATTCAAGTCAATATGAATTTTAATTAAAAGGAACGAACACAAAGGAAATTAAGTCATACGTAAAGAATGGGACTTTTGATTTGAATTAACAGGCTTGTCAACTGAAAACCAGAAAGTGTTAATTGAACATTTCTACTGGCTCGATATCGAATATTGAAATAGCATCACTTTACTCACTGGTATGGAAAAACGTGTGCAATTTAATTACATTAATGTTGAAATTATAAAAGATGTATACCTGTCTAAGCTTAGGTTAACACAGGTCGTTAAACTCATGTAAACGCAGTCGGTCAAGGACGAAGTCTGCGATAAGGGTATCTTCGAACATAAACTTTACATGGGCTTTTTTTCATCATCATCATAAACAGCCTGAATTCGTCCTCTGCTGAAAATACACCTCCCCCAGAGAGCGCCACTAAGAGCGGCCTCGCCTCCTGTATCCATCGGCTCCCCGCTGCTTTCACCAGATCGTCGGGCCACCGAGTGGGGGGCCGGCCTACACTGCGTCTTCCGGTTCGTGGTCGCCTCGAGAACCAGAGAGGCATTTGTTTAATGAAAAACTATTAATTTAGGAAAGTCGTAGAAGCAAAAATTGTCTAGCTTGAGGAGTAGATTTACCCCCTTTTGGGATAATACCCCAATTCAAACTCACCTTGTAAATTATTTATATTATATCAGATAAATGACGTCTTTACAGTCTGTCAGTCAGATAAACTGTAACCAGTCATTGAAAACTTAACTCATAATAAATTAACAACACATGTATATCCAAACGTGTAGTTACTGAAAATAATGTTTTTCTTTAGATAGGCATTCAGTAAAAAATTAAACTTCTTTTTAAACTATGTTTCTGTCAGATCCATAATCCATAAATACTAAAATAGACTTAAGCCACTCATACTGTACTATATCTATGTAAGCAGAGATAACAAATAATTGTAATAGCAAATTCATAATAATAATATACACACACAAGCAACACAATAAACAATAATAATAAATAAATAAATATTGTGTGGACATTTCACACAGCGCCATCTAGCCCCAAACTAAGCATAGCTTGTACTAGGGAGCCATATAACTGATACAATACTTAGATATTTTTTGTTTTTTGTTTTTTTTTGTGTAATACATGCATAGAATACAATGTAACACCCAGACACAGAACTATTACAGTTTTTTTTTTTTTTTTTTTGAAATTTCGATGTTCATCACACAAACGTTTGTCCCAAGTGCATGGGAATCGAACCCACAACCTACAGATCAGAAGGCAGGGTTACTACCAACTGAGCTATCGGGCCAGTCATAATGTACATTATTATTGTGCATGGGCTGAAAATTCTTAGTCAAGTTGATTTAAGAAATTAGTAGGAGCATTTTGTTTCATCTCTGGGTCCTGCCATGATCACAGAGTGATTTTTGTAAAATCTGAAACTACAGAAAAAGATACCGATATATTATAAAGATATTGTTAATATATGCGTAAATCGGTAGCGTGCACAACTTTCAGGATCTATTAAGTCGGTAATTAATTTGTGTTAGGTCGGATAACGAACATGCAAACTAATTTGGAAATTGAATAACAATGAGAGATTTAGTTTAAATTTGTTTGCCTAAACATAATACTAAATCATATAAAAATGATGTAATGAATTTATCTATATTAATAAAAGCGAGAAGATTACTGTGAAAATTACATTATATAACTTCTTCATTTTTAAAGATATCGAAATATTTTTTACAATTGGTCTAATAAATCATATAATATTATTCTCCTATTTAATTAGATTCTCGGGTCTAGCCCGGACATTTGGGAGGCATTGGTGGGGCCGAAGCTAATACCAAGAGGCCCCGTTGAGTACAAAATTAATTATAACTGACAAGGCATGGTATGGCGTATAATAAACTATTTTGTATAAGTAGGTAAAGGTAAAAAATAAATCTGGGCTATTGTGGTGAACTTTTGATGAATGATGTATTAGGTTATGGAATGAGATAGCGGCACCTGCCAATTTTGTCTCACGTCAAAATGTTTGAGGCAGGTGATGACTTGCCACCCACTAAATGGGCCCCCTATAGTGGCTACCGCATATTGGTGCCAAGGAAGCAACATTGGTGTGGGTGGCTTAGGGTGTCGAGAGGTGTGCTGCACTTTCACTGAACGCTACTCGCGGCGTTATGCCCTTTAACACTTCCACCCTGGAGCTTAGACTTTAGCACTTGCGACTTCCACCCCCGGACAGCCAGTTAAGGCAAGCCAGGGGTCAGGGGTCTCATTTAGCCCCTTGGAATCAGCGTACGCGGTGTCGCCACTCACCGACGGCTCGCCACAAAGCCGCTTCTGCGTTAATATAATATTATTATTATTACAACTAAAAAATTCTCAAATTATTTTCTTATTGTCTTGTGCAACCCGTACTTGGCCGTTTTTGGAAACAGAAAATAAACTGATAAACTAATTATAATTATGGCAAATTTCATCGAAATCCAGTCGTTTCAGCGTGATGCATGTTCAAAGGGATAGACAGACGGACAAAAAAATAAATCCAAAAATGTTTTTAGGTACCTAAATAGACAAAGAAATACAATGCAATTAAAATTTTGAAAAAAAAAACCCCATGGAAGTGTTTTTTACTCATCAACCGACATGGAACAACGCTTAAAATGTTGCACATTATTTTTTCTGTTTATTTGAAGTCTCTTGTTTCATCTAACTCATAATCTCACCACATTTACAAGCCAGCAACATTGCAATAATGAAACCGTTATAATAAAACACGTTATTATAACGTTGACAGCTATAACGACTTAATAACGGATTTCATTATCTTTTACGATGTTACGTGGCTTGAGACTCAACGCGAGGATTATTTTTCGCATTAACACATTTGTACTAGTCAAAACGTTTGTCGCGACTAATAAAACGAGTAATGAAAGGAACGTTACTACCGTTGTAATTTAGTAATTTCAACTTCTATTGTGATGAGATTACGTGTAAGCTGTTGTGTAAAGCTAAGTTGCGAATGATAATGGTTTTCTCGTTAACATTTTACGTAATGTATCATTTCCACAGTGGCTTATGTGCTTTAAGTCTGTATGGTTTGCACCCTACACTCTTTTAATTGTTAAATAGTTTTAGTTAAAATAAGTTTACGAATTATTGTTCTTCGTTTATTGTTATTGAGTACAAAATAGATAGTTATAGTTTAGTTAGAGTGAAATGAGTGTTGATGGTTCGGAGGCGATATGTGTACTGACATAAAAATAATATAAAATCGTTGCTGTGGAGTAAAAATGCTGACCCGCGGGAACATGTACTTGTAAGCTTTATTGTGCGGTTTGCTCAAACCGTGCAAAGTCTAAGCAGCGATTTTTCAATGTCTGGACAGAGGTTATCCGACTAATAAATTATAAACCGACTAAACTAAAAAAATACTTATTTATTCAGTATTCGATTTATAAATTCCACTTTTTATTTTCACAGCTTTATCCAAAAAAATAATTTTATGTTGTTACAATGAACAACCTTCCCTTTGTGTGTAAAAGTATATATTATTATTATTGTCTTTAAAGTCGTTATATCGGATTTCACCATATCGGATCTAAACTAACGGTTACTGAGATATAAAGTTATTGAATTATTAAATTAAACGGACAAATGTTTAGGTACTTATTATATGAATACTTCAATAATATTTAATTTTTTGTTGTCACAATAGTTATTACATACCTATAACTTATTTCATTTAGGAACTTACGTCAAATTACTATTTTTCATCACAGTTGCTTGTAAAGTGGCTCTTATCCTATTGCTTTTAGGATCATAATCCAAGAAATTTCCAACGCGTGCTTTTTACTTTACATTACCGCAGGATTCAGTTAACTTTGTAATCTCACTGCAAGTTATACGTACATTTTCGTCGCTTCGTTTCGTTTCGTTCTAGTTTCAGTTCCAGTTCCAGTTCACGTTCCAGTTCCAATTCAAGTTACAGTTCGCGTTTTATTTCAGGTTCCAGTTCACGTTCCAGTTCCAGTTCAAGTTCCAATTCACGTTCCAGTTCCAGTTCAAGTTACAGTTCACGTTCCAGTTCACGTTCAAGAAAACAAGTGCATGAATATGAACATTTACTTTACATAAAAAATACTCCTTTAGAACTAGATCCTACCCCAGCCTACCTAGGACCTATTACTAAAACACAAAAAAAAAAACATTTTATTTGGGTATTAGGTAGGTATGCCAAACCTGAGACATGGTCTCTTACTGTTGGCCTCATTAGTAAGCTCAAAGTCGCGCAGCGAGCTATGGAGCGAGCTATGCTCGGTGTTTCCCTGCGAGATAAGCTCCGGAACGAGGAGATCCGCAGGAGAACTAAAGTGACCGATATAGCTCTTAGAGTTAGTAAGTTGAAGTGGCAATGGGCGGGCCACATCGCTCGTAGAACTGACAACCGATGGGGAAGAAAGGTTCTCGAGTGGCGACCACGAACCGGAAGACGCAGCGTGGGCCGGCCCCCCACTCGGTGGACCGACGACCTGGTGAAAGCCGCGGGGAGCCGATGGATGCAGGAGGCGAGCAGCCGCTCAAGGTGGCGTGCTCTGGGGGAGGCCTATGTTCAGCAGTGGACGTCTTCAGGCTGTTAATGATGATGATGATGATGCCAAACCTTTATCAAGTCACGTATAGTAGGTATTCATAGCACAACAAGAAAAGAACTTGTAAAACACAAAAGGTTTCCTGCGAATATCTGTGGAAAACTATGAAACCCTTTTTATTGTAATTTGTCAACCCCTGTCGTACAGCCATGTTATTAATGCGGTCAGATCGTTTGACTTGTCTCATAAATCTAAGTGCCGTAGGCCGACTTTTAGTACATAAGTTATGGGTATTTTTTCTTTGTGAAAAGGCTTTTGCTGAAAATGGTACTTTATGGTCGATTTAATACGATACCTGCTACAATCTTCAACATCAAATGGATTTTTAAATGCAACGCCACCTCATCAGCGCAGTCTCTGTGAAGGTTGGCTCAAAACCTGGAGGCGGCGGGTTCGGTTCCCGCGACAGGACAAGACGTAGTTGTCGACTGACAACGCATCAGTAAATTAAAACCAGACCTAAATGTAATTAAGAAAACGTTTTGCTGCCTATGCTTTGTGCTAACCTACACTGATGTAAAGTTTCTTGTAGCTTCTTCTTTACAGATGTAATCGAACCTACGGATCGGAGTTTTCTATTCTGCATCGTGCCGGATTGCTTGGGCCAGTAGTGGTAAAGAGGCTGGTATATAACATTTGACATTAAGCACATGTTACCTATAATTATGCTTAGTATCTACAATAACTTAATTTTAATGTTTTAAGTCTCTAAAATCATCTTTAGTTGTAAAAGTGGTTGACTTTTTTTTGCCTCAACCTACATAAGGTAAAAACCGGTGCCCGACATTGCTCAAGTGACATGCGTGACTATATTATACTCGTAATACCTACTAATAATAGTGACCATTCTCACTGCACGGCTAAGGCTCGATTTCACCAACCTAGAATAAATTTTATTCCAGGTATAACTTTCCGAGAACAACCGAGTTACGCGAATATAGCCCTTATACCACCAATTTTGTGAAGGAATAAGACTTATTCCTTGATACAATCAAAATGGCGTCTTTTTTGTGTAATTTCATTTGTCAATTAGCTGTATCCAAGAGTAACGAATAGCCGTATACTTGGAATAAACGTTGGTGAAATCGGGCCTAAACCACTTAACTACTTATTACCCACTATAAATACATAATTGTCTATATTTACAATGTGTACGTGGCATGTGGTTGTACCAATAGGTAAAATTTGTAGTTGAAAATTTTAATCGAATTTAATTTAATTTATGTCTGTGTGATATGTTTCGAAAACTAATAATGCTTTTAGTTGGTTACGGAATTGCATTAGTTCGTAGTAGTCGATGGATGCAGGAGGTGAGCAGCCGCTCAAAGTGCCGCTCTCTGAGGGAGGCTTATGTTCAGCAGTGCACTAATCATCTTAGAGCATGTTATTTACGTCAATATGCTACCTTTCTTTTAAATCTTTTTTAACGGGCTTAATGCTTTTCTTGCCGTGTGGTCCCGGTTACGAATAGGACCACCCCATCTCTTCCCGTGGGTGCCGTAGAAGGCGGCTAAGGGAATATCCAGGGAATGGGTCGCAGCGTTCCCCTCGGTCTTGTTGATAATCAATCTTCACCTACTGCGATCACCAAGCCGCCTGCCAAGCGTGGTGATTATGGCAAACCCCCCCCCCCCCTAATGACAAGCACAAATAAAAACGGCCCCCAGTCCCCGGCAGCTCTGCTATCCCGTGGCTACGGTAGCGGCCACGGTAACGGCAGGGCAAGGGGTGCGAAGAATCCCCGGCAGACGCCCGGCTACCAACCCCAACGACGACCCCTGGCCCTGGCAACACATAACGTGCGCACACTGAAGGCTGACGAAAGGATGGTCGAGCTAGAGGCGGAGATGGGTAAGTTACGCTGGGATGTAATGGGATTGTCAGAAGTCCGAAGACAGGGACAGGACACGATAATCCTAAATTCCGGTAACTTATTCTTCTACCGGGAGGGAGACCAACTCTCCCAAGGGGGTGTCGGGTTTCTCGTCCGCAAGTCTCTCGTCAACAACGTGGTCAAAGTCGACAGTGTGTCGGCCAGGGTAGCGTACCTGGTACTCCGAATAACCAAACGGTATTCGTTGAAGGTTATACAGGTATACGCGCCGACGTCGGCACACTCAGACGATGAAGTAGAAGCTATGTATGAGGACATATCCGAAGCCATGCATACTTCCGAAACATACTTCACCGTTGTGATGGGAGACTTCAATGCGAAGTTGGGCACAAGGAATAGCGATGAGCTGAGAGTGGGGCCATTTTGGATACGGGCAGCGGAACCCTCGAGGACAGAGGCTGGCTGACTTCATGGAGAAGGAGGAACTCTTTATGATGAACTCCTTCTACGAGAAGCGGCCATCCAGGAAGTGGACGTGGATAAGTCCCGACGGTTCCACTAAAAATGAGATAGACTTTATCATGACGACCAAGAAGCACATATTCGATGATGTCTCTGTGATCAGCAAGGTGAAAACCGGTAGCGATCACCGTATTGTTAGAGGCACATTGAATATCAATGTTAAGCTCGAAAGGTCATGTCTGGTGAAGTCTACGCTCCGTCCAAATCCTGTCCAAATCCAAAACCCCGAAGGCTTTCAGCTGGAACTCCAAAATCGCTTCCAGTGCCTAGCCGACTGTAACACAGTGGACGAGCTAAACGACGGGTTGGTGGAAACTGTCCAAGCTGTTGGATCGAAATTCTTTAAGACCCAACGCCGAAAGAAGACTCAAAAGCTCTCAGAAAAAACTCTTGAGCTAATGGCCGATCGGAGCGAAATGAAGCTGCAGTCTTCAGTTGATATGTCAGCCTACGGTGAACTCAATAGACGAATCTGGAGTTCCTTGCGACACGACTTGCGTGCTCTTAGTACTTCACGTATTGAGGCCGCAATTGAGCGGAACCAAGGCTCTAAAGTGTTCGCAAAGGATTCGTCTATTGGGCAACACCAAATGACAAAACTGAAGACCGAAAATGGTAGCGTCATTTCATCCAAGCCTGAGATTCTGAGAGAGATCGAGAACTTCTATGGACAGTTATACACCTCGACACGTAAGCCCGCTACTAACACAGCTCAGGACATCAGAGCCAAGTTAGTCCGACACTATACCGAAGATATCCCGGACGTCAGCCTGTACGAGATTAGAATGGCCCTCAAACAGCTTAAAAACAACAAGGCACCAGGTGAAGATGGAATTACGACCGAACTTCTGAGAGCGGGTGGTAGACCGGTACTTTTAGTCCTCCAGAAGTTATTTAATTCTGTCATCATTGAAGGTACAACGCCAGAGGCATGGCACAAGAGCGTGGTGGTGCTCTTCTTCAAAAAAGGCGATAACACCTTATTGAAGAACTATAGGCCCATCTCGCTCTTGAGTCATGTGTATAAGCTGTTTTCGAGAGTCATTACGAATCGTCTCGCACGCAGGTTTGATGAATTCCAGCCTCCCGAACAAGCCGGTTTCCGAAAAGGCTTTAGCACCATAGACCACATTCATACGCTGCGCCAGATTATACAGAAGACCGAAGAGTATAATCGGCCGTTATGCCTAGCGTTTGTGGACTATGAGAAAGCCTTCGATTCAATCGAGACTTGGGCGGTGCTGCAGTCCTTGCAGCGATGCCAAATTGACTATAGGTATATCGAAGTTTTGAAGTGTTTGTACAGTAAGGCCACTATGTCAGTCCGACTACAGGACCAGAGTACGGAACAAATTCCATTGCAAAGAGGCGTGAGACAGGGAGACGTTATTTCTCCGAAACTGTTCACAAACGCATTGGAGGATGTTTTCAAGCTCTTGGAGTGGAAAAGATCTGGCATCAACATAAATGGCGAGTACATCACTAACCTTCGTTTTGCCGATGATATAGTCATAATGGCGGAATCGCTCGAGGACCTTAGCACCATGCTCAACGACCTCAGTAGAGTCTCCCAGCAGGTTGGTCTTAAGATGAATATGGACAAGACAAAGATCATGTCTAATGCTCATGTTCCACCTATACCGGTAATTGTTGGGAACGATACTCTCGAAGTTGTCGACAAGTATGTCTACCTAGGACAGATTGTCCAATTAGGTAGGTCCAACTTCGACAAAGAGGTGGCGCGAAGAATCCAACTCGGCTGGGCAGCGTTCGGGAAGCTTCGTCCTATCTTTTCGTCCAAAATACCGCAGAGCCTGAAAACGAAAGTTTTCAATCAGTGTGTGTTGCCAGTGATGACTTATGGAACTGAGACATGGTCTCTTACTGTTGGCCTCATTAGTAAGCTCAAAGTCGCGCAGCGAGCTATGGAGCGAGCTATGCTCGGTGTTTCCCTGCGAGATAAGCTCCGGAACGAGGAGATCCGCAGGAGAACTAAAGTGACCGATATAGCTCTTAGAGTTAGTAAGTTGAAGTGGCAATGGGCAGGCCACATCGCTCGTAGAACTGACAACCGATGGGGAAGAAAGGTTCTCGAGTGGCGACCACGAACCGGAAGACGCAGCGTAGGCCGGCCCCCCACTCGGTGGACCGACGACCTGGTGAAAGCCGCGGGGAGCCGATGGATGCAGGAGGCGAGCAGCCGCTCAAGGTGGCGTGCTCTGGGGGAGGCCTATGTTCAGCAGTGGACGTCTTCAGGCTGTTAATGATGATGATGAATGCTTTTCTTGATTTAACTAACTACTTTAATAATATACTAAATACTAGAATAGGTACCTACAAAAAAAAAGATTTTGACTATATCATAGTTAGCCACCATGAGTCCAAATGCCACTACTGGTAGGTAGGTATATAGCGTTCCTACCATCAGTGCTGTCAACATGTTGGGTACGTATGCTCAGCTTTGCATAATAAAACTTGATGGAGAAAAAAATTAAGCAAGTTAACTTTTTTTGTTATTTATAGTAGATAGTGTAGCTAGTGTAACGTCGAACAATAGAAACTCCAATTAAATCCAAATTTCACATTATTTTAAATTATCAGAATCACAAAGTTAGCTTGTATTCGATTGACAATGTTCACTTGAAGGTACTAACCAGTACTAACTACCGTTTTTTTGCACGTTCCATCTGCGGTTGCCAGCTATCTACAGACCATCTGTGCAGCTATCGAATCATCGAGCAACCGTTGGCTTTTTAAGTGTCAACACCCAACTTGTCAGTTCAACCACTTGACGTATTGATATTCATGAAAAACTCACGGTTATTTTCTCTATGATGAAAAACATTGATGCCAGTCGATTGAGTATTATTATCTGTGCAGTATACAACCATAGATGCGATATTTTAACACTAGTTTATATTATTGTAGTAGTTAGTTTAAAGAATAAAGGCACATGTACCTATACTATATTTTAACAATTTACTTAACTAAAGTAACGCGAGAAGTATTAATTACACTGAAAAATCCAGCGACTTAAGAGTTGAAAATGATCTTGCATTTTAAATTTATGAAACAAGTGGAATTTTCCTTTTATTTATGTATGTAGGTACGAAGAGAGAGATCACTAGCGCAAATGAAAAGCAAAGTTCACAGTGAAAACTCTTTATCAGCAAAGTAACTGATACATCATCATCATCCTCTTTGGCTTTTCCCATTTGTTATTGGGGTCGGCTCCCAATCTATCCTGTAGCAAGCTACCAGAATTACACGTGCGACTGCCATCTGACCTCGCAACCCATAAGGAACCAGTAACAGAGACGGTTAGATCAGGCGTCAGATTCTATCAGGCGTCTGACTACCCGTAACGATTGCCATAGATATTCTTATAACAACCGGGACCAACGGCCTAACGTGCTCTCCGAGGCACGGAGCGATGGCATCGAAAACTGCACATAGCTTAATAGATAAGTCATTGGTGCAGGGCCGAGGATCGAATCCGGTGCCGTAAGATTGCGAAGCGCACATCCTACCGCTCGGCCACCATCGCACCTGATAAATATGTATTTTAAAAGGGCTCCGTAGTTTTCTCTTTTAAGAATTCAACCACCGTACATGAATTTAACAATATCCATTATATATCCATCCAATATCCATATTTATAACTTTTTATTACTCACTTATTTTGTTTTCTTAGGCTTAGTGTACATAGATATACGTAGTATAATTTCAAATGCTTTAATAATTATTATTATAAAAAGTTACAATATCCATTATTGATTCCGATTTATTTTTTCATAGCCCGTGTACCGTCAGTGTACCTAAGTATTTACTTACTTTCAAGTAACTTAAAGTAATAAATAATAATATTCATTTATTTTTGAAAAAGAAAATGTAATAAATGAATGAATAGTAACAATCATTTTGTTTTTTCTGGCATCAAGGCGCAAGGGTTAGTTACAGACTTATAACTAACTAGCTGCGCCCCGCGGTTTCACCCGCGGATAAAAAGTAGCCTATGTGTTAATCCAGTACATAAGCTATCTATATTCCAAGTTTCATCCAAATCCGTCCAGCCATTTGAGCGTGAAGGAGTAACAAACATACACACATACACACATACACACAAACACACATACACACATACAAACTTTCAGCTTTATAATATTATATAAATATAGTGTGACAACAATAACTAATAATGACAATGGATTTTCACTAGATCCCACCTTCGCGGGACACTTATATTTTCTTGATATAAATAAATTAAACTTACCTATAGTACGTAGGTTATAGACTTTTATTTATATTATTACACAGTGATATTTATAATAAATATAATATAGGTACCTAGTATGTATGTAGGCGCAGCCGGTATAGTGCGTGCGCGAGTGTCGATTAAAAGCCGTCTAGCTAATTACGTAACTCGCAACAAGTTTGCAACAGCCGTAAACGCAACCATTGCTGTCAAACATCACTTCGGCAGAGCAGAAAGCGATCGAGCGCTAGATCACCGTCTGTCAGACAATCGATAAACTATAAAGTGCTTTTTTCATCTAGGTATTACTGTTCTGTTGCTAGTGGCGCTAGTATCAAAGGCCAAAGTGCATTCAGCGACAGGCGAGCAACAGGTGGGCGACTTACGACCAGTGACATCTTGCGACTAATTGCTAAGTGTTTGCTGTCGCTCTGCTACTGCTGTTGTAACTTTTACATAATGCGGGGGCTGGTTCGCGGGGTTCCCCTTCGCCGCACTCCGTGGCCCGCGGACTTCTTGTGAGTTTCTAGTTTGGCGTTCACATTAGTAGGTACCTAATCATTAAGTACGTATATGTAAAAGTGCTTCAGTGATGGCAAATCGTTCAAAAATTAAAAAAACGCGTCTCTTTTGGCTTCTTCAAAGGTCTGTTATAAGTGTTTGGAAAATATTTTTACTATGGGATGGGACACTGATAACATTGAATAGACTGTGACTATATCGTTACAAAAAAGGTTACACTACAATTTAAGCCTCACTAAAATAAAATAAACCGGTCAAGTGCGAGTCAGAGTCGCGCATGAAGGGTTCCGTACCATTATCTATAAAAACGAGCAAAAAAAATCACGTTTGTTGTATGGGAGCCCCCTAATATATTTATTTTATTTTGTTTTTTAGTATTTGTTGTTGTATAGCGGCAACAGAAACAAATCATCTGTGAAAATTTCAACTGACTAACCATCACGGTTTATGAGATACAGCCTGGTGACAGACGGATAGACAAACGGACGGACAGCGGAGCCTTAGTAATAGGGTCCGTTTTACCCTTAGCGCACAGAACCCTAATTACAGAAATGTTTACTTAGCCAGACTACTGAACCTTAGACCCGTTTATAATGTGTAAACTCTATTCGAGAAAAGATAAATTAATTAAGTAGAAGTAGATCGACTAATTAAAAACTAAAACTAATATTTTTTTAAAGCTTCTGACTTATAATGTAGTATTAATTAAAAAAAATATAAAAGTAGTTTTGAAAAAATAAAAAACAAAATGGGTAACGCGTAAAAAGTAACGAATAAAATTAAAAATTATCTTTCAGAAGTTAACTAATAATAACTAACTTTGGAAAGATAATTTTAATTACGTGCATACAATTATTGTTGTCGTCCGTTTGGGAATTATTCCTATAGCACTATATTATAACTTTTGCTAAAAATTATTTAAATCTAATATCGTAATAAAAATGCACAAGTTGTTTTCAAATTGTGACACTGCATCTGCAGTAGAAAAAACTTGAAGCTAGATGGGGTTAAAATTAATTAAGTCTTGAACAGTTGACAGTAGCAAGTTGCAAAGTTGTCAGCTCCAAGAACTTCGTATCAAACGCTCAAGTTACTCTTGGAATCGAGTTGCAACAACTATTCATGTAATTATAATTGAAACTTTGTTAAAATAGCTTTTGTGGCCGGATAGTTGCTATTGTAAAGTTACGTTATTATTTCGGTTTTGTTGTGGCATTTCAGCTTTCATTTGGCTTTTAGATCTTGTGTTGAGTTTGTAACTCAATGCTTTGTTTGTGTTTACTTTATATGGTTAAGCACCTCATTTTTTTGGCACGTTCAATATTATAAAATAATCCATTCTATCATACTATACATCACACTAAGGCCCAATTTTACCAAAGTAGAATAAATTTTATTTCAAGTATAAAGCTACTGAGCGCTATCGGGTACAGCTGATTGACCAATGAAATGACAATTAAAAGGATGCTATTTTGATTGTATCCAAGTAACAAGCTTCCATGAAAATTGGTGGTACAAGGGTTATACTCGCGTAACTCGGTTCTTCTCGGAAAGTTATACTTGGAATCATAATAAAGTTTATTCTACTTTGGTAAAATCGGGCCTAATGTAGATAGCTACGCTACGCGCTTGCGTACGCTGGATTTGCACATAGGACACTATTTATACGCGGGTGAAACCACGGGGCGTAACTAGTAGTCTAATAATTTCATTTCATAATTTCTACCATTCGTAATTTCGTACGCCTAACTTAGGGCTACACGTCACCGCTAAATGGCAGATATTCCTAATTTCGTTTCCCTGGGTGACTTCAATCCGGCAGTAATTTTTAAGTCTCCTATTTATCCTTCTAGTACGCGTGGTCATCGGAGACTGCGTCGTCACTTATCATCAGCTGGGATAGTCATCATCATCATCATCATCATCAGCAGCCTGGAGACGTCCACTGCTGAACATAGGCCTCCTCCAAAGAGCGGCACTTTGAGCGGCTGCTTGCCTCCTGCATCCATCGGCTCCCTGAGGTTCTGACCAGGTCATCGGTCCACCTAGTGGGGAGCCGGCCTACGCGCTGCGCCTTCCGGTTCGTGGTCGCCAACTGAGAACTTCTCTTCCCCATCGGTTGTCAGTTCTACGAGCGATGTAGCCTGCCCACGCCAGTTCAACTTGCTAATTCTCAAAGCTATGTCGGTGACTTTTGTTCTCTTGCGGATCTTCTCATTTCGGATCTTATCTCGCAAGGAAACAAAAACATAGGTCTAGTGGTCAACCACAAACCTATTTCTAACCTAAACTAAGTGAAAACAGTCGAACATCGTCCGAGCGAGTTGTATTGTATGCCTGTACAAAGTCTATTTTGATACGTCACATTTGCTCGAATTTAAACGTTATGTCGCTCGTTCAATGGTGAAAGTCGCTTGTACGCAAGTTAGTCACTCGTCACCTCGTAGTTTATTCAAGGTCATGCGTATGAACACGGAATACAGCGGTGGAGACGCTATTAGAAATAAAACCAACAAATATTAAGAAAAATTTTACTATTTATGAAAACTTAAAATTAACTTTTATTCTAATTGCTTTGACACAATGTTAATTATTTATTGTAACGTTGTCTTTACTCGGAGTTTTTGTTACTGTTTTAATTTTTGAATAATGGTTTGTCACTGCCTTTCTTATTTTTTAATGCTTTTAAAGCATTTTTTAAAGTTGCGTTCTTTCTAATTAGTCTTTTGTTTTGTTTTTGTAGTCTATTGATTTGTCTATTTTTGTTTTGAATTATTTTTTCGCATAAATTTAATTTCTTCTTTATTACCGTTTCTCTGGGAGAATCTAAAAACGACGCAATACTCAAAGACGCAGAAGGGCTCCGCTCGACTTTTCTTGAATTGTCCTCCTAAAGTAAACAAAAATAAGTTATCATAAAAATGTATCTTTTCTGAATCAATTAACAGTCGTTTATTTTACAAGCTAACCTGGAATAAATAAATGTGAATTAATTTTTCCTTAGATTTTACTATTTAGTTTACCTGCGGTGAGAATTATTCATTATAACTTACATTAAAATAATATTCACTTATTTCTGCTTCTTGTTTAATTAGTTGCTGATTATTGTCCTGATCTAAGTTATTATGAGTGTTGTCTTGATCTGAGCTATCATTACTTCTAAGTTGTTTTTTATTAAGCTGTAATAGAAAACATAGTTTATTATTATCTGAAAGAGTAGTTAAAAGCAGATTTGAGTAAGAATAAGGAGTAATTTGAATAGTACTGTAAATTAATGCTCAATATTCAGAGCACACATTCATCCGAGTGCGAGCCTAATGTATTTATGAAAAACTGCATCATAAAAATTAAAAAGAAACACTTACGTGCAAAATTGGTTTTGCATTTTTGCTAAGCTTACTGAAACCTTTAGTTGTTGTATAAATGTCTGAACTAGGGAAGTGATTGGAGCATACAACTGACCCTTTGAATGGCTTATAGTGTATGTCATTTCGGGCTTTTGCTATAATAACTGTCCATTCAGAACACCTTATAGGGTCCCGAGGAAAGCTAAAAACAAAACACAAAAAATATCTTAAATGATGATAATAAATAGATATGTTCGTAACTGCTGTTAGGTATTACTATTAACCCCATATTAATAATGTTATTAACTTTACAACTTTTTCTTTGGAAATCTGAATCTATGTAGTTCTTGGTGTGTATATTAAAGAATTTATCATCTATCTGAAACCAAAATTTGAAGCATAAAGAGTATTAATAAGGTGATAATAATATGTATTTAATAATTTAAAAATATTTAAAGTTTCTAAATGGTAAAAACTTTAAACAATGGTATCGACTCCATAGCTTATCGTTTGGACACGCTTTGTGTCACTTTCTTACTCAATGAATCGCAAGAATATGTGTCTCTTTTACTCTTACACATTTGATTTACTTGTGAAAGAGATTCACTATCGAGGCGCTGCAGTCGGGCCGTGAGCGTTTTATTCTGCTAAAACTATTAAAATTATTGAAATTAAAATTAAAAAAACGCACTGTAGATACATAAATTCGTAAACCTATTGTAATACGTACCTAAAATATGAAACACCGTCCTTTTTACTCACGTGTCTGCTGTTATTTGGGCAGCTTTTCACCAAGCACTTTGGCATCGCGCGGTGTTTTAGGAGGTACCGACCCGGATGGCGGTTGCCTTACAACTAGCCATAAACTCTGCGCACTGCGTAGCTTGCGCAGAGTATTGGTACGGACCAGTGACGTGTGAAGGGGTAGTAGTAGATAGATGAATAGTAGACAAATAGAGGAAGTAAACCCCCGTTTAATTTTATCAAAGGTGCGGACTTTTTTTTTTTCAGAATCTGTGATATTAGATGCGCGTATGACGTAGTCAGATTAGAAAAAAAAACAGTTGTAATAAATGACACTTGAAAAAGAATCATCAATGTACAGAATTGGAGCTGTTACAGTTTTATTATAAGTATATAGATATAGATTATGCGATACCATGTGCATTCATACTATTTTTGACTGTTTCATCAGACTCTTCTTTTGCGTGATGCGAACCATACGTTAGGGTTCTCATCCAGTCCAATTATAATCACGTAGCATCCAGTTGCTCGATGTCACGTAGCTACCCAGCTTATCCGGCTACTAAATATCTATCTAAGTATCTAAGAATATCTACCTACTTGAGTGAGAGCTCAAAGAATATCGGGAGACGTAAAAATCTAAATGTTTTACCTATTCTAATAACCACAATATACCTTTAGATATAGGTATATTGTGGTTAGTAGAATAGGTAAAACCTCAATAGTAGTAGTAGTTTTAGTAGATACTAAAAGGGGTTAATTGCTCGATGACTAAAAGACACAGAGCACGAAAAAAGACGCTTCGTTGAAGCGTCATGTTTTAATGCTCTGTGCTAAAAGTGATCTGCACGCATAACCATCCCACATAGGTACCAAAAAAATAACACTGAATTTTGACCCTCAGGGGTCAACAAATAAAAAAAACCTCTATAATTGTTATAGTTTGTGATAATTATGCATGTCTGCACTTTTGTGTTTCATCATCATCATCATTAGGCTGAAATACGTCCACTTCTGAACATAGGCCCCATAATACACCAGTTTGGACGGTTATATTGAGGATTTTCCATAATTACTACGCGTGGCTTGGGGATTGCAGAAGATTTTAATGTACCGAGGAAAATGCTACTGTCCATTCCCTGGATTTTCTCTTAGCCGGCTCTTACGGCACCCACGGGAGGAGATGGGGTGGTCCTATTTCTAAACCCGGGCCACACGGCGTAGTAACACAAAAGTAGGCAGGTAAACCTGGGATTACGAAACTTGTTTAAAACCAATAAACACACAAATTTTTGATTCGACAGTTCAACAGTCAGTCAGACAGAGACAGACATTCAGTCAGTTCAGTGGGGAGTTTATGTGCAATGGTCATGGAAATTTTTATAATAAGAGGGTATCGCCTATCGCATTGCTGTCATAGTTACATAATAACCCCTCAAGCAACACTTAGAGGTCTTGGATCAAAAAATTAATTGCCTCAATAAATTGCCACAATGGTCATGGAAAATTAATTACCTTAATAAATAAAATTGCCTCAATAAATTGCCGCAATGGTCATGGAAATTTTTATAATAAGAGACTATCGCCTATCGCATTGCTGTCATAGTTACATAATAACCCCTCAAGCAACACTTAGGCCCTGAATCAGAAAACTAATTGCCTCAATAACGCGATCGGATCTGCCTAATATCCGCCTATTGGAAGCAATTTACGCATTTCAGCTGAATCCATTCATCAAGGCTTGGGAGTGGCGGAAACGCCCATGACTGAATCTATGGTTTCGTAATGTGTCTACTGTATGTATAGTAGGTACTGGAGGCAACCTAAAATAACGTGTTTTTCCGGAAAAAAATACGTTTTCGATTAGTTTAAAAAAAATGTATATTGCGGTGTTTTGTTAGTGCAGATACCTATTGTAAGTACGTATAGTACTTTTTAGGGTTCCTTAGCCAAAGAGTAAAACGGACCTTATTACTAAGGCTCCGCTGTCTGTCTGTCTGTCTCTTTGTCTGTATGTCTGTCTGTCTGTCTGTCCGTTTGTCACCAGGCTGCTCATAAACCGTGATAGTTAGACAGTTGAAATTTTCACAGATGATATATTTCTGTTGCTGCTATAACAACAAATACTAAAAAATAGAATCAAATAAATATTTAAGGGGGCTCCCATACAGCAAACGTGTTGTTTTGTTCTTTTACCAGATGAGTCATAGATGGCGCTGCTTTATATAGTACTGATACTTCACACTAGATGACAGGGATAGATACGGAACCCTTTGTGCGCGAGTCCAACTCGCACTTAGCTGGCTTTATTTTTAATCTATACTATTGAGCAATAGCATATGCAAATTTCAGCAACATTAAACAAATTCATAATTCCTACAATTAGATTCACGAGCAGACAAAAATATAACCAACTATCCGAAATGACTTAGGATGGGTTTTTAATCCATAGTTAAGGTAACCAATGGTTAAAACTCTAACGAATTCTAACCAATAGTCAAAATTGGTTAGAGCTTTTAACCATTGGTTACCGTAACTACGTATCAATACTCAATAACTTATTGCAAACATTATTATACATTACATACAGGTGTTAAATAGCATGTTTAGAGGTAACATGATGACCCTGCTTGGGTATGACAATAACGTGCGAAGCGAATCGACCTAGTCTACAGTGAATCGTTCCGAAAGGAATTCGTTTAATGTGTAGTAGCTTTTACCCAGTAGCACAGTTTTTAAAGCTACAGCGAATTTTTTCTCTTCTTTAATTTCTTATCAAAAAACCCGCCCATAGTTAGACGGTGCCGTGCAGCACAATTTTGGAATTACTGAAATTATATAAATTTCAAGGACAGTTCACATTGCCTTACAATAAATTACCGACAATTACAAATACCTAATTTATAGTATAAAGTGTATGCACAATAGTACGTGCCCACTTAGCTGGGACACGAGCCTTATCACAGGGAGTGTTGGGGTAGCATTGACTATAAATCCAGGGCTTTATAATCTTTGAGGGGTAACAATGATAGACCTATTCTTGATTCTTGTGCTTTTTGCATGCTGTTTTTGTGCTTTGTTGTTTTTGTGTGTGTCTCCTCGCTGATTTTTTTGCCAAAAAAGCAAGATATTCAGAATATATAGATAATTCCGCAGGTAGCTTGAAAAGTCATTTGTGCAAGGCCTAGCGGGATTCAAAACAGGGTGCGTCGGTTTGTAAATCGCACGGGCTACTGCTGAGCCACAGTGACCACCTATATTCTAATCTAATTAAAAAGTAAGTTCAGTAAATTCTGTCAATGAAATTCCTACTTAGAACAATTGTTTCAAAACCCATTTAGCGTTACGCATTACATAAAAAATAATTTATGAAGTGTTCGAAGAGCATTTCCAAGTGCTTTATCTTCGCAGAAACTGACAAATTCACGTTTTATAGTCGTTTGCGTAAAAAGTTCAGAAAAATGGAAAGTACTTTGCGCTAAAGGTCCATGTTAAATGAGCCATGAACATGGGAGATTAAACATCATCCATTGGATGCCTATCACACCGTAAAGTAATAAATAACATAAAGTAAATAAACTTTACGGTAATAACAAAATGCGTGTTCTTTATAAGTAGGTAGATAATTATATTAATAATGTTATACATACTTATGGCATTTCATAAAAGTTGGTAATACAGAGAATGGAATACAGAAATTGATTAACTACTCAATTTAAAGCTAAAAAAAACAAACAAGGAATTATGAATTATTCTCTAAAAAAAAATGATGAAAAAATTATTTTCGTCCAAAATACCGCTGAGCCTGAAAACGAAAGTTTTCAATCAGTGTGTGTTGCCAGTGATGACTTATGGAACTGAGACATGGTCTCTTACTGTTGGCCTCATTAGTAAGCTCAAAGTCGCGCAGCGAGCTATGGAGCGAGCTATGCTCGGTGTTTCCCTGCGGGATAAGCTCCGGAACGAGGAGATCCGCAGGAGAACTAAAGTGACCGATATAGCTCTTAGAGTTAGTAAGTTGAAGTGGCAATGGGCAGGCCACATCGTTCGTAGAACTGACAACCGATGGGGAAAAAAGGTTCTCGAGTGGCGACCACGAACCGGAAGACGCAGCGTAGGCCGGCCCCCCACTCGGTGGACCGACGACCTGGTGAAAGCCGCGGGGAGCCGATGGATGCAGGAGGCGAGCAGCCGCTCAAGGTGGCGTGCTCTGGGGGAGGCCTATGTTCAGCAGTGGACGTCTTCAGGCTGTTAATGATGATGATGATGAAAAAAAAATGAATGATTAATTATGATGTTTAAATAAAATGCGAAGTGTATTTAAAGCTATTACCTAACTAAACGAAACGCATGCCACAAAACTAATGTGGCTAAAATAGCCATACCTACTCTAACTGATTAAACTAATTATGTATCTACATTCGACTAGGTGGTAGGACTTTTCTGCAAAGTTCGTCTAGGTAGGTACTGCCGCTTTGCCAGTTATTCTGCCGCCAAGCAGTAGTGTGCAAGCACTACCGTGTTCCGGTTTGAAGGGCATTGTAATAATTGTAGCTAGTGAAATTACTAGGCAAATGAGACTTTACGAACTGATCTCGCAGTATAGAAATTTTTTTTAGACTGTGAGATGTCTTAGGATGACGTGCGCAGTGCGCAGTGTCACGCGAAACTTTTAGAGTTCCGAGTGACACTGCAATCTGTTATGGGCGGCCGTGTCGCTTAACACCAGGCGAACGACAGGCTCGTCACGTCATTCGATTACTTAAAAAAAAAACAATCTACATAATAATATACGTTAAGTCTACACTTATATAAAAATTTATATTTGCGGCTTTTGGGGTCGAGACGCTAGGGCCGTGGGGACCAAGCGCTCACCAAATTTTTAAAGACCTATCCAAACGTCTAGTGGAAGCAACACGTGACCAAAATGCTGGCCTCTACTTGAGCCAAAGGTTAAGCATTGCCATCTAACGTGGCAATGCTGCCAGCATTTTGGGCACTTTGCCTACTGGTAACGGTTTGTTAGATTAGTTTTGTATTATATTGTTAATTTTATAGCTTTAGTTTGCTAGTAGTTTTAAATTTATAGAATAGTTTTGTTTGTAGGTTTAGTTTAGTATAATTATTATTTTTATGTTTTACTGTCCAATAAACAGTAAAATATAAAATAGGTAACATTAACCGTTATTTTAACTGGCGTTGGATGCAACAAGATGCAGTCGTTTAAATTGGCGCGTGGCTTGCTGTGAAGAAAAATGATGTTAAGCAGTCTTGTCCGGCTGCTGTCTGTTAGGGCTATAGTCGTGTTTCGTTAGGAGTGAAAAAATGCTCAAAACATTACTTGGTGAAATGAGTTAAAACTTTTCAAGCTGACTTATTTTCATTTCGAACAGAATCAGAATGGGTTCAAACTATTAATACCTTATTTGAAAGCATACACTAAAGAATACATTATCAATTATGTTTATGCTGTTCTCCTTCACAGAAAGCTTATTTTGATTCAGAATTTGAAATGTTAGATCGCAACTCAGCGTCATCAATATCATAGCTTTCTCAAGATCCAAGGCAAAGTTACTCCGTCGCATTCAACAAACTCTTCCTGACCAGTCTTGAGTTCCTCACATCCCGCCTGATCCAGTAACTAAACAGTTCATCACCAGTTGAACTAACCAGTCACATATCACCAGTTAAACGAGAATTTCCTCATTCTATCATAGTTAATTATAGTTACCCTTTGCGATGCGCGCTAATTTTGAATAATGTTGTAAAGTTAGTCTACACTTGACACTCTATATACGTTGAAACACACACACACACAACTATTACATTCAATGGACAGTTTGCGTTGTGTGACACATGTAGAAAGGCGCTTGCGCACTAATGTATTCGATTTGAGATCGTGCTTTTGCGGCGCAATAAAAGCAATTTGGAAGATAATCTCACAAAATCACAGCAAAATAAACAAATAAAATAAATAGTTTCTTACAGCATATTTAATTATACTACTTGGTTTATTGGCTTTGACACATTTGTTAATAGATAATGTAACTTTTAGGCGAAAAGTAACAACAAAACTGTTTGATGTTCTTATTTAAAAGCCCAGCGGGGTGATCATGTAACTTTGATAGCAATGCAACAAAAGAAATTTCAAACCAAATTTGAAAATTTCCATAGTTACTCTGTACATAAGCTGCGTACTGCAACTGTCAAATCCATACATTTTTGTGTTTCTATCGGTTGCCAACAAGTTACATGATCGCCTAGCTGCTAGGCGATCATGTAACGAAAGACAAAAAGTTATTATAAGCTAATTATATCGATTAGTAACAGTGGTAACTTGCTGTGAAGGTTAAACCTCCTTATTTACTTTAATGGCGAAGTATTTGCCTAAAAATATCTTTTTCTTCTATTACAGCTCCAACGTTCACTTTAAAGAACATAGTGGGAAAAGGTAACGTTGTTGACTCTGTAGGCTTTATGTACTTCATCTACGAATTCAACAGGATGTTTCTAGAATCTGAGTCGACTAAAAAACTCCTGAGTGACCCTGCCGAAAAGTTTGATGTGGCTGTAATAGAATGGTTCTTCTCGGAAACCATTGTTGGGTGAGCAATAAATTTTATAAATAATTGTTATTTTTAGATAAATCCGCCTAAAACTAGTCATATGCAATTATGCATTAACTTACTCAGGTATTAACAATTTCGCATACCAATTGTGTCAATTTTTAATGAATATATTAATGGTGTCTTGCATAAGCGTTAAGTCAAAGCTGCAAGCAACCTAAAAATAGGTTTCATCATCATCACCATCATCAGCCAGTGTCAACGTGCCTTAACGCAGAAAAGTTTAGGTTGTTAAATATTAAATTTCAGAACGTTTTTACAAATTTCAGGATACCATCATTGTTTCAATGCCCATACATATGGGTAGGCTCTACGGAACTACATGGGCAAATTTTGAGGGTCATGGATGAGGTGCCAAATCCCGCTTACAGTTCTGACTTATTCTCGATCAATGCACCACCTTTCACTTTTTGGCAAAGAGTGGTTGAATTGTGGAAAACATGTTGGAGACAGTTTGTTGTGAAGTAAGAAATATTTTTATCATCATTAAAAATACATATTTATTTATTTTGTAAATGAATGACGTGACGAGCTATTGATTTGCCTGATGTTAAGCGTCACGGCTGTCCATGGCAGATTGCAGTATCACTCGGTACTCTAAATTAATATTATACTGTCTTTATTTAATAAATTATCTACTACAATAATAAAAACGAATAAACTAGCTACACCATTTAGTACAAAGAACATTTGGACTGTATACTAGCTACGATGGCTTAGTAGACAGTCCAAATGCTCCAGCCCACTACTGGCAGGTAGCGTACCCAACATGCTGGCAGCATTGCCTATGCTGATTCGTTGAGCCAAATAAGTGCCAGCATTTTGGTCACACGTCGCATCGACCAACCGCTCTGATAAACTTTGAATATTATAGCTATTACGACATTCCTATCAACAAGTGAATTAGCCGAATCCTATAGTTGGATCTTAGTTTGCTAATACTGCTAACTATCTTGTTCAAATAATAGTGATGATTATGCTTTTTATATTTTTCAGTTTCCTACTGGTTCCTTTTGAAAAATCTCTTTACAATAGAGTCTTCTCTAATATAGCTGTGAAACGTGGACTCCCAAATGCAATGCCATCATACGAAGAAGCAGTTAATAACGCATCCATGTTGTTGGTGAACTCTCATCCATCTGTTGGTACTCCATATAGGCTGCCACAGAATGTGAAGTATATCGGAGGATACCACATTGATAATAATATCAAACCTTTGCCAACGGTAAGCTTTTAGTTTCTATAGTTCCATAAGACCATAATAAGATACTTACTTAATATATAAGAAAAAAGAGACTGAAAATGCTGCGTATTATAGTCTATATAGTTAGCCCAAAGGCTAAGCATTGGTATTCAACGGGGCGCTGCCGCCAGCATTTTGGACACTTTGCCTACAGATAATGGTACCGGCTTCTTAAATTAAGTTTGTAGAGGCGAAAGTTTGTATGTGTGTATGTGTGTTTGTTTGCATGTGTGTATGCTTGTTACTCCTTCGCGCTCAAACAGCTGGATGGATTTGGATGAAACTTGGAATAGAGCTAGCTTATGTTCTGAATTAACACATAGGCTACTGTTTATCCGCAGGTTAAACCGTGGGGCGCAGCTAGTTAAAAATAATACAGTTAATTTATTACTATAGCTTAGAACATCGAACAATTACAAAAAGGTTATTCAAGTACCTATCTTATCAAGTTGACGATATTTTGTAATGATGTGTAGATATTGTTTAACGTTATTTTCTAACGACCAGGCACTCGGACATAAGCTTTAGGAAACACTATGAGCTCCAGTCCCTACAAACCCAAAGTTTCAACACCAAAACGGCACAAATATGTAACCATCATTATTTGTATATGCAAGATAACATCAATAATAAAACTTATGCACTTAAACGTTTTCATTCAGAATCTTCAAAAAATTATGAATGAATCAAAACACGGGGTGATTTACTTCAGCATGGGCTCAAATTTGCTAAGTAAAGATATGAGCAAGGAGATGAAGGAATCGCTGATCAACATGTTTGGAAAGTTGAAGGTAGATGTCATTTGGAAGTTCGAGGAAATTATGGAGAATGTACCTTCAAATGTACATTTAGTACAATGGGCTCCTCAGCCAAGCATTCTTGGTAAGCCATTAAATAGTTCATATAGTTCTTTTAGTTTTCTTTACGTAACGAATCGAACTCTTAGTACCCTAGCTAAAGAGACTGTAGAGTTACCTGATACCATCATTGATAAGATCTTTACACAGTAGATTAATAATCCCTATGCGATCGTAGAGTAAGTATTTATTTCATAATTATAGATTTTTTAATTACAGCTCACCCAAGCCTGAAGATTTTCATCACTCACGGAGGACAGCTATCTACAACTGAAGCAATACATTTTGGAGTACCCATTATAGGGCTACCAGTATATGGAGATCAGTATATAAACATGCAGTCTGTTGTGAACAAATGCTTTGGCGTCATGTTGCCAATCAGGGAAGGGTTTACTGATGATTTAAGATTGGTCATTGAACAGGTGCTTGAGAATCCTATGTAAGTGATGACCGACAACCGATTTTTTAAGGTACTGAATGTAACATTATGTTACAAATTACATTGTGTATACAATGTACTTAATCAATTTAATCACCTAAAAATATTACCAACAGCAAAATTTCAAGAACTGAAATTACTATGATCAGGTGAACTTACCTTTAGTGATGTCTGCTAGGCAACCATGTAACTTGATTGCAACCAATAGAAACACAAAAATGTATAGATTTGACGGTTTCAATACGCAGTTTATGTGCATAGTTACTGTGGAAATCTTCAAATTCGGGATGAAATTTCTCTTGCATTCCTATCAAAGTTCCGTGATCACCCCGCTGGCCTTGACAAGTGATTCGTTCAAAACTATGCTAGTATAACTCTGTTATAAAATCAGGCTCCATAAATTACATGCTTACCTACAATAGCATCACATCACTACTCCAGTTAGTTAGGTCCACAGCTGATTATAGGTTTTGCCCATCAGTTTGCCATAATCACCAGCACGCTTGGCAGGCGCCTTGGTGGTCGCAGTAACTATTAGATTATGACCGGACCGAGGAGAATGCTGCTGCTCATTCTCTGGATATTCTCTTAGTCGGCTTTTACGGCATCCACGGAAAGAGATGGAGTGGTCCTATCCTATCCTTACGCCGGACTACACGGCTACATGCTTACAATATACAGAGCCCACGTCCTCTTGTTTCCGTGTGCCGTGTATTCTACTACTGTTCTTCATAACAGTAGTACTGATCTGCCTGCCTGCCTGAGTTTACTCGTTTATAAAAAATGAAGTATTCCACGTGTTTCTTGTTTCAGGTACAAAACAAAAGCAAAATACATATCATCGATATACCATGACCGCATCGCTACACCAGGAGAAGAGTTAGTCTATTGGGTCGAACACGTAGCGAAAACTGGTGGAGCGCCACACCTGCGCTCTCCTGCATTCATGGTACCCTGGTACCAGAAAATATATTTAGACCTAGCTCTTAGCCTATTTGTGGTAGTAATTTTGCTTTTGGCAGGTTTAAGAAAGATTTTAAAGTTGAGGAAGACAAAGGATAAGAAAAAGCCGAAAATCAATTAATCTTGGTAAAAGGGAAATAAATAGATATAAAATGTACTTAAATGTTTTGTTAAAGAATAATTGAGTACCTCTAAAGTACCCACATAAAAATATATAACTTTAGTAAATGTTTTTGTTTCGTTTTCATTTGTTCTTGATGACAGTGATATAAAATCATCTCAAAATCTCAAACAGCAACAACCCTAAAATCATGAAACATCGTTTGTTTGAATTTCAAACCCCGCTCCATCAAAACCAGATCTATATTTCCAGATCTATATTTAAGTGAAAAACTAATTTAATGGTCAAGCAGTCATAAAACGCTTCACCAAAATTCTATTCACATTTGTTTATTTTTGATACATTTTAATCAATTATTATTATCACATAATATTGTCATATACTATTATTTATTATCACTGTAGTCGTATTTTATTGAACTTTTGAAATATTCCAGACAAACCAGATTGCTGGTGTGTTTACAACTTTTGAAACATTAAACAAAAAATATTTCTTAGCCTTTAATAAATAGGAAACTAATCTATAATTGTAACTTATAACTCTAACTTATCTATTTTTTGAAGAAACATCCCATTCTTTATTTTAAAACTTCTATGCATTAATGTAATGGCGATATTTAGATAAATGTTGATAGTTGTCGAGAACCATATGTCTGGATTAGTATACTGGCATTTTTTTACCAAATATAAGTTTGTTTTTCTGATGTTTAAATAAATTAAATAAATAAATAAAAAATGTAGCTTCTTACCCAAGATTGGTAATTCATTTATACATTTTATTCGTTGTAGTTTCTTACCAGCATAAAAATCGCCAAAAAATTCGTTAAACATTTCTTATTACAGCACCTTGTGTAGGTATAATGATTGAGTAAATTTTATCCGGCAGATTTATTTCGTTTTAGCAACGTTTGTCGCTAACTTACATGATTTTATTTTTATTTTTTTCCTAGCTCACATGCGTATGATTTCAAACGCGTAGTTTTATTCTCTAGTTACAGTTATACTATACACTCTTTTTCTTTTCACGGCCTTTACCTTCGGTAATCACTTGTCCCAATAGGACCTTTAAACCAACACCAAGGATGAATACGATTGCAATTATCAGGGCCAACAAGTCCAAGTACAGCTTCTGGTACCAAGGCACCAGCAATGCTGCTGAGCGTAAATGGGAACCTCCACGTGTTTTGATGATGTGCTCCACCCAGTGTACTAGTTCTTGGCCTGGTGTTACAGGACGATCGTGGTAGATAAATGACCATTCTTTCGCTTTTCGAGCGTAACTGTAAAAATATAGATAAATCACTTATTAATTTTAAGTTATTAAAATACCTATGCCAGCCATGCTTGCTGCTCAAAAGTCTTTATAAATTAATAAACAATTAACAGTCAAAGACAATGATGGGTAAGATTGACGCCAATCATGTTCAAGTGAGCTTCTATTTTATTTAAGTAACGTAGATTAGATTAAATTAAATAAGTAATCAGGTTTATCCATGTTTCATCATTCACCAAAGTTGAAACGTCGACGTGCTGCATAACAATGGATTTATGAATAAAAACTGTGCACCAGTCACCAGACACGTCTCGGTCTGAGAAGATATTTTTGATAAATCAAAATAGCATGGTAGCGAAAACTTTATTTTATGCAATTCTCAGTTCTTTGCAAATTATTGAGTCGGTATTATAGAGGGAAAGTATGAAGGAAATATAAAATAACTAGCATGCAAATGTTTTGATCACATTGTTATAAAAAGTGTAGGCGTCAAAACTGTGAGGAGCCAATCAATGCAAAAGTCAAGCAGCCACTTAAAGTGGTGCTCTATAGGGGAGGCCTATGTTCAACAGTAAACGTATTCAGGCTATTGATGTAGTAAAAAACTTACTTAGGGTTTCCAAGAATTTCATTAATCTCAATTTTTAGCTCCTTATCCATGTCATATGCTAGGTCGACCCTCCTTGCAAATCCTTTATGCACTGCTTTATCAACATTCCCGAACTGATCAGCAAAAACTGGCACTCCGATGATTGGCTTCGCAAAGTGGATCGCTTCGGTAGTCGATAGAATACCTCCGTGTGTGATGAAAAGTACGACATTAGGATGAGCTAAGGGCAAAATAAATAGATAAGACAGGGCTTTAATAACACATCTATCTATTTATACATAAAATTCTAAACTGATTTCAGGGGGCGTACCGTGAGCTCTTAGCGCGATTCAAAACAGAGCCTATATTAGATCGCTTTGTTTTTTTTTGTATGGGGATTTTGACAAGCGATCCAGTATAATAGGCTCTGTTTTGAATCGCGCTAAGAGCTCACGGTATGCCCCCAGGAATCAACGCACAGCCCAAACCACTGGTCCTAGAGACTTGAAATTTGGAAGGCGTATTCTTTGTGAAGTGTAGGGATCCACTAAGAAGGGATTTTTCCAAAATCTACCTCTAAGGGGGTTAAATGGGGATTTTACGTTTGTATGCAACTTTTTATTCTGTGGATCGATTGGTTCGAAACTTGGAGTGTAAACTTTTCAGTTAAAATAAAGTTCAGTTTGTATCATAGATTTTTGATAATCACCTCCCGTCAAGGTTATACGGGGTCTCAAATCTATAAATTAATGCACAGTCTGAACCGCTGGCCCTAGAGACTTGAAATTTGGATGGTGTATTCTTTGTGAAGTATAGAGATCCACTAAGAAAGACTTTTTTGAAAATCCAGCCCTAAGGGGGTGAGGTGGGAGATTTTACGTTTGTTTTGTATGTAACTTTTTATTCTATGGAATGATTGGTTAGAAATTCTGTATATATTTATATACTCTTCAGGTAAAATAAAGTTAGGTTTATGTCATGATTTTTTGAGAATCACTCCCGTCGGGGTCAATACGGGATATCAAAGTTTTTTTTATCGAAATCTATAAATCAACGCACAGCCTAAACCGCTGGTCCTAGAGACTTGAAATTTGGAAGGTGTATTCTTTGTGAAGTGTAGGGATCCACTAAGAAAGGGTTTTCCAAAATCCACCTCTAAGGGGGTTAAATGGGGGTACGTTTGTATGCAACATTTTATTCTGTGGATCGATTGGTTTGAAACTTGGTGTGTAAGCTCTTCAGTTAAAAAATAAAGTTCAGTCAGTGTCATGGTTTTTTGAAAATCACCTCGCGACTGGGTCATACGGGGTCTCAAATGTATAAATCAATGTACAGCCTGAACCACTGGCCCTAGTGACTTGAAATTTGGAAGGTATGTTCTTTGTGAAGTGTAAGGATTCCCTAAAAAAAGGTTTTTTGAAAATCTACCCTTAAGGGGTGAAATGGGAGTTTTACCTTTGTATGCAACTTTTTATTCTGTGGATCGATTGGTTTGAAACTGGGTATGTAAGCTCTTCAGTTACAATAAAGTTAAGTTTGTGTCATGGTTTTGGAAAATTACCTCCCGTCAGGGTCATATGGGGTCTCAAATCTATAAATCAATGGACAGCGTAAGCCACTGGTTCTAGAGACTTAAAATTTGGAAGGTGTGTTCATAGTAAAGTGTAGGGATCTACAAACAAGGGGTTTTTCGAAAATACACCACTGTGACTAAGGGGATGAAATTGGGTTTTTTTTGTTTGTATGAAACTTTTTATTCTGTGGATCGATTGGGTTGAAACTTGGTGTGTATACATTTCAGTTAAAATAAAGTACAGCGCGTGTCACGGTTTTTTTGAAAATCACCCCAATCAATCCCGTCAAGGTCAAACGGCGTCTCTAAGTTTTTTAATATTGCAATTTATAAATTACGCACAGCCTAAGCGGCTGGTCCTGCGGACTTGTAAGGTGTATTCTTTGTGAAGTGTTGGGATCCACTAAGAAAGGGTTTTTCCAAAATCCACCTCTAAGGGGGATTGATGTTCTTTACGAAGTATAAAGATCCACTAAGAAAGTTTTATAAAATACACCTCTGAGGGGAAGAAATGGGGTTATACGTTTCTTTGATTTTTTTATATTCTTTGTATCGATTAGTTTAAAATTTGGTGCGTATACTCTTTAGTTAAAATAAATTGAGCGCATGTCACGGTTTCATGAACATTATTACCTCCCGTCAGGGTCGAACTGGGTTTCAAAGTTTTTTCTATCGAAATCTAAAAATCAACGCGCAGCCTAAACTGCTGGTTCTAGAGAGATAAAATTTGGAGGGTGTAGGTATTTTTCGTGAAACTTAGACATCCGCTAAGAAATGGTTTTTGGCATGCCACCCTCATTAACAGCCTGAAGACGTCCACTGCTGAACATAGGCCTCCCCCAGAGCACGCCACCTTGAGCGGCTGCTCGCCTCCTGCATCCATCGGCTCCCCGCGGCTTTCACCAGGTCGTCGGTCCACCGAGTGGGGGGCCGGCCCACGCTGCGTCTTCCGGTTCGTGGTCGCCACTCGAGAACCTTTCTTCCCCATCGGTTGTCAGTTCTACGAGCGATGTGGCCTGCCCATTGCCACTTCAACTTACTAACTCTAAGAGCTATATCGGTCACTTTAGTTCTCCTGCGGATCTCCTCGTTCCGGAGCTTATCTCGCAGGGAAACACCGAGCATAGCTCGCTCCATAGCTCGCTGCGCGACTTTGAGCTTACTAATGAGGCCAACAGTAAGAGACCATGTCTCAGTTCCATAAGTCATCACTGGCAACACACACTGATTGAAAACTTTCGTTTTCAGGCTCTGCGGTATTTTGGACGAAAAGATAGGACGAAGCTTCCCGAACGCTGCCCAGCCGAGTTGGATTCTTCGCGCCACCTCTTTGTCGAAGTTGGACCTACCTAATTGGACAATCTGTCCTAGGTAGACATACTTGTCGACAACTTCGAGAGTATCGTTCCCAACAATTACCGGTATAGGTGGAACATGAGCATTAGACATGATCTTTGTCTTGTCCATATTCATCTTAAGACCAACCTGCTGGGAGACTCTACTGAGGTCGTTGAGCATGGTGCTAAGGTCCTCGAGCGATTCCGCCATTATGACTATATCATCGGCAAAACGAAGGTTAGTGATGTACTCGCCATTTATGTTGATGCCAGATCTTTTCCACTCCAAGAGCTTGAAAACATCCTCCAATGCGTTTGTGAACAGTTTCGGAGAAATAACGTCTCCCTGTCTCACGCCTCTTTGCAATGGAATTTGTTCCGTACTCTGGTCCTGTAGTCGGACTGACATAGTGGCCTTACTGTACAAACACTTCAAAACTTCGATATACCTATAGTCAATTTGGCATCGCTGCAAGGACTGCAGCACCGCCCAAGTCTCGATTGAATCGAAGGCTTTCTCATAGTCCACAAACGCTAGGCATAACGGCCGATTATACTCTTCGGTCTTCTGTATAATCTGGCGCAGCGTATGGATGTGGTCTATGGTGCTAAAGCCTTTTCGGAAACCGGCTTGTTCGGGAGGCTGGAATTCATCAAACCTGCGTGCGAGACGATTCGTAATGACTCTCGAAAACAGCTTATACACATGACTCAAGAGCGAGATGGGCCTATAGTTCTTCAATAAGGTGTTATCGCCTTTTTTGAAGAAGAGCACCACCACGCTCTTGTGCCATGCCTCTGGCGTTGTACCTTCAAGGATGACAGAATTAAATAACTTCTGGAGGACTAAAAGTACCGGTCTACCACCCGCTCTCAGAAGTTCAGTCGTAATTCCATCTTCACCTGGTGCCTTGTTGTTTTTAAGCTGTTTGAGGGCCATTCTAATCTCGTACAGGCTGACGTCCGGGATATCTTCGGTATAGTGTCGGACTAACTTGGCTCTGATGTCCTGAGCTGTGTTAGTAGCGGGCTTACGTGTCGAGGTGTATAACTGTCCATAGAAGTTCTCGATCTCTCTCAGAATCTCAGGCTTGGATGAAATGATGCTACCATTTTCGGTCTTCAGTTTTGTCATTTGGTGTTGCCCAATAGACGAATCCTTGCGAACACTTTAGAGCCTTGGTTCCGCTCAATTGCGGCCTCAATACGTGAAGTACTAAGAGCACGCAAGTCGTGTCGCAAGGAACTCCAGATTCGTCTATTGAGTTCACCGTAGGCTGACATATCAACTGAAGACTGCAGCTTCATTTCGCTCCGGTCGGCCATTAGCTCAAGAGTTTTTTCTGAGAGCTTTTGAGTCTTCTTTCGGCGTTGGGTCTTAAAGAATTTCGATCCAACAGCTTGGACAGTTTCCACCAACCCGTCGTTTAGCTCGTCCACTGTGTTACAGTCGGCTAGGCACTGGAAGCGATTTTGGAGTTCCAGCTGAAAGCCTTCGGGGTTTTGGATTTGGACAGGATTTGGACGGAGCGTAGACTTCACCAGACGTGACCTTTCGAGCTTAACATTGATATTCAATGTGCCTCTAACAATACGGTGATCGCTACCGGTTTTCACCTTGCTGATCACAGAGACATCATCGAATATGTGCTTCTTGGTCGTCATGTTGAAGTCTATCTCATTTTTAGTGGAACCGTCGGGACTTATCCACGTCCACTTCCTGGATGGCCGCTTCTCGTAGAAGGAGTTCATCATAAAGAGTCCCTCCTTCTCCATGAAGTCAGCCAGCCTCTGTCCTCGAGGGTTCCGCTGCCCGTATCCAAATGGCCCCACTCTCAGCTCATCGCTATTCCTTGTGCCCAACTTCGCATTGAAGTCTCCCATCACAACGGTGAAGTATGTTTCGGAAGTATGCATGGCTTCGGATATGTCCTCATACATAGCTTCTACTTCATCGTCTGAGTGTGCCGACGTCGGCGCGTATACCTGTATAACCTTCAACGAATACCGTTTGGTTATTCGGAGTACCAGGTACGCTACCCTGGCCGACACACTGTCGACTTTGACCACGTTGTTGACGAGAGACTTGCGGACGAGAAACCCGACACCTCCTTGGGAGAGTTGGTCTCCCTTCCGGTAGAAGAATAAGTTACCGGAATTTAGGATTATCGTGTCCTGTCCCTGTCTTCGGACTTCAGACAATCCCATTACATCCCAGCGTAACTTACCCATCTCCGCCTCTAGCTCGACCATCCTTTCGTCAGCCTTCAGTGTGCGCACGTTATGTGTTGCCAGGGCCAGGGGTCGTCGTTGGGGTTGGTAGCCGGGCGTCTGCCGGGGATTCTTCGCACCCCTTGCCCTGCCGTTACCGTGGCCGCTACCGTAGCCACGGGATAGCAGAGCTGCCGGGGACTGGGGGCCGTTTTTATTTGTGCTTGTCATTAGGGGGGGGGGGGGTTTGCCATAATCACCACGCTTGGCAGGCGGCTTGGTGATCGCAGTAGGTGAAGATTGATTGCCACCAAGACCGAGGGGAACGCTGCGACCCATTCCCTGGATATTCCCTTAGCCGCCTTCTACGGCACCCACGGGAAGAGATGGGGTGGTCCTATTCGTAACCGGGACCACACGGCATGCCACCCTAAAGAAGGTAAAATGGGGGTGGATTCTCTATGAAGTGTTTTATTCTCTGGATCGATTGACTCTACATTCTCTCCCATTAAAATTATGAGATACGTGTAGCACAGTTTTTACAAAATCATCCCCCAACGGAGTCAAATAGGCATTTGAAAATCCCACACAGATGCATGGGTATGTCCCCGTCTGCCCCCATGAACGTCCCCCACCCAGTGGCAGATGGCCTCACTTACGGCTATCCGCCCCCGCGGGGTGATTGGCCATAGTAAAAAAAATGATTTGATTTGATAGTGACCCGGAATATATTACCGTCTGGCGCCAGCATCAACTTAAACGGGAAATCTAGGGCAAAGATATAAATAGGTGCGACGACGAGCAAAGCGAGGAGGAACGTTGGTCAACAGTGACCACACTACTCACGAGCGAAGCGAAGCGTGGTGAGGCAGCGGCCGGCAAGTGCCAGAAGTCACTTATGCTTATATAAAAAATTAGCGGCAGATTATAATTAATTAGTGGCAAATGGTAATAACATATTCCCGTCTGCCCCCATTTTTCGTATGTAGGGGTCGATAGCCATATTTAAGTGTGACCGTCTGCCTCCGCGTGGGGGACGTTCGTGGGGGCAGACAGGAATAATCCACTGCATGACGCGCAGGGTGGCGTAAATGCTTAACGAATTAAGATGAGAATGTAAGTAAAAAAGAGGCTGTAACAAATGACATATTTTCCATCCCGAAAACTGAATGGTTCCTGTGGAATTGCATTATCACTTAATTTCATAATAATTAGGTACTATTCAACTAATTTGGCGAACATAATATTATTATAGTAACACGATAGGCTCTAATATGTACTAACAATTGAAATATTTTCCATCTCGGAAAACGGAATGGCTGTGGGCTATAATCATTATTACGCAGTTAGTTGCCGTCTTTTTTCGGGGTTGCTCTGTTTGCTTGGCCGCAAGCTGTCCACAAGAGCGCGTGTGTAGCGAAGGTGACTACAATAGAAGTTGGCGTTTTTTCAAGGGTGCTCTGCTCACTGCGCTAGAGCAAGTGTGTAGCTAAGGTGAGCTGTTGTAGAAGTTGGCGTTAACTTTATTGTGAAAGTGATCTGAATCGTTAATATACTACAGTCTCCGTCATTCTACTTATAGGCTCAATTATCTCTGCTTACACTATAGTACTATTTTTCTTTCAAGAATTATGCGGGCGAAGCCGCGGGCATTAAGCTAGTAGGTATATAATATTCCCCAATGCCCAGAAAATTAACTTCTCAATAATTTCTTATTTTATTGTTCTGTTTACTTTTATCTTTTGAAGTTATAAAGAAAGTAAATATCTCAAAAGGTTTATGATCTTATAATTGCTTTTCCTGTTAACTTGGTTTACTTTTCTTATCTAAATGAAGTTAAAAATACACAATAAGAACTCGAGAACTTTACCTAAAATACTTTGTTGGGGAGCCCAAGTTAGTATATGAACATTTTTTGGCAAGTTGGGTAATACTTCTTCAAGTTTCCAGAGAATTGTCTGTTTCAGGCCGCTGAAGATGTCAAGGAAACCTTCTTTAAGGGATTGAGGTATGTCCTTGCTCTTGAGGTTTGAGCCCATGCTAAAGTAGATGACGCCGTGTTTGGCATTGTCCAGTATTATTTTCAAATCCTGGAACATACAAATCTAAATATTTTGCTCGCTTGGAATATACTAAGTCAAAAGAAAAAATAATTCTTTTAATTATTATAATTCCGTTCCGTTTAATCTACAATGTGCTTGCAGTAATTCTTTAATTTATTTCCACTATGAAAACCTGTGTATATTCCTAAAAGAGCTGAGCAGTAATTGAGGACTGACTTGAAGAGCACACCTTAAGTATTTCCAATCGGGTAACACAACAGTCGTTTCAAATCACCTAATACGCCTAATGTGGCACTTATGCAGATTTATAGAGGCGATTAGAAGTGGTAATTTTTATTCGTGGTCTAAACCTGCTTAAACAGTCTCGACCTTCGGTAGTCTATATAATATCACACATATCATCAACACTCAACAGCCAGGAGACGTCTACTGCTGTCCATAGTCCTTCTCCATAAAACGCCATTTTGGACGTTTATCATAGTTGCCACCACGCTTGGCAGGCTGTATACTATAATATAATTATGTAAAATTGGTACGTTTTTGCGTGTCGGCCACACCAACATACAAAGAAATAAGCAAATACACAAATAAACAGGCAACATTTCTCTTTTAATACAATAGAGCCTGTACTCTAATCTTACCTCCGGTAAAGGGTTCACGTTAGCATCAATATGGAACCCACCAATAGGTTTGTAGCTTTGTGGAATTCTTGGAGCCAGTCCCAGCGACACATGAGAATTGCCGAGCATCAACGAAGTGTTGTAGATAAGATCTTCGAATGCCGGGACGGTTTTACCCCTTTCTCGTAGAATCGGAACTATGCTGCTATGGTATACTTGCTTTTCTATTTCCTCAAAGGGCCTGAAATTTGCCATACATCGTTTCTTTACTTCGTCATCCATTAATCTCTCTCTCTCTGCTGTCTTCTCACTGCTTGGACGCGAGCCTTCTCTCATATAAAAAATGCGCAGCTCAATAATCCATTACGCTGGCTACTTAGCCAGCGTAGTGGATTATTGAGCTGCACATTTCTTGCACTTTCAGGTCGATGGATTGACACAATATTCTTAAATTTAGTGATTCTTTAACATGCTTACGATATTCTCCTTAAGCGAGAGCCACTGTAAATGCTACCCATAGCTTAAAGTCATTCGTATAGGCCCGAGCGAGATTCAAACTAGATAAAACGTAAAAATTTAAATTAAGATACTTAAAGACGATAAAAGATGTACTATTTATAGCTACTGGGAAATGGCGTTACAGTTATAATTATTGTAGGTATGTTATGTTTTGTGTTGCGATATGTTAAAGGTAAATAGATGTGGTGCGAGTAGCGAGATACTTATTAGACAAAACCTACATCTTAAGTCTTGCTCCAGTGATTTGCTTCCATAGTTGTTCAATCCGCTTTCCAAACGAATAAGGAGGTATATAACTGGCCGTGTAGTCGGTGGTGTAGGCAGGATTGAAATGTTCGTCAATCAACCGCAGTACAAGCCAGTGTGGTTCCAATGTTGAGAACCAGATGAATGGGCAGTCGTATAAAGCTGAAAACCTAAACCGTTCAAACATAAGTTTGGAGTTGAATGATTAGTTTTGTTCTGGGAGACCTACACATTAACCATACTATCCTAGATACCGTTTTAACACTTGACGAATATTCTACAAAAATAATCTGAATGTACTCCTATCATACTCATATTGACAAAAGCAAAAGTATCACTATGACATCTTCCGTGCGATTCAGTTATACATCGAACTAAAAAGCTAACTTGAAAGCCAATATCTCGCTAACTTCACCCGGGTTATGAGTTGCGTGACATGGGCAAACATGGTGCAATATTTGTAAAAACTATTCGTCGCAATGTAGTTATAATTGGAAAATAAATAAGTCCTTTACTTATTTATTTTAACATAGAATAGAATAGAATAGAAGAATGCTTTATTGTACACCAAAACATACACAAAGATACATGACAATATGAATTATTTGACAAAAGGTAGTACAATGGGCGGTCTTATCGCTTAAAGCGATCTCTTCCAGACAACCTTTGGATGGACAGAAACAGATTATGAATTAGGGAGGTTGGCGATGTACAGTAAATACAAAATTAGATATGAATACTAAATCCTAAAACTTCTAAAATACATATAATACGACATACATACATAAACATACACACTACATTAATAATATAATATTATAATTATTATATTATAATAATATTATACATACATACTATCACAGATATAGGTACCTACATATACGTATATCTACATATAAATATAACTAAATTTGTAAACATATGTACTTATAATTAAAAATAATACTAGCTCAGATTGGATAAGTAATGAGTCTTCACCATAGTCTTGAAAACTGACAGACATATTTAAATTACAAAAATCTAGAACCTTTAATTGGATAACTTACGTCGAATACAGCTCTGCAAACATCCATTCTCCGACTATTACATCGAAACTCTGTGTTGGGTCCCGAAGTAGTTTCTGAACATTATCATCTTGAACAGTCGATATACTCAGATTGGTCAACAATTGCAATTTAAAGTCGAAGTTCAAAAAATCCGTTTCCTTGTCCATTATAGCCTTTATATTAATGTAGTTTTCTGAAGAAGAAAAAACACATTACTATTGTGAAAATTGAACTAGTAACAATTTCATTTTATATTCGCAAATTTATCAAGAGATATTTTCTGGATATCATCTGCTTCATCAAAAAGGTATGCATTTCTGAAATTGCATTAGATAAAATTTGTAGTTATACGTAATCATTGGTATGAAAATATAATAGTAAATTATGATTTAAGTGTGCAAAGTTGTTCATTGTTGTGTTTGTGTTGTACTCGAGGCTGTAATATGCGCGCGAGCCATAGGCGAGTGCGTTATGGGAGCCGAGAGTGTAATGATCAATGCACACGCATGTCATACGACGTTTTTCATTACAGTTGCGAGGAAAAAACAGAGTTGTATTGTTAATTAACTTTGTAAAAAATGTCGCGCAGGCTTCTTGTTTTTTTTTTACGCGCCGTCAGAGAAAAACCGTGCTGATGGCGCCAACAAAATCGATATCGACCAAAACGAAATGAAACGAAAACTGGAACTGGAACTGGAACTGAAACTGGGACTGAGACTGGAACTAGGACTGGAACTGGAATTGGAACTGGAAATGGAACTGAAACTGGAACTAGAACTAAACCTGAAACTGAAGCTGAAACTGAAACTGAAGAAAAAAAACTGAAACTGAAACTGGTACTGGAACTGGAAATAGAACCGGAACTGGAACAAACCGAAACAAAACGACGAAAAAGTACGTGTAACTTAACTGAATCGGGTTATTATATTATAACCACAAAATTCGCTCTACTTACATAGGTCTATAACGTGTGTAGTAATGTAAAATAAAAAGCACGCTTCGGAAAGAAGAATGGCAGATCCTATGTATTTTGGGCCTAGCAGAAACTGCAGAAAGAAACCGTGTGGCTGAATGACACTTGTACCTATCGAAAGTATAAATTAAATGTATTTAAATAGTAAATTGGATAATTTTTCTAGCTTGGGAGAAAAAAGTTATTTTTGATAATTATTTTTTCAACACATTTGCTCAAAAAATGCATTTACGAAGCCTGTATACATTGTTCGAAAGTTAAACATTACGCACCATACAACTCTTAGATTATACCAATACTAGTCTATCTATGCATACAACGGAGCGTGCGGTAAAATAGGTACTCTCACCTAAGTACCTATTTTACCGCATCCTTCGTTGTATAGCCCGGGCGTAACCTTTACTGTTTATTTTTCAGTAAAACATACACTGACCTCTATAATACAAGTATGTATTATAGAGGTCAGTGAAAACATATATAACAATTTTACCAAAGAGTTTCACATTACGAGAATAAATAAGCTGAATGATCGAAACTCCTTTGGAAGCGTTTTTGCTCAATACATTTGTCTCACTTTAATTCTAAAGAGAAAATGAAACTAAAGATGTAGTTCTAATTTTCACCACACGCACGTGGCGCCATTTGCATTGTAAATGCGCGCCATTTTAGCCCATTTTCATAATAGATTATGAACATCAGAAATTGTTTGTTGCGACTTTTCCATTAATAAACAACAGTTTGTTTCATTACCTATTGTACTGTTTTCTCGCAAATGTGTTGAAAAACGTTGTATGATACACGTGCGGAAATTGGTTTCTACAAACTCGTGACTATGGTAAGCCCTCGACTTCCTCTCGGGCTTACATTAATTGTCTACTCGTTTGTAAAAACCAACATACCGCCCTAATATCATAAATAACTATTAATTGATTAGGTCAGTCATTAAAATTCATGCTGTCGTCACCTCACAACAATGCTAAAGAGTGCCTACGCTACGCTAAGAAACTAGCAAGGAACATATATAAACATATAATTCATGCATATAATATACGAAACTAGGTTAGGAATATGTACGTAGGTATTATATTGTAGTTACTCTTTGTGAAGAATCACCGTAGTGATTACATGCTGTTTGAAATCACAGATACGGAGTATTTACTATATAGAAATACTTACCAAGAAGTTTATATTATACCACTGACCTCTATAATACAAGTACTTGTATTATAGAGGTCAGTGGTTTATACCTATCAAATACTAGTCAAATACTCACGGATTAGAGCAAAAAAGTTTTTTTGTCTAATCCAGATGACATCAACGTGCGCTCGGATTTTATACAACTAAAATCTATCTAGAAAATGAACGAAACTAGTTTTTTAATTCCCGTGCCTATAAATTAAGAAACACAAGAGATCCATTGGATTCCTAAATAAGCAGTGATATACAAATATATACTAACCGTTGAACAACTTGTGGTTTGATTCGGGAATCACTTGCGTTAAATTTGGATGAGGATCTTTTTTTGGAAAAGCCAAGATGGATGTCACCTGTAAACGAAAGCATTTACCTTTAAGTAAAAAGTCAGTACATGACCGTCAGTATTTTCAAGATCATTTTCACCTCATGTCCAGCATTCAGCAGATGCCTGATGATTCCATCTCCCAAGATGCCGTGACTCTTGCTAGGGATTGGATTTATTGTCAGGATCTTAAACGCGTCACACGTACTCAGCGCCAGTATAACAGTAAGCCAGGTTAGTGGGGCCATGTTCTAAAAAGAACTAAATTTTAGACTCAATATTAACTTCCACGTAATCACGATCACACCAAAGTATCAATTTTTTTACTCTATAGAGTTCAATTTTGTGTGACTTTCAAGATTTGTTTCATTAAGGAAACCAATGGCTATAAATGCTAACAAATTCTAACCAATGGTCAAAATTTGTATGAAGTTTTAACCATTGGTTACGTTAACTGCGGTTAAAAAAAACCACCATTAGTCTCAGGGCATCTTAGGCTACAGTTGTTAAATATTTTTTTTTATGTGATTGAATGACGTGACGAGCTAGTCGTTCACCTGATGTTAAGTGACACGGCCGCCCATAACAGTTGCAGTGTCACCCGGAACTTTAAAACAATAGTTTCGCGCGACACTGCACTGCGCACGTCATCCTGAGACATCACCCAGTCTAATAATCAGATTACTAGACTGAGTGATCAGATCATAAAGTCTCATTTGCCCAGGAATTTCACTAGCTACAATGCCCTTCAAACTGGAACACAGTAGTGCTTGCACACTACTGCTTGGCGGCAGAATAACTGGCAAAGCGGTGGTACCTACCTAGACGAACTTTGCAGAAAAGTCCTACCACCTAGTAATATATACAATTTCTATAATCGTCATCATCATCATCATCATCATCATCATCAGCCTGAAGAGGTCCACTGCTGAACATAGCAAGGATAAAGTATATTTATTAGGATGGTTTTGTTTTGTTTACTGTACTGTACATTTTATATTATTTTATTTCATTGTATGCTCTTTTAATGGTAGTTCTGTTCTAGGTATTCTTTTGTATTTATTGTGTCCTGAAGTTCGTGATATCATGAATGTGGGTCCCGACTGAAAATCAGTTATTAAGTTCTTCTACTAATTGCATGCTGAGTCGAGACCTATATCATGACGTCACGCAATATTATATTAAATTTTAGTTAGAAAAGTTAGTTATTAAAATTTAGTTCTTGTGTGATTTATCTTATTCAAAGACTTAGGTACCTACTTATAAAAATGTAATGTTGTATGATGTCTTTAATTAATGTATTTTCTTCCTTATTTTATTTAAGTGGTAGGAAAACCCACTGAGTTTATAAAGTTTCAAATAAAGTGCAAGACTTAATGTATTTATGTCATAGCGATGATAGGAAAACTACAATAACAAGTATGAGGAAGGAAATGGAATACAGACAATTTGCTTTTCGAATTTTTTAGAATATTATAAACATTTTATATTGTAAATTTTTTGTATCAATTCCGTTTTGTTGCGTAATAAATACAACAAAATAAGTATCGTACCATAAACAGGCCATAAATTACAGTTTATGGTACTAAATAAGTAAACACCTAAATAAAATATTATGTTTATACTTATTTTATATTTATTTTTTTATTTGATGACCATCATTGTGTACACCAGCAGGATATTCATTTCATTACTATACTTAGTTAAGCCAAATGCCACGAAGTAATTACAGATGAAGACGACAAGCTAGAAAAATCATTAAAATCGATAGAATGAAAAAAGTTGCTGTAGATTTCAATTGATTTAATCATCAGATTTTAATAAACATAAGTATATGCCTCCCTAATTCATAATCTGTTTCTGTCCATCCAAAGGTTGTCTGGAAGAGATCGCTTTAAGCGATAAGGCCGCCCATTGACCTTTTGTCAAAGAATTCATATTGTCATGTATGTTGTTTGTGTTGTGTATGTTTTGGTGTACAATAAAGCATTCTTCTATTCTATTCTATTCTATTCTATTCTATTCTATATGCTTTTCTATAATATGTTTCATCTATCGAGATCTGCAAGAATAGAATATATCTTATGGCGTTAATTATTATGTTCCGAGAGTTCCAACAGTTTTGTCCATTTCGAACGTTCAATATTTTAACAATTAAAAGATAAATAAAGTCAAATTAAAATATACACCGATATTAAAATTTTTACAATATTATACCTATACCTACACTATTAAAAATAATGAACATGAAGGGTTTGAGGATTTACGTACTAGTTACCTATACTTATTCAAATGAAAAAGATAGTCACTTCACTGGTTCTTTATTATCACTTTAATTCGGCTCTTTTAACACAAAACTCAACAGTTTTATAACAAATAAACCCTCATACTTAGAATAAGTGGTCGAAGTTCAAAGCGATCATAAATTAAACTTTACTTGTGTATGACCAATTGACCAATCCGCTCCTTACTTAGATCCAAGTTTAAAAGCAAGCGCACACGCGCTTGCACACCTTCGCTACACACGCGCTCTTGTGCAGCAAACGCAAGCGGCCCGCAAGAGCGCGTGTGTAGCGAAGGTGACTATGGTAAAAGTAGATGTTTTTTTTTCAAGGGTGCTCTGCTCACTGGGTCGCAAACGGCCCGCTAGAGCGAGTGTGTAGCGAGGGTGACCTGTTATTGAAGTTGGCGAAGTAATCTGAGTCGTTAATATGCTTTAGTCTCCGTCATCCTGGTTATAGGCTCAATTTTCTCTGTTTACCTACACAATAATATTCTCTTTTCTTTCAAGAACTACGCGGGCGAAGCCACGGGCATTAAGCTAGTAATAAGTATAAGATTGTTTGTTATAAAATAAGTAAACTCACAAGTAACGGAAAAATCCACAAGTAAGAAAGATTTCTGTTTGTAAATTTATAAAATTTGTCCACAACACTAAGCACCAAACAAACGCACAATATTAATCATTACTATTTAAGTTCTGTAACACTATCAGCAACTATTATTTTATTAATAGCACAGATCCTCACAGCATGCGCGTGCGTATGTGGTCCACTGTTGACTCGGAACATATTTTATTGTCTATACCATTTATTTGTGCGGATACCACTAGCAGCGAAATAAGAATTACTAAGCAACCAGATGCGTGGATTCACGTATCTTATACTATTATTTGTTCCGTGGTGTGTTGTGGTGAAGTCACAGGATACATAATAGTAGGTACTACAACGCACTGCACATTGTCACGGATTACTAATTATGTTACTTTATAAACATTGTGTTGTTGAACTGTCTTTTATAAACATAGATAGTGCCCTCTACGATATTGATATCTAATTGTAGTTCTATTGTTATTAATGATGTATTATTAGTTAATTGTATGTATGTATGTATATGTGTATTTTTTGTGTATGTATGTTTTATTAGTTAATTATCTTTAAATAATTGGCTTTACGTCAGCGAGAAGGAAAAAGACAAAGGAAAATAATGAGTGGATGGGATGGCGAAGGGAGGCAGCTACCTGTGTCACATCCTTTCTTCTATCTTTTTCTCTCTTCATTCTCTCTTCACAGAATAAGTAGTGGCTTCATCTTTGTTGCCGAAAATGTTTTATCGTAGCGTAATGACCACGTTATGTACGTAGGTGTTAATTATTATTCATCATCATTCATCATTAACAGCCTGAAGACATCCACTGCTGAACATAGGCCTCCCCCAGAGCACGCCACCTTGAGCACCTGCTCGCCTCCTGCTTCCATCGGCTCCCCGCGGCTTTCACTAGGTCGTCGGTCCACCAAGTGGGGGGCCGGCCTACGCTGCGTCTTCCAGTTCGTGGTCGCCACTCGAGAACCTTTCTTCCCCATCGGTTGTCAGTTCTATGAGCGATGTGGCCTGCCCATTGCCACTTCAACTTACTAACTCTAAGAGCTATATCGGTCACTTTAGTTCCCCTGCGGATCTCCTCGTTCCGGAGCTTATCTCGCAGGGAAACACCGAGCATAGCTCGCTCCATAGCTCGCTGCGCGACTTTGAGCTTACTAATGAGGCCAACAGTAAGAGACCATGTCTCAGTTCCATAAGTCATCACTGGCAACACTGGTAATTTTTATTATGTTTGCACAATTAATTGAAAAAATACTTTTCCATTGTTTTTTTTACTGATTCATAAATTTCATAACGTACTACCTCTACTTACATATATATATATAAAACATGATAAAATTGCTTTTTAGTTAACCTTTGTGCGTCATTCTAGTTTTTATTGCTTTTCTCATATAACATAAAATAGTTATATATTTTTTTTTCGATTAAACTAAACTATTCCATAAATCTGAACTATTAACAAACGAAAACTATAACATTAACTACATGCTTACAATATACAGAGCTAAACACGTCCTCTTGTTTCCGCGTGCCGTGTATTCTACTACTGTTCTTCATAACAATAATACTGATCTGCCTGCCTGCCTGAGTTTATTCTTTTATAAAAAATGAAGTATTCCACGTGAATACTTCATTTTTCATGTACAAAACAAAAGCAAAATACATATCATCGATATACCATGACGGCATCGCTACACCAGGAGAAGAGTCAGTCTATTGGGTCGAATACTTAGCGAAAACTGGTGGAGCGCCACACCTGCGCTCTCCTGCATTCATGGTATCTTGGTACCAGAAGGGTTAGTCAGTTTGCTTTTGACAGGTTTAAGAAAGATTCTAAAGTTGAGGAAGAAAAAAGATAACAAAAAGCTGAAAAACAATTAATCTTGGTAAAAGGGAAATAAATAGGTATTAAATATACCTAAATGTTTTGTTAAAGAATAATTAAATACCTCTAAATATCCACATAAATCGTTTTCATTTGTTCTTGATGACAGTGATATAAAATCATCTCAAAATCTCAACCAGCAACAACCCTAAAATCATGAAACATCGTTTTTTTGAAGTTCAAACCCCGCTCAGTCAAAACCAAATCTATATTCGAGTGAAAAACTATACCTTATCAAATTTAAGAAGTCCACTATGAAGTTGACATGATTAGTGATTGACACTGTCAGATTAACTGGTCTAGAGATGTGAACTAAATAATCGATATCGGATAAACCCGATTTTAAAGAGTAAAGAATACTGATTCTACATATTTATTCAATAATCGTTTAGTTTTTTCATATGATATGATCTCAGTAAGAGAACTAATGATTGTTGCGAATAAGAGTGTTGCGAAAATAAAGGATTTCACTTTCACGCGATAGCTTTCTGCGCCCATCGATGCTGCGATGCATCGCTGTACGCGGCCACATGAGCGTTCAACAGCGAAGATTCGCTGTTGCTCCGCATGTCTGGCCGCGCCATAACACCAAGAGGCCTTTTTGAATACAAAAGATAACACGGTCACACTATTCCTATACTTGACGTCAGTAGTGTATTATTGGGCATTCTACCCCACCGCACGCTCGCTACGCTCACGTCCGTTCGCTCCGCTCACTCCGGTGGGGTAGAATGCCCAATCGTATTTTGAATATGGTTATCGCGTTTCCGATGTTGGCGAACATCCGGTGGGGTAGAATGCCCAATCGCATTTTTTGAATTTGGTTATGGGGTAGAATGCCCTATCGTATTTTTTGAATTCGTTTGCGATGTAGGTGAACGTTTCTGTTCATCAAAATCGACGTGTTTTTTCAAATCTATAAACTAGTTCTTGTATAAAACTGTAGAATCTTGTATCATTAATCCATTTTTAACTCAGCATTGTAATGAGAAGAACATGCTATTTGTAAAGCAATCACGTTCTTTAAAATTTGATAACGTATGTGTATCATTTAACAGAAAGAGTAACAATAGACACGGGGCGCTGCTACCTAACACGATTCGATGTTTAATTTGTGGTCCATCCAACTGCGGTTAAACTAATCTATTGGTTGGTCTTCTTTTACATGAAGAAGGTTTACAATTCTTGAACATATACATTTATTCTAAAACTTTATATCAACCGAAATACATGTTCTTGGAACAGGTTTTTAAAAAAGTTCCAGAAATTATTTTCTCTAAGTTTAGTGAAAATGAGAAAGTTTTGAGTCCACATGAAGCAAGACCTAACTCAGTAATAGTATTTGATGATGTAGCTTGTGAGAAACAAAATAATATACGGGATTATTTTACGATGGGGAGACACAAAAACATAGATTGTTTTTATTTAAACCAAACATACAGCAAGATACCAAAACAACTCATAAGAGATAATGCGAATCTCTTAGTCCTTTTTAAACAAGATGATATTAATCTTAGACATGTTTATGATGAACATGTTAACACTCATATGTCTTGGAATCAGTTTCGTGATATGTGTGCTCAAATCTGGAGTGTTCCCTATAACTATTTAGTCATAAATAAAGATTGTGAAAAAAACAAAGGATGTTATAGAAGAAACTTTGATACCTTTGTAGTTTTTGATAAATAAATGCCATATAATAACATCCTACAGTAAATATACCTTCATTTATGGCTTAGACGTGTTAAAGCTAAGTACTGATTAAAAATGAATACGGAAAAATATTTAAAAAAACAAATTATAAAGTCTGCTGATGCTGTTAAAAAGAAGGTGAAAATTATGCAAAATTTAAAGGTTGATAATGAAAATGTGCTGGAATCAGTATTTAAACCAATCACAGATCCGCTTAATAAAATAGTAAAGGATAACAGTTTGAATGGAGTGGAGAACAATACAGCTCCTGATTTAAGCAAAGTAAAAAACGTGAAAGGGGATGATGGTGATTATCCGTCCTATGAAACTATAGTTGATTCATTAACTAATACGAGAAAAAGAAAATCTGATCAGACAGTTATTAATATATCAAACACTGATGATGAGGATGAATATTTATCAGACATTGACGTAAATGAAAAAGATATCAGTGCTTCGTCATTTAAGTCACTTGAGTCTAATTATGAGTCAAACAGCAATAGCGCATGGTCTTTATCTTCTGAAGTATTTCAAGATGTTCCTTTTGGAGTAAGATTGGATCGTGGTAAACTTAAAATGGGAACATCGCGTGTTAGTGTTACCAATGATACCATTTCAGTTGGTGGCCAAAGTTATGATAAAACGCCTGGGCTCAACGAGTTGTTATTTAAAAAGTCACCTGATATGACTTTAATGACCGAAGATGACTTGAATAATTATAAACAAATATTAATTTGTACTAATGCACATCGACGTGATTTTGATGCTAAAAAACCAATCAAAAGTAATAAAGGTTTAAAATACTTACATATTATAAAACCACTTTTTAAGTTAAGTAAACAGCACCTTTCCAGTACCGAGAGTCTTCATAAAGGTTCAGGACTGCCACTAATGAAAAAAATTAAAGAAAATGTAGATTATGTTTATTGGGACGACCCCAATGAATTGGTTGAAAGATTAAGATTATTACTTGCATCTCGTGATGCTGGTAATACTGGCCTCGAAAATGAAATAATATCTATTATTGAGGAACTACGAGAAAATGGCATCATTCGCTAGATATAGTACAGAGTATATATTGATTTTTGTTCAGTTATCTTTTGCAAAGCCATAAAGGCGGTCAATAATATAAATATGGATAAATTTGGACAGCACGTCCATAAAAGGTTGAGGTTACCCACAGATTTGACTGATATGAAGCTTAACAAGTCAGACGATGGAGAATTTGATTTAAAGCTAACAAGGCTGAAAGGTGTTAAACTACCATCTTTTCCTGATGATGCTGTTAACAAACAATACGTTGATCAGAAACTCACAGAGTTTTATATTAAGCAACAAAAAACAGACACAGAGATAATAAATATAAAAAGTAAAATCCAAGTGATATTTGATCAGTTTCAACATAAACCTTCTATTAAAGATGAAAACAATCTCAGTCCAATAATAAAACAAATATAAAAAATGAGCAAACAAGAATTGGTTGAGGAAATTCATAAACAAGCACGTCGAAACTTTATTCGCCGTCCAGTCGTTTTAAAAGGAATTGATGACTTGTGGCAAGCAGATTTAATTGATATGCAAAAAGTCCAAAAAAGTAACAAAGGGTTTAAGTACATCTTGGTTGTAATTGATGCTTTTTCTAAACTATCGTGGACTGTTCCAGTTAAATCTAAATCTAAAAACGAAATATCAGTTGCATTTGAACGTTTACTTACGAAGGGAAGAAGACCGATACATTTACAAACTGACCATGGGAAAGAGTTTTATAATGATGTATTTCGAAACTTAATGAAAGTATATGAAATAAACCATTACTCTACGTATTCAGTTAAAAAAGCATCAATTGTGGAAAGATTAATAAGAACTATAAAAAACAAATTATACAAATATTTTAATCTGGTTGGTAACTACAAATGGGTTGGAAAACCATTAGAACGCATCATGACAGAATACAATAACACTCTGCATCGTACTACAAAGTTTAAACCCGTGGATGTAAGCTCACTAAATGCAGTGCAAGTGATGCATAATATTTACAAAACCCAGCAAACCCTTAAACTTAAGAAGACAAAATTTCAATGTGGCGATCAAGTACGCATCAGTAAATACAAAGGAGCTTTCCAAAAAGGATACACTCCTAATTGGTCTACTGAACTTTTTACGATAACAAAAGTAAATAATACCAACCCAACTACTTATAACATTGAAGATCAACAGAAGCAGAACATATTAGGCTCATTCTATGAACAAGAGCTACAAAAAACAAAATATCCAAATATTTATTTGATTGAAAAAGTGCTGAGGAGGTGTGGTAATAAGCTGTATGTAAAATGGTTAGGTCTTAGTGAGAGTAACAATTCATGGATCAATAAAAACTCGCTGTTATAATTCTATAAAAACTACAATAGTTACGTACAATTTTCATTATTGTATTGCTAATGGAAGGGGGAGGACTTATTAATAATTTAATAAATAATTTACCGTTTGAGTTGCATTTGCCAGGATATAATTATTGTGGACCGGGTACGAAACTATCGGAACGGTTACAAAGAGGTGATAACGGGGTTAATGAATTGGACGAAGCTTGTAAGCAACACGACATAGCTTATTCAAATAGCTCTAACCTGCAAGACCGACATAAAGCCGATTTACAACTTATGAACATGGCTAAACAACGATCTAAATCAAAAAGCGCTAGCAAAGGTGAGAAGTTAGCGTCTTGGTTAGTAAGCAAAGTAATGAAATCAAAAGTGAAAATAGGAGCTGGTGGAAAATCCTTTAAAACAATAATATCTAAGATTAACTCAAAACTCAAGAAAACAAAACCAAAAAATTTCAAGACTGCCATCAAAGTTGCATATTCAGTAGCCAAAAAATTATTTGGTAAAAAAAATGTTAGCATACCTCGAGTTATACCGATCCCTAAGACAGGAGGATTTTTACCGCTGATACCGATATTTGCTGGACTTTCTGCGATTGGCGCATTATCCGGTGGAGCAGCTGGTATTGCAAAGGCTGTTAATGATTACAAAGCAGGTCAAAAAAATCTTAGTGAATGTGAACGACATAACAGAATGATGGAAGCGATTGCCTTGGGCAAAGGCATGTACATTAAACCTTATAAAAAAGGTAGTGGCTTATTCTTAACTAATCCAAAAAACTGAAGAAGCGGCTACCCAATCGTGCACTTACTGATGTAGATATTAAAGAACATGCCAGTAACATACCGCATTTTAGAGGAGTTTTTATGAGAAATCGATTGCCGAAACGTTCAAAACGAGTTGAATGCGGTGTCTTGAATTTAGATGATTATAAAAATCAAGGAACTCATTGGGTAGCTTATGTTAAAGATAACAACTATTGTGAGTATTTCGATAGCTTTGGTGATTTGAAACCTCCATTAGAACTAATAAAATATTTAAATAATCGAGATATTCATTATAACTATGTTAAGTATCAAAGTTACGATACCGTAAATTGTGGACACTTGTGCCTAAAATATTTGAAAAGCTATTGGAAAAATTGTTTAAATTGATATAGGCTTCTTGCAATGCTATTAGTAGCACGATGACATTCACACTGTCTATATCTAGTTTGACTTCAGCTTCAACGACAAATTATTCACCAGCCCTTCAGCTAGATGGTGAATATGAATGTGGTTTGTTGTATTTTTCAACATTCAATTCCATACCGAATATAGACAGTACAAATAACAAATTCCACTATGGTGATAGTGGGGTGATTGAAATACCTGAAGGTTCATATGAGCTTCAAGACATAAGTGACTATTTGAGTGAAAATATTAAAGATTGCTCGTTTAAATTAACTTGTAACAATAACACACTAAAAACAGCTATATTTTGTTCAAAAGATATACATTTTGAAAAAGAACCTTCATTAGGTAAAATATTAGGTTTTGGTAAAGAGACACTAAAAGCTAATATATTAAATGTATCTCGCTTTCCTGTCAGCATTCTATCAACAACTGTGCTAAGAATCGAATGTGACATTGTCAGCGGATCATATGTTAACGGAAAACCTACTCATATAATCCACGAGTTTGCACCAAACGTGCCACCAGGGTACAGAATTATTGAAATACCAAGAAACGTTATCTACTTTCCAGTAAATCAAAATAGCATATGTTCTATTACTATTAGAATTGTCGATGCAAATAACAATTTGATTAATTTGCGAGGAGAAGACATTCAACTGTATTTACATCTGAAGAAAAAACATGATTGACTTTAATAAAACCTCAGTATCAAGAGTGAATTCTATCACTTCGAATCGTACCATCATTAAAAGAAGACCTAAAATAAGGTTAACGAAAGAAAATAAGAAATTTCTCAAACTGATTGGGCTCTTAAAATGAGTATACTTAATATAACAGCTCCTGTTTTGCACGACAATACCGTCGAAAGCATTGAATTTCATTCCTATAAACCATATGTTACAAGCTTTAATACAAATGATGAGATACGTATACCAATCAATCAACAAGATCTATATATATTACCTTCTGCGAGTACATTGTATTTGGAAGGCAATGTCATCGTGATTAACAAGGAAACAAAAGCGAAAATAGATCTGGTCCATTTTACAAACAACCCGACTCTTTTCTTCTTCCAAGATATTCGCTATGAACTCAATGGAGTGGAAATAGATAAAATTAAAAATGCCGGTATAACTACCACAATGAAATCCCTTCTATCCATGAACGAAAATGAGTCGAAGATGTCTAAGTCTTGGGGGTGGGATATAAATGGATCAACAACTTCCGTTTCGGGTAGTTTTTCGGTATCAATACCTCTTTGCAAAGTTTTAGGATTTGCGGAAGATTATAACAAAATTATTATGAATTGTAAACATGAATTAGTTTTACTACGAAGTAGTACAAATCTTAACGCCTTGCAATTAAATACTGGAGAATTTGTTCAGGATGTTGAAATTAAACACATTACTTGGCGCGTACCTCATATCAAAGTATCCGACCGTGAGAGAATTAATTTGCTTAGACTCCTCGAAAAAGATCGTCCAATCAGCATGGTGTTTAGAAACTGGGATCTTTACGAGTACTCTGCAATCCCGCAAACTACAAAACATACCTGGTCAATAAAAACTTCTTCCCAAATAGAAAAGCCTAGATTTGTTATTATCGGTTTACAAACGGATCGAAACCGTCACGCTAATAAAGACATGTCACAATTTGATCACTGTTCCTTACGTGATGTTAAAGTATTTCTAAATTCATGTTACTTTCCTTATGAAAATTTGAATACGAGGTTTGGGGATAATAACTATGCTATAATTTACGAACAATATGCTAAATTCCAACAGTCATACCATGGTCGTCGTCCAGAACCGTTGTTAAGTTTTGCAGATTTTAAAAATAAAGCTCCTTTATTCGTGATAGATTGTTCGCGACAAAACGAAACTCTGAAAGCAGGACCAATAGACGTTCGTGTTGACCTGGAAACTGACGCCCCATTCCCAGCAAACACTACTGCATATTGCCTTATACTTAACGATTGTATTATAGAATACAAACCTCTGAGTAATATCGTGAAAAAGGTATCATGAATCCTAACTGTATTATAGTTGATTTGCAGGGATTCAAAGATTGTTCAAATAACTTTATTGTAAAAGAATTTGCATTAGCTACACGAGAACATACTCAAGTGTTTTTGGTGAAGCCTCCTTATTCGTATTCAAGTTTATCACGGCAAGAAAAGAAACAAGTTTCATGGTTAGAAAGAGAGCGTGGCATATTTTGGTCACAAGGCTTCATAGATTATCGTGAATTTAAACGTACTATTAAACCAATTTTGGAAAACAAAAATATATTAGTGAAGGGACTGGAAAAAATTAAATGGGTAAAACAATTATCTACTGATTGTTCTATAGAAGACATTGGAGAAAAAGGTTGTCCTAATTTTTTAAGTTTATATAATGAATACTGTCAAGATAACAATATTACACTGTATAATTGTATTTATCATAAAAAAAATTGTGCTTTAAAAAATGTTGTAGTTATTAAGAAATGGTTTAATGATAATAATACTAACAATATTATGTAAGTAACATACTTATAATATATGAATTGTTGGGATTGTTATTTAATTTAAGTTTGTCTTATAAATATATTGTGATGGATTTAAACTATAGTTTATTTATTACTAAACCTTTCCTTATTGTAGAATAAAACTAAAAAATATTATTTACACAAAATTTATTTTCAAGGACTATTTCAATTGGTTAATTATTTACAATCATTATCGAGAGGTACTTAAATAACTTAAAGTAAGTAGGTCCATAAAACTTTACACAATTTAATTACATTAAAATTTATTTCAATTATTTACAATCATTATTGATACTTAAATAACACAATTATAAATAAAGTTTATTTTAATCAGTTCATTATTTACAATTATTTTTTTTTTTTGACTGGCCTGATAGCTCAGTTGGTAGTAACCCTGCCTTCTGATCTGTAGGTTGTGGGTTCGATTCCCACTCGGGACAAACATTTGTGTGATGAACATCGATGTTTGTTCTGTGTCTGGGTGTTATATTGTATTCTATGTATGTATTTACAAACAAAAAGTATCTAAGTATTACATCAGTTATCTGGTTCCCATAGTACAAGCTATGCTTAGTTTGGGGCTAGATGGCGCTGTGTGAAATGTCCACACATATTTATTTATTTATTTATTTATTTATTATATTAAACTAAACTTTCAGACAATTTTTTTGAAATCTTGTTAATAATATTTTCGGTTAAGTCCATTATTTCGTCTATAGGATCTACAACAGCATACTGAAGACGAACACTTTCACTGTAATTGGTCGGTAATCTTTGATCATAGTCAAGCACTTGTATTTTGATCAGTCTGTGTCCAATCCTAGGCGCTTTGCTGATGATATATGACAAGGAGTCTTTATTTTTACGTTTGGAAGGCTTTCCTTGCTTTTCCACAATCTTAGCAGCTTCAAGACGATGACGTTCGTTTCTCTCCTGTCCTAATTTTTCTAATTCCTCCCAGGTCACGGGTTCTTGAGCACATTGCACCCACATTGGGTCAGTTTCGGATTCCATAACTGTTTTCCTGTAATCAAATAAAAAATAATTATTATCATAAACATAATAACGTTTTAAAATAATAATTTTATACAAGATATTAAATACTTACTCAGATTAACGTGTAGATACTCTGCAGTTTCAAAATAAATAGAAATATTAGATAAATTGTGATTAATTGTGATGTAAAAGTTAAAGTGACTAGTGCCTTCTGCAAATGGTTATGATTTAATGAGCGCAGTGATATTACTTGTATCAAATTGCTTACTTGATGAAATATTATACGGGCTGACCTATTGACGGGCACTTTTCACAGGAATCGACATGTTAGGTACTAATAATTCAAGTCCGTACTTGTTTTAAGCTTGCTTACTATAAAAATGCTGATCTTAACGATGTCGCATTTAAACAGAGGCGTGTCGGGTGATCTCAAACTGCTTACATGATGAAATTGAACACAATATGGTTAAGGAAATATACTTAAGTACTTAGATACTTTTTATCAAACAGGAATCGACTTGTTTCTAACCATACTTTATGCAACTATTAATGATTTATCTACTCTTGTATCTATTCTGAGAATAACGTAGGTACCTACTTATATTATGTATTACGAAGATCATTCCAGTTATATTTAAATCAATTGCTAAAATTTCACGGTTGGTATCATATTAGGTATTTTATACTGTCAAAGTGCTAGGTGATAATTTAGGTTTTATTTAAAAATAACTGTAATGACCATAGGATATTTCAAATAAAAAACATAAAATATTAAGCACATATCGTTTTTATTTATGTCTTCATTTTACAAAACTAATACTAAAACGTACAAATAATAGAACTTCTACTTCTTAAAGTTAAGTCTTCTTAGTTATCTAACACACATAAGTTTACATGCTACGGTCTACATAAAAAACAAGTTTTATTTTTAAAAGTAGTTTTTTTAGCTTCAATCATCAACCTGGTACCATAACGAAGCACTTAAAGATTACTACGTTTTATATTTAATATTGAGGCATGCCCCCACGCTGTGGTGTGGATTTTATCTTTGCTAATTAAACGTTTATCGTCATTGCTAGACAATGCAACTTTATTTACTGTTCTAGTGTATATCTCGTGTTTTATGGATTTAAATAAAACATTTACTTTTCGAACTACATCATTACTATATAAAGTTTTTTTGTAGTCTGAAGCATCTAAATCACGCACTACGCAACCCTTCACGCCTTTAGCTTTTTTTATAGTATACTCTCCGGTCTCGACACAGTACAGCTTTGCTCGAAGACCTACAAATTCAGAAATTATTTTTCCACTCATTTCATCTTTAAAAAGACCCGGTACTTTCTTATTTATAGCAGGCAAACCAAATTTGTTTTTAGGGTCAAAATTACTTGTGTCAAAATATTCTAAAAATATTTCATTAATATCTTTATAGAAATCTTTGGTTTCTATGTGGTAAATGAAACTATCTGTATCTGTATAGCACATCTGTACACGATTTTTGTAATGAGGTTGGATGACTGAATAGTGAAAGTCATACATGTGACTTTTAGATAATTCCAGAACTGTAAACCCAATGTAAATTGGTTTGTCTAAAACGACACGATCCGGTTTTAGCTGTATAGCAACTAAATTTTCCGTGAAAATAGATGCACTATGAAAACTAGGACTCGAAATTAATTTTTTTGCACCTAACTTCTTTTTGGTTACATTATTATCATCATTCCACGTATTTACCAACTTTACATTGACTCTTTTTTCATTGTTTTCCAATGTTTTACCGAATATGCTGTTGTTAAGTAATTTAAAAAAATCTTGTTCAAAAGTTGACGTGGCTTTTTGTCGAAGGGCTGTATTAAAATCAATGTATTTTTTCAAAAATGGCGTTTGTCTGAAAGATATAACCCTATGTATTTTTTTTAAAACAATACCATGTTTGAGGCACGTTTTCAAATGAACATAATGTATCACATAGAAATATTTGTCATTCAAGTTGGGCACAAGTTTAGAATGCTTTCCTCCAGGAGGAACACATTTCTCTGGACAAAATGGTAGATCATTATGTGTGTCATGCAAGTTGTCTGGGTAGATCAAATCGACCTCGAGGATGAATCCATACTGAGCGTCATTTGAGATGTTTAATACGTTCAAATTATCAATTTCTGTTTGTTCCAACAATCTAAAATCTGATATAGGTAACGGCTGGCACATGCTAAATCCGTACAAATTATTACAGTCAATATAAGCAATATAGGAATCTGTTTGAGATTCATCATAATTTGCTAAATAGTGGTTATTGGCTAAAACATGCCTGTGTGCACACATACAGACGCCGCCTCTAATAGCGTTTTGGATCATTTTTATTATTTCTAAATTATCAATAAGCTCTAATTCAACACCCGTTTTCAAAAGCATCGCGTCAAAAGATAGGCTAGGTGCAGTGACATAGAAAGCTGGATCCAGGTGATAGTGAATCTTGCATGTTTGTCTAAAATGTTCAAATATTTCACTCAACAAAAGTACGTCTGTTTTTAAATATAAATCTGTATACTCACCTAAATTGTTTATATTGAATGTATGCCAAACCAATTGAGCATGTCTATAATCTTCTTTTGATATATTTTCATTTGTGAGTGAGCTGTAAAAACATTCCTTGGACGGAAGCGATTGTTCACTATATCGTGTCCAATCGTCCATATACTCATATGGGTATATTCCTTTACGCATTAACAACTGCTATTCAGCCTCATTTGGAAAATAATTACTCATATGTTTAAATTCGTTCTTATTAATTGTTTTTGCTAGCTTCTCTAAGCTTGTACCTAAAAACTTGAGCGAGTCTACAAATCGAAGTTGAACAAACTCTCCTTCTAAAACCGGAATGAATTTTGTAAAACAGATATAGTTTTCCTTAGTTTTAGGAATTATTTTTATGGGGCCCGGAGCTTCTCCTAGTTTTTTTATGAATAAATGGCAGTCATATCCAGACAAATTGTGAAAGAATATTGGAACAAACTTTCGCAATTGATATTGTAAATTACAATAGCTATGTGCAGCACCACGATATTTACCTGATATGTGACAGTGATCTCTGGCTTTATCTGAATAAAGAAAATGCTCACATATGTGGCAGTGAGTTGCATTGGCAAAGTCAATTGCGTTCTGTTCATTAAAAATCATGCGAACATGTTTACTTAATATTTTATTGATTTCAGAAACGTCTTGATATAAAGACTCGATAAATTTATCGACGCAATCAGGGCCTCGGTATGACACATAACGATTATAACTTTCATCAATAGAGCATACAATATTATAGCCGAAAGCCGCAGGAACGTGACGTTGCAAAGTGCATGTATTTGGTGATTTAGATTGCTCCACGTGTTTGTCACATTTTTCTAACAATGATTCAAAATCAGCATAAATTACAAAAGGAATATCCTGCTTGTGATTGTAATTTTTAAAACTGATTACTGAACCTTTCTCAGGTAAAATCGTTACTATACCCCCACATGAATGATTATCAAGCTCGTTGGTTGTGTTGAAAAATACTAAACAAGTATCACAAAAATGTATCTTGCCATGGTGGCCTGTTATTTGTCCCCTTACGAGCCGTGACAAATTTTTCACTAAGCAGTAGTGGGAAGATACATCATTTTCAAGCAATAACAAATGTATAATTTTGTCATTTTCATTAATTTCGTTCGATTTATACACAGGACCTACAATGTATTTTTTATTTTTTATACCATAGACTATGAATTTTATGTTTGGATTATTTTTTTCAAACACTTGAATATCAGCAAAAGTTACAGGAAAGTGCATCTTATCGACATTGAATTTGGTGCGAAAATCTGGGTACGATGACACTCTTTCAGGGTGCGTTGTAGTTGGAAATAAAGCCGCTGTCACACACCACATAAAACAAAATTCATCAGAGTTGTGTATATTAAGACAAGCCTTTTTATTTTTTATATTTTTAGGCAAGTCTATAAAGGTCGATCCGCCCAACGGTTGATACTTATTAACATTTATCTCTAAATGCGAGTGATTCAATAACGTCCAACCACTATCACGCTCCGTAAATTCTTCGATCTTATTTTTTAATTTGCTCAATATGTCATCACATAATGAATCAAAATCGTAATTGCTATACAAAACAGCGTTTTTAGTTCCGAATGATTTCATTTCTTGTTTATTATCTTTTATCATTAAAAACATTGAATAAAGTTCAAAGTTTACTTTTAAGCACGTATGTTTTTTTAATGATTCATTTAACAGAGACTTTATTTTTTTACTAATAGAATCGAAAAACGCTTCTATCGAGCTTTGTTCGTCAGGTGCAGTAATTCTGTACGTAGCTATGCGAGACCGAAATGCTGACGAGACTATATCCACACCATCGTGATGAGTCACGCTGCTATCATTTTGTTTGTGCTTATCACTACGTAAATGTCCTACCCAGGATGTATTTTTTACTGATATTGCACATAGCGTGCAGTAAGGCATTTTAAAACAATACTTCTGAAATTTAGGGACTACTGAAATTAATCTTCTTTTATAATATGTAGGTTAAAAGTGTAAGTATCTGATATATATATTTAGTGTTTAAAACCAACCAAACTAAACTAATGTTTTATCTAAAATGAAAGATAAAGTTACAATCTAGATAGTTCCACTGTTGGACAAAGACCTTCCTCTTCTAATATTTAGATGGATTCTATCTAAAATAATCGAATAAAGTTTAACATGTAACATACACGATAAGGCTTATTTTCAAAGGAGCGTTACAAAACAACAATAGTATATTTTCTAACGCTCATTTTGTATTTTTGTAAAATACAGGCTCGCTCTTCTCAAATCGCGTAAAAGCGAGCCCTATAAAACGTTGAATCGCCTCCCATTCGGGAGAGTCAACGTCTGTTGCAAGCTTTATACTTGATAATGCTTTTTTGTAACGCTCCTCAGGCTTGTTTGCCACCCAGTCGGCAGTGTTATAGATCTTTAGGTCTATAAAAAAATTCCCGTCAAGGGTGACGCTACGCTTAACCTGACCGTTAGAGACGCGCGCAGTGAAGCTGGACGTGTTGGCCGAACTCGGTGGTGGTGCCGCGCTGTTTAAACGTTCTTCGGCTTTCAGTATGGCAAAGATGTCAGCCTTCCGTTTGCGTATGCTGTAACATAAAGGTAATATTTAACAACACGATAAAACATTGAAAATGTTTCTATTACTTTCGATAATAAAGTAGGTACTTTTTATATTTTTTAAGGCTTAGGTTTGTTACTAGTTTAATGTAGTGAATGAGTGATGAATGTTTATTTTAATAGTAGAAAAAGTTGGTAATATACACTAATTAAAGTAGGTACCTTTATTTGCACTACTAAGAAGAATTTGTTGATAAAATGCAATTATGTTGTGAAACTTACTTGGATGAGTGAACCGTAGCAGTAGCGCTGCTGGTTGACGGTGGTGCCGGCGCGGTCAGATTGTAGCCAGCAGAGCCAGCCGCGTTGGGTGCAGATTTCCGCTTCGCGGCCTTCTTTTTCGGCTGTGGTGGCGTGGGCGTAGGCACTGGCAGTGGCGAGGGGGCGCTATCGTACTCGGAATCAGACCTGAGAAGAGAATAACACATTAAATAAAATTATTCATTGTCAAAAAATTATTCAGTAATTAATTTAATTACTGAAATTATATTTTATCACTTACTAACATTTTAAGTAGAAATGTAGAACAGCTGTGGAACTCCGAAGGCACTTGTCACTGATATGACAATGTAATTAAATGTAGCGATTTGTGGCGAAAACAGGCCGTTTTAAACATAAAAATCTATAATGTCAGCATTTCCCCAATTCGAACAAAAATTAATCGTAATAATAACATATTCTGTCATTATTTAATAAAAATACACAATTGTGTACATATTACGTTTTGGGTTTATACCAGTAGCATTCGTGTCATCATTTCTCTAATTCGAGCTAATATAAATCATAAAATACCCCATAATTTGTCATTATATGAATCAATTAATTTAGTACATATTACGTTTTAGATCTAAACTGGCGGCATTACTTTGTACTTCACGGAATATGCTTTGTGTTATCTGAAACGATCTTTGTTGGTGAGAAACTATAAAATCATTTAATAAGCATTCTGCAAAAACGTTGCTAGTGTGCTATAAATACGTAAAGTACAGATGTACAGTCTGGCACAAAATCATCGACGTTACAATAATGGTGCTAATCCTAAAAGCATTATGTAATAAAACTTCTATATACATGTATGCTAAAAGAGGACCAGTTTGAGACAGCATATTCGAATATGTTAATTATATTATGTATTAACTTTATAGAGCGTTGTAAATCAAATAAAAAAGGTATTACCACAAAACTACATACCCAAATGTTACTCAAATGTTAGCAAATGGTACCCAATTTCAAGTAGGTACTTGTACCTACCTACACTTATGGATTTATAAAGACTTATTTCAATATTTCAAATTGCTATAACAATAGATTTCAGTTGACTGTACAAAACCCTTTAAAAGGCTTGACAAGCAACTTTAACAGCAGTAGTGTGTGTTTGTACAGTCGAATGGAAAAATAAGCTTTCAGATGTTTTTTGTGAATTCACTTAAGTAATGTTTTAAATAACAAGTTCTATACGCATTGTAGGACCTATTTTAAATACAAAATTGATTAGCATGCACAATATTTAGGTATCTCTATGATTCGAGGAATACCGAATTACGTAGGTTACCTATGTTTTATACGTATAATTATGTATGATGTAAAAATCGAATACTCTTCATTTATAAATTCGTCTTAGTAATGAATAATAGACGAGTTTTCTTGTAATTCATAAGTTACGATATTAATACATAGGTACCTACTTAAAATAATAAGTGATATCACTTGTCTGTCAATTTTGAACTATGATGTAATGTCATCATCAACTGCCTAAAAACATCCACTGCTGAATATAGGCCTCCCCCACAGAGCGCCACTTTGAGCGGCTGCTCGCCTCCATCATCTATCGGATCCCTACTGTATGTAGGTATATGCTAGGTCATAAGATATAATAATAAGGTTGGTAAAATAATGTAGGCACCCAATAAGTTAAATACCAACAAGAACCAACAACCAAGAACGTCAACAACTTGAGTTTGTACTTGACTGTACTAGGGCTTACGTGACGCGCACATGCAAATGCAATGCACGTAGGTAGCAACAATAATATCGTAGTGTCATAAATCATAATGTGATCGTGTAGTGTTCGTGAGAAAAAATGTGGCAGATAATATAATCAAGTTTAATTTAATGAAATTGATGTATAAAAGTGTTTGTTAAAATGATAAAAAAACATGTTTTGTGCACGAATAATCCACCGGTTATGGTAAGTGCTTGATATTCTTCAGGTCGGTAATATTTGTAATTATTTTGTAAATTTCGCCAATATATACCTATAAATACTAGGTCATGAATACCTTATTCAATAAAATTAACACCATTGGTTCTATTTTGCACAATTTGGGTAATTTTACTTTAAAGTTATGTGTGTGATATTTTAAAATATTCTTTAATAAACGAAAAGTTCTTTGTAATATGACAATAAATATTTCAATTTCAATTAATTTATTTGTACATACTGATAAGTAAGAATTTAATAAGAAATAACATAAAATAATGTATAACAAATGTCATTTTTAAACAAAAATGAGATTGATGCCTTAGTTTTTCTTATTTATTTTGCATGGTCAACAATTTGCTCATTTCATTTTGTGTATGCCTAATCTACTTTCTGCACTTTTAGTTGACTGGTTTAAAATGCTGTTAGCATTATGTCAACTTTGTACATGTTTGGTGCAAGTGCAAGAATTAAATAAATAATAAACAGTAAATAAAATTCTATAAAATACATTTTCGGATGCATTAATATTTAGCATAGAAAACATTGTCTAATTTTTATTACGTGTTTGCTTCAAATTTCTCACAAGCAATAAAGAGTATTTTTTTACTTTGGATTTTGAGGAAGACACGAACAAACCATGTCTAAATTACAGTCCTAATTTAGGTGCCTTTGAGCCAATCTGGCCACGAATATAAAACGCAAAATATTTTTGTGGCTTATTTCGTGAAGGGTACGAGCCAAGCTGGTCTAAATGAAAGCAGTAATTTAGGTGTCTTCGAGCCGATTGGGGTCTCAAATTTGAAGTAAAAAAATAACAAATTATTTTTCACGAATTTTTGTTCCGTTCTCGATGAGGATACGAGCCAACCGGGTCTAATTCATAGTTAGGTATCCTTGAGCCAAGCTGGTATCGAGTCAAGGGAAAAAAAGTAGTGAAATTGTTTATTTTGTTTCTTAATATTTCGATGAGGATACGAGCCAACCTGGTCTAATTTACAATTAGGTATCCTTGAGCCAATCTGGTATCGAATAAAGAAAAAATAAATAAAATTATTTAAAACTTGTTTTTTATTATTTCGAGGAGGATACGAGCCAAGCTGGTCTAATTTTACGATTAGGTATCCTTGAGCCAAAAGGGTCTCGAAATGTAAAAAACTAAAGAGGAATCTGAGCCAAAAACGATAATAAGTACAATATTGAGAATGTTTTTTAAGCCAAGAATTATTATGTTTATACTTATTCAGCAGAAATACAGTGAAAACTGGTTCAAATCACCTTACTTACTTATGTTTTAATTAAGGCTTTCACTATAATGTATAATATTATTTATTTCTTATGTTTATCGGTAGGTAGGTAATGCATAAAAACAATCTAAACTGTTCTAAGTTCTTTAATTTAAATACTTAAGTAATTAAAATATCACACAATAATAAAGTAAAATTAAACTATTAATAAAAGTTAGAAGTACAATTTGACTATCTTAAAAAAAGAAAGCCTACACATCGGGCATTTATTTTTTAATGAGAGAACACATTTACTACAGCTAACTGCGTGACCACATGGTATAAAACATATATTCAGGTCTTCTTCCAAACAGATCTTACAATACATTCCAGTAGGCATATAATCTGCACTTGCATTTTTTATATTACATTCACTCTCACTTATTTTTCTTCTGTTCAAATATTCTCCAGACTGCTTCTTTTTTTTCTCTTCACACGTATTTTTACGAATATTTGCGACGAAATCTTTTCCTTTTACAAGTAAAACAAAAGGACAAGTTGGGAACCAGCGAGAATGCTCTGGTAAAGGCAAATCTTCGGGACTCCAATCTTTCAGTCCTGCACCACAGAAATAACATATCACTTTGTCACCTTCTCCAGTGTAAAAAAATCCAGCATCTGCCATATCTTGTGGTTTTTGAGCTAAGCCAACAGGCCAGCTATTGAAACTATTTAAACGTATGTTTTCAGCCGCATATCGAGAATGCTTGGGCACAGGAAACTCCATTAATTTAACTGCAATTTATTTTTTAAATGTAAAAATACAGGTTGCCTCAAGATGCGTATGTTAGTGCTTATGTTCAAACTAACTTTGAATACCTCGCGACACCGAACACAAATTTTATAAAAAATATCTACAAACTTGTTTAGACATGATATTTAATTTGCATTTATTACCATTGACAAATGATACCTACATTCTAGAGAAACAACATAGTGCATTCAACGCCGTATATAACGTAGGTATTGTAAACAGAACGATGGATGTCTGTTCTATTTGCGAGTTAGACATTATGTCATATTATGAACGCTTATCATTATCAGGTGCACACGACAACTGCATCGCAAACGTAGCCCATTGGCAGCATAAACGTAGGTAAGTAACTAATGTTGTTTTGCGTATTGGTTTTGCAAGCAAATTGTTTCACTGCATAGAGACGTTCGCCAACATCGGAACACTGAATAGAGATGTTCGCCAACATTGGAACACTGAATAGAGATGTTCGCCAACATCGGAAACGCGATAATCATATTCAAAAATACGATTGGGAATTCTACCCCACCGTGAGCGAAGCGAACGGAAGTGAGCGTAGCGAACGTGTGGTGGGGTAGAATGCCCAATAATACACTACTGACGTCAATGGCTTGCATTTCAGCGAGGACAGCTAGACAAAGTGACCGAGTTGTACTATTTATTTCTTACATGTTGGCATACCTATTCATAACTATTTTGTTTAATAAATGAAGGTAAAAATATCTGGGCTATTGTGGTGAACTTTTGATGGATTATTATGATCTGGTTTATGGAATGAGATAAAATTTGTCTCATCATATCAAATTTTTGAGGGAGGTGATGACTTGCCACACTAAATGGGGCACCCGTAGGGGCTACTGGCTACCGAGGAAGCAACATCGGTGTGGGGCGGCTTAGGGTGTGGAAAGGTGTGCTGCACTTTCATTGAACGCTACTCGCGGCGTTATGCCCTTTAACATTTCCACCCTGGAGCTTTAGGATTGTATACTATATAATTATTATAATTAAAATCACCCTTTCAAAGTAGATAATTAGCGAACTGCACAAGATTATATCACTGAATTATGCTCGCCCAAAGATTTGATTCGATTAATTACCTTATACGAAAATTTCACCGATTAATCGAATGTGTAATAGTCGCATCACTATTGTTAGAATAAAAGTGCTGCCAGTTACTAAAGATTTTTTTCCCTAGATAACTTAAATCCCCTAAAAACCCCTAAGCTTTTTTTGTATTCCTAGCATATTCATTGTATGTTGCAGGTATATAAGTATTTGAAGCTCATAAAATAAAGCAATAATTATACAATGTTTCTTAATAATATCTAAAACGCAATAGTCGTGACACGGCGACCTCAAATCCTTATGCTATAGGAACATTTGTAACATGAAATAAAAATGAAAGATTTTCTCTATATGGTTATAGTTTTTATATTCTTTACGTTACTTCCTCATTTATAAACTGATTTGAGAAATACATAAATTTTTAAATTAGTACCTTTATCTTTTCTTATTCTTGAATGCGTACTGCTTCATGCGTCATCATTAAAACATGTTAACACTTATAGTTATATATTCATGTAAAAAACAATTCGTTGACCACAGCATGAACAACAGATGTATATTAGGTGATATACATCGGTTGCATCGCCTGATCGCACGGATAATTTTTAATAAATAGACTTTTTTCCTTCTCATGAGATGAATAATCTTAAAGTGCGAAGATTTCTGCAGCAAAAAAACGTTAAGCAATCTTGCCATCAATTTATTATTATTATTATTATTTTTAATCCCCTAAGAACCCCCATTCCTCTTTTACCTCAAAATTTAGGGAAAAAATCTCTAGCTTGGTATCCCTCGAAATGTCATACTGTACCTATTAAATTTGATAAACTGTAATTTAATGGTCAACCAGTCATAAAAACGCTTCATCTAAATTTTATTCACATTTGTTTATTATTTATACTTTTTAAACAATTATTATTATCTCATAATGTTATCACATACTATTATTTATTATCACTGTGGTCGTATTTAATAGTACTTTTAAAATGTTCCAGACAAACCAGTTTGTTGGTATGTTTCAAAACTTTTGAAGCATTAAACAAAAAATATTTCTTAGCTTTAATAATAGGTAACTAATATATTATTTTAACTTATAACTCTAAGTCATCTATTTTTCGAAGAAACAACTCATTCCCTTATCTAAAATTTCTTTGCATTAACGTCAATGGCGATATTTAGATAAATGTAGCTCTTTACACAAGATTGGTAACTCAATTATACATTTTATTCGTTGTAGTTCCTTACCAGCATTAATATTGGCAAAAAATTCGTTAAACATTTCATATTACAGCAACTTGAGTATAACGCTTGAAAAAAATCTGATTTATTTCGTTTTAGCAATGTTTGTCACCAACTTACATGATTTTATTTTTATTTCATTCCTAGCTCGCATGCGTATGAATTCATACGCGTTATTTTATTTTCTAGTTACAGTTATATTATAAACTCTTTTTCTTTTCACGGCCTTTACTTTCGGTAAACACTTGTCCCAATAGGACCTTTAAACCAACACCAACTACGAATATAATTGCAATTATCAGGGCCAACAAGTCCAAGTACAGCTTCTGGTACCAAGGCACCAGCAATGCTGCTGAGCGTAAATGGTAACCTCCACGTGTTTTGATGATGTGCTCCACCCAATGTACTAGTTCTTGGCCTGGTGTTACAGGACGATCGTGGTAGATGAATGACCATTCTTTCGCTTTTCGAGCGTATCTGTGAAAATATAAATTAATCACTTATTTATATAAAATTATATTATTATAATAGATCCTATGCCAGCCATGCTTGCTGCTTAAAAGTCGTAATAAATTAACAAACAATATATAACAATCAAACACAATGATGGGCAAGATTGGCGCCAATCATTTTCAAGGGAGCTTCTATTATTATTTATTCTGTAACGTAGATTAGAATTCATTAAATAAGGAATCAGGTTAATTCATGCTTCATCGTACACCAAATGTCGACGTGCTGCATAACAAACAATGTATTTATGAATTAAAACTGTGCATCAGACACGTCTCCGTCTGAGGAAATATTTTTGATAAATCGAAATAGCATGGTACCGAAAATTTTATGTGATTCTCAGTTCTTTGCGGAACATTGAGTCTGTTTTATTAAGAGCAAAAGAGATTGTAAACATAAAATAACAAGCATGCAAATGTTTCAATTACTTTGTTATGAAAAAATTGAAAGATGCAGTGTAGGCTCAACGATGCAAGAGTCAAGCAGCAGCTCAAAGTAGTGCTCTATTGGGGAGGCATATGTTCAACAGTGGACGTCTTCAAGCTGTTGATGTAGTAAAAAAACTTACTTAGGGTTTCCAAGAATCTCATTTATCTCAATTTTTAGCTCCTTATCCATATCATATGTTAGGTCGACCCTCCTTCCAAATCCTTTGTGCACCGCTTTATCAACATTCCCGAACTGATCAGCAAAAACTGGCACTCCGATGATTGGCTTCCCAAAGTGGATCGCTTCGGTAGTCGATAGAAGACCTCCATGTGTGATGAAAAGTACGACATTAGGATGAGCTAAGGACAAAATAAATAGATAAGACAGGGCTATATTAACACATAGGTATTTAATATGCCCCAATGCCCAGAAAATTAACTTCTCAATATTTTTTTATTATACTGTTCTGTTTACTTTTATCGTTTGAAGTTATAATAAAAGTAAATACCTCAAAAGATTTATGACCTTTTAGTTGCTTTTCCTGTTAACTTGATTTACTTTTCTTATCTAAATGAAGTTAGAAATACACAATAAGAACTCGAGAACTTTACCTAAAATACTTTGTTGGGGGGCCCAAGTTAGTATATGAACATTTTTGGGCAAGTTGGGTAATACTTCTTCAAATTTCCAGAGAATTGTCTGTTTCAGGCCGCTGAAGATGTTAAGGAAACCTTCTTTAAGGGATTGAGGTATGTCCTTGCTCTTGAGGTTTGAGCCCATGCTGAAGTAGATGACTCCGTGTTTGGCGTTGTCCAGTATTATTTTCAAATCCTGGAATATACAAATCTAAATATTTTGGACGCTTGGAATATACTAAGTGCAAAAGAAAAAATAATCCATGTAATTATTATAATTCCGTTCCGTTTCATTCACAATTTGCTTGCAGAAATTCTTCAATTTATTTCCACTATGTTCACCCGTGTATTCCTAAAAGAGCTCAGCAGTAATTGAGCACTGACTTGAAGAGCACACCTTCAGTATTTTCAACAGGGTCATACAACCGGTTACAGTCGTTTTAAATCACCTAATACGCCTAATGGGGCACTTATGCAGATTTATAGAGGCGATTAGAAGTAGTCATTTTTATTTGTGGTCTAAATCTGCTTAAACCGTCTCGACCTTCGGTAGTATTACCGGTCTATATAATATCACACAAATCATCAACAGCCAGGAGACATCTACTGCTGTCCATAGGCCTCCCCCATAAAACGCCATTTTGGACGCTTATCATAGTTGCCACCACGCTTGGCAGGCTGTAAACTATAAACAATAAACAACAACAAATATATAACTATAATTATGTAAAATTGGTACATTTTTGCGTGTCGGCCACACCAACATACAAAGAAATAAGCAAATATTAAGGCAACGTTTCACTTTTAATACAATAGGGACTGTACTCTAATCTTACCTCCGGTAAAGGGTTCACGTTGGCATCAATATGGAACCCACCAATAGGTTTGTAGCTTTGTGGAATTCTTGGAGCCAGTCCCAGCGACACATGAGAATTGCCGAGCATCAACGAAGTGTTGTAGATAAGATCTTCGAATGCCGGGACGGTTTTGCCCCTTTCTCGTAGAATCGGAACTATGCTGCTATGGTATACTTCCTTTTCTATCTCCTCAGAGTGCCTGAAATTTACCATACGTCGTTTTATCATTTAATTTTCGTCATCCGCCTAATACATTCACATCACTGCTAGGACGCGAGGCTTCTCGCATATAGAAAATGTGCATGCTAATAATCCAGTACGCTGGCTAAGTGCGGGTTGATGGATTGACCCAATATTTTTGAATTTTTTGATTCTTTAACATGCTTACGTGCGACTGTAAATGTCGCACATAACTTACAAAGTCATTCGTGAGCGGGATTCAAACCAGTCAAAACGTAAAAATTTAAATTAAGATACGAGAAGACGATAAAAGATGAACTATCTATAGCTACTGGGAAATGGCGGGAGGCATATTTATTATTCGTTACAATTTATAGTTATAGTATGTTATACTTTGTGTGTTGCGACATGTTAAACTTTAACATATCGCAACACTAAAAGGTTAAAGGTAAGTAGATGTGGTGCGAGCAGCGAGACACTTATTATACAAAACCTACATCTTAAGCCTTGTTCCAGTGATTTGCTTCCACAGTTGCTCAATCCGCCTTCCAAACGAATAAGGAGGCATGTAACTGTCCGTGTAGTCGGTGGTGTAGGCAGGATTCAAATGTTCGTCAATCAACCGCAGTACAAGCCAGTGGGGTTCCAATGTTGAGAACCAGAGGAATGGGCAGTCGTATAATGCTGAAAACCTAAAACGTTCAAACATAAGTTTGGATTGGTTATGTTCTGGGGGACATGGAACACAGATTGATCGTAGAGTAGGTAAATACTATCCTAGATACCGTTTTAACACTTGACAAATATTCTACAAAAATAATCTGAAGGTAATCCTACTCATATCTTCAAAGGCGTAAGTATCACCAAGACATTTATTTATTTATTTATTGTGATAAAAATGACAAAATCAATTACAATTACCACAAAATATTTCATACAGAATAAACATGTCAAAGTATTAAATAATAAAAAATAGGTACAATCACAGGGTACAATAAATTATTACAATGTCAAATAAAATAAAGTCAGAGTTAAACAAAAAAAAAAAAGAAATTTTATTCACTGCCACTACTATCGGGATTACCCGTATTGCTCCATTGGTCACTCGTGCTTTCACAATATGTCAATACTGCAGCAACAATGTCAGACCACTTGTTAAAAGAAAAGTCAAAATCAGTGTAGGCGTCACGGAGTGCATTGAGGTGGCGCAGAGGGCGAACCAGCGGAGACATCGCTCTTGCCCTTGTACGACCGCTATCAACTGAGAAGAGTTTATGCTGTCCTCTGTCATTACGCCTCCTTAACGGGACCTCGATTTCGTCTGGGACGAATAACACATACAGTAGATTGTGCAAGAGTAAACAGTCCACAGAACCCTTCAGCACTTTGAGGCAAGTGTTGTGCTGATGGAACATTCTTCTCACCTCCAGAGAGTTGAAGCCTAAGTGCCCGAACAGAAACTTGGTCGGGTACCGGAATGGGTAGTAACCATAGGCGTTTTTGTAAAGAGATCTTAAAAAGGCTTTTTGGACCTTTTGCAAGCATCCGAGCATAGGTCACATGGTGCGGATTCCAGACACACGCGCCCGATAAGCTTGAATCGGCTTCTATCGAACTTCTAAGGCATTATACAAGGTTGTTATAACTTGCGGATTGTTGAAGTCTTTGGCATTTCGTAATACGTAATACAAAACCCAACCGACGATAGGACTCTTTAGCGAAACTAGCTATATGATCATGAAATGTCAAAGTGCGATCGAAAGTAATTTTTTTTTTTATTTAAACGGATAACGTGACGAGCTACTCGTTCGCCTGGTGTTAAGCGACACGGCCGCCCATAACAGATTGCAGTGTCACTCGGAACCCAAACTAAAGTTTCGCGTGACACTGCGCACTGCGCACGCCATCCTGAGACATCACACAGTCTAAAAAAGTTTCCTAGACTGTGAGATCAGTTCGTAAAGTCTCATTTGCCCAGTAATTTCACTAGCTACAATGCCCTTCAAACCGGAACACAGTAGCGCTTGCACACTACTGCTTGGCGGCAGAATAACTGGCAAAGCGCTGGTACCTACCTAGACGAACTTTGCAGAAAAGTCCTACCACCTAGTAAAATTCCTAGATCTTTAATACAATTTGTTCTATTAATACATATAGCGTTCAAATAATAATTAAAATTAATTGGATTTTTCCTGCGGTCAAAAGTCATTACATTACATTTGTTATCATTAAAAAGCATTTTATTTGTCAAACTCCATTTATAAATTTGGTCAATATCATTTTGCTACACACACATCATTCATTCATTTTGACATCTTCCGTGCTATTCAGGTACAGTACATCGAACTCAAAAGCTAACTCGAAAGCCAATATCTCACTAACCTCACCACACTAATGAGCTGGGTGACTTGTATATGAAGTCGTTTATGCGACGTCTCTCCCAGCCCATAAATGTTACAGGTCAGATTGACGGCACTTCCGTTCTCTTTACAATGAGGCGTTTTATTAATAAAAAGAAATTGTGTTTTATATAATCACCCAATAGATGGCGCCAGTTGTGGTTTTACCAAAATCTGTTACTGTCACTGTTTCAGGCACAGACCACAGGTTAGAGGAAATGTGTCACGATACTGACTGACAACTCTAAACTCTTTCGTTTTTTTTTTACATTCGTTGTGCGATAGCTCGGCTTTATTTTGGATCATAATATTAACGTTTATCTATCTCGCAGTTCTACTGTACTTCAATTTACTTAAGAAGAATGCACCGCAGACTACTTAAAAGATACTACAGACAATGTACTCGTGCTCCACTCAACTGAATTCGACATTTCTCTGTAAGTAGTCGCATCATTTTCTTATGTTTAAACTACTCTGTGGTTTGAAAGGTTTAAACCATGTACTTACTGCGCCATCTACTAAAAGGAGCGGAACTAGTTTAAAAAAAAACGCCTCCTTATCAAGTTTGCCTTCGAGAGTTCGTTCGAGTTGGTGATTGAGAAAGGCGCGGAAAGTGTCATGAATTGATATGCGGGATATTTCATTACGGTGCGTTCCAGTAGCGTCACGATCAAGTTGTCAACGTGGCGTAATTTAAAAAAAATGTCGTGTCTATAATCTTAACTCTTAATGTTAAACGTTTAATCCTTCTACTCCCCATTATTTGAAGAAACGATTCGAGTTTCTTTATAATTCCCACTCTAGTACTATGTATCTCAGGTCATCAGAAAACCTTCTTCTCAAGCCGACCGAGCCGAGCTCGAGCCGTTCGTTGACGACATTCTACGACCATTCTTTCACTGCTCAGCCTGTACGCTTGTGGAATGAACTTCCTCTCAACATTCGAAAAGCTCAATCACTCAAATTGCCTTTAAGACTCAAATTAAGCACTTATATCTCTCTAGCTTGACTCCGAAATAATCCTTTACTGTTTCCTTATTAGTGATATAATTATGTATTATTTATGTAGTATATATAAGTATTTGTATTATGTAATAGTAAGTATTGTTGATGTAGTCTATTATTTTATATTTATTTTAGTATGTATATTATAGTAACTTTTATTTTATAACACCACCGTCCATGCTCATTCATGTATCTCTGTCCATCCAAAGGTTGTCTGGAAGAGATCGCTTTTTAGCGATAAGACCGCCCATTGTACCCAACTTGTAAGTTCTCGTAAGGTCCTGTTTTTTTTTTTTTATTATCTTTGGTGTCAATAAAGAGTTTATCTATCTAACTATCTATCTTCAACTGCATGCTGGCCATATATAGTGTAAGTATAATTATATAGGCATTATAGTACTGCCAAGTGAGATAACAGCTTAGGGAATGTACCCAAGTCACTTCCCGCTTAGAATAGCAGGCCATTATCTTGAGGTTTTCTTATAAAGCACTTCCATGTCACAAAGATCACTGATAATGCATTATTAAGGTGGAACGTTACACTAGCGCGGCAAATTCAAATTTTCTTGCGTTCTTTTGCCTATAACAGCTTAATTACTCAACGTGATTACATGACAACTAATTTTACGCAAATAAATATAATGTATCAATAAATTATAATTAAAAGTATCACCTACTTATCATTGGTTCAGCGACAAATGGCAATAGACTGAAAAACTAAGAAGAAAATTGTTTATTTCCATTTGTCGCTAAACAAATGATATCTAGGAGATACTTTTAATCGTAATTTACTAATTAAACTGTGCGAAGCCGGGCTGGTCAACAAGTTAATCATAAATCTTTAGTTGGAATAACTTACGTCGAATGCAGTTCTGCAAACATCCATTCTCCGACTATTACATCGAAACTCTGCGTCGGGTCCCGAAGTAGTTTCTGAACATTATCATCTTGAACAGTTGATATACTCAGATTGGTCATCAATTGCAATATAAACTCGAAGTTCAAAAAATCCTGTTCCTTGTCCATTATAGCCTTTATATTCATGGAGTTTTCTGAAGAAGAAAAACCATATTACTATTGTGAAAATTGAACTGGTAATAATTTCATACCATCATCATCATCATCATCATCAGCCTGAAGACATCCACTGCTAAACATAGGCCTCCCCAAAGAGCGCCACCTTGAGCGGCTGCTTGCCTCCTGCATCGATCAGCTTCCCGCGGTTTTGACCAGGTCGTCGGTCCACCTAGTCCTCGAGAACCTTTCTTCCCCATCGGTTGTCAGTTCTGCAAGCGATGTGGCCTGCCCATTGCCACTTCAACTTACTAACTCTAAGAGCTATATCGGTCACTTTAGTTCTCCTGCGGATCTCCTCGTTCCGGAGCTTATCTCGCAGGGAAACACCGAGCATAGCTCGCTGCGCGACTTTGAGCTTACTAATGAGGCCAACAGTAAGAGACCATGTCTCAGTTCCATAAGTCGTCACTGGCAACACATACTGATTGAAAACTTTCGTTTTCAGGCTTTGCGGTATTTTGGACGAAAAGATAGGACGAAGCTTCCCGAACGCTGCCCAGCCGAGTTGGATTCTTCGCGCCACCTCTTTGTCGAAGTTGGACATACCTAATTGGACAATCTGTCCTAGGTAGACATACTTGTCGACAACTTCGAGAGTATCGTTCCCAACAATTACCGGTATAGGTGGAACATGAGCATTAGACATGATCTTTGTCTTGTCCATATTCATCTTAAGACCAACCTGCTGGGAGACTCTACTGAGGTCGTTGAGCATGGTGCTAAGGTCCTCGAGCGATTCCGCCATTATGACTATATCATCGGCAAAACGAAGGTTAGTGATGTACTCGCCATTAATGTTGATGCCAGGTCTTTTCCACTCCAAGAGCTTGAAAACGCCCTCCAATGCGTTAGTAAACAGTTTCGGAGAAATAACGTCTCCTTTTCTCACGCCTCTTTGCAATGGGATAATTTCATATACTTATGCGCAAATTTATCAAGAGATATTCCCTGGATATCAGCCAATGAGTGGAACACCTTGCCGGCGTTCTTGTTTCCAGCTAACTATGATCTGGGTGTCTTCAAGTCAGGAGTGAACAGGTATCTTCTAGGCAAGCATGCACCATCGTAGACTGCGTCATCACTTGTAAAAAGCTCAAGCTCTTTACAAGACTTGTAAAGAGCTATCTGGGGGCGTACTGTGAGCTCTTAGCGCGATTCAAAACAGAGCCTATACTGGATCGCTTGTCAAAATCCTCATATACGAAAAAAAACAAAACAATCCAATATAGGCTCGGATTTGAATCGCGCTAAGAGCTCACAGTACGCCCCCAGGTTGCAGAGAAATAATCTTAAAACCCTAATACGCAGCCTCACTTCAGAGATATTAAATAAATTGATTACATACCTGCATAAATTTAACCACAAAATACTTGGATCACTAAATAACTTACAAATACTAACCGTTGAACAACTTGTGGTTTGATTCGGGAATCACTTGCGTTAAATTTGGATGAGGATCTTTTTTTGGAAAAGCCAAGATGGATGTCACCTGTAAACGAAAGCATTTACCTATAAGTAAAAAGTCAGTACATGACCGTCAGTATTTTCAAGTTAATTTATACCTCATGTCCAGCATTCAGCAGATGCCTGACAACTCCTTCTCCCAAGATGCCGTGACTCTTGCCAGGTATTGGAAAAATTATCAGGATCTTAAACGCATCACACGTACTCAGCGCCAGTATAACAGTAAGCCAGGTTAGTGGGGCCATGTTCTAAAAAGAACTAAAATTGATAAATATACAATTTCTACATTCATCATCATCATCATCATAAGCCTAAAGATGTCCACTGCTGAACAAAGCCTCCCCTATAGAGCGCCACTTGTCAAACATAAAAAAAAAGAAAACTTTTAGCGGCTGCTTACCTCCTGCTTGCTTGCCTCATGCATTGCTCCCCACGCTTCTGACCAAGTCGTCGGTTCACCTAGTGGGCGGCCAGCCTACGCTGCGTCTTCCAGTTCGTGGTCGCCACTTTAGAACCTTTCTTCCCCATTGGTTGTCAGTTCTACGAGCGATGTGGCCTGCCCACTGCCACTTTAACTTACTAATTCTAAGAGCTATATCTGACTTTAGACTATATCGGTACTTGTAATAATTATTGTGTAAAATAAAAATAACTTTAAAAATTTTCAACTTTTAGCTAGATACTTTCTTAATAATCTATAAAATTATAAATATAGGTACCTATATGATTACTAGTTGAGCCCCGCGATTTCATCCACGTGGACGATAATAATATTTATTACATCGTATTCAGGAATACTTTTTCGGGATAAAGAGTACCTATCCTATATATTATAATTTATTAGCATATAATAGGCCTACAAAATATCGACACAACTTTGATCAAAATCCGTTCACCCGTTTCAATGCTGAGTTAGTAACAAACATAAACACATACTTCCGCATTTATGGTATTAGTAAGTATTATCATAAGCATATATATACATGAATTAAACAATGAGTATGATTATGTAGGTCCATCGGAGTTATAAATGAAAGCAAATTATTTTCAATTTTAATATTTCCTACATCTCAATTTAACTGTGATTATGCGGTAAAAAAAAAATTAAAACTGTGCCAGTGTTCAATAAAAAAACACTTAGGTTTTTGAATGAATAGGTCAAGGATCTCTTGTGAACAAAAACTTGTTTTCAAAAATAGAACGCTTGATAAGTATTGTACCTATTTAAAACGTTCGACCTGCGATGAAAAATACACCTACAGCCTGACCACTTGCACACACGAGAAGCAGAAGAAGAATTATTATAGTCATGTTAACAAAATTTAAGTAAAACGAAGCACTTGCTTCCTATCTTGACCCCTTTTTTGCCGCAGTGATCTGATAAGTATTGTACCTATCTAAGTAGGTCGAAGTAAAGTTTAATCGACCTCACTCCAAGGTTCGTACAAGTACAACGGGCTTTGTACAAATACAGTCGGAGTAAGTTTTCATAGCATAACATAACTTTATTTAAAGTACCAATGTATAAGCAATTTGTTTATTTTTGTTATGAATAAGGGAATAAGATTTGAATGACAATGGGCAGAACACATCACTCGCATAGCTGACAACCGATGGGGAAGAAAGGTTCCCTAGTGGCGACAAAGAACTGGAAGACGCAGCGTAGGCCAAGGGTTTTTTTAAATGCTAAAATGGGTATACGTTTAACAACAACTCACCTTACGGTAGAGACGAAGTTGTCTAAGGTGCCCATTCACTCTTGACTTGAAAAGACCTAGGTTATATCCAGGAGGAAACACTATTGCTGGAAGAGCATTCCATTACTTGGCCGTTCAGACTACGAATGATTCAGCAAAACGCTAGGTGGACCGACGATCTGGTGAAAACCGCGGGGAACCGATGGATGCAGGAGTCGAGCAGCCGCTCAAAGTGGCGCTCTTTGGGGGAGGCCTACGTTCAGCAGTGGATGTCTTCATGCTGTTGACATGAAGACAACATGCTACGAATATCATTAAAATCGATAGAACGAGTTGGTACTTAACAAAAAGTTGCTGTAGATTTTAACAGATTTAAACATTAGATATCAAAAAACCTGGATTTATAAAATTTCAAAGAATGTGCAAGACTATCTGTACCTACGTCGAATAATAATATGAAAAATAATAATATGTTTCATCTACCAAATGCAGAGATATGCAAAGGAAATATTTATTATCGCTCATACCTGAATAAATCGTTTTGTATGTATTACTAACAAATAAACCCTTATACTCAGAATAAGCTGTACTTATTCAAAGCGATCATTAATAAAAATTTTACTTGTGTATGACCACTCCGCTCTTTAGATCCAAGTTTAAAAGCACTAAATAGGCATAAATATTATAAAATATTATTCTGTCTGTAGCTTCGCATTTTTTGTATGATGTTAAGCAAAGCGGGCAGTTCAATATTAACTCAGCTAGCCTACCTAATAAGATTATTTAAATTTTGTTACGTATATAGTTGAATAATAATTTTATTAGGTTCTTTATTTAGGAATAATGTGACAAGAATTTTAATGTGACAGATAATCCTAGTTGGTAGCAAACTATTAATATAACGCTGCTAAGAGGAATTGGCATTCAAATGTAAAATTAAGAATATTATCAAAATATTGTTGGTATTTGTTTTTTTTTTTTTTTTTTTTTTATATTTGACAAGGCTAGCGTTTGACCACAATCTCACCTGATGGGAAGTGATGATGCGGTCGAAGGTGTAGCACGCTTGTCTAGTAATAAATACCTATTCACTCTTGACTTGAACAACCCCGGGTTGTATTTTTCAGGAAACACCGACCAGGGCAGGGCATTCCACACTTTCGCAGTTCTTATTAGAAAAGTGTTGGTCGAGAGTGAAGGTACCTTCTAGGCAAGCATGTACCATCGTAGACTGCGTCATCGCTTTCCACCAGGACCCTAATTCTGTATGACCAATTTACGATTCCTTGCTTCGAAACCATGCGAATTCCTTGTCTTACATAAGAAATCTGCAAAAATCTATTCTTTATGAAATGAGAACGAAACCGCGCGAAATGAACTTCAACTTCAACTTCAACTCTTGGTTAATGGCCTCTATGGTGTTGCCATTCCACCACAATTCTGCCAATGTCAAGTAGACCGACAAATCCATGAAAGAATAGTTCGCATGTGGAATTAACTGGGATTGGCGCGATTTGAACTGTCAAAAATCATATGTTCCACTCAGGCGCGTTCCGAAACATCGACCCGTTAAAAGTTACCACCACTTATGCCAATATTAATTATTCAAAATAAAACTAATTTTATTGCAAAGTGAAGGTATTTCTAAAGTTTTTCTGTCAATTTTTAATAATTACCCATGGCTTCGTTATATCACATAAATATAAGCCATTCCTTTATTTTATTTTTTTAGTGGTTTTGGGATGAGAAATCCTTTAGTTCTAATTCGGAACGCACTCGAGGTATCCAAAACCTGTCATAGATAATTTGTCTTAGATTATACAGAATACAAAAATTGACGATTTCTTGCTGTGACACGATTTGAACAAGACACGACAACGACGTGGTTTCTGTATCGTGTGGAATCTGTGTTTTCATATAGAATTATGGCCCAGGTGAAACAGTGGTCAAATCTTTTACCTTTAAACAATAAAAAAAAAATTGCATGATATAATATACGTAAACTCACAAGTAACAGGGAAAAATCCACAAGTAAGAACGCTTTCAACGTGTAAATATTTGTCCTCAATACTAAGCACCAAATAAACTCATAACAATAATCATTAGGTTCTGTAACACTATCAGAAACTATTATTTTATTAACAGCACAGATCCGCACAGCGTGCGCGTGCACATGTGGTCCACTGTCGATGTCGACTCGAATATATTCATAGAGAAAAATAATATATATAGCATAGAGTGCCGTCTTATTGGTTTTTTTTTGCCAACATGCTACAACATTATTTTTTATCTGTGAGTGACGAGAGCTCCATCTGGAGATTGTGTTCCATGATTGTGTACGTACTTGTGTGTCAAGATACTATAGAAATATGTAGATAGGTACTTATATTACTTACCTCATTCAGTTCATATGTGAATATCATACAATTTACTGTAACTATAATTAAAATTGAATAACATTCACCATTGCATATAATTATGAACTGTAGGTGTAAAAAGGAATTTGAAATAAAATATAATATGTGATTGAATTACTTTTTGTGTTTATTATGCGTGTGCTTATTATAAAAGCTCTGAGCTGAGATTTTGGTTGCGTCGTCCCTATCATAAACCAATTCAGATTGGACGCCTGCGATGAAGAGCCGGGGTCTGTGCCACATGTTGGGTGAGGATTCCGTCCACAGTAGGCAGGGTCAATTTAATACGCAGTCACAGGCTCTGAAAAAATGAAATTTAAGAAAATGCTTATTGTTAAACCAACTTTGACTGCTACTTCATTGGGGAGTTCTATAGTTGTCTATCTAATTATCAAAGATACTGTTGTGGTCATTTTTCAACCAACACCCTCAGACAACTCCAGAAACTTGACATTTAGCATAAACAAATATCAACACATAATCAAAGATAAAAAATAATGTTTATTTTTACCTGGTATATGTATTCATGTCTATGTTAAATCAGTGCAGGTATGGACACACTGGTCTGGATTGGCACTAACTAGATGTTTCTGAAAACAAAATAAAAGAGATTTATAATTTTACTACTTACCTATTGCTATTATTAGTATTAGTATTATTTTGGAACATGAGATCTCTACCTAAACTATAATTGGCAAAATTTCACACATGTGCAGGTTTATAACTTAGAAGCTATGAGGCTGTGTAAGATTCAGACGGACATGAAAAAATTATAAGGTCATCTACAACTACGGAACCTTAAAAAGAAACCATTATAGTATCAGTGTTGTCTGTGTGCCTGCCTGCTTATTAAGAACATTTTCGTGAGGAATGGTGTAAAGTAGACATTCATATCATTTACTAGTTGACCCGCCTTGGCTTCGCACGGCTTAATTAGTTTTTAGTTCTACCCTGTTTATGGGTAAGAGGAAATTGAAAGGGAAAAAGGATAAATGAATAGACGGTAATAGAAGGGAGGCAGGCGAAGTACAAATATTATATTATAACAAAATGAAAATGGTGTTTAATTTGTTTACCTAGTATTTGTATTGCTGACAATGTTAAATCAGTGCAGGCATGGACACTCTGGTCTGGATTGGCACTAACAGAAGTAGATCAGATCAGAGAGAGTGAGTAGATCAGAGTGGTTGGTTTCTGAAAACAATTGCCATAAGAACTGAAACTAAATATAGAAACCTGGCGGAAAACTTATATAATTATTTTACACATTGCCGGTACCAGCAGGTACATAATCCCTGGAAATTGTACCTAAGTGAAGAACAAAAATATTCTTAATATATTTCATACATTGCTTGGAGGCATGTTTTCTGTACATTGTTAGGTACTGCATAGAATACCTGAATTATACGAATTGCCGGTTACATATTTTCGAGTTATTGATGGAGGCGGTTGCTTTAGGCATTGGCAACCAGTTCAATGGTTCGTAAATGGTAAAGTTTATCTGTTATCTATGAGGTAGACTTACCTGGCATTATACAGTCAAATACACGACGTTTGATGTTGGTGTTTGACGGCATGGTATTTTATATATAGTAACTAATAGCGTCCAATCGCACACATAACAATTATAGCATCTAATTTCGCAGTCTTCACAATTTCTTCAACGGGCAGAGCCGTGATGTATCTTCAGCGATAAATACTTAAGACTACTATGAGCGACAATACGGAGGAACTAACGCTCAACTCGACTCGGCGTATTCTCGACAAAGCGCACAAATCGTACACAATTTGCACGTAACCAGATTTAAACACGAAACCAGTACATAATACTTTACAATTTGTGTACGAAACTGCAGGCACGAAAATCAAAATCAAAAAACAATAACTGAAGTCTGAAAACTTGAAAAGCCGTTTGGCAAATTCAAGGATGTCACTGTCAATATCAGTCGTCTAACGTAGATTTTTTTTTATTGTTTTAAGTGGACATCCAACAGATGGCGCTACAAAATTCTGATATGTGGTATTCTACTAGGTGGTAGGACTTTTCTGCAAAGTTCGTCTAGGTAGGTACCACCGCTTTGCCAGTTATTCTGCCGCCAAGCAGTAGTGTGCAAGCACTACTGTGTTCCGGTTTGAAGGGCATTGTAGCTAGTGAAATTACTGGGCAAATGAGACTTTATGATCTGATCACTCAGTCTAGTAATCTGATTATTAGACTGGGTGATGTCTCAGGATGACGTGCGCAGTGCAGTGTCGCGCGAAACTATTGTTTTAAAGTTCCGGGTGACACTGCAACTGTTATGGGCGGCCGTGTCACTTAACATCAGGTGAACGACTAGCTCGTCACGTCATTCAATCACATAAAAAAAAAAAAAAAAAAAAAAAAAAAAAAAAAAATGTACCGTTCGTTCTAAGTTTCTCACCCCTGAACATATTTTACTGTCTGTATATTTTGTTGTGTGTACATGTTTTCTGTGTGTTTTACACACCATTTATTTGGGCGGATACCACTAGCAGCAAAATAAGAACTACTTAGCAACCAGATGAGTAGATTAACGTATCTACTGTTGTTTGTTCCGTGGTGAAGTCACAGAATACATAATAGTAGGTAATTACAACGCACTGATGCCCTCTACCGCAAAATACGATATTGATATCTAATTGTATAGTTCTATTGTTATTAATCAATACTAGCTGACCCACTCCTGCTTCGCACGGGTTAATTCACTTTACGCCCTAATCCTGTCTAAGGGAAGAGGGAAGTGAGAAGGAATAAGGCAGAGGAAAATAATGAGAGGATGGGATGGCGAAGAGAGGCAGCTACCTGTGCCTCATCCTTTCCCCTATCTTTTTCTCCTTCCTTCTCTCTTCACAGAACAAGTGTATTATAGTGGCTCCATCTTTGTTGCCGAAAATGTTTTATCATAGCGTAACGATCACGCTATGTACGTTGGTAACTATATATTTTGCACTGTGAAGGCCAGGATTAAATTATGTAACAAGTAAATGAAAAAAATACTTTTCCATTGTTTTTATTTTCTGATACATAATTTACTACATCTACTTACAAATATAAAAGAAACATGATAAAAACTGCTTCCTAGTTTACATTGTGCGTCATTGTAGTTTTTACTACTGTTCTCATATTAACATAATATAGTCAAATCACTTTTTTGATAAAGACTAAACTATTGTATAGATCTAAACTACTACCAAACGAAAACTATAAAATTAACAATATAAAACAACAATAATCTAACAAACCGCACCAGTAGGCAAAGTGCCCAAAATTCTGGCAGCATTGCCACGTTGAATGGTAATGCTCAACCGTTGGCTCTTTGCTTCTTTATTTCTATGTGGAGCCCACACACATAAGAACTGAAACAATTTTGCAATTCAACGAGGCAATGCTGCCAGCATGTTGGGTACGCTACCTACCGATAGTGGGCTGGAGCATTTGGACTGTATATAGGCCATCACGGCTAGTATATAGTATTCTCTCTCCAAACTTGCTGCGCCCGACGGGGTCCATAATGAGCCTACTTAAATAATTTTATACTTATTCCACCTATGTACACTATGGAAGCAATAAAATATCTGAATCTGAATCTGAATCTATACAGTCTAAATGTTCTTTGTAGTAGATAGTGTAGCTAGTTTACTAGTTTTAGTAGTATAGTCTTCGATTAGTCGTTAGTTAAAAGAATAAAAGCACATTGCCCGTTAAAAAAAAACTGAAACTCAATTAAAATTATCAATTTTTTTTGTTTTAAGATTTAGTCTAGTTACAGTTTTAATAAAATGTACATAATATTTACAAGAGAGCCCTAAATAGGGTACCAAGCAAGATGTCCTTACTACTCTACACGTTTATATAATATTTTTTTGTGTTTATGTTCAATTTAGGGGAAGCTAATATTAGCTAAAAGCTCAAAGCTTAAAGCTTATATCAGCTTCGGTCTTATTATTATTGTGGTTGAACCTTGTATGTTATTTTATTTATTTATGTCACACCTATTGAGTCATCTTCATTTACAATTACGCCTTCCGAAAGCGGCTGTGGTGGGAGCAATAACATTCCAATGGATGGTAGCATGAAGGCCAACATAATAATATTATACTTTGCAGTTGCGTAGTAGACGACACAAAGGAAGCGTTTGGACACCCATCGTCGCCACCCATCAAGACACGTCTTGAGCGACCCGGATGATCCTACAGCAGCCGTTGTTTCGGCTGCGCTAGGATCACCGGACCAGTCCAGCCCTTCTGGCTCAGGTATTAGCGCTTTCGGCACCGGTATAGGCTACCAGCGTAACACAATCAGCCACCAACCCCTCCGGCGAGGTCGACGTACCCCCCGTAGGTTAGCTAAGACAGTCGCGACTTTCCATAGGGGCCACTCTTCCAGTGAACGTAGCCTTCTCGATTCTCTTATCCCGGCAACAGCCCAAGCTGAGGATCGCACCCCAGGGGTGCCCTTGAGCTAGTTGTCTCCCACTTTTGACGGCTGGGCGCCTTAAGGTGAAACGTTACACTCGCGCGGCAAATTCAAATTTTCTTGCGTTCTTTTGCCAGTAATAGCTTAATTACACAACGTGAAAACTAATTTTGCGGGAATAAATAGAATGTATCAACAAATTACGATTAAAAGTATCTCCTAGATATCATTGGTTTAGCGACAAGTGGCAATAAACAATTTTGTTCTTAGTTTTTTTAGTCTATATTACTATTTGTCGCTAAACCAATGATAAGTAGGTGATACTTTTATTTGTAATTTATTGATTTATTATATTTATTAGCGCAAAATTAGTTTTCATGTAATCACGTTGAGTAATTAAGCAATTATTGGCAAAAGAACGCAAAAGTTTGAATTTGCCGCGCTAGTGTAACGTTCCACTTATCCTCCCACCCGGTAACGCTGTAAAGGTCGGTAGATACCAACAGCATCAGCCCGTTCAAAAAAAAGCAAGCGTTTTTTGGCAACTAAATAGGCCCGCATTCGACCGCAATCTCACGTTTGACCAGAAGCTACTTAGAACTCTATTTAACGTAGGTATAGTCTACGTAGGGTAAAACCGGGATAGATGCCTCACTGTTTGAAGAGGCCTCGTAACTTTAAATTATTAATTTTTCAGGAATAATTCCTATGATAATAGCTAGTCTAATCTTTTATCTTACATTAGGATCTAATTTTGGTGACCTATAAATTACTGATTGTGCAGAATTTAAGTTTTCCCAGACCCTTTTTTTGGGGATAGACGCCTATTTATATGGATAGGTGCCCCACCATGAAAATGAGCAGGAGGATAGGTGCCTGTACTGTGGGATAGTAGCCTAACAAAAGAAAATACTTTGTATATACTATTAAATATGTTTTTTGTATTCTTTTTATAATATAACAGGCATAAACATACTTAAATAATAAATTTTAACATCAAAAGTAAAAACAGGTAATTATACCCACTTAAGATACATTTCTGTCCAATTAATCTACACTAACTGACCCATCGTGGCTTCGCACGCATTTATGAGTTTAACACCCTAACCCTGTCAAAGAGAAGACGGAACGCTGAGAAAAAAGATAGGGGAAAAGGATGAATGGATGGGACGGAGATGATGCGGCCTTCATAATTTCCTCTATTTTTTTTCTTTCTCCCTTTTATCTGCCTACCTTTGCCATCTGATCTATTCATCCTTTCTCTTATCTTTTCCTTCTCCTTTCAACATTTCTTTCGACAGAATATGTATAATGTGCTTAGCCTATGAACACGTCATCTAAGTAACTATTTGCTCTGTATTGTGGAGGCTGGCTGGTCATTTTTCAAGATATTGAAATAATTATTCCACTATTGTTAATTATTTTTTAAAATCTTCTCTCTTGCTTCGTGCAACCCGCACATAGCCGTTTGTTAAAACTAAAGTATTACAAATGATATTCTAATCAAATAACTACAATAACTTAAAGTTTCATCGAAATCCGTCTAGTAGTTTCAGCGTGATGCGTGTTCAAAGGAACAGACAGACAGACAGCCAAAAATAAAGAAAAAATACACATTTAAACTGTAAATAATTTGTCGTTTTTGTGATACTCGACCTTCAGTTACCGTAAAATATGTATCTAAGAAAATTTCAAAACGTAAATAAATAAAAACATTTCTAAAACACGTTGACATTATCGGTGGTGGATAAATGTCCCTAAGGGCACCTATACCGCCAAAAACTGGGGTGACTATCCTTTTTCATATGGATAGATGCCCTTTTATTTTTCAATTAAACTAAATACATTAGAATGATTATTGACACCTAGGTGGGTACTCAATAAACCAATGTGTTGATAAATTTAAACTTGAATTGACTATAATTACTGATTAGAAAGTTATATGTAACAGTAAATACTCCCGTTTGAAACTTTGACGTGATTTTTGCATTCGCTGCGGAGATGATCGCTCATACGATTGAGATGCGTCTATTTTGCGAGATGGTCTGCGGGGACCCAAGGTTTATGGTGTCTACGCTCCTTATTTAACCTAATATAAATTTTCTGTTGCGATTATGGGAAGTTAGATTTTTGATAACGGGGCACCTATCCCATTGAGGCATGTATCCCGGTTTTACCCTATAGTCTTATGCTTATCATAATGAGTCACCGATTTCATTAATTGCTGTAATTTAGTTGGGCAGCGGATATGTCATTTGTCGGTAATCATGTATGGTTAGTTGGCATGAGTTCATAAGTTTTAATAAATTTTAATAATTTCGCCACGTCAGTCTGTTTGTCTAAAATTTACTCTGTGTCTGTCAAACGGACACAAAAAAAATAGATAAAAGAGAGATAGAGTAAATTTTATGGTCTCATAACATTCAAAGTTTTAAATAAACGTATGCATGTTATGAAATCGTGTGTGTAGTCAGTGTAGGTCTCTTAATGTTTTAAATTTTTTTTTGTATGTATGTGTATAATGTACCTATGTCAACACAATTCACTTAGAGACGATAATCAATCTATTTATGATCTACCGTACATATTTATCTTGATCAGCTATTGCAATTCTTCAATTATTATCAGATTTTTTTTTTTTTTTTTTTTATGTTATTGAATGACGTGACGAGCTAGTCGTTCACCTGATGTTAAGTGACACGGCCGCCCATAACAGATGTCCGCTTGCAAAATTTGGCCCGCCAATGTAGCTTGCAACGTGCCCCTCTGCCATTTTAAAACTACCTACGCTTCCCAGAATTTTATCATTTTCTCTGTTGATAGATCTTACTAAAACCTTTCAATTTTTTTTTTATAAATAATATTATGTATTTTTTAAATAATATTTTTTTTAAATTATGAACAAGTAATCTTGCCTATATATCTTTGCTCTATATATCGAGCAGAGGTTCAGTTAGACTGACAATATCAGATATTTTATTTCCAAACTATTACCTAGTTGTATGATGGTAGTTGCATTTTTTATATTTTTAGCTAACTCTTTGACTGGCATGTTGCTGTAACTATTGTTACAAAGAGGCTGGCTCAGGTTATTTTTCAATAAACTGCCCATACCCAATTACCCACACCCATTTCATCACCATAAACAATAACTGTTCTGTAGGTGGAGTGGACTCGGATGGCCTTGCAAGTCTAATTTTTGTTTACAAATATTTGTGCATTTAAAGTATTTTTTATACTTTTTTGACAGTAAAGATAACCGTTTTAATAGATTCTTAACTTTAACATATTTTTTTATTTTCTATGACCCTCTAATGCTTGTTTTATCAACTCATGCAGCCATCTAGCTATACGTCGCTAGGTGGCGGTGGTAGGCTTTACTTGGAATTTGGAATTATGCCATATTACTACTAAAATTATAATTAACCAACAAAATAACGAAATATTCCGAGGCTGATGGGAAATTTAGATGCGTTTATTGAGATATTCATAAATACACAACTATTTTTTTTTAACAGGCAATGTGCCTTTATTCCATAAATTAACTACTACACTACTAAAATTTGTAAACTAGCTACATTGTCTACAACAACGCACATTTAGACTGTATACTAGCCGCGATGGACTATAGACAGTCCAATCGCTCCAGCCCACTACCGGTAGGTAGCGTACCCAACATGCTGGCAGCATCGCCTTGTTGAATTGCAATGCCGATTCGTTGAGCCAAATAAGTGCCAGCATTTTGGTCACGCGTCGCATCAACCAGGCGCTCTGATACACTTTGGAAAACGCGATGAGCTCCCGGTCCTTATTTAATTAAGTATTATTTATATTGAGCTTGAGTGTTAGGTGTGTGGGTGATACGAATCTTCACGTCGTAGGTAGGAAAAATAATCCAGACGAAGATTGTAGCTTTTGTTTATTGATCACTTGCTTATGCTACTACAATAATTTATAATCGTAGCTGCTGTATCACCTCACTTAATAAAGTATATCGAACTGAATATTCGAAACCAAAAATAACAACAATTAATAATTGCGGCCCAGAGCAGCGCGCTTGTACACTGTGGTAGTTACGATCGGAAATTATCGGCGAGCGGCGGTAGGTGACGCGAGTCGGCTTCGATGCGAGCATCGTCCGGCCGGTCGACCCGACAAGGTAGGTACATGCACGTATTATTAAAATTTAAATGTTTTGTTATACTATTTATTTATCTACTAATATTTATTTATGAAGTAAGGTGATTTATATATTTAGTTTTAAGTTGAGGTATGTATATAATATTAAAGTATATAATTATTTATAAGTATGTCTATGTATTAGATATAGGACACTCCACATTACTCCCTCCCATAGACCATCTCTATGGGCGATAATAATCTGGGAATTTAACTGTGCGTCCTGATCTTGTTTTTCTGTGTATGTTTTCAGGTGGAGGAGTGTCGTCAGGAGATTCGTCAATGGGAGGTCTGCTGCTGCTGCTGTCGTTCAATATGTAGGCCGGCTTTAAGCGATCTACCGATACTGTGACAGGTTTGCCTTTAATAAGTAGTTTATATACTTTTTCAGATCTCTCCAGGACAGTGTGTGGACCTGTATATGCTGGTTGCAGAGGAGCTCGAAGTGCGTCATCTCTCAAAAATACGTGAGTTGATGTGGGTAAGTCTTTGAAGACAAATATAGATGGTTTGCTGTGTCTCGAGGCAGGTAAGGGCTTCAAAGTTTTAGCAAAAGAGCGTAAGCGTGCAGTGTAATCCGTAACATCTGTCGTTCCAGCTGTACTTGGGTCAAAAAATTCTCCCGGTAGACGGAGCGGTTCGCCATATACTAATTCTGCAGCGCTTGCTTGGATGTCTTCCTTGTAGGCGCTTCGGATGCCGAGTAGCACTAACGGTAAGGCTTCCACCCAGTTTTCTGTTGCATGACAGGTTATCGCAGTTTTTAGCTGTCTGTGGAATCTCTCTATAGCTCCGTTGCAGGCAGGGTGGTATGCGGTAGTCTTTTTATGCTGAAATCCTGATATCCTGGAAAGGTGTTGAAAAAGAGTAGATTCAAATTGTCGTCCACGGTCCGTAACAATTTCAGCAGGACTTCCAAATCTAGCTATCCATCCTGTCAACAGCGCTTTTGCCACGGTCTCTGCCGTCATATCGGGTATTGGTATCACCTCAGGCCATCTCGTGAAACGATCTATGGCGGTAAGGCAATAACGGTTTCTATTGCAAATTGGTAGGGGCCCGATTAGTTCAATGTGAAGATGGATGAAACGTGCTCGTGGCAGCTGGTATGTGCCCAACGGGGTAGACACGTGCCTAGTTATCTTAGAACGCTGACAAGCTAGACACGTGCGAGACCATTCTCTGCAGTCTTTCTTTACACCTGGCCATACATAGCGTTCAGCCACCAGCTTGATGGTTGCATTGGCGCCTGGGTGGCTAAGTGCATGTAGACTATCGAAGACTTGTTTTCGCATGGGCTTGGTGATGTAGGGCCTTGAAATTGGTGTGCTTACATCGCAATACAGCTCTGATCGAGTTCCAGGTATCTTTATCTTCTTCAGACGCAGTGACGTTCCTTGCTCGAGCATTTCTTTTAATTCAGGATCAGATTTTTGTGACTGCGCAAGTTTTGAGAAATCGATTGACAGTTCCAGCTCCTCCACTCTACTCAGTGTGTCGGCGACGAGGTTGTCTTTCCCCGAAATGTGTTTCAGGTCCGTAGTAAACTGAGATATGTAATCTAGGTGTCGAAATTGTCTCGGCGAGCATTTTTCTTTACGAGCGTGGAATGCAAAACACAAAGGTTTGTGGTCGGTATATATTGTAAAGGCTCTAGCTTCAACCATGTATCTGAAATATTTCACAGCTTCATAAATAGCGAGAAGTTCTCGGTCATAAGGAGAATATTTCTGTTGCGCTGGACTTAACTTGCGTGAGAAGAAGGCAAGTGGTTCCCAATGTCCATCTTTGTATTGCTGTAAGGCGGCGCCCATTGCAGTATCCGATGCGTCTGTAACGAGGCCTAACTTGCATTGACAATCTGGATGTGCAAGGAGTGCAGCGCGGCAGAGGCTCTCTTTACAGTCTTCGAAAGCTTTCAGCGCGTCACCGCAAAGGTCGACAGGGTGTGAACCTTTCACGGAGCCAGCCATGAGCGCATGTAGTGGTGCTTGAACTTCCGCAGCATTCGGAATGAATCTTCGATAGAAATTGAGCATTCCCAAAAATCTTCGTAGTTCCTTGATGGTCTTCGGCGCTGAGAATGATTTGATGGCTTCTACTTTCGAGTCCAGAGGTTTGATTCCTTCGGCTGATATGGAGTAGCCTAGGAAAGTGACTTCGGACTGGCCAAAGTTGCATTTCGTGGTGTTGATGATGATGCCATATTTCTTTAGTCTGTCGAAGAGTTCTCGCAGGTGTTCCTCGTGCTGCGTCTCGTCTTGAGAGAAGACTAAAAAATCATCGACATACGGATATATGAAATCGAGTCCCCGTGTCATTTCGTCGACAAATCTCTGGAATGTTTGTCCAGCGTTGCGTAATCCGAATGTCATGAACGGGAACTCGAACAATCCAAAAGGCGTCGTGATGGCAGTCTTCTGGACGTCTTCTGAGTAGACCGGGAGTTGGTGGTACGCCTTCACGAGGTCTATCGTCGAAAACACTTTGCATCCTGATATACTGTGCGTGAAGTCATGTACGTGCCTTATTGGGTATCTATCCGGTACAGTGCGAGCGTTCAGCAACCGATAATCTCCACAGGGCCGCCACCCATTAACTTTTTTTGGTGCGAGATGTAGGGGTGACGCCCAAGAGCTTTCTGACGGTCTTGCGATTCCTGCTTTCAGCATTGACTCTATTTCAGCTTTGGCGATTTTTAATTTGTCTGGCGCGAGGCGACGGGGAGTAGATGATACTGGTGGTCCTAGCGTTGTCCTGATATAATGCACAGTGTTGTGCTTGACTTCAGTTTGTCTGCCAGATGGGTGAGTAATCTCTGGATATTCTTTCAGTATTTGGTGGTAGCGCGACTCGCCGATTGGTATCTTGATAGAAGAAATTGCAGTCGACGAGTTAGCAGGTGAACCTACGACGGAGAGTGTAGTCGTGTTGTCCAGCAGGCGTTGGTTGCGTATATCCACAAGAAGGCCGTAGAATTTCAGAAAGTCGGCTCCTATGATTGCCTTCGTGACGTCACCAACGATGAAACGCCACGGGAAGTCACGACGTAATCCGAAGTCCAAATCCAGGTGAGTGTATCCATAAGTACTGATAGGTGTACCGTTCGCGGCAGAGAGTTCGAAGTCAGATTTAGGACGGCGCTGTTGCAGTGAGAGTCGAGGGAAGACACAAACGTCGCTTCCTGTGTCGACAAGAAATTGCATCTTCGACCGACGATCTACGATGAACAGGCGACCAGACTTGTTGGGGCAGTCGTCCGTCGCCATTATCGACCGCCCTTGGAGTTTTCCGATGAGTAATCACATGGCTTCACACACCGTTTTGCTTCTCCCCCAAACTTTGAGTGATACCAACAGTTGGGAAATTTTCGATAGTTTGAGTGTGATCTTGTTTCAGAACGACTGCGGCTTTTTTGATTCTGGCGCGCTGGAGAGCGAGGACGTCGATCCAACAAGGTCTTCACCTGTCGGCGCAGCTCAGATATTTCTTTGGCCATAGCGTCGAGTGCGGATCCTGGTGCAGATGCAGATGCTGCTGCCACTTGGGGCGTGGTGGGTGCGATATCCTGTATTCTATCTGCAAGGTCAGCTAGTACTTCGAGTGAAGCAGTCGGTTGCGCAGCTATCACCGTCTGTACGTTACGGGGCAGTCTACTCGTCCATATGGTTTTGATGAAGTCTTCTGGTACGTCCGGTCCCGCCAAGCCTTGCAGATGTCGTAAAAATTGCGAGGGGCGGCGATCTCCTAACTCTTCGTGCATTAAGAGCTGTTTAACCTTCTTTTCCCGTGAAGCACTGAGGCGTTTGATAAGTTCGCTTTTTAATTTCTCATACTTGTCTGTCGGCGGTGGCGAAATTATAATGTCTTTCACCTCTTTCGAAAATTGATGGTCCAACTGCCCGATGACATAATTAAATTTGGTAACATCGGATGTTATATTTGAGACGGCGAACTGGCCCTCGACCTGGGCAAACCAAATCTCAGGTTCCTCCGGCCAAAACGGTGGTACTCTTATTCCGACACGAAAAAGTTCGGACGGTGCCGACACGGGTATAGTGGAAAGACGCCCTTCATCTTGCTTCGACATGGCCATATTATAATTTCGTTTCGACTTCAATGCACTTCAATTCGACAATTAACGTTTTCTTCACTTGACTCACGGTTTGTTTGTCCTTGTCGAGCGGTGGTCACCAGATGTGGGTGATACGAATCTTCACGTCGTAGGTAGGAAAAATAATCCAGACGAAGATTGTAGCTTTTGTTTATTGATCACTTGCTTATGCTACTACAATAATTTATAATCGTAGCTGCTGTATCACCTCACTTAATAAAGTATATCGAACTGAATATTCGAAACCAAAAATAACAACAATTAATAATTGCGGCCCAGAGCAGCGCGCTTGTACACTGTGGTAGTTACGATCGGAAATTATCGGCGAGCGGCGGTAGGTGACGCGAGTCGGCTTCGATGCGAGCATCGTCCGGCCGGTCGACCCGACAAGGTAGGTACATGCACGTATTATTAAAATTTAAATGTTTTGTTATACTATTTATTTATCTACTAATATTTATTTATGAAGTAAGGTGATTTATATATTTAGTTTTAAGTTGAGGTATGTATATAATATTAAAGTATGTAATTATTTATAAGTATGTCTATGTATTAGATATAGGACACTCCACAGGTGTTATAATAACTAATGGAATATTTAGAACTCCTGGATAGCAGCATAGATCATTGATATTTTCGATGGCTTTACGCCTCACTCTCTGTAATTCGGTGAGTTCGGCGGTTATATCTATATCCCTTTATCAAGTAATCACGGCGATATCCAACAACATTCAATAGTACGACATTGTTTCATAATACATTATATTACCTATAGGCTTTGCCATCATGGCATTGTCAAAATAATTTAAAAAAAAAACTAGAATTATCTATATATATATGCTTTCACGGAAATAGTATCTACCTATCAACGACTGCATCAATCAACTGAAGCTAAAATTCTGATAGTCTTGCAAGTGCTTGTGATTGTGATAAGTTTAAGTACAGTTTTATTTGTGTACATTTATTTTATTATAACTTGAGGTAAGTATGTTTCGGTATTTTATTATTCAATGCAGGTACCTACTTATAGGAATAAGGCTTCCCCTAAGGTTTCAAAACCAAAGGAATCAATAAGATATGCCATAATTGTATAATATCACGCATTCATTAATGTGAGGCAGCTGGGAACGGCGCAAATGATATTTGTATAGACGTTCGGAGTCTTTACCTACTTGTTCGTCTAGCTTAGCAGTTGTTGCGATATGGATAGGCACCACCGCCGTCGTTTCAGCAAATTGAGCGTAGGCTCATCACCAAGAGGATTATAATATTACGTAATCTTACATGAACCTATTGATGTTGAGACCTAGTTTGTGGGGACCGGAAGATCTCATCATTTTTTCCAAAGTTCATCAATAGATCAACGCGACGGGTGACCAAAATGCTGATGTTTAATTGCCACAACACAATCAGCATTGCAATTCATCTGGGCATCGGGCAACACTGCCATCGTATTTGGGCGTGCTACCTACTACTGGTAGTGGTAGTGAGCATTTAGACTGTCTACTTGTCTAGTGTCTAATAGGTCAACACGTCCATTACACATTCCAATTGCTTTTTGTAGTAGGTAGGTAAGGTAGCTATAGTTGTATTTTGTTATAAAAATCAGAGAGTAGTGGCACTTTGCCCGCTACCGGTAAAAAAAAAAAAAAGCAACTATCAGTCATGAGGTTTGTGTTTCTCATATTTTCAATTGATACGTCCATGATATTTTCAGACAAAATGACGAAAACTGTGTTGTTACTGTTAACTATGCTGGAAGTTTTGTATGTATGTAATGCTCACAAAATTCTGCTGGTCACTCCGTTACCAGGCAAGAGCCACGCAATCCTAGCAGAAGCAATCGTCAAGCATCTGCTGAATGCTGGACATGAGGTAAAATGAAAATAAGTGTGATAATTAAATACTAATACTACTAATACTAATACTACTAATACTAATGAAAATGAATAATGTCGCCCCGTTAAGTGGCTATAAATCAGTAATTTTATTTCAGTATCAGAACTCTCATTAAATATTCAGTGCTAGAAATATTCTATAGTTTCTACATCATATTTCAGCTACTGGTTAAAATTATGATTTGGATTCATTTTCAGGTTACTTGCATTACACCATTTCCAAAAAATCATACTAATCCAAAACTGCACGAGATCGATGTCAGTTCTCATTTGAAAATGGCAAAAGGTACTTTTACTTGTTTTATTATTAATTATCTTCTACTAATTAATGGCTGGAGCTGGTAGTTGTAGCAGATGATACCTAGAAAACTTGCTTATAATAACAAAGTTTACTTATAACATTTATTTGACTGCGGTTAATTGTAAGCATATTACCGTTCTTCTGGAACTCTTTTTTTATGTTAAAATGAGCATACGTTTGACAACATTTCACCTGGTGGTAAGTGAGGAAGTTGGCTATGGTGGAGCATGTTTGCCCATGAAATGCCCATTCACCATTGACTTGAAAAGACCCAGGTTAAGTATACCCAGGAGGAAATACTGATACTCGAAAGGCATTCTATTCCTTAGCCGTTCGGACTATGAATGACTCAGCAAAACGTTTAGTGCGAACTGGTGGTACACTTACGACGTAAGGATGCAAATAATCACCAAGCCTTGTAATTCTACGGTGGAAAAGGGATGACGGACTGAGCTGATGGAGAGCATGCGCACACTCTCCAAAATGTAACCGATAGGAAATCAACAGGCTGGCTGGCCTCTCCCATAGAGTGCCACTTAGAGCAGCTGCGTGCCTCTTGTATCCATCGACTCAAAGCAATTAACAAATATTTAACCTACTGTTATTTAATTTTTTACATTATTTCTATAATCATCCACTTATTTTAGAAATGTCTGATCTAATTAACTTAACAAAGCTGTTAGAAGCGAACCAAGGCGGAGGTGAGGAACAATCGCTCTACTTCTTGTTATTTGATATGTTATCAAAATCAACGTTAGAGCATGAAAATGTAATGAAATTGCTTCGTGATCCAACCCAGCACTTCGACTTGGTGATCGCTGAATGGATGTTTAGCGAGTTGTACTCTGGGTAAGGTTAAATTGATTGCTTACTATACTGAACACCTAAAATGAGTTGAAGATACATAAACTTGTCCACTGACATTGGTAATAGTTGTTTATTTTCATCCAGCCCTTAGGTCCCCTAGGACTGACGATCTGGCTGAAACCACGGGGAGCCGATGGATGCAGAAGGCAAGCATCCATTCTAAGTGGCGCTCTGTGGGGGAGGTCTATGTTCAGCAGTGGACGTCTTCAGGCTATTGATCATGTTGATGATGACCCAGTCCCTATTATAAAATCCATCCCTGACATAGGAGTGAGAAAACAAAGTTAAGCGATACCCATTTCCGATTTTATCTATATTTTTTTATGTTAATGAATAATGTGAGAAGCAGGTTATTAACCGTATAATATAACAGATGCTTAAGCTAAAATCTGTTAAATCTGAATTTCCAGACTTGCTGGTCTTTACAACGCTCATCTCATCTGGTTCTCTACTTTAGAACCACATTGGATGATTCTCAACCTGGTTGATGAATATACTAACCCCGCTTATGAAGGATATATTGTTGACGCCAGCCCACCATTCACCTTCCAACAGAGATTTAGAGAACTTTGGAACGTCATCAAAATGACAGCAGTTAGGGAGACGTAAGTTTATTAATAAGCAAGGGTAACCCATTTCATAAAAGAAAAAATTGGTCCACTTGTTACAGTTCTATATTCTCGAGTGCTGACGTTTTGCATATTACAAATTAAGGCTGCTTTTACATTTTGGCAACAGTCAGTTTAGAGCACCGACGTAAAGTCGCCAGTTTATCGGTTTTTTATAGACTATATTTCGGAGAGTGTATGAAGAAATTACGCGATCTTATTCCACCATCTCCCTTCTTTCACTAGACATCAAGGCGCACAAAAACACGGCACCCATATATGGTTGAAATTTCATCAACCCGCACTAAGCGTTTTTCTATGCACTTTACTTTATTTTCTATGCTCTACACTCGGGATACAATATGACGATAGTCAGGTCCCCAAAGCCGCGCTCCGTTACTCGGCTCCGGCTTCGGTAGATCCTGGCGGGGGAAATGCACAGAACACCCCAAGCGGGACGTCAGTGCAGGCCTTACCTTAGAATTAGACGATATATTGGAATACTTTGCATGTGAGTCTATGATGATGTGACGTCCATAAATCAATATAAATGTGGTTAGAGACGCCAATGGTCATGAAGCCCGTATCGCAGCTATAATTATGACCAGTTTGTCATACGGCGTACAAAATTACATTATCCTATTCAGTGGAGGATACCGACATAGACTTATAACTAATAAATAGCGCCCTACGGTCTCATACATAGATCCTGCACCCTAAATAGGACTCCATGTATCTAGGGACCCAGAAACTACGAGGACCATGGTCTCACACAGAACAAGTATATGCGCTTTTTCTTTTCTGTGCACAAATACTATTCCTGTCGCGGGAACCGAACCCACCGCCTCCGGGCTATGAACCGACCTGCTCAACCACCACACCACGAAGGCGGTCGAAACCAGTATAACTAACAATAACTTATTGTTCTTTTCAGATTAGCTCTTTTTCTTCAAACTCGAGGGTACAACAATATAATCGCTCCCCTCATTGAGGCTCGAGGAAGGGTTGCACCTTCTTTCTCAGAACTAAGGTACAACGCATCTCTGATACTTGGAAACTCACACTTATCAATGGGACAGGCGACGAGGCTCCCGCAAAATTATAAGCCGATTGGAGGATACCATATCGATGAGACGACCAAACCATTGCCGGAGGTTAGTTGGACTTTAATAATTTATTATTACATGAAGCGTTCATACTGTTCGTGATTTGAGATAAATTTTTGGATATTATAGACCATTATGTAGTGAGACTTTTTATTATTAAGAGTGTACGATAATGAGTTTATCTATTTATCGACTGATTTGATAAGTCCAATTAAGGTCGATATAGAAGTTCCCAACCCAGAAAAATGTTGCAACGATAAGAATTAAATATTAATTGTTTACAAAATCTTTCAACCTGTTTGCAGAATCTGCAAAAAACTCTCGACAATGCGAAACACGGAGTCATTTACTTCAGTATGGGCTCAAACTTGAAGAGCAAGGACTTGCCCGAAATACTGAAGAAAGAAATACTGGAAGTTTTTGGTAGTTTGAAGCAAACCGTGCTCTGGAAGTTCGAAGAGACGCTACCTAATCTGCCTAAGAACGTTCATATCCTACATTGGGCTCCTCAGCAGAGTATTTTGAGTGAGAACTGCAATATTTTACAGATATATTGACCAAAGATTATTATCCACTGAAATGTAAAAGCACTTCTTCTTCTTCTCGTGTAGGCAAGTGGGCCCTCGTGTCATAATTGAAAAAATGTTCATAAATATTTTTATACATGTTAATAATATAACCTAATTTGTGCAAAATAATGTAATAACACAAAAGGAGGAGTCTGTAGGTGCACAAAAACGTTATTATTTTATGATTTAGTTACCTTCTTTCCATATTTTTAACGGGCAAAGTGTATAACTTAACTGATAAAAACTTTTACTAAATACTACTTACATTACGTAATTTTCAGCTCACCCAAACTGCCTCCTTTTCATCACACACGGAGGTTTACTCTCCACCACAGAAACCATCTATGCTGGAAAACCTATCATCGGTATCCCAGTCTACGCTGACCAGTTTGTCAACGTGGCTAGAGCTGTCAACAAGGGCTTTGCTCTGAAAGTACAGTTTTCATACTCTATGGGTCCGAAGATGAAGTCGGCTATTGAAGAGATATTGAATAACCCAAGGTAAGTGAAGATTTCATTTTAGCTCACATAGTCACCAAGTTTAGTTTAAAAAGTTGCAAGGCAACACCATTTTTAGATTTCTCAAACTTTCCGAAACCACTATGTTTTTAGTGATACATTAGCGTCTTGTATTAAAACATAGCCCCCGGAGTGTCAGTCAGCGCACTGTATAATAAGAAAATAACTTATTTATTAGCACAATATTTGATACCTACATATATAATTATTATTACCTGAGTGAAATTACATTATCAATGAAAACTACCGATATGCATATTAGGCTTAAATAAGACAATACAAAATATCTGAACCAGTGTGCTGATCTTATTATTTTTAAGTTAATGAGAACGTGATCAGCTGTTTTAAATCATACCCGCGAATCGTGAATGTATAAATTATAAGCCAGTATAAAAGATAAATAATGGCTAAAATAGTATCTACCTATTTAGTTTTGTAATATTCTTTCTACCTTAAAACCAAGGTTAACGGCTTTAAGACTACACTGACAATTACCTACTTTATAGTAATTATCTGCATCCGTCCTAAAATTAAATTGCCTATGTGATTAAATTATTGCGAGATTTTGGCACTTACAAGTAAATTTTTATTCAATATCCTTCGGGATACCGTCTGTACTAATAACTTCATTATTCATAATTTCATTTCACATACCTCATTTTTAACAATGATGAAATTTATAATGGTGGTTATTTATAAATAACTTTGTTCATAATAGTTCCTTTTTATATTAATCTTTTCTTATACAATTTATTCAAATAATGTTTAAATTTATAAAATTTTATGTTATAATGTTAATGTTAAGAATTTTTTTATCATACTTTTTTTGTTATAAATTTCATTACTTATAATTTCATAATAATCAGCATTCATAATTGTATTGTTCATAATGATTTTTTCATATTTTTTAGTTAACATAATGATAATTTTGAGGTAGTTAAATCATTATATACATATGCATGTATACCCTAAAGATACTTGGATACTAGTCTAAGGCAAAGTCATAAATAGGTGCGACGACGAGTGAAGCGAGGAGGAGCGTTAGGTTTACTGTGACCACACGACGCACGAGCCGAGCGAGCGAAGCGAAGCGTAGCGAGCGTGCCGCGGCAGCGGCCGGCGAAGTTAATTTTGTTTGTTTTGACTGGATGAAGTGCCTGCATAGATTGAAGAGCAAATTGGCTTGCCGTAGTACGTTTTTATAACTGATTAGGATATATATAACAATCAACAGTTCCAGTCACATTAATTTACAGTATTATTGATATTTTGTTTTATGCTTAAAGTTAGTTATGGTAAAAGAACATTATAAATTTGTACTGTTATGTTATATGCGCCTTATAAGTTTCATTTTTATAAATTTGGATTATTATTAATTTTGATTTATAATAAAGAAAATTAGATGTAGTGAAAGTATAATAAATCACATTATGTGAAATGATGATTATAAGTAACATTTTTATTTGTAATAAAATTATGACAAACGATTTTATTCGTTTCAAGAACCTTGTATTCCTTCATGTTTATGTAATCTGACGGAACAAACATTAAATCGATGTTTGACATTCTGCAATCTCTAAACGCATGTTTTGGATGGCCTCTCGTAGCTCATCCTTTTTATGTTTATCTGATAAATCTATTTTTATTTTTCAAGCTCACCATTAAAAAATAAATAAGTGAGTAAGCTCAAAGTCGCGCAGCGAGCTATGGAGAGAGCTATGCCCGGGGTTTCCTTGCGAGATAAGATCCGAAATGAGGAGATCCGCAAGAGAACTAAAGTCACCGATAATAGATTTGAGAATTAGCAAGTTGAAGTGTGCCGTGTGGTCCCGGTTACGAATAGGACCACCCCATCTCTTCCCGTGGGTGCCGTAGAAGGCGGCTAAGGGAATATCCAGGGAATGGGTCGCAGCGTTCCCCTCGGTCTTGGTGGCAATCAATCTTCACCTACTGCGATCACCAAGCCGCCTGCCAAGCGTGGTGATTATGGCAAACCCCCCCCCCCCCCTAATGACAAGCACAAATAAAAACGGCCCCCAGTCCCCGGCAGCTCTGCTATCCCGTGGCTACGGTAGCGGTCACGGTAACGGCAGGGCAAGGGGTGCGAAGAATCCCCGGCAGACGCCCGGCTACCAACCCCAACGACGACCCCTGGCCCTGGCAACACATAACGTGCGCACACTGAAGGCTGACGAAAGGATGGTCGAGCTAGAGGCGGAGATGGGTAAGTTACGCTGGGATGTAATGGGATTGTCTGAAGTCCGAAGACAGGGACAGGACACGATAATCCTAAATTCCGGTAACTTATTCTTCTACCGGGAGGGAGACCAACTCTCCCAAGGAGGTGTCGGGTTTCTCGTCCGCAAGTCTCTCGTCAACAACGTGGTCAAAGTCGACAGTGTGTCGGCCAGGGTAGCGTACCTGGTACTCCGAATAACCAAACGGTATTCGTTGAAGGTTATACAGGTATACGCGCCGACGTCGGCACACTCAGACGATGAAGTAGAAGCTATGTATGAGGACATATCCGAAGCCATGCATACTTCCGAAACATACTTCACCGTTGTGATGGGAGACTTCAATGCGAAGTTGGGCACAAGGAATAGCGATGAGCTGAGAGTGGGGCCATTTGGATACGGGCAGCGGAACCCTCGAGGACAGAGGCTGGCTGACTTCATGGAGAAGGAGGAACTCTTTATGATGAACTCCTTCTACGAGAAGCGGCCATCCAGGAAGTGGACGTGGATAAGTCCCGACGGTTCCACTAAAAATGAGATAGACTTCATCATGACGACCAAGAAGCACATATTCGATGATGTCTCTGTGATCAGCAAGGTGAAAACCGGTAGCGATCACCGTATTGTTAGAGGCACATTGAATATCAATGTTAAGCTCGAAAGGTCACGTCTGGTGAAGTCTACGCTCCGTCCAAATCCTGTCCAAATCCAAAACCCCGAAGGCTTTCAGCTGGAACTCCAAAATCGCTTCCAGTGCCTAGCCGACTGTAACACAGTGGACGAGCTAAACGACGGGTTGGTGGAAACTGTCCAAGCTGTTGGATCGAAATTCTTTAAGACCCAACGCCGAAAGAAGACTCAAAAGCTCTCAGAAAAAACTCTTGAGCTAATGGCCGACCGGAGCGAAATGAAGCTGCAGTCTTCAGTTGATATGTCAGCCTACGGTGAACTCAATAGACGAATCTGGAGTTCCTTGCGACACGACTTGCGTGCTCTTAGTACTTCACGTATTGAGGCCGCAATTGAGCGGAACCAAGGCTCTAAAGTGTTCGCAAAGGATTCGTCTATTGGGCAACACCAAATGACAAAACTGAAGACCGAAAATGGTAGCATCATTTCATCCAAGCCTGAGATTCTGAGAGAGATCGAGAACTTCTATGGACAGTTATACACCTCGACACGTAAGCCCGCTACTAACACAGCTCAGGACATCAGAGCCAAGTTAGTCCGACACTATACCGAAGATATCCCGGACGTCAGCCTGTACGAGATTAGAATGGCCCTCAAACAGCTTAAAAACAACAAGGCACCAGGTGAAGATGGAATTACGACTGAACTTCTGAGAGCGGGTGGTAGACCGGTACTTTTAGTCCTCCAGAAGTTATTTAATTCTGTCATCCTTGAAGGTACAACGCCAGAGGCATGGCACAAGAGCGTGGTGGTGCTCTTCTTCAAAAAAGGCGATAACACCTTATTGAAGAACTATAGGCCCATCTCGCTCTTGAGTCATGTGTATAAGCTGTTTTCGAGAGTCATTACGAATCGTCTCGCACGCAGGTTTGATGAATTCCAGCCTCCCGAACAAGCCGGTTTCCGAAAAGGCTTTAGCACCATAGACCACATCCATACGCTGCGCCAGATTATACAGAAGACCGAAGAGTATAATCGGCCGTTATGCCTAGCGTTTGTGGACTATGAGAAAGCCTTCGATTCAATCGAGACTTGGGCGGTGCTGCAGTCCTTGCAGCGATGCCAAATTGACTATAGGTATATCGAAGTTTTGAAGTGTTTGTACAGTAAGGCCACTATGTCAGTCCGACTACAGGACCAGAGTACGGAACAAATTCCATTGCAAAGAGGCGTGAGACAGGGAGACGTTATTTCTCCGAAACTGTTCACAAACGCATTGGAGGATGTTTTCAAGCTCTTGGAGTGGAAAAGATCTGGCATCAACATAAATGGCGAGTACATCACTAACCTTCGTTTTGCCGATGATATAGTCATAATGGCGGAATCGCTCGAGGACCTTAGCACCATGTTCAACGACCTCAGTAGAGTCTCCCAGCAGGTTGTTGGGAACGATACTCTCGAAGTTGTCGACAAGTATGTCTACCTAGGACAGATTGTCCAATTAGGTAGGTCCAACTTCGACAAAGAGGTGGCGCGAAGAATCCAACTCGGCTGGGCAGCGTTCGGGAAGCTTCGTCCTATCTTTTCGTCCAAAATACCGCTGAGCCTGAAAACGAAAGTTTTCAATCAGTGTGTGTTGCCAGTGATGACTTATGGAACTGAGACATGGTCTCTTACTGTTGGCCTCATTAGTAAGCTCAAAGTCGCGCAGCGAGCTATGGAGCGAGCTATGCTCGGTGTTTCCCTGCGAGATAAGCTCCGGAACGAGGAGATCCGCAGGAGAACTAAAGTGACCGATATAGCTCTTAGAGTTAGTAAGTTGAAGTGGCAATGGGCAGGCCACATCGCTCGTAGAACTGACAACCGATGGGGAAGAAAGGTTCTCGAGTGGCGACCACGAACCGGAAGACGCAGCGTGGGCCGGCCCCCCACTCGGTGGACCGACGACCTGGTGAAAGCCGCGGGGAGCCGATGGATGCAGGAGGCGAGCAGCCGCTCAAGGTGGCGTGCTCTGGGGGAGGCCTATGTTCAGCAGTGGACGTCTTCAGGCTGTTAATGATGATGATGATGATGAAGTTGAAGTGGCAGTGGGCGGGCCATATCGCTCTTAGAACTGACAACCGATGGGAAAGAAAGGTTCTCGAGTGGCGACCACGAACCGGAAGACGCAGCGTAGGCCGGCCCCCCCACTAGCTGGACCGACGACCTGGTCAGAACCGCGGGGAGCCGATGGATGCAGGAAGCAAGCAGTGGCTTAAAGTGGCGCTCTTTTGGGGAGGCCTATGTCCAGCAGTGGACGTCTTTAGGCTGATAATAATGATGATGATTAAAAAATATCCTTTTCATAGGTACACCCAGAAAGCAAAGGAGTTATCTTCCATCTACCATGATCGACCAGCTCCGCCAAGTCAAGAGCTGGTGCACTGGGTAGAGCACGTCATAAACACTGGTGGTGCGCCTCATCTACGCTCCCCCGCACTCATGGTTCCCTGGTACCAGAAGTTGTATCTAGATCTTATAATTCTCATAACGATAGCTATAATTCTTCTCAAAAAAGTTATAAAACTAATATTATCTGTGATCCGACCAAAGAGATTAGACGATTCAAAAAAAATAAACTGATGTTACAATCTATATAAATAAATACAACTGTAACTGGGCTAAAATTTAGCCCAGTTACAATTATCCAAAAAATATTCAACATAAGGTATATATTTAATATTTTTTGGATAATATATTGATTGCATTACACTTCTTTATCGGTAGGTATAGAAATAGAAACAATGTTTTTTTAAGTTTGTTTGTCTGTTTTTCTGTCCCTTTGAACGCATCACGCTGACACCACTCAATGGATTTTGCTGTATGGTTATAGCTATATTTTCAGAATAGCATTTAGAAACTGTATGTTTTCAAAAACTGTCAATTTTGGGTTACACGAAACAATAAGTAATTTATTTTTATGGCAAATTACTCGTTTCTATTTTATTTAAAAGACAGTAATAGTATCTACGTTACTGCAGGGGTCAACAACACAAACATTGATGGACGAACGTGTAAATGTGGGCCGAGGCGAAGCCTAGGCGCAGACATACGTAAGTCCATCAATGCTTGCTTGTGGCCTAGGCTTGTATAGTACTATTCTCAAATAATGCGGGGAAATTAAATCTAATTATTACCTAGCCTGAACTTTAATTTGAAAATATTTTTTCCCACGACAAAGTGTTCATTGTTTTTTCAATGAACAGCGTTCTATTTGCATGTCCAAAATTTAAATAAAACCTTTGCTAGGTTACCTCCTTGGTTGCCATGATTCGGAGTAAAAGATTCTTAGGTAACCTTCCTGTTTCCAATGAACTGATGGTTTAGGGCGTAAAACTAATTAGCCCATGTAAAGCCGGGGGGCGGCTCAGCTTGTAATAAATAATATAAATATACATTATGTTTAAATAATTGATTGTTTCTGATTATTAAATTAAAAAATTGTGTGGTTGAGATATTTTCGTTCCGTAGCTAAGATTTTTGAAATAAATTGTGTTCATAATATATTTAATGCTTTTATTCTTCATTCCCCATCTCTTGCGTAGGTAGAATATCCAGGGAATAGGCATCAGCCTTCTCCTCGGTATATTAAAATATTTTGAGATCACCAAAACGCTTGCCAATCGTTAATCCCTGCAGGAATGCCCGTTAATATTTTGTAATTATGCAAGATACCTATCTGTTATATTTTTTTTAAAGCGAACAAATGACATGACGTTCGAGTCGTTCGCGGCTGCCCATAACAGATTGCAGTGTCACTCGGAACTCTAAAGTATAAAGTTGTGCATAACACTGCACTGCGCACGTCATCCTGAGACATCACACAGTCCAGTAATATGATAACTAGACCGTGAGGTCAGATCGTATGGTCTCATTTGCCCAGTAATTTCACTAGCTACAATGGCCTTCAAGCTGAAACACAGTGCACAGTAGTGTGCACTGTGTTTACTGTGCACTTGGCGGCAGAATAACTGGCAAAGCGGTGGTACCTACCTACACGAATTTTGCAGAAAGGTCCTACCACCTAGTAAAAGTATTGCGAAGACAGATACTTTGTCATTAGGTGGGTATAAATATAAAATATTATTTTCGTCCTTGTCACAAAATACCTACTTGATAGTATACAGGTACTATACAGTTACAGAATAATCACTCCGCAAAGAACTTATATAAATAGCAACTCATGCTACGAGGCAACAAAGTTTAGTTTATAGTCAACTACCGGCTCGCCCCGGCTTCGCACTGGTATAATAGTTTTCGCAGCGCACGCGAATTCTTTCACTGTTGGGAAGCTACACTATCCCCGAATGACATAGGCTACATAATATATTTTCAAAAAAATTAGGGATCCTTTCTAAAACTCCAACAGAGTCGCTTCGTCCGTGTACGAAACCGGCGCTTCGTAACCAGAGTGACCTTGTCACACTTCTTTCAAAATGGTAACTTTTTTACACCTTGGGTCACACTATTGGAGCTTTAGTAATGATCCCTAGTTTTTTTTTTTCTTCAAAATATAATATAGCCTATCTCACCCGGGGATGATGTAGCTTCCCATCAGTGAAATAATTGTTCAAATCGGTTCAGTAGTTTCGGAGCCTATTCAATACAAACAAACAAACAATCAAATCTTTCCTCTTTATAATATTGTTATAGATGGTATAGATAGATAATAATAGATACTGAGACGATTTAATTAATGTTAATGATGACGATGATATTTTACGTGTCAGTAACTTTGTCAAAAATGATAAGGATTCTTATTTTTATCTTCTTTTTTTTCTTTTTGTCGGTCTATCTGTTATGCTGAAACCAACTTTTTTAAAATAATCAACGGGCATTTGACCACTGTCTCATCTGATTGTAAGCGATGACGTGCCCAACGGCGCAGCGGTGCATAGGTAAATATAGGTCTAGAAGATAAATGTTTACTCTTGATTTGAAGACTCTAGGAAGTCTAGGGGGGCTAACTATACCTAGGGGCTAGGGGTATAGTTAGCTGGCAACAAGGACGACTATTCGCTATTTGAGGTATTTTATAGGTTACAATCATATTAATGAGTCTTGTTATGGTAAAATCTTATAGGTACCTAATGATAAAAAACTACCGAGTGCAGTTAGCACCGAGTAATTACTTATTCACAATAATAATTATGAAATAATTAATTCTACAGTGCTTTATTATAATTATTATCTTTTTACCTTTTTTCCTTATAAAAAGTAACTATTCGGTACATAGATTTATACGATTGTTATATTTTTTTATTATATTACTTATTCAAGAATAATGCCGTTAAAAACTTCGGAACACTTCTGGTCATTCATACTCATTGATGCAACAGATTTTTCAGCTAACATTTGTCAAATCTCAATTTCCAGACTTGCTGGTCTTTACAACGCTCATCTGATCTGGTTCTCTACTATGGAACCACATTGGATGATTCTCAACCTGGTGGATGAGTATACTAACCCCGCTTATGAAGGATATATTGTTGACGCCAGCCCACCATTCACCTTCCAGTAGGGTTAGCACGGCCGGTAGACAAAACTGTCTTTCCCCTGTTTTACTCCAAGCAAGTATGAAGAAAGTGACGTAAAACGGGGATAGACAATTTTGTCTACCGTCCATGCTAACCCAGCAGCAACGAATTACAGAACTTTGGAATACAATTAAAATGGCAGTAGTTAGGGAAACGTAAGTTACGTATAACGGTCCAACACTTTATCACTAAACATGACACATGACAAAACTGTTCCACAGTTCCAGATGTTTAAATACAGGAAATTTGAGAGATAATCATACGATATATTTATCACATTGTGATGATTTGCGTGTCAGGATACCTATAATATTGATGTAAATAATACACGGAACATCTTTTAATTTTTCTATATTTTACTATACCTGTTAGACTTATAACTCATCGGTCCTTTCAGATTAGCTCTTTTTCTTCAAACTCGAGGGTACAACAATATAATTGCTCCTCTCATTGAGGCTCGAGGAAGGGTTGCACCTTCTGTCTCAGAACTAAGATACAACGCATCTCTGATACTTGGAAACTCACACGTATCAATGGAACAGGCGACGAGGCCGCAAAATTATAAGCCGATTGGAGGATATCATATCGATGAGACAACCAAACCATTGCCGGAGGTTAGTTGGGTTTCGATTATTTATTGATAGTGATTTGAGATTAACTTTCGGATGTCATAGAATAGGTATAATTATGTAGTCGTAAATAAGTGCGACGACAAGCGAAGCGAGGAGGAGCGTTAGGTTAACAGTGACCACACGATGAGCAGCCGGGGAGTGCCAGAAGTCACTTATGCTTAAGGTGGAACGTTACACTAGCGCGGCAAATTCAAACTTTCTTGGGTTCTTTTGGCAATAATAGCTTAATTACTCAACGTGATTACATGAAAACTAATTTTGCGGAAATAAATAGAATGTATCAACAAATTCCGATTAAAAGTATCTCCTAGATATCATTGGTTTAGCGACAAATGGCAATAACCAATTTTCTTCTTAGTTTTTAAGTCTATTGCCATTTGTCGCTCAACCATGATAAGTACGTGATAATTTTAATTGTAATTTATTGATACGTTATATATATTTGCGCAAAATTAGTTTTCATGTAATCACGTTAAAAAATTAAGCTGTTATTGGCAAAAGAATGCAAGAAAATTTGAATTTGCCGCGCTAGTGTTAATTATGCTTAATATTTTTATAATGTAAAAAAATTTTTAACTGAACCTACGCTGCGTCTTCCGGTTCGTGGTCGCCACTCGAGAACCTTTCTTCCCCATCGGATACCTATTATTTATTTATTAATATATCTATCTACTGAGATTAGATAAGTCCAGTGAAGGCTGATAGAAGTTCCCAACTCGTGGGTACTATTATTTTTGCCACTCCCTTCACTTAATTATATCATTAGTTGGAATCATTATGACTGACTATTTCTGTCTGATATAAAAAAAAACTATTATACTGGTTTTATAATGAAACATTTAACTGAACACCCTTAGCTTTGTATGGATTTGGTAGACTATTATAATACCTTTACTAAAAATTTGAGTTTTGACGATAAACGTTGTAAATTTTACACGTAGAATTTATTTACGTACTATCACGAATAAGCAACTATGAGAAATTCAATATTTATTAGTTACAAAATCTTTCAACCTGTTTGCAGGATCTGCAAAAAATTCTCGACAATGCAAAACACGGAGTCATTTACTTCAGTATGGGCTCAAACTTGAAGAGCAGAGCCTTGCCCGAAATACTGAAGAAAGATGTACTGAAAGTTTTTGGTAGTTTGGAGCAAACCGTGCTCTGGAAGTTTGAGGAGACGCTACATAATCTGCCTAAAAACGTTCATATCCTACATTGGGCTCCTCAACCGAGTATTTTGAGTAAGAGCTGCAATATTTTACAAATATCTACCCCATTTTCACTAAATGACTAATAATTATTATTAATAAATTGATAATAATGTGTTATTGTAGCTAGTGAAATTACTGGGCAAATGAGACTTAAGAACTGATCTCACAGTCTAGAAATCTTTTTTAGACTGTGTGATGTCTCAGGATGACGTGCGCAGTGCGCAGTATCATGCGAAACTTTAAATTAGATTTCCGAGTGACACTGCAATCTGTAATGGGCAGCCGTGACGCTTAACACCAGGTGAGCGACTAGCTCGGCACGTCATTCGTTTGCATAAAAAAAAAGTTGCCCGCTTGACTTTTAGGTTCGGGACACCCAGTATAAATACCTATTATGTAGTTGTTCGGAAACACGAATGCCGGCAAAGTTCCATTCGAAAGACATTTGCATTGAATATGTAGATTTACGTGCTCACCTACAGCCACACCATCGTTTGCCATCAGGCAAGTTTGTAGTCATACGTAGACCATGTGCAGACCTCAATAAACTATAAAAAAATCTAAGTAAATCTCGATTCAAAATGCTTGAAACGGTCAACAAAAAACAAGGAATGTCATGTCAATTGGGGATTACCTATGTGATGTTGAACGTCTGGACTCTGGGTGGTCGATGGTGGAATATGAATACATAGGTACTTGTATGTAATGAATACAAATGAGTATTATAAATGTAAGCATATATACCTAAGTATTATTTAAGATTCTTTTATAGCCAGTTACCAGTCGAATGTTGGCGTTTTGCATAATAATTAAACGTTTGTCTATTCGCTCAAACATGAAGGACCTGTATTGATTAAAAATGTATGTACCTATATATACCAAAATACCCGTAGTAATTTTGGGACGAATATTGGTTTTGAGCTAAGCATCATGCATAAATTTAAGCAAGTAATTTATAATACAACACAACAAGTCAATGTTGTGCTTTCACCGTTGTGAGCCGTCAGTGGGTAGTTATTATTATTAGTATTACCATGTATCATTCTATTATTTACTTTTATGTTGTTTTGATTTACCTGTAAACCGAAGCCCAAAACTCTAAGCTACTGATATCCTTCCCATGCGAAAGTTGTCTGGAAGTTTTAATTTTTTTTATCTTACGGTGTACAAGAGTTGATCTATCTATCTATCTCCGTTCACACAATCCATTTTTTTTTCAAGAACTATGTGAGCCAAGCCGCCTGTATTAAGCTAGTATAATACAGATATTAATAGATTCTCTATTTCCTTCCAATTCGAAGGAAGAAACATTTTTAAATGATCATCCCTCCGCTTTTAACTTCTACATCGGAAAATCTCATTCAGTCCTCTGAAATGCTGTGTCATGGTGATCTCTGAAGATTTTAATGTATCGAGGAGAATGCTGCTGTTTATCCCCTGGATATTCTTTTCCCGTGGAAAGAGATGGGGTCGGCATATCTAAAAATGAAGAATAAAAACAAAACAATTTATAAACACAGTTTATTTCAAAAATTTTAGTTACGGAAAAAATCTCAATCACAAATTTTTATAATTTAACAATCCAAAACAATAAATTATATAAACATGTATAGGTAACTATAATTATCATTAATTGTAATTAATAATCAGTTATTTTTCTTGAAATCGTCTAATCTCTTTGGTCGAATCACAGATAGTATTAGTTTTATTACTTTTTTGAGAAGAATTATAGCTATCGTTATGAGAAGTATAAGATCTAGATACAACTTCTGGTACCAGGGAACCATGAGTGCAGGGGAGCGTAGATGAGGCGCACCACCAGTGTTTATGACGTGCTCTACCCAGTGCACCAGCTCTTGACTAGGCGAAGCTGGTCGGTCGTGGTAGATAAAAGATAACTGCTTTGCTTTCTGCGTGTACCTGTCCAAAACACGATTGAAATGTTAGTATTTAAAATAAGAAGCAGGGCTATTAAAAATGATACATTCGTTGAAGATTGCGCATACTTAATATTAAACATCGACGTAATATGTTGGCATTTTTTTTTAATGAAATTAAATCTATTGGTCAATGTGCCTTTATTACTCATAATAACTACTACAGTACTAAAAATTAAACTAAACTAGCTGTAGCTAGTTTAGTTTAGTTTACACTACCTACTACAAAGAACACTGTTGGCATAATATTATTATCTGTGGCTTCGTTAAAGTGTGTAAACGTGAACGTGTCGTGATTTTCAAGTGAAGTAAATGTAGAAGCTTTTATAACCAGTTCAATGTTGGCGTTTTGCATAGTAAATACGTTCTTTTATTCACTATGACATTACTCAGATTAATAAAAAACATGAAGGACCTATGTTGATTGTGCCTATACTAAAATACCCATAGTAATTTTGGGACGGATAAAGGTAATTACGATTAAAGCAAGTAATTTATTTAAATACTAGTGTTAATGTTCGATATGTCCAGTTATAGTACCTACAGCAAAACCGTTCACCTTGATTTTGAGCTAGGCATAATGCATAATATTTATTTTTAAGTGACCCTATTGCAACCTATGCGTGTTGCGCGTAATTTTTACAAATAATTATTAGAATAATAATATAGTGTTTTGATATTCGTAATTGTATCTCCAAAAAACAACATTTTAGAAAGTCTGTAACAACAGAAAATGATCTTGGCTTGCATCTTTTTAAACTAAACTATTGGAGCTAAGATGCGATCTTAACTTACCTTGGGTTATTCAATATTTCTTCAATTGCTGATTTCAAATTCGGACCCATAGAATATGAAAACTGCACTTTCAGAGCGAAGCCCTTGTTGACAGCTCTAGCCACGTTGACAAACTGGTCAGCGAATACTGGGATACCGATGATAGGTTTTCCAGCAAAGACTGTTTCGGTGGTAGATAATAGACCGCCATGTGTAATGAAGAGGACGCAGTTCGGATGAGCTGGAAATTACGTTAAGCAATTAATTAATATTTATTTTATTATTTTATTTGTTATTTTGCATAACTTAGGTAGGCCTGTACATTTTGTTGTATAAAAAAATACCACATTTTTTCATATAGGTAGTAAATAATGCTAAGTAGGTCATTTACTGAGAATTTGTTGAAAAAAATAGTTTTACTGCTTGCTGTATGACGTATAAATGGTAATCACTAGTTTTCTAATTATTGCTATTGTTTCTACTTTTATTCGTTACTCGCTCGCCCCACAGGTTCATTGGCAATTTTGAATTTTTCAACGAAAAATTACCTTGCTACTATTATGGGCGGCCCTGTCACTTAACATCATGGCAACGACCAACTCGTCACGTCATTTCATTAGCATTAAAAAACCTTATCATTAAAACATTTTTATCTCGGTAGTATAATCAATCTGCAACCTTTGGTCTTAATATTTGTAAAATATCACAGTTCTTACTCAAAATACTCTGCTGAGGAGCCCAATGTAAGATATGAATGTTTTTAGGCAGATTAGGTAGCGTCTCCTCGAACTTCCAGAGCACAGTTTGCTTTAAACTACCAAAAACTTCCAGTATATCTTTCTTCAGTATTTCGGGCAAGTCTTTGCTCTTCATGATTGAGCCCATACTGAAGTAAATGACTCCATGTTTTGCATTGTCAAGTATTCTTTGCAGATTCTGCAAACAAGATAGAAAGATTTTGTGAACAATAAATAGGTACGTAAGTACTTACTTAACTTCTTATAGTTGCTTTTTGTAAATGTAAAAACTAGTATGTATAAAAAAATTCAGACCCACCATAGTCAGTCATAATCATTTCAGCTCATGATACCTATAAGCGAATGAAGTGACAAAAATAGGGTTGGGAACTCCTTCGGCCATAATTACACGTATCTTATCTCAGTACCATGACATAATGGTTTGTGATATCCTAAAGTTCATCTCAAATCACTTAAAATAATTATAAATTATTCTAGCACCAATAAATTATTCAAAATTTAATAACCTCCGGTAACGGTTTGGTCTTCTCATCGATATGGTATCCTCCAATCGGCTTATAAATTTGTGGAAGCCTCGTCGCCTGTCCCATTGATACGTGTGAATTTCCAAGTATCAGAGATGCGTTGTATCTCAGTTCAGAGAAAGAAGGTGCAACCCTTCCTCTAGCCTCAATGAGAGGAGCAATCATATTGTTGTATCTTCGAGTTTGAAGAAAAGGCGCTAATCTGAAAATAACAACGAGTTTTATATCTAAACGAGTCAGTATTCTCCACTTTATATGTCCGGAAATAGCATGCAGTAGCTTGTCTGTATAAGAACCAGCATGATCTGCTAAGCCAAAATGTTAGCCTACCGTTGATAAAAAAAATCGTTTAAAACGGGGAAAATTGCGTATAGTATGTATAGGCATTTTATGATTGTGTACACCGTATGACTAACTAGTCATAAGGACGGCGATGCGCGCTTCGTAACCATGGCATCTTCTTTTACTATATACATTTATAATTTTGCTCTGCAGTAATATCCACGTGTGTTACTTGACACTACTCTAATATTATGATCTTTATATTATACGTAGATAACTATCATGTCACGCAAACGATCGAAATATCTAAAGAAATTCCTGTTTGAAGAATTTGTTACCGCAGAATCATTATAACTAATATTTTCCATCGTATAAGTGACATATGTTATTATTAACTTACATCTCCCTAACTGCTGCCATTTTGATGGTATTCCAAAGTTCTGTAACTCGCTGCTGAAAGGTGAATGGTGGGCTAGCTTCAACAATGTATCCTTCATAAGCGGGATTAGTATACTCGTCGACCAGGTTGAGGATCATCCAATGTGGTTCCATAGTAGAGAACCAAATGAGGCTAGCGTTGTATAAGCTAGCAAGTCTGGAAATTCAGAATTAGCAGATTTTAGCTCATAAATATGCATAAAGGAATATTAATAAATAGAGATGCTTGCAGTTATATCGACATATTTCTCCCCATTCCAAAAACAATTCATTTTACTTCCTCCAAATACCTATCTATTCTATTTTTACAGCTTATTGTCGTTCCTAATAAAAATGGGAGGCGAGTCTCATGTACGTCCTCCCATCGCTTAGCAAACCCTGCTTCACGCATAGTCGCCTATCCCTTTTTTCTCACAGAACATTGTGTGCGGTGCATCAAAAAGCGGATCTCTTCCTTTCAAGAAGCTAGTGTCTTCTTCTATCTTTCTGACTTAATGTGATCAAGCGGTTTGGGCTCTACATTGTCAATCAGGACAAAGCTTATTCTATTTATATGTTTTATACCCACAACTTATTGTGACAAGGTTAAAAACACATAACTATTAATTATGCTTATAATTATATCGTCTGATTTTGTAATCTAATTCTTAATGTGTAACGGACATAAGAAATATGGTATAGGTTCAAACTTATTTACGTATTCAATAATGGAGTATACATAATTAATCTTACCCAGAGTACAACTCGTTATACATCCATTCAGCGATCACCAAGTCGAAGTGCTGGGTCGGATCTCGCAGTACTTTCATTACATTTTCATGTTCCACCGTTGAGGTAGATAACACATCAAACATCAGGAAGTAAATTGATTGGTCCCCACTTGCACCGTGATTTGCTTCTAACAGCTTTGTTATGTTCATTCGGTCAGCAATGTCTATTAGGTATGACAAAAAAAAATTAATAAGTTATTAAATTAACCGATGCTTTGAGCCTCGGACCAACTAACTAGCAAAATAAATGTTGTACGCTTGACCAAATTGGTTTAGAGTTTGTTAGGTATATAGGGTGAATTCTGTGGGTATCACTTGCATATTTGACAAATTATTTTGATCATCATCATCAACATCAGCTTGCTTTAGCCCCTGTGACGTGTAATTCAACCCATTGATTCTGACGAGCTTTTCTCATCCAATTGCTGCCGGCCGGCCGCTCAGCGCAAGTCTCCCATCCACATAGTCCTAGGGCGCCTTACACTATACTACGTTTTCCAAGTTGCTGGTAATCTAATCAGTCATGCGGCTAAAATAATCTGACCAGTGCCACTTTAGTTTGCTCTTTAATAATAAATATTGAATATAACTGAAGTGGTTGCCTGTTCGGGAGCGTAAAAATATAAGAATTCTGTGTCTTCTCTTCGCAGTACTTAAAGATCCGCACTCCCCTACATACTTAAAACAAAGATTTCGGTTCCTCAAGGACACTCATGATCGGCAGCTAAGGTCATCAAATAAGCTCACTCTCGCCCCTCCTCAACACCGCACTTCTTTCATGGACAAGTCCTTCGCTGTCATTGCGGTAAGGTTATGGAACGCGTTACCAGATAACATCCAAAATGCCAGAGACAAAGTTAGCTTAAAACGGGTAGCTACTGAATATTTTGTTAAAAAAGTTTACTCAATGTAATATTGACCCCATCATTTTTCCTATAAACGATGCTGTTTATGATCTCTTCTATGTTTTTATTCACAACATCATTTTTATTCCATTAACTTCAGATTACCATTTTATAGAATGAAAGTATGTATTAAGTATGTATTATGTTTATTGTGTAGATAGGTTACATAATATTTGTGTATTATATTTGTATGTATTAGTTTATTTATTATCTTGTATATTATTTGTATCTTGTATTTGTATTACGTTGTAACAACTTAGTAGTCCTAGATAATTTAAGTATATATTAATGTCCCAAAATTGTTATCTCTAATTAATAGCCGCGCACACCCACATTTAAATTATACGACCTGGAGGACTGGTAGACAATGCTATTTAGCATTAAGTTCATCCATGTACACCTTTGTGCTAAACTATTAAATAAATAAATAAATAAATAACCAATCAAGCTGTTTAATAATATGCCGCAGTCTTGAATAAATAGATTGAAAATAACTGGGAGTACCTACCATCCGTCACATTTATATGTGAACTGACATCGATCTCGTGCAGTTTTGGATTAGTATGATTTTTTGGATATGGCGTTATGTAAGTAACCTGAAAATGAAAGAAAATAGTAATTTACCTAAAATTTGCTCATCAGGGTAAAATTAAATATTATGTAGGTAGTAACTATAAAATATTTCTAAATCTGATACTTCAATGATATAAAGTTTTAATTCTGAAAAAAAGTTACTTAACGGGGCAGAGTAGGTATGAATATCTACCACGCAAAAACACACACATAGACACAAACACACAAAGTTTTCACACACATTTATTTTTTTAATTATAAGTACCTCGTGTCCAGCATTCAGCAGATGCTTGACGATGGCTTCTGCGAGGATTGAGTGGCTTTTGCTTGGTAACGGACTAATCATCAGGATTTTGTACGCATTACATACGTACAGAGTTTCAAGCATAGCTAATAATAGTAACAACACAGTCTTCGTCATTTTGTCTGAAAATAATATGAACAACACTAACTTCAACATTACTAAAAAGTTATTATTTTTTAGGTAGGTACCATATACTGGCAAAGTATATTTTATTTATTCTCTGAACTGTAAACTAACTATAATATTATACTGCATTACCATCATATACCATCATAATGGATGACGGTGATAAGAGGCAGGTGCACCCGCACCTGCCTCCATTGGCTGTTTCGTTAGTTCATCCTTTCCCCTGTCTTTTCTCTCTCTAGTCAGCTAGTGTACATTATGATACAAGTGTGCTATGTAATATTGATCATAACACTCGAGGTGGTATCATACGCACAAGCTGCAGATGAGCACGATAAGGGAGCCGAGACAATGATTAATGCAAACACATTTCATACGACTTTTTCATCACATTTGCGAGGAAAACAGACTCGTATTATTATTAAATTTTGTAGAAAAGGGCGTCGAAAAAAAAGGCGCGAATAAAATCAATAAGCAGCTAATTATAAAAAATCTAAAATATAATAAAGCTAATATTTTCGTATTTACAACGTAACTTATTGTCACTAATGTACAACTGATTTATTTATCAAAAAAATGTGTAAAAAGTACTATTGAATTTAAGCCACATAATATTATTTTTTGCTAAAATGATTACTACACTTAAACTGTATTATCCGCTTAAATTAAGAATTCTTCGTCTATATTGCACAACCAGCTCTAAGTAAAGTACCTATACCTTGCAGCGAGATACAAACTTAACTGAATCGGGATATCATAAAACGTAAATGCAGTAATGTAAAGTAAAAAGCAATTAGGAGCCTAAAACGTTGTAATAAGATCGACTTTACGAACAACAGTGATGAAAAATATGTATACTGTACTTACATTATGCTTTAATTTAATAATGGTGCACAAACAAAACTGTAGTAACACCTATTATATTTTCTCAATTTAATAACAAACACAACCACGTGAGCGACTGTCAGGATTTGAGTTTCGGTTGATACACTCGTGTTCAATAGGTATTTATAATTATACTATTGCCGTGAGTAGTTTTATATTAGAGATTTTGTTTATATTGGAGCTCGAATCTCTGATGAATGATTAAGTTTATGATAGCAAAGCCTATATAATATACTTACCTATGTATGATGCAACGATGTCTGACTGTTGAATGTTCTTGGATATCGCCGTGATTAGGTACCTGATAGACGGATAGATAATACATACTCGTAAGGCGTGCTAAGTCCTCACCTATTTTTAATCGCATGGTAAAATATCGTTACCTTTCTTCCACCTAACACTGCTATTGATATTTATATTTATTTATTTATTATTTATTTATTTTATAGTAGATGTATTTATGTGTTATGTAGGTATTTACATAACATGAGTGCACATAAAAAATATATATGTTTATGTAAAATTGGTTAGGTAGTGTATAGAATATATATTTATTATATAATTATTATTTTATTATTATTATTGTTGTTGGTATCACTTACATTAAATACTAATTTTATTATCAAACAGATTTTCTACTGAGTCAATTTTCCATTTATTGTTATTTTAAATTTGTATTAATTCTATTTATTATACTTATTGTACACCACCGTCTGCTCCTACTTCATCTAATTACTGTCCATCCAAAGGTTGTCTGGAAGAGATCGCTTTTAGTGATAAGGCCGCCCATTGTCATACCTACTTTAAGTCGTTATGTACATATCATTAATTAATTTTGTGGTATACAATAAAGAGTTTTTGTATTGTATTGTATTGTATTGTATACTCGTATAAAGTAACTGAGCCTACTTACGTACGCGTAAATAATATCAATGGTCTATACCGTACCTGCAAGTCAGGTTTACATCTACATGGGAATATGTCCACCGCATGATTTTAGTAGTTTAGGTGGAACGTTTCACTAGCGCGGCAAATTCAAATTTTGTGAAAATATTTATTAACTGAATTTACTTACGAAAAATCTGGCTAAACATATCATGAATAACATAACAAATATTCAATAAAAATATCATATTTATCCAAACAAGATTTCATAAATACAACGGTACCAAAGTTTTTTTTCTTTCTATAGGTAAGTTTTATGTAGGAAAACTTGTTTGGATTAGTATGATGTTTTTGATGTACATTTCTATAGTTATGAAATGAAATGAAATTTATTTGCTTAAACATAATTATGTCAATAGATAATGATGTTACAAAATTGATGTCCAGTTATGTTTTACCTTAAAATAAGGTATGCAAATATTATTAATACAGGCATAGACTAGTATTACAAAATAAGTAAATAATAAAAATCAAAAGAATGCAAAGTTAACAGAAACTAATATAAAAGGTACCCATAAAAATTTGTCATTCATTAAAATTACACACTATTTCGCTTATACTATAAGGTCATAATTACATTAGAAATCATTAGAAATCTACGAGTAAGAGGTATAAATCTACTACGTACTAGAGAAGCTATTTGAAGCACAAATAGTTGCCATTTTTTGGATAATTAAACTAAAATCCGCTACAGCGCTTTACGATATTACCCTTTCCCTCCATACTTCCGCATTTATGGTATTAGTAAGTATTATCATAAGCATATATATACATGAATTAAACAATGAGTATGATTATGTAGGTCCATCGGAGTTATAAATGAAAGCAAATTATTTTCAATTTTAATATTTCCTACATCTCAATTTAACTGTGATTATGCGGTAAAAAAAAAATTAAAACTGTGCCAGTGTTCAATAAAAAAACACTTAGGTTTTTGAATGAATAGGTCAAGGATCTCTTGTGAACAAAAACTTGTTTTCAAAAATAGAACGCTTGATAAGTATTGTACCTATTTAAAACGTTCGACCTGCGATGAAAAATACACCTACAGCCTGACCACTTGCACACACGAGAAGCAGAAGAAGAATTATTATAGTCATGTTAACAAAATTTAAGTAAAACGAAGCACTTGCTTCCTATCTTGACCCCTTTTTTGCCGCAGTGATCTGATAAGTATTGTACCTATCTAAGTAGGTCGAAGTAAAGTTTAATCGACCTCACTCCAAGGTTCGTACAAGTACAACGGGCTTTGTACAAATACAGTCGGAGTAAGTTTTCATAGCATAACATAACTTTATTTAAAGTACCAATGTATAAGCAATTTGTTTATTTTTGTTATGAATAAGGGAATAAGATTTGAATGACAATGGGCAGAACACATCACTCGCATAGCTGACAACCGATGGGGAAGAAAGGTTCCCTAGTGGCGACAAAGAACTGGAAGACGCAGCGTAGGCCAAGGGTTTTTTTAAATGCTAAAATGGGTATACGTTTAACAACAACTCACCTTACGGTAGAGACGAAGTTGTCTAAGGTGCCCATTCACTCTTGACTTGAAAAGACCTAGGTTATATCCAGGAGGAAACACTATTGCTGGAAGAGCATTCCATTACTTGGCCGTTCAGACTACGAATGATTCAGCAAAACGCTAGGTGGACCGACGATCTGGTGAAAACCGCGGGGAACCGATGGATGCAGGAGTCGAGCAGCCGCTCAAAGTGGCGCTCTTTGGGGGAGGCCTACGTTCAGCAGTGGATGTCTTCATGCTGTTGACATGAAGACAACATGCTACGAATATCATTAAAATCGATAGAACGAGTTGGTACTTAACAAAAAGTTGCTGTAGATTTTAACAGATTTAAACATTAGATATCAAAAAACCTGGATTTATAAAATTTCAAAGAATGTGCAAGACTATCTGTACCTACGTCGAATAATAATATGAAAAATAATAATATGTTTCATCTACCAAATGCAGAGATATGCAAAGGAAATATTTATTATCGCTCATACCTGAATAAATCGTTTTGTATGTATTACTAACAAATAAACCCTTATACTCAGAATAAGCTGTACTTATTCAAAGCGATCATTAATAAAAATTTTACTTGTGTATGACCACTCCGCTCTTTAGATCCAAGTTTAAAAGCACTAAATAGGCATAAATATTATAAAATATTATTCTGTCTGTAGCTTCGCATTTTTTGTATGATGTTAAGCAAAGCGGGCAGTTCAATATTAACTCAGCTAGCCTACCTAATAAGATTATTTAAATTTTGTTACGTATATAGTTGAATAATAATTTTATTAGGTTCTTTATTTAGGAATAATGTGACAAGAATTTTAATGTGACAGATAATCCTAGTTGGTAGCAAACTATTAATATAACGCTGCTAAGAGGAATTGGCATTCAAATGTAAAATTAAGAATATTATCAAAATATTGTTGGTATTTGTTTTTTTTTTTTTTTTTTTTTTATATTTGACAAGGCTAGCGTTTGACCACAATCTCACCTGATGGGAAGTGATGATGCGGTCGAAGGTGTAGCACGCTTGTCTAGTAATAAATACCTATTCACTCTTGACTTGAACAACCCCGGGTTGTATTTTTCAGGAAACACCGACCAGGGCAGGGCATTCCACACTTTCGCAGTTCTTATTAGAAAAGTGTTGGTCGAGAGTGAAGGTACCTTCTAGGCAAGCATGTACCATCGTAGACTGCGTCATCGCTTTCCACCAGGACCCTAATTCTGTATGACCAATTTACGATTCCTTGCTTCGAAACCATGCGAATTCCTTGTCTTACATAAGAAATCTGCAAAAATCTATTCTTTATGAAATGAGAACGAAACCGCGCGAAATGAACTTCAACTTCAACTTCAACTCTTGGTTAATGGCCTCTATGGTGTTGCCATTCCACCACAATTCTGCCAATGTCAAGTAGACCGACAAATCCATGAAAGAATAGTTCGCATGTGGAATTAACTGGGATTGGCGCGATTTGAACTGTCAAAAATCATATGTTCCACTCAGGCGCGTTCCGAAACATCGACCCGTTAAAAGTTACCACCACTTATGCCAATATTAATTATTCAAAATAAAACTAATTTTATTGCAAAGTGAAGGTATTTCTAAAGTTTTTCTGTCAATTTTTAATAATTACCCATGGCTTCGTTATATCACATAAATATAAGCCATTCCTTTATTTTATTTTTTTAGTGGTTTTGGGATGAGAAATCCTTTAGTTCTAATTCGGAACGCACTCGAGGTATCCAAAACCTGTCATAGATAATTTGTCTTAGATTATACAGAATACAAAAATTGACGATTTCTTGCTGTGACACGATTTGAACAAGACACGACAACGACGTGGTTTCTGTATCGTGTGGAATCTGTGTTTTCATATAGAATTATGGCCCAGGTGAAACAGTGGTCAAATCTTTTACCTTTAAACAATAAAAAAAAAATTGCATGATATAATATACGTAAACTCACAAGTAACAGGGAAAAATCCACAAGTAAGAACGCTTTCAACGTGTAAATATTTGTCCTCAATACTAAGCACCAAATAAACTCATAACAATAATCATTAGGTTCTGTAACACTATCAGAAACTATTATTTTATTAACAGCACAGATCCGCACAGCGTGCGCGTGCACATGTGGTCCACTGTCGATGTCGACTCGAATATATTCATAGAGAAAAATAATATATATAGCATAGAGTGCCGTCTTATTGGTTTTTTTTTGCCAACATGCTACAACATTATTTTTTATCTGTGAGTGACGAGAGCTCCATCTGGAGATTGTGTTCCATGATTGTGTACGTACTTGTGTGTCAAGATACTATAGAAATATGTAGATAGGTACTTATATTACTTACCTCATTCAGTTCATATGTGAATATCATACAATTTACTGTAACTATAATTAAAATTGAATAACATTCACCATTGCATATAATTATGAACTGTAGGTGTAAAAAGGAATTTGAAATAAAATATAATATGTGATTGAATTACTTTTTGTGTTTATTATGCGTGTGCTTATTATAAAAGCTCTGAGCTGAGATTTTGGTTGCGTCGTCCCTATCATAAACCAATTCAGATTGGACGCCTGCGATGAAGAGCCGGGGTCTGTGCCACATGTTGGGTGAGGATTCCGTCCACAGTAGGCAGGGTCAATTTAATACGCAGTCACAGGCTCTGAAAAAATGAAATTTAAGAAAATGCTTATTGTTAAACCAACTTTGACTGCTACTTCATTGGGGAGTTCTATAGTTGTCTATCTAATTATCAAAGATACTGTTGTGGTCATTTTTCAACCAACACCCTCAGACAACTCCAGAAACTTGACATTTAGCATAAACAAATATCAACACATAATCAAAGATAAAAAATAATGTTTATTTTTACCTGGTATATGTATTCATGTCTATGTTAAATCAGTGCAGGTATGGACACACTGGTCTGGATTGGCACTAACTAGATGTTTCTGAAAACAAAATAAAAGAGATTTATAATTTTACTACTTACCTATTGCTATTATTAGTATTAGTATTATTTTGGAACATGAGATCTCTACCTAAACTATAATTGGCAAAATTTCACACATGTGCAGGTTTATAACTTAGAAGCTATGAGGCTGTGTAAGATTCAGACGGACATGAAAAAATTATAAGGTCATCTACAACTACGGAACCTTAAAAAGAAACCATTATAGTATCAGTGTTGTCTGTGTGCCTGCCTGCTTATTAAGAACATTTTCGTGAGGAATGGTGTAAAGTAGACATTCATATCATTTACTAGTTGACCCGCCTTGGCTTCGCACGGCTTAATTAGTTTTTAGTTCTACCCTGTTTATGGGTAAGAGGAAATTGAAAGGGAAAAAGGATAAATGAATAGACGGTAATAGAAGGGAGGCAGGCGAAGTACAAATATTATATTATAACAAAATGAAAATGGTGTTTAATTTGTTTACCTAGTATTTGTATTGCTGACAATGTTAAATCAGTGCAGGCATGGACACTCTGGTCTGGATTGGCACTAACAGAAGTAGATCAGATCAGAGAGAGTGAGTAGATCAGAGTGGTTGGTTTCTGAAAACAATTGCCATAAGAACTGAAACTAAATATAGAAACCTGGCGGAAAACTTATATAATTATTTTACACATTGCCGGTACCAGCAGGTACATAATCCCTGGAAATTGTACCTAAGTGAAGAACAAAAATATTCTTAATATATTTCATACATTGCTTGGAGGCATGTTTTCTGTACATTGTTAGGTACTGCATAGAATACCTGAATTATACGAATTGCCGGTTACATATTTTCGAGTTATTGATGGAGGCGGTTGCTTTAGGCATTGGCAACCAGTTCAATGGTTCGTAAATGGTAAAGTTTATCTGTTATCTATGAGGTAGACTTACCTGGCATTATACAGTCAAATACACGACGTTTGATGTTGGTGTTTGACGGCATGGTATTTTATATATAGTAACTAATAGCGTCCAATCGCACACATAACAATTATAGCATCTAATTTCGCAGTCTTCACAATTTCTTCAACGGGCAGAGCCGTGATGTATCTTCAGCGATAAATACTTAAGACTACTATGAGCGACAATACGGAGGAACTAACGCTCAACTCGACTCGGCGTATTCTCGACAAAGCGCACAAATCGTACACAATTTGCACGTAACCAGATTTAAACACGAAACCAGTACATAATACTTTACAATTTGTGTACGAAACTGCAGGCACGAAAATCAAAATCAAAAAACAATAACTGAAGTCTGAAAACTTGAAAAGCCGTTTGGCAAATTCAAGGATGTCACTGTCAATATCAGTCGTCTAACGTAGATTTTTTTTTATTGTTTTAAGTGGACATCCAACAGATGGCGCTACAAAATTCTGATATGTACCGTTCGTTCTAAGTTTCTCACCCCTGAACATATTTTACTGTCTGTATATTTTGTTGTGTGTACATGTTTTCTGTGTGTTTTACACACCATTTATTTGGGCGGATACCACTAGCAGCAAAATAAGAACTACTTAGCAACCAGATGAGTAGATTAACGTATCTACTGTTGTTTGTTCCGTGGTGAAGTCACAGAATACATAATAGTAGGTAATTACAACGCACTGATGCCCTCTACCGCAAAATACGATATTGATATCTAATTGTATAGTTCTATTGTTATTAATCAATACTAGCTGACCCACTCCTGCTTCGCACGGGTTAATTCACTTTACGCCCTAATCCTGTCTAAGGGAAGAGGGAAGTGAGAAGGAATAAGGCAGAGGAAAATAATGAGAGGATGGGATGGCGAAGAGAGGCAGCTACCTGTGCCTCATCCTTTCCCCTATCTTTTTCTCCTTCCTTCTCTCTTCACAGAACAAGTGTATTATAGTGGCTCCATCTTTGTTGCCGAAAATGTTTTATCATAGCGTAACGATCACGCTATGTACGTTGGTAACTATATATTTTGCACTGTGAAGGCCAGGATTAAATTATGTAACAAGTAAATGAAAAAAATACTTTTCCATTGTTTTTATTTTCTGATACATAATTTACTACATCTACTTACAAATATAAAAGAAACATGATAAAAACTGCTTCCTAGTTTACATTGTGCGTCATTGTAGTTTTTACTACTGTTCTCATATTAACATAATATAGTCAAATCACTTTTTTGATAAAGACTAAACTATTGTATAGATCTAAACTACTACCAAACGAAAACTATAAAATTAACAATATAAAACAACAATAATCTAACAAACCGCACCAGTAGGCAAAGTGCCCAAAATTCTGGCAGCATTGCCACGTTGAATGGTAATGCTCAACCGTTGGCTCTTTGCTTCTTTATTTCTATGTGGAGCCCACACACATAAGAACTGAAACAATTTTGCAATTCAACGAGGCAATGCTGCCAGCATGTTGGGTACGCTACCTACCGATAGTGGGCTGGAGCATTTGGACTGTATATAGGCCATCACGGCTAGTATATAGTATTCTCTCTCCAAACTTGCTGCGCCCGACGGGGTCCATAATGAGCCTACTTAAATAATTTTATACTTATTCCACCTATGTACACTATGGAAGCAATAAAATATCTGAATCTGAATCTGAATCTATACAGTCTAAATGTTCTTTGTAGTAGATAGTGTAGCTAGTTTACTAGTTTTAGTAGTATAGTCTTCGATTAGTCGTTAGTTAAAAGAATAAAAGCACATTGCCCGTTAAAAAAAAACTGAAACTCAATTAAAATTATCAATTTTTTTTGTTTTAAGATTTAGTCTAGTTACAGTTTTAATAAAATGTACATAATATTTACAAGAGAGCCCTAAATAGGGTACCAAGCAAGATGTCCTTACTACTCTACACGTTTATATAATATTTTTTTGTGTTTATGTTCAATTTAGGGGAAGCTAATATTAGCTAAAAGCTCAAAGCTTAAAGCTTATATCAGCTTCGGTCTTATTATTATTGTGGTTGAACCTTGTATGTTATTTTATTTATTTATGTCACACCTATTGAGTCATCTTCATTTACAATTACGCCTTCCGAAAGCGGCTGTGGTGGGAGCAATAACATTCCAATGGATGGTAGCATGAAGGCCAACATAATAATATTATACTTTGCAGTTGCGTAGTAGACGACACAAAGGAAGCGTTTGGACACCCATCGTCGCCACCCATCAAGACACGTCTTGAGCGACCCGGATGATCCTACAGCAGCCGTTGTTTCGGCTGCGCTAGGATCACCGGACCAGTCCAGCCCTTCTGGCTCAGGTATTAGCGCTTTCGGCACCGGTATAGGCTACCAGCGTAACACAATCAGCCACCAACCCCTCCGGCGAGGTCGACGTACCCCCCGTAGGTTAGCTAAGACAGTCGCGACTTTCCATAGGGGCCACTCTTCCAGTGAACGTAGCCTTCTCGATTCTCTTATCCCGGCAACAGCCCAAGCTGAGGATCGCACCCCAGGGGTGCCCTTGAGCTAGTTGTCTCCCACTTTTGACGGCTGGGCGCCTTAAGGTGAAACGTTACACTCGCGCGGCAAATTCAAATTTTCTTGCGTTCTTTTGCCAGTAATAGCTTAATTACACAACGTGAAAACTAATTTTGCGGGAATAAATAGAATGTATCAACAAATTACGATTAAAAGTATCTCCTAGATATCATTGGTTTAGCGACAAGTGGCAATAAACAATTTTGTTCTTAGTTTTTTTAGTCTATATTACTATTTGTCGCTAAACCAATGATAAGTAGGTGATACTTTTATTTGTAATTTATTGATTTATTATATTTATTAGCGCAAAATTAGTTTTCATGTAATCACGTTGAGTAATTAAGCAATTATTGGCAAAAGAACGCAAAAGTTTGAATTTGCCGCGCTAGTGTAACGTTCCACTTATCCTCCCACCCGGTAACGCTGTAAAGGTCGGTAGATACCAACAGCATCAGCCCGTTCAAAAAAAAGCAAGCGTTTTTTGGCAACTAAATAGGCCCGCATTCGACCGCAATCTCACGTTTGACCAGAAGCTACTTAGAACTCTATTTAACGTAGGTATAGTCTACGTAGGGTAAAACCGGGATAGATGCCTCACTGTTTGAAGAGGCCTCGTAACTTTAAATTATTAATTTTTCAGGAATAATTCCTATGATAATAGCTAGTCTAATCTTTTATCTTACATTAGGATCTAATTTTGGTGACCTATAAATTACTGATTGTGCAGAATTTAAGTTTTCCCAGACCCTTTTTTTGGGGATAGACGCCTATTTATATGGATAGGTGCCCCACCATGAAAATGAGCAGGAGGATAGGTGCCTGTACTGTGGGATAGTAGCCTAACAAAAGAAAATACTTTGTATATACTATTAAATATGTTTTTTGTATTCTTTTTATAATATAACAGGCATAAACATACTTAAATAATAAATTTTAACATCAAAAGTAAAAACAGGTAATTATACCCACTTAAGATACATTTCTGTCCAATTAATCTACACTAACTGACCCATCGTGGCTTCGCACGCATTTATGAGTTTAACACCCTAACCCTGTCAAAGAGAAGACGGAACGCTGAGAAAAAAGATAGGGGAAAAGGATGAATGGATGGGACGGAGATGATGCGGCCTTCATAATTTCCTCTATTTTTTTTCTTTCTCCCTTTTATCTGCCTACCTTTGCCATCTGATCTATTCATCCTTTCTCTTATCTTTTCCTTCTCCTTTCAACATTTCTTTCGACAGAATATGTATAATGTGCTTAGCCTATGAACACGTCATCTAAGTAACTATTTGCTCTGTATTGTGGAGGCTGGCTGGTCATTTTTCAAGATATTGAAATAATTATTCCACTATTGTTAATTATTTTTTAAAATCTTCTCTCTTGCTTCGTGCAACCCGCACATAGCCGTTTGTTAAAACTAAAGTATTACAAATGATATTCTAATCAAATAACTACAATAACTTAAAGTTTCATCGAAATCCGTCTAGTAGTTTCAGCGTGATGCGTGTTCAAAGGAACAGACAGACAGACAGCCAAAAATAAAGAAAAAATACACATTTAAACTGTAAATAATTTGTCGTTTTTGTGATACTCGACCTTCAGTTACCGTAAAATATGTATCTAAGAAAATTTCAAAACGTAAATAAATAAAAACATTTCTAAAACACGTTGACATTATCGGTGGTGGATAAATGTCCCTAAGGGCACCTATACCGCCAAAAACTGGGGTGACTATCCTTTTTCATATGGATAGATGCCCTTTTATTTTTCAATTAAACTAAATACATTAGAATGATTATTGACACCTAGGTGGGTACTCAATAAACCAATGTGTTGATAAATTTAAACTTGAATTGACTATAATTACTGATTAGAAAGTTATATGTAACAGTAAATACTCCCGTTTGAAACTTTGACGTGATTTTTGCATTCGCTGCGGAGATGATCGCTCATACGATTGAGATGCGTCTATTTTGCGAGATGGTCTGCGGGGACCCAAGGTTTATGGTGTCTACGCTCCTTATTTAACCTAATATAAATTTTCTGTTGCGATTATGGGAAGTTAGATTTTTGATAACGGGGCACCTATCCCATTGAGGCATGTATCCCGGTTTTACCCTATAGTCTTATGCTTATCATAATGAGTCACCGATTTCATTAATTGCTGTAATTTAGTTGGGCAGCGGATATGTCATTTGTCGGTAATCATGTATGGTTAGTTGGCATGAGTTCATAAGTTTTAATAAATTTTAATAATTTCGCCACGTCAGTCTGTTTGTCTAAAATTTACTCTGTGTCTGTCAAACGGACACAAAAAAAATAGATAAAAGAGAGATAGAGTAAATTTTATGGTCTCATAACATTCAAAGTTTTAAATAAACGTATGCATGTTATGAAATCGTGTGTGTAGTCAGTGTAGGTCTCTTAATGTTTTAAATTTTTTTTTGTATGTATGTGTATAATGTACCTATGTCAACACAATTCACTTAGAGACGATAATCAATCTATTTATGATCTACCGTACATATTTATCTTGATCAGCTATTGCAATTCTTCAATTATTATCAGATTTTTTTTTTTTTTTTTTTTATGTTATTGAATGACGTGACGAGCTAGTCGTTCACCTGATGTTAAGTGACACGGCCGCCCATAACAGATGTCCGCTTGCAAAATTTGGCCCGCCAATGTAGCTTGCAACGTGCCCCTCTGCCATTTTAAAACTACCTACGCTTCCCAGAATTTTATCATTTTCTCTGTTGATAGATCTTACTAAAACCTTTCAATTTTTTTTTTATAAATAATATTATGTATTTTTTAAATAATATTTTTTTTAAATTATGAACAAGTAATCTTGCCTATATATCTTTGCTCTATATATCGAGCAGAGGTTCAGTTAGACTGACAATATCAGATATTTTATTTCCAAACTATTACCTAGTTGTATGATGGTAGTTGCATTTTTTATATTTTTAGCTAACTCTTTGACTGGCATGTTGCTGTAACTATTGTTACAAAGAGGCTGGCTCAGGTTATTTTTCAATAAACTGCCCATACCCAATTACCCACACCCATTTCATCACCATAAACAATAACTGTTCTGTAGGTGGAGTGGACTCGGATGGCCTTGCAAGTCTAATTTTTGTTTACAAATATTTGTGCATTTAAAGTATTTTTTATACTTTTTTGACAGTAAAGATAACCGTTTTAATAGATTCTTAACTTTAACATATTTTTTTATTTTCTATGACCCTCTAATGCTTGTTTTATCAACTCATGCAGCCATCTAGCTATACGTCGCTAGGTGGCGGTGGTAGGCTTTACTTGGAATTTGGAATTATGCCATATTACTACTAAAATTATAATTAACCAACAAAATAACGAAATATTCCGAGGCTGATGGGAAATTTAGATGCGTTTATTGAGATATTCATAAATACACAACTATTTTTTTTTAACAGGCAATGTGCCTTTATTCCATAAATTAACTACTACACTACTAAAATTTGTAAACTAGCTACATTGTCTACAACAACGCACATTTAGACTGTATACTAGCCGCGATGGACTATAGACAGTCCAATCGCTCCAGCCCACTACCGGTAGGTAGCGTACCCAACATGCTGGCAGCATCGCCTTGTTGAATTGCAATGCCGATTCGTTGAGCCAAATAAGTGCCAGCATTTTGGTCACGCGTCGCATCAACCAGGCGCTCTGATACACTTTGGAAAACGCGATGAGCTCCCGGTCCTTATTTAATTAAGTATTATTTATATTGAGCTTGAGTGTTAGGTGTGTGGGTGATACGAATCTTCACGTCGTAGGTAGGAAAAATAATCCAGACGAAGATTGTAGCTTTTGTTTATTGATCACTTGCTTATGCTACTACAATAATTTATAATCGTAGCTGCTGTATCACCTCACTTAATAAAGTATATCGAACTGAATATTCGAAACCAAAAATAACAACAATTAATAATTGCGGCCCAGAGCAGCGCGCTTGTACACTGTGGTAGTTACGATCGGAAATTATCGGCGAGCGGCGGTAGGTGACGCGAGTCGGCTTCGATGCGAGCATCGTCCGGCCGGTCGACCCGACAAGGTAGGTACATGCACGTATTATTAAAATTTAAATGTTTTGTTATACTATTTATTTATCTACTAATATTTATTTATGAAGTAAGGTGATTTATATATTTAGTTTTAAGTTGAGGTATGTATATAATATTAAAGTATATAATTATTTATAAGTATGTCTATGTATTAGATATAGGACACTCCACATTACTCCCTCCCATAGACCATCTCTATGGGCGATAATAATCTGGGAATTTAACTGTGCGTCCTGATCTTGTTTTTCTGTGTATGTTTTCAGGTGGAGGAGTGTCGTCAGGAGATTCGTCAATGGGAGGTCTGCTGCTGCTGCTATCGTTCAATATGTAGGCCGGCTTTAAGCGATCTACCGATACTGTGACAGGTTTGCCTTTAATAAGTAGTTTATATACTTTTTCAGATCTCTCCAGGACAGTGTGTGGACCTGTATATGCTGGTTGCAGAGGAGCTCGAAGTGCGTCATCTCTCAAAAATACGTGAGTTGATGTGGGTAAGTCTTTGAAGACAAATATAGATGGTTTGCTGTGTCTCGAGGCAGGTAAGGGCTTCAAAGTTTTAGCAAAAGAGCGTAAGCGTGCAGTGTAATCCGTAACATCTGTCGTTCCAGCTGTACTTGGGTCAAAAAATTCTCCCGGTAGACGGAGCGGTTCGCCATATACTAATTCTGCAGCGCTTGCTTGGATGTCTTCCTTGTAGGCGCTTCGGATGCCGAGTAGCACTAACGGTAAGGCTTCCACCCAGTTTTCTGTTGCATGACAGGTTATCGCAGTTTTTAGCTGTCTGTGGAATCTCTCTATAGCTCCGTTGCAGGCAGGGTGGTATGCGGTAGTCTTTTTATGCTGAAATCCTGATATCCTGGAAAGGTGTTGAAAAAGAGTAGATTCAAATTGTCGTCCACGGTCCGTAACAATTTCAGCAGGACTTCCAAATCTAGCTATCCATCCTGTCAACAGCGCTTTTGCCACGGTCTCTGCCGTCATATCGGGTATTGGTATCACCTCAGGCCATCTCGTGAAACGATCTATGGCGGTAAGGCAATAACGGTTTCTATTGCAAATTGGTAGGGGCCCGATTAGTTCAATGTGAAGATGGATGAAACGTGCTCGTGGCAGCTGGTATGTGCCCAACGGGGTAGACACGTGCCTAGTTATCTTAGAACGCTGACAAGCTAGACACGTGCGAGACCATTCTCTGCAGTCTTTCTTTACACCTGGCCATACATAGCGTTCAGCCACCAGCTTGATGGTTGCATTGGCGCCTGGGTGGCTAAGTGCATGTAGACTATCGAAGACTTGTTTTCGCATGGGCTTGGTGATGTAGGGCCTTGAAATTGGTGTGCTTACATCGCAATACAGCTCTGATCGAGTTCCAGGTATCTTTATCTTCTTCAGACGCAGTGACGTTCCTTGCTCGAGCATTTCTTTTAATTCAGGATCAGATTTTTGTGACTGCGCAAGTTTTGAGAAATCGATTGACAGTTCCAGCTCCTCCACTCTACTCAGTGTGTCGGCGACGAGGTTGTCTTTCCCCGAAATGTGTTTCAGGTCCGTAGTAAACTGAGATATGTAATCTAGGTGTCGAAATTGTCTCGGCGAGCATTTTTCTTTACGAGCGTGGAATGCAAAACACAAAGGTTTGTGGTCGGTATATATTGTAAAGGCTCTAGCTTCAACCATGTATCTGAAATATTTCACAGCTTCATAAATAGCGAGAAGTTCTCGGTCATAAGGAGAATATTTCTGTTGCGCTGGACTTAACTTGCGTGAGAAGAAGGCAAGTGGTTCCCAATGTCCATCTTTGTATTGCTGTAAGGCGGCGCCCATTGCAGTATCCGATGCGTCTGTAACGAGGCCTAACTTGCATTGACAATCTGGATGTGCAAGGAGTGCAGCGCGGCAGAGGCTCTCTTTACAGTCTTCGAAAGCTTTCAGCGCGTCACCGCAAAGGTCGACAGGGTGTGAACCTTTCACGGAGCCAGCCATGAGCGCATGTAGTGGTGCTTGAACTTCCGCAGCATTCGGAATGAATCTTCGATAGAAATTGAGCATTCCCAAAAATCTTCGTAGTTCCTTGATGGTCTTCGGCGCTGAGAATGATTTGATGGCTTCTACTTTCGAGTCCAGAGGTTTGATTCCTTCGGCTGATATGGAGTAGCCTAGGAAAGTGACTTCGGACTGGCCAAAGTTGCATTTCGTGGTGTTGATGATGATGCCATATTTCTTTAGTCTGTCGAAGAGTTCTCGCAGGTGTTCCTCGTGCTGCGTCTCGTCTTGAGAGAAGACTAAAAAATCATCGACATACGGATATATGAAATCGAGTCCCCGTGTCATTTCGTCGACAAATCTCTGGAATGTTTGTCCAGCGTTGCGTAATCCGAATGTCATGAACGGGAACTCGAACAATCCAAAAGGCGTCGTGATGGCAGTCTTCTGGACGTCTTCTGAGTAGACCGGGAGTTGGTGGTACGCCTTCACGAGGTCTATCGTCGAAAACACTTTGCATCCTGATATACTGTGCGTGAAGTCATGTACGTGCCTTATTGGGTATCTATCCGGTACAGTGCGAGCGTTCAGCAACCGATAATCTCCACAGGGCCGCCACCCATTAACTTTTTTTGGTGCGAGATGTAGGGGTGACGCCCAAGAGCTTTCTGACGGTCTTGCGATTCCTGCTTTCAGCATTGACTCTATTTCAGCTTTGGCGATTTTTAATTTGTCTGGCGCGAGGCGACGGGGAGTAGATGATACTGGTGGTCCTAGCGTTGTCCTGATATAATGCACAGTGTTGTGCTTGACTTCAGTTTGTCTGCCAGATGGGTGAGTAATCTCTGGATATTCTTTCAGTATTTGGTGGTAGCGCGACTCGCCGATTGGTATCTTGATAGAAGAAATTGCAGTCGACGAGTTAGCAGGTGAACCTACGACGGAGAGTGTAGTCGTGTTGTCCAGCAGGCGTTGGTTGCGTATATCCACAAGAAGGCCGTAGAATTTCAGAAAGTCGGCTCCTATGATTGCCTTCGTGACGTCACCAACGATGAAACGCCACGGGAAGTCACGACGTAATCCGAAGTCCAAATCCAGGTGAGTGTATCCATAAGTACTGATAGGTGTACCGTTCGCGGCAGAGAGTTCGAAGTCAGATTTAGGACGGCGCTGTTGCAGTGAGAGTCGAGGGAAGACACAAACGTCGCTTCCTGTGTCGACAAGAAATTGCATCTTCGACCGACGATCTACGATGAACAGGCGACCAGACTTGTTGGGGCAGTCGTCCGTCGCCATTATCGACCGCCCTTGGAGTTTTCCGATGAGTAATCACATGGCTTCACACACCGTTTTGCTTCTCCCCCAAACTTTGAGTGATACCAACAGTTGGGAAATTTTCGATAGTTTGAGTGTGATCTTGTTTCAGAACGACTGCGGCTTTTTTGATTCTGGCGCGCTGGAGAGCGAGGACGTCGATCCAACAAGGTCTTCACCTGTCGGCGCAGCTCAGATATTTCTTTGGCCATAGCGTCGAGTGCGGATCCTGGTGCAGATGCAGATGCTGCTGCCACTTGGGGCGTGGTGGGTGCGATATCCTGTATTCTATCTGCAAGGTCAGCTAGTACTTCGAGTGAAGCAGTCGGTTGCGCAGCTATCACCGTCTGTACGTTACGGGGCAGTCTACTCGTCCATATGGTTTTGATGAAGTCTTCTGGTACGTCCGGTCCCGCCAAGCCTTGCAGATGTCGTAAAAATTGCGAGGGGCGGCGATCTCCTAACTCTTCGTGCATTAAGAGCTGTTTAACCTTCTTTTCCCGTGAAGCACTGAGGCGTTTGATAAGTTCGCTTTTTAATTTCTCATACTTGTCTGTCGGCGGTGGCGAAATTATAATGTCTTTCACCTCTTTCGAAAATTGATGGTCCAACTGCCCGATGACATAATTAAATTTGGTAACATCGGATGTTATATTTGAGACGGCGAACTGGCCCTCGACCTGGGCAAACCAAATCTCAGGTTCCTCCGGCCAAAACGGTGGTACTCTTATTCCGACACGAAAAAGTTCGGACGGTGCCGACACGGGTATAGTGGAAAGACGCCCTTCATCTTGCTTCGACATGGCCATATTATAATTTCGTTTCGACTTCAATGCACTTCAATTCGACAATTAACGTTTTCTTCACTTGACTCACGGTTTGTTTGTCCTTGTCGAGCGGTGGTCACCAGATGTGGGTGATACGAATCTTCACGTCGTAGGTAGGAAAAATAATCCAGACGAAGATTGTAGCTTTTGTTTATTGATCACTTGCTTATGCTACTACAATAATTTATAATCGTAGCTGCTGTATCACCTCACTTAATAAAGTATATCGAACTGAATATTCGAAACCAAAAATAACAACAATTAATAATTGCGGCCCAGAGCAGCGCGCTTGTACACTGTGGTAGTTACGATCGGAAATTATCGGCGAGCGGCGGTAGGTGACGCGAGTCGGCTTCGATGCGAGCATCGTCCGGCCGGTCGACCCGACAAGGTAGGTACATGCACGTATTATTAAAATTTAAATGTTTTGTTATACTATTTATTTATCTACTAATATTTATTTATGAAGTAAGGTGATTTATATATTTAGTTTTAAGTTGAGGTATGTATATAATATTAAAGTATGTAATTATTTATAAGTATGTCTATGTATTAGATATAGGACACTCCACAGGTGTTATAATAACTAATGGAATATTTAGAACTCCTGGATAGCAGCATAGATCATTGATATTTTCGATGGCTTTACGCCTCACTCTCTGTAATTCGGTGAGTTCGGCGGTTATATCTATATCCCTTTATCAAGTAATCACGGCGATATCCAACAACATTCAATAGTACGACATTGTTTCATAATACATTATATTACCTATAGGCTTTGCCATCATGGCATTGTCAAAATAATTTAAAAAAAAAACTAGAATTATCTATATATATATGCTTTCACGGAAATAGTATCTACCTATCAACGACTGCATCAATCAACTGAAGCTAAAATTCTGATAGTCTTGCAAGTGCTTGTGATTGTGATAAGTTTAAGTACAGTTTTATTTGTGTACATTTATTTTATTATAACTTGAGGTAAGTATGTTTCGGTATTTTATTATTCAATGCAGGTACCTACTTATAGGAATAAGGCTTCCCCTAAGGTTTCAAAACCAAAGGAATCAATAAGATATGCCATAATTGTATAATATCACGCATTCATTAATGTGAGGCAGCTGGGAACGGCGCAAATGATATTTGTATAGACGTTCGGAGTCTTTACCTACTTGTTCGTCTAGCTTAGCAGTTGTTGCGATATGGATAGGCACCACCGCCGTCGTTTCAGCAAATTGAGCGTAGGCTCATCACCAAGAGGATTATAATATTACGTAATCTTACATGAACCTATTGATGTTGAGACCTAGTTTGTGGGGACCGGAAGATCTCATCATTTTTTCCAAAGTTCATCAATAGATCAACGCGACGGGTGACCAAAATGCTGATGTTTAATTGCCACAACACAATCAGCATTGCAATTCATCTGGGCATCGGGCAACACTGCCATCGTATTTGGGCGTGCTACCTACTACTGGTAGTGGTAGTGAGCATTTAGACTGTCTACTTGTCTAGTGTCTAATAGGTCAACACGTCCATTACACATTCCAATTGCTTTTTGTAGTAGGTAGGTAAGGTAGCTATAGTTGTATTTTGTTATAAAAATCAGAGAGTAGTGGCACTTTGCCCGCTACCGGTAAAAAAAAAAAAAAGCAACTATCAGTCATGAGGTTTGTGTTTCTCATATTTTCAATTGATACGTCCATGATATTTTCAGACAAAATGACGAAAACTGTGTTGTTACTGTTAACTATGCTGGAAGTTTTGTATGTATGTAATGCTCACAAAATTCTGCTGGTCACTCCGTTACCAGGCAAGAGCCACGCAATCCTAGCAGAAGCAATCGTCAAGCATCTGCTGAATGCTGGACATGAGGTAAAATGAAAATAAGTGTGATAATTAAATACTAATACTACTAATACTAATACTACTAATACTAATGAAAATGAATAATGTCGCCCCGTTAAGTGGCTATAAATCAGTAATTTTATTTCAGTATCAGAACTCTCATTAAATATTCAGTGCTAGAAATATTCTATAGTTTCTACATCATATTTCAGCTACTGGTTAAAATTATGATTTGGATTCATTTTCAGGTTACTTGCATTACACCATTTCCAAAAAATCATACTAATCCAAAACTGCACGAGATCGATGTCAGTTCTCATTTGAAAATGGCAAAAGGTACTTTTACTTGTTTTATTATTAATTATCTTCTACTAATTAATGGCTGGAGCTGGTAGTTGTAGCAGATGATACCTAGAAAACTTGCTTATAATAACAAAGTTTACTTATAACATTTATTTGACTGCGGTTAATTGTAAGCATATTACCGTTCTTCTGGAACTCTTTTTTTATGTTAAAATGAGCATACGTTTGACAACATTTCACCTGGTGGTAAGTGAGGAAGTTGGCTATGGTGGAGCATGTTTGCCCATGAAATGCCCATTCACCATTGACTTGAAAAGACCCAGGTTAAGTATACCCAGGAGGAAATACTGATACTCGAAAGGCATTCTATTCCTTAGCCGTTCGGACTATGAATGACTCAGCAAAACGTTTAGTGCGAACTGGTGGTACACTTACGACGTAAGGATGCAAATAATCACCAAGCCTTGTAATTCTACGGTGGAAAAGGGATGACGGACTGAGCTGATGGAGAGCATGCGCACACTCTCCAAAATGTAACCGATAGGAAATCAACAGGCTGGCTGGCCTCTCCCATAGAGTGCCACTTAGAGCAGCTGCGTGCCTCTTGTATCCATCGACTCAAAGCAATTAACAAATATTTAACCTACTGTTATTTAATTTTTTACATTATTTCTATAATCATCCACTTATTTTAGAAATGTCTGATCTAATTAACTTAACAAAGCTGTTAGAAGCGAACCAAGGCGGAGGTGAGGAACAATCGCTCTACTTCTTGTTATTTGATATGTTATCAAAATCAACGTTAGAGCATGAAAATGTAATGAAATTGCTTCGTGATCCAACCCAGCACTTCGACTTGGTGATCGCTGAATGGATGTTTAGCGAGTTGTACTCTGGGTAAGGTTAAATTGATTGCTTACTATACTGAACACCTAAAATGAGTTGAAGATACATAAACTTGTCCACTGACATTGGTAATAGTTGTTTATTTTCATCCAGCCCTTAGGTCCCCTAGGACTGACGATCTGGCTGAAACCACGGGGAGCCGATGGATGCAGAAGGCAAGCATCCATTCTAAGTGGCGCTCTGTGGGGGAGGTCTATGTTCAGCAGTGGACGTCTTCAGGCTATTGATCATGTTGATGATGACCCAGTCCCTATTATAAAATCCATCCCTGACATAGGAGTGAGAAAACAAAGTTAAGCGATACCCATTTCCGATTTTATCTATATTTTTTTATGTTAATGAATAATGTGAGAAGCAGGTTATTAACCGTATAATATAACAGATGCTTAAGCTAAAATCTGTTAAATCTGAATTTCCAGACTTGCTGGTCTTTACAACGCTCATCTCATCTGGTTCTCTACTTTAGAACCACATTGGATGATTCTCAACCTGGTTGATGAATATACTAACCCCGCTTATGAAGGATATATTGTTGACGCCAGCCCACCATTCACCTTCCAACAGAGATTTAGAGAACTTTGGAACGTCATCAAAATGACAGCAGTTAGGGAGACGTAAGTTTATTAATAAGCAAGGGTAACCCATTTCATAAAAGAAAAAATTGGTCCACTTGTTACAGTTCTATATTCTCGAGTGCTGACGTTTTGCATATTACAAATTAAGGCTGCTTTTACATTTTGGCAACAGTCAGTTTAGAGCACCGACGTAAAGTCGCCAGTTTATCGGTTTTTTATAGACTATATTTCGGAGAGTGTATGAAGAAATTACGCGATCTTATTCCACCATCTCCCTTCTTTCACTAGACATCAAGGCGCACAAAAACACGGCACCCATATATGGTTGAAATTTCATCAACCCGCACTAAGCGTTTTTCTATGCACTTTACTTTATTTTCTATGCTCTACACTCGGGATACAATATGACGATAGTCAGGTCCCCAAAGCCGCGCTCCGTTACTCGGCTCCGGCTTCGGTAGATCCTGGCGGGGGAAATGCACAGAACACCCCAAGCGGGACGTCAGTGCAGGCCTTACCTTAGAATTAGACGATATATTGGAATACTTTGCATGTGAGTCTATGATGATGTGACGTCCATAAATCAATATAAATGTGGTTAGAGACGCCAATGGTCATGAAGCCCGTATCGCAGCTATAATTATGACCAGTTTGTCATACGGCGTACAAAATTACATTATCCTATTCAGTGGAGGATACCGACATAGACTTATAACTAATAAATAGCGCCCTACGGTCTCATACATAGATCCTGCACCCTAAATAGGACTCCATGTATCTAGGGACCCAGAAACTACGAGGACCATGGTCTCACACAGAACAAGTATATGCGCTTTTTCTTTTCTGTGCACAAATACTATTCCTGTCGCGGGAACCGAACCCACCGCCTCCGGGCTATGAACCGACCTGCTCAACCACCACACCACGAAGGCGGTCGAAACCAGTATAACTAACAATAACTTATTGTTCTTTTCAGATTAGCTCTTTTTCTTCAAACTCGAGGGTACAACAATATAATCGCTCCCCTCATTGAGGCTCGAGGAAGGGTTGCACCTTCTTTCTCAGAACTAAGGTACAACGCATCTCTGATACTTGGAAACTCACACTTATCAATGGGACAGGCGACGAGGCTCCCGCAAAATTATAAGCCGATTGGAGGATACCATATCGATGAGACGACCAAACCATTGCCGGAGGTTAGTTGGACTTTAATAATTTATTATTACATGAAGCGTTCATACTGTTCGTGATTTGAGATAAATTTTTGGATATTATAGACCATTATGTAGTGAGACTTTTTATTATTAAGAGTGTACGATAATGAGTTTATCTATTTATCGACTGATTTGATAAGTCCAATTAAGGTCGATATAGAAGTTCCCAACCCAGAAAAATGTTGCAACGATAAGAATTAAATATTAATTGTTTACAAAATCTTTCAACCTGTTTGCAGAATCTGCAAAAAACTCTCGACAATGCGAAACACGGAGTCATTTACTTCAGTATGGGCTCAAACTTGAAGAGCAAGGACTTGCCCGAAATACTGAAGAAAGAAATACTGGAAGTTTTTGGTAGTTTGAAGCAAACCGTGCTCTGGAAGTTCGAAGAGACGCTACCTAATCTGCCTAAGAACGTTCATATCCTACATTGGGCTCCTCAGCAGAGTATTTTGAGTGAGAACTGCAATATTTTACAGATATATTGACCAAAGATTATTATCCACTGAAATGTAAAAGCACTTCTTCTTCTTCTCGTGTAGGCAAGTGGGCCCTCGTGTCATAATTGAAAAAATGTTCATAAATATTTTTATACATGTTAATAATATAACCTAATTTGTGCAAAATAATGTAATAACACAAAAGGAGGAGTCTGTAGGTGCACAAAAACGTTATTATTTTATGATTTAGTTACCTTCTTTCCATATTTTTAACGGGCAAAGTGTATAACTTAACTGATAAAAACTTTTACTAAATACTACTTACATTACGTAATTTTCAGCTCACCCAAACTGCCTCCTTTTCATCACACACGGAGGTTTACTCTCCACCACAGAAACCATCTATGCTGGAAAACCTATCATCGGTATCCCAGTCTACGCTGACCAGTTTGTCAACGTGGCTAGAGCTGTCAACAAGGGCTTTGCTCTGAAAGTACAGTTTTCATACTCTATGGGTCCGAAGATGAAGTCGGCTATTGAAGAGATATTGAATAACCCAAGGTAAGTGAAGATTTCATTTTAGCTCACATAGTCACCAAGTTTAGTTTAAAAAGTTGCAAGGCAACACCATTTTTAGATTTCTCAAACTTTCCGAAACCACTATGTTTTTAGTGATACATTAGCGTCTTGTATTAAAACATAGCCCCCGGAGTGTCAGTCAGCGCACTGTATAATAAGAAAATAACTTATTTATTAGCACAATATTTGATACCTACATATATAATTATTATTACCTGAGTGAAATTACATTATCAATGAAAACTACCGATATGCATATTAGGCTTAAATAAGACAATACAAAATATCTGAACCAGTGTGCTGATCTTATTATTTTTAAGTTAATGAGAACGTGATCAGCTGTTTTAAATCATACCCGCGAATCGTGAATGTATAAATTATAAGCCAGTATAAAAGATAAATAATGGCTAAAATAGTATCTACCTATTTAGTTTTGTAATATTCTTTCTACCTTAAAACCAAGGTTAACGGCTTTAAGACTACACTGACAATTACCTACTTTATAGTAATTATCTGCATCCGTCCTAAAATTAAATTGCCTATGTGATTAAATTATTGCGAGATTTTGGCACTTACAAGTAAATTTTTATTCAATATCCTTCGGGATACCGTCTGTACTAATAACTTCATTATTCATAATTTCATTTCACATACCTCATTTTTAACAATGATGAAATTTATAATGGTGGTTATTTATAAATAACTTTGTTCATAATAGTTCCTTTTTATATTAATCTTTTCTTATACAATTTATTCAAATAATGTTTAAATTTATAAAATTTTATGTTATAATGTTAATGTTAAGAATTTTTTTATCATACTTTTTTTGTTATAAATTTCATTACTTATAATTTCATAATAATCAGCATTCATAATTGTATTGTTCATAATGATTTTTTCATATTTTTTAGTTAACATAATGATAATTTTGAGGTAGTTAAATCATTATATACATATGCATGTATACCCTAAAGATACTTGGATACTAGTCTAAGGCAAAGTCATAAATAGGTGCGACGACGAGTGAAGCGAGGAGGAGCGTTAGGTTTACTGTGACCACACGACGCACGAGCCGAGCGAGCGAAGCGAAGCGTAGCGAGCGTGCCGCGGCAGCGGCCGGCGAAGTTAATTTTGTTTGTTTTGACTGGATGAAGTGCCTGCATAGATTGAAGAGCAAATTGGCTTGCCGTAGTACGTTTTTATAACTGATTAGGATATATATAACAATCAACAGTTCCAGTCACATTAATTTACAGTATTATTGATATTTTGTTTTATGCTTAAAGTTAGTTATGGTAAAAGAACATTATAAATTTGTACTGTTATGTTATATGCGCCTTATAAGTTTCATTTTTATAAATTTGGATTATTATTAATTTTGATTTATAATAAAGAAAATTAGATGTAGTGAAAGTATAATAAATCACATTATGTGAAATGATGATTATAAGTAACATTTTTATTTGTAATAAAATTATGACAAACGATTTTATTCGTTTCAAGAACCTTGTATTCCTTCATGTTTATGTAATCTGACGGAACAAACATTAAATCGATGTTTGACATTCTGCAATCTCTAAACGCATGTTTTGGATGGCCTCTCGTAGCTCATCCTTTTTATGTTTATCTGATAAATCTATTTTTATTTTTCAAGCTCACCATTAAAAAATAAATAAGTGAGTAAGCTCAAAGTCGCGCAGCGAGCTATGGAGAGAGCTATGCCCGGGGTTTCCTTGCGAGATAAGATCCGAAATGAGGAGATCCGCAAGAGAACTAAAGTCACCGATAATAGATTTGAGAATTAGCAAGTTGAAGTGTGCCGTGTGGTCCCGGTTACGAATAGGACCACCCCATCTCTTCCCGTGGGTGCCGTAGAAGGCGGCTAAGGGAATATCCAGGGAATGGGTCGCAGCGTTCCCCTCGGTCTTGGTGGCAATCAATCTTCACCTACTGCGATCACCAAGCCGCCTGCCAAGCGTGGTGATTATGGCAAACCCCCCCCCCCCCCTAATGACAAGCACAAATAAAAACGGCCCCCAGTCCCCGGCAGCTCTGCTATCCCGTGGCTACGGTAGCGGTCACGGTAACGGCAGGGCAAGGGGTGCGAAGAATCCCCGGCAGACGCCCGGCTACCAACCCCAACGACGACCCCTGGCCCTGGCAACACATAACGTGCGCACACTGAAGGCTGACGAAAGGATGGTCGAGCTAGAGGCGGAGATGGGTAAGTTACGCTGGGATGTAATGGGATTGTCTGAAGTCCGAAGACAGGGACAGGACACGATAATCCTAAATTCCGGTAACTTATTCTTCTACCGGGAGGGAGACCAACTCTCCCAAGGAGGTGTCGGGTTTCTCGTCCGCAAGTCTCTCGTCAACAACGTGGTCAAAGTCGACAGTGTGTCGGCCAGGGTAGCGTACCTGGTACTCCGAATAACCAAACGGTATTCGTTGAAGGTTATACAGGTATACGCGCCGACGTCGGCACACTCAGACGATGAAGTAGAAGCTATGTATGAGGACATATCCGAAGCCATGCATACTTCCGAAACATACTTCACCGTTGTGATGGGAGACTTCAATGCGAAGTTGGGCACAAGGAATAGCGATGAGCTGAGAGTGGGGCCATTTGGATACGGGCAGCGGAACCCTCGAGGACAGAGGCTGGCTGACTTCATGGAGAAGGAGGAACTCTTTATGATGAACTCCTTCTACGAGAAGCGGCCATCCAGGAAGTGGACGTGGATAAGTCCCGACGGTTCCACTAAAAATGAGATAGACTTCATCATGACGACCAAGAAGCACATATTCGATGATGTCTCTGTGATCAGCAAGGTGAAAACCGGTAGCGATCACCGTATTGTTAGAGGCACATTGAATATCAATGTTAAGCTCGAAAGGTCACGTCTGGTGAAGTCTACGCTCCGTCCAAATCCTGTCCAAATCCAAAACCCCGAAGGCTTTCAGCTGGAACTCCAAAATCGCTTCCAGTGCCTAGCCGACTGTAACACAGTGGACGAGCTAAACGACGGGTTGGTGGAAACTGTCCAAGCTGTTGGATCGAAATTCTTTAAGACCCAACGCCGAAAGAAGACTCAAAAGCTCTCAGAAAAAACTCTTGAGCTAATGGCCGACCGGAGCGAAATGAAGCTGCAGTCTTCAGTTGATATGTCAGCCTACGGTGAACTCAATAGACGAATCTGGAGTTCCTTGCGACACGACTTGCGTGCTCTTAGTACTTCACGTATTGAGGCCGCAATTGAGCGGAACCAAGGCTCTAAAGTGTTCGCAAAGGATTCGTCTATTGGGCAACACCAAATGACAAAACTGAAGACCGAAAATGGTAGCATCATTTCATCCAAGCCTGAGATTCTGAGAGAGATCGAGAACTTCTATGGACAGTTATACACCTCGACACGTAAGCCCGCTACTAACACAGCTCAGGACATCAGAGCCAAGTTAGTCCGACACTATACCGAAGATATCCCGGACGTCAGCCTGTACGAGATTAGAATGGCCCTCAAACAGCTTAAAAACAACAAGGCACCAGGTGAAGATGGAATTACGACTGAACTTCTGAGAGCGGGTGGTAGACCGGTACTTTTAGTCCTCCAGAAGTTATTTAATTCTGTCATCCTTGAAGGTACAACGCCAGAGGCATGGCACAAGAGCGTGGTGGTGCTCTTCTTCAAAAAAGGCGATAACACCTTATTGAAGAACTATAGGCCCATCTCGCTCTTGAGTCATGTGTATAAGCTGTTTTCGAGAGTCATTACGAATCGTCTCGCACGCAGGTTTGATGAATTCCAGCCTCCCGAACAAGCCGGTTTCCGAAAAGGCTTTAGCACCATAGACCACATCCATACGCTGCGCCAGATTATACAGAAGACCGAAGAGTATAATCGGCCGTTATGCCTAGCGTTTGTGGACTATGAGAAAGCCTTCGATTCAATCGAGACTTGGGCGGTGCTGCAGTCCTTGCAGCGATGCCAAATTGACTATAGGTATATCGAAGTTTTGAAGTGTTTGTACAGTAAGGCCACTATGTCAGTCCGACTACAGGACCAGAGTACGGAACAAATTCCATTGCAAAGAGGCGTGAGACAGGGAGACGTTATTTCTCCGAAACTGTTCACAAACGCATTGGAGGATGTTTTCAAGCTCTTGGAGTGGAAAAGATCTGGCATCAACATAAATGGCGAGTACATCACTAACCTTCGTTTTGCCGATGATATAGTCATAATGGCGGAATCGCTCGAGGACCTTAGCACCATGTTCAACGACCTCAGTAGAGTCTCCCAGCAGGTTGTTGGGAACGATACTCTCGAAGTTGTCGACAAGTATGTCTACCTAGGACAGATTGTCCAATTAGGTAGGTCCAACTTCGACAAAGAGGTGGCGCGAAGAATCCAACTCGGCTGGGCAGCGTTCGGGAAGCTTCGTCCTATCTTTTCGTCCAAAATACCGCTGAGCCTGAAAACGAAAGTTTTCAATCAGTGTGTGTTGCCAGTGATGACTTATGGAACTGAGACATGGTCTCTTACTGTTGGCCTCATTAGTAAGCTCAAAGTCGCGCAGCGAGCTATGGAGCGAGCTATGCTCGGTGTTTCCCTGCGAGATAAGCTCCGGAACGAGGAGATCCGCAGGAGAACTAAAGTGACCGATATAGCTCTTAGAGTTAGTAAGTTGAAGTGGCAATGGGCAGGCCACATCGCTCGTAGAACTGACAACCGATGGGGAAGAAAGGTTCTCGAGTGGCGACCACGAACCGGAAGACGCAGCGTGGGCCGGCCCCCCACTCGGTGGACCGACGACCTGGTGAAAGCCGCGGGGAGCCGATGGATGCAGGAGGCGAGCAGCCGCTCAAGGTGGCGTGCTCTGGGGGAGGCCTATGTTCAGCAGTGGACGTCTTCAGGCTGTTAATGATGATGATGATGATGAAGTTGAAGTGGCAGTGGGCGGGCCATATCGCTCGTAGAACTGACAACCGATGGGGAAGAAAGGTTCTCGAGTGGCGACCACGAACCGGAAGACGCAGCGTAGGCCGGCCCCCCCACTAGCTGGACCGACGACCTGGTCAGAACCGCGGGGAGCCGATGGATGCAGGAAGCAAGCAGTGGCTTAAAGTGGCGCTCTTTTGGGGAGGCCTATGTCCAGCAGTGGACGTCTTTAGGCTGATAATAATGATGATGATTAAAAAATATCCTTTTCATAGGTACACCCAGAAAGCAAAGGAGTTATCTTCCATCTACCATGATCGACCAGCTCCGCCAAGTCAAGAGCTGGTGCACTGGGTAGAGCACGTCATAAACACTGGTGGTGCGCCTCATCTACGCTCCCCCGCACTCATGGTTCCCTGGTACCAGAAGTTGTATCTAGATCTTATAATTCTCATAACGATAGCTATAATTCTTCTCAAAAAAGTTATAAAACTAATATTATCTGTGATCCGACCAAAGAGATTAGACGATTCAAAAAAAATAAACTGATGTTACAATCTATATAAATAAATACAACTGTAACTGGGCTAAAATTTAGCCCAGTTACAATTATCCAAAAAATATTCAACATAAGGTATATATTTAATATTTTTTGGATAATATATTGATTGCATTACACTTCTTTATCGGTAGGTATAGAAATAGAAACAATGTTTTTTTAAGTTTGTTTGTCTGTTTTTCTGTCCCTTTGAACGCATCACGCTGACACCACTCAATGGATTTTGCTGTATGGTTATAGCTATATTTTCAGAATAGCATTTAGAAACTGTATGTTTTCAAAAACTGTCAATTTTGGGTTACACGAAACAATAAGTAATTTATTTTTATGGCAAATTACTCGTTTCTATTTTATTTAAAAGACAGTAATAGTATCTACGTTACTGCAGGGGTCAACAACACAAACATTGATGGACGAACGTGTAAATGTGGGCCGAGGCGAAGCCTAGGCGCAGACATACGTAAGTCCATCAATGCTTGCTTGTGGCCTAGGCTTGTATAGTACTATTCTCAAATAATGCGGGGAAATTAAATCTAATTATTACCTAGCCTGAACTTTAATTTGAAAATATTTTTTCCCACGACAAAGTGTTCATTGTTTTTTCAATGAACAGCGTTCTATTTGCATGTCCAAAATTTAAATAAAACCTTTGCTAGGTTACCTCCTTGGTTGCCATGATTCGGAGTAAAAGATTCTTAGGTAACCTTCCTGTTTCCAATGAACTGATGGTTTAGGGCGTAAAACTAATTAGCCCATGTAAAGCCGGGGGGCGGCTCAGCTTGTAATAAATAATATAAATATACATTATGTTTAAATAATTGATTGTTTCTGATTATTAAATTAAAAAATTGTGTGGTTGAGATATTTTCGTTCCGTAGCTAAGATTTTTGAAATAAATTGTGTTCATAATATATTTAATGCTTTTATTCTTCATTCCCCATCTCTTGCGTAGGTAGAATATCCAGGGAATAGGCATCAGCCTTCTCCTCGGTATATTAAAATATTTTGAGATCACCAAAACGCTTGCCAATCGTTAATCCCTGCAGGAATGCCCGTTAATATTTTGTAATTATGCAAGATACCTATCTGTTATATTTTTTTTAAAGCGAACAAATGACATGACGTTCGAGTCGTTCGCGGCTGCCCATAACAGATTGCAGTGTCACTCGGAACTCTAAAGTATAAAGTTGTGCATAACACTGCACTGCGCACGTCATCCTGAGACATCACACAGTCCAGTAATATGATAACTAGACCGTGAGGTCAGATCGTATGGTCTCATTTGCCCAGTAATTTCACTAGCTACAATGGCCTTCAAGCTGAAACACAGTGCACAGTAGTGTGCACTGTGTTTACTGTGCACTTGGCGGCAGAATAACTGGCAAAGCGGTGGTACCTACCTACACGAATTTTGCAGAAAGGTCCTACCACCTAGTAAAAGTATTGCGAAGACAGATACTTTGTCATTAGGTGGGTATAAATATAAAATATTATTTTCGTCCTTGTCACAAAATACCTACTTGATAGTATACAGGTACTATACAGTTACAGAATAATCACTCCGCAAAGAACTTATATAAATAGCAACTCATGCTACGAGGCAACAAAGTTTAGTTTATAGTCAACTACCGGCTCGCCCCGGCTTCGCACTGGTATAATAGTTTTCGCAGCGCACGCGAATTCTTTCACTGTTGGGAAGCTACACTATCCCCGAATGACATAGGCTACATAATATATTTTCAAAAAAATTAGGGATCCTTTCTAAAACTCCAACAGAGTCGCTTCGTCCGTGTACGAAACCGGCGCTTCGTAACCAGAGTGACCTTGTCACACTTCTTTCAAAATGGTAACTTTTTTACACCTTGGGTCACACTATTGGAGCTTTAGTAATGATCCCTAGTTTTTTTTTTTCTTCAAAATATAATATAGCCTATCTCACCCGGGGATGATGTAGCTTCCCATCAGTGAAATAATTGTTCAAATCGGTTCAGTAGTTTCGGAGCCTATTCAATACAAACAAACAAACAATCAAATCTTTCCTCTTTATAATATTGTTATAGATGGTATAGATAGATAATAATAGATACTGAGACGATTTAATTAATGTTAATGATGACGATGATATTTTACGTGTCAGTAACTTTGTCAAAAATGATAAGGATTCTTATTTTTATCTTCTTTTTTTTCTTTTTGTCGGTCTATCTGTTATGCTGAAACCAACTTTTTTAAAATAATCAACGGGCATTTGACCACTGTCTCATCTGATTGTAAGCGATGACGTGCCCAACGGCGCAGCGGTGCATAGGTAAATATAGGTCTAGAAGATAAATGTTTACTCTTGATTTGAAGACTCTAGGAAGTCTAGGGGGGCTAACTATACCTAGGGGCTAGGGGTATAGTTAGCTGGCAACAAGGACGACTATTCGCTATTTGAGGTATTTTATAGGTTACAATCATATTAATGAGTCTTGTTATGGTAAAATCTTATAGGTACCTAATGATAAAAAACTACCGAGTGCAGTTAGCACCGAGTAATTACTTATTCACAATAATAATTATGAAATAATTAATTCTACAGTGCTTTATTATAATTATTATCTTTTTACCTTTTTTCCTTATAAAAAGTAACTATTCGGTACATAGATTTATACGATTGTTATATTTTTTTATTATATTACTTATTCAAGAATAATGCCGTTAAAAACTTCGGAACACTTCTGGTCATTCATACTCATTGATGCAACAGATTTTTCAGCTAACATTTGTCAAATCTCAATTTCCAGACTTGCTGGTCTTTACAACGCTCATCTGATCTGGTTCTCTACTATGGAACCACATTGGATGATTCTCAACCTGGTGGATGAGTATACTAACCCCGCTTATGAAGGATATATTGTTGACGCCAGCCCACCATTCACCTTCCAGTAGGGTTAGCACGGCCGGTAGACAAAACTGTCTTTCCCCTGTTTTACTCCAAGCAAGTATGAAGAAAGTGACGTAAAACGGGGATAGACAATTTTGTCTACCGTCCATGCTAACCCAGCAGCAACGAATTACAGAACTTTGGAATACAATTAAAATGGCAGTAGTTAGGGAAACGTAAGTTACGTATAACGGTCCAACACTTTATCACTAAACATGACACATGACAAAACTGTTCCACAGTTCCAGATGTTTAAATACAGGAAATTTGAGAGATAATCATACGATATATTTATCACATTGTGATGATTTGCGTGTCAGGATACCTATAATATTGATGTAAATAATACACGGAACATCTTTTAATTTTTCTATATTTTACTATACCTGTTAGACTTATAACTCATCGGTCCTTTCAGATTAGCTCTTTTTCTTCAAACTCGAGGGTACAACAATATAATTGCTCCTCTCATTGAGGCTCGAGGAAGGGTTGCACCTTCTGTCTCAGAACTAAGATACAACGCATCTCTGATACTTGGAAACTCACACGTATCAATGGAACAGGCGACGAGGCCGCAAAATTATAAGCCGATTGGAGGATATCATATCGATGAGACAACCAAACCATTGCCGGAGGTTAGTTGGGTTTCGATTATTTATTGATAGTGATTTGAGATTAACTTTCGGATGTCATAGAATAGGTATAATTATGTAGTCGTAAATAAGTGCGACGACAAGCGAAGCGAGGAGGAGCGTTAGGTTAACAGTGACCACACGATGAGCAGCCGGGGAGTGCCAGAAGTCACTTATGCTTAAGGTGGAACGTTACACTAGCGCGGCAAATTCAAACTTTCTTGGGTTCTTTTGGCAATAATAGCTTAATTACTCAACGTGATTACATGAAAACTAATTTTGCGGAAATAAATAGAATGTATCAACAAATTCCGATTAAAAGTATCTCCTAGATATCATTGGTTTAGCGACAAATGGCAATAACCAATTTTCTTCTTAGTTTTTAAGTCTATTGCCATTTGTCGCTCAACCATGATAAGTACGTGATAATTTTAATTGTAATTTATTGATACGTTATATATATTTGCGCAAAATTAGTTTTCATGTAATCACGTTAAAAAATTAAGCTGTTATTGGCAAAAGAATGCAAGAAAATTTGAATTTGCCGCGCTAGTGTTAATTATGCTTAATATTTTTATAATGTAAAAAAATTTTTAACTGAACCTACGCTGCGTCTTCCGGTTCGTGGTCGCCACTCGAGAACCTTTCTTCCCCATCGGATACCTATTATTTATTTATTAATATATCTATCTACTGAGATTAGATAAGTCCAGTGAAGGCTGATAGAAGTTCCCAACTCGTGGGTACTATTATTTTTGCCACTCCCTTCACTTAATTATATCATTAGTTGGAATCATTATGACTGACTATTTCTGTCTGATATAAAAAAAAACTATTATACTGGTTTTATAATGAAACATTTAACTGAACACCCTTAGCTTTGTATGGATTTGGTAGACTATTATAATACCTTTACTAAAAATTTGAGTTTTGACGATAAACGTTGTAAATTTTACACGTAGAATTTATTTACGTACTATCACGAATAAGCAACTATGAGAAATTCAATATTTATTAGTTACAAAATCTTTCAACCTGTTTGCAGGATCTGCAAAAAATTCTCGACAATGCAAAACACGGAGTCATTTACTTCAGTATGGGCTCAAACTTGAAGAGCAGAGCCTTGCCCGAAATACTGAAGAAAGATGTACTGAAAGTTTTTGGTAGTTTGGAGCAAACCGTGCTCTGGAAGTTTGAGGAGACGCTACATAATCTGCCTAAAAACGTTCATATCCTACATTGGGCTCCTCAACCGAGTATTTTGAGTAAGAGCTGCAATATTTTACAAATATCTACCCCATTTTCACTAAATGACTAATAATTATTATTAATAAATTGATAATAATGTGTTATTGTAGCTAGTGAAATTACTGGGCAAATGAGACTTAAGAACTGATCTCACAGTCTAGAAATCTTTTTTAGACTGTGTGATGTCTCAGGATGACGTGCGCAGTGCGCAGTATCATGCGAAACTTTAAATTAGATTTCCGAGTGACACTGCAATCTGTAATGGGCAGCCGTGACGCTTAACACCAGGTGAGCGACTAGCTCGGCACGTCATTCGTTTGCATAAAAAAAAAGTTGCCCGCTTGACTTTTAGGTTCGGGACACCCAGTATAAATACCTATTATGTAGTTGTTCGGAAACACGAATGCCGGCAAAGTTCCATTCGAAAGACATTTGCATTGAATATGTAGATTTACGTGCTCACCTACAGCCACACCATCGTTTGCCATCAGGCAAGTTTGTAGTCATACGTAGACCATGTGCAGACCTCAATAAACTATAAAAAAATCTAAGTAAATCTCGATTCAAAATGCTTGAAACGGTCAACAAAAAACAAGGAATGTCATGTCAATTGGGGATTACCTATGTGATGTTGAACGTCTGGACTCTGGGTGGTCGATGGTGGAATATGAATACATAGGTACTTGTATGTAATGAATACAAATGAGTATTATAAATGTAAGCATATATACCTAAGTATTATTTAAGATTCTTTTATAGCCAGTTACCAGTCGAATGTTGGCGTTTTGCATAATAATTAAACGTTTGTCTATTCGCTCAAACATGAAGGACCTGTATTGATTAAAAATGTATGTACCTATATATACCAAAATACCCGTAGTAATTTTGGGACGAATATTGGTTTTGAGCTAAGCATCATGCATAAATTTAAGCAAGTAATTTATAATACAACACAACAAGTCAATGTTGTGCTTTCACCGTTGTGAGCCGTCAGTGGGTAGTTATTATTATTAGTATTACCATGTATCATTCTATTATTTACTTTTATGTTGTTTTGATTTACCTGTAAACCGAAGCCCAAAACTCTAAGCTACTGATATCCTTCCCATGCGAAAGTTGTCTGGAAGTTTTAATTTTTTTTATCTTACGGTGTACAAGAGTTGATCTATCTATCTATCTCCGTTCACACAATCCATTTTTTTTTCAAGAACTATGTGAGCCAAGCCGCCTGTATTAAGCTAGTATAATACAGATATTAATAGATTCTCTATTTCCTTCCAATTCGAAGGAAGAAACATTTTTAAATGATCATCCCTCCGCTTTTAACTTCTACATCGGAAAATCTCATTCAGTCCTCTGAAATGCTGTGTCATGGTGATCTCTGAAGATTTTAATGTATCGAGGAGAATGCTGCTGTTTATCCCCTGGATATTCTTTTCCCGTGGAAAGAGATGGGGTCGGCATATCTAAAAATGAAGAATAAAAACAAAACAATTTATAAACACAGTTTATTTCAAAAATTTTAGTTACGGAAAAAATCTCAATCACAAATTTTTATAATTTAACAATCCAAAACAATAAATTATATAAACATGTATAGGTAACTATAATTATCATTAATTGTAATTAATAATCAGTTATTTTTCTTGAAATCGTCTAATCTCTTTGGTCGAATCACAGATAGTATTAGTTTTATTACTTTTTTGAGAAGAATTATAGCTATCGTTATGAGAAGTATAAGATCTAGATACAACTTCTGGTACCAGGGAACCATGAGTGCAGGGGAGCGTAGATGAGGCGCACCACCAGTGTTTATGACGTGCTCTACCCAGTGCACCAGCTCTTGACTAGGCGAAGCTGGTCGGTCGTGGTAGATAAAAGATAACTGCTTTGCTTTCTGCGTGTACCTGTCCAAAACACGATTGAAATGTTAGTATTTAAAATAAGAAGCAGGGCTATTAAAAATGATACATTCGTTGAAGATTGCGCATACTTAATATTAAACATCGACGTAATATGTTGGCATTTTTTTTTAATGAAATTAAATCTATTGGTCAATGTGCCTTTATTACTCATAATAACTACTACAGTACTAAAAATTAAACTAAACTAGCTGTAGCTAGTTTAGTTTAGTTTACACTACCTACTACAAAGAACACTGTTGGCATAATATTATTATCTGTGGCTTCGTTAAAGTGTGTAAACGTGAACGTGTCGTGATTTTCAAGTGAAGTAAATGTAGAAGCTTTTATAACCAGTTCAATGTTGGCGTTTTGCATAGTAAATACGTTCTTTTATTCACTATGACATTACTCAGATTAATAAAAAACATGAAGGACCTATGTTGATTGTGCCTATACTAAAATACCCATAGTAATTTTGGGACGGATAAAGGTAATTACGATTAAAGCAAGTAATTTATTTAAATACTAGTGTTAATGTTCGATATGTCCAGTTATAGTACCTACAGCAAAACCGTTCACCTTGATTTTGAGCTAGGCATAATGCATAATATTTATTTTTAAGTGACCCTATTGCAACCTATGCGTGTTGCGCGTAATTTTTACAAATAATTATTAGAATAATAATATAGTGTTTTGATATTCGTAATTGTATCTCCAAAAAACAACATTTTAGAAAGTCTGTAACAACAGAAAATGATCTTGGCTTGCATCTTTTTAAACTAAACTATTGGAGCTAAGATGCGATCTTAACTTACCTTGGGTTATTCAATATTTCTTCAATTGCTGATTTCAAATTCGGACCCATAGAATATGAAAACTGCACTTTCAGAGCGAAGCCCTTGTTGACAGCTCTAGCCACGTTGACAAACTGGTCAGCGAATACTGGGATACCGATGATAGGTTTTCCAGCAAAGACTGTTTCGGTGGTAGATAATAGACCGCCATGTGTAATGAAGAGGACGCAGTTCGGATGAGCTGGAAATTACGTTAAGCAATTAATTAATATTTATTTTATTATTTTATTTGTTATTTTGCATAACTTAGGTAGGCCTGTACATTTTGTTGTATAAAAAAATACCACATTTTTTCATATAGGTAGTAAATAATGCTAAGTAGGTCATTTACTGAGAATTTGTTGAAAAAAATAGTTTTACTGCTTGCTGTATGACGTATAAATGGTAATCACTAGTTTTCTAATTATTGCTATTGTTTCTACTTTTATTCGTTACTCGCTCGCCCCACAGGTTCATTGGCAATTTTGAATTTTTCAACGAAAAATTACCTTGCTACTATTATGGGCGGCCCTGTCACTTAACATCATGGCAACGACCAACTCGTCACGTCATTTCATTAGCATTAAAAAACCTTATCATTAAAACATTTTTATCTCGGTAGTATAATCAATCTGCAACCTTTGGTCTTAATATTTGTAAAATATCACAGTTCTTACTCAAAATACTCTGCTGAGGAGCCCAATGTAAGATATGAATGTTTTTAGGCAGATTAGGTAGCGTCTCCTCGAACTTCCAGAGCACAGTTTGCTTTAAACTACCAAAAACTTCCAGTATATCTTTCTTCAGTATTTCGGGCAAGTCTTTGCTCTTCATGATTGAGCCCATACTGAAGTAAATGACTCCATGTTTTGCATTGTCAAGTATTCTTTGCAGATTCTGCAAACAAGATAGAAAGATTTTGTGAACAATAAATAGGTACGTAAGTACTTACTTAACTTCTTATAGTTGCTTTTTGTAAATGTAAAAACTAGTATGTATAAAAAAATTCAGACCCACCATAGTCAGTCATAATCATTTCAGCTCATGATACCTATAAGCGAATGAAGTGACAAAAATAGGGTTGGGAACTCCTTCGGCCATAATTACACGTATCTTATCTCAGTACCATGACATAATGGTTTGTGATATCCTAAAGTTCATCTCAAATCACTTAAAATAATTATAAATTATTCTAGCACCAATAAATTATTCAAAATTTAATAACCTCCGGTAACGGTTTGGTCTTCTCATCGATATGGTATCCTCCAATCGGCTTATAAATTTGTGGAAGCCTCGTCGCCTGTCCCATTGATACGTGTGAATTTCCAAGTATCAGAGATGCGTTGTATCTCAGTTCAGAGAAAGAAGGTGCAACCCTTCCTCTAGCCTCAATGAGAGGAGCAATCATATTGTTGTATCTTCGAGTTTGAAGAAAAGGCGCTAATCTGAAAATAACAACGAGTTTTATATCTAAACGAGTCAGTATTCTCCACTTTATATGTCCGGAAATAGCATGCAGTAGCTTGTCTGTATAAGAACCAGCATGATCTGCTAAGCCAAAATGTTAGCCTACCGTTGATAAAAAAAATCGTTTAAAACGGGGAAAATTGCGTATAGTATGTATAGGCATTTTATGATTGTGTACACCGTATGACTAACTAGTCATAAGGACGGCGATGCGCGCTTCGTAACCATGGCATCTTCTTTTACTATATACATTTATAATTTTGCTCTGCAGTAATATCCACGTGTGTTACTTGACACTACTCTAATATTATGATCTTTATATTATACGTAGATAACTATCATGTCACGCAAACGATCGAAATATCTAAAGAAATTCCTGTTTGAAGAATTTGTTACCGCAGAATCATTATAACTAATATTTTCCATCGTATAAGTGACATATGTTATTATTAACTTACATCTCCCTAACTGCTGCCATTTTGATGGTATTCCAAAGTTCTGTAACTCGCTGCTGAAAGGTGAATGGTGGGCTAGCTTCAACAATGTATCCTTCATAAGCGGGATTAGTATACTCGTCGACCAGGTTGAGGATCATCCAATGTGGTTCCATAGTAGAGAACCAAATGAGGCTAGCGTTGTATAAGCTAGCAAGTCTGGAAATTCAGAATTAGCAGATTTTAGCTCATAAATATGCATAAAGGAATATTAATAAATAGAGATGCTTGCAGTTATATCGACATATTTCTCCCCATTCCAAAAACAATTCATTTTACTTCCTCCAAATACCTATCTATTCTATTTTTACAGCTTATTGTCGTTCCTAATAAAAATGGGAGGCGAGTCTCATGTACGTCCTCCCATCGCTTAGCAAACCCTGCTTCACGCATAGTCGCCTATCCCTTTTTTCTCACAGAACATTGTGTGCGGTGCATCAAAAAGCGGATCTCTTCCTTTCAAGAAGCTAGTGTCTTCTTCTATCTTTCTGACTTAATGTGATCAAGCGGTTTGGGCTCTACATTGTCAATCAGGACAAAGCTTATTCTATTTATATGTTTTATACCCACAACTTATTGTGACAAGGTTAAAAACACATAACTATTAATTATGCTTATAATTATATCGTCTGATTTTGTAATCTAATTCTTAATGTGTAACGGACATAAGAAATATGGTATAGGTTCAAACTTATTTACGTATTCAATAATGGAGTATACATAATTAATCTTACCCAGAGTACAACTCGTTATACATCCATTCAGCGATCACCAAGTCGAAGTGCTGGGTCGGATCTCGCAGTACTTTCATTACATTTTCATGTTCCACCGTTGAGGTAGATAACACATCAAACATCAGGAAGTAAATTGATTGGTCCCCACTTGCACCGTGATTTGCTTCTAACAGCTTTGTTATGTTCATTCGGTCAGCAATGTCTATTAGGTATGACAAAAAAAAATTAATAAGTTATTAAATTAACCGATGCTTTGAGCCTCGGACCAACTAACTAGCAAAATAAATGTTGTACGCTTGACCAAATTGGTTTAGAGTTTGTTAGGTATATAGGGTGAATTCTGTGGGTATCACTTGCATATTTGACAAATTATTTTGATCATCATCATCAACATCAGCTTGCTTTAGCCCCTGTGACGTGTAATTCAACCCATTGATTCTGACGAGCTTTTCTCATCCAATTGCTGCCGGCCGGCCGCTCAGCGCAAGTCTCCCATCCACATAGTCCTAGGGCGCCTTACACTATACTACGTTTTCCAAGTTGCTGGTAATCTAATCAGTCATGCGGCTAAAATAATCTGACCAGTGCCACTTTAGTTTGCTCTTTAATAATAAATATTGAATATAACTGAAGTGGTTGCCTGTTCGGGAGCGTAAAAATATAAGAATTCTGTGTCTTCTCTTCGCAGTACTTAAAGATCCGCACTCCCCTACATACTTAAAACAAAGATTTCGGTTCCTCAAGGACACTCATGATCGGCAGCTAAGGTCATCAAATAAGCTCACTCTCGCCCCTCCTCAACACCGCACTTCTTTCATGGACAAGTCCTTCGCTGTCATTGCGGTAAGGTTATGGAACGCGTTACCAGATAACATCCAAAATGCCAGAGACAAAGTTAGCTTAAAACGGGTAGCTACTGAATATTTTGTTAAAAAAGTTTACTCAATGTAATATTGACCCCATCATTTTTCCTATAAACGATGCTGTTTATGATCTCTTCTATGTTTTTATTCACAACATCATTTTTATTCCATTAACTTCAGATTACCATTTTATAGAATGAAAGTATGTATTAAGTATGTATTATGTTTATTGTGTAGATAGGTTACATAATATTTGTGTATTATATTTGTATGTATTAGTTTATTTATTATCTTGTATATTATTTGTATCTTGTATTTGTATTACGTTGTAACAACTTAGTAGTCCTAGATAATTTAAGTATATATTAATGTCCCAAAATTGTTATCTCTAATTAATAGCCGCGCACACCCACATTTAAATTATACGACCTGGAGGACTGGTAGACAATGCTATTTAGCATTAAGTTCATCCATGTACACCTTTGTGCTAAACTATTAAATAAATAAATAAATAAATAACCAATCAAGCTGTTTAATAATATGCCGCAGTCTTGAATAAATAGATTGAAAATAACTGGGAGTACCTACCATCCGTCACATTTATATGTGAACTGACATCGATCTCGTGCAGTTTTGGATTAGTATGATTTTTTGGATATGGCGTTATGTAAGTAACCTGAAAATGAAAGAAAATAGTAATTTACCTAAAATTTGCTCATCAGGGTAAAATTAAATATTATGTAGGTAGTAACTATAAAATATTTCTAAATCTGATACTTCAATGATATAAAGTTTTAATTCTGAAAAAAAGTTACTTAACGGGGCAGAGTAGGTATGAATATCTACCACGCAAAAACACACACATAGACACAAACACACAAAGTTTTCACACACATTTATTTTTTTAATTATAAGTACCTCGTGTCCAGCATTCAGCAGATGCTTGACGATGGCTTCTGCGAGGATTGAGTGGCTTTTGCTTGGTAACGGACTAATCATCAGGATTTTGTACGCATTACATACGTACAGAGTTTCAAGCATAGCTAATAATAGTAACAACACAGTCTTCGTCATTTTGTCTGAAAATAATATGAACAACACTAACTTCAACATTACTAAAAAGTTATTATTTTTTAGGTAGGTACCATATACTGGCAAAGTATATTTTATTTATTCTCTGAACTGTAAACTAACTATAATATTATACTGCATTACCATCATATACCATCATAATGGATGACGGTGATAAGAGGCAGGTGCACCCGCACCTGCCTCCATTGGCTGTTTCGTTAGTTCATCCTTTCCCCTGTCTTTTCTCTCTCTAGTCAGCTAGTGTACATTATGATACAAGTGTGCTATGTAATATTGATCATAACACTCGAGGTGGTATCATACGCACAAGCTGCAGATGAGCACGATAAGGGAGCCGAGACAATGATTAATGCAAACACATTTCATACGACTTTTTCATCACATTTGCGAGGAAAACAGACTCGTATTATTATTAAATTTTGTAGAAAAGGGCGTCGAAAAAAAAGGCGCGAATAAAATCAATAAGCAGCTAATTATAAAAAATCTAAAATATAATAAAGCTAATATTTTCGTATTTACAACGTAACTTATTGTCACTAATGTACAACTGATTTATTTATCAAAAAAATGTGTAAAAAGTACTATTGAATTTAAGCCACATAATATTATTTTTTGCTAAAATGATTACTACACTTAAACTGTATTATCCGCTTAAATTAAGAATTCTTCGTCTATATTGCACAACCAGCTCTAAGTAAAGTACCTATACCTTGCAGCGAGATACAAACTTAACTGAATCGGGATATCATAAAACGTAAATGCAGTAATGTAAAGTAAAAAGCAATTAGGAGCCTAAAACGTTGTAATAAGATCGACTTTACGAACAACAGTGATGAAAAATATGTATACTGTACTTACATTATGCTTTAATTTAATAATGGTGCACAAACAAAACTGTAGTAACACCTATTATATTTTCTCAATTTAATAACAAACACAACCACGTGAGCGACTGTCAGGATTTGAGTTTCGGTTGATACACTCGTGTTCAATAGGTATTTATAATTATACTATTGCCGTGAGTAGTTTTATATTAGAGATTTTGTTTATATTGGAGCTCGAATCTCTGATGAATGATTAAGTTTATGATAGCAAAGCCTATATAATATACTTACCTATGTATGATGCAACGATGTCTGACTGTTGAATGTTCTTGGATATCGCCGTGATTAGGTACCTGATAGACGGATAGATAATACATACTCGTAAGGCGTGCTAAGTCCTCACCTATTTTTAATCGCATGGTAAAATATCGTTACCTTTCTTCCACCTAACACTGCTATTGATATTTATATTTATTTATTTATTATTTATTTATTTTATAGTAGATGTATTTATGTGTTATGTAGGTATTTACATAACATGAGTGCACATAAAAAATATATATGTTTATGTAAAATTGGTTAGGTAGTGTATAGAATATATATTTATTATATAATTATTATTTTATTATTATTATTGTTGTTGGTATCACTTACATTAAATACTAATTTTATTATCAAACAGATTTTCTACTGAGTCAATTTTCCATTTATTGTTATTTTAAATTTGTATTAATTCTATTTATTATACTTATTGTACACCACCGTCTGCTCCTACTTCATCTAATTACTGTCCATCCAAAGGTTGTCTGGAAGAGATCGCTTTTAGTGATAAGGCCGCCCATTGTCATACCTACTTTAAGTCGTTATGTACATATCATTAATTAATTTTGTGGTATACAATAAAGAGTTTTTGTATTGTATTGTATTGTATTGTATACTCGTATAAAGTAACTGAGCCTACTTACGTACGCGTAAATAATATCAATGGTCTATACCGTACCTGCAAGTCAGGTTTACATCTACATGGGAATATGTCCACCGCATGATTTTAGTAGTTTAGGTGGAACGTTTCACTAGCGCGGCAAATTCAAATTTTGTGAAAATATTTATTAACTGAATTTACTTACGAAAAATCTGGCTAAACATATCATGAATAACATAACAAATATTCAATAAAAATATCATATTTATCCAAACAAGATTTCATAAATACAACGGTACCAAAGTTTTTTTTCTTTCTATAGGTAAGTTTTATGTAGGAAAACTTGTTTGGATTAGTATGATGTTTTTGATGTACATTTCTATAGTTATGAAATGAAATGAAATTTATTTGCTTAAACATAATTATGTCAATAGATAATGATGTTACAAAATTGATGTCCAGTTATGTTTTACCTTAAAATAAGGTATGCAAATATTATTAATACAGGCATAGACTAGTATTACAAAATAAGTAAATAATAAAAATCAAAAGAATGCAAAGTTAACAGAAACTAATATAAAAGGTACCCATAAAAATTTGTCATTCATTAAAATTACACACTATTTCGCTTATACTATAAGGTCATAATTACATTAGAAATCATTAGAAATCTACGAGTAAGAGGTATAAATCTACTACGTACTAGAGAAGCTATTTGAAGCACAAATAGTTGCCATTTTTTGGATAATTAAACTAAAATCCGCTACAGCGCTTTACGATATTACCCTTTCCCTCCATACTTCCGCATTTATGGTATTAGTAAGTATTATCATAAGCATATATATACATGAATTAAACAATGAGTATGATTATGTAGGTCCATCGGAGTTATAAATGAAAGCAAATTATTTTCAATTTTAATATTTCCTACATCTCAATTTAACTGTGATTATGCGGTAAAAAAAAAATTAAAACTGTGCCAGTGTTCAATAAAAAAACACTTAGGTTTTTGAATGAATAGGTCAAGGATCTCTTGTGAACAAAAACTTGTTTTCAAAAATAGAACGCTTGATAAGTATTGTACCTATTTAAAACGTTCGACCTGCGATGAAAAATACACCTACAGCCTGACCACTTGCACACACGAGAAGCAGAAGAAGAATTATTATAGTCATGTTAACAAAATTTAAGTAAAACGAAGCACTTGCTTCCTATCTTGACCCCTTTTTTGCCGCAGTGATCTGATAAGTATTGTACCTATCTAAGTAGGTCGAAGTAAAGTTTAATCGACCTCACTCCAAGGTTCGTACAAGTACAACGGGCTTTGTACAAATACAGTCGGAGTAAGTTTTCATAGCATAACATAACTTTATTTAAAGTACCAATGTATAAGCAATTTGTTTATTTTTGTTATGAATAAGGGAATAAGATTTGAATGACAATGGGCAGAACACATCACTCGCATAGCTGACAACCGATGGGGAAGAAAGGTTCCCTAGTGGCGACAAAGAACTGGAAGACGCAGCGTAGGCCAAGGGTTTTTTTAAATGCTAAAATGGGTATACGTTTAACAACAACTCACCTTACGGTAGAGACGAAGTTGTCTAAGGTGCCCATTCACTCTTGACTTGAAAAGACCTAGGTTATATCCAGGAGGAAACACTATTGCTGGAAGAGCATTCCATTACTTGGCCGTTCAGACTACGAATGATTCAGCAAAACGCTAGGTGGACCGACGATCTGGTGAAAACCGCGGGGAACCGATGGATGCAGGAGTCGAGCAGCCGCTCAAAGTGGCGCTCTTTGGGGGAGGCCTACGTTCAGCAGTGGATGTCTTCATGCTGTTGACATGAAGACAACATGCTACGAATATCATTAAAATCGATAGAACGAGTTGGTACTTAACAAAAAGTTGCTGTAGATTTTAACAGATTTAAACATTAGATATCAAAAAACCTGGATTTATAAAATTTCAAAGAATGTGCAAGACTATCTGTACCTACGTCGAATAATAATATGAAAAATAATAATATGTTTCATCTACCAAATGCAGAGATATGCAAAGGAAATATTTATTATCGCTCATACCTGAATAAATCGTTTTGTATGTATTACTAACAAATAAACCCTTATACTCAGAATAAGCTGTACTTATTCAAAGCGATCATTAATAAAAATTTTACTTGTGTATGACCACTCCGCTCTTTAGATCCAAGTTTAAAAGCACTAAATAGGCATAAATATTATAAAATATTATTCTGTCTGTAGCTTCGCATTTTTTGTATGATGTTAAGCAAAGCGGGCAGTTCAATATTAACTCAGCTAGCCTACCTAATAAGATTATTTAAATTTTGTTACGTATATAGTTGAATAATAATTTTATTAGGTTCTTTATTTAGGAATAATGTGACAAGAATTTTAATGTGACAGATAATCCTAGTTGGTAGCAAACTATTAATATAACGCTGCTAAGAGGAATTGGCATTCAAATGTAAAATTAAGAATATTATCAAAATATTGTTGGTATTTGTTTTTTTTTTTTTTTTTTTTTTATATTTGACAAGGCTAGCGTTTGACCACAATCTCACCTGATGGGAAGTGATGATGCGGTCGAAGGTGTAGCACGCTTGTCTAGTAATAAATACCTATTCACTCTTGACTTGAACAACCCCGGGTTGTATTTTTCAGGAAACACCGACCAGGGCAGGGCATTCCACACTTTCGCAGTTCTTATTAGAAAAGTGTTGGTCGAGAGTGAAGGTACCTTCTAGGCAAGCATGTACCATCGTAGACTGCGTCATCGCTTTCCACCAGGACCCTAATTCTGTATGACCAATTTACGATTCCTTGCTTCGAAACCATGCGAATTCCTTGTCTTACATAAGAAATCTGCAAAAATCTATTCTTTATGAAATGAGAACGAAACCGCGCGAAATGAACTTCAACTTCAACTTCAACTCTTGGTTAATGGCCTCTATGGTGTTGCCATTCCACCACAATTCTGCCAATGTCAAGTAGACCGACAAATCCATGAAAGAATAGTTCGCATGTGGAATTAACTGGGATTGGCGCGATTTGAACTGTCAAAAATCATATGTTCCACTCAGGCGCGTTCCGAAACATCGACCCGTTAAAAGTTACCACCACTTATGCCAATATTAATTATTCAAAATAAAACTAATTTTATTGCAAAGTGAAGGTATTTCTAAAGTTTTTCTGTCAATTTTTAATAATTACCCATGGCTTCGTTATATCACATAAATATAAGCCATTCCTTTATTTTATTTTTTTAGTGGTTTTGGGATGAGAAATCCTTTAGTTCTAATTCGGAACGCACTCGAGGTATCCAAAACCTGTCATAGATAATTTGTCTTAGATTATACAGAATACAAAAATTGACGATTTCTTGCTGTGACACGATTTGAACAAGACACGACAACGACGTGGTTTCTGTATCGTGTGGAATCTGTGTTTTCATATAGAATTATGGCCCAGGTGAAACAGTGGTCAAATCTTTTACCTTTAAACAATAAAAAAAAAATTGCATGATATAATATACGTAAACTCACAAGTAACAGGGAAAAATCCACAAGTAAGAACGCTTTCAACGTGTAAATATTTGTCCTCAATACTAAGCACCAAATAAACTCATAACAATAATCATTAGGTTCTGTAACACTATCAGAAACTATTATTTTATTAACAGCACAGATCCGCACAGCGTGCGCGTGCACATGTGGTCCACTGTCGATGTCGACTCGAATATATTCATAGAGAAAAATAATATATATAGCATAGAGTGCCGTCTTATTGGTTTTTTTTTGCCAACATGCTACAACATTATTTTTTATCTGTGAGTGACGAGAGCTCCATCTGGAGATTGTGTTCCATGATTGTGTACGTACTTGTGTGTCAAGATACTATAGAAATATGTAGATAGGTACTTATATTACTTACCTCATTCAGTTCATATGTGAATATCATACAATTTACTGTAACTATAATTAAAATTGAATAACATTCACCATTGCATATAATTATGAACTGTAGGTGTAAAAAGGAATTTGAAATAAAATATAATATGTGATTGAATTACTTTTTGTGTTTATTATGCGTGTGCTTATTATAAAAGCTCTGAGCTGAGATTTTGGTTGCGTCGTCCCTATCATAAACCAATTCAGATTGGACGCCTGCGATGAAGAGCCGGGGTCTGTGCCACATGTTGGGTGAGGATTCCGTCCACAGTAGGCAGGGTCAATTTAATACGCAGTCACAGGCTCTGAAAAAATGAAATTTAAGAAAATGCTTATTGTTAAACCAACTTTGACTGCTACTTCATTGGGGAGTTCTATAGTTGTCTATCTAATTATCAAAGATACTGTTGTGGTCATTTTTCAACCAACACCCTCAGACAACTCCAGAAACTTGACATTTAGCATAAACAAATATCAACACATAATCAAAGATAAAAAATAATGTTTATTTTTACCTGGTATATGTATTCATGTCTATGTTAAATCAGTGCAGGTATGGACACACTGGTCTGGATTGGCACTAACTAGATGTTTCTGAAAACAAAATAAAAGAGATTTATAATTTTACTACTTACCTATTGCTATTATTAGTATTAGTATTATTTTGGAACATGAGATCTCTACCTAAACTATAATTGGCAAAATTTCACACATGTGCAGGTTTATAACTTAGAAGCTATGAGGCTGTGTAAGATTCAGACGGACATGAAAAAATTATAAGGTCATCTACAACTACGGAACCTTAAAAAGAAACCATTATAGTATCAGTGTTGTCTGTGTGCCTGCCTGCTTATTAAGAACATTTTCGTGAGGAATGGTGTAAAGTAGACATTCATATCATTTACTAGTTGACCCGCCTTGGCTTCGCACGGCTTAATTAGTTTTTAGTTCTACCCTGTTTATGGGTAAGAGGAAATTGAAAGGGAAAAAGGATAAATGAATAGACGGTAATAGAAGGGAGGCAGGCGAAGTACAAATATTATATTATAACAAAATGAAAATGGTGTTTAATTTGTTTACCTAGTATTTGTATTGCTGACAATGTTAAATCAGTGCAGGCATGGACACTCTGGTCTGGATTGGCACTAACAGAAGTAGATCAGATCAGAGAGAGTGAGTAGATCAGAGTGGTTGGTTTCTGAAAACAATTGCCATAAGAACTGAAACTAAATATAGAAACCTGGCGGAAAACTTATATAATTATTTTACACATTGCCGGTACCAGCAGGTACATAATCCCTGGAAATTGTACCTAAGTGAAGAACAAAAATATTCTTAATATATTTCATACATTGCTTGGAGGCATGTTTTCTGTACATTGTTAGGTACTGCATAGAATACCTGAATTATACGAATTGCCGGTTACATATTTTCGAGTTATTGATGGAGGCGGTTGCTTTAGGCATTGGCAACCAGTTCAATGGTTCGTAAATGGTAAAGTTTATCTGTTATCTATGAGGTAGACTTACCTGGCATTATACAGTCAAATACACGACGTTTGATGTTGGTGTTTGACGGCATGGTATTTTATATATAGTAACTAATAGCGTCCAATCGCACACATAACAATTATAGCATCTAATTTCGCAGTCTTCACAATTTCTTCAACGGGCAGAGCCGTGATGTATCTTCAGCGATAAATACTTAAGACTACTATGAGCGACAATACGGAGGAACTAACGCTCAACTCGACTCGGCGTATTCTCGACAAAGCGCACAAATCGTACACAATTTGCACGTAACCAGATTTAAACACGAAACCAGTACATAATACTTTACAATTTGTGTACGAAACTGCAGGCACGAAAATCAAAATCAAAAAACAATAACTGAAGTCTGAAAACTTGAAAAGCCGTTTGGCAAATTCAAGGATGTCACTGTCAATATCAGTCGTCTAACGTAGATTTTTTTTTATTGTTTTAAGTGGACATCCAACAGATGGCGCTACAAAATTCTGATATGTACCGTTCGTTCTAAGTTTCTCACCCCTGAACATATTTTACTGTCTGTATATTTTGTTGTGTGTACATGTTTTCTGTGTGTTTTACACACCATTTATTTGGGCGGATACCACTAGCAGCAAAATAAGAACTACTTAGCAACCAGATGAGTAGATTAACGTATCTACTGTTGTTTGTTCCGTGGTGAAGTCACAGAATACATAATAGTAGGTAATTACAACGCACTGATGCCCTCTACCGCAAAATACGATATTGATATCTAATTGTATAGTTCTATTGTTATTAATCAATACTAGCTGACCCACTCCTGCTTCGCACGGGTTAATTCACTTTACGCCCTAATCCTGTCTAAGGGAAGAGGGAAGTGAGAAGGAATAAGGCAGAGGAAAATAATGAGAGGATGGGATGGCGAAGAGAGGCAGCTACCTGTGCCTCATCCTTTCCCCTATCTTTTTCTCCTTCCTTCTCTCTTCACAGAACAAGTGTATTATAGTGGCTCCATCTTTGTTGCCGAAAATGTTTTATCATAGCGTAACGATCACGCTATGTACGTTGGTAACTATATATTTTGCACTGTGAAGGCCAGGATTAAATTATGTAACAAGTAAATGAAAAAAATACTTTTCCATTGTTTTTATTTTCTGATACATAATTTACTACATCTACTTACAAATATAAAAGAAACATGATAAAAACTGCTTCCTAGTTTACATTGTGCGTCATTGTAGTTTTTACTACTGTTCTCATATTAACATAATATAGTCAAATCACTTTTTTGATAAAGACTAAACTATTGTATAGATCTAAACTACTACCAAACGAAAACTATAAAATTAACAATATAAAACAACAATAATCTAACAAACCGCACCAGTAGGCAAAGTGCCCAAAATTCTGGCAGCATTGCCACGTTGAATGGTAATGCTCAACCGTTGGCTCTTTGCTTCTTTATTTCTATGTGGAGCCCACACACATAAGAACTGAAACAATTTTGCAATTCAACGAGGCAATGCTGCCAGCATGTTGGGTACGCTACCTACCGATAGTGGGCTGGAGCATTTGGACTGTATATAGGCCATCACGGCTAGTATATAGTATTCTCTCTCCAAACTTGCTGCGCCCGACGGGGTCCATAATGAGCCTACTTAAATAATTTTATACTTATTCCACCTATGTACACTATGGAAGCAATAAAATATCTGAATCTGAATCTGAATCTATACAGTCTAAATGTTCTTTGTAGTAGATAGTGTAGCTAGTTTACTAGTTTTAGTAGTATAGTCTTCGATTAGTCGTTAGTTAAAAGAATAAAAGCACATTGCCCGTTAAAAAAAAACTGAAACTCAATTAAAATTATCAATTTTTTTTGTTTTAAGATTTAGTCTAGTTACAGTTTTAATAAAATGTACATAATATTTACAAGAGAGCCCTAAATAGGGTACCAAGCAAGATGTCCTTACTACTCTACACGTTTATATAATATTTTTTTGTGTTTATGTTCAATTTAGGGGAAGCTAATATTAGCTAAAAGCTCAAAGCTTAAAGCTTATATCAGCTTCGGTCTTATTATTATTGTGGTTGAACCTTGTATGTTATTTTATTTATTTATGTCACACCTATTGAGTCATCTTCATTTACAATTACGCCTTCCGAAAGCGGCTGTGGTGGGAGCAATAACATTCCAATGGATGGTAGCATGAAGGCCAACATAATAATATTATACTTTGCAGTTGCGTAGTAGACGACACAAAGGAAGCGTTTGGACACCCATCGTCGCCACCCATCAAGACACGTCTTGAGCGACCCGGATGATCCTACAGCAGCCGTTGTTTCGGCTGCGCTAGGATCACCGGACCAGTCCAGCCCTTCTGGCTCAGGTATTAGCGCTTTCGGCACCGGTATAGGCTACCAGCGTAACACAATCAGCCACCAACCCCTCCGGCGAGGTCGACGTACCCCCCGTAGGTTAGCTAAGACAGTCGCGACTTTCCATAGGGGCCACTCTTCCAGTGAACGTAGCCTTCTCGATTCTCTTATCCCGGCAACAGCCCAAGCTGAGGATCGCACCCCAGGGGTGCCCTTGAGCTAGTTGTCTCCCACTTTTGACGGCTGGGCGCCTTAAGGTGAAACGTTACACTCGCGCGGCAAATTCAAATTTTCTTGCGTTCTTTTGCCAGTAATAGCTTAATTACACAACGTGAAAACTAATTTTGCGGGAATAAATAGAATGTATCAACAAATTACGATTAAAAGTATCTCCTAGATATCATTGGTTTAGCGACAAGTGGCAATAAACAATTTTGTTCTTAGTTTTTTTAGTCTATATTACTATTTGTCGCTAAACCAATGATAAGTAGGTGATACTTTTATTTGTAATTTATTGATTTATTATATTTATTAGCGCAAAATTAGTTTTCATGTAATCACGTTGAGTAATTAAGCAATTATTGGCAAAAGAACGCAAAAGTTTGAATTTGCCGCGCTAGTGTAACGTTCCACTTATCCTCCCACCCGGTAACGCTGTAAAGGTCGGTAGATACCAACAGCATCAGCCCGTTCAAAAAAAAGCAAGCGTTTTTTGGCAACTAAATAGGCCCGCATTCGACCGCAATCTCACGTTTGACCAGAAGCTACTTAGAACTCTATTTAACGTAGGTATAGTCTACGTAGGGTAAAACCGGGATAGATGCCTCACTGTTTGAAGAGGCCTCGTAACTTTAAATTATTAATTTTTCAGGAATAATTCCTATGATAATAGCTAGTCTAATCTTTTATCTTACATTAGGATCTAATTTTGGTGACCTATAAATTACTGATTGTGCAGAATTTAAGTTTTCCCAGACCCTTTTTTTGGGGATAGACGCCTATTTATATGGATAGGTGCCCCACCATGAAAATGAGCAGGAGGATAGGTGCCTGTACTGTGGGATAGTAGCCTAACAAAAGAAAATACTTTGTATATACTATTAAATATGTTTTTTGTATTCTTTTTATAATATAACAGGCATAAACATACTTAAATAATAAATTTTAACATCAAAAGTAAAAACAGGTAATTATACCCACTTAAGATACATTTCTGTCCAATTAATCTACACTAACTGACCCATCGTGGCTTCGCACGCATTTATGAGTTTAACACCCTAACCCTGTCAAAGAGAAGACGGAACGCTGAGAAAAAAGATAGGGGAAAAGGATGAATGGATGGGACGGAGATGATGCGGCCTTCATAATTTCCTCTATTTTTTTTCTTTCTCCCTTTTATCTGCCTACCTTTGCCATCTGATCTATTCATCCTTTCTCTTATCTTTTCCTTCTCCTTTCAACATTTCTTTCGACAGAATATGTATAATGTGCTTAGCCTATGAACACGTCATCTAAGTAACTATTTGCTCTGTATTGTGGAGGCTGGCTGGTCATTTTTCAAGATATTGAAATAATTATTCCACTATTGTTAATTATTTTTTAAAATCTTCTCTCTTGCTTCGTGCAACCCGCACATAGCCGTTTGTTAAAACTAAAGTATTACAAATGATATTCTAATCAAATAACTACAATAACTTAAAGTTTCATCGAAATCCGTCTAGTAGTTTCAGCGTGATGCGTGTTCAAAGGAACAGACAGACAGACAGCCAAAAATAAAGAAAAAATACACATTTAAACTGTAAATAATTTGTCGTTTTTGTGATACTCGACCTTCAGTTACCGTAAAATATGTATCTAAGAAAATTTCAAAACGTAAATAAATAAAAACATTTCTAAAACACGTTGACATTATCGGTGGTGGATAAATGTCCCTAAGGGCACCTATACCGCCAAAAACTGGGGTGACTATCCTTTTTCATATGGATAGATGCCCTTTTATTTTTCAATTAAACTAAATACATTAGAATGATTATTGACACCTAGGTGGGTACTCAATAAACCAATGTGTTGATAAATTTAAACTTGAATTGACTATAATTACTGATTAGAAAGTTATATGTAACAGTAAATACTCCCGTTTGAAACTTTGACGTGATTTTTGCATTCGCTGCGGAGATGATCGCTCATACGATTGAGATGCGTCTATTTTGCGAGATGGTCTGCGGGGACCCAAGGTTTATGGTGTCTACGCTCCTTATTTAACCTAATATAAATTTTCTGTTGCGATTATGGGAAGTTAGATTTTTGATAACGGGGCACCTATCCCATTGAGGCATGTATCCCGGTTTTACCCTATAGTCTTATGCTTATCATAATGAGTCACCGATTTCATTAATTGCTGTAATTTAGTTGGGCAGCGGATATGTCATTTGTCGGTAATCATGTATGGTTAGTTGGCATGAGTTCATAAGTTTTAATAAATTTTAATAATTTCGCCACGTCAGTCTGTTTGTCTAAAATTTACTCTGTGTCTGTCAAACGGACACAAAAAAAATAGATAAAAGAGAGATAGAGTAAATTTTATGGTCTCATAACATTCAAAGTTTTAAATAAACGTATGCATGTTATGAAATCGTGTGTGTAGTCAGTGTAGGTCTCTTAATGTTTTAAATTTTTTTTTGTATGTATGTGTATAATGTACCTATGTCAACACAATTCACTTAGAGACGATAATCAATCTATTTATGATCTACCGTACATATTTATCTTGATCAGCTATTGCAATTCTTCAATTATTATCAGATTTTTTTTTTTTTTTTTTTTATGTTATTGAATGACGTGACGAGCTAGTCGTTCACCTGATGTTAAGTGACACGGCCGCCCATAACAGATGTCCGCTTGCAAAATTTGGCCCGCCAATGTAGCTTGCAACGTGCCCCTCTGCCATTTTAAAACTACCTACGCTTCCCAGAATTTTATCATTTTCTCTGTTGATAGATCTTACTAAAACCTTTCAATTTTTTTTTTATAAATAATATTATGTATTTTTTAAATAATATTTTTTTTAAATTATGAACAAGTAATCTTGCCTATATATCTTTGCTCTATATATCGAGCAGAGGTTCAGTTAGACTGACAATATCAGATATTTTATTTCCAAACTATTACCTAGTTGTATGATGGTAGTTGCATTTTTTATATTTTTAGCTAACTCTTTGACTGGCATGTTGCTGTAACTATTGTTACAAAGAGGCTGGCTCAGGTTATTTTTCAATAAACTGCCCATACCCAATTACCCACACCCATTTCATCACCATAAACAATAACTGTTCTGTAGGTGGAGTGGACTCGGATGGCCTTGCAAGTCTAATTTTTGTTTACAAATATTTGTGCATTTAAAGTATTTTTTATACTTTTTTGACAGTAAAGATAACCGTTTTAATAGATTCTTAACTTTAACATATTTTTTTATTTTCTATGACCCTCTAATGCTTGTTTTATCAACTCATGCAGCCATCTAGCTATACGTCGCTAGGTGGCGGTGGTAGGCTTTACTTGGAATTTGGAATTATGCCATATTACTACTAAAATTATAATTAACCAACAAAATAACGAAATATTCCGAGGCTGATGGGAAATTTAGATGCGTTTATTGAGATATTCATAAATACACAACTATTTTTTTTTAACAGGCAATGTGCCTTTATTCCATAAATTAACTACTACACTACTAAAATTTGTAAACTAGCTACATTGTCTACAACAACGCACATTTAGACTGTATACTAGCCGCGATGGACTATAGACAGTCCAATCGCTCCAGCCCACTACCGGTAGGTAGCGTACCCAACATGCTGGCAGCATCGCCTTGTTGAATTGCAATGCCGATTCGTTGAGCCAAATAAGTGCCAGCATTTTGGTCACGCGTCGCATCAACCAGGCGCTCTGATACACTTTGGAAAACGCGATGAGCTCCCGGTCCTTATTTAATTAAGTATTATTTATATTGAGCTTGAGTGTTAGGTGTGTGGGTGATACGAATCTTCACGTCGTAGGTAGGAAAAATAATCCAGACGAAGATTGTAGCTTTTGTTTATTGATCACTTGCTTATGCTACTACAATAATTTATAATCGTAGCTGCTGTATCACCTCACTTAATAAAGTATATCGAACTGAATATTCGAAACCAAAAATAACAACAATTAATAATTGCGGCCCAGAGCAGCGCGCTTGTACACTGTGGTAGTTACGATCGGAAATTATCGGCGAGCGGCGGTAGGTGACGCGAGTCGGCTTCGATGCGAGCATCGTCCGGCCGGTCGACCCGACAAGGTAGGTACATGCACGTATTATTAAAATTTAAATGTTTTGTTATACTATTTATTTATCTACTAATATTTATTTATGAAGTAAGGTGATTTATATATTTAGTTTTAAGTTGAGGTATGTATATAATATTAAAGTATATAATTATTTATAAGTATGTCTATGTATTAGATATAGGACACTCCACATTACTCCCTCCCATAGACCATCTCTATGGGCGATAATAATCTGGGAATTTAACTGTGCGTCCTGATCTTGTTTTTCTGTGTATGTTTTCAGGTGGAGGAGTGTCGTCAGGAGATTCGTCAATGGGAGGTCTGCTGCTGCTGCTATCGTTCAATATGTAGGCCGGCTTTAAGCGATCTACCGATACTGTGACAGGTTTGCCTTTAATAAGTAGTTTATATACTTTTTCAGATCTCTCCAGGACAGTGTGTGGACCTGTATATGCTGGTTGCAGAGGAGCTCGAAGTGCGTCATCTCTCAAAAATACGTGAGTTGATGTGGGTAAGTCTTTGAAGACAAATATAGATGGTTTGCTGTGTCTCGAGGCAGGTAAGGGCTTCAAAGTTTTAGCAAAAGAGCGTAAGCGTGCAGTGTAATCCGTAACATCTGTCGTTCCAGCTGTACTTGGGTCAAAAAATTCTCCCGGTAGACGGAGCGGTTCGCCATATACTAATTCTGCAGCGCTTGCTTGGATGTCTTCCTTGTAGGCGCTTCGGATGCCGAGTAGCACTAACGGTAAGGCTTCCACCCAGTTTTCTGTTGCATGACAGGTTATCGCAGTTTTTAGCTGTCTGTGGAATCTCTCTATAGCTCCGTTGCAGGCAGGGTGGTATGCGGTAGTCTTTTTATGCTGAAATCCTGATATCCTGGAAAGGTGTTGAAAAAGAGTAGATTCAAATTGTCGTCCACGGTCCGTAACAATTTCAGCAGGACTTCCAAATCTAGCTATCCATCCTGTCAACAGCGCTTTTGCCACGGTCTCTGCCGTCATATCGGGTATTGGTATCACCTCAGGCCATCTCGTGAAACGATCTATGGCGGTAAGGCAATAACGGTTTCTATTGCAAATTGGTAGGGGCCCGATTAGTTCAATGTGAAGATGGATGAAACGTGCTCGTGGCAGCTGGTATGTGCCCAACGGGGTAGACACGTGCCTAGTTATCTTAGAACGCTGACAAGCTAGACACGTGCGAGACCATTCTCTGCAGTCTTTCTTTACACCTGGCCATACATAGCGTTCAGCCACCAGCTTGATGGTTGCATTGGCGCCTGGGTGGCTAAGTGCATGTAGACTATCGAAGACTTGTTTTCGCATGGGCTTGGTGATGTAGGGCCTTGAAATTGGTGTGCTTACATCGCAATACAGCTCTGATCGAGTTCCAGGTATCTTTATCTTCTTCAGACGCAGTGACGTTCCTTGCTCGAGCATTTCTTTTAATTCAGGATCAGATTTTTGTGACTGCGCAAGTTTTGAGAAATCGATTGACAGTTCCAGCTCCTCCACTCTACTCAGTGTGTCGGCGACGAGGTTGTCTTTCCCCGAAATGTGTTTCAGGTCCGTAGTAAACTGAGATATGTAATCTAGGTGTCGAAATTGTCTCGGCGAGCATTTTTCTTTACGAGCGTGGAATGCAAAACACAAAGGTTTGTGGTCGGTATATATTGTAAAGGCTCTAGCTTCAACCATGTATCTGAAATATTTCACAGCTTCATAAATAGCGAGAAGTTCTCGGTCATAAGGAGAATATTTCTGTTGCGCTGGACTTAACTTGCGTGAGAAGAAGGCAAGTGGTTCCCAATGTCCATCTTTGTATTGCTGTAAGGCGGCGCCCATTGCAGTATCCGATGCGTCTGTAACGAGGCCTAACTTGCATTGACAATCTGGATGTGCAAGGAGTGCAGCGCGGCAGAGGCTCTCTTTACAGTCTTCGAAAGCTTTCAGCGCGTCACCGCAAAGGTCGACAGGGTGTGAACCTTTCACGGAGCCAGCCATGAGCGCATGTAGTGGTGCTTGAACTTCCGCAGCATTCGGAATGAATCTTCGATAGAAATTGAGCATTCCCAAAAATCTTCGTAGTTCCTTGATGGTCTTCGGCGCTGAGAATGATTTGATGGCTTCTACTTTCGAGTCCAGAGGTTTGATTCCTTCGGCTGATATGGAGTAGCCTAGGAAAGTGACTTCGGACTGGCCAAAGTTGCATTTCGTGGTGTTGATGATGATGCCATATTTCTTTAGTCTGTCGAAGAGTTCTCGCAGGTGTTCCTCGTGCTGCGTCTCGTCTTGAGAGAAGACTAAAAAATCATCGACATACGGATATATGAAATCGAGTCCCCGTGTCATTTCGTCGACAAATCTCTGGAATGTTTGTCCAGCGTTGCGTAATCCGAATGTCATGAACGGGAACTCGAACAATCCAAAAGGCGTCGTGATGGCAGTCTTCTGGACGTCTTCTGAGTAGACCGGGAGTTGGTGGTACGCCTTCACGAGGTCTATCGTCGAAAACACTTTGCATCCTGATATACTGTGCGTGAAGTCATGTACGTGCCTTATTGGGTATCTATCCGGTACAGTGCGAGCGTTCAGCAACCGATAATCTCCACAGGGCCGCCACCCATTAACTTTTTTTGGTGCGAGATGTAGGGGTGACGCCCAAGAGCTTTCTGACGGTCTTGCGATTCCTGCTTTCAGCATTGACTCTATTTCAGCTTTGGCGATTTTTAATTTGTCTGGCGCGAGGCGACGGGGAGTAGATGATACTGGTGGTCCTAGCGTTGTCCTGATATAATGCACAGTGTTGTGCTTGACTTCAGTTTGTCTGCCAGATGGGTGAGTAATCTCTGGATATTCTTTCAGTATTTGGTGGTAGCGCGACTCGCCGATTGGTATCTTGATAGAAGAAATTGCAGTCGACGAGTTAGCAGGTGAACCTACGACGGAGAGTGTAGTCGTGTTGTCCAGCAGGCGTTGGTTGCGTATATCCACAAGAAGGCCGTAGAATTTCAGAAAGTCGGCTCCTATGATTGCCTTCGTGACGTCACCAACGATGAAACGCCACGGGAAGTCACGACGTAATCCGAAGTCCAAATCCAGGTGAGTGTATCCATAAGTACTGATAGGTGTACCGTTCGCGGCAGAGAGTTCGAAGTCAGATTTAGGACGGCGCTGTTGCAGTGAGAGTCGAGGGAAGACACAAACGTCGCTTCCTGTGTCGACAAGAAATTGCATCTTCGACCGACGATCTACGATGAACAGGCGACCAGACTTGTTGGGGCAGTCGTCCGTCGCCATTATCGACCGCCCTTGGAGTTTTCCGATGAGTAATCACATGGCTTCACACACCGTTTTGCTTCTCCCCCAAACTTTGAGTGATACCAACAGTTGGGAAATTTTCGATAGTTTGAGTGTGATCTTGTTTCAGAACGACTGCGGCTTTTTTGATTCTGGCGCGCTGGAGAGCGAGGACGTCGATCCAACAAGGTCTTCACCTGTCGGCGCAGCTCAGATATTTCTTTGGCCATAGCGTCGAGTGCGGATCCTGGTGCAGATGCAGATGCTGCTGCCACTTGGGGCGTGGTGGGTGCGATATCCTGTATTCTATCTGCAAGGTCAGCTAGTACTTCGAGTGAAGCAGTCGGTTGCGCAGCTATCACCGTCTGTACGTTACGGGGCAGTCTACTCGTCCATATGGTTTTGATGAAGTCTTCTGGTACGTCCGGTCCCGCCAAGCCTTGCAGATGTCGTAAAAATTGCGAGGGGCGGCGATCTCCTAACTCTTCGTGCATTAAGAGCTGTTTAACCTTCTTTTCCCGTGAAGCACTGAGGCGTTTGATAAGTTCGCTTTTTAATTTCTCATACTTGTCTGTCGGCGGTGGCGAAATTATAATGTCTTTCACCTCTTTCGAAAATTGATGGTCCAACTGCCCGATGACATAATTAAATTTGGTAACATCGGATGTTATATTTGAGACGGCGAACTGGCCCTCGACCTGGGCAAACCAAATCTCAGGTTCCTCCGGCCAAAACGGTGGTACTCTTATTCCGACACGAAAAAGTTCGGACGGTGCCGACACGGGTATAGTGGAAAGACGCCCTTCATCTTGCTTCGACATGGCCATATTATAATTTCGTTTCGACTTCAATGCACTTCAATTCGACAATTAACGTTTTCTTCACTTGACTCACGGTTTGTTTGTCCTTGTCGAGCGGTGGTCACCAGATGTGGGTGATACGAATCTTCACGTCGTAGGTAGGAAAAATAATCCAGACGAAGATTGTAGCTTTTGTTTATTGATCACTTGCTTATGCTACTACAATAATTTATAATCGTAGCTGCTGTATCACCTCACTTAATAAAGTATATCGAACTGAATATTCGAAACCAAAAATAACAACAATTAATAATTGCGGCCCAGAGCAGCGCGCTTGTACACTGTGGTAGTTACGATCGGAAATTATCGGCGAGCGGCGGTAGGTGACGCGAGTCGGCTTCGATGCGAGCATCGTCCGGCCGGTCGACCCGACAAGGTAGGTACATGCACGTATTATTAAAATTTAAATGTTTTGTTATACTATTTATTTATCTACTAATATTTATTTATGAAGTAAGGTGATTTATATATTTAGTTTTAAGTTGAGGTATGTATATAATATTAAAGTATGTAATTATTTATAAGTATGTCTATGTATTAGATATAGGACACTCCACAGGTGTTATAATAACTAATGGAATATTTAGAACTCCTGGATAGCAGCATAGATCATTGATATTTTCGATGGCTTTACGCCTCACTCTCTGTAATTCGGTGAGTTCGGCGGTTATATCTATATCCCTTTATCAAGTAATCACGGCGATATCCAACAACATTCAATAGTACGACATTGTTTCATAATACATTATATTACCTATAGGCTTTGCCATCATGGCATTGTCAAAATAATTTAAAAAAAAAACTAGAATTATCTATATATATATGCTTTCACGGAAATAGTATCTACCTATCAACGACTGCATCAATCAACTGAAGCTAAAATTCTGATAGTCTTGCAAGTGCTTGTGATTGTGATAAGTTTAAGTACAGTTTTATTTGTGTACATTTATTTTATTATAACTTGAGGTAAGTATGTTTCGGTATTTTATTATTCAATGCAGGTACCTACTTATAGGAATAAGGCTTCCCCTAAGGTTTCAAAACCAAAGGAATCAATAAGATATGCCATAATTGTATAATATCACGCATTCATTAATGTGAGGCAGCTGGGAACGGCGCAAATGATATTTGTATAGACGTTCGGAGTCTTTACCTACTTGTTCGTCTAGCTTAGCAGTTGTTGCGATATGGATAGGCACCACCGCCGTCGTTTCAGCAAATTGAGCGTAGGCTCATCACCAAGAGGATTATAATATTACGTAATCTTACATGAACCTATTGATGTTGAGACCTAGTTTGTGGGGACCGGAAGATCTCATCATTTTTTCCAAAGTTCATCAATAGATCAACGCGACGGGTGACCAAAATGCTGATGTTTAATTGCCACAACACAATCAGCATTGCAATTCATCTGGGCATCGGGCAACACTGCCATCGTATTTGGGCGTGCTACCTACTACTGGTAGTGGTAGTGAGCATTTAGACTGTCTACTTGTCTAGTGTCTAATAGGTCAACACGTCCATTACACATTCCAATTGCTTTTTGTAGTAGGTAGGTAAGGTAGCTATAGTTGTATTTTGTTATAAAAATCAGAGAGTAGTGGCACTTTGCCCGCTACCGGTAAAAATTATTAATGGCAACTATCAGTCATGAGGTTTGTGTTTCTCATATTTTCAATTGATACGTCCATGATATTTTCAGACAAAATGACGAAAACTGTGTTGTTACTGTTAACTATGCTGGAAGTTTTGTATGTATGTAATGCTCACAAAATTCTGCTGGTCACTCCGTTACCAGGCAAGAGCCACGCAATCCTAGCAGAAGCAATCGTCAAGCATCTGCTGAATGCTGGACATGAGGTAAAATGAAAATAAGTGTGATAATTAAATACTAATACTACTAATACTAATACTACTAATACTAATGAAACAGAATAATGTCGCCCCGTTAAGTGGCTATAAATCAGTAATTTTATTTCAGTATCAGAACTCTCATTAAATATTCAGTGCTAGAAATATTCTATAGTTTCTACATCATATTTCAGCTACTGGTTAAAATTATGATTTGGATTCATTTTCAGGTTACTTGCATTACACCATTTCCAAAAAATCATACTAATCCAAAACTGCACGAGATCGATGTCAGTTCTCATTTGAAAATGGCAAAAGGTACTTTCACTTGTTTTATTATTAATTATCTTCTACTAATTAATGGCTGGAGCTGGTAGTTGTAGCAGATGATACCTAGAAAACTTGCTTATAATAACAAAGTTTACTTATAACATTTATTTGACTGCGGTTAATTGTAAGCATATTACCGTTCTTCTGGAACTCTTTTTTTATGTTAAAATGAGCATACGTTTGACAACATTTCACCTGGTGGTAAGTGAGGAAGTTGGCTATGGTGGAGCATGTTTGCCCATGAAATGCCCATTCACCATTGACTTGAAAAGACCCAGGTTAAGTATACCCAGGAGGAAATACTGATACTCGAAAGGCATTCTATTCCTTAGCCGTTCGGACTATGAATGACTCAGCAAAACGTTTAGTGCGAACTGGTGGTACACTTACGACGTAAGGATGCAAATAATCACCAAGCCTTGTAATTCTACGGTGGAAAAGGGATGACGGACTGAGCTGATGGAGAGCATGCGCACACTCTCCAAAATGTAACCGATAGGAAATCAACAGGCTGGCTGGCCTCTCCCATAGAGTGCCACTTAGAGCAGCTGCGTGCCTCTTGTATCCATCGACTCAAAGCAATTAACAAATATTTAACCTACTGTTATTTAATTTTTTACATTATTTCTATAATCATCCACTTATTTTAGAAATGTCTGATCTAATTAACTTAACAAAGCTGTTAGAAGCGAACCAAGGCGGAGGTGAGGAACAATCGCTCTACTTCTTGTTATTTGATATGTTATCAAAATCAACGTTAGAGCATGAAAATGTAATGAAATTGCTTCGTGATCCAACCCAGCACTTCGACTTGGTGATCGCTGAATGGATGTTTAGCGAGTTGTACTCTGGGTAAGGTTAAATTGATTGCTTACTATACTGAACACCTAAAATGAGTTGAAGATACATAAACTTGTCCACTGACATTGGTAATAGTTGTTTATTTTCATCCAGCCCTTAGGTCCCCTAGGACTGACGATCTGGCTGAAACCACGGGGAGCCGATGGATGCAGAAGGCAAGCATCCATTCTAAGTGGCGCTCTGTGGGGGAGGTCTATGTTCAGCAGTGGACGTCTTCAGGCTATTGATCATGTTGATGATGACCCAGTCCCTATTATAAAATCCATCCCTGACATAGGAGTGAGAAAACAAAGTTAAGCGATACCCATTTCCGATTTTATCTATATTTTTTTATGTTAATGAATAATGTGAGAAGCAGGTTATTAACCGTATAATATAACAGATGCTTAAGCTAAAATCTGTTAAATCTGAATTTCCAGACTTGCTGGTCTTTACAACGCTCATCTCATCTGGTTCTCTACTTTAGAACCACATTGGATGATTCTCAACCTGGTTGATGAATATACTAACCCCGCTTATGAAGGATATATTGTTGACGCCAGCCCACCATTCACCTTCCAACAGAGATTTAGAGAACTTTGGAACGTCATCAAAATGACAGCAGTTAGGGAGACGTAAGTTTATTAATAAGCAAGGGTAACCCATTTCATAAAAGAAAAAATTGGTCCACTTGTTACAGTTCTATATTCTCGAGTGCTGACGTTTTGCATATTACAAATTAAGGCTGCTTTTACATTTTGGCAACAGTCAGTTTAGAGCACCGACGTAAAGTCGCCAGTTTATCGGTTTTTTATAGACTATATTTCGGAGAGTGTATGAAGAAATTACGCGATCTTATTCCACCATCTCCCTTCTTTCACTAGACATCAAGGCGCACAAAAACACGGCACCCATATATGGTTGAAATTTCATCAACCCGCACTAAGCGTTTTTCTATGCACTTTACTTTATTTTCTATGCTCTACACTCGGGATACAATATGACGATAGTCAGGTCCCCAAAGCCGCGCTCCGTTACTCGGCTCCGGCTTCGGTAGATCCTGGCGGGGGAAATGCACAGAACACCCCAAGCGGGACGTCAGTGCAGGCCTTACCTTAGAATTAGACGATATATTGGAATACTTTGCATGTGAGTCTATGATGATGTGACGTCCATAAATCAATATAAATGTGGTTAGAGACGCCAATGGTCATGAAGCCCGTATCGCAGCTATAATTATGACCAGTTTGTCATACGGCGTACAAAATTACATTATCCTATTCAGTGGAGGATACCGACATAGACTTATAACTAATAAATAGCGCCCTACGGTCTCATACATAGATCCTGCACCCTAAATAGGACTCCATGTATCTAGGGACCCAGAAACTACGAGGACCATGGTCTCACACAGAACAAGTATATGCGCTTTTTCTTTTCTGTGCACAAATACTATTCCTGTCGCGGGAACCGAACCCACCGCCTCCGGGCTATGAACCGACCTGCTCAACCACCACACCACGAAGGCGGTCGAAACCAGTATAACTAACAATAACTTATTGTTCTTTTCAGATTAGCTCTTTTTCTTCAAACTCGAGGGTACAACAATATAATCGCTCCCCTCATTGAGGCTCGAGGAAGGGTTGCACCTTCTTTCTCAGAACTAAGGTACAACGCATCTCTGATACTTGGAAACTCACACTTATCAATGGGACAGGCGACGAGGCTCCCGCAAAATTATAAGCCGATTGGAGGATACCATATCGATGAGACGACCAAACCATTGCCGGAGGTTAGTTGGACTTTAATAATTTATTATTACATGAAGCGTTCATACTGTTCGTGATTTGAGATAAATTTTTGGATATTATAGACCATTATGTAGTGAGACTTTTTATTATTAAGAGTGTACGATAATGAGTTTATCTATTTATCGACTGATTTGATAAGTCCAATTAAGGTCGATATAGAAGTTCCCAACCCAGAAAAATGTTGCAACGATAAGAATTAAATATTAATTGTTTACAAAATCTTTCAACCTGTTTGCAGAATCTGCAAAAAACTCTCGACAATGCGAAACACGGAGTCATTTACTTCAGTATGGGCTCAAACTTGAAGAGCAAGGACTTGCCCGAAATACTGAAGAAAGAAATACTGGAAGTTTTTGGTAGTTTGAAGCAAACCGTGCTCTGGAAGTTCGAAGAGACGCTACCTAATCTGCCTAAGAACGTTCATATCCTACATTGGGCTCCTCAGCAGAGTATTTTGAGTGAGAACTGCAATATTTTACAGATATATTGACCAAAGATTATTATCCACTGAAATGTAAAAGCACTTCTTCTTCTTCTCGTGTAGGCAAGTGGGCCCTCGTGTCATAATTGAAAAAATGTTCATAAATATTTTTATACATGTTAATAATATAACCTAATTTGTGCAAAATAATGTAATAACACAAAAGGAGGAGTCTGTAGGTGCACAAAAACGTTATTATTTTATGATTTAGTTACCTTCTTTCCATATTTTTAACGGGCAAAGTGTATAACTTAACTGATAAAAACTTTTACTAAATACTACTTACATTACGTAATTTTCAGCTCACCCAAACTGCCTCCTTTTCATCACACACGGAGGTTTACTCTCCACCACAGAAACCATCTATGCTGGAAAACCTATCATCGGTATCCCAGTCTACGCTGACCAGTTTGTCAACGTGGCTAGAGCTGTCAACAAGGGCTTTGCTCTGAAAGTACAGTTTTCATACTCTATGGGTCCGAAGATGAAGTCGGCTATTGAAGAGATATTGAATAACCCAAGGTAAGTGAAGATTTCATTTTAGCTCACATAGTCACCAAGTTTAGTTTAAAAAGTTGCAAGGCAACACCATTTTTAGATTTCTCAAACTTTCCGAAACCACTATGTTTTTAGTGATACATTAGCGTCTTGTATTAAAACATAGCCCCCGGAGTGTCAGTCAGCGCACTGTATAATAAGAAAATAACTTATTTATTAGCACAATATTTGATACCTACATATATAATTATTATTACCTGAGTGAAATTACATTATCAATGAAAACTACCGATATGCATATTAGGCTTAAATAAGACAATACAAAATATCTGAACCAGTGTGCTGATCTTATTATTTTTAAGTTAATGAGAACGTGATCAGCTGTTTTAAATCATACCCGCGAATCGTGAATGTATAAATTATAAGCCAGTATAAAAGATAAATAATGGCTAAAATAGTATCTACCTATTTAGTTTTGTAATATTCTTTCTACCTTAAAACCAAGGTTAACGGCTTTAAGACTACACTGACAATTACCTACTTTATAGTAATTATCTGCATCCGTCCTAAAATTAAATTGCCTATGTGATTAAATTATTGCGAGATTTTGGCACTTACAAGTAAATTTTTATTCAATATCCTTCGGGATACCGTCTGTACTAATAACTTCATTATTCATAATTTCATTTCACATACCTCATTTTTAACAATGATGAAATTTATAATGGTGGTTATTTATAAATAACTTTGTTCATAATAGTTCCTTTTTATATTAATCTTTTCTTATACAATTTATTCAAATAATGTTTAAATTTATAAAATTTTATGTTATAATGTTAATGTTAAGAATTTTTTTATCATACTTTTTTTGTTATAAATTTCATTACTTATAATTTCATAATAATCAGCATTCATAATTGTATTGTTCATAATGATTTTTTCATATTTTTTAGTTAACATAATGATAATTTTGAGGTAGTTAAATCATTATATACATATGCATGTATACCCTAAAGATACTTGGATACTAGTCTAAGGCAAAGTCATAAATAGGTGCGACGACGAGTGAAGCGAGGAGGAGCGTTAGGTTTACTGTGACCACACGACGCACGAGCCGAGCGAGCGAAGCGAAGCGTAGCGAGCGTGCCGCGGCAGCGGCCGGCGAAGTTAATTTTGTTTGTTTTGACTGGATGAAGTGCCTGCATAGATTGAAGAGCAAATTGGCTTGCCGTAGTACGTTTTTATAACTGATTAGGATATATATAACAATCAACAGTTCCAGTCACATTAATTTACAGTATTATTGATATTTTGTTTTATGCTTAAAGTTAGTTATGGTAAAAGAACATTATAAATTTGTACTGTTATGTTATATGCGCCTTATAAGTTTCATTTTTATAAATTTGGATTATTATTAATTTTGATTTATAATAAAGAAAATTAGATGTAGTGAAAGTATAATAAATCACATTATGTGAAATGATGATTATAAGTAACATTTTTATTTGTAATAAAATTATGACAAACGATTTTATTCGTTTCAAGAACCTTGTATTCCTTCATGTTTATGTAATCTGACGGAACAAACATTAAATCGATGTTTGACATTCTGCAATCTCTAAACGCATGTTTTGGATGGCCTCTCGTAGCTCATCCTTTTTATGTTTATCTGATAAATCTATTTTTATTTTTCAAGCTCACCATTAAAAAATAAATAAGTGAGTAAGCTCAAAGTCGCGCAGCGAGCTATGGAGAGAGCTATGCCCGGGGTTTCCTTGCGAGATAAGATCCGAAATGAGGAGATCCGCAAGAGAACTAAAGTCACCGATAATAGATTTGAGAATTAGCAAGTTGAAGTGTGCCGTGTGGTCCCGGTTACGAATAGGACCACCCCATCTCTTCCCGTGGGTGCCGTAGAAGGCGGCTAAGGGAATATCCAGGGAATGGGTCGCAGCGTTCCCCTCGGTCTTGGTGGCAATCAATCTTCACCTACTGCGATCACCAAGCCGCCTGCCAAGCGTGGTGATTATGGCAAACCCCCCCCCCCCCCCCCCTAATGACAAGCACAAATAAAAACGGCCCCCAGTCCCCGGCAGCTCTGCTATCCCGTGGCTACGGTAGCGGCCACGGTAACGGCAGGGCAAGGGGTGCGAAGAATCCCCGGCAGACGCCCGGCTACCAACCCCAACGACGACCCCTGGCCCTGGCAACACATAACGTGCGCACACTGAAGGCTGACGAAAGGATGGTCGAGCTAGAGGCGGAGATGGGTAAGTTACGCTGGGATGTAATGGGATTGTCTGAAGTCCGAAGACAGGGACAGGACACGATAATCCTAAATTCCGGTAACTTATTCTTCTACCGGGAGGGAGACCAACTCTCCCAAGGAGGTGTCGGGTTTCTCGTCCGCAAGTCTCTCGTCAACAACGTGGTCAAAGTCGACAGTGTGTCGGCCAGGGTAGCGTACCTGGTACTCCGAATAACCAAACGGTATTCGTTGAAGGTTATACAGGTATACGCGCCGACGTCGGCACACTCAGACGATGAAGTAGAAGCTATGTATGAGGACATATCCGAAGCCATGCATACTTCCGAAACATACTTCACCGTTGTGATGGGAGACTTCAATGCGAAGTTGGGCACAAGGAATAGCGATGAGCTGAGAGTGGGGCCATTTGGATACGGGCAGCGGAACCCTCGAGGACAGAGGCTGGCTGACTTCATGGAGAAGGAGGAACTCTTTATGATGAACTCCTTCTACGAGAAGCGGCCATCCAGGAAGTGGACGTGGATAAGTCCCGACGGTTCCACTAAAAATGAGATAGACTTCATCATGACGACCAAGAAGCACATATTCGATGATGTCTCTGTGATCAGCAAGGTGAAAACCGGTAGCGATCACCGTATTGTTAGAGGCACATTGAATATCAATGTTAAGCTCGAAAGGTCACGTCTGGTGAAGTCTACGCTCCGTCCAAATCCTGTCCAAATCCAAAACCCCGAAGGCTTTCAGCTGGAACTCCAAAATCGCTTCCAGTGCCTAGCCGACTGTAACACAGTGGACGAGCTAAACGACGGGTTGGTGGAAACTGTCCAAGCTGTTGGATCGAAATTCTTTAAGACCCAACGCCGAAAGAAGACTCAAAAGCTCTCAGAAAAAACTCTTGAGCTAATGGCCGACCGGAGCGAAATGAAGCTGCAGTCTTCAGTTGATATGTCAGCCTACGGTGAACTCAATAGACGAATCTGGAGTTCCTTGCGACACGACTTGCGTGCTCTTAGTACTTCACGTATTGAGGCCGCAATTGAGCGGAACCAAGGCTCTAAAGTGTTCGCAAAGGATTCGTCTATTGGGCAACACCAAATGACAAAACTGAAGACCGAAAATGGTAGCATCATTTCATCCAAGCCTGAGATTCTGAGAGAGATCGAGAACTTCTATGGACAGTTATACACCTCGACACGTAAGCCCGCTACTAACACAGCTCAGGACATCAGAGCCAAGTTAGTCCGACACTATACCGAAGATATCCCGGACGTCAGCTTGTACGAGATTAGAATGGCCCTCAAACAGCTTAAAAACAACAAGGCACCAGGTGAAGATGGAATTACGACTGAACTTCTGAGAGCGGGTGGTAGACCGGTACTTTTAGTCCTCCAGAAGTTATTTAATTCTGTCATCCTTGAAGGTACAACGCCAGAGGCATGGCACAAGAGCGTGGTGGTGCTCTTCTTCAAAAAAGGCGATAACACCTTATTGAAGAACTATAGGCCCATCTCGCTCTTGAGTCATGTGTATAAGCTGTTTTCGAGAGTCATTACGAATCGTCTCGCACGCAGGTTTGATGAATTCCAGCCTCCCGAACAAGCCGGTTTCCGAAAAGGCTTTAGCACCATAGACCACATCCATACGCTGCGCCAGATTATACAGAAGACCGAAGAGTATAATCGGCCGTTATGCCTAGCGTTTGTGGACTATGAGAAAGCCTTCGATTCAATCGAGACTTGGGCGGTGCTGCAGTCCTTGCAGCGATGCCAAATTGACTATAGGTATATCGAAGTTTTGAAGTGTTTGTACAGTAAGGCCACTATGTCAGTCCGACTACAGGACCAGAGTACGGAACAAATTCCATTGCAAAGAGGCGTGAGACAGGGAGACGTTATTTCTCCGAAACTGTTCACAAACGCATTGGAGGATGTTTTCAAGCTCTTGGAGTGGAAAAGATCTGGCATCAACATAAATGGCGAGTACATCACTAACCTTCGTTTTGCCGATGATATAGTCATAATGGCGGAATCGCTCGAGGACCTTAGCACCATGTTCAACGACCTCAGTAGAGTCTCCCAGCAGGTTGTTGGGAACGATACTCTCGAAGTTGTCGACAAGTATGTCTACCTAGGACAGATTGTCCAATTAGGTAGGTCCAACTTCGACAAAGAGGTGGCGCGAAGAATCCAACTCGGCTGGGCAGCGTTCGGGAAGCTTCGTCCTATCTTTTCGTCCAAAATACCGCTGAGCCTGAAAACGAAAGTTTTCAATCAGTGTGTGTTGCCAGTGATGACTTATGGAACTGAGACATGGTCTCTTACTGTTGGCCTCATTAGTAAGCTCAAAGTCGCGCAGCGAGCTATGGAGCGAGCTATGCTCGGTGTTTCCCTGCGAGATAAGCTCCGGAACGAGGAGATCCGCAGGAGAACTAAAGTGACCGATATAGCTCTTAGAGTTAGTAAGTTGAAGTGGCAATGGGCAGGCCACATCGCTCGTAGAACTGACAACCGATGGGGAAGAAAGGTTCTCGAGTGGCGACCACGAACCGGAAGACGCAGCGTGGGCCGGCCCCCCACTCGGTGGACCGACGACCTGGTGAAAGCCGCGGGGAGCCGATGGATGCAGGAGGCGAGCAGCCGCTCAAGGTGGCGTGCTCTGGGGGAGGCCTATGTTCAGCAGTGGACGTCTTCAGGCTGTTAATGATGATGATGATGATGAAGTTGAAGTGGCAGTGGGCGGGCCACATCGCTCGTAGAACTGACAACCGATGGGGAAGAAAGGTTCTCGAGTGGCGACCACGAACCGGAAGACGCAGCGTAGGCCGGCCCCCCCACTAGCTGGACCGACGACCTGGTCAGAACCGCGGGGAGCCGATGGATGCAGGAAGCAAGCAGTGGCTTAAAGTGGCGCTCTTTTGGGGAGGCCTATGTCCAGCAGTGGACGTCTTTAGGCTGATAATAATGATGATGATTAAAAAATATCCTTTTCATAGGTACACCCAGAAAGCAAAGGAGTTATCTTCCATCTACCATGATCGACCAGCTCCGCCAAGTCAAGAGCTGGTGCACTGGGTAGAGCACGTCATAAACACTGGTGGTGCGCCTCATCTACGCTCCCCCGCACTCATGGTTCCCTGGTACCAGAAGTTGTATCTAGATCTTATAATTCTCATAACGATAGCTATAATTCTTCTCAAAAAAGTTATAAAACTAATATTATCTGTGATCCGACCAAAGAGATTAGACGATTCAAAAAAAATAAACTGATGTTACAATCTATATAAATAAATACAACTGTAACTGGGCTAAAATTTAGCCCAGTTACAATTATCCAAAAAATATTCAACATAAGGTATATATTTAATATTTTTTGGATAATATATTGATTGCATTACACTTCTTTATCGGTAGGTATAGAAATAGAAACAATGTTTTTTTAAGTTTGTTTGTCTGTTTTTCTGTCCCTTTGAACGCATCACGCTGACACCACTCAATGGATTTTGCTGTATGGTTATAGCTATATTTTCAGAATAGCATTTAGAAACTGTATGTTTTCAAAAACTGTCAATTTTGGGTTACACGAAACAATAAGTAATTTATTTTTATGGCAAATTACTCGTTTCTATTTTATTTAAAAGACAGTAATAGTATCTACGTTACTGCAGGGGTCAACAACACAAACATTGATGGACGAACGTGTAAATGTGGGCCGAGGCGAAGCCTAGGCGCAGACATACGTAAGTCCATCAATGCTTGCTTGTGGCCTAGGCTTGTATAGTACTATTCTCAAATAATGCGGGGAAATTAAATCTAATTATTACCTAGCCTGAACTTTAATTTGAAAATATTTTTTCCCACGACAAAGTGTTCATTGTTTTTTCAATGAACAGCGTTCTATTTGCATGTCCAAAATTTAAATAAAACCTTTGCTAGGTTACCTCCTTGGTTGCCATGATTCGGAGTAAAAGATTCTTAGGTAACCTTCCTGTTTCCAATGAACTGATGGTTTAGGGCGTAAAACTAATTAGCCCATGTAAAGCCGGGGGGCGGCTCAGCTTGTAATAAATAATATAAATATACATTATGTTAAAATAATTGATTGTTTCTGATTATTAAATTAAAAAATTGTGTGGTTGAGATATTTTCGTTCCGTAGCTAAGATTTTTGAAATAAATTGTGTTCATAATATATTTAATGCTTTTATTCTTCATTCCCCATCTCTTGCGTAGGTAGAATATCCAGGGAATAGGCATCAGCCTTCTCCTCGGTATATTAAAATATTTTGAGATCACCAAAACGCTTGCCAATCGTTAATCCCTGCAGGAATGCCCGTTAATATTTTGTAATTATGCAAGATACCTATCTGTTATATTTTTTTTAAAGCGAACAAATGACATGACGTTCGAGTCGTTCGCGGCTGCCCATAACAGATTGCAGTGTCACTCGGAACTCTAAAGTATAAAGTTGTGCATAACACTGCACTGCGCACGTCATCCTGAGACATCACACAGTCCAGTAATATGATAACTAGACCGTGAGGTCAGATCGTATGGTCTCATTTGCCCAGTAATTTCACTAGCTACAATGGCCTTCAAGCTGAAACACAGTGCACAGTAGTGTGCACTGTGTTTACTGTGCACTTGGCGGCAGAATAACTGGCAAAGCGGTGGTACCTACCTACACGAATTTTGCAGAAAGGTCCTACCACCTAGTAAAAGTATTGCGAAGACAGATACTTTGTCATTAGGTGGGTATAAATATAAAATATTATTTTCGTCCTTGTCACAAAATACCTACTTGATAGTATACAGGTACTATACAGTTACAGAATAATCACTCCGCAAAGAACTTATATAAATAGCAACTCATGCTACGAGGCAACAAAGTTTAGTTTATAGTCAACTACCGGCTCGCCCCGGCTTCGCACTGGTATAATAGTTTTCGCAGCGCACGCGAATTCTTTCACTGTTGGGAAGCTACACTATCCCCGAATGACATAGGCTACATAATATATTTTCAAAAAAATTAGGGATCCTTTCTAAAACTCCAACAGAGTCGCTTCGTCCGTGTACGAAACCGGCGCTTCGTAACCAGAGTGACCTTGTCACACTTCTTTCAAAATGGTAACTTTTTTACACCTTGGGTCACACTATTGGAGCTTTAGTAATGATCCCTAGTTTTTTTTTTTCTTCAAAATATAATATAGCCTATCTCACCCGGGGATGATGTAGCTTCCCATCAGTGAAATAATTGTTCAAATCGGTTCAGTAGTTTCGGAGCCTATTCAATACAAACAAACAAACAATCAAATCTTTCCTCTTTATAATATTGTTATAGATGGTATAGATAGATAATAATAGATACTGAGACGATTTAATTAATGTTAATGATGACGATGATATTTTACGTGTCAGTAACTTTGTCAAAAATGATAAGGATTCTTATTTTTATCTTCTTTTTTTTCTTTTTGTCGGTCTATCTGTTATGCTGAAACCAACTTTTTTAAAATAATCAACGGGCATTTGACCACTGTCTCATCTGATTGTAAGCGATGACGTGCCCAACGGCGCAGCGGTGCATAGGTAAATATAGGTCTAGAAGATAAATGTTTACTCTTGATTTGAAGACTCTAGGAAGTCTAGGGGGGCTAACTATACCTAGGGGCTAGGGGTATAGTTAGCTGGCAACAAGGACGACTATTCGCTATTTGAGGTATTTTATAGGTTACAATCATATTAATGAGTCTTGTTATGGTAAAATCTTATAGGTACCTAATGATAAAAAACTACCGAGTGCAGTTAGCACCGAGTAATTACTTATTCACAATAATAATTATGAAATAATTAATTCTACAGTGCTTTATTATAATTATTATCTTTTTACCTTTTTTCCTTATAAAAAGTAACTATTCGGTACATAGATTTATACGATTGTTATATTTTTTTATTATATTACTTATTCAAGAATAATGCCGTTAAAAACTTCGGAACACTTCTGGTCATTCATACTCATTGATGCAACAGATTTTTCAGCTAACATTTGTCAAATCTCAATTTCCAGACTTGCTGGTCTTTACAACGCTCATCTGATCTGGTTCTCTACTATGGAACCACATTGGATGATTCTCAACCTGGTGGATGAGTATACTAACCCCGCTTATGAAGGATATATTGTTGACGCCAGCCCACCATTCACCTTCCAGTAGGGTTAGCACGGCCGGTAGACAAAACTGTCTTTCCCCTGTTTTACTCCAAGCAAGTATGAAGAAAGTGACGTAAAACGGGGATAGACAATTTTGTCTACCGTCCATGCTAACCCAGCAGCAACGAATTACAGAACTTTGGAATACAATTAAAATGGCAGTAGTTAGGGAAACGTAAGTTACGTATAACGGTCCAACACTTTATCACTAAACATGACACATGACAAAACTGTTCCACAGTTCCAGATGTTTAAATACAGGAAATTTGAGAGATAATCATACGATATATTTATCACATTGTGATGATTTGCGTGTCAGGATACCTATAATATTGATGTAAATAATACACGGAACATCTTTTAATTTTTCTATATTTTACTATACCTGTTAGACTTATAACTCATCGGTCCTTTCAGATTAGCTCTTTTTCTTCAAACTCGAGGGTACAACAATATAATTGCTCCTCTCATTGAGGCTCGAGGAAGGGTTGCACCTTCTGTCTCAGAACTAAGATACAACGCATCTCTGATACTTGGAAACTCACACGTATCAATGGAAAAGGCGACGAGGCCGCAAAATTATAAGCCGATTGGAGGATATCATATCGATGAGACAACCAAACCATTGCCGGAGGTTAGTTGGGTTTCGATTATTTATTGATAGTGATTTGAGATTAACTTTCGGATGTCATAGAATAGGTATAATTATGTAGTCGTAAATAAGTGCGACGACAAGCGAAGCGAGGAGGAGCGTTAGGTTAACAGTGACCACACGATGAGCAGCCGGGGAGTGCCAGAAGTCACTTATGCTTAAGGTGGAACGTTACACTAGCGCGGCAAATTCAAATTTTCTTGGGTTCTTTTGGCAATAATAGCTTAATTACTCAACGTGATTACATGAAAACTAATTTTGCGGAAATAAATAGAATGTATCAACAAATTCCGATTAAAAGTATCTCCTAGATATCATTGGTTTAGCGACAAATGGCAATAACCAATTTTCTTCTTAGTTTTTAAGTCTATTGCCATTTGTCGCTCAACCATGATAAGTACGTGATAATTTTAATTGTAATTTATTGATACGTTATATATATTTGCGCAAAATTAGTTTTCATGTAATCACGTTAAAAAATTAAGCTGTTATTGGCAAAAGAATGCAAGAAAATTTGAATTTGCCGCGCTAGTGTTAATTATGCTTAATATTTTTATAATGTAAAAAAATTTTTAACTGAACCTACGCTGCGTCTTCCGGTTCGTGGTCGCCACTCGAGAACCTTTCTTCCCCATCGGATACCTATTATTTATTTATTAATATATCTATCTACTGAGATTAGATAAGTCCAGTGAAGGCTGATAGAAGTTCCCAACTCGTGGGTACTATTATTTTTGCCACTCCCTTCACTTAATTATATCATTAGTTGGAATCATTATGACTGACTATTTCTGTCTGATATAAAAAAAAACTATTATACTGGTTTTATAATGAAACATTTAACTGAACACCCTTAGCTTTGTATGGATTTGGTAGACTATTATAATACCTTTACTAAAAATTTGAGTTTTGACGATAAACGTTGTAAATTTTACACGTAGAATTTATTTACGTACTATCACGAATAAGCAACTATGAGAAATTCAATATTTATTAGTTACAAAATCTTTCAACCTGTTTGCAGGATCTGCAAAAAATTCTCGACAATGCAAAACACGGAGTCATTTACTTCAGTATGGGCTCAAACTTGAAGAGCAGAGCCTTGCCCGAAATACTGAAGAAAGATGTACTGAAAGTTTTTGGTAGTTTGGAGCAAACCGTGCTCTGGAAGTTTGAGGAGACGCTACATAATCTGCCTAAAAACGTTCATATCCTACATTGGGCTCCTCAACCGAGTATTTTGAGTAAGAGCTGCAATATTTTACAAATATCTACCCCATTTTCACTAAATGACTAATAATTATTATTAATAAATTGATAATAATGTGTTATTGTAGCTAGTGAAATTACTGGGCAAATGAGACTTAAGAACTGATCTCACAGTCTAGAAATCTTTTTTAGACTGTGTGATGTCTCAGGATGACGTGCGCAGTGCGCAGTATCATGCGAAACTTTAAATTAGATTTCCGAGTGACACTGCAATCTGTAATGGGCAGCCGTGACGCTTAACACCAGGTGAGCGACTAGCTCGGCACGTCATTCGTTTGCATAAAAAAAAAGTTGCCCGCTTGACTTTTAGGTTCGGGACACCCAGTATAAATACCTATTATGTAGTTGTTCGGAAACACGAATGCCGGCAAAGTTCCATTCGAAAGACATTTGCATTGAATATGTAGATTTACGTGCTCACCTACAGCCACACCATCGTTTGCCATCAGGCAAGTTTGTAGTCATACGTAGACCATGTGCAGACCTCAATAAACTATAAAAAAATCTAAGTAAATCTCGATTCAAAATGCTTGAAACGGTCAACAAAAAACAAGGAATGTCATGTCAATTGGGGATTACCTATGTGATGTTGAACGTCTGGACTCTGGGTGGTCGATGGTGGAATATGAATACATAGGTACTTGTATGTAATGAATACAAATGAGTATTATAAATGTAAGCATATATACCTAAGTATTATTTAAGATTCTTTTATAGCCAGTTACCAGTCGAATGTTGGCGTTTTGCATAATAATTAAACGTTTGTCTATTCGCTCAAACATGAAGGACCTGTATTGATTAAAAATGTATGTACCTATATATACCAAAATACCCGTAGTAATTTTGGGACGAATATTGGTTTTGAGCTAAGCATCATGCATAAATTTAAGCAAGTAATTTATAATACAACACAACAAGTCAATGTTGTGCTTTCACCGTTGTGAGCCGTCAGTGGGTAGTTATTATTATTAGTATTACCATGTATCATTCTATTATTTACTTTTATGTTGTTTTGATTTACCTGTAAACCGAAGCCCAAAACTCTAAGCTACTGATATCCTTCCCATGCGAAAGTTGTCTGGAAGTTTTAATTTTTTTTATCTTACGGTGTACAAGAGTTGATCTATCTATCTATCTCCGTTCACACAATCCATTTTTTTTTCAAGAACTATGTGAGCCAAGCCGCCTGTATTAAGCTAGTATAATACAGATATTAATAGATTCTCTATTTCCTTCCAATTCGAAGGAAGAAACATTTTTAAATGATCATCCCTCCGCTTTTAACTTCTACATCGGAAAATCTCATTCAGTCCTCTGAAATGCTGTGTCATGGTGATCTCTGAAGATTTTAATGTATCGAGGAGAATGCTGCTGTTTATCCCCTGGATATTCTTTTCCCGTGGAAAGAGATGGGGTCGGCATATCTAAAAATGAAGAATAAAAACAAAACAATTTATAAACACAGTTTATTTCAAAAATTTTAGTTACGGAAAAAATCTCAATCACACATTTTTATAATTTAACAATCCAAAACAATAAATTATATAAACATGTATAGGTAACTATAATTATCATTAATTGTAATTAATAATCAGTTATTTTTCTTGAAATCGTCTAATCTCTTTGGTCGAATCACAGATAGTATTAGTTTTATTACTTTTTTGAGAAGAATTATAGCTATCGTTATGAGAAGTATAAGATCTAGATACAACTTCTGGTACCAGGGAACCATGAGTGCAGGGGAGCGTAGATGAGGCGCACCACCAGTGTTTATGACGTGCTCTACCCAGTGCACCAGCTCTTGACTAGGCGAAGCTGGTCGGTCGTGGTAGATAAAAGATAACTGCTTTGCTTTCTGCGTGTACCTGTCCAAAACACGATTGAAATGTTAGTATTTAAAATAAGAAGCAGGGCTATTAAAAATGATACATTCGTTGAAGATTGCGCATACTTAATATTAAACATCGACGTAATATGTTGGCATTTTTTTTTAATGAAATTAAATCTATTGGTCAATGTGCCTTTATTACTCATAATAACTACTACAGTACTAAAAATTAAACTAAACTAGCTGTAGCTAGTTTAGTTTAGTTTACACTACCTACTACAAAGAACACTGTTGGCATAATATTATTATCTGTGGCTTCGTTAAAGTGTGTAAACGTGAACGTGTCGTGATTTTCAAGTGAAGTAAATGTAGAAGCTTTTATAACCAGTTCAATGTTGGCGTTTTGCATAGTAAATACGTTCTTTTATTCACTATGACATTACTCAGATTAATAAAAAACATGAAGGACCTATGTTGATTGTGCCTATACTAAAATACCCATAGTAATTTTGGGACGGATAAAGGTAATTACGATTAAAGCAAGTAATTTATTTAAATACTAGTGTTAATGTTCGATATGTCCAGTTATAGTACCTACAGCAAAACCGTTCACCTTGATTTTGAGCTAGGCATAATGCATAATATTTATTTTTAAGTGACCCTATTGCAACCTATGCGTGTTGCGCGTAATTTTTACAAATAATTATTAGAATAATAATATAGTGTTTTGATATTCGTAATTGTATCTCCAAAAAACAACATTTTAGAAAGTCTGTAACAACAGAAAATGATCTTGGCTTGCATCTTTTTAAACTAAACTATTGGAGCTAAGATGCGATCTTAACTTACCTTGGGTTATTCAATATTTCTTCAATTGCTGATTTCAAATTCGGACCCATAGAATATGAAAACTGCACTTTCAGAGCGAAGCCCTTGTTGACAGCTCTAGCCACGTTGACAAACTGGTCAGCGAATACTGGGATACCGATGATAGGTTTTCCAGCAAAGACTGTTTCGGTGGTAGATAATAGACCGCCATGTGTAATGAAGAGGACGCAGTTCGGATGAGCTGGAAATTACGTTAAGCAATTAATTAATATTTATTTTATTATTTTATTTGTTATTTTGCATAACTTAGGTAGGCCTGTACATTTTGTTGTATAAAAAAATACCACATTTTTTCATATAGGTAGTAAATAATGCTAAGTAGGTCATTTACTGAGAATTTGTTGAAAAAAATAGTTTTACTGCTTGCTGTATGACGTATAAATGGTAATCACTAGTTTTCTAATTATTGCTATTGTTTCTACTTTTATTCGTTACTCGCTCGCCCCACAGGTTCATTGGCAATTTTGAATTTTTCAACGAAAAATTACCTTGCTACTATTATGGGCGGCCCTGTCACTTAACATCATGGCAACGACCAACTCGTCACGTCATTTCATTAGCATTAAAAAACCTTATCATTAAAACATTTTTATCTCGGTAGTATAATCAATCTGCAACCTTTGGTCTTAATATTTGTAAAATATCACAGTTCTTACTCAAAATACTCTGCTGAGGAGCCCAATGTAAGATATGAATGTTTTTAGGCAGATTAGGTAGCGTCTCCTCGAACTTCCAGAGCACAGTTTGCTTTAAACTACCAAAAACTTCCAGTATATCTTTCTTCAGTATTTCGGGCAAGTCTTTGCTCTTCATGATTGAGCCCATACTGAAGTAAATGACTCCATGTTTTGCATTGTCAAGTATTCTTTGCAGATTCTGCAAACAAGATAGAAAGATTTTGTGAACAATAAATAGGTACGTAAGTACTTACTTAACTTCTTATAGTTGCTTTTTGTAAATGTAAAAACTAGTATGTATAAAAAAATTCAGACCCACCATAGTCAGTCATAATCATTTCAGCTCATGATACCTATAAGCGAATGAAGTGACAAAAATAGGGTTGGGAACTCCTTCGGCCATAATTACACGTATCTTATCTCAGTACCATGACATAATGGTTTGTGATATCCTAAAGTTCATCTCAAATCACTTAAAATAATTATAAATTATTCTAGCACCAATAAATTATTCAAAATTTAATAACCTCCGGTAACGGTTTGGTCTTCTCATCGATATGGTATCCTCCAATCGGCTTATAAATTTGTGGAAGCCTCGTCGCCTGTCCCATTGATACGTGTGAATTTCCAAGTATCAGAGATGCGTTGTATCTCAGTTCAGAGAAAGAAGGTGCAACCCTTCCTCTAGCCTCAATGAGAGGAGCAATCATATTGTTGTATCTTCGAGTTTGAAGAAAAGGCGCTAATCTGAAAATAACAACGAGTTTTATATCTAAACGAGTCAGTATTCTCCACTTTATATGTCCGGAAATAGCATGCAGTAGCTTGTCTGTATAAGAACCAGCATGATCTGCTAAGCCAAAATGTTAGCCTACCGTTGATAAAAAAAAACGTTTAAAACGGGGAAAATTGCGTATAGTATGTATAGGCATTTTATGATTGTGTACACCGTATGACTAACTAGTCATAAGGACGGCGATGCGCGCTTCGTAACCATGGCATCTTCTTTTACTATATACATTTATAATTTTGCTCTGCAGTAATATCCACGTGTGTTACTTGACACTACTCTAATATTATGATCTTTATATTATACGTAGATAACTATCATGTCACGCAAACGATCGAAATATCTAAAGAAATTCCTGTTTGAAGAATTTGTTACCGCAGAATCATTATAACTAATATTTTCCATCGTATAAGTGACATATGTTATTATTAACTTACATCTCCCTAACTGCTGCCATTTTGATGGTATTCCAAAGTTCTGTAACTCGCTGCTGAAAGGTGAATGGTGGGCTAGCTTCAACAATGTATCCTTCATAAGCGGGATTAGTATACTCGTCGACCAGGTTGAGGATCATCCAATGTGGTTCCATAGTAGAGAACCAAATGAGGCTAGCGTTGTATAAGCTAGCAAGTCTGGAAATTCAGAATTAGCAGATTTTAGCTCATAAATATGCATAAAGGAATATTAATAAATAGAGATGCTTGCAGTTATATCGACATATTTCTCCCCATTCCAAAAACAATTCATTTTACTTCCTCCAAATACCTATCTATTCTATTTTTACAGCTTATTGTCGTTCCTAATAAAAATGGGAGGCGAGTCTCATGTACGTCCTCCCATCGCTTAGCAAACCCTGCTTCACGCATAGTCGCCTATCCCTTTTTTCTCACAGAACATTGTGTGCGGTGCATCAAAAAGCGGATCTCTTCCTTTCAAGAAGCTAGTGTCTTCTTCTATCTTTCTGACTTAATGTGATCAAGCGGTTTGGGCTCTACATTGTCAATCAGGACAAAGCTTATTCTATTTATATGTTTTATACCCACAACTTATTGTGACAAGGTTAAAAACACATAACTATTAATTATGCTTATAATTATATCGTCTGATTTTGTAATCTAATTCTTAATGTGTAACGGACATAAGAAATATGGTATAGGTTCAAACTTATTTACGTATTCAATAATGGAGTATACATAATTAATCTTACCCAGAGTACAACTCGTTATACATCCATTCAGCGATCACCAAGTCGAAGTGCTGGGTCGGATCTCGCAGTACTTTCATTACATTTTCATGTTCCACCGTTGAGGTAGATAACACATCAAACATCAGGAAGTAAATTGATTGGTCCCCACTTGCACCGTGATTTGCTTCTAACAGCTTTGTTATGTTCATTCGGTCAGCAATGTCTATTAGGTATGACAAAAAAAAATTAATAAGTTATTAAATTAACCGCTGCTTTGAGCCTCGGACCAACTAACTAGCAAAATAAATGTTGTACGCTTGACCAAATTGGTTTAGAGTTTGTTAGGTATATAGGGTGAATTCTGTGGGTATCACTTGCATATTTGACAAATTATTTTGATCATCATCATCAACATCAGCTTGCTTTAGCCCCTGTGACGTGTAATTCAACCCATTGATTCTGACGAGCTTTTCTCATCCAATTGCTGCCGGCCGGCCGCTCAGCGCAAGTCTCCCATCCACATAGTCCTAGGGCGCCTTACACTATACTACGTTTTCCAAGTTGCTGGTAATCTAATCAGTCATGCGGCTAAAATAATCTGACCAGTGCCACTTTAGTTTGCTCTTTAATAATAAATATTGAATATAACTGAAGTGGTTGCCTGTTCGGGAGCGTAAAAATATAAGAATTCTGTGTCTTCTCTTCGCAGTACTTAAAGATCCGCACTCCCCTACATACTTAAAACAAAGATTTCGGTTCCTCAAGGACACTCATGATCGGCAGCTAAGGTCATCAAATAAGCTCACTCTCGCCCCTCCTCAACACCGCACTTCTTTCATGGACAAGTCCTTCGCTGTCATTGCGGTAAGGTTATGGAACGCGTTACCAGATAACATCCAAAATGCCAGAGACAAAGTTAGCTTAAAACGGGTAGCTACTGAATATTTTGTTAAAAAAGTTTACTCAATGTAATATTGACCCCATCATTTTTCCTATAAACGATGCTGTTTATGATCTCTTCTATGTTTTTATTCACAACATCATTTTTATTCCATTAACTTCAGATTACCATTTTATAGAATGAAAGTATGTATTAAGTATGTATTATGTTTATTGTGTAGATAGGTTACATAATATTTGTGTATTATATTTGTATGTATTAGTTTATTTATTATCTTGTATATTATTTGTATCTTGTATTTGTATTACGTTGTAACAACTTAGTAGTCCTAGATAATTTAAGTATATATTAATGTCCCAAAATTGTTATCTCTAATTAATAGCCGCGCACACCCACATTTAAATTATACGACCTGGAGGACTGGTAGACAATGCTATTTAGCATTAAGTTCATCCATGTACACCTTTGTGCTAAACTATTAAATAAATAAATAAATAAATAACCAATCAAGCTGTTTAATAATATGCCGCAGTCTTGAATAAATAGATTGAAAATAACTGGGAGTACCTACCATCCGTCACATTTATATGTGAACTGACATCGATCTCGTGCAGTTTTGGATTAGTATGATTTTTTGGATATGGCGTTATGTAAGTAACCTGAAAATGAAAGAAAATAGTAATTTACCTAAAATTTGCTCATCAGGGTAAAATTAAATATTATGTAGGTAGTAACTATAAAATATTTCTAAATCTGATACTTCAATGATATAAAGTTTTAATTCTGAAAAAAAGTTACTTAACGGGGCAGAGTAGGTATGAATATCTACCACGCAAAAACACACACATAGACACAAACACACAAAGTTTTCACACACATTTATTTTTTTAATTATAAGTACCTCGTGTCCAGCATTCAGCAGATGCTTGACGATGGCTTCTGCGAGGATTGAGTGGCTTTTGCTTGGTAACGGACTAATCATCAGGATTTTGTACGCATTACATACGTACAGAGTTTCAAGCATAGCTAATAATAGTAACAACACAGTCTTCGTCATTTTGTCTGAAAATAATATGAACAACACTAACTTCAACATTACTAAAAAGTTATTATTTTTTAGGTAGGTACCATATACTGGCAAAGTATATTTTATTTATTCTCTGAACTGTAAACTAACTATAATATTATACTGCATTACCATCATATACCATCATAATGGATGACGGTGATAAGAGGCAGGTGCACCCGCACCTGCCTCCATTGGCTGTTTCGTTAGTTCATCCTTTCCCCTGTCTTTTCTCTCTCTAGTCAGCTAGTGTACATTATGATACAAGTGTGCTATGTAATATTGATCATAACACTCGAGGTGGTATCATACGCACAAGCTGCAGATGAGCACGATAAGGGAGCCGAGACAATGATTAATGCAAACACATTTCATACGACTTTTTCATCACATTTGCGAGGAAAACAGACTCGTATTATTATTAAATTTTGTAGAAAAGGGCGTCGAAAAAAAAGGCGCGAATAAAATCAATAAGCAGCTAATTATAAAAAATCTAAAATATAATAAAGCTAATATTTTCGTATTTACAACGTAACTTATTGTCACTAATGTACAACTGATTTATTTATCAAAAAAATGTGTAAAAAGTACTATTGAATTTAAGCCACATAATATTATTTTTTGCTAAAATGATTACTACACTTAAACTGTATTATCCGCTTAAATTAAGAATTCTTCGTCTATATTGCACAACCAGCTCTAAGTAAAGTACCTATACCTTGCAGCGAGATACAAACTTAACTGAATCGGGATATCATAAAACGTAAATGCAGTAATGTAAAGTAAAAAGCAATTAGGAGCCTAAAACGTTGTAATAAGATCGACTTTACGAACAACAGTGATGAAAAATATGTATACTGTACTTACATTATGCTTTAATTTAATAATGGTGCACAAACAAAACTGTAGTAACACCTATTATATTTTCTCAATTTAATAACAAACACAACCACGTGAGCGACTGTCAGGATTTGAGTTTCGGTTGATACACTCGTGTTCAATAGGTATTTATAATTATACTATTGCCGTGAGTAGTTTTATATTAGAGATTTTGTTTATATTGGAGCTCGAATCTCTGATGAATGATTAAGTTTATGATAGCAAAGCCTATATAATATACTTACCTATGTATGATGCAACGATGTCTGACTGTTGAATGTTCTTGGATATCGCCGTGATTAGGTACCTGATAGACGGATAGATAATACATACTCGTAAGGCGTGCTAAGTCCTCACCTATTTTTAATCGCATGGTAAAATATCGTTACCTTTCTTCCACCTAACACTGCTATTGATATTTATATTTATTTATTTATTATTTATTTATTTTATAGTAGATGTATTTATGTGTTATGTAGGTATTTACATAACATGAGTGCACATAAAAAATATATATGTATATGTAAAATTGGTTAGGTAGTGTATAGAATATATATTTATTATATAATTATTATTTTATTATTATTATTGTTGTTGGTATCACTTACATTAAATACTAATTTTATTATCAAACAGATTTTCTACTGAGTCAATTTTCCATTTATTGTTATTTTAAATTTGTATTAATTCTATTTATTATACTTATTGTACACCACCGTCTGCTCCTACTTCATCTAATTACTGTCCATCCAAAGGTTGTCTGGAAGAGATCGCTTTTAGTGATAAGGCCGCCCATTGTCATACCTACTTTAAGTCGTTATGTACATATCATTAATTAATTTTGTGGTATACAATAAAGAGTTTTTGTATTGTATTGTATTGTATTGTATACTCGTATAAAGTAACTGAGCCTACTTACGTACGCGTAAATAATATCAATGGTCTATACCGTACCTGCAAGTCAGGTTTACATCTACATGGGAATATGTCCACCGCATGATTTTAGTAGTTTAGGTGGAACGTTTCACTAGCGCGGCAAATTCAAATTTTGTGAAAATATTTATTAACTGAATTTACTTACGAAAAATCTGGCTAAACATATCATGAATAACATAACAAATATTCAATAAAAATATCATATTTATCCAAACAAGATTTCATAAATACAACGGTACCAAAGTTTTTTTTCTTTCTATAGGTAAGTTTTATGTAGGAAAACTTGTTTGGATTAGTATGATGTTTTTGATGTACATTTCTATAGTTATGAAATGAAATGAAATTTATTTGCTTAAACATAATTATGTCAATAGATAATGATGTTACAAAATTGATGTCCAGTTATGTTTTACCTTAAAATAAGGTATGCAAATATTATTAATACAGGCATAGACTAGTATTACAAAATAAGTAAATAATAAAAATCAAAAGAATGCAAAGTTAACAGAAACTAATATAAAAGGTACCCATAAAAATTTGTCATTCATTAAAATTACACACTATTTCGCTTATACTATAAGGTCATAATTACATTAGAAATCATTAGAAATCTACGAGTAAGAGGTATAAATCTACTACGTACTAGAGAAGCTATTTGAAGCACAAATAGTTGCCATTTTTTGGATAATTAAACTAAAATCCGCTACAGCGCTTTACGATATTAAATCGTCTAACCAACGATCCCAACATGCAGCGCTAGTGCAATGGCTCATTCGGATCATAATTTTTACTGCTATTCACAGCTGCACATGCAGTCACTTTGAGTGCCGAGCTTCGTATGAGCGAGAAGACGCTGGCCGGCTTATTTGCAGTGATTGACAGTGCAAGTTAGAGTCCTGTCTAGTGTATACATAAAAGTCTTTGAGTTTAGCCAGATTTTTCGTGAGTAAATTCAGTTATCTAAAAATGTCAATATTGTTAATAGAAATGTGAAGAATGAAAGTGTTATATATAGACCACACACAAGAAAAATGCCTTTGAGAACATCGAATTATTAGCTAGATATTATTTTTACTTTCTAATCTAGTAGCCATGTTCAATTAGGCTACAAAAACTTTATACGTATGTAGAGCAAGTGTATCTTTCTTCCATGATTAGTACCTAACGTTTGTGTCAATGATTAATGTAAAATGGATGTGAAGTTGTTACTGACATTGTTATGCATAAGTACATAATATTGAATGCCCGATGTGAGTCCATCACGCCGAAACTATCGAATGGATTCAAATGAAATTTGGCATGATTTGAGTTCATATTACGAAGTAGGTTATAACTACTTTACTAATACTACTGATACTTTTAATACCGTATTTCAGCACGGTTCCCGCGGGTGAGGGGATGAAAGTAAAAATATGTACTTATTTGTAATTAATTTACGCGTAGTCCAATTTCATTCATTCTTTTTTTGTTGAAAAGGGAGTATTTCAAATATTATCCCGTAAATATTTCAAGGTCGTCGGTTTGGAGGTTCAGAAATTACAGACATTCCACATTCAGTATTAGGTCCAAAGCCACTCCTATCCTCTACTATAGGAAAGAGAGAAGGGCGGGGGGAAAAAATAAGGGAAAAGGATGAATGGATGAAGGTGAAAGACCTGTCTACTTTCACCGTTTCATGCATTCATCCTTTTCCCTTATTTTTTCCTCTCTTCCTTCTCTCTTCCTTTAGACTGAGATAAGGTGTAAAACTAGTTAACCCGTGTGAAGCCGGGGCGGAACAGCTAGTTTATTATAATAAATATGTAGATCTAGGTACCTATAGATAACGAGTTTTGGTGTGACGAGTTGACGACCACTCGACCAGCCGGCAGTAAGGCTTTTTCATGACTCACGTCATGAAATAATTAGCAACATTTTAGTCACGAATGAATCATTACTGACATGCTGATAATTATTTCATGACTTTATACAGAGGTTATATTTTGAAAGTATTTTTTTACGATTAACTATTATACCTAAATAGTTGACCCGCCCCGGCTTCGCACGGGTTAATTAGTTTTACGCCCTAACCCTGTTTATGGGTAAGAGGGAAGCGAAAGGGAAAAAGATAGGGGAAAACGATGAATGGACAGGCCGGCGAAGGCGGGTTAGGCTTCTGCCTTATTTCGCCTCATCATCATAACCATCCTTCAGGATGAGTATAAATAAAAAACAGTACCTACATGCTTTATTATTTATTTAATTTTTATTTATACTAACTAAAACTAAGTATGTGTTTTAATCGCGAGAGTTTATGAAAAGTAATAAAAGTATAGACGCAGTTGGACTTACTAATGGAGAATCCGCAAAATTGTTTGTAGTGAACTAAATATTTATGATGTACCTTTTTTTAATATACAGGATGCAATTTAATTCATTAGCATAAATTGATTAATCCTTTATTGATGATTAGTAAAAGGTAATGAGTATGCAAATGAAAATAATTTCTAACGAAAATTATGATAATTGCCGCGGTGCCTAACATAGGTGGCAGGAATGATTTTGATACTGTTAAAAGTTTTTTTTACCTTGTATGTAATAATTAAAAACAGTACCTACTTAATTATTTTAATTTAATTTTGTACTGTAGCAGTCGTTTAAGTAAGTTATCCCATTTTTTGTAGTTATTATAAATACCAAATCAAAGCGTTAGTTTCAAAAATTTTGGTCCATACGTGACCGGTGTCAGGAGTGGGTACCTAGTTTCAAAGGATGCTAATGAATTCAATTACACCCAGTACATATATATACATGATACGCTTTTATTATCCCGTATGTGTATAACATAGATAAAAAAAACATGTAGTGGCACAAGCGTATAGGTATATAATAACTATTTTATGATGGGTACCTATATCTATCTGTACAATGTTTCTGTAGACAAATTTATCTTAGATATGAATCTGTTGTGATAAGTTAGATTGATAATCTAAGATCAATTTGTGGTTTCAACCCTTCAACCACAGTAGGTATTTCATAGCACGGTGTAACCTAGTATGAATACTCGTTCTACACTCACGTAACTTTAGTAGGTCTATTTATTATGTATATCCAAATCAATAGTTAAATACTGAGTAAATGCGTGATTAAATAACGTAAAATGTTGAACCGTAGCCTGTGTGGTCCCGGTTTGCGAACAGGACCACTCCATCTCTTCCAGTGCGGGTTCCGTAAGAGCCGGCTAAGAGAATGTCCAGGCAATGGGCACTGGGCAGCAGCATTCTCCTCGGTACATTAAAACCTTCTGCAATCACCAAGCCGCCTGCCAAGCGTAGTGATTATAGCAAACCTTCCCTATGATAAGCGTCTAAAGTGGCGTTTTATGCCTGTTTTATGCCTGGGGGAGGCCTATATTCAGCAGTGGACGTCTTCTGGCTGATGATTTGTGATGATGTACTTTTTCTAGTTATTTTGATTAATAACCAAACTACTCAACCAATTGAATTTTGATAGTTTCTATAGGGCTGATCTTAATGTATAATAGGTATACTTTCAAATAAAAAAGGAGTTTCATAATAAGTTTATAAATGACGGAGTAGAGATAGATAGATAGCAAACATCAAAAGGTATGAGGTATGAGGTAGCAAACATCAAAAACACCCGAACTTAGAACCTGTTTTTTTAAGACGGTTGAAAGCTTACTGTGGGACACTTCCCATTTCAGCCAATTCTTTCAGCATTACCCGGGTTTTTATTTGTAGGCTAAATGCACTTTTCTCGTGGAAAAAAATTAATGTTAGTGCGTCGGTAGAGCACCTAATCAAACATCCGCCTGCTACGTGGCTGTTACCGTAGCCACGGGATGACAGAGCTGCCGAGCGTTCAGATAATCACCACGCTTGGCAGGCGGCTTCATGATCGCAGTAGACGAACATCTACACTGAGGAGAATGCTGCGACCCATTCCCTGGATATTCCCTTTTTCGCCTTCTACGGCACCCACGGGAAGAGATGGGGTGGTCCTATTCGTGACCGGGACCACACGGTGCCAATGCTATTCCACACATAACATAATATAAAAAGTCATTGGTGATGTGGGGTCAGGTGGAGTTTCAACCAGGGTGCGTTGGATTGAATACCACGCGAGTGACAGCTTAACCACACTCGCTCTTGCTTACTTTATTTTAAGTAATAAATATTTATAAGGAGATTGAGTAAAAATCGGTAGATAAAGTTAAAAATATTGTTTGCGTACTGTCAGATGTGTGGTGCAATTTAATTTGTCAGACATGATGTGAGGGAGAATGATGCAATTTTTTCCTCTCTTGAAAATAAGGAGGCGTCTGATGTCACATCTGGTTTTTCTGGAACGTGGATGGATGAAACAACTTTTTGATAAGTGGTTTATAGGTACAATATTAGATTTTTTTTGTTTAGGGAAAAGAACAACCGCATTTCGCTGTTGAATTTTTAAAGTTAATCCACTTAGATACTAATTTTTTCCAAATTAAATTTATTAATTAATTATTATTAATAAAATAAATAAAATTAATAATAATTAATAATTAATGTGTTGTAGCAATAAGACTACAGAATGATCATAGCAGCCGTTACCTGCATGAATTCTGTAGTTTTACAAGGGGAGCCGATGGATGCAGGAGGCGAGCAGCCGCTCAAGGTGGCGCTCTCTGGGGGAGGCCTATGTTCAGCAGTGGACGTCTTCAGGCTGTTGATGATGATGATGATGACAAGAAATCTTAAATGTTATCTTATGTGTTATGTTATGTTGTTATGTTGTGTTGTCATTAGAGCTATTCGTCTCTCTACATAGACATACACAGCTTTATTTTTACAGTATTTATTTATAAATCATCACAAAATTGTTTTACTTAACGATTTATGATTAATTGCAGTATCACCTGCTTAGCGCAAAATTTGAATCATCAACAGGTATCGAACCCGGATCCATTCGTTGCTAAAGATAGGGCAGCTACCGTCACAGTGATTTATTTTATTTTTCACCTTTTACAGTCAACTTTTCAGGGGAATAGTGACCCAGTATCTGACAAGCTGAACAGAACTAAAGTGAACTATAGCTCTTAGAATTAGCAAGTTAAAATGGCAATGGGCAGGTCACATCGCTCGCAGAACTGTCAACCGATGGGGATGAAAGGTTCTCCGACTGACCGACGTGAAGCGACGATCTGGTGAAAACCGCGGAGAACCGATGGATGCAGGAGGCAAGCAGTCGCTCAAAATGGCACTCTGTGGGGGAAGCCTACGGAATGGATGTCTTCAGGCTGATGATGATGATGATGGTGGTGGTAATGATGATGATCATCATGATGGAGCATCATGATTCATCATGATGCTCCATCGTTGACCACATCGTTACTTACTATAAGGTGAGACAGTAATCAAATGCGGATTTCAATCCCGGTCGTGACTCAATTTTTTTTTCTTTTACTTTAATTTGTTTTCTTTTTGTTATCAGTCTTTTTGAATAGAAGTTGTCTGAGTACTTTTACGTACACAAACCTAAGAGCAACTACTACTAATACAATGAGAGCTAAAAGATCAAGATACATCTTCTGGTACCAGGAGACCATGAGTGCTGGGGAGCGCATGTGTGGCGCCCCGCGGGTCTTCACAACGTGCTCTACCCAGTGAACTATCTCTGCTCCAGGCTTGACGGGCCGGTGGTGGAAGATAAAAGAAAGCTCTTTCACTTTCTCTTTGTATCTGTAAATAACAAGTTAGATTTTTTTCAAATTTATATCAAATAAGGGCGTCGAGATATCAGATTGTTTTTGCTTGTTAAATTACTTATAGCTGCTAATTATGAAACAGTTACAACTGATACCCTCATGTCACCACGGTGGCATGGGACGGGAGGCCCATGCCACCGTGGTGACCGGGTTGCGCGCGGGATCGGCCGTGACGAATTACCCAAAAATTTAAAAATGGTGCTAAATATCTATGGACACGAGGTATATTTCGTAGCACAAATATTTTTTCTACGCCTAGTAACCCCAAACTAGGCCTGTCAATGCAATTAGCTACACAATCTGTCTCTGTTGAATTGCATTTTGCAATGCTGACTAGATGTAATCATTGAATCATTTTATGACTTTTATTTTTATGGTGTGGAAAGTAATATTACCTACTTATATAAATAAAAATAGCACATGATAAATTCTCGAGTGTCACACTGGTGTAACTATGAAGAAAAAATGCTTCTGTTCCACACTGGTGTGACTGTTCCACCCTTGTGTGACTTTCCACTGTGGTGTGACTGTGACAAAATGGTGTGATGGTGACTTTGGCCCCAAAATATTCTTTAAACGTTGTGGTACCACAATACAAAATACCTATGATAAAAGATAAAATTACACGTACTTTGGATTACCAAGGACTTCCTCAATTTCATCTTTCAAATCTTTCGCAACAGTAGGGGACGTCTTCAGATCTACTTTCCTCGCGAAGCCTTTGCTGATCGCCTTATCAATGTTGTTGAACTGGTCAGCAAATACGGGGAGTCCAATGATGGGAATACCGTAATGAATGGCTTCCGTTGCAGAGAGAAGACCACCGTGTGTAATAAAGAGGACACAATTTGGATGAGCTGAAATTTTGTAATACATAGATTGACTTTAATCTTCGGAGAAATTCTTTTCACGTGCGGGATTACGTCAGTGCACATGCATAGCTTATATATATTAAAATTAATCTGTTATTATAATTAAGTAAACACGTAAAACTGATAAATTTGGAAGATTAATAGCAGGATCAACAAAAGATTTTTAATGTTTTGTAGGAGTAATACAGCTGTGAACGCCTTTAGCCCCATCTTCATTCTTCATCAGCCTTGGCTGAACATTATTCGGTTACCGACTCCACATCCTGCCATCACTAGGTAGGTCTTTCTAATTGAAATACATAGTGTCTTGCCAACTCCAATTTATAAAATATCATCCGGGGTTCGATAGTTCCTTTTTTATGTAAACGAATGACGTGACGAGCTAGTCGTTTGGCTAATGCTAAGCGTCACGACCACCCATTACAGATTGCAGTGTCACTCGGAAATCTAAATTAAAGTTTCGCGTGACACTCGCACTGCGCACGTCATCCTAAAAAAGATTTCTAGATCTAGATCAGTTCTTATGTCTCCTCCTTCTAAGTTCCTGCTGTAGTAGCCCAATTATTTTACATGATAAGCCGGAAGACGTCCAGTGCTGCTGCCACATACCAGTTGTTCGATATTAGACAGATTCTCCATTGATTGGATTGGATTGGACAGTTGCGAAGCTCGGCAGACTCTCTATTCGACAGATTTCTCCCCATAAAACGCCACTTTGGAAGCTTATAATAAGGGGTTTGCCATAATAACCACGTTTGGCAGGTGTCTTGGTGGTCGCAGAAGATTTTAATATACTGAGGAGAATTCCTAGGTTACCTTCTAGTTTTTTAATTACCATTTCTTCACTTCACTTCATCAGCCAGAAGGCATCCACTGCTAAACACAGGCCTCCCACATAAAACGTCATTTTGAACGCTTATCATAGGGGAGATGCCATAATCACCACGCTTGGTAGGCGGCTCGCTGAAAATTTTAATGTATCGAGGAGAATGCTGCTCCCCATTTCCTGGATATTCCCTTTGCTGGTTTTGCGGTACCCATGGGAAGAGATGGGGTGGTCTAATTCGCAAACCGGGAGCACACGGCGAAATTCTACATTTTTAATTAGCACCATTTCGTACTAACCAAGAATACTTTGTTGAGGTGCCCAATTCAAAATGTGCACATTCGCAGGTAAGTGAGGCAGCTGTTCTTCAAACTTCCATAGGACTATTTGCTTCAGCTTTCCAAACATGCTGATGATATCTTTCTTAACGTCATCTGGTAAATCTTTGCTCTTTATGAGTGAGCCCATACTAAAATAGATGACACCATTTTTTGCATTATCCATTATTCTTTTCAGATCCTGAAAGTCAGACATATACATCAATAAACTTTTGTCCGGAGGTACTGATTGACAGAAAACGTATATAACTCACAATGCTGGATTTCAAAAACTGATATTTGAAGCTTTCTGTATGCTTAAAGATGTAGGTACTAAGAAAGTGATTTTGAAAATGTATCCCCAATGGAGGCAACTAGGATGTTAAAGATTCTATGAACAAAAGCGGGTAAAGCCGCGGTATCTCACTGGTGAATTTATGAAAATTATGATTAACTCTAAATTATACATTAATTATAAAAGAATACTTGTTGAAATTATCCTAGTTATTATTAAAAACATACCCCTTTTAAAGGTACAACGTCCTCTTCAATATGAAATCCAGCGACTGGAATGTAGTTTACAGGTAGTCTGTGCGCTTCACCAAACGACACATGCGAATTTCCAATCATCAGAGATGCATTGTACCGCAACTCTTGAGGAGAAGGTGGCTCCATGCCTCTAGCCTTTATAATAGGAGCTATCATATTATTGTATGCCCTTGCATCAAAGAAATGGAAAATTCTGTAAAAATTAAAGATTGCTATAATATTTAAATTTTTGTTGCATTGCAACATGCGTCGATACTATGGCACCGTCCCATCTTCCCGAAACTAAAAATCAGGCTGGTAGCGCTGCTGCTAAAGCTGAAAACCTCAAACGGCGCAAATATGGAAGCCTTGACAGAGGATACATGTTTATGCCGTTTGGGGTAGAAACCATGGGACCGTGGGGACCAGGCGCTTTTAAAATATATAGGGACTTGGCAAAACTTTTGGTGGAGGCGACCAGTGACCAGAAGGCTGGCTCTTATTTTGCACAAAAAATCAGCATTGCCATACAGCGTGGCAATGTAGCCAGCGTTCTGGGAACATTCCCCTCCGCCAAGGGTCTTTTTGATAATTTATGAGTGTAAGATTATTTATATAAATTGTATTAAATAAAAAGATAATTATTAAATATAATATGGAAAAATAATATAATCCCAATTTTTGTTTTAAGTATATTGTGGTTACACAAGTAATTTATTCAAGTTAATTAATTAATGTAAGTATGTAAGATTTTTATGGTTTAATGAAATGAACTACGATGGCGCAAAGGAAAAGCGATGGTTTAGAAATTCTACATTTTTAAACGGGCATAGTGCTTAAATGCTATAGACTGGTCTGATAGCTCAGTTGGTAGAACCCTGCCTTCTGATCTGAGGTTGTAGGTTTGATTCCCGCTCAGGACAAACATTTGTGTGATGAAAGTTGATTTTTGTTCTGTGTCTGGGTGTTATATTGTATTCTATGTAGGTATGTATTTACAAACAAAAATCATCTGAGTATTGTATCAGTTATCTGGTTCCCACAGTACAAGCTATGCTTAGTTTGGGGCTAGATGGCGCTGTTTGAAATGTCTACGCATATTTATTTATTTATTTATATACTACAATAAAATAATACCAAGTACTACTAAATGCTATACTTATACAATTCATCAGAAAAATATGGATTTATAATGGATTTATATCATACTTTATCATACCTACGTATTTTTCTCATTTTGTTACTTTTGATTTCTTCATTCAGTTTTAACGTGTTTGCATATAGTAATTGTGTAAGCAAACCATTCGATTTGCTTTCATTACAACTAGATAAAGCTTTCATTTTTACGATTGTAAATGTCTTGCCATCAAAGATACGAGGTAAGTCAAGTGAAAGTATTTGCAAATGATTACTATACACAACAATATTGTTTTCAATAGGAAAAAACTTACGTCTCTTTATAAAAAGTAGTTTTTATCTGCGTCCAAAGTTCCATCGCTCTTTCCCAAAATGTAAACGGCAGAACGCTATCTGAGAGGAAATCACTGGCATACGCTGGATGCAACGGTTCATCTATGTACTTCAGGGCTAACCAGTGTGGCTCTAGAGATGTGACCCAAATGAGTGGAGCGTCGTAGATCTTTGCTAATCTGAAACGAATAAAGGTGGCAAATAAAATTTTATTCGTTTTGTAATTATTAAAACAAGTTTATATATTGCACCACAGAATTCGCCCTACATTCCACATTGACAATTATATTTGTTTTATTCGTTGGCTAGCGATAGTGACAGAGTTTATAGATTTCCTGAGGCAAACTGATGTTCCTCCTCGTTACCAAATGCAACATTAGAGGCTATATTTTAAAGTTAAAACGTTTCTTCATGCACAAAAATTAATCAAAAAATATTTTTGACTAACCCCGACGGTTCAAATCTCGGTCTCAAGGTTACTCAAAATTCTTTTTTGATAAGTTTCTGTGCACGAAGAGACCCGTTTTTACTTTATAATATGAGTTTAAGTCGCAAAAGTTTAAAAAGTGTTTTAGAGGGTATGCGTACCCTATGACACAACATAATTTCTTGCACGACATCAAAATACCGCATACTATTTACAAGCTATAGCTTGGTATTAATGACTTGTCACATGTAATTGTGATTGTAGGAGTAGGAATATTTTTGTGAATAAATATATATTTATAACATGACTGCACATGGGTAATTTAATTGCTTTGTGTCAATTACTATATTCTTTAATATTAAAACAGTTCAGTTGCTAATTGAGTTGTAGTCCAATCTATATTTGTTCAAAATGGTCTATGCCGTATTTTTAGAGCGGGTAACACCGAATTTAGTTATGAGTGTCATAGTGACGGCAGACTGGCCCTTTTTGCACAACTGGCCAAGCGCGATGCACACGCACAAAACCATTGACTCTAAATCAAATTGTATTTGAGTAATTTTATGATATTCCGAATAGAATAGAATAGAATAGAATATAATTTATTGCCGAATGTAGTACAAATAGTTGGTATTATGAGTAAACTGTCCGTACATTCTACCACGACAGTGGTGTGCAAATTGAAATTTTAAACAATAAATTTATAGAATATTAGATTACATTATGTCAAGCAGTCATTATAATTATGTGAGATAAAAATATCGTACCGAGCAATTGAGTATCAGATTCATTAAAACAGTGTTTGTTTGCAAGTTCCTTAGTGTTATTTTTAAATAACCTACACGTGCACGCGCACCATAGATAACCTGTACCCAGAGATAACGGATACGCCTCCCGAAATATCACCTCGACTTCCTGACGATCTGTTATATATATAAATTATGTGGTTTGGACATTTCAACTACCTACAGTTAGATTCGTATACCATCGCCTCTAATCTGTTTGAAATTGTTTTTGTCTCTTTCGTTTCCAAGTTTTTAATAGGTATCAATTGTAAAAGAGTGAACTTTACTTTCAGTTGTAAAAAAGTGAAGTTTTCTTACTATTTTCTGATCAATAACTCCGTAGTTATTGAACGGGACTTTATAGATACTTTCCTTATCAGATTGACTGATCGACTTATATTCTAATCATGTCTAGAATTATAGAAATTTCAGGTTTATGAAATTCTTACCCACTAAACAAGATCTCATTAAACATCCAATCAACGATGACTACATCGAAGTGTTCATTTGGATCGTTCAGCAACCGCTGAACGTTTTCGTTTTCGATGGTCATGGTACTGCTTACGTGCATACCAACCATTATGATCTCGTGGTTCATGCCCGATGAACTCTGCATCGATGATAACTTCGTTCGATCTTCTGTAATGAGAAATTCCTTTTAAAGACACATGTATAACAGAAATCTGTATAAATGTCTCTAGTGCGTTTATGAAGAAAGGAAACACCTAACATTTTACTTCCTTGTACCAAATGATGGATGCAAGTCAAACTCGCGGCCCGCGGGCCTGACATTTATCTGCATGCAGATTCAGCGTATTTCTTTGCGGCACGATCCAATTTTTTAAACCTTTCATAAAAACAAGCTTCGCAATTTCATATAACAAGTATACCTACCGATAAAATGAGAAGACTTCTAGTAGCATTTTTCAAGGATTTTTTAAGGTTTTTCTCCAAAATTTTCGTTGTCTGGGTCTTTTTTCAATCGACATCGATTTAGCTCTCAATTGCTTGCAGATAAATGTCAGAAATCAAAATTGAAACAAAAAATCATTTTTTTTAATTTGCGGCCCCCCCTGTTTCTGTGGCAGGTACATATTATGTATGCGGCCCATCAATGACTTTCAGTTTGACATGCCTGATGTAAGTTTTAATATGCTTATGGTTTTTTTATATATTTAATATGCTATATGTGCTATTCATCTATGATTAATTAGGTATACTTTTGTAATAGTATGATAGTACATCATAGTACCTACATTTATAACAACTGTAATTTAGTAAGTTATACCTGTACAACTAATAATTACGTTATATTAAATTATAATTGTTGTTAATATTCCAAATACACATAGTAAGGAGCGTAGTTTACGTATAAAAAAACGTCGATGACTTACTTGGTATCATCTTAAAGTTGTCGGTGACGTCAATCTGTCTCAAATTTGGATGAGTATCGTTTTTTAGAAACGCTGTAATATAAGTGATCTGTAAAGAAACAACTACTAGAAAAATATGCTATAGGTACTATAAATATGGGCCATCATTTTAATGATTCTGCAATAGTAGGTAGTTATTGGGCATTCTATTCCACTTTTCGCTCGTTCCTCGCTCCAAGTTGGAATAAAATACCCAATAACTAAAAAGGAAAAGGTTTAGATGAGTTAATAAACTAGACCACTAACCTTACATTGTTATGTTCGAACGTAGTTTCTCTTTCAGCATCCTCGTAGTACAAATAACTAGTCACTCACTCACTTGGTCTAAAACAGTCTATACCATATCGGAATTATCAGAACTTGACAGATTACTATACTACCAGTGTAATGTGAAATGATTTGTCGCTTTTGTCAACAACTGAGTACTAGACCCAGTGTCAACACCCAAATAACCGAAACTGTATCAATTTGAAATTTTATTTGGTGCTGGGTACTCAATATAACTATCCCCAGAAACCTAACTTGGTTCAATGGAACTTGTCAATTAATGGGTACTACATTTCCTTTTCCCAAAATCGACATCAGAAAAACTTCCTGCACAAGGAATTTTAATCGTGTCTTACACTGGGTACTCAATAACTATCCCCAGAGACCTGATTTGGCTCTAAAACACTTTAAAATTTCTTTCACATCAATTTCTGGGTACTACATTTCCTTTCCCCAAAATCAACATCAGACAAACTTCCTGCACAAGGAATTTTAATCGTGTCTTACACTGGGTACTCAATAACTATCCCCAGAGACCTGATTCGGCTCTAAGACACTTTAAAATTTGTCTCACATCAACTACTGGGTACTACATTTCCTTTCCCCAAAATCGAGATCAGAAAAAACTTCCTGCACAAGGTATTTTAGTCGTGTCTTACACTGGGTACTCAATAACTATCCCCAGAGACCTGATTCGGCTCTAAGACACTTTTAAAATTTCGCTTATCATATCAAACACTGGGTACTTTTTTCTCATTTTTCTTTCCCCAGAGCTGACGCTGGAAAAGCATATAAAACGCACCAAGAAAGTTTTCTCATTCATTTTCATCAACACATTTTCCAGTATATTAAGGTTTACCAATCGACTTGTCATTTCACAAACGGGTACTGCACTAAATCCCCGCACACGTAAGATAGTTTGTTAATGCCAAAAATATCATAAAATTCCGTATATGATATTAAACATACTTGCACTTTTTATGTTTTAAACAATTACACTGTTTCACTTACAAAAGGTAACTGGTCTGGCTCCGTGTCAGAGTTTGCATCGTTAGCAAAAAGTACGAACATAGCGACGACAGACGAGCGCCCGCGCACTTCGACCTTCTCCCCTCGCTCGCCTGACGCTGGGAAAATAACATTCCAGGCAAGTAGCGAGTGTGGGTTAGTAGTAACCTGTGCGGCTTTCATAAACAGATGCAGGCAGGTTTGACTCCCACCAACTTTTGCAATTGCTCATATAACGATGTATGAAATCATCGTGAGAGACCCAGCATGGTTTTAGGGTTCCGTACCCAAAGGGTGAAACGGACTCTATTACTAAGACTCCGCTGTCTGTCCGTCTGTCTGTCTATCTGTCCGTCTATCACCAGGCTGTATCTCATAAACTGTGATAGTGAGACCGTTGAAATTTTCACAAATGATACCTATTTATTAATTTAGTAAAAATACCTATTATTTTGTATTTCTGTTGCCGCTATAACAGCAAATACTAAAACAACAGAATAAAATAAATATTTAAGGGGGCTCCCACACAACAAACGTGATGTTTTTGCTCGTTTTTATAGATAATGGTACGAAACCCTTCGTGCGCGAGTCCTACTCGCACTTGACTGGTTCTTCTATCCATCAACCTGCGGACGTATTAACTAACTCGCAACAGGTTTGCAACAGGCGTAAATTGCGCGATGATTGCTGTCATGCATCATTAGTGGTGTCGAGCATGTATGCTTCGCTACTGCTGTTGCTATGCTACTGCTGTTGCGTTGCTGTTGCAAATTTTACGTAATTACCTCGCCGTACCTTTATAGCATGGTAGATTATGGTCTATACTCCCTCGATGTGAGATAAGGCCAGTAGTGAGAATGTATTCAGTTGTTGTATGTATACCTTTTAGGGATTTGGGTACAGAGGGAAAGAAATAGGTACCTACTACTTCACTCTAATATTTCTCACGGGACACACGAGAATGAGTTGTTATGTCAGCAGTAAAGTAGATCCGTGTCTTTATATTTATGGAAATGTCAACAATAGCAAAATATTATAATGTGAAATACGAGTTTACGTATCTATGTGTGCAGGTACCTATGTCAGCACTTTCCTTTGTAAAGGTGAAATACTACTGTTCATTATTTGAATTTCCCTGTAAAATTGACGTATGAGTTTTATGATGGTAGTATTTAAGTACTTTAGCAACAATAGAAATTGCATTGAATTTCGATGATCTAATTTACGACTTAAGCTTTTTTGATATTGTCGCATATTTCCCGTATAAAATCGGTTTACACCAACTTTTTTCATTATTTCGAGTTCTGTAGTGATTCAGTGCGATATAGTGAGTCATCGAAGAAAACCAAGGTGTCACGCTGCTGCTACATCTGTAAAATCACCGATAAATCATTAACATGTAAGTGAGTATAGCCAGCCTGTTATAATGTATAACTCTTAAATTCGTCTTAGATGATTTGTGTAGTAATTAAATCTTGCTTATATATTACAGGTCTGACTCGGAATCAGAGAGAGGAATTGTAAGCGTGAGTGCTGACAAGAAAAAGGAAAAAAGGCACCTCAGGCTAGCGGCAGCGCGAGCAGCACCGCAGCCAAAAAAAGAAAATCTGCCAGCACGCAAAGGTAATCATAATAATATTAACATTTCCATTATTGATAAAATTATCAGTTATTTTGTTTAGCATTACCTAATTCTTATGTGAACGGTTGAAATTCGACTTCGTTTTTTGTGATGACCTGATTAGTGATTTTTCTAGTATATTGTGATTCTTTGGATATCTATACAGGTACAAATAATACTTTAAGGTTTCTAGCTAAAATTCAATATGTAAGTAGATATGCAATAACTTTATTATTATTTTGCAGTGGTCGCAAAAGGGCGCAGCCAGCCCGTGTGGACATATTTGGACTAGGCGATACGGATGTAGAGGAGGTCGTGGAGCCAGTAGCAGTGAAGAATGCATTAAAGTCAACATTCGTGAACCGTGTGGCCAGCGGATCTCAGCGTCGCGTCGCAGATACTGGAGGTGAATTCTACGTGGACCTCAAGGTATACAACACTGTGGATGTGGAATCCACCGTGCCGGAGGATAGGTGGAAAAAAGCTTTAGTTCGGACCACGTTCAGGGTTGCCGAAGACTCACCTCAGTGGGCGAAGCTTCAAGCTTTAGTGCGAGAAGCTCACAAGCTTTTTGAAAGCTGTGAGCCAACATTCTATTCAAACAACGTTTTTATTAAGGGTTGATTTTGAATATTGTTCATGAGATACAATGTATCAGGACAGCACCTAAAATCTTTTTTATAGTTATCAAATGAGTTTTATTAGCTTTGGCGTATTTTGATAGTCTTAATTTTAATATTTCGTTCTGTACGTTTTAATTGTTATTATTAGAAGACTTATATAACCAAAATTTTACTGATCACTTGATGTAAAATAACTAAACACAAAAATGCCTTTTTGTACATTTTGTAATATACTGTCCCGTGTGGTCCCGGTTACGAATAGGACCACCCCATCTCTTCCCGTGGGTGCCGTAGAAGGCGGCTAAGGGAATATCCAGGGAATGGGTCGCAGCGTTCCCCTCGGTCTTGGTGGCAATCAATCTTCACCTACTGCGATCACCAAGCCGCCTGCCAAGCGTGGTGATTATGGCAAACCCCCCCCCCCTAATGACAAGCACAAATAAAAACGGCCCCCAGTCCCCGGCAGCTCTGCTATCCCGTGGCTACGGTAGCGGCCACGGTAACGGCAGGGCAAGGGGTGCGAAGAATCCCCGGCAGACGCCCGGCTACCAACCCCAACGACGACCCCTGGCCCTGGCAACACATAACGTGCGCACACTGAAGGCTGACGAAAGGATGGTCGAGCTAGAGGCGGAGATGGGTAAGTTACGCTGGGATGTAATGGGATTGTCAGAAGTCCGAAGACAGGGACAGGACACGATAATCCTAAATTCCGGTAACTTATTCTTCTACCGGGAGGGAGACCAACTCTCCCAAGGGGGTGTCGGGTTTCTCGTCCGCAAGTCTCTCGTCAACAACGTGGTCAAAGTCGACAGTGTGTCGGCCAGGGTAGCGTACCTGGTACTCCGAATAACCAAACGGTATTCGTTGAAGGTTATACAGGTATACGCGCCGACATCGGCACACTCAGACGATGAAGTAGAAGCTATGTATGAGGACATATCCGAAGCCATGCATACTTCCGAAACATACTTCACCGTTGTGATGGGAGACTTCAATGCGAAGTTGGGCACAAGGAATAGCGATGAGCTGAGAGTGGGGCCATTTGGATACGGGCAGCGGAACCCTCGAGGACAGAGGCTGGCTGACTTCATGGAGAAGGAGGGACTCTTTATGATGAACTCCTTCTACGAGAAGCGGCCATCCAGGAAGTGGACGTGGATAAGTCCCGACGGTTCCACTAAAAATGAGATAGACTTCATCATGACGACCAAGAAGCACATATTCGATGATGTCTCTGTGATCAGCAAGGTGAAAACCGGTAGCGATCACCGTATTGTTAGAGGCACATTGAATATCAATGTTAAGCTCGAAAGGTCACGTCTGGTGAAGTCTACGCTCCGTCCAAATCCTGTCCAAATCCAAAACCCCGAAGGCTTTCAGCTGGAACTCCAAAATCGCTTCCAGTGCCTAGCCGACTGTAACACAGTGGACGAGCTAAACGACGGGTTGGTGGAAACTGTCCAAGCTGTTGGATCGAAATTCTTTAAGACCCAACGCCGAAAGAAGACTCAAAAGCTCTCAGAAAAAACTCTTGAGCTAATGGCCGACCGGAGCGAAATGAAGCTGCAGTCTTCAGTTGATATGTCGGCTGACACGGTGAACTCAATAGACGAATCTGGAGTTCCTTGCGACACGACTTGCGTGCTCTTAGTACTTCACGTATTGAGGCCGCAATTGAGCGGAACCAAGGCTCTAAAGTGTTCGCAAAGGATTCGTCTATTGGGCAACACCAAATGACAAAACTGAAGACCGAAAATGGTAGCGTCATTTCATCCAAGCCTGAGATTCTGAGAGAGATCGAGAACTTCTATGGACAGTTATACACCTCGACACGTAAGCCCGCTACTAACACAGCTCAGGACATCAGAGCCATGTTTTCGGTTTCCGAAAAGGCTTTAGCACCATAGACCACATCCATACGCTGCGCCAGATTATACAGAAGACCGAAGAGTATAATCGGCCGTTATGCCTAGCGTTTGTGGACTATGAGAAAGCCTTCGATTCAATCGAGACTTGGGCGGTGCTGCAGTCCTTGCAGCGATGCCAAATTGACTATAGGTATATCGAAGTTTTGAAGTGTTTGTACAGTAAGGCCACTATGTCAGTCCGACTACAGGACCAGAGTACGGAACAAATTCCATTGCAAAGAGGCGTGAGACAGGGAGACGTTATTTCTCCGAAACTGTTCACAAACGCATTGGAGGATGTTTTCAAGCTCTTGGAGTGGAAAAGATCTGGCATCAACATAAATGGCGAGTACATCACTAACCTTCGTTTTGCCGATGATATAGTCATAATGGCGGAATCGCTCGAGGACCTTAGCACCATGCTCAACGACCTCAGTAGAGTCTCCCAGCAGGTTGGTCTTAAGATGAATATGGACAAGACAAAGATCATGTCTAATGCTCATGTTCCACCTATACCGGTAATTGTTGGGAACGATACTCTCGAAGTTGTCGACAAGTATGTCTACCTAGGACAGATTGTCCAATTAGGTAGGTCCAACTTCGACAAAGAGGTGGCGCGAAGAATCCAACTCGGCTGGGCAGCGTTCGGGAAGCTTCGTCCTATCTTTTCGTCCAAAATACCGCAGAGCCTGAAAACGAAAGTTTTCAATCAGTGTGTGTTGCCAGTGATGACTTATGGAACTGAGACATGGTCTCTTCTGTTGGCCTCATTAGTAAGCTCAAAGTCGCGCAGCGAGCTATGGAGCGAGCTATGCTCGGTGTTTCCCTGCGAGATAAGCTCCGGAATGAGGAGATCCGCAGGAGAACTAAAGTGACCGATATAGCTCTTAGAGTTAGTAAGTTGAAGTGGCAATGGGCAGGCCACATCGCTCGTAGAACTGACAACCGATGGGGAAGAAAGGTTCTCGAGTGGCGACCACGAACCGGAAGACGCAGCGTAGGCCGGCCCCCCACTCGGTGGACCGACGACCTGGTGAAAGCCGCGGGGAGCCGATGGATGCAGGAGGCGAGCAGCCGCTCAAGGTGGCGTGCTCTGGGGGAGGCCTATGTTCAGCAGTGGACGTCTTCAGGCTGTTGATGATGATGATGATGTAATATACTGGGTGGCGCAAAAGTAAAGACCCTATTTGGTTCAGCTATAACATTTTTTCTAAATTAGAAAACTAGATTTAGGTTTTTTTAAATGTATATTTGTGCCTTTAAATTTCGTACCATTAGGATTTAAAGATGATGTCTTTTAAATGGTGACCTCCAGAGTTGATACACATTTGAGCCCTATTTATGACATTTTGCATAACTTGCCGTAACACTTCCTGCGATATGTTCGTTATTTCTTGACGAATGTTTTCTTTTAGAGCTGCGAGAGTCTGTGGCTTGTTCACATACACCCGAGATTTCAAAAAACCCCAAAGAAAGAAGTCTGGACTGGTCAGATCGGGTGATCTTGCAGGCCAAGGCAAATCGCCAAAACGAGAGATAACTCGGCTTGGAAAAGCGTCCCTCACTAAGTCCATAGTGTCGCGCGCTGTGTGTGCCGTAGCGCCGTCTTGTTGAAACCAGATGTGCTCCAGCCCCAATTCGTCCAAACTGGGTATCAAAAACTCACGTAACATGGTTCTGTAGCGTTCTCCAGTGACAGTTATCGCATTGCCTCCAGCGTCTTCAAAAAAATAGGGTCCGATCACTCTGTCAACACAGATGCCACACCATACAGTAACTTTTAGTGGGTGTAGAGGTGTTTCTTGAATAATGCGCGGATTATCAGTGCCCCAGAACCGAGTATTCTGCTTATTGACATGCCCTGAGAGATGGAAATGCTCTTCGTCACTCATAACCAATTTTGAAGGAAAATCATCTTGCAAAATGTCATAAATAGGGCTCAAATGTGTATCAACTCTGGAGGTCACCATTTAAAAGACATCATCTTTAAATCCTAATGGTACGAAATTTAATGGCACAAATATACATTTAAAAAAACCTAAATCTAGTTTTCTAATTTAGAAAAAATGTTATAGCTGAACCAAATAGGGTCTTTACTTTTGCGCCACCCAGTACAAGTTGATAATAAGCGATGGGTAGGTCATATGCGAAGCAATGCACATAAAATTAAAAGCATTGTACCGTTATCTGACGGCGTCGATATAATTCAGTCAGCGTTTCGCAGCCGTATAGCTAGCTATAGAATTAAAGCAGCTGACAATGAGGAAGGTAGTTGCATACCTACATTTTTAAACGCTATTCGCACAAAGATTGAGTCGCTCCTTGATCAAACGATCCAATCTCATACAAGTGTTAAAGTGAACTTTGAATTGTTTTCATCTTTTCTTTTGTTCAAAAACGATTCGCACGAAATTAAGTCTTTTGCAACAAACAATTTTACGCTTCATTTAAATTATGATATCAATAATCTGTTAGCAAAAGTATTAGACTATGTCATGAAAAAAGTAGAAGAATTTCAAGAGCGAGACAGTGGGTGGACTTTTTTAAAAAACTGTCACCTCGAAATAAATATATGCAAGTACGATCCACTGCAAGGCTCGAACTTTATAGATTTACCAAAGTTTATCAAAAACAAAAAAGCATGCTTAAATATTCAAAACAAGGATGACTATTGTTTTTTGTGGTCCGTTATTGCAGCGCTTTATCCCACTACCAAACATCCGGATCGAGTTACTTCTTATCCAAGGTTTCAAGATAAATTGAACATTAAAGGTTTATCTTTTCCAGTCACATTCTCAGACATTTCAACATTTGAAAAAAATAATCCTGACTTAAGTATATGTGTGTATGGACTTAAAGACAAAAAAATTATTACTGGGCCGTTGTACAAGTCAGACTCCAAAACATACAAAAAACGAATTAATTTGCTGTTGCTTGAAAATAATACTAATTCGCATTATTGTTTGATTAAAAACTTGTCTCGCCTTGTAAGAAATCAATTGACCAAACATCACGGAAAGTTATACTTTTGTGAAAACTGTTTATTATTTTTTTCTTCAAATCAGAAACATAATGAACACATCTGTGGTGGTGTTGTGACTATTTTACCTGAAAAGGGATCAGTAATTCAATTTAAAAACTATAATCGCAAGCAAGATGTACCGTTCGTTATTTATGCGGACTTTGAAACTATGTTACTTCCTGTGCAAGGCTGTGAACCTGACCCTGACAGTGCCAGTACTTTCGATGTGCATCAACACATACCTGTCGCATTTGCCTATAATATTGTTTGCGAATTAGATGAGACTCATAATCGGTTCGTAAGTTATCGAGGAGAGGATTGTGTTACACGCTTTATCGCCTCGCTATGTGATGACGTAACGAATATACATAAAATATTAAATACAGCTGCACCGATGATTTTCAATGAGCTTGATTCTGAAGACTATAATTCAACTAATCGGTGTCATATTTGCAAACATTTTACGTGGGGTAGTAAAGTACGCGATCATTGTCATTTAACAGGAAAATATCGAGGTGCGGCTCATCAACAGTGCAATTTGAATCACAAAATTCCTAAATTTATTCCAATATTTTTTCATAACCTCTCAGGTTATGACTGCCACTTATTTATAAAGGAATTAGGAGAATTACCGGGTTCAATTAAAGTTATACCAAAAACTAAAGAAAGTTACATTTCTTTTACTAAATTTGTACCCGTTTCGGAGGAGGAGTATATACCGTTGCGTTTCGTTGATTCATACAAGTTTTTAAGTGCAAGTTTGGATAAACTAGCTAAAACATTATCACCAAACGATTTTGTGCATATGCAAAACCATTTTCCGGATACAGATCAATTAGAATTATTATCTCGTAAAGGAGTTTATCCCTACGAGTACATGTCGAATTGGAAATGTTATGAAGAACAAAGTTTACCGTCACAAGAAAAGTTTTACAGCTCTTTGAACGACACAAACATATCTGAAGATGATTATAAACATGCGCTGTTGGTGTGGTCACATTTTGATATAGAAAATTTAGGACAATATACTGACTTGTATGTTAAAACGGATGTTCTGCTTTTGACAGATATTTTTGAAAAGTTTCGTAAAACATGTAAAAATCATTATGAGTTAGATCCAGCATTTTATCTGACTGCCCCCAGTTTGTCATTTGACGCGATGCTATTAAAGACAGGGGTGCAACTTGAACTCATTAGCGATCTATCGATATTACGCATGATACAAAAAGGCATTAGGGGTGGCGTTTGTGTGTGTACGCATCGTATGGGACGATCAAATAACGCACATATGATTGATTATGATCCAATACAAAAAGATACTTTTATAGTATATTTGGATTGTAATAATCTGTATGGATTTAGCATGTGTCAGTCCCTTCCTTTATCGAATTTCAGATTTTTAGGTCAACCTGAAATCAACAGATTAAACGTAATGTCAATATCTGATGATGCGGATGAAGGTTATATTCTTGAAGTTGATTTAGTGTATCCGGAAAACTTACATGCAATGCATAATGACTTACCATTTTGCCCTGAAAAATGTACACCACCAGGTGGGAAGAGCAATAAACTCGTTCCCAATCTGTACAATAAATATGAGTACGTAATCCACTACATACATCTAAAAACATGTCTAAAACACGGCCTAGAGTTACGGAAAATACATCGAGTGATTGCATTCAAACAAAGTTCTTATCTGAAACAATACATTGATTTTAACACTGAGCTCCGTCAAAAAGCTAGATCGACATTTGAACAAGACTTTTTTAAACTCTTAAATAACAGTGTATTTGGCAAAACTCTCGAAAACAACGAAATGAGAGTAAACGTTCATCTTGTCAATCAGTGGGCTGACGATGATAATATAACCAAAAAACGAATAAGCGCTAACAAGCTGATAGCTAGCCCATATTTTCATAGCGCATCAGTTTTCACCGATAACTTAGTAGCGATTCAAATGAAACCCGATCGAGTAATCCTTGATAAACCTATTTACATAGGTTTTTCTGTTTTAGAATTATCTAAAGTGCACATGTACAATTTCCACTACGATGTTATAAAACCATTTTACAATGATCGAGTTCAATTATGTTACACCGACACCGACAGCTTTATTTATTTGTTGGACACGCCAGACTTTTATCAAGATTTAAAAGATAATTTTCTTGATCACTTTGACACTAGTAATTATGATCAAAAAAACCAGTATGATCTGCCAATAATAAACAAAAAAATACCTGGTTTATTTAAGGATGAAATGGGCGGAAAAATAATTACTGATTTTGTTGGTTTGAGATCAAAGTTATATTGCGTTAAAACTGAAACTCATACAATAAAAAAAGCTAAAGGAGTCAAAACAAGTGTTGTACGTAAATTTGACATATCTGAATACAAGAATGTGAATTTTAATGAAAGCATTGTACGCAAAAAAAATGTTTTGTTTAAATCTATTAAACATCAAATATTTACAAAAGGTATTCATAAAATTGCTCTCTCTGGAAACGATGATAAGCGCTGTGTTTCTAAAGATAGGATTACTACCAAATCTTGGGGCAGTACATTTATTTTAAAATCGTAATTTGGGTTAATTAAGTAAATATTACTTATCCTTAAATACAATGTACCTACTGTTTTTTATTATAAGAATAAACTGAACTTTCTCAAGATGGTATTAGCTATAATGCTTATGTAACTATTAGGTAATTTAGGTGAGATTCAATGTTTCAATGAATATTATTATTATAAGATGTATTAAACGTAAACAGTTTTAGTTATATAAATGTAAAACCCTTACTTATAATTTTAAAGTTAAATAAATGAATACTTACCTTACGCTGATGTATGTTTTTTATTTATTATGATCAACACCTACCCATTATAATTAGGTAATTAGGCAGGTAATCATTATTTTCACCTTTAGAACTCGATTAATGATAGAAACAATCAAGAGCTATTAAAGCGACACGACAAGTTTGTGTCAATTCATATCAATATATTATGTACTTATGTATATCATTAAGTATTTTTATGAATGCAAGTAGGTACCTGCTATTATCTAAATAGAGTCACATCAGCGCGTACTTAAATAAGTACCTAGCTACCTACTCAAAATCCAAACGTTTATTATGATTGTTTAATTATTGATTAGGTACCTATGGGTTGTCTCACTAAACTTCGATTTTAAGCTCATTGCTTAAAATTAAAGATGTCACTGCAGCATAATATTGCCTATAATGCGAATTGAGTAAGAAGCAGATTGAGATATAAGTAATAGCGTTTATTATTTGGATAGATCATAGTACCTACATTATAATGTCCTGTAGGTAGTTGTTATAGTATATCATTCATAATAATTATAATAAATGTTGTATAGGTAGAGGTCGTTAGTAGGCGCCAACATAAATCTAACCAAAAATTCAGAATTTTTCAAGTTTTAACCTGATAATGAGTTCACCGTAGGTATTATATTTCAATCGCATCGAGGTGGATTGTGTAAGTATTGCTATCTTTCTAAGAAGTGGTTTTTATTTCAGTCAGCGTTTTAAATTATGTGTATAGCATTATAGAGTTATGATAAGCGGAACTAGAAATCAAGTTTGAACTTGAACAAAGGACATGTAATGTAATCTAACACGTCTTATTAGAAATAATTATACCTACTTATTCAATTTGATTTGTAGATGCCTTTTTAATATTTACAAGTATAAATAAACTTTATAATGTACTTACTAAGAAAGATTTTGCTTTACTTGGAAGCGCTATTAATTTTACTCTAAAATACTTATTGAGCAAGCGGTTAGGCGGTATCAAATAGATCCATTCTATGTAAGCAAGATGACACCATAGCCAGCACAGGACAACAATAAAAATAATGTATGATTTAAATAACCATTAAATCTATATCAAGACCAGTGATCAGTCGTGCGCTACTCAACAAGTTAAATTTTATCTACACTTTTACGTAAGTACCTACTTGACTTGTTTATTTTCATAAAAATTGTTATTTTTGCTTTCTTTGTTCACGTAAGAATCTGTTTGTGATGTGTTTATGTACTAAAAGTTTTAATACATTATTACAGGTCATGATGTCGGATACTGATCAGACATATTACAATAGTCTACCATGTGCGCAGGATCCAGCAGCTTGGGACGATGAATTTGCAGCAGAAATGCAGAGAAAGCGAAACATTGAGCTAGCAGAACAGAAACTCGCTGAAGCCACATCCGCTTTTGAAAAAAGGACGAAGAAGAAGTCTAAAAAAGATGCGATGTCCTATGTTATTACCAATATTGGCAGAAGAGGGCGTCGCATGCTGAAAATTCAGATCTATGACCATGATGACGTGAGAAATTTGTTCAACGAAAGTGTTCGCGTTCAATATGTGATGACGGACTGTATCGACGACATAATGGACAATGCTCAACATTTAATTAATAAAATTTCAAAAAAATTAAGTGATGATGCCGTGTTATAATAAGTAGCTCCTAAATAAGTATATAATCTTATAATTAATACTGTTTTCAATTTTAAATATGAAATAAACATGAATTCTTATTAAATTATGGCTTATTATTATGTTCCTAAGTAGGTAGGTAGGCAGATAATTAATAAAACAAATGTTAGTAATTGATAAAATTTATTTAAAAAAACAATAGGTAGTTATTTAGCTAAGTATAGTATTATATTATCTATGACTAAGTATTAGGTACATACCTTATCTTAAATTAATATTACTTAACACAGTACACAGCAAAAAATACTTAATACAATTAAATTAGACAAGATTTTATTATTAGCAACAACAATTTTCGACCCAATCGTAACCTTCCTTGCTTGAATCATAACTACTAGATCTAGTTTTATTTTCTTGATTTATTAATATTTTATCCTTCTTTTTACCGCCAATATCATTAAATTTAAAAATCTGCATATTATTTTCAGTAAACCACGTCTTTATTAAAACTACATTTTTTAATGCACAGTGCTTTTTATGATAAACACAATTAAATGAACAGTTAGCATCATTATTATAAAGCTGATTCAATCGCAAAAAACTAGGACAACCCTCATCTCCAATATCTATAATTTGACAGTTACCTAAACATAAAGCAAATAACCATTTCGCTTTTTCCGTTCCTTTAACAAAAACTTTCTTTTTAGCTAAAAAAGGTATTACAACACGTTTAAGTTCATGTAAATTCATGTAACCTTCACTCCAAAATATACCGCGTTGCCTCTGTATCCATGAAACTTGTTTTTTTTCTTTTTCTGGTAAATTACAATATGGATGGGGTGGTTTAACTAAAAACACTTGGGTATAATCTTTCGTAGCAAGTGCAAATTCTTTAACAATAAAAGAGTTGTAGGAATCTTTGAATCCCTGTAAATCAACTATAACATAATCCGGATTCATGATATCTTCTTAACGATATTAGTCAAAGGTTTATATTCAATGATACAGTCGTTTAAAATCAAACAAAAAGCCGTCGTGTTTTCAGGAAAATCTACAACAGCTTCAAGGTCAATGCGAACATCTATAGGCCCTGTTTTCAAAGTTTCATTTTGTCGCGAGCAATCAATCACAAATAAAGGAGCTTTGGTTTTAAAGTCTTCGTAACTTAATAAAGGTTCCGGACGACGGCCGTAATAAGACTGTTGAAAATTAGCGTAGCGCTCGTATATTAATGTGTACTTATCATCATCGAAATTGATATTTAGATTTTCATATGGAAAGTAGCATGAGTTTAAAAATACTTTAAGGTTTTGTAGCTGACAATGATCAAACTGAGACATATCTTTGTCAAGTTGTCGCATACGATTTGTTTGTAACCCTACAATCACGTATCGAGGCTTTTCTATTTGAGAAGATGTTTTAATTGCCCATGTATGTTTTGTAGTTTTTGGAAGTGATGGGTACTCGTACAGATCCCAGTTTCTAAATATGATGCTAATTGTGCGATCCTTTTCTAAATATTTAAGCAAATTGAGTCGCTCGCGATCGGATACTTTTATATGTGGAACGCGCCAATTAATTTGTTTAATGTCAATATAATTTATAACTTCACCAGCTTCCAACTTTACAGAATTAAGGTTTGTGCTATTACGAAGTAATATTAATTCATGCTTGCAGTTCATAATAATCTTATTATAGTCTTCAGCAAACCCAAGTATTTTATTTAAAGGAATGGAAACTGAAAATTTTCCAGACAATTTATTTGTGGTTCCATCGATATCCCAGGCCCAAGACTTAGCCATCTTTGATTCATTATCATTCATTGAAACAAGAGATTTCATAGTTGTAGTAATGCCTGCATTTTTTATTTTATCTATTTCTACACCATTTAGCTCATATCGAATGTCTTGAAAAAAGAATAATGCAGGGTTATTTGTAAAATGCACCTTGCTTACTATTGCTTTTGTATCACGTTTAGTAACAAGAATGCTCCCTTCTATGAACAAAGTACTGGCTGAAGGTAAAACATACAGATCCTGTTGGTTAATAGGTATCCGTATCTCATCATTTTCACGAAAACTATTCACATAGGGTTTGTATGAATGGTATTCTACACTCTCGATGGTGTTATCAAGACGTGGAGAATCTGCTATGTTAAGAATGCTCATTTTAATAACCCAATTAATTTAAGAAATTTCTTGTTATCCTTCGTCAACTTCACTTTAGGTCTTCCTTTGATGATGTTGCGGCTTGAAATGGACCGATTCACTGTTGCTGATGAGTTTTTATTAAAGTCAATCATTTTAGTCTAACATGAAAATATAACTGGATATCTTCGCCACGTAAATTTACTAAATTATTGTTTGAATCTAATACTTTGACAGTGATCGAGCTAATACTGTTTTGATTAATTGGAAAATAAATTATATTTTTCGGTATTTCAATTATTCGATAACCAGGTGGCACGTTTGGAGGAAATTCGTGGATTATGTGACTAGGTTTTCCGTCAGTGTATGATCCGCTTATGATATCACATTCGATCCTCAGCACGGTAGTCGAAAGAATGTTGACAGGATGAGAAGATTCATTTAATATATTAGCTTTCAGCACAATTTTGTTAAAACCAAACACTTTTGCAAGCAACGGACTTTTTTCAAAATGTATGTCTTTAGAACAAATGATAGAAGTCTTTAGAGTATTGTTATTACAAATTAACTTGAAAGAACATTCTTTCATGTTCTGTTCCAAATAATCACTTATATCACTTAGCTCATACGATCCCTCTGGTATCTCAATGACTTCATCTTCACCGAAATATAATTTGTTGTTAGAATTGTCAATATTAGGTATAGAATTAAATGTTGAAAAATACAACAGCCCACATTCATATTCGCCATTTAGTTCTAAGGCAGGCGAATAATGTGTGGTTGTCATCGGAGTAGAGCTAGATATAGATAGCGTAAAAGACATTGTGCTACTGATGGTAATTTAGTGTTCTATCACTTTAAATGTGTTTTCCAAAAATTTTTTAGATATTGAATGCATAAATGTCCACAATTCACTGTATCGTAACTTTGATACTTCATGTAATTATAAAAAACTTCTCTATGACTTAAGTACTTTAATAATTCTGTCGGTGGTTTTAAATCACCGAAACTGTCAAAATACTCACAATAATTGTTATTTTTTACATAGGCTACCCAGTGTGTTCCAGGATTTTGATGATCATCTAAATTAATAATACCGCATTCTATACGCTTAGGTTTATTCGGTAGTCTATCTCTCATGTAAACACCTCTAAAATATGGTATAACACTAGAATGTTCTAAAATATCTACATCGGTTAGAGCGCGGTTGGGCAGCCTTTTATTTAGTTTTTTGAAGCTTTTAGAAACAAACCACTGCCTTTTTTATATGGTTTTAAGTAACACCCTTTTCCTAGTGCTATTGCTTCCATAGTTTTATTGTGGCGTTCAGATTCTTGAAGATTTTGTTTTGCTGATTTATAATCGTTTACTGCTTTTGCAATACCTGCAGCACCACCTGCTAAAGCACCGAAGGCTGATAGTCCGGCAAATATTGGAATCAATGGTAATATCCCTCCAGTCTTGGGTATGGGTATAACACGCGGCAGCCGAATTTTATTTTTAACAAAATATTTTTTTGCAACTGCATAAGCAATTTTGATTGCTTTCTCATCACTGTTAGGTTTCAGTTTCTTTAGTTCAGTGCGTATTTTAGTTACAACAGATTTAAAGTTTTTTACACCAGCACCCAACTTTACCTTTGTTTTCATAACTTTATTTACCATCCAGGAAGCCATTTTTTCTCCTGTACTGGCGTTTTTAGATTTAATTCGCTTTTTAGCCATTTCAGCAAGTATTAAATCAGCTTTATGACGATCTTTTAAGTCAGAGCTATTGTTGTAGGCTATGTCGTGTTGCTTACAAGCTTCGTCCAATTCGTTAACCCCTCGGTCGCCACGAAATAATCGTTCTCGTAATCTTGTACCAGGTCCACAATAATTATAACCTGGTAAATGCAGCTCAAAAGGTAAATTATTTATTACTTTGTTGATGAGACCACCTCCTTCCATTGGTTCTATGTGAATGAAAATGTTCTTATGACACAATCTTTTTATAGGTTATAAGACAGCATTCTTATGAATCCATGAGTTTTCATTCTCATTCAGACCTAACCATTTAACAAACAACTGGTTACCCTTTCGTTTTAGTATCTTTTCTATCAAATAAATACCAGGATACTTTGTTTTTTGCAACTCTTGTTCATAAAACGTTCCTAAAATATTTTGTTTGTGTTGGTCTTCTATATGGTATGTAACTGGTTTCGTGTTGTTTATTTTTACAATCGTGAAAAGTTCAGTGGACCAATTTGCTGTGTACCCTTTTCGAAAACTGCCCTTGTACTTACTGATGCGAACTTGCTCGCCTATCTGAAACTTTGGTTTTTTTATATCGAGTATTTTTCTCGATTTTATGATATTGCTCAATACAATCGTTTTATTTGAGGCATTAACAGCTATTGGTTTAAACCTTGTTGTACGATGTATGGTTTCATTATAATTATTTATGATTTTTTGCAAAGGTTTTCCGTTCCACACATAATTTCCGACTAAATTAAAATATTTATATAATATATTTTTTATAGTTCTGATGAATCTTTCCACGATAGACGCTTTTTTAATGGAAAAAGTAGAGTAATGATTAATTTTGTATGTTTTCAAAAGTGTTTGAAAGACGTCGTTATAAAATTCTTTCCCTAAGTCAGTTTGTAAATTAGTAGGTATTCTTCCCTTCTTAAAAATACTTTCCATAGCGTTTGATATTTCACATTTCGACTTAGTTTTCACAGGAACTGCCCATCCAAATTTGGAGAAAGAGTCGATCACCACAAGAATATATTTATAACCTAAATTAAACCTACTTAAATTTTTTATGTCTATTAAGTCGGCTTGCCATAAATCATCAATATCTTTAATCATAACACAGCGACGATTAAAATTTCTGCGTGCTTGTTTATGAATTTCATTGACAATTTCTTGTTTAGTCATTTTTAATCGTCGGTTTAGCAATGCTGTTTATTGTATGTTCGGTATGAACTTGATCTAATGTCTTAATTTGACCGTTGATTAGCTCCAACATAGAATCTATCTCTTGCTTTGTGTAGAAATTTTTTTTGATGACTCTTTCATCAATTTCTACTGTATGCTTATTGAATAAATCTTCTGATAAACGTAAACGTTTATGAACATGATGTCCGAACTTATCTATATTCATAGCACTAGAGAGTTATTGATCGGTCAACAGTCATAACAAAACTGAGTGAGTTTTTACAGTGTATTCTTTTTATTAATTGATGACACCACTTTCTCGCAATTCCTCGATGATTGATATTATTTCATTATCTAAACCAGTGTTTCCAGCGTCACGAGAAGCGAGTAACAATTTTAATCTTTCAACTAATTCATTAGGATCATCCCAATACACATAGTCCACTTTTGGTTTCACTTTTTTCATGATTGGCAACCCCGACCCTTTAACAAGACTTTCGGTACTAGTTGTGTAGTATTCTTTAGCTAATTTAAAAAGCGGTTTTACAACGTTTAGATATTTTATACCTTTGTTACTTTTAATTGGTTTTTTTGGATCATAATCACGACGGTGTGCATTTGTGTCTATTAACATTTGTTTATAATTTTGTCTATCATCTTCAGTTACTTTTTCTAGTTCAGGTATTTTTTTTAATAACAATTCATAAATTCCAGGTGTTTTATTATAATGTCGTCCACCCACATTGATTTCATTATCCGTGATATGAAAAACTGATGTGCCCATTTTAAGTTTTCCACGTTCTAATCTAACTCCAAAAGGAATACTTCTAAATGTTTCACCTGTTAATGACCATGACAAATCATCTGACTCTTCAATAGATTTGAAAGATGTACCACTTATATTCGGAGTACTGTTTTCATCCTCTGTACTTTTAGAACTGTCTGATGAGCTTGATTCTTCTTCGGGTTTGTGGATGACAGTTTGATCAGATAATCTATTACTGATATCAAATCTGCGAGTATTGTTTAATTCAAGTTCATCATCATCTGACGCACCACGTTCATTGTACTTAATTTTTTTGCAATATGGTTTCGCAATTACTTTATTAGTAGTTGAGCCACTTATTGCAACCATTTTGTTAAGAGGTTCTGTTATTGGTTTTAAAACAGATTCGATAGCTAAATCGCTATCTGATTTAAAGTTTTTAATCATTTTAACCTTTCTTTTTACAACATCTGCTGATTTTACAATTTGTTGTTTTAGTTTCTTTTCAATATTATTCATGTTATTATTGTTACTTGCACAAGCCTATTCTTCGTGATGTTTAATGTGTGAATGAGTTTTTATTCTTGTTTTACATATTATATATGAACAGCTAATCCAAAATAACAAATGTGTCAAAGTTTTTCCTGTAGCCACCATTATTCCTTTCACAATCTTTATTTATTACCAAGTAATTGTATGGACAGCTCCAAATTTCTTTACACATTTCACGAAACTGATTCCACGACATATCTGTATTCACATGTTCGTCATAAACATGTTTAAGGTTTATTTCGTCTTGCTTAAAAAGAACAATAACGTTAGCGTTATCTCTGATCAGTTGTTTCGGGATTTTACTGTAGGTTTGGTTAAAGTAAAAACAATCAATTCTTTTATGCCTTCCTGTAGCAAAGTAGTCGCGTATATTATTTTGTTTCTCACAAGCGACATCATCAAACACTATTACCGAATCTGGTTTAGCATTCTCCAGACTTAACACATCGTCATTATCTTTGAATTTATAAAAGCTTATTTCTGGTACTAATTTTAAGACACTTTCCAAGAAAACGTATTTAGGTTGATATAACGTTTTGGAAAAAATTAAAACATTCAAAAAGTTGACACCATGTTCATGTAAAAGGAGACCAACCAATAGATTGGTTTTGCCACAGTTTGATGGTCCACAAATGATGCACCGAATAGTGCTCGGCAGTAGCTTGCCATGTTTTTGTATCTTCGGCGAAGTTGATACACAAATTTGGTCTAAACTCAAAGAATGGGGCTGTTTAACAAATAACATGTGTGACCAATGTGGTTGCTATGACAAAAATGAATAAATGAAGCCCCAACGCACTGTTTTATATAAAAAATATTCAGCTTCCTCTGAATGGAATATTTCAGACTAATGGGTTGGTAACTCATCTAAACCTTTTTTTTTTTAGTTATTGGGTATTTTATTCCAACTTGGAGCGAGGAACGAGCGAAAAGTGGAATAGAATGCCCAATAACTACCTACTTGCAATACTAAAATAAGCGCCAATAAAAGTTTGGAGACATCAAAGGTTGTTCGTAGCTTGAAAATCTCCAACTATAATTATATCCAGGGGATTATCTCAGGTAGGTACCGATTTCGGCACCGGTGTAGGATACCAGCGTAACACAATCAGACACCGACCCCGCCGGCGAGATCGACGTATACCCCGTAGCACAAAATAGTAGGTTAGCTAGAACGGGCGCGTCTTTCCATAGGATCCGCTCCTCCAGTGGACGTAGCCTTCTCGATCCTCTTATCCCGGCAACGGCCCAAGCCGAGGCTCGCACCCCATGGGTGCCCTTGAGCTAGTTGCCTCCCACTTTGTAGGCTGAGCGCCTTAAGCGCCTGCCCTCCCGCCCGGTGACGCTGTAAAGGTCGGTAGAGATCAACAGCATTAGTCCGTTCAAAAAAAAACTGAATGGAGACGATAAAGAGCACTGACGTCCTTCTTAGGGTCCTTTGTGCATTTGCCCCTGCCAACTCAGTTACCCTAGCCAACCTAAATCTTACTACCCGCACAAACTCGGATAGGACACGTATAGTAACTTAAGTGAAGATGCCGTAGGAGCTGGCTAATGGAATATCCAGAGAGGGTAGCAGTATTCTCCGTGGTACTTTAAAATCTTATGCGATCACCAAGCCGCCTGCCAAACGTGGTGATTATAGCAAATCCCTATGCTATGATAAGCGTTCAAAGTGCCATTTTACGGGGAAGGCCTATGTTCAGCAGTGGACGTCTTCCGGATGTGGATAACGATAATAGGAATAAAACTGACCTCATGTCCAGCATTCAGCAGATGTCTGTTGATTCCATCGCCAAGGATGTTGTGGCTCTTGCTCGTAAGGGGAAATATGTTCAGCACCTTCAACCCGTAGCAAAAAGTTGGAAGAGCAAAGAGCAAAAGTAGATGATTCACCATTTTCTGAAATATTAAATTTTGCGTCTTGAAGTCGAGGTTTGATCACCACCCGTCACACAGAGAATTATCTACGCGCGCCGTTCTGGCTTTTGATACAAGTCCAGTAAATCTAGTTCCCGTTATATCTATGCTGCTAACCTAACGTGTAGTGCGTGCCAAACAAGTTTCAAGTCCAAAGTACTATCGTAGTGCTTGGTCAAGCTGTGACTCTACGTATGTCATAACATAACTATATAGATCTAGAGAACTATCGTCGTTTTTATTTAATTAATCAGTACATAATATACTACCTATCTTGACTGGCCTGTTAGCTCAGTTGGTAGTAGCTCTGCCTTCTGAATCGGCCTTTATAGATTGTGGGTTCGATTCCCACTCAGGATAAACATTTGTGTGATGAACATAGGTGTTTGTTGTGGCTGGGTGTTATATTGTTTTCTATGTATGTATGTATTTACAAACAAAAAGTACCTAAGTATCTAAGTATTATATCAGTTATCTGGTTCCCATAGTACAAGCTATGCTTAGTTTGGGGATAGATGGTGCTGTGTGACATGTCCACTATCATCATCATCATCATCATCAGCCTAAACACGTCCACTGCTAAACATAGGCCTCCCGCATAGAGCACCAGCTGCTTGCCTCCTGCATCCATCGGCTCCCCGCGGTTCTGACCAGTTCATTGGTCCACCTTAGTGGAAGGGCCGGCCTACGCTGCGTCGTCCGGTTCGTGGCGATGTGGCCTGCCCACTGCCACTTCAACCTGTAGCTATATCGGTGACTTTAGTTTTCTTGCGGATCTCTTCGTTTCGGATCTTATCTCGCAAGGAAACTCTGACCACATATTGATTTTATTTGTTTTATATTTTTTAGTATAGTAGTGCTCGTAGCGACCAGCCGTTTTACACAATAATCGTAAAGTCAGAAGCCTTTGGATGGCGTAAAAATTCTTACACCCAGGGCTGATCACAGGCCTAACATGAGTAGAAAAGAAGTAGGTACCTATCTAACTGCATACGCATTGAGCAAGTCTTATGATGTCGCGCACTATTGAGTAAGTAGGTAGGTACATTTAACTACGTTTCGATCCATTTATGACGCCTTATCTCTTGGCGACATATAAATAATTACTATCTGTATAGATAAAGTAAATACTCAATTTATCTTTTGCACCTTGGGTAGGTAGGTACCTACTAATAACAAAGAAGTCTGGCGACTCCTGATCCAACATTAAAAAAACACTCTTCATGAATGCAGTAAGTATATTTTGATATATCATTTATTTACCAATTTTTCTAAATATCTTGTTTATGGATATTCGACGCCTGCTTTAGTTTAATACTTAAAAATTAATAATTTTCCAATTCAATTTGTGAACTCTCAATGATTTTTTAGTGATATATTCATGGTGGCACTTACCTATAAGGAAGTACAAAATCTAAAACTATAAAAAACATAGACACACCACTGCCCATGACACTGATCTTACACCAACTGCGAAATTATTTACGTATTTATTTGTTTATAGCAAACTCTTCAATAATAGCTGTCGTAGGTATAATCACAGATAACACCACTGAAAAGATTAAATCATTAGGTACCTACTGACTAATGTGAACCTTGATACCTTGAATGACTACTCACAAATCGGTGTTCATAAGAAACTTTATACTTATACCTAGTATTTTATAGAGGCATTATTACGAAGATAATTATTCATTTTATGGTATTATCTAAGACTGAAGTTATTCATATTTTTTTATGTAAGTACCTACTGTTAATAATTAAGAACATGTCTTGAGTTGCTACACGAATTCTAGCTAGGTACATAGGTACAGCAAAATTTAATTTATAGAGGCTGGAAAGCCAATTAATTATTTTATTTATTTAAATTAAATTAACGGCAAAAAAAAACGCCATTTACATTAATTAATAACACAACATTTCCAACATCACACCATAAAACTAAGATAGTAATATAACAAATCAATTCTATTTCCACTGTACACTATACACTTCAATATCATAGAATAATAATCATTTCTATGGCTAATATAATAGTTAAAGAGGGTATTATTTTTAGCCCCATCTGTGAGTATACCCTAGAACTAGTTAAGAAATTGAAACCGTTGATAGAGACATTTTTTCATACCAAGGTTCTAAATTTCTGAAACTTCTTTTATGCGGGTTTTGCTACTCGACGTTAGATGGCGCTACTTATGTAAAAGTAAACTACTGGGGATTTAAAAGGATTTTTAATCAAATAAAAAAATTAATTATTATCTCCGTCTTTTTCGTTTCGTTTTTATTAGTTAGAAATGGTGGTTGGTTTTTTTTTTTAGTTTAAGTAGCTCACAGATTAGAGAAAAAACAATCGAGATTGTGACAAATAATCAACAGGCAAGTGTCTGAAAATTACGCGATTCGCACCTGCACACACAGAATTCGCCCTATTTACATAGGTCAGATACTAAAGTCTTTGCACATTTATTTTTAACGAATGATTAATTTATTACTTTCTTGCCTCCCCTAAATTACTTTTAGTTATTTTTAGTTATACCTTTAGTTAAAAAAATCTCTACCAACGGACAATGTTCACAAAAATATTTGTTGGAAGTAGGTGTACCCACCTTTACCCACATTGCTTCACGGAAACATTACGTTTACCTAGTAGGTATGTAAAATAAACCTACTCACTAGAACATGCTTTATACCCAAAGGGCTTAATCAAGACTGTATCAGAATAAAAGGTATCAAAAGTCCAATGCTCACTCAGCCCTCATTAATCAATCTCGTTTGGGCGTTTGACTCAGATTGGGTCATTCATCAGTTTCCTTGATTACGGTTCGGTACCTATATACTCTCATTAGCTAGTTTCACCTAAAAGACATTTCCAAATAGACAGGAGAACAAAATGTGTATATAGACTCGGTGAACCATTTGAATTCCCGTGCCTAATTATTTAGGGTCTACAAGGTTTCTCCGGGTTATCGTGATAGACCCGGCGAATACATCTCTATACTTATAATAAAACTGTAACACGGTCAATTCTGAGGACCGTGCGAAGCCGGGGCGGATAAGCTAGCCAATCATATGTGTGGACATTTCACACACCGCCATCTAGACCGAAACTAAGCATAACTTATACTATGGGAAACAGATAACTGATAGAAATACTTTTTTTTTGTTTTGTAAACACATACCTACGTAAAATACAATATAACACCCAGACACAGAACCAACATCGATGTTCATCACACAAACGTTTGTGCTGGATGGGAATCCAAGCCACAACCTATACTTAGTTCTGAAGGCAGAGCTACTACCAACTGAGCTAACAGGCCAGTCAAAGGCAAAACCTTGTATTATTATATTCATGCCTGCAGACGTCCACTGCTGAATTGAGACCTCCTCAATAGAGAGCCGCCTTCCGCGACTGCTTGCCTCCTTGCATCTATCGGCTCCCCGCGGTTTTGACCAGGTTGTCGGCCCACGTTGCATCTTCTGGTTTATGGTCACTACTCGTGAACCCTTATTCCCCATCAGTTGTTAGTTCTGCGAGCAATGTGGCCTGGCCAGTGTCAAATCATTTCATCTTGCCAATCTAAGGGTTTTATGGTCGATTTTAAAAGGAGAGTGAACATGTGTCTTATAAAGGCGAGAGTGCTACATCTTCGACCGCATTGTCGCTTAACATCAGGAGAAATGAGGTTAAAAGCAAGCCTATCAAGAATATGATAGGTTTTTTAAATGCTAAAATGGGCATAAGTACGTTTGACAACAACTCACCTGACTGTACGAAGTTGTCTAAGGTAGAGCACGTTTGCCCATGAGATCTCCATTCACTCTTGACTTAAAAAGACCCAGGTTATACCCAAGAGGAACTTTTGCTGGAAGAAAACGCCATTCCTTGGCCGTTCGGACCATGAACGACTCAGCAAAACGCTTAGTGCGGACTTGTGGTACACTAACGCGACGTAAGGATGTGAACAATCACCAAGCCTTGTAGTTCTATGATGGAAGGGAGATGACGGAATGAGCTAATGAAGAGCATGCGCACACTCTCCATAATGTAACCGATAGAAGACCGACAGACCGGCGACCTTGCGTCTGTGTTCAAGACTTTGAACTCTCCCTTTAACTAATCTCTCATCGTTGATAAGCTTCTTGGCACCATGCAGGCCCTGACCTGAGCTCCTGAGTCGACGAGAAAAAATACCTAGGTACCACACCAAGCTTTTTGTAGCTACTTAACTTCTGAATATTATCTACTAATTTAACTGTACAAATGAAGGCGAGGATATCGTTGCCTGGTTACCTGCCACACACACACGGTAAATGACACGCCGCTTTTGGTTTAGAATCATGGATTCAAAGGAAAAATAAATACACGTGATATGTCGCGACGGGCAACATCGCGATTTTAAATATTACATAGATAAAATATGGCAATACAATATTAAGTTCAAAATTGGATTGCGAAGTCTGTCACTCGCGGTTTGTCTATTTAAATGTCATAAAATATAAACTGAAAACACAGAAAATTACATAATTAAAAGAAATAAGGAAAGCAATAGTACCTATTGATGTGATACCATGAACCGTGAGTACATACGAGCTGTAATCGTAGGTAGACAATGTTTTCTATGATTAATTGATATCATTTCTAGTACAATTTGGTAACGGTCTCAGCCGAGGTCTGAGATCGCAGTGTAGTGATGAACACATATGATCGAGGAACTTGTGCAGGTGTAGGTATCCCCTCGGTAGTGTGCCAGCTAGCATGGTGACACGTAGAGGGACTTACTTTGCCACGTCGGCGGGATGGGCGTATGCGGTTGGCTTTTGGTTTAGAATCATGGATTCAAAGGAAAAATAAATACACGTGATATCTCCCCCCTGGTGATGGTTCGTGATCTTTTCCGTACCCCCTCCCCCTCTTTCGTGCCTCAACTGATTAATGGACGATCCCTTACTAACACGATAACTCTACAGAACCTCTCAAGCACAGCAATCTTCCCCCAACCCAATGGAAAGGTCATATGGGATGTTATTTTCTTGCCAGTTTTAACGAGCAATTTTCTGCTATTTCGGTTCGGGCATAATTAAATTTACGCCACTTGCGATTTTATTATTATATTTCCAAGCGGCCACAGAATCAGCGGTAAAAGTGCTTACTCTTCGGTTTCGAGCCAAATTTGATTACAAAGCTTTTTGATGTGATTGCTTTCTTACGACCTACCCCTATAATAATCTAAAGTAAAATATTAGCGAAGCTATTAGACGTTGTTTTAGCATAGATTGTTAGTTTGTAGTTCCCATAACTAAAGTTCATCTTTTTTTTTTATGTTGTTGAATGACGAGCTAGTCGTTCACCTGGTGTTAAGCGACACGGCCGTCCATAACAGATTGTGTCACTCGGAACTCTAAATTAAAGTTTCGCGTGACACTGCACTGCGCACGTCATCCTGAGACATCACACAGTCTAAAAAGTTTTCTAGACTGTGATATCAGTTTATAAAGTCTCATTTGCCCAGTAATTTCACTAGCTACAATGCCCTTCAAACCGGAACACAGTAGTGCTTGCACACTGCTGCTTGGCGGCAGAATAACTGGCAAAGCGGTGGTACCTACCTAGACGAACTTTGCAGAAAGTCCTGCCACCTAGTAAAAGTATTAGCGCCATTTTGAGCAACTACTTTTCTCTTGCACCCATTACGGCTCCCCGCGGTTTCGACCAGCTAGGGCCTAACTGCTAGGCAATCAGGTAACTTTTTTTTTAAACGGGCAAATTGCCTTTATTACTCAAGCTACTTACTACAATAATAAAAACTAAACTAAACTAAGCTAAACTAAACTAAACTAGCTACACTACCTACTACAAAGAACACTTATGGACTGTATAATAGCCGCGATGGCCTATAGACAGTCCAAGTGCTCCAGCCCACTACCGGTAGGTAGCGTACCCAACATGCTGGCCGCATTGCCACGTTGAATTGCAATGCTGATGCGTTGGGCCAAATAAGTGCCAGCATTTTGGTCACGCGTCGCATCGACCAGGCGCTCTGATAGACTTTGGAAAACGCGATGAGCTCCCGGTCCCCACGGACCCAGGGTCTCAACACCAAACGGCTCAAATATGTAACCGCTACCGAGATTACTATATTTGCAAGGAACCCTAGGAGGCAACGTGAACACTGTTTTTAATGATCTAGGTATCATTATTAACGAATTTCGCGACATTGGTTTGGATTTAAATTTTTCTAAATGCGAACTTTTTGTTTGCGATACTTGTCCTGATAAAGATTTGGTTTTTGAAAAGTTTAATAGTCTTGCTCCGAATATCAAATTAGTAGACAAGCGTTCTCTTCGCCTTTTGGGTTCGCCGATTCTGGATGAGTCTATCTCACCTTTTGTAGAAGAAAAAATTCAAAAGTTCAATAACGCATCAGACAGGTTACTCAAAATTAACGCCCACATGGCTTTTACAATTATTCGTTTTTGTCTATTTGTCCCTAAATTTACTTATATTTTACGATGTTGTCAACTGTGGAAACACAGTGAGCTCCTTATGGGCTTAGACAGCATTGTAAAAAACACTCTGGTTTCGGTCTTGAATGTTGATATGGATGACAGGACGTGGTCGCAAGCCTCTCTACCTGTGCGCTTAGGAGGTTTAGGGATACGCAAAATTTCGAGTGTTGCATTACCGGCATTTTTGTCCTCTGTACATGGTACACATAAATTAATAGAAAAAATTCTTGCTCCATCTTTAGGTACTTTCGAAGTAGCCCATTTGTCTGAGGCCAAGAATGCCTGGGGGATGGCTTGTCCAAATTCTGATTTCCCGGTGGTTCTTTCCTCACAGAGGCTGTGGGACCGACCGCTCTGCGAACTAGCACGGAAAAATCTTTTAGATACGTGTCCTAGCGTCGCTGATCGTGCTCGGCTTCTCGTAGTCTCTGTGTGGGAGTCAGGACTTTGGTTACAGGCCATGCCTTCTTTCAACACTGGTAACCTTTTAGATCCGACTACTTTTCGTTTAGCTATCAGCTTACGTTTGGGCGCAAGATGCTGTGTGGCCCATCGCTGCCAGTGCGGTACCGCAGTTGACCAGCTCGGTCATCACGGTCTCTCGTGTTCAAAAAGCGCTGGTCGAATTTCGCGCCACGCTAGTCTTAATGACATCATTCGCCGGGCTTTTACCACCGCCAATGTTGCAGCCATTCTCGAACCGAATGGTCTCATGCGTGACGATGGTAAAAGACCCGACGGAATGACTCTGGTTCCCTGGAAGATGGGGCGGCCTTTAGTGTGGGACGCTACTTGCATCGATACTATGGCGCCGTCACACCTTCCCGAGATACACGTTAGGGCCGGCGCCGCGGCTAATTCTGCTGAGCAGCTAAATCAGGTAACTTGATTGTAAACGATAAAGAATATAAATTTAATATAAGATATCACATAAATTCGTTTTGATTTAACAGTTGCAATACGCAGTTTATGCGCATAATTATACTATGCAAATTTTCAAACTAGGATTGAAGTTTCTCTTGTTGCATTGCAATCAAAGTTCCGTGATCAGCCGCCACAGGTCAGTATGGTATGGCATACCAAGTGGGAGTCGAGCCTATATGCGTTCTTCCGGTTTAAATATTGATCCGGCTATACGGTATACTTACATTATGTATACTCTAACGGTGGAACGTTTCACTAGCGCGGCAAATTCAAATTTTCTTGCGTTTTTTGCCAATAATAGTTTAATTACTAAACGTGATTCCGGTTTAGTAAACAGACACACCAGGCGTAGATTAAATTAGCTATCATAATAATTAGAGTCTACTAAGTAATAACTAACTATAGACTTAGCTGAAACAATGTAGCTAAGCAACTAAAATAACTAGCCTGATAGCTCAGTTGGTATATACCTATAGTAGCTCTGCTTTCTGAACTGTATAGGCTGTGGGTTTGATTCCTACCCATGACAAACATGTGTGTTGAACATAGGTGTTTGTTTTGTGTCTGAGTGTGTTATTGTATTGTTGTGGTGTTTGTGTTCTATGCAGGTATGTATTTACAAACAAAAAAGTATCTAAGTATTCTACCATAGTACAAGCTTTGCTTAGTTTGGAGCAAGAGGGCGCTGTGTGAAATGTAAAAAGAAGATCCATCCAGCGACGCCAACACTGGAGTAGTTGTGCCAGCACCCCAAAGCCGCGCCCCGCTGGGCTGGCTTGGGTAGATGCTGGCGGGTGAAATGCACAATACACCCCAAGTGGGACGTCAGTGCAGGTCTTACCGCCCCATGCCAAATTAGAATTAGAATTAGATAGATCCATTATTGCCACGTCAGCAATAAAATTACCGTTACCTGCCAAACAGTGTAGTAATTTAAAAATCAGTATTGTTCCGTACTCTCTAATGGCCTAGCGTTTAAACTTCACTCTGCACTAATTATGAGAGCTTCGAATTAATTCGTAATCACAGCAAACCTTAAACAATTGCTCTCCACTTACCCAAGGCTCTGTAATTTGGTTTTTAATTTAAAACGTGGATGATGAAGAGAGGATGCACAGTTTTCATTCATAAGTCCCTTGCTATGACAAGTATTTTAGTATGTGTTGTTATAGCAGCAACAGAAGTACATCATCTGTGAAAATTTCAAATGTCTATCACGGTTCATAAGATACAGCCTGCTGACAAACGGACAGACAGACAGACAGCGGAGCCTTAGTAATAGGGACCGTTTTACCCTTTGGGTACGGAACCCTAAAAAGCACAACCGAATCGAGCCTCTCGTTTTTTGAAGTCGGTTAAAAAGTATCATGAAATATAAATGTCTCCTTAAACCATGTGTTTCTGTTGGATTATCGAAATAAATACAATAAAAATAAGTTCCAGGTTTCCGGAACCTAACAATAAAAAAAAAAAAAAGGAATTGCGTAACAAGCATTCTTTTATAGGAATGATGGGTTACATGCTGCCTTTGAAGTGTGATCTTCGAAACATTCTCGGCAAAATGTAAACGACACAAAAATGTTCAGGCAAACGTTTCCTGCAATGGGAAATTCCTCACAGTTAGCTTTCAACCGACTTAAAAAAAGAGGTTCTCAGTTCAGATGTGTTTTTTTTATTTTTGTTACCTCATATCTATATCTCTACTCCGTCATTTATAAACTGATAACAAAAATCTTTTTTTATTTGAAGTGATACTTTCAGATCAGCCTCATAGAAACTTTATCAAAATCGGTTGAGTAGTTGTGTTTTTAATCAGAACAACTAGAAAAATTATGTTATCACATCATCACAAATCATCAGCCGGAAGACGTCCACTGCTGAACATAGGCCTCCCCCATAAAACGCCACTTTGGACGCCTATCATAGGGTAAAACTTGCCCAATCACCACGCAGCGCAGGCTGGCCCCCCACTGCCGTGAATCAACGATCTGGTTAAAACGGCACTGCGGACAGCCGATGGATGCAGGAGGCAAGCAGCTGCTCAAAGTGGCGCTCCGTGAGGGAGGCCTATGCTCAGCAGTGGACGTCTTCAAGCTGTTGATGATGATGATTCTCACTGTCAGTGTGAAATTAAGGTGGTAGAAGTCGGATTAACCCCTTTTTTTAAAGTGTCAGCGAAAAATTCCATATTCAGGATTTTTCACATTCTATATTTTCCGATTTCTTAATAGTCCGAATTCCTAAATATACATATTCTGAATTTTCCGCATTCTTTATTTTCCTAATTAGAAATTGGACAAATTCTTAATCCTATTCCTATCTTTATCCTATTCCTAACAAGTACAATTTCATACACAAAGCAAAATTAATATAGGTACCTAACCTACCTATTATATATACCTATTTTGACCTACTATTTACATAATTATAATAAACCTCTAGTCCTTAGAGTATAGACTAAAAGCAAAGAGAGATCATCAAAATGATATTATATTTGTACTGCTCACACGTATCGCTACGTCAGTGGCGAAGGAAAGAAACAAACATTATAGTAATTAGTTACGCTTGCAAAATGTCGCCGTACCGTTTTTTCGACTCGAGTCAACTGTTTTTTCTATACAAATCTGTCAGACTCATTCACATCAAAGTGTCCACTCCATATAAAGAGTGAATTGAATTGAATTGAATTGAATCTTAGTTAGTGGCTTCTGCGGCAATTTCACCACAATTTCGCCAATGTCGTGTACTAGGATTATAAAAGTGTCCAAAAAAGTAGTACGCTTGACAGATAATGACGTTCTCTCTATGCTTTTAGTCTATATGTACTCTAAACTCTAGTCCATAAGTCAATATGCAGAAAAGTATTTATATCTACAGGAGGACGGAAAACCTCTTTCGTAAAATATAATGTCCCAGTATGATCACGAGGACATGTATATCCTCGTGGTCCTACCGGTATGACAAATTAGTATGACCACGAGGAAATAGCAAACATTTCTCGACTTCAATTTTGTTTCGCTTCGGAGCATATGATAATGGGCGCAGACTCACCGTTACACCAATCTAACAAACTATTTCTTTTTTGTTATATATTCATTGTACTTATTTTATAATAAATTATTGAAATTTATTATAAAATAACTATAGAGACCGGCTCTGGGCTTCGTACAGAGCAGACGTGTTGCAAATTACATCTATGGAAATTAAACTCGATAACAAACTAATTTAAAGCTTATAACAACGCAAAAAAGTAAAAAGTTAATTGAAGTATAGTGACACGGTTACGCTGTATACTTTCAAGAAGTAACCTAGTTGAACCTAGTTACTATAAGTTTAACTAGGTGGTAGGACTTTTCTGCAAAGTTCGTCTAGGTAGGTACCACCGCTTTGCCAGTTATTCTGCCGCCAAGCAGTAGTGTGCAAGCACTACTGTGTTCCGGTTTAAAGGGCATTGTAGCTAGTGAAATTACTGGGCAAATGAGACTTAAGAACTGATCTCACAGTCTAGAAATATTTTTTAAACTGTGTGATGTCTCAGGATGACGTGCGCAGTGCGCAGTGTCACGCGAAACTTTAATTTAGAGTTCCGAGTGACACTGCAATCTGTAATGGGCGGCCGTAACGCTTAACACCAGGCGAACGACTAGCACGTCACGTCATTCGTTTACATAAAAAAAAAAAATATATATATTATTGCCCGTGGTCCACCTGCTCAGTTCATCTGGTTAAACCACGGGCACTTTTGAGTAGTCCACACCAGCCGCAGTTAAAAAATATTGATAACATTTTTATCACGATTGTAATTCCATATGGAAAATTCAGAATATGGAATTTTACGAATTTGTAAAATTAAGAATGTGTAAATTTAGTAATGCGGAAAATTCAGAATATGAAAAAAGCAGATTTTGATGTGGATAATACTAGAATATGGAAAATTAATAATTCGGAAAGAAACGCTGACATCTTTTTTAAAGGATATCACATCACACTATCACACTAATATTATAAAGGTGAAAGTTTGTATGTGGGGGAGTTTGTATGTGTGCATCTTTGTTACTCCTTCACGCTCGAACGGCTGGACAGATTTGGGTGACATTTGGAACAGAGATAGCTTATATAAAAAAAAGTAAAATAAAAAGCCCTTTATAATCTTCGAGCTTTATAATCTTTGGTTCCGGCTGTTGTATTAAGACAACAGTCGTTAAGCCAAGTGAGAAGCGTTAAGGTGGCCTAAAAAGTCTGATACCAAAGTTGACCACATGCCTATACGAGAAGAAGTAAAAGAAAGCTGCTGGGTTTTCTGGAGATCGTATCCCTATTATAATAATATGAATTACCCTTAGACCTCTGTAATTTTCACGCGTCTCATCCTAAAAGGACCTTTTCACTTTAATTACGCATGTAGACCGAGATAAGGGATACAATTTGTATACTTTTAGCTAATTGCATTGAAGGTTGGAGGAAATGGAATGAAAAAAGGGACAACCATCTATTTTTATTAGAGAGCAAAAGAGAGGATGGATATGTGAACAAAGATAGAATATTAACACGGAATACAGAGGCAATTAATAACTTTAGCAACCTTTTTCGGAGGTTCCATTTTATTTTTTCAGACGTTGTATATGATTAACTCGCTTTTTAAACAGTGATAAACATTTAGGTATTGGTTGAGATTTAGATTTGACCACGTTCATAATCACAAAAGCTGAGTTAAAACTTTGAAAGCACAATTTTTTTTATCAATGATAGGCTAACGTTTGAACACGGTCTCACCTGATGGTAAGTAACGACGCGGTCGACGATGGAGCATGCTTACCTAGAACATACCGGTTCACTGTAGCCTTAAAAACTGTGAATGGAATGGGATGGGGGAATTAAGTCATGATGTACTTATTTCAAAAACTGTTCTTGCAAAAAAGTAAGAAGTTAAGTATAGTATAAAATTTGATAATAATATAAAAACACGGGTCTAATGCATTGTTCACTTTTCTTTCAAAATAAAAAATATAAAGGTAAGATTTTCTTGAAACCTTGTTTACTAAATCTGAGACGGAATAGAAAACCTTCGAGAACTCAATGCGCTATATATAATGACCTTGTTCATACAAAGTTTTTCATCTGCTATCAGCTGGAAAACTTCCACCACTGTACACAGGCCTCCCTCATAAAACGCCACTTTGGATGCTTATCATAGGGGTTTGCCATAATCAGCACGCTTGGTAGGCGGCTTGGTGATCGCAGAAGATTTAAATGTACCGAAGTAAAAACTGATATATGTAACTGTACATACGTATGCGGGGTGATAAAAGACCACTCTCTCTGGCACGGCAACTAAACGCAAGCGGCAGGAACTTAATGTTGGAAGTAGAGCTAAGAACCTTACATTCACTCACAGTAAGCTATAGCTTCACAGTGCTTCTCGGTTTGGTCTCTAAACGCGCAGAAAACAGTTTGGTCCTTACAGGAGGTTAAACTGAATAGGACCATCTTGACACTCGTAAAAGGAATCGCGTATTTAATGGTTTTTTTTTCTAGATCAATTGAAATTTAATCTAAAAAAATCCACACTTCAACCTACTTTGACTAGTCTGATAGAAAATCGACAGAATTTATTGAAAAAAGGTTGAAGTCTGCGGTTGGTAGCTACACTTGGTACCTATGATACATGTAAATACACCTATTTAAGCAAGTCGATCTCATTTTGAGATAATAACAAAACTAGTAGTGGCAGTAGTAGGACCTTTTTAGTACTCAGCTGACTAGCTCCATCGTCCCCTTAATCAGCTATCGCCAGTGATTCTCAGGTTCAGGCTCTCAAATGACGTAGCCTCAATGGGGCCAGTGACCTTACCTCACTTGAGATCAAGTCCCCAAATGAGAGTGTTAACGTAATATTGTGGCCAGCTGTTTAATGAAAACAATAAGCAGTTACCGATAAAGAAGACAGTCAGTTTGGCTTCCGTCTGCAGGTGTCGACTGACATGGCTATCTTTGTTCTGTAACAGGTTGTCAGTTCCTACAAACAGAACTGTTATCGTAACTAGAGGAGCAATAACCTCATCTTGGAACTGAGCGGCACTCCTGTGTGAATCAGGTACGTCAGCAACCTAAGTTACGTTGATGATATTGTGCTGCTCAGTCCCTCGATTAAAAGTTTGCGAAAACCAATTGTCAGTGTGCGAAAGATACGATCTCTGCTGCAAAATAAAACTCATCTATTTGTTTGTGATAATAAAAAGCATTTAACAAGCTCTCAACCCTAATAAATTATACTTCAGCGTGAAAAGTAGAGAACACACAACATTATAAAAATATACACGAAAAACGATTCAATTTATAACCCAAATTCAGTTAACCGAGTAGCAATAAATTCAGCTTCACCTGAATTGCGATCCTTGCCCACATGTTACCGTCAATAAATCAAACCGCAAACAATTTCTATCGAAGGATAAAATGCGAGGAAGCAATAACGAAATGAAAATAAACTCTATAATTATGCTAACTCTGAACTAGTACCTACATACCTACACTATGCTGCTTGGGGAATGCGACGAAATGGTATTAGCACACTCTATAATTTGATACTATGATTTTGCAATTCCGTTGGTATATTTCATTTTTATTATCCCACATTTTCCATACAAAAGTGAATCATCATTAACAGCCTGAAGACGTCCACTGCTGAACATAGGCCTCCCCCAGAGCACGCCACCTTGAGCGGCTGCTCGCCTCCTGCATCCATCGGCTCCCCGCGGCTTTCACCAGGTCGTCGGTCCACCGAGTGGGGGGCCGGCCTACGCTGCGTCTTCCGGTTCGTGGTCGCCACTCGAGAACCTTTCTTCCCCATCGGTTGTCAGTTCTACGAGCGATGTGGCCTGCCCATTGCCACTTCAACTTACTAACTCTAAGAGCTATATCGGTCACTTTAGTTCTCCTGCGGATCTCCTCGTTCCGGAGCTTATCTCGCAGGGAAACACCGAGCATAGCTCGCTCCATAGCTCGCTGCGCGACTTTGAGCTTACTAATGAGGCCAACAGTAAGAGACCATGTCTCAGTTCCATAAGTCATCACTGGCAACACACACTGATTGAAAACTTTCGTTTTCAGGCTCTGCGGTATTTTGGACGAAAAGATAGGACGAAGCTTCCCGAACGCTGCCCAGCCGAGTTGGATTCTTCGCGCCACCTCTTTGTCGAAGTTGGACCTACCTAATTGGACAATCTGTCCTAGGTAGACATACTTGTCGACAACTTCGAGAGTATCGTTCCCAACAATTACCGGTATAGGTGGAACATGAGCATTAGACATGATCTTTGTCTTGTCCATATTCATCTTAAGACCAACCTGCTGGGAGACTCTACTGAGGTCGTTGAGCATGGTGCTAAGGTCCTCGAGCGATTCCGCCATTATGACTATATCATCGGCAAAACGAAGGTTAGTGATGTACTCGCCATTTATGTTGATGCCAGATCTTTTCCACTCCAAGAGCTTGAAAACATCCTCCAATGCGTTTGTGAACAGTTTCGGAGAAATAACGTCTCCCTGTCTCACGCCTCTTTGCAATGGAATTTGTTCCATACTCTGGTCCTGTAGCAAACCGTGGTAACAAAAGTGAATAGTAAGTACCAAATAATAATTAATTCTGTTTCCATCGGCTTAATACTTTATGGAGTTCTGAAGTCATGTTACGTGTGTCATGTGTGTGTTGTGTGTGTTGTCATGTGTCATGTTGTTATGTGTTGTTATGTTGGTGTGTTGTGTTGTTGTTTGTGTGTTGTTGTTGTTGTTGTTGTGTTACCTTACTGCGGCTTCACTTTCTAGTATTTTTTTTATAAACTGTTCTTCTATTCTAAATTTTAAAGATGTACTTAACCCTTAGCTACTCGCGTGGAGTGTTTTACACCCCAGCTGGGTTAGCTTGGACGGTAGACAAAATTGTCTTTCCCCGTTTTACGTCACTTTCTTCACACTTGCTTGGAGTAAATTGGGGAAAGACAGTTTTGTCTACCGGCCGTGCTAACCCTACAGCGACTGTTTGATCGTCTGTAGTTATTGGAGTTTATTTATTATTTATTTATTTGAACACCAACATAACAAACACCAATTCATGCTTCAGTAATTAAATTAATAATAGCTAAGTGTCGATATAATTATAGGTGAGAACAGCTTGCGAACTTTCTATTAGAAAGAATTTTTTGATGTGAGCGAGTACAAAATTATGAGAAGATAACATTAAATTAAGTTCATTGAATTTTACAATAGAAATAGGTGATAATTATTAGGCAATATTAATATAAAAAGTCTATGCATATGCATGCAGATTAAGAATGCCTAAACAAATACATTAACAATCAAAACATAGATAAATTAATGTAGGTAAGAATAGTAAAATAATTAAATTGATCTCAATATTAACTAATTTTGACCTGTACAAATGATATACAGTTTTTATTTTTATCAGCATCGAAATAAAATTTAATCAATTTTTAAAACAATAAATTAAATACTTCACTATAAAATTAACTTTTAAAAATATTAAATTAAATTAAATTAATCTAAAACATTTTAGTTGCAACAACTTGAATTTTAAATTTACAGCGCTAATTTTTGTTCTAGCTTCCTAAAACGAGCGAAACTTTGTTATTTAATTACAAAAAACACTCTGTGGCTTAAGGTTGAGGCAGCAGAGTGCGGTTAGAGTGTAAAGCACCCCAGGCGAGCGTTTACGTAGTGCAAATTTTACGTAAATTAGCACTACGTAACCTTTGAGAAGTTTCTGGAACGGCCGGTCGCCATCCTATAAGCGATGCCATATTTGTTCAAGACCACTAAAACGCAGCTAGCGGTGTTGGTATAACACTGAGAAATTATCAGCTGGTATCTACGATATCGTCATCATCCTCTTTGCCTTTTCCCATTTGTTATTGGGGTCGGCTCCCAATCTAACCTGTAGCGGCGAGCTACCAGAATTACACGAACGACTGCCATCTGACCTCGCAACCCATAAGGTACCAGTAACAGGGATGGTTAGATCAGGTGTCAGATTCTATCAGGCGTCTGACTACCCGTAACGATTGCCATAGATGTTCTTATGACAACCAGGACCGACGGCTTAACGTGTTCTCCCAGGCACGGAGCGATGGCATCGAAAACTACACATAACTTACTTGATAAGTCATTGGTGGAGGGCCGAGGATCAAACCCGGTGCCGTAAGACTGCGAAGCGCACATGCTACCGCTCAGCCACCATCGGCTAGTATCTACTATAATAAAATACATAAAATATAATACTTTAATAATTATAATGTCTGTATTATTAATATACAAATCACCAAGCCAAGCCATACATAGTGATTATAGCAAAACCCCTCCGCTCTCTAATATGGGAGACCTACGCTCAGCATTGGACGCATAGATGCTGATGATAGATACCATATTGGCCGGCAGTGTAGAGTAGATTAAATAAAGATGTAGGTAATTAGAAAGGCGCTAAGCCTTCCTGATTACGTCTTTATTTCAAGGCATTTTCTAAAAATAATAAAAACCGGCCAAGTGCGAATCGGACTCGCGCACGAAGGGTTCCGTACCATTATCTATAAAAACGAGCAAACAAGTCACGTTTATTGTATGAGAGCCCCCTAAATGTTTATACGTATACAAACAGACAGACAGACAGATGGACGCTCAGCGAAGCCTTAGTAATAGGGTCCGTTTTACCCTTTGGATACGGAACCCTAAAAAAGCGCAATCATTCCGAAATAAACAGATTGTAAATACTACGAGGTTGATAATAATAGAAGTAAATGTATCAATAATAAGTTTTCTCCCGTTATAAGTATTCGAATCTAATTTTGTCAGGAGGCACTTAAAATTAGGATGAAAGTAGCACTTTAGGTTAATTTGCATCACAATTGTTACTGGAATCCATAAAGTACCTACCTACCTACGTTAAAGCCTTAGAAGGTTTTCTCACCAAATTGGTAGGTATCATATAAACACACCGCCACTTGCAAAAAATTTTTAAGTGACTTAGGTTACTATTGTTAGAGATAGGACTGGGATTTATTAAAATATGCAAGATTGGGTTATAAAGGAGTGACAGATATCTGCCGCACAGCTGTATATTGCCATAGATAATATAATACTACTTAACAAAGCTCAATTAGCAGTTCTTAACCGATAGGCGATGGGTAGGGCCAGATAAGCAGATCAAAATCCTTTCAAAGAAACATTGATGTTAACGCCATAGTCTTAAATATCAATTCAGTCTGCACTTTTGCGCGCCGCTTACGACAAAGACAACGCACGAAATGATGATTTGTACGGTTTTTAATTAATATCTATGTTTACATGGTATTTTTCAAAATTATGAATTCATCACAACATCTGCATGTTTGTTGGGAATACATTTTTTTTTTTCGAAAAAATATATTCGATAGAAACTTAGTAAAATTGGAACATTCAATTTTTTTTTCTGTAACGCTATATTAATGATTCTTGTATTTGTAGACAACGCAAGCGACTTAATGAAATGAATTACATGTTCAAAGCTCCACATGCTCTAATTACGCCAGGAAACATGCCAAAAACACCTTTTTTGCCCTACCCGTCGCCTTAAGCAACGTTCGCTCTGCGGTAATAACATGGATAATATCCGCACTTATACTTTTTGTAGTGGTTATATTAGTATAAGTGCGGAGTACTACAGTAAGTACTTCATGCCGTCAGTCCCAGCTATTGTCGTAAGGCAACAGTAGTTTGTAGTCAGTAGTCAGTAGAATTCAGAAGCCTTTAGGCGGCATAAAACTTCTGACACTAACAATAACCATATGCCTACACGAGAGGAGTGGAAGGAAGACAATGTATGCTCGCATTCGATTATCGTACCTATTTGCAGCATCTGTCGCGACGGGCAACATCGCGATTTTAAATATTGCATAGATAAAATATGGCAATACAATACTAAGTTCAAAATTGGATTGCGAAGTCTGTCACTCGCGGTTTGTCTATTTAAATGTCATAAAATATAAACTGAAAATACAGAAAATTACATAATTAAAAGAAATAAGGAAAGCAATAGTACCTATTGATGCGATACCATGAACCGTGAGTACATACGAGCTGTAATCGTAGGTAGACAATGTTTTCTATGATTAATTGATATTATTTCTAGTACAATTTGGTAGCGGTCTCAGCCGAGGTCTGAGATGGCAGTGTAGTGATGAACACATATGATCGACGAACTTGTGCAGGTGTAGGTATCCTCTCGGTAGTGTGCCAGCTAGCATGGTGACACGTAGAGGGACTTACATTTGCCACGTCGGCGGGATGGGCGTATGCGGTTGGCTGGAAGGCTATGGCTGTGGGGCTATGGTCTAATGAAGGCGCCGGCTTAGTTAAATATGCATATCTAACCTCGATAAGCCCCATCTGCGGTGATAAATTAATAGTAATGGTGTGGTTGAAAGTGCAGGCCCTAGTTTGTGGGCAGTTAAGTGTGGTAGAGATATCACGTCGACAGTCATGAGATGGGCTAAGCGACTGGCTTGAGGACGTACGGTCCAAGAGCGCGTGGGCTTGGTTAAATATCCATCAACCTTAAAGTTTACTTACGTGTTGCAGTTCGTTTTGTGCTCCTTGTGGGTTTATAATTACAGGCGTTATATGCGATCACATGGGAGAGATTATGAGGGGTTCACTATGAAATACAAGTAAACAATCCTACTATAACGGCATATACAATAAAGGCGAAGCAAACTACGTATAATTTTAGTTTCAATGGTTTCGGTGAGTGACTTTATCTTATTCACATGCTCTCTTATAACATTTTATGGAGACAATCATGGACCACGAACCCTAGGTTAATACTTTCATATTGAATATCAAACTATAATAAATCTAATATCAGCCACAACGTCCCCAAAGAGATACTTAGTCGAGATTGTCACCATAGCATCATTATGTTGAAGATCAAACCTTCAGAGATGAAGAACTAGTCCTATCTATACAACACACAAGGCCAAGTTCCCGACGCCCTTTAAAACCCTTTTTAAAGTCGGCTACAAAACATAATTTCATCTAGAATGCCGTTAGCGTTATTCAGAGTCAAAACGGATTGGGATTACTTATGTCTACGAGGGCTTTGTCTGGGTTCTAGACTAGACGAAACCCTACTTAGGTATTTTATTGTAATAAATAAAATAAAATGCATCTTTATTCTAGTAACAATCACCTCATAAAATATCATATTATTAATTTACTTAGTACTAATTGTTACACAGCTTCTCTATTAATAGTTTTGACCAGCTCACGCCTGCGACACACTTTAGTTCGTCCTTCCATCTAACCTTCCATTTTATTCATCATCATCATCAACAGCCTGAAGACGTCCACTGCGGAACATAGGCTACCCCCAGAGAGCGCCACTTTGAGCGGCTGCTCGCCTCCTCCATCCATCGGCTCCTCGCGCGGCGCAGCTTTCACCAGATCGTCGGTCCACCGAGTGGGGGGCTGGCCTACGCTGCATCTTCCGGTTCGTGGTCGCCACTCGAAAACTTTTCTTCCCCATTGGTTATCAGTTCTACCATTCCATTCCATTTTATTGTACCTACCTAATAAGTAAATAAAGTCTTGTTTTTTTATTATTGTGTTTTATCTGAATACGTTCCTTTACTTCTAGTAGATAAGTAAATACTGGCGATATCAATTTCCTTAGTATTAATGGTGAAAAGGACATTACGCACTGGGAACTTGGGTATCGGTTTACCGCAACCACACACTTGGACCGTTCTCCACGCCTAGTGATTATGTATACATAGTGCTGCGACAAAAGTTATCGATATTCTATTCCTGTCTATCACTACGATGCTTTGTGTAGGTGCTACTAGTTTAGCATGGAAACCCTTAAGAATATTACATGAGTGGAAATTTAAATATGTTAGTATGTCTAGTATTTATACGAGAGTAAACGAAACACATTAACTTAAGTACTAATCTGTACATTTGATCACCAACTCACCTGATGGTGAGCGACGATGGTGTGGCTTAAACACGCAAACCTAGAAACCTATTCACTCTTGAAACCTATTCGCCTTGACTTGAAGTTGCCCAGGTTATAGTTTTCAGAAAACTTAATTAAGATGATTTAGTTCTAGTACGCACTAAAAATGAATCTCCAACTCAACATCTTAGAAATAACTTTAACAGTAACTATATAATTTATCGATAAATCAAGCGCAATCCCTAAAAGGGCCTTGTTGCTGTACCCTTGTTATATCCATTTTCCCGTAATATATGCTACAACCTACGTCCAGAATGATTATATAACGGAACAATAGAAGACTTGGTATGTACTCCGAGATGTTCGATTTTAAGCTAGCTCCACACGAGTGAACGAACAACTTTGTTAGTCTTGTTCTTTAAACACTGACCCCGGTTTCCGGTACGTTTGTTAGAGTTAAACTCATGTCAAATTCAAAATACTGAACGCTCATTGGTTGAAGACAGCTGATGATCAAGAGGCAACCAATGTGCGTTCCGTATTTTGAATTTGACATGATGTAACTGTAACAAACGTACCGGAAACCTGGGGTTAGGCCCGTAATACAGAACGACGCTCAAACGTCAATGGGTGCTCAAGTCAAGATTTCATTCAAAAAATTAACACTACTTGTATCAATGAAACCGTGACTTGAGCGCCGATTTGTGATTGAGCGTTGTTCTTTAATACGAGTCTTATTTCACAAGTTTTCAGACGTTCCAATAGCAAACCAAACTTTATAATAAGCTAGTTGACTGGTATTAAAAATTAACAAGAGAATATTACGTATTTACATACTTAAAGTAGTTAATTTAAAAAAATAAGTAAAATCGGTAAATAAATCAAGCAGTAATAAGCTTTTAAAGTTTCTGGAGGGGGCATCGCTTGTCCTTTTCTCGCAAAACAGAAGATTCCCCACAGTTACTATGAAAACGCACGTTGTGAAGTCACATGCCAAAGAGACTGTATGTAAAGCTACCACAGCCTAGTAATGAGGTACTTTGAAGGAGCAAGAGTGACATCACTGCATGTTTGAGCTATCTCTTTTTATTCCTGTATTAAAATGCTTGTAAGCTTGTCATTTTAGAGATACTCAATTTTTGATTTCACGACTGTTTATTTTTTGAGGAATATTATTAATTTATGTAATAAAAAGATAACAGGACACTAGCCAGCCTATTACCAAGAATTTTGAGCTTGTTGTTTCTAATTTACAGAATTCACCCAAGCGCTTTCTTGTATGAAAACAAAGAGATAAGAATAATATTTTTATCACACAAAATACAGTCAACAATAAATAAAACATTACCTATAAGTACAAGGCCCTTCTGTTGTCGGTGCAAATGATGGATGGAAGAATTGCAATGGCCATGCAACCTTAGCACCAGGAACAAGCCGGATCGGGAGTCGCCTGACCTTTCGGTTAGACTACCGACCACCAAGCTCTTATTGCTTTGGCTCCACAATTGCATAGGTATAATTATTATATTTTAAAAATAATAATTAATAGTCACTCCTTAAAAATATTCGTTGATATTCTCCAACTTATGGTTCGCGCTGTTCGGCGCTCGCCCGTGTGGAGTCTACTTTGTTACTTCCCAAACGGAGTATTTGCTTACCTCTGCAAATATGACTGTTTCTATTATTAAATACAGTGCCTGTACACATAATTCGGTGGGGTATTTGATTTGTCAGTCAAGGAAAATTGCAGTGCTCAATGTTACTTTGTGTTCTCTATACTTTTTTACTGACAATATGCCTTTGTTCTTTAAACTAACTACTACAATAATAAAAACTAATAAACTAGCTACACTATCTACCACAAAGAACATTTGGACTCTATACTAGCCGCGATGACCTATAGACAGTCCAAATGCTCCAGCTTACTACCGGTAGGTAGCGTACCCAACATGCTGGCAGCATTGCCTCGTTGAATTTCAATGCTAACCAGCATTGCAATTCATAAATTCGTTGAGCCAAATAAGTGCCAGCATTTTAGTTACTTTTTTCTATACTTACTATAACACACAAGCTTCTTTTTAAGTTTAATTCGTTTGTTTCGATAATGCTGTGAGACCTGACGATTACCAGAAAATTATTGTCAACCGCCTCCGTCAAATTCAAGTTCTCGTGTACCTACTCGTCGTTATTAATTAAATGTGGAGACTGGAAAGTGCTGGGAGCAAATTTCGTGATTTTTACCAAGTCCCATATGACTCAGGTGACTTTAGTTATTAAATTTACTATTGTACTACCTATACTTGTCCAGGTATCACAGAACGTTTGCCGTTCCATCCATTCATCATTTTCCCCTATCTTTGCCCTTTTCCTTTTCCCCTATCTTTTCCCTTTCGCTTCCCTCTTCCCATGAACAGGGTTAGGGGCGTAAAATTAATTAAGCCTTGCGAAGCCAGGGCGGGTCAGCTAGTCGGTTAATAAATAAAGGTATTCTTAGGTCTCCTACTTTTTTAAAGCCTGTTGAAAAGCGAAGATTTGTCTCTGTTTGTTTAATTTGTCTGTTTGTTTGTTGCTTCTACCTATTCACACCAAACGGTTGAACTGAAATTTGCACACAGAATTCTTTCACTACCGATATATATTTTTATTTGAGTTAAAGGTACAAATATTTCTACCTAGGACAGACTGTCCAATTAGGTAGGTCCAACTTCGACAAAGAGGTGGCACGAAGAATCCAACTCGGCTGGGCAGCGTTCGGGAAGTTCCGACCTATCTTTTCGTCTAAAATACCGCAAAGCCTGAAAACGAAAGTTTTCGACCAGTGTGTGTTGCCAGTGATGACTTATGGAACTGAGACGTGGTCTCTTACTGTTGGCCTTATAAGTAAGCTCAAAGTCGCGCAGCGAGCTACGGAGAGAGCCATGCTCGGAGTTTCCTTGAGAGATAAGATCCGAAATGAGGAGATCCACATGAGAACTGAAGTCACCGACATAGCTTTGAGAACTAGCAAGTTGAAGTGGCAATGGGCAGGCTAAATCGCTCGTAGACTGACAACCGATGGGGAAGAAAGGTTCTCGATTGGCGACCACGAACCGGAAGACACAGCGTAGACCGGCCCCTACTAGGTGGACTGACGATCTCATCAGAACCGCGGAGAGCTGATGGATGTAGGAAGCAAGCAGCCGCTCAAAGTGGCGCTCTTTGGGGAGGCCTATGTTCAGCAGTGGACGTCTTCAGACTGATGATGATGTTAAAATTTAAGGGTTCTTTTCCATTAAATTATTTAATTCGATTTTAATTGCGTTACTACTATTTTCCACAAAAAGCTGTATTTATATACGGAAGTACCATTATTATCTACTAAAGCTGAAGCAATCACAATGACTGACTTTCACGATTTGAATTTTCTGGCTCAGTGAATCTCTTTAGGCAGAAGCTAGAAGCTAACGCGGGTGACATCAAAGCACCTAATTAAGCTAACGTGATATGACGGCAGCTGATGCATAGAAAGAAACGTCTGCTTTAGTCTTTGCTGTCTTGTCTTTATTTTTACATTGATGTGGATAACATACTAATACAAAGATGATGAGAAAGAAAAAAACCAGAATGGCTCTGTGTGTCGTGGTCCCAGGACCATACCACAGGAACCGCACAATGGTGGACAAGAGCGACGTTCAGTTGTCATTTTATTTATTAGGTTTTAGAAGACTATCGACTATTATAAGCTAAAATATAATCATGAAATTGGATAACAGTAAAGCCTTTAACAAGTGTAAAAAAAAGGCTTAGATCACCACCACAGTTTTCCCCTATACCTATTTTTGTTTTCCCTTCTCTCTTGCCTTGGACGTTAAATATACGAATAATTAACTCAGGCAAAGCTGGGGCCAGTCAGCTAGTTGCAACCCAATCCAGGGCTCTTCTTTTTTTGAAGTCGGTTGTAAAGTGTGACGTCTGTTTGTTTGTCTAGCTTTTGTGCAAAAATAGCTGAGCCGATTTGTTTGAAATTATGCACACGGGTTGCTTATATTACTAGAGCCAGCATAGGGTACTTTTTATCCCGGAAAATTGAGAGCTCCCACGGGAAGATTCGTGTGTTGCGGACAAAACCGCGGGCGCCTACATAGCATTAAGTAAATGATGACATTAAAGTCACGAGCTTCTAGATAAGTACCTACTTATAAGCTTATTCCATCCTAAACCATATTGTCATTTATCATCAGTTCAAAACCTATGTAAATAATTGTATTTAAATACTAATTAGTAGGTTACAGTTGCATGGCTATCCCGCGGTTTCTAGGTTGACGATAATCCATGATCAACAGGCAACCAATAAGCGTTCAGTGTTTCAAAGTTGAAAAGAGTTTAACTTTAACAAACGTACCAGAAACAGGGGGTATGTGGCTATGGCACCTGCCGGTAATTGTCTCAGCAGCGTTCTCCTTGGTCTGCCAAGGAGAACGCTGCTGCCTATTTCTTAGATATTCCCTTAGCCGGCTGCCGGCTCGTCTTTACGGCTGCACCCGCGCGGGAAGAGATGAGGTAGTCCGGTTATTACTCCTGGACCCAAGTGCCTTCTAAGTACCTAGGTACCAATAATATTTTTTTTTATATGGACACAGGCATTATTTCGCTGTGGTTATATGTAATTTTGTGTTTCCTGTGTCTATAAAATAAATTTATTTTTTAGCATAACTAATACCTACTACTAAAAACCATTTCATATATTATGTACCAACATGTGAAGGAGATTACTGTCTGTTTTGTAAAACTTTTTTAATACCGATCGCAAGCGAAGTTCCCAGTAAGTAAAACAATAAAACTTCCAGTGGCTGCGCATGCTTAAAATCTGTAGAAATTTATTTTCCTATATATTTGTATGTTCGCCAATTCATTTTCAAAGTTATTATGATTAAGCACAGACCTACAATATTTTTGTGTACATACGATATACGAAGTCTGTGTGATGAACTAATAAATATTAGTATTGCTCAACCACTCAATAGTTAATCTTAAGTACCTATTAGTTTGGTTTTGATGAAATAGTTTTAAGCTAGTTAGTACCATTCGGTCACAGGCCCGTTTTTACAGTTTTGCAAACCCATACAACAAGTCCCGATCGGTCACACTTTCAAAATAAATACATTTGTTTTATTTTTTTCATATCCTAATCGGTCTAATTATGGCCCACAACAATAGTAAAAAGATGCCCCGTTTCACCTGAGTGATTGAGTTCCAAGTGAACAAATTATACCAATAAGTCGAATCAATTCACCATAGGTACAATGATTCCGTGGTGAAATGAAGAGACTGTAATTTCCTCTATGTTCACCCAAGTGAACATAGTGGAATAAACTAAGATGGCGCCTGTATTTAATGTTTCACGGACTGAGTGGTTCTTTAGAGGTACAGTTGCTCGATAAATTAATTAGCACATTTTTCATATGAGTGTGAGTTTGTTGAATTTGAGCGTATTTAAACAGTTTTACAAGGGTAGTTTTGTATTATATTGTTAACAAGCTGCACCCCGCGGTTTCACCCGCGGATAAAAAGTAGCCTATGTGTTAATCCAGCACATAAGCTATCTATATTCCAAGTTTCGTCCAAATCCGTCCAGCCGTTTGAGCGTGAAGAAGTAACAAACATACATACATACACACAAACACACATACACACATACAAACTTTCAGCTTTATAATATTATATATAGTGTGATGTGATGTGATGTGAAGTGTGATAGTGTGATAGTGTGATGTGATGTGATTTTATAGTACTAGTTTGGTAGTAGTTTAGATTTATGGAATAGTTTATGAGTTGTTTTAAAATTAATTACCTCTATGTTTTTGCTAATAAAATAGTTTTGCAAGGTTCAGACGCTGGATATTATCTACATTTGTTAAATTACTAATTACTTATAATAATTATTGTAACAGTAAGGATATAGTATAACTACTAGGAGTGCCTAACATTTAACCGAAATACCTTTGACATAATTTCACTGCAATACAACTCATTTGATTGAAGCGATTTGTGGTAATATAATCTAGGGATTTTGAAACTGGTTATTTATAAATCAACTCCTTAGAACTCATCCAAGATCAACCTATTTTCGGTCGCCGCCCCAAAAAAACTCTTATCTGCCTTAAATACCTATAATAGGGTGTGTTGGACAAATGCTATAAAGGTTCAATGTAATAAAAACCATTCCCTGGCATAATATAGTATAAACAAAGGATAAGTAGGTACCATACGCACGGCTAATAACAATACTTACTAGTATTGTATACAATGTAATCACCGCAATGGTTTGTTTCCAAGGTTATGTTTCCCCACCAACATCTAAAGTCGTAGATAAATACCACGTGGTATATAAAACACTAACAAAATTACAGCGCACAAACAACGCCAATTCTATTTTATCCATGTATCACGAAACGTTTTGATAACGATCCGGTTTAATAGGGCTAACCGTCAGATAAAATGCACGGAGTGGCAACGTCGCGTGTCGCGTCTACTGCTCTCTCTTTTCGTTCAGTACACGGACCGGTTGTTGACCTTGTCTTACGTCAGTGTGACGGGGACAACGGCGCGTGGCGTCCGCTTTTATTCCAGTTTTAGACGTAAAATTTTTGAGCTGTGGTTGTTGCATTTGATGCAAGGACTAATCATTTCATCTTATTTTGGTAACGTTTATTACAAGTGGTAATTTTATTCAAGCAGAGCTGTTGTTTGTCTACTTAGTTGCAAGACGTAGACGCGGGCCTCTAAAGATGGCCGACAAGAATCGAATGATGAGGTAAGAATGGGTTAAACCTTCCGATACGATTACGATTATTTTATTTTCTTGGAATTAATAGACTTTCATTCATAGACTAGTATTGTATAATTTAAAGTTTTCCATTTCGGAAGTCCATTTTATACCACTGATTCATTTTAATAACCACAAAATTAAATATAGGTTGGCAGTTAATGGGGTAATTTTGTAAAAATTCGGATAATGTAATGTGATTTATTTTAAATTACTAGTAAATTACCTAGTGTTACGCAATATAAGTAGTGTATCGATCGATTTCTCGATCAAGTTTTGAGCATACTTGATGGAGGTGATTTCACGCAGCGAGAATGCTAGTAGCTAGGAGAACCCACCACGATATCGTTGCACTTTGTTACACAATTTTTTACTTTACAGCTTTCACTCAAGTATACTACAGGTAGCGTCAATTATCAAAAATAATGAACAGAAAAAAGTTGAAGAAAGTGTTGAAATCGAAAAGAAAAAGCGAGAAAGAAAAGCAAACTACACTCAAGAAGAAACAGAAAGGCTGGTTGAAATTTTAGTTACTAAAAAAGACATTTTGGAGAATAAAAAAAGTGGTTCTGATCAATGGAAAGAAAAAAACCAGGCATGGAAAGATATAGAAAAAGCTTTTAACCGTAAATCAAATCGAACAAACTACCGCGATAGTAAAACTCTAAGGATCAAATATGAATCTCTAAAAAGGGACGTTAAAAGAAAATGGGCAAACATTGCCGCTAATCGACGCAACTGTAATGGAAAATTGCCAAAGTTAACTGCAGCAGAAAAAAAAATCAAAGAAATTATACCACTACAAATAGATGGGATCTGCGACTTTAGTTCATCTAATGACAAGAGCGATGATGATGACGACGATGATGATGACTCCCGTGATTCAAGTAAGTTGGATTACTTGAGTCCTTGTCTATTGTCTATTTCTTATAGCCGTTGGATGCAAGAGGTAACTGCTAAGAGCTGTTCAATGTGGCGCTATAATATGTGATCGATAAGTTTAGGCTTATGTTCAGCAGTGGATGTCTTCCGGTTAATGATTATTTATTCTGTGACCTGAGCTTAAATTTTCCCTATGGCTATGGGATAAGGAATAAAAAATTCCAACTAATTATATAGGATACTTATTTGAAAAGATGATGAAAAGGAGAACATGCATGATTCACTTTCCATAATTCCTTACATTAATGATTTTATATCATGAACAATTTGTACTGATGCACAATACACCCCAAGCGGGACGTCAGTGCAGCAGGGTTACTCTTGACACTCGATTTCAATCGTAATTTGGGATTTGGAACGAAATCGTAGCATTTGGTACTCTTGAATCCGATACTAGCGCACGATTGGAATCTTTGTCCGTGGAATTTTACGGAACTAAATGGAATCGACTCATTTCTACACCATCCGCTTTTTCGGTACTCTTGACGCGATTTGACATTGGCAAATTGAGTTTGAAGTAGAGTTTGCGATAGAATTTTCAGACCTTTCAAAAGTTAACTTTTTTGCGTTCGAGTGTGTTGTGTTAAGTGGTTTCGGAAGCAATTCGGAAGTAAAATGGCACGTTTAGCTCTTATTTTTGATATTTTGGACAATGCACATAGAGAAGATCTAAGGCAACGTCGAAACCTAAGAAGAATGGCGCGATACACTGAGAAAGCTTTTGCCATGAACGACAACGAGTTTAAGAAATGTTACAGAGTGACGAAAGACCTTTTTGAGGTCATATGTGGCGATTTAGAGCCTCTGATGGCAAAGCCTACTCGTCGTAGTGACATGTCCTCGAGATACGAGGTTTGTAAATATAGGTGGTAGTTCTTTCATGCGTGGTGTTTTTACGAGAACTCTCTCTCCTCCAAATTTTTGAACTTGTAGGCCTGTTTTAATAGTTGCCTTACATAGCATCACAGAATTGGTAATTTCTGTCGTCCCATTTCTTTTTTGTCTCGTATTTGCCATGGGCGGACCGCAACAGACCTTTTGCTATCCCTGGATTGTCCCCAAGGAAATCCGCTAGAGCCTCCAGCTGCTGGTAGATTGGCCTACTCATAATCTTTCCTGTTAGAACGGACGAATATCTCCAACCAAATACTTCAAATCTTGAAAACAAAACCGCTAAACAACAGCTGGAGCGGAGTTTTGGCGGGAACGCGGAAAAGTTCACGTCGGTGCATTGTATTATTTTACAAAACTTATGCTTTTTCCAGTGTTAATGTTTAAAATTGGTGGTGTTTTACGCATTAAGTGCTGAATTACGAGCATGAGTGTGGGCAAGTGATATAATGTAGTGAAACGTGGTTTTTCGTATTGCTTCCAAAATTCCATAGAAGCCTCTAGTAAAGTTGCCACCACTTTACTAGGGCATGCCTTAGACTGGATTATGACTTAGACTAGACTATGACTACTCTGACTGTGACTATGACTTGACTTTAAGTGAAAATTTCCATAATACGATGAAAAATTACAAAACTGGACACTGGCTAAATACACTATGTGTGGAGCCAAAATATAAAAAAAAAACAGCTGGAGCACACAGAACATTGATACTAGTTTTTTTTTCTAGACAACCATGATGTCAATAATGACATTATTCATTCAGCCGTTCTTGATATTATTCGTCGGTAAATAACCGCTTTTATTTCTTTGAAAGTGACTAAATATCATCAAAAGTGAAGGTTTTATGGTAATATATTTTTTATCACTGTTATTAATAAGGTTTTTACACGTTTTCCACAAATTTTGGTATTAATATTTTCTATTATGTGTGCATGGCAACACTTACATAGTGTTGTACTTTTATGGGTCACAATATTAAGTCGATTGCATTTCCGATTTCAATTTCGATCTCGATTTTGTTGAAGAGTACCAAATTGTTTAACATTGGAATTGAGATTGGTTCGGATTAGAATTAGAGTGAAATTGGGATTGGATTCAAGAGTAACCCTGCAGGCCTTTATCGCCCCCACTCGGAATAAGAATTTGTACTGTTTTTTTTTCTCAATTTACATGGTAAGCATGTTCAGTAAATATTATTTGCTTCATTAAATCTTAATCCGTAGGATAAGGATTAAAATTATAGTCAACTTACACAACTAACAGAGTTTAACACGTTTGGACCAATATCATATTATAATAGATAATAACTGTTATTTCAGACCATTCAGATTCTAATACCAAGGATCGTGATTGGTCAACGGTCAAGAAAGAAGTAGTATATTCTGATACAGAAACTACACACTTTGGTAAATAAAAGCTTTGATTATCATTTACATTTTTAAATTCTCCTTTTTGCTGCATATTAATAACTCTTTTTTTTCAGAACCCAACATTACTGTTGGAATTCAGCCTTTATTAAGCGAAGAAGAGCCGCCACATAAAAGAATGCTCTTAGATCCCCTTGTAGAAAAAAGAATTTGTAAGTTTAGAATACTTAAAACGTATTTTTAATTATAGGTACACAATATTATGTATGTATACCTAATATATATAAATCCTATTTTTTATATTTTATGGTTGAATGAATGAAAGTGAAATAGTTTAGTAATATAACTGGGAATGCCAAAAAGAATAGAAGGCCGATACTAAGGTATTGATGAACAATGTTAACGAAATGGAATTTAAAAATAAGTACTTAATTATACTTGTGCAGTTTCAGAGAAAATAAACAACGATAAAGGTAATGGCTTAGAGGAGGGGAAAGAAACAGCTGCAAAATTACAAATAGAATTATTAAGAGAAGAAATAGCAATTAAAAAACTACAGCAAAAAATTATGCATGAAGAATTAACACACAAAAGAACAATGCACGAGTTAGAAAAACAAGAGATTCTTCTAAAAATTGAGTTGCTGAAAAAAGCAAACTAGGTGGTAAAAAATTGTAACCTAGCAATAGAACCGTTATGTACCCTACCTCCATTAATATTAATTTTTAATAAAGCCGCTTTGTTCTCTATTACTGTTATTTCTTTAAGTAGTCCGTCATGATTTCTTACAGACTTAATTTTCATATAATGTGAAAAAAATCGTGTCGTGACTTGTAACTCATACGATCGGTGCGTGCCGTCCCCAGAGCGAGTGTGCGTTGCGCATGCCCAGAACTGATAACCTCGAATAAAACTAGTTCCATGTTCTGGATAACCCATCAGGGTTTTTACCTCGAAGCGGAGAAAATGGGCTCAAAATGCACCTGTGCAATATACGCAATGAGTGAATCTAGTTTTTAGTATTTTATTCAAGATACTAAATTATTTGTCTCGTTCTAGCGATTTAATTATAATTATCGCTTCCTCTCTTCAATCCATGTTGCCAAGCAGACACACTGTGTTCGTTTGACATCAGGAACATCTGGGGACTGATTTGGCTTTTTAGTTTCGCAGAGCGCCTGGTCTATAAATATTGTATTGTCCTGTTGGAGATCTTGATGATGATCATGATGATAAAAACACGTAGATTCCTCATAATGTGGTTTACTCTCTCATTACAATATTATTATTCCACCAGCATATCAGAATACCATCAGTCACTCAATAATATTAATTAATTCAATAACCCACAGACTACATATCATTGACATATTAAAACCATAGAGTAAGAGAGTACCAACTTGATACAGACTATCTAAGAATACTACACTCGTATATTAATAATGATGGCTGAAGCTAATATTGTAACAATTGTAATAATGTGTGGGCATTACCATCCAGTACCATCTAGCCCCAAACTAAGCATAGCTTATATTATGAGAACCAGATAACTGATAGAATACTTACATACTTTTTTGTTTGTAAATACATGATACACAGAATACAATATAACACCTAGACACAGAACAAACATCGATGCTGTTCATCACACAAATGTTTGTCCCGGGTGGGAATCGAATCCACAACCAAAAAGAATAGGCACAGAAGCAGGCAGAAGCAATGTGACACGTAACCAAAATGCTGGCTCCTAATCGGCACAACGAATCACTATTACCAATGCTGCCAGCATGTGTGATAGCGATATCTATGATTTGAGTTCTCTACGCCACGAACCCGTTCATGAGAATATTGACTGTACATTTTACCTGCAATTAAATCTTTTATGCCTTTACCACAGTCACTGACTGGAAATGGTACCTGCATCATAGAGGTAACTATAATGTACTATGACCGCATGGTAAAAAAAGACTACTTACCTACCTTTTTTATTTTTTTGAGGGAGGGATAGGGCCCTCACACTTCCTTGCCCCACCACGGGGGTGATAGCAAGGGGTATTAGGGACTTGAACTCACTAAAACCTCCCCATGATCCATCCGCCGCCGGGAGATAGGGTCGCGCTAGCATTCACTATCTCGCCCCGGCGGTTAGGCCCTTTCGGGCGTCTGCGCCGTGGGGTGGGTAACCTTACACCTTGGTTACCCACCAGAGGTGTGGGGCCGTGTGAGCACGGCGCGGTGGTGAAGAGTCCCCCGACTCTCCGCCGCCGACCCTAAAAAGACTACCTACGTCAATCTGTATCTAAATAAGTCCAGATTCAATGTTTTTCACCGAATTAATAAAAAAAAAGTTTTTCTTATACGTAGGTACACCGCTGTAGTTATAGCAAAAAAATAAAACTGCATTTTTTATGCAGTTGTAACCGTTTGAGCGTGAAGGAGTAACAAACATACACACACAAACTTTCGCCTATATAATATGAGTGTGATAGTGTGATATCTATATATATAAAAATCAATTGCTGTTAGTTAGTCTCGCTAAAACTCGAGAACGGCTAAACGGATTTATCTTATCTTGGTCTAGAAATGTTCGTGGAGGTCTAGGGAAGGTTTAAAAGGTGAGATAAACTCGAATAATTGCCGGGAAAACCCTAAAAACAGCCATTTTTTCCATATAAAGGCAGCACGAAGTCTTCCGGGTCAGCTAGTCAGAAATAAAAAATGCAGCTTATTATGGGTGCTAAATCTTACTAATCTCTTTATTTAATTGAACTACAAGCAATAGAAAGTAATTACTGAGAGATAGGTACCTACTTAAAGGTAATTGAACTCGAACTCTGTTCTGTTTGGAACCTAATAGCAAACAACATGAATTATGGCTAGCTGCCTAGAATAGCACCTACTATAACATATATAATTACAGTACATAAACTTGCTACAAAGTCTCTGACTGAAAATCTCTGACTGTCATCGAATTGACACAGCATTTACTGAAGTTTTGTCATCATCAACAGCCTGAAGACGTCCACTGCTGATCGTAGGCCTTCCCCATACAGCGCCACATTGAGCGGCTGCTTGCCACCTGCGAGGTCGTCGGCCCACCTAGGTGGGGGCCGGCTTAGGGTCAATTCAGACAGAGCAGCAAAATGCTCGAGCACTTTTTATATTATCCCTTATCTAAATGAATTAAGGTTGATATGCCAATAGCACTTGAAAAGTGCTCGAGCATTTTGCTGCTCTGTCTGAATTAACCCTTACCCTGCGTCTTCCGGTTCGTGGAACCACATTGTCTATATACGCATCCCAAATACAGGGTAAGCCCAACGAATTCCACAAAACGATTTCATCTACTATTTCTTGCAACTGATCCCACAAACTATTATGTTGAATGCCCATCTAAAACCCGCATAATTTAAACAATATTTTCATTCATTAAACAATATTGTTATTTATTGTTTTGTAGAATTATTAATTTAATAAAAAAAATAGACCATAATTTTTCCTTTACATTAAAAATTAATATGAGAATTATGTCGATATAAATAAAACAGAAAACCAAAGTATACATAACTTTATTTAAGAAATAGAATAGAATAGCAAACTCTTTTTTGCACTTATACCAACATACAATAAAACTAAACATTAGAGTACTTATAGTAGTTAGCACAATGGGCGGCCTTATCACTAAAAGTGATCTCTTCCAGGCAACCTTTGGATAGATAGATAGATAGAAAATGCTTTATTGCACAAGAGTAAACCAAGTATATAGGCGAAGTTAATGCTAAGTAGCATTTTCTTCCAGTTAACCTATGTATTGTAGAACAAGAAACAGGAATAAGGAGTAGTCATATATCCATGACTGGAGAGTTTAAGTACCAGCTTTACTTAGGTGGTCTTACACCTATAATAATCAATAATCAATAGAGATGCAAGAAGTACCTATTTATATACGAAGCCTGGTTGCACCATCATCCAGCAATTGGCTCTACGGCTCATTATTGGAACTTATTATTTTTAGTAAGTTAGCAAATCTATGTGCAACTAGAGATACTGTTGCTGTTCTATAGAACGCCTTACTCAGATTCCTCTTACACTAATAGCAAACGTCTGCTCAGTCAATTTTATTTATCGTCTTGCATCTGCGAAAACAATGTGTAGAAGCTATAGGAGCATTTCATTATCTGTAAATAATTTATTAGTGTTAGTTCCACGAAAAGAGCAGAATAGAACTGTTCTGAAGGCTTAAAATAGAACTATTTTGCCTTCATACCCATGGATGTCATAAGAGTCGTTTGTCAGTATTTTTCTAGACAAACATGGTCCATAGTCGACGGCGTCGCCACTTGCCATCAGGTGAGACCAGGATAAGCGATTAGTTCGTCATTCCACCAACATTCACCAACGACCCTCGGTGCTCGAAAGTGGTCAGCATAGGTCAAGCTGTTAAGGGCTGTGAAGGTTAGATCGAGGATAACTGCGACTTCAGCTGTTTCTAGGAGAAGGGTATGATGAAACCTTATGGAAATCCCTGACTGCTTGATCTAGCTTACACGGGGTCAGAGGTGTTACATGACTAATACACCACCAGTGCAAAGTCAGCGGGATAAGTCAGGTAATCCTAGCTTAGTTAAATGACTATATAGTCAGAAAAGCTCAAAATATTATAGATGGGTATCATCATCATCCTCTTTGCCTTCTCCCATTTGTTATTGGGGTCGGCTCCCAATCTAACTTGTAGCGGCGAGCTACCAGAATTACACGAGCGACTGCCATCTGACCTCGCAACCCATAAAGAACCAGTAACAGGGATGGTTAGATCAGGCATCAGATTCTGTCAGGCGTCTGACTACCCGTAACGATTGCCATAGATGTTCTTATGATAACCGGGACCGACGGCTTAACGTGTTTTCCGAGGCACGGAGCGATGGCATAGAAAACTGCACATAACTTACTAGGTAAGTCATTGGTGCAGGGCCGAGGATCGAACCCGGTGCCGTAAGATTGTGAAGCGCACATGCTACCGCTCGGCCACCATTATATATAGGTATATAGCGCAGTAAATTTGTACTTGCATCAATAAACGTGGGCACTGATAAATTGGTGTAAGGCCCTGCGTTGAGAGTCAATGTGGCATCTAGTTTAGCTGCCAGTAACAAAACCAGCTTAAGGACCTTCTTGTCACCTTTCCACCACGCGCTTGCATATACGCCTCTGTCAACTTCTTTTGTCTGAAATGATTTCATTAATTATAGTTTTTTTTCCTATCCTACATTTATTAGGTACCTTGAGCCGCTTTGCGACTATGCCGGCACCATTGTGTACATTCACTATATCTTAACTCATAATTAACTCGTTCACCATTTTACACAGCGCTCTTGCTGTTTCACAGTGTGGAGCGGATAAGACCGCTTGAACTGCACCGACATCGAGAAAGTTGGATCTATATTGAGTGAGCATGTTTCTTCTAATAGACTGGCTCCGCACACATTCCACCAGGACATGATGGACATCCTCTGGGTACTCCACAAGAGTCACAGTTTGGGGAGACTTTTTTCTTCATCAAGAATTGTCAAACTTGTTTAGTGGCAGGTGCCCGGAGCGCAGTCAATGAGCTATAACTATCAAGAGATTGCTGTTCCCGAACCATGGTATTTTCAGTGGTTCATTCTTTATTATAGTTATATGAAGGTACATTGTACAACCATCAAGCAGTTAAATTTAGGTTGGTGCTATTGAAAATAAACGCATTACCACCTTCAATCGCGTTCTCTTGTAAAGTCTCTTCGTTGTGGGCGTTAATGCACTTAAAATGTACTTTAATAGCCACTTAAAATAGGCACTTAAACAACACTGTTTTTGCTTCAATAAAGGCGTTACATTAACTTGAGGTTTTTATTGGTTGAATTTCATCAAATTTATTTAACTTGGAGTAACGTTGAGTTCAGTTTCCAAACATAAAAATAGAATTTCCTAAAGTTTTATGAAAGCAGTAATGCTGTTGGTCTCTACCTACATTTACAGCGTACACATGAACATGGGCGGTTAAACTATCCGACCATGGTGTTAAATGATCATCTACAAAATCAAAATCAAAAGCTATTCGATTTGAGTCAAAATTCGGTGATTGCCGCCAAACACCCACATAACATTAAACGCAAAAAAGGGCGCTTTAAAAATATTAATAGCAATAATAATCTTCGATCCAAATTACCACAAATTATAAATTGCCAGGTTCCTAAAAGTCCCCTATAAATGAATTGCTAACCTTAACAATTAGGAGTAAAAGTTAGTATCCTAGGTGTGAACAGTTTTTACCTCAATTGCCACTTCATTGCCGTGCCAGCAATACAGAAACAATTGTGATACCAACCCCAAGGTGTACTGAATTACCCACAATTTCTGAGTCGTGGTAGCTTTGCTCTGAAATTTATAGAAATGATTTTTAATTAATTATCATGCAGCTTGAGTCACTTATTAGGTACATATTATTTTTAATTAAGAGCTCTTGTTTTATTGCTTTAATGTTTATTAGGTCATTGGTATAACTGATATCATAGCTCAGTTGGTGGTTGGTCTGCCTTCTAAACTATAGATTGTAGGTTCGATTCCCACTCAGATAAAATAAAGATAAGCAGCACTCACAACTCTACCCAAAAATAATTTCACGCCGAAAATAGGGTAGGTAAAGTAAAATGATTTTACTTTCAGTCTAACTTCATTTTGTCGCGGACTACTCTAATACTAAGGTATAATTTAGGATATATAGAGCTTTTACGCTTTTATCTGACACTGGTGATTAAATTAAAGTATTCAATATAACAGCCTATGTGAAGAAAATTGGTGAGCACCGCCGCAACAAAAGTATGCAAGGCTGAAATGTGACTAAAATAAAATAACATCTCGATCGTATCGTCGCGACGTAGGTATCTACGACACGGCGTACTAGAGCCCGTTAATATTCGGATAGTCTATGAGCCTGGCTACTGATTGTATTATTTTCATACGTAAATAGCTTGATCAAACCCAATGGTGTAGACTTCAATAAGGAAATAAAGTCTCGAAAAATACAGACAGAACTTACCAAACCGAATTGCACCACACTGCTACAAATTGTGATCGAACATACAAGCATATACAAAAACATAATAGGCGTCAGAAGATCGTTGAACATCTGATAATGTCTGCAAATTGTAAATATTATCTGGGATCACCATCACAAACATATTTCGTTTCCAAAGCTGGACTCAAAATGTTGATGCAAAACAAAGAGTCTAAGTTTTAACACTGTCAAAACATTCACTGAAAAAGTGCTTCTTCATTAGGAGAGATAACTAGCAAAGTTATAATAATACAAGCTTGAAGATACAAAATAAAAACAAATCTTTATCTAAACTAAAAGAAGTTTCTGAAAATAAGTATAATTAAAATATTTATAACTACAAAACCATTGGAATCAACTCACTTCACCACAACTGTATGAAGTCTATGGCATTCTTTAATTCGATCTATGACGACGTCCTGCGAAATGTCTTCTTCCCCAAATATTTGCGTGCACTTTTCCTTCAATATAACCATCTGCCCCTTCAAATAAGACATAATCGCGACGGCGTTCATATCATAAGCTGCTATCACACCAGATCCTTGACCACCCATCATTACGTGGACGCAAACACCCCAAACATAACCTGGCATTTTCGTGTTATCAAAGGGAAACCATGAACATAAAATTTGCGGCAAGGGCTCTTCATCGTGCCTAATATCTTCGCGATAAGTCTTCGAGGAGGCGTACTTTATTAGAGGTGTAACGATCAACAATAGATTCGTTCCAAACACCAATACCCAATACAAATACGTTATTATTCTCGTGTATTTCTTATAGTTGCCCATTAGTTTTATTATCGTCGGGTCTTGTTTCCCCAACTGTCTTAATTCCTCTTGCGATATCTCCGAGACAAGTGTCCTCCACTTCCTTTGCGATATAACGTAAGAAAAACGTTTCGATATACATATCAAACTTAATGCAGTTAAAGACATGTTGTTGAGAACCCTGTTAAGATCATTTCTGACCATGAACAGGTCTACGCATTGGCTGGCTACGAAAATTAATGTCGAAAAGTGTACTATATTATAAATGACCGTCCTAAATTTACTCCCAGTTTGCCACAAGCCGAATAAATAAAGACCCTTTATGGTAGGGCCGAGCAAAGGATGCTTAGGGTCCTCCAGCCCTTGAGTTAATGAAACAACTTTTTGCAGCACCATGTTTCGTGCGAAAACCGAGAATAAAAAATGCGGAGTCTTTTTATATTGGACTTGATTGCTTTGAGTGGATAGCCAATTAGCAAATAAGAGCTTATTTGCATTTGAATTTCAATTTATTTTCCTATCGATGTGAAGGTGAAGACTCAATTAGGATTAAGCGTTTACTGGTGAATAAAAAGTAAAACTTAGAAAGACGAAAACAAATGAAAATCAGAATTTCATTTTGTAGTTACAGAATGACATTACATTAAAACAGGCACTTTGGTTGGTTTGGTTTTGTACTGACTGCTTAGGTATAGGCACTGTTACTGATTAGGAAAATAATGCCAATAATCATTCTATCTCATTCTTTACCTATAATAATCATAAAAACGAAATGTTAAATAAACTAATTGCTTTGTGTAGCTTTATCACCAAAACGGTTAAACCGTTTTCAACGACATTTTGCACACATACTAGCTTACGCTACCGAGGTCAACCCGGAAAACTTTTAACCCGGAAAATTTGTGATTGCGACTAGTATAATGACGTGATGAGCTAGTCGTGCGCCTGATGTTAAGCGTCACGGCTGCCCATAACAGATTGCAGTATCACTCGGAACTCTAAATTAATATAGTTTTGCGTGACACTACACTGCGCACGTCATTGTGAGACTTCACACAGTATAGTAATAACATTACTAGACTGTGATCAGATCATAAAGTCTCATTTGCCCAGTAATTTCACTAGCTACAATGCCCTTCAAACCGGAACACAGTGGTGCTTGCACGATACTGCTTGGCGGCAGAATAACTGGCTAAGCGGTAGTACCTACCTAGATGAACTTTGCAGTCCTACCACCTAGTAAAACCTAAACAAAACATGTATAGATGGTATATAATAATATGGACTTTAACAACGAGTCGATTGACACTTCATTAATCAAAATCGGATTAGCCATTTAGGGTGAAAAACTAAAACATCTGCTTGATGACCAACGTAGCCGTCATCTGGCATGTAATGACATAAACCATTAATCAATCATGGATAAATCATTTACTTATTCATTAACATAAAAATTGTAAGTACCTACTTATTTAGGTACAGCTACTGGGCTGATACAAAAATTTTGATAATAAAAGTATATTAGTAACTACCCACAATTTTTTATAATTTTATTTTTATAACTACATAAGCCCCCATTTTGACCGCAATCTCACCTGATAGAAGGACGATGCCACGACGACGACGACGACGACGACGATGGTAGTGACGATGCGGTCTAAGAAGTAACACGCTTGCCTAGAAGATACCTATTCACTCACGACTTGAAGAGCTCCAGATTGTACTTATCGGGTGACAAAGATGCTGATAAAGTGTTCCATTCATATGCTGCTCGGATTATAAATAATAAAATACAATTATAAAAAATAATTATATAAATAATATTTTTTGAAGAAGCTTCTATTTTGAGACAGACAGCTCAAGAACGAAAGTTGTTAATGTATCAATCAATTTCTACTTTACCAGCAATTGCTTCTAAGTAGCTTTGATAGGCAATTTACATTTATATTATATTGATCAAAAATCTACAATTTCTACGGAATATGAACTTAAATGATGATAGTATATGAAACGTAAATATATGGATAGTACGTAAAACTGACTATTCAATTCAACCCCTGATCAATTAGAGGGGTGTTATAAGTTTAACTTATGTATAGTATCTGTGTGCACATTGTATGCCTGTGGCATCATACTTCCGAAACGAAAATAGTTACATACGTATCTATCTATTTTGATTTGTGTTTAGTTTGATAGGTGTCGATCGAGAGTGTTTAAGCTCTTTTCAATTTGAAGATGAGAAAGTCGGGTGTATTTGAATTTTTTTAAAAATTCAATAAAAATCTTGTTTAATTACTTTTGTGACGAACTAAGACAAGAATCAGGGATAATAATTATAATCAAGAGGGTAGAGATTGGTCTTGTGATTTAGTTTACTTTTACTTAGTGGTAGGACTTTTTTGCAAAGTTCGTCTAGGTAGGTACCACCGCTTTGCCAGTTATTCTGCCGCCAAGCAGTTGTGTGCAAGCACTACTGTGTTCCGGTTTGAAGGGCATTGTAGCTAGTGAAATTACTGGGCAAATGAGACTTTACGAACTAATCTCACAGACTAGAAAACTTTTTAGACTGAGATGTCGCAGGATGCCGAGCGCTGTGCGCAGTGTCACGCGAAACTTTAATTTAGAGTTCCGAGTGACACTGCAATCTGTTATGAGCGGCCGTGTCGCTTAACACCAGGCAAACGACTAGCTCGTCACGTCATACAATTACGTAAAAAAAAACTCTTCGTGACGATCATGACCGTTCTGTCAAGAGCGACACGCTTGAGAAGAGAAAAGAGAGTAGGCACACAGCAACGTGATATAACATATAACGTGGTATCACAGAATTCGCCCTATAGTCTATGATAGGTATTTTGTGTTTGCCATAACACTTGGTTAGGGTAAAATACAGCAAGAGGACTGTTATAATAATTGCACCATCACCATTGGCACTGCAATTGCTTGCCCTCGCAATCCCAATACGTCAATACCAACATTTTACCGTTTTCATTCTTAGTCCTTCAAGTTACAAATTGACAGTAAAATAAACTGTCACTTCCAATAGTTCCAATAAAACCAGACAATAATAGATTCAACAGTACGCCTCACTTTCCCAGCATTAATTTGCCGTCACTTTAGTTCGAACGTAGTAGCAGTATGGACGATTTGTTTTCACACGACAAACTCGTGAAACACAGGTGAAATCCGGTTATATTTGTTTTAAAGTAAGTACATATATGTTTTTAGTATTTGTGCTGAAACAAAGAAAACAAAGAATTAAAATATATAAGCTAAATAATATTACATAAAATCCAAAATTGTACTTACTTAAAATAAATAATGCAGGCAGCGGCGAAGGCACGTATATGTAGGCTGTATGAGTGCGTGAGTGACGCACACAAAGACAGCTACCGGCGGTCCTCCAGTCGCGAAGCTAACGCCGCTCGGTACGCGGCTACGTACCTACCCACATAAACGTGTCTTCAAAACACCTTCGAGTTACCAAAATCCCATCGTTTTTCTTCTTCTTCCTCGAGAACCAGCGCCTGTACTTTACACTAATGTTAGCCTATGTTTATTTTATCATCTGTTGTCTAAAATAAATGGTCTTGCAGCTACTGTGGATTATCTTACATTATATGTAAGGAACCTTGGCTTTTCATGGTTAAATATAATATCCTCACTTATTAGATACACTGTATATACGTTCCCGTCTTTTTTGTAATATGGATAGACATAGTAGGTACCTACTTGTGCAAACTTTGAAGATTTACAGTTAAATTCATGTCAACTTAACAATACTCAACGATCATGTTGCCTATTTAATTGATCATCGGCTCTCTTCAACCAATGAGCGTTAAGTATTTTTAGGTTGACATGAGTTTAAAACTTTAACAAACGTAATTGAAACCGGCCCCCTATTTACCTAATTTGCGACAGGCGTAAATCTCGCGGTGATTGCTGTCATACATCATTAGTGGTGTAGCGTAGCATACATGCTCGACACCATGATGTATGACAGCAATCACCGCGAGATTTACGCCTGTCGCAAATTAGGTAATTAGGGGGCCGGGGTTAGAAGCTTGATTGGTAGCTTTTGGTGGTTTAGGTATGGCCATGATTAAGTCACAACACATAACACTTGTACCTATGGTGTAACACATTTACTATAAATCCAGTTGACCAATGATACAACTTCCCCTCATACGAAGATTAGTGGTGCATTTTAACCACTAATTTGTAACAAATACAATTTTATAATAAATCACGGGAACCCGTTGATGTCTTTTGTTCCATCCTGCTCTGTTCTTTGTAATTTCATATGACTTTGTCTCGTTTTGTTACCTGGCCTGCCCGCGCAGGTGAGTCGTGTTTGTACAAGAAATTATGTTCACGAGCTATCAACGGGCTTTTTTATAATCTTTGATGTAACAAGACTTATTGTGGGATGGCATATAATTATTTACAATTAAAAATTAAACCTGTTTATTAGTAACTTCATTCGAACAACTTGAAACTAACAATTTTATCGATGTCATTCATTTTTTAAACCTGCACCCCTACCGCGTAACCATTTTGGTATTAAAACATCGCATGCCATCCTGCACGCGCCCATTTACAAATCCGTGAGTGCGAGCAAGACAGCGCACGATCACGATCGCCAGCAGACTTACACAATTATAAAAAGACCATACTGTTATCTTATTCCTCCAACCATGATGAGCCGGTTTGCCAATATAGTTGACAGCTAATGGACGGAGCGATTGTATTAGCGGGCTCACGTTGTTTGTCAGGGCCAAAGTTAATCGTTTCAAATAAGTTTCAGTAAAATTCAGGTTATTATCCAGGGCCATTTACGCCTTGACTCTGTCATCTATCAACATGAACCACACAGATATTGTTTTTATTTGTTTTTTTATGCTATTGCTAGAGTGCGCAATTAAAATTAACCATTCTAATTATATTACAATCTAGCCATCTATTTGGCTAATAAGTAATTTTAATTTAACCTAAACTTCTAATATAATAATTGTCTAAGAATGTGTCCAATAACAAGTTTGTTATCTTGTGTTATACATGTTTGTCTCTATTAGGGTGAAGACACATTGTTCCTGTGTTCCTTTTAAGTAGCACTTACACTGCACCACATTAGATTATCACGTAAAGCACTACACACACACACACACACACACACACACACACACACACACACACACACACTACACACACACACACACACACACACTACACTACACTACACTTAAACACTACACTAAAACGCGCCGTGCGAAGAATCCGTCTAGATTAGGCAGCGTTCGAGATGCTTTGACCTATCTTTTCGTCCAAAATACCGCAGAGCCTGAAAACGAAGGTTTTCAATCAATGTGTGTTGCCAGTGTTATGGAACTGGGAAAAGTCGCGCAACGAGCTATGGAGAGATCTATGCTCGGCGTTTCTCTGCGAGATAAGCTCCGGAATAAGGAGATCCGCAGGAGAACTAAAGTGAAGGATATAGCTCTCTAGAGGGAAGAAAGGTTCTCGAGTGGCGACCACGAACCGGAAGACGCAGTGTAGGCCAGCCCCCCCACTCGGTGGACCGACGATTTGGTGAAAGTCGCGGGGAGCCGATGGATGCAGGAGGCGAGCAGCCGCTCAAAGTGGCGCTCGCTAGGGGAGGCATATGTTCAGCAGTGGATGACTTTAGGCTGTTGATGATGAACACTACACTTACTAATCTAACTCAAACGGTTCTGTTATTTTGGTGTTCTCACTAGATTAGTGTGGTCAAGGAGCTGAGTTGCCTCAACATTCACGTGAGGGTGAAGTCTACGTTGATGACTTTCTGCATGCCTTTTAATAATATTGTGGACGAACCTTATTTTAAGGTCCCGATGGAGGTCGTCATTTCTTATATACCAGGATGCATTCACAACAGTGAAGGAGAAAAAAGGGATATATTTTGGATAGCTTCGTTTTTTAGGGTTCCGTACCCAAAGGGTAAAACGGACCCGGACTAAGGCTCCGCTGTCCGTCCGTCTGTCCGTCTGTCACCATGCTGTATATCATGAACCGTGATAGTTAAAAAGTTGAAATTATCGCAGATTATGTATTTTCGTTGCCGATATAACAACAAGTACTTACTAAAAAAGCAGAATAAAATAAATATTTGAGGGGGCTCCCATACCACAAACGTAATTTTTTTGATCGTTTAGTCATAGAGTCATTAAGTCATAGATGGCGCTGCTTTAAATAGTACTGCTACTCAACACAAGATGGCAGGGATAGATAATGGTACGGAACGCCATCGTGCGCGAGTCCGACTCGCACTTGGCCGGTTTTTTTTTAATGGGTAATGTTAACAGCAGACAGCTTTCTAAAAGCTTACTATAATATAAGTACCTAAGTATCGGGATTGTACACATAAAGTTCCGAAAATTTTATTATAGTTTGTTAAAGTGCAATAATATATTGCACTTTAACAAACTATAATAAAATTCTTTAATGGAAGTAGGTATACAGTAAACATAATACCTAAGTTATAAATAAGTATAATATTCGCAGTTGAACTTGCCCATCACGAGGGAAGATTTGCGTTGTTATTGGCATGGAACTGCGTATAACGTGGAGAAAAATATGCTAAAGCTTTTTCAAACGACAGTTTCATATCTTTCTTTGCATATTTCCTTCGCGAAATTGTGCTATCTGCGTCATATAAAACTTTAATAGTGATATTTATATTTTGACTTATAAGAAGACGTAATATTAATATTATTCCAAATCAACATGGTTTTGTGCGACGTCGCTCTACAGTTACAAATTTACTAGTGTATACTACTGAACTGTTTGGAAATCTTGATAAGAACAAACAAACTGATAGTGTATACACTGACTTCCGGAAAGCTTTTGACAGAGTGGATCACAAAATCCTTCTTGACAAAATTGCATTTAACGGGATTCGCGGGAACTTGTGGCGCTGGTTTAAGTCTTACATAACTAACCGTAGCCAGAAGATAGCTATCAATGGTTATGAATCGGATGTACTTCCTATTAGTTCTGGGGTCCCCCAAGGATCGATTTTGGGCCCATTGCTTTTTATTTTATATATTAACGACATCAACAATTGTTTTAAGTTTTGTAAGTTCCTGTTGTATGCAGATGATTTAAAAGTTTATCAAGTTATTAACACGTATCAAGATCATGTAAACTTTCAGTCTGATTTGGATCGATTCTCTGCATACTGTATAAGAAATAAATTGGCATTGAGTTTAAATAAATGTAAATCTATAGTTTTTACACGTAAGAGAAACATAAGTAACTTTACTTATGCTCTTTGTGATACTAATCTTGATAATGTTAATGTAATAAAGGATCTTGGTATAACTTTAGATAACAAGCTAACTTTGGGTATACACGTCCAAAACATAATATCTCGTGGTTTTAAAATGTATAATTTTGTTATTAGGTCGTCTTGTAATTTCAGGAATGAGCAAACATACCTATTATTATATAAGTCATTAATCCGTTCACAATTAGAATACGCCGTGTCAGTGTGGTGTCCACTTTATGATTGTTATAATAAGGATATTGAAAGAGTCCAAAAGAAGTTTCTACGCTGTGTACATTTCAGGTGTTGCCGTTGTACTATACCTTATGAAGAGTTGTTAGTAAGGTATAAACTTTTAGACTTGAAATCTAGGAGGCAACAGCTAGATGTTATGCTACTGTTTGACCTTTGTCACAACCGATATGACTGCCCGGACTTGGTCAACAGGATTCGCCTAAGAGTGCCGTTTAGATCGCATCCGCGTGATACAGTTAGTCATAAAACCTTTTTCACGGCTACCTGCCGTACCAATTCCGGTCATCGATCACCTCTTTACCGCATGACTAAAACGTATAATGATAAATTTAACTGTTTAGATATATTTAACGATCGAGTGGGATGTTTTAAGCGATCGGTGATAAGCCTGCTGGGTGGGGACTGCGGGGTTGGCATCGGTCAGTTATAGTGGGGGTGACATGGTAGGTACCTACCTAACTTGTTAGGTCACACTGTCACTGATTTGACGTCAATCTTAAAAGACAATTTTACTTAGTTTTTTCGTTTATTATAGATAGTATACACATTTTAATTGTTATTGTTCCTATTCAGTGGTTTATTTATTGGATAATTATGTAATTGTGAAGCATACTTGCTGTAATAGCTTTAATTCGTGCAAACACAACGTTTAGTTGATTTTCTCGTATATACCTTTGCGTTATTGTTATTTTTGAAGAACAAATAGGTTCACTTGAGTTTGTATTATAAGTAGGTATTAATTAATTTTTTCGTAGTTATAAATCTTGTTGAGTGCTTATAGTTATAACTTATAGTATAAAGTCCTATAAATAGATGTCTAACAATAGGTGTTATAATATAGGTTGATCACATTGTAAATAATAACTTGTTTGTACTTTTTGCGCTAGACTATTAGGACACAAAACAATAACATAGTTCTTGTACAATTATAAATACTAAGTGTATTTATATAAGGTCTCTTGCCTTGATATCTGTAAGTAATATATTTATTTGGTAATTTGTGGTCAACAATGTTGGTAGCACATCTGTTTAGATGTTTTAATAATATTTTAAAGTAAAACAATGTATGTGATACTGTTCGTTGATCCTTGAAAATAAATAAAAAAAAAAAAAAAAAAAAAGACGTAGTATGCTGGTAGTACCAGCAGAGTACTCAAAGTCGCGCAACGAGCTACGGAGAGAGCTATATATTTGGAGCTCCCTTGCAACATAAGATCCAAAATGAGACGATGCGCAAGAGAACTAAATTCCTCTGATAGCTCTTAGAATCTGCAAGTTGAAGTGACAGTGGGCAGGTCACATCGCTCGAAAAACTGACAAAACTAGGTGGCAGGACTTTTCTGCAAAGTTCGTCTAGGTATATAGGTGCTACCACCGCTTTGCCAGTTATTCTGCCGCCAAGCAGTAGTGTGCAAGCACTACTGTGTTCCAGTTTGAAGGGCGTTATAGCTAGTGAAATTTCTGGGCAAATGAGAATTCACAGTCTAGAAATCTTTTTTAGACTGTTTGTGTGATGTCTCAGGATGACGTGCGCAGTGCACAGTGTCACGCGAAACTTTAATTTAGATTTCCGCGTGACACTGCAATCTGTAATGGGCGGTCGTGACGCTTAACACCAGGCAAACGACTAGCTCGTCACGTCATTCGTTTATATAAAAAAAATCGTAAAACTGACAACCGATAGAGAAGAAATGTTCTTGAGTACACCATGAACCAGAAGACGCAGCGTCCTACTAGGTAGACGACCTGGTTAGAACCGTGGAGCCGATGGAAGCAGGAGGCAAGCAGTTTATTTATGTCACGTCATTCGATAACATAAAAAAAAGTTCATAAAAATGGTAATAAATATTCCATATACATTCAACATTATCAGCCGGACGAACGACGTCTTCTGTTGAACATTAGGCGTCCTCCATTAGACCATAAATAGAATTCCCTGTATCTAGGGACCCAGAAACTACAAGAACCATCGTCCCAAAACACCCAGACACAACTAAGAAAAAGTGTGCTGCGCCATAAGTAGAGCGGCACTTTGATACTTGTTTTTTTGCAGCCAACAGAAATTTTTAGCCAATGAGTATATTTTTTTATTAACTGTATAGGCTAAAATTTTACCACGGCCTCATCTGATGGAAAGTGAGGACGCGGTCGACTATAACTATAATGTTTTTATAGGTTTGACGTAAGTTTTCCAAAACTTTTGATTCCAATTATAAAGTAAACTCAGGGCTGCCTAAAACTAACTCCTAGATTTATCTCATTTTAACTATCTCAAGTGAGGTGAAAACTTCGATAGGTATCCCGGGGTACCGCAAATGTGACCCACTAGGTCGATCGGGGTCGCAGACGGTCGCTGAGAAATATTAGTATCGTTCAATATTGGGACTTAGTTTTCAGTTGCTCCTAAACTGTATATATTAATTTAAAGCAATGTCTAGAAAGCATGCATTAATATTATATAATAAGCACATTTGTGAATGATCATTCCGGTTTTAAAAGCACTGTTGTTACTAAAATTGGGCATAATAATCACACGACTGAGACCAGCTTGACATTAATGAAGCTTGATCACAACCGATTGTAACTAAAATTCGTATGGATTTGACACTTTCAGTACTTTTGTGTGCATAACAAGGAACTTCTACACTACAATAAAATACTTATAACTAGAAGTTCCTTGGTGCTATGGACCCTATGGTATTACTTTTACATACTTACGCACTTTTTACCCCATCTCGTCTCGTGGGTGCGGTGCTGTAAAAGCTGGCAAAGGGAATATCCAGGGAATGGGCAGCAGCATTCTCCTCGGTACATTAAAATCCTCTGCGATCACCAAGCCGCCTGCCAAGCGTGGTGATTATGGCAAACCCCCCTTTATGATAAGCGTCCAAAGTGACGTTTTATGGAGGAAGCCTGTGTTTAGCAGTGGACGTCTTCCGGCTGATGAAGTAAATCAAAATCAATTTAAAAATAAATAGATTTTGTACTAAAAACAATATCCATAAAACCAAAAGTTCTATTACCTAACAACTCCACATAACCTCACATCAAGCGGATATAAATAGAAATCCGATATCAATCCATTAAGACCTAAACAAAAACTAGATAATATCAGCAATAAAAATCTACTTTAGATAAGACGAAGAGCTAAAGACGTGGGCGCGAAAAACTGGGGCCGTGAAATAAACGATTTGAAAGTACAGTGGTTTCATAGTGATCCGATCCACATAGTAGACTCGCGCCCGGATAGAAGCCGGAGTACTTTCCATAGGGTCCACTCTTCCAGTGGACGTAGCCTTCTCGATCCTCTTATCCCGGCAACGGCCCAAGCCGAGGCTCGCACCCCAGGGGTGCCCTTGTGCTAGTTGCCTCCCACTTTTGACGGTTGGGCGCCTTAAGCGCCTGCCCTCCCGCCCGGTGACGCTGTAAAGGTCGGTAGAGACCAACAGCATTTGCCCGTTCAAAAAAAAAAAAAAAAAAAAAGATAGAAGCCGGAGCGTGGTTCAAACCGGCTCGTGTAACTTATACACGAGCCGGTTTGTTGAACGAAAACGTAATTTTATATCTCACTTGCAGACCCAGTTCTTCGTAAAAAATATTTTTTTTGAAACATGATAGAATTATTTGAACTATACGTGCAATTTCTTATGGGAATGTTATTAACTTAAAAAAATGTTGTAAGTGGTTCACATATAGACAGAAAGAGAGATAATAATATGACGAACTCAAAGGGGTTTCTGAGGAGTAGGTACGTAACCCTAAAAAGTGTCGCATGTTTGGGTTAGCGCACGCATTCAATTTTATTTAAATTTGTCCATAACGGTGATGTTTCCAAAAATGACATTTAACCACTGTGTAACGTCTACAAACTCGCAATTACTATTTCATACTTATCGTATAATTCGCCGCTTATTTCTTGGCCCTGATTTCAGATTCAATAAGCTCTAAATCTCTGCTCTCATTTCGTTCAGTAGTATTCCAGATAGCTGAAAAGCATACTCTCGTAAGATTTCATATATGTCTTGAATGTTGGTTATGATATTTTATCGAACGTTCTATGTATAATAAATAAAATAAAAAATAAAAAAGCTTTTATTTGTTCCTCATACATACTAAACGAAAACATAAGTTTTTATTTCTTAATCTATTAATAATTATAACCTATTCTTATCATGATATATACATATATATATATATATATATTCACTATTCGCTATATTTATATCTATTCAAAATAAAATGTGTTTTTAGTTTTATTTCTTTATACTTCTGTATAAGGACCGCCTGTGGTGGTAAAAGCCTCTTTCCTTTTTTAGCAGTTCGGGTCCAGAGTTTTCCTGCGATTTGTACTATATCCCTGTTCCAACTTTGGATTGGTCTATGTTCTATGTATAAAGGAAGGTAAATATGTAAGCTATTTAATTTTATAGTATTTTCAAATCCCGTTCGTGATTTAATTAATTTTCCTTTTCATTAAAATAATCAGATGCCGCCCAGATCATACACAAGTATAGTATAGATAAGTATTAAATTCCCTGATTCATATTCTGAGCATAACCAAATGACATTTTTTTTTTTTGAGAATAATGTATTCGAGATGTAATTGCTCACATGGGGGGGGGTTTGCCATAATCCCCACGGTTGGCAGGCGGCTTGGTGATCGCAGACGATTATTATAATGTACCGAAGAGAATGCTGCTGCCCATTCCCTGGATATTACCTTAGCCGACTTTTACGGCACCCACGGGAAGAAATGGGGTGCTTCTATTCTACAGCCCGGGACCACACGGGGGATATAGCTTTGAGAATCAGCAAGTTGAAGTGGCAGTGGGCGGGCCACATCGCTCGATGGATGCAGGAGGCAAGCAGTCGCTCAAGGTGGCGCTCTTTGGGGGAGGCCTATGTTCTGCAGTGGACGTCTTAAGGCTGATGATGATGATGATGATGATGTAAAAGAGATAATGATTGAGCTGACAGTCAATGTTGGCTCAAAGTCCCAAAAAAATAAGATAAAAAAGGAATGCCGGACGTACAGAGGTCCGCACACCTATTTTAATTGTTAATCATTTGTTCTGATAAAATGTATAACGTGTATTATATAACGTTAAATAACAAATTGATTCCATTTTATAAAAATGTGTATTTAGTTTAGTTTTCAAATGAGTACCTATTTTCAATTTCAATTCAAGTGACAGATAGAATCGAAGCGTGATTAGTAATTATGACCAGCGCCAATTTTTAAGCTATAATGCTAATCAAACTGCTATACTTCAATCCACCGATCATTAGTTTCTATCTGTATCTATAGCGTATTACGTAAAACTACCGTAAATCAATTTCAACGAATTTCCCCCAAAGAGTGCCAATTTGAGCGCTTACCTCCTGCATCCATCGGCTCCCCTCGGTTCTGACCAGGTCGTCGGTCCACCTAGTGGAGACCGGCTTGAGTATTGACTTGCGGCTGTATTCCGGTTTGAGGGACATTGTAGCTAGTAAAATTACTGGGAAAATGAGACTTATGAACAGATCTCACAGTTTATGATGTCTCAATATGACGTAGGCATTTCTTCATACTATTTTCTACACTCTATAAGATACCTTCAGGGGATGGATTTTCGAAAAACCCTTTTTTAGTATATACCCCTACGGGCTTACGCTTTATCATGAAAACAGCCTCCAAATATCAAGTCTCTATACAACTAGTGCTTTGGGATTTACTTTGTCTGTCAGTCACCGTCACTCAGGACAAAGCCTATTATGAGTATAGATGTAAGTAGCGTGAACCCAACAACCCAACACGTCTCTAATTAAACTTCTCTGTAGTGTTCTCATATACACATATTATACATACCTATTTATCATCTTGAAAACGTGATAGTCTACCCTTCTACGCCCATGTTGTGTTTGGGAGAACGTGCGTGCGTGTGTCTTATGAAATTCATATAATAAAGTACCAAATCTTACGACATCACATCACAAGAAGGCCTAATAAAATGTGAGGAACAAAAATACTGCTGGCAGGCAATAAAATGTACTTTTTATACGGAAAGCCGTTCGCGGAAAGTTGTAAAAGTTGTTTTCTTACCTGTCGACTTGATTGTTATGCGAGAATTCTTTCGGAGGATACGAGGAAATAAATGTGCTAATACACGGTCAAATTGGCAGTTTGTCTTACTTGTTAACTTGGTTCATATACATAAAAAAGTTCTTGAGTAGAGGCTAACTATGTTGACCCAACCATAGGTATAGTACCCATAGATGGCGCGACGACTTGCAGAAGTTTTGTGGAATCTGAATAAAGAGAGATGAAAACCGAGCTCAGTGACATGCTATTGGAGAAGCTAATATCCAGAAGTGGACAAGACTTCGAACATTAATTATGAAGACGTCAATTAAACTTAAGAATAAGTACAATATAAGATAGAAGATAGTAGATATTATAAAATATGTATTAGTTTATTATATTATGATTATTGATATTATAAGTATTAGAATGTAAATATATTCATTGCTAGGATTTAGGTATTTACCGTTTGATTATTGTTATTGTTTTTCTTTTAGATTGTTACACACCACCGTCTACTCTTTTGCGTGTGATACTGTCCATCCAAAGGTTGTCTGGAAGAGATCGCTGTCAGCGATAAGACCGCCCATTGTAACACTAGTTCATAAGGTTTCCTTTGTACTTTTATATTTAATTCAAGTCAATAAAGTGTTTTCTATCTATCTATCTATCTATAAGGTAAGGAAAGATTGCCGTTTTTAGCCTGAGGCTACAAAATATTCTCTTCGCAACAACAACACAACAGGTGGTCATTAAGGGTATTTTTATTAAGATATTACTGCTAGTAACAAAGATTTATTCCTCATTTTCACCGTCTTTTAGCATTTTTGAAGTCATAAAACCGCCTTTAGAAATGCAGTCATACAAGACACACCAGGATATTCATCACTGGCGTACCTTCTGCTTACCCATTGCAGAAAGAGAAAAATAGAAAAAAAGCCTTCTGTTCTTTTACTTCCATGTTTTAACAATTGTGTTCGTGTGGATAACGCAGAATGTCTCACCTGAGAGAAAGAAAAGCTTTACGTGTCACATTCTGCGCTGGATTTTATTTATGAGTCCTGTCGTAATTCATGACTATTACTTTGATATGGGGTGCGTTGTGGCAACTTGTTATGATATCAAAGTTGTAAAATATGAGGTAAATAGATAATGAGATCAATAAAGTATCTAACATAAGTTTTTACAAAGCGGGAAGCTCTTTTATACAATGGACGAGGTCTTTTTATCATCGGTAGGGGATCAGATTATACTGATAATTACTGATAAGATTTTCATTTTCATTTCATGATCAACATCATCATTATCAAAATGATAATGGCGCTCATAGCGAAGCATGACTAGCCGTTTCTAACCGATTGGTAAAGTTAAGCAACGTTTGCTGTGGTCACTTCTTTGATAAGTGACCGCTACAGCGAAAACTGGTATTTACAACTAAGTGCTACCGTGCTTCGGAGGGCACGTTAAGCTATCGGCTGTTGTCGTAAGACAATAGTCGTTGAGCCAAGTCAGAAACCTTTGGGCAGCCTAAAAATTCTGACAACAGGTCGGACCACTTGCCTACATGAGAAGAAGCAGAAGAAAATGATAATCATTCGTAGTTTTTTGTACAAAGCTGCTATATATAGAATAATTTTTTCAAAATTTTTGTATGACTGCGTATTCAGCTGAAGTTTTGAATACGCAAAGCTGCCTGTGTGACATGATGATAATTTTGCGTAACTTAGACGTTTTCTGACAAAAGTATCTACTACGTTTTATACTGGTCAAGTCGTATTCACAGTAGTTATTGCGTAGAGTACCAGCTATTTTATTGCAAATCCGATTTTTCTCCTCAAAAACTTCTGCTGACTTCCGAAACCCAGAAGTTTTGAGCGACATAATATGTTATGAACCAGCCATCGCACTCGCATCTTTTTAAGGGTGAATAACTGCATATGACTGCTTATAAACTGCTTATTTCAGTCAAAACTGTATAATAAACTACTTACTTATGTTAGACGGTAGACTTGCGGAGTTGGTTATAATATGCAGATGGTAGGGACTGGTATGTTAACTTTTGTAAAGTGCATTTTAACTTCATGTTTTATTATCTTGCTTGTTTAAGAACAAGAGTTATTACGTGCTTGCTTCCTTGCTTACTTGCTTGCTTCTAGTTGCTCACTTGTTTACTTGCTTGTTCATGATGTCATAATCAATGTAACTTTGCGTGTTGAATACATTTTAAGTGTACCATCATCCACACGATAATTTATAAATAAATAAAAGTACTAAACAGGTAAATAATAGTCACTAAAAGAAATGAAAAAAACTGAAACTGAAGTCATCTGACAGAAAATCAGGTCGGAGAGAATTAGCAAACTGAATGAAGTGGCAGTGGGCTGGCTAGTCACATTAGCCGCAAAACCGTTGACCGCGTAGTGAAAGACGGCCTCCAACTAGATGCAGCGATAATTACACGCAGAGAGAAATGGCAGCAGCTCCATAAGATTTAGCCGACGATTAGCCTCAATAGCATGTATTAGGAAAGGCCTATGTCGAACAGGGGATCTGCGCAGTGGGCTATAATACAGGCTGATGGAGGATATGGAATAAATATTAAACCAGTACATATTATTGATTGATAAGGTTGCGCATTTGATTACTATGATTAATGATCTAGGATCACTCTATCTGAAATGAACATACATGGTAGGAAAAAAATCGCTTATTTCAATAAATTTATGAAAAAATTGGTAACGTTTCTGAAATTTTATTGTTTGTTTGACTTATTTCCATTGTTGTTACCATTCGAACTGCTGAGACTCAGTGGGCCTAGCACAAATATTTGCGTAAAAGTAAGTGTATCGTTAACGTAAGCCATTTTTATGGCACTTGATCACCGCCCCTACCGGGCGTAAAACGAATCCAAATTTGGTAGCACGAAGGGTGGGTTATCGTATCGCCCTCGTAGCGCTGCGTAACGCTAACGTGTCTAACGTAAAAACGTAACGTAACGTAGCAATATTCGTGCTCGCGTTTTCATACATGTCTAATGTATGAAAACGCGAGCACTTTGCTTCGCACTTTGCTTGCACTTGCTATCGTAGTGTCATCGTAAACTTACGAAGGTTTAGTCACTTGGAATTTGTTCGATATGATATTTCGATAGTTGTAAAATTTGCTTCGTGCTACCATCTAATAGCGTCGCCCTGCGTAAGTGCACGGTAAACTCGATACGTTAACCGTACGATTTATTGAAATATTCGTGCTAGACCTACTGATCTTCTCCAAGAACGTAGAGAGTATGCTGGGCCCTAACCTTTGCGATCTCAGTTTCATATATGTGGCTTAGGTATATAGCCACATATCATCTAACACAAGAATAAGTTCACGGCTGTCTGAGCATGAATTTCATTTCTTATCTTCAAAACTTATGAACATATTTCCAATTTAAAATGACCCTCGAGATTGACATATTTCCTTGTTCAAGATGACACGAATCTAAGCCATATTATAGCATTTAAAGCTTTATTCCTTTTCATTTTAGAACTGTATTACATTGCAGACAATAGGAGGTTAATCGCTGTAGTCAGAGACTGTTCTTGAGTGGAGGGTGCTTTAGTTTCTCGCGTCAGCACTTAAAAGCTTAGGGCTTGTGAATAGACACATCTAGGTTTATAGTAGACTAGATGTGGTCCACGGTTTTACAAGTGTTACACGCAATTCAGCGGGCAGAAACTATTAATTTTCCGCGATAAAAACGAGTATCATAATTCATATTTGTGTGAGTATCTGTATGCTATTAATAGTAATTTATACATACAGTACCTACCTACTAGTCTACTCCACAGAGCTAGAATTTCTGTCTACTCTGACAATTATAGGCCCGTTGCGTTAATATGCTGCGCTGCATACATACGAAAATTCTATTTGTCTTTTAGAGATTGCAATAACTGGTCATCATCATTAGCCTGAAGACGTCTAACTTCTTAATATAGGCCTCCTTCATAGAGTGCTACTTATAGCGGCTGCTTGGCTCTTGCATCTAATGCCCGAGATATATACGGGGGGTTGAATGACATTGGTCAAGTCTGATATTCGTCAAATCGGCAACTCATCAAATTTGATATTGGTCAAATCGGTAGTTCGTCAAATCGTCTTTTTGTCCAATTATTAAATTTGCCAAATACGCTATTGGTCAAATCCATGTACAGTCAATGACAACATGCTTTTTGATTTTATCCACAATCTGTCTATTCTCAGTAGTTAAGTTAACGGTTCAATTGGTTGAACAACTAAGAATTCTTAATCTCACTAGTTAAATAAAATATTTTGATTAAATACTCATCTATTCTCAGTAGTTCAGTTAACAGTTTAATTTACTGCTGAGCCTGCTAGTTATTTAAAGGTAGGATAGCAATCTAGAACTTCAGTATACTATCCTGCATTGCTGATTTCACTTTGCACAAATGCTAGTGCTGTTTACGCGATGCCAGATATTTAAACCAGTACCATTGCAAGGAGAAAAAAATAAGGATAGGATTAGGAGGATTAAGGAGAGCACAAGAGAGTATCTGATTCTGTTACCAACACTAATAATAAAATTATATTACGGCCTGTCTAATACCTCCCTATTTCGCTGTATTTCTATGTCTGTGAAATTGAAGCCGAATCTTCCTTAGCTACGATAGCGTGAGCATTTTATTTTATATCAGATGATGATAAGCAACAGAGTGTGATAACTGAAAGTATGGTGGTAATCAATAATAAATAAATAACTTTTTTGTAGACACTCATCTAGCCCCAAACTAAGAAAAGCTTGTACAATGGGAACCAGATACCTAACTTGGATACTTTAGTATGTATACATATCATACAATACAACAACAATAATAAAAAAGTAAAAAAAAATCAACAGAGAAACATTTTAATAATAATGATTTTACTTAATTAAATTACCAAATGAAAAAAATAAAGTAGAGACACGCAAAGAATACAAAAAAAAAAAATATATAAAAAAAAAAAATAATAAATATCGGAATTGAGCTCATTTCCTAAAATGAAAGATGCCACGGCTGCATTTACATATAACGCAAACATAACGCGAATTTCATCATAAGCGTAAAATTAAATCAATGTCAAAGAACCAATAATTTTCATGTCAAACCAGTTTAAAAAACAATTTTAGAAATTGCAGCGTGCTTTGGTAAAACACAAGTTTTGACCAAATGTAGCTTTTTACCATGACAGCTGTCCGCCTATCGCTTGCTGCTTATTTGTTTTGTATGTACATAATAATCGTTAAATAACTAATACTGGAGCTATATCTGTTGTCAGTTTGTTTGGTTAAGACATCGGCATTAATTGAAATCACAAAAATTTTGGAGAAGCTAAAGAAAATGGATTTTTTTTTTAATGTAAATGAATGACGTGACGAGCTAGTCGTTCGCCTGGTGTTAAGCGTCACAGCCGCCCATTACAGATTGCAGTGTCACTCGGAAATCAAAATTAAGGTTTCGCGTTACACCGCGCACTGCGCACGTCATCCTGAGACATCACATAGTCTAAAAAAGATTTCTAGACTGTGAGATCAGTTCTTAAGTCTCATTTGCCCAGTAATTTCAAAATTGTCCCAAGTTATTAAACTTTTTTTTTTTTTTTTTTTTTTTTTTTATGTGATTGAATGACGTGACGAGCAAGTCGTTCACCTGATGTTAAGTGATACGGCCGCCCATAACAGTTGCAGTGTCACCCGGAACTTTAAAACAATAAAGTTTCGCGTGACACTGCACTGCGCACGTCATCCTGAGACATCACCAAGTCTAGTAATCAGATTACTAGACCGAGTGATCAGATCATAAAGTCTCATTTGCCCAGTAATTTCACTAGCTACAATGCCCTTCAAACCGGAACACAGCAGTGCTTGCACACTACTGCTTGGCGGCAGAATAACTGGCAAAGCGGTGGTACCTACCTAGACGAACTTTGCAGAAAAGTCCTACCACCTAGTAAACTTATGTAATCGTAATAATATGATAACGATTTATCGTAAATTTTTTGCTATTATTTACTTATAGAAATTAGAATAGCCTATACCTATAGGTAATGTCAACGTTTATAAGCATAGTAAAGAATAAAGTGGATTTATCGTAGGAGTTAACAGTTTATCATGACAAGCTTGGTATATATTATTACTATTTGTTTTTTTACTTCACGCAAACCATGTCACCGCAAACGGTACTACTAATTCATTAATATTGAATCACTAGGAAACTATCACAAAATGAAATCTATCCAAACAATATTATATTTTGCATTTGGGTCGTAAAGTTGTATTCGATATCATGTCCTTTATTGAAAAGCTGGAAGACCCTGACCACCCTTTATTAGGACCTACACTCAGAGGTCTTAAACTGTTTAGAATTTGGCAACCAGTTTGCTCTTCTCCAAAGCTAATTTACAATTCTATCCACATTTTTGGCACTCTATTCGTTGTAAGTCAGTACGTTGAACTTTGGTTAATCCGAGATAATCAGGATTTGGCCATGAGAAACCTTTCAAAAACCATGCTTAGCACACTGTGCTTGGTTAAAGCCAATTCTTTTGTCTACTGGCACAATCACTGGGCATCTGTTGTGGAGTATGTGTCCAATTTAGAAAAGCAACAACTTTCCAAGAAAGATCGCATTACTGATTCAATCATCGATGGTTACACGAAGTATTCAAGAAAAATTACGTATTTTTACTGGTGCTTAGTCGCCGCAACTGCATTTGCAGTGACTGTAGCTCCTTTAATCAAATTTTTGTCTTCTGCTGACTATCGGTATATCATCAAAAATGGTACAGCTCCATATCCAGAAATATTAAACTCGTGGTTTCCTTTCGACCGAACTCGGGGTTTTGGGTATTGGATTTCAGTTCTGGATCATTCTGTACTATGTATTTATGGTGCAGGCGTAATCTCAAATTACGACTCTAATGCGATAGTTTTAATGGTGTTTTTTAATGGCCAGTTGAAGCTTTTAAGTGAGAATTGTGCAAGGCTGTTCGATGAGGGAAGTGGGACAGTAAATCATAATGAAGCAGTTAAAAAAATTAAGGAATGTCATAATCATCACGTGGATTTAATCAAGTAAGTTTGTTATTTAAATCCTATAAGTAGGTAGGTACTTCTTGTGTATATTAATCACATCTAATTATTTGTGTGTCAAGGCACTACGGTTTAAAATGGCACATTAACATATCAATTATAGTATAGTTCATCTCTCATCGAATTGATTTTAAAGTGTAAACCACACTTGGTGTATATCTATCTATAAGGATATAGATAGATATACACCAAGTATAGTAGGGTAGTATAGTTCTTAAAATTATCGCAACCAGTGGGATTTGAACCCGCACCTTCCAACTCACTGGATTAGACGCTCTGCCAACTGAGCTATGGTCACACGACCGCTCACTACGAAAATATTTAGGCCTGTGTGTTCACCAACTAAGCAGTCGTGGCAAAATTCGTAGAATCTGCATAAGACAGTAAATCTATTCTAATGAATTCAGTAATATCGAAATTACTATTAATATAGTAATTCCTTACTGCCGAATGACGAGAGATGGTGCGCTTGCTAAAACTATCATGGAATTGATTTTAAAGTGAGGTATATCTAATAAGATATTATAGTTCTTCTCTACTTATTTAATCTTTATTTTTTCAGATTTTCAACCATCCTGAATTCTTTGCTATCTCCAGTTATGTTCTTGTACGTTATTATTTGCTCACTCATGATATTTGCTAGTGCAGTACAGCTCACAATGGTAAGTGAGACACCAATACCAATAGAAATATACCTAATGAAAATCTATACATTAATTATAAGTACCTACTATTCAACTGGGAACCTCACAACGCGCAAACTTCTTTGGGGAGTGAACAAATAAGGGCTGGAGCACTTGGACTGTCTATAGGCCATCGCGGCTATTATACAGTCCATAAGTGTTCTTTGTAGTAGGTAGTGTAGCTAGTTTAGTTTAGTTTAGCTTAGTTTAGTTTAGTTTAGGTTAGTTTTTATTATTGTAGTAAGTAGCTTGAGTAATAAAGGCAATTTGCCCTTAAAAAAAAAACAAATAATACTTGCAGAAGAAGGTATGAAAACACCATGATATAATTTGGTGAAAAAGTTAAAGATTTTCTACTTGATACTTACTAACAACTATTTACATTGAACCTTGGAAACAAAAGTTTTAACCAGTTTGTATTGCCAGTAATGACTTATGGTGCAACGAGCTATAAAGAGGGCATGCTTGAAGTCTTATTGCATGGTATAATCCGGAACAATGAGATACGAAATAAACTAAAATCACCAAAATAACTCTCAAATTAGCAAGTAATTTTAATCTCATTACAAAGTTTCAATTTTGAATCAAAAGTTAATATTCAAATATTATCAAAAAGACCCTTGGTGGAGGGGTATGTTCCCAGAACGCTGACTGCATTGCCACCCTGTATGGCAATGCTGCTTTTTTGGGCAAAATAAGAGCCAGCCTTCTGGTCACTGGCCGCCTCCACCAAAAGTTTTATCTAATCTCTGTATATTTCAAATCCACCTGGTCCCCACAGTCCCATGGTTTCTACCCCAAACGGCACAAAGGTGTATCCTCAGTCAAGTTTTCCATATTTTCGCCGTTTGAGATTTCTGCATTAGCATCAGCGCTACCAGCCTGATTTTTAGTTTCGGGAAGATGGGACGGTGCCATGGTATCGAGTTATAATTAGCAAGTTGAAATGGCAATTGCTGGGCAGAACAGACAATCTATGAAGAAAAAAGTGACGTTCACAAACCAAACACGCAGCAGTGAACCGATAACCTGCAAGGTGATCATGTAACTTTGATTGCAATGCAGCAGGAGAAATCTCACTCCGAATTTGATAATTTCCACAGTGACTATACCTAAATTGCGTACTGAAATTGTCAAATCCATACAAATTTGTACTTCTATCGGTTGCAGTCGAGTTACATGATTGCCTGCCTGGCAGGTCAAAACCGCAGCAGTCATTCGATTCAAAGTCAAATAGTCGTTCAAAGTAGTGCTCTATGGAGGAGGCCTATGTTCATCGGTGGACTTTTTCAAGCTCATAAATGATGGCACACTACTACTTACAGGTTGAAGAAATATATTGTTATGTTTTAAGTTGTGGTTTAAGCTGTTTGTATATTTTATATATTATTGTATTTTTTTATTGATAGGCTTGCGCTTGACCACTATTTTACCTGATGGTAAGTGACGATGCAGTCTAGGTTGTAACGCGCTTGCATAGAAGATACCTATGCACACTCGATTTGAAGACTCCATGATTGTAGTTTTCGGGAAATGCGACCCCGGCAAATCGTTCCACTCTTTGGCTGTTCGTATAATAAAATATGTAGAAGCAAATCACTTTGTTCACACATGCGAGATGATAACCACGTAACGATGGCGTTTTGATTGGTATAGTTGCAATAGGTATATAATTATATAAGGAAATATATAATTATACACCTATTATATAATAATGTGTTGTAATAATTATATTTGTCTCTTTTTTTACAGTTTTATGTTTGTGAGACGATAAAACTATTGTTGTAGATATTAGATTGTAGACACATAGTACTAATGTTCCCCCACTAGGTGGATCGACGATCTAGTGAAAGCCGTGAGCCGCTCAAAGTGGCGCTCTCTGATTCCAGAGAGCGCCACTTTGACGTCCACTGCTGAACATTCGTTCAGCAGTGGACGTCTTCAGGCTGTTGATAATGTGTATAAATGATATTTTCAGGAGGGCACAACCACTATGCAACGTATTTGGATAGCGGAATACCTGCTGTATCTCATAGCTCAGCTATTTATATATTGCTGGCATAGCAACGAAGTGTTGCACATGGTTTGTATTGATTGGTTAATTATTGCTTACCTACTTCCTTCCTTCGCCCTGGTTAGATCTGAGTGTCAAAATGTTCAAGCCACACAAAGGCCTGACTTGCCTTTGTACTTTGCCATTGACTTTGGACTTGGCTTCCTGACTTGACTTAGAGATTGCGCTAAACCATAAATAGAGTTTAGCTGTAGTAATAGGCTTGAGTAGTACTATTTTTTTATTGCACAAATTAATAATATTTCTCAAACATAAACAGTCGTGAAAACAAAAATTAAATATCACATAAAATGACAAAGTTACAAGCATTTTAAAATACAGGAATACGTCAGTACGTTCTCCTTAATAGTACCTCATTACTAAGCTGTGGTAGCTTTACATACAATATCTTTGGCATGTGACTTCACAACGTGCGTTTTCATAGTAACTGTGGGGAAGCTCTGTTTTGCAAGAAGGGGACAGGCGATGCCCCACTCCAGAAACTTTAAAATCTTATTACTCCGTGATTTATTTACCGATTTTAAAATTATTTCAATTATTGCATTCATTTTTAACCTACTCTACGAACATTATATTAAGTTAATATTCATTTTTAATAGCAGGGTATTACCAGCAAGAAAATAATGTAGATTTGCAATAGTTACATTCTTTTCTTGACTATTTGCATCATATGCGATTTTTTTTTCACTCGGGGAGTCTCTTTAGGTACTTGATTCTTAAAATTTGATGAATGTGTTGTTTTTCTGAAGGTAATTTTCAGTGTCTGTTTATCTTCAACAGAGCAATGAAGTGGCGCAAGGTGTGCATTCGAGTGCATGGTGGTCGCAGAGTGTACCGATCCGTCGTAGCTTGGTTCTTCTTGGTGGACAGCTACGCAAGCCCATGATATTTAAAGCAGGCCCGTTTACCTCCTTAAACATACCGACTTTTGTTTCTGTAAGTCAGTTTCATTCATCATAGTAATCATACAAATGACAAGACTGTTATAGTTTTTGCGCGTGTGTGGATTTCAAATACGATGAAATAAGCACATCTTATATACCTATATATACATTCCTGAAGCGAGAAGACGCTTTTTACAAGCTTTTATTATACTTCACTATGACTTTATCTATTTACATACCTATTTATTTATTTGATTATACGGTACAAATCTTAGAAACTACTGTACTTTTAACTAGGACTTTTCTGCAAATTTCGCCTATGTAGGTATCACTGCTTTGCCAGTTATTCTACCCCGTCGTCGCCGCCCAAGACACGTCTTGAGCGATCCGGATGATCCTATAGCAGCCGTTGTGTCGGCTGCGCTAGGATCACCGGATCAGTCTAGCCCTTCTGGCTCAGGTACCGCTTTCGGCACCGGTATAGGATACCAGCGTAACACAATCAGACACCGACCCCGCCGGCGAGGTCGACGTACCCCCCGTAGGTTAGCTAGAACGGTCGCGACTTTCCACAGGGTCCACTCTTCCAGTGGACGTAGCCTTCTCGATCCTCTTATCCCGGCAACGGCCCAAGCCGAGGCTCGCACCCCAGGGGTGCCCTTGTGCTAGTTGCCTCCTACTTTTGACGGTTGGGCGCCTTAAGCGCCTGCCCTCCCGCCCGGTGACGCTGTAAAGGTCGGTAGAGACCAAAAGCATTAGCCCGTTCAAAAAAAAAATAAAAAAATAAAAAATAAAAAAAATTGCCAGTTATTCTACCCCGTCGTCGCCGCCCAAGACACGTCTTGAGCGATCCGGATGATCCTATAGCAGCCGTTGTGTCGGCTGCGCTAGGATCACCGGATCAGTCTAGCCCTTCTGGCTCAGGTACCGCTTTCGGCACCGGTATAGGATACCAGCGTAACACAATCAGACACCGACCCCGCCGGCGAGGTCGACGTACCCCCCGTAGGTTAGCTAGAACGGCCGCGACTTTCCACAGGGTCCACTCTTCCAGTGGACGTAGCCTTCTCGATCCTCTTATCCCGGCAACGGCCCAAGCCGAGGCTCGCACCCCAGGGGTGCCCTTGTGCTAGTTGCCTCCTACTTTTGACGGTTGGGCGCCTTAAGCGCCTGCCCTCCCGCCCGGTGACGCTGTAAAGGTCGGTAGAGACCAAAAGCATTAGCCCGTTCAAAAAAAAAATAAAAAAATAAAAAATAAAAAAAATTGCCAGTTATTCTGCCGCCAAGCATCAGTAGTGTGCAAGCACTAAACTGTGTTCCGGTTTGAAAGGCATTGTAGCTAGTGAAATTACTGGGCAAATTAGACTTTACTATCTGATGAATTTTCTAGGCTGTGATTGTGCTAATCTACCGGGACTAAGTGGTCTCATGGTCCTTGGCAAAGTGATAAAAATCACAGAGTACTTAAAAATTTATAACACGATGATGCTGTAAACTTTTATTTGCCTACAATGTTTACGATCTTGTTTACAAAACATTACATGTACCAAGTAACACGATGTAGTTTTTACACCGGTGGCTTATTCTATAATTCTAATAAGAATCTAATTGTTTGTTAGTCCATTTCACATCGTGTATCGTATATGGAGTTATATGTAGGAAACACATTGCAATGTTGGGGGTAGTGATTTTATATGATTCGTCATGAATAAACTTTCGATTTCAATGCCCAATTAAGTAATTACAAAATTAAAATCATTGTTAAATGAATAATCATAATTATAAAATAAATATAACTGTTCTGGTTATATAGATCAACCTATGTATGAAAAATCTTATAACTTAACAAAAACAAGTGGGTACCTAAAAGTGAACACCGTAATACTGTTATTAAGAAATCAAGAAATAAATGATTAAAAAAAACAGTGGCCACTTCTTCATAATTTGTGTACTGTTTTTCGCGTAAGCAAAGCAAGCAGAGAACGGGTTGAGTATAATATAGGAAACTTTTCTCATTGCTCTAAATTGTTTTTTTATTACTCGAAAACAAGAGCCTTAGATAAACAAAGTCATAAATAGCTTGGGAATTGTTTTAAAAGTTTTCTTTATAATGGCAGTGTCATAGCTTACTAGGAAAATTGTTCAAAATAGATACATAGGTATATTAGACACAGCACGGTTCAAGATTTTGTAGATTTTATCTAAGTACCAAAAACAGTCAATAGATGTTACAGCTGAAAAAGCAAATGGAAAACGAATGACGCCATAGAAATGCAGTTGATAATGAAATATGGCGAAGTTGTTACTATGGCAACTATTTTAAAGGATCTACGTTTGTCCCTACAGTCCCTTAGGCCCTCCATACACGTTCAATTTTATTGATCAATCAATGTGATTGATCAATTTTATTGACCGTATAGGGTTAGTATTGGTCAATATTTTTCGGTTTACAGTATGGAGAAAACATTCACGGAAGTGGTTCAATTTCATTGATCAATAAAATTGAACGTGTATGGGGGGCCTTAGGGGCGCTAAATATACTTGGGCGTGCCAGCACATCAGTTTGGTAAACGCCAGGGCCACCGTGGCCTCAGCGTACCGAATGTGCTGGCCCGCCCGCACCTTCAATGATAAGATTATAGATTATAGAAGAGTTACTGAGCCTAGAATTGTACCTAATACTTAGTTACAAAAATTAACGAAACATTTTTTAATATATTTATTTTTCACAGGTTTAGACGTATCAGCTATCCGCCCATTTTTGTCAGTAAATATATTTTTTTTAATAATAATTTGTTTTTATTGTGTTTCAGATATTGAAAGGATCGTACAGCTACTACACTTTTCTTAGCCAGAAAGAAAATTGATACACTACGTCTAACCATGTGTTCAAATATAAGGTTTTTTCTCCGAACGTCCTTACATCTTTTTCCGACATGATTATCACAATTAAAGGGATTTCAGGGAATTTCATATAGGAATATCACATTTTAAAATATAATAAATTTAGACAAATACGTTAGACTATTATTGTATAAGTATACCTACTAAAAAAATTGCGACCGCAAAAGGACGCGTTGTACAGCACTAAATAAAATTTTAAAAAAGCTTAAGGTTTTTACTATGTAATCGCATCATCATCAACAGCCTGAAGTCGTCAACTGCTGAACATAGGCCTCCTTCACAGAGCGCCACTTTGAGCGGCTGCTTGCCTCCTGCATCCATCGGCTCCCCGCGGCTTTCGCCAGATCGTCGGTCCACCGAGTGGGGGGCTGGCCTACGCTGCGTCTTCCGGTTCGTGGTCACCACTCGAGAACCTTTCTTCCCCACTGGTTGTCTGTTCTGCGAGCGATGTGGCCTGCCCACTGCGATTTCAACTTGCTAATTCTAAGAGCTAAATCGGTCACTTTAGTTCTCCTCGTTCCGGAGCTTATCTCGCAGGGAAACACTGAGCATAGCTCTCTCCATAGCTCGTTGCGCCACTTTGAGCTTACTAATGAGGCCAACATTAAGGGACCATGTAATCGCATACAATCTTATAAAAGTTTGTTATCTTATACCCGAAAATTAGCAAAAGTCATCAGTATTAATGGTTTTTAAACTCAATGACAATGTTTTTGCAGTTTTTAAAGTTTTCTCTCAGCAGATCTCAGAGTAATTGAGTACTTGCAGTAGATGGACTGTAAGACTGTATGACCTATATGCAAATAGGTATATAGAGCACAAATCCTGAAAAAAATGACGCTTTGGAGTGCGTCGCGTCATTTTTTTTAGTGTTCTGTGGTAAAGGGCATAATAAAGTTGAGTACTGGCAAGACTCTACTTTCTACGTAAATAAATAATAAATAAACGTAGTACTATTATGCATTTTGTGACTTTACGTTCCTTGCTTATCAGCAAAATGCCTATAAATGCTGGTCACATGGTGCTTCGCTCAACCTCAAATTATTTAGGTACCATACTTTTTGACTGGCCTGATAGCTCAGTTGGTAGTAGGTCTGCCTTCTGAGCTATAGGTTGTGGGTTCTATTCTCACCCAGGACAAACATTTGTGTGATGAACATCGATGTTTGTTCTGTGTCTGGGTGTTATATTGTACTCTATGTATGTATTAACAAACAAAAAAGTATCTAAATATTCTATCAGTTATTTGGTTCCCATCTAGTACAGGCTTTGCTCAGTTTGGGGCTAGATGGCGCTGTGCAAAAAATAAAAAAATAAATTACCACACAGTATGTACCTCGCTACTATGTTTCTAATCAACGAGTCTATACCCGCCTACCACCTACCTACCTACATATGGGTACTACGTTTTTAATATAAAATTGGAATGGTTGTATTAGCGTTAGTAGGTAACAATACCAATCCATTCCATACTTATTAAGTTTAGATTTTCAATAAGATTTTCATTTTATTTCGTCTTGAAGACCTCACCTATTGTTGGATTTTGGAAACCGAATCGTAGTTCTTGAAACTATTTCATTTTAAACTTTTCAGAATAGCAGCCGACACTGATTCAATTCCCTATAGAGGTGTAATACATTTATAAGCTTTTTAAGCACTTTAGATAGAATTTTATTAGACTCGCGCAATTTTTTAATAAAGTTTATTTTAGTAGACATCACTTAAAAAATGTAAAGCTGGGATGAATATAGATTTAATTCTAAGCGCACTCTAATCATTATCTATTTGGTAATCAAACACCCAGTTGCAGAAACGAACATTAACTTTTAAAGTCGACATTAAACCTTAATCTATCATTAAACTGTTATTAAAAGTCATCCAATGAGGACATCTTATTTTATTCCTTGTAATTACAAAACCATTTCGAGGAATACCTAGGTTTAGGTACTGATAACTACTTATAACTTTAAAATCAAAAACTAAAATGAAAATGGTAGTACATTTTGGACATTTCACATTTTATATCAGGCATGAAATTATTCAAAAAATCTTAATGGAAAAGTCATAAAAGTATTGGAAAAACTATCTCTCTGTTAATCAAAAATTGTTATATAATTAAGTCACATATTTTTTCTTTACAATAAGTAAGTTTTTAACTAAAAAGGTATATTTTAGGAATAGCTCAAATACGAAAAAATGTTTCTGAAATTTCTACATAGTACTCATTCCCCAACATTAAAATTACAGAGCTTGGAAAAGCAATGTTTAAATTTTTTCCACAAGTTCCATAGTCAGCTTCCACTCAGAAATATTAAAATAGTCTCCAATTTTTTAATCTAACATAGATTTGCTTGCAACTTGATTTCAATTTTCAAATGAAATAAAATGTAAGATTACGCAGTTGTGACTATAAAACGTAAAATTGAGGAGCATTTTAAGATGTTTTTAGTCGATGTCTCGACTATATTATATATTACTACTATTTATTACCTCATTTATTTTAATTTCTTAAATTTAAGTTTTTTTACAATATTCCTATTAAAATAAATTACAAAAATACTTTAAAAAAACCTAAACCTAGAGTGCCGCCGGCAGCGGGGCAAGGCCCAAGCTACCGGCTATTGTAAAGTAATTAGTAGGTAATTTTCATTCTTATTTAATTTTAAATAGTTTCTATTTGTATTATGACTTTTTACACTAGTTTACAGTTTATTCTGTGTGTATGTATCTGTCATTCACTTTTTTATACCTGTATATTTTTTCATACATGCTGATAATGAACCTCCTTCTATATAAATAGATCTTTTTTAATCAAGTTATTTTTTTATTTCAATTTCCTAACTAAATAATTACTTCTTAATTATTTTTATCTTGTTAGAATCCATAAAAATGTAAACTGAATAAAACAAAACATGCAGAAACTAAAAAACAACAAAAATCAATTAAAATAATTTTGTCCAGTCAGCTTGTTCTAGACGAATCACTGTGCGGTGGTTAGGGCTGCAGAGTGCTTACTACTATTACTATTATATGATCGCTTATGTTTTTTTTCTAATAGTAATGATAATTACAATATGAGAGATTTATTTTCATATAGACGATTTTTTTTCTTACAATTAGAATTTTAAACTCCTTAATAATACAAAAATTAATAATGCAACACCTCTGCTGTTAAATCATTTTATAATGTGTTATATTTAGTTGGAACAATATGATAATTATGCTGTGTACGTGTATTAACTATCACTTTTATTTAATTTAATAAGTAATCTTCGTTTTGTGTGTTTAGGTTGTAAATTAATGAACGTGGATAATGCTTGTTCAGGGGTCTCTTTGACAAAAAGTGGCAATAGTACATACGTAATTTAATAAGCTAAGATGACCGTTATAGCTCTTAGAACTAGCAAGTTGTAATGGCAATGGGCGTGCCACATCGCTCGTAGAACTGACAACCGATGAGGAGGAAAGGTTCTCGAGTGGCGACCACGAATCGGAAGACGTAGCGTAGGCCGGCCTCCTACTAGGTGAACCGACGATCTGGTGAAAACCGCGGGGAGCCGATGGATGCAGGAGGCGAGCAGCCGCTTAAAGATGGCGCTCTTTGGGGAGGCCTATGTTTAACAGTGAACGTCTTCAGGCTGCTGATTTTGATGATGATGATGATGATGAGTTGAATAAAACACTTATTCCTGGAACTCATTTTAAAACATTGTGTAAGTTCATTGATTGACCGATAATACTTAAAACACCTTTCTTACAAAGCATTTATTTAATAACAATAATCTGTGCTTTTATTATTCAAGAATAAAATTAAGAAAAAGTCCAAAAAAGGTGACTAGGGTGGGTTTTTTCATTAGTAATTAAGATAACGTAGGTATAATATGGTAATGGTCAAAACTTGTAAGAAATTGTAACCAATGGTAAAAAATGGTTAGAATTTGTAACTATAGGTTACCTTAACTACGAATCCAAAAACCTAGCCTAAATAAATCAAGTTATTGCGAGCCACGTGTAGGTACATAAATTTAATAAACAAGTGAAATAATTTACCCAAAGGAAAATATCGGAAAGTCTCACGATACTCCAAGCAGACTCCGGATTAATCCAAATTGCTAAGCCTCATTCAATAAACATCTACTGAACAAAGCCTTTTGCGACTTCCAATAAGGCTTACCGTAAAATTCTTCCTACGCATTTAGAACCAAAATTACTTCCCATCTTCGTTTTACAACGAGATTATATATCCTTTCAGATCATATTACGGAAAAGATTATTAGGAGTTGACAATATAAGTTAAAATGTAGGCAGGCAGATGTTTTTCGGTATGATTATGAAGAATGGGTAATTGTTACTGTTTGCTTTTACAAATAAAAATCCATCTGTTAATGGTTACATACCATTAATTATTATGCTGAATATTTCATCTATGAGTATATGATTCTTTAGTTAAGTAAAAAAGAAATAAGTTGATTTAGGTACAAAATTAAACTTAAGTACAAACGAAACACAAATAAACACAACACCTTCAAATACACACACAACAACAAATACAAACACAACAAAACACAAAATCATTTAAAATCAAACTTGTGTGGGAAATCGTGCGACTTAGGTTATAAAATAATAATTCATCATTGGCATCAGAGGCCTAAAGACGTCCACAGGCCTCCCCCTCAGAGAGCACCACTTTGAGCAGCTGAGCGCCTCTTGCATCCATTGGCTCCTCGAGGTTTCACCAGAGCGTCGGTCCACCTAGTTACTTAAAATAATAACTGCTTATGCCATAATGTCCCACAGTATCTTTTACTCACCTTAGAAGGTTGAACTAGTTGAATAGTTGATGGTTGAAACATATAATAGGCGATATCGCGTAATCGGGTGCTTCCTACGCCGGTCTGTTTAATTTTTCAGCATGCAACGTTTGTAGAAATGAGCTTTTGTTACTACAACAATGTGTGGAGCATGTAGTTTACTTACCCTCTTTATTTTACTACCATAGGCCAAGGCAAAAACTTCTCAACTGCCTAACGTACAACCACCATATGAGACTTTATGAATCCACCAGATGACCCTGGGCATCACTTATTTAAATTTGTTTTCTTGCGGAAATTAAGCCCTACTATCAAACTCCAGTTCTCTCGAGGTCCTGTTACAGAGTTCACTCGAATTGAAGCTTCGGAAAAGTTAGAACAGCTCAGTTTCGGATTTAACAGATGAAAACTACCTCTATAATGGATTGGATTGGATAACCGACCAAACTAGTTTAGCTTATAGTTTCGGAAATTGGTAAAGGCCTGAACAATGTGCCAGTGGCACTGACGATCGCGGTTGCCATCAAAATGTTGAGTAAAACCATAGATCATGTTAACAAAATGTCGCTGGCAGAGCATTTTTGTTTATCACCACACCGACACCAACCAATTGTGGTTCAAAATTTATCAAAAAAATATCTCATTTGCGCTCTTTATCTTTCAAAATCATCAATAAATGATGTATTATCATAATAATATACTCAATTTATACAAATGAATTCAATTGCATCCTGTATAAAAGCCCTTAGAATATAGGTACACATTTTGGATTTCGCATTATTATCCAATAGATCAAGCAAGTACTTCCACAGAGCGCTACTGCTCAAAGTAGCACTTTGTGGAAGAGGCCTAAGGTAAGCAGTGGACGTCTTCAGGCTGTTGATTATGATAATGATCTTGATCCATTATATCTTTGATAGTAGGTACTGTTAATTGCAGCCCGAATTTCCTATGTAGTGGGGCCCTTTCTATTATCCTCATTGTATCATACACTTGAGTATAAATCTAGAGCCAGTGATGTGACTCTTATAGTGATCCCGTTAGCTAGTAAATATCTAGTATTTTACTTTAATAAGCAAATACTGAAATTATAAATATACGCTCATAATTTATTTACGACTCCATTTTGATTTTATGCTAAATGAGTTGTGAAGCGCAACTTTATGCGAGTGAAAGGCGCGACAGAGATTTTTTTTATAGCAACAGTGAGTTTTAATGAAAGCACATGAATACATCGCCGAAAATAGGCCATTTACCAGAAGTTCGCATTTGTTTTTGTTTATAAACGTGAAAGCATCACAACTTTGTTGTTTGTTTTGTTTTTTAATGATGGATTTTTCTCCACGATACAAAAACAAAGAGCGATGGTGGCCGAGCGGTAGCATGTGCGCTTCGCAATCTTACGCCACCTGGTTCGATCCTCGGCCCTGCACCAATGACTTATATAGTAACTTATGAGCAGTTTTCGATGACATCTCTCCGTGCCTCGGAAAGCACGTTAAGCAGTCGGTCCCGGATGTCATAAGAACATCTATGGGAATCGTTAAGAGTAGTCAGACGCCTGATAGAATCTGACGCCTGATCGAACCATTCCTGTTACTGGTTCCTTATGGGTTGCGAGGTCAGATGGCAGTTGCTCGTGTAATTCTGGTAGCTCGCCGCTACAGGTTAGATTGGGAGCCGACCCCATTAACAAATGGGAAAAGGCAAAAAGGATTATGATGACAAACAAAAACAAACTAGAAGTAATTTGAAAATGAGTTGGTATTGTTCATTGTGTCTATTATTGCGCCAGTATTACACAGCCTGTGGTGTGGTGGTTGAGTAGGTCGGTTCATAGCCCAGAACCTGCGGGTTTGATTCCTGCGACAGGTTACGGTGCGTTTATGAATTCAATAAGTATATACCTACTCCTAAACGCTAAAGCTGTTATATAAATAAATAAATAAATAAATATGTGTGGGCATTTCACACAGCTTTCCGGACATCAAGGCGCACAAAAACACGGCACCCATATATGGTTGAAATTCCATCAACCCGTACTAAGCGTTTTGCTATGCACTTTATAGTGCGAACAGCCAATGAGTGGAACACCTTGCCGGCGTCCTTGTTTCCCGCTAACTATGATCTGGGTGTCTTCAAGACGAGAGTGAACAGGTATCTTCTAGGCAAGCATGTTCCATCGTAGACTGCGTCATCGCTTTCCACCAGGTGAGACAGTGGTCAAATGCTTTGCCTATAAACAATAAAAAAAAAAGAAAAAAGCGCCATCTAGCCCCAAACTAAGCATAGCTTGTACTATGGGAACCAGATAACTGATAGAATACTTAGATACTTTTTGTTTGTAGATACATACATAGAATTCAATATAACACTCAGACACAGAACAAACATCGATGTTCATCACACAAATGTTTGTCCTGGGTGGGAATCGAACCCACAGCCTAGTTCAGAACGTAGAGCTACTATCACCTGAGCTAACAGACCAGTTTAAAAACCTTACACTTTATACTAAAAGCTTTCAAACCCGTATATCTGATTAAGAAAGTATCGTTCGGAATCGGAGTGATCAATATCAAAATCAGATTTTTATTGCCAATAGGCAATTCATAGTACCTTTTTTAGACCGAACGCTTTATAGTACTCTCCATGGTATATTTTATATTTCCTATGCTGTTCAGTGTCTTTGGGCTTATACTTTGAATTTAATTACGTACAATAAGGCCTTTTACGTTATTTCGAAGAGCAAAGTAACTATATGAATAATAATGAAGTGTATCGTGTAATTTCTTTTTCAAGTACCTATTTTTCTTGTTTTAAGTTGTATTAGTGATGTTATAACAATTATAGTTGAAGACTGTTTTGAAGTGGCAGTCATCATAATTGACAGCCTATGTGGTGTGGTGGTTGAGCAGGTCGGCTCATAACCCAGAGGCGGCGGGTTCGATTCCCGCGACAGTACAAGTATTTGTGCACAGAAAAAAAAGCGCAAATACTTGTTCTGTGGCTAGGTGTTGTGGGACCATGGTCCTCGTAGTGCCTGGGTCCCTAGATACAGGGAATCCTGGGTAGGGTCCAAGAATCTATGTGTGTGATCGTTGTAAAAAAAAAACAATAGTCTGAAGACATGCCTGCCCCATAGATTGCTTTTGAGTGGCTGCTTGCTTCTTGCACTCATTGGCTACCCGCGGTTTTGACCAGGTCGTTGGTCCACCTTGGGGGCCTACGTCTTTATGTTAATGAGGATACATAACTGGGCTATTAGTACTTATTTCACAAACAAAAAAATAGTTGTAGCACAGAATCCTCCGCAGAATCTCTGTGGTGTGGTGGTTGAGCAGGTCGGCTCTTACACGGAGGCGGTCGGTTCGATTCTCGCGACAGGACAAATGCACAGGAAAAAATAGCGCAAGTACTTATCCTGTGTCTGGGTGTTGTGGGACCATAGTCGTCGTAGTTCCTGGGTCCCTATAGATACAGGGAATCCTAGTTAGGGTTCAGGATCTATTTAGGTGATCTTTGGGCGTTATTTATTTATATTTATTTATTTTAATAGATGCAATAGTATGTAGTTGTATTGAAACTTCCTCTGTCTAACTTAATCATCATCCTCTTTGCCTTATTCCATTTATTATTGGGGTCAGCTTCCAATCTAACTTGTAGCGGCGAGCTACCAGAATTAGCGACTGCCATCTGACCTCGTAACCCATAAGAAACCAGTAACAGGGATGGTTAGACCAGGCGTCAGATTCTATCAGGCGTCTGATTACCCGTAACGATTGCCAAAGATGTTCTTATGACAACCGAGACCGATGGCTTAACGTGCTCTCCGAGGCACGGAGCGATGGTATCGAAAACTACAATAACTTACTAGATAAGTCTTTGGTGCAGGGCCGAGAATCGAGCCTGGTGCCGTAAGATTGCAAAGCGCACATGCTACCGCTCGGCCACCATCTCTCTTACTTAATAATACTTATAATATAAAGTACGTAGGTAGCTGTTTCTACCGTGGAAGCCTGCAAAATATACTTACTTCTTGGTTCTTAGATTAGGAAAGTTCCTAATATCCGAATAAACACGCCGCGTGAATCGTAACTGCAACCGGAAAAAGTACGTTTACTTTTTATTTTGTAAACTAGACTTTACGTAAACAGAATAAAGCTCAAATTGGTAAAATTTTGTTGATGTCACGTTAGCAGGACGTAAAAAGTGGCTTAGTTATACGACTTGAAAAGGTCGGTTTATTAGGGAACTCGGAAATACTGGCTGCATAGCAATGTAAAGAATTAAATCTCAATCATTAATTATATTATTATTCGCATCCCAACTGATACATATAAAAGAGAAACGTTGTCCGATTGTTAGATTTCGTTAAAAATTCAAATTTAAATCAAAAATGTATTCCGGGAAATTGAGAAAAGTGGGCACCGTGTGCAAATATCTAGTATTAACCTATTAACCGACAGCTTGTCTGTTCGTCAACATTTCGACAAGGAGGTCGCGCGAAGAATCCAACTCGGCTGGGCAGCGTTCGGGAAGCTTTGACCTATCTTTTCGTTCAAAATACCGCAGAGCCTGAAAACGAAGGTTTTCAATCAATGTGTGTTGCCAGTGATGACTTATGGAAGTGAGACGTGGTCTCTTACTGTTGGCCTCATTAGTAAGCTCAAAGTCGCGCAACGAGCTATGGAGCGAGCTATGCGCGGCGTTTCTCTGCGAGATAAGCTCCGGAAGGAGGAGATCCGCAGGAGAACTAAAGTGACCGATATAGCTCTTAGAATTAGCAAGTTGAAATGGCAATGAGCTGGCCACATCGCTCGTAGAACTGACAACCGATGGGGAAGAAAAGTTTTTGAGTGGCGACCACGAACCGGAAGACGCAGCGTAGGCCAGCCCCCCATGCGGTGGATCGACGATCTGATGAAAGCCGCGGGGAGCCGATGGATGCAGGAGCAGCCACTCAAAGTAGCACTCTCTGAAGAGGCCTATATTCAGCAGTAGACGACTTCAGGCTGTTGATGATGGTGATGATGATGATGATGTCTGTCCGTGTTATAAAAATAAATGATGTGGGAAAATGGATTCTATGAGAGAATAAGGAAGGAGCAAAATTATGTACCAAGGCTAACCACATGCCTATACAAGGAAGGAAGGAAACAAACTTGATATAAGGAATGTCTTTGAGCAAATACTTATATACCGTAGTTTAGTTCCGAGTATCAGTAAGTAGAGCTATATCACAAGTGTTGAAGCTATCGGGTTTCAGCGTTTGTGCACTGTTCCGATTCCAATGTCGAATTAGTGCTTCAGCTCTCAGATCCCGTAGTGCTATATTCCACACTGGATTTCAAATCAAAGCTCGTGCATGCCACCGTGAATTGTACCTGAAACATAGACTTTCTAATGCGACAAGTAAAAAATTCCCTTTTAATTAGTTTATTATGTTTCTTTTCTCACAATGGTGGACGCGATTACCTGGTAACAGCTGATGATTTTTATGTTGATTATGGTAATGGTGGTGGTCTGGTGGTGGTGGCGCTGGTGATGGTTACGGAAGATCGGGACGAGTGGTGTTCATTAGCCTACACTTATATGACCAGGTCAATAAAATTTAATCTAATTTGTATATATGCTTATTATAAAATATGTAGCAATCAACGTCAAGTTATGGGCGGCCGTGACTCTTAACACCACGCGAATAACTAGCTCGCTACATCATTCGTTTACATAAAAAAAAGTATTATGTGATAATTACCCAAAAGTTAAGTAGTGATGATTGTTCAAGAGGTTAGAGTCATATTATAGTCTGGGTAAGTAGTGGAGTACTTTATTAGGTGGTTTCATCTTATGAGTCTATATTGAACCAGACCTCACTAAGTTGACACCTCTTAAGTTCGCATTTACCTATTTATCTCTTTATAGCGTATCCAAATGCGTTGCAGTAGGTACGTCATAGAGCGATAAGTGCGAACTTAAGGAGCTGTCAAAAGTTAGCGTAGACGGGCATAAACATAATAATAATCATAAGCTTCATTCTCAGCCCGAAATTCGTCCACTGCTGAACATAGCTATCCCCCATAAAACGCCACTTTGAACGCTTATCATAGGGAGGATTTGCCATAATCGCCACGCTTGGCAGGTGGCTTGGTGATAGCAGATTTTAATGTACCAAGGGAATTGATACTGCCCGTTCCCTAGATATTTCCTAAGCCGGCCTACAATAAACTTAATAAAAAACTTGCAGTACAAATACAAATAGTATTGTTTTAAAGGGCAGCGAAGGAATAACACAGTGAAACTAAAACTCAAATATAGAAGCTTTGAAAGTAAAGCAATTTGAAACAGATTTATTAGAGTTTTAGCTTGTAGTCACGAAGTAGTATTGAGTTTTTGAAAAGTTTCACACTCTAGTGTAGGATGCAGACAACGCAAAACTAACTGCAGCACCCAGCTGCTGCCGCCACATTAAGGTGGAACGTTTCACTAGCGTGGCAAATTCAAATTTTCTTGCGTTCTTTTGCCAATAATAACTTAATTACTAAACGTGATTACATTAAAACTTAACGTAAATAAATAGAATGTATCAACAAATTACAGTTAAAAGTGTCTCCTACATATCATTGGTTTAGCGACAAATGGCAATATATATTTATATATTTATTTGCGCAAAATTAGTTTTCATGTAATCACGTTGAGTAATTAAGCTATTATTGGCAAAAGAATGCAAGAAAACTTGAAGTTGCCGCGCTAGTGAAACGGGATGAATATTATGCTAGACCGTGGCGGGCGCGAGCCGTACCCGGTGCGGCGCACGGACGATTCACGGATTCAAAACATTCAAATGCTGTCCATGCTATTCCGGGTGGCGTCCGCGTCCGGGACCAGCCTCCCGCCACGGTCTGGCATAACTCATCCTTTATAGTTCTGGGTCTAATAGACGATAGTATTAAATATTTTCTTCCTCGGTTCTGCAGTCCAACGGAAATATACGCGCAATTTAGAACGGACGGGTTTCATGCGATCATGCGGAAGAAGATAGCATCCTTAGTGACCAGAGTAAGTACGGGCAAGTCACAACAGCATCCTGAACACGATAGCAGGCCGGATCAACACTCCCTTTATGCGGCATTATATGGAGTGGATGGTTAGGCAAATTGGGTCCTGATGAAATGTTAGATGTGAGTTTATTAAATAATTTTACTCATTTTTGTTTTGCGTGTTAAATTATTTATTTAATATTATTTTACTTGTTTTTAGCTATGCCATTGTTTGATTGATTTTATGAATTTGTGACATTGAACCATGATTTTATTTATTACTTAATTATATTTTATTCATTCTTATTTTGCGTATTATGTTAATTATTATTATTTATTGACATACCATAATTTGATTAATAAATGAATCAAGATTAATACTGTAATGTAATGTAATATAAATAAGTAAATTGATGAAATCCCTTAAGTAAGTGCTAATAATAGGTTAAGTTTACTACTAACAAAAAATGGATAATGTTCGTCTGAGATAAATACTGATTGACTGATTAAATTAAACAATTTTAACAAAATTATCTATCGCGAAACTTCCATTTACTTAAATGAATATTTCTCGAAACACAATAAGAACTCCCCTGAACTCGGGAGACTTATGACCCTAACCTGTCCAAGTAAGCCTGTTTCCATTAACCCTAATCTCACTTGGCGAGAAATTTATAGGTGCGCGTACCTTCTAAATAGTCAACGGGAGGAAAGTTCTATCGAGCGAGCGAGAGATTAATCGGGAACTCTTTGAAACAGGTGACAACATTTTGCTGTGTTGGCTTTAAGGGGACTGAATTAGCTACTAAGGCCAATTCGTATTTATTAGCTGCTTTTCTTCTATTATAAAGTTAAGACGGGTCTCTTCGGGCACAGAACACGACTTTATAATATGAGTTCGTGTCGCGAAAGTTTAAAAAGTGCTTTTCTTCTGTCACATTCTCTCGTTATGTTGAACGAGTGTGGCTCAGAGGTAGCATATGCGACTTTTTAAATAGACTTGTGTCGTGCTATTTTTTTTATTGAACAAATTAATAATATTCCTCAAAAAAAACAGTTGTGAAAACAAAAATTAAATATCTCAACAAATTACTAAGTTACAAGTATTTTAAAATACATATAGAATGAGACAGTTCAAACGTGCAGTGACGTCAGTACGTTCTTCTTAATAGTATCTCATTACTAAGCTGTGGCAGCTTTACATACAATCTCTTTGGCATGTGACTTGCGTTTTCATAGTAACTTTAAAAGCTTATTACTCCGTGCGTGATTTATTTACGAATTTTACTAATTTTTTAAAATTACTGCATTAATTTTTAATCTACTTTACGAAAACAATATTAAGTTGTTAATTTTTAATAGGAGAACACTAGCCTATTGACGGGTTCAGGCGGGTTAGCGCGTACCACAGATTAGAGAAAAAAAAATGCACGGACGGTAGACAAAATTGTCTTTCCCCGTTATATGTCAGTTTCTTCATACTTGCTTACTTGTCAAGTGGAGTAAAACAGGGGAAAGACAATTTTGTCTACCGCCCGTGCTAACCCTGCTGGTTCCAATTTGGCCCCGCATAAAGTATTTGCACTCGTACTTACGAAGGTGAAGTACAGCAGTACGAAGAAGACGACATTTTCAAAAATGGTGTTATCCACTAACTTGCATACCTATACGACAAACGCGTTATTGGTTATATTTACCTACAATCTCTATTTTTGAGACAAGGACCGTAATGTCTATGTCCCAGTAGTAAATGTACGGGCTGATGAATTGATTATAACTGATTTGATTTATAGGTCTACCAGAATCTCATAGCACAAAATTTTAAAAAAAAGAAAATGGATTATCATACTCCAATACCAAATTGTCACCTTTCAAATCAATTTGACATCTGACCACGTTGTTTTGATACTTTCGGTTTTTTGTTCCGTAGACCAAGTAGAGGATACTTTTTTTAAGTAAATGAATGACGTGACGACCTAGTCGTTCGCCTGATGTTAAGCGTCACGGCTGCCCAAAACAGATTGCAGTATCACTCGGAATTCTAAATTAATATAGTTTTGCGTGACAGTGCACTGCGCACGTCATCCTGAGACTTCACACAGTATAGTAATAAGATTACTACACTGTGTGATCAGATCATAAAGTCCCAGTTATTTCACTAGCTACAAACTACTACGTAGTGAACTTTGAATTCTCGCAGTTAAATTGTGACTTCTTTTCCTTTAAAGACGTTTTAGTACGTACCACTTTATGGCTGAATTAAAGGTAAAGGCACGTCATAAAATGGTGTGTTTTTTTCTACCCCTGTGATAGAGGAATGGGTGAAGAAGAAAATCAACTTAAACGGATTAATTGAAATGTTATAGAAGAGTTCTGTAGTATAAATACCTCTTTAAATCTTCATCATCATCTGATGAAACCAAATAATTTTTGCGTTCAGAAATAAAAAAATAAAAAAGTTTTAAAGTAGCTGTACCTATATTCATGATGGTTTTATTTTTACTTATAAGTCATATTAAAAACGTTACCTATATTGTTTCTGTAACATGACGTGCGCAGTGCAGTGTCACACAAAACCATAGACTTAGGACGTACAAGACCAACAATAACAATTTGAAAATGGGACAAGAAATTTAAGAAGTTATGTGAAATTTGCTGTGATACGTGTATTTGTTCGGGTTAGTATGTTTTTAACATCACATTCACTTACGGAATAAGATTTAAAAGCCGCAAAAGTAGTATTTTGCACTTTGATATTGAATATGGTGGTACATGATTAATATGCTTTTCGTCGTGAAAAAGATTCGAGCCGATATGAGCTCTTTTTGTGCTATACTCTGACACATCCGCCATTATTTCACGATCTCTTTTCCTCTTGGGCAGTGTGTACTTGATTTGTACTTCTAGCTCCCACCCTTCGTGAGACTTTCGAGAGTAACGAATAAATTCTAGGTCTGTGGGCAAAACTATATGAATTTTTAAGTTTCAAGTGATACTGCAATCTGTTACGGGCAGCTGTGACGCTTAATATCAGGTGAACGACTAGCTCGCTACGTCATTCATTTCTATAAAAAAAGTAAACACTACTGTACTCATAATAATAATGTTTATAAAATTTACTTTTGTTTTCACTGCCTTTTGTTTTGATCCAATGAATAACAGAAAAATATGACTTAAAAGTTGATAAAGTTGCGAAACTTAGTTGCCAAGACGACCGGAAGTGAAGGAAGTATCAAGACATATTAATCCATTTATATCCGGTGCTGCCTAGTAAAAATTTTATTTTCCCTATTTGCCATCAGATTCTGGTAGATCTATAGTAACCAGTTAAATATAAAACTGTGTTGCAAGTCACAAAAATACGCTGAAATTTCACATTTCACTAGCGCGGCAAATTCAAATTTTCTTGCTTTTTTGCCATTAATAGCTCAATTACTCAACGTGATTACATGAAAACTAATTTTGCGCAAAAAAAATAGAATGTATCAATAAATTAAAATTAAAAGTATCACCTACATATCATTGGCTTGGCGACAAATGGAAATAGACTGAAAATCTAAGACGAAATTTGTTTATTACCATTTGTCGCTAAACCAATGATATCTAGAAGATACTCTTAATCGTAATTTGTTGATACATTCTATTTCTTTACGTTAAATCAGCTTTAATGTAATCACGTTGAGTAATTAAGCTAACATTGGCAAAAGAACGCAAAAAAAATCGAATTTGCTGCACTAGTGAAACGTTCCACCTTAAATGAATAATGTTCAGTGTTGCGTTGCAGAAATCTTTAAACGAGCATTTTTGCATGAAAAGATTAATGTATTCTTTTGTAAAAAAATAATGATAATAATGATGAGAAATAATACTCGCAAGAATCTTACATTCAAAGCTAATGTTCCGATGGCGATAATACTTTGCTGTTATGAAATGAAAAATAACTGTTGTTGCCAGGATGGTCCTGAAAACCCCCAAAATGTATATAGATAAATCAGTGTATTTCGTCATCAAAAGAGCTGATACGAGAAACGTTATGAAAGCTCTTTTCGGTCTGATAACTAATTACATTTGAAGCCCGCAGATGCTTTGCACGTCTTTGGGCTGTTTGGACTAAGCGCATGCAACATTATGGCCGCTATATACATTTTGTTGATTTTTTTCACAAATAACGTGACATTAGACTTAATGCAAATCTATTTATTTAAGAAGATACCAACGTATAATTATTACCTAAGTAATTCACGGCCTTAGAAATTTTTTTCTCATTAAAAATATGGCTATTGGCTGCTGAAGCTAAAACAGAACGCAAGGCTGAAAGCCTATTGAGTTTTCTTCCAGCCAATTTTTATGCAATTTAGATAAGCTTAAAGGTAATTTCTAAATTATTCAGTACCTCCCGCTAAGGATCAATTTCAAAAGTAATTACCAATTTTCTAAGTAACAGGCAATTTACGACCCTCAGCCAATTTTATGAGCGACGATTAATTTGAAGGTCTGTATGAAAGCTTCCAAAAGTACTAGCTCCGCCCGATTCCTCGAGGTCATTTGCATGGTCCCCAGCCTTAAGAAATAAAAATTTGTGAGAATTGAATCGAGAAGCTGTGAATGAGTTGAGGGATTATGAAAGAGTCAATTATACGGAAAGCCTAATGGAGCCAAGTATTCAATTTTAAATATTATGTAGTAAGTCCTATATATTAAATAAATATACACCCAATTCGTTATGTAGGTTCGTAGGTACCTATAGATTATGTAGGACCTTTTCCAGAAATAAATACTTAATATAAATAAAAACTTTATAAATGTTCTAGGCAATGTTAATTTTACGTCTTTTGATAGGTCCACATAACTTTAGCCAAAATTAATAGAAGTTTATTAACATTTTTGTTTGTACAATTTTGTAATCACTATTAGCACTAACTCTACTATCTTTAAATATTTCTGAATTCATAGTACAAAATTTCAATGATTTCTGAAAATAGGCTATTTTTAGGATATTTTCTATTCAAAAATGTAATGTAAGTATATTATTATAATGAGACTTAAGAATAGCTAATAAATTTCAATCATACGCACGCAGGGGTTTGAACCATCTTTACGAAAAGTACCTAAATATAATTATATATAAATAAAATGTACATTAGTCCATACATATAATAAAGAGAATTGTTAATTCTAGCTACATAGTTTTGTATTTTAGAATTCATAGTACATTTTTAATTACTGCGTACACTACCTACATAGTGCGACAACTAAAATTTAATATCCCCTGAAACCTCTGGTTAATTAGTCTCTTGTTTAATACTCTCTCTAGTAACTACCACAATATGAACCTACGAGCGAGAATGTAGGGCTATTGTTTATTACACAAAAACTCGGGGCCACGAACTGCGGTACCCGTATTTTACAGCTCAACAATTAAATGTAGTTTTCGTATCTGCCTAGATGTGCGCTTGCATTAAGACGGAGAAGCGTTAATTATAGGTAAGAGTTTTATTCTTTTAATGTTGTATTTATGTATCGTTGCATTGCTATAAAAACCTCCATTTTCTGCGGTCTCATAGTATACCTAACCTAATTTAGATAGGATGCAATGGTAATACATTTTTACTAGTACATTTTTATACAAGTTAAAACTATTTTTTTTTATCAACGATAGGCTAACATTTGACTACAGTCATCCACAGTATCACCTGATGGTATGTCACGATGCGGTCGACGATGGAGCATGCTTGCCTAGAAGGTACCAGTTCACTCTAGCCTTAAAAACTTCCAAATTATATTTGTCAGGAAACAATGACGCAGGTAAGGTGTTCCTTTGCTGTCCGAATTATAAACGAGGAACTAAAACGCTTTGGACGTATTTGAGGAATTTCTACCATACAATGTAGAATGAATAAAACTTTGTTCAAAGTAAAGTTTCTAGAAGCTTTGCATTTGCCAACGGTAATGTGTGTGCTGCCAGTAAAGAGAAAATTTCGAAGAGAAATCTGAGTATTATTTAGCTTCCCTGTACTGATATTATAACTAAAGGTACCCCATAGTTTCGTCCACAACTTACCCGTTTACTCACGGAAACTCTTATAGCTTTCTAAGTTAAAAATAAGGGGAAATTTCCAAAGTATAAGAATGTGCAAAATTTCGTTCTTTGTTTACCCATTGCGGCGTGAAACACACACACAAACAAACATAATATCGTGAATTATTAATTTGTTCCTAAAACTGGGGTTTTTGACTCTTTTTCTTGGCAACACTGGCTTGTGCGTGATCGGTCAGAAAAACTCGATGGAATAACGATCAGTCTGGTAGTTTTTGGATTGCTGGTGAAAAGCGATACGATACGATACGATATGTTATAATTATCATTACCTATCTATTTACTAAATAATGAAAAATATTTAAAGTAAGTGATTAAATTAGGTAAAAGGAAGCTCTTCTAATCATATCATCAGCCTTTTTGCGGCCACTGCTGAACATAGCGTACTCCATTAAAGGGAGAAGGGGGCTGCCATAATCACGACGCTTGGCAGGCGTCTTAGAGATCGTGATCGTAGGTTATTATGCAGATCGAAGAGAATACCCTGCTGCCCATTCTGATTGATTTGGCTTTTACGCCTCTCTCCTATAATGTCAAGGTTATTATGAAAGTGTAAGTTTGTCGCTTCAAAACTATAACGTATACACCGATCTGGATAAACGCAGGTGGTTTATACCATCAGATTATACGGTCTATAAGCATGATATGAAAATGAAACATTATTATCTGTGGTATTAAAATACGGGCAAAATTACTGCCTCTAGAGAAAATCAAATCAAGTTGGTATGGCTTGCTGAGTAAAAACGTTTATCCCTAATAATTAAATTGAAATAGCCTCTTACTTTTATAATCTTTTTAGATTTAAAATATAACGAGGGTTATTACAGTAAACCGAGATTTGAAATAGAAATTGAATCGTTGGAAACACCTGCGGCTGTAACAATGTTAATTTGTAAAAACTTAAACTTGTCAAAATTACTCAAACATGATTAAATAACCATTAATTATAACGATAATGTTTAACATGTATTTTATACGATTATCAATTGTCTTTATGCTGTATACTTTTATTTGAATCCATTTAGTAGTTTCGGCGTGACGCTCAGCCAAGATACAGACAGACAGACAGACAGACAGACAAATGAAATGAAAATAACAGACAGAGAAACGAAAAAAAAATATAGTTTTGGCTTTAGTATCGACTATGGAGAGCCCTCCAACAAAAAATTTTCTAAATATCTTTAATGTAGAGAATTGACCCTGTTACGGTTTTACTATATGTATAGATTAAAATACACTAAGTACTTAAAACAAAAACCGGTATTAGAAGATAGTAGATTTAACTTAGAACTGTAAAAAACCCTGTTACATCCATAGCCAGTTCATAGCGTCTTTGTTTCCCGATAAGTACAATCTGGCGCTCTTCAAGTCGCGAGTGAATTACGAGATTCGACGAGACGACACGACGACGAGACGTCAGGAGACGTGAGTTTGTTTCGTGAGAGATCTTCTAGGCAAGCTATATAGTACCATCTAAGAGTACCATCGTAGACCGCGTCGTCACTTTCCATGAATTGCGGTCAAATGGGGGCCAATTTAGTTATTTAAAAAATGTAAGTAGGTACTAGGTACTCTAAGTACTTTGTCGATAAACTAATTAGCGAAATAAATACCTACTGCATGTTTTTTTTACAATAGCAGTATTAGGTAAACTACCTATAATTGCTAGCATAACTCTATTACTCGTACATCGTTCTTCCTCATGAAATAACTCAGTGAAGTCGTTGATTAAACCTAAGTTAGATAACTGATGAAACCAGTCCCAGGTTAATTAAGATCGTGGTTTTCCAAGTCGGAAAGTTTGATGTTCCGTAGGCAATTTATTCGTACAGCCTGTGGGGAAATTAACGGCTCTAAATGTGCACTTGAAATAACAAATGATATTGTTAAAATTTAACGCTTGTACATAAATGTCCCGTTAGAATTTACTGAGTCATCAATAATGATTAAATACTTATTTTTTATTTTTTATTTATTCATCATAGGAAAACTTACAGCCAATTAAACAGTAACAAAAAAAAGTAAACAATAAAAGAAACGAGGCCAATTACAAGTTTCCACCATTAATTAATTAATTCTTAATTATGAATGCTTTCTTTAATCTCTGTATATGAACAGCTTATACTCTCCCACTTTTAGATGGGTAATGTTAGGTAATCGACTAGGGGCGAGGCGTATTTATCGTCACAGGTAAGTACTGATAAAAGAAAATCACAGTCAGTCACAGTGACACAATACCACCAGGCACAGGGACACTGTGACTTGTCATTCTGTGATCCTGCTCCGCGTGAGTCTGTGAGAGAGAGCGTGCTAAAATAATATGTAGGTGCATTCTTTTTTCACGTAGGCGTCTGTAGCGTTCCAGAGAGGGACACTCCTATTATTTTTGCACAGGAAATGTGACGGCAACATGTTGTGCCAGCCGCAAGTTCAAAAGTAGTGAGTTTTGATATTTCATTTCAAATTTTCGACGAGATTTCAGGGCTCGATAAAATCCTACATTAAGCGTAATGCTATAGAGAGCTTTGGCAACCTTAATGAGATCGGTTTGATTTTAGCGATTTAACTTCGAATAAGAAACAGTTTAAAATTTAGCCAACGTTTTTCACCCGGGATATTATAGTTGCCTTCATTTAGTTAAGTTTTTATATGTGTAATTATTTCAGCAAAACTCGACGCGTTATCTTTGAATGGGAGATTTTAAAAGGTACTTACCATAATGAGCTTACCATAGTCGCGCAGCGAGCTATGGAGAGAGCTATGCGAGTGTTTCCCTGCGAGATAAGCTCCGGAGTGAGGAGATCCGCAGGAGGACTAAAGTGACCGATATAGCTCTTAGAGTAAGCAAGTTGAAATGGCAATGAGCAGGCCACATCGCTCGTAGAACTGACAACCGATGGGGAAGAAAGGTTTTCGAGTGGCGACCACGAACCGGAAGACGCAGCGTAGGCCGGCCCCCCACTCGGTGGACCGATGACCTGGTGAAAGCCACGGGGAGCCGATGGATGCAGGAGGCGAGCAGCCGCTCAAGGTGGCGCGCTCTGGGGAAGGCCTATGTTCAGCAGTGGACGTCTTCAGGATGTTAATGATGATGAATGATGATGTTAATGAGCTTTATTACAAGGTTTTCATTTTGTTTAGCCCAAACGATTGATATTTTTAAGTGAGCCTACTTACTCAGGGACCCTAAGCGGCTAGAGATTGTAGATAATTGGGACACCTCTTCATTAAAGCTTGTTTTAAACGTGTTCGCTCATTTAAATACATAATATTCAGAGAAATCATGTAAATGGAGAATAATTTATATGAAATTATTCCTGTGTCCTTCAGCCCGTATTTTGTGAAACAGTGAAACGACAATACGTTTTGAAAAATATCATCTAAGTACCTACAATAAACTATAACAGCTTTTTGTAACTTGGAATTTAAATTCAAATTGTTTGATAAAAATTATCTTCACACAGTGACACAAAACTGATCTCTTTACTAATTATCAATTTGTCAATTTTAAAAAGAACTAAATAAAATAAAAATAAATGTTTATATAGGTATCATATTGCATGGTGCCATCAAGAACAGGCCCCGTAGAACACAAACTCCTAAGTTTTACTAAAACTCTAATTAAAATCTACGTGCCTGTTATAATTATAGCAAGAAAATGAAAACAAAGCGTAAATGAGAAGACAATCAGCTTTTGTACAAAATTAATGACACCAATTTAAATTGGAATCTCCAACAGTTGGCAGTTATGAGACGAAATTGAATTCATAATTTGTTATTATGAATAGGCTCCAACATTAATTTATGCCTTAATTAAAAACGAGAAGTTACATCTACGACCAACAAAAATGTATTTTAAAATTGGATGTTGTAAGTAGGTAAGTAGATTTAAGATAATTATTTTTGAAATCACTACTACGTATGTAATAATACTATTCTACGACAGTTGGGCCAGTAATTTTTGAGGGACGAAATTAAACAAAATGAATATTCTCACTCATTTTATTTGCTATAACGTTTAAGAAACATTTATGTTCTGGTAACCGTCTACAACTTTAAATACTTATACATTTATACCTTGCTAAGATCACAACAACTGTTTAAAAATAATATTTACAACACTTAAAGTAAACACTTAAACACATTATTTACATCTAGTATCATCGCTGTAAACTACAAATAAATAGTAAGTAATTAAGTACTGTCACGTTGACTTTACAACTTTCGAACTTGTTCATGAGTTCTATCAAATAATATTAACAGTCTTACTCGACTTTTTTAAATACACTTTTGACACAAACATTGGTTTTCTCTACCTACTACTTCTTATAATAAAATACAATTTCTATATAAATAAAATAAAAAGCCAAAATCGGATTATTTCATAATAAATTATTTATCATCCCTATTTGGATGACATAACTACTCTTAATTTGGTAAATGTATAACAGCAGAATAAAGTGCCACTAAGTTCTCGGGAATGTAAAGAAATACCAAATGAGCACGCTTATCTCTTGCCGCAGTTCGAAACACCTATTCATTAGAGCTAATTTATAACACCGAAAATCTTGGCTTTAAAGTCTTTGACTATTTACATATTTAATACACGTCTACCGCATCAATTATGTTCTGACTCTGACTGAAACAAATTGTTTGACGCAATGAATTGTTTTTATTTGCCAAAAACAATTATCAAATCACGGTATCGATAGGGGTACAAAATAGAATTTAATAATCCTATATCATTCTTTAATGAAAATGTATTTCACAATATTATTACAGTCAAAACATTTATCATTCAAAACTTCGATAGAAAGATAGCGCTAAGTTCAAAATGCTAAATTTGAAAGTTACACATCTCTCTCCAATTTAATACGAATAAAGCTCTCAAACAATCGAATCATTTGGCGTATCAGCTTTAGATAACAGTGGCACGCTGCTGTAATCTTTTAAACGCTCGCTACCTTTCTTAGTGCCGTTGTCAAAGGAACTAGCTGATGGTAGTTTGGAAATCCAATTGTTATTACCTATTTTATTCGATTTATGATTTGTAATAGAATTCTGACAGTCCTTAAGTTTAACGCGTGGCTGGCCACCTTGATTCACCGAGTTGTGATTTAGAGAATTTACATTGAGTGGTATGGAATTAGTGACGCTGAGTCTGTCCAACTCCTCATTGTTATCTGTGACTCCGTTAGTGACAGCGTCCACTGCATCCGACTGTTGTCTCTGTGCACTCAAACTCTGTAAAAGCGGTTGCGCTTCTTTTTCGAGCTTGCTTGCATCTGTTACTTTTTGGTAGAATATTCCAGAGCCTCGTCGGCTTGACGATCGTGAGCCATGGTCCAAGCGTTGTCGGAACGGAGTTAGATGTGACAGCGATCCGCTTTCAGTTGACAGAGTTTGAGCTTTAACTAAAGGATGTTTTTCTTTCGGAGCGTTAGGGTCTACTTTTTCACCTAACAACCAATATGTGACTAGAATTCCTTTGCCCTGAAACAGTTATTAGTAATTTAGTCCCAGTATTTATTTTATGGGATGTTGATCTTTGAAACTCATTAATAGATATTTGTCTGGACAATATTGAGTTAACCTCAAGGGATTTAATCGTTTTGAAAGTAATGAATCAAGAGAGGCAATAAAGTAAATGCTAGTGATCGAAAATGAGTTGGGGGATGATTGAAAGCAAAATAAATATTGTTTATCGTTTGGAACGTAATAAATTGAATGAGCAATAAACAATTTTTCATGTATCATTCAGTTAGAGCAAGATAATAAAATAATTTAATAAAAACATTCATTTAGGAAGAACTGAAACTGTTTAATTAGTTGCATTGACTGCTCGCAATCTAATTTTTTTCTTTACTAAGCACAGAATAAAAAAAAAAAACTTAGTGTGGATTTGTAAAATTAAAAATAAACTTATCAATCATTATACCTAACTGTTATAGTTGTCCGACTATTAATAACATCATATTGCCATTTATTTATGCTGATTTTTCATACATAGTTCTATTTCTTCTAGATTAGAGAGAGGTGTCAATTTTGAGCGCCATTCTTGAAAGTTTAACTAAACTTAAAGTGTAGTCTTCTGATAAATGGCAAATGAAAAAGACACAGATGTTATTTTAATTTCGCTAAGCTTGCGAATGCGATGCGATGCAGAATTGTTCACATAACACCACATTCCAGAACATACCTTCATAGCGACTTCTCCTCGACACTCCAAATGAAACGTCCCGTAGAGGTCCAGCAAGGCCTTGGTATCTGGAGACACGTGGATCTTCAAGGCTTCTCCGTTTGACTCCATTCTGGATGCTGTGTTCACCGTGTCTCCAAACAGGCAGTACCGAGGCATCTTAAGACCGACTACTCCAGCAACGCAAGGGCCTAGTGAAGAAAAAGAAACTACTTTAGCAAACATTATTTTATTTATTTTGTGCCTCAGCCGTCTGTGCAGCCTAAGTCACCTTGATGATTTAGACAAAATAATGGCACCCTACGGGTAGCCAATTCTTTTGTTATAAGGAAACATTGAGTCTATTTTGAAGAAAGGAAAGAATACCTATCATATTTGTGTTTGTGAAAAATCACAAACAGCTTAATATAATGTTAAATTGCGAAGAGAGGAAAAACTAGCTGATCTCAATCGATTCTATTTCCCACCTGGAAATATTTTGTCAAATGATGACCAAATTAAATCAAAATATTATATATTCCAAATAAACATGAAAATGTTGTTATATACACAAAATATCTGTGTCAAAACCGGCAAAAACTGCCGTTTTATTTATAGTACCAACCCCTGAATACCTTCAGTAACCACAACAAAGCAAACTTACATAAAATATTAGTTTACCTACCACCTACATACACCTCCCTTCATCCTTTTCCAGAAAACTGCAAAACGGTTTTACCGTGCAAAACCCACACGCAACCGCAAGTCTACCTCGTTCGTGTTTTGCTTTATTAGCAAGCTTTGTTGTGTTTGTTATAATATTATGTTTTTCGCTTTTACATCATACAGTTCCTGTCTTGAAAACACCTCACGGAAATACCGTTTACTTGTTTTATTTTTTTTTGGGACCATAGCCTATATAATAAACATACGTTACATACTATTGATCGATTCCTCTGTGAAGAATAAACAGGGGTAGCTGAACCCAAAACAGTAGATTCAAAATTTTCTTTTTCAGCATTGACACGTTTTTTTTGTCGTGCTTATTGTAATTACAAAGCGGTTTAAATATAATTACATATTTGATTGTACAATACACATTTACACCAACCATTATAATTTTCGACATTGTGTTAATGTTCCGGACTCCTATCCATGGGCTTTTGAACGTTTGAGGTTTACTTACCTGGAACTGCTTTGATATTGTAAACTAAATTTACATTCGGTTGACTCTTTGTTTTAATTTTAAACCAATTTCATTTTTTCTGTATTTCGTCATACTAAAGGATAACTAATATAGCAAAAGTTTTGCTCTCAGTTGATAATTATGAACAAAAGCTATTTCAGTAATTGTTTTAGGTATTCAATAACGCCTTCAACGTAATTCAGAGCTCGTGAAACTTATTTGGGTGTACAAAGTGATAGATGCCTTTATCACAACTAACTGTCAGACTGTGAGTTGAGATAAATATTACCATTTACTGGAAGACATAGATAAATCTCTCAAGGGCAGACGTTGGGCACGCTCATGTTAGTACTTATCTATTACGTGGCGCTAACTCATTCATACATCTATAAATATGGCCACTAATTGAGTAAACTTCACATCAACAGCTGGGAAGCGTCCACTGCTGAACATAGGCCTCCCTCATAAAACGCCACTTTGGACGCTTATGTTAGGAGGGGTTTGCTATAATCACCACGCTTGGCAGGCGGCTTGGTGATCGCAGAAGATTTTAATGTACCGAGGAGAATGCTGCTACCCATTCTCTAGATATTTCCTTAGCTGACTCTTACGGCACACACGGGAAAAGATGGGATGGTCCTATTCACACACCGCCGAGACCACACGGCCAAGATTGGCATGTAGAAAAACGGTACTGGCTATGGGAAAGGTATTTAATTTTATTCAGGGACAATATTAAGTGCAAAACAAAAGTTTTCCTTCAAACAAAGCTAGTAAGAGTTTCATTAAGATGTCACGTCTTATTCTCAATCTCCGAAAAATTCACTTTGCTGTAGCATCAAAGATGTTTCCATAGGAGCCTATTATTTACTCAATTCCAATTTATGCAATGTGTTTCTACCTCTGTCACGTTTCGAACTCATCTTGTTTATGATTTATGGATAGCATACGAGTATTCCATTCGTGTTCGTCTGACTTGCATAGATTTATTATCCAGGACAATTTTAAAATTATAGTTTGTTTCACCAAAGCTTTTTTGTGGGTGTTTTGATTCAACGTAGACTGCAGTCTACGTTGTACCTACAGGTACAGTGTACAAATGTATAAATCGTCGTTTTCTTTAATCTTTGTTTATGCAGGGGTCACACATTTTTATTATAAGAAAAAATAGAAATAATCATACCTTTAAAGTAAGCACTATTCATAAAACTTACCAGAATGTAGTCCGATCCTCAGCTTCAGCTGGTCGTGCGGTCGATGCCGTATCCGGAACCTGCGCACCGCGTTGAGAAGTGCCAGTGCCATGCTAGCCACCTCCGCTGCGTGTCGTGTACCGTTCCGCTCCGGTAGACCTGACACCACCATGTACGCGTCTCCTATTGTTTCCACCTGATGAACAAGAAGAAAGTTGAATAATGAAAGATGGCACCAAAATTTAAAGTTTAATATAGTAACGGAAAAAGGAAGAAAATAATAAAGAAAGAAAGGAAGGAAGGGAAGAAGAGATGAATAACGAAAGGAAGAGAGAAAGAAAGGAAGAGAGGAAGAGAGGAAGAAAGGAAGAAAAGACGAAAGGGAGCAAAAGAGAAAGGAGGCGAGGAAGAAAGGAATAAATAAAGTAAGGAAGAAAGGAAGGAACGAAGAAAGAAAGAAAGGGTGAAAGGAAGAAAGAAAGGAACGAAGGAAGGAAGAAAGGAAGAAAGGAAGACAGATTAAATTATTATGCTTTACCTTATAAACATCGTAGTTTTCAACGATGGAATCAAAACAAGTATACAGGTCATTTAACAAGTCTACCACTTGCATGGGAGTCGAGGATGCGGAGAGAGCGGTAAAACCAACTATGTCTGAGAAGTAAATGGTGACTTGCTCAAACGTTTCGGCCACTACTGACTGGCCATGTATCAGCTGCGAAGCTACAGATCTGTGAAGAATGAAAAATACTGTTACAGGTACTAAGATTGTGAATCACAATATTGATCGACCTAATTACAGGTTTGATATTACAAATTTTAGCACTGTGGAAGGACCTCAAAAAAGTACTTACAACACACGAAAACAAAAAGAAAATCAAATAGGTAAACAAACAAAAATTCTAACTGATAAAAGTAAATACATACTATTGAAGTAAATTGAACAACAGTTCGAATATAATCTCCCGAGCCGGCAAATGTACTTTGTGTTACATTTTAGTAGGTATAGGTACATATCACTTACCTAGGCAACAACTGATAAAGTAGCTCTTCACATTTTTTCTTTTCTTCTAAGTAATCTTGAGTACGTTCACTGACTAGGGATTCTAAGTTATTAGCGTACTGTTCCATACGGGAAAGCAAATTATCTAAAATATTACCACTTTCTTGAGTCCTGTAATAAAAAAAGTAATAATATAGATAAGTAATTAACTTATGAACAACATTTATGTTTCATATGATTCGCAATGAAAAATATCAAAGCACAACTAATTATAAGCATAATTCAACGTACATTATTTCATGTGGCGTTTTGTATAATATGGATCTCTTCAAGTCAAGAGTAAATAGGTATTGCATGGGCAGCCGTGCTCCAACTTATACAACCCCTAACTTCCCATCAGTTGAGATGAAGATGAGCCCATTTTAGTATATAAAATCTAATAATTATATCAACAAAAAACACTTGAAAATACCAAGAAAGAGGTAATTAATAAGTTAATGAACCAACATTACCTGTTATCCATATTTCTTTTCTAGTAGTTATTTTACAAATTAGTAAAGAAGCGAAACGGTTAAAGACAAACAAAAGAAAGAACAACCAGAATCCAAAGTATATGTACATAAACATTACTTGTTGAGCCTCCTAACCGAGCCCTTCAGATGGGCAAAGTCTGGTCTTTCGGTGGTGTCTTCGGCCCAACATCGGCGCATGAGATCTGTAGCCTCGTCGACTTCAAACGAGCGGTGGTGGGAAGTGTTCGGCCGAAGACCACTTGCTACGATGGCGTCGATTACTTCTACAGAACAAATGGGTGAGTTTTATAAATAATATACAAATATACTTTGATTATATAAATAATCAAAGCAAAGTAGTGATGAACTCTACTACTTCCTGCTTTCTTTATTGAAGATTTCTTATTTGGCTTAACTAACCTTTAGGGGGTATTTCGATGCCAGGTCCCAGCCAGAACGCGCCCTGACGGTTTACTATCTCATGCATGATGATGCCAAAAGAGTACACGTCGCCTTTCTGAGAGCCTTCTGGTGGAGGTTCTGACATACGTAGCAGTTCCGGTGCAGTCCAGAGAAGACCTATGTAAGAATTCAAATTGTTTTAATAAAGTACAAGTACATTTATGAAGCTGTTATCGAAATTCTGTAGTCACCTTAAAAAGCACAATACGCATGGATTGGTAATTTCTACATACATATGTATGTAGTATGTTAGTTGTCTACAATTTTATCTTGTTATGGAACGTTTTAATAACTTTATTATCCAGATAAGTAGGTACCTAGGTAGGTAAAATGAGGAAAGTAGAGACATAAATATTGCCCACTAAGGCCCACCTACTTACACGTTCAATTTTATTGATCAATAAAATTGACGAGACCACTTCCGTCAATGTTTTCTCCATACTGTACGTAAACCGAAAAACATTGACCACTACTAACTCTACACGATCAATAAATTTGATCAATCTCAAAGAATGATCAATAAAATTGAACGTGGCCCCCCGGCCTACTACTGTTCGCTACCGGATATGAAAGCATTTTTGAGGTTTTCATTAGTTACATCAATGGTACAAACACTCTATACATTTCTTTACGACAAAAATAAATTTTCTTAACATTTGCGTAGTCTCATTTGATCGTAAAAAGGCGTGAATCTACGAAAGACAAATGACATAAAATAGACTCGGTTTTTATTTTTTCCTCAAATAAATAAAATAAGGCATAAATCTAAAATACCCGAAAGGGAATAAACAAAAGAGTAATATCTTTTCAGAAAAGGTATCACTGGCAAAAATGATTTGGAAAACTCCATTTGTATTTGTCAAAACAAACATTTACAAAGGTTTGTTTGTGATGGTGTATCATTAATTTAACTGTATCAGATTAATTTTAAAACTTTTCGTAAAAGGTTAGAGTTCAAACGTCGTTAAAGAACAAATTAAATATCTTTTCGCGCTCATTTAACAGTTATACTGAACGTACTGTAACACTAAAATACAATACAAAACACAAAACAAAAATTACTATGCGATTAGAAACAACAAAAGTAATTACGTTCTTAAGTGTGCTTTTTTGTTAGTTGCACCTTACGGTTCTACTCATTGACTGTAAATCCAGTTGACCAATGATACAACTTCTCCTCATACGAAAATTAGTGGTGTATTTCAACCACTAATTTCTAATAAATACTATGAATTTGTAAAGGAACCCGTTGATGTCTTTTGTTCCATCCTGCTCTGTTCTTTATAATTTCGTATGGCTTTGTCTCGTTTTGTTACCCCCTGCCCGCGCAGGTGAGTCGTGTTCGTACGAGAAATTAATATGTTCATGAGCTATCATCGGGCTTTATAATTTTTGGTTTTACTCAATAGGCTCAATTTAGGATCTTAGCATCTGTTCCAATGTCTATTGTTTACTACTGACTGGCTAAATGTTATGAATAACTATTGAATCAAGTGATTATCTAATTTCAAAAACACACTGACTCACATACCCTCGGTTTTTCCTACGTTTGTCAAACTCATGTTAACATAACATAACAACGGGCTTAATCTTTCTAATTTTCATAGAGCATTTAAGCCATGCAAGACAAAAACAATAAATCATAGAGGTCTAAAATGTACTCGTAGAGATAACAACCAATTCAAATGTGATTGTTAGGCATTAGTCATTTTATTCTCTAAATATGTTTTTTAAGAAATTCCGCTCGTTGTACAAAGGCCATTATCAAACTCAAAACAAAGTTTAAAGTTACCCGAAGTGCTTATTTAGGTGACCAAGTTTTGACGACATAATTTGATACAGACGAGGGAATTCGTTGTTCTGATTCATGGAACAGAAATCTTTGTTATTCATGTTTTAAGACAGTGATCAAGATCAAAGACCTTTATTAACAAAGCTTTCTTTATTGTAATTAAGAAACAAAACTTTGCAAACCGTAAAGAAGAAAACGTTCTAGCTAATTAGTTGTTGTACACTTGATCTTGGTTAATAATTTGCGGCTTCTTTTGATAGCTTAGATCACGCTCGGGTAACATTTTTTTTCCATATTCAACCAATAAGTAATCATCACATCATCCGCTGGCAGACGTCGACGTCTGAACACAGACCTCCCTCATAAAACCCCATTTTGGACGCTTATCATAGCTCAGTTTGCCATAATCACCACACTTGGCAGGCGGTTTGGTGATCGCAGAAGATTTTAATGTACCGAGGAAAATGCTGCTGCCCATTCCCTGGACATTACTAGGTGGTAGGGCTTTTCTGCAAAGTTCGTCTAAGTAGGTACCACTGTTTTGCCAGTTATTCTGCCGCCAAGCAGTAGTGTGCAAGCACTACTGTGTTCCGGTTTGAAAGGCATTGTAGCAGTGAAGTTACTGGGTAAATGAGACTTAAGAACTGATCTCATAGTCTAGAAATCTTTTTTAGACTGTGTGATGTCTCAGGATGACGTGCGCAGTGCGCAGTTTTTTTTTCCATTTCCTAGAGTGAAATAAGCACTCTACTAGAATTACAATCTAGCCATTATTTTGGCTAATAAGTAATTTAAATTTAACCTAAACTTCTATAAACCTTAATATCTAAGAATGTGTCCAATAACACTTTTCTTATTGTCTCTATTAAGGCGACGACACTTTGTTCTTGTGTTCTTTTGGGTAGCACTAGCACTGCACTACATTACACTAACTTGTGAAAATTCACTAATAACACTACACTAACTCAAATGGTTTTGTTCGTTTAAGTCTTCTAATAATGTTCGTGTGATCAAGCAGCTGGATTGCTTCTACGTTCACATGATGGTGAAGTCTATATTGGTGAATTTCTGCATATTTTTTGATAACATTATCGACGAGCTCTATATTAAGCAGTGCGCAGTGTCACGCGAAACTTTACTTTAGATTTCCGAGTGACACGCAATCTGTAATGGGCGGCCGTGTCGCTTAACACCAAGCGAACGACTAGCTAGTCATGTCATTCGTTTACATCAAGAAAAAAAACACTTAGCCGGCTCTTACGGCACCCACGGGATGAGACGGGATAGTCCGTAAGTAATCATCATCAGCCTGAAACGTCCACTGCTGAACATAGGCCTTCCCTATAGAGCGTAACTTTGAGCGGCTATTTGTCTCTTGCATCCAACGGCTCTCCACCGTTTCAACCAGGTCTGTCACCTACTGGAGGGTCGGCGTCATCCAGATCGTGGTCGCTACTCGATAATCTTTCTTACCCATCGGTTGTCAGTTCTGCAAGCGATATGGCTTGCCCATTGTCATTTCAACTTGTTAATTCTAAGAGCTTACTAGCTCAAAGTTGCACAACGCATAAAATATGTAGATCTTATTATGTAGACAGATGTACGTATATTTGGATGCCACGAAATTTAAACAGTTGTTTGTAACAACCCGCGTGCCCAAGTTCTAATAACAAAATTACAAATTCAGCTCACAAGTCTAATAGCTATGGTTCCTAAACCCTTAAACGCCACTGAAACGTGTATACTCTATATAGAACGAAAATCGAACCGGTCCTGACTTAAGTGGGATTATCCTAAATTATTATAATATTTTGGAAATAGAAATAACAACTAAGAAAGATTAGAACAATTACAAGACTATTAAAGTCTAATTAGTATTATGTACTTATTAAGTAAATTTGATGGAATCAACCTTAACCCTCAATCAAATACTTGGGCCCACCTGCTGTTTCAACATTAATAAAAAATGAATTAAAAAAGTACTTACGAGTCCAATAGCTATGAGCTCTAGAGTCTTTCTCCGAAGTCCTGAGTGCATGAAGTCCAAAGTCAGTGATCTTCAGTACGAATCTTGAGTCCACTACACAGTTACTGGATTTGAGCGCCCCGTGGGATCGAATATCGGTACCATGTAGATAGTGCATACCCTAAAAAATAATACTATAAAAATGCAATCTATATGCTTTGTACATACTCAATAATTATCTTTACCGATAAAGTACAATAATTATAATAAACATAAGCCTATAAAAATATTTGATATACTCAATTACATGTGTCAGATGAGTATTTACCAACTTGTCTGATTTAACCAAGAAAATGCTTTAAAAAAGTAACTAAAACACTTTATGTAACATGTCTAAATATTTGTACCTACCCTTACAAACCGGGTCTCTTGGGATGGATCTAAAAGCATCGCACTCAAGTGGTACAAGATGTTAACTTGAAAGTTTAATAGCCCCTAAACGGTCGTTAAGTTTTGGGTGCGTGAACTTTGAGAAAACTAGCTTTAGGATCCTATTGTTATTAGTTACGATTCAGCACATGGTCCTTCACTTCCTGTGGCTGCTTCATTATCGAAATAGTACATTCTATCTTGCGTTTAAGGCCCGATTTTACCAGTGAAGAATAAATTTTATTCAAAGTATAAAGCTACTGGTTACTCTCGGATACAGCTGATTGACAAATGAAATGACAATTAAAAAGATTTTATTGTATCCAAGGAATAAGCTTCTTATTCCTTCAAAATTGGTAGTATAAGGGTTATCTCAGTTGTCCTCGGAAAGTTATACTTGGAATAAAACTTATTCTACTTTGGTAAAATTGGGCATAAGTAGTAAGTAATTTACTTATGTTATGGTACTGGTTTGAGCTGAGGTGAAAAGGTCCTTACTCTGTGCACAGTACATTGTATTTCGAGCTAGACTTAGTGTAATTAACGTTACTGAAAGTGAGCTACTGCTATTGTCAATTTACAATACCTCTAGCCAAGTAAATAGTAGGGGGTGAATTTTTAGATTAACCTAAGAAAGTAATAAACCGAATAATGAGCAAGTTTACAAGCCATTGAGTTCTTTTAAGTACTGGATTTTATGGATACCTACTACTAGATACTGCTATAGTAGATAAAAACCAGTCATTAAAAATCTAGAAGGTCAGTCACATTACGTGCGGGACGTTATACAATTTTTCATCACAGTTGCTCGTAAAGTCGCTCTCCTGCCACCGCTTTTAGAACCAAAATCCAACAAAATTCAGACGTGTGCTTTTTACTCTAAATTACCACGCATGTCATAATATGATAACCCGATTCAGTTAAGTTTGTATCTCACTGCAAGTTATACGTACATTTTCATCGTTTCGTTTCGTTTTGGTCGCGCGATCATCACGGTTTTTCTCTGACGGCGCGTAAAAATAAGAGCCCTACACGATATTTTTCACATAGTTAATTAACAATACAAATCTGTTTTTTCCTCGCAACTGTGATGAAAAACGTCGTATGACCTGTGTGTGCATTGATCATTACACTCTCGGCTCCCATAACGCATAGCATATTACCGCCTCGAGTGCAATGATCAACTTTGCACACTTGTATCATAATGTACTATTTACTACCTTTTATTACGTAGTACTATTAATTTTGTTATGTGTTACTAATGCTTGGCAGATATGTCTAGAATATTCCTCGCGAAAATAGGCATGTAGTCAACGCCTCGAGCAGAATGTTGCGTCGAAGTTCATTTGTCGCGATGGCATCGACTGACTGCCCCCCCAAAATGATGATCGAACCTTTATCTTTAGTGGAAAGTAAAGGGCCTTACCCTGACAATATCATGCATCAAGCTGACTTTGAACATCCAATCCAGTTTGATAGACTCGTTCTCCAGAATATCTTGCAGAGATCCTTTAGGGCAGTACTCCGTTAACAGACAGCAATGAGGTGGATCTACACAAGCTCCGAAGAACCTAAGAATTAGTTACAAATTATTTTAGATTAAAGTGTTATCATATGACTCTTGTGCAGAGAAATCAAAGGTTAAACATAATGAACCAATGGGAACTTGATTTTACGACGTTCGTTTTTTGAAATCTTTTGCGATGACCAAAGCCCTTATTATGGTGGCCCCTATGATCTATGATAAGTGTCCAAAGTGGCGTTTTATGGGGAGGCCTGTATTCAGCAGTGGACGTCTGATGTGCGAGGAATGAGTAGGTTCTTCAAACATAATTCCATACCTAGAGCATTAAAAAGATACCCAATAAGAATTACTTAAGTTGCACATTTGCTAAATTTTTGGTTTGAACCTGCGATGCACATTTGCTAGGTTATTGAGCTTACCTTGCCAAATGATCATGTTCCAAATCCTTCATTTTCTTCAGTTCTAGAAGCAGAGGTCGGGTGAGGTCTATGCGTTGCTTGTCCATCTTCTTAATGGCTACTCGGCAGCCTTTGTAGAAGCCGCAGGGGGTATACACTTGTCTGTCGCCAGCTAGAGAGGTTCCTTCGTCGGAGAAATTGGTCTGAAATATTAAGAATTTGTAAGCCTCTCTAGGAAAATAAAGCACGCATGTGAAATAGATACGAGACCTCAAAAAAAATTCTCGATTTCATACATTCGACCAAAGTTAAAATAATTATTAGTTGAAGGAAGAAAGGCATGGGTTGGCTATGTGTATAACGCTTATATACGTCTAAACAATTAGGCAGGTATTGTTTTACTTCATGTAGATGGCCTACTCTGGACTGCAGCAGGAAATTCAAGATTTTCACAGTGTTTTGTTTCTGTAGTGCTGGTGGCGAAATTCTTAGCCAATCTTAACTAATAAAGCAACGCTCGTTGCAGTAGTTACTGGAACGAGTAACCTTTTAAAAAAGAGCAATTTTACAACAGATTGCTTATTGAGCTTCGGAAATCTCGTTTACGGTTCGTCGGGTTGGTTAAGAATCTATACAACGCCAAAATGCTTAAAATGGCTTAGCATGAGGCAGTGTCCTGTAAATAATATTGCAACAATGACTTTAAAATTAATATAAGGTAAAGTTCAGGACTAATGCTACTGCAAATGTATAGTGAAAACACGAATCAATAAACTTTACTCCATAGAAAAAAATTACAAAGTTACCTCCAAACCGTACAAATAAACAAAGATTATTCAATGAATACTTTATATAAGATCATAGAACTTTGTGTAGTAGTTGAGTATAGTGGATTTTTAAAATACCCATTATATTCAGTGAAATAATAAATTACCTAAATGATTGCGCATTAGAACCATTCTAACTTAGACCGCCCCTGCCGCTCGGCCCCCCGACTCATCCCCGCTTTGGCCTAGTACTATATTATCTATTCTGTGGCTTTGGCTTGGCCTAGCATAAGCCCTTAAGCCAAGTCAGAAGTCTTTGGGCAGTATAAGAATTCTAACACCAGAGCTTATACCACTTACCTAGACAAGAAGCAAGGAATAATGATTTAGGAATGAAACGTTCTACTAAATACTGCGATTATTATTCTCCCTATTAGCTAAGATTGAACAAAAGAATTACGTATCTATCAAGTTAAATCGACTACAAAAACAAAAGCGGTTTCCCTTAACCTTAAAAAGAACAACCGCAAAAATCAAAGGAAATTGTTATTTTCCCTTCATAAGGATATCTCGGGCTTTCAATTTGATAACGAGGTGAGAAAGAGCAATTCATACCTTCAAAGGGAACAAATGAATTGGAAGAGAAACGTAATAAACGATATAACAATAAGACAAGAACAGTAGCCCACCTCAACAAGTTTGTGATTCTAAAAGGCTTTAGGTGAATCTTGAATAATAATATCAGTAAAGAATTTACCTAATAATTTTTACGTGTTTTAAACATAATTAGGTCAGTCAGAAAATTCCAGATATTTTTGATGCTAAAAGTTCAAAGTACAAACCTTTTTTTTTACAACAAAAAAAAAATTGGAACGCATTCTTATGTTCTAGTGCTTTAGTACGTATATCAAAAACGGCTTTTCCCTCTTTATAAAGACTAATTGACTTTGAAAATCAGTTTAAGTAGCTCAGAAATCCTTCTCTTGTGAAAATTAACTCAGACCGCGAATGATACAGTCCAGTGCTTAAACTACTATTATCTCTAACACAAAACAGAATTGTGTCTCTAATTTCATAATACCCACAAACAGACTCCCGTGCTATATCTGTTAGGTTGGTAATACATATACTTTTTACCCAATTGTCTTTGTATCACAGACATTTAATACTATACAGTAAGCAAACATAAGAGAAATATTGCGTGCCACTTTTTACAACATGCAAATCTCACGCACACAGCGACATGCACATCAAAACTTACTGGTGAAAAGATAATTCGGGTGTTTTCCTATAATGAAACGATGCCGCACAAAGGCGCACTACATTTTACCATTTTATTTTAGTGTTTGTAGCACTTGATATTTATTATAACACAAAAATATTGCAAAAAAAACAGGCCACACGTTGTCTGTTTATGACGCAATGTCACTTCTGTGACTTGTTTCCATGGTAACAAGATTGCGTTTTGGGCACGCGTTCCTTTTTGGCCATGGGTGCGTAAGTGTCACAACAGCAAAAAGGAAAGTGATAACGTTATCAAATTTTAATAAGAGCGAAAATAATGGATATATTATTTATTCTCGTCTATGTAGTAGTGAAGGTAATGTTAGGTCTGCTTACTGTATAATATTAGATGTCTGTGATTTTTATAAAAACAACTACAAATATCCGTCAGAAAATACAAACATCCGTTCCATTCCTGTTTTTATATAAGTTCTATATATTTTTATCATCGATAAGCTAACATATGACTACCACCACATGTTCATTAGAATGGATCTAAAGTTGAGTTACTGTTTATTCTATACGTTGTTTGGGAACGCAATAAGCGTTAGCTACAACAATAATATTGAAGGTAGGTACAAGGATTTCGTGAAACTCATTCATATATATTTTGTTCACCGTTTCGGGCCGAATTTGTATAAGGGCATGCCTGGATTTTCATTTCAGAGCCTTAACCTTTGTTATCATAAGAGCTTGTTAAAGTATTTAAGGCGTCTTGTATTTGAAGAAATTTCTGTAAATGTTCCACTTAGTTTTTGAATGCGAAAACATTTGCGTTGCTAAACGAATTAGCTGAAATGGATGGCATACAATTGTTTTAATAAACGGTTATGCAAATAGTATTATTAAAAGTCAACTGTATTAACATTACAAAATAACGAAGTGTTCATTGCTTCCTCATCAACAGCCTGTTTTAGCTACCAACGCCAGATATTTAACTAATTTAATGTCTTCTAAATTTACGGAATTCAATTTAGCCAGGTACTTAATTCAGCTGGTATTCGCAAACGTTCAAAGGTTCTCGATCTTTGTGTTATAAAGCGAATATTAGATAATATAATATTATACAGGAAACTGGTGAAATGGAGAACTAAGTAGCTTAAGCTTTGAATTGAAAAACATGAGGAAATCAGCAATTCTAAAACACAAAAAATTTACACTGTGAACTTGTATTTTAGTCCTCTACGACTCACACTACTGCTTACGAAGTAACATATTCAGTGATCGGTGCTACTGCTACGAGATAGCATCCCTATGGATAAATAGAAAGATGTCACTTGTCCCATGAGACTACTGAAACAAAATAATATAGCATCAGTTGTTCCCTCTTGGGACAACACGAACACTAGAGACGCGCGGATATATTCTTTCTTTTAAAGGTGACCTGGTTTATAGCAGTACAGAAATGCAAAAAATGATTATCAACTGATGACGATAATCATTATTACGATGATGATGATGATGTTGATAGATAGATATACTCCTTATTGTAGGTAGGTACACCATGAATAAAAAATTACAAAATACTTAATGTTGATGTTTGTTATGACGATGATGGTGGTGATAGTGGTGATGATGATAATGATAATGATGATGATGACGTTGATAGTGGCGGTGACGATCCGGTCAGTGACTTACCCCAGTGCTGTACCGTCGGGCAAGTGAGTGCATACTGCCTCGTAGTCTACCACCCGGCTGTAGGACATCACTCCAGCTCACTCGCCAGGTCATCATCGCTATTTCAGCTTCCAGTTTATAATGCCTGGTGAAGAGTCACATAGTGGTGAGACAAATTTGATTTTGATATAGTCATATTGGCGGAGTCGCTCGAGGACCTTAGCACCGTGTTGAACGACCTCAGTAGAGTCTCTCAACAGGCCAACCTTAAGATAAACATGAATAAGACAAAAATCATGCCTAATGCCGATGTTACACCTATACCGGTAATTGTTGGGAACGATACTCTCGAAGTTGTCGACAAATATGTCTACCACTAACCGGAAAACGCAGCGTAGGCCGGCCCTCCACTAGGTGGACCGACGATCTGGTGAAAGCCGCGGGGAACCATGTTCAGCAGTGGACGTTTTCAGGCTGTTGATGATGATGATGATGATGATGATGAGACAAATTCTTATCAAGATAAAAATTAACTTAAAACAATTAAATCATTATATTACGACATATCCGCATATTTATATCAATAACGTCTATAAAATAAATCATATTACTAAAGTCAAAATCAGAATACTATTTCATCACACTACACCTAATTCAGGATGATAATATAATATATATCTAGTTACAAAAAGTACAAAAAACTGTAACTAATTTCGACTCCATTGTTAAAAAAGATAAAATGAAAATGTTCAAAAAGACTTATGATAATAATAATAATTATAAAATAACTTTCATGTCAAAGTTAATGAAGTTATTTTACGTTACTTTGCGCAATTCTATTAAGAGCTTGACTCGAGAAAAGAAATCGAGATTAAAATACGTTGAGGCCCTCAAAATATTACCGAGCTAAAGCTTAACGTAAATTCTTTTGTTCAGAACATTATTCCTACGCTACTGTAGATACATATATTATTATTAAGTATATTGTTTAATAATTCAGGTAGACCATTTGCTATGAAGTCTTCTAGTCAAAAAGCTACGCCATAAAGTCTCCAGCGAAACCAACAAAGCTACTAAGTAAACAACAAGCACTATCTTCGCATTGTAGTTATAAATAATTAGTGTTAAAAGTTCCAATAATTAATGAGCACTTGTGTGAGCGTCTTTCTGTCTGGTCGCTATGACAGTTGCAAATGTTCCTTACCTATGATCGATTACCGGGAGTGGTTATTGCACAACATGTAAATACTACCCACCAACTAAACTGTGAGTCGTTCAATTCGTAATAAGGCCACAAAAAGCCACAAACTAAAGCTAACCCAAAACCATAAACAAGTTGGCTAGTTAATACAAAAAGCATGTACCTATTTATAATTTCACTTAAATGTTAGTAATAACCATAATAATATTCCCAACATAAAAATCTGTACTACGCCAGCGGCTTAACTTTTGACATTTAAAATTATCGTTCCAAAATATCGGAGCAAGATTATTAACAGATACAGACTTCTCTTTGAAATATTTAATTCCCTTGGGAACGTAATTGATAACATGATTTTTCTTTAGCTTCATAGGCTGCCATGTTCGACAGAACAATTTTTAAGGTCAGTGGGTTTCTTTTTTATTTATACTTAAGTACCTCTATAGGTAATAGAAACTTTATTTATTAATAAATATATTTATATATATATATATATATATATATATATATATATATATATATATATATATAGGTATATAATCCACCACGGGCCACAAACCGTAAGCCGGTCTCCACTAGGTGGACCGACGACCTGGCCAGAACCGCGGGGAGCCGATGGATACAGGGGTCAAGCAGCCGCTGAGTGGCGCTCTTTGGCGGAGGCCTATGTTCAGCAGTGGACGTCTTCAGGCTGATGATGATAATGATGATATAATCGGTATGAACTATGCAAAATAATCAGGTCACGAATACGTACCTGTAAATGAAGACCGATAATATTGCTAACACCACCACAACTGAGCTGAGGATTATACTCAAGATTGCATACACGGGCAGGGCTGCAAACAAAATAAAAAGAATCATTTCTATGCTAGGTCATTCATAAACATAGTGATTTGTCGTTTGATTTTTCACTGCTTTACACCCGTAAAGCAGTGGCAAATCAAAGCAATGAAATATTAGGTTTTGGGAGTTAATACCATATCAGTAATTCATTGTTATATAATCTTTCTTGTCTTGAAAGGTTTTTTTTTTCATATAAAATACAATTTGTAAATAAAGCAAAATACGTGATAATGAGAGCCAATTTCACGCTGGAATAAGCTTAGAGTCTGGATAACTTATAGGCAGTGAATACACAGCATGAGTATGCACGTAACGCTTGTTAAATTGAGTCAACATATCAGTGAATGATCACATATATTGCAAACGCGATCACGTCTATTTCCTATGTACAGCTTCATTTATTTCAGCAACTGATCGAATCCTAAGGTAGGTTACGTTTATTTGTCTTAAGACCTTACGTTATATTTTGAGTTATATATTTTGGGTAAAAAAAGTCGCATACATAAGTGTTTTGGGGAAATCACATAATAACACATCTTATATCATTCAGGCAGCTATTTATACCATTTGAACGTAATTTTCAACCGACTCAAAAGAAAAGGTTGTTATTCTTATTATATTTTTTATGTTTTTCTCTTTTTTTTTGGTTGTTACCTTATATCTCCGTCATTTACAAACTGAATTCGAAAACTATTCTTTTCATTTAACAGAAACGTATACCCTCTTGTACATACAAAAAGCGCCAACGCTTTCCACCTCTATTATGTTATCTGACTTTGATGATTTTTTATATGTTGTCTACCCAGTAAAAACCATGCTCGTACATCATCCTTTTTAAGATTTTACAATATCTTAATAAATTAAAAAAATTATGACTAAGAAAAGTAGTTGTAATTAGAACACGAAACGTATTTGCAAAAAAGTCAAGATGTACAAGCATAAATCATAATCTATCCAAACGATTGACACCAAAACCGAAAGTTTTTGTGTTTTAAAGGGTGAAAACAGTTGGCACCCATAACGCTGAAACGTATGTACCTAAATTCACTCATGGGAACATGGATTTAGGTACTTTCAGATTGGTTCTATATACATTTTATCCACATTGGTAAAGTAGTTTAGTTTTTTTTGAATTGAAGTAACTGGATAAAATATATAGATGATATAGTATTATCATCCAAGTATATTTCTGTATAATAAATTATTTTGTATTCGCCGTCGTATTTCTCCTTCATCACTATCGAGCTGCGGGATTCTTAAACTTCCTTAAGGCTAAATGGAATTTCAACGCTTCAGCGACAACTTATTGGATAAAATCTAGGATGGGATTTGGGATTGGCTTCGACACAGTTTCTGTGTTCGAAAGACGTTAGGTAAAGGAGTCTGTATTATATTATATGTTTCAGACAAAAGGTTGTAATTAGTTTTTCAAGTTTTATTATTCTGATATCGACTTCAAAAAAATACACACTTACACATACACTTACTTTAGTTATATTGAAATGAGTCGCGATGATTGTCTTTAGAACGACCTTTTGTAATAAAGTGGTTTTTTTTACAACTTAATAGGCCCGCATTTGACCGCAATCTCACCTGATGGGAAGTGACGAAGTGATTATTTGTCACAGTTGGAGGTTTCTTAAAGAAGTTTGGAGTTCAGAGTGATACCGCAACTGTAATGGGCAGCCATAACACTCAGCATCAAGCGAACTACTAAATATCTCGCCACGTTATTCATTAACATAAAAATAATTTTGGGATACACTGTTATATCCATATAGCTTTGTTAGCCATTTGCATTGATATTGTTTGTTTCAAACCTTATTATAATTATTATTATACATATAATAACAGTATATTTATTGACAGCCTTTTTGATATTTGAAGTGTAACGACTCGGAGAAATACCAATACCAATTTCAAAGTCCAATACACTTCTTATCTGTTTCAATTCAACTTCAACACTCGTGCTTACATCTGAGATAACTTCTATTTTGTATATAGGTATTGGCATTTGGCAATTTGCCCGCGATTGAATATAGATTTATATGACAAAAGAAAAAAGCAGTAACACATCTTTCAATGAGTTGTCAAAGTAGGATTCCCAAGGTATTTGCTTGAAATGTTTATTGACGTGTGGTTCTTGTTCCATGAACGTGTTTTCGCTCAAATAATATATGTAATATATTACCGCATTAGTTGTTTATTTCTAGACCAAATAAATAAAAGGCTAAATACGAGTAGGTAAAGCTAAAATTGCAATGGTGGCATTTACTAGGTGGTAGGACTTTTCTGCAAAGTTCGTCTAGGTAGGTACCACCGCTTTGCCAGTTATTCTGCCGCCAAGCAGTAGTGTGCAAGCACCGCTGTGTTCCGGTTTGAAGGGCATTGTAGCTAGTGAAATTACTGGGCAAATGAGACTTTATGATCTAATCACTCAGTCTAGTAATCTGATTACTAGACTGTGTGATGTTTCAGGATGACGTGCGCAGTGCAACTATTATGGGCAGTCGTGTTGCTTAACAACAGGTGAACGACTAGCTCGTCACATCACTCAATCGTATAAAAAAAAAAAAATTTGGCAAACTTAACACTGAGTATTCGTCTCTGTGATATTGTACAATCTACTAAGTTGACTGTGGTATTTTTTCGGCGAGGTTTCAACGCTACTATAGAGTTTGAATTCGTTTAATCCTAGGCTCCAGCTTAATCAGCACAATATTGGCCGTGCTTTAAATTGATCTAATAGACCACTGGATCTTTGAATTCACAGTTACGATGCCTGAAGAGTTTTGCCACATTATGTCATACTTTTAAATACACGTAATAATCTATTATAACAAAACTGTAACCGGGTCAATTATGTATTTTAAAGATATTTTGAAATTTTTTTTTGGTGGGCTCTCTATAATCGATACTAAAACTGAAAATACTTTTATTTTTATTTTTGTCTATCTGTCTGCCTGTATCTTGGCTGAGCATCACGCTGAAACTACTGAATGGATTCAAATGGAACTTGGCTTGATTTGACTTTATACTCCAAGGTAGGCTATATGATACTTTTTATCCCGAAATTTAGCACGGTTCCCACTGGAGACGGGGGTGAAAGTTAAAATGTGTACTTATTTTTAATTCATCAACGCGTGGTCCGATTTCATTCATTCTTTTTTTTGTAAAGAGGGTGTTTTAAATATTGTCCAGTAAATATTTCAAGGACGTCGGTTTTGTGGTTCAGAAATTACAGACATTCAACCTTCAGTATTAGGTCCAAAGCCACTCCTATCCTGTACAATGGGAAAGAGAGAAGGGAGGGAGAAAAAGATAAGGGAAAAGGATGAATGGATGAAGGTGAAAGGAGGCAAGTGCTGGCACACCTGCCTCCTTCACCGTTTCATTAATTCATCCTTTTCCCTTATATTTTTCCCTCTTCCTTCTCTCTTCCTTTACACTGAGATAAGGTGTAAAACTAATTAACCTGTGCGAAGCCGGGGCGGGTCAGCTAGTGATAAATATACGGCCGTAATTTGAGGTGTTTGTTAATTATTATATTTATAACTTTTTTGTTCTGCTTTTTTTCATTGTGTTCATATTTATTTATTCAGAAAGAACTCAATATTCATACTATTAATTAACTCGATAAGTATCATAAAAATAAAGGAGTTTATTACACTTCACCGGTGTAATCTCAAATCCAGCAAAAAAATGGACTGCTTAATTTCGATACCTAAAATTGGGGCAGTCTTACTTATGTTTGATAATAAAGTCAAATTTGCTATCATCAATATTTAGGGTTACTTTCCCTCTAACTACGGTCGTTTTATCCACCCTGTACCTACTTTAGATTCTGCTTGAAAAATATGTTTCATTTCGGTTGGGTTTATGGCCATCAATCTTTTCGGGAATCCTTTTTTTATAGCATTATATTCAAGATCAGCACAAAGTGGCTGGACAAAAGAAAGTTTTTCTTTGTGAATGTAAAGGATAAGATTGGCAGGCTGTTTGGAAAACTGTTACCTACTTGATAGACGGAAACTTTTACTCAATATTTTTTATTACTTACCGCTCACTGATATGTTAGCAACATTTTAGTACCCACTACTTTTTTCAGCTTTAATATTAATTCGTAAGTTTATATAAACGATAATGACTAAATATTACGCAAATATTGTATCAGACGATTTTTAGCATTTTTTGAGGGATTAATGAATAGAAACCAAATAATTTATCTACTTAGTAAAACAAATTAAGTAAACTTTTCTTGTAATAATATTAAATTTCAAACCTTATAAATTACGAGAACAGAGCTTTAGGTAGCTTTAACACTAATCCACAAAAAACATCAAAGAAAAGCCACGAAAATGGTTTTTAAACCGGTAGAAATGGTGGCGTCGCACTTCAATATCGTTTAGATCTTGAAACGGTACTTTTATACGAGCAATAACCATAAAAATATCGAGGCAATCACTTACTTCCTTCCTAGCAACCTATTCCAATATAGTTATAGGATTTAGGAAACCTTTGAGTATAAGTAATACAGCACTGATGTAGTTGAAACGCCCCGCAGTTTTACGCGCTTTTTACCTGTTTTCCTTTGGAAATTCCTATGTCTGGAAATTGTTTCCTATCCGAGAATAATATTAAACTCAAAACTAATGTTTTTCTTGGTAATTGATGTAAGCAGTAGGTATGTTTGCAAAATTTCATCCAAATCAATTCAGCCATCTCAGAGTAAAAGCTGTGGCTTTTAACTCAAACAAACAATAGACAATTCACTTCTATAATATTAGCAGGGATTGTTTAGCGACATCCTGACACAATCCCAACTCGGCACGGAAATGTGGACCTTCCAATAAAGTTTTTGAAGACAACCAGGTCATCTACATTGGTGGGAGTGGTCACTAGTTTAAAGATTGTATCTTTCATTGTCACCAAGAATAACAAGCCGTCTGTTTTTTTCTTCTGAGCCGGTTCTAAAACAATACTTTTATACCCAAGTCTTATCTCTTTTAATTAAAAGGAAAACCCAAAGTGGCAGGTACACTGTGTAAATACTCCCCTTGAGGCGCCCTTCCCAGAACAAAAAAGACAAAGAAAATGACACTGCTAGATCCGCTATGTGTCTACTTACACTTTATAATAGAATGTTTGTTGAAAACCATGTTGTCTAGACGGGTTCACAGTTCACACAAACATTGAGTTATTTCATTGTTAGTTTAAAAACTTTAAAAGCTGAAGTCAAACAAAGTGCTCTGAGGCTGAAATCATGTGAGGAATAATAAATAATGTATCAACGTAGGTACTTACAAGATAATAAGTGTAACTTGCTTTAATATTACAGAAGTTTTGAAAATATTTGACAATTGTCAGTTAAGAAAAAAAAAGTCCCGATCTGGTGAAAACTGCGCAAAGCCGATGGATGCAAAAGGCGAGCAACCGCTCAAAGTGGTGCTCTCTGGAGGAGACCTATGTTCAGCAGTGAACAACTTCAGGCTGTTGATAGTATGATGTAGTTTATATTTAGTAACCATTTTTTAAACATTAATAATTACTACTTACTTAAATGATATACGAGAAAAACGATGTAAAAATTAAAATAAATTTGGATATTTCTAAAGAAAACCTGAATATTTTGCATAAATATTATGAGAAAATCCATGATAAGTGGCAATATCAAAGAACCAAAGCACCGACCCTTAAAATAAACAGGTTGAGCTCGTGGGCTGCACTTTGTTTACATTGTTCAGTTGAACGTTTGTTTATTCAGGTACCAAAACAATTCTCGTGATTTTTCATTTTGTCTACTTTTTGTTAGCTAAAATTATTATATATTTATTAAAACCCATCATTACGTCATACTCTTTTGTTTCTGGATTGTTAGGAAAAGATTTCTTTGTGCATTTTTTTTTGGCTTGTTATAAAATTACATTGCGATTTTCTTGTATCATTATGGACTCAATAACTTTCATGTAATCACGATTACGCCAAAGTCTATCGAGTTTTATACTCCATAGAGTTCAATTTTATTTGACTCTCAGGATTTGTTTCATGTCATCCTTAGGGTGAGCTTTTTTTTCCGTAGTTAAGGTAACCGATGGTTAAAAATGCCAACAAATTCATGTTATAAAATTACATGGAAATTTTCTTGTATCATTTTAGACTCAATATTAACTTCCACGTAATCACGATCACACCAAAGTATCAATTTTTTTACTCTATAGAGTTCAATTTTGTGTGACTTTCAAGATTTGTTTCATTAAGGAAACCAATGGCTATAAATGCTAACAAATTCTAACCAATGGTCAAAATTTGTATGAAGTTTTAACCATTGGTTACGTTAACTACGGTTAAAAAAAACCCACCATTAGTCTCAGGGCATCTTAGACTACAGTTGTTAATTTTTTTTTTTTATGTGATTAAATGACGTGACGAGCAAGTCGTTCACCTGATGTGAAGTGACACGGCCGCCCATAACAGTTGCAGTGTCACCCGGAACTTTAAAACAATAAAGTTTCGCGTGACACTGCACTGCGCACGTCATCCTGAGACATCACCCAGTCTAGTAATCAGATTACTAGACTGAGTGATCAGATCATAAAGTCTCATTTGCCCAGTAATTTCACTAGCTACAATGACCTTCAAACCGGAACACAGCAGTGCTTGCACACTACTGCTTGGCGGCAGAATAACTGGCAAAGCGGTGGTACCTACCTAGACGAACTTTGCAGAAAAGTCCTACCACCTAGTAAAGTAAATAAATTAAATTGCCTATAAACAATAAAAAAAATAAATAAATAAATAACTTACAGTTATCAGGGCAGAGTGATCCGTCGTAGCCGCACTCAGGAGTGTCAGGAGGGGGTGAGGTCCTACCACCGGCCCAGTGAATAGGCCGGTCAGGTATGAATTGCAGTGATGAGTTTGCTGCTACGTATGTTGCTACAACCTGGGGACAAAAAATGATTATTTTTCTACGTCTGGGAGGAGTCATTATATCGTTAATATTAATAAATAAATAAATATGTGTGAACATTTCACACAGCGGCATCTAGCCCTAATTTTTTGTTTGTACATACATAGAATACAATATAACACCCAGATACCGAACACATCTATGTTCATCACACAAATGTTTGTCCCGGGTGGGAATCCAACCCACAACCTATATAGTTCAGAAGGCAGAACTTACCAACTGAGCCATCAGGCCAATCAAGATTCTCGCCAGAAACCAAGCATTCTCTCAAGTATTGAGTGATATAACGCTGGTTTCAGTCATCGTTGAATATTTTAGTGTTCGAACAAGCTACATTTGCGGTTTTTTCAGGAGGAAATATGTATTTCATCAACACCAAAAACCACTATACATAATCGCAGAGATACTGGGTGTCTTAGTGTATTTTACCACCTTTACAACTGGGAATTTTCTGATAAGTTATTCAATGTTATACCAATATCGAGTCTCTACCATCGCACCTCTCGCAAGCGCTAAAAAGCTCATCCACATTGAGTCGTGGAAATAGCGACTTGAAACATGCTTTCATTCTTGCCGCACACCTGCAGAATGTGGAATGAGCTTCCACCAGCGGTATTTCCGTAAAAATACAACACAAAGCACAATCAAAGAAGAGTTAAAAAAGTCCTACAGCTAGGGCATAAACAAGGCAATAGTGACACCGCCACTATGTTACAGATGTTCACTTCCCATTAGGTGGATGTGGACCGCTACTTGTTTGCTCTCAAACACAAAAATAAAATACACTCACCATACAGTTACTGTTATAATTAGGGTTCATTCCCGGGAATTCCTAGCTGAAAATTCCCGGGAAATCGTTAGGCTTTGTTCCCGGAAAATTAAGCTCGAAAAAAGTCGAGAAATCATATTCGATTGTATAAATTCTAAAATAAAACTAAAGTAAACCGATCTAATTATTTGTGTATGTTCAGTTCAGATGTTGCTTTATTGATCTTGAAAAGTTTAACGTTGGTTTATTTTCCTAATTAACCTGGGAAAAATGGTGCTGTGATTGTTATTATAAGTCAACAGCGTAGTATTAAGGTGGAACGTTCCACTAGCGCGGCAAATTCAAATTTTCTTGCGTTTTTTGCCAATAATAGGTTAATTACTCAACGCGATTATATGAAAACTAATTTAGCGCAAATAAATAGAATGTATCAATAAATTACAATTAAAAGTTTCACCTACATATCATTGGTGGTTTAGCGACAAAATGGCAATAGACTGAAACACTAAGACGAAATTTGTTTATTGCCATTTGTCGCTAAAGCAATGGTATCTAGGAGATACTTTTAATCGTAATTTTTTGATACATTCTATTTCTTTACGTTAAATCAGTTTTATTGGAATCACGTTTAGTAATTAAGCTATTATTGGCAAAAGAACGCAAGAAAATTTGAATTTGCCTCGCTAGTGAAACTTTCCACCTTAATACTATGCTGCTGACTTATAATTACAATCACAACACCATTTTTCCCAGGTTAATTAGGAAAAAAACCCAACGTAAAACGTTTTAAATTTTAAAGTTTTTTTTTTTGTGTGAGTGCAGCTAATTTCGTTGAAAACTGGCAATAAAAGTTTTATAATTAATTTGTTACTTTTATTTGAAAGGAAACCACTTAATTTGTTAATTTAAAATAAGATATTTTTGACGACTTTTTTCATTATTTGAACCGAAAAGATATGCAAAAACATGCGTAAATGTAAATTTCTCGACCACCCGAGAAGACCCGGGAAATTGGCCTCGAGAATTCCGGAGACCCGAGATATTGATAAGCTCGAGAAATCATGAACCCTAGTTATAATCATTCTCTATTGGTCTAAAAGATACTGTCCATAACAAAGTTACGTTCCCACCCATTATGTAGCTACACCCATTCGTATACCTTTTTGGAAAAATATCAATAAAAAACCTTAATTACTATACAGACAGCAAAACCTTGCGGCATTATTGGCTTTTATATACTTATGCAGTAACCAAATAACCAAGTCACATGAAATGTTTTTCAAAGCCAAATTTATGGCCTTGTTTTCCCAACCCGACGCGTCGTCTACACGATAAAACCTTAAAACCTTTCAGGCAGTCTCTGCAACGAATAGGATATGGGGCCTTGAACTTCCACCTCATAAAAGTGTATTGAGTTTTATGGCAGGGCAACTTTGCCAGCTCAATTTTGTGCAAATAGGTGTTAAGACGGTTTGATGGTCAATTTGTTGTGTTTAATATCCTCGTTGATGGTATGAGTTAGGGATATGACGTTATTGTTTAAAAGGGTGAAAGAGACTTTCCTGCAACGGTATATTATGGATTGTTCCCAACGACCACCACCTAATCGGCCCTCACTGAGATCTATAATTTGGTATGGCATAGAGCGTTTGAGCATAATATAATATCCAAAGCTTCGCCTAAAGGAAGGTAGGCTCCGACTCTAGATCATCATAATCATCATTATCATCAACAGCTTAAAGACGTCCACTGTTGAACATAGGCCTCCCCCTACAGAGCGCCACTTTGAGCAGCTGCTCGCTTCCTGCATCCATCGGCTCTCCGCTGTTTTCACCAGATCGTCGGTCCAAAACGCTGGATATGTTATACAAAATACATATAACAATTACATAATACTTAAACTAACTACTACAATAATAAAAACTAATAAACTAGCTACGCTATCTACTACAAGGAACATTTGGACTGTATACTAGCCGCGATGGCCTATAGACAGTCCAAATGCTCCAGCCGACTATCGGTAGGTAGCGCACCCAACATGCTGGCAGCATCGCCACGTAGAATAGCAATGCTGATTCGTTGAACATAATTAGGTTACAAATGCGGATTAACGCAATAACACAAAGATTGAAAAAAAATCTAACTATAGCCAAATCGATAATCAAAATGTAAAGTTGCACCAATCACTAAACCCATCTGTCATAAAGAAAATATAGCTTTGTTTTCGTGTAGCGTCCACCGAATCCTAAAGAACCGATCCCATTAATATTTTAGATACCACATACAAAAAAAAAACATCGACAAATATTACCCAGTATCACGTTGTTACATTATTGGTGCGTCAAACCCTTTATCCACTGAAATTGTAGATTTTTAATGGATCGTAGAGTAAAAAAAAAGTGAAGAGGGGTTTATCTCCGTTCTATATTGGGATAAAATCCCACATGAGAGTGATGTTTGGATAGAAGACTGTAGGTAATTGATTGCAGTGGTGTCGAATGTCGATACGGATCTTGTCCGCTGTGAGAGAAAAAGAGAAAATAAGGCTTATGGTTGCGTATCTACTTAAAATATTAGGTAATAAAACCGCGAGCTTGAGGTCGTTTATTGTACCCAAAAGTTGATGGATTTTTAGCATAATGTATTAGTTTATTATATTACTATAGTTGAGCCGCCCCGGCTTCACACGGGTTAGTTAATTTTAGATTCTAACCCTGTTCATGGGAATAGGGAAGCGAAAGGGAAAAGATATATAGGAATGAATGGATGGGACGGCAATAGAAGGGAGGCAGGCGAAGCTTTCCCTTTGCTCTTCCCTTCGACAGGATGAGTATAAATAAATAGGTAAAAAAAATAATATACAAAACAAAACTATAAATATTCTTGCATAAAAATACATCCTTGTTCTTTCAACCCGCACTTGGCCGTTTAGGATACAAAAAGTATTTTAAATGTTATGCTGAAAAATTAGCTATAAACATACCAAATTTCAGCGAAATCCGCTTAGTAGTTCCAGCGTGATGCGTGTTCAAATGGACAGACAGACAGACAGAGAGATAAAAAAATCAAAAAAATTGTATAATGCAATCAAAATTTTCAAAAAATATTCAATGTACAGATTTAGCCTAGTTACAGTTTTATTATATGTATAGATTTATTAAGTGTGTGCTATACAATTAATAGTTTATGTATTGTATTTGTATTAAAGTTTCAAAAAGCATAAATTTGGTATTTTCAGCTGAGCGCTACCGTGCTTCAGAGGGCACGTTAAACCGTCGGTCCCGGCTATCGTTGTAAGACAATAGTCGTTAAGCCAAGTCAGAAGCCTTTGGGCTGTCTAAAAATTCTGACACCCAGGCTGACCACTTGCCTACACGAGAAGAAGAAGATTAAAATTTCGTAATAAAAAGAGTAATAAGTGAACCGAACAAAAACAAAACTCATTTGGCAAAAAACTTTGGCAATGATCGCACATACAGCATACTAAAGGTATAGTAAAAGAAAAGAGGAAATAAAAAGGCCTATATCGGAAATCAGAAATCTGTAAAACTTTGTTTCAATATCTTCCTCTGATCAAAGTTTCGTTTGATAGTTTTCCAATACGCATCTATTACTCAAAGCTTAGAGTTCAAATATCATTTATTACGGTCGAAAAGAAAAATAATACCTTGTTGTAGGTGTACGAAAGCAATAACTCTCTCAGATAACTCAAATGGGAAATTATAGGTAGAAGTTGGCAGGCACCCAGCTGTTTCTGACAAATGGCGCTGTTAGCTGCAAGAACTTGCCACTTACGTATTTGCTTCTTATATGGCACCTTGAAAACGGCGTTTGAATGGTTCTTATAATTGCAATTAATGGGAGTAATTGCGGCAGTACTATTATTTAGTCTGTGGTGATACGATAGATTTAAAATGAGAAAACTTTAAAATCATTGCTATCACAAAACTTAACCCTTATCTTTTGATCATAATATGTGCTTTTTTTCATCATCATCATCATCATCTTCATCTTCAGTCTACACCAACTGCTGAAATAAGCCTCTCCCAAGGCAAAACATTGATGCGGTCTATGGCTGAGCTTATTTTAATTGATAGGTACTAGAGTAAGACGTAAATATACTGTACAATAAGAGAAGCGTATACCTCTCCTCTTGTCTATACAAAAAGTGCCAATACTTTTCGACCTCCAAATGTTATACGATTGCGACGATTTTTTATATGTTGTCTACCACGTAAAAAACTATAATGCTCGTACGTCTTCCTTTTTTAGGTTGTTACAATATTTTCGTATTTATAGCCACCTAAAGTTACGATTTAATGGCGTCAAAATTATGACGATGAAAAATAGTTGTAACTAGAACACGAAACATATTTTCTACAAAATCAAGACGTATAGATAATCTATCTAAATGATTCAAAAAAATCAAAAGATTTTGTGAAGTTTTAGAGGGCGGAAACCGTTGGCGCCCGAAACGCTAAAATGTAGGTAAATTCACTCATGGGCTCTATTGTCTCTATCACATACGTGTGAAGAGCAGAGCGACGGCAACAACATTTTCAAATACCAGTACGGTCCTAAGCTAGGCTATACGAGTGCAACACTGGCTGGACTGGTCTGTTAGCTCAGTTGGTAGTAGCTCTGCCTTCTAAACTATAGGTTGTGGGTTCGATTCCTATACAGTACAAACATTTGTGTGATGAACATAGGTGTTTGTTCTGTGTCTAGGTGTTATATTCTTTGTATGTATTTACAAACAAAAAGTATCTGAGTATTCATTCACTTATCCAGTTCCCTGGTACAAGCTATGCATAATTTGGGGCTAAAAGGCGCTGTGTGCAATGTACACACATATTAAAAAAGAAACTTCTAGGTAAGTCTGTAAGAGCAATTATTATTATCATAGTTAAGCAGAAATAAGAGTGTTTCTTCATAAGACACTGAAAATACCATTAAAGTTCAAACAGTATTTCTCATAAGTATCGGAAACTAGTATTTAATAAGAATTACTTTTTCTCGTTTCGAAGGCAGAGGAGAAGGCGTGAGAATTTATTTCAAAGACCAAATCCAAGAAGTAAGCAATATTTAAAACTAGCTGCGCCCCGTGGTTTCGCCCGCGGGTAAAAAGAAACCTATGTGTTAATCCAGTACATAAGCTATCTTACTATCACACAAACGCACATACAAACATTCGCTTTTATAATATTAGTGTGATATCTTAGCACCATGATAAATACATTATTATCTAAAGGCAATAACACTAATTGCGCTAGTTTACAACTCGAAAAATGATAGGTGTTATTAAATAAACCGTGAATTGTTTTTTTTATGCTAATAAATGACGTGACGAGCTAGTCGTTCACTTGATGTTAAGCGACACGGCCACCCATTACAGTTACAGTGTCATTCGGAACTCTAAAATTTAAAGTTTACTTTGTAAGGAATAATAAAACACACGTGAAAGTTTCGAGTGTCACCGCACTGCGCAAGTCATCCTGAAGCATCAGCACAGTCTACTAATCACATTACTAGACTGTGAAATCAGGTCTTAATGTCTCATTTGCCCAGTAATTTCAATAACTACAGTGCCCTTCAAACCGGAACACAGTAGTGCTTGCACACTACTGCTTGGCGGCAGAATAACTGGCAAAGCCGTGGTAACCTACCTAGACGAATTTGCAGAAAAGCCGTACCACCTAATAAAATGTTATCCAGGTATTTCCACTGCCCATGCTACGAGACATCAATTTCTGTACAATAAATTTCCACATGATCCCCTGAGCATTGTTATATATGAGTTACGAGTAAGTATTGCTTGAAAACTGATAAAATATGGAAGATCTAACAACAACGTATGAAAGTAAAATACTGCAACTGCTTAATATATTATACGACATGCGGCGCCCTATACAGAGCGATGGTTGCCGAGCGGTAGCATGTGCGCTTCGCAATCTTACGGCACCGGGTTCGAACGTCGGCCCTGCACCACTCTACTTATCTATTAAGTTATGTGCAGTTTTCGATGCCATCGCATCGTGCCTCGGAGAGCACGTTAAGCCGCCGGTCCCGGTTGTCAAAAGAACATCTATGGCAATCGTTACGGGTAGTCAGACGCCTGATTAAATCTGTCATATGGTCTAACCATCCCTGCTACTGGTCCCTTATGGGTTGCGAGGTCAGATGGCAGTCGCTCGTGTAATTCTGGTAGTTCATCGTTACCGGTTAGATTGGGAGCCGACCCCTATAACAAATGGGAAAAGGCAAAGAGGATGATGATGATGCGGCGCCCTTACAGTTTTACCTGCCCGCGTGGATCAATTTATCTCACAGGAACCGCATCATCATCATCATCATCATCATCATCATCATCATCAGCCTGAAGACGTCCACTGCTGAACATAGGCCTCCCCCAAAGAGAGCTACTTTGAGCAGCTGCTTGCCTCCTGCGTCCATCGGCTCCCCGCGGTTCTGACCAGGTCGTCGGTCCACCTAGTGGTGGGCCGGCCTACGCTTCGTCTTCCGGTTCGTGGTCACCACTCGAGAACCTTTCTTCCCCATCGGTTGTCAGTTCTACGAGCGATGTGGCCCGCCCACTGCCACTCAACTTGCTAATTCTCAAAGCTATATCGGTGACTTTAGTTCTCTTGCGGATCTCCTCATTTCAGATATTATCTCGCAAGGAAACCCCGAGCATAGCTCTCTCCATAGTTCGCTGCGCGACTTTGAGCTTACTCATGAACCGCACCATAAAGCTAAATACAATATAGGTAGGTACAAATGCAATAAGCAATAGAATATAAAATAACTTTACTGTGTATATTCTCACTATAACAGCTTGTTTTATATCCTTATAGTTTTCAATTCTAGCAGTTTGTTATTTTGCTCATTCTTTTCAATCTTATTTCTTCGATATTATTTCAAGACGCGAACAAGGTCTTGTTATATTTATTCCGAGAAGTTGATAAGTATCGTGTTGACTTCTGAACAAATTAATTAACATTAAAAGAATTAAGTCTTTGAGATTTTTTTCGTTAGTATTTTTAATTAATTATTAATTTCTTCTACGTTCGTCAGTCAGGCTTTTACACTTTTATGTATAATTTAATGATATTTTATTTTTGAGTCTACTTTCCACTTATTGAAAACCGTCCTGATGTTAAGTCAAGTGTAAAAATCTGTGGTCGTGACCATACAACGTCTGAGTACACTACTCCTTGGCAAATCTAGCGCACAAGTATCTCAAATCGAAAACAAACATAAATATCCATATAAAAGTTAAGCAACCATCTTAAGCAGCGCACTAATTATGTTATCCCAACTATAGCAAAGTTTGGGTCTGCCAACAAAACAATTAGAGAAGTTGACACAGAGTAAACAGCTAAACACTGAAAGTAAACAGATGAGGATTATATACGTCTCACGAACTCACAGATAAAAATAATACCTAAGGAACTTCTTGTAAGGAGCTGACACATAGAGATGGTTTAGATGAGATCAAAGACCCCAGTTACAGGACAAAATCTTTATACATTTAACATTCCAAGACGGCTCCCAAATCAACTAACTCAATGTAATTTTCACAAATTATATCATTTACAAGATTGAAAAATATGCATGGTTATTTAATACTGCGCATAAGGAACACTTTACCAGCGTCTTTGTTTCCCGATAAGTAAAATCTGGAGCTCTTCAAATCGCGAGTGAATTGGTATCTTCTAGGCAAGCATGTACCATCGTAGACCGCTTCGTCACTTTCCATCAGGTGTGATTGCGGTCAAATGCGGCTCTATTTAGTTATAAAAAAAAATATCTTCTTTGCACCTCATCGGTTTTTAAAATTTTGTTGTTCTTTTAGGAACACATAGTTATTTTAAGGGGGCTATTACATTTTGGCGAAACCAGTACCGCGCGCGCGGTATTGAGCTTGCAGCGTCCGTCAGTTTGACCAAATATATCTAGTTTAATTTATTGATATATAAATAAGAACATTATTTAAAATTATGATATAATTTGTAGTAGTTCAGAAAAATGATGAACTTTATTTTGGTAACAATATTTTGTCGATGTGATATAAAACTCCGGAGATATTTGATCTTTTGTTAAAGGCATTTTTAATAAAAATCTAATTTAATTTTATATTTTTTTGGTTACTTGAAAGGTAAAAATCAAAAATCTGTTCCGTCATTATGGAAGTACAGGATGTATTTAGTGTAGTATAATTTAGTTTGGAGACTTACGTTACACAAAATTTGCAAATTAGAGCTCTCAAATCGGGTCTCTGTGTGTTTTTGCCAAAACGAACATCAGGAGAATGATGATTACTAAATAAATAGGTAAGTCACCTAAAATTCGCTGTGTCATTATCGAAGAAGATAAAATGAAGGGTATTTTTCATCTAATGGCTAAGTATAGACATTAAAGCTATGCATCAAATATTGACGACGAAAACCTTACAACTACGCATAATTTTGTAACAGCCACCTTAAGTAAGTATATTTATGTCGTCTAGACATTAAGGTCTCCGTTAGTTCATAAAGACGTTAACCCACATCTCGTAAACAGAGAGTATATAACATTCCCTTCAAATTAACTCATACATGTACAAATTATACTATGCCTGCCACACTCATTAACACAGAATCTATGTAAATCCTTTGTGACTGCAAGATTTACTTCACCCACACATCCGCCGCAAATGACCTAGCCTACGCGCTTGATATTAATTATTCGACCTTTTAGTAGTGATGCTAACGGCATGTTATATTACAAACAACGCTTGAAGTAATGATCATAATAACATTCCCAAATCGTATATAAAAGATAGGTTTTTATTTTCCTATTCTAGAGACACTTCTGTACATCTTTTTTTTTATGACTGCACCTAATATAGAATCATCATCATCATCATCATTAACAGCCTGAAGACGTCCACTGCTGAACATAGGCCTCCCCCAGAGCACGCCACCTTGAGCGGCTGCTCGCCTCCTGCATCCATCGGCTCCCCGCGGCTTTCACCAGGTCGTCGGTCCACCGTGTGGGGGGCCGGCTTACGCTGCGTCTTCCGGTTCGTGGTCGCCACTCGAGAACCTTTCTTCCCCATCGGTTGTCAGTTCTACGAGCGATGTGGCCTGCCCATTGCCACTTCAACTTACTAACTCTAAGAGCTATATCGGTCACTTTAGTTCTCCTGCGGATCTCCTCGTTCCGGAGCTTATCTCGCAGGGAAACACCGAGCATAGCTCGCTCCATAGCTCGCTGCGCGACTTTGAGCTTACTAATGAGGCCAACAGTAAGAGACCATGTCTCAGTTCCATAAGTCATCACTGAATATAGAATATAGAATAGAAAATATAATAGAAATAATATAATAGAAAAACGTTTATTTAGCGACTACAGGTACGTAGTACCTTCTATATATCTATTCGCACTAAGGGTTTTGCTATGCACTTTATAGTGCGAACAGCCAATGAGTCGAACACCTTGCTTGCTTGTCCTTGTTTCCAGCTAACTATGATCTGAGAGTCTTCAAGGCGGGAGTGAATAGGTATCGTCTAGGCAAGCATGCACCATCGTAGACTGCGTCATCACTTTCCATCAGGTGAGACAGTGGTCAAATTGGGTCAAATGCTTTGCCTATAAAGAATAAAAGAAAACTGTGATACAGGTACAGAATAATATAACCCAAAAACATTAATGATTTCATATTCAATAGTTCTATAGGTACCTACTGCAGTATTTGTTTAGCATCGTAGTACAGCTATGTAGCTTAGACTTACATAGCTCATTTCACAATAATGTTTGAGAGATTGTCAGCTATTTTAACCGACGACCGGCGACCTAGTCAAAACAGGGAGCTATTGGATGCAAGAGGCAAGTATATTTTTGTTCAAAGTGGCACTCCATTGGGAAGGTCTTAATATTATTATGATCAACAGTCAATTAACACTTCCAGCTGATGGTGAAGATAACCTGGATACCTATGTTTAGACTGCCTCCATGGTGTGGTGGTTGAACAGGTCGACTCATACCCCGGAGGCGGCGGGTTCGATTCCCGTGACAGGACAAGTGTTTGTACACAGAAAAAATAAAGCGCAAATACTTGTTCTGTGTCTGGGTGTTGTGGGCCCATGGTCCTCGTAGTTCCTGGGTCCCTAGATACAAGGAATCCTAGTAAGGGTCCAAGATCTATGTATGTGATCGTTGGGCGTTATTTATTTATGTCTACAATGGGCCTGTACTTTGCTATTAATAAACGCATATCTTTCTGGATTAGTTACTCCAAATTTTGTCTTTTTTATGTCATTGGAATATTAATCTCGATAGAAAAATACAAAAGATATATACAGTCTTAAACTCGTTTATTAATAAAGCTGCTAGACACTACTTATTGCGTTGACGTCATGGTTGGGACAGCCCTGTGGAACACCTTGCACCACAGCATGCAATGCGGATGACGGACGATGGGAAAATAAATTAAGCTCTGCCTGAGACAACGTGACTTGTGCAGTAAAAATATGCATATAAATTATGTATTATGCAATTCACGTGGTGACTCAGCGACGGCCACTATTATAACTTTGTCATAATACGCTGACATCCTTAGCGTTGTGTTATGCAAGCTGATAATTGAAACGCTCTATCCCATCTTCCTTTAACAGCAGTTCAAGCCGGCGCAGCCGCCATTAAGGCCAAAAATCTCAAACGGCACAAATTAAATATGCAGTCTTTGATAGGACCTACATATTTGGGCCATTTGGGGTGGAGACAATGGGTCCGTGGGGGCTCGCCGCCATGGAAACGTACCGGGGCTTGGCCAAACGCTTGGCGTCGGCATCAGGTGACCAGAATGCTGGCTTTTATTTTGCACAAAAGATAAGCATTGCCATTCAGCGTGGTAATGCTGCCAGCGTTCTGGGCACCTTTCCCTCCACCAACGGTTTATTTAAGTTTTATATTTTAGTTTTAAAGTTTTTAGGTATAGTTTAGTTTAGTATATACATGTTATTTAAGTTTTTACAACCATTAAACATGTTGATATTGAGACGTTGGGGCTAATAAGAATACCGGTATTAAATTTTTTGACGATGCTTAACATTCTGACGCTGGCTCTCGAGATATAGTCTTGTAAGTACTCTAGGTAGGTACTTAGTACTTACGCAGTAGATTGCGTATGTTAATAATGTACCTTTATATTAACTCGCTTACTCTACACTGTGATCCATAGAGATCTAGAGAGATATCACTCCCGTGCGCTGAGTACGAAACCAGTATGGCATAAGAAGCTCACGACTGCGATGTATTCTGTTACCTTCAATGTATTAATTATCCATTTCGTTATTAGAACTCAATGTTCGAATAGTCGTTAGCAAAGAACGAGCATTGGAAACTGTTTACATACAATACCACGACTGCCGTTCGGCCACATGGTACTTTTAATTAAATGTGTTCTGTTTTTGTGCATATTGCTGCGGCACCGGCCCCGCCCCCTTATCATATCTCCCTTTAGTTTTGAGATCTGTGGAATTACCCTTATGTATACCTATAGTATGGAACTCAATTTTTTTATGATTTTCATTCAGAAGAAGAAGTTTTTAACCATATTATAGATGTATAAAAGGTATGAGCCTAATGAACATCCTTACATCGGTAAGACCTTCTTTCATACGTTAAATTGTGTGCGTTGCATGCACCTAATTTAAGCTTACCACTTTCAAAAAGTTAGTCGCTTATCTTTCCTTTTTACAAACGCCTTTATATTTTAACCAGTATGCTAATGATTCAGCCGTGTGGTCCCGGTTACGAATAGGACCACCCCCATCTCTTTCTGTGGGTGCCGTAGAAAGTGGCTAAGGGAATATTCAGGCCCCTAGTCCCCGGCAGCTCTGCTATCCCGTGGCTACGATAGTGGCCACGGTAACGGCAGGGCAAGGGGTGCTAAGAATCCCCGGCAGACGCCCGGCTACCAACCCCAACAACGACCACGAACCGGAAGACGCAGTGTAGGCCGGCCCCCCACTCGGTGGACCGACGATCTGGTGAAAGCCGCGGGGAGCCGATGGATGCAGGAGGCGAGCAGGCACTCAAAGTGGCGCTCTCTGGGGGAGGCCTATATTCAGCAGTGGACGACTTCAGAATGTTGATGATGATGCTAATGATAAGTAATCTAAAAAAAACTATCTTGAGGTATACCTAAAAATAGCTATCTAATTATATTTTTGGAAACAAACTATTCCCTCTTGATTCTAGACCCGACCTGTGATTAAACGACTCTTAATCTCTCCACTGAATAATTAAGATATTTCGAGTAAAAAGGTCTTACGGCCTTTTTGCCAAAGCGTCGGGCCGCTCGAAATTACGTCTTTAAGACGAAGCTCTTCCGCTTTAGTTCACGACAAAGACTTTAATTACCCAGTATTAATGAAACGAGAACAGAAACTTATGAAAAAGATCAAAGATATTGAGGATGGAGGTAGTAAAAATATTTGACTTCGAAAATGTAACGTAAATAATAATTTAAGGTTAAAGAAATAAAATGTTGTAAACATATCTAAATACAGGTGACAGGTGAGGTGACAGGTGAGGTGACAGGTGAGGTGACAGGTGAGGTGTGGTGGGAAAAATCCACATCGAGTCAAAGAGGGAGAGAATAATCGGTTAGTTTCGGTTTCGTAGGGTTCTGTCCACAGGTTCTGTCTGTTGTTTACTTTTCTATAAGCGACATGTATTGAATGAGGTATTATATGACTCAATCTCTATAGTGATGCATCTACACAGTAAAGTGAGATTTGAGATTTATTTATTTATTATATTTTATCTCTCAAACCAAGTAAGTTTAAAGACGGAGTTTTAAGCAAGTTTACTTTTAAAAGTAGACGCTATATAAATTATGATCAATAGACAACGAATGCGCTGCGTAAATTACGTTTCCCACTAACTTTTAGTATGCCACAGGCGACTTAATTTTATACGTGGGTGAGTCAACACCGACAGAATTTGCTAAGAGATCTTGAATTGTTAAAAAGCGGAAGTAAGTACTCAACCTTTACAAAGTGTCACAAAATACGTACGACCCTAAACTAATGGTTTCAACTAAAATATTGGGTTGGGAAAAAAGTTTCGTCGTATTTTGTTCGTGAGCTCCATAAAATGAACTATATCTGCTTTTTTGAAATAAACGCATCCTATTCTCACTAAAGGTGAGTTTTTAGATCCGTAGTTAAAGTTTTTATTTTTTATGTGAACAAATGACGTGACGACCGAGTCATTCGCCTGATGATAAGCGTCACGGCTGCCCATAACAGATTGCAGTGTCACTCGGAACTCTAAAGTTACTAATGTTCAAAATATCTAACAGTTTTTGACGATTACTGGTTACCTTAGCCATGGGGTCAAAAACCCACTCTTATACTACAAAATATGGTCTTTTAACCGAAACATATTTTTAGTATTTGTTTTATTAGATAAAGAAAACAATAGTATCAGGTATTTATTCACTTATTTTCATAGACAAAAAAAATGGCAAAAGGGCGGAAAATATTTTTTTTACTCCTTAATACATTATTATTGTTATAATTCACCTTCTTTTAATGATATCCAAAGTCAGCCATAAAATAAATTCGTTTTCGAATTCATACGTACAAATACGAAAAGGCTCTTTTCCTGACCTATTATGTGCAAGTGGTAAGTGGTACTAAATAACTGAGAGCCCATTAAAACGAGCTGTGCCGTGTTTGCGTTGTTTAGTCTAACATGCCTTGTTAGTCTAATATAGGCCAACTGGCTACATGACACGAGCTTGGCTGCGCTAATATAAGCTATATGATGTCATGAACACAGCTTATTTTAACCAAGATGTGGTGATGGTAGAATAACATTTTAGCCAATATAGTTGGTTATGGTCAGGCGAAGCGATAACAGATGGAGTAAAATGCTCAGATGGTGACGATATTGCAAAGATTGCATGTCAAAAACCGACCCAATTGGCACAGTATCGAGACAAATGGCGTGTACAAAGCGAGGCCTATACCCAGCAGTGGGATGATAAAGGATGCGGATGATGAATAGTTGTTCGCCCGATTTCGAATGTCATGACGGTCCAGGATAACAGTTGCAGTGCCACTCGGAACTCTACAAAGTTTCGCGTGCACTGCACTGCACACGTCATCCTGAGATATAGTAATAAAATGACTAGACGGTGATATCACACTTCACACTAATATTATAAAGGCGAAAGTTTGCGTGTATGTGTGTATGTTTGTTACTCCTTCACGCTCAATTGTTGGCTTGGCAATGTTCCTTTATATGTAAAACTATTTTGTTTCTAGATAAAATAGTTGGTATTTGCATTTTTCTTAACGGGCAATGTTCCTTTATTTTTTAAACTATTATGTTTCTAGATAAAACAGTTGGTATTTGTATGTTTTTTAACGGGCAACGTTCGTTTATTTTTTAAACTATTTTGTTTTTAGATAAAACAGTATTTATAATTTTTGTTTAACGAGCAATGTGCCTTTATTCTTTAAACTAACTACTACAATAAAAAGTAATATATAAACTTATAAATTATAAATTTGTACTTACTTAATTTATAGAAATTAATGATTTTTGTAACTAGGTGACAATGGCGGTGCAAGACTGTTGAAATATTCTTTGAAAACATCATAAACAAAAAATATTTAAATTATGAATAAACGTGAGTGTCATGATTTTTTCCCAAATGGCTTGCATAAGTCAACAATCCTTCTGGCCTTTTATCTTTCCGAGTTTCCAGTAGGTATACTTGACATCAGGGTTTAATTAACTTGTTAATGAAACGATGGGACGCGAGGGATGAGATCGGTTTAAATTAGGCTTGCAGAAGTGCCTTTTGTGTAAAGAAGTAGACATTTGTGTAAATTTTACGAAGGGATGCCTATAATGGTAATTTTACTTATTTTATGAAAATTGTTAAGACACATAAAATAAAATATTTTACAAGCGTTGTTTATTTCAATTATACCACAATACGAGTTATTACCACGAGCTATTTATTATCTCGTATAATCGCTAGTCTATGTTTATTTTCAATTTTTTATTTTATTTTACTACATTGTAGCTAGTGAAATTATTGGGCAAATGAGACTTTATGATCTGATCACATAGTCTAGTAATCTTATTACAATACTGTGTGAAGTCTCAGGATGACGTGCGCAGTGCAGTGTCACGCAAAACAATATTAATATACAGCTCTGAGTGATATACGCTACGAGCGATCACTTCCAGTCAACCTTTTGATGGACAGACATACGAGACACTATGATCATGGACGGTGGTGCAATAATTAGATGAAGTTAAGAGTATATGATACAATACAATTAATAAAGAAACTTCAGCATAAATAAGTTAAAACAAATGAGCACAGTAATAAAATGTCGGTAAAAAGACAAACGCCATCGGCCACGATTTCTTTTTTTTTTTACTCAAACCACTACATTTGCCCGCCCCAGGGTCACAGACAGGTACCGTAATTTTATTTATATTTACCTGAAAAGTTTTGTATACAAAACAGTGAAGTTATTTTAATAAAATATTTTACTTTTTTTCAAATAGCCGAGGGATATTACAACGATGAAATTTTAGATAAAAAAGTATATTATAATCCAAATGACAATCCCCTGGGTATTGTAGTGAGACAGTAAGTGCTGCCCGGTCCCCTGGAGGACTACGGCTATACATTAATATAGCAGTAAAAATAGAATAAGGCTAGAGTGAGCGGTATTTTCTAGGCAAGCATGCTCCATCATCGACTATGTTGTCACTTACCATGAGGTGAGACATTGGTCAAAATATGTTCCTATCTAAGATATATTATATAGAGATATACGATATCTATAGTTACTAAGTGGTAGAACTTTTCTGCAAAGTTCGTCTAGGTAGTTACCACCGCTTTGCCACTTATTCTGCCGCCAAGCAGTAGTGTGAAAGCACTGCTGTGTTCCGGTTTGAAGGGCATTGTGGATAGTGAAATTACTGGGCACATGAGACTTTATGACCTGATCAAACGGTCTAGTAATCTTATTACTAGACTGTGTGAAGTCTCAGGATGACGTGCGCAGTTCAGTGTCACGCGAAACTATATTAATTTAGAGTTCCGAGAGATACTGCAACCTGTTATGGGCAGCCGTGACGCTTAACATTAGGTGAGCGACTGGCTTGTCACGTCATTCACTTACATAAAAAAAAATAGAATGTATGGAGTCCAGCTACAGTCTACTACTCCAGTTACCGGATGATGTGCACGTGGTCTTATCATTTTAACTATCCACTCACCTCAAATTTGCTTGTAACTGGGTTCATGTCGAGTAGGGAGTAAGACGCAACACGGTCACCATTTTTGCTTATCACCACCTCGCCTGTGATACCTGGAGCAAAATAATCTTTAGAGTTTCTCTGTCAGCTATAGCTAATCAAAAACTTTGGATCGACGTAACATATTAAGCTCATTGTCAAATTTGAAACTGGCAAAGAATGTTAATTTGGCCATTCTCGCCCACCCTCTCTAATTAGAAAACTTTACCCTAATTTTAACTTCCCTTCCATCAAATTTAAAATCTTGTAAAGTTACTTAAACGCGTCATTTCAACGCTTAAATTACGGTAGGCGTAGTTGCTATATCGTGCAACTCAAATAGGTGTAGTGTGTCGTAGCGCTTGCTACGGAACTACAGATGCTACGTCGTAGACGACAATACGTAACGACGCGACGATGGCAAAGCGACGCTTTCTACAAAAGTTTTGTTACATCTTTTCGTTGAGTTTCGTTATACCGAGTTTTATTGAAATCGCTGCAAGATAGTTTGCTACTTTATTCAAGTACAACACCATTTCACCCTTACAAATCCCTACTATTATATAAAAGCTGAACGTTGTTTGTTTCGTTTATTTTGTGCACGGCAGTACTGATTTAGATAAAATATTGCACATAAATTACTTGTATTATGGTGACTAATATAAAATAAAAATAAAAATAAAAAAGCTTTTATTTCTACTGCATATGAAATTTACACGTATTACAATTATTTAATCATTTTTGCAGCAGAAGTTGCCTCTGCGGCATAGGCCTCCCCTATCCTTCTCTATTTCTCTCTTTCCCTAGCTTTGCATCCGGTCTGGTCCACATATTTCCGTAAAATTATTTCTCCACCTTTTTCTCTGTCTTCCCTGGTTTCTTTTCCCATCTAATGGAACCCATTCTGTGACCATTTTAGTATATTTTGTCTTTTCAAGTCTATATATATGTCCTGCCCATTTAAATTAATATAATGACTAATATAGGATACTTTTATCAACAGACTTAGGATTGAAAGTAATATTCGAAATCTGTGCTTTTATCTTACAAAAACTACGGATTTCCGACAAGAAATAAATAAATAAATAAGAAATCGGGTAAATTGTAGATAGAACTGCGAAGTAACTCTAGTTGTTTAAATATAAGCAACCTCGCCAGCTTGTTAGGAGATTCCTTTTACAAAAAAGTTGTCTCTTGTCAATGAATAATACATGTTTCTATACATAACATTTACCTTGGAAAGTCCTATTCCACATATTTCGTATTACAGCGGCGCCATCCAGCTGTCCCCTCGGGTCGGCAGCGTGTTCTAACGTCTCGTTTAACGCCAACGCGTAGAGCAGAACGGCGTCGTAGAACGCCGCTACGAACGTAGACACCACCTCCCCTTTACCGAACGTGTAGTTATATTTCGTAGCTGCTAGCTCTTTCACCTGTAATAAAGTATTAGTCATGAGTGTCGTAAATTAGTCTGTTCCTATTGTTTGGAAATTGGGTGTTTTTTTTTGTTGGTAACACTGGCTGGCGCGTGATTGTATGAGAACGCGAGTCAGACGGTTGAGGAAGAAAAACTCGGCGGAAAAGCGATCACTTTCTAAGTCTTTGTTTATTACGTAGTGAAAAGCTATGATGTGCATTGAAGAACAAAGAGTAAATGGAAGTTCAAGAGGTTCTCTTGGTTTATTTGGGTTGACTCCACTTTTACCACGTTTTTTTTCAAGCTTCGAGGTATTAGTAGCCTTAGCTAGCCTAGAGCACGCGTGCCTCTGCCCGCATACATCCCTCGCAACACATCCCTCGCAACGCATCCCTCGCAACACATCCCTCGCACGCATCTCTCGCAACACATCCGTACCACGCGTTTTTCTCTTGTTTTGCATGTACAAATTCCCTCGCTTTGCTGGGCCGTTTCCAATACAGCTGCGCTGAGCGAGGCTATGTAAATTAAGTGATTCTATTGGTTCTTGACAAACACATCTCTCGCTACACATCCTTGGTGGAAGCGCAGCCTAAACTTAGCAAAGCTTAACTTAGGATTTGATGGATGCGGGTTCAAATGTATCTGTTACAGCTTTTGCTTTACATTAATGAGCGTATAGAAATTCATATACCGTTACATGTTCCTTCTATTATTTGACAATGAAATTCCTTTCTACTAAGGACCGAAATTATTATCAATATTATAATGACATCGTCTTTGGAGTTAGTAACTATGTTAATATTACCCTCGCATTAAATATCAACATGAATTTAATATCAGTTTCCTGAATAGCTAGTTTTAATATTATAGTTTGACGTTTGTATACATTCCGAACGCGTTTACTAGCTGATGCTATGTAGGTCACGAAACGCAGGGCAGAAAATAGGTCAATCACAATAGCAAGCCCGCTACTTGTCTGCAATAAAAAAGATTTTTTTTATGTTGTGCCATTTATAATTATTGCATTTTTTCAAGGCTTGTTTTTGTAGCGGTCATATCGAAGCACGACTAGCCGTTTCTAACCGATCGGTAAAGTTGAGCAACGTTTGCTGCAGTCTCTACTTTAATGGGTGATCGCTACAGCAAAATGTAGTATTTACGACTGAGCGCTACCGTGCTTCGGAAGGCACGTTAAGCCGTCGGTCCCGGCTGTTGTCTTAAGACAATAGTCGTTGAGCCAAGTCAGAAGCCTTTGGGCGGCCTAATAATTCTGACACCAGGGCTGACCACTTGCCTACACGAGAAGAAGAAGGCTTGTTTTGTCACGCGGGTCAAGCTCACAACCTTTATTCTCACCTTCTTCTAGCCCTGACCGGCGTGAGATGAGCTCTTAAGTCTTATATTAAATTGCCCTGCAACTTTGTACTATATCGTACATAAAACAGGGAGAAAATTACGCAGCCGTGCGCGTAATTTTTTTCCTTACCGTTAATGGAAAATATACTTTACTGTCGTGTTTCTGACATGATAAATAAATTTCTCGAAACTGCTGAGGTTTTATAAAAGGTCCTGCAGGTTATCTTACTCTATCTACAAATCCATTCTTTTTTATCACTTCAAGGGTAAGACTGCGAAGAAGGGATATGCGGTTATGGAGCCTTAGGGCTCCACTGTTTGTCTGTCTGTCTACCTGTCTGTCTGTCCATCTGTCATCAGGCTGTATCTCATGAACCGCAATAGCAAGACAGTTGAAATTTTCACAGATACTGTGTTTTTGTTGCCGCTATAACAAAAAATACTAAAAAACAGAATACAATAAATATTTAAGGGGGGCTCCATACAACAAACGTGATTTTTTTGCTCGTTTACCAGATGAGTCATAGATGGCGCTGCTTTAAATAGTACTGCTACTCAACACTAGATGGCAAGGATAGATAATATAAGACGATATAAGATGATATAACTATCATTATCTATCCCTACTAAACTATTGTTTATTAACGGGATATTTACCATGTAAAAACAAATAATTTCAAATTATTTTAATTTCAATTTCAAAACAAATAATTTACATGGTAAATATCCCGTTAATAAACAATAGTTTAGTAGGGATAAATAATGATATGGAACCCTACGTGCGCGAGCCCGACTCGCACTTGGCCGTTATTTTTGCCAGGCTTCGCTCACTAGAAATGTATTTACACTTTGTTACGTTACAGTCGCTATTTATAATTGATGTTCAAAACCAAGTAAAGTTCTATCAAAATCATAAAAGCGGTTTCAATTGAAGCGATTTATAACGTTTACAGAATGATTCTTTGTACGTAGTAAATACTTTTATTTTTTATGTCTGCTGTAGCCTGCCTATTGTCAGTTAATTCGTGTCCAATCATTTCGCAACTACCTTCGTGATATTAGAAGGTTCATATTTAGCGAACGTATGTGTAGGCATATGTTAATGGTAAGCAATAATGAGGACAAATAATTTCTTACCCTATCAGAAAAGTCCAAATACTCCTTCTTTTCCGGAGCTGGACTTGTGACGGTTAAGACTGCACTGTACGCTCGACGTGCTTTTTCATTTCGCTCCTCTGTGTCACTTTCCAGCTTCCAAGGTTCTTTAGATGACGCTGATGCCAAGCTAGAAATTAAGTGGTCATTAAAGATTGGTCAGAGCTGAGATGATCGATATTAAGCTCGTTACATAAAAGAAAGAAAGAAAAAGAGAGAAAATACATTTTTTTTCATTTTTTTAAATGTTAGTCTGCCACACACGACGCAGATAATATAATATTTTATCTGCGAGTATCTGCAGATAAGAACTTATGGTATTTGTAAGTATCATACACGGAACATATTCAAAAACCGATACAATCAGCTAAAATCTTTGTACAAGCGTCACCTGTGTGGTGTAAACTTCATGTATTTTTTGTATCTGACAGATATCTGTCCCTATCTGTCCGTATCTACAGATACTGAACGATGAAATATATATATTACCTGCGCCGTGTGTGCTATTCTATTGATTTGTATGAAGAGCTATATTGATATATATGCGCTCAGATATCTTATGGTATCTATCTCGTGTGTGACAGCCTTTAATGGTTTTATTCTGTCATGTCTTAACGAAGAGCTAGATAGGAGAGGTAGAAGTTGTCATCAGATCAATGCATTTCTACGGCTGGGGCACAGGCCTCTTATGGTATATACTCTCACTGTAAGCTTCTCTATCCGGAGCTATGCTCGGAGTTTCCTTGCGAGATAAGATCTGAAATAAAGAGATCCGCAAGAGAACTAAAGTCACCGATATAGCTTTGACAAATTAGCAAGTTGAAGTGGCAGTGGGCAGGCCACAACGCTCGTAGAACTGACAACCGATGGGGACGAAAGGTTCTCAAGTGGCGACCACGAACCGGAAGACGCAGCGTAGGCCGGCCCCCTACTCGGTGGACCGATGATATGGTCAGAACCGCGGGAAGCCGATGGATGCAGAAGGCAAGCAGCCGCTCAAAGTGGCGCTTGTTGGGGGAGGCCTATGTTCAGCAGTGGACGTCTTTAGACATGACGATGATGATGATGATGAAGCTTCTCTTATAAGGAGAGAATGTAGGCCATAGTTGACCATACTGGAGATATGCCAGTTAGCACAAACAATGTTCTCTTTTCACTATTAGTAGAGATTTAGTTACTCACTTAGAAAATAGTTCAATATTAAAGAACACGTATTCTCCCGATGACACCATATTGAGGTCGTCCGCCGCTAGCATTATTTCTCTGACAGTGCCAGGGTTAGCACACAGAACCACAACTGAAACAAAAGCATACAGTTAGTAATTGGCAGATTTTATTGTAATAATGACCAAGCCGGGGAGCCGATGGATGCAGTAGCCGCTCAAGGTGGCGCTCTCTGGGGGAGGTCTATGTTCAGCAGTGGACGTCTTCAGGCTGTTGATGATGATGAATGACCAAGAAATTTGAAAAATAACTCTTAGATGTAACTATAATAAAACTATAATTATGTGCATTGAAGATTTATTTAGCTGACTAGGATCGACTCTTTTCAGCTTTCGTTCTCGGGATGAGTTCGAAATTCAAGTTTTTTTTTGATTACATATTTTCTAGTTTATTTTCTATTGGACGGTGATGAAGGGTGGCAGACGGCCACTTACCTCTCTTGGTCGTCTCATTCATTCATATTTCCTCTATATTTTACTCTGTCCTCCTTATTCCGACAGGGTTTAGGCGTAAAGCTAATTAACCGGTGCAAAGCCAGGGTTGGTCAGCTAGTACAAATTGTCACTGATATACCCCCCCAACTAATTTCTTATCTTATTTCATCAATACCAAATTATCAAATCTTTTATTTGTTGAAGATACAGTTCAATATAAAAGTCAGTGTCTTTACAACGAAAGTTCATGAGTAATCACAAAGTAAACTAAACAAACAATGATATAATCCGTTGTACACCAAAAGGATTCGGAGGATGCGTCAAAGCGGAAAACCAACACGCGTTGGGTGGCGTCTGCTCTATTATTTGTTTGTATTTGACACGCCTGTTTCCATTTATACACAGCTTGTGTGAGTCGAGCAAACACAGCAGACATATGTGGAGAGTATATATTGACGTCTATATAGTTTATAACATCTGTTATTGCGCGTGGTCCACCTACATAATTCACCTGTCCGTGCCAGGGGATTTTTCCTTCTCATGGTCCACCTTAGTTCACCTTGATATACCAGGGGCAATATTGTTGACAAAATTCAGAAATTACGTTTCTGTTATTCTTTACCATAAGTAAATTAAATTGACCCGTTATTTATACGTAACCATTGAAATTAGTAGGGGCATGGCCTATGTTCAGCAGCGGATTCTAAAAGGTTGATGATGATGATAACACTAAGACCGGGTTTTTAGATCCTTGGTTACAAATGGTTAAATCTCTAACAAATTTTGACCATGGTTAGAATTTGTTAGCATTTTTAACCATTTATTACCACCATTTTTTACCATTTTTTTTATTATTTATTATTTGGTTAACTACGCATCAAAAAACCCACCCTAAGTGTTAAGGATTCTGCAGACCTGGCCAAAAGTTTTATTAATTTACTCGTCAATTTGTATTACGGTAAACCATCTCGCATTATTAATACCTATCGAAATATACATTGCACTAAAAAGCAGCACAGATTATACTGGGTAGCGCAAAAGTAAAGACCCTATTTGGTTCAGCTATAACATTTTTTCTAAATTAGAAAACTAGATTTAGGTTTTTTTAAATGTATATTTGTGCCATTAAATTTCGTACCATTAGGATTTAAAGATGATGTCTTTTAAATGGTGACCTCCAGAGTTGATACACATTTGAGCCCTATTTATGACATTTTGCATAACTTGCCGTAACACTTCCTGCGATATGTTCGTTATTTCTTGACGAATGTTTTCTTTTAGAGCTGCGAGAGTCTGTGGCTTGTTCACATACACCCGAGATTTCAAAAAACCCCAAAGAAAGAAGTCTGGACTGGTCAGATCGGGTGATCTTGCAGGCCAAGGCAAATCGCCAAAACGAGAGATAACTCGGCTTGGAAAAGCGTCCCTCACTAAGTCCATAGTGTCGCGCGCTGTGTGTGCCGTAGCGCCGTCTTGTTGAAACCAGATGTGCTCCAGCCCCAATTCGTCCAAACTGGGTATCAAAAACTCACGTAACATGGTTCTGTAGCGTTCTCCAGTGACAGTTATCGCATTGCCTCCAGCGTCTTCGAAAAAATAGGGTCCGATCACTCTGTCAACACAGATGCCACACCATACAGTAACTTTTAGTGGGTGTAGAGGTGTTTCTTGAATAATGCGCGGATTATCAGTGCCCCAGAACCGAGTATTCTGCTTATTGACATGCCCTGAGAGATGGAAATGCGCTTCGTCACTCATAACCAATTTTGAAGGAAAATCATCTTGCAAAATGTCATAAATAGGGCTCAAATGTGTATCAACTCTGGAGGTCACCATTTAAAAGACATCATCTTTAAATCCTAATGGTACGAAATTTAATGGCACAAATATACATTTAAAAAAACCTAAATCTAGTTTTCTAATTTAGAAAAAATGTTATAGCTGAACCAAATAGGGTCTTTACTTTTGCGCCACCCAGTAGAAAACCAACATTTTTAATGCTCGATTATTCCCTCTACTATGTTGTGTCAAAGAAATCACGAAATCAATCAATACCGTGCATATTATATTAAATAAAATAATATGTAATGAATAATTAAAGCTTACAATCAAAATGAGGAAACGACTAAAGCTCCTGTAAAAAACAAACAAGTTTGATGCCCGGTACTTGGACTGACGAGCGAGTACAGTGCCATGAAAAAAAAAAATATGCCTACTTATGGTATAAATTATGTTAATTTTTACAATTAAGTATTTTTTATTAATTTTTTACGATGATTGCTTGAGATTGCAATGAATTTAATAATATAAGTGTAATTGGCATTGCGATTCTTAATACAAATAAACACATACAAATAAAATACAAATTAAGCAATTTTCAAATAGAAATTACTGAAACACAAAATTGTATTTCTGGTTTATATTATCAATCAAATGTTTGTTATTATGATAGGTAAATGGAACGCTATAATATACATGGTACATAGTTACCTATATAAGGTCATGTTTTGCACTAAAACTGTAGGATACAAACAACCCATTTTATGTATCTATTGGTTTTCAATTTACCTATCAAAATAACAAACACTTTGATTGTTAACTGAATTCGCCGAAAAATCCAATATTGTGTTCAATCAAACTCAAGCAAATAAAAAAGCTTGATGAAAAACTGTACAAATTTTCACGAGGATTTTCAATATTCAGCTTCAAAAGGTTGATGAATGTTCCAAAGTTACTCATTCGATATATCACGAAAATAAAATACCTACACGAGCTCGAATTGTATTGCTGCTCTTTTTTGTAAATTAAATATGAATCCTTATTAGAACAAAAGCCGCAACTACAGAGCCCTCTCTAGAGTTATCAACAAAACTCACAGGAATTCAAAAAATGTTTAAAAAGTAAACCTACATTTGAAAGAAATATGACAATAATAGAAATGTTTCGGAAAATGGAAATTATAATTATGAGGAACCTGACACCGCGGTTCTAGATACAAAACGTGGGCCTTGTCGCCAGACTTCTCCATTTTTCACAGAAAGAAAGACATTTAAACTAGACCATGCGGGTGGAGCTGCTAGGCCAGTACTTCTAAAATTCATCCTAGTATGAGATAAAAAAAAATACTAATTTGTAGACGGATGGAATATTATTTCTCTCTTTGAAATAACATATAAGAACCACTGAGCATCATAATCTGTTTGCGCCGTGACAAGCCGCCAGTCCCTCCTTGTATATCAAATTAAATCTCCTAGCGCTATTTCCTCGGGAGCGATTTCAACATTATTGAAGATTACATTTCAAAACAAACTCGCCTCCGCTCCGTCTCTGTATTTGTCCTGATTGGATGATTCAATGAAATGTCAATAAAATTTGATTAGGAACTGACATGAATTTAGATTAAAATATTTGTGTGTATAGCTTTATTTTTAAACTATATCAACATGCTCAATGCTCTATCTATCTTGAACACAAAAGTCTTTTTTATCATGTAAATATGGTATATTTTTCTGAGCCACGAAACAGTTCCTTTCTTATATTTATTTTTATCAAACAATATCCAATCTTAGACTAACAATATTTACCACGGTGAAAGCAAAAACAATGGGATAATGGAAAAAGCGGGAGGAAACATGGAAAGAAAATGCTAGTTTTATAGCAAATAACATCAGAGTGTATTGCGGAAGAAATCACCGGTTAATAAATATTATAGTAGCATTTTCTTATATGATCGATTTCAGATGAAGATAGGTATTGAACATTCTTGATTTAGCTGCGTGATTTCCCCTGAAGATGACTATTATGCTTGCTTTATAAGTGAGACCTTTATCACGAAGTAATGGAACAGCAATGGATAAGGCATTCGAGGGTCATATTATATTGTGTTCAAGTCCTACTTCGAGTTTTCTATCCTGCATTGTGCTGAATTGCTTGCACCTGTAGGGTTAGCACGGCCGGTAGACAAAACTGTCTTTCCCCTGTTTTACTCCCAGCAAGTATGAAGAAAGTGACGTAAAACGGGGAAAGACAATTTTGTCTACCATCCATGCTAACCCAGCTGTAGTGGGAAAGAGAACTTCTTTTTTTTTCAAACTCACATTTTGTAATAATAGGTTTGCTATATAATATTTGACAATAAGCACTTTATAATGTTACCACGTGTGTGTTATGTTGTTGCTGGTATGTGTGTTGTTGTTTGTTTGGTATGTTTGTTGTTGTATTCTTGCTGTTGTTGTTGTTCTTATGTTGTGTGTGTTGTTGTTATTGTTGTACGTTGTTGTTGGTGCTAAGCTTAGTATCTACAATAATAATTCAATTTTAGCATTTTAAGTTTAGGAACTTAAAATGCTAAAATTGAATTTTTATTATTGTGTTATTTAGCACTTTTACAAATCAACATTAGATTAGGATCTAATGTTGATTTGTAAAAGTGCTAAAATAGCCTATTAGTAATAAGCTTTCTGCTATTGTTAAAAGTCCTGGCCTAAGACTCAACACCTAGACTACAGCAATCAACCCATATTTCTAATTTTGCCTTCGATTTATTCCTCCAGGCTGACACTATCAAGATCTACATAAAATTTAAAATTCAAATATCGCACGGTTGTTTGGAAGCATCTACACTTTCTGGTTCCATTCTATTGAGCCGGCTGGTTTCAGGCTAAAACCAACCAGAGACGTTGGAATTTGCACTGTCGTGTACTTTGTGTAGCTCAAGGTTTTACGCTTGTTATCGGTATAAATATGCAGCAGTATGAACTACCCTTTATGATAGATATATCTATTATTCTAATATACCTGAAGGTTTTGTGAATTTTGTGAAATCAATCATTTATAAACTCTATATCAATAATTTTGTGATGCTAATGTACGTAATTGATGTTGTCGTTAGTATTCCAACCACATATTTTCCGTCTTGAAAGTACTTATCTAATAAGTTATACAGATACAAGTTATTAGGTACACTAACATAGAGCCTTATTCTTAAAAAGTATTATAATTTTCTATAACATTAAAAATATCCCAGAAAAAATGAAATAAGCTGCCAGAATCTGAAAGTAGCTACTGAATAAAATGGAACAATTTTCAAAAGAAATCACGAGTAAAGTTTGTACGTGAGAGGACCTTAGACAGATCGAGTTTCATCTCGTCGCGTGCTGACCCCGGGGATCGCGTTAGAAAAGCAAATTTTTTAAGCCGCTTAGAGTAATAGCATTCATATTTTATACCAGATTATTCCGTGTGATGACGACCTGAGAATTTATGCTTAAGGCAAAATAGAGTCCCTCCTTACAAAACATCTTTTTTTTATGAGATGAGTGGCAAAGAAGCAGGCGGCCCACCTGCTGGTAAGTGGTCACACCGCCTATGGACATCTGCAACACCGAAAACATTGCCGGTGCGTTGCCTACCCTTAGAGAGGACTCTTTTAACACTTTTCTTGAAGCTCCCCATACTATAGTTATGCGGAAAAACCTCAGGAGGAAGATCATTCCACATCTTGCAGGTTCGTGGAAGAAACTAGCGCAACAATCGCGTCGTATGAGATTTCCACGTGTTTACAATATGTGGATGCGCTTTTTCACGTTGCCGAGAAGTTCGATAATAAAATCGAGAAGATGGGATGAGGTTAAAGATTTCTTCAGAGCATTACATATTTACATATTATTACAGTACATTCGTAATCTGAAATAGTCATAGTCACAACAGCATGCTGGCCGTGATAGCAGGTAGACTAGATTGACCTTATATAAATCGTTGTTGCAGCCTACACATTGCAGACTGCACACAATAGAGGGGCTAATTAGTGTAAGCGTAGGTACCTATTATAGTATTATACATTTGAGATTGGGTGATAATATGTTCTGATGTTTTCATTATGAAGTTGAAATTATTTTTATTTTATTTGTGTTCAATTTGTAAATTTATTTGAAATGTAATTTAGTTAAATAATTAAATAATGTGACTGTCCAGTTCAATGAATGTGTAGTTTAGTATGAGTCTGTTACTTAAACTAAACAATTTATTATTATTATTATAGTAGAGATGATTAGATTGTATGAATTGCAAAAGGTTTAATCTACACGTACTGGTTGGCAGTCAAATACGGTTTGATTTGGCCCACATCCAAAAATATCCTCCTTTGGGCCACCTGCTTATATTTGAGCTAGAATAATATAGCGTAACATGACAATAATCCTTTATTAGGTCAACCTTATCTCCGTAACTAAACATCAGCTTTACGAATGAAGGCAGAAAATTGGTTCTATTCACACGCTAGGCACGCCTCTGTAACGATTTGTTTTCTTCAGGGGAAGCCTATTTCAAGACACACGTTGGCTTCAGCCTCGGACCCATAGAAGGAACGTAAAACAAGATTACACAAGACAATGTTTAAGTATTTCTCATGTAGGTTATATAACATTATAATTTAATTTAATATTATGTAATTTTTTAATTTAGTGTGTAAGCACATTTGCGTCTTGCCACCTCCCTGCTACCCAGCAGTGCACCGGTTCCGGTGCTGAGGCTGCTGCTCAAGGCAAACACACTAAGTACGCTTGCCTGGAATCGGCGTACGATTTCGTGCCCTTTGCCGTCGAGACGGCGGGGCCGTGGGGTTCTAAAGGCAAGAAATTGGTTCAGGAGCTAGGTAAGCATCTTCGAAAGAAGGGGCGCGATCCCCGGTCTGGTTGGTACCTGGTTCAGCAAATTTCCTTGGCAATCCAGCGGGACAATGCCGCTAGTGTGTTGGGTACTTTTGGTCCAGGTTGGTACGCGAGGGATCTTTAGTTTTAAATTTTTATTTTTTATTTTTGTTTTGACATATGTTCTGACTTGTGACCGCGCTTGACTATTTTATTGCTATTTCGGTAATTGTTATTTTTATGTTTTCTAATCGCATATAAATTTTTAACTTTTTTTTTTATTTCATTACAATTTACCTAGGTGGTAAGACTTTTCTGCAATGTTCGTCTAAGTAGATACAACCGCTTTGCCAGTAATTCTGCCGCCAAGCATTAGTGTGTAAGCACTACTGTGTTCCGGTTTAAAAGGCATTGTAGCTAGTGAAATTACTGGGCAAATGAGTGCAGTGCAGTGTCACGCAAGACTTTATACTTTAGAGTTCCGAGTGACACTGCCGGGCAGCCGTGACGCTTAACATCAGGCGAACGACTAGCGCGTCCAATCATTTGTTCACATAAAAAAAATTATACATAACAGAAAATTAGCTGGGAATGCAATTAAAAAACAAGACTCATTCTAAGCAAATATAATTATTATCTTAAACTCATCAATCAACAATACTCAAACTCACGATTATATTATTTTAAAATAAATCACCTTAAATGTTGAATGACTAATCATCTTAAATCACTGATATTAATTTACTTTTATTTGTGGTTTTCATACAAGATGTGTGAAAACAACTTTAAAATTAACTTTATCTTTGGATAATTACACTTATAGAAATGAAAATTAATGGTTCTTAGATTTATTCCTTTGCATGTGGCATAAAACATTAATATTTTTTTGCCGAGTTTTAAACGGGAATTTCTTAGATTTTGATAGCGGTTTGTTTATATTGCATTTTTGGGCAAGCAATGATTAGGCTACGGTGCATGACTTCATTTTATCAGAAGGGCCGTATGCTTGTCTGCTACCCAGAACATAAAAAAGTTGCAAAAATAAACATTTTCCAATATGGATTAAGAAGACGTGAACCGAATATCTGTATTGACAGACGTTTCCGTATATTTAAAACGGCTATGGAACCCTTAAATTTATGTTGAGTTCGTGAATCCCGATAGAGTTCTATTTAATTCAAGAAATAAAAGAAGATAGAATCCGCTTTTATATCAAGCTAATAGAATCTAAATAAAAGCATCCATTGCGATTTTAATCTAATTGAATCCTTGGGTTTTCAAAAGATATACCGAATCCGATTAAGGTACCTTTTGTAAAGGAAGAGCAGAATTCCTTTACCAAAACATTTTCTTAAATTTAAAAGAAGCCGTATAAACTTACCTGTTAGGTACTTTTGTTTTGATAGCAATAACTGGAACAGATGTTAGTCAAAATAAAACCCAAAATCACCACATGCAACCCTTTTACATATTATTTATATTTATTTTGTTAGCCATGACAATTTTTTGTCTAATAAACTACAACAGTTGTGTCCCAAAATCTTTATTTTTACTTACTTCTACTATCTAACGAGAGCTTATGTAGCATCTCCTTAAACTTGGTAGCAGTTGTGTTGGTTTCGTCAAAGGGGACGGTGACTATGTTGGATCCTTCTACGGTCTTCCTTTTCAGCACCGTGAAGATAGCGCTCAGGGTCAAGAAACAAGGGCTGTTCCCTTTCCCGGTAGATAGATCGTTGTTGTGATATAGCATCCCAAATCGGCGCCAGTTGAACTCCTGTAACAAAAGAATTATAATTTAAAACAGATTCATAATAAAAATCTCGCCATAAAAAAAACATTTTTGGAACAACTATCTATTTAAAATAAATACTAAAGTAAAACTCTTACACGTGCTCTTACGTGTCGGTAGCAACAAATTAATTATTTAAGAATATTTAACATTTGTTTGAATTAATTTTATTAATTAAATTGATTCAACAGTAGATAATATTTTATTACTGTTTGCTAAAAATATATTAATTTTAACATGCATATTTAGATCTGGAAACACAAGAATGGTATTTCAGATATTAATGTAATGACACTTTGAATTTTTATTTTCACAGTAATTGTTTGGACAAGTGTAAGTTTTGGTTTCTTTACAGCATGTAATTCTGTCATTTGTATTACTAGGTCTCTTTGACACCTTTACTAGTTTAGGGATGGATTAAAATTAAACTCCGAATTCATATAAAAAAACTTGCACGAGCGAATACTTTAAACACGATTCGATTATACATAAGTCGTAAAAGCAGTGGTGAAAACACAAATTTCTCCAATCATAAAAAGTTTTCTAATAAGATGGCCGAATAAAACCCGGCTGTGACAAAACAAAAGTGTGGAACGACCCGAGCTCTAACTCCGTGACTTATGAAGTCTCAACAGACTTATAAAATCTGGAACGTCACGGATTTATTCCTTAGCGTTAACCTCCGATCTAAAGCTAAAAGTCTTAAGGATAAAATCTGGATCAAATACGAAGCTTAGGTACTCTTTTATTTTTTAAATAAAATAGCTTGTATTTAGAACTTAACAACTATTAACTAGGTATTTTTCATCATTTATTAAGAAGTAAAAATCAACAAAAACGTAGTTATAGCGAATGTTTTTTTTTAAACCCAACAATCATATACATATACCCTGGACTCTAACTAGGATTCCTTGTATCTAGGGAAGACCATGGTCCCACAACACCCAGACACAGAACAGGCACTTGTGCCTTTTTTCATGTGCAGAAATACTTGTCCTGTCGCGAGAATCGAACCCGCAACCTCCATGTTATGAGCCGTCCTGCTCAACAACCACACCACAGAGGCTGTCAAATAAAACTGATACTTGTGCATGGCAGTCAGTTTACTACGACCAATTTGCGGTGGCCAGTGTTTTTTAAATGGATGACAATATACAGAAGAACTCTCTCGCTGACATGGCTGTCAGGACCTCGTGACTCTTATTCTGTTACGATACGTTTCCAACTACAAGCATAAACATCTTATTTCATAATTCAAGCATTCTATTTCTACTTAAAAGCAACTACCTACTACTCATTTCAGAAAAGTAACTAAAAAGAAAGAAAGTGCTACATAACAGTGAAAAACAAATGACGGTAAAGCAACTTTATTAATTACACAATAAATAAACTTATTATAAAATAGAATAACTGTTTTTATAAATAATTGAAACCGCAAAAACCTTATTTCGAAAACATTGTGAAACACACTGACATAAAGCACATTCAGGGCAAATTCTTATAGTGATGAAATAAGCAACACAAAAGCATGCGTATATAAATATGTGTGATTTAATTCAATTTTTTCTTTAGCCTACTTGTAGTTGCAATTTTTAATTTATGATATCTACAGGTGGCAGTGACCACTTACCATCAGGTGGGTTGCCTGCCAGCTTACCACCCATTTCAAGTAAAAAATTATATTAGAAGAAATGAAGGCAGATCTGTGTGTATGATCAATAGCTTACCTGATTCTTTATACCTAGTTTACCTTATAGTAATCATTTCGTTATAATAAAAAAAAATTAACATGAATGATTTTTTTTTAAATAAAATTTAGTTTTATATCATAGTTTTAAAGTTTTTAGGTATAGTTTAGTTTTTAGGTCTAGTTTAGTTTAGTATACTTATTATTATATGTTATTTAAGTTTTGAAATAAAAGTATTAACATAGACTCAAAAAAAAATGATAATTAAATAAATAACGCCCAACGATAAAAAAACATTAAGAAATAAATTATAATATTTTCAATGTTAAACTAATTTATACACTATTCATTAAACATTTCTAACTACAGCTTAGGGTCGCAATTCGAAAATTATGTGCATACTATTGTTATGTTTACGTTAAATAATATGTTTTACTTTAATTATCATAGACAACTTTTCAAATGGAAATAAAAAAAGATATTATTCTAAGATATAAAAAAAATAATGTAACAATCCAATGGTATGTTTATCACGCATTCTAACGGCTTTTCGATAATTCATTTATGAATAAATATTAATATCCGGATTTGTATAATTTCGTTTTTTAAACTAGTTCATCAGAACTGCTTGCAAATAAATTATCATCAAACCAGTTTAATCAGACGGAATGGAATGTCTATTTAACCAGTAACTGAGGCTGTAGTTTACAGACTCAGTTGTATGCTGAGTCGGGGCCTGTTCCTGACCTCATACAATATCTGTTATTTGTTTGTCTTTTTATTACATAAGTATACATAATTCGTTTTAGTTGTTTAATGATATTGTGTGTGTCGTGTAGGAATAAATGTATTTTCTTCTTTCTTTCTTTCTTTCTTTCCTATTTATTATTTTAACATAGTATTTATGTTATCTCCACAATCTTAAGCCTATTTATTGCTTTACTATAGAATAACATACATAATCATGCCTAAATCAAAAATTATTATATTAAGACCTACTTAAGTGTGAGATTTTATGACATGAAAAATATAATGCAGCTTACTGTTAGTTCGTTTGATGGCATTTAAGGTGGTACGTTACACTAGCGCGGGAAATTCAAATTTTCTTGCGTTGTTTTGCCGATAATAGCTTAATTACTCAACGTGATTACATGAAAACTAATTTTGCGGTAATAAATAGAATGTATCAACAAATTACGATGGATAGTATCTCCTAGATATCATTGGTTTAGCGACAAATGGCAATAAACAATTTTCTTCTCAGTTTTTCAGTCTATTGCCATTTGTCGCTAAATCAATGATAAGTAGGTGATACTTTTAATTGTAATTTATTGATACATTATATTTATTTGCGCAAAATTAGTTTTAATGTAATCACGTTGAGTAATTAAGCTATTATTGGCAAAAGAACGCAAGAAAATTTGAATTTCCCGCGCTAGTGTAACGTTCCACCTTAAATCGGGTGATCGGATGAAAATAATTGACTCTCAAACAACCCACAAATAACAAAAAACTACTGTTGGCGAATTTAAACCATAAAATAAATATTATACTAACATATTACATAGGTGGTACATTTGAGCTTGAAAAATTGCGCTTTGCGTTTTAATGTAAATGACTTGCTAATATTTATTAGAAACTATTTCTCGAAATGATTATCTACTAATAATGTCAGCACCACAATAAAACTATATTATCAAAAATACCACACAAGGTGTAAATTGTTTAAACACATCAAATTCTACATAAAACAAATGGCAGGCTTTTAAACGTTGTGTTTTAATATCTCTATAATAAATCTTGCTTTGGAAGGCTTTCGTAAAAACACAGTATTTTTGAAAATTATAAGCTGCTTATTGAGTGTGTAAGCGTGAGGCGAACTTTAGAGTTAGACAATCCAATGATTCAATGTCGTTTAATCTTGAAAAAAAAAATGGCCTAACATGTTATCTGAAGTACAGAATATTATGGTAATATATTATAAATAGAAACAACCGTTTGCCATCGATAATTCTGTTATAAAATATAGAAGGTTACCAAATTATTACTCTTTTCTTTAATGATTCATGCTTAGGTTTAATATTTTAGCAGATATTGACAGAATCAGATCAATACGTTCCGACTGTAGAGACACGGGTTATTCTAGGTGGTAGGACTTTACTGCAATGTTCGTCTAGGTAGGTACCACCGCTTTGCCAGTTATTCTGCCGCCAAGCAGTAGTGTGCAAGCACTACTGTGTTCCGGTTTGAAGGGCATAGTAGCTAGTGAAATTATTAGGCAAATGAGACTTTATGATCTGATCACACAGTCTAGTAATCTTATGACGTCCGCAGTGCAGTGTCACGCAGAACTATGTCGATTTAGAATTCAGAGTGATACTGCAATTTATTATAGGCAGCCGTGACGCTTAACATCAGGCAAACCACTAGCTCGTCAGGTCATTAATTAACATAAAAATAAAAATAAATCAGCTCCACACGTTCCCACAGCTGCCTTTTCTCACATTGAAGAAGATAAGATATAATCTACCACGCAGGCCATGTTCGAGTTGGTGGATGATACAGCATGCTCTCGAATTTAGTGATTCTTGAACGTGTTTTTTACGATCTCTTAAATTCTTTCTATTACGGGATCGTAGTCGAATTACTGTGACCAACTAGTTGGACCATGCGCCTTTACTAGGGGCAGTTGTTAAAATAGTTGGACTACAGCACCTTTTGGGAGCGCTGTTGTCCAATTAATAAAATAACTGTACTAAATAACGCAACAACCGTTACAAAAATTATTGGTTGTTTCTAAAGTATGCGTACCAGAAGACTATAAATACTGGAAGAAAGAAATAGTCAGAGGTAAAGTTGGACCACTGCTCCGTAATGCTTCTTACATCATAGTAAGAGTAACTGCAAATTCCGTACATATAATTTGAAAAACAGTTTTATTGGTGCAGGTCTGATAATTTGAATCTGAGGGTACATCAGTTGGGAAAACGCACGATCTACCGCTGATCCACGGTATATTTTAGCATACCAAACGGAAATACTACACCAGTAAAACTCTTTGGGACTACACTAAAATATTTATAAAACTGATTCCTTTTTTAAACTGACGAAGATTTTTATAAGTGTACATCGTGCCTACATGATAATAAATTGAATTTAATTGAAAATTGAATATTGTTACAATAACGTTATTTTACTCGTATATATTAATATCATTAAGGTACTTAAAAACTTGTCAACAACGTCATAAGCATTCTGCACAAGTACTGCATTATTATGATTATCTAAAAACAACATTTCTTATTTAACAGTTATTTTTATAACGCAAATGTATATTAAAATTTATGATAATTTTATTAGTATTTTAATGTACTAATCGTTAATGTACTACTATAAAATATTCCACATAATAAAAAGCCGAAGCTTACCAGATGGATGACCTCCTCACCATATCTTGGCATTAATTAGAAAATTTAAAAAATATTTTAACCTATAGTAGGTCTTCATAACGTGTTTGAAATAGCCATAATAATATCATGAATAATTCATAAAATTGCTATAAATCATACTTAACAAAATACCCGCATCATAGTAATATGTTTTACCACTATTAAAAATAACTGTAAACCAACGCCTACTATTATTGAAGATATTATGGTAGTTTATGGCGACAGCAAAGCATTTCTAGTAACGAGAACAAAACATAAGAAAATAAAAAAGCGTATGATTTGCAAACAAATAAAACATCACATATCAAAATCGTATCAATTATTTTGTAACATTCAAGTACAACATTCAATAATCCCGGGTAATTACCTCGAAAATTTTGCGGATGGCGACACCAGCCTGCGTGTAGCTTCCCATCATCCTGATAAGCGTAGTGTAGCTCGGGATTTTGTAGCCAAATGCCTCGGCTTGAGCGCCAGCTGTTAGAACGGGAATGCCCCAGGGGCCGGCGTACCGCGACACGGGCGCTATGACGTACTCACATCCCGGCCCAATGAACGCATCTGCAATATACACGTCTACTTATTCTATGAACCAAAACAATTTTTTAATTAAACAAATAAACAAACAGCACAAATAGGTATTTGAATAAAACATTCAAAACCTTCTTAATTGTTATATTATGAGAAACATGTTTATTAAACTTGACTTACCAGCTGACCCATTGACGTAAAATTCAAATGCTGCCAAAGGTCCTTCAACAGATGAACACCTGGTATCGCGGTAGTCCACCAGTATCGTCCATCCTGGTAATGGACCATCAGGCCTGGTTACAGCAGGCACTGCCATCTCCAGAATAGGTAGAACTTTCGCCAGGGAAAATACTTGATTCGGATCAGCAGGTAATAGGACTCCAAGCTTTACAATTTTCTCGTGAAATTGGTGTCTTTCTGGTCTTAAATTGAAGTTTATATTCTTAACAAAGTATGGACTCGATGCTAAATCGTGAGGAAATCCTACTGCATGTGTATCATCGTATACATTATTTGGCATTTCATACATAGGCGGAAAATCAGTAACGTTTTGTAAGATGATATCTTTACTCTTATCGAAATCATAGTATTTATTTAATTCTTGATCTTCTGGAGTCTTTTCGCTGTCAGCTTGCCTTTTAGCCGAAGCTCGACCTTTTCTCATATTTTTCCCATGCAGTTTTTCATCATGTCTATGTCCGTACCAAACTTTAGATTTATCTCTTACAACTTCTCGGCTTCTTAGGCCTTTGTATTCTTTATTAGCTATGTCGCTTAAACTACCATCACACTTAATTATCACATTTATAACACATAGATAGAAAACGAGGAATGAAAGTAACATTGGCACATTGGATCTTTTTGTTTTTTTAATCTTGAGTGCTTCAGCATTGTCCATAAGCTTACTAAGTTCCTCATCGTGTTCGTTTCGTCTCTTCCTGAGATTTGCTCTATTGACATACGGTCGTTCTTTACACCTCAAAGTCTTCGTTTTTTGAGAAGGGAGAATCGTAAAAACGATCTCCACCATCTTATGTCAAAGTTATGTCATTTTATTGGATTGTACGCCACATCGATAACCTATGAAATTTTTGTTTTAGTCTATTTTCCCGAATATATTCAGCGATGATCGTCGGTACGACATCAAACACTAATTATTATTGAGTTACAAATAAATGAAACGTTATAGACAGATAAAATTATTTGTTTCAATACAAAAATGTACCAGTGACCTTGTGTTTTAATCTAAATTTACAATACATGGCATTATGTACACAGTTTGAACCCAGAGAAAATGTAAAAGACCTACTTCCAATGACACGCTTACGTCTCAACATGGTGTTATATTGAACAATTCTCAAGATCAAAAAATTGATGCTTTTTAGGGTAATTCTATTGTAATCAAATTTTTCGTTTTTTCTTTACAAACTCCAACTGTTCAGTCGGATTTATGTCTTTTTATAATAATGCTGAAAAAACTAGAGTTATAACGTCAACCATTTATGAGCGTCACTATTTCATGAGCGTAACACATATTTATTTTTTTCATACACGTAAATCAATTATCCAAATAAAGATTCCTATGATTAACCGTGAAGTCCTAAAGATTGCGTTGAATTTATAGCACATAACACCTTCAATTTATCGACGTGTCTTTATTTATGACATAATTTTAAATATCTTTTAAAACGAGTATAGGCGTGACTTGATTAGAATTACGTTAAATAAATAAATGGAATATGAAATTACGGACGCAAGATAAAAAATTGATATGTCTATAAACACGAATACAGCTTTAAACCTATTTTTTATTTGTGCCATAATTATATTAAATCAAAATGTAGGCGTGCGACGATCTGTATTTATGGATATGTTATTATAGTTAACAAAATATGATACAGTAATTACAGTGATGTTCAATGATAGCACTAATTTGAAATCAGAAATAAACAGTTTTGCTGTAGCGATGATTTCACAGTTGCAGTGCATTTGCAATTTTAAAGTTCTGGGTGCATTTAATGACCAAGCGTGGCCCCTAACCTCAGATGAATGACTTCATATCAACAGCCTAAAGACGTCCACTGCTGAACATAGGCCTCCCCACTATATGGACGCTTATCATAGAGGAGAGTCATAATCACCATGCTTGGCAGGCGGCCTGGTGATCGCAGAAGATTTTAATGTACCGATGAACGACTTGACTATCACCATCATACTTTTAAATTAAAAAACCTCGATTAGTTTTGAGGAGAACCCCGTAAGCCATACATTATTTAAAATGTATAAACAGCTGCCGCTCATAATAATTATTAGGTACTTGAACAGACAAGGTCAGGTCGTTGCTACATAGATATTGTGGACGTTGAAATCTATAGAGGTTTTAGTAAAATACTTTGAGTCTCGACCACATACCTAGAATAATTTCGTACATCCTAAGTCTATGGTCTCTACTTTTATCTAATAAAGAGCATAACACCGCCTGTCCGTTGTCCGTGTGGTCTTGGTGTGAGAATGTAGGACCATCCCATCTCAAGGTTAAGAAAATATCCAAGAAATGAGCAGCAGCCTTCTCCTCAGTCTCCATTACAATTTACTGCGATCACCAAGACGCCAAGCGTGGTGATCATGGCAAAAACTAATTAGGATAGGCATGAGTAAATTAAAACTAACACAGATTATACAAAATATCGTGTTTGTAAGTAGTTATTGTGTTGTATCCAGAGCATCTACTACGATTCTTGTTGGAAATATTGAGAAACTTCATGTGTCTTATTGTCAGATTACACATTGAAAGATCCATCCGCACAACGAAATACGAAACTTTGAAAGCAGCGGATTAGAGTAAGCACATGGTCTGAGCTATGTTTAAAGTTTCAAGAATAGAGACTCATCGTGAAGTTGGCTTAAAAGCAATTGCCAAATGTATACCAAACAGACAGAAAATTAGATATACAGTAATAATAATAAAAGTAAAATAATAATAATAATCAGATAACAAATAAACAGATTGATTAATATTATTACCTTGCGATTCAGTTTAATAAAGTTTCAAGTCTCTTGCTCATCGGCAAGACAAACAAACTGACAAGAAAGTGAGTCAATAAAAACTTGCAAAATATTGTAACCAAATTGAAAATCCTTTTCATAGCTATTTATATATTCGTAGGCGTAACAAAAGGTTTTTTTTTTTATTTTGGCTTTACGTGAATTTAGCCAACTTTGAGCATAAATTTTCAGTTGAGTCGATAGAGAGCCGAGATCGGCTGAGTTGATTTACAGGTATAATCTGGTGTTTTTGTCTTTAGTTTCTGAAAATACACATTACACAAATTAAAGAAAATCAATTGACTATACTGTGGGTAAATATTAAAATTTGGGTAAGCCCAACCACAACAGATTAATTTTTTTGCTGTTGTCCCGCTATATCTAAATCATTAATTTCTGTAATAATGTCGTTATGTTTCAAATTCTTTATATCTAGTTTTTTTTTATCAAACGAACCATTACCAATAGAAATATTACCAATAGCTTCGAATTTATCGATCGCATAAAATTTTATTACTGTAATGAACATTGAAACCAAAAATATAGGTACCTATTTCTTGCAAAGCTATTTTGATCTGCTTTAATTAAGACTACTAGTTTTAAAAAAAATACTTCAGATCACTACATGATTGATGCCTTTAGCAGCGCAACCACATAATTACAACAATGATAAAAGATAAATATGGCATTATTTTATAGTCTTTCTAACTGTCCAATCAATGGCTTTATTAAAGGCAGGACCACAAAATTAATTACTAAGTATGAGTTATTACCGAAGATATCCCGGACGTCAGCCTGTACGAGATTAGAATGGCCCTCAAACAGCTTAAAAACAACAAGGCACCAGGTGAAGATGGAATTACGACTGAACTTCTGAGAGCGGGTGGTAGACCGGTACTTTTAGTCCTCCAGAAGTTATTTAATTCTGTCATCCTTGAAGGTACAACGCCAGAGGCATGGCACAAGAGCGTGGTGGTGCTCTTCTTCAAAAAAGGCGATAACACCTTATTGAAGAACTATAGGCCCATCTCGCTCTTGAGTCATGTGTATAAGCTGTTTTCGAGAGTCATTACGAATCGTCTCGCACGCAGGTTTGATGAATTCCAGCCTCCCGAACAAGCCGGTTTCCGAAAAGGCTTTAGCACCATAGACCACATCCATACGCTGCGCCAGATTATACAGAAGACCGAAGAGTATAATCGGCCGTTATGCCTAGCGTTTGTGGACTATGAGAAAGCCTTCGATTCAATCGAGACTTGGGCGGTGCTGCAGTCCTTGCAGCGATGCCAAATTGACTATAGGTATATCGAAGTTTTGAAGTGTTTGTACAGTAAGGCCACTATGTCAGTCCGACTACAGGACCAGAGTACGGAACAAATTCCATTGCAAAGAGGCGTGAGACAGGGAGACGTTATTTCTCCGAAACTGTTCACAAACGCATTGGAGGATGTTTTCAAGCTCTTGGAGTGGAAAAGATCTGGCATCAACATAAATGGCGAGTACATCACTAACCTTCGTTTTGCCGATGATATAGTCATAATGGCGGAATCGCTCGAGGACCTTAGCACCATGCTCAACGACCTCAGTAGAGTCTCCCAGCAGGTTGGTCTTAAGATGAATATGGACAAGACAAAGATCATGTCTAATGCTCATGTTCCACCTATACCGGTAATTGTTGGGAACGATACTCTCGAAGTTGTCGACAAGTATGTCTACCTAGGACAGACTGTCCAATTAGGTAGGTCCAACTTCGACAAAGAGGTGGCGCGAAGAATCCAACTCGGCTGGGCAGCGTTCGGGAAGCTTCGTCCCTCATCTTTTCGTCCAAAATACCGCAGAGCCTGAAAACGAAAGTTTTCAATCAGTGTGTGTTGCCAGTGATGACTTATGGAACTGAGACATGGTCTCTTACTGTTGGCCTCATTAGTAAGCTCAAAGTCGCGCAGCGAGCTATGGAGCGAGCTATGCTCGGTGTTTCCCTGCGAGATAAGCTCCGGAATGAGGAGATCCGCAGGAGAACTAAAGTGACCGATATAGCTCTTAGAGTTAGTAAGTTGAAGTGGCAATGGGCAGGCCACATCGCTCGTAGAACTGACAACCGATGGGGAAGAAAGGTTCTCGAGTGGCGACCACGAACCGGAAGACGCAGCGTGGGCCGGCCCCCCACTCGGTGGACCGACGACCTGGTGAAAGCCGCGGGGAGCCGATGGATGCGGGAGGCGAGCAGCCGCTCAAGGTGGCGTGCTCTGGGGGAGGCCTATGTTCAGCAGTGGACGTCTTCAGGCTGTTAATGATGATGATGATGATGAGTTATTTATATTTTATATTTTTCTTACTTTATTTTAATTAGAAATAAAGTTACCGTCTGGCGTAGCGTATATATATATATTGAACTAGTTGAAGTGGCAACGAGCTGGGTCCTTATTCACTATGACCATTTAGACACGTACTCTTCGACAATCTACGTGGAATGCTTTTGGGTTTTAATTCTATTCTGTATGCCATTGTCAAATTCGACAAACGCAACTAGGCTCATTATACGCACGTCAAAAAATAGAAAACATTGGCCACAAACAATCTATACGTACATACGTTACGTAGAAGAATAAAATTTTGTTATTCCTTGTCGTATTTCGTGGCGCGTTAAAGCCCACGTTTATGTTTAGAGCACGTTATGACGTCACACGTTATTGGCAAGGAATCTTATATAGCATAGCGATAAGGCCCCTGGACATTTTGCCAAAAATTTCATAATTTACATTCTTAATTTACATTCACAAGCACATGACGGGACACCCACGTGGCGCGTACGGCACCTGATCCTTCGTGCATCTTTATTGCGAGCAACTCACGTCCAGGATACGTTTGTGGTCATTATGACATGTGGTAAACTTATTCTAGAGTCATTAGCAACATCAGCCTGAAGATGTCCACTGCTGATAATATGCCTCCCCCATAGATAGTGCCACTTTGAGTGGCTGCTTGCCTTTTGCATCCGACGGTTCCCTCAACCTGTGGTTTGACCGTCTTCAGTAAGTTTAGTAGGAACCGGCCTACGCTGCTTCTGCGTGTTTAGGAGTAGAGACCACGAATTGGTCCACGTTTTGTTAATTACGTAAGATGCTCTGCGGCTAAATACATCCAAAGATATAACGCTACGCTAAAAATACATCTAAAGCTATGACAAACAAAAAGTAAGTGACAGCAACTGGAAGAGTAGAACCACATATTACTAAATATGTTACTACGTAGAAGAACCTTTGACTGTTAAATAGTCAAAGAGTAGATGATTTGCTGATGATGATAATGACGGTTACCACACAAATACAGTAATACAGAAACTTAACAGTAACATAAATGAAACTTGAAAAAAAACGATAATACATCAACTCTATAACGTTATTGACAATATGAAAATAGAGACGTCAAATTTTATATAGCCACTTCAGATTCCGTTCACGGTTGTCACGGTACAAATTACACACCAAAATTAGGAGGCTATGAGACGAATGTAAAATAAAGAATTGGTTTAAGAAATATTGTAGCACAAAAAAATTGTTTTCGGAGTGTTTTAGAACATAACAAATTCTAATTTTAGCATTCGAAATGGTATCCTGCTTAAAGAATTCAGCCACGTATTCTATATTCATAGTACGCGTACTATTAAATATTCTGTGGTCATATTTATTATAAGTCCTTACACAGGGAAAATATATTTATTTTCTACTAAATAGTTAATGTGTATAGATTCATTATTGTTGGTTTTTTTGTGACAACTTCGTAAATAGTATGATTGTTATTGGGATATTTTTCTGTAAATCAATTTAATTGACAACAAGGGATTCCCAGTTTGAACCATCGCAAAATAAACAATGCGTAGAAATATATTTTTAATAGAGTAAATAAGTATCTATTATATATTTATCTATCTGTCCGCAGTATGACTAATCTGGAATAATAATGGTTCTAAAGTTTTTGAGTGAGTCTTAATGAAAATTATAAATACAGAGTTATTAGTGTCATTTTAGACTAAAGTTAGCTTTTCAAGAATATAGCAATTATATTATACTAGCTGTGCCCCATGGTTTCATCCGCGGATAAAAAGTAGTATGTGTTAATCCAGTACATATATTCCAAGTTTCATCGAAATCCGTCCAGCCGTTTGAGCGTGAAGGAGTAACAAACATACACACATATACACAAACACACATACACACATACAAACTTTCAACTTTATAGTATTAGTGTGATTACACATCTCGAGTTTAAATAAAAATATAAGTAACACTCTTACATCCGTTCCGCACCGCGCTTCACCCCTCAGTTCATGTCTGCCCTTACCAAAAAACATACCTCACACTGTGAAGGCTAATCCCGGGATATAATAAGCTTAGGATATAATATTTATATTCCACAGTGAAAAACTGGCTTAATAGAAAAATAAACATGTCTGAAGACAGGATAATGTAAAACAGTATGAGCCCATATAATATTCGAAGTATCGTATAAATTTAATATTTTAATGTTTAGAACAATCATTTCAATTTCTGCAAATGATAGAGATACATAAACAGTAAAACAACAAAAGAGTTAGTAACTATATAGCTGTTTTATGAGACTGATGTATGTTTTTCATTTAAGTAGTTGTCTAGAGTATAATAACATTTTTCTGTAAAAAAAAGTTTTGAGTTTGCTGTGGAAAGTTGTGTCTATATTTTCGTTTGTGATATTTTTGGGAATTTTATAATATAGAGTAACATTCCTCATGTCAAATTATAGTATAAATTACCTTTTACGTTTAATTATTAATTAATTTATTCTGAAGCCAAACTTCAATTTGGTCTTTGCACTGTAAGTACACCTCAGTATAGGTGACATTTTGGTAAACAATACAGCGGTGATTTCAATTCTGTACATATTTAAAATTTATGCTAACCTAATTATAATTTATACATTCAAAAGTGATTTATCTGTCATATTCTACTAAAATATCATGTAGTGACATGGAACAAGCGGGAGAGGAATGCCAATACACCAAGAAAACAGCGTAGATCAGAAATATGCCAAAAACCGTTATAAACCTAGATGGCGCTTTTTTTTTTTTTTTTTTTTTGAACGGGCTAATGCTGTTGGTCTCTACCGACCTTTACAGCGTCACCGGGCAGGAGGGCAGGCGCTTAAGGCGCCCAACCGTTAAAAGTGGGAGACAACTAGCACAAGGGCACCCCTGGGGTGCGAGCCTCGGCTTGGGCCGTTGCCGGGATAAGAGGATCGAGAAGGCTACGTCCTCTTATCCCGGCAACGGCCCAAGCCGAGGCTCGCACCCCAGGGGTGCCCTAGATGGCGCTGCAAAATGAGCGGGCTATAAGTTGAGCGCAGATCAGAAATATGACGAAAAACCATTTTAAACCTAGATGGCGCCGCAAAACGAGCGAGCTATACGGCTAGCTATGGTGGGCTAGGATTAAAACGGTTATTTGGTATATTTCTGATCTACGCTTAACTTATAGCCCGCTTATTATGCAGCGCCATCTAGGTTTAAAACGGTTTTCGGCATATTTCTGATCTAGGTGGTTTTTTTTAGTGTATTGGCATTCCGATCTTCTCCTTATTCCATGATAGTCAATAATTATATTTCCAATATGGTATAACGTTCCATGCCGTGTAATACCATTACAATATACCTACAATAATAATTATTACCGTCCGCGTAAAAATTACAAGCATTTATAATAACATAATTATATAAAGGTTAATGTCTATTTTTAGATGCAAACGATATTTATTGAAACAAATAAGGAAGTACGAGTATCATGCACAGCGAGCTATGGAGCGAGCTATGCTCGGTGTTTCCCTGCGAGATAAGCTCCGGAACGAGGAGATCCGCAGGAGAACTAAAGTGACCGATATAGCTCTTAGAGTTAGTAAGTTGAAGTGGCAATGGGCAGGCCACATCGCTCGTAGAACTGACAACCGATGGGGAAGAAAGGTTCTCGAGTGGCGACCACGAACCGGAAGACGCAGCGTAGGCCGGCCCCCCACTCGGTGGACCGACGACCTGGTGAAAGCCGCGGGGAGCCGATGGATGCAGGAGGCGAGCAGCCGCTCAAGGTGGCGTGCTCTGGGGGAGGCCTATGTTCAGCAGTGGACGTCTTCAGGCTGTTGATGATGAGTATCATGCTATTTTTAGACTGCTTGTTGATTCCAACTTTACATATAATTAGTTATTCCAACTACCTTTTTTTTCTGCATTATCATTTTTATATTTAACTCTATTATATAAATTGCTGTTAGTATTATTTTATTAGGAAGCCTTTTGAAGTGCGAGCCTATAAAACCGTAGGGAGCCGATGTATACAAGAGGCAAGCAGGCGCTCAATGTGGCGCTCTGTGGGGGAGGCCTATGTTCAGCAGCGGACGTCTTCTGGCCGTTGGGTAGCTTGACTACACGAGATGGAAGGAGAATATTTTGACAGCTTCCATGGTGCGGTGGTTGAGCAGGTCGGCTCATAACTCGGAGGCGGCGGCTTCGATTCCCGCGACAGGAACAAGTATTTGTGCACAGGAAAAAAGCACAAATTACTTGTTCTGTGTCTGGGTGTGGTGGGACCATGGTCCTCGTAGTTCCTGGGTCCCTAGATACAGGGAATCCTAGTTAGGGTCCAGGAGCTATGTATGTGATCGTTTGGCGTTATTTATATATAAAAAAAAATATATTAATTATGTGATGGACGAGTCCAAGAAATTTTGTATAAAAGCGCTTTTAACCAGTTAGGTATGTATTTAACTTCAGCATGCATATTACGTAGGGGGGTGACCAGAGTAGGTACATGGGAAAGAAAATAAAGAAAAGAAAATAACAATGCACCCCCGTTCGCGATAAGGGGTGGGTTATAATGATAATGATGATCTCATAGTAAAGGATAAAGATTCGACAAAACGGAAACAAAAGAGCGTAGCCTCTTTTCGGGCCATTTGTATTACGACGGTATCCGGAAATGTTTCCGGTACAGGATTCCGGTACTTTATAAATTGTGTGTTAATTTGGAGCAAAACGTTTCCTTGTGCTACAAAGACACGGGAGACTACGTAACTTTCACAGCAATGCAACAGGTGAAATTTCATTCTTTATTTAAAAAAATTCCGTCATTGCTCATGCGCATACACTGCGTATTGCAATTTTCAATTCTATATTCGAAATATAGTCATTTCAATCGGTTGCGATCAACTCGTTGTGGTATAAATGCATTCGAAATTATAATTCCTCGTCTATCCACCGATATAGGTAATATTTTACGTTTACAAAATATACAGTCAAAAAATAAAAATCCATTCATTTTCTAAAATACCTCATCAAAGAATTAAAATAATTTTTATTATTTTCTTTCAACACTTTTATGTAAAACTGTAAGTTATTATATTAAAATACACGATTTATTAACTATCTTATTTATATACTGACTTTTTTATTGAGTTCATAAATATAATATATTTTGTAAATGTTTATAAAGAAATCCAAAATGGGGTTTTACGATAATGCCTAAACATTTGCGATCCATTCATCTGCCTCCATAAATAACAAATTTAAAATCGCTAGCCGAATCGGCTTCGTATTTTGAGAAATTTTCTAGTGCTGCAGGCTACTTGGATAAATTTACTCGATCCGGTAAGTAACTAACCAAATTACTTAACAAATCTGTTTTAGTCTATAATCTAGACGAAGAGGTCCATCAAGGAATATTACTTTTTCCGTTTCATTTCACACGAAAATTGTTAGCAGTTATTATTTTAAGAAAATTAATTACTCAGGTGTATACCTGATTTAAGTATTTAAATACTTGACTTTTGCTGAGTGAAAATTTCTCTAGGGTTGTTAACTCTGTCTAAAGTATTGTGAATATATAATAGAGCGTAATAATAATTCATAATTATTCATATCTTTTCAATTATAGGTCATCATAGCGACTGGTGACTCATGGCGTTACCAAAACATTCATCTATTTTTTTTAAGTTTGGCAATAATTATGACTGTCGTCATCAGCCCAATACGTTCCCACTGCTGGGACACGGGCTTTAAACACCACAGATAACTTGAAAAGTCATAAGTGCGGAGCGGGATTTGAACTGCGCCGGCTTGAAAGTCGCATGGGTTATCGCTAATCCACACTCGCTCTCTATAATACCTACAGTGCACCGAAAATACATAGGTACATTATGATGCTTCATTTAATAAATAATATGTAACTATGTTTTATTTTTCATAGTCATAAAAACAAATAAACGAGAAGTTTAAAAGTTACGAATTTTTGGCGTCAAAATTATGACGAAGAAAAGTAGTTATAACTAGAACTCATGTTCTACATTGAAATTGAAATTACTGGGCAAATGAGACTTAAGAACTGATCTCACAGTCTAGAAATTCTTTTTAGACTGTGTGATGTCTCTGGATGACGTGCGCAGTGCGCAGTGTCACGCGAAACTTTAATTTAGATTTCCGAGTGACACTGCAATCTGTAATGGGCGGCCGTGGCGCTTAACACCAGGCGAACGACAAGCTCGTCACGTCATTGGTTTACATTAAAAAAAAACATATTTTCAAAATATTAAGACGTACAAGCATAGATCATAATCTATCAAACGACTGACACTAAATTCAAAACATTTTATTAAGATTTAGGGGTGAAAACCGATTGCGTCCGAAACGCTAAAATATAGGTAGGTAAATTCACTTTTGGGCTCTATTATCTCTACCGTCTATAATACGTATGGAGAGCAGAGCGACGGCAATAAAATTTTCAAACACCGAGACGATCCTCTTAAATCAAGATTTCATAAAAGTTTTATAATAATTATCATATCAAAAATTAACCAACAAAAAAATTGTTTATTTTTTAAATATAATTAAGATTATGACTTCAAAGGTTAATGTTTTAATTCAACATCACCACACCTAAATATACCTTTTCACAACAACGATGTCATCATCATCATCATCATCATCATCAACAGCCTGAAAACGTCTACTGCTGAACATAGGCCTCCCCCAGAGAGCGCCACTTTGAGCGGCTGCTCGCCTCCTACATCCATCGGCTCCCCGCGGTTTTCACCAGATCATCGGTCCACCTAGTGGACCTAGTGGTCACCACTCGAGAACTATTCTTCCTCACGGTTGTCAGTTCTACGAGCGATGTGGCCTGCCCATTGCCATTTCAACTTGCTAATTCAAAGAGCTGTATTGGTCGGAACAACGATGTAGCTAGCTAATACCATTGCAGTTGACAACCTCTCATAACATCAATCAACAAGGGAAATCTAGGAAATAGTCAACGGGAAGGAGCTCTAAATAAACCTTGTACTACAGAGGACAATAAGGTCTCGTTGATATCCGCACCGCGCACCTGACACCAAGAATAGTCGCCCTATATGGGACGAAACGTGACGCGAATGAACTGGCAATGGGACATAAAAATGTCATTAAAAATATGCCTCTGGTTATGAAGTTGAAGGTCGCCTTACAATCCTTTGGATTGAATACCCTCCAATAATCCTTCAATCCTTTGGATTGAATATCCTCCCTTTTTAATGCTAAAATGGGCATAGGTTTGACAACAACTCACCGGTAAGTGACGAAGTTGTCTAAGGTGGAGCACGTTTGTCTTGCAAATCTAACTCATTATTCTAATCGTCAATAATTTTAAAACTTTATAGTTTTACCGCGTTATACATGCTTCGAAACCAGACAAAAAAGATATAATAACTTACACAAAAACACCGAAAACGTGTTTTGAAAAAAAAAAACTGAAATGTTAACAAAACGAATTAAATCCAAATGTGTCAAGTTGAATACTTGTGACCGTCGGATTCGGCCATGACTTTACCACATACATAAATTCTAAAAATAGAAACACAGATCTCCTCAATACACATTTGAATTATGCAAGAATTTCTTGTATTCGTTCTTTTTGTGTCATTTTATGGAACGAAAGACTTTTAAGATAACATATTCTTAGTTTAAATCGCTCTTAGGTCAATAGTACAATTTATTGCAGTGGTTTTATTTATTATTGGAGAAAGAAAACTAAAATTAGCATAACTTGTGTAGAGAGGGCGTTGACAGATAGTGTTTAATATAATTATTCGTATCACAAAACTACGTAGTAGCATGGAACAAGGAGAAGAGGAATGCCAATACACCAAGAAAACAACGTAGATCAGAAATATGGCTATATAAATTATAAGTTGAGCGCAGATTAGAAATATACCAAAAAACCGTTTTAAACCTAGCCCGCCGTAGCTACCCGTATAGCCCGCTATTTTGCAGTGCCATCCAGGTTTAAAATAGTTTTTGGGCATATTTCTGATCTACGCTTAATTTGTAACCCGCTCATTTTGCAACGCCATCTAGTTTTAGGCATATTTTTTTATCTACGCTGTTTTCTTGGTTTATTGGCATTCCTCTCCTTTTTTTTCCATGGTAGCAGGTATAGTTACTCGTAGGCACCTTAATCCATTCATATACCTACCTAACTAATGTTACACGTTCCAGTAACAGCCTATACTAATATTTGGAGCTACACTGTCGCCTTGTTTTCATATCAATTTGTGTATTTAGTGTTGACTTATAATAAGATCGAGTGTTTTAATGCATATTACAACGCATGGAAAGATAAGTATATGCCTATTAAATAAATAAGGTATCCCCAAGGAAATTGAATAGGGAGAACAATTCACTTTGTGTACGGTGGCGATTAAATAAAAGACATTATAAAGAATCTACGTGTGTTTTTTATCATCGCCATTATCACCAACACTCACAGAACGACCGACAAACTACTGCCAACTCTTACCGTTTGTTGCTCAACGTTTTGTAAAATATCTTTCATTGTAAAATCATCATTATTTCAAGCCAGTTACCTCTCCTTTTGCTTGAGAGCTATTCATTTAAGTAGATACGCAGATACGCTGCCGTACTAAACGGCGGGTTCTATACATAAGTCTCTATGATAAATCTCTCTGACGGAATGCACTCATAAGTGATATTATTTGCCACTACTAAAATAATTAAAAATTACCACCTGACGGGTTAAGGCGAAGGGTAAAACAAGGTATTTTTTGGCACGTTTCCTGGCGTTATTAGAGCATGTGGAGCGTTGAATTTAATATAATATCATGTAATTCATTCCATCAAGTCTTTTGTGGTGTCCGCAAATACAAGATTAATAAATATAACTCTATAGACAAAAATCGCAAACCTCCTTCATAAAATTAGAATGTTCCGATTTTACTGAGTTTTTAATGAATATATTTTTACAAAAAAAAAAGTGTATTCCCATCAAACATTCAGATGTTGTGATGGCTTCATAATTTTGAAAAATACTTTATAAACAAAGACATTAATTAACAACCGTAAAAATCAGTGATTTCGTGCGTTGTCTTTGTCGTAAGCGCCGCGCTGAAGTGCAGACTGAATTGTTATTTAAGACGACGACTTTAAGGTCGATTTTTTTTATGAGATTGAATGACGTGACGAGCTAGTCGTTCACCGTTTACTAATCGTTCGATGTTTCTTTGAACGGATTTTGACCTGCTTATTTGGTCCTACCCGTCATCTTAACACGTAATTTTAATTTCAAAGCATCGGGCGAAGTTTTATTCTTAATTTTGTTTTAAAATGTTCTTTGTAACTATGCACATAAACTGCGAAACAAAACTGTCAAATTCGTAACAATATTAGTTTCAATCGTTAGTAATCGAGTTACATGATCGCCTAGCTGATCGCTAGTAATAATTATGTCATAAGATTATATATATGATAATATGTTTGACAAAGGGTGATTTTCATTGTGTGCGTAGTTTTACTTTGCATTAGAACAAAGATTGTGCGGCTAATCAATTATGATGATTTATTCAAAAATGTATTAATATTAATAACAGGATATCTGAATAATTTAACTAGGTAGTAGTTACGCCACTGACAGGTTCATAGATTAAATCATAAATAATAATTTGAATGGAATTTATTGATCACTAAATCATACGCGCGCTCTTGAATTGATCAGATGATGGTTCTCCAAATGTTTTTTGCAGTGCTAAATGTGTTATGTGGAAAAATTTGCGTGTTTAAATTATATTGCTACACTGGTGTTTAAATTATATTGCTTAATCAAAAAATATGAAATTAAAAAAAAAATTAAAATTTAAATTGTTGATGGTTGATCCAAAATTTTAAATTTGAATTTAGCAAGTTGAAATGGCAATGAGTCGGCCGCATCACTCGTAGAACTGACAACCGATGGGGACGATGAAGAAAGGTTCTCGAGTGGCGACCACGAACCAGAAGACGTAGTGTATGTGGGCCGGGCCCACTAGGCGGACTGACGATCTGGTGAAAACCGCGGGAAGCCGATGGCTACAGGAGGCCAGCAACTGGTCAAAGTGGCGCTCTGTGGGGGAGGTCTATGTTCAGCAGTGGGCATCTTCAGGCTGTTGATGATGATGAAATTAATTGTAATTATTTAAAAAATACAAATTTACATACATAGATAATAGTGCGGATGATGTGTACCTACTATAAAGCTAGAATCATCAATGATGAATAAAATAAGACTATTGCATTATTCAAATCGACCAAAGGTACCAATCCTGATTACGCGCCCACTACACTACGTTAGACGCAGGTGTTATGCTTTAGCTATTTTAGTTTTTTTAGTTCATTGCTTTGGATTTTATCTCGAATAACATGCTCATTAATTTCATTTTTTAATCAATGAGATTAATTTAGGCATTGGTTTGTAAAAAATGGATTACATGCTATTACTTCCTTTTTTTGCTCTATACACATATCATTACATAATATTTTTTTGTTACAGAGCGCCGTCCCCATGCATTATTAGCACTTACAGAGATAATATTTAAATAATACTTATCTTAGACTGCCAATGCTGTCATTTTTGATTTTATTTTGTATGAACATCCCTTACATAGTAATCATATAGTATGCATATAATCATGGAACAAGGTTCGTGTGACACTGTTACTGTTATGGGCGGCCGTGACACTTAACATCAGGTGAACGACTAGCTTGTTACGTTATTTATTCTCATATGCTAATGCATCAGGAAAACAGCGTAGATCAAAAATATGCCTAAAACTAGATGGCGTTGCAAAATGAGTGGATTATAAGTTGAGCGCAGATTAAAAATATGCCAAAAAACCGTATTAAACCGGATGGTACTGCAAAATGAGCGGGACGGGTAGCTACGGCGGCGGGCTAGGCTTAAAACGGTTTTTTGGCATATTTCTCATCTTCTGAGTCAATCAATTTTCAAATTTATAAATAAATAAATAAATATGTGTGGACATTTCACACAGCGCCATCTAGCCCCAAACTAAGCATAGCTTGTACTATGGAAACCAGATAACTGATACAATACTTAGATACTTTTTGTTTGTAAATACATACATAGAATACAATATAACACCCAGACACAGAACAAACATCGATGTTCATCACACAAATGTTTGTCCCAGGTGGGAATCGAACCCACAACCTATAGTTCAGAAGGCAGAGCTACTACCAACTGAGCTATCAGGCCAGTAAATTGCAATTATCCTAAAACTTTCATGTGTAACTTTCATGTCTATAATTAAATGGTACTTATAAAGATTTCTACTTATAGCTCACAAAGAAACCTAGTAAGTAATGACATGGGTTTGTAATTGCAATGCTACGTACCTAAGTTGTCAGTTACTTAGCAATTACAAACTCATCATAGGTATTTTTTTCTAACAATCACCTATGCTAGTCTTAGATTAGCTTTCATGCTTCGGGAAGTATCTTAAAGATTGTTTTTGATATACCGTCAGAATTAATAATTTCATTTCACATACGTATCTCATATTTTTAATAATGATCAGTGGTGACTAATTATAAATGATATTGTTCATAATAGTTACTTTTTTATTGATTTTTTCTTATACTATTTATTAAAATAAAGGTTAAATTTATAAAATTATATGTTATAAGTAATTGTTAATGTTAAGAATTTTATTTATCATATTTTTTTATTGTAAGTTTCATTTTTCATAAATTTTGTTATAATCAACCTTCATGATTTTATAGTTCAGAATGTTTTTTATTCATATTTATCAGGTAACAAAATGACAATTTTCAGTTAGTGTAATCATTACGGAACTATGCGTAATAAAGAAAATTAGATATAGCAAAAGTATGTTAAGGCACATTATCTAAAATGACGTTTATATGTAATTTTTTATTTGTAACAAAATTATGATAAATGATTTAATGAGTTTCAACAGTGAACCATTATTTTTACTCGATGCCAGGCAATCGTGTAACTAGACTGAAACCAATTGAAAATCAAATTGTATTCACAATTTCAATACGCAGTTTATGTGCTCAGACATAGAAATATTTATATTAAGAAGAGGATTTCACGCGTTGTGGCTTTCAAACTTGCGTATCAACACAGCAGATTTCGCATCGTACGAAAAAGTTATCAATGTGTCCATAAGCTTAGCAAAAAAGCCCTAAGTCTATGATTGCGTCAATATTTACATACAATCAGGCATATAAATTGAAGACTGTGTTTGTCTTACTACCTCGATTAAAAAACGCAAAATGGGCGCCAATTCTCTGAAAAATTTAATGAGCTGAACTTTAATTATGGCCAACAGTTATTGACAATAATCATGAATCTAGACGGTAACATTTTAGATATAAGTTATAAAATTATCACCACCATCGTTCACTTTCATAATCGTATTCCTAATGTTAGGTTCATTACTCACTTCCAATAAAAAGTATTTACTTGTAACACCGCTATATGTTAACAAAGATTAGCTATTAACATCTCAGACGTTAGGCCTATCAATGCCAACCCCCAATCAATTGATCCTTCGCTTAATTGATGGACTGTAATTGAGTTTCGGGACGATATCTTTGGAAGAACAGTAAGGATTTTCCGCAAAAAGACAATGTAATGGAATTCTATTTTTATAAATTGGTTGCATTAAAGCGTTAAGTCAAATTGCATTAAGGTGAAAGGTGGACCCAGATAAGCAGGTCCAAATTCGTTCAAAAAAACAGTCTGCACTTATGCCAGAGACAACGCACGAAATGACTGATTTTGACGGTTTTTAATTAATGTCTGTTTGTATATTTTTCAAAGTTATGAAATCATCACCAAACATGTATGTTTGTTGGGAATACCCCAGGTTTTTCCATATCTTCGATAGAAACTCAGTGAAATTGGAACATTCAAATTTTTGAGGGAGGTTTACGATGTTTTTCTATAGCGTTATATTTATTAATCTTGTATTTGCGAACATCACAAAAGACTTAATGAAATGAATTACATGGTAAATATATTAAATTCAAAGCTCCACATGCTCTATTACGCCATGAAACGTACCAAAAACACCTTGTTTGCCTACCCTTCGCCTTAAGTCGCGAGTGAATTGGTATCTTCTAGGCAAGCATGTACCATCTTAGACCACGTCGTCACTTTCCATCAGGTGCGATTGCAGTCAAATGCAGGCCAATTTAGTTATAAAGAAAAGGCATCAGGTGATTTTATGTAATTTCATGTAGCTCGTAAAGTGTTTTTCTCACCTAGTAAGTCCTAATACAATATTTTTGCATGCATATTATTTTCGCATCAAAAACAGGAAGACTTCCAATTCTGAACATAGGTCTCCCTCATAAAATGCCACTTTGGACGCTTATCATAACAACATACACGTTAATTTAATTCAAGATAATTTCATTTATTTTGTAATTCTGAATCTAGGTCGAACGATTTAAATAGGTAGGTATGTGTCTTATGGGCGAATCGATTGTTGTTTTTGGGGGGGTTTTTAACTTCCACAAACAAGGTTATTTAGGTTAGTTTTTATCGCGTTCTTACTTACATTATGATATTGGTGATGACATTGATATTACAGTTTAATAACACCTATGGAAATTAAACTAAATAGGTATTTATGTCGACTAACTTTCATCAAAGTCAAAGTCATTCATTCAGTCATTCAAAAGAAAGGGCATAAAACAACTAAGACAGAGTAATTGTAAGTATAGCAGTTATTCAATACATTTTGTTTTATGATATGACAAGAGATTCTCGAGCTACATTACATTGTTTTCTGTTCACTTGAAGAGAACAAATAACCGGCCAAGTGCGAGTCGGACTCGCGAACGAAGGGTTCCATGCCATTATCTATCCCTACCATCTAGTATTGAGTAGCAGTACTATATAAAGCAGCGCCATCTATCTAAATACCATCTGGTAAACGAGCAAAAAATCACGTTTGTTGTATGGGGCTCCCACACAACAAACGTGATTTTTTTGCTCGTTCAAATATTTATTGTATTCTATTTTTTAGTATTTGTTGTTATAGCGGCAACAGAAATACATCATCTGTGAAAATTTCAATTGCCTAACTATCACGGTTCATGAGATACAGCTTGGTTGCAGACATATAGACAGAGAGACAGACAGACAGAGAGAGAGACAGACAGATAGACAAACAGACAGTCGGACGGAAAGCGGAGCCTTAGTAATAGGGCCCGTTTTACTCTTTGGGTGCGGAACCTTAAAAACAATGTAATGTTGTAGCTCGTAGGACCGACCGGCAGGGTAATTACGTAAAATTTGCAACAGCAATGCGACAGCAGTAGCAAAGCAACAGTAGTAGCGAAGCATACATGCTCGACACCACTAATGATGTATGACAGCAATCACCGCGAGATTTACGCCTGTCGCAAACCTGTTGCGAGTTAGGTAATAAGGGGGCCGTTATATCCTTTTTTGTTATTACGGAATACTTCATACTGTTTCCTTTATGTAGTGCGGCTGCACGTGTTATCCGACCAATTAGATTACCCAAGTTGTGGTGGGTTACGGTGATACTGATAATGTTATTGCTTATGTATTAAGTTCATCATCATCATCGTCGTCAACAGCCTGAAGACGTCATAGGCCTCCCCCACAGAGAGCGCCACTTGAGAGGCAGCTCGCCTCCTGCATCCATCCATGTGAAAACAACGGGGAGCCGATGGCGGCTCCCCGTTGTTTTCACCAAATCGTCGGTCCAGTAAAAACATCATAAGTTACTATAATTTTATTTTAATTTTCCATGATGATATTATCCTTCCTATCCTATCCTATAATAAACTTTTTATTCGCGGGTAAAACCACGGCACGTAGCTAGTAGATAACTATAATCGTAACCTTGTGAATTTGTTAGTTTATGTGAATTTCAAATCAAAAACTGATCAATCAGGACAAAATTGTTAAAATTGTGCATGCAAATTGCTTATACTACCGCGGTACCAAGACCATTTAGTAGGTCTACTATTTGAGTTTGAATTGGTATATTATCCCGAAAGGGGGTAAATCTACTACCCAAGGTGCACATCTTCTACGACTTTTCTAAATTAATAATTTTTCATTGAAGAAATACCATCTAAAGTTTACCCTATGAAGATCGACGAAGATAACCCTAGCGCCGCTGGGTGGTTGAACTACATCCTTGACCGAATGCACTTAAATGAGTTTGACGATCTGTGCTTAGGAATGTATTTGTTTATTTATTTTAGTATCTTGTTCAAACTCAAAAACTCAAACTCAAATTCTTTATTGCAAATAGGCTATTTTTAGCACTTTTAACTCTCGAAGCGATCGCACGAGCCATTACATGAGTAGATTTATTTTTTAGTATGGAGGTTTGTAATCACGCAGTTTCAAGTAAGGCTCTCACATCTTGTGAGCTATCATGGTCCCTTTCGGGATAACATACCAATTCAAAATCACCTTGTATAGATAGATAAATAAACTCTTTATTGACACCAAGGCACAGATATCTACTATACTAGTCAAAGACAGATAGGACAGCTCTATATGATCGACAATTAGTTCCCGTGTCTCCACGAAACGCTGGTGTCGCCATAGTGATGTACCTAGCTCCATATTCAAATATCGATATCGATACCATAGTGACGCGCCACGCCAAAAAAATATCGACATGGAAGTTACATAGGAAGTTCTTATTATTATTTTAACCTATTACGTTTTAATACTACAGGAAGATGAAGCACCCGCTAATAAGGATTAAATGAAACAAATGAGACTGAAATAGCTTTTATTTATTTTTATTTCTTAGCCTAAGCTTTGTATTTTTACTGCCATTTTTAGGCCATTTTTTGGGTTGAAACCATTTTTATTTTAATTATTTATTTTTGCTATTCAAATAGAGTTTACTCACCAGATAAGCTCAAGGGAATCCCGTGCAACACTTCATTTGCAGTGAACAAGGATATCCATGCAGAAGACGGTTACCCATCCCATCAAATTGGGGGTATATCAAAGTGATTTTGGCGAACACGTTTGTTCACTAAGACAGGCCACTGAGCTCAGTATTTGTAGGAATCAGAAAAGACAACCATGATTCTCGTAATTTATCGTCCCTTGGGATACTTAACAGGCGATGAGTTTTATTAGTTGCAAGCTTCAACATGACATTTTCGCGTCGCCATAGTGTTGATCAATAACCATAGTCACTGCCCATGCTCAACTGATTAAGATAATTGGTATATAATTTGAAGTTAGAGCGATGGTAGCAGAGCAGTAACATGTGCACTTCGCAATCTTACGGCACCAGGTTCGATCCTCGGCCTTGCACCGATGATTTATCTAGTAAGTTATGTGCAGTTTTCGATGCCATCCGTGCCTCCGAGAGCCGTCGGTCCCGGTTGTCATAAGACCATCTATGGCAATCGTTACGGGTAGTCAGACGCCTGATAGAATCTGATACCAGGTCTAACCATCCTTGTTACTGGTTTCTTATGGGTTGTGAGATCAGATGGCAGTCGCTCAGGGCCAGATCTTGTATAAGGGCAATTTGAGCTTCAGCCCAGCGCGCCCTGGAGATAAAGGGCCCCCAGCCCCCACTGAAATTTAACGGGTCTTATCTAGATTTACTTACAAATGTGCGAAACCTGAAACTATCAGGATTAACGAAAAACAAGAACAGCTGAGAATTAGGCAAACTCACGGTCCGATCCTGTAGTCGCTCGTGTAATTCTGATAGCTTGCCGCTACAGATTAGACTGGGAGCTTGGGAGCCGACCCCAATAACAAATGTGAAATGGGAAAAAGGCAAAGAAGATGATGATAATGATATATTAATTTGAAATTATACACAAAAAGCCAGAAAAACTACGAATTATACCGATTAATTAGGTTGTGTTATGTACATAATTTCCATGACAACAACACAATTGACTTTTGACATTATAGAAGTCACTTGATGCAAAGAAAATGTCGGAATGCGTGTGACACGAGCGTTTCGTGGAGACATCGGTACTAAAGCTGACCCGGGCCTGCACCAAGGTAACAAAACACAAAAATTGGGATACAACACGTATGAGTAGGTTTTTTTTTCTTATATTTTGGCTCCACACACAGTGTATTTAGCTAGTGTCAAGTATTGCAATTTTTCATCGCGTTATAGAATATTTCGTAAAGTCAAGTCTTAGTTACAGTCTGGGTAATCATAGTCCAGTCTAAGTCAGGTAGTCGTACTCCAGTCTACGTCATGCCCTAAAGTGGTGGCAACTTTAACTAGAACAAACTACGTTCACCACATTTTATCACTTGCACACACTCATGCTCGTAATTCAGCACTTAATACGTAAAACGCCACCAATTTTAAACATTAACACTGAAAAAAGACACACTGGGCAATGGCTTTGTAAAAAAATGCAACGAAGTGAACTTTTCCGCATTCCCGCCAAACCTCTTATGAGTAGGTTACAACTATGGGCGGTCTTACCGCTAAAAATTATACGATAAAATAGACATTACACACCGGAAAAATAAAAGATGCCATGTAAAAAGCAGCTAAATCATAGATAAAACTGCTACAAGGTTTTTTGTCAGTAATGATATCAACCAAATTGAATGGATTTATCATCATCATTAGTTTCTAAAGAGATGGCGGTATCAAAAAATTATAGCGGTCATTTCAACCGTAGTAAAAAAAACAATGTGCGGATAAAATATAGATAGGTAATTGTGATTGATATGGTCGCATGTTATTATAATTTATATTGCTTACCATATTTGTTGGAGACATGGTCTCTTACTGTTGGCCTCATTAGTAAGCTCAAAGTCGCGCAGCGAGCTATGGAGCGAGCTATGCTCGGTGTTTCCCTGCGAGATAAGCTCCGGAACGAGGAGATCCGCAGGAGAACTAAAGTGACCGATATAGCTCTTAGAGTTAGTAAGTTGAAGTGGCAATGGGCAGGCCACATCGCTCGTAGAACTGACAACCGGTGGGGAAGAAAGGTTCTCGAGTGGCGACCACGGACCGGAAGACGCAGCGTAGGCCGGCCCCTCACTCGGTGGACCGACGACCTGGTGAAAGCCGCGGGGAGCCGATGGATGCAGGAGGCGAGCAGCCGCTCAAGGTGGCGTGCTCTGGGGGAGGCCTATGTTCAGCAGTGGACGTCTTCAGGCTGTTAATGATGATGACCATATTTGTAGATGGATGTATTCGAAGAACTTTTTATTTAGTTAGTATGTTAAAATTAAAGTGCATTAATAAATACCCTATCAATAATTTATATATACATACTAGCTGACCCGCCCCGGCTTCGTATGGGTTAATTACTTTTATGCCTTATCCCAGTCCAAAGGAAGAAAGAAGCGAAGGGGGAAAAGATTAGCGAAAAGGATGAATGGGTGAAACGGTGATGGAGGCAGGTGGGGCTGGTGGAAAATTAAGTACAGATTTTAACTTTCATCCCCTCTCTCGAGGGAACCGTGCTGAATTTTGGAATGAAAGTATCCTATAATCTACCTTGTAATATGAAATCAAATCATGCCAAGTCTCATTTGAATCCATTTAGTAGTTTCGGCGTGACGCTCAGCCAAGATACGGACAGACTGACAAAAATTTAAAAAATTACAGTTTTGGCTTCAATATCAATTATTGAGAGCCCTCCATAAAAAAAATTCAAAATATCTTCAATTGGACAGAAAACTGCACGCGCACTTTCTATGCATAACACTTGATAGGTTTATATCAAATTATTAAAATATCTCATGCAGTTCGTTCACTATCTGTCTTATTATAAAAACAATCCTTGCAGGACGTTAAAAAACGCTCTTTCATCATGACATGAAGCAAAAAATTGTTACACACTTTTATTATGCTCCAACCACAAAGTCTTATCGAATACCAATCGTTTTGAAATGCAGCTACAATGACTGAGCTGATTATATTATATGAGATAAAAAAGTGTTGTAATCTATATCCAAGTGTTAAACTTAAGTAGTAATCTTAACATACCTAATTGAGTTGCGGTATGCTAGTTCTAATAGCTAAAAATAGACGTATTTTTTGCTACGTCCGCTTGGTCCGCTTAATATTTCCAAATGATAGAGAGAACCTGATATTCGTCAAGCTTTGCACGTTAATATGAATGCCATAACAGAAGGCAATTATGTAAATCAGGTATTGGGAGGGCCATAAACAATATAACATCATAATCTGTAAATTGTTTTATCCAGCGGCTTTGCCTAGAGTGCTAAAATGCACATTGCACATTGTGGCACCGGATTTCTACACTTGGGATAACATAAATTCATTTTTAATTCCATTAAATTAGAGATGCCCCACAGGTGTTATTTTAACTTATTTTTATCACTAAAAAAAATTCTTTTTTATCCAATTATTTTTTTGGTAGCTCTCATTCTGAAACGGATATGATTAAAATTTTGTATACAGATTGCGTACTTTATTAAGATCAACATAAAGGATAGGTATGCATATATATTACTGTTGAGCAGTTGTCAACAGTGTGTTCTTGGAAAAACTCAGGAAAACCTGTCCGAGTAAATGACAACAATATGCTGGACGAGTTATTCCCACAGGAGCATCCATTTCAATAGGCCATGCTCCCGTACCTGTATACTTATTTATTTATAGTTAACAATATTAATAAATTGTTATATTTTTATAATATTAATAATTGGTCCAATTCATTACAGTGTTTGTTTTTGGGTTTTAAGCCCAATTAACAATTGTATTATTTATGATAATAAAAATCGCAGTTAGTGAAGATTATGTTTTACATAATTTAATAAAAATATTTTGGATTTTTTTGTACCAATTTATTTTTTTACGTGGTATTGGGTTCACAAATCATTACAATATAAAGAAATAGTTTAGAACAATCAGGTGAAATTTTGTTTAATATTTTTATTACACAATTATATAATAATCTCGTCTCCCGCGATTGTCTGTAACAACTAGATAAAATAATATTATAGACCAATTTTTTCCACGTTTCTATTTTATCTATGAATAGGTACCTATATGAAGTGAAACAGATCCTATTATTACCTGGGTTAGATAAAAAAAAACTGTTTATTCCTTTTTTCTTCACAGTGGACCATCAGCCTTCATCATCATCATCATCAGCCTTAAGACGTCCACTGCTGATCAGAGGCCTCCCCCAGAGCGCGCCACCTTTAGCGGCTGCTCGCCTCCTGCATCCATCGGCTCCCCGCGGCTTTCACCAGGTCGTCGTCCACCGAGTGGGGTCCAGCCTTAATAGTATTACAATATTCATATTTCAAAAAAAATTATGACGACATAAAATATATTAAGTGTCTTTTTATCACACACTCTATGATTTGATAGATGTAAATACACTATTTTAGATATAGAAATCGTATTTATTGAAAAACAATAAACAAAATATAATATTATATTTTGTCATAAACTTTAATAAAAAATGCAAAATGCTCAAATTATGCTTGAAGCACATAAAATATAACGACATGTTAACAGATTTGCATGTTTAACAAACTGAAGAAAAATTAGACTTCATAACGAATAGGTAATAACTCTAACATGTCGTGCACATCTAATGTATTTCATGAATTTATGTTGAAAGATTCCATGTCGACCTATGTTTATGGACCGACTCGTATTAAACATGTTTTCGTTTTATAGAAATCTTTAGACGTCAATACATGGAAAATATTGGATTTAATATTGCGTTATTATTTATTATGTGATAATATTAATAATATCGCCATGCGCGTTTTTGATGTCTGTGACGCAGATTTTTTTGCGGGAACTCGAGCCGCCACGCTCGGCACTTTGGGAATAATCGTTCCTGTGCCTCTGGTGTTTGTTTTTAAAGCATAAACTCTATGTTTCCGGTTACAGGAACGAACAACGCATCCGTATCCGCATCGTTTTATGTCCAATAAAATAGTAAAATAATTAGCCAGGAGCGTGCAAAGTTGTCTCAGTCAAATAAATCTATGTTGTTCAGCGAAATATTTATTTCTACGAAATTAAAAGCGACGACATACTACTTTTTTGTTTTATTTATATAAAATATATACATTCGCATCTAATGACATAAAAATATCGACACAGACAATTAGCCAGAACGATTTTTTTTAAACTTCAAATATTACGGCCGAAGAAAAAAAAATGTCAGCTGATTTTAAACTTTTTTTTTTCTTTTAAAATTGCATGGGGGGTATTTTGGGGTTGCTAGGCGTAGGAAATATATTTCTACTACGACGTACACCTCAATTTAGCAGAAAAAAAGCACCATTTTTAAATTTTTGCCGATATAAAATTATGAACAATTCTTCGCAACCATACCATACAACCAGTCCATACTTCAAAAAGCGTTGGATTTTTCGCGCACTAAATGGACCAACGAAAGCGACGAAGGTGAAAATTACGAAAAGCTGTTAGATCACAAAATAGTAGTTAGATGCAAGAGACAAGTTAGCCGATCAAATTACGTCGGGCGTTCCATGGGCCTATCGAACATGCATAGTTTTGTAGTGGAAGGAACTACAGTTTTATAATATCAATGTAGATAAAATATCTAATACTTATGTAAGTATTAGATATAAATTAGTATTAGATTGTTTCCAAACAATAATCTTATCTATGCTAATAATATTATAATATTATGGGGAAGAAAGGTTCTCGAATGGCGACCACGAAACCAGAAGACGCAGCGTAGGCCAGCCCCCCACTAGGTGGACCGACGATCTGCCCCCGTATTGTGTAACTCAATCGTAATCGATGAATGGGCTTCATTTGGTCATTTCCGGTTGTGTAAAATCCTCATCCAACGGTATTATGGTCCCTTAGGCGGAGAACTGAATAGTGAGAAAATACTAATGGATGGAGATGTTACACAATGCCAACCTGCCGGAAATGACGAAATTAAGCTCATTCATCGATTAGGATCGACTTAGACGGTAGCCCCACTGGTCAGAACCACGGGGAGCCGATGGATGCAGGGGGCAAGCAGCCGCTCAAAGTGGCGCTCTTTGGGGGAGGCCTATGTTCAGCAGTGGACGTCTTCAGGCGGATTATGATGATGATGAATATTATGTTATGCTGTCTCGTGACATGGTGATAACATTATTGAGCCAAGAATTGTCCTGATAAAACTAGCTGTCGGATAAAAAGTACACTAAAATTGGTCTATCCAGATACAGATTAATCAAAATACAGGTGTGAATCTTTTTATTTTTGCCGTTGTTAGAGAGTATAGAAAAAAATAACAATGGGCCGCACAAAACTATTGGTGGAAGCGGCAAGCGGTATTCAACCAACAACAAGGTATCTACAAATAAAAAAAAATAGAAAAAAAAAAAAAAAAAAAAAAAAAAAACGCGGTATATAAAAATAGTGTAACCAATAATTAATACAAACATAAATAACGAAAAGTTTAATAACAGTCGGTCAATAGCCACATAAACTAATATAATATAATAGTTCATTAGAAAATTTAACATCGTTAGTTTATGTAATTATTTCTTAATGAAAACAATAAATTTTACAAGAGATGTCTGATTTTATGTATTAAATTTTAATAAAAATGCTTTATGCTAAAATTGGCTTCGAAATGAATAAGGATATCAACTTTGAGATGAATGTTAAAGTTTTTTAGATAAATACATGCTGCAACTATAATTTCTTAAAAATTATGGCCTAATCTAACCGTTAAAGGTATATCGAAATTCAGACGTTCTCTGCTTGGTGTTGAAATTGAGATTATTTAAAATTTAGTTTGTTATTTTTAGTTTTATATTTAGTTTTAAAGTTTTTAGGTGTAGTTAGTTTTTAGGTCAAGTGTAGTATATTATTATAAATTATTTAAGTTTTTATGTCAATTAATGTTACAACATTTCAATTTCTAAGTCTAACAGTTTAAATAAGATAATGAATTTCTCATATATATTTATGGAGTCATTCTTTATAATTAAAACTAGTTGCGCCCCGTGATTTCACCCGCGGATAAAAAATATCCTATGAATATCAGTATTCAAAATTTCAAAAAAATCCGTTAAGTAGTTACCGAGATAGAAGGTAACAAACATTCACGCACACAAACACACACAAACTTTCGCATTTATAATATTAGTAGGAAGGATAGGATAGAGTAACTAATCAATGATGAGTTTTCGCGGGAGGAACGTGGAAAAGTTGAGTCGTTGCATTGTATTATTTTTCAAAACTTGTGTTATTACCAGTGTTAATGTTTAAAATTGATGGTGTTTTACGCATTAAGTGCTGAATTACGAGCATGAGTGTTAGCAAGTGATAATATTATGATGTGATGAAACGTGGTTGTTCTCGTATTGCTTCCAAAATTCCATAGAAGCTACTAGTAACGTTGCCACCACTTTACTAGGGCATGAGTTAGACTGAACTATGACTACCTGTCTAAGACTAGACTATGACTACCCAGACTGTGACTAATACTCGTGTCTGGGTGTTATATTGTATTCTATGTATGTATTTACAAACAAAAAGTATCTAAGTATTACATCAGTTATCTGGTTCCCATAGTACAAGCTATGCTTAGTTTGGGGCTAGATGGCGCTGTGTGAAATGTCCACACATATTTATTTATTTATTTATTTATTTACCTGAAATATTCTATAACACGATGAAAATTACAATACTTGGCACTGGCTAAATAGACTATATGTGGAGCCAAAATATAAGCGCAGTGACCCAAAATGAGTCTTAGCCTCCGATAATAATTGCCGCCACTAAAGTGTAAGTTCATATTCTAAAATTATTTTATGTCAACGATGGGCGCGATGAGCAAATCGTTCGTCTAATGTTGAGTGTCATGGCCGCCCGTTAACAGCTGCATAATTTGTAAGGCAACACCTAGTATGAGCGAGGAGCGGGTAAAAGCATTTATTTTGGACCGCAATACTCGAGTTGAATGACATTGGCAACTCTCCCATTTACTAACTGAAATGACTAGCACCAAAAGGAATTTTGAATTTTCAAGGGCAATAATATAATGTAACTAGATTCGGCCCGTGGTTTTACCCATTCCGGGGAGCTCAAAATGTTCCAAACTAGACATGTACCTATCTACCTAATTATAATCTGTGTTTTACTTTTTGTTACGTTGTACTTTGCTTTTTCGTTCTAAGGTTTTTTGTATTAATTTTTTTAAATATATTTTGTCCTGATGTCTGTCATAATTATGGGTTCCAACTGATAAATTAGTTAAAGGCTTTAAGACCTTACATTCAGAGAAAAATAAATTTATTCTTTGTCTATTATTGTTTATACGTATAGTATTACAATTTTAAGTATTTTCTTTCTGTCTATATTGGTTCTATAATAATTTAAGCGGTCATCGCCCTTGCCATTTTGACGTGAAAGCCATACAAACTTCGATGAGGTATAACAAACAAACAAACAGTTGTTTCACCAACTATTTCAGTAGATATTTTAGTCTTGAGCATAGAGTAGTGTACGGGAATAAACGGTGTAAACAACTGAGTAAGTGCCACCAAGTACTATATATCTATTCTGTGCCACTTAGGATTACCGCCAAGTGATTACTTCTATCTGGTGAAAACCATGGGGAACCGATGGATGCAGGAGGCGAGCAGACGCTACAGGTGGCGCTCAATGGGGAAGGCCTATGTTCAGCAGTGGACGTATTCAGGCTGTTGATGGTGATGACGATGCCGATGACTACTTAAAGCATGTCAGTCCTGATTGTACCGTTTTCATTTTATTGTTGGAATGGAGACCCTGGTTCCATGGGTATCGTGTTTTTTAATACTAGATAGCATTTGACCACACTTGTGCGACAATGTGGCGACGGATGGAGCACGCTCGTCTATAAGAGACCTTTTTCTCCTCTTGAAAACGTCCATATCTTAGCTAAGTATTCGGAAACTGTCTGTTTTTTTTTAATTGTTTTTAGAACGCCAGGTCAATGCAACGCGTTGTCATCAGCCTGCGATGAAATATAGGGTAGATCCACGATCGCCGCCTCGAAAACGGCACCGTTATAGGCATATGCCTTGTTTTTGCTTTCAGTCGCGTGTGACCCCGCCTAATGATAGTGATGTAACTCGCATATTATTGTTTTACAACGTTATTACGTGATTCTATGGTTCATAATCGTAGGCCATAATCCACCACGCGGATTGGTTGGATGGCGCATGCTGTCGCATTTTTGTGATTCTTGTGAACATGGCGGTTTCCTAACAATGTATTTCTTCACCGGTGCTTTAAAATGATATTTATTTAGTTTAAGCAATAAACAGCCTTTACGAAAATATAAAATTAAAACAGCATGTCAAAAGCACGCGAGCATTTTTTTTAGTACATACCTAACTGACTACATTGCCTAAAATACCAGAATGAGAATTATTATTGCAATAATCAACGAGGACATAAGGTTTCACCGAAATCTTTCCTTCCCTACGATTAAGCCTTTATAGCGAAAACGGTATCAAAATCCATCGAGAAGGTACTACCAATACCAATGTGTCCAAATAAACACTGCGGGAACTTACTATGTATTAATCTAGTATTAAGTTCATAATATATTATAATATTTATTACTAACGAGATGTTTATGTTAATTATTTATTGCGAGTTTTCGATATTTCTGCTGCAATAATGTCATCATGATCAATAATACGCTGCGGGTGGTGAGAGAATTAATCAAAAATACACATTTTATAATGTAATTACATAATAATTAACAGCCTAATTAATTGTTTAGATGGCAAATCATAATTCAATAAAGTCAGATTCAGATTCAGATATTTTATTGCTTCCATAGTGAACGGTGGAATAAGTATAAAATTAATTAAGTAGGCTCATTGTGGGCCCCGTCGGGCGCAGTCTATTTGATGTTGTAGCTTGACTACCGAAAAGAATGTGCAACGTCAAATTATATTTCAAAAGATGATTTTTTGATTGCTGTTGTTTTAAATATTGTTGAAATAGACATAAGTATTTTCGAAATTTAATTACTTATATCTCAACGAATCAGCATTGCAATTCAACGAGGCAATGCTGCCAGCATGTTGGGTACGCTACCTGCCGGTAGTGGGCTGGAGCATTTGGGCTGTCTATAGGCCATCGTGGCTAGTATACGCTATACAGTCCAAATGTTTGTAGTAGATAGTGTAGCTAGTTTACTAGTTTTTAGTATTGTTGTAGTTAGTTTACATTATTTATATAGTTCTATTATTTGCTGAAATAATAAAGCAACTACTGAAATGATTATAATTTAGTATCCACTATATACGGACCGGCCATTGTTGCCCTTTCGTTATGTCTTATCCGGTTGCCCTTTTGCTCTTTCTCTGTTTTAGTTTTAATATTTTGTTAAGTTTTGGTATTTCAAAGAGTTTATCTAGGTATCTATCTATACACCTATCTACATCTACAATTATAATAACGATTGAAGCTAGCCATAAATTTACTACTTTCACGGCAAACGGCCGAAACGATTTGGACGAAATTTTGCTCGTAGGTTGCTTAGACTACAGAGATAAGATACCCACTTTTTACTTCGAAGAGCTAAGATTTCTCGTTGAAAAAGGATAAACTGTGAGTAAAACCATGGGTTAAAAAATAGATAGATAAAAAGTGCTTTATTGCACAAACAAAAAATGTAGGTACATAGGCGAGCTTAATGCTAGAGAGCATTATCTTATAGTTAACCTGGGTGTAACGTGAAAATTTTTATATAGCAGTACAACGCAGCTTGGAAATAGAATGTCTAAATAAATAAAAAACTATATAGCTTGTGAGCACCATCCATTAGATCTCGAGATCCGAGATTTATATGTATTCATATACTATGCGCATAGCGTATCACATCTGATTCAGGTTGGAAGGTGTCAGCAGCGGATACGTGACTCGAATATTAACTTACTAGGGTTCCGTACTTTGACACTACATAGTAATGCCAAATTGACTATAGGTATATAAAAGTGTTTGTACAGCAAGGCCACTATGTCAGCTCGACTACAGGACCAGAGCACTTAACAAATCCCATGAAAAAGAGTCGTCTTATGAAAAAGTTGCATCAAAATATTTACGGAACCCTAGTGTGCGAGTAAAACACTCGTACATGGTGGGTTATATGAATATACATCTTCGTGATAGAGTAGAAACTAGCACAAATGTGACATAGTTGCTAGTTCTTTTATTATTCGCACGGCTGAGGAGTGGAATGCACTTCCTGCTTCTTTGTTTCCTACAAATTACAATCTGGGTCTCTTCAAATCAAGAGTGAATAGGCATCTCATGGGCAAACGTGCTCCAACATAGACCGCATCATCGCTTTCCATCAGGTGAGATGTTGTCAAACGTGAGCCCATTCATGCATAAAAAAAAAATAGTGACAATTTTTATGCCTTTAACAGAGTATAAGAACTTAATATTTGGTAATCTGTGTTATAAGGCTCGTATATTGCAGAACTACGCTCAGTCATCGATCACTACTCAAGTGGATATTTCATTTCCAAATTGATTGTTTTATGAATTAAATCTTGACTACAAGAGTCCTATGCAGAATAAGCAACGCATTAGTGACACATCCATACATAATTATTATGTCCATATTTTATTATAATATGTCCATATATTATGTACGATGACCGCTTCCTACCAGGTAGGTGTTTGTTTGCACCCTTGAACATATAAAAAAGCAGTAGAGAAATTGAAAGTATTGTTTGGACCTCTCCATGAATGACCATATCCTTACTCCCTACTATTTATAAAATTACTGCAAGCTAAATACAAAATCCAGAAAAAAGCAGTAAAAGCACGATGTGACCTTAGATGATATAAAGTGACGTAGATTATTGAGAGTGACGTAACTCGGGTAGCTGAGTGGCAAGAGCGGACTTTGCCCATAAATAAAAAATACATAATCTAATTTTTTACGTTACCCACTTTCTAGCTTCCTACCCTCGTGGAGCCACTGTTTGGTATCAAAATGATACAACGTTGACATGATACCAAGTTTGAACATGAAAAGGAAAAGGGTTAGCGTATCGCGACATCACAGGCAGTCTGTACTTTGATGTAGGTATACAAAATATGTTGGTTGGGTTACGACCTCTTATTTTCCAAAAGTTTTGGTATATTCAAAGACCTGGTATATTTTAGTTTTTCACAAATCTGTTTATTTCGGTATTGTACCTACTCATAATTTTAGATCGTCATACAGCTCAGTCAGCAGTAGCTCAGGCTCTACTATAGGCTGTTGCTTCGACTCCTAGCCAGGTCACACATTATGTTATGAATATACCTAGGTATGTGTATTAAATTGTATTATATTATGCATATATGTACAAAAAAAAAGCATTAGTTTTATGTGATGCAACCATGCTGACCGACTAATTATTACTAAAGTTTTAAAGACTCTTTAATTCGGCTGAGCAGCTAAAACGGCGCAAATATAGTAATTTCGGTATAGGTTATATATTTGAGCAGTTTGATTTTGAGAACCTGGGGCTGTGAGGACCAGGAGCTCATCGCATTTTCCAAAGTTTATCAGAGCGCCCGTTCGATGCGACGCGAGACCAAAGCGCTGGCACTTGTTTGGCTCATCGAATCAGCATTGCAATTCAACGAGGCAATGCTGCCAGCATGTTCTGGTAGTGTGCTGAAGCTTTTGGATTTTCTATATGCGCGGCTGGTAAGTATAGGTACAGTCCAAATGTTCTTTGTAGTTGGTAGTGTAGCTAGTAGCTTTTAGTATTAGTAGTTTTTATTATTGATGTGGTTAGTTTATAAAAATTAGACACTTATTGTTTGGGTTGTTGTTGTTTGTTTGTGTAACATCGTTAATTTTTTTTATAATAAACACAATATCTTGCGCTCTAACAACCTTTTCAAAAATACTTTACCTACACAATCTCACTGAAAAAACTTTTTTTGCTCGCATATTTAGATTACCGTAATACAAATCACTTAGATACAAAGTTATTTATAGATGAATTAGATTTCTCCAAATCCAAAAATACACTAGAGTGTTTATGGAACAAAAATATTCCGTTCTAATATGCTAATGATATCTAATATACGGTGTTTGACTACATCGTATTATTATGTATCTTAAGTATGTTTTTTGCGTGGCAAATTCCATGGTGTGATTTTTGTGGTCACCTGTGATTGGTGAAAAATTGGCATATTGAACCAATGGGCGGATTGAGAACTGGTTTTAAAAACTAGAAAGTCAACGATACTCATTTAAAAATAGTTTTGTGACTCAGATGATTTAGATTTCGAAATGATCTACGGTAATAGAATTATTATGTCAAAAAATGGGTTTTTTTTTCTTATAGTTTGGCTCCACACAGTGTATTTAGCCAGTGTCAAGAATACTTGACGAAAAACTACTATTGTAGTTTTTCGTCAAGTATTCCTGACGAAAAACAGTATTATGAAATATTTCATGTAAAGTCAAGTCTTAGTCACAGTCAGTCAGGGTAGTTATAGTCCAGTCTAAGTCAGGTAGTCATAATCCAGTCTAAGTCATGCCCTAGTAAAGTAGTGGCAACTTTACTAGAGGCTTCTATGGAATTTTGGAAGCAACACGAAAAACCACGTTTCACTACATTATATCACTTGCCCACACTTATACTCATAATTCAGCACTTAATGCGTAAAATGCCACTAATTTTAAACATTAACACTAGAAAAAGCATAAGTTTTGTGAAATAATACAATGCAACGACGTGAACTTTTTCACGTTCCCGCCAAAACTCTAGAAAATGGGTTCTATTATAGCATTTTTAACATTGACAGATGGACAGATGCATTTGAGTCCTAGGAGCATAGTAGTGTTAGTTATCATTGGATAGTCCTATACTTGGACTTTGTTGACCATCGAGCAGGACAAAGAGCTATCAAAGGTGTTGCAATCAATACCATTGTTGAAAATTTGGAATTACCCCTTAATATGTCTTTCAGTGAATAAGAACGAACATAACATAACGTGCATATTTGACTTGACAGTTGCGTAAATTTGAAATAGTATCCGTCATAAATCATCACCAAGCTTACGAAGTATTCCCCCAGTAGTTACCTACGTCTTAAACTAAAAATAGATCAGACAAAAATAATTTAGCTACCAGTTTACAAGGTTATCAACGAATGCTAATGCTCTAAGTTGCAACCATATTTTAATAAATTATTTGAATAGGAGCAGACATTTTAGAGTCTCGGAAGAGATCTTTATCTGCACAACAATATTACATTATATATGTGCTAATATTGTATCTTTCATATTTATATTACATACTAGATATTGTGTTTGTAATTTAGTTTGTGTGATGACCTAAATAAATGTATTTTCTTTCTTTCTTTCTTTACCTGTAGTCGTTTCTATACATATAATAAAACTGTAGAGATAAAAAGTCTTTATTTGCAAGATATCAAGAAAAAATGACACAGGTTGGCTTAAAATTAGCCGCTGATCACGTTAAGCCACTTTTTAAACAATTTGTCTGTTTGTTTGTTTGTTTGTTATAACTGAACTCCTAAAATAATGAATGGATTTACATGCGGTTTTCACTAATATGCTTAGAAATAACCGGCGCTTAAAATAGGATATACTAAAATTGATATATCGTTAAAAAAAATTGTTGACGATTATTGAGATTTCATTACGAAACGAATCGGAGTTTTAAACAACTTGGCCGATTGATGTTTTTTTTGGCTACTAACGCTTAGTTGTAAGTACCACATATTGTCCAATATTAGAAAAATAAACAATCGACTACACTCGGTGCCACAATGACCAAAGAGTAATATTAGTACCTACCGCTACTCTAAGAGAATCAAAACAATTTATATGTTTCCTATTTATATTTTTACAGGTTGTTTAGCATTTTAGAAGTTAAATAGATACATATACCAATAAATATTAAATAGTGTGAAAGTAGTTTTTTTTTTATTTTGGCATTAGACGACATTTGTATTTAGCCAATGATACGAAATATTTTATGAAAAATGTTTTAAAAGGGTACTTAGATGTAGGTAAGTATAATACTTTAGGGTAAGATCCTCGAATTAGCAACATGGCCATGTAACGTTCGGTTTTGATTTCGTCTTCTTCTTTCACGTTGGTAAATGAGTTTTAATAGTTAAAATATTTTAGGTCTGTGGACTTTTCAATGAACAAACTGAGCGGTTATAATATTCTCTTTAGGACCACAGGTTAGAGAAAAAAATTATTGGTTACTCGATTGCTCCAAGAAGGTTAATTATAGATAGATAGATAGATAGATAAACACTTTTTTGTACACACCAAATAATACAATTTTACAAGGCATACAGACATTTACAAAAAAAGCTAACAGCGATCTCTTCCAGGCAACCTTTAGATGGAGAGGATTTATATCTTTGGGTGTATTTATGCAATGAGAATTTAAACTTTTTGGTGGTAATGGCTTGGCTCTTTAGACAAGTTGTGAAGTTTATTAGAATTTGGCAAGAAGACAAAAAAGGTCTTTGAATGTGGACGTCTTCAGGATGTTGTTGTTGATGATGATGATGATGATAGCCGTATTTGAATTAATTGATCATAGATATCAATTTCAGCTTAATTCTTTCCGTTATTTCTAAAATAAGTAATGGTCTCGACAGATACTTAGAAAGACAAACAGACGGACAACAAAATGATCTTACCTATAAGAGTTCCTTTATTTCAAAACTGTTATGGAACCCTAAAAATGAAACATTCTTTGCAAAAGCGAATCTGATTAGAGCTTTGTACATATGTTATTTTCTCACTCCCGTCACTATGTTGAAAGTGCAGTGGGAATGAGACAACCTGAAAAATAGCGGACATAATATAAATGTCGACTCTTTTTACAGTGGCGTACGAAAGTACTTGTTATTTCTAATTAGTATTAACAAAATTAATTATGTACGCATTGTATAGGTAAATGCAATACTCCAGCTGTAAAGTATGTATTTTATAAACTTATTATTAACACTGGCTAAATACTCAATTCGTATGGACCCAAACTTAAGAAAGTAAAAAAAAATATGTGGCGAATGCAACAAAGATACTCTTTGGGAACGAAAAGCGCGCAGATATGAAAAACTGACCAAAACGGCATCGTCTTGTTTGATTTTTTTGTATTTTTCTAAACTGCCTAAATAATAGATAGGTACTCAGGTAGGTATACTTACCACCAAAAAAAAAATTACTGGAACCTCTTATGAAGACTTGAACGGTTTTTATGGTGAAAACACAAGAACATCTGTTGAAGTGAAAATGACAAGGAAAAGATCGACCGTATCACTGGTATGTAGGTATACCATATTATAGAACTTAGATGCCTAGACCTATCGTATATTTAAAAAAATTAACGTCTAAGTATAATGTAGGTCTAAGTAGGTACATATTTAACTAAATATTGTACCTATGATTTGCAGTTTCTAACCCACTATTTTATCAATGTGTAGGTGATCTGATGACACGCGAAAAGCCATATATACCTACTACCCAAACAACATTTTTACACGTGTGCTACCTAATCTGCTAATACGTGCTGAGCTCCAAAAAGATTTAGTGGATTTTGTTGTTTGGTATATAGGAAATGCATGAACTAAGCTATTATTAGACTACCTAAACGTAGAAATTATACAATACAAGCGTGCGAAGCCGCAGGCAAAAGCTAGTCTTAAATAAAAGTGAATGCTTTATCCAAATTTATGTTATACTGATGATTATTATTTAATTGAAAGCGATGTGTAATATTTTAACTAATGCGCCGTGTTTTACTCATGTGTTTTAGTTGTAGGTGCTGAATTTTTTAAAATCCTTTTCTATTACACCCTTTCCTCATAAAATTAAAACACTCTCTAACCTGAAGACTGTTTGTGTGCAAAATATAGAATTTAATACATTTATTTTCATGTGCACGCTTTGTCTATCATCATCATCAACATCAAGAGCAGTCTGAAGACGTTCACTGCTGAACATAGGCCTATCACATAGAGTGCCACTTTGAGCGGCTGCTTACATGCATGCATCAGCACCCCGTGATTTGACCAGATCGTCGCTCTACCTAGTAGGGCCGGCCACATTCGTTCTATATTCATAAAACCAAATATAGAACTGTATTTGGTTTTATGACTAAGTGCAGGTACCTACCTCCGTAACTTAGGATAGTATTATCCTTCACGCTAAAACAAGTTTGCCTTCAACAGTTTGACCATTCAAAGGTTAAAAAATAATGTTGCGAACGTAATTATTAAAACCACTTTAATTGCTGCCCGGTTGCATGATTTCTATTTTTGGCAACAGACTTGAAAAGCTTGAAATCAAGTTTCCTTTTATTATTATAATTATTTTTAGACAATTTTATTCAATGCGGATTATATTTTTATGACAGTTTTACTAGTGACTTAGCCTGCTCACTGCCATTTCTACTTGCTAACTCTTAGATCAGTCACTTTAGTTTTTTTTTTTTTTTTTTTTAATTTATTTATTCGTATCAAATTTTACATGGGCTTACGTACTAGCATCTCTTGGATCTGCTCACTTCGGATCGTATCTCGCAGGGAAACACCGAGCATAGCTCTCTTCATAGCTCGCTGGGCGACTTTGAGTTACTAATGAAGCCAACAGCAAGAGATCACGTCTCAGTTCCATAAGTCATCACTGGCAACACACACTGATTGAAAACCTTTGTTTTCAAGCTCTGCGCTATTTTTTAACGATGGGGAAGAAAGGTTCTCGAGTAGTGCCAATAAACCGGCCCTCCACTAGGTGGACCGACGACCAGGTTAAAACCGCTTGAAGACGATGAATGCGCAGGAGGCAAGCAGCCGCTCAAAGTGGCGCTCTGTGGGGGGAGGCCTATATTCATCAGTGGACGTCTTCAGGCTGTTGACGACGATGATGATATTTTTGTGGTGAACATGACAGACTACAGCTAGCAATTCTGTGACAGTAAAATATTGATTTAAGGTCAATATTAGGTCTATAGTATATCTATAAAATTTCCTTGTTCAAGGTAGAGTGAAGGTTCTATGGCGCGATCTCCCTCGCGTTCAAAAGCCGCTGTGGGCTGGATGATCGCGTCACAATTATACATGGATGTGATAGCTATTTTTAAGTTCTTCATTATAATTTGATGATATGATTTATTATTGTCACTGCGATTTCATGTGATTTTTCACATGCTGTTATTTTTCATCCTAAAGTCGCACCTGTTGTTTGCTACTGAAAATAAAGTAGATATTTAGGCATTTAATATGAATGTATGATCAGTGGCTATTGGTGATGATGATAACGCTACAGTCCACTGCTACATCACAGTACCTACGGGCACGATAATTGAATACTGTAATACTCTACAGATATCTGTTTGTTGTAATACTTTTTCATTTTCACCGCTGATGCTAGCACTGATATTTAGGCCTATTCAGAGCAGTGCTTATCCCTACCACTGTGGGTAATAGAGATAATACCGCGCGGAATCCCGCTGGGTATTTTGTATGAACAGGAAGGATTACCGCATACCAACTCGGTTTTCGCGCTCCGGTCTAAATTAGCCTTTATGCAATTCGAACCCATACATTTTCATAAATTTATCATATATACTGTGATTATTTTGTTGAAGTCAAAGGTTTGAGGCTATAATAGCAATTTGTTGTTAAACTGCACTGCATATTGCATAATGGTATGACATGACTTCGCAATGCAGCATACCAATTTGCCAATAACTCTGCGTGTTTTTTGGACTAGATACACGAAATTGTTGTACCAAATACAAACACAAAAACTACAAAAAAAAGTCGCAGAATATGTAAATAGCTTGGTTGAGTGCCAGTGTTAATGTCAAAGAGTTATAGGTGTAAATAGTTATTCCTTAAATAGCTTTAGTTTTTGTAACTCTGACGTCTGTTACTATTTTTTTAATCGTGAGTGAGATCGTGTGTTGATTCGAAAAAAATATGTATTATATCTACATATAACGTTAATGACTAATAATTATTAAATAACAAACTAATCTGCCCCAATTTAGCACAGGTTTGTTAATTAATTTCGTACGCCATATGGAATGATTTACATTTTTGTGTCTATACGAAGAGAATACGCCAAAATTATTCTCCTCGTGTCCTCTTCTTTTTCTCCACTCCCATTTAACTTTTTCTCAATTTCTTGCTGTATGTAAAGGTAATTGAACTAAATCCTTTACTAGATAGGAGCATTATACTGTAAAAAAAGTTTCCTTTTAGTTCTCTTTTAACTACCACCCACTCCCGTTTTCCCCGATACCAGTAATCATACTTTTGACAATGTTATCCACAAGAGTGAAAAAGTAAAAAATTAAAGTCTGGAAAATACATCATTTTAGCCTTTTGAAAGACGCCGCAAAACCTTAAGCTCAGTAGTAGTTTCTCTTCCTTTGATATAGTTAATAGGTATATACCATCAAGCGTAGTATAGTGGGCTCATGGGCTGCAACATTTGGACTATCTATATCTGCATATATGCAAGGTAGTTCAGCGAGGCCAGTTATCCCAAATGTTTTTTGTAATAGGTTTGGTATTATAATAGTAGTTAATTTACAGGATAAAGGCAGAATTAACAAAAAGACTAGAGTTTGAAATAATATAAATACGGTGTATTACCAAGTATTTGTTTCTTACTAGCCTCTCAACCCTCAGACGAAGACCTAATGTTATGATAAGTAGTCGTAGCACGCGTAACTTCTCCTGCGAATTATGATTCTTCGGCTAAGCTCAAATTTTATCGTCTGTGAATTGTGGCCGCCATAAAATTCAGTAAAGTTGCTTGGGTTTGTGTTTCTTTTTGTATTTTGTTATGATTTATAACGTGACTCCGAAGGGGTGTAATTTCTTGGTTCATAAACTGATTTGGTAGGCTTCGAACTTAAATCAAATATATTACATCGCAGGCTTCGAAGGTCAATGTTTATTGGCAAATCTATTCATTGTGCAATATTTCTGTCTATATTTACAACAAAATAGGCGTGGTATACAGAGCGCATCCATCTGTTTCCCGCGGTTGTGACCAGATCGTCGGTCCATCTATCTCTTACGTTTCGTATGGTTGCCACTCCAGAAGCTTTTTTCCACATTGGTTGTCGGGTTTGTTCTGCGAACGATAATAGCCTGCCCATTGCCATTTCAGCTTGTTTGGTATTTATCACCTGACCAAATGCTTTTACCAAAGATCAGAACCAGAACACCTAGTTACAGCAGAACCATTTTATCTGGGAACTAGGTAGGTACTGCCCTATAAAATATATTCTGCTTATTGGTTACCTTTTTCACAATCAAAATCCCATTACCCTGTATATTTAGTACTTCAGACGCTGGCTCGGGTTCAGGCCTGTCAAGAACAATTGATTGATGGCACGAATATTAGGGATCCACGTTGTTTTTACGCGAACCCTTATCCTAATAATATATTGTCTATTTCTGTATCAGGAATTCATGAGTAAAAGGATTTTACGATTATATCAAAATCGATTATTTCGATTTTTTTTATCTGTGTTCCGGTTTGAAGGGCATTGCAGCTAGTGAAATTACTGGGCAAATGAGACTTTATGATCTGATCACTCAGTTTAGTAATCTGATTACTTGACTGTGTGATGTCTCAGGATGACGTGCGCAGTGCAGTGTCACGAGAAACTTTCTTGTTTTAAAGTTCCAAGTGACACTGCAACTGTTATGGGCGGCCGTGTCGCTTAGCATCTGGTGAACGACTAGCTCGTCACTTCATTCAATGGCATAAAAAAAATATATCAAGGTATTTGATTGAAATGAACATTTTCAGGTATAGTACACCTTTGTTTTTTTAAACTTTTCGTTTTGTTTGTAACAACAATGTTATGTTTATTCTAAGCAATCAAAATAAATTTTTAATTTTTTTTCTTTTTGTTTTGAAAAGGTCATCACGCAAATACTATGCGGTTTGCTGTTATGCATTTTTTGGAGTTCTGAGCAGGCTCTTATGATTCTTTCATTAAAAGCGGTCTATCCAAAAAAGCGTTATAGGCATTTTTGGATAAGGGCTTCCCCCCGGAGAACCACTGTGCTGGATGGACAACTGGAGGGTTGAATGACAATAATTATAGTATGTTTTTTAAAATGAAAGGGTAGAATTTGTGACAATAATAAGGAAGAGATAAGGAAGATAAGAGAAAAGGCAACTAAAAAAAAAATAAGTCGCACCAAAGACCGGAGAAAATAACATCTTCCTTGAATTAGAAGAATGAAATGTTGTATGGGGATTGAGATTTAAAAAGATACTACGATTTAGCATAAAAGTAAGCAACACGACAAAGACTTACACAACAAGACATTACAATAAATTATACTAAAATACTAGTGATATGAGGTCGAACATAATATCAGAGTAAGTTTCAGACAAGTAAACGCTAAAAATAGAGATAAAGCGTGAGTGCTGGTGACAAAGTGAATGTATAAATATTTGGAATGGTTGAGTTTAATATTACAAAACGTATTGGCAATGCTTACCCACTTGATTGTGTCGAAGAAGATAAATCAAAAGATATTTACGGTGTACAGTAGTATCGCCTGCATGATCAAAAAGCAAAAAACAAGAAAAGCATATCTCTGCTTTAGGAACGGGTCGATATATTAAGTGGATTGAACTCATGTTCAAATGTTTTCTTTGCATTAAAAAATAACCAGGGGTAAATCTGTAAGAAGGGGTTGCAAAATAGCTCGTACTTGACGTATTATTTAGTTTTATTTATTAACTGGAAAAAAGTTTTCGTTCAGTTTTGAATGAAAAAATTACACTAACATGCATAACACGTAGCAATGTTCCTGTAATCAAGTAATTTCTACATCATAATCATTGCGAGGTTAATAGCCCCAATTTTAGTATTAGCACTTAAACAAAAATGGATTGATGATGTTTTGATACAAGTACATACCTATTCAAACGTCACAAACAGAGTCACAAATTTGAAAGTAGAAAAATAAAGAAAGATAATAAATCAATATATACTTATAATAAAACTGTAACAGGTCCAATTCTGTACATTGAAGATATATTGAACATTTTTATTGGCGTGTTCCCTATGAAAAATGAAAAAGTTATTGGCTTTAGCATCTATCGATGCTAAAGCCAATAACTTTTTCATTTTTCAGTCTGGCTGTCTGTATCTTGGCTGAGAATCATTCCGAAACTACTGAATGGATTCAAATGAAACTTGCCGTGATTTAAGTTTATATTACAAAGTAGGACATAGAATACTTTTTGTCCCGAAATTCAGCACGGTTCCTTCGGGAGAGGGGACGAAAGTAAAAATATGTCATCATCAACATCATCATCATCAGCCTGAAGACGTCCACTGCTGAACATAGGCCTCCCCCAGAGCGCGCCACCTTGAGCGGCTGCTCGCCTCCTGCATCCATCGGCTCCCCGAGGTTTCTGACCAGGTCGTCGGTCCACCTAGTGGGGGGCCGGCCTACGCTGCGTCTTCCGGTTCGTGGTCGCCACTCGAGAACCTTTCTTCCCCATCGTTTGTCAGTTCTACGAGCGATGTGGCCTGCCTGTGATCTGTTGAGTGAGATAGGTACTGATATCCCAGTATAGTCCTTTTAGTAGGTTTAAAAACCAAAAAGGTTTTAGTTGGTATACAAACGAAATAAAAATTGTTTATAACTGAGAGTTTCACCATCGACATTGACTGCATATTGTAATGCATCCATAAACAACATAACACAACTTGTTTTGTTTATAGTAGATCTATTCTTAGCTATGTTAATGAGGTCGGTGGAAGGTCACATTATATCTTTTTTAGTATAAAACATACAGAATAATACTAAGTATTTAGAAAACTTGTGGGCTTCTCAGGCAAATGTACATTTTAAGTTATGAACTAGAAGGGCTGTTTTAAAATCAATCTTTCTTGATATCAAAGGTTTTAATTTATAAGTCCTTTTTGAACTAGCGTCACCTTGCATAAGGCACCCAGCTGTCGAAAGTGAGAGGCAGCTTACCTCAAAGGGGCCCCTGGAGTGCGAGCCTCAGCTAGTGTCATTGCTGGAAGAAAATGATCTACCGACATACACGAGATTGTTTTTTAATAGGCAAAGCGTCCTCTTAAACTGCTACAATAATATCAATAAATGCTACATAGCTACACTTCCTACTACAAAAAACACTGGGGGAGGCCTATGTTTAGCAGTGGACGTCTTCAGGCTGTTGATGAACCATAGAAACAATTAAAATCAGATGAATCAGATGATGATGAACCGCCCGCACCATTCCACTAGAAAACGGGCATCCGCGAATATGATTAAGGTGGAACGTTACACTAGCGCAGCAAATTCAAATTTTCTTGCATACTTTTGCCAATAATAGCTTAATTACTCAACGTGATTACATGAAAACTGATATTGCGGAAATAAATAGAATGTATCAACAAATTACGAATAAAAGTACCTCCTAGATATCATTACTTTAGCGACAAATGGCAATAAACAATTTTCTTAATTTTCTTAGTCGTTCGCTAAACCAATGATAAGTAGTTCTACCCCGTCCGTTCCGTCCGTTCCGTCAAAATTATGACGAAGAAATCGTCATAATTTTGACGGATAATTTTGAATATGAAGATATTGCAATAACTAAAAAAAGAAGACGTACGAGCTTAGTTTTTTACTGGGTAGACAACATGTAATTGCCCGTATCGTACTGAAATTCGGAATGAGTAAAGAACATACAAAATATACACATGCGAGTCTAGGCAATTTTTGAATTTCATCCCCTAAAGGGGTAAAAAATACAGAACAAGGTCCCATCATAAGACGAAGACACATTCATTACATAAGTGTGGTGGTGCACTAAGACGAATTTATGAAAATTCAGCCCTTAGGGGGGGGGGGGGGGGGTGAAAAGGGTAATAAGCTTTTGTATGAAAAACCTTTATTACTTAACATATATTTAGTTATACTTAGCGCTTTTTAGCGGCTCCCAAAAACAGGGTTAATGTAATTTTATCGGAAAAATAAAAGGTTCCCGAGGGATAATCCACGCAGACGAAGCCGCGGGCATAAGCTAGTTTATAATATTAGTATGGCGTGGATCATGATCTGATACACATTAATTAAAAATAAAAATGTTACGAAATACGCATACGCATGTCTAATAACTTTGGGAAGCAATATCTTTCGTAAGATTCCTAAACTTTTAGTAATTTATTGAGGTGACCGTTAATATATATTTCATTTTAAAGATAAAACAAGTAACCACTGAATAAACGACCTGCTAAGTGATAGATTAAGATCTTAGATCTTATTTTAAAATTAAAAATGGTCTTTCTAATTCTATAACAGTTTATACCAAATCAAACCTGATTTAAGGAATAACTGGTTTAGTCTAGAAACAACTGCTTTGCCTTTATGGGATTATAAGTGGGCCTCAACTAGTTGTTTCCAATTTTTTTAAGCATTACATGTTTCAACTTATTGCCAGGTACAATTTACTAATCTAATAGATTAGTACATTTAACCTACCAACAAGTTAAATATACTAACGTAATAGATTAGTATACTTTATTTATTTATTTATTTAATTAATTGCATTACATAGACTTAGTATACTACTTAGAGTAATCTAAATCAATGAACTCTGACAAGAGTGTTGCAATTTCGTTTTAAAGCAGACAGTAACATAGGAATTAAACACTAACATATGTAAAATATACTAATCTAACAGATTAGTATATTTTACTTTTAATAATTGAAACACGTTACATGTGTAAATGCCTTAACTGATAATTTAAGGCGCGGTCTAAAGCCCAAAATCAAACAAAAGCACTTTTTTGAAAGCCTGGTGCGTGGGCGTGTTAAAATAAAAATATTATAAAAAATAGTGTAAATAGAAAATAAAACGAAAAACAGGAATGAACAAATAAAACTTAACTAAGTACTTTGATTTTTCTAAAATAGAAACGTTCTAATGACTCCCCAAAAAAAAGTTTATCAACGTACTGCTCAAAATTTTCAGCGATAACAGAACATTATTATTTTAATAAATTAAATAGCCAGCCATATTTATTTGATAACCATGTCTCATGTAATCCACTAAAACTCGCAAAATTAACAAATTTTCAAGCGCAAGCCCAGTGTGTCAAATTATGATGTCAAACGGGTCTAAAAATTTTCTGGGAAGAAGAATTATGTATTAAAGGGTTGTTTTAGTGCTTATTGAAACAACCCTTCAATACAAACGCTGAGTGATAACAAACGCTAATACTCTATACTACTTCCTAATAACGTAAAATTTAAAAAAAGGTTATATTTTTCTAGGGGCCAAAGTCGAGTACAAAATCGTTTACCCTATAACGGCTCCTTGAGAAATTCAACAAGGCTATTGGGCATTAAAAAATTTATCCCAAATAGCCCATGAGGGACCGAAGGCCCGAATGGGCATAAACCGCTTACATGCCATAACGGCTGGACTGGTTTGTTTGAAATTTCACTCACGTTTCTGTTATTACCAGAGTCAACATTATAATAATTTCATCCCGGTAAACCGAGTGCTCCTATGGGAAAATGGATAAGTTGTGGGAGAAGTCGCGAGGCGCTACTATAGTAATACATAAAATAAATTTATATAAATTTATAAATTGCTAGAAATTTATTCGTTTACATTCTTCAGATCATAACTACAGCATGTATTTTCTAATGTGAAGTTTATTCTGTTTTTTTTATCTACATGAATAGGATTGATAATCAGATTATACCGCTTTAAGTAGAGAAATTATTTTCATTAAATATTAATAAATTATGCTAATGCCTAAGAACACTTAAATACATGATAATATCTCAGATCATAAGATCTGCGACTGAGAAATAAACTAGTTTTTCATCATCAACAACCTGAAGACTTCCACTGCTGAACATAAACATCTCCCACAGACCACTACTTTGAGCAGCTGCTCGCCTCTTGCATTCACCGGCTCTCTAGACCACATCGCTCATATAACTGACAACCGATGGGGACTACACTGGATCTAGGGACCGATGGGGACTAGTTCTAACCAACGATCTGGTTAGAACTGGTGTTTATAATAGAATGAAAAAAAAATAAGTATGTGGATTATTATTTTCAATGTTAAAATAACTACGCAGTCATTCAAAAGAAAATTTAAAAAAAATACAATTCAATGCAATAAAAATTAAAAAAAAATTGGATGATTTTTCATATCGCTTTTGATGCATCACGGATAAAGGGGGGGGGGGGGGGGGGGGGGTAACTATAGTGAAAAATGGATTAACATTTGTATGTGTGTGTGTGAGTGTGTGTGTGATTTATATGTGAATTCACTGATTTAAAAATTCACTTTGATTAGTATTTTATAGTAACTATCGTCTTGGAATTTCTTGATTATTTATACGACCCGAGAATGGATTTCATTATGTCCATATAAGTTTACTATATTAACGATTCAAAACTACACAATCAATATTATATTTAAAAGCACTAATAAAATCTATTACTGGAACGAGTAGCAGATACATAATATGCATATTTTATATTACCACATCAGATTTTATTTTTAAAATTAATACCTAATTTTATTAAAATTAATTCACGATTGGTCGCTTTAAAGTATATTAATAGGTCCAAAATAGTATCATAATTGTAATATAAGTTAGGATTAAATATTTAAAGATGTTTTAATAAAATGTTAGGATAAAAATATACTATGCATAGAAAGTTGTAAGTACCAATATTAGAAATATTTACGATTTATTTAAATTAATTTTATATTTCTTCTCTACATTCAGTATTTATAGTTCCAATCTCTTAAAAATTAGTAAAACTGAATGAACACATATGTATGTAGGTGTAGGTATAGTAAATTGTAAAAACAAAAAGAAGTATAAAATATAACAAATATAACAAGTATACACAAAATATTATACAAGTACACATAATAGATATATCTACATCTTTTTTTTAACGGGCAAATTGCCTTTATTACTCAAGCTAACTACTACAATAATAAAAACTAAACTAAACTAAGCTAAACTAAACTAAACTAGCTACACTACCTACTACAAAGAACACTTATGGACTGTATAATAGCCGCGATGGCCTATAGACAGTCCAAGTGCTCCAGCCCACTACCGGTAGGTAGCGTACCCAACATGCTGGCCGCATTGCCACGTTGAATTGCAATGCTGATGCGTTGGGCCAAATAAGTGCCAGCATTTTGGTCGCGTCGCATCGACCAGGCGCTCCGATAGACTTTGGAAAACGCGACGAGCTCCCGGTCCCCACGGACCCAGGGTCTCAACACCAAACGGCTCAAATATGTAACCGCTACCGAGATTACTATATTTGCGCCGTTTTAGCTGCTCAGCAGAATTAGCCGCGGCGCCGGCCCTAACGTGTGTCTCGGGAAGGTGTGACGGCGCCATAGTATCGACGCAAGTAGCGTGTACTCTACATTTTTTATATGTATACTTGTATAATAATAATGTGTGGTGTTTTGAACGATAAGAATAGTGCTAGAATAAGAGGGCTTTTTTCTTAGATAGGCTTACATTTGACCACCATCAGGTGAACCTGATGGTAAGTGACGACGCGGTTGACGATGAAGCATGCTTGCGGTTCACAAACTTCCAGATTTTGTCAGAAAATAGCGTAAGGTGTTCCATAATATTTCTTTGCTGTCCGAATTATAAATGAGGAATCCAATTTGTTTGTCAGTTCTTGGCAAGCAAGTGTTACCTTTTCAAATTATAGCACAGAACACACAGTTTCATAGAAAATTATGTCTAATAGATCTATCTAATAAAACTGTAACTGGGCTAAATCTGTATACTGAATATTTTTAGAAAATTTTGATTGCATTACACTTCTTTATCGATATAAAAGTGGTAACAATTTTATTTAATTTTTTTTCTGTCTGTCTGTCCCTTTGAACACGCATCACGCTGAAACTACTAAACGGATTTCACTGAAATTTGGTATGATTATAGCAAATTTTTCAGAATAACATTTAAAATACTCTGTTTTCTAAAACGGCCTAGTGTGGATTGGACAAAGCAATAAGGATGTATAAAAATATGCAAGATTTTTTGTTTGTATATTATTATTTATTTATTTATACTTACCATATCTAAGGGAAGAGAGAAAAGAAAGGGAAAAAGATAGGTGAAAAGGATGAATGGATAGGACGGCAATAGAAAGGAGGCATGTCAATGCCTTCCTTCGCCGGCCCATCCATTTAATATCCTTTTCTCCTATTTTTTCCCTTTCACTTCCCTCTTACCCATAAACAGGGTCAGGACGTAAAACAAATGAACCTGTGCGAAGCCGGGGCGTATCAACTAGTAGACAATAAAGTTCAAATTTACTCAGATCAAAAAAGTTGTTTGAGTTGTTTATTACTTAAATATTTATGATTTATTACCTGCTTGTCGTAATAGATTGATTTAAGTTTAGTGTAAAGTAAAATTTGATTTTTTTTTAGGTTAGAATGACTTTTTATTACTTGTCAAAAAAGTTTATCCCATCGATGTTTCGTATATAGCCTAGTCAGAGAAGATAACTGGACGAAAATTCCTTAAATGTCCATGGGGATCCTTGGTAGGGTAAACCTACAATAATATAAGCTGATTTGACGACTTGTTTAAAATAATTCTATAGCAAAAATTCAAAAAATCTTATTTAAAATATTTTTATAGCAGTATCACCTGCTAACGTAATAATAGATTAATCTGTAAAGGAAAAATTTGAAATGCTGGTTGGGCTGATTCTCAAAAATGTCTCAAATTCTCAATACACGACGCTACCAACGTGCACTATGGTCGTAAAAGGTGAAGGATATGAACATGAGATCTATTGTCACGGTAGCAAGTAAAGCATGTCTTGATGGAATAGCATGCGCACTGCGAGAAAACTTGTCGTCGCTGTTAGGGTCAATTCACATAGAGCGGCAAAATGCTCGAGCAGTTTTTAAGTGCTATTGGAATATAAACCTTATTCCATTTTGACAAAGCTGAAAACAGTATGCAACATTAAAATCTTACCTATTTTAATGTTGCATACTATTTTCAGCTTTGTCTAAATAGATTAAGGTTGATACTCGTATAGCACTTAAAAAATACTCGAGCATTTTGCTGCTCTGTCTGAATTGAGCCTTAGAGTGAAACATACTTAGGATTGCACTTGGATCTATATTCTGTGCTTGGATGCAGGAGGGAGCAGCCGCTCAAAATGGTACTCTCTGGGGGAGGTCTATATTCAGCAGTGGACGTCTTCAGATGATGATGATGATGATGATGATGATGATGATGATGATGATGATGATGATGATGATAAAAATAGTGCACATCTGCAGTACCATTTACATAATACCTTAAAAAATATAGAGAGACACATTAAAACAAAGAAAAACTTCTGTCAATAGTTTAGGTATCTACTTCAGTTGAATATGAATCCTAAAAATGTTCTTTTACGACGTATTTTTCATCGTTAATTTCTGAAATGTTGATACTCGCAAAGGTCAGGGCGTTCTCAGGTCGTCACGTAGCGTACCTACAGACCAACATAAAAATGTAGGCATGGTCCTATATAATTTCAAGATAGTGAACAAGATCCCTTGTACTATCAAACCTAGCTTTACGATTAAGAACTTCTTATAATTTTGTTTATTATTTTTAATGATAACTAGATATATATATATATATACTATATTGCATTTACTACATACATAGTTTAGCACCTACACAGGTCCCTAAATAGCAATTTCTTACGTTTTTTTCTAATATAAGAAGAATAAGAATAAGTTTATTTCCAGAGCAATTATTTACAGTACAACATGACATGTTTTGTATTAACTCGTAAAACAGATTTACAACCACCCAATTACAACGCGTTTGCCGTCATCCATTGAGGGTTTTCCGATTTCTAAATCTTATTCTATCATTAGAACAATGTGCCTCTAGGTTAAAGTATGTTACAACTACAAGCTCCAGCCATCTATACAAGTGTAGTATTCTTAGATAGTCTGTATTAAGTTAGTTACTCTCTTACTCTATGGTTTTAATATGTCAATGATATGTAGTCTGTGTTAGTAATTGAATTAATATGAATGACTGATTGTGTTTTGATATGGCGGTATAATAATATTGTAATGAGAGAGTAAACAACATTATAAGGAATCTACGTGTTTTTATCATCATCATCATCATCAAGACCCCCAACAGGATAATACTTATTAAGTTAAAAAAAAGTATGACTGTAACTAAAAAAACTTGACGGCAACACTTTCGTCTGTTACACCAAAAATTTGCTATAGACACTTCCAAAGATTTTTTATTTATAGCAGTATGGCGCCAGATTTCGCCCAATCAAAAATCAAAACCCAAGTTTTTCTTTCCCCACTCGTGATTCAAAGTTTTACTTTAAAATAGAATAGAATAGAAAAACTCTTTATTTCACATTTCAACATAGAATAAAACTAAACATTAGAGTACTTATAGAGTAGGTCGCACATTGGGCGGCCTTATCATGATCTAAAATGATCTCTTCCAGGCAACCTTTGGATGGAATAGTACCTATCAAAGGCATAAAGAGTAGTCAGCGGTGCGCAATCTAAACAAAAAGGACTTACAAAACAAAATAGCTCTCTGTAGGCAATAATTTTTACAAATATTAGGTATGATAAATTATAATTATACATACACATACACATTAATAAATAAATATATAGACAACCTACATTAAATCTATACACACATTTATAGGTTAAATTATATCGATACTCAATTCACGGAATCTTAGCAACTGTTACCCAGTACATATTGTAATGTGATGTAAAATTACAGGCATCGCATACAGGTGTGTAGGTAATTGTGTTAGTCGCGACCATAATATTCTATTTATAAAAGCTATTTAATATTTTATGACAAAGTGAATGAGTGTTTATGCGAATGGACATTTGACCTATCGTTTATCTGTAAGGGATATTGCTTAGTGCAAAGTAGTAGGTTTACCTATTAATAGCACTCCAATAGCAGGATATCAAAATATATAAAAACATCGTCATCGTATTTGCCTTTTCCCATTTTTTTTTTATTGTGGTCAGCTCCCGACCTAACCTGTAGCGCTACCAGAATTACACGAGTGACTGCCATCTGACCTCACAACACATAAGGAACCGGAACAGGGATGGTTAGATCAGGCGTCAGATTCTATCAGGCGTCTGACTACCCGTAACGATTGTCATAGATGTTCTTATGACAACCGGGACCGACGGCTTAACGTGCTCTCCGAGGCACGGAGCGATGGCATCGCAAAATGCACATAGCTTACTAGATCAGTCATTGGTGCAGGGCCGAGAATCGATTCCGGTGCCGTCAGATTGCGAAGCGCATATGCTACCGCTCGGCCACAATCGCATAAAAACATAAAAATAACAATAATAATCATCGGAATAGAATCCACACATATTAATGAATATTATGAATGAATATATATTTTTAAATAACGCCCAACAACTACATACATAGATCCTGGACTCTAACTAGGATTCCCTATATCTAGGGACCCAGGAACTACGAGGACCATGGTCCCACAACACCCAGACACAGAACAAGTATTTGCGCTTTTTCTTTTCTGTGCACAAATACTTGTTCTGTCGCGGGAATCAAACCCGCCGCCTCCGGGCTATGAGCCGACCTGCTCAACCACCACACCACGAAAGCTTCTTATTCTTATTCTTATTCTGAGTGGGGGCGATAAAGGCCTGCACTGACGTCCCACTTGGGGTGTATTGTGCTCCTGCCAGCTCAGTTACTCTAGCCAACCTAACTCCTTGAAATATCGGAGCACAGCCTTGGGTCGCTGACATAACTGTTATGGTGGTGATAATGACAAAGCAGTCAATACGGATGAGCCCAAGCATATCCATGATGATGAGCGAAGACCCCCAAGAAGGCTGTCAAATGGAATGGTATATTATTAACAAAGATATTAGCTGTAAAAGCTATGAGAAATTTCGTGTGGTAACTCAACAATGGTAACGTAATGGAATGATGACGAAGTATGAAAGAAGCTAAATTTATCTCCGATATCGGATATTGTTAACAACGATTGCACCAATATAGTGGGAAAGAGAATGATTTTTCAAACTCGTTTTTTATATAAGACTTGCTATACTTGACATTAATTCTGATTTTGACTTGAAAAAGTGCTAAAAATAACCCGCTTGTAATAAATTGTTCTACTTTTACTTTGACTTTCAATAAAGTTATCCCGTTTTAAAGTTACCTAGAACTTTATTTTAAATTTGCGAAAATCGTGTCAGGTATAGGATTACATTATTTAGTTAAAGGCGACCTGCGGTGTTCCCTGTTTTTTCACAGGAACTCTTAATTTTCTCAGATAAACAGTTACCTATGTTGACCCTGGTCATAATAAGTAAAGCCCCTGTGCCCCTTATTCTAAAACGCAGCGTAGGCGGGCCCCCACTAGATGGAGCGACGACCTAGTGAAAACCATGGAGCCAATAAATGCAGAAGGCAAGCAGCCACTCAAAGTGGCGCTCTGTGGGGGAGGCCTATATTCAGCAGTGGACGTCTTCAGGCCGTTGATGACCATACAAACAAATCAAAGAAAGAAGAAAAATAACTATAATCCAATACGTTATTATTGGTTAGTCACCACTGTTAAATTGCCAATCAGTAAGTACCATAATGTGTGAAAGGTCTCTTGTAGAAATCGCATGTTCCAAAAATAACTCGTTCACAGACCTGCGTATTATGGCTGCTTTTACATTTTGGCTAACTCAGTACCTCGCACCGTCCGTCGGTTTGACCAAATATATTAAGTTTTATTTATTGATATATAAGTAAGAGCATGGCAAAACTTTTGGTGGAGGCGACCAGTGACCAGAAGGCTGGCTCTTATTTTGCACAAAAAATGAGCATTGCCATACAGCGTGGCAATGCAGCCAGCCTTCTGGGAACATTCCCCTCTGCCAAGGGTCTTTTTGATAATTTATGAGTGTAAGTTTTTTTATAGAAATTGTATTAAAATTTGATAAAGAAAATAAATATATTAAATTAGCATCGTTAAAGTAAGAGCATTAATTTAAAATTATGAAATTATTAGTAGTAGTTTAGAAAAATTATGATCTTTATTTTGGTAACAATATTTTGTCGATGTATAATAATATAAAACTCCGGAGATATTTGACCTTTTGTTGAAGCTTTTTTTAATACAAATCAAATTTAATTTCATATTTTTTTAATTACTTGAAAGGCAAAAATTAAAAATCTGTTCTGTCATTATGGAAGTAGGTACGTAATGTGTTCAGTGGAGTATAATTTAGTTTGAAGACATACGTTACACAGAATTTGCAAACTAGAGCTCTTAAATTGGTTCTCTGTGTGTTTTTGCCAAAACGAACACCAGGAGAATGGTGATTACTAAATAAATAGGCAAACTACTTAAAATTCGCTGTGTCATTATCATCATCATCATCATTAACAGCCTGAAGACGTCCACTGCTGAACATAGGCCTCCCCCAGAGCACGCCACCTTGAGCGGCTGCTCGCCTCCTGCATCCATCGGCTCCCCGCGGCTTTCACCAGGTCGTCGGTCCACCGAGTGGGGGGCCGGCCCACGCTGCGTCTTCCGGTTCGTGGTCGCCACTCGAGAACCTTTCTTCCCCATCGGTTGTCAGTTCTACGAGCGATGTGGCCCGCCCATTGCCACTTCAACTTACTAACTCTAAGAGCTATATCGGTCACTTTAGTTCTCCTGCGGATCTCCTCGTTCCGGAGCTTATCTCGCAGGGAAACACCGAGCATAGCTCGCTCCATAGCTCGCTGCGCGACTTTGAGCTTACTAATGAGGCCAACAGTAAGAGACCATGTCTCAGTTCCATAAGTCATCACTGGCACACACTGATTGAAAACTTTCGTTTTCAGGCTCTGCGGTATTTTGGACGAAAAGATAGGACGAAGCTTCCCGAACGCTGCCCAGCCGAGTTGGATTCTTCGCGCCACCTCTTTGTCGAAGTTGGACCTACCTAATTGGACAATCTGTCCTAGGTAGACATACTTGTCAACAACTTCGAGAGTATCGTTCCCAACAATTACCGGTATAGGTGGAACATGAGCATTAGACATGATCTTTGTCTTGTCCATATTCATCTTAAGACCAACCTGCTGGGAGACTCTACTGAGGTCGTTGAGCATGGTGCTAAGGTCCTCGAGCGATTCCGCCATTATGACTATATCATCGGCAAAACGAAGGTTAGTGATGTACTCGCCATTTATGTTGATGCCAGATCTTTTCCACTCCAAGAGCTTGAAAACATCCTCCAATGCGTTTGTGAACAGTTTCGGAGAAATAACGTCTCCCTGTCTCACGCCTCTTTGCAATGGAATTTGTTCCGTACTCTGATCCTGTAGTCGGACTGACATAGTGGCCTTACTGTACAAACACTTCAAAACTTCGATATACCTATAGTCAATTTGGCATCGCTGCAAGGACTGCAGCACCGCCCAAGTCTCGATTGAATCGAAGGCTTTCTCATAGTCCACAAACGCTAGGCATAACGGCCGATTATACTCTTCGGTCTTCTGTATAATCTGGCGCAGCGTATGGATGTGGTCTATGGTGCTAAAGCCTTTTCGGAAACCGGCTTGTTCGGGAGGTGTCATTATCGAAGAAGATGAAATGAAGGGTATTTTTCATATGATGGCTTAGTATAGATATTAAAGCTATGCAACAAATATTGACGGCGAAAACCTTGCAACTACGCATAATTTTGTAAAAGCAGCCATAAGTGAAAGGCTGTGCTTTCTCGTCGCCCTTCCCATTACGATAATTGGCAACGTCGCTTAAACTGGAGCATATCTTACGTGCCTTCCACTTATCGACCGATGCAAATACGACGCGATTTCGATTGGTAATTTTTTTAAAGTGCTTGCATTGTCCTGTATTATTAATGGGGGCAATGAAATTATTTAGTCTCCCATTGTCTCTTTTGTTATGTGTCATTATTGGGGACAATGACCCGAAGGGTTTTATTTCCACTGTTGTCTCCGTTGCTCTGTCCCATTAATGGGTACAAAGAGACGACGATTTTTATTACAAGTCTGAACTCAGAAATCAAACTTCCATATCCAAAGTTCATTAACACTGTGTATTTTTTAATACAATGTAGATTCATACTTTATTTGTACATATATTTGAAATACCTGTTAGTTGGCGTATTTATTTAGGTATATGAGGGTATTATGCAAGTCAAAGTGCAATTGACGCCTAAACTCATTAGTATTCCGATCGGCTGATACGTGAAGAGCAATTCACAATAATAAGCTCGGCCCCACTGCACTCTCGTTATCGCGTAAAACGTGTTGTGCTGCGTTTGGACACTGGATAGTGGGTTCCACTATCCCGACTTTCACAATAAAACAACGATAATAAAAATTCAACTGAAAGTTCTGTTTTATTTCAGTAACAAATAGAACTCTCACTTTTTTAATGTGTTTTTTCGTTGGTACTGCTAATAACAGTATAATACGACGTGACGAGCTAGTCGTTCGCCTGGTGTTAAGCGTCACGGTCGCCCATAACAGATTGTAATGTCACTCGGAACTCTTAATTAAAGTTTCGCTTGACACTGCGCACTGCGCACGTCATCCTGAGACATCACACAGTCTAAAAGAGATTTCTAGACTGTGAGATCAGTTCATAAGTCTCATTTGCCCAGTAATTTCACTAGCAACACTGCCCTTCAAACCGGAACACAGTAGTGTTTGCATACTACTGCTTGGTGGCAGAATAATTGGCAAAGCGGTGGTACCTACCTAGACAAACTTTGAAAAAGTCCTACCACCCTACGAGTAGTAATATCAATAGATATCAAGAGTCGCACAAAAATATATTAATTTTCCTTAAAATGTATACTAAATAACAATATTATAAAGAAGAAAGATTTGATTGTTTGTTTGTTTGCATTGAATAGGCTCCAAAAGTACTGAACCGATTTGAAAAATTCATTCACAGTTGGGAAGCTACACTATCCCCGGATGACATAGACTATATTATATTTTCAAAAAAATAGGGTTTCTTACTAAAATTTCAATAGTGTAACCCAAGGTGTAATAAAAATTACATAAAATACTCTTTACATCACGTGCGCTGCGATAAATATTATACCCGTGCGAACCCGGGCCAAGCCGCTAGTACGCAATAATTCAAAGGCATCATCACTCAACACAACACCATAGAGAATTTAGCCACTGTTTACTAAACACTCATCACCATCTATTTTCGGAAAACAAATATTTGTCCCAGTTATTCGGTAATGAGTTTGGTAAACACATAAAAACAGCGTGATGTTTGCCATCAAAACATCAAAGTATTTTTATCTGAGGATGGCTTCCTTAACGGCAATCAAGATGGAAATAACCTTGACTTACTTTTAGTTCTACAGTGAAAGGTTTATCCACTGATGGATTCAGTTAGTAGATCTTAGTAGATTAAGGTTATTTAATCTAAATTAAACTAAACTGCTGAAAGAAGGATGGTGACGTTCCATAGACCTTTTGACCCAACATTTTGAAAAACTTGACGGGTAGTGAAAATAAATTTGGTTACTGAGAGGTAGCAAGTGCCTACTTATAAAGTATAGGTACTGTCGTAAGACAATAGTCGTTAAGCCAAGTTTGCAGCGTTTGGGCGGCCTAAAAATTCTGACACCAGGGCTAACCACTTGCCTACAGGAGAAGAAGAAGAAGTATATGTATGTTTAGAGCATAAAAAAGAAAATTATAATGCAGTGTATAGAAGTTGGGACAAAATAGTTGATAGAGAGTTTAATATAAATTCAATGTAAACTAAAATTTTGATTGAGAGATTATTGATAACGCTACAGCTGTAAATATGATTGTGTGTGTAGGGATTATTCGATTTTATTGTCTGCTAAATTCTTCATATAATACCTGGTGGGTATTTATCATAGATAGCATACATACATAAAGCCCTCCTGATGGGAAGAAGTCACCATAGCCTATGGACATCTGTACCATTAGACGTATAACTAATGCTTTGCTTACCCTGTGATACTACGGCCACACTACCGTGATATGCCAACAATTATGGCCATAACTGAGCAAAATAAAAAACGATGTATAGCCACAATTATCGGCATGTCACGGTAGTGTGGCCGCAGTATTATAATACTCTTTTGACCATCCTATTTAAATTCCTGGTGAAAGCCGCGGGGAGCCGATGGATGCAGGAGGCGAGCAGCCGCTCAAGGTGGCGCGCTCTGGGGGAGGCATATGTTCAGCAGGTACGTCTTCAGGCTGATGATGATGATGTTGATTAAAATTCTGCATGTACTGGGGGGTTTTAGCTTCAAGGTTGGCTTTGGGTTGGCTTTTGGGTTATTAATTTAGCTTGAACAATGAACATGCGTTGAGATGATTCTCAGGTATCTCTCAATAGATGACGCTATCAATCCCCTAAGTTAGCTGTAAAGGATATAGGACATGTCTACGGTAGCTTAAGTAAATCATGTTACGAATTTAGGAATGGATGGTGGTTCAGTTTAAATCCTGTTTGAGATTTAAAAAAGTATCCTTTAAATTAAAAATCAATCAGTATCAGTGTTTACGAGTTAATAATTGTAGTTGTGCCGTGTGGTCCCGGTTACGAATAGGACCACCCTATCTCTTCCTGTGGGTGCCGTAGAAGGCAGCTAAGGGAATATCAAGGTGGCGCGCTCTAAGAGGAGGCCTATGTTCAGCAGTGGACGTCTTCAGGCTTTTGATGATGATGATGGATTGTAGGAATAGGTACATTATGACTACACTGAATGTACTGCTTGGGTACCTAAGAGATCTCGCTATCTCATTCGCGAGCGTAAGTCTCTCTAGAGCCGTTGGCCGAAGTGGACGTCTCCGCATCTCTGAGGCAGTGTCAGATCAACACTCAACATATACTACAATCAAGATCTATAAAATCAACAAAACGAACAAAAATCAACCGAACCTGAAACCTGTCTTAAAAGTTTTAAGTTAAAATCTAAAGCAACCTCTAAACAAACTTGATGAATTAAAGCAGTTTCTTTTGATGATTTAATGACGCATTTTATTTTTTTTACATGCTATAAACTGGTACTAAACAAGGTATTTAATATAAGAGCTATAAAATAACAGTTTTATAGTATTTTTGCATTTTTAGCTAATTGTGACTAGAATGCGATTCAGCGTTAGCACAGGTTGAACATAAAAGTACATTTATATTAAGTAAATTAACTTTAATGTAACATAATACCTAATCTAAGGCCTTACACATAAACGTTAAAATGTCTTTGAAACATTCATGAACAAAAATTTGCATTGTTTCGTTTTTACACGTGTGTCAGCTTACGTCAGTAGGTATATCTATTTATAAATAACCGACACACTTTAAAATTTTAAATTGCAACAGTACCTAGTTAAAAATGTTCTGTTTATGCGATAGAACGCTTATTAGGTAAGAGAACCATCTTGGTATTTGAAAATTTATTGACGTCACTCTGCTATCTGCACGAATGATAGAGACAATAGAGCCCGTGAGTGAATTTACCTACATTTTAGGGTCTTGGGAGAAACCAGTTTTCAACCTTTAAATCTTAACAAAACCTTTTGATTTAGATGTCATTCGATTGCGTTTATATAATCTATGAATACAAAACATTTTTTCAAATAAAAACGTCATGTACGTTTTGATTTAAAAAATGTTGTTTATTCTAATTTTTCTTTTCCTTTTTCTCATTTGTTATTGGGCTCGGCTCCCAATCTAACCTGTAGCGGCGAGCTACCAGAATTACACGAGCGACTGCCATCTGACCTCGCAACCCATAAGGGACCAGTAACATGGATGATGGATGGTTAAACCAGGCGTTCAGATTCTACGTCTGACTACCCGTAACGATTGCCATAGATGTTCTTATGACAACCGGGACCGATGGCTTAACGTGCTCTTATCGTATAATATTTGTATGAAATCCTTAGTTACAGTTACCGTTAATAAAGTCGATATACTACGGGTACTTTACTACATATTAAGGGAAAATCAAGCATGTCATAATCGTCGCACACTCAAGTTACTTTTATAATATTGGTGTAATTTCTACACCTGTGTCATGAACATCGATGTTTATTTTGTGTCTGGGTGTTAATATTGTATTATAAGTATATTAATAAACAGAAAATACGTATTCTATGTGTATTTAATTTTGTTTGATCAATGACTCATTGATAAAATAAAACAATGAGAAGGCTAGTTTGACTACAATTGTACCTGTTGGGAAGCGACGATGTCGTCAAAGGTGTCTAGTAATATCTATTCATTCTTGACTTGAATGATCCCAAGTTTTATTTTTGGATTATATTTTTTAATAATAATAGTCTCGTATATATTTACCGCATAAAAGAAACAATAAATATATAATATATGTACTTATAATAAATAAATCTTGTCTTACATTTTTATAATACAAATTAAAGCGTATAAAATTCTACTCTTGAGCTTAGATATTAGTTTTCTATTGAAATAATAATGTATAACGACCATAACATGTCTTAAATTTTTATGGTAATTACTTTTATTATAAATATAAATAATATTGATTAATTCTATACTTCAAAGATTGCATTATCAAGGTGAGCTCTTTTTTTTGCTTTATAGATTGGCATTAAATCTCTTGTCTTACTTTTTATATAATTTATTATACCTAATTATAGTGGGACATAAAATTTTACTGGTGATCAAAATCTAAGTCACAGCTTAGCTTTTATGGAATTTCATCTACATCGAAATATACAGGTGTATAATTTTTTCTAATTTTAGACTTCTAGTGTCAACCTTGATACCACTTGTAATAGACGGTAGTAATGTTGCCTCATAAAATATTTTATTAAAATTTATATACCAAGATCAAGTTTAATCAAAACACTTGCGTGTAGACTTTGATAAGCTTCTACATTTTCGGGTCTTTGAAGTCACTTTATATGTATCTACACCTCTACGCCACTATTATAAAGGGGAAAGATTTGTATTTTTGTGTGTATGTTAGTAATGAATAAACTCAAAAACTACTGTGCCGATTTCAAAAATTCTTTCACCATTGGAAAGCTGCATTCACCTTGAATAACATAGGCTACACCACTACATGTGAAAAGCCGGGGCGAGCCGCTAGTAAGTTATACAAAAGTTATGTATTTACTCACTCGCTATGAGATAATCAGGTGTACCTAGTCATCGAAGCTCCAAATCGGAGTTCGTTTCTGCGTTGTATTGGATATTGGATTGTTTGCACCAGTAGTGGGACAGATAACTATTTTTAAAACTGATTTGCTATATTAGACGTTGAGTACTTATTAATTTTCGAAGCCTAAAATAATACCTTAAATTAAGTATTTTAGAAATTCTGATTTTGACTTGGTAAAGCTAAAATTAGCCTATTTGCAATAAATCATTTGAATTTCTGCTATAAAGCTACGTATCAACTTTTTGCTGAACAGTCACGTGTGAAGGCGAGATAATTTTTAGGGTTCCGTAGCCAAAGGGTAAAATAATAAATAAATAAATAAATAAAATACGCGTGGACAATTCACACAGCGCCATCTAGCCCCAAACTAAGCATAGCTTGTACTATGGGAACCAGATAACTGATACAATACTTAGATACTTTTTTGTTTGTAAATACATAAAAATGAACCATATTACTTCGCTGTCTGTCTGTCTGTCTGACCACCTGTCACCAGGCTGCATCTCATGAACCGTGATAGTTAGACAGTTGAAATTTTCACAGATGATGTATTTCTATTGCCGCTATAACAAGAAATACTAAAAAAACAGAATAAAATAAATATTTAAGGGGGCTTTCATACAACAACCATGATTTTTTTGCTCGATTTTATAAATAATGGTAGGGAACTCTTCGTGCGCGAGTCCGACTCGCACTTGGCTGGGTTGGATTTACACAACTGTCTAGTTTATTGACCATTTAAATATTGGATCACTGATATTCTTAATATCTCACTAAACTCGACTTGCTTTACCAAATTCATGAACTATTCTTATTAAGATCAACCTACTATCACGTGCCCAAGAGCTTTCACAATACAGGGCATAGAATTGAAGCAATATTCTCAAATGCAGCGTATAGGGTAATACTAGCATAGCAACTATCTGATGAACTTATGTATAGAAAGTGGAAACGTGGGTAACACCTATTCCATTAATTTTAAATTGGTTATGAATGTAGTGTGATGAATCTGCTTTCATATAAATAAAGCTAAGCTACGCAAAGCTTGTACTATGAGATGAGAGCCAGATACTGATAATATAATAGAATAAAATCCTATTCGAGACCTCTTCTTCTATATATCAATAATTAATATAATAATCGGTGCTTGTCTGTTGGCTTGTCTTGCTTTCATCGGCTTCATAAATATTTTACTCTATCCAAATCAACTTAGGATACCCATCATAGAATTGAATTTTAAAAGTGTAAAAGATAAATTATAGTCCTTGAAATTTTAGCAGCCAGCGGGATTTGGCCCGCAATTCCAACTCACCAGATTAGACGCTCTCCCAACTGAGCTATGGTTACATAACTGCTGCCTGCGTAAATCTTTACGACTATGTTGTGTTTACCGACTAATTTTAGGGTCTAAGGGTGGATTCGACCAAACGAGAGTAAGGGTTATACTTAGAATAAATCGCCAGTTATCCGAGAGTAAACCAATTTCACATTTTACCATCTACACTCAAGCCTATTCGAGAATAATAACTTATACTACCGTTTTTGGTGGAATAATAAACTATTCCGAGAATATTTTAATGGCGGCAGCGCGCCATATAATTCCAACATTTACCTTCCTGCACTATAATACGACAAAATTGAGCTGCTATGACATAAACTTGAATACCTTGGCGTTGTAGAACAATAATTGTTAGCTGGGTAATAGTTTCATTCATCGTTCACTCCGCTATTCGCGTATAAGTATACTATACTTGGTATTGCATGGTAAAACGACTAATGAGTTATTCTAGTTTAAGATCGTGGAATAGATTTATTCTGGTATAGTTACTCGCGCATAAATCTAAGTTTGGTCAAATCCACCCTAAATTTATCTTTAGGATACCCACTTTTTATCCCGATATAGTAGACGAAACTAGTTGCTGGGACTCCTCTATAGTTTAATGAAATAGCTTCGATTCTTTTAAGTACTAGTCCTAAAAATCTTATGCAGTAGTTTTTTTTTTTTTAGATTTTAGTATTTAATTAATTTTTTTCTGGATGTAAGTTTGTAGATATTTCAAGAGAACTTTCTTAACCACTCGAATGACGTTTAACACTAGTGTTAAAAGCTTTAGGTAAGTATCCGTATTGGATTAATATTAATTACTATTATATTATTATACTTTTAGATGCGGTTTATAAACCATATTATTTTATTCTTATGACACATTTGTATCTAAAAAAAAGGGTGCATTAATATTTGAACCAGTAAAATGATTTCGTTTATTTTAAAATATAACACGAGTCATAATAAAACTGTTGGTTGCTTCTTATCATAAATACGATTTACTTTCCCAGCTACTTTAGCATTCAAACATATTAAACTATACAAGCATTAAATTTCTTTTTTTACATATTTGATCGGTGTATTTAAGTTACAATCATTAAACAGATATAAAAGTTTTATATTCTTGTTTTCAGAGATATTTATAAAAATGCAACTATTTTATTAAACTAGGTTTATGATTTTAAGGTGTATCGATAATGATGACGATCATAGATATTATTATGATGGTAATTAAAATATTCATTTTAAAACCTACTCACGTGTGGTCAGAGTACGTAATGCTCAAGTCTTTACGTCACAGCTGTCGAAAATTGGTTGCAAATAAGAAAATACTTCGTAAGTATTGTACCAGTTATCTGGTACCAATACTCATACCTAATAGGACTAGATTTTCTTAACTACAACTAGTAAACGGCTAGCACTCACGTAATTTTAGTCGAATAACTCGACCGGTGTTCAGGCAATAAAGTTGCTCTTCCCGCCGGTCGAGTTACTCGACTAACATTATACGTGAGTGCTAGCCGTTTACTAGACGTAGTTATGAATACTGCTCACGTTAGTTTCTATAATGTTATAGATTTTATTAGTTTAGGGCTAGATTTATGTAGAATTTTCACTAGTTTGATACTAATTATTATTTAACTCAATTGGTCATATAAATTATATTGATCACAAATTAAAAGCATCCGATGGATCTGTAAAAGCTCATGCATAAGTTTTATCATAAAGTTTATATATATTTATGCGGCATATTTGATTAAATATGATTAAAACATAGCTTACACTAAATTAATGACGGACACCACGTATGTTGGTTGATTTGCAAATCTAAGCTGACCAAACCAGTGAATGTAAATTTAGCAACAGCTTAGTGATTTTTAATTACCAGACGGAATGCATAAGTTGATGTGGTCAAAACTGCGAATGGAATTAGATATCTTTAATATCTACATCACTTTATATTACTAGTTGACTCGCCCCGGTTTCGCACGGGTTAGTTAGTTTTGTATTCTAACCCAGTTCATGGGCAGAGGGAAGCGAAAGGGAAAAAGATAAGGGAAAAGGATGGATGGATACAAACAACCCCTCCTTGTTTCTTCGCGCAATCCGCACTTAGCCGTTTTAAAAAAAAAAGTATCCTAAATGTTATTCTGAAAAATTTGATATAACCAACCATACCAAATTTCAGCAAATTCTGTTTAGTAGTTCCAGCGTAATGCGTGTTCAAAGGGACAGACAAAAAAAAACAAAAAAAGAAGTTGCTATTTCTATACCGAATAAGAAGAGTATGCAACAAAAGTTTTCAAAAAATATTCTTTGTACAGATTTAGCCCAGTTTATTATAATGTGTAAGATAGATTTAAACTATTATAGTTGGTCGAAATCAAAGAAAACGAGATTAATTAGAGAACGAAACTCCTTCTGCTCCACGACCAGACTTTTTTTTTTTGTTTTATTGTATAAGGAAATGGTTCCTCTATCTGAACGTATTATAAAACGAAGGGTCTACTCTTTGTTTGTATACTGTGTTTGTGAAAGAAATTATTTACAGATCTGCTTTGCTGGGAATAAAATTTTATAAGTGCTTATTACAAAAGCCATGGATCCTGTTGTAATAAAATAATGGATCTCAGGAAATAACACTGTACTACTGAGTACTGACATTTAAAATGAATACTTAACCATACATTGCAACCAGGCATTGATAATATTATATACATCTTATTAGAATTCCTACTGTTTTCGAAATCATAATTTTATCCTCATAATTAACAATTAAACTAATAAATAAATAAACACAATCTCATTTGCTTTACCTTACTTAGACATTTGACGTTGAACTTATGTATCAATACCAATTAAATTAATAATGTTTCTTGATTTTATCGCGCATTAAACCGTTTGAGGAAGCAGTTGAGTAGGTAGTTATCATAGTTTATTATATCAGTTATTTGAAATCAATACCTACTCATTCATAGGGCGTGTATCTCATCATACATCATTGTACCAGTGTACACTCATCTCGTACATCACTGTGCACTTGTCTTAAGTTTTATAATTATGTACATTCATCGTTGAGCGTGTTGGTTGTCTGTTTTATCGAATTGTTTGTGCTCAGACATTTAAAACAATTTAATACAGCAGAAATAAATTTGTCCAAGCGTATAATTGACAAAATGTTTTATAACTTTCACACCCTAAAATTATTCATCATTATCATCAACAGCCTAAAGAAGTCCACTGCTGAATCCGGGGTCATGACCCTCTTCTGGGCTGGGTCTAGGTCTAGTGATTTGATGATATGAATATTACATGATTTGTTTTCGCGCTCGCTTCGCTCGCGCTTTTAATTTTTCTGCTTTATTTTCAATAAATTTATAATCAACGTGCTTATACTGACATAATAATTGTACTAAAAAGTTTATCCACTTACAATAATTTGACGCCTGCACCAGCAACACTGCCCAGTGCCCAGAGCTCAGCCTAGAGCTTATTTTAAATTCTATAAGTGCTGACATTTACAGTAAACTTTATTTTATATATTTGGTTTTGTATTTCTAAATTATTGATTTATATAAACGGAAATACAAATTATGTGATATGGAAGCACCGTCAATCAAAGCGCGCCGAAAGACAATTTCGCTCCACAGTCCACCCTAACCCAGGGCTAGGGCCGGTGCTGTTGGCACGATCTAGGCAATAAACTAGGTACTGACTATTACTTTTTAATAAGATTTATTATTGTAATCAGAAAAGAAGAAGAAATTTTTGTAATTTCATGGCGTGTTACGTGTTGTTTGGTAAAGGCAGTGATTGTTTTAATCGCGGTTAATCTGCTGCCACGTAGCGCGCAAGCAAAGTCGCCTTTGACAATGTCATGTGCAAACAAAGTTGCGTATACAATGGTCTATCTATCATTTATTTCCTGGTCCATGTCATAATCAATTATAAGTATAAATTGATGAATATTGATACCTGCACAGTCATTACAATTTTAAATGCGGACTTAAGCTACTTGGCTTGCAATCATTTATGCATACTAATGCCACTGTGGCATCACGTGTCTAGACGGTGGTATAGATAAGATTCAAAGTACAAACTCGTGGGTGGCTTCGGCATTAGGTGCTCAATTACACATACATCTATAAATAATAGAAATTAATTATCATTCATAAAATTTTCTTTCGTTTCGTTTTTTCTCTTCTCACGAATAAATGGTTGAATAATTTTGATTTTATTTTGTAATAGCCGATATTGACCGGGTGGCGCTCAACTAGTACTACTATTGCTTTAGAAAACCGACAAAACAACCACAAAATTAACACACACCTGATATTAACACAGGTGATGTTTCCATAAGTCGATAGTACACATATAGTACGTATATATGTGGTAGTATCACATTACTTTGTAACATCAATTCAGCCTTTGCGCTGGTCGAATTTCGCGCCACGCTAGTCTTAATGACATCATTCGCCGGGCTTTTACCACCGCCAATGTTGCAGCCATTCTCGAACCGAATGGTCTCATGCGTGACGATGGTAAAAGACCCGACGGAATGACTCTGGTTCCCTGGAAGATGGGGCGGCCTTTAGTGTGGGACGCTACTTGCGTCGATACTATGGCGCCGTCACACCTTCCCGAGACACACGTTAGGGCCGGCGCCGCGGCTAATTCTGCTGAGCAGCTAAAACGGCGCAAATATAGTAATCTCGGTAGCGGTTACATATTTGAGCCGTTTGGTGTTGAGACCCTGGGTCCGTGGGGACCGGGAGCTCATCGCGTTTTCCAAAGTCTATCAGAGCGCCTGGTCGATGCGACGCGTGACCAAAATGCTGGCACTTATTTGGCCCAACGCATCAGCATTGCAATTCAACGTGGCAATGCGGCCAGCATGTTGGGTACGCTACCTACCGGTAGTGGGCTGGAGCACTTGGACTGTCTATAGGCCATCGCGGCTATTATACAGTCCATAAGTGTTCTTTGTAGTAGGTAGTGTAGCTAGTTTAGTTTAGTTTAGCTTAGTTATGCTTAGTTTAGTTTAGTTTAGTTTAGTTTTTATTATTGTAGTAGTTAGCTTGAGTAAAATTCAGCCTTGAAGGATGTAAAACGGAAAAAATTAAACATGACATAATGAGGCAGGACCATTTTCCTCCATAGAATTTTTTGTTTACACTGATTTTGATCTTATAAAACCACCGCCAACCAAACGTTTTCAACAAATCACTTAATTTTACGACAGTTATAAATGTAACAATATAAAAAGAACATTAAAAAACACCAAAATAGATAAGTTAACCTATTAAAAATACTAGTGGCGAACATAAACGTCAAAATATAAAGATAACCAGATAACGTTTTGATGTCTATTCATTGTAAAGAATATCTCTCCCAGCTTGTTTAATCAATTCGTATATATCAGTACTTATAATATAATATACATATTCATTGCACTAAATTCCAATCGACACCTATGATCATAAAATTATATAAATAGATGCGAAATAAAGTAGCGCAATTCTATAAATAATCCAGCGTTTTTTATTGCTCGAGTAGGTACCGAATACATTTTCGCAACAGCACCAGCGTGCATCGCAACAACAATCTTCGCAACGACTATGCCCTTTGCCAACAACGCTATGTTCATATGTATAGAAACTCATGAAATTGAAACTAATATTTGCTCTAGCTAAATTAATATTTATCCACTAGTTAACCCACCCCGGCTTCGCACGGGTTAATTAGTTTTACGCCTTCACCCTGTTTATGGGTAATAGGGAAGCGAAAGGGAAAAAGGATGAATGAATGGGACGGCAATAGAAGGGAGACAGGCGAAGCTTGCCTTTTCTAATCATTTTATCTTCCCTTTGACAGAGAATGAGTATAAATAAAAAATTATACACAAACAAGAAAATCTCGCATAAAAACTACATCCTTATTGACTTGTGCAAGCCGCACTTGGCCGTTTTAGAAAATAAAAAGTATCCTAAATATTATTCTGAAAATTTAGCTATAACCACACTAAATTTCAGCGAAATCTTTTCAGTAGTTCCAGCGTGATTCGTGTTCAAAGGGACAGACAGACAGACAAAAATTTCAAAAAAAACTGTTTCCCCTTCTATATCGATAAAGAAGTTCCAAAATTTTCAAAAAATATTCTATGTACACATTTAGCCCAGTTACACTTTTATTATATGTATAGAAGACTGAAGATAACCATGATGTGCCCTTGTTTATCTGAAGATATATGTAAAGGTAGCCTGGAAGAAATCGCTGAATGCGATAAGGCCGCTTGTTGTTCTGCTATTCTTATGTAAATTTCTATGTGCATTTTTATTTAAAGGTGTTCAATAAAGTTTTATTGTAGGTATTGTATTGTATTGTATTGTAATTATATCTAAGGAAATACGAACCCTCACAAAACATTTTTTTGATATATAATTACCCAATTATTTGTGTATTTAGTTAACGAGTAATATTTTCGAAAATTGCGAGTCATTGCTAGTGACCTTCACTGGTTTCAGGTTTATACAACATGCTAATTCTTCAATTTATACTTGTTTGTTACGCTTGAGGACTTTTGAAAATGTATATATACCTATATAGCTCTGCAGTGCTTACAATTATATTTTTGCAAATGTTCAACGATTTCTGTTACATTGTTTGGTCTATTTTGTGCATGCACGGCTTTCAAATTACTTTGAATCAGTTAATTGAAGTACTTTCAAATGATCATCTGTGAAAAGTAAGTAGAATAAAAAAATAACATGAAAACGGTTACCTTTATAAAGTTTCCAATTAACTTTAAAAGCTTAAATAAGTTGTACAATTCAAGCCAAACTCCTCGCTACAATATTTTAAGTATGATATTTCAGATTCGCATTATAAATGCGCTAGGTGGTGACAATATAAATTTAATGTTTCTGGGTAGGTGTTTAATTTTATTGTTTTCGTATAATTTGAAGTTTTATGACGGTTTCACGGTTAGCTTTTCGTTTCACTTAATTATTTTTAAATTAAGTTGTCGTGCAACACTATAAAAAGAAAAGAAATTTGAGACTATTCTATCTCATACCAGTACTACGCGATTAGAACACCATCATCCTCTGTGCCTTTTCCCATTTTTTATTGGGGTCGGCTCCCAATCTAACCTGTAGCGGCGAGCTACCAGAATTACACGAGCGACTGCTATCTGACCTCGCATCGTATAAGGGACCAGTAACAGGGATGGTTAGATTGGGCGCCAGATTCTATCAGGCTTCTGACTACCCGTAACGATTGCCATGACAATCGGGACCGGCGGTTTAACGTGTTCTCCGAGGCACGGAGCTATGGCATCGCTCGCTGACTACGCGATTAGAACATCACTGCCAAATCAAACTGAGTCAAAAATCCAATCAGAAGGTCCGAATGTTGACCTATTGCAATCACAATCAAAGTTTCTTACATCAACAAGGTTTAGATATAACAGTAGGCACAAACAATATTATCGGGGTTTTTTTTAAAGATCATGGTATAATTATCTTGTTATTATTGGCCATGTATTATAGCTAATTAGCATTGTTAAACAATAAACAGTAACTCGATGTAAATAAACTTAACTAAAAATATTTTTTTCTTTGGTTTTCGAAGTAGGAATAAGTTGATTGCGCACTCATTACCAGAGAATCAAAATGAGAGATGCCACTGCTGTATTCCTGTTGTACTACTGTATTACTTAAAAAAAAACAGTTGATCAAGAGGTAATAGATACTACATTTGTTTTATGTTTTCATAATTATTAGCTAAAATGTGTAACTATAACAAAGTCTGGATTGTGTGGCTTTTACGCCAAAACGGCGGAATAGATTTGGATAAAATTTCGTACACAAACACTAACGAGATCATCATTAAGTACTTTTTATCTTTACCTTTTTATCCCAGAATATATTTCATATTTTTTTTATTAGTTGTTACTCTGCGGAAAAGTTAAAAAAATTGCGAGTGAAACCGCGGGGCGTTTAGTTTTAAAATGAGTACTGTAATGTAATGGTACCGTAGTGGAAACTTTACCTATATATTAATGACTAATGGTATTCTTTTAAATTACCGTAGAAATATTTTTCTGCTGTTGATCTTATCAAATGAAAATGCATTTTTATTTTACCAAATATATTTTGTTAGTTTCGTCTGAGCATAACTTGTTTGGGTGAACTGTAAAGTAAAATATTCTAAATAACAATAAAATTTAAGAAATCTTATATTTTATTAAACATAATATAAAAATATTTATCACGTCTAACAATAATACTAATAATATCAAAAATTATACATTTTTATAAAAAAAAAAAAGCGTTTTAATTCTACAATAAATAAGACTATAAGACCATCAACAACACAAAAAGACGAAGGATTGTCTTTTTTATGTAAATGAATTACGTGCGAGCTAGTCGTTCACCTGATGTTAAGCGTCACGGCTGCCCACAACAGATTGCAGTATTACTCGGAACTCTTAAATAAATATAGTTTCGCGTGACACTGCACTGCGCACGTCATCCTGAGACTTCAGTCAGTCTAGTAATAAGATTCCTAGACTGTGTGATCGGATCATAAAGTCTCATTTGCCCAGTAATTTCACTAGCTACAATGCCCTTCAAACCGGAACGCAGTAGTGCTTGCACACTACTGCTTGGCGGCAGAATAACTAGCAAAGCGGTGGTACCTATACCTAGAAGAACTTTGCAGAAAAGCCCTACCACCTAGTAAAATTACCTTGTCTAGAATTAAGTAAGTTAATAGATTGTATATACCTATATTATTACGAGTTAAGTTAAAACATCCATTAAGTATCTGTTAGTGTAGTCAGTAATAAATAGTTTAAAGTAATCTAAGACAATGGGTCCCTGGGGCCCGCAGGCGCGACTTCTAGCCAGGGAGCTGTCCAGACGTTTGGCGTGACCAAAGGGCTGGCACATACCTCGGTCAACGAATTAGCCTGGCAATTCTATGAGAGAATGTCGCCAGCTTTTTGGCCACGCTACCCGCAGATAGTGACCTAAATTCTATCACCTATTTATGGCTTTTTATTACTCACTTTATTATGTTTTCTTAGGCTTAGTGTACATAGATACAGGTAGTATAATTTAGCATTTTTAGTCACAGTTTTGTGGTTTTGGTGGCGTATTATTGGCTTATTATGATTAGGTCTTTATGTATCTTTTTGGGAGAATAATAAAGCTAGACTTATAATAAATGATGTCTAAATTATGTTCATCTGGACATTTATGAATAATTTCGTAAAATATATTCCTTAAGAATACAGTTTATGAGCAATATGTATAAAAATGAATAGGTTATGTTGACAATCCAATACACGTTGAAAACACGCTCAATAAAATGTGGAAATGAAATAAATCGAAGATTGAAATTAAGTCTATCTATTCATATTATTCCTGTTTTGGCCTAGGTAAACTGATCTAGTTTTGTATGGCTATCGGGTTTTTTATTTTTTATTTTATTGCATCAGTTCACCTATCAGTTGCGTCTTCCGGTTCGTGGTCACTACTCGAAAAAACCTTTCTTTCCCGTCGGTTGCCAGTTCAACGAGCCCCCCCCCCCCCCCCCCCCCTAGATGCACTGACGATCTGGTGAAAACTGCGGGGAGCTGATGAATGCAAGAGGCGAGTAGCCGTTCAAAGTGGCGCTCTCTGGGGGAGGCATATGTTCAGCAGTGGAGGTCTTCAGGCTGTTGATGATGATGATAATGCCGAGCAGGAACTAATAGTAAAAATAACATTTTTTGCAATCTCGAAATAGATACTGAGGCCGGTATTAATGCAGAGCTAGACTCAATCGTTGAACGGATTGATTGATTCATCCAAGACATACTACAGGTGAATTATTTATCATTAGATCATCATAGCCTTAATATAACATTTTTTTGTTAGTATCTACTCCGCTTGAACAAAAACTTCTTCACACAAATCACAAAGTCTCAGTTCCCAGTAATTTCACTAGCTACAATGAACTTCAAACCGGAACACAGTAGTGCTTGCACACTACTGCTTGGCGGCAGAATAATTGGCAAAACGGTGGTATTTATTTATTTAACACCAAGTGCGGGTCGGATAGTACTTCATATCCTGCGTTTTCTGCAAACCGCACTTGGTGGTGGATGGCCTACATTGATGTCTCCCTGTGGGAATACATTCTTCTCTTTCTTCATTAAAACCAGTGTAGGAAAAAATTTTTTGGCAATGCTGTGATTTGAATCAGTATTTGAGTTTTTAATTTTTTTTATCGCGTAACCAATCGCTTCGTCGCACACCATAACCAATCGCGTTATTATCTCGAATACCTACTCTTAGATAACATATTCGTGTATAGAGAAACAGACTTGTATGTTTAGTGTTAAAATATTATGGTTTAGGAATTTTTTGACTGTAGGTAATTGATGTTTACTGTTGGGTAAATATCGTAAGCGTCGCGGTAACTCATCAAATTGCATGGGTTGAATCCCGCTAGGTTCCTGACCAATGCCTTCCCAAATCATGTGCGGAATTGGTACCAGCGTCGGTCTGGGACCCAAAAAAATGCTGGGAATATGTTCCAAAATGCGGCCCACGCTACTTTTTATTCGTGATGTTTTTTTGTTAACTTAGAACATTCTAGTGACGGGATGGGTTGTCAACAAAGTCAAAGAATACCTATAAACTTTTGAGGTACTTTTCCTCCAACTTGAATGGTGCTCATCTAAAGTTGAGCCGAATTCTGAACTTTTTAAAACACTGTTTTAAACCCTGAACTACTTTCCTTATTGCCAGATTTTTCTATTAGTTGTAAAATACAACATCTGGTAACTTTTTTGTTAGTTATAGGCAAGTAATCACACTTCACATCACACTATATTATAAAGCCTAAAGTTTGTGTGTTTGTGTATATGTGTGTATGTTTGTTACTCCTTCATGCTCAAAGGGCTGGACAGATTTGGATGAAATTTGAAATAGACATAGCTTATACACTGGATTAACACATAGGCTACTTTTAATCCACGGGTAAAACCGCGGGGCGCAGCTAGTAGATAATAATTAGCTCAGTCATCACGGCTCCAATGCACACCTGATCGTGTCAATCAGCCGCACAAAGTGGCGTTCTGTGAGGGTGGTTCAGCAGTGGATGTCTTCAGGCTGATGATGACGATGACATGTTACCGAGAATAAGGTTCTCTAAAAATTGTTACAACTTTGGACCTTTTTTATTTTTTTTTTTGGCTAAGCCGGCCTGTTTTTTAGAGGGTTAATAAAAAATAATATGATATAACCACACACTCTGGATAATATAGGTCCGTAGATATAACTATACCAACAACACCTACAGATGTCATGGTTTAAAATTCAGGAGGGAAGGGGCTGCCATAGTCACCACGCTTGGTGGGCGCCTTGGTGATAGCATAGCAGATAAAAGTATTAGCTATTACCTAATTTTTTTTTACTCGGAAATTTTCATATTTTTTGAACGTGCTGATACATTTAAAATGAACTAAGAAATTGTTTAAAAACGTTAAAAATCCACTTGATTATATATGTTTTAGATATCTAAAATTCTAAATGCATGTCAGACAAAATGGTGATAAAAGTTAAGTAGGTACCTAAATTGAAAATACACAAGGTCACCGAAACGTCTACAAACTATAAATTGAATACGATTAGGAATGTAGCTAGTTTATTTAATAATTTAATAGACACAGGTATTATTTCAAGTTCAAGTCCGCATGACCTTACTCCTCAAGCGAAGGTAAAAAATAATAAGTTTTTTAGACAAAAACACGTTCCACAAGCAATTACCGAAGCGTCTACATATTATCGTTTTTAGACACTAATTTAAATTCTTTTGTCTGCCAATTTACATAATTCTTTTACTACAAGTCCTGTGTAACATCTAAACCAACGATCTTCGCGTTCTATATTCGAGAAAAAAGAAAATAAAAGAAAACTTTTCACTTTTCCAACCAGTTGTAGATCATCCAAAAGCGAGCACTATTATCACTATGTAGTTTCACTGTTAAGCTCACTGAAGGAAATTAAAATTTGAAAATAGATCACTTATTAAATTTTCAACTCGCGGCACAATACGAGAGCGTTTTTCCCGCGCAAAAGCGACAACGACACGTACGCCCCCCTACTCGGTAAAGAGCAGACTGAATCGAAGACGCAAATTGTCTGCGATTCGTTTGGCGAACAAGCGATTTTTTCTTTTATAACATAACCTTTGAGACCGGTTTTCAGCCCGTTATTATAATAACAGCCAAAAATAAAACATTACAATATAATATGGTCATTTATTTATTATCAAATTGTATGCAAAGAAACTTCCCTGATTTTTTTTTGAATTTTTAGAAGGTGCAGTTTTAAGGCTCTATATCAACGTGTCCTGGCCTGGGGCAATTGAAAAGAAGAAGTAGGTTCGCGCCACATTCGATACATTTTTGTAATGCTTTGCGACACAAAGTTCATTTTTTATTTCTCTACATGTTCCACTCATACAAATTTATTGTTTTCACTTGAGGTTTCCATTCTACGATTTCACCATAATCGATTTATTCTAGTGTGTGAGATTGAAGTGAAAGTAGGGAGCTATCGTCATCATCACCCTTTTCCCCCATGGCGAACCGGCATGTCCTATAACTGTTTCCTTTCTGCTCTACTCATAGAAAATGATCCACTGCTGAACCTTTATTACAGCGGCACTTAGATCGGATTGCCTCTTGGATTCAAGTCATCGGTTGATAGGTTTATTCTTTAAACTAACTACCACACTACTAAAACTAGTAAACTAGCTACACTATCTACTACAAAGAACATTTAGACTGCATACTAGCCGCGATGGCTTATAGACACTAGACAGTCCAAATGCTGCAGCCCACTACCGGTAGGTAGCGTACCCAACATGCTGGCAGCATTGCCTAGTTGAATTGCAATGCTGATTCGTTGAGCCAAATTACTGCGAGCATTTTGGTCACGCGTCGCATCAATCAGGCGCTCTGATCTATCTATTTATATCGATAAAGAAATGTAATGCAATTAAAATTTTCAAAAATATTCAATGTATAGATTTAGCCCAGTTACAGCTTTAATATATGCAATATTACTTATATATTTGATGATGATAAATTTAAAGCGTTGTCCAGTTGTAGCGTTGTCGTTTGTATAGCTTTCACGAGATAACGGCTGGACCGTTTTGGTTGTAATTTTGCTACACTATCTTAATCAACATAAGGTAGCGGTTACATATTTGAGCCGTTTGGTGTTGAGACTCTAGGTCCGTGGGGACCGGGAGCTCATCGCGTTTTCCAAAGTCTATCAGAGCGCCTGGTCGATGCGACGCGTGACCAAAATGCTGGCACTTATTTGGCCCAACGCATCAGCATTGCAATTCAACGTGGCAATGCGGCCAGCATGTTGGGTACGCTACCTACCGGTAGTGGGCTGGAGCACTTGGACTGTCTATAGGCCGTCGCGGCTATTATACAGTCCATAAGTGTTCTTTGTAGTAGGTAGTGTAGCTAGTTTAGTTTAGTTTAGTTTAGCTTAGTTTAGTTTAGTTTAGTTTAGTTTAGTTTTTATTATTGTAGTAGTTAGCTTGAAAAGTAAAGGCAATTTGCCCGTTAAAAAAAAGTAAAAAAAAAAACATAAGGTACATTTTACCCTGGAAAATTAAGAGATCTCGTGGGAAAACATAAGCTGTGGGTGAAGTCACCGGGGTTTTCTAATAGATTAGGTACTGTACCTACTTTTTGTCACGTCCTTTTCACTTTTATTTTGTGACATCAAAAATAAGTATTATTATGTTATCCTTTAGCTTATCTAATAAAATCACAACTGCGCAGTGCGGGATTCCATTTCTTGATTAGTTTTTCCTTTTGCCTTCTTGAGGACTATTCGTAGTTTAAGGACATGTGAATCCAACAGAGCTTTTGGAAGATTGAAATAAATCATATATCAAATAAATCACTCGAGTGAGGGTTATTTCTATTATAATTTTCGTGGAGAAAATTACAGACCATAATGTAGTTTTTGACTCAGGCATGACATCGCGAACGACGCAAAATATCAAGTATTTGTGCACAGAAAAAAAGCGCAAATACTTGTTCTGTGTCTGGGTGCTGTGGGACCACGGTCCTCGAATCCCCGGGTCCCTAGATACTACAGGGAATTATAGTTAGGGTCCAGGATCTATGTATGTGATCGTTGGGCGTTATAAAAAAAAAAAGAAAGAACAAAAAAATCCTAATGCTCCTAGCGTTATATGCGCGGTAAAACCTCTCGTTCAAATTATTTATACCGCTAAGTCACAGTCAGTAGCAATGGGAGTTATTGCCGTTTGACCAACTGGACCTGCTCGTCCTCAACAGGAGTCTTCTCCTTTATCTCCTTTTTCCTTACCAAAAGCACACAATAAATGATAATACCAAGGCTTGAAAATTTACCCGAGACTCCGTGTAAGTTAACCCCCGTTTATCATAAAAAGCTAAAGCATGAAGTGTTTCACGTGACGCTTTCATTTAAGAACCTCCCTGAGGGCATAGCATGATTGATGATGTCGAAGATATTTTTGCGCCTGCCTATAAATAGGTAAAGTTACCTACAGACATATTGTTAGGTACCTATACTATATCCAAAACTTGTTCCTTCATATTCAAATATTTATTGCAAATATTATTAAATATTATATTATATTATACGCTAAAATTAGCCTTTAAAAATACTGTAAGCTAATTTTAGCATTTTTAAGATTCAAAATCAGAATATTTATAATACTAAGTACCTATTTAATATAATTTATTGTTCTAAGCATAATTGTAAGTGTTTAATTTATAATTTATGCAAAATTATTAATTTAATTTATATAAAAATTACAAAGTGCTAGACTTCAATTATATCAAACCCATTAAAATAAATGCGTTTGAATAAAGAAGTTCTCTTTCCCACTACTGGTGCAAACAATCTGGAACAATAATATTATATCCGGCCTCAATTCAGTCATCACAAAAACAACAATACTAATATTTATTTACCAATATTCAACAGACCCGCAAGTTTGTTTTTAATCAGTATCAAAAACAAACCTATCTAAAATAAGGCCTGTTCATTTACATAAAGCAACATGCAGGAGCTTTATCATAAACAACGATGAGGCCAGACAATGAGCTCGATTGTTTCGGAACGCCTGTCCGGACCAGTGCGGGAAATTATTATTTGCGGCTGTACTACGTTGTTATAAAAATGTCAGGGGCATGATATACCTACATTTAAAATATTAGGTCGAGAAGCGCTTCTACCTCTTTTTTCGCAAGCTTTAATTATAAAGATACCAGCAATGAAAAGAAAAAAGAGTTTAAAAAGAACGAGCTGCGTTTTTGAAGTCAAATTTAAAAAAATGGTCAGTTTACAATTTTTTTACGTTTGTGTGAAAAAAGGTGTAGGTGAGCAAATAGCACAAACAAATCTATCATACAGGCTCACTGTCACAGTTATATTTTTAGCTTAGCTCTCACCGGACTACAAACACAAAACACTTGTTTTCCAAATTTTTTTCCAGAATTTGTTATTTTCATCATAAAGGAATCATGATAGTCATTACTATTATTTGAGTGATATCGTTAATGATAAAATGAATAATAATTATAGGTGTAATCGAAGCTCCGGATCAGTTTCTATTCGATACACTATGATGAACATGATTTAAATACAGTGATTAGTGATTTACGATTGCTATTGCAATGACGTAACAACTCCCTCGTAGGTAATATCCCACATATACAATACAATACAAAAATACTTTGTTAACACCAAAGCACAACAATACACATAAGTAATACAAAACAAAGAATCACATCACATCACATCACACTAATATTATAAAGGCGAAAGTTTGTGCGTATGTGTGTATGTGTGTATGTTTGTTACTCTTTCACGCTCTAACAGCTGGATGGATTTAGATGAAATTTGGTATGGAGGTAGCTTATACCCTGGATTAAAACATAGGCTAATTTTTATCCCGGAAACGGGAACGGTTCCTGTAGGAACGCGGGTGAAACCGCGGGGCGCTGCTAGTAGTTTATATTACCAATAACTAGTATAGTTTTGAATTAATACTGACCTCAGTATCTATTTTCGAGATTGCAAAAATTTTCAGTTTCAGTCATTCATTTCAATTTTATTTTTACTATTATTTTAGTAGGTTGTTATGTACTAAGTTCCTGCTTGTCATCATCATCATCATCAACAGCCTGAAGACGTCCATTGCTGAACATAGGCGCCCCCCAGAGAGCGCCATGTATGACCGGCTGCTCGCCTCCTGCATCCATCGGCATGTACTTTGACGTTTTCAATCAAAAGTTCGTGTAGATGAGGCGTTTTTGTCAATTATATCTTTTAACATCATTGCACCAGCTGTTAAAACAATGCAAAATTAATTAGCAAAGTTTAGTGTGACTGTAAATCACCCTAAAAGTTCTTAATTAGTCGAGGCATGAAAAAGTGCCCGTCAAACGTACAAAGTTACCATCTCTACAAGAATGCATAGGTACCATGAACTGCCAACTTTTTGGAACCAACGGTAGGTACCAACATTCTAACCGCAGCTCGCTCGTTGTGACAAAATGTGAGATAATGTTGCGAGTGCCTGAGAATTTAGTACCAAGCAGTAGTGTGCAAGCACTACTGCGTTCCGGTTTGAAAGGCATTGTAGCCTAGTGAAGTTACTGGGCAAATGAGACTTTATGATCTGATCACACAGTATAGTAATCTTATTACTACACTGTGTGAAGTCTCAGGATGACGTGTGCAGTGCAGTGTCACGCGAAACTATAAGTAGGAGTTCCAAGTGATACTGCAATCTGTTATGGGCAGCCGTGATGCTTAACATCAGGCGAACGACTAGCTCATCACGTCATTCATTTACATAAAAAAGAATCTATAGATGATTAAACTTACGACAAAAACGTCATAACCATTTAAAAATCAAAAAGGCATTTTATAAAAAATACCTTATTGCTTTTTTTAATATAAATAATTGTTACCGTTATTACAGTCAAATACATCAACTTTGTGACATACTTTTTTTCTAGTGTATAAGTATTAGAATACCTAAGTATATATATCTAGAATTAGCTTCATTTTTATTTTACTTATGACCACTTTGAAAACAGAAGAGAGAAAACGCTTATCTGTGCTTTGCGGATATAAAAAATATAAAGAAATACTAAAAAAGAAATTCGTTTTTATTGTTATGTGAGACATAAGATAACTTATTGAATTTATGTTATAATAATGGCTATTATTAGCTTTTAAAGTGCAACCCACAATTAAGGGATCTATGGCATTTTTAGGAGCTATAAAAATAACTGTAAATAACGGTTTTATAATTTAATCTATTCTAAAATTAAAAATTATGTTCGTTTTATTTGGGCATGGTGAAAGATCCACTGCAAAGAAAGAATTTAAAAAATTGTTTCTTATTGTAACCTGCCTAAGTACCTAATAACGTATAATATTATAGAAGCTAACGTGAGTAGTATTCATAACTAAAACTTGTAAACGGCTAGCACTCACGTAATAAAAACGAGACACGCACTCGCGTACTACGTTACGTGAGTGCTAGCCGTTATACTACTAGCTGTAGTTACCTAATAATATAATTCGTAGGAAGCGGAGATTAACCCTTAGGTACCTATACCTACATTGGAATATTCGTTTAATATTTTAATAAATAATAAGACTCACAACATCGGGATTTTGCAGTTCTTATCATTTATTTAAAATATTGAGAATACTCAATACTCAATACTCAATACTCAATAATTTATTGCAACCATTATTATACATTATATACAGGTGTTAATAGCGTGTTTAAAGGTAACATAATGACCCTGCTTGGGTATAGCAACAACGTGCGGAGCGAATCGACTTAGTCTACAGTGAATCGTTCCGAAAGGAATTCGTCTAATGTATAGTAGCATTTATCCAGTAGCACAGTTTTTAAAGCTACGGTGAATTTTTTCTCTTCTTCAATTTTTTTTAAATATACCGGTAATTTGTTATATATCCTTGTGACCATTGTATGGGTGCCGGAACTATGCATAGCTAATTTTGACTGGGGTGTTATTAAGTCATATTTATAATTTAATCTAAGTTCATAGCCTCGATTGCAATCCGCCAGTTTTTTGAAAAATTGAGGGTATTTCTTGACGAGTTTACAGATTTCTAGGATGTGCAAAGACACTGTTGTTAGAATTAATAATCACCTATCAGATCCAAATCTCTTAGAATTAGCACGTTGCAATGGCAATAGGCATCAGGCCACATCGCTCGTAGAACTGACAACCGATGGGGAAGAAAGATCAAGTGGCGACCACGAACCGGAAGACGCAGCGTAGCCCGCCCCCCCTCGAGGTAGACCGGCAACCTGGTGACCGCGGGGAGCCGATGGACGCAAGAGGCAAGCAACCGCTCAAAATGACGCTCTGTGGGGAGGCCTATGTTTCAACAGTGGACGTCAGGCTGATGACGATTACAAAAACTAAAAAAAACGCACAACTGATTTAGAGAGGCTCCTTTTTTGAAGTCGATGGGAAAATTTATCAATAGCATCGGATAGCAATGAAAATAATAATGGAGAAAATGCTCTTTTTCTTGCAATTGCGTTAAAAATCAGTTAAAGTTTTGAATTTCTATTTATGCCTATAAACATAAACTACCTGAAGACTTCCACTGCTGAACATAGGCCTCCCACATAGACCGCCATTTTGACCAGCTGATTGTCTCCTGCTTCCAATGGCTCAATCCCCAGATGTTTTGACCAGGTCGGCACTCCACCGGCCGAAAGCTGGCCTAATACGCTGTGATTTCCGGTTCGTGGTCGCCACTCGAGAACCTTTCATCGCCATTCAATCTTCGGTTCTGCGAGCGATGCGACCTCACCATTATAATTTCTAATACTACCTAATTCTAAGTGCTATCAGTGATTTTAGTTCTTTTGCAGATTTATCTATTTATTTCCAGATCACAATTATTATCTCGCAAGGGACACTGACACAGTTCTCCAACTGAAAATACCTATCTTTACTATACCTTCCAAATACTACCCGCCTTATTCAAGTGAACCGAGTTAGATTCTTCATAAAACCTTCGTTGTTGGACCTACCTAACTGGACAAGTGGACAGTCTATCCCTTTTATATTCTATCCATTTTTAAAACAAATAGCAAAGGCGCGCCTCTCGCGAGCTTCGTGTGATATATAATATATTTTGCATAGAATTACTATTATCGATCAATTTAATTTCTTGACTTTTCCATGATTCAAAAATATTTAAAATCTTAAAATCATTCTTTATTCATTTAATTTTCCTGTTCATTATATGTATAATAAAACTTAAAATAAAAATATATGTAAAATTAAATATTCAAAATACAATTAAATCGTCAAAATTCAATTACAATTACATATTCAAAATTAAATTACAATTAAAACAATGTCACATTATTATTTAAAATAAATAGTATATTATTTTAATAATGACAGCGGAAACGAACTCGTGAACGCAAGGCTAGTCGCAAGAAATTAAACTATCCCAAATTAAATTTTTATATAATAAAAGTTTTTTTATATTTAAGTCATTTAATTTGCGTATCAGATTTATCTATTAGTTTACATCCAATAAATATAAACCATTAGGCGTTAATTTATTGTAACGATAATGGTAATGCAAAATATCGCATTTTTTTATTTAGTTCAGTTTAAAACAGATAAGTTCTGTATATTTAAACTAAAGGTGACACGCGGATTCACCTACGATTTTATAGTTATGCTACGGGTCTTTAATATTTTTTTAATTGTTAAAACTCTGTTTTGTGTGTTAAACCATTAGTATTATATATATAGCACTATTATATTACTAACTAGCTGACCCGCCCCGGCTTCGCACAGGTTTATTAGTTTTACGCCTTACCTCAGTCTAAAGGAAGAGAGAAGGAAGAGGGAAAACGATAAAGGAGAATAATCAATGGATGAAACAGCGAATGGAGGCTGGGGCACCCGGCTCTTTTCACCTTCATCCATTTATCATTTTCCCCCTTCCCTTCTTTCTTTCCGATAGTACAGGGTAGAAGTGGCTTTGGACCTAATACTTGAAGGATGGATGTCTGTAATCTCTTAACCACAAAACAGACTTGAAATATTCACGGGACAATATTTATACCCCCTATCTAACAAAAAAAAGAATGAAATAAACTTGACCACGCGTTATTGAATTACAACTAAGTACATATTATTACTTTTAACCCCTCTCCCGAGAGGACTGTGCTGAATTTCAGGATTGAAAGTATCCTCATAATATAACTGAAAAACTTCATTAAGTCTTTTTTGATGTCCGCAAATACAAGATTAATAAATATAACTCTATAAAAAAACATCGCAAACCTCCCTCAAAAAATTAGAATGTTCCAATTTTACTGAGCTTCTATCGCATATACTTTAAAATAGAATTAGTGTATTCTCAATAAACATTCAGATGTTGTGATGACTTTATTTTTTTGAAAAATACTTTATAAACACAGATATTAATTAAAAACCATAAAAATCAGTCATTTCGTGCGTTGTCTTTGTCGTAAGCGCCGCGCTGAAGTGCAGACTGAATTGAGATTTAAGACTACTGTGTTAAGGTCAATGTTTCTTTCCTTCATCTTAAGTAAGAAGTATAATGAATAATGTATGAATTACGGGTACCAACAACCAACAACTGAAAACGGGCAATGTGCCTTGATTTTTTAAACTAACTATGTACACAATAACAAAAAAACTATACCATGTATAGCTGAAACATTGCGTGATCAAACGCTATTTGAGACCAAAAACAGCAATATAATTTTAAAATATTTATTCAATTAAAAAAGAGACATGGTAATAAAACCTATACCTAACTGCATAATTATTCCCGATCTTTATTTGTTATTGCAAATAAAATTTGTTTAACTCATTTTTAATTTGTTCGAACATTTTATTCAGTTTATTGTCCACGATTAGGAAACGTGATAAACTAGAGCTCAAATAGACAATTGTAATATTTCAATATAAAGAGATACATTTTCAAGATAGCGTTCAACAATTTAAAATGTATTAGAAGACCATAAATACAAAGATACTTAGGTTGTCTAAACATTCCTGATAGACCATAAAAATCTCGGAAATGATTTTATTTATAATTTAAATACCTACCTACATTTATGAAGTGACTATAATAAAGTTGATTTTTTTAAATAAAAAAATACAGTATCAGTTTGTTATTTTTACACTTTGCATTTATTAAATACTAGCTGACCCGCCCCGGCTGCGCACGGGTTTATTAATTTTACGCCTTATCTCAGTCTAAAGAACGAGGGGAAAGGGATAAGGGAAAAGGATGAATGGAACGGCGAATGGTAGAATGGCAGAGGCGAAGGAGGCAGGTGGTCGTGCACCTGCTTTCTTTCACCTTCATCCATCCATCCCCCTCCCTTCTCTCTTTCCCATAGTACAGGATAGGAGTGGCTTTGAACCTAATACTGAAGGTTGAATGTCTGTAATTTCTGAACCACAAAACCAACCACCTTGAAATATTTACGGGACAATTTTTAAAGTACCCCCTGCCTAATAAAAAAGAATAAATAAAATCGGGCTACTACTAACTAATTACATATTTCTACTTTTATCCCCTCTCCTGAGGGAACCGTGCTGAATTTCGGAATTAAAAGTATCTTAAAGCCTACCTGGTAATATGAACTCAAATCATACCAAATTTCATTTGAATCCATGCATTAGTTTCGGCATGATGCTCAGCCAAGATACAGGCAGACAGGCAGACAGACAAAAATGAAAAAATCAGTCTTCGCTTCTGCATCGACTATAAAAAAAATCCAAAAAAAATTCAAAATATCTTCAATGTATAGAATTGGACCTGTTACAGTTTTATTGTACGTACAGATTTTTAACTAAGTCATCATCATCATCATCAACAGCCTGAAGACGTCCACTGCTGAACATAGGCCTCCCCCAGAGCACGCCACCTTGAGCGGCTGCTCGCCTCCTGCATCCATCGGCTCCCCGCGGCTTTCACCAGTACTTTTTAACTAAGTACTTATAGAAAATTATTATAATTTATTTTTGTATAACTTTTTTTTATGTAAACAAATGACGTGACGAGCTACTCGTTCGACAGGTGTTAAGCGTCACGGCCGCCCATAACAGATGCAGTGTCACTCGGAACTCTAAAGTTTCGCGTGACAATGCGTACCTTTGAAGATTTATAGTGCGAGTGTAGCTCAATCGAGTCCTCTGGTTCATTTAAATAGGTAATCATTTTTTATAACTACTTAGTTATGAAAGAAATTTTTTGTTTATGTACCATTATAATGACTTAATATTTATTTTTTTGGTAAGCAGTTACCGTCGCCTATAGACACCTGCAACATTAGGGGAACTGCCGAATGCGTTTTTGCGTTGACATAATGTTTAATTACAATAGTACCTATATACCACAGTTGTATACCTAGTGAAAAGTTGTTTCAAAAGTTGCTAATGTTTATATAGGTACTAGGTAGGTACTTAAAAGCCAATCAAAAGCATTTTGTATCCATTTTCTGCTATCGAAGATCAAGAGATTCTTATCATGTTATTGTTTTTTTCAAAAAACTAAATAAAAAAGCAGTAAAACAAAGAAAATAAGAATCATAGACTAGTATTGTATAATGACAATATTGCACAGAATTCAGACTACTGGATCCACACTGGATCCATTTTATTTCATCTGCGCTGGTAAACCATAAGATTTTATTCTAATATGTGACACCACAGCGTGACACGCTCGAATTTTATTTTTTTTATACATTTTGACTCCACACATCGTGTATTTAGCCAGTGTCAAGTATTGTAATTTTTCGCCATGTTAAACAGAACATTTCACGTAAAGTCAAGTCTCAGTCATAGTCCAGACTAAGTAATGCCCTAGTAAAAGACAACTTTACTAGAAGCTTCCATATTTGGAATTTTGGAAGCAACACGAAAAACCACGTTTCACCACATTATATCACTTGCCCTCAATCGTGCTCGTAATGTAGCACTTATTGCGTAAAAACCCACTAATTTTAAACATAAACACATGGTTTTCATGGTTTTTTAACACAAATTTTGAAAAATAATACAATGGAACGACGTGAACTTTTCCGCGTTCCCGCCAAAACTTCCCACGCTTGAATTAGGTATATGAAAAGTGTCAAAAAGGCGTCTCTATTTGGCGGGCTTATAATATATTACTAGTTGCGCCCCACGGTTTCACCCGCTCCTCGCATCATATGTGTTAATCCAGCGCATAGGCTATCTGCATTCCAAATTTCATCAAAATTGGTTCAGTATTTACGAAGATTAATAGTATAACAAACATTCACACACACACACTAACTTTCGTACTATGGATGATCATTCTGTTATTTGCCATCATAATAATAAAAATAGCATTTTCATTTCATTAGCATTGTAACCATTATAATATATTTACCTCTACATTTGTTTAAAATGCTAAACTTATAAATATTTAATTTTTTAATTGGTTGGCAATAAATTCAGTAGCTTGCATTATTAACAGCGCATACGCGCGTTGGTATTTGTCCAATGCTATTTTTTTATTGTTTTACTATCATTGTATCATTGTATGTAATGGACCAAGTGATTAATAGGAACATTTTTCATAATTCCGCGCATTATGAATAATGACAATTGTCTGCCTGTCTATCTGTCTTGTCTGTCTGTCTATCTGTCTCTTTGAACACGCGTCACGCTGGAACTATTGAACGTACAACATTTAGGATACTTTTTGTTTTCTAAAACGGCCACGTGTGGGTTGCACGAAAAAACAAAGATGTAAATTTTATGCAACTTTTTTTGTTTGTTTATTATTTTTATTTACCTATTTATTTATACTCATCCTGTCGAAGGGAAGAGAGAATGAATGGATGGGACGGCAACAGAAGGGAAGCAGGCGAAGCCTGCCTTGGTTCGCCGGCCCATCCATTCATCCTTTTCTCGTATCTTTTTACCTTTCACTTCCTTCTTACCCATAAACAGGGTTAGGACGTAAAACTAATTAACCCGTGCGAAGCTGGGGCGGGTCAACTAGTTATAAATAACATAAAAGATATATAGTCTATAGGTAGCCTACAAAACCACAAATTACTAGTATCGTACAATATAAATACTTGAATAGGCTCCAAGACTGTATGGTATGTGAAATCCAATAAAAAGCAACTTGATACCTACTTAAAAAAATATGAAACTACCATTTACTTAAAATTAAATAAATTACTTAAAATTAAAATTAAATTCATTTTTTTTTAAATAAATTAACGGTCCATCCTGTTTTATAATATAAAATATATGTTTGTAAACAGTAGGTCTGTTGGTCCGAATAATTATTTAGAGTATAAATAGTACATTATTTAGTAATTAAGAGTAAAACGGACAAATTACGGTAGTATGGGTAAAACCCCGATCAAATTTTAGATACAATTTAAAAATAACCATAACATTTTTTCATATTATATTACAGAAATACATTATTAATATCCAGTTAATATTTAAATATGCCCGCTACTAACACAGCTCAGGACATCAGAGCCAAGTTAGTCCGACACTATACCGAAGATATCCCGGACGTCAGCCTGTACGAGATTAGAATGGCCCTCAAACAGCTTAAAAACAACAAGGCCCCAGGTGAAGATGGAATTACGACCGAACTTCTGAGAGCGGGTGGTAGACCGGTACTTTTAGTCCTCCAGAAGTTATTTAATTCTGTCATCCTTGAAGGTACAACGCCAGAGGCATGGCACAAGAGCGTGGTGGTGCTCTTCTTCAAAAAAGGCGATAACACCTTATTGAAGAACTATAGGCCCATCTCGCTCTTGAGTCATGTGTATAAGCTGTTTTCGAGAGTCATTACGAATCGTCTCGCACGCAGGTTTGATGAATTCCAGCCTCCCGAACAAGCCGGTTTCCGAAAAGGCTTTAGCACCATAGACCACATCCATACGCTGCGCCAGATTATACAGAAGACCGAAGAGTATAATCGGCCGTTATGCCTAGCGTTTGTGGACTATGAGAAAGCCTTCGATTCAATCGAGACTTGGGCGGTGCTGCAGTCCTTGCAGCGATGCCAAATTGACTATAGGTATATCGAAGTTTTGAAGTGTTTGTACAGTAAGGCCACTATGTCAGTCCGACTACAGGACCAGAGTACGGAACAAATTCCATTGCAAAGAGGCGTGAGACAGGGAGACGTTATTTCTCCGAAACTGTTCACAAACGCATTGGAGGATGTTTTCAAGCTCTTGGAGTGGAAAAGATCTGGCATCAACATAAATGGCGAGTACATCACTAACCTTCGTTTTGCCGATGATATAGTCATAATGGCGGAATCGCTCGAGGACCTTAGCACCATGCTCAACGACCTCAGTAGAGTCTCCCAGCAGGTTGGTCTTAAGATGAATATGGACAAGACAAAGATCATGTCTAATGCTCATGTTCCACCTATACCGGTAATTGTTGGGAACGATACTCTCGAAGTTGTCGACAAGTATGTCTACCTAGGACAGATTGTCCAATTAGGTAGGTCCAACTTCGACAAAGAGGTGGCGCGAAGAATCCAACTCGGCTGGGCAGCGTTCGGGAAGCTTCGTCCTATCTTTTCGTCCAAAATACCGCAGAGCCTGAAAACGAAAGTTTTCAATCAGTGTGTGTTGCCAGTGATGACTTATGGAACTGAGACATGGTCTCTTACTGTTGGCCTCATTAGTAAGCTCAAAGTCGCGCAGCGAGCTATGGAGCGAGCTATGCTCGGTGTTTCCCTGCGAGATAAGCTCCGGAACGAGGAGATCCGCAGGAGAACTAAAGTGACCGATATAGCTCTTAGAGTTAGTAAGTTGAAGTGGCAATGGGCAGGCCACATCGCTCGTAGAACTGACAACCGATGGGGAAGAAAGGTTCTCGAGTGGCGACCACGAACCGGAAGACGCAGCGTAGGCCGGCCACCCACTCGGTGGACCGACGACCTGGTGAAAGCCGCGGGGAGCCGATGGATGCAGGAGGCGAGCAGCCGCTCAAGGTGGCGTGCTCTGGGGGAGGCCTATGTTCAGCAGTGGACGTCTTCAGGCTGTTAATGATGATGATGATGATTTAAATATGAAAATAGCCTAATGTATTTTCTTTAAGTTGCGGTACACTTCTAAGTATTATCTACAATAATAAAACTTAAACTTTATAGGATTTCAAAACCATTATGTATAACAGTATTAAAATACGTAAGCTATTAAATTTCAATATTTCACCAAATGCTACATAGTTCATTTTAAATAATCTTTTGGTCAGATTTAGATTAAATTTCAAATATTTCTGGCAAAACGATGCATTAGAATTGCTTCATTTCTATAAGTACCGGTTGTTTTGAAGTTATATTTAAAGCGTATAGAAAACGCTGCTATGTGATAAACAAGTCAAAAGATAAGTAAAAATTGTTGCTTTTTCGGCTTATACAATAAATTTCAGTTTTAGCTAAAGGTCATCGAAGATTTTCTATTTATTAAGCGTTCTCACGCCACCGAATAATAAAATTTGCATTTAATGTATTTTTTATAGCGGAAGTAAATATTAGACTTATGTATACAGGCTCCTCCAGTTGATTCCTTTTCTCATGTTATTTGTTATATTAAATCTAAATCTCAATCGAACGACGAGCAAAAAATCACAGTGACCATGCAATTGTGAGGGCTAGGCTCCAGAGCTTCGAGCACCGTCGTAAAGTTGCCAGCCTATCAGTGTTCTGCAGGTTACATTTCGGTGAGTGTGCTGCGGAGCTACGAAATCTAATTCCACCATCTCCATTTCACCATCGAACGACAAGACGTACAGCTACACGCCATCCGTTTATGGTTGATATTCCTTCGATTTGCACATAGCGGTTTGACTCCACATTTATAATCCGAGCAGCGAAGGAATGGAACACTTTGCCAGCGTCTTTGTTTCCCGATAAGTACAATCTGGAGCTCTTCAAGTCGCGAGTGAATAGGTATTGTCTAGGCAAGCATGTATCATCGTAGACCGCGTCGTCACTTGCCACCAGGTGCGATTGCGGTCAAATGCGGGCCTATTTAGTTACGTAAAAAAATTAATGACGTAACGAGCTAGTCATTCGCCTAACGTTATGCAACACGGCCGCCCATAACAGGTGCAGTGTCACTCGGAAATCCAAAATTAGGTCATCCTGTGACGTCAGCACAGTCAGTAATAAGATTACTAGAGCTGCAAAAAACTTCAAATGAACTCATTATTTTCAACATAATAAACAAAAATTCTGAATACCAGAAAATTTCGCTGAAAATCAGCAAAATGGCCACAGAAGAAAGCTATTGATTACTGGTATTCCAAACGTCGTTGGAAATCGAGACCTAGACAAATGCCAATAGAGGTCAGATAAGCTTTCGATGTAATAATGATTTTCCTCTCGAAATATCTCGTTAGCTAGCGGCGTAGTCAGCAGTTTGAAATTGAGCTTAATAAAGGCTTATGCTAGGCCAAGCCAAAGCCACAGAATAAATATAATAGTACTAGGCCAAAGCGGGGATGAGTCGGGGGCCGAGCGGCAGGGGCGGGCTAAGCTAGAATGGTTCCAACGTGCAATAATTTAGATAATTTATTATTACACTGAATATAATGGATATTTTAAAAATCCACTATACATAGGCCCTCCATTATATTTAGTTCAACTACTACACAAAGTTTCATGGCCTTATTTAAAGTATTCATTGAATAATCGTGGTTTATTTATACACTCAGGTAACTTAGTATTATTTTTTTCGAAAAAAATTTATTAATTCGTATTTTCACTATACATAAGCATTAGCATTAGTTCTGAACTTTACTATATATTAATATCAAAGTCATTGTTGCAATATTGTTGACAGGACACGACCTCATGCTAAGCCATTTTGGCGTTGTATAGGCTCTTAGCTTCTTTAGCTGCGTTCAATCTTTTCTTTGTTACTTTTTTTTAGTTAGGTAGTCTATTAATAGGGCATTTTTTTGACCAAGCGACTTTATACATATTTTAGAACAGACTCTATTTCAATTTTTTTTAAATAGCATCGTGTTGGGGAAACATTTATCAAGCTTATCTTAAATGATGCAGCTGTATTTTTAATACTTAAGCCCACGTACAAAAAAAAACATTTTGTTCATAATGCTTTAGATTAAATCTTTGTGCATAAATTTATATTAATGAGCTTAAAATAAAAGAAAAAAAAAATTTACTAAAATAAAAAAACCATATTTTTAAGTGCTGCGTGAATTTCGAAGCAGACAGAATTCCCACTGGGGAGACACGTCATTAGTATAATAGTCAAAATGTTAAAATAATGTGGAATCGATATTTAAAAAGCACTTTTGAAACTTGACACCGGAAGTCAAATTAAGTAATACAATAAATACTATTTTGTGGCCATGTATTATTGTATTTTATTACATTTAACTTGGTGCTTATCCATGTTTGAACTGTTGATATCGACTAGTGATGTGTTATAGAGAAATCCTTCTATCAACACTCGCCTATACCTACATCGTTCGCCACATTAGGGCTCACGCTAGGAAATTATAGCTGGAAAGGGTCGCCGTCATCGAAACCGGTGAGGAGGACCTATATATATGCCTACATACATTGTCCAAATAACTATTGTATTGCTATTTTGGCTTTTGTGAAAAATGGCGCGCAAGTTCTTTTTTTTATTGTTACGCATGCGCGTGCGTGAACCACAGATTGGAGAAAAAACCGTGCTGGTACCACGAACAAAATCGACATGCAGCCGATACTAATGTTAAAAATATTTAGAAAACATACAATAAATATTAAAGCGAATAAATATTTTCGTATTTATAACATAGGTACAGGTAAGCTTATTGCGAATAATTTGATATAATTAAATATTTACTAAGGAGATATTTATTTATCCAAGAACATTAAGCAGCATACTCTTTGTTAGTAAAATACTGAATCTGTAATTTTTCGGGTAAATTATGAATACTTCTTCTATTTATAACGTGTGGTGAGATACAAACTTAACTCAATCAGGATATCATCATAAAACACTAGTGCGGTAATGTTAAGTAAAAAGCACAATCTTGGGTTATGGTCCTAAAAGCGGTGTAATAATAACCACTTTACGAGCAGATGTGCTGAAAAGTAATTAAAATGCCAAAATTAAAATTAAAAATGATGCAGTCAATGTGTGGGCAAAATGCTGGCTGCATTGCCCCGTTGAATGGTATAATGGTATATAGGTAGGTAAAGCTTTCTTGCTAAGCCTGATTTTTTTTTAAATTCAGTATTTTGTAGACCATTAAAGCACATCATAGTTATATAAATAACTGGAGCGATGATGGCCGAGCGGTAGCGTGTGCGCTTCGCCATCTTACGACACCGGGTTCGATCCTCGGCCCTGCACCAATGACTTATCTATTAAGTTATGTCCGGTTTTCGGTGCCATCGCTCCGTGCCTCAGAGAGCACGTTAAGCTGTCGATCCCGGTTGCCATAAGAACATCTATGACAATCGTTACGAGTAGTCAGAAGCCTGGTAGAATCTGACACCTGGTCTAACCATCTCTGTTACTGGTTCCTTATGGATTGCAAGGTCAGATGGCAGTCGCTCGTGTATTTCTGATTAGGAGCCGACCCCAATAACAAAATAGGAAAAGGCAAAGACGATGATGATGATGATGATGATGGTAATATATACCTATAATGCTTGTTTAACCCCAAATATCATTATCAGAAAGGCGTTTCTCTTTTGTATTTATAGGCATTTTGTATCTTCTATTATATAAAAGGCTTTGGCCTAACTGACTGACAGACAACGCACAGCTCAAACCGCTGGACGTATAGACTTGAAATTTGGAGGGTGGCTACCTTTTATGACGTAACCGCGTGCTAAGAAAGGATTTTTGAAAATTCAACTCTTAAGTGGTCGAAAAGGGTAAAAAACTGTTGTATGAAAAACCTACATTTCGTGACGTATCGTTTTGAAACTTAACACATACAAACAAGTATAAAAATAAAAGATATGATACCTTTTAGTTTTTTGAAATTCAACACTTAAAGGGGTTAAAAAAATTGTTGAAGTTTGTATGAAGATTTAAAAAAAAAATTACCGTATCGTACTGAAATTTGAAATGTGTAATGAACATACAAAATAAATAGATATGGGTCTCGGGAATTTTTGAATTTCATCCCTTGAAGGGGTAAAAATACAAAAAAAATGTTTCCGTTGTAAGACGTTCGCACGGCCTAAGCTCTGAACCTAAAATCTTGAAATTTCGAATGCGTTCATTGCATAGGGGTGCAATGAATTCAGCCCTTAAGGGAGTGGAAAGGGTAAAAAGTCTTTGTATGAAAAAATCTTTATTTATTAACGTAGGTAGTTTATCGTCTTTATACTCGGACCATACAAACGAGTTAAAATGAATTGGGTGTTCTTTGTTGTTTGGAATTCAACCCCAAAATCAGTGGTTGAACTTTGTAAATTAAAAAAAAATATCATAATGTATTCAAACTTAGATAGTTCCTTCGATATGAAAATGTTGCTTTAAATTTGTTTTGAGAGGGATCACTTACGTGGTTGAAATAAGGGACGAAACTTTGTATTTTAAATTATAGTAATGAAAATTGGCATTGTATTATATATACTATTTAAAACATAATCGTGCTACAGTAATACTTTTGCCAGGGTTGATTTGAAGGGCTAAAATGGGAAGGAAGTTTTGTTTCTTTATTTTCGAAGTCCGGAAACCGGTTATTAAGTAGGTGGGTTGAAAAGGAACAAAAATGGGTGGTGTATTTTAACATTTTTCGCATTAGTGTCAAACTATACCGACATTACAGGTCTGTGTAAAATATTGATGTCAATTACTACTAGATATCTCAAAAATTACATATTTCATCCCTGCCTCTCATAATGCCACCATGAAAAATCACTGCACGAGGCCACTTAAGATTAAAAGGATTTGTAACCATTTTAGTTAGGTATCTATAGGACTTTTTAAACGCCTCCCAAAAAACGTTAGTTAAGGTAATTTTGTCCCGGAAATATAAACGGTTCCTGAGGGGTAGTCCACGCGGGCGAAGCCGAGAAGAAGCTAGTTTATAATATATGTAAACATATATGTATTCATGCTATTTTATGCATGTATTTAATTTAATTTTCGTCAATTGCCGCACCACCGACCACTACGAGTCTCTTACTTTCCTGTCCATCCCAAGGTTGTCTGGAAGAGATCGCTGTATAGCGATAAGACCGCACATTGTACGAAGCTTCATAATGTTTTTTTTGTTATTGTCTGTTATTTCTGATTTGGTGTGCAATAAAGAGTTGTTGTATTGTTGTATTGTATTGTATTGTATTGTATTGTTTCTCTAAATGGCTTATAATCTTTCGCCGATATATTCAGAGCGGCCTCAAAGTAATCTTCATTATTCACATATTCCTTTCAGCTTGCTATTTCCCAGCGCAATCATTTTCTCATTTAGTTATCCTTTACCAGATTGTGCTGGTTTCTATTGAAATGGAGCATCTTGTTATTTTTTTGTAGATTTGAAATAGGTTAGGCTGAGTTGCACCAAGTTAACCGTTATAGGGAAAATTAATTGTAACCTTAACCACGTAGTCTAAACAGCGTTAATATGTTGAAACATTTAAATATATGATATGTTGTGTTGTACTTCGTTACGTATATTACGTCGTAACTTAGTGAAGTTGTAATCTGCTACAAATGATTACAAATAAATATAACGCTACTCTCTTCCGTTAAACAAGATCAAAGGTCACCGCTATATCACAGGCACAGATTGTTTATTATTATACGCTACAGGTCTCAGTTTATTTACTGAAGCATAAACTAAATAATTATAATATGTTATGATATTCACCGCTTGTGCTATCCTATTATCTCTCTATATCGTATTATGAAATCCGAAGCCACGACCTATTAAGTGTGATTATCACACTGTGATTTGTAGCAGAGTATGTGACAAAAAGTAGCAGGTGTGAATTATAGAAAATCATATGATTTTACACATGCTCCTTGTGAAATGATCCATGCCTAGTCTGGAACGTATGATTTGATTTAAGTGTGGCCTCCGTGGCATTAGCAAATAGAGTATTATATAATAATACAATACAAATCAATTGCGACTATTGAAGTTCCCAGATCAAATATTTGACCACGTACGCGACGGATCCAGTGACGGGATCCCACCGATCCCGTCACTGATTACACCGAAGATAGTTCGCCCGGAATGATTGGAATGGGCACAGCAAACGTGGAAAGTTTAACGTCTATTTGATTTGACTCGGGATTGAGCCCTTCTCAAACAAAGCTAGAAATTAAATTGATCAGTTACTGCGATTATTAAATCAGTTGCGTTGAAAGAAAGAAATAAAGATAGAATCTATTCAAGATGTCATATCACGTTGCATGAGCCCATTCAATTGTTTTTTTTTCTCTAATTTGTGCCTATTATGAATGCATTAGTATTTTCCATAAAGTCATTTGAACGGTGTAGCTTTTGAGGTCAGTAACATAGCTTGAAAGTTCCATACGTTTTTAAGACACTAGTGGGGTAAGTTATTTTCCTGCAGTCTTTCATATCACTCGGGAACCTTTCCAATTTTGTCCAAGGTATACAATGCATACACTTTGCCTAGGAATAAAAAAATAACTAGAGCCTAGGGCTGAGGGCATTAACATTTCAATTTTTAAATGCTAAAAGCGCGTGTTTTCCTTAGCGTATCTTATTATGAACTGCGGGTATCGTTTTTCACTGACTAAGGGTGGGGTTTTTAATCCGTAGTTAAGGTAACCAATGGTTAAAAGTTCTAACAAAAATTTTGACCTTTGGTTTGAGATCTTAGAATTTTTAAACGATGGTTACCTTAACTACGGATGCTAAAACTCACCCTTAGGGTAGGTTTTTGATCCATAGTTAAATTTGGATCAAAAACCTATCCTACCCTACCTACACACACGGTTAGATAAACTCTTTATTGAAACAAAACACACATCACGCCATTAAAAACCTTAACAATTTAACAATGGGCGGTCTTAATCGCTCAATGCAATCTCTTCGAAACAACCTTGCACGGAGAGAAATAACCTAAAAATAATATAGATGGTGCTTATAGGAGTTAAAAACATAGTAAAGGGACTTGTCCCCAAATCTGCATCGAATTTCTTAATTCTCCCTAAAATAACAATCAAATAAGTATCTTTACTGATACTGAAACCATCCTGTCGCAAAGACAAAACATTACCAAGCTCTGTTTTGTCTGCTATTTAAACACGATATTACCACTATTATTATGACCTATCTGAAGCAATAAAATATAAGTATTCATAAATACTAGCAGCGCCCTGCGATTTCACCCGCGTTACTACAGGAGCCGTTCCCGTTTGCGGGATAAAAAGTAGCCTATGTTTTAATCTAGAGTATAAGCTCTATACCAAATTTCATCCAAATCCGTCTGTTGAAGCTGTTAGAGCGTGAAAGAGTGCATTTTTCATAAGGACGTCAGTGTAGCCTACTCTTTCCCATGTGAGAGAAAGCTCTCATCCCAACAATGAGAACGTATCACTATTTCCACTCCCCCGGCACAGTCCCTCAGAATCTAAATGGAATAGCGACTGTGCTACATACACAGTCGCTATTCCATTTTGATTCCCTGCTGAGTTTTCAAGTAGTACTAACAAAGTATTTTCCACTAAAGTCCCACGGGCCAATCTCCCAGGGGACTGGGCACTAGCACTCACTATTTCCTCACTATATATTCACTGTCAGAACTTCTGACAGCGAGTATATAGTGAGGAAATAGTGAGACCAAGATCCACCCGGAGACTTCTGACTCAGAAGTCTTCGGGTGGATTAAACTTCTACCTCCTTACTAATAAACATTGCATAGCAATGGAATAGCTACTCGGTGTTTTGTCTAGTTTTGTCTCTGCCTATTTCAATCTCAATAGAGTTGAACAAAATACAGAATAACTAATCCTCCGTTATACAATGTTTAAGTATCAAAGCATCAAAGCCAAGCCAAAAACACAGATCGCTTTATAAGAGAAGTAACCAAAAAAGCTTCTAGAATATCAACAGAAAGCTCAGAAGTTTCTATATATTTCGCGTAGGTTTCCACTTGCGACGGATCGTAACCAGTCATAAGATAAGAATAAACTTCCCTTATCTTACGAACCGCCTATCCTATTATTGGAAACTGGACACTTATTGTTATGTATTCCAGTACATTACTCCTAGCAATGGTATATCTGTTTCCGCTTTAGGAAGTTGATTGAAACATTTGTTTGGAGCCTTCTGTATGCAGAAAGCTTAAAATTACACCGATGTTTACACCGATTACATTAAGTCCACCTTTGTACACGTTTTGTGCATAAAGAATTAAATATATAAATAAATAAATAATGTTTGAGAGTGCATAGCCTAGAAGCACATGTAGCCCCGTAGGTTTTTGTGTGGGTGTGGTTGGCGCGGAAAAGAACGCCTTACACAGGGTGATTTCACAATTTTCACAAAACTTATCTTGTGTTTTAAATGCGGTCGCACACGCGTACGGTTTTATTTTTAGACAACTTTTTTTTTAACTTAGGTTTTTATTTATTTTTGTTCCATAAATGCAGTAGATGAAATTTTGGCGGGAACGCGGAAAAGTTCACGTCGTTGCATTGTATTATTTTTCAATACTTGTGTTTTATCCAGTGTTAATGTTTAAAATTGGTGGTGTTTTACGCATTAAGTGCTGAATTACGAGCATGAGTGTGGGCAAGTGATATAATGTAGTGAAACGTGGTTTTTCGTGTTGCTTCCAAAATTTCATAGAAGCCTCTAGTAAAGTTGCCACCACTTTACTAGGGCATGCCTTAGACTGGATTATGGCTTAGACTAGACTATGACTACTCTGACTGTGACTATGACTTGACTTTAAGTGAAAATTTCCATAATACGATGAAAAATTACAAAACTTGACACTGGCTAAATACACTATGTGTGGAGCCAAAATATAAGAAAAAAAATGCAGTAGATCAATCTCTGTAAATATTGCGGGGATGCAAATCAACACCCGGTATAGCTGGTCGGTGAAGAATTCATGGTCTAGGACCTAGACCATGAATTGCTAGCCCCAGAAAACTAGCTATTTAGCATTAAGTTCCTATGTACCTAAGTACTTGTTTTATTTTTTTGCAATAAAGTATTTTTGATCTATCTATCTATTTCTTAGTCAATTAGTATCCGCACTCATTCTTTTCGTTAGTCGTTCTTTAGTGGCATATTTAAAAAACTTCTTTCTAATTTCTTTCACTCCTATACATTAGTATAATTTTCAGCCTTCATTAGTAGTACGTAGAACAAATCCAATTAGTCGCCAGTTTTTTTTTATGTCTGGGCCTTTCAAACAGCGCCATCTAGCCCCAAACCAAGCAAAGCCTGTACTATGGGAACCAGATAACCGATAGAAATATTTAGATATTTTTTTGTTTTGTTAACACATTGTGACGTTGTGAGACGTCACGGTATCCTAGGATAGTTAGAACCTTAGAGGTCCTTTTAAAAGGCTATAATAACGCGCGGATCCCTAAATATCGGGGCGTAAACCACTGCAGTCGGTAGCAACGGGCTATAAATAGCTGCGATGCTGGAGCGAGCTCATTCGCCGCTTGTTCTTGCGCTAGACACCAGCCTACTATAATAACTTAAATAATTGAGATTAAAATCAGTGTCTACATATCTCCGAGAATCCCGCTGGGGTGAGCTACCATTTGATAACTATTTACTTTTCTTTAAACTTTGCAGTCTTATAATCTTGTGTGTATAGCATCTGTACCTATAACTTGCGCCTCGCGCTCCTATAGCTAGTAACTGCTGTGTAATCTGTGTCTATTACTACCATCTTTCTATCTATTGTTCTCATTTGTACTAAATAAGCTGTTCTGCTGTGCCGGCTGTATGTAATAGAATCACGAGCGAACTCGTCGTACTACCATGGCCACCTTGACTGGCATGAGCTCCACCTCGCTACAGCGAAGAAGGCACAGCACAACAGTTCCTTCAGAACCAGAAACTAATACCGAGAATATTTCAGGATTCTCGGAGGACTCTAACTACTACTCAGCATCTACCTGCTGGGAGCACGTATGCTCCACGAGCTTCCCCTGGGAACCTCACTTTCCTCCACCGTCCTCAACCACGGGCCAGCTCGGCAGCTGCCCAGGCCACGTGTCTCCAGCTTCCTCGACGCTGGCAACTCCTTCACAAGGCTGATGAAGACCCCGTGGACTCGTGCCGTTGAGGCAGGCAAAGACCAGTGCGACATACTAAGCGTGCTAATGAGCGGTTGTGCAACAAATATAGGAAATGTTCTAGATTATTAAACACCTACTTTTCGATTGAGCATTTTCTCTCTGAACCCAGATAGGACTACCTACTACTACCTACCTGTTGGTAGTGCCGCTTAACGGCATACGCCACAACATACATAGAATAGAATACAATATATAACAGCCAGACACTTGTCCTGGATGGGAATCGACCCACAACCTAAAGTACAGAAGGCAGAGCTACTAGGCCAGTCTAGATTTACAGTTATATTAACGATTTTTTTATTATCACTTAGACTTTTATCTAAAGTAATATTGAGCAGTCTGCATAATTATCCTACTTTCCTGATTCCTAGTTCCTACTAATATGCAAAAGTTTTTGATGTATATATAATTTTATTAAGTGTTCGGACTTGGTCTTGTAAAAGTGTTAAAATTGGCATATTTGCAATATATTATTCGGCTTTCACCAAAAGAAGTTTGTGATGAAGTGTTTGTACTTATGACCGAAAGCTTAGCAACGCTGAAACGGTTCAACGAAATTAATTGAAATATTGTAATACCTATGTTACAAGCAAAGACTTCTATGTATACACCAGACAGGACATCTCTAACTTACATTGTCAACCACTGCAAATATGCCAATGAGCATCTTCTCGCTCATACGATGCTCAGCTCTCAAAGCGACTGCACGTGCAGCAGTGAATAGCAGTAAAAATTATGATTCGAATGTGCCATGGCACTAGCGCTGCGTGTTGTGATCGTTGGTTAGACGATTTAATCTCGTAAAGCGCTGTAGCGGATTTTAGTTTAATTATACAAAAAATGACAACTATTTGTGTTTTGAATAGCTTCTCTAGTACGTAGTACATATACCTCTTTGGTTACAAGATCAAAATAAACTTTATTCGGTGTGAAATAGATGCAAGAACGAATTCACCCGCGACTTGAAGAGCTCCTGATTGTACATTAATTTTTCATTACTTGTGTGTAAGAGCGAGTGCATAGTATAATTAAGTGCCTATCAATAAAAATGTATTTAGCATTAAGATTTAGTATACAACACTCACTTTTTTAATACATGAAGTGGCCTTTCTGTAATTTGAGCTACATGTAGATAATCAAAACCCATTGTGTAACTCATGATAAGCTATCATTTGTAATTAATTATTAAACATATCTGTTAAGGTCTGTAAATAAATAAACATTCAAAAGAATTTACATTCTGCTGTTAAATACATTTTGTTCGGGAAAATTGTTTCCGCTCATGTAAAACCGCAGGCCGCTGCTAGTAGTTATATTAGTTTAGAATGCCCAATCCAAAAATAGTTTTCAATTTAGAATGGCCATCCAAAAATAGTTTTCTTGTTCTAGCTGTCTCTCTTAGTTATTATAAATTAAAATATCACAGTAACTTATCATTGATTATGTGACATCTTTAGCGTTTAAGATAAAAAAGACGCAATCACAAACCTATAATTTATACGAACTTTTGCGATAAAACTAAAAGCGTTGCCGGTAATAATTTTATAACAATATTTAAGTAGAATGAATTAGTTAATAACGAAAGTTTCACGCGTTGAAACATAATGCAGCAATAAATTACATCCCAAATGTATACTTTTAATTCAAACGTAGGTTTGTTTGTTACTGAAACTGCCATAAGAACATTAATTTTTAGCCAACACTACGCGTTTGCAAGATGCGGAATAATTTTAGCAACTGTCTTTTTGACTTTTCTAAGAAGTCTCTTTCTTGCCAGTTTCTAAGAAGTCTTTTAAAAAGGGTATCAAAAATGCTCTAGTGAGCTGGCAACGCATTGACAACGCCCCTAGTGTTGATGCAGATATCCATAGGCAACAGTTGCCGCTTACCATCATTACCCCGTACCTATGCTTATTTGTCGCTCATTAAAAAATCTTAAAAAGGCACTTGTGCTGTTTAGCACTAATGACAAGGAAAGCTTCTCATCATCATCATCATCATCATCAACAGCCTGAAGACGTCCACTGCTGAACATAGGTCTCCCCCAGAGCGCGCCACCTTGAGCGCCTGCTCGCCTCCTGCATCCACCGGGTAGGGGGCCGGCCTACGCTGCGTCTTCCCGTTCGTGGTCGCCACTCGAGAACTTTTCATCCCCATTGGTTGTCAGTTCTACGAGCGATGTCTCTGCCCATTGCCATTTCAACTTGCTAACTCTAAAAGCTATATCGGTCACGTTAGTTCTCCTGCGAAAGGAAAAAAAGTAGTAAAGAGTTGAGTGGGAAAATTTCTAACTTTGCTTAAAGTGGAACGTTTCCTCAGCACGGCAAATTCAAATTTTCTTGTGTTTTTTACCAGTAATCGCTTAATTACTCAACGCTATTACATGAAAACTAATTTTGCGCAAATAAATATAATATATCAATAAATTACAATTAAAAATATCACCTAGATATCATTAGTTTAAATTACTTTAAATTAAACATTTGAATGTTTCTCAAATTCGCTCAACTTATCGATTGGTACAAAAACAGCATTTCGTACAATCGATAAAAATAATGAGATTGTGGCTAAATTGTACGAACTGAGCATTCTATTTGTACTAATTCCTCCAAATTACGGTAGCACTCAGTTGCAAAACTTGTACTAATTTTGAAGTTGTCACCCATACAAGTGATGGCTACAGCGAACTGGATAGTCAAGCTTTGCTACCAGTGCTTAAAGAGGACACTAATTACCTCCAATCCATAATAATGATCTTTTGAAATACGGAACAAAAAACAAAATTAAAAAAACATGTGCTGTCGTCGGCGCGCAGATTCCGGGTTTCAGCAAATCGTGGATATGCAGCAGAAAAAGGGTTGCAGAAAGAACCGACCCCTAAGGGACCCCTGCATTGACTGCCAAATGATCAGACGAGCATCCGTCAACGACAACTCGTATCGATCGATTCCTCAGGAAGTCCGGTATCTAAACCTACACTCAAGCCAGCGGGTAAGCGTGTGAAGGATGCTTGCTGACAAGGCTATCGTGCCAAACCCTGCACGCAAAACGGCGTCTTTTTAATTGTCATTTCATTTGTCAATCAGCTGTATCCGAGAGTAACCAGTAGCTTTATACTTGGAATAAACGTTATTCTACTTTGGTAAAGTCGGGCCTTATTTGAATAAAATAGATTGTGTGTTGGGTTACGCGTAAAGTACCTAGATAACTATAGACTATTAAGGTTGCTAACTAGGTCAAAACATCGAAGTAGTTAAAATAATTGTTTTTAGCGGGACAAATAACCAGGTTTTTAAATCGCGAGAGTTTAAGAAATATTATACTTACAGATACATAGATAAACTCTTTATTGAAACACCACATCACAAATAATTACAACTAAGTGAACAAACTTAACCAAAGTGTAACAATGGGCGGTCTTATCGCTTAGAGCGATCTCTTCCAGACAACCATGCACGGAAAGGAATAACGCAGCAATACTATCAGGGTTACTTATAATCAGGGTTAGTTAAGAAAAATACATATAATTGCGGTAAATTACAGAAAGTCGCCAATAAATCACAGGCAAGTCCGCGGGGCGCAGTTTAGTCGATAAAATATCCTGCCTGAAGTTCAGACTGAATTGATATTTATTACCACGACGTTAACATCGATTTTTCTTTAAACTGATTTTGAGCAGCTTATTTTACCATACCTTTCGCATTTATAGATGCATTAATATCGCAGTTGTCAGGGTTAATAGTAGTCACTAAACAAGAAAAATCAATTAGCCTATCATCACCTAAAACTAAAAAATATCATTTATATTTTAAAAACAAATAATAGGTAATATCTTTGGTATTTTATGATGTGTATATTAGACACACGGTGAGCAATTTGATAGTCACAAACTGAAGCCGACAGAAAAGAATCTAATCTGACTAATTAAAATGTTTTTGATTAAATTTTATGACTTATTAATTATTTGTGCTGGAAGCTGGTTAGAATATTATATTCACGGGATGTATTAGGTACTAAATTTATTTTTAAACTCGCACTGTATATATCAATATCATCAGATGCAATATTTATCATTAAATACTGTATAATATTCAAAACCAAGATGATTAGAGTTGATGGCGTTTGTAGATTCCGTTAGCTGACGTTGGCCAAGTGCCGAAATGAAATGGTTCGCTAGTATTAATTTTTTATTTTATTTATACGAATGATGTGATGAGCTAGTCATTCGCCTGGTGTTAAGTGTCACGGCCGCCCATTACAGATTGCAGTGTCACTCGGACACCACTCGGAAACCAAAATTAAAGTTATGCGTGACACTACGCACTGCGCACGTCATCCTGAAACATCTATAGTCAATTGTTTTTTTTTCTCTACTCTGTGGAGACATCACACAGTCTAAAAAAGATTTCTAGACTGTGAAATCAGTTCTTAAGTCTCATTTGCCCAGTAATTTCACTAGCTACAATTTCTTTATTGTCGTGTGCGAACACATGTTACCTTTACAAACTACGAACACTCTTGCATATGGGGATTAAATCTGTTATGATAAGTTCTAATTTACTCAAATTTTTGTCTGGTTTCCGAAAGAGCGAGCGCGACGCGTCTCCGATTCAGCTTAGGCAAAAATTATTTCGTATGAAATTCCGATCAATTTTATAAATTTTTATAGAGATACAGAGTCTCGACAATTTTTGTATTTCATCTAAAAAAATACAGGAAAATACACAACAAGGTGTAGGGTTCGCTATTCATCATCACCACCTGTTCAACCTCTTCATAATTTTCATTTAACCTCATTAAGCTTTATGCTACTGGTACTCTACAATTTTTCATATTTCGAACTCCAGCAGATGGCAGCACTGGCATTTTGTTTTAGTGAAAGGCTAGCGTAACATACTCTTTGCTGAAAGGGGAGTCTTGTCCCATCGTAAGACGCTCGCACAGCCTAAACCGCTGAATCTAAATCTTGAAATTTCGAAGATAGGTGTTTAAAAGTAACCTATTTAGTAATAGCGCTTTTTAAACGATTACCAAAAAAGGAGAGTTAAGGCAATTTTATCCCGCAATAATAAACGGTTCCTGAGGTATAGTCCACGTGGGCGAAGCCGCGGGCATTAACTAGTATGTAATAAGTAATCACAAAATAAATGTAGGTACTACGTTTCGAGAAGGTCACAGGTGTAAAAACACAAGTCAAGGATAATTTACGTCCAAAAAACAGCCCTTGTCACATCTTGGGTCACAAGGACTGCATAACCCTTACTTTACGGTACTCCTATACTTATTTGAATAAATATCACCAGTGCGTTTATCCAGTTATTTAATTGCCTTTACTATTTAATACGTTAGACACCATTATTATAAAATATAATAATATAGATGTTTATCATCATCATCATCATCATCATCATCATCAACAACAGACTGAAGACGTCCACTGAACATAGGCCTCCCCCAGAGAGCGCCACTTTGGGCAGCAGTGGGGGGCCGGCCTACGCGCGCTGCGTCTTTCTGTTCGTGGTAGCCACTCGAGAACCTTTCTTCCCCATCGGTTGTAAGTTCTACGAGATAGATGATATAGATATTGGTACATGCTATTTATAATTAACTACATATTTTGTCGCTCCGAGGAGACATTCAATATCAACATTTACCTTCTTCTCGTGTGTGTACAAGTAAGTAGATCGCCCAAAGGTTTCTGATTTCTTTATCTACTTTTATGAATACGTTTGTAAAAAAAATAGAAATGTTTATTAAATTAAAAAGTGTTCATGTTAAAGTCTCATAAATTCATGATTCATTTCAATACCTACCTATAATATACTTCATAAAACAAGTGATTCAAAATAGTATGTGAAATGTCTGCAAAGCTCGTCTAGATAGGTACCACCACTTTGCCAGTTATTCTGCCGCCAAGCAGTGGTGTACAAGCACTACTTTGTTCCGGTTTGAAGGGTGCTAGTAAAATTACTGGGCAAATGAGACTTTCTCATCTGATCTCACAGTCTAGTCTAGTGACGACATGGGCAGTGCAGTGTCACGTGAGACTTTATATTTTTTAGTTCCAGGTAACACTGCAACTGTTATGGGCAGCCGTGACGCTTAACATCAAGCGGACGACTAGCTCGTCACGTTATTCAGTAACTAAAAAAACTGTTATTCGTAACAGTCCGGTTTTTAACCACCTAAAACCATCCTCGAATACGCAAGTCAGTCGTGGAAATATCTTGACCTTACAACCCTAATATTTCGTCCCTTTTCGTCCCTAAAAACAATGGTAAACGACACTAGGGATGGCAAGGCTGGCCAAAAAGCCATCTGGTTCGTGAAAATGAGAATATTATACTTTACCTTATAGGTTTTTTATGAAAGATATAGTGACAAAATGTCTAGACATATTTATTGACGTTTTTGTGACGATTTTAATTCAAAGGCATGTCGCACGTCATCATCATCATCATCAACAGCCTGAAGACGTCCACTGCTGTACATAGGCCTCCCCCACAGAGCGCCACTTTGAGCGGCTGCTTACCACATGCATCCATCGGCTCCCCGCGGTTTTCACCGAATCGTCGGTCCACCTCGTAGGCGGTCTTCCGGTTCGTGGTCACCACTCGAGAACCTTTCTTCTCCATCGGTTGTCAGTCGTTCATACCAATTGTGAATCCATTGTTATGGAAACGTCAACGTACTCGACTGGTGAATAACTTAATTGAATACTTATGAAAAGAAATATTACTAAAAATAGTAGTTATTGACCGAGCGGGTGAGAAGCGAGAGCAAAGTGCCGAAACTGAGAAGTTTCGGCTTGGCCCATCGAGGAACTACTGCACGCTGGCTTGGCTAAACATGATAACGTCTGTCTGGCGGATGTCCGGCTGTACTCCTCTACAGGTCGCATTGCACAATTGATTCTCGTGAAATTTTGTGGGCTATTTCGATAATTAGGTATATAGATTTTGGTAGTCGTTTATTCAGTATTTGAAATTTTTCAAATTGGCGGTATACATAATAAATTGCAAAGACAGACTCGTGGGGTCTACAGCTCACGGAGACATCTAGTTTTGAATATAATTGGTTGGTGTTTCACATGAATGAAACTAATATGATTTTAAATCTACTTATACACCTTGCAATTGAATTCGATATTTTCCTGAAACGTTGTTCTATAGCATGGACTGAGTACATACATTTCAGGAAAATATCGAGTTAAACTCCACGGTGTATAAGACGTATACTTAAACATGGATATTCTAATCGAGTAACGAACTAGATTCACTCATTAAGCGCGAGAAATGCGTTTCGCGCAATTTCCAATTAAAATGTGATATTTTTTAATTTAATACTTAGTGTCCCGCAAGGTTAGCTTGGCGGGACGGCTAAACCGGGATTTCTCGAAAAATCCGAGACGTGTCTGTTGACTAATGTCAAGACCCTGAAATAGAACTTTTATAAGTTATATCTACAAAGAGTCGCCGTGCGGTCACCCTCAATTTAGCGGCTGTTACGCAGGTATTTTTAATTTTTTGGTACCTATATAAAGTATCCACTTAAGTGCAAAATTTGATCCAAAACATTTTAGGCGTTATGGCGTGTAAGCCACGCGACAAATAAAATAACAAATAGACAGACATTTTACATTTATATTTTAGTAGGTATGGGTTTTTTTTAAGTTAGAACAAAAATTTTTGTTTAAATGATATGAGTTATGTCCGTTACAACTCTATTCAAGTAATTGTTTCGTCATAATCTATGTTTACATTCATTCATTTTTGTATTATTTTATTTACAGACTACATCTAAATTATACTACGTATATCTATGTACACTAAGCCTAAGAAAATAAAATAAGTGAGTAATAAAAAGTTATAAATAGAAAACAGAATTTAGGTCACTATCTGCGGGTAGCGTGCCCAAAAAGCTGGCGACATTCCCTCGTTGAATTGCCAGGCTAATTCGTTGGCCGAGGTATGTGCCAGCCCTTTGGTCACGCGTCAGCTCGACTAAACGTCTGGACAGCTCCCTGACTAGAAGTCGTGCCTGTGGGCCCCAGGGATCCATTGTCTCAACCCCAAACGGAACAAATATATAACCCTCACCTAGGGATTCATATTTCCTCCGTTTGAGGTTTTCTGCAGCTTCTGCCGCTGCGCATGCCGCAGAGTTGTTAATGTGGGAAGGCGCCAGTGTGTCAACGCAGGTAGCATCCCACACTAGCGGCCTTCCACGACACCACGGAATTAACGTCATGCCGTCAGGCCTCTTACCATCGTCACGTGAAATACCGTTCGGCTCTAAGATAGCCGGCACGTTGACGGTGGCAAGGGCCCGACGAATGACGTCATTTAAAGCGGCATGGCGCGACAGACGTCCCGCACTGCGGCGGCAAGATAGGCCATGGTGGCCCAAACGGTCCACCTCACCCCCGCAGTGACAGAGATGCGGTTCTGTCCTGGAGATGCCCAGACGTAGGCCCACTGCAATAGAAAAACTTGAATTATCCAAAAGTGTTCCAATATTGGACGAAGAAACAGCATGTAGCCAGTAACCTGACTCACGTTCACTAGTGGCAAGGAGGCGAGCTCTATCAGGGATGTTACTATCATGTAATAGAGACGATTGTATGATCCTACATAAGGGCTCGTCCCATTGTCTTTGCGAACGGGGGCTTTTGGGAAAATCTTCACCTGGACAGGCCATGTTCCAAGCGTTAATAGCCTCATCAAGGCATAGCACCGGCACTCTGCCTATAGAAGGCTTAACTATTTTGGCAAAAAGCGCAGCGGTACTATGTACAGAGGACAAGAACGCTGGTAGGGCAACACTAGAAATTTTGCGGTATGGTTCAGGTATATACACCTATTTATAATAATGATCATAAAAAAATACAGCACGGCGCAGTGCAGCCTATAATAAACCTATAATATTTATTTATATAGGTAAATACAAGCTAATTATGTGGATCTAAACTAGAAATAAATAGAAAAATAAAATATCAAACGAATAAAAACATGTAAATGTCATTATATTATAACTTAATTTAAATATTTACCTAAATCATGTAAAGCTTAAATTATCAGCGGAAACGAGCCAAATAAATACTGATATATAACATAAAAATATTAATGTGAAGCCTTGGATTTTTTAATTAACTTAATATTTTGACCTTTAAATCGCAGAAGTCTAGGCCATATTATTAGGTACACATCTATTAATAATACCTAGTTATTATAATTATTATCTGTGGTAATACCTTAGCTACGTTTTTTATAGGTTTGCAAAACTGTGACAGTACGGGTCTGTGACCGAATGGTGTTAGCTCATTATAAATAGGAAAATATAATAGTTACTCACCGATAAACACTCTGTCTGAGTGCCCAGGTGCTTGGGCTTAGTGGGCCCTAGAGGCATCGGGGGCGGCGTAGGGGGGTGGAAGTCTGGAGCCATACCTTGAAAGTAAGGCGAAGACCAAAAGTTGAAAAAGCCATAGATGAAGTATTATTATCGAAAGAGAAACCTAAACGTAGAATTTTTTTTTTTTTTTTAATGTGATTGAATGACGTGACGAGCTAGTCGTTCACCTGATGTTAAGTGACACGGCCGCCCATAACAGTTGCAGTGTCACCCGGAATTTTAAAACAATAGTTTCGCGCGACACTGCACTGCGCACGTCATCCTGAGACATCACCCAGTCTAATAATCAGATTACTAGACTGAGTGATCAGATCATAAAGTCTCATTTGCCCAGTAATTTCACTAGCTACAATGCCCTTCAAACCGGAACACAGTAGTGCTTGCACACTACTGCTTGGCGGCAGAATAACTGGCATAGCGGTGGTACCTACCTAGACGAACTTTGCAGAAAAGTCCTACCACCTAGTAAAATAATTCAGCAATAGTAGAATAATTCAGCCCTATTACAATGAAAACTTTTCCGACATTGAAGATGAATTAGACGTTTTTGAGATATTCAAAACTAAAGAAGCTCCAATAACTATTGTATCCAAAACTGACACAGACAAAGAAAAAGATCAATCTGCCAGCATCAAAACTGAGCAAGGTGTTGAAAATGCCTGAATTTGCGCCGAAAATTAAAGAAGTTTATGAAATCAAAGATGTAAAACCTGTATAAGAAGTAGAATACATTGATGATGACAAATAATCTGGGAGTTTTGAACTTAAATCAATTAATATCAGTCTCTATGAAAATCAAACCTCAAAAATGTCCCCGTGCAAGTGCTTACTGACATAGATGTATGTTCTCTCCAGATAATATACAATAGTCCACAAGCGGTTGTTGCATTTTAATAATGAACCATAGCACCCTGTAATAGCGTTGTAAAACAATAATATGTGAGTAACATCACTTTCATTAGCCGCGGTCGAACGCGACTGAGAACAAAAACAAGGCATATGCCTTGTTTAAACGCTGCCGTTTTCGAGGCGGTGATCGTGGATCTACCCTATATGCCATCGCATGGTTTGAAGGTTAGCCTAGTGAACCGGTAGCTTCCTTCTAGGCAAGCATGCTCCATCGTCGATCGTGTCGTCAGCAAGACCATGGTCAAATTGTACGACAAGGAGTACCTATAATATAATACCTACAGTAGATGTACGACATGTTTCACCTATAAGGGAACCGATCAACACGGGTAAAACACGCGTAAAAAAACTATGACTACGCGATGATGTAATCTTTATCAGTCTTGCTTCGGGGAACCTAATCATTCCCCGTTATATTTCATTAATAATAGACTGTTGTTATCGCTACAGGGGTAAAAAAATAGATTAACGGGAAAACTCAACACTAAAAATAGGGTTCAAAGCTGATTAGGCGAATATTCCACATACGTCACATCTGACTCTATATAAATAGCTACGAATCTCGACGAGCTACACTTGAGTCCAGGCAGTAATATCGTTAGCATCGTGTCGTGACAGTCATGGTTCTTGCTAAGACGACGATCTCTTTATTCCTAATCATCGGCACATCAGGTAGGTTTCAACACAATTCATTATCATCATCATCTTTAACAGCCTTAAGACGGCCACTGCTGCTTGTCTCTTTTATCCGTCGGCTCCCCGCAGGTCATCGGTCCACTTAAGTGAGGGGCTGGCCTACGCTGTATCTTCCGGTTCGTGGTCGCCACTCCAGAACCTTAACTCTTCGAGTTTAATATTAGTGATCCATTGATATTTTTTCTAATCATTTTTACTACAATTCCAGTGAAAAATGAATTCAAATCTGAGTAGTCCCATGTCATTCTAACAAGTGATCAATTAAGGTTTGACATGTCTGACTTATGTCTGTTTGCACTGAAATTTGACAGCTCCTGTAAGTTCGCACTTATCTTTCTTAGACGTACCTACTGCATTTAGGTAATAAATAAAATAATCATAAAAGCTGTCAAACCCCAGTGCAAACGGACATTAGTATCATTGAGCAATCATTGTTGATATTTCTTCTACTTCTACAGTGTTTCCAAACAGTTCTTCAACAGGGCTTGCATACGCAAAGCCTTCGATACCGTGGCCTTATATTAATAATGACATAAAAGAAATAGAAGAATTTGTGCCTGATGCAAATCAAAATGTTGGAGGCAACCGGAATGGTGGAATATACCACGGATCAGTCTTTGACGAAAAACACGAAACATATTATAATGAGAATTCGGGTCGCGGATCTTTTATGGGCAATGGTATACCGACAGGCTTGGATCTCATAAGACAAATTTTGCCTGCTGCAAATCAAAATGCTGGAGGCAACTCAAATGGTTTAATAGTCAATGACCAAAACATAAGCAATCTTATTTTAAAGAATTTAAATGGTACAATCAGGTTTGGAAAAAGCGCTTCTCAAAATGGCCAACGGTTTAGTTAACGTGTAAAACTTATACTTACAAACTGATTTTTAGTTTTCTACAAGATGATTGAATCTCATTTCAAGTGTAAATCATAAAAAAAAATTATTGTGTTTTAATTTTTGTTCTAAATTCCAAATACTGTAAGTTAGAGCATCATGCCAGGAACTTTATTGTCAAATGCCTGCTTCAGGTATCACTTAGTTTGTCTTCAAATCGAGTGAACGGGTCTTCTAGGCAAGCATGCATCATCGTAGACTGCGTCATCACTTTCCACTAGGTGAGACAGTGGTCAAATGTTTTGCCTATTACCTACGAATAAAAAATAAACTTGCCAAAAATGGATTTTTATTTGCGGTTGAATTCCTGGCTAGAACTAAGTATTTATTGGCTTTACAAAAACCTAATGATGCAGTTTGGAATAACTACCTATAGATGGTAAGTTTCCAAACAACGCCTTCTCAAATCGCACGCCACATTTTTGGTATTTTAGACGATTCATGCAAGAAAATGAATAGCGTACCAGAGGTATGTAACACCAGAACTCTTATGCTGCTTTCCTGATGTACTGTGGCAAGATTTCACCACGTAATTGTAATTCTAAATAGTTCTGGGAGCTCTACACACAGAGCTCTTAGATTATACCAATACTAGTCTATGCACAAAGCACTGAACGCGCGGTGCCATATATGGCACTAATTAAACAGCTGTACATCTCGTGAATGTACCTTATCATCAGCCTGAAGACGTCCACTGCTGAACATAGGCCTCCCCCAGAGCGCGCCACCTTGAGGGGCTGCTCGCCTCCTGCATCCATCGGCTCCCCGCGGCTTTCACCAGGTCTTCGGTCCACCGAGTGTGGGGCCGGCCTACGCTGCGTCTTCCGTTTCGGGGAATGTACCTATAGGTACTATATTAAGGATGCAGTTTTAGTTTTCAACGAAATCTGGCCAGAAACTCCTTTGAGTACCTTCGCCGCTATTCCTCATAGTTTCGGAGTAGGTCTACCACGCCAACTTGAGAAATTTATCCTGTAATAGGTATAGTATCTGTGGCGTCGCACCACGAAGGTTTCATTTTATTTCTTATGCTCTCTACGTTTTTGAAATTTGAAATTTCATACAAAATACACCCAGACACAGAACAAACATCGATGTTCATCACACAAATGTTTGCCCTGAGTGGGAATCAAACCCACAACCTACAGATCAGATGGCAGGGTTACTAACAACTGAGCTATCAGGCCAGTCATATAGAAATACCATTTCAACGCTACGAAGAATTCGCTTCGATTATTAATATAATACCACTTTCCCCTCCTTCGTATTCGAGTAGAATAGGACATTCTTTATAAGTAGGTATTGATCTCCAATTTTGCTCAGATTACATTCCTTGGATCGTCGCGAGTTGCAATGGTGAGAAAATCTCATTTTCTTTCTGTTTACAGAAACGATTGTGTTTGGTATCAGAAGGGGCGCCCTTTGTCAAAAGCTATTTTGTCCATTGTTTTCAAGACTCCCTGGCCCCTATTTAATATAGCGACAAATCATAATAAACCTACAGTGTCAGTCAATATAACTGACAATCATCAGTCACGTATAATATTTTAGTCACATTTTAGTTATATGAAACCTTAGAGTATAGACTAAAGCATAGAGACATCATCAAAACGATATTATATCTGTACTGCTCACACGTATCGCTACGTCAGTGGCGAAGGAAAGAAACAAACATATAGTAATTAGCTACGCTTGCGAAAAGTCACCGTACCATTTTTTCGACTGGAGTCAACTGTTTTTTCTATACAAATCTGTCAGACTCATTCACATCAAAGTGTCCACTTCATATAAAAAGTGTCCAAAAAAGTGGTACGCTTGACAGATAATCAAGTTCTCTCTATGCTTTAACTCTAAGATTTTTAATTCTATGAAACACAGGTTTGGTGGTAGGCACGTAGGTATTCGACTGACATTGACAACCTCTGTGGTGTGGTGGTTGAGCAGGCCGGCTCAACCACCACACCACCCGCATAACCCGAAGGCGGCGGGTTCGATTTCCGCAACAGGACATATATTTGTAAACGTGAAAAAAAGCGCAAATACTTGTTCTGTGTCTGGGTGTTATGGGACCATGGTCCTCGTAGTTCCAGGTCCCTAGATAAAGGAATCCTAGTTACGGTCTAGGATCTATGTATGTGATCGTTTGGGCGTTATTTATTTTATTTATTTATTTGTAGGTTTAATATGATTTGTCGCTTTATGAAATAAGGGCCTGCTGTCACTTTGCTGGTGCTCAATACATTATTCTTGAACTACGCTAACTGCTCGTAGGTGTTCTGTGGTTAAACGACCATGAAGCACAAATAGGAAAAAATACACTTCGTGCGCCGTTTTTTTTAATGCTCTGTGATGTACTGACGATGCAGCCAGATGCAGCTATTGCGTGATATAAATTAGTTTCGTTATTTATGTATTTCTACTGTATTATTTCTGCTGGTATATTCGCATATTACTAAGATCTTTGATATGTAGACTGATAGTATAGGAATTAGGTAAAAAATGTGATAAGTGGCTGAAAAAAGTTCAATAGGCACATTTGATTGAAGAATAGCCACCTATAGCAGGGGTGGTCTATGCAACCTGCGCTGCGTTATGAAATGACCAAAAAGTGCCATAGACAATTTCCTACTTGCACCATTCTCGGGTTTTTCCTCGTGATCAAACTATAGATTTTCTTGCACTACGTGAAAGCACAGAGAAAAGTCCTAAAACCCATGATTACAATGTGAAATGATCAGAAAACAAAGTTAACCTGATGCGCCCATCACAACTTTGTTTTCTGTTTCATATAATTTGATTGAAAAAATAACCTGCAACAGCTTTTGTCGAATGGACGGAGGCCATGGAGATGTTTACAACTCAGTAGATGTCAGAAATATTGGAACCCTAATTTTTTTTTCATTTTTGCTAGCAGTAGACCATTTGGAACGTTTTTTAGAATAGTAATTTAGCCGCTAGAATTAATAAACAAAGTTCCCAAAATGCTGACAGGCACTATCTAATACATATAATCACAAGATGTTGGTCTGTGACGTTAAAATTAAATTGTCTTATGATTGTCTTCATCCGCAGAATTTCGTAAGTAGGTAAAAATTATACTAACACAAAACTTAGTAGGTAGATATAAAAAGGTAGGTAGGTAGGCTACTTATCCAAATTTTTTAAGTATAATATCAGCTTTTTGTATAAAATTCGATAAGTTTTGTGCATGTGAATTATGTAGGTAATATAACTAATTAGGTATTGTGATATTTATCTCAAAAGAGAAAGAGAATTATTTCTCCAGTGCATAAAAAACAAAATCAAACCAAACGTGCAAAAAACCTATTTATAGTCACTCTAACTCGTGTTGTGCTCAGCCCGTGCTATGACGTCATGATTTCCCAAGCGATCTTCCTCAATCAAACTTGACTTACTGGCATAGTTATTCCCTACAACTTGGAGGAGCATGTCTTCGTAAGTTTGTAATGAGAGAATCTCCCATCCAAATACTTCGACTCCCGCATTTATCATGTAGGAATGAATAGTAGCCGCCAGTAAAAAGCCACCGTCTCCTCCAACGGTGGATTTGAAAGCCGGAGTGTCGTAAATAATGACTGCGCGGTTCCAGTCAAATCTGTTGATACAACGTCATCTGTTATCGAGCGGCAACATTAAAACAGTTAGACGAACAGCGCCATCTCATAACGAGTAGCACCTCAGATTTCGTTGCGACATCTAGCGAATTTCTTTCACTCCACTTGGTTAGCTTTCTTTGTGATTAGTTCGTACTTTCTTACAAAGATGGCGCTAAAGTAAACTAATAACTTACTTGTGTATTTGTAGCCGAGATAAAATTTCAGGTTCTCTGTGTAGTTCAGGCCAGCATCGGAAGTGGTGTCCCAAGGCGTGTAGATGATATCCTCCTTTTTCAAGAAGTTGGCGAAGGATTTCATCATGAGCAAGCAAGTTGATTTCCCAGCCACGTGAATTTGTGCCTCTGGCTCGTTGATAAGGAGCAGTTGCCTCCACCCGTAGCTAGATGGCGTGAAAATAAAAACGTGTTAGCGAAGCAACTTGTGCGAAAAACTGTGCTTTGGGACACTCACATTATGACATTGAACAACCTTACAAAACTTATCCCCTAGGTATAATTATTAATATGTAAAAGTGAAACGTCTGTTTGTGTGGCTTTCACACCAAAACGGCCGAACCTTAGAGGTACATAAGCAAGGTATACTCTATAGGCCGAACCAATTTAAATTCCATTTTTTGCACAGACTTAGGAAAGTGTACAACCTATTTAGACCAATAAATATAACATTCAACAAAAACAACAACATAGGTACCTACTTTTTATTCCGGAAAATTAAGAATTCCCTAGAGAAAACGGGTGAGTAGCGGGTAAAACCACGCGGCCCCTCTAGTAGGTACCTTATTTATAAAAAGACTATTACTAAGAAATAGGTAAGTTATTTATTTATTTATTAATAAAAAATACAATATCAGGAACATAAACTATTTTTTTTATTGAGATTTATAAAATTAATATTTCTTTGTTAAATAATGCTAAATACGTACGTGTACTATCTAAACTGGTACCTACCCAATGAGAGACTATACAATTAAATTGAAAATGAGGTCATGCACAGTGCAGTGCATACTTGCATATAAAATATAAATATATGATTACTAGACTGTGAGAATACACCATTATTCGTATAGACCCTAAAATAAGTAAACGACAGAATAAAAATAAAAACTATTTTGAAAGTAGGTATTCTGACCGGCAGCTTCATTTTAATATTTTTGTGTGTACCAATTTTTTCAACCTGTTTTTTTTACGAATTTGCGATTGACTACATTTTTCACCTGATGGAAAGTAAAGATGAGATCTACTATGAACGCTTGCCCAGAAGGTAACAATTTACTGTTGTTATTATGGCATTTTTGGAACAGCGCTTTGCGAAGTCACACACCGTTATCACGACTCTACGCTTTTAGCAGTAGTTGATATACCAATCTCGGGAAAAAACCGTTTCCTGTACATGGATGAAAGTTCTATGTAGTAATACCTCGCACCCATAGGTGATACTGAAACTGACAAAACTGGAAGGTATACTTAATATCGGAAACCTTCATCAAGATTTCCGTTTTGTAAGTAAGTAGGTAGGTATCTATCTATCTATATATGCTTATAATAAAAACTGGTCCAATGTACAGATACATTGAAGATATTATGATTTTTTTTATTGTCGATGCTGAGGCCAAAACTATATTATTATTTTTTTAATTTTTGTCTGTCAGTATCTTGGCTGCGCATCACGCTGAAACTACTGAGTGGATTCAAATGAAGCTTGGCGTGATTCGAGTTTATATTACGAGTGAGGCTATGGGATACTTTTAATTCTGAAATTCATCACGGTTCCCTCGGGAGAGAGGATGAACGAACGTGTACTTAATTTTTCACCACCATTAAGTCCAAATTTACTTAGGCCACAGATAACCCCCAATAGATACCGCATTACGGGATTTTTGTTCGGATCCTAGCTCACCAAACCGGCGGAAGGCGCGGGTTGCGGGGACAGGAGCCAATGCGCTATTATTGGCTGTTTCGAGTGACGCCCTAATAACGAACTCTAATAATTGGTCGAAACTAAGGCCGTGCTGCGAAGCGGCGATTTATATAGAACCATTTACGCCAATGCGTGGTGCGCGGTCGTCGTCTTTCATGCGGTATCTATTGGGGGTTATCTGTGACTTAGGCCTACTACAGTGTACATATAGATACTTACGAGACGTGATCCATACGCTACGATAAACCATCGTCGGCAATGAGGAAGAAGCCACTCTTTCATACCCTATATACTTTAGGAATAAGAGGGAGGAGTAAAAGATTAGGAAAACGGATGAATGGCTGAAGGTGAAAGGAGGCAGGTGCGCCAGCACCTGTCTTCACTGTTTCATCCATTCATACTTTTCCCTTATCTTTTTCCCTCTTCCTTCTCTCTTTCTTTAGACTAAGATAAAGCATAAATTAATACACCCGTGCGACTCCGGGGCGGGTCAGCTAGTGCTAAATAAATACCGAACAGGTTTTTGATGTCAAAGGTATTCCTTCAGGTGGAGGACTATAAAGAACATTTTTTCCCGTCAGATTGTTTGCTTTGCTAATGAATCATTAACCACATAAAAGGGGTTTAGACTGTCAAATAATATGCATAATCTTGAGTGGTAGGTTTACGTAAACGCTGACAATTAGGGTAGATTTAAAGATTAACGGAAATGCTTTGAAAGGCGACTGTGAAGTGGCCACAAAAGCAGCTATTTATAATAATCCCCTGAGCCAACTCTGATAGCGCTGATAACCGTAAAAGCCAGGCGAGTGCCGAAATAAATGCTTTCATTATTTTTAGTGACATTAGGTACGAAAGATAACAGAGCTTTTGTTTTAGGATAGAAAAAGATAAATGCGGCTATTATACTTGGCCACGACTTTGTTCCGGTATCAAAAGCAGGCTCGATCACCCTTTTCCAAATTGAATCGTGATCTTCTAAAATCGTAATCGTGAAATTGTATTCACATAATAACATAATTTGGACAATATTTCAATTTTTTTCGTTTCTTTTTTTATAGCAATCACGTTATAATAAAAAAATGTAAATGTTGGTAGGTAGGTACCTACATGTGTAATGTAATGTATATTAAAAGTACCTATTTTGATTTTATGTTATTTTTATAATATAGGTTAATAATTAATCGTGAAATAAAGAGGACTGGCGGTTCTCGACCCAACCTTCTAAAAAAATAACAAAGTTCGCTCCATGAATGCAATGAGGATTTTTATATATAGATTTTTTTACCAATTTTTATAAATATCTTTTATATTATTAGAAGTAGGGAGTCGAAAGTTTTCTATGACTGTTTATTAGAACTAAGTACGGTTATCATTTGAGAACGCAGTCTTATGCAGTTGTCTATGAATACATTCCATTATATCTGTCAAAGTCAACGTTATTATTATTTCTCCGTATTTCGTATTCTAACCGTAACTGAATTGAGTTAGCTAAGTTAGCCCCCTTAAATATTTATTTTACTCTGTTTTTTAGTATTTGTTGTTATAGCGGCAACAGATGCGGTTCATGAGAAATAGCCTGGTGACAGGCGGACAGACAGACAGACAGATAGACAGACAGACAGACGGACGGACAGCGGAGCCTTAGTAATAGGGTCCGTTTTACCCTTTGGGTACGGGCCCCTAAAAATAATTTCACAGTGCAAAGTTTTGTAATTTATTTTCTTTAAAGGGCTTGTGAAAGTTCATCATTTTGATCCATCTCCTTTATAAGGCGCGGGTTTTGAATGTAAATAAGTGTTTAAGTTATTAATCATCCATCAAAACTGGTTATTAAATTTAATATTTTTAAAATGGTCATGATAGTAATTATGATTTACATTTTTTATTTTATGTAAACGAATGACGTGACCAGCTAGGTCGTTCGCCTGGCGTTAAGCGACACGGCCGCCCATAACAGATTGCAGTGTCACGCGGAACTCCAAACTAAAGTTTCGAGTGACACCGCGCACTGCGCACGCCACCCCGATACATCACACAGTCTAAAAAAGTTTTCTAGACTGTGAGATCAGTTCGTAAAGTCTCATTTGCTCAGTAATTTCACTAGCTACAATGCCCTTCAAACCGGAACACAGTAGTGTTTGCACACTACTGCTCGGTGGCAGAATAACTGGCAAAGCGGTGATACCTACCTAGAACAACTTTGCAGAAAAGTCCTACCACCTAGTGACATATTTTTATAAAAACACTATTATACCTTCTAGGTGTACCACCGCTTTGCCAGTTATTCTGCCACCGAGCAGTAGTGTGCAAGCACTACTGTGTTCCGGTTTGAAGGGCATTGTAGCTAGTGAAATTACTGAGCAAATGAGACTTTACGAACTGATCTCACAGTCTAGAAAACTTTTTTAGACTGTGTGATGTATCGGGGTGGCGTGCGCAGTGCGCGGTGTCACTCGAAACTTTAGTTTGGAGTTCCGCGTGACACTGCAATCTGTTATGGGCGGCCGTGTCGCTTAACGCCAGGCGAACGACCTAGCTGGTCACGTCATTCGTTTACATAAAATAAAAAATGTAAATCATAATTACTATCATGACCATTTTAAAAATATTAAATTTAATAACCAGTTTTGATGGATGATTAATAACTTAAACACTTATTTACATTCAAAACCCGCGCCTTATAAAGGAGATGGACCAAAATGATGAACTTTCACAAGCCCTTTAAAGAAAATAAATTACAAAACTTTGCACTGTGAAATTATTTTTAGGGGCCCGTACCCAAAGGGTAAAACGGACCCTATTACTAAGGCTCCGCTGTCCGTCCGTCTGTCTGTCTGTCTATCTGTCTGTCTGTCTGTCCGCCTGTCACCAGGCTATTTCTCATGAACCGCATCTGTTGCCGCTATAACAACAAATACTAAAAAACAGAGTAAAATAAATATTTAAGGGGGCTAACTTAGCTAACTCAATTCAGTTACGGTTAGAATACGAAATACGGAGAAATAATAATAACGTTGACTTTGACAGATATAATGGAATGTATTCATAGACAACTGCATAAGACTGCGTTCTCAAATGATAACCGTACTTAGTTCTAATAAACAGTCATAGAAAACTTTCGACTCCCTACTTCTAATAATATAAAAGATATTTATAAAAATTGGTAAAAAAATCTATATATAAAAATCCTCATTGCATTCATGGAGCGAACTTTGTTATTTTTTTAGAAGGTTGGGTCGAGAACCGCCAGTCCTCTTTATTACTTGACAGTAAATCTGTACCGTAGCTGCGTAGCATTATCGCTACGAGTTGGCTACGGGACTTTATTGCTACGCGGTGTACGTGCGGCTGTAAGTCAATTATAGTTTCGTAGCAAACAAAGTTTTGTAATTCAAAAATATACTTAATAAAATTTAGTCTTTTTTTTATTAATCAAAACTTTGTTCTGTTTAAGTTTGTGCACTAATATGTCTTTGTTATAATACAAGAAAATTGAATTATTTAAAGGTACAGTTTTCTATTCAATTAAACATAACACAAATAAATTCTTAAATACAGACTACAATAGCTACCGAAAAGAAGAAGTACCTGTTTAGTAAAAAAATGGTTTAAAACATCAAATAACCAAAGCAATGTATTTTTTACATTAAATTACGATTCTATGTTGGTATTCTGGTACAGTGTACATTTTAGTCGTTCTGCATTTTAGTCTTTCTGCATGCTAGTCATTCTGCTCTCGTAGTCTTTTTGCTTTGTAGGAAGATTGATAAAGGTTACAAACTGACGTATATCATGCTTTGGTACTCTAAATGATAGCATACATCGCCTGTTCATACTTAAAAAATCAGTACCAAAATGTAGTCTTGGCTGGATAGCCACGCTCGTTATACTACTAATATTACTAAAAATAGGAGTATTTGGCTAGATTATTTTAATACATTTTCTTTAAGAAGACCGTCCTGGTATTTGAAAATGTTATTGCCGTCACTCTGCTCTCCACATGATAGAGACAATAGATCCCATGAGTGAATTTACCTACATTTTAGCGTTTCAGGCGCCAAAGGTTTTCACCCTCTAACACTTGTCAAAAATGTTTAATTTTGGTGTCAATTATTTGGATTCAACGTGGCAATGCGGCCAGCATGTTGGGTACGCTACCTACCGGTAGTGGGCTGGAGCACTTGGACTGTCTATAGGCCATCGCGGCTATTATACAGTCCATAAGTGTTCTTTGTAGTAGGTAGTGTCGCTAGTTTAGTTTAGTTTAGTTTAGTTTAGTTTTTATTATTGTAGTAGTTAGCTTGAGTAATAAAGGCAATTTGCCCTTAAAAAAAAATTACATAGGTACCTACATGTGGGTACTTGTAAATAAAAATATTTGGATTGATTATGATCTATGCTCGTACCTCTAATCTTTTTGAAAACATGTTTTCTGTTATAGTTACAACTACTTTTCTTCGTCATCATTTTGACGCCAAATATTCGTTAATTTAGATGGCAATAAATACAAAAATATTGTAAAAACATAAAAAAGACATTCTTTAAAAAAAAACATCAATATCGGTTTAGGTGAAACGTTTCACTAACGCGGCAAATATAAATTTTCTTGCGTTCTTTTGCCAATAATAGCTTAATTACTCAAAGTGATTACATGAAAACTGATTTTGCGCAAATAAATAGAATGTATCAATAAATTACAATTAAAAGTATCACCTACATATCATTGGTTTAGCGACAAATGGCAATAGACTGAAAAACTTAGACGAAATTTGTTTATTGCCATTTGTCGCTAAGCCAATGATATCTAGGAGGTACTTTTAATCGTAATTTATTGATACATTCTGTTTCTTTACGTCAAATCAGTTTTAATGTAATCACGTTTAGGAATTAAGCTATTATTAAAGAACGCAAGAAAATTTGTATTTTCCGCGCTAATGAAACGTTCCACCTTAACTATAAACTGTAAGAATATCTTAACACTGCTGAACGAGCACTCTACACGTATAATATTAAGCACTTATCGGAAACCTTTAAAAATCTTTTCCCCGTCGTGAAACAACCTTCCTTAGAAAATTCGCTTCAAAAACATCTGTATTTTTTGGAGAACTTTCGAACTCTGTCGCAAGCGAATTCGACTGGCATTTGCCAGTCGAATTTGCTTGCGCTCGCTTGCTTGCGCTTGCTTGAATGAAAAATGAAGGAATGAAAACATGAACGCGAAGGAAATTATACAACAGCTGAGGGGTGGTTCAATCGACATCTGGTCATTCTATACCTAGGTTAATAGCCTCAATATTTCTTGTGGAGAATCCTAGAGATGGTGACTAGATTATTTGCTCGAAGTCAATATTTATTATTTATTTATTTTGATTACCAACATAACGTACGAAGCCAAGTTTGATGACACATAAACGGAAACATGCTAAGTGTCATCACAGTTATAGGTAAAGACTGCATATAATATAATAAATGCCAATGAGTGGAACACCTTCGCGGTGGTCTCAGCGTAGAATGTAGAATAGGACCACCCGATCTTTTCCCGTGGGTGCGGTAAGAGCTGGGTAAGGGAACAAGATATGGGTGTGCAAGGGCAAACACCCCCTAAACGAAAAGCGCTAAATTAGCTGCTTTTCAATCAACACAGGTGGTAGGTAACTATTAAGCGTATGCATCATCTTAATCTGTTACTTACCGAACTTAGGGACGGGATTTACTGAACTTGATAGAAAGCGCCGATGCGGTCGAAATTGGGCCATATATTGCGTTATAAGTGTGATAACGTAACGATAACCGAATGGAAATGGCTAGATTTATGGTGCTAAGGTCACTAGAAACCTGACCGGACCCAAGCTTTAACAGATAAGGTATCACCGTAACCACATTGTTACTTACAAGCTAGTTAGGCACTGTCTGAAACTAAAAACCACACAAAACAGCAATTTTTCATCATCATCATCATCATTAACAGCGTGAAGACGTCCACTGCTGAACATAGGCCTCCCCCAGAGCACGCCACCTTGAGCGTCTGCTGGCCTCCTGCCTCCTGGAGCAATTTTTAGGGTTACCCAAAAAGGGTAAAACGTACCCTATTACTAAGGCTCCGCTGTCTGTCCATCTGTCACCAGGCTTTATCTTATGAACCGTGATAGTTGGACAGTAATTGTTCACAGATGATGTATTTCTGTTGCCGTTATAACAAAAAATACTAAAAAACAGAATAAAATAAATATTTAAGGGGGCAACATACAACAAACGTGATTTTTTTGCTCGTTTTTATAGATAATGGTACGCAACCCTTCGTGCGCAAGTCCGACTCGCACTTGGCCGGTTATTTTCATATACTTTGGCTCCACATATAGTGTAATTAACCAGTGTCAAGTATTGTAATTTTCATCATGTTATAGAATATTTCACGTAAGTCAAGTCTTAGTCACAGTCTATAAATTCAATCATGATATACTTTTTGTTTATAAATACATACATACAATACAAGATAACACCACGACAAAGAACAAACACCTATGTACATCACACAAATGTTTGTCCTGGGCAGGAATCGAACCCACAACCTACAGTTCAGAAGGCAGGGCTAGTAACCAACTGAGCTATGCGGCCAGTTGAAGAATAGGCTGATAATAACTACAAACACTGGTAAAGATTCAAATTTTCTTGCGTTCTTTTGCCAGTAATAGCTTAATTACTCAACGTGATTACATGAAAACTAATTTTGCGCAAATAAATAGAATGTATAAATAAATTACAATTAAAACTATCACCTACTTATCATTGGTTTAGCGACAAATGGCAATAGACTGAAAAACCAAGAAGAAAATTGTTTATTGCCATTTGTCGCTAAACCAATTATATCTAGGAGATACTTTTAATCGTAATTTGTTGATACATTCAAGAAAATTTGAATTTGCCGCGCTAGTGTAACGTTCCACCTTAATTCGCTATATGCTCACTTTTCTCTCATATTGGGTGAAAAATTCACGAGCTATATTATGATTTCATTTCTCATGCCACGGCGTCCAAATTACGTGGAATAAACATTCAGGCAATTTCATGTGAAATATATTCTGTCAAATCAAATTATGCAAGAAATTCAGAATACACGCAGGTTCTTTAAATATCCACGGGATGTTTGGGATTGAGGGAAAATTATGTGAAAATTAAGAAATTTGGTTGCGGGCTTCAAGGATTATTTGGAGTGCTTTTAGAGTCCGTAGTCACCAATTAAACCCAGAACATGTATTTTTTTAAATAGTTACCCAAAATCGAGCGAATGAGACCTTAAGTTGGTTCATTCATGTAAACATTTTGATCTTGGTTCAAAGCCACTTTTGCGCCGATTTTCAATTTTTAAACACATCACATCAACAGGAAGATGTCCGCTACTGACCATTGGTATAGCCTCCCCCATAAAACGCCACATTGGACGCTTATAACAGGGGGTTAGCCATTATCACAATGCTTGGCAGGCGGCTTGGTGATCATAATCATAATCATAATCATAATCAATCGTTTATTTGCTAGGATACACACATACAAATTACATTTTAGATTACAGGTAATGTCACAGTCACTGTACCCAGCCCGCAAGCAGGCGTGCAAATATTTATATGAAGTTATATTACTTATATATTAATTATATTACAAATTGCTATTATTATTATTATTACACGTCATTTATTTTACTTAATATTATCAATGTCATAATTTATTACCTACTTAAAGTTCAAAAATTCTTGCATGTTGTAAAAACAATTGTCGATCAGCCAACTATACAAACTTCTTTTAAATATGTTTCCCTGCAGTATCTTAATATTATACGGTAACTTATTATACGCTAATATACTCATATTAACTACGTTCTTCTTATAAATGTCTTTATGATAGGGAGGTTGATAAAGTAGATGCATGAACTTAGAGCGCTTCTGTCTAGGCATAATTTCATTTCGCATAATAAAATATTGTGGGTGATTTTTAGCAAACATACACAAGTCTCTAATATACATACATGGAAGTGGTAGAATATTACAACGTCTAAATAGTGGCTTGCAGCTGTCTAAATACCAAGCCTTACCTATAGCCCTCACGCACCTTTTTTGTATCTTGAAAGCTCTGTGAGACTCAACTGAGTTTCCCCACAGCATAAGACCATAGCTTAGTACCGAAGACACATATCCGTGGTATGCAGTTAACGCTGCTTCTTTAGAGACCGTCTGCCTCAGTTTTTTTAGAGCAAAAACAAAGCGGCCAAGTTTTAGACAGACTTCATTGACATGTAGTTTCCAATTCAAGTGCCTGTCTAGATGAATACCCAAAAACTTATATGTTTCCACTTCCTCTACCTTTTGATTTCCATATGTAATGTCAATAGAATGTTTATAGTTATTATAAGAGGAAAATTGAATTATTTTAGTTTTATTTAGATTAATATTTAAATTATTATTTTCTGTCCAACTAATTATATCCGCTAATGCTTCGTCCACAATCGTCTGAGGAGCATCTTTCTTGTCACATTTTATAATTACAGTAGTGTCATCAGCAAAAAGTATGCATTTGTGTCTAGTGTATTCTGGAAGATCGTTAATGTAAATAAGAAAAAGTAAAGGACCTAAGATACTGCCTTGTGGCACTCCTTTGCTATTTATAAGTGGTCCTGACCTGAACTTATGTTTGGAGAAATTGTTCCTATCTTTGACTATTTTAGTTATTTCGGTACATTGCTTCCTATTCCGCAAATAGCTAGCCAACCATTCTAAAGCTTCTCCCCTCACTCCGTACCAATCAAGTTTTCCTAAGAGGTTGGTATGGTTCACAAAATCAAACGCCCTTTTCAAATCGAGAAAAAGAGATACTACTGACGATCCACAATTAATGCTTTCTGTCACCTCTTTGATTAAATTGAAACATGCAAGTGCAGTTGAGCTTCCTTTCCGAAACCCGAACTGCTCATTCTTGAGTACATCATACTTATTTAAAAAGTTACTAAATCGTAGATGTGCTGTTTTTTCAAAAATTTTTGACAATATAGGAATAATAGCTATAGGCCGGTAATTATTTATATCCAATTTATCACCTGCTTTAAATATTGGTTTAATAATAGAAAATTTAAGTTCGTCTGGGAAAACGCCTTCCACAAACGATAGGTTCACTATGTGCGCGATTGGCTTACATATGAAATGGGCACAAAACTTCAACAACTTTGTTGATATATCATCGTACCCGCTGCTTTTGCTATTGTTTAGAGACATGATGATTTTATAAATTTCATATGGATCCGTAGGATACATAAACATTGAATGTGGATTTTTGAATTTTAAATTAACTTTATTATTTGGATTATCATGTTGAATTGATGTCATTTACTAGGTGGTAGGACTTTTCTGCAAAGTTCGTCTAGGTAGGTACCACCGCTTTGCCAGTTATTCTGCCGCCAAGCAGTAGTGTGCAAGCACTACTGTGTTCCGGTTTGAAGGGCATTGTAGCTAGTGAAATTACTGGGCAAATGAGACTTATGATCTGATCACTCAGTCTAGTAATCTGATTATTAGACTGGGTGATGTCTCAGGATGACGTGCGCAGTGCAGTGTCGCGCGAAACTATTGTTTTCAAAGTTCCGGGTGACACTGCAACTGTTATGGGCGGCCGTGTCACTTAACATCAGGTGAACGACTAGCTCGTCACGTCATTCAATCACATAAAAAAAAAAAAAAAAAAAAAAAATGTCAAATTGATAAAATAATTGTTAAATATATTGCAAATGTCAGTCGGATCATCAAAAGTCTTATCATTAAAATTAATTTGTGCAATGTCGTTCTTATCTAAATTTCTTGTTACGGAAGACGAAATTGCATCCCAAGTGGCTTTACATTTATTTTTATTACTTTGTATCCGTCTAAAATTAACTATTCTCTGAGCCTTCTGCACGCATTTTTTAAATAAATTGTTATAATTCTTAAAATTATCCTTATTTTTACTCTTATTCACGTTTACTTCTCTATATTTTAAATACAAGATTCGCTAAAGATTCGATACAAGATCGCAAAAGATTTTAATGATCCGACGAAAATGCTGTTGTCCATTCCCTAGATATTCCCTTAGCCGGCTCTTACAACACCCACGGGAAGAGATGGAGTGGTCCTATTCGCAAACTGGAACCACACGGCCAAACTTTCATAACCGTGAATCAAAACTAAGCTAGGTACTAACTAAATGCTGATGGAGCAATCTCTATATATAGGAACTGTAAACTTCACACACATTGCTTAAGTCGTTTCCAGGTCTCCAAGTCAAATATAATTTCGGTTTACACTTCAGAATCAACCTAAAGTTATTCCCGCATGGGTTAATAATGTTTTCAAAATATGTTATTGCAACATAATGTTCTTCATGATTTATAGGTAGTTACTTTTAAAATGAAAGGTTATTTTGACTATGGTAATACTATGGTTATTTTGGCTATGGGCCATGATTGGCTGTACCATCAGCCAATCATGGATGGTTCTGGCACAATGATATTAAGTTTTGGAGGAGTTTAGCTTAGAGTATAGCATAGAGAGAACTTCATTATCTGTCAAGCGTACCACTTTTTTGGACACTTTTTGTATAAAGTGGACACTTTGATGTGAATGCCTATGTTCAGTAGTGGCATCCGACTGATGATGTGAGTTATTATATCGTCTTTTTTAGGATTCCGTACCCAAAGAGTAAAACGCACCCTATTACTGTGGCTCCACTGTCTGTCTGTTTGTCTGTCCGTCTATCACCAGGCTGTATCTCATGAACCGTGGTAGTAAGACAGTTGAAACTTTCACAGATGATGTATTTCTGTTGCCGCTATAGCAACAAACACTAAAAAACAGAATAAAATAAATATTTAAGGGAGCTCCCATACAACAAACGTGATTTTTTTGCTCGTTTTTATAGATACGGAACCCTTCGTGCGCGAGTCCGACTCGCACTTGGCCAGTTATTTTTTTATTTATGTTGTTGTTGTTGTTGTTATTTTTGGTACTTAATAGGTTATAGTCTGGTTTCAGTTTTCTAACTTTATCGTGTTGGTAATAATTAAACTTATCTTACTGATAGGTACTCAGGAATATTGGGTAGGTATGCAAAGAAGCATTTACATGCAAATAGATTTGTATATCACCCAGGAAAAAAATATTGTGTTCAGCGTAGGCTGTGCATTTATGATTATAGATAGGTACTGCATTTACCTTCGCCTATTCTATAAACAATTTTAAGATTGAACATCTTGATCTACTAACATTTTACCATTTTCATTTTGCTTTCTTTGTTATGTCCATCTATAAATTTTAAATAAAAACTGTTTATAGAACGAAAGTACCAAAACTTACCTTACATTTTCAGGAGCGAGTTTAAATTTAGCGACACACACAGAGACTATATGTAACACACAGACTATAAATAGGTGTCAATTTTGTGTAGCATTCTCATAAAAAGCAAAGCTAGCCTGTGGCGTATTTTGCAAGAATCGCGCAAGAATCAACTCTCTCCACTAAGAAATAACGCACTTGATACATACTTGCAAATCAGTTTTATCAGAGAATACTAACCAGAATTGACTTCACGGAGTAAAGCTATACTAACTGTCTCATAAGGTCGATGATAAAGAAGGCGAGATCCTCGAACCCCAGCGGGCCGGTCCGCACCAGCATATAAAACTCATCCTTGCAGGTCTGCTTTGGCTTAACAAAGTCGAAAGTGAAGCCGCCAGTAGTGACCAGAGGTATTCCAGTACCGCCGAGGAACTTGGTGATGCGGGCCACTGATGCTGTAGAAGAAAATGCTATGGTTACACATAGAAATAGACTTTATTATCTCTAGCATAAAAACCATGGTTGTCATCTATCCAAAGACGATTGCCAATTTATGAAAAAGCAACGGGCCCAATATTACTTTTTGTGTGCCATCGGCCCCAGTGAGCATCGTAGGTAAAGCTACCAGACCCGATGGCACTTCTTTCCCAACAGCCCAGGGAGGGGACACCACGTCGGACAATCGCCCTTTTATTAATTTCCCAGAACAGACATTATTAAGGTTATTTTTAATTCACCTGAAAACATGTTATAAATGGACCAGTATAGGTCACCGTAAACGGACCAGTATAGGTTCCCATAAATGAACCAGTATAGGTCACTCAGCCAAGTACCTACTAACGGCAGCGAACGTCACGCAATTATTAATGTAAATAAGGTAGTACATAAAAAAACCTGTTTGCCAAATTTTAACACAAGAAAATTCAGCCTATTTGTCTATAAGTAACAGACAAAGTGGTCAGAATCAGAAGTGAGTCAGAGTGCTTGGTGACAGATTCTTATGTTAAAGGTACACCTTAAAGTTTAAAAGTAACTTGGCTAACCAGGCGTTAGATTTATTAAAGTTTCATCTTTATTGACCAAAATTTTAGATATATTGTTGGATTCGAACTCACAAATATGTGCATTGTGCATCTGGTCTTAGGATTGTGGGTCTGGTCTGGTCTGAGGGATCCTTAGATCCTTGAGACAAAAAAGGCAGATACCATGGGTCACAAGGCGACAAAAATACTAACTGACCACCGTCGCTTTTAAATTTTGACTATTATTTAAATTTAAATTGTGATTTTGAAAATTAAATATAATGTTACAAGGAAAAAAGATAATGGCGTAAGCAACTGTTTACTATAATTTTCCAAAACAAAGCAATATTAAAAAGGCAGAGTTCGTAAAAAATTGCTCGGACATTGTTTACCTTTTCCAGCAAACAACAATAAAATGGAGAATTTTCCAAGTTTTTTAATTAATTTACATTCAATTACAGGATTCTGCGGACTCAATTTTGGAAATAGAAAAAAGATTTTTAATATTTTGTTTGTTGTGCGGAAAAAACGGGTACAAAACAAAGAAGTTATTGTAATAGTTGATTAAAATTTATTTATGGGCCTGACTCATATTTTGAGGTCGCTGATGCCAAAGAAAAACACCAACCCAGGCGGTTACGTCGCGTTTTGTCATCTGAGGACAGTGCTGCGGCCTGCGATGCTTTTCCGTTCAAAGTGGGAGGCAAACAGCTCAAGGGCGATATAGGGTGATGCGAGCCTGGGGCTTAACCGTTGGAGGGAGAAGAACATTGAGAAGACGTCTACTGGAAGAGTGGGCCCTACGAAGTAATGCTTCCAGTCCAGAAACGATTTTTTTTTAAATCAAATTTCTAAATCAACTTTCCCAAAATGACTGATTATCTAAATGTTTTTGTTTATGAAAGTCCAAAACTCGTAATGTCTGACAGAAATAGCATCATAAATAAGCTGAAAGTGGCAAGTTGAGCTAAAATTCTCCATAGTTCCGTTACGCAACTACTTTCACGGAAATTCTGGAATAAATGATACAATAGAGAGAGCTATGATCGGAGTTTCCTTGTTAGATAAGGAGATCGCAGAAGAACTAAAGTCACCGATGCAGCTCTCACAGAATTAGTAAGTTAAGGAGTCAATGGGCAGAACTGACAACCAATGGAGAACTAGGGAAGAGTAGCAAGCTTCTCAAGTGGCGACCTTACTTATCTCGAACTGGAAGACGCAGAGTAAGCCAGCCCCCATCACTAAGTGGACCGACGACCTGCACCCCTATCGCGTAACTGTCCTGGACATGGACTTCGCTTGCCATCTTGTACGCGCCAATTTACAAGTCCATGAGTGTGAGTAAGAGAGCACATGATCATGATCTCCATCAGTCTTACGCGATAAGGAACTGGTCAGGAACGCGGGGAGCCGTTAATGAGTGCAAAAAGCAAGTAGCCGTACAAAATGCCGCTTTACTGATGCCAAGTCGACCACAAGAAGCCTTTGGGTGGCCTATAAATTCTGACACCAGGGCTGACCACTTACCTATACGAGAAGAAGAAGAATCTGATGATGAATTACATTAATAATCCAAAAAATAGAGTTTCTGAATTTACCGGGTAATCTGCATACAGCTCGTTCCGATTTTCTAAAAAAGATTTTAGAAAGCGAAAAATAAAACAAAAATGTACCCACATTCAACATCAAACGCTTTACTCTGTCATGTCATATTCCAGGAAAGTAGCGCTGTAAATGATTTCGTGTATCCTTTGATACCGCGGTACGAGTCCAAGACCCTTGATGTATTATTGATAGAGACAGTATGTTTACTACGGAAATATTTTAGGAGGCACACTAACACTTAACAGACTAGTAGAAACCAAAATACCCATTTTAGAATTTAAAATATCGGTCTGTATACCCATCTGTCTATGTAAATTTCATCAAAACCGGTTCATCAACAAAAAGAGTTATGTACCGTCATCGTCATCATCATCATCATCATCGTCATCGTCATCCTCATCAACATCATCATTACATTATATATAGGTATTTGGTCAATCAGTGACAGTCCAAATATTGAATTATTCATTTTGTTTCGATCGTACCATTTTATATTCAATCATTTATTCAAGCAGGAAACGGAAAATGGTTATGTTATACAAACAATAAGTAAGTACGAGAAAACAAACATCCAAACAATTGTTATTTTCACAAAAGAAATTCCATATTTCACTGTCTAGCGGTCTACTTGTTGAATAAGAGCGTAAGTAGCCTAGTAAGCAAATCCATACTTGAATAGGATGAAGCATGTTTGCCGCTCTTAAACCTGTAATTAAATATTATCATATGTAGTGAAAACTGACCAAAAAAAATTTATGAAGTATATTATGATTTATATGGAGCTAGAAGCTTACACATATCATCAGCCGGGAGACGTCCACTGCTGAACATAGGCCTCCTCCATACAACGCCACATTAGACCCCCTATGATAAGCGTCCAAAGTGGCGTTTTTACCATAATCACCACGCTTGGCAGGTGGTTTGGTGATCGCAGAAGATTAATTTATTTGTACTTTGATTATTTAATGTACCGAGGAAAATGCTGCTGCCCATTCCCTGGATATTCCTTAGCCGGCTCTTACGGCACCCACGGGAAGACATGAGAGAAGTTTACAATCCATTACGAACCACGCTTAGTAGTAAGGAAATGCCCTCTTCCGTGATTTACCTATAAGCTTTTTGAAATAGAGTATCACCGCAGAAAACCGCACCGCAGATAGAGTATCAACTAACAACTAACTAATTAGCGTAATTAACAGTTAACGACATTAATTGGCAGCCGTTTCGGGTAACGATAAAAAATTAATACCGAAAAAGTCTTTTTAAGTACTTTTAGTAATTAGGTACTTTATGGGTATTTCCGATAATACGGCAAGAACTTTTTTTATTAATTTATTTATATATAGGTACACAAAACAAATTACAATCAACGACTTATTCAAAATAGGTAAATATACAAACAAATCTGTTCTGGATTGTAGCTTAAACTATGTGTACACAGAAAAAATATAAATTACACAATCACTACCGAGACATGCAGATGAGAGTAGGCACCCATCAGCAAAGCCACAAGCTTTGCTGATGGGTACCCAAAGACTATAGGTATACTAAAACTAAATTTTGAGGAGTTTAGGGAATGTGACTAAGGGTGAGGTGGATCATTTCAACTGTACTTGCGTGTGACAAATGGTGATCAATAAAATCATTAATTGTTTCTTAATATCATATTTTTCTATTTTGTGGTTTGTATTATATGCAACCAAAATAGCAGAATTGAAAAGAGTTTAATGAAACACAGCTTAATTATTAAGTTAACATCAAAACGTGATATATTTAGATTTCAACAATAAATAACTTCTAAACTATAAATATATGTCTTATTTTATTTAAGCAGTATTGTTTATTTACCGAATATCTAAAGATATAAATAAATATTAAAAATATAATAATTTAATGAATATACTTATACTTTCTCGAGAAAATCAAACATCTAATTTATCGCCTTTTGTTCCTGACCTTCTCATATTCTAGCAATAAGTTTCGACTGCGAAGTACCTTGCATTTATTAATAACGTTCTAACGTATCATCATCATCATCATCATCAACAGCCTGAAGACGTCCACTGCCGAACATAGGCCTCCCCCAGAGCGCGGCTGCTCGCCTCCTGCATTCATCGGCTCCCCGCGGCTTTCACCAGATCGTTGGTCCACCGAGTGGCGGGCCGGCCTAAGCTGCGTCTTCCGATTCGTGGTCGCCACTCGAGAACCATTCTTCCCCATCGGTTGTCAGTTGTAGCGTATAGTAAATGAGTTTTCCCCAAAATTCTGCCTATAGTCAGTCTAACAAAATAAGCTGCCTAAATATTATATAATTGAATACAGCAACACAATATCGTTTACTGGAAAAACCTTATTTGAATTAATTAAGTCTGATATTAATAGGGTCGTTGGAGTATTTATTAAGTGGAAGAGAATAAATGGGATGTGCGAATGTGCTTTATTTTTGTAAGCTTCTTATTTATGTCATGGAATACATTAGTGGAATACACGAGTCACTTACGATATATACAATTTTGGTTCACGCATAATGTGGTCGTAAATTTGGATCAACGGACTGTATAATAGATGGCTTTTTTAGTTAATTATACTAATTGGCGCTCAATAGAATGCTTAGGCGCGGAGAGCCAATGGATGCAGGATGCAAGCAGCCACTCAAAGTGGCGCTCTGTGGGCCTATGTTCAGCAACGGACGTCTTCAGGCTGTTGATGATGACTCTCTTTTTTGGCTTCTCCAATTCTCAATTTGCCGGGAATGTATTCTAAGAATGCACTTTTGTTGCAAGGATATAAATAAACCAGTACATATAGGTACTTACTACCAGGTACTGAAAACATACTTTTGGAGTCAGTATCAAAATACTGACTTCAAAATGTTTAAGTAAATAAAATAACAGATATAAGCCGTTTTTATAGAAACAAGAATGCTTTCTTATGTCACAAAATGCTGTCTATTCTGCGCTCAATGTTATAAGACTCTGCCTTCGAAGAACTCCGTAAGTAATGTTTTTTTTAATTTAAAATCCGGACATCGTGTTCAACGTTAGATATATTTAATTTAGCTGTGCTCTTTGATTTCACCGCCCTTGTGGGTAATGGGACAGGAACTGCACAATATTCTAGAACAAAAAGTATCATATGTTTTATTCCAATATAAATATAGCAATTTTCAGCTTGGACGTTTTGATGCAGTGATTGTCGTGATTGGTGATGGTGTTAGTTATGATGATGATGATGATTCTGATGGTGATGATGATGATGATGATGATTCTGATGATGATGATGATTATGGTGATGATGATGCTAATTATAATATTTATCGAAATCGATCTACTGGTTTCTGCTGCCCAATTCTCAACCCATCGAAATCTAATATCTTTCTACTAAATGAAGGAGAACAAAATTGTGATTGTGAAGTCCGTACTCCGAACTCACCGATAGCCCGGAAACGTTTTATTGCATTACTGAGAGGGCAGTCACTAAGTTACGTTAATTGTCTCGAATTCGTCTTTCCTTTAGTAGGGTTGGCATTGGCACCCTTATACCAAATAAATAAATAAATAATTAAAGTTGTAGTGAAGTATAATAAAATCTTGTAAAAACTTTTTTTAAAGTCAATCTAGTATAATAGCTTTACGATGCTTTTTGTCCAATGATCGTAATAGAGGCATTAAAATAAGCTATTTTTTGTACTTTTCATAAACAATATATTTTAAATTTTGGTTATTTAAGCTGCGTCCCATGGTTTTACCGGATGGCGCCAGCGGCGCCGGCAGCTGAAATAATCGCAGAAAATAAACAATTTAAGCTAATCTATATCTTCCCTTTTTAAGCACTAACCTAGGTATTATTAAAGCTTACTATTGTTGTTATTAAAACCAGGAGCGCCTTTCAACCTGTTTTTTATTTGATTTTTTCCATCGAGTTTTGCCTGCGTCGGACTCACGCTTTTGTCCAATCACGAGAAAGCTATACTACTCTTGGATGACAGTCAAAGCAATTCACCCACCTTATTATTGTCGAAAATGGGGACGAATTAATAAAATCATGACGTTAACTTTCGAATTCATAACACCTACTACAGACAGTTCGTGTTTCATCATAATACCTACACCCATTTGACTCTAAGTAATTAATTACAAAAACCCTTTATTTTTCGCCCCTACTCCAAAAAATGAAGATACCCTCCAAATTCTAATACATCCAGCGCTTTGGACTGTGTCTATCAATCAGTCACTCGTTTATTTTTATGTAAATGACGTGACGAGCTAGTCGTCCACCTGATGTTAAGCGTCACGGCTGCCCATAACATATTGTAGTATCATTCAGAACTCTAAATTAATATAGTAAATAAATAAATAAACAAATAAATAGAAATAATAATGGTATAACGTGGTTCATTAAAGAAACGAATCCGACGTAAACAAGAAACTATCGTTTAACTTCAGTAGAAATGTTTGACAGTTCTTTTCTTTATTGAATCGCGTTATAGATAAATAGATTAGTGCTTACATAAATATATGAATACAAAATGTAGGGACCAACTCGTTCTATTATAATTTACTCCTGTCACAGAAACCTTGATACAGACTTATGGAACGACACAGAACCATCTGTGTCATTCCATAAGTATTCTCTAGTAACAAGATGAGTAAGTAGAAAAATACATTACATGTAATTAAGTTAGCAAAGTTATTACTCGAGTCATGACAGGAAGACGAAGATATTTTTGTTTTAGCGTCTGCTATACGATTTTTGTTATCCAAAACTTCGGGCCCAACGTGAAACGTTAGATACATGATGATGTGTTTTATACAGTGTTGATTGAAACGAAATTAGAACAAAGAGGTATATGTACTACGTAGCTAGTGGTGGTTAAGAGCCAATACAACGCCAAATTGCTTAGAACGGCTTAGCTTGAAGCAGTATCCTGTCAACAATATTGCAACAATGACTTTGAAATTAATATATGGTAAACTTCAGGACTAATGCTACTGCAAATGTATAGTGAAAACACGAATTAATAAAATTTTCTCGATAGAAAAAAATTACAAAGTTACCTCCAAACCGTACAAATAAACAGCGATTATTCAATGAATACTTTAAATAAGATCATGAAACTTTGTGTAGTAGTTGAATTAAATATATTGGAGGGCTTATGTATAGCGGATTTTTAAAATACCCTTTATATTCAGTGTAATAATAAATTACCTAAACTATTGCGCGTTGGAACCAGTTTAACTTAGACCGCCCCTGCCGCTCGGCCCCTGGCTCATCCCCGCTTTGGCCTAGTACTATACATCTATTCTGTGGCTTTGACGTGAATTTGCGCTGGCCTTGCACAAGCCCTTAAAAAAGCACAAAGCATCCAAAGCGGGTCCGCTTTTGGCCCACAACGTACAACGCCCGCTTTCGTGACTCTCACTTGGCGCTTTTAATATCGCGCCGCGTAGACTTAGAGCGTTGTGTATCGCACGCACTGCGTACGGATCACCGCGGCGTGAGCGCGAGGAGCAAGTAGTAGGTAAAAGCGCCGCGTTTACTAAAGCGGAGCTGCTTGTGCAGACCAAGTTATCGCGGCAGCGGTCGGGCAGCTAGTCATCGCTTGCTGTCTACGACTCCAGCGAAAACGTGAACTTAGGCCGGCTCACATAATATGCCTACGCTTGCTTTGGTACGCTTTATGTTTTTTGTTGTGCTTTTGATTAGAAACTGCGATAGGACATGCAATAATTATGTGGCTGTGTGATTAGTGAATAAGTGGGCCTACCTTAGTTTAAGGGTAAATTAAGTGAACATTTAATGAAAAAAAAAGTCGTTTAGTGGCGATTTTCCAATATGGAACTTTTGCAGGTGACTCAGGTGAAGTTCTCTTCGGTATAACTTAAGCACTTAAGAAAGCGTTGTACCACGCTTTTGACATTAAGCAGTTTTGAATACTACTACTACGTACTAGAGAAGCTGTGGGAAGCAGGAATAGTTGCCATTTTTGTTATAATCAAACTAAAATCCGCTACAGCGCTTTACGAGATTAAATACTTAAGTTAAACTATTGTAGATACTAAAAATTACAAAGTGTTTAATGTCAAATATCACATAGCCTAACACAAAAGGTGACTTTAAAAAAAAATTCTTTACCGCCATAATGCAGAGAAGAAAACTCCAGACCGTAGCTTCGTCGTTTGGAATGCTCTATGCACAGAATTTTCCCAATAAGTCTATGGCTCTATGTTGTAGCTCAGTGGAAGCACCTTAGAGTGTAGCTCATCCCACATCTTACACATGTGCTATGCTATGAGCAATGCTTTCAACAGTACTTTCATTAGAATAAAGTAGGTGCAATTATTTATTTTTTGTAGTAGAGACGTGGCAACCCTAACAAAGACACATCAGTGTCACGTCAGTACTAAAAACTAAATAGGCGATAAAGACTACCCTCCGCCATCAGCTCTCCAGAAATAATTCATTTCTACTTATATTCAGAGCTGCCGTGAAAACAAAGCCGTCATGACCTTGACCTTCTTACGTATTATTTTATATTTGTGATTATTAATTAGTAAACGATACGGTAACTAAGATAAAATAAAAATAACATATATTTGCAAGAAACATGCAGAAAGAATAGCAAACACAAAATTACTTAAGACTAATAAAATAACTAACTAATATAAAAGTAGGTATATAGGATTTCTAAAAACTTTTTTTTATGAAAATGAATGACGTGATGAGTCGTTCACCTGATGTTAAGCGACACGACCGCCCATAACAGTTGCAGTGTCACTCGGAACTTTAAAATAATAAAGTTATGCGTGACACTGCACTGCGCACGTCATTCTGAGACATCACACATTCTAGTAATCAGATTATTAGACTGTGAAATAAGGTCATAAAGTCTCATTTGCCCAGTAATTTAACTTGAATTGTAAAAGTTATTTACGTTTAATATGTCCTTTTGATAGGATCCTCTTTCCTGCGTCCAGGGAAAATAATACATTCCGGAGGTATAACCGCTAATTATCCGGACTTGTACTAAACATTTAATGTCATTTCCAGTACACTGAAAACGCTAATAATTTATAATAGAGATGTGAAGGCGTAACTTAACTGGCCCACAAGGTCACTAGCTTGGGCTGCCTATTAGTATTACCTATTATGTATTCCGTGCTTTGGCAGACATAATTTTTCCATTTACTTGCGTAACAGTATACAGGTGTTAAAATAAATAAAATAAAATAAATAAATATGTGTGGACATTTCACACAGCGCCATCTAGCCCCAAACTAAGCATAGCTTGTACTATGGGAACCAGATAACTGATACAATACTTAGATACTTTTATGTTTGTAAATACATACATAAATACAATATAACACCCAGACACAGAACAAACATCGATGCTCATCAGACAAATGTTTGTCCCGGGTGGGAATCGAACCCACAACCTATAGTTCAGAAAGCAGAGCTACTACCAACTGAGCTATCAGGCCAGTCTTATTTAATTCATTAGCTTAAATTGAGTACAGGATAGTATATCATTTATTGAAGAATAAAGAGTGCAAATGAAAATATTTTTCAATGAAAATTATGAAGATTGCTGCGGTGCCTAACGTAGTGGGCACGAATGATTTCGATACTTTTAAAAGGTTTTAATAAAAACAATACCTACTTCATTATTTTAATTTAATTCTGTACTGTGGCATTTGATTAAGTTATCTTGTTTTTGGAGTTATTATAAATACTAAATCGATGCGTTAGATTTCAAAAATGTTGGTCCACACGTGACCGGTGTCAGAAGTATACAGGTACCTAGTTTCAAAGGATGCTAATGAATTCAATTACACCCAGTATAACATTAACATATTTTTTCCGATGGCGAGAAAGAATCTCGAGTGTCGACCACGAACCGGAAGGAAAGACATAACGTACACTGGCCTCTAACTAGGTGGACCGACGACCTAGTCAAAACTATGGGGAGCTGATGCACAAGAGGCGAGAAGCCACCCAAAGTGGCGCTCTATGTGGGAGGCCTGCGTTCAGTAGGACGTCTTCGGGCTGTTGATGCTGTTGATGATGATGATGATTATGATGAGCATAATGATGACGATGATCATTATGATGATGCTGATGATAATGATGATGAGGTTTTTTTACGTATCGATGTTAACAATTGCAGAGGCAATGAGGAGACAAAGTGCTTATTATCAACTTAGCTGCTTACCATTAGGCGGGCCGTCAGCTTATTTATCTGTCAGTGTTACAAAAAAAATCTGCAAAACACTATTATCTAGAAAAGCACCGCTGTCGTGTGGCACGTTAGCTTAAACCGTGTGAATCCCTTATGAATCGCACATCCGTGCATCCGTGTATCGCCCGCGCCGCGCCGGTTCGAAAGAAGTAGCACCGTTTTGAGTTGCTGAGTAGGGGCCGGATAATAATAACAAATAAATAAATAAAAAATAACCCCAAACGATCACACACCATGCGTGTGATCTATATCCTGGACCCTTTTCTGTGACTAACAAAGAGTATGTAACCTATACATATATTATGTGACTAATGATAACAGAATATTTTCTATTGCAAATAAATACTTTTTCATTCTTTCTAGAACGCATGGCACTCTAGACAGCCAGTAAAAAAATAAATGTAGACCAATATTCATCACCTATAAATCAGCAACTAATAAACAAGCTACAAAAGCAGTGGGGCAGCGGGGCTCGCCACAGCCTATCAATAAATTTCCTGCCTAGTTTACGTGTTTTTTCCGATTATTCCTTCAGTAACCTTCCACAGAACGCAACATAATTTATATGCGATATATCCGGACCGGCGGCGTACCTAAGAACCGGTTATTCAAATAGGATAGGATCAATGGGAGCATTAAAAAGATTTATGAGGATAGGTAAATCCTATAAGCACTTTACATTGAGCACTGGACATTATGATACGTACCTATAGTACCTATTTAATGAATTATCATCATCATCATCATCACCAGCCTGAAGACGTCTGCTGCTGAACATAGGCCTCCCCCACAGATCACCACTTTGAGCGGCTACTCCCTCCTGCATTCATCGGCTCCCCGCGGTTTTCACCAGATCGTCGGTCCACCTAGTGGGGGGACGGCCTACGCTGCGTCTTCCGGTTCGTGGTCGCCACTCGATAACTCGATAAGAAAAGGTTGAGGGCTCTAACTCACCGAGACGTTATGGCGTCGTCGCCGGCTACGTAGCCATTGCTACCTTCGGTTGCCATGTGGAATGGCCAGCGGCAAATTTTTCTGTATCAATTTGCGAGTGACACTGCAACTGTTATGGGCGGCCGTGTCGCTTAACATCAGGTGAACGACTAGCTCGTCGCGTCATTTATCTTCATTAAAAATCAAAACACTTTTTTCACAAAACACGTGTGCGCTGTGGTGCGTCCGTCTTGGCGACCGGTTGAATACAGAACGAGTGAGACGCAGCTTGCTCGTGTACATTTTATCGGCGACGTCGCCAATGTGCCAGATGTCCAGTCTCCACAAAGGGACCCATTGGTTGTGGCTACGCTTCCAAATTGGCGACGTTGCCAAACGAGTTAACTGCCATACGTACGTAGCCGGCCACGTCGCCATAGTATCTCGGTGAGTTAGAGCCCTTATCAACGTCATTTAGTTGTAATTAATAATTATCCATAAATAAATGGAAGAGAACCTTTATAAAACCTTAAAAAACTTTAAAAACTGAACCTTTTGAACGTCTTAAAAAATTCGTTCAAAGAAATTCAAGCAACACGCACGATGTACACAAATCACATTTATGACAGCTCTACCGTCTAAATTTCTCTTAAATATTTACGTATTTGTTCGGAAAATGAAATAATCCGAAATATTTCGCTCGCAATCTACCCAAACACACCAAAGCAGCAGTTTGTCAAGGTAACACACGCAGGCACGTAATCCGAAAAAGATATATGGAGTCCCGAATTTTAGTCGAATTTCCCGATCATTAGGTGTGGGTTTGTTTCAAATTCCTCTTCAGATTTCCCCTTCGAAGGCGTTTTGAGACTTTTAACCAAAACTCTGATTCAAAAGGGTATGGCGCTAAAAGTCACTATGTCCTCTTTGAAGAGAAAAAAGAGAAGTAACTAATTTCCTATCAATTTTATATCTATGGCTTAATGTATATCATCATCATCATCATCAACAGCCAGAAGACGTCCACTGCTGAACATATACCTCCCCCAGAGCACGCCACCTTGAGCGGCTGCTCGCCTCCTGCATCCATCGGCTCCCCGCGGCTTTTAGCAGATCGTCGGTCCACCGAGTGGGGGGCTGGCCTACGCTGCGTCTTCCGGTTCGTGGTCGCCACTCGAGAACCTTTCTTCCCCATCGGTTGTCAGTTCTACGAGCGATGCGGTCTGCCCATCAACAGCCTGAAGACGTCCACTGCTGAACATAGCGGTCTGCCCATTGCCATTTCAACTTACTAATTCTATAAGAGCTATATTGGTCACTTTAGCTCTCCTGCGGATCTCCTCATTCCAGAGCTTATCTTGCAGGGAAACACCGAGTATAACTCTCCCCATAGCTCGTTGCGCGACTTTGAGCTTACTAATGAGACCAACAGTAAGAGACCTGTCTCAGTTCCATAAGTCATCGCTGGCAACACACACTGATTGAAAACCTTCGTTTTCAGGCTCTACGGTATTTTGGCGGTATTATGTATATAACATGAGCTAATTAGACGGTAGAAAATATGGAAAAAATGGTTTGTGGATCGTAAAAACGTGTGGCTTTTTTACTAAAGCAGCTTAAACTGAAGGGGTTATTCATCATCAACAGCCCCTTACTCTCCGCCGCCGACCCCGACTACGAAGGATGGAGAAGGCGTGTGAAACGTATCCTCCGTCCCCCGATAGTACCTACTTATCACAAAAATCTGCCCATAACGAAAATTTATCCAAACCATCTGTTCAAATACAAATTAATACAATCATCATCATCATCATCATCATCAACAGCCTGAAGACGTCCACTGCTGAACATAGGCCTCCCCCAGAGCGTGCCCACCTTGAGCGATGCCAAATTGACTAAAGGTATATCGAAGTGTTGAAGTGTTTGTACAGGGAGGCCACTATATCAGTCCGACTACAGGACCAGAGTACGGGACGAATTCCATTGCAAAGAGGCGTGAGACAGGGAGACGTTATTTCTCCGAAACTATTCACAAACGCAATTAATATAATAATCGATTAAATTCATGAGTACAAGCATAAGCAGTCTTGAAAGCTATTTAAATTTAGAAAATAATTTCACCTTGACATTCCACGATAGGTTACAGAAAACATAAATCAGTTATCTACTGGGTGGCGCAAAAGTAAAGACCCTATTTGGTTCAGCTATAACATTTTTTCTAAATTAGAAAACTAGATTTAGGTTTTTTTAAATGTATATTTGTGCCATTAAATTTCGTACCATTAGGATTTAAAGATGATGTCTTTTAAATGGTGACCTCCAGAGATGATACACATTTGAGCCCTATTTATGACATTTTGCAAGATGATTTTCCTTCAAAATTGGTTATGAGTGACGAAGCGCATTTCCATCTCTCAGGGCATGTCAATAAGCAGAATACTCGGTTCTGGGGCACTGATAATCCGCGCATTATTCAAGAAACACCTCTACACCCACTAAAAGTTACTGTATGGTGTGGCATCTGTGTTGACAGAGTGATCGGACCCTATTTTTTCGAAGACGCTGGAGGCAATGCGATAACTGTCACTGGAGAACGCTACAGAACCATGTTACGTGAGTTTTTGATACCCAGTTTGGACGAATTGGGGCTGGAGCACATCTGGTTTCAACAAGACGGCGCTACGGCACACACAGCGCGCGACACTATGGACTTAGTGAGGGACGCTTTTCCAAGCCGAGTTATCTCTCGTTTTGGCGATTTGCCTTGGCCTGCAAGATCATCCGATCTGACCAGTCCAGACTTCTTTCTTTGGGGTTTTTTGAAATCTCGGGTGTATGTGAACAAGCCACAGACTCTCGCAGCTCTAAAAGAAAACATTCGTCAAGAAATAACGAACATATCGCAGGAAGTGTTACGGCAAGTTATGCAAAATGTCATAAATAGGGCTCAAATGTGTATCAACTCTGGAGGTCACCATTTAAAAGACATCATCTTTAAATCCTAATGGTACGAAATTTAATGGCACAAATATACATTTAAAAAAACCTAAATCTAGTTTTCTAATTTAGAAAAAATGTTATAGCTGAACCAAATAGGGTCTTTACTTTTGCGCCACCCGTTATAAATAAGTGGGTATCCTGAAATACCGGTATCTGATGGAAACGTGACGAGAGATGTATACCGGTCTGTCTGTCTGTGCTCAGGTTCACCTTTTTATTTATATTTAAGCAATCGGTTATACGGTGTTTTAACCTCTGAAAAAGAATGAAGTCACCAATTCAATTGACGTTTTATGCGTTACATAATTTTTTTACGATTGTAATTTGTTTTGTGCATAAATAAATAATTAAATAAATTCGATACATAGTTTAGGTACCTACAATTAAATAATTTTGTACTTTTTTTACTTTTACCTATTCGTCAAAGTTTATGGGCTGTGCTTTTTGGAATGTTATTATTTTTTAGCTTGAATTTATAGCTTCGTGATTTTAAGAAAACAGTAGGTTCAAGTTGGCAAAAGACTTTCAGAACATTTTTTTTGTTTGTGTGCTTTTTGGGAACACTTTAGTTTAGTTAGGTGTTTTTTTTAATCGGTGCTGCGGTGCTTCCTTTGTGCATACATCGTTAAACGAGTTCAAAATGCGTTGACCTGTTGTAAAAAAACATATTTCAGTGCAGAACGTTGTAATTATTCACCAAAGCTGTAAAATGTCTGAACTTTCGCGACGGAGAATTATTTTTATGTATTTACACAGAAACTTTGTTGGTTTTCCTTAAAAGCACTTCGCTGTGAGTTGCAAAGTACTAGAGAGTTTCGAAAGGGTTCCCTTTTTTTACAAAAAGAAACGCTTTTAAAGCAAAGTTTCTTGGGCTTCGTTTACTTTCACTCTGCAGGCGTCTAAAACTGAAGGAGTAGTCACAGAATAGATAATACTATAGAGTATGCTATACCTCATATAGGTCTATTGCTATACTTATTTAACCTGGGAGTCAAGAACTCAAGACATCCCACTGCTGAAGATAGAATGTCATAGAATGTCACTAGACATTTTTTACACCAGCTGATGGAATCAATCACAGAGCAAGAAAAAAAATACGCTTGTGCGAAGCGTCATATTTTTTAATGTTAGACACCTGCAATACCAGGGGCGCTGCCGATGTGTTGCCTACCTTTTAAGACTCTGTTTACCCGACGTTTGAAGTGCCCCATGTTGTAGCTCAACGGAAACACCTCAGAAGGTAGCTCATTCCACATCTTGCAAGTCATACATCAAATAGATCTTGAGATGCTGTTAGACTTCATCACTGAATGATAGAAATAATGATGAACAAAATTCAGTGAATTGTAAAAAAAATATTTAATAACCTTAAAAAAATTATAACTAATAAAACCTTTCATCATCATCAGCATCAGCCTGAAAACGTCCACTGCTGAAAATAGGCCTCGCCATAGAGCGCCCTTGGGTGCCTGTGCTTGCCTCCTGCATCAAACGGCTCCCCGCGGCTTCGACCAATCGTCAGTTCGCCTAGTAGGGGTAATAGGTAATAACTAAACCAAAATAACTCCTCACCTAAAGAACCATTCTCAATTTCTCCGACAAACATCAAAAGGTTACAATACAAAATTCAATGAATAAGTGATTTACAATTAACACAATAGAAAAGACGCTGAAAGAGATCCCAGAGGATCCCAAAGCTTCAATACTTGTGAATTCATGTAATTTAAACCCAATTTCTCATTAAATCTTTTGTAATTATAAAAGGTTATTATATATTTAGTTCATGTAATTCATGCGTTAATTATTAATTTGCGTTCGTTGTGGGTAAATATTGTCTAAGTAACGTTCGTTAAGGTGAATGCCTAAAGAAAGTAATAGGTGAAAACACGAGGAACAGTCAGCAGCAAAACTCATTTTAAAAAATGCATCAGTTTATTTTATGGTACCGGAGCGATGATAAATGAAAGGATCCAGTGTCGTTTACTAGGAGACGCCACAGTCATGATCTGCGCAGTAGCAAAATTGCACCTAAATCAAGTACTGCATGTTATGTACATGACAGCCTCTGTGGTGTAGTAGTTGAGCTGGCCGGCTCATAATCCGAAAGCGGCAACTGCAATTTCCACATTTATGCAGCAGAAAAAATACGCAATTATACTTTTTCTATGTTTGCGTGCTGTGGGTCCATGATCCTGACTCTTCGTAGTTCCTGGGTCTCTATAAATATAATATAATATAGGAATATAGGAAATCCTAGTTAGGGTCCTAGATCTATGTATGTTGCCAATGCTTACTTACACAGATATATTCCTCTCCAGCGTTAGGTATACCTGATTGAAGTCTCCAGCTAATATAAAATAGTCCACAAGCGGTTGTTTCATTTTAATAATGAACCATAGCACCCTGTAATAGCGTTGTAAAACAATAATATATGAGTTACATCACTTTCATTAGGCGCGGTCACACATAACTGAGAGCAACAACAAGGTGTATTCCTTGTTTAAACGGTGCCGTTTTCGAAGCGGCGATCGTGGATCTACCATTTCATCGCAGGTTGGGCGTTATTTATTTTACTGCGCAAGATGTTTTTATTTATATTAGCTAAGATTGCATTAGATTAGACCACATTTCTCCTGATATTAAGTGACAATGTAGTCGACGATGTAGCTCACTTATAATAAGAAATTCGCACTATCCTGTGAAAATTGATTTGCCTTTTAAGCTTTAGATGGCTATATGTATTTCTCTGCAGATTATTTCGAGTACGAAGGTCCCTCCATTACAGCTTACGTCCTTAGAGATTTGAACCTCTTTGTCTAAGCCCCACATAATGAAGCCACCGAGATCTCGGCTCGTGTTACCCGCAAACTAATTTTCCATGTGAATAGAATTGTTTAATTACGTTTTTAAAAGGAATGTAGGTATAGGGGATAATCAAAGCTATATATAAACTGCTAAGCATACGTTATAAAAATATAAATGACAACGAGATCACCCACGTAATTTTTTTTTCATTTTTTTTTATTATAAGGCTTATTTTCACGACAGTAAAAATGTTATGTGCGGGTGGCAACGAAGAACTACCTACTTCCTTTTAAGTTTGTAAGGCATACTTTCTCGTTTATCGACAATCACTAGAGTGTCAATTATATCATCATCATCATCCTCTTTGCCTTTTCCCATTTGTTATTGGGGTCGGCTCCCAAACTAACCTGTAGCGGCGAGCTACCAGAATTACACGAGCGACTGTGTGTGTGTGTGTGACTAGAGTGTAAATTATATGTGACACATTGTGTGTATACATTTGTATGTAATTATTGTAATGATCATCACATCACATCACATCACACTAATATTATAAAGGCGAAAGTTTGTCTGTATGTGTGTATGTGTGTATGTTTGTTACTCCTTCACGCTCTAACGGCTGGACAGATTTGGATGAAATTTAGAATAAAGATAGTTTATATACTGGATTAAAACATAGGATACTTTTTATCTCGGAAAATTAACTCGTTCCCGTAGGAAAGCCCTATAAACTCAACTTCGTAAATAGTCAATGAATTTAAGTGAAGTAAAGACTGTATCATGTACTAACGGCCAAAAAATACTATCCTGGAAACATAAATAGATCCTGTGGGATAAAGTTCTCTCTTAGTTTCGACATAACGCAATTAAAATGGTCTAAATTTAGGTAAATCACAGGCTGCAGCATTTAGTACTAAAAATGAAATACTTTCCATTCTGGATAAATACATGGTTCCTGTAGGATAGCATTATAACATAAAATCCAATTCTTACACTAATTTGCATGATAATAAGGGCAATATTTTTTTTTTTCGAGGGTGCTCTGTTCTCTGGGCCCGGATAATCCTAATAGTATATAAATTCGAAACTTGTCGCGTATGTTTGGTCCCTCTTGACGGTTCAACAGCACATGGTTTCTTTTTATCCGCGGGTGAAACCGCGGGGCGCAGCTAGTTATTAATAATGTGGACCACGGGCAATAAAAAGTGTACGTGGTCTATGCAGGTAAGCCGAGGTTGAACCACGGGTAAGAAAAAGTGCCCGTGGTCCACGCAGGTGAACTGGTGGACCACGGGCAATGCCTGACTTAGGCCCGATTTTACCAAAGTTTTGGTAAAATCGGGCCATTGCGTAACTTTTTACACCAGACTATCCTGCCTCCATCATCGCTTATAACGTCGTGGCCAACAAAGTTTTACGTGCACATTAATTAAATGTCGCCTAAAGTACCTTTTTTTTATGTGATGAATGACGAGTGAATGACGTGACGAGCTAGTCGTTCACCTGATGTTAAGTGACACGGCCGCCCATAACACCTATAACTATATTAAATATATAAATAAAATAAATATGTGTGGACATTTCACACAGCGCCATCTAGCCCAAACTAAGCATAACTTGTACTATGGGAATCAGATAATCCTACTAATATTATAAATGCGAAAGTTTGTGTGTGAATGTTTGTTACCTTATATCTTGTTTACTATTAAACCGATTTTAATAAAATTTGGAATGTAGATAGCTTATACGCTGGATTAACACAAATGATATTTTGTATCCACGGGTGGAACCGTGGAGCGCAACTAGTCTTAGAGTGCCTATAAGCTCGATTGACACAGAATGTTTAACATCTGCCGAGCGCAGCTATAATTATTATTATGCAAAAGTACTATACATTTCACCTCAGCATCAAACCACCGAAAGGGTCTACCTAAATAGTAAATACCTATCACACAGACAACACAATCCAAGTAAGTATAGGTCAGTAACTTATCACTGTCATATTATTACGATTAATGTAGCCGCACTGCTGACGCAAGTCTGCCTCTCAACTACAAGTGTCAAAATTGTTAGAACTTTGATAGCACTTGAGCGGCAGACGCGTATCAGCAGCACTGCTTAATTCATCGTAAAGCCGGTGTGACGCGAGTCTCCTCGGACCGAGTGGACTCGTAGGAGTAAGCTTCGTACGAGTGCACTAGGATATCGGTTGACATTATCATAGTTCACTCGGAACGTTTTCTTCATATTTTTCATTGTTGCTCACAGTCAACGTCGATTTTTTTTCTATTGAACTTTCACTACTCGTATACGAGCTAGCTCGGACAAGTAGAGTGCGGTCCGAGTCTACTCTGCTCAGATACAATCGTCCGATTGCGCTTGGATTACCGGTGTCAACGATATGAGTTGCGTCCGAGTATCTATCCGAGTCCACTCGGTCCGAGGAGACTCTGATCGTGTCACTGCGGCTTAATAGGAAGGCAATACATTAACCTAACGTCTACGAAGCTGCATGTAGCTTAACGCCATAAAAGGTATCCCGTAGTTTAATAATAGCTTTATTACTGACGTTACACAGCAAATGGGCTTCATAAAATCCTTGATGAAAATGTTAATAATAAATAACCATGTATATGAGGTTGTATGCTCGTGGATATGGAAGGTGCGAACTTTGAACTTATACTTCCGGAGTGTTATATATTATGAATACTTACATTTTCCTACACACATTAACAGCCGGAAGTCTTCCACTGAACATAGACAGCCTCCATAAAACGCCACTTTGCACCTTTATCATACCCTTATGATAAAGGTAAACCCCCCGGTTTGCCATAATCACCACGTTTGGCAGGTGGCTTGGTGGTCGCAGAAGATTTTAATGTATCGAAGGGAAGGCTGCTGTTTATCCTCTGGATGTTTCGGCACCCACAGGAAGAAATTGGTGCGAGAGCCCACTGCAAAAATACCTACGTCATCGGGTACCCCAATAGGCTATCTTTAGATCGTTAATCAACACCTAAAAATGTAAAAAAAACAGGTCTGCCAGTTCCGATCCTGCCGGGTCATGGAAATATTCCACCCCCACCAACTTCAAATGCCCTGAATACTAGGTTTCGCCAAGTTTAGACCTGGCAGACCTTTTAATCTATTATCAGGGGCATCTTGGCTATTATTGGACGCAGGTTTCATTGGGGTATTCGCTGAGGTAGGTAAAGAGTGTGAAAGGGTTCATAGGGGTCTGCCAGATACTTTCGGCAGGGTGCGCAATGGCAGACCAATTTTTTTTAAATAATGAATCAATGGTTAACTGTTGCCAGAACATTCATTCGGGTACATTTTGACAAAAAAAAATACATCAAAAAATTTCAATTATTTGCACGACCCGGCAGGATCGGAACTGGCAGACCTGATTTTTTTTACATATTTAGATGTCGGTTAACGATCTAAAGATAGCCTATTGGGGTAGGTACCCGATGACGTACGTATTTGTGCAGTGAGCTCTCGCACCAAATGGGGTGGTCCTATTCTCACACCGCCGGGACGTCACACACGGGGAACACACGGCCAATTTTGCTACAGTTAACATTAAATTCAAATATATTAACGGCTTATACTTATAACGAATAGTTTCATTTCATTTTCATTTCATTTCATTTCATTTCAGCTTGTTTCAGCTCGAGTTAGGAAATATTTTTGCGAGAATGAGACTTCCGTCTGAAAGCAAATTACGACTGCTACAGGCATTCAAAAAAATACAAAATTATTGTATTCAAAATTTCCAAACTCCTTGATTCTTGTTTTAAATAAATATATATCCGACTGTTACTAACGAATAGTGTGTCGATTTCTCGACCAGGTTTCAAGCATATGCGATGCTCTTCTTCAGGATACTTCAGGATGCGATGCTTTTCCTTGATTCTTGCTATAAAGTGCATATACAACATGTAATTCAATTCTCGGTTACACTTTTGGGGAAAAAAGGACAACTGCGAAAAACTAATAAGAAGATACCTACTGGAGTATGCTTATAGTGTCCGCATTGGAAATAAGCAAGGAAATAAATAACCATCGTCAGTATTATATTAAGACAAAAGCACAAGGTTAGCAGTTTATCAAACATTACAAAAATATCTTTACTACAATGATCGCACCTTCAGAAACACAAAATAGAGATAAACCAAACACATTAGAAGAGAACAAGTAGACTAAACATTTTTAACGGAAATTCTATTTTTACCCGACGAATGTCAATGTCAATCAGATGATATATCTATAGACTAAGAGCTGGCAATGTCGGAGCTGATATAAATTGTGAATGAATCTTTATCAGATACATTAGATACTCCCAATCGAATTAACTTGTCCGCGAAGTTTCATTCAAATCACGAGGTAAACAAGTGAGAAAGTATGAAGATATCGTAAAACCTTCAAATAAAGAGTTATTCATCTCTACCTATCTATCTATCTAAAGATTGTATATTATATTTTGTTTTGTGAATCCGATGGTATTCGATACGATGAGTTTTTGAATCATCGACATTTACCCATTAAAACATCACAACACCGTGCGTCGGAATAACTTTTTTCGCAACTACGTAGGACTCCCGAACTGGTATCATCCACCGTTTCTTGCCTCCAGTTACAGACGACATTTGTTAAATGTGTCAATCAGCAGTAGATGCAAATATCATGTTGTTAGCTCCCAAACTAACCAGAACTTCTTGAAAAGTTTGTCTGTTGAAGTGTTTCAATTAATTTGAATAATTAGATCGTTGGTCGAATAAATTTCAATTCTGTATTTGACAGAGAACCAGGAATCCAGGAATGATTGATTTTCTATTAATTTGGGAGAAGCTCGCGGAGGATAGGAATCGCTGGAGAACCTGCATTAGAGAAGGCCAAAAGTTGCACGATAGAGCCTGGTTCGACAGGCTTGCTGAAAAGAGAGCAAAACGGCGTGACAGCGACATTACTCCATCTGTCGCAACACATGCCTGCGCAAGGTGTGGACGCATGTGCCTCTCTCGTATTGGCTTATACAGCCACCAAAAGAAGTGTCTTCCAAATTTCCAACACACTGCTTAAATAGTCTGTAATAGACTGGAAGGCCGCTGATGATGAGAATTAGCAAAAAAGAATTTGATCCAAGCATATTAGATAACTTCTATATTACCAAAAAATCTTGAGACAGGATGCCTTGTTAGAGAATTTAGAATGTTCACTAATTATTTATGAAGATCAATAAATACAATACAATACAATACCAGAGGTGCCCGTGATATCATCAACAACTTTTCCCGCGAATATTCATTTAGGAAGACCAAACAATTAGACATTAAGATCTTTGAAATTTTGGCGTAAGCCAGCCCCCCACTAGATGGACCAACGATCTGGTGAAAACCGCGGGGAGCCGATAGATGCAGCAGGCAAGCAGCAGCTCAAAGTGGCGCTCTCTGGGGGAGATCTATGTTCCGCAGTGGACGTCTTCAGGTTGTTGTTGATGATCATGATGATGATGAAAATTTGGTGTGCACTCAGTCCCAGCGTCTCGACTCCAAAAAGCACAAATATAAAACCGCTATCTGAGGTAAACTAACAACTATATTCGCGCTTTTTCATTTTTTCTGCGGAATTCACCGCCACAAGTCTTGTCTTGTGTTCTAAGAAAATGAGACATTGCAAAGGTATCTTATACACGTATTCTTCCACTAGGCTGCCCCATTCTCCATAGAATAAATAAAAGTCAAGCCTAAAGCATTTTATTCGTAATCCGACATCTAACATTATTATAGTAAACAGAACCTGCCTTCTGCATCTCGTCACGGAAATCCCTTGAGAAGCAACGAAGCGACTTTCCATCGCTCCTTTGTTCAGAGAGACTATTTTTCTCGCTTCAACAATTTTAGGTAACGTTACCATCGGTACGGTGGTAAAACCTGAGATCTCGATAGTTGACGAATAGATTCAAAACATGATCTGCCAATTTTTTTATCATAAACATGCAGGCTACTTAGGTATATCTTATGACCTCTGGCCTGTAATATATTCTTGACTTGTTTACTGTTTTGTAAATTTATAATTTTAATAACTGGCTGAACTGGAGCTACTATAGCGAAACTTTGCTCGCAGTTTTTCATTTGGATTATTATTGTTTTTATACCTATTCAGTTTGGTACATGAAAAATTATAGAAGTACTAAAGAAGATATTATTGCATAATTTGCTTCGTATATATAGGATGAGTTTGAATTGGTATGTTATTCCGAAAGACCATGATAGTCCACAAGTTGTGAAGTCTTACTTGATGCTGTGTATTTCCAAACCTCCATACTAAAAAATAAATCCTCTCAGAAAACTTCACGTGCGATCGCTACGAGAGTTTCTAAACACAGGTTGTCGAACTCATTTAAGTGCATTTGGTCAAGGACGAAGTTCAACTACACCCAGCTGCGCTAGGGCTATCTTCGAAGCGTTTGGGTAAAATTGTAACTTAAACTTTACATGGCATTTCTTCAATAAAAAACTATTAATTTAGAAAAGTCGCAGAAGAAACATTGTCTTGTCAAACAGGCGAGTAGATTTACCCCCTTTCGGGATAATATACCAATTCAAACTCAGATTGTATAGGTAGCTTCTTGCTTATTACACTACCCGTAACGTTACGCAACGCCCGTCTAGAAACTGCCACAAAGCTATAGCTTTGTTTACCGATAAAAATATTTACATTGACGCCTAAAACATAATCATCCATAGAAAAGTACTTTCAACACAATTTACTCTCAAAAACTTCATACGAACCTTATCTTTAATACGTTTCTCAGCGCACATGGATTTTCTTATTACGAAATCCCGACTTTCTCCAACTCTCAGGCGGTACTTGCCATTAGCGGTTGGGTTTTAGATAAATGGGAATAGAAAGGGTAGTAGACATCAAAATGCTCTTTTCTTGGTTTCTATATTTTATCGAGGTTGTCAATATAATATTATCAACTACTAACTGCCACCCGCAGCTTCGCACGCGTATAAATTACTTTAGGTATCGTACCAAAAAGAATTCTACCTATATAGGTATGTCTTTCTCCAGGAAAACACAACCGCCATAACAAACTTCGTCAAAATCAGTTTAAGGAAAGAGCAAACAATGAGTTATACTTTCCAATTTATAAACAAAAAGATGTGAAGGCTGTTCACTTCACTAAGGCAAACTAGGACTTTCACTAGGTGGTAGGACTTTTCTGCAAAGTTCGTCTAGGTAGGTACCACCGCTTTGCCAGTTATTCTGCCGCCAAGCAGTAGTGTGCAAGCACTACTGTGTTCCGGTTTGAAGGGCATTGTAGCTAGTGAAATTACTGGGCAAATGAGACTTTATGATCTGATCACTCAGTCTAGTAATCTGATTATTAGACTGGGTGATGTCTCAGGATGACGTGCGTAGTGCAGTGTCGCGCGAAACTATTGTTTTAAAGTTCCGGGTGACACTGCAACTGTTATGGGCGGCCGTGTCACTTAACATCAGGTGAACGACTAGCTCGTCACGTCATTCAATCACATAAAAAAAAAAAAAAAAAAAAAAAAACTTCGACGGCGGCGGCTGACTGACTGTCCACTGCATGGCTGGCTCTGAGTGCGGCGCGGCGAAGCATGCAATCTCAGTGTCGTTGTAAACTGTAGCAAATTATCCGCGAAGCGCTAGCGAACTCATTACAAGGAAGGCAATACATCACACTTCGATACTTTGGGCGTAGCGAGCTCACTTTGCTGCTGACTGAAGCAAATCGGCCACTCACTGAATGACGCCGTAAACTGAGTACAGAACGCGCTGTATAGATACTTTATTTAAACTCACTGTTCACTATAGTGAGGGGCTACCTTAATATTCTTATATTATATACTAATATAAGTCATTGTCCAATCGCACAAATTATAGTTAAGTATAACATCTTCTCAACATTAGTAAACCCACATCCCATTATCTTACATAATTGACTGATACTTTTAGTTTTGACAACACCAAAAATGTATGATCCTTAAGATTGTTTTAAAAACAATGATCAATTAACTAACAACACAAAACATCCACCAGCTTAAGCCAAACTCGACCAGCTTAAACTCAATGAGAATTGGTATATTTTCATAATATGGCAAATTGAGCAACGGGTGAATCTATTTAGTAAACTGCTTCTGTAATGCACAGCAGAGCAATGTGCAAAACCGTATATTATAATAAGTAATAGAGTACAGAACGAATATTTAAAATACATGAGGACACTGTTGTCATTCATAGATATTCAAGACCATACAATTTATTCATTTGCTTATATTAAAGAATGTTAAACAAACAGTCATTGTTACGACTGGTATGGTGGAATGGTAAATAAAAAGATAATAAAAACAACACTCTCACTTTCTCAGTGCCAGTCGCTGTGATCTGCCAAGATGAAGATACCGTTCGATATAGTTGGGTTTTTCTTGTGCACCATATCACCAGTGTTTAGTTTCTTTATTAATAGTAGTAATCTAAAACCCGGGTACGTGTCAGTTCAGAATGCGAGGAGCTACACTCGAAACGGATTTCGTGCAATGCAGCGAAGACATTTCTCGAGAAGCAACCAAAAAAGTCCTTTTAATATAGTAGATTCTCATTTTAAGGTGATGAAAACAGCTCCTTACCTTTTCCCCATACCTACATATAGAACTGAAAGTCGACGTGAATTAAAAGAAAAAGCCACTGCATGGATTACAGTAACACCGAAAAAAATGCCACATAACGATGCTAATTCAGAGAGCATTGCTACTCAACCAGATCTATGGAACAACAAACAAAGAGGAAGACAAACTGATACAATTCAAAATCAGCAGCGTACAAATGTTCAGAAACCACTACCGAGTCCTGCAGCTAGTTCTCAATACCATCCTCAAGCAATACCTAAAAATAATCAAGCTAACCATTATGTCAAAGAAACCAAACAAAACTTCGTCAATATGAATGTTCATAAGACTTATATATCCTCAGATCCTCAAAAAGTAGTTCGAATTAATAACAACAATCGACAGGTAGCTCATTCTCTCTACCGACCAGAAGACATCTATAGGAAAAGAGGAACTAATGTAGGGGTTGATAATAATCCCCAAAGTGATCCTACACGTGCCCATATTAGTGTTAATATGACGACTAAAGATGAAAAAGACACGCCACGAAGTATGGATAGTGAAAACGAAGAAATTAAAACTGAATACAAAAATAGGGAAAGTGGTTACATTACTAACGATGAAAACTACCGTACTAATATGGATGACAATGGAAAAGCTAAACGGAATGCTATCTCTGAAACAATGAAAAAATATTTTGTAAGTAAAGACAAGCAGATCAATCACGAACGTAAAAAAACTAAAGAGTATGCCAGAATTGGAATTCAGGAAGACAGTATTCAACCTGAAGATAACCCTTATGCTATTTTCTATAAAATGCACCCTGAGGCTCTTGACAGAGAAGAAAACTACGGCCCCATAGTGCCATTAGAAGATCATGCCAGTATTTTTGCCACCAACAAAAATAAAAGGCTAACATCGGATAGCTTTGCTAACGAGATAATGGCTGTTAGAGATACCAAACCTTATAAAGTAAACAACAAAAAAGTCAAAATACATAAGAAGGTTAAAAACTTTGCTAATTATCGCTCGATACTTAGTTTCGAGCATGCTGTATAGAAAATCTAACTTAATATGAGTGCGTGTTTTCTATCTAACCCAATGCATAATAAAATGTTATTTAAATAGATTTTATATTTTATTAAAAAAAAAAAAAAGTCTTGTCCCGTTGACATGGGATAATTAATTTGTCTGAAAATATAATATATTTGGGACACCATGTGGGCCCTATATCTCATGTCTTGTGCCCTATTTTATGCTACAAATGCTGTGATATTTGTGGAGCCAGCACACTTGGTTTTCCAGCGAAAAAGCTGGGTTTGTTGTGATTTTTTGTGCGATTGCCATTTTTGACGCTTGCGTCACGACTTACCGAGGCAACGGTGACTACGGAGCAGGCGCACTGGCGCGCTACACATCAAATTAAGTTACTGCACATTGCGCACTACAAAGGCGCAAGTGCAGACTGAGAACGACATCACCAGTGACAATTTATTGACAAGCATAGCAAGTCGGCTCAAGACATCATTTTTATTTGTTTTGAATTTGTATGTTTTGGATGTTATATTATTTTTCTTGTAAATATAGTTAGGTAAAATTTTATAAATGATCGGACCAAATACGTTATCTTCTTCGTCAGCCCCGGATGTGTTACTCGAGTGCTCAATTTGTGCTGATAGAAAACTGTATAAAGGCCCTCGTGGTCTGAAAATTCACTGCAGTCGTCGACATGTTCCACGTACAGACATAACTCCAGGCATAGTTCTTACCCCGAATGTACCGAATGTACCTCTGTCATCGTCCTCGATGACAGCAGGAGCACCCAGCAACACATCTTTGGCTACTAGGCTTGCACAGCTTAAACGTACTACAAAAATCATCAAACGTATTCCCAGAGGCGCCCGCGTAACCGTTGCTCGAAGTCTCGCGGAGTGCGTGGAGAAGGTTGTCAACGAAAATACTCCATCAGTGTGGGAACACCTTCTGACATTTGCATACAAAACTTTCCATTTAGGACCAGACACAAAAAAACGTTCATTAACAGCTGCCATCAAACTTAATACATCTCGCGAGTTCATACCTACACCCACGACTGACATTGACCAGGCCACCCCTTCCCGAACCCATCTTAAATTCATCGAAAATAAGGTGTCAGATGGGAATGTGAGTGGCGCTGCGAAACTGTTATTTTGCAGTGACTCTCTTGCCACGAACTCCGCGGAGACTTATGCAACGTTATGCGACAAACACCCTACGCAGTCGCCTTCCACGCAGCTCCCGTCTCCTCCCTCGACCGAATTGCCTCTGCAGATCGACGAGAAAGCCACGCTTGAAGCGGTTAGATCTTTCCCAAATGGTTCTGCGGGAGGATTGGATACCATAACCCCGCAGCACCTTAAAGATCTAACCGACCCTTTCGTCGGTGAAGCTGGAAAATCTCTCCTGCGTGAGTTGACAGCATTGGCAAATTTAATTCTTGACGGTCGAGTTCCTGCTGAAGTATTACCAATCCTATATGGTGCCAATCTGGTGGCACTAACGAAAAAAGATGGCGGCGTTCGACCTATTGCCGTCGGCAGTACTATCAGACGTCTGACGTCAAAGATGTGCTGCCGAGCAATCCAGGAACGAATGTCAAAAAAGTTAGTGCCGCACCAGTTAGGTTTTGGAGTAAGATCCGGGTGTGAGGCGGCTGTACACGCTGCACGTACGTACCTAGGGTCTAAAGATTATGAGGTTTTCATCAAAATTGATGTAAAGAATGCATTTAACAGCTTGGACAGGGGCGTTCTACTATCAGAAATTCAAAAAGAAACACCGGAAATTTATAATTATATGTGGCAATGTTACGGCGCCCCTACAAAATTACTTTTTGGTCCTAACGAAATTTCATCATGTGTCGGTTGCCAGCAAGGAGATCCTCTCGGTCCAGCCCTTTTTAGCTTAGGAATTAACCCTATAATTAGAGAACTAAATTCTAAATTTAACATTTGGTACCTGGATGACGGTTCTTTAGGTGGCAGTGCATCGGTGGTTTTGGATGACCTTAAATCAATCATTCATCGCTTCAGCTGCATAGGTTTGACTTTAAATTTCAATAAATGTGAAATATTCATTCCGGATCATATTCCAGACCAAACTCGCGCATTTATCATTGACAAATTTAACTCGATATGCCCTAACATTTTGGTTCAATCAAAATCCTCGCTGACCTTACTTGGTGCCCCAGTATTTTTGGAAGCAATCTCGCCTTTAGTGACGTCAAAAATTGAAAATTTTAATGACGTTTCCGGTCGCCTGTTTGAAGTTAAACCTCACATGGCCATATATATTCTTCGGCTTTGTCTTTTTACCCCAAAATTTATGTATTTATTGCGGAGTTGCCCTATGTGGTATTTCCAGTCAATCATTGATTTGGTCGATTCGACTCTAAAAGAAACTGTCACCAAAATTCTAAATCTTAATTTCGATAGTCGCGCTTGGGCACAAGCAACTCTCCCCATTTGTTTCGGTGGCCTAGGCATCCGACGTTCTTCTACCGTGGCACTCCCGGCCTTCTTGGCTTCTTGTCATGGCTCGCAAACCCTCATCGGCATGATTCTAAACACTCCTGTTACCGATGTTCGGGTGGCTGGTCAGGCAGAGGCCTTGTCGGCTTGGTGCGCTTCATGCCCGGGTGTCAGTATTCCTACTGAAATGGGGAGACAGAGTGCGTGGGACGCTCCACTCATAAAATTAATTCATTCGGCTTTATTAGATCAGGTGACAGATGACGCGGATCGAGCACGTCTCCTAGCTTCTTCGGAGGTGGAGTCAGGTCACTGGCTCCGTGCCCTCCCCTCCGAAAACTTGGCGACCGTCCTAGACCCCGGTAGCCTACGTGTAGCAGTGGGTTTACGTTTGGGGGTTGGACTGTGCGAGCCTCATCGCTGCCAGTGTGGACTAGGCGTGGACCAACTCGGACGACACGGGCTTTCATGTGTGAAGAGTGCCGGCCGGCTATTTCGACATTGGGCAATCAATGATTTAGTCAGGCGGGCACTCTCCACAGCATCCGTGCCCTCGACGCTGGAGCCGACTGGATTGCTGAGAGACGACGGCAAGAGACCGGATGGTGCCACCTTAGTCCCGTGGTGTCTTGGACGCACACTTGTCTGGGACGCCACGTGTGTGGATACCCTGGCACCATCTCATGTCGCCAGCACGGCTCGTAGCGTCGGGGCCGCGGCTGAACAAGCGCAAACACTAAAACGGCGCAAATATGCGCAGGTCAGCGCTAACCACGAATTTGTTGCGCTGGCCGTAGAAACCCTAGGCCCGTGGTCGTCCGACACGAAAAATTTCTGTAAGCAAATTTCCACTAGGTTGGTCCTCGCCTCAGGAGATCCCAGAGCTGGCACATACTTCGCTCAGAAGCTAAGCCTTCTCATTCAGCGAGGTAATGCTGCCAGTATTCTGGGAACCTCACCACGTGGTGGTGAGTTGGATGGCGTATTTATGCTGTAAATTTTGTAAATAATGTTTCTAGCTGTAGTTTTTTATATTTTTTCTTCGTGACTGTTTATTTATTGAGGAATATTATTAATTCATGCAAAAAAAAAAAAAAAAAAAAAAAAAAAAAAAAAAAAAAAAAAAAAAATAAGTAAATAAATACTCTGAATCAGATTTTATATTTTTAAATTAAACGACTTCTGGAAATCGACTCGTTTTATTTAATGCAATGTCAAAAAGCATAATATTTTTGCACTCGATGGGTCGTAATTAATATAATTTCATTACATAGGTATAAAAGGTTATTATTTATCCTCGTATGATATACAATTTTTCATTCTGTAGATTGTTTATTTCTTCATAGTTCTGTAAATAATAGGGGACATTTATACGACCACTTAGTTCCTTCTTTCTCGAAAGACTATATCAAATTATTTGACAGTAAGAAGTTTCAATAAATATATTTATTCCTTTAATGTGGACGACATTTTCGGGTTTTACAACACAAATTAGAGTATTTCTGGCCGCGCAAATTATCCCCTCTTTAGACCGAAATATCTTTTACTGGATTAGGAACCGCTTTAGCTTTTCAACCTTCGTCACAAAGCATTAAGCGAATGAGGACTTGGCGAGATTATTGAATGAAGCCGGACAAAGAATTTCACTTAAACACGCGGATTCCATGGGCGTATTGCTGGGTACATTTTATTCTCTTTTTTCAAGCGTATGGTTCCGGCTATGGCTTATTCATTTTTCAGTACAGTTTCGCATTTTTTGTAAAACAACGTATCCGAGAGGCATGTTCCTGAAAATTCATATTTTTCGGAGAAATATTTTTTAGTCACGTAAGCTGGAATACTAAAAAAAAAACTATTTGCGCTAAGCCCAGTTCACATCACTAGTTTGTCTCAAATAACACATAACCACTTTAGTGCCAGATTGAAATCAATTTTGGCAGTCACTGGGCGAACAAATATAAAATAAATGTACCTCTAACCATAATGTGTATTTCAAAACGCCCAAACCGGGTTGCTCGCGGAAGTTCGTATCTATATTAGAAAGCTTTGTGTATCTTCTAATTGTTATTTTCCATTTCGGAAAACCGCGAAGAGTTTGTTGTGTATTTAAGTTTACTTTCACACACATTTCATGTGTTTTGTTTGGATCGGATTCAGTTCAGTTTATGATTACGTAATGCTACTATGCTAATGTTTGCAAAATAATTTCTCTGTTGTTGTTTTTAACGATTATTTTAAGTTTATTAATGGCATATATATTTATCGGGGTTTCAGCGGGGGCGTAACCACCCCCTATGTAGAAATTTCCTACATATTTATTCCGTTTGTGATTCATATTTTTCTTTACATTAAACATATCTACATTTTCGTTGTTTATACCACCAACAACACCATCATTTCCTTCCTTTTATGTTACAGCTACATATACTTAGGGTGGGTTTTTCAATCTGTAGTTAAGGTAACCAATGGTTAAAAATTCTAACAAATTTTGACCATTGGTTAGAATTTGTTAGTTTTTAACAATGAGGCTTTTTATTAAAAAAAAAAATTGTATTTTTTATATGACCCAATAGATGCCGCCAGTTGTGGTTTTACCAAAATCTGTCACTGTCACTGTTTCAAGCATAGACCACAGGTTAGAGGAAATGTGTCACGATACTGACTGACAACTCTAAACCCTTTCGTTTTTTTTAGTTTCGTTGTGGGATAGCTTGGCTTTATTTTGCACCATAATATTAACGTTTATCTATCTCGCAGATCTACTGTACTTCAATTTACTTAATAAGAATGCACCACAGACTACTTAGGAGATACTACAGGCAATGTACTCGTGATCCACTCAACTGAATTTGACATTTCCTTGTATATAGTCTAGGCATTTTCTTATGTTTGAACTACTCTGTGGTTTGAAAGGTTTAAACTATTACTTACTGCGCCATCTAGAAAAAAAGCGGAACTAGGTTTTTTTTTTTAAATAAAACTCCTCATTGGTTACCTTAACTAAGGATCAAAAAACCCGTCCTTAATGTTTAAAGAACCATGTACTTACCTAAAAAATGTTGCTTAGCCGACTAAATCAAAAATACACCACGCAGAAAATTAAATAAACTCATTCTCTATTTACCTCTTTCCAAGAGAGAGTAGTGAATGAGTAAGTGGTAAGTAGTGAGGGAATGAGTAGTAAGTATAAATACAGTAGAGTAACTATGTCAACATTTAGAGATGTAATACCTTAGAGTATAGACTAAAGCAAAGAGATATCATTAAAACGATGTTATATTTGTACTCACACGTATCGCTGCGTCAGTGGCGAGGGAAAGAAACAGACATAATAATATTATAGTAATTAGCTACGCTTGCGATATGCACCGTACCATTTTTTTCGACTTATAAAAACTGTCAACCTACTCGTTCACATCAAGGTGTCCACATCATATAAAAAGTGTCCAAAAAAGTGGTACGCTTGACACATTATCAAGGTCACTCTATGCTTTAGTCTATACTCTAAGTGTAGTACTGACACACTTGCACAGTCGTCAATCAAAGACTCAAAGTAGGTTAAAGCTTTACCCCTATTTTATTTACATCTATGCCTTTTACCGCTTCATTTGTAACTGTCTGTACGGAACCCTTGACTTTTATTGTATCCTCCAGCGTCTAAATGAGGACACAGTCGCCTAATACAGTCATTTACGAAAATGCACAAAGCTGCTGCTTCTTGTGGCTTTCATTAAAACCAGATTAAGTCGTTTTTAGCTTAATGAACAATTACGAAAGCTTTGTGGGCTGATCAAGATATCTTTGAAGATTAAAATATTAATTTTAATATAGGGCAGCGATTTTCAGGAGCAGGGTCTCAAAAAAGTTTTATATTTGAGTCAGTTTACTTAATATATTATAGGCTTTTACGAGTATTTTACAAGGGTTTTTATGTGAAATGGTACGGAAAGTTTAATAATCATCGCACACCATAAGTGAAGCTGGGAACACTGTGTTGAGTAACTAAAGAGTAATCGTACGTACCTAGCCCATAAATACAAATAAAACATTTTTTTTAATAACATTGATGGACAAACAAGCTGACGGCCCGCCTGATGGTAAGCGGTTACCGTCGCTTATAGACACCAGCAGCACCAGGGGCACTACCGATGCGTTGCCTATACCCTTTAAACTCTTTTTACCCGCTTTTTGAAGCCTACTTGTGTTTTTCAAACAAAAGAATATGCCGCGATATATGATTCAATTATTATCTTTTTAGTCTGCTTCATTAACTTACTTGTTTATTTTAATATAAATGAATGACGTGACGACAAGCTGCGATGGTATGGCCACGTGAGGAGGAGACCATCAGATAACGTCAGGAACCGGACACTAGCTTTCTGTGAAAATCTACAGAGGTAGAAAGACCAAAACTGGAAAGATGTAGAGCAAAAGGGCACGAAGGAGTGCTAGCTATCAGAAAACGACGTCAGAAATAGAGTAAAATGAAGAGGGAAAGGAAATGAAAGGGAGCTATGCTCGCAGTCCCCATGTAAGATAAGATCTGTAATGAGAAGATCCGCAGGAGAACTAAAGTGTCTGATATAGCTCTTAGAATTAACAAGTTAAAATGGCAAAGGGCAGGCCACATCGTTCGTAGAACTGAAAACCGATGGGGAAGACAAGTTCTCGAGTGGGGACCACGAACTGAAAGACGCAGCACTAGGTGGACCGACGATCTGGTGAGAACGGTGAGGAGCCGATGGATGCAGAAGGTAAGCAGCCGCTCAAAGTGGCGCTCTCTGGGGGAGGCCTATGTTCAACAGTGGATATCTTCAGGCTGTTGATGATGACGATGAATATGAAAAGTATCAAATGTTTTTTTCGTGAAATCATTCTGGCTATCTTTTACTTTACGAGTATAATAACGAGCCCTTTATTCATAACACCTTGTTATTTGATAACATAATTAATTTCAACGTGGTCCCTTTTATAAAGCTACTTTATGAGTCTGATAACAAAATTTAGGAAATTATTTTGGTCATGCTTTCGTATCATTTTAAGGGGTTCACTGTAATTGGAGACTTATTTACAGGGTGTACAAGATTTAATTTTCGAAAAATCCCTAATAGCCTAGAAACTTGTCAACTTGTCACCTAGCAAGCAAGAAAAAATCTAAATTGTTTCATCCGTGTGGGGGCTAATATTCCGCAGACAGTCAAACAGACACACAGATACGTTATAGCACCCCTTGTTTTGCGTTGGGAGTTAAAAACAAATCCCGTGGTAAAATACCTACTAATATTTAAGTCTGAAGATAGATGAGGTTCCTTTTCCGGCATAAAAAGTATCCTAATGTTATTTTTGGCAGTGTATCTGTTTAAGAGAACAGTCCTGGTTTTTGAAAATGTTATTGCCGTCGCTCTACTCTTCACACTTAGAGACACTAGAGCCCATGAGTGAATTTACCTACATTTTAGCGTTACGGGCGCCAACGGTTTTCGCCCTCTAAAACTTCACAAAATCTTTTCATTTTGATGTCAATCGTTTGGATAGATTTTAATCTATGCTTGTACGTCTTGATTTTTTAGAAAATATTTTTTTTGTTCTAGTTACAACTACTTTTCTTCGTCATAAATTTGACGCCAAAAATTCGTAACTTTAGATGGCTTTAAATACGAAGCCATAGAAATAACTTAAAAAAGGAAGACTTTCGAGCATAGTTTTTAGGGTTCCGTACCCTAAGGGTAAAACGGACCCTATCACTGAGGCTCCGCTGTCTGTCCGTCTGTCACCAGGCTGTATCTCATGAACCGTGATAGTTAGACAGTTGAAATTTTCGTTAAAAATGTATTTCTGTTGCCGCTATAACAAAAAATACTAAAAAAACAAAATAAAATAAATATTTAAGGAGGCTCCCATACACCAAACGTGATTTTTTGCTCGTTTTTATAGATAATCGTACGGAATCTTTCGTGCGCAAATCCAACTCGCACTTGGCCGGCTATTTACTTGGTAGACAACATATAAAAATCATCATAATCGGATAGCATTTAGAGGTAAAAAAGCGTGGGCACTTTTTGTACGGACAGGAGCAGGGAGGTATACGCTTCTCTTAATAATTTTATCCAAATCATGTTCAGCCACTTTTATATACTTAATTAAATGTACCATCATCGCAGCAAATAGACAATTTTTCACTATAAAATAATATTATTACAGATAGTTACAGGGGATAAGGATTAAACACCCCTATTCTAAGAAAATCGAGTATCAGTTCGCCTGCCGTCTAACACCCTATTAATGGATAGTATATTGTGTACCTTATTAATAAGGGATTACCTGCTTTGTTTGTCGTAGAAATTAATTAAAGCCCGTATTATTCGAGGTTGAACACAGCTGTGTCATGTTGCCAACATGTAAACGTAAGAAAATTGACTAATGAAAATTATTTCAATAATGTTCGGAAATTTGAACATGACAAGCTTACGGTCGTGTTCACTCGTATCAAGAGGTATTTTTAGTCTAGTCTAGTCACAGACCTAGAATTTTATCGTTACCCTCAAAAGATTCACAAAGCGTGGGAGCGAGTAGTACAAATCATGTACACACTGCCCGAGAGGAAAAGAGATAGTGAAATAATGACGGATGTGTCAGAGACTCAGAGTACTAGCACAAGAAGAGCCCATAAAAGCCCAATCTGTTTCTCGGCGAAGAGCATATGCGCAATTCCGCTATCAAAGCTCAAATTACTATTTTTACAGCTATTAAATCTTATTCCGTAAGTGAATGTGATGTTACAAAGTATACTAACCCGAACAAGTACACGTATCACAGCTTTATCACAAATTTTATTGCATTATTGATAGTCATATTTTGTTAATTTTAGTGTGGTATCTGGGTGTAAAACCTGTTTATTTTGTATATTAAGAATGCTCCTTCCGGTATATCTGAATATTTCAGTGTTTCAGTTTTTTATTTTTTAGCAATTGTACCCCAAAGTTAGAAGGATCTCAGTAAATAAAATATCTGCTATTTTATATTTTAAAAAAACTACGGGGCCATATAGGTGGGTTCAATATTTAGTAAATACTGCAGTTAACTTGTCGCAAATATTCAAGATCTTAATCATAATAACAGTTTTTCAAACACAGAATTTCTTAAATTTCTTGTCCTATTTTCAAACTGCCATTGCTGGTCTTGTACATCCTAAGTCTATGAGTCTAGTCGTAAGACTTTTGAGCCCATATCCCACGGGCTCAAATGACGAACGCAATTTTATGATCCATTGGCTCCACTGCCTTGTAGCGGGCCCAAATGATTTCATAAAACCAGCGTTGTTTAGGCCCAGCTTTATATACTTGATCCTTTTTTTATAACAGTCAACAGAAACCGTCATAATAATTGTCTTAATCATGATTTCGATGTAATTCTTCATGCTGAAAATCTTTAGGTGCGTTTAGTTCTAAAAGTAGGATTAATTTAAATCTCAGATATTTCGACCGATAAAGCCTTTTCATAGACAGATATTTTTCAGCAGTGTCCGAAATCGAAGGGAAGGTTCTTAAACAGTTATGGTAGAAGAAAAATTATTTGTAATACCATACAAGTTATTTACAAATTGACTAAACAACTGCAGGGGCGTAAAGGTTCTCGAGTGTCGAACTGTCCCCCGCTAGGTGCATGGACTAATGACCAGCCCGGCTAGCATGCGTACCGCTCTCGACACTTTTTCTCGTGATAGACCGTGACAAGACTATGGTAGCGCCTAAGTGTGTCTCACTCTAACAGCGACGACAAGTTTTCTCGCGGTGCGTATGCTAGGCCATCTGGTCAAATCCACGGGGAGCCGTTAAATTAAATGTAGGAGACAAGCAGCGGCTCAAAGCGCTCTATGGGGAAGCCAATAGCAGCAGTGGATGTCTAGAGACTGATGATGATGATGATTATGAATAAGTCATAAATTAAATTTACACTTAAATATCGATTTACGACTTTTTTTTTAACGGGCTATTTGCCTTTATTACTCTAGCTAACTACTACAATAATTAAAACTAAACTAAACTAAACTAAACTAGCTATACTACCTACTACAAAGAACACTTATGGACTGTATAATAGCCGCGATGGCCTATAGACAGTCCAAGTGCTCCAGCCCACTACCGGTAGGTAGCGTACCCAACATGCTGGCCGCATTGCCACGTTGAATTGCAATGCTGATGCGTTGGGCCAAATAAGTGCCAGCATTTTGGTCACGCGTCGCATCGACCAGGCGCTCTGATAGACTTTGGAAAACGCGATGAGCTCCCGGTCCCCACGGACCCAGGGTCTCAACACCAAACGGCTCAAATATGTAACCGCTACCGAGATTACTATATTTGCGCCGTTTTAGCTGCTCAGCAGAACTAGCCGCGGCGCCGGCCCTTATTTACGACTGAGCGTTGGTGTGTAATATGAATGTAAGCTACCACCAATACTTCAATGAAATAAAAAAATAAAATTTTATATAGGCTAATGATTTCATATAGTTAGATAATAATATGCCTAAGCCTTTGCTTAGTATAAATTATAGTATAGTCAAACCACCAACGTATTTACATTACCTTTGGAAAAACGAAATTCTGCTATTCATTTTGGTTGATTTACATACCGCTTATTTTTCTTATTCAGTATGTTGATGAGCTGCAGATTTACATAATTCTTATTGGAGTTTCTAAAAGTTAGCGAATAAAATGATTTACGTTGTCATAATATTTTTCGCTTCATTGGTTGACCCAATTGTAACACTTGTAACATTTAAACTTTCGACATAGTTAAAATATATATTAAGATTTGATAATTTGTAACTTTTGCGTGCCGACTTTCTTCGTCTTGTCGTGTCTTGTTGTGTTGTTGTTCTTTTCTTTGGCCGAAAGTAATACGAAAATTCGAGCGTTCGGGAAGCTTCGTCCTATCTTTTCGTCCAAAATACCGCAGAGCCTGAAAACGAAAGTTTTCAATCAGTATGTGTTGCCAGTTATGACTTATGGAACTGAGACATGGTCTCTTACTGTTGGCCTCATTAGTAAGCTCAAAGTCGCGCAGCGAGCTATGGAGCGAGCTATGCTTGGTGTTTCCCTGCGAGATAAGCTCCGGAACGAGGAGATCCGCAGGAGAACTAAAGTGACCGATATAGCTCTTAAAGTTAGTAAGTTGAAGTGGCAATGGGCAGGTCACATCGCTCGTAGAACTGACAACCGATGGGGAAGAAAGGTTCTCGAGTGGCGACCACGAACCGGAAGACGCAGCGTAGGCCGGCCCCCCACTCGGTGGACCGACGACCTGGTGAAAGCCGCGGGGAGCCGATGGATGCAGGAGGCGAGCAGCCGCTCAAGGTGGCGTGCTCTGGGGGAGGCCTATGTTCAGCAGTGGACGTCTTCAGGCTGTTAATGATGAATACGAAAATTACACAGGAAATAGATATTTGTCATACAAGGCTGCAAAGTTGGTTTTTGGCGCAAGTACTTGAATTGAAACATGAGCAAGCGAAGGATTCAAAGGTAGGAGACGCAGAAAAACTTTGATGCCGAGTGCAACACACAACTTTTCACCTCACTACAGCGAGGAAAATGTAAGAAAAACAGCTAAAAGGCTAAGAAAAGATTAGTTTTTAGCTTATTAATTTAGCTATGGGTGGCGGTAACGCTTAACACCAGGTAAACGACTAGCTCGTCACGTGATTCATGGAAAATTAAAGAAAAAGTGGTTTTCATCCATTTTCCACGCAGTCGCCGTGCTGGATAGCGTGTTGGTTATATAGGTACTCTTTGGTGCTGGACAGTGCGATTATTCTAAAAATGAGGTTGGTGAACGACAAAAAGATGGTATATTTTAGCAGGTAGTCTGTGGTATTAATGAGTTTTCAGTGGACTGGCAATATCAAGAAGGTTAAATTCGGGCAGATCTGTGATTAATTCCTCAATTCTTGACGAGAAAACTATTGAATAGTAGCGTACACACTTTCCACGCTAGCGATTAAAATGCGTTTTTGTGCCCAGATTTTGAATGACAAAGAGAATCTTTCCGAGCTAGTGAGGTGAAAAATATAATTTTATTTGACACGTCTAAATAATGAAATCTTTTGTCTGTCTTTTGTCGACTTGAATATCATTTTTATCTTAGACATATCTATGAACACAACACTATGTAAGACAGAAATCCCGTTCTAGATCATGCACAGATTAGAGAAAAACAATTGACAATATTATTCAAGAATTAAATATTTCCTTTACATTAAACATGATTACGCCAAGCATCACCAGATTAATTTGAATCAGGCGATACTGTATGAATTATAAATCTTAACAACAGTGAATAGTTACATTTTTCGATCCATAAAGCCCTATTCAAACTGGCACTTATTTGTACCGCTACCGACAGCGGTACAAATAAGTGCCAGTTTGAATGGAGCTTTAAGGTTCAGCCTGTCTCTCACAAACGAGACATTCTCCAAAAAAAACGATCAACAGAGGTAAACTTTTTTTTTTGTTACAATTTTCTTAGTTTGGGTTTGAATATGAAAACTATCGCTAAGTTGAGTCCGATATAAATTATTTATTTATTTATTTATATATAGGTACACAAAACAAATTACAATCAACGACTTATTCCAAATAGGTAAATATACAAACAAATCTGTTCTGGATTGTAGCTTAAACTATGTGTACATAGAAAAAATATAAATTACACAATCACTACCGAGACATGCAGATGAGAGTAGGCACCCATCAGCAAAGCCACAAGCTTTGCTGGTGGGTACCCAAAACCAACCAAAAACCAACCAACCAACCAATAACCAATCTATATCTAACCAATTCGGACATGCACATTCAACGTCATTCTTCTGGGACCTAGTTCCGAACGCAGACTGCGGCGAGCGTCACGAGCGTCAGCACGTAGTTTGGTTGGAGTCATTTCCACTAGGTGGACCGAAGATCGGTGGATGCCGCGGAGAGCCGATGGATGCAGGAAGCGAGCAGCCGCTCAAAGTGGGGCTCTCTGGGGCAGGTCTATGTTCATCAGTGGGCGTCTTCAGTCTGTTGATGATGAAGAACTTCCGCGGAAATTAAGATGAAAACTGTATTTTTATGTCTCAATTGCCTTCCAACAGACACGTGAATCCAGTCCAACCCCACATTTGTATCAACAAGCGTCGAATAACGAACCCCTATTACAGGGTGCGTATATTATTACCCACTCAACCCTTATTACAGCGGAATCAGGGGAACGTTTGTGAAAGGAATAAAATCAACTTTTTACTTCGAACCCTGAAAATCAGCAAAATACCAAAGCTCGAAGTAAAATATACGAGATATTTAGCTTAGAGTTTTCCGATTTGCAGGGTTCTGTTACTATCGATGATAATAACATTTCAAGATAATCGGAAATTACTGTCAAATACTAAGCATCCTACTTATAAGATCAATTGGCCTAATTTTGGTCTTAGGAAAAAATTATGTTAGAACCTAATGCATTGCTGCTTTTTTCGTTTTATTTATCCTAAAATGGGCATACGTTTGACAACATCTCACCTGATGGTAAGTGACGAAGTTGTCTAAGGTGGAGCACGTTTGCCCGTGAGATTCCCAAATCAAATCAAAAATCAAATCAAATCAAATCATTTATTTGCCGAAAATATGGGTACAATATAATGATGATGATTAAGTTCAACAGGTATTTAGTTCAGCACATTTTCTTTACTTAACAGCATGCAAATATTTATACTTTACTTTGGCTTTACTTTGGGCTTTTGTGATAACAACCCATTCACTCTTGATTTGTTAAGACCCAGGATATACCCAGGAAAAAAACCCTGTTGCAGGAAGAGCATTATATTCCTTGGCCGTTCGGACTATGAATGACTTAGCAAAACGCTTAGTGCGAACTGGTGGTACCTACACATACGACGTTAGGATGTAAAGAATCACCAAGCCTTGTTGTTCTACGGTGGAAAGGGGATGACGGAATGATCTCATGGAGAGCATGCGCACACTCCCCAAATTGTAACCGATAGAACATCGACAGACTGGCAACTGTCAATTGTGATTAAAGTTACCTAGTACTACGAGACCCTATTAAGTATTAAGTATCTAAGTATGGCCCAACATGCTCTTGACAAGTTAAGTATTTCTTTAATATCTTTAAGTGTTCTGTGGTAATAAAAGTGACATGCTGTCTGTGTGTTTGCTTCTTAATTTGTTGTTTTGTTTCCACAGCTTTCACGCTTAAAAACGGCTAAATATGAATGGATATTTGCACACACATTCTTTTTAATTATAGCGGCAAATCAAAAACTTCCGTAGAGCTGCATCCTTGTCAAGTAGACGTTATATGAAAGAGATGAAATTTTGTATCGAAGCGAAAAGCTCTCGGTAAGTAACGATGTGGAGGATGTGGAAACGCTCTATCAATCATTCTATTTTTAAACCATTTTTGTTGATGATGTCAATAACACTGGAGCATTACCTATAATATTATTGTAATTTGGACAATTCTATTGCTTTACTGAGCTCAAATTTCCATAAAGGTATCCATACTAAAATATTATTGTTTTTTTTTCGGAACTTTTTGGAATCAAAGTCACAGATTAGAACATAACACTTAAGTATGATGGGAATCTGTAAAGAAAACAGCGCTATAATCGGTGTGCTGGTCCCAGTGTGCGAATAGGATCACCACCATCTTTCAGTGGGTGCCGTAAGGGAATATCTGGAGAATAGGTAGCAGCATTGTCTACAGTCTTTATCATAATCTACTGCAATCACCAAGTCGCCTGCCAAGTGCGAGTGATAATGCCAAACCTCCCTATGACAAGCGACCAAAGTGGCATTTTATGAGGGAGGCCTGTATTCAGCAATGGACGCCTTCCGGCGGTTGATGTGCTACGAAGCGGATTTTCATGAAATTTATTTAACCCCTGCTGATTCGCCCTGGCTTCGCACGGGTTAATTAGTTTTACGTCTTTTCCCATGCAATCCAAAGGAAGGGAGAAGGAAAAGGGAAAAAGATAAGGGGGAAAGATGAAGGGATGAAGGTGCTGGCCCACTTGCCTCTATTCGCCGTTTCATCCTCCTCCTCTTTCTTCTCTCTTTCCTATACTGATAGCAACGCATCATTAGTATTCAATATATTTTTATTAGGTACTCCCAACTAAGCGACATATTCATCAATATCTACCACAGCAAGTCCACTGGTAGCTCTTCTTTTTTCAATATATTGATTTTTCATCCAGTTTTCACTTCTACCACTTTTTTCTTGTTTTTCCGAGTCGTGCCACCTGCCCGCCATAGACCACCAATTTCTTCATCTTTTTATTGCTGCGCCCTCTATGCATTCTTTAGAAAAACTGCTCTTCTATCGGTTTATTATTAACTAGCGGTCCGCCCCGGCTTCGCACGGGTATAGGTAATAGTTACGCAGCGCACGCGATGTAAAGAATATTTCAGGTAACTTTGTTACACCTTGGGTCACATTATTGGAGGTTTAGTAAGGATCCCTAATTTTTTTGAAAATATAATATAGTCTGTGTCACCCGGGGATAGTGTAGCTTCCCAACAGTGAAATAATTTTTCAAGTCGGTTCAGTAGTTTCGGAGCCTATTCAATGCAAACAAACAAACAAACAATCAAATCTTTCCTCTTTGTAATATTGGTATAGATGACGCTAGCAATACTATAGGATAGGAGTGGCTCTTTCTCGTTGCTGAAGATGTTTCATCGTAGCCTATGAATATTTTGGCAATACCTATCTGACTCTTTTGGAGTGTTCCGATTTTGCCTATTCATTAAATCTATACAATAAAACGCACATGCCAGTTTAAGATGAGCCGTATATTATATTCAAAGTTTCCTGTATATACCTACCATATACCTACCTACCTACTACTGAAACGTCACAAAACATGCACTGATGCTAATCACATGTACCTGATACAAGTATACGATGAAATATAGGGTAGATCCACGATCACCGCTTCGAAAACGGCACCGTTTAAACAAGGCATATGCCTTGTTTTTGCTCTATGTCACGTGTGAGCGCGCCTAATGAAAGTGATGTAAGTAACTCACAACACTATTACAGGATGCTATGGTTCATTATTAAAATGAAACAAACGCTTGTGGACTATTTGATATTAGCTGGAGGGTATTTATATAAACATTGGCACGGGGACACTTTTGAGGTTTGATTTTCATAGAGACTGTGTATCTATAGTATATTTGATTTAAGGTATACGTAGATAGCATGCGGTTAACAAATGTAAGTCTTGAAGAAGACAATACAAACAAATCTACCTATAACAATTACGCCATCGACACATATAGCCTTTCAAAGGATCCCTCTTATTATCACAGTTCCCTTCCATTACCGCCTCAAATTACGAATTGGTACCGAAAATCGGAAGGCGTTTCTGAAGAAAAATGACGGAAATTCGTCATACGTCAAATTGTGCAGAACGAAAAAAGATCGAGTTGAAGGTTAAGTAGTAGGTAATGTTCGAGTGTTATCAAACAATCTATTGTCAAAGAATCACGTAAATTAGCTTAGAAATAGAAATCTTCCACTCACTGTTGCTAAAACATGCCAGTGACAAAATGATTAAAAAGTAATTAAACATTCAAACTCGCGCGATCAAGTAAATCATGTTAAATCTAACGAAATCCTTGTAATTAATTCCATGTAGCATCAAAGCGGGAATTATGAAACCTTAAATAATTAGCCATTGATAATGTAAGCTTCTAATTATTTTAGGCGTAATATAACGTATCGTCAAAGGCAAGATATTGTGACGATGCTGTTCCACGTACCTTTAGTGATTGTATGAAATACCTTCTGCTTATACCTATTATAGTTATGGCGGCACAACTATACATTACAATTAATGAATGGCGCTCCGTACTGGACCATAGGAAAATTTACACAATAATAATAAATATTTAACGCAAGGCTTTGTGGCGAGCCGTCGGTGAGTGGCGACACCGCGTACCCTAATTCCAAGGGGCTAAATGAGACCCCTGACCCCTAGCTTGCTTTAACCACCTGTCCAGGGGTGGAAGTCGCAAGAACTAAAAACCTAAGCTCCAGGTTGGAAGTGTTAAAAGGATAACGCCACGAGTAGCGTTTAGTGAAAGTGCTGCAGCACACCTCTCGACACCCTAAGCCACTCACACCAATGTTGCTTCCTCGGCACCAATACGTGGTAGCCACTACAGGAGGCCCATTTAGTGGGTGGCAAGTCATGACCTGCCTCAAACATTTTGATATGAGGCAAAATTGGCAGGTGCCAATACCATGCCACAATTTTATATTTAACAAGGCCTCTTAGTGTTAGCTTCGCCCCCCCCCCCCCCCCCCCCCAATGCCTCCCAAATGTCCGGGCTAGACCCGAAAGTGTTGAGAAATATATTCCCTCTAATAATGCAGCCACTAAAAAGGGCATGTACATCAAAATAAAAAACCCCTTTGAAGTCACCTGAAAATATCTTCGGAAACCCTTTTAATCTTTCGTACACCTTCAAAAAGTGTTAATTGGAGGAAGTTTTGTTGTTGATACTTTATATCAAAGGTGCAGATTTAATTTTTTTAAAGTAAAAACGTTGAAGAAGTTGAAGAAAGGCTTTAATTTATATTTAAGTTTCGCTAACTAGAAGCTCATCTTTTCGTTTGAAAAGTTCATGATTAATCTTAATAATACAAATGCCGCAAGTTGAAAAATAGGAATCACTTAATTTACTCGATATTTTTTCTACCTTATCTGGAAGACGCAACGTAGGCCAGGCCCTTACTAGGTGGACTGACGATCTGGTGAAAACCGCAAGGAGCCGATGCTGAGCAGCCGTTCATAGTGGCGCTCTGTGGGGGAGGCCTATGTTCAGCAGCGGACCTCTTCGCTGTTGATGATGATGATGATTAGCAGTACTAGATACCGTTGCAGAACCTTCAAATATTCACGATTACATAAAATAAATTGACATACCAAGAGCAAAATCGCAGGCGGGTCCAAAGAACACGTGCGTGCAGTCGTTAATCGCGTCAATGGCGGATATGACTGCGTAGGCGGCGTCGCAATCGGTGACGTCATATGTCAGCCATTCAAACTCCAGCCAGGAAGGGAAGGCGTCTTTCACAGCCTGGTCTTGCATTGCCAGCTCAAAGACCGGTTCCACCTGAAAGTTAATGTCAGATTGAAAATACAAGCTAACTGCAAAGGAAAAGCAGACGCTGCTGTATCCAGGCGCGGATACAGGGGGGCGCAGGAGGTGCACCCCCCCCTTGGCGCAGGCAGTCCAATACCAAGCGCGGTAATTAGCCAATTTACCAGCAAGATAGATGCAGCGCATGGAATTCATCATTTAAAGAAAAGAGTACAAATTGGCCTTGTATCGTATACTATGTGTTTTACCACCATATTTTCCCCTTAGACTCTTCCCCCCCCTCTTCCAGAAATTTATGTATCCACGCCACAGAGTACCTTTTTATAAACCAAAATTGGTGAACAGAGCCATCTAAGCCCGAGGTTAGCAAAGTTGCCGAGTTTGCACACAAACAAGTATTCATTACTCATCCGACATTTTGAAGATTGTAGACCCTGATCCACGCCTGGCTGTATCTAAAGTAAATGATTGACCGTCATGAGTTGTATTTAACAATTAAATAAATAAATAAATAAATAATAAATGAGCTTTAAAACGTTCCACTATTTTAAATAATCTTATGAAGACTGGTTATTTATTCAACCTAACAAAATATTCAGAATTCAACAGTTATTTATGATGAAAAGAAATGAACTATTCTGGGAGAAATACCTCATAAAATTTATATAGCAGAAAGGGTTTCGACGAACGGTTTTTCTAGGGTATGGAAATCGAGTGATAAAGTTGCGTCCAAACGAATGATAAAACCTCTGGATAGATAATTCAGAACAAACATTTCAAGAACCTCAGGTTAGCTTTTTCTCATTGACACAAATTGAAAAATAAATAGTGGAAAGGGTTTCGGGGGCGACTTTAGATAAAAATATCAATGTATATACACTTTTTTAAATGTTCTTAGTGATTTTGCTAAAAAAACTGGAATAATGTGCCATAATGTCTCTATAATACTTACCCCCAGTTGTGGTAGGTACGTTTGTTATAGTTAAACTCATGTCATCTTAAAAATACTGAACGCTCATTGGTTGATGCCTGTTGATCATCGGCTATCAACCAATGAGCGTATAGTTTGGTAAAATAAGTTAATATGGGTTTGACAAACGTACGAGAAACTGGGGGTATATCATCGAATTCTGGTAAGCTAGCGCGGCAAATTCAAATTTTCTTGCGTTCTTTTGCCAATAATAGCTTAACTACTAAACGTGATTACATTAAAACTGTTTCAACGTAAATAAATAGAATGTATCAACAAATTACGATTAAAAGTATCTCTTAGATATTATTGGCTTAGCGACAAATCGCAATAAACGAATTTCGTCATAGTTTTTCAGTCTATTGCTACTTTTGATCGTAATTTATTGATACATTCTATTTATTTGCGCAAAATTAGTTTTCATGTAATCACGTTTAGTAATTAAGCTATTATTGGCAAAAGAACGCAAGAAAATTGGAATTTGCTGCGCTAGTGAAACGTTCCATCTTAAAGAACATGGGAAACTATTTATACGTATTATAGGAGAACGTATATACTTTCAAAACAGATTATTCCAGATCAGGAGTTGTAAGCAATCACATCACAAGGCACGCATCCGTTCAAATACCTACCGGGCACGCCCGATCCCTTTCTTGTAGAGCCAATATTGTCCTACTTCTAATGATTGCGGCGCTTTAGCTTTGATTTTAGTTTGGAGACTCAAATTAAAGAAAAAGGTGCCCAAACAAATTTGAAAGCGTAATGTTTACAGTTCAGCCCCAACGAAAATATTCTAGGTCTGTGGCTCAGCTCATGAAATAATAAATGAATGCTTAGTATCTATACCTATCTATCTATATTTTGTTAACGTATCTAAAATGGGGAATGCTCTGAAGAACTATTCGATCTAATAACAGCATTGCGTTACCTGTCGCTAACGTGAAAAAGCTTATTCACACATTATTGAGTCATGGAAATCATATACGACCGGATTTATGTGCACTTTTTTTTCATACCTACTGTAACATGTGTGGAATGAGCTTCCATCTCTAGTGGCCTTTACGCAGAACTACAACATGCAGAATTTCAAAAGGGTTAAAAGAGTATAATATTATACTCTTTTTTTACTGTATATGTATGTATGTATAATATATTATTAATGTAGTGTGTATGTTTATGTATTATATGTATTTTAGTAGTTTTAGGATTTAGTTTTTATATCTAATTTTGTATTTACTGTACATCGCCAACCTCCCTAATTCATAATCTGTTTCTGTCCATCCAAAGGTTGTCTGGAAGAAATCGCTTTAAGCGATAAGACCGCCCATTGTACTACCTTTTGTCAAACAATACATATTGTCATGTATCTTTGTCTATGTTTTGGTGTGCAATAAAGCATTCTTCTATACTATTCTATTCTATTATCACAGGTAGCAACGTACGTTGTAATACTAGCCATGCCACTAATACGTTGCTACCTGTGGCATGAAGAGATGTCTGTTTGCTATCTTTAGCATATTTTTTAATAAAAAGTATTATCTGTAAAGTGACTGACTGACAAACAACGCAAAGTTGGATGTAGACTTAATATTTGGAAGATGTCATAAAGTAAAAAAAAAATAGACTCGTCAGGGCGCGAGCGTAATTTTGTTCCGGCTCTGTGGCGTAAGCACAGTGCGTACAAATCTAAATGAACGTGGCTGAAATAGTAACTAACGAAATTCTCTTGTAACGTCATCACATTTTGACAAATCACCGTGACCGTACACCAGCGCCCACGCTCACATCCATTTAGATTCGTGTTGTAGCTGGGTACATACATTTTTTTTAACGGGCAATGTGCCTTTATTCTTTAAACTAATTACTACACTACTAAAACTAGTAAAACTAGCTACACTATCTACTACAAAGAACATTTAGACTGTATACTATAGCTGCGATGGCCTATAGACAATCCAAATGCTCCAGCCCACTACCAGTAAGTAGCGCACCCAACATGCTGGCAGCATTGCCGCGTTGAATTGCAATGCTGATTCATTGAGCCAAATAAATGCCAGCATTTTGGTCACGCGTCGCATTAACCAGGTGCTCTGATAAACTTTGGAAAACGCGATGAGCTCCCGGTCCCCACGGATTATATTAGGTATTTAATGTATACTTACAGCAGATAGGCAAGCATCGTACGTTGTGTTTTTAGGCAGTAAGAGAGCCGCCCGAATCTTGCATTTGTTGTGGTCATTGCAAACCCGATCGCAATCTCTCAGCCTTGGCTCTTCACCTCGACAATTTTCACTTTTCACAACACTAATCACAAAGCACAACACTAGGCACCACCACATTTCCATTTTGTCTCACTTTACCGATTCACCAACATTTTACCGAAACCGATAACTTTCCGGGCTAAGAACATCACTAGTTTAACGGTTTTAGGGCTCGCACTAAAACATTCGACTCCGAATCTGAAACAAAAATAGGCAAAGTTGTAAATAGACACATTTTTATAGCGTCATCATTAACAGCCTGAAGACGTCCACTGCTGAACATAGGCCTCTTATACATAGGACTTTTTATAGCGTATTCTGCAGTAATTAAACGGGAAGAAATAGTGTAAACAAAATTATACAGTTGGAGCACTGTTTGTTTAAATAATGAAATTTTCTGTTCAAAATTCAGAAAAATATTGATGTTTGTTCGTGAAGCCGTGTTCATTTGAAGTGCTATGTGATTAGACGACGCGATTCATTTGGTGTTCTAAAAAACGAAATCTTTATTTTTTTTGTATAATATTAACTTTAATTAAGTATATTTAGATTCTCATAGGCAATCGATTGTGTATAATTTACAATCGTAGTTTATGACTTTATGATCTGATCATACAGTCTAGTAATCTTATTCCTATACTGTGTGAAGTTTCAGGATGACGTATGCGCAGTGCAGGGTCACGCAAAACTATATTAATTTAGAGTTCCGAGTGATACTGCAATCTGTTATGGGCAGCCATAACGCTTAACATCAGGCTAACGACTAGCTGGTCACGTCATTAATTTACATAAAAAAAAGTTATTTCATCTATGTCACAAATTATGTGAAAAAAGGTCGCCCGGGGTCTGTTAGAGGTGAATAAACGATCGAAGAAGTAAGGGCTTCGGTTCGCTTAAATCCATCATTATCCATTTGCAAAAGACGTTAAGCACTCAATATAATATCGTATTTGGATTCAATTTTGCAGCAATAATTGCATCTAAAAGCCTATAAAATTCAGTTGGTTCAAGAATTGAAGGACATTGCTTACGTTAATTGACTAAGGTTTACAAATGAAATGTTAGAACGGTTCACTAACTTTCAAAACATTGTTTATCGACGATGCCAATTTTCTTTTGAACGGACATGTTGATAAGCAGAATTGTCGCTACTGAGCCGAGGAGATTCCGAGGTGGAAACATCAACCATCACTGCATATCCCAGAGATCATGGTCTGGGCTGCAATTTCTGGTAAAGTCATCAGTCTCGCAAGCAATGGTCAACGCATTTGTTACCGATCTTAGCTCGAGGTTCGAAGAGTGCCAGCAGCGTGACGGTCAGCATCTAGACAATTGTTTTTTTTTTCTAAATTTTTCTGGGTGTTATATTGTATTCTGTCTGTATATACAAACAAAAAGTATCTAAGTATTCATCAGTTATCTGGTTTCCATAGTACATGGTTTGCTTAGTTTGGGGCTAGATGGCGCTGTGTGAAATGTCCACAAATGTTTATATTTATTTTATTTATTTAAATTATTTTTCAGTGCAATGTCTATATTTAAAACATATGCAACCCATTTCATTATTACATTTTTGTTTTTATTTATTTATCAAACACCCGACACCCTTTTTGGACAGCCTGTATATAAAATATGAAACGTTGTCCAAGACCACATATTACCCCCCGAGGCCTACTGACAGCTCTTATTGCAATCCAAAGTTTGTTTGTTTTTTCTCTTTGTTTGGTTGCTCTCACACTATAACTGCTCAACCGATTTTAATTAAGTTTATTACTAAGGTAAACACATTTATTACAATTTACAAAGTTTCATTTCTTAATCAAAAGTTAATATTCTTAAATTATCAAAAAGACCCTTGGTGGAGGGGAATGTCCCAGAACGCTGGCTGCCGGCAATGCTGATTTTTGTGTTTGTTGTGCTTTTGAAATATACAGGGACTTGGCAAAAATTTTGGTGGAGGCGACCAGTGACCAGAAGGCTGGCTCTTATTTTGCACAAAAATCAGCATTGCCATACAGTGTTCTGAGAACATTCCCCTCCACCAAGGATCTTTTTGATAATTTGTGGATATTACTAAGGTTGATTATATTACCAGGATCATCGAGGAACTACAGACCAGGATCAACATAGGATAGGTTTTCCAAGATAACAAGTATGTTATCTTGGAAAACTCTAGCAGCGCACTCCGCTCCGCCATAGATTACATAAGTAGGTACATCTACCGAAAAAAGTGGTTTAAGGATTTTATTAGGTATACCTACACATTGGAATTTCCTTTGTCTAAGCGTAATAAAAATTTAAAACACAAGACACGCTCACAATGTCGATAAAATGAAATAGATTTGCGATACAAAATCCGATAATACGGTAATTTTAGTAACAGATTTTCGCCGATAAGAGTCGACGTAAAGTAATGACTACCTGTCACCTTCACGTTGCGATTATTATGTTATAGGCGATAATGTGGGACAGTTTTTATTAAATACTTTACTATTTTTATCATAGTAACAAAAGATAGTAAGAAGAAAATTAATAATAAAACGTGTAATCGTTTCACTAGGTGGTAGGACTTTTCTGCAAAGTTCGTCTAGGTAGGTACCACCGCTATGCCAGTTATTCTGCCGCCAAGCAGTAGTGTGCAAGCACTACTGTGTTCCGGTGTGAAGGGCATTGTAGCTAGTGAAATTACTGGGCAAATGAGACTTTATGATCTGATCATTCAGTCTAGTAATCTGATTACTAGACTGTGTGATGTCTCAGGATGACGTGCGCAGTGCAGTGTCACGCGAAACTTTATTGTTTTAAAGTTCCGAGTGACACTGCAACTGTTATGGGCGGCCGTGTTGCTTAACACCAGGTGAACGACTAGCTCGTCACATCATTATATCGCATATGTGTAATAATAATAATAATATAGCCTTTATTTCGGATTTTACACTTAAATTTTAACTTATATCTAACATCTAAACATTTCCATCCGCTTGTCTTATTTTGGCATAGGCCTCTTCCAGCTTCTTCCATTCTTCTCTATCCCTGGCTGCTCTTGACCATATATTTCCAGCTGGGTTAGCATGGGCGGTAGACAAAATTGTCTTTCCCCGTTTTACGTCACTTTCTTCATACTTGCTTGAAGTAAAACAGGGGAAAGACAGTTTTGTCTACCGGCCGTGCTAGCCCTACAGCAATTTCATGTCGTCTTCCCATCTTTTAAATTGTCTCCCGCACTTACGTTTCCTGTCTCTAGGGTACCAATTTATGGCAGTTTTGCTCCATTTTTCTACTCCTCTTAAGGTATGTCCCGCCCATCTCCATTTATTTTTGCGTACTATAAATGTGACATTTTGTAATTTCGTCTTCTTCCTAATTATTGTGTTTCTTATTCTGTCCAATTTCTTTATGTTTAGCATACTTCTCTCCATTGACCTCTGGCACACTTCTAGCTTGTTATAGTGCGCTTTAGTGAGGGCCATTGTTTGGCAACCATAAGTTAAAACAGGTAGTATGCATGTATTGTAAAGTTTTCTTTTGATGCTTACACTTATTTCTTTGTTCTTCATAATTTCCTTAAATGTCCAGTAATGTTAAATGTCCTCTTCCAAGCGTTTCCTATTCTTGTGGCGATTTCCTTAGAAGTTAAGTCTATAGGTGAGATTATTTGACCTAGATATGTGTATTCTTCAACATACTCAATTAATTTTCCATTGAGTGTTATTGGTACCACCTCACTGTTTGTGCCTTTGTTTTTAGTGTGTTCATTTCTAACCCCACTTTTTGGCTTTCCAATTCTAGATCCTGGAGCATCTTCATAAGTTCAGCTGGAGTACTACACATAATTACTAGGTCGTCTGCGAATCTTAAGTGTGAAAGCTTTTCTCCGTTTATATTTATACTGTAGTCTTCCCACTCTAAAGAGCGAAATATTTCTTCAAGAACTGCCGAAAATATTTTAGGAGATAGAGGGTGTCCTTGTCGTACTCCTCTGCCTATTGGTATATCTTTGCCTTCTTTTTCTAACTTTACCTTGGCTGTGCTATTACGGCATATGTTTTTAATTATTCTTACATACTTTTGTTCAATTCCTTGGTTTTTGAGAGCTTGCCATATCTTTTCATGTTCCAACGAGTCGAAAGCCTTACTGTAGTCTACAAAGCACCAGTATATTGGCACCTTGTATTCTTTAGTTTTTTCGATAATTTGCTTGACAACGTGGATATGGGCAAGTGTCGAATAGCCGTTCCTGAACCCAGCTTGCTCTCTTGGTTGGTTCTCATCCAGTTTTTTGGTTATGCGGTTAAGGAGTATCTTAGAAAAGATTTTGTATATGTTGGACATTAAGCTAATTGGTCTGTAGTTTCCTATGTTGCCCTTACCCCTTTTTTTATGTAGAAGTGTTATTGTAGATGATAGCCATTGTTTAGGGATATATTCACTAGCTATTACCTCGTTGAATAGTTTTGTGAGAACAGGGACTATTACTTCTTCGGACGTTATTAAAAATTTGTTATTGATATTATCAGGACTCGGAGCTTTATCTTTCTTTTGTGTTTCAATAGCTTTTTCCACTTCTCTTGGAAGTATTTCAGGTATCTCATCATTATCTGATAAGTCTGTTTCTGGGATGTTGTTTCTACTAGTATAAAGATTGCGATAAAATTTGTAGCTGTAGCAAGTATATCTGATCGTTTCGTTGTACAATTTCCGCTTTTGTTTTCCATATTTGGTATCCACTCTTTCCTATCAGATAAGGCTCTCAAAGCCTTTTTAATACCTCCTGACTTGGCTATGTGTCTCTCAAACTCTTTTAATCTGCGTGCTTTTCGGTCGTCCCTCATAGTTTTCTTAATTTGCTTACTTACGTTCGATATCTTTGTTCTAATTGTTTTGGTTTTTTTCCTAATGCTTAACATCACCGCTCTTCTTTTTAGTAGTTTATTTAATACATCCGAGTATTTGCTATTATTTTTCCCGTTGTTGTTTATGTTTCTTTTGGCTGTGTTGTTTAACATTTCGGTAAACTTATTGTATTTGTCTTGGAGATGCAGTTTTCTTACTTTTTCTGTGAAGTTATCTAGTTGAGACTTTAGTTCGCATAGTTGTATGTTTCCTCCTTTGGTATGTGTATGTACTCGGAATGGTCTTCGCTTTACTTCTGCCTTAATCTCAATTTTGCTCGTATCATTCTATGGTTGGTGTTGAAATTAATGTTTTTAACATTTCTGCAGTCCTCGAACAATCTACTTCTGTTTGTTAAAATGTAATCTATCTCATTTTTGTACATTCCGTTTGGTGATATCCAAGTCCATCTACTCCGGTTTTTATACTCAGTGTTAAGTATTTTTAAGTTGTTCTCATAAGCCAGTTCTATTAGTTTTTCACCATTTCGTGTCCGTTCACCTTAACTATAGGGTCCTATTATGGTGTCTTCACCTTTCATTCTTCCTCCTACCCTTGCGTTGAAGTCTCCCATTACGACTAAGTTTTTGTGGGTATGTTTATTTATAGCACTGTTAAGTTGGGAATAGAACAAATCGATTGTTGCATTGCTGGCTTGTTCGGTAGGAGAGTAGATTTGTACAATTGACCATTTCTCTTTGCCGAATCTCAAGTTCAAAACTGCAATTCGTTCTGATATACCAATTATTTCTTCTATGTGGTCCCGTATTTCTTTTTTGATTATGAAACCCACTCCGTATTTTCCGGGTGTTTCGCCTTTATAGTACAGAATAAAGTTGTCATACTTTTCTATTTTCTCTCCGTTTCTTCGCAACTCACTGAGTCCAATAATGGTCCAGTTTATTTTTTCTAATGATAATACAAGTTCATGCCGACTGTCGTCCGTTCTTAATGTAAGTACGTTATATGAAGCAATGTAGTACAGGGATTTTTGATTTTCTTGATGTTACGGGTTGGTATTTAGCACTCTTTGAAGCTGGAAGGTTTTAGTCATCTTCCCCCACGGTGACTGGCCGGATTGGGGTGTATTTTTTGGTTGTTTTATAATTTGTTTATTTGTTGTTTGTTTTTCTGTCCAGTTGCTGGTGTGTGGTAGTTTTTTGTCTCTGATACTGATGCTGATCTACCGCGAGCTACAAAGTTATCTAAATTCGTTTTGTTTAACTTCTTTGGTGCTGATACCGGTGCTTGACCTGGTGATTTGTTGGGAGATTCAATTTGGTCCCTCTTTCGCTTTACTTTATTGTCTTCCTTGGGGACGTGTAATGAAAAAGTAAACCTTCAGTACTTGTTTAGCAAAATCGGAACGGTGGATCCAAGAAAGTAGCCGCTTAAGGCTGCTGTATACGCAGATCCACTATCTCGCTCGCGCATTACGACATTTTTGAAGATACTAAACAACTGAACTTACTTACACAAAATCTAGCTAAACTATATTATCATTAGAACTGTTCAACAAAAATATCATATTAATCTAAACAAGATTTCATAAATATAACGGTATCAAAGTTTTTTTCTTTCGTAACCGTTTTTATGTATGAAAACTTGTTTGGATTAATATGATATTTTTGTTGAACATTTGTGATGTTATTAATGATAATATAGTTTAGCCAGATTTTGCGTAAGAAATTCAGCTATTTAATATCTTCAAAAATGTCGCAATGCGCGAGCGAGATAGTGGATCTGCGTATACAGCAGCCTTAAAGTGGCGCTCTATGTCACTTTTTAGGCTAATAATGATGACGCTCCACGAGTTTATTCCTCGGTGAAATGAATGTCACAAAATCAATATAATGTGGGTAAGATCATCACAATAATGTTAATTATTTTGATGACATAGGTAATACACACAACTTGAATGAAACATCCGAAAACAAAAGTTTGTCTTATAATACACTACACGCCACTGGACATTTTATCGCACAAGACTTACAGCAGTCACGGGCACCTTTACGGTGCGAGTTCGGAGTTTCACTTGTCTTATTATTTTTGGTCAGACCGTAGAATTATGTCCATTGACCTGACGTCAATTTCCTTTCGAGATTGGCCCAAAAATTCCGACGGAAAAATTAACACTATTTATACATATCGGATGGCGTAGCGTAGGCAGGCCCCCCACTAGGTGGACCGACCGACGACCAGCGGGGCTACCGTCTAAGCCAATCGGAATCGATGAATGGGCTTCATTTTGTCATTTCCGGCAAGTTATGTAACATCTCCATCCATTAGTATTTACTCACTATTTCTCATTATTATAATAAACCAATGTTTTGTCTATTCAGTTCTCCGCCCAAGGGATCATAATTACCGATGGATGAGGATTTTACACAATCGGAAATGACCAAATGAAGCCCATTCATCGATTACGATTGAGATACACAATACGGGGGCTGGTCAGAACCACAGCGAGCCGATGGATGCAGGAGTCAAGCAGCCGCTCAAAGTGGCGCTCTACGGGGGAGGCCTATGTTCAGCTGTAGACGTCTTCAGGTTGATGATGACGATACATACTACACTACTAGGTATATGGTAATTCCCAATCAAACTTAAGCTACGGAAAATTTTATTATCATCGTCATTCTGATATCGTCCACTCGTGAACGATTACAATAAAAACAAGACGTTAGTGACGTTATTCACAAACCGACCGATAACTATTACTTCATTAAGTCACTAGATAAATAATTGTATCCTTGACCTCTTAAGAAACAGAGTAATATCCCCCTTACTAATAAACACTGCGTAACAGTGGAGTAATTTCTTTCAGTGATTTCTTTTAACATAGGTACCTATCTCGAACTTGTGTGGCCTATGTTCAGCAGTGAACGTCTTCAGGCTGTTGATGATAATGATGATGATGATGATCTCAAACTTGATAGAGAGGTACAAAACAAAAAAAAACCAGTATACTCCAAAGTATTTTGTATTCCATGAATCTATGATGTATGTTTTACCAAATGCTTATACTGCAATGTAACTATTGGATAGAAAATAATTCAATACAAGAATAGGTGACCAAAAATGGCTCAAGAAATCAAGCTAGGATAATAATATAAACACCCTTATTATTTATTTTTCGGTAGAGAGCGATGGTGGCCGAGCGGTAGAAAATGCGCTTCGCAATCCTCGGCCCGGCGCCAATGACTTATCTAGTAAGTTACGAGTATGTGCAGTTTTCGATGCCGTCGCTCCATGCCTCGGAGCACATTAAGCCGTCGGTCCCCGTTGGCATAAGAACATAATATGGCAATCGTTACGGGTAGTCAGACGCCTGATAGAATCTGACACCTGGTCTAACCACCCTGTTAATGGTCCCTTATAGGTTGCGAGGTCAGATGGCAGTCGCTCGTGTAATTCTGGTAGCTTGCCGCTACAGGTTAGATTGGGAGCCGACCCCAATAACAAATGGGAAAAGGCAAAGAGGATGATGATGACTCTTATTGTTTCTTTTTGTGTTATTTACTTGCGTAAATAGACAAACAAAATACACCAGTTTATTTACTCTAGTTTTGAAATCAATTGATATTTTTATCATGCTCAGTTTGCGCCTTTAGATAAAGTACTAATAACATTTCAACTTTTTTATGACGGCAACTTTATTATTGAAAAACGTTTCAGCACAAAACAGAATATTCAACAAACACATTTAGGGATTTACAGTAAAATAATGTAAGCCTTACACAAAAACATCAATTTTATCGACATTTCGTGCCAGTGAGTTTATTGGTTTCTATTCCATCTTAATAAGTGAAAGTATCAATGTGAAAGTTCATGAATATTATCTCAGTATCCAACGGCTAAAGAGATATGAAATATTGAATGAGATATTTTTTATATTTTATAGACATCTAAGGCCCGTAACTGTTCAGTCGTCGATTGATGCTCAAGTAGAGATTTCATTCCCTATTTGATCACTTTTTTAAATTAAATTTCTACTTCAAAGTCAAAGTATTTTTTTTTTTGTAAATAAGCTATTTTTAGCATTTTTACAAGTCAACATAATTAGGTACTTAAAATATTCAATTTAATTAAAATATTGTAGATAGGTACTAAGCATAATAATAGGTAGCGTCAAATATTATACAGCAAGACTATTACAATATGTGAGTTTGAAAAAAAGTTATCTTTCTCACAACAGTTTTTTTTTATGTGATTGAATGGTGTGACGAGCAAGTCGTTCACCTGATGTTAAGTGACACGGCCGCCCATAACAGTTTCAGTGTCACCCGGAACTTTAAGGTACAAGCGATCCGGCACAATGCAGGATAGAATACTCCGATCCATAGCTTCGATTACATCTGTAAAGAAGAAGGCTGTGAAGAAGAAACTATAAGAAACTTTAGACTGATTAACTTCAGCATCAATCGACGACTGGGCATAGTTTTTTAATACGGACCTAAGAATGAAAGTTTTAAGGATATAACTTAAATCAAATAAAAAAATTTTACACCTTGGGTTACATTATTGGAGTTTTAGTAAGGATGCCTAATTTTTTGAAAATATAATATAGCCTATGTCACCCGGGGATAGTTTAGCTTCCCAATAGTGAAAGAATTTTTCAAATCGGTTTAGTAGTTTCGGAGCCTATTCAATGCAAACAAACATACAAACAATCAAATCTTTTCTCTTTATAATATTGTTATAGATTATAGATATCCTTCAAGTCTTCAATATTAATATAATATTGATGTGGATAGTCAAGGTCTGGAGTTTGTTATTTTATATCAAACCTATCCATTCTAAATTCAAATCTACTAGTACCTATCAGAAATTCCGAGGATAGTTCTCAACGTTAACTAGCCAATAACAAAACTATAATGATATAACAACAAATCATGTAAAGTGCTATTCCCGTGTTTAATTGCCGACCGTCCACTATTTATACCTGCTATTTGTTGGCTATTTTTATGGCAGCCTTGAGCAAACATCAAATAAACGATCATCAAAGCAAACGAATTGGATGTGACGACGTAAGCTAACAAGAGGTGTATATTGACGGTTTACAAATGGTAGAGCTTGCAACGATTAATAGTTTCTCCGTTTAGTAAGCCTTTCTTATTTTTGAGGAGGGAATCTTTGACAGGTATGCTTTTAGTGATTTCTCTCTTTTCTCTTCGCGTTATGCGTTATTCGCATACCGTGGGACAAGTCTGCCAAACCCCACATCACTAAACTGGGTATACTAACTGTACCTTCGATACTCGTCTATCAAGTAAGCATTTTTGTGCGCATGAGCCCACATAAGTTCGTGAAGTTGGGAGCAGCACATGAGTACCTACAACACGCGTTATAAAAACAAGTATAGGACACCCGCCCATAGACTCACGAAATCAAAAAAATCAGTTTACATTAAAGGTGCTCAAATTTGTAATCACTTACCAGAATATATAACAAATGCTACTTCTGCCAATATATTTACAAACAAGCTTAAAATGTTGTTAATCATCAAGGCTTACTACTCGGTCAATGAGTTTTTTATCGACAAAAAATTGACTTTATACTATTTGTTTACTTACATAGATATATGAACAATATTTATTTCTATCTTAATATGTTTTTGACTTTTGATTTTTTGACATTATTTTTACAAATAAACTGTGTATTCTGTGTTCTGTATGTGGGATTTTTGCTCACTAAAAACCTCGATTATTGCCGTGCCTCTTATTAGTATAAACCATGTTTACAATCAACTGAATCGTATTCCGATTTACTGTAAGATTTAAAGCTATTCTGAAAATTGTGCCGGAGCCACTATTAACTATTCTATGGGTGTGGTTTCATTAGAACGACGTCACTAATAGCACAGCCCTTCTTATCTCTGTCGCAATTAAAACTATGTTATTGTTTCCCATTATCCCAGCTCAGACACCGGCAATACATTCGTCTCTATCAACGCTTCACTCCACTATAAGTGCAAAATACCATTAGCTCCTAAATAAATAAAGCCTAAAAGCCTCATATATAATCATTGTAGACCATTCTACATCACAGGGTAGACATGCCCCGCCGGACTTTTGTAAGATGACTCTGCTAATTTCTATACATATATAAAAATACAAAGTGCGAATGCTTGAATGTGATAATAATATAAGTACCTCCCCATTTAATTGTATTCATTTAAAATCTTTATTCTCTGCACTCTGTCTTAAAATGTATATAAAATGTTAATACTAACCAAATTTGAGAATTGCTAGTTGTACTTCCTATAACACTAACCTAACCTAAGCCTGCGACACCCTTACCGGGTAAATATACCCTAACTTTAAGACATTTTTATATATAAGACCTGTCGACTGTACATTAAAGAATAAATGAATTATTATGAATTATATAATGAAATTGCACCTGGGATAAATCTGCACATTGAATAATTTTTGAAAATTTTGATTGCATTACACTTCTTTATCGATATAGAAGTGGAAACAATTTTTTTTTTATATTTTGTCTGTCTGTCTGTCTGTCTGTCTCTTTGAACAGTACGCATTACGCTGAAACTACTGAACGGACTTCGCTGAAATTTGGTATGGTTATAGTTAATTCAGATTTGTTTCAGAATAACATTTCGGATACTTTATGTTTTCTAAAACGGTCAAGTGCGGGTTGCACGAAGCAATAAGAACGTTAACAAGAAGTTTACAAGTTTAATAAGAACATTTTATTATGCAAGATTTTTTGTTTGTATATTATTTTTTATTTATACTCATCAAAGGGAAGATGGAAGGGAAAGGGAAAAAGATAGGGGAAAAGGATAAATGGATGGAACGCCAATAGAAAGCGAAGCCTGCCTTCCTTCGCCGGCCCATCCATTCATCCTTTTCTCCTATCTTTTTCCCTTTCGCTTCCCTCTTACCCATAAACGGGGTTAGGACGTAAAACTAATTAACCCGTGCGAAGCCGGGGCGGGTCAACTAGTTTTCTTAATAAAATACGACGCAAAACCAAAGAAGGCTAAGTTGTCTTTTCACCCTTGTTATAATAGGCTATTCAAGCTCCGAATACATACGGCTAAAGTACCTATTACTGTATTGTAGCATCCCTCGAGAACTGCTTGCGGCAGATTAAAAGTTTGCGACCATTCTATCCGACTTTAACTGCCGTAATGCCTTGTTTAGAGAGAACATGCTGTTTTTTAGATAAGATACTGAGAAACTTCTGACTTTAAGGACATTTTAGTCGCTTTCTTTTGTTTTTGCTGTATGTTATACGAGTTTGACACAATTAGTTTATTTGTTTTTTCCGTGCCGGGTATGCCGAGTGAGAATGAAGCATATATGACCGAACGATTAGGATCATGGTTTTTCATCAACAACCTGAAGACGTTCACTGCTGAACATAGGCCTCCCCCAGAGAGCACCATTATGAGCGGCTGCTCTCCTCCTGCATCCATCGGCTCCCCGCGGCTTTCACCAGATCGTCAGTCCAGTAGTGGGGGGCCGGCCTACGCTGCGTCTTCCGGTTCATGGTCGCCACTCGAGAACCTTTCTTTGGTCTGGGTTTTCTATTGTATTCTATGTATGTATTTACAAACAAAAAGGTATCGTATTCTATCAGTTATCTGGTTCCCATAGTGCAAGCTATGCTTGGTTTGGGGCTAGATGGCGCTGTGTGAAATGTCAACACTATTTACTTATTTAATCACCAAAATTGTTTGAATGTACCAAAACATTGTATTTCCAAGATCTACAGGATGTTTGTACTCTGAAACAACTACCGAGTAATAAGACTAAAATTTCATACAAGTTCGTTCATTAAGAACGCTCTTTGTAAGCCTAATTGCCCGTTACATGTTTACTTACGGACGCTTACGTGATACTCTATCAAATTAATGAAGTATGCTTTGTAATGTTTAGGTACATAAGTGTTTTGAAGGAAAAATACCCACAGGTTTTCCTAAAGAGCTTACTATCGAGTACATATCGAATGACAACCTTTGAGGAAGGAAGCTCGAGTGGCGACCATGAACCGGAAGACGCAGCGTACGCTGGGCCCCACTAGGTGGACCGACGAGATCTGTTCAAAACCTCAGGGAGCTGATGGATGCAGGAAGCAAGCCGCCGCTCAAAGTGGCGCTCTGTGGGGGAGGTCCATGTTCAGAAGTGGTTGATGATGACCTATATATAAACGTGTAGTTGAAGCTTTAAAATTGGACTTGCTGAAGCGCTACCTTGTCTGCTTTTTTTATAGGTGTTATTTAAACTGACTTCAATCACCTTAAGTTCACACTGTGAACATCATCATCATCAGCCTGAAGACGTTCACTGGTGAACATTGGCCTCCCCCACAGAGCGCAACTTTGAGCGGCTGCTTGCCTCCTGCATCCATCGGCTACTTGCGAGCGGGCGGTTGAGAACATACATGATGATATTATTACATTTTTTTCCAGTTATTTTGATGAACCAAATTACTATAAACTGATTAAAACTGATTATAATAAAATTTTCATGCGACCAAACTAAAAGGAAATTTAAAAAAAAATTTTGAAATTGGATTATGAATGAGGATCATCGGGTTATTCCCAAAGCGGCGAGCGGAGCGGCACGAGGAAGCGGCCTGAGTTCCCGCCAAAAAAATGGGGTTGCGATGATCGGTCGAAAACCAAAATGGCCCAGGGGACCCAATGGTTATGAACAAAGATTAATGAAAAAAATACAACGTACAACCAAATTGACAACCACCTTTTTTTAAGTCGGTTGAAAATGTGTGATCACAAATCAACGATTCTGACGAAAGCAAGAAATTATTGTGTTGCCACTTACACCATTATGTCTAAGTACAGTGGGAGAGAGACAGCAACAGAACTGTGTGCTATTTTCAGATCTATTTATTATTTAAACCAGTTACCTATATCTACATTACTTAGAGTATAGACTAAAGCATAGAGAGATCATCAAAACGATATTATATTTGTACTGCTCACACGTATCGTACGTCAGTGGCGAAGGAAAGAAACAAACATATAGTAATCTCTATGCTTTAGTCTATACTCTCTAAGCCTACATACTCAGATATCCGGTAAATAGAAATCGATGACCTTATTATCGTTTTCAAAGACATAAAACAACAGTTACTTTGTTCGCCATAACTCCAGTATTTTATTACTCTCTTTTTATAAGTTACCTGCTGCTTCCATATTTACGGCCTAACTTCCAAAGCATGACAAGGCGTCCGAGATATATGCGTTACGTGGTAAGTTATATGAGATTTTTATAAACGGCCCATCACAAAATAGAATGTGGTGTGGCAAGGTATAAGAAAAAATTGGCGTTTTATGAAACGCCTAGATTCTAAATACAGTGAATTTACATAATTGGCATGTGCGCTTCGTAATCTTACGGCACCAGGTTCGATCCTCGGCCCTGCACCAATGACTCATCTAGTAAGTTATGTGCAGTTTGCGATGCCATCGCTCCTTGCTTCGGAGAGCACGTTAAGCCGTCGGTCCAGTTGTCATAAGAACATCTATGGCAATCGTTAAGGGTAGTCAGACGCCTGATAGAATCTGACGCTTGGTCTAACCATCCCTGTTACTGGTTCTTTATAGATTGTGAGGTCAGATGGCAGTCGCCCCTGTAATTTTGGTAGCTATTAGATTGGGAGCCGACCCCAATAACAAATGGGAAAAGGCAAACAGAATGATGATGACACATAAGTGAGATATCACTATATATTTTTTATTAAACTTGTGATTTCTAAACCAAAAGTGGCGTGTGTTTTTGACTCGTCGTAGCCAGGCTATGATTCCTCGTCTTAATGTTTCCAGGATTAAGATATATTTATTTGAAGATAATAACTGAAAAAGTTTTTACCGAAAAAATCACGTAATTTTGGATGGGGGGAGGGGGTTTGTGTCATCACGTATCACCGGGGGTAAGGGGGGTTCAAGATTTGCTAAAAAAAACGATAATGGCTCTCTTAAGGCCGTAGGTCTAGACATTTCACATCCTGCCTGCCGCATAGCTTCACAGCATATACTACGACACAACGGCCTAATATAAAATGTAATGCGATAGGCCGTAAAGCAAACACTCAGGAAAAATCTCATCATGTGTTTGTCTTGCTCGTGTTTGATAGAGCAAATACGAGGGACAAATATTACTTACAATATATAAATACTTTTTGTTTCTACATCCAGAAATTATTGATAGGCGTGTCATTGAAAAAAGGAGTCTGGTGAATCAGGAAAGTGTCGTTTTCCCTCTTCCACCATTATGTCCTCGCTTGGTTATTGGTTGTATTATGTATTATGTTATGTGTGTCCATCGGCTCCCCGCGGTTCTGACAAGGTATACCTTGTCAGAACCGCGGGGAGCCGATGGATGCAAGAGGCGAGCAACCGCTCAAAAATGACGCTCTAAGAGGGAGGCCTATGTTTAGCAGTGGATGTCTTCAGGCTGATGATGATGATGATGATGACTATTATGTCCAAGGGTGGAATTTTGATCTAAAGTAAAGGCAACCAATGGCAACTAAAAAATTATAACCAATGGTTAACAATTGTTAAAGTTTTTAACCATTGGTTACCTTAACTATGAATCAAAAAACCCACCTTAAGTGTAAAGCGAGTGACTTTGCCCGTTAAAAACGATATTAACGTTAAGAATGAGGACTTTTGGCGGGAACGCGGAAAAGTTCACGTTGTTGCATTGTATTATTTTTCAAAACTTGTGCTTTTTCTAGTGTTAATGTTTAAAATTGGTGGCGTTTTACGCATTAAGTGCTGAATTATGAGCATGAGTGTGGGCAAGTGATATAATGTGGTGAAACGTGGTTTTTCGTGTTGCTTTCTAAAATTCCATAGAAGATTCTAGTACAGTTGCCACCACTTCACTGGGGCATGACTTAGACTGGACTATGATTACCTGACTTAGACTCGACTATGACTGTGACTAAGACTTGACATTACATGAAATATTCTATAGCACATGCTATGGCACGATGAAAATTACAATACTTGATACTGGCTAAATACACTATGTGTGGAGCCAAAATACAAGAAAAAAAAACGTTAAGAATGGTTATTGATTTTACTATAACAGATAACAGATAAGATAATGCGTAAAACCAAGACTGAGAGTGGGATAAAGCTGAGTTTTTTGATCCATGTTAAAGTAACCAATGGTTAAAAACTCTAACAAACTTTGACCATTGGTTAGAATTTGTTAGCATTTTTAACCATTGGTTACCTTAACTATGGATCAAAAATCCCATCCTTAGGCTGGGTTTTTTCACCAATAGTTAAGGTAATCAATGGTTAAAAACTCTAACAAGTTTTGACGGTTGGTTAGAATTTGTTATAGTTTTTAACCATTGGTTAATTTAACTATTGGTAAATAAACCCACCCTTAGTGGTGGTTCTAACAGTCAATTTATTGACACGCTGTTTATACGTGTTCAAATCAAACCAATATACGGTATGTAAATAGGTATTCGTTTTTAGCTATACTGTTTTGAAAGTTATAAAATTGCTACCGATTCATTACAACCTCAATTATTCCTTCCCCTTTTCAGTTATTAATATTGGAATTTCGTTTAATTGAAGCTACAAATAAAAATACAAATAATTTATTCATAATTCTTAATGGAATAAAAACATCTGTACCTACTTATAATTTCAGAACTCGCACTATTTACATAGGTCTTATAATCGGAAAACGTAGAAATTATATAAAAATTATAAATTGCTAATAATATATTAAATTAAATCGTATTTCAATTATAATGATTCCGGCAGATTATAAAATTCCTGCAAGTTGTAAAAATTGTTGTGCTATTTTTGTAGTACGATTATCTTTGCTTACTGAACCTTTCTATACCTGTATTTTGTAATACTTATGTATTTATCGCAGAAGTGTGACAAAAAAGGTATACAAAGAATATCATAGTTCCGAAAAACTTACCAAACAGGTGAATGGGAAAATAATGTGATAAACAGTCAGTGTTAAATATTTTCGTAGCCACTGGGAAGTGCGACTATACTCAGTTGGAAAAGCATCTAATCCGGTGAGACAAAAGTTCAAAGTTCGAGCTATGGAAAGCTATGCTCGGTGTTTACCTGCGAGATAAGATCCGAATCGAGGAGATCCGCAGAAGAACTAAAGTGACCGATAAAGCTCTTACAATTAGCAATTTGAAGTGGCAATGGGCAGGCCACATCGCTCGTAGAACTGACAACCGATGGGGAAGAAATGTTCTCGAGTGGCGACTACGATCTGGCAGACGCAGTGTAGGCCGGCCCCCCACTCGGTGGACCGACGACCTGGTGAAAACCACGGGGAACCGATGGATGCAGGAGGCAAGCAGCCGCTCTAAGTGACGCTCTCTGGAGAGGCCTATGTTGAGCAGTGAACGTCTTCGGGTTGTTGATGATGATGATGATGAAAGTTCCGAAGCCCGCTAATTTTTACATATTATTTAGGAACTAATTGAATGTTTCGTGGGTGTGGTCAATATGATAAAAAAGCTAAATAGGTAAGCATGTTATTTGGTTTCAGTAGCCATTTAAACGTAAGTTCCACAATCTACTAGTAACTATTTATCAGCAGTCGCAGTTTTCGAAATCAATATCTCATCAGATAAGATGTCTTTCACTCGAGTACGGTTATCATTATCTGAAGTATCTTTTAGAAAATATCTTGTGATAACATTCCGTGAATTATCCCTAGGTATAAGGTATACAGAAGCATACAAGTCATGCGCTGCAAAGGCATCTATTATAAGCCAAAAGACCTGCGCGATAGCAAAATGTTTGCATCAAGGAATGTTAAACGTATGACACTCGTGATCTATTTTAAGCATGTAAAAGTAATCCACGGGTTAATAGATAGATATATAAACTTTTTATTAAAAACACCACATTACCGGAAAATTTTGTAGGAAATCTTGTAACTATCAAGATTGATAATAATCGATTAATTTTAATGTGAAGGAACGGGAACGGGATTCTAATTCCTTTGCATTTAAACTAATCTATTGATAATGCTAAGCAGGCGATACTGCTATAAATCATTCAAATTCAAATTCAAATCATTTTATTTGTTGGAATGTAGGTATTTACAAAAATGATGATAAATATAATAATATGTCCCTTATGCATTCTCATCAGGTAGGCATGCAAATATTTTAGTCACAATTTAAAACACAAATAAATATCTAACGAGGCCAACAATACAATCAATATGTCATAACCAAATCGGAGTCATTTAAAAATTCTGTAATACTATAATCACATTTGTCAACTAGCAGCCTTTTTAGTTTTATCTTAAAATTAGCAATGTTACACATCTTTAATGCTTCGGGCAGATTGTTATATATTTTTGGCGCCATACAAAACATATACTATGCATTAATGCTGTATGGGACCTTCTGATGCACAGTATCAGTACATTATAGTAATAATAGCCGTTTAAAAATAACTGTTTTTGCTTAACTAATAGCAAATTCGTTACATAAACATGCCTAAGCCCTGTAAATCAAAATGTAAGGTAAACCTACCCTATAATATAAACTAGCCCTGTCAGACGATCACGATACATCACACATATTCATCATTTTGCACAAATATACATCTCAATCATACATCATATTGAAGGAACACATGCCCCGCTATATTTAAATCACGAAGGTTTACGCTAAAATAGTTTATTATGTTTAGAATACGAAACGTTATGGGAAACGTTTAATTTCCAGTTTTGAATGTGCGTGCGTTACCAATGAGAATACCTTATAACTAACCTTACGCTAGTTTGTTACTTGCTTCTGCACGTTCACAATGTTTATATTTAAGCCCTATTCAAACCGTCGCGTTATTCGTGCTGTGGGTAGCGGTAAATGCCGCACGGGATCCCGACCACGTCTCAGTCCATAAGGGTCAATTCAGATATTTATTAAAATAGGGAAGATTTTAATGTTGCATACTATTTTCAGGTTTGTCTAAATGAAATAAGGTTGATATTCCAATAGCACTTAAAAAGTGCTCGAGCATTTTGCTGCTCTGTCTGAATTAACCCTTAGTCAACACTTCTTGTAAAATTTTAGTTTTTTTTTTAAATATACGCATAAATAAATAATATGGTATATATTTGACAGCCATCACCAGTTCTATTCCCACAGTAGGTTTATATACCTCTGTTTCAACTTTGACGCCTACTCTTTTAATATCACGCAGTGAGAAGCTTTTAATAGACAAATGAGTAATGCTTGTTTAGTAGCTAATAACAAACGCAAATATTTGTACTCTACGTCTAAATATCGCACATTTGTACATTAATCATTTTTGTTAGCGTCTGATGTAATTTCCGTGTTAATTCTATGAAATAACAAGAATTTGCTTGAGGTCTGCGAGCTCGTCTATTCGATTTGAGATTCGATAAAATTTTTACATTTTAGAGCAAAATATTTGACCGAGTCTATTCGATTTGAGAATCGATAAAATTCAACAATTTTATATTAGAATATTTTCATAGCTATACCACATCTACCACCTTACCTCTCGCCACATGGCCACATCGCTCATAGAACTGACAACCGATGGGGAAGAAAGGTTCTCGAGTGGCGATCATGAACCGGAAGACGCAGCATAGGCTGGCCCCCCAGTCGATGGACTGGTAAAAACCGCGAAGAGTCGATGGATGTAGGAGGCAAACAGCTGCTCAAAGTGGCGCTCTGTGAGGGAGGCATATGTTCAGCAGTGGACGTTTTCAGGCTGTTGATGATGATACAGTATTTTACACAACTTATGTTTTCAAAGTTTATCAGAGCGCCTGGTTGATGCACACGTGACCAAAATGCTGGCACTTATTTGCCTCAACGAATCAGCATTGTAATTCAACGAGGCAATGCTGCCAGCATGTTGGGTACGCTACCTACCGGTAGTGGGCTGTAGCACATGAACTGTCTATAGTCCATCACAGCTAGTATACAGTCTAAATGCTCTTTGTAGTAGATAGTGTAGCTAGTTTGTTATTGTAGTAGTTAGTTTACAGAATAAAAGCACATTACCCGTTATGAAAAAAGCTTTTATTACCTTTTTTTTTTTTATTGTTCGATAGGCTTGCGCTTGACCACTATCTCACCTGATGTTAAGTGTCGATGCGGTCTAGGATGTAACGCGCTTGCCTAGAAGATACCTGTTCACTCTCGAATTGAAGGTCGATCTCACCTACATCATAAGGTTGACCTAACACTATATTATTACTTAAAACTATTATTGATTTTCGGTGAGTTTCAAACAAAGCACGGGGCGTAATATTTTACCTAGGGAGTCCTGCTAAACGGGAAAAATAATGAGTATTTTTCAACAGTAGTAGCACATAAAAGATTGTTCCTAAAATAACAAACAAAACCAAAGCGGCCTTCAAAAAATAACAAGAACTTTAAAAAACCAGGCTCTGCTCTCATATCAATATTTATCTATGCCCTCGTCGTTCCAGGCCTTTAGGTAAAAAAAATACTAAGATCTATAAAGACATATGTTATGTTAATCTAAATAAAAGACAAATCTAATAAAGGACAGAATGATTAATAAAAAGACAGTAGATAGCTTTGCCAGTTATTCTGCCGCCAAGCAGTAGTGTACAAGCACTACTGTGTTCCGGTTTGAACGGCATAGTAGCTAGTAAAATTACTGGGCAAATGAGACATGAACTGATCTCACAGTCTAGAAATATTTTTTAGACTGTGTGATGTTTCAGGATGACGTGCGCAGTGCGCAGTGTCACGCGAAACTTTAATTTAGAGTTCCGAGTGACACTGTAATCTGGTATGGGTGGCCGTGACGCTTAACACCAGGTGAACGACTAGCTCGTCACGTCATTCGTTTACATGTCTACCTACCTACTTGCAACTGTGAAGAAAAACATCGTGAGGAAATCGGTATGTTCAAGAATCAAAACATTGTAAGATCTGTGTCATACACCACCTGCACTTGGCTAGCGTTATGGGATGGCCTACAGTCTTTCCCTGCGAGAGAAGGCCCATATCCCAACAGTGGGAACATATTGAGATGATAAAGATGGTAGCCATGGCGTAGCCATGTCGTAGCTATGTCGTCATCATATCGTAGCTATGTCGTAGTCATGGTGTAGCTATGTCGTAGCAATGTCGTAGTCATGTCCTAGTCATGTTGTAGTCATGTCTTTTAGTCATGTGTTAGCCATGTCGTAGCTCTCATAGTCATGGCGTAGCTATGTCGTAGTCATGTCATAGCACATGGTATCATCACATGGCATCATCTGATAGCTCAGTTGGTAGTAGCTCTGCCATGGTTGTGGGTTCGATTCGTTCCGGAGCTTATCTCGCAGGGAAACTCCGAGCATAGCTCTCTCCATAACACGCTGCGCGACTTTGAGCTTACTAATGAGGCCAACAGTAAGAGACCATGTCTCAGTTCCATAAGTCATCACTGGCAACACACAATGATTGAATTTTTTTTTTATTTTTTAGGTTCTGCGGTATTTTAGACCGAAGCTTCCCGACCATGGTACATGGTATAGTACCCGAATATTTAGAACTTGTATATTGCGTTTATTGCCCTTGGTACTACCGTCCTACCAGTAGTAATACGGGAAATTCTTTTCTGTAGTACTACCGACAGGCTCAATAATAACGCATCAAGATTTTAACCGGTGGCACTACCAGTCTTCAACAAATATAAAAATACATACGAGACAACGATTCTTATACGTAAGTATGTACTTACGGATAAACATCTTACTCCAAAGAACATTAGGTACATTTACAATACACGAAAATAAATTTCATTTCCTATGCCAACCATGTAATATCCTTATATATCACCGCAGGGAATAATACAATTCTTATCGCAACAAACTATAACTCTTTGATAATTATTATAACCTTGACTTACCCCCTCGGTAGAGAGCATTTATATGTTCCTTGCTTTCCCCTTTCAGATCTTATATATCCGTCTACGAATTCTAATGGGCAAATTAAGTGTTTCGGCGCCCAGGTCTTACCCATATATCTGGCGCTGGTAATAAAACATCGCAGATATTAAACGCGATTCACGCAACGGTTGCAACACTGGCGAAAAAACTTGGGTCACTTCAAAGGTAGAGTGAATAGGTAATTCAAGATCTACGTGCTTTATCCTCGACCACATCGTCACTTAACATTAAGTGACTCATCACTTTCTATCAGGTGGGACGACTGAGATGAGAACACGGGTTAATGGCAAAATAATGTGGTAGTAGCAGTAAGGAAAAAGGTTAAAACTGTAATTCATAGTTTAAAATAGGCTTGTTTCGTGCTATTTTTTTATTGCACAAATTAATAATATTCCTCAAAAAATAAACAGTCGTGAAAACAAATATTAAACATATCACAAAAAATGACAAAGTTACAAGCATTTTAAGATACAAGAATAGAAAGAAGGAGTTTTGGCGGGAACGCGAAAAAGTTCACGTCGTTTCATTGTATTATTTTTCTAAACTTGTGCTTTTTCCAGTGTTAATGTTAAAAATTGGTGGCGTTTAACGCATTAAGTGCTGAATTACGAGCATGAGTGTGGGCAAGTGATATAATGTAGTGAAACGTGGTTTTTCGTGTTGCTTCCAAAATTCCATAGAAGCTTCTAGTAAAGTTGCTACCACTTTACTAGGGCATGACTTAGACTGAACTATGATTACCTGAGACTGGACTATGGCTAAGAATTGACTTTACGGGAAATATTCCATAACTCGATGAAAAATACAATACTTGACACTGGCTAAATACACTATGTGTGGAGCCAAAATATATAAAAAAAAAAAAAATAGAAAGAGACAGTTGAAACGTGACTTCAGTACGTTCCCCTTACTACACTACTAAGCTGTGGTAGCTTTACATACAATCTCTTTGGCATGTGACTTCACAACGTGCGTTTTCATAGTAACTGTGGGGAAGCCCTGTTTTGCGAGAGAGGGACAGGCGATGCCACCTCCAGAAACTTTAAAAGCTTATTACTCCGTGATTTATTTACCGATTTTACTAATTGTTTCAATTACAGCATTCATTTTTATCTTACTTTACGAAAATAATATTAAGCTGTTAATTTTTAATAGTAGAACACCAGCCTATTATAGGTTAGGCCATAGACCATAAACAAATGGAGTTAAGTCCACGATATCCTTCATTAGGTGAACTAATGACCTAGTCAGAACCCCGGGGATTCGATGGATGCAAAAAGCAAGCAGCCGCTCAAAGTGGCGCTCTATGGGGAAAGGTTTTGTTCAGCACGTCTTCAGGCAGATGATGATGAATAGAATTATAATATAAAATACAGTATCATAATTTTGTCACTTCGCAAAAATATGTCATTACAGTATAAAAAAATACCTTATCTCACTGACAATAAAGTTTATTTTATATACGTTTTTATAAGTGTATTATATTTCTTTATTTCACTCTGCTACGGCTTGCGTGATTACTAAAGTATGTATACAAATAGATTTAATTTTTAATAAAAGAATACGATAACTTATCATCTTGTCTGTTTAGGTGTCTGATCATAATAATTAAAGCTTTATTTTTGCTCAATATAGTATTGCTGTTTTATCTAAATCATAGACATGTATAAAGAAGATTCACTCCGCAAAGGTATTTAAATTAATAGCTACTCTTGCTATAACGAAATATAACCACAACAGCAATTTATATTTATAAATATAATTATAATTTATATAGTTTTTCAAACGAGCATGTAACTATAATTATTATATTACCTATGCGTTTTAGTTTAAAAAAATTGAAATGTGCTAGTTTATGTGTATTAAAAAGTATTTTGCATATACGTTTAATTTCTGTTTTTTTTATGAATGGGTGTACTATTCTGTAGTATAAACATTAGAATAGTCCTGTGTCCTGCTATTTTTTTATTGCATCAACTAATAATATTTCTCAAGAAATAAATAGTCGTGAAAACAAAAATTAAATATCTCAAAAAATGACAAAGTTACAAGCATTTTAAAATACAGGAATAGAAAGAGACAGTGCAAACGTGCAGTGACGTCACTCTTGCTCCTTCATAGTGCCTCATTACTAAGCTGTGGTAGCTTTACATACAGTCTCTTTGGCATGCGACTTCACAACGTGCGTTTTCATAGTAACTGTAGCGAGCTATGGAGCGAGCTATGGAGCGAGCTATGCTCGGTGTTTCCCTGCGAGATAAGCTCCGGAACGAGGAGATTCGCAGGAGAACTAAAGTGACCGATATAGCTCTTAGAGTTAGTAAGTTGAAGTGGCAATGGGCAGGCCACATCGCTCGTAGAACTGACAACCGATGGGGAAGAAAGGTTCTCGAGTGGCGACCACGAACCGGAAGACGCAGCGTAGGCCGGCCCCCCACTCGGTGGACCGACGACCTGGTGAAAGCCGCGGGGAGCCGATGGATGCAGGAGGCGAGCAGCCGCTCAAGGTGGCGTGCTCTGGGGGAGGCCTATGTTCAGCAGTGGACGTCTTCGGGCTGTTAATGATGATGATAATGATGTAGGGAATCTCCTGTTTACTTATTAACTACAACCTATTAGTTTCCAAATTATCTTGCAAGGTAATTAAATAAATCTAAACTTATTTATTCTGTAAAAATGTTTTGTAAGGTACCTAGATATATGTCTGATAACCGACACTTACTATCCAATACTGATAAAACTCATCTCAACTGTCACATGATCTTTACGAATGGAAGCAGATGGAAAAACACTAAGACACTTTTATTGATTTTTCAGAAGTAAACAAGATAATATGTATTAGTACTATTCGATATCATTGTCTTATTCGGTATATACCAGTATCTACAAAAGGTATCTTCTTTATCTACCTTCTATAATCTTTCTACAAGATAGGGATAATGTATATCATAAGTTTTTATACGGGCAAATTGCCTTTATTACTCAAGCTAACTACTACAATAATAAAAACTAAACTAAACTAAACTAAACTAGCTACACTACCTACTACAAAGAACACTTATGGACTGTATAATAGCCGCGATGGCCTATAGACAGTCCAAGTGCTCCAGCCCACTACCGGTAGGTAGCGTACCCAACATGCTAGCCGCATTGCCACGTTGAATTGCAATGCTGATGCGTTGGGCCAAATAAGTGCCAGCATTTTGGTCACGCGTCGCATCGACCAGGCGCTCTGATAGACTTTGGAAAACGCGACGAGCTCCCGGTCCCCACGGACCCAGGGTCTCAACACCAAACGGCTCAAATATGTAACCGCTACCGAGATTACTATATTTGCGCCGTTTTAGCTGCTCAGCAGAATTAGCCGCGGCGCCGGCCCTAACGTGTGTCTCGGGAAGGTGTGACGGCGCCATAGTATCGACGCAAGTAGCGTCCCACACTAAAGGCCGCCCCATCTTACAGGGAACCAGAGTCATTCCGTCGGGTCTTTTACCATCGTCACGCATGAGACCATTCGGTTCGAGAATGGCTGCAACATTGGCGGTGGTAAAAGCCCGACGAATGATGTCATTAAGACTAGCGTGGCGCGAAATTCGACCAGCGCTTTTTGAACACGAGAGACCGTGATGAAAATATCATAAGTTATATATCCCTAAATGCAACTACTATTCTACACAATAAATAAAATAAATAATTTATTTCATCTTAAGAATACATGAAAAAAAAAGAATACATGTAGGTGAACTGAGCAGGTGGACCACGGGCAATACCCGGTTTAATGCATTCTAGGAAGTAATGTGTGAAACAATATAGTTTTTATAGATCCTAAACATATTAAAATACCCGTCAAAATAAAGAGATAAGATCCGCAATGAGGAGATCTGCAGGAGTATCAAAGTGGCCGATATAGCTCTTAGAATTAGGAAGTTGAAGTGGCAATGAGCAGGCTACATCGCTCGTAGAACTGACAACCGATGGGAAAGAAAGGTTTTCAAATGGCGACCACGAACCGGAAGACGCAGCGTAGGCCGGGCTCCCAATAGGTTGACCGACGATCTGGTGAAAACCGCGGGGAGCCGATGGATGCAGGAGGCGAACAGCCGCTCAAAGTGGCGCTCTGTGTTCAGCAGTGGACGTCTTGAGGCTGTTAATGATGATGATGATTCTACACAAAACATTTTGATTGTAAAATCGCCAGTGACAGTCCAAACAGACACAGTTTGTACAGTCCAAATGCGCCACTACCAGTATAGGAAGCGTGTCAGCATGCTGGCAGCTTTACCACGTTGAATTGGAATGCTGGTTGGATACCTTTTGTGTGAGAGTAGAAGTAGGACATTTTCAAATATGTTGGTAGTAGTTTTGTTTCCGATTTCTGCCAAAATTGCAGAACCGACCACCGATGGGAAGGAAGGTTCTCGAGTGGCGATCAAAAGACAGAGTAGGTTGACCCCCTATTAGGTGGACCGATGACTGGTTAGTACCGCGGGTAGCCTTTGGATGCATGAAGCAAGTGGCCAGTCAGTGGCTCTTTATGGGAGACATCAGGATCAGCAGTGGACGTTTTCCAGCTAATGATGACGATGATGATGATAAAACAATAAATTATAAACGATAAAACTAGTTGATCGCGAATATTTTCCCCGCAAGAAAACATTTCATATTTTGCAGGTTGGATGTAGGTACTAATCGCCTGCTTAGCATAACTTATATTATTAATATTATTGTGGTTTTTGGTTAACTTTTTTTGAAAACCCTTAACCTATAACTACAATAATATTATATGTTTTCGTGAAACTTTAATATCTTCAACCGCCACTTATTTACGGATACTTAACTCTATAAATGGAATTCTTGGAGATCAAAAACGGCTCAAGACAATGTTATCGTATTATTGAAGGACGATATAAATCACCACATTACAATAAGATAGTTGCTACTATTTTTAGAATCGATAGATTAGATATAAGAAGCCGAAAAGTATTGAAGGAGTTACTTTTTTTAACTTTTACAGTCCGAGGTTTCAGTGTACGGGGTACATTTTCAAAATCCCATTCTTAGTACCAATACCGCTAGGCAAAGAATACTTGATTTACACGAATAATATCAAAAAACATATTTCCAAGAGCTTAAAATGTCCAAATATAAAAATGCCCAAAAACCGTCCAAGCATAGAAGCATCCAACTATTTATTTATTTATTTATTTAATTGCTTACACAAACTTAGTATACAACTTAAAGTAACTAAAAAAAATGTGCCCTCTGACAAGAGTATTGCAATTTTTGTTAAGGCAAACAAAACTATAAAAAATAGCGACTCTTGCTACAACGCAATAAAGTGAAGGTCAGCTCGCACAGCGCTGCAAGCTTTCCCTATACAGTTGCCTCTCGTTCTATCACTATAGCGCCGCTCTTCTGACGCGTAACAGACTGACCCGATATGATGGGCTGGTCCCATGTACTAATAGCTTCTGAGCCAGGCCTGCCCTATGCCAAAAAAAAGAAAGACTGCTTCTAAATATCAAGACTATTTAACTCTCAGTGGTTTGAGCTCGCCGTTGTCACTCAGCCAGTCACTCCCTCAGTCAGGATGAAGCTTCAGAGTCTGGCCTTCTTTCACTGGAAGCTAGTAAGGTTCATGATCCACCACGCTCGCGTAGTGTAGGTTCCTCATGATGTTTTCCTTCATAGTTGTAAAAGCAAGTACAATTTCCAGACAACTTAAAATTGAAAGTCATTGGTCCGAGCGGGAGTTGAACGAGAGTGCATTGGTTTGAATGTCAAAAGGACTACTGCATAGTCAAACTCGCTGTAGTAAGTACTACCTTTACAGTAATATGAACTAAAAGGCGCGTTTTACATCAGAAAAGGCAGACTTACAATCTTTTTCCTCAGAGTTGAAAAATTTCATCATCGTCATCATCATCATCCTCTTTGCCTTTTCCCATTTATTATTGGGGTCGGCTCTCAATCTAACCTGTAGCGGCAAGCTACCAGAATTACACGAGTGACTGCCATCTGACCTCACAACCCATAAGGAACTAGTAACAGGGATGGTTAGACCAAGCGTCAGATTCTATCAGGCGTCTAACTACCCGTACCGATTGCCATAGATATTCTTTTGACAACCGAGATCGCCGGCTTAACGTGCTGTCCAAGGCACGGAGCGATGTCATCGAAAACTGCACACACCTTACTAGATAAGTCATTGGTGCAGCACCGAGGATTGAACCCGGTGCCGTAAGATTGCGAAGCGCACATGCAGTTAACAAATCTCATATCCCATTTTGTCTACTTACTAAATATTTCCGTACTAGTTCCGTTATAACTCTTGTCTCGTTTTCCATTTCATCTGTAAGGTAGGCTTTGTACAGATTTCACAAAGCTCTTTTCAAAGCATTTGTTGTTTGCGGCATTTATACGAAAAGGTGTTAAGGGTGTGGACGTACCAGGAGAACAGTTTGCAGTAGATTTTTTATCAAGCTGATGACTTAACCGTGCACCGTCTTTGAATATTTTTAAAGACAAAGTTAAAGCTCTCTATCTCGTGAAATAGCTACTATACCTTTAGTATTCTATTGTAATTTATTTTATGTAAGTATCACATATAATATAATATGTATTTAGTTTTATGTACCTAGATCTATAGATTTATGTTTGTATATATATTGGGTATATATATATATATATATATATATATATATATATGTATAGTAGTATGTTATTATGTATATATTATGATTTGGTATATCATCTATTTATTTATTTATTATTATATTAAGTTCTTTCGTTGTACTATAAATTTTTGTAAACTGAAAGCCACCGTCCTTGCTGTTCATTGTCTCTCTATACTTCTGGGTTGTCTGGAAGAGATCGCTTTAAGCGATAAGACCACCCATTGTGACACTTAATGATAAGATTTCCCTCTAAATGTTCGTGTAATATGGTGTTTTCAATAAAGAGTTTATCTATCAATCTATCTATGACTGACGTTAACGAAAATACGCTGGAGACGTTAATTACGCTATATACAGCGTCTGTGGTGTGGTGGTTGAGCAGGTCGGCTCATAACCCGGAGGCGGCGGGTTCGATTCCCGCGACAGGACATGTATTTGTGCACATGAAAATCTGTCTAGCTAGTGAAATTACTGGGCAAATGAGACTTAAGAACTGATCTCACAGTCTAGAAATCTTTTTTAGACTGTGTTGATGTTTCAGGATGACGTGCGCAGTGCGCAGTGTCACGCGAAACTTTAATTTTGATTTCCGAGTGACACTGCAATCTGTAATGGGCGGCCGTGACGCTTAACACCAGGCGATCGACTAGCTCGTCACGTCATACGATTACATAAAAAAAAGAAAAAAAAGCTACTTCGGAGCAGCCTGTTGCATCCAACGGGTATCTGCGGCGATGAAATGTAGGGTAGATCCACGATCGCCACCTCGAAAACGGCACCGTTTAAACAAGGCATATGCATTGTATTTGCTCTCAGTCGCGTGAGACCGCCTAATGAAAGTGATGTAACTCATAGTTATATTATTGTTTTACAATGCTATTACAGGGTGCTATGGTTAATTTTTAAAATGAAACAACCGCTTGTGGGCTGTTTTATATTAGCTGGAGACGGAGAGGTATATATCTGAACAAATAAACGTTGGCGCGGGGACACTTTTGAGGTTTGATTTTCATAGAGATTGTGTATGTATAGTATATTTGATTTAAGGGTATCTGTGATTTTCTAGTCCTCGGCTCAATGTTCAAAATAATATCAATCGCAAATTAAAATCAAACAGCGAGTCTACCTGCTTGGTACATGCGCGCCCTAACTCGTAGGTTTTTGACGTATAGGTATAACAATATTCGTAGCTTTGAGGTATAATGTGTTTGAATCCTCTTGTGCAGACTTCCGAGTATTGTGAATGTGTAGTGTGCGGAAAATCAGTAGGACTTTTTTACGGGGATAAAAGCTTTTAAATTGTAAGAGGCCTTTAAGCCATGATAACGGTCCGTTTTAATCATCATCAACAGCCTGAAGACATCCACTGGTGAACATAGGCCTCCCCCACAGAGCGCCACTCTGAGCGGCTGCTCGCCTCCTGCATCCATCGGCTCCCCGCGGTTTTCACCATATCATCGGTCCACCTAGATGTTACAGAGATCAGACGTTGTTTCTCTGAAACTGTTCACAAACGGATTTGAGGACGTTTTCAATCTCTTGGAGTAGAAAGGAGCTCGCACACGCATAAATGGCGCGTATACCACTAACCTGGCTTCAATGATATAGTCATAATGGCGGAGTCGCTCGAGCACCATGCACAAAGACCTCAGTAGAGTCTCCCAACAGATTGGTGTTAAAATGAATATGGATAAGGCGAAAATTGTGTCTAATGCCCATGTTCCATGAAAACGACACTTCCAAACTTGTCGGCAAATATGTCTACCTAGGTCAGACTGTCCAATTAGGTAGGTCTAACTTCGACAAAGAGGTCGCACGAAGAATCCAACTCGGCTGGAAAGCGTTCGGGAAGCTTCGAGTTATCTGTTCGTTCATAACCGTGGAGCCTGAAAACAAAGGTTTTCAATCAGTGTGTGTTACCAGTGATGACTTATGGAACTGAGGCATGGTCTCTTGAGGTAATAACCTTATTAGTAGCTCAAAGTCGCGCAACGAGCTATGAAGAGAGCTATGCTCGGTGTTTCCCTGCGAGATAAGATCCGTAATGAGGAGGTCCGCAGGAGAACTAAAGGAACCGATATAGCTCTTATTATTATAACAAGTTGAAATGGCAATGGGCAGACCACATCGCTCGTAGAACTGACAACCGATGGGAAAGAAAGGTTCTCAAATGGCGACTACGAACGAAAAGACGCAGCGTAGCTGGCCCCCACTAGGTGCTCCGTTTTAATGTACGTGCTTAAACCAAGAAAAATTTGCGATAGGTATTACTTAACATGTATTACTGAAAATAAGAAAATTGAGAACATTGTTGATTCTTAATTGCATTATTATTTTTCAACATTATTGACTATTTGAGCGCCGCGTGTTAATTACACGATTCCATTTCTATTTTTTAATCGCATTTTTATCGTTGATTATACGGTGCATTATCCGGATGTAATATCGGTCTGTGTACTTGTATACGTAAGACAATGTTATAATAAAATGAATACAACGTTATAATTTATTTAAAAACTATGGTACGTTTTTACCTTGAAAGTAGCAAAAACATTTTAGGTCTGTGATTTCACCGGTTCATTAAAAATAGGCTTATCAATATAATCCTTTGGTATCAACATATCTCTACAATCCATTTTCAAGTTAGGTGTAGCTATTTTAGATATTTGTTAGGTAATTAGGTATCATGATTAGATAGTACATTAGATAAAATTTTCATTTTTTTTTTAAGTGGCTAAGTACTAGTACTATTCAAATTGATATTCCAAAAATAGAGGCTCGTTGCCCGGAAAAACATATTTAAGTACATATTAAATGTAATATATAATTACATATAATATAAATATTCGTGCATTTTATTTTACTGCACTAATAGAGTAGGTACCTATTTTTTTTTCAGACAGCCAGCCCACACACATATCCCATAAGGTATAGCGCATCGTCAGCAAAGTGGTATAAATATACAAATGACACACTAAATTGTGACAAAATGAATTGGTCTGAAATGTTATTATTATGTCATAATGCCATAATGTAATGATGCATTGTTTTCGTCACGAATTTATGTAACCGTGTTTAAGTGTTTTTCTTGTCTTATATTTTACGTAATCGCAATAACATAGGTATTTTAGATAAGAATAATAAACACAGCTGACGTGTATCGTAGTTCAAAAATACATCTGTATTCTTCAATTTCATTCTATTCTTCTTCGACTTCTCGTGTATCAGTGGTAAGCCCAGCCCGGCTAGCATGCGCACCGCGACAAAATGTTCTCGACACTTTATCTCGTGAGAGACCGTGACAAGACTATGGTAGCGCCTAAGTGTGTTTCACTCTAACAGCGACGACAAGTTTTCTCGCGGTGCACATGCTAGGCCATCTGGTGTCACAATTTTCACGCCGTCCAAAAAGGCTTCACTTGGATCAACGAGACTGATGGCTTAACGTGCCTTTCGGAGCACGGTTTTATTCAATTAAGTACCTATAAATTAACAAAATAACCAGAAATATCTTTCACGTAGCGTAATGAAGAAAGTTTAGTTATAATTTTCTTATGACTTTAAATAAGGACAAGCTTTTATATTATTTATTTCAGTGACCACTTCATTATATGTATTAGAATACGTTTATAGAATAATATCATGTCTCATGTAACGTGTCTCGCTTTGAAGGGCATTGTAGCTATTGAAATTACTGGGCAAATGAGATTTTATGATCTATCTGAGCATCACACACAGTCTAGTAATAAAATGACTAGACTGTGTGAAGTCTCAAGTAAACTATATACCTAAAATTAAAGTTCCGAGTGATACTGCAATCTGTTATGAACAGCCGTGACGCTTAACATCAGGCGAACGACTAGGTCGTCACGTCATTCATGTACATAAAAAAACAGACACGACTAAGGGTGAGATTTTTTAACCGTAGTTAAGGTAACCAATGGTTAAAAACTAATAAATTTTGACTATTGGTTACCTTAACCCAAAAATCAAAAACCCCACCCCAAGAAAATCAAAGCCAGGCGTGCTTATTTATTTCCGATTTCAATAATAAGAAATATACCCATAAAGTACCTATCACATAAAAAAGAACTCACCATAAACTGTCAACAATCCTCCAAAAGTAAACAATATAAATACGTCACCCAACTAATTAACAAAAACCAAATTCACAAACACAAAAATCGATCTTTCATATCTTTGAAAGTTTCAGTCTTGCGATCGTGAGTGGGCAAAACGCGAGTATGGGAGACGTGCACCCGCTCCCGCGATCCGGATCTGACTGGCTCCTTATCAGAAGCAAATGCCTATCGATGTAGATAATTTCGGTAATATAGTTCTAAACCCGGATAAATTTGGCACAGAATTGATAGCTTGAACTTTGTTAACAGTTCAACTTGAGCAAGGTTTACTGATGCAGTTCTACGCGAGAAAGATCCTAGTGGATTTCATTAAGGACTAGAAGCGTCCGCGATTTTATCAAAATATTTTTATTTTTAAATTAATTATTCGAGATAAAAATTTCCCAATGGTAAATGCCACACAAATAAACAAACACCTAATCCTGAACCTTTCGTAATTGGTTATTTTTTTCTATGTGTTATGTTTATATTCAATTATTTTGTACCTATTACAATTTTGACTTGCCCGGTTGAGTTGAAGTTGTTTGTTATAAGTGAAAATTATTCTATTCTGTTCAATTAAGATGTTCTATACAACGCTCAATAAATTCAGCTGATTATAAATATAGCTTAATCGTATCTGACCGATGGGATTTGGGGCTTTTTAGAAATTCCACTGTAGTTACTTAATCCTACAAAAGCTCATCTTGGCTGTCACTATATAAAGCAAAGGCTTTTCATCATATTTTATGCGTCACTGTTGAATGTCTTCAGGGACTCATCCTTTACGTAAAAAGAGCCGTCTCTTGGGCCTCCTTTTTTATCCGCATCCAAGGAGCAGCATTGTAAATCTGTCGCAAAGGTCCTACGTGATCCGGCAGCTGAACTTGAGAGCTTTACTTCATTCTGGCCTTGGCATTTGAGCGTGGTCTCACAGGACACGTGATTGATAGTTTTGTGTTTAACTGTAGCTTTTCAGATTTTTTTAACCCATTAGACTTATGATTTTTATAGGGAGCGATGGTGGCCAAGCGGTAGCATGTGCGCTTTGCAATCTTACGGCACTGGGTTTGATCCTCGGCCCTGCACCAATGACTTTCTTATCTAGTAAGTTATGTGCAGTTTTCAATGCCATCGCTCCATGCCTCGGAGAGCACGTTAAGCCGTCGGACCCGGTTGTCATAAGAACATCTATGGCAATCGTTACGGGTAGTCAGACGCCTGATAGAATCTGACGCCTGACCTAACCATCCCTGTTACTGGTCCCTTATGGGTTGCGAGGTCAGATGGCAGTCACTCGTGTAATTCTGGTAGTTTGCTACTACAGGTTAGATTGGGAGCCGACCCCAATAACAAATGGGAAAAGGCAAAGAGGATGATGATGGTGAGAATTATGATCTTTACTAGTTGCCCCGCCCCGGCTTCGGGGTTAAAAATTTTTACGCTCTAACCCTTTCCTAAAGAAGAGAGAAGACACAGTGTAAGAGAAAAAGGATTAATGCAGATGAAACAGCGAAAGTTCGCTGCGGTCACTTGGATGGGTGACCGCTATAAAAAGTGGTATTTACAACTGAGCGTTACCATGCATGCTTTGGCCAAGTTAGAAGCCTATGTCTAATCACGAAAAGAAGAAGAAATTTTTCTTAAGTTGTCTTAAGTATAAGTATTTGATGATTATTTCGTAAAAAGCGCGCAGCTCGACAGCTAACATAATTATTTTCTGGTAGCATAATTATACAATTATAGTTTTTTTAATTCCGTTTTAAATAGCCACTATAATATATATATACCTATAGGTACTAATTACCTATAGGTATATATTTGTATCTTAAGCAGTTTCACGCAATGTCTGTAAAAGTTGATATTGCTCTACCAAAACATATAAAGACAATAAAATTAAAGCCATTCAAAGCGGAATTATTGAATTGGTTACGACATAAGAACTTTTATTCTAATGATCTTTTGAATTTTAAACATTAATAATTTAATAATAATAGATTCTGAATAAATTGTATGACTATTGTATGCTTATTTAAGCTGAATGTGATGGAACTAAAATTTTATATTAAGACCGAATTCTACCACATTTACTGCAATAAAGATATTTGTATTTTTGTATTTGTATTTTATATAGTGGCAAAATTTAACCAGTACCTACTAAAAGTGATCGGCCGGGTATGTTCTTTCGTAGAACCACTCTGCTGAAATTCAGTTAGCCTTAGGTAATTGTTTGATACTGTTATTTTCTGGAAATTTCCCGAATATAAGTAGGTACTTGTATTTCATTAAGCGTCGAGTGCGGGCAAAAATGTAGCTTGAAGATATCGAATGATAAGATACGGCTGACTCAATTAATATATTACTAAATTAATATATCTAATTGATAACTGCGTTTAATATGGACCATGTTATCGTCATTCAAGTGGTAGATATGGAACTAAAATCATATTGAATGCGTTGTGATTCAGGAAAGTATATGTATAGAATAGATACATCTGAAATCACACAATTTCAAAATTTTTTGTTTCTGTTTTTTCACTGGGTGGTAGGACTTTTCTGCAAAGTTCGTCTAAGTAGGTACCACCGCTTTGCCAGTTATTCTGCCGCCAAGCAGTAGTGTGCAAGCACTACTGTTTTCCGGTTTGAAGGGCATTGTAGCTAGTGAAATTACTGGGCAAATGAGACTTTAGACTTTTAGTAATCTTATTACTAGACTGTGTGATCAGATCATAAAGGTCTCAAAGGAGGAAGTCTCCGGATGACGTGCGCAGTGCAGTGTCACGCGAAACTATATTAATTTAGAGTTCCGAGTGATACTGCAACCTGTTATGGGCAGCCGTGACGCTTAACATCAAGCGAGCAACTAGCTCATTCACATACATAAAAAAAATTACTTTCCTATAAATACCTACTACAAATTATAGGATCTCTGGAACAGAATAATGATGAGATTTTTCTGCGTCTGAAGTGGCTAATGGTGGTAACAGTGGTGATACAGACAAGAGTATAATCACCCGGCAGCGAGACACGTTGACATTATTATTAACATTGAACTGAAGACCAAAGAGAACAATACCGTGTGATCCCGATATATGAATAGGACTATCCCATCTCTTCCGGTGGATGCCGTAAGAGCCTTTTTCTGTCGGCTGTTGATGCAATGGATGTGTGAAGGTATCCTAACCTGCAAGGTCAGTCTGGCCTCAGGGCATACGGGGACTTTTCCCGGTGGGCTGGTCCCTCCCTGAGCTGGTTGCTTTTGTAAAGTCATTCCGGGTTTTAAGCAGTGTTTTAAAAAGTTCCGAATTCGGCTCTACTTTAATAATATACTTCCTATATATATATACTATATATATATAATACTTCCAATGAAATTGTAAACTAAGTAATAATATAATTAGTTGTAAATAGTAAATATGGGATTATAGATTAGTAGTTAGTTTGGTTAAGATTTAATTTACTTTTAGGGCACCATTAGGTATATATATGTTGGAAAACGACATTAGTATTCAACATAGTTTTATTAGATACTTCCAACTAATCGACATATTGATCAACATCTCCAGGAATTCCACTGGTAGCTCATCTTTTTCCAATATATTGATTTTTCATCGAGTTTTTGCACTTTTTCACTTCCACTGCTTTGCTTCTTCTTCTTGTTGTTGTTTTTTCTTTTTTTGGGTCGTGCCGCCTGCGCGACCACTGACTTTATTCCACCTTTTTTATTTCAGCGCCATCTATGCATTTCATAGAAAAACTGCTCTTCCATCGGTTTATTATTAACAACGCTAACATTCTGCCATCCTGATTCTGTCTGTCCCAGACAGTCATAGGGACAATTTTACATCTGCAAAAAAAAAATGAAACACAAACTACGTCAGAAGTAATATACCCAGAGTTAAGAACATCTAATTTTTAAAATTATCACATAACTATCAATATATACTCCCCAATTTATTTTCTTCTATAATCGCCTCCTTTGTTTGCAACTTTGATTACAACTTTGTCTTTTCCAACTGACTCAATTTCTTTAATTCCAATTGTCAACTTACAACTGACAACTTTCAACTGACAACTTTCAACTGACAAATTATCAACTGACAACTTTCAACTGATCAATTTCAACTGACAACTTATCAACTGACTACTTTCAACAGACAATTTTCAACTGATCAATTTCAACTGACAACTTTCAATTTTAATTTTTGCACCAGGTGATATTGTTCGGCCATCCTGTATGTTGGAATGTCCCCATTCAATATATCAGCGCTTCTACTTGCATACAGTAGTTACACCTTGCCCGTTTTGACACTGTATCTCGTACACAGCTGCTCAAACGGCTCCATCTGATTCAACCGTTTCGTTTGCATGGTGGTGTACCTTAAAAACACAGAAGGGTTTCCGGCAGTTAAATGTTCAATACCATACTATCTAAAAAAGTTTTTCTATAACTTGCTTTAGTTATAAAACAAATAAAGGATTAGGTATTCGATCAGTAACCAACTTAGACAATCAACGTATCAACATAGGTAATCTCAATGCTCATTATTTACGCCTACTTAGTCAATTACAATATTACAGAATACCCAGTTGATTATGTATTTCAAGCCAAGCCGTTATCATTCAGTTTGGTAACTACTTTAATTCGAAGGATGCCCAGAAGAACTAGGGGCCTTCATGTAGCCAACCATTCTGTCATACCAACCATTCATACTGTGGCTATCTTCGATCAAGCATACAGCGAGATTCCGGGTCACATACTAATTCTAAGGTATTTTCTGTCCGCGTTTACATATACTTATACAGCTACATTTGTTTACGAACGAACTGAGACAAAAGTTTCAAGTTCAACCTAATCACAACCACAGTACCTCATAATAAAGTCACAAATCCATAAACATTACCACCATTCGCCACGAGTAAAGCAGTGAATTATACCTGTCACTTCAAAATAAAACGATGTGGGTTAAATACCTATTATCATGAAATCAACCTGACATAAGTATAAAGTACTTTTGAAATGATTCGAAATAAGAGCTCGCGCCGCAAGTGGGCTCTTATTTACCGAGACGACTTTTTTTGCGCCAATCCGATATCTAGTAGGGTTTACCTGATCATAGGTGGCTATACTTATAAATTCTCAAGCATTTATATTAGTCATTTTACCCCTGGTATTCTAGCTCTTACTTAACACACTGACAATCTTAACCCCTGTTTATGTCGTACGATGACAGCACAACAAGCCGTAGATCCCCGAGCATTTAATAACCCTGACCAGTCTTATAGGCACCGGCACGCATCTGGACGTGCGAGTAAATGTAGTGGGGATAACTGCGCATCTGTACAGTCAGGCACAAAATATATTGTACTTACCTACTATTAATTTTCTGTGATATTTGATTAGGTAGGCTGATTTTTATCCGTCTATTAACTACAGCATCAGTTACATTATAGTTAGTACCTACATACTTTAGATATTATGTAACGGACGTGACGTCAGCCAGCGTGCCAGCCCGCCATAGCCAAGCCGCCATATTGACACCGCTCTTTGCGCCAGCCAGAAATGCCATGCCTTGGAGGGGAGAGTGTGTCAATATACGCCAAAGCCAGCCATTACTATGATTCATTCCTGTTGCAATTTTATAAGAAGGAACAATTGCAAGAAGTTACCGAAACTCTGCCCGTTTTATTTCTGCTTCCGCTATAATTATTAATCATTCGGTAATGGCAATATTCCTTCCATAGTATCATCATAGCTGGCAGTTAACATGGTCGGTATGCGCTTGTAGAAGGAGCTTGGACATCACCATCATCAGGCTTCATGTTGATAATGCAATGTTAATAAACAGTAGAATACTAATAGATATTACTAGAACTATAATCAATTTTCGTAAACAACACGTAACGTAACACTTTACGGCGGGATAGTACAGTCATGCGTTAGAGCCGCGTGGAGACAGTGCGGGAGGCGGGGGAACAATAAGGAACCAAACACCGGCGCCAGCGCCACGAACACACGTCGCACCACTGTCTTCCACCAAAGAGACCCAAAAAAATGCGTTCTGCGCATATAAGTTCACAAGCCTTGACTCGTGCCGATAGCTATACCATCCGCTTATATAAACACGGAGTGAAGAACCTCCTTGGCATCCTTGTGGTATCGACAAAATGTCCATATCTTTATTTCCATCTCTATCTATTATTACAACATAATACAAAATGGGCTCAAAAATTTGCAGGTTAATGCGTTTAGAACGGAACATCGATCACTGACTTAATAATCAATCCCACCTGCTCTCCAGTGTGAAGGTACCTACGACGAAGAACTTATGTTGGTTTTTATAATATGTAGGTAGTAAGTGCTAGTATCATTTTGAAGAAACATGGTCAAAATACAGCCTACGTCATAAAGTCCCCATGATAGTTTGCCCATCAAATTATTTTCCAAAATCAATTTCTCTACTGTTGTACTTTTTGAGAAAACATTTAAACATTCCAAATATTACAAAATAGGTACTTAATTTATGTACCTCCAGACGCATTTTATAATAGAAATAGAAATAGAAATAGTTTATTATTATATATATGTTTACAAACATCGGTTTAAGCATACAACAGTCCATTATGACAAATCCAAATTATTATAATCCTGGTTGGAAAAACATTGACACCCAAACTAGGAAAACCTGTGTTTTGGCATGCCAATGCCCTCCGCCTGCATAATACGACCTAAGAATACGGTGAAGTCGTACCGAAGTATCTCCATCGTCACCACCATCATCATCAATCATCAGCCACAAATACGAGTAGCCCACAAGAGGCGGTGAAAAGGTATTAGGCATTTTCATAATGAAGAGAACAAAACTATTTTCTATCCTCATCTTTTCAGTAATTTCAAACTCAACTTTTGATCCGTTTATTTTAGGACTTAACATCTACTGTAGTAGTACAGTTATTGTAATGGCATCTTGCATTTTAGGTAGGTATTTATATGTTTCCCCTTCTCAGCATTGAATTGTAGGTAAATACGCTTCGAGCAAATATATGCCCCAAGTCCAACGTTTGACATAACAACACGAGCGAAAACAGCTTAGCTTAGTTAACTATACCTTCTTAGTATGAAGTGCATTAAACCATTTTTTTAAATATGAGAAAATATTGCAATGCAATTTTGCTACTATTGCTACTTTAAAATCATTATTATTTCATCATAAGATTTATTTTTGTCACTGTGATTGCCTGTGATTTTATTCATTTCGCTTACGTACCCTACATACAAGTTTCATTCATGCGCACGGATCCCCTTTTTTTTGTAGCTGAAAATATGATCTGCCATTCTTCGTTAAAAAGTTTTGTGTGGAGAATCACGTGACGAGTTAGGACTCGGAACTCTTAATAGTATTATAAAGTTTTGTGCAACACACAGCGCATGTTATACTAAGACACACAGCCTAGCATCAAAATAACTAGGCAGTAACATTAGGTCACGAAGCCTCACTTGCCCAATAGCTTCACTAGCCACACCACCTCGGTACAGTAAGCCAGAACACAGTAGTGTTCAAACCCGCTTTATGTCAAAAGCGTGCTACAAACTTTATCTTATAAATGCCCACCGCTGCTTTAGCATAAGCAACTTTGCTTTTACTACTCGCGCGCTCACGCAGCGCGCGCGATACGCCACGCTCTAGGTAGGTACAAAAAGCGTGCCCGCTTAGGGCACTTAGTACTTTTTTTAACCACCACTGTGCCTGCGCACGAGGTACTGTTTGGCGGCAGAATAACTTGCAAAACAGAGGTACCTACCCCTGAACGAATTTTGCATAAGATCAACGATAAGGTAACCTATATTATGCGGAAACGGCATGCACCTGCCTACAACACTTGATTTTCCGTAGTGAAACAAATTCACAATTTGACAAACTCGTAACTAAACAACTCTCCAAAATACTCTAGAAAAAAATGGAATAGTTTTCGGGGATGCATTAAAATAAAGTTAAGTTTGTACCTATACTTTAGATGTAGACCACTTTACAAGTATATATATTATAAAGGACTAACTCAATCAATCAATCAAATAATATTTTATCGACCTAAAGGCTTTACCTATAGGTACTTGTAGCTATAGCTCTCAAGTTCATAACTCCTTCCATAAACAAATAATGTAATGGTAGATAAATATCTATATGTCTATACGTATAATTCTCTGTAAGGCCGCTGTTTATGTACCTAATGTTTTTATTGTTAAGCTGTGTACAATATGGTCTTGGGGTGGTATTATGTTCCAACAAATTTGTCCATTTCGAACGTACATTATCTTGGGCGAGTAGGCACTCACACTTTCGAACTATTCTGAATTAATCTGTACTAACGCTATTTAGCAAGTACCTAGGTACCTACTCATCCTTCACTAAATCATCAGTATGCAATTTAAATCAAATATACTATAGATACAGTCTCTATGAAGATCAAACCTCAAAAGTGTCCCTGCGCCAATGCTTACAGATATATTATACCTCTCCTGCACATATAAAAAAACATAGTTCACAAGTGGTTGTTTCATTTTAATAATGAACCATCGCACCCTGTAATAGTGTTGTAAAACAATAATATTATGTGAGTTAATACATCACTTTCATAAGGCGCAGTCCAAGTCACACGCGACTGAGAACAAAAACAAGGCATATGCCTTGTTTAAATGGTGCCGTTTTCGAGCGATCGTGGATCTACTCTATATTACATCGCAGGTATGCAATCTCAATTTACACTCCATAATACTACCACCTTAGCCGCATCAAAACAAGTTTGACCTTAAGAATCTTCCCATGTCCATGTCCATCTTATAGTTCTGCAGTAGTTAGGTACTTGTGTATTATATATGCAACAAATATCTGCACATATTCATGTGAAGGTCTCACTTTAATTTTTGAGGATAAGAAAGACCACCCATTGGAATTATTTACAGTTACAATTATTATCTACCTGCTTGTATTATATAATTTTGTGAAACAATAGTTTTATATTTTAAACAGCATCAACAGAGACCAATCCACCTTTGCAATAAGGTTGCCCGCTTTACAAAAAAACAAAAACTCAACTTTGGTGAAAATCTGCACTGCATTGCAGTGAAACAAAATAGTTAAGTACACATCTTCCTTTCTTTTTTTCATTGAATAAAACTGAGCATGCCTATACAGTTTTCAGGACATCTAGCATGAATCCACACGGTATGGCTGTGAATTTCATACAAAAACCTGTTTCAAAATGACTGAGTGCTTACAACTTATAAAATGCATTTAATTGCTATATTTGGCTCAAGAGTGTTTATCATCCTGTTCTTATATAATTTAGTAAGACAGCTGTTAGTTGTCCAAATAAAATAAAATAAAATTTATAGGGTAATCAACAATGCAGACTTATCAGCTTATATTTTGCAAATCTTTGTAAACTAGATACCTACTCTATCTATTAAAATGTAGGTAACACTTATAGACATAACAGACCCCTTAAACACCATTACCCCAGAGAGAGTGCACCACCACATGCAAGTTCTGCCACCAGCAGCACCGTCCCGCTGGATTGCAATAATGTATTTTCTTAGTGCCAGTGTACCTACACTAAGTTGCCACACTGAGAATAGTTGGATATAACTTGTTTCTACACATTAATTTGAAGTGCACTGTGTATACCTGCAGCCATTTCTCTTACTCTCACTCCTTGCATACCTACTCTTTACTTTCATTGGTGAAGCTCGACTTTAATTAGTAAAGTGTCAGACGGATAGCAGTACAACCTTTAATTTTTAATCACCTATTATGCAAATGTCACAATGTGTGTTATTCAACTGGTTCAACCTGTTTAACACTACTTTGGTGATAGTAATATTTACCTAGTACAGAATGCCACTCTTTTAACTTTAAAGTCTCCTTCAAACTCAGTTGAGTAATTAAATATATTAAAATTGAGTTGAGGCAGGTCATTTTATTAGTTTTTTAGAATTATGTGTGCATGCAGGTTTCATTCATAAACCCATTGTCATTCAACAAGCAATGTTCCACTGCAAGAATTAAATTTAACCCCCAGCATAGTAGGTAGGTACCATTACATCCATCCTTTATAACTTAGTAATCTGAATATACATGTTAAAAATAACAACTTGTACCTAGATAAAAAGTTAGGTAACAACACAGTAACAAAACAGGACAGTCTGCGTCTCACACTACTGGCAGACGGCAGACGCTTACTGCTATTTCTTTGTTTTCCTGGCAAATTGAGTGTTGCACCCATGCACTCTTTCAAGAAGTGTCTTAGTTTCCTTCTTCCATTTACATCTATCTATATGTCAACTTTGCCTCAACTGTTTCTCACAGAGAATCGTCGTATATTTCTAGAAGAACTCACCAGATTATGGGCGTAGTCGGTACCCGCTTCTGATCTGTTGGAAAACGACATTAGTATTCAACATAGTTTTATTAGATACTTCCAACTAATCGACATATTGATCAACATCTCCAGGAATTCCACTGGTAGCTCATCTTTTTCCAATATATTGATTTTTCATCGAGTTTTTGCACTTTTTCACTTCCACTGCTTTGCTTCTTCTTCTTGTTGTTGTTTTTTCTTTTTTTGGGTCGTGCCGCCTGCGCGACCACTGACTTTATTCCACCTTTTTTATTTCAGCGCCATCTATGCATTTCATAGAAAAACTGCTCTTCCATCGGTTTATTATTAACAACGCTAACATATAGTTGTAAATTATTATTATTGTTATTTATTAAGTAATGATTACATAAAGGCCGATCAATTATAAATATCTAGGGGAATCAAATTGTTGTAGGTATCACAACCATATTTATGTAGGTATACATACTTATATACTTTTTTACGTTACTCAATCATTTTGTAGTTGAGGCAGGGCTACATTTACTTACACTTATCATACATCAAATAAATAAATATTTATACACTCTTTGATAGAGAAATAACAAATAACTTTTGACAAAAAGGTAGGGTATGCAACTGTATAGCTGCCATGAATAGTGAGGCTATAGTCACTCGATCATGGGGGTACGTTCGTTTTTACTCCTGTTATAAATAAGAAAGTGGACCTTTCCACATCATCCATCGTCGCAGCCTGACATTATGTGCGCTCTGAGCCGCTACAACAACAGCCTAAAGAAACACCCACAGTCGTAATCCCTACTGCTGGAGGGTAAAGTCAGTTCCAAATACTGTTTAACTAAAGCGCAATATTTTATCTACCTACGTGATTCTAAAGCGGGATCTTGTCATCAAGAGAAAAGTACATAAATTGCTCTTTATTAGTAGATACCTACTCTTTGTATACCCATAGCTATATGTACCTACAATAAAACGCAATCGCGTAATTTCTTCAGATTTTATAATATTTTATAGGTCCGAGTAGTAGGTACCGCAGCTGTTATGGGTGGCCGCGGCGCTTAACATCATGCGAACGACTACCTGGTCAAGTCATTAGTTCACATAAATAACCGGCCAAGTGCGAGTCGGACTCGCGCACGAAGGGTTCCGAACCATTATCTATAAAAACGAGCAAAAAAATCACATTTGTTGAATGGGAGCCCCTTAAATATTTATTTTATTCTGTTTTTTAGTATTTGTTGTTATAACGGCAACAGAAATACATCATCTGTGAAAACTTCAACTGTCTAACTATCACGGTTCATTAGATACAGCCTGGTGACAGACGAAAAAATGGACAGACAGACAGACAGACAGCGGAACCCTAAAAAACATTGTTGCGGACGAGTGGGATTCGAACCAAGGTGCGTTGGCATCGCACAAGTCGCACAAACTACGAGTCCACACGCTCATCAAACCCTAACCTTTCTTCTACTCATTCACATCCGCATTTATCACACTAAATATTTATATACAAATATACCGCAGTACCATTTGCGTGTCAGTGTGTCAATATAAATGACTTATCTACCAGCCTACGTAAGCGCCTTGACAGAATTTAGTATTGAGGGTCAATACACGCTGAGATAAGTTGGCACTTCTTTTATTCTAAATATTTATACCTACATCCTTGTAGGCAATTACTTTCGTGTTTTGATCGTCAAAAATCCTTAACTAGAATTATTTGTTCGATAGTATTTCGTGAAGTACATAACAACTACATTTACTAGGTGGCAGGACTTTTCTCTAAAGTTCGTCTAGGTAAGTACCACCGCTTCGCTTTGCTAGTTATTCTGCCGCCAAGCAGTATGCGCAAACACTACTGTGCTGTGTTCCGGTTTAAAGGCATTGTAGCTAGTGAAATTACTGGGCAAATGAGACTTAAGAACTGATCTCACAGTCTATAAATCTTTTTAGACTGTGTGATGTCTCAGGATGACGTGCGCAGTGCGCAATGTCACGCGAAACTTTAGTTTAGAGTTCCGAGTGACGCTGCAATCTATTATGGGCGGCCGTGGCGCTTAACACCAGGTGAACGACTAGTTCGTCACGTCATTTGTTTACTTAAAAAACTCATTGTTTATGTAACTAAACAACTAGCAACCGGCTAACACTCACGTAATTTAGTCGAACGAACTCGACCGGTGTTCAGGCAATAACGATGCCCATCTTCATGGAGTATGCGCGGCCACGGCGGCGGCTCTGCCATAGAGAAAAATAATATATATAGCATAGAGTGCCGTCTTATTGGTTTTTTTTGCCAACATGCTACAACATTATTTTTTATCTGTAAATGACGAGAGCTCTATCTGGAGATTGTGTTCCTAACTAAGGACTATATATATATACATATCTACATACTTATAGTCAAGATACTATAGAAAGATGTAGATAGGTACTTATATTACTTACCTCATTCAGTTCATATGTGAATATTATACAATTTACTGTAACTATAATTAAAATTGAATAACATTCACCATTGCATATAATTATGAACTGTAGGTGTAAAAAGGAATTTGAAATAATATGTAATTGAATTACTTTTTGTGTTTATTATGCTTGTGCTTATTATAAAAGCTCTGAGCTGACATTTTGGTTGCATCGTCCCCATCATAAACCAATTCAGATTGGACACCTGCGATGAAGAGCCGAGGTCTGTGCCACATGTTGGGTGAGGATTCCGTCCACAGTAGGCAGGGTCAATTTCATACGCAGTCACAGGCCCTGAAAAAATTAAATTTAAGAAAATGCTTATTGTTAAACAGACTTTGACTGCTACTTCATTGGGGAGTTCTATAGTTGTCTATCTAATTATCAAAGATACTATTGTGGTCATTTTTCAACCAACACCCCCAGACAACCCCAGAAACTTGACATTTAGCATAAACAAATATTAACACATAATCAAAGATAAAAAATAATGTTTATTTTTACCTGGTATATGTATTGGTGCCTATGTTAAATCCGTGCAGATATGGACACACTGGTCTGGATTGGCACTAACTAGATGTTTCTGAAAATAAAATTAAAAGAGATTTATAATTTTACTACTTATTGCTATTATTAGTATTAGTATTATTTTGGAACATGAGATCTCTACCTAAACTATCATTGTGCAACATTTCACACATGTGCAGGTTTATAACTTAGAAGTTATGAGGCTGTGTGACTACGGAACCCTAAAAAGAAACCATTATAGTATCAGTGTTGTCTGTGTGCCTGCCTGCTTATTAAGAACATTTTCGTGAGGAATGGTGTAGAGTAGAAATTCATATCATTTACTAGTTGAACCGCCCTGGCTTCGCACGGGTTAATTATTTTTTAGTTCTACCCTGTTTATGGGTAAGAGTAAATTGAAAGGGAAAAAGGTGAATGAATAGACGGTAATAAAAGGGTGTTTAATTTGTTTACCTGTATTTGTATGGCTGACAATGTTAAATCAGTGCAGGCATGGACACTCTGGTCTGGATTGGCACTAACAGAAGTAGATCAGATCAGAGAGAGAGAGAGTAGATCAGAGTGGTTGGTTTCTGAAAACAATTGCCATTATAAGAACAAAAACTAAATATAGAAACCTGGCGGAAAACTTATATAATTATTTTACACATTGCTGGTACCAGCAGGTACATAATCCTTAGAAATTGTACCTAAGTGAAGAATAAAAATATTCTTAATATTTTTCATACATTGCTTGGAGGCCTCCCCATGTTTTCTGTACATTGTCTAGGTACTGCATAGAATACCTGAATTATACCGATTGCCGGTTACATATTTTCGAATTATTGATGGAGACGGTTGCTTTGGCAACCAGTTGAATGGTTCGTAAATGGTAAAGTTTATCTGTTATCTATGAGGTAGACTTACCCGTCGTTATACAGCCAAATACACGACGATTGAGGTTAGTGTTTGACGGAATGGTATTTTATATACAGTAACTAATAGCGTCCAATCGCACATATAACAAGTATAGCATCTAATTTCACAGTCTTCACAATTTATTCAACGGGCAGAGCTGTGATGTATCTTCAGCGATAAATACTTAAGACTACTATGAGCGACAATACGGAGGAACTAACGCTCAACTTGACTCGGCATATTCTCGACAAAGCGCACAAATCGTACACTATTTGCACGTAACTAGATTTAAACACGAAACCAGTACATAATAATTTACAATTTGTGCACGAAACTGCAGGCACGAAAATCGAAATCAAAAAACAATAACTGAAGTCTGAAAACTTGAAAAGCCGTTGGGCAAATTCAAGGATGTCACTGTCAATGTCAGTCGTCTAACGTAGACTTTTCTCTTTTTTTTGAGCGTTTTTAAGTGGACATCTAACAGATGGCGCTACAAAATTCTGTTATGTACCGTTTGTTCTAAGTTTCTCACCCCTGGGCTCTGCGCTGACTGCGGACCAGGGCCCGCGTCGCCCGCTGCGAGGGCGGTGCGGGGGACGCAGACCGCGGTGACAGGTGCTCAGTTGTTGAAGCAGCGGCGCACACGCGTAAGTCAGTGTCAATGTTTCATGTGTGTCAGTGTTTCATTCGGTTTGATAAGGCCTCCGTACTAGCGAAGGAGAAGTTTTTCGTGCCGCGGAAAATACGTGAGGCCATTGAGATTGCTCGTCACCCGAACTTTAATCGGGACCGTGGTTGGGCTCTGCCGCCTGCGTGGAAGCCGGTTCTTAATGTTGCCTCGGCGAGTGTGGAACCTTTTGTGCGTGAAGCTGATACGATCGGTGTAGTGTGTGACGTCCCTACGCGCTGGGTTGACGTTTGTGATTGTGACATTGACACTGACTTACGCGTGTGCGCCGCTGCTTCAACAACTGAGCACCTGTCACCGCGGTCTGCGTCCCCCGCACCGCCCTCGCAGCGGGCGACGCGGGCCCTGGACCCCTATTCTCACGAATCGAGAAGTAATCTCGTCTGGGAATAAATCTCGAGACTCGAGTTTTCGGTATTCTCATGCAATATCTCGATTGCTAGCGCACGAGATGACTCGAGTGATGGAAGCATTAGCGTGTAGTAGTCTGTGGATCGAAGGCAGTCGAGAGATCAGAACGAGATAACGCTATATGTAAGACAGCGACCACAAAGTCTATGCTCAGAATCAAGAACTTGAAAATTGACACTGGAACATGAATCAAACTATAGAATATAAAAGTAAGTTGAGTTGAGGTCATGGACCTACTAAAAAAAGAAGGACGCAGTCCCAATTGATCCCGAACCGAGGTACCCATAGGAAGTCGGGACGCTAATAAGTACGAGCGGACACGCACACACTCACATCATAGGAAGTCTATCGCCTGCCATTACTGCTCCGAACCTCGCCCAAGACCCATAGAAAAAAATATTATAAAATGCCGTCTTGCGTTGTGAAAAGTTGTCGGAATCATAGTGGTTTGATAAAAAAAAGTCAGGGGATCACTTTTCACAAATAAGCTTGTTAATATTTCGCTAATTTCTTGCTTTTTCGATAAAACTATTGAGATGCAATGAATACACAAAACCAGCTAGTGTTACCAACAATCAAACTTGCAAATTACCCGGAAGTGTGGGAGAATGACCAAATTATGTTCGAATACAACTTATTCACCTATATTGATCATAATTAGAGATCTGACTATATGCAAATGCATATTTCCATTATGCATATGCATGTGCTGGACTTTGCAGGTTAAAATAAATATTGTACCGGTAATGGACCTACTAATCGTACATATTTGTGCAGGTTTTCTATAATGTAGAAAAAGTAAATTAACGTAGAAAAATACGATTTATGTGTTCATAAAACATTTTAAGCAACACCCTGGCTATAAATCTTTGTGCCAAGTTTTATTAACTGACTGGCTGACCCGACCCTGTCCAAAGGAAGAAAGAACTGGGAACTTCTCTCTTCGCTATAGCGTACAGGGTATATTCCCAGTTGCCCCCACATGCTTCGCCCCCGGGTGGCAACTGGGAACAAAATTCCCAGTTGCCACCCGGTGGAGACTGGGAAGCTATTGCTCCCATTTCATTCGCCGTACATTGCTGCGTAGATTGCCAACCCCTTAATTACTGTCCAAATGTAATCTATACATGGTTCTTGGGGGGAGGGGGGCAAGTGCGGGGGGAGGCAGGGCAAGTAGGGGGGTGGACTAAGTGAGGGGGGAGGTGGTGGCAAGTGCAGGGGGTGGCGAGGAAAGTGAGGGGGAGGGGGGGGCAAGTGTGGGGGAGGGGATATTGCAGATTCCTTTATTGTGTTTGCGGCTATGGAATGGAACTCACTCCCGGCGTCGGTATTTCCATTCACTTACAACTTAAGTGTCTTCAAATCAAAAGTAAATAGGTTTATTCTAGGTAGGCGTTCTCCACCTTCGACCTCATCATCACTTACCATCAGGTGAGATGTAGTCAAACGCTAACCTATCGAAAGTAAAAAAAAAATAAGCCATTCAATTTTGACTACTCTGTTATAAGCTCGCGTAGCTTTTTGGTCATACGAAAAGTCACACCAACAACAGATTTTTTTTTTGTCGGATTCGGGTAATTTTCTTCACATGGCAATCCTTTAATCAGTCACACATGTTTATGCGGCCGCCATTGCTGTACGTCAGTTCGATGTCAATCAAGATTCCATCCTGCTTTTTTTATAATTCTATGGTTGAGGTTATATTATTGTGATTTTCTTGTGTTCGTTATGGAAAAACGGTAAAACTGTGCAAATGCTATAATGGTGCATCCGAAGATGTGAACGTGCGATTCCACAGGTTTTCTCTGCCTGGCAAACATGGATCTTTGAAGTAAGTAAGCCTAATAACCTACGCAAAATCCAAAAAAGGTATAATGTACTACGTACATACATAAAAGAGAATACTTTCTCAAAATCACGCTGCTTACACCCGTATCTCGCTCTATAGATTAAATGTTTATTATTTAATTTTTTCAGGGCGTGATTATGGGCTGAATAATGGTATCCAGCTGGGAGCTAGACTTCTGAGGAATCACTGAAACAACTACACCAACAGCGTATAGGTATGCTATATGCAGAAGGCACCTGATTTATGGAAACAAATTTTATAATCCCAACCCCGATTGGAGCAGTAGATGTATTGTTGAAGTGCCGCCAAGAAAAATGTGCAACTTGTAACTTCACCTATGAATGTGTCAGGCTCAAACCTTCAAGTAAATTAATTTCAATTACCTGAATAAAAGTTTTCCCAGGCCGTGAGGCTATGGACCGAAGTTGATGGAAGTATTATGTTAAATCAGATAGATCCTGTGACCATGATCCTCAGTAATGAGGAACCAACCAGAGAGAGAGAGAAATAAAAGTATGTAAAAATCCAGTTCATACCAATGATATTGACACAGTTGCCTGTTGGATTTATTTTATACCAAAGGATAGGGGAATATGAGGGTTTTTCCCGTTTCTTGAGTGGGAAGCGAACCAACAACCTACAGCACAGTTGATGGAGCTGGCCTTAAGGCTATCTAAATAATATTTTATTTTTTGCTTCAGGTACTCAATGAAGGCTTCTAGGCTGGTGTTACTATTGCTACTGCAATAACTACATCTTACTTACTGTAAAGCTTCCGGAACAATTTTCTGAAAATGCTGTGAATGTGTGCTGTGATAATATAAAGTCACAGAAGAATCTTAAATCGCCACTGTATTAGACAGTGAGTGACTGTCTATATTACCATCTTCGTCATCATCATTTCCATATGTGCCACTGTAACTATTACACCAGTGGCCCTGAGGCTGATTTCGTTGGTTTAAAATTATTGATGTAAAAAGTAAAAATAAAGTTAAAATAGCCATCTTTGCTTTACGGCATTGTTTTACAACACTTTTAATGATGGCAGGATTGTATTTTGAGACTGCATGTTTCTTCATTTTATGTATTTGATAATAATAACTTTAGAACTAAACTAGGCCCAAAGTTGTTACCTACTCATATAAATATGTATAATATAATGCGATTATATATGAGTTATGTGGCTTTTATTTATTATGGTACCTTTATAAGGGTGGGTTTTTTCACCCGTTGTTAAAGTAACCAATCAAAAATGCTAACAAATTCTAACTAATAGTCAAGATTTGTTAGAGGTTTTAACCATTGGTTACCTTGAAGTAGTGTTCTGTGGTTTATTCCATCTGTGATAAGGATAATCACAGAATAGAGAAAAAAACAAAAGGATAATAGCACAGGATAATATAATAGTGTTCTGTGCACCACAGAGTATTTTTATAGCTGTGCATACCTAGAGTAGTATAAGTTGGTGCCACACACAGAATTCCCACTAGCCACAGATTGTTTTTTTCTCTAATCTGTGGTTGGTGCACTATACAATGCAAAACACCATATTATTTTTTCTAATTTGTGAAAACACTATTGGCAAACAATGAGCAACTTCGTTTGATTTGATAGGCACGGAGCAAAGAGTATATAACACTTAGGGATGTTCCGATACTAGTGAATACGAGTATGTACTTGATACTTTTCTTTCAATACCAAGTACTTTTTACCATCGAATCATTCTTTCGATACTTACTTGGTATCGGAAAGAAAGTACTAATAGCGAATCGAATCAATGCTGCTAAGTCAAAACAGGATAGAACCACAGGATAAAAATTCAATGCCAAGCAGCTTTATTTCGCTATAATATTTTATTCCTTAAAGAAACATAGTATGGCCTAACTTTAAGTCAAGTAGAATAAAAATGTGATATTTTAATGTATACTTAGGGTTAAAACAACCCTATTTTTAATTTAAGTAGGATTCAATGTAGTAGAAAATTAGTGTAAAGGTAAAAATACATGTAAAGGTAGAATGTGAGTAGGATTTAACTTAATTTAATTGTAATTCAAAGCGTTGAATACAGTTAATACACACAAATAGTACAGTTAAGGTAGTTGTTATACACTTAATTAAAATAATAAAATAAAATAAAAACAAACCATTCTCGCGATACCTATTTGGTATCGGAAAGAAAGAATTTGTATCGGAAAGAGTACTTTTATCAAATATCGTCAAATAACATATCCTTAGTGTTCAAATGTCCGATTCTTCGCGCCAAAACACTTGTAAATGTAGATCAGTCATAGAAACAACAAAACTTTGCTGCAATAAGGTAAAATTTGTTTATTTTTTCCGTATTGATAAATAAAAAAAAATGTATCGATATGAGTGGGTATCGATACTTTTAGGGTATTCATATGAGTAGTACCTATCGAATCATGATTTGAGTACTACTCATATGAGTAGGTATCGATACTTTGGTGGTATCGGAACATCCCTAATAACGCTTGGCATGGCAAAAAGTATAACTATAACTTCTGTCGCCCAGACAAACTAACCAACGAAGAAAAAAGTAAAGAAAAGAAGAAAAAAGTAAGAAAACAAGAAAAGACAAGAAGACAAAGAAAAGAAAGAAAAAACGAAAAGAAGAAGAAAAGTTGCCATGCCATTAGCTTCAATGTCAATAAAATGGCAACAAATGAGCCTAAAAGTAAAGGCAAAAGCGCGTCTCATGGTGGTCTCGACTGCCTCCGACCACACGAGACATCTCGTGCGCTAGCAATCGAGAATATCACAAATTTGAAGCTTGAGTCTCGAATTTCGAGATTTATTGTGAGATGACATTGCGTCTCGATTCCCTACGAGCCATCTCGTGCGCTAGTCAATCGAGAATATCATGAATTTTAAGCTTGGGAGTAGAGACAACTCGAGTCTCGAGATTTATTATGAGATGACATTGCATCTCGATTCGTAAGAATAGGGGTCCTGGTCCGCAGTCAGCGCAGAGCCGCCGCCGTGGCCGCGCATACTCCATGAAGATGGGCATCGTTATTGCCTGAACACCGGTCGAGTTCGTTCGACTAAATTACGTGAGTGTTAGCCGGTTGCTAGTTGTTTAGTTATGAATACTACTCACGTTAGTTTCATTGTTTATGTGTTGCCACAGAACAATTAATAGTACTAGTACTGAACCTTGAGTTCGACTTAACATAGATTAGACATAGACGTGACTTTGACTTGACTTCGAAAAATTTTATAACGTGGAAAGTTGGCTTATATACGCCAATCGCGTGGAGCTACAAACCAATCCGACATCCTGGGTCACAAAAAGTTGTGTAGAATTCTAGGGTAAGTCCGAAGTAAAAAAAGTCGGAAAACGAAATCGTTTATCAACTTTCTACATTACTAAAATGAGACATCTTAACCTTTCCTTATTATTATACAAAACGTTACAAAATCACAGCCATAGAGATTCGATTTCTATTCATTTTCAACTACTTTCCGCGCAGCAAAGAACAGCGCAAATAAATGAGAATCCCTCGACATATAACAAATCCTCTAGGATATCTCTAGAGCCATCTCGAATTGGTGAATCCTTGGACTGCCTCATTACGGATCATTGTTGATCTCTCAGCTCTCGAATGACAAATATCCACTGGTAGTGATGGGCAAAAGACACTGATTACTTGATTAGATTATCATAGTGGGTCTCTAGGCTCCTCGACCTTTCATGATTAGAACATTTAAAAATATACCTAGTCCAGAAAAAGTGTGAATTAGAGGTAGGTCTACGAACGATTAAGGTCAATTTAGCTAGGTAGCAGGCAAGAAGTTAGGCTTTAGGCATAGGTATGTAAATGTATATATATATATATATATATATATATATATATATATATTATACACTTTTGCAAGTGATAGGCACTGAATGCACCTATGATAGGAGGTATGTGTATACTATACGGGAGTCCTATGTAGTAGCGAAGAACCCTGGTGCGACGCACGCTGTTACGATTTTTTTTTTGTTGATGGGTGGTTCGAAAGCTCATCGTATCGAAAACTAACCGATCGAACGACTCTTATTCGAAACATGAATCTGAAATTTTAGATTTCATGCCATTTGGAGGTTGTTGAAGTTTATGACTATGATTAAGAACCTGAACTTTGGTGGTCCCGGCGTAAGAATAGGACCACTCCATCTCTTCCCATGAGTTCAATGGTGATAGGTCAAAAAGTCCATCAAATAAAATGTATTTCACAAATAAATGACATCCAACGACTATTCTTTTACCCATAATAATTAAGCTATTCAAAAGTACATTTTTTTCAAGCTATAGGTAGCAAACAAGCATACGGCCCTCCTGATGGGAATAGGTCACCGTAGCCTATGAGCAAAACATAGTGCTAAAACATCAATCTTTGACAAGTTTGACAAGTTCAAAACTCACTTCACTTCTTTTCTTAGATTAATTTTAATGTAAAGAAAAATTTTGAATGTACGGGATTTGAATCCGCATCCATCCATCCTTATAACCGGGGCGTGTTTGTTACCTTTAGGCTGCTGTGTACGCAGATCCACTAACACGCTCGCGCATTGCGACATTTTTGAAGATATTAAATAACCGAATTTATTAACGCAAAATCTGGCCTAAACTATATTGACATGAATAACATTACAAATGTTCAACAAAAATATCATATTAATCCAAATAAATTTTATTACACAAAAAGGGTTACGAATGAAAAAAAACTTTGTTACCGTTGTATTTATAAACTCTTGTTTGGATTAATATGGTATTTTTGTTGAACAGCTGTAATGTTATTCATAATAATATAGTTTAGCCAGATTTTGCGTATGTAAATTCAGTTATTTAATATCTTTAAAAATGTAGCAATGCGCGAGCGAGACAGTGGATCTGCGTATACAGCAGCCTTAACAGGCAACAGTGCTATTAGTCAGTTCTTGTCATTTAATTGGATGTATTAAGCGTATTTTAATTTAGTTCTTACCGACTTACTTTAAGTACCTAGTATAGTTTTTTAGTAGTTCATAACCAGTTTCTTTAGTATTTACTAGTTTTTTAGTCATTACTAATTAGTTTCTTTAGTATTTACTAGTTTTTTAGTCATTACTAATTAGTTTCTTTAGTATTTACTAGTTTTTTAGTCATTAATAATTAGTTTCTTTAGTATTTACTAGTTTATTAGTCATTACTAATTAGTTTCTTTAGTGTTAACTAGTTTTTTGTATTCATTCTTTGCTATTAACTGTAGTTTCTTCAGTATTAACATGTTTTTTTTAATGTAAATGAATGACGTGACGAGCTAGTCGTTCCCCTGATGTTAAGCGTCACGGCTGCCCATAACAGATTGCAGTATTACTCGGAACTCTAAAGTTAATATAGTTTCGCGTGACACTGCACTGTGCACGTCATCCTGAGACTTCGCACAGTCTTGTAATAAGATTACTGATGATAAAGTCTCATTTGCCCAGTAATTTTACTAGCTACAATGCCCTTCAAACCGGAACACAGTAGTGCTTGCACTCTATTTGCTTGGCGGCAGAATAACTGGCAAAGCGCTGGTACCTACCTAGACGAACTTTGTAGAAGAGTCCTACCACCTAGTGAAAATTAACTTGTTTCTTTAGTATACTAGTTTCTTTAATACTAGCAACTTATATTTCTAGGTCTAGCAAGCTTTTCTAAATCCGTGTCCTTTTATCGTCCCCACCCTACGCCGGCTACGCCGACGTAATTTGCCGGGATTCCCTTAAATTGCTCCTCGCAAACCTCTAACCGGAAACGATAGATTCTACTAATAGAAATACCCAGGATTCATAAATCGTATCACGTCTCAGTATTAGAGGTTATATTGTCAATACCATGAGTGTTTGGACTGTGTTTGCATAATTAGATGCTGACTTAGTCAATTCAAACAGGATCTCTGTTCTTTCCTTTTGCTGATTCATTGTGTACCTATTGTGTTTCGAGCTTTACAAGCTTACAAGGTATTTCTTATACGTACACACATATTTTATTTATACCTGATAGTGATGATGTTTATAATGACGATAATGTTATTAAATTCAACTCACGTTTATCAGATCTTCGTTAATACGTTACCTAATATAAATTTACTACAACTTACAAATGATCAAAATTAATTTTGTTGTCAAGAAAACGATTACCTAACCAATTTAATCGTTATCATTCATTCACCGTGCCATTCATAGCCGTGTGGTCCCAGTTTCATAGCCGTCTGGTCCCGGTTTGCGAATAGGACCACCTTATCTCTTCCCGTGGGTGCCGTAAGAGCCGGTAAGGGAATATCCAGGGTATGGGCAGCAGCGTACTCCTCGGTACATTAAAATCTTCTGCGATCACCAACCCACCTGCCAAGCTTGGTGATTATAGCAAATACCCTCCTATGATAGGGGCCCAATGTGGCGTTTTATGGGGGAGGCCTGTGTTCAGCAGTCGACGTCTTCCAGCTGTTGATGTGTGTGATTCAATCACTGTTGTTTAGGTATTCCTTTCTATTGGTACCACCTATTGATCGAATAAATACTTGACAAAATGAGATTATGTATAACGAACTCTTCACATTTTTACCACTGTGCAGTGAATCCTTCATATCTAGGCGAGACTAAAAAGATCGCCAGAATCGCAAAACTTATAGGTCTCCTGTTTTGGTCCTGGTTACACTTCTTACTGGCCAATTATACTCTCCCGTCTTGCTGCTATTCTTTAGCTAATACATAACTAGCGGCTTGCCCTAGCTTCACACGGGTATAATAGTTTTCGCAGCGCACGCGATGTAAAGAATATTTTAACTTTTTTACACCTTAGGTCACATTATTGGAGTTTTAAGGATCCCTTATTTTTTGAAAATATAATATGGCCTATGTCACAGCTTCCCAACAGTGAAAGAATTTTTCAAATCGGTTCTATAGTTTCGGAGCCTATTCAATGCAAACAAACAAACAATCAAACAATCAATCTTTCCTCTTTATAATATTGGTATAGGTGGTATAGATCACACTAATATTATAAAGGTGAAAGTTTATATGTGTGTATATTTGTTACTCCTTCATGCTCAAACGGCTGGACAGATTTGGATGAAATTTGGAATACAGATAGCTTATGTACTGGATTAACACATGGCTACTTTTTATCTGCCGGTGAAACCAAAGGCCCAGCAAGTGGCTCTATATAGGTATATTATCTGTGTCCAAAGCATGTTTTGTTATATATATTTAGCCGTTAGTTTGGGAAAATCAGCATACAATAAACACAACGTGTTAAAAATTATAATTTAATCGCAAACTTAATCAACAATGGCAATTCAGTTAATGATTTCAATTAAATTTACTACCCTAACGAATAATATCTTTACAAGATATTATCTTTAAAGTAATTACATATTTATAATATTAACACTAGAAGTAAATTAGAAGTAAATAGGACGGTAAGTATTATAGTCTTACAGTTCCAAAAATAAGAAATTTACTTATTCTACTATGTACAATTTATACATGGAATGGCACAATAAATAAAAAATCTAAATGATTATTTTATACAAAAAACCCCATGAAAAATATTCGTGCTCAATTACAATACCTAATGATACTTTTTAGTAAAATTAATAAATTAGTGCCTAAATAGTAGATTTTAATAATAATTTCTACCATTTTATATAAATGTGTATCCTACTGTTACTCACGAATAGTGTGTCGATTTCTCGACCATTTCTCACTGTTCGTGAATAACAGTCGGATACATATTTATTTAAAATGAATCACACTCATGAGAATTTGAATACTAAAATTTCTACCATATCCATTACATGCCTAAAAATACTACTTAGGTATGTTACAATTAGACGCAGGAAGAGAAACTAGAATAAAAATAGAATATTATACAAACATTTACACCCTGTATATTAAATGTAGGTACCTACATTTGAGATACTTAGATATGAAAAATGATGCCACTGAAAGTATTAAAAATGTGCACACATAAACTAAAACATAATTATTAATTAAAAATTATAAAACACATATTGTATTTAATTGTTATTAAATATACCAATAAGTAGGTATTATTTATTGGTATTTACAAAGCTATACATATATAAACAACTAGGTGGACCAACGACCTGGTCACAACCACAGGGAGCCGATGGATGCAAGAGGCAAGCAGCCGCTCAAAGTGGCTATGTTCGTCATTGGATGAGACGCAGGGCCAGTATTTGACTAAGCGAGGTGAGGATTGACCTTATCGTACATCTATTTTATAAGGTCAAATAAAGGTATTTTAATTTCAAAGGCATTTTCGTTCATCTATCCCAAGTTCTAGCTACGCATTTCCCTGAGTGAAATTATACCTCTAAAGATGAAGTCAGCGATTTTAAAGCAGCACTGTTCGAGCCTTGAAATGGGGACCATCATAATCGTAAAACGAGGTCAAGTTTTAAGGGAAGCTAGCGACAAATGGTTTCTTAATTAGCACTATAAAGTGCCCAGTTAAAACTTCCTAAGCCTTATTTATGTACCTACATTCCCTAAACAAAGCTTAAAGACTTTCAGGAATACAAAGACCGACTAAATGTATTGTAATCTTGTTTATAACTTATCAAATTAAACTTTAGAAGATATACATTGATTTAACAATTGTTTGCCTTTTACTCGAGCTTTGAAATAATTTATCAGAAATCTTCTTTACCTTTGTATTGATGAACAAACAACTTGAACAGATAAGCTTAAGTATTTCAGAGATGTTTTATTCTACTGTTAGAAAAGTACTATTTTGATTTAAGGTGGGACGTTTCACTCAGCGCGGCAAATTCAAATTTTCCTGCGTTTTTTGCCAATAATAGTTTAATTAGTCAACATGATTACATGAAAACTAATTTTGCGCAAATAAATAGAATGTATATATAAATTACAATGAAAAGTATCACCTAGATATCATTGGTTTAGCGACAAATGGCAATAGACTGAAAAAAGCCAACACGGAATTGGTTTATTGGTTTTTGGTTGGTTGTATTGGGTATTGGTTTATTGGTTGGTTGGTTTTGGTGGAATTGGTTTTGGTTGGTTGGTTTATTGGTTTTTTTGGTTTATTGGTTTGGTTTTGGTGATACTTTTAATCGTAATTTGTTGATACATTCTATTTATTTACGTTAAATCAGTTTTCATGTACTCACGTTTAGTAATTAAGCTATGATTGGCATAAAACGCAAGTAAATTTGAATTTCCCGCGCTGATTGAAACGTTCCACCTTAACAGCGGAAAATGGCAAAGTCACTTTCATCAATTCAAAGAGTTCAGTTGAAGAATAGACAGCCAAGTCATATTCGTTATTCATTAATCGACAAAAAGATCAAAGACCTCTTGACTTTGCATAACAAATTTCTAAGAAATACAAGGGATTGCAAAATAACTTTTGGAACGCATAAACAAGGCAGACTAAATAATACAAACGAGATTTTCAAGTACCCAATTATTGCGTCTGTGTCAAACGAAATTTCTTATTAGTCGAAGACGGTTCAATTGTGTACCTAGGAATAGGTAAATTATAATATTAAAGCTACCATTGAAATGTTTCCAATTCGCTCTTCATTTCCTGCAGATTAATTTAAGTCGACATTTTCATTTTCAATCTTCGCATTCGCGGCAAAATGCGAATCAATGTCCTTATTAAATTTCCCCTACATAAGACGCCTTTACTCAGGCTTGTAGAATTATTTGACACAAACCATTTCTCACAAAATAAAAAGTAATCGACTGAAATACAAACAGATATGAAAAGTTTACGATATTAGCAGATCTTGCGTGGGACAATATTTTTTTAATATTACTCTATGACGTGATTAGCTAGTCGTTCGCTTGATGTTAAGTGGCACGGCAGGTGTAGTACCACTCGAAACTCTAATTAAGGCAACGGGAAGGGCCAGATAAGCAGGTACAAATCCGTTCAAAGAAACATCGACCTTAACGTCGTAGACTTAAATATCAACTCAGCCTGAACCAAAGACTTCTATGTATACACTAGACAGGACATCTGTAACTTGCACTGTCAACCACTGCAAATATCTGCCAGCATCTTCTCGTTAATACGATGTTCAGCACTCAAAGCGACTGCACGTGCAGCAGTGAATAGCAGTAAAAATTATGATCCGAATGTGCCATTGCACTAGCGCTGCGTGTTGGGATCGTTGGTTAGACGATTTAATCTCGTAAAGCGCTGTAGCGTATTTTAGTTTAATTATACAAAAAATGACAACTGTTTGTGCTTCGAACAGCTTCTCCAGTACGTAGTACATATACCTCTTTGGTCTGAACTTCAGTGCGGCGCTTACGGCAAAGACAACGCAAGCAATTACTAATTTTGACGGTTTTTCATTAATTTCTACATTTAATATAGTACTATTCAGAATTATGAATTCATCACAACATCTAAATGATTGTTGGAATACACTCTGTAAAAATATATTCGATAGAAACTAAGTCAAATTGGTACATTCAAATTTTTCGAGTGAGGTTTGCGAGTTTTCTCTATAGAGATAAATTTGTTTATCTTTTATCTGTGGACATGATGGCATACTTAAAGATTTGAATTACACGATACATTAAATTCAAAACTCCACATGCTCTAATTTTGCCAGGAGACATGCCAAAAAACATCTTGTTTGCCCTACCCTTCGCCTTAATATATATACTACAATAATATTTCGAGCGACACGGCACCACGCACGTCATCTAGGTACAAATAATACTTACAGCACAAAGGTTTCAGCTACGATATATTTTGATAACCGTATTCTATTGAAAACTTTTGCTAAACAACTATGTATATAGGTACTCGTAGTTAAATCTAAACAGATACCCCCTTACTAATAAACGTTGTATAGCAGAAGAATAGTTATTTAGTGTTTCGTCTCTCTCTGTTGAGTTTGAAATGGGCAATGATAAAGCAAGAGAAAATATTGAGAAGCTATTCCACTGTTATGCGATGTTTATTGGTAGGGGGTTAGTAATTAGTAATTAATAGACCCAACGATCGGCCTTTTAAGTTATAAAAATACCCATTTTCATTCTCCCACCCTCATCAGTCCTACAGAACTCAGGGTTTGATATCGGCAGATATTTTGCCAAACTACTTAACAACTTAGACAACAACCCTCAGCAACGAAAAGATCCAAGGATCAGACTCACAGTAGCCCAAAGACCATTTCATCGCCAATGTCAGCAGAACCCAGGGTTCGTATGTTCTATGACGCATCTCTTGCAGAACTTCTTGACAGCTCTGTATCCTCTCAAAGTGACCGGCGTGTCCTGGATGTTCAGCTGGGTTAGACCTCTGCAGTAATACGCCACGGCTTCAAGGCCATCGTCACCCACGAGTTCGCAGCCTCTCAAGGCCAGCTTCTTCAGGTTCGGACAGCATCGTGCTAGGATCTGTAAATAATGTTTTAATGAGGATTTTGATGTTAGGAAAAATAAGACAAACTCATAGTAGTGTTTTTTGCTGCTTTACCATCACTCATCATCATCATCATCACCATCATGATCATCATCATCATCATCATCAACAGCCCGAAGACCTCCACTGCTGAACATAGGCCTCCCCACAGAGCGCCACTTTGAGCGGGTGTTTGCCTCCTGCATCCATCGGCTCCCCGCGGGTTTTCCCAGATTGTCGGTTCACCTAGTGAGATGTCTACGCTGCGTGTTCCGGTTCGTGGTCTGGTTCTGGGTCTCTCGGGGAATCCAAATTAAGATTCAGGATCTATGTTGGCATAATTTATTTATTTATCTGTTAGACTTAATATTCACCTGTAACCCAGCCTCTGACACATCCGTAGCCCCAAGGTCGAGCGCTCGGAGCCTGGAACATCCCCTGGCAACGGCCTCCACTCCATCATCACCAAGCGCACCGCACCCCCTGGCGTTGAGGTACCGAAGCTTGTAGCAGCGCCGCGCCAACGTGCGAACACCGGAATCTGATACCTGGTAAGAAAAATAAATCTTATTACTAAGCTGTTAAAGTAAATCTTCTCAATTTATATAGACGTAGTTGCAGAGCCCCTTTTCGTTCCATCAAGAATTTAATTTACTAAAACGGAGTCGCAGCAGTAGCATCTCGTCGTAGAGTCAAAAATTTAAAAAAAATATTACCAGGTCGCAAGACTTTTCTGCAAAGTTCGTCTAGGTAGGTACCACCGCTTTGCCAGTTATTCCGCCGCCAAACAGTAGTGTGCAAGCACTTATGTGTTCCGGTTTGAAGGGCATTTTATCTAGTGAAATTACTGGGCAAATGAGACTTTATGATCTGATCATACCACACTTACTAGACTGTGTGAAATCTCAGGATGACGTGCGCAGTGCATGCAGTGTCACGCAAAACTATATTAATTTAGAGGGCCGAGTGATACTGCAATCTGTTACGGGCAGCCGTGACGCTTAACATCAGGCGAATGACTAGCTCGTCGCGTCATTCATTTACATAAAAAATAACACTAAATAAAAACAAAAAGTTCACAAATATATAAACAGGTAACCTACACAAAATACGAACCCAAAACGAAAATATAATACAAAAAATACACTAAACAAAAGTTAAATAAAAACATACTTAATATAAAAAAAGAAAAACAAAAAATATAAACACAATAAAAAAATAAAAAAAAACAATAAAAAATCCAAAAAGCTTTCAATATAAAATATAAATTGTGCTGTAATTGTGTTGTGCGTCCTGTTTAGCATACTTATGCTAAATTATTCTAGCCCTGGCTTTAGGAACTACATACAAAGTACTTAAAAAATAAGCTCAAGATTTTTTTTTTAAATTTATTGTTATGTATAACGGTGTAAATTTTAAAAAAAGTTTTATAAATATGTAGACTTGATACATCTGCTAATTTAATTTATTCATACGCCTTGTTTCAGACAGTACTCCCCACTTTGGGCTTATCAACTGTATTATCAATTGATTTATATGAGTACCAATAAACGAAATGAGTCCTAGTAAATAAATTAGATAAAAAGGTAGTGTCCACTCAATATTATTTAATGAAAATTCCGTATACATAATAATAACTTTGTTTAGAGTTACAATAAATAGCACAAGTTTGCACTGTTCCATCATCATCATCAACAGCCTGAAAACACCCACTGCTGAACATAGGCCTCCCCTACAGTGCGACACTTTGAGCGGCTGCTTGCCTCTTGCATCCATCGGCTCCCCGCGCTTCTGACCAGATATGACATCAATAAAGGTTATTTATTGCAAAACGATTCTAGTCCAACAGTTCCAGTTTTGGTTTCGTTTCGTTTTGGTTGATGTCGATTTTGTTCGCCCCATCAACACGGTTTTCTCAGACGGCGCGTGAAAATAAGAAGCCTGCACGACATTTTTCACAAAGTTAATTAACAGAGTTGTAACTCTGTTTTGTTCCTCGCATCTGTGATGAAAAACGTCGTATGACATGCATGTGCATTGATCATTACACACTTATATCATAATGTACTATTAAAGCACTGTTACTGAAAGAATTGCTATATTGCGTTTCCCATCATTTATCTAACTTACGATTTTTGCAGATTCACACAATTCAGGTTAACTATGCGGCGGCGGCATTTCAATTTCTTTTTTTGAAAGGACATAAAAAACGGTTGACTAACTCAATTTAGTTAACGTGATTGATTAGTGTAGTACGGAACATTTAAATTAAATAATTATAATCCTAAAGTTTTGAACGAATAACGCATACGTTATTAAGTACTTTAAAATGTATGACATAAGCACCAAGTAAAATGTTTTTTGCATAACACAGTTAATTTCCTGAAAATACTTCAGTCTTTATGGTTGGAATTTCGTAACATCGCGGATATTATATTATTTTACAAACGAACAAATACTCATCCTATCAACAAAGCTTTTGTTGTGTGGGTTTCTGTAATCTCCGCACAAAGGGTTCGTTTTGATCAGGTACTGTTTCTGACAAACCTACGTATACTTGTCAAAATGCTGCCAACAATACGTACACTTCTAATACGACTGCGAATAATAAAATACGTAAACAAATTAAGCTTGTAATTTTTACTCGACATCTTCGTGAAATGTTTTTTATATATACGTAGGGACTTATGCCACATAACAAATAATAATTTATTACGTACTAGTTCTGACCCTACCGGCACACAGGTTAATTAGTTTTACGCCCCAACCCTGTTTATGGGAAGAGGAAAGCGAAAGGGAAAAAGATGAGACGATGGATGGGACGTCAACAGAAGGGAGGCAGGCGAATCCTGCCTTTTTTTGCCAGCCTATCCATTCATCTTCATCCCCTATCTTTTTCCCTTTCCCTTCTCCTCCTTTCGACAGGATGAGTTTTTATCGCAGCGTATGGAATATGGATAAGTGATAAAGTCACGTCACGTAAAAATTAGCTATATAACCATACCTCAGCGATATCCGTTCAGTAGTTTCAGCGTGATGCGTGTTCAAAGGGGCAGACAGCTAAGAAAATTCAAATAATTGTTTCTTTTTTATCGATTAACAAGTGTAATGCAATCAAAATTTTCAAAAAATATTCCATGTACAGATTAAACCCAGTTAATTTCATTAAATGTATAGATAAATATAATATAAATATGTGTGGACATTTCACACAGCGCCATCTAACCCCAACTAAGCGTAGTTTGTACTATGGGAACCAGATAACTGATTGAAATACATAGATAATTTTTTTGTTCGTAAATACATGCATAGAATACAATATAACACCCAGACACAGAACAAAGATCGTTGTTCATCACACAAATGTTTGTCCCAGGTGGGAATTGAACCCACAACCTTATAGTTCATAAGGCAGAGCTACTACCAACTAAGCTAACAGGCCAGTCCAGTAGAGAAACTCGAGAAGTTAGAGTATCATAGTTGGTTTTATCATGCGCCCCTGTTCGCAGACCTATACTATTCGCTTAGGTATGCCCGGGGCTTTATAGTTTGTGAACGTGAGAGTGAGTTTTTGCCAAAGGATTGTTTGTGTTTGAAACACTTTGATATACGATATAATTTTATTTGAGCATACCTAGCTTTTGTTTCGCCGCCCCGCGGCGGCGTTGCCTGTATATAGGTATAACTTGACTTTTCCCACTTTTAATCCCGGCCCACATACAAAAGCTAAATCCTATTTTCCCGTTCGATATTCTTTTCAACTAAACAAGCACAAACAACACAACATACGAAACAGAATTTAGATTTTGTAGGTTGGTAGTAGATTGATTGATAGACACTATTTCATAAAGCGACGGGTCATAATGGACCTACAATTGTCAGTTAATATGGCTGACAATTATCAGTGACGTCACGTATAGTATTTTTGTTTGTTATATGAAACGGATTCGACTGACACTTGTAGGTTTGTTATGATTTGTCGCTTTATGAAATGGGGACCTGGTCTAACATCCCTGTGTCCCTGTGGTTTCTTATGGGTTGCGAGGTCAGATGGCAGTCGCTCGTGTAGTTCTGGTAGCTTGTCGCTACAGGTTAGATTCAGATTCAGATATTTTATTGCTTCCATAGTGTACATATAGGTGGTGTTTAGATTGGGAGCCGATCCCAATAACAAATGGGAAAAGCCAAAGAGGATGATGATGAGATTTTTTAACTCTCAGGAAAAATGCTGAGAGTGTGCCTTTTATGATGTAACTTAGTAGAGCGAGTGTGATTCAGCAGTAGTCCGTGTGACATTCATACCAATGCACTCTCGTTCAACTCCCGCTCGGACCAATGACTTTCAATTTTAAGTTGTCTGGAATTTGTACTCGCTTTTACAACTAGTTATCAACACCAAAACAACACAAACACACATAACAAAACACCACCACATCCCGATCCCGTTCCTCATGATGTTTTAAACATTTTGAGAAACCTAAACTTGGGAAAAGGCAAAGAGGATGATGAAGAATAGATTGATAGACACAGTAGAAACTGGCTAAGATTTCTATTGCTATCTATAGTGAGTGACCTATACTAGCATATAACGTATGAAAATAATTATAAGTGCTAATGCTAATAAATGCACCAAGGCATTTTTGGTACAAAAGAAATGCATAAGAGCCCTAAGTGGCAGTGGTCCGCTAGACACATGCAGACCACTATTCAAAAAATTTAAGATTTTGACCTTGATCGGCCTGTATATTATGCAGGTAGGGATTTTTGTAAAGGAACATCCTGATCTCTTCCAAAAGCCTAAACAGTTATTTACAAGGAGGGACCCAAGTATGTTAAAAGTAGTCCACTGTAAAACCACTCTTTACCAGCGAAACTGTAACGCTATGGCAATTAAAGTGTATAACAAAATTCCTATGTCAATAAGAGAGCTCCTTAGCAAATATTATAAGCATAAATTATTTAATTGGTTAGCTGAAAATTGTTTTTATGACATGAAAGAATTCTTTAATCTAAAAATTGTAAATGAATTTATTGTTATTGTGGACTTCTCTGTTAATTATTATTTACTGACATTAATGATTAATTTCTGACATTTTATGAATTGCAATTTCTTTTATTATGGACAAATTGTGAATAATTTAATTTTATAATTTGTAATGACGAATTTGATGAATATTGCACTTTAATATTGTAGGTCTTTAGGTGCTAATTATTATGAAGACAATTTGTTGATAAATACCTACTTATTAATTTTTATAATCGCAATGTATTTAATTTTTGTATGCCAGTTTCTGGTGAAATATGCAGAACTTTATTTTTCCCTGACATCTTATTGTACCATATTTCCTGCAAGTAAACAATTTCATTTCATTTCATTTAATAAAAATAACACAACATAAGATATGTAAGTAAAATTATACTTGTTTTTAAAATGAAACTGCATGCATTATTGGGAGTCATCATCATCATCAACAGCCTGAAGACGTCTACTGCTGAACATAGGCCTCCCCCGGAGAACGCTACTTAGAGCGGCTGCTCGCCTCCTGCATCCATCGGCTCCCCGCGGCTTTCATATCATATCGTCGGTCCTTATTGCGAGTGAAATTGAGGAATTTTATTGTATTCTGTTACATTTTGTTTTAAAATTCTATCATTTCCCTTTTCCCATTAGCAATCATTATTTTCTTCCGTTTTGTGTTACGGGAAATTGGAACGTCTAATTTTCTCTGATAAATTGGTAGCTTTGGATTTGGTTAAACAGGAAATAAATTTCTAATCTATTTCAAAATAAACGTTGGCATTGAATAAATTTTCACGAACATTTTTTATTTAAGCGAATGACGTGTAGAGCCTTTCGACTCGCCAGATGGTAAGCGTCACGGCCGCCTAAAACAGTATTGCAGTGCCACCAGGAACTCAGTTAAGTTACGCACGACACTGCACTGTAGCGCTCATAGCGAAGCACGACAGCGGTTTCTAACCGACCGGTAAAGTTAAGGAACGTTAGCTGCAGTCACTACTTTGATGGGTGACCGCTATAGCAAAAAGTGGTATTTACAACTGAGCGCTACCGAGCTTCGGAGGGCAGGTTAAGCCGTCAGTCCCGGCTGCTGTCGTAAGACAATAGTCATTGAGCCAAGTAAGAAGCCTTTGGGCGGCCTAAAAATTCGTACACCAGGGCTGACCACTTGCCTACACGAGAAGAAGAAGACTGCACTGTTTATGTCATCCTGAGACATCAGCAATCGAGTATTAAGATTTCTAGATAGAATAGTAATAATCGAAAATATTTCTATGAACCGTACACAAATTAGAGAAAACACAATTTACTTTGTAGAGTGGTAGGTACCTACCTATAATAATAAACGAAGATAGCATTTTGTTTCGGTTTTAATGGTTTTAAGGCTTCGATAAGTCAAACATAAACACCAGTAATTTTATAGGAATCAGACAAAGAATGAAATTGGCCTACTTCAGTTTGCCAGCTATACTCAGAAAGACCGAAAGACGCAAGATCGCTGACTGATGGCCTGGCGAAAACCGCGGGGAGCCGATAGATGCAGGAGGCAAGCAGTAGCCGCAGCCGCAGCAGCACCTGTTGATGATGATACTCAGAAAGTAAATCCAAAATTTCTCACCTGTGTACACTTAGCAACAGAAAGGTACCGCAGCGCCGGGCCCAGCTTCGCAAGCTCGTACAAACCGAAGTCCGTGACGCCGGTACAGTCGGACACACTCAGCTCTTTGAGAGCGCAGTACGAAGGTATCCATCTGACGCCGGCATCTACAAATAATGTGTGAAGTTAGAAAAAAACTTTTATAGCTATTTCAAGGCTAAGAACGGGATTCTTTTTTAACCCATTCGTAATCAGATTACATAGATTGTGAAATTAGGTCTTATTTGCCCAGTAATTTCACTAGGTACAATGCCCATCAAACCGGAACACAGTAGTGCTTGCACACTACTGCTTGGCGGCAGAATAACTGGCAAAGCGTACCTAGACGAACTTTGCAGAAAAGTCCTGCCACCTAGTAAAACATGTGTAGCCCAGACGAGTTTATTTCGCCGTAAAATGGATTTTACGCTCAGATAAACAATTTCAGTAGGTACCTACGGCAAACCAACTATTATGATATTCGTGACCAGAAGTAGGATATGTGACCATTTGATAAGGTGATAGTGACGATAGTGCGCATCTGTGATCATTTTATTAGAAGAACACGTTAACTGGTATATGGAACAAAATAACGGAGGGGCTTGGCAATTTAACACCAACTTTAAGGCTAACCGTTAAACCTTGAAAGGAACCCACGGTTAAACTAAAATGTTTAATAAGTACAGTTGAATTCAAATTAGTACAAACTCACGCTTTTTAAAAAAGGAAATTATTAATAATGTACTAATTTGTGTGTTTACAATCTTTGGTAAATCTGCAGCTATCACGAAGAGCTAGGGGCTTTAAAGATATCGGTATTGCCAGTCATCCTAGTCATATATAATAACTCAATTTTTATTGTATCAATTTTACATCACTTTATTTCGTCAGATAGTGATAGAATCTGATAATAACCATTACTTGGCATTTAAATGATCTGAGAAGCAATCCTCTGGTATGCAGCATGCATGTAGGTATGCATATCTGCAAGTATGCAGTATAAATATATGTATGCATACCTCAAGTAAGCATTTATTCACAAAAATAACAATTTTAGAATAAACACAACGTTTCTAATTTCTAATTCCAATTTGAGGTGGGGGCGGTAAGGCCTGAACTGACGTCCCGCTTGGGGTGTATTGATGTGCATTTCCCTTGAAGTAACGGAGGGCGGCTTTGGGGTGCTGGGCTGCTGGCACAACTGCTCCAGTGTTGATGTCGCAGATGTTGACAATGATGAGTGCTAAGTGGGTGCTAAGTTTTTGCTCTCTTTCACGCATTCCGGTTTTAAATCTTCTTTCTTCTTTCTGTGGCCTCACAGTGAAACATCACATGCTTAACGGTCTCGTTCTTCTGCAGACAGCCCTGACAGAGCGGACTGTCTCTCGCTCCAGCTTTATGCAAATGATAATTTAAGTTGCAGTGACCCGTAATAAGGCCTACGAGCAGGCGAAGGTCCTGCCGTGTTAATTTTATTAAGTTGTTTGTTATTTTCCTATTGAGGGTGGGAAAAGCTGCCCTTGCGTGGTTGCAGTCAGTTCTACCAACCCATAGCTTTTGAAAAATAAACAACGTTTATTACTTTCTAAAAAAATGTGGCCGTATTTCAGAAAGTATACAATCTATCATTTTATGATATGATACATCAACGGGAACACCAAAATGTCTACGAAATGTGAAATGTTTGATACGCAAAACATCATTTATCAACATTCGTTAGATATTGCGTGCCAAAGATAAATATAGGATAATACAAACCAGGTTAGTAAAATCTTTTGCCGCAGTTCTATAATGTTTTTGTTGCTATGTCATCATTATCATCATCATCATCAACAGCCTGAAGTCGACCACTGGTTAAAATAGGCCTCCCTCACAAAGCGCCACTTTGAGCGGCTGCTTGCTTCCTGCATCCATCGGCTCCCCACGGTTTTCACCAGATCGTCGGTTCACCGAGTGAGGGCCAGCCTACGCTGCTTTTTCCGGTTCCTGTTGTACTAGTATAAATTCATTACGTTTTTCTTTTTTAAATTTCGTTATCTTACGGTCTACAATAAATAGTTGATCTATCACATTTTTACTTGTAATAAGCTACTTACAGAATTCAAACATTGATATAATTCGGATAAATATAGGTACCGTTTTAATGAATCCATAGACTCCCGAACTAGTGGAACTAGTGGGTGTTTCAGGCATAGATTACGAAATTATAATATATTCAGTCAGTGGCTTATCTCATTATTTATTCCATAACTTGGTCTATCAATTTCTACCGTGCGTTCAAATTCGCGACATATAACTCAGCAAAATGTAAACTTTTGAGACAAACCAGATGTGCGCGATACGAAACTTCTTGGGACCTACATAAATACGAACAGGCAGATGTTTCCAAACCCTGTAATTATTCAATACCTTCCAAAATTTGTGTCAAAATCCAATTACAATAACCTTATCTTAATACCTGCGGCAAAACTTCCGCGATTCCGTGAGATTGCGTTTCTCGTTCCACGAAATGAACAGAAAAGATATGGGATTAGTGCCATCATTTAAGATCCAATATTAGTTTGGTGAGGTAGATAACCAATTCGCAATTATCTCAAGGCTGTTAAATTTATTTTTGTTCAAGACTAGAGAGACCACACACAAGTTTTAAATAATTCGCGCAATTAGCTATGAAGAGAGCTATGCTCGGCGTTTCCCTGCGTGATAAGCTCCTGAATGAGGAGATCCGCAGGAGAACTAGTGACTGATATTGCTCTTAGAATTAGCATAGTTGAAGTGGCAGTGGCCAGGCCACATCGCTCGTAGAACTGACTACCGATGGGGAAGAAAGGTTCTTGAGTGGCGACCACGAACCGGAAGACGCAGTGTAGGCCGGCCCCCCACTCGGTGGACCGACGATCTGGTGAAAGGCGCGGAGAGCCGATGGATGCAAAAGGCGAGCAGCCGCTCTAAGTGGCGCTCTCTGGGAGAAGCCTATGTTCAGCAGTGGACGATTTCAGGCTGTTGATGATGATGATGATGAGGTGGATAACCAATTCGCAATTATGTTAAGGCTGTTAAATTTATTTTTGTCCAAGACTAGAGAGACCACACACCAATTTTAAATAGCACCAACACTTCATCATTTCTTCTATATTCCGCATTTTTCATTTTTTGGAATAAAGTTTGAGAAAATTAAACGCACATTGCAAAAAGGTTGCTGAAACACTTACGCACATTTTTATTTATTTCGTTTTTGTAAGAGCAACAGCTGTTACAATATTATAGAACTAAATATTCTATTCAAGAGCTTTCCACGACTCTGAGCAGGCAAGTAAGTCGTGAGTTCTGTATATCGAATAAAATAGGTAATAACATTAACCAACCTGTGACTAGAATGCATCTTCTCAAATACAAGTACTGGAGTGAAGGACAGGTGTGCAGCATTGCACATAGACCTGCGTCAGTGACATTGCCACAGTCGGTCAGGTCTATGTACTCTACCGGAGGCCTACGAGCCCCGAGTCGGGGCTCCAGCCACGCCCACTCTGGCCAGTCCACGTTTGGACATCCTGGGGACAAAGGCGCAATTATATTTACACTATTTGACACACCGCCCTCGAACAAACGTTGTTGCAAACCATTAGTTTCCCTAATTAATTTTTCCGGTCAAAATTAAAAAAAATGGAATTTTGTAGACGCAGTGTTGCAAGAGTAAATTCGTATCTGTCACGTAATTCACAGTTGTTCAATGATTCTCAATGTTTTCATCACGCCAAATCTGTGCTGTTATTCGGAACTGGTATAGAAGAGTTAAATGTATATTGAACAGAGCATACACATTTCTAGTAGCATGCGGACGAGTATAAAAAATAAGCAGGTAACATTATCTTTACGACTTGTTTTCCTTTAGAAACAACTACACAAATCGCTTGCCATTATCACGGAGTTCCTGCGAAGGTTAACAAACCAAGACTGATTGCAACAATATCCCAGGCCGACACTTCGATTTCTCTGCGTCTAGAAACTAGGCTCGAATCCCTTGGGGCCTGGACGGCTCATTTGTTTTGAGATCGGGTTTGATTTTGTTCGCAACATTTCAAAACTTTTAATTCTTGAAACTTGGCTAATTTCCCTTCTTTATTTGGTGCCTCATCTTTTATCACGCACTTATCTATAGGTAGGTATACTTTATACTTATCTAAGCTAAAGCATAAACAAGGATAATCTAGTTAGCTTTTATTTTCCATTTTTTTTTTAGTTGAAGTGTGCAAAGAATCATACTGCCCACCTGATAGGAAGCGGTTTCCGTATTATATAGCCAATGGACATCTGTAACACTAGAGGCGTCACCAATGCGTTTCTTACCCTGTAGGTCCTGTATGTATTACTACAACCACAACGTACCCGTAAGATCAATATGCCTCAAATCCACCAAGTCGGTGACGAGAGGCGCTAAGGTCCTCGCATCCATGCCGGTCGAGGTGGTCACAGCCAAGTGTGTTAAATGCCTGAACGTCGCTGCCAAGAGCTGAGCACTTGCTACTGTTACCTGGAAAATATATTTTTAATATTAACAACTTTAGTTAGCCAGACACGTAAGTATTTACGGTTGCGATAAACTTTCATAAGCTTCAAGTTCCCCAACAAAATTTCGCCTGTAGCTTTGTCAAAGTATTTTCATCAACAACCTGAAAACGCCCACTGCTGAACATAGGCCTACCCCACAGAGCGCTACTTTGAGATGACTTGCTTTTTACATCCATCGGCTGGCTCCCCGATGTTTTAACCAAGATGGTTGGTCCACCTAGTGGGGGGACGGCCTACGCTGCGTCCTCCGTTTCGTGATTGTCCCCATCGGTTGTCAGTTCTACGAGCAATGTGGCCTGCCCATTGTCATTTCAACTTGCTAATTCTGAGAGCTCTATCGGTCACCTTAGTCCTCCTGCGGATCTCCTTATTTTAGATCTTATCTCGCAAGGAAAGCATTGGCAGACGCAATCTTAAGGTACTTGTCGACTTTGACCAGTCTACTCTAGCGCCAATGCATGAATCAGGCAGACTGTATCTGCTCTATTCTGATGCTATAGTGTTACCTTGGTTATAAGCTTATTTACTTCAATCAAATATCTTATTTAGTTTGAAAATAAAATACCTGCACATACGCCAGATGCCAAACATGATTATTCCGTAGCAGTTTGAACCCATTCGATTCGTTTTGAGAGGGCAATTCAATTACGATGCCATCACCGGATTGAGTTATTGGTTCAATTTGCAACTTTTAAGCTAAGGATTTTGGTTCGACTGACCTTTTAGTTATTACATCATCAGTCTGAACAAGTCTACTGCTGAACATTGGCCTCCTCTATAGAGCGCCACTTTGAGCGGCTGTTTGCCTCCTGCATCCATCGGTTTCCCGCTCAAGTCACAGCTTGGCGGTCAAAAGGTTAAAATTAGAACAGTATTACTCACAGCACAGCTCTTAGCGCGCCATTCTCTGACAGCGTTGACGCAGGGTCCAGCCCTAGCACCGGCGCATCTTGCCGCGACCTCCAGCGGTCCAGCCGCCCGGATCTTCCTCCAAGCCTCGGGCCTCGCGGTCAGCCTGCTCACCAGCCGCGCCCAGCGACGGCATACCCTGGCCATACGGCAGAGATCAGATACCTAGAAAACCGAGTGTATATTGTAAGTAGTGTGTATAGTAAATGGCCGATATTACCTACTTAAAGCTAAGCCTTCACTATTAGTTTAGTCATCATCATCATCATCATTATTATCAACAGCCTAAAGACGTCCACTGCTGAACGCAGGCCTCTCTCACAAAGCGCCACTTTAAGTCTAGCTGCTCGCCTCCTGCATCCATCGGCTCCCCACGGTTTTGACCAGATCGTTGGTCCACCGTGTGTCGGCTTACGTTGTGTCTTCCGGTTGGTTCATGGTAGATTAGTCTAGTATTCGTACTCTTTTAGTACATGTTACGTTCTCCTTGTGATATGCAAGTAATTAGCCCAGCTGGGTTAGCAAGGACAGCAGACCAAATCATCTTTCTTCCTTTTATGTCACTTTCTTCATGCTTGCACCTGACAAGGTGGAGTAAAACAGGGGAAAGACAATTTTGTTTTTTTTTATAACACGGACAGACAAACAAGCTGACGGCCCGCCTGATGGTAAGCAGTTACCGTCGCCTATAGACACCTGCAACACCAAGAGCGTTGCCGATGCGTTGCCTACCTTTTAAGACTCTATTTACCCGTCGTTTGAAGTGCTCCATGTTGTAGCGCAGCGGAAACACCTCAGAGGGTAGCTCATTCCACATCTTGCAAGTATGTGGCACAAATGACCTCGTGAGATGGACTGTGCGAGACTTCCATGGGTCCACCGTCCGTGCTAACCCAGCTGGTGTCAGATTTTTTAAGTCGACATTATAAACAACAGAACAAATTAGTGTTTCGCATTGGCTTACACACTCGAATTTTCATATGGCGATACAATAATGCAACACAAATATTGCCCATTTACAAACAAACAAGTGTAAGGTTTTTCCTTTTATTTTATTGAGACTATTCAATGTTACCTCTACCTTAATAATTTGGTTGGCTGTCTCCTTGTAGATGTCCGCAAATAAATCCTGAATCAGTCGAACCACTTCAAAGGCATGAGGTGGTTAAGACATTCTCAATAACCAATAGAGTCCACAGATACGGAAAGAAACTCACCTCAAGATAGGATAAGATCTTCAACCACATCGCATCATTGAGCGTGGCATCTCGGTGCTGCTGCCGTCTTCTCGGCGGGCCGCAGTCAGCTAGGGTGTGGTAGCCTTGGTCGAGGCTCAGCTCGCTCAGGTCTGCGGCCAGAGACAGCGCTGGCTCGGGAGGAGGAGGGGGGCGTCTCCGGGCGCCCCCGCACACTCCTGGCCCCGAGCAACTCCCGCTTGACATGGTGAGACCCTGTGACAGAAGAAAATTAATGATCAGATCTATGGAAACCTGATGGAACCATTGTTAGGTCCTATACATTTCTACGCTATCAATTTTATGGTAAACTAGCGATGCCTGACGATTTTCATATCAACTTTTATATATTTTATCCATTTTGACCTTAATTTTTCTTTTGCTGAATTTTTTTCTTTTCGTGCGTTTGTACTCAAAAAATATGCCATGCCCGTGCCTAATTTTATAGTTTTGTGTATTGTTGTCTTCAAGGTTTCAAATAAATCAGTGTTTTTTATATATTTAAGTAAACCTAGACCAAATTAAAAAAAATAGAAAGTAGAAACATATTATTAGCGGTAAGGCTACTTAACGACCACTTTGGCATTATAAAAAAGTGTCTGCCTATTTAAGACATGAGACAGGCCAAGAATCTTTCTTGGCTTGTAGGTTTTATTAAAACAACATTTAAATATATTTGGTCATTGATGTTTCGTTACGAGGCTGAACTTAGGAATAGTCTTCATTATATCGTCTCACAGATGTTTCAGAATAAATAAATGGTTGAATAATATATCAGTTATCATGGTATGTAGCGCTCATAGCGAAGCACGACTAGCCGTTTCTGACCGATCGGTATATAAAGATCGCTCACTACTCTGATGGGTGACCGCTACAGCAAAAAGGGGTATTTACAACTGAGCGCTACCTTGCTTCGGAGAGCACGTTAAACCGGCGGTCCCGGCTGTTGTCTTAAGACAAAAGTTAAACCAAGTCAGAAGCCTTTGGGCGGCCTAAAAATTCTGACACCAGGGCTGACCACTTGCTTACACGAGAAGAAGATCATGGTATTATCACAAGCCTAGGATATTTCCGTTCAATATGTCAGTCTAATCGACAAATGATAATAACTGCTAAAAAAATAATAGAGTAATTTGCACTAAAACTGAAAGTGATTTTATAGTGAATGTTTAGAAAACCAGATGCTTTCTTGTCTTTTAAACACTTTGAAAGAAAGATCGTTTGCCGTGTTGACGTTAATGGGTACGACTCTAAATTACAAAATGAAAAATAAAAACCTAACGAAAAAAGTATATATCATTTTTGTAATAGATTTGCCTACGACAATCATTTGCAGCTTCCCCAATATAGATAATCTTATATGTTATTTTTAGCGGAATTAGACTAGATATACATTTTTTCATTTTGTATTTAAGATGAACTTCCGCGAAGTCACGCCATCAATTATCTGGGTATGACTCTGTTAAAAGAGTTGTGCCGATTCGTTGTAATGTACATTACACCAAAAGGAGATCGTTAGAATTTTTTTTCCAAGTCTCATTTCGTTTACGTGTAAAAATTACTTTTATGTTTTACTTTCATTATAAAGCTCTCGTTTTTCTTTTTCTTCCTCATTCGAGGAATAATGGCGTTGAACTCTCGTTTGAAAACTCAATGTTTACATCGTTATTTGTTTCTTTTTAAAATAACCGATGAAAACTTTAAGAATGGACCATAGAAAAAAAAGAGCAAAAAAGGAAAAAAGTGGGTGAAAAAAAAATCAGTCGATTGTTTTCTCTCTAGTTTGTGGGAAAAAAAGGAAAGTTAAGCAACCTCTGACGTTGTCGTTAGAGATCTGTGCAGATTATGCTATTAAAGTCACAGAGCATGTCAAACGGCCTGCTTTTAGCTTTTTAATGTCTGTTTATATGTTCCGATTCGCCCACGACAGTAAGCTTAAGAGGCTTGATTATTTATTAGACGGCAAGTAGGTACATATTCAATAGAGTAGAAATATTCTGCCCTGGCCTCGCTTATCGTACATAAGTAAATCTTACAACAAGTGAGAATTTATCGTCGAAAGGAAATAATGAGGCCAATTTGAAAGGCTTTAGTTGACAGATCTCAAACAAAAAAAACAAAGAGACTTAAAGCAAAACCATTAAGCTTCATAGCATTAAGTCCTGCATGTACATTTTTTGTGTAAAGTATAAATTAATACTTAAATCAATAAAAATACATACAGTCGAACGTAGAATCTCTTTCTTTTTTGAAGTCAGATAAAAAGTGAACGCAGATAATAAGCATAGCTTTTCAGTTTAGCCAACGCTCAGACTTTTCACTGATGTGTTGCGGCTGTACTGTCCAGTTATAACGCCCCTATCGCAATATTCACTCAATAACAGACTTCTCCAAAGAGCGGTTATTAGCGGTATTAACATACAAAAAGGATATTATTAATGGATGTTTGTGAAGCCGTCGGCGAGTAATTAATGTAACTTATCATTAAATGATTTTAACTTTGGATTAAGTCGCAGATTCTGCGTTCGTATGGTACAGTCTGCATCACAATCATAGAGAAACGAGGAATGAATAACTAACGCCAGAGTTTTATGAGCAAAACTTCGGATAAAAGAATAGCAAAATAAAATATTTCTATACTCTATTAAGCTGTGTTCCTGCTTGCCCGTGAGGTCCCAACTCAAGAATAAAACGACCCCATCTCTTCCCGTGGGTGCCGTAAGAGCCAGCTAAGGGAATATCTAAGGAATGGGCAGCCATCATGTCCTCGGTCTGCATTTATAATCTACTGCGATCTTCCAAGCGTGGTCTTGTTCTTCTCGTGTAGGCAAGTGGTCAGCCCTGCCCGCCTATAGCATGCGCACCGCGAGAAAACTTGTCATCACTTTTAGAGTAAGACACACATAGGCGCTACCATAGTCTTGTCACGATCTCACGAGATAAAGTGTCGAGAAAATTTTGTCCCGGTGCGCATGCTAGATCGTCTGGTGTAAGAATGTTTAGGCGCCCAAAGGCTCTTACGACAACAGCTGGGACCGACGGCCATATGAAGATCACGGTAGCGCTCAATTTTAAATACAACTTTTTGCTGTAGCGGTCACCCATCAAACTAGTGACCGCAGCGAACGTTGCTTAACTTTACCGATCGGTTAGATACGGCTAGTCGTGCTTCGCTATGAGCGCCACGCTTGGTGATTATGGCAACCTGCCTAATATGAGAGGCCTATGTTCAGCGAGCTATGCTCGGTGTTTCCCTGCGGGATAAGTTCCGGAACGAGGAGATCCGCAGGAGAACTAAAGTGACCGATATAGCTCTTAGAGTTAGTAAGTTGAAGTGGCAATGGGCAGGCCACATCGCTCGTAGAACTGACAACTGATGGGGAAGAAAGGTTCTCGAGTGGCGACCACGAACCGGAAGACGCAGCGTAGGCCGGCCCCCCACTCGGTGGACCGACGACCTGGTGAAAGCCGCGGGGAGCCGATGGATGCAGGAGGCGAGCAGCCGCTCAAGGTGGCGTGCTCTGGGGGAGGCCTATGTTCAGCAGTGGACGTCTTCAGGCTGTTAATGATGATGATGATGATGATGTTCAGCAGAGATGTACTACCTAGATTTTGATAAAGAAGATGATTATGGACAACAAAGTAACAAACATATGATGCCTGTTTTTCTAAAATTATTCGTGATATCATTCCCTAAGCGTTCTGCATCCAACATTACCTAGACAACGTCTTGCTGACCTTATTTTGCAATTAAGCATTGTCTTCACAATGGACAGATAAATCAAACGGGTTTGTAAGCGGGCCCAGTGTTCGTGACATTATGGCGCTCATTGCGTCGGTATTGCATTGTATTGCATTGCATTTCTATTTTAGTATTGATGGACCGGTATTGACAGCTAACAAAAACTTCAATGCAACTCGTTATAGGCTATAAAGCTGACACTACATTAAATTCTTGAGCAAGAATCTCACTAAAAAACTACCTATTAATACCTAATTAGCAAACTTTCAACAATGTTGCTCAGTACAATCATTCAAGATAATATTAAGTACGCATACTCTGCACTATTGGAATTCATTTTTTATTTTGTTATGTAATTATATTTTATTTAAAAGTAAACTAAGAAAGAATAAAGTTTGGCTGCATTAATATTAATGAATCCATTGAAAGTTTTAGTCGTGATATTTTGTGCGCTTTAGCGCTTATTATCTTAGCATTTTTATGAAGCTATTTTAATAAATCAGCTCTTTGTATCTAGCGCGGCTAGAAGAACGACAGAACAGATTTGGCTAATTTGTATATTTGAAAATGTCCCTAATAGTCTGACTAACAACTAGCTCGTCACGTAAAAAATATTAGGTTATAGAAAAGAATAACATATTCTGGAAAGTTATGAAATTCGGGAATACTAAAAGATTTGTTTATGGGTTTTTTATGAGTATTTACATTTACTCGATGCCATAAGCCACGCGTTTATACAAGCCAAGGTATGGAACAGACAACTCTGAAAATAAAATTCTTATCTTATGGCTTACGTCTACTATACTTGACAGAGCAACCGTTTTCAACAGTTAGCCTTTGTGGGGTCATCTCTCAATAAAATTAAAACCAGATAAAATTATTCAGAAATTTTAATTATCCCCAAAATACCTAAAAGCTCATATAAGTAAAATTCGCTGACATCTGATAATTATTATAATTTAATCGATTGAATCATGTAAATTATACCACAAAGTCGAACATAAAGAACGCCGGTAGCGAATACGATTTAATATAAACTATTATAAATTAAAAACTATTTAAAAGAAATAGTCTTACGTGGGAGCCCATTAATATAACAATTAATTACTTCGCAATCTGTTAAAACCGCCCACGCGTTATTTTAAAAACTTATCTCAATAATAATTATATTAATGGGCAAAACTAATACAATATCTAAACTGGAATAATTTATCTTATACCTACTAGGAGTTGAATATAAATAACAATTAATAAACATATTTAATTTATATCATGCACTTTTCCCTAACGGGTATTTTAAGTTTTTATCTCTTTTAATTTTTTAGGTTGGTGCTTATAGTCAATAGTACCTACTGTAGTCCCATATCCCAGCAGTGGAAACGTATTATACAAGGTGATTGGTTCGTAGACCGTAGCCTTTCAGGGTGTGCTTAAGCAGGTCTTGGGCTATCTTTTAAGCGTAACAAATTCGGCTATTTATTATTATTTTATAAATATTCAAAATTATGTGAAAATTGGAAAAATTCCCCGTGCTCGACCTTAAATCATTGATTACTGAAAGTATGGGTATTAGCTAATAAGTTTTGATTCTGATTACATAAAAGAAACTTTAATGAATATTTTTGGACACTTAGTGTGGGTTTTTTGATCGGTAGTTAAGGTAACCAATGGTTAAAAATGTTAACAAACTCTAACCAATGGTCAAAATTTGTTAGAACTTTTAACCATTGGTTACCTTAACTACGAATCAAAAACCCACCCTAAATCATAACTAACTATAGTTTTTTAAAACAGGGCTTAAACGTGAAACAATCTTTTCCTGAAAATTATAACCCGGCAAAAAAGTTGATTTATCTCAAAAAGTTGACTGAATCTTTTTTTCGGTGAATTGTTTTAAAAATACGTCCTTATCAATCACAGACCTAGGACATTTTTCCTAAATCTATGTTTTTAACGTCTTTCAAATGAGATACCGTTTATCAAAATATATTGATAGGTTCCAAAGATATTTACAACCAAAGATCTACCTCCTTTTCAACACACGATATCATCCATGTAAATACTTGGTATCACGATAAACATTAAGCGAAGTGAGAGACCACGTAGCTACAAACTTATATTTATGTATCAATTGACTCTCATTGAGGCACAGGCTCTACCGCACGAGTTAAAATTGGACAAAATACCGAGTAAATAACACTTAGGCCCGATTTCACCAACGTTTATTCCTAGTATAAGGCTATTCCTTACTCTTGGATACAGCTAATTGACAAATGAAATTACACAAAAAAGACGCCATTTTGATTGTATCCAAGGAATAAGTCTTATTCCTTCACAAAATTGGTGATATAAGGGCTATATTCGCGTAACTCGGTTGTTCTCGGAAAGTTATACCTGGAATAAAATTTATTCTAGTTTGGTGAAATCGGGCCTTAATAAGCTTAATTTATTGTTTAATAGTTCAAAACAACTGCAAAAACTGCTGCTGCTGTAATATTATTGCTAAATGTAGGAAATTGTAATTAATCATGCGCATTTTTATGGTTCTGTATTTGAGCTCTCTGTTTACAGTTTCGGGAGTTTTTATCATCTTAATCTAAGATTAGATGCAACAATGTAAAACCCTTCTCTACCTCCGATGTAATATCGTCGCTTGTTTAGCTTTTATCTACTTTCAAAGACGCGTCGAACTGTCTAATCAACGTATTTGTAGAAAAATGTCAGATACGTCACTTAGTCAAACAAGCGACGATATAGGGTAGACCCACGATCACCACCTCGAAAACGGCACCGTTTAAACAAGGCATATGCCTTGTTTTTGCTCTCATTCGCGTGTGACCGCGCCTAATGAAAGTGATGTAACTCACATATTATGGTTTACAACGCTATTACAGGGTACTATGGTTCATTATTAAAATAAAACAACCTCTTGTGGACTATTTTATATTGGCTGAAGTGACCATATCAGTGTAAGTAAACATTGGCACGGGGACACTTTTGACGTTTGATTTTCATAGAGACTGTGTGTGTGTAACTAAAGTATATTTGATTAAAGCTCTTCACCCACTAAATGCTTAGATTATGTGCTATTAGAATAGAAAGACCGGAACGAGGAGATCCGCAGGAGAACTAAAGTGACCGATATAGCTCTTAGAATTAGCAAGTTGAAATGGCAATGGGCAGGCCACATCGCCCGTAGAACTGACAACCGATGGGGAAAAAGGTTCTCGAGTGGCGACCACGAACCGGAAGACGCAGCGTAGGCCGGCCCTCCACTCGGTGGACAGATGATCTGATGAAAGCCGCGGGGAGCCGATGGATGCAGGAGGCGAGCAGCCGCTCAAGGTGGCACGCCCTGGGGGAGGCCTATGTTCAGCAGTGGACGTCTTCAGGCTGTTGATGAGGATGATGATGATGATGATGATGAAATAGATATAGAGCGAACTTTAATATCCCTCTTTCTTTGAGAAATCACCCCAAAAATATTAATTTTGTAGGTAGGTATAGATTTATAGGCAAGTTTTACACAGTCTAATATTCCCGCTTACTTACGTCCCGCTACTATTTTAGGGGCTTCCACATTTAGCCAGATTATGCATAGGTACCCAGTGTTCTAGATGCGAAACTTGTGGCGCCAACATTCCTCGCCCACGCTTGCCCTTGCCTTGGCGTTTATCTAGCCACTGCCTCTCACTTAGCTCTTGACATCAGCTTTTTTGTAACAGGTATTGTTTTGCAGTTTTTGGCATTTACTTAAAGTTGTATTTGACAGCAAGTTTTAAGCTCCTACTAAAAATTTACACTTAAAGTCCGTCTATTTATTTTATGAAGTTTCTTGCTTACTGCAGATAACAAATAGATGTTATTGTCAAGTTGAAGATTTTTAACATAAAAATGGTCTTAGTGCCAAGCAGAAAAGTCCCCGCAGTATTCTGAAGCAGTAATACAAAGCGTACAGGTGTACGTATTTAGTCTTAGGTATAGGTAGGCACTTACCGACTAAATAGATGACGCTCGTATAAGAAGTAGCTATTTTAAAGCTACTTAACCAAAGTAAAATGTGACTTTTTCGTGTGTATTTTCAGTTTTTCGTTTTGTTTAGCTTATGCCGCAATTACATTGCGCTAAATTCAGTCGCCTAGTTAGGATTCGGGAAAGGAAACTTACGTGCTACCCAGCCAGTTGTCTATTTAGGAACCGATTTAGGAAGGTGTAATAGCATTTAGTGATGACTAAATGCTTCTTAAACCGGTTTCTAATTGGACAACTAACTGGGTAGCAAGTAAGCTTTCTTACCCGAATCCTAACTATTACGCGACTGTATTTAGTGTACTTAATGTAATTGCCTTCCGTAGCACGGTAGCAGTTTATAACTGAGCGCTACCCCGCTTGGCATTTTTTGTAGGGGTCATCCTTCCTCGTAGTGACAACAGCGAACGTTGCTTAACTTTACCAATCGGCTTCACGATGAGATGCATCGACAATAACAAGGGAAGATTATATTCTATTGACCAAATTGTTCCTTCACCAACACGTCCCATTTACCGGACTGCGATAAGCAAAATCATTCACAAAGTCTGAATTGGAACATCGCATCCGACAATTTTAAACACCGACATTTGTATACACAAATGGGAAAAGCTTTATTTTAACTCCAAACGATAAATCCTGATATTGTTTATTAACGTACATAATAAATAACACGTAAATCTTTATCAAAAAGGTCGTTATTGTCCTGCAGTCTGTAGGACTCGTAATCATCTCAGATATAAATCATAGAGCACGCAATCCCGCACGAGCCCGTATTGTCTAATCGAGTTCTTGCGAACAATAATCCTATTTCAAAATTTAATGGGTATGTTATATTTCTTATAACTATGCTCGCAATTTACCATCTTTTCATGGGATTAGTACAAAATTCCCCATCGACTGCCCCCATCAATGGGATTTCTGAACTTTTGTCCATGCACTAACCCCACAGACGTGAAGTAGGTATTATACCTACTATCCTCCCAAACAGAAAAGGTATGCTTCATTACTGCATATTGCCGTGTAAACTCATTTTTACCATTAGTTATATTCTCAGGTAACTGAGGTGAATAGTTATTGTGCTATACGAGAGTTTGCATCTCGTGCCTTTGAATCTCTTGCTACGCTCACGATTCTAAGAAAGAATTACTCGCTACGGTCAAGATTCATTTCTAGAATCCTTTGCTTGCTCGGAATTCTAAATCTAAATCTAAGGGGGAATGTAAAGGCAAAAATCAACTTTGCTCTCTTGTTGCACTAATAGTGTTATGCTCGCGAGGTCTACTGTTCGCAAAACTTCTAGCTTTATGTTGGGAGTACGTCGACAAAACCTGAAGTACTACTATCCTACTACTATAATACTATTAGCACTAAGTAGTATTATTAAATAAGAAAATGTCTATTCAGAACTTTGACCAGTAGACCAGTAGTTTAGTTATCAGTTTATATGAACGGCGCGCCATCATAATCATCAATGACGAGGCGCTAGTTGGGAGGAAACTGTAAAGCCTTAAACACAGACGTGGAGTGACGCGTTTGTCTGCATTTTACAGAATCCATTTTGGAGAATGTGCCCAAGAACTTCACAGTCTTATTCCGGCGTCTCCATTCCACCACAGGACCACACGGCGAGGAGAGAGTTCCCATCTCTACGTTGTTGATTTAACTTTTGCACGTACGAAACGCTTTGCAGATTCCTTTATTGTGCGTGCGGCTAGGGAATGGAACTCACTCAGGTCTCGTCGTCGGTATTTCCATCCACGCGTCTTTAAATCAAGAGTAAATAGGTTATTTCTGGGTAGGCGTGCTCCACCTTCGACCTCATCATCACTTACCATCAGGTGAGATGTAGTCAAACGCTAACCTATTGAAAGTAAAAAAAAAACAGTAATAGTTTCTTATTCCAGTCTTAGACATAACAACTAGTTGTACCTAAACCTATACATATAAAAGAGGCACCCTGAGGCGGTTTATACTACTATTAACCCTAGTTAAATATAGGTGAATAGTAGTTTCGCTGAATATTCCATGAACATAATACTTTTCGCTGTACTTTGTATAATAATTTAATTTATAAGTCTAAGGGGTTTTCTAATTCGTCGTTAGAAACCCAATGGTCAAAAACTCTAAAAAATTCTAACCAATGGTCGTAATTTGTTAGAAATTTTAACCATTGGTTAGATTTTAACCTTAAGCCTTTAACATGTGACGATGTCATCCTCCTTCGTCATCGTTTCAGCTATTCACCTGCTTTCTTAGTTTTCGCATCAAATATTGGCCACTCATAATCTGGATTTAAATTCAAAATTAGAACATTAGTCACATTCTTTTCATTTTCCATACATTTTCGTCATTCTTCATTTAACCACCGAGGCGTACGGTTCTCGCTTGTGCTACACCAAATTTTAATATTCCTCTGTTTATACAATAATCAGTGCTCTATTCGAGCAGTTTTATTTTACGGCCGTTCGAGTCGAACGAGTCTACCATTTTATAATATATTCAGTGACTTCCAGGCCTTTAAACATACAAAATTATTGTTACATCTGTGAATAAACCCGTTCTCCCGAAGCCTACCGTTGTTATTTACAATAGTTCCGGATTTCCCAAACGTTACCTACGTGTTCCCGTGAGTGTCCTCCCCTTTCTGAGCTACCGGGAAGAAGCTTTGGGGGGACCTCCGGGACAAACATAGGCCAAACGCGTCTTTTTAACTAATCATACTGAAGAACCTATGAATTCTACAGACATGAAAAAAATATCACCAATAAGATCATTCTGCACCTGTACTTATCAATTGAACAAAATATTCGATTACTAGGTACATTATGAATAAAAAAAATACTTTTAGAACGCCTTTCCAGTCACACAGTGTACAATGCCGCGTAAAGGAAGATTGCGTCATTAAATATTTTTACACCCTCGGATAGGAAATTTAAAAATATACAAGCTCAATTGATCATTTTATTTTTAGAGCCAAAATTAAGTCTGTTTAGTAATATTTTGCGTTATTTTGCGGCGAGCCAAGGGCGAGGCCCTTGGCGGCGCGTGAGTTAGTCTGCCCCGGCATGTGCCAACGGGTGGACGCGCTGCTGTTTTATATAAAATATTTTAAATGTTTTTCTTATTTGTAAGAAAATTATCAATTAAACAGCCAATAAATAGGTATCGACTATACGAAAAAGTCAGTTTTAGAGCCATTTGATTAGTTCTTAGTGACTTTAATGTCAGTAAAAGTATTTGGAACAATAATAGATCGTATACACAGAAGGTCAGTATAGGTATTTTAAACTCTTTTGGCAGGGTAGGGTTCCAGTCGAACTAAATTAGCGTTAGGCCTCCCATACACGTTACATTTTATTGATCAATCTTTGGGATTGATCAATTTTATTGATCGTTTAGGGTTAGTATTGGTCAATGTTTTTCGGTTTACAGTATGGAGAAAACATTGACTTAAGTGGTCTCGTCAATTTTATTGATCAATAAAATTGAACGTGTTACCATCACCAGTTATGAGCTTCTTCAAAAATGGTTCGGTTTCATTACGTCGTAATAAATAATCACAGATGAGTACACGGTTCATTAGGTTTCTTTCAGTGAGCTCGTGAGAGACCCAAATATCGAGCTTTTTTGTGTACCCAGTTTTTTTCAAATGCTACGCAATGCTGTTCTTCAGCTACGTCGTAACTACTGATATGCCGCTTTTGCTCCACTTTTTTTTAAAAATGGCATCCATTTTATCCGTAATAGGGCGACCAGAGCGAGGTGCATCTTTGACATCAAAATGTCCGGATTGAAAACGCTTAAACCAAATTTGTGCTACTCTCACAGACACTGCACTAGGTCCATAAACATCGCAATTTTTTTTCGCGGCTTGCGTTTCATTTTTACCTTTTTTGTCATAGAATTAAAAAAAAACAGGAGTGAGTTTTGATTGACATCGAACTGACGTACAGCAATGGCGGACACCACAGAATTCCCACTAGTATAATTTTACAGCGCGTGCCCGCCTAGTTGTTTCTTGCTCCCACACAAGGTGCTGCCTGAATAAGAACGTCTCCCAAAATTTTGGGTAAATAATGGGTGATTGCGTTAGCTCTATCTATAGAGTAATTTACTTTGATACCTAAAAATTATGTTTTACCAGTGTTCATTGTTTCAAATTTATTGTAAAAACTAAAATGCAAGGTCAGGTGGGGTAAGTGAAACGAAGGAGTACCTAAGTGAAACCCTATCGTAATCAATAAATCACGCAGTTTAGCTCTATGCTATGTGGCGAAATGGTTTCAATGCTCTAACACACGCGTCACACAATCTTTCTGCTAGGTCATATAATAAAAAGAAATCTCTAAGTTTACAAAACACAACTCGGTTGATGCCATGAAGCAATTTAATAGTGTTTATGTACATTTTTACACAAAAAAATGCATGAAAGGGCGCGTAATGTGCGGTTAGTATTTGCAGTCACAGACGACACAGGTAATAAAATCAATCAAATACCTACTACATTACAAATGTCATTGTAAATGTCCGATGGGCGAAAATCGCGTATTTCACATCAACAGCTGGAAGACGTCTAGTGCTGAACACAGGCGTGCCCATAAAACGCCATTTTAGACGCTGATTATAGAGAGGTTAGAGGTTTGCCATAATCACCTCGCTTGGCAAATGGCTTGTCATCGCAGAAGATTATAATGTTCCAAAGAGAGTGCTACTGCCCATTCTCTGGATAGCCCCTTAGTCTGCTCTTAACGGCACCCACAGAAAGAGATGGAGATTCTGCGCTTATAAAGTGCTATAAAGATACTATGCAGCTATTATTATATAAGTAGGATAATAATTGCGGATAACAGATAATAAAAACAAAACTGTCTATTGACAGTTTTGTTTTTATTATCTGTTGTTGTTAGGTGACTATATTTAGTCACCTACAAAATAATCAAACCCCAATGTCAACCTACCGTCAGAATATTGAATCGGAACGTTTCTGTCAAAATCGTGAACCATTTTTAAAGTGATGTTTCATTCATGCAAATTGTATTTTTAGAAATTATTTTCTTGAAAAGTATTTATTGCCGTCATTTGCCATTTCAGATTAAGGCTTTCTATGTGTAAAAAATTAGCGTCCTAGCAGAATTCACAAAGTGGACAGATGTGCAAGTATGTTTCACTTACCCCCTCTGACCCTAAATATAAAATGATATATTTTACTTTATTTATTTATTTAAGCACAAAACAAATTACAATCGAAAAAATAAGTGAAATCAAGCAAATAATTAGCTACTATACCTACAATAAGATTTATTCCGACTTATAAACTATTTGCAAATCAACATGGTACCTAGCTGGTTTTATGGGAAATTAAAAAGCATAAACTGGCAGTACCTTGACAATGAAATTTTTTGGTTATGTTTGGTTATTTTATTCATGAATTAATCATTTAGCTGTTTTTCTGTTAAGCTGAGGACCTGTTATTACATGAAATGTAACGTATTTATATTTTTCACAATAAACTCTTCTAAAAGGGAAAATAGACAAAATAATGTCTACTTACTTGTGAAATATTATTCCTTCATGTTTACGCCTCAGTACGACTTCTGCTGCATAAAATGCTGCATTCACCTACTGCACACACATTATTTCTCAAATATTTATTGCGTTAATCACTATTTCAATTGGATTATTTCACAAGAAACCACAATATTAAAAAAAAATTGTTAACCTGTTTGGCTTAGATCAAACGAAGCCAAATAAAAAACCCGGTAACGGTGACAAGGACCAAAGATATTGCGTTCATCTTTTTTTTGCTTAGTACCGAACGTATAGCACTATCTTTGTTGTCCATGAATGACGTCATATACTTCTGGGCCCTGGCGGACACCTAAACATGTGTGATGGATTAAAAAATTGCCATGTGAAGAAAATTACCCGAAACCGGCAAAAAAAAAAGATCTGACGTTGGTGTGACTTTTTGTATGACCAAAAAGCTACGCGATCTTGTAACAGAGTAGTCAAAATTTAATAACTTATGTCATTTTATTTTTCATCCCTCAGGGTTAGTCCTATTTGAATTTGTAAAAAACTATTACGACATAAATATATATATACTTTTACACGCTATTAATGCTATATTTGCTCCGTTTCAGTATGAAAATGGAACCCGTATAGGATTATTTTGTTGTGTATCTGTCTGTCCATATTAGATTCAACTTATAGGATACCTACCTACTTTACGATGACCTAGAGCTGGTGTGCATTATTTATCGTACAGGCTTAGAGTCAGATGTTGCCAAAAGATTACTAAATTTTTAATCCTAGCGGTAATTTCATGGTGTGCGATAGTACGGCGAGCTTCGGCAGTGCAGTCCTTGCAGTTATACCTGCGCGATGTAATCCATACACTACAATAAAACATCGTCAGCAACGAAGTTGACGCCACTCTATATTATCCTTTATGCTATAGGGGAGAGGAAGGGAGAGCGAAAAAGATAGGGTAAAAGGATGAATGTATGATGGTAAACAGAGGCGCACCTGCGTCCATTGAGGCTTTTCCTCTCCCATTTCTTTCTTCCTTTGGATAGGGCTAGGGCGTAAAACTAACTAACCGGGTCGGGTCTGTTAGTCAGTCAATAAAACTGTTTATTTCGCACAAAGAATTATAGCCAGGCTTTTGCTGAAAATGTTTTATGAACACATCACTCGTATTTTTCTACTTTAATTTTGAAATGAAACTTGCATCTTCCATTATGTATATTTGTTATTTATTATACAAACTTCCAATACTAGTAAGTGTCATATGTCTTGACGCCACTGCTGCTCAACGGGAATTAACTGCTTTTTCGACATTTTCGTAATGGCTGGACTCCCCAGCAAACTCAATTTTCTTCGAGCGGAACCATCCATGATTGGCTGATGGTACCAACACTACCAACCTATCAAGTATCAACCAATCATGGCCTTTCTGACAGTTTGCCAACCAAAAAAGTCAAAAACACGTCTTAATTTGTAAAAGTAAGTATCTATTAATACATTTCATGACACTTTACTTTTTCTACGTTATAGAAAACCTGCCCAAATATGCACGATTAGTAGGTCCATTACAGGTAAAATGTTTATTAACCTGAAAAAGACCAACACATGCATAATATGCATAATGGAAATATGCATTTGCATATAGTCAGTTCTCTAATTATGATCAATATAGGTGAATAGCTTGTATTCGAACACAATTTCGTCATTCTCCCATACTTCCGGGTAATTTGCAAGTTTGATTGTTGGCAACACTAAGCTGGTTTTGTGTATTGATTGCATCTCAATAATTTTATCGAAAAAGCAAAAAATTAGTGGAATAATAACAAGCTTACTTGTGAAAAGTGATCCCTTGAGTTTTTTTTATCAAACTACTATGATTCCGACAACTTTTCGCAACGCAAGACAGCATTTTATAATTTTTTTTCTAAGCGTCTTGGGCGACGTCCATAGCAGTAATGGCAGGCGATAGACTTCCTATGATGTGAGTGTGTGCGTGTCCGCTTGTACTTATTAGCGTTCAGACTTCCTAAGGGTACCTCGGTTCGGGATCAATTGGGACTCCATCCTTCTTTTTTTATTAGGTCCATGTTTTTTGTAGTAAAATTTTAAAATGTATGGAGTTTCTTCATTAGATTCACTCATCTTCACAGTACGAAAAACAAATAAAAATCACACATTTTCCTAATTTGAATATGGAAATATCTTCTTTAAAATTTAAACTTTTAATGATAAAACCAGCCAGATACAAATAGTACAGCCAAAGAAATTTTATTACAAGTTCATACTTACTATAATGCGAAAAGACTTTTTCCCCAACCTAATAATATGAGTTAAAGTCACAAAAGTTTAAAAAGTGTTACGATTGATTGTATTTTGTAAAATATATTTTAAATCTTGCTTAATTTTATTTAATGCAAGCCTCCAAAATAATATTTTTTTATGTATACTTAGATACTTTTTTTGATTGTAAATACATACACAGAATACAATACAACACCCAGCACCAGAACAAACATCTATGTTCATCACACAAATGTTTGTCCCAGGTGGGAATTGAACCCACAACCTATAGTTCAGAAGGCAGAGCCATTACCAACTGAGCTATCAAGGCCATCAAAATGGAGCCCTCAAAAAAAATTTCTATACATTATCTTCAATGTACAGATTTGGACCTGTTACAGTTTTATTATAAGTAATATAGATAGATATATTATATAAGTAATAAACCGGGCACCATAATATTATTATAATAGGTAGATATATTTTTCACGGAGTTTCATCTGGAATTGTTTATCTTTGACAAACTCTAGCTCATTGTCAAACCTGCGAGTGTGGCGCCCCAGGTGGCTCTTATTAATAACTTTGTGTCCAACGCTCAAGGTCATTGGCGTATGTTAAGCTCTTAACTACTGATCCAAAATCCCACCCTTAGATATAGCTCTGAGCGATAAGTCCTCCTAATGTAACAAGTATGACTTAGTTAAGTTTTTCTTTTTGTTAATTCACATCAGCTGAAAGATGTCCACTGCTGAGCATAGGCCTCCCCCTAAAACGCCACTTTGGATGCTTATCATTCGGGGCGATTTGCCATAATCAAAACGCTTGGCAGGTGGCTTGGTGATCGCAGAAGATTTTAATGTACCTAATGTGATCTCTGTAGTATAAATAATGTTTATGTTTATTGTAATAAGAACAGTTCCATACACCAATAACAAACACAAATCCTATCCTATCCTACTAATATTATAAATGTGAAAGTGTGAGTGTGTGAATGTTTGTTACCTTATATCTCCGTAAATACTGAACCGATTTTAATGAAATTTTGAATGCAGGTAGTTTTTACGCTGCATTAAATAGCTGCTAATAGCTGGATTATATAGGGTATTTTATTATCAGCGGGTAACACCGCGGGCGCAACTAGTTAATTGTAACATTTCTTAAATTCACATTATAATAATTATAGTCTTAAGTTAAATATAAAATATCGGATAAACGTTAAAATTTATAATAAAAATTAAACCTAATAATAACCCACTACGTTGTCCAATTTCAATGTGATTTAAATCATACATTCTCACAATAGGTCAAGCATACAGATTAAACTGTCAAACGTCATCCAAACGTCAAAGACGATGTCAAAATCAGGAATCCGGAAACCGGACGCTATAACAGTGATCGTAGCAAAGTTTTATCAAAATCGATTCTGCGGGTTTGGAGTGAAGCCCAAACAGATAAAAGATAGTCAAAAGAAAATATATTCTAAATGTAAAAAAATTACCTTTATCAAGTGAGTTTGAATTTGGGGTATTATCCCGAAAGGGGGGGACTGGGACCATGATAGCCGACAAGTTGTGAGAGCCTTACTTGAAACTGCGTGTTTCCAAACTTCCATACTAAAAAATAAATCCACTCACAAAATTGCACGTGCGATCGCTACGAGAGTTAACAAGATACTATAAATTCATTTTTAAACACAGGTCGTTAAACCAATTTAAAAGCATTCGGTCAAGGACGAAGTTCAACCACCCAGCTGCGCTAGGGCTATCTTCAAACGTAAACTTTCCAAAAAATATAAATGCCTACCATTAATTTAGAAAAGTCGTAGAAGAAACATTGTCTACCTTGAGGAGTAGATTTACCCCCTTTCGGGATAATACCCCAATTTACTCACCTTGTATTTTACAGAGGTTGGGCTAGTCACATGCTAGTCACGTCGATATATCGGATCCTTTTGATAGAAAGAAAGTTCGCCATTCGAACATAATGGAGATTGATGCCCACTAATAGCAATATAATGATGTAGGTATCAAACGATAAAATCTCTTTGGGCAAAGATAAAAGCATTCCGGCATTCCAAAGGTATGGTTATGATCTAATAACAACTGAATATGTGGCCAAACAATGTTTGCGTTGTGAGTGGCCATAATATTTTAATTGTTATCAGAGGTTATAAAAAACAATTAACGGAATGATCGATATCACAAGAGTAAGGTATACACTTCACTAGGTGGTAGGACTTTTCTGCAAATTTCGTCTAGGTAGGTACCACCGCTTTGCCAGTTATTCTGCCGCCAAGCAGTAGTGTGCAAGCACTATTGTGTTCCGGTTTGCAGGGCATTGTAGTTAGTGAAATTACTGGGCAAACGAGACATTATGATCTGATCACAGTCTAGTTATCTAATTAATATACAAAGTGTGAAGTCTTAGTATGACGTGCGCAGTGCAGTGTCCCGCAAAACTATATTAATTTAGAGTTCCGTGTGATACTGCAATCTGTTATGGGCAGCCGTGGCGCTTAACATCAGGTGAACGACTAGCTCGTCACGTCATTCATTTACATAAAAAAAACTGTAATCTTGTCAGAGAAAATGATGTCTTCAAAATAGGTCAACCAAAGCACAGATAATATAATGCTATACTAGGCTCAGACTGTATCTTTCTGGACATGCTTGAACAGGACTTGGTTATTTTTTCAGTATTTTTTTTCTATTTATTTAAAATATTGGGAAAATTGAATATTTTCCCGTTTTGAAAAGCTGGCTGACCTACAGACAACGTACCTACTGCCTAAACCGCTGTAGTTACCTAGAGACTTTTTAATATTTGGAGACTATCCTCTTTCTAAGAAAGGGTTTTTGAAAACTATATCCCTGAAAGGATTAAATGGGGTGTCATAATTCTCAAAAACTCAAAGCTCAACGCAAGAGGCAGCGTATCCAGTATGCGCAGGTACCTATACAATTCGTCAAATAACAAGTTTAACTGCTATCTGTAATAAATAGGGCTATATAGACGTAAAATTGTTAACACGTTACACGTCCCAATACTTATTACAAACAAGATATTCAGGTTGGAAATGCAGATTTAAGTTTATATTTATATTGGCCTAACAGTTTACAGCTCATAGAATTTTGGGCAAGAGGTGTGAAAAATAGCTCTTTTCAAGTTGACAGACCGGCTAGGTTAGGGCAATAAAGAAGCATTGACAGTTTTGGACACTAATTTGAAATCTCTGTTTTTAAAATTCAAATAGTTAACTCGGTATTTAGCCACTGCTGTTGAATAAAATGTATTATATTTTATTATTATTTAAAAACCTTATAATATCTAAACTATTATTGTTATCTACCTCTTATTATCATTTTTTATTTTGGGTAATCTTTTTTTTTTCTTTTTTCAACCAGCACTACCACTCGTTCCACACTACACAAAGGTTAACTGGAAGAAAATGCTACTTAGCATTAAGTTCGCCTATGTACTTGATTATCTTGTGCAATAAAGCATTTTCTATCTCTATCTATCTAATACCCGATTACCCGGCAAATAAAAATTTCCTTAGTGAAAGTGGCTAAATACCGAGTACCACGAGGCGCTTCGAATATTATAGTAAAAAAATTACCCCAAGATAACAAGATTTATACCAAGCAAATAGCTGTTCAGCTGTATTCTCCAGTTTCAGTATTAGCAGTAAAGATCAGATACATATGTGACTATGTTTTCTTATAAATTCCTTATACTCCGCACCAGACTAAACAATATCCGATATTTGTCAACATAATGTCACATGAATCCTCTGCGGAATAAGCTTTCCTATTTCACTGCGAAAAATATTTGTGAGCAGAAAAATACAATGCTGACAAAATGTACTTTCAATCATGTTCATTCTATGGTAATAGGTATGTACCTAATAAGCTGGTTTATGTAAAATTATATAGTTAATATTTTGAAAGTAGTTATTATATCAATCTTCTATTATATAATATAAAAGGCTTTGTCCTGACTGACTGACAGACAACGCACAGCCCAAACCGCTGAACATATAGACTTGAAATTTGGAGAGGCTACCTTTTATGATGTAAGCGCGTGCTAAGAAAGGATTATTGAATATTTAACCCCTAAGTGGGCGAAAAGGGTAAAAAACGTTTATATGAAAAACCTACATTTCGTGACGTATCGTTTTGAAACTTAACACAAGCAAACAAGTATAAAAATAAAAAAATTGGTACCTTTTATTTTTTCAAAATTCAACACTTACAGGGTTAAAAAAATTGTTGAAGTTTGTATGAAAATTTCAAAAAAAATTACCGTATCATATTGAAATTTAGAATGTGTAAAGAACATACAAAATAAATAGATACGGGTCACGGGAATTTTTGAATTTCATCTCTTAAAGGGGTAAAAATACAGGACAAAGTCCCATCGTAAGACGCTCGCGCAGCCTAAACCGCTGAAACTAAAATCATGAAATTTAGAAGATACATTGATTTGAAATAGTGTAGGGGTGCACTAAAAGGGCAGTTTTATCCCGGGAAAATAAACGGTTCCTGAGGGAAAGTCCACGCGGGCGAAGCCGTGGGTGAAAGCTAGTCATCATATAATAATACAGCTATGCACTATTTTTTCTCGAAGTCAAAGCGTGCCACTATTGCACTTTCTATTTCAATCACATCGTCGCTTCCCATCCGGTGAGATTATAGTCAAATGCTACTCTAGTCATTAATAAACGAATTGCTACCTTTTACTAAAAATAACTGGTTAAATATTTACCAAAAGGAACAAAAAGAAACTAGGCACTTTTGTGTTCAAGCGTGCGTAGAAAGAAGCGTGAGACTTCATAAAAAATTCAACGTTCCGACATTGTGACTTTGAGAGTTTGGGAGGTACAGGAATTCAGTATTTCATTCCGTGGTGTGGTGGTTGAGCACGTCGGCTCATAACCCGGAGGCGGCGGGTTTGATTCCTGCAGCAAGACAAGTGTTTGTGCACAAGAAAAAAGCGCAAATACTTGTTCTATGTCTGGGTGTCGTGGGACCATGGTCCTCGTATTTCCTGGGTCCCTAGATACAGGGAATACTAGTTAGGGTCCAGGATCTGTGTATGTGATATATTTTTGCAATTCAACGAAGCAATGCTGCCAGCATGTTGGGTACGCTACCCACAGGTAGTCAGCTAGAGCATTAGGACTGTCTATAGGCCATCGCGGCTAGTATAAATGTTCTTTGTAGTAGATAGTGTAGCTAGTTTACTAGTTTTTAGTATTGTAGTAGTTAATTTAAAGAATAAAATCACATTGCCCGATAAAAAAATATATGTGATCGTTGGGCGTTATTTATTTATTTCAATCAATAATTTGATCTTTTTGGGTCTTTTTTTGGGAGTGTGGCGCTTCACCCTTACACCACTATGCACTACTGCAACCTACAGTTTGCACAAATAAGTATTTATTCTGTACTACAGCACAGATTACTAAATATAAATAAATAAATATAAATAAATATGTGTGGACATTTCACACAGCGTCATCTAGCCCCAAACTAAGCATAGCTTGTACTATGGAAACCAGACAACTGATAGAATACTTAGATACTTTTTGTTTGTAAATACATACATAGGATACATATAACACCCAGACACAGAACAAACATCAATGTTCATCACATAAACGTTTGTCCTGAGTGGGAATCGAACCCACAGCCTATAGTTCAGAAGGCAGAGCTACTACCAACTGAGCTAACAGGCCAGTCAAAATATTATGTTACCACGTAAACTACAGTAACAAACCTAGAAACTCTAGGTACTATTTTACTGAAAATTGAAACTGGACGTAGTGTAAATCAGATTTATTTATTTATTTATTTATTTATTTATGCACAAAACAAATTACAATCGAAAAAATATTAAGGTACAAAACATCGTTTAGGTCTGGATTATAATTCAAAATTATGTGCAAACAGCTAAACAAGTAAAATCGATCATAACAAGCGGACAATGCTCGAGGTTAAACAACTTAAATAAAAATAAAAATAAAACTCAAGTGGCTTACAGCTCACCTCCACCCACAACTAAAGTTGTGGCACACCATAGAATAATACTATTATGACTAACGTGATTGGGAAGAATAATTCGGATGCAGCAGTGCCGCTGTACCCGAATCATCCGGTTTAGGATAGAGGATATCCTTTAAGGATTTTGTGTATTTACCATAAAGATTAATAATGTCAAGCTCAAAATGTTTTATTGCTAATTCAAACTAACAACACTACCAACTGTAACCACCACCACTAGTGTGTACCACTACTAACTGTATATATAACAATACTTAGTGTTCTCTGATATTTCAGCTCCGGGCTATTTTCGTAACAGAATATATCCAATTAAATCATAGCCAGGAATTTAGTAAAATAATATCTTAACGGAAATATTGAGTTCTGAGCTTTTCCTTAATAAATACTGTAATATCATGCTTTGAGGAAATTTAGTTTTTATTGTTAATAATGTTTAATGGCTTTAACAGCAGCATGTGGTATTTACAATTGAGCGCTACGGTGCTTCGGAGGGGCACTTTAAGCCGTCGGTCCCGGCTGTTGTCGTAAGACAATAGTCATTAAGCCAAGTGAGAAACCTTTGGGCGGCCTGAAAATTCTGACACCAGGGCTGACCACTTGCGAGAAGAAGAAGAAGAATGGCTTTAACCATTATGGTATGTCAGCACCATTGTACCTTATTTTATACGTACCTATAATACGTACTTGTAATTCGTAAGCAAAGACGTCTCACTCACTTATGGAAAAACATACCAAACAACGAAATTGCATGATAGGTAGTTCTCGAAGAGATGAGACGTAGGTAATACCTGACGGACTTCTAACAACATAATACATTATTTATATATATATACGACATCAAAGGCTAATTTAATGTCCAGCTGCTTGTGCACCCTCAGACACGCCCGGTGCCCGATTGTATCCGAGCATAAGCAAATTAGAAGGCAGCCGCTCACCGCACCGTCAGACCAATTGACGATCATATCTGATTTTCTTGGTAGCGCAAACTTATAGACAGGGGCGGTCAAAGTGGAGAGTAGAGGGCCAGTGAAATCAAATTCTATAGGAACATGACTTAAGTGTCACCTACAGTGTCGCATTTGACTTTGAAATGAGGGGGAGTTTCTTTGAAACAACAGATTTCATTAAGTACAATCAGTTTTTCTACAGATGACTGAACAGGTCCCAATCTACGTATTCTGTGCCCAAACGGATCCCACCAAAACCCATTCACATTTAAAAAAATATTCATCGGTCCCTAAGATCAATTAAGTCAGATCTAGTCCTACATCAAAAACGGATTTGAATTTATACATCAGCAAAAAAACTCTGAAGTAAACCTTGAAGTGTTAGTAGTCTTGAATTAAAGTATTTATACGCCTCTCCATATAGAAACCCTATTGTTGAGCGAGTCCATTTTGTGCGATAATGGAGTATAGAGATTTATTTAAATGTTTATATTCGTGTAATGAACTGCGGCCTTAAGCCTATCGGTCCGGACCGGACCAAAGCCTCACTTTCTCCATACCCTGTCAACTTGTACTTATACAAACTTGAGGTCAAGAGCTTCTAGGTCAACCCTAGCTGCCTCTCTGTATGCTACGACATTCCTGCCCTAAATACGACCACCGGAGTCAATTGCGACTATGTTTGCGGCTAGTAATTTGTAACCGGACACTGCCCGGCCTAGATTTTAAATGGAAAAGTGATATACCTTAAAATATGTAGCGACAAATTAAGCAAATTTCAAAGTAAATTGGGTATAATGTTTATAAACCCTATAATAAGATAGTAGATTAACACATACCCTTTTACTAATAAACATTGCGTAGCGGAGGAATAGTTGTTTAGTGTGGTTTCTCTCTAAAGAGTTTGAAATGAGCAAAGATAAAGCAAGAGAAAACACTAGAGCTGTAGCAAACCGTATGTATTGGGTACTGAGTAACGGGTGCGCCATCTAGTACCGAGTAATGAATCGTTACTCACGAATGCATTTCGTTACTCGCATTTTTCGTAGTATGGGTACTTTCACTGTTTCACGTACGCAATGCTACTCGATTCGTTGCTCTAACATAACAAAGCAAGCTATGAGGTAACGAGTAACGTAACGATACGATAGTAACGAGTACTAAATGTTATAGTAACATAGAATACATACGGGTACGCTATTTTCGTTACTTTTACACCTCTAGAAAATACTAAGCTTAGTAGCTATTCCACTGTTATGCAGTGTTTATTAGTGGGACATACGATACGCCCTACAAGTGCACCGAGACCGAGTAACGTAAGTTCACGTACGTTCCTTTTACGTTAATTTGTAAGTTTATTATCATTTATACGTTCCCACCGCTGGGACATGGACCTTCTCTCACAAGCAGAGAGTAGGCCCTAATCCATCACCGTCCAAATGCTACTTGATGCATGACACACCTCCTCGAATTTTGTGATTCTTGAAAAAGCCGGTTTTCTCACGATGTTCGCCTTCAGCGTTGTAAAAGCGAGTGCAAATTCTACACATAATTGTAGTTAACTTGAAAAGTCATTGGCGGAGCAGCGGTTTTTGAACCAGGCCGTGATTAATATTATTTCTCACCTAGAACGAAGGGATGTTGCATGTGCAATAGAAAAATCGAAACAAGAACGTGACCATCGACATCCACTCTACGGACGAACGCCCCCACGCGCTCGGTTAAGAAGCCGTAAAAGCTTCTTACGCGTAACATCAGCCATTGAAGACCATCCAGACACTCCTGGCTTTCCCACACAGGAACAGTTGCCGCCAGGGCGTGATCTCTCATGGCCAGTCTGAAAGTCAATCAACCGACTTCGGACTCAAGTTGGTCGTTGCAGATACTAAATGTGCAAGTGGGGCTATCGAGACCCCACACAAACTCAATGCGACTGCGGCGTCGCCATCCAAACAATGTACCACTTGCTTGTGTGTCCCTCGTGTCCTACCACCTGCACAAGCGACAACCTTCAAAACGCCACGGACGACGGAGTAAAGGTGGCAAAATTTTGGTCTTTATTTATTTGAGGTATATTTTACGTTGTTGCCCATTGTTGTTGTTGCGTTGTTGCGTGTCAATACACGCAAGAAGAAGAAGACCTAGAACACAGATTAAAACATTCAGTAGCAAACCATTTGCCTTTGCTAAGATACAGTCTTTACTAGGTGGTAGGACTTTTCTGCAAAGTTCGTCTAGGTAGGTACCACCGCTTTGCCAGTTATTCTGCCGCCAAGCAGTAGTGTGCAAGCACTGCTGTGTTCCGGTTTGAAGGGCATTGTAGCTAGTGAAATTACTGGGCAAATGAGACTTTATGATCTGATCACTCAGTCTAGTCTATCTATCTATCTATCTATCTAGTAATCTGATTACTAGACTGGGTGATGTCTCAGGATGACGTGCGCAGTGCAGTGTCACGCGAAACTTTATTGTTTTAAAGTTCCGGGTGACACTACAACTGTTATGGGCGGCCGTGTCACTTAACATCAGGTGAACGACTTGCTCGTCACGTCATTCAATCACATTAAAAAAAAAAAAAAGTTTAGTAGCTGCTGTACACCGTAGTCCCAATTTAATCCTTAACTTCACTTCCATCCGAAGGTTGTCTGAGAGAGATCGCTTTAAGCGATTACCGTCCAGCATGTTCCTTTGTGTAAGCATTTTAATTTTGGTGTACAATAAAGAGTCTACCTATCTATCTGCAATACATAGTACCTACCGTTTTCTATTACACATTGAAACAATACGAGAGAATTTTATAAAAATGTCGCTGTTATACTTACACGAATTAAATTAAACGAAATACGAATTGACGAAGTGTGTACCTGCATTATTATCCTTCTTTTATTCTTTTAGTCTGAGTTTACCATTTGTATCGTCTGTCTCTGACGATACGTGAGCGGATTAAAAAGAAATTGCATTCATTGTGAGAGAATGTTGTCTCAGAATGTTCAAGTCAGATTGTAGGAATTTTCCTCCTGCGTTTTTATGACTATATAAAATTACTGTATCCCTATCCCAACACCCTATTAATATATAAAAGTGAAACATCTGTTTTTATTGCTTTTGTTTTTTGTGTGGATTTCATACCAAAACAGCTCGACTGATTTGGATGACATTTTACACAGATGCTAAAACTCTAATTATTTATTTATTACCAGTACCTAGCTCATTCATACATAAGAAAAATAAAAATGGTCCATTTATACACACGTTAGGACCCGATTACCAAAACATTCCACCAATGTAACATCAATGTAAGCGAAAAAGACTTGGATAATATAATGAGACTCATCAGGGCTCAGGCCTTTTAACTGAAACCATATATCTGTAAGCTGGCAAAGCCTCGCGAGCAGAGCTTGGTTATTGTTATTATAATACGGGATCATCGTTAACTTCACGTTTAACGTGCCGACGTAAATGTCATTCGTCCATAGGGATAATAGAGCGAGAGCTGGCGGTCGTTTTCCCTACGGTGTTTTATAACAGTTTTTTATCTTGATTCGTTTAGGGGCTTTTACCCATTTTGGTATGCGTAAGTAATAATAGGAACATTCTTAGATAAGGTAATTTTTCCAGATAAAATTCGCAATTGAAGTTTGGGTGGACTCCATTGGATACAACATTTTACTTGTAAGATTGAAATTAAATTATACGATCGCGCTTTTATAGTATTGTTTCTATCGATAGAAATTGTACAGGTCAAAATTGATTATTTAACAACAAAGCTTACGTTACCTACCCCTTTAAATTCCAAAAATTTCAGAAATATTTTATTGTTCTCTCATACAACACATTATATACACAATTGTAAACTTAAAAATAAACATAATCGCTAAGCCAGCATTGAAGTTGATTAACATTGTAAAATTACAATGTTGACATTTAAGAAATTTCTTGAAAATTTAATTGGATTGAAACCAAAGATGCATGATCACCTCGCTGTGTAGAAGTCAAACCTTGCATAGTATGTAGTCATATGTTCTTACAGTTATATGAAAAAAATCTTGCTTCAGAGTAGCAAAGTGAAGTAAGCGCCGATGCCTCTCCGCCTATTATCGTGTAAGCCCCAACATAAATGACAGCCGTTTTGTAAAATATACGAGTGTGAATCGCCACATTTGTGTCGATAGCAATATTATTAGCAATCATAGAATTCAATGTATAATCTTCATAACTAAATTAATTAAAAAATTAAAAATAATCTCGTGATGTATTTGGCTACTTTTTGCCCACAAACACAAACATTCTGTATTGGGAGAATAGTTATTTCGTGTTTTGTTTATTTCTATCAAGTTTAAAACAAGCAAAGATAAAACACAGGTAACCAATGGTTAAAAACTCTAACAAATTTTGACCATTGGTTAGAATTTGTTAGCACTTTTAACCATTGGTTACCTTAACTATGGATCGAAAAACCCACCCTAAATAGTAAGCTATTCCGCTGTTATGCAGTGTTCATATTAATAAGGGGGACTATGGGGCCAATTTTAAAGGCTTTAGTTGACAGATCTAAAACTTCTAAAACTGTTGCTGTCCTTGTCAAATAGACGGCAATGTAAGAGACGGATATATTTTTAGTATTTTAAGGACTGTCAACTAAAGCCTTCTAAATCGGGCCTTATGTATGTGTATAAGTAGGTATGTAAGTAAACAAAAAATTATATGGTACAGTAGACGGGGACTCATTGGATTACAATATCTGAGAACGAATATCAGTGAGTTATAGGTAGTATAACATAATTGAAACTAACTTTAGAAGTATTTCTTCCAAATTATGTTTTTAAAATTCATTTTGAACGAGTCAGACTTTTATCACCTTTGAAAGGATTATTTTATTACTAAGCTGTAAAAAGTTTTACTGTCCAACACCTTGTTACGACGTCCTGAGGAATTGGCTTATGTCATAGGTCAAAGAGGAGAACCATATTTTTTACAGAAATGTGAAGTCGCAACGTTGAAAAAATGCTGTTTGCAAAATTTTATTGACCGCGTGAGTGTTTGTGCCGGTTTAATTAAATAATAGTATTGTTGGTAGCTTTTGACTGGTATTAAAAAAGCTTTGGAATTGAGTTAATAATTTACAAAATGGGTCATTAAGGCACAATAAAAGGATTGCAATAAAGGTAACGACTTCTTTAAAGCAACTGCGATACCTCGCATTTCAGTTTTCTGAGAACGAATCTCTTTAACTCTTTATTAGGTGTGAGTGCAGGTTTTAATGAGAAAATTATATTCAGTGTAAACACGAGCTACTTACAATTTTGAATACACATTATTTTATTTTATTTTGCAAAAAGGGGAAATCATGATCTGGTCTTTTATTTAGCGGGCTAATTCTGCTGATCTCTACCGACCTTTACAGCGTCCCCGGGCGGACTACAACGTCACCGGGCGGATATCGTAGCAGATCTTACGATAATTTTCCTATGCTTGACGCTTTTCCTTGATGACGAACATAAGCCAGAACTATTGTTTTTTTCTCTAATCTGTGGCCAGAACCATGTCAGTAGCCCATAACAAAACAAATGACAGGCAACAAATCATCATCTGAATACTTTGTTATTCTTACAACTCAAAAATAAAAAAAATCGTACAGGAATTTTATTTTAATAATAAAGAGTAGTAAATAATTTTTCGATATCAAACAATGATTGCATTAGTCGAGTATCGGGAGAACGAGTTTTCTTTACTAAATTAACGTTTTGTCTTTTGGCCGCAGAATAAATAATTTTACTAGGTACCGTATTGTTACTATTTCAAAGGATATCTTTACTGGTCTAAAATGAAGTTTAAAATTTAATAAAATAAGACCATTGTATAAAACACTAATTTTTAATTTCTTATTGTGGTAACCCTAAAAACGCTTGGACCCTAATACGGCGCTCACAGCGACATAATTAAGTTCTATTATTCGCAACATTGTGGAGAAAACATGTGGTTGTAAGATCTGAGATATTCCGATAAGACACGATTATTACATTCTAAAGAGAATTGGAATTTAATTACAGTAAAATGAGAGGAATTTGGCATTTTTCCAGTGTTTTTAAGCCAATGTTTAGAGCCTGTAAATAAGCCAAAAATATTTGGGATTCCAGTATAATCAGCATCTATAGGACAACAGTGACATGAAAAGAACAAGCAAATATTTTGGTCTATAATAAGTACCGAGCTTTTGTAATTAGAGAATTCTACAAAGGTACTGTTTTGAGCACCATAAAACAGAATTTTAAACCGTGCATTCCTAAGGATCCTATCCTGCGGCAAAACTAGTGCAATTTAAAACTTAAGTACTAAAATATGTTATATTTTTGTAATATCGACGTAGTATTGCCAGGAGCAAATAGGGCGGGCCCAATAAGGCCCTTCTTAATGTCCGTTTATTACTAGTCTTGCTACACGTAATGTTTGGCTATCTTTTACATAAACGGTTCTTCCTTTAGACTGAAACAGGTTCTGAGGAATGTTCGTCGCAAGTTGCAGTAAGTATTTACTCGAGTTTTTTGCTCTTGGATTTTTAATTAGGATTCTAACGAAAAGCTGAAATGATTATTTCATTACTAAATTTATATTAAGTTGCATTACACTGCTCTGATCTCAAAATGTAATTGTTTACCGTTACTTCTGCTAATATGGCAAATGCCATGCTGATGATTCCAACTCATATATATAATGACTAAATTAATGAATCTCAGTGAAGCCACCAAAAAAAGTATTTTTTTTTTTTAGATAAAATGTTCCATGAGAATGCACTTTTGTGTATATCTTTCAGTAATGTCAAACTTTTTCAATGAACTACTACTTACATACATTACCTATATTTAAATACATTCCCATAAATTGCCTCAAACAGCGTTTCGAATAAACCACCGGCTGTGTCAAATAACTCTGCAATAAACACCAAGAGTAACTAGAGATGTGCAGACAAACGATGAAAGAATTTTTTATCGATATTAATAATACATTATTATGAAGTATATTATTACTAATAGTTACGTAACTAATTGTAAAAAATATATCCCGGGCACGTAAGGCATGACCGATAGTATTTAGTAACAAACACATTACACACCGAAGATATGAAGAACAAAATCTCCGAATCAAAGTGACAAAATTACATTATTATTTATTTATTTATTTATAAATGCTAGCACACTTACAGCGACGCCAAGACGTGTGACGAGGCAGAAATACATTCATCATAAACTTAAAATTATAGTCTATGGTCAAAATTAAATGAGAAATTACATAAGTTCAAAAACTAACGTTAAATTTAATCAAGCTTTCATTACTAGGTATTTAGTTTAATATCGACATTTTAACACAAAAGTTATCGATGCTGTGACATCTCTAACTGCAACTAGGAAGTAATTAAACCATTACAATGTCATCAAACATAGGCAAGCCATAAGAGGCAATGGGACTAGAGAAGCAATAGCGTGCCACTGGCGACTAATACGGGCGATTTACAAACTACGCGTATTTTAACCGGTGAAACGTCGGCCCACTGCATATATACAAATAAACAATGAATTTCAAGTGAAAATTATGCAGCTGACTCGTCTCGAACTTAACGTTAGAGTAACTAGTTATAGTTGTCACTCCCTACTAATATTATAAATAAGAAAGTTTGTCTGTGTGTGTGTGTATAAATACACTTAAACAGATTTTGATGAAATTTTATATGTTATGACATAAAAAAATACTTTTTATCACAGAATAGTGTGTCCCGTACGACACGTATTAATTTTTAATTCTTTAATTGGCTTAAGCCATGGATAATATAATGTCAAGCTTAAACTAAATAGGTAGTTATTATAAAAACATATATTTAGGTAGTGTAATAAGAACCAATGAGTTTTGTACTACTTCCAGTTGTTTCTACAATTGTAAAAGATTTTAATAAAAATTAAGTAAAGCTAAAGTCCTTACGGGATTAAATCTCAATCGATAAGTTATATAACGTTTGGTAGGTGGTCTTACAGATCGGTGCTATTAAATGGATTGACTACATTTATCAAAACCTGTTTATGCTACTTAAGCCATGTTGCAGGATACACAAACAATTCATAGCTCTTACTTTGTATTGAAAAAAGAAACGGAACTACAACTTACATGCGTTCTTGCTATAAGTACATTACTTTTTACAGTACATTTTACACAAACCTAGCCAGTTGTCAACTTGTGAGTCCAGCAAAAGAATCGACGTAACAGTAATCAATTTGAAATGAATAGCGTGAATCTATAAACGCTCAGTTTGTAAACGTCCTTAGACAACTACATCGTGACCCAGAGGTCGGGTTCGGAAACGAGCGCAGTACATAAAGAAGATAACCACAATGCATCAAAGCCTGTTTAGATACAGATTTTATGGTGAATGTAGCCTAACCGTTTATTTATAGCCAGTCTCGATCTTGCTAGGGTGAGAGAGCAGTTGACCCAGGCTGTCAAGATAAAACCAAAACAATCATGCAGTAGAAAGACGTAATACAATACATTTATGGTTTTACCCCCCACTAGGTGGACCGACAACATGGTGAAAACCGCGGGGAGCCGATGCAGGAGGCAAGCAGCCGCTCAAAGAAGCGCCCTGTGGGGGAGGCCTGTGTTCAGCAGTGGACTTCTTCAGGCTGTTGATGATGATAGTTTTGATGGTTGATTCTATCTCACTCCTTCTTTCCCCTTCCTTTCATCGCAATAGCATTTGGATAAAAAATCGGGGTGATAAGGTAAAAAAACTACAACGAAAAAAAATATCAACGAAACTTTTGCCTAAAATCCATAAAAGCTTAGAAGTGGACAACGGTAAGACTGGATTGGACATCTAATATGTCCACGGCGTGATTTACAACGCTTTTTAGATTACATTTTAATATTCTGGAAGCGATTTTTTGTCTAACATTCTTAGTAAGTAACATTTTGACTCTCAACTTGAAAGTGTTGTATAAGTATTAAAGAAAGAAAGAAAGAAAGAATGAAAATCAGTTTATTTGTAAACAAAATTACTAATAGAAATACATATTTCTGTTAATATTTTATGATATATTAACAGAAATAAACAAAAAGTAAATGTTGCCACAAATAGCCGCCAACTCAGCGTTATGCTGGTTCAGTTGAACCAGCGCTGGTCTTCCGTTGGGACCTCTTGGTGAAACCACGGAGCGGATACACACCGACATTTACTTAATTATTACAGAAAATACGAACATAATAAATGAATAGAAAATTATGCAACTAAAACTACTTACTCAATAACATTATTTAACGTAAACTAATGAACTTTGTAATGTCAGACTAACTAATATTGAATAGTCTGTATTTCGTATTTTTTGTTATCGAATGGCAATATCGGAGTATTCGGATTTTAAGATAATTCGGAGAGTTAAGGTGGAACGTTTCACTAGCGCGGCAAATTCAAATTTTCCGTTTATTCCCAGAAGTTCCGTGCAAGTAGTTCCGTAACGGAAAGTATTGAGACTTTTTCCCCCAATAGTTCCGTCAACGGTACTTCTGAGAAATGTGTTTGTCACTAGTTCCGTGAACGGAACTCAGAAGTGGATTTAGTACTGTCCACTTCAAACACATTAAGTGTCTCGTAGTGGAACAAATTAATACGTACCTATTCTTCCGGTGATATATACATAAGTTCATGGGATACATGAATTATTGGATGGTGACAAAACGACATCATTATGACATCTGTCAAAAACATTTTGACAGATGCCATAATTATGTCGTTTGTAGTTTGTCAAAAACTACCTAGATATCTGTCAATATGACATGTGTCAAAATGTTTACCTTTGTCAAAAATAAGAAATCTGTCAAAATAACATCTGTTAAAAACTAGACATCTGTCAATATGACATCTGTCAAAATTTTTACCTTTGTTTCTGGAGAAACTTCGTTAAAAATCTAGTGTAATGTTAAGGAAAATACAGTTAGTTCCATTGTCTAACTTTAGTCTTTAATTGACTGCACGGAACAAGTGGGAGTAAAAATAATTTAAATTAATTTGTACTTTGTTCCGCGGAACTATTGGGAAAAAAGTCTCAATAGTTCCTTTGCGGAACTATTTGCACGGAACTTCTGGGAATAAACGAAATTTTCTTGCGTTCTTTTGTCAATGATAGCTTAATTTCTAACCGTGATTACATTAAAACTGATTTAACGTAAAGAAATAGAATGTATCAATAAATTACGCTTAAAAGTATCTCCTAGATATCATTGGTATAGCGACAAACGGCAATAGACAAATTTTGTCTTAGTTTTTCAGTCTACAAACAGTGGCAAAAAAGAGAAACGGTAACAGAAAGGGAAAAGATCAAAAGTTAAAAACTTAAAATTTGCAGTGTGTACCTATAGTACTTGTATCATGCACTAGCGTTTCCTGAGCTTTTTGGTGGACTAATAAAAATATTTCTAGTTTCGTCCTGAACATTTTAATATTTTGCAGGTTCCTAATTGGCGGTGCAATATTATTCCAACACTTAGTTGGAGCGTCCCCCTGGTCTAGGTGGACCGATGATCTGGTCAAAGCCTCGGAGAGCCGATGGATGCAAGAGGCCAGCAGCCGCTCAAAGTGTCGCTCTATGGGGAGGCCTATGTTCAGCAGTGGATGTCTTTAGGCTGTTGAGATGAAGAGTAGACACATAAAAAGACATGAATGATGCTGGGTATTACAATTTTGACTCCGTAATATTCATATTCATATTCATATTCATTTATTCTGTTTCCACATGTGCATATTGATCTTACATTAGAAATAAGTCCTAATTATATTATAAGGTAACAACATGGACCCTGCTGGGCACTACAGATTGTATTGTGAGGGTAGGATTACTAAAATTAAGTATAGCTTAAGATTTAGATACATACCTAATAATTTTACAATTCAGCTGATCAAAAGGTTTACGTTTTATTCTTGTCGTCAAAAAATTCTTGCAAAGAATAGTAGCATTTCTTAACGAGATATAACTTCAATTGGCCAAAAAAGGCACATTCGCTTTGTATTTCTTTTAGACGTAGGGGAATATGATTATAAATTTTAATGCACATAACATGAGTACTCGTACTGTGCATTTTTAGTTTTGAGTTAGGAAGGGCTAACCTGTCTTTATATCTAAGATTAAACACACCTGAATAGTTATCTTTCAAAGTTTTAAAAAATTGGGGGTATTTTTTAACAAATTTGCAAATTTCTAATATATAAATGGAGGTTAAGGTTAGGATTTGATGTTTAACAAAATATGGTCTACAACTTGTGGTGCTATCAACGTGTACTATGATACGGATACACTTTTTTTGTAATATAAACAGATCATCGGCTTCGGTGCTATTCCCCCACAGTATGACACCATACTGTAACCAGGCGTGAGCGTAAGCATAGTATGCCGAAAGCGCTGTCGCGATATCTGTTGTTTTCTTTAATTCTGATAAGGCGTAAGTGAAACTACTAAGTTTAGATTTTGTTTTTTGTATGTGTGTCTTCCAATTAACGTTTGTATCGATGTTCAGTCCAAGAAGTGTAAAGGTGTCTACACACTCTAATTTTGTGTTATTATAAGTAAAGTCAATTTCTAATTTTGATTTTTGACGTGGTCTAAACTGCATTATTTTGGTTTTTGTGTAGTTTATTTGTAAATTGTGGTCTTCTAGCCAGTTAATGACTTTGGATAAGATGGAGTTTAATTCACTGTTAAGATTAGTATTTTTAGTAGGGTATGGCAATAAAATGGAAATATCATCGGCAAATAACACGCATAACTCATCGAATATTTTTGGTAAGTCGTTAATATATATTAAAAATAATAAACATCCTAATACGCTACCTTGCGGAATTGAACTATTCATTGTTTTGGGATCCGATTTAAATTTTTGTATATTACCTGTTTGTAAATTATAGTTTTCTATTTCTACAGTTTGTTCACGGTCCTTTAGATAGGACGCAAACCATTCGTGAGCAAGGCCCCTTACACCTATGCCATATAGTTTTTTTAATAATATAGGGTAGGAAACTTTATCATACGCTTTACTCATGTCGAGCAGAATACCTATTGCGTATTTTTTTGCATTTATAATATTCAGAACCTCTTGCATGTATTTGTATACAGCAAGAACCGTTGACCGTTTTTTTCTGAAACCGTTCTGACTATCATCAAAAATTGAAAATTTTTCGCAGAAGGAATATAATCTTTTACTCATCGCCGTTTCAATAATTTTTGATGAAGTAGGTAGTAGTGCAATTGGACGATACTGGTTGGGGTCGGTTTTATCACCTTTTTTATGTATAGGTTTTATTATAGACTTTTTTAGGAGATCAGGAAAAACTCCTTCTTCGAATGATTGGTTTATTAGCAAAGTGTAAGCCCAAGTCAATTCTTCGGCACACTTTTTGACAAGTATTGGTGGCAGTTCATCAAAACCAAAACTACATTTGCTTTTAAGGTTTTTTATAATGTAGTAAACTTCCCGCGGGTCGACTGGACGTAGGTACATAGTGTTATCAGTAGGTGATAGCACAGGGCGACCGTGCGCCTCGCCCTTCGTACCTATCCCTCCTACCGATGCGAAAAATTCATTAAACGAGTTAGCTACTAAGATCGGATCTTCCGTTAGAATATTATGGATCATTAATTTTATATTTTGTTTGGTTTTTGTTGTGATTTTGTTCGTTCGTTCCTTAATAATTCGCCACATTGATTTTACTATATTATTTGATTGTTTTATTTTATTAATGTATTGTAACTTTTTAGATTTATTAATTGACGTTTTTAATAATTTTTCATATATTTTATAATAATATTTTAATATTTCGTTATCGGATTGCTGAACTATAATTTTAAAGAGCCGTTTATGTTTACATGATTTTCTTATTCCTGGTGTTAACCATTTTTTATTTGGGTTATTTGTTAATTTATATTTTTGTTTCGGTATCGTTTTATTTAATGTATCAATAAGGGCGTCATGAAATGATCTATAGTTTTCATTAATATTTTTGTCCGGTTTAATGACTAATTCCCAATCAATAGTTTGAATTTGTGTTTTGAAATTTGCGATATTTCTATCATTAAATACTCTTTTCTCGGTATACCATACCTGCCTTTGTTGTGATGAAAACCCTGGAATGGTCATCATAACACCACAGTGATCGGAAAAGCCGTAGTCTTGAACTATGACATTATTTTTATTTATAAAATTTGTAAAAATAAGATCGATACAAGTTGAACTAGTTTTCATTATTCGTGTTGGTTGGCATACTAACTGTCGAAAATTATAATTTAACATAAAGTCCAATAGGTTCTTTGCCTTTTTTGAATGAGAAGATACATCTACGTTAAAATCGCCACCAATCATTACATTTCGGTTCTTATCTTTAAGTACTATTTTACTCATCATTTTTTCTAAAGTATTATAAAAAGTTTCGGTCTCTCTTTCACTATTTGCCCAATATAGGACGATTAATAATAAATTTATACTAGGGATATCAATAGCACATATTTCTAGAATATATTCAACAGACAGGTCCACTATATCTTTTCGCTCAGAGTATTCCAATCCTTCCTTTAATAATATGCACACGCCTCCTCCTTCGTAGTTGTGACGACAGTATGACGACGCGAGGTTGTATCCGGATAACTGCATCAGATTCAATTTGGCCTCATTTAGCCATGTTTCAGAAATACATAGTGCTTGTATGTTGGATTTTTCTTCCACAAATTGTTGAACTAAGTGAAGTTTGGGCTTTAAACTACGTATATTCTGATACAACACAGTGAAATCATTAATGAAATGTCTGTTTTGTGATTCTATCTCGTGTGGTTTTCCTGAGTTTTAGTGGCGAGATTCTTACATCTTTGGAGATAGTTTTTGTTGGTAAGTGACCTTCTTGTTTATTTATGCGCGACGTTATAGATTTTTTATTCTCTTGAGAGTTCGGGGTTGAAGAACAGCTCGTACTAGGTATCGACTGTGTTTGCTCTTTTAATAAATATTCTTCTTGAGTTATTGGCGTTTCAGGCTCAGAAGGCAAGTTTACTTTCTTTTCTAATCCATCAACTATCAAAGACATGTTACGAATTAATGCGTGCCGGCCTAAACTACGTTCCTCACGTTGTTTCTCTTTTAAAGCCCGTAGTTGTTGTTGTTGCGCCTCACTCATATAAGAACTAATGCGAACACCTTGACTGCCAAGATATTGGGCATTATTTAAAAGGTATTTAACCATCCGTTTACTAATTAATTCCACTAATAGCGGCCTGTGGTAGTTTGGGGAGAATCGCCCAAGACGTCTAATATCATCGATATAGCCGTTGATGTCAGTGTCCAAAAATTCGTACAAAATATTACTCACTCGTTGTATTGTTTCATATTGGTGTTCCCCACGATATTCTGGAAATCCATAAATCACAATTTTTTTAGTATTTATCTCCACGTCCATTTTATCTTTCAGTTTTTTTAATTCTTCCTTCAACATAACGTTCTCGGCTAACAAATCATTAGTTATTTTAGCGTTTTCCACTAATTTTGCATTTTCCACAGTTTCCTGCAGGTTTTGGATCATTTGAAACATTTTATCAATCTTTTCTTCCATTTTAAACCACTATATTTTAATTATTTTAACAGAGCTAAATAAAAGTTCGACTTATCAGAACGGCAGCCTACCCTCTTTTTTATATCATGGCTTATACCATCCACGACATTAAATAAAAAAAAGTACCATAAAATGGTCCACTAAATCACCAAATTAGCAAAAATACAATCACAAAATAATATTTTTGTAAAGGTCAAGCGCGAGACGTAGGTAAATAACATTTATTCAATTTGAATTTGTTTTTGATTAGAGTTCTGTATGTAAATAAGTGAAACGTAAATCTAATATTACCTATAATATGGATAATGAGGAGTATTATTATTATATATTATTATTATATTACATATTCCGGCAATGAGGAGTTTTATTTAAAAAAAAGAAATGGTGTTTTATGTATGACCCAATAGATGGCGCCAGTTGTGGTTTTACCAAAATCTGTCACTGTCACTGTTTCAAGCATAGACCACAGACTATAGGAAACGTGTCACGATACTGACTGACAACTCTAAACTCTTTCGTTTGTTCTATTTTCGTTGCGCGATAGCTCGGCTTAATTTTGGATCATAATATTAACGTTTATCTGTCTCGCAGTCCTGCTGTACTTCAATTTACTTAAGAATAATGCACCACAGACTACTTAGGAGATACTACAGACAATGTACTCGTGGTCCACGCAACTGAATTTGACATTTCTTTGTAGGTAGTCTAACACAGTAGTCTAAGCATTTTCATATGTTTAAACTCTGTGGTTACTCTGTGGTTTGAAAGGTTTAAACTATGTACTTACAGCGCCATCTAGAAAAAAAGCGGAACTAGCGTTTTTTTTTAATAAAAAGCCTCATTTTAATAGTAAATATTTTGTCATTTTGTTTTAATGCATAAGTAAATTTTGTTTTTAATAATTAGTGTAAGTGGTTGGTAACCGTTCTGATTATTTTGTTATAAATAAATAAATAATCTTTGGTGTAATAAATAAATAGATAGGGCTTAGATTTGACCACGATCTCACCTGGCGGTAGGTAAGTGACGAATTGACGATGCGGTCGAGAACGATGGGGCATGCTTGCCTATAGAAGATACCGGTTCACTCTAGCCAAGCCAAGCTCATCTCTACTCTCTACCAATATTGTAAAGAGGAAAGATTTGATTGTTTGTTTGTTTGTTTGCATTGAATAGGCTCCGAAACTACTGTACTGATTTGAAAAATTATTTCACTGTTACGAAGCTACACTATCCCCGGGTGACATAGACTAAATTATTATATTTCAAAAAAATTAGGGATTTTTACTAAAACTCCAATAATGCGACCCAAAGTGTAAAAAAGTTACCCAAAATATTCTTTATTACATCGGGGACCGCTAGTTCATAATAAATATCGAAATGCATTTAGAACCAATTAACTCAAAATCAACTCACACTTAACATGTTCAGTTTTGATTTAATATGCAACTCTAGTCTGCTAATTGGACTGCCTGTGACTCAATCCTCGGAACTTGAGAATGGCGTCAGATTTATTGATAACTTGTTTCTCTAAAAAACGCATTCATTAACTGTTTCCGACGAGCGATCCCACGCAGATAGAAAGCAATATTATGTTAAATGTTGGATTACGTAAAATCAAGCCTATATACATAAAATAATGTATGAGCGATTTGGTAAGACTTGGTACGAGCCGTACCGAAGGTTCTTCGTTTATAGTCACAGTCGGCCCAGTTTACGACCCGCTTGGGACATGACCGCACTTAGCGTATTTTTAAAGAAGGACTATTATATATTTTTAATTTACATTTATTTATTCTAATAAGTCATATCGGTAGTTTGGTGTAATTTCTAATTGAATAAAATGTACCAAAAAACTTCATTTTACTATGCCATGATGCCAAGTAAAATGCTAACGAGTTAGTCATTTATTAGTTTCTAAGTTCATGCGCAAGCGCATATATCTCTATACCTATACTAGGTAGGCTACCAAGTACAGCGAAATGGAATTTGAGGGACCGTAGACGATAGTCGTCAAATTGTAATTTGTAGGCAAATGCCACTTTTTCAATAGCGATTTGTGGAGTTTTGGGAATTTTGGTCTGAAAATATACTGAAAATCCACAGTATGGGCATAGGTGGGAAAAAGGTCGTATATCGAATAACCTATTCGTTTGTTTAGCGGAAGTTATTTTGTATTGATTTGGAGAAATAATAAAGATTCTGTTGAACCTGATTGTACCGACATTCCTTACTCCCAGTCCCTCATCCCATTGCCCAAGTCACAGGCCCTGCGTAGGTTTCCTAATAATGAGATAAATTACCGGATAAATTTCATACTAACCTCGCGAATGGTGACTCATTAGTTAGGCGGTTAACCTTTACTGAGGTGATATTTACTGTAAATATTTTACCGTACAGTATGTTGTTCAAATTACCATATGTGTAGGTGGCTTATGGCAAGGATTTTATCCTGGTAATTTTTCGAATTAATAAAAAGTAATTTTTTAAATTTATTGTATTGATTGTGAATTCTAATTCTTTATTAATATGCCATACAAATTATGCCAATTAGAGATTTTCATATTTTTTTAAGTTCAGTGCTATTTTTCAAACAACAAAACACTCGTTAATATTTATATGAATAAAAATGAAATGATGCTCGTTGACTAAACGCATCACTTGAGAACCGACCGGCTGGAACGATTCGGCTATTTTTGTTTTAAAATGTTCATAATAGACCGAATTAGGGTTTAATGCAAAGAAAAATTGGAAGAGGGTAGTTATAGAAACACCGAGCTTACTACTACGCAAACAATACCGTGGGCAATTGCGTATAAAATATTTTAAAACGATGATAGGACAGTTAATACTGTTGGTACCTAGTGACGTCGGTTTTAAACTTGAGCATGGGCTTTTAGCTTTCAGTGAAGGGAAACATTGTAAGAAAACCTTATCATGAGATTTTATTTAATTTTTTTGGAATATAAAATTTTAAATGCATAGTATTTAGTACCTATGTCAATAGTTTTCACATATAGATAGTCTCATTAGATGAGAGCCAATTCCTAATCCAGGCGTAGCGTGTCACCATACCTAACATACCTCCAAAACTAGCTTAGCGAAAAAATACTAAGCCGAAACATCAGAATTGTGGTAAAAAGCTACCTTGACATATCGCGTTTGAGTGAACAGCGGTCGGCGGCGGTTGACAAACTACTTACCTACCGGACAGTTTGTACGGAACTATGTACGGATGGTTGCTTTTATTATTATATACTCGTCAATAGTTCTGGTATTGCGTTATCTAGGGTACCCAAGATACAGGCTGTTGCCTAGTTTGGGGCCCGTTGGATTCTTAGTACATATAGTATAACAATAAATCTAATCTAATATTTTTGTAATAATGATAAACCTTTATATTTTTTTCTGCAAATAAATTATTCTTATTCTATTCTTATTCTTATTCTGAAATGATAAAACAAACTACTGTAAAAGTCTTGACAAAACATCCACAAAAATCAGAAATCTAAAAACATATAATAATATCGTCTGTATTTTTTAATGTTTATAGATCCCCCGACTCGACTATCAGTTTTACAAGGTCGTAATAACAATAGTACAGCAAAGTAAATTGCCTCTAACTAATATTCGCATTGTCTATCTAATATTAAAGTTTTTTTTATTTACACTAAACTATGTTCTCATCAATAACATTACAAATATTCAACAAAAATAATCTATAGGTACCAATATTATAAAGACGAAAGATTTGATTGTTTTTTTGTTTGCATTGAATAGGCTCCGAAACTACTAAACAGATTTGAAAATTTCTTTCACTGTTGAGAAGCTACACATGGGTCCTCATGGGTTATATTTTCAAAAAATTAGGGATTCTTACTAATACTCCAATAATGTGACTCAAGGTGTAAAAAAGTTACCTAAATTATTCCTTACATTGCGTGCGCTGGGATAATTATTATACCCGTGCGAAGGGGCGGACCGCTAGTATCATATAAATCACATGATTCCATAGATACAACGGTATCAAAGTTTTTTCTTTCTATACTGTTTCTATGTATTATTTAGCCAGATATTTCTAAAGTAAATTCAGTTATTTAATATCTTCAAAAATGTAGCTACGCGCGAGCGAGATGGTTGATCCGCGTATATAGGAGCCTAATGTTTCTGCGAGCAAATGGCTTAGATCTCCTCTGTGGGACCACTATGCTTGAAATGTATAATAAACAACGCTAAACGATTACACTCGTAGACTGGTTCTATAATTAGGCTTCCCTGTATCTAGGAGTAAGAGCAAGGACGATGCTCCCACGACGACTTCTCGTTTACTTTTTTCAGCTTTGGAAGAACTTTTTAGCCTTTTTTGTTTCTGCAGTTACTTTAAGTTACCGATTAACAAAATTAAATGTTAATCGGTAACTGGTGTTATGTTGATCTGTTGTGGGCGGCCGTGACGCTTAACATCAGGCAAACGACTTGCTCGTCACGTCATTCATTTACATTTAAAAAAACCATCGGAAAGGTTGCGATTCAGAATGTTTGGTCTTATATCTCATTGCTTTGGATGTGGTGTAAGTCTGATGACAGAACCCTAAGTGAAGTGCATATCAGGAGAAATAGGTAAGGCAAAGTTGACCGACAACCGATGGGGAAGAAAGGTTCTAGAGTGGCGACCACTGCCCGGAAGACGCAACGTAGGCCACCTCCCCACTAGGTGGACCAACAATCTGGCTAAAACCGCGAGGAGCGGATCAGGCGGGCGGCAGGAGCAAGCAGCCGCTCAAAGTGGCGCTTTAAGGGGGAGGCCTATATTCAGCAGTGGACGTGATGGTGATGAAGGAAATGTTTAGCACCCGACGAGGACGTTGCCCGTCGTCGAATTAGGTCCTCCTTATTTTTTTTAAAGCGTTAATGCTGGTTGGTCTGTAGTCTCTACTCTCAAAAGGTGGAGAGTTATTTCCCCAATGAAAGCTACATTGTACCGCGGAACTTCCTAAAGAGTCCGGCACGACGCATCTATCCGTCGATTGGGATTTCGTGACGCATGCCCTTATCTGATGTTAGTACAATGTTCAGATAAATCAAGATGGCTAATCAATACAACAAGATCAAAACAGCTCGCCGTTCCCACGAAATCGAGATATATAGCATGGATGGCGAAATAGCGAATACGTAGTGCAAGAACATCAGTGGGCGAACTGATGCCGCATCAGTGATGCGCCGAGACTCTCGTACACACTCATACGTACCCTGTCCGTCTTTCACAAGCACACATACACAAGCAAGCGGCTACAGTGTAGGCATTTTGCTTGTAATATTTTTTTACTAAACACCGCAGGAATTGCTGAGTAAAGTAATATCATTTCACCTCGTATATTTTTAATTTAGGAAAGTAAATAATAATAATAAATTAAATCAAAAAATCTTAAATACTGGGTGGCGCAAAAGTAAAGACCCTATTTGGTTCAGCTATAACATTTTTTCTAAATTAGAAAACCAGATTTAGGTTTTTTTAAATGTATATTTGTGCCATTAAATTTCGTACCATTAGGATTTAAAGATGATGTCTTTTAAATGGTGACCTCCAGAGTTGATACACATTTGAGCCCTATCTATGACATTTTGCAAGATGATTTTCCTTCAAAATTGGTTATGAGTGACGAAGCGCATTTCCATCTCTCAGGGCATGTCAATAAGCAGAATACTCGGTTCTGGGGCACTGATAATCCGCGCATTATTCAAGAAACACCTCTACACCCACTAAAAGTTACTGTATGGTGTGGCATCTGTGTTGACAGAGTGATCGGACCCTATTTTTTCAAAGACGCTGGAGGCAATGCGATAACTGTCACTGGAGAACGCTACAGAACCATGTTACCTGAGTTTTTGATACCCAGTTTGGACGAATTGGGGCTGGAGCACATCTGGTTTCAACAAGACGGCGCTACGGCACACACAGCGCGCGACACTATGGACTTAGTGAGGGACGCTTTTCCAAGCCGAGTTATCTCTCGTTTTGGCGATTTGCCTTGGCCTGCAAGATCACCCGATCTGACCAGTCCAGACTTCTTTCTTTGGGGTTTTTTGAAATCTCGGGTGTATGTGAACAAGCCACAGACTCTCGCAGCTCTAAAAGAAAACATTCGTCAAGAAATAACGAACATATCGCAGGAAGTGTTACGGCAAGTTATGCAAAATGTCATAAATAGGGCTCAAATGTGTATCAACTCTGGAGGTCACCATTTAAAAGACATCATCTTTAAATCCTAATGGTACGAAATTTAATGGCACAAATATACATTTAAAAAAACCTAAATCTAGTTTTCTAATTTAGAAAAAATGTTATAGCTGAACCAAATAGGGTCTTTACTTTTGCGCCACCCAGTACAATCGTCATCATCATCAGCGAGAAGACGTCTGCTGCTGGATCTCATGATTCAAGTTTAATACAGGATGTTGATTTGCATTGTCTCCATATTTACAGAGGTAGGTATGCTACACTTATAGAACACGAATCAATGAAAATATAAATACCTAAAATTTACACTTTATAAAAAAAACATTGCACAAAAATAAAACAGCACGTGTGTGCGTTCTCATTTAACAAACAACGTGATTTTATAAAGTCAACCAGTGCGAGCGCAGAGTCATAAACTATCGCGCCGACAACACACAAAGGCACCCGCCACTTTCGGCAAAGTTCTACAAACGCTCGCCGCTGCACCGGCCCCACCGCCGTTTGTACTAGCCACGCGGGCGGGCTGCGGGGTGCCCTCTCTCACCCGCCCGCGCCCGCGCAGCGCACTTATGTCACGCGTGCAGATGCAGCGACCGATCAGTCACTTGCCCGCCACCGGCGCCGCGCCGAATTTGCGTAGGCACCTACTTTGCTTACGATCGCGTAACAAAAATGGAACACTTTACAAATGTTGAGCTTGTGGAGATGGTACGTTTGTATGCTATCAGCGGAAACAGCTTAACACAGTCTGTGCAAATGTTTCGCGATCAGTTTCCGAACAGCCATGTTCCAACACGTGAAGTGATGCTGGGTGCCACACAGAGACTAAGGGATTATGGACAATTCCAAGTCCCTCGTCACGCTCGCGCTCGTGGAAGTGTAGGTCTCTCGGCCGGCCTTCAAGAAGAGATCTTGGACTTTTTTGAAGAGGACCCACGTGCTAGCACCCGTGATGCTGGGCGGCGCTTCAACGTCCACCACACAACTGTATGGCGGCTACTGAAACGAGAACTTCAGCATCCGTTTCATTTTCAGAGAGTCCAAGAACTGCATCCACAAGATAATGCCTCACGCATAGCTTTTTCTCACTGGATTTTACAAAACAGGGATGTGAACATTTTGTGGACCGATGAATGCATGTTTTCACGTGTGGGGATTTACAACATTCACAACGAGCACTGGTGGGCACATCGCGACCATAACCCGCATAAAACCAAGAACGGTTCGTTTCAGCATCGTTTTAGTATTAATGTCTGGGGTGGCATTATTGGAGAGCATGTGCTAGGTCCATACATCATCGAAGGTCATCTAACCAGCTCCAGTTACTTGGAGCTTCTGCATCACGTTGTTGACGAGATGCTCGACGATGTACCACTGGCCTTTCAACGAAACCTGTTTTTCCAACAGGATGGAGCTCCACCTCATTATGGACGCCAAGTGCGCGATTTTTTAAGTGAAGTGTTCAGAAGCCAGTGGATTGGACGTGGTGGTCCAGTACCCTGGCCCCCACGATCTCCGGACATGACCCCATGTGATTTTTTTTTATGGGGTGAAATAAAAAGACTAGTTTACACGGACGAAATTACTAGTGCTGTGCAATTAAAAGAAAAAATCATTGCTGCATTTGATCATGTGAGACTAAACGTGAATGTGCTAAAAAAACTATCACGAAACCTAAGACGTCGCGCTCACTTGTGCATCGAAAACGAAGGAGGACACTTTGAGCAGTATCTTAGGGTAACGTAACTTGTAAGTACATAATTTTGTAAATACTGTAACGCCCCAGTGGCAAGCTGCTGACACAGATTAAGTCATAGCTACCATGGGTTGTTTACTGCACCCCGCGCACATAGCCAAAACAATAGAGACCGAATACCTGAACCCTGTAGGTAATTAGACAATAGGACCTTCCTCGATGTAGCAATTTTCTAACAATGTTTTTATGATGTTTTGACTACAATACAATACAATAACTCTTTATTGACACCAAAATAATAATAACATAGAAATGAGAATCACATAATAAGATAGGTACAATGGGCGGAACAAAAACGCGGGCGGTCAATGGACTAATGATGAGACAAAAAGTGTTTACTTTAAACTGAGTCATCGCGTGGGGTCCTACTATTGTCCTAGCCGAAACGAAGTTGAGGCTACTTGTGATTCACGACAAAAATGGTTTATCAAATATTCGGCTTCTAAATAAATGTGGAATTTAAATTTTATTTTTATATGATTAAATATACACAGTACAATGGATTCTAAAAATATGGAGACAATGCAAATCAACATCCGGTATTAGATAGCAATGCCGCTCGCAGTGCAAACATTTCATTTGTATTGATGAAGTAATACTATTGGATCTCGTTAATGCTTTAGCGTAGTTACTATAATATCGTGAATTTATTTATTCCTACTTAAAAAATAATATAAATTGACCTTGTATTAAATAAATATACCTATGTCCGACTGTTACTCACGGAAAAACTAAAAAAAATGAACCACACTCATGAGAATTTAAATACTAAATTGACTTTTTTGGATGGCTACTCTGGCTTTTGCGTGTTTAGACTAGAGCGTTTAGGCTGCCCCTACACTGGGCGGTAGCGATATCGCCGCGTTATCGCCGCGACATTTTAACATCGCATCGTGCGGCGTGTGTCGCCGCGATATCGTGGTATCGCGCGTAGTCGTTCGAGGATCGCTACCACCGAACCAACTACGATGCATTGTACGCTACAATGTATATGTAATTAGTATATTACAAAGTTTATGAAGTGCTCTTAATTTTATTTACTTTAGGATTCCAGTATAATAATTAATACTTCTTCATGTTACTTTTACAACGTTTGCTTTGCAGCGTTTTGCGATGTCTTTTCCAAACCGTGAAATGCAGTTCGGGCAGTAGTTTCTTTTAGTAGAAACAGTACCTACTGTAGGTATACCTACTGTATTACAGTTATACTGTGGTCTAGGACCCGACCGGATTCGGCACGCGATTTCATTCGGTTCGAATTTTTGGTTAGGATTTGATTATAGCGAAGACCTAAATTGGAATGAATGGCCTAAATTGTATTCAACGCATTTATTAGGATCGGTTGAGAAAATTATTCGTAAAGATTTTAATACTAGATTGTGTCAGACCTAAAATAGCTATCGAGTTGGATCTGAGATCCCGTAGAGACTAGTAGGTATATAGTTTGTCTACTTACTGTTGTACTTATGTTATTCTTGTACAGTACAGTATCTTTATTTATGATATATTTTCCTTAACACCAAAAAAATATCAATCGTTATTTAAATATATTCAAAAGAAATAGTGACATTCACCTCTACCCGAGTCATTTTTTATTAAAGTATCTAAGTATTCATCAGTTATCTGGTTTCCATAGTACAAGCTATGCTTAGTTTGGAGCTGGACGGCAAAACACCGATTATCTTAAGCCTAAGAAATAATAAACATCATCATTATCATCGTTAACAGCCTGAAGACGCCCACTGCTATACATAAGCCTCCCCCACAGAACGTCACTTTGAGCGGCTGCTGGCCTCCTGTATCCATCGGCTCCCCGCGGTGTGTGGGGGCCGGCCTACGGTACGTCTTCCGGTTTGTGGAAAAAACATACACACAAATAAAAACAAGGAACAAATAAAAAGCCAGTATATATATAAATAAAGTTCTTGGAACGAAAGATCGTTATTCTCTTTATTGCGACTGTGACTGTGATTACGGCTCTAAGCGCATTGCCTGTGACGTCATTAGGTACGCCGAAGTTGTAGTACAAAATGGTAGCTGTTAGAAGACGCAGTAATTCAGGAAAGCGTGGTTTGATTATTAATTAATTAATTCAATTACACATAAATCTTACAATGTAAAAACCAAACGCTTCATGGTCATAACACCGGAGTGGATTATGTAGTATTTTTACAAATAGATATGTTATTATTAATTTACAGAAGCGACTTATAAAACTATTAGGTACTTAGAAACTGGATACACGTACTAACAAATAATTTTATATTGGTGTAAAATATGTCCAACTCCGGCACGTTTTTTTCTCTAATCTGTGAACTCTGATATTACCATAGACCATAATAGTGACACTCGTTTGCACTCGTATATGCATCTATGTTCCAACTTTAAGGTGGAACGTTTCACTAGCGCGGCAAATTCAAATTTTCTTGCGTTCTTTTGCCAATAATATCTTAATTACTCAACGTGATTACATGAAAATTAACTTTGCGCAAATGAATAGAATGTATCAATAAATTAAAATTAAAAATATCACCTACATATCATTGGTTTAGCAACAAATGGCAATAGACTGAAAATCTAAGACGAAATTTGTTTATTGCCATTTGTCGCTAAACCGAGGAGGTACTTTTAATCGTAATTTGTTGATACATTCTATTTATTTGCGCAAACTTAGTTTTAATGTAATCACGTTTAGTAATTAAGCTATTATTGGCAAACAACGCAAGAAAATTTCAATTTTCCGCGCTAGTAATACGTTCCACCTTAACAGTATTTGGATAAACATTTTACTCCAACAAGCTTATCGCTACGAATAGATTCGATGGGACACTAAAAAATAATTTATAGAAACTTAACATTAACATATCAAAGATCTATATGTAGAGCGCCACGATCCACGATGGTAATAATAATTCTAGAGCAGAGGAAGTCATTATAGCATAAGCGAAAACGATCGTTTATCTGTATCGACGTGTTGGACAACGTAGTTTTGCCGTTAGAAATCGAATGGATAGGGCTAGAGCCTATTTACACTATCCGATCCGATATCGGGTATCAATATCGGCTTAGTAATTTAGAGTTAGGATACGAAAAGACCGAGACGAAGTGAAATTGTTGTTGATCATTTGTTTGTAACGTGACCGAATAAGAACGCTGGCACTACGTTGTGCCTAAAGTAATGCGTAGAGTACTTTAAGATTTGTTGACCCAATCAGCCAAATTGCATCATGAGGAGGCATGACCAATATAGCAATCTAAAAGGTGGTGCGGGGCGTCACCTTTTAGATTGCTATATTGATCCTCGCCATGTCAATCGCCAAATTTTTAATCATTATACCTATCTTATGCAATTTTCCGACAGTTCACATAAGTTAATAGCCTTATATCAGACGATCCTGTAATAGTCTGGAAAAATTTAAATTCTACGGTCTTTACACCGATATCCAATATCTTCCGATAACGATATCGGATTGGATTATGTGAAAACCCTTCTATACTATAGACATTAGATCCATGTGGCCTATGTATTTAGGTTATATATCGATATCGCTATGATAATGTTATTAGGAATCACTTGAAAAGCTGTAACGGTATACAAAATATTTATTCTTTAAGTGACAGCTGGATTATGTTATCAAATATTTGGAATTTGAAATAGATATAAGTTCCTACATATAGAACCGTAGATACTGAGTATAGTGGTCAATCGCTAGCCTTCATAATATACGACCAAATAGAAAGTGTCGTCGCCTTAAAACTTTATAGAGCGAGTATTTCTCTAACGATTTACGATACTTCGACAAGTGATGTGGCGGGAGAGTTTTGCTTGTAGGTGTATTTGGTGGAATTATGGGAAAAACAGTAAGTACAACTAGCAATGTTTTTTAATAATAATATTAATATAACTTGTGCTGGTAGTACCTACAACAAATCGGATTTCGACATCATCATCATCACCCGATTACAGCAAAAAGGAATTGGTAAAATTGGCTCCGGTGCCTCTGTCTCAGTGTACCGGGGCCGAAGGGGGGAAAGGTGCTTTAGTCCCCGGCAGTCTCAACAACGGTGCTCATGCTCACCGAGGCCTACTCAGTGCTTCACGCTTTACCAAAAATGTTCTAAACAAAGTATTATTTCACGGAATAACGCTGTTGGTCTGTACCGGCCATTACAGCGTCACCGGGCGGGATCGAAAAATAATTGTATGTACATAGAACTAACTGCAAATACAAGAACCAGTTTATCCATAAACATACTAAAGAAAGCTAAACCGCTGCTTAAATGCATTTAAAGCGGAAAGCAAGTTAAAATATCACGTGGACACTTGCATAGAACTCGTTATGGATTACCAAGAAAAATTAAATTCGCATTGCTTGCAATATATGGACGTAAGTGCCTTTAAAGATGCGTCAATTAGGCCTTTTTTACACAATGACAATAGATATGTGCAGTGTGAAAGAAGAACGTAAGTTTCTATAGAGCATACAATAATAAAGTTCCATAATCTGCTATACCTAGTCTAGTCTAGTAGTGTAAAGAAAGGTGTTTTTGTCATCAGTGAACAAGTAACTTTTGTCTAATTCAAAAGTACTTTTCTTGTATTAACTATTTAATTTAGTACCTAAAATAGGATTTCTCAAGATTCTTAAAATAAAACTGATATATGTATCTACTTAGGCAGAAAACAGACGTTTTGAATACTTAGGTATTTACTTCATAGTTTAGTGTAACCGACTCTCAACTGTTCAGAACACACGTCGGTTACACTGAACCAGTACCTACGCACAACAGTCATAGTTACTACTACTTACGTAGTAATACGCCTTTATATATATTTTTACGTTATTCCTTTCCGTGCAAGGTTGTCTGGAAGAGATCGCTTTGAGCGATAAGACCGCCCATTGTTACACTTTTGTTAAATTTTGTTCACTTAGTTTTTAATGATTTGTGTGTTTCAATAAAGAGTTTATCTATCTATCTATCTATCTATCTATCTATCTATCTATCTATCTATCTATCTATCTATCTATCTATCTATCTATCTATCTATCTACGTAGTAATACGCCTAGTATCACCACTTTCGTTCGAATATTTGTGATTAAGTATTGCTCTAGCTAGGTTGCAGTTCCACGCACTAGTGAAATCAGGCCAAAGGTTGCCCTGATGTTTATTACAAAAAAAACTTGTTAACTTTACAGCGCAATAATAATTCTGATTTCATATCATAACATTAGTAGGTTACTATCTACTTAACTCTCAGATAATTTTAAAACACGTCATGTCATGTACCTATTAATGTCTATCAAACTGGTTCTTGCTTTATGCGACTTTTGAGTGTTACAGCTAAGAGTGACATTCCTTTTGCTTACATACGACTCAATCGAAAAAAAGGACCTGAGTGTCACACTTTTCTTTAGGAAATTTTAATACTTGTTTGACAAAACCAAGGAAGTTGTATAGAATATACTATTGAACTTCTTGATCAAAACAGAAAATATTGACTAACTATTAAAGCGTCTATCTATCTCTCAAAGATTACGACGTTAGTGCTAGACTCTACGAAGCCTTCAGTATCCATAGTCCTTTTTTACAGTCCTACCAATTTATCAGGACGATTATTAGCCATCTCTTTCTATTGGCACAAGGAATGGCATCGTTAAAAAGAGACGACGGAGTATTCAGCTGCGCACATAAGTTGGCACTGTACAAAGCTTTCACTTTGGTTTATATATTTTTCTTACCTACCCTCACTTACCTCTACTGTTACTTACCCTTAGAGACTGGTTCCTTACAATTATTATTTTTGCCTGAAAGTGAGTTTTATGGCAGAGCGTAAACAAAACTTTTGCGAGGTACCATTTTTCACTTTAAGTACTTACTGCGATATTGACATCACTTCAGCATTACCAGTTTTTTTCGTCTGAACTGCCCCATGTCAACGTATTTAATTTAGCACGTTGTCATCCGGATTTTTTTTTTCATTGACGAAATTCAGTCCATCTTACGATAGGCCCGGTTTCACTTGGTTTCTTTCTGCTATGATCACTGGTCACAAACAACCCAGGAACCTAACAAAACCAGCATTCCCAAAATAGCAACGTCAAACTAAACATACTATATGTCAAACTCTAGCGTTTTTTTGATTACGGGCTACTTTTAGCGTGATTAGTTTACAATTACTGCTTACCATTTTGGCTTGTTGGCTCATTGATTTTGCCACAAGTGAACTAGCTGTTAGTTTTACAAATATTAAACCATTCAATCTGGGTAGGATAAGAAACCAAGTTTCGAAAGTTTCGTAACGCTTGTATTAAAATGAAAGCTAATGTTGCAGAATGTTGCCTGAGTGCTCTGGCTACCTAAAACTTGAAACCAATACGTAGGTACTATCTATTCTGTGTCAATACTGTCCTTTTTCAACCGACTTCAATAATGGGAAGGAGTAATTCGGTTGTATATTTTTATGTTTGTTACTTCGTCATTTATAAACTAATTTAGAAAATTCTTTTTTTTATTTAGATAGATAGATATTTGACTTTCAATAAAGTCCTATAGAAAGTCTATCAAAATTGATTCCGTAGTTTGGTTATTAAATTAAAATAACTGGAAAATATCATCATCGTCATCATCATCAATATAGTCTGAAGATGTCCACTTGAATATCTATACAATCCTACGTAAATAGTTATATTAATTATTATAGTAAGCCATCGGAATTTGACCTTGTTTGATCTTCTCAAGTTCAACAACCCTCATTATTACACCCTAAAGATTAGATACAGGCTACATCGGTATTGGACAGTTTTTGCTGCGACAAAATGAGGCTGACTTTTCCTCTGAGACCCGCTAGGAAATTGGCTATAAAATTGGAGGAGCAACGACCATTTAATTCTATTAACTTTTGGTGCCTATATAAAATAGGCTTACTCTTTTACTCGCACCTGTTTTAATTACGTGATCAAATAGGATTTTTAAATTCCCTATTCGATTTATCGTTGGCTTCTTATGGGTTGCGAGGTCAGATGGCCGTCACTCGTAGAATTCTAGTAGCTCGCCGCTACAGGCTAGACTGGGAGCCGACCCCAATAACAAATGGGAAAAGGCAAAGAGGATGATGATGGTCCTAGGTATAGCAACACTACTAAACCTGAATAAAGGCTTCCAAATCTTGCACTTTATTCAACCTACGCTACGTAGTACCTACTTTGTGGTAGTAGGTACGTAGTTTAAGGATAGAAAGAAAGAAAACTTTAATGTTGTTTTTATGTAAGAACACTTGCACTGCCTGTCCTCTCCGAGGCATAGGGCGATGGCATCGAAAACTGCACATAACTTACTAGATAAGTCATTGGTGCAGGGCCGAGGATCAAACCCGGTGCTGTAAGATTGCGAAGCGCACATGCTACCGCTCCGCCATCATCGCAAAACCTAAAGCCAAAAAAAAAAAAAAAAAAACAAATTATAGGCAGATGATAATATCCTCCGTAGGAAAATGATCTCTTGACACATCTTCTTCACGTTACTCTATAAAAGCAACCGACAACGTAGGGCTTTTTCAGCTTTCATCCCATATTTCTTGTTTTGTTAAACCCGAAATCCACTGAGGAAACACGATGGGTCTGTAAGTTATAACATGCAAATCAGGGGGTTTCTGGGATCATATTAATAAAAAGCGGATCTATTCAGGCAGCGTACTGGAAACGTGAGCAAGCTTCGGTCTACGTGGGTTGGAAATTATTGGGAACTCAAATCTGCGAATTATAGGTACGCGGAAAATGTAAGACGGAAATGTTTGATGTTGAAATAAACGAGTCGTGAATTTGTCTAAAGAGAGTTTAAGCTCGGATAACAGGAATAAATCATGGAAATATAATATGTATGTAAATAAGTATCGCTCGTAGAACTGACAATTCGAATCGCTATTTACGGTCTGTGACAAAAACAACACAAAAACTCATTAACAACCAAAAAATAAAACAAAACTAAAGAATGACATCGACAACAAAACTGAAGAAATTTCAAATTTTAATTTAAAACAATAATCTTTTTTTTTTAATTTCAGTTTGACGGTTAATTTTCTATATTTGGTATGTTAAATAATCCCGGATAATTAATGGGAAAATTGAGGGTAAAGCCACCAATATGAGATAAATAAAAAAGTTCGTAAAATTAAAATTTGGAATAAAAATTTGGATCTTGCACACAGATTAGAGAAAAAAACAATTGCCTCTGTGATCCTGCAACCCTTTAATAGGCACTTAGTACTTACTACCATCGTAAACAAACCATAACTAACTTCTTTCAAAATCAAAATATTAAAATTGTCTTTTTTCGTTCCAGACACAAATTCAATACATTTGTAGAGCACTACTAGACTTCTATTACTTTTATTCACTTTGATCTACTTATAGAACAAACAAAGAAATAAATATCTGAGCACTGAAGCTGAAATTAGAGAGAGATGCTTGAGTAGCAATTCAGAACTTCTGACTATCATACGTAGATTATTGCCCATACATATAAAATATTGTTCCGAATTCTAAGTTAGAGTCTTGTCAGTTGTAGACTTTTTTTACTTTTTTACTATTTGTGAGCAAACCACATAATTCGCCCTAATTACATTACATAGGTGACCCAAGTACTTAAGCACTTAGGCTGCCCCCACATTGGGCGGCTGCGGTGGCGCCGCGATATCGCGGTATCGCTGTGATGTCGTGGCGACACACGCTGCACTATGGTAAAATGTCGCGGCGATATCGCGGCGACACCGCAACCGCCCAATGTGGGGGCAGCTTTATATCAATGTTTCACTATTTTAACTTTTCTTAACCGATTCGCTGCGGTTACTAATTGAATCATCATTATCAACAGCCTGAAGAAGCCTAAGTCCGCTGCTGAACATAGGCCTCCCCCAGAGAGTGCCACTTTGAGCGGCTGCTCGCCTCCTGCATTCGTCGGCTCCCCGCAGTTTTCACAAGATCGTTGGTCCATCTAATGGAGGCCTACGCTGCGTCTTCCGGTTCGTGGTCGCCACTCGAGAACCATTCTTCCTCATCGGTTGTCAGTTCTACGAACGATGTGGCCTGCCCACTACCATTTCAACTTGCTAATTCTAAGAGTTATATCGGTACAACGGTCGGTCGGTGTATCGGTCTAATTGAATAGTTGACAGTGACAAAAAGTGGTATTTACAATTGTACCATGCTTTACGGCCGTCGGTATCAGCTGTTGTCATAACAGTCGTTAAGCCACGTCAGAAACCTTCAGGTGACCAAGGGCGGTTCACATGCCTATACGACACGGAATGACAGATATTAGACGCTTTAAGTGGCATTCTTCGTTACAAAGTTAAGGCCGTTCAGCTACAAAAGTTCCTGAGAACTTAAACTGCTAACTGAAAAAGCATACTTAAATATTATTATACAAACTATACTACTAATAATAAAATTGATGTAACAGGTCCAACTCTGTACATTAAAGATATATTGTAAGAATTTTTTGGAGGGCCCTATTATCGATGCTAAAGCCAAAACTATAATTTTTTTCATTTTTATCTGTCTGTCTGTATCTTGGCTGACATCACGCTGAAACTACAAAAATGAATTCAAATGAAATTTGGCATGATTTGAGTTCATATTACGAGGTAGGCTATAAGATACTTTTAATCCCGAAATTCAGCACGGTTCGCTCGGGAGAGGGGATGAAAGTAAAAATATGTACTTAATTGTAGTTCATTAACGCGTGGTCCGATTTCTTTCATTATTTTTTTAATAGAAGTACCCCCTACTTTAAATATTGTCCAGAAATTACAGACATCGAACCTTCAGTATTAGATCCAAAGCCACTCCTATCCTGTACTATGGGAAAGAGAGAAGGGAGGGGGAGAAAGATAAAGGAAAATGATGAATGGTTTACGGTGAAAGGAGGCAGGTGGACCTCCATTCACCGTTTCATCTATTCATCCTTTTCCTTCTTCCTTCTCTCTTCCTTTAGACTGAGATAAGGCGTAAAACTAATTAACCCGCGCAATACCGGGGCGGGTCAGCTAGTATAAGCCCATACATTCCCAGTAATGAAATACGGAGTTTTTCACTGAGAAAGAGTGAAAGTAGAGGTCATAATTAATCTAACACAAACACACTGTCCATGTTCAGGTGAATACCATAAAGCAAGCTTTTTGGAAATTAACTGTACGGTTAAAGTGGCAGTTCGGGATGCTCACTATACTCCCTATTGATATAGGTAATGTCGTAATTTATTATGTACTCACATGAACACAGTGCTTTGATAGTGCAGCTGTCAAATGAAATTCAAGTTACAATCAGAATAAAACACACCCTCATAATAAAATAAAATGTAATTGTTTCCTGATTCCACGGATTGCTTGAACTATCTATAGACCTTTGCCGGTCTATAGATAGTTCAAGATTCCTTTAGATTGTTATTTTTAGTTTTATATCTTAGTTTTAAAGTTTTTAGGTTTAGTTTAGTTTTTAGGTCTAGTTTAGTTTAGTATACTTATTATATGTTACTTAAGTTTTGAAATAAAATTATTATATTGTTTAAGCCAAAGAGGTAATATGTACTACATACTAGAGAAGCTATTCGAAGCACAAATAGTTGTTATTTTTTGTATAATTAAACTAAAATCCGCTACAGCGCTTTACGAGATTAAATCGTCTAGCCAAGGATCCCAACACGCAGCGCTAGTGCAATGGCACATTCGGATCATAATTTTTACTGTTATTCACTGCTGCACGTGCAGTCGCTTTGAAAGCTGAGCATCATGTGAGCGAGAAGATGCTCGCCGGCCGGCATATTTGCAGTGGTTGACAGTGCAAGTTAGAGATGTCCTGTCTGGTGTATACATAGAAGTCTTTGGTTTAAGCACGTTTTGTGTGCGTGCGTGCGTACAGAAGCTTTTTCTAACATGAAATCTGGTTAAGTACTACTAACTCGTTACAGCTACACTTCTTTTTTTTATTTAGTTCAAAACTAACTATTTACTTGTAACAGTTATTTTATGTTTAGCTTGAGAATTTCAATAGTTAATCACGATTTATTTTGAAACCCTGGTAGTTGCTGTGTCCCCAGATCCTATGCTGTGTCCATGCTGTGTGTCCCAGCGTTTAACTTTTTAACATAATATTAAATATGCATTATGCAATTGATTGTTTCCTGGCGATAGTGTTTAGGAAGGTATACGGTGTCCGCAAGCTCTGTATTATGGCTCGTAAAAGACACCCTCGTTAGTACCTATATGTAGGTACCTACTCTTTGTATTAATATTCAAGAAGTTCACGTCAAGTTGAGATTAAGTTACTCTGTTGCCATGTGCTCAAGACTTATATACCTATCTAAAACATAAGTACGTACATTGTCGTTAGGGATTCTTATAAATGGTAGGTACAAATGTTTAATCTCATCGAAAAATCACTTACTTAAAATAGTATTCGGCCAAAGTCATAAGTGTATAAACTTTAGATTGGTAGAGTAAATGATATTATGGTATTTCTTGGTCAATAATGGTACAAAACCCTCGATACAAGCAAGAAAACAAGTATTTATCCGTTACTCCCAACCTGGCCACGAGTCCACAATGGCTTACCTACACAAAGGCCTCCTTTTTCCTCACTGACTTAACGTAGAAATGGTTCTTCCACATTTTTCACCTGTACCAGCTTCCCATAACCACTTCACTTGAAATAACTTAGGCCACTCAACATAACATCACTTCAACCATAGTTTCACTCACTTAAAACTCACTTTTAGCACGGATAAATGGTTCACTGACGCGAAATAGAGTTCTAATTAGTAGCTTTCGATTAGTATGTGACAATATCTGTCACGGGAGTCTAAAAGGGTCACAATAAAGCGTTTGATGACCCTAAAAGTTGCCGTAAGACTGAATGTTGGATGCAAAACGCACGGTTTCACTGCGCGCGCGCAGGCCCGGTATGCGGGCGTGCATGTGTGGGTGTTTGTACGGATAGGAGTACACGCACACAGGCGCACGCAGGCTGCACGGTTTTTGTCGAATGTCCACGGGGCAAGTAACGTTAGTGCCGAAACGATGTAACTCCGAATGAGGTGAATAAAACTTTTCTCAAAGCTTATAAGATCTTTAAAGATTTATAAGGAATGTCAATTAAGCTTTTGTAAATAGGTATTCTTAACCATGTTTTTTTGGTGTTTATATAGATCCTTTTACCAACACTTTTAACTTTTTTTGTAGGTACTTATATAATAATTTTTTTCTACAAGGGAATTCCTGGATTCAATACTATTAGCAGAAACTAGTGGCACGATCCGGCTTTATCTGTTTTCTTGCGGAACTTCAAGAGAACTTCATTGTTTTTCTGATATATAAACTATAAATAGTACAGACTTATCCATTTCAGTTGCGGTCTTCGCGAGAGTAATTAGTATTCTGTGGTTGCGGTATTCTAAGCTATATCTGTCCAAATAGGTTCAGTCACTTAGACTTTTAATATTGCTCGCCAAATAAACAAACAAAATAGACGTTAGTCGTTTATAGAGGGAAAAGTCATTTGTGATAGTAATACTAATTAAACATAAAAACAAAAAAATTGTTAAAAAACACAAATAAAAGAATGTTTCCGATATACCCACTTTCCAAGTTACAACGCTTGGACATTAAATCAAGGTTTTTCTGAAAGCTGCTGGTCGATGTCCCGCTAGCGCGACTTGAGCTTCTATCTCGCCTCTCTTACTAACATCAAAGCAAACATACATCGGAAAGGGACAACCATATCTCTTGTACAAAGTTATGATTTTGCAGAACTTGAAGTGGTCTCTACTGCGTACAGCTTTGGTTGAGAAGTGCGGTCGTTTTAGTGCTAGCCGACATATTTGAATAGTAAGTTATGTTTATAGTATTTTCTCTGATGAGAAGTCGTTTTAATTTGGTAGTATAAGATATGGCCATTTGAGGCTGTATAGAAGCAAAAGGCTTGTTGGAAAAGGTATAACCTGGTTAAGTCATTTGTAGCGCTTTTAATTTTGACATCCTAATCATAGAATTAAATTCTAATCTTTACGGTTGAAAATTCTTCTTATTTTTACCTATGTAATTATTATCAAGAATTTATTTCATTTTCAAGTGTAATTGTATATAGATAAAAAGATAGGGAGAGAGTATCGTAGTATTAATCTACTATCTCGCTCGCGCATTGCATTGTTTTTAAAGATATTAAATAACTCAATTTACTTACAAAAATCTGGGTAAACTAGGTATGTTCTCATGAATAATACAAATGTTAGACAAAAATATGATATTCATCCAAACAAGTTTTCATACATATAAACAGTATAGAAAGTAAAAAACTTTGATACCGTTGTATTTATAAAATCTTGCACAATATGATATTTTTGTTGAACATTTGTAATGTTATTCATGAGAACATAGTTTAGCCAGAATTTTCGTAAATATTTTTTTTTAATTAAATATATTCAAAAATGTATCAATGCGCGAGCGAGATAGTGGATCCGCGTATATAGCAGCCTTAAGCCAAAAAAAAAGAATTTACAGTTTTCATTGACAATGTTATTGTAGCTGTCAAGCGTATTTTTCAGCGGCCACACTGTAATGAATGGCTACTGTCTGGCCGCTACAGCGTTGCAACTAAAGTAGTACAGTAATATAATAACAGACATCAAACCAATAATACGAGTCTCTCACAGAGAGGCAGTAATTTGTTAAACTGATGATTTAAATAAAAACACTTGCGTAATATAGGTAACTGACTAACTGTTCTTTTTAACATTTTATATTTAACGGGAGGTTATTAGATATTAAGAAATAAGTTGGCTGGTTCACTTTTACAGTGATATTTATCATAAAATAGAGTTTTTTTTTAAACGAATGATGATTACCGAATTAAGGAATGATTTTATTAGGTGGTAGAACTTTTCTGCAATGGTTGTCTAGGTAGGTAGGTACCACCGCTTTGCCAGTTATTCTGCCTCCAAGTAGTAGTGTGAGCACTACTGTGTTCCGGTTTGAAGGGCACTGTATCTAGTGAAATTACTTAAGTAGTTAGTCTAGTAATTAGAAGTCTCAGGATGACGTGCGCAGTGCAGTGTCACGCAAAACTATATTAATTTAGAGTTCCGAATAATACTGCAATCTGTTATGGGCAGCCGTGACGCTTAACATTAGGCAAACGACTAACTCGTATGTAACGTCACTCATTTACATTTTTTTTTAATATGTGACAAAGCAAATTTGATTATGATGTGGTATTAATTGTCATGGTTGCCCATAATCAGTCTGTTGTTTTGTAGTAGGTAGTTACCTAATAATGTATTAATTGGCGGTTGAACACTTTTAATTAACTTAATTCCTTATGTTTAGTCTACACGGAATTATCCTAATGATCCCTACTTTCGCTATCTTTTTTTATTAGCTACCAACTTATGAAATGTTTTTATTTTTTAATTAAGTTTTTTTTTTAATGACAATGTAGTGTAGAGCCTAATGTATCGGTAGATACTAATGTTGTGTATATTTTTTTTAAACTGAATAAAATCTATAAGTTGTATTAGACTGTAAGAGAGCAAAATATGAGCCCAAAGAAGAGGACAAGAAGCAGTTTTTGTAATACTTGGTAAAAATAAAAATAATGCACTGCTATTGGTAAACGTTGGCCTAACGTTGGGTAGTTACCTGTGCACTTAAATTAGGTTATAGGCACTTTTTAAGACCCTATTGATGGTACTAGACACAAGTGGTATCAAAAATACATAACCATAGAGTCTCACCGTTCCACCTATGCCGCAATTAAGAAAAAAAAATCAAAATTTACACACCATGTTATGATATGAAAGTAGAATCTCTCGATGATACTTTCGATGAATAATAATAAAACGGTAAGGCATGGGACATTCCTCAAACGTGCTATCTCTTTCGCACGTTATGAGTTAGATATGAGTGAGGGCGACGGAGGTATCGGAGGAAGCACTCCTTATCGTCCATTCCCGGAATAACTTTCCCATAGATTGTGAAGAAGGGTTATGCGTTTGGAATGCAAAAAGTTTTATGTGCATTTTATGCCCGTTCGTCACGAGGGCTTGAGTCGTCATAACAATAATTTGATTTATTGCCGCTTTGACTACAATTTCAATTTTATAGCGGCTAACGACCACACAAGAAAACATTCATCGTCATCAGGCTAATACGTTCCCACTGCTGGGATACGGGCCTTTACTCACATGAGGGTAGGCCATAATCTACCAAAGGCCAAGTGCAGGTTGGTGGATGACTCATGCTCTCGAATAATATTAAAAATACTTCACCTACTGCTAAACATGTATTTTAATCATAGAATTGTTTCTACATAGTTTGAATATCTTTTTTTTATGTAAGCTGTGCATTTATGTGTTGATGTTGAGTATTGACCCGCACTCTCACCGTAAACACCTGTGTTCGAGAACAGGGTGTGCTGAAAATCAGCCCTGCGTAGACCTTGCTGTTTACGGCTTGGTCTCATCCTCCCCGGTGGCGCTGCCCCGGTACCGGGGACGATGACACAAAAAGTGTCATCCTCCCCGGTAGCCTCAACAATGGCGCTCACCGGGGCCGATGAAACAGTAAAAGTGTCATCTGCCCCGTTATAGTCGGATCGATGAATTCATCTCGGTGACAGCGGGGCCGATGAGAATTAAAGTCTCATCATCCCCGGTACGGCCAGTGCTGGTGCTTTTAACGGGGAGGATTACACAAATCTAGTTTCATCAAGCCCAGCATGTAAGGTAGGGTGCTATGATAAAGAATTTGACTAATAATCTATAAATGAAACGACTCTGTTTATAATGAATATAAATGTAATAGAGCAATAAAAATATACTAAGGTTAAAATTAAAACAACGATGATTTAGTAGATAGAACCAGACATCGTAGTTCACAGAACAAAACTATAACTAAATAGCTTCTAGTAAAATAAACGTGTTATTTACCTCTTACTTTTGTAATTCAAACTCAAACTTAAATTCTTTATTGCAAATAGGCTATTTTTAGCACTCTTACAAGTCAAAACTAGAGAACGTATTTATAAATAATAAAAATTAAATTATTGTACATATTAAGCAAGCAATTACAAATAATTATTACCTTCCCTTTTTTTGTACCTATCTACATTGACCCATCTTTATTTAACATTATTTACATTCAATAACACAGCCAGTTGTTTTTTGTGGTAGCTGTTAGTAGTCAAAACTCATATATATATATTTACCTTACGATTCTTAAAATATAACCATTTTTTTCATCTTTTTTCATTTAAATATTACACATACATACGCTTACCCCTACACTTCACACTTCACAATTACTCATTCGCTAGAAAGATGAACATAATTAATAACATGTATAAGTAATAAGGAAGTTCTGTTATTGGCCTTTTTTTTGCAATGTAACTTTGTATAACATCTATTGTATTAGCTGTTGATCTTCTCTTCAATAAATAAATAAATAAATATTACTCACCTATATAATAGTGAAGTGCTAAAAATAAATGCAAATTGAACTTTTATGACTGTGTATTGTTAAGCACCTGGGTACTTATTCCCTTTTTTAAATGCCGCACTGACAAACAAGTTTTTATGGAACAACGAAAGAATAACAAGAGAAACAAAGAAGCACCATACTTAGATTCACTTATTACATAACTGTATGGTATAATTGTTTAATCCGATTATAAATTTTGTACAGTGCGGGTATAAATATAAACACCCGAAGAGATTTTATATGTAGACCACAAATTATAAATTCCGTTATTATTTTTAGCAGAGCATAGCAAATATCATACAGAAAATCTATTTTCTACTTACTTTCAAAGTTAATACAAGTTTTGACTACTAACAGCTACCACAAAAAACAACTATCTGTGTTATTAAATGTGAACAATGTTAAATAAAGAAGGGTCAATGTAGATAGGTACATAATAGTTATTTGTAATTATAAAAATAAGAGGTAAATAACACGTTTATTTTAATAAATGCTATTTAGTTATCGTTTTGTTCTGTGTCTTACGTCTCCCTACTAAATCATCGTTATTTTAATTTTAACCATAGTGTATTTATATTGCTCTATTACATTTATATTCATTATAAACAGACTCGTTTCATTTATACATTATCAGGCAAATTCTTTATCATAGCACCCTACCTTCCATGCTGGGCTTAATGAAACTAGAATTGTGTAATCCTCCCCGTTAAAAGCACCAGCACTGGCCATACCGGGGATGATCAGACTATAACTCCCTATCGGCCCCGCTGTCACCGAGATGAATTCATCGATCCGACTATAACGGGGCAGATGACACTTTTACTGTTTCATCGGCCCCGGTGAGCGCCATTGTTGAGGCTACCGGGGAGGATGACACTTTTTGTGTCATCGTCCCCGGTACCGGGGCAGCGCCACCGGGGAGGATGAGACCAAGCCCTGTTTACGCAGCACAGTGCTGAGCATACCACTGTTGCCAGCTAGGAATAGTGTACCTATCTATTACAAATTGTCGTAAGTCTGTTGTAGTTTTGGCAATAAATATTATTTATTCTTATTCTTATTCTTATTTGAATTTCGTGATCCTTGACCTCGATTTCCTCACGATGTTTTCCTTCACCGTTATTCATACTTAGTAATCTATAATCTATAACAATATTATAATATTGTTATAGATTATAGATTACTAAGAGGAAAGATTTGATTGTTTGTTTGCATTGAATAGGCTCCGAAACTACTGAACCGATTTAAATAGTTATTTCACTATTGGGAAGCTACACTATCTCCGGGTGACATAGGCTATATTATATTTTCAAAAAAATTAGGGATCCTAACTGAAATACCAATAATGTAACCCAAGGTGTAAAAAAAATATTGGCTAAAATATTCTTTACATCGCGTGCGCTGCGAAAACTATTTAATTATACCCGTGCAAAGCCGGGGCGAGCCGCTAGTATAGTATATATCAGACTTACTAATTAACAATTTTTAATTGGGTCCACAAGCCCAGGGTCCAAAACTCTAAAATAAAAGTATTTCAAATTTTAATCAGTGAAATCAATCAACAGTCTTATTTTTATTACTATGTATAAACATATATACTGACTGTCTTGTAGTTCCGTCATCCCATCCCTTCCCGCTTTGTGCCGTAAGCATTCGCGTATACCTACAGGGGGGAAGGGCCGGGTGGCTTCAGCTCCATCGGCCACTAATTTTCAAGAATGAGACGTTTTATTAAAAAAAAGAAATTGTATTTTCTGCATGACCCAATAGATGGCGCCAGTTGTGCTTTTTGCTAAAATCTGTCTCTGTCACTGTTTCAAGCATAGACCACAGGTTAGAGGAAATGTGTCACGATACTGACTGACAACTCTAAACTCTTTCGTTTTTTTTTAGTTTCGTTGCATGGCATGACTTAGACTGGATTATGACTACCTGACTTAGACTGGACTATGACTACCCTGACTGACTGTGACTAAGACTTGACTTTACATGAAATGTTTCATAATACGACGAAAAACTACAATACTTGACACTGGCTAAATACACTATGTGTGGAGCCAAACTATAAGAAAAAAAAAAAAAAAACTACTCTGTGGTTTGAAAGGTTTAAACTATGTACTTACAGCGCCATCTAGAAAAGAAGCGGAACTAGTGTTTTTTTTTAATAAAATGCCTCATAGTTTCTGGTTTATTCGCATAAACCGGAGTTTTCACAGAACCCCAAAGAAAAATGCGAATATAACAGAAACAATTCCTGAGCTCAAATCCGAGATCCAACGCGTCATCGGTGAGATACAGCCACATCTATGTGAAAAAGTCATGGATTTCATGAAAAGAGTACCTAATGGCCTATTTGCTCGATGTCGCCTGTCATATGAGCAGCGGGGGCCATTTGACAGATATTTTATTCCATATTCAGATAGGAACATGTTTTCATTACAATCCAATAAAAAATTTGCAACAATTTAAAAAAATACGTGTTTTTGTTTTTAAATGAAAATGTGTATTCTTGAGACACCCATTGTAATTATAGGGATTTCATAGTAGGCACAACAGTAACACAGCAGCCTACCCCACACCACTAAATAAAGGTAATAGGTATTATACCCGCATACCTAGATATCATGCCTATATCTAATACCTAGACACCAGTTCAGTCGCCTGCTGTGCGATGCAGAAATTTTATTAGAAAATCCATATAAATGCATATTGCAAGAATTTAGATTATCAAACATGTTTTTAAGTTCATTATTGGCGACCTATCTAGTTTCTTTCCTTTTTTCCATTTTATGGAGAAGTAATACAAGTTACAGAAATAACTGAGATGTTTATAATATTAATGGAATTCACAATTTACTGAGCACATACAAGGTAAGTGTGAATTGGTATGTTATCCCGAAGGGGGGGTCTGGGACCATGATAGCCCACAGTTGTGAGAGCCTTACCTGAAACTGCGTGTTTCCAAACCTCCATACACAAAATTGCACGTGCGATTTCTACGAGAGTTAACAAGATACTAAAATAAATAAACAAATTCATTTCTAAACACAGATCGTCAAACTCATTTAAGTGCATTCGGTCAAGGACGAAGTTCGACCACCCAGCTGCGCTAGGGCTATCTTTGAAGGTAAACTTTACATGGCATTTCTTCAATGAAAAACTATTAATTTAGAAAAGTCTTAAAATAAACATTGTCTACATTAGGGAGTAGATTTACCCCCTTTCGGGATAATATACTAATTTAAACTCAGATATAATGCTGATAGACCAAATAAACAGCACGAGCACAAAAATGCTGTTATACAAATAAACGATTTTACTAGTCACGTTTCTCAGTAATAAAGAGGTTAAAATTATCACACAATACAAGCAAACTCATACATTAAAACATTTAAATACGTAGAGTAAATATGTGTGAATGTGTTTTTCCGAACCTGCCTGAGGTTCGTATTCCGCACATTATTGTTATGATGTCTCCTTAGAATAAAAAGGATGTCTAGGTACTACATTTCTTAGTTTGCCAGTCTCAGACCCGTATTACATGATTTCATTGACAAAATGATCAAATACTGAATGAAATCTCTAAGTACTTGAGCATCAATCGACAACTGAGCACAATCCTGTATACGGGCCTCAGAGTCAAAGAGAATGCCTACCTCAGACCAAGTAGTGGATACTAGACTATCGTAAGGAAAAAACCCTCCCTTAGTTGCATAGATATAAATAAAAAGAGGAGATTTTAGGCACTAACTTCTCGAACACCATGGAAGAAATATTTCTTACAATAGATAATTCTTCCATGGTACAATTTCCCGTGAAAAAAATAGATAGCTATCACTTTTCAGGCCAGTTTCTGACTGAGCGACATCTCTAAGCGCTATCTAAGCGTAGTGGTGTAATTAAATATTTAAAGAAATACCTTACATACGGTGGTCGAGTGGTCACGGTTTGCGAATAGGACCTCTGGAGCTCTTCAAGTCGCGAGTGAATGGTATCTTCTATAGGCAAGCATTGTTGCCCGGAAACTCCAGCCGTGTTGTTTCACGGAGTTCTGGCTAGCTCGTGGGGGTGGGTCCGTTTACACTTTTGTGGATTTTATACCCAGGCATTGTTCACCAGGTTAGCTACCTAAACAATGTTGTTCTAGGGGCGCCGCCAGCACAATAGTGCTGGAAAAAAAAGAAGTAAGTGTGGTTCAGCGAATGTTGTCACTGCCACCCCACTGCTGCTTTCCCCACTGCTGGGACTGTATGCAGCTTCTGAAGACGATTCTCCCCTCAGGTAACCGAGGATATTCTACCATCATCGACCTCCTACGCAATTTAGCACAGTAGCAGAAGTGACATGCAACAGCATGTACCATCGTAGACCGCGTATCAAGTGAGATTGCGGTCAAATGCGGGCCTATTTAATTATAAAAAAGGACCAACGCATCTCTTCCCACGGGTGCCGTAAGAGCCGGCAAAGGGATAATCCAAGGAATGGGCAGCAGCATTTTCCTCGGTACATTAAAATCTTCTGCGATCACCAAGCCGCCTGCCAAGCGTGGTGATTTTAGCAAATCCCTCCCTATGATAAGCTTCCAAAGTGGCGTTTTATACCCCTATGCAGGAGGAGAGCAGCCGCTCAAAATGGCTCTCTCTGGGGGAGGCCTATGTTCAGCAGTGGACGTCTTCAACCTGATGTTGACTTACGACCTTTACGTACTAATATTATAAATTCCCAACTTTTAATAGCACAAGTCATAAGCAACAGCGAGCCAGTGTAGCTTAGCATTAGCCCGTACACCTTTTGAATCAACAATCATCACACCCTGGTTCAAATACCACTCGACCCCGCACTAATGACTTTTGAAGTTATATGTTCGGCACTTGCACTCACTCTTACAACGGTGAAGATAAATATTGTGAAACATCTGGTAGCTATGGATCAGAAAGAGGGGGAATTAAGGTACATGCTAGGGCCAGATAAGCAGGCCAAAATCCGTTCAAGGAAACATCGACCTTACATCGTAGAGTTAAATATCAATTCAGTCTGAACTTCACCGCGGTGCTTAAGACAAAGACAACGCACGCAGTTGTTTATATTGTATTTTTCAAAACTATGAAGACATTAAAGCATCTGAATGTTTGTTGGGAATACCACAGAGCTAGAATTTATACCTTTGCAGCGTCACCGGGCGGAAAAGCTCCACATGCTGTGATTTCGGCAGGAAACGTGCTAAAACGCCTTGTTTGCCCTACCAGCGTAAAATTAATTAATTCGTGTAAAGTCGGGCCGGGTGTGGGGTGGGTTTAGTAAGCTAGTGACTAAATATGTTGGACTATAAAACGATTAAATCCAGTTAAATAAATAAACAAATAAATCGGTTCCGAGCGCGTTGAAGTCTTTTATATGGACCGTAGCCAGTCTTTATACGTAGGTAGTAGGTACGAGGGAGTAGGTAAACTTTAGTTAATATTTTAATTTAACTACCTTTTATCTTTTAATTCATGGGCATAGGACTTGGTATGTTGAACTGGTATGTTATCCCGAAGGGGGGGGACTGGGACCATGATAGCCCACAAGTTGTGAGAGCCTCACTTGAAACTGCGTGTTTCCAAACCTCCATACTAAAAATAAATCCACTCACAATATTGCACGTGGATTTATTTTTAGTATGGAGGTTTGGAAACACGCAGTTTCAAGTGAGGCTCTCACAACTTGTGGGCTATCATCAGTATAGTAGATATCTGTGGCTATCATGGTCCCAGTCCCCCCCTTTCGGGATAACATACCAATTCAAACTCACCTAGTATAGGTAGTTCTACAGATCAATTTGTAAAGGAAAAATTTGAATCACGAGCGGGACTTGAACCCGCATCCATCCGTCCCTAAATCCAGCATGCCCCGCTTTGCTTTGCTTTGCTTTGTTTTGCTTGCTTTAGGTAGTTCTAGTTCTAAAATATTCGGAAAATAGGCACCCAACTGTTCTTTTTATAGAACTTAGACAAATATGTATTTTGTCCAAAGAATCGAATTTATGTACTCCTCACAACTGGGGCCATAAATACTGTCAAAGGTACTATAAACTTCACAAAAATTGCTCGTGGTTCTCTTGGGTTTCTTAAGTAAACATATTGAAGGAATTTGACACCACTGTCACAGAATAGGACGTAGAGACCAGCATGGTCGTTCTGATGCTTGAAGTTCGACAGCCGTTATGAATATATGAATGTAATGAATTGATGCAACATAAAATATGTGAGAATGAACCGTGCAGGTAGAGGCCAATACGCAGCAAATCTATATGTGGGAATCGATTTATTGTAGCCTAAGTATTAATAATCTGTGGCGTAATAAGATGAGAAAATTGTAAACCAAACAAAATACAGCTTATACATAAAAAATAATTAATAAAAAAACATTGTTGTTTGTTGTTGTAAATAAATCATTGTGTTTTATCGATAGGGGTGATTTTTAATAGAAATATAGGACAGATCGCCGATCGCCGCTTTGAAAACGGCACCGGTATAACAAGGCATAATGCCTTGATTTTGCTCTGAGTCGCTTATGACCGCGCCTAATAAAAGTGACTCACATATTATTGTTTTACAACGCTATTATGGTTAATTATTAAAATGAAACAACCGCTTGTGAGCTATTTTATATAAGCTGGAGAGATAAACATCTGTATAAGTAAGCATTGGCGTGGGACACTTTTGGGGTTTAATTTTCATAGAGACTGTGTACTGTATAAAATAAGGCGGGCCCTGTAGGCGGGACGTGTAGGGCCCGCCTGAGGGTTATCCATCTAATAAATTATAAGCAAACTAAAACAAAAAACATTTAATTCCACTGTTTTTTTTTCTATGAATACCTAACTTGAAAAGCCGCGCCCATAACCAGGTAACGCAACTAGATCCAGCACTACTGTGTTCCGGTTTGAAGGGCATTCATTGTAGCTAGTGAAATTACTGGGCAAATGACACATTATGATCTGATCACACAGTCTAGTAATCTTATTACTATAATGTGTGAAGTCTCAGGATGACGTGCGCAGTGCAGTGTCACGCAAAACTATATTAATTTAGAGTTCCGAGTGATACTGCAATCTGTTACAGGCAGCCGTGACGCTTAACATCAGGTGAATGACTAGCTCGTCGCGTCATTCACTTCCATATAAAAAAAAACAAACAACAATAACCCCCTTACCAATAAACACTGCATAACCGTGGAACAGCTACTCAGTGTTTCCTCTCGTTTTATCTTTGCCCATTTGAAACTCAACAGAGAAAGACAAAACACTATACATATATTCTTCTACAAACTATTCTTCCACTACTCAAGGTTTATTCATCATCAACAGCCTGAAGACGTCCACTGCAGAACATAGACCTCCCCTCTCCCTCGCCTCCTGCATCCATCGGCTCCCCGCAGTTTTCACCAGGTCGTCGGTCTACCGAGTTGAGGGCTGGCCTACGCTACGTATTCCGGTTCGTGGTAGCCACTCGAGAACCTTTCTTCGCCATCGGTTGTCAGTTCTACGAGCGATGTGGCCTGCCCATTGCTATTTCTACTTGCTAATCCTAAGAGCTATATCGGTCACTCTAGTTCTCCTGCGGATCTCCTCGTTTCGGATCTCAACGTTTATTAGTAAGGGAGTAATTATTCTTTCATTACCTTACCTATATTTTAATAATCTATCTTAGTAAAAGATATATTGGTATATTATTACGTAGTATCTCATGCGTGTCGCGTATAGAAACCACAAGTCTAATTAACAAGGATCCTAAGCAAACTGCTACAAAGAAAAGGGTAAAATTACTAAATGGAAATGCACACATTGTAATACTGGGAATCTAATAAGACTCCACTGTCACAATACTCACAATTGTTGGTCTCTACCGACCTTAAACGGGTAAATACAGTGTGAAACCGCGGGGCACCTCTAGGTATGGAAACTAAGAAAACCCTAGAATAATGTAAAAACTTCAATCATCATCATCATCATCATCAACAGTCTGAAGACGTCCACTGCTGAACTTAGACCTCCCCCAGAGAGCGCCACTTTGAGCGGCTGCTCGTCTCCCGCATCCATCGGCTCCCCGCGGCTTAACTACATAAAAACTTGAATATACATATTGTAATCCCCGTCTAATCCAAATTTGATACTGGGCTGTTGATGGGTTTGGAAAACCCTTTTGGTTTCAACTGCACAAGTCTAGATTGCCAAAACGATCTACTCGATTGAACTTTTTGATTTTTTGATTTTGATATTATTGTGTTCTGTCATACCTAAGTCATAGCAAACTAAAATATAATAGTTTCTCACAAACAGACACGAATAAGAGTGAACATAATTGCTATATACAAATGCAAAATGTTCAAAGTTAAGCTTTTGTAACCCAATCGTTTGGTTTCATAACTAAAATAACTATACTGGTACTGGCTGGATAACAATGCAACTTATCCAGCCAATACTTTGGACACACGGTCAAGAATGTTGTAGAGCATCCCCCCCCTTTCATGTGTTTTACCACCATATCCCCAAATTTCCCTCATGGGGGGAGTCCTCATGGACTCCCCTACTATAATTATTTGTGCGTCCCCCCCCCCTTAAGAATAGTCATCCATGGGCGTACCTCGGCGAATCGGAATTCCTACTTGTCGTCGTCGATGAAAGTTATATCACTTGTGAAAAACAATAATCAAGCTGAAAAATAAGCGTTGTTTATGTAGTCAGCCAAGTCTGCAGCGTTGCCTCTAATTGTATTTTTACCCAATTTCGGATCATATCTTTTTATAAATAACGAAAACTGGCAGGTAGTTCCACTATATTAACCACAGACGGCCGTCTCTACCCGGTTGTCCAGAGAGCGCAGACAAAACTGCTGATTTTTCACAGTCGTTTCACTTGTGCCGAGATAACTTTTTGATAAGAGCAGGATTACAGGACTCGTGATTGCAATTGTAGATGTCAAAATAATCTACACAACTATTATAAAGAGGAAAGATTTGTATTTTTGTGTGTATGTTTGTAATGAATAAACTCAAAGACTACTGTGCCGATTTCAATAATTCTTTGACCATTGGAAAACTACATTCACCCTGAGTAACATAGGCTACACCACTACACGTGCGAAGCCGGGGCGAGCCGATAGTTTGAATTAATTTAAAAAAATAAAATGAAAGGGTGCTATTTTTTATTATTTGATTGATGGGTTTGTATACATATTATAGTTTCATGGCTGAGTTATTTTATAAAATTGCTGAATTGTATGTAGCTTTAGCATTCCGATGGTGCTTCAATGATATTTGTTTTATGATAGTTAAGCAAAGCCGAGCGCAGACTACATTACAACTTTAGGCACTTTTTGCTTACTTCATTCGAGGCTGCTACAGGGTACCCAGAACCATGGGAGAGAAATGCCTTAACGCAAGTTTTGCGTTTTACATTAAGATAAAAATAAGAAAAGTTTTGACAAGCTATTAGCAAATGTTCAGCAAAACTGCTTTAAAAAAATTCAGTATTTAAAACACGGTCGGCAAGGTGGTTTTGCACAATGTGGAATCAATTGCTCAAGTGGCCATACTATACGTATTTTCTGAAATATAATATGGGAAATACAGAATTTTTCGCACTCGCTTCGCTCGCGCCTTTAAAATTTATAATTACTTTATTTTCACATATACCTAGCACGCTTTTCCTGACATATTAATAATTACAATAAAAACGACCCGCAGCAGCAGTACTGCTCAGCCTGAATGCTACTTTAAATTAAAGTCCATAAGTATAGACTTTTACATTAAAATTTTATTATTGATTTAACGTAAAGTGACATACAAATTATAAGTAAGATGATTTATTGTGCACTGTGGAATCAATTGCTCGTATTTTCTGAAATACAAAATGTGCCAAATTTTCGTCCTCGCTTCGCTCACGCTCGCGTTTTTGGTTTACTTTGATTCCTAAGCAGCACACTTGTAAGTGCTGAAAAAAAAATCTACTCCAGCATCACCTTTCCAAGATATGCTTCCAAATTTACACTGGTGGCGCCGCCCACCGTGCCGGAGTGTTGCCTTGAAGTTATGACTTGGCTCTCTCTAGGTCTCTTTGTGTAGTGGTAGAGAAAAGTAATGTGTAAGCATTTGAGACCCAGCATGAGAGCATTTACCACGATCAATAAACTACAGCAAGTTCAAAGGTTGGCATGCTCATTAATCAGCGGATGTACGAAAACGACGCCATCTGCTGCCCTAGACATAATCCTAGGTTTGACACCACTACACCTTCACATACAACAGGAAGCGATGGCGTCAGCCCTGAGGATTAAATCAACAAACCAGTGGAAGAGCTCTGGGCTCATGACGAACCATTGCAGGATTATAGAGAGGGCAAAGAGAATTATTCCGGATGCCTGTCAGGGTACCGACAAAATAGTGAGTTCTTACCTTGACAACAAAAGGTACGAGCTGTGCACGACAGTCGACATCTCAGAAAGTGTTAACTCAGATATATACAGCCATTGCAACATCTATACAGATGGTGCAAAAAACAGGACAGGGGTAGGGTGTGGTTTCTACTCTCCGGAGTTAGGAATCGCGGAATCAAAAGCCTTGAAGGTTACCACTACAGCTTTGCAGGCGGAAGCTATGGGATTACTGCTGGCAGCAAGAGCGTTACTAGCAGTAGATGTACCCTTTGCAGGACCAGCGGGAGATCGCGAAGGTGTGAAAGTAAAAATAACATTTACTACAGATAGTGCGGCCATTATCTATGCACTCAGGAAGCCTACAACAAGGTCAAGAGTGGTATCAGAATGCCATACGGCCTTGCAAAACTTATCAGAAAAATATAAAATAGTAGTAAGGTGGACGAAGGGTCACGGCTCGTGTCCAGGAAACAATAAAGCAGATACTCTAGCAAAGGAAGGAACGGAGAAACAGGTTGAGGTTGGCATTGCGGAACTATGTAAACCCACTGCAACAGAAGTCAGAACCTTACTGCACATTCACACGGAAAAAGAGCAGCAAAGTCTATGGAACAGAAAAACTGATTGCAGGCAAGCAAAGGTGATGTTTCCATCCTTAAATAGGAAAATCACAAACAATTTGCTGAAATTAACGAGGCAAGACCTCCGCCTTATGGTGGGTATCATCACAGGTCACTGTAACCTCAATTATCACTTGCACAAGATTGGTGCCACGGATAGCCCTCTGTGCCGGGGTTGCATGCAGGAAAACGAGACAGTGGAGCACGTGCTGCTATATTGCACAGCCACAAAAGAGGCAAGAGAAACGACGCATCTACTAAATGATCAAGAACAACGACCACGGGATCGACTGCAATCGGTCTCCAGACCACCATCTAATGTTACATCACTGGAACAGTTGTGCCAGCGGCCCAAGGCCGTGCTCCGATACATAAAGGAGCTGGGCTGGCTTGGGTAAATGCTGGCAGGGGGAAATGCACAATACACCCCATGCGGGACGTCAGTGCAGGCCTTACCGCCCCCAAATAGAATAAGAATAAGAAGACCCGCAGCAGCAGTACTGCTCAGCCTGAATGCTACTTTAAATTAAAGTCCATAAGTATAGACTTTTACATTAAAATTTTATTATTGATTTAACGTAAAGTGACATACAAATTACAATAGGCCGTGTGGTCCCGGTTACGAATAGGACCACCCCATCTCTTCCCGTGGGTGCCGTAGAAGGCGGCTAAGGGAATATCCAGGGAATGGGTCGCAGCGTTCCCCTCGGTCTTGGTGGCAATCAATCTTCACCTACTGCGATCACCAAGCCGCCTGCCAAGCGTGGTGATTATGGCAAACCCCCCCCCCCCCCCCCCCTAATGACAAGCACAAATAAAAACGGCCCCCAGTCCCCGGCAGCTCTGCTATCCCGTGGCTACGGTAGCGGCCACGGTAACGGCAGGGCAAGGGGTGCGAAGAATCCCCGGCAGACGCCCGGCTACCAACCCCAACGACGACCCCTGGCCCTGGCAACACATAACGTGCGCACACTGAAGGCTGACGAAAGGATGGTCGAGCTAGAGGCGGAGATGGGTAAGTTACGCTGGGATGTAATGGGATTGTCTGAAGTCCGAAGACAGGGACAGGACACGATAATCCTAAATTCCGGTAACTTATTCTTCTACCGGGAGGGAGACCAACTCTCCCAAGGAGGTGTCGGGTTTCTCGTCCGCAAGTCTCTCGTCAACAACGTGGTCAAAGTCGACAGTGTGTCGGCCAGGGTAGCGTACCTGGTACTCCGAATAACCAAACGGTATTCGTTGAAGGTTATACAGGTATACGCGCCGACGTCGGCACACTCAGACGATGAAGTAGAAGCTATGTATGAGGACATATCCGAAGCCATGCATACTTCCGAAACATACTTCACCGTTGTGATGGGAGACTTCAATGCGAAGTTGGGCACAAGGAATAGCGATGAGCTGAGAGTGGGGCCATTTGGATACGGGCAGCGGAACCCTCGAGGACAGAGGCTGGCTGACTTCATGGAGAAGGAGGAACTCTTTATGATGAACTCCTTCTACGAGAAGCGGCCATCCAGGAAGTGGACGTGGATAAGTCCCGACGGTTCCACTAAAAATGAGATAGACTTCATCATGACGACCAAGAAGCACATATTCGATGATGTCTCTGTGATCAGCAAGGTGAAAACCGGTAGCGATCACCGTATTGTTAGAGGCACATTGAATATCAATGTTAAGCTCGAAAGGTCACGTCTGGTGAAGTCTACGCTCCGTCCAAATCCTGTCCAAATCCAAAACCCCGAAGGCTTTCAGCTGGAACTCCAAAATCGCTTCCAGTGCCTAGCCGACTGTAACACAGTGGACGAGCTAAACGACGGGTTGGTGGAAACTGTCCAAGCTGTTGGATCGAAATTCTTTAAGACCCAACGCCGAAAGAAGACTCAAAAGCTCTCAGAAAAAACTCTTGAGCTAATGGCCGACCGGAGCGAAATGAAGCTGCAGTCTTCAGTTGATATGTCAGCCTACGGTGAACTCAATAGACGAATCTGGAGTTCCTTGCGACACGACTTGCGTGCTCTTAGTACTTCACGTATTGAGGCCGCAATTGAGCGGAACCAAGGCTCTAAAGTGTTCGCAAAGGATTCGTCTATTGGGCAACACCAAATGACAAAACTGAAGACCGAAAATGGTAGCATCATTTCATCCAAGCCTGAGATTCTGAGAGAGATCGAGAACTTCTATGGACAGTTATACACCTCGACACGTAAGCCCGCTACTAACACAGCTCAGGACATCAGAGCCAAGTTAGTCCGACACTATACCGAAGATATCCCGGACGTCAGCCTGTACGAGATTAGAATGGCCCTCAAACAGCTTAAAAACAACAAGGCACCAGGTGAAGATGGAATTACGACTGAACTTCTGAGAGCGGGTGGTAGACCGGTACTTTTAGTCCTCCAGAAGTTATTTAATTCTGTCATCCTTGAAGGTACAACGCCAGAGGCATGGCACAAGAGCGTGGTGGTGCTCTTCTTCAAAAAAGGCGATAACACCTTATTGAAGAACTATAGGCCCATCTCGCTCTTGAGTCATGTGTATAAGCTGTTTTCGAGAGTCATTACGAATCGTCTCGCACGCAGGTTTGATGAATTCCAGCCTCCCGAACAAGCCGGTTTCCGAAAAGGCTTTAGCACCATAGACCACATCCATACGCTGCGCCAGATTATACAGAAGACCGAAGAGTATAATCGGCCGTTATGCCTAGCGTTTGTGGACTATGAGAAAGCCTTCGATTCAATCGAGACTGGGGCGGTGCTGCAGTCCTTGCAGCGATGCCAAATTGACTATAGGTATATCGAAGTTTTGAAGTGTTTGTACAGTAAGGCCACTATGTCAGTCCGACTACAGGACCAGAGTACGGAACAAATTCCATTGCAAAGAGGCGTGAGACAGGGAGACGTTATTTCTCCGAAACTGTTCACAAACGCATTGGAGGATGTTTTCAAGCTCTTGGAGTGGAAAAGATCTGGCATCAACATAAATGGCGAGTACATCACTAACCTTCGTTTTGCCGATGATATAGTCATAATGGCGGAATCGCTCGAGGACCTTAGCACCATGCTCAACGACCTCAGTAGAGTCTCCCAGCAGGTTGGTCTTAAGATGAATATGGACAAGACAAAGATCATGTCTAATGCTCATGTTCCACCTATACCGGTAATTGTTGGGAACGATACTCTCGAAGTTGTCGACAAGTATGTCTACCTAGGACAGATTGTCCAATTAGGTAGGTCCAACTTCGACAAAGAGGTGGCGCGAAGAATCCAACTCGGCTGGGCAGCGTTCGGGAAGCTTCGTCCTATCTTTTCGTCCAAAATACCGCAGAGCCTGAAAACGAAAGTTTTCAATCAGTGTGTGTTGCCAGTGATGACTTATGGAACTGAGACATGGTCTCTTACTGTTGGCCTCATTAGTAAGCTCAAAGTCGCGCAGCGAGCTATGGAGCGAGCTATGCTCGGTGTTTCCCTGCGAGATAAGCTCCGGAACGAGGAGATCCGCAGGAGAACTAAAGTGACCGATATAGCTCTTAGAGTTAGTAAGTTGAAGTGGCAATGGGCAGGCCACATCGCTCGTAGAACTGACAACCGATGGGGAAGAAAGGTTCTCGAGTGGCGACCACGAACCGGAAGACGCAGCGTGGGCCGGCCCCCCACTCGGTGGACCGACGACCTGGTGAAAGCCGCGGGGAGCCGATGGATGCAGGAGGCGAGCAGCCGCTCAAGGTGGCGTGCTCTGGGGGAGGCCTATGTTCAGCAGTGGACGTCTTCAGGCTGTTAATGATGATGATGATGATGACATACAAATTATAAGTAAGATGATTTATTGTGCACTGTGGAATCAATTGCTCGTATTTTCTGAAATACAAAATGTGCCAAATTTTCGTCCTCGCTTCGCTCACGCTCGCGTTTTTGGTTTACTTTGATTCCTAAGCAGCACACTTGTAAGTGCTGAAAAAAAAATCTACTCCAGCATCACCTTTCCAAGATATGCTTCCAAATTTACACTGGTGGCGCCGCCCACCGTGCCGGAGTGTTGCCTTGAAGTTATGACTTGGCTCTCTCTAGGTCTCTTTGTGTAGTGGTAGAGAAAAGTAATGTGTAAGCATTTGAGACCCAGCATGAGAAATTTCGGACTTGCCCCCCCCCCCCCCCCTTCCCCTGGGCCAAAAGCTGGGTACGCCCATGCTCATAGTCCTTATCATCTGTAAGTATGACAAAGTAAAGGACCGCAGGCGCCACTCGGTGACCCAGTGGCAAGCTATTTATGTCGATGGAGCCTGAATAATCTGCATTGTTTAGATATGTGCATATTTCCTGCTTCTAAGTACTTACATTACTTTTGTATAAATAGGATGAATGAAAAGACATGTACGTATGAAAGTATTATAAAATGTGACATGTTCTTGACCCTTTTCCTTTTGTTTTAAAGAATGTTTCGAACATGAAAGAAAGAAATCTCTTACGCAAGTTAAAATTTAGGTACTATTCAGTGGCCATGTTTCATTATAGCTAGAAGCATTTATCCATGCCATGGTGCCCAGATTTAATATCAACAGAAAATACAACTAAGGTACCTAAGTACCAATCATTTACTCTTAGCAGCCACAGAGATATGTCCAAACCAAAGAACTTTTTACCACCACCTTCAACTGCTACTGTTTACTTGCATTTTATCAAAAGCTTATCTATCTTTCTGGTTTTTCTTATAATTTGATTGATGTATTACTTTAGACCCGTATATTCGTACATCCTCTATCTCGCTCGCGCATTGCAACTTTTTTGAGTTTATTAAATGATAGAATTTACGTAAGTATGAAAAATCTATCCGTAGAATAACCTTAAAAATACAACAAACACAAAACACACAAACACAAAACAAAACACAACACAAACACAAACAAACACAAACAAAAACACACAAACACACAAATCACAAATGATGTTCAACTAAAAGATCACATTAATCCAAACAAGTTTTCATGCATAGAAACAGCACAGAACGAAAAAACTTTTTGATAAGTATAGTACTTATACATTTCTTTTTAATTTCTACCGTTATATTTTACTATTTTTTTATAACTTCCCTGAAAACGGTTAATGTATTGATCGATTAGTTATCAATAATTGAGACAATTTTCAATAATTGAAACAATTTTCAATTATTGATAAGTACCTATTCATAATAGGTAAATGGATATCAATGAGTAATCATATTACGTCGTCGTCACCCTGAACGGTATTTCTGAATGCTTATTAAGGTCACTGATTTAGTACTATATTATGTATGATGTGACGCATTATGTGTGGGCGCGGTTTTGTAAATCTACCTATCATGTATTTTAGCTGAAGCTTTGATTCAACGTACCTACACTTTCTTAGAGCACAAATAAATGTTAAAACACTACAATGTAACATCGTCCTGGCATCTTAACAATTGGTAATTTCAAGAATCAAAACAATAACGTCGACATCAAACACGAAACCCTTTAGTATTTAAAAAATAACATCATGACTTTTTATTCCTTTTCAAAAAAAGTTCTCTGCAAGACGCGCACATATTTTTCTGTAAACATTATGAACCTTCACAATAAAGGCTCGAATACAAAGACACAAATTCCAGCATATTTGTAATAGTTGGTGCCACTTAAAACTTGTAATTGTTAGCACAGTAACAATTAGTAAGTAAAGGGGAATCTTAGAAGCGGCTCTGCGTGTGTGGCGTGACATGCATCAAAAGGATCATATCGTGAAACGACAGATTGTACTGGGTTGCTTTCCATTACTGCGAGTGAGCGTGGGTGTGATTGAACTTCTCTACATTTGGATTACATTGCGTTCCCGCAGCTGGGAACCTCCTGCTGGAAGGCTGGCAGCCTTCTCTCAGAGAGAAAATTATACCTCTGGCCCAGCAAATTGGCAGACAGGAGATGTTACATTCTCACATTTTCAAATACCGTTTCTTCACTTTGTGCTGGTATTTCAGTTACTGCTGTGATCATAACTTAGATGGGCAATCCCTAGAAAAGTGGCATTTACATAGCTAAACGTGGAATCTGTGGGGTTTCATACAGAATTATGGTCCAGCACGTTTAAGAAATAAAAAAGCTCATTATTGACATTTCATACGGGTTAATGTGCATCATCGCATCGGTTCAAGGCGCAGCTGTTCCAGTTTTCTATTGCCGTTTTCTTTGTGAATATTTACAGGTATCAAATTAAGCTTCCTAGATCGCATCGTCGCTTACTATCAGGTGAGATTGGTCAACCGCAAGCCTATCAATCATTAAAAAAACAAATACAGCGACACGACATCCAATCCGCGACTACGAAACCAAAGGGTTCGACAAACATAATCCCGCGTCACGTATGATTGATAGCCACTCCGAGATACTGGCACATTAACGACTACCCGCATCCACGGCAAAAACAACCGTAACCGTTTGAGATAACAACTTTGAATATGGAAGTTCTGGAGAATCAGGAGTTCGTATCTTTAAAAGTGACACTGGTGATTCTACAATGCAGCTGTGGTCTCTGTCAATTTTTGTAACGTAAGGTCATTATCACCGATTTTCATAATAAGTAGATATATGTGTTGATTTATTCCAATCCAATAATTCCCTAAAAATTCATGACTGGATAAATTATTGATTAGATTATTTTATCAGTTAGAACTAGGTTACAACCATACAAAGGTTACAAGGTATCGTCTTTTCAGAAAAACAAAAAATGACACAACTTACGTTTCTTATCGAAACCCGCAAATAGACGAACGTAATTTTGTCCCAAGTTAGAACTACGAGGAAGCCCAGTTCCTCGTGGCGCATCATTATTTTTCTAAATGAAAATAAGTAATACCTATTATCTGTCTGTGGTCTACATTATCTAGTAATTTTGTTATTTATCTGGCATTTTGAAGTAGTTAGGTACCTACTCTACTGATAAACTGTAAGCGAAGACCTTAGGCGGAGACCTTAGGCGGAGACGTATGAGTATGCACGTCATAAACCGTCAATTCACAAAGTATTAGAAAAGAATAAAAGGTAAAAGGTATCATCAACAATAAGTTATAGTTTGGCACTCCGGTCGATATTGCAGCAGGGCCTGCGGACAGGGATTGGATTGGGCACCCCTGTGCGCGCGCATATACTTACTAAAATTCAATTTTGACATGTCCTTTGATGCAGATAGAGATAAGATGCTTTGTGTCCGATCTCGTAACTCATTACTGTTTATGGCCACTGCTAGTAATATTTTAATGTAAGACAAAATGGCCGTGTAACCTGAGACCGGTGAATAGGGAAGAATGTAAGTTTTTGTCGGACATCTTTCTAATTTATTGCTAAGTATGACGGGAGCCGTTTCCTGGTTGGTTTGATTTATGATTAAAATAAATAATCTCTTAGGTAGGTAATTATGTTGTCGTTGCATATGAGATACAAGAATGCTATAATATATAGGTAGGTTAGTAGATACCCAAGTTTAAACCTAAAGAAGCTAAGTAAATATAGCTACGCTCAACAAATCTGGTGTTTGATATTTTTTTATATAAGTAGATACACTTAGCGGCACTTAATTAACCGCCCACCTCTTTCGAGTTGGAGTTATACATAATAGAATAGTACATAGCGATACCAACCTTATTAACTTATTCAACTTACACCACAAGACGACTAAAATCTGTAGACTTTTAGGTAATTAAATAGGTAATCTAAGTTAAAGTTACACAGATATTATATATACCTGCCAAATACTTAACATCAAACCAAACGAAGCAGAAAATTGAGACAATTATGAAAGTCGTCGGGGCCTACAATTATCCTACTTTAGCGGATCTTTCAGCGCATGTGGTCTCATTTCTGAACATGCCGGAATAGCTCAGTCAAAGTCAGCATCTCTGCAATACCGCTGCCACCGTCTAATAACCCTCGGTATTTTACCAGACTGACAAAGTTGCAAATCAGGGGAGCTGCCGGTTAACCGCATTGAGAGTTATTTGAATATTTTATTACTAATTAAGTAGTAACTAGTAGGGGAAGTCCGGGAGAGTATACCCGCCCGCCACTAAAATGCTCATAAAATTTTCTCTAACTACACCTTGCTATCTTCAACGAATTGAAAGCTACATAGTTGCGATGCACTTCATTTTAAATGTGCCACTATTTAAATAGTTAGTTAATTTTACGTTCTGGCTTGGTACTTATTTTTCTTATAGCAGGGTAGACTCCAATAAGAATGTTGTCATTTACCTTCATTTTACTATAATGTTAAATGAATACCGTCGTTTTATTATAATACTGGTTACTTATTATTTTATGGGAGGGTATGTTCCAATAAGTACTAAGTCCTATACCTTCGTTTTATTGTTATTTAATATTAATGTAGGTACATCTCAGATTTAGATAAAACAATACGTACATTGACGCTTTTTGTTTCGTTGAGATAATTGCGACACTGTTTTGTTATGTATGATTTAACAGTCTTTCATTCGGAAAATAATTTAATTTTTACTAAACGAGTATTGTTGGTTTTTTCCATTTAGTAAGTAGGTATCTACTTGTACTTTAATTATTTAAATAATATAATTTCACTTTGAATCGATGTTATGTTCTGGAGTCAAAATTGAGCAACAACTTGAGCTTAATGTTCCTATTATTATTTTTTTTTTTTCTGTTTAGTAGTTATATTCTTGTTAGTTTTTTTTTTTTTTTTTACTTTATTTTTTTTAATTATATAACCAGTGATTATTACGATAAAAAAATTTATAAACAAACCATCATCTAAATTATACTATCTATATCTATATACTACCTATATCTATGTAATAAGTGTGTAATAAAAAGTTAAATTACATTAATCTATGTTCATTATATTTATAATTCCATTATTATAGTTCCTTAGATGATTTCCACAAATTATAACTGTCACTGTTAGTCACTGTTAGTCATTTTAAAATACATATCTCAAGTTGTTGTTTTATGTATTAGGTACCCAGCTAGGAGGTAATCTTTGTATATGAACTGTATAATGTGTGCACTATAATATAAATTTCGCATCTTTTTCATTGAATGTTATATTATTTATTCATTGTATAGTTTTGCTTTTTAGATTTTGTTTCATGTCTTTGATAATAAGATATTACTGGCAGGCGGGTGAACTACATTGGTTTTCGAAAAGGAATAATCAATAAATTATAATCATATCGCTATTTTTTATTTATTTATTTGTGTTTTAAATTATTAATAAGTATATAATAATATATAAGTATTATTATTATTGTAAGTATTTATTTGTTTAGACAGGATATTGATTGGGTGTGTTAGATAAGAGGTTAAGATTTATTGAAGTGAATATCTGTGTTATTGTTTTTATTGTAGTTACTGTGCTACTACTCATCGGTCTGGGAGAACTTAAGGAATGAAAATGCATTCAAAATTCTTGAGAGTTGGTTTTCTCAACACTGGATCCCTGGGTACTAATCACGACGATTTTATAGCAGGTGTAATTAGGCATAATGTGGATATTTTGGCATTAAATGAGACGTGGCTGCGCCCCGGGGAAGAGGGCCGTGCGCCCTGTGTACCTGGCTACCGCTTACGTCACGTGCCCCGGCCGGCGTGCGTGCGCGCCGGCCGCGGGGGTGGCGTTGGGTTTTATATCAAGCGCGGAGTTAATGCGCGTTCTTTCCCACACCCTGTTGACCCGAAACACCGATCTGTTGAACAAATGTGGCTCACTCTAACAGTAAATGGGAAAAGAGTTGCCATTGGCACGGCCTACCGCCCCCCTTGGCTGGATGTTGAATTGTTTCTTGATGCTTTAACAGATACTATCAACTCGGTTTCAAACTGTGACAATGTACTGCTTTTAGGAGATTTTAATATAAATATGTTGAATTTAAATGACAATAAAACTAAAAACCTAATAACTACCTTACGATGCCTAAATCTAACTCAAATAGTCACTTCACCAACACATTTTACTAATACTAGTGAGACTCTCATCGATGTAGTATGTACAGATTTAAATGCCAGACAAGTGTTAGTTGAGCCGGTGGGGTCGTTATGTGGTCATTCTTTTGTTATTTGCGAATTTAATGTCAAACGAGACAAAGGGCGCCCTTATACTGTCACATATAGACCTCTGAAAGATATGGATATAAACTCATTTACCAGGGATTTGGATATGATCCATTGGGATCGCTTTTTTTCATGCAATAATGTTAATGACATGGTCGTTATGTTTACCAATATATTTCTATCGCTGTTTGATTTGTATGCTCCTGTTAAGTCATGTATAGTTAAAGAACGCAGCTATCCGTGGATCACAGATAATATTAAACTCATGATGCATCTGCGCAACGAAGCCCTTTCAGATTTCAGACTTACTAAACTGGATGGTAAGAAGGCCTACTATAAGAGTCTTAAATCACTAGTAAGCCAGTCTGTGTTTTTTGAAAAGGTTGCATATTATAAACACAATATAAATAACAAGATTAATGACCCCAAACTACTTTGGAAGAATTTAAAATCTACTCTTTTATCATCAAACAAGAACGTTGATCTCCCGTCACATTTTATAGACGCTAATGAAATAAATAATCACTTCTTAGACGTCCCCGGTAAAACAGACGTAACCCTATCTCAACTGACTTATTTTGAGTTTCACTGTCAATCTAATGATACAGTATTTTCAATAAAGCCATCTGATTCAAATGCGATATCCAAAATTATCAGAGATTTAAAGTCTAATGCGGAAGGCTTTGACCACTTATCACTGAATATGTTATTGATGATATTGCCTCAATCTTTAGAGGTTCTGACCGCAATAGTTAATGCCTCCATTAGCACATCAATCTTCCCAGATCTGTGGAAAGTAGCAATTGTTCGACCCTTGCCTAAAAGCAATAACCCAACCCGGGTCAATGACCTTAGACCCATTAGCGTTTTGCCTTGCTTGTCTAAAATTTTGGAAAAAGTGGTATGCAAGCAATTAACTGATTTTATTGAGAAAAGCAATATTCTCCCTGACGTCCAATCAGGCTTTAGAAAATGCAGAAGTACAGCTACTGCCTTATTGGATGTCACAGATAACATTCTGGGTTCCCAGGATGAAGGCAAGTGCACTCTGATGGTGCTCTTGGACTTTTCCTGCGCTTTCGACGCAATAAATACCACGCTGCTATTATCCAAACTTAGTAGTTACGGTTTTGATCCAGCTGCACTCAAATGGTTCGACAGTTACCTTACAAATCGACATCAATGCGTGGAGCTGCGTCAACCTTCAGGGTCTTCCCTTTTCTCAACCTTTGCTGCAGTTAATAGGGGCGTACCTCAAGGGTCCATACTTGGGCCAGTTTTATTTATTTTGTATAGTGCGGATGTCGTAAAATGTTTTCAAAAATCTAAATACCATATTTATGCTGATGACATCCAACTTTACATTTCCTTTAACCCAAAGAACCTTGACAGTGCCATAAATGATCTAACCGAAGATCTAAATAGAGTAGTGGCTTGGTCTGAAAACAATTGTCTTTTACTAAATCCGAACAAGACAAAATTTATGATCTTGGGCAGTAGATATCAGCTATCTTTGATACCGCATGTTGTTAACATAACGCTTATGGGTGAGGCTATAGAACGTGTACATGAGGCAAGGAATCTGGGACTAAACGTTGATGCAGGATTGAGATTCGAAAAACACGTAACTGAATCAGTGCAGAACTGCTTTTTTAAATTAAAAACCTTGTATAAGTTAAGGCCATTTCTTTGTGAGGAACTTCGTGTACAGTTAGTCGAAGCTCTCGTCCTATCTAAACTGAACTATGCGGATACTGTATATGGTCCCCGGCTGCTTTCACGAACTAAGCGCTTGATTCAGCGAGTGCAAAACGCATGCGCTAGATTTTGTTTCTCGATACCGCCGAGAGGTCACGTGACACCATTTCTCAATAAACATTACTCGCTGAAAATGAAATCACGTCGTAAACTTCATCTGGCTTGTTTACTGTTTGGTGTCGTTAATTATAAAGAACCAATATACTTATACGAAAAGATTAAATGGATTGGCGATGGGAGAAACTGTTCTCGTAGACACGGCTCTTTGCAATTATCCACTCCTCGTCACCGCACCACTGCATTCAGAGGTTGTTTCCGTTATGCAGCAACCAGGTGCTGGAATAATTTACCACCCCCCCTTCGGCAGCTAAAAAGTTTGTATACTTTCAGACAGCGACTTAAGAATTACCTCATTACGGAGCAAATAAAGCATGCTGACATTAATATTGACATGTCTTTCTTGTAAAATAAAATTCATATTAAGGTTTGAGAACTCACCTAAACAGTTTCCTATCCTCTGGCTTTAATATTCTTTTTATATTGCTCACACTTGTTATATATATACGACGCTTGAAATTGATTATTTATATTGTGTGTTGGGAGTTGCGAGTAATAACAATATCAATCTTTATTCACATCGCATGTTTGCATCTACCTACATGTTTTACTCAATTAAGACTTCACACGACCTCATTGGCCGCAGCTAGTCATTTGTCCGTCTTTTATTTTATTTTTTTTGTCGTCGAAATGTTCAAAAAAGTAAAGTTAAAATACCTTTTGTTCTCTTGTTCATATGTAAAAATTGTAGTAGTTACAGTTTGGAACACCTTTTTATTTTATCTTTATTTTTGTCTTTGGGTACACACTCATAATTTCCTGTTTTATGTACGATATATGTATAATATTATGTAGATAGTATGTATGTAGGTATGTATGTATGTATGTATGTATGTATATATAAGTATTATATAATAATTGTAATATTATGTATTCTTAGTTACTCATTAACCTGTATAAGTATCATAATTAAATAAATAAGTTCTTCTTTTTCGAATAGCAGATTGGTTCCTCCCTACACTACCTCTCTGGGTTTAGGCTGAAAACCAGCGCTGGTTACCGATGGGAACCAGCAACATGCTGAGCCGACGCCCATTCAATACTTGGTGTATAATATTATGTAATGTGTTTAGTACGTAGTTATTTTAAGCAAGTGTTGAATAAATGTTTATTCTATTCTATTCTATTCTATTCTAATTGTTTCATAAGCTACGTCATTTAGCTATATTTTCTCCTAAGAATGTTTGTTATAACTTTAATGATTTCTCAGTTATTAATGAATTCTCCCATAATGAGATTTGGCTAATATCTCCCGCCTGGGTGGGAGACTTGACCCTCCAAGTAGGGAGCCATTACCCGGATTTAAAGATACGCGAAATAATCATTCAAAATGTGTATTTTTATTTATAACTATTATATTAAAGACAAGGCCCTTAGTATTAGATAATAAATTAAAAATATGAGGTAATTTGAGTATGTTTGATGTATATAAGAAATCAACTATTATCACACACATTTTGCGACAATAATAAAAGCATTCTTTGTGGTCGATATATCTAATTTACTTCTCGCTTCTTGTTGTATCTTTTTTATATTTAAAGGACATTTCAGGTGTTAATTTGAAATGAATAAATAACATTATACATAAAAGGAAATTGCGGTATAGAATACCCAGGATAAAGTCTCCCCCCGACGAGTAGCTAATGTCTCCCACGCCACGTCTTTAATGTTGTAATACAATTCATATAAGAAACACGTAGGTCTGTAACATCTTGTAAGAGGCAAGGAGCCGCTCAAAGTGGCGCTCTTTGGGGAGGCCTATGTTCAGCAGTGGACGTCTTCAGGCTGATGATGATGATGATGATGATGAAGAACAATGCCCTTATAGGTAGATCTCATTTTTATTCTCATCCAAACCGACCGCCTCCCAGACTTTAATATCTTCAGGTATTCACGGAGTATTTTGGGCTTTGATTTGTCTTTGATCTCGTCAAACCGTGACACATTGTCGTTGTAGTTGTCGCAAAGATGACGGATGACCACGCGAGGGCCGCCGTGCGACATAACATCTAGATAGACAGATCGATAAGTGGACAACGGGTACCGTACTTACCAACATGTGTTTGTTTTTAATACATTAAATTTAAATGCATGTTCACATGTGAAAGCTTTTATCTTGATTATACGGTACTTATTTATTTAAAGGGCAATTAAGCGATGTTATTGAAGCTTAAACGGGGAAAGATGTCCGTTTAAAATTATCCCACGATACATTGATAACTTTGTGAATGAAATCTCGACTAGAGGGTATATTCCCAGTTGCCCCACATGGATCACCCCCGTGAAGCTAATGCCCCTACTTCATTCACTGTGCATTGCTGCGTAGATCGTCAACCCCCTTCATTACTGTCCAAATATAATTACATTCTATTCTTCTATCTTCTTCTATCTCCTACTTTATCACCGATGGATTATAATAGTTCTGTAATACGGGCCTAAATAGTGGAGTATTTAACTAGGTATAGGAGTGGAAATAACGGGGCATTTTTGGGTTTAATCCCAAAAAATGCCCCGTTATTTCCGCCGTGATCAAAGGACTACCAGATTTTTTTTTTATAAAAATGTTTTTAACATGTGGAAACAGGGGAATATGAAACATCGATTTCCTCAGATGTTTGTAGCTGTCCCTATCACACCAACGGGGCCGCGGGGGAGAGCTGGCGCAGTGCGATGGCAACAGTTTCTTCACATACCTACCGATTCGCAAAGATTAACAGCTGTGTTTTACTTCGTTGATAATCGACATCACCAAAAGCTTCACGCAAGGCGATCATGCGATTGAATCGATAGCCCGTCGAAGAGAGGATGTACAAGAGAGAAATATATCACTTACTTATGGTAAAAGAACAACTTGTCATAATATTTCACGGCGCGCGGCGTCATGCCAAGCAGCTTGAGATCGTGGCGCTTCGCATTTGTACATGGCGTCCATACTTGAAGCGTGATTACACTTTGTACAGATACAGCCTTTTTACTTTCTCCGGGACGACATGAATACGGGACGGGATTTCATGGAAAAAGACCTCTGTCAGCTTCCTTTTTTCTTACTTCCAATAATTTTTCCCACTTCCATTTACCCGGAATAAAAAGGACTCTATGTTTACCTCAGTAGTGTACCTACCTATTAGCAATTTGTGTGTTGTATCACCTAAATCTATTTAGCCGATTTTTTTTCATATAAAAGCCAGTACCTAGTATAATAGGTATATAGTAACCTATAGGTAGGTACCAAACGTAAGAACTGTTTGCACGAAACACGTTACAGAGAGATCTGTATCTTATTAATGTAGGAAAGTAGGTAAGTATGTAGACAAAAATTAAGAACTAAATAAAAAGAAATATATTGTGCTAATTAGCGCCTTAAGTACACCTACCACTATTTATTCTCTCCTCTAAGTACTACGCTTTGAGAATGTATTAACCTTTTATGTCACCAATTCACCAATGAAACCGAAATGACGACAAAAGCGCCTATTGCTGATGTTTTTCTATATAGGTATAAACGTACGTAGGTACTTATACTTCAGGTGGTCGTTTCAGCATCGCCCGGACGAAGGCGAGCCACCTTGCCCTCTTAGTACATTTGTTTCTGTTGGCGTGCTGTTGCCGCATGCTGCTTGCCTCTACCTACCTGTCATGTTGACCCGAGCGATGCAACTAAGTTGCTGATTGAGATATAGCGCTCATTTTGCTCGGAAGTTGTTTATAGTCGTCCGTGTAATTATAAATACCCTTGTTAGGGCATGCTTGGCTAAGCGGTACGAAACGTCAGAACTTTTGCCGTTTTAACTCCACGACGACGTACCTATATAGGTATAGGTAAAGACAGTCATGAACACAGGTCAAGTGGTTTATAAACTAATCATCGACTAGGAGGTTAGTCGTCTTTGTGCGCTAGTTCAACGATGTACCGCACTCCTCTTGTTGTATTTCCATACACAGGCGCAGTTTGCTACTCACGGTTGGGTATTAGTACGAGTACCTACGCTACTCTACCTACTATATGCTGGAAGCTACCAACGCTACGCTGAATTGACCCTTAGGCTTTAGGTACCAGAAGTCTTTGTTAGGTACCGCTACATTCTGGCGCCGTTTTGCACGATATGGATAATAGCGGTTATCTCAGAGGACGGATCGCTGTAGAGCTCGATAGGTACTAGATTTCTGTAACGTTTAGCTAGAAAGAAAGAAAGTAGGTAAGAATATTATTAGGTAGGTACCTATCTCATTGGACAGCTGGTTTTGTCACAATGTTTTCCCTTTGATTGAGGATTTGAAAGCGAGTGCCAATTCCTTCTTGAGAACAAAGCTTGAGAAGTCTGGTGCTCGGCTTCTTCGATTCATAATCCGAGAGCGGAATTTGAACCATGTTACGTTTGATTGGAAGATGCACGTACACCTTAGTGCAACACTTGCCATAAAAAGAGTAGGTAAGTACCTATGTATTTTCGGCAACTTGAAATGAAAAAATTACATGGTAAATATCCTATGAATCCTGTAATAAACATTGAGTAAATACCTATTTTAGAAATGTTAGTTACCATGACAGTAGAAAGTGAGTATTAGAGTAGGTGTAGTATAAACAAAGTGTTGCGTTTGTAATAAATATGTATACCTATACCTAATCGTCAGTAAACATTGTTTAAAGAGCTACAAGATAGATACCAGCAGCAATAAGTAATACTGAATGAGCACCGCACCGCATTTATTTCAATCTTGTACTTGTTCCCGCATCAGAAGAGGTCGTGCATCATTCGGTTTATTGCTTTATCCGATGTCAAAGTGGCTGCATGTGCGCGCGCCGCGGGTCGTCGCTGCCGAATGTGGAAATATAGGAGGGGTTGGCTTCATTTTGTACAGGCATTTATTTGTGGAATTGATGTAGATGACTAAGGCCCGATTTCACCAACGTTTATGCCAAGTATACGGCTATTCCTTACTCTTGGATACAGCTAATTGACAAATGAAATTACACAAAAAAGACGCCATTTTGATTGTATCCAAGGAATAAGTCTTATTCCTTCACAAAATTGGTGATATAAGGGCTATATTCGCGTAACTCGGTTGTTCTCGGAAAGTTATACCTGGAATAAAATTTATTCTAGTTTGGTGAAATCGGGCCTAAGTGCTCAGCTTTTTACGACTTGGATTGGTAGTACCTTCAAACAACAGTCTGTGCCCTGAGGCAATACGTAAGCAAATCTTCTATCTGTTATATAAAAGGCCTTTGTAAGCTTTGTCCTGACTGGGTGACAGACAACACACAGCCCAAACCACTGGATGTACAGACTGGAATCTAGTGTAGCACATAAATAGGTCTGTCAAAATGTAATAGCTACCTACTTACCTTTGTTTTTGGAGAAACTTCGTTAAAATTCTAGTCTATTTAATAAATGTTTGAGTGAAATACAGTTAGTTCTGTACGAAACAAGTGGGAGTAAATATAATTTAAATCAATTTGTACCTACTTTGTTCTACGGGACACTTGAGAAAAAAGCCTCAATAGTTCCGTTACGGAACTCATCATCAACAGCCTGAAGACGTCTACTGCTGAACATATCATAGGCCTCCCCCACAGAGCGCTACTTTGAGCGGAACTACTTTCACGGAACTTCTGGGAATAAACGAAAAAGTGTACGGAATGCAAAGGATGCGACGCGGCTGATAATGATAAACGGCATAGGGCTTCCGATTTATGCGATGTAAAACCAGATCGATTTTATAGACCCGTAATTCCAGCAATTTGACCACAAGTTTTTTTTTCAGTTTTACAAATCAGTCATACTATCCAGTTAATTCCAGTTTGACCACAAAGAACCCAGATTTTCTACTTTTTTTGTTCAATTTTCCATCGTCCTCAAGTGAACATAATTATCGATCTCCATCTTTCTGTTTAGATTTAGTATTCATGAGAATGGATGAGTGATCTTTTGGCCAGAGATATAAAGTGATGTTTAGGCATTTCCAGTTGTAGACGACAACATAACTATTTAGGTGATGGAGGGTTGTTCCCCTTCTAGTTTCTCCCCACCAGCTTTGTCACACAAGTGGGGATAAAATGAAAAATAAAAAATATATGCCCATTGGCCACACTATGGAATATATTATTTGACAGTGGTCAAAATGAGTACAACCTACAGCTACTCTAGACTAAAGCTAAAGTACCAACTAAATGTGCAAAGGAATTGCGTTTTCCGAGGGTAACAACTAAAACATATTCGTCAACTAAAACAAATATAAGTATCTACAATATCTGCATTTAATTACATAACAGTCTTAAATCTTTGACAACAAAGTTACTAACATTTATTTATGCGTGCGACAATAGCAATTAGCATATAGTTTTATTTGGTCTATTGAAATAATTATAACAAAACAAAGCAACTTTAGTGCTAGATTATATTGTCTATTTTTTCATGATCCACGCAAGAGCTTCTAACTTTAATAAGGCCAGCAAGAAAAGAAATAAGTATACCTACCTATACCAGAGCCATATTCAAGATGCAATATTTACTAACATTGCACTGACAGTTGAATCAGCTGATTTTTAGGGTTGTCGCCACGAAATGGTTGAGCGATATCAGAATTACGATGATTTTACCTATACCTAAATTCTATCATAGATTTGTCACAATTTTCAATAGTTACCTTAATGCTATGAAAAAACTAACTTGAATTTAGAAATCTTCAATAGATGATCATAGACGAAGATTAAAATCACCAGTGAAATAGCGAGTATTACTATTATTAAATTTTGTAATACATTCCGTAATTATTGTATAATGTTGAGTAACAAACAAGTAGATAATTGGTTAATTCTCGACGAAAAGTCCAACACGAGATTATTGCAAAATCGAAAGTTGCACTTTTCAAGCGAAATTGTCGAAATTTAATATATTGTAATACTTTTCTTATAAGTTTTTACAGTTAATAAAGTTTTAAATAATACACTGGGTGTAATTTAAGTCATTAGCATCCCTTGAAACTACCTACTCCTGACACCGGTCACGTGTGGGTGGACCAAAGTTTATGAAATGTACCACATCGATTTGGTATTGATAAAAACTTCAAAAAATTGAATAATTTACATTCAACTGCTACAGTACAAAATTAAATTAATACGTACTGTTTTTAATTATGATACATACGACGACACAAATGATTTTGACTTTTAAGTTTTTTTAACCACGTAGCATGTACTTTTTATGTAATAATTAAAAATAGTACTTACTTAATTATTTTAATTGAATTTTGTACTGTAGCAGTTGATTAAGTATTCCTGTTTATTGAGTTATTATCAATACCAAAGTCGATGTGTTCAATTTCATAAAGTTTGGTTTACACATGACCGGTGTCAGGAGTGTAGTTTCAAAGGATGCTAATGAATGAAGCCGACACTAGTCGATAATTATATCTCTTAAAAGTTATTTTTCTTTTTGTATATTTTGCTATTTTACGGTGTACAATAAAGAGTTGATTTATCTATCTATCTCTTTCTGAGTGACAGAGACGACGCTCTACGAAGCCGAGCTGATGCGCATTATTTACCGCCAGATCCAGTACGTAGTTAGATACTATACTATTTTTTTAAATTACAAAGCCTATTCCTACTTCGTTTAGGTTCAAATTTCACCAAATATCTTTATTCAGCATAAATTATTTTTACTTGTACATTCTAGTGTAAATGAATCCTAGAAATACAATTTATTAATTACTTAGAATTGTTTTGCTATATAAAACTTTTGATATAAATATGAATCAAATTTCACCGCACGCAGAAAAAAAACCCTAACATTAACCTATAAAATTCCTACAGTACTTATATCTATAACGGGAACCACCTCTGTGCACCGTCTAACCGTATAACTTCCCCGTTCAACATGGGGTTTTCTACGATGCTTGTGACGAGATGGGCAAATTCTTCGGGCTTCCCGAGCCTTGAGGGGAATGGAGTCATGCGCTTAATGAACTCCAGCATCTTCTCTGGGAGGTATGTCACAAGGGGTGTCTCGAATACACCTGGAAGAAAAGAAATAGTTATGTTATTTTTATATTTTTAAAACAGAAAAATTTATGTTTCATTTAAAATAATTCTCCTCATTATTGGAAAACTTATATTATCTACTAAACACATATTATTATCATGTGGCTTGTACAGCAATTTCACCACAATTTCGACAACTCGCCAATCACCACTCTGGAATTTGACACTTGGAAGTCTCATTGACCAATCACAACAATGTGCCATAAGCCATACGATATTCTAATTGGTTTTGTATTTTGCATTTTTTTGCATCCTGATGAGTAAGTCTTATTAGTAAAACTTTAAACCGTTTTCAAAGTTAAAAAATATAAGATCCTTCTTCAGGGTTCATACCATCTCCAAAACATTCACTGATTGTTTTAGTCAAGAAAAATAACAAACAGACAGACAGGCGAAGTACTTTCCAATTTATTATTAATCATTATTGAAGAAAAAATGATAAAATCAAAACACGAACCTGGTGCAATAGTCACAACCCTAATGCCTCTGGATGCTAGATCTCTTGCAATAGGTAGTGTCATCCCAATAATAGCAGCGGTGGATGCTGCGTAAGCCGCCTGCCCGATATCTCCTTCATATGCTATTGTTGATGCTGTATTGACTATAACTCCTCGTTGCCCATTTTCATTAGGTTCATTTTTGCCTATCAAGCCGGAAGCTAGACGTATTGTGTTGAATGTGCCTATTGTGTTTATCTGTGGTACAAGAGTTGTTATTAATCAATAAGGTCACCTTTAAGGTGAAAATATTAAATGCCACCTAGTCTTACTTAGCACAGCATGAATGAGAAAACCATTTGACCATGTTGAATGTTTAATGGTTTTACACCTTGAGGGTTCAGATAGGTGATGTAATTTGATTGCAACCAATAGAAACAGAACAATGTATGGATTTCACAGTTTCAATACGCAGTTTATGTGCAGTTTTTGTGGAAATTTTCAAATTTGGAGTGAAATATTTCCTGTTGATTGCTATCAAAAGTTCCATGATCACCCCGCAGTTCGGGGTGAACCACTATTATAATATTTATTTAATAACTAGCTACACCCACGGTTTCAACTGCAGATAAAAAGTATCCTATGTGTTACACCAGCATAATATATTATGCTATCTCCATTCCAAACATCATTCAAATCTACTTGGTTGTTGCGGCTTGAACCGGGAACAATATAACACACACACGAACTCTAACATTTGTAATTATTATAATGTGATTTATGATATGTCAGGTTTGCAAGACCGACAGATTTTTTATCCAATAAAAAAATGATGAGTACCTAACAGTTTTTCTTATTATAACAAATCCTTACTTTAACAAGAGTTTGAAAATGCTCTAGGTCACAACTTCTATCCTTGTTGAAGTTGTAGGTCTGATGTGTCACAGCCTGTCCCGCACAGTTCACTAGAGTGTCTAACCGACCAAATTTATCTTTAGCTATTTGTAGAGCTTTATTTACATCTGCTTCTGATGATATCTGTAAAAGAACTAAAGTTTATAACATTGTGGCAATGCCAGATAAACATTTTATGCTAAGCACTAACACAGAAGGTGGTCAAGCTACTGGGCTCTATATAGGCATTGATTAGGTTAGAATCTAACCTAATCAATGCCTATATAAGAGGCCAGTCTAACCGTTAGGTTATAGTGCAATAAGAAAGGGTTTTTTTAGCACATGATTCAGTCAAAATGGAATAATTCTTGTACTAGTATGTGGTAATATTAGCGTGCAGTGCTTCTAGTTATACATACTTGGTTGGGTAGTTATTTAGAACCCAAAAACTTACACAGCCAGCTGAAGTGATAACATTTTCTCCCAACTTTTTTGCCACTTCCTGAGCTCTCGTCCCTTGAACATCTAGTATTACTACTTTCCCACCATTCTTAATTAGCCTTTCTACGGTTGCCTTGCCGAGTCCAGAAGCTCCTCCAGTTACAAGACTTACCATTCCCTGAGTAATAATATTAAAATAGTTAGGTTATATACGCTCGATTTTCAATATAGAAAGGTAGTAATTTAAATTACCTTCAACATATTTATACCGTAGTTTAACAACTGGGACAAAGCAAGCTATTATACCACTTCTGTGGTTATTTTGTTAGCCCCATAAAAATTATGATGAATAACTGAAAGTTTCAAAACAGTGAAGCCGAGCGGCATGCAAATTGCAAATGTTTACTAAAAAATGACGTGAATGAAATGACTAATGACGTATCGTCGTATAAGGATGTTGCGATACCAGTAAATACGAATAAGTACTCGATACTTTTCTTTCGATACCAAGTACTTTTAGCATCGAATCATTCTTTCGATACTTACTTGGAATTGCTTGGAATCGAAAAAAAAGTACTAGTATTGAATCGAATCAGTGTTGCCAAGTCAAAACAGGATAGTTGTCAAAAATTCAATGCCAAGCAGCCTTAATTCACCATTTTTTTTTATCCTACTAAGCTTATTTCAGTCGCTGAATTCGCTTAAGTCAGGTAGCCTAAAATGGTGCATTTTTTAATGTTTACTCATGAGCAGAACTCAAAGCGATCGGGATTCGAATGGTGCGTTCACTGCGGATGACGTCATCGGCAGAAATACCGGTCTCTGGCGCAGTTATGCCGATCCAGTGGACGCTACACCATACAAATCAATACAAAGCAACGAATCCTTCCGCTCCGTACGCTCCGATTCCGATCCAATGGACGCACCGCTGATGCGGCATTCAAAGAGTATACAAAGCCATAGAGAAAATAACCGCTTGCGCCAAAGCTTCGTAGAGTAGGCTTGGGAAAAACCGTTCACCTTAGTGAGCTCGTTCATCAAATCTCGTTCAGTAAAAGGAACTCGTTCAGTAACTCATTTCGTTCAGTGAATCCGAACGATCGATATGATGTGCGAGTCTCAGCGATCTCGTTCGGATTTACTAAGCTCTTGAACTGCGAACTGCGGAACGATTTTGTTGCAAGGAGTTCTAAGGCTGCGAGTCTCTGCTATCTCGTTGGATTCACTAAACTCTTGAACTGCGAACTGCGGAACGATTTTGTTGCAAGGAGTTCTAACGCTGCGAGTCTCTGCGATCTCGTTCGGATTTACTGAACTCATTTAACTGTGAGCTGCGGAACGATTTTCAAAGTTCTCTATGCGAACTGTAAACAAAATCACTTCTGGGACTGGGAGTTACGTTGCGGGTGGACGCAACTCCTAGTCCCACCACCCACTTGACTATTGTTATTGTGATTGTTCACCAAGTTAGAACTGAGAACGAATGAACGAAAACAGTGCGTTGAGGTGAACGAGTTCCTTTCGCTCAGCACAACTGACTGAGTAGCAGTTCTTGAGAACGACTCGTTCAGGAGTAATACAAGTCTAGTTAAGTGCGGCATTATTATTAATTTATTGTACGTTTTACCCACTGTACCTGTACCTAATATACTAACTATCATTGAATTAATCATTTTTCTGTATTAAATACCGTGTTTTCTATTTTTATGATTATACACTGAGCCATGGCGAAGGTAGAGCCACCAGCATTTATTTTGCCAAAGAAGCGAAATGGGAAAAAACAAGCATCAATTACTGGCCATGTAGATCACATTATTACCGTACAAGTAAGTGCTCATAAAAATTTCATCTTATTTTTCTCATTTTATTTTTTTGGTAGGTATCTTCAATACCTACTTACATAATTACATAATTAAGTTTGTTTTTTTAGGTTTGTGCGTCCGTCTTTTTAAGTTCACCCTTTATTATTTTTATTACCTATCTACGGAAACTTGTAATTGGCCTTCTTTATATGTTCATTTCTCTATACTTGTACCTAGCTGTAAGTTTTCTTAAAATCTCAAAATAAAATAAAATAAATAAAATAAAATAAAACGAAACAATCAAACATTGAGTTTATTATATGCAAGAAAACTAAGATTGCTCTGGTTTTGTTGCTAAATTCAGCTTCTTTAAACATAAAAATCACCTACTTTCCAGGGAGCAGCAGACGAAGTTCCCATCAAATATAAGAACGGGCTGTCGCCAGTAACCGAGAATGAAGTTGGCACCTTACAATCGTCAGTGGATGACCTAAAGAACAATATGAAGATACACTTGCCCATAATTAATGATGATGAAGAAATCAATGATGCTAACACTGAAGATACTGAGAAGCACCACATTTCAAAGAATGGTTACCAAGCTGTGTCTACCAACAATAGCCGGGAGATTATTGACTTGTCACCTATTTATGAGAACTCTTCTGATGCTTGCTCTAGCCATGGAGACTTGCAAGAGACGGAGAATGAATTGCACAAAAGCTGCAAGGTACTCAATTCAGATATCATTGAAAGTTCATCAGGTACACCCAACAGTCTCTCACAGGCCCAGTCTGAAAACAGCTTTGAAATGGGCAACTTATCTGATAGCCTTAAGAGCACTGCTAAGAGGAAGAAGAAAGTAAACATTGTAGCTGGAATTCATGAGCTTGAAAATGCTGAAAGGGATGTAACCAACTTGGTAATGGATTCTGGAGAAACAATTTCAACAGATGACACTATTACAGAAAGCACCAAGGATGGCTACTTGACCATGACTGGAACTATCAAAAGAGGAAAGATGAAAGGCCAGAGTGTTGATGTCAAACTAAATATTTCTCGAGAAGAACTTGAAATTATTGAAGCTGCTATAATTGCTGAGGAGTATAACAAGATGGACATTTCCAAATGCTCTCTGTACAATGGTCCACATATCTTTCTATTTAGCTTGATGTGCATTCCCTTTGTGGCAGTGATTTCTGGGGCATACACATTTTATACAGGCACCTTGGCCTGGTATAGCATCTTTACTCATGTTACTGATGATATGCCATTTTTTAAGAAGATATTCTTAGCTCCCATTGTGATACTGGCTTACCCATTTTTGATACTGATTTTCACTGTTGGCCTGGGATTATATGCCGGAATAGCACAGCTCACATTCAGCGGAGCAAACTGGTGGAGAGATGTGTGTGATTTTGAAAAAGGATTCTTCGGCTGGCTCTGCAATAAAATTGGTTTGTCCCAGTGCAGCCCATATGAGGTGGTTGTACTAATGGACATCAAATCCTAATTATTTTTATAGTCACTCTACTGCCATTAATTATTATGTACTGTATTAGTACAGCCATTAAGTATTGCTATTGAAATTACTGCCATATAGATAAGTATAACCTAGGTTAAGTAATGAATGGATAAGATACAGGAAGTACTGTGTATTCAATCAAATGGGATGGGAACAAGAATGGAGCAGGATTTTACAATTTTATAAATATTTAGTAGTTTGGTGTCTATTGTATTACATAACAATCATAAATATTCCTTTGCTCAATTTTGATGATATTATGCAAATTAGTATGCCATCATTTTTTATGAAACTGCTTTTATACTCAATTTTTAACTTATACAATGATAAACATAAGATTTTACATATCTCCGTTGATAAAAAATGTATTGGACTTTAGGCTAAGTAAGTACTCTAAATATTATTGTGTAATGATCTCGTTAAATGTTCTAGTCAATTTCTGCTTAGGTATTAATTTAAAAAAAGTTTCAGTTTGCTTACAACTCCTTTTATTTTTACGCTGTGCATTTTTTTATGTAGGAAGTTTTAATGTTATTTTTACATGTTTTACAATATATTCTAGTCCGTGTTGTATATTATGAAGACTGATGTATGCTAGTCACTATTGTGGTGTGCATTATCTACGTAATAAACACATTTTACAAACCTGCCGTTTTACTAAATTATATCTACAACAACTAAAATTTAATGTAACCATGAATCACAGAAGTTTCATGATGTGTCTTTTGATTCACTTGCTTGTTTCGACTGGTGGTGTTTGAATTCGGTGTCTATTCGTTCTTTGGCCCTTACAACTTTAGACTGTAAATAGAAGGACCCTCCTTTCGCTTTATCGTTGGCATTGTACAGGTGTTCGTAATTTTTCTTAATTGCTTCAGCATCTAGTTTGTCTATATTGAGTATCTGCATAGCTTCTTCTAGAGTGAGACCTGTTGACGCATTGGCTGCTGCTCTTCTCGCACCTTCCGGCCCACCACCAGCTCTTTTAGCTGCTTCTTGCGATGCGGCAATTTCTTGCTTCAGCGCCCTGGCAAACGCTTTTCCGACCACTTGAGAACCCAAAATAATTATTTGCGCTATGTACTTTGCCATTTTCTAAACTATAAAACTTATGAAAGTACTATAAACATTACGAAATCAGTTAAAAACAATGGAATTTTGTACAAGTTTTGAGGTTAATTTTAATATACATTTTTTTTTTCTTATATTTTGGCTCCACACATAGTGTATTTAGCCAGTGTCAAGTATTGTAGTTTTTCATCGTATTATGAAATATTTCATGTAAAGTCAAGTCTTAGTCACAGTCAGTCAGGGTAGTCATAGTCCAGTCTAAGTCAGGTAGTCATAATAATCCAGTCTAAGTCATGTCCTAGTAAAGTAGTGGCAACTTTACTAGAGGCTTCTGTGGAATTTTGGAAGCAACACGAAAAACCACGTTTCACTACATTATATCACTTGCCAACACTTATACTCGTAATTCAGCACTTAATGCATAAAATGCCACTAATTTTAAACATTAACACTAGAAAAAGCATAAGTTTTGTGAAACAATACAATGCAACGACGTGAACTTTTTCACGTTCCCGCCAAAACTCTCTAATTCTCTAATAATAATAAACATTTGGAGTTTTGGCGGGAACGCGGAAAAGTTTACGTCGGTGCATTGTATTATTTTACAAAACTTATGCTTTTTCCAGTGTTAATGTTTAAAATTGGTGGTGTTTTACGCATTAAGTGCTGAATTACAAGCATGAGTGTGAGCAAGTGATATAATGTAGTGAAACGTGGTTTTTCGTGTTGCTTCCAAAATTCCATAGAAGCCTCTAGTAAAGTTGCCACCACTTTACTAGGGCATGCCTTAGACTGGATTATGACTTAGACTAGACTATGACTACTCTGACTGTGACTATGACTTGACTTTAAGTGAAAATTTCCATAATACGATGAATAATTACAAAACTTGACACTGGCTAAATACACTATGTGTGGAGCCAAAATATAAGGAAAAAATAAAAAAAACATTTGATGGTTAATTTGGTTATTGACATCTGTCATTCTGTCAATGAAAGAGTTGAAAATTGAGCTGAGTATCAATGTCAACAGTGTCAAACATGGCAGTGACAGAAGCCACTTTCTTTCATTTTTTTCTCCTCTTTTACCTGTGGCTGATTTTCGCGCGCTATTTGTCAACAACAATATATTATAATTACATACTCTTTGGACAACAATTTGATAATCAGTGCTGCCAAATCAGCTCTTATTAAGCTAAATTTAGCTCTTTTTTCACATCGGCAGCTCTAAAAATTGTATTTAGCTCCTTAGCTTCTTTTTTTGGATATTTGGCTACTTATTGCATTAGGTGCATATATTATATTTTTCTCGTGAATGTATGTTCTATTAACATATCTGAATTATTGTTTGTCGCTTTGTGTATGAAACTGTACATATCCGCAAAATTAAGAATTTGTACCATTTTTAATTAGGAAAATAAAGAATGCGGAAAATTAAGATTTTGTAAAATTAAGTATATGAACTAATAAGATTGCGTATTACTAAGAAATCGGAAAATATAGAATGTGAAAAACCCCGAATATGGAATTTATCGCTAACACTGCCATAGTTATCCACTACTCGGTGATCTTTCAGAATATACAAACGAAAGCGTAGCGGCCAAAAAAGTCTCTGTCTTTGACATTGTCTTAATTTTGGTATGGAGAACTCATATTAAAGGGAATTTTCCTAAAATTGTACTTTTTAGCCGATATTTTTTTACTTAAGACCTGAGATGTGGTGCTGTAGATATATTAGTTGAAATAAAGCGCTTTAGTCAAAAATTCCATGATGAATGGCCTTCAGGGGCGCCTTTTCAGGATGGGCTGAAACTAGTAATTAATGAAAAGCTCAAAGCATACCTACTGTAGTTATTATCGCTACGAGTTAAAGCCCGAGAGGGCTGATTTATTGAATCATTAAGTGTAAAAAGCATGTCAAAACTGAAGAACCGTTTTTATAGTGACAGAAATTAGTATTTCCTTGGTTTAGCTCATTTTTTCTAATAATTTTAGCTCTTTTTTTGGGACACATTAGATCCCTTTGGCGAATCAGCGTTGGCAACACTGTTGACAATTGTTCGTTTCGTGCTGTGGTTTCGTACCGTTTGTGCTAATATTTATTAGATTTCGCAGTGCAGCGAATTTTTGATAAATATAGTAGTATTGGAATTATAATATGGTAAGTGCAACAATAACTACTTCGCTTCGCTTTGTCGCAACATGTATACCACTCGTGCTGCTCTGCAGCGGTCTCAAACAACAAACACCAATGAGTCCTGTGAAAATCTCTATGTCGGTTATGCTACGGTACTGCTACGGTTCGTATGATCGGTTATGATCAATATTACCCACCCAATCCAAGAACTGTCATGAACAATTAGCAACGTTCTATTCCCTAACAACAACAAAATTAATTAATCACCTATCTAAAACCTAACCTGTACACCGCCCTGCGTTGACGATCGCTGGATATTCCAGAGTTCTCCAGCTCCCGACACGCCGTCTGATCGCGACGGGGCGAGATCCCGGATGACGTCACCGGCCCGAGACTATGAGCCTTTTGAAGATGAGGGAGACATCCTTGGAGACAACAATCTCGAAGAAGAGGAGGGTGATGGAGAGGAATTGTTCAATGATAATATGGAAGCGTGAGTACCGGCCTTTGCAGACACTAGAATGACTTATTATACTGCTAAGACATGTTTGGTTGCTGGGGCAAGAATGTTAGCGTGACCCCATCTCGTCCCATTATGGGGGTGTTTTAGTGGGTTACACATACCCCAGGGGTGATGGCAGGAAAGTGCGAGGGCATTTCCCCTATCAAAACAAGGATATGTTTGGTTGTTGCGGCAGTATGTATACACTTGACTTGAAGCAGGATGGATACCAGGCAAGCCTTGCCACCATCTTTTAAAATTGTAAGTGCATTATTTGTGTAACGGTTGGAGATAAAGTCACTAAAAAACAATAATTTCACTTTATCAAAAAACTCTGACAGCTTTAGTTAGTTTTTAGAATAACAGTGCTCACTCTCATGGTGCACAGACACAGTGATCACTAGTTTTGGTATTTTAGTTTTATTATTCTGATATAAATACTGATATTTTCCTTGAACTGTACCAACCTGCTGCTTGCACCAGTAGTGGAAAGAGAACATCTTTTTATGAAACTCGTTTATATAGGCTTGCTAATATACATTAAGCCCTCTGTAATTGTACATGAATAGGAGCAACATCATAAATTAAGTACCTATTTTAAGTTTTTAATTTTTACTCGTTAAAGTGCTAAAATTAGTTACTACTATTACTATTTATATAAATGAATTGTTTGAGTTTTGAACCATGGTTATTAATTCTTCATTCTTATAAATTAAATAAAAACTAAGTCTTATGATTATTGGTCATATTTTTCTTGAACTGTACCAAGGTTGGTTGTTCTGATAACCAAGGTTGGTACCTTGGTTATCAGAACTTCACATAAAATTTAAAACTAAGTTTTATGTTTTTCAAACAAAAAGAAGGCTACATTATAATATCCTTAAAACAAGAAGATTATTTTTTATATTATAGGTAGGCTGCAAATAAATCACTGTCACAAATGTTGTGGTGTTTTGAGTTAACAAAAACACATATATTTTTCACAGTGATTACCGGCCTATGCCAGCACTGGACCGTTATGACAATGAAGACCTTGATGATGTAGACTATGATGCCATGGACATTCAGGATCGAGTGGCAGCGGAGCAGGAACTCCGCAGACGGGACAGAGATGAAGGCAGGGTGAGGAGAGACGACAGGGACTTATTATATGGTGAGTATAAAATGACTTAACAATATCTGTAGAAATCTTTTAGACTAAACTAAACTTGCTTTTTAAAAAACATTATATTAAACACTAGCAGCCTGCCCCGGCTTCACACGGGTTCTAAATATAGCCTATGTTACTCAGGGTGAATGTAGCTTCCCAATGGTGAAAGAATTTTTGAAATTGGCACAGTAGTTTTGAGTTTATTCATTACAAACATACAAAAATACAAATCTTTCCTCTTTATAATAGTGGTGTAGATGAAGGATTTAAAGTCCTTTATTGCCCAAAAGTATCCTAAAATCAGACCCCTAAAAATAATTTAAAATAATATTAATAGCAACAAAATCACAATATATAAATAAAGCAAACCTATAATATAATAATATTGTAGTTTGGAAAAAAGGAGTTCTTTCCTGCTACTGGTGCAAACAATCCACCACAATGCAGAAAACTCTGATCTGGGCTTTGATTCAAGTACTGCTTACATCTTATATTCATCATCATCATCAACAGCCTGAAGATGTCCGCTGCTGAACATAGGCCTCCCCCACAGAGTGACACTTTGAGCGGCTGCTTTCCATCGGCTCCCCGCGGTTGACGCCAGGCCGTCGCTCCACCTAGTGGAGGCCGGCCTATGCTGCGTCTTCGGGTTCGTTGTATTCGGGTTCGTTGTATTCGGGTTTGTGGTCGAGTGGTGACTCGAGAACCTTTCTTCCCCATCGGTTGTCAGTTCTATGAGCGATTACATTAGTTTAAATATATTTCTCCAGATGAATCTGATGAAGAAGCTGGTGACGCACCTCGCGCCAAGCGTCGCCGCGCCGCTGAGAGGGCAGCTATGGGCACCGATGAAGAGGTCCAAGAGGGCATCGAGAGTATTGAGAACCTAGAAGATACCAAGGGATATACTACCAAGGAGTGGGTTTCTATGCTGGGGCCTCGGACTGAGATTGCTAACAGGTACGAGTTGCTTGATAAGACTTATCAGCAAAATTTATTTAGGTCAAATCAAGATTGAAAATACAAAAATCCCGAAGCTCCTAATCATTAATTTATGTATGCAATCTATTTAGTATCCAGCCAGTGAACCAGCCAGAAGATATCCCGGACGTCAGCCTGTACGAGATTAGAATGGCCCTCAAACAGCTTAAAAACAACAAGGCACCAGGTGAAGATGGAATTACGACCGAACTTCTGAGAGCGGGTGGTAGACCGGTACTTTTAGTCCTCCAGAAGTTATTTAATTCTGTCATCCTTGAAGGTATAACGCCAGAGGCATGGCACAAGAGCGTGGTGGTGCTCTTCTTCAAAAAAGGCGATAACACCTTATTGAAGAACTATAGGCCCATCTCGCTCTTGAGTCATGTGTATAAGCTGTTTTCGAGAGTCATTACGAATCGTCTCGCACGCAGGTTTGATGAATTCCAGCCTCCCGAACAAGCCGGTTTCCGAAAAGGCTTTAGCACCATAGACCACATCCATACGCTGCGCCAGATTATACAGAAGACCGAAGAGTATAATCGGCCGTTATGCCTAGCGTTTGTGGACTATGAGAAAGCCTTCGATTCAATCGAGACTTGGGCGGTGCTGCAGTCCTTGCAGCGATGCCAAATTGACTATAGGTATATCGAAGTTTTGAAGTGTTTGTACAGTAAGGCCACTATGTCAGTCCGACTACAGGACCAGAGTACGGAACAAATTCCATTGCAAAGAGGCGTGAGACAGGGAGACGTTATTTCTCCGAAACTGTTCACAAACGCATTGGAGGATGTTTTCAAGCTCTTGGAGTGGAAAAGATCTGGCATCAACATAAATGGCGAGTACATCACTAACCTTCGTTTTGCCGATGATATAGTCATAATGGCGGAATCGCTCGAGGACCTTAGCACCATGCTCAACGACCTCAGTAGAGTCTCCCAGCAGGTTGGTCTTAAGATGAATATGGACAAGACAAAGATCATGTCTAATGCTCATGTTCCACCTATACCGGTAATTGTTGGGAACGATACTCTCGAAGTTGTCGACAAGTATGTCTACCTAGGACAGATTGTCCAATTAGGTAGGTCCAACTTCGACAAAGAGGTGGCGCGAAGAATCCAACTCGGCTGGGCAGCGTTCGGGAAGCTTCGTCCTATCTTTTCGTCCAAAATACCGCAGAGCCTGAAAACGAAAGTTTTCAATCAGTGTGTGTTGCCAGTGATGACTTATGGAACTGAGACATGGTCTCTTACTGTTGGCCTCATTAGTAAGCTCAAAGTCGCGCAGCGAGCTATGGAGCGAGCTATGCTCGGTGTTTCCCTGCGAGATAAGCTCCGGAACGAGGAGATCCGCAGGAGAACTAAAGTGACCGATATAGCTCTTAGAGTTAGTAAGTTGAAGTGGCAATGGGCAGGCCACATCGCTCGTAGAACTGACAACCGATGGGGAAGAAAGGTTCTCGAGTGGCGACCACGAACCGGAAGACGCAGCGTAGGCCGGCCCCCCACTCGGTGGACCGACGACCTGGTGAAAGCCGCGGGGAGCCGATGGATGCAGGAGGCGAGCAGCCGCTCAAGGTGGCGTGCTCTGGGGGAGGCCTATGTTCAGCAGTGGACGTCTTCAGGCTGTTGATGATGAACCAGCAACCAGTGACCAGCGAATGAAGTGAGATAAAGTCTTTGCTTCAACTCGCCAATTTGCTTTCATATGTCCGGATGTACATACATACAGCATACAGGTTGCATTTTTCATCGAATCTTGATGCCAAAAGTCAATTTTTCTTATTGCAAATAGGCTATTATTGCACTTTTACAAGTCAACATGATATTTGGTACTTAAAATTAAATTATTGTAGGTACTAAGCATAATTATAGCCTATAATTATGCTTAGTACCTATAATTTATAGGTAACATTATAAAGTGCTTAATGAAACCCTGAAGGATGAAACTTTGTGTACAGGTTCTAAAAGTTCAAATCCAGATATTTTTTGTCATCTTTGATTTTAGATTGGAGGTGTATTTCCCCTAAAAAGGGGGGAGGTTTGCAGGGGTGTCGTTTACCAGCCTATTTTGATATTTGGCAGATAAATTGGGTACCTACTCAATTCAAACAATTTTAAGTATGAGCAAAATCTGTCACTATCTGTCACAAGGCCTTTAAATCGGGGTTTGGCGACGTACTACATCATGTCGTCTGGTTGCAAAAACGTGCGTCCGCGCGAGGTCTACGTTCGCAGAACTATTGAGTAAATGCTGTTCTATAGCTGATAGATGACTGGCCTGATAGCTCAGTTGGTAATAACCCTGCCTTCCGACCTGAAGGTTGTGGGTTCAATTCCCACTCAAGACAAACATTTGTCGATGTTTGTTCTGTGTCTGAGTGTTATATTGTATTCTGTATGTATTTACGAACAAAAAGTATCTAAGATTATATTAGTTATCTGGTTCCAAAAAGTTTTAGATGGCGCTGTGTGAAATGTCCACCAATATTTACCTATTAATTATTTATTCTATTGTAAAATTACGTGAGCAGATGGCCTAGCATGCGCACCGAGAGAGAAGTTTTCGCTGTTGGAGTGAGACACACTTAGGCGCTACCATAGTCTGGTCACGGTCAGTCACGAGAAAAAGTGACGAGAACATTTTGCCGCGGTGCGCATGCTAGCCGGGCACGTTTCTTATTGTGATTATCATAGAAAACATGAGTTTAATGATTGTTATTTCCGGACAGGTTTAAGAACTACCTGCGCACATATAGCAATAGCAAGGGCCAGTTTGTATACAAGGAGCGTATTCGTCGCATGTGCGAGCACAACCAGGCCTCCTTCCACGTGGAGTTCGATGTGCTCGCGCGAAGGGAACAAGTGCTCGCTTACTTCCTGCCCGAGGCTCCCTTCCAGATGCTGCAGATATTCGATGAGGTCAGTAACTTGCTGCATAGATTTCATCACCAATTGTTCACAATTTATCCTCTTCCTAGAATGCCTTGTTAGACACTATCTATGACACCACTATTATAAAGAGGAAAGATTTGTATTTTTGTGTGTTATGTTTGTAATGAATAAACTCAAAAACTACTGTGCCGATTTCAAAAATTCTTTCACCATTGGAAAGCTACATTCACCCTGAGTAACACAGGCTACACCACTACACGTGCGAAGCCGGGGCGAGCCGCTAGTTTATATTAAAATCAAGCCATATATTTCTCTAATTAGCGTAATTTGAATTCAACTGTAACTTCCACAATCGAATTATCTAAGAATGTGTCCAATAAAACTTTTCTCTCATTGTCTCTGTTAATAAGGGTAGGACACTATGTTCTTGTATTCTTTTTGTCAGATCGACGGCCGTGTCTATGGTCCTTGAAGTATTATGGCGAATAGAAGAAATAGAAGAAATTATGGCGATTTTTTTTGCTCTGTAAATGTAGTGTGTTCACTACATTTTTATTCAGAGAATAAAATATTCATCTTCCATTGCGTGTCTACTTCAAGGAACGTCGTCAAGTCGATATAAAATAAAAACTGGCCAAGTCCGAGTTTGACTCGCGTACGGAGGGTTCCGTATCTATCCCTGCCATCTAGTGTTGAGTAGCAATACTATTTAAAGCAGCGCCATCTATGACTCATCAGGTAAACGAGCAAAAAAAATCACGTTTGTTGTTTGGGAGCCCCCTAAATATGTTTTTGTTCTGTTTTGTAGTATTTGTTGTTATAGCGGCAACAAAAATACATCATCTGTGAAAGTTTCAACTGTCTTAACTATTACGGTTCATGAGATACAGCCTAGTGACAGACAGACAGCGGAGCCTTAGTAATAGGGTCCGTTTTACCCTTTCGGTATGGAACCCTAAAAATGTTTTTTTTAGCACTGCACTATTTAACAATGTATGTTTGTCGTCACAGGTCGCCAAAGAGATAGTTCTGCAAATCTTTCCTTCATACGAGCGTGTGACATCAGAAATCCACGTGCGAATATCCGACCTGCCTCTCATAGAGGAACTCAGAACGTTCCGCAAGCTCCATCTGAACCAACTAGTGAGAACTGTGGGAGTGATCACTGCCACCACAGGGGTGTTGCCGCAGTTGTGTATAGTGAAATATGACTGTAACAGGTGTGGGTATATACTGGGACCGTTTGTGCAGTCACAAAATGCTGAGGTGAAGCCGGGCTCTTGTCCCGAATGTCAGAGCAATGGACCTTTTATGGTGAGTTGTTTGAGTTTTATATAATTTTGGTGTAGGGGATGGGGTGAAAATAAGGGAGATGTTAGGTATTTGGAACAATAGGCTAGTGTCCTGCTATTAAAAATTAACAAGTATATATTATTTTTATAAAGTAGGTTAAAAATGGATGCAATAACTGAAAAATAAGTAAAATCGGTAAATAAATCACGGAGTTTTAAAGTTTCTGGAGGGGCCATCGCCTGTCCCTTTCTCGCAAAACAGAAGATTGCCCACAGTTACTATGAAAACGCACGATATGAAGTCACGTGCCAAAGAGATGTATGTAAAGCTACCACAGCTTAGTAATGAGGTACTATGAAGGAGCAGAAACTGACGTCACTACATGTTTGAGCCGCCTCTTTCTATTCCTGTATTTTAAAATGCTTGCAACTTTGTAATTGAGATATTTAATTTTTGTTTCATGACTGTTTATTTTTTGAGAAATATTATTAATTAATGCAATAAAAAAAATAGCAGGCAACTAGCCTAAGGTTTGCGAAGTGTGGGTACGCGTATGTAGTTGGTGGATAACTAACAAGGTGAAGTTTGCGAGTGCCTACACCCCTCCCGCGCCCCTTGCATCTACCCCTGTCTCTAACTCGTTCACTACTTCACACAAGTAGCCCGCGGTCTCATTCCTAGTATTTATTAATAAATTTGTGCCGTGTGGTCCCGGTTTGCGAATAGGACCACCCCGGCCCTTTCCATGGGTGCCGTAAGAGCCGGCTAAGGGAATATCCAGAGAATGTGCAGCAGCATTCTCCTTGGTACATTAAAATCTGCGATCACCAAGCTGCCGACCAGGCGTGGTGATTATGGCAAATGCCCCCCCTATTATAAGCATCCAAAGTGGCGTTTTATAGGGGAGGTCTGTGTTCAGCAGTGGACGTCTTCCGGATGATGATTAATAAATTTAAAAAGTAAACAAAATAGAATTATAAAATAAATCCGTCGCCGACATTTTGGTATGATTGTGAAATGTACAAAATGTAATTTAGTGGGTGTTGTTTTTTCATGCTAACCGAAGACCTTGTAGTGTGTTGGTATGTAATCTATGGCCCATATTACAGAACGACGTTTCGACGCACCGATTGAATGATTGAGGAGACATAACGTCTGTAATACGGGTCTACAAATATGTATAATGATATGCTTTTCGTTCAGACCCACTTGGGCGTTTTTTTTAAATACTCGTAATAGTCCGAATTAGGTATTTGCAGAAAATTGAAAAAGGGAAGGGTTATGGCGAGTCCAAAGACCGCACCTGCTTCAATCTGAACGATTTCACGGACAATAGCTAGTTTTTAAAACAATCAAACTATTATTTAATTAACCCCCGGTTTCTCGTTTGTCAATCTCGTGTCAATTTAACACACCAAATACGCTCATTGGTTGCTTGCATCGGCTTTTTCAATCAAAATTTGGTGTGTTAAGATGACACGACTTCAAACCATGTCAAGATTGGCAAACGTAGAAACGGGGGATTAGTTTTCACAATATGTATGTAGTCGCTGGGCATTATGTTACTAATCCTAAAACAAACCATTTCCATATCCAGGTGAACATGGAACAAACAGTGTACCGTAACTACCAGAAGGTGACGATCCAGGAGTCCCCGGGCCGAATCCCCGCGGGCCGCATCCCGCGCAGTAAAGACTGCATCCTACTTGCAGACCTCTGCGACCGATGCAAGCCTGGAGACGAGGTCGACCTCACCGGGATATATACTAACAACTATGATGGATCGCTTAATACGGAACAGGTGAGTGGTCATCATCATCATCATCATCATCAGCCAGAAGACGTCCACTGTTTTCATTTTAAATAATACATTTCTGATTCCCAAGGTTCCGTTATATTCGCGACAGTGGCATTAGCATTTAAAAAAATGCATTTCTGATTTTCAAGGTTTCGCCATATTCGCGACTGTGGCAATAGCGTTTTAAAGCAATACGTTTTTGATTCCCAAGGTTTTGCCATATTCGCCACTGTGGCAATAGCATTTTAAAGCAATACGTTTTTGATTCCCAAGGTTTTGCCATATTCGTAACTGTGGTAATAGCGTTTTAAAATAATACATTTCTAATTCCCAACATTCGGCATATTCGCAACTGTGGCAATAGCGTTTTAAAGCAATACGTTTTTGATTCCCAAGGTTTTGCCATATTCGTAACTGTGGAAATAGCCTTTTAAAACAATACATTTCTGATTCCCAACATTCGCCGCATTTGCAACTGTGGCAATAGCGTTTTAAAACAATATACATATCTGATCCCCAGGGTTTCCCCGTGTTCGCGACAGTTATAATAGCGAACTACATCGTTGTAAAGGACTGCAAGCATATCGTGGAGTCTCTCACGGACGAAGATGTTGCGAACATAGTACAGTTGTCCAAGGACCCGCGGATTGGAGAGAGAATCGTACAAAGCATAGCCCCGTCTATATATGGACACGATTACATTAAACGGGGACTGGCTTTGGCTTTGTTTGGAGGAGAGTCTAAGAACCCCGGTAAGTAAAACCTATTGGTTTATCGAAGGAAAAGTTTCCAAAAATTTTTTGTTATTTATGAAAACTAGTTGCTGTCCGCGGCTTCACTTGCGTGTACTAGAGTTTATTGCTGTCAACTGTATCCCATGTTCTGCAAGGTTCAAATTATCTCTGACATATACCTACCTCTTTACAGTAATTTAAAAATTCATATTTAAATTTGATGCATGTCAAATCTATCACTTTTTGATTTACCTACGAAATAAAGTAGCTTCAATGAAAATATTAATTTGTATTTATTAATGGCGACGATGGAGGAAGAGTTATTTAACTTAAAACGAACCAGAAGCAACATCAAAGGCCAGTTTACTAAAATCTACAAACATTTACAAAATGCTGTCAACATTTCTGAATACGAACATACGACACGACTTACAACGATTCAAAAGTATGAAGAGAGGTTCGACAGCATACAAGAACGAATTGAAAAGATTACTTCAAACTCGCAAGAGGAAAGTGAGTTGCACTTCGAGATTAAAGAAGAAATTACACAGCTCAAACTGATGTTATACAATAAATGCCTACCTAGAGCTTCACCAGGACCATCACGAATACAGTGTGATACGCGGGAAAATATCAACCAAATACCCAAAATACATTTCCAACCATTCCAAGAACAAGAAAGTTTCAGAAACTTTATCAAACGTCTTGAAACATACTTGTACATGACAAACTGTCAAGATTCAAAAATGATGACTTACATTTTATTAAGTTCATTAAGCCCGGAACTACATGAACGAGCTTGTGATTTGTGCGCACCAGAAGACCCTACAAAATTCAAGTTTCAGGACTTAGTACATTTATTGGAACAATATATCGATCCCAAGCCCAGTGTGTGGGCACGCCGACACAAGTTTATAACACGTATTCAAGGCGAAAACGAAACCGTAATGAATTTCAGTACAGAACTCAAGCGTCTAGCACATGATTGTGAGTTCTCCTGCGACAGCTGTAAAAAACCAATTGCTGACAACTTCTTAGCCTTACAATTTATCAGAGGAGTACGAGACAGCGAAATCCGTACAAAAATACTACAAGATAATCACATTACTAACTTTAAGGCACTAATCCAGCTGGCAACGTCATCTGAAATCGCTAGAGCAGACAATACGTTCATTACTGGAAAACCGGACCTGCAACACGAAGTTCCCATACATTGGCTATATCATAGACAACATTTTAACGGGAAACCTACTGCGCTAACATCTCGAATTACGTCGATTAAAGATTTGCAAGGAAAATGTTTCCGCTGTGGAGATGCCGATCATAGAGCAAACGTTTGTAAACACATCAATATGCACTGCTCAAAATGCAACAAGAAGGGGCATTTAGCTCGCGTTTGCCTTCAATCACTAAGACAAAAGAGAAATAATCAAATTGACGAACCCGATGAGGTGGACACTGACAGTGTTTGTGACATCAATGCTATCCGCTCCAGTTGCACTGATAAATTTATGATAAACATCACCATCGAAAACAAGAAGGTCCAAATGGAACTTGATACAGGAGCCGCATCCTCTATCATCCATGTCAATCAAGGAATTCAGAAAATTAAAACTTGGAAACCAAATTTTCAAGACAGGTCTACGCATGAAAACTTACACGGGCGAACTTATTACACCTGTCGGAGTAACCTATGTAAAGTGCAAGTACCGTGACCAAATATTTCATGGAAAACTTTATATCATCGAACAAGATGTGGACGCCATATTTGGCAGAGCATGGATACGAGAAGTTAAATTGAATATAGCAGACATGAATACAGTAAAATTAGAAAAACCAGTCTACACTGAGTTAGACAAGATTATTACAAAATATTCACCTGTTTTTGATGGGAAACTCGGACTTATTCCAAATTACAAAGGACATTTAACATTACGTGAAGACGCAACGCCTATCTACATTAAACCACGACGCATACCATACGCATTAAAAGAGAGGGTGGATAAAGAAATAGACCGCTTATGCCAAGAAGGTGTTATTACGAAGATTGACAACTCAGAATGGGGAACACCAGTTGTGCCTATTGTGAAACCTAATGGCAGCATTCGTTTATGCGCTGACTACAAGGTAACATTGAACAGAATGATTAAAGACGAACAGTACCCTATACCAATAATTGAGGACATTTTTGCCGAGATGAACGGAGGAGAATTTTACTGTACTTTAGATATTTGTCAAGCTTACTTAAATATGCAAATGGATGAAGAAAGCGCGATGCTACAAACACTCAGTACACATAAAGGCACATTCAAAGTAAACCGTTTAATGTTTGGAGTTAAGGTTGCACCTAATTTGTGGCAAAAATTTATGGACAGGACACTACAGGACATACAGGGGGTCAAATGTTTTTTCGATGACATAATAATTCAAGGCGCTACGGAAAAACAATTACAAGAACGACTAGAAAAAGTACTAGAGAAATTACAAGAAAATAACTTGAAACTGAACAAAGACAAATGTAAATTTTTCAAAAGAAGTATCGATTACTTAGGATATACTATTGACAACCAAGGTCTACATAAAAATAAGGAAAAGATTCGAGCTATTTTATACACAGAAAAACCTAACAACACGAATGAGTTACGAACATTTTTGGGTATGAGCAATTATTATAACAAATTTATTCCGAATCTGGCTGCAATTGCTCATCCACTTAATAAACTGTTACAAAAAGTACAAAATTCTATTGGTCAAAGGAATGCGAGCAATGCTTTAATAAAATTAAAGAAGAAATCGTAAGCAACAGAATCTTGATACACTTTGACCAAAACAAGCCCTTGGTGCTTGCGACGGATGCCTCGCCTACAGGTCTGGGAGCTGTTCTATCTCATCGTTTACCTGATGGTACCGATAGACCGATTGCTTTTGCTTCGCGAACACTTACAGCGAGTGAAAAAAAAGTACAGCCAAATTGACAAAGAGGCGACAGCTATATACTGGGGAGTGAAGAAGTTTTTCCACTATTGTTACGGAAGGAAATTTACACTCATCACGGATCATAAACCTTTAACTACAATATTTCATCCCCACAAAACTTTACCAGCAATGAGCACTATGCGACTGTTCCACTATGCACATTTCCTGTCAGGCTTCGATTACAATATTGAGTATAGAAATTCAGCCAGTAACAGCAACGCTGATTACCTTTCACGATTTCCAGTAGAAAAAGTTTCTGAGCACAACATGGACCAACACAGTGCATTTCAACAACATCAGCTAAACACTCTAACAATCAACCGCGACAAAATAGCTGAAGAAACAATGAAGGATACTGAATACCTAAAGGTAGTTGAAATGTTAAAGAAGGGCCAAACATTAAGAACTCTTGGCTATAATGATAATGAGATAACAGTTGAGGAGAATTGTCTTATTAAAGGGACCAGAGTAATGATCCCCCTTAGCTTACGACAGAAAATTTTGGAAGAGTTACACTTGGGTCACTTAGGTATTCTAAAAATGAAAATACTGGCACGTAGCTACGTGTACTGGAGAAATATTGATAAAGATATTGAGGACCTAGTTAGTAAATGCCGTGAATGTCGTTTAAAACAAAATGAACCAAACAAGGCTCCATTACACCATTGGGAAGTCCCGACAGAACCATGGCAACGAATACACATAGACTTTGCCGGACCTGTACATGGGTATTATCTGTTTATAATTGTTGATTCTTTGTCAAAGTGGGTGGAAGTTGTACCCACCAAAACAACTACTAGTGCTTGGTGTATTTCTAAACTTAAAGATTTATTCATAGATTTTGGCCTACCACACGTTTTAGTATCGGATAATGGAAGACAATTTGTATCGAAGGAGTTCTCGACATTTTTGAATGAAAACGGAGTGGTACACAAAACCTCAGCACCGTATCATCCAGCAACGAACGGTCAAGCAGAGCGTTTTGTACAAACGGTCAAAAAAGCATTACACGCAATGGATAAAGAGACAGAGCCAATACAAGAGAAAATTTTAAAAATTAAATATCAGTTACGTCGTACTCCAAATACAACATCAGGAAAAAGTCCATATGAACTAATGTTCGGTAACCGAACAGTGAGAACACTTTTGCACGCTATATTACAAAAAAAACTTACACAGCCTAGGACATGTAATAAGGAAAACGTAAGAACGTTCAAACCGGGGCAGAGAGTCCAGATCCGGAACTATAATGCCAGTAAAAGATGGGAGTTTGGAACAGTTTTAAAACGTATAGGCCATCTACACTATGAGGTATTAACGGACTCTGGCCAGACCTGGAAGAGGCATATTGATCAGATGCTAAACACAGCTGTTGGGAAGGCTGGAGAGGATTAAATGGGGGCGGAGACCCTGACATATACCTACCTCTTTACAGTAATTTAAAAATTCATATTTAAATTTGATGCATGTCAAATCTATCACTTTTTGATTTACCTACGAAATAAAGTAGCTTCAATGAAAATATTAATTTGTATTTATTAATCTCCATACCAAATTTGATCAAGATTGGTTCAGCCAATTAGTTGTGAAAAGTTAACTAGTCAATGATGACTTATTCGCCAAATAGAAGGCAAAATTTTCATCATCATCATCAACAGCCTGAAGAAGTCCTCTGTTGAACATAGGCCTGCCCCAGAGAGCGCCATTTGAGTGGCTGCTCGCCTCCTGCATCCATCGGCTAAATTTTAATATAATTTAAATAAGTGTGCTTAATTTGGCGCTTCATAGAAAAATGTAAGCTCCGGATTGGAGTTTTCTATCTACATATTATATTATTTGTGGTAACGGATAGCTTTGGATCAGTAATAGCAAAAGTAAATCATTATATTCAGGGGAAAAGCACAAGGTGAGAGGCGACATCAACGTTCTTATCTGTGGCGACCCGGGGACCGCTAAGTCACAATTCCTCAAGTACACTGAAAAGGTAAAAACTAATCATTTACCTACTTAATCCTGTCGCATTTACAAAAAATGAGTGGCTGTGGCGGTTAACATTAGGCGAACGACTAGCTCGTCACGTCATTCGTTTATTTTGTTATGTTTTATGTAAAAAAAATTACTTGAATGATGACACCTGCGGGGTGATCATGTAACTTTGATAGCAATGCAACTATCTACTAGAAATTTCAGTCCTAATTTGAAACTTTACACAGTAACTATGTACATAAACTGCGTATTGAAACTTTCAAATCCATACAGTTTTGTGTTTCTATTGGTTGCAATCAAGTTACATGATCGGGTGCAGGTATGGAACGCAAATTTTTTGCACTTGAATTTACAATCAATTCAAAATTTACATCTTCAGCCGAAAGACGTCCAATGCTGTACACAGGCCGCCTTCATAAAACCACTTTGGACGCTTATCATAGGAAGGGTTTGCCGTAATCACCACGCTTAGCAGGCGGCTTGGTGATCGCAGATTTTAATGTACCGAGGAGAATGCTGGTACCCATTCCCTGGGTATTCCCTTAGCCGGCTCTTACGGCATCCACGGGAAGATGTGGGGTGGTCCTATTTTCAAACCGGGACCACACGGCTATTAAATGATTGTATGACATTATTATTTTTTTTAACGGGCAATGTGCTTTTATTACTCAAGCTAACTACTACAATACTAAAAACTAAACTAAACTAAACTAGCTACACTACCTACTACAAAGAACACTTATGGACTGTATAATAGCCGCGATGGCCTATAGACAGTCCAAGTGCTCCAGCCCACTACCGGTAGGTAGCGTACCCAACATGCTGGCCGCATTGCCACGTTGAATTGCAATGCTGATGCGTTGGGCCAAATAAGTGCCAGCATTTTGGTCACGCGTCGCATCGACCAGGCGCTCCGATAGACTTTGGTGCTCGCGATGAGCTCCCGGTCCCCACGGACCCATGGTCTCAACACCAAACGGCTCAAATATGTAACCGCTACCGAGATTACTATATTTGCGCCGCTTTAGCTGCTCAGCAGAACTAGCCGCGGCGCCGGCCCTAACGTGTAATTAAATGATTGTATGACATTAAATGATTGTATACCAATTAATGATTGTATACCAATAAATGTTTGTCTCAGATTGCACCGAGAGCTGTGTTCACGACGGGTCAAGGCGCAAGTGCTGTCGGTCTCACTGCATATGTCAGGAAGAGTCCTACCACAAGGTACTGATGTAATATCTACTAATAACACATTTGATAAAAGAACTGTTTTCACATCAACACCCGGAAGACGTACATTGCTGAACATAGGCCTCCCCCTTAAAACACCACTTTGAACGTTTTTTTTTTTTGTTTTTTTTTTTGTTTTTTTTTTTGTTTTTTTTTTTAGAATTAGTTCTTGACCTGGATACAAAGTCCTTCAGTCGCAATATTAAAAAGTCTACAAAGTCTGCATTATATATAATTATATTTTGCTTAGTCATAGTCACAGTCATAACCCAGTCCAAGTCAGGTAGTCATAGTCCAGTCAAAGTCATGCCCCAGTAAAGTGGTGGCAACTTTACTAGAAGCTTCTATGGAGTTTTAGAAGCAATACGAAAAACCACGTTTCACCACATTATATCACTTGCCCACACTCATGCTCGTAATTCAGCACTTAATGCGTAAATGCCACCAATTTCAAACATTAACACTGGATAAAACACAAGTTTTGAAAAATAATACGAAAAAGTTCACGTCGTTGCAATCAACGACGTGAACTTTTTCGCGTTCCCGCCAAAACCCACTTTGGACGCTTATCATACGGGTTTGCCATAATCACCATGCTTAGCAGGCGGCTTGGTGATCGCAGAACATTATAATGAAGGCTGAGGAGAATGCTGCTGGCCATTCCCTGGATATTCCTTTAGCCGGCTCTTACGGCACTCACGAGCAGAGATGGGGTGTTCCTATTCGCATACCACACGGTTTTATACACCACTGTTATAGAGAGGAAAGATTTATTTTTGTATGTTTGTAATGAATAAACTCAAAAACTACTGCGCCGATTTCAAAAATTCTTTCTCCATTGGGAAGCTACATTCACCCTGAGTAACATAGGCTATATTTAGAACCCGTGCGAAGCCGGGGCAGGCCGCTAGTATACAATAAATAACTACTTCGTCGAGTGATATTTCACCTTATTTAGAGTGTGTTTAGTAGGTTAGCTATCAGTATGTTAGCGTACATACAAAAGCAAAGTACATGTCTGTCCATAGACAAACTAAAACTACTAAGTGGTAGAATTTTTCTGCAATGTTCTATAGGTAGGTACCACCACTTTGGTAGTTATTCTGCCACCAAGCAGTAGTGTGCAAGGAAGTACTACTGAGTTCCGGTTTGAAGGGCATTGTACCTAGTGACATTACTGGGCAAATGAGACTTTATGATTTGATCTCGCAGTTTAAAAATCTTTTTTTTTATGCGATTGAATGACGTCACGAGCTAGTCGCTCACCTGATGTTAAGCAACACATCCGTAACAGTTGCAGTGTCACTCGGAACTTTAAAACATTAAAGTTTCGCGTGACACTGCACTGCGCACGTCATCCTGAGACATCACACAGTCTAGTAATCAGATTTCTAGACTGTGAGATCAGTTCTTGTGAGATTATTACTGACGTGCGCAGTGCAGTGTCACGCGAACATTTGATTTAGAGTGCCGAGTGACACTGAAATCTGTTATGGGCGACCGTGATGCTTAACATCAGGCGAACGGTTAGCTCGTCACGTCATTCGTATACATTTAAAAAAATATTGTAAAAGTGCCAAAATATCAATAAAATTATTTAGAACGTAATAATGTAGCGTAGGCCGGCCCCCCACTCGGTGGACCGACGATCTGGTGAAAGCCGCGGGGAGCCGATGGATGCAGGAGGCGAGCAGCCGCTCAAGGTGGCGCGCTCTGGGGAAGGCCTATGTTCAGCAGTGGACGTCTTCATGATGATGATGATGATGATGATGATATTGCGATTATATTTAACATATTTCAAGTGGTATAAATTACCTAAATAAATTTAAAAAAAAAATTATTGTCTCTTATTATTTTTTCCCAGAGAGTGGACACTGGAAGCGGGCGCACTGGTTCTAGCGGACCGCGGAGTGTGTCTCATAGACGAGTTCGATAAAATGAACGACCAAGATAGAACCTCCATACACGAAGCGATGGAACAACAGTCTATATCCATCTCCAAGGCTGGCATCGTCACTTCACTGCACGCTAGGTAAACACTGCTTTTCTTCAAGTTCCTGCACCACATGACACTTATTGTTAGGGTAATACGGTCGAAAGTGGCGCCTTGCTATGCCTGAATTGGGAATTATACCCAAGCAACAAAATTATCCTATAGTGCACGGGTTATAGGCCTGCAGCACTAATAACGGTCGCTTAGTGGTTCTAGAGTTTGCTGCCACGCTTATACTAGCATGTACGGAATCTGTTTGGCCTTGTAGTACATCTGTTCTTATATGTTAACTTATTATCGTCTATAGACCTAAATTAACAGCACAGTATAAGCTAAGATGTCCTATAAAAGTACTGCAAAGGTGTAAACACGCTTGGGAATACGTGCTCTGGTAAGCTATACTTATAATTGCCTACAAGAATCATTATAAACCCATTCTAAGTAAAGTATGCTCATAAGAGTATCAAATAGAACTAAACGTACTGGATACCATTTGCACTTGTTACTTGAATTTATAGGGGTTTATAACGGCTTATTCCAAGAGTAAGTGTACTTGGTTTTATTGAGGATTTGTCTGACACAGTTATAATCTTAGCACGTTTATAAAAGATTCGTGTAGTATAATTACGAACCAAAGTTGTCTGACTAACCCTAATTCCTAACAATATGGCGATGCTGTAGTTCTAATGCAAACCATTTTGAAACCAAGTAAGTGTATAACAGTTCTATAATGAACTTTGGGAAGAAAGCTAGATAAAATGGAGACTTTTCATTGTAAGCGTTATTAAAACCAATATTATTTTCAAATGCAAGTTGTTAAATATGCTATTTTCAAGAGGCGCGTAAATATTTAGTTTTAAAACATAGTATACTTCGCCGTAAATATACGTCTGCCATGCGAACACATCTTATTAAGTATGTGTAACACTGCAGATGATACATTTGACTCATTAGATAATACGCTTTAAAGAAAACAGATTATTTACCTTTTTATCAAACATTTTTATATTTTTATAAATAGGCAATATCACAACTGTTTTTGAAAGAGCTTGAAACAGATACACAGAGTAAGTTAGAGTCGTGTATGGTTCTTTTAGGCGCTTATAGTTGGCTTCGCGGGAAGCGGTTAGTTCTGCGTAGTCCAACTATAAGAATACTATTGGTCTAAGTAGTAGTCACCAAGTCTACTATGGGTGTATTAGAAGAAAGAGTGCGCCTATAAATTGGGCCCTTTTCCGTTGTTATAAGAGCTTACTATCCCGTTATAGTCCTTAAAAAATGGTGGTTCCAGAGCAGCTACAAAACCACTTTTTGTTGCTTGTGTAGTGACCGTCTGCACTCGAACTGCACTAAAGTTGGCAAAAACAAGCTCTCAAAATCCCATAATATTATCATCCTCTTTGCCTTTTCCCATTTGTTATTGGGGTCGGCTCCCAATCTAACCTGTAGCGGCGAGCTACCAGAATTACACGAGCGACTGCCATCTGACCTCGCAACCCATAAGGGACCAGTAACAGGGATGGTTAGACCAAGCGTCAGATTCTATCAGGCGTCTGACTACCCGTAACGATTGACATAGATGTTCTTATGACAACCGGGACCGACGGCTTAACGTGCTCTCCGAGGCACGGAGCGATGGCATCGCAAACTGCACATAAATAAATAAAATAAAATAAATAAATATGTGTGGACATTTCACACAGCGCCATCTAGCCCCAAACTAAGCATAGCTTGTACTATGGAAACCAGATAACTGATACAATACTTAGATACTTTTTGTTTGTAAATACATACATAGAATACAATATAACACCCAGACACAGAACAAACATTGATGTTCATCACACAAATGTTTGTCCCAGGTGGGAATCGAACCCACAACCTATAGTTCAGAAGGCAGAGCTACTACCAACTGAGCTATCAGGCCAGTCAAACTGGACATAACTTCTGGATAAGTCATTGGTGCAGGGCCGAGGATTGAAGCCGGTGCCGTAAGATTGCGAAGCGCACATGCTACCGCTCGGCCACCATCGCACCATAATATCTCTCTAAGAAATACCCAAATGCGTTGCAGTAGTTACGTCATAAAGCGATAAGCGCGAGTGGGCATTACTGTCCTGTGACGTCACAACAAGAACTGCAACTTCAGTCGGGTTGGATTTGGTACGGATTTGTCAGTTGTCCGTTTATTTGTTTTTCCCACCGTACTCTTAAGTATGAAGTTCGCGCAGACCAGCCCCCGTATTGTGTAACTCAATAGTAATCGATGAATGGGCTTCATTTGGTCATTTCCGGTAGTGTAAAATCCTCATCCAACGGTATTATGGTCCCTTAGGCGGAGAACTGAATAGACAAAACATTGATTAACTATCATAATGAGAAATAGTGAGAAAATACTAATGGATGGAGATGTTACACAATGCCAACTTGATGAAAATGATGAAATGAAGCCCATTCATCGATTACGATTGGCTTAGACGGTAGCCCCGCAAGTCCTATTCTTACTCCTGTCAGATACCATTAATTCGCATAACAATAGATAGATGAACAATTAAAGTGTACGAATGTCGTACGAATAACATTAAATGTTTTTTTTTATGGGATTGACTGACGTGACGGGCTAGACACCTGATGTTAAGCGACACGGCCGCCCATAACAGTTGCAGTGTCATTCGGAACTTTAAAATATTAATGTTTCGCATGACTGCACTGCGCGCGCAATTTTTATGGTTATCCTATTTGTAAGGCTCAATAAATTTTCATTTCGTTTCATCCACAGATGTTCAATAATAGCGGCAGCCAATCCAATCGGCGGTCGTTACGACGCGTCTCTAACATTCTCGGAGAACGTAAACCTGTCAGAGCCGATTCTGTCCCGTTTCGACGTACTTTGTGTCGTCAGGGACGAGGCTGATCCAATGTTGGACAAACATTTGGCCAAGTGAGTACCACTGTGTAGTAGGTGGCAATAAAATTGATAGCTTTTTTCTTTTTTTTATACCTTTACCGAATACCGTTTAGCAATAGTGTCACGTGCAGTATTATCATGGAACAAGTGGGAGAGGAACGCCAATACACCAAGAAAAGAAAACAGCGTAGGACAAAAATATGCCTTAAACTAGATGGCGCTGCAAAATGAGCGGGCTTTAAGTTGAGCGCAGATCAGAAATATGCCAAAACCCGTTTTAAACCTAGCCCGCCGTAGTTACCCGTATAGCCCGCACATTTTGCAGCGCCAGCCAGGTTTAAAACGGTTTTTTGGCATATTTCTGATCTGCGCTCAACTTGTAACCCGCTCATTTTGCAACGCCATCTAGTTTTAGGCATATTTTTGATCTACGCTGTTTTCTTGGTGTATTGGCATTCCTCTCCTCCTTGTTCCACGGTATTATACACACTTAATACAAATTATATTACATGTATGTAGTTTAGATAACTTATGGAGTTTTTGGCGGGAACGCGGAAAAGTTCACGTCGTTGCATTGTATTATTTTACAAAACTTATGCTTTTGCCAGTGTTAATGTTTAAAATTGGTGGCGTTTTACGCATTAAATGCTGAATTACGAGCATGAGTGTGGGCAAGTGATATAATGTAGTGAAACGTGGTTTTTCGTGTTGCTTCCAAAATTGCATAGAAGCCTCTCTAGTAAAGTTGCCACCACTTTACTAGGGCATGACTTAGACTGGACTATGACTACCAGACTTAGACTGGACTATGACTACCAAACTTAGACTAGACTATGACTACCCTGACTGTGACTAAGACTTGACTTTACGTGATATATTCCATACTACGATGAAAAATACAAAACTTGACACTGGCTAAATGCACTGTGTGGAGCCAAAATATAAGAAAAAAAAAACAACTTATGCAAGTTTCATTAGCGTTGGCTCATGTTTTAACTATTGGCGGACATAAATAATAAAAAGGATAGATGAACTCTGTACGAGCGCGGCGCGAAAGGTCCAACAAGCCAAAAATACCCGGGAAATAAAAGCCTTATTTCGAGATACCATAAGGTTTAATAACTCCAAGAAAACTCAAATAAGAACATGCACTTAACAAACCTACTTAATTTGTACGCATGAAACATCACCGCGAGCTAATTTTTCTAGTAGCGCCATCTAGTTTAAACTGACTGAAATAACTACTTGAATATTGACCGTATCTTACTATATGGACTCAACATTCCACCCATCAAGGAGCATTATTAAAAATAATGGTCCTTCGAAAAATCTATACAATGAAAAAGAAAATGCAAATTGAATGGTAAAACATGAAACTGACAAAGTGATTCGATACAAAACTAAGTTGGCTCTAAACATTGACCACCCATCATGAAGAAATGAAAGTGAATTTAAGAAAATCTAACACCCATCATGACCAAATTAACTGAATTTATGCATCTACTGGTAACAAGCAAATTTTAGTGATAGGGCGTTTGATTGTACTATTTTTACATTTAAGCGAAACTACTCTGATAAGTCCATCATCACCTGGGTGTACATCAGTGATTCTGGCTAGCGACCATTTACCTGGGGGTAAGTTATCGTCTTTGACTAAGACCAAACTACCGATTTTGATGTCATTGTCTATTTGTTTTACCCACTTAGGTCGCTGTTGAAGTCTGCCCAAATACTCACTCGACCACCTGTTCCAAAAATGTTGGACTAATCTCTGAGCAAGCTGCCATCGATTCAGTCTGTTAATATTAGTGTTTAGATGCGACTGTTCTGGCACTAGTATTGGTGGCTCTCCGATCAAAAAATGACCGGGAGTCAAAGGTAACAAGTCATCGACATCATTACTAATCGGTGAAATCGGTCGTGAATTTAGGCAGGCTTCAATTTGGTTAGTAACGGTCGACATCTCTTCATAGGTTAGGGTAGAATTCCCTAGAATTCTTCTCAGGTGGTGTTTAATGGAGCGGACTCCGGCCTCCCAGAGTCCACCGAAATGAGGCGCGCTCGCGGGAATGTGATGCCATGTTGTGCCATCTTTGGCTAATTGATCGTAAATCTGGTTCTTCACCGTCTCTAATTGTCCTTCGAAAAGGTCTCTCAACTGTTTGTTGCCAGCAGTGAAATTTGTAGCGTTATCGCTCCAGACATGACTACAGTGCCCACGTCTGGCCGTGAATCTCTTGAAAGCCGCCACAAAACTCTCACTCTCTAGGCTGCTGACAATCTCGATGTGGATGGCTCGTGTGGCCATGCAAACGAATATACACAAATACCCCTTGTAGGTTTTGCATCCTCGTCCTTTAGACATTCTCAAATCTATGGGCCCGGCAAAATCTACACCGGAATGCAGAAAAGGCCTAGTTGGTGTTACTCGTTGTTGAGGGAGATCTGCCATCAATTGGGTTCTGGTTGCGGCTCTGTGACGTACGCAAACCATACAACGATGTACTTCTTGATTGATCATGCTCTTTCCGCCCAGGATCCAATATCTCTGTCTTATGAAATTTAGCATCAGTGTTGGTCCCCCGTGGAGAGTCTTTCGATGTGCTTGAGCGATAATTAATTTGGAAAATAAATGATTGTGTGGCAAAATAATCTGATGTTTGGCATATTCCGGTATATTAGCATAACGTAAGCGGCCTCCAACTCTTAAACAGTCCATTTCATCTAAAAATGGGTTAAGCGATCGGATTTTACTCCTTTTCTTAAGGGGTTTGCTCTCCCTTAAGCAACATACGTCGTCTGCGAATTCTTTCTTCTGGCAAAGAAGAATGCAAACCGTCAATGCATCTGATATTTCTGCAGCAGTAAGGTAAGTAGGATACTTCTCTTTTCTTTTGAATCTCTTGCACCATGCGATTACTCTCAGTAGCTTCTCCAATGTTGAAAATCTCTCAAAAATGTATTCTCCGAAATCTGTCTCGTCTATTGTCTCTGAAGTATCTATAAAGTGTACTACCCTTTCTTCCAGCTCTAGATCTTTTGGTAAGTCCGTAGGTATTTTATGTTTTGTTTCTCCTTCCAGTAACCATTTAGGTCCAGTCCACCACAGCACTTCACGACTAAGCATCGAGCCCAGCACTCCTCTGGACGCAACATCGGCGGGATTGTCCTTCGACGCGACGTGACTCCAGTGATGAGCAGGTAAGGTAGTTAGAATTTCAGATGTGCGGTTCGCGATGAACGTCTTCCATTTACTAGGGTGCCCTTGCGCCAGAACAACTTGGGAATCAGTGTAAGCATAAATATTCTCTCTAGGCACTTTCAGGTGTTCGGCGACTTCATTTAGCAGTTTAGCAAGCAGAGCAGCGCCGCACAACTCCAAACGAGGTATGGATATTGTTTTTACAGGAGCCACCTTCGTCTTCGCCGTGATAAGATGTACGTGTATGTCTCCATCAGGACCAAATACTCGTGAGTGTACCACCGCAACATAAGCCATGGTACTGGCATCAGCATATCCATGTAGTTCTAATTTTGTGTTAGTCGTATTTGTGTGTAACCATCGTTCTACTTTGATTTCAGATAGACAAGGTAGTTCTGAACGGTATTTTAGCCAGTCTTCTTTTATCGGTTTAGGTATTTCCTGATCCCAAGCCACGCCAGAAAGCCATAGTCTCTGCAGAAAGACTTTTCCAATTATAATGGTTGGAGCGAGCCACCCCATTGGATCGAAAAGCTTGGATACATCGCTGGCTATAGTTCTCTTCGTGACGACATTCTGTTCAGGTAAGTTAATAGAATATTGAAATTGATCCTTTTTATTGTTCCAGGCTATTCCCAGCGTTTTGATAGTTGTATCGAGGTTCAGTTCTTTATTGATATTGTTGTTTTCGTTCAGGTGCATGGCTTCAACAAGGTGAGTGTCGTTACTATTCCATTTTTGCAGCTCAAATCCTCCAGATTCTAATAGTTTTGTCATCTCGTTGTAAATGGCTATTCCTTCTTCGTAGTTGTCGCCTCCAGTTAATAGATCGTCCATATAAAAATCAGTAATTGCGATGCTTGCTGCCAATGCATGGCGATCCTTTTCATCTTCTGCCAACTGCTGTAGCACTTTAGTAGCAAGATAAGGTGCGCTTGCTGTGCCGAAGGTAACTCTGTTTATTCGAAAATCTCTGATCTCTTCCTTCGGATCTTCACGCCACAGTATTCGCTGAATGTCAGGTTGGCTAACGGAAATCTGGCGATACATTTTTACTATATCAGCTACCAATCCTACTTTATGTTGTCGCCATCGCATAATGATGTGTCTTAAATCTTGTTGTAGTCGAGGCCCAACCATAAGGTTATCATTCAAAGACACTTGGTTTTTGTATTTACAACTGGCATCAAAGACAACTCGTAGTTTGGTTGTGGATTTATCTGTTCTTATCACTGCGTGATGTGGTAGATACACTGCAGTTGGTTTGTGTCTGTCTTCTTCGTCCTTGATTTCTTCCATGTGGTTCAACTCTAGATATTCTTTCATGACTTCGTTGTATTCCTTCTTCAACCACGGATCTTTCTCTAGTCTTCGCTCCATGTGTAACAGTCTTGCCTTTGCGACTTCTCTTGATGAACCATATTGGCATGGTGGGTCTTCTTCTTTAAATGGCAAGGCCACTGTGTAACGTCCGTCTTCCTGTCTAGTATGCGTCTCACTAAACTGTTTTTCACATCGTTCTTCTTCTTCCGATAAAACTTTCTTGCATGCGACATCTTCTAGCTCCCAAAATTTTTGAAGTATATTGTCTTCAATGTTTATGTGCATGCTAAGTGTAGTTGTGTAACCTTGTAGAGCCTCAGTACTTGGTATCTGGCCTGTCAATATCCACCCGAGGTGAGTGTTTTGTGCTATAGGTGTTCCTCGGGGGCCCTTCTTCAGTCCATGAGATATTATCTCCCCATAGACATCTGCACCTAACAATAGATCGACCTTTCCTGGTTTGGCATAGTCGGGATCTGCTAGCTGAAGTTGGTGCAAATGAGACCAGTCTCGGTTGTGTACTTCTGTAGTTGGTAGCATTCGAGTGAGTGATTTGAGCACGAGTGCTTTCACAGGTGTAGAAAAGTTGGTTTCGTATCTCGAATGCGCTTGGAATAAAACCATATGTTTGGAGTGGAGGCTTCTCCCTTGTTCGCCCAGTCCATTAATTTTGCAATTGATTGGTATTTTCTTCAACCCAAGGAGCTGTGATGCGGACTCTGTAATAAATGATCCTTGGGACCCCTGATCTATCAATGCTCTCAAGTTGTATGTAGTCCCATTTTGTGTTACAACCTTCACCACGGCTGTGGCCAACAGCACGTTTGTGGGAAGCTCCTTCTCCGCGTAATGGGTCACTACATTGTTGACTGGTGTATTGGCTACTTGAAAATGTGTATCTCGAGTGTTAGAAATTCCAGCTCGATCTGGAATTTTATCTGTGGCTTTATTCTCGGGGTGAATTAAGGAATGGTGTCTTTTACCACATCGGCGACAAGATGTTTTATGTTTGCAGTTAAATACCGTGTGGTTTGGAATCAAACAATTGTAGCATAAGCCATTCCTTTCTATGAACTTCTTTCGGTCAGTGCAGTGTAGATTTATAAATTCTTTGCAATGGTAAATTAAGTGATTTCCATTACAGTAGTTGCAGCTGGTGTCTAATGCGGTATGATACGAAGATTGTGTTTTCGTGTTAGACCGGTGTGGTTTGGAAGACTCGAGCACTTCGAGCGTTCTAAAGCGAGATTCTAGAAAAACACATAGCTGTTTATATGTAGGTAGTTGATCACCACTCTCTTCACTGGTACTTATGTGCTGTTCCCAAAGTCTAACGGATTCTGCATCTAGCTTCTTTACAGTGATATAAACCAGCATAGGATCCCAGTCATATGCGGTGATACCCATATTTTTAAGCGCGCTTAAGCATTCATTTGTTGTGTCTAGAATTGTTTTTACTGCATGTGATGACTCTGTATTAATAGATTTTTGCGACATCATTCTCTTCAATAATGCATTCACAACAAAACGTTTGTTACTAAAACGCTTTTTTAACGTACACCACGCTTCCTCATAGTTAGCATCTGTTACGGGTATATGACGCAATAAAGACTCTGCTTCTCCGCTTAAGCTGGACTTTAAATAATGTAATTTTTGAACATTGGTAAGTGATTTGTTTTGGTGTATAAGTGACATAAATAAGTCATGGAAAGAAATCCATTCTGAATAACTTCCCGAAAATGTGGGTATATTAATTCTTGGCAACTTTATCTCTGGTTGGTGTGATTGTGACAACTGAATAGGTTCTTGTAATAATTGAGGCACGGCTGGCGCTAATTTGCCTAACATTTCAAGCATCTCACACTTCCCCATAGTATAAGAATCCTCAGCTTGTGCATAAAAATCTTTTGTTACATATTCTTCCGAACTAACATCTTTGTTCATCAAACTCATATGATTATGCATGAATTTGTCCCACAACTCTTCAAGAAGTTTCAATTTTACATCAACATAAATGCGGTTCAATCGTGTCTTAGGTGTCTTTTTGAAATTAGCAAACGCCGACTTAAGTTGTCTCATTATTTCTTCTTGTTGCTTGATTAATTCTGCCATTTTATGAAAATGTGGGTAGGTCACTATTTATTGTATGAATTTATTAAGTCCGGAATGTTAACACTGAATTTACTAATTTAAGTTTGTTTCAATTTATTAAAGTCCAAGATCAGTTAATGATAATTTACACTGTATTTTTCTAAGTCTTTTTTATTGCAAATTATTCTAAGTCGAAGATTGTCACAAAAATTTTACAAGTGTTTTTAAGTTCGAATTTTTCTAAGTTGAAGATAGTCACGGAAATTTTACAAGTCTTTTTTAGTTCAAATTATTCTAAGTTATATCATTTTCACAGAAATTTTACAAGTCCAGTTTTATCACTATTTTTATAAGTTCCACTTCACTTGCAAATAAAGTTCAATATTGTCTATTCTATTACTCACGGTTACCAAGTCTTCACTTCACTGTAATCCAACGTGTCCCTCACTTCACTGCACTGTCACTTGCCGAACTCACACGCACGCACTATTCGCGACTTCGCTACTACTCCGACTCGATGGACCAATGTACGAGCGCGGCGCGAAAGGTCCAACAAGCCAAAAATACCCGGGAAATAAAAGCCTTATTTCGAGATACCATAAGGTTTAATAACTCCAAGAAAACTCAAATAAGAACATGCACTTAACAAACCTACTTAATTTGTACGCATGAAACATCACCGCGAGCTAATTTTTCTAGTAGCGCCATCTAGTTTAAACTGACTGAAATAACTACTTGAATATTGACCGTATCTTACTATATGGACTCAACAAACTCTTTATTTAAACACCACATCACAAATAATCAAAACTAAGTGAACAAACTTAACCAATGTGTAACAATGGCCGGTCTTATCGCTTAGAGCGATCTCTTCCAGACAACCATGCTGTGAAGCTTGAAAGGTTTATTTCATTTTTAATATCAGTAGTACTATAGAACTACTTAGTATAAATATTAGTATAGGCATATGTGTAATAAATACTAATAGTGAGTCAACTCTGCGTCCAGACGGAGCAACGATGGGGTGCGGTAAGAAGGAGAGCGGAGGTCCCCCCCTGCCCGCGACGTCTGTGGTAGTACCGACCGACTTCGCCTGCGGTCGGTACGCCCGTACGGTGTGTCGCTTACACCCACAGATAACCCCCAATAGATACCGCATTACGGGATTTTTGTTCGGATCCTAGCTCACCGAAACTGGCGGAAGGCGCGGGTTGCGGGGACTGGAGCCAATGCGCTATTATTGGCTGTTTCGAGTGACGCCCTAATAATGAACTCTAATACTTGGGCGAAACTAAGGCCGTGCTGCGAAGCGGCGATTTATATAGAACCATTTACGCCAATGCGTGGTGCGCGGTCGTCGTCTTTCATGCGGTATCTATTGGGGTTTATCTGTGCTTACACAGAACAACAAGGAAATACATTGTTTGCATATAATTTGATAAAATTGAATGTTTACTAAGAAGTACCTACCTAGATCCTACTTCAAGAAAATGTGTATGTACTTATGTATCGATTTTAGCCACATGAAAAATTCTTTGTTAGTATAATACTGAATCTGTAAACTAAGAATTCTTCTATTATACGTATATTGAACGTACTACGTGAATAGAAGAAGAATACTTCGACCTATCTTTTCGTCCAAAATACGAGTAACTATATAACGAAGGTTTTCAATCAGTGTGTGTTGCCAGTGATGACTTATGGAACTGAGACATGGTCTCTTACTATTGGCCTCATAGCTCAAGACGCGCAGCGAGCTATGGAGAGAGCTATGCTCGGTGTTTCCCTGCGAAATGAGATCCGTAAGGAGGAGATATACAGGAGAACTAAAGTGACCGATATAGCTCTTAAAATTAGCAAGTTGAAATGGCAGCTCACATCGCTCGTAGAATCTGGTGAAAACTGCGGGGAGCCGATAGGTACAGGCGAGTAGCCGCTCAAAGTGGCGCTCTGTGGGGGAGTCCTATGTTCAGCAGTGGGCGTCTTCAAGCTGATGATGATACTACGTATAACTTGTAGTAAGATATTGAGGACATAACTGAATCGAGATATCATCATAAAACAGTAGTGTGGTAATGTAAAGTAAAAATCACGCCCTAATATCTTGGATTATGAACCTAAAAGCGGTGTGATAAGAGCCATTGTACGAACAACAGTGACAAAAATAAATGATTACGAAACACAAAATTATTATCTAAGAAAATGTTTTTCTGACAACCCTTGCTTATTTTTAGGGACTAGACGTCGAGACGGTCTTGTAGGTATTTTGCGGTATAACAAAGGAGTTGACCCACTATTAGTATTTATTACACATATGCTAGTAGTATCAATATAGCTGTAAATACGCAAGTGCTTGAAGGTCGATCTCACTAGTTTTTGTACTCACTATATCAATTTAATATAATTACGTGACGTCGGCTTGCATTCATTATCATAAGTTTTTTAATCGGCCCATGTCATTTTTATTCATCATCATTAACAGCCTGAAGACGTCCACTGCTGAACATAGGCCTCCCCCAGAGCACGCCACCTTGAGCGGCTGCTCGCCTCCTGCATCCATCGGCTCCCCGCGGCTTTCACCAGATCACCGGTCCACCGAGTGGGGGGCCGGCCTACGCTGCGTCTTCCGGTTCGTGGTCGCCACTCGAGAACCTTTCTTCCCCATCGGTTGTCAGTTCTACGAGCGATGTAGCCTGCCCATTGCCACTTCAACTTACTAACTCTAAGAGCTATATCGGTCACTTTAGTTCTCCTGCGGATCTCCTCGTTCCGGAGCTTATCTCGCAGGGAAACACCGAGCATAGCTCGCTCCATAGCTCGCTGCGCGACTTTGAGCTTACTAATGAGGCCAACAGTAAGAGACCATGTCTCAGTTCCATAAGTGATCACTGGCAACACACACTGATTGAAAACTTTCGTTTTCAGGCTCTGCGGTATTTTGGACGAAAAGATAGGACGAAGCTTCCCGAACGCTGCCCAGCCGAGTTGGATTCTTCGCGCCACCTCTTTGTCGAAGTTGGACCTACCTAATTGGACAATCTGTCCTAGGTAGACATACTTGTCGACAACTTCGAGAGTATCGTTCCCAACAATTACCGGTATAGGTGGAACATGAGCATTAGACATGATCTTTGTCTTGTCCATATTCATCTTAAGACCAACCTGCTGGGAGACTCTACTGAGGTCGTTGAGCGTGGTGCGAAGGTCCTCGAGGGATTCCGCCATTATGACTATATCATCGGCAAAACGAAGGTTAGTGATGTACTCGCCATTTATGTTGATGCCAGATCTTTTCCACTCCAAGAGCTTGAAAACATCCTCCAATGCGTTTGTGAACAGTTTCGGAGAAATAACGTCTCCCTGTCTCACGCCTCTTTGCAATGGAATTTGTTCCGTACTCTGGTCCTGTAGTCGGACTGACATAGTGGCCTTACTGTACAAACACTTCAAAACTTCGATATACCTATAGTCAATTTGGCATCGCTGCAAGGACTGCAGCACCGCCCAAGTCTCGATTGAATCGAAGGCTTTCTCAAAGTCCACAAACGCTAGGCATAACGGCCGATTATACTCTTCGGTCTTCTGTATAATCTGGCGCAGCGTATGAATGTGGTCTATGGTGCTAAAGCCTTTTCGGAAACCGGCTTGTTCGGGAGGCTGGAATTCATCAAACCTGCGTGCGAGACGATTCGTAATGACTCTCGAAAACAGCTTATACACATGACTCAAGAGCGAGATGGGCCTATAGTTCTTCAATAAGGTGTTATCGCCTTTTTTGAAGAAGAGCACCACCACGCTCTTGTGCCATGCCTCTGGCGTTGTACCTTCAAGGATGACAGAATTAAATAACTTCTGGAGGACTAAAAGTACCGGTCTACCACCGGTCATTTTTATTACTCCCTTAAAACCGACCACCCCCTACAAAATATTCTTATTATAAAGATATTATTGTTCTTAAAATGTTTAGCAACCAGCGGGATTTGAGCCCGCGCCTTCTAACTCACCGGATTAGACCGGTGGGGTGGTTGGTTTTTTTTTTTTCTAATCCGGTGAGTTTGAAGGCGTGGGTTCAAATCCCGCTGGTTGCTAAAAATTTTAAGAACTATAATATCTTTATAGATATAGTAGTTAAATTAGGGGCCCTCCCTAAAACTCCAATAATGTAACTCAAGGTGTGAAAAATTACCTAAAATATTAATATTTATAAAATATTACATCGCGTGCGCTGCGAAAACTATTATACTCGTGCGAAGCCTATATACACGGTGGAATTTAATTGGTTCTTTTCCTTCAATGTACATACTCAGTCCATGCTATAGAACGCTCCTATATAACTAAAACTATGGATTTAAAACTTAAATCTAGGTATTATCAAATTACTGCGAATTCAAATTTTAAAGAAAAGCCCTGCGACATTGAACAAAAGCACGGAATAGATAAAACCTTACATACAACGTAATAAAACGCCCGACCGAATACTGGCTCAAACAGCGACCGCCACGCCGGCGCCGCCCGCGGTGACCAATATCACAAAAAGAATACCCCGCCCCGCCTCTTTCTTTTGTGCAGCGGATATGCGCGCGGGCCGCTTCCGAAAACAAGTACCAGCTGAGTACATACATTTAAGGAAAAGAACCAATTAAATTCCACCGTGTATAGAACTATTTATGATGCACAGGTTCGTAGTAAGCTCCCACATCCGGCACCACCCGACGCGACGCGGCGCGACGCTTGAAGAAGAAACACCCGACGCGGACTTCGCACTATCGCAGGACCTTCTCAAGAAGTACATCGTCTACTCGCGGGAAAATGTACATCCTAAACTACAGGTCAGACTATAGGCTAGCTGCTGTTCAATATTAACATGTAAATATTATTTTCATAAAGTAGATTGAAAATCAATGCAATAATTAAAAAAAATAAGTTAAATCCGTAATTTTTGTATCTTTAATTCCTGTCCATCCTAAGGTAGCCTGGAAGAAATCGCTTAATGTGATAAGGCCGCCCGTTGTTCTGCCATTCTTATGTAAATTTTTATTTATTGGTGGTCAATAAAGTATTATTGCATTGTATTGTAAATCTGTAAATAAATCACGGAGTAAAAAAATTTCATCGCCTGTCTCTTTCTCGCGAAACAAATCGTGTGGAGCTTCCACACAGCAGGCGTAGCCATAGGCCATTATTATCACTTTACATAAGGTGAATGGTGGTCAAACGCTACCATGTCTGATTGGACATTTTTTTTGTGTTTTTATTAATGGACATTGGCTTTGGACATTTTCCTTTTTTTGACATTATTCGTGTAAAACAACAAGTTGGTCCGGCGAACTATTCTCAAATGGTTCCCCAAGGTGCTCTGTAACAGCCAACTAACCTAATAACTCTTGTCTATACGAGAGAGTTTTTGTTAACTTTGTACCTTGTTACAGAACATGGATCAGGACAAAGTAGCGAAGATGTACAGTCAGCTCCGGCAAGAGTCGCTGGCGACCGGCAGCTTACCTATCACCGTCAGGCATATAGAATCTGGTATGTGTTGAAATATTTTGCAACTTACACTTTTTGGAATGTACCAAAATTCGAAAACCAGTTTGAGATTATTATTTTTTTTACCCTCCTATGCAAAATATCAGAATTTTATATTAATTATTTCTCAAGTTATTGTTAAATAACTGGCCAAGTGAGAGTCGGAGAGCGGCATATTGAGTGGCTTTTTCACCAGATCGTCGGTCCACCTAGTGGGGGTCCGGTTCGTGGTCGCCAATCGATGACCTCGTAAAACTGACAACCGATAGGGAAGAATCCCTATCGGTTGTCAGTTTTACGAGGGATGTGGCCTGCCCACTGCCACTTCAACTTGCCAATTCTAAGAGCTATATCGGTCACTTTAGTCCTCCTGCGGATCTCCTCGTTCCGGAGCTTATCTCGCAGGGAAACACCGAGCATAGCTCTCTCCATAGTTGCGCGACTTTGAGCTTAGTGATGAGGCCAACAGTAAGAGACCTAGTCTCAGTTCCATAAGGGTCAATTCAGACAGAGCAGCAAAATGCTCGAGCACTTTTTAAGTGCTATTGGAATATCAAGCTTAACCTTGTTAGACAAAGCTGAAAATAGTATGCAACATCAAAATAGGTAAGAGTTGAATGTTGCATACTATTTTCAGCTTTGTCTAAATGAAATAAGGTTGATATTCCAATAGCACTTTAAAAGTGCTCGAGCATTTTGCTACTCTGTCTGAATTAAGTCGGCACTGGCAACATACACTGACAGTTTCGTGTGAAACCACATAATTATAAATAGTAACATTTATTTCCCAGTGATCCGTATGAGCGAGGCGCACGCGCGCATGCACCTGCGGCCGCAAGTGGCCGAGGAGGACGTCAACATGGCCATCCGGACCATGCTCGAGAGCTTCGTCGACACGCAGAAGTACAGCGTCATGCGCGCCATGAGACAGGTATGTTGCAAGAGAACAAACGAAATAGGTTACATTCATGGAGATCTAGAGAGATGCCACTCGCCCGGTGAAAAGGAAACCGGTGTCGCATTAGAAGCTCACGACTGCGAGCAGCGGCGCGATTGAATGTTCTGTTAGCTTCATTATCCATTGCGTTATTAGAACTCAACGTTCGAATAGTCGTTAGCAAAGAGCAAGCATTGTAAACTGCTTACATACAATATCACGACTACCGTTCGGCCACATAGTATTTTTAAATGTGTTCTGTTTTTGAGCATATTGCTGCGACACCGGCCCCGCTCCCTTATCATATCACCTTAAGTTTCTGAGATCTGAGGTTACATTACATTTTTTTTATGTGATTGAATGACGTGACGAGCTAGTCGTTCACCTGATGTTAAGTGACACGGCCCCCCATAACAGTTGCAGTGAAGAAACCGAATAATGACACAAAGAAACAAATCTGAGACAGACTATAAATAAATTCATCCTACATACACTTACCATGAGTGCTTGTTTGCTATTTGCTACTCAGCAGTACTCACTACTCATAGTAAAAAATATCCCAATACCCCCAAAAACCTATCCCTACTTGCGGGTATTTTGGGAAATTCCAAACTGTTCTCTTTGTTTCCCCATTAGTATTTTACATGTTGAGGATTTCATAAATTTATAAGCGAGTGAGTTTTCCCATTTTACCCGCCATATTCATTATTAATACATAAATAGAAATATCAAACCTACACTACATCTTGTTTACCTTTCAGACATTCCAGAAGTACCTGTCATACAACAAAGACCACAGCGAGCTCCTGTACTACATCCTCCGTCAGCTGACAATGGACCAGCTGGCTTACATGAGAGGGCTGCACCAACACTCACAGCCCACCATTGAGATATCAGAACGGGACCTTAACGAGCGAGCCAGGCAAATCAACATCTCAGACCTGAAACCGTTCTATGATAGCCGAATCTTTAAGATGAATAACTTCAGCTATGATCAGAGAAGGAAAGTCATCATTCACACATTGCCAGAAGCACCAAGCGCATCGTGATTCTTTGTTTTCATTGCTTTCATCTTGAAGCATTAGTAATTAGTCGCGTGATGCCTGTCAGGTACAATTTACTAACCGGTATGGTACATTGTAAACTGCAATTTTATTGGACCAGTGACCGTTTTTTTTCTACTCGTATTTTATAAGTATGTACAGATAAACTTAATTTTTAATTTTGTTCTGCATTTTGTTGCCAACTGTACCTAAAGTAATCTTAATTTTAAGTTTGTTTTGTAACCCACCTTTACATTAAAAATATCAATGTTTTTGTAATAGAGGTATAAGTAAGTAAAATCTGAGAGCTGCTGTAATTCTATTTTATACTAGTTGAGCCGCCCCGGCTTCGCACGGGTTAGTTAGTTTTACGTTCTAACTCTGTTCATGGGAAGAGGGAAGCGAAAGGGAAAAAGGATGAATGGATGGGACGGCAATAGAAGGGAGGCAGGCGATGCCTAATTTACAAACGAATTCTTGTATAAAATTCTGAAAAATTAGCTGTAACAATACCTTTCAGCGAAATCCGTTCAGTAGTTTCAGCGTGATGCGTGATCAAAGGGGCAGACAGACCAACAGACAAAAAAAAATTGTTTTTCTATTTCTATATCGATAAGAAGCAAAATTTTCGATGAAAATCAACCGAAAAATATTCAATGGACAGATTTAGCCTAGTTACAGTTTTATTATATGTATAGATAGATAGATTCGCCGCCTAATCTGTTGTAAGAGTAAGTAGTAATAATAATAAAATGTTCAATGAAATATTGTAATAACCATAGGTGCCTTGAGATTTGTAGTACAAATGACTATAGGCAGGACTCGTAATTCAGAGATCGCCCGCGACGCTACAAGGGGACCCTTGCTTGCTTTGCGCAGTCCCCTGTAGCGTCGACGTCGAGGGCAAACTAAGTAATTTGACCTGCCATAGATTCTTTTTGTAAAGCTTTTAATAATTGTAAAATTACAGATCTTGAATAAATAATGTGAGTAATTATTTTTAAATAAATGGGTTTAATAAAACATCAGTGTTTTTCTGTATGTCCATTTAAATTAAGTATATTTTATCAAAAAATTCTAACATTTCTTCTCTAATAAAGTAATGAATCAGGAAACTACTACATCACTGAAGAAACATATCCTTTACAGTCTTAGAAAATATTGTAATTGTAATACTACAGTCTATGACATGTCTAAATGATATAACTTTCAGACTCGGCAAAGTATCGATCAAATCAATAAATTACAGCAAGTTTTTACAAAGCATAGACAACAGTACTATCATTATATGCAAAGGGTTTTAAACTTACATTAAATTACAACAAAGAAATCACTAAATTACCTATTCAAGCATCACCTACATTATACATTTACCATCATACCAATAAACAAACATTAATGTTCTCAATTTACACTAAACTGCTAAAATGGGAGCAAGAGAGCTGCATTCTATACACATATAATTACAATTCAGTTTAGAATTATATAGATAGGTACAAGTAACTTGAAGAAACGAAATTCTAAAATGTAACCAACATAACCCAAGCAGAAATTATTTATACCACAAAATTACTTTATTCAACAAATTAAAATATATGCATCATCCTTACATTATCCCATACCCGCATCACACATAGATAAAATTCATTTGCTTATCAGTAATCTGGCAACAATACAATCATATAATTAAACTTTAAAATCTTACAAAGTACTTGCAGATTCAACAAGGTTCACTGCATAGAATAGAAAAATGTTTCAAAATCAAATTATAAAAAGTTCCATTCCATGTGTTTTACCCTTTTCATATGACCAGCATCAAATGTTAAACCTGCATAGCACATACTTACCTGTTACTAGGATAACTAGCTTATGCCAAATGACCTTACTGAGATTCATTGATTCAACTGTCCTCAAATTGATGCAAATTGTTAATAAACTAAAAGGAACCATTCTACATTAAAAATATTTGTGCCATTTAACTACAAGGTTAGTGTAAGTGGCTAATCTTTGGCTGTGTAACACAGCCAAATATTCTAGGGTGGCCAAGAGACTTACAATCAAGTTACACCAATATCCACAGATTGCAAAGATGGTTGTTTGTTTCAATTTGTGTAGTCTACATGAAATTACCTAATAGATGATAGGAAGTTAATGTCCAAATTGAAAGGAGAAAAAGAAAACATAGAAGAATTATGAGCTGGTTGAAAAATACAAAATAACATTACCAAATAAAGAAGTAACTAATAAAATAGGAAAGTTGTTATATTGAAAGTCATAATAATTTTAACACATATGAAACCTGTGTAACTTTGCTCAGTAACATGCCTTACTAATTTAATAGCCTCTAATTCTAGATGATTGTAGTACAGAAAAATACAAGAACCTGAGAGAGTATTGAAGGTCTAGTCAAGGCATAAGCTAGAATGCAATCTTCTCTTTACTATGCTGATACCTTCTAAAACCAGTAATACCAGTATAGTAAGAAAAAGTCCTATCTTTTACAACTCACAGTTTTTAACAATCGCTACATGACCCAGATTCGCTACCACTTCCACTCTCGCTGTCACTGTCACTCTCTGAGCCGCTGCTTGAATCGCTGTCCGATGAGTTTGAACTGTCAGAAGAACCTGATGAGCTGTCTGATGAACCATCAGAGCCATCGGAGCCCTCAGACTCAGCACGCTTCTTCTTTTTAGGAATTTTGCAGCTACCATTGCTGTAACAATGACCTTACATTACTAACAAAGTCTAGGCTGAAGATTATCTAGTATACAATTTATCAGTCCTTGGTAAGCCAAAAACACTAACAGCATTTACTAAAACTAGATTAAAAAATGATATTTTATAAAAATGCTACTACCTACATAACTAATACAAAATCATGCAATTAGAAACATTCTTCTCATCCCAAAGGCAAAATGGATTGAAGTTTGAACATAAAATGAAGGTAGGTACATATATTATTTTAATAGAAAGCTATGCCATTAATTTAAAAATGTATGAAATTGAAGCATGAGAAACTACTGCCTGCCAATGCCACTTCGAAGACAAAATTACCATCCATCATAATCAAGTTTAGAAAATGATAATGCTACAATATTAATCCACAAGCAGTAGTAAATATGTGGCTTAGTACCTGCAGCCGCCATCCTTTTCCTTGGCGCTCAGATTCTTCTTTAAAACTTGAGTACGCGACGGACGATGCAGAAACTTGCGTTTTCCCTTGCACTCGTAACTCCAGTGTCCATATTCGAGGCACTTCTGGCAGCGTATGCCTTGAGGAAAAGCGGCAGCCAGGGCCGCTTGCCTGTGGAGTGTCAAAATTGAGAGAACAAAAGTACAGTAGAAATAACCAGATTCATGCGAATTATTGTGTTGATTCTTACTTCTTCCTCTCCGCTTGGTGTCTGTTGTATGTTCCAAGAGTCATCTTGATGCGTCCGTTGAAAAGTTCAAAATACTATTCAAATTTTGTGAGGGTAGGCAATGTAAGTAGTTTATTGGTAGTGAAACCGCTAGTTATCCCGAGCGCTTTTCAAATGCAAGTGAAAATTAAAATAAAATATTACAATTTTATTTTTTAGCGTGGATGGATAGAAATTGCTCTTTTTTGAAAAGCTGGTAAATGTCAAGTTAAGTCAACGTCAAGTCAATGCATGACTGTATGTCATTTGTCAATATTGTCATTTACTCACAGACAGATGGTCTGATGATGATTGATTTACTCACAGACATTGACATTTTGTTTCTGTCACCCCACAGATTAAAGAAAAAAACAAATGACTATATGTCACCCCTAAAGTATATTATGTCCTATGTCGATCGGCGTAGAGGGAAAATTTATATGTAGAAAGTGCTCATTCAATAAATATATTGTACTAGCAGCGCCCCGCGGTTCCACCCGCGTTCCTACAGCAACCGTTCCCGTTATTGGGATAAAAAGTAGTGGCAACAGTGGATCAAGTGTACACAGTGAAACATCGCTATAATTTGTAGAAAAATGGCTTGAAAGATGCTATCTCTTTCTAACGCCACGCTATCTAATGTACTATACTCTAAGGTTTAATCAACTCTTTAGATGGGCATATGATTGAAATTTGATATAATGACACAGAACAAATAATAGTAAGTAAAACTACTACTATTTTAATGAACAATGTTTTAAATGAGAATTTAAATAAGGTTTTGTTTGTTCACAGATTCTGCCAACCGTCATGACCACCTTTGACAAACCTACTTCAATGAACTTTGTATTTAGGGCAAACCTACTTATATTAATAATTTGTTGTTTACAATAGCTATTTTGAAATAAAACTTTAGTAAAAATACATTCTCTTTATTTCTCATTAATTATACTTTTCATTCTGGAATAACGTTACGGCAATAAAGCTTAGGTTAGTACGGAATAATTTCGTTGTTGACCACTATCTTACCTGGCGATAAGTGACGATGCGGTCTACGAGAGCACGCTTACCTATAGAAGATACCTAATCACTCCCGACTTAAACTCACTCAGGGAAAAAAGATCCCAGTTAAAAGCTTTAGAGCGCATAGTAATATTATAATAGGTATTATTTTTCTTTATGTGCTTAATATATGGAATATCAACCATTTAGTGACGTTCAACCGCTAGTCAACCATAAAATGATGATGGAAATGATATATCAACGAAATTATTAGGCTCTATTATTTATTTCTTGAACTAGCTGGGCCATACAGTTATGACGCAAAAGAAGTCGGTTCTAGTTATCAGGGGTACCTAGTATTTTTTCCTCCAGACAGCGAAGATAATTGAGCTTTCCATCATCCCCCCACAAATTAGAGAAAATTAGCTCTGTTTATTTTAGGTGTCAGGCTTTTATAAAACTCTGTTCAATGAAGTATCGATATCGATAAAATAGCGTCTCATGACTATTTTTCAAAAATAGGTACGAAAATAATACACTGATGTTCCCTCTGGTTACTCTGTGACACTACCTACAGCGCAAATAAAAATCAAGTGACATTGACAATGACAATAACATTTAACTTGATTGACAAAAGTTACGTGGACTTCAGTCAGTGGTCTGAAGTTTCTCAAGTTTCTTCAAGTTCGCGAAAGTTGGAACAAGTTTGTTGTTTTGCCGTAATATTATCCTAGGTTTCGTAATAAAAATACACAGCAGTTTGTCAAACCTGAGATGTCCACATTTAATTTAGCAATAGTAAAATGTCGGAATGGTATTGGAAGGTCATCGCTCTAAAAGCCGCTTTCGTGCTTACATGTTTAGCTAGTTATCTTCGAGCCGATGATAATGTGCAGAAACTGCCGTTTTGTAATCCCTCGAATCTGAGAGATGGACCGGGATACAATGAGTAAGTGCAAGTTAACACCTTGACTCCAGTAGTTGCATTCCTGAAACAAATAAGCTAGAGCAAGTTAGACAGATTCAACATTCATATCGCTCTTTCAAGGCCTTGAAAGAGAACTGAAAAACAATAGCAATCTAAAGTTTATGATATTGTCACTTCTATGGCTGTTGGTAATGCCAATTATTAAGCTAATTAGCACATTAATGTAAAGCTGTTCAGTCACTGTTATCTACTTATTTTCAGCTTGATGATAGTGAGCACTCTTGATGGTAAGCTGACAGCATTTAGCACACAAAATGGAATCAAAGTCTGGGACATCGAAACAAAACCACTACTCTCTTCAAATCTACATAATTTGGAGGTATGGCCAAGGAGATTTATTGGTACATCTATCTGAAACTACCTTATAGTATATAATAATATATAAGCAATATGTATGCTCTAAGGAAACTGCAGTTTAAACTATGCTTAGAGATTTCAAACAAGTCAAGGATCTTATGAAGCTATTTGTGAATAATGGATTTAGATCAGTTTTAAGAATGGCGCTATGCTCCTTTATGTCTTAATTTGGTGTTCTAGATTACCCCTACATGAATACATAATAGCAGAAATAAAAGAATCCTTTGAAATGTAGTTTTTCTGCAGATACAGAAAAACTGATCAGATATATATTGTCACTTACCATCAGGTGAGACCATGATTAAATGTTAGCCTAGCGTTGATAAAAAAAATGAAAAAAAGAGCCACTAAATCCTTAAACACAGAAGAATCAGATACAAAGATAGAAAACATCATTATTCCTTAATTAACTTACACACCAATTGTAAAGTAGATAACCAGCCACAGATGATCAGAAATACATGTATGATGCAAATATATTTCTAACTGTATTGACTCTATTAAACAAAATATAAAGCAATGAACTGGTGGGAGACAAACTTTTTAGGCAGAATCATAGATCACTATTCACATTATAAAATACATACCCATTCTAATATCACCCATAATTATATGGGAATGTGTATGTGCAAAACGTCTCAAGTGGCATGTCTCGAGTCAATAGCCTGCAGCAGGACCTTTTAAGTTAACCTTTGGTGACCCACTGCTGGGCAAAGGTATCCCCCAATTTCTACCAACTGCCTCACATCAACACACACACATCAACAGCTGGAAGATGTCCACTGCTGAACACAGACCTCTCCCATAAAACGCGACTTTAGATGCTTATCATAGAAGACCACCCTTAGCAGACAGCTTGGTGATTGCGGAAGATTTGAATGTGTCTAGGAGAATGCTGCTACCCACTCTCTAGATGTTCCCTTAGCTGGCTCTTACGGCACACACAGGAAGAGATGGGGTGGTCCTATTCTCAACCAACTGTCTATCATAATATGCTAATTCCCTCCAATCCTTTCCTATTTCTTATGTTTTCCTTTACCCTTTCTGGGGCTGGCCTTAATGCTTGACATTCATGATGATACATGCAATGAGGCTATAACTATAACTCTTACCAATACCATATTAAATAATTATAACAAGGCTCAAGGCTAGTTCACAATTAATTTTTATTAACAGTTGACATCAGGAGGAAAATGGGTGCGTCTAGTGCCTTCCCTCCGTGGCACCCTGTACAGTTTGAGTGGAGAAACCATTGAGCCGTTGCCGTTTGATGCGGAGCAGCTACTGTCATCATCTTACAAATATAGTGATGACCTTGTTATTGCTGGTGAGTTTATGATTACTGAATTTGTAGTTTTACATTGGATTACCACCTTATTAAAGCCATATTCAAACCGACGCGCGGCGTGTTATTCCCTACCCGCTGTGGGTAGCGGTAACCGCGCGGTATTCCGTATGAAGTTCCGCGGCTTGAGTGAAACTTTGCGGAACTTACTGCAGGCGGAAGCGGATTACGCGAGGGTTTGAATAGGCCTTTACTGCTTTTTTAACCAGCAAAATGTCTTTTTTCTTCAATTTAACTAACAATAATACCAACTACTTCTAAATGCTACTAGCTACACCTCCAGGTTATACACTACCTACTACAAAAATCAAATCAAATCTTGGCCTATTTCTTTGATAGAGGAGGGAGAAATATTTATTTGATTGTTGAGTGCTTCTCTCGAGTTTCATCCAAAAGGACTCGACTGATTTGGATGATTTAATTGCAGATAGACCACCAAAAACAACATTCTTCAGCCAGGCAAATTAACATCTTCCGTTTAAAACTCCTACCTAGGTAGTTATTCTATGATCTTCCGTGAGCAAACTTGTGTGTGTGTATTGCATATGAATTTGCAAGCCGATCCCCTAGCATAGTGCGGGTCAAACTCCATGGCGGCAGTGAAGTCGGCATGAAACGCTGCGCAATAGCTATAATGCGATGTGCGCGGGCAGAGGTACGCGGTAAGCGCAGCGTGCGGGGGCTTACAACGCACTTCACAGACGCCATTGAGTTTAAATCACTCTACCTACCTACATAATAAAGCGTAACCGATTGTGAAGTAACTATTAAGTAATCTGCACTGTTAGGATATACTCTAAAAAAACAATCAAAACATAAACAGTTTCCACGTCTGTGAAGTCTGACTCATTCGAAATACATGTGGTAGCAAAGCGGCGCGGGCACGTAGGCTTTTAGTGTTAACAGGTTTTAAATTTTATAGAAGTAACGATAAGATATAATTTCGTTTGTCAGACACGAGCACGAGTCAGGGTGCTTGATTGTGAACCTGTTTTTGTTTTTATTTTTGTTTTCATAAACACGTACGAGACGTTCATATAACCCGGGGCGCTAGGCCTTAAAAAAACAAAAGAACAAAAAAGTTTGTGCCATTTCTTTGAGTTTTGTAACTGTTATCTAATCTGTGCTACACCACGCTACACGTTGAGTCAGACTGGCAACTTTTTATTGTTTTGTAAACGAATATCCATAATGTAATTTTAAAAGACGAATATGAGGTCCTGGCTGTGCGTCTGGCTTAACTTCTTGCCCGAGATGAATCTTGCTATCATTTTCTTTTGCACGGCAAATGGGTGTGTTAGGAGTGCACCAGAGCATAACGATGCTTTATCATCGTAGTTACGTAATAAACGCATAACAGACACATGTTACTTATCTTTTTCTATATATATAATTTACTTACTCCCTTTACTGAAAATAACTTATTTCCTTTCATGTTTTTTTAGTAACTTAATTAGTACCCCACTTAGTACTACCAATAACAGGGGTGGTTAGATCAGGCGTCAGATTCTATCAGGCGTCTGACTGCCCGTAACAATTGCCATAGATGTTCTTACGACAACCGGGACCGACGGCTTAACGTGCTATCCGAGGCACGGAGCGATGGCATCGAAAACTGCACATTTACTAGATAAGTCATTTGATAGATAAGTGCAGGGCCGAGGATCGAACCTGGTGCCTAAGATTGCGAAGCGCACTTACTACCGCTCGGCCACCATCGCCCCAGTACATATACATATACAAATAAAAACAGAAAAAAACGAATCTTAATGAGCGTTTGTGTCTCTGCTAAACATTGTTATCACGATAATGTATGATAACAGTTCGAGACATAATGATTGCGTGTACATAATAATGAGAGCAGAAATGTTGTTGTTATGTTATCGACTAATTGTTGAGTTGTTTTATGTTTTATCAAACATAGGTAAATAAATAAATAACACCATAGAACCTGGACCCTAACTAGGATCCCCTGTATCTAGGGGTCCAGAAACTACGAGGACCATGGTCCCACAACATCCAGACCCAGAACAAGTATTTACGCTTGTTTCTGTACACAAATACTTGTCCTGTCGAATCGAACCCGCCGGCTCCGGGTTATGAGCCGACCTGCTCAACCACTACACCACAGAAGGCTGTCGCTGTAAATACAAACATAGATATCATAGAATAGTATAGATATGGATGTAATGTTTTATTGTTATTGTATTTTAGAATTCTACCACAGCACCTGATATAACGCGTGTCATTGAAGAATCGATTCTGATGAAAGCAAGAAACTATTGTTTTCCTTCTTCCATTGTTGTGGTTAAGTGCAAAGGGAGTGAGCCAGCAATAGAAATGTCTGCTCTTTTCAGATCTTTTCTTTATTGAAACGCTTTATACAAACATAGTAGAGTTCTTTTACGTTATTGATGTTCGTCGTTTTAACAGATGCACAAATGTGTGACTGAAACATGTCTAAATCCGAAATTACCTACTGGGAATAGCAAAAAAAAATGCTTGAAAGGATTTTTAAGGCAGGTTGTGATAAAAACTAAAACTGGATACTTAGATTTTGAAAAAGTTAGAAAGAAAAAAGAATTTGTGTTAACTTCTTACAGGTGCCAGGGAAACGGCATGGGTAGGGTTGGACGCGAACACCGGGGCTGTGATATACGAGTGTGGGTCGCAGGGGTGCAACAGCGAGCAGGCGGCCACGGGCGCTCGTGACGTCATCGTGCTGCGGCGGAGGGCTAGCACTGTGCGGGCCTTGGATCCGCGCGCTGGCACTGAGAAGTAACTACTTGTTTATGTTTATTTTCAACTAGCTTATTGACTACGAAGCACTCGATGGCAGCTAAAGTAAAAAATAAATCCAAAAAGCACTTTCACTGTTTTATTAACTGAAGGTAGGTGCGACAAAATATAAAAGCAGGCAACGCGCGTCGTGCATGGAGGTGGCGCATACGACGACTAACTGGTTTTTTGAAGGCGGGTAGCTTGCTGCCCCTCACCTCAGCACGCACCCCGCGCATTGCCTTCGACAATAATAATTTTAAAATAAAACACATGACCCTCCTTTTTTCAAGTCGGGTAAAACGTATGTAGGTGGTGCGTCGCCAACATAGCTCTTGGCAGCGTTCGGGAAGCTTCGACATATCTTTTCGTCCAAAACACCGCAGAGCCTGAAAACAGAGGTTTTCAATTAGTGTGTGTTGCCAGTGATGACTTATGGAACTGAGACGTTGTCTCTTACTATTGGTGTCATTAGTAAGGTCAAAGTCGCGCAACGAGTCGGACTAAGATCCGTAATGTGGAGATCCGCAGGGGAACTAAAGTGACCGATATAGCTCTTAGAATTAGCAAGTTGAAATGACAATGGCAGGCCACATCGCTCGTGAAAGTAACTACCGATGGGGAAGAAAGGTTCTAAGGTTGTTCTTCCTGGCTAAAACCGCGGGGAGACGATGGATGCCGGAAGCGAGCAGCCGCTCGAAGTGGTGCTGTGTGGGGGAGATCTATATTCAGTAGTGGACGTCTTTAGGCTGTTGATGATGATTATTTATTGCCAAAGAAAAAGAATGACATACAGAATTTCCCCCAGAGAGCGCCACTTTAAACGGCTGCTCCGCAATAAATAATGCATTTATTCTTATTCTTGTATACCACCCCTAGATGGAACTTCAGTGTGGGCGAGCACCAGTTAGCCCTAAACAGAGCGGAATGCGCAGGTGGCGCCTCGCGCCCGGCACATTCTATCGCCGTCGCGGTCGGCCTGCATGATGGGAGGATAGCGGTCCGTGCGCCTGACGACTACCGGCTTATATGGCAGCAGAAGGTAAACTGCTCCTACACATCACATAACTTCAACAGTAGGAAGACGTCCACTGCTGAATATGGCCATAGGCCTCCCTTCTAAAACGCCACTTTGGATGCTGATAATAGGAGGGATTTGCCATAGGTAATCACAGATCACTACGCTTGGCAGGCGGCTTGGTGATCGCAGATTTTATTGGACCGAGGAGAACGCTGCCGGCCTATCTTTTCTGGGCAAGCATGCTCCATCGTACGACCGCGTCTTCACTTACCATCAGGTGGGACCGTGGACAAATGTTAGCTTGTCCATGATAAAAAAATCTCTGGCCAATCGATAGCCAGTTCTCACGGCACCCACGGGGTGTACGTCTCAAATTTCCTTAATCCATAATAATCTTTTAAAAACCACCATCCTTGATATATTTTGAACTGCCTAATTAGCTTTCAATACAAGCAAACGATCGCTAATACTTTTAAAATCCAGATTTAAAATCCAAATAGCTGGTTTATTAAATAAATATATAAATATGTGTGGACATTTCACACAGCGCCATCTAGCCCCAAACTAAGCATAACTTGTACTATGAGAACCAAATGACTGATTGAATACTTAGATACTTTAGTTTGTAAATACATACATAGAATACAATATGTAACACCCAAACACAGTACAAACATCGATGTTCATCACACTAATGTTTCTCCCAGGTGGGATCGAACCCACAACCTATAGTTCAGAAGGCAGAATAACTACCAACTGAGCTAACAGGCCAGTATTAGTTTTGCTCTAGGTTTGCTCGCTTCACTTGTGCCAAAATAAATAAACTAATAAGATAATGGCAAGCGGTAGAAACTTGAAATGAACGATAGGTGTATTTAGGCAGTGCAAAGTTTATTTTTCAAGTCCAAGGTTTATTGGTATATTCAAATCATCAAGTAAACTGTGTTCCGTTATCAGCTGGAAGCGCCGGTGGCGAACATGTGGCGTCTCCAAGGCGGCGCGTTACAAACCATCGACGTAGTGTGGGAGGCTACTCGGAACCTTGCCGGCGCTGCGATACATCCCTCGCTTTACATCGGCGTGCACAACACTCAGGTAATCTCATCATCATCATGGTCTTCATTATCATCATCATGGTCATCATTATCATCATCATCATCATGGTCATTATCATCATCATCATTATCATCATCGACGTATGCTGCCTCCAAATATTTTGATCGAGATGCGATGTGTTTGCTAGCCACTGCGAAGTTTTCGGTTTCTATCTTCACCAAGTTAGTAGTAAACCAATAAATGGTAGTTTTGCGAACATTAGACCTCGCGACCACAAACGACTTCATGACCTTAATCTTGACAAACTCAGGACCGATTTTGCTTATATTTAATATTCTTGCTTAGAATACACTAGCAAACGTATTTGCCCTATTATCAAAATCCGAGGCAAATGGTGCCGCAGCAAACTTACCCCCATTTTGGGGAAAACACACTCTACTTACTCAAAAAAAGCCGACAAAAGATATCGATGAAATTGTGGAATCTATAAAATATACTAAGATTCGTCAAGATTCGTTGAAAAATACGCGAATACCATCATACATCCGGACAGACGAAAGCAGGGACAGTCGGAAATTATTTATTATTGTTAATCCCCGAATTTGAATTCGGGGACAGACAGGAATTTTTATTCTTGTCTGTCCCCACGAGAGGACAGACAGGAACAACGCAAAATTCGCGAACTGATGCAGAAACTTCGCTTGCTTGGTCAAATATATTATGGGAAAAATAACCTTTCAGCTTTACATCCAAGAGAGTCCGTTCTACGCTCGCAAGCTGGAAACGACACTGCCAGCGACACCCGTGCCTTGGAAGTTGGTCACAGGACGTCCCATGGTGGAATCCGATACCGCGGTCTCACTTCCAGAAGACGACCATTCGCTGGCACAAGTCGCGCAGTACGGGACGAAAGGGCTTGCTGGTAAGTTTGTTGTGAAGATAGATATATAGATATACTCTTTATTCTACTTACACCAACTAAACTTAAATGTACATCATCATCATCATTAACAGCCTGAAGACGTCCACTGCTGAACATAGGCCTCCCCCAGAGCACGCCACCTTGAGCGGCTGCTCGCCTCCTGCATCCATCGGCTCCCCGCGGCTTTCACCAGGTCGTCGGTCCACCGAGTGGGGGGCCGGCCCACGCTGCGTCTTCCGGTTCGTGGTCGCCACTCGAGAACCTTTCTTCCCCATCGGTTGTCAGTTCTACGAGCGATGTGGCCTGCCCATTGCCACTTCAACTTACTAACTCTAAGAGCTATATCGGTCACTTTAGTTCTCCTGCGGATCTCCTCGTTCCGGAGCTTATCTCGCAGGGAAACACCGAGCATAGCTCGCTCCATAGCTCGCTGCGCGACTTTGAGCTTACTAATGAGGCCAACAGTAAGAGACCATGTCTCAGTTCCATAAGTCATCACTGGCAACACACACTGATTGAAAACTTTCGTTTTCAGGCTCTGCGGTATTTTGGACGAAAAAATAGGACGAAGCTTCCCGAACGCTGCCCAGCCGAGTTGGATTCTTCGCGCCACCTCTTTGTCGAAGTTGGACCTACCTAATTGGACAATCTGTCCTAGGTAGACATACTTGTCGACAACTTCGAGAGTATCGTTCCCAACAATTACCGGTATAGGTGGAACATGAGCATTAGACATGATCTTTGTCTTGTCCATATTCATCTTAAGACCAACCTGCTGGGAGACTCTACTGAGGTCGTTGAGCATGGTGCTAAGGTCCTCGAGCGATTCCGCCATTATGACTATATCATCGGCAAAACGAAGGTTAGTGATGTACTCGCCATTTATGTTGATGCCAGATCTTTTCCACTCCAAGAGCTTGAAAACATCCTCCAATGCGTTTGTGAACAGTTTCGGAGAAATAACGTCTCCCTGTCTCACGCCTCTTTGCAATGGAATTTGTTCCGTACTCTGGTCCTGTAGTCGGACTGACATAGTGGCCTTACTGTACAAACACTTCAAAACTTCGATATACCTATAGTCAATTTGGCATCGCTGCAAGGACTGCAGCACCGCCCAAGTCTCGATTGAATCGAAGGCTTTCTCATAGTCCACAAACGCTAGGCATAACGGCCGATTATACTCTTCGGTCTTCTGTATAATCTGGCGCAGCGTATGGATGTGGTCTATGGTGCTAAAGCCTTTTCGGAAACCGGCTTGTTCGGGAGGCTGGAATTCATCAAACCTGCGTGCGAGACGATTCGTAATGACTCTCGAAAACAGCTTATACACATGACTCAAGAGCGAGATGGGCCTATAGTTCTTCAATAAGGTGTTATCGCCTTTTTTAAAGAAGAGCACCACCACGCTCTTGTGCCATGCCTCTGGCGTTGTACCTTCAAGGATGACAGAATTAAATAACTTCTGGAGGACTAAAAGTACCGGTCTACCACCCGCTCTCAGAAGTTCAGTCGTAATTCCATCTTCACCTGGTGCCTTGTTGTTTTTAAGCTGTTTGAGGGCCATTCTAATCTCGTACAGGCTGACGTCCGGGATATCTTCGGTATAGTGTCGGACTAACTTGGCTCTGATGTCCTGAGCTGTGTTAGTAGCGGGCTTACGTGTCGAGGTGTATAACTGTCCATAGAAGTTCTCGATCTCTCTCAGAATCTCAGGCTTGGATGAAATGATGCTACCATTTTCGGTCTTCAGTTTTGTCATTTGGTGTTGCCCAATAGACGAATCCTTTGCGAACACTTTAGAGCCTTGGTTCCGCTCAATTGCGGCCTCAATACGTGAAGTACTAAGAGCACGCAAGTCGTGTCGCAAGGAACTCCAGATTCGTCTATTGAGTTCACCGTAGGCTGACATATCAACTGAAGACTGCAGCTTCATTTCGCTCCGGTCGGCCATTAGCTCAAGAGTTTTTTCTGAGAGCTTTTGAGTCTTCTTTCGGCGTTGGGTCTTAAAGAATTTCGATCCAACAGCTTGGACAGTTTCCACCAACCCGTCGTTTAGCTCGTCCACTGTGTTACAGTCGGCTAGGCACTGGAAGCGATTTTGGAGTTCCAGCTGAAAGCCTTCGGGGTTTTGGATTTGGACAGGATTTGGACGGAGCGTAGACTTCACCAGACGTGACCTTTCGAGCTTAACATTAATATTCAATGTGCCTCTAACAATACGGTGATCGCTACCGGTTTTCACCTTGCTGATCACAGAGACATCATCGAATATGTGCTTCTTGGTCGTCATGATGAAGTCTATCTCATTTTTAGTGGAACCGTCGGGACTTATCCACGTCCACTTCCTGGATGGCCGCTTCTCGTAGAAGGAGTTCATCATAAAGAGTTCCTCCTTCTCCATGAAGTCAGCCAGCCTCTGTCCTCGAGGGTTCCGCTGCCCGTATCCAAATGGCCCCACTCTCAGCTCATCGCTATTCCTTGTGCCCAACTTCGCATTGAAGTCTCCCATCACAACGGTGAAGTATGTTTCGGAAGTATGCATGGCTTCGGATATGTCCTCATACATAGCTTCTACTTCATCGTCTGAGTGTGCCGACGTCGGCGCGTATACCTGTATAACCTTCAACGAATACCGTTTGGTTATTCGGAGTACCAGGTACGCTACCCTGGCCGACACACTGTCGACTTTGACCACGTTGTTGACGAGAGACTTGCGGACGAGAAACCCGACACCTCCTTGGGAGAGTTGGTCTCCCTCCCGGTAGAAGAATAAGTTACCGGAATTTAGGATTATCGTGTCCTGTCCCTGTCTTCGGACTTCAGACAATCCCATTACATCCCAGCGTAACTTACCCATCTCCGCCTCCAGCTCGACCATCCTTTCGTCAGCCTTCAGTGTGCGCACGTTATGTGTTGCCAGGGCCAGGGGTCGTCGTTGGGGTTGGTAGCCGGGCGTCTGCCGGGGATTCTTCGCACCCCTTGCCCTGCCGTTACCGTGGCCGCTACCGTAGCCACGGGATAGCAGAGCTGCCGGGGACTGGGGGCCGTTTTTATTTGTGCTTGTCATTAGGGGGGGGGGGGGGGGGGGGGGTTTGCCATAATCACCACGCTTGGCAGGCGGCTTGGTGATCGCAGTAGGTGAAGATTGATTGCCACCAAGACCGAGGGGAACGCTGCGACCCATTCCCTGGATATTCCCTTAGCCGCCTTCTACGGCACCCACGGGAAGAGATGGGGTGGTCCTATTCGTAACCGGGACCACACGGCTTAAATGTACAAATAAACTTAATTGTCTTTTTTTTGCTAGTACAATGGGTGGTCTTATCGCTTAAAACGATCTCTTCCAGACAGCCTTGGGATGGAGATAAATAAAATTTAGGACTACGGTGTACAGCTAAACTTACCATTGATATTACTCTGAAGTAGTGTTGTCAAACTATCGATAATTTGGTTATCGATAAACTTCGAAAACTATAGTCGTAATATCGATATCAGATACTGCTATAAATCATAAGTCTTAAAACAAAAGCAAAAAGTGATAAATAATATTGAAAGTTTAAATGGATTAATTTTTTTTGTAAATATTTGAACCACTAGTGGTACTTGAACCCGCATCCATCCATCCGTAAAGCCGGGGCATGCTTTACCATGTCATATCCTTCATCTTTTTACAACCAACTTACGGGGTTGGTAGTGATACTGCTGTGCAAATCATGAGTAAATATTTTGACAACTTAAATAAGTATAAGATTAATTTGTAAAGGAAATATTTGAATCACGAGCAGGACAAAAATTTTTCCTTTACAAATTAATCTGTAGATTACACTAAGCAGGCGATACTACTATAAAAATCATAAATATAAATAAGTATAAGTTTTGTATAATAAGGAATTTTAGTTTATTGGCCTATTTTTGTTAGTAACAATAGTTACTAGTCTAGTATTATATTATCTGTGCAATAGGCTTGTGTCCTGGTATTTTTTATTGCATAAATTAATAATGCTCCTCAAAAAATAGACAGTCGTAAAAACAAAATATCTCAAAAAATGACAAAGCTACATGCATTTTAAAATACAGGAATAGAAAGAGACAGCTCATACATGCAGTGACGTCACTCTTGCCATTTCATAGTATCTCATTATAGTATATCTGTGGTAACTTTACATACAGTCTCTTTGCCATGTGACTTCACAACATGCGTTTTCATTGTAACTGTGGGGAATCTCCTGTTTTGCGAGAAAGGGACAGGCGATGCACCCTCCAGAAACTTTAAAAGCTTATTACTTCTTGATATATTTACCGATTTTACTTATTTTTTCAATTATTGCATTAATTTTTACCTACTTTATGAAAGTAATATTTACTTGTTCATTTTTAATAGCAGGGCACTAGCCTATTGTATACGCTGTTGATCTTCTTATCAATAAATAAATAAAATTTAAATGTAGAAAAGTAAAATATGTATTGCTCTCCCTCTCCCACTACGCTTTCGATATACAAGTAGAGTGAGATAGAAAACCTTAGCTTTTTCTGTAGACGAGAGTATCAGCTTTAGTATTGTTTCAGGAGATTACGGCTTCTTCCTATACCTACAAGAGACATGCGATCAATCGGTGCAAGCGACCGCGGAGGAAATAGACGCGGCGGAGGGCACAGACGGCGTAGAGCGAGACAACACTAGCGACGATGCGCACGATCATCATCATATACATGTGCATGTCTACTCACTCTGGTTAGTACTCCGAAGTCTGTTTTTTACTTTTAAATTTATTTTCTAAAACCGAATATCTCCAAATGTGATGCAACCATAATTAACTTACTCATACCACCTCTGTACACTATGGAAGTGATAAAAAAACTCAATCTGAAGGAATAGACTACATTTCAAATTTTTGAACCCCACTTTTTATTGTTTTCATTAAAAGTTAGTTGAATAAAAAAAAACAGATATGTATTCTTTATTTTGGTTTTAATGGAATATTTAAAATTGTGGTATTTGTATGATTTTGGCTATTGATGAATATTGTAGCTACAAGCTTGGAGCGAAAGAAAATCTATGCCTTTGTTTTTATGGCAGTCATTGTACATATTAAGGGATCACACGGCAATTAACATTATAGAATACTCGCGATAAAATTAATTATTTTATGTTTTAACAATAATTTGAAAAATGCTGAACATGAAAATCGAATATTTTCTAAATGAGCTTTTTAAAGAATATAATATAATCCCCGCAATGAGGCTTTTTATTTAAAAAAAAACACTAGTTCCGCTTCTTTTCTAGATGGCGCTGTAAGTACTTAGATTAAACCTTTCAAACCACAGAGTAGTTAAAACATAAGAAAATGCTTAGACTACCTACAAACAAATGTCAAATTCAGTTGAGTGGACCACGAGTACATTGTCTGTAGTATCTCCTAAGTAGTCTGTGGTGCATTATTCTTAAGTAAATTGAAGTACAGCAGAACTGGCTGACAGATAAACGTTAATATTATGATCCAAAATTAAGCCGAGCTATCGCGCAACGAAAATAGAACAAACGAAACAGTTTAGAGTTGTCAGTCAGTATCGTGACACATTTCCTATAACCTGTGGTCTATGCTTGAAACAGTGACAGTGACAGAAAACCACAACTGGCGCCATCTATTGGGTCATACATAAAACAACATTTTTTTTTTTTTAAATAAAACTCATAGTTTTTGAATTTTGACACCTACCAAAAATTAAACGTGGTCCATTGTCAGCGTAAGCGGCTTTGAATATGTACGAGTAGAACCGTAGTATATGACGTCATTCGTGGACAACAAGGAGAGCGCTATACATTCGGTACTAAACAAAAAAAAGACGAACGTAATATCTTTGGTCCTTGTCACCGTTACCGGGTTTTTTTATTTGGCTTCGTTTGATCTAAGCCAAACAGGTTAACAATTTTTTGAAATAGTTGTTTTTTGTGAAATAATCCTATTTAAATGGTGATCTACGCAATAAATATTTGAGAAATAATGTGTGTGCAGTGGATGGTTGCAGCATTTTAAGCAACAGAAGTCGCACTGAGGCGTAAATATGAAGGAATAACATTTCATAAGTAAGTAGCCATTATTTTGTCTATTTTCCCTTTTTAGAAGTGTTTATTGTGAAAAATATAAATACAGCGTTACATTTCATGTAATAACAAGTCCTCAGCTAAACAGAAAAACAGCTAAATGATTTATTAATGGATAAAATAACCATACCTAACCAAAAAATTTCATTGTCAAGGTACTGCCAGTTTATGAGTTTTAATTTCCCATAAAACCAGCTAGGTACCATGTTGATTTGCAAATGTTTATAAGTCGGAAAAAATCCTTTTGTAGGTATGTTAGCTAATTATTTGCTTGATTTAACTTAGTAAAATATATCATTTTATATTTAAGGTCAAGTGGGGTAAGTGAAACATACTTGCACATCTATTCACTTTGTGAATTCTGCTATTAATTAAAGTAATTATTTACACATAGAAAGCCTAAATCTGAAATGGCAAATGACGGCAATAAATACTTTTCAAGAAAATAATTTATGAAAATTCTATTTGCGTGAACGAAACATCACTTCAAAAATGGTTCACGGTTTTGACAGAAACGTTCCGATTCAATATTCTGACGGTAGGTTGACATTGGCGTTTGACTATTTTGCAGTTGACTATATTGACAGTTTTGTTTTTATTATCTGTTACCCGCAGTCATTATATTAGGTACCTACTTATATAATAATAGCTGCCAGGTATCACTTTATTAGCGCAAAATCTCCATCTCTTTCTTTGGGTGCCGTATAAGAGCAGACTAAGGGACTATCCAGAGAATGGGCAGTAGCATTCTCCTTGGTACATTATAATCTTCTGCGATGACAAGCTACTTGCTAAGCGAGGTGATTATGGCAAACCTCCCTATAATTAGCGTCTATAATGGCGTTTTATGGGCATGCCTGTGTTCAGCACTAGACGTTTTCCAGCTGTTGATGTGAAATACGTGATTTTCGCCCATGGGACATTTACAATGACATTTTTAATGTAGTAGGTATTTGATTGATTTTATTACCTGTGTCGTCTGTGACTGCAAATACTAACCCCACATTACGCGCCGTTTCATGCATTATTTTCGTGTAAAAATGTACATAAACACTATTAAATTGCTTCATGGCATCAGCCGACATGTGTTTTGTAAACTTAAAGATAGCTGATTTCTTTTTATTTTATGACCTAGTAGAAAGATTGTGTGACGCGTGTGCTAGAGCATTGAAACCATTTCGCCACATAGCATAGAGCTAAACTGCGTGATTTATTGATTACGATAGGGTTTCACTTAGGTACTCCTTCGTTTCACTTACCCCACATGACCTTACATTTTAGTTTTTACAATAAACAAGCAGTAAACACTGGTAAAACATAAATTCTAGGTATCGAGGTAAATTACTCTATAGATAGAGCTAACGAAATCGCCCATTTTCTGCCCAAAATTTTGGGAGACGTTCTTGTTCAGGCAGCACCTCGTGTGGGAGCAAGAAACAACTAGGCGGCCACGCGAAATAGATTTCTACTAGTGGGAATTCTGTGGTAAGCGGTCATTTTCTCTATGGTCCATTTTTTCAAAAAAGTGTCAATGTCTCGTTAAAGGTTCTGGTGGAAAGAGGTCCTCATAATATCAGTGACTAGTGCGTTACTGATGAACCTGTTGATTTGGCCGCGTTTCTTCGCGCCCAAGCTGCCCGCGCTGGGACAACCGAACAAAACCAGCGGGAAGCTGTCGCGGTCAGATATGGTCACGCATTATGAACGGTGAGTCACTATTTTGAGCATTTTTTCTGATTTTGTGAGAGTTCATCGTCTTCGTAATTACTGATACAGTTATCGGCTATCTGGACAGGGTTGGTCCGTTAGACACTTGGGTCCCTAGAATGAGCGTGGGCGGGGTGTGTCCGGTTGACACCTAAGTGTGTCCTAGATGTTCCCTTAGTCGGCTTTTACGGCGCCCACAGGAAGAGATGGGGTATTTCATATTTGGTATATTGAATATCCTGAATACCGCGCTAGTTTTAATTAAAGACAACCTCTGTGGAGTGGTGGTTGACCAGGTCGGCTCATAACCCGGAGGCGGTGGGTTCGATTCCTGTGACAGAACAAGTATTTGTGTACAGAAAAAAGCGCAAATACTTGTTCCATGTCTGAGTGTTGTGGGAGCATGGTCCTCGTAGTTCCTGGGTCCCTAGATACAGGGAATCCTAGTTAGGGTCCAGGATCTATGTATGTGATTGTTGGGAGTTATTTATTTATTTAATATTCCCACAGGTTCCCAATAGGCGTCCAACCAACGCATCGAGTATCAATGCCTCCCATAACACCCCTTCCTATAACGGAGCGACCATCAGTAGTGGAGTACTCTCGTCGATACGAGACTGACTTCACTCCGCTCCGGTGCCTCGGGCGCGGTGGGTTTGGAGTCGTGTTCGAAGTTAGGAACAATATCGATCATTGTTGCTACGCGCTCAAAAGGATCACTCTGCCTCAGAAGTAAGTTTATTTGTTTCTTAATAGCTGTGTCTCGTAGTTTTCTTGTGGGAATGCCGCATTATATCCTTTACGTACATAATAGGCCACTTCTTAAAATGTCCGCTTTAGTATCACATTCCACCCATTCATTCATTCCGTTTTTTAGTAGCACATTCCATAATAATTGTCAGTGTTCCAAAACTTTTTCCCATGTTATCCGTTACTCAAATTGCCAATACTCAAAAAGTGTATTGCTCAAAATGCCCGTTTCCCAAATTCATTCATCATCATCAGGCTGGAGACGTCCACTGCTGAACATAGGCCTCCCCTATAGAGCGCCACTTTGAGCGGCTGCTTGCCTCCGGCATCTATCGGCTTCCCGCGGTTCTGACCAGGGACCTGTTCGTCGGTCCACCTAGTGGGGGACTACCCCAAAATAGAGAGAGACTTTCCCAAAATACCTGGTTTTAATACTTACGTTACTAATGAAGCAAGCGTAAAGTAGCGGAATCCTTGTGGCGTGGCGGTACAAGCGAGAGCGACTTCAAACCGCTCCAGTTGTGCTCAAAGTTAGAAAAAATTTCGATCACTGATATGAAGGACCGGTCCTTTTTTTTTTTATCGCGTAATAATATCGGTTTCTCTAATAAATGTAATGACCATTTTGCTACGCGCTCAAAATGATTACTTTGACTCAGAAGTAATGCCGCAGTTACATTACACTAAATACAGTCGCCTAGTTAAGATTCGGGAAAGGAAGCTTCCCTGCTACCCAGTTAGTTGCCTAATTACGAACCGATTTAGGAAGGTTTAATAGCATTTAGTCATCTCTCACTGCCATAAAATGCTATTACACCTTCGTAAATCGGTTCCTAATTAGGCAACTAACTGGGTGGCAAGTATACTTCCTTTCTCGAATTCTAATTAGGCGACTGAATTTAGTGTAATGTAACTGCAACATAAGTAAATTTTTGTCTTACTAGCTGTGGCTGTACTATTGCTCTGTGGTATCTAGTGGAGGCTTAACTTAGAGTATAGACTAAAGCATAGAGAGATCATCAAAACGATATTATATTTGTACTGCTCACACGTATCGCTACGTCAGTGGCGAAGGAAAGAAACAAACATATAGTAATTAGCTACGCTTGCGATAAGCACCGTACCATTTTTTTTCGACTCGAGTCATTTGGTCTTTCCATACAAATCAGTCAGACTCATTCACATCAAAGTGTCCACATCATATAAAAAGTGTCCAAAAAAGTGTTACGCTTGATACATAATCAAGTTCTCTCTTTGCTTTAGTCTATACTCTAAGGGGCTTAAGTTTTTTTATGTTCTCTATCAGGGAGAAGAAACGCGAGCGAGTCCGCCGCGAAGTTCGCGCGCTCGCGAAGTTGGACCACGTGAACATCGTGCGGTACTTCAACGCGTGGGAGGAACGACCGCCGCCGCATGCGCAGCAACAACGGGACTTGGCGCTCATACGGTACGTACTTCATCATCATCATCATCATCATCATCATCTGGATGGCGTTGTGTGAAACGTTCTCAAATTTTATAATTTTTTATTAATTCATTTGTTTACATTTCTGCCCTCATAGTAAAGAACGCAGTAACTAACGTTTTTGGCAAAATTGAGTTAGGTACATATTCTGAACCGCCAAAAAAATCTATATTCTGTTTTTTATCACGTATCACAATTCCACCTGGAACCCAAAAAAACTCAGGAAGTAAGAATGCAGCAACTCTAATACTCTTGATTACTCGCTACTTTTTCTTTTCGCGTTTTTCTCGAAACATGTTTTACCTACTTACTGCATTTTTCATAAGAACGGCAGATTTATGAAGATGAATATGAGGATCCAAATTCCTATACTAAAATCTTTTTTTTTTTTAATTTTTCTTAATAATCATAGATATCATCGTTATCTAGGCTTATAGTCGTTTTTTTTTAATAACTTCTATAGATGGCCAGATATGATTGCCAACGAACCGGTAATACTTATTAAAAATATATAATACTTATTAATAATATATAATACTTATTAATAATATATAATACTTATTAATAATATATCCCACCAAAAAACTATTTAATAGTTAAAAAGACCAGGAAAATGATACTTATTCTCGTCTGTACAGCGAATTGGAAAGCGTATCAGTGTTATCAGATGAATACACCTCAAGTCCGCTCTCATCGCCGGCCAAGTCTCCTAACGCTAAAGGTGACAGCGTCATCCTGAACCTGCACAACCACAAGATGTTCGACAGCGAAGGACTAGACTACAGGCCTCAGGAACCTAACAAGAGGAATAGGTAACGGGAGCTATTTGGACATACTTTTGGAAAAGAATGAACGATTTTACAGCTATTGTGGTCCTTGTCATTTCAATGTAGATGAAAAGGACGTGATCATTTTCGAACTGTCAAATAGGTTCACTTTAGAATTTTGTTCAACAGTATCGACACAAATCTTTGATAAGGGAGTAATAAGGATCCGGTACAAAGGTCTATACAAAGACCGCCTTGCGGCACAACCGCCATGTTGTGGTGATATGACGAGCACCAAAGAGTATATAAAATTTCTCGTTGTTTTAGTGTCATCAAGTTGAGGTTTGAATGCATAGTGGGCGGTACCGCCGCCATATTGTGGTGAGAAATTGCCGCAAGTCACGTGACATGTTTCTGATCCTTATTACTCCCTTGTCAAAGACACAAATCGGTCATGGATTGTCCAAATGTTTAGTTAGTTCCTTCATTTGAGAATGAGTATTTAAGGGCTTGTGCAAGGCCAGCGCAAATTCACGTCAAAACCACAATAGATGTATAGTACTAGGCCAAAGCGGGGATGAGCCAGGGGCCGCGCGGCAGGGACGGTCTAAGTTAAACTGGTTCCAACGCCCAATAGTTTAGGTAATTTATTATTACACTGAATATAAAGGGTATTTTAAAAATCCGCTATACATAAGCCCTCCATTATATTTAATTCAACTACTACACAAAGTTTCATGATCTTATTTAAAGTATTCATTGAATAATCGCTGTTTATTTGTACGGTTTGGAGGTAACTTTGTAATTTTTTCTATCGAGAAAATTTTACTAATTCGTGTTTTCACTATACATTTGCAGTAGCATTAGTCCTGGACTTTACCATATATTAATTTCAAAGTCATTGTTGCAATATTGTTGACAGGATACTGCTTCAAACTAAGCCGTTTTAAGCAATTTGGCGTTGTATTGGCTCTTAAGTTGTGTAATAGAAGTTAGTCAATGAACTCAATTTAGAGAAATCGAATGTTCCATCTATTATCTATTGTTAATTTGATTATGAGTTTATTCAAAGGCTTGAATAATTGATAAAATCGTTCATTCAAACTTCCAAATAGATTTAGTTTTGGATTCTTATGTAGTATTTGTAGTGCATGATGTTTAATTGACGCTTTTAATTCGTTTTTGCTGTTTTTAATTGGTTGTGATTCTGATTTTGTACGGCTTATTTGATTGTTAGTTGTTACCTTGTTGGATTTTAGTAGTTCTTTAATTTTCATATTTTCTTTTACCGACTCCGGCATTTTGTTTCTTCTATTGGAAGTCAAACTTTAGTTATACTATGGTAATACTAAAAAGTAGCTCCATCGGAAAATTGAGGCTCTTTTTCCAATTTATTAACCGGCTACAATCTCTCTAACTCTTTAACTTTGTAATTTACTAAGATAAGTTCAATAAGTGTATAACCTACCACCTTACATTAGGTTTCACTTTAGAATGGCTGTGCAATGCGCATGCTTAGTTTTCAAAATATGTAGGAATAAAAAATAAATAAAAGTAAAATGTAAAAACAAAAAAGCTAGCTTTTATTCATCCAACATTTTTCTCATTTAAAATAGCATCTGTAATATGTCTGCATGTTGAATGAACATCTCTATATATAATTATATATATATCATGCACTACTTTCTATGTCTCTGTCTCTGTTTCTGTTACTCTATATTTTTCTACTAAAAATCGCTTTAAAATCGAGGTTCTTGGTTTATTACAGTTTGTTCGCTTAGTTTGTCATAAACGTGACTTGTTCGCGCTAAAAACATCCTTTTTAAAATTTAATTATCTGTGACCAAATTACGATCACAAAAAGTCGTGTGAAATGCTGAATATTAAACTACAATAATTTTGTATGGATGAAACATACCTCACACCGTCAAAGAACGTAACGAATGAACGAAACTCAAGTCACGTTTACACTACAGTCACTTTTAAATAAGTGCTTGTCCTAAACTCGATTCGGAGTGATTGAATGAACATAAACATTATATATCGTCAGGCTTTAATACTTTGCAATAGAGGTCAAAATGGGTACAAATTTTAAAACAGTTCATTCAAGAATTCCACGTCGAGTTTGGCCAATGTTTATGTTCTCAGTATTTTTTTGTTTGGTGTGCCAAAGGTTTGATCAAAGAGTGTGTGTACATCAGGCGGGTCGCCGCGTCCGCCCGCCTGATGGTAAGCGCACGAACCGGTCTCTGCCGGCCGTCCTGGATGACGTCACACTGGATGTAGCCGATAAAAATATCCCGTAAGACTTAGCTTTAACCCCCGGCATTCTTCTAGGGTAGCGTTTTGTTTGGGTATGTGTGTATATACAATATTCAATTATTTTGCAATAAATAATTGAGTATTGAGTGTGTGTTTCGGCCGGTGTATGGTATAAGGGCAGATTTACACCAAATCGAATATCCGCAATGATCAGGATTACACCGTTCAATTTAGGTTTTGATTTCTTGTTTTTCGACATTCGTTTGCGTATCCGATTTGGTGTAGAATGCCCTTTATACGGTTGTGATATTTTAGTGTGAGTTTTTTTTAAGTTTTTCTGTTTAACATTGGGTTTGTCATTTCTCGTGTTTTTTTTATCGCTGGGTGTCGGGGGTTTGTCGAAAAGGGATACCATATGCACAGCACAGATAGTATACTTCATTAGAATAATCAAATTTATGACGCCCAACGATTATCACGAAAATAAAATATCTTGGACGAATAATTCACATCTACATAGAACTAAAGACGATCTATACATAGATTTTTTCTTTTTCTATAGTAGATTACATAGAAATCGCACTTAAAATAGTTATTATTTCTTTGACGTTTCGATCCAATTTGCATTGGCCGTGGTCTCGAGTTGACTGGTGATGCGGGTGTTAGCATCAGAAAGAGTGAGTTCTTTCTTTAAAACTACCAGCGCTTGGTCTTACATTGAATGGTACATGGCACACCACACTAACCCCTGGTTTCTCGTACGTTTGTTAAAGTTAAACTCGTGTCAACTTAAAAATACTGAACGCTCATTGGTTGCCTGTTGATCATCGGCTTTCGTCAACCAATGCGCGTATAGTTTTTGGTAAGTTAAGTTAATTTGAATCATAAAATATTATGTAATGGTGCGAGAGCCCACTGCACAAATACCTACGTCATCGGGTACCCCAATAGGCTATGTTTAGATCGTTAACCGACACCTAAATATGTAAAAAAAATCAGGTCTGCCAGTGCTGATCCTGCCGGGTCATGGAAATAATTGAAATTTTTGATGTATTTTTTGTCAAAATTACGTCCTACCCGAGTGAAAGTGCTGGCAACAGTTAACCATTGATTAATTATGTAAAAAAGAATTGGTCTGCCATTGCGCACCCTGCCGGAAGTACCTGGCAGACCTCTAAGAATGTGCCCTTCACAACCTTTACCTACCTCAGCGAATACCCCAATGAAACCTACGCCCAATAATAGCCAATATGCCCCTGATAATAGATTAAAAGGTCTGCCAGGTCTAAACTTGGCGAAACTTAGTATTCAAGGCATTTGAAGTTGGTGCAGGTGGATTATTTCCATGACCCGGCAGCGTTTATACTAGGTGTAATTGAATTCATTAGCATCTTTCGATACTAGGTAACCTGCTCCTGACACCGGCCACGTTTGGCCCAATTGGCCCAACACATCAATTTGGTATTGATAATAATCGATTGACTCAGGCGTGACTTCGCGGAAATTCATCTTAAATACAAAATGAAAAAAAGTATATCTAGTGTAATTCCGCTAAAAATATCATATAAGATTATCTATATTGGGGAAGCTGCAAATGATTGTTGTAGGCAAATGTATTACAAAAATGATAAGAAAAGTTTATAATGTATAATATTTATTGAAACCAAAACTGGGACGGCTAAATTGGTCCAACATTCGTTGCGCAGGATTAGGAAAAACCAAGTAAAAACCTAATCAGACCAATGGCAAACTAACATAAACGATCAAAATTAATTTTAAACAAATAAATTATAATACTGGTACTTAACTAAACATAGAATACTTAAATATATTAATAAAATATATGATATTTTTAGCGGAATTACACTAGATATACTTTTTTTCATTTTGTATTAAATACTATATATATAATAACTTCAAAATATGTGATAACCTACTTAATCAACTGCTACAGTACAAAATCAAATTAAAACAATGAAGTATTGTGTTTAATTATTACATACAAGGTGAAAAAACTTTTACCAGCATCAAAATCATTCATGCGAACTACGTTAGGCGCCGCGGCAATCTTCATAATACAAAAAAAAGGGAACTAATTTTTCGAGCTGTTATTTAATTGTTCGAGATGTTATTATGATCAGTTCAAAAACATATTGAGCAGTTATTTAATTTAATAGCGGTTGATAAATTATTGCGACAGTAAAACATGGAGAGTAATAAAAAATCAATTAGTCGATTATTTTATCAAGTTAGGTTAGGTTTTTTTTTATTATATCTGCATTTCCACAGACATCTGGGTCCGTGCTCTTTGTTAAACATTTTTTTTAATTAGTTAGGTTAGGTTCACACGTAACCGCTCGTTCAATAATTTTTTCAACACATTTGCTCAAAAAATGCATTTACAAAGCCTGTATACATTGTTCGAAAGTTAAACATTACGCACCATACAACGGAGCGTGCGGTAAAATAGGTACTCTCACCTATGTACCTATTTTACCACATCCTTCGTTGTATGGTGCCGTGTGTAACTTTTACGGTTTATTTTTAATTTCAATAAAACATATATAAGAATTTCACCAAAGAGTTTCACATTACGAGAATAAATAAGCTAAATGATCGAAACTCCTTGGAAGCGTTTTTGCTCAATACGTTTGTCTCACTTTAATACTAAAGAGAAAATGAAACTAAAGATGTAGTTCTAACTTTCACCACACGCACGTGGCGCCATTTGAATAGTAAATGCGCGCCATTTTCATATTAGATTAGAAATGTCAAAGATTGTTTGTTGCAATTTTCCCACTAACAAACAAAAGTTTGTTTCATTACCTGTTGCACTGTTTTCTCGCAAATGTGTTGAAAAACGTTGTATGATACACGTGTGGAAATTGGTTTCTACAATCTCGTGACTATGGTAAGCCATTATAAGTACATTTGTCTACTCGTTTGTAAAAACCAACTTACCACCCTCATATCATAAATAACTATTACCGCCCATTTCATTATTTTCCTGCTCAATTATATATATATTCACTGATCCATTTCATTATTTTTTATTAATTAGTTTTAACTGCTGAACTAGTTATTAAATGTGCCATTTATAATTTGTACCAAAACTGCTATTTAAAACTGCCTCTTTAAATCAGTGCCTAAAAAAATATGTTTTAATTCGCATTCTTTACCCTTTAATAATCATCAATAAATTATGTATCATGTACTCAATTTAAGCTAATAAATTAAATTGCATCCTGTATATGCTATCTTATTCCCATTGCACTTAGACATAATGTGGGAAGACAATATTTTCTTGCTTCCGTCAGAATCGTTTCTTCAATGACGCGTGTTATAACTATCCCCCTTACTAGTGAACACTGCATAACAATGGAATAGCTACTCGACGTTTTGTCTCTGTCTATTTCAAACTCGATAGAAAGAAACAAAACACAACATAACTATTCCTTTGCCCTGTTTATTAATTATTAATAGTGTGTTTCAAAGGTAATGGCGGCTGTGAAGCGCTGCAAGCCACCCGCTCGCTGCGCTCACCGCTTACTTCTGCTCACACACATTTAATTTTAGCTACTGCGCAGTGTTTATCGCTGCCATTACGTTTGAATCGCACTCTAAAAGGGTATGTTCAAATCGCGAGAGTTGAGTATCAATTCCTTGCTTGATGTTAAACTTGGTTTCAGGTCCCTAAGTTGCTCGGATAGCATAGTGTTCGACAGCGAAGCGCCGGCCGGCGACAGTGGCACACATGACCACGATGACCACGTGACCTTGTCCGGTACGAAGACCACGTCAATAGACAAGAGGTTGGCGCGGGTCCAGGAGATAGATTATAAGACTGATAGTTCCAATTGTAAGAAGAAAAAGGTATGACTGCATTGTTATTTTATAATCTTATCTGACAATAACTGTGAAGGGAGTAGGTAGACTTTTAACGACTCAGGCTTTTTTTTAAGATATGTAGGGTAGATCCACGATCGCCGTCTTGCAAAACGGCACCGTTTAAACAAGGCATATGCCTTATTTTTGCTCTCAGTCGCGTGTGACCGCGCCTAATGAAAGTGATGTAACTCACATATTATTGTTTCACAACGCTATTACAGGGTGCTATGGTTCATTATTAAAATGAAACAGCCGCTTGTGGAGTATTTTATATTAGTTGCGGGGTTAGCAAGGACGGTAGACAAAATTGTCTTTCCCCGTTTTACGTCACTTTCTTCATACTTGCTTGGAGTAAAACAGGGGAAAGACAGTTTTGTCTACCGGCCGTGCTAACCCTACTGGAGTGGCATATATCTGTATATGTAAGCATTGGCGCGGGGACATTTTGAAGTTTGATTTTCATAGAGACTGTGTATCTATAGTTTATTTGATTTAAGCCTTATTTATTATTTCAATTGTATTTCTAATTTTTCTTAATTTTTTTTTTGTTTTGTGTCATGAGTACATGTGGCCAATGCTATGCACACCGTTCTTGTCGCATATATCAGTCCTATTTGTATTAATATTGTATGTGTAGTTTTAAGTTAATATATGTGATGTGGCTGTGCTATTTAAATAAATAAATAAATAAAGCCTACAGGTATTTTACGATGAAGTCATATAAATCTAGCCATTTTAGTGATGTGTTTAAGAACTAGTCATATTAAGATGTAGTCATTTTGCTATTTCGTCTCTCTGTGATAAAGTAAACCTACGATGTAGTCGCTACGCGATATGGTCATTTTGCGATCTAGTCTATGTAATACTAACCCGGTACTATCTATTTTTGTAGACATGACTAGTGGTACGATTTTACATATTTAAAATTATTGTATTAAATCGATTGCCTCTGGTGTGGTGGTTGAGCAGGTCGACTCATAAGCCGGAAGCTGCGGGTTTGATTCCCGCGACAAGACAAGTATTTGTGCATAGAAAAAAACTCAAATACTCGTTCTGTCTGGGTGTTGTGGAACCATGGCCCTCGTAGTTCTTCGCCTATAGATACAGGGGATCCTAGTTAGGGTCCAGGATCTATGTATGTGATCGTTGGGGGTCATTTTGCTATGGTGAAATCATAGTCATTCTAAAGATAAAATGGCAATTGAAAGATAAAAGGGGACCTCAAAGCGCCATTGGAAGCGTTCCAAAATGCAAGAGACAAAGTTAGCTTTAAACAGTTAGCCACTGAATATTTTGTTAAAAAAGTTTACCCAGTGTAATATTGACCCCATCATTTTTCCTATAAACGATGCTGTCTATGATCTCTTCTATGTTTTTAATCACAACATTCATTTTTATTTAATTAACTTCAGATTACCATTTTATAGAATGAAAGTATGTATTAAGTATGTATTATGTTTATTGTGTAGATAGGTTACATAATAATTTTATTTGTGTATTATATTTGTATGTATTAGTTTATTTATTATCTTGTATATTTGTATTACGTTGTAACAATTTGGTGGTCCTAGATAATTTAAATATATATCAATGTCCCACAATTGTTATCTCTAATTAATAGCCGCGCACACCCACATTTATCTTATACGACCTGGAGGACTGGTAGATAATGCTATTTAGCATTAAGTTCATCCATGTACACCTTTGTGCTAAACTATTAAATAAATAAATAAAATGGAACTTGGTGTTTGGAAATGTGGTTAAACGCAACCCTACCTGATATAATAAAAGAACTTGTTAATTGTACCTACAGAAGTGTCACACGCGGCACTGGTCACTGGACGCGTGCGTGAGGCGCGCGGAAGATGCGGCCGAGCCGGGCCTCGCCCCCGCGCCACTGTACCTGTACATACAGATGCAGCTGTGTCGGCGAGACAGTCTGCACGACTGGCTGCGCGCCACACGGGATAAACATGCCAGGTCTTATAATGAGGTGGGTTTTTTTTTATATTAAGGTGGAACGTTTCAATAGCGCGGCAAATTCAAATTTTCTTGCATTCTTTTGCCAATAATAGCTTAATTACTCAACGTGATTACATGAATACTAATTTTGCGGAAATAAATAGAATATATCAATAAATTAATAAATAGAATATATCAATAAATTACAATTAAAAGTATCACTTAGATATCATTGGTGTAGCGACAAATGGAAATAGACTGAAAAACTAAGACGACGTTTGTTTATTGCCATTTGTCGCTAAACCAATAATAAGTAGGTGATACTTTTAATTGTAATTTATTGATATATTCTATTTATTTGCGCAAAATTAGTATTCATGTAATCACGTTTAGTAATTAAGCTATTATTGGCAATAGAACGCAAGAAAATTTGAATTTGCCGCGCTAGTGAAACGTTCCACCTTCACGCCCGTATATCCAGGGGATCTAGCAAAGATGACAGCGTCCCTCTATCTCACTTGCGCACTGCGACATGTTACAAGATATTTATCATCATCATCAACAACAGCCTGAAGACGTTCACTGGTGAACATAGGTCTCCCCCACAGGCGCCACTTTGAGCGGCTGTTTGCGCCCTGCATCCATCCGCTCCCCGCAGTTTTATCAGATCGTCAGTCCACATCGTGAGGGGCCTATGTATGCTGCGTGGGCTACAGATATGATGTTCTGTCTCGTTTTCGCGCGTAACATTTCAAATCAGCCAAAAGTTGACAGAAGGTTTTAAGCAGTGTTTATAAGGCTCTCGATGAATGAAGTGACGAGTTAGTCGGTCGCCTGATGTTAAGCGTCACGGCTGCCCGTAACAGTTGCAGTGTCACTTGGAACTTTAAAATAATAATGTTTCGCGTGACACTGCACTGCGCACGTCATCCTGAGACATCACACAGTCTGATTACTAGACTGTGTGATCAGATCATAAAGTCTCATTTGCCAGTAATTTCACTAGCTACAATGCCCTTCAAACCGGAACACAGAAGTGCTTGCACACTACTGCTTGGCGGCAGAATAACTGGCAAAGCGGTGGTACCTACCTAGACGAACTTTGCAGAAAAGTCCTACCACCTAGAAAAAAATATTCTAAACTATTGTTTCAGATCAAGTCCTTATTCAGTCAGATAGTGTCAGCTGTGGACTACGTCCACAAGGCGGGCCTCATCCACCGCGACCTCAAGCCAAGCAACATTCTGTTCTCTCCGGACGGAGTTGTTAAGGTCAGTTTTCCCGTGGCAACTCCTCATTTGCGGGCATAAAAAGTACCCTATGTTAACCTCTGGACTCTCATGGTCGCGATATCGTGACTTATTCTATTATTATGCAGTAGGCCGGTATTCAATGGGGCCAATTTTAAAGGCTCTAAAACTGTTGCTGTCCTTGTCAGATAGAGGGCAATGTATGAGATGGCTATATTTTTAGTAAATTAAAGGCTGTCAACTAAAGCCTTGGGCCTAGTATCCTGCCATCCTTATGAGAAATGCAGTAAGTAGATAAAACATGTTTCGAGAAAAACGCGAAAACAAAATTGCGAGTAGTCGAGAGTAGTCGATTTGCTGCATTCCTACTTCCTGAGTTTTTGGGTTCCAGGTGGAATTGTGATACGTGATAAAAAACAGCATATAGTATTTTTTGCGATTCCGAATATGTATCTAACTCAATTTTGCCAAAATCGTTAGTTACTGCGTTCTTCACTATGACGGCAGTATCAGTGATCTGTGCGAAAATTTTCAGTCAAATCGATCAGCCGTTTTGACGTGAAAGACACTAACAAACATCATCATCATCAACAGCCTGAAGACGTCCACTGCTGAACATAGGCCTCCCCCAGAGCGCGTTACCTTGAGCGGCTGCTCGCCTCCTGCATCCATCGGCTCCCCGCGGCTTTCACAAGGTCGTCGGCCTACCGAGATCCAAACAAACATACAAACAGACAATGTTACGACGAATTTTTGAATGGTCCTGCCCGCCTAGCATGAAACTTTCTCGTGAGTGACCGTGACAAGGCTATGGTAGCGCCTGAGTGTGTCTCACTCTAACTGCGTCGATAAGTTTTCTCGCAGTGCGCATGCTACTAGAGAGCTGGCTTGCATTTAAGGTGGAACGTTTCACTAGCTCGGCATATTCAAATTTCCTTGCATTCTTTTGCCAATAATAGCTTAATTACTCAACGTGATTACATGAAAACTAACCTTGCGCAAATAAATAGAATGTATCAATAAATTACAATTAAAAGTATCACCTACATATCATTGGTTTAGCGACAATTGGCAATAGACTGAAAAACTAAGAAGAAAATTGTTTATTGCCATTTGTCGCTAAACCAATGATATCTAGGAGATACTTTTAATCGTAATTTGTTGATACATTCTATATATTTCCGCAAAATTAGTTGTCATGTTATCACGTTGAGTAATTAAGCTGTTATTGGCAAAAGAACGCAAGAAAATTTTAATTTGCCGCGCTAGTGTAACGTTCCACCTTAAACTAACGAACCAATTTTGTAAATCTCATGTTTTGACAGATCGCCTTACGCTCGCATATTTAAATCTTTTTCGCACCATAGGTAAAGGCTATTACTGCAAATCACAGGTACCGGTCACTCAGAGGGAGATAACCAGCTAGTGTCGGCTACGTACAGCGTCATCTTTCATCTTTGTCACTCAGTACATTGTGTGACGTTTTCTAGTTCTAGTGATCCGTGTGACCGAGACGAAACTAGCCGATTATCTATTTATCTCCCTCATTAGCACGATGTGCATTATGTAAGTCGGTAGCTGTACATACAAGATTGTTCATAGGTGGGAGACTTTGGTCTCGTGACGTCGATGGGCGACACTTCAAACGACGGCGAGCGACCGGAGCAGATAGACGCTTACCAGAGACATACGTACCGAGTCGGTAAGAATACAACAAAACATAATGGTGCGAGAGCCCACTGCAAAAACACCTACGTCATCGGGTACCCCAATAGGCTATCTTTAGATTGTTAACCGACACTTAAACATGTAAAAAAAAACAGGTCTGCCAGTTCCCATCCTGCCGGGTCATGGAAATAATCCACCTCCACCAATTTCAACCAAGTTTAGACCTGGCAGACCTTTTAATCTACTATCAGGGTCTCCTTGGCTATTATTAGGCGTAGGTTTCATCGGGGTATTCGCTGAGGTAGGCAAAGGGTGTGAAGGGCACATTCTTAGGGGTCTGCCAGGTACTTCCGGCAGGGTGGCAATTAATCAATGGTGAACCGTTACCAGAACTTTTATTCGGGTAAAATTTGACAAAAAAAAATACGTCATAAAATTTCAATTATTTCCATGACCCGGCAGGATCGGAACTGGCAGACCTGATTTTTTTTACATATTTAGATGTCGGTTAACGATCTAAAGATAGCCTATTGGGGTACCCGATGACGTAGGTATTTGTGCAGTGGGCTCTCGCACCATAAGAGAGAAATACTTTATTTGCACAAATTGTACACAGTAACAATATCGATACTTATTAATTATTATAATATACAAACAATAGAACAACAACACAAAACCAACCAACTTACAACTTATTTCTTAGTAAATCTCGTCATTTATTACAATACGTAAGACGTCGATAGTTTAGTTAGATGGTTATAATCTCGAAAAGCTTGTATCTTTGTATTAATGTATTAAAGTCCGAGGTTTTTAGTTTTTACAAAACATTAACACAATACTTAATAGTACAGGTACAGAAGATTTACTCTGCGAAGTCACATAAACAAATAACAACTCTTGCTACAACGCAATAAAGTACAATTCAGCTTTCATAGCTCTAGATGTCTACCTTGAACAGCTGCCTACAGCGCTGCTTTTTTGACGCATTATATATAACGTACCGACCCGATAAGACGGGCCGGTCCCTTGTATTGATAGTTTTGTACCTAAAGCGCGTAATAAACACCTGTATCTTTAAATAAATAAATATGTGTGGAAATTTTACACAGCGCCATCTAGCCCCAAACTAAGCATAGCTTGTACTATGGGAACCAGATAACGGATAGAATACTTAGATACTTTTTGTTTGTAAATACATGCATGGAATACAATATTACACCCAGACACAGAACAAACATCGATGCTCATCACACAAATGTTTGTCCTGGGGTTCTAGCAAAGATACCTTTCGATTCGTGTTAACGCCAAATGATAACTAAAAATGTACGGGAATAAATAGAATGTATCAATAAATTACAATTAAAAGTATCATTGGTTTAGCGACAAATGGCAATAGACTGAAAACTAAGAAGAAAATTGTGTATTGCCATTTGTCGCTAAACCAATGATATCTAGGAGATACTTTTAATCGTAATTTGTTGATACATTCTATTTATTTCCGCGAAATTAGTTTCCATGTAATCACGTTGAGTAATTAAGCTATTATTGGCAAAAGAACGCAAGAAAATTTGAATTTGCCGCGCTGGTGAAACGTTCCATCTTAACGCTAATGGAAAGGTATCTTAACTAGACCCCCTGGGTAGGAATTGAACCCACAACCTATAGTTCAGAAGGCAGAGCTACCAACTGAGCTATCAGGCCAGTCTAATCTAAATTCGAATCATTCCATCCAGGTACCCATTTATACATGTCGCCGGAACAAATCCACTGCCAACCGTACAGTTACAAAGTGGATATCTACTCGCTCGGTTTGATATTATTCGAGTTACTGCAGCCATTCGGTACAGAGTCTGAACGAGTTAGATGTTTGGAGGATGTCAAGCAAGGAAGGTACCCGCATGACTTTAAGGAAAAATACCCTGATGAGGTAAGATTTTACGCAATGCACCTTTTTACTAATATAATGCTATGAAGACAGCTATGCTCGGTGTTTCCCTGCGAGGTAAGCTCCGGAACGAGGAGATCCGGAGAACTAAAGTGACCGATATAGCTCTTAGAGTTAGCAAATTGAAATGGCAATGGGGAGGCCACATCGCTCGTGAACCTGACAACCGATGGGGTAGAAAGGTTCTCGAGTGGCGACCACGAACCGGAAGACGCAGTGTAGGCCGGCCCCCCACTCGGTGGACCGGTGATCTGGTGAAAGCCGCGGGGAGCCGATGGATGCAGGAGGCGAGCAGCCGCTCAAAGTGGCGCTCTCTGGGGGAGGCCTATGTTCCGCAGTGGACGTCTTGTGGCTGTTGATGATGATGAGTGCCTCAAAAGGGGAAGGAGCTAGCGCCCAAGATACGGTTATTTTTATAACCCAGTTTGGTGTGGTTAGAGCTTAACTATCAGTGTTGTACTTTACACAACTTCGACACTTACCATCAGGTGAGTTGTTGTCAAACTTATGCTAATTTTAGCATAAAAAAAACATGAAGTAAACAATTTTTGTATTTCCCGAGAACTACAATCTTGGAGTCTTCAAATCGAGAGTGAACAGGTCTCTTCTAGGCAAGCGCGTTACATCCTAGACCGCATCGTCACTTGACATCAGGTAGTGTAGATAGTGGTCAAGCGCAAGCCTATTGAACAATAAAAAAAAAAAAATTGAATTTGAACAACCGGTCACCCATCGAAGTAATGACCACTGCTCATTTTGCTTACCTCTATCCGCGGTACTAGTCGAGCTTCGCTATGACCGCTATAGGTATAATGTTTATTTATACATACATTATTCGTATCACGCAGGTGCTAGCGCTAGAAGTGATGTTAAGCGCAGATCCATCACGGCGTCCCACGGCGCTCGGTGTGCGAGCGAGAGCGCCTCTGTGCGAGCGGACCGACGAACGGTACCACTTCACTCTGCCCGCTAACGTCACTGTTAACGTTTAACGGACACTTTCTAACAACGCGCCTTCATTGTATTGCTCATTCATTTATGAGTTAAGAAAAGAAGTATCTTCTAGGCTATCTTAAGCCACGTCTCCTCCTCGTGTTTTTCGAAATATTACACAAAAACATCCAAAGAGTATATATAATTTTGACATTAAATTAATTAATAAATACAATTAAAACATTGCGAGTAAAATTTTATTATAGTCAAACTACTATGTTATTATTTTCTTCGTAAGTACATATTTGACTCTTTTGTGAAGTCGTCCTTCTCTCTCCAAATTTGCTGCGCCCGACGGGGTCCATAATGAGCCTACTTATTATACATGTACGTGTATGTGTTATATTATACATATACTTATCATATATTAATTATGGCCACGCCCTTTTGTTGCGATGTTTTGTGTAATGTTTGTCAAAAACACGAGAAAGAGACACGGCTTCACATTTTCTTCGTTCTTACGGGTAACGTGTCACGCCAGAAAGAGACGAAAAATTTAAGTAACATCATTCAAGGCCACGTTTACTTGCTTTAAAGCGTAGTTCGCAATGCATTCTACAGTACTTATACATAAGCTTTTTGGGTGTATCGTACACCGCGTCGTCACTTGACGCTAGACAGAAAGACCCAAAGATTTTCCTCAGAAAATAACATTGTCGCCATGCACTTAGTTCTGAATCCAAACATAGCATAGTGCCACTTTCGGCCATATTGTCATAATAAGTGTCATGTGGTCAAACGGGACTTTTATCTATTCGGTATAGAAAAATATGGCTCTTGTCGGTTTGGCCCACTTCTTAAATTGTCCATTTCCAAAATTGTCATCTTCCTAATTTGGCCACTCCTACATCGTCGTTTTTCTAAATTGTCATACTTCTAATTCTAATTCGTCCACTTCCTAAAGTGTCCATTTCCCATTCGTCTATTTCTTATTATGGACAATTTAAGAAGTGGACCGAACCGACCGGAGGGAAAAATATGTACCTTCGTGAAACAAGTTACGCGTATTCAAGAGAATGAAGTGTTTATGAATAAACTTCCTTACTAATAATAAGTGTTTTGTCTCTCTCTATTGAGTTTGAAATGACCAAAGATAAAACAAGACAAAACACTGAGTAGCTATGCCGCTGTTATGCAATATATATTAGTAAGGGGGAAATTGTTTACATATAACGTATTGCGGTAGTTAATTGGGTTTCGGCAGAAGGTGTAAAGCTAAAAGGTATTTTATTTTAGTTTACTAAATTTCTTGATTTAAGGTTTTTCGTATTTGTTTAAAGTGTCCTCAACATTATTAAATTTGTTTATACTTTCACCACATGTTTGAAATACTTATCTGCTTTGTTTTACATTTTATATGGCCATAAAAAATTATGTCAAAGATTTTATATCCAAAAAAATTGCTAACATTGATATAAATTAAGTTTAGTCTACGAAAGTATTTCCTTTTTGTTAATATTAAGTATAAAAACAACTTTTCCCCAGTAACGTGATTGTGTGAATCATAATGAAATGTTGATTATTTGATGAATGAAAGTAATATTTTTAAACTAAAACGATTTATTTATAAATAATTTATCTGTCTAATGTTTTGTGTTAGTTTCAAATTCCGATTTTAAACAATGAAGCAGAGAATGTAAACTTTTTTGTGTCCTTCATTGCGTTTCGGACTGGAGGCTTTCTGACGCTAATTATAATTTCCTTAATGTAATTATTGTTACTTAATCATTTTCAAAAAGTTGTTAATTTTAATAATTTTTAGGTTATAAAATTAATTTTGTTAAAGCGTGATTTTTATATAATGAGATAATAGTTATTCATTAGATAAAACAAAACACTGTAAAAGTAAAAAGCGAATTTTATAAGCGGAATACTGAAAATTGAAATGTTTTTGTTTCAACTGGTTTATAATTGATTAGTCGAATAACCTTTGGCCATTTCAAAAATCAGCACTAAATTGTACGTTTTGAAGTCGAAATTAATTAACTCCCAGTGACTCGATAAATCTTGCGTTAAAAAAGTATTTTTGTAATCTTTTTGAAAATGATTGATTACATGACTAAGCAATATTACTTAAGTTTAGTTGGTAAGTTTAACTGAAAATTGCAAGACTGGGATCGATTACTGTTTGTTGAAGTTTTTGATATTGATTTTGTACATTTGTATCGTATGGAATGTTATATTTAAAATTAGGTAGGTATCTACGAGTAGCAGCTATTATGTGATAGCTTTAAAAATAATGTAATCAGATTTATTCAAATGTTCAAATTTCTCGTTTTCTGTACGGATTTACAAGATATTATAGTTCCTACAAATTTGAGCAACCCGCGCCTTCCTACTCACTGGATTAGACGCTCTCCCAACTAAGCTATGGTCGCATGCCGAGTGGCTGTAAAAATCTAGGAACTATAATACCTTTTTAGATATATACATTAAGTGTGATTTACACTTAAAATCCATTTCACGATGGTGATGGGATTTTACCTAATAGAATCATGTTGTGAACGGGGATTGCATTTTTTATTGGAATCCGAATGTCGATATAATATTCGTTTAAAAACACCAATATTCCGACTTGGGGGTCGAGAACGTTCAAAATATTCGTTCCACATTCGTCCACGTAGTTTTGGTCTGCATGATACAACTGCTTTTATCCTTCATTTTTGTCTGCTTTCGGCTGTCTTTATATTGTTTCTTAATTCTAATTACAGAATAACTATGGAATGTCATGATAAATAGTAGAGATTTCTTTGGTATTTATTTCTTTGGCGCACACATAAAGAACCTGAGCTAAAAGGATAAATTGCCAGTCAATCCACAACCAAGAACAATAAGAACTCCGAAATAAATAAAATAAACTATTACTTTTTTTCGGTATTCGTTCTTCGTATATATTTTTTTTGCCCTTACGCAGGTTTAAATGACATTGATAGCCGTTTTAATAAAATTACTACCTTTTTCGGTATTCATCCTTCGTTTTTTTGCCCTTGCGCAGGTTTGAATGACATTGTCAGTTCGACATTGATAGCCGTTTTAATAACCTCAATAATTCACAATAATTATTTAATTTTTCCCGGCTTTCTGCATATATCTCAAACGATATTTGTAAACCGCTATCAAAAACTATTGGTCTGTGCCGCTATGTAAATGGTGGCGGGAGAAAATTGCTAGGAATATGTTTTATTGCGAGCATTATTGATTTTAAAATTGAAGCTTTCTGTGTAAATCAAAGATGATCACACGTATTGCGATTTACAGTACACAGCAAGCATAAAGTTTCTCTCCCAGTATGCCTTAACTCAACAAATACTAACGATACTACTCATTGAATCGGGTTTTTCCTGTTTGGTCGAACGTCTTCGTCCCCGTGAGGCCCAGTCACCCTAAGGTACATTCGCGGAAGCGCGCGTCGATAGTCTTTATTTCATGTCATCATAAGGAAGATGACAGCTTCGCTGTGGAACATGATGCGGGGCAAACCTAACAGAGCAGGATAAAATTACGTTCGCGGCCCGATGTACATAACTGAAAAGTATCAAAATAGTAAAGAGTCCAGTAGTATGTGCCCAATTCAAGGAAGTGTCGAATCTGAGAAAGTAGCGAATTAGGTAAAGTGTCGACTCGATTCTGGACTCTAGACGCTTTGCATTTTTATGGCGATGACATACGAGTAATAATGAGTAGGCCCCTTAGTACTCTGGCCCTGGGGGCCCCGCGGTCGATAGTTCACCCTAGTTCCATCCAGATCACCAAAAGCTAACAATTTTTTTTTGTAACTGAATAGGCCCGCATTTGACCGTAATCTCACCAGATGGAAAGTGACGATGCGGGAGTATTTACTACCAAAGAAGTCCTTAACGATTTTGCCCATCTCAGAAGGGCGCTTTATACTTATTCAATCAAAATCGATTTTTATTTTGCGTCAACCTGTGAATGTAATGTTGTGGATTAGTTTATATCATCTATTCACTTAATGTGACTGCAGAAATTAAAATAAATCTAGAATTTTGCTTATCTAGTTTCTTTGTCTGTTCTAACAAAATAGTGATCTGCCAAGGTCATAGGGACCCCATTATTCTTAAGTGCCCAGGGCCTCCAATAATTTAGATACGGCCTGCATTAGTGCAAGAACTCTGCGCCTCGGAGCGCGAGCGTAATTCGTTTACCTGTGGTATACTGCAAGGCATAGCCGGGAAGTTTGACAGCACGATAAATAGAGCATTTTGTAAAATGTGATTTATTATTATCGAATATATGCGGGATAATCAAAGATGCAGTCAGAATGCAAGGCAATAGGTATCTGACAAATATGAGAATTGGCGAATCAGGAGAGCAAGTTGTATGAAATAATCGAATCATTGCAAACATTTCTTGTCGGAAAATAGGATAATTTGATTGTTGACTTTATTTTGATTCCCGTTGACATTCTTTTTATTCAGATATCGATTATAAATGTAAACACTACATCCATATGGCTTGTCTCCAGTATGACTCTTAAAGATGTATAAAAGTATAATAAAGTATGTAGCACTATAATAACGCCTAAAATATGTAAAAAGGCAAGGCTATAGATTACAATGACTAGTTGTTTTTATACATGCTGTATATACAAATAAAATATTACTAAATATATATTTAAATAAATAAAATGCTGCAATTTTGTGTCCATAATGGATGTTTAATGCTTCTGTTTGTGTGTAGATGTAAGTTATATTTCTGTGTATTTTAAGTACAGGATAATCATGTAAGATTTTTTAGGTAGTTATGTTATTAATTTGAAATTATGAAATATAATTATAATTATGTATCAACTTGTTTAACTCCATACACCCCATAGAGACCTTTATATATTATTATTACTTCTACACAAAAAAAATATTTATATTTATTTTATATTTATTTCTTCTATTTCTCTAGTTTGTTATTTCTAGTTTTGGTTTTATATTTTAGTTTTAAAGTTTTTAGGTATAGTTTAGTTAGTAGGTCTAGTTTAGTATTAGTGTATTATTATTTGTTATTTAAGGTTTTAGGCTAATTTTAGCACTTCTACAAGTCAAAATACTATCACTAAAGATAAGAATAAAATGCCACCATAATAATTGTAAACAATTCCAGTAATAAAACAAAATGAAATTTAAACAATAACTTTATATTTAAAATTCAACTGACATTCGTCGCAATATAAAAAAGTATAAGTAAAAGTATAAGTATGTAATGTACACAGTTTTAGTTTATATTATTATTATTACATCTATTTACACCAATCACAATAATAATACTTTAGAAGTGAATACTAAATGTAACTGAATAACGGTATATCTTAATTATAACTTATACACTGACATAACATTTTTATATGTCAATTTAATTAACAATTTCATGTCAACCTTACAATTATATTATTGGTATCGATTCTATTGTGCAAAATACTAAACTGCAGGGGGTCGTTTTTGTATTGGATCTACCATAGCCACCCACCGCCATTAAGGCCAGTATATCTGTGCATCCTCTATCGCGAATTGCGATTTTTTTAAAGTTACTAAATGGTAGAATTTACTATAAAAAAATGTATCCGTAGAAAAACATTAAAATTAAAATCACAAATGTTCAACAAAAAAAAAATCACATTAATCCAACCAAGTTTTCATACATTAAAACAGAATCAAGAGGTTTTTTCGTTCTTGTGTGTGTTCGTCTGTGTGCAACCGCGATTGACCGTCTCGGGGACCCCTTTACGAAATATCCAAGAGATTTAAGACTATCAAATTGTTTAGTTTTTGCACAATATAATCGACACTATAATATAAAGCTGATTAATTAATATCACAATAGATCAAAATGAGATATTTTGAACTTTTTAATATGAATGAAACTAGTACTTTTTAATACTATTTACTAGTCCAGTACCCGTACATCTAGTACCAGTTTATTCGAACCTATATTGCTGTACGACTACAGAGTATGGTAAAATATTTATGAACCCCAACACAGCGCCACTAGACTAGCCGCAATGTATGACATTAAATTACAACTATCAAATTTTGATGATTTTTAATAATTTGTAGATTTAAGTAATAAATCTACAATTTTTTTTTATTTACTAAACTAATATTAAATAATGTTTGCTTCATGTCATATCTAGTGGTACATCATACTATGGTAAATTTGGTCAAATTTGGTTATTATTTTATCCCGACTATTATGACAGTGGGGAGAAAGACACAACTTTTTTATTTTTCCCTTTTTCCCCACTGGTGGGACAAAGCTGGTGGGGAGAGAGTGAACAACCATACATACCCAAGGATTTCATATACATTATTTTACGAGACTATAGCGAGTAATGTACATTCGAATAAACTACCAGGCCCTATTTCATAAAGCTACAAATCATAATAAAACTACAGTGTCAGTCAATATGACTGACAATCATCAGTCACGTACTTATAGCTTTTGTTGAATGATTCGCAGGTTCGGCGTACCCGTCTGACATTCTTTGTAGTTTTATTATAATTTGTCGCTATAAGAAGTAGGGCCGGTACAGTTCCATAAAATGGTATACTTTTCAAATATTCCAAACCACATTCGGGAATGTTGTATAGCAGTGTATACGTGAAAGTAAAATAAAACATGCTGACACGCTACTTGCATACCTTGCAACCAAAGAGTAGAATGCACACTTTCAACAACATTCATGGTAGCAAGGGACATAACCCCTTATTAATAGGCTCACTTGCGCGTTCCGTGTTAATCTCGGCTTAACTACATAAATAACTAATCCTGGATTAGTCCTTCAGTTTATATTGCAGGTTTAGAGTCAATTCCGACAGAGCAGCAAAATGCTCGAGCACTTTTTAAGTGCTATTGTAATATCAACCTTATTTCATTTAGACAAAGCTGAAAATAGTATGCAACATTAAAATAGATAATATTTTGTCTGAATTGACCCTAACAAATTAGCCACTTATCCCGTTACATATATAACGGGGGCTCAGCTCCATCCGAATTTTTAGAAAATGTGACGTCAGCAGAGCTGACGTCACGGTTTCCATCACTTGGTTCACTCATCACAAATGAAAAGGCTTTTAAACACTAAGAAATGTATTTCCACTAAAATCGGAACACTTCTCAATTTATTTCGTTAACTTCAACAACAATAGCTTATTCTAACAGTAATTATAATTCAGTACTCACAAAATCCCGGCAACGTCCTCACCAACCGACACGCAACACCAGAATGAATTTTAAATCATAACACACCGTCGCACGAGCACTTTCAATATTCCACCACCCCAACATGGCGGCGGCGCTGGCGCGTCATTTCAAAGTACTCGCAACAACTTCACAAAATAAATTGTAATAATAAAACGGTTGCCTACTCGAGACAAGTAGTAATGATAATTCTTAATTAAATCTTGCTATTATTTTACATCAACGGAACATTTTAAATTCTCTTACAATAAAATAATGCTAACTAAATCATCTGTTTCCGCCAACATACGGAAGTGTGATTTATTTAGCGATTATTATGAAAACTCAACTCTAAATTCAGATAAGAACTTGATTGGCTAATATTAATTGAAATATGAATTTACAATTACTTCTAATTACAGATCAAATTGTTTTTTAATTTAAGAATAATAATTTACCTGGCTCGAAATGAACAATGACCCGTTAAAATCCTTTTATCTGTTTAAAATTAAAACTGACTGTAAAAATGAAATCTATTAATCAATTAATCATTCGTGAATAATAAAATCACTACCAAACTATAGCTAATAATAATTATCTTAATTTAAGTTTCATGACGTATTGAGAGTGAAACGCTCTCGCGTCGACACGGCCATTCTGCGAGGCGGTGCGCGCTCTGCACCAGCCGCGGTAATTCTGAAATACGAAAGTTTGTTTTGAGCTAGGTATCCATTCACAGGTATACGCTAGCTGATAACTTGGTTTTATGAAATTATTACCACATAATCTCAATATCTTAATATTCTGTTTTTTTTTTTTTTTTTTTTTTTTTTTTTTTACCATTGGTTATTCCACAACTACACCTACGATGGTAAAACCAAGTTTGCAGCTAACTGTTTGTACCATAACAGTATTCTGTAACAATAATAAATTATCACATGTAATATTAGTTTTTGGGGTTAACATTTACCCTCAATATAAGGTCAATGTGCTGTACATAGGAACGTGAGTGATGATGATATTGTTGTGTCTAGTGCCAATGCTCCACGCATTCAGGCATTCGTTTTTATTAGGTCAATGCAAGTGCTCCACGCATCATTGCATGATTTTATTTTGCTCGTAGACAGGGATGATGCTGTGGTGCTAAGCGGTCTCGTACGCCGTGGTCCACAGGGGCTCTAAAGGATTTGGGTCTAGGTCGATGCTGCGGCCTGGGCCTTATTTTTATGACCGTGGTCCGCAGAGGCTCTAAGAAGAAAAGGAAGAAAAACTAGATTGTTTCATGTTTTGTTGATATTAATAGTTCATAGGAAATTGATGCTGTGGTGCTGAGCGGTCTTGTACGCCGTGGTCCACAGGGGCTCTAAAGGAAATGGGAAGGTCGATGCTGCGGCCTAGGCCTTATTGTTATGACCGTGGTCCGCAGAGGCTCTAAAAATAAAAGTAAAGGAAATCGAATAGTTGTGTTTCATTGGTCGATAGTAATAGCTCACAGGGAATTGATGCTGTGGTGCTGAGCGGTCTTGTACGCCGTGGTCCACAGGGGCTCTAAAGGAAATGGGAAGGACGATGCTGCGGCCTAGGCCTTATTTTTATGACCGTGGTCCGCAGAGGCTCTGAAAATGACACAACTGGAAAGGAAACGGGAGATATAAATGGACTGTACAGTCTTAGCAAAGTCAATAATGACGTCGTGTGATTCACACCACATTAAATATTATTGTTAGTTAACACAGCCATAAGTTTTAAAGTAGTCATTACATAAATTATACTGGAGTGAACTCACCAGTTTAGTTGGGCATCAATCGCCTGGGCAGCTTCAGATGTGGACGGCAGTGACTCAGGTGTTTGCTGAGGTCGTTGTGATGCTGTGCCGCTCTGTAGGTCTTCGTCATAGATGCCCGTCGACATGGCCGCCTGGTCACCTGGTTGCGGCGCTCGGCGTAACTGATCGTGAGCGACCTTGCGTGGTCGCCCTCTGCCCGTCACTCGCTTTACCATGTAGCGGTCATTGTCCAGGACTCTGTAGATCTCATAGGGTTCGCTGTACTTGAGGTCAAGAGAAGTTTGGTTACGCGGGTTATTCTTTATAAGGACGTAATCTCCTCTTTGAAAAGGACGCAATGCTGCTTTGTTCTTATCAAATCGCTGTTTCTCATACTGAGCAGCAGCAGTCATTTTTTGGTGCACATGTTGCTCTAGCGCATCGAAGTCCACGGATTCATCCTCTATATTCACCAGCCGCAGGAGCTCCGGCGGAACGCAGTGTTGTCGATGTGTCAATAGAGAGAGTGGAGCAATACCAGTCACTCTATGGGCAGTGCAGTTGAAAGCCAATTGCAATGCTCCCAGTGCAGTTTGCCAGTTTTCAGTGTCATAATTCTTTATCATGGTGAGGGCATTTTTCAATGTGCCCATTACCCTCTCTACCTGTCCATTCGCTCGGCTTACTCCTGGGGCAATCGCATGAACATTGATGCCAAACCGGTCGCAATAGGCTTTAAATTCACCAAGGAACTCCCTGCCTCCATCAACTATGACCTGTATCGGAGTTCCAAACAAGTGCACTGTTCGTTTTAGTGCCGCGAGACTGCTGCTCTGGCTTTTGTCAGTAGAGTACTCCAATAGTATGTACTTCGTGTACGCATCAATAGTGACCATAACATACTCGTCACGTCCCTCAGAGTCCTTGGTACCTAGCTTGCCTGTAATATCCATATGGATTACCTGGAACGCTGCAGTGGGTTTTTGAATCGGGTGAAGTTGGGCTTGAACTGCTCCTGATGGGCCTTTCGAGGTTCTGCATATGACACAGTTATCTACAAAACTTCTGACAATTGTGTTCATTTTGTCAAACCAATACGATTCTCTTAGCTTTTGCAGAGTTTTCTCCCATCCTGGGTGTTGTAGTGAGGCATGGAAGGAGTTAATCAAACTCCACTGGAAAGACTTAGGTACTACTGTTACCTTATGTGTACCGAGTACGGCATCCGTAATGTTTTTCTTGAGGACACCGTCTTCTAGTACATAACCAGGTGCTGGATTATCGGTGGACATGCTGTCTATCAGTGGACGTAGAGCTGCATCGCGCCTTTGCTCTATTTGCAACCAGTCATTGTCTCTCGTCATGACGTTAACGGCAGACTCCGTAGAGGGATTTCTACTGAAAAAATCCGCGTGTTGCAGTCTTTCGCCTTTTCTGTACTCTACCTCGAAATCGTAGTTTTGTAAGAAGGCCCACCAGCGGTGAACTCGGGGAAGCAGATCTTTCTTATGACTCGAAGCTTTAAGGGCATTACAATCTGTAATTACCTTAAATTTTCGCCCATACAGGTATTGCCTGAAATGTTTGATAGCTCTCACCACTGCCAGCGTCTCGAGCTCGTACGAATGGTAGCGGCTTTCAGCGTCGGTGGTGCGCTGGCTCATGTAGGCGACTGGATGCTGTCGTTCTCCGATGAGTTGCACCAGGACTGCTCCGTATGCGAGGCTGCTTGCGTCCGTGTAGAGCTCGATGGCTGCGTTTTCTTGGAATAGTGCAAGGGTAGGCGCAGTAGACAAGTGTTGGATAATAGCATTACGAGCCTCGTCGTGCCTCTCGTTCCATTCCCATTTTGCGTCCTTTTTTGTGAGTTCATAGAGTGGACCCATGACGCTCGAAAAGTTGGGAATAAAACGTCTGAAGTACCCGGCGAGCCCATTAAACTGCCTTACTTGCCTAACAGTGGTAGGAGTTGGCGCCTTTGTTAAAGCCTCTATTTTTCTTGGGCTTGGACCAACTTGTCCATCGGAAATAATATTGCCCAAATACTCAATAGAGCGTTTAAAAAAGGCAGTTTTCTCTACATTTATCGAAAAACCCGCGTTCTGTAAGGCAATGAGTGTCCTTTCAATATGAGAGAGTCCTTCAGTAAAGTCTCTACATTTTGTCAGGACATCATCGACATAAACTTGGCATATTTGCTCATTAAGTAGAGGCATAAGGGCTCTATTAATGCAACGTTGATACACAGAGCACGCGTTACTTAGACCAAATGGCATGGCAAGATATTCATAGAGTCCGTCGGGCGTGACAAAGGCTGTCTTTTCGATAGAGCTCTCTGAAATGGGAATTTGATGAAATCCCGCAGCCATATCAAATGTAGAGTAGTATACGCCTCCTGCCAGTTGGTCTATTTGGTCTGAAATTATCGGTAAGGGGTAGTGATCACGCAGGGTGTTTTTGTTTAGTTCACGGTAGTCAACACACATGCGATCTTTGCCATTTTTCTTTTTGACTAAAATTATTGGACTTGAGAACGAGGACTTACTTTCGCGGATAATGTTATGGTCTAGCAATTCTTTAATCATATCGCGTACCTTCTCCCTCTCGATAGGGCTGAGCCGATACGGTCGACGCTCCACGCATTTAGTGGAGTCTTTCAAACGTATCTCCAGCTCACCAGTATTAACTCTTGTGCAAGGGTAACCGTGAATAAATAAGTGCTCATATTTGTTTAGCAGTGCCCGTAATTCGCTCATTTGATCGTCGTCCGTCAAGTCACAATCCAAGTTATCAAATTTATAGCTTTGAGATCGTACGTGATTGATCGTTGGCTGATGATAAAGTGTAGCACCCTGTGACGTAACCAATACCACAAGATTTGTGTTTTCGATGAGGTTAGTGCCTATCAAAATGTCTGAACAAATTTCGTAGTCTGGTACTACATGGAACTCGAGTTCCACTCGCAAATCATCGATAACACATACCGTTGTTAACACAGTTAAGGATACTACAGTGAACTGACCAATACCCTTTAAGTAACGAACAAGGTTAGTTCTTTTTCCCGGTAATTTAGCAGCCACGGATTCACGAATCAAAGAACATTCCGCTCCACTATCGAAAATTGCATTTAGTTTCAAATCTCCCACACTAATGTGCATTGAAGTTAATTTAGCTTTACCCACACAGTTAACGTTTGAAACTACGGCACGTTCACGTTTATAACACGTATCATATGTATGCCCTACTCTGGAGCAGAATGTACATGTGGGTTTATCAGTGCTTTGCGACAAAGTCTTATTTTCGTGATGACGCGGTTGAGGTTGATCACTTTTGTTTCCGAAACGACAATCCCGCGTATCGTGACCAGGTTTCCGACACGTTTGGCAAAAGAGCGAAACCCTGTCGGAGAACCGAGGACGTTTGTTAGTATTTTGATGAACACTTGTAGTTCCCGGATTAGATCGTTTAACCCGTCGTATGGCTGATGCTACTGATATCAGTTCTGGTACCGATACAGCCCGCGCATTTAACAATTCTATTCGCAAGCGTTCATCGGCTACACAACCTATAACTGCCTCAACTGCGTCATCATTTGATAACTTATCTTTAGTAATACGTCTCCAAAGTACCCACGCTTCTGACAAGAATTGCGCAATATCCTTTGTATTGTCGTAGTTGTGTTCCCTGAACCGAACAACATCACGAGAGTATCTGTTTTCAGGTTCAAAAGTTGTAATTAATACATCACGCAATTCTTGCCATGTAGAAGTAGACACAAGCCAGTTGTCAACCCACAACCTTGCGCGACCTTTGAGTAAGCTACCCACTTTCATTCTGATATCATAGTCGCTCAGGTTGTAAGTTTCCATGGCAGTGGTTACATGTTGGCACCACTCGCGTATTCCGATATTAGCGTCTGGATCGTATGACGGTAAAAACACGTCATTGATTTTAACCTTAGAATCAGGTTGCGTCGTCATGCGATCGGACATGTGCTTCATCATTTGCAACATTTGAGTGAAAAATTCGGCTGGTACCCCATTAACAGAAGCGTCAATATTTTTGTTAAGCGTGGCAGAATGTCCGGCAGAAGTGGGTCGCAATCCCACTTCTGATAACGGGGGCTCAGCTCCATCCGAATTTTTAGAAAATGTGACGTCAGCAGAGCTGACGTCACGGTTTCCATCACTTGGTTCACTCATCACAAATGAAAAGGCTTTTAAACACTAAGAAATGTATTTCCACTAAAATCGGAACACTTCTCAATTTATTTCGTTAACTTCAACAACAATAGCTTATTCTAACAGTAATTATAATTCAGTACTCACAAAATCCCGGCAACGTCCTCACCAACCGACACGCAACACCAGAATGAATTTTAAATCATAACACACCGTCGCACGAGCACTTTCAATATTCCACCACCCCAACATGGCGGCGGCGCTGGCGCGTCATTTCAAAGTACTCGCAACAACTTCACAAAATAAATTGTAATAATAAAACGGTTGCCTACTCGAGACAAGTAGTAATGATAATTCTTAATTAAATCTTGCTATTATTTTACATCAACGGAACATTTTAAATTCTCTTACAATAAAATAATGCTAACTAAATCATCTGTTTCCGCCAACATACGGAAGTGTGATTTATTTAGCGATTATTATGAAAACTCAACTCTAAATTCAGATAAGAACTTGATTGGCTAATATTAATTGAAATATGAATTTACAATTACTTCTAATTACAGATCAAATTGTTTTTTAATTTAAGAATAATAATTTACCTGGCTCGAAATGAACAATGACCCGTTAAAATCCTTTTATCTGTTTAAAATTAAAACTGACTGTAAAAATGAAATCTATTAATCAATTAATCATTCGTGAATAATAAAATCACTACCAAACTATAGCTAATAATAATTATCTTAATTTAAGTTTCATGACGTATTGAGTGTGAAACGCTCTCGCGTCGACATATATAAAAGCCAGGCTTATTAAAAATTAAGCATTGCATAAAAAACGGAGTAGGTGTATAATTTGTTACCGTGGCAAGATAAACTAAAGAACTAATCCAGGATTAGTAGAATTGAACTATGTAATAGTTAATCTAGACAACGCGCAAGTGGGTCTTAGCGTGTTTGTTCAGTCACAGAAGACTTAGTACTGAGTTCAGTAAGTAATAAATAAACGTAGCAACTATCTATCTGCTAAAAGCTTTATAAACCTTAACATTTCTGCTTTAGCATTCACAATCGCTTACATTTTCTTTGACCTAACATGTACATACAATAAGCGGGAACGAGGTCCCCTACACCACAGGAAATATCACTTAAATAGAGGGTCCCATGATTGCTGGGAGTTATAAATAGTAAGTACTGTATAGTTAGTTATTTGTTATCTAATCAATAACATAGAAAATAGTTTTTAATATCAGGATTAGTTCATTGGTCATTATTAATGTGAATGTTTGCTTTAGGATCCAGCCTAAAACCACAACATAATAGCAGTAAGGGCAATTCAGATAATCTGAATCAACGGTTTAACACAAGCTTCTTTATTTTAGGCTAGAATATCGCACGCGTGGTATCAAGACACAGTGTTCTCCAGTCTAATCTACCCACTAATTTACATCAAAATCCATTCAATCGATACGGAATACGAGCGTGAGTTAGTATCACAATAAAAGAAATCAATCTCATTCAATCAATTTCATTTCCTTTGTAGATGGTGTTCTCAAAATCTTAGAATATCGCAGGCACTTCTTTTAGAGATTCCCGTCAGCTCGATTTTTGACATCCCCTTACTGTTTATACATTGTGTTTTTACTAACTAGTTAAAGGTTATTGTCAACTATTATTAAAGCTATGGCTCGTGTTGTTATTCTGTAGAAAGCTAGGAGTTTTCCCTTCCTTTACAGTTCGCAACGCCTGCAGCACTCTCGCTGTATCCAGTTCCATCTCCGATGCCTTCTCGTTGTCTAAACATATTTCCGACATTCTAGCGTTGAACTGCTCAATCACCTTCACTCTATAGTCTATGGTCGAAGCGACGGGATTAGCCGTTAACCACAGATACTCCAAACAAGGTATCTTACATATATGCTGGACCTCCTCTACATCTTCAACTAAATTGCAGCTTAAATCTAGACTTACCAGGGAGTAGAGTCTACGAAAACCTTTGAGTGACTCGACTTTGTTTTGCGATAGATCTATTTTGACTATGTTGCCTATTTTGGAATGCCAGTTGTCGCAGATGGAGAAGCTGTTCATGGAAAGGTTGAGGGTTCTGAGTTCGTGAAGAGACGAGATGTCGCAGAGCTCTGTGAGACGGTTAGAGGAGAGGCTGAGCCGTTGCAAGCCGGGGACGAGCTTGATGGCCCAGTCGATGTTCTCTATGTTGTTGCTAGCGAAGTTTATTGATGAGAGCTTTTTCCACTTCTGTAAACAAAAGAAAGGCATGTAAAAAAAGATTATATAAGCTAATAATAGGCTAGTTACCTGCTATTAAAAAAAAACAAGTAAATACTATTTTCATAAAGTAGGTTAAAAATCAAAGCAATAATTGAAAAAATAAGTGGAATTGGTAAATAAATCACGGAGTAAATAAGCTTTTGAAGTTTCTGGAGGGGGCATCGCCTATTCCCTTTCTCGCAAAACAGAGACGTGTGGGGCTTTCCCACAGTTACTACGAAAACACACGTTGTGACGTCACATGCCAAAGAGATTAAAAATATGTGTGGACATTTCACACAGCGTCATCTAGCCCAAAACTAAGCATAGCTTGTACTATGGGAATCAGATAACTGATATAATACTTAGATACTTTTTGTTTGTAAATAGATACATAGAATACAATATAACACCCAGACACAGAACAAACATCGGTGTTCATCACACAAATGTTTGTCCTGAGTGGGAATCGAACCCACAACCTATAGCCCAGAAGGCAGAGCTACTGCCAACTGAGCTAACAGGCCAGTCAAATTGCATGTCAATTGTCAGATTGCATTTAAAGCTACCACAGCTTAGTAATGAGATACTATGGAGGACCAAGAAGTGACGTCACTGCATGTTTGAGCTGTCTCTTTCTATTCCTGTATTTTAAAATGCTTGTAACTTGGTCATTTTTTGAGATATATAATTTTTGTTTTCACGACTGTTTATTTTTTGAGAAATATTATTATTTTATGCAATAAAAAAATAGCAGGCCACTAGCCTATTTTGTAACAGTGTCTGCGGTACCTACTAAGGCTCAATTCAGACAGAGCAGCAAAATGCTCGAGCAGTTTTTAAGTGCTGTATGAATATCAACCTTAATCTAATTAGACAAAGCTGAAAATGGTATGCAACATTAAAATAGGTAAGATTTTAATGTTGCATACTGTTTTCAGCTTTGTCTAAATTGAATAAGGTTTATATTCCAATAGCACTTAAAAACTGCTCGAGCATTTTGCCGCTCTATGTGAATTGACTCTAAGTCACTACTGAGTGGACTATGTAATGTACAACAGTACATAGTCGTAACTATACCATCTAGACTCTGGCTATCTCAGACCGATCTGGCTGAGATTTAACGAACATTAAACAAAATCGTAAATATAGGTTGTAGGAAGATCTAATGTGAAGCATCGGGCGTAGCTTTTATTCATGCCACATCTAGCTGGTGACCGACTATGACTCATTGATTTTTTATTCCGAAAACTAGCACAGTTTGCTTACAAAACCACGATTCAGCTACATAATTTTTTTATTTTTTTTTGCTTTATTATTAGGACGAAATTACTTCGCAAATTACTACTCCGATACATCGGCCTAATAAATAATTAACAGCATAAATTATTTAACGAGGATGATAATAGATAACCAATCATTAGAGCAACTACACATGTGGCTGAGGTCACCGGGCCGCCAGATAAAACTAACTGGCACATCACGTAACACTATTAGGTATTTAACTAATAGGTACCTACTCGGTGTTGGATGTGTAGGTATTGCCAACTTGGTACTATATTGTTCCATGATTCTGTCACTTGAATCACTTGCTAGGCACTGGACTTTATATCACAACATGATATAAAGTCCAGTGTCACCACCGCCTTCAGTCTATCTGTTTGGATATTTTTCAGTGACTTCAAAAGAAGACACGGTTCTCATTTACTGTACCTGTGTTTTATTTTTGTGTATGGTATTTTTGCTTTGAATAAATAAAATTCACATAGTAGGTGGTAGGACTTTTCTGCAAATTTCATCTAGGTAGGTACCACCGCTTTGCCAGTTATTCTGCCGCCAAGCAGTAGTGTGCAAGCACTACTGTGTTCCGGTTTGAAGGGCATTGTAGCTAGTGAAATTACTGGGCAAATGAGACTTAAGAACTGATCTCACAGTCTAGAAATCTTTTTTAGACTGTGTGATGTCTCAGGATGACGTGCGCAGTGCGCAGTGTCACGCGAAACTTTAATTTAGATTTCCGAGTGACACTGCAATCTGTAATGGGCGGCCGTGACGCTTTACACCAGGCGAACGACTAGCTCGTCACGTCATTCGTTCACATTAAAAAAAATCACATCATCAGCCGGAGTCCACTGCTGAACACAGGCCTCCCCCATGAAACGCCACTTTGGACGCTTATCATAGGAGGTTTTCTATCACCACCACGATTGGCAGGCGGCTTGGTGATCGCAGAAGATTTCAATGTACCGAAGAGAATGCTGCTGCCCATTCCTTGGATGTTCCCACTACTCATGGTCCACACCAATATCAATATAAAGTAGGTTAGCACGCCACTTTGATCTCACACCACCTAAACAATTTGCTAGGGCCGCAGCTAGGTGGTTCCATTGGTTAGTTAGCAGACTTCTTCACGGTGTTTAGGTACCTACTTAAGTACTTACCTATCTACTATAAAAACAACCTATGGTACTCCGTGCATTAAGGCGAATCATCGTAATAGGGGGGCAGGTAGTATCGGAAAGCTAAGACAGCGACTTTAGTTTTGGCGCAGATTTTCCTTAAGATTTAGAGTTGTTATTGGATTTCGGAGTATTGTGGGCCTAATAAATAACTCAGCATAAGCGTACCTTTTTATAAAAAATAGAAAAAGAAATCATGTAAGCATTTAGGTGTGTCCTACAACAGCTAAAGTGCAAAAGTTCGTTCGCTTCTATATCTTTTGAATTAATCACAAAATATTTTTATTTTTACCACAGTATACAGGTATTTTAGTTTACAAGAACCTACTTGTCCTTACCTACTTACGTTTATTTTGTGTCTTTCAAGCTAAAACGTAGGTACTAATTTGGATGAGATTTTGCACAAGGATTCCATAGTTTTTATCCCGGAATGTTAAGGCGTTCCCATAAGAAAACAAATCAATTGTGGCGTAACGACTGGCGCCTCTACTTTCAAATAAAACCTACACACCAACACAATGGCACATCATTTTTATATGTGTTTATAATTAGTACTAAAAGTACTAATGGTACCTACTTTTTAAATTTAACTGTTTCAACTCAAGTAATCCGCCTAAGGCCCGATTTCACCAAACTAGAATAAATTTTATTCCAGGTATAACTTTCCGAGAACAACCGAGTTACGCGAATGTAGCCCTTATACCACCAATTTTGTGAAGGAGTAAGACTTATTCCTTGGATACAATCAAAATGACGTCTTTTTTGTGTAATTTCATTTGACAATTAGCTGTATCTAAGAGTAACGAATAGCCGTATACTTGGAATAAACGTTGGTAAAATCGGGCCTAAATGTGTGAATTTTTATATAATGATTACAAAATCTGTGACAAATCACTGCTACACATATCAAGGCTACGTAAATATGTGCAGATATAATTCGGTAACAAGGTTAACTCATTATCAAACAGAGTGTGGATAGTGTCAATGCTAAAGGCTTAGAAAAATCTTTACATTCACTTTTACGTAATATAGGTAAGTATGCGCAATTATTATCGCAATGTGTTAAAAAAATCCTTTTGTAGGTTTCTCTAGTAGGTATCTCTATCTGCTTCTGCTCACAGTTCACGGCTGAAAGCAGGTGAATCGCTGGCAGTAGCTAGCTACGTATAATTGAGCTATCCCATTGTAGTACCTACTGTATTAAGGCACTATATAAATACCAATCAACATACATTATTGTTTTTTATTCCAACATACCGTTTGGGAGCTTGGAACTTGCCGCACCCACGGAGCTGCGCTAGTATCGATTGCGACAGCATACTCGTTAGTTATTTTGGAATTTAAGAGATACACAGTACACAAGTAATTAAGTAACCCAAATTATGCCAACCGCAACCGACATGCCTCAGCCTTTGTTATGATGGTTTATTACATAAACATTTTTCAAATAGCTCTTGTAAAATCGTATTTTAATTGTAATTTATCAATGGATAACGACTGTGTGAAGTGATTAGATGAAATATTTAACAAAAGATGTATTTTTGCACATTTTAAATCCTGAGCAATAAAAAATATTTAAAAATACGATTTTCCGTTATATAACCACCTTAATAACCAAGTCAAGAGTGAACAGGTATCTTCTAGGCAAGCATGCACCACCGTAGGCTGCGTCATCGCTTATTCAGGTGAGACAGTGGCCAAATGCCTATAAATTATTTTAAAAAAAACCTTACGTAAATGTCCTCTACAACTATATAGATACCTTATGCTTGTTTGCAGCATAGAACATAAAATAGTATTTGATTACTCACCACCGTGTCTGCTATACTTGATGGCTCCTTGTGCAGTATATCAACTAGCAGGAACTCGTTCAGCGAGCTGACACTTGCTATGAGCACTGACAGGCTCACAAGGGTCTCTCGAAGGCTGCCTAGAATAAATGATAACATTGCTAAAGTTTGACCATGTGACTGTGATTGACAGTATTGTGTGTTTACATTCGAATACCTAGAGGTCTGTGGCTGAAAAAGGTTAAGATACGCTGGTCTAGGGGATGCTTTCATCATCATCATCAACAGCCTGAAGACGTCCACTGCTGAACATAGGCCTCCCCCAGAGCGCGCCACCTTGAGCGTCTGCTCGCCTCCTGCATCCATCGGCTCCCCGCGGCTTTCACCAGATCGTCAGAGTGGGGGGTCGGCCTACGCTGCGTCTTCCGGTTCGTGGTCGCCACTCGAGAACCTTTCTTCCCCATCGGTTGTCAGTTCTACGAGCGATGTGGCCTGCCCATTGCCATTTCAACTTGCTAATTCTAAGAGCTATATAGCTATATTAGTCACTTTAGTTCTCCTGCGGATCTCCTCGTTCCGGAGCTTATCTCGCATGGAAACACCAAGCATAGCTCTTTCCATAGCTCATAGGGGATGCTTTAATACCAAATAAAATGAAATCAGTTTATTTATTGCTTATCATGTATTCTCCACATATAATATGTTTTATATTTATTAAATATTTTATGTTGAATCATGGTAATATTTTAAAATATGCAAGGTTGAATCAGTAAACCGCAATGTTATGTTAGTGACTAACATAAATGACTCATACAATGAAGGTGGAGAGTACTAGAAATAATATCATAAATAATAATTTAATTTCCATTTTATTGAATACAAGTGTGATTAAGTTAATCTACAATGCAAATAAGATGTATCGACATTCATCATCCAAACCTGTTTATAATACCAGATATAGGTCAGGCTGACCCTGTTAAGTTTTTTTTTATGTAATCGTATGACGTGACGAGTTTGTCGTTCGCCTGGTGTTAAGCACACGGCCGCCCATAACAGATTGCAGTGTCACTCGGAACTTGTCGGAACTCTAAGTTAAAGTTTCGCGTGACCTAGTGCCCTAGTAAGTACTACCATCTATAGATGGTAGTAGATCTTTGTTCAAAAAATTGAATAGATGGCAAGAAACATACATACATGGCAAAGTTGATAGGGCTACTGGAGAGGTAAAAGAGAAACACTTTTACCCAAAGAGTATGTAATGCTACTTTTACCTAAATAAATAAATAAACACTGTTTGTTTGTGTAGCATTCATTCCAAATCAGCTATCGATTTGGGTGTCATCTTTCACACAGATAAAAAATAAATATAATGTGATAGGAAATTTTACCTGGAAAATTAAGTGCCTGTTAGATAATGAATAAACAGCAGGTCCACAGGGCACCTTTAGTAATGTTATATCAACCTTGCTATATTACATTTTCTATGCAATGGCGAATGTCCCAAATTTTTACTAGCTCTATTTTTAATTTAGTTTATGAAAATATAGAGCAATCTAAGAAACTAATTTATACTTGATTGTAGTGTAGCAATTCTTCCGTGTAGCAATGAGTTACATCATCATAAAGTCAGATGAAGGTTGTTTGGAAGACAGGCTTTACTAGGTGGTAGGACTTTTCTGCAAAGTTCATCTAAGTAGGTACCACCGCTTTGCCAGTGATTCTGCCGCCAAGCAGTAGTGTGCAAGCACTACTGTGTTTAGCTTTGAAGGGCTAGTGAAATTACTGCCTAGTAATCTGATTGACGCATTGGAGGATGTTTTCAAGCTCTTGGAGTGGAAAAGATCTGGCATCAACATAAATGGCGAGTACATCACTAACCTTCGTTTTGCCGATGATATAGTCATAATGGCGGAATCGCTCGAGGACCTTAGCACCATGCTCAACGACCTCAGTAGAGTCTCCCAGCAGGTTGGTCTTAAGATGAATATGGACAAGACAAAGATCATGTCTAATGCTCATGTTCCACCTATACTGGTAATTGTTGGGAACGATACTCTCGAAGTTGTCGACAAGTATGTCTACCTAGGACAGATTGTCCAATTAGGTAGGTCCAACTTCGACAAAGAGGTGGCGCGAAGAATCCAACTCGGCTGGGCAGCGTTCGGGAAGCTTCGTCTTATCTTTTCGTCCAAAATACCGCAGAGCCTGAAAACGAAAGTTTTCAATCAGTGTGTGTTGCCAGTGATGACTTATGGAACTGAGACATGGTCTCTTACTGTTGGCCTCATTAGTAAGCTCAAAGTCGCGCAGCGAGCTATGGAGCGAGCTATGCTCGGTGTTTCCCTGCGAGATAAGCTCCGGAACGAGGAGATCCGCAGGAGAACTAAAGTGACCGATATAGCTCTTAGAGTTAGTAAGTTGAAGTGGCAATGGACAGGCCACATCGCTCGTAGAACTGACAACCGATGGGGAAGAAAGGTTCTCGAGTGGCGACCACGAACCGGAAGACGCAGCGTAGGCCGGCCCCCCACTCGGTGGACCGACGACCTGGTGAAAGCTGCGGGGAGCCGATGGATGCAGGAGGCGAGCAGCCGCTCAAGGTGGCGTGCTCTGGGGGAGGCCTATGTTCAGCAGTGGACGTCTTCAGGCTGTTAATGATGATGATGATGAATCTGATTACTAGACTGTGTGATGTCTCAGGATGACTAGTGCAGTGCAGTGTCATGTGAAACTTTATTATTTTAAAGTTCGAGTGACACAGCTACTGTTATGGGCAGCCGTGTCGCTTAACATCCGGTGAACGACTAGCTCGTCACATCATCCATCCATTCAGAAAGAAATACTGAAATACTAATAATCCATAACTATTTTTGATTTTTACGTTATAAGTAGTAATCAGTAAGCCTATTCCTTGAAACGGTTTTGTAATTACAACAAATAAAATAAAATGAACAATCTCCATTGCAAGCAAATAAATATAAAAAAACATAAATCAAATATATTTTTTTGAGTAACTTACCAACACTTGTTATACAAGACATGGGCACTCCTATGATTTTTAAATTAAATAGTGATTTAAAAGGCACCAAGTCAAACTCTAGGTCATTTGGCACTATGTTGCTAGTGCCAAGCTTATCATAGCTGCCTTCAATGCCCAGCGATTGGATCTGCGAGCAGTAATCTAACACATGGCTGAAGTCACACATTTTGTCTTCCTTTTCCGTGGATGGACATGCCATTTTTAGCCTTTTGCTTATTGCATGTAACTGTTGAATAAGAAATTCAATGTTTAATTTACAATTACATCTATGACTCTAATTGAATAATATCAAGAGAGAAGCTTTATAACTTATTTTAGACATGATTAAAAGTTGACATTTACTTTAAATCAGAGTTTGAGGTAAAATTACAGTCTAAATACAATGTAATTAAAAATATCGTAGCTATAAAAGCCTTTTGATGACTTTGTCTCTGAAAACTGTCCTGAATATATTTAATTGCTTTATTTTAAAAAACAGTGGATAAGGTGATTTACAAACCTCCAATGGAGTAAACTTGTGAGACTTCTCATTCTGTAGCAAATTATCACCCTCTAAAAACAATTTCTTTGCCAAGTCTTGTAGTAAATACAAAATGTCATACAAGTGGAAGTCCAAGAAATGAGCGAACTCGGACGGCATTGTTAGCTTCAAGTAATTGAATACATTCTTCAAATAATCATTCAATGCCTCCCGTCTTTTCTCAACGAACTTCGTCGTTTTATTTCCAATAACTTTTTTTGGTGGGAGGAGTTCCTTGGAAACTCCATGGTCAGCCACTAGTCTGTCGTGGAGCTCTACAAAATCACTGTACCGGTGATACACGTCCCACTGCACGGGCCCTACTTTTACCACGATTTTATAATACGTAACGCTATCCTTTGTTGTGGCATCTTCCACGAGCACAGAGCTATCTTCACGGTAATTCGTAAATGACGACATTTTTACAAATACGTTAGTGATGGACAAATGAGTGTGGCGCAATGAGGCAAAGTGCGCTTATTGAATTAACAAATTACGTGACGTCCGCAACCGCATTTCGTTTTTACCGTAGTGATTATATACTCTTTGTTTACAACGTACAGGTGAGGACTGAGGACGCACGTACCGTAAAACACAAGCTAGACTAGATAGACGTAAAATACAAACACATAAAAATAAAATTATGATAATAACGAATGAAATGAAAATAATGAATGTATAATAGAATGACAGTTTCAGTGTGACCATCTGTAAGTAGCGGAATCTGCCCTAAATAGGCCAGACATCTGCCAAAATTAGCCAATCAACTTAGATATCTGCCAACCCGTCTTTTATAATATTTTATATGGGAGATGGAAAATAATGAAAATGTTTTGTTCGTATGTATTTACATAGTCTTTCGAAAAACCAAGGAATTATTAAGTAGGAACCCAAAATCCATGTAGATTGTGGATGTGATGATAAACGAGGAAAATGTTAATTTACGTATAAACGTCATATTATTCAAACATTCCTCGTTTCTTATCATACATAGATTTTACGTTCATATTTCCTCTAAACATGTCTTTAATTGACGTGAGGGCAGGGAACTGCCTTTTAATTTGCTAATAAATAAAATTAACCCTAAGCTTTAATCATAGAGTTCAACGAATATCAGAATAAGGAACAGTCAGCTTAGTGACAACGACAATTCCAACTAAATGTCAAGTTAACGAATTTAGATTTACCAACATTTTAATTTTAATTCCAATAATCTGAAATCTGCCCAAATCTACTACATGTTTTAGATCGCTATATCGCTTACTTTGAACCTCAAAATGTACACTGTGGCAGATAGTGTAAGCTCCCAGATAGCAAGATCACTTGCTGCAAACTTGATTATTCTTTGATTTTAAATTGCTTTGTCATATAATATGATAAGGCAAGTTTGTGACAATAATGCTGCAATAAGGATGATGGCTTAAGTTTGTATCAAAGTTGCTCCAATCTTGAATTTTGTTTTATGTTGCAAAGATAATGTCTCAATTTTGTTTTTAACTTGCCACAAACTTGTTTTTTTTTTAAATGATGCCTACCTAATAGCTTCCATGGCAAATAAATATTTTGGACATGTTCCAAACCTGTACGCTTTGGCATTGTATTACTCACTCACAATCACAACACAACGCCAACTGGGCTACGTTCAAAACCTTTAATTACTTAATTAAGTAATTGTTTAAATGTATTTTCAACAAATCTTAAAAAAGTGTAGGGGCAAAGTGTAAAAGTGTATGTGTAGGGCAAAGACTCCTATATATACCTACACTAGACAGGACATCTCTAACTTGCACTGTCAACCACTGCAAATATGCCGGCCAGCATCTTCTCGCTCATACGATGCTCAGCACTCAAAGTGACTGCACGTGCAGCAGTGAATAGCAGTAAAAATTATGATCTGAATGTGCCATTGCACTAGCGCTGCGTGTTGGGATTGTTGGTTAGACAAATTAATCTCGTGAAGCACTGTAGCGGATTTTAGTTTAATTATACAAAAAATGGAAACTATTTGTGCTTTGAATAGCTTCTCCAGTACGTAGTATCCCTCCCTCCTCATAGTAGTCCTTTTTAGTGAGGGTCAGTTGTGTCATACAGAGTAGCACTTACCATCAGGCTAACAACCAAGTTTGCTTAGGTTTTGTTTTCTATTGTTAAATGCATGTTAAAATTCATTCGTAGTACATAAACGGGTTTGGGTAAAAGTGGCGTCGTTTTCGAAATTACTGCCCACTAATGAAACTATTACTATTTAAAGGAGCCACTAATAGTGAGCAGAATTTGTTCAAGCAGTTCCTATCTAAACCATATCGGAGCTGAGTTATTAGACTCCAAAAATCACAAAAATAATGTGAGGTTTTCCATTATTTTTCAAATAACTCTTCTAAATAATGATATTAAATGAATATTTTTTTTTAATACGAAGTGGAAACTGGTGGTGCACGTTCAGAAAAAGTTTAAAGTTGCTGCAGGTTTGATTCAAGTTTAAATTGCTATCTGGGCTGTAAGCGAACACTATCTGCCACAGTGTAAATTTGAGGGCCAAATCTGTCAGAATAGCAGAAATCTGCCACAAATGGTCACACTGTCACATCATAGCTGTTGACAGTTGACAGTGACACGACACAGACAGTTGACGCTTGACGAAGGGATGACACACAGACTACGGGATACTCGATTGTTTTTTAGTTCTCTAATCTGTGTGAGTGAGCAGGGCTAGGATGTTCCGATACCACCAAAGTATCGATACCTATCCATATGAGTAGAGTCCGCGCAACATAAGGCTGCGCGTAACTAATGGCGCTCGCGCCATGACGTGAAGTGAAGAGCTCAATGGTTAGGTGGAAACAGATTTCTGTTTATTTTATTTTTTAAATTATAGGACTAATATCATTTCTAATATCATTTATTTAGAAATAAATAATATTAGATTTCGATTTTATTAGCTGCCGATGGTATAGTAATTATTCGGCAATAGTGATTTAGTGGGGGGCGTAGGCCGGTCCCACACTCGGTGGACCGACGATCTGGTGAAAGCCGCGGGGAGCCGATGGAAGCAGGAGGCGAACAGCTGCTCAAGGGGTGGTGCGCTCTGGGGGAGGCCTATGTTCAGCAGTGGACGTCTTCAGGGTGTTGATGATGATGATGATGAGTGATTTAGTTCCGATTTTCTGTACTCTAGTACTGAAATCATTGTCCGATACTAGTCATATCGTCGCTCGTATTACTAAAGGTCCTATCTCACTTTTTGGCTGTTTTGAGTTAGGACCGCTATGTTAGTTTACGCAAAATTCTCCATCCATCTGACTAATCGTTGTACCTCTTAACATTTTGGATCACAAGATAATTAATTATTAATTAATTAATTTTTATTACAATTAAACTTCATAATATTCAATTACCTATTGCAACCTCAAAATGAGGCTGATTAAGTAGTTTTTTATTGTTAGGTACTTGGTAAAGTTATGGTGTTGTGTTGAATTAAGTACAGTATTGTAGCATTAAACTTACAAAAAAATAACTAAAAAAAAACAAACACACTAATAAAGCATTAACAACATAAATTTTGTATGTTTATTTCCATGCTTAGTCTAAAAAAGTCGTAACTAAAAACAGACCACTTATTTTAAATAAAACAAAGTTTTCACTAAGTGACCTATATGTTTTGATTAATCAAAACAAAGGTTGAAAGTTTCAACGTGTAATTAAAGTACTTGAAATTATCTACATACAAAAGCATATAAAAATAAATATGCTGAATTTGCGAGGAACGAAACTATTTGAAAGTTAGAAATGTCAAAACCTTAAAACGCGTTTTCTGAACAACGGACAAAATTGATATAGTACCTTTAGTCATACGAGCGACGATATGAGTGCCCTAAAAGTATTTTTTTGTTTATTTAAAACTGAAATAATTAACACCTTATTGCAGCAAATGTTGTTTCTTTGACTAACCTACATTTCCAAGCGTTTTGGCGCAAATAATTAGACATTCGAGCACTAGGATGCATTCAGGATATTCTTATTTGACATTATTTGATACCTAGTATGTACTTTCGTTCTGATACAAATAATTCTTACCGATATAAGTATTTTCTTTCCGATACACATATGCGACTCTGTCCCGCCCCTTATTACCTAACTCGCAACAGGTTTGCGACAGGCGTAAATCTCGCGGTGATTGCTGTCATACATCATTAGTGGTGTCGAACATTATGCTTCGCTACTGCTGTTGCTTTGCTACTGCTGTCGCATTGCTGTTGCAAATTTTACGTAATTACCCCGCCATTTTGACTTAGCAGCGCTGATTCGATGCGATACTACAAGTTTGTAGCACTTACATTCCGATATCAAGTATCCCTTAGTAGTCTGCGGTAGGTATCGAAAGAATGGTTCGATGGTTAAAGTACTTGGTATCGAAAGAAAAGTATCGAGTGAGCACTTACTCGTAAAGCGTTAGTATGGTAGTAGTAGTAGTCTTGTAGTCTGTCTGTACTTGTATCGGAACATCCCTATTTTTCAGTCAGATTTTAGTGGTGAATTTATTTATTTTCGCCACACAACAGTTTCATTATTCTGCGATTTATAAATAGTTGGTTTTAATTAAAATGCTAGAAAGTTACAATTTCGTTTAGTAATAATAGATATCGTAAATTCACAATGTTGAGCAGGTTTTCTGACGTTCTACAAACTGCGGCCGACGTCGTAAGTATTTGTCGAAGTCGAAATAGTATTTTCTGAATAAGATTACATCAAGAGTCACAGTAAGTAATTAAAACGGTTTTGATGCTCCCCAAATTTTGTAATTGCAGTTAGCACCTCCGGCAACGCGATTGGAAGACTTCGAATACCATTGGAAAATGATTTTAAACTTCTATCAAAACTATGAAGATTCTAACAAAGTTCACATTGAAGATACGAGGATACCACATCACTTGCACCAAATGCTGCAGGTTTGCATGTTGCACTGGATGAGGTTCTTCAAAACAATGTCATTGCACATGCACATTATGCGTAGTTATCCTCTGAAATTAATTACTGTAGCTGGCCTGGCACTGCTTTCTTCCTTTTTGAATTTTACATCAATATTATATTTTAAAATGGATAAACTTTAAAGGAGCACAATATATTATTTACACAGTTATCTGGTTCCCATAGTACAAGTTAGTGATGGCAGTTAATGTAATTTTGCATAAATTTTATAACCATGCGAATTCATTAGTCTTAGCATGATAATTGCTATTGCTGTGTTATTTGCTAATATGATGAAAAGGACATTGACAGGATCCGGTCCAAATACTGCCCAGTGATGAGAGTGCCTACATTACATTCTTTAAATCCATTTATAACTACACATCAAATATTTTCAAAATCTGACCATGGGTTTTTTTTAAATTATTTTTTACTATTGAATTTGGTACTATGGGACCTTACCCGACACTTAAGTATTGGGATAATAAATATTTATCTCATCATCATCATCATATTTGGAGTGAATTAATCGTTTTCCCATAAAAAAATGTATGGGATAAGTTTTTCACGATTTCTGTCATTTCTAATTTCTAGTACTCATACCTTAAACGGTCCTATACCATATTTTGATCCCTTCATGAAATAGGAACGATTGGAGTAAAAACATTTTTTTTGTGTATTTTTGGATATTTTTCGCTGACTGTACATATTTTTCCAAAATCAGTTAGTGTAGTTCAGAGTATTTCAAAACCTCATGTTTAGTCTTCTAGTAACGTTTTCCAGTAGCTATAGCGGTTAAGGTACCTGCCCTTGCTGGCCCGTTTCAAAAATCCATCTTGTATATACCAAATTTTTTTTTTACTCCATGGTCAGATTTTGAAAATATTTTGTGTATAAGTATTTATTTATGTCAGTAGTCTTAAGTGACACTCGTTTCTTTGGGCAGTATTTGGACCAAAACCCATACTAAGACTGTCAATGTCCTTTGTAATAATATTAAGTATCTTTGTATTAAATCAACCTTTGCAGTTTGCAAAACTGCTAATAATTTAAACTAATTAAACAATCACACACATTCATTCCATATACAGCACATCAAAGATATTAATTGCTTAACCTCAATTATCGCAGCACCTGCTAAGGCTGCTAAATATTCAGGGTATGCCACCTGGAACTAGTAGCTTCGCCTGTCCCCCTTCTATTGCTGTTCCTTTCATTTGTCCTTTTCCCTTTCGCTTCCCTCTTCCCATGAACAGGGTTAGGATGTAAAACTAATTAACCTGTGTGAAGTCAGGGTGGGTCAGCTAGTTTATTTATAAATGTCCCTTAAAATGAAAATAACACTTATTTCAACAATGATCAAGTTCACTTTCATTGCAATTGAACTACTTTCGCTTCACATCAAAATATGCAAATGTAAAATATTTGATGGTCACTGAATAAGAATTCTTTTATATTATACAAATGTTTTATTCATATAGCACTGCTTATTTAGTAATAAAATACTATGTTTTAGCTTATAGTTGAAGAAGAGAAAGAACAGCAAGGTGGCACTGTAGGCCCATGCCTAGAGGCATTGGTCCAGCGTTCCATATGCCTACTTGATGCATTGACGGCACTGGCGGCTGCGGACAGGCCACCCGGAGCTAGGGCTTTGGCTCTGAGTACAGGGACAGCCTTGCTGCGGCGCACTAGACAGCCATGTGTTAACAGTGCCCATGTTTATAGGCCATTGCAGGTGTGTAGTGTTATTTTTTTTTTATTTAAACGAATGACGTGACGAGCTAGTCGTTCGCCTTGTGTTAAGCGTCACGGCCGCCCATTACAGATTGCAGGGTCACTTGGAAATCTAAATTAATGTTTCGCGTGACACTGCGCACTGCGCACGTCATCCTGAGACATCACAGTCTAAAAAAGATTTGTAGACTGTAAGACCAGTTCTTAAGTCTCATTTGCCCAGTAATTTCACTAGCTATAATGCCCTTCAAACCGGAACACAGTTGTGGTTGCCAGGGCCGTAGCCAGGATTACTCTTTGGGGGGGTTCAGCTTGAATACTATAATTATGTACTCTTTATCAAATCTTCCGCAGGACTTTTGGCTTAAGATAGATTTTATACCTACTAATTTTATCAGCTCTCTATACATGTAAGTACCTAAGTGAACTGTATATGTATATTTAATATCATATTTGCCGTATTGTATTTCAGAAAACACTTGTGGCTATTATATTTATAGCCATACGTGGCATATGGTTTACTCAAACATGAATTACATGTCAGTCAAACAACAAATGCGTTTGCTACAAAACAAAATACGTACAATAAAAATATTTGAACTGCGAGCGAAGCGAGCGCGGTAATTTTTATATTTTCCGTATTGTATTTCAAAAACGCGTACGGCAATTCAAACACAACTTACATGTCAGTCAGTACAAACGCGCTTGTTAAACATAATACAGCAGCAATATTAAAGGCGCGAGCAAAGCGAGCGCGGAAATTTTTATATTTGTCGTGTTTCTTTTCAAAAAAATACGTATAGTATTTCAAACATTCTTGCTTTACCCTTGGATCGGCGCTGATTTCGGCGGGGGGCCTTTGAACCTCAACTCCCCTCCTGCCTACGGCCATGGTGGTTGCACACTACTGCCTGGCGGCAGAATAACTGGCAAGGCGGTGGTACCTACCTAGACGAACTTTGCAGAAAATGTATTTTTTATTTTTATTACAACTGGCAAGCAACAATTAGTTAATAATAATGACTCTATGACTGGATCCAACACATTTGAAACAACATGAATGTTTTATCAGTGTATTATCAAATCATGAATCTGTGTAATGGTGTTCTGTCTATCTTATCATTGAACTTGTGTTTATTTTGATTTAACTCTTAGTATTATACAATGCACTTTATGTGTAAAATGATTTTGTATGTATTTTGATAAAGGGCAATGTGGCTTTATTCTTTAAACTAACTACTACAACACTAGTGAATTAGCTACACTATGTACTACAAAGAACATTTTGATAAATGGTTTTAACATCATCTGGTTTCTATCCCGCACCAGATCATGTCAAAAGCATTTTGCTGCACCTGCACAGGAGTCAGTTTCTACACATTTGCCTAGTGCCTTGTCCAGTGCCTTTGACCAGATCGAGAGATTCTTAAAATTCTCGTATTCTCGTCTTTTCTCTATCTGAATTTTTCGGAAACGAGAACTGTGGATTTTCCGGGAATTCCCGGCACAAGTATCTCCTACATGTCAGCCGAAATTACGTCGCGTTGAAGCTCTTTTTAACTTTTGTCAAAGTTGCCACGTTCCTCCTAAATACCTTCTCATTTCTTAACTTATCTGTTTTGGTCACATTCCGTAAGAACGCGTTCAATGTATATTGCATAGCTTGTGATTGTGTTGTGACACATCGCGTGACCCGTTATAGGTGGTGGTAACTGAATGATGAGCTTTAATACTTATATAATATATCGAGGGCGTAGTGGGGAAATTAGATAACTAACAAAACCATTATCGCGAGAAAACAACGATTTAGTGTTTTTTTCGACAAATTTAGCAATAAAAGTTTTTGTAAGAGCAAAATTACCGTGGGCGTTTTTATATGTTATGTAATGGCCCAGTATACAACTTTTGAGTTCATCATGGATGCCGCAGCTCTTTACATATTTTTTTAAAAAATCTTGAAAACCTAATCTTACGTTATGAGGTAAAACTGAATTACGAGCTTTATACATTTTATGTGACTACTGAATGGCGATACTGTGAAATTATACATTATTTGGTCAGTTATTCACTTCTTCCTCTCAAGTTTTACAGCTATTATTGATGGTTAATTTCTGTTACAAAAATACCTTTTTTGGAATACTTTTGGCACGGAATAATATATTCGAGCTAGGGTAAGACCAAAAGATGCGTCGTGATTTGGGCTTTATCGTCATGTCAAAAAGTCGATTTCGCAAAACGTGTTAGTTATCTAATTTCCCCACTACGCCCTCGATATAATCAAAAGATTTAATTGTCATCAGATAATAAAATAACCGACCAAGCGCGAATCGGACTCGCGCACGAAGGGTTCCGTACCACTGTCTATCCCTGCTATCTAGTACTGAGTAGTACCTACTATTTAAAGCAGCGCCATCTATGACTCATCTGACAAACGAGCAAAAAAATCAGGTTTGTTGTATGGGAGCCCCTTAAATATTTATTTTATTCTGTTTTTTAATATTTGTTGTTATAGCGGCAGTAGAACTACATCATCTGTGAAAATTTCAACTGTCTAAATATCACGGTTCATGAGATACAGCCTGGTGACAGACAGACAGCGGAGCTTTAGTAATAGGGTCAGTTTCATTGGTACGGAACCCGAAAAATGGATATAATATACTTTACTTTTACATATTTTGAAATGGGCCCTTTTGAATCCATTTTGTAATGGGTGCACCAAAAAGTCCACAATTTGGCTCGTTATATTGTGTGTCATGCCGAATACTACGACTGTTAAATCTGCCGCCGGCGACGTACTTTCGGCAGATGTGTGATACTTACTTAGGTTTTTCCAGAACCTAGGCTTCCTGCTAGGTTTAGGATACCAGAGCAACACAAACAGACACCGATCTCGATGCGCTTTCGTAATGTAGGTTAGCTCTATCAAAGGCTCAAGTCAAAACTTGCAAGTATTCAGCTCTTGAACTGGCCAGGCCAGGCCAGGCCTGTTATAATAAGTAAGTACCCATCCGAATGGAAAACGTCGAGGGTGACTCCTATACCTAAGGACGGTTCTCGACATAAGGTGGAAAACTATAGGCCTATAGCTGTTCTGGCAGCATTCGGCAAAGTTTTAGAGTCTATTCTCAATGGTCACATCACCAGGCAGGTCAATGCACAGCTTACCAACGCTCAGCACGGGTTCAGAGCGGGTCGGTCCACAGCCACTAATCATATAAATTTTGTAGACTACGCCACTATTGAAATGGATCAGAACAAGCAGGTAGATGCAGCGTATTTCGATTTTAAAAAAGCATTTGATCGCGTTCACAATGACGTGTTACTTAATAAATTTTCGGCCATAGGTTTCACTCCAAAATTACTAAAATTTTTTGCTAATTATTTCTCTGACAGAGTCCAGTACGTTCAGTTATTTGGCTACCGCTCAGAATCGTATGTGACCTGTTCTGGTGTGAGCCAAGGTAGCACGCTTGGGCCTACCCAATTTTTAATAATGATCAACGACTTACCGAATGTCGTCAGGTCAGCTAGGTGCCTTATGTTTGCCGACGATTTGAAATTATTCTTAGGTGTAGCAAATGTCGTCGACTGCGAGGCGTTACAGAGGGACATAGATAGTGTTGTTGCATGGAGTGTACGCAATCAACTAGACTTCAATATATATAAGTGCAAAACTATCACTTTTACTCGTTCCCGGTCGCCTATTTTGCACCCCTACACTATTTGTGATGTTCCTCTTGAGCGTGTGACGCGGATTAGGGACCTAGGCCTAAAATTGGACACAGAGTTGACCTTTAATGAGCATATCGTTGACGGGTGCAGCCGGGCTTGTAAGTCTCTTGGTTTTGTCATGAGGCAGACATACCGATTCAATGATAGAAGCACTATATTAACATTGTATTACGCATTTGTGAGAAGTAAATTAGAGTACAACTCGATTATTTGGGACCCTCATGAACTAAAGTATAAACTGATGGTGGAGAAAGTACAAAAAAAGTTTGCTCGATTTTTGTACAAAAAGCTATATGGATATTATCCATACCTATATCCGTCCCTATTTGTGGCAGGAATGGTGGGTATCAACACTCTGGAGTTGAGGCGCAAGTGTTCAATCCTGATCCACTATTTCTTGCTCCTCAACAATAGGGTTGATGATCCCACTACCCTGTCGCGATGCGGCTTATTTGCGCCGGACCTAGTGCGGCGGGCGCGCGCCTGCTGCGCTCGCCCTCTGTTGGCGACTCGGCCGGTGCGCACGCAGACTGCTCAGTTCGCGCCCACAGCCCAAGCCGCTACTCTACTCAACGCCTTGATTGCTTGGGATCGGGATGTCGATATGTTTTTCACTAATTTTAATTATTTTTTAAATCTGTGTGTGGAATTTTTAGGTTAATAGTTATAAGTTAAAGAATGTTATGTTTAAGTGGCTTTTTGTGTGTGTTGGCATCGCTGTAAGCACAATTAGCATTTTAAATAAAATAAATAAAATAAATAAATAAATAAATAAATAATGTTTTGGGGTCTTTTGCAGCCGATTGCTTTATTCACCGCGTAATTACCAATAACTAGCCCTTCATTTGTTTACAGCGCATGCTGATCCAATGCAACGAGAACCCTGCCTCCCCAACAGAGAAAGAAGAGGTAGAACTACTCCTCACACTTTGTGGCCTCGTTAGGAAAGAGCCAGGCCTCGCCAACATCTTCACCACTCCTTTTGTAGAAGACAAGACTTCACTACTCAGTATACCCGAGGACATACAAAAGCTAATACCTATCAAAGCAAAAAAGCAAACTCCAAAGAAGAACCCTTTATTTGAAGTTGATCTACCTCCGAACCCGTTGCAAAGTGTATCAATAATTAGGACCAATTCGAGAGATGATTACAATAATCCCACATCAAGTAGTTCAGTTGCTGATGATAATGCTTCGTGTAGAAGTCAGAAGACTGTCTATGATGATAATGATAAGTTTCTGCTGATTGATTTGCTGCTGTCTTATTTGAATAGTGCGGTGAGTGTTCTGCTTTAACCGGGTTTCCTTTTTACACAAAACTGGCCTTGCATCGCGCTTTACTCGTCGCTTAAGGTCTCTTTTCAACGCACGGCGGCGAACTGTGTACATTGCACCTAATATAAGCGGACCAATTTTGAAAAGCTGGTGCCATATTTAATATTTTCCCACATTTATTTACATATATTGTTTTCAAACTCAAATATTTGAATGATATTTCAGGACAACCAAGTGGTTCTACGCGCGTGCGAAGGCATAATGATAGTGTCGTCGTTGCCGGAAGATGACATCGCGAACCTAGTGACGTCATGCAGCCCCGCCTGCGAGGCCATCATAGACAAGCTTGCAGCGAAGTACAAGAGTCTACCAGCCAACATCGACCCCAGTGACGTTGACCATCTCAACATCACTTGGGCGTGAGTTTAGAGTAGTTGGCAGCGGCCAACTCAAGAATTTAACTTACATAGTAACTATTATCTAATATATAGTTCAGCTTTAATAAATATAAGCTATGTGATGTGTGAATGTGTGTTAAGAATGTGTGTGCGAATGTGATGTGTGCATTTGAGAGGCTTTAATAGTGTGACATTTGTGTGTTTGAGATGCTGCAAGGGTGTGTCACGTGTGTGTTTGAGAGGCTGCAAGGGTGTGTGATGTATGTGTTTGGGAGGCTGCAAGGTTGCGTGATGTGTGTGTTTGAGAGGTTGCACGGGTTAGTATAAAACTGGTTGTTTAAGGAACTGAATGTTTATTAAGTGATAGAAAGTCTAATTTAAGTTTCTAAAATTCAGGGAAACAAATCTAAAACAGGTACTTAAGTTGTTATAATTTGCAGGTATGTGGCGCAAGATTTCGGTGACAAATCTTACAACAAGTTCCACGGATACCGAGAGCTGACGAGCTTCTTCTCCTGGCTCGACTATTGTGATACTTTAATGAAGGTATATACAAAAGTTATTTTATAATTACCCATGTGTAAAAGATAGGTAGATATGGTCCAATCTATTGACTTCCTAGAGTATGTCTAGTCTTCTCGATTCTCTTGTCCCAGCAACGGCTTATGCAGGCTTGCACCCCGTCCGGTATCGCTGTAAAGGTCGGTAGAGACCAACAGCATTAGCCCGCTAAAAAAGCGCAACAAGCTATGGAGAAAGCTATCTATGCTCGGGGTTTTCTTACAGTAATTAAATTTTGAAAGGTTAACCCATTCAGTGTCCCCCTCCAGGAAGGTTCACCTTACCCGCATTCGCGGGCCCGATGGCCCACCTGGAGGGTCCTTATTAAAAATATGGTTTTCATCGTAAATACACTTTAATAAAATTAGAAATTTTTTACTTTTGCCAAAGTATCATCTTTATAACACATATTAGGTTGGGGAAAAAGTTTCTTCGCATTTTTTAAGAAAATTCAAAACATTTTTTAATATAGTTTCATCATCATCATCAACAGCCTGAAGACGTCCACTGCTGAACATAGGCCTCCCCCAGAGCACGCCACCTTGAGCGGCTGCTCGCCTCCTGCATCCATCGGCTCCCCGCGGCTTTCACCAGGTCGTCGGTCCACCGAGTGGGGGGCCGGCCTACGCTGCGTCTTCCGGTTCGTGGTCGCCACTCGAGAACCTTTCTTCCCCATCGGTTGTCAGTTCTACGAGCGATGTGGCCTGCCCATTGCCACTTCAACTTACTAACTCTAAGAGCTATATCGGTCACTTTAGTTCTCCTGCGGATCTCCTCGTTCCGGAGCTTATCTCGCAGGGAAACACCGAGCATAGCTCTCTCCATAGCTCGCTGCGCGACTTTGAGCTTACTAATGAGGCCAACAGTAAGAGACCATGTCTCAGTTCCATAAGTCATCACTGGCAACACACACTGATTGAAAACTTTCGTTTTCAGGCTCTGCGGTATTTTGGACGAAAAGATAGGACGAAGCTTCCCGAACGCTGCCCAGCCGAGTTGGATTCTTCGCGCCACCTCTTTGTCGAAGTTGGACCTACCTAATTGGACAATCTGTCCTAGGTAGACATACTTGTCGACAACTTCGAGAGTATCGTTCCCAACAATTACCGGTATAGGTGGAACATGAGCATTAGACATGATCTTTGTCTTGTCCATATTCATCTTAAGACCAACCTGCTGGGAGACTCTACTGAGGTCGTTGAGCATGGTGCTAAGGTCCTCGAGCGATTCCGCCATTATGACTATATCATCGGCAAAACGAAGGTTAGTGATGTACTCGCCATTTATGTTGATGCCAGATCTTTTCCACTCCAAGAGCTTGAAAACATCCTCCAATGCGTTTGTGAACAGTTTCGGAGAAATAACGTCTCCCTGTCTCACGCCTCTTTGCAATGGAATTTGTTCCGTACTCTGGTCCTGTAGTCGGACTGACATAGTGGCCTTACTGTACAAACCCTTCAAAACTTCGATATACCTATAGTCAATTTGGCATCGCTGCAAGGACTGCAGCACCGCCCAAGTCTCGATTGAATCGAAGGCTTTCTCATAGTCCACAAACGCTAGGCATAACGGCCGATTATACTCTTCGGTCTTCTGTATAATCTGGCGCAGCGTATGGATGTGGTCTATGGTGCTAAAGCCTTTTCGGAAACCGGCTTGTTCGGGAGGCTGGAATTCATCAAACCTGCGTGCGAGACGATTCGTAATGACTCTCGAAAACAGCTTATACACATGACTCAAGAGCGAGATGGGCCTATAGTTCTTCAATAAGGTGTTATCGCCTTTTTTAAAGAAGAGCACCACCACGCTCTTGTGCCATGCCTCTGGCGTTGTACCTTCAAGGATGACAGAATTAAATAACTTCTGGAGGACTAAAAGTACCGGTCTACCACCCGCTCTCAGAAGTTCAGTCGTAATTCCATCTTCACCTGGTGCCTTGTTGTTTTTAAGCTGTTTGAGGGCCATTCTAATCTCGTACAGGCTGACGTCCGGGATATCTTCGGTATAGTGTCGGACTAACTTGGCTCTGATGTCCTGAGCTGTGTTAGTAGCGGGCTTACGTGTCGAGGTGTATAACTGTCCATAGAAGTTCTCGATCTCTCTCAGAATCTCAGGCTTGGATGAAATGACGCTACCATTTTCGGTCTTCAGTTTTGTCATTTGGTGTTGCCCAATAGACGAATCCTTTGCGAACACTTTAGAGCCTTGGTTCCGCTCAATTGCGGCCTCAATACGTGAAGTACTAAGAGCACGCAAGTCGTGTCGCAAGGAACTCCAGATTCGTCTATTGAGTTCACCGTAGGCTGACATATCAACTGAAGACTGCATATAGTTTATTTACATTTAACTAAAGTATGTAGGTACCATTTTGTTCGATAACTTTTTGCCATCTTGTAGGTAGGGGCATGATCCCATTGCTATAGAAATTTTGGGGCTTCTGATCAAAAAACCGCGACAAGTAGTTTTGGCAGTCATCTCGTGATGTTAACCTGACACTGCCTAAAGAATTCTGAAGAGACCGAAACAGATGGAAATCTGAAGGTGCAAGGTCAGAACTATACGGCGGATGCATTATCACCTCCCAGCCAAAATCTATTAATTTTTGAGTGGCTAAACATGTGTGAGGTCTAGCGTTATCATGATGAAAAACCACACCCCTTCTGTTGATTAATTCCGGTCGCTCTCTCTCAACTTCTTGCTTTAACCTCATCAGTTGTTCGCAGTAGAGTTCAGAATCGATGGTCCTGCCTGGTGGTAACAGCTCATAATGAATAATGCCCTTCCAATCCCACCACACACACAGCATCACTTTGTTGCGATTTAACCCGGGTTTCGCCACAGTCTGTGAAGCCTGACCGGCCTTTGACCACGACCTTTTTCGCACGTTCTTGTCGTACGTGATCCACTTTTCATCACCAGTTATCAGCTTCCTCAGAAATGGTTCGGTTTCATTACGTCGTAATAAAGAATCACAATTGAGTACACGGTTCATTAGGTTTCTTTCAGTGAGCTTGTGAGGTACCCAAATATCAAGCTTTTTTTGTGTACCCAGTTTTTTTCAAATGCGCCAAAACTTTTTTGTGGTCAATTCCCAGTTCTTCAGCTACGTCGTAACTACTGATATGCCGTTCTTGCTCCACTTTTTCAAAAATGGCATCCGTTTAATCCGTAATAGGGCGACCAGAGCGAGGTGCATCTTTGACATCAAAATTTCCGGATTGAAAATGCTTAAACCAAGTTTGTGCTACTCTCACAGAAACTGCACTAGGTCCATAAACATCGCAAATTTTTGCGTTGCATTTTTACATTTTTTGTAGTAAAATTTTAAAATGTATCGAGTTTCTTCATTAGATTCACTCATCTTCACAGTACGAAAAACAAATGAAAATCACACATTTTCCTAATTTGAATATGGAATTATCTTCTTTAAAATTTAAACTTTTAATGATACCAAAATCAACCAGATACAAATAGTATAGCCAAAGAGATTTTATTACAAGTTCATACTTACTATAATGCGAAAAGACTTTTTCCCCAAGCTAATATTTACGACGTATTTGTGCGTAAAAGCAAGTATTTTATATTACGAGCATATGCTATGTTCCGCGGACCCTCCTCGTGGGCTCACTCTGGTGCATCTGTAATGCTGAGGACCCCGCGCGCTCGAGTCTGGTGAAATGTATGGCGGCATAGGGCTCTATGAACGGGGGAAGACGCGAATGCGTTTTAATATTCATATTCATATATTCTGTTTCCACATGTGCATATTGATCTTACATTAGACATAAGTCCTAATTATATTATTAGATAACAACATGGACCCTGCTGGGCACTACAGATTATATTGTGAGGGTAGGATTACTAAAATTAAGTATAGCTTGAGATTTAGATACATACCTACCAATTTTACAATTCAACTGATCGAAAGGTTTACGTTTTATTTTTATCATCATAAAATTCTTGCAAAGAATAGTAGCATTTCTTAACGAGATATAACTTCAAATGGGTTAAAAAAGGCACATTCGTTTTGTATTTCTTTTAGACGTGGGGGAATATGATTATAGATTTTAATGCATATAACATGAGTACTCGTACAGTGCATTTTTAGTTTTAGTTAGGGAGGGCTAACCTGTCTTTATATCTAAGATTAAACGCACCTAAATAGATATCTTTCAAAGTTTAAAAAAATTGGGGGTATTTTTTAACAAATTTGCAAATTTTTAATATATAAATGGAGGTTAAAGTTAGCCAATTTAGTTTAGGAAAAATAGGAACAAATACGTCGCAAATACGTTATTCCCCGTGTCGGTCGTTCAGGAATGCCACCCGACGATAGCGGCGCACCTGTCGCGAACGTTCCGGCAGAACTTCCTGGAAGGTTCGTGCGAGTGCGGAGTGGCCACCGCGCCGCACGCCGCGCTCGTCGCCGCCGTGCTCGCCAAGTGCCTGCGAGCGCTGGACTCCACGCAGCTTGTGCACGGTGCGTCCCACTGTCCACACTAAATGGTATCGTTCTTATTAAACAGCATCCCGTTGTCTATGAAACAGCATCCCCTTGTCCGTGAAACAGCATCCCCTTGTCTGTGAAACAGCATCCCCTTGTCCGTGAAACAGCATCCCCTTGTCCGTGAAACAGCATCCCCTTGTCCGTGAAACAGCATCCCCTTGTCCGTGAAACAGCATTCCGTTGTCCATTAAACAGCATTCCGTTGTCCATTAAACAGCATCCCGTTGTCCATGAATCAGCATTCCGTTGTCTATGAAACAGCATTCTCTTTGTCCACGAAACAGCATTCCAAAGTCCCCATCAGACTGTCCTCATTAAATAGCAATAACTGCAATTTGCTGTGGGGCAGTAAGGCTGTTTAATGAGGACTGTCCACTAAACAGCATTCCACTGTCCATTAAACAGCATTCTACTGTCATTAAACAGCATTCTACTGTTATTAAACAGCAATCTACTGTTCATTAAATAGCATCTTCCTGTTCCCACAGAGATGTCTAGTTGGGTGGTAGGCGAGGGTGGTTGCGGCGAGTGGCCGCTACTGTTGTCGCTCGTCAACAACTGCCTCACCGACTCCGCCGACCTCACGCTAGAGACGCTTAAGTTCTTCGAGGTAATTACAACAACTACGGAAAAAATACATTTATTTCAGACAATTTTTCTCGTGAAACAATAAATATTAAAATTGAAATGCTTTATTCTTTCCCTGATCGCGTAATAGACGTAGAAACAAAACTTTTAGTCCAAAAGAGGAATCCCAACTATGTAGGTATGGATGTTTTATTATCAAGAAACGTGCTAATTTAAACCATATATCCTTTTCCACAGGGTTTAATAGAGAAGGGCACTGAGAGCAGTATCCATCGACTAGTGCTGTCACGTGTCCTCTCTCGGGGGTACTATTCGCCACAGCCGCCGCCTGAAGATGACGAGCGAGACAGACTGAATGACCTGCCACTATGGAGAGAGCGAGAGAGAAATAGGTGAGGGCTCATTTTACCTTACCATTTTTTTACCCATGAAGGTTCTTTCAAGGTGGCGATTCCTGGGAAGTAATGACATATATATGGCAAACTTATAAAAAAGGTTGGATTTGATAAACGGCTTCATATTTTAAAGTAATGTCTTTAACTCATACTACATTACCAGTACCTTGTTCGAAATGATGCTCAATATTTTTTTCAACACAAAGCCCCCTAGCTCAGTTATTTACACAACATTATGTTCTTGAGACGTTATGTATTGTAAACAATGGCCATCATATTGAAAAATTAATGGTAGGTACCAAATGAAAAATTCAGCCTGCATATGCTTTCATAGTGTAATTTCTCGCTGATACATGTAAACAAGTGCAACGTTTGCACAGAGAGGCGATGCAGCAGCTGCAACATGAAGAGCACGTGTCGGAACAGATCAGCGACATCTTACAACACGAGGGCGTGCCGCCTCCCGTCTCGCCGCACAACATACATCGCGTCATTAACAGGTACGCTCATACACACTCACATACACACATCTTCTGTCTCTCTATAGGATTACATACACACTCTATTACACATCCTTTCTATCTGTGGGTTGTCTGAAAGAGAAGAGATGACCGCCAAATAATATACATGGCGTTAATAAAAGGTACGCACATACACACTTTCACATTCACACTCTTTCTTTCGCTCTCTAATTGCGTCATTAACAAGTCAACTTACATACACATTCTCACATACGCATATCCTTTCTCTCACTGGGTTGTCTGAAATAGATGACCGCCACATAACATATATCGCGTCATTAACAGGTACGCACATACACACAATCACACATCATAGACTCTCTCTCTCTCTCTCTCTCTCTCTCTCTCTCTCTGGGTTGTCTGAAAGAGCGTTCGCCCATTGTGTATGAAACTGCTTTAAGCGATAATACTGTCGACTGTCACCTATGAAATTCGCAATAACAAATGCACAATCTCTCTTTCTCTATCTGGGTTGTCTGGATGAGACCACCCATTGTGACATTTATGAGATTCGCACTAACACACATACACACACTTTTTGCAAACATCTACCCTTCTGTCTCAAATACACACTCGAACTCCAACACAACTTTTTTTTGCGAATGACGTTTTATGTGCTAGTTGTTTGCCTGAAAACGTCACGGCTGCTAACATAAAATTTAACCTTGACCTTAATAATAATATAACCGGAGAATTTGACCTCTTTTTCTTTCTCATACAAATATTTGGCAGCTGGATACTTGGGTTGTATTTGATACAAAACAAATCCTTATTCATATCTAATTGATTATCATTAAGATGCGCGGGCACTAATTTAAACGGCCATTGTAAAAATGCTTTATAAAAAGATGTTGCTAGTAAAAAAACGATAATTTTGGTTCCGGGTCCCGCTTGCTTTTTAACAAATTGAAATTACGTTCTAGGCGGCTTGTGCAGCTAAAATCCCGCATCGAGGAAATCATGGCAACTACCCAATGTGACAACTGACGCTTTACCAACGAATACTGACCACAGATAATATAAACAATTAATTCAAAGTGATCTCTAATAATGTTCGGTTTCATGTACAACAGTAAATATTCGTATATGACTTAAATTTTTATTAAATATCATAATTTTAATATTGCTAAGTTAGGCAGACATAGATAATATCAAAATTTTACAAAAGATAATTTTATGTTCTGTAATTTTTTGAATTGACGTGTTTTTTGTTTCAAATTTGTTTCGGTGTGTTTCGACTGTAAACTTGAGAACCAATTTCCAATCGCCGCGCGCCGTAACGTGAGGCCACCTTCGGCCATATTTTAATTTGACGCTAAATAGCTAGTGAAATGTGGTTAAATGCTACACTGTCTTGCATAAAAAAGGTGTATTTTTACAAAAAAGACCAAACAACGTTGAGGCTAAATATAACACAAATTGTAATGACTAAAACTAAATTAAATCTAAACTAAAATAAGCTATCCATTTTTTAAATGTTATTATCGACAAACAAGCGTACGGCCCGTCTGATGGAAAACGGTAACCGCAGTCTATGGACATCTGCAACACTAGGGGCGCTATCGACGCGTTGCCAGCTCAGTAAAGCTTTTTTTGAAGAATGAACGCTTGAAGCGAGTCGTGCGAGATTTCCATTCAATTTGAATCTAAAACTATACATAACTAAATTAATGATTAAAAAACCGCGTTTAAATTAAATCGCTGTCTGCGGGTATGGTGCTCAAAAAGCTAGCAACATTACCTAGTTGAATGGCCAAACTTAGTCTTTGGCTGAGGTAATAAAGATAAACAAGATCACCTGTAAAAAAACTTGTAAAAATTAAACAAATTGTTTTGAATAATTTGGAAAAAATACATATGTTATAAAACTAAGAAACCGAGTATTATTAAAGTTATCAATGACTAATTGGTGTAAGGATTTCTAAATTTCGTACAAATAAATAGGCCATTTATTAGGAATTTTAAACTAAGTTAATTTTATTGTAAATATTTTATAAGGGTAACTTAAAATGTAAATAATTGCTCAGAGTATTTTTTTGCCCATAATTAGCAGATTAAATTTTATTTATTGTTTATTGAGATTAGTTTAATTTATTATACTTGAATAAGGTAACCTAAATAATAGAATACATTTAGTACGTATTAAAATGCCCACAGTAGCAATGTTATGTCGCAAGTTCCGTGGGAATCCATTAAATACCAGGTGACACCACGGGTGCCACTAGTTTATCAACAGTAACAGGGTATATTCACAAAATTCGGTACGCATTAAGCACTATAGAATAGTATATATAAAGAGTTCCTTTAATATAATAACAAGCACAGTTAAAAATAGTAAAATTATTATTAGTTGTAGTCTAGATTCAGAAAAAAGTTTAGTTTCCTGTCACAGCCGTTAACCTACCATGTAAGATGGAACTGTTAGCTTCCATAATATTAGCTAGCTAAACCATAAACCCAAAAGCTTAGAGTCAGATTCAAACTCAATGGCGGCCGTGAAGTACGCTGCAAGCCTCCGCGCGCTGCGGTCGTCGCTTACCTCGGCCCGCGCTCATTACACATACTTCTCATTTTTGCTACTGCGCAGCGTTTCGCTCTGACTTCACGGCTGTCATTGAATTTGAATCGCACTATAACGTGCCTAAATAATTTTAAAATGTCCGCCAGAAAATAACCCTTAAATAGCTATGAACACTGTCAATTAAATTACTTTCAAACAAAAATATCAATATCGGTTCATCCGTTTGGAAACTAAGATGCCACAACAGACACATAGATACACACCTCTATTTGTGTGGGGGGTTAAAAATATCAACATTTAAAATAGAGATAAACATCATATTCAACTGAAAAATAATCGTAGAAAGGGCAATCTATCATATTTATTTATTAGGTGTACATACATAAGTAGGTTACGTTAGCTAAATATGCCATGAAGATTATAAACTTCCAGCTGTCTTTATTAAGGTTGCATATTCCTGGATTCTATGTCTCGCTCGCGAATTGCGACATTTTTGAAAGTATTAAATGCTAAAAATTATTTACAAATAATCTGTCCATAGAAAAACCTTAAAAATATCACAAATGTTCAACAAAAAAGGTGTTTCTATGGTCAGATTTTTCGTAAGTAAACTCTACTATTTAAGTGCCTATACAACGCCAAAATGCTTAAAATGGCTTAGCATGAGGCAATGTCCTGTCAACAATATTGCAACAATGACTTTGAAATTAATATATAGTAAAGTTCGGGATTAATGCTAATGCTTACTGAAAACACAAATTATTAAACTTTCCTAGATAGAAAAAATTTACAAAGTTACCTCCAAACCGTACAAATAAACAGCGATTATTCAATAAATACTTTAAATAAGGTCATGAAACTTAGTGTAGAAGTTGAACTAAATATAACGGAGGGCTTATGTATAGCGGATTTTTAAAATACTTATTATATTCAGTGTAATAATAAATTACCTAAATTATTGCGCGTTGGAACCGTTCTAACTTAGACCGCCCCTGCCGCTCGGCCCCCGACTCATCCCCGCTTTGACCCAGTACTATATATATCTATTCCGTGGCTTTGGCTTGGCCTAGCATAAGCCCTTAATACCTACAAAAATATCGCAATTCGCGAGCGAGATTGAAGATTCCAGGAATATACGAGCCTTAACATGTTTTCCAATATGTTGTGACGTTATTATAAATCTGATCCGTAAGATCTGTGATGTTTTACAATTAATTTAAGCGTATATTTTGTTACGTTATACATTAAAGCGTTTTGCAAGCATTTTGTAGTTTTTATTTTACGCCACTTCTATGTTGGACAGACCTAAATCAAATTTAGGTTTATTGGTACTTGGGTTCACATTACATCCTCAGGCTCTAAAGTGTTTTCCACTAGTTAGGGTTCTTTGAAACTGTAACCGATTTATGTCATTACATTAATTTAAACCTATGCGTAAAATATGATAAGAAACATATTTACTACCAAATTACAAAGTTTCAATTCTTAATCAAAAGTTCATATTCAAAAATTATCAAAATACCCTTGGTGGAGGGGAATGTACCCAGAACGCTGGCGGCATTGCCAGAAGGCTGGCTCTTATTTTGCACAAAAAAATCAGCATTGCTATGGTAATATGGCGCTGTATGCAGCGTGGCAATGCAGCCAGCGTTCTGGGACCATTCCCCTCCACCAAGGGTCTTTTTGGTAATTTTTGAATGTGAACTTTTGATTAAGAATTGAAACTTTGTAATTTGTAATATGCATGTATGATGGATGCAGGAGGCGAGCAGCCGCTCAAGGTGGCGTGCTCTGGGGGAGGCCTATGTTCAGCAGTGGACGTTTTCAGGCTGTTAATGATGATGATGATGATGAATTTGTAATAAATAAACATATCATATAGAAACATATTACAATACAATAATAGTATCATTTTGGTTCTATCGAAATATGAACCAGTCACATGCAGCTAGTAATATCCAAGTGCGTGTTGTCGTATATGGCCCGTAATACACACCGACGCTCAATTTGTTTATCGCCACTCAAAATCAGGATTTCATTAATTTAACTTGTCAATGAAATTTTGATTTGAGCTCTGATCGTTGATTGAGGTTGGTTCTGTAGTACGGCTAGGTTAGCTCCACAGATCACAGAAACTAGATGTCTATGCTAAGAGCTCTTAAGAGAAGCGTATACCCGTATACCTACCCCTTGTCCATACAAAAAGCGCCAACGCTTTTCCACCTCTAAATGTTATCCGATTTTGATGATTTTTTTATATGTTGACTACCCAGTAAAAAACTATGCTCGGACGTCTTCCTTTTTTAAGTTTTTACAATATCTTCGTATTTATCGTATCGTATTTATAGCGTCCTGACATATGAATATGTTATTGCCGTCGCTCCGCTCTCCACACGTATGATGGAGACACTGGAGCCCATGAGTGAATTTACCTACATTTTAGCGTTTCGGGCGCCAACGGTTTTCACCGTCTAAAACTTAACAAATACTTTCGGTTTAGGTGTCAATCGGTTGGCAAAATTATAATCTATGCTTGTACGTCTTGATTTTTTTGAAAATATGTTTCTTGTTCTAGTTACAACTACTTTTCTTCGTCATAATTTTGACGCCGAAAATTCGTAACATTAGGTGGCTGCAAATACGGAGATATCGTAAAAACTTAAAAAGGAAGATGTACGAGCACAAAAAAACATTAAGATCGGATAACATTTAGAGGTGGAAAAGCGTTGGCACTTCTTGTATGGACAAGAGGAGGGGTGTACGCTTCTTTAATTGGCTTCCTAGTGCATACTTTAAATTTCTACGACGTAACAAAGCTGTTGGTCTTCCTAACCATAAATAAAGTAATAAGTAATAAACTAGTGCAGTAATCATGTAGTGTGATGGTCCCCCGTTGTCTTGCAGTTTCCTGCTGCTACTGCCGCGCGCGATACTGTCGGACCCGGTCGGCGCCGACTACGAGCATTACATACACGACGCGCATAGGCATTATCAGGTATACATTATAACAACACCTGTCATCAAAACTGATCATTTCATAAAGCACTTTATAAATTTTTATTGAAATTCGGGTCTATAAACGCTATGTCGGACAGTCGGCGTCAGTCTTCCCATGAGGATTCTGACGCTTTTTGTACAGCGAAAACTCGATGTCAACCATGGTACTACGGTACGCGTATAGTATTATATAATCTGTGACCCATGGATATGGTTGAAACTTTTCGTATAGAAAAATTTTTCTTCAAAAAAGTTTAGGTTTCAGTATATTTAAATTCAAATTTTGTTGTGTAAATCTATGAGCTACTATACCCAGTTTTGCTTTACAATTTGATTTATACAGAGGACGCAAGATACGGGGGATTTATTACCACAAATGTATGACTGTCACTTTTCCTTATCCTGATTAGAGCTTTGAACATAAGCAAAGTTATTAATAATCGTACACTCGAGAGCCGATCTTTCAATTGCAGGATAAATTTCTAAAAGTAAGATAGTCCTTAGAACACTGGAACCTTATAATAAGGTTATCTATTATATCGGGCCTATAGTTATTAAAAAAACTGACGACCTATTGAAAGAACGGGCCTTATTTTAACTACTGATTTAGTTATAAATACCAGTAATGCCGGTAACTTATCCCTAGAAGTTAGATTTATTTGTCTATAGCTTTCATGAGTTTGGATGAAATTTTTCACTCTGGTTGCTTACGTTACTGAGACCAACTTTTTTTTTTTTTTTTTTATGCGAATAAATGACGTGACGAGCTAGTCGTTCACCAGATGTTAAGCGACACGGCCGCCCATAACAGTTGCAGTGTCACTCGGAACTTTACAAAATAAAGTTTCGCGTGACACTGCACTGCGCACGTCATCCTGAGACATCACACAGTCTAGTAATCAGATTACTAGACTGAGTGATCAGATCATAATGTCTCATTTGCCCAGTAATTTCACTTAGGATACTCTTCCCCGAAAATTTAAAAGTTCCTATGGGAAACTGCTCAATTGCAAGCGCAAGCCTCTAGTGAGACAATTAAATCTCTTTTTGCTCATACTGAGAACTATCACGCATTATAATTTCCAGTTATGGCTAGACATAACTTCGTCATTCAACTGGCCCACGGAGCCGTGGGTCGACACGGCTGCCAGTTCCACTCACAGCTACGACAGCCGGCCCGAAGCAGACTTACACCTCGACCAAATATTACCCACCAAACCTGAAGACGACCACCACTTCACACAAAAACTAGTCCTTCGAACGCGAGACTTAACCTCGCAAGTATCCGAAGAAGAGTTCGACGAAGGACCATTCTTTAAGATGATCTTCAAACTATTGGGGAACATGCCCTCGCAGCCTTATCAAGTGAATTTGCACCTTACGTCCATAATTTCAAAGTTGGCTTTGATGCCCCACCCGATTTTGCACGAGTATTTGTTAAACCCGATGTTGCCGACGGCGAAAAAGACGCCGACGTTGTTTAAAGTATTGCAAGATGTAGCGAGGCGACTCACGATAGAGATACCGCGGATAAGGAATTATAAGAAGGTCATTGAGAATATAAGGCTGCAGCTGATGAGTGAAGATCCAAGTTACGATGAGAGGTAAGCATTGCGATTTGTCTCTTAACGCCTCTGACCTTAAAGATGATTTTAAAGTTCACTCTCAACAAATGTGGTAGTAACGCTGTTTTGCAGGTATATAGGTGTGTTACGCGGGGAATTCAGTTAAACAAGTGACATATTACAAACTTGTTGTCCGTGGGTTTTGAAAGGGGGTTGAGGTTTTTTTAATTTAGAGCCAAAATGCTTGTATAATCGATGATAATCGCTACGATGAAATATAGGGTAGATCCATGATCGGCGCCTCGAAAACAGCACCGTTTACCGGCACGCTCTCAGTCGCGTGTGAACGCGCTTAATGATAGTGATGTAACTCACATATTATTGTTTTACAACGCTATTACAGGGTGCTATGGTTCATTATTAAAATGAAACAACCGCTTGTGGACTATTTTATATTAGCTGCAGAGGTATATATATCTGTGTAAGTAAGCATTGGCGCGGGGACACTTTTGAGGTTTGATTTTCATAGAGACTGTATCTATTCTATAGTATATTTGATTTAAGGATAATCGAGTGTTTTTTTCAGCGGTGATCATAACCAACTGGTTGAGAGCTTGATAGTTCTCGAAGAGTTCTGCAAGGAACTGGCGGCGATCGCCTTCGTCAAGTACCAGCATTCTGTGCAAACGCAGAGATAAGGCGCTACTTATAGTCTGAACATGCCTTTTTGCATAATTACGATATTATGTCGAGTTGTCGATAGATGTCCTAATTGCGTTTACCTAGAAGGTTTATCAAGGCCTGCATTTGTAGTAAAGTGACTGAAGTTAAATACAAATAATACAAATTAGTTAAAGCGATGTACAAGGTGAGTTTGAATTGGTATGTTATCCCGAAAGGGGGAGACAGGGACCATGATAGCCCACAAGTTGTGAGAGCCTTACTTGAAACCGCGTGTTTCCAAACCTCCATACTAACAAAAAAAACCACTTAAAAAACTGCACGTGCGATCGCTATGACAGTTAACGAGATACTATAAATTCATTTCTAAACACAGGTCGTTAAACCCATTTAAGTGCATTCGGTCAAGGACGAAGTTCAATCATCCAACTGCGCTTTAGAGCTATATTCGAACGTAAACTTTACATGGCATTTCTTCACTGAAAAACTATTAATTTAGAAAAGTCGTAAAAGAAACATTGTCTATCTTGGGGAGTAGATTTACCCTCTTTCGGGATAACAAACCAATTCAAACTCAGATAGTATGTTGTGGCCTATTGAGAGGTTGATTTTTGAAATCACAAACGCTATAATGACGACTTGTAACGCGGTTTTAACAGCTCCCATTACAAATCAGTTACATATTGCAAAGTTAACAATCACAAGTTAACAATCTCACCGCTAGATTATGTTATCAAAATTTTATTTTTATAAAAACTAATAAAGATAAAAAGCTAATCATAGCTCAACTAATTTGCAATCAATAAAACATATTTAATAGAATCTTTACAGGTGTTAATTTTGTTGTTTTCTTTATTTTAAGCATTTAGAAAGATGTATGCCATGTTTGCTTAAATTGTATCTGGAATAAACCGGGAAAACTTGAAGGTCGAATTAGATATTGCCATTAACTTTCTTTAATTTTTATCACAAAGTTTTATCGTATCGTAGAGTAGATATATAATTTATGGTAGTATGAGAAAAATACGCTTATGACCTTGGCATACATTGTAAATACCGCATTTATAATTTTAAACTGTGCCAGAGGGCTTTTTTCGTTTGAAGAAACATCATTCTTCATTGTAGAAGTACTTACCCGTTATCCATTATAATTATCATGTACAAAACAAATTTACTCCTCCTTTACTCCTTTTCAATACATAGTTTCGAATAATTTATTTTTCCATTCTATAGAATTAGTACAGTTATATGTGAATTAAAAATGAAATTTGGAAAACGAATGAGATCAATCTGTTGAAAATATGTAAGTTAACATTCAGTATGTATTTTTTATCATTTTAAATTGTATCGGGTGCTATATCTCAGTCTAAGTATAATGAAAAGTTCTAGTCTAATCATGTCTATAATATTTAAAAAAAATAACGTAATGAAAGTCACGTATTATTTAAATCCAATTTCTATTATAGTTTATTACCATTTCTTTATCAAATACTGTGAAATGAAATTAATGTTTTTCGAAACACATTATACAAGTGTATTTTAAGAGGCAGTGTAAACAAATACAAAACAAGGGTCAACATATCTATTATGTATAATGTCAGGAATAATATTTTTTTTTTGTTTATTTATGTTTTATTATTGTTATGTTTATACACAGATAACCCCCAATAGATACCGCATTACGGGATTTTTGTTCGGATGCTAGCTCACCAAAACTGGCGGAAGGCGCGGGTTGCGGGGACTGGAGCCAATGCGCTATTATTGGCTGTTTCGAGTGACGCCCTAATAATGAACTCTAATAATTGGTCGAAACTAAGGCCGTGCTTCGAAGCGGCGATTTATATAGAACCATTTACGCCAATGCGTGGTGCGCGGTCGTCGTCTTTCATGCGGTATCTATTGGGGGTTATCTTTGTGTTTATATCAACATTCCATCTAGCACAAAATGATACCAATTTAAACTAAGCAATAGACTAGTTGACTGCTATTAAAAATAAGCAAGTAAATACTATTTGCATAAAGTAGGTTAAAAATGAATGCAATCATTGAAAAAATAAGTAAAATCGGTAAATAAATCGCGGTGTAATGAGCTTTTAAAGTTTCTGGAGGGGGCTTCGCATGTCCCTTTCTCGCAAAACTGAGCTTCCCCACAGTTACTATGAAAACTCGTAATTGTGACGTCACATGCCAAAGAGATTGTATGTAAAGCTACCACAGCTTAGTAAGGCACTATGAGGAGCAATAACTGACGTCACTGCACGTTTGAGCTGTCTATTTCTATTCCTGTGTTTTAAAATGCTTGTAACTTTATAATTATTTGAGATATTTAATTTTTGTTTTCGCGACTGTTTATTTTCTGAGAAATATTATTAATTAATGCAATAAAAAAATAGCAGGAAACTAGGCTATTCGGATGTCTAATATTATTTTGATGTTTATTACATGTTTTGTTGTATGTTTTCGTGTTGTGTCCAAGGAGTCTATTAGACCTAAGGAGCCTATGGTTAGACTAGTACGGTTTCTCGTACGTTTGGTAAAGTTAAACTCACGTCAACTTAAAAATATGGAACGCTGATTGGTTGCTTGTTGATCATCGACTGTCATCAACCAATGAGCGTTCAGTATTTTGACGTTGACATGAGTTTAACTTTACCAAACGTACGAGAAACCGGGTGTATGTCTGGCACATTCATATGGGCATCCCAAAAATACTTTATCATCGCGAATGCTTCTCTTCGTTCTTATATTAATTAAGTGATGAGTTTATCAAGTCAAAGGGTGCGTATGCAATATTACATTACTGTAAATTATTATATCCAGTATTTATTCCAGTTGTGTAAATTAATGCACGGCCACGAACAATACTGTTGCTAGAAATAAAACGAATATTTAAGTTTTTCTGTTGGATTAAAATGAATTATGAAGTTGGAATTGTTTGTTATTTATTTCTTGATTGTGAGCACGACAAAGTGGCGTTTCGTTGCTATATTTATAGTAAGTAGCATTATAAGACAAAATTAGTTGCGTGAAATTCAATAGAAAAAAAACCACCACCATGTTTACCTAACAGGAGAGTCGAGGGTTTTATTGGTGTAAGTACAAAATTATGGTTTTTGCGAGCGTCAGAAAAACTAAGATGAAGTATTGGACTAACATTCTCCTAGGGTTTATCGGAACCTATAAATCGGAACTAATTAAATAAAACACGCTCGTAAAATGCAATGGTGATTATATTTTTATACTTTTTTCCAAAATTAAATAATGCATATAAACATGAAATAACCATCAAACGAAAAGTTATAAAACTATTTACAATGGAATTCAATCGATCGACGTTCTGTACGAAGAATGTTCAGTTTACAAAAATATATAAGGTGAGCTATTTTTGAAATGCTACACCCGAAAGATATAAGGAGCACCTCCAAAACTTAAGAGATCTACGGAACTGGTTAGATAGAAGAAAAAAACCATAAAATATAGATAGATTAGGTTCCGCGACGCTCCAATAAATAAAACAGTTAGAATAATAAATAAAAAACAAACTGATCCTCTCCCTACAAAACGCCGCGTCTATCATATTTACGTCGCATCACACATATGCATCCATCTCTCTCGCTCATATCGATTATACATCATATTTTATAACGTATTTAATGACCTACTTGATCGTTACATGCCTCGTCTCATTATTCCTAATGCCGGTTAGCAATCATCCAACCATCTGAATACTAATTTTCACTTTATTGTAAAAAATTGTCTTTAAAACAGTTTTCGTATCGTCTATGGATTAAAATTTCTTTCATTATAACCAATTTTACATTGCATCAAGTTTAAATACCTCAACCATGCATTCCATTCTTTATTCTGAGAGGTACCACAAATATTATTAATTGTAAAGTTTTAGGAAAAAGTTGAGTTTTTACTAGATTTGATTTAAAAAAAAATTACAACTAATAGATAAGAGGATTACACTACCGGCATAAACTTGTGTATAAACTACGGAACTGAGAATTGTACTTTCATGTGTTTGTTAAAGCAAACACTTACATATTGTTTGGAAGCCTGCGTCTCTATTGTCCATCGAGAACATCGTATTTAGAAACCATGCCTTAGTGCCACAAGTACTGGGGAGCGAAGAAATACCAATTATCTGTTGACGTTTAATACATTTCTAGTATAGTAGCGTCCAAAACGACGACTAGTGTCTACACCATTGACTATAAATGCAGTTGACCAACTTCCCCTCATACGAAAATTAGTAGTGTATTTCAACTACTAATTTCTAATAAATCACGGGAACCCGTCGATGTCTTTTGTTCCATCCTGCTCTGTTCTTTGTGATTTCGTATGACTTTGTCTCGTTTTGTTACCTCGCCCCCTGCCCGCGCAGGTGAGTCGTGTTTGTACGAGAAATTATGTTCACGAGCTATAAACGGGCTTTATAGTCTTTGGTCTACACAGTGTGCGCTGTTCGCGGGCTATGCACTCGCGTCGTCGTCTAATCCTTATTACTCTCTTATAAAAGAGCGGCAGTCGCATAAGGGACTTCGCACTGGACTCGCCCAAACATATGACGGCTTCAAGTTTGTATACAACAAATAAATCATATAAATTACGACTTAACTTGCAGCGTTCAAAACTCGTATTTAGCATTTACAATAACATTTTTATGATTAGACAATAGAGAAGCGGCCCTCCATCAGTAGCACACCTAAACGACTGTCTAGCGCGTTAGGCACTTGCATAATTATAATAAGTTGTAATTATATTTATTTATTATTGCTAAAGGCTGGTCCACACCAGACGTAACTTGAAAAGCAACCCTGACTAACCTAAGTAAAACCTTCGCTTAGCTTAACTTCAAATTATACAATGTCTAGAACGGCTAGCTTATTACGTAACATTGATTGCAATGCATACATTTTCAATACTAACTGTGAACAACAGTTTATTGGAATTGCCAAATCCATACTTTAGTTTTCAATCATTATCAAAATCAAGTCACGAATTGTCTAGCTAGAAATGTTATGACTACTTTTGTATAAACACCGTGAAATTATAAAGGTTTATTGTACGGTCACTGACGCAAGCGAGTCAACTTTACCATTTGACTTTACGTCTGGTGTGGACATACCTTTATCCTTTACTAACTGAGTCACATTTGTCATTCCTTCACCTTCTATCACATTTACTACTGAAACGAAATTTCTAACAATGTTGTTAAGATTAACACCGCAAAGGTTACATATAAAATTATTTTCAACAATTTAACTAAACAACTTCGCAACTGCTCGACATATCAGAACAAGTTCTTTCAACAATTTAATATGACACGAAATTAAACTAACAAAGTATTAAACCTTCGATTTTAAAATTATTTTATTGTTAATTCTGTCAAGCAATCAACAATTTTATTTAAAGTTGACCTCAGTAGGCAAACGGTGTAGCAAATAAATATTAAAGTTTCTCTAGATCTACGCTAAATAACATATAAAAACTGATATAATATTAATTTAAAAAAATATCACATAGACATTGTTTGACGGGGTGACCACACTACGCGATTTGTATTACACTGTTTTAGAGTTCTGTTTGGTAAAACTTGTTTTAAATAATATTGTTTTGGAAATACACACCTTTATATACGAAACCATATCACTATACAGGATGCAATTTAATTCATTAGAAAGAATTTAGTACATTATAGTGCATCATTTATTGATGATTATGAAAGAGTAAAGAGTGCAAAAGAAAATATTTTCTTTTAATGAAAATTATGAAGATTGCCGGCGCCTAACGTAGTTTGCACGACTGATTTTGGTACTTTTAAAAGTTTTATTTACCTTGGATGTAAAAATTATAAACAGTACTTAATTATTTTAATTTAATTTTGTACTGTAGCAGTTGACTTAAGTTATTCAATTTTTTGAGTTAATATCAATACCAGATCGATGCGTTAGATTTCATAAATATTGGTCAACACGTGACCGGTATCAGGAGTAGGTACCTAGTTTCAAAGGATGCTAATGAATTAAATTACACACAGTATATACTAGGAAAAGCATGGTCACTTTTATACATAAAAAGAAACAGTTATACAAATACAACAGTTACGAGTAACAAATTAAGGATATAAAAAAGGAAATTATAAAAACACATGTGTAAAAAGTACAAGAAAGAAAGATTTTTCTAATATTTTAGAGGATACCAAATTATAATAGGTAATTTTAGCATCTAGTTACGTGTGATATACAGAACAATACAGTAAACTATGTACACATTTTTAATTTGTTTGTTGTACTGACAACGGTTTAGAGGATAAATAATATTCACTAAAAATATACATTAACATCTCAGCATAATGGACTAGTCGGTCCGACTGCGACCATAGAACTGCTAAAGTCAGGGTCTGAGTGTCAACTATAGCTACCTAGCATTCATATTAGGCATGGATCAAATCACAAGGAACAGGTGAAAAATTATATGATTTTATGTTTCATAAATCACTCTGCTACTTTTTATCAGACACTCTGCTACTAATCACAGTGTGATAATCACACTTAATTGAATCGTGGCTTCGGATTTCATAATACGAGAGTAGCATAAGCGGTGAATATCAAAACATATAATATTATTTATGCTTCAGTAAACAAACTGAGACCTAAAGAGTATCATTTTATTAACATTGTGGTGTATCGGTGAACTTTGATCTGAGAGTAGCGTTAGATTACTTACTAACGGTTTTTTTAAGTTTATTGAATTTATGTTCTTTGTTAGTTGTTAAATGTTCTGATATTGAATACATTGTATAAACGAATTTGTTTACACCTACATGTATAACTCGCGCCAATGGACAAGTTTCGAACAGCTTTCTTTTATATTATTCTCTCACTCACACTACACCTTTGGTTGTGATTTCGCGAGACATTTCAGGGTTCGGATTAGTTTCTATAGTGGCGCCAGTAATACTTCGTTAGACCTAACTTCAGCAGTTTCCTAAGTATTAAATTTAAAAATGCGCTAATTTTCATTATACATACATAATATACATACAATTGTGTTTAATATTTCATATTCTGCGTCTGCACTGTGGAACTATCACCATTTTGATAAGGTCTGAAACAAATACACAATTAAAATTAACAAAGTAACAAGAAAACTTTTTTAACTTATAACACGCCTCTTTTTTCGTCGTGGGTCAAAAAATAAACCTCTTTGTTTCATTCTTGCACATGCTATTTCATTTGACTACAGAACCTTAGAGTATAGACTAGAGCATAGAGAGAACTTGATTATATGTCAAGCGTACCACTTTTGTGGACACTGAAGTGAATGAGTGATCTATGAAGTGAAAAAACAATTGACTCGAGTCGAAAAAAATGGTACGGTGCTTATCGCAAGCGTAGCTAATTATTATGTTTGTTTCTTTCCTTCGCCACTGACATAGCGATACGTGTGAGCAGTACAAATATAATATCGTTTTGATGATCTCTCTATGCTTTAATCTATACTCTAAGACTGAAACTACTGGCAAAATACATTCATCATCATCACCCGGAAAATCTACAAAAAACAACTTACCGGTGCTACTACCGAGGTAGTACTACGGGAAACAATTATTATTGCCAGTATTACTATTGAACATAGGCCTCCCCCATAGAGTGGCATTTTAAGCGGCTGCTTGCCTCTTGCATCCAACGGAAAAATATATTTTAGGGTGGAACGTTTCAATAGCGCAGCGAATTCAAATTTTCTTGCGTTCTTTTGCCAATAATAGCTTAATTACTCAACGTGATAACATGAAAACTAATTTTGCGCAAATAAATATAATGTATCAATAAATTACAATTAAAAGTATCACTTAGATATCATTGGTTTAGCGACAAATGGCAATAGAACGAAAAACTAAAACGAAAATTGTTTATTGCCATTTGTCGCTAAACCAATGATATCTAGGAGATACTTTTAATTGTAATTTGTTGATACATTCTATTTCTTGACGTTAAATTAATTTTAATGTAATCACGTTGACTAATTAAGCTATTATTGGCAAAAGAACGCAAGAAAATTTGAATTTGCCGCGCTAGTGAAACCTTCCACCTTAAGTAAAATAGGTATTAGTAATTCGACCTGTTATTAAAAGGGAGGTTCTCATCTAAATACCTTCAGATCAAAGTATTCAATATTTTAAATTTTGGCTCTTTTGCATTATGACCCCGAGAACCAAAGTACAGTAAACTCAAACAAATTTAAACATAAAAATATACAGTTTGATTGTCTATCCGCGATGATGTCCAAATTAGAAAAGGACAAACGACTAAAGATAATGTGCTCTACTCGTGATTGCTATTGGCAGCGTGCAATCCCTTTGGGTAGAAAGTTCATGATATAAATATAAAAATGTATCGGTACCTATGCGTCCAGCGATCACCACCAGGAGAAGAACGGCGACTTGTGTTGGAACCGTTGCTGGAACGAGTCGAAGAACCGCGACGATGTCGTGCCGCTTTTCGACCTGAACACGAGACACGTTACACTTCATAATAAATAAATAAATAAGCTCTAGGTTACGAGCCCACCAGCTCCCACCACGACGACATAAAAGGCTGTTGTTTTTTACATTCTAAGAACTGCTTATTCTGAGTCAGAAACGTCCTAGTATCATTTCGTCTAAGTATAATTTTCCTCAAGTCAAATTATGGGCATGTCTTGTTTGTCCCAAGTCTCATTTAGTCCAAGTCTTATTTGGCTTCAGTCTCCTTTAGTCCAAGTCTAATTTAGTCCAGAACTCATGTCTTTATTAGCCCAATTACTTTTATTTAGTCCATGTCTCATTTAGTCCAAGTATCATTATGTCCAAGTTTTATTTAGCCCAATTAGTTTCAATTCGTCCATGTCTCATTTAGTCCAAGTATCATTTCACACAAACCTCATTTACTCAAGTCTTAATTAGCCTAATTATTATTTTGTTCAAGTCTAATTATGACATAATGATTGTGTCCAAGTTCTATTTGGTCACATCTTCATTTTACTAAGGCTTATTTCATTGCACTCTCATTTTGTCATTTTGTCAAGTCCCATTACGTCCAATCGTCATAATACCTCGTGCACAGAGCATGTCCCTCACCTCTCGACGATGACGGCGGGCATCTGCACGAGTTGTACGGGACTCTTGTTGTCCTTGAGTGCTTGCGTCAGGTTGAGGAGCTGGCCGCGCATCACTGACATCTGACGCTCGAACAGGCCCTTGTCGAACCCTTTGTCTTGCTACAGAGGAAACAGAATGTGAGTACAATCACCAATACATGGAGCTGGAGCTCTTCAAGTCGCGAGTGAATAGGTATCTTCTAGGCAAGCATGTACCATCGTAGACCGCGTCGTCTTCCATCAGGTGAGATTGCGGTCAAATGCGGGCCTATTTAGTTATACAAAAAACAATAATAACACAAATGTGTTTTTTTTTACTTTGACTACAGAGCACTAAAAATGACGCATCGTGCACTGTGACTGTGACAATAGAAAGTCGCCGTAAATACCTAGCAGTAGCTATTTGTAGTAGAAAGCTAGTTGCTTTTTGTTTGGTACAATGCAGTGCGATCACGATCAAATTTAGCTTATTGATAAATATCGCAATTATACCCAACTGTTAAGTAGCAGTGACAGATTAAAAGGAAGGCGGCACACATGACTTCTATGTCCGCCATTTTGATGGAGCACAGCTGAGCAAATACTCATGTCAGTCGCCAGCTTTATGTTTTTGTAGTGGTAGGACCATCACTGACGTATCACTTCATCATCATCATCAACAGCTTGAAGACGTCCACTGCTGAACATAGGCCTCCCCCAGAGCGCGCCACCTTGAGCGGCTGCTCGCCTCCTGCATCCATCGGCTCCCCGCGGCTTTCACCAGATCGTCGGTCCACCGAGTGGAGGGCCGGCCTACGCTGCGTCTTCCGGTTCGTGGTCGCCACTCGAGAACCTTTCTTCCCCATCGGTTGTCAGTTCTACGAGCGATGTGGTCTGCCCATTGCCATTTCAACTTGCTAATTCTAAGAGCTATATCGGTCACTTTAGTTCTCCTGCGGATCTCCTCGTTCCGGAGCTTATCTCGCAGGGAAACATCGAGCATAGCTCTCTCCATAGCTCGCTGCGCGACTTGGAGCTTACTAATGAGGCCAACAGTAAGAGAACATGTCTCAGTTCCGTAAGTCACACATTGATTGAAAAGCAGTTACTTCAACTTACTTTAAATAAAATGTGTAGTTCATCACATAACTCTTGTACGAAGTTCATATCTGATAATAATGGAAGAATTAATTCCCTGAAAAGAAAAGAAAAAATCATGATAAAATCAAATCATTCACTATTTAGCTGTAGAGTGGCGTAGTGGCGATGTGCTCGCCAAAGGAAATGTTGCCTCAGTGGCTAAACACGCTCAAAGCAATCTAAGCCGATTTAAGTTTAAAAATGAAAATTTTATAAATGATATCTTGACTTGGAGCACCGATCGACAACTATGCTTCGTTCTGGAACGCAGAAAGTCTCAATATTTATAAATGTCTAATATAAAATTATAAAAAGGCTTAATATTTATTGATAATGATAATGCTTTAACCTTTATACAAAATAGTTTATAATATGTCTGTTATATAATAAATAATTTTACATTCAACAGGGCCTCTTGGTGTTGGCTTCGGCCCCACTAATGCCTCCCAAAAGTCCGGGCTAGACCCAAGAATTTAAATGGTAATGATACTGATAAAGATTGACAATGATTATACAAACGACAAATATAATGATGATAATGATAATTATGACAGTGATTATACAAATGGTAAGTATGCCAATAATGATGATAAAGGTGCGGTTACTTGGTCTCCTGGCTGAAGGGCAGCTTGGCGTGCGGCAGCCAGGCCCAGTGGTAGGGGTAGGCGCGCCACGAGTCGGGGTGCTTGAAGGGGAAGGCCAGCCCGTTGTCGATCGCCGCGATGCGGACCGCGCTGCCCCACTCCTGTGTGCACACCATACAATACGGTACTTTACTACCATAAGGTAGGTACTTTTCTGCAAAGTTCGTCTAGGTAGGTACCACCGCTTTGCCAGTTATTCTGCCGCCAAGCAGTAGTGTGCAAGCACTACTGTGTTCCGGTTTGAAGAGCATTGTAGCTAGTGAAGTTACTGGGCAAATGAGACTTTATGATCTGATCACTCAGTCTAGTAATCTGATTATTAGACTGGGTGATGTCTCAGGATGACGTGCGCAGTGCAGTGTCGCGCGAAACTATTGTTTTAAAGTTCCGGGTGACACTGCAACTGTTATGGGCGGCCGTGTCACATAACATCAGGTGAACGACTAGCTCGTCACGTCATTCAATCACATAAAAAAAAAAAAAATGTTCAAAATCAATGTTATATTTGAAAGAATAAGTAAAATTGGTAAATAAATCACGGTGTTGCCTGTCCCTTTCTTGTAAAACAGCTACTTTAAGTGCGTTCGGTGCCACCTCTGCAGGTGGGACAGTTTACGTTGGAATTTTTAGCTGTTTTCGAGCTATCCGAACGGTGTACGAAAAAAGTTAAAAACGCAAGTTTTGCTCACACGTTCCCAAAACAAACGCTACATGTGACCGTTTTTGGTGTTTTCAACTGTTAATTTTGCCAGCTGTAGGCTATCCGAACGCACCTTCATCATCAACAGCCTAAAGACGTCCACTACTCCTCCACAACGCGCCACTTTTGAGGTATTTTTTGAGATATTTAAGTTTGACCTTCACGAATGTTTACTTTTTGAGGAATATTTTATTTATTTAATAGCCTATTGGTATGGCGAAGCTCGTAGAACTGACAACCGATGGGGAAGAATGGTTCTCGAGTGGCGACCACGAACCGGAAGACGCAGCGTAAGCCAGCCCCTACTAGGCTGACTCGACGATCTGGTCAAAACCGCGGGGAGCCGATGGATGAAGGAAACGAGCAGCCGCTGATAGTGGCGCTCTGTGGGGGTCTATGTTCAGCAGCAAACGTCTTCAGGCTGTTGATGATGATGGCGAGGTCGAAGGTCAAGCGAGCAAGGCGAACCAAGTATTGTAGAGTAGATAGTATGAGAGCACTAACGGCCGGGTCCCGCATGTCCTGCTCGGGCCGATCCGGCGCTTCGTACTTGATGAGCCAGTTATCGTTGCCGCGGTCCGTGTTGCGGATGATGTAGTCCAGCACCACCAGCCGCTCGAACTGCAGCTGGAATCTGGCAACACCACACGATATTGTTAGCTGTTTAGCGTAGAGAAAATATAAATTATGTAATATCCAAATGTAGAACTCAAATAATAACTATTATATTGTAAACTTTTTAATTTTGCGACTGAAGGACATTGTATCCAGGTCAAGAAACAAATTATTAAAAAAAAAAGTTAGCTCTTATTAAGCAGGCTGGAATCTGGCAACACAACAACAGGGCATGCCTGACTCACTTCGCCCTTTAGGTATGAACAAGTACATGGGATCGGCCCATCAAGACGGGTCGGTCCGTTGCGCGTCAGAAGAGCAGCGGTATAGCGATAGAACGAGAGGCAACTGTTTAAGGAATGCTTGTAGCGCTGTGCGAGCTGAACTACACTTTATAGCGTTGCAGCAAGAGTCGCTATTTATTTACATGACTTTGCGGAGTGAACCTTCTGTACATGTACTATTAAGTATTCTGTGACCAGGATACGTCAGTTTGTTGCTCCGCTAAGCCTCGCTCGCTTAAAATGAATGTGTTATGTATGTAATAACGTCCGAGGCTTACTTCTTCATGACGTGATGCGGCGGCGGGTCCTGCTCGAAGCGCCGCAGCCAGTAGTCCGCGTCCTTGTATCCCTCCACGAACAGCTGGAACGATCCCACCTGGAACACATGCTCGCTTTCACCCACTGATCTCTATTACACTCTTGATTGGTTGGTTTAATTAGTTTCGAGAACACTGACACTCAATATGACACTTAGCAATCAGCGCTAAAAGTCGAAAATCAAATGCCTTCAGTCAATGAGACCAATTTAAAGGTTTTAGTTGACAGATCTAAAACTTCTAAAACTGTTGCTGTTCTTGTCGAATAGATGGCAATGTAAAAGACGGATATATTTTTAGTAAGTTGAGGACTGTCAACTAAACGCTTAAAAAACAAAATTGGGCCTATCATTGGTCTTTAAAGAGCGATGGTGGCCGAGCGGTAGTATGTGCGCTTCGCAATCTTACGGCACCGGGTTCGATCCTCGGCCCTGCCTGCACCAATGACTTATCGTGTCTGGGTGTTATATTGTATTCTATGTATGTATTTACAAACAAAAAAGTATCTAAGTATTCTATCAGTTATTTAGTTTCCATAGTACAAGCTATGCTTAGTTTGGGGCTAAATGGCGCTGTGTGAAATGTCCACACATATTTATTTATTTATTTATTTATTTATCTAGTAAGTTATGTGCAATTTGCGATTGTATTAGTATTATAACCCACAACAGGTGCAAGCAATCCGGCACAATGTAGAATAGAAAACTCAGATCCGTAGCTTCGATTACATCTGTAAAGAAGAAGCATCGGATAGTCATTGGCTCACATATTTACACCGCCTCCATTTGGTGTTCCGGGCCTGCCCCGGCGTCTATCGCCATGCGGCATCCGTAAGTAAGCCGTCGTAAGTTGTATACATTCATAATAATTCTTCGTTCCGAGGTTGAATCCTTGGACTAATTCCCCTCTGCACAAAAGTTCACACATATCTCTCTATGACAAAGCTACTGCTACGCATTTGAGGTATTTCCTAGAGAAATAAGTGCTGTCGAACTTTGGTGCAGATTGGCATGAGTATTAGTTTATATGGTATACCTTAGGCGGCAGTCCCATCCGGTTGAACCGTAGGTTAGGGAACTGCTCGGTGATGGCGCGCTTGAGCCGCGAGCGCTCGCGGTCGATGCGCAGGTAGTTGAACGTCTCGGACACTAGCTTCACCACCTGCATACAACAACCATAAAACATCACTTTACGTACTAGCTACATACACATAAATACTACATTAATCATATACAATACGATTACATTAATACGATTGGCCTCTGACGTCACAAGTACTGAAACTTTAGTTAAGTTCAGTTGAGTTAACCGAGGTGTAAGGTTACCCCTCACCCACTGGCGCAGACCGCTGGGGCGAGACAGTCAATGCTAGCGCGACCCTATCTCGCCCCAACCCGGCGGCGGACGAACCCGGACGGGTTTTAGTGGGTTCGAGTCCCACATACCCCCTGCCATCACCCCTGTGGTGGCAGGGAAGTGCGAGGGCATTTTTCCCCCCCCCTCAAACAAAATGGTACAGATTTAGTGAATGCTAACGCGACCCCATTTATTAATGATATTGGATGATATTCTCATCTAAATATTTTCCACTGATTTCATTTTAAAACCACTGCTACTTTACTATTACTTTTACTGAACCGATTTCGATGAGATTTCTATTGGACTAAAAAGTACCAATTCGGATTTTTTTTTTATATTTGTATATATGTTTTCAAATTAAAAAAAAGAATTTTCTAAATCTGATCATAAATGACGGAAATCTAAGGTAACAAAAGTAAAAATAAAATAAATAAATATGTGTGGACATTTCACACAGCGCCATCTAGCCCCGAACTAAGCATAGTTGTACTATGGGAACCAGATAACTGATAGAATACTTAAATAGTTTTTGTTTGTAAATACATGCATGGAATACAATATAACAACCAGACACAGAACAAACACCTATGTTAATCACACAAATATTTGTCCTGAGTGGGAATCGAACCCGCAACCTATCGTTCAGAAGGCAAACTACTACCAACTGACTGAGCTAACAGGCAAATAAACAAACAAAAAAATACAACCAAATTAAGAATCTTTTTTTTAAGACTGTTTAAAATAGTGCATTCACAATATGACGAGGTCTCTAGTATCAGGAAGTCAAGAAAAATTAATTATGTTCCTGCATTACCAGTTATCACACAAGGTTGCTAACAATCGTTTCTGCCTAATACTATTCCACACATATTGCAGTATTATAATATTGCGTTTTGAACATATCTTAATAAATTTTAATAGATGAATATACTGGGTGTTGATTTGCAAACACGCAATATTTACAGAGGTTGATCTGCTGCACTTATAGTACAAGAATCAATAAAAATATAAATACCTAAAAAATATACTTTATAAAAAAAATATTAGCTAAAAATAAAACCATTTAAAGCACAATATAATAATCTAATAAAAAGTATCTTTTGTGTTTTAAATGAGCTCATTAAAACACAAAAGATCTTCTTTTTCTTTTTGTGAAAATTGTGAAATCACCTTGTGTAAGGCGTTCCTTTCCGCGCCACACACACCCTTTATTTTATGATTTATTAAATATTCGGCTACTAGTTAAGCGTGGAACTAGAATTACTTTATTAGGTGATTGTGTGCATTACAATGACTATAATATAATTTTGTGTGTTATATACTGAAATAAAAACATTTGAATTGAATTGAATGAACCCTTATAATGTGGAGAGGATGCAAAACAACACCCAGTAGAACGAAAATGTAGAATAGATATATCTCCCGTGGTACTAACTGTTAATGGCAGCTGTGACTTCATAGCTGCCATTCACGGACAAGTAGCTGGAGTATAGACAACAAAATGACAACAATACGCAGCAGGAATGTTCATTTAAGAAACTGCGTCTGTTAGGTAATTATATGACATAATAATTATTTGCTGTAGGTTTATCTCTCAAACATTTTTGATAGTTGGATATTTACCATGTTATCATGACAATTGGAAGTCTTATATTAGTTTATGCCTACCTACCTACTTGATATATTTAATAAAAAATTAATGTATTGAATTTGGACATGCCAAATATAACGTGCTATGTTATAAGATGGTGAATTATAAAATAAATAAAAAATAAATAAATACAAAACAATAAATGGATTAAGTAATAGGCCAGTTACCTGCAATTTTTTTATTGCATACTTTAATTAATAATATACAATATCAAAAAATAAACAGTTGTGAAAACCAAAATTAAATATCTCAAAAAATGACAGTTACAAGCATTTTAAAATACAGGAATAGAAAGACACAGCCCAAACATGCAGTGATGTCAGTTCTTGGTCCTTCATAGTACCTCATTACTACATAAGCTGTGGAAGCTTTATATACAGTCTCACGGGCATGTGACGTCACAACGTGTGTTTTCATAGTAACTGTGGGGAAGCTCCTGTTTTGCAAGAAAGGGACAAGGGAAGCCCCCTCCAGAAACTTTAAAAGCTTACTTCTCCGTGATTTATTAACGGATTTTACTTATTTTTTCAATTATAGCATTCATTTTTAACCTAATTTATGAAATTAATATTTAGGTACTTGTTAATATTTAATAGCAAGCAACCAACTAGCCTATTAATCCCTACGTATTAATTTGATAATAATGCAAAGTTAAATAATGTAGATCTATAATAATGTAATGTAATATATATGTGTGTGATTGTGTAATGTAATGTTACTCAATAACAGACAGCAGGATTAGGAAAAAGTGCATATTTTGCGTTTTTTATGTGAACCATCCAAATATTTTTGCGTTATTCCTTTCCGTGCAAGGTTGTCTGGAAGAGATCGCTTTCAGCGATAAGACCGCCCATTTTTACACTTTTGTTAAGTTTGTTCACTTAGTTTTTAACGATCTGTGATGCGGTGTTTCAATAAAAAGTTTATCTATATATCTATTAACAATAGTAATTAAATTTCCAGATAACAATACGTGAGAGATAAGATAATGCAACCAATTAAAAATTAATCAAATAATTTATGCGAATTTCAGCTTTACAAATGCATACTGTTAACTTAACTAACTCCATGCATGTATTTATGCATGGAATACAATATAACAACCAGACACAGAACAAACACCTATGTTAATCACACAAATATTTGTCCTGAGTGGGAATCGAACCCGCAACCTATCGTTCAGAAGGCAAACTACTACCAACTGACTGAGCTAACAGGCAAATAAACAAACAAAAAAATACAACCAAATTAAGAATCTTTTTTTTAAGACTGTTTAAAATAGTGCATTCACAATATGACGAGGTCTCTAGTATCAGGAAGTCAAGAAAAATTAATTATGTTCCTGCATTACCAGTTATCACACAAGGTTGCTAACAATCGTTTCTGCCTAATACTATTCCACACATATTGCAGTATTATAATATTGCGTTTTGAACATATCTTAATAAATTTTAATAGATGAATATACTGGGTGTTGATTTGCAAACACGCAATATTTACAGAGGTTGATCTGCTGCACTTATAGTACAAGAATCAATAAAAATATAAATACCTAAAAAATATACTTTATAAAAAAAATATTAGCTAAAAATAAAACCATTTAAAGCACAATATAATAATCTAATAAAAAGTATCTTTTGTGTTTTAAATGAGCTCATTAAAACACAAAAGATCTTCTTTTTCTTTTTGTGAAAATTGTGAAATCACCTTGTGTAAGGCGTTCCTTTCCGCGCCACACACACCCTTTATTTTATGATTTATTAAATATTCGGCTACTAGTTAAGCGTGGAACTAGAATTACTTTATTAGGTGATTGTGTGCATTACAATGACTATAATATAATTTTGTGTGTTATATACTGAAATAAAAACATTTGAATTGAATTGAATGAACCCTTATAATGTGGAGAGGATGCAAAACAACACCCAGTAGAACGAAAATGTAGAATAGATATATCTCCCGTGGTACTAACTGTTAATGGCAGCTGTGACTTCATAGCTGCCATTCACGGACAAGTAGCTGGAGTATAGACAACAAAATGACAACAATACGCAGCAGGAATGTTCATTTAAGAAACTGCGTCTGTTAGGTAATTATATGACATAATAATTATTTGCTGTAGGTTTATCTCTCAAACATTTTTGATAGTTGGATATTTACCATGTTATCATGACAATTGGAAGTCTTATATTAGTTTATGCCTACCTACCTACTTGATATATTTAATAAAAAATTAATGTATTGAATTTGGACATGCCAAATATAACGTGCTATGTTATAAGATGGTGAATTATAAAATAAATAAAAAATAAATAAATACAAAACAATAAATGGATTAAGTAATAGGCCAGTTACCTGCAATTTTTTTATTGCATACTTTAATTAATAATATACAATATCAAAAAATAAACAGTTGTGAAAACCAAAATTAAATATCTCAAAAAATGACAGTTACAAGCATTTTAAAATACAGGAATAGAAAGACACAGCCCAAACATGCAGTGATGTCAGTTCTTGGTCCTTCATAGTACCTCATTACTACATAAGCTGTGGAAGCTTTATATACAGTCTCACGGGCATGTGACGTCACAACGTGTGTTTTCATAGTAACTGTGGGGAAGCTCCTGTTTTGCAAGAAAGGGACAAGGGAAGCCCCCTCCAGAAACTTTAAAAGCTTACTTCTCCGTGATTTATTAACGGATTTTACTTATTTTTTCAATTATAGCATTCATTTTTAACCTAATTTATGAAATTAATATTTAGGTACTTGTTAATATTTAATAGCAAGCAACCAACTAGCCTATTAATCCCTACGTATTAATTTGATAATAATGCAAAGTTAAATAATGTAGATCTATAATAATGTAATGTAATATATATGTGTGTGATTGTGTAATGTAATGTTACTCAATAACAGACAGCAGGATTAGGAAAAAGTGCATATTTTGCGTTTTTTATGTGAACCATCCAAATATTTTTGCGTTATTCCTTTCCGTGCAAGGTTGTCTGGAAGAGATCGCTTTCAGCGATAAGACCGCCCATTTTTACACTTTTGTTAAGTTTGTTCACTTAGTTTTTAACGATCTGTGATGCGGTGTTTCAATAAAAAGTTTATCTATATATCTATTAACAATAGTAATTAAATTTCCAGATAACAATACGTGAGAGATAAGATAATGCAACCAATTAAAAATTAATCAAATAATTTATGCGAATTTCAGCTTTACAAATGCATACTGTTAACTTAACTAACTCGGTTTCTTGATTCACGAAATCGCGTGACTCAAGTATGACTGTAATAATTATGTTATGCGTCTGCGTCGGTAGGATATTGAATATGCATTATAGTTATCAAGATAGTGACGTCACGAGGTCAGATGCCGTCGCGTCTCGCCATATATTGCACTTAATTTGTTCAGAGATATTGCTTAATACATTGATATTATCTTTATTTGTTGTGTAATATTGTAGTCTCCGCGCGGCAACTGTTTTGATTGGCTACTGCGATCTAAGCCTCAGTAACAACGTTTAACGATCGTTGTCGTTTCATTTTGTAGAAAACAATCAAAGTAGGTAAGCAACTTGTCTATGTATTGTTTTTATTTAGTCACAGATCAGTCACAGTTAGAAAAACAACAGTTATAGACGGGTCAACATTCGTTCTTAAACTAAAACGATCATTTATCTTCTGCCCCACAAATGGTTTAATCAGAACGCCTATACTTTGTGTAGCTCGTGTAATGACATTTTGTTCACTTGCTCAGAGCAAGATGAATGGCGTTATTTATAAAGGTTTGCACGCGCTACGGCCTCATAGTAACAACCGATGATAAGTAAAAAAATAATAGAATTGTAACAAACTCGAAGTTAGAAACTCTCAAATCAGGGCGTCCGATAACAAACCTACGTTAGAAAATCAATAACTCGCATTGAAACCGGATGAACTATTGGAAAACTAAAAATACGAATAAGGTAAGAAAATAATAACCTAATAACCCACTTTTCGACATAATGTACAACTAAAATGTCTCCTCATTTTATATGTCATAGCAAGTTCACGGTCGAACACAAAAATAGTTTTCGCGAAAGTAACTGTAAAATTAGCATTACAATTATTTCGCAAACTTCAAGCCGTCAGATGAATGAGTTCCTCGGTCCATGTTCAACTTCTTTGTTCAAGACACTGGTTATTTACTCTACATACATAACACAATATAGAGAGTAGCATAGCGCTTAGTCATGGATGTTGATGTACAGACGAGGGAAATGACTGTCTGTGACGCAGTGCCAGCAGGTCAAGAGGGGTATACGATACTTGAGAAGACAAATTAACCACCCGTGCCTTCGATCAGGTATACAACCTGTACAAGGCACGGGTCTGCGATCAGGGTATACCTGATCGATGACCCGTGCTTTATAAAAAACATCCACGATGGTTTTTTTATCAACGATTGATAGGCTAACATTTGACCACTGTCTCACCTGATGGCAAGTGACGACGCGGTCGACGATGGAGCATAAGCATGCTCCATCGTCGACCGCGTCAGCTACAGCGTGCGCTAGGCAAGCGCCTAGAAAAGTGGTATTTTTATTTTCCCGCTGTTAGGTCTTTGTGGTGATTCTGATTATGGCAAACCCCCCTGATAAGCGTCCAAAGTGGCGTTTTATGGGGGAGGCCTGTTTGCAACAGTGGTCTTCTGGCTGTTGGTGTGAGGGCTTTGAACTGCATGTTCGTCGCAGCTTTCCAATTCATCCTTATTGGGATTATTAACTCAATTAATGTATGTAAACCAAAATTAAATGCTCGTTGCTAAGCTCAGCACTTGAGAACGGCAGACAGGACCGATTAGGCAATATTTTGTTTTCAAAGGCCGCGAAGGCTGTCTGCTACTACGCGAACGAAGACGCGAGCAAGGACTCGCTCTTTTCACAGAAGTATCGAAACATTTCAAGTAAAAATATCTGCAGTTTTGTGGATAAGCTCCGAGCATTGGTTAAATGCCCGAAGTGGATAAGTCTAGAATGTAATGAGGCACGGATTCGTTAATGCGGTGCAATAAAATTATTGCGCTCTTTCGAACTAAAAGCGTGATCTGACTAACCAAAATTATTTGAGAAGAAAATCTTTTACATAAGGGGGATTTCATGCAACCTCATAATATAGAACGGCGCGAATTCCGGTGCGTACGGGTCCATTTTGAGTAGTACTTATTTTTAATGGGTTGATAACGAATGCGGCTAAAAGTAAAGAAATTCATGCTAGCTAAATCGACCCTGGTGGGCAACTTATCTTTGAAGCACAAATACATAAACGCCTGGTAGTACCTACTTATTTTGGTAAAACTATTTTTCGCCCTACAATAACCAGAGATCGGGAAACGTCTTTTATTTATCGCACAAATCCAAGTGAAAACAAAGAAGAGATAAAAGTTGAATGACTCCAATACAAAATTAATCAAGCTGTTCTATTTTAATACACAAATAAAAATTTAAATAACAATACATTCATTTCACACGATTGTTATTCAACATTTACGAAAACAAAGCAAAAGAAAATGGCAGACGTTGTCACCTTCAAATAAATTGGATGTACACAGCTACCGTGCAAGGGCGTACCTAGAATCGAATTCAAAGGAATTATGGTCATTATCCACCAAGCTTAAGATTTGTATAATAGAGTAGCCCTCTCTACTCTGACGCGGACGTTTCGTAAATAAAAAATAATAGGAGACATCAAAGAAACAAAATCCTGCTTACATTACGAGATTCTTTGCCTAGGATAGTGACCATTATTCTTTAATTTGATGAGCTCGTCAATCTGTGTTCTAAAGTTATAATGAGACCATTTTATAGAACAAACCTAGCTTTACTTAGTAACTAACTAAGCCTTTGACTTGTGAAACCGTTGAAAATAGCGTATTTGCAAGATATTATTACAGAGGTGGTGGATTCCGACTTGAAACTCGAGGGTTACTCAAGGCCAATAAGTTTTAGTTTTCAGAATAGATCGAATAGAATAGATATAACTAGACGTTTATGCGTAACAAAACCAAATTGATTTACAAAGCGTTTCACCTTATTTAGAAATTTAAAATCTGTAGTGCCTGACTGCCGTCGGTCGTCGGTCACCGTAAAACCACAGAATCTTATATAGTACTACGCCGTAACAATAGATTTTAAATTGTTTGGGGGTGAACGTGTTAATACTGCTTCCACTAGCTTATATTGATATTTTTTTAATACGTTTTCAACCTGCATAGGTTGTGTTAAATAGGGGGATGCCGTTTATCATATTAGGTTGGGGAAAAAGTTTCTTCGCATTTTTAAAAAAAATTCAAAACATTTTTTAATATAGTTTATTTACATTTAACTAAAGTACGTAGGTACCATTTTGTTCGATAACTTTTTGCCATCTTGTAGGTAGGGACAAGATCCCATTGCTATAGAAATTTTGGGGCTTCTGATCAAAAAACCGCGACAAGTAGTTTTGGCAGTCCTCTCGTGATGTTAACCTGACACTGCCTAAAGAATTCTGAAGAGACCGAAACAGGTGGAAATCTGAAGGTGCAAGGTAAAGGACTATACGGCGGATGCATTATCACCTCCCAGCCAAACTCTCTTAATTTTTGGTGAGTGGCTAAACATGGGTGAGGTCTAGCGTTATCATGATGAAAAACCACACCCCTTCTGTTGATTAATTCCGGTCGCTTTCTCTCAACTTCTTGCTTTAATCTCATCAGTTGTTCGCAGTAGATTTCAGAATCGATGGTCCTGCCTAGTGGTAACAGCTCATAATGAATAATGCCCTTCCAATCCCACCACACACACAGCATCACCTTGTTGCGAGTTAACCCGGGTTTCGCCACAGTCTGTGAAGCCTGACCGGCCTTTGACCACGACCTTTTTCGCACGTTCTTGTCGTACGTGATCCACTTTTCATCACCAGTTATCAGCTTCCTCAGAAATGGTTCGGTTTCATTACGTCGTAATAAAGAATCACAAATGAGTACACGGTTCATTAGGTTTCTTTCAGTGAGCTCGTGAGGTACCCAAATATTGAGCTTTTTTGTGTACCCAGTTTTTTCAAATGCGCCAAAACTGTTTTGTGGTCAATTCCCAGTTCTTCAGCTACGTCGTAACTACTGATATGCCGATCTTGCTCCACTTTTTTCAAAAATGGCATCCATTTTATCCGTAATAGGGCGACCAGAGCGAGGTGCATCTTTGACATCAAAATTTCCGAATTGAAAACGCTTAAACCAAATTTGTGCTACTCTCACAGACACTGCACTAGGTCCATTGCGTTGCATTTTTACCTTTTTTGTAGTAAAATTTTAAAATGTATCGAGTTTCTTCATTAGATTCACTCATCTTCACAGTACGAAAAACAAATAAAAATCACACATTTTCCTAATTTGAATATGGAATTATCTTCTTTAAAATTTAAACTTTTAATGATACCAAAATCAGCCAGATATAAATAGTATAGCCAAAGAGATTTTATTACAAGTTCATACTTACTATAATGCGAAAAGACTTTTTGCCCAACCTAATATAATCTATAATTTATTGTGATATCTGTATTTGACATGAACCATGAATGTATTAGTATGGATTAGTTGACAAAGCGATATGTTTAACTCGTGCCATTAAAAAAAAAGATTCTGACGATAGAGAGACAATATTGTTTTTCCACTTCCATCATTGTGTCTGTGCAGTGGGGGTGATAGGAATAGAAATATGTGTTCTTTTCAGATATTTTCTTAAACGTGATAGTAGTCGCAAGTCGAGTTTTACGATTGTCTCTTTAATCTAAAACTGTAAGAAAGCCTAATTCCGCGGGTTTATTCATCAGATTCAGTTAAAACTTGGAGCTATTCTTCCAATTTCGGAATTATAGACGACGATTTAAGTTATAAGTCGTGGAATTAAACGAACATCCTTTCGAAGCCGAAGCACAAATTATAAAAACACTGATCACCTGGTATAAAGTATTATAATAAGTATACGGGATTGCCCTAATTATGGTCATTATTGTCATCAGCCTGAATACGTCCACTGCTGAACATAGGCCTCCCCATAGAGCTCCACTTTAAGTGGCCCCTTGCCTCCTGCACGCAACGGCTTTCCGCGGTTTTAAGTAGGTCGTCGGTCCACCTATTGGAGGAAATAATAACAGTAAACATAATAATGGTAGCTAAACTACAGGTAAATTAGACTCACCCTAGTGTTAGGCACAATCTTGAGGCCTATCTTAGCGTCGACGAGGCTGGCGCCGGCCTCGGACAGGTAGCCCTGGTTCGGGATGAGGCAGGAGCGCCCGAAGCAACACGGGCAGCATAGCTTGTGCATCCACTTGGTCCATTTCGGGTTTAACCGACCGTAAGGCTCTTCGTCTTTTGGCTTGAATACGCCGACTATTTTCTGGAAATTACACAAGTATTGTTGAAGATTTTTTTCGTGGCTTGATGTTGTTTGTATACGGTGTGTTTAACTGGTCTGGTAGTTCCTGGAGATACAAGGAATTATGACAAGATTGCAGTTATTAATAAGAAAAATGTTTATCCGTATTATTATGTTTCAGCATGAATAATACGTGTGTAAAATTTTAACCTTAAGGTGGAACGTTTCACTAGCGCGGCAAATTCAAATATTCCTGCGTTTTTTGCCAATAATAGATTAATTATTCAATGTGATTACATGAAAACTAATTTTGCGCAAATTAATAGAATGTATGAATAAATTACAATTAAAAGTATCACCTAGATATCATTGGTTTAGCGACAAATGGCAATAGACTGAAAAGCCTACACGAAACTGGTTTATTGCCATTTGCTGCTAAACCAATGATATTTGATACTTTTAATCGTAATTTGTTGATACATTCTATTTATTTACGTTAAAACCGTTTTCATGTATTCACGTTTAGTGGCAAAAAACGCAAGAAAATTTGAATTTGCCGCGCTGAGTAAAACGTTCCACCTTAAGAAGATATACGAGCTGCGATTCTCCATACAAACGGGTTCCCCTTCTTTTCCTGGATTATGCCTGTAGAATGATTTATTTCTTCGTATAATCTAGGTTTACTAAACGCATGTCCCTGCCACTTGATTTTATTGAATTGAATTGAATTGAATTGAATTTTTTCAGACTCCAAAAATCCCAAAAATTCCCGTTACTACCGCCGTGATCAAAGGACTACAGAATAAAAAGTTCTTAACATTAAAAAATTAGGAGCTTAAACAAAACAAGCAGGTATGATATGAGCTACGAAAAAAGCTCCGCTAAGGTAGTTTTCTCGAGCCCTTCCTCATAGCAAACTGACAAGAAAAAATAAAAAACTTATGCTTTTTGAGGTGGTATAGAGAGTAAAATAAAAAAGATAAAACTGTACTTTTATTCTTACTTCACCTATTAATAAAATACGAAGAGCTATTTGCGAATGAGTGAGAAAAATTACTAAAACTAAAACTGTGCAAGTCACACCAAATGAGGGAACTAGATCTTGAAGTTCCCTCAACCCCGCGACTCAAAATAATGTATGCTCGTTACTCAAACACTGCCCTTATGAAAGGACAAGCTCTTAAACAACGAGCAATGAATGAGGAAAGTAATTTATCCTCGTAACCGATGTAAGCGGAGTCATGTCGCTAATATTATGTTTATCGCGGTCTGCACGTTGCATCTGTTTAACTATGTACTGGTAAAAATCTGAATATGCAAAACTATTTATTATTATACTTTTATTTTGTGCAACCGAATGGCGTGACGAGCTAGTCGTTCGCCTGGTGTTAAGCGTCACGGCCGCCCATAGCAGATGCAGTGTCACTCGGAACTCTAAATTAAAGTTTCGCGTGACATTGCACTGCGCACTTCATCCTGAGACATCACACAGTCCAGTAATAATATTACTAGACTGTGAGATCAGATCATAAGTCATCATAAGTCTCATTTGCCCAGTAATTTCACTAGCTACAATGCCCTTCAAACCGGAACACAGTAATCTCTTAAACCAATATTTTTTTAAATCTATTTACTTAAGTCACGTTTTTGTGTACCTACCTAATATACCGTCCTTTGCTTCTCGCTCGCACATGCAGGATCATCAAAATAAAGTTTTTCTTCACTTATCTGTATTCTTTCTGGCAAGGGTAACCCAAGATTTGGACAAATTGAAACTTGTATCAAATAAGACTTGGAAATAATAAAACTGAGGCAAAAAGGTAACCAAGCCATGCAATTATGATTTGGGTTTGCGTAAAGCATGTTAGCTTATTTTTGGTGCATGAAATCCAACACACCGCCCGCGCCAGGCCTTGTTGTCCGCCTCCGCCCCGCCTAGCCACAGCTTCAACCAGAGGTATAATGTAAATTCAAGGCAAATTTTCTTATTCGCCGGGTTACCAAGATTCCAAGATTTTTTTAATACCACTGAAGAGACCTAGACCCAAGTCGTAACTTCAAATCAACCCTCTGGCGGCGGCACCACTGTCGCCTATGGGGATCCGCAACATGTATTGCCAACTGCGTTGAGCCCAGTCTTTTGCGTCTATTACAAAAGGCTAGGTCGGATCAGAGCATTGACTCTATTGTAATATCATCGAGAATTTGCACATGTGTGTGTGCGCAAAGCTTCAAGTTTATAAAGACGTAGGTAAAAAATATATATACTTGTTTTACATTGTACGTCAGTATATTTACATACGTAAAATAAATGACGAGAGAAGTGGGGCTAGTGTGTGTAGAGACTCATTCCAAATTCTATTACGGCAATAATACAATTTAACTGTAGCTTCGTCTCAACAATGGCGCTTGGTGTAAGGTCGTTATATATTCTGAAGTAAGGTTATAAACTAAAGAAAACTTTTCCTATATAAGCTTCTTCACATCAACAGCTGGAAGATGTCCACTGCTGAACACAGGCCTCCCCCATAAAACGCCACTTTGGACGCTATGGACAGAGATGGTTTGCCATAATCACGCTTGGCAGGCGTCTTAGTGATCGCAGTAGATTATAATGCAAACAAAGGAGAATGCTGCTGCCCAAACCCTTGATATTCCATTACCCGGCTTTTACGGTACCCGCAGAAAAAGTGGGGCGTAATCGTCTGATTCATGTATAATAGTAACTTACCCCTCCTGGGTTCTTTACGAAGTAAGACCCGCTGGAGCCCTGGTATATCCGCTCGGGAAAGATCCCGTTGTCTATGGCCACCTCCGCCTGCCATATCAGCTCGCTGAACTGCGGGTCATCTGGAGACAAGCGATAAACCCAAATAAGTAAATTAATACGATGCTCAGACATTGATCGGTGCCCAGGTCTAGTTTTATTCACAAATATATAATTTTGTTAATGAAGTCTTTGAGCGTAGTTATGTAGTACGGACCTAAGAAGACCGACGGTGTATGTACTGGGTGGCGCAAAAGTAAAGACCCTATTTGGTTCAGCTATAACATTTTTTCTAAATTAGAAAACTAGATTTAGGTTTTTTTAAATGTATATTTGTGCCATTAAATTTCGTACCATTAGGATTTAAAGATGATGTCTTTTAAATGGTGACCTCCAGAGTTGATACACATTTGAGCCCTATTTATGACATTTTGCATAACTTGCCGTAACACTTCCTGCGATATGTTCGTTATTTCTTGACGAATGTTTTCTTTTAGAGCTGCGAGAGTCTGTGGCTTGTTCACATACACCCGAGATTTCAAAAAACCCCAAAGAAAGAAGTCTGGACTGGTCAGATCGGGTGATCTTGCAGGCCAAGGCAAATCGCCAAAACGAGAGATAACTCGGCTTGGAAAAGCGTCCCTCACTAAGTCCATAGTGTCGCGCGCTGTGTGTGCCGTAGCGCCGTCTTGTTGAAACCAGATGTGCTCCAGCCCCAATTCGTCCAAACTGGGTATCAAAAACTCACGTAACATGGTTCTGTAGCGTTCTCCAGTGACAGTTATCGCATTGCCTCCAGCGTCTTCGAAAAAATAGGGTCCGATCACTCTGTCAACACAGATGCCACACCATACAGTAACTTTTAGTGGGTGTAGAGGTGTTTCTTGAATAATGCGCGGATTATCAGTGCCCCAGAACCGAGTATTCTGCTTATTGACATGCCCTGAGAGATGGAAATGCGCTTCGTCACTCATAACCAATTTTGAAGGAAAATCATCTTGCAAAATGTCATAAATAGGGCTCAAATGTGTATCAACTCTGGAGGTCACCATTTAAAAGACATCATCTTTAAATCCTAATGGTACGAAATTTAATGGCACAAATATACATTTAAAAAAACCTAAATCTAGTTTTCTAATTTAGAAAAAATGTTATAGCTGAACCAAATAGGGTCTTTACTTTTGCGCCACCCAGTATTTACAAAAGTACAAATTGTCACTGAAAGATTACAAAATATATATTTTTACTAGGTGGTAGGACTTTTCTGCAAAGTTCGTCTAGGCAGGTACCACCGCTTTGCCAGTTATTCTGCCGCCAAGCAGTAGTGTGCAAGCACTTCTGTGTTCCGGTTTGAAGGGCATTGTAGCTAGTGAAATTACTGGCAAATGAGACTTTATGATCTGATCACACAGTCTAGTAATCTGATTACTAGACTGTGTGATGTCTCAGGATGACGTGCGCAGTGCAGTGTACGCGAAAATGTATTATTTTAAAGTTCCGAGTGACACTGCAACTGTTATGGGCTAGCTTGTCACGTCATTCATTCGCACAAAAAAAAAAAAATTATCTTTTCTTGAACCCAGTACACGTAAAACTCAACTAAGTATTTACTAGCTTCCAATGAGTCATCTTGTAGTTAGTTACTCTATAGGTAGATAAATTCGCAAAATACAATACAGTCTCCATATGCCTCATCAACTAAAAAAACAGTAACAAGCTAATAGAAGCGTGCCTTCCGTCCTTGGCCTTCAAATGAATGACAAGGCACACAAATACTTTAAGATTTCGTTACATAACCCTGGTTTCGAAATTCCTCATTAAAATTAGTTCTAATGATTTACATATTAATGTGTATTGCTCACGATAACCTTCAGCCTATTTTATTATTGATTGAGTAGACTTTATCAGAAGCACTGATGCACTGTTATTTAGCAGGGGCAGTTTGACTGTACTACACTGGTGGGTGGTACCTACCTACCAGCACGGCTAGCATGAGATGTAGAAATTAGGCATGGAAATGTTTTCTACTTTAAAATCATTGTCATTTCATCATATTATGATTTATTTTTGTCACTGTAATTTCACCTGTGATTTTTCATGTGCCTAATGAATTATGATCAAATGCGATTTGCGGTGCTTTATGAAATGGAACAGAGATGTGATCAACCTAGTGAAATTGCGACCTGCTACAAATGATTACTAAGAAATCTAACGCTACTCTCTAGATCAAAGTTCACCGCTACATTACAGACACAGTATTTATAAAATTATGCTCTACAGGTCTCAGTTTGTTTACTGAAGCATTAACAAAACTATATGTTTTGATATTCATAGCTGATGTGCTACTCTCGTATTATGAAATCCGAAGCCACGATTTATTAAGTGGGATTATCATGGATTATCACACAGTGATTAGGAGCAGTATGTGACAAAAAGTAGTGATTTATGAAAAATAAAATCATATGATTTTTCACCTGCTCCTTGTGAAATGATCCATGCCCAGTAGGAATAGACATCATCTTTTCTTTTTTAGAAAGCGTTTGACCAATGAAAGACCACGTGGATCACGTCATAAATCTTCTGTTGAGTTTTCATTAGTCTAACGCTTTCTCGAAAGAAGAGAATGTCGATTTTTACAGCTCATGATACCTATGCAGTAATTGACCGAGCGAACAAAGTGAGCGAAGTTCTCTGCTTCAACTCGGGATTTTTGCTTTCGTCTGTTCGGCCCCCTAATTACCTAACTCGCAACAGGTTTGCGACAGGCGTAAATCTCGCGGTGATTGCTGTCATACATCATTAGTGGTGTCGAAAATGTATGCTTCGCTACTGCTGTCGCATTGCTACTGCTGTCGCATTGCTACTGCTGTCGCATTGCTGTTGCAAATTTTACGTAATTACCCCGCGGATGTAAGTACTCGCGTACAGGTCGCATTTTTTTAACAAATCTTGACTAAACTTGGTAACAGGTTCTACAGGTCCACGGAATTTTTTTTTTCGTCAGCGATTTTTTGTTTGGAGGGGTATTTCCCACAAAAAGGGGGGAAGTTTGCTGCGGCGCCATTTACCGGCCGATTTTGATAATATTTGGTAGAAATAGTGGGCACTCAATTCTAAACAAGTACATATTTCAAATATGTACTTGTACGATCAAGAGGTCGGTACGAATAATACAAGATTTAGCGGCCAATTTTTATATGTACCTACGTTTTTGCTATTAAACCAATTGCCTTTACGGGGATTTCAAAACTATTTTGAGGTTCCTGGAGGATTTGTTTGTGCAAAATACTTACTTTTAAAAACTTATGAGGAATTAATTAGATCATGGGTTCTAAGAGTTATAATTAGTGCGACGACTTTAACGTAGATTGCTTTTTATTGTTTTCTTTTAATATCCCCAAGCAGAGTTGCAAAAAAGTTTGTGATGGCTAGGTCTACTGTTCGTAGAACTACTAGTCTATGCTATAGATTTGAATAAGAACCAGGAACTCCCGTTATGTATGTAAATAGGGCGAATTCTGTGCTCCCGTTCTAAACTTCTCGGGACTTCTTGCCTTCATTATTCATAATACAGAACCCAAAATAAAAGACATATAAAATAAACGTACATCTCGGGCCATGTAATCCAATTCAGTGAGTGAATTTCGTCCACTCTGAAATGTATTTACTAAGGATTTTAGGAGAATTTCGTCATAATTTGCAGAAAGTGTGCCATTCAATCTAAACCACATACAAATCAGGTTGTGGTCTCGAGCGATCAAACAGAAAGTAACTTTAGTATTCTACTATATCACTTAGCATTCAATGACGTGTCTGCTACTCAGTACTCATAAAGAAGTCATTATGAATGGATTAATTATTATTCACGCTCATTAAGTACAACGTGGGCGTATCGTCTAGCAAATATTGATAACAAATAAGAGAATTTATTTTTAAACTGAAATTGTATGAACAGTAAGTTTGTATGTACTCATTTTTGTATTGGCTTCTTAATCTACTTCTCACACTCAAACTCAAACTCTCTCTTTCTCTGTAGTGCGGTAGTTGAGCAGGTTGACTCGAAACCGGAAGATCCCGTTTCCAAGACAAGACAAGTATTTGTGGTCAGAAAAAACCGCAAACGTTTCATGCGACAACTTGCATGTCCGGGTGTTGTGGCACCATGGTCCTCATAGTTTCCCGAATCCCTGAATACAGGGAATCCTAGTTAGGGTTCAGGATCTATTACTGTGATCTTTGTGCGACATTCATTTAATACCAAAATACTAGCTATTTTCGACGACTTCGATCGCGTAGTAGCAGCAAAAGCCATCTTTTCAATTTTTATTTTCCTGTAAACCTAATTAGGGTCATATTATGGTATTTACGAACATTTGACAGCCATCGTGGGTGGTTGAGTAGGTAGGCTCATAACTCGGAGGCGGAGGGTTCGATTCCCAGTACCTATTTGTGCACAAATCAAAAAGCGCAAATACTTATTTTGTGTCTGGGTGTCGGGGACCTACGAGGACCATGGGGACCTCGTAGGTCCTGGGTCGCTAGATACATGGAATCCTAGTTAGGGTCCAGGATCTATGGATGTGATTGTTGGGCGTTATTTATTTCTTTTAAAACAAAAAATAGCCACTTGGTGCAGCCATTCTCAAGTGATGCTCTTAGTAACGGATCATAAAACATCAAAAATATTCATATTACTTACACAAATTTCTTTTTAATCATAAAATATAGATTTATTACTATTTACAACATTATAAAAGAAAACGAAGGAAATCAATTCAAAATGTGAAGCCACCGGTGCACATAGGACAAAAGATAGATGTGGGGGGTGCGGGTACAATGTGGCATGGTGCAGCCCACTTTGGAACCATGGATGTCTCATTGGAACCCATTCCTACTTTTTGATGCAAGTGTTAAATATGATGTTCAAAATTTGTACATATTAATGTGAGCTTATTTCCCAATGCCAAAAGAATAATAATAAAGGACATTGAAGCTTGACCTCACTGCACTAACAAATCTCAATGTAATTGCTTTATGCTACTTGAGTTGTGCAGTAGAAAATAAAATAGTGTTGAGGATCTACCAGCTCTCTTGCACTCTTGCTACTGTGCAGCGTTTCGTTTACTTTATAACCACCACATTATTATGTTTGCTGTTAAGGACAACATTATCAATGTCAAATGCAAAAAATTAAACATACAATTATTTTAATTTAGTGAACATAAAAATGTGTAAAATTTAAATTTGATTTCAATATATTAAAGATGTTGATTAATGTACATTCATTGTACATATTAAAATGTACAACTTGTACAAGGTGATAAAATTTAAATAAATACCTATTTGCTCACTACCTGATTATAGAGAAATCATATTACACTAAAATGTAAATTCACTTTGAATAAAATAGGTACCTTAGATGTAGTTTACCTAAACAACCCGAAATCTGTTTACCTACTATCACTCGTTTTAGTAATTTTTAAAACTGTGCCGTAATATAGTTGCTAGGCTATATTTACATTGTAGTTCACAGGCAAACTTCTTTGTTGACAATAAAATTAACTTTAAAGTTGATACCAGAACATTAAATAATAAGTGATAATGATTATTAAAATAACCTAATAACTAAACAAACAATAAAAAAACTGCCGTGCCATGGTAACAACCACGGTGGTTGGAGGTTACTAACATTTCCAAAATATTATTTATTGTTTCATCCACCCGCAAGTTCTTCAGTTTGGATGTAATCATGGTGCCTGCAAAAGCACCGAAACATTGGCAGTCTGATGCATATACAAATTACTTGGTAAATATCCCGCTAATAAACAATATTTTGATAAGTAAGTGAATACCTAACCAGTGAAACACTATTGAGCTTTTCTTATGGAATTGTTGGCAGGAAAAATGATCTGCTTGTGTAAGAAATTTCTTATTAATTTGGATTGAATTACATTAAATTGATTAGTTGAGGTCAGGGGGGTAGTTTGTACAAAATTTATTCACATGTATCAAAAGGGTCCAATGCTGTGAAATAGATATTGTCCAAATGTGAACCTTGAATTTTGACTCAAGGTTCACATTTGGACAATGTGTAATGAATTTGAGTAATATATACTTAGATACTATTAATATTATAAAGAGGTAAGTAAATCTATTTGACATTTAGTAAATTGTATGTAAATATGTATGAATGAATGTTTTTAAACACCGAACTATTGATCCAAATTTGAAAATACTTCTGCTATAACTCAGACAGACAGTCATGAGTAATAGAGGTCTATTATTACTTTTTGGGTAACAGAACCCTAAAAATCAAACACGAGACCATAATCAAAAATGTGAGAACTGGGAACTGTAAAATAATTTTCTATTTCAGATCCAATGATAGCCAAACCAAAGGCTTGATACTAAATTTTTAGCATCAATTATACTGTGATACTCGCAAGATCCTTCAATTTATTTAAAAGATTTACTTTAATTAACATTTTAAGCTCAAAAGTATGTACATGTTATGTTTATCTCAGCTGTATTGTATTTTACAATTAAAAAATTAGATTGATAAGAAAAAATAGCCTTTAAATGATCTTAGAAACTAGGGCTACTAGGTAATCGGTACATTGTGTGCCATATGGATGAGAATATTTACTGAAACTGAAGACTGAAAACTATTTGATTAACAAATGAGTACAACAATGATGTAACCAGAGTAACAAATAACTCACCACATTGGAAACATAAATCCATACTTAGAACAAAGGTAATAATATTAACTGAAAAACTGTAAGCACACAGCCGTTACGCTTCACTGCAAAACACAAGCCTGCTGCTGTATTCACACCAGTACCAACACAAAATTACTTTCTTCCATAAAAATAATCTGAAGTTAGTATGTATACAATTAATATAATGCGTAATTCGGTAGTAAAACAATTGGGATCCGTAATTTACATGTCACGGGAGAATACGTAGGTACGTGCGTCAAGGTGAATAACACAGAGTTGTTAAAACATCTGTTTACAAGAAAATCGTTAGTTTGTTATGGAAGCCATACATCAGGTTTACAGAAGTCGCAGAAGTGTTTTACGAATTGAGTCGTAAAATATCTACCTACTCTCATTAGTTTATTGAGGCGTGATGTCGCCCTTACCAATGAATTATGGCGTATTGATGTCCTATTCGGGGATAGGTGTTTGCTCACCTGGGAAGTGATTGTATGAGACTTCGAAGTCGCCGCGGCCGCCGAGCAGCGGCTGCGACTCTCGGTTGACGCCTGGTGAATCCAGGTTGCCCTCGAACCCGACCTCTGGTACTAAACAGATTTCTTCTGAACTACTCGACAACGATACCACACCGTCATCGGGCGGTGCGTTCAATGTGGTCGGCTTGTCGAAGTCGAGATTTAACAGAGTCTCTTCCGTACTCATGAGTAAAGTTAAACAGTAAAACACTACCGAGCCTCATTTATTTCGTATAAATTTCTTTGTTTCACAATCATTTACACAAAAACTTGACTTCCTTCAGCAATGAATGGCGCATAGACTAAAGCTTTGATTGATTTGAGAGATGACACATGACAGTCATGACAGATAAATATATAAAATGTCAACGTCAACACTTTTTTTTCTTTACTAGTGAAGCTAAGATGGTCATTATCGGTTGTATTAATAATTGATTAAAATAAAATCGATTAATCGACTAAAACACTATATATTGTGCAAAAAGACAAATATTATTCCTTGATCTTCTTGTTCGTGGCTAGTTCCGAAATCCGTATCCTAAAAATCTAGGTCTGCGATTACGGTTAAGCGGTTAAGCTAGCGTTGGGTTAAGTTAAGCCATGGTTAAACTGATTTTGCGGAAATAAATAGAATGTATCAACAAATTACGATTAAAAATATCTCCTAGATATCATTGGTTTAGCGACAAATGGCAATAAACAATTTTCTTCTTAGTTTTTCAGTCTATTGCCATTTGTCGCTAAACCCATGATAAGTAGGTGATACTTTTAATTGTAATTTATTGATACATTATATTAATTTGCGCAAAATTAGTTTTCATGTAATCACGTTGAGTAATTAAGCTATTATTGGCAAAAGAACGCAAGAAAATTTGAATTTGCCGCGCTAGTGAAACGTTCCAACTTAAACAAATACCTACCTAGGTATATTACCTTAAATACCTAACTAAAATTATTCACCTATCTATAGGTAGGTACCTACTTAATATAGTAGACTTACCTACATGATGTAGTACCTACTAACTTACTTACATCACGCATAATAATTACTTATCCATACTTACCTACGTATCTGATTAGAATTTTGTAATAAGTACGTAGGTAGTATTTACCTAATTAAAATGTTAGTCTGACTTCGAAACCAATTTATTTTTATTTCTAATTAATTATCCTAAACATACAAAACAATAAAATTTTAATGCGTTGTTTAATTTTATTCCTTCCAATCGACGAAGCTAAACAAGTGTACGACTTCATTGAATCAATCATGATAAGTGTACCTATTTAAAGGAACTTTTATCCAGTCACATTATAGATATCAACTTTCACTAGAGAATGTTCCATCAAATCCTTGAGAACCTGAAAAATCGTTAAATTCCTTGTTCGAAAATCCTGTATCTGAGTATCCTTGTTTCCCAAAGGTTCCTTTTTGGCGATCTTGATGAAAGTTCCCCTTGTGGAATCTAGCTCCTGCACCTAGTTTCGTGCCAAACCCTTTTGCACCAATTTTATTGATAGCACCATTGATTTCGTCATCTTCATAAAACACCTTATCTTTTTTGTATTCGTCCTTATGGTGGACGCGATGGAAACCCCTTGTTTTGGTCCCTTTCTTGTACTTCCTGTTTTCATTGCCCTTAATGCCGACAGCACTTCCGGCAATCGCTTCCGCGAGTGCGTATGCTTCGTCATCGTCGTAAGCTCCTTGGTCATGAACTCCGATATTTTTAAAGAACTTTTTCAAGTCTTCGATGTTATGTTTCGAATTGGATCCTTTGTTCGACGCGTCTTTCTTTTTAAATCCGGAAGTCTTGACGTTGATTTTAGCTTCTTTGTTCCCAATACTCGAAACGTTATCGGCTTCGTCGAGCAGCTTGGAGTAGTCGTCCAAGTCTTCTTCCTCAACCTCGTATTTCAAGTCTTTTAGGTCAGTGTCGAGCTTATCGAACTCCAGCGAGCCTGTACCAGCTGGCGCAGACTCAGCCAACCAATAAATGCCCATTGATAGCAGCAAACACAATTTCTTTTGCATGCTGTCCTAATTTTTTGTCCGTTCTTGCGCAATGGAAGAAGGTTGCGACACTGACATACATGGAATACTGTCGGCTTATATAGCCTTTTGTTGAAATTAGCAAGCAAGGATAGTTTTTTTCTAGAGATGAATAATTTAATGATGTTCTGGTAACGGCCCATCGGTCCGGTAATCGGTGCAACGACTTGGATCGGTCAAGGTTCCCATTTCGTTCTGCAGTGTGCTCGATCATGAATGATCACAAGTTTTTCGGTCTAAGTAAGTATTAATAGATTAAGTAGTTTGCCATTATTAAGTAGATACTTACGTAGGAATTAATCATATTTGCATGATAACGACGAAATGATGCATCGCCTTGGCTTGCCCCTTACCCTAATAGGTCTTTATATTACATTAGGTACTTAAATAGTTGAAGATTGCAAGCTTTTCTTTTAGGTCCTCCTTATAATAATGGTGCGAGAGCCCACTGCACAAATGCCTACGTCATCGGGTACCCCAATAGGCTATCTTTTGATCGTTAAACGACATCTAAATATGTAAAAAAAATCAGGTCTGCCCAATCCGATCCTGCCGGGTCATGGAAATAATTGAAATTTTTTGACGTATTTTTTTTTTGTCAAAATTTACCCGGATGAAAGTTCTGGCAACAGTTAACCGTTGATTAATTAAGTTAAAAAAAAAATGGTCTGCCATTGCGCACCCTGCCGGAAGTACCTGGCAGACCCCTAAAAATGTGCCCTTCACACCCTTTACCTACCTCAGCGAATACCCCGATGAAACCTACGCCTATTAATAGCCAAGGTGACCTTGATAATAGATTAAAAGGTCTGCCAGGTCTAAACTCCAGGTCGACACTTAACATCAGGTGAGATAGTGGTCAAGCGCAAGCCTATCGAACAATAAAAAAAAATAAAAAAAAAAAAAAAACTTGGCGAAACTTGAAGTTGGTGGAAGTGGATTACTTCCATGACCCGGCAGGATCGGAACTGGCAGACCTGTTTTTTTAAACGATCTAAAGGTAGCCTATTGGGGTACCCGATGACGTACGTATTTTTGCGTGGGCTCTCGCACCATAAAACTGTAACAGGTCGAATTCTGTAGGACTGAAAATATATTGGAAAAAAAATTGGAGGGCTCCCTATAAGTAATTGGTCATCAACATCATCATCAAATCAGCCTGAAGACGTCCACTGCTGAACATAGGTTCAGCAGTGGACGTCTTCAGGCTGTTGAGGCCTATGCCTCCCCCAGAGAGCGCCATTTTGAGCGGCTGCTCGCCTCCTGCACCCATCGGCTCCCTACGATTTTTACCAGATCGTCGGTCCACTTAGTGGACGGCCGAGCCAGCCTACGCTGCTTGTTCCGGTTCGTGGTTGCCATTTTCTTTCCCATCGGTTGTCAGCTCTACGAGAGGTACCTAATTGGTGCTGAAACAAAAAAATGTAATATTTTCGTTTTTGTCTGTCTGTATCTTGGCTGAGCATCACGCCGAAACTATACTGAATGGATGGAAACTTGGTACGATTTGACTTCATATTACAAGGTAGGACATTTTTATCCTGAAATTCAACACGGTTCCCCCTGGATAGATGTAGTTAGCTGTAATTCATTAACATGTAGGCTGATTTCATTCATTCTTTTTTTTGGAAAGGAGGTAGGTACTTATACTTTTTATATTGCCCCGTAAATATTTCAAGGTCATCGGTTTTGTAGTTCAGAAATTACAGACATCCAACCTTCAGTATTAGGTCCAAATCCAAAGCCACTCCTGTCCTGTACTTGGGAAAAAGAGAAGGGAGGGGGAAAAAGATAAGACACCTGCCTCTTTTCACCTTCATCCTTTCATCCTTTACGCCTATCGGTTCCCTCTTCCTATAGACTGGGATAGGAAAGGCGTAAACGAATTAACCCGTGCGAAGCCGGGGCTGGTCAGCTAGTTTATATATAATACGCAAATATTATATACCTACCTATGAGTAGGTAAAGAAATTCTATACTCTAAAATTATTCGCAAATCAATAAAATGTGTGGGTGTATAATATTTTTGTAGCCATCACATGGAGCAAGCGAATTTTTCGATAGAAAATATAGATGGCGATAAAAAAGTGGTGGGGGTATAGTAACTGTGGACTCTCTGAAATCGCTCTGAAAGTCTAGTCTACACTTGGTGAAAAGTTGCAGTCGGCTCGATGATGTAGATCATCGAGCCGACTGCAACTTCTCACCAAGTGCTGTGTGGTGTGAATTATCGAAGTTGTTGTATCGGCTGTTTCATGCCGCAAGCGGATTGTGATATTAGGAATGTTTTAGACTGAATTAACGTACGTTATTATCCTTTTTTAAAAATAAATTAAGATGTTGATGCAGCCAGTAGAGTCATTATCACATGGGGAACTCCTTATTAGCGCCTGGCAAATAAAGGTTGGTACCTAAGTAGGTACGGGTTAGTATTAGATTGACTAGATCGCAAAATGACTTCATCTCACATAGGTCATTGATACTTGCTTGGGAATAATCCCAGCTCGAATAGGCATCTTTTGCTATGATAGAAATTTCGCTTGCTCGGGATTCCAAATCAGAAAAAACCTTGCTCTCTTGTTCCACAAATAACGATTTATCTATTTTTACCCGACTTCAAAAATGAAGATTCTGGATTTTCGTCATAAGTACCTACCAAAACGATCTCCGTACTTATAAATAAATATGTGTGGACATAACACACGGCGCCATCTAGCCCCAAACTAAGCATAGCTTGTACTATGGGAACCAGATAACTGATGGAATACTTAGATACTTTTAGTTTGTAAATACATACATAGAATACAATATAACATCCAGACACAGAACAAACACCTGTGTTCATCACACAAAATGTTTGTCCCGGGTGGCAATCGAACCCACAACCCACAGTTCAGAAGGCAGATCCACTACCAACTGAGCTAGCAGGACTTACTTACCTACTTATTTGTTTTTTATCACTGATTTGACTTTAGGTACGGCTTTTACCCGTCCTTCGTTGTCCGTAATAGGCTTCGAGTATTAGGTACCTCCCTGTGTACCTATTTACGCTAGTATATTAAATATAATAAATATAGTAACTACCAAGAAAATAGGTAGTAGGTATCCACCCTTATTGAATATGGATAGTAAATTAAAACCATAATTATATTTTCATTCGTATTTATTTATGCGTTACAAAAATATTTACAGCGAAGTCATCATATACAAACATAACAAAACGGATATTAAATTACTAACAGATATGTACAAGAGCAATAATTTTTGGTCTATTCATGATCTTCATCATCATCTTCGTCACCATCATCATCGGCGTACACGTACTCCTTCTCGTGACTGCTGCCTCCCTTCTTTCCGAAGTCTTCATCGTGGTGGTAGTGTTCTTCTTGACCTTCCTCAGCGGAATGGCCAGCCTCTTCGTCATCAACATGCCCCTTCGAATGGAAACCGGCTTTGCCAAAATCACCTTTATCGTAACCAGATTTGTTGTGACCACCCTTCTTATGTCCTCCTTCTTCAGAACCGTGATGCCCCTTCTCGTAACCATGCTTGTTAAAGTGACCGCTATTATCAGCAACGTCGTAAAAATCGTGATCCTTCTTGAACTCGTCCTTGTTAAACACCTTATGGTAGCCAGTGACCTCCTCGCCTTTGCTGAAATGTTTCTTATGTCCATGATCTCCGCCCTTATAGCTTTCACCGGCTTCGTGATGCTTTCCATGAGCGTCAGATTCATCGTGATGAGCACCCTTTTCACCTTCATTTTCATCATAATGACTCTGCTTGTGCTCCTTGCCATAATGTCCTGAAGCACCTTTTGCGTGATGGCCTTTAGAAATATAACCTTTGCTTCCTTTTTCGCCGTGAGCGGCGTGATGTTTTTCGCCGTAGTCGCTACCGCCTCCCTTCTCAAAACCATGTCCATAGTCAAGTCCAACCAAATCTTCCCCATGTTCTTCCGAACCTTCATCACTACCTTCATCAGTACCTTCATCTTCCTCGGCATCTTCGACTACGATGGGCTTGGCAGTGATGTAGGGGAGCGGTGCAGGTGCCAGGTCGTAAGCCTCAACATATTTCAGAGGTTGCTGAGCTACGGGTATAGGCGCCGCGAAAGCGTGAGGCTGCTGGTACCCATGTCCCCCCAGTTGGATGAGACTGGCAGGCCCGTTGTTGTCGCTCCTGTAGATGTAACTGGTTGCAGCCGGAGCAAAGCCCACCTGCACGGCTGAAGCGACCGCGCTTGCAAACAACAAGCTTATGAATGTGTTAACCATCTTGAGATGTGTATCGTACTAGTGCTTGTGCTGTAATAATTTGATAAGCCCGTTGCTCAATATTTATATCTAAAGTTGAGACAAAAGGACCGTGAGTGTGTCACCGCACCTTTCTTGTAGCCATGTAACAAATTGCTTATCAGACGAGGTTATAGGTGACAAAGAAGCTTGGTAATGAAAAAATTGGCCATTGTGCAATAAATAATTCGGGCACGTCAACCGCAAGACAAATAGGCGTGAAATGTTTTTTCTCCCTCGAAAAGTGTACGTGAGCTCGGCAAAAAATTGAATGGCTTGGCCACGGACTGTTCGTTTCCGATATGATAAAATAAACCACTTTTATTTCATGTTTGTTTTAGCATGTTAGGAAATAAGGTATAAGCCTATATGGTATGAAAATATATCAATCAGGTAAACCTACGTATAGAATAAACAAATACCTACCTAGCAATGGGTGCCGAGAGGAGGATGTATGGGAAACTTCAAATTAATATTTTAACTTTGTCCCAAGCCCCAACCCATGACCCATCCCATATAGTTCTACCTTTTATAATAAGCAGGTACCTAGGTATAGATTAAATCAGGTAGGTACCTACCTATACTTGATTTAATCAATACTACCTAAAGCTTTAGCTAGACCGACAAATTGGTGCTAAACATTGTCTATTAGGTACTGCGATGGCAGGATAAAAATAAGTCTCAGTCCCCACTTAATTGGTAATTGTACATATCCCTTGATTTTGATAGATAGGTGCCTAAATATAGGCTAAACCTAGGCACCTATCTATCAAAATCCGTTCAGCCGGTTCAGCGCTGAATGGTAAGTAACGAACTTAAGTAAGTACATACTTAAATATTATAACTATACAACACACCATAAGATAGGTAAGGTATGAAGTAATGTAAGTATATATACATCATTTCTATACTATTACTAGGATAGAAAAAAGTCTCAAAGTCGCGCTATGATCGACGCATGAAGACGCAGCGCAGGCTGGCACCCCGCTAGGTAGACCGACGACCTAAGTCAGAACCGCGGGGAGCCGATGGATGCAGGAGGCAAGCATCCGCTTAAAGTAGCGCTCTATGGGGGATGCCTATGTTCAGCAGTGGACATCTTCAGGCTGATGATGATGATAATGATGAGGATAGGATAGCATTAGTAGGGTAAACCTGTATAGGTGCCATATAGGTGCTCCAAAAGATATAGCGAAGCTACGCGCGCGTAGAGCTACGTACGTAGCTTCAAGTTCGTCCATATCCGTAGCTGCCTACGGCTACGGTCAGGATCATACATTACACGTTACCGTTATACGTAATTATATTATAATTATTTTAATTAATTACGTATAGTTAAATTAGGTTTAGGCACAGACATCTAATACTACTTATACAGTATAGTATTAGATGTCTGTGGGTTCAGGTACCCATATTAAAAGTGAAACAAGCAGCCATAGGTAGTAGGTATATCTATTATTCAGATTATGTTTATTACGAAACTATCACAGCCTTTATTATTGAAAAAAAAATTGAAATCATGGACTTTCAAATTGCAACTGATAAATCTAGGAGAGGGTTTCTTAGATTCATAATAATCCTGTTGCAAGTACTTAAGAGGACCATGCTGGTTTTTGCAAATGTTATTGCCGTCGCTCTGCTCTCCACAGGTATGATAGAGACAATAGAGCCCATGCGTGAATTTACCTACGGGCGCCAAAGGTTTTCACCCTCTAAAACTTAACAAAAACTTTTGATTTTGGTATCAATCGTTTGGATAGATTAGTATAATGTATGCCAGTAGGTGCGTCATATTTTTAATGGAAAATATGTTTCGTGTTCTAGTTACAACTACTTTTCTTAGTCATAATTTTGACGCCAAAAATTCGTAACTTTAGGTGGCTATAAACACGAAGACATTATAAAAACTTAAAAAAGGAGGAGGAGGCTTTTTTCCTTTTTTAAGTTTTTATAATATCTTCGACGTACGAGCATAGTTTTTTACTGAGTTGACAACTGTATAATTAAAAAACCAACAAAATCGAATAGATTAGAGGTGGGAAAAAGCGTTCGCACTTTTTGTATACACAAAACGGGGGGGGGGGGGGGGGGGGGGGGGGAGGGGATATACGTTTCTTTCAATTTTTATGATTCATTATTGGTGAGTAGGTAGTTATGTGTCGTATTGTAAATAGCTTATTCTTTACATGTGTAATCGATCGGATCGGAGTTTCCAGTTCTGCATTGTGCCGGATTGCTTGCACCAGTGGCGTTGACATTATGCACTTGGTAATATAATAAGTACTTATATTAACTTAATTTAAGTATTACCTAATTTCATTTTGATTTGTAAAAGTGCTAAAAATAATAAAAATCCCTTGACTTTGAGTTTGGCCATGTATCACATTGACGGCTGGCTTCGACAGCGCTGCATGCAATGAAGCCTGCAAAGGTAGCCTGAAAGAAATCGCTTTATGCGATAAGACTGCCCGTTGTTCTACCATTCTTTGTTTTGTGTCATGTGCACAACTAAGATATAAACTTACAAGTAAATATCTATTTGTTATACGCCTACTATTTCATGTAGTACCTATTAAGTCGGTATGGTATAACTACCTATCCAGTAATCTATTTTTTTACTCATGATTTATTTTGAGGTTTGTTTTTATCTATACTTTTACCTACAGAATGAACTCAAATGCAGTAGGCATAGACGTAAAAATCTTTTTCATTAGGTCCATGCCAATAGGTAGGTATGACAGGACCAGGACCAGGACCAGGACCAGGACCCCAGGACCTATGATAAAATTAGGTATACCTTACCTATTTTACAGTCAGGGTTTTACGATTTAAAAGAATGGAATACCATGTTGAAGATGACTAATTAGGTAGGTACTAAGACGTTAATGCAAAAATATTCCACTGGGACCCGCACGAGCCTTTCACAGTTCACACACACAGAGAGAGTGTAGGCTGTAATATACTTTGGGTAGTAACTTCATGAATATACCACGCTGGCTAAGTGCGGGTTGGTGGATGACACATTCCGAATTTTGTGATTCTTGAACATGCCACCGGTTTGCTTACGATGTCTTTCCTTCATCGTTGTAAGAGAGAAAATTGCGCACATAACTATAGAAAAGTATTTGGTGCAGGGTGGAGCGCGAGCGGGATCCAAGCGAGGGTGTGTTCGTTCTTTGAAACTTCGCATGGGCTACCCTCAAGCCACACTCGATCGCATGAATAATTATAAAAAAACGAGAATCAATCACATGGTGAAAACAAAGAGGCAAGAGAAAGAATACTAAAATATCGTATTATATGGCTTATCTTTATAACTATACAAACATACAATATTTACAAAATATTCTTAGGTACCAAAATCAACAATACTATAACAATTATATTAAACAAGTCCTCATCGATGCGACACCTCGTAGCCGTAGCTCTTGCCAACGTACTCTTTGCCTTTAGCGCCAATATCTCCGACGTGATGTTGGGAGGACTCGTCTCCCTCCTCCCCTGAATGGGCAGCTTCGTGACTATCTCCGGACTCCTTATTAACGAACCCATCCATTCCAAATCCATCCTCATGATGTCCTGATTCCTCTGAATCCCCTTTCTCGAACCCTCCGGTGTCTGATCCATGATGGTCATGTCCGCTTCCATGCTTGTGGAAGTTTCCCTCATGCTTTTCTCCATCATAAAACTCGTGGTCTTTCTTAAAGTCGTCCTTGTCAAAGACTTTATGATATCCATCGAGCTCTTCTCCTTTGCTGTGAGCAGCTTTGTGTCCGTGATCTGCTCCTTTGAATCCGTGTCCTTTTTCGTAATGTTCACCGTACGCGTCGGCCTCTCCATAATGCTTTTTCTGACCTCCGTCACCTGAAACTGCGAAGCTCTCGTACTTCTCTGTATGGTAATCCCCTGCGCCCCCTTTCCCGTATTTGTGACTTTTTGCATATCCTTTGTAGCCTTTGTCCCCGTACTCGTGATGTCCTTTTAGACCGTAGTCTGCGCCACCTCCATGGTCATGATAAATACCATGATCAAAGTGACCCACGCCGTGCAAATAATCTGAAAAACCCTTAAAATCACCACCAAAATCAGAGCCGTATCCTTCAAAAATCTTGTCTTCATCTTCACTAGCTATACCATCAATATGGTCATCGTCTTGTTCTTCTGATTTTTCCTCAACAGGTATGACGTATGATTCGCTGGCATGGGAAGCAGCTTTAGTTTCGTCATTTTCCTTCTCGTGGAAAGGTCCAGCAGCAACAGGGACAGGTGCCTTGTATTTTTCTGGCTTTTGGTAAATCTTCGACAAATGTTCCATAACTTCGCTCTCTCCCATTTTAACGACACTCGCGGGCCCGTCTGTTTCTTTTTTGTAAATGTACCCCGTCGCTGCGGGTTGCAGATCGGAGCCAGTGGTCCGGACCATTACCACCCTTTCGACAGTTTCCCGCATTTCCATGCAGGAACCACAGGCAAATATAAGCAGTAACGGAGCAATTTTCCGCGCCATGTTTCTGGCGACAGCGTTTGGTGCATAATAACGACAAAGGTCAAGAGTAGTACTTATATAGTGAACATAATACTGCATCAAGCATTGACATTCATAAATGGGCCAGTTCGAGAGCGGTCTCTAGATTTCATTGGGCAATAGTCTTCTGTGTCAATGAAAATTAAAAACCCTGTATTAGTTTGTACGGTGCATTGCTCTGCGTTCAACTAGCCGCGACTATAATGAGCAGACTGATTTTTTTACGGCTAGGTACTGTAGTTTTCTTTTGAACAGGTTTATTAATGGAAGTTTTTTGTGCTGCTTATATCGAGACATTTAATAAATTCGCATTTTATTATCAGCATTGTAATTTTCGGACGGTAGGTAACTACTCTATCCACTATACTTATTGGCTGGACCAGTGGACATAGGCCTCTTCTGATGCATACGCCAGCCGCTAAATCAGACTTCGCCCTATGTCGCGAATAGCGAGGTAGGCAAATACATTGGGAGGGGACGAGTGGAATCCTAGGTGCAGGGTGACGGATGAACATTGAAAATACTGGGTGTTTCCTCGTGCAGGACCTAACACTCCTACCAGTAAAGGAGGCTTAGGAGACCTACTAGGAGAAATTAGTCCACGCGAAGAAACACCCAATAGATAGGCGAGGATCATTTGTTAAGGAATATATTTTTTTTATTATTCGGGTTCATACTGTTATGTTATGTGACATGTGGGCTGGGATGTAAAAGCTATACAAAAAAATATAAAAATTTTATAGATCTCTTTATTAAATTTGATATTCACAAAAACATTTTTTTTGCCACTGGTTTAGCGTAGGTATAAAGATATGAATTTTTGACACTTCACTAGAAAGTAGGTACCTAACCTACCTATAGCTCACTTAAATACCTATTTATTTTTAAGTCTTACGGTTAATATGTACACCTTTGACGTATTCTATGATAAATAATTCAAATAACTAACAAGCGTGACCTAATATTTGTTTCTACCTATAACCACTATGACTATAATTTATTTAAATGAAAAGTACCTAGGTACCTACTTAAATTCGGTGGTCGTAGAGACAACTCTACCTTAATATAATGCGTAGCCCGACACGCACTTAGCTATCCACGTATTTCGCAATGCCACAGATAAATAACAGTACTTTGCACTACTACGTAGCAATCTAGCAATGCTGTCGTATGGCAGTGAACTGTGTGGACTGTACCATTTCCCGAATCAAGTCTTCATCATTATTTTAATTAAATGTTTTTGAAGTTCAACTATATAACTAAAGTAAATTAAGTAAGTAGTTGCACTTTTGAAATTAAAATAGAATTTAAAAAAAATGGAGAAGAGAATTCAGAGAATGTTTCTACCTATATATTTAGCTTTCCTGTTCAATTATTATTACTGTTATCTAAGTAGGTACCTAACTACCTATAGTCACTTACATATAAATAAATAAATAAATAAATATGTGTGGACATTTCACACAGCGCCATCTAGCCCCAAACTAAGCATAGCTTGTACTATGGAAACTAGATAACTGATAGAATACTTAGATACTTTTTTGTTTGTAAATACATACATAGAATACAATATAACACCCAGACACAGAACAAACACCTATGTTCATCACACAAATGTTTGTCCTGGGTGGGAATCGAACCCACAACCTATAGTTATATAGATAACATCTCTATACATTTCTTAGAAAACTAGAGTGCACAATGGAGACTGAGACAAGACGAGCGAAGCGACGACCACGCACGTCCGGATTGATTGTGTGCGGCGCGTAGGTACCAACCTACCTAAACGCACAAAAGCAAACTGCTTTCGGTACTTCATCCATCTGACGGCACATGCACGGCACGTGGCGTGGTGGCAGCGGCACAGCATCCATCACAGGTTTAAATCCTCGTGATCCCGTCCTCATCCCACGCATGATAGGTACTTTGTGATGAAGGGACAATATCTTGTCTATAGTGCGTGTTGTAAGGTATTCCGATTTTGTAATGATTCCGTTTGATATAAAATTCAGTAATAGTTTTAGGATAGGAATGTTTACGTTTTTAATGATTTAATCAACGAATACAATCGTCCCTTATTGCCAATATTGATTCGATTCGGAAGCTTACAATACCTACCTGTTGCCAAAAAACTGTTGTCTATTTTTTAATTGTTGCTGTCAATTCTCTTTCTTTGTTCACACCTACCAAGTTTTTGTTCGCTCTCCTTTATTTTTAAGGTACATTATTAGCTAAGTTGTTTTGGGGAACTAAGCTAAATATCACAATTTGTTTTGATTTCCTTACAACTTTTTGTAGAGCTGATTGTATTGGTTTTCTGCGAATATTCAGTTTCACGAAGTTCGGTTTGGTCTCTCGGACAGAAACATTTTTTGAATCATTTCTAGATGTGACGTGTGTCCGGTATTCAGAATAAACATCAAGATTATTTTTAGTTTGTTGGATGATTGTACGTTGCAGATTTTGTTTTTGAATTGCTCCTTGTTTCTCTGGTTTTCTTGCAAAGACGTAGGCATCATTGCGCGGCTGTTTTTTCAGTGCTTCACTATTCCGCCTTGTCGGAATTTCTTTAGTGTTACATCCACTTTCATTTCCGAATGTGGGCATGGGTAGGAGGCGTACATTGGGAACCGTTTTCATTACTTTAAAATGAGCATCTACTATGTTATTATCACCGTTAACTTTGTGGCTGCTTCCCGAGAAATGTCTGCGTTGTATTGCACCAAATCTAGATTTGGTATAACTTCTCGCGTTTTGAACCAACACGTAGCCAGTTTTTTGATTACTTTCATCAATTAAATAGCTGAATATTGGTGATATGATGCACAGAATCACACAAATCACATAATAAAGAGTCTTCATCTTCACAGATCCGAGACTAGCACTGAGATAGCGCGAACATTGTTTTTATAATCTTCTAATTCAGTAACAACGATTGTTTGCTTATATTTAGTCTAACTAAACAATTAAACAAATTGAATAGTCTTGAAATACCCACGAATGACAACAGTAGGTATCGTACAGTCGTAGACTCACCTTTGTTCGTTTCTATACAAATATCAACACAGTAAGTACCTAACTACCTAGCTATCCCACTGGTTCTGGATGCCTATTGTTAGATAACATTTATTAGGTATAGAAATCACAGATTCGTCGCCTACGGTCCATTACAGAGCTGCTTACGACATAATATTATGTCATGTTATGAAAATAAATCATCTTAGTCGGCCGAATTCTTATTGAGTTATACTGATCACGTCTTGTGACGACTTAATCATTATTTTTAAAACATTCATAGTTTACCTTTCATGATAAATCAAAACTAAATAGCCAGTAGACTATTCAACTTGACAAGACGTGGAAGTTCACGATGATTACAAAGCTATTCGTATATATTACAATACTAAGTTCAATATCAGTTCTAGGACGTCTAATTCACAAAAATAAAACTAAAAGTGCAGAAATTATTTTGACCGAAAACCCGAATCCAACGATCCGACTAACGAGGGACCTTGAAGAGGATGTCTTAAGGGGATTCACCAAGGAAGACGCAGCGCAAAGTAACGAATTTGTACGGTCCTCCAATAGAAGAGCTAGCCACTTTTATAGCCCTAAACCAAGTACAAGCCAAGCTCCAGATGCATCACTTGCTCATGACATCAGAAACTCGAAAGATAATATTCAAAGAACAGATCCGATGTTTGAGACTCCTTCTAAAGCTCTTGTTATACCTAAAACAGTTCTTGTGAAGAGACCTATTCCAAAATTTAGCGATATTGATTACGAAGAGGATTTTCAAACAAAAATGGGTAAAACTCTGTCAATTTTCGGCGATTCTGGAGAACACGAGGATGAAGATTTTAGTTTAGACGATTACGATTTCGATGTGAACCATGATGAATTCGTAACGGGGAGGAAGCCTTTAGAGCCAAGACTAACTGTAAAAAATATTGTTATCGAAAAAGCTGTAAAACCAGAAAATAAAATGCGAAGCAAAGTAATACATCCGAATGATCGACGTTTAAACAAAAGAGAGAAATCTGGGGAAGTAAATTTAAACAAATCGTCAGAGAAGGCAAAAGAATATGACTATTATGATGATATCACAAGTACAAAAGCCCCTAAAAAAGAAAATACGTCTCAAGAATCGGATAATGACTCCAGTGAGGAAAGCGTAGACAGTAAAGTAGAGAATCATAAAACCCCATATAGATCAATTAGATCTTGGGATATGGGTTCGTATATGAACAAGTTCAGCGATAAAACATCTGATATGATGAGAAAGCTTCTAAGTGTATTGCCAATGTTTCCTCAAGTACCTAATGATAAAAAGTTAGATAAAAGTGCATATTCTCTTGTGAAATAAGATGTTATGAAGATTATTGTACCTACAAATTATTAGTTTTTTTTTTATAATAAGTTTCTTTTTCTCAAACATGCTTGGAAATTTGAGCATTATTTTGACAACCTTCTTCGAGATAAATCGAAATTGCTGTACTGGCGAGCCGAGGCCGCCAAAATTTGTATGAACATCCATATCTGTCGTGGTTTAGCAGCCAAATAAATTACATAGTGAACATATGGTAACCAAGGAGGTAACTTATTAAAGGTTTTATTTATACATTTCAAACTGGCTTGCAAATAGAATATAATAGATGAGAATATAATAATATGATAATAGATGAGAAGAGAAGCGAAATTATTTTCAAATAAAAAGTTCTGCCTAGGTACTACTTACTTAGTTTTAATTTCCACGCATTATTTGAGAATAGTACTATAAAAGTCTTGGCCACAACTAGGCATCGATAGACTTACGTATGTGTGCCCCAGCTTGGCCTCGGTCCACATTTACACATTCTTCCATCAATGCCTCTGTTGCTGGACGCTACAGTAATGTACTATTATTCAAAAAATATTGTAAATGCGAACGTTTTTATGTGTGTGAATGTTTGTTACCTTCTATCTCTATAGTAACTACTGAATCTATTTTGATGAAATTTGGAAATCAAGCTTATACGCTGGATTAACACATAGGATACTTTTAACGTGGCGCTGAAACTATTCAAAATAAAAATAAGCTCACATATACGAATAAATATATCCTTTTCAAAAAGGGGTTAAACCACCTTCAATCGCCCTAATGTCATACTAAAAACATTAGGACGATGTTATCATACATATATTTTTTGCCGTTATTTTGATTTAAAAACCAAACTACAAAAACCGATTTTGATGAAATTTCTATGGGATCACTCTGTAAGTAAGCACTTATATCAATTTTAATAAAAAAGGGGTTTCAAAATCGTTTAATATATGACGAAATTGGAGGCAACAAGCATTAAAAAAAAAACAATCGAATTGAGAATCTCTCTTTTTTTGAAGTCGGTTGAAATTACAGCGTTACGCGTTATTATTCAAATAAAAATATATGTAAGAACATTATTCCCTCACTTTTTATTTGCTTACTTTGTACCTACATACATATTAGAAAATTATAAAACCTTACAGACCAATCTTATAAAAAATCAATAGAGTATTATTTGCATTGATTCTAAAATAGCGTCTAAACGGTAAAATTGTCAGAATAATCCAGGCTGTTACTTTGAGCTGCTTTTGTGGCAACATCTCTGAATCTGTTGAACTGGTTATTTAACCCATTATTCATGTCATATCCTTTATGATTATTTTCAAATCTCCCATTTTCCTTGTTCCCAGAATTATCATAAGCACTTGCTCTGTTCCCTATATTTGCGAACGCATGTGATTTTAAGAGAGCTTCTGAACCTCCAATATGGGCATTAGAACTACCTTTATCTGCAGATTGAGCACTGCTATTATTATTGTCATAAAATTCATTGTCTTCTTGATATTCATCTTTATGATATACTCGCCGAAATCCTTTTCTGTTTTCGCCTTTATCTTGGTTTCTTTTCAAAGCATATTTAGAGTCTTTTTTAAGATCTTCTGACCCAAATTTATTGGCAAAAGTGTCAAGAAAGTCTTTGAATCCTTTGTATTGCTGTCCATTTTGTTGATATTTGGCTATATCACTTGCTATCTCTGCATCACCTTTTTCGTGCTTGTCAAATTCGTGTTTTTTGTGAAACCCCTTTTCAGTAACTGACTCACCTTTAGCATTGGCTTCATTTTTATTATAGTCATCGTGTAAATCTATATTGCTATTGTTTTCTATGATATTGTGATGATTTGGTAAACGCCTATCTCTTTTTACATCTATATCTGTAACAGCCATTTCGTGATCAAAACCTTTACCCCAATCTTGTTCTTTAAATGTAAGTTGATCTTGATAGTCATCATTTTTGTTAAAATAATCGTTGAGTAAAAAAGAGAAAAATGGACGGTGTCCACTCATAGGATTGTCAGTAGAAGTTTCTTTATAATATTCAGTGGTGAATAATGGTTCTTGCGAATTAGGAATATCATCTGAAAGGTCTTCATGAATTGGTATAACTTTAGCAGCATCAACTGCATAGCGTTTATCTTTAGCTTTCTCCCTTTCAGCATCAATCCTCATATTATGTTCATACTCGTATGGATGATGGTAATAATATGGCCAAATATCATGCATTTCTCTTGTACTAGTTCTTAGGTCATCATCATCAATATGGTATTCGGTTTCATATCCATATGTCTTTTCTGTGGCAGGTGGTATGTAATGCATCATTGTTTTTAGTTGTTCATACATAGCGTCAGTTTTGATTTTCGATGGTAGAAATTCGGCATTGTATTTTGATTGTGATTTCGCTATTGTGCTCATGTCATTCTCGGGCGCAGATGTCATCGCAGATGATGTTTTGATCATTCGCTTCGCCAAATCTATAGGATGGGTGTATTGTACAGTCGGCAAATATTCGTTACTATTTCTGTATGATTCTAAAACTGACGCTGGACTTGATTCGTCGCCGATACCTCTAGTAGTCATCACAGTGTCAAATGTGGAAAACGGTCCAACACCGTTGTAGAGTTGATTATATGTGTATTCACTGCCGAAAGGTTCTGAACTAGACCTTGATTTCCGCGACATGTAAACACGATGTTGTAGCGACATCTCAGAGAGCACTCGCGGCACAAAGTATACTAATAATATCAATATCATAGTTTCTACATTGACGTGTATCCAGAAGCTAGCAAAAACATAAACTGGAAGTGGGCGTTTCTAATGATGTTTATATGAATTGTTTATTATTTCCGTCCACGGTACAACAACAATGTGCTTGCGACAATGGCACAAATATTGAGAAATATCCCGCATTCACAATGAAAACAGATAAGTACCTACCTAATAAAGATGTTGAAACTATTGAACTTTTCAATGAATGAAGTACGGTCTAATCGTTTGCAAAGAATGGCGCTATTGAACGAACACTACACCACAGATTAGAACATAGTTACTGACTACCGCTAATAGGTATTATCTACAGTTTACCTATAGCGCAATTAATACATATAATACCTGGTACTTATAGATAGAAAGAGCTTTGCTTGTAGGTAGCGGTAGTAAGTAGGTAAATAATATATAAAATATAATTTGTTGTTTTGTATTCTTTTTATGGATCTATGTATATGTACCTATACCTACTTAGGTAAATAGTAAATACAATTAGTAATAGTTTTATTTAAAAGTTAATTCTTAACTCATTAGTTATGCAGAAATATTGACATAAACACAAACAAAGTACCTATGTAATGTAGTTAGAGCAAGAGGCGATTCGCAGACCTTCGATTAGTCTCGGTGGTCTACAACGGGGCGCACGCGCATGTCAGTCTGGCGTAACTCACTCGGCTCCATTGTTAGTGCAAAATCTATGCAAAACTACCTACCTAGTTACCATATCACTGAAATTTTAGGCCCGTATTACAAATCAGTCGTGAATACCTATCAAGTCAAGATTTCATTTTACAAAATAATCAGTTTATCAAAGAAATCTCGAATTAGACACCGATTCAATTAGCATTCCACCTGAGTTCTCTGTCTTGATTATGTTTTAATGTATGAAAAATTGTTAAACCAGATTTTTCGTAATTACATGTAACTTACGAAAAATCTGGTTAAACAATTACAACAAGTTACATACATCAAGTTCAAGTTCATCAAGTTACATGTAAATTACGCTACTTCATTTAATATCTTAAAAAACGCCGGAATGCGCGATCGGGATAGAGGACTCGGGTAGTATATTTTTCATTTCACATAAAAATAAAACAAAAAATTATACAACTAAGAACATTATATGTACGAAAATAGTTTTAACTAAGATAATGCTGAACGCTGAATCCCACACTAGGACAACCTGTGTCGTGAGATTCAGTTTAGGGTAGGTAGTTTATTTCTGTTTCTGAGGACTGATAATAATTATTAAACACTTAAATCTATTTTGAGGTAGATATCTACTGATAGCGACTTTCTCTTATAATAAATGGATATGGAGTCTTGGAAATGGGATAGTTAGGTACCGAGTATGGGCACTTAACATTTGTCCTGCACTGGAAAGATCGGTTGATCGAGGTCTTCATTTGTTCAGTCTAGAGGGATAGTTACACCGAGGAACTACCCAGGGTTAGTTATAATCAAGAGAAACCACATGTTTGGTCGACTAGACAAACTTTATTGCATTGGACCTTTATAATGAACATTCGTGTTATGAAAAATAATATTATTATTATCTATTAATTTTCTAAATTATTTTGTACAGACCGAGCCTCGTAAATCTTGGACAGGACACGAGTCGGACATTACGGCTAGAGACATAGGTTTTTTATCATATTTACACTGTAAACGATGATTAAACTTTACAGGATCCTACCTACATAAATTATGATAAACAATAATTGAAAAATATTAATATACTATGTATTAACTGTTGGTGAACCAAATAAATAAAATATAAATAAATAATAAATATCGACTACACCAACCGTTAATCGTCATTGAATTGATTTATCTCTATTCGTTGTATATGAAGATTTGAAATAAAGCTTTATGGTTATCTTCAGTACCTACGTTCTTCTATACCTATATAATTATTTAGAGCATGATTTGCAAATGTTTCCAATTGAGTGTAAATGTACAATATCTTAAATAAATACATTTTCATATTAAACAAATAAATAAAATACAAAAATTTTAGATATATATTTTATTGCTGTGATAAAATAATTGTTTTTCGTGGACGGTACATTATAAATAAAAATTGAGTTCATTGAATACATGATATACAACTAAAAAGGGTTTTGTAATTGCATAATTGGATAACAGCAAAGTTTTCTCATACAGAATAAAAAATATTTAATGTTTTATGCGGATTACAAAAATATATCAAACAAGAATACTTATACTTCAGTTATGATAATTTGACTGCATTACATTTAACGGCGTTTTAAAATTGGGTAAAATTGACTCCGAATTCCTTCGAATACCACCAGATTTTAATATGAATGGATTTTAACTTAAACATTTTTTTTTATCAGATCTTTGGAAAACATATTGGTAACCACTAACCCTCTCATTCTTAAATACTCGTAAACATGATGACCTAGCATGCGCACCGCTAGATTTGTCCTCGCTGTTAGAGCGACCCACTTAGGCGCTACCATAGCCTTGTCACGGTCTCTCACGAGATAGTGTCGAGAAAATTTTGTCGCGGTGCGCATGCTAGCCGGGATGGCTTTAGCTCGTGTTCTCATTAGAAGTGGGCCGACCATTTTATAGCATAAGTTTATACTTTTGTAAATCTTACATGTAACAAGCAACTGTTTGTTTGTCAGTTGCAGCAACTGACATGAGCACGTTACACGTTGAATATTCGGTATGTCAGTACCTACAGCGAACCGAGCAGCTGATGGATGGAACAAATGTTCTTAACGAACATTATGCTCATGTCTGTCGCCACCTTTAGGAATAAGAGGGTAAACATATAAATTGTGGCAGAATTTGACAAAATCAAATACACAAATATCCCATAACAAACAGTAGGCAGTTATATACAGAAGCACAGATAATAATTTAGTAACACAAGTAAAAACTGAAGGCGTGGAAAATATAATTAGTGAGTCATAAGTTTCCTATAAACTTCATTATGCAAATAATTGACTACCCACATATCACTTACGAAAATATTTAACATAAGTAATTCCAGTGTAACACTGTTTTGAAAATTCCCGGTTGTTCAACAATATATAGTTTCTGATAGTACTTACGGGATCTTTCTTTTCATTGAAACCATTTGAGTTCCCGATTTTTCGGCGCAGTTCATCGGGTAGACTGAAAAAGCGGGTGGAAAATAAAAATTTCCTTATATTTGGAACGGACAAATCGGTCTAACCCTTTCTCAGTCCAATCGCGGTATAAATCCCATATGTACTATTAAATTTATTTCCAGTATGTACGAGTACACACAGATGCAGCTGACTGTGATTACATTACAAAAATATTGGGCGTAGTTTATTTGAACCCACATATTACACATATCCCATACTTATAAACATATGTATAGTTATTTTGTGTTTTGTCTCCATCTATTGACTTTGAAATTGGCAAGATAAAACGAGAGAAAACACTGAGTAGCTATTTGACAGCTATGCACTCATAATGGAAATACGAGTTCCTGTAATCTGTACACGTCATACATAGACGTCATTACACGTCATGATCATAATACCTTATACCTATATTCATTCTCTTAGTATGACGGGATTCTAAAAACAAACTCCAGCTATTAAAACTTTTAGCCAAGTTGCATCTATGTATATCATTGTTAGAAATTACATCGGTTTGGCATAATACATAAGTTTTACAAACGTATCCCAAATCCTCATTTTCATAACAGGACGCGCTACGCAAAGGTTACAGATAAATATAGCTGCCTCTCTCTCGCGAATAGCGGTTGAAAAGAGACCAAAAATGCACAAAAATATATACTCGTAACTGTTTTCGGGGCTTTTGCAGCGCGTCCGTTTCGATATTTTAAAACTACCCTCATTCGATAAACTTGTAGTTGTTACTTGAACAAAGCAAAGCTCAAAATATATGGATACAATCTGGATTTTCTTTTATATAAAGAAACATTCTACACGATTATAGATAATTACGTCTTCATATGTTTCATGATCTTGCTTTGTAAGTAACGACTATACAAAAATACATTTACTTATATTTATTTAAGTCATATCTAACAACAGGACGCCAAGAGGTTTGTTTGTCCGTACATTAACTTTGTATTTTTTTTATTAAGACTAGACAAAGAAGGCACAAAACTCACAACAAAATATTTTTAAACTTAATTTCGGAGTATATAGCGATATACTTATAGTAAGTAGATTATAGGTAAAAGAATGAAAGAAAAATACTACATAATTACATAATATATGTTATACATTTATAATCACAATTTGCCATTTTATTTAATTTTATTATACTGGGAAGGTGTACAAAATCCTATTCTTAACTGGACAATGCTAGAGTTGTTGCGGTCTTTCTTATACTTAAGAAAAGGACAGCAACAGTTTTAGAACTGTTAGTTTAGATTTAATTTGGACTATGCTTAATGAAGTCGGAGTATTGTATTAGTCTATATTGATCCTGATTGAATAGATAGTTTGGTATGGTATAAAAATACAAATCAAATGTGACATGGGCCTTAGAAGGGAAAGTTTATATGATGACTTTTGTATTGTTTTGTTTTCTATGCAATTTTGCGGTTCCCAATAATTCTATGTTTAAATGTCAAGTAACGCAAATCGACGTATCTGTAAAAATGTCCAGAAAACTACGTACTTGTTTGTTTAGTAAATATCAAGTCAACACGTACAAACTAAAGCAACCTAAAAAGAGGACTAAGCAACATAAATACATACTAATATTTGGTATTTACAATACTATTTACTTCACAAATATACACATACATATCACTTTTAAATCGCACTACATTTTTGAGACAGTTCTTTTAATACTGCATAAAACTACAACATGCATTAACTAAAAGAGATTTCACTATAACGAAGGCTTAGAAAGAACAATGATACCGTAAACGGTATAATCACAAATAAAAATTAAACTATAGCCTAGTTTCACCACACCCGATAACCTTATGAATAGCTGAGTAACGTGTGTGACGGCCAATATAATAGCTACCGCAGCTTAGTAATGAGGTACTATGAAGGGCCATACACTGACGTCACTGCAAGGTTGAGCCATCTCTTTCTATTTCTATATTTTAAAATGCTTGTAACTTTGTAATTTTTTGAGATATTTAATTTTTGTTTTCACGACTGTTTATTTTTTGAGGAATATTATTATTTTATGCAATAAAAATAGATCATAACAAAAAAAAGACCATAATAGAATCTGTAGATTTGTATAGTTGCCGAGCGAGTACATTGCGACTACGAAAATAGTACAAATGGATCAACTATTAAAGCTTTGAAGTAGAGCCTAAGGTATAAAGCGGCTGTAATTGATTAAAATTAATAAAAAAGATTTATGATTTTAATTCCACATGCTTTAAAAAAAGCGCAATCAAAACCCCCGCGTATCCTTTAGAATAAATAATACTTCATAATAATAACTATCTTTGACAGCTTCTGTGGTGTGGTGGTTGTGCAGGTCGGCTCATAACCCGGAAGTATCGGGTTCAATCCCGCGACAGGACAAGTATTTGTGTACAGGAAAAAAAAGCGCAAATACTTGTTCTGAGCTGAGTGTTGTGGGACCATGGTCCTCGTAGTTCCTGGGTCCCCTAGATACAGGGAGTCCTAGTTAGGGTCCAGGATCTGTGTATGTGATCGTTGGGCGTTATTTATTATTATAATCATTGAGTCCATTATACTGTACCCATTGTTAAAACTATAATCAGAAGTGGTGAAAAAGGGCTAAGGTATAAAACTAAAGCATTCAATCGTTAAATCTTATGACACAATAGAGTTTAGGACGAAAACCTCTTGAGCGTACATATTATATTCGACGAGAAATCTCTTTATAAAAATATCTATTTTCAACTATAACATACGTAAATCTATTTCACTATTTGAGAGCTTGTTAATTTAATTAGGATATTTCGGATTCTTACTTCGGTCGCGGAATCCAAGGCAATCGGCATATTCATCTGCAACGGAAAATATTGAGATATGTTGTGAAAGAAAATGATTCATTATATTGACATATAATAGATATACTACGTACAGATGGTTCACTCCGCGAAATCATTGAAATAAATAGCGACTCATCATCATCATCATCATCAACAGCCTGAAGACGTCCACTGCTGAACATAGGCCTCCTGCATCCATCGGCTCCCCGCGGCTTTCACCAGCTGGGTCAGCACGGGCGGTAGACAAAATTGTCTTTCCCTGTTTTACTCCACTTGACAAGTAAGCAAGTATGAAGAAAGTTACATAAAACGGGGAAAGACAATTTTGTCTACCGTTCGTGCTAACCCAGCTGGTTGTAGGTCCACCTAGTGGGGGGCCGGCCTACGCTGTGTCTTCCGGTTCGTGGTCGCCACTCGAGAACCTTTCTTCCCCATCGACTTCGATAGCGACTCTTGCTCCAACACAATTAAGTGCAATTCAGGTGGCACAGCGCTACTGACCTACCTTAATAGGTTGCCTGTCTGCCTATTGCGTAACTCTTACTTTTTCCTACCTACCGCGCCGCTACGGCGGCGCTTGACACGACAGTACCTACACTGCGGAATGAGATCCTCTTGATATTGATATATATGCCTATATTAGCATAAAAATAACCGGCCAAGTGCGAGTCGGACTCGCACACGAAGAGTTCCGTACCATTATCTTTAAAAACGAGCAAAAAATCACGTTTATTGTATGGGAGCCCCCTTAAATATTTATTTTATTCTGTTTTTTAGTATCTGTTGTTATAGTGGCAACAGAAATACATCATCTGTGTAAATTTCAAATGTCTAACTATCACGGTTCATGAGGTACAGACTGGTGCAGACGGACAGACAGATAGACAGACAGAAGGACAGCGGAGCTTTAATAATAGGGTCCGTTTTACCTTTTGGGTATGGAACCCTAGAAATAATTTTTTCCCCAGTATCTGAACAATACATTCCAGTAACCTATTACAACACTATACTATTGTTCTATTCTGGTAATTTAAATAAAATCACAAAAGTGCAATTCCCATTCTACCGAGAAACTATTTTATTGGGGCTAGTCTTTATGACAAATATGGTACCTATAGGTATGACATATGGTAAGAACAGCAAGCTCCATAGCAAACAGTTCAATAGTTTATGTGCTTACCTTTTAATTATCACCTGTAAGTTTTCTATTTATTTATTTATAATTATTAAACAAAAACCACAGCTCTTTAATTTAAACATAAACATATCTATAAACTTCTAAATAAAAATTCTAAATAAACGTTACAAATAAAATTTCTGAAATTATGACTCGCTAATATTTATAAATAATTAAATAATAATACAATTTTTAACGGCTCATAAACGGACATCCCAACGCGTGGCGTCATTAAAGTTATATGTCAAATTCGATGTGAATTAATTTTCAAAGTCAACAAATTCGATAACGTACCACTTACAGTATAGACTAAAAGTCTATACTCTAAGACGTACCACGAACAAGTTTCGTAAGTCCAGCTGTCCGGCTGATCTCCTCTGCAGGTTGCATTTCTCAACAGATTCACGTGAAATTTGGCCTTAGAGTATAGACTAAAAGCAAATTTGACGATAAAAAAGGTAGGTAAATCTGACGTAGAAGGAATTTCGTTTTCACAAAAAAAAGCAGCCTAATATTTATAACGAAAGCGGAATCAGAAAGTAATCCAAATCCGAAAATTATATAAAATTTGTGTATAAAATAAAGTTTTAGAAAATTTCTCAAAACGGCGAAGCTATGGGGCATGATAACATATTTTTTTTTTCCAGTTTTAATTTAAGCAAAGACAAACTCGCGAGATCTACACTACAGCTCAAAGAGCCACTAACCAAAATTGGTGGCAGTTGATCATGGGCTGTCTTCAACCAATGAGCGTTCAGTATTTTTAAGTTGACATGAGTTTCACTTTACCAAACGTACGAGAAACGGGGAGTAAGTGTATTGTATAAATACTGTTACCTCACGTGTCGACAGACTGGTTGGCGAGCGAGCCGTCCCACGCAGCCTCCTTGTGCATCGCCGCTTGACGCTTCTTCTCTGTAATGAGACATCACCGGATAGTACGCTTTATTGCAAGTAGCTGCTTCACTTTACAACATTACAATACTGTCGATTGTCACACACATACATCACCACAGACATTTAATACTATACAGTAAGCAGACCTAACATTATCTTCACTACTACATAGACGAAAATAAATAATATATCCATTACTTTCGCTCTTATTAAAATTTGATAACTTTATCTCTTTCCTTTTTGCTGTTGCAACACTTACGCACCCATGGACAAAAAGGAACGCGTGCCCAAAACGCAATCTTGTTACCATGGAAACGTGTCACAGAAGTGACATGGCGTCATAAATACAACGTGCGGCCTGTTTTTTTTTGGTAATAATTTTGTGTTATAATTAATGTTAAGTGCTACAAACGCTAAAATAAAATGTTAAAATGTAGTGCGCCTTTGTGCGGCAACGTTTCATATAGAAAAACACCCGAATTATCTTTCCACCAGTAAGTTTTGATGTGCAGTGTGCGTGAGATTTGCATGTTGTAAAAAGTGGCACGCAATATTTCTCTTATGTTAAGTCTGCTTACTATATATAGTATTAGACACACATTACATATCAACAGTCGGAAGACGTCCACTGCTGAACATAAGCCTCCCCCATAAAACGCTACTTTGGACGCATATCGTAGGGGGGTTTGCCATAGTCACCACGCTTGGCAGGTGGATTGGTCATCGCAGTAGATTATAATGAAAACCGAGGAGAATCCTGCTGCCCATTCCCTGGATATCCCCCGGCTCTTACGGCATCCACGGGAAGAGATGTTAACATGTTATATTGCTATCTATAGCATAGATAATACATTTAATTAAAAAAGGAAGATTAAAATATGTGTGGGCAATGGTACTGATGGCATAGCCGCAGAGGAAGCCAGATTACACATCGTGAATTATCAGAAATCTCAAAAGTCTCATTGTCGTCCGCACATCACACACCAGTGTCATTAGAGCAACTGTACCAGAAACCGAGAGCCACATTCTGTTACTCCCAAGGAGTTGGCTTAGCTCGGGTAGATGTTGCCAGACGCAAACGGAAAACGCAGCATAGGCCGGCCCCTCACTAGGTGGACAACGACCTGGCCAGAACCGCGGGGAGCCGATGGATGCAGGAGGCAAGCAGCGGCTTTAAGTGGCGCTCTGTGGGGGAGGCCTATGTTCAGCAGTAGACGTCTTCAGGCTGATGATGATGATGATCAGATGTTGGCAGGAGGAAATGCACAATACACCCCAAGCGTCATCGTCAGTGCAGGACATTTACGACGAGCGTACGTCGGTCGTTCTGTACTCCATGCCTGAGTTTGCCTAAACCACAGAATACTTAATAGTGTAATGATAAACCATTCATTCCGCAGTCACTTAAATAACTAGCTACTCATGCTACAACGCAATAAAGTATAGTTCAGCTCGCGCAGCGCTACAAGCCTACCTTATACAGTTGTTTCTCTTTCTATAGCTATAGCGCTGCTCTTCCGACTCGTTAACGGACCAACCCGTTAAGACGGGTCAGTCCCATGTATTTGTAGTTTTGTATCTAAAGCGCGGAGTGCGCCACGCCAACCTCCTTATCGGGTACCTCGGAAGAACTTCATTGACAACATTTTGACATAGATTTGGAGGAATCGGAATAACTGTTTTAATCGGCATCGGCTTGAAAGAAGGTAGTAAATTGAACACAGAATGAACCCATTTCGCCCCCAACTTGCGTTTCGTTTCCGTGAATCAGAATCAGCAATTTCGAAATTTTAAAGCCAGAGTTGATATTATAGCTCTTAGAATTAGCAAGTTGAAATGGCAATGGGCAGGCCACATCACTCGCAGAACTGACAACCGATGGGGAAGAAACATTGTCGAGGGCCGACCCCGAACCGGAAGACGCAGCGTAGGCCCCCCAGGAGGTGCACAGACGATCTGGTAAAAACCGCGGGGAGCCGATGAATGCAGGAGGCAAGCAGCAGCTCAAAGTGGCGCTCTGTTGGGGAGGCCTATGCTCAGCAGTGAACTTCTTCAGGCTTTTGATGAACAAATGATGAATGAAAGCCAGAGTGACGTCAGATAGACCTTCAGGTTAGTCTGTCCCGTGCTGAGCCGCCCGACACCAGCCGCCGTCTGCAACACCTTACCTCTGGCGAGCGTGATGAGGCGGCGCTCCTCGGCGCGCTCCTGCCGCGCCGTGCTGAGCCGCACGCCGAGCGCGCCCGACACCAGCCGCCGCGCCAGCGCCGTGCACGTCGCCGGCCGCTGTCTGCAACACGCGCGCAGCCTACACTTTACTACGCTTACTTAGAAACATCAATAACGCGGTCTCCGCTCCATGACGTCACGTCGGCGGTACGGGGGCATTGCATTCCAGCGGGGTGCAAATATATTATGACCACGTTACAGTCACTCTTGCGTCGCAACATCGTCATCAACTTCTATCAGTCCACTGCTAGACATAAGCCTCTCTTAATTAAAGCTACTGCTGGGTTAGCATGAACGGTAGACAAAATTGTCTTTCCCCGTTTTACGTCACTTTCTTCATACTTGCTTGGAGTAAAACAGGGGAAAGACAGTTTTGTCTACCATCCATGCTAACCCAGCTGGCCCCGGTCTTCGGCTCTTTCCATTTTTTGTCGCAGTCTAAGGCTGACATTCAATTCAGAGTCAATGCGTCGAGTTTACTCCCATCGGTCTCACGTGAGATCGAACTCCGGACTCGGTGAGTATATTCCGCGTCGTTAAATTCAGAGACGAGATCAAATGGTAACTCCGTGAAGTTCGACTCAAGCCATAGACACGTGTAGTTTGACATTAGTGAACAATGCTTTATTCGCGTTTTTTTTTATCTGGCAGTATTATGCTAAAAAGAGATAAAAAATAGCAAATATTGTATGAATAACTGAAACGGGAAACCAAACTTAGTGGTAATACTCTTTGCAGGAGAATGTAAAAAGCGCGCCATTTTAGATTATTATTCTGTATTCTGGAAAGCGCGCCGTTTTCTATTATTGTTTTTCAAAGTTAAAATTATTATAAATATCGTTGTTAATTACCTAAATTTATGTAAAAAATGAGTGAAATTTAACGGACATAGCAGTAGGTTAAGTAAAGCAATGAAAAATAAATCGTCTTTAGTGTTCAAAGTTTTTGTAAAAAATGTCTGAGGGAGTTAATAGCTCCATACATACAAATTCTAGAAGCTACAATAAATGCTTCTTATAAAATGAATACAACAAAGAAAACACACAGTAACTTATCTGCACAACAATGAGTAGGTAACTGGTTTATTTATTTTTGAGTTTTCCGTTGATATTTTGATTATAAATAAAATTACTACTCAATTTTATTTCGTACTCTATTAATTTAATTTTAATACAAAACTAATTTTTTCACAATAACCATCTTAAAAATTGATTCTAAACAGCATTGTTTTTAAAAACAGGCGTTATAGCAAAGATGGCGGTGTCTGAGCACGGCTCGAGTCACCGATTTCGCGGCTCAGCCCGTCTCATTCTTAGCTGAGTTTATACTCGTACTCCATTATGCTAAACTCAACTGTGAATGCCGATACGATTGGAGTTTGAGTCTAGTAAACTCAATTTCTGACATAACGAAGTTTGAGATCAAACTCAAACTCTTTTGTGAATGTCAGCCTAATTTTGCCGAGTCGGGGTCTCCCCTCAAGGACTCATTCACCCCACAACAGTAATCCATGCTTCAGATGTAACCAGCCTATTGCAATTTCAGCTTACTAATCCTTTGTCGGTGACCTTGGTTCTTTGTCGGATCACTTCGTTTCGAATCCTACCCTTCAAAGAAACTGCGACATAATTCTATTCATATCACGCTTTGCGACTTTTTTGTGGACCAGTCTCTCTCACAGTTAGTGGCCATGTTTCGGCTACGTGGGTCGTTACTGGTAGAACACACGCATTGAAGACTTGTGACGCAATAATAGTTATTTGTTATACAAGGCTGCAAAGTTGGTTTTTGGCGCGAGTAGGTACTTGTATTGAAACCTAAAGCGAAGGAAGCTAGGATTGAACCACGAGCGTAGCGCACTCGTTATCCTCAGGATTCTATATTTGAACCACTGTTTAGATATAGAATCCTTAGCGTAGCGAAGGTATTCTTTTTAACTCACTACAGCGAGGAAAGAGTTTTAAAATTCGTACCATAGGATGGTACGAATTTTAAAACTCTTTCCACGCTAGCGGGTAAAATGCATTTTTGCACGCAGATTTCGAATGACAAATAAAATCTTCCCGAGCTTGTGTGGTGAAAAATACATTATACAATTAACCGGGTTCTATTCAGTGTGTGAGCTGACGCTACACGCCTAATTTATATTAGGTGTTTCCACGCGGACCTCAGTGATCAATATAACTTCGCAGCAAAGCAGCCACAACAAAAGCTCACCTGTAAGGTTGCAGGAACTCTGCACATTTCTTAGCCTTGTTCCTAGACTCTAACGTCGCAGCGTGTAGAGGCCGACATTTGGCCAGCGTCCGTTGCGTCGACAACACCTCTGCAGCTGGAATGTGAAATAATCCAGATGAATTTATTTAGTGAATGTATTTATTTGTTCCTCTTTACTGTTTTTGTTGGGCTTGAGATGTGATTGGGAAAGACCTTTTGCACATCATCAGTCTTACTCATAAACTCCTCTTATCTTTTAGTCAATTGCTTAGCAACAGATTAACAAAATTCTTACCGTTAAACGCGATTTAGCGCTAAGAGGTTGCTAAGTAATTCCTAAATAGCTGTCAAAATTAACCACCCATGACAGTAGTCAAACTCTTGTATAAATTTGATGGTTTAAAAGAATCAGAAAAGAGAGAATAGTTTTCAGTTTTTGTTTAGTGAATATGACAAGCTAATAAGTATTTTGTAATGAAATATAGGCACTGAAGAATAATATCAATAAATATAAGTTTAAAAGGTGCTTTTGGTTTAAATTACGCTTAAAAACTTTGTTGAGATAATTCAAAATTGCATCCATTCATCCTTTTCCCTTATCTTTTCCCTCTTCCTTCTCTCTTTCTTTGGACTGCATGGAATAAGGCGTAAAACTAATTAACCCGTGAGAAGCCGGAGCGGGTCAGCTAGTCAACAATAAAGAGAAGATTAAAGGTGCTCCTGGTTTAAATTACGTTTAAAAATTTTGTTAAGATAATTTGAATGTACAGATTCGTTTGTTGATATTACACGCATTTAAATAATAAATAAATAAGTGTGGACATTACAAACAGCGCCATCCGGCCCCAAACTAAGCATAGCTTGTACTATGGGAACCAGATAACCGATGAGAGAATACTTAGATACTTTTTGTTTGTAAATACATACATAGAATACGATATAACACCCAGACACAGAACACTTCAAATCAATCAAATATTACAGCATAGAATAAATAAAAGGACTAATATTGATCAATATAAACGCGTACGTGTTTTACAACGAATGCTTAATTCAGTTTCGAATTTACTACCTGTCATAAATAAATATACCTATTCCATTCTAAAAATAGAATCGAATTATCGAAACATGTTTTACGGATCCAATTTCCTACATAACGGATATTTCACGCTCGCGTGTAACAGAAAACAGTAATGATAAACGACCTAACAAAACCTGAAACGAACACACGTAGGCAGGCAGATGTTTGCAAAAACGCACTTTCCACATTTTTAGTACTTTGGCGCAATAAAATAATACAGGTTTTCTTGGTTTAAAGTAATACCATGGAACAAACGCTATTGCTACGAAATTCTAAGCGTTTTGCAATGAATGACGTTTTTGATTTCAACACAGAGAAAACACTTAATATTAATAATTTCAACAGCAACCCTTTGAGTACTGTCTTTATCTTACGTTCCTTTGTATGTTACAAGACAACAGCGGCAGGTAAGGCTATTACCACAACAGCTACTCCCACAAAGTACTAAAATGTTAACAAAAACTATGCCTATGTTACGTTGACCGCGCATTAGTAACGGTAATCAAGTCCCAGACGCGAGGGGCAATGACTTGAAGAATAGGATAGTTTGTTGTGTGAATTAGACATTTTAAACATTTCTACGCAACTAACAGGGCGTGGTCCGCTAAGCTAAGGGAATATCCAGGGAATGGGCAACAGAATTTTCCTCGGTACATTAAAATCTGCGATCACCAAGCCACCTGTCAAACGTGGTGATTATGGCAAATCCTCTCCATGATAAGCGTCCAAGGTGGCGGTTTATGGAGGAGTCCTACGTTCAGCTGTGTACGTATTTCGGGCTGATGATGATGAACAGGGCCTAAATTTAAATTATAACAATTTGGTGCGGTGCCAATACTAGGTAATCATGGCATTATCTGTTTTCATGATTTAAAAGTTTTGTGTAGGCGCAGTAACAGAAAATAGCTTTATATGTATAAAATATAAGTGCAATGACCTTTTTGTAAATCAGACACATTTTATTACTTATAGTCAGAATACGTCACGCTCTGCCTGGATTGGGAACTGACACAAATCTTATTTTCTTGGGTTTATTTATAGCACGAAATCCACAATTGGTTTAATTTTAATTAGTATTTGATTTATTCTGATTTGTCCCAATAGCCGATACACAAAAATGCAACCTCATTCATAATCTCATTTATATATTATGGGTAATATAAGCCTGCCTGCACTGCCGCATGCTGTCCCGGATGGGACCCGTACCTATTCTGACACCCCATGAGAGCGCTCTTAGCGATTAGTGCATCTTAGCGAATAGTGCACTGAATTCCAAAAGATTTCATACACCATTAACTACAAAAACACAAAAGTCAATAACAAAGATTCTCTCAAGCAGCGCGGCGGTTTGGTCGAACAATGAATGTTGATTTATCATCTCGTTAAAGATATAAGCCAATTACAAAAGCAAGCAGCCTTACAGCATTCACGATTCAACCCAGTTTGTTCGGAGGCAGTTCGACGACCGCAATGATGCAACGGTGCGCGAACAAGTGGCACGATGGCCGTGTCGCCCTCAATGGCTCGCAGTCCTCGCAGTTGATCGTATTTTGGTGGAGTTGATCGACTTTTTGGTACTTTGGTCAAATTTTGTCACCAATGACCGACTTTTGTTTGTTTAGAGCTATGTGCATTGTGCAGCGTAGGCCGGCCCCCTACTAGGTGGACCGACGACCTGGGACGATATCGTGTAAGTCTGGTAGCGATGGTGATCGTGTGATCTCTTGCTCACACTCATAGACTTGTAAATTGGCACGTTCAGGATAGCAGGCAAAGTCTATTACCAGAACAGTTACACAATAGGGGTGGTGGTCAAAAGCGCGGGGAGCCGTTGGATGCAAGAAGCACGTAGACGGTCAAAGTGGTGCTCTATAGGAGAGGCCAATGTTCAGCAGTGGACGTCTGCCGGCTGATGATCATGTGCAAAGCGTCTTCTTCACGAATTGCTTCGCTTTGGTTTTAAAAGTAACTGTGTATTGGTATACTCTGAATTTGCAAAAATATATCCCAAGTCTTCTAAATTCTACTAACGGTTTTACGGTTACGTTTGTTTAATAAGTTTGGTGAGGCCGTGTGGTCCCGGTTTGCGATTAGGACCACCCCATCTCTCCCCGTAGCTGCCGTTAGAGCCGGCTAAGGGAATATCCTGGGAATGGGCAGCAGCATTTTCCTCGGTATATTAAAATCTTCTGTGATCACCAAGCCGCCAGCCAAGCGTGGTGATTATGGCATTATGACCCCTATGATAAGCGTCCAAATTGACGTTTTATGGGGAGACCTGTGTTCTGCAGTGGACATCTACCAGCTGATGATGTGAACAAGTTTATATGAGTATATTTGCATAGAACTGCATTTTTAATGCCTAGAAGACCACCCTATAAGATGGGAGTATTCATTGATTGGTCTACTTAGATTCATTCACGATCTAGACTAGCGAAACGGTGTGTAAACAAGTAGGACAGACCTAAGATAGAACCTCATTACTATATTTGATAGTTTCAAATTGTATTTTAATTATGTAACGGCTATGTTCAAATGACCGAGACATAATAGCATCATTATAATAATAAGCTTGTTCACTGTTAATGTTAATATCCACATCGTAAAATTGCTGTGATCACGTGTGCTAAAATATGTAATATGCTAAACAGAACGAGTTTAAAAATCATCAACAGACAAATGATGCATAAAAATATGGCGTAAGATCATAATAATTTTGGATAAAAACCATGACCGTCCAATCAAGCGTCGTGGAAGTGCCTCGAAATCTCTCATCTATTGTACATAGTGAACAACTTTTGCGGGTAAAATGAAGCAAGAAGCACTCTTTATTCTTTGTTGTTGCGTTTACGGAATAATGGGTTCTATTAGACTTCCTAGAGATTGGCTAGACTTGATGTAATTCATTAATGAATCAATTACTTCTATGGCAAACTACATTGTTTATTTTGCTGTAAAAAACGCGTTGGGATGTGGCCTGATAGGTTTGCTTTGTATGGACGTATTTGATGTGAAAGTTTAGTGTCCATTAAAAAGGTTGTTTATATCGAGTACAAAATTGATAAACGACAGGACGTTCAAAGTACATCGCAAACTGAACATCAACGCCAAGCAAATAACGCTGAATGACTTGTACCACGTACACGACAACTGCGACGCGCGTTGCTCAATATGAAACCACTGAAACAGTCTGCAGAAATTTGTTCTTGTTCACTTTACTAGGTGGCAGGACTTTCCTGCAAAGTTCGTCTAGGTAGGTACCACCGCTTTGCCAGTTATTCTGCCGCCAAACGGTAGTGTGCAAGCACTACTGTGTTCCGGTTTGAAGTGCATTGTAGCTAGTGAAATTACTGGGCAAATGAGACTTTATGACCTGATCACACCTTTATGACCTGGTCTAGTAATCTTATTACTGTACTGTGTGAAGTCTCAGGATGACTTGCGCAGTGCAGTGTCACGCAAAACTGTATTAATTTAGAGTTCCGAGTGATACTGCAATCTGTTATGGGCAGCCGTGACGCTTTACATCAGGTGAACGACTAGCTCGTCACGTCTCTCGTTAACATAAAAAAAAAACTTAAAAGTGAGCCCTGTGTGGTCGACTTAATAATTCGTCACAACGCTCTTGACCGGCTATCTTCTTAAAGGAGGCAGCAAAAAACTCGCGTATTACATGGTGTTGGTATCAATGACAACAATCAAGTTCTCATCCAGACGATAGTTACACTATTTCGCCATACGAGGAAATGAGTATGTTGGTGTTACTACATTCAGACATATCGAGCGATCGCGTGTTGTCATGCAACAAATGGCTGCGGCTTCCTCCGTCGCATCAATCACGCCAGTCGTTATGTTTTAAAGTTTTTATAGGTTCTATACAAAACTAACAGCACTTCCTCACGCCTCAAGCTTTTTCCAGTAAGAGTACGCACAGTACCTATTATTTATTCTGTGACAAGACGGTCGTATATTGGGTTTTTTGAGACAAAGTGTATTATATAGCTTAAAAATCGGGATAGAACTTCATGAAATATACCGCGGCCTGCGCCTGGCGAATTTACAATGTATCTCTGTAGGAAACCCAGCCCGAATTTACAGCATTCTACTTATGGTAAACTCCGGTTATTGAAAACACTGGTTTTCATCTTAAATTATAGAAAAATATGTACATAATGTTATAAGTGTTCAACTTCACTGCTACCAACGGCAATTTGCATAAAACACGAGGCGTACGACTCCAATTCGCCACGCACGTAGCCTACTAAACTACTGCTCGATTCTTCTTGAATTAAAGCGGGTTTTTGTATATTTTGTAACACATGTAACGCTCGCAATGAGTATGCTGCAAATAATTCAAGGTCAAGGCGGCAATGTATGCGTCCTGAATAAATAACTACGAAAAGAAAAGTAGCACGCGATAACGAAATCGAAAGTGGTGCGCGGTCTAAGGTTAAAAACAATCTAGATAATTGTGTTAAATTTGATAATTTTATTTGCCCGATTTTCAAGATTTAGCCAGCTTTAGTAGCGCTAATAGCGACGCGACTGTTTGCTCTGAACTATTGTATTCGTTAGTTAATTGGCTTCATAATATAAAAAATTGCATGGAGACGTTTACTTAGCAGATACTTGCCAGTCAAAGTTGACGTATATTGCATATCTATACAAATATGCAACTACAGAGGTTGCGATGGTTGCAAGTGCAAAACACTCCCCAGGTTTATATGGCAAATAAGTTAATGGCAATAGGACTTCGCACCAAATCGTATATCATAACACTTTCGAATTTCACTACGAACTGTATGATGTCCTGCCCGCCTAGCATGTGCACCGTGACACCATTTTCTCGACACTTTTTCTCGTGAGAGACGTAACAAGATTATGGTAGTGCCTAAGTCTTGTGTATCTCACTGTGACAAGACGACAAGTTTTCTCGCGGTGCGCATGCTAAGGGGTCCGGACTTCGAGACATGACATGAGTGGAGACCACTACAAATACTATACAATAATGTAGTCGAGATCAGAACTTTTCTTTTTTAGAATATATTATATTATCGTGTTGAATTTTAGTAACAGCCATTTAATGAATGTCATAAACGCTACTACAAAAAAAAATACACTGTTGGATTACCTAAATAAATAATAATAAATGTAAAAATTATAACTTATCTAAATTGCGATTTTATGCACGTAATTCTCGCCACTTCGCAAGATCTTGTCACTTAGAGCTTTAGCAACACCGATTGGAATCGCAATCGGCTTCGTGCGCAAGGTGATCGTATTCGATCGATCTCGGCTCTAAATCGATTGCGCAAAATCACGCTCGGTGACTCTTATTATGCCACAATGAGGTGCAGCAACTGTTGCGATTCAGTTTTGTTGCAACTCGTTGCCTAAATGTTACGTGAGAAGATAAAATAGTTAAGTTAAGAACAGCATTGTATTCAACTTCTGCTCGTATTAAAAACAGTTAAAGCCATTATTATATTTTTTTATTTATTCGAGATAATGATAGGAACTATTATTTTTATCCAGCATTTAATTTAATATGTCCTGCATGAACTATAAGAGACCTTTTTAGCGCGATTATAAAAATAATAATTTCCACCAGACAGTGGTAATCATATTGATCGGCGCATCAGAATGAAGAACACGCAATGTGTCGTGTGAGGAACCTGTACACATGCCGAAGGAAGTGCCAATTCAACAAATTGAGTTATGAATGCCGGAGAACACGCGTTGAAGTCTTTTGTATGGAGGCTCTTGTTAAAACCAGCAGTGCAGTCGATTGCACAGAACTTATAATAAATTATTCAGCTCCATATTTTCCACATTAGCTAATTGCATTTCATACGAGAGTTTCTCCAAATCCTTAACGATGAGAGTAAGGTTGGAGTCGAAACGGGGAAAACTCAAAATAACACTCAAAAGTACAGGTTCACACACAAATAGTAAATACCTACGTAGTAGGCACACTACAAAGGAGTCGTATACTTGATCAAAGGAAGACATCAATAATTATTATTGTTGTTATTGTACTCATACATTTAGTTAAGGTTTTATATCTGTTTGGCACATGAGGAGATGTGATATTGAGCCCTCTCGTTGGGAAACTTTGGCCGAAACCCGTCCTAGCTGGCGACGACTAGTCAAGAATCAGGTATTTACCTTTGAAGACAAAAGGAGGCGCGATTTAGACCTTAAACGTGACCAAATAAAAAGTAGACCGCCTCCTAACATCACTTACAATTACGTCAATGGCATCCTGACGTGCATTCAATGTGCGCGTACTTTTACCGCCAAAATCGGATACATTAGCCATTTAAGAGCACGTCACCCAAGCTCTCCGGACTGACGCAGAAGTAAGTCGCCGTAGCCGAAACCGGCAAGGATGACATCATCATCATCATCATCATCATATCTGTTTAGTGATTGTCGTATTTTCTTATACAAAGATAAATTCATAAAATGTAAATCCGTTATTGGCTTTAAGCTTCATACTGTATTCATTTTTAAGAGCTGTGAATTTTGTTATAGAAATAAATAAATAAGTGCAAGTACCAATCTTTGTCGAACGTTATAAATTCCAGCTCATGTTGTCAAAAGTAGTTTTGTCGTAAACGACGAGTGCGAGGGATCGCCAAATTACAAAAAAAAATCATCACAGCTAGCTATACGCATTATTAGTCGATCGTCACGTGTTACAGATAGCCGTAGTCTACGGCGATCTCTCATCATGCAGAAGGGCCGTATGTTTGTTTACTACATTATAAGCATTTAAAAAACTGAACGGAATTAATTAACATTCATTTATGAATTAACATTCGACACGTATTGAAGTTTCAAGCTTTTTTTTGGTTCGATAAATAATACATTATTCCTATCAGTTTTTCACAACAAAACGGCTTCATGAATTGTGAAATTTTACATGATGTGAAGATATAATGTAGGGCTGACCCGACTGAGTACTGCAGTCGTTATAGGATGGGTTTTTATCCCAGAAAATGAAGAGTTGACGTGGGAAAAATAACAGCGGGGTTAGCATGGACGGTAGACAAAATGGTCTTTCCCCGTTTTACGTCACTTTCTTCATACTTACTTGGAGTAAAACAGGGGAAAGACAATTTTGTCTACCGGCCGTGCTAACCCTACAGGTCAAATGACGGTGCGCCTCTATAAGATCAAATAAAAATAAAATAATATCTTCTAACAGCTTGTATAATGGCGACGTGTCTCAAACTGAGGCCTATAAAATCAAAGGCAGCTAAATCCAAGTCTGTCAAATAATAATCAGTAAGCTACAAAAATCGATAACTTTGTTCAGGTAGCTACAATATTCTATATTTTAAGACAGATTTGTAAAGAATGTGAATATTAGAAATAATCTGACTTTTAATTAATAAAGCTTCCTGTATATTTGAGTACAAAGTATAGTTAACTCATTTTACGATATTATGGCGTTTAGCTGCATTTGATTTTATAGGCCTCAACTATGCTTTTGCTAAAGTAGTTTTGGAAATGTCATGTCTGGTAGATTTATTTTTAAGATTTAGTTTTTTTGAGATAACGTTTTCTTTATCAGAAAGAAAATTCATGTCCTGTTTTTTTACTATCGTTGGTGTTTGTTTTCCGTGTTGATAGGTTGATACTGCTGATATGGTTAATTTCATTTGATAAGCTGTGTAATGTAATGATGACAATAATGAATCGTGTTTATTATTTACACACCTGATGTTGTATTGTTGTGTTTAATTTGCGACACATGACTGTAATTCTGGCATTTATTTGGCTCAGCAAATCAGCATTGCAATTCAAAGAGGCAATGCTGCCAGCATGTTGGGTACGCTACCTGCCGGTAGTGGGCTGGGCCATTTGGACTGTCTATGTATAAGGTCATCGCGGGTAGTATACAGCCCAGATGTTCTTTTTAGTAGGTAGTGTAGTCATCAGCATCATCAACAGCCTGAGGACGTCCACTGCTGAACATAGGCCTCCACCCGAGAGCGCCACTTTGAAGGGCTGCTCGCCTCCTGCATCCATCGCCTCCCCGAGGCTTTCAACAGATTGTCGGTCCACCGAATGAGGGTCCGGCCTACGCTGCGTCTTCCGGTTCGTGGTCGCCACTCGAGAACCTTTCTTCCCCATCGGTAGTCAGTTCTACGAGCGATGTGGCCTGCCCATTGCCATTTCAACTTGCTAATTCTAAGAGCTGTATCGGTCACTTTAGTTCTCCTGCGGATCTCCTCGTTCCGGAGCTTATCTCGCAGGGAAACACCGAGCATAGCTCTTTCCATAGCTCGCTGCGCGACTTTGAGCTTACCTTTCGTAGAAGAATAAAAAAATCTTAATGAAGAAGATAAAAAAATCGCTTAGGCTACGAAAACACAATGTAAATACCAGGGGTATTGAACCTTTGGAAACAAACAACAGCCTGCTTTGTGTTGTCGGCAATTAACCGTGGAAATAATAAGCTATGCTACCTATTAATGAACAGTCAATTACAGGTGCTTTATAGGACTTTCCTCAAGTTAGGAAACGAATCGAAATCGAAAGTGAGGGTTACCTACGGCCAATAATCTGAACAGGGTATTTCAAGTACCTAGTTATAAAAAAAATCCACCAACTCGCACTTGGCCAGCATGGTGAAACAAGGCCTACACTATATCCAACTACAACACAACTGCAACTGTGATGGGCGGCCGTGTCACTTAACATCAGGTGAACGACTAGCTCGTCACGTCATTCAATCGCATTAAAAAAAACCCAGTGAGAGAAGGCCCGTGTCCCAACAGTGAGATGTATAATATGGGCTGATGACTTCTAATAAAGTTACTAACAAGAATTTTGAAAATGTGATTATTGAGACCCACCGCAGTTTCTTGATATACTAACACCTCATTATTAGACTCCATAAGGGGATGAATTTTCAAGGATTCTTCAATAGATTTTACATTCCTATATCATAATTAAGATGCTCTATTTCATGTTTCTAGGCCTGCTAATTATATATTTACTTTATGTTGTATTTACTTAGATTTTAATTAAAATAAGATCAGGCCATTTTCATGATACATTTCAAATCCTAACCAAGACTAACAATGTATATTCTTCTTTACTTCTGATAATATAATTTCATTAGAGCAGCACACATAAATATTGTTGGAAATCATTTAAATAGTAGAGATATTAGAATTAAGAAATATAAGTACCAGTAATTCAAAATTGGACCATTGTTGGAACAAGAACCCCCCATTGGAACTGAAATTCTACATTATTTTCAAGTTTCATTTATCCTACTTAAGCTGCGCCTATTTGTATAACAGCTGCTATTCACTAAATCTACACTAATAGCAATAAAAAGTGAACTCACCAATTTTAGAGCTGCTGAAGACGATTAACGCGTGAGTGTCATCCACCCACTTGATCTCGAAGCCCGTGTCCTTGTATTCACTGAACAGAGACAGCAGATCGTTCGTCTTGAACTCGCTGGGGAAGTCGTACACCTCGACCACGTGGCCGAACGTCTCGTCATACGGCCCGCTGAACAACTGCTGACCGCGGGTCTGGTACTGATCGTAGTTGTTCTTCGCTTTGGTTATGTGCACCTTGCCAACGGTCGACGTCAGCTCCTCGAGCAGCGAAGGGTCGAGGCATTCTCCGCTGTCGTCGAACACCGCGTCCCAATCGTTCTCTTCCCGTTTTAACGATACTTTTGGCTCTAATTTTGGTTTACATTTCTTGGGTTCAGGTTCTTTCTCTTCGAGCGCCGGCACGTCTGCCTCGACCAGCTCGAGCGGTGCGGCGGACGGTTCGCTTTCAGCCGCGTCCGATATGACTAGCACGTCCGAATGGAAGCTCTGTTTTATTATCCTCTTACTACTCCTATTGATCTCGAGGGACGCTCGCTTTAGCTCGTCCTTCTCCACATCTTCATCCTTACCGTATATAAATTCACTATCAATAATATTGCTCTGACCCGACTCGTTTACCGCCATATTATCCTCGGACTCATTTGTCCTCCAATCGCTGCGGTCCGACGAGTAATCGCCGCTAATATTCGCGTACTCACTGTAATAATCCGGGTGGAAAAACCCTAGCTGTCCGTTCGCGAAATAATCACCTATATAAAAACTCTCGCCTACTTCTAGGTCGTTATAACTATTATCACTATACGATATTGCACTATCACTATTTGGCACTTGGAAGCCTGAAGGCACAGATTCGTTCGTATCGCTGGATGCGGCGTGGTCGCCTATGCTCGGCGCGGTGTGAGATCTTTGATTCCTGAGATGCGGCGGCGTGTACACGTTGCAGAAGGTCTTGTCTATGGACTTCCTGGGAGTGCCGTGGGCGGACTTGTCCCTTGGTGCGGGGGACTTGGGACACTTGGGGGCGTCTGCACTCGCGCTGGTTTGGCTCGCGTCGGAGGCTCGAAGTGCGCGCGGCACGTATACAGCGCGGTCTGGGCGGCGAGGTTTCGTCGATCCACTTCTATAAAAAGACAAAAAACCTTATGCGAGCGCTCCATACAGTGACGCAAGTTAAACTAAACGTGAATGTTGATTTCTCACAAGAGATACGGTTCCGAGTGTTAATTTTTTTTATCGCGTAGTCATTAAGCAATTACACTACGCAATGTTATGAAATGTTCACATGCAATTATGTAGCCGGCGGAGGCGATTGTAAGACAGTAAAAATTTATAAGCCATACATTCCAAATCTAAAAATAGCCTCCATAATTTCAATGTCACCGAAGTGACAATAGCTGGTGGCTAAGCGTTGGATTGTCACCGGCTGGGCGTCGTTGTAGTTGTTGTTAGCAGTGAGTTAATGAGTGAGCGAGTCACGTAACCGGCAAGTGGGGCAAGGCCGCAGAGTGAGTGTCCATCGTAGAGCCACTCGAGCCGCGGTGGCACACTTTCCACGGTTTCGGCCGTGGTCGGCTTGCCAGGCTGTTGGGGCTGCGCAAGCGCTGTGGGAGGTTTTAGAGCTGAACTTTGTAATACCTGATCAATTTTACGAATGTTTCAGAGACAAAATAATCAAACTAGAATTAGAGCACTGCTATAATTAATAGTACAGTAGCTGTTATAAAAAACAACTTTTGTTTAGAGCATTATTTTATTAGCTGCTAGATGTAGAAAAAGAGAGACGAAAGATGTTTGGCCACTTGGTACTACCTACATGACGAGTACTTAAAGTCACCATGTCCATGATTTCCTGTTTTATTTTTTTGTTATCTCGGTGTCAATAAAGAGTTTATCTATCTATCATGAAAGGGAAAATAGAAGGAAAGAGAAGAACGGATAACCGAGAACATTCGTGGATGAGCTGAAGGAAGGGCTAACGTCGCTTATTTATTTTATTTTTATCATGTCGTACCAAGAGCTGAAAATACTGAAGATACTCCACACCGGGAAGCAACTCTACAGACAAGAGTTTAGAGCGTTTAAATTAAAGAAGTAAATATTTGTTATTCAGATGTTAAGTTTGTCGACATTAAAATTTTTTGCTCTGGTTGATCAGGATAGCTCCCAGCCTTGATTTAGGGCTGAGGTTGAACTAAAACATCTTGCATAATAAAGGTAGCGTGTTAAACGTGGTGTTGGACAAATTGAATAATTTTAGGGTATTTTAACAACATCAAACTGGCAGCACACGCGCGGCACTGCGTGGACCGGTTGAACTTGTTCAACAAACAGCAGATGGAAACAGAGTACAGAGTGCCGCAAAATTGGTAATTATTTTGTAACAACGAGGGATCATTACACCCGCGGCCAAAACAATTCTACATTGTTTCAGTACAGATGGTTTGCGCAAGCACGTTCAAGGTTTGCGCGTACTTTGCACAATAATGTACATATTCAGAAGTAGGCTGATGACCTTCGCGAGCACATTAAACTGTGTTTGAAAAGCTTGAATCATTCTAAACAACTGCTTGAAGGATTTGATGCATTGTTAAAAATGTTTGAAAGAAGATTGGAGGTCATCAGCGATGGAGATGGATGTCACATGTCAGGCACTTTAAAGTTAAGCTTCTATGTCACTTGCATTATCTTAATCTGTTTGGCATTATAATTACTAATTACTCAAAGCCTCACGATCCAAAATAAAACAAACGACAACACGAACGGGGCCCAAAGCAAAAACTACATATTGCCAGTATTTGATACAACAAAGCCAAGCGCTAGTTTTCTGTTTTAGTTATTTTTATGTTTATGATTACAAAAACATGTTGTAATAATCTGATAACAACTTGTTTTTCTGGTTGATTATTTTTTATGATATCCTACCTAACAACGATTACTAAACTTATCAATATTGATAAATATTAAATAATGAGTATCAAAGCTTCGGTGACGATGATGATGCTCAACTGTGTTTGTGTGTGTTTTGTCCACATAGGCACAGACCTAAAATATTTTCGCTACTCTACTACGTTGTCACTGTCAATAAAAAGGGCGCATTATGTAAAATGGTAGCCCATTTTTTATATATAATATAATGCTCGCCTAGCTACCTACCCTACTACCCCAAGTTAATAATCTATCACTGAGCACGTGGCCTTCGACCTTGACATCAGGTGAAACGTGGTAACTTTTCTGTTGTCATATATAAAAAGGGTAAGTAGACTACATAGACTGACCTACTGCAGTCATGACTGTGCCCCTATAACATGTCTGCATTATGCAAATGTGTAATCGAACAGTCGATACTTTCGTCACCCTGAGAAGTAAAGGTGTCAAATATAATACGCTTGTAATGTAACCAAACTAGTCGCACTTTCGTCACCTTGAAATTTGAAGGTGCTAAGTATAATGAACCTGTAACCTAGTTAGTATAACACCTTGTCAAGTTGTCACCCTGATGATTGTGTTAGGTGAACCTGTAACTAATAACTGGATGTACTCTGAAAAATGGTTAAGCTAGTTTAAGCTTAGGTATGCAAAAGTCATGTCTAACCTAACCCTTAACACAATTTGCGGTAACTTTTTCATTGAGAAATAGAGGTTACAAATCTTAATGAACCTGTAACTTAAGTGATACTTTCAAGATCTTGAGAAGTGTGTCAATATAAAACGATTTATATTAGAGTGTGTACAATAAACAGCTATTGATCTTGTGTATTTATATGTAACTAATAACAACAAAAACATTTTTCACCCTAATATGCAAAGTTGTTACATTATACTGTTAAAGTCACACCACAGACCACACTCTGCACGCACTTCTAGCCTCGTTTCTTTGAACTCAATGGCATGAGTAAAGGTCAATTATTTAAAACTTATTATATCACCGGCATCAGTGCACTTTATGTCTCGCCTTGGTGAAGGGGTAAACGTCGAAATTTTAGATTGCGAGTGAGCATCGATCGGTGATGAATAAATGACAATGAAGACGGAATTAGTTGGAAAAAAATTAGTTAAGGTGTTATTAGCACAATCATCATCATCATCATTAACAGCCTGAAGACGTACACTGCTGAACATAGGCCTCCCCCAGAGCACGCCACCTTGAGCGGCTGCTCGCCTCCTGCATCCATCGGCTCCCCGCGGCTTTCACCAGGTCGTCGGTCCACCGAGTGGGGGGCCGGCCTACGCTGCGTCTTCCGGTTCGTGGTCGCCACTCGAGAACCTTTCTTCCCCATCGGTTGTCAGTTCTACGAGCGATGTGGCCTGCCCATTGCCACTTCAACTTACTAACTCTAAGAGCTACACAATAGCACAATAGCGTATATTAGCACAATAGTCATACTAATTCTCATCCAACCTCTTGAATGAATTAAGGTTCAACGACATATTCCCTTCCTTTTGCGCGAACACGGCACTTTCAAAATTTTTTATACCTACACCTACCATAGCTTACGAAGTAACTTATTCAGTAATCTGTGCCATAGCGCCTAAACTAGTCATCCGATTTTGATAAATGACTTGTCAATCAATTCGTTATGGTCCGGTGACAGACTAAGTATTTGTTTTTAGTTGTATATCATTGATCATAACTATCGTAGTTAGGTTTTGGTTTTCAACATTAAATAATATCAACGGAAATATAACAGCAGCTGATAAGGGAAAAAAATCTTCGGGCAAGTCAAGAAATCTAACATCACGATTGATCTTACAAATAATTGAGATTTAGTATTTAGTATGTTATTGATACCTTGTTTGAGGTGATCACACGTTTAATGATTAGTAGGGGGGTCATTACCATCACCCACCACTTAGCACGATTCAAATGAAGACCTAACGTGAATCATTACAGTACCAATTGCATTGTGTAGCGATTTACTTTAGAGTTTGGGTCATCAAATGAATCGCTCTAAAAGGTGATGATAAGGCTCCTGCGCCTAGGAATAAGGTTTCTAATTCCAGCCTATACCACACCGTACCACAAAATTTTACGACAAAATCTTACAATCAATACACTTGCCATCCTGTCACGTAATAATAACATTAATTACGTTTTGATAAAGAACAGATCATTATTTCCCTGTTGAAATAGACTTCGGAGTTATTCAAACAAACAATAGTTCTATGATTTACAATAGCGTTAAATTTACATTTTTTCCTATTACATGCGTAAACAGAACGTAGTTCATTGTTCAATTTGTTTACAACGCGAACATCTGGCCAAACACTTCGATACGAGGAAAACTCATGTTTAATATCGCATCGAATTGCCAATTAAACGAGGTCACATGTCTTTTGCACATTAGAAATACACCAAACACATCCATTTTCCGTATCGTAAGAGTTAAAGGGCGCTTACACAGTTTCACTTTCAGCTCTATCCAAGGACAACATACGGTTGGTATCACTCACTATCGAACTCACGCAAGCTTGATCAATCGCACTTATCAATCACGAGATAAGGGTCCGCGACACGTCAGTTCGCGTCGCGGTGCCAATAACAAATGAAGTAGGAAGTGTTTTGGTACCGACCTGATCTTTTCCTGAGGCTGCGCTCGCCGCTGCGCCTGCGCCGCCGGCTTGCAACCTCCCACCGCCGCGTCTGCGAAACACTTCAATGTTACATAAAGTCACCATGTTTTAGGTATAAATAAGGACCAATACGTTCATTAATATTATTGTTTTATGGCGAAGTGTGCATTTCATATTTAGAAGGTTTTGTGTGTGGGTGGAATTGCATAATGCTTTGCACAGTACTTGAACCCAGTTTCGTTACGACTATCCACGTCAAACCGATCAGTCACAAACCAATATGTGGACCTTTTCTTATTATACCGAATGAGATAGCAGACATACATAGACAGCGTTATTAAAATATATTTATAAACATTTCATAGGCCAATCGAGATAATAATTGTTAATTATGTTTAATTTATTAACAAAATTATTATACTGCATAGTAATGTTCTAATTCTAACTAATTAATTTAACTAACTAAAGTGACTGTTATTCTATTGTAATATTTGTTTGTTCTAGGTAAATAGCATAGGCACAGAATATATATTTAGTTATAAAAAACCTACCTACTTAGGTTATAATGAAACCGGCCCAGCGATTATCGGATCACGCGATTTTAGGGTTAACGCAGTCAACTTTTCGTGTTAAAAGAGCGGTAAAATAAACTGACGAAGGAACAAGTAGGTACACACCAACTTTCGCATTTATATCGGTTCCCTTCTTAACCACGGAACCCTTAAATAAATAAATAAGTGTGGACATTTCACACAGCGCCATCTAGCCCCATACTAAGCATAGCTTGTATTATGGGAATCAGATTACTGATAAAATACTTAGATACTTTTTGTTTGTAAATACATACATAGAATACAATATATAACACCCAGACACAGAACAAACACCTGTGTTCATCACACAAATGTTTGTCCTGAGTGAGAATCGAACCCACAACCTATAGTTCAGAAGGCAGAGCTACTAACAACTGAGCTAAAAGGCCAATCATAAACACAAACATAATGATATTTATTTATACAGATCAATATAAATTACAAAACAAAAAGGTATGTTTGGAACAATAGGTATCATACTATGGTTTACTCGCTAACGAGTTGCATAATTTTACGATTTATGTTACAACAATAAAATCTGACACGACAATGGGTTACCAATCACCATTGATACTAGTGGCCATTTATAGCTAGTTGACATTTAAATTAAATAGAATCTACTAATATGGGAAGGAACTGACCTAGATATAATTGATAAAAACTTGTTTTGACTACGGTCCTGCCTGTAGGTTTTACAAGTCAGAATTTTCGGATAATTTAACTTTCCTCTAGATTCAGATTCAGATATTTTATTGCTTCCATAGTGTACATAGGTGGAATAAATAAAAAAAATTAATTACGCTCATTATGGACCCCGTCAGGCGCAGCAAATTACATTATACTGGGTGGCGCAAAAGTAAAGACCCTATTTGGTTCAGCTATAACATTTTTTCTAAATTAGAAAACTAGATTTAGGTTTTTTTAAATGTATATTTGTGCCATTAAATTTCGTACCATTAGGATTTAAAGATGATGTCTTTTAAATGGTGACCTCCAGAGTTGATACACATTTGAGCCCTATTTATGACATTTTGCATAACTTGCCGTAACACTTCCTGCGATATGTTCGTTATTTCTTGACGAATGTTTTCTTTTAGAGCTGCGAGAGTCTGTGGCTTGTTCACATACACCCGAGATTTCAAAAAACCCCAAAGAAAGAAGTCTGGACTGGTCAGATCGGGTGATCTTGCAGGCCAAGGCAAATCGCCAAAACGAGAGATAACTCGGCTTGGAAAAGCGTCCCTCACTAAGTCCATAGTGTCGCGCGCTGTGTGTGCCGTAGCGCCGTCTTGTTGAAACCAGATGTGCTCCAGCCCCAATTCGTCCAAACTGGGTATCAAAAACTCACGTAACATGGTTCTGTAGCGTTCTCCAGTGACAGTTATCGCATTGCCTCCAGCGTCTTCGAAAAAATAGGGTCCGATCACTCTGTCAACACAGATGCCACACCATACAGTAACTTTTAGTGGGTGTAGAGGTGTTTCTTGAATAATGCGCGGATTATCAGTGCCCCAGAACCGAGTATTCTGCTTATTGACATGCCCTGAGAGATGGAAATGCGCTTCGTCACTCATAACCAATTTTGAAGGAAAATCATCCTCTTCAAGGTTGAGGTTTATGACGCGCTGGCAGTAATCTAGACGAGCTCGGTGGTCAGCAGGCAGCAGTTGATGAGTCATTTGAGTTTTATACGGGAACATCTTTAAGTCTTTCACCAAAATACGCTGCAGGGTCCGTCTGGAAATGCCCAATTGCGTGGCACGTCGCCTCGTTGATGTTTCTGGACACTCTTCCACATCTTCGCGCACAGCATCGATATTTTCAGCTGAACGGCCTGTTCTTGGTCTCCCAGACTTAGGTCTATCCAATGTTGAGCCAGTTGCTTCAAGGCGTGTGGCAAAGCGTCGAATTGTGCGACCAATCGGTGCCGGACGGTGGGGAAATCGTCGACGAAATTCACGTTGTGTTCTTATCACTGATGAATTATTCCGTAAGAACATTGACACAATTATTCCACGTTCTTGGGGAGTAAAACGGTCCATGTTTATTTTCAGTGTATTTTACATTTGTTCACTACACAATTTTCAACAACAGAATGACAGAAAATGTCATATAAAAAAAATAAAAGTATTTTCTTTAGTGCCAGTACTTTTGCGCCACCCAGTATTTCCAGTCGGCGCAATGCAAGCGGGACTTGCGACAAATATCTCAAATCTCAATCTCAAATATCTCTATGAAAGCTTGGTCACAGCGCAATGCTCGTTCGGCACTTTTCAGCCGTTCTGCCAGAAGCCCCCGTATATCGATCAAAGGCATTCTACGCTACGATAATCACATATTATATGTACTTATCTATTATATTAATACTCCGTCGTAATACTATTATACTATAAATTTATAAGATGCCGAGGTATATTCCCAGTTGCCTCCACATGGCCGTCAACTGGGAATATAAATTCCCAGTTGACACCCGGCAACTGGAACCCCCCAAGAACAGAATGTATAGATTACATTTGGACAGTAATGAAGGGGTTGGCAATCTACGCAGCAATGTATTGTACGGCGAATGAAGTGGAGGCAATAGCTTCCCAGTCTCTTGCCACCCGGGGGCGATCCATGTGGGGGCAACTGGGAATATACCGATGCCAAAGGGTCCATTTTATATATAAAACGAGTCAATTATTGTTGTAAAAATAATTGCGTAATAGTCAAAACCAATTCGGGGTTACGGGCACAACATACATTATTAAGCAAGTTTTGATTTTCAAAATTCTCCATATTTAGCCGATAAAATGTTACGTTTACGTTTGCCACATCTTTCTTGAGCATACAAACTTCATTGTGCAATAATTTATGTATGTTGCATGCTACAGGAACTGTTGCATCTCAGACTAAAAAGGTATACTGTGTAAACAAAACATTACACTTGGTGAAAACTGTTTGATCAATGATTCGAAACTAGACAGTATTCAGTGACCTATCGAGAAATTACTATTTCTTTTCGAGATCACCTTGATCACAACAGACCTACAAACAGAGTGCCAGGGTGCGTTTTGCCATATTATCGTTATTCTAAAAGTCTATTATAGTGATATAATCGGATGTTGTACGTTCTAAAGCCCAAAATAATCATTAATCCCTGGTTACTTGAACATACTGTCCTAATGAATACGTGCATCATGCAGCCTCTAAAAGTTACATGAATGCAGTGAACGTTCCCATGCCGGGTAGTACCAGCTACAATCACGTTTTTGTCTTGATGTTGCATTAGCTGATTATAAGGCCTTAGGTAAGAAGCTAACTCGTTATTAGGCATCATACTCACTGGTGTACTATACACGAAGCTTTGGCCAACGCGGGCATCTAATCTTCCAACACGAAACCCAGCTCTCGCGTGGTTTCGCCTTTACCTTCCATGTCGTCTACTTTGGAGTGCTGATAGTGACGGGCTAAACATTCCCTAACAGTGTTTAACATTGCCTATCAAGCTATCATGTATGTTGACTAATAGTACATGTATTTCATTTAAAGTTTCGTCTTCTTTTTTATCAAATGGACGCGGTAAAGCTGCTATCTCCCTCGTAAAAGGAATGCAAAAACATTTCTGTAACTTTTACGTTTTAGAAACTTTAGATATACCTTTAGATTACCTTTGTCTGTTTGTTTCAACTTGACCAGACTATCTGCACTTGTTTATCAATGTCAACTAACAGTCGGGGGTCACTCAGGGTTAAGACCTTTTTGCCTTATCCATTCCGTATTCTGTATCATATCATAGGAACGTATTTTGATTTAGGTTTTTAGAACAATGATGTTTATATCACATAAAAATATTAAGAGCACATCTGTCGGTAACTTGTCCCTTGATACTGCATGCCTGCAGTCGGTGGTATAAAACTGCTTACGGGTCGGGTAAGTGATTTGAAGTGTTGCTGTTTGATTGTGTCCCAAATGATATACTTATTTGTTGTCGCTTATATATATATTATCATCGTAAATAACAATTATATATGGGTCAGAACAATCGATACGTCGGTAGCAATCAGGGTCCATATGAGTTTATCAACCATATGTTACCCGAAGTGTATATAAGTCATAAATACCCAAGAAACATTAGTTTCCCGCTTTAGAAAGTGCAGAGTTTTTACTAGACCAGGAAAACTTTAACACCTACATACATCCTACATACTAGACGAGCCCTAGATTCTATACCTAGTGGCTTCCGCGAAAGTAAACTTAAATCAATCGAGCTATCTACATGGTCTTTGTAGATGAGAAGTTTGGTGTTGGTGTTTTAACAAATGTTAAACAAAAACAGTAACTAATATATTGTTTAACTTAGATACCCATAACTTTGGCAAACGTCTGGAGTTGCGACTGAATGGTAATTAAGCCGTCACGCGCGCAGTCCTAAGATAATGTTTTGACATTTTTATGAAGAATCCTAGTTTTAAGATATCTGATCATTGAACGCCAGGTCACAGACAGGTGCTGCCTGACTGATATATGAACGCTTGATGAAAAAGTAAGATTTAGTCTCATCTTATTTGAGAGCACAGTTATCTCGTGTACTATTATGGAACATTCTAGTAAGTTTATACCTCGGTTATAAAATATTCTACTACAGCTACCGGCAACTACGCTGGGCGGATTCTGTTTCCTACTTGCACAAGCTGTGGATTATCATCAAAGTCACCCGAGTTACTAACTTGAATTTCTGGTATTTCACATTTTATTGACGACGTAATATATATCAACAATTCTTTCTCTTAATTTAAAACCGTATTTGGCTGTAAGTTTTGTGTAGAAGATATGTTTGTTTAAATTTAATAGCTGTGGTTTTTGTTAAATAAATAAATAAAGTTTATTAAAAGGTCACTTTGGCTACACTACTACACATAAGAGAAATAGACTTGTCGTTATGCCAGACAGTAATTTTTGGTTTTCTATAAGAAAAGAACCCTTCTTTTTACACTTTCAATCCCAACCCTCAAGCCAATTTTGGTCAACCAATGCTAATATTTATGGGGTTGGCAGCAAACACTAAACCCCTCCCCAAAGACCCTCTGTCAAATCATAGGCCATACTTTAGGCCACTTTAGGTTGCTATTTATGGTCAGCGTCCTACCTACCAGATGTCGTCATTGAAGCCACGAGCTTCTTGTATCACACGCTACGTGTATGTGGAAAACATTGGGTCATCCACCCACTGAAGCACGACTTGCAGAAGCTAAACGATTTAACAAACACTGTATCTACGAGTATCTAGTTAGCGTATCTGATGAACGGCTCGGATACTGTAACAGCAAATCTGTTGCGAGCGTGAGGCAATCTATTTGGCAAACTTGTTTTGGTAGTTGGTGATCTAGTTTTGGCTTTGTTACCTACTGGATAAAAGCTCATTGTATTAAGTACAGAATATAAATATGATACATTGACGGAAGGTCACTTAATCATCAGTTAGTTTAAATGACCGATTCTCTGCCAAATAAATTCCATTATCATAAAGTAGTCCAAGTAAACTGAAAAAGGGCATAAATCGGCACAATCCACTGCATTTTAAGTGTATATGAAACCTTGGATCCGTTGAACGACCTTTACGTTTTCCTGGTTCTAAATGCAACTTTTTTAATTTATTAGCCCTAGGTACCTATACGTGCAATATCTTGGGACAGCCTTCAGCTGCCTTTCCTGGTTCAATCTCGGCGGGTTCTGTACCACGCTCGTGCTACTTTCACCACTGCGTTCCACATTCGCTGGCCCCGAACGCGGCCGATCGTTGCGTTCGCTTGCATCACTGTGCGGATTATGTCATTGGAATTTTGGACCGGCACCGTTGCTTTTTTGTTTGTATTTTGATGGGCTTTTTGAAGGACGTATGTTGACCGAAGTTGTAGCGCTGAAACGTCGGGGTCGGTGCTCCGGTGAAGTTGATTATGATGAACCATGATAGAATAAAATTATGGTGCATTTCTGTTTTCTTCCTGTAATGTTTTGAACTCGTGTTTGAACAGATGATTGTGGTAGTTAAATAAATGATCGTATATTTATTACTTTTTATTTGCTAGTATTGAAAATAGTGCTATTCGCCTTTATGAAAAAAATTCGGCCGTAGCATTGATTTAATATACATAAATCTATAATATTGTAAACTTCTATGATCATTAACACAAAATATTGTTAATTAATGGGATATTTACATACCAAATGACGATTAGCGCTGAATCCGAACATAATTATATTAGCGTAGAACGATATAGCAAAAGTAGTATACAACTGTATCATGCCTAATACTATTATATATTTAGATTGTATTTTAACATGAACATAAGTATACCAACATAATTGTTTAAAGACATCGTTTAAAACGTTATAGAAAAGTGGAGCACCTGTGGTGTTACATCATTGGCGTGTATCCATCCGTCCATTATAAAATTCGACGTGCATGGAGGTGCAATGGTGTGCAGACACGCAAACCGCCGGAAAACTCGGGCCAAAGTGAGGTGAACCCGGACAAACTTACCAGCGCCTAAAGGCAGTATGTTAGCTGTAGCAATAAGGGTCAATTCAGACAGAGCAGCAAAATGCTCGAGCACTTTTTAAGTGCTATTGGAATATCAACCTTATTTCATTTAGACAAAGCTGAAAATAATATGCAACATAATAAAATCTTACCTATTTTAATGCTGCATATTATTTTAAGACTGTAGCACAGTCTTATTATATTCAAGTATGTTATATGTTACAGCTATGAGGCCTTAAATCAAATATACTATAGCGGGGACCTCAAAAGTGTCCTCGCGCCAGTGCTTACTTATACAGATATAATTATACTTCTCCATCTGATATAAAATAGTCCACAAGCGGTTGTTTCATTTTGATAATGAACCATAGCACCCTGTAATAGTGTTGTAAAACAATAATATGTGAGTTAAATCACTTTCATCAGGCGTGCTCATACGCGACTGAAAGCAAAAACAAGGCATATACCTTGTTTAAACGCCGCCGCGTAACGCGTGCCGATTTCGAAGCGGCGATGGTGTATCTACCCTATATTTCATCGCAGAGTGCAGCTAAGTGAGTGTATCCTACCTATTCACAGTTAAAACAAGATGTTATTCGATTACATTGGCAAAAAAATAGCTTCAGCCTTCACCATACTGGCTAGAACTATAGGCTACAGCCAATTCTTAGTGGTACCTAGATGTCGAACCTCGATATCGACAAAATATACAATTTCAATTGTGTGACACATTTGTCACTTCCATTAATTAAAAAGTTGAGAGAACATATGAACCAATAACTTAAAGGTAGATGGACTTACCACTATGTGAAATAGCGGCATCTTCTCGTTCAGTCGGTGTCAGCCCCATGACTGGTCCGGCGCAAGCTTCATCACTGCAAACAACACATCAACATTTGGGCCATCCAATTTTTCCTGTACCAAATAATAACGCCCAACGATCACATACATAGAACCTGGACCCTAACTAGGATTCCCTGTATTTAGGGACCCAGGAACTACAAGGACCATGGTCCCACAACGCCCGGACTAGAACAAGTATTTGCGCTTTTTTTCCTGTGCACCAATACTTGTGCTGTCGCGGGAATCGAACCCGCCGCCTCCGGGTTATGAGCTGACCTGCTCAACCACCATACCACAGAGGCTGTCGAAATATAATTAATAGAAATAAAGACGCAAATCAGACCACAAACCGTAAATGTATTACAGAATAACATACTAGGTGGCAGGACTTTTCTGCAAAGTTCGTCTAGGTAGGTACCACCGCTTTGCCAGTTATTCTGCCGCCAAGCAGTAGTGTGCAAGCACTACTGTGTTCCGGTTTGAAGGGCATTGTAGCTAGTAAAATTACTAGGCAAATGAGACTTTATGATCTGATCACTCAGTCTAGTAATCTGATTACTAGACTGTGTGATGTCTCAGGATGACGTGCGCAGTGCAGTGTAACGCGAAACTTTATAGTTTTAACGATCCGAGTGATACTACAACTGTTATGGGCGGCCGTGTTGCTTAACATCAGGTGAACGACTAGCTCGTCACGTCATTCAATCACATAAAAAAATCGTTTTTTTAATATAACTATACTAGTTAGTCTCGCATTTGACCACAATTTTTTCTAAAGTTAAGCGGCAATGTGGTCGTCGATGTAGCACACATTGCAACTCTTTCTTTTTTCAATCCAATTAAAAATGTTAAAGGCAAACTATTTTGCTTTTCATATTTTTTACTAGCGGCTATTAAATAACAAGTATCATTAAGAATGCTAATTACTAATTAAAACAATGCTTTCTATGTCAAATGTGTGGTAGTGGTGTATGATGTCTTATTACTGCAGTTCTCTAATTAAGTTATGTCACTGCTAGCTTGTCATTTAAGCGTAGTAAAGCTAGTTAAGCAATCCATAGTTAAGGTAACCAATGGTTAAAAATGCTAACAAATACAACCATTGGTTAGAATTAGTTAGCATTTTTAACCATTGGTTACCCTGACTATGGATCAAAAAACCCACTCTTACTCTTACAACAAATAACAGAGCAATCCGAGTGAGTGTGGTGAGTGGTGAGGTATGAGTATGAGAGTGATATACCAACAAAAACTAAAATTTTCTTGCTTACAAGTTTTTCTTACAAATTTTAGATGCACACCTACATCCCTCTTTCTCAAACTATGTGTGGAATGACTGGTAGAAAATGCTTTAGCATTAAGTCCTCCATTTGTACTCTTTAGTGCAATAAAGAATTAAATAATAATAATAATATGTACTTGTACTAGGTACGGTTACGAATAGGACCACCCCATCTCTTCCCGTGGGTGCCGTAGAAGGCGGCTAAGGGAATATCCAGAATGGGTCGCAGCGTTCCCCTCGGTCTTGGTGGCAATCAATCTTCACCTACTGCGATCACCAAGCCGCCTGCCAAGCGTGGTGATTATGGCAAACCCCCCCCCCCCCCCCTAATGACAAGCACAAATAAAAACGGCCCCCAGTCCCCGGCAGCTCTGCTATCCCGTGGCTACGGTAGCGGCCACGGTAACGGCAGGGCAAGGGGTGCGAAGAATCCCCGGCAGACGCCCGGCTACCAACCCCAACGACGACCCCTGGCCCTGGCAACACATAACGTGCGCACACTGAAGGCTGACGAAAGGATGGTCGAGCTAGAGGCGGAGATGGGTAAGTTACGCTGGGATGTAATGGGATTGTCTGAAGTCCGAAGACAGGGACAGGACACGATAATCCTAAATTCCGGTAACTTATTCTTCTACCGGAAGGGAGACCAACTCTCCCAAGGAGGTGTCGGGTTTCTCGTCCGCAAGTCTCTCGTCAACAACGTGGTCAAAGTCGACAGTGTGTCGGCCAGGGTAGCGTACCTGGTACTCCGAATAACCAAACGGTATTCGTTGAAGGTTATACAGGTATACGCGCCGACGTCGGCACACTCAGACGATGAAGTAGAAGCTATGTATGAGGACATATCCGAAGCCATGCATACTTCCGAAACATACTTCACCGTTGTGATGGGAGACTTCAATGCGAAGTTGGGCACAAGGAATAGCGATGAGCTGAGAGTGGGGCCATTTGGATACGGGCAGCGGAACCCTCGAGGACAGAGGCTGGCTGACTTCATGGAGAAGGAGGAACTCTTTATGATGAACTCCTTCTACGAGAAGCGGCCATCCAGGAAGTGGACGTGGATAAGTCCCGACGGTTCCACTAAAAATGAGATAGACTTCATCATGACGACCAAGAAGCACATATTCGATGATGTCTCTGTGATCAGCAAGGTGAAAACCGGTAGCGATCACCGTATTGTTAGAGGCACATTGAATATCAATGTTAAGCTCGAAAGGTCACGTCTGGTGAAGTCTACGCTCCGTCCAAATCCTGTCCAAATCCAAAACCCCGAAGGCTTTCAGCTGGAACTCCAAAATCGCTTCCAGTGCCTAGCCGACTGTAACACAGTGGACGAGCTAAACGACGGGTTGGTGGAAACTGTCCAAGCTGTTGGATCGAAATTCTTTAAGACCCAACGCCGAAAGAAGACTCAAAAGCTCTCAGAAAAAACTCTTGAGCTAATGGCCGACCGGAGCGAAATGAAGCTGCAGTCTTCAGTTGATATGTCAGCCTACGGTGAACTCAATAGACGAATCTGGAGTTCCTTGCGACACGACTTGCGTGCTCTTAGTACTTCACGTATTGAGGCCGCAATTGAGCGGAACCAAGGCTCTAAAGTGTTCGCAAAGGATTCGTCTATTGGGCAACACCAAATGACAAAACTGAAGACCGAAAATGGTAGCATCATTTCATCCAAGCCTGAGATTCTGAGAGAGATCGAGAACTTCTATGGACAGTTATACACCTCGACACGTAAGCCCGCTACTAACACAGCTCAGGACATCAGAGCCAAGTTAGTCCGACACTATACCGAAGATATCCCGGACGTCAGCCTGTACGAGATTAGAATGGCCCTCAAACAGCTTAAAAACAACAAGGCACCAGGTGAAGATGGAATTACGACTGAACTTCTGAGAGCGGGTGGTAGACCGGTACTTTTAGTCCTCCAGAAGTTATTTAATTCTGTCATCCTTGAAGGTACAACGCCAGAGGCATGGCACAAGAGCGTGGTGGTGCTCTTCTTCAAAAAAGGCGATAACACCTTATTGAAGAACTATAGGCCCATCTCGCTCTTGAGTCATGTGTATAAGCTGTTTTCGAGAGTCATTACGAATCGTCTCGCACGCAGGTTTGATGAATTCCAGCCTCCCGAACAAGCCGGTTTCCGAAAAGGCTTTAGCACCATAGACCACATCCATACGCTGCGCCAGATTATACAGAAGACCGAAGAGTATAATCGGCCGTTATGCCTAGCGTTTGTGGACTATGAGAAAGCCTTCGATTCAATCGAGACTTGGGCGGTGCTGCAGTCCTTGCAGCGATGCCAAATTGACTATAGGTATATCGAAGTTTTGAAGTGTTTGTACAGTAAGGCCACTATGTCAGTCCGACTACAGGACCAGAGTACGGAACAAATTCCATTGCAAAGAGGCGTGAGAGAGGGAGACGTTATTTCTCCGAAACTGTTCACAAACGCATGGGAGGATGTTTTCAAGCTCTTGGAGTGGAAAAGATCTGGCATCAACATAAATGGCGAGTACATCATTAACCTTCGTTTTGCCGATGATATAGTCATAATGGCGGAATCGCTCGAGGACCTTAGCACCATGCTCAACGACCTCAGTAGAGTCTCCCAGCAGGTTGGTCTTAAGATGAATATGGACAAGACAAAGATCATGTCTAATGCTCATGTTCCACCTATACCGGTAATTGTTGGGAACGATACTCTCGAAGTTGTCGACAAGTATGTCTACCTAGGACAGATTGTCCAATTAGGTAGGTCCAACTTCGACAAAGAGGTGGCGCGAAGAATCCAACTCGGCTGGGCAGCGTTCGGGAAGCTTCGTCCTATCTTTTCGTCCAAAATACCGCAGAGCCTGAAAACGAAAGTTTTCAATCAGTGTGTGTTGCCAGTGATGACTTATGGAACTGAGACATGGTCTCTTACTGTTGGCCTCATTAGTAAGCTCAAAGTCGCGCAGCGAGCTATGGAGCGAGCTATGCTCGGTGTTTCCCTGCGAGATAAGCTCCGGAACGAGGAGATCCGCAGGAGAACTAAAGTGACCGATATAGCTCTTAGAGTTAGTAAGTTGAAGTGGCAATGGGCAGGCCACATCGCTCGTAGAACTGACAACCGATGGGGAAGAAAGGTTCTCGAGTGGCGACCACGAACCGGAAGACGCAGCGTGGGCCGGCCCCCCACTCGGTGGACCGACGACCTGGTGAAAGCCGCGGGGAGCCGATGGATGCAGGAGGCGAGCAGCCGCTCAAGGTGGCGTGCTCTGGGGGAGGCCTATGTTCAGCAGTGGACGTCTTCAGGCTGTTAATGATGATGATGATGATGATGATGACTAGGTACATATAAAAACAGGTATCACGAATACCTTAGTAGCTGGTGAGTGTAGCAGACAACAGTCCTGCGCTCCGCACAGAGCCCGATGGAGAATGTGGCCAGCCCAGGGCGGGCCAGCTGCTCCACACACCGGTGGATTAGGAACCGCCGGTAATTTGACACCGGGGGAAACACCAACACACTGGATGCAACATTTTAACATTAGTCACTGGTATTATTTTATCCCATAAAGTATAGAGTGGGCATACTCAGGGGGAATCAAAATGTGCTGGTCTGGACATGGTTGGTTGTACAGGAAGGGGAGAGCAGTCTATAGCAGATCTGCTTACGATTTCGAACACAGCAGCAACACCCATACACTCTATAATTTAGTAATCATTCATGCAGCTTGAAAATACTTGCACCAAAGAAACTTGACACAAGTGTGTCTTGGCATTCCAAGAGTGCCACATACGCTTTGGAATGATTACCTTATTTAATTTAACACTTATTAATGTTTTTTTAAATTAATTAGTGCTAGTGGTTGAACCATTCTGATTATTGTATTGTAAATAAATAAATAATAAACAAAGTAATAAATATACATGTATGTAATTTATTTTACTTATGTTCCTTTTAATTTAACTCATTTATATAAGTGGGACTGACATCTCAATACCAACTTTTCTATTTGTAACTTATCTAACATCTACATCAGTATTATAGGAAACAATGTTTGTATCTACATGATTAGGTAAGTTATACAGTTATTCCGTGTTATATTGGAGTAAGTACTTGAACAACTTCATTTCAGTCATTTTATTATAAATTGGATACTGATTGGAAATCCGATGGATGCAATAAATAAGTAAATACTTGTGAGTGGAAACCAGCAGGAAGTACACTTTTATAAGAGTTTTAGACATAAAAGAAAACGTAATGCTTCAGGTGTTTTCTCACACCTACAGGCGGATTTATTAACGTTCAAGGTGTCATCTCAAATCGCATCATTTGATTCGTGCACGCTTGCCTTTATTAACCTTGAAAACTACACCCATGAAACACAATTTTATTGGCCGAAGCTTTGAAGAATTTTAGAGCAGAGATACATAAGAAGCTTCTCAATCTCTAATTATGTGCATTCGCTCAGTAATTTTTGCAATAAACTTATAAGACAAATTGTTTACCTGTCAGCTCTTCCGTCGTTTATAAAACATATCAAGTCGTCGTTAACATCGTCGACGAAATTGTCGTCGGCAAGGCTCAGGAATCTCTCAACCGTTTTGGCACCCAGTTTGGCGGTGAACTACTTAGCAACAAATAAATTAAATATAATTATTCACGTGCCAAACGGAGAATCATCGGCCGACCATTTTCATTTTTCAGTTGCGTTGCGCTACAGATAATAAGAAATATTAGAAATAAGATAACTATACATAGTTATAGTGCTGCGCCGCTGCACCATTACACGGTACTTTTAGTCGATTTTTTCGATGTCAGTCTGTGGTCTGAAGTGCTTGATTTGCTATTCATGCTTTGCCTTTATCACAGTTTAGAGAAAAACTTGGGTAGTACTGCGCGTAGCGTTACATACTCGTTGGTTTGGCTGCCTGTGGCACAGATTAAAGAAAAAAAATGACTATAGCCTGTGGTCATAGCACAATGTCATAGTAAATTATTTATATACTCTTTGCCTGAAATAAAATAGTCGTGTTTGCGTTTCTGTTCCGATTTTTTTTGTTTTCTATTCGTTTTCATTAATTTCTCTGATGTTTTTCACACAAACGTAGTTTTAGGATGACCATGGAAAGGAGGATAAAGTTAAAAACATTAAACAGCCATATAACATGCAAGATTTGCCGAGGATACTTCATTGATGCCACTACAGTCACTGAATGCCTTCATACGTGTAAGTTACTTTTTCCTTATTTATAAATCCAGTCAATCTATGACATGATATTCTTGTAGTCTTGGAACAGCTTTTTCTCACCAAAAGTTTCATTCATTACCATTACTGTTGTTTTTGAAATTTGTCATAAAACTGTGACCTCTATTTTGTGTAGGCACTGTCTTAAAACTTAAACTCCAAATATTAGAACCAAATGAGTTGTACCTATATCATTTCACCGTCAGGTTCCTTTAAACAACGATGTAAATATTCCTGAACATTTTCATGACTAGCCTCTACATATAACCTCACTGCATGTCTTATTCCAGTCTGCAAAAGCTGTCTTGTGAAGCATTTGGAGGAGAACAACACGTGTCCAACATGCAACATAGTGATCCACCAATCACACCCATTACAGTACATCAGCTTCGACCGTACCATGCAGGATATTGTATATAAACTGGTCCCTGACTTACAGGACAGTAAGTACATAATCACTACTTTTAATATTTATAATTATGTAAAAGTGTGTTTGTTGTTGTCCTCTACAAAAGAAATTATAAATTTTATGTTTTTCAGTGGAGGGTGATTGAGTTATGTTATATTGAATGCAGGTGAAACAGTAAAGATTCAAACTGAAAAGTTATAGAATTTTTGGTTGCTAGCTAGTATGTTACACTGCTTAACCTTTTATGTTTTGAAAAATGATCCATTGACTTCATATAATTTGAAACATAATATAAAAAGCTCCTCATTTTCTGGTTGTTGAAAGGTCAATAGATTTTCTATTTGAAGGTAGACTACAATGAAATAAAATTCTATTCTATTATTATCCAAGTTAAAGCATTCAATGGATCAATATAATTTCAAGTATTGTTAGATAACAATTATTGAAAAAGAAATGATATATTTATTACATATTTTATTTGTTTAATTATTTAATGTAATAAATCCCAAAGGAATTTTGATTGAATAAAGTTTGCTTCTGTTCTAATGATTAACATAAATATTTTAGATGAACTTAAACGTGAGAGAGATTTCTACCGGGCACGGGGTCTCCCCTGCCCCAAGGATGCAGCCCTGGCTGCAGACAAGTCTGGTGCGGGAGATGAGCAGGAACAACTAGATAACACCGACTGTCACAGGAAAGATGAACAGGTATAATACATAATTATTATGTAGCAGTGTTTGCTACAGATTGCTGAATTAGCAAATATTGTGTTGGGCTAGAGCACATTGTACAGTCGAGTTGTCTCTGCTCCACTGCACAAATTGTAGATAAATGTTAATTGACTGCTGATTTTGTACTCTTCCTGAGACTACATATATTATTTGAATTACCTAGGTGCCATAAACTGCCTTCCCAGTAAAATTAATCTGTTGGTTATGCTAAGCAGGTGATACTGCTATAAACCATAAATCACGAAAACCTGTATATCTTACAATACACAATACACATCATACTACACATACAAGACACATCATACTGTAACAAAACACAGCTGAATTTTAACCTGGATCATCTATTAACAAATTATAATGAATACCTACTGGCCTAATACTAGTTGCTATTTTGTGTGTTGCAGGTGAATGTTTGCCTAGAGTGTATATCTACGTCCTTGCGCACGCTCAAGCGCAGCTTCATCCGGTGCTCGGCGCAGGCCACCATCACACACCTCAAGAAGTTTGTAGCTAAGAAGGTACTCAACGGCATGGACAAATATAGAGAAGTATGTTCATATTTATTTTATAATTTGCATCACTTGCCTTAATCTACATTCCTACAACACTGTTGTGGTTTTTTTAAATGCTTATTACATTTTTAGTATGTAGCTATTAGCATACAGGTGAATTGATTTTCTTGTTGTTTATAGAGATTCACAACTTGTATGGTATAAAAATTCTGAAAGGGACCATGAGCTTAATAATGAGTGACAATTTTTCATATAGAGGATAGCTATTATAATGTTGTAATATAATGTTACGTAGTATGTGTTTTGCTATACTGGCTAAAAAAAAATCACTTGTATACTTTCATTCTAAAAGAAATGTTATGGTGGCATCTAAAAAATGCATAGTATGTCAGTTTAAGAAGTTGGAAAATTACAATATTTTTAATAACCAATCTTCTTTTCCAGATTGATATTCTATGTAACGACGAGCTACTAGGTAAAGACCATACACTGAAGTTTGTGTATGTTACTCGATGGAGATTTAGAGACCCACCACTTCGGTTACAGTACAGGCCTAAGATTGATTTATAAGTACATTTTTATTTAGGTAATTACAATAGTAATAAGTAATAATTTAACACGATGTGCAGAGTTCATGTCATGGATGGAATGGAATGGAAATATTTTTGTTAACTAGAAAAAAACTAAAGTTGATGTCAAAAATAGAAAATTGTAAAATCAAATAAAATATTCTGATACATAGAAAACTGTATCCACAATATAACTATACACTAGACTGTATCAATCAAACAAAAAAAATCTAAATCAGTTCATCCATTTGGGAGCTATGATGCCACAGATACACAAGTTAAACTTACAACTCCTCCCTAAATCTATTTGCATGGATGGTGGCAAAAAAAGTTCACCATACTTTCTTTTATAATGCAATATATAAAATAAGGGTTTTTGGCTTTGACCAAATAAAAAGATTGCGATTGAAGGGAGTAAAAAAATTATATGTCATGGATTTTATTATCCTTTTAAAAGTAATTTGATGTAGGTATAACATAAGTGTATAACATTTTTGTATAGGTAATACAAAAAGTTTTGTATTATTGTACATACTTGTATTAATATTATAATACTTTTTTCATGGTGGTACGTTATATAATTTTATTGTGATGATATAATTATTACAGAACCAGACCTAATATTATAACAAATATTATAAACATATTGTTTTAAAGATGGGTGTAGTAACCAACAGCTTTGAGGATGATGTCCATTACCTTTAGAGAAATGTCATCATCAACAACAAAAAAGTACTTTTAATTTTTTTTTAATCACAGGCATCTGCAATATTATGACTGTAATATTTTAATTTTGACTTTAGCTTGGAGTGGTAAACCATTTTTTGTAACTCAGTCAAAGGTAAGGGTAGTCGACCCAATCTCTTGAGAATAAGTTATTTAAAGTGCATGTAGTCAACAGATTCTGTGAAACAATTTCTTAGTAATTATTTAATTTTTATGGTATAAGTACTGCGTATTATAATTATTAAAAAAGTGTAACAATGAAAAGTTTATTTTGACAGAACATTACATTATTTGTTTTTTTTTATGTTACTCAGTTTGTCTAGATTTTGTTACCGTTTTTAGTGCCTAAGAATTTACATTAATTTTATGGATTATTCGTAAGTACTGTAATATTATATTGGTGTCTATGTCTACTATACATTTTTCTATTTGTATGTAGGCAGGTTGATTGATACTAATTGAAAAGTAGAACAAGTTAAATATATTAAAGTAATTTATAAATAAACTTATGTAGATTGTCATTTCATATGTCTGTCATTTCATAAAAAATATCCCAAAAAACATTAGATTGTTCAAAATAAATGATAAGTCTCAAGGTGATATCGGAGCAAGAACTATCACCATAGGCCTATACCATATGTGTAATAAATACTAATAGTGGGTCAACTCCTTCGTTATACCGCAAAATACCTACAAGACCGTCTCGACGTCTAGTCCCTAAAAATAAGCGAGGCTCTGCGAGGTTTACTGATGCTAGTACGTAAGCCCATGTAAAACTTGATACGAATAAATAAATTAAAAAAAAAAAAAAAAGCATGGGTTGTCAGAAAAACATTTTCTTAGATAATAATTTTGTGTTTCGTAATAATTTATTTTTGTCACAGTTGTTCGTACAATGGCTCTTATCACACCGCTTTTAGGTTCATAATCCAAGATATTAGGGACGCGTGATTTTTACTTTACATTACCGCACTACTGTTTTATAATGATATCTCGATTCAGTTAAGTTCTCAGTATTTTACTGCAAGTTATACGTAGACTACGTAGTACCATCATGATCAGCCTGAAGACGCCCACTGCTGAACATAGGACTCCCCCACAAAGCGCCACTTTGAGCGGCTACTCGCCTGTATCTATCGGCTCCCCGCAGTTTTCACCAGATCCTACGAGCGATGTGGGTTGCCATTTCCATTTCAACTTGCTAATTTTAAGAGCTATATCGGTCACTTTAGTTCTCCTGTATATCTCCTCCTTACGTCACGATCTCATCTCGCAGGGAAACACCGAGCATAGCTCTCTCCATAGCTCGCTGCGCGTCTATGAGCTAGGTATTAATGCGGCCAATAGTAAGAGACCATGTCTCAATTCCATAAATCATCACTGGCAACACACACTGATTGAAAACCTTCGTTATATAGTTATTCGTATTTTGGACGAAAAGATAGGTCGAAGTATTCTTTTTCTATTCACGTAGTACGTTCAATACACGTATAATAGAAAAATTCTTAATTCACAGATTCAGTATTATACTAACAAAGAGATTTTATGCGGCTAAAATCGGTACCTATGTACATACACATTTTCTTGAAGTAGGATCTGTGTAGGTAAGAGGTATGTACTTCTTAGTAAACATTCAATTAGTGTTGGGTAGGACAAGGTTTCAAAATGAGTTTGTATGAGCCCCTCATTCTATTGCGTGAGGTGTGACAATGTCATGCCTCAAATGTCATGTCATGTTGTGAGGTACTGATACCTCATTTTCTTCATTTGTCGTACAGTACAATTTTGTAACAAGAGCTGGACGCAGTCTTACTTGATCAGTGCATCGGGTCATGCATGAATACATGGATTGAGGCGGGTGGATGAAAGAGGCCTTACTTTGTATGTTAGACTTGATTGTATGTTACACAGCTTAAGCTATTGATTTACCTTTTCTTATTATGTATCTAGGTTGGCAGTGGTTAATTTTTTTTAATGATATGAAATGACATGATGTGCTGGGCGTTCACCTTATGTTAAGCGACACGGCCACCCATAACAGCTGCAGTGTTACTCGGAACTTAGCTGAATTAAATCATGTAGGACGGACAAGCGCTTGACCACACTTAACTGTTTCCCTATGTAGAAAAGTACTTTGTGAAAACTGATGTTAAATCGCACTACAGTCGAAGATAAGTCGTGGTGGGACATCACAGCTTGGAATACCTAGTTATTCTAAGTATCACGGTAAAATATTATACTGTATATCTCAGTTACTTAAGGTGAATGGTAGGGCCAGATAAGCAGGTCCAAATTCGTTCAAAGAAACATCGACCTTAACATCGCAGTCTTAAAATACCAATTCAGTCTGCACTTCAGCGCGGCACTTACGACAAAGGCAACACACGGAATAGCAGATTTTGACGGTTTTTAATTAATATCTGTGTTTATAATAGTATTTTGTCTAAATTATGAACTCATCACAAAATGTGTATGTTTGTTGGGAATACACAAATTTTTTTTTTGTAAAAATATATTCGATAGAAACTCGGTAAAATTAAACATTCAAAATTTTTAAGGAGGTTTGCGATTTTTTTCTGTAGAGCTATATTTATTAATCTTGTATTTGCGGTAATCACAAAAGACTTAATGAAATGAATTTAGACCACATGCTCTAATTACGCCAGGAAACCTGCCAAAAAATACCTTGATTACCCTACTTTTCCGCTTTAAATAATCTGCGTGAAAATACATAAACTCCAACGTCATGTCGTTCTTCTCGCCTCATTTACTACCTCACCTCATCTCACCTCACCTCTACATGAATCTACTCTACTCTACGCTGTGCTTCGCTCACTCACTTCATTCTTCGAATGCATCACCGACGCGCGACGGCGAGGAGTGTGTTCTTCTTCTTCTTCGTTTATGGCTTTCTATACAAAAATTTTGAAGTGTGACATGGATTGAATATGAGGACCGGGACATTTTTGAGTGAATGAATGTGACAAATGAAGTACATCACGTATGTCCTACTCAACACTACATTCAATTGAGTTTTGGCGGGAACGTGAAAAAGTTCACGTCGTTGCATTGTATTATTTCACAAAACTTATGCTTTTTCTAGTGTTAATGTTTAAAATTAGTGGCATTTTACGCATTAAGTGCTGAATTAGAGTCTTAAAAGGTAGGCAACGCATCAGCAGCGCCCCTGGTGTTGCAGGTGTCTATAGGCGACGGTAACTGCTTACCATCAGGCGGGCCGTCAGCTTGTTTGTCTGTCCATGTTATAAAAAAAAAAAAAAAAAAATTATTAGTATAGTGTGGGCAAGTGATATAATGTAGTGAAACGTGGTTTTTCGTGTTGCTTCCAAAATTCCATAGAAGCCTCTAGTAAAGTTGCCACTACTTTACTAGGGCATGACTTAGACTGGATTATGACTACCTGACTTAGACTGGACTATGACTACCCTGACTGACTGTGACTAAGACTTGACTTTACATGAAATATTTCATAATACGACGAAAAACTACAATACTTGACACTGGCTAAATACACTATGTGTGGACCCAAACTATAAGAAAAAAAAAAAAAAACATTCAATTTTATCAAATTATATGCAAACAATGTAGTTCCATAGTATATTCTATACTAACGGATCGCAAGAGTAGCTTGAACACAATGCATGCAACTTGTTGTGTAAGCGACGCGCCTGAACGGGCGTACCGACCGCAAGCGAAGCCGTTCGGTACTACCAGACGTCGCGGGCAGGGGGGGACCTCCGCTCTCCTTCATACCGCACCCCATCGTTGCTCCGTCTGGACGCCGAGTTGACTCACTATTAGTATTTATTACACATATGCCTATACTATAATAATTTAATTAAATGCCTGCTTACTTTTTGTTAGTTAAAATAAACTAGATCCAATTTCTACATGCACACCTATAGGCAACTTCGGCACTTTCCATCAGGGGTGAGACGTTGTCAAACGTATGCACAAATTGCACAATGGCCCATTTTAGCATTGAAATAAATAAAGCATTTATTTTATATCGTATTATGTTAAAATTTTGAATATTTCGCGTTCCATTTTCTAATGGAACGCGAAATATTCAAAATTTTCTAGAAAGAATTCTTTCTTTCTAGAAAATTTTGTACCCTAAATTTTACCTTGAAGGAATTATGGCAAAGCTAAAAAGGGGTGGGGCCCAGAACAATGTGTAAAATGATGTTCAATGTAAGAGGAATAAATGAAACCATTATTATTTACAAATATAAGTATATTTTGGTATACAAATTTTCACTCTCGCCAGTTCTATGAAAATACTCAAACAAAAATAAATTAGATATTTCTTAGCTTACCAACAAGAAGTTATATATTATTGTGACAACAGACCTAGAATATTTTCGTTGTGGCATAAATATACATAGAGTCCTAAAATAAATACAAAACAAACCTTTCATATAAAGCATTTTATTTTAGTACATTGAATTCAAACATATTGGGGACAGACAGGAACAATGCAAAAACGTGCAATTTTTTTCCTACAATGGCACAGAATACTTAATAGTACATGTACAGAAGATTCACTCCGCGAAGGCACTTAAATAAATAGCGAGTCTTGCTACAAAGCAATAAAGTTTAATTCAGCTCGCATAGCGCTACAATTCTACCCTATACAGGTGCCTCTCTTTCTATATTTGTAGCGCTGCTCTACTCACGCGTTATGCGTTTTGCACCGACCCGATAAGTCGGGCCATCCAACGGTCCCATGTACTTGTAGCTTAAAATAAAGCTTAAAGCCTGTGTACATAAAGCGCAGAGTGCGCCAAGCCTAACAATGTATAATGGGGTAAAATACATACCGTTCACGGTAAGATGTCCCCTGATGTATATTATTTAAAAATATGCAAGTAAAATATATTAATCTGTGGTGGGTAAATACAAGTTTAGAAAATGTTGCTGGCAACCACCAATCACCAAGTGGGGTAAATGTTACATAATATATTGTTGTCACCACCGTAGGCAATGCTGTCAATTCCCAAGGCAGGGAACATCTTACAGTGAACGGTCTGTAGTTTTCAGGTTTCAAAGAATAAAGAGGTAGCTCTTCAGTTTACCCCAAGAAAGGTCCATGACTACCACATTATAAGATCACACATAATTTAAACTTATCTGGTAAATGATTAAAAAATGTGGCTTATTCCATATAGTCCGACGATTGAACTGTTTGGACATAAAGGTTCAATTTGTTAGACTGGATAGTCGGACAGATTGGATATGCGGGTTTTATTCCAAATAGAGCTAAAATAATCACTGGTATGGTAGCCAAGTACACTTAAAACAAAAATGGGACTTTCTGCAAAGCGCCATCTAGGACTAAACTAAGCTTGTACTATGGTAACCAAATCTGATAAAATAAACAAAAAGTATAATAATCACATAAATGTTTGTCATTGGTGGGAGTCAAACCCACAAAACCTGCAGTACTGAAGTCAGAGCTACCACCAACGAACTAAAGCGCGTATCAAACCTTATTTTCGATTTACAGTTTTTAAAGCATATAAATACTAGTATAAATAAATAAATATTTGTGGACATTTAACACAGCCAGCGCCATCTAGTCCTAAATTAAGCAAACCCCCTTACTAATAAACGCTGCACAACAGTGAAATAGCCTTAGAGTATAGACTAAAGCATAGAGAGAACTTGATAATGTGTCAAGTGCACCACTTTTTTGGACACTTTTTATATGTAGTGGACACTGATGTGAATGAGTCTGACAGATTTGTATAGAAAAAACAGACTCAAGTCGAAAAAAATGGTACAGTGCTTATCGCAAGCGTAGCTAATTACTGTATGTTTGTTTCTTCTCTTCGCCGCTGACGTAGCGATACGTGTGAGCAATAAAAATATAATATCGTTTGATGATCTCTATGCTTTTAGTCTATACTCTAAGGGAATAGCTACTCTATGCTTTCTCTCGTTTTACCTATGCCTATTTCAAACTTGATAGAGAGAAACAATACACAAAATAGCTAGCTATTCCTCTCCACAACGCTTATTAGTAATTCACAAGGAAACCAGTTTAACTAGTTGATTAATGTACTAAAACTTTTGTAGTCTATGTTCCTTCACATTTAACACCACTCATATCCAACTTTTGAATCGTATCTAACACTTTACACATCCTGCCATCGGATAGTGAATCCTGTAGAATAACCTTGTAATGTTCCGAAGGGGGCAGCGGGACGTTGGGCTTCAAGTGATCTCTCTTGAAATGTCTGCTGAGATGGCTTGTCTGTGTGAACTTCCTCTCGCATATCCTGCACTGGTACTTTTTCTCGCCAGTGTGGACGACTTTATGTTGTTTGAGGGCTGAGAGGGTGTAGAAAGTCTTGCCGCACTCGCAAGGGTAGTCACGTTGCCCTTTATGCCGTTTCAAGTGGACATTGAAAGCGCTGCTAGTGACGAAACCGCGGGCGCATTCCTGGCAGTTATATCTGGAAATATAATTTCATATATTTTACTATTTAAGAGCCTACTGAACGCGAAAATGCTTAAGATGGCTTAACATGAGGCAGTGTCCTGTCAACAATATTGCAACAATGACTTTGAAATTAATATATGGTAAAGTTCAGGACTAATACTAAGGCTTATGTATAGTGAAAACACGAATTAATAAACTTTTCTCGATGGAAATAAATTACAAAGTGACCTCCAAACCGTACAAATAAACCGCGATTATTCAATGAACACTTTAAATGAGGTCATGAAAATTCGTGTAGTAGTTGAACTAAATATGACGGAGGGCTTATGTATAGTTTTTAAAATACCCATTATATTGAGTGTAATAATAAATTACGTAAATGATTGCGCGTTGGAACCACTCTAACTTAGACCGCCCCTGCCGCTCGGCCCCCCGACTCATCCCCGCTTTGACCTAGTATTATACATCTATTCTGTGGCTTTGGCTTGGATTCGCACTGGCCTACAAGCCTTTAAGGGTCCGATTCTCTATCTCGCGCGCGCGACACTTTTAAAGATATACGAAAACATTTCTCCACCGACAAGAGCAAGCCTCTTAAATAAGAAGAGAAGAGAGGCCTTCAAGAAAAACATTACAAATGTTCAACAAAAACATCATATTAATCTAAACCAGTTTTCATACATAAAACAGAATGAAGATTTTTCCTTTCTAGCCTTTTTCTTATAAAGTAGTAAAAGCGGCGCTGTGATTGGCAGGTTCAACACTAGTTGGCCACGCTCGGTCACCTGGGATTGGTGGATAAAAATGATGTAACTAAAACTATGGTAAATTCATTATATATTGCATGGTTTTTGGTGTAATAATAGATTTTCATATAACTTTTCGGCTGTGCATGTTATTTTTAGCGTAGTCAGAAGAAGTAACTTTTAATCGAGGACTTCAGCTTAATAATATCATGGAACTAGGAGGAGAGGAATGGCAATACACCAAGAAAACAGCGTAGATCAGAAATATGCCAAAAACCGCTTTAAGCCTAGATGGCGTTGCAAAATGAGCGGGCTATAAGTTGAGCGTAGATCAGAAATATGCCAAAAACCCGTTTTAAACCTAGCCCGCCGTAGCTAGCCGTATAGCCCCGCTCACTTTGCAGCGCCATCTAGATTTATACCGGTTTTTGGCATATTTTTGATCTACGCTGTTTTCTTGGTGCATTGGCATTCCTCTCCTCTCCTCCTTGTCCATGATAATATTTACCTGATCTCCTTTTTATGTATCCGTATGTGTATGGACAGGTTGCCCGAGGTGGCGAATGTTTTCGTACAGAGGTGGCACGAATATGGTTTTTCCCCGCTGTGGATCCTTTGGTGTACTTTGAGATCAGCTTTTAGCGGGAACCCTGAAAACGTTACAAAGATAAAACTTATTTAGAAATATTGGTGTCAATTCTCTAAAGCTATGCAAAATAAAAATATCCCAGTCTTTTTCATCATCCTCAACAGCCTGAAGACGTCCACTGCTGAACATAGGCCTCCCCTAGAGAACGCCACTTTGAGCGGCTGCTTGCTTCCTGCATCCATCAGCTCCCCACGGTTTTGACCAGGTCGCCGGTCCATCGAGTCCGTCCTACGGTGCGTCTTACGGTTCGTGGTCGCCACTCGAGAACCTTTCTTCCCCATTTGTTGTCAGTTCTACGAGCGATGTGGCCTGACCATTGCCATTTCAACTTGCTAATCTAAGAGCTATATCGGTCACTTTTCTCCTGCGGATCTCCTCATTACGGATCTTATCTCGCAGGGATGTTTCCCTAGAGCATATCTCTCTCCAAAGCTATAGCCATACTTGTAAGTTTAGTTTATCTTTGGAGAAAGCGACACAGAATCAACAACTATGTTACTGGTCACCGAACGCATAAATAGTGACTGTTGCAACAAAGTGCAATTCAGCTCGCAACGCCGCAAGCCTTCAATTATATTAACCTATTCTGTGCATGTCTCTTGTATTTTCCTCTTTTGCTGTCACTCATTGTATTATCATGGAACAAGGAGGAGAGGAATGCCGATACACCAAGAAAGCCCGCCGTAGCTTCCCGTATAGCCCGCTCATTTTGCAGCGCCATCTAGTTTTATAAAGGTTTTTGGCATATTTCTGATCTACGCTGTTTTCTTGGTGTATTGGCATTTCTCTCCTCCTTGTTCCATGGTATTAGTACCTTTTTTCAGACGTATTGCTATCTATTTTTTCGCACGCCCCATTGTGTCATTTCATATCAGATACATTAATTCAGTTGATTTAATTCGGAGAACTGTCGAGAAGCTATTATAGATCGACCGAGAACCTTCCCTCTTTTATTTACATCTATAGCTATGCTATTTACCTTTCCCGCAGTCCTGGCACAGGAACGGTTTATCCCCTTTGTGCCGCTTCATATGTATAGAAAGCTGCGCGCTTTGCACAAACGTTTTGCAACATAAATCGCAACTGTACTGCCTTTCACCTGAAATACAAGATAATACCCATGATAAATATGTTTGTCAATTTCTTTTGCAAATTTTAATACTAACTCTTAGTGTATAAACCTATTATAATATAATAACATTATTAGAAAGGAAGTAGATTCTCATAATGCGCCCCAATTTGCACTGCAAAGTTGGCTTGTAACTTTGCATCACCTAAATTTTGACTGGCCTGTTAGCTCAGTTGGTAGTAGCTCTGCCTTCTGAACTGTAAGCTGTGGGTTCGATTTCCACTCAGGACAAACATTTGTGTGATGAACATAGGTGTTTGTGTGTTATATTGTATTCTATGCATGTATTTACAAACAAAAAGTATCTAAGTATTGTATCAGTTATCTGGTTCCCATAGTACAAGCTATGCTTAATTTGGGGCTAGATGGCGCTGTGTGAAATGTCCTCACGTATTCTTCTTCCCGTCACACGTATTTATAAATTGCGTTTATAGGCCGTTTCTGAGATCTGTGGTTAGGCCTGCCTATAGTTAAAAATATGGGGACGTACATTAACTACGTGAGCCATTTAGGGAGGCAGGGTTCGAGCCGAATCTCACGCAATCTCACGTGAGGGAGAGGTGTGGTACATATCACGTATACGACATTGTAGAAAAGTTATATTATGTAACACATGTTGCTCCACTAAAATACGGCTAAATCCTACACAATAATATTTATCGCGGTCACTCGCGGTTATGCGAACGCCTCTAAATACCACAGTAGTCCCATTTTTGTAGACACCACTGACCAGACAAACGAAAAAATGTCACTTGAGTTTAGGGTGGGTCGAACCAAATCTCACGACATCTCACCAATGGGGTGGGGTCAAAAAATCCTCACAAAGGCCAAAATTACCAGACAATTAATTAACAAGTAAATATTACTTTCATAAAGTAGGTTAAAAATGAATGCAATAATTGAAAAAATAAGTAAAATCGGTAAATTAATTAAGGAGTAATAAGCTTTTAAAGTTTATGGAGGGAGCATCGCCTGTCCCTTTCTCGCAAAACAGGAGACCCAAAGTTACTATGATGTGAAGTCACATGCCAAAGAGACTGTATGTAAAGCTACCACAGCTTAGTAATGAAGGAGCAAGAGTGACGCCACTACATGTTTGAGCCGTCTCTTTCTATTCCTGTATTTTAAAATGCTTGTAACTTTGTAATTTCATGAGATATTTAATTTTTGTTGTCACGACTGTTTATTTTTTTGGGTATATTATGCAATAAAAAAATAGCAGGACACATGCCTATTGGTGTATGCCATATATTAATACCGTGGCTTTACCTGTGTGTATGCGGACATGGTTCACAAGCCCCGAGCGCCGGCTGAACTCCTTGGAACAATACTCGCAGTGGTACGGCGTCTCACCGGTATGCACCTTCTTGTGTTGAAACAATGCGCTGTGACCTCTACAGAAAACAATATCGTTTTGAAATAGTCTATTTGTCGCACGGAATAGAGCGGAAAGTGGCATGGTCACTAATTTGTACAAGAACCATTGTCGTCCGTTAGTCGCGCGGACGACTCGCTTGAGAGTTGTACACATAAGTATCAACTCGGCTCGAGGCTTCAGGCTCTTAATGAATTGATGATGATGATGATGAGGCTATTTTTAGCACTTTTACAAGTCAAAATGAGATGAGGTAGTACTTAAATTATTGTAGATTGGTTGACCCGCCCCGGCTTCACACGGGTTAATTAGTTTTACGCCTTCATCCTGTTTATGGGTAAAGGAAGCGAAAGGGAAAAAGATAGGAGAAAAGGATGAATGGATGGGACGGCAATAGAAGGGAGGCAGGCGAAGCACATCCATTCATCCTTTTTCCCTGTTCCATTTTTCCTTTTTCCATATTTATACTCATCCTGTTGAAGGGAAGATGGAAGGGATTCCACAGGATGAGTATAAATAAAAAATATTTATACAAACAAAAAACCTTGCATAAAAATTCATCATCATCAACAATAGCCTGAAGTCGTCCACTGCTGAACATAGGCCTCCCCCAGAAGCGCCACTTTGAGCGGCTGCTCGTCTCCTGCATCCATCGGCTCCCCGCATAAAAATTACATCCATATTATTTTGTGCAACCCGCACTTGAACGTTTTAGAAAATATAAAGTATCCTACATGTTATTCTGAAAAATTAACTATAACCATACCGAATTTCAGCGAAATCCGTTCAGTAGTTCCAGCGTGATGCGTGTTCAAAAGAACAGACTGATAAAAATATTTAAATACAATCAAAATTTTCAAAAAATATTCAATGAACAGTTTTAGCCCAGTTCCAGTTTTATTTTATATTTATTTACATATAAGATACTATACAAAATACTTAATGTGCAAATATTAAGTATTATAGCAAGCCTATTATAATATGTAAGTATAAAAAAAAGTTCTCTTTCCCAATAATGATGCAAGCAATGCGGCACAATGCAGAATAGGAAACTCGGATCCATATGTTTCCAATATTGCCATCATTATAACACAACAAACCAAAAATATTACCTGAATGTTGCAGGGCAGTTGCTACACTTGTACGGCCTGGAATCGGTGTGACATATCTTATGCGCCTTCAGATTGCTCTTGGTGCTCAATACTTTGCCACAAACATCGCACTGGTGCGGTGTCTTGCTTATTGGGATGGGGGGTTGCTCCCCTGTTACAAATACTGGAAATAAATAAATTCACCTAAATAAGATACAATATTAGCTTTTCATATCAGAAGGGTACAGTTACACATGTCATGATATGATAAATTAATACAATGGCTGAAGGTGAATATGCTTGATGTAGAACTAGACCTGTCACAGAATAAATATCAGTACTATCATGTAATAATGTTCCATGGTATGTACTATGTACAGACGAATGACTCTGCAAAAACATTTATACTATGAATAGCGACTTTTGCTACAACGCACCTAAATCACAGAGTGATCTGTCATCTCTGTCTCTCTATACAGAATCAGTAGAGTAAACATAGCCTGGTTTAGTCAAATAATTAGTGGAAATGTTATGCTATGACACCTACCTCAGAAAATATGGTCTAGTACTAAAAAAATATTTGTAAAAATGTTTTGACACCTACCTCTTTTTTTCCTTCCTCTTTTCTTTTTAGGTTTTTCTCCATTTTCTAATGCTGAAACAGTTTGATGTTCTCTTAAAAAAATTATAAATATGGATAATGAACCACACAGTTTTAAGGGTTACTAATAAGTATCCTATGACTGATTCAAAGATCTAAACTATTAAACTCTATTTCAACTAAACTGCTCAGCCATTTCAGCTGAGTTGTAAGAGAACATACTTACATAGAAACTTTCACATTCAAACTGACTAATGTAGTATTAATATATTGACAGCAGGATGATTTGATCACAATCACAAACATTAGAATAGGCTTGTGTCATGCTATTTTTTTATTGCACAAATTAATAATATTCCTCAATAAATAAATAGTTGTAAAACAAAAATAAAATATCTCAAAAAATTACAAGGTACAAACATTTTAAAATACAGGAATAGAAAGAGACAGTTCAAACATGCAGTGATGTCAGTTCTTGCTCCTTCATCTCATTACTAAGCTGTGGTAGCTTTACATACAATCTCTTTATCATGTTACGTTACTAACATACATTTTCATATAACTGTAGGGAAGCTCTGTTTTGCGAGAAAGCGACAGGCGATGCCCCCTCCAGAAATTTTAAATGCTACTCTGTGAGTTATTTACCGATTTCACTAATTTTTTCAATTATTGCATTCATTTTTAACCTAATGTATGAAAATAATATTAAGTTGTTAATTTTTGGTAGCGGGGCACTAGCCTTTCTTCTTTCTTTGTCTCAGAAAATTTTTTTTCTCAGGTTTACCATTGAAAGAAACTAATTCAAAACTAAACAAAATTACATCCTTACAACAGAGATGGCACCATGGTCACCACAAAAAAAAAGCTAAAGAACTTTATATTACCATCATGCAATTTGGTAATTTTGACATCTCCTAGTAAGATATTGTCATCATCATCCCAGCAGCTGTCATTTCCCTCGTCATTGTAACTTGGCTCTGAAACATAACACCATCATATTTTGTGCTAAATGTTTTAATACTTACCACCAATAAAAAACAAATTGTAGGTTGTACATTTGCCCAGAAGTTGGGCCTTGTTATTTATGGGAATCCTAATTATGTTCATCATCATCATCACCAGAAGATGTCCACTGCTGAAAATAGGATATTATCTTAAAACAATTGAAAGGTCAGTTACTTTACTAGTTTAAAGCCTGATTTTTACAGGCCCAGTAGCTGGGTGGATAGGGAAAACAGTTACTGTCTGGCAACTACTGGGTCCATAAAAACAAAGTTAAGCCAGTACTGACCGGTCAGTTGCTCTCGGTCAGCTACTTTAAAATACTGTATAGACAGCAGAATGTTCAGTTGCTGACTACTGGGTGGTCAGAAACTGGGCCTGTGAAAACCAGGTTTAATACTATCTTCAGTGAGTTTAATGTTTGGTAATGACTTAAGCAGAGATTTATTAGAATAGTGTTGTTACGCAAAAAAAACAGTTGTTATTCTTTTTTTCACTCACATAGTAAACTTACCAATTTTAATATTACTTTTGTAACTCGCCACATTTTGGTCAAGCATCTCGAGAACCTTTTGTTCACTCTCATTTAATTCTATTGCAATTGTATCCTTGAAACACTGTTCATTTTTAATATTTAAATCTTCTTCATGTATGACATCTTGATTAAATGATACATTTTTTAAATACTGCCGCAGTTTTAAGTCACTTTCTTCACATTGTAAGTTGAAAGTGTATGTTCGCTTCAGCTGTTTTGTACATTCTTTGCATATAAGCTTTGGTAGACCGTCATCCCTATTTGGCTGCAAAATATGACAAACTAAAGACTTGTCACTTTATATAATCTAGGCATTATATAAAACAATGAAAAGCCTTGTAAATTCAAGCTCAATGGGTAATTGTGGCCTATGTTAGTCATCTAACCTTGTTAATAGAATCATAATCTTAGGTTTTCAATATTGTTTAAAATGTATTGTTCCAATTCCAATATTTTAATTAAATATAACTAGACCCACTTATCTAGCCCAAATAGCTTATACTACCAAATAATATATATATGTAAGCACATATTACATCCAAGAAAATTAAGAAAATGAATGTGTTATTTGTTTCTAATCTATAGCATTGTAAACCGATAAAAATGGCAACATGATCAGGAGTGTTCTTGTTATGATAAAACATATGTGAAGCTGAGAAAAATATGTAAAACGAGAGTGTTTGAATATCATCCGCTCTTTTGTTGTTGATGAAAGGATGTGAGCAAATTCCGCTGGTCTGATAGATTAGAAATTTTGTATCTTGTTACCTACTTCAAAGATATTGCAAGAACATGGTAACCTCAAGCAGGTGCTGCAACATAACCTGGAATTGCAGGATACCGAACTCCTCGCCAACTTACAGTTGTGGAAGGCCTCATGTTAGGGCTTACTACCTACACTACCATTTAATAAAAGTGGATCAGCATATAACAAGATTTTTTTATATTACATGTCATGTTTTAAATACAAACGTAAAACCCAAGCATAATTGTCCTCAGTGCAGACAGACACAGAACAATTAGACCTCAGTGCAAACAGAACAATGTTCATGAGCCTTGGGCAGGAGTCCAACCCACAACTAAATCACACAGCAGACACTTTTATTTACTAAAAATGCACATACCTTTAACTTAGTACAATGTGATAGCATTTCTAGGTATAAAATGTTTCTTTTCAAATAGAAACTGGTGAATATATCAAACGTTTGTTTGTTTGACTCCAAACATAGACGACATATACGCTTGAAGTCCATCACCATGGTGGATTGTATAGAGTGTTTTACATCCATATTATGAGTCGGATACAATAAATAATATGTTATTTCTAACTTTGTTTAGTTTTTTTTGTACAGTTATGTATGATATTGATAATATAAAAATACTGAAAAGTGAAAAATACAAGAAGTATTCAAGTATCTCTAAATTCTAGGGATGTTAAAAAACAATCGATTATTTAAAAAATCGATTATTTTTTTTATGAAAATCGATGTTTATTGATCGATTATTGTTCATCAAAAAATCGATTATTTATAAATCGATTTTAAAATTACGAACGAATATAGTTATATGTGAAATACACAGAGTAACATTGTTTTTTTCTCTAATCTGTGGTGAAATATAACTAAATACACCAGCATAAGCGGTTATATTCTCTTTGAAATACACTATGTGGAGCCGAAATATAAAAAGAAAAAAAAAGCAAAATGTCGGCAAGGCAAGGGCAACAAAACACTACACAAATTATTGGTTGAAACTATGAAATAAATAAAATGAATGCTTACATACTGGCCGAAGTTTGAAGGTAATTTTGTTATATGGAAATAGTGCGAGTTTACCAGTATATCTCAAGCAACATTATGTCTGCCTTGCAGAAGAGTATTATGAAGAGTAAGTTGCCACCTCGATGCCCCAGATCTTCGGGCGTTTCAAAGTACGTGGTGTTTTCATGTTTTATTGCTGGCTGTCTGTTCGAGTGTTAGATGCATTTTCATTCTTTCGCATTTTCTTTTTCTCTGCTTGCGTTTATCTACTTTATTTATTATAGGTACTATCTTTTCCAATCTTTTCTCATTTGTTTGCTGCACCGCGAAATTTTATTGATATATTTATATGATTTGCACCTCTGCAAATAATCATCTTTAGAGGAAGATGCGTAATAAAGAACGGTTCATAATGTTAGCCATTCTTATCTCTTAACTTATTATTTTAAAGGTGTCATTGGTTTTTGCGTTAGATTGGCGCCATTCAGTGGCGGGCGCCGCAAAGACTACACTCCGGTGTCGTGGAAACAGTACTTCGAGAAATATGAAGATGTTGAGACAGATGGGGGCACCTTTAGAGTGTATCTATCCGCGGAGCCGGACCACCCAGATAGGCCTAGGATCATCACACTGCATGGTGGAGGATACTCTGGACTTAGCTGGGCTTTGTTTACTGTGAGTGGTGTAATTAAGAATATTAAGATGTAATAATAGCACAGACCATGAAAAAAATATGCTTCACCCCTATAGAGCTGCCCTTCTTGTGCTGAAAAGAAGTGCATAGCGCAACCTAATGTCAAGACATAATCAATGGTAGCAAACAAAGAAAAAAGACAACTGTTTGGCAAAAATCACTTTTCTGCATACCTAATTGTATTTAGAATTCATTATTTTATCTGGATATATTTTTCTTTATAAAATATCTTATTACTTAATGGTATTTATTGCATACATAAAAAAAACTAATTCCATACTCTAAGATAACGTTGTTGTCATATTTTTTAATGCTCTGTGAATAATAGTAATCTAGCAATTAGCCTGCTATTTTTTTAATTATATGTTTTGTTATAGTGATTGCTCTAAAAGACTAGACGTTTCCCACACTGCCTAACCAACCAAACATTTCTATTTTAATTTATTTGATTTCAAGCAAACTTACAGCTAATTACAGGTATAGAAAAGTAAAAATAAAGAAGGCCAATTATTAGTTTCCATAGATAAGCAATAAAAAGAATAATAGCCTATTATAGCCTAGCCTATTATACCTAAAGTACAGAATGCACACAAATATTATTTAAGTAGGTGTAGAATATATACCTGCCTAAAAATAAAAATACACTGTTAACAACTTAGCTCCCTAATTATCAAATATGTATGTCCATTTGCCTCTTTTGATGTTTACCAGTAAGTATTAAAGAGATCTATTTATAATGTCTCATTTATTTTATTACATAAGATTTTGTTCTGTAGTTGGTTCTACATTCAGCAACTATATTTGACAGCAACTGTGTTGTGGTGGTTGAGCAGGTTGGCTCATAACCCAGAGGCTGTGGGTTTGATTCCTGCATCAGGATAAGTATTACTGCACAGAAAAAAGCACAAATACTTGATCTGTCTGGGTGTTGCGAAACCATGGTCTTCATAGTTGCTACAGATTGTTCTCCTTAAGATGTCCCCTGATGTACTTATATTATTTAAAAATATGCAAGTATTATCGTAAATATAAAGTAATATGTAAGCATTATCTAAACTTGTATGTACCCACCACAGATTAATATGTTTTACTTGCATATTTTTAAATAATATAAGTTCATTAGGGGACATTTTACAGTGAATGGTCTGTACACAGGGAATCCTAGTTAGGGTCCAGCAGGCCTAGCATGCACACCGCGACAAAACTATCTCAACTTTTTCTTGTGAGAGACCGTGACAAGGCTATGGTAGCGCCTAAGTGTGTCTCACTCTAATAGCAACAAGAAGTTTTCTCGCGGTGTGCATGCTAGGGGTCCAGGAACTATAATATGTGATGATACTATTTACTATTATTATTTATTGTTTGTTGACTTTTTATTTTATACTTTGAATCACATTCATGGCTCCATATAGTGTTAGTATACATCCCTATATTATCATCATTTTGTTTCCAACATATTTCCATTTTGCCAGGAAGAAATCACAAACATGATTCACTGCCAAGTGATTGCAATGGATGTGAGGGGCCATGGAGAGACAAAAGTCAAGGATCCAGATGATTTAAGCGGAGAGACACTGGTCAAGTAAGTTCTTTTTGTTGGGTTAATACTATGAGATCTGGTCTAAGGGTGGGATTCGTAGTTTAGGTAACCGATGGTTAAAAATGCTAACAAAACTTAACCAATGGTCAGAACTTGTTAGCATTTTTAACCATTGGTTACCTTAACTATGGATCAAAAACCCACCCTAAGTATAATAACATGAACTTTCCATCATCAGATTTTTAATGAATATAACATTTGTAGGGTTACCTTATTGATTATCCAGTTTATTATTTTACAAGAGAAAAAATAGTTAATCACATGTTTATAAAAAAGTGAATGATCATTAACCGTGAGCAACTGGTTCCTGAAAATTATGGTAGACTTCTAAACACTCAATTTTGTTATTAGCCAATATTGGCCTTGGACCACTCTGCAACATTGGGTTGTTTATAAACCTTTTATATTAGAACCATAAAGTTAATAGTAACATACTACCCTCATCAGATTTTTAACATGATATAATAGAATACATTCAAAATAAATAAATAACTGTTATAGATGATTTTTCTGTGATCAAGTATTGTGATGGTATAGGGTCCAGAAAAATTGGTCTCGAGTCAGAGTTGCCACATTTTATAATACTAATATTTGTAGAGAATATAGTGCCAGAGTACAACCTTGACTCTGAACTACTTTTTGTCAGGCAATGCTAAACCACTTTTGCATTCATCATCATCAGCCTGTATGCCACTGTTGGCACATGCCTTTCTTAATGTACGCCAGTTCCCGGTTTTGCAGTAATATTAACTATTTTTGACAAACACACTCTCATAGCATGCATGCAATCTCATTCCATAGAAAATTGTTTTTGATTTTGTCCATAGGTACCAGAGATAAGTTAGAAACTAAATAAGAAATAGACAAATGTTGAACGGACACTAGGCAGTGGACTAATTAGGATTTGTATGATGACAATTTAGAAAAAAGATGTTGTAAGAGTGGAGAAATTAGAAAGAGGACAATTTTGGAAATGGATAATTTAAGAAGTGGACCAAACCAACCAGAATACTGGTCAAAGAATAACGAAAAACAAAAAAAAAACTTGCGGAGGCCACTAGATTTTTTCCCGGCCGGGGAGGCCTATGTTCAGCAGTGGATGTCTTCAGGCTGATGATGAAAAATAAACTAAATAGATATTTTTTTGAACCCTAGTGATGTGGAACAAGTTCTGCACAAGTTGTTTGGCAACGAGCTGCCTCCGCTGATACTGGTGGGTCACTCAATGGGAGGTGCGATCGCGGTCCGTGCGGCCCACCTCCCGTCACTGGAACATTGCTTGCAAGGCATCGCTGTAATCGACGTTGTTGAAGGTAACTAACCTGGGTGACTGGTAGAAAATGACTTTAGCAATATGTCCTCCATTGTGTCATCATCATCAACAGCCTGAAGACGTCCACTGCTGAACATAGGCCTCCCCCAGAGCGCGCCACCTTGAGGGGCTGCTCGCCTCTGCATCCATCGGCTCCCCGCGGCTTTCACCAGATCGTCGGTCCACCGAGTGGGGGGCTGGCCTACACTGCGTCTTCACTGTAAACTGAAGGGTTAAATAAAATACACAAATCAATAATTAAATATTTGACTTGGAACATTTCATGCATAGGTGTATCCCATATTTTATTAAAAAACATTTAATAACTAAAAGGTTGTTTGAAGACTATACTTCATAGTCTGGCTGGCCTGATAATCCTGGAATCCTAGTGGGGGTCCAGAATCTATGTATGTGATTGTTGGGCGTTATTTAGAAGTTAATAATTTGAAAAAAAGAGAACGTTTAAAAGTATATGTGAGCATAAATAGAGAGACAAACAGATAGACTTTAGATTTGTATTATTTAGTACAGATATAGTTAATAGCGCGTGATATGAGCATATTTTTAATACTAGAGGCTTGTGTTTCATCACATTTCTCCTTGTTATTTGTCCAATATGTGAATGGGATTTCCTATCCAGGTACAGCAATGGATGCACTGGCCAGTATGCAGAGTTTCCTACGAGGACGGCCAACGCACTTCAAGAGCATTGAACACGCCATTGAGTGGTGGTAAGAATTTATACCAAGCTAATACAAAAAAACGATTTTATTCAGAAAGTATATGTTTGTAAAAAATGTACTAGCACACATAGGTGTTATTATTTATTATATTCATTCAATAAAGATAAAGATAAAGATAATTTATTGTAAAACATGGGTAATTACATTTAGAAAATGAAGGTGGTGTCACAGTAGAAACAAAAGTCAGGTGAATTGATCTATTTTAAGTTGTATTAATTATAGATTTGTATTTTTGTTTGCAGTGTCAGAAGTGGTCAAGTGAGGAATGTGGAATCTGCTAAAGTGTCCATGCCCAGTCAAATTGTGAAGTAAGTACTGAGACAGCACGCACATAAACTAAAAAACATTTGCAATTTTTTTTCACCATGTAGTGTGCAGACAACATAAAAAATCATTGAAATTCAAGGGTAGAAAAGCGTTTGCGCATTTTGTATGAACAATAGGGGCTATAATACTCTTTTCTTAAGTCATCTAATCCGGCAGCTGTGAAACCGATAAGCTGGCTACAAATGAGGTAGAAGACTACGTGCCTCAAAACGAAGCCCCCTTACCATCGAGGCACGCCCCGCTTCCTGACCGCATTGCCGAAGAGGGTTCAGAAGAAGATCTTGTACCCGAGGATATCGTGAAGCCATCCGCTGTGGGAGATCATGCACCCGTTATGAAGTGAGTTACTTTGAGTTATTACTACTTGCTTTGTTTTTTTTTAATTGATGTTATTGAAATACTTTAGAGCTAGTCGTTCACCTGATCTTAAGCGACACGGCCGCCCATAACAGTTGCACTGTCATTCGAAACTCTACTATTTGAATTTCTAATCTAAACAGTGGTCGGAATTGGGACCGTGATATCCTGGTGGTGTGAGAACAGGACCACCCCATCTCTTAAATATCCAGGGAATGGGCAGCAGCATTCTCCTCTGTACATTAAAATCTGCAATCACCAAGTCAGTGAGGTGATTATGGCAGCATACCTCCCTATAATAAGCGTCCAAAGTGGCGTTTTATCGTGGAGGCCTGCGTTCAACAGTGGAACTCTTCAGGCTGTTGGTGATGATGGTCTGAATTGAGTTTTCTGACTGTGACATCGGTAACTAATGATGGGTCCAAGATTCGCGATATATGTTTATACCATGCCATGCAAAGCATGCTAGACTGTAATTAATTTAATAATAAGTGTAATTGGCATATTGTTCTTATAAGAAAGAAAGAAAGAAAGAAAATACATTTATTCCTACACAACACACACAATATCATTAAACAACTAAAACGATTTATATATAATTATGTAATAAAAAGACAAACAAATACAGATATTGTATGAGGATTGTTGTTATAATATTTTTTTAACGTAAATGGATGACGTGACGAGCTTGTGGTTCGCCTGATGTGCCCATAACAGATTGCAGTGTCACTCGGAACTCTGACCTAATATAGTTTTGCGTGACACTGCACTGCACACGTCATCTTGAGACTTCACACAGTGTAGTAATAAGATTACTAGACTGTGTGATCAGATCATAAAGTCTCATTTGCCCAGTAACTTCACTAGCTACAATGCTCTTCAAACCGGAACACAGTAGTGCTTGCACACTACTGCTTGGCGGCAGAACAACTGGCAAAGCGGTGGTACCTACCTAGACGAACTTTGCAGAAAAGTCCTACCACCTAGTAGTAAATAAATACAAATACAAATGCGGTTTTTGACTCACTGCGTTTATTACTATGACGCTGTTGTAAGACAACAGTTGTTAAGCAAAGTCAGAATATTTCGGGTGGCTTAAAAGTTCTGACACCACAGCTTATAATAATATAATAATAATAATTCATTTAATTCAGGCAACTAGCTTAAAAATAAACAGGCCCATATTTATATATACCTTACAGACTAACATACATATTTTATTATAAAAAGAAGTGCACATGTTCAAGAATTTTCTACTAATCAATAATCAAATTAATTAATTATTAATCTTTGATTTTCTGTTTTTTTTTTTCTTATCACTTGCCTATACTAGAAGGGTAGAATTGGAGTGTTTCTTATGCCCGTATGCACTAAAGTTTGACAGCTTTTAAGTTCGCACTTATCTCTCTACCCAAATGCGTTTCAGTAGGTACGTCTCAGGAAGGTAAGTGTGAACTTAGGGGCTGTCTAATTTTAGTGCAGGCTAACGGGCATTAGACTATCATCACCTGTTTTATTTTCGCTTGTTCAGGTACAAATGGCGTATAGACCTATCGAAGACGGAGCGGCATTGGTCGGGCTGGTTCAAGGGGCTGTCGGCCGCCTTCCTGTCGGTCTTAGCGCCGCGCATGTTGCTGCTCGCTTCTATAGATGGACTGGACAGGGATCTCACTGTGGGACAAATGCAGGGTACAACTATAATTAGTGTTATGAAAAGGTTAACTTTTTGAGGGGGCCTCTCCAAAGGTTGTATGGAAGAGATAATTTTTTAACGATAAGACCGCCCATTGTAATAATCATTGGTATTATCGGGGATAAGGGGTTTCTGTTTTGTATTTCTTATCTTGGTGTAAATGACAGTTTATCTGTCTATTTTTTTTATGTTAATAAATGACGTGACGAGCCAGTCGTTCACCTGATGTTAAGCGACACTGCTGCCCATAACAGTTGCAGTGTCACTTGGAACACTAACCGGCCAATGTATATAAAATTTCGCGAGGTTGCACTGCGCACGTCATCCTGTGACATCAGCACAGTCTAGTAATCAGATTACTAGACTGTGAGATCAAGTCATAAAGTCTCATTTGCTCGATAATTTGTAGCTACAGTGCCCTTCAAACCGACGCACAGATGCTTGCACACTACTGCTTGGCGGCAGAATAACTGGCAAAGCGGTGGTACCTACCTAGTGGAACTTTACATAAAAGTCTTCACCTTGTCATCAACATCATCATGAACAGCCTGAAGACGTCCACTGCTGAACATAGGCCTCCCCGAGAGCGCGCCAGCTCGAGTGGCTGCCCGCCTCCTGCATTCATCGGCTCCCCGCGGCTCCTCACCTTGTAAAAGGTTAAAAAACTTTTAAAAAGAATTATTTCCGTGGGGAATATCCATGGAATGGGCAGCAGTATTCTCCTCGGTACCTCGGTCTGCGATCACCATAGGCGCCTCCAAGCGTGGTGATCGTGGCACTCCCTTCTATCGTAAGCACCCTAACTGGTGTTTTATGGAGGAGTTCTATGTTCAGCAGTGGACGTCTTCCGGCTGTTGATGATATGATGCGAAGTTTGCGAGTTTCCAGCCCAGTACGTTCCCACTGCGAGGATACGGACCTTCTCTCACATGGAGATAGTGTAGGCCATAATCCACCACGCTGGCCAACTGCGGGTTGGTGGATGACACATGTTTCTTTGCGATTCTTGAACATGCCGGTTTCATCACGGTGTTTTCCTTCACCATTGTAAGGGAGTGCAAATCCCAGATGTAACTTGAAAAGTCATTGGTGCAGCCCAAGCGGAATTTGAACCTGGTTGCGTTGGTTTGAAATTTGGGGCATTGCTGAGCCACACTTGCTCATATAATTTATGTGTACGCGCTAATCTCTGGAACTACTAAACCGATTCTAAAAATCCTTACACTGATACAAAGATACATTATCCTTTAGTGATATAGGCTGTTATTACGATACAAACTTCCGTTTGTGGTTCCGCTCGCTTAAAACTAGTTAATCCGTGCGACGCCGGAGTGGCGTTTAACCATAATTTATGGTGTTATGTGACAATATGGCGGAAGGTGCCGTCACGGTACGCTTGAATTGAGAACTGGTTCTAAGCAAGGTTGCCGGGACACACTTTTAAGTGCTTGCTGACAGATATTTAACTTGATGATAATTATGGTTTTCACGATGTTTTGTTTCACCGCAATTCAAGTTGATTCGACTTGTTAACATCATCAGCCTGAAGACGGTCACTGCTGAACATATGTCTCCTCCATAGAGCGCCATTTAGAGCGGCTGCGTGCCTCTTGTATCCAACGGCTCCCTGCGGTTCTGATTACCCCTATCGCGTAACTGGATGGACTTCGCCTGCCATCCTGCACGCGCCTGTTTACAAGTCCATGAGTGTGAGCAAGAGAGCACACGTGCACCATCTCCACCAGACTTACGCGATAAGACTCCCGTGGTCGGTCCACCTGCGCTACCTTTTTCGGTTCATGGTCGCCACTCGAGAACCTCTCTTCGTCATCGGTAGTCAGTTCTATAAGCAATGTGACCTGCCCACTTGCCCAGTGCCATTTCAACTTGCTAATTATGTTTTTTTTTTTATATTTGCAGGTAAATTCCAAATGCAAGTTCTGGCGCGTTGTGGCCACGCAGTACAAGAGGACTCGCCGGGAGAGGTAAGTTTGATTTACATCATATCAAAGACGCTTATTATATAACAATGGACATTGTGGTCTTGATTGACGTTTCGTGTTTTTCTTCTCTTTCTTTAGGGTCACATGTTAACCGTAAAGAAAGAGAAGAAAAACATGCAATGTCATTCAAGGCCACATTTGCTTGCTTCAAAGCCTTGTTCGCCAGTGTTTTTTATAAAAGCTTGCATCATAAATATGTAGCATATTATGATGCAAAAAGCTTTTATAAAAGTACATAATTATTATGTACTTGTGAAATCCATGAGAATTAATTTTATAAAATGGAAACGGCCCCCTTATTACGTAAAGCTTGCAACAGGAGTAAATTTCGCAGTCATTGCTGTCAGACGTCATTTTGGCAGAGCAGAAAGCGATCGAGCGCTAGATCACCGACTGTCGGACAATCGATGAACTAAAAAGTGCATTATTTTGTTTCCGCCTATTGCTGTTCTCTTGCTAGTTGCGCTAGTATCAAAAACCAAAGTGCATTCAGCGACAGGCGGGCGACTGCGACCGATTGCTAAGTGTTTGCTGTCGCTTTGCTACTGCCGTGGCTTTGCTACTGCTGTTGCTTTGCTGTTGCAATTTTTACATAATACGGGTGCGGGTCTACGTTACAGGCTTATTATGTATTAGACTTAGATGGTCACTACTTCATCATCATCATTAGCCTTTTTGTGTCCACTGCTGAACATAGGCCTCTCCATTGCCATTTTAATTTGCTATTTAAAAGCTATGTTGGTGTCTCATCATCATTAGTCTTTTTGTGTCCATTGCTGAACATAGGCCTCCCCATTGCCATTTTAATTTGCTATTTAAAAGCTATGTTGGTGTCTCATCATCATTAGTCTTTTTGTGTCCATTGCTGAACATAGGCCTCCCCATTGCCATTTTAATTTGCTATTTGAAAGCTAAGTCGGTGACTCGTCATCATCCTCATCAACAGCCTGAAGGCGTTCACTGCTGAACATAGGTCTCCCCATTGCCATTTTAATTTGCTAGTTGAAAGCTATGTCGGTAACTCATCATCATTAGCCTTTTTGTGTCTATTGCTGAACATAGGCCTCCCACATTGCCATTTTAATTTGCTAGTTGAAAGCTATGTCGGTGACTCATCATCATTAGCCTTTTTGTGTCCGTTGCTGAACATAGGCCTCCCCATTGCCATTTTAATTTGCTATTTAAAAGCTATGTCGGTGACTCATCATCATTAGTCTTTTTGTGTCCATTGCTGAACATAGGCCTCCCCATTGCCATTTTAATTTGCTGTTTGAAAGCTAAGTCGGTGACTCGTCATCATCCTCATCAACAGCCTGAAGGCGTTCACTGCTGAACATAGGTCTCCCCATTGCCATTTTAATTTGCTAGTTGAAAGCTATGTCGGTAACTCATCATCATTAGCCTTTTTGTGTCTATTGCTGAACATAGGCCTCCCACATTGCCATTTTAATTTGCTAGTTGAAAGCTATGTCGGTGACTCATCATCATTAGTCTTTTTGTGTCCATTGCTGAACATAGGCCTCCCCATTGCCATTTTAATTTGCTAGTTGAAAGCTATGTCGGTGACTCATCATCATTAGCCTTTTTGTGTCCGTTGCTGAACATAGGCCTCCCCATTGCCATTTTAATTTGCTAGTTGAAAGCTATGTCGGTGACTCATCATCATTAGCCTTTTTGTGTCCGTTGCTGAACATAGGCCTCCCCATTGCCATTTTAATTTGCTATTTAAAAGCTATGTCGGTGACTCATCATCATTAGTCTTTTTGTGTCCATTGCTGAACATAGGCCTCCCCATTGCCATTTTAATTTGCTATTTGAAAGCTAAGTCGGTGGGTGATTCATCATCATCCTCATCAACAGCCTGAAGGCGTTCAGTGCTGAACATAGGCCTCCCCATTGCCATTTTAATTTGCTATTTGAAAGCTAAGTCGGTGATTCATCATCATCCTCATCAACAGCCTGGAGGCGTTCAGTGCTGAACATAGGCCTCCCCATTGCCATTTTAATTTGCTATTTGAAAGCTATGTCGGTGACTCATCATCATTATCATCAACAGCCTGAAGGCGTTCACTGCTGAACATAGGCCTCCCGCATTGCCATTTTAATTTGCTAGTTGAAAGCTATGTCGGTAACTCATCATCATTAGCCTTTTTGTGTCCGTTGCTGAACATAGACCTCCCGCATTGCCATTTTAATTTGCTAGTTGAAAGCTATGTCGGTGACTCATCATCATTAGCCTTTTTGTGTCCATTGCTGAACATAGGCCTCCCGCATTGCCATTTTAATTTGCTAGTTGAAAGCTATGTCGGTGACTCATCATCATTAGCCTTTTTGTGTCCATTGCTGAACATAGGCCTCCCCATTGCCATTTTAATTTACTATTTGAAAGCTAAGTCGGCGACTTGTCATCATCCTCATCAACAGCCTGTAGACGTTCACTGTTGAACATAGGCCTCCCCCACAGAGCGTCACTTTGAGCAGCTGCTTTCCTCTTGCATCCATCGGCTTCCCACGGTTTTCACCAGATCGTCGGTCCACATAGTAGAGGGCCTACGCTGTCTTCCGGTTCGTAGTTGGCACTCGAGAAACTTTCTTCCCCATCGGTTGTCAGTTCTACGAGCGATGTGGCCTGCCCAGTGCCCATTGCCATTTCAACTTGCTGATTCTAAGAGCTATATCGGTCACTTTAGTTCTCCTGCGGATCTCCTCTACGTGGCGTGGCTTCTTCGTGCTATCTCTTTGTCGAAGTTGGACCTAACTAATTGGACAGTCTGTCCTAGGTAGATATATTTGTCGACAACTTCGGTATAGGTGAAACATGGGCGTTAGACACGATTTTCGTCGGATGTCGGTGACTAGTTCTCATTACGGATCTTGTCACGCAAGGGAACCCTGAGCATAGCTCTCTTCATAGCTCATGGCCCGGCTGAGCTTACTAATGAGGACAACCATAAGAAATAAATAATATAAGGTTGTATTTGTGCGCAGGTCGCGCGGGTGATAGCAACGTTCGCTTTGCGCCATCGCCTCACTTCGGTCACCGAGAATGGCGAACTGATGAACTTGGTGTCAGGACTGCCGGGATGCTGAAATTATCAACTCATAATCGGACCAAGACATGGTAAACAGCATCCGTACGTACTAACTAATAATATTAATTCAAGTGTATAGAATAACTGTCTTTCTTTTTTATTTGTTGCCTATTCACGGTTGAATCGATCTTGAAACTTTTGTTGGTTTATGTGAGCGAATGACGTGACTTCAGCAATGACCATTATGGTTGCAGTGAAAAAATTATAAAGTTTCACGCGGCACTGTACGCACATCATGCTGAGACATCAGCACAATGAAATATTTTATAAGCTTCCCTAATATTCACCATTTCAGAGGAAAAACCTATAAGATGTACAGAGTGAGTGCCGTAAAAGTTCAAAATTAATGATCATTTCGGACTTTTATTTTAGAGTTGGTATATCTTAGGTTTTACTGGAATATCTAAGAGTTTACCGTAGTTCGGGCCTTTACAGTAACATATATTGCAAATTATGTAATTATTGCTGTTTGTATTAATAAGTTAAGTGAGCTGGGCAGTAAAAGCTGTTCCCCATTTCTATTCTGATAAATAATTTTAAATGTTCAATTATTGGGCACATGTAATAGGTATTCTACAAATAGGCAACTAGTAATGGTAAATTATTCCATATTGCCCTTCCTTGTTGTCTATGGATATTTTTTATATATTGTTCAATGGTTTTGTCGTAAAATTTCTTTCAATGTGCTACTTACTAAAATTCTAAAACATATTGTGTGCATGAGCATTAATTTATTTATTCACACATCATACAATACATTATTATAACAAATCAAAAAACTACCTAGTAAAAGTAAACTACTATCATAATAAAACTATAAAATGTACAATACCCAGTCTAACAAACCTAGGCAACGTGCCTAAAATGCTGGCGGCATTGCAACGTTGAATGGCAATGCTCAACCTTTGACCCAAGTAGAGGCCAGCATTAAGGTGACCTTATAAGCATTAATGAATTGAATAAGTTTTATTTATAATGTATGTTGAAATTATGTTGTAAGGATGTTGTTGAGACTAATAAAGGTCATTTGGATGTGTGTAAAAAATATGTTTATAATTTAATAAAGATGTAATAAGTACAGTAGGTTCATAGTTATTTATTTATCCCTTTATTCAGAAGCAAAAACCTCGAAAGAAACTAAATGACTAAGGCATTAAATAGCCTCCACATGGATTGCCCCCGGGTGGCAATCGGGAATTAAATTCCCAGTTGCTATCGGGTGGCGATTGAGAAGCTATTGCTCCACTTCAAATCGCTGTACATTGCTGTGTGGATCGTCAACACCCTCCTCATTGCTACATTGTTGTCTGTCTTGCGGCCGCGATGGGGGGGTTGGCGGTTAGATTTTTCTAATGTGGTTTTATTAGTAGATAAGTGACATTATTAGGGACATACAAACAAAGGGGTTTAAAAACCTGTGGTTGTCGATCTACACAGCAATGTACAGCGATTTGAAGTGGGAGCAATAAATTCCCCGTCGTCACCCGGTGGCAACTGGGAATTTAATTCCCGATTGCCACCCGGGGGCAATCCATGTGGGGGTATCTAGGAATATACCAAAAAAAGCTGTTTACTTATTTATAATATGAGTAAAAGGCCAGTAGAACCAGCAGGGCCAGTCAGTCTGATGTACACAAATCTAGATTTCATTCATATAGTGACTAATTTGTGAATGAAATCTTGACTTGACTGAAATTATTTTATTGTATTTGTATTATATATATATATTTAGTTCCTATATTGATAATAATATTAGTTTATTATGTAGTATAGTAATATATGTCTATGGTACAGGTATACTATGCTAGAGTCGTGGCCGGCCCAGATGAGGCGGCACGACGGTCTACTCACATTCCGAGCCGATTGATTTCAAATAGCATCGAAAGAGACACGTGAAGAAATGGCGGAGATCCAATGAACATTTGAATTATAATTTTCTCTCCCCTTTTTAGGTTAAACCTAAAGTATGTGTTGACTTATTAACCTAGTTGGTGCTTTAATTTAACCATCATTAGCTTACCGACCGACGACCTGGTAAATACCGCGGGGAGCATCGGCTCCCGCGGTTTTCATCGGGTCATCCATCTCTATTCAGGAGGCAAGCAGCCGCTCAATGTGACGCTCTGTGGGGAAGGCCTATATTCAGCAGTGGACGTCTTCAGGCTGTTTATGATGATGCTGGTGAGCTTATACTACTCCACTGCTGGCTTCCCCCAAGGCACGCCAAGAGCTCGGTCTTTGTCTTTATTTTCCAGTTACTGCCAGCTACCTTGCGTATATCGTCGCTCGATCTCGCTGCAGTTCGTCCTACACTCTACACTACGTCTTTCCGCCGATTCGCGATCTCCTTTCCAGATCACGTCTACCCCAACGGTTATCGGGTTTTAGACAGATATGACCAGCCCATTGCCACTAACTATGCTTTAGCTGTGTCTACTTGTTGTGGTCAGGAACCCCCCCCCCCCCCCCCCTCTCTCCCCTCCCAACCCCCTCTCCCGCAGTGCCGGCTGGCGCGGGGCTACAGCGCGCGCTCTTGTCAGAACCTCAGGTTTGCCGGCCAGGCCTTACCGAGGTTCTAAAATAATCCAGTTCCCGCGCTTAAGAATCCAATCCAAAGGAAAAAAAATGCAATTTTGAAAGTCATTGGATGCTACAGCCAATCGAATTGAATCTGGCCCACATTTTATGTCCAAGTTTTGTTCAACCGGGGACTTCAACCACCCTGCAATAACCGTTCTCGATGTTGCTTTTACTACACATCGCGTGGTAATTTTTTTTTATATATGAATGAATGACATGACGAGCTAGTCGTTCGCCTGGTGTTAAGGGTCAGGGCTGCCCATAACAGATTGCAGTGTCACTCGGAACTCTGATCTAATATAGTTTTGCGTGACACTGCACTGCACACGTCATCTTGAGACTTCACACAGTATAGTAATAAGATTACTAGACTGTGTGATCAGATCATAAAGTCTCATTTGCCCAGTAACTTCACTAGCTACAATGCTCTTCAAACCGGAACACAGTAGTGCTTGCACACTACTGCTTGGCGGCAGAATAACTGGCAAAGCGGTGGTACCTACCTAGACGAACTTTGCAGAAAAGTCCTACCACCTAGTAGTAAATAAATACAAATACAAATGCGGTTTTTGACTCACTGCGTTTATTACTATGACGCTGTTGTAAGACAACAGTTGTTAAGCAAAGTCACAATATTTCGGGTGGCTTAAAAGTTCTGACACCACAGCTTATAATAATATAATAATAATAATAATTCATTTAATTCAGGCAACTAGCTTAAAAATAAACAGGCCCATATTTACATATACCTTACAGACTAACATACATATTTTATTATAAAAAGAAGTGCACATGTTCAAGAATTTTCTACTAATCAATAATCAAATTAATTAATTATTAATCTTTAATTTTCTGATTTTTTTTTCTTATCACTTGCCTATACTAGAAGGGTAGAATTGGAGTGTTTCTTATGCCCGTATGCACTAAAGTTTGACAGCTTTTAAGTTCGCACTTATCTCTCTACCCTACCTTTGCAGAAAAGTCCTAACACCTAGTAAAAATTTTATAAATAAATCATGCAAGTCTCTTCGCGCCTTCCTCCATTCAGTCGAAATTTCGATTAAACACTTCAGCCACTTCAAGCTGAGCCACAGCACCAAGCTTAACGCCGGATCATCTGAGCAAACTAAATGCCACCCTGATTGCCGAAACTTTGCGTTGTCCGTCTTAGAACCGAATCTTGGCCAAAGGGTTATCGAGTCATCCGAAATCTGACAATTCTGGTCAGGGCCGTAGCCAGGAATTCATCAGCTTGATTACTATAATTATATACTTTTTCTGAAATCTTTCGGTAAGATGGACTTTATACCTACTAATTTTATCAACTCTCCATACATCTAAGTAATTTGAATAAAAGTCACTTCTAGGTTGAGCTGTGTTGCTGTATGCCTGGCATGAAATCATTGTAATAAATTTTCTAATAGTAATAGTAGTAATATGCCAGTACAAACGCGCTTGTTATGAAACAAAATACAGCAGAAATATTAAAAGCGCGAGCGAAGTGAGCGCGAAGATTTCTATGTTTGCTGTATTGTATTTCAGAAAACACGTATAGCAATTCAAACATGAATTACATGTTAGGCAGTACAAACGCGCTCGTTACAAAACAAAATACAGCAAAAGTAGTAAAAGCGCGAGCGAAGCGAGCGCGAAATTTTTTATTTATTTCTCGTATTGTATTTCAGAAAACACGTATGGCAATTGGCAATTCAAACATGAATTACATGTCAGTCAGTACAAACGCGCTTGTTACAAAACAAAATACAGTGGAAAGAGTGAAAGGCGCAAAAAAATTTATATATCTTGTATTGTATTTCAGAAAACACGTATGTACTGTATCTTTCTTAAGATTGATTGCTAAAATTTCGGAAACTGGTGATATACTGACGGCGTTCCTGTTTGTTTGATGTGGTATCTGTATCAGATGATACATCTCGAAGCTTTCTCTACTGACCAGAGGCACCTTTACTTCAAAGATTAAGCACGGTTTGGTTTGGTCATTCTAGCTCGTACTCTTAACAGATGATAGATTCTCTGTAAATCTGTTTGGGTATTTTTGATGGGTAATGATAAATCGCTGCTTATTTGACCGGAGATGATAGAGATAGATAGAGAACTCTTTATTGTTTCACCAATAAAATAAACATACAGGAATACAAATCTTACGAACTAGTGTAACAATGGGTCTTATCGCTGACAGCGATCTCTTCCAGACAACCTTTGGATGGACAGTAGAGAGATAATAAACGGCGGTGCAAAACAATTTAATAGATAAAGTAAATGCAGACAAATAAATTAAAAACAATAGATTATAAAACAGAAAGATTATACCTAACTTACCTAAGTACCTAATAAATACACATCCTAATACGTATACACACTATAATATAATAAACTAATACATAAAAAAAGGAGGATGGATTAGTAACAGTAAATAACATATAGCAGCAATTACAATGACAGATAATATTTATGCACCATACTTTTAAATATGGTCAGGGACTTAGCATGTCTAATTTCTGTGGGAAGAGCATTCCATAGACGAACGGCTTTCGCCGTGAAGGTTTATCGTAGAACTGGAAGGTATGGATGGGAGGCATGAGCTCGAGAGTTTTGGAGGAACGTAGGGACAAGGAGTGGGTCTGGTGTAAGAACTTGAAGCGTTCTTTGAGATACGGAGGTGTGGACGGGATAAACTGAACATTATACTAATATTCTTCATCCAATACGCCGGACAGACTGTGCGATGTAACCCACACCGTTGATAAGGCCTCAGCGCGTGCGACGTTTGTAGTGCGCGGAGAATTGCTGATTCAACAATATCTTATCGTAGTGTTTTAATGTATGTATGTATGTGTATGTAGGGCTATGTTGTCTTCTGCAACTTGACAGTCTTTCAATAATTGGGCAGAGTACTTCTCGAGAGCTGATCTTCCATCCCAATAAGGAGACATATCAAAGCAAACGATTATCTTCCAGTCGTCTGTAATGGTCTACATGTTTGCGATTTTGTCAAAATAGAGAGCCTTTTCACTGTTCAGTGTTGTAAAGTTAAATGTTCCTAATGCTGATGACAGCAAATATAAAAAAAGTTGTAAAGTTAAATGTTCCTAATGCTGATGACAGCAAATATAAAAAAAAAGAAATGTTAATGTTAGCCACGGTGCGAGCGGCATATTGCTTGATTTATATTTACCGGTAGGTTGCTTTTTTGATTTTGTTTGTTGATGTTGTTGATGATTAATTCTTGATTGTTTTGATAATCCGGGATGCTGATTTTCAACACTAGGTACTACTTATTTTGTTAAGGCGTGTGTCTTCGTTCACTGTTGTCGTACAATGATGCTTTCTACTTGCATTAATTTGTCAATAAAACTTTGCTATGGACTGCATATAATTCAGTCAAAGCCAAGTGCAACTGAGTGACGTCACGATGATGTGTTGTTATTGTGTTTCGTAAGCTGTGCGTTGGTATTGTGTTAATTGTTTGAATATTTCATAATTACACAACTTAATTCCCCCATCCCCTTTTTACCATCGTACATCTAGATGCACGGAAACGCGGCATCCGTATATGGTAGAAATTCCTAGAATACGTACAAAGCGTTTTGATTCCTCCTTTATAATTCGAACAGCAAAGGAATGGAACACCTTACCAGCGTCATTGTTTCCTGACAAATATAATCTGGGAGTTTTTAAGGCTAGAGTGAACCGGTATCTTCTAGGCAAGCATGCTCCATCGTCGACTGCGTCGTCACTTACCACCAGGTGAGACCGTGGTCAAATGTTAGCCTATCGTTGATAAAAAAAAATATATTGTTTACTTGTTTCTTCTTGATCTCTTGGGTTTTTCCAATTTGTAATGATGATGATGATTCCAATGTTAATATAGGTGTTATTGATGGTAATGTAGCTTTTTGTTCTGTTATCGTTGTTATCTGATACTCCTCGCAACTTCTTGTCGCTGTGTTCTTGCTTTTGTTTTTGATTTATATACATGTTGTTGTCTAATGCTATGTATGTGTGATTGATACAGGCTGCTTCATGTGTTTTACTTGGTTGATGTTGATTGATATAATGATTGATTGATGTACCGCTTTTACTTTATGCTTATGATTAATATGCTCTACGTTCTTGATAATTACGTTGGAATATATTCTGTGTATCAATCCCCAAACCTCCCACTTCTCACGGCCGATATCGACTCTCTTATGGTATTTGGCTATAAGGTATTGGTAATGGGTGATCTGAACCTAAGCATCCCATGTGGTCTCCTGGACCATGTAATGCACACGGGAAAAGACTATACGAGCACATGCTCAGCAATGAGTATCTTATCCATGCCCCGCAGGATCCTACTCTTGTACATTTCGGGCAGAGCATCGACCATCTATTCCCGACTTACTCCTTAGCAAAAACTTTCATTTTCCTTTCGACATAGCAACAGTTCCAGCTTTGTCTTCCAACCATTTTCCCGTATTTGTTAAATTCAATATTAAATTTAGTCGTAATCCAATAAGAACATTCAATTACTCTAAAGCTAACTGGGTTAAATATCGTAAATTTCTCAACAATAACACTTCACTGAACGCGGAAACGTTTAAATCCACAAATGAGATTGATATGGTAATCACTGACTTACATTGTACTCTATTGGAAGCCAGAGATGCATGTGTTCCAATCACAACAATTAAACCGTGGAACTCTTCTAGTCTACCACGAAATATAAAAAGACTCATTCTACTTAAAAACCGATTACGTAGATATTATGCAAAAGAACCAGAAATTTTAGTACGCAGAATATTAAATAGCCGCATCAACCAGCTAAAACTTGAAATAAATGCTGCCTTAAAACGCTGCAATGACAAAGAATGGAATCAGAAACTAAAAAGAGTTGATAACCCTGGCAATGATCTTTGGCGTCTGGTAAAAAATATCCGTTCCTCCACCTCGACTACCATACCGCCACTCAAACTGGAAGATGGTGCCCTGACTATGATTCAACAAGAACAATGTAAAGTTTTAGCGGACACATTTCTTAGTAATATGCTGTTAACTCATAATTGGCACAGTAGTGAGTTGACAGAAATTGATCTTTCTGTCTCGGCCTTGGATGATCACTTTACTGACGAACACAGTACCTATCCTGGTTCGCCCAGCTGAGGTGAAAATTAAAAATCGTCAAATTAAAACCTGTAAAGCTCCTGGACCTGACCAGATCTCAAATATTCTCATAAAAAATATGCCGCAAAAAAGCCTAGTACTCTTGACTAAAATATTTAATGCCTTTTAAATAAATATGTATCCGACTGATGATATTTAATGCCTGTTTCATGCTTAACTACTTCCCAATCCCATGGAAGATGGCAAAAGTGATAGCAATTCATAAGCCCGGTAAAGACACTTCAGACCCTACGTCTTATCGTTCGATTAGTTTGCTACCATGTCTTGGAAATCTATTTGAAAAGATTATTCACTCACGTATGTTACAAGTATCCGAGAATCTCATAATAGATGAGCAATTTGGTTTTCGGCGAGGCCATTCAACTGTTCAACTGCTTGCTAGAGTTGCAGAGACTGTGTCACATAACCTCAATTTAAAACATTAGACTGGAATGTTTCTTTTAGATATTGAAAAGGCTTTTGACACAGTCTGGCACCAAGCATTACTTCACAAACTTATATTGCTAGGTGTGCCTTTATCGCTTATAAGGATAATCAGGTCTTACTTATCGGACCGAAATTTTCGGGTTCACATCAGGAATCAGTTATCCGCCCCTAAACCGGTTCCGGCAGGAGTGCCACAAGGCTCTATTTTAGGGCCATATTTATTTTTGTTGTAAACGACATACCTATTCAGCCACGAACCTATTTAGCCTGTTTTGCTGACGACACCGCATCATTCTCGTCGTCATCAGATATAAATGTAGTAATCAACCGCCTACAAATCTCTATTGACTGTTTATTGGCCTACTTTCGGAGGTGGAAATTAAAAATTAACGCCTCGAAAACAGAAGCAATTCTTTTCACAAGAAAGCGAGCTTTACCGCCAAGAACATTGAAGATTGAAGGGTACGCTATTCCTTGGAGCCGCAGTGTTAAATATCTTGGAACGGTCCTTGACAGTAAACTTAACTGGACAGAAAATACTTCTAAGCTTTGCATGAAAGGTATAAAAGCTTTAAATGCCCTAAATCCCATTTTGAATAGACGCTCTTGCCTCAGCAGCTACACAAAATTACGAGTATACTGCACCCTGGTTCGACCTTGTATTACGTATGCCTGCCCTGTCTGGAGTAGCACTTGTAAATCTAATATAAATAAACTACAGGTCTTACAAAACAAAGCTCTTAAATATGCCTATAATACCCCCTTCCGTACAAACCTCCAAAAACTACATTTACAAATTGGGCTCCCAAAAATTGACGTGTTCATTTATAAGTTATCTGAAAAATTTTATGTGCTTAAAAATTCGATTATAAAAAAACAAACTAATTAAAAACATTTGTAAGACCAGGAAGAAAAATCTTCCATATATCGATAGTTACAATCGGTATAAGTTACCCCATCACTTGTTCCTAGAGTGCGAATAGCCACTGTCGCTCATGCACGCTGTGTGTGTGCCCCGCCAGCCGCCGCCGCGCGCGCCATTCCCGCCCGTATTATCTGGGTATATGAAGAGCGGACATGGTGCGCGCGCGTCACGCGGGCGGACCGCGCATTGCTTGTATGGGTGATACAGGTTTTGCTACGCTGTTGTTGCTTGCTGCTTACTGTGACTGCCTCGAGTTATACGCTCGCTGCTTATTTGTTTCTTAACTACCGCCAGAAGGCTTATTTTTTCTACTTACTAATACTTCTAAAAATGTAATGCTATTCTAAAGCTTACATAACTAACCAGTACACCTATTATTTAAAATACAAAGCTTTTTTAATGTACACTTCTATATAATCTTAATTTTCTGTTATTAGTTGCAATAAGCCTGTGTGCTTGCGTAATAATTTGTTATTGCATTATTTATATCACTAGGATAAAATGTACACTAGTGCGTATAAGATGTATATTTAATAGTACAATAACGACCTTTAAAAAATTGAAAAAAAATTGATGAGCATGTAATGTTAATGGTACCCCTGGGATTGCTTTCTTTGGCACCGACTCTTGATAAAACCCCCTTAAACCTATGACGGGGCAGCCCTAATTTTTGGGCAGCACTTTCAGTTATGAGTGACGTTTGAGATCCAGGATCTATTAGAGCTCGCATCATCTGGTAAGATCCATCACACGTGTCTACATAGATTTGTGCTGTTGCTAGTAAAATTTCTGCGCTATGTTCTGATACATGGCCGATATTAACACGTGGTGCCGACACCGGCCGGTAAACTGTTGATGTCGCATTTCCGAACTTCGCTGTCCCCGAGCGTGTTGTTGGGTTAGAAGTTGCGAAATAGGCATCATGCAATAATGTGTTATGATTACCATTGCACTCGCGGCACCATTTCTCGGAATGGCATGCATTGCCATTATGATTGTACAGTAAATTTTTGCATATACCCAATTTTATAAGGGCATTGCACTTTAACTCGGCTGATACCTAATTGTTGAAATGTGTTACATTGGAATAAGCGGTGATCATTATTGCAATATGGACATTTTACTTCACTAGTATGAAGTGCCCTGTGCGGTGCAAATGATGTTGATTGTTGCTGCTGATAGAGTTGATACCTTTTTGCTTCTTGAAGTTGTGTTGGTTTGATACCCTCAACCTTTCTTCTCGATGCTTCTAAAGAAGTGAGATTATTTTCTATGTATGTCATAAAGTCACATAACTTTAGGAGATCTCTGGGGCTCTTTAACGATTGGATGTATTCGTTATGCGTATCGGCATCTAACTTCTGTGAAAGAATGTGCACCAGTAAAGGATCCATATTGATATATCCACACCAAGGTTCTGGATGGCGTAGAGGCACTCATTAGTAGTGTTGTGGATCTTCTTCAGCTGAGCAGACGATGTTTGTTGTATGACCGTTAAATTCATGATTAGGTTGATGTGAGATATAAATATTAATTTGTTGTTTTTAAATCTATTATTTAAAATATAGAACATGAATGTAATTGCTATGACATTTTATTTTCATTGAATAAGTACTCATCAATTAATTGCAAATTTATTATATTGACATTACCAAGCACCAAAAAATACAAAGTGCGAATGCTTGAATGTGATAATAATATAAGTACCTCCCCATTTAATTGTATTCCATTTAAAATCTGTATTCTCTGCACTCTGTCTTAAAATGTATATAAAATGTGTAATACTAACCAAATTTGAGAATTGCTAATTATACTTCCAATAACACTAACTTAACCTAAGCGACGACCTTCACCTGCGACACCCTTACCGGGTAAATGTAACCTAACTTTAAGGGGCAAATTGCCTTTATTACTCAAGTTAACTACTACAATAATAAAAATTAAACTAAACTAAACTAAGCTAAACTAAACTAAACTAAGCTAAACTAAACTAAACTAAACTAGCTACACTACCTACTACAAAGAACACTTATGGACTGTATAATAGCCGCGATGGCCTATAACTTTAAGACATTTTTGTATATAAGACCTGTCGACTGAAGATTGTTCTTCAGTGGAATGTCGTCCTTGACTTCCCTCAAGGGCGAACGGCATCGAGTCACACACAATTATATCAAAAGATAGTTCAATTTGTGCCACACTCACGGCCTATCAAACAAATCGCGAGTGACACAACAATGGCACGCCCACCTCACGTGGGAGCAAAACGTGCCCAAAATCCACACCGAACTAACACTAAAAACCACCAAACTTTCCCGAGCGCAGGCTTTAGGCTACCGTTTGCGCCGTGCTTACACACACGTCTTTCCAATCGCGATCCTTCACTGCCAAGTCACAACAACAACTAAAACTGTGGCCGTGGCCTTACACCGACGGCCGGTCGCGCCGTACCTCAGTCCCCCACCCGTCCCGCGGCCGCCGCAGACGGAGTCAAAACGAACGAAACGGATCGGGAACGAACAATGATAATTACCTCCAAATGTTGGGAAGTCCATTTGTGGCGTGCATCTCTCTTGATGTGTCATCGACCACCTTTTGGTATTGATTTGAATTTTGATATTGTGATAGTATTTTTCATACTTAGCGAATGTTGTTCCGTATTGCATGTTTTCCCTATTAAGTTCACTGTCAAGGTCCCAATGAAGGGAATCGATAGCCAGCCATCGCGTTTCAACTGCTTTTAACGCGTCTTCAAACTCTCAGTTTTCGTTGATAAGATCGATATTGATGTTTGATAACGTACGAGAGAAAGCCTTGAAATTGCTGGATTGCTTACGAAGCATTTCGTCTAGCTTGCTGTTACTGCTTTGAGATTTCTTCTCACTCTGACTAATCGAAGCTACTGTTGCTGAGCTTGGCAGACCCGGCAATAATGTCGCGGGCCTTAAAGTCGGAGTCGCTGGCTGTTGTTCCTTCGTGACCTCAACCTCCCCCCACGGCCCCTAGTCCCCGGCAGCTCTGCTATCCCGTGGCTACGGTAGCGGCCACGGTAACGGCAGGGCAAGGGATGCTAAGAATCCCCGGCAGACGCCCGGCTACCAACCCCAACGACGACCCCTGGCCCTGGCAACACATAACGTGCGCACACTGAAGGCTGACGAAAGGATGGTCGAGTTAGAGGCGGAGATGGGTAAGTTACGCTGGGATGTAATGGGATTGTCAGAAGTCCGAAGACAGGGACAGGACACGATAATCCTAAATTCCGGTAACTTATTCTTCTACCGGGAGGGAGACCAACTCTCCCAAGGGGGTGTCGGGTTTCTCGTCCGCAAGTCTCTCGTCAACAACGTGGTCAAAGTCGACAGTGTGTCGGCCAGGGTAGCGTACCTGGTACTCCGAATAACCAAACGGTATTCGTTGAAGGTTATACAGGTGTACGCGCCGACGTCGGCACACTCAGACGATGAAGTAGAAGCTATGTATGAGGACATATCCGAAGCCATGCATACTTCCGAAACATACTTCACCGTTGTGATGGGAGACTTCAATGCGAAGTTGGGCACAAGGAATAGCGATGAGCTGAGAGTGGGGCCATTTGGATACGGGCAGCGGAACCCTCGAGGACAGAGGCTGGCTGACTTCATGGAGAAGGAGGAACTCTTTATGATGAACTCCTTCTACGAGAAGCGGCCATCCAGGAAGTGGACGTGGATAAGTCCCGACGGTTCCACTAAAAATGAGATAGACTTCATCATGACGACCAAGAAGCACATATTCAGCAAGGTGAAAACCGGTAGCGATCACCGTATTGTTAGAGGCACATTGAATATCAATGTTAAGCTCGAAAGGTCACGTCTGGTGAAGTCTACGCTCCGTCCAAATCCTGTCCAAATCCAAAACCCCGAAGGATTTCAGCTGGAACTCCAAAATCGCTTCCAGTGCCTAGCCGACTGTAACACAGTGGACGAGCTAAACGACGGGTTGGTGGAAACTGTCCAAGCTGTTGGATCGAAATTCTTTAAGACCCAACGCCGAAAGAAGACTCAAAAGCTCTCAGAAAAAACTCTTGAGCTAATGGCCGACCGGAGCGAAATGAAGCTGCAGTCTTCAGTTGATATGTCAGCCTACGGTGAACTCAATAGACGAATCTGGAGTTCCTTGCGACACGACTTGCGTGCTCTTAGTACTTCACGTATTGAGGCCGCAATTGAGCGGAACCAAGGCTCTAAAGTGTTCGCAAAGGATTCGTCTATTGGGCAACACCGACAAATGACAAAACTGAAGACCGAAAATGGTAGCGTCATTTCATCCAAGCCTGAGATTCTGAGAGAGATCGAGAACTTCTATGGACAGTTATACACCTCGACACGTAAGCCCGCTACTAACGCAGCTCAGGACATCAGAGCCAAGTTAGTCCGACACTATACCGAAGATATCCCGGACGTCAGCCTGTACGAGATTAGAATGGTCCTCAAACAGCTTAAAAACAACAAGGCACCAGGTGAAGATGGAATTACGACCGAACTTCTGAGAGCGGGTGGTAGACCGGTACTTTTAGTCCTCCAGAAGTTATTTAATTCTGTCATCCTTGAAGGTACAATGCCAGAGGCATGGCACAAGAGCGTGGTGGTGCTCTTCTTCAAAAAAGGCGATAACACCTTATTGAAGAACTAAAGCTGTTTTCGAGAGTCATTACGAATCGTCTCGCACGCAGGTTTGATGAATTCCAGCCTCCCGAACAAGCCGGTTTCCGAAAAGGCTTTAGCACCATAGACCTCATCCATACGCTGCGCCAGATTATACAGAAGACCGAAGAGTATAATCGGCCGTTATGCCTAGCGTTTGTGGACTATGAGAAAGCCTTCGATTCAATCGAGACTTGGGCGGTGCTGCAGCCCTTGCAGCGATGCCAAATTGACTATAGGTATATCGAAGTTTTGAAGTGTTTGTACAGTAAGGCCACTATGTCAGTCCGACTACAGGACCAGAGTACGGAACAAATTCCATTGCAAAGAGGCGTGAGACAGGGAGACGTTATTTCTCCGAAACTGTTCACAAACGCTTTGGAGGATGTTTTCAAGCTCTTGGAGTGGAAAAGATCTGGCATCAACATAAATGGCGAGTACATCACTAACCTTCGTTTTGCCGATGATATAGTCATAATGGCGGAATCGCTCGAGGACCTTAGCACCATGCTCAACGACCTCAGTAGAGTCTCCCAGCAGGTTGGTCTTAAGATGAATATGGACAAGACAAAGGTCATGTCTAATGCTCATGTTCCACCTATACCGGTAATTGTTGGGAACGATACTCTCGAAGTTGTCGACAAGTATGTCTACCTAGGACAGATTGTCCAATTAGGTAGGTCCAACTTCGACAAAGAGGTGGCGCGAAGAATCCAACTCGGCTGGGCAGCGTTCGGGAAGCTTCGTCCTATCTTTTCGTCCAAAATACCGCAGAGCCTGAACTGACTTATGGAACTGAGACATGGTCTCTTACTGTTGGCCTCATTAGTAAGCCCAAAGTCGCGCAGCGAGCTATGGAGCGAGCTATGCTCGGTGTTTCCCTGCGAGATAAGCTCCGGAACGAGGAGATCCGCAGGAGAACTAAAGTGACCGATATAGCTCTTAGAGTTAGTAAGTTGAAGTGGCAATGGGCAGGCCACATCGCTCCGAGCGATGTGGCCTGCCCATCGAAATATGCGAAATATTAACGTAATCGAACATTTGTCTCAAACAAAATAATAACCTTATGCGTTTTATTAGTGTTTAGTGAGTTACCGATAATGGAATTACCGGTAAAGAAGAAAGTTTATAGCCAAAAGTATAAAAAGGAATGGGAAGATTCTCCTGAATATAGAGGATGGCTGGCTCCTGTACAAGGGAATGATATTAAAGGTATGTGTCGTTACTGTCAAACAGAGTTCTATGCCAAAATAAGTGACATAAAAAAACACGCTGAAACCAAAAAACACAAGAAAAAAGTGAACATAAAATGCACTCAGCAGTCCTTGCCAGTGCAAAAAATAGTTGATGGCGTGAAAAATTCCAGTAAAGCAGAAGCATCACTTGCCCTTTTTATTGCTGAGCATTGCTCAGTTTCGACAGTAGATCATCTTGGCGAACTGTGTAAAAAAATATTCGATGACTCCAAATCCAGTAATGACCTACATTTACACCGAACAAAATGTTCGAACATATTAAGTGAAGTACTGGGCCCATATTTTAAGAATATTCTCAAACTTGATATCGGTGACCAAAAATTCAGTCTTCTTTTGGACGAATCTACTGATGTAAGCGTGTCAAAATATTTGGGGATGGCCATACGATATTTTAGTGAGTCACAAAAAAGAATAGTGTCAACATTTTTGTCACTAACACCTATTGAAAAAGCTGATGCCAGAAGTCTAGCTGATGCGATCGCAGTAACATTAAAGGATCATAATTTAGACATTGGAAATTTGATTGGAATAGGAACAGACAACGCTTCTGTGATGACAGGAGTCAATAATGGCTTACACAAGATATTGCAAGTTGATTATGGATTAACAAATCTAATACTAGTGCGTTGTGTATGTCATTCACTCCAGCTAGCAGTGAGCCATGCTTCTGAATCTACGCTTCCTCGTAATGTTGAATATTTGGTAAGAGAAACGTATAATTGGTTCTGCCTATCTCCAAAACGCCAAGGAGAATACAAACATATATATGAGACAATAAATTGCGGAAAGGAGCCATTAAAAATACTAAAAGTATGTGCAACTCGATGGCTGTCCATATATCCAGCTGTCTGTCGTATTTTGCAACAGTGGAATGAACTGCTAGAGAAAATTGCTACACAGCGGAGATTCTACATGCCATGTTTGAGGATAAAAGTAACTTGCTCTTTTTAACCTACATCCAGAGCGTACTAGGAGAAGTACAAAATACCTTGAAAATATTTGAGGGTGAGAACACTGATCCTACTAAGATGCTGTATAGTCTTACACTACTTCTCCAATCTATCAGCAAGAGAGTATGTCTGTATGAGAGTAGTCTACCAACCAGCCAATGTAAACGCCCTGACAACAGAAATTCTGGAAAGCCATATAAATCCATTTACTACTCTGGGCTATGCGTTTGAACAGTGTGTCGGGACCTTAAATTTGAGTGATGACAATATCAAAATTGTTAAAAAAAGATGCATCAATTTCACACTCAAACTTATCTCGGAATTGCAGAACAGGCTTCCGCCAAATATCGAAATTTTAACAAAAATGAATCTATTGTCTGTGAGCGAAATTTTGAGGACAAAAACTAATGACAGTGATGTTATAGACTTGGCTAGAGAATTAGGAATTACGAGTGTTCCAGCAATAGAAAAAAATTCTCAACAATGAAATAATATTAACTTTGTTAAATGGAATAACATTCAAAATACAATCGATTTTTGGGTTGAAGTTCACACATACAAAGATGCCGGAAACCACAATCCATTCCACGAACTATGCAGTCTTGCATTTACAGTTTTATCTTTGCCGCATTCAAATGCAGAAATCGAAAGAATTTTCAGCGCGATGAATTTAGTTAAATCAAAGCTACGTAATCGAATGGGGCTAGCAACCTTAAATTCGATTTTGATGATCAGATGTGTACTAAAATGTATGAATAAGACATGTGTCAGTTACGTGCTACCATCAGATGTTTTAAGGCAGATTGGAACAAATAAAGCGTACTCATTTAAAAATGAGCCACAACCATCTACTTCAAGCCTCGTAAGTTTGAGCGATTCAATACCCTTCCAAATCATCAATGATTCAGTAGTCGATACTGACGAAGATTAATAGAATAATAGAATCAAACGTATTCATTTAGAACAAGATACCTACTAATTATAGTTAATGTATATTATATCACTGTGTGTGTTGAATTGTTTAAGTAATAATTAATATTAACGAATAAAGAGAGATTAAAATTAAAGATCTAGGTACTTAGTATGGATTTTTATTTTGCCCTTCATTAATTGGTGGTGGTGAATGAAGGTTAAAAAGGTGAATCTACCGAATGTTGGTAGATTCGCCTTTTTAACCCAAGAAAGTAATTAATTGATAAAAAATCTAGCGAGTTCTAGCGACTTTTTCAATTTTACTCATTTAGCGATATCTAGCGACTTTTCACCAGCGTGAGAGCGACATTTACTGTTGTTGAGATGGCAACACTGATCGCTCGTAGAACTGACAACCGATGGGGAAGAAAGGTTCTCGAGTGGCGACCACGAACCGGAAGACGCAGCGTAGGCCGGCCCCCCACTCGGTGGACCGACGACCTGGTGAAAGCCGCGGGGAGCCGATGGATGCAGGAGGCGAGCAGCCGCTCAAGATGGCGTGCTCTGGGGGAGGCCTATGTTCAGCAGTGGACGTCTTCAGGCTGTTAATGATGATGATGATGATGACCTCAACCTCTGGACTTGTTAATAAGTACTGACGGACGTTGTCATAAATATAATGATTTTGTTTGCTCATATTGTTGGTAGTAAAAGTAAGAATGATAATGATCACCTAACTCCAAAAGATGTACATGGGTAGCATGAAACTCCTGCCAGTACTGTTCAAAAGTGTTCAACCTCCTCTTGATGAGATCAGGCGTTCTTCTATTACGTCCTTCTTTCTTCAAATTACGCAATAGGGCATCAATAGAGCCGTAAAGCTGTTGCTGCGTTGCTATTAAGTCTTCCATGATAAATGATATGATTTATAAAATGGAAAGGTCTGACCTTGATTCTGCTGATGTTATTAAGTCCTTGATGTAAAAATGATGTCTGGTGTCTGGGTAATCAGCTGGGTGCCAAGTCGCTATTCCTCCGATGTATTTCACTGCAATCCTTACACTGCACTAGTAGTGTTCAAAACTGCGTAATGTCAAAAGCGTGGTACAAACTTTATGCTTTTTATTTAAAGCATGCTTTTTTAAGTGCTTAAGTTATAACGAGGTGAACTAAGCCACCAGTAAAAGTTCCATATTGGAAAATCTCCACTATAACGACATTTTTTTTTTCATTAAATGTTCATTTAATTCACCCGTAAACTAAGGTAGATCCACTAATTCACAAATCACACAACCACATAATTATTAAGTTAAAATTAAATGAAATATTCATTTATTACAGGCATATTGGGTCCATAATACATATAAATTAATAAACATTAAACATTCAACATAAAAATTATTGCGTGTCCTATCAAAAGCACAATAAAAAACATAAAGCGTACCAAAGTAAGCGTAGGTATAATTATTACGTGAGCCGGCCTAAGTTCACGTTTTCACGCGCAAGTCGTAGAAAGCGTCCCGCGTCCGACAGCAAGCGATGACTGGCTGCCCGGCCGCTGCCGCGATAGCTCGGTAAGCACAAGCAGCTCCGCTTTAGGGTCAATTCAGACAGAGCAGCAAAATGCTCGAGCACTTTTTAAGTGCTATTGGAATATCAACCTTAGTCCATTTAGACAAGGTTGAAAATAGTATGCAACATTAAAGTAGGTGTAATTTTTAATGTTGCATACTATTTTCAGCTTTGTCTAAATGAAATAAGGTTGATATTCCAATAGCACTTAATAAGTGCTCGAGCATTTTGCTGCTCTGTCTGAGTTGACCCTTTGTAAACGCGGTGCTTTTACCTACTACTCGCTCCTCGCGCTCGCACCGCGTTGTTCCGTACCACAAAATACTAACAGAACGCAATCAACATAGTAAGTGCGCTCGAGCAACACACACATAGACACCGCTCACCGACACGATGTCTCGGAGTCTGTCGGAGTAGTGCGAGCGCGAGCGCCACCCGCTTGAGACACGCGTCTGTGAACATTCTTGTAAAAAAATGCAGCAACTAAAAATAGTTATTATAACTGTAACAGTGGAAGGTTTCTTAAACTCAACATTAAACGGTGGATTGTCGTTTTTTAAGCTACCAGTTGTTTCAGAGAGGTAAGTAGGTAGGGTTTGCTTGTTTTCAATAATCTAATGAGGAAGATGTAAATGTAACATAACAATATTTAGCCATCAAAAAAACTTTATCTAATTATATTAATAACTGCGAAAAAATTATTTCGATATCAATGGAAGGGTTATGGTTTTAGCAGTCTATGTATGTATGTTTGTATTTACGTATGGATAATAAAAAAATACGGTCATCTTCCGCCTTATAGTTATGTTATGTTATGATAAGTAGGTAGGTACCTACTGCTCGGCGCAGCGAGCCGGCTGCCCGCGCAGCCGCCGCCATCCCTAGCGAGAGCGCTGAGCGTAGGTATAAAAAGTGAAGTACATACATGTGATTGACTTCTGTAGTATTTTGTGTCCGTAACTCCGTACGCAGCGCGTGCGATGCACAACGCTCTAAGTCTAGGCGGCGCGATATAAAAAGCGCCAAGTGAAAGTAATGGCTTTGTTAATTGAGTGTGATATGACATATTGTATTGCTTCCAAATAGCAACAAATTCTCCGGTGAATTGAATACTGAAGATTCCGATGGACATTTCTAGCTAAGTATAATTTTATATTAAGGAATCCAGACTGCAGAACCTACAATGTTATCTTTTGATAATTTGGACGCATCAGTGTATATTGAAAGCCAGTCTTTCCAATCGCTATTATATTTTTCGGAAAAAAAATTATTTGGCTCAACAGACTCTTTGTCTATCCGAAAATTAAGAATAATTGATGGTTGATAAATCAATGCATATTGCATAATAATTTATGGAAAATAATGGGTTATTAGGGAATTGACTATAGGGCAGGATAGGTTTAAGTATTTAATAAAACTGCGGATAGTACAGGGAAGGTCGGTCTCTGATCTGTAACCTTGAATTCTAATAACATAAAAGAGATTTTCTACTTTTCTTAACAGGGGATGCCCAGAATTTTGGACTAGTTTAAACAGGAATCTATCCGATAAAAATTGTCTGCGAAGGTGAAGAGGAGGCTCGACACATTCAACCTGCATGGCATTTATGGGAGAGGATTTCATGACACCAAGTATAATACGGAGACATTTAGACTGGATCTTGGATAGTTTGTCTAGGTCAGCTTTATTACCCGGGTCTAGCAAGAATGAGGCATAATCTAAGTGGCTGCGAATGATGGCGTTATATAAAAGTTTTTGGCAAAACGGATGAGATCCCCACTAAACCCCAGAGGGGATATTGATGGTTGTTTGCTCATTTTGCTACAACATAGTTAAACCAAGCAATCTTGCAACTCCAGTCAATCTTGTGTCTAACCAATCACACAGAAAGTTAACAGAACTGTGTAGAGGGATGGTATCACCATCTTACTGCAAGTTTATGTCAGGTACAGCTCGTTTCCTTGTGAATATTACAGCACAGCTCTTGGATGCTGATACGGGTAAACCATGGTCCAGCAACCAATCACCAAGATAGCTTAGGGCAGAATTTATTTTATTTTCGGCATCTGGAATAGATTTAGTTGATACATATAGGGCAAGGTCATCTGCATATTGTAAAACTTGACAGAATGAGTTCACTGTAGCCTCCAAGTCGCTAGTGTATAAGCTATATAAAATTGGGCTAAGGACAGAACCTTGTGGGAGGGCTCCCAGTAGTAATGGGCGTTTTCGCTATTTTTCGATACCGATGCGCATCCTTATCAGGGCATCGGCATCCGATTCGCGTATCGTTATTTTTGATATTGTTGCTGAGTGTTTCAGTTACGGTATATTGTAAACTGATGCGGGATTCCTAGTTCCAACTTAGGTGATGCGCGTTGCTTCTACCTACCCTTTTAATGATAAATAGATGCGCAACGATGCGTTGAGTTTGTGCATGCCGTATTGAGTTTTGTAAAATAAGTACTTAAAAATAGTTCAGTAAGTAATTATTAGTAGGGTAAACCACCTAATAACTGGCCACTTAAGCGGACTGGCCAGTTCTTGCTAGTTTTTTGTCCAAATACTTTCCTGGATTTTCATTTTCACAATATGTATCGCTAAAGTACACATATTTTTGGTGATTATTAAGGTTATTATTTTACTAGGTGGTAGGACTTTTCTGCAAAGTTCGTCTAGGTAGGTACCACCGCTTTGCCAGTTATTCTGCCGCCAAGCAGTAGTGTGCAAGCACTGCTGTGTTCCGGTTTGAAGGGCATTGTAGCTAGTGAAATTACTGGGCAAATGAGACTTTATGATCTGATCACTCAGTCTAGTAATCTGATTATTAGACTGGGTGATGTCTCAGGATGACGTGCGCAGTGCAGTGTCGCGCGAAACTATTGTTTTAAAGTTCCGGGTGACACTGCAACTGTTATGGGCGGCCGTGTCACTTAACATCAGGTGAACGACTAGCTCGTCACGCCATTCAATCACATAAAAAAAAAAAAAAAAAGGGTTAAATTCAAATAAAATAAATGTATGCTACAATATTTTAAAAGAACGAAAAAATTGCAGATTTTTAGTAGTTACTGGCCACTGGAATTCAGAAATTGTCAGTCATGAAACTAGTAATTGGCCACATCAAATAATTGCTTAATCTCTTGTCTTTATATCTAAAAACATATACATTAGAGATCAAATAAGCTCACACATGCAACAGACTTCAAAATAATAACAAAATACGTAAAAATCAACACGTTTTTATCAAGTTATACAATATCATTAATATCGTCATCGGATGAGTTACTCTCTTTGTAGCATAAGTGACATAAAAATGAATCGTCATCCTCAGGGATATGGATTCGATGAGCTGTTGGTATACAGTTCACATGGAATCGTTTCTTACACTGGCTGCATGTAATAACTCTTTTCAATATAGGACTTAAACACAAGTCACAACAAATTATATGACATTGTCTGCTTCTTTTGTTATCAGCTTCTTTCTCAGGCTTTTCTTCACGTTTTGGTGTCTTAGTTTTACCCTTTTCAGTCTCATTAATACTCTTTTTTGGTTTCTTTTTAGGTATACAATTCTCTGCTTGGTTTTTTTTTCTTCTAGTACTTTTTTCCTTTCGTCTTTCGCAGTTTCTTCTTCCTGCTTTTGTTTCTGCTTAGCTTTTATCTTTTCTACATACTGATCAGATGTCAATGCAAAAGGGAACCTTTCTATTTGACGCTTTCCTTGTCGCTTAGGTAAATCAGGTAGGCTTTTTTTCAAAAAGTCTGAAATAGACACATTTGAGATAATGGTAACCTTTTTATCTGGGTTTATTTGTTTTGATGTGCTAGGTTGGGGGATGTTAGTTTCTGTTGTAGTAGAGCTTTTTCGCATTTGTAAATCTATCTGTTTCAATGTGCTAGGTATTGGACTACTACTATTTCTTGGATTTGTTTGTATTTGCAGCTTACCACACTGTTCCTTTTTCTTTGATTCAGTTTTCTCCTTCTTTTCTTCTTTTTTTCTGTTTACTTTTATTAGCTCACCAGTGCAATCGTCAAGGATCATACTAGGCTCTTTATTAACGTCTTTTAATGGTAAATCATGTGCATGACTACTGTCAGTTATGGCTTGATTTTCTTCAAAGTATATTTCATTGAAATCAGGTGTATCCTGATCATTATTATTTATTTTCGACCGATCATTGAACTTCTGCCATAGCTTATGAATTACGATGAAATTTTCATCCGATTCTGATAGGGTAAGGTCAGTGGCCGTGTAGCACTTTGAGAGAATCGATTCCCCCACACTTTCACAAAAGTCCGAATAGGTCAGCGCAAACCCACTACCTTCAGCGTTCATTTCTGATGCAGGTATATTTTAGATTGCTGTGCTGATGGAATGCACTTGCTGTAATCCACATTGTTTGGTTCAAATGGGTACAGGCCAGAAACTCTAATTCCGTTTATCAAGGTCTCTTTTTTTAGCTGACGTGTCTACGACGGTTTTCAGTAGAGGAGCAAATGTCTCTTTAGGTCAGACTTATCTGGTAATTATTGGCAGCATATCAATTTCGCAGTGCCTTTTGCCATCCAACTTTTATCGGACGAAAGGCTGCAACGTCTGCAGGTTGTAATATGCGCGTTGCGTTGGGGTATAGAGCGATTAAATGTATTTTTTTGCTTCGGCATAGCTCAGACACCTGAATCGTTAGATGGGTTTTGTTCCCGTCGACAAATAATATAACAGGCAGTGGAATATTGTTATCAATAAGTTGTGGAAAAAAGCAGTTGTCAATATAGTCATAAAAGACATCAGCAGTCATCCAGCCCGAGTCACTTCGGCCTATTCCCCATCCAGATGGCACGATCAAAGAAACTCGGTCGGGTATTCTTTTGTAAGGGTAGATAACCATGGGCTTGCAGACTTGGCCAGCAGCGGAAAATGTGAACAAGACAGTAATATTTTCCTTTGCTGCTGCTTTTTCTATCTCGTACACATTTTTGCATCCTTTTTGTGCTAAAACTTTGCCTGTTTTTGGGCAAATATTAAATCCAGTTTCGTCTGCGTTAAAAACACGCATAGGATCTAGCATAACCTCGGCTAGGTTTTCCTCGTCAATGTATTGCTTTATTTCTTGGAACCATTTTCTCATGTCTTGTTCTGAAACTCACGCGCTTGCATTGCTCACTCCCTCGGATGTCCGAAAAGATACAATTGGGTTACGCTTCAAGAATGCTTTGAACCACACTTCGCCTGGCTTGTCATCACGTAATGGATTTTTTCTTGGGTTCTGTCTCAGAAAATCCTGGACACATATTTTGATATCCTCTTTTTTTTCTAGGAAATCCTCGTTTAGTCATTTTTATTATGAAATCACATAACTCATTCTCTTCAGCTTTATTGAGTACTGGATCTGGTCCAGACTTAAACTTAGTGTCAGGATTTTTCATTTTAAATTGTATGCTACTTCTTGGCACATTATATTTTTTAGCCGCCTGTCGAACCGAACCTTCGTTATTTTCAACAAATTTGAGCGCGTTGTCGATATCCTCTTTAGTATATTGTCGTTTTTTCATCATTTTACAACAATCTGAAGAACAAAAAAGAAACAATCAGTAACTGGCCACCTATGCCAGTTTCTAATTAATGTTCATATATGCTATTAATATTTTGTTTTTAAATATTATACCTTATTATCATAGTATATATACGACTCATTTTTAACGATATTCCAACGTTAGGCTTTTAACTAGTAACTGGCATAGGTGGCCAGTAAAATAAAATAGGTTAAAATAGAAACTAGTAACTAGCCACCCCCTCAATCTCGGCGTACAATAGATGCTGGAAAAGAAAAGCTTTTAATTATTGTTTCTTACCATTCGTTCAATCAAAACACCACAATTCGTAAAACGTTCACTACTTAAATCACTCAAAAGTCTGTTTTAAACGCAACAATTTCGTTAAAATTCGGTTAACGATCAGCCACTTTTTTTTTTCTCTTATATTTTGGCTCCACACATAGTGTATTTAGCCAGTGTCAAGTATTGTAGTTTTTCATCGTATTATGAAATATTTCATGTAAAGTCAAGTCTTAGTCACAGTCAGTCAGGGTAGTCATAGTCCAGTCTAAGTCAGGTAGTCATAATCCAGTCTAAGTCATGCCCTAGTAAAGTAGTGGCAACTTTACTAGAGGCTTCTATGGAATTTTGGAAGCAACACGAAAAATCACGTTTCACTACATTATATCACTTGCCCACACTTATACTCGTAATTCAGCACCTAATGCGTAAAATGCCACTAATTTTAAACATTAACACTAGAAAAAGCATAAGTTTTGTGAAATAATACAATGCAACGACGTGAACTTTTTCACGTTCCCGCCAAAACCGATCAGCCACTTACACCGAGGCATGCACGCTGAATGTCAAAAAATAACCGCTAATTTTGGCGCTAGTTGCCATACTGTATAAAACTTGAACTAATATTCAAGCTTTTAAACAAGTTAATGACTATCTATGCTCACAGATGGCGTTTGATACACATAACTCTTATTTAATCCAAATGTACCTACCTGTGTGTATGTATGTACCTAGTGGCCAGTTAGTAATAGCGGCCAGTTATACCAAGTTTTACCCTAGATACATTTATTAAACTTTTAAATTAAAACTTAAAAAAACTAGCATTTCTAGTTTTTGAGCTAACAAACGTTTGCGCCGGTCATTGAAAATGTATCCAGCTTTGGAAAAAATCCTTTCGCACGGAACAAAATTGTGCGAAATATTTTTGCCAGCACTGGATACACTGTAGAATGTTGCTTCCACCATATAACTGGATCATTCCATTTGCCATCATGTGACTGTCTCGGTAACATTTCGTCGTCCAAGTATAATTGAAGTTCTCTTATGGCCTTCGCTAGGGGTGTACCAGGAGTGCGCGTCTCTTTTAGCATTAAATCCAGTTTATTGATAACGCTTGTTTTTGTAGTTCTCTCTCCTAAATGCGTATTGTTATCTGATGCTACTCTGCCTCGTAAATCTGTGTCAATAATTTCAATCATTAGATCTTGGCAATGTCTCTTAATTGCCTGTTTGTTGGAATCATTTCTGAAAGTCACTAATATTTTTTTTTTATGTTAAGAGCGACAAACAAGCATACGGCCCGCCTGATGGAAAGCGGTAACCGCAGCCTATGGACATCTGCAACACTAGGGGCGTAGTTGACGCGTTGCCAGCTCAGTAAGGCTTTTTTTGATACCCTTTGAATTTGAACCGAAGGTCCAGTAAAGTACACAGTCCAAGCGTTTTACTTATTTCTATATTTTGAAGTCTTCTTTCTAGACCACCCTTAAATTTGAGAAGTACGTCCTGAGTCACATCGATCAAGAATTCTTCATTCTGAAGAAGATCATTGCACACATCCAGTAGGCAATTAGCAAGGACAATTGCTACTCCACCGGTTAGGTATTTTTCGCTGCTGATTGTGCTAGTCACTTCTCCAAAAGGTGCCAAGACGTGCACTATCCTGCCAAGCGTTTGCCACTCTTCTGATATGATAGGCCAATCTCGATTAATCACCACTATAGTAGCTTTAACGGCCTCTGTCAACTCTACTAGGCGCCTCAACATAAAATACGTAGAGTTTTCCATCTGGTCCAAGCATGAGTCATAACAGTTCTCAGCGCTCACTGGAAGATGATTTATGAGCTTTTCCGCTTCACCCCTCAATTTAGATTTCAGGTGTTGTGAATCATCTCGAAGAATAAATCTCTAAAAGGGATCCAGTTGTTGTAAGCTCCATTGAACTCTGGTAACTCTATTCTTGGTGTTGTTTTTTCTTAATGAGATGTTTTGAAGATTCTTCTGTTCAAATCTTCTTTCAGGCCGTCGTACACTTGCTCCCAATGATAGAACTTTTCCTTTTAATTCCTGTCGCTACCTTGTAGTAAGTAGCTTAGTTCTCAGTGGATCTTGTCGATGGATTCCCACTTTGGTTGTAGAATGTTAAGTTGATCTTGAAGCTGCCACTTATCCTTCAGGTCATCCTGATTTATTTTGGAGACTGCTCGCATCAAGGCGTTGAAGTTACACATCTGATTGCGGAATAGGATGGATAAGTGTTTATCCGTATTTAATTGATTGTCTCGTCTTCATTATTTAGAGCTTTATTAGTAGTGTTGTCGTCGATGAGTATTATACACATTTTATTTATGGCCCTCCTCATAGTGCCTTTTGTAGTAAGAACATCGGCGACTCTGCGAATCCCATCTGATGCAGGGTATAATTGGCTTATGCGGGCAAGTCGCCATTGTAGCGGAGGGAGATTGTCTTCTTTAAGTATTACTAGGTCACCGACGTAAAGTTCTCGCTGCTTCGTCTTCCATTTAGTCCGCTGCTGGAGCTCTGTTATGAATTCTCGTGTCTTAGCTTCTCTATAAGTTGATATCGGTTGGGGTGCTTTGATGTAATTGGCTGTGACGGCACCGAAGTAAGCGGCCGCCCAATCAGAAAGTGCCCTGGAGTTAATGGAGAAGGATCGTTTGGATCGGAGGACAGCGGGGTTAGCGGACGGGAATTCAATATAGCTTCAATCTGCGTAAAAAGGGTTGCGAGCTCCTCAAATGTTAGGGAAGCATTGCCTGCTACGCGGCGTAAGTGATGTTTGGCCGACTTGACGCCGGCCTCCCATATGCCACCAAAGTGTGGTGAATATGCAGGACTGGAGACAAATTGAAAGCCTTCATTAGCAGCATGATTACGAATAGACTCGCAACTGGAACTGGATGGAATTTTACTCATTTCGTTGTTTGCTCCTTTAAAATTAGAGCCATTATCACAAAAAATTGAATTAGGCTTACCTCTTCTAGATACAAATCGTCGCAAAGATAAAATAAATGCCTCAGTACTTAAGTCACTAACTAATTCCAAATGTAATGCTTTGGTTGAGAGACAAATAAATAAACATAGGTAGAATTTCGAAATGCGGTTGCCTTTTCCCTTGCGACTAGAGATCATGAACGGTGCGGCAAAATCGACGCCACACGAGTAGAAAGGGAACGATGAGTCACATCTCTCAGCAAGTAGGTTGCCCATCAAGGGCTGCAACGTTTGTCCACGTAAATGAATACAAATCATACACTGCTTGGATGTGGTGCGCGCCAAATGCCTGCCACCGATAGGCCAAAAGGTATCTCTTATCGATGCAAGTAGATGCTGAGGACCAGAATGAAATAAGCGTTCATGTTCGCTTTTAAATAATAGTTTCGTAAAGTGGTGTTTCGAATCCAAAATCAAAAGGTGTTTTTATCGTAGCTAAAATCTGAGTTTTGAATTCGACCACCAGCTCTTAACAAACCGTTAGAATCTAGAAAACAGTTCAAAGACAATAGTTTGCTTTTATGATTTAGGGGTTGGTTGTTGGATATTAATTTAATTTCTTCATTGAAGCTATGTAATTGACTATATTTGACCAGCATTTGTAAGGAATTATTTAACTCGTTAACATCCAAAGGCCCAGTAACCCGCGAGTTATTGTTTTGCAGTTTGTTATGAATCGTAATACATACGCATAAACTCTCTTCATTTTATTTAAGTTAGAATAATTTACAAATGGGATACATGAAACATGGCATTTAATAGGATTTTTTATTTCAGGTAAGTTAGTAGGTATGTGTGTGTGCATTTGCTTAGGCCATGCAGATGGATCACATGCGAGGAACGAAGGCCCTTCCCACCAAAGGGATGAAGACTGAAGCTGTTTAGGACTTATACCTCTAGAAGCCATGTCCGCTGGGTTTTGATCAGTGGTAACATGACAAAACGTAAACCCATCAGCGAGCTCATAATTTATCTCATTCACACGGTTGCACACAAAAACTTTAAGGTCCTTTGGCGGCGTTTTTACCCATCCTAATACGACTGTAGAATCGGTCCATAAGTATTTTTGATTCACATCACATCGTAGCGACTGCAGCACCTTTGAGCATAGACGAGCACCTAACAAGGCACCACAAAACTCCAACCTCGGTATCGTAGTTTTGTAGATTGTCGGATCCGGTTCAGGGATTATGGGGTCTGCCTCCTTTACTGTGGGCCGGAATTCAAATTCCGTCTCAACCATCTTCTGTTGAAAGCTTTACTTAGGTCTAGATTCAGTTTTGGTGGTTTCCACGATGACATTCATTGTTCCTCGACAAATTCCAATTGACAAAGACACAATTGGTGCGAATATGTACGTCTTCATTTTACGAGTGAACAGATTGAAAAATCCAAAGAGTTGTTGTTCGAGTCGGTGTGTTGATAAAGCCAAGAAACGTAAAAATAAAGGCAAACAGCAGCGAGATCTGTTTCCGATTTTCGTGGCAAGAGATCAGGGCCTCGTTTTATAAAGCTACAAGTACAAGCTAACAATTGTAGCAGCTACAAGAACAAGTAACTACAAGTTACTACCCAAGTAGCACATTAGTGAATTTTGCAACTTATCTTACAGCTTTAAGTCCCAAATAAGTTGTTTAACAGTGTTTGATAAGACTCATAGCTTCAAACAGAACTCAATATTTGTATATGAGTTCTTAATGTCACTCGTAGTTGCTTATGAAAGGTTTTTGTTGCTACTTTGTTTCCTTTGGTGGCACAAAGCCGATTTTGTTACCTAAAGTGGCATACAGATTTTAATTTCCACCTATACAGAAGCAATAGTGGTATATAAGGCATCTAAATCACTTATATGCAACTCTTACATTTAAGCGCTAACGTACCTTTAGGTATTTGGCACTCCTAGTTCGTAATGAGTAGGTAATTGAATAGAGTAGAGTATCACATAGTCACATCACAGAGTATCACAGAGTAGAGTAGAGTATGCATATGTACGTGTATCAAAGAATTGTATTTGATGCTTTTTAATTTTAACTTCAAAATCATTCCTGCTAGGTGATCACGAAACTTCTATTACAATCTATAGAAACCCCAATTTGTTTGGATTTGACAGTTTCAATAAATGGTTTACGTGTATAATTACTAAGGAAGTTTTCCAAATTAGGAATTAAAATATTCTTGTTGCATTGCAATCAAAGTTCCATGATCACCTGATAGGTGTGCTCATTTCTGCACAATTCTGCTCATTTTATACCTTGGCTGATTTGGAAATGTTTGAGCTATTACTTCTCTCTGAAGGAGCGTCTGAGCATTTGTACGCTCTTTGCTACTTTTACGAGCGGGCTGCGAACCCCGGTTGTGAGCCTAGTTCAGTGCCAGTTACAATGGCTATTTGAGGATTGACCTCAGGGAGGGCAGTTCCTGTGATACAATCCTGCGAGGATAGATCATTGTAAGTTTGTTAAGACAAATTTTGCTCATTGCATGTGATAACATCCCGTGAGGATGGCTATTCAATTTAAGACAAACTTTACTTTAATTCACAGTATGTGATAGCATCCTGCGAGGATGGCTCATTGTAAGTTTTAAAAGACAAACTTTAAATCATAGTATGTGATAGCATCCTGCGAGGATGGCTCAGTGTAAGTTTGGAAAGATAAACTTTAATTCATAGTATGTGATAGCATCCTGCGAGGATGGCTCATTGTAAGTTTTAAACGACAAACTTTAATTCATAGTATGTGATAGCATCCTGCGAGGATGGCTCAGTGTAAGTTTGGAAAGATAAACTTTAATTCATAGTATGTGATAGCATCCTGCGAGGATGACTCATTGTAAGTTTTAAAAGACAAACTTTAATTCACAGTATGTGATAGCATCCTGCGAGGATGGTTTATTGTAAGTTTTAAAAGACAAACTTTGTTCATAGCATGTATGTATAACATCCAACGAGGATGGCCCCTTGTAGGATTTTAAAGGATAAACTTTGTTCATAGCATGTAATAACATCCCGCGAGGATGGATCATTGTAGGATTGAAAACGGCATACTTTGCTCATATCATGTGATTGCATCCCGCGAGCATGGCTCATCGTAATTGGTAAATTTGTAAATGACAAATTTTGTTCATAGCAGTAACAAATATCCAGTTCCATGCGATGGAACGACAGGCTTTTGATTGCAAGTCGCTATAGGTGGAATTCTGTCTACCGTAGTGTAACACGCAATCTGCCAAAACATCTATACAATCCATTATTATGGTGATCAGTGTCAGAGAGACTTAATGGTATCTTGGTTCTGATATAACTCTTAATATTTTATAATTATTATTATATAGGTTAGGTGACGAAAGGTGTCATATTTATATACCTCCTCGACTGATGTTTGAACAAGAACACTACCCAGTCACTGAGATCGGTTAATATTTTTACGTAGTCAAATGCTGACGTTTTGCATAGGGAGGGACAATTCAACATTATAAATAATTCATAATGACTATGACTGTCACTCTTAGGATTACGAAATTATCTTCAAAATCGATATCCTCTAGTATAACTTGAGATGACATGACATGCATTATCTATAAAACCTACCGAGGTACTTGTAGTAAGGAAATAAGAAAATTGTTATAAAGCTCACCCCTGCTTCGTATGGCTGGAACGCTTGTAATTCTGTGGCTGGAACCTTCGCCTCTGTTTGTTGCCTGAGGACGACAAACCTGAAGAGCTGCTGTCGCTGCTGCTGCAGCTAGATCTGCTTCGGTGCCGCTCTTTAGCAGGGCTTGAATGGCAGCCTGCTTTCGTTATCCGTGTGCTCTGTAACTTCAAGTCCATAATAAAACTACTGTAAGCACTAGGAAAGATATATACACTGGCTATTTAAAATTTAAACTGTAAGTGTCGAACGGCAAAAGCCGTTTAAGCATAATGTAATTGGTTTACTTACCAAGTGTGGGTACCACTTACTTTTACAATTTACTCACATATTCACTTTCACTATAATATAATTAAATAATAATGTGAAGTAAAGCATATAGAAAATACACTTAATAACTTTGCAACTCACGCAGAGCCAGAGCTGCTGCGCACAAGTTGCTACGACGGGAACTCAAACGCCAATGATCCAATATGGCGCTGCACTTTTCCAAGTAAACTAAAATGCTGTGCATCCGCCAGGTGGCGCCACTTTACAGGAAACGAGGTATAAAAGTACGGAAAAACTGACAGGAAATCGACGGAAACGGAAATGCTATTCTCAATATAAGGTTCCAGTAACGGTACAGTTATTTAATTATGAATTAATTGGCTAGCCTCCCTGTATAGCATTAAAAACTTAGCATTAGGATATGCTAAATTATTGTTTTTTAACATTTTGTACTCTCTTTGGTGTATATACGCGTGAATGTCTTCAACAGAGCTGCTTGTATAAGTTTGCAAGCAACTCTTACATTTAACTGCCTTTGACATTTTTCTGCATATAAATCCAGCAGTATAGGCGGAGCATTGCAATTTAACTTTTTCCAAGATTACTTCATCTTTCGAAATAGATCCACTTGGAATTGGACGTTTCTGTGAAGTAGATGGGCAAGAACTTATATTTGGCGACTGGTTTTCTTTATTCTCATCTTTTTCTTTAAAAAGGAAATTTACATTTATTAATGTTTCCCCGTCATCCTCTGTTAGGGTTACGGCCCTCGCAGCAGAGTGTGGAAGTGGCGGCAATAAATAACATCTAAATATTGGAGTAGAGAATAAAAGATAAATAGCAAAACAACTCTGTATATGCTGTAAAGTTTTCTATTAAAGTTGACGTACATAGGCAGGTATCAAAAGTAGACAGAGAACATAAATTATTTTTAATTTAAATAATACTATCAAAAAGGCTTTACTAACATCCTCTTCACAGTTTGAGAATTTTGAGTGAGGACTCAAAAAATTTGTAAGAGCCAGGGACTTGAATGCGTATATAAATGTGTTTGCATCTGGATTATTATTTCTGTAATTAATTTGACTTGACCGTTATTCGAAGCTTATTTAATTGAGATAGGCACTACATTTCCCGCCTTACTATCTCCATCTCTTTCTATCCTATATATATCTTGTTCTCTCTCTGACGTCAGTTCCACCTGGCAGTGGGGGCAAATCGAGAATTGAGTTTGGCCATTTTAATTCTTCATTGGCGTCTTGTTTCCCGCCGTGTTCGGACATTACCTGACAGTCCGACACTTTCCACAAGACAACCAGAGCTACATTGCAGTTCTGCTTATATAGTGGTAAAAACTAAGGTTTGCAATCGTGAAATCCAAGTAAGTGAAATTCTTGTTTGAAATACTGTGCATCTACCCACATCATTGGACTAGATCAAAAATATTTTTTGAAAAAGTTTTGCTTAACGGTTTTACGTTCGTGAAATATTAACTCGGAAGAGATTTTTATTTTTGAATTATATTCTATCTACCCACAGTTAATCCAGTCAGTCAGTTCATTGAATTTGGAATAACCTTACATTGTTCTTCAGCATGGACGGAACAAATAATATTAGTAATGAAGTGGTTGCGAGCCCTCCTAAATCACCAAACCAACGAGTGCGCCGGAACAGTACCTCGAGCGATAGTAGCAGCAGTTCAAGCAGTAGCAGCTCCTCGTCTAGTTCAAGGCCCCCAAACCGACATCGTAAAGAAGGGGGCAAACGAAAACGGCGTTCTGGACGTAAGAACAAGTTTGCTGCCCAGGTGAGTGAAAATCACGAGCGGGTTGCTTGCCGAAGTAATTGTGGCGTGAGTACCAATACTAATACCAACTTTGATAATGACGCTATTTCATTAATGTCCTGTGCTAGTGAACATTCTTATGAACAGTTTCACAATGATGAGTCAGACAATTTTAGACATTGCGGTAATAACGAGTTTACCCTCGAGTTCGAAACTAAATTAAAAGAACCTTCAATTCCGAAAACTTCAGAAGCATATTTAAAAATGTTAAGTGAGCTTCAGCATTTAGATAAAAGCGACTGGAATGAAATCAGATACTCTGAAACCCAAAAGGCTTACAATCACTCGCCAGGCTTTACAGACATTGAAATAAACGAAGAAGTAAAATCCTACGACTCTTCTCGTCATCTCATTCACTCCGATAAAGCCTTTGCAGCATTGACTATGTGTGTTCTAAAGCAAAAAGAGATTCTACAAAAGGCCTTGCGAGACCTCTTGACGTGGGCGAAAGATGGTGTCTCTAAATTATGAGAACTTGCATCGAAAAGTTAGCGACGTTTTCTCCACAGGTGATTTTCACAAAAGTTCTTCAGATTTATTACAGATAATCTGTGGCCACCGTGCGGAGATAATCCAAATGCGAAGAGACTGTGTCACAAAACAGGCGAGAGACCCACTAATTAAGGCGAATCTACGCAAGATTCCACCAACTCCTACCAATCTCTTCAATGCAGAAAAATTTACTGCCGCAGTGGAAAAAGCTGGTGGCGTAAGAAAATGCTTTTGGCCGGCACAAAAAGCTAACAACACTACTGCCTCGCAGGCGGATTCTGAAAAATTCAGCGGCCCCTCGCAGGGGTCCGCATCACACTCCAAACCCTCGCAGGGTTTTTCTGAGGCATGCCACTGCCATCACAACCATGCACAAAATACACGGTGCGCTAACAATAATCCACCTCCGCAAGGTGGTTGTAACGCTCAAGCTCACAATTCGCAGTGTAATTCGGTCGCACCGAATAAGCGTAATAACTATCGCAATACATTTCGAGGCAACTCGTCCCGACCACCTGCAAGACAGCAAAATCAGACGAACTATGGGCGCAAGCGTACATCGTCTCCGCCGCGCCAAAACAACGATAATAAACGGCGCAAGTTCTGACTCTATGGCGTTCAGAGCGTGCCGTCTAGTACAGTTTCGAGATCAATGGGAACAACTACAAGCGCCAGCTTACATTCTAAAAATAATATCAGGGTATCGCATACCGTTTTGTTAAAGGCCCCCGCTTGTATTCCTTCATGCTCTCGGTACCAACTTACATGTGCCAGAATCAAGCAAAATTACAGAGGCTATAAACAAAATGAAAGAACAGGAAGTTCTGGAACCAGCTGTTGTCTCACCAAGCTTCCTGTCGTCTATGTTTCTAGTTCCGAAAAGCGACGGCTCGGCTCGCCCAATTTTCAACCAAAAATCACTCAACCGTTACACCATAACGAACCATTTCAAACTGATAAACGTACATGGCATACCAGACTTCCTACAACCGAAGGATTAGATGTGCAAAATCTATCTTTCGCAAGCTTACTTCCATCTTCGTGTGGCTCGCAGCCACAGAACGTTTCTGCAGGGTTACTCTTGACACTCGATTTCAATCGTAATTTGGGATTTGGAACGAAATCGTAGCATTTGGTACTCTTGAATTCGATACTAGCGCACGATTGGAATCTTTGTCCGTGGAATTTTACGGAACTAAATGGAATCGACTCATTTCTACACCATCCGCTTTTTCGGTACTCTTGACGCGATTTGACAATGGCAAATTGAGTTTGAAGTAGAGTTTGCGATAGAATTTTCAGACCTTTCAAAAGTTAACTTTTTTGCGTTCGAGTGTGTTGTGTTAAGTGGTTTCGGAAGCAATTGGGAAGTAAAATGGCACGTTTAGCTCTTATTTTTGATATTTTGGACAATGCACATAGAGAAGATCTAAGGCAACGTCGACCGTCGAAACCTAAGAAGAATGGTGCGATACACTGAGAAAGCTTTTGCCATGAACGACAACGAGTTTAAGAAATGTTACAGAGTGACGAAAGACCTTTTTGAGGTCACATGTGGCGATTTAGAGCCTCTGATGGCAAAGCCTACTCGTCGTAGTGACATGTCCTCGAGATACGAGGTTTGTAAATATAGGTGGTAGTTCTTTCATGCGTGGTGTTTTTACGAGAAGTCTCTCTCCTCCAACTTTTTGAACTTGTAGGCCTGTTTTAATAGTTGCCTTACATAGCATCACAGAATTGGTAATTTCTGTCGTCCCATTTCTTTTTTGTCTCGTATTTGCCATGGGCGGACCGCAACAGACCTTTTGCTATCCCTGGATTGTCCCCAAGGAAATCCGCTAGAGCCTCCAGCTGCTGGTAGATTGGCCTACTCATAATCTTTCCTGTTAGAACGGACGAATATCTCCAACCAAATACTTCAAATCTTGAAAACAAGACCGCTAAACAACAGCTGGAGCGGAGTTTTGGCGGGAACGCGGAAAAGTTCACGTCGGTGCATTGTATTATTTTACAAAACTTATGCTTTTTCCAGTGTTAATGTTTAAAATTGGTGGTGTTTTACGCATTAAGTGCTGAATTACGAGCATGAGTGTGGGCAAGTGATATAATGTAGTGAAACGTGGTTTTTCGTATTGCTTCCAAAATTCCATAGAAGCCTCTAGTAAAGTTGCCACCACTTTACTAGGGCATGCCTTAGACTGGATTATGACTTAGACTAGACTATGACTACTCTGACTGTGACTATGACTTGACTTTAAGTGAAAATTTCCATAATACGATGAAAAATTACAAAACTTGACACTGGCTAAATACACTATGTGTGGAGCCAAAATATAAAAAAAAAAACAGCTGGAGCACACAGAACATTGATACTAGTTTTTTTTTCTAGACAACCATGATGTCAATAATGACATTATTCATTCAGCCGTTCTTGATATTATTCGTCGGTAAATAACCGCTTTTATTTCTTTGAAAGTGACTAAATATCATCAAAAGTGAAGGTTTTATGGTAATATATTTTTTATCACTGTTATTAATAAGGTTTTTACATGTTTTCCACAAATTTTGGTATTAATATTTTCTATTATGTGTGCATGGCAACACTTACATAGTGTTGTACTTTTATGGGTCACAATATTAAGTCGATTGCATTTCCGATTTCAATTTCGATCTCGATTTTGTTGAAGAGTACCAAATTGTTTAACATTGGAATTGAGATTGGTTCGGATTAGAATTAGAGTGAAATTGGGATTGGATTCAAGAGTAACCCTGCTGCGCTTAATTTATCGCAACGAATTACTGGAAATGACTTTAGTTGTTCACCAAGACGAAATAACCCTTCAGAGCTACGTACGCACTGTTGTCAATACACTGGAGACATGAGGTTAGCTGTGTTCGGGAAAATAGAGAACAAAACAAAGTTTTAAATTACCATTTTACTAGGTGGTAGGACTTTTCTGCAAAGTTCGTCTAGGTAGGTACCACCGCTTTGCCAGTTATTCTGCCGCCAAGCAGTAGTGTGCAAGCACTACTGTGTTCCGGTTTGAAGGGCATTGTAGCTAGTGAAATTACTGGGCAAATGAGACTTTATGATCTGATCACTCAGTCTAGTAATCTGATTATTAGACTGGGTGATGTCTCAGGATGACGTGCGCAGTGCAGTGTCGCGCGAAACTATTGTTTTAAAGTTCCGGGTGACACTGCAACTGTTATGGGCGGCCGTGTCACTTAACATCAGGTGAACGACTAGCTCGTCACGTCATTCAATCACATAAAAAACCATATTTAATGGTCTTAGGACAATGAAGTCTTATATTACGTTGCTGCTATACAAAAGGACGTAGGTGTAGTCGCGAGTCGAGTTAGATGGCAAGTGGCCGCGATGCGGGGGTGAGGCAGGCGCCACGCTGTCTCCGGCTGTGTGCTGTGTCCTGTCTGTCTGCGGTGAGCCGGCCGTCGTGTGACGATTAGCGCCAGGGATTGGTCCCCGCACCACTGACGTCATCTACTGCGCGCCCGTTGGTCAGAATGGTCTTGAGTTTTTCGTGGTATGCGTGGAATGTGGGCGCGCGGCGGTCGAGGCTTCGACATACTCCCGGCGTTGAAAGATTCGAAGTAGCTTTCAAGTGGTGTTGCCTTCTTGGCATGTAGGAAGCAGACACAGGCGATTGATGGCTCGCCGTACTAGGCCGTTGGCTGTCGTCACATCACAGACTCTTGGAATGTTGTCGGGGCCGGGAACAAGCGGCTGACTCGACCTAGCCGCCACCGTAGGGGCGGGCGGGGTATTGTCTTCCTTGATAAGTACAAGGTCATCGAGTTTCAGCTGCTTACATTTGACGCGCCATTTTGTCCTCTGCACTGAGAAAAATTTCATCCTTTACCTTCCGAATTTTACCTTTTAAAACCGATTCCTTCCATAATTGGGTCCTTTCCTTCCACCGATTACCTTCCGAATCGGGGAACTGCTAAATTCCTACCGAAATTTAGAAGGTAATGAATTTTATCCGTCTAATACAGAAGAACATAAAGGAAGGAAATTTGTTGGAAGGAATTAACCAAGAAGGAAATTCCTTCCAGCGAAATACTCCTACTAAATAAGGATGGATTATAATAATTCCTCCCAAATATATCCTTCTAAAATAGTGGGCATTATTCGATGGGAAAATATCCACCACTATTCCACCGGAAACAAAAGGATTAGCCGGATGGCTTAGAAGGAATTACCTTCCAAATTAGATATTAATGTCCTTCCGAATTCAAATCCAAAGGTGTCGGAAGGAAAACGCAGCTAACCTCCCGATGTTGAAGGATATTTACCCTCTTAACTAGTGGGAAATAAAGTGACATTACTGTTCCATCAAAAACGAACGGATTGGAAAGGCTCGCTGGAAGGAATTACCATCCAAATTAGATGTTTCACATTTGGAGGGAACAGCACAAGAAACATCCTTCCGAATTAAATGTTAATGTCCTTTCGAATTTTTTGGAACTCTCAGGTAGGAAAAGTGTCGGAAGGAAAACGCAGCTAACCCCCCGATATTTAAGGATATTTACCCTCTTAAGTAGTTGGAAATTAAGTGACATTACTATTCCATCAAAAACGAAAAGATTAAAAAGGCTCGCTTGAAGAAATTACCATCCAAATGAGATGTCCCACTTTTGGAGGGAACAGCACAAGAAACATCCTTCCAAATCAGATGTTAATGTTCTTCCAAATTTATTGGAACTCTTAGGTAGGAAAGTTGTCGGATGGAAAACACAGGTAAACCCCCCGATATTGAAGGATATTTACCCTCTTAACTAGTGGAAAATTAAGTGACATTACTATTCCATCAGAAGCGAAAGGATTAGACAGGCTTGCTGGCAGGAATTACCATCCAAATTCGATGTATCATATTTGGAGGGAATAACACAAGCACAAGGAACATCCTTCTAAATCAATTATAATTTTTCGGTAGGAACAGTGTTAGAAGGAAAATGCATATTTACCTTCTAATATTGAAGGATATTTACCCTCTTAACTAGTAGGGAATAAAGGGGCACTACTTTTCTATCAGAAACGAAAGGATTAGACAGGCTTGCTGGAAAGAGTTACCATCCAAATTAGATGTTCATCATATTTGGAGGGATTAACGCAAGAAATATCCTTCTAAATTAGGTGATAATATCCTTCCAAATCAATTATATTTATGATAGGAACAGTGTCAGAAAGAAAACGCATATTTATCCTCCAAAATTAAAGGATATTTACCCTCTTAACTAGTGGGAAATAAAGTGACATTACTGTTCCATCAGAAGCGAACAGATTAGACAGGCTCGCTGGAAGGAATTACCATCCAAATTAGAGGTATCATACTTGGAGGGAAAACAACAAATACTAAAAAACAGAATAAAATAAATATTTAAGGGGGCTCCCATACAAGCGTGATTTTTTAAACGTTTTTAAGTGTTTTTCATATTTCAAAAACGGTAATAGATACAAGCTTCAAACTTGGCACGATTATAATGCTCACTCTGTGTAGTATAACAACAAATACTTCAAACCGGCAAATGCGAGTTGGGCTCGTGCTAAAAGTCTCGTTCGATCACCGAAGTTAAGCAACGTCGGGCGCTGTCAGTTATACCTGGATGGGTGACCGCCTGGGAAAGTCGCGTTATGTTGTTTATGTTTTTTTTGCAGTGTATTTCTACTCCCGAACTGAAACTCGATCCTTTTGTGGTACAGAACCCTTGGTGCGCGAGTCCGACTCGTACTTGGTCGGTTCTTTTCTTCACCAAGATATTTAGCTGATACAGTCGCTTTTTGAATCCTTTTTTAAAACAATCCTTCTGAACTTTCCTTCCGAATTCCATTCTGTAATTTTGCTTGCATCGAAGTGTTGCCAGCTTGTCAGACACATTTCTGGTAGTTTGATAACTATTGTCAACACGACGCGTATTCTTCCATTGTGACGATCCACATTAAAATCAAAACATAACAGAAAAATAGATCATTTGTGATCAAATAGGTTTCATCAATTATTTAAGTTCCTACCTAATAAATCGTTTTGATAGGTACTTACCTATTAATCTGTTGACAAATATATAAAAGTAATTTATGTGGATGGAAAATTAAAACACTAAGCATTGCCACGACACAGGCTTCTGTAGCCACGTTAGATTATTTCCCTATGTAGGTAATATAAATAGGATAGACCCTAGCTCTGTATTGTACCATAGGTTAATAAGTAATTAGTTTAGGTTGTACTATATTTATTCTGTGGTTTAGGTAGCTAGCGCCATTTATCATTGAATGACATTGATGCAAAATATGCGTTTTGCACTTATTTTCTAGTGAAAATGTACGCTTACCTAAAATATCAAAAGCTTTTTTGCTTGATATACCTACTTACTTAAGTACTTACACCTTTTTTCCATTTCAGTATTGTTTTGCAATTGCCATTCTATCTTGTTATAAGACTAGCAACAGAACCAAGAAACTTTAAGATGCGACACAAGTGCTATGTGAACAAATTATAGAAATAATGCAATTTACCTACTCTATTGCCTATGTAAATTCATATTAAAATAACTACAACTTTTAGAAGTGACACGGCCCGTCGTCGTCGTCCGTGATTATCTTTCCTTAAAATATGTACATCTGTTTTAAGAATGCATTGGCAACACTGGGCGGAGCGGGCGGCCGGCGTGCGTGGGGGTGGTCAACTAGTCACTTGGTCAGTCAGTGAATCAGTGGTCGGTTGGCTGGTGGGTCAGCCCTATCAGTGCAGTGGCGCGTTCTCGTGCGTGAGAGCAAGCGGCAATTCCAGTGACTGTGTTATGTGAACCTCTCGTGTGTTAATTCGAACTATCGGTGCTGTGTTCCCTAGTCTGAGGTGCTCAGCTGTGCTGTTCATTAATATCGTTGGACCGATCGAGCTTTTTGGGTCTTTAAATTATTTATTTTTTTTAGATCAAGCGGTCTGGCGCTGGCACCAATCGAACTACGCACTAACTTTGGAACGTCGCATTGGAAATTGATTAAAACAGTGGTGAACCAGATTTCTTACAACCAGATTTCATATAAATAATGTGACATAATAATATAATATTATGACAATAATACAAATTGTTTTTTTATGGCCTGTTTTCAGAAAATAATTTAGTTAAAGTTCAATAATTGTGTCAGTAAAAGTAAGGTTAAAAATTTAAATAAACCCTTTCATTTATTTATTTTGTTTTTGTTAATATTTCATTTTTATATCCCTTCAGCGCTGACATATGCATTTCTTTTTAATTTCAGAAGTGTATACTTCCTTCATATTCCTCGGTTCATAATACCACGTATATACTGGGTGGCGCAAAAGTAAAGACCCTATTTGGTTCAGCTATAACATTTTTTCTAAATTAGAAAACTAGATTTAGGTTTTTTTAAATGTATATTTGTGCCATTAAATTTCGTACCATTAGGATTTAAAGATGATGTCTTTTAAATGGTGACCTCCAGAGTTGATACACATTTGAGCCCTATTTATGACATTTTGCATAACTTGCCGTAACACTTCCTGCGATATGTTCGTTATTTCTTGACGAATGTTTTCTTTTAGAGCTGCGAGAGTCTGTGGCTTGTTCACATACACCCGAGATTTCAAAAAACCCCAAAGAAAGAAGTCTGGACTGGTCAGATCGGGTGATCTTGCAGGCCAAGGCAAATCGCCAAAACGAGAGATAACTCGGCTTGGAAAAGCGTCCCTCACTAAGTCCATAGTGTCGCGCGCTGTGTGTGCCGTAGCGCCGTCTTGTTGAAACCAGATGTGCTCCAGCCCCAATTCGTCCAAACTGGGTATCAAAAACTCACGTAACATGGTTCTGTAGCGTTCTCCAGTGACAGTTATCGCATTGCCTCCAGCGTCTTCGAAAAAATAGGGTCCGATCACTCTGTCAACACAGATGCCACACCATACAGTAACTTTTAGTGGGTGTAGAGGTGTTTCTTGAATAATGCGCGGATTATCAGTGCCCCAGAACCGAGTATTCTGCTTATTGACATGCCCTGAGAGATGGAAATGCGCTTCGTCACTCATAACCAATTTTGAAGGAAAATCATCTTGCAAAATGTCATAAATAGGGCTCAAATGTGTATCAACTCTGGAGGTCACCATTTAAAAGACATCATCTTTAAATCCTAATGGTACGAAATTTAATGGCACAAATATACATTTAAAAAAACCTAAATCTAGTTTTCTAATTTAGAAAAAATGTTATAGCTGAACCAAATAGGGTCTTTACTTTTGCGCCACCCAGTAGAAGCTAAATACCGAAGATAACTGGGTAATTGGATGATATCACACCAAGGCGATTCAAAGATTTTCCTCCCAGTTTATGAATTACCTAACTACGACGGAGGAAGAACGATGGCTAAATGAGCATTATTATACTTCCAATTTAGATGTGCATCTTCTGAGAATCACAGTGACCCCTTAATCTAGAAGAATAATACTAAAGGTAATTAATTGGGCTAATGCCCAATTAATTACCTTTAGTATTATTCTAGTGTTATAGTTATAGTGTTTTATAAATTAGAAGTCAAATACTGGAATTACCTTTCTATTAATACCACAATTAGCTTCGATATTAACCTTTTAAATTAGGGGGTTCACTGTGATTCGCAGGAGATACCACAACTAAGTTGGAATGATAATAATTCTGATAAATATAGCCACCGCTTTTCCTCCGTCGCAGTTAAGTATTTCATTAATTAGAAGTAAAATACTGAAATTACCTTTCTATTATATGCCGTGTGGTCCCGGTTACGAATAGGACCACCCCATCTCTTCCCGTGGGTGCCGTAGAAGGCGGCTAAGGGAATATCCAGGGAATGGGTCGCAGCGTTCCCCTCGGTCTTGGTGATAATCAATCTTCACCTACTGCGATCACCAAGCCGCCTGCCAAGCGTGGTGATTATGGCAAACCCCCCCCCCCCCCCCCCCCTAATGACAAGCACAAATAAAAACGGCCCCCAGTCCCCGGCAGCTCTGCTATCCCGTGGCTACGGTAGCGGCCACGGTAACGGCAGGGCAAGGGGTGCGAAGAATCCCCGGCAGACGCCCGGCTACCAACCCCAACGACGACCCCTGGCCCTGGCAACACATAACGTGCGCACACTGAAGGCTGACGAAAGGATGGTCGAGCTAGAGGCGGAGATGGGTAAGTTACGCTGGGATGTAATGGGATTGTCAGAAGTCCGAAGACAGGGACAGGACACGATAATCCTAAATTCCGGTAACTTATTCTTCTACCGGGAGGGAGACCAACTCTCCCAAGGGGGTGTCGGGTTTCTCGTCCGCAAGTCTCTCGTCAACAACGTGGTCAAAGTCGACAGTGTGTCGGCCAGGGTAGCGTACCTGGTACTCCGAATAACCAAACGGTATTCGTTGAAGGTTATACAGGTATACGCGCCGACGTCGGCACACTCAGACGATGAAGTAGAAGCTATGTATGAGGACATATCCGAAGCCATGCATACTTCCGAAACATACTTCACCGTTGTGATGGGAGACTTCAATGCGAAGTTGGGCACAAGGAATAGCGATGAGCTGAGAGTGGGGCCATTTGGATACGGGCAGCGGAACCCTCGAGGACAGAGGCTGGCTGACTTCATGGAGAAGGAGGAACTCTTTATGATGAACTCCTTCTACGAGAAGCGGCCATCCAGGAAGTGGACGTGGATAAGTCCCGACGGTTCCACTAAAAATGAGATAGACTTTATCATGACGACCAAGAAGCACATATTCGATGATGTCTCTGTGATCAGCAAGGTGAAAACCGGTAGCGATCACCGTATTGTTAGAGGCACATTGAATATCAATGTTAAGCTCGAAAGGTCATGTCTGGTGAAGTCTACGCTCCGTCCAAATCCTGTCCAAATCCAAAACCCCGAAGGCTTTCAGCTGGAACTCCAAAATCGCTTCCAGTGCCTAGCCGACTGTAACACAGTGGACGAGCTAAACGACGGGTTGGTGGAAACTGTCCAAGCTGTTGGATCGAAATTCTTTAAGACCCAACGCCGAAAGAAGACTCAAAAGCTCTCAGAAAAAACTCTTGAGCTAATGGCCGATCGGAGCGAAATGAAGCTGCAGTCTTCAGTTGATATGTCAGCCTACGGTGAACTCAATAGACGAATCTGGAGTTCCTTGCGACACGACTTGCGTGCTCTTAGTACTTCACGTATTGAGGCCGCAATTGAGCGGAACCAAGGCTCTAAAGTGTTCGCAAAGGATTCGTCTATTGGGCAACACCAAATGACAAAACTGAAGACCGAAAATGGTAGCGTCATTTCATCCAAGCCTGAGATTCTGAGAGAGATCGAGAACTTCTATGGACAGTTATACACCTCGACACGTAAGCCCGCTACTAACACAGCTCAGGACATCAGAGCCAAGTTAGTCCGACACTATACCGAAGATATCCCGGACGTCAGCCTGTACGAGATTAGAATGGCCCTCAAACAGCTTAAAAACAACAAGGCACCAGGTGAAGATGGAATTACGACCGAACTTCTGAGAGCGGGTGGTAGACCGGTACTTTTAGTCCTCCAGAAGTTATTTAATTCTGTCATCATTGAAGGTACAACGCCAGAGGCATGGCACAAGAGCGTGGTGGTGCTCTTCTTCAAAAAAGGCGATAACACCTTATTGAAGAACTATAGGCCCATCTCGCTCTTGAGTCATGTGTATAAGCTGTTTTCGAGAGTCATTACGAATCGTCTCGCACGCAGGTTTGATGAATTCCAGCCTCCCGAACAAGCCGGTTTCCGAAAAGGCTTTAGCACCATAGACCACATTCATACGCTGCGCCAGATTATACAGAAGACCGAAGAGTATAATCGGCCGTTATGCCTAGCGTTTGTGGACTATGAGAAAGCCTTCGATTCAATCGAGACTTGGGCGGTGCTGCAGTCCTTGCAGCGATGCCAAATTGACTATAGGTATATCGAAGTTTTGAAGTGTTTGTACAGTAAGGCCACTATGTCAGTCCGACTACAGGACCAGAGTACGGAACAAATTCCATTGCAAAGAGGCGTGAGACAGGGAGACGTTATTTCTCCGAAACTGTTCACAAACGCATTGGAGGATGTTTTCAAGCTCTTGGAGTGGAAAAGATCTGGCATCAACATAAATGGCGAGTACATCACTAACCTTCGTTTTGCCGATGATATAGTCATAATGGCGGAATCGCTCGAGGACCTTAGCACCATGCTCAACGACCTCAGTAGAGTCTCCCAGCAGGTTGGTCTTAAGATGAATATGGACAAGACAAAGATCATGTCTAATGCTCATGTTCCACCTATACCGGTAATTGTTGGGAACGATACTCTCGAAGTTGTCGACAAGTATGTCTACCTAGGACAGATTGTCCAATTAGGTAGGTCCAACTTCGACAAAGAGGTGGCGCGAAGAATCCAACTCGGCTGGGCAGCGTTCGGGAAGCTTCGTCCTATCTTTTCGTCCAAAATACCGCAGAGCCTGAAAACGAAAGTTTTCAATCAGTGTGTGTTGCCAGTGATGACTTATGGAACTGAGACATGGTCTCTTACTGTTGGCCTCATTAGTAAGCTCAAAGTCGCGCAGCGAGCTATGGAGCGAGCTATGCTCGGTGTTTCCCTGCGAGATAAGCTCCGGAACGAGGAGATCCGCAGGAGAACTAAAGTGACCGATATAGCTCTTAGAGTTAGTAAGTTGAAGTGGCAATGGGCAGGCCACATCGCTCGTAGAACTGACAACCGATGGGGAAGAAAGGTTCTCGAGTGGCGACCACGAACCGGAAGACGCAGCGTAGGCCGGCCCCCCACTCGGTGGACCGACGACCTGGTGAAAGCCGCGGGGAGCCGATGGATGCAGGAGGCGAGCAGCCGCTCAAGGTGGCGTGCTCTGGGGGAGGCCTATGTTCAGCAGTGGACGTCTTCAGGCTGTTAATGATGACCTTTCTATTATATCCGATTACCTTCGGTATTTATCTTCTGAAATGGGGGGAAAATGCATAAGCCTTCTGGGTTTTCCTTCGTATTAGGTAGGTAATATTATACCTTTACCTTCTAGAATTGGAAGGTCATTTATATTTACCGACCAAGTACGCCATCCAAATCTAGAAGGAAATTAACCCCGTTAACCTTCCAGAATATTACCGTCCTTTCATATTACCTTCTGTCTTAATTCAGCAGGAATAAATGGAAGGTAAGCATAGTAGAAGGAAACAAAGCTCTATGTCCTCCCAAAATTTACCGTTCTTTATTCACCTTCCAAAAAATTACCTTCCCTTTTGACTCAGTAGGAATTTCCGACCGAAATTCGGAAGGTACGTATAACCCACCAAAATAGAAGACAGACTTGGAAGGACATTGTTTGGAAGGAAACATTTGGACGGTAATAATTTTCAATTTTAGCCTTCCGAGTTGAAAGGTAAATTTCCTACTGAGTCAAAAGGGACGGTAATTCCTTCCATATTTCGGAAGGTCTTTTTTCTCAGTGTGTTGAAGCTCAGCGATGTACTCTGTTGACCACCTTTTCCAAAAGTGTTGTTTGATTTGGTCGAGGCGCTGGAATCTACCGATCAGAAAGTGAGCGGGGGTGAGGGTTTGGAAGTCGTTTGGTGATGAGCTCAGAGGACATAGGGGTCCGCTGTTGAGGATAGCTTCTATTTGTATAAATACAGAGGTGAGCTCCTCAAATGTCAAATGGGTTTGACTTAGGTTTTTATGTAGTAGGGATTTTGCTGACTTCACCCCGGCCTCTGCCAGACCGTTGAAGTGAGGGGCGTACGCAGGGGAGAAACAAAATTCAATGCCCTGACGAGCAGCAAAATCACAAATAGAGTTACTGTTTGATAACAAGAAATTATTAATCTCTTTGGCGGCGGCTACATAGTTGCCGCCGTTATCACAATGTATTTTGCTAGGTAGGCCTCTGCGAGAAATAAATCTTTTCAAGGTTAGTATGAATGCATCTTTTGTTAGTGCGCTTACCACTTCTAAATGCATACACTTATATCTAAAACATATAAATATACATAGATAGCATTTGGATATCTTACATCCTCGTCCCTTACGATCAGTGATCAAGAAGGGGCCAGCGAAATCAGTCGAAACGGTACTGAATGGGAAGTCAGGTTCAACCCGTTCTTTAGGTAAATCACCCATAATATTAGACAAGGTATGTCCCTTAAAGTGTTGGCAAACAAAACAATTTTTTGAAACTTCGCGAGCTATTCTTCATCCTCCTATAGGCCAGAACCTTTCTCTAATCGAAGCAAGGACGTGCTGCGGACCAGCATGTGGAAGACGATAGTGCTCGTGTGTGAAAATTAGTTTAGTCAAATAGTGATTCGATTTTAATAAAATTGGATGCTTTTTTTGTTGAGGGTAGTTGGATTTATTAAGTCGCCCTCCAACGAGAAGAATTCCTTCTTTGTTTAAGAATGGATTCAATAAACATAGAGGATCTTTAGACTTTAGTGGTTTATTTAATTGTAGGTGTTTTATTTCATTTGGAAATGAGTCATGTTGGGCGATTTTAATGAGGGCCATTAGCGCTTTCTCAAGCTGATAGACTTGTAGTGGGCCCGTTTGTTTGTTATTGGGATTTTTTGCAATTATGCATGAATCGAAAAACGTAAGCGTATGTTCTTTGAAGCGTTAATAGGGTGGAATGTTTTTTAAAGTCACAACTGAATGAGTCAGTTGAGTCTTCCGCCACCAAAGCGGGATTCGCTTTGATTTCCGGTAGTTGCACTTTGTGGGTAGGGGAGGCGGGCCAAAATGGCTCGCTTTGTTGAAGAAAAGACGGCCCATTCCACCAAAGGTCATTGTCCCTGACACTTTGAGGTTCAACACCTCTAGTGGCTAGATCTGAGGGATTCAGAGAACTCGGGACAAATTGCCATGAACTGGGATCGGTCAGTTCATGTATAGCGGCTATTCTGTTAGCTACAAAAGTTTTAGTTTTCTCGGCCGTTCGTATCCAGCCGAGAACGACCTGTGAATCTGACCAATAAACCTGTCGATTTATTTTAATATTGAGAGCCTTCATGGCTGCCGCGCTCAGCTGGGCACCGAGTAAGGCACCACATAGTTCAAGGCGGGGAATAGTGCTTTGTTTAATAGGAGCGACACGGGATTTGGCACATAATAGGCTTATTTGGGTTTGTCCCGATTTATCAGTGGATTTTAGGTATAGGCAGCTCGCATAGGCCGAAAGGGATGAGTCAACAAAACAGTGCATTTCTACATTTTGATAGTCGTGACTTGACGCGGAATAGTTAGGGTTGTCAAAGCATTTAGATTTTTAATAAAGTTTAGCCATGGTTTTTTAATTGCCTCTGGAACAGCTTCATTCCAATCAAGTTTGTCGGCCCACAATTTTTGAAGTAAGATTTTTGGCTTTATTGTGCACAAAGATAATAGACCTACACTGGAATTCATAGTCAAGTCGGGGGCTCCTCTAGGGGATGATTCAGGCGCTGAGTAGCGAATTCTAGTTTTATGCATTTCATAAACAAAAGTAACCCCTAATTTGACATTGTCAGGGGATGGATGCTGATTGTCCGAATTTCGTCAACCAAACGGTACCCTTGCTTGATAACGTGCTACTTTTTATTATTTTGTAAGTGTTGTGTTGTGATTTTCATAAATATGGAAGTAGATGGTGACTTGGATCTCATAAATGATGAATGACCGATGAAGCCTTGAATGAAATGCGAATTATATCAGTGCCGAAGCTATATATTCGTAATGTAAATACACAATAACTTGAACTTAATACAAACCAATTTTTTTTTACTACACATAACACTACAAGTTGATGTCCCTTACAACCTGTGTGAACTAATAAAGTTTTTTTTTATCTTATTAACTTTTCTATAAATAATAATTATAGTGTAAGATAATGAAAGTGAATTAAATTATGGATATAACGCGGGAACGGGCCTCTCGTAACCATGACAACCGTTCGTCCCACCTCGGGCCATGGTTACGAGAGGCCCGTTCCCGCGTTATATTATCTATCAAAATTCAAAAGCCGAGTCAAAATCATGTCAAAATGACAGCCGCGAAAATTTTCATAGATTGAAATGCACAGATTAGAGAAAAAATATGTATTGAACTGCCATTTAGTTAGGGGTCTCTCCAGAGATTGTTTATGAAAGTGTAAGAAGAACGATTCAACATTTAACCTCTACGTGAAAGTTGAATGATGGATTTTGGGGGTTTGTTCACCCGTTGACTATGAATACCACTGCTAGTGGATCAAAAATTTTGAAGGTGGTGGATAAAATAAGTCTTCTGTGACGTCCATTGGTACAATAGTTGAGCATGTGGGTGCGAATAGGTTAATGCACGTGTAGGATGCCTCATTTGCGAAAGATGGCAGCTCTCGAGCGCGATCATTCCGAGGGATTTCCATTATTGAAGACTGAACCCCGGCTATGTTGCATCACTTGGCATAGCCCTCTCCCCCCAACCGCAATCTACCCATTACAATCATTAGATAGATGGAGGCGAGCTGCTAGGTCGAACATAATTCAGACCAGTTTAAGTAGGACAAAATATAATATTTGTTGTTATTTTTTGTAGGTTTGCCAGTATTGTTGCTTGATTTAATCAGGCATGTTGCTTAGTTCAGTAGCTCTTATTTTGCTCTTGGTGCTGCTAAGACTGCAATTTCAGTTTCATACGTATTTTGTATCTAGTGTTTCAGATACTTTTCCCCAAGGTATCTTGTATCTAGTATCTCAAATACTTGTATTTTGTATTCAAATACTTAGTATAGGGTATCTTCATTTTGTACGTATCTGGGCATATATTGATGTGCTCCATCCGATGTTCGATGCTTCTACCTTATACTACGAGCTGCGCTTGTTCGCTCCAGCGGGGTAATCAAGGAACTTTGATTGCAATGCAACAGGAGAAAATTTCATTCTATGCACATAAACTGTGTATTGAAACTGTCAAATCCATACATTTTTGTGTTTCTATCGGTTGCAATCAAGTTACATGATCGCCTAGCGGATGTATTGTACATACGCAGATGCAGATGTGTTGTAGATACACCTGTTGGTGTTGCAGCCACAATTTACAGTCCTTTGGAGTATCTATGGATGAATTGCTCATTGAATTGGGTGGAGCAATTTCATGACGTTGAATGTCAGTTCATTCTAGTTATTTCTGTGATCTCCTTACAGGTATCGGCAGTAAAGTGTAAAAGTGCTATGAACAGCCTATTTGCAGTAAAACACTTTGATTTTGATTTTGATTTTGAAAACCTGCCATGACATGATCTGGATACTGCGTTTGTTGTTAGTTGTTCTCGCTGATGCTTTTTGTGTTGATTCGGGTATACCAAGTCATTACTAGTGATGGGTTATACTAGGCAAAATCTAATACCTGTGATTTCTGCTACGGTGACTTAAAAATATCTGTGACAAATAGCAGTGACAAAATACCAGGTGGTATTTTTTACCAATGATATTAAAGTGCTATCCCAAGTCAATAAATGAATACGATATTTACCACACTGGTCTTATTAGTAATTAATAATAATAACACACACAGGAGGACTCTATGAATTGAAAACTTTCCTTCATGCTCTTTACAGGCTTAGGACTGTCAGTTTTATAAATAATCGTAATTTTTACAAATAAATTTATGAATACAGAAAACTGGCGCATTTAAGAGTCTTCAATTCATTGTACAGGGTGGGCCAGAGTAAAGTTCACTTTTGAAACCTTTATAAAAAAAGACTTATAGTACTAAAACAATTTATTTAAAAAGTAACTTAATGTAACATTATTATAATTTATTTTTTGAAAACAACATCATCTAGATGTGCTCCCTCTCGTCGGGAGCACTCTTCCAAGCGGTGTTTAAAATTTTCAAAAACGCGCTGGCACGTTGCTGTTGATATAGCCGCCATTTCCGTTCGAATGTTTTCTTTCAAGGCGGTAATTGTCTCTGGTTTATTGGAGTAAACGTTATTTTTGAGGTATCCCCACAAAAAAAAATCCGGTGGAGACAAGTCGGAGCTTCGTGGTGGCCACTCGATATCACCCCTCTTAGAGATCACTTTACCGGGGAACATCTCCTTTACGACCTCCATACTGGCATTAGACGTGTGGCAGGTGGCGCCATCCTGCTGGAACCAAGTCAGGGAGTTGTACTCCTGCAGCCCAGCAAGAGTTGGTCTTAAAAAATCTTTTAGCATTTTGACATATCGCTCCGTATTTACCGTCAATGCTTGGCCGCTAGAATTTTCGAAGAAATAAGGCCCAATGAGCCCTCTAGCTGAAACCGCTGCCCAAACCGTCACTTTCTGGCAATGAAGAGGCTTTTGATGTTTGCGTGAAGGCTGTTCAGCGCTCCAATAACGGCAATTTTGTTTATTTACAAATCCGCTCAGGTGAAAATGGGCTTCGTCTGAGAAAAGGATGTTCCCGAAGTTGGAAAACCGCTCTAACATGATGGAAGAAAATCTCTCTCTTTTTGTATGGTCATCAGGGTTGAGTTGCTGGACTAATTGGATTTTATACGGATGAAGCTTTAAATCGTGTAAAATTCGTCGTAAACTGCTTCTTGAAATTCCCATAGCTGCCGAACGTCGCCGTGTAGAGAGTTCCGCATTTTGCTCAACAGATTGATTAACATTAACCTCTTCAATCGCTTGCACTGTGCGTACTGTGCGGGAACGACCTCGACGTTTCTTAGGAAGCGTCGAACCAGTTTCTTGGAACCTCTTTAGCCATTGCTTAAGTAACTGAGTGCTAGGACACTGGCGGATACTTCGTAAATTAAATTTAACTCTGAACTTACGCCGCGCAACAATATAAGAACGACCATTTTCGTAAAACGCTTGAATAGCGAACGCGCGATGCTCACCCGTGAACGGACTCATGGCGACTAAAAATGCGGGAGGCGCGGCAACCGATCATACCCCGCGCACCCCGCTACCTGCCGCGAGCAACGGTTTTTTTTGACAAGGGAAAGTGAACTTTATTCTGGCCCACCCTGTATATACATAATCAAATTTTTTACATTTTGTTTACAATATTTACAAAAACCGTCTAGGTACTTTGTTGCAGAAACAGCAACTGCTGTAACTTTCTACAACCTAGGCGTGTTCGCCTGTCTGTTAGTATATTTCCCGCTGCAGAAAAAACTCGCTCACATGGTACTGACGAGGCCATGGCGTTTAATTTTGTTACTGCCACTTCATATAAATGAGGATATGCAACTTTATGAGCTTTCCACCACTGTAAAGGACAATCAGTCCGGCTTAGAATGCTGTCATCCATATATCTTTGGACCTCCACAATGGCCCTTGAGTTTGCTGTACCTTCTGGGCGAAAGTTGGTCATTTTGCTTTCGAAGTCCCTCCATATCGATTTAGTGACGCTTTGTGGTTGGGCCAACACAACTGTTTCAGATTGGGGTGGAGGCATCGATGTTGATATTTCACGAGCAACCAACCCTATCAATCGCTTTTTAGTTTCGTCAGCTACTCCCCCTGGTCTTCAAAATATAATTTGAACCGTGGGTCTAAAATCATGCACGTTGTAAATGTTTTGCTTCTAATCAGGTTGGGGAATCTGGTTTTTATTCCACCGAGCAAATCTTGTCGAACACAATCAACGGCTGGCAGGAACACGTTTTCTGCACCTAAACTTTCCAACGTTTTCGTAAGTCCCAGTGTAATCGGTATAATGAGACTACCAGTTACGTATTTTTCTCCACTTATCTCACGTGTAACTTCTTCACACGGTTCTAGAATTAGACACAAATCTTCTAAAACTTTCCATTCGTAAGTGGTGATGGCTTCCATTGACAAATTTATCATGGCACTATTCAATGCTTCTCTTAAGTCTACGCATCGTTTCACCATGTAGAACGTGGAGTTCCATCGCGTTGGCACTTCCTGTAACAGGCGTCTGGGGTTGCTGCCAGATTGTTCTTGGTACTTCTTTAGCTTATCCCAGGCTACATTGCTCTGTTTAAAGTGCCTCACAATATTTTTCACTTTGCTTAAAACGTCTTGCACTGTTGCATCTTTCTTCAAGGCATCTTGGACTGCTAAATTCAACGTGTGACTGTAACATGGAATGCGTTTCCAACCCAACTCTCTTTCGATCGCATTTTTGATATTCCTGCCATTATCAGACACGCCTAACAAAATCTTCGTAGCAACGCCCCAGTCTTCGCATGTTTTTTTAATGATGCATGCCAAATTTGTTGCTGTGTGACTTTCTTGCAAAGGTGTGCAGTCCAAAAGAAATGAAGGCAACACGCATTCTTGGTGCTCTATGTAGTGGCCAGTAAGAGCCATGAAGGAGTCGTTATTTGCGCTTGACCAGATATCTACTGTAATACAAATAGAGTTAACTTCTTTGTGCACACGCTCTTTCAATTCCGCTTTAGTTTTTTCGTATAATGCCGGAAGCATATTGTTCGAAAAGTATTTTCTCGTCGGTATGACATAATTTGGGAAAGCATAATTTATAAGTTCTCGAAATCCGCGATCCTCTACTATCCGGAAATGCTGAAAATCATTAGTGAACAGCTTCATAATTTTTTCATTAATTTCCTTACTATTGGTCTTCCGATTGGGCATACATGCTGTTATTCTATTACTCCCATAAGTTCGTCTCGGTTGCGCTGGTAGCGGAGCAGATAGTGAAGACGGTGGTAGAGTGTCAGCAGTGTCAGCACCTACAGTCACCACATTGTTAGTCACAGAACTCGTGCTTGGAACTGGCTGTTGGATTAAGCCTAAAGGCGTAATACTCGAAGTCGTGTCAAGTGGCTGAAGGGCATGAGAAGTTTGACTCACAAGTGTTATCGAAGGATGCTTGCGGTCCAGATGTTTTTTTAAATTAGTCACGGAAGTCTTATAAGAAAGTTTTACTTTGCAAATCTTGCACGTTGCAAAGTAACTTCCCAAATCATCGTAATGGTCCCACACTACACTCCTTTTATTACTCATTTTTATTTCTGTGACGGACTGTGTCCTATAAATACCTTACTAGGTACGTATATATACTTATACAAAACTACACAAAAATTTTACACTATATTATATTTACAGTTTATTTACACTACAACAAAACTTACAACCTATCGAATTGACTATTTATACTTAGTTATTTACACTTTTATCATTAGTTATTTTCAAATTGAGTTAATTACGAGAGTAAAAACAAACAAAAATCAAAGCAAAACTTTTCAATTTCGCTGCGTGCGTTTTTAGGGATGTTCCGATACTTACTGGTGTATACGAGTAAGTTAAGTACTAGATACTTTCTTGCGATACCAAGTACTTTTTAACATTGAACCATTCTTTCGATACTTATTTGGTATCGGAAAGAAAGTACTAGTATCTAATCGAATCAATCCTGCTAAGTCAAAACAGGATAGAATTGAACGCGTAAAAGCGAGCCCTATAGAACCTTGAACCGCCTCCCATTCGGGAGAGTCAACGTCTGTTGCAAGCTTTATACACGATAACGCCTTTTTGAAACGCTCGTCAAGCTTGTTTGCCTCCCAGTCGGTACTGTTATAGACCTTTAGGTCTATAAAAAAAAATCCCGTCATGGGTGACGCTACGCATAACCTGACCGTTAGAGACGCGCGCAGTGAAGCTGGACGTGTTGGCCGAACTCAGTAGTGGTGCCGTGCTGTTCAAACATTCTTCGGCTTTAAGTATGACGAAGATGTCAGCCTCCGTTTGCGTATGCTGTAACATAAAGGTTATTTAACAACACGATAAAACATTGAAAATGTTTCTATTACTTTCTATAATAAAGTACTTGTACATTTTTAAGGCTTAGGTTTGTTACTAGTCTATTATTGTGAATGAGTGATGAATTTTTATTTTAACAGTGGAAATAGTTCGTAATATTGTAAGACTAATCTCGTAAATGATACGTCAAATGACATTGTGTAATTACCTATTTTGCTCTTTAAATCGTAGGTAATAGGTTATGTTTATATAAATTATGAATTTTAATACCGGTTACTGATTTTTATATTTAACTAGCTGAACTATTATTGATTAGTTTTACGGCTTATCTCAGTCTAAAGGAAGAGGGAAAAAGATAAGGGAAAATGATGAATAGTTGAAGGTGAAAGGAGCCAGCGTTTCATCCATTCATAATTTTCCCTCTTCCTTCTCTCTTTCCCATAGTACAGGATAGGAATCGCTTTGGACCGACTGAAGGTTAGATGTTTGTCATTTATGAAAAATAAAAAAAAAATAAAAAAATAGTGGACCCACCCCGGCTACGCACGGGTTTATTCGTTTTAAGCCTTATCTCAGTCTAAAGGAAGAGGGAAGGAACAAGGAAGGGAGGGAGGAGAGGAGCATCATGAAACTTGCCGTGCGGCCTCGGCTTGCCAACAAAACTGTGCCTTTCACTTATTTCGAGCGGCCGGCCGCCGCGCCGTACCTCAGTCCCCCACCCGTCCCGCGGCCGTCGCGGACCGCATCAAAACGAACTGTTGTGCAGCCCTTCGGAGTTGTTATAAAAAAAAAAACAACTATCTCGGAAGCACACACGTTAATTTTATTTAATTATTTTGGAGCGATACATATATATAATCTTACGTTTATTTTTGATGTTAGCTCCCACACCACACTGTATTGGATGATACCGAGGATCACCGTGATAATGCTACTTTGCTTCCCCAAGCTGACCGGCAGGCCGAAACCGGGTCCGAAGTCAGGTGGCTCCAAGAGCGATTAAGGAGAAGCAGCCCAAAATGATACAAACTATGTTTATATACGTTTAATTTGGCTGACATCTACCAAATCGCCCTCTTTGGAGGTTTGCGCTAAGTCGGCAATATGTTTCTGTGTAATGGGGGATTTACACAGGTCGATTTTCGCCGTGCGGCGAGTCGCTTCACTAATTGCCTCACCAAGCCGCATCGCTAGCCCATTTACACTGGTTACTAAAATCGCATGCGGCTCTGTCATTTCCATCGAAAATGTTGAGCAGAATAGCCGTTTGTGCCGGAATTGAAATAATTAATTATACAATTATTCAACAATTGCTTAAAGAACAAAGAGTAAAGAAAAAACAAAAGGAAAGAAGAAAACGTAATGTTTGGGTACGTGGATGGATTTCTCGACGTAAGGACTTGGGTGCTTCGGATACTTTATTGGTTGAGTGGAGTTTAGAAGATCCTGATTATTTAAAAAAACGATTAAGAATGACTACTGATCAGTTTAATACTTTACTACATAAGGTTACTCCGCTTATACAAAAATGCGATACCAATATGCGAGTAGCACTTTCTCCGAAAATTAAATTAGAAATAACCCTGAAGTTCTTGGCTACCGGTGATAACTATTCAAGTCTTGCAGAGTCATTTAGAGTTCCAGAATGCACAATTTCCTTGTTTTTGAAGGATGTTTTGGATGCTATATACAATGTTTTACAGGAGTTCATTATGGTAAGTGAAACTAGTAATTAATTATAAACGATTTATTTATAAATTTTCCATTGTGTTTTCATCTAAGCATGACCTAACAGCTTGAGATAGAATATCGTCGTTCACTCCGTATTGTTGCCCAGTATTTTCTTGTGTAAGTAAACAGCTGGCACAATAGTCTTCTTCATAATCGAGGTGCCTTCTAGAAGTGGAAGCTTCGGGAGTCGAAGTTTCACGCTGGTTTTGAAAAGCTTGGTTTCGGGAAGTAGTAGCTTCGGCTTCTGGAGTCGAAGTATAGCGTGTATACTCTGAGAGTGAACTCGTAGGTCTAGCAATTGGAAAATGTTGTGTATTTAAGGTTTTCAGTCTTTCTTGTGACAAATAATTATTGATGAAATTTTGACAAACAATAGCATTTCTTAATGGCAAACTACGTAATTGGCTTGCCACATGTACTCCGAATGTATCAAATCCATCTTGACGGATAGTTTGAGCCAAAGTTTCTAATCTATTAACTGCTTGTAAAACAGGTGGGTCCATTTTAGGTGCGTCCATTAGAGCACGCTCCGCTTTTTTCTTTGGAGACAATTTTTTTTTCTTTTGTAAGGGCGCAATATTATCTTCTTGTTCCAATTCATCAAAATATGAAGGACGCGTCGCTGTTTGTGTTCACCGCTGAATCTTTTCCCTGTAACCATACACTAATATAAGTTTATTTCTTTTAGGTGCCATCCACCACAGATCAATGGAAGAAAATACAAAAGGATTTTTTAGATCGCTGGCCTCCTCCTTCCTTCTCCAGATCCTTTTTGCTGTGGGGCTATTGACGGGAAACACGTATTAATCGAAAATCCACCACACGGAGCATCAGACTATTATAATTACAAAGGCACTTATAGTGTGGTGTTGTTTGCTATAGTGGATGCACATTACCGTTTCATATATATAGATTTCGGAACTAATGGACGCATGAATGATTCGCATATTTGGAAAAAAACAAAGTTCTATAGTGCTCTTGAAAGAAATAATTTAAAACTACCTAATAAGGCAGTTTTCGTTGGTGATGATGCTTTCCCTTTGGCAACCTATTTAATGAAACCGTATTCAAGACATGAAGGTTTGGAACACAAACAAAAAATCTTTAATTACAGACTATCAAGAGCACGCCGAATCGTAGAGAATGCCTTTGGCATAATGGCTTCATGATTCAGAGTATACAGAAAACCTATATCTGTTTCATTGGATAAAACTGATTCTATTATTAAAGCGACCTGTGCGCTGCATAACTGGCTTCGGACTAATCTCATATACATGAATACTCCCGAATTAGTAGACGGAGAAGACTTCAGTTCAGGGACAATCAGAAACGGAAGTTGGAGAAGCATTCCTACGGCAGGAGTAGACGAATTAATGACACCGCTATCTTCTAACAACTATTCACGAAATGCAAAAGATCTGCGCGATAGATATGCTGACTATTTTGTCGGACCAGGAAAAGTTTCATGGCAAGATAGAATGATTGCGTAAATATTGTATGTTTATTTAAGTAATATTATAAAAATGGCTCTGTTCACGATTTACCTATTATAATTTATAATATGCGAACAAGAATAACTATTTAATAAATAATAATAAGACTTACCATGTTATCTTTACTGTTTCTTCCTTCTATCACTGGCTTTAAAAAGCGGTCAGCTACAGAAAACCAAATTAATTGAGGCCTGTATATATCATCCTTTCCCGCGCCACTCTTCTTTGACTTTGCTACCTTACTGGCCTCTCTATTATACGTGGTTCGTATATTTTTTATCTTCAATTTAAGCTCTTCAACTGTTATGGACAAACGCATTTCTTGAATAATAGATTTAAGAGCCGCTAAACGTACATTATTGTTCCTGTAATCTTGTTCTCTTGGGTTCCATAAGCATGGATGCATTTCATAGCATTCCAAAAACTGTATGGTGTTATTTTTATTCATGGTTGTTACGATACATGTACACAGAAACGCTGTAGTAAATAAATACACGTGCGTGCGCGAAACACCTTCATGCGGCGGGCGATCGCCTGCAACTGATCGTTTACACGGTCAATTTTAGTCACCAGTCGCATGCGGCCGGTTGCCGCGCGGCCAAAGTCGGATGCTACCCAACTTTGGGGCTTGCGGCTTCAGTCACTTGCAACTTAGCCGAATTGCCATTTAGATGGTCGATTTACGCCGCGCGGCAAAAATCGTGCGGCTTTAGTCACCCGTGTAAACCCCCCATAACAGAACGAAACGGATCGGGAACGAACACTGCTAAAGTAGAGTAACCTAAAGGCCCATTTAGATAGAGAGAGTTTCTCGACTCGGAATATGCGATTATCCCTACGACCGTAAGGCGCAATTGTGTTACGGCACGCGCCACGGGTGAACATTTCACCAATAGTAAATTCCATGGTGTTTGCACAGACTAACAATGTATGAGAAAATTGTAGAGGGAGAATTGCTCTTCTCTTTGGTATATAATGCTAAAAATCTGATAAGAAAGAGTCTTATATGCTTTGAATATGTACGAGTAGAACCGTAGTATATGACGTCATTCATGGACAACAAGGAGAGCGCTATACATTCGGTACTAAGCAAAAAAAGACGAACGTTATATCTTTGGTCCTTGTCACCGTTACCGGGTTTTTTTATTTGGCTTCGTTTGATCTAAGCCAAACAGCTTAACAAATTTTTTGAAATTGTTGTTTTTTGTGAAATAATCCTATTTAAATGGTGATCTAGGCAATAAATATTTGAGAAATAATGTGTGTGCAGTGGGTGGTTGCAGCATTTTAAGCAACAGAAGTCGCACTGAGGCGTAAATATGAAGGGATTACATTTCACAAGTAAGTAGCCATTATTTTGTCTATTTTACCTTTTAGAAGTGTTTATTGTAAAAAATATAAATACAGCGTGACATTTCATGTAATAACAAGTCCTCAGCCAAACAGAAAAACAGCTAAATGATTAATTAATGGATAAAATAACCATACTTAACCTAAAAATTTCATTGTCAAGGTACTGCCAGTTTATGTTTTTTAATTTCCCATAAAACCAGCTAGGTACCATGTTGATTTGTAAATGTTTATAAGTCGGAAAAAAACCTTTTGTAGGTATATTAGCTAATTATTTGCTTGATTTCACTTAGTAAAATATATCATTTTATATTTAGGGGTCAGGTGGGGTAAGTGAAACATACTTGCACATCTATCCACTATGTGAATTCTGCTAGGACGCTAACTTTTTTAACACATGGAAAGCCTAAATCTGAAATGACAAATTACGGCAATAAATACTTTTCAAGAAAATAATTTTTGAAAATTCAATTTGCGTGAACGAAACATCACTTCAAAAATGGTTCACGGTTTTGACAGAAACGTTCCGATTCAATATTCTGACGGTAGGTTGACATTGGCGTTTGACTATTTTGCAGTTGACTATATTGACAGTTTTGTTTTTATTATCTGTTACCCGCAGTCATTATATTAGGTAGGTACCTACTTATATAATAATAGCTGCCAGGTATCACTTTATTAGCGCAGAATCTCCATCTCTTTCTTTGGGTGCCGTATAAGAGCAGACTAAGGGACTATCCAGAGAATGGGCAGTAGCATTCTCCTTGGTACATTATAATCTTCTGCGATGACAAGCTACTTGCTAAGCGAGCTGATTATGGCAAACCTCCCTATAATCAGCGTCTAAAATGGCGTTTTATGGGCATGCCTGTGTTCAGCACTAGACGTTTTCCAGCTGTTGATGTGAAATACGTGATTTTCGCCCATGGGACATTTACAATGACATTTGTAATGTAGTAGGTATTTGATTAATTTTATTACCTGTGTCCTCTGTGACTGCAAATACTAACCCCACATTACGCGCCGTTTCATGCATTATTTTCGTGTAAAAATGTACATAAACACTATTAAATTGCTTCATGGCATCAGCCGACTTGTGTTTTGTAAACTTAAAGATAGCTGATTTCTTTTTATTTTATGACCTAGCAGAAAGATTGTGTGACGCGTGCGCTAGAGCATTGAAACCATTAAATATTATTTTTTTTGCTAAGAATATGAATAATGTCGTTGATTTTAACTGAAATTACGTCTTTATTGGTTCATAGATCACATAGACACATAAATACACATAATAATTCGTTATTTTACTCAAAAAAATGTATAATTTTATTGATTTTTCACTGAAACTTTGCTTGTTTTGATTTGCAATTGTTTGACTATTGTTTCATGATTTGAATTTTGTTTCTCTTCAAACTGATATTTTTTTCTTTTTGCTGTCAATCGCAGTAAGGCATTTCATAGTTTGGTCAAGGTTGTTCATATTTCTATTCTAAATTATTTTTTTTACTATTCTGTATTCAAAATATTGAAAATTTCAAAAATCTAGAATCATGGAACGCGGACGGAGGTTTCCTTAGAAAAGCTGTCGCTATGGAAGGGCAGTCTCAATTTACTCCTCAAACGAGGAACATTAAATTGATATAAGGCCATTCCCGGGCCAGGCAAGGCCCGGGAACTCAAGAACGCCTTCAAAAAGACATCTTTGGCTATCAACACCAAAATTAAAAAGTATCATTTCTTCGTGAGTCGCCGCGCTACAACAAATCTATCTCCAAGTCGCCGATCGCCGAGTTATACCCGTCGCAGCCAGTCGCCGAACTATGACGAGTCTCCTGCATCTTAAAGTCTGCGCTGTGTGATACATTTTTATCGGTGGTGCGGCGGAAATACTAGAACCTTCCTCGGGAACCTGATGCTGACAGCTGAACGAGCTAACCGCTGAACTTTAAAAGTCGGCCATATTGCGAAGTCTGCTTGGTCGGGACTGCATTCTTCCGTCTCTACTGCACGAGTGGGCCTTGTTTGGCGGAAGACCTGAAGTGGACCTTGTTTGGCGAAAGACCTGAAGTGGGCCTTGTTTGGCGAAAGACCTAAAGTGGGCTTTGTTTGGTGAAGATCTAAAATAACTTAATCCGTCCGTGATAACGTCTTGTAGGTCGCAAATTAAATTTATAAATTCGCGTTTCTCTGCCTCGTTTTGGGACTTTTTGATACCGTATGTTTTTCTAAAAGAACTTGTATCCTTCCGTACAAATAAAATTCTGTAACCAATTTCTTTATTTCATTCAGCTCTTAGGATCCTTCCAATTTAGGGATAGTTTAGGTAGGGGAGGAGCTGCTCAATAACTTGTGGCGTTTCATCCTACCTCTTCATAAAAGAGGACGGATGTAACGTGACAATGTGGAATGTTGACTCAACAAGCATTGTCCCGATACTCGTTTCGGCGAACGGCCTTATAGCGAAGAGCCTCGACCAACACCTCGAGAGGCTCTCGCTAGACGGTTGGGTCAAGGGTCAGATTCAGAAGGCAGTACTCCTTGACACGGCACGTATTGTCAGGAGGTTCCTCACTCTGCAGCCCTGACCACCTGTAGTTTGGGCCCTGCCCCGCTGCCGGCGGCACTCTAGGTTTAGGATTTTTTGATAGTATTTTCGTAATGTATTTTTATAACAATATTGTAAAAAAAAACCTAAACCTAAGAAAAATGAATAAATGAGAGAATAATAATAATCTTTTATTAGGAACCAAAACATTTTAACATACAAACAAATGAAGATCGACACCTGCAGAAGTACAAGACTGTGTCGCAGATATCAACGCCCTCCTCCGTAATTGGGAAAAAATAAAGTTCCAAACTAAAACAATGGAACAAGCAAATAAAGTTTAAAATGATGTGAGAGAATTAAAAGTACTGAACGAATCTTAAATACAAAATAAAATAAAAAAGTGTGATTCTTAACAAATGAAAATGAATGTGAGTGGTGTGTGGTGAGTGAAATGGAGAGTGGTGTGTGGAGTGTGGTGTTTGGTATGTGTTATGTAGTGTGAAGTGGGTGGGTGAGGTGTGACGAATGTAATGAGTGTGAATTATGATAAAGTGAGTGTTATTTCACAACCACCAGGAGGTCCTCGGTGTCTTGATACGATAAGGTTTTAAGCCATTCGACACATTTTAGTTTGCAATTGTATAATGTTAGGGAATAGATATTTAATTGTCTGTTTAGTCTATTGTACAACAAAGAGCTAATATAATGATAATGCCGACTAGCTACTGCCGTCCGTCTTTGTTCTGTGGCACAGACTATGTCAGATCTGCGTTTAGATTTAATAAGGTTAGGATCATATTTCAGGCGAGTATGTTTTCTTAATACTGTTTGCAGAATAAACAGTTGTCTAACAGTTAGGACATGACATAGCGAGAAAAGTTCCCTGGTGGGAAAACGAAGGGGTTTATTGGAGAGAACTTTAAGTACGGCTCTTTGTGCCTTTTCTAGATAAATCATGTGAGATTTTCCGGAGCCACCCCAGGAAGTGATGCAGTATGACAAAATGGACTGAGCTAGGGCATAATAAACCGTCCTTAAATATTGAAAGTCAACATTACGACTATATCATCGGCAAAACGAAGGTTAGTGATGTACTCGCCATTAATGTTGATGATCCTTCTCACTCCAAAAGCTTGAAAACGTCCTCCAAAGCGTTTGTGAACAGTTTCGGAGAAATAACGTCTCCAGCTAACTTCCTGCGTGTCCCCACACGCCGAATTCTCCAGCGCTCCACATCAAGGCAGACGGGGGTTGCCCTCTCGTCTCGCGATTTGGGTACTTTCCGAAGCAACCATGCCTGGAACGTCAGCGACCCGTGGGGCCGCCTCACCCACCTCTGGAGGACCGGACGAATGCCCTCCACCGTTGATTGCCCAGGGACTGGTGGAGCCAGGTCCTCCACATACATAACCCCTTATGTAAGTAGCCCAACTGCCCTCAACCCAAATGAACAACAATAACAACCGAGGACTCCTGGGATTTCAACCAGGTGACGGCTGAGGTGAAACAAAAAAAAATGCCAAGGCTAGGCCCACACCTAGTTGAGCAAGCCAAAAACTGTCAACGCTTTGGGGATGAAAGTTGGAAAAATATACGACGTGCAAAAAACTTCCAAGCCACTCCCACTTTCTGCGCTTTAAAAGTGAACAACCACCTGGCAGTAAATACTCCAAGCTGGCAGTTACTGGCTCACCTTGAAAAAACTGACTTGACGCTCGCGGCAATCACCCACGGCCTGCTCCAACAGAGAGAGAAGCCCTCAGAGAGGCCTATAAAAGCCTGGCCGACGAAACGAAACAAGAAGTAGGTAAAAAACTTGCTTGGCGACTCCAAATTCGGTAAAATCACTGACCAGCTTCTTCAATACACATACACATGTGGCAGACGAGCCGAGACAATACAGACGAGATGGGAAACATACAAATCTAACAATAAAGTTTTAAGCGATTTGTTACATGAAATTCCACCGTCAACTACCCACCTTTTTTTTGAAGAAAAATTGTCTGAAATTATGAAGGACCCAAAGAGGTATATGTACTACGTACTGGAGAAGCTATTCGAAGCACAAATAGTTGCCAATTTTTGTATAATTAAAGTAAAATCCGCTACAGCGCTTTACGAGATTAAATCGTCTAACCAAGGATCCCAACGCGCAGCGCTAGTGAAATGGCACATTCGGATCATAATTTTTACTGGTATTCACTGCTGCAAGTGCAGTCGCTTTGAGTGCTGAGCATCGTATGAGCGAGAAGATGCTGGCCGGCGGCATATTTGCAGTGGTTGACAGTGCAAGTTAGAGATGTCCTGTCTAGTGTATACATAGAAGTCTTTGGAAGGACCAGGGAAAGGGGGCACACGATTTTTTTCTTAAGGTGACGAGTACAGCCAGATGAGCAGGTCCAATTCCGTTCAAAGAAACATCAACCTTAACGTCGTAGTCTTAAATATAAATTCAGTCTGCACTTCAGCGTGGCGCTTACAATTTTTTTTTTTTAGCTTGAATGGGCTCACGTTTGACAACATCTCACCTGATGGAAAGCGATGATGCGGTCTATGTTGGAGCACGTTTGCCCATGAGATGCCTATTCACTCTTGATTTGAAGAGGCCCAGATTGTAATTTGTAGGAAACAAAGAAGCTGGAAGTGCATTCCTCAGCCGTGCGAATAATAAAAGAACTAGCAAAACGCTTAGTACGGGTTCGAGGGACGTTTACAACAATACTATATACAATACTCTGTATACAATTAATATCTATTTGTATATAGTATTTTTCAAAATTATTAAGTCATCACGACATCTGATTGTTTGTTGCGAATATTCTGTTTATATTCGGTAGAAGCTCAGCAAAATGGGAACATTCAAATTTTTCGAGGGAGTTTTGCGATTTTTTTCTATAGAGCTATATTTATTAATCTTGTATTTGCGGTCATCACAAACGAGTTAATGAAATGAATTACATGATATATTAAATTCAAAGCTCCACGTGTTGTAATTATGCCAGGAAACGTTCCAAAAACACCTTGTTTGGTCTACCCGCCGCCTTAAGAAGTCTTCAAACTCAACCGGTAGCAAAAAGTCGATACCATCATCCTCGTCCGCAAATAAACCCCTCCAGAAAAAGCCACAGTTCCAAACCCGAAAAAAGCTGAGTATCGGAACAAAAATCCCACAGGGGAAAAAAATCATACGTTCAAGGCAGGACAGCTTTGCAATAAAGTTTCATGGAAGTCACGTGGAGCACCCCAAGATCTAATAAACGTTATTCAAGGATACCGTATACCTTTCATTAAAAACCCCTTATGTCCGCTCTCTCCCAAAAGAAAGGGAAGCTGTTAGAACCTAAAACTTTGCGTCTCGTAGACGATCAAATTGCACAATTATTGGAGTTATACTTCGTATCTCGTACGAAGATGATTGTTTGTTTACGTGCAGCAGTCCGACGTATCATGCTGCCCTTGTCACACTTTAAAGCCTCCCTATTTATAAAAAATCTCTCGTCTCTTTCACTTCTGCGTCTCCCCGCTTCAGCCACGCCATTACGCGTTTTTGTGTTGTCCGAGTCACATCGAATATTGTGTTTTTTAGATTTATTTCAGATACATAGTCAAACCAAATTTTACCGCAATGGGTAAGAAAAGTAAACGTTCCAGGAATAGTGAACTTGATAAAATAGCCAAGAAGATAAAAAAGCTGGAACTTAAGTTGAAACGAAGACGGAAAAGTTCAACTTCATCTAAATCAAGAAGCGATTCGTCCGATTATCAGCCAGTAAATATGGCTGAAGAAGATTTAAATCATGCAAGTGATTTAGAACAGTCAGGTAAGCAGTGAATAAAGTGCAAATTCAACAAGTTTGAACATGAAGTGAATCCAACGCAAGCGACGTATAGAAGGTAGATAGCAGCCACAGCCTAGCCGCTCTGCTCGCAGCCGTCACGCACCACCGCACGCGCCGCCTTCTGCCCGCCAGCCTGGCGCCACCCGGGCGCGATATATCCGTGCTGAATTTCCCTATATACATAGCATTGTATGTTTGCAGAGTTCCACGTATATCGTGTAGAATGACTGCAAGTATTCTATATGAATACAAAAATAAAGACATTCTATATGAATTGCTGACTATACATATCTCCACGTATATCGTGTTCGAGCTTAAGGCGTTACCTGCCTATATGACTGCCCTTATAAAATGTATAAATATATGCATTATTTACCAAGATAGTAAAATTAAATTGCTCTTGTTTTATGAAAAGTCCTATACGGTTTCACTGCTTCGTAGCTCCTTGTAGTACCTACATATCGTAGTGCCTGCTAAATTTATTTATAATTATTTCATAAAATCTCAGATACGCATGCCATCGTTCAAAATGATATCTAACCTCCAGCCAGCACTTTCAGCTAATGATTATATGGAACTGAATCAAGATATTCTAGAAGTTTTAAGAACGGATCCCAATTTCGAACTACAGTATGGAGAAAACTTGCACAGGAGTGAAGCTTCGCGATGGAAGCATATGTCAATGGCCTGTCCAAGGAGGTAAGGACGGAACTATTAAAATCGTATTTACCACCAGAAAATTGTAATTCTAAGGCCCCTAAATTGAACCTAGAAATTAAAAGCTTTAAATGTACCCAGCTTTGTCAAGAAATGAGCAAGACATTGTCATGCTAGTAAAATCGTTTGTGACCTGCACTATAAAGAATCGCAATCGCGACTGTAAGTATGCTATGCACTCAATAAAAAAACAAAAGAAACGGTAAAAAGCACAAAAGTTAATGAACATCTTTTTGGTGCTGACTTGGCGGAATAATTAAAATCAGCAAAAGCTATTTACAAATCTGGTACGGAGTTACGACCAGCATTTGACAGAAGTTAGTCAAAGCAACCAGCTACGGCTCAGCCGACTAACTTAAGACGCGGTGCTTTAAACGCGAGGGGGGTGACGCGGCAAGTAGCTGCCGAATCGCGAGCGTACCCCAACAGCGGCACCCACGGGGCGCGGCAGGACTAGTCGGTGGCTTCGAGAACCAGCACGAAGACCAATACGAGGAGCAGCGCAGCGTATCGCCAGCCGTCGAGGAAACAATAGCTACGCAAATAGAGGTAGGTAACATTCCTACTTCTGGTCGCCTACAATATTTTGTACTGAATGGCTTAGTTTAACTAATGATCTCATGACATTATCATGGATCAAGGTTATGGAATACGTTTTATGAAGACTCCAATACAAAGTCATGTACCGAGGAATGCATGTTGATCACAGGCTGAAGTTAATATAATAGATAGTTGCATTGCTGATCTTTTAGATTCTCAGTTTATTTCACAGTGTGATCCATGCCAAGGACAGTTGATCTCGCCAATATTTGCTGTTCCTAAACCTAACGGAAAAAAGGTTTATTTTGAACCTTAAACAGCTTTATAAGTTTATACAAGCTTCACGTTAAGATGCAGAATTATCGCACTGCCAAAAATTGTTAAATAATATTTTTTTTATGTCTACACTGGATTCAATAGACGCATATTTTTTAAATTTTGGTACATACAGACGAATGAAAAAAATTTTACGCTTTCAATAGAGTTTTGAAAAGTGGGGTTCTCACCCTCTATTTGAACTTAATGTTCTACCATTTGGACTTTCACGGCACCGATATGGTGATGTATTGACAAAACTATTGAAACCTGTCTTGTTGCATTTACGATCTAACGATCACCTATCCCGTAGTGTATTTGATGTTTTTTATGTATTCCAGTTTCTTATTAGCAATGTTACAACAATGCCGACTACAAAAAAAAAAAAGGGTATATTAAATACATTATTATAATAATATTCATTATATTATACTTACAAAAAAAAAACCATTGCAGCCCAAGAAACTGCAAATTCTTAGGCTTTGTATTCAATACCACTGACATGTCATGACACTCCTCTCATTGCCTACTGAGAAACGATTGCGGATTAAAGATAGAATAAAATGCGCCCTCTGGCAATTTTCTGAACTACTCGGTCTCTTGACGTCGGCATGCCCAGCTAGTAAGTATGGCTGGGCACATAGAATTATAAAAAAATAGCAGGAATGAATCTTGATTGACATCGAACTGACGTACAGCAATGGCGGCCGCATAAATATGTGTGACTGATTAAAGGATTGCCATGTGAAGAAAATTACCCGAATCCGACAAAAAAAAAATCTGTTGTTGGTGTGACTTTTCGTATGACCAAAAAGCTACGTGAGCGTAACAGAGTAGTCAAAATTAAACGGCTTATTTTTTTTTTTTACTTTCGATAGGTTAGCGTTTGACTACATCTCACCTGATGGTAAGTGATGATGAGGTCGAAGGTGGAGCACGCCTACCTAGAATTAACTTATTTACTTTTGATTAAAAGGCACTTAAGTTGTAAGTGGATGGAAATACCGACGCCGGGAGTGAGTTCCATTCCCTAGCCGCACGCACAATAAAGGAATCTGCAATCTCCCCTCCCCCACACTTGCCCCCACCTCCCCCTCACTTTCCCCCCACCCCTGCACTTGCCACCACCTCCCGCCTCACTTAGTCCGCCCCCCCTACTTGGCCTGCCTCCCCCCGCACTTGCCCCCCTCCCCCCAAGAACCATGTATAGATTACATTTAGACAGTAATGAAGGGGTTGGCGATCTATGCAGCAATGTACGGCGAATGAAGTGGGAGCAATAGCTTCCCAGTCTCCACCGGGTGGCAACTGGGAATTTTTATTCCCAGTTGCCACCCGGGGGCGAAGCATGTGGGGGCAACTGGGAATATACCCTGTACGCTAAAGCGAAGAGAGAAGGGAGAGCGAAAAAGACGGTGAAGAGAGGCGCACCTGCCTCCATTCATCCTTTTCCCCTCCCAGTTCTTTCTTCCTTTGGATAGGGTTAGGGCGTAAAACTAACTAACCGGCTCGGGTCAGCCAGTCAGTTAATAAAACTGTTTATTTGGCACAAAGATTATAAATCTTTGTGCCAAATAAACAGTTTTATGGTCAGTAAACTATAAACAGGTTTATGGCCAGGGTGTTGCTTAAAATGTTTTATGAACACATAAATCGTATTTTTCTACGTTACTTTACTTTTTCTACATTATAGAAAACCTGCACAAATATGCACGATTAGTAGGTCCATTACCGGTACAATATTTATTAACCTGCAAAGACCAGCACATGCATATGCATAATGGAAATATGCATTTGCATATAGTCAGATCTCTAATTATGATCAATATAGGTGAATAAGTTGTATTAGAATATAATTTGGTCATTCTCCCACACTTCCGGGTAATTTGCAAGTTTGATTGTTGGTAACACTAGCTGGATTTGTGTATTGATTGCATCTCAATAGTTTTATCGAAAAAGCAAGAAATTAGCGAAATATTAACAAGCTTACTTGTGAAAAGTGATCCCCTGACTTTTTTTTATCAAACCACTATGATTCCGACAACTTTTCACAACGCAAGACGGCATTTTATAATATTTTTTTCTATGCGTCTTGGGCGAGGTTCGGAGCAGTAATGGCAGGCGATAGACTTCCTATGATGTGAGTGTGTGCGTGTCCGCTCGTACTTATTAGCGTTCCGACTTCCTATGGGTACCTCGGTTCGGGATCAATTGGGACTCAGTCCTGCTTTTTTTTATAAGGTCTATGGCTGGGCATACACGAAGCTGCTTGTGCATGAGAAAAAAGTTTCTTGCCTTAAATTATTCAAACAGCTACAATAAAAGAATGACCATAGAAACTAATACCCGTTCAGAACTTATTTGGTGGAGAGATCACAAGAACACTTCGGTTTCTCCTTTTTCGAAAAGACAAAGAACTACCTATGTTTTAGTGACTTAGTAGTTCTGCAACTACTCTTGGGGTGTACCTTGCGCTGATAAGACTGCTAATGGTCATTGCACAACGTTACGACCATATCACACAATTTTTATTTTAGAACTGCAAGCGGCTTTTTATGGTCTAAAAATATTTGCATCTCACTTAAAAGACTGTGACTTAATGTTACGTATTGATAAAACGATGGCTATATCGTACATAAATACGATGGGTGGAGTCCAACACCTTCATTTAAGTAATCTAGCTCGCCAGATCTGACAACGGTGTAAAAATTGTAACGTGTTTATTTTTGCATCTTATAATTATAAACAAGGAGTTCATTTATTCTTACCTAGCTAGTTCGTTATTTCAATTAAGTCTTTAGTCTTGTATCTCAATACCCAATACTATTATCTGCATTTATATGAGGGGTAGCTTTTGCATAATGATAGATGTAGTTGAAGTAACCTGGGAATGAGACAGCAATACCAGTGATTGACAAAACTTCAAGTGAAGTCCAATCTAGTCTAGCATGATGAGATATGATATGTGAAACATGATTCGAGTCAAATGAAACAACATTTGGTATCTCGGAGCATGCATTAACACCAGGGTGAGCTAAAGATTTGATATATATGTTAGACCAGTCAACTTTAATGTTGAACGTGCACTGCCATCTTCTCAACCACTGATTGGGTTTAACTAAAACTTTTAGTCCACTGCAAGGTTCACAAGGGTTCATATACAGGGTTACAGGAAAAATTGTGCTAGATCCGTTAAGGGCGTGGAGTACCCATCATTTCTGACTTATTTCACTATGAAACACCCTAGCCTAAACTTAACCCTTTTCGAGATATTCGACTTTTAATATTTTTATTGAAAATTGCCAATTTTTAGGCTACAAAATTTAATTTTGTTTATTTTGTGTGTCTTATTATTATTATTATTGCATTTTTACGTGTGTAATAAGATGCTTTAGGACGTCAATCATTAAAATAGTACATAAGTTAACTGAATAGACCGTAGTAGACAAGTGAAAGTTAAGAATTAAAAATAAATATTAGAAACTGTATTTTTCTCTAAGGGATATCTAAAAAAAATATTATGGCAGTTGTTCGGCAGATGTGTTTTAAAATATCTACGTTTCATTAGCTATCTAACGAGGTATAATAATCTAGGATTTTATTCAAATGCATTAAAAATAATTTAGTTTCATAGGCGACAGTGGAGAAGAAAATGTATACTTAGCCCTATAAAGCAAAATAAAACAATAGGTAAGCATGCAATGTCATTTTTTAAAGGTTTTCACAAAACTTTTTCTTATTCTACAGTTCATGTTCAACATGGCCGCCTCTATTTCTGATACATTGTCGCATTCTTCTACGGAGACCAGTCTTCACTACTCCAGTGGTCAACGTGGTCCTCATTTTATTTGCTGCATTCACAATCCTTTCTCTTAAGTCTTCCACAGACGAAACTGGATTTGGCTCGCTGTACACTAGACTTTTCATGAGCCCCCACACATGAAAATCCATGGGGGTTAGGTCCGGACTCCTTGCTGGCCATGGCAACGGCCCACCTCGTCCTATCCATTTGTTTTGGTAATTTGTGTCCAGCCAGTCTCTGACACTTCTTCTGAAATGGGCAGGGCAGCCATCGTGTTGGAACCACATGTCCCTGATCAGGTTGAGTGGCAGATCATCCAGCATATCACTCAAGTCTGTTCTCAGGAAATTTTCGTAGCTTTCCCCATTTAGATTATCCGGGAGAAAGTAAGGTCCAATCAAATGATTGGATATAATGCCCATCCACACATTCACGCTGAATCTTCGTTGGGACCCTTTCACTCTTTTCTTATTGGGATTCCTTAGTTCTTTTGGGGCCCAGTAATGGGCGTTGTGATAGTTGGTTATGCCATCTTTATCAAATTTGGACTCATCCGTCCACAAGATATTTCTTAGGAAATCTGGGTCTTCTACGTCAGCATTTAGCATAAATCTGCAAAAGTCCAGTCTTCTCGCAGGGTCTCCTTCTTCAATAACGTGTACCGGCGTGTAATGGTACGGGTATAGGCCAGCAGTATGCACTGTAAACCACACTCTCCATTGCGAAAGTCCCAGATCACGGGCAACAATATTAGTGGAAGTAGTCGGATCCGTTCGAAAGCGTTGCACCATCTCATTGTCCTGTTCTTCGTCGTCAATTCGTGGTCTTCCCATGTCTGTATTTCGTCTCAAAACAGAGCCAGTTTCTCGAAGTCTTCGATAAGCTCTGTCAAAAACGGCCACATCCGGCACTCGACGACCGGGGTAGCGAGTTATGTATTCATTGCGAGCTTGCGCAGACACACAATCGCAGTATCCGTAACAAATAAGCATATCAGCATATTCCTCAGGTGTGTAGGACGTCATCTTCAACACTTCCGTATCACAGGTACAAATCAGAGTCCGGTTAACAAGCACAGTAATCACAACAATCAGAAGAAAAAGTCCAGAATCACAGCCAAGTCGAGAAATAAAGCAAAACGATAACACATCTACTATGTACGAAGCACAAAAGCAGACTGACTACCAAAACAATACCCCCTGTTGCATTCCCAGCCCTAACCAGTCTCTACACATTTTTTCTTTCATTCGCACCCACATAAAACGTCACTTGTCTCGCTCGCACGGTGCGTCTTAACTTGAAGGACAATAGGCGCGAGACCATTAGAACTGCTACCTGGAGCGTCCCAACTATTTTTTTTCCATGAAATGTAATACAAACCCTAGATTATTGTACCTCGTTAGATAGCTGATGAAACGTAGATATTTTAAAACACATCTGCCGAACAACTGCCATAATATTTTTTTTAGATATCCCTTAGAGAAAAATACAGTTTCTAATATTTATTTTTAATTCTTAACTTTCACTTGTCTACTACGGTCTATTCAGTTAACTTATGTACTATTTTAAATGTTGATTGACGTCCTAAAGCATCTTATTACACACGTAAAAATGCAATAATAATAATAATAAGACACACAAAATAAACAAAATTAAATTTTGTAGCCTAAAAATCGGCAATTTTCAATAAAAATATTAAAAGTCGAATATCTCGAAAAGGGTTAAGTTTAGGCTAGGGTGTTTCATAGTGAAATAAGTCAGAAATGATGGGTACTCCACGCCCTTAACGGATCTAGCACAATTTTTCCTGTAACCCTGTATATATAAAATCATGTAATAACGCGGAAGCGAATTACCAATCACGCAAAACTAAGGTTGATACGGGATAAAAGCTAGCAGATTATGGTTTCAGTGACATTGCTAAAACATTCGGAATACCAGAGTTTGACCTTTTTCCCAAGTATTCAAAACTATGTAGTAGATATGCCTCGTGGAAACTAGATCCACAATCTGAAGTTATCAATACTGGCACAATTGATATTCTAATTTACACCTTTCGCCGTTCAGCTTGATAGCCAAAACTATTCACAAAAGTATTTTGGACAATGCTGAAGGCATTTTCGGTAATATCATATTGGCCTTCACATCTGTGGTATCCCTTATATCGTACACTAACAGTAAAAAAAAAAAAAATTGAGTCGGGCAAAGCCTTGTTGAATTCCTCTTTCTTGGAGCCACACCCGCTTTACCAGTCTTATCCTGGTGGCAGCGAAAGTATCCAGCATTTGTTAATCAAGCGTAGAGTCCCAATAGCTTCACTGGACACAATGATGGCATTATTTGCAAAAAAAAAAACCCTTAATATAATTCATGTCAAAAATCTTGGTGTCTGGTGTCACTTTTGTGACGATAGAGACTTGATTTTTATAAACCTAATTACTAGATCTGCACTGTCACTTATTCTAGGCATAACAATTATTATTAATAATGACTTAATAAGAGGCATTTATAGATTGAATCCAGCTAAACCTAAATATGATGTAAAAATACTTTATTAAAATTGCATCAGCTCAACGAATGCAAACGCTGAGTGTTATTAAAATAAGTAATATTTTGATCAATAGTGATTCAATTGTGGTTGTGATTAAAATAGTGGATTTAATAAAGACTTGTAGGCCAGGAGCTAACCAACCTGTGATAACTGCCGTTTATAAAGAAGTCCCAAAAATCTGTCCAGCGCTTGCTGTAAAAACTTATTTGGATAAGACTCAGGGTTTCAGATCTTATAATGATACCAGTCTTTTTATTAGCTACAGAAAACCTCTAACCTTAAAAAGAAACGGTCTCAAACTTAAGACCATTGGGTCAAAGATGCTCTTGAAAAGAGCGGTATAGACACAACCATCTTTGGAACTCATTCAACGAGGCATGCCTCAACATCAGCGGCTAAACGAGCTGGTGTTTGGATAGAGGAGATGGTTGGAGTGCCTCGTCCAACACATTCTTAAAGTATTATAACAAAGAATTAATCAGTACCGCAAATAATTTTGTTGGCACACTATTTTGAAGAATTACATTTGGATAGTACCTATTGATTAACTATTTTGTTTTATAGCATACAATAACAATAATAATATAAACGTTGATTAATGTTGATTCAATAAATAAATACACATGATAATATAATAATATTATGTAAAATTATTGCTAAAATAAAAGATGCTTTCATATGAGTTCACATTTGCTTAATTAAGTACTCATATTTTATTTTATCTCTTATTTCAATGATATCATTTTTCGATGCTTTAAACATCCTGCACGTAAACAAACAATCATCTTCGTACGAGATACGCAGTATAATTAAGAATCAAACGAACTTACCTAGTGAAGTTTGATGTCTAATTATGCGAGTATCTCGTACGAAGATGATTGTATACTCCCACCCATTCCCGAATTCAGACCCAGTTCGATCGAAAAATTAAATCATAGGCTTTACAGTAATGGCGCTAGAGAGTGGCTGAAGCGGGGAGACGCAGAAGTGAAAGAGACGAGAGATTTTTTATAAATGGGGAGGCTTTAAAGTGTGACAGCATGATACGTCGTACTGCTGCACGTAAACAAACAATCATCTTCGTACGAGATACTCGCATAATTAGACATCAAACTTCACTAGGTAAGTTCGTTTGATTCTTAATTATAGGAGGTATTAATTAACACAAAACACTTAATGATATGATATACCTTTCGTATAAGATACGTCCGCCCAAAGCGAAGTCCAAAATCCTTCTGCAGCGCAATTTTGGTGGTATTGATGCTGAACACTTGCGAAGTGATGCGCGGGAAACTAGACTGGTCTGACGTGGTAAATGCGACTACTATTGATGAGATGGTAGAAAATTTCAACAGCACGATCACTAAGCTGTACGACGTGCATGCTCCCTTGAGACCAGTTAGAATGAAACATTTACCTGCACCCTGGCTCACTTCAGAAATTAGAACACTAATAAATAAAAAACTTTCTGTCAAAGCCAGGTATAAGTATAACCCGACTGACCACAACAAGAAAAGGTATGTGGAGTGCCGAAATCAATGCAATAAGGTGTGTAGGGACGTACAGCGCCGACATATACATAGTTCCCTAGAAAATGAAGATCCTTCAAAGGTATGGAAATTTCTGAGGTCGCTGGGAGTTGGAAAGTCTCGACAAGACAACATTCCTAATGATTTAAATATTAATACTCTTAATCAACACTTCTCTGCTTCTACCAATTTTGATGGTCCCACAAAAGCTCTTACGCTGCGTTATCTTAATGCGATTCCAACTCCTGACCATTCTGTATTTTTTTTCAAACAATTTACTGATTGTGATGTTAGGAAGAGCGTAGAAGGAATAACGTCCAATGCCGTTGGTAGTGACTGCATCAGCCGTAAAATGATCATCTTAATTCTCGAGGAAATATTACCAGTATTGCAATTTATCCTAAACACCTCTATCACCAATGGTACTTTTCCTTCTATCTGGAAGCAAGCCCAAATTACTCCTCTTCCAAAAAAAAGGAATCCTTCGCTTACAGATTATCGTCCTATTTCCATCCTTCCATTCCTTTCAAAACTCCTTGAACGCCTCGTCCACCAGCAACTCACTACCTTCCTTATCAGCAACAATCTTTTGAATACATTTCAATCCGGTTTCCGTCCTGGCCACAGCACGGTCTCAGCTCTAATTAAAATTACTGATGACATACGATCTGGAATGGCGGGCAGCAAGCTAACGGTGTTGTCACTACTTGATTTTAGTAATGCTTTTAATAACGTGGATTTTGACATATTGTTAGGGCTTCTACGCTCTTTAAACATATCTCCAACGGTAATTGATTGGTTTCGTAGTTACCTGTTTGGTCGCCGGCAGCGTGTTCGCGTTGATGAGAAATTCTCGTTATGGTGTAATACAAATGCTGGTGTACCACAGGGCGGCGTTCTATCTCCCCTTCTCTTCTCAATTTTTATCAATTCCATATCACACCAGCTTTCTTCTTCCTACCACCTTTATGCTGATGACTTGCAAATTTACACCCAGGCTCCCTTAGGGGAATTATCAGCGGCTATTGCGACAACTAACAATGACCTGCGCAAAATTTCGGACTGGAGCAACTCATATGGTCTCAGTATCAATCCGGCGAAAACCCAAACTATCGTAATAGGCAGTTCTAGAATGATCTCTAAAATAGATTGGTTTCGCCTTCCTCAAGTCATGTTCGACGGAACCTCCATCCAAATTAGTGACACTGTTAAGAATTTAGGAATACTGATGGATAGGAAGTTATCCTGGGTACCTCAATTAGCCGAAGCAAGTCGGAAAGTTTTTGCATCTGGGTCTTGTCTTAGGAGGTTGCGAAACTTTTTGCCTACTACCACCAAAATTGCTCTTGCACAATCGCTTCTACTCCCCATATTAGATTACGCCGACGCCGCATATCTAGATTTAACCGAAGAACAGCTTAATAAGCTTGAACGCTTGCAAAACTACTGTATTAGGTTCATATATGGCCTTCGCAAATATGACCACATTTCCGAATTCCGACAAAAGCTGGAATGGTTACCTATTCGTTTTCGCCGAAATGCTCACATCTTGACTCTTTTGTACAATATCCTTTTTAACCCATCCACCCCTCATTACCTAAAGGAACGATTTCAATTCCAGCACCTCACTCACTCTCGACACTTGCGCTCTTCTGAAAATTTACAACTTGCAATGCCAGTCCACACCACTTCATTCTATGACAAATCTTTTACCGTGCAAGCAGTACGACTGTGGAATGCTTTACCATTAGATATAAGACGTGCCAAATCCCTACAAATTTTTAAAAACATGGTAAAGAACCATTATCTGGCTAGTGTTTAACGCTGCTATGTTAGGGTTATGGTATGTTTTTTTAGGTATTTATTATGGATATAAGTATGTATGTTAAATATTATAATGTGTATATTATATATTATATAATATGTATAATATTTAATATTTATTAATATATATATGTATATATCTTATGTATTAGTTTATTTATTAGGTATAGGTATATCTAGAGTGTGAATATTTTGATACTTTTTTATTTTCTATTTTAATATTATTCTCATTAAATATTTAGCTTCAACTAGACGTTTTTGGATTAATTCTCAATGTATTTTTGATAACTGATTACGTATTGTACACCACCGTCTACTCCTAGTTCAACTAATACTGTCCAACCAAAGGTTGCCTGGAAGAGATCGCTTTTAGTGATAAGGCCGCCCATTGTAATACCTACTACAGATATTATGTAACATTAATTAAGTACTTTGTGGTATACAATAAAGAATATTTGTATTTGTATTTGTATTAGTATTAATGAACTTTTAATTTCTTTGTCTTAAGTACAACTTCATAATATAAGTCCATACAGTAGCTCACCCAAGCACAAGTTTTGACCTATTTGGGTGGCTATTAAGTCATTACACATCCATGGCATCCATAATTATGTACAACTAGCTTTTGCCCGCGGCTTCGCACGCTTGTATTGTGTTATTTCTACGTTTAGGTAGTCTAATAATAGCTTAGTTCATGCATTTCCTATATACCAAACAACAAAATCCACTAAATCTTTTCGGAGCTCAGCACGTATTGTCAGATTAGGTAGCACACGTGTAAAAATGTTGTTTGGGTAGTAGGTAAGTATGGCTTTTCACGTGTCATCAGATCACCTACACATTGATAAAATAGTGGGTTAGAAACTGCAAATCATAGGTACAATATTTAATTAAATATGTACCTACTTGGACCTACCTTATACTTAGACGTTAGTTTTTTTTAATATACGATAGGTCTAGGCATCTAACTAATAAAAGTTCTATAATATGGTATACCTACATACCAGTGATACGGGCGATCTTTTCCTTGTCATTTTCACTTCAACAGATGTTCTTGTGTATTCACCATAAAAACCGTTCAAGTCTTCATAAGAGGTTCCAGTGAATTTTGTTTAGGTAGTAGGTATACCTACATAAGTACCATACCTATTATTTAGGCAGTTTAGAAAAATACAAAACAAACACACATTGGTCAGTTTTTATATCCGCGCGCTTTTCGTTCTCAAAGAGTATCTTTGTTGCATTCACCACATTTTTTTTTACTTTCTTAAGTTTGGTCCATACGAATTGAGTATTTAGCTAGTGTCAACAATAAGTTTATAAAATACATACTTTATAGCTGGAGTATTGTATTTACCTATACGATGCGTACATAATTAATTTTGTTAATACTAATTAGAAATCACAAATACTTACGTACGCCACTGTAAAAAGAGTCAACATTTATATTACGGCCGCTATTTTTCATTTTCAGGTTGTCTCATTCCCACTGCACTTTCAACATAGTGGTGAGAGTGAGAAAATAACATGTGTACAAAACTCTAATCAGATTCGCTTTTGCAAAGAACGTTTCATTTTTAGGGTTCCGTAACAGTTTTGAAATAAAGGAACACTTATAGGTAAGATCACTTTGTTGTCCGTGTGTTTGTCTTTCTAAGAATCTGTCGAGACCATTACTTATTTTAGAAATAACGGAAAGAATTAAGCTGAAATTGATATCTATGATCAATTAACTCAAATACGGCTATCATCATCATCATCATCATCAACAACGACATCCTGAAGACGCCCACTTTCAAAGACCTTTTAATAATTAACCTTCTTGGAGCAATCGAGTAACCAATAATAGTTTGCTCTAACCTGTAGTTTGTCCTAAAGAGAATATAGCCGCTCAGTTTGTTCATTGAGAAGCCCACAGACCTAAAATATTTTAACTATTAAAACCTTTAAAAATCATTTACCTACGTAAAAGAAGAAGAAGAAATCAAAACTGAACGTTACACGGCCATGTTGCTAATTCGAGGATCTTACCTATCCTATATATTGTCCTATCCTAATGTATAGTTATACTTACCTACATCTAAGTACCCTTTTAAAACATTTTTCATAAAATATTTCGTATCATTGGCTAAATACAAATGTCGTCTAATGCCAAAATAAAAAAAATCTGCTTTCACACTATTTAATATTTGTTGCTATATGTATCTATTTAACTTGTGACAGGTTGATAGAACGTAAATTGTTATGTAAGCAAAACAGGTGACGTCATACAAAACATTAAACATTTCTATTTTGTGGGGAAAATTTAATGCTAATGTTTAAGAAAAATTACTAAAAGGAACAGTAAAATATACAAGAAATGGAATGAAGGCAATTAATTCGCTTTTAACTCACTTTTCAATAAAAAAGATATAAATAAAATATTAAATTCGTTGCTTGCAAAATTACGTTCTACTGTTGAATAATGACACTTGACCATAGGGGCGGGACATCAACGATAACTACAATCGAAGAATAATCGAAAACAAAATGATAAATCGTTTGGATTACTTTTATTGCTAAATAGCGTGGGCACAAAATACGGTGTTGCCAACCGTAATAAAAATATTCGGCAAAAATTACCTGAAAAATCAGTTTTTAAAAGAAAAATCGATGGTTTGAAATTAAAAAAGATATCGTGAGATCGAATTTCCACAAATAAGCACTCATCCATTGCTAGTCTGGTTTCAACTCGCAACTTTTGCTTTCGTCTGTCCGGAATTGGATGTACGACTCGCGTACAGGTACACACTTGATACACAATTCCGATGACAATACGTCAAGGGTTTGATTTCCTCAATAAATTCTTATCATCTAAATCGACACCTACGTTTTATACCCCACCCATATTTGTGTACTTGTGTTTCCTCTAATTTCAACAATGGGAATAATATATTATTTACCACGCACTCTAAGGTAGGTAGGTCTACCTAAGATAGATATCATGATTATATCAGTGCTCAGTTGGTAGTAGCTCTGCCTTCTGAACTATAGGTTGTGGGTTCGATTCCTACCCAGGACAAACATTTGTGTGATGAACATCGATGTTTGTTCTGTGTCTGGGTGTTATATTGTATCCTATGTATGTATTTACAAACAAAAAGTATCCAAGTATTGTATCAGTTATCTGGTTCCCATAGTACAAGCTATGCTTAGTTTGGGGCTAGATGGCGCTGTGTGAATTGTCCACACGTATTTATTATTATTATTATATGATATGTGTCTAAAACAAATCGTTAATCGGTATTATGTATCTAAAATAATCGTTAATTATCGAACCGAATATTGGCCTACACATCACTAAAATTGTTTTTTGACATGTGACAGATGACATTACATAAGCTTCACAGGTGCCTTCCAGTTTGAAAACAATTAAAAAAATCAATCGGCCATGTTGTATAAAACTCCGATTCGTTTCGTAATGAAATCTCAATAATCGTCATCAATTTTTTTTAACGATATATCAATTTAAATATATCCTATGTTAAGCGCAGGTTATTTCTAGGCATATTAGTGAAAACCGCATGAAAATCCATTCAGTATTTTAGGAGTTCAGTCATAACAAACAAACAAACAAACAAACAAACAAACAAACAGACAAAGTGTTTAAAAAGTGGCTTAACGTGATCAGCGGCTAATTTTAAGCCAACCTGTGTCATTTTTGTCTTGATATCTTGCAATTACAGATTTTTTTATCTCTACAGTTTTATTATATGTATAGATTACGGTGTAAATTTGACATAACTGTTTTTTTTCAATTCAATAAATTACACACAATACATTTAAGACAGGCTTCCTTCTCCGATCTTCTTAAGGGGAAAACCTGATGGATCCCAAAGAATGATCGTTAACTTGAAAAATCTCAATGACTTTGTCTACAATCCGCCTGATTAGCATAAAAAAGGTCTCACAAATCATAGCAAAAAGAGTTTATCTCATCAAAATCGATATATCTAATGCCTATTACCATATATCGGTGAACCACTCGCACCAACGATTTCTCACTACCTGAGCGAACGACGACGTCTCGTTCACAACAGTAGTCGACAAAAAGATATGAATTAGACACTTTTGGCGGCGCTTGTGTTACTTTGTATAATACACTATAACATTTGACTGATTCAATCAATAATTCGTTTTTCTTTATCAAATTTCGACATTTCGTACTGACGCCAAATATGATTTGCACGCTGCAATGCTTCGAAATAACTAGAGATGCGGTGCAAAGCGTTTGAACGCCGCCTACGGCGTCCACACGCCAACGTCAGCGTGTGAAAGAGACCACAACAGTATATTTCTATAGTAAGCATCGACGTGGTGTACGGCGTGACGCTGTACGCGGTCGATGGCGTTTATAGGCATCGTGACGCAGCCTACGGCGTGATGATGTACGCGGCTGGCGGCGTTTATAGGAGAGGAGGTTTTATCCTTGAGGGTTGAGTGGCTACGCTCTAAAGCGCCTTGGGTTTGAGGGTGGTAAGGAGAAGACCACAAGTTTTTTATTTTAAGAAATTCACAGGTCTTCTTGAAGTGGTCTGACGTGAAGTTAGTGCCCTGATTGGTGAGGATCATTTTAGGGATACTGTTTGAGCCAGATTATGGTTTTTATTTTGTAATTTGAATGCAACTTGGTCTGCGATCCACGACGCGTCAACCCACTGTGCATTACCCCGCGCGGGGAGAGAGAGGAGTCTGTGTGCCACAGAATGCCGCGCACGACGCTGGCGCACGTCAGTTGCCGACGAGAGGCCGCGCGACACGTTCGTATCTACGTGTGTCTATGCGCCATCTTAAGCTGCGTTTACATACGTTTTTACCTACTTTCGAACAATATTATATGAGGCCTATAAAATCAAAGGCAGCTAAACGCCATAAAATCGTAAAATGAGTTAACTATGGCGCCATCTAGTTTAGTCAGTTGAACACACTTTATCATATTCATTTTACTAACAAATGCAGCTAAATCTCTGTAAAATTTGGGTCAAAAATCGATACTGGCATCAAAGACAGCTACATGCCAACCAGTAAGAATCAAATATAGCTACGAGATACGCCAACCAATCAGAGAGCAGGATTTCAGAAAACGAACATGGCCGCTGCCATACAATTCATGTGAATGTGTCGTCCAGTTTTTAGCATTATTCTTGTGTTTTTATTGAATTACTTGACAATTCTTTTGCTAAACTTCGAATTTGGGTAACCATGGAGGTCCTTGTAACAAGAGCAACTGCGGGCAAGGCTCGTAAAAGAACAAGAAACCCCGAGAACTGGAAAGCTAATATTGCTAAGAAAGAAAGGTTAGTGATGTACCTATACGTTTTTAGTTCCAAATACCGACTATTATATTATTATGTTAACACTGCAATAAAAAAAATGTATATATTATAATAAAAAATTTAATAATCTATTATTTTTTTTTTTTTTTTTTTTTTTTTTTTTATGTGATTGAATGACGTGACGAGCTAGTCGTTCACCTGATGTTAAGTGACACGGCCGCCCATAACAGTTGCAGTGTCACCCGGAACTTTAAAACAATAGTTTCGCGCGACACTGCACTGCGCACGTCATCCTGAGACATCACCCAGTCTAATAATCAGATTACTAGACTGAGTGATCAGATCATAAAGTCTCATTTGCCCAGTAATTTCACTAGCTACAATGCCCTTCAAACCGGAACACAGTAGTGCTTGCACACTACTGCTTGGCGGCAGAATAACTGGCAAAGCGGTGGTACCTACCTAGACGAACTTTGCAGAAAAGTCCTACCACCTAGTATCCCAACAATATTGCGCGACTGATTCAAGTGGAGTTTCTTAGCCGTGGGGAGTTCCCCAGTATTCATTTAATAAGTCTGATAAACAGACTGGGCGCAGAGAGCGTTATTCACTAGAGATAGTTAGTCGATAACAAGTCTTTCACAAGACTACGCACATCTATGTTGGTTCGAATATTGTTATAACAAGATTTGTACGAGTCACGGAGGAGCAATTCCTTGGTGCGATTAAAAACATTGACTCCATTTGGAATGTTTGTCCGTTGGAGGACCAGCTCGTAGCCGGGGGGTATTCGCTTGAGGGTTTGCGACAAATTTCTCTTTTGCGCGCGTACAAACTTATAGCAGTTGTCCCTCTTGTAAACGTGGAGATGGTGCTTTGTTTCGTCGCGTTCAGTCATCACCGCTAGCTTAGGCCGGTCGTCGATGATTTTTTCAATTAATTTAGCCATTTGTTTATCTTTCTCTATCATCAGAGAAAGCAACTCGGAAATTTGATTTTGGCCGATTTGATTCAGCACTTCCTCGTAAACGAAGCGCATAAACTTTTTTGCTTGCGATTTGTTTGAGCGCGCTAGTAGAGCGTAGAGCCGGGTTCTGATACAAAAAGTGTCTCTGGATGCCAGTTCGGTGGCGTTTCAAGATGGGCCGTGAATGGGCCCAACTTGTCCCATGGACATTTCCATTCATCTGGAACAATTCTATAAGCTTTTTTAACATTCTCATAGCCCAAGAGTAAAGCAAACTCCTTAAGTTTACAATAAATATTATTGTCCTTGGTGATGTATGCCCAACATTTGAAATTACTGTCCTCGTCGCCGAGTTTGGCCAACGGAAAATTGAAACGTTGCAAAGACATGATGCTCTCTATAACACAGTATTTTTTTCTATTTTGCAGGTACATGCCAAGGAAAGCACCTGAACGAATAATATGTTCACATAAAAATAAACATCTAAAATGTTCAAGTTTGACAATGACTGATATTATGAATTTTCACAGTTTGTTTTATTCCTCAAATAAACGGAGTGAACAAGATGCTTTGATACTGAAGTGCTGTAAAACGCAGAAGGTAAAAAGAAGGCGACCTACCAAAAACATAAGATTTGGTAGAGATTTTAATATAAAATATAGCGTTTTCAGAGCTCGCAATGATTGTGTTCATGTTTGCCAAAAAGCGTTCTTGAATATACTTGGCGTAACAAAATATCGTGTAGAGTATGCTTTGAAACATTTATTTTATACAGGGCAGATTGCCAGGGAACGAAGAGGGGGTAATCGAAAAATAAATAAATTTAAAGATCAGAAGAAGTCCATTCGAAATTATATTATGAAACTAAAATGTGTCGAATCGCATTATTGTCGATCATCCACTCAAGAACGCAAATACCTATCTAGTGACTTGAGTATAAACAAGTTATACAAAATGTTTAAAAACGAAAATCCTCAATCTCCTGTAAAACAATCATACTTCCGCCATATTTTTAACAGAGAGTTTAATTTAGCTTTTGGTACACCCAACACTGACGTCTGCTCAACTTGTATAGAATTAAACAAAACATTATGGATTAGAATGGCAAGAAAGAGAAGACTTACAATTTTACTTAGGTATTATTAGAGGGCCATCTGTTGAAGGAAATCAAAATTTAGAAGAAAGTTTTTGTGAAAGGATAGCAGAAGAATCACCTATCTTAAGAATATAATAATGATAAAACTATAAATGCAAATATTTCACTTACTTAATTGAAAATTGATTTTTACTTTATCGAACGTATAAGAACATCACTAATCCGCAGAACTCAAAATGGCGACTGTCATTATCAAACTCAGTTATATCCAGTTACTCAGAATCAAATACAGCAATATCCTGTAGTTGGAATCAAAGCCAGCTAAATGCTATTTTATTTTCACTTTGTACTCAAATATACAGGAAGCTTTATTAATTAAAAGTCAGATTATTTCTAATATTCACATTCTTTACAAATCTGTCTTAAAATATAGAATATTGTAGCTACCTGAACAAAGTTATCGATTTTTGTAGCTTACTGATTATTTGACAGACTTGGATTTAGCTGCCTTTGATTTTGTAGGCCTCATATGTGGAAGAACTGAATTAGTTCGGTGTTTAGTCATTACGGACGGTGGTGTGCTAGACTTCTGTGTATTGGACTATTTGGAGGCTATCTGGTCAAGAAAAGACAGCAGAGCGCGGCATTTCCGAAGACCTACGACGGATGCACGAGCATAGTGGCGCTCATCTTCAGTTTGTCAGGTTAGTAGATTGAGTTTGTATTTCGATTGCGAAGTAAAGATAGTAGCCTGGCATCACAAGTTCCCTGGCTGACTCAATTTTTGGTCATCGCGAGCCGAATTATCGGTTTCCAGTTGCCTGTAGGTACAATACAGTTCCATTTTGTTCCATATACGAAAAGCTTAAATAGCTTATTTTCGAATTAAATCTGTGTAGATAACTTACGTACCTTCTTAGGTATATAAGTATTTGGAACTGTTTTTACAGTTTTCAAACTACATTGCATTCGTAAAAAAGTAATTATCTTCTATTGATGTACATAATTAATATTTGAAACAGTTCTCATAGTTTTCAAAGTAATAATAAGTCTTCATTATAGTCATTCATTATTATTATTAGGTACCTATTAGGTAACCTAAAGTTATAGCACAGTTACGATCATTCGTACAGTCCCTTCCGGATAGGTTTCGTGTCTACCTATACCTATCGAAGATAACCTAGCTCACTAGTCTAAGTTGTTGTTGAGTGTCGTTATTATTTGCGTGTTGTTGATGAGTTCATTCGTTGTCGTATTACCGACGATACGTCAGTTGTCGGAGTCCGTCGCGTCGCGTTGTTGTCGCGTACTCGCTTCCCCGCGGACAAGTCTATGCGTGTCATCTCGCTTGCCGTCCCGCGCGGTTATATATAGCGGTCTCGCTCGTCGTCGTCGTTTGGCTCTTTAGCTCACATCGTCGCGGATCGTGCGGAATAGTGCGGTCGTTTTGGGCAGTCAGTGCTCTTACTACACAGTATAAACAGTAACGCAATTTTTGTGTACCGTACTTACAGTAACTCAACTTCACTTTATTGTATAAAATAATAGTATCGGTTTTCTCTGGGTAGGTACTTGGTTACTCTAAGTACTTGACCGGTAGTACCTTTGTTTTTTCCACGTATTTTATCCGCTTATTAACAAGTTTACTGACGTAAGATGGAGTTAAAACCTGAAGTAGAACCGGACATGGCTGCGTTAGAATGCTTTGAGAATATCTTTGTAACTGTGCAAGGTAGAGTCAATGCTCTATCTAATAAACGTAACATACTCAATGGTCCTTCGGAAAAACCTATGCAAAAAATGAAATTGCCACCCATAGAGCTACCTAAATTCAATGGGGATGCAAAAGCGTGGCGCATGTTTATAGAGTGCTATAACAGTATTATTCATCAAAATTTTCAGCTGTCTAATTCAGAGAAGGTTTACTATCTGTGCGGGCAACTGTCAGGTCGGGCCTTAGAATGTGTGGCGGGTATAACGCCAACCGGCGACAACTATGAGCTTATTTATGAAACGCTAACTTCAAAGTTCGAAGATGTACGCTCCATGGCACCGCCTACCTCGACGAAATAATAAATTTAAAAAAATTACAACATCCATCGGTAGAGGGATTATATTAATTTATTGACAAATTCTCCGTCTCGGTGGCGGCCTTCCAAAGGCTAGACATTCCAGCAAAACTGTACTTTATCTTTCTGCATTTGGCACTCAAGCGCGTAGACAGCGAAACGGCGCGGCTGTTCGAGAATTCCGTGCGACATGAGAAAATTCCGTCGTACGATAGCTTTGCTCAGTTTGTTAGGGAGCAGGCGAAAATTATCGAACGAACTGGGATGGTTCACTGTCGAAACTCATAAAATCGTTTATCATAATTTTGTTACAAATAAAAATGTTACTTATAATCATCATTTCACATAATGTGATTTAATATACTTTCACTACATCTAATTTTATTTATTATAAATCAAAATTAATAATAATCCAAATTTATAAGAATGGAACTCATAAGGCGTATATAATATAATAGTACAAATTTATAATGTTTTACCATAACTAACTTAAACCATAAAACAAAATATCAATAATACTGTAAATTAATGTGACTGGAACTGTTGATTGTTATATTTAACGTAATCAGTTATAAAAACGTAGTACGGAAAGCCAATTTGCTCTTCAATCTATGCAGGCACTTCATCCAGTCAAAACAAACAAGATTAACGTGTGGACTGTGTGCGGGTAATTGTAAAATAACTTATATTTTCTCATGTCATGTTGGTTTTGGTTTTGTTGGTGAACTTTGTGCATTATTTTAATAAATAACTTGAAATGTCTATAAAAACACGTGTAAAATATTTAAATCTAATACAGGTAATCTGAAACTTAATATAGATGGTTTCTGTAATTTTTTGTGTATTTTTTTATATAAGCATAAGTGACTTCTAGCACTTCGCCGGCCGCTGCCGCGGCACGCTCGCTACGCTTCGCTTCGCTCGCTCGGCTCGTGCGATGTATGGTCACAGTTAACCTAACGCTCCTCCTCGCTTCGCTCGTCGTCGCACCTATTTATGACTTTGCCTTAGACTAGTATCTTAGTATCTTTAGGGTATACATGCATATCTATATAATGATTTAACCACTTCAAAATTATTATTAAGTTAACTAAAAAAATATGAAAAAAGAACATTATAAACAATACAATTATGAATGCTGATTATTATGAAATTATAAGTAATGAAATTTATAACAAACAAAAATATGATAAAAAAATTCTTAACATTAACATTATAACATAAAATTTTATAAATTTAAACATTATTTGAATAAATTGTATAAGAAAAGATCAATATAAAAAGTAACTATTATGAACAAAGCTATTTATAAATAACCACCATTATAAATTTCATCATTATTAAAAATGAGGTATATGAAATGAATTTATGAATAATGAAATTATTAGTACAGACGGTATCCCAACTGGGATATATGCTCCAACCACCAGCGGTAAGAACGCATCGTTGCCGTATCGTATACCGGTTCCTACGAATAGACCGGCATCAGAGAAAGCTACTCGAGCGTTAGTCACGTCGAGTGCGGGTTGTCCAATGTGCAAAGGTGATCATGTGAGTTTTTCTCGTTGTGCAGATTTCTTAAAACTGCCTGAGAAAGAACGTTTTAATGCGGTTAAACAACATGGCGGCTGCGTTTTGTGTTTAAGTTTTCGTCATAAAACAAACGCATGCAATATTAAAAGAAGTTGCAACACGTGTCAGGCAAAGAGCCACCATACTCTCTTGCATTTCGGTAAACCTCAGTCTAGTATGTCATTGCCGGTTACTAGTGGGGATGAGGAACTGTACGCAGAGGGCACTGATGAAGAGGAAGTGAGCGAAGCTGGGGTCGCATTGTGTTCTATGCAAGGCACCCCAGCCTAATGATTCTGACCGTGGTATAATGTCGACTTCTGTACTGTTAGCTACAGCCCGGGTTCGAGTTGTAGATGCTTCCGGTGTTGCCCACTTAGTTCGGTGTCTAATCGATAGTGGATCGCAGAACCATTTTATAACCAAACAATGCTGTGAGCGACTGGCGTTGACACCTCGCGATCTCGGTTCGCAAATGGTTGTAAACTGATTTGGAGGTGGTTCCAATCCAGTGATAGGTGAGACTGAACTAGAGTTTTTCTCGCGGTTCGACAGGAGTCGACCATATAAGGTGCGTCCCTTGGTGGTAGATTCGATTACTCAAAAACTGCCTACGGCAGTAATAGACAGGTCAATGTTGAGCTACCTAAAGGGTGCCCCATTAGCAGACGATACATTCGATCGTCCGGGAGAGATGGATATGCTTATTGGAGCGCAACTGTTTTCTCGGCTAATTCTGCCAAAGCGTATGTTGTAATGAAGTTATATGTATATTGTGTTGTATGTTGTATTGTAATGTTGAGGCAAATAAAAAGTTTATTATATTATGTTCAATAAAAACTACCTGTGTTGAAAAAATTGGATTTTATTATAGTCCTAAACACAGTTTGGTACCAGAAACCCATTCACCAGAATCAAGAGGAATATTTGCAACATACTGCAATTGGATTCGTTTATACGATACCGGCGCACGCGGTCCCGTCAAAATGACTACCGCTGTTACCACTGGCACATCGAAGAAGAATACCACCGAAGACGAAGACAATTCTGCTGCAGAGGCCAAGCTGTCGAAACTAAAGCATACGCGTGGCATATGCAAGCGCACTATAACCGGCGTGGAAGCTTTCCTACAACGCCACCCGGCGCCAAATTCAGTCGACATCGAGGTGCGCAAGCGTATTGTCGATAGCGCGTACACCAAATTTCAAGACATACAAGCGGAAATAGGAGGCCATATTGGCGATATTGAAGATGACGATGGTTTCGAGGAACGATTCCTTGAACTTTCAGCTAGGCTGGTCGCCCTCGAGCACAAGCAGAACATGAGGCACAGCATGGGATCGGATGAAGGAGCCATGACGCCCACATCCTTGTCACCGGCCAGATCGCAAGCGGAGTGTCACGTGCATCTTGGGGCAGCGAGGTCGGAGCCCATGAACATGCCAGATTTCAACGGTCAGAGTCAGTACCGTCCCTTCATAGATTTTTTCACCGCTTAATACCTACACGATAATACAGATTTGTCCAATGTACAAAAACTGTTCTATCTTAGAAAGTATCTAATAGGGGAGGCGCTAGCTCTCAAAAAAAAAATTTGCCCTTAGTCAAAAGGAAAGAACATAATTCATTATTGCATGAAACTACAGGACCAGACAACAATGTCAGGCTCCGCAGTCAGCATGCATAACGCCAAGTCCACAGCCGCAGAAAGTGATATCTTGCTACCAACAGAAAAGTAAAGAACATAATTCATTAATCATCTCTTGATATAAATGTTGATGGTGTCCATGTTGATGAGGTTCAGCAAGCGAATTTTCTTGGTGTTTCTCTAGATACACACTTAAATTGGAAGTCTCACTTGGAACATGTAAATAACAAAATCGCCAGCAATTGCTATGCCTTATCAGTGTTGGTGGACGTATCATCAGTGGATGTTGCTAAAAGTGCCTATTATGGCAACATCTACCCATTACTAACCTATGGGGTCATTTTTTGGGGGAACTCGGTCAATGTGCAAAAAACCTTTCTCCTACAAAAAAGAAGCATTAGAATTATATATAGTAAATTTGTGACACGATTTAGAATGTACTGATTTAAGAGAATGCGATTTTGCCTTTGGATTGCGAAATGCTCCCGCAACGTTTCAGAGGATGATGGACCGTTTTCGTATATCCCTCAGCGAAATAAAACTTAGCATACTTGGATGACCTCATTATCATGTCTCGTTCATTTGAAGAACACCTAAAGAGCTGAAAGCCGTATTCGATAGACTCAAGGAGTACAACCTAATTGCAAACAAAGAAAATATTAACTTTTCTATAAATAATAATTATAGTGTAAGATAATGAAAGTGAATTAAATTATGGATATAACGCGGGAACGGGCCTCTCGTAACCATGGCAACCGATCGTCCCACCTCGGACCATGGTTACGAGAGGCCCGTTCCCGCGTTATATTTTTTTTTTTCTTATATTTTGGCTCCACACATAGTGTATTTAGCCAGTGTCAAGTTTTGTAATTTTTCATCGTATTATGGAAATTTTCACTTAAAGTCAAGTCATAGTCACAGTCAGAGTAGTCATAGTCTAGTCTAAGTCATAATCCAGTCTAAGGCATGCCCTAGTAAAGTGGTGGCAACTTTACTAGAGGCTTCTATGGAATTTTGGAAGCAACACGAAAAACCACGTTTCACTACATTATATCACTTGCCCACACTCATGCTCGTAATTCAGCACTTAATGCGTAAAACACCACCAATTTTAAACATTAACACTGGAAAAAGCATAAGTTTTGTAAAATAATACAATGCACCGACGTGAACTTTTCCGCGTTCCCGCCAAAACTCCCCGCGTTATATTATCTATCAAAATTCAAAAGTCGCGTCAAAATCATGTCAAAATGACACCCGAGAAAATTTTCATAGACAACATGATTGAAATGCACAGATTAGAGAAAAAATATTTGTTGAACTGCCATTTAGTTAGGGGTCTCCCCAGCGATTATTTATGAAAATGTAAGAAGAACGATTCAACATTTAACCTCTACGTGAAAGTTGAATGATGGATTTTGGGGGTTTGTTCACCCACCCGTTGACTATGAATACCACTGTTAGTGTTGTGTAGTAGGTCATCAATTCTGGGAAGTGGGTACACATCGGGAACGGTGACAGAGTTCAGTTGCCGATAATCCACGCATACTCTAATAGTGCCGTCTTTCTTTGGTACCATGACAACATTGGCTGCCCATGGTGATGCGCATGGTTCTATGATATCATTTTCAATCATCTTGGCAATTTCTTCTCTAAGAATTTCCGTCTTTGCCTGGTTTAATCGGTATGGTGGAACAGAGATAGGTTTATGGTTTCCCGTATCTATAACATGCTTGAACTCTTTAACTGGCTTCTCATTCGGCTGAAATACGTCATCATTCTCTTCAAGAAACTCATTCAGTCGGTGAATGTCCACGGACGCAATTTCCGTGTAATATAACAAGGTGGAGCTATCCATGTCATTGTCGTAGTCGGCTAGGATTTCTGCAGCATCACGGTATAACGCGTCTACCACAGGGGAGTAGCCATCGAATAATTCGGTGCACTGTTTTTTGTAAGGAGGTGTAGATAGACCTAGTGATATCAGAGGGCCGTATGGTCTTTCTTCACTTGTGTCAGTCTGACTCCCTTCGGGAAGTGATGGCGAAGCTAGCATGGGATTCGTGGTGACAGCAGATAAGACTACTTTCTCCTTAAAGTTGACAAATCCTTCTTGGTACAACTCGTATTTGTTTTCAGGATCATCTATGAAATGCCAGGTGCACTGTGGCAAATCCAGAACCAAATGCGCATCTTGTATGAATCCAACCCCTAGAAGGGTGCGATTATCCCGTGACTCTGGTAGTACTAGGAACGTAGTGAGTATCGTGCGAGTGTGTAGTTTTACTGGGACCTTAGTGATTAGCACTTCTTGCCGTTTTTGCACTCCGTCAGCTAGAGTCACTGCAACTCCTAGTTTGTTGAAAATGTATCCTCTGCGTTTCAGCTTGCAGTACAAGTCATACGAGGCAATGCTTGACTTTGCACATGTATCGAAAAACGCTACTCCATCAACGCCATCGACATCGATGAAAACGATTGGTCTATCCCTGGTGTCGGTAGTTGTATCGGAGTCGGCGGCACAGAATGCAATCTCTTTGTCTGATGGCGGTGGTTTTTTAACTGTGTGGCAGGTTGGGCAGTTGCTTCGGACAACCCCCGGAGTACCACAGCCGTAACAACTAAATTTTGAAGTGGTCGGGGCAGCTGTAGGTATAGATTTCGGAACTTCTTCCTTCTGTTGCATTTCCTTTCTTTGCTTCTTCCTGCATTCCTCAATAGTGTAACTCAGGTTCTTACAGTATCTGCATTTAGGTTTCTTAGGAGGTTCGTATGAATGCCTTGGTGCAGAAGTATTAGTGTAAGGGGTGTCTAATGCCTCCTCGCTAAGGACATTTTCAATGCCTCTAGCGATTGTGATGAGATCTTCAAAATTTTTCACACTGTACCTCAGGATCGTGTCACGGATTTCTAGTCGTATCAGGCTAAAAATCATGTCCAGCTGTTGCTTCTCCGTATGACCTGGTCGCTCAAGCTGGGCGAAAAGCATTCGCTTTTGACGAATAAACTGCTCCGTTTTCATGTGCTTCTCTTGCTTATGTAGGAATATTTCAGCATAAACAAGATAAGGTTCAAGTTTTGGGGCAAACTATTGACGCAGACGTCGCTGAAAGTCGTTCCAGGTTGTGACATCTTCTTTGACGCCTTGCCACCACACACCCGCTTCTTCCCTGAGCAGCAGTGGCAGCTCTTCTAAAGCCGTAGTGTCGGAGATACCTTCAGCGCGTTTAAAGATGTTTACAGCTGCTAGAAAGGATTCCACAATCTCTATATCAAATCGTCCATCGTAGAAGTAATCTGCGATGCAGGTGGCATTCTGGATATAAGCTTCTCAAATTGCTCATTGGTAAGTTGGACTGACATCTTAACGTCTTTTACTTTGGTCGTTGTGACTTTACCGGATCGTGTGACGTATGTAGAGTCCGAGGTGGATGGTTGCGTCGGTGCTTGCGCTGGGTCGTAAAACTCCTCGTCACTCATCCGATTCCTGGTTTGACCTCTTCACTTTATATGGGTTGACTCGACGATGTTTCTTCGAGCCGCACGTACGGGCGCCAGTGTAGGAGAGGGCGCACGGGGGAGTCGAATGAGAGACAGAGAGATGCGAGAGAGAATGTTCTGTTTATTCAGACGTATACAGTAATATGGTACGCCGGTTATAATATTCCCGTTCGGCCGTCCCAACGAGGTGGGAGCGGTCGAGTAGATAGATCCAAATATTATAGCGTTCAGAGGGTGTCCCAACGAGGTGGAAGCACCTTCATGCAGCTGTAGTATTGGCTGACGAGACGAAGACTGAAGATTTGATGATTGAAATTATTTCATTGCGGTGGCCATTGAGACTTCGGGAATAAAACGCTTGCGTGTTTTAAGGGTTGCGAACGCCATCTAGTTTCATTTGGTGGAAGCTCATGGTCGGCGTGTTACAATTTCTAATTTCTCCGCTTCAGCACCTGCTTTATACTTCTTTTTTTTGTTTTGCACAACTGTCCACTCCTGATCATCTTCTTCCTGTCTCTTTTAGTTGGTCTTATCTCTCCGGCTGTCTGCTGCATATCTTCTTGATGGTATTGTTCACATTCTACGATCTCATTGAGCATCTCTTGTTCGCTCATGGAGCTGGTGGGACTCGTCATATTCACTTGACCGTGGCCGGCCGGGCTCCCGTAGGTATAAACCTAACGGAATCGCGGTAGGCCGGAGGATTACGCCACGAAGTAAACAAATCAATTAATGATACGGTCACCTCGCTCGAACGCCGAGACGATACTGTAATTTCTAATAATAACTTCAGAAATAATAACCTCGTAATGGCCTTCGAGTTTCAGTACTGTTTTAATTCATCTCTTCATCTCATTATTGCAATCAATCATCATTTCATTAACATTTACTCAAGGATTTTGAGTAAGTTTTCTGTTAAGGTATAGTTTTTTTGTAGCAGCCATTCTTGAAGCTCCTTTTTTAGTTTGTATCTCGTCATGTTAAATATTGTAATGTTAAATACGTGTTTTTCGTTACAAAAATGTATCATTACAAAATGTGTTTTCCGTTACAAATTGGTAATTGTGTGAAAAGAGAGTGAGGGTGACATTTTCGTTACCGAGTGCTAAAAATGCGCAGATCAATTCGAAAGACACCTAATGCTGGTCGCGTGATCTCTGGAAACTCGCGTGCCAACAAGAGATGGTACCGCGAATCGCCAGTGCAAACCTTCACAGAATGTACGTCATTACAATGATTAGCCAGTGAAGCTGGCGCAGACAGGGTAGTAGTGCTATCGATTAACTTTTTGTTTTTACAATCTACGCTCAAACTGTAGTGACATAAAAAATCTACACCGATGATGGGCTTGGTCACATCAGCCACAACAAATTTCCAAGGAAACGTACGCCTAAGACCTAAATCTAAATTTAAGTGTGCGTAGCCGTAGGTATCTATGGTCGTTCCGTTGGCCGCGGTGAGTTTATAGTCCGTAGCTGAACGGCGCTCTTGTATGTGTGATTGGGGGAAAACGCAGAGGTCGCTACCAGTGTCGACCAAAAACTGGGTTTTCGTACCACGATCCGTCACGAAGAGGCGACCAGGTGTGGTGGGGCAGTCGTCTGTCGCCATTATCGACTGCCCATGGAGTTTCCCGCCTTGTAGTCACATGGCTTCTGGCACTTCTGCGCTTTCGACCCGTACTTCACGTGGTACCAGCATACTGGGTACCGTCGATAGCTGGAGGCCGATCGTGCTCTGCTGCGTGAAGATTGCCGACGTTGAGGTCTGGAACGGTCATGGTTCCGCGATGGGCGCGTGTGCTCGTCTATCTTCAGAGCAAGCTGCTCCACCATCTTCCTCAGTTCAGCGATTTCGCTGGAAGTGCTGGAACTGCTGGAAGTGGGAGCTCCAAATGCAGCACCGGACGTGGAGGTAGACGCGACGTTCCGAGGTGCCGATATCTCCTGGATGCGATCTGCCAGGTCTGCCAGCTGCTCCAGGGAGTGAGTAGGCTGTGAAGCTAGCACCGTCTGGATGCTTTGCGGCAGGCGGTTGCTCCAGATTGTCCGTAGGAACTCCTCTGGAACATTCGGTCCTGCTAGATCTTGCAGGTGTCGGAGGAACTGTGACGCTTTCCGGTCACCCAGCTCCTCGTGAGTCAGCAGCTGCCTGACCTTCTTCTCATGTGAGGCCGTGAGTCGCCTGATGAGCTCGCTCTTTATTTTCTCGTAGCGGTTTCGGGTCGGTGGGTTACAAATGACGTCCTTAACCGCTTTTGCCTGACTTATGTCGAGATTAGTTATCACGTTATTAAATTTAATTTTATCATCCGTGATTCCAAAATTGTCAAATTGACCTTCCAACAAGGCAAACCAGATCTCTGGATCGTCCGGTGAAAATCCCGGAACCTTCAAATTAAATTGCCGTATGTCGGACGGAAGTCGTTCAGTGGAAACGCGCATTTTCTTCGGACGGCGCGTTGTCACACCGGCGTCGTCTTCTCGAGTTACGGCATCAACGACAGATTCGTCGGACTCGCTGCTGCTACTCATGGTGTTCATATGAGGGGTCACCAGTTTGGCAATGTAAGTATATATATCGGGGTATATATGCGGCCAAATTATGTGCCGAGTGTGGATGGTAGATGTGATGGATGTACTTAGCTGGTGGTACAGATGAAGGGTCCAGTCGCGTAAATAAAATCCAACACTATGTGAATAATGTTCTTGGTAATATATTCACTTCACACAAAATTGTATTTGACGGCACAGATATTATAAACTATTATAGAAGGTACGTAAACGAGTACCACAGGTGAACAATAGGCGAAGGCACAAGCAAGGAGAGAAACAACAATTATACAGAACAGTAAACAAAGAAAAGGTACGCGAGTAAATGTGGTAAGCGGCGGATAGCAAAGCGGCGTGCGATCAACGTGAGACGTAGTTTCGCACTGGCCAAGCAAATGGCGGCGCGGCGGGGCGAGGCCGCCGGTCGGCCGCTGCGCGTGCGCTGTTGCGTAACCGGTCGACGCGCGAGTATCCATACGACATCAGGCGGCCAGCTGATGACGGACGCTTGGTATGGAGTGTTCCGTATAATATTAACTATTCCTACTGGATGACTGTGTTATCTATAAGAGTGTATGGTGATGCCTGAATGTGTATAAATAATAATAATACTGTAGATATACAAGTGTATGTATTAGTGTGATAAATAAATAATATGTAGTGTGATATATTAATGTGTGAATGTTTGTGTATGTGGGAGTAGCCCACAAACCTAATAAACACTTTCCCATATGTTACCCAGAAATACCCAACTACACAAAATACCCAGTTAAGCAAATCGACTCACACTTGACCGTTTTTTGTGTTTACAAACACAAAATTAGCAAATAAAAGATTACCTGGATAAGCTAAGTCTCAGCGCAGTGGACCTTTGGTTCAAGGACCGTCCTGGCTGTCTGCTGAGAGTCTGCAAGAGGTGGGTGGTAGTGCTCGGACAAAATAAAATCTAACAAATAGAATGAAATAATGTTCATTTCGGTAAGAGTTGTTAACTAAATAGAAACAGCAGGCTGATGCTGGCAATTATACAGATAGGTTAGCTCGGCTTATCGCTATGCTTAACATCTAGAGGTGACCTGCGGGATGTCCCGTAGGCAGCGATATAAAAGTTGTACAAGACATTAAATTTACATCAAGATGGAGAAAACTGTTCTCAACACAATACAGATATATCTTTTTTGCTTATGTTCTTCTATGTTCCATACAATAATAATATTCCGAATCTAATTTATCACTTAAGTTTTAAATTGTTTTAATAAATTTACGGTGCAGCTAGTGCTCAGCATATTACTCTATGGTACCAATCAGAACGCCGGCTCTGCAGGATGACTTGAAAATCGCCATCTTTTCGCTGTCAGAAAAAGAGCTTCTTCTTCTTCTTCTTCGTTTATGGCTTGCTCTCGCTTTTTAGCGATAATTCTGCCAATGTCAAGTAAGTAAAGTAAAGCGTTGAAGAGAAAACGAAAATGCATGGTTATATAAACTTGGAACCATTTGCCAACACTCGTGCACGTTCACAAACACTTAACGAATAATAATCCACCCTTATTACACATTAAAATTCAAAAATACACAGGTTTTGGTAAAAAATTCAAAATTTACAACCGCCATTGTCGGATTTTCTTCAAAGACCGAAAAAGAGCTTCCTCTGGTTTTGCGGAAGGAATTTTGGCAACAGAATCTCCGTTCCAAAATCTACCATCGACACCTCGAAACACTGTTAACTTCACTCCGTTCGTATCCTATTGTCAAGCTAGTTATGTAATATTTTTGTAATAAATATTTATTTTGTTAAATGTACTGTTTACTTTTGGTTTCAAAACAATGTGAACGATTGAACACAGATCAAAAATAGCAATATTTACTTTGTTAATAATAAAATCTTTCTAAAGTTTCGTTCCAAAACACTAACAGGATTGAGTTTAGTACCGGGTGGTACTAAACTCAATTCTGTTTGTGACGTATGCCGCATAGGTCACTAGCACTCTTGTGTCAAGTTTTTTTATCAACGATAGGCTAACATTTGACCACGGTCTCACCTGATGGTAATATAATAATTATACTAATGTAAGTGAAGGTATGTCGATTTCTCTTATTTCGGATAAAAATAAAAATAATTTTATTTATTACTAAAGCAGATTTCTTTATTCATCATAGTTTTTATTTACATACTAGCTGCTGCCCGCGGCGTTGCCACGCGTGGACTACATTACCTATAGTAATAGTTATAGGTACTTAGCCCCGATGCAGACCGGCCACCGTCCACAACCACCGATGACTGCCACGCACCACCGCCACTTTCGCAGCAGTAGCGGTTACGCGCGACAGCCACCGGTATTTTTGGAAGCTGCCACATTTTATGCTGTGCAGTCTCATGCTTCTGAATAGTTTACGTGTGTCAGTGTAGTCTTTGTTCTGCATAGTATATATTTCCTACCTGCATTGCATAGGAATGAAAAAATGGCTTTATTTTTAAATCCACAAGCCAGAACCTTTTAATTCGAAAGATATAATAAAAATTTAAATTATGTAAGCTTTAATATCTTTTGGTACGTATCTTTTTTACTCCTAAAACGCCAAACAACCTGTAAAGGCATAAATAGAAAAACTATAATATAGATAGGTAGCAAAAAGGTTAAATGCTCAATTACTTATTGTATCTACCTACCTCTTAGAGTAGCCTCTTTGGTCATAGCCTACACAGAGATTTTTTTCTTTAATCTGTGCCTCCAGATAAAGTAGGCACCAAAGAGAATATAACCGCTTACGCTGAGTAGGCACCAGCTAGGTGACACAAAGTTACCGTCAGTGGCCAAAAACAAACTCACCATCTCACCATGAAGCGGCCATGTTGTTTATAATTCAGCTTCGTTTCGTAATAAAAACTTAATAATTATGACCAAAAAAATTAATGAAATTTCAATTTTAATATATCCTATTTTAAGCGCCGGTTATTTCTAAGCATATTAGTGAAACCTGCATGAAAATCAGTTCAGTATTTAAGGATTTCAGTCGTAACAAACAAACAACGACACATCACTGTCCCTAGATGGCGCTGATACAAATAAAATTGCATAATGTATGGAAAAAGAGCAAAAAGCCGCGGAGCCTGCATCGCGCAAGCGATATTTTTTGAACAATATAACCTATGGGATAAATTACATTGGATATAATTATGTGTGTGTTCCGAAGCGTTCCAGAACTTCACTTTTATTATATGTAGGAATTTACAAGAAAAAAAGTCGGCTTCATTTCAGTTTCAATTTCGGAGAAAATTCTCTCTGCCTCACACTTCTTAGCAATGGGAATACCTAAGTATTTGATGTTGTCTGTTGAATCAAGATTAGGACAGCAGCATTCAGCTTCATTGGAGGGTATCACTAAACACGAGATTAACAGCAAAAAGAAAAAATATCAGTTTGAAGAAAAACAAAATTCAAATCATGAAACAATAGTCAAACAATTGCAAATCAAAACAAACTACCTTTCAGTGAAAAATCAAAAAAATTATACAAATTTAAGTAGAAAAATGAATTATCATGTGTATTTATGTGTCTATGTGATCTGTGAATACAGACGTACTTTCAGTGAAAATCAACAAGATTATTCATATTTTTAGCAAAAAAAATAACATTTATGTGTTTATGTGGACTAAAAATAGTGATGGTGAGAAATGCTGTGATGGGAGAATGGTGAAAGTAGAATAAAAAAGGTAATAACATTATAGTGCCTCGACTTCCTAGTGCTTATAGTTGTTAAGAAGGATAGGAACAGAAATTGTGTCAAAAGCTTTGGCCAGGTCGAGGAAAATCCCTGTTACTCACCTTTTCTAAGTTCCTTGGTGACGTAGTTAGTTAAGTGATGTACCGCGTCTGCTGTGTAGACAACATAGATCTAAAACTAAATTGCCAGGGGGAGAAGAGGAAATTATTTTCTGAATACTTTATTAAGGTGTTGTTAATTAATTTTTCCAAAACTTTGGAGTAATGGTAATAAAGAGATAGGCCTGTAATTTGTAACGAGGTTTTTTCTACCAGGTTTATAAATCGGAATAACTACAGCTTTCTTAAGAGATTTTGGAAAAGTCCCATCACTGAGATATATTTGAAAAATGTGCGTTAAAGGCGGACAAGAATACGTTTAAAGCTTTTCAAAACATCATTGCTGATATCATCCCACCCGGCTGAGTGGTTATTTTTCAAACTAGAAATAACCCTATCCACTTCCGTTTCATCCAGATCTAACATAACAAACGACTTTCCACTTTGTAGCTTGGTCAGTTAGTGGCGTAGCGGGATCATTGGAATGGTTGTTATTTTTTAAGCCAGACTTTTCCCGTTTGCATTTACAAAAAAGGAATTGGCGTTATTAACGGAGGTAAGCGGGGAAGTGTGTGTATTCAATAGACTCGAATTCGATTTTTGCTGATTTGACGTAAAAGCAACATTCTTAATGATTTGCCAAAGTTGTTTGCTATTATTTCCTGCTTGAAGCAGCTGTTGTTTATCATATTCAATTTTTAATTTTCTGAATTAGCTGTTGAAGAAATTTCTGTACCTTTTATAAGATAACTGTAAAATAGAATTATCGGGACGTTGTTTTGATCTCTTATGCAATTTACCCCTGTTTTACCTCTGATATGGAGGACGCCATTGACGGTCTTCAAGTCGTCGTAGGATAATGGACCCCTAACCTCGTGCAGAAGCAAACGAAGATGGTAACACTCGGTGTTATTCCGGTAAACCATATATAGTCCACCATATATAGTGTTCTTTCTTGATTCCCGGCCAGCCATCAACAGGTTTTCCTCTTTTTCTTATAAATTTACCTTTTTACCATTCAAAATACGAAGGGACTTCGGAATACAGGGTGTTTTGCACATGGACCGACATGATTTTTTGGGGGGTGGGGGGGGGTCATGTGCTATTTTCCCCCGTGAGACCCAATATCCTAAGTCTCACGGTAGTCTAGATATGTTTTTTTTTAATTTTTTTGAAATCTACCCGAAATCTTGCCTTTAAATCGTCCTAACTTTTTTGTTTGTGGTTTTAATACCACAAAACAAAGTATGCTTGTATTCTACAATGTTTTCTTATTTTAAATAAATCATTAGGTACTTGTTACAATTGATATCCACAAAAAAACTTCTGAGCTTTCAAAGTGGTAAATTGGTGTAAATGTTATGAAAAGTGACAACTTATCAATTCATTTAAAAAAAAACTAAAGTTCATTTTGAATTTAACTTTTTTTTAAAAAGTTCTTTACTTATTACCCTTTCTAACGATATGCTACATGACAGAAATAATACATCAGGGGTCGACCTAAGAGATACTTTGTTGCTAGGGTCAAGATAATGAAAATACGTTTTTTAAGTTAAGTTGTTTTTATTAAATTAAAATTACAAAGTTTGCTCGAATTGGCCGCCTCCACACCTTATGCATGCACGACACCTTTTTCTTATTTCCGAGGTTGTAGTTAAACGCCGCATTTCCTCTTGCATTTTTACGAATGCTGTGTTTATTCGTTCCACTAAAGTTTCTTTTGTGGGCACCTCTGTTGCATACACAAACTCTTTTGCACGTCCCCATACGTAGAAATCCAGGGGTGTCAAATCTGGGGACCGTGCTGGCCACGGAATGGGGCCAGCTCTACCAATCCACGAGTTTGGAAATGCATTATCTAAATGCTCTCGTACCGTTCGTTGGTAATGTGCCGGACAGCCATCATTTTGAAAAACAATTGGCACATCTTCTAAAACTGGTAGTACCAGTTCAGGTAAATCATTTTGAAGAAACTCTAAATAATTGTTTCCATTGAGTCGTTCTGGCAAAAAATATGGGCCGACAAGATTTCGCCCTATAACACCAGCCCAAACATTTACGCTGAATTTTCGCTGAAAGGAAGTCTGCCTTTTTTTGTGCGGATTTTGGCCCCTTTTCTTCCAGTGATGCAAATTGTGCAGATTTGCTATGCCTTCATGGCTAAAATTTGACTCGTCAGTCCATAAAATTCTTTTCAAAAAGCCGCCATCTTCAACATCTGTGTGCAATAAAAATCGGCAGAACTCTAACCGTCTTGCATTGTCAATTTGTCACCCTCTTCGAGACCTGGAACAATGAATGGAATCCGTGAGTTTGTGGTAATAACTGCATAAACGCGATATTTTTTTCTTTTAATTGAGCTCACGCAAAGAACTTCTTCAGTTGTCCGAGAAACATAGCAAGAAAGGAATTCAACGAAACAATTACAACAATAAAAAATAAAAAATAATAAGAGAGTAAAAGTGAACACATTAAGATTTGAAATCAAGTAAAATGTTTTAATGTCACATTTTAAATAAGTAGTAAGTACTGTAAGTTGTTTGTTACCTTGAACAGGAGTGTAATGAAATGCGTGCCTTCCATCTGCCCGAAGAACGGACCAGACTTTCCAAACTGATACGTTAAGTCCGTCAGCAACAACTCGTATGCTTGTTGTAGGATCGTCATCAAAAGCTTGAAGGATTCTCTCATCAACTTCAACATTATGATGCCTCACATTCACTCGGGGCTCCCGAAAGTTTAAGTTTCCGGTCTCCCTCAGACGTCGATAGGTAGTTGAGAAGGTCTCGTGGTGAGGTAACCGTCGATCAGGGTATCGTTCTTGATAAATTCTTCGCGCTTCATGCGAATTGCAATCATTTTTACCATACGCCAACATCATGTCAGCATACTTATTATTGAGGCTTCCACATGGACCGTGTAACATATTATTTTTTATTATTTTATATAATATGGCGGTCTTCATTTGGATTTGGTATTTCCGCTATTATAACTTCATCCACCATATGAGGCGAAATGTGGTTAACCCACCCACAATAATATGTGGATGTGGGGCAAGCCACGTATTTGCCATTCCGTAGAATACATAAAACAGCGTACCTCTCCAAATATTTGACCTTTGGTTAAAAGCGCCATTATCTTTTTAACCTTAAGATGAAACACTCTGGCAATAATGTCGTGGCGATCATGAGGCTTTGGACCAGGCAACAATGCATCTGCTATATCTTGCCATCGAGTGTTACAGGTAAACGTTATAAAAAGGTCGGGACGACCATAACGGCGTACATATATATGTCAAGGTGTCCTGAGTCATCATCATCATCATCATCATCATCATCATCATCATCATCATTGACAGCCTGAAGACGTCCACTGCAGAACATAGGCCTCCCCCAGAGCACGCCACCTTGAGCGGCTGCTCGCCTCTTGCATCCATCGGCTCCCCGCGGCTTTCACCAGGTCGTCCTGAGTACGCTCATGCATGTATTTGGACCCACCAGTAAAAGATGATGGCAGCACCACCATTTGACCAAACTTTTCGGCTTCGGCATCCTTCGGCATCATTTAGATGTATGTAATTATCTGCGCGTAGCTTTGTTTGCTTATGTTTAATAAAGTTCAGCCTTTCTGTCTCAATTTTGGCGTACTCGTCTACCAGATGTTGGCTAAAAAGATATCTAAAAAGTATTAGATGGTTTTCTTTCCCTTCTCTAATCATAATACGATAAGAGTAAAAACTGGCACCGGAGACTGTTTTGTGTACAGCCGTTTTTTTTACAGGATCATGTTGTGATAAAAAAAAAATTGAATATCCATCCTCACGGCGACAAAATAATAAAGGATATTGTATTGCGTCATATGATCGGTGAAGCTCACTGATTCGCCGCAGACTTTGACTGTGACTTTCAATAATTATGTCACGGTGTTCAAACTGTTGACCTGTTGCTAAAGCAACTTCATTCGTTGAGGGTGCGTTGAACTTGCGGTGGTTTTTTTCTGCTTGGATGACAACTTTAAATGAATCACAAGAAGCAGGTACTTTATCCAAGGTTGTCTTTAAACCTTTGATGTAAAGATTTACTTCATGTAGCATTTTATGAAGTTGTTTTAACTAAGCCTGGTTTAACATCTGGAAAATTGGAGCACCTCAAATTGACGTCTTTCTTTCTTCTTCTTCTTTTTTTTAAATTTTCTTTTCTTTTGAGAAGAAAATTACTAACGAAATATTTTTTTTTGTATTATTATTGTTTACTGCCATATCTTCACCCACGAAATAAATTTGCAAAGACTTGGGTTCTTCATGTGATGATGGCAGTAAACTTCCAATTAAATTGTATACCTGTCTCTGAACTTTAAAAGTTGGCATAAATCCTGTGGGTGTCGTTTGTTTCCCACCAAAAGACGTCATTTGGAAGGAACTGTTACATTTACGAATGAGATTCATAAAATCACTATGATCAGGGTGAAGATCCATCACTAAACTGTACAATAAATCAGGCAGAGGTTCATAGGGCTCAAGTTGTACTTTACCTGCACCATAACACATGCCAGGTGTTTCCTACTTCCACTTTAAAGCTTTGCACCACTGACACTTATGTATCATAGTTCCCAAAGCAGTGGTTTTGTCGTTTTCATACGCAATATTGTGTTCATATTCCATACCTGATTTTGCTTTGATGGTCCATGGTTGTGCACGTCTAGCTATTCGCTGTCCATTTCTCTGTTCGTATCGAGATTGTGCTGTTCGGTGCTGTTCGGGGTGTGCGTGCTGATTATTGCCTTCTGCTTCTCTATGTACTTCAGGGTGAGTTTGTTGGTACTGAGATGCAGCTTGCCTATGTACTTCTGGGTGTGTCCGCTGATATTTAGCTGAAGCTTTACGTTGTGCTGTAGATTTGTTGTTCATATTTTTTAATGCGTTTTAAGCTGCATTTTTCTAGTTACGCCAGTAAATCTGGTCCTACGCTTTTGCTTTAACGGAAGAGATTTTTCCAAGCTAATTGGCGTAGAAATGTCTTCTGTATTTAAAGAAAAGGTTAATTCAGCTTCAGACTGCTGAGTGGTGAAAGTGGGCGAGTCTTTATTATATTCTGTATATAAAAGTATGGGCGTGGATGGAACTAAGGTTAAATCAGACCCAGATTGCGGGATAGTAAAAGTGGATGAGTCTTCACAAGTATTCGTATATTTCTTTTCAATAAAACCAACACTCATCACAAACGCTAGGCATAACGGCCGATTATACTCTTCGGTCTTCTGTATAATCTGGCGTAGCGTATGGATGTAGTCTAGGGTGCTAAAAGCTAAAGCATTGCTAAAGCCTTTTCGGAACCCGGCTTGTTCGGGAGGCTGGAATTCATTAAACCTGCGTGCGAGACGATTTGTAATGACTCTCGAATAAAGCTTATACACATGACTCAAGAGCGAGATGGGCCTGTAGTTCTTTAATAAGGTGTTATCGCCTTTTTTGAAGAAGAGCACCGCTACGCTCTTGTGCCACGCCTCTGTATTAAGTGATTAAAGCAATTTCTCAGTAGGTTATATTGAGGTTAAAACACCGGGCAAATCTTTCACTTCACAAAGAAAACACGACAACGAACAAAAATTCACCAACTCTTGTTGCACGTGCCAAAACGAAACGAACTACATTCAAAGTAGTGCCGTGCCATCTGCCTATTAATACCAGAACTTTTTTCTATTGGCCATCTCTCCCGTATGGCCATTTCCCCCGGAATTACCCTAATTGTCCTCGAGAAACTTTTGAAACATATCTTTTCTTGAGCTTGTAGATTAGGTCCAGCAGGTTCCTTGGATGTACTTGTACTCGTAGTTGTTTGCAAACGAGATGCTCCAGTCCATGAACAAAATTTTAAGAAATTCCTTTCAAATATGTTATCAATAATGAAATATAAAGAAAGAAAGAAAGAAAATACATTTATTCATGACACACAACACAACACTACACTACATGACATTACAATATCCTGATACATACAATAACAACACAAGTAAAATAATAAACATGTAAAGACAAGCAGTGCAATGCTGCACGGTGTCACGAATAGGCTCCGACTCAGCATACAATTAAGGTCCTATGCAAGACCCTAATTACTGATTTTCAGTCGGAACCCATTTGTGGCACCACGAACGTCAGGACAAACTTAACAAAAAATACAATAAACAAAAAGAGCAATACAAACAAAAGACATATACCTATTTTCATAATATCTATTGTTATATGCGTTACCTTTATACATATTACTATACATATTAGTGCAGTTGTAGACTAATTACGAATACCTACTCTATGACCGTGATTTCACGTCCCTGATTAGTACATAGCCATCTGTGGTTACACAGATTGGAGAAAAAAACAATGATTCACGTGCCGCCACGTCAACGCCACGTACACAGCAAAGGCCCACAGATTACTTATGTATCTTAGGCCTTAGCACAGCGCTACATACTCTCTGGTTGCTTATAGGTAGACCGACTAGCGTTATATACTCTTTGAGACCAACAGTATTTTTGCAATCACACAGGCAGGCCACATAATGTATTTATAAAACTGTAGTATTAGACATAGCATTTAGTGTACAAAAAGCGTGAAACAATCAAGCAAAAACTGACAAGTGTGCTGAGGCGTGAAATAGTTATATGGACAAAAATGTAAATAAGACAAATTTGGTTGAGCAAATATTACCACTACCTACTACAACAATATACAATCACGTCGAAAGTTCCAGGAAAAGGTAAGTTAATTTTCATAATTGTATATCCTACTAATTACCAAAGAGTAAAGCAGCACCCATGAAGCCCCAAGAAGAAAAACAATAACTCGAAAGTTATTTTGAAACCTTCTGGTTACACAAAAGATGCCACTTTAAACGTTTAGTGAAGGTTTCCACTGTTTTCAGGCCACGCAATGGAGGCGGCAACGAGTTCCAGCAATGAGTAGCAGCAAATCTAAAACTTCCTCTGAAGGCTGCAGACCTGTGTCGATGTGTTTGGAGCACGAATGTTTTCGTCCTTGCTTCAAACCTGCGTGTCTCCTGAGCCCAAATCAATTTTTTGTATAGATACTCTGGCTGATGATTGTTAATGACACCAAAAAGTAATGTTGCTAAGTGTAACTGTCGCCGAGCTGTCATTTTCATTAAATCTGCCTGATTTAAAAACGGAGTAATATGAGCGCGAGCAGGAACCTTAAAACAAAAACGAGCACACGCATTCTGTACTCTCTGAATGAGCCGCTCGGTTCTTGATAGCAAACAAGGGCCATATACAATATCCGCATAATTAAGTTTGGAGAGAATAAGCGATTCACAGAGAGTCAGCCTGATGTCGACACTGAGAAAAGGCCTAACCCTGTAAAGAACCTTCAACCTATACAAGCAGTTGCGCACAGCCTCTTGCACATGACGCTCAAAGCGAAGTTGGCTGTCCATAATCACTCCCAGATTACGAGCCTCCGTAACACACTCTATTGGCTCACCGAGTATCTCAACCCGAGGGTTATGACACATAATGTCCGCTACCTGCTTCTTTGACCCCATAACCATGAACTTGGATTTAGTTGGATTTAATACCATACAATTAGTTTCAGACCACATTTCTAATCTATTCAAATCATCATTAATTCTATTAACTGCTATCGCTGTATCTCCTGGAAGGAAGTGTAAATAAACTTGCAGATCATCAGCATAGATGTGGTATTGACAATTTTTGATGCAGTTTATAATGTCTGCACTATATAAAATAAAGAGAACTGGTCCGAGAATTGAGCCCTGTGGAACACCTCTGAGATTATAGTTACAAGATGAGGACACTGTTTTCCCATCAGGACCAGCAACCTCGACAATTTGAGACCTTAAAAACAAATAGCTGTGAAACCACTTAACTGTACTTGGATCAAAGCCGTAATATGACATTTTTGCCAATAGTAAAGGAATATTAATTGCATCAAATGCACGCGAAAAATCAAGTAGCACAAGAATGGTACCCATACCCCGGTCTTGTGCAGCAAGAATATTGTCTACTACATCAATTAATGCAGTTGCAGTACTCCGCTTCTTGCGGAAACCCGACTGAGCCTGCGGCAAGATTTCTTTAACCTCAAGGTATTTAACCATTTGATAACAAACAATCTTTTCTAATACCTTCGATAAACATGGCAAGATACTAATAGGTCGAAGATCTTTAATTGAAGTTATATTTGCTTTTTTAGGTATAGGTCTTATAATGGAGACTTTCCACAGGTCCGGAAATGTGCTAGTAGTAATAGATAAATTAATAATTTTAGTAATGTAAGATAGGGTATCAGGTAAGGTAAGTATAATCATTTGCAGCGTTATGTGATCAAAGCCCTCAGAATTTGAAGACAACCCTTTTATCACATTTGCAACAATATTCTCACTAACTGGTTGTAAGCAAAATTGAGATTTATTGAACCTATGGTACTCAAAGTAAGTAAGAACTGATATAGGTGCACAGCAATTACCAGGAACATCAAGGAAATGCGAATTAATTAAATTTGGATCATTACAACAAGAAGGAATTTCAAAACTTTTTTTATTATTGGGTATGATTGATGACTTTAAATTTTTCCATAATTTCTTAGGATTTGTTAGGTTTTGGTTTATGTGCCTATCAAAATATACTTTCTTTTCCTGGTATATTGCATTTATAACTATGTGTTTCATATCCTTATATGTTTGTTTATGTGAGTCCAATTTAGAGACATTGTATTGTTTGTGATAACGATCACGAATATGCATCATATCTCTAACAGTGTCTGTGACCCAAGGATATGTGTTGTTTTTTATACACACTGTTTTTTTAGGGGAATGAAAGGTCAAATAGAACTAAAATATATGCATTATAATAAGAGACCATATCATTCACATTATCACAGCATTCTAAAGTTTGCCAGTTTATCAAGTTTAAATCTTTATTGAAAAGTTCCAGCATTATGTCTGTAAGAGGCCTATAGGTAATAAAAAAGGGTTTAGGTTTTTCCACCTTAATAAAGAACTCAACAGTTATCATTGCGTGACTACCCAAGTCCGGGATATGGTTAACCGTAACCAAACGTGCTTTCATATCAGTACAGACTACATCTATGAGCGTTTGACTATGATCAGTAAAATGAGTGGGTTCCTGTACCAGCTGTGTAAGGTTTAAGCAGTCAAGAAAAATTTGTAAAAGTTTTGTTTTGTTGTCCAAAGAAGTCAACCAGTTGATATTAAAATCACCAAATAGTGCAATGTGGTCGTAATCAGAAAAACTGGCCACCGACTGCGTCAGTCCATCCAGAAAAACATGTACATCAAGCCAGGGAGGCCTATAGGCTGTACCTACTATAACTTTTTGAGACCTCACTTTCAAACTCAGCCACATTTGCTCTACAGACGCGGCGTGAGGATGTGGGCAAGCTCTCACGTTGATACCACGCTTGACGTAGAACCCTACCCCCCCACCCCTGCCACCCCGTACGGTGGCCGGCCGTGGCGTATGCCTCAGTCGGTAGCCAGGCACGACAGGTGCGCGGGCGCATTCCCCGTCTCTCAACCAGGTCTCATTAATGGCCATTATGTCCACTGCTGAATTTACCAACGCCACAACAAACTCTTCATGTCGCGTTCCTAATGAGCCAGCATTAAAAAGTCCAATTTTGAGCAGTTTATCAAGCATTATAAAATATATATTTTTTTAACCAAAAGAATAAAAAATTCTGTCATCCACTCAGTACAGGCAAACACAAACAAAATTAATAAAGATAATGCTGGCATATTGACATAAATAACTCCTCCTCCATCAAACAAAATAGGATAACGCATAATACTAAGCAACTTGCACAATGGCTTTCCATTCACAACAATAGAAATACTTAACAAACATAAAACTAACAAACATGAATTTATATCTATTTCAGAGAAACCGTTCAAGCCACACTCGGTTTCGGCCCAACTGCGTCGCCGCCAAAAATTCGCTGCATGTCTATGTCAGAGCGCACCCGGAACGATGCCGTACCCGACTCGCGACGTACGAAAATTCGGCCGCCCCTAGTCCATGCAAACCGCCATCCTCGACGGCGGCTCTCCTCGCGCACCTTATAAAACAGCATTTTATTATGCTTGGTGAGCCGCTCGTTAACATAAAACCTGCAGGGCGGATCGCTTCCGGTGAGCCCCAAGCCCTCCGTGGTGACACGGCGGCGTACACGCGCGCACCGCAAAAAGTCCTCCTTTAGTGCACGACGCGCCAGGCGCACGACCACGGGACGCGGACGCGGCGGTGCCGGCAGCACGTCACCGCCCACCGGCGCACGGCGCAGGCCAACGCGCTCGACGGAGACAAAGTCGCGCTCGTCACACGTGACCGCCAACTTGCCTGCTATTAGGCTAATGATGTGACCCACGTTTTCTCCTGGCTCCTCCGGGATACCCGTTATCTCCACGTCACTTAGGAGCGAGTCTTGATCGCGCTCGTTAATCTCATCTCTTAGTCGATCTATAGTGGCGTGGAGCACCTCCGTGTCTGTGCTTGGTCGCACCTGCTGGAAATCAGCGAACTTACTCTCCAGGCCTAGAAGTCTGCTTTCCATTGAGTCCATCCGCCCCCCCAATCTCGACACAGTAGCCCCGAGCGTTGTCATTTCCTCTCTCATGGCGTTGAAATCACCGCGAAAGGACTTCATTTCCTGGCGCATCAAACGAATCTCATGCAGCAAAAGGTCGTCCGTTTTGTTGGCCGGCTGGCCCTCGCTGGTAGGCAAGTAGTGTGCTTCCTCCGCTTTCACGGGGCTGTCGGTGTTGTCTCTGCGAGCCGTCTTCACCAATTTGCACCCAGGACACTGCCAAGCCGCCGCAATTTTCGCGTCCGTAGGGATCTTTACACAAGCTCGGTGGTACAGTACGTCGCATTTAGTACATTTAGCGCCATCTGTCGCAGAGACAAAGCGACCGCACGCACCACACTTATTTGCCATAACAACCGATACCTCGAAATCAATCTATGCGATATTTTACGCAGTACAAGGTACAGCTCAGAGATGGCGCCGCAAAATAAGTCGATGATTTATTTTACAGTGTACCCGACAATACACAAATATCAAAACTAATTACTCGCCGTATTAAATTGTATTTCGTTACAATAATCCTTACTATTCCACGGGTAAGGTACACTGCACAAGCACAAGACGCGTTTAACTTCAACAAAACACAGTTTTCGTTCTATTTACTGTACTTTAACTATTTAATTAAAATGATTTTCATGGCACAACGTCTACCGTCTCTGACGTTCGTGACGACACCCCTATAAATATGAATTAGTTGTTCCTTGTCCAGTCCCTTTTTTTCAGTGGCATGTCTTGATTAAGTTTATGGGCATCCAGCCGTTCTTAGAATTCTTAGATCTAATAGATTTCTTATTGGTTTGAGTCCCACTTCATAATTTTTTTTAGCGATGGACTTTTTTATGAACTTTTCAAATTGCAGCTGTATTTGCATTCTGTAATTATTAGTATAGCTGTGTTTAGTGTAATACGATTTGATTGCTGTTAAGTGTGACTTTGCATTTTTTTGATTGTTTTGATGTGTAATTGGCTGCTTGCCTAAAAAAAATAAAAGATTTAAGATAAACTGTTTTGTTAGATGAAGGTAGGTCTAAACAGAAAAAAAGCATTAGTTGCTTTTATTGTTAGACAAAATCTACTCATTACAAATGGTGTATCTTTTGGCTTATTACTATCTGGGATGGTGTTGCGTTCTCAGCTTCAGATATAGTTTGACAGGTTTGTTTGCTATTCTGAAAAATATTGCAATAATTTATAATTAGAACCGTCATATATTTTGTTTGAGTGGGTAGCCGCCACTACTTTGAGCGGCATTAGGCGTGTTTGCAAGCATTTTTGGTACGAACTGTATAATACCTTACCACCCATTTTATTTTGGGATTCGTTTATGAGTGATATTTGTTGGGAATAGAATATTAATAAGGGTTATAAACTAATAGGTACCATTGGAATAAGTTTTTCGCTTTTAAATAGGAATAGGGGAGAATGGGTCACAGTGAATCATATTTTTTTTCAACTCGCATAGTTTCTACACAGTTTCGCACAGTTTCTTAGTATATCGCTAAATCACTGTTTTCAAATACCTTCAAATAAAATAGCATTGTTTGGTAAATACAGTGTGCGGGACAGGCGCGCTGGGACGGACTGGCTGTCTACCGAAGTCGGCACTGTGTACGGCTAAGCGGACTGTAAGTACAAAAGATGGTCTGGTTGTCGACCTCGGTTGTACCCCGAGTCACGCCTGTACGTCTTGTCCCTGTAGTACACGTGCGCTGGAGTTGAGGGTGAGCCGAAGGAAAGGCGGGTGATCGATACAGTGGTGTGCAACCTGGCCTCAGGAGCTTGCCGCCTTGATTCTTGCTAACTGTTCTTGCTTGCTTGTAGAGGTGTGTTCCGCTCGATGTCTCCCAACTGACTGACCAATGTAGGCCGGCACCGCTCGGTTTTTATATCGTTCCCGTCTGTTCGCGGCTCTACGGGCGCTGCTGCGCTCCGCGCGGCTGACTTAGCTGCGAACGAGACGGGACGACGGCGTGCGACAAAGAGAGCGGTGCCTGCCTTGGTAGAGCGGAGCGCACCTTTGTCATATATTAGTGTGTTTAGACACTTAGGGCCAAAACACATAACCGCGTTGCGGCGCCGCGCCGCTAAAATCGGCGGTTTGCGTTGCGGCGTTGCGGCGTCGCGAAAAAGAGCATTTTATTGTCTTAATGGTAGGGTATCCAGTTACTCGTGATTTTTTATTGTGGATAGACGTGTCTCTGCCATGGACAATCGTGAAAAACTTATTGCTTATTTGTTATTAAAAAGACATTACTCTGTTTTAAATAAACGACAAAGAAGATACTGGATACATCCATTTAATAAGGCTATGAATCCCGATGGCGAGTACTTTTCTCGAAAATATAAAGCATTAAAGATAGACGAAAATAAATTTTTCGCCTACTTTAGAATGAGTATATCATCATTTGAAGAGCTACTACGTGGGTTATCAAAATATATACATAAAAAAAATATTAAAGGAAGGAAACCTCTTACTACTTTGGAAATGTTGGGCTTGACTGTAAGGTAAAGTAAAACAAATACGTTTTTATTGATAGTTTTTATTGATTAATTACTTACTTTAAGAATACTTTAATTAGTCTTTCAAAAATACAATGTTCAAGAAAAATCAAACTCTTCGTCTTGTGTACCATAGGAAGTACTTGTCGTTTCCTCCAGTGTAAATGGTGAATTTATTGGACGTTGTTGGTTTGATGGCTCGGAATGTATTTGTGAGGATGAGGCAGACCTCTGTTCAGTACTGGGACATCCAGGAGTAGAAGTGTGGTAGCCACTCTGAAAAGTATTATCGTATCTCTGAGTTGAATATCCTTGATTATAGCCCTGATGTTGATAATCTTGATTATAGCCGTGAGGTGTATATGTTTGTATATGTTGCTGATTTGAAGGCTGAAGAATGTCTGTTAGTATTTGAAGCACTCGACTTTGAAATATCAATGTTTGATTATCATTCAAAGCTTGAAGAGATGGTAAAATCCCCTTAAAAAAATGGAAATGTCTACTCTCCGGTGTTTTTAATATTTTCAAAATATTTTCTTCAAAGCCATCCTTCTCAGCCGCCTTTCGTTTTCGTGATTGACTTTGATAACGAGGCAATGCTGTTATTTCAGTTTGGTTCTCACTATCTTCTTCCACTACATTTATACTGGAATCAGTTGCATTTTGTGAAACTTTTTTCAAAAACTGTAATTGTTTATTCAAGTGATATTCTTTTATTTTTGAAGCTCCAGCTCCAGACCGATTGGCATCTTTTAGTTTTTTTTGATATTTAGAAAAATTATCTTTTATGGCCTTCCACTTCTTAACTAGTTCATTACCTGAATCAGAAAAAAAAACACAAATGAAAAATTGAAATAAATATAAAAATACCCTAGATTACATTTAAACTACAAAGTTTTAAATTATTAACCTTATGTGGCCCTTAACAAATGTATAAAAAGCTTTAAAATTATGTACACAAACTGAAAACATGAACAGCTTGTTCCTGATTTGGTAAATAAAATCTGTCCGTATCAATCACCCGTAACAATTTGCGTACCTACCTATATAAAATAAAATCTGTCCGTATCAATCACCCGTAACAATTTGCGTACCTACCTATATAATTTTATAACACCTTGTATAATTATACCTACATTTTTATTATTTTATTACATGTCTACTAGTTGTTATTTCATTTCAGATTTCTAGCAACCGGCAGTGATTTCAAAACCATGCATACGAATTACTACCGAGGAGCAAGTACAATAGCAAAAATTGTGAGGACAGTTTGTCGTGCCATATGGAAACATCTATTAAGTCAAAACATACCTCCTATAACAAGACAGCTTTTAGAAGATGTCGCTATTGACTTTGACAAAAACGCGAATTTTCCTAACTGCATAGGAGCTCTCGATGGTAAACATGTCCGTATTTGGTGTCCTGCGCACAGTGGATCACTATTTTACAATTATAAGAGCTATAATTCAATAGTTTTATTAGCTCTTGTGGATTCTACATATAGATTCATTTTTGTCGATATAGGAGCGTATGGAAAGGAAAATGACTCCACCGTTTTCCAGAACTCTAAACTTTATGATTTGATTATGAAACATAAATTACCTATTCCAGCACCAAAGCCTTTACCAGGTAATCAAAATGCAACTCCATTTGTTTTTGTGGGAGATGAAGCATTCTCAATTTCAAATAACGTTATGCGCCCTTACTCAGGAAAGCATTTGTCGGTACAACAACGAATTTTCAATTATCGGTTGAGTCGTGCCCGAAGATATGTTGAGTGCGCTTTCGGCATCCTAGCCAATAAATGGCGCATATTACATCGAGCTATGAATGTGCAATATGAATTTGCGACAGACATTATTAAGGCATGTTGTGTACTACATAACTTTGTTTTGAATCGAGATGGAGTACAAGCGTCTGATGACATTATCTTTGATGATTCTGATCTTCAAATATTAGAACCGCTGACAACTAATGAACTTAGTATGAGCCCACATCTAACACGAAATATTTTTTGTGATTACTTTTCTAGTGATGTTGGTGCCCTTAGTTGGCAATTAACAAAAATATGAATTTGACATAAAAATTATTTAGTCTATCTGACATGTTGTAAACTGCAAATAAACAATTAAAATAGCAATTTAGAATTTAATTTATTGTTTTGTATACCTTTTAGGATAAGAGCGCCATATACCTACAAACTATTTATTACACTCAGGAACTATGCCTTAAAAATGAAGAAAATGGCGACGCTGTCTGTTATTTGTTTCTCGCTCACACACGCATAAGTGTGAGCGTGAAGCAAATAACAACACCGCCATGTTCTGTCCCTTTCCTTAATAACTTATTTCAAAAGAAAAGACTACACAACTTACCCAGTTTTGATTTTTCGATAGCGTCTTTTTCGTTGTAATTTTCATAAATGATTTCGCAAATGGTTTTCCATGCTTCTTGTTTTATAAATTTGTCTTTATAAGTTTCGTCACTGGTATCCCACAAACAAGGACGTTCCCGAATCAACGATATAAATAAATCGATGTCAAAGTCAGACATTATAATTTTAAAACTGCTTCCGGGTTTACTGACACGTGTTATTTGCTAGAGTGATAGAAACAAACTAAATCATTGTCAACAAGTATGACATCATAACGCTGGAACTAGCGCCACGCTGCGGTGCCGCGCCGCTACAATCGGCAGTGCCGCTACTGCCGATTCTCGCGGCGCGGCGCCGCAACGCGGTTATGTGTTTTGGCCCTTTGTGTCTAAACACACTAATATATAAAATAGGACAAAGGTAACACAATCCGCACGTGCTTGCCGTCTAGGGCACCAATGCAATTTGGAAAATTTGTTGTAGAAAAAAAAGTTTCTGCAATGTCGAGCCACATTTCTTCTGTAGGTTCTGGCATTTCAATTGGTTGTAATATCTTCCAAATTACAACACATGTTTCTTTAACTATACGAGCAATTGTTGATCGGCCTATTAAAAAATCCTCTGATAAACTTTGGAAGGTCATTCCAGTTGACAAGTACCTGTGAACAACAATAATATTCTGTAAGTTGGTTATTACTAAATATATATATTTCTTTATTTCAGTTGATGACTTACAAAAAAAAAATGGAAACATTTAAGGGATTACTACGTAAGAGAAAAGAAAAAAGACAGTTTAAAGGGTGGTAGTGCCGCGCCAGCCAAGAAGAGAAACACTTCATATTTTCAGATTTTATCTTTTTTGGATATCACTATAGAACATCGAAATACTGATAGCAATCTCAGTTTACCCGAAGATACCAGTTGTGATTCGCTACCACCAACTACTAGTCCACCGCGACTAACTACTCCACTATTGCTACCGTCGAACACACTAACCAATTCCGAGCGTAATAACAAGAAGTTAACACCATTTCAAAAATCTATATTAAATAGAATGTCTGTCAATGAAGAAAATGATCCCGACAAACATTTTTTGCTATCCTTATTACCCCGATATGAAAAAAATGTCAGACAGTGAAAAATTCGACTTCAAATTTGAAATTATGAGTGCAATAAAAAGGATGAAGTATAGCAAACCTATACCATCAGCTCCATCTACCAGTACATATGAATATCTACCAAGATCATCAACGGTGCAATATAATCAATACAGATTAATTTGTAAAGGAAAAATTTGAATCACGAGCGGGACTTGAACCCGCATCCATCCGTCCCTAAAGCCGGGACATGCTTTACTTAAGCTACCGTGACAAGTGGTCTCGTGTCCGAATTTATCCTTCACCTTTTTACAACCAACTTACGGGGTTGTTGGTCTGTAGATTACGCTGAGCAGGCGATACTGCTGTAAAAATCATAAATAATCAATACAGGTATAATCCTTCAAGCATTGGCTCCAACATCAATTCAGATAACAATTATGGTTATAGGACTCGTACTCAAGATTACGATAATGTCGACACACCCGCACATACCCATTATTCAAGTGACGACCTTGAAGAGATATTACAAACTCAGAATATTGGCACCCAGTCAGGCTTATTGCCTAATAACAACCCTGAAAGTGATGATTAGAAGAAGAACATTTAATGATGATCGATGATTGATTGATTAGATGAGTATAATGTATAAGTGTATACTTATAAATAAATGAATATTTGCAAATATGGATAATTTTATTTACATACCGTATAGTGATCATCAATCGTTCTGCAGGTGAAATGGAATCTCTGAATGTAGTATCTTTTTTCAAAATGTTGTTACTGATGAGAAATAACAGTTCGTCGAAAGATTGTATTGCCATGCGAAAATACTTAAAAAAATGAACGGGATAGGCTCTGTATTTTGCATAACGTTGAAACTGGCCATCTTGTAGTCTCGTAGAATTCAATGGGTGCACCCAATATTCTTTCTTGTATTTGTCCTCTTCTAAAGCCTCTGCAATTGCTATTACTGTAAAATAGTCCATTTTTCGGGTTTCGCACCTCAAAAGTAATAACGGAACCCTAACAGGATTTTGCATTTGTCTGTCCGGCTGTTTAGATAACACGACACGACGCCACGACAGCGCTCGAAACACTGAATATACACACAAAATTGCGCAACTGAATTTCTGCCGCGTAAGTTCGGCACTTATGGTGTGTCATATCAGCCGAATACGTTGGAACGTAAAATCAGCCGCGGAACTTCGGTCGCGTACGTTCGGCATAGTGTGTTAAGACAGTAACTATATCTGCCTAATTTATTTAAATTTATTTAATTTATTTTTTTAGTTATTTCCCTATCTATTTCTAAGTGCCCCCGCGCATTGGGCGGCCGCCCGGGTCGCGCGGCCAGGCCTGGCCGCGGTAGCTGTGATTCATCTGCGACCACGTAGCGACCTCATTTTGTCAGTTGAGTTCACATCGTGCTCCAAAATGGACGTCGAAGAAGGAATTATTGTTGCGCTGATATTATTATTACAAAAGCGAAAGAAAAAAAGGAAAAAAAAACAAATTTTGGATTCACCCATTGTTACGGAATAGGCTTACAAAAGGAATATATCATACATACTTTCCAGACGTATTGCAATATGAAGATACATTTTTTAACTATATGAGAATGTCTAATAAAACTTTTTACGGGATCTTGAATATACTAAAACCACATATTACTGGATTCAGCCCATTTCGGGAGTGCATCTCTGAAGAAAAATTGGTTATAAGTCTGAGGTAAGATGTTACTGTTTATTTAATTTTATTAGTTTAGTATTAAGCAATCATTAATACCTTAATTCCATTATTTTAAACTTTTCTTGCCAATAAATAAGAAATATCAAAGTTTCACAAAGATCGATTTTATTCAGCATCAATAACTCACTTTGCGCTCGATGTAACAATCTACTACCTAGTACCTATTGTACATTATAGTACTATTGTATAACTATTGTATTTAATGAAATGATAACAATTAAAACGTTGTAGATATTATTTATTATTGCTTACTAAAAAAATAAAAAACCAAAACAATTAATCTTTCGGAAACAATTCAATCAAATCCGAAGCTTCAGATTCACTAATGCGAGCGAAAGTAACGTCGCTAGAAGCTGTGGAGTAGGTAGAAGATGGACGATGTTGACTTTCTTGACGTTGATTTTGTGTACTTCGGGAATATTCCAATGTAGATGGATTTGGTTGAGAGTAATTTTCCATTCCTGACCGAGTGTAATAACCTGTATGACCTTGACTATGTTCAAAAGAAGTATTTGGAAATCCATAGACAGCAAATTGAGGATTGCATTTATATTTTTCTATTACCTGAATCAATTCAATTTGTGCTTTTGATTTTAATGGTTCTGGTATTTGTTTATATCCACTTAAAGATAACATAAACATTTTATCATAATCTTGGATACTATCTTCTTGTCGCGCTTTAATGCTCTGCTCTAACACTGCTGTAAGGTTATCCAATTGTCGTGAAGTGTAGTCTTCGCTGTCAGTATTTTTCTTTCTTTTTTTGCGAGTATTTTCATTAGAAGGAGTATCAGTCAACTTATTTGTTTGATTGTCGTTTTCATCCGGCGACGTTTCTAATAAACTTGCACTGGTCTCATTAATTTCTAAGGTTGGCATTAAAAATTTTAATTGATCAAAGTAAATATAAGGTGATTTACGTTTAGCAGCTGAACCGCTTTTGGCGCCCTTGCGTCTTCTTAACTCTCTCGAAAAGGTGTCTCTTATATTTTCCATTTACTTTGAAGTTAATCCTGCAACAAATTTTTTTTTTGTTTCAGATATTTAGCAAGTGGGTGTTCATTTGCAGAAATAAGTCATAACTTTCGAATAGGTCACACCACAGCGCGGGAAATTGTGTATGATGTTTGTATTAAAATATGGCAGCTTATGAAAGACATAGCGTTCCCCGAACCACATGAGTCAAAATGGTTAGAAGTGGCAGAAGGATTTAAAAACAATGCACAATTTTCTAACTGCATTGGAGCCATTGACGGAAAGCATATTGAAATAATAAAACCTGCGCATTCCGGTTCACTATATTTTAATTACAAAAACTATTTCTCGCTCGTATTGCTTGCGATATGTGATGCGGATTATAAATTCATTTATGTGGATATAGGAGCCTATGGCAAATGCAGTGATTCAAATATATTTAAAGAGTCAATATTCTACAGAAAATTTATGGATGGTCATCTTAATGTACCGTGTGGGACACCTATAGAAGAAAATGGTCCATCCATGCCATTTGTTCTTGTTGGCGATGAAGCGTTCCCGCTAACAGAAAACATAATGAGACCATATCCTGGGAGAAATTTAGACAACAAAAAGAAAATTTTTAACTACAGGCTATCTCGTGCACGTCGTTATATAGAATGTACTTTTGGGATACTGTCGAACAAATGGAGAATTTTTCATCGTCCCATTAATGTAGGAACAGACTTTGCAATTGTTATAGTCCAAGCATGTTGCGTTCTCCATAATATCGTGCGATCAAACGATGGATACAGATTTGAAGATACGTTGCATATACAAAGTACTATTAATGATATACCTTCAGCACAAAATGTAAGAGCTAATAGAACATCAATTCAATACAGAAATCAATTCGCAGATTACTTTATTAATGCGGGAAAGCTTCCGTGGCAAGACAGACTGGCTTTCACATCATAAATAAATAGTATTACGCCTTTTTATATAGTAATAATAAAAAGATAATTGAAAATATTTACCAAGTTCTTCTTTTTCTACTTCTTTCAAATTTTTTTCTACCAAATATGTCAGTCAGCTCCAACCATAATTGCCGCCTGCAAAATTATCGGTGAAGGAATTTTGAGTTCCTTTTTTTTAAGTTTATTATATAAGTTTGTGTTTTTGAAAACTCCACCATCTGAAATACGACCCTTGCTGCCAATATCCACATACAAGAACTTGTAATTAGCGTCGACAAGGGCGAAGAGCACTATACTGGGAAATAATTTGTAACAATCGTAATCATTTCCACTATTTATTGGTGACTGTAAAATGACATGTTTGCCATCCATTGCCGCAATTATATGTGGGAAATTCCATTTTTTCTCAAATTCATTGGCAATCGCGAGCCATTCTTCTTCAGTTGATGGTGTCTGAAAATAAAATGTTTTATTAATTTTACAGGAAGACATTCAGGAAGAAGTACAACATATTGACAATGAACAATCGCAGAGGCAAAATAACTCCAATGAAGCACCAGGTGATGAAAGCAGGAATGAAACTCAAGAATCAACTAGAGGACTGGGACAACAACGGCTGTTTCAGACGGTAACGATTGTGCAAACCTACAAGTAGATATAGATGGGGTTGCGGGTTGGAGCGAGATCAATCGCTTGCATTTCAACTCCACCAAATGTCAGGTGCTGACTTTCTCCAGGGTTCGCAGCCCCATCTATCATCAATACAAACTTGCCAATACGACACTGGAACGCGTGAATGAGATCAAAGACCTAGGCCTCACATTGGATTCTCAGCTTAATTTTAGAATCCACATCACTAACATCTGTAAACAAGCTTACAGAATGCTTGGTTTTATAATGAGAACGTCTTATAACTTTGCAAATACAAACGCTCCAATTGCTCTGTACAATGCCTACGTGCGGAGCAAACTTGAATATAACGCGGTTGTGTGGGATCCTCACGAAAAAAAATATTCTCTTATGGTGGAGAAGATACAACGCAAATTTGCGAGATATATCTACAAGAAGATGTACGGATACTACCCATATATGTTTCCATCGCTATTCGTTGCCGGCATGGTCGGAATGTATACTCTCGAGCTTAGGCGTAAAATGTTTCTGGTCTTACATTATTACCTACTTTTCCACAATGAGGTGGACAACCCCTCTGTACTGGAAGGGCTGAGGCTGCGCGTACCGACCCGCTATCCGCGCGGCACCGACGCCGAGCGCGGCCCGCGCCGCATCCACCGCCTGCTCGCGGCGCCCGCGCACCTGCACTCCGTACGTGCTTACAACGCCCCAACTGCCAGAGCTGTCGCGTTACTTAATAACATACTCGCTCAACATCCAGAACTAGATTTGTTTACTGATAGGGTAGGTACATTTGAAAATGTTGTATTTACTTACCTTAGTTTTGCAGTATAGTGTGTTGGACTTAGTCTGTAAGCTATATTATGTAAATTTGATAATAAATAAATAAATAAATAAATAAACAAGAAATTCCAAAAAGAAGAGCTAAAAAGAGATCTGCAGCTGTACAAGAGATATCAGATAATACTATAACCGAAGCATTTAAACTTTTGGAACAATGTGTAGGCGACGCTGATGCTCCGCAGCCCCATGCAAACGATTCATATGATGCTTTTGGGCAATACATTGCTCACGAACTAAGAAAATATGACAATTATACTTTAGCGCATGTAAAAAATTCTATCTGTAGGATCATTTTTGAAACAGATACTGGTGCACAACAACATTATGTGCCAAACACAGGTTACTATACTCACACCTACGGTTCAGCATATTCCACTTCAGGTAACTCTTGTTCTATCCCTTCAATGTCACCGATGCCTCCTCCGCCGATACATTCTAGCTCACCAATGCCTTCTCCGTCACCTTCTACCTCACCAATGCCTCCTCCGCCGATACATTCTAGCTCACCAATGCCTTCTCCGTCACCAATACCTTCTACCTCACCAATGCCTCCTCCGCCGATACCTTATACCTCACCGATGCCTCTATCGCCTATACATTCTATTTCATCAATGCCACCTCCACATAATGAATAAATAGATTTAAAAAAGTCTTTACGTGTTGCAATATTCTTAGATATATAAGTAAAGATTATAGTTAGCAATGTGTGAGTAAATATAAATAATTACAAAAATTTGTGAGTAACAATAAACATAACAATAGGTAAAAAAACAACGATTAAAACAATGTCTGATTATATAAATATGTTTCATTATACATACCTTAACATAGTCCTTTAATTGTTCAATAATGGCGTCACAAACATCAGGAACAATTACTGATATCCTTTGTTTCGAAACCCGAAATAAATATTGTAAACTGGTGTAGGAATCTCCTGTTGCCAAAAATCTTAATGTTATCAACAATCTTTCTCGTGCAGTAATTGCTTTGCGGAAGTTTGTGACACTCCTGCTTATTTTGGCATTTACAAGTGAGTACAGTATTTCAAATTCACTCTCAGGCATTCGTGTGAAATTATGTTCTTCACCATCGAAAATTAAGTCTGCATATAATCTATTCCCATATTCACTTCTGTTTTGATATAATTTTTTAACCCAAAACCTTTTAGATTTTCGATTCTTTTTCTTTATAAGTCGATGAATTAGTAAAAACATAACAGCTGCGACGGCGATCCGCACGCGTGGTCTCATCTTGACAACTCGCTTTATACTAAGGCTGCGTCCCAGTAGGCAAACTGTTAGCGGCTGACTGAGTGAGCCGCAAATTTGCAGCGAACTGAAATTTGAGTTAGCTGCAGACTCAAATCAATTTTCGTGCGTCGCAAGCAAACTGTTAAGAGTTAGCCGCTTATTTAGCCAACCGACTGAATTATCACTTTACTTTTGTTGTACGAAGGGAGTGGTTGTGTTGGTCACGATGGATATTTTTGAAGTAATTGGTATCTTAGAAGCGCTGAAAGAGGATAAAAGGAAGCACTGGGTTCACCCATTATACAAGAAAAGGTTGAGCATTGGACAATTTCACACTCTTTACCCAGAACTAAGGAAACATCCAGAAAAATTTTACGACTATTTCAATATGACTTCTCATACATTTGATGAATTGTTGAAATCTATAACCCAGTACATAGCTAAAAATAATATCACAAGAGATACATTATGTCCCGAAGAACGGCACTATAACTTTGAGGTAAGTAAATAATTAACGCTTTAGGATTTTAAAAAAATGTTATTTTTATTTTAATACAAAGTCACTTTTCAAAATTACTGTATTATTAAATTGAATTAGGAACAAATATGGTAACATTAAGTTGGTAACCAGTCATTCCTCATCTTCAATGTGGTTTGAATCGCCTCGCAATATTGCTTCTATGTCTTCTACTTCCGCTGAAGAACCTGTAGAGCTATGTGATGGACTGTTTCGAGGGTAGTTTTGCACATTTGGTGTACTGCTGCTTCCACTCGCATAGCCATACTGATGTGGGTTCTGGTAGGCATTCGTCCATCCAGTTTGCATCATACCACCGTCATAATTATTATGTACACTATATTTTATATTTTTAATAATTTTCATCACTTCGAACCGAAATTCAAAATTCTGTGTTGGGGACATTGTCTTCATTTCCGGTAAAATATTTAGTAGAAAGTTCATATCTGGATCGTTTTCTCTTTTTTTTCCATCGAGTTAATTAGTGCTTCTTGAAACACAGTCATCTTTTTTGGTCTACTGACATTAACTAACGAGTCAGTAGAATCATTTTCATCTAAAATAGCGCTACTGTCGCTAGACGTCTCGGCGCTAATATTGCCAGATGTCTGGTTGCTAGCTCTAGAAACATTTAAAAAGTGTAACATGTCCAAGTATGGTGTCTTGCGTTTTTTTGTTGCCCCACTTCCGCTTTTGACTGAGGAATCCTTATTTTTTTCTCTGGTGTGATAGTCGCGCAAACCCTTCCAATTTTTTTGTAGGTCTTTTACTGAAACAGAAATAATCGGTAGTTCAATATTCTTTCCAGATTCCTGTCAAGTGGACTAAGTTACAGAAAAATTGCACAAGAGTTTCTTGTTGGAAAATCGACGGTATCGAAAATAATAAGTGAAACTGCATGCATTATATGGGATATTTTACAGCCACAGGAAATGCCGGAACCTTCTGAAAAATTGTGGCTAGAAATAGGAAAACGATATTATAAAAAAACCAACTATCCTAATTGTATAGGATCTATCGATGGCAAGCATATCCGTATTAGAAAACCACCAAAAAGTGGGTCTAACTATTTTAATTATAAGAAGTTATTCTCAATTGTTCTGTTAGCCGTAGCAGATGCAAACTGTTCTTTTATAGCTATTGATGTAGGTGCTTGCGGACGAAATGCTGACAGTAATATATTTAAAGAAAGTGGTTTTGGCAAAAAATTGGCGTGTGGGTCTCTGAAGATTCCTAACTCAACTAAATTGCCTAATTCAAATGGATTGCCCCAACCTTTCGTGTTTCTTGGAGATGAGGCATTTGGATTACAAAAGCATATCTTGAGGCCTTTTCCTAATAAAAGTTTAAATAAGGAAGAGCGAATTTACAATTATCGTCATAGTCGAGCTAGGAGATGCGTGGAATGTGCATTCGGCATCCTAACAAGCAAATGGAGAGTTCTGCATACACCGATCGCTACTAATGTGAATACAACCATCGCTATCGTAAAAGCTGTTTGTATTTACATAATTTTGTCATAGCAAGAGAACAAGCACAATATGCACATATTTCGCGACGTACCTCAATAACTCTTACAAGTTCAAGGAGCCAAATTATTACTGTATCAAATTCTGGAAAAATAACAAGAGAAAACTTTAAAAACTATTTTCTTAACGAAGGAAAGCTACCCTGGCGAGATAAATATTTGTAAGTTGTAGCTACAGGAAGAAATAGTGTAATGGAGTGTGTAAAGCCGTAAATACTATGTAAATTATGATACTTTGTTTTATGTAGTGAGTGATACAAGTATATTGTTGAATAAATAATAAGTTCATTAGAATGGAACTTACTTCTTTTTTGTTTAGTGTTTTCTTCTAAGTTTTGCCAATCATCGTATATAATATCAGCGACTTCATTCCAGATGCTCTGCTTTAATACTCTGTTGCTGTATTCTTCACTCGACATGTTCCATATCACAGAATTCCCACTAGTAGAAATCTATTTCGCGTGGCCGCCTAGTTGTTTCTTGCTCCCACACGAGGTGCTGCCTGAATAAGAACGTCTCCCAAAATTTTGGGTTGATAATGGGCGATTTCGTTAGGTCTATCTATAGAGTAATTTACCTTGATACCTAGAATTTATGTTTTACCAGAGTTCACTGCTTCTTTATTGTAAAAACTAAAATGTAAGGTCAGGTGGGGTAAGTGAAACGAAAGAGTACCTAAGTGAACCCCTATCGTAATCAATAAATCACGCAGTTTAGCTCTATGCTATGTGGCAAAATGGTTTCAATGCTCTAGCACACGCGTCACACAATCTTTCTGCTAGGTCATAAAATAAAAAGAAATCAGCTATCTTTAAGTTTACAAAACACAAGACAGCTGATGCCATGAAGCAATTTAATAGTGTTTATTTACATTTTTACACGAAAATAATGCATGAAACGGCGCGTAATGTGGGGTTAGTATTTGCATTAAATACCTACTACATTACAAATGTCATTGTAAATGTCCCATGGGCGAAAATCACGTATTTCACATCAACAGCTGGAAAACGTCTAGTGCTGAACACAGGCATGCCCATAAAACGCCATTTTAGACGCTGATTATAGGGAGGTTTGCCATAATCAGCTCGCTTAGCAAGTAGCTTGTCATCGCAGAAGATTATAATGTACCAAGGAGAATGCTACTGCCCATTCTCTGGATAGTCCCTTAGTCTGCTCTTATACGGCACCCAAAGAAAGAGATGGAGATTCTGCGCTAATAAAGTGATACCTGGCAGCTATTATTATACTGGGTGGCGCAAAAGTAAAGACCCTATTTGGTTCAGCTATAACATTTTTTCTAAATTAGAAAACTAGATTTAGGTTTTTTTAAATGTATATTTGTGCCATTAAATTTCGTACCATTAGGATTTAAAGATGATGTCTTTTAAATGGTGACCTCCAGAGTTGATACACATTTGAGCCCTATTTATGACATTTTGCAAGATGATTTTCCTTCAAAATTGGTTATGAGTGACGAAGCGCATTTCCATCTCTCAGGGCATGTCAATAAGCAGAATACTCGGTTCTGGGGCACTGATAATCCGCGCATTATTCAAGAAACACCTCTACACCCACTAAAAGTTACTGTATGGTGTGGCATCTGTGTTGACAGAGTGATCGGACCCTATTTTTTCGAAGACGCTGGAGGCAATGCGATAACTGTCACTGGAGAACGCTACAGAACCATGTTACGTGAGTTTTTGATACCCAGTTTGGACGAATTGGGGCTGGAGCACATCTGGTTTCAACAAGACGGCGCTACGGCACACACAGCGCGCGACACTATGGACTTAGTGAGGGACGCTTTTCCAAGCCGAGTTATCTCTCGTTTTGGCGATTTGCCTTGGCCTGCAAGATCACCCGATCTGACCAGTCCAGACTTCTTTCTTTGGGGTTTTTTGAAATCTCGGGTGTATGTGAACAAGCCACAGACTCTCGCAGCTCTAAAAGAAAACATAAGTCAAGAAATAACGAACATATCGCAGGAAGTGTTACGGCAAGTTATGCAAAATGTCATAAATAGGGCTCAAATGTGTATCAACTCTGGAGGTCACCATTTAAAAGACATCATCTTTAAATCCTAATGGTACGAAATTTAATGGCACAAATATACATTTAAAAAAACCTAAATCTAGTTTTCTAATTTAGAAAAAATGTTATAGCTGAACCAAATAGGGTCTTTACTTTTGCGCCACCCGTTATAAGTAGGTACCTACCTAATATAATGACTGCGGGTAACAGATAATAAAAACAAAACTGTCAATATAGTCAACTGCAAAATAGTCAAACGCCAATGTCAACCTACCGTCAGAATATTGAATCGGAACGTTTCTGTCAAAACCGTGAACCATTTTTGAAGTGATGTTTCGTTCACGCAAATTGAATTTCCAAAAATTATTTTCTTGAAAAGTATTTATTGCCGTCATTTGCCATTTCAGATTTACGCTTTCTATGTGTTAAAAAAGTTAGCGTCCTAGCAGAATTCACATAATGGATAGATGTGCAAGTATGTTTCATTTACCCCACCTGACCCCTAAATATAAAATGATAGGTGTATTTTACTTAGTGAAATCATGCAAATAATTAGCTAATATACCTACAAAAGGATTTTTTCCGACTTATAAACATTTGCAAATCAACATGGTACCTAGCTAGTTTTATGGGAAATTAAAAAGCATAAACTGGCAGTACCTTGACAATGAAATTTTTAGGTTAAGTATGGTTATTTTATCCATTAATTAATCATTTAGCTGTTTTTCTGTTTAGCTGAGGACTTGTTATTACATGAAATGTCACGCTGTATTTGCGCCCAGTAGGTCGACCAATGTTACGATACAAAGATAGCGCAAAACGCGACATGATATCCTTCAACATCGATGTATCAAATTGGGAAAACGACGCTGAAGACCGCCATCTTTGGCGGAAATCACTTGCAGATGGCCCAATCGCGCACGACGAAGTATGGTTCGCTACACTAGCTAACAAACGTGCTATGCGCCACGAACACGCCTCTAACCCTCTACCACCTAGGGCAACGCAACATTCAAATATATGTGCATACTGCAGCCGTATCTGCCTTTCCCGCATCGGTCTTATAAGTCACGAGCGTAAATGCCGTGCTACAGTTAATATAACAGACACTACTTAAATCATCTCTTTAGATGGAAACAGGCCAATGAAGATTTATATTTTTCACAATGAACACTTCTAAAAGGGAAAATAGACAAAATAATGGCTACTTACTTGTGAAATGTAATCCCTTCATATTTATGCCTCAGTGCGACTTCTGTTGCTTAAAATGCTGCAACCACCCACTGCACACACATTATTTCTGAAATATTTATTGCCTAGATCACCATTTAAATATGATTATTTCATAAAAAACAACAATTTAAAAAAATTGTTTACCTGTTTGGCTTAGATCAAACGAAGCCAAATAAAAAAACCCGGTAACGGTGACAAGGACCAAAGATATTACGTTCGTCTTTTTTTTGCTTAGTATCGAATGTATAGCGCTCTCCTTGTTGTCCATGAATGACGTCATATACTACGGTTCTACTTGTACATATTCAAAGTTCCATATGCATGGTCTATTCTGTATTTCACTAATGAACCTTTCCGTATCAAAGGACATCTTGGATTTTCAGTGATGTGTGTGTGCGTTGAGATTAGTTAGGTGCGATGCAAAAAAACACGTCCTAACACGATGATAGCTTTTTTCCAACTGTCCGAATAATCAGTTTGCGGCAAACTGAGTCACTACGCCCGGCGAACAACCAATCACCGCCGCCGACTGGAACCGGTTTTGGTGGGAGTCGGCCGCTCACTAAGATAGTCGGCGCGCGTAAAGCCCCGTCCATACGCTCGGTGTTAGCTACAAACACCAAACACGACAAACAGAGTTCCAAACATCGACTACAATCATCAAACACAAACAGTCATCCTCACGCTTAACGAACGGGACAGTATTTTGTGGATCGGCAAACATGGCGGACGACGAGCTTGTAGCAGCTATCACTCTCGGTTTGACTTATTTTTATTTTAAATTTAAACAAAGTGAACTCAAAAGAAGAAAACGAAGGCGATGGTGGATGATAAAAATTCACAAAAATCGTACAAGGTAAGTAATATACATAGTAATACAAATAGGGTATATTTTCAGTGTAGATATTATTTAATTCTATGGTCTATCGGTTTAGGTAATTAACTAAATGTAAACAATCTTGCGATCCTATGTTCAACAATGGACGTCCATCGGCTAAAATGATTGATGATGAAACAATCTTGGCATCTCTTTTTATCTAAAATTTGACTAAAAATTGTATATAAAAATTGTATATAAAAATCTTTGCAACTGGGTATTTACCTGCTTTAGTTAACCACCTAAACCGATAGACCATAATTTAGTTAACCACCTAAACCGATAGACCATAATTCACGTTTTTTTTTGTTTTAGAGAATTTATAGAAGAAAAATTTAATGAGCTGCTCTATGAACCATCTGGACAGTTTCACAACTTTTGTCGTATGAGTTTTGCAGATTTTGAATATTTGCTAAACAAAATTTCACCTCTAATTTCGAAGCAAGATACAGACTTCAGAGACGCCATACCAGCAAAATATCGTCTTGCAATAACATTAAGATTCATCGCAACTGGTGACAGTTATAAAAGTTTACACTATTTATTCAAAGTATCCCCCCAAATAATATCAAAAATCATACCTGAAGTCTGCAAAGCTATTAACCAAGTTCTGAAAGACGAAATAAAGGTAAGGCATTTTTTGTTTCAGTTTATTAAAAGACCATAAATTTTTGTTCATAAATTTTTTATTTATTTCTATTTTTACTTATGCGATAACTATGAAAAATTAAAACCGAAACAACGAAAACTACGGAACCTTAAAAATGAATAATAGTATTATTTATTTTTTACACTTATCAAAGTCTTCGTAAGCTTTAAGCAATGCTTGATTAATAATATTTTGTCCTGTTTGTGGTGCAATTAGTTCGTTGGATATAATTTGGATGGTGGGAGCATAGGTGGGGAGTTGTATAATTGTCCGGTTGGGAGATATAATGGGATTTAATGCTTTGAGAACTCGATGGTTCGTTTTGTGCAGGCGATTTAACTGGTAAAGTTTCACAATATGACATTTGGGAAGTGGATGGTTGGTGTGAAATTGTTGGTTCAGAGTACGACGATGGGGAAGGTGATGGACGGTTGAGATAAGGGGATGTATTCGGAAAAGGTTCGGAATAGGATGTTTGGGAGGTAGATGGCCGGTTTGGCATTGGTGAAGTAATGCGCATTTGGTATGGGACTGAGTGATAGGAAGATGTGGTTTGACACCTCTGTTTCTCCTTAATTCTATTAACAAATAAAGTATCTATGTCATACATCATCAATTTTCTGTCATCAGAAGGCAGTTCTCGCAACTTTTGGGTTAACAATTTTCCATACAGTTCGCAGTCATCTTCTTCCTTTAGTGGCGGTTGAGGTTCATTTTGCCTTTTGGCCAACATATTGGTTAACTGCCCAAAAGCTGAAGACATCTGCCGTTCCGCTATATCATTAGCAGGACGACGACGGGAAGTTCGTAGTTTTGGTGTTTGCAAAGTTGATGAGTGCCCTGAATCAGTACCATCTACGTCTTCTCCTTCTTCCGCTAAAGCTGCACTTTCATCCAGCATTTCTTGTGATGGCACTTCCTAAAAAATAAGAAAATTTTATTAGTTTTGGTCATTATCGTTGTATCTCATATTGTTTCAATTTTTATTTCAGATGCCATCAACGAAAGATGCTTGGATGAATATTGAAAAAGGATATAGAAGAAAATTTCCGCACTGTCTGGGTTCCATAGATGGCAAACATATTCTTATAGAAAATCCACCTCATAGCGGAACCGAGTATTTTAACTATAAGAAAACCTTTAGCATCGTTCTTTTGGCTTTAGTTGATGCCAATTACAAATTTATATTTGCAGATATAGGATGCCAAGGGAGAATCAGTGATGGTGGCGTTTTTAATAATTCGTTACTATGGCAAAAGATCTCTAGAAACGAAATAGATTTCCCTACACCATGCCCACTTCCTGGATCGAACATTGATGTGCCGTACGTTTTCATAGGCGACGGCGCTTTTGCATTAAGTGAGCATGTTATGAAACCCTACCCAGGACAGCATAACGTCGGTTCACCAAAAAGAATATTTAATCAGAACTTATCGAAAGCTCGGGTGGTAGTAGAAAACACATTTGGAGTTTTAACATCAGTATTTCGAATTTATCGTCGCCCAATTGATTTAGATCCGAGTACTGTATCACAAATTACAATGACCTGTGTGCTAATACACAACTTCCTAAGGAAAAACTCCCCGGAAAGATATACCCCTCCAGGAACTTTTGATGTAATTGATGGAAATGGCCAACTAATAACACGTGGATCTTGGCGAAACTACGAAAGTTGTTATAATGCAATTCAGGATGTTCCAAACATACCCCGTAGGTCAGCCGTACACGCCAAACAGAAAAGAGAAGAATTCACATCATATTTTTGTAGGTCGTAGGGAATTTTTATTATAATAAAATATGCTATCTCAAAAACTACTGAACCGATTTTGATGACACTTGCAGTATTCCTTACGTTGAACAATACTTAGTATAACAAAAGAAGAATCACTTAAATTGTACTTGTAGTTCCGGAGATATGGAACAAACATATAAACATACATACCTACATACAGACACTTGAAATTTGGCACTTTTATTCAGACGCTGATATGTACATACCTATACAAAAACTGGGCAGTTCTGAAAATATTACATACATACGGGTCGAATTGATAAGCTCCTTTTTTGAAGTCGGTTAATATTTGAAATTGTATAGTTCGCTATAGGTCGTTGATATACCTACTAGTAAACAAACGTAGATAGGTCATACGCGCTACTTCAGCTTAGTCACTTGCCCAACGTATTAATAAGGATATGGACTGACGTGGATGCGACAGAGGTAATAAGTGTCTTATACCTACTTTGTGTGCAATTATGCATTCAGTGCCATGTTTTTCGACCGCTTGCCTTGCGGGTGACTTACCTACGTTTTTCTACTACTACCTACATCAATGCTATAATGGGTACTTTCTTTATGATTTGTAGAATAAGTTGTAGTACTGACTTATAAGTGCATATTACTTCGTTCATATTATTAGCAAAGAAAGTTTGTGTATATCTATTTTGATACAATATGTACCTATTAGATTAAATAAACCACTACGAAAAATATTTATAGTTTTACTTACCTCTGTATTTATATTAGTGCTTGTGTACACCGGCCTCAAAAATGATTCCATTAGGTCATAAGCAAACCATATGGGTCTGCAGATATCGTCTGCTCCTAAAACATAAGACATATTTACTTTACTTTATTTACTTATCAGATTCAAGAAAAAGAAAAAAAGTATTGGAATAGGTAGGTAGGTACGCAATTATACGTTAAATTCAACATTTAATGAAAATTTGTATCTATCGTTCGGGCTGTATGGCGATAGTAGCGCCAAGAATAAGCTTCTAATTAAGCATTTTATCTCTCAAAACAAAAAGCAGCTATAAATTCCATGTAATGACAAAAAAAAAATAGTCAAAACTAACCTGCACCAGAACGAATCGAGTCTTGTTTCTTTTTGAAGTGTCTCCTGAACGTAGCCATTAATATTTCTTTTTTATTTTTTAATTCTTTCACATTTTTATTCATTATCACACTAATGCGGGTCCACGCATCGTGTACCTTCTGCCTATTTTTGTGGTTAATGTCTTTTGAATTCCAAATACATAGCTCATTTTGATATGCTTCTAAGAAACAAAGAGTTGTATCTTCTGACCAATCGGACATGATAACGCGCTAAAAACTGATGTTAACGTGGTATCAATGAGACACGTCCGCCACCCGTAAGCTCGCGCGCGACACTGACCGTTTACCAAGCGTATGGAAACACCGCGAACTGTTTGCCAAACAGTCTTTGATCTGTGAAGAAAAACCGACACCGATCCCGAACAGTGGCGAATACAAACAGGAACAGGCAAACACATACAAACACCCATCCACATATTGGTGATTGCTGTTTGATGTTTGCTGTTTGCCATTGTTTGCCAAGCGTATGGACGGGACTTAACGCTGCAAACTGCGTACAGTGAGCGCAAAACTAGCAAACTGTGAACACTCCATTTGAAATATACGGAAGGGCGTACTAAACCGATACGCCGCTAACTCAGTCGGCGGCTAACAGTTTGCCTACTGGGGTCGCAGCCTAAGAGCGCTTTTAGACGTCCGTTTTTTTCACCGGATAACGGACCGTGTTTTTTGCCGGATTCGCGGTGGTGTATGAATTATAATGAATGTGTGTACATGCACCGGACATCGGTCCGGCGAACAATTTACGCCGGATGCACCACCCCTTCCCCTCGGCGCGACGGACACCGGTCCGGTGTAAGAAATGGCGGTCATCCACGCCAGTGTATTGGTGCGTGTTGACCATAGAGAAAAATAATACATATAGCATAGAGTGCCGTCTTATTGGTTTTTTTTGCCAACATGGCGAGTGACGAGAGCTCTATCTATAGAGATTGTGTTCCTAAGAACTATATATATATATATATACATAATCTACATACTTATAGTTCAGATACTATAGAAAGATGTAGATAGGTACTTATATTACTTACCTCATTCAGTTCATATGTGAATGTCATACAATTTACTGTAACTATAATTAAAATTGAATAACATTCACCATTGCATATAATTATGAACTGTAGGTGTAAAAAAGAATTTGAAATAAAATATAATATGTAATTGATTACTTTTTGTGTTTATTATGCTTGTGCTTATTATAAAAGCTCTGAGCTGACATTTTAGTTGCATCGTCCCCATCATAAACCAATTTAGATTGGACGCCTGCGATGAAGAGCCGGGGTCTGTGCCACATGTTGGGTGAGGATTCCGTCCACCGTAGGCAGGGTCAATTTCATACGCAGTCTCAGGCCCTGAAAAATTTAAATTTAAGAAAATGCTTATTGTTAAACCGACTTTGACTGCTACTTCATTGGGGAGTTCTGTAGTTGTCTATCTAATTATCAAAGATACTGTTGTGGTCATTTTTCAACCAACACCCCCAGGCAACCCCAAAAGCTTGACATTTAGCATAAACAAATATTAACACATAATCAAAGATAAAAAATAATGTTTATTTTTACCTGGTATATGTATTAATGCCTATGTTAAATCAGTGCAGGTATGGACACACTGGTCTGGATTGGCACAACTAGATGTTTCTGAAAACAAAATAAAAGAGATTTATAATTTTACTACTTATTGCTATTATTAGTATTAGTATTGTTTTGGAACATGAGATCTCTACCTAAACTATAATTGTGCAAAATTTCACACATGTGCAGGTTTATAACTTAGAAGCAATGAGGCTGTGTAAGATTCAGACGGACATGAAAAAATTATAAGGTCATCTGCTACTACAGAACCCTAAAAAGAAACCATTATAGTATCAGTGTTGTCTGTGTGCCTGCCTGCTTATTAAGAACATTTTCGTGGGAATGGTGTACAGTAGAAATTCATATCATTTACTAGTTGACCCTTCGCACGGGTTAATTAGTTTTTAGTTCTACCCTGTTTATGGGTAAGAGGAAATTGAAAGGGAAAAAGGATGAATGAATAGACGGTAATAGAAGGGAGACAGGCGAAGTACAAATATTATATTATAACAAAATGAAAATGGTGTTTAATTTGTTTACCTAGTACTTGTATTGCTGACAATGTTAAATCAGTGCAGGCATGGACACTCTGGTCTGGATTGGCACTAACAGAAGTAGATCAGTTAAGAGAGAGAGAGAGAGTAGATCAGAGTGGTTGGTTTCTGAAAACAATTGCCATTATAAGAACAAAAACTAAATGTAGAAACCTGGCGGAAAACTTATATAATTATTTTACACATTGCCGGTCCCAGCAGGTACATAATCCCTGGAAATTGTACCTAAGTGAAGAACAAAAATATTCTTAATATATTTCATACATTGCTTGGAGGCCCCCCATGTTTTCTGTACATTGTCTAGGTACTGCATAGAATACCTGAATTATACGGATTGCCGGTTACATATTTTCGAGTTATTGATGGAGGCGGTTGCTTTAGGCATTGGAACCAGTTGAATGGTTCGTAAATTGTAAAGTTTATCTGTTATCTATGAGGTAGACTTACCCGTCGTTATACAGCCAAATACACGACATTTGATGTTGGTGTTTGACGGCATGGTATTTTATATACAGTAACTAATAGCGTCCAATCGCACACATAACAATTATAGCATCTAATTTCACAATCTTCACAATTTCTTCAACGGGCAGAGCTGTGATGTATCTTCAGCGATAAATACTTAAGACTACTGTGAGCGACAATACGGAGGAACTAACGCTCAACTTGACTCGGCGTATTCTCGACAAAACGCACAAATCGTACACAATTTGCACGTAACCAGTACATAATACTTTACAATTTGTGCACGAAACTGCAGGCACGAAAATCGAAATCAAAAAACAATAAATATAGTCTGAAAACTTGAAAAGCCGTTTGGCAAATTCAAGGATGTCACTGTCAATGTCAGTCGTCTAACGTAGACGTTTCTCTTTTTTTTTTTTGAGCGTTTTTAAGTGGACATCTAACAGATGACGCTACAAAATTCTGATATGTACCGTTTGTTCTAAGTTTCTCACCCCTGGTGTTGACGCTGCCGGACGTATTGCCTGTTTTCTGTTAATTGAGTGCCGTCTACCTGCGTTCTTTTAAAAATGGGTGATATTGACGTGATATTGACATGAAATTGTTAATAAGTTTGGTTGAAAATAGGCCTGTACTGTGGGACAAAACCCAAGAGTGCTATAAAAATAGACAGTCGAGTTTTGCCGCTTGGAGAGAAATTTGTCTTGCGTTAAATGAAGGTTTTGAAATGTCCGAGAAAGAAAAAAATGATTTTGGTAAGTAACATTTTATTTTCATTATTTTTATGCATGTTGTTTTGCCATGGTACACGCCCAACTGGTGACATGAAATACTCTGCATATTTGTTACGAATCATATTTGCTGTTACATTACCTCGTGTTGAATGGGAACGAGGCAAATGGCATAGAGTAGACACCATGTGTGAACTAGCATTGTCAGTAGCATTATTAGCAATACCCTCTACTTTATGAATTATGTTTTGTAATAAGCAGCATGTTTTTACAATGTTAACAGCAGTATCTGTTGAAACATTTAATGGTCTATGCAAAATCCTCCATTTATTGGATAAAATACCAAATGCGCATTCGACGTAGCGTGGCGCTCTTGTGAGACGATAATTGAAATTTTTTTTTATTGAGTCAAGTTGATGCCCACCGTAAGGACGAAGTACGTGTTGATGTAAAGCGAAAGCTTCATCAGCAACAAATACATAAGGTAACTCACTGCCTGCACCTGGCAACTGCTTAGGTCGAGGAATATTTAATTTATCGCCTACTATTCTTTTCCAAAATTCTGTTTCTTTAAATACTGCTGAATTCCCATTCCACCGCATTCTTTGCCGTAGGCTCCAACATCAATAAAAACAAAATTATAGTTTGTGTCTACCACAGCCATTAATACTATTGAGAAATAGTGCTTGTAGTTGAAAAACATTGATCCACTTTCTTCTGGCTTGATGATTCTAATATGTTTGCCGTCAATGGCTCCCAAGCAATGAGGAAAATTTGCATTCGTCTCGAAATTTTTTGCTATTGTTAACCATTCGTCTTCCGATGGTAGTTTCATATAAATTGGAGAAAGGGTTTCCCACAATGCTTCAAATACTTCTTGTACAATACAGCTGATAGTTTTTATACCCATTCTGAAACTGTAATGTAGATCACTAAATGTGTTCCCTGCAGCTAAATATCTGTAACAATTTTTTCTTTTTTAGGCAAAGCTATCATAAAAAAATGGAACAATGCAAGAGATAACTGGATGAAATATCACAAAAAAGTTAAGGAATGTAAATCCGGCTCTGGTGCAAAAAGTCTACGAAAATATAAATTCTACGATCAAATGCTCTTTTTGTGTAAAATTGTGACTCGCCGAACAACGGAAGCAAGTATTACATCAGAAAAAAACATCACACAATCTCACAACAAAGAAACTGACTCACAAACCAATAATGACCCTACCGCACCAGCCAATACTACCGATTTAACAAAAACAAGCAAGAAGAGAAAGACAGACTGTAGCGAAGTTGATCGACAAATGCTTACTTTAATTAAATCAGTTGAAGATGAAGACAAGAGTAAGAGTATGTGTTTTTTCAAAGGTATTGCTCCGATTGTAGACAAGTATAGTGATGACGATTATGTTGAATTCCAATATGAAGTCATTAAAGTTATGAGAAATTTAACTCGGAGAAATCAAGCGTCCATGCAGCAGCAAAATTACAATTACAATATTAATCGAGGCTACACTACGGCTACACCCGACTACAGGATACACGAATATCAACCAACACAACCCATTCCATCGACATCCAGGATGCCCTATGAATATCAGCCAACACAACTCATTCCATCCACATCCAGGATGCCTCAAGAACTCATGCAGCAAGATGATTCCCAATCTTCAATTATTACTGAATTAAGTTCAATCACATCGCCTGATTACGATTTCGATTTTTCTAAAACTCCTTAATTTATTTTTTGAGTATAATAAAACAATTACTACCTACCTACTAAATTTTGTTTTAATTAATACAGGTAATCAATCCCCTTTTCTATAATTTGAAATTGAACATCTCTTTAACATACCTTATCGTAACGGCTAATCTCTCTGCCGGGGAAATAGATTTACGCATGTCAGTATCCTCGTGTCTTATTTTATCATATATGGCTGTTAATAATAGTTGAAAGGTTTCTTTCTTCATCCGAAAATAATTGTAAAATTTAGTTTCATCATCAACAGCCTGAAGACGTCCACTGCTGAACATAGGCCTCCCCCAGAGCACGCCACCTTGAGCGGCTGCTCGCCTCCTGCATCCATCGGCTCCCCGCGGCTTTCACCAGGTCGTCGGTCCACCGAGTGGGGGGCCGGCCTACGCTGCGTCTTCCGGTTCGTGGTCGCCACTCGAGAACCTTTCTTCCCCATCGGTTGTCAGTTCTACGAGCGATGTGGCCTGCCCATTGCCACTTCAACTTACTAACTCTAAGAGCTATATCGGTCACTTTAGTTCTCCTGCGGATCTCCTCGTTCCGGAGCTTATCTCGCAGGGAAACACCGAGCATAGCTCGCTCCATAGCTCGCTGCGCGACTTTGAGCTTACTAATGAGGCCAACAGTAAGAGACCATGTCTCAGTTCCATAAGTCATCACTGGCAACACACACTGATTGAAAACTTTCGTTTTCAGGCTCTGCGGTATTTTGGACGAAAAGATAGGACGAAGCTTCCCGAACGCTGCCCAGCCGAGTTGGATTCTTCGCGCCACCTCTTTGTCGAAGTTGGACCTACCTAATTGGACAATCTGTCCTAGGTAGACATACTTGTCGACAACTTCGAGAGTATCGTTCCCAACAATTACCGGTATAGGTGGAACATGAGCATTAGACATGATCTTTGTCTTGTCCATATTCATCTTAAGACCAACCTGCTGGGAGACTCTACTGAGGTCGTTGAGCATGGTGCTAAGGTCCTCGAGCGATTCCGCCATTATGACTATATCATCGGCAAAACGAAGGTTAGTGATGTACTCGCCATTTATGTTGATGCCAGATCTTTTCCACTCCAAGAGCTTGAAAACATCCTCCAATGCGTTTGTGAACAGTTTCGGAGAAATAACGTCTCCCTGTCTCACGCCTCTTTGCAATGGAATTTGTTCCGAAAAATTTAGTTTCATCTTCTTCCAACTGCGTAAAAAGAGTTTGAAATGCACCATATTTTTCCCTTTCCAATAATATAGGATGCACCCACGATGACCTTTTACGTTTTTTTATTTCTTTTTGTTTCTTCTTGTACAAATAGTAGGCCAATACGAGTTTTTTTTTCTTATTATTCGACATTTCACACGTGTGTAATCTCTGACTACCAGTTCAAAACTAACGCATATCAGGCAGTCCATCCATCCGGTAAAAAAAATATGTATACAAGGATAGCCGTTTATTGACGGTCCGTTATCCGGTGAAAAAAACGGACGTCTACAAGCGCTCTAAGGCTGCAGTTAGACGACGCGAAAAAATTCTTGCGGCCGCCGCGCGGCGACCGCGCGGTGACCGCGTACTAACTGTTCAGTTATAGCAAATTTATGTTTTATTAACTAGGACGTAAAGTTGAAATTAATTTTGAGTAACTAACAGCGCGGCGGCCGCGCGGCGTTCGCTCCTCGATCACACGGCGGCCGCGCGGCCGTCTCGCTCGAATCACTCGAATGTTCTCGATGTACGCCCCGCGCCGGCGTCCCCGCATTCTCCTTTCATTGGTCCGTCAGTCACTTGCGCGAGAGGTCGGGACACGCGGACATCGTGATTTCGAAGATGGATGAACTGAGTATCAATCCTGAGACATTGATTTCTTTAGTGGAAGAAAGAAATATCCTTTGGGATAAAACGAGCGAATCCTATAAGGATAAACGTCAAACACTAAAAGCCTGGCATGACCTATGTTCAATTATAAAAGAAGATTTCAATGACCTTCCAATTGGGGAAAAAAACACATACGGTAAGTTTTCCATCTTTTATTTGGTAATTAAACTATTGAACACAAATTTATTAATTTAACAATATTTATCGCAATGAAGAATGTTACTAGGTGTACAAATTCGCTTAAAACTATTGTCCCAGTAGGGCCTGTATCTATACAAAAACAAAAATAAAAATAATAGCGCATTTATTTTGAAATTAAATATCTCGGCAAATACGCGACGTATCCTCAGTTTTTTCACCCATATTTTTTATTTTCGACCGAGTTTAAGGAGAGCTAAAAAAATTGTGAACATTCTTCATTATCATCATAAATCGCAAAAAAATATTATTTGAGTTAAGTTTAAAATTGTTTTTTAACTGTGATACTCTTGCAATAAACGAGCGATTTGATAATTTTGAGTATCTATTATATATTTGTTTTGCCATGGTACACTGCCCTGAGGGGAAACAAAATATTCAGCAAAGTTTTGACGAACATTGTCTGCTATTAAAGGATCTGCATATTCTGATCGTGACAGTGTCTGTAGTTCAAAGCCTGAATCGACAATTAAATTACCTATGCCCTGTTCTTTATGTATGAAGTTTTGTAATAGACAACAGGTTTTTACCATGTCGACTGTGAGCTTCAAAGATACATTTGAAGGCCGATGGAGGATCCTCCATTTATTACCATTATGCCGAAAGCGCATTCCACATAACGTCTTGCTCTAGTAAGACGATAATTAAATATTGACATTGTTTCATTGAGTTCTCGACCACTAAATGGTCTCAGTACATTTTTGTGCAACGCGAATGCTTCATCCGCGACAAATACGTACGGTAATTGAAAATTAGTCTCTGGAATCAGAGCAGGCTGTGGTAAGTTAAGTGTATTGTTCAGCAGTCTCTTCCAAAAGACAGTTTCTTTAAAAACATTTGAATCGCAGTCCTTGCCATATGCACCAATATCTACAAATATAAAATTATAATTGGTGTCAACGACTGCCATTAATACAATAGAAAAAAAGTGTTTGTAATTTAAGAACATTGATCCAGATTTTGTAGGTTTTATTATTCTGATATGCTTCCCATCCACAGCACCTAGGCAGTGGGGAAAATTTGCAATATCAGCAAAGTCTTCAGCAATATTCAGCCACTCATTTTCTGATGGTATTTTCATATATATGTTTACTAGTTCTGACCATATACAGTTACACACTTCTTTAATGATAAACGATAATGTTGTTTTTCCAATTCTAAATGCGTATCTTAAATCGGCAAACGTATGACCTGTTGCCAAGTACCTGTAAATATATAAAATGATATTAAGGAACTTATTACAAGCAATTAATTGTACAAATAGTATTATTATTAATTAACATGTTTCCTGATAATTAAACATTAAGAGGAATCAGGCGAATTAAAAATTACTATATTTTTTATGTGAATATTATTTTTAAATTCCAGGTAAAAAAGTCATTCAGAAATGGAAAAATATGCGAGATGGGTGGATGAAATGCGAAAAGAAGATGAGGGAAAACAAATCTGGATCTGCAACAAAAAAAGTTCATAAGTACCCATACTATGATAATATGTTGTTTTTAAATAAAATATATAAACCCCGTGAAACTGATTCAAATGGTAAGAATTCTGAGCCAGGAAAAAGTAAACCAAATACGAAAAATAAAGAATTGAGTGACGTGGATGCAAAATTCATGAAGTTTATGGACTCTGTTGAAAAAGAAGAAGAGAGTCGTATGATGTCGTTTTTTAAAGGAATTTTACCAACTGTTGAACGATTCAATGACGAAGATACTGTTGAGTTTCAGTACCAGGTGATGTCTATTGTGAGAAATATAAAAGCTAAAAACCAACAGCTACAGAATGCTGGTTCGAAAAGGCCTTACTTTACTCCACCACCCGAGACTATGTATCGTCGAGAAGGCGAAAATGTATCATACGAAAGCACCTATCAGTATGGTTACACCACTGCTGCTGGATCTGGACGTCCGGCAACACAACAATCATCTTATTCTGAAGAGTCCGAATCTACCATAGGTCGAGAGCAATATAATTTTGCCAGTCCATCCAATTCAAGTATCGACGATTTAGATTTTACAAATATATAGTCTGCCTTACAAATTTATATATATATATATATATATATAATGATTAATAAATACCACTTGACCAAATAATTGTTACTATTTATTTACTTACCGCAATGTCACTGCTAATCTTTCTGTGGGGGTAATACTGTCCCGCATGTTAGTGTTTTGGTGCTTCAATTTATCATGTATGAAGTTGAGTAGTTTATCAAATGTTTTAACATCCATTCGGAAATAATCTGCGAATTCTTTTTCATCTTCTCGCAATTGGTTGTATAGCGTATGAAATTCACCAAACTCTTCTCGCCGTGCTAAAATAGGATGAATCCAAAATTTTCTACATTTCTTTTTTTCTTTCTTTTTGCTTTGTCGGTACAAGTAATATGCAATCATAATTTTATTCTTCTTAGTCAGGCTATGTTCAGATGGCTGAATTGTGACGCGCGTTTTCAAATCGCGCGCTTAGACATCCTAATATATACCTAGCAACCGTTCACATGCGCGCGCGTTAACGCGCGTCAGCGAGCGTCAACGCGGCGCTCAGAGAAAAAGTTTCTAGACGCAGACAATCGCGCGTTGACTCGCGCTTTCACTTCTCACATAAACTACCTATTATGCTCGATCTTTCAATCACAGAATAAATATTAACGGTTAGTTGTTCTCAGTTAAGTTACCTATGCAAACTTTAATCTTGGAATAAGAACTTTATTTGAGTCTGAGGAATTACACATCTATGATGTGAATATTGAAAGATTGACATTTATTCATTATCATGTTTGTTTTTGAATAGGTTTAGTTTTTATTTGAATCACTTATTTAGAGCGGTATTATATGAATTCTAATAATTCAGAAATTCAATAAATGGAAATAAAATCTATTTCTGAACCACTTATCCTATATTATTATGATGATGATGATGATGTACCTACAGGTATTCAATAAATGGAAACAAACCCTATTGTACTACATAACTGTTAATATCATTATTAAAATACTATCTTCTACTTTATATTATTACTATTATTTTTAGTATTTGTATCTTTTCAATATTATCAATTTTAATACTTATTTATGCTCGCAGTTTTCAATAAATGAAATAAATTTAAATTACAATAGTACTATTTGATTAAAGTTATTATTATTATCATCGTAGAATTTTTATATAGTTACAATTAGAGGTATGGTTTTAGTTATAAAATAGAAAACAATAACTATTAAATTAAATAAGTTTTTATGTTTATACTTTCAGTTCCTCTTCGAGAACATCGACTCCATTTGTTGCTGTCTGGAATAGTTGGAATACCTCCTAATCACACCCTAAAAGAGATAATAATTATAATATATGTGAGTATATTTCACCATAGAGTTTATTTGTTTCCTCTTAGTTGGCAACTTTTCCACTCAGTGGGTAATTGAATATTAATTCGTTATCAGGTAATGGCAAACCTTTAAAATATTATACGAGTGATAAAACGAATAATTTAATATTACTTATTTATGATAAATGACTCAGTTTATAAAATATAAGTATAAGCTGTTTTCGAGAGTCATTACGAATCGTCTCGCACGCAGGTTTGATGAATTCCAGCCTCCCGAACAAGCGGTTTCCGAAAAGGCTTTAGCACCATAGACCACATCCATACGCTGCGCCAGATTATACAGAAGACCGAAGAGTATAATCGGCCGTTATGCCTAGCGTTTGTGGACTATGAGAAAGCCTTCGATTCAATCGAGACTTGGGCGGTGCTGCAGTCCTTGCAGCGATGCCAAATTGACTATAGGTATATCGAAGTTTTGAAGTGTTTGTACAGTAAGGCCACTATGTCAGTCCGACTACAGGACCAGAGTACGGAACAAATTCCATTTCAAAGAGGCGTGAGACAGAGAGACGTTATTTCTCCGAAACTGTTCACAAACGCTTTGGAGGATGTTTTCAAGCTCTTGGAGTGGAAAAGATCTGGCATCAACATAAATGGCGAGTACATCACTAACCTTCGTTTTGCCGATGATATAGTCATAATGGCGGAATCGCTCGAGGACCTTAGCACCATGCTCAACGACCTCAGTAGAGTCTCCCAGCAGGTTGGTCTTAAGATGAATATGGACAAGACAAAGATCATGTCTAATGCTCATGTTCCACCTATACCGGTAATTGTTGGGAACGATACTCTCGAAGTTGTCGACAAGTATGTCTACCTAGGACAGATTGTCCAATTAGGTAGGTCCAACTTCGACAAAGAGGTGGCGCGAAGAATCCAACTCGGCTGGGCAGCGTTCGGGAAGCTTCGTCCTATCTTTTCGTCCAAAATACCGCAGAGCCTGAAAACGAAAGTTTTCAATCAGTGTGTGTTGCCAGTGATGACTTATGGAACTGAGACATGGTCTCTTACTGTTGGCCTCATTAGTAAGCTCAAAGTCGCGCAGCGAGCTATGGAGCGAGCTATGCTCGGTGTTTCCCTGCGGGATAAGCTCCGGAACGAGGAGATCCGCAGGAGAACTAAAGTGACCGATATAGCTCTTAGAGTTAGTAAGTTGAAGTGGCAATGGGCAGGCCACATCGCTCGTAGAACTGACAACCGATGGAGAAGAAAGGTTCTCGAGTGGCGACCACGAACCGGAAGACGCAGCGTAGGCCGGCCCCCCACTCGGTGGACCGACGACCTGGTGAAAGCCGCGGGGAGCCGATGGATGCAGGAGGCGAGCAGCCGCTCAAGGTGGCGTGCTTTGGGGGAGGCCTATGTTCAGCAGTGGACGTCTTCAGGCTGTTAATGATGATGATGATGATGATATGAATTATTATTTAATTCAAAATAAATTATAACTACATTTTTTTACTTGATTTGAGTATGTAATTTTATTCATTGTTTTTTTTTTCAGCTCTTCTGTTCATCATCAATTTGAAGCTTGCAATACAAGTCCTCCCTGCACAGTTTTCAAGTTTTATCGCCATGGCAATGTAAGAATGATTAAGTGGTGGTATTTTTAATTGTTAGTTTTTATGTGGATTTATTTATTAGGTATATTAATATATAACATTTTATAATAAACTAAAACTTCAATTCACGTTTTTATGAACCAATGAATGACAAAGAAACGTTTGATAATTTAAAAAGAAGGTACTAGTATAAAAAATCCCTACTTCATGTAGCGTTGCTACTTACCAGATTTCAATATTTAGCATTCCTTCACTTTTACATCACAAATTACTAGGTTTGTGGACAAAAATAATATAGGTTAAAGTTCTTCTTCTTCTTCTTCTTCGTTTATGGCTTTCTATCGCTTTTTAGCGATAATAGGTTAAAGTTGTTTTCAAGGATCACTAGACCAGACCTACTGTCAGTTTGAAGTAAATATTCCTAATGTCTCACTGTCAACTGTCAACTGACATTGACACGGGAGTGGCTAGTGACCTATGCGGCATACGTCAGGGTGGTACTAAACTCAATCCTGTTAGTGTTTTGGAACGAAACTTTAGAAAGAATTTTATTATTAACAAAGTAAATATTGCTATTTTTGGTCAGTGTCCAATAGTTCACATTGTTTTGAAACCAAAAGTAAACAATACATTTAACAAAATAAATATTTATTACAAAAATATTACAAAAGTAGCTTGACAATAGGATACGAACGGAGTGAAGTTAACAGTGTTTCGAGGTGTCGATGGTAGGTTTTGGAACGGAGATTCTTTTGCCAAAATTCCCTCCGCAAAAACCAGAGGAAGCTCTTTTTCTGACGGCGAAAAGATGGCGATTTTCCAGTCTTTCTGCACAGCCGGCGTTCCAATCGGTACGATGCGATCATATTTCCCATCGGGGATTTTCGTAAGAACCTACAAAGCCCGTAAAAAGGTGAGTCGCTAGTTTTTGGTTCATGATTCCCACTACGCCATGGCTGGGTTGACGAACATGATGTCGACACCATTTTTTCCCAACCTCATTTTATTAAAACGTTCGTTGTTTTATTGCAGCGGGCTTTGGGACATCCTTTGGGATTGGGAATGATGAGATGAGTTCACGACGACCCGGCGAGTCCAATTCATGTGTAGGTAATTTAACCCGATGAAGTCGATGCATATTTGAATGGGCGTAGAACTCCCTGCCACGCGGTAATTTTCCCCGCGCTTTACATTTACCAAACGGATCTCCGGTATAGTACACCAATCCTTTTCTTTAATTTGCATCCACAACATGGCCACACTCTCCAAGCAATAGCTGCACCGTAAATTTATTAAAACAATTTAAAACTTAAGTGATAAATTAGATTCGGAACATTATTATTGTATGGAACATAGGAGAACATAAGCGGAAAAGATATATCTGTATTGTGTTGAGAACAGTTTTCTGCATCTTATTGTAAATTTAATGTCTTAGTACAACTTTTGTTTTCGCTGCCTACGGGACACCCCGCAGGTCACCTCTAGATGTTAAGCATAGCGATAAGCCGAGCTAACCTATCTGTATAATTGCCAGCATCAGCCTGCTGTTTCTACTTGATAACACTTACGGAAATAAATATTATTTCATTCAATTTGCTAGATTTCTGATTTTATTTTGTCCGAGCACTACCACCCACCTCTTGCAGACTCTCAGCAGACAGCCAGGACGGTCCTTGAACCAAAGGTCCACTGCGCTGAGACTTAGCTTATCCAGGTAACCTTTAATTTGCTAATTTTTAGTTATTAAATACAGTTTGTAACGGAAGGCACATTTTGTAATGATAAAATTTGTAACGGAAAGCACGTTTTGTAATGATACAATTTTTGTATCGGAACGCACTTTTATAACGTTACATTCAATATCCGTATTCTTTTGTAATTATTAATAATTGTAAAGTTTTAATTTTCTTTATTTATATTTCTTAATTTGTGTTCGTAAATCGTTCTTTGTATTATAGTTCATAAATTATATATTAGTCACACCGTGGTACCTACTAGATAGTTATGTTTCTCAAGTAACTGTTATAATATTTCTTATTTTTCTTTTTTCAGGTCAAAACATCAGTCCAGCGTGGAAGAGCTATTCCCGTCCGAGGAGGAGGAAGAATCGCAAAGACAACATATTGAAGAACAGAAATCTTCAAAAACGAAGAAACGATCGATGCCTTCCCTGTCAGGCCCTTTACACATTATGCCGCAGCGGCAGCGGCACCGTCGCCGCCGCGGCGCCGCTGCGATAGTCTGCCTTAGATTTATATGGAGCTTTACATACGACGCCGCGGCGGCGACGGCGAGTCTTCATGCCGCGGCGGCAGCGGCGAGCGGTGCCGTAGTTTTCAACTAATGTACGAGTTTAGTTAGTCGCTTACACACGGAGCGGAAGTACGTCGCGCGCGGTGCCTGTCAAAGAGTATTTATCAGAATGAACATACCTGAATTTATCAAGAACATAAACATCGATAATTTAGCTCACTGGTTCGTGAAAGGCCAGTCTTGTGGGATAAATCTTTAGAAGAGTTTAAATATAAGAACATTTCGAATGCAGCATGGAAAGATATTTGCATTATATTGTATTCCGAATTCGACGCGCTCAGTGATAAAGACAAGGATATGTTTGGTAAGATTTATTTATTTATCCACTTATTGTTTGTATTACAAGGTATTAAATTACTTTTAATTGCCAAGATAATGCCCCTTCTTCGCTCATAAAATAATCTGAGAACATATCACGTATTGCATTGGCTGCTGGAACTCTTCTTACAGCTTGTGATTGTGTAATGTCTGTGATCACGTCTTCATGATCTACAATCGCCATTGATTCCCTAGAATTACCTCCATCTCTGGATCTGACGAAATTATGCAAAACGCAGCAACATTTAACAATGTCGATTGATAAGTCAGTTTTCACGTTCAAGGGTCGATGGAAAATTCTCCATTTATTTGATAATAAACCAAAGGCACATTCTACGTACCGCCTGGCTCTTGAGAGGCTATAAATAAATACACGTTTTGCTGTAGGCAAGTTCCTTCCACTATAAGGATGCATGATATTTGAACTTAAACCAAAAGCCTCGTCAGCAACGAAAACATAAGGCATATCTACACTTCGAGTGCTTGATATTGGTTCTGGGTGCGGTAGTTGTATCTGGTTTTGTTCTAGATGCTCAAATAATAAAGAATTTCGAAAAATCGTTGAGTCACACTCTTTTCCATACGCACCCACGTCTATATAAATAAACTTGTAGTCTGCGTCAACTACAGCAAACAATACTATAGAGAAAAACTCTTTGTAGTTGAAAAAAGCGACCCACTATTGTTTGGTTTAATCATTCTGATATGTTTGCCATCCATGGCGCGCCAATGCAGTGAGGGAAGTTAGCTTTGTACTCGTACTGCTTTGCGATTTCTTTTAATCTCTCTTCTGTTAATTCTGGAATACATTCTTGTGATAGTTCATTCCAAATCACTTTACATGTGCGTCTTACTATTTGAGCTATTGTAGATATTCCAATTCCTTAAAATTTTCGTGCAGATCAGTATATGTATGTCCCTTAGCCAAATATCTGAAAAACAAATATAAAAGTATAATCTAGAGTGACTATTATTTTGTCAGGTAAAGCTGTCTTTAGTAAATGGAAGAATGTGAAGGACAATTTTTTTAAATACCTAACAAAGATAAAAACAAAGAGATCAGGATCAGCTGCAAGTGCTACCAAACAATATCATTTGTTTGAACAATTATCTTTCTTGAAAAAAATTGCACCATCTGAGACACAATCGAGTATTGCAACAACTCAAAATCAAGAAGAATCATCTCAACAGCCACGTGAGGAATCTCCTACTCCTACTACTAATGCACAGCAAGCTGAACCGAGTACTTCAAAGACCTCACATCGCAAACGCAAAGCAGATGAGTTCGAAACCGAAGTTTTGAATATTTTAAAAAAAGAACAGGATAATAGACATTTATCTTTTTTTTTAAGTATTTTGCCAAGTCTAGAAAAATTTAATGACCAACAAGTATTGCAGTTTCAGAGTAGAGTACTACAAATTGTAACCGAAATTCAGTACCCTACAGCAGTATGGCAAAATACACCTAATTACGGATATCAGACTGGATATACAACGACATACGATAATTATCAGAACACGTCATCTACGAGTACTCTATCACAGATCGCATCACCAATGTCTCACGAAACGTTACCCGAATTTAATTAATATAGCCCTACTACTTAAAGTTTGTGCCTTAATGTGAATTATATAAAACTTGGTTGTATTTGTAGTTTTTTTTTTACTTACGTTAATGTCACCATTAACATTTCAGGGGGTGAAATGCATTCCCTCATATTCGTACAATTCTTCTGCAAACCGTTGTGAACGCGTCCTAATAGTTGGTCGAATGTATCAATACTCATACGAAAACTACTGCGGAATTTCTTAGGATTTCTTCTCAAACTCTCATAATCACAATAAAACTTTCCGTTACTTTTTCTGGAAGATATAAAGGGATGTATCCAAATAGTTCTTGTTTTTCTCTTTTTACGACGACGACGCAGAACACAAAGAAACAGCGCCACGGTACTATCCATTCTGTCCGTCGGATCGCGCGTGACTAGTCTATATTTGCGCCGCGTAGCCCGCGTAGTGTCGCTGGTTCTGCGGTGAAACGCCGCAGCTCCTGCGGCACCGCGGCGGCCAAAAACGCTGCCGCCGCGGTGTCGTGTGAAAACACACTCAGCTAGTGGCACGGAGCAAACAGGGCACTCTAAGAAGTCGAAGCATCCTATCATTCGACCGATTAAGCCAACAGCTCGCGAATTGTTCGGTACTGACAGCGAGGACGAGGCAGAAGCAGCGTTTGCTTCATCCTCACAGTCGACATCGGGTAAAAAAGCTCCACCACTAGTTTCCTCTATGACGCGTAGATTAGCTAACGGTATCTCTAGACAAACCCATCCTAATAAGATAGGTAGTCATTTCGTAGTGGTAAAAGTTAACAAAGTGAGTGAAATTGAGAACACATCTCTTATGAATAGGTGGCGTCAAGCTATAATATCAATAAAAATTCAAACTAAAAAGAATCCTCCAGGGCCTTGCGTAATGTCATAGACACAGTAAATAAAAACCTGAGGTCCTTAAAAACACTCAAGGTGCCCACTGAACACTGGGACGTCTTAATAATCCACATGGTTTCAACCAAGTTGGATCCAGCCACCATCCGTGACTGGGAAGTACAACGTAACAACATGACAGACATGCCGACGTTATGTAATTTTAACGATTTTTTGAATAATCGAGCCAACTTGCTGGAAACCATGGAGGAAGCACACCGTCAGCCACTACGCAGACACAGTGACATTACACATCTTCGACCAAAAACATTCATTCATGCCCTATATGCAAACACAATCATTCAATATACAATTGCATTCAATTTAAAACATTACCTATCGAAAAACGAATCGAAAGAGTAAAACAATTAAATCTATGTAAAAATTGTTTGCATGGGGGCCACGATGAAAAGCGCTGCAAATACGGGACATGCAAGTTATGTTCACGCAGACACAACACTATGCTACACATAGATCACAAAACAAGCACAGATTTCACACCACATTCACAAAACACATCGGAGAGCGAGTGCGTAGTATTACCGGCCATGCAAGGAAAGGAGCGCACCGAATCAAACGAACAGAATAATAACATTTCATTGTCAACAATACATCAAGGTCAGGTACTACTATCCACTGCGCTCATTCACATCACTGACAAACATGGTCACTTACACAAAGTTCGTGCACTGCTAGATAACGGCAGCACTTAAAGTTTTATTACAGAACAGCTGCAAAAACAATTGCAGATTCCTAGCTATTCTACTTCAATATCAGTTCAAGGATTAAACAATCAATTTTCAAAAATCACTAAACGGTGTGACGTCACTATTACGTCACTTACCGACAGTGGCTATACAGCAGATGTAAATTGCTTTGTTGTACCACAAATTACCCAGCCAATACCTACAGCCAAAATTAGGCGTGATCTTTTCAACATTCCCCCTCACATCCACCTCGCGGACCCAACATTCAATACTCCGTCAGAGGTGCAGATGTTGCTGGGAGCTGAATTGTTCTGGCAGGTCTTATCAAGCAATCGTATTGCCCTAGGCAAGCACAAGCCAACCCTAGTTGAAACAAGACTAGGGTGGCTAGTCTCTGGTACAGTCAGAGACACCAACACAAAACAAAATACAGTCCATTGCAATTTCATACACCAAGCTGAGCTCGAAGCAAAGCTTGATAGGTTCTTTGAATCGGAATCGGTCGGCACTACTCAACAAACCTATAAAATGGTTGAGAATGAGTGTGAAGACATTTTCACGAAAACAACTATCCGTCAGCCAGACGGCAGATTTGTGGTTACCATCCCACTAAAAGAATCACCCCAATGCTTAGGTGAGTCAAGGGAACTATCTCTAAACAGGCTTCACGCACTAGAGCGCAAATTTAAACGAAATACTTCATTCAAACAGAGTTACACAGACTTCATACAGGAGTACCTAACCTTAGGCCATATGTCAGAAAATAGAGACACCACAAACACAGAAACATCATTTTTTACCACATCACGGGGTCCAGCGTGAAGACCCAATTACGTACCGTTTTTGATGCATCAGCTGTGCGCCCAGGTACTGGGAAAGCATTTAACGAAATTCAACACGTTGGCCCTACCAAACAAGATGATTTAATAAGCATTCTAATTCGTTTTCGTCAGCACAAGTTTGTTGTAACTGCAGACACCGAAAAAATGTACAGACAAATTATTGTAACTGAAAGTCAGCGCAGCTTACAACAAATATTCTGGCGGTTCGATGCATCTCAAGAAACAAACAATATAAATTAAACACTGTAACTTACGGTACTGCATCCGCTCCATACTTAGCATTCAGATGCCTCATCCAGCTTGGCCATGATTGCGCAGATGAAAACGTAAGCAAAGCAATCATATCTGACTTTTACGCGGACGACTTCGTAAGTGGTCACGAAGATGAACAAAGGCTTATAGACATATGTAGGGGTGTCATTCGCGAACTACAGGGTGCTCACTTTCATCTGCGCAAATGGCACTCAAACAATACATTGATGCTCAATCAAATTGTTGATGCAACCAATAGTGGTCTCGTAAACCTAAGCAAGCATGAATTCTCAAAAACATTAGGTTTACAATGGGCATGCAAACAGGACACACTGTTGTTTCCATTAACTCACACAACACTCACGCAAAACACAGAAAAACAAACCAATAAAACACAAACAAACAAACGCACCGTATTGGCCACCATTGCACACATCTTTGACCCACTCGGCTTGATAAACCCTTGTTTATTACAAACAAAACTCATATTACAAACTTTATGGGCAAATAATATTTCCTGGGACGACCCATTACCTCATGAAATTCAATCTCAGTGGGACAACTTCATTCTACACCTACCTGAGTTGAATACCATAGAAATTCTACGCAGAGTCCTAAGTGACAATGCCATCAGGGTTGAGCTTCATACCTACTGCGATGCTTCGATCCGAGGTTACTCAGCAAATACATACCTACGGTCAGTTACAAAAAACGGTAATGTAAATGTTCATCTAGTACTAGCCAAAAGTAGGGTGGCCCCACTCAAACAAAAATTAACCATGCCACGATTAGAGCTCTGTGGAGCTCTTTTAGCCACTCAGCTAGCCAATAACATCAAAGGGTCATTACGCTTCACTGTTGACTCAGAATTCTTTTGGTGCGATTCAACCATTGTTCTGGGTTGGATCAAAACGTGCAGTAAACAAAGACTAAAACAGTTTGTTTACAATAGAGTCATTGATATAACAAAAAACTCTGAACCTTCTTCATGGAATTATGTGCCCACAGATCTAAATCCCGCCGACATAGGGTCCAGAGGTTTAAACGCATTGCAACTCAAACATTCTTCTCTGTGGTGGGAAGGTCCACCCTTTCTACACAAAACGGAAGTACAGGTACCAAAACAACCACAAAATGGACACATTGACAACCTGCCTGAGGTCAAAGTTCAGTGTTTAGTGTCAACCAGTAAACCTAATCAGAATGATTTCACAAATAGGTATTCCGACTTCAGTAAACTACAGCGCACTACAGCATATGTGCAGCGCTTCATTCACAATTGCAAAAATAAAAATAATAAGCTCACTGGCCCACTAAAAACATTGGAACTTGACTATGCGCTAAAAACACTTTGCAAAATCGTGCAAAAGGATGTTTTATAAACAGTATTCGCTATTAAATAGTAAAAAATCACTGCCCTCAAAAGATAAGCTTTTGAATATAAATCCATTCCTCGACAGAGCGGACGTCATGAGAGTAGGAGGTAGATTGTCGAATTCAAACTATGATTACGATACAAAACATCCTATCCTTTTGCACGCATCACACAATATCACACGATTATTGGTCGATCAATATCACAAAATACTATTACATCCTGGTCCACAGCTTTTGTTAGCTACAATTCGATACAAGTTCTGGATTATTAATGGCAGAAAGCTAGCTCGAAAAACGACGCATAGTTGCCTTAAATGTGTCAGATTTTCAGGCACCACTTACCAGCCCATCATGGGCAACTTACCTGAACAGAGACTGCACGCAGACTTCCCCTTCTCCTCCTCGGCGATCGATTTTGCTGGGCCCATACTTATAGCAGACAGAAAGGGTAGAGGGTGCAGATTAAAAAAGGCATATATATATCTATATTTGTTTGTTTGGCGGTCCGTGCGATACACATCGAACTTGTCACCGACTTAACCCCTCAAGGGTTTTTATCTGCCATAAACAGGTTCATAGCCCGCAGAGGCGCCAACTTCAATTTATTCGGATAATGCTACTAATTTCAAAGGGGCTTATAATGAAATTTCCGAATTTCTTAAACAAAACTCTAATAACATAATATCATATTCAGCTGAAAAGGGAATTAGTTTCAATTTTAGACCAGCCTATAGTCCTCACTTCAACGGTTTAGCCGAAAGTTCAGTTAAGTCAGTAAAACACCACTTGAAACGAGTTTTAGCTATGGCTCACCTCGACTACGAGGAGAAGAACTCGGTTCTGATAGAAATTGAAGGCATTCTAAATTCACGGCCTCTCACTCCTCTATCATCAGACCCCTCCGAATTAATCCCCCTGACTCCTGCGCACTTTTACCCAAGGTTTTTACTTTTACTTTTTTTTTTTCCCCAGGTACAAGACACTGCAATCAGCTCGCTAACCAGATACTTGAGAACGCAATCGCTCAAGGCTCACTTCTGGAATCGATATTATAAAGAATATATTTCAGAGCTGCAGAAGCGAAATAAATGGCGTCAGGACAGAGGACAACCAGAGATTGGGGAGATGGTCCTGATCAAGGACGACCGCCTGCCCCCGAATCGATGGCTGCTGGGCCGAGTCACCGCTGTCTTCCCCGGCACCGACGGTGTACACCGCGTGGCGGACATCTTCACTTCATCGGGAACCATGAGAAGAGCTTTCAACCGGGTCTGTCCACTACCAATATTGGAACAGAATGTTCCAACGGCGGCAAGATGTTCACGCACGTACTAGTGTGCGTCGACCGGCATTCTGCACACACGCATATTACGATCAAGAAACCAGTCGCGCGCGGCCGCCTGGTCGCGCGGCCGTGCGGCCCGGTCCAACCCATTCGGTCGCTACGACTCCCGCGCACGACACGTCGTACAATATTTATTAATTCATTATTGAAGAAACGTTATTAAAAGCATACAAAGAAGCCCGCTCTTTTCTATCATCCTATTTCCTGGCTGAATCCTCAACATGATATCTTTCGCATAAAATCTGCCATGCCACATCATAGTTGCTAGCTGAGAAGTCTAATGAGCCAATGACTTGTTTTGCATTGTCTTTCAAAGCAGACCGTAGGTAATGAAACTTATTTATTTTAGGTATACTTGGATTCAAATGTATCAATGAAACATATGTGTCATGGAATTCTAGCCAATCTTGTAGCTTCCCAGAAAAGGTAGAGAGTTGGATAATAGGTAATTTTAAGCTTGGCCCACCTGCCACATGCATCATAGAACCTGTCACTGAGAGGTTGTCCTCCTCTGGCTCCGCAGAGTTGAAGCCGCTCAGCAAGTTTCTGGCACAGGCGATGGTTGAGAAGTACTGGCTCTCAAACTCCTCCCGTTCTAGGTACTCTGTTGTGTCATCTCCGTCTGAAAAATCCGATTGACCTTCTATACTAAGCTGTACACAATCATATTCATTGTACATTTCATCAATTTTAGACAATCTAAGATTTAGCTCAGCAATTTCAGTGCTGGTTAGGGCATGAAGTGATTTTTTCCAAGAATTTTTTAAATTGTGTTAGTTTAGCCTTGTAAGAAGAACGCTTTTTCTACAAATCTTTGTAGCCGGTAGGCATTTTGTATTGTTATACAAAATAGTAGCTGCCAACAATGAATATTAGAAGTATTGTATGTTGCTGGTGCAAATTAAAGTTAATATTCAAAGTGCAATGATTATTGTATGTATGTAGTTGAATACTTGCCATGCATATGCGTGCAGAACAAAGCCGAATTGCCTGCGATTCCCTCAGACTGCAGCACACAATCGATTGTAATATTGAAATTACAATAAAATAGCTTAGCCGAACTTACAGCTTGATGGAGTGTTGAACAATAGAATGTTTATTTACAGTCAATTTGTAAAGAAATAGGTATAGAATACCTACTGTGTATTTTTTACAACGTGAAACTAAGTTTGTTGCAACATATCTGTTCACAAAACAAGAGATTTTAAGTGAATAGGTTAGGTATCTACTGTTTGAACAAATAAAGGAGAATCGACTATAAGAATTACGTGAACTATCAAGGGATATGGAACGAACTCACGTTTGTTTGAATGATGTTCTGGTTCCAGGTCCCAGCGTATCTCCATCAACATATATTCAGAGCTGATTTTCGTTTTCAATTTCTTGTATTGTACGACGAACACTGCGTAGTTTGTGACAATTCCACATAAAGACCACGTAGATTCTTCGTAATACACGACACTTGTAGCCGTCTATTTTCATTTGAATTATGTTGCGATGTATGGTTGTATAAAAATGACTCTCTGCCGACGGCGATCTGGATCTTCGGTGCTTGGCGATGATCAATTTTCCAAATCGATTTTGATGTTCGCGTTCGCGGCCATTGCGCACGAAGTTGTTAATTGTTATTTTTATTTGAACAGTTGATAAACATACGTAACGTCATGAAAATAGGCCTCAGAATTATTTGCGCTCGAAACATTAAAAGTTATTTTATTTCGACATAGTAGAACTGCCATTATGGGTATACAAATAAAACTCATATTTGTTTGTACATTATGCTGTGTGTTCGGCAAACCGTAATATTGAATTTTACGCCATCTGTGATACTTTGAGTACAACTCCTACTTCTAACTTCTAACCAGTGTTGCCACCTTAGTGGTTTTACCACTAGAACTGGTGGTTTCGACCCTTCGTTTAGTGGCGAAAAATTGCGTTTTGTGGGTGGTAGTTTTTTCTAGTGGTTTAGTAGTTCTAATCAAACAAAGAAATCGGTACTAAGAATCGTATCAATCTAAAACCAACGATGATGAAGTTACAGACTAAAATTTTTCATTAGCCGTTGTTTTATTTAAAATTAGGTATTTACTTTCGCGATTCAAATTATTGAAAACTTTAATCGTTCTTCTTAAAATAATTTTGTAAAAATCTGTCAGGGTATTTATTGAAAAATTGTCACGCTCGCTCCGCTCGCGGTTTTTAAGTTACTTTGTGCCTTGTGTTGCAATGGCGTTAATATCTACACATTCAGTCCGATCAGTCCGCCAGTGCTGATTATGTTTTTTCGCGCTCGCTGCGCTCGCGCATTATTTTTATTGCCTTGTTAGTTTGTTTACATTGGGTAAGAGGTTTATTATCAGACCAAAGAAAAAATTAGATTAACATGTAAGAGTAGTTTCGATTTTGTAAAAATTACGGAATAACTAACGAGTAAAATTAATATAAGAATATTAAAACTGAAAACAGAGAATATTTAAACGAATTATATCCCGGTAAATGGATCGGACGCCTTGGACCAATTTCATGGCCCCCTCGGTCCCCAGACCTGAATCCAGTAGATTTTTTTTACTGGGGATGCATAAAAGAAAAGGTCTACTCAAAACCAATTCAAAATGTAACAGAATTGCGCCAAAAAATTGATGCAGCATCAGAAGAAATCAATGCGAGGAGATTTGCAAGACTGGTGAACAGGTCATTTCTGAGGCGATGCAGAGCTTGTATTCGTGCTGGAGGGAAACAATTTGAGCATCTGCTTTAATTTTAGGAGGATAATAAAGTGTTACGATAATTTACCGTTTTATTTTGATTAAATTTTCCATGAGTTCCTTTCGCAAAAAATACGAAATAGCAGTTTTATTGGCAAGAAAAGTGGCAAGTTTTGTACTATTTTGAAATCTAGACTAAATGGGCCACCTTTAAAAAAACTTGCCATAGGTAGTACATTTTTTTTCCAACGTAGAGTGTCAAAGTTGACTGACATAAATTTTATAAACCATAACTCGTCAAAATTAAATTTATTTTACTTAGTTAACAATGATTATTACTTTCATTTGTGGTTACCATTAATAGCACTGTTATTTGAGATAACATTATTAAAAAAATCAGTGTGAAATTGTGAAAATTGCGATCACAGTACCTCTTACTCCTTATCCCTTTCCCTTCCACTTTCCTCTTCCCATAAGCAGGGTTAGGATGTAAAAGTAATTAACCCGTGCGAAGCCGGGGCGGGTCAGCTATTTTATAATACAGAGGAAAATGGTATCATCGACAAGAAATTGATGTATAATAAATTAAAGTAAAATATGAAATGTGATGACCATAGAATTATATAGTAATTCTGTGGTGATGACCGTGGCTGAAAAAGAATGATAATAATAAAAATTGTTTCAGATATCCTGATGCCGCGTCCCATCTGCTGTGGGACTCGGTGGTATCGTCAATGCGGAAGTGGCGCCGCCAGGCGCAACCGCGTGTTCCGGCCAGTTCGGTTGGCGAACCACCCTCGCCACAGCCATATGCTGTTGGCCACGGTCTCCGCGGCCACGGCACGGCACGGCCACGGCAGTTATTCTCGCCCAGGAAGGGTTTGGTCAGTGCCTCCGCGACAGCAACGCTGTTGTCATGGATGGCACATTTATTACTGTCCCTGCTGGATCACGGGTAGCGGTTGAGAGAAGAGCTGAGAGGCCGTGCTGGGGCTGGTAATAGCCTAGTGGGGTGGGCGAACAGAAACCCGCGGGGTAATTACGTAAAATTTGCAACAGCAATGCGACAGCAGTAGCAATGCGACAGCAGTAGCGAAGCATACATTCTCGACATCACTAATGATGTATGACAGCAATCACCGCGAAATTTACGGCTGTCGCAAACCTGTTGCGAGTTAGGTAATTAGGGGGCGGCTCGATTTCGTGCCCAGTAAGTTCTAGACCATAACATTGCGTGGGAGGCTGCAGCGTCCCCCTCACATCCGGTTCGTCGGTGACATCGTCAAACCGGTTAAACAGGCTGTGGTGCTGGGTGTTGTCATCGACGACATCCTGCCCTTAGCACCACACGCGGCGATCATCGGGAAAAGGCTAGCAGAAAGGTGTTCCGGCAGATGTCCAGGGTCTCGGCTTGATCGTGGGGGGTGCGTGCGATATATGGCGCTGAAAGTCCTGTATAAGGGCACCTATATCTCGACCCTGACCTATGCGGCTGTAGTTAGGTATGGACGTGCTTCTCTCCGCGTGGTCCGCAGCGTCTTGCAGAGGTCACTGATCCTGCTGACCAAGGCGTACTAGTCGTGCAGCACTGCTGCGCTGCCGGTGTTTGGCGGGAGTGTTGCCGGCCGACCTCGAACTGATCCGTGCGGGCCGGCGCGGGGAGGGCGCGAGCGCAGGCACGGGGGGCTAGGAGGCCGCCCGCTGGAGGAGGGCCACAGACGCGGAGGTGCGTGCTGCTTGGCAGCAACGCTGGGCCGAGACGGAGAAGGGTCACGACCTGTACGCCTTCTTCCCGGACGTGAAGGAGCGGCTCGGGATGGACTGGGTGGAGCCGGACTACCAAGTGTCGCAGCTCCTGACGGGACACGGGTGTTTCCGCAAGAGGTTGAGCGATATGAAGCTGTGCGAAAGACCGAAGTGTGAGTGTGGTATGGCAGAGGAGGACCGGGACCACATCTTGTAGATGTGGGACTGTCCTCTGTATGCAGAGCTGCGGGACAGGATGCTGGATGGTGTTGCCCGCCTGGCTGCAGGCCCGGTTTACCACACGGAACTGGTGCAGGATGCTACTAGTTCTGGGGTGCTGCGCAAATTCGCGCACAAGTGGCATGCCGTGCGTTCGGCGCGCGAGAAGATTGAGCTGCCTGACGGCGAGGGACGTGTGTGCCGTCTATCAGCCCCAGAAGGGGGAGAGTGATAAGGGAAAAGGGACAGCAATATGTAGGACATGCCGATTCGCCGGTACGCTCCGCGGATTCGGCCCGTATAACCGCAAGGTTGGCAGGGCCATGGCAGGAGGTGGGTGTCTCTGCTGGATTGCCTGCTACTCAGATCTTAACTATCCATGGTCTGATAGAGGGGCATAAATTTCATCCCATCGTAGTGGTGATGGAAAACCGCAGGCGAGTGCTGTATGAAGCAGTGCTTGGTAGGGTATGGCAAGCGGCAGGCAATCCACATCCCGCCGATATCATTTCTGACTTTGAGCAAGCCTTTCAGGTCGCTTGAGTCGGTGACATAGACACAAGTTATGGGGTGCTTATTTCATTTTGTGCAGGCATTACTGCGGTGCGCTCAAGAACAGGTGTGGCGCAACACTCCGGGCTGGCAGCTGGTACAGCTGTACGGCGCCCTGGCGCTGCTACCAGTGGTCCAGGGGCCGCTCGGCCTCGCAGAGCCCGCCATTGCGCAAGCGCAATTGCCGTTCAGCGAAGCCTTCCACAACTACTTCCAAAACCAATGGACGTCTCGGGTATGAAAGCAAGATGTAACATTTATAATTAACAACATTTCATTTACCACCATGTTTTATTAGTTTAACTGAGAGTTAGTTAACCCTTCGGCTCAGAATGCGTTTTTTTATAATAACGATTATATTTTTATATTATACTAGCTGCCCCGCCCCGGCTTCGCACGGATTAATAAGTTTTACGCCTTATCTCAGTCCAAAATAAAGAGCACAGAAAAAGGAAAAGATAAGGGAAAAGTTTTCTTATAGTTGACAGTTCTGTATCAATCTTTCAAGCCATGTCTTCAATACTGCTCAACATCATAAGCACATGAAAAGGTAAGTGTTATCGTCATAGATGATAAATATTAATTATAAAAACATAGGTAGTTTGCATCATTTGACAAGTTTTGTTATTCACAGCAATCACAGCTTATAAGTAAATGTGAGTTCATGAGACATTTTCAAGAATTCAATGTGTTATTGACCGAAGGACTGATATCGGCTTTGCGCTACTCAACCGGGTGACAATATATTATTCATCATTAACAGCCTGAAGACGTCCACTGCTGAACATAGGCCTCCCCCAGAGCACGCCACCTTGAGCGGCTGCTCGCCTCCTGCATCCATCGGCTCCCCGCGGCTTTCACCAGGTCGTCGGTCCACCGAGTGGGGGGCCGGCCTACGCTGCGTCTTCCGGTTCGTGGTCGCCACTCGAGAACCTTTCTTCTCCATCGGTTGTCAGTTCTACGAGCGATGTGGCCTGCCCATTGCCACTTCAACTTACTAACTCTAAGAGCTATATCGGTCACTTTAGTTCTCCTGCGGATCTCCTCGTTCCGGAGCTTATCCCGCAGGGAAACACCGAGCATAGCTCGCTCCATAGCTCGCTGCGCGACTTTGAGCTTACTAATGAGGCCAACAGTAAGAGACCATGTCTCAGTTCCATAAGTCATCACTGGCAACACACACTGATTGAAAACTTTCGTTTTCAGGCTCTGCGGTATTTTGGACGAAAAGATAGGACGAAGCTTCCCGAACGCTGCCCAGCCGAGTTGGATTCTTCGCGCCACCTCTTTGTCGAAGTTGGACCTACCTAATTGGACAATCTGTCCTAGGTAGACATACTTGTCGACAACTTCGAGAGTATCGTTCCCAACAATTACCGGTATAGGTGGAACATGAGCATTAGACATGATCTTTGTCTTGTCCATATTCATCTTAAGACCAACCTGCTGGGAGACTCTACTGAGGTCGTTGAGCATGGTGCTAAGGTCCTCGAGCGATTCCGCCATTATGACTATATCATCGGCAAAACGAAGGTTAGTGATGTACTCGCCATTTATGTTGATGCCAGATCTTTTCCACTCCAAGAGCTTGAAAACATCCTCCAATGCGTTTGTGAACAGTTTCGGAGAAATAACGTCTCCCTGTCTCACGCCTCTTTGCAATGGAATTTGTTCCGTACTCTGGTCCTGTAGTCGGACTGACATAGTGGCCTTACTGTACAAACACTTCAAAACTTCGATATACCTATAGTCAATTTGGCATCGCTGCAAGGACTGCAGCACCGCCCAAGTCTCGATTGAATCGAAGGCTTTCTCATAGTCCACAAACGCTAGGCATAACGGCCGATTATACTCTTCGGTCTTCTGTATAATCTGGCGCAGCGAATGGATGTGGTCTATGGTGCTAAAGCCTTTTCGGAAACCGGCTTGTTCGGGAGGCTGGAATTCATCAAACCTGCGTGCGAGACGATTCGTAATGACTCTCGAAAACAGCTTATACACATGACTCAAGAGCGAGATGGGCCTATAGTTCTTCAATAAGGTGTTATCGCCTTTTTTGAAGAAGAGCACCACCACGCTCTTGTGCCATGCCTCTGGCGTTGTACCTTCAAGGATGACAGAATTAAATAACTTCTGGAGGACTAAAAGTACCGGTCTACCACCCGCTCTCAGAAGTTCGGTCGTAATTCCATCTTCACCTGGTGCCTTGTTGTTTTTAAGCTGTTTGAGGGCCATTCTAATCTCGTACAGGCTGACGTCCGGGATATCTTCGGTATAGTGTCGGACTAACTTGGCTCTGATGTCCTGAGCTGTGTTAGTAGCGGGCTTACGTGTCGAGGTGTATAACTGTCCATAGAAGTTCTCGATCTCTCTCAGAATCTCAGGCTTGGATGAAATGACGCTACCATTTTCGGTCTTCAGTTTTGTCATTTGGTGTTGCCCAATAGACGAATCCTTTGCGAACACTTTAGAGCCTTGGCTCCGCTCAATTGCGGCCTCAATACGTGAAGTACTAAGAGCACGCAAGTCGTGTCGCAAGGAACTCCAGATTCGTCTATTGAGTTCACCGTAGGCTGACATATCAACTGAAGACTGCAGCTTCATTTCGCTCCGGTCGGCCATTAGCTCAAGAGTTTTTTCTGAGAGCTTTTGAGTCTTCATTCGGCGTTGGGTCTTAAAGAATTTCGATCCAACAGCTTGGACAGTTTCCACCAACCCATCGTTTAGCTCGTCCACTGTGTTACAGTCGGCTAGGCACTGGAAGCGATTTTGGAGTTCCAGCTGAAAGCCTTCGGGGTTTTGGATTTGGACAGGATTTGGACGGAGCGTAGACTTCACCAGACGTGACCTTTCGAGCTTAACATTGATATTCAATTTGCCTCTAACAATACGTTGATCGCTACCGGTTTTCACCTTGCTGATCACAGAGACATCATCGAATATGTGCTTCTTGGTCGTCATGATGAAGTCTATCTCATTTTTAGTGGAACCGTCGGGACTTATCCACGTCCACTTCCTGGATGGCCGCTTCTCGTAGAAGGAGTTCATCATAAAGAGTTCCTCCTTCTCCATGAAGTCAGCCAGCCTCTGTCCTCGAGGGTTCCACTGCCCGTATCCAAATGGCCCCACTCTCAGCTCATCGCTATTCCTTGTGCCCAACTTTGCATTGAAGTCTCCCATCACAACGGTGAAGTATGTTTCGGAAGTATGCATGGCTTCGGATATGTCCTCATACATAGCTTCTACTTCATCGTCTGAGTGTGCCGACGTCGGCGCGTATACCTGTATAACCTTCAACGAATACCGTTTGGTTATTCGGAGTACCAGGTACGCTACCCTGGCCGACACACTGTCGACTTTGACCACGTTGTTGACGAGAGACTTGCGGACGAGAAACCCGACACCCCCTTGGGAGAGTTGGTCTCCCTCCCGGTAGAAGAATAAGTTACCGGAATTTAGGATTATCGTGTCCTGTCCCTGTCTTCGGACTTCTGACAATCCCATTACATCCCAGCGTAACTTACCCATCTCCGCCTCTAGCTCGACCATCCTTTCGTCAGCCTTCAGTGTGCGCACGTTATGTGTTGCCAGGGCCAGGGGTCGTCGTTGGGGTTGGTAGCCGGGCGTCTGCCGGGGATTCTTCGCACCCCTTGCCCTGCCGTTACCGTGGCCGCTACCGTAGCCACGGGATAGCAGAGCTGCCGGGGACTGGGGGCCGTTTTTATTTGTGCTTGTCATTAGGGGGGGGGGGGGGGGGGGGTTTGCCATAATCACCACGCTTGGCAGGCGGCTTGGTGATCGCAGTAGGTGAAGATTGATTGCCACCAAGACCGAGGGGAACGCTGCGACCCATTCCCTGGATATTCTCCTTAGACGCCTTCTACGGCACCCACGGGAAGAGATGGGGTAATATATTATTATAATTTTAAAAAAAGACCAGCTTAATGCCCGCGGCTTCGTCCGCGTAGTTCTTGAAAGAAAAAGGAGTGTACACATTTAGAAAGACTATGTCTTAGCCTCCGACATTTCTAACTTCATCTTTATTTGTGCTAAATGGGAAGAAAACCTAAATGTGAAAATAAATAAGATCATGATGTGAAAGTAAATAAGTAAATGAAAAAAAAAACCTTATATTATGCTCCAAATTCAAATAGTTTTACCTATATATATAGATAGTATCTTAGGATTTAATGACCTTATCTGTTACAGATGTCGTGGCGGAGAAGGCTGGGGTCAGCGCTTAACGCCTGGAAGCTCAACGTGCAGGTCGACTGCCGAGGCAAAATCGGCAAAGGCAGTACTTTATAGTCAAGATCCATGCTAGGAACGAATGGAGCTCTTCAGAGAGGTAAAATTACCCTCGGAGAGTTTCTTGTGGCAACTAGCCGTCTGATGGATGTTGGCACCGGTATGATAGTCGAGGATGGCCCGACGTAGCTGATGAAGTCGAGGTTGCAATGGAGTCTGAAGTGATTCTGGAAGAACCATTTGAGGCTCCGGAACTCCCGAGACCGCCATTACCACGCGTCGTCACGAACATTGCTCACGTAGGAGTGGAGATGGAATTTGCGCCGGAGCAAGAAGCTCCTCAGCATGAATGCAGTGTTGGGGCGTTGTTCTGTAACATTTTCTTGGAGAATGTGCCTACATTGGTATTAATACCGAGTGGACACATTATCTGTGCTTCATGCCAAAACAATATTGGACACATATGCCCCTTTTGCAGGACTGCCATCAGCAATGCCCAGAGATTTTATGTTTAGTTTTATTTTTACTGTTTGGTTACATTGCTGGTTACAGGGGTTCTCTGTTGCTCATTTTTATATCGCGTAGGTAATGCCTTTTCTATTTCGCTTCTGGATGGCGGTTTTTGTATCCAATCTTAGTATTAAGTTTTCGGGCCAATATAATAGCAGGGACCTGCCTAATGGGACAGGTCTGTGCAAGGTAGACATATTTAGCAACAACTTGGAGAGTATCATTCCCAACAATAATCGGTATAGGTGGAACATGGGCATTAGACATTATTTCCGTCTTGTCAACAAACATCATTTATGTATGCTATGTGCGTTATGTCTATTTTTGGGATGCATGACGAATTAATGCCACATACTACTTACTATTCATATTCACCGTTCTACAGTTTCATGCAGTACAAAATATATAATTAGGTATTATCGTTTAAAGTATGAAGTATTCTAACCTCTAACAGAAATATGTCAGAAAGTATATCCCTTAGGTGTTTTTTTATTGAATATGTACTTTTTGTATACACGATTGATACTAGTTGACCGAGCAAACGAAGTGAGCGAATGTCTCTGCTTCAACTCGGGGTTTTTGCTTTCGTCTGTCCGGATGTACGTACTTGCATACAGGTCGCATTTTTAACGAATCTTGGTATATACACTGATGATGGATGGTGATGGCTCCACCAATATATGGCACCAATCTGGCCACCAGATAATGATCCTGCCACTGCACAATGACCGGCGGGTTCGAAGCGGCGATCTGTCGGCTGTCCCTTGGAATGGCCGACAGGTGCAGTAGCAGTAGTGTTGGTATGACGCTTGATGATGACTCCCTGATCTTTGCCTCCCTAGCGAGGACGTCGAAGTAAAACGCTGGTTGATTCACACTGACTTTAATTTACTGTCTTTGTACATTTTTGATGAATTAAATTTTACTCAGCTCGCCTCGAGCCTTTTCCCAAGTTGACAACCTGACGAATCTATTACATACTGCCAACATCGAAATGAATTGGATTTTAAAATTGACTTACATTACAGAGTTTGACGTTGACATTGACAGTTGAAAGGATAAGTTGCACTTTATAGCACAGAGTACAAATTAAAGAAAACATAGAGTAAACATGTGAATTTTCAATGTACATACACAAGTCCAGTGTTTTTTTTTGTCGTCGGCGATTTTTGATCGGAGAGGTATTTCTCACAAAAGGCGGAGAAGTTTGTTGCGGTGCCATTGACAAACGATTTCGATAATATTTGGTAAAAATAGTGGGCACTCAATTCTATACAAGTATTTCAAATATCAGCGTGATCGGTCAAGACAAGAGGTTGTCGAGATATAAATAAAGGTCGTAAGGTAAGAGTTCGGCACGGATTCGTACCTATCTATATAGCGGCCAATTTTGATATGTAGTTACTTATTTAACTTTTGTGTTTGTAACTTCAAAGGATTAGTAGTCGAGTATAAATTTTGAATTTCAGCATTTATGCAAGAAGGAATACAACAAACAGAATAAATAATGGATTACATTTTAATCTCACTGTTGCAATCTATAGTGACTAGCATAGACTCATTCACAAATGAAGCGTTAAAACTCTTAAGCGCTTTGTCGGAACAAAATATACAGGAAGCAGAACGTATTTACGAGAAGTTTTAAAATTTTTACGCACGTTTCTCTACTAAATTATACAACTACTTTAGATTAAGTGCGGAACCTACAGCAGACGATGTGTAAAATTTTAATGTAATTTGTATACCATTTACAGAATCGTAAAAATGCATATTAATACTAATTATATATTATTATCGTCACTTCATTCTTCAGATACAATTAACCCATAGCCTACAAGGCATGATTCGCACGTTTTAGAGAATCGATTTACAGTCGACACTTTTTTAAAATACTTATTTGCATTTTCTGTGGTTTTTCGTTCCGACAGCTCATTCCTTTTTCGCACGAGGCAGCGTTCGCATGTGTCTTACGATAGTGGTTTTATAATTAGTGTTGCATCATCGTCATTATGCCGAAAAGGAGGAAAGAGGACAAGATCGAACGGTATCAGAGAAAAATAGAAAACTAGAAGAGAAACAACGACGGTACAAGAGAATCATATACTCATCGTCGGAAAACTCGGATAAATCAGGTTAGTCATTACATTGGTAATATATTTAGATATATCGACAACTTACAGTCGTCGACTATTCAGCCTGGAGGTTGACCGTGTGTCATCACGAAGGCAATTTAACATCCCAAGAGGTTAACCGAGTGTTAACACGAGGGAATGGTTCTACAAACAATAAACTTACTTACAATTTCTGAAATGTAATGCCTAGAGGTGGATGCCTTGTATCCTCACAAAGGCTATTTTAAATTACATATTCTATGGGCAGCTGCCGTGGCATACCACGTGGTAACAGTCACCTTGAAATAAAAATTTTCATCTACCCTCAATAAAATTTCGATATTGTCTATTCTAGATAGCGAAAATAACGACGCTGACCCTGTGACCTTGGAAAATGATGGCAGGCCACACGAAGAACTGGCCCCAGTCCTGGAATTGGACCCGGACATCCTTTCCGCTTTGGGCGAAACAACGGAAGAGACGCCCAAGTTTGGCCCAAAAATTCATGATAAATTGAATCTACTGTGGATGCCTATTCTCAAAAAGGGAATAAATAAAGACACAAAAGAGAAACTTAAAAGAATACCTCGTACCAGAAAACTGCCCACTACTGCAAGCGCCCAAATTAAACCCGGAAATTTTGGCCGCCGTAGCTGAGGGCACCCCAGGGTGGAAGCAGTGCAACAACAACTAGGGCAAGGCATAGCAGCTCTAAATAAAGGATTAGAGCTGCTACTCGACGACGGCAAAGATAGGCTTCAAGCCATTAAATTCCTAAGTGACAGTTGTTACATATTGTGTGACCTTCACGTTGAAACGGAAGCTAGGAAGAAATTTGTCACGCCAGCTGGGTTAGCATGGACGGTAGACAAAATTGTCTTTCCCCGTTTTACGTCACTTTCTTCATACTTGCTTGGAGTAAAACAGGGAAAGACAGTTTTGTCTACCGGCCGTGCTAACCCTACAGGATTAGATAAATCCTTCGTAAATATTACGCAAGATGTAGACCATGATGAAATGCTTTTCGGTAACAAGCTTTCTGAAAAAATAAAGGCCACAAAAGCTATAGAAAAACATGGCTTGCAAATCAAGAAGTCAGCCCCTAATCCTAAGACGCCATCTACATTGCACCTTACCAACCATCAACGAGCCGCTCGCGCCACCAGGGAAACTGGACGGGCCCTCCTCGCTACTCTCGTCTAACAGGGGGGGGAGAGGAGGGCAGAAGAGGCAAGCTGCTCCAGCCAACCGGAGGGCCCCATCAGGGAATTCTGTTCAACAGAATTCGAAACCATCGGCCCAGAACAAGCAGCCACGTGCAGCGGGTCAACAGTAGAGGTACACGCTGGAAGAATTCAGCTTATTTATAATTGTTGCCTTCACCTCTAACTCAGAAATTCTTAAATGGATTTCAGAAGGTTACTTCATACCCTTTTGTAAAAAAGTGAGTCTCAATCCCGCGTAATTTGCTTTCAAATAGCGAACACGTAGACATGTTACGAGCTGTTAATAAGTTAATTGGTTTAGGTGCTATATCTTCATGTCATAGATTTTATTTCTAGTATAGTTTTAGCCCTTAAGCCCAATGGGACTAAAAGATTTATTTTGAACTTAAAATCTTTAAATAAGTTCGTTTCATGTACCCATTTTAAAATGGAAGACCACAGAACCGCGGCTAGACTAGTGCCTAGATCGGGTTTCATGGCCAATATCGATCTTAAGGAAGCATATCTTTTAGTCCCTATTTCTAAACAACATCGGAAGTACTTAAGATTTGAATTTGACGGTATCTGTTTCGAATTTAATGCCATGCCTTATGGCTTGTCTGTGGCACCTAGAATATTCACTAAGTTAATGAAAGAGGTGTTATGAATTCTTTACGAAATAGAGGCTACAGGTCGGTAGTATATCTCTACGATATATTGTGTATCGGAGATAATTACAAGGAATGCCAAGACAACGTTAGTAAAACATTAGAATTGCTTCAATGTTTAGGTTTTGTCGTAAACTTTGATAAGAGTAACCTCGAACCTCGACAAGTCTGTAAGTTCTCCTCGTTAAAAAATTTAGCTCTGCCCAAGTGTTCTATCAGAGAACTGTCTCAATTTGTAGGAGTTCTTACCGCAGCGTACCCGGCTGTAAGATATAGTTAGTTGTACACAAAAGTGCTTGAACGTCAAAAATATTTAGCCCTCCAAAAACATGAAGATTTTGAAGTAAAAATCAGGGTACAGGACGTTATTCATAATGTTTTGTTCCCACCAGTGTAAGTCCGGTGACTTACACTGGTGGGAACAAAACATTATGTCAGTAGACAATTCATTGAGACCAGACAAACACTTTGACTTATAGAAATATATACAGATGCATCAAAAACTGGATGGGGTGCTTTCTGTAATGGACAACGAGCACATGGGGGATGGAAAGTAAATGAATTATCTTTTCACATTAATTACCTGGAATTATTGGCAGTCTTCCTCGGATTAAAATACTTTGCCATTAAACACCTTAATTGCTCTATATTGCTACGCGTAGACAATACGACGGGCTTATGTTATATTAACCGCATGGGAGGTGTCCGGTTTCCACATTTAATAATTTGGCAAAAGACATTTGGCAATGGTGCGAGAAGCGAAATATCTCACTTTTCGCTTCATACATCAACACGTGTGATAACGTAGAAGCCGACGAAGAATCACGTAAAGTGAATGTAGACACAGAGTGGGAACTATCAGGTTGGGCATTCCAAAGAATAGTTCAAACTCTGGGTGAACCAGAAGTTGATCTTTTCGCAGTTCGTTCTAATGCCAAATGCTGTTAATACGTATCCTGGAAGCCAGATCCCGATGCCATGACAATTGACGCCTTCACAATTAATTGGAACCCTGTTTTTTTCTACGCATTCCCACCGTTCGCGCTTATACTGAAATGCTTAAGAAAAGTAATTAACGACAAAGCTGGCATTATGGTTAATTCCCTACTGGACTGGGCAAGCTTGGTTTCCACTAGTTAAAAAGATGATTGTCTCAGATATCATTTTCTTCGAACCTAACGAGGGTCTTTTACGTTCAAATTACAGAATGCGTCACCAGCTGTACCGCAAACTTTCCCTGGGGGCCGCGAAGCTCTCAGGACAGCATTTCCTAGATTAGATACCCCTGCCCTCTTAGGTGGCCCTCGATCTGATGCTGGCTTCCATTTCCGGTTTAAGAACTTTATTTCTCAATAAGAATAACAATTCACTTGCCTGAGAAATACAGAATAGGCATTATACATTAGTATTCTTACATATGGTAGGTATTTAAAAGCTAGAAAGTAAGGTAGATTGTAGGTAAAACACACAATATTGGAACGAACATGTCTCGTAGGCGATATTTCGATATTACAAAGTGAATTAATTAATGTTATTCTTCTTGCTATTCTGTTAACTTATTATGATATAAGAACAATATCTGACTAAAGAAATGTCATCTTCAAGTTTACAAATTAGGTAGGTACCTAGTTAGCTTAGTACTTAGCATATAATAATTTATCGTTACAAAGTAGGTATTAAAGTCATTAAATATAATGATATTAATGATGTATAACCAGTATGTATAGAAAGTTACGTATAGTACACCTATTTTAAAATAATAGTTAAAGTTAGATTGGTTAGTACAGCGTTTAGTAGTAAATACCTACTTACACAATGAATAATATGGGTATTAAAACGATAATAATCTAGGGTAGCTCGGTATGATTATTTTTATGGTAGGTAAGTATAGTAAACGACAAACTTGTAGGAGTTGTAGGGGCTATAGGCATAGGTAATTAATGTGACACGTGCTATAGAAAATTGAGTTAGGTAAAAAATATAACTGATAATTTGAGGTCATCGAAGGATCGAGGCACATTGAGGTACAATCACATTCTCACAATGGACTTTCCTGTAATACTAGTAAATATTTTATTATCTTATTTAGTATTTATTATTTATAATTTTGGGCACACCTTTGAAAAATTTAATGGTCAGATCATGGTTCTCCTTCACACATTCTGCGTTGTAGTTCTGCACGTAAATCCAGTAGTAGTTCCTTTTGGCGCATAGTTTGGTCAGAGTAGCATTTTATATTCGAATATTTTTCATTAATCATATTGCTATTACGGAGTATGGTTCTGGCTGTCTGTGATGATTCAAAGCAAACTTTTATGGGACGTGGTCTATCTTTGTTATATTTACCAAGGCGGAGTATTTTAATGGGTTCAGATACGTCAGCATCAACTAACTTTATGATTTTATTAATTTCGTGTTTGTCATGGTTGATTATTTTGCCAGGGTCGTTGATGGAGTATAGTTCGTTTATACCAACTATAATAATATTTTTCTCTCTTTGGGATCGTTCTTGAAGTTCCGTGATTATTTGTTCCGATGTGCTAGCTGCTTTTAGTTGTGCGGTAGATGTAGAAGCTGTAAGGTTTCTTAGGTCATTTTCAAGATGTTCTATTTTTTTATCTAAGTCCACCCCGGCAGATGTAATTTTGACAAGTTCTTGCTTTACTCGGTTCTGTTCCTTGGCGAGTTCACTTACAGTAGACTTAATCTGCATAATTTGAGATGAGATAAGAGATACCTCCTGAGAAATTTCGTATAGCTTTTGAGATTGATTCTGAGCCATTATTGTTAATAATTGCATAATTTTACTCTCAAATTGAATCAGAATCAGAATCAGAATAATTTATTGAATAATTGATACAATAATGTTTGGCTAGGTGTAATAGCGCAATAAAGTAAGATCAATTTACCCACATCGGGCATTCAATATTTTCAAGAATGTGGAAATATAAATGGAAATTATTAATAACATCACTGATCCGAACGCAAAATATAATCAAATTGTAATAATAACACATGTTGTAAACCCAAGACTTGAAATAATAGATGCCGTGGTAGAGAAAAAAAAATTATTAAAAAAATCAAAAAATTAAATGTCAATAAATATCAATTAATAATAGTATTCATAGCTCATTCTCACTTACATTTTTAAGCAGTCATTACATACTATAAAATATATGATATTACATTTCAGATCAAAATTCACAACATGTCAGTAGACTTATCTCTATTAATAAATTCTTTAATGTCATAAAATACTTTTTAATTAGCCACTTCTTCAGTGTTGTTTTAAATTGATTAATCTTTAAAATGTCTGCAATAGTATTCGGCAACGAGTTATAAATACGAATGCCACTAATATAGGTACTTTTGTCAAAAATCATTGATTTGACAAGAGGAACGCAAAGATAATCTCTACCTCTTAAAGGGGCACTCCTCAGCCGTGTTTGTGATACCTTTTTAAACATGTGAATATTATTTCTTACAAATAAGCATAATTCTAATATATATATTCCAGTTAATGTAAGATATTCTTTTTCTTTAAATAACAGGCGTAATGTTTCATCGCTATTTTTACTGTATATAATTCTAATGCTTCTTTTTTGTAGGAGAAAGGTTTTTTGCACATTGACCGAGTTCCCCCAAAAAATGACCCCATAGGTTAGTAATGGGTAGATGTTGCCATAATAGGCACTTTTTGCAACATCCACTGATGATACGTCCACCAACACTGATAAGGCATAGCAATTGCTGGCGATTTTGTTATTTACATGTTCCAAGTGAGACTTCCAATTTAAGTGTGTATTATAAAACAAATACCTCCGAAGTACTTAGTAGTCAATCTTGAATAATTATTTTGTTGTTTTGAATATTCTATAGTTTGTCTCATATAGTTTTAATCGTGTTGCATTTTAATATCAGTTTATAAGGTATTAATTATGATACGAATAATGATTCAGTACTAATAATTACATCATTTCTCCTGCATAATCGCGTTTGCTATAAGCCTGGACTTTTAATTAAACTTTGATAATACCTTTTAATAAATAATGTTTTACTAACTTTGCTGAAAATGAATGTTGACTTTTTGCTTTGATAATAAACCTTTCGTACATAAATCATAATACTTATAAAATAACTATGAATCTGTTAGGAGTAGTTGCTTAACAACATTTTTTTGTTGTTTCCTAAAAACAATAATTATCATATTGTGATCTAGTTCATGTGTAAGATCTTAGAGTAAAATGGTTTTTATGATTACCAAAATATGTAGTAAAGACAAATTTTAAGTGTATTGTTTTTTTCACTGCATGTTTCCATAACATTTTCTACTTATAAAATTAGAGTAAAACTTCAGTAGCCACTTATTTATTTAATAATATTATAGGTATTATAAACAATATATACAATCCTAATTTTAACTTCAACATCCCTATTATTTATCAGTAATATAATAAGGGGTAGTTGTTTAGTTGTAGTTTGTTTATGTTGGTAAAGGCACTTGGCCCGTTTAAAAAATAATATCAGTATATTAACTGAAAGTATATCAATAATACATCAATTAGTCCCATCATAGAAAAAAAAGTTTTCTCTCGTTAATTTTGTGTACGGAACACCAAAAATATGCCGTTTAACTTAACATTTTGCACGTAAAAAGCCACTATAATACTACTTCCGGCGAAAAAAGTCCTAACGTTTATTAAATTCACGGGTGCACGTCGTTTTCCGTAGAATAAAGCCCTTATGGCGATAAAATTCACGTAAATGCGCTAAAACTCCGTGGAATACAGTCCTAAGGAACAAAATAAAGATGAAAACTGATGGTAATATATAAAAAAATATATCACCGTATGCGTATTATATCACCTAATCGCTTAGGATATGATAAAACATACATTTATCTAAGAAATTTTAGAGAAAACCAGTAAAAACCTCCTCTTGAAAACCTATGGTTTCGTAATAGTGGCTCTTTACGACGGATAGGACGAAATAGAGGTTGTTCAAAAACTTACTGACAATTTATATTTTGTTTAAAGTGATGTTTTGTTTAAAGTGACTTTTTGTTTTGTTGCAGCAGGTACAGTACAGTAACAGCATACGGTAGCAAACACATTTTTTTATTTATGGTACCCCACCCTAAACAAGTATCAAACTAAAGAACCTAAGGAAAAAAATGGTACTTTATTTCGATATAGATAAATATCTAAATAAAGAAAACTATCGCACATGTATAATATCTTTTGAATGGCCATGGAAAGAAACTATGGCTTGTGCATAAATAAACCTCACATTGATTTAACTTATTATACAGTCGATACTGAACAAGTCACACCGTTCGACGTTATATTCGCCGTCCGTCAATATCATAGAATATCCTGCACATGTGTAGTATACGATATTCTATGATATTGACGGATTTTAATTTTATGTTTATGGATCCGATAAATCCATAAACATGTTTTTTTTTGTGTAATAGGCCATTAGACCTTTAAACAAGATTTAAAGAAAATGAGAAGCACGCGAAAAGGAAAAAAAGGGAAGGTTGCTCATATTAATTGCTTATATTAAGTCAATAACTTATGGTTGCTGTTACATCCCAACTAAATCGTGTTTTTCTTACACATTTGGAATAATGAGCACAGTCTAAGATGGCCTAAGATTGCTTTGAAACCTAATAAGATTTCAAAACAATCTTATGCGCAGGCTTTTAAAAGTAGACATCATCAAAATATCCGACAAACATTCAGCACTCAGTTTTCTTTACTTACAGTCAGTATTCAGTTCAAGTGCACCCAAGATGGTTATTTTTTTAGACGTAGATGGTTTTCTAACTAGATCGGATTTTGAACAATTGTTAAATAATGATTTGATTTGGCCTTGGGATACGGCGCATTTTATTTTACGCACGCATTGTATAAATTGTGAATTTGTTGTTAATATTTTACCGACGCAACCACAACATATGATTATTGATTTAAATTTTGGTTATAATGTACTCACATTACTTGAACAATCATGGTTTTGGTGCTGTAACTGTACCTTTGCTCTGTATGATCATTACACACAAGATGAGTGCGAATATTGTCATCAGGAAAACTAGGTCTAATTATAAATACCTATTTATAATTAGACCTTAGATGATTCTTATTTGTAAATATTAAAGATGCACTTATTTTCTTTATTTAATATCTACAAATTAAATAGGTATGATAATAATAATATTTTGTAACTAAATTTATTTTACTTTTGGATCTAGTACAAGCAAATTACGAAGGCTACAGCCGAAGGATCCAAAAAAATACAAAATTAATTTTAAAGATTTAAATTTATTTAATAAAAATTACAAGTAAAAATGAAAGTCGCGACAATTGTTCGATGGTAGAATCAAGAGTGGCGCGATCCCACGATGCGCCGTCCGGTGTCCGATGAAAGCGCTGCGTCGGCGCCTCGTGTCCGCCGCATGGCCGCGCTGCAGTCACGTTGCGCTGAATATGCAGGTTGCGCGATCTATGTACTTTGTATACTGTAAGTAGGTGACTGCTGCATTGGCGGTTCCTTGTATGTATAATTGTGTAACATCTCCCCCCGTAGATCAGCGACTAATCGAGAATCTTATTCGAGAGGGTTGCTGAAATGTTCTTGTGGTCAACCCGTATTTGATTAGGGTTGATTCGTCTCGGTGCTGGGGTCGCATACAGTACTTCAGGCACATCGTTATCAGCTTCTGTAGTTTGGCTCATTTTCTTTACGCATTTCGCACGTAGTCGGCGGTACACTAGTACAACACTGAGTGCACCTGTACCTACTATCATTAGGTAAACTGGAATGGTGGTGTGGTATATCGCTGGGTCGGTGACTTTCTGGAGATGAGCCGGTGTCTCAAGTGCTATTCTTGTATTTAGTGTATGAAGATTTTCTAAGTTTGGTGCGCTGAGGACGGTGGGTGGATGATCTGTGGGCCTCGACTCGTCATACTGAGGCATTTCCATGATCCTTAAGACACGTCCTTTGATCCGGTCGTTCGTGTTGGAGATGGTGAATATAGGTGTCTTCAGGTTGCAGTTGAGTGGGATTATTATCAGGTAGCTTCCTTGTAGCGTCTGATACTGTTCTTGTCCGCATGATGTTCTGACTTTAGTTGGAGTTGGAAAGTTCAGTGTGTAGTGTTTTTCGTCCAGTACTTCCAGGGCTTCATTCGTCAGGATGACTTGTGTCAGCTTACAGAGCGGTTGAAGTTCTTGTTTGGCAATCAGATGCTGGACGCAGTCAGGTTTGTCTTGGATCTTGTAGTTGGGCTTGGACTCACAGAGAAACCATGAATTTACCTTCGGGCATTCTGCCTCCATGTACCTTGAATCTGTCCCAGAGATTGCTACGAAAGGTGAGGAAGGGATGAGGACTTCGTGTTTCTTATTAGGAACAATTGCTAACCTGTACAGATCGTAAGTTACGGGGCTGATAATAGGGACCTTTATAACTATCACTATCTGCTTATCTAAATAAAAATAACCTAATTTAATTATTTCGTAAAAGTTCCTAAATTCTATATCAAGGATTTCATCCTTACAATATAGAGTATTTAGTTTACTAATTATATTCTTAATTTCTTCTAAACTAACTATCGAGTATGGAGTGCTCGATGCACGAGTCAAAATACTAAGATTGTTAAAAGATTTTAAAAAATATTTATTCACAAAAAGTTACAAATTATACTTATTATTAATATACTTAGTTAAGTCATAGCCAGACTAAGATCTACAGCGGAATGCACACTGCAATAGTCAGCTTCAGGCTTTTATACCCTTTTGTTCATTGTTCCCATAATGTTTCCTTTCCTTGAACGTCGTCCATGGGGTCGTCTTTCGATAGCTGTTTACCTCACAACTATCTTCGAAGAATTCATCTATGTTGTTGATGTTAGGAGTAGGGTGTTGGTGACTATCCTCCCCCAATTTTGAAGTCCATGGTTTCAGACAAACCTTGGATCTGTAAAATTTGTAAAGTACATTCACTAGAATAATTATACTTAGAAGTATTATCAATCCATACTGAATCTCATTATGAGTTGTCTGTGTTTCCAGTCTTTTAATTTGCTGCATTTGCTTTAATCTTGTAGAAATTTTTGTTGAATCATATGTTAATTCCATCTCTGGCACTTCTTCGTTTTTAGTGAGTTCTAAACTTGTGAAGATAATCTTCTCAGTAGATTCTTTAGTTTGAAATCTCTTTACTCCAGAAATACCAAGTTCGCAATTCTCTCCGGTTAATACATAGGATCCCTTGATCCACATTGTTTCTTCATTAATCCCTGAACAATGAATTTTTATTTCGGTCGTCTTGTTCAAATATAGGTAAATGGCTTTTGGGGAAATTTCTCGAATTTCTTCCTTCGGGCATTTTATTGGTACTGTACTACAGGTATTGGCTTCCTTTTTTCGTAACAATTCGGTTTCACAGATATCTTCCCGCTGCAGTACGCTTTCCTTGCATATTAATTGTTCAAGCTCTATGCAGTCTTCGACTTCATAGATTTCCAACTCGGTGTATGCCAAGATAACTTTACGCATTACAGGATAGGTACAGGTTGGGGAACTTTGGATGATTGGAACAATTTTTCGTGTATTATAGATTTGTGGCTTAACTAAAGGGATATGTATTACGAAATATACAATATTATCAATAATTTTCGAATTTACACGTATAAATTGCTCTATACTATTTATATTATTAGAAATCATTACGTCTTTTGGAATATTATTTAATGTTTCCGATAAAATGTGAGATTGTATAATACTATAATGATACATTTGATGCTCTGCAAACGTAATAGCAGTTATTAACCTTTCAGCTATATCTTGCAAGGTTTGTGCTTGTAGCAGTATCATAAGAGCTACTTTTTGTTGAGCTTTACTATTAACATTCTGCAAATTTTGTCTCTCTAACATAATTTGTACATCAGTTATTTTCTTAATTTGCTTATTGTATTCCTCTAAAGTTTCATCAGTAATCGATATTTGTTTATTATAAGCTACTCTTAAAGTTTCTAAATCTTTCTGAATAATATTTAAATCGTCTTGATCTAAGTTACCTGTAATAGATTTTATAATAGAACCTAGACCATTAATCAAACCTCTCTTAACTCTACTTTGAATATTTAAATGATTACATATTTCTTTAACGTGATCCAATGTAATACCTATTCTATTATATATTGACTTTACATCATCTATAATAGGTCGAGATAAAATTTCAGTAACTATGCTGCTTAACTTAATTTCATGTTCTAAAATCGGTTTTATATCTAATCTATGTACAATCGTCCATCTTCCTTCAATAATACGAGTAGACTTCATTTCAACTAAGATGACATGTTCTTTGGACCCTAAGGGTTGGAACTTGTATCCGATGACGATGAGGATTCTGCAACATAAAGTTCCTCTATGCGGTATATTCTCCCAGTACTTAATTTATATTTGTTATTTGGCTCACAGCTAACAATAGTATAAGGTCCTAAATATCGTGGATTTGTTTTATGTCTCTCAGCCCTGCTATTTTTTAAATAAACGGTATCACCCACTTTAAATGTCTTTGAAGGTTTAACATGTTTATTTATTCTATCATTACGCTTCCGCTTCTGTTCTTTCAACAAATCATGAATGTTTTTATTTAAATTACTAATGAATTCTTTTTGCTGCGTCGTATAACTTTGAATCGTAACTCTTAAATTATCAAAGCTACGCAATTTCGGTTTCCTACCAAAATGTACCTCAAACGGTGACATCCCTATTGCACTGTGTGTTGTATTGTTATAAGCATGCGTTATAAAATAAATTCGCTGGTCTCTACTCAAATCTGAATCCCTTTGTAGTCTATATAACTCTTGGATGGTATTGTGTAATCTTTCTACATCGGAATTAGACTTATGGTGTTGCGGTGAAGTTGTGTGATTAATTATATGGAATGTTTGAAACAATTCATTAATTATTTCGCTACAAAATGATTGTTCACCATCGTGTACTATTTTATTTGGTGCTCCAATCATTGCAAATATTTCGGCTAAAACGTCATAAACTTTACTTTTCTCTGCAGGTTTGATTATAGCATATTTAGAAAATTTATCTATGATTGTTAAATACCACTGTCTCTCTAATGACATGAAATCTATGTGCCACACTTCCATTGGTTGGTGAGGTGTTTCTGTTTCTGTGGATAATGTTGCGTAAGGATGTCTGTTGTATTTTTCCTTTTTACAAGGCTCACAATGAAGAATGAATTTTTTAATTTGTTTTCTCATATTTTCCCAATAATATTTTTCTCTTAACTGCTTATAAATACTTTCAATTCCAGCATGCCTGTTTTCATTAAAATGATATTCTTTAATTAATTGTAGCTGTTCTTCTTTATTATTTATCTCAACAAGAGATTTGGTGTACCTAATAGGTTTAAATTTGGTGTGGTCAAAATATTTTCGATAAGTCTCCGACACTTTATGATATAACTCTTCATTTGGTATAATAAACGCATATCTTTCATGAGGTAAATATTCTAACATAAATCTTTTAATAGTTTCTTCCTCATTATCTGGTGGAATATAGAAATACCAAATCTTATCTTTACACTCAGCTTTTTTATAAGGTGACATTTCAAATACTACTCGCCTCAATTTTCTAGATGGATAAGCATGAACTATTGGAATACCATCATCACTATCTTGTTGATTCGAATGTATAGTCACTTGTAGTTCTGAGCCATCAGATATCGTTCTATTCCTTTCAGATGGTGAAGAGTTATGAATAGAATTCAATGGATCAAAATTAACGTTCATAGAGCTAGTGTCACTATCCGAATGATGATAAATTTCTACTCTACTCAAAGCATCTGCTACATAATTATCTTTACCTTTAACATGTTCAATTGAGTAATCGTAATCTTGTAGTTTTAATTTCCAACGCGTTAATCTTTGATTCGGCTCTTTCAATTTGGTCAACCAAATTAATGCTTTATGATCGGTCCGCAAAATAAACTTTCTTCCGTAAACGTAAGGTCTGAATTGAGTAATAGCCCAAAGAATACCTAATAATTCTTTCTCAGTTGTATTATACTTTTGTTCAGTACCACTTAAAGTTCTGGATGCATATGCTATTGGATGAGAGTCTTGGCTCAGAACAGCTCCCAATGCTATATCAGAGGCATCAGTTGTAATAACAAAAGTTTTGTTAAAATCTGGAAAGGCTAAAATAGGCGCGTTAGTTAAAAGTCGTTTACAAGTTTGTACAGCTTCAACATAATACTTATTGTTGATATCTATAACTGCATTCTTTTTTGTTGCTTCAGTCAAAGGTTTAATAATTTTACTTAAATTCGGTACAAACTTCCGATAATAACCAATTAATCCAAGAAAGGCTCTAACTTCCTTCAAGGTTTTAGGTAAAGGAAACTTTTGAATAGCTTCTATCTTCTTTTGATTCGGTTTCAATCCATCTTTGTTTAACACATGACCTAAGAATTCAATTTCCTCAGACATAAACACACACTTGTTCTTATTGAGTTTCAAGTTTGCTTGTCGTAACGCTTCGAATACCTGCTGCAAGCGATTAATGTGCTCTTGTTTCGTTCTTGAATAGACAATTATGTCGTCAAGATAGACTAAACAAACATTTCTCGATATTTCCTGATTCAATACACCGTTCACCATTCTTTGAAACGTTGCTGGTGCATTCTTAAGTCCAAATGGCATTCTTAGAAATTCATAATGACCACTAGGAGTACTAAATGCCGTTTTCTCAATTGAGTCGCTATCCATTAAAATTTGGTGATAGCCTGATAATAAATCTAATGTAGTAAAATATTTATTACCTTGCAGTTTAGAGAATAACTCTTCTATGTTCGGTAAAGGAAATTTATCTGATTTCGTACGTTCATTTAGCTTTCGATAATCAATTACCATTCTCCATTTTTGTACACCGGACTGATCAATTTTTTTTGGTACTATATGTACGGGAGAAGCCCACGGAGATTCAGAAGGCCTAATTATTTTTTCTTTAAGTAACTTATCAATTTGATTCTTAACTTCCTCTTGTTGAACTTGAGGCAATCTAAACGGTCGTTGATATATAGGTTCTGTGTCAACCGTACTAATATGATGTTTAATTTTAGTAGTTGCACTGTTAGTTACATCCTCTGTAAATAAATCTGAATATGTTCTACACAGTTCCTGGATATTTTCATTATTATCGTCTGCCATGTGAAAAATTAATAATTCTCGCTCGGGCATTGTTAACTTACGTTCCTTTAAATCTATCTTAGCGTCAATTTGTTCAATCATATCTGTTCCCAATAAAACATCATATTTATTACTAAAATCATAAACATAAAACTTTAATGGACCTTTATCATTCCCAAAATAACGACACCAAAACGGGGTCTCAATGACACCATTATGTGACGTCACACCATGTGACGTTCTAACAATAAATTTTTCCGGTTGCCAAAATTCAGGAAAATATTGTTTCTGTGCATTACAAGTTATGAAAGACCGTTGGCTCCCGGTATCAATCAAAACTTTTAGTTTAGGCGAATCGGTTTCAAAATAAGGTAAAAAGGATTTGACATGATTAAATTCTATGACCCGTCTTTCGAATTTTTGTTTTCCTGAAAATCCTGACTTATTGGATCGCTATTTGGAAAATTATTTTCATATTCATGATCTAAATAGTTTTCAAAAAACTCACCATATCTTTCTGGATCATCATAGGGGTCGAGTGTACATTGGGGTTCCTCTGAACTACTAGCTGATGGTAGATGAAAAACTTCTTCCGATACAAAACCTTTTCCTAAATCTACTTGACCGGGTCGTAATTGAGGAGCGGTCCTCATGGGGACGTCTCGTTGCTGAGAGTCGACCGGACGCGGCGGTGGCGGACCTCGATATACATTACGGTTGAAGAACCCATGTTGTGGCTTGGAGAATACATTATTTTGTGCATTAGGTCGCCAGGGGTGTTGAATGTGATACGGCGGCCTATTGTTTGGATTTATAATTGCCCTTTGTGAATTGTTGCTTGGATACTGTTGTTGTGACGGAATATTGGCTCGGGGAAATGACTGATTATGTACGTTATTACTATACACAAAACGAGGTGCTGGTAGAAGGTTTGAAAACTTTTGTTTAATGTTGTCAAATCTACCTTCGGACTCTAATTGCAGTATCTTTTGTACTGTGTCATTAAAACTACAATTACTTACGTAAATTTGATCATGATACGGCAGGCTATTGCGCAGTGTATTTTGTGCTGTATTAATATATGGATCCATCACTTCCTCTACTAGCTTAATATTCTTATATTTATCATTTAACTTACTCTTAATAAAAAATAATTTTTGCTTTAAATCAAATATAAAATCTTTATAACTAGTTCTTTTTTTTGCATTTGCCAGTTCAACGAGCAAGGTATTAAATTCGCGGTTATCGCCACATTCGGTTTTCAACGCCTCTTCTATGATTTCCCAATTAAAACTATGGTCTATCATAGACACTACTAGGGCCGCTTTTCCTACTAACTTCCCTAAAAGCAACATAACATTCTGAGGAGTATTACCTCCCGCTATCTGTAACCATTGTTTCGCGTTGTTAGTATAATTATAAATAGTAACAGAGTCCCCATCGTACGATGGTACAAACCCCATCAACTTACTTGGGTCCATAATATTTTGACTATGGACCTGATTGGAACTAGGTGCTGAAGACACGTAGTTATTCGTACCCTGCATACTATTTGAAGGAAGAGGGTCGGACATTCCACTCTTAGATCTATATACAAAAGTTGCTGGCTTAAGGAGAGGAATTTTGGAAAATGATTAGGACAATGCTGATCAGTACTTACAATTGGCACCACCAGACAAGTCGTAGCATTTCTTAGCTTCTTCCTTCCTTCTTCTAGTATTTGACAAATTTGTTTGTCGGGTTGCCCAAACTTAAAAGCTGAAAAGCTACGTATAACCGGATCACAGCGAACTTGGATTTTTATCTCGAGAGTTCTGGAACTTGATCTAATCGGTTTTACTTTAGCTGGGCCCCACGTTGGGCGCCAGTCAAAATACTAAGATTGTTAAAAGATTTAAAAAAATATTTATTCACAAAAAGTTACAAATTATACTTATTATTAATATACTTAGTTAAGTCATAGCCAGACTAAGATCTACAGCGGAATGCACACTGCAATAGTCAGCTTCAGGCTTTTATACCCTTTTGTTCATTGTTCCCATAATGTTTCCTTTCCTTGAACGTCGTCCATGGGGTCGTCTTTCGATAGCTGTTTACCTCACAACTATCTTCGAAGAATTCATCTATGTTGTTGATGTTAGGAGTAGGGTGTTGGTGACTCACGAATAAACGATAACGTATTTTCTAAGTTATTTAATTCCTCAGATAAATCTTCTATATTATCTCCTAAAATGAGGAAATGCTGTGCTAAGTGAGCATATTTAATTAGATCGGTTTCCCTAGCGGAATCGCTTTTCATAATTAAATTTAACGCTTTACCTATCTTATCTTGGTTTGATACTATGCTATCAATTAGTTTGGAGCTATGCATAATCCAATCTTTATTTAAACAAACATGATTATTAAATTCTGTTTCTATCTTCTGCTCGTTATTCTGTAATATTTTAATCGCGTTTTCATATTTAATCGCGTCGGTGTAATCTAAGTTACCGGATATGCTTTTAATTACCGATCCGAGGCCGTCAATGAGTCCTCTCTTATTACGACTTGATTCAAACGTATTTATTTGACTTGATATTTTCGCGAGTTTGTTACTAAGGTGTTCAATATGAGGATCAAAAAGAGACAAGGTCTTATTGTTCAATTGAGGCCGCAGGTCACTTATCTGAGATTCCACAGATTCTATCTGCGAGTGGATGCTATCTAGATTTACGTAGTTCAGAAAAGAATGGTAATGAGTTATTATTTTCGTCGCTCCTAGCTTAAAGGGTAGTAGTCCGGGTCCATTGTCGAGCGAGTCAATCGTTACATCTTGTCCGTGGGTATCGACCCACGGACAAGATGTAACGATTGACTCTTTGTGATACATTCTTTCATTTTAGGCCAATAGTACTTAGAAGATAAAGCCAAATAGCATTCAGTAATACCACGGTGGTTTGTTTTGCCCTCGTGGTACTTTTGTATGATCTCTTGTTGACGCAAGTATTCTTTGACATTTTCTAGTTCGACTTTAGTTAAAGTGAGGTTCATGGAAGAGCTCTTGAAATTATCTTGAATAATCGGAATGATTTTATACATGGCCAGAGGTGGATGAATAATTATACCGGTTTTAACTTTGGGATTCACGAATTCCTTTATAGCGTTGATGACGTCATTAGTCAAGTTTGATTCTGTAAGTTGGATGGTGGTTCTCGTGTGGGTTTCGAAAGGCTTTGTCACGGTTGGTCGTTTTTTAATGTCACCTACTAGCACAAAACAAATCTGCCTACTGAACTTATTGAGGGGGTCGTCTGAGATGGGCACTTCTAGAATTGGATTTTCAGCACTGGTATGGGCGGTAGCAGTAGTGGAACCTGCCTCAGGGTTCTCGGCATCTGTATGAGCGGTTATGGTTGTAGAACCTGCCTCAGATGGAGGTCGTTCGGATGGATTAACAACGACAGAGCTTATGTCCTCATTATTAATTTCGATGCGGGACAAGGCATCAGCGTTGGTGTTATTCTTACCCTGTTTATAAACTGTAGTGAAGTTATATTCACTCAGTTTAAGCCTCCAACGCGTAAGTCTAGAGCCTGGCTCTTTCAGGTTCATAACCCACTGGAGTGGTTTATGATCCGTGACAATTTTAAACTTCCTACCAAATAAGTAAGGCCGAAAATATTTGGTAGCCCAGACAATAGCTAAAAGTTATTTTTCTATTGTGCTGTAATTTATTTCGCTCGAGTTCAAAGTCCTAGATGCGTAAGCGATAGGTTTATCGCTTCCTATTGTGCCTTGTGATAGAACGGCGCCTATGGCAAAGTTGGATGCGTCGGTCGTCAGTATAAAGTCCTTGGTAAAGTCAGGATACTGCAGTATTGGGTCATTTGTCAGTAGTACTTTACATTTTTCAAAACAGTTAATGTAGTTGGTGTCGTCATACGTAATTTTAGAGCCTTTCTTCAAGCATTGCGTCATTGGTTTTGTTATACGAGCAAAGTCTGGGATGAATTTCCTGTAATAACCTAGCAAGCCGAGAAAACGTTTTATCTCGGTGGCGGTTTTTGGCATTGGGAATCTTTGAATGGCCGTTATTTTGTCGGGGTTTGGTTTGATACCGTCTTTACTAATGATGTGGCCGAGATAGGCGGTCTCTAACTTAAGAAATTCCGATTTATTCATTTGGATCTTGAAGTTCGATTCCCTCAATCTTTTAAAGACTTTCTCTAGATTTACCATGTGTTCTTGTAATGAGACGCTGAATACGATGATGTCATCGAGATAGACTAGGCATACTACGTTTTGAAGGTCTCTAAGGAGGTTGTCCATAACTCGTTGGAAAGTGGACGGTGAATTCTTAAGTCCCATCGGCATTCTTAAGAATTCAAAGTGACCGTGTTCGACAGTAAAAGCGGTTTTGTGGATGTCCTCTGGATTCATCTCCACCTGATGGAATCCGCTGGCAAGATCTAGCGTTGTGAAGTAGTGGCAGTTACCTAGTTTGTCTAGTACGTCGCTGATGTTAGGGATGGGATATTTGTCATCTATTGTTTTTTCGTTTACTTTCCTAAAGTCGACGACTATACGCCACTTGGCTTTTCCTGAGGCATCACCCTTCTTAGGAACTACCCAGATGGGTGAGCTCCATGCTGACTGGGATGGTCGAATAATTCCCTGATCTAACATTTTTGACATTTGTTCCTGAACCTCTTGTCTGTGAATGAACGGATACCTATAGCTCTTAGTATAGACAGGTACTTCATCAGTGGTACGAATGCTATGTTTAATTTTATTGGTGAATGTTAGGGGTTCACCTTCGATATAAAAGACATCAGCGTATTGAGCGCAAAGAGATTCTAAATTGGCTCGCTCTTCAAGATTCAGATGGTCAGTTCGTAAGCGCGAAAGTACTTCGGCCGCGCGATCCACTGGTGGGTCAGTGCGCATGCAGTTTGTATTAAAAAGCTCCGCACTAATCGGTCGGTCCATAGAGAACACTACGTCATGTCTAGTAGGGTTAATGACCTCGACGATACCGCGACTATTCTTTACCGTGGTGACGCAATCGCGTATAGTGCAGTTATATATAATTTGTTCTGTCACTAATGCGTCGCCGTCATGAAAGTTAATCGGGACTCGAATCATTTGAGATGTATTAGCCGGTATTATGTCCTCATATAGATTGCAGTTCCGAGAATCGTACATACGCAGGGGGTTGGTAGATTGCCGCGTGACTAATAACTTATTTTTCAGATCGATACTTGACTCTAACTTTTCTAACAGATCATAACCAATCAACCCGTCAAAGTAATCATGGAATTTATATATGAACAGAGTTATCTCACTGTCTTCATTAAATTCTCTAAAACACGGTAAGGTGATGGAGTAGTCGTTCCGGGTCGTAGCGTGTATGTTCGTTACCTCAAAGGGGTCGTAATTACAGGGTATGTGTGCAAAGAATTTATCTACTGATTCGGGACTTATGAACGACTGATTAGCACCGGTATCAATTAATAATTTTAGTGGCGGATCTGCTATCTGTATGTAAGGTAGTTGCCGTTGTGTCTGTAAGTTAATTTCTATTTTCGTTTTTCTGATTTCGGGGCCGCCTGAAAATCCTGATTTTCAGTGGGGGCCTCGTCGTGAGTTTCTTCAACATACGCCGGTACATACTCGGGATTGTTAGACTGTTGCTCGTACATCGGGTCGTAATTCTGTCCGGTGTAAGTCTGGTCGGGGTAAGACTGTTCGCCGTAGTCAACGTAGTAGTAGTCATTGTAATAGTCACCGTAAGGGTCGTAATAGTCGTATTGTTGGTCATAGAACTCGTTAAAGTTCATTTCTCGCGACTTGAAATAGTTGGACGGAGGCGGGTTACCATGCTTAGTCCAGTCATGTCCTGTCATAGGAGGTCTTGATGGAAAGGGTTTCGCTACGTAGTGGCTTACGCCGCTCATAGGCTGCGGGCCTGTGTTGTGCGCGGGTTGAAAACCTGACCTATGTTGAGGCATTCTAAAGACGTTACTTTGCGGTCTATAGTTTGGTCCGTGCGCTAAACATCTGTTGAGTTCGCGTGGGGCCACGGTTCAGAGGCATTTGGGGTCTCCAAATTGGCATTGGCCTCGGTGGCTGAAAGTTCATAGGCTTAGAGGGGCCTGGCATATTAATCGCGGGTGGAAACGTAAATGCGCGCGGGGGTGGTAATGCGACTGGTGGTTGAAAGCTGAAAGAGGGTTTATGCATGTTAAACGAAGACGTAGACTGCATCTTTCTCTCAGGCAAGTGATCATTACGGTGCTGCAAATATAGCGTGTTCATTTCCTCATGAACGAACTCTAAGGCCTTTTCTATTGTATCAGGTCGCATGCAACGTATACGAGAACCTAGTGGGTCGCGGAGTCCGCGCAGGTATGCCTGAAGGGTTAACTTTTTATAAAGTTCTCTTTTTGCTTCAATGGTGCTCGGTACGATTTCATGCAAGCTGATATATGTCATAATTATGCTGAAAAGATTTTGACATTTTTCGTAAAATTCCTGTGGGGTTGCGGAACCCTGGGTCAAGAGCGACAAGTCATAATACAAAGAGGTCTCATCGCGTTGGTCTGCGAAATTATTAATAAGCGCGTTACGTATCCCGAGCCAGTTCTCTGGGATACCATTTGAATTGATGGTTCGGGCGGCGGGCCCCGTTACTTTATTAAGAATCCCGTTCAGCAGGGCCAAGTTACTTAGTGCAAAACTGGCATCTGTTTGCATATACTGCGCTACTAACTGGTCACACAAATTAATAAAACGAGTGAGAACGTTCGAGTTCCCATCGAACTCGGGAAGCAGCCTCAAGGCTTTATATATTTGATCTACAAGTATCTCACTCATTTTAGCAGATTCTAACGGCACTGATGTGTCTAGATCTGAGTTGGTCAAATCTATATTATCCTCTATATCTTCTAAAATTATTTCTAAATCTCTACTAGCATCTAACTGCAATGCTCTGCGAACATTATCTAACCTAGGGGACCGCGAATCTCTCGGATGAAAAATCTTGGTTACTTATAAGAAACACGTTAAAAGAAACACATAAAGGACATATAAAAGGACACACAAAAGGACACATAAAAGGACACAAGGAAAGCAACTCTAGTAAGATCTAGGTACTTACTGATACATTTGTATTTCTCTGGTCGTGTCAATGTCTGGATACTCCTCCCGGCCGCAGCTCTTGTAGATTCGGATGCCAACGTCGTTGATCGATTCACTGACTCTAATTTGACATCCTACCGTCTGCGCCAATTACGAAGGCTACAGCCGAAAGATCCAAAAAAATACAAAATTAATTTTAAAGATTTAAATTTATTTAATAAAAATTACAAGTAAAAATGAAAGTCGCGACAATTGTTCGATGGTAGAATCAAGAGTGGCGCGATCCCACGATGCGCCGTCCGGTGTCCGATGAAAGCGCTGCGTCGGCGCCTCGTGTCCGCCGCATGGCCGCGCTGCAGTCACGTTGCGCTGAATATGCAGGTTGCGCGATCTATGTACTTTGTATATTGTAAGTAGGTGACTGCTGCATTGGCGGTTCCTTGTATGTATAATTGTGTAACAAGCATATAACACAAGAAGAAATAAAACAAACGCAGTTAATGTAAGCAATTATGAACAAAATATTGACAAGAACCTGCCGTGTCTAAAAGAAAGAATCAAAATACAAAAAATATCTAAGATAAAGTATCACGTTGCAAAGATATAAATTAAACTGCCTTTAAAAAATATCAATATTAATTAAATTCATGTTTTTTAGGAACAATTTGCAGAAAAAGGAACGGCATTATACGTAGCTTCAACTAGCAACACAGTTCACGTTAGCGCCGAATATCGACGTGAAAATAGTACCATAAATAGTGCCGTTTTTGATAAAGATATTAATCACGTAGTTTGTAAAGGTGACGCTCTTCAGAGCGTACTGCACATCCCTGTACACGTGCGGCCTGTGGGCTGACTACACTGATAAAAGCTACAGTGCCGTCCGCGTCCAATACAATAACGCGTTCAGGGCGGTGGTGGGTATGCCTCGTTACTGCAGCGCCTCTGGCATGTTTGCGGAGGCGTGCACCGACTGCTTCCACGCCACCATGCGTAAGCGGTGCGCGTCCCTAGTGCGCAGGGTGCGGGGTAGCTCCAACACCATCCTGGAGATGATCGCCAGCAGGCTGGATTGCTTGTACATTCGACATGGCTGTGACAGGCATGTCGCAGTACCGATGCCGGTAAGAGGATATTAAATCGCTGTGACATACTGCTATTAATTAACTACTTATATTCTCTTTTTAATTTGATGTGTATTGATTTTTGATTTTGATTTTTAGATATTTTTATTTGATATTGTTTTTTTGTAAATTTTGAATTTTATTTTTATTATTTCATTTTTATTATTTTATTGTAATTTTGGTTTTTGAATATTATTGACGTATTATAATTTACTATTTATCGATTATTTTGACAATGAATTTTATAATTATAATTGAATGTGATTGTAAGTATTTATATAAGACGAAATAATGTATATTCTCAAGTGTAGTGGGTGCTAGTTACCTGAATAAATAAACTATTATTATTATTATTAGTTACTAAAAAGAGTGATATTATTGATACTACAGATAGTCCTGAAAGTTGTGTAAACACCGAAGAAGATCAAAGAACATCTTTTAATGTGCCGGAAAGCGATGACGATGCTGACTTTTGGGATTCAAGCGATAACCTTTATGTACCAGAAACCACTGACGAATCTGATAATGACTCAGATATTTGTGATGAGACCTCAATTACCAGCAACTTGAGGCAGAATCATCAAGTAAGTAAAACAATTACATAAAAACACTAATTTGTTCTAAATTATTAGTGCGACTTGGGGGAAAATAGGCCTCGGGCACTTTCGCTCACCGAAACCAAATACAACATAATTATGTGTTGTATTTCGCCAATCGAGCGAGTTGTTTTTGTTTTAATGTCATGACGGATGGTTTCCGAAAGTAATAAGTACAGTAGTACTAAATGCTTAGGATTTTATTCGCGAAAACAACTATGGAAGCACAACAAACTATGTGATAGTAATAATCTCACATCAAATGTTCAACTTGATGCACAGAATTTTTTGCTTCGTTAAAAAAAAATCAAAAATTAAAAGATGATGTTTTTCCACGTATGAGGCCGGATAAAATATCTATGTACGCCAAAAAAGATTCTTTGATCTGTGCTTTTGGATTCCAATATCTTAGGACACATAGAGAAAAACATTTTATAAATGTAACCTCTAGAAAAATGCGTGAACTTGGTAAACTATAAATAAAAAAAAATAATTAAACCAAACATTAGTAGCTTATTAGACGCATTGAAGCCGGAAAATTATGGAACACTAGTTTTGGCTACTAAAAATGCAGCTAGTTTCAATAATTTAAAAGATTGTTACGATCACCTACTTATGCCATGAATATTGCAACATCGCTAAAACAATGTTGCAACATAGCATTACTTGAGTCTTACAAAGCGGAAACATTATTAATAGAAAAGAAATTCAAGTAGATCTTAAAACACTTACAAGTATTATTCAATCTAACTGGAAATTTGACGTTTCAAGCCAAGCTGCTGACGACTTAAATATGAAACGGTATAAAACAATTATCCCGTTAGCATCTGATTTAAAATGTTTAAAAGACTCTAGATCTAAATAAAACTGCTGCACACGCAGTAGTCAAGTTATCGGAATCAAATAATTCATTAAATTGCAATGCATTCAATGAATTAATAGAGTCCGTGTCAGTGTTACCAGGTACACGGTAATTACCGCAGAAGCACGGTATTTTCTACTTATACACGGTCTACGGTAACGATTCACTACCGTGTAAAAATCTACGATAATTATGAGAACTGACCACCGTGTTAAACTGTAATTTTAATTGCATGCTACTAAAATTGTAGTTCGAAAAATATACGTAGAACGAAATGCATGTTTAGTTTTTGTCGCTTGGCAATACTACTACGCCGTGCGGGAGAACCCCCAAATATATTGTACATGTCAGGTGATCTTAATACGGCTAAATACAAGAGTGTTTCTGTCAGTAGTTTGTCGACTTATCTAACCATAATCAAAACCTGTGAAAGAATATTTAGCCAGGTCAACGATATCAAGACTAAGAAAAGAAATAAATTAATAACAAACACCATAAAGGGAAATATTCTTGTGCAACAGTCTGTTTACCGATATGGAAACAACTGTGTTGATTTTGTACCTACTAAAAATATGTTGTCAAAAATGACTGCAGCTATAATGATCAAGAAGTTATTGTTTTAGATGATTAAGAAAATTGACAATTATACATAATTATATAAATACAAATTTTCAATATTCATGGTACTTTCTTTTGGTTTTTACACGGTAATTTACACGGTATTTTTCAATTGTGTCTACGTCTAAAACACCGCATTTTCAATGCATAAACACGGTATTATTTTTTTTTTATCTGGTAACACTGGTCCGTGTTCTGCCGCCTTTTGTTACTAAACCGACGGCGTCCCGGAGAACTTCAGAGATTACAATTGAGTTTTACGAAAATTATGATAAAAAAGATAACGAAAACAATAAATACGAAGAATTTGATAAAGTACTATCAGCAACGGAAAAAATATTAGTAAACAATTTAAAACGAATTGTTATTCGAGGGAAAAGAGGGAGAGGGGTTCCAGTTTTATTTAGCAAAGAAGTTCAAAAAGATATCGATACCTTAATTTCTTTACGACATAAATATGTAAACTTGTAGGGTAGTGTAACAAAACAGCGGATACTTGTTGTACTGTTTTTATTGTAGCAGCACTTGAATACTACAATGCATGTGATAAGACTAAGATGCCTAAGCTAGGTAAGAATACTGGGGCTAAGAGAGCGGGCTGTGTGACTACCTCACTCAATAGCACTGTGTTGCACTTGAGGACTGTGTGACTATATCTCAAGAGCTCCCTAAGCGAAGTGAAGTAGACTATTTTTTTTTTTTTTTTTGAACGGTCTAATGCTGTTGGTCTCTACCGACCTTTACAGCGTCACCGGGCGGGAGGGCAGGCGCTTAAGGCGCCCAACCGTCAAAAGTGGGAGGCAACTAGCACAAGGGCACCCCTGGGGTGCGAGCCTCGGCTTGGGCCGTTGCCGGGATAAGAGGATCGAGAAGGCTACGTCCACTGGAAGAGTGGACCCTATGGAAAGTTGGACCCTATGGAAAGTAAGTGAAGTAGACTAGCTCGGCGGCCTGGTTATATACTGGCGGGGCGGAGATACCACGCCGTGGTCGGGCTGGCACGCCCCGCGGTGGTTTGTAGCGGGGGGGACCGGCGCTTGGTGAAACAGGTAGTGGGTGTGCGAGGGAGCAAGTATTCGGATCTGCGCGTTACTGTTATTTGTCTTGCTACATTCTCCCCCTCTGGTACTCATTAACGTCCCGTATGAGTAGCAGGAACATTAGTGGCGTCGGTGGCATTTTTCTTAGGTCTTCCTCGTCGTCGAATAAGGACTATCGGTGTTGGGGTTTCGTCATCCCTATTTTCATATTTTGTTATTGCTGATGTGTGGTATTTGCCAATGGGCTTCTCTGAATCATTGACATTGGCGATCTCATAGATTGAGCTTCCTATTTTCTTTGTAATTATGTATGGCCCATCTCGTCTCAGCACAAATTTAGCTGAGAAATTGTTTTCCTGGTTACTTATGGGATGTGTTTCTACCAGAACCATTTCCCCAATTTTGTATCCAGGGTCTGGTCTTCTTTTCAGATTAGATCTGGCTCTATTGATATCTTGCATGTTGTCCTATGTTATCATTTGCAATGGCTAGGTCTTTTGCTAAATTTTAAGCTGAGGGGTAATTTCATTTATAAAATTTTCTGATTGGATGACGTCGCTTAAATCATGTTTTATTTCATATAAGGTTTTCATTTCTCTTCCAAATGTTAAAAATGCGGCTGTATATCCAGTACTTTGGTTAAATGCAGAATTCATCGCAAATCGTATTGCTGGAAGGGTTTCCGGCCATCTAGTGTGTGTGGTTTTGACCATGATGCTTATTTGAGTTTTGAGGTCTCTATTTTTCCTCTCTACTATATTTGGTTCAGGATGATATACAGGGCTTAGTATTTCTTGAATATCTAAGCAAAATGTTAGCTGTTGCATAACAGCTGATATAAATTGAGTTCCGTTGTTGCTTGTTATTCTGCGAGGGATTCCATATCTTAAACATATTTCATTTAAAAGCGTAACTGCACACTGCTGAGCGGTTGCCTCTTTGATAAATAAGAGACGTGCTTCCAGGTAAACGTTTAATGCCAGACTGGCCCTACGCACATAATCTTAACAATATGTAACACCTCCACCCTAAATTAATACTAATTACTATCTAATTACAATCTAAGTACAATTCCGAGCATAGAAGACTAAAAGGTAAGTAATCACTTGAATATGCTAAACACGTGTATATATATATATATATATATATACACGTGTTTAGCATATTCAAGTGATTACTTACCTTATATATATATATATATATATAATAAATAATTATAATATTAATAAACCTAATATATAAGTAGGTAAGTAGGTATACAATAACACGCTTAATGAATTTAATAAGAAATAACAGTTACTGTACGATCTCTGCACGAAGCTAGAGTTCGCTTGGCTCGAGGAGGTACTTTTTAAGGATTGTGTCAAAATAAGAACACCGTGTTAAATTTCCCCAACATTCTCGGCATTTATTAATGTAAGGTTCTTACTGACCTAAACATCTAGGAGAATGTCACCACCGCGTGCTAACTTTTCTTGTGGTGCCATCTAGTTTAGTTTTCGGAACTAACTACTAGTATAGGTTAACTACGTTACAAAATAAAATGCTTCTACATATCGCCCACCAAGGACAAGCTGAACCTTGTCCTTCTTCTTACTTACATCGCCCACCATAGGCATAGGTGACAAGACTCCATTACAAAAATATCAAAAACGTACAATAAGACAATTTGAAAATACCAATATGATAACATAAAAATTAAGGCTACGATTGATCGCATTTGGCGATGCAATGTTACTTGACTACAACTAATCTGTACTTAAAGGTAAGAAACACAATTTTGAAACAGGTCTTTTAAACGATTCGTTTTTAGTTTTCAATGTGACGACTCTTGTTATATTGTCGTCGCCAGGATGAGTAGCAATGATTCTGCCATACAGCCAACGAGAAGGAGGTAAGTTGTCCTCTTTCACTACTACCACATCACCGATATTAGGCTAAAACGTTTGATCTGACCACTTATGTCGCTGCAAGAACTTATTCAAATATTCCTGTGACCACTTTCGCCAAAAGGTTTGCATCATTCGTTGAGTGTGCTGCCATCTTCTCAGAGAAGTCACATTCACAAGCTCAAAGTTATGATCAGGTGCTGTCACAGGTGGCTCGCCAATGAGAAAGTGTCCGGGCGTTAATACAGTGTAGTTGTCGGGCTCTTCAGCGATTACCGACATAGTGTCACGAGATAAGCCTACTAGCCTAACTATAGTTACCTACCTGATGGAGCTTGGTAAATTAGACAGCAGGTTGTGAACACTAATTTATATTAGGTTTTTTTTTTAAATATTATTATCTTAAAAATATTTATGTAACGTAAGTACAACGTTACAATAGGTCGAGAATTCAGGCATGCTTCTACCTAGGCTAAAACAGTGGCCATCTCTTCGTATGTCAGTGTGGTGCTGCCAACAACGCGCTTTAAGTGATATTTCACTGACTTAACGCCAGCCTCCCACAACCCTCCGAAGTTAGGAGAATGAGGCGGTATAAAATGCCACTCGCAGCCGTTGGATGCTAGCGATGCGACTTCTTGAACTACTAATTTTTGTTCCGCCTTGTTACATTTTTGTAGTTCAGTTGCAGCTCCGATAAAATTGGTCCCATTGTCGCTCCACAATTGCGAACAATGGCCGCGCCTTGCTACAAACCGTTTGAATGCTTGTAGAAACCCTTCGGACGTCAAGTCGCTTACGGCTTCTAAATGCATAGCTCGTGTCGCCATGCAAACAAATATGCAAATATATCCTTTATAGTTCTTATGACCTCTACCTCTCGAAGTCCGAATCTGGATTGGCCCAGCGTAATCAACTCCACTATGGTTAAATGGTCGCGTTGGTGTCACACGAGCAGCTGGCAGTTGACCCATCATGGGTGTTTTGGTCGCAGCTGCATTCTTCATACACGTGACACATTTACGGTAATGCGATTTCACCAATTGCTTTGCACATAGCACCCAGTATTTGGAGTGAATATATGCCAAAGTCAACTGCGGTCCGCCATGAAGCGTTTGATTATGAGCATCCGATATAATAAGGCTTGTTAAATGGGACTGTTTCGGAATCAAGATTGGATGTTTTCTACCAAAGCTCAATGCCGAATGACTCAACTTTCCTCCCACTCTCAGTAAACCATTATCGTCGAGAAACGGATTCAACGACCGAAGCTTGCTGCTTTTAGGTAAGTCCTTTTTCTTTTTTATCACTTCTATTTCTTCTCTAAAATGACCGTTTTGACATTGTTTAATACAAACGTTTAACGCTTCTACTAATTCTTTTGCTGTTAGATAGCCTGTAGCTTTATCATTTCCAGATTTCTTCTTAGCGTTGTTTATGAATCGCTTGCAGTACGCCATAACTCTTATGGTTTTTGTTAAAGACTAATATCTATCCCATTCTGAATCATTTTCAGTCGCACAATGCACTCTAACCTTGACTGCTTCCAAATCAGTCTGTGTATCTTTTGGTTTCAGGTAAGTGATAGATTCACGAGACAAGAATTCTGGACCATGAAACCATAAATTATTGTCAACCAGTTCTGATGGGCGCAAACCTCGTGATGCGCAATCTGCGGGATTATGTTTGGAAGTCACGTGAGACCAATTTTCTGGCTCCAAATTGCTCAAAATTTCTGACACTCGATTGGCCACGAACACATTCCACCTGCTTGGATGGCTGTTGATCAATGCAAGCACGACAGTAAAGTCGGTCCAAGCATGAATATTTTTCTTTCCTATGCTCATGACCCCCGCAACTTCAAGAATCAACCTGGCTAGAAGCACGGCACCACACAGTTCTAATCTAGGGATGGACACTTGTTTTACAGGCGCCACTTTTGTCCTAGCCGAAACTAAGGACACTTTAACCTTCCTGTTGGAGTCAAGCACACGGATGTATACAGCCGCCGCGTACGCCACCTTGGACGCATCGCAGAAACCGTGCAACTCAACATGGACGTCATCTGCTTTAGTGCCAACCCATCTTGGTATGCGAATTTCACTTAACTTCAACTGTTCGTCGCGGTAAGTTTGCCATTCCTTTAATATGTTGTCTGGGACAACTTCGTCCCAATCCAACCCTGCTAACCAAAGCTTTTGAATCATCGTTTTTGCTATTATAATGCTTGGTCCCACCCAACCGAGTGGGTCGTAGAGACGAGATATGTCTGAAATAATTTTTCTTTTTGTTACAGGTTGCTGCAGCGTCGGGAGGTTCAACACGTAGCGGAAGGTGTCGTCACTACGGTTCCAGGTAAGTCCCATTATTTTAACTAGCTTATCTTCTTTTATGTTTAAATCTTTAGTCACATCCTTTTCATCTTGGTCTCCATTCATTATTTTTACTAGATCATTGCTATTGCTGTTCCATTTTTGAAGTTCAAACCCAGCTTTGCTTAGTAGTTCAGTCATTGATCTAAACACTTCCACGCCTTCTTCACATGTTTGAACTCCTGTCATTAAATCGTCGACGTAAAAGTCTTTATGAACTTTTTCAGCAACACAGGGATACTCTGCCCCGTGATCCACCGCCACTTGTTGCAGGACCTTGACTGCCAAATATGGAGCGCAAGATGTTCCAAAGGTGACTCGGGTAAATCGATAATGTTTCAACTCAGAATTTTGATCTTCCTTCCAAAGAATTCTTTGGTAATCAGAATCTTCTTTTCCAGTTTTAACCTGCCGATACATCTTAACGATGTCGGCTGACATGCAGATTGGCGAAGACCTCCACTGCATGACGATATGCCTAAGCTCTGGCTGTAAGGTAGGTCCAACCAACAATTGATCATTAAGTGATAGATCATTTCTTCCTTTACAGGACGCGTCGAAAACAACACGGACCTTCGTGGTTTCCTTGTCGCTTCTCACCACGGCGTGATGGAGTAAGTACATAGCTTTTGGATTATCAACTTCTGTCTCTGGCACTACTTCCATGTGACCTAGAGCTACATATTCGTTGATCACTTGTTTGTATTGAGCCTTCAACGTTTCATCTTTGTTTAGCTTGTATTCTAATGACATTAAACGTTTTTCAGCTATCGCTCTTGACGCTGTTACCTGAGGACTTCCATTTTTAAACGGAAGATGTACGACGTACCTACCATCTTTGTCCCTGTGAGTGGTTTCCGTGAAATGTTGCTCACAGCGTTTTTCTTCTTCAGTGTACATCGATTCCTTCGGTTTTTGTATATCAGATTCTAATTCCCAAAATCGTTTGAGCATTTCGTTGTCATTTAAACAACAGTGCATTACGTTGATGTGAGAAGACTCTGTCGTTGCGTTCACTACACCAGATAAAATCCATCCAAATCTGGTTTTTTGTGCAATAAGTGAACCAAGAGGACCTCGTTTCACACCATCCTGCAGTATACGACTGTATACTTCCGCGCCTAATAGAAGGTCAATTCTATTGGGAGTGTAATAATCTGGATCGGCTAACACTAACTCGCTGAGCTCCTGCCACTCTACGGCTTCAATTCTTTTCGACGGAAGAAGTGATGTTATGCTCTTGAGTACGTGTGCCTTCACCACCACTTTTACCTTTGGGTCCGCCCTGGATTGAATTTCAATATTCACCATTGCCTTGGACACCAAACTTTTGTTCCCACCCAGACCTGTAATCTGGTCTGATGTTGTGGTTTTCTTTAAACCTAAATACTGAGCTGTAGACTCAGTGATGAAAGACGCCTGCGACCCCTGGTCTAGGAGCGCTCTAATATTGTAACCTTCTCCAGTTTTCGACGTAGCCTTCACAAGTGCAGTGGCAAGTAAAACTTGCTGCTGTGTCTTGCCTGTCGCAAAACAAGAGACCATGAGTGAAGTTGTATTAGCACTCGAAGATGCGCTTGAGGCACCTTCTGATGAAGTTGCAACACACTCACCGTTGCTGACATTAGCTGATTGAGAGCCATCGGGATGTAGTAGTGAATGATGATTCCTCTTACAAATTCGACATCTTAATTTAGTACGGCACTCCTTAGCTGAATGATTACTACCCATGCATTTAAAGCATACATTATTGTCGAGCACGAACTTGCGTCGAGCTTCGACTGTTCCCTTTTGGAAATCCTTACATTGTGTCAACTTGTGACCTTCCTTACAAAATATACATGAAATGTGAGTAACGTGAAGTGATTTTACTTTATTACCATTGGCCTCTAAATCCTGACGTCGTCGGTTTGGTATCCAGAAACTCGATAGCGCGATATCTTTTCGTCAGAAACTGAGTAAATTGTTCGTAAGTGGGTAGTTCATTTGCTAAATTATTGTTCGTTACGCTAAACTCCCATTGACGACGAGTTTCTGAGTCCAACTTGGACGTCAAGATATGGATAATCAGCACATCCCAACTCTTTACATCAATATTTAAATTAGAGAGGGTGGCCAAGCAATCGTTTGTTGTGTCTACAATATCCTTCAGCCCTTTCAGAATCAGAATCAGAATCAGAATAATTTATTGAATAATTGATACAATAATGTTTGGCTAGGTGTAATAGCGCAATAAAGCAAGATCAATTTACCCACATCGGGCATTCAATATTTTCGAGAATGTGGAAATATAAATGGAAATTATTAATAACATCACTGATCCGAACGCAAAATATAATCAAATTGTAATAATAACACATGTTGTAAACCCAAGACTTGAAATAATAGATGCCGTGGTATAGAAAAAAAATTATTAAAAAAATCAAAAAATTAAATGTCAATAAATATCAATCAATTAATAATAGTATTCATAGCTGACTCAACCTTTAAATTATGTTGGTTGAGTAATCTATGCAATACTTGATGACAAATATGCGACTTATTGTTGTAGCGGTCTTCTAATAGTGCCCAACATCTAGTATAGTTAGCTTCAGTTATGGGGATATTGCTCAGTAGCTGCTCTGCCTCGCCCGTGAGGTACCCTTTTAAATACAACAATTTCTGAACGTTATCTAGGTCTACGTTATTGTGCACCAGTGAATTAAAAAGATCTCGAAAGGTATTCCATTCGGAGTACTTCCCGGAAAACTTTGGAATGTTTACTTGTGGCAACTTGACATTACTGCTGGATTTTGCTTGCATCGGTTCAGATGCCGGGCTAACGCTTCCCTTTATGGCTGCCAGCGCTGTCATAAGTTCGCAATTGTAATCTAAGTAAATTTCTTCCCCTTGGTCGAACATATCATTTTTAAAGTACTTTGTATCCTGAACACTTTTACTTGAGGTCGTTGAGCGCATCAACTCGCTATGACCTGAACGAAATTCAACCCATACTTGTTCTAACAATTCCAATCTACTATCCAAATACTCTTTCGTAATTCGGGACTTAGAGTTCTTTTTAAAGTTAGTTTTATGCTTTACAATTCGGTTATACAATTCTTCTTGACAGTTAATAATTGCCTTAACATTGGCTTCGGTATCAACAGACGATTCCATTATTGAAACTCTAATGTTTAACGTTTAACAAACAATAAACCTTTATAACACAAAATTATTATTCGCAAGAAATTACAAGTCTATAGAACCCTTTCGCACCAACCATTAACATAAAGAATAGGTTTCCCGAAGTATCTTAACAAAATAATCACACAAAGTAGAATTTTACAAGTTTGATTTTTTACAGAATTTTTCTAAGTCCCTTATGGTATAAACCGAAAAATTTTACAAGTGTTTGGAACCTTGTCGCAATCAATTTTGAGAGAAATTGGCCGTAGGTTCCCCGTATTTCCACTTTTGGGCAAACTATTCTAAGTCCTAAATTTAACATGCACACACTACTAAATTTTTAAAGTTAATATTTTCTTGAGAATAAAGTTCACTTTTAACCAATAATTCAAAGTACTCACGATTTTATTTTCACTCACTATGATCATGATGATGATCCAATCCTTTGATGCAAATGACATTGACAACCGTCATTTGATGTTCCTTCACGCTAGGCACCATTGCCAGCGTGACGTCGTTACTGGGTCTCAGTTTCGACGTCTAGACAGCGTCACTCCCGGCACCGTCTACCTTTGCTGGGTCTCAGCTCCACCTTCGCCTGTCGCGGAGTTCCACTCCCGCGACCAATTCCTGACAACTCCTCAGTTGTCTCGAAGAACGACCGAGATGATCCACACGGCACTGTATCACCCTTCACACTGTATTGAAGAACAACTTGTGTTCCGCACTGCACTGCAATGGCGAACTGTACCGCACGGTCACGACCGTACTCCGTGCTGGCTTGCGTTCGCGACGGCGATCCACCGTCCGCAAGCACCGTAGACTAAAACCTGTGGTTCGTAGTTAATTATACGAATCCGACCTCTGAAGGACCATGTACGATCTCTGCACGAAGCTAGAGTTCGCTTGGCTCGAGGAGGTACTTTTTAAGGATTGTGTCAAAATAAGAACACCGTGTTAAATTTCCCCAACATTCTCGGCATTTATTAATGTAAGGTTCTTACTGACCTAAACATCTAGGAGAATGTCACCACCGCGTGCTAACTTTTCTTGTGGTGCCATCTAGTTTAGTTTTCGGAACTAACTACTAGTATGGGTTAACTACGTTACAAAATAAAATGCTTCTACAGTTACATTAAATTTAATCTATCATCTCGTCAACAAACCGTTGAGGAGGTTTACGAACTCTTTTAGGCCGTTCTAGTTTGGGTGATGAAGCTGAGTCTGTAGGCTTATTAGTATTTCTTGGCACATTGGGGGGGAGACGCTGGCGGTGACAACACAGGCGTACGACGGTTATCGTTAAAACAAGTTCTAGGTTGTCGTTCGCTTATCGCTATGCCTTTGGGACTTAAACCTGAGGCCACTGGCGCTGCTACCTCCGGCATCACCGGCCGGCCGACCGCGCCCTCTGGGCTCTCGTCATTAACCGGGCACACAAGTGAACTACGGGGGCGTCGGCGAGCGTTACCCTGTGGTTGTTCGGCTATCACAGGTAACTCATATCTATGCCTTAATTGATCGACATGTCTGTGCACCTCGGTTCCATATTTTGACCTAACTGTATAATCTGTGCTACCTAGTTTTCTCTCGACTTGCCCTGCTACCCACCTGTCTGGTCCTCGATAGTCCCTATACCACACCGTCGCATCCGGTCCCATCTCACGACGCGCGCCGCCCGCCGCCTCCTCACTGCGAGCCTGTCGCGCCTGTACGCGCATCTCTCTGTCCGGTTTAAGGATGTCTAGCCTCATACGCAAATGCCTACCCTGTAAAATTTTAGCTGGGCTTTCTCCGGTCGTGTAGTGTTCGGTATTTCTGTATGTTAGCAAATACCTACACAATGCCGTATCCGGATCTAATTTTTGCATGAGGGCTTTTTTTATGACACGCTTACATATCTTTACCGCATTTTCTGCGGCCCCATTCGATGCGGGGTGGTAGGGTGCTGAGAACATTTGCTCGATGCCATTATTACTCAGGAAAGCTTTAAATTCTGCGCTTGCAAAAACCGATCCGTTGTCGCTTACGACTTGCCTCGGAAGACCAAACCTAAACCAAATGTTTCTCAACACCGCTATTACCGCTTGCGATGACGTCCGCCTCATATTTATGGCCTCAATCCATTTGGAACAAGAATCTACTAATATTAAATAATTTAAGCCAGATATTGGTCCCAAAAAATCATTATGCAGGCGGGACCAGGGTCGGTGAGGATACGGCCACGAGCACGGCGCGTGGTGGTTCGGCGCCTCGGCCAGCGCGGCGCAAACCTCGCACGCGCGGCACACGTCCTGAACTGCTTCGTCGATCCCTGGCCACCATACGTAACTCCGAGCTAGCGCTTTAGTTTTCACTATTCCCATGTGGGAATCGTGAAGTTCCTTTAGCACTTGATTTCTACAAGTAGCAGGTATTATTACCCTGTGCCCCCATAAAATACACCCTAGTTCGACGTATAATTCATTTTTACGATTAAAGTACGGTTTGAGTTCTTTAATTTCTACTTCCGATGGCCACCCATCCTGGATATAACTTATAATACAACTCAAAATCGGATCAGCACAAGTTTCTTTTTTTAAAGTCCTATAATCTAAAAGAAGAGCGTCCGTCGCGAAATGTAAGTATGTTTGTTCAGGTAATTCTTCTTCATGCGCGTTAGCCGCTTCTTTGTACGTTTTTATTAAACGTGATAGTACATCTGCCGAATTTTGATCAGTGCGTGAGCGCGTAGCCCATAAAAACAATTAAAATAATTTTTAAGATCGTTTATTGTACATGCCACTCGGTCACAGATAGAAGAGAGAAAGGGCGGCCAAAAACCATAGACTATAAAAAATACATTCACTAATTTTTCATGCAGAGAGTATATATGTTTTATGTTCCTAACATAAACTGGCGGGGCCAAATTAAGCAAATAAATATTTAATTTTTAACAATTTTTTGGTTTTATTATTTTACAACATTTTATTAAGCATTAAGGCCATCAACAAAGCAGCCCACTGCCAAATTTAAATATAATTATGTTGTGTACTTATGTCTGAATGTGCATTCTATGAATCATTATCATCATAGATTGGCAGTACAGCTACCTTATTAATGGCTCTTCGGTGAGTGCCCCCTGAGGAAGTCCTTATCTCCACAACTCTAACCCGACCATCTGCTCCAGGGAACAACTGTACAACTCGGGCTAAAGGCCAATGTAATGGTGATGTTTTCTCATCAGCTAATAACACCAAATCACTAATACTGATGTTATTGTTACTTTGGTGCCACTTAGGACGCTTTAGTAGCTGAGACAAATATGACTTTTGCCAGGACTTCCAGAAGTCTTGTTGGACTTTGGTACATTTCTTCCAAAATTTTAATGAATTTATGTTTGCAGAAGTAAGATCTGGCTCAGGAGGCTGGTTTAGAGGACCACCACATACAAAATGGGCTGGTGTTAAATAAGAAAAATCATTGACATCATTTGTTAATGGTGTTAAGGGTCTTGAATTTAGAATTCCTTCTATCTGTACCATTATTGTGTTAAATTGCTCATATGTGAGAGAGAGGTCTCCCACAACTCGTTTGAAATGATATTTAAAACTTTTCACAGAAGCCTCCCACAGGCCTCCAAAAGTCGGACTGTAGCTAGGGATGAATTTAAAGTCAATACCCTTTATTGTACAAAAATTTAATACACCATCTTTGTGCATTTGAGACTTATTCAATAAGTACAGCTGCCGCAACTGATTATTAGCGCCTTTATACGTTGAAGCATTGTCACAGTATACTGTACTAGGCATCCCTCTCCTAGCGCAAAATCTTTTAAATGCTGCTAGGAAGCATTCCGTAGTTAAGTCAGAAACCAACTCTAAATGCAAAAATTTGCTTGAAAAACACACAAGCACCAGAACATATGCCTTAGTTACAATTGATCTACGGATAGAAGACTGCCTCACCTTAAAAAAGCCACAATAATCAATCCCGACCTTGTTAAAAATTCTATCTTGGTTTACACGGGCATGAGGTAATGACCCCATTAACTGAGAGGCTCTTTCTGCCCTAAACTTAAAGCAGGTAGTACATTTGTGTATAACTTTCTTTATTTCTCTCACTGCACCCACAATATAAAATTTTTGAATGAGTCCAGCAAGTGTTAATTTTAAACCAGAATGCAATAAAGACAAGTGCTCATTACGAATGATGAGAGTAGTAAGATGACATCTGCAGGGCAAAATTGTTGGATACCTCTGATTATATGGAACATTGGCATTTTGTAGTCGTCCTGCTACTCTCATAACTCCAAAATTGTCCAAAAATGGATTGAGTGACTTGAGATTTGTCTTTATTGATAATCGTTTCTGTATACATTTTATTTCATCAGCAAAGTGCATTCGCTGAACATATTTAATTAAACATGTCATAGAATCTCTAATTTCACCAACAGTTAATGCTTCTACATTACGTTTATCTTTATTGACCTTACAATTTTTTATAAATCTGAGCACATATGCATATACTCTTTGTAATTTTACAACAGATGATATATTTGAAATTAACAATAAATCTTGTTGCACACTGCAATTGACAATCTCAACATCATTCTTTTCGGGGTCTATCACTGTATTTATTGCTAATACCTTGGGTACAAAGTTTACATCATGAATTTCTCTGGGGCCTTGCCACCAAATGTTACAAGAAGACAACTGAGTAGGGTTTAACCCTCTTGACAACACATCAGCTGCATTATTTTGGCTGGTGACATGGAACCACTCATATTTGCTAGTAAGATCATTGATTGTGTTGACTCTATTTTGGATATATTGTGGACTTTTCATACTCTTTAGCCAATAAAGTACAATTTGGGAATCTGTAAACAGATATTTATGCCTGACATTTGCATCTTTAAATATAGAATCTATTTTATGGAATAATTTGGCAAGGAGAACCGCACCATTTAATTCAAGCCTAGGGATAGTCAACTTGGTGCTACAAGGAGCAATTCTGGATTTGCTGCAGACTAAGGACACATGCACTTCCTTTCCATGAATAGCTCTTATATAAACACAGCAACCATATGCCGTTTCAGATGCATCACAGTAGCCCACCAAGTCAACATGATCTGCATTACAAATTTTTAAATTTCTGCTTACTATTATTGGCTCCATGTTAATTAAATCCACAAAGAAGTTGTTCCATGACACCAACAGTTCACCACTGAGCGGGGAATTCCAATCTAAATGTGCCTTCCACAAACGTTGCATATACTCTTTTGCACGAGATACAATAGGCCCAGCGAGTCCCAATGGGTCAAAGAAAGACCCTATACAACTCAAGACGGTTAGTTTAGTCCATTGTGAAGGAATGTTCCCTGACGGTTTACATATTTTAAAATTATCAGTTGCCATATCCAAATATAAACCTAATGCCTTCAATACCGCGCCATGATTGAATTCATGAGTTTTATTAAACACTTGTTTTTCAGGTGGAATATTATTCAGAACATGTTGATTGTTTGAGCTCCATTTATGAAGTTCAAAGCTGCCTTGCCTCAACAAATTAATCAATTGGTTACATACCTCCTTTAATAGCTCCACGCTGCTAGCTCCGAAGATGCAGTCATCCACATACGTGTTATTAAATAACACACTTGCCGCCATAGGATACTGTGATTCATACCTCCCAGCCAGTTCCACCAGGCACCGTGTCGCAAGGAAACTAGAGCTTCTCACTCCGTATGTGACGGTCTGCAGCTGTAAGCACATTAAAGGATCATTGATATTGTTTCTCCACAGTATATTTTGTAAATGATTTTGGGAGGGATCAGTTTTGATTTGTCTATACATTTGACGAATGTCGCACAACGCTATAACTTCAAACGATCGGAACAAAACAAGTATGTCAAATAAACTGTTTTGGACTACTGGGCCGTTCCATAAGACATCATTAAGACTCAAGTTTGATTTTGTTTTAGCGCTGGCATCAAATACCACCCTTAATTTAGTTGTTGTGCTATCTTCCCTCAGAACTGGATGATGCGGCATGAAATAATATCGGTCAATATCTACTGATGATATGTCAATAACCTTGGCATGACCCAAATCAATGTATTCTTGGATGAAATTTGAGTAAGATTCCTTTAGTTTAGAATCTTTACTGAATCTTTTATTTAAATTGTTAAGTCGTTGCAATGCTATGTCAAATGATTCGCCTAACCTTAACTCTTCAATGGGTACCTTTAGTGGCAGCTGTACCTGAAATCGATTATTAATAAACTGTACCGATTTTTTAAATTCGGCTTCGCAGACATCTTGCTTTAATGTTTCCTCCTTATGTATTTCGGGTGTATGTTGTTCGTCCCAAAATTTTTGAAGGAGGAGGTCTACATCTTCATTTAAATTTGTGACAGCATGCAAAACAATATTTTTATTTTCAATATTCGAGAGACAAATATTGTCTCTATTGATTTTTCCAGAGAGCACATAACCGAATTTAGTTGATAACAAGCACAAACTGCCCTCACATAAATCAATTTTGTCTGCAAGCATTATTTTAAAGAATACTTCAGAAGAGAGCAGAAATGATATTTGGCTTGGTATATTAAATTCATCGTCGGCCAGTTCAATATTGTCTGGTAAATTAATATTTTTTATATCAAATTTGTTCTGAGGCAGAAAGGAAGTAATGTTGTCTACAACAGAAAAAAGTGCATTGCAATTGTAGTTATCATGCAATGAATTAAGACTTATATTTGCACCCTTGGTGAGTAATTTCTCTTTTTGACCAAGGGCGGATATTTTGACCTCATGTTTGAATGTGGGAAAGGCAAGTTTGCACATTAGATCGGAGGTGATGAAATTAGTTTGGCTCCCACTATCTAACAGACCTTTAGCTACAATGTATGAACCATCTTGACTTAAAATCTTAACCTTAACAGTAGGTAATAACACTTCAGTGGAGTTTGCACTGCTTTGACAGCTTAAAGTTTTATTTACTGCTTGTTCTTCATGAAGCACAGAGTTATGATCTTTGCCTTTGCATATACTGCATTTGAAAAAGTACTTGCATTTGTTATTGTGAAAATTAAGGCAAATTTTGCATAATTTATTTTTGTTTACAAAGTCAAGCTTTTCCTTAACACTCAATGATTGAAACTTTTTGCATGCATACAGCTTGTGATCACTTGCTTCACAAAATCTGCATGAGGAGACTACAGGGGATATACTGGCATGATTAGCTACCTGAAGAGATTTAGAGGACTTACCTTCAGCTTGGTGACTTTCTTCGAAGGTCAGCGCACGCCTTTCCACAAACTCAAAAAATTCCTTGAGGGTTGGCAGCTCATCTTGATTTCTATCAGTAAAGTAAGCTCTGCAAGAGTAGGAGTCAAGCTTTCTTATGAGTACTGTCACAATCACCATGTCCCAATATTCCACCCTTTGCCCGAGCCCCTGAAGAGCACCTAGTTGCTGTCGCGCTTGGGAAACTAACCGCCTCAAGTTTTGAGCTGTACCCCTCGATATTGGCTGTATATCAAGTAGCAAATTCATGTGATGTGTTATCAATATACACTTATTATCATATCTATTCTTAAGTAAACTTAAAGCTTGAACATAAGATTCATTTACTAACGGTAGACCTTCAATTAATATGAGCGCATCACCTTTGAGATATTTTCTTAGATAGAATAACTTTTGCACTGGAGCTAAATTTGTATCACTTCCTATCACCGCTGAGAACATATCACTGAACGCCTTGAACTCCACGACACTTTGACCATCGAACGTCGGCACATCTAGCTGTGGTAACTTCGTTGTCATGACATTTTGTCGAACGACTTTCGCGTCTGGCGAGCTCCCCAAGGGCGCTGTAGTACTGCTTATCACGCGTTGAAGTTCGCTGATCGTTTTAAGGCATAATTCTTCGACTTCATCGTCAACTAAATCGACATCTTCACATTTATTTTGCAAAATAAGCTGGTTCTCTCGGCATAATATGAGTGAATCTTAAAGAGTTTTCACGCGCAGGGCTATAGCCGCTGTGTCAATTAGAACTTGCCGTTGCTGCTCACTCGTGAACTTTACAGCGCGCGTTATCTGTCCCTTGAATTGGCCAATTTGCGCCTTCAGCCGGCGCATTTGCAATGAAGTATCTTCTTCCGTCATGCTGGCTGTCAATAAAGCCTTCGTGCTATTTCTTGATAAGATAATAAATGCTTTTCTAACCGTAGTTACAATAAACTTGTTCGCGATAACTCGCAAAATGTATTGCGTTATGCTCGTGTGGCGTGCGAAATGGCCGCCGTAACTGCGTAGTACCCCACGCGGCCCACGCGGCACCAAAAACTGCTATGTCGGCACGCACTTTTGACTTTTGATCACTGATCAACCACACTACAGCAATCGAGGAAATATCCCTAGTTTCGGCACCAGCTTTATGAGCGCGTAGCCCATAAAAACAATTAAAATAATTTTTAAGATCGTTTATTGTACATGCCACTCGGTCACAGATAGAAGAGAGAAAGGGCGGTCAAAAAATACATTCACTAATTTTTCATGCAGAGAGTATATATGTTTTATGTTCCTAACAGTGCGAACATATTCGATTTTGAAATCGTATGCCGATAATTTGATCGCCCAGCGTTGTAATCTACTCGCTGCTGTACTTGGAATTCCCGTGTTAGGCCCGAAAATACTTACTAAGGGCTTATGATCCGTACGCAATGTAAATTTTCGCCCGTATAAGTATTGGTGAAACTTGTCGACTGCGAAAATAATAACCAACGCTTCTTTATGTATTTGACTATAATGCCTCTCGGCGGCGGTGAGAGCCCGCGACGCGTACGCCACAACCCGCTCGCGGGCGCCCGGCGCGCGCTGCGCCAGTATAGCGCCGGCGCCGTGCGCGCTCGCGTCACACGTCACTATTGTTTCCAGGGACATGTCGTAATGCGCGAGTACGTCCGTGCCACATAGCAGTTTTTTTATCTGCTCAAATGCAGTATTGTGGTTTGTACCCCATATGAAATGATTCCCTTTTTTAAGCAATTCGTATAGTGGACTCAAATACGTACTCATGTTTTTTATGAACTTGCCATAAAAGTTCACCATGCCTAAAAACGATTTGAGCTCGGTAACATTGCTGGGGGGTGGCATTGAAACGATAGGTTCTATTTTGTCTTTATCTACTTCTACTCCGTCTTTACTTACTATCAATCCCAAGTATTTAACTTCGTTCGAGAGGAACTCACATTTATTTCGCTTAATTTTTAATCCGTTACACTCTAAAATATTTAGTACTTTCTCTATTGTTTCTAAATGACTTTTTAAATCGCTATTCTTTATTAAAATGTCATCGTAAAATATTAAGGTGTTAGGCACGTGTTTAAACAGATTAGACATGAATTTTTGAAAAATTCCTGGGCTAGATGAAAGGCCGTAAACCAGACGCTTATATTTAAACAAACCACGATGAGTATTGATTACTGTGTAGTCTCTAGACTGCTCATCTAATTCAAGTTGGTTATAGGCTTGGGATAGATCTAATTTTGTAAACCAAACCTGACCCGAAAGCTCACTAAATAGGTCATCTACCTTTGGAACCGGGTATCTGTCTACCATTAAAGCACGATTGAGCGTTACCTTGTAGTCGGCACAAATCCTAATGCCACCGTCCGCCTTCCGCGCTAACCAAAGGGGTCGCCCAGTCGGAGCGGTCAACCGGCTCGATGACGCCGGCGGCCAGCATGTCGTCCAGCTCGGCGTCCACGCGGTCCCGCAGCGCGTACGGCAGCGCGCCCTCTCGCACACAAAGGCTCACATTGCTGCCGTTGTACCGCCCCAATGTGCCATCAAACAGAGGTTTATGCCTGGAAATGATCGAATTTACAATATCAGTTTTATTAAAATCTTTGTTAATACAATTAACACTTAGTTTCGGTATTTCTATGCTTAATTCTGCTAGCCATTGTCGTCCCAGTAAGTTGGTGGTTCCGTTATCAAAAATGTATAAGTCTAGCTTTTTACACTGATTATTATATTTAACCTCAGTTTCAATGTAACCTACCGGGTTTACAATTGAGCCATCATAAAAACTCAAATTCATTCGGCAAGGTTTTATCACTAGATTATTAAAATACTTATTGTATGTACTTTTACTTATACAAGACAAGGGGGCTCCCGTGTCTAATTCCATGTCTAACATAGTGTTATTAACTGTCATTGTAATACGCACCGGTTTATACTTTGCTAACGACATTTGATACATAGGTTCATCAAAATCATCTTCGCTGTTATCTTCGTAACCTTCCGTGTTGTCATGAAGTTGTGTCTCACTGCAGTAAGGCACCGCTGCCGGTGGCGCCTGCCCGGCGCCGTCCCCGGCCAAGTCCCCGTCGTATGTCCCGACGTCACCATCACCTGACTCCTGCACCCAGTAGGTACCGGGTGGTGGCCCGTGCGAGCGCCCCCCGCGCCGACCGCGGAAAAACCGGCCCCCGCTGCTCATCGCGTTGCCTCCGCGTAGGGCTTGTAATTCGAATATTCGAATGTTCGAATAGTGCGAATATTCGGTCTTTTTCACTATTCGAATAATCAGGGAGGTAAAGTTCGAATATTCGAATAATTTTCAATTAACCTTGAAAGTAAGCTAAATGGAGTAAAAAATGACAGACAGCACTCTACAGTCAATAAGCGACGCGACAACGAGAATCAGAATGCGAATAGCATTATGTGATAGAGGTGGAAAAGGAAAGTACCTACCACCGGCCAAGTCTCGATTGAATCGAAGGCTTTTTCATAATACACAGATGCTAGGCATAACGGCTGATTAAACTCTTTGGTCTTCTGTATTACCTGGCGTAGCGTATGGATGTGGTCTATGGTGCTAAAGCCTTTCCGGAAACTGGCTTGTTCGGGAGGCTAGAATTCATCAAACCTACGTGCGAGACGATTCGTAATGACTCTCGAAAACAGCTTATACACATGACTATAGAGCGAGATGGGCCTTTATTTCTTCAATACGGTGATATCACCTTTTTTTTGATGAAGGGCGACACCACACTCTTGTGCCACGCCTCTGGCGTTGTACCTTCAAGGATGGCAGAATTAAATAACTTTTGGAGGACTATATATAAGTACCGATCTATCACTTGCTCTCAGAAGTTCGGTCGTAACTCCATCCCTTAGAGTATACATAAGCAAACCTCCATCCCCACCTGGCGCCTTGTTGTTTTAAGCTATTTGAGGGCCATTCTAATCTCGTAAAAACTGATGATATCTTCAGTATAGTGTCGGACTAAGTTGACTCTGATGTCCTGAGCTGTGTTAGTAGTGTGATTACGTGTCGAGGTGTATAACTGTCCATGGAAGTTCTCGATCTCTCTCAGAATCTCAGGCTTGGATGAAATGACACTACCTTTCTCGGTCCTTAGTTTTGTTATTTGGCTTTGCCCAATAGACGTATCCTTTGCGAACATTTTAGAGCCTTGGTTCCGCTCAATTACGGCCTCAATACGTGAAGTACTAAAGCAAGAAAATGCAAGTCGTGTCGCATGGAACTTCAGATTTGTCTATTGAGTTCACCGTAGGCTACCATTACAACTGAAAACTGCAGTTTCATTTCGCTCCAGTCTGCCATTCAAGAGTTTGTTCTGATAGTTTCTGCGTCTTTTTTCGGCGTTGGGTCTTAAAGAGCGTGGCTCAACAGCTTGGCTGGGCTTGAACAGCTTGGACAGTTTCCACCAACCCGTTGTTCAACTCGTCCACTGTGTTGTATTCGGCTAGGCACTGGAAGGTACTTTGGAGTTCCAGCTGAAAGCCTACAGGGTTTTGGATTTGGACGGTGCATAGACTTCACCAGTGTGACGTGACATTTCGGGAGGCTGCAGTTCATCAGACCAAGAGGCGATTCGTAAAGACTCTAGAAAACCACTTTTACCATGAAATCTGTGGCTCTATAATAATAATAATATAATGGCTCAAGAGCGAGATGTTGTAGTTCTATCCACAATTCTACATCTGTCGCTTTGTTGTTTTATTAATTTATTTGCGGCCATTCTAATCTCGTACAGGCTGATACTCAGGATATCTTCGATATTGTGTAAGACTAACTTGGCTCTGGTGTTCTGAGTTATATTTGTAGTGGAATTACGTATCGAGGTCTATGTACGAGCTGTCCATGGAAGTTCTCGACCTCCCTCAGAATTTGAGGCTTGGGTGAAATTATTGCCATTTCCGGTCTTCAGTTTTGTCATTTGGTTTTTCCTAATATACTTCTAAACACTTTAGAGCCTTCCGCTCAATTGTGGCAGTGAAGTATTAATAGCACGCAAATCAGGCCTCATGCAACTCCATATTGGTCTATTACGAAGTTTATGCAGTATGATTCTGTAATAATTCAAAATATTCGAATAATATTCGAATTATTCGAATACTTCCTGAAAAAAAAACCGAATATTCGAATAACAAAAATGTTCGAATAATTACAAGCCTACCTCCGCGCGATGATTGTTCCCCGCGATGATTATAATAATTACCCGTCACCTCCGCCGATCCCGCGGACCGTCTTGCTGGACTGGAGCCACCCATTAGCCTTCTACGACACATTCTTCTCAGGTGGCCTGTTTGTTGACAATAACTGCACTGGTATTCTTTATATTTGCATTCCCATTTCTTATGTTTAATATCCCCGCATACCGAACATGCATTCAACTGTAACTTATTTACGCCTTCGGTAAATCCTGCTATCTCACTATTATTCCGTTCCACAGCGCAAGCATCTCTTTCTGCAGCTTCGAGGGTGGTTGCTAATATGACAGCTTTCGAGTAATCTAAATTCTCTTCTGCAAACAATCGTTGCCTAGTAAATTCACTTTTTAGACCACACACAAACTGATCTCTCAAATTATCATTAAGTACGGTTTGAAAATTGCAAAATCTTGATAATTTTTTAAGTTCGGCAACGTACTCTGCAATGGGCTCGCCGGCCAACTGTCTTCGCTGTCGGAATCTGTACCTCTCTGCCATCTCTGAGGGCTTGGGTTGCAGATAGGGCTTGTAATTATTCGAACATTTTAGATATTCGAATATTCGGTTTTTTTTCAGGAAGTATTCGAATAATTCGAATACTATTCGAATATTTTGAATTATTACAGAATCATACTGCATAAACTTCGTAATAGACCAATCTGGAGTTGCATGAGGCCTGATTTGCGTGCTATTAATACTTCACTGCCACAATTGAGCGGAAGGCTCTAAAGTGTTTAGAAGTATATTAGGAAAAACCAAATGACAAAACTGAAGACCGGAAATGGCAGTAATTTCACCCAAGCCTCAAATTCTGAGGGAGGTCGAGAACTTCCATGGACAGCTCGCACATAGACCTCGATACGTAATTCCACTACAAACATAACTCAGAACACCAGAGCCAAGTTAGTCTTACACAATATCGAAGATATCCGAAGATATGAGCATCAGCCTGTACGAGATTAGAATGGCCCGCAAATAAATTAATAAAACAACAAAGCGACAGATGTAGAATTGTGGATAGAACTACAACATCTCGCTCTTGAGCCATTATATTATTATTATTACAAAGCCACAGATTTCATGGTAAAAGTGGTTATCTAGAGTCTTTACGAATCGCCTCTTGGTCTGATGAACTGCAGCCTCCCGAAATGTCACGTCACACTGGTGAAGTCTATGCACCGTCCAAATCCAAAACCCTGAAGGCTTTCAGCTGGAACTCCAAAGTACCTTCCAGTGCCTAGCCGAATACAACACAGTGGACGAGTTGAACAACGGGTTGGTGGAAACTGTCCAAGCTGTTCAAGCTCAGCCAAGCTGTTGAGCCACGCTCTTCAAGACCCAACGCCGAAAAAAGACTCAGAAACTATCAGAACAAACTCTTGAGTGGCAGACTGGAGCGAAATGAAACTGCAGTTTTCAGTTGTAATGGTAGCCTACGGTGAACTCAATAGACAAATCTGAAGTTCCATGCGACACGACTTGCATTTTCTTGCTTTAGTACTTCACGTATTGAGGCCGTAATTGAGCGGAACCAAGGCTCTAAAATATTCGCAAAGGATACGTCTATTGGGCAAAGCCAAATAACAAAACTGAGGACCGAGAAAGGTAGTGTCATTTCATCCAAGCCTGAGATTCTGAGAGAGATCGAGAACTTCCATGGACAGTTATACACCTCGACACGTAATCACACTACTAACACAGCTCAGGACATCAGAGTCAACTTAGTCCGACACTATACCGAAGATATCATCAGCCTATACGAGATTAGAATGGCCCTCAAATAGCTTAAAACAACAAGGCGCCAGGTGGGGATGGAGGTTTGCTTATGTATACTCTAAGGGATGGAGTTACGACCGAACTTCTGAGAGCAAGTGATAGATCGGTACTTATAGTCCTCCAAAAGTTATTTAATTCTGTCATCCTTGAAGGTACAACGCCAGAGGCGTGGCACAAGAGTGTGGTGTCGCTCTTCATCAAAAAAAGGTGATATCAGCGTATTGAAGAAATAAAGGCCCATCTCGCTCTTGAGTCATGTGTATAAGCTATTTTCGAGAGTCATTACGAATCGTCTCGCACGCAGGTTTGATGAATTCTAGCCTCCCGAACAAGCTGGTTTCCGGAAAGGCTTTAGCACCATAGACCACATCCATACGCTACGCCAGGTACAGAAGACCAAAGAGTTTAATCGGCCGTTATGCCTAGCATCTGTGGATTATGAAAAAGCCTGATTCAATCGAGACTTGATCGGTGGTAGGTACTTTCCTTTTCCACCTCTATCACATAATGCTATTCGCATTCTGATTCTCGTTGTCGCGTCGCTTATTGACTGTAGAGTGCTGTCTGTCATTTTTTACTCCATTTAGTTTACTTTCAAGGTTAATTAAAAATTATTCGAATATTCGAACTTTACCTCCCTGATTATTCGAATAGTGAAAATGACCGAATATTCGCACTATTCGAACATTCGAATATTCGAATTACAAGCCCTAGTTGCAGATGATCTTGAAGTATACTCACAGCTTTTTTATAACTTAATTCCGATGGTTTCTGCGGGCTCGCCAAACTAGATAAAAGCTCGTATGTTTCTTCGCCCATTAGCGATATAAGGGTAGGTAGTTTCACATCATCACTTATTTTGTTTGCCATGAAATACATTTCCATTCGCTCGATATACGCCAACCAATTCCCGGTTTTCATGTTAAATTCACGAATTTGGCCGATAGACATTGTTTATTTTTACTTATTGCACTATATAACTCCAAATTCTCCGCGATCGCCACTGATAAATAAGAGACGTGCTTCCAGGTAAACGTTTAATGCCAGACTGGCCCTACTTACATAATCTTAACAATATGTAACACTCTTTTAATGCAAATAATTCAACCCAACGTGACGCGGTATCATCTATGATAAAGATCCATCTTTCGCCATTGGAGCCTTTTGGCAAAGGGCCAAATAAATCAATAGAAAGTACTTCAAATCGCTGTGTATTTGCAGTTGACTGTAGTAGCCCTGCGGGTTTCTGATTTGAAGGCTTGTTATCTTTGACATTCCAAGCAGGTTTTGATATATTTTGATAACATCTTTTATCAACGTCTTCCAGAAAAAGATTTTTTCAATTCGTTTTGTAGTTCGATCTATTCCATAATGGCCACTCGTAGGAGAATCGTGAAATTCTCGTAGTACATTAGTTACCTCATGTCGAGGAACCACCAATTTGGCATTTTCTTCTTCTTGATTGGGAGTGAAACGATACAGCACTCCTTTATCAACAAGGTATCCTCTCTTTGACCATTGTATATAATTTTCAGTCTCGGTTTTTCCTTCAAGAGTCATAATTATTGATTCAAGAGTTTCATCTTTCATCTGTTCTTCTCTAATATTCTTCTCACCCCGTTTTGGAAAATCCATTTCAATTAGACATTTCGCAAGCTTCATTACTATCATGGTAATGTGGTCTTGAAAGATTATCTGCTACATTTGTGTTTGCTACAGTTGCCAGGGGCGTATTTAATTTCGAATTCGTAAGGTTGCAGCTATAATGCCCAACGGGCTAGTCGACCCGTCGGAGATTTTAAATTCAGAAGCCATTTTAGAGGTTGATGGTCGGTAATTGTCAGAAACTTTGTTCCTTCTATGTACCCTCTAAATTTTGTTATAGCCCATACAATGGCTAAAGCTTCTTTTTCAGTTACCGTGTAATTGCGCTCAGCTGATGTAAGCAGGCGACTGGCGTATTCTATAGGGTGTTCATGTTCACCCTCCCCCTGCAGCAAAGCTGCACCAATGGCGTAATTACTGGCGTCTGTTTTAATTATATACGGTAAGTTATAGTCAACTTGTCCCCCCCGCACCGTCGGTATGAACGGATCGCCTCCGCACTAACTATTCGTTTTAAAATAGTAAAATGTCAGTAAAATCGATTGAAGTTGTGATTCGCGAGTTACAGAAAACAGTGAACACTTTAGTCAGTAAAGTTTCATCCTTGGAGTGTCAAATTAACATCCAAAATGAGATTATTGCAAAACAAAATAAAATTTTAAGTGAAATTGGAAGTCAAAATCAAGAGGGTAATTGCGGAAACAACGCTGGTGAACTTACCCGCAAATCAATTAGTGTGAATGATTCACATGAAGCCGCTGCAGCGCTGCAGCCCGCTAAACGACAGGCGCATATTAAAGCTGCTGCAGCTATCACCACTGGTCGATCTAGCGCCTCGACAAAACGCACCGCTGAAAGCGCACGCACCACCACGACGAAGAGGATTGAAATGAACCGGGCGAGTCCGGTTGACAGTCCGCAAGTTATAATGAAAACTGACCATTCCAACGTAAACATCCAAACCCCATTATGCAGTCATAATATTAATATGGCTGAACAGGTAGTAGGGGTTGGGGTATCAAGGAATGAAAACGACGACTGGCAGACAGTGCAGCCAAAGAAGTTTAAAAAACAAAGACGAGTAATGATTGGAGCGGGGAAGGACGACAGTGAGCTAAAATCGATAGAACAACTCAAATATATTCAGGCCTGGTCTTTCCGTCCGGAAACGACTAGCGATAACGTATTAAATTTTCTAAACAGAATAAAGCCCAGCAATGATTACGCCGTCACAAAGCGGGTAATTAAGACAAACAAACATGCTTCGTTTATAATAGGTATCCCGGAGACGCTTTACGGCGACATTAGCTCACCCTTGGTGTGGCCTACCGGAGTACGATTTGCAGAGTGGTTTCTCATTCGGCCCCGCTTGGCGCGGGGCAGCCAGCGAGACCAGCCGCGTACGGAGCGCGGTGCCGCTAGCGGCAGCGCCGGCACCGCCAGTGCCGCCACCGCGACGCGTTCGGCCTCAGCGTAAATCATATGATTATGAAACTTTAGTTATTTGCCACCAGAACATCGCCTCGCTAGACAAAAAGACACACCGGTTGGAAGTTTTGCTTCAAGACGAACTGCAGTGCGATGTGCTGGCTTTAACGGAGCATTGGTTAAACGAAACTAATTTAAAATGCGTGAATATAGATGGTTATACTTTGGTATCTAATTTTAGTAGAAAAACCGTGTCACACGGTGGATCTTGTTTGTTTATTAAAAATGATGTAAAAGCGATTGAATGTGTATTTCTTACGGAAATGTCGAGTGAAAGATATTGTGAAATCTCCGCTATCGAATTAATCGATTATGACATATTGATTATTTGCGTGTACAGAACTAATCTTATTAGTTCATCTTGTTTTATGACTCATTTGGAACGCCTCCTCGAACGAGCTTGCGAGATTGGTAAGTCTTTTATAGTAGTAGGAGACTTTAATATTGATTGGTTGGGTGATATGTGCTCTGACTTAAAAAAGTTACGAGATCTGCTCTCAGTTCATAATGTAGTGAACGAAGTCGAGTTTCCCACACGGGTGTCGGGCGCGTCGGCGACTTGTCTAGATCACGCTTATAGTAGCATGCCGCGGGGCTCCGTGGTGACCGCACCTGTGGATACCCACCTTAGTGACCACTACGCCGTGCGTGCCAAGCTGTTGTACCGTAAGCGCGTGCCGCCACCGCGCACCCGCCTTGCCAGGGAGTGCACACAGCTGAACCATGTTGCTTTTTGCGATGCGATACTGAGCATCGACTGGGATAATGCATTGATAATACATAATGGGTCCGTGGAGAAACTGGCAATATACATAATTAATGTCATCTACAATAAATATAACACATGCTATCCGTATAAGCTCAAAAATAACAGGAAGCAGACTTGGATCACAGACGATGTCATAGATCTAAAAAATTTGCTTCTTGAGGTGGTTTCATTACAAAAGAAATTCGTAGACTTGGACCTAAACCATTGCATAGATATGATATCGGTAAAATATGACACGGCCGTTCAAGCTAATAAGTTCAGCTACTACGAAAACATAATTGGAAACAGTTCAAATACACATAAGACTATTTGGAACGTCGTTAACAAGGAACGCGGTGCAACCGTTCGTAATACAGCTAGCTTTACGGATATTGCTAAAGACTCTAGCGGTAGGAAGTTTGAGTCGCGGAAGGCGGCCGCCGACGCCATGAATGTTAGGTTCGCTCACGCTGCGGCCGCGTGCGGCGCGCCTCGTGCTTCACTGCCCCAGGTTCGTGCTGCGCTCATGTCTGCGAGCGTTCCTGCTGACTGCTCCATGAGATTAACTAAATTCTCAGCCGCAGAAGTGTACACAATAATAACATCGCGCATACCACGCAAGCCCACTAAAGATATCTACAATATTTCTATGGAAATTCTACACACTGCTGCGGCTCCATTAGCGCCAGTCTTGGCTGCGTTATTTAACCGTTGCATCGACAAAGGTAGCTGCCCGGAGAGCTTAAAATTAAGTAAAATCTCACCGCTTTTTAAAGGCAAAGGCAAGCGCGATGACATAGACGGTTATCGACCGGTGTCGATTATCCCTGCCATTGCCAAAATCTTTGAGAATGGGATAAGTGCTCGTCTGACAAAGTTCCTAGCTGATACTGATGTGTTATCAAATAGACAATACGCATATCGAGCCGGCTGCTCGACGACAGCTTTGACCCGCGAGGTCATTCGAAGAGTGCTCGAGGCTTGTGAGCGGAAGTGTCAAGTCGCGGTTCTTAGCTGCGATCTATCCAAGGCATTCGACGTCGCAGACCATGGCGTTCTCGCTGACAAGCTTCGGCATTACGGTATCGTTGGACGGGCACACTCTTTGTTAACTGATCTCTTAAGAAACAGATCGCAAATAGTAGTCGGTGATGGCAGCGTGACCAAATCCGATTCGCAAGGAACATCAATGGGTGTAGCGCAGGGCTCATCCGTCTCTAACATCCTGTTCTCCTTGCTGATGAATGATTTACCGAATTCGATAACTGCAGGAGAAGTTTATATGTACGCAGATGACGTAGGCGTAGTCGTAAAAGCCCAGTCGGTAGACCTTCTCGAGCAGCGGTTAAATGAGGCAGCCCACCAGGTAGCTCAGTGGTTCAAGTGGAATGGCCTTGTGCTGAATGCAAAAAAGACCTACTTTATTCATTTTTCAATCTCGGGTAGGAAGGCGAGAAGTTTGTCAGTCTCAATTGGTACTACACCGATAGAACAGGCTGAAGTGGTCACGTTCCTCGGCTTCCAAATAGACCGTAGCCTAACGTGGAGCTCGCAAATTGACAAACTTTGCTCCAGGCTAGGTAGTGCGTGCTTCGCCTTGAGTAGACTGTCCCGTGTGGTTTCGGCCGACGTAGTGCGCACCTGCTATTTTGCAACCGTGCACTCGCTTCTCCAGTACGGCGTGGAGCTGTGGGGGTGCGCCGCCGATAGGCTACGCATCTTCAGGATGCAAAAACGTGCTGTGAGAGCGATAGCAAGGGTGTCGCGAATGACGTCGGTGAAACCGTATTTCACCTCCCTAGGGATACTCACCTTGCCTTCCTTAGTGATCCTGCAGATGGCGCTGTTTGTTAGGCAAAACATAGCTCAGTTTAAAACCCGCGCAGATGGTCGAGTGAAACACCTAAATACTCGTGGCGCCGGAAAGCTTGCTACCGTGACGCGTAGACTCGCAAAGTCTGACCGACTGACGCACGTCTTGGGTCCGGCCATATATAATGAGCTACCAGAGCACATAACTTCTGCCCCCAGTTTTTTGGGATTTAAGCGCTGTCGCTTAAAACGTGGCTCGTTGAGAAGGCGTTCTACAATGTCGACGAATTTATAAAATTTGTACATTAATTTTAATTATTTTACAATCAATTTATACATTTTTATAATATTAATTGTTATTTGAATTTTTTTAATTTATTATGTATTATTAATTTATCAATTGACGTCTATTTTACTTATTCATTTTTATTTCATATTATTTTATATCTAGTTAAAACTAGATCCTGACTGACGTGTAATGTATATTATTAAATAAATGATTATTGATTATTGATTATTGCTTGTTTAAGCTCGGGAGCAGTGGTTAGGGCTTTCTTCAAAATTTCGTAAGATTTGGTTGAGCTTTTTCCCATTTCCAGTTTGTATTTTTTTTTGTCAAGTTCGTTAATGGTCTTGCGATTTCAGCAAAATTGTTTATAAAACGACGGTACCAAAATGCAGTCTGCAGGAACGATATAAGCTGTTTCAAGGTCTTTGGTGGTGGTAGTTTGTTTATTGCTTCAACTTTACCGGGATCTGTTTTTATACCCTCCGGGGTTATAATATGCCCTAAGTATTTTATACTCTGGCATCCAAATCGACATTTACTTTTATTTGCTCTTAGCTTATAGTGCCTTAATTTCGTAAATATCTTTCTTAGATTTTCCAGATGTTGTTCAAAACTAGAGCATCTACAGATCAAATCATCCAGATAGGCCATTGATTTTGCTTGTAGTTCAAGGCAAAATTTATCCATTAATCTTTGGAATGTACTAGGCGCATTTCTTAAATCAAACGGCATTCTTTTATAGCGATATGTTCCGAAGGGTGTGACAAATGCTGATTTGTCCATGTCGTTTTCGTTCAATTTAATTTGATAATAGCCTGACTGTAAATCTATTTTTGTCATGTATGGTATTGCTTTGGCTTGATGTAATAAATCGTCTATTCGTGGTAAGGGATATCTATCAGGAATCGTTTTTTCTTTTAACGTCCTGTAATCTATGCATACTCTAATGTCTGATTCCCCTTTTGGTTTGGTATTAAAACAACTAGAGCTGCCCAAGGGCTTTCGCATTCTTCAATAATGTCTTGTTCTAACATTTCCTGAAGCTTTTCTTTTAATTGTTGTTGCCTGATGGGTGATAGTCTATAAGGTTTTAGCGCTACAGGTTTATGGCTGCCAGTGTCTATTTTATGTTCTGCAAATGGAGTAGGATCTCCTTGTTTGCTAAAAATATCATTATATTCCTCAAGTAATGAATCTAATTGTTTTATTTCAGTATCTGTAAGGACTAAGGATTGTGTTATCGGTATATTTAAAATGACAGTCCAAAGAGTATATTTGCATATGGTTTATTGAAATATAATCAACTCGAGGGTCCCTGGGAGCTAGTGGTGGGTCATTGACGCATTTACAGTCGACGCAACGAGACCGTTTATCATCAACGATAGACTAGTTGATTAAACAGTTCAATAATCGACTAGTTTATGTCATAGACGCTTAGACAGGACGTTTAGTTTGTATTATATTTTCATGTGTACGTTAATCATCAATAATTATTGGTAAACGACTAAACGAAACATTTGGTACAGTATAGTCAAAAGAGAATTATTACACGACAATATTTACGAGCGTGATGAAATTAACTCCCCTTCATACTTTTTCCAGGCTTAGGACTGGCAGGTTAATTATTTCAGATAGCTAAGTAACAATACTTAAGAATGTTAAATATTATAAACCTGGCGTATTTAAAAGTTCATTTCATTTTATGTACATAATCAACTTCGTATTTACATTTTTTTTTCTTTGAAACTAAAAGTATTTACATATTTACACACACTCTACAATGTTCACTTTTTATGTTTTACACGTAGTTTTTAAATCTACTAAAAGTATTCACATATTTACACGCTCTTTACAATGTTCACTTTTTATGTTTTTCACGTAGTTTTTAAATCTACTAAAAGTATTTACATATTTACACGCACTTTACAATGTTCACTTTTTATGTTTTACACGTGGTTTTTAAATCTACTAAAAGTATTCACACATTTACACGCACTTTACAATGTTCGCTTTTTATGTTTTACATGTAGTTTTTAAATCTGTCTTCATCTAAATTCACATTTAAGAACATTAATTGTTCTACTTTGTTGGTAGTTAATCTTGTTCTGCGCTGATTTAAAATGAGGCCTGATTTTGAAAACATGCGTTCACAAGGAACGGATGTTGCAACTATGTTACAATTTTGTATATACAGTTTTATTAAATTGGGATACACATGTCGGTGGTTTTTCCACCACAGAAGAGGACTGTTCCACTCTCCGTTGTGATTTTTTCGCGGTAATGTATCATCCGCTAGGTACATATCCACTTCTTTTATGGCTTTGGATAGGGGTGTACCGCTGCATGAGGTTACACTTATGAGGTTGTCAAAAATGTCCCAGGGATTGTAGCCATCCTTTTCTCTTTCTTCTGTCACAGTTGGTGTAGCAGGCGTCTGTTGTTCAGCAATAACAGCGGCAACGAGCTTCTTGACCCGTTCCTTGGTTTTTATAGCCTCGTTTGCGTCGTAAAATGCTTGCATTTTGAAACGGGGGTCCAAAAAAGTGTTAAGAGCAAGCGAGCCGCTTTGTTCCACTCTTTCGAATCTGTTATTCAAGCCTAATTGGAGCTTTAACGCGACGCTACGCACTGAATCTGCTATTTCGGTATTCTGTATAATTTTTTTGCAAGATTCAATCAGGCAACGTACCATGATGATCACAGAACTGCCCGTTAAATATTTTTGACCGCTAATTGCCTTTGTGATTTCTTCGAAAGGCCTTAAAATTTGACAAAGTTGAGCGCAAGTGGTCCAGTTTTCGCTTGATAGGAAGGGTAAATTTTTATCAACAAGCGCCAATGTTGACCGCACTGCTTCTTGCAACTCTACTATTCTTTCAATCATATAAAACACAGAATTCCACCTTGTTTCGATGTGTTGGATGAGGCATTTAGGTTGCAGATTTTGCTGTATTTGGTATTTTGCGAGTCTCTCCGATGATAACGAGCTTCTTTTAAAATGAGCCACTATTTTTTTTATTTTCTCTATCAAAGGCAGTTCAAGTTTTAGAGCGTCATCTACAATCAAATTCAAGGTGTGCGCAAAACACCCAAAATGTTTAATTCCGAGATGTTCTTTGATTCCTTTTACAATATTTGGAGCATTGTCACTTACTGCAAAATTCACTTTTTCTCTTAAATTCCACCTGTTCAAAATGGCATCTAACTCTGATGCGATGTTTAAGGCTGTGTGACTCCCAGGAAAACTACAACAACCCAACAACACAGTCTTAAACTCTAGCTCTTGAGTTATATAGTGGCCTGTGACAGCGACATAACTCTCCATTACTCTCGATGTCCATAAATCCGTGGTTATACAAATCGTCTCTGCATCTTTAGCAACTTGTGTCTTAATGTTTTCTTCGACTTTATTGTAACACTCTTGCAACAAAGATCCGGAAAGAGTTTTCCTGGTCGGTAATTTGTACCCAGGTATCCACCTACAAAACTTTTTGAAAGCTCTTTCCTCTACAATTGAAAAGGGGTGAAACGAATCTACACAGAGGTCGAGTAAATCATTATCAATAACCTTTTTTTGCTCGATGCTAATTTTTTTGTTCACAAATGAATCCATAACTTTTTGTCGTTTAGCTGGCGGCGCCGGCGCTGCTAAAACAGAAGAAGTGCTTGGAACGGGCTCTGCTTCCAAAGCTGGAGTAGCTACTGGAACGGCTTGCAATGCATTGGGTCTGATGTCCTGTTCATTGTGACTGGTTTGTTCATCAGTACTGAACACCGTCAAGTAAACTGCAGTATGTTTCCTCTTTAAATGACTTTTTAAATTTGCAGAAGAAGATTTATAGCTTAGAATATCTTTACATACTTTTTCTTTGCGCTATAGATTCAGCTAAGAATACTAGATGGCGCTGCACCAAACGGAAATGTAAAGCTTATGTTAGGACAGTAAACAATGTTATATTACAGGCCTATGAGGTGCATGATCATGAAAGTTAACAATTCTGGTACACCCCGGGTAGCAGAAATGAAATTAACTTTAGATTTACGTTGCTTAATAGTTAATTTAGTTTAGAAACAAAGTAATATATTTTACATAAGATGTATACATAACCTAATAAAAGTAAAAAGTCTGGCAGATATATTATTATAAAAACGGTTATAATCTATTAATCTGCTGTCACTTATATAATATTTTGTATAAACGTAATATAATTTAGCTAAATGTTATTTATAATAATATAGCTAGCTATAAAGTCAGTTATAAGATTATTTTTTATATATTTTGAGCCACAAACAGTTAAATTTCAGATGGCAAATGGTAACTCTTGCCCTCAGAGGCACTAAACAGTTATGTCTACCTAAATGAAATGCTAGAAAGAGATATTGCAGATGCCAATTTACTAAATTTTTATTTAACTTTTACCAGTAGGTATATTACACGTAGCTTTAAAAGTAGAATTGTTCTTTTCGAAGTGGTGCCATAGAACACTGGTGTTTCTACGAACCGACATTGTTAATTATTAGGTACATAAGTAGTTATGTATTCGTGGTGCAACTATGTTGCATTGTAGCAACGATACGGATACGAAACGAGGTCACATATAATCTAATCTACTAAAGCCAATAATTTATGAAGGCAGTTCTAAAAAGCGCAATAGTTTAAAAGATCCAAATCTAGGAAAAGCACGTAAGACGCATAAAATATGATTTTTATTAGTTTATTTACGACTTTGACTAAAACTCGTAAATTACCCATTGTTCAAGGGATTTGCACGACAATTAGTATACCACATCGATCCGTATAAATACTGGAGCTGCGCTCCAGACATTCATTCGATTCTCTGCCGTCGTAGTGTGCTAATCATTTCGATCCCTAAATTATACCTTGTATTTATAATAAGTTTTAACAAGTATAAATAATCTACTAAACTACAAAAGTGTTTTATATTAAAACAATCTTCAAGTCATCATAAGAGTCCCCGAGTTCAGGTCACGCGACAAAGATCTACAACGAACAAGGAGACCACGCGAGTGGAACACAAATCTGGCGCAGTCGGTGAGGATCTGCAGCGACGCTACAAAAGATAAGTACTCTTCTCCAAACTTGTCGAGACTACGTGATCTACGTAACGTGCCGTCGTGTCCTTTTCAAAGGGCTTATGCAGAGAGAAAGTAGATAAGCTGAACACTGAACTCACGTGACAAAAACTGATTGCTGAAGAAATCATTGCCCACACACGGAATTCAAGGAGAGTCGGATCGGGAGGATCCGTAAGTCCTTGCAATAGGACGTTCCTTCCTTAACAAACCTATTTTCTACCTCAACCCCATCCCCTACCTCATTTTACCTTGTATTTCTTTTCTATTTTTTTGTGTATTGTGTCCTACATTGTATTGTGTATATTTTTGTATGTATTTTGCATTGCTAATTGCATTATTTTAAAGTCGACTATAAAGTTTTAAATCTCGAAGCACAATTCCGAGATAAAAGTCTGTTTAGACTAGTGGGTGAAGACCTCATCCACAATAAAAAAAAAATTTTAAGCGCGCGCAACTTTTTAAAAAATCTCGCAAACAGCGAATATTACTTTTATTAAACGCATAAAGCGAATAAAGCAAGATTTTCAACGGCCTGATCAACCGTAGGTAAAATTTGTGTAAAAAAAAAATTAATAATTATTGTGTTGTGATGAACCGAAATTCCGGCATAGAATGCTTTTATTAAACTATAATCGCTGAATAAATAATAATCCGATTTTGGGTGGATTTACCGTGTTAAGAAAATATTACAAAAGGTTCGCCATAACTTTATATTGTACTGCATTCATTTAGTGTGCTTTGTATGAAGGGAACATTTAATATATTTGAAACAAGCATTTCAATCCGTTTGTTGATAGTATTTCACTATACTCATTTATCAATTGCTAATTGTAGAAGCAATAATTCTAAAAGATTTCCTAAATACTTTCGTGCATATTTAATTATTGTACTTTATTTACCGCGTTTGGATTCTGTTGGAACTTATACAGAATTTAAAAGATTCTAATTGATTGCAAGATGGATTATCTGTCACAAGCAGCGGGACTCGCTCAACGGGAATTACAAAATGTTAGACAACACGTAGCGGAAACAGCCCGGCGTGAAGTTGAGAACGCAACAAGTCATTTAGCAGATAGAGTGGCCCACCATCTTAGTGTACAAGATGAACCGCGTCTTCTCGCACGTCATCACGAAATGCGTACGGAATCTGAAGAGGGCAATAGCAATAGTCCTCCTCCACCGTATATACCTGATGATCTACATTATGTACCTGAAAATATAGTACAAAATGATGTCTCAGCACATAATACTAACCCCGTACCAGCGGATCTATTTAAGTTGATACCCTGTTTTGATGGCAATAGCCAATTGCTAAATTTATTTATCAAAAAATGTGAATACGCGTTATCTTATAATCAAATTCAATTAGAATACGCACTTCAAGTAATAACCAGTAAGCTGACAGGGAAAGCAGCAGTTTTAATTAGTGAAAATGATTACGCTACAGAACATTGGCAATATCTGAAAGATATACTGATCCAACACTTCGGTAACCAAAAAACGGAACAGTGCTTAAATTTGGAATTAGAATCTATGACCATGAAAAATAATGAGACGTATTTAGAATTTTGCAACCGGATTCAATCTGCAAGGAGTAACCTATTTTCAAAACTTGCCGAATTGGATGAACAAACTGTTAGTGCCAAGAAAGCGATATATAATAGCACGGCATTACAAGTATTCATGTATAATTTACCGCACGAATTACTAACAACTGTCAGGTTAAATAAACCAAAAACGTTGGAAGAAGCATTACAAGTAGTTCTAGAGGAAGTTAACTTTGAACAACAGTGTAAACTACGCAATAAAACCAACAAAAACTTTCGTAACAGTGGACAAGCAAATCCACCGCCTCGGGGAGTTGGAAATCCTAATCTAAGTATGTTATTCCCAACAAGAGGACCGAACTCTTATCGTAGAGGTGCAACTAGAAATTTTAATCAGCGTGAAGTACGAGATTCATACCGTCGTGATCAAAATAACCATGATCAAAGTCGTGGACCGATAATACCGAAATATCCGTTCAATCGTGATCAAAATCGTGAACAACAGCATCATCAGAGACCGCAGATACAAAAATATCCCTTTAGACCACCTGTGTTAACAGTAGAACAGTGTACGCCACAGCCAAGACGTAATCGCGTGAATTTCTATACTGCGGATACTAATAGTGTATCACCGATAGAAAGCAGACCAAGCAACTCACTTGCCAATAACGAACTACCGTCAACTTCAGGTCAACACTCAGGAAATTTTCGAGTATCAGCCTCCAAACCCAATTTTCAAAAGTGAATGATAACACAGCTTTACCATATATCAATATTCCAGAAATTAACGCTAAATTTCTTATTGATACGGGTAGCACTCGTTCATTTATGAGTACAAAAATAATGATGAAATATTTTAAAAAATATAAATTATTCGAACCATTTGACGTAGTAAGTACTCATGCAACAAGTCGTCATGACGAAGTGATATATATACCAATATTTAAGATCTTTAAAATAAACTTCCCTCATAAATTTTACATTTACAACATTAACAACTCATTCGACGGATTAATAGGCATTGACCTTCTAAAAAAACTGAATGCCCATATTGACATAAATAATCAACTGTTAACAACACCAGTAGTTAAAATACCCATAAATTATCAAGTTGAATCACCTATTGTGACTGTGAGCTTAAAGCCTCGCACGGAACATAGAGTCAAGATTCCAACTGTGCTCACTAATGGAGAAGGCATAATTGAATTTGTAGAATTTTGTAAAAGTGTAAGAATGCCTAGAGCATTAATATTATGTAAAGATAATTTTGCTGAAACAATAATCCAGAATACAACAGAGGATAATATTACGCTTGACATCGTCAAACCATTTAAAGTTACACGTTTTGACGGAACACTTTGCCAATTGAATTATACAACATCTAACAATGATGACTTACTCTTGAGTAATTTAAATAAATTACGTACCAATCATATGAATGATGAAGAAAGAGATGCCATATCCAGGATATGCTATGAATATAGAGATATTTTCTATCATGAAGAAATTCCTTTAACATTTACGCATGAAATAAAACATCATATTCGAACAGAAAATGATAACCCAATTCATGTAAAACCTTATCGACAGTCACCATCACAGACTTTAGAAATAAAGAACCAAGTTGAAAAGTTACTAAAAGACAATGTAATTAAACCAAGTTTTTCACCATGGAGCGCACCAGTTCATTTAGTGCCAAAAAAGATAGATGCCTCAAATGAACAGAAATATAGGATGGTTATTGATTATAGAAAGTTAAATGAAATAACTACAAACGATAAATATCCACTTCCTAACATTTCTGATATTTTCGATAAGCTAGGAAACAGCACTTATTTTACAACTTTAGATTTAGCCTCTGGCTACCATCAAATTGAAATTTTTGAGCCAGACAGACCGAAAACAGCATTTAGCACTCAATTTGGTCATTTCGAATTTTTGAGAATGCCCTTTGGATTAAAAACAGCACCTGCTACCTTTCAAAGAGCAATGGATAATATTCTCAAAGGATTACAAGGAGTTCATTGTATGATATACCTTGATGACGTCATAATTTTCTCATCAACTTTGAGCGAACACCTACAAAAGTTAGATAAAGTCTTTCAAACACTTAGAAAAGCAAATCTGAAAATCCAATTAGATAAATCTGAAAGAAGGATTAAAACCAAACGAAGATAAAGTTTTTGCAGTTATGAAATACCCTCTACCTAAAACACAAAAGGAAATTAAGTCATTCCTTGGACTTATAGGATACTATAGACGATTTATTCCAGACTTCGCAAAAATCACTAAACCTATGACAAAATATTTAAAGAAAGGTGTAAATTTTAAAGTAACTAATGAATATATAGAAGCATTTGAAACGTGTAAGAGTCTATTAACTAATGCACCACTATTGCAATACCCTGACTTTTCCAAACCATTTGTATTAACTACGGATGAATCAAATATTGCACTAGGAGCAGTTTTATCTCAAGGAACCATAGGAAAAGACAAACCAATTGCTTACGCAAGCAGAACTTTAATAAAATCAGAAGAAAACTATAGTACTATAGAAAAAGAATTATTAGCAGTACTATGGGCCGTAAGACATTTCAGACCTTATTTGTATGGTAAGAAGTTTTTCATATATACAGACCATCGACCACTAGCATGGTTATATTCTCTCAAAGAACCAAATAGTAAATTAACTAGATGGAGACTTAGATTGCAAGAATTCGATTTTGAAATAATATATAAATCAGGAAAACAAAACTCGAATGCGGATGCACTTTCAAGAATTAAAATAAATACATTAACCACAAGTCAACCAGGAACATCATTCCAAAGCAGTTATGACACTGAGGACACTTTAACAGCGTCTGACTCTGAAACAATTAACATAGAAGATCTAGAAAGCGAAAATCTATTATCACCTGTGATACCGATTTTAGATGAAGCAGTAGATCATAAAAATAATCAAATTATTGTACATCAGTGGTACAAAGATGAATTAAAAACAAAAAAGATACCAAATAAAAAACGAAATATTGTAGAAGTCTACACATCCTTAAATTCTGAACTTATAAGAGAATTTTTGAAAAATAATATTGAAAACAAAAAGAAATTTCGATACGCCCAAGCTTAGAGAAACATTTAATAAAATAACTGAAGAACTTTTTGAAAAAGAATCTGTTCAACTAATTGAATGTAGTAAAAGAATAATAATTTTAGATAACGAAGCAGAACAAAAAGATATTGTACTTAAATATCATACCGGAAAAACATGTCACAGAGGAATAAATGAAACTCTTAACAAATTAAAAAGAAATTATTATTGGTCGAAAATGAAAGAAACAATTGCCGCTATCATTAACTCATGTGAACTTTGTAAAAGAATGAAATATGATAGACAACCTTTGAAACCAACTTTACAAATCACTCAAACACAAAGTAAACCATTTGAAGAATTATTTATTGATTTATTTTCAATAGAAAGTAAGCTTTACTTAACAGTCGTTGACGCATTTTCTAAACTAGGACAAGCCATAGAGATCATGAACAGATCAACACCAGAAGTAGTAAAAGCACTTATAAAATACTTTTCATTTTATGGAACACCGAATAGAATAAGCAGCGATTCGGGATCTGAATTTAATAACACATTATTAAAAGAATTACTAACGTTCTATAAAATAGAGTTACATATTGGAACACCAAATAATCCAAATTCTATGGGATTAATAGAAAGATTCCATTCAACCTTAATAGAAATATATAGACTAGCAAAGTACGAACATAAAACAACTGATGCCTCATCAGTAATGTCATACTCTATAATGGCATATAATAACACTATCCATTCAGTCACTAACTTAACTCCTTTTGAAGTAGTATTTGGACATACAGACTCCAATTCTTCTTTTAATGTCGATTTTCAAAGAAACTATATGCAACAACTAGTTAAAGACCATGCAAAACGCACGGCATACTTATATGATTATCTCACTGAAAAATCAAGTGCAAGTAAAGAAAAACGAAGCGACAACTTAAATGAGAGCATAAAATTTAGTGAAGGAGAAACAGTTTATAGTAAACTTGTTAATAAACGTAGAGCTAAGGATACTCCACGTTATGAAAAAGCTATTGTAACTGGTGAATCTTCAAGAAATATATTACCAGTACAAATTAAAAATAGAAACACCACGGTACCAATTAAAAATATAAGGAATCCTCCCAAAAGGCAGAATTGATAAAAATAATTAGAAAAACGGAACGCATCACAACACAACACAAATAAATAATTATTAAAAACAAACAAAGTATGAAACCGGATAAGGAATAATCCGATTAAATAAAAAAAAAACTATCCGCGTGTCTCCCGGACTAAGAATAGGAACTCTCCAGTTAATCTTCTTGGATGTCGTAAGAAGCGACTAAAAGGTTACAAACTATGTAAATCATAGAAATCCGTGTCATACCCGGAATAAGAATAGGATGTCTCCATTAATCTCCGTGGATGTCGTAAAAGCCTGACAATGAGATTTCCAAATTTATATTTTCATATGTATTATAATCACAAAGACACAATCACACAACTAAAACTATCTTATTATAGAAACATATTGTGAATGAATTTAACCATAAGATGTAATCATTAATAAAAAAAAAAGGTAATGGAATTAATTATAAGAAAATGTAATGTATTAATCATAAGAATATGTAATGGATTTAATTATAGTAATCCCTAATATCCTAACCCCTATCCCTAAAAATAAATAAAGAGAAGACTTCACCGAAGACCTTAGACATGCCAAAACAAAGAACGTACCGAAGATAAAGAATTACTTGTCTATGAGCAATACGACGTCCATGACAGTAATAGTCACTCTTGTCAAAGACGTAACTATTGTTTCAAGAGTAGTATTCGAGAGCTACGAAGACTACGAGGAACAACGAAAGCGTACAAGCGCTGCACGAACGTCGACAATGGAGTATAGTTCAAAAGTGACACAAAAGTGAAACAAAAAGTGAATCAAAAGGTGAAACAAAAGGTGTAATTAAAAGGTGAACGTATTCAGAAAGGTGTCTTCTCTCTAGTTTGGATATAAATAAATTAGGATATAATTGTACTAACAATATAATAATTTTGAATAATTGTAATAATTTACTAACAACCATTTTGTAATATGGGATCGTCATGAGCAGTTAAATTGTGATATCTAGAATAGGCATAAAGCTATTAAAATTGTAAATCAACCTTATTTAAACTAACGAAATTTAAATTCTCTTTCACATTATTAATAATGTATAACTTTGAGTAAAATTCGTGTAATAACTTTGTTCTCCCACTAATTTCACTCTTAAGGGGGATGAAGTTATGTATTCGTGGTGCAACTATGTTGCATTGTAGCAACGATACGGATACGAAACGAGGTCACATATAATCTAATCTACTAAAGCCAATAATTTATTAAGGCAGTTCTAAAAAGCGCAATAGTTTAAAAGATCCAAATCTAGGAAAAGCACGTAAGACGCATAAAATATGATTTTTATTAGTTTATTTACGACTTTGACTAAAACTCGTAAATTACCCATTGTTCAAGGGATTTGCACGACAATTAGTATACCACATCGATCCGTATAAATACTGGAGCTGCGCTCCAGACATTCATTCGATTCTCTGCCGTCGTAGTGTGCTAATCATTTCGATCCCTAAATTATACCTTGTATTTATAATAAGTTTTAACAAGTATAAATAATCTACTAAACTACAAAAGTGTTTTATATTAAAACAATCTTCAAGTCATCATAAGAGTCCCCGAGTTCAGGTCACGCGACAAAGATCTACAACGAACAAGGAGACCACGCGAGTGGAATCCAAATCTAAGTACGTACTGGACACTAGATATTTACACTTTAACACTATATTTACACGAAAACCTAATAGAAAGTAGGTACTTATTTATTTAGGTACACAAAAGAGTTCACGATGCAGTTGTTTATTTGCAGTCGCCTTTCGCCAGCGTGCACCCGGAGCGTAACGCGTTTCAAATTAAGAGCTTAACATGCGCCAATGACCTTGAGCGTTGGACACAAAGTTATTAATAAGAGCCACCAGGGGCGCCACACTCGTAGGTTTGACAATGAGCTAGAGTTTGTCAAAGATAAACAATTCCAGATGAAACTCCGTGAAAAATATATCTACCTATTATAATAATATTATGGTGCCCGGTTTATTACTTATATAATATATCTATCTATATTACTTATAATAAAACTGTAACAGGTCCAAATCTGTACATTGAAGATAATGTATAGAATTTTTTTTTGAGTGCTCCATTTTGATGGCCTTGATAGCTCAGTTGGTAATGGCTCTGCCTTCTGAACTATAGGTTGTGGGTTCAATTCCCACCTGGGACAAACATTTGTGTGATGAACATAGATGTTTGTTCTGATGCTGGGTGTTGTATTGTATTCTGTGTATGTATTTACAATCAAAAAAAGTATCTAAGTATACATAAAAAAATATTATTTTGGAGGCTTGCATTAAATAAAATTAAGCAAGATGTTTTTAAAATATATTTTACAAAATACAATCAATCGTAACACTTTTTAAACTTTTGTGACTTTAACTTATATTATTAGGTTGAGGAAAAAGTCTTTTCGCATTATAGTAAGTATGAACTTGTAATAAAATTTCTTTGGCTGTACTATTTGTATCTGGCTGGTTTTATCATTAAAAGTTTAAATTTTAAAGAAGATATTTCCATATTCAAATTAGGAAAATGTGTGATTTTTATTTGTTTTTCGTACTGTGAAGATGAGTGAATCTAATGAAGAAACTCCATACATTTTAAAATTTTACTACAAAAAACATGGACCTAATAAAAAAAGAAGGACGGAGTCCCAATTGATCCCGAACCGAGGTACCCTTAGGAAGTCGGAACACTAATAAGTACAAGCGGACACGCACACACTCACATCATAGGAAGTCTATCGCCTGCCATTACTGCTACGGACGTCGCCCAAGACGCTTAGAAAAAAAATTATAAAATGCTGTCTTGCGTTGCGAAAAGTTGTCGGAATCATAGTAGTTTGATAAAAAAAACTCAAGGGATCACTTTTCACAAGTAAGCTTGTTATTATTCCACTAATTTTTTGCTTTTTCGATAAAATTATTGAGATGCAATCAATACACAAAACCAGCTTAGTGTTGCCAACAATCAAACTTGCAAATTACCCGGAAGTATGGGAGAATGACGAAATTGTGTTCGAATACAAGTTATTCACCTATATTGATCATAATTAGAGAACTGACTATATGCAAATGCATATTTCCATTATGCATATTATGCATGTGTTGGTCTTTTTCAGGTTAATAAATATTTTACCTGTAATGGACCTACTAATCGTGCATATTTCGGCAGGTTTTCTATAACGTAGAAAAAGTAAAGTGTCATGAAATGTATTAATAGATACTTACTTTTACAAATTAAGACGTGTTTTTGACTTTTTTGGTTGGCAAACTGTCAGAAGGGCCATGATTGGTTGATACTTGATAGGTTGGTAGTGTTGGTACCATCAGCCAATCATGGATGGTTCCGCTCGAAGAAAATTGAGTTTGCTGGGGAGTCCAGCCATTACGAAAATGTCGAAAAAGCAGTTAATTCCCGTTGAGCAGCAGTGGCGTCAAGACATATGACACTTACTAGTATTGGAAGTTTGTATAATAAATAACAAATATACATAATGGAAGATGCAAGTTTCATTTCAAAAGTAAAGTAGAAAAATACGAGTGATGTGTTCATAAAACATTTTCAGCAAAAGCCTGGCTATAATTCTTTGTGCGAAATAAACAGTTTTATTGACTGACTAACAGACCCGACCCGGTTAGTTAGTTTTACGCCCTAGCCCTATCCAAAGGAAGAAAGAAATGGGAGAGGAAAAGCCTGAATGGAGGCAGGTGCGCCTCTGTTTACCATCATACATTCATCCTTTTCCCCTATCTTTTTCGCTCTCCCTTCCTCTCCCCTATAGCATAAAGGATAATATGGAGTGGCGTCAACTTCGTTGCTGACGATGTTTTATTGTAGTGTATGGATTACATCGCGCAGGTATAACTGCAAGGACTGCACTGCCGAAGCTCGCCGTACTATCGTACACCATGAAATTACCGCTAGGATTAAAAATTTAGTAATCTTTTGGCAACATCTGACTCTAAGCCTGTACGATAAATAATGCACACCAGCTCTAGGTCATCGTAAAGTAGGTAGGTATCCTATAAGTTGAATCTAATATGGACAGACAGATACACAACAAAATAATCCTATAAGGGTTCCATTTTCATACTGAAACGGAGCAAATATAGCATTAATAGCGTGTAAAAGTATATATATATTTATGTCGTAATAGTTTTTTACAAATTCAAATAGGACTAACCCTGAGGGATGAAAAATAAAATGACATAAGTTATTAAATTTTGACTACTCTGTTACAAGATCGCGTAGCTTTTTGGTCATACAAAAAGTCACACCAACGTCAGATCTTTTTTTTTGGCCGGTTTCGGGTAATTTTCTTCACATGGCAATTTTTTAATCCGTCACACATGTTTAGGTGTCCGCCAGGGCCCAGAAGTATATGACGTCATTCATGGACAACAAAGATAGTGCTATACGTTCGGTACTAAGCAAAAAAAAGATGAACGCAATATCTTTGGTCCTTGTCACCGTTACCGGGTTTTTTATTTGGCTTCGTTTGATCTAAGCCAAACAGGTTAACAATTTTTTTTTAATATTGTGGTTTCTTGTGAAATAATCCAATTGAAATAGTGATTAACGCAATAAATATTTGAGAAATAATGTGTGTGCAGTAGGTGAATGCAGCATTTTATGCAGCAGAAGTCGTACTGAGGCGTAAACATGAAGGAATAATATTTCACAAGTAAGTAGACATTATTTTGTCTATTTTCCCTTTTAGAAGAGTTTATTGTGAAAAATATAAATACAGCGTTACATTTCATGTAATAACAGGTCCTCAGCTTAACAGAAAAACAGCTAAATGATTAATTCATGAATAAAATAACCAAACATACCAAAAAATTTCATTGTCAAGGTACTGCCAGTTTATGCTTTTTAATTTCCCATAAAACCAGCTAGGTACCATGTTGATTTGCAAATAGTTTATAAGTCGGAATAAATCTTATTGTAGGTATAGTAGCTAATTATTTGCTTGATTTCACTTATTTTTTCGATTGTAATTTGTTTTGTGCTTAAATAAATAAATAAAGTAAAATATATCATTTTATATTTAGGGTCAGAGGGGGTAAGTGAAACATACTTGCACATCTGTCCACTTTGTGAATTCTGCTAGGACGCTAATTTTTTACACATAGAAAGCCTTAATCTGAAATGGCAAATGACGGCAATAAATACTTTTCAAGAAAATAATTTCTGAAAATTCAATTTGCATGAATGAAACATCACTTTAAAAATGGTTCACGATTTTGACAGAAACGTTCCGATTCAATATTCTGACGGTAGGTTGACATTGGGGTTTGATTATTTTGTAGGTGACTATATTGACAGTTTTGTTTTTATTATCTGTTATCCGCAATAATTATCCTACTTATATAATAATAGCTGCATAGTATCTTTATAGCACTTTATAAGCGCCGAATCTCCATCTCTTTCTGTGGGTGCCGTTAAGAGCAGACTAAGGAGCTATCCAGAGAATGGGCAGTAGCACTCTCTTTGGAACATTATAATCTTCTGCGATGACAAGCCACTTGCCAAGCGAGGTGATTATGGCAAACCTCTAACCTCTCTATAATCAGCGTCTAAAATGGCGTTTTATGGGCACGCCTGTGTTTAGCACTAGACGTCTTCCAGCTGTTGATGTGAAATACGCGATTTTCGCCCATCGGACATTTACAATGACATTTGTAATGTAGTAGGTATTTGATTATTTTATTACCTGTGTCGTCTGTGACTGCAAATACTAACCGCACATTACGCGCCCTTTCATGCATTTTTTTGTGTAAAAATGTACATAAACACTATTAAATTGCTTCATGGCATCAACCAAGTTGTGTTTTGTAAACTTAGAGATTTCTTTTTATTATATGACCTAGCAGAAAGATTGTGTGACGCGTGTGTTAAGCGAGCATTGAAACCATTTCGCCACATAGCATAGAGCTAAACTGCGTGATTTATTGATTACGATAGGGTTTCACTTAGGTACTCCTTCGTTTCACTTACCCCACCTGACCTTGCATTTTAGTTTTTACAATAAATTTGAAACAATGAACACTGGTAAAACATAATTTTTAGGTATCAAAGTAAATTACTCTATAGATAGAGCTAACGCAATCACCCATTATTTACCCAAAATTTTGGGAGACGTTCTTATTCAGGCAGCACCTCGTGTGGGAGCAAGAAACAACTAGGCGGGCACGCGCTGTAAAATTATACTAGTGGGAATTCTGTAGTGTCCGCCATTGCTGTACGTCAGTTCGATGTCAATCAAAACTCACTCCTGTTTTTTTTTAATTCTATGACAAAAAGGTAAAAATGAAACGCAAGCCGCGAAAAAAAATTGCGATGTTTATGGACCTAGTGCAGTGTCTGTGAGAGTAGCACAAATTTGGTTTAAGCGTTTTCAATCCGGAAATTTTGATGTCAAAGATGCACCTCGCTCTGGTCGCCCTATTACGGATAAAATGGATGCCATTTTTTAAAAAAAGTGGAGCAAGATCGGCATATCAGTAGTTACGACGTAGCTGAAGAACTGGGAATTGACCACAAAACAGTTTTGGCGCATTTGAAAAAAAATGGGTAGGTACACAAAAAAGCTCGATATTTGGGTCCCTCACGAGCTCACTGAAGGAAACCTAATGAACCGTGTACTCATCTGTGATTATTTATTACGACGTAATGAAACCGAACCATTTTTGAAGAAGCTGATAACTGGTGATGGTAACACGTTCAATTTTATAGATCAATAATAAAATTGACGAGACCACTTAAATCAATGTTTTCTCCATACTGTAAACCGAAGAACATTGACCAATACTAACCCTAAACGATCAATAAAATTGATCAATCACAAAGATTGATCAATAAAATGTAACGTGTATGGGGCCTAACGCTAATTTAGTTCGACTGGAACCCTACCCTGCCAAAAGAGTTTAAAATACCTATACTGACCTTCTGTGCTAACGATCTATTATTGTTCCAAATACTTTTACTGACATTAAAGTCACTAAGAACTAATCAAATGGCTCTAAAACCGACTTTTTCGTATAGTCAATACCTATTTATTGGCTGTTTAATTGATAATTTTCATACAAATAAGAAAAACATGTAAAATATTTTATAAAAAACAGCAGCGCGTCCACCCGTTGGCACATGCCGGGGCAGACTAATTCACGCCCCGCCAAGGGCCTCGCCCTTGGCTCGCCGCAAAATAACGCAAAATATTACTAAACAGACTTAATTTTGGCTCTAAAAATAAAATGATCAATTGAGCTTGTATATTTTTAAATTTCCTATCCGAGGGTGTAAAAATATTTAATGACGCAATCTTCCTTTACGCGGCATTGTACACTGTGTGACTGGAAAGGCGTTCTAAAAGTATTTTTTTTATTCATAATGTACCTAGTAATCGAATATTTTGTTCAATTGATAAGTACAGGTGCAGAATGATCTTATTGGTGATATTTTTTTCATATCTGTAGAATTCATAGGTTCTTCAGTATGATTAGTTAAAAAGACGCGTTTGGCCTATGTTAAAGGCTTAAACTAAAAAATAATGTAAACAAACAAAATTTCATCCCAAAAAAATATATTAAACGCAAAAAAAAATGTATCTACGCATATTGAAATAGAATCCACTTTTATCTGGCAATGATTTAAGTGCAAGATGTTAACTAAAAATGTTTCATTATACATTGACGCTTCAATATGTAACGAAAGTTCCATCACATGACGGTCAAGTTCAATGAATTACGCAAAACTCAATCTATCGGCTCGGCCGTTGAGGTGTGGGGCGCGGGTGTAGGTAAGTACCTCAACAACGCGCGGTCGCGTGGCGAAACTGGCGAATAGACCGATTGAATAACTTCGGGCGTTTACGTTCGTAGTCGTACGCGTTTACTATCTCTCTCTTGCTCTCGTTGATGCCACGGACGACCGAACCGATAGCGATGCCGTTCATACGTAAACATGTTTATCAGTAAACTATAAACTAGTCTATTCGTTCACGACAAAGAAACAGTAAAAAAAACTGTTCGTTCATTCAACGCCCACCACTACTGGGAGCTACATCGTTAATTTCACGTGGTACGTGAGGGCGCTTCGGTTTTGGTGGAGAATCCGTTTTTTTGAGCACCCATTTTGGCTTGATTGGCAACGCATTTTCTCCTTTGGGGCTTGATTCTGGTGATGAGACGGGGAGCGGTGAAAGGATACTAAGTTCCTTTGCCCATTTCAAGAAATCTGGCAAACCTTTTTCGTTTTTAATGGCACTGGTTGTTTCCATGAAGTTTATTTTCTTCGCAGCGATCAAAGTATTTTGCATCCTTATGAAATGGTTTTTTTGATTTGGGTTATCAATAAAGAACCATACCCGTTGTGCTAGGTTCAATATTATACCGTTTTCTTCTAAAAAGTCAATTCCTAGTAATGTTCGGTTATCATTGGCATCTGGGAATATAGTGAAAGTAATGGGCAAAGTTCTATTTCAGAGCCCCAAACTTTTATCATCTATTCTAAAACCTAAATATACACTAGAATTCTCTAATGTCCCTACCGAAGATTATTTTCCAGTGCAGTGCTGAAGACTTCCTTTAATTATTATGTAGGAACCCTCTCAGGGCCAACATAGGCTGATTGGTAATGTTAGCGTTTACATACTCTTTGGGTAGTATGGTGAAACAACTCTCTCGGTCATTTCATTACAATATACTTACGTCATAGTGTAAAAGCTGAATTTATGGGTCTTACTTACAAAAACCTCGCTATGTAGTACTTAGCCAACTCCTAATCAATGGTTGAGATTTCCTTACCTATAACCCTGTGCTTAACAAACAGAAAACAATACAAAGAAACAATTATTACGATTATTATCCATGAGGCGAGAAGACGCCAAAAAAAGAGAAAAGAATGGCGGCGCTGCGCGGGATGAGGCGCCGGGGGTTCTCTACCTATATCTAGTCGGCCGGCGCCGGGTACACTTTTCGCAGGTGCGGGGCGAGGAGGGTGGTACCTCAATGGTCGCGTCGGTAGTTCGAACAGGGGGCGCTAGCGTCCCCTCGTCCCCATTGCGTTCCGAGTTACATATTTTATTTAATTGTACTTATTGTTTATCTAAAATACGTTAAGTGATGAATGTTGAAACGAAGACTGAAGTGACGAAACGTATACGATCGTCCAATTGGAGTGATCAGGAGAACGTAATTTGTAGGTACTTGATAAAAGTATCGTAAGTAAAGCAGTAACAATATTAAGTAACTCACTTCTCACAACAAATTATGCTCTTTTTAGAAAGTACTCAGAATGTTGGTGCTAGAAAAAGCTCACATCGTTGAAAACAAAGACACCAGCACCAATGCTAACTCAGCTAAAAAGATTGCTTGGGAGGTGTTGTCGCGGTTGGTTTTGGTTTTCTTGTTTGATTTTGGAAACTGCTTCTTCTTTTTCTTCTAGTGTAGGCAAGTGGTCCGCCCTGGTGTCAGAATTTTCAGGCCGCCCAAAGGCTTCTGACTTGGCTTAACGATTATTGTCTTAATAAGACAACTGCCGGGACCGACGGATTCTGCTTCAATATTGAAGATGCATCATTACAATTTACCTATCTCACCCACTCTCACAAGCGAGACATGACGCAACTTCACAATCAGTGGAGAAATATGAAGAACAAGGAGAAAAAAGTTCGTCTACCGGAGGGCACGTAATATGACTGGTGGAGGACCTCCCCCGCCTAGCCCGGGAACTCATGGAGGCAATACCCCATGAGTTCACAGTTGACACAAACATTTACGATGGTAAATCAAAATCCAAATATATGGTAATGGGGTCCAAGAAACAGGTAGCAGATATTTTGTACAACAACCCTCAAGTATCCATCCTGAATAATAAAATAGATCAAGTCACAGAAGCTCGAAATTTGGGATTGCTGATGGGTAGTCACCTGCATTTTGAGCACCATGTACAAGAAGCTGTACGAAACTGTTTTTATCGATTAAAAGTGCTCTATAGAGCTAGACCTTACCTTAGTGAGGATCTCAGGTTGACACTTTGCGAATCTCTCATACTTTCAAAGCTTAACTATGCGGATGTTGTTTATGGCCCATGTCTCTTGTCACGAACTGAGCGTTTGATCCAAAGAGTTCAGAATGCCTGTGCCCGCTTTTGTTTCAAAGTTCCTTTTCGTGCACATGTGACTCCATTCCTTAATCAGGCAAACTTAATGAAAATGAATGCTCGGAGGCAGCTACACTTTGCAACCTTACTTTTCGGTATTATAAAAAACCAACAGCCAGTATTTGTTCAAAAAACTAATTTGGGCACAAGAACAACGTAGGTATGAAGCCAGGTCAACAGTATTTGTGCTCCGGACGCCGCGGCACAGGTCTGCATCCTTTCGGGGAAGTTTCAGGCTTGTTGCTAGCCAGGTATGGAACGTAATTCCACCGCCATTGCGAAACCTGAAAACAGTGCAAACATTCAGTAGACATTTGAAGTGGCACCTGATGAATGACCAGAAGACATAAATAATAATAACAATAATTAACTTTGCGGTGTTCAGCGGGTGTTTCTTGTAAATGGACTAACTAGAGTATGTATTATGTAGGTAAATAGTATGGGACTTACGTTTGAGTTATGCTCGACTTGATTGGGTGGAAATCCGTTCACTGCCGGACCTTTAGATAACACATAAGTAGTGGAAACCGTCTGGTTACCACACGGTTTCATGTTATTTCGAGTACCTAGCCATTTTTCATCTCATTTCACTTAAACCCCCCTAGATCGTGACAGTTGTTTTTGTTTTAGCTGTTTGACCCCTCTCCAAGCCTTTTCTGTTCTTTGATGATATCAACATAATTATGTAGTTTCTCTGGTAAAACCATTTATATTGTAGAAACCAATTCCTTTTCTGTATCACTGTTCGTATTTGTTACGCTCGTATTGTTGTACTGTATTACTTTTGCTCTGTAGTTCTTGTTGTTTTAGTCTGTTTGCGTGGATCACGGGCACTGAATCGAGGGAATTAGATGGGTTTTACCTTAGGGTTTTCGTAGTAAAAAACGCAAAAGTGGTGTATACTGTGTACGTGGCACCCAAAGAGTATATAATTCACAGAGTATTTTAATATAATTTACTGCGTAACTGGCACCCTGGCATGGGCAGCCATAATCTTAGAGTATATAATTATGTATATAACGCACACACAGAACTCACAGAATTCCCACAAATCTGTGAATGCAAATTGGCATGTCATTGCCAATTTGACAGTGACATCAACTCACCAGTTCACACAGTGTCCGTGGTCTGATAATCAGGGTTGCCAATAAAAATTTCTCAATTCCCCGAAATTCCCCGCTTCTTCATGAATAATTTCCCACAAATAGCCCGAAATGATATTTTTGAAATAAAAACACGGTTTTATACAAAATTTGTTTAATCTTCCTACATACATATTGTTCCGGAGGTCCTCCCGACCCTTGTTCCCGGTAGCTCAGTAAGGGGTGCACACTCACGGTAACACGATAATGTTGTGGGAAAATTTGGGAACTGGTGGTAATGAAACTGTAGGCTTCGGGAACGGGAGTTTATTCTTGCAAATATAACGTACAATTTATAAGTTAAGGCCGGAAAATTCGCTGAAGGGTATATAAGACAACTTGTTCCAACTTGAACTTTTAGAACAGTTAACTGGTATAGTTCTTATGATGATAGTATAACGCTTAAGCTGTTAATTAAGTAAAAATATATTAAAATTTACTGCTCTGCAACTGCGAGGGAAGTACTTTTCCCATTGGCGTCTGTCGGTAGACAAAAATGTCTGGAAAATGAAAAGAATGCGACTATTGTTCTAAACTTGAATTCGAATCTAAATTGTGAATGGCCAATGTTTGATGCAAAAACGAAAGCAGGTGGATAGCTGGAATGATGATGAAGGAGGATGATATCGCCACAATATAACTGCAACTGGGTTGAACCTGTACAATGAATATTTTTTGAGAATTTTGATTGCATTATATTTCTTTATTGATATAGAAGTAGAAACATATTTATTTTGTTTTTGTCTGTCTGTCTATCTGTCCCTTTCAACACGTATCACGCTGGGACAACTAAACGGATTTCGCTGAAAGTACGGTTACTAACAGCAATTTTTTTAGAAAAACATTAAGAATACTTTTAGTCAAAACGACCAAGTGCGCACGAGGTTGCACGAAGCAATAAAGCAAGAGTTTTTTGATTGTTTATTGTTTAAAAGACAGTAAAACACAATTAAAGATGGTAAAATAACTATTCCAATATCTGGCCAAATGACGAAGTTAATTAAATTAATCCTTGTGTCATTTTCATCCATCCGCTGTGCGATAAAACATAGCTGACAACGAAGATGAAGCCACTATACTCTTTCGGCAATAGAAGTGAGGCAGGCGAAGCTAACCGAAAAAAGGTTGGCCTGGACTCTGGATTCCCTGAAATTACCCGATTTTTGTCATTCCCCGCGCTCTCCCCGCACTAACCCTCAATTCCCCGCAAATCGGGGATTTTCCCTGCGATTGACTGCTGATAATATTGCTATAAATTGTTTTTCTCTAATATTTGTTTTTTGTATGTATTATTTGTAGGTATAGTGTTAATTAGAATTCTAGTGTATATTTAGGTTTTAGAATAGAAGTAGGGTATTATTGGGGGTTCTGCCTCACTCTCGCTCCGCTCGACTGATTGAGGCAGAACTAGGGCATGCATTTCGAACCATATTTGCATGTTCTGTAATTTCGAAATTGATACCCTAAGTTTCGAAATTTCGAAACTTACTTTTATTTAAATACGGCTAGTAACCCAACGCAGAAAGAAGATTCGTAAACTCTGAATACAAACTCAGGAAGTTCTGAGACTAATGGCAGGCTGAAATGAAATGAAACTGCGATCTTCAGTTGATATGTCACAGCCTGTGGTGCACTCAATAGACAAATCTGGAGTTCCCTGCGACACGACTTTCGTGCTTTTTGTACATGGGTACTTCACGTATTAAGACCGCAATTGAGCTGAAGCAAGGCTCTAAAGTGTTCGCAAAAGATTCGTCTATATGGTAAAGCTAAATGACAAAATAGAAGACCAAAAATGGCAGTGTTATTATATCCAAGCATGAGATTCTAAGAGAGATCGAGAACTTCAATGAACAGTTAAACACCTCGACACGTAAGCCCGCTACTAACACAACTCAGGACATCAGAGCCAAGTTCGTCTGACACTATACCAAAGATATCCCGGACATCAGCCTGTACGAGATTAGAATGACTTGAGGACAGCTTAAAAACAACGAGGCGCCAGGCGAAGATAGAATTATGACCGAACTGCTGAGAGTGGATGGTAGACTGGTAGACCGGTACTTGTAATCCTCCAGAAGTTATTTAATTCCGTCATCTTTGAAGGTACAACGCCAGAGGCATGGCACAAGAGCGTGGTGGTGCTTGTGGAATACACTGTCACAATACTCACAATCACAATGCACACGCAATACACCTGGGAAATAATAAATAAGATATCGGCTCTAGCGCATACACACTCGTCTTTCCTCTCCGCCCGGTACGTAGTGTTGCCACACTTCGTATCTCTCCCCGCGGCCTGCGCAGTGTATCGCTTGAGACGACAGGGCTAGTATAATACCATATACATAGATAAATATAATACTTACTTATGAGAATATCTATACACTACATCCCTTCCTTATTTTACGTTTAATTATTGATAATACAAGTCAAAACATCAATGACTCCAGCAATCACTTTATTACTTTAATTATTGGGGTTATCCCCAGGGATTTGTCATTCTCCTTTTACTTTTTTAAGATGAACTACGCCATTTGCTGTCCAGTTCCATTGTTACGAACCATTACATATTCGTCATTGTTAACTTCTACCGTGCGTCTCACTGGATCATAATTCGAGCTCAACTTATTATTCTTAGTAAGTTCTTGTCAAGACACTTATTTCCAACTTTTAAGTCGCATTCGATAGCATGTCTGTTCCTACCTGCATATTCCTTTCCTTTCTCCTTTTATTCTTTGTTTCTATCTCTCATTTCTTGATCTTCTGAAATCTCGTGTTTAATTTGCTGAATCATTGTTAAATTGTCGCGAAATTTATGTCGAATGAATGATTCTGCAGGTATCTTATCACATAAGTATTATTGTACATTACCAACTACTCACAAAGAGTCTTAAACTCTTTGCTTGTAAACTGTTTACCATAAAAGAATTTATTTGAAATATTCAACCTGCCCATACCAGTGCCAGCGCTTCTTTTCCGGTTTGAGAATATCGACGTACAGTCACTAAAGAGTCTTGTTACCTAATGCGATAATACTTGGCCCTTCTTTATTTATTTTTACTAACACTGCAACTAAATCATGTTGGTTATACATAGTATCTTAAAGATATTAATTAATGCAGCTTTCAAATCATTGAAAGACTTCTGCTGAGTCTCGCCTTAGTTTTCTCGAATGTCTGCATTCCTTCCAGTTTTTTTTCTTCTTCCGCTTCAATTCGATTGACACCAAGATTGTTTTAAAGCACTCCTAACGATGTTGCAGCTATTCGCCCTAACGAGTTCCTCGTACCATTTTTATAACGTAAAATGTAGTTTTTTTCTGTTTTTCAACCCATATTTATATCAGCATCAAATGATCCCAATAGATTTAGTGGGCTGGGCTTACCTAGACTACAAAAATCTTGTCAGGATTTGGGTTTTGGTTTGTTACCTGAACATTATTTTTCCCATAGCTTTTCAGTTGTCTTCTGGTATTAAATTATGCTTACATCCCGAGTCTATTAACATATCTAAGTTCGTTCCCCCAATATTGCAAGCAACTTTAGCATCACCGTCTGCATAGCGCTCATAGCGAAGCATGACTAACCGTTTCTAACCGATCGGCAAATTTAAGCAACGTTCGCTGCGGTCACTACTTTGATGGATGATCGCTACAGTAAAAAGTGGTATTTAAAACTGAGCGCTACTGTGCTTCGGAGGGCACGTTAAGCCGTCGGTCCCGCCTGTTATCGTAACACAATAGTCGTTAAGCCAAGTCAGCAGCCTTTGGGCGGTCTGAAAATTCTGACGCCAGGGCCGACCACTTGCCTACACGAGAAGAAGATCGTCTATTTTGAAAATGTAGTCAATTTTGTTTGCTGTATTTGTTACATTGGATGTGTCATTGGTTATTGGTCATGTTTTGCCTCTTGCAGGGCATTTAATGTCACGTGATAAGTGTTTCGTACTACCACATCTTCCACATGCTCGATAACCTCCCTAGCATTTGCTTCCGCTACTTTTTTTTTTTCTGACTTGCATTTTTCATTAACCTGATCCTGACCTTTTTGAGTGATCTGGTATGTCTTTTGGAGTTCGTGAATTGACATTTAGTAGCTTGATGCCTCAATCTCACTAAAAAATTCTCAAACTTTTCTTTAGGTTCCTGTTTCAAATGTCTGACAAATGTGTTGCTCATGATGCTTTGCTTTGGAGCAAAGCACTCATCTGGTTTTTGGATAGCGATTTTAAATACGTTCCCCTCAGTAGCGCTGGCTCTTGGTGTTTTATAATATATTTCTTGCAATTCTTTTCTCCCAAAATGCAGTAGATTTGGCCTATTCCTGCTATCAGCGTGTATTTCTACCTTTCTGCCGTCTCTAAATAAATATATAAACTCCTTTCCCATTTTTTTTCCATCAAACAGAGACACCCTACTTTTCCTTCACTTTGTTTTTGTTCCCAGCAACCTTTCGACAAAAGGCGTAATATAATTCCAATGAGGAGTTTATTTAAAAAAGGAAATGGTGTTTTATGTATGACCCAATAGATGGCGCCAGTTGTGGTTTTACCAAAATCTGTCACTGTCACTGCTTCAAGCATAGACCACAGGTTATAGGAAATGTGTCACGATACTGACCGACAACTCTAAACTGTTTCGTCTGTCTCATTTTCGCTGCGCGATAGCTCGGCTTAACCCTGGATCATAATATTAACGTTTATCTGTCTCGCAGTTCTGCCGTACTTCAATTTACTTAAGAAGAATGCACCACTGACTACTTAGGAGACACTACAGACAATGTACTCGTGGTCCACTCAACTGAATTTGACATTTCTTTGTAGGTAGTCTAAGCATTTTCTTATGTTTAAACTACTCTGTGGTTTGAAAGGTTTAAACTATGTACTTACAGCGCCATCCAGAAAAGAAGCGGAACCAGTGTTTTTTTATTTTTTATAAAAAGCCTCATTCAAGCTTTATGATGTCCCGCAATTTAATGCCATAATGATATCCAACAGTGTAATGCCATACAAGGTCCCGAAGTTTAATGCCATACAGGCAAAGACTAACACTTCGCAATTTAATGTCCTTTAACACATCGCAATTTAATGTCATTTTTTGTCTCGCAATTTAATGCCAATTACACATCGCAATTTAATGCCATTTTATGTCTCGCAATTTAATGCCATTTAAGTCTCGCAATTTAATGCCAAACACATCGCAATTTAATGCCACTTATGTCTCGCAATTTAATGCCAATGTGTCGCAATTTAATGCCAATTAACACATCGCAATTTAATGCCGTTTTAAGTCTCGCAATTTAATGCCATTTTAAGTCTCACAGTTTAATGCCACATTGTATACCGCATGGATATACTGCAACTGAATGCCAAATAATATACCGCAATTTAATGCCCAATAATATACCGCAACTTAATGCCAAATAACATACCGCAATGTAATGCCTTAACAATGCACCACAATTTAATGCTAAATAATATACCACAATTTAATGTCATGTAATATACCGCAATTGAATGCCATCTTCAGCCACACAATTAAATGCAATCAATAATCCATTTTATTTAATTTTCTTGTTTTTATTTATTCAAAGTGTTCATAAACACCTAATTAAATAAATAAATAAATATAAATAAATATGTGTGGACATTTCACACAGCACCCTCCAGCCCCAAACCAAGCATAGCCTGTACTATGGGAACCAGACAACCGATCCAACACTTAGACACCTTTTGTTTGTAAATAGATACACAGAACACAATATAACACCCAGACACAGAGCAAACACGGGTGTTCATCACACAAATGTCTGTCCTGAGTGGGAATCAAACCCACAACCCATAGTCCAGAAGGCAGAGCCACTACCAACTGAGCGATCAGGCCAGTCAAATTGTAAAGGAAAATTGTTGGTGACACGACGAGGGTTATGAAGAGGTGGAAAGTGGAAATGAAAGAATTAAATATAACTGCTCACCATTTATCGCGCAACACATTAAAAATAAAAATGCACTGCGCTTCATCGAAGAAATGCCCGAAGCCGTAACGGCTATCCTTAAAAATCATTATGTAGATGATTATATAGATTGTTTTGATAATATTGAAACTGCTCAAAAAACAATGCAAGAAGTTGCTTACATACACGAACAGGGCAATTTTGAGATAAGAAATTGGACGTCGAACGAGCTAACCGTATGTCAAAACGTACATAAAAACTCATTGAGTGAATCGATTGTTAGCTTTGAAAGCGAAGATGAAAAATATGAACGTACACTTGGTCTTTTATGGTACCCAAAGACTGATGCATTCGGATTCAACCTATCACTGAACCGAATCCCTGAAAAGATATTAAAAGGCGAACAAAAACCAACCAAGCGAGAATATCTTAGAATAGTAATGTCTATTTTTGATATATATGGTTTACTTATACCTTTTACAATACAAGCAAAAATAATCATGCAGAATATCTGGAAGTCAAATATAGACTGGAACGATGTCATTAAAGACGAACAATTCAACTCGTTTCAAAATTGGTTACGTCAGTTACAAAAAATTAAAGACATCCGCATCCCAAGATGGCATTTTCATAAGTTAACTGAAAACAATAATCAAGGTGCGACAACTGAAAGTGTTAACCAAACTTTAGAATTACATTTACTGTGTGATGCATCTCCAGCCGCTTACGCAACTGTCGCATATTGGCGCGTAGTTGACAATGAAAAGGTATGCGTATCATTTATCGCTAGTAAAAGCCGCGTCGCACCTATAAAACCCGTATCGGTACCACGGTTGGAGCTACAGGCCGCTGTTTTAGCATGTCGTCTTGCCGATACGATCCGAAAAGAAACGAGACTGATACCTGTAAAATCATATTACTGGAGCGACTCCATGACAGTGTTGCACTGGATTAAAAACGATACCAGAAATTACAAAATATTCGTCGCTAATCGACTCGGTGAAATAGACGAGTTATGTAATCCACGAGAATGGCACTACATCCCCACGAGCTATAATATAGCAGATATAGCAACAAAGAGTAACAACTACGAGCTACACAAAGATTGTGAATGGTTCCGAGGTCCAAGTTTTCTTTATGAGAAAGAAACAAATTGGTCGAAGTTTGTACCTGGAAAAAACAAAGAGACCATTGATGATAAGGTATTGGAAATGATACACAATGTATGCGAAACAGACTATAAAAACATACCCGTACCTGATCCTACGAAGTTTTCGTCGTGGCTACGTTTGCTAAGATGCACAGCTAGAGTACTTATGTTCATCGAAAAATGCAAGAAAAATCGCAAAGCTGAAATAGATGCCGAAATGTTACAACGAGCTGAAAGATTATTATTTCGTTACGCTCAGATGCAATCATTTGCTACAGAAATAAATCTACTGAATAATAACGAACAGATTCAGTCTAACAGCCGCCTACGTACGTTGACGCCATATTTAGATGAGAACGATATTCTTCGAGTAGAAGGGCGTGTAGACATTGCTACGGATATAAGTTTAGATACAAAACGACCTGTAATACTGGATGGACATCACCCGATTGCGAGATTGATAGTTAAATATTACCATGAAAAATCCGCACATGGAAACAATGAAATGATTGTGAACGAGCTAAGACAAAAGTACTGGCTGCTTAACTTGAGACCCACAGTACGGACTGTCGCTTCCAAATGTTTGCTTTGTCGTATACGAAAAGCAACACCGCGTATTCATTTGTTTCAACCATGTGAATATAAAAATTTAAGATAAGAATTAGAGCCTATACAGGGCTAGGTAGGTATCTTAAGGTTTGAAGCGGATATTATTAAAGATAGGCCCACCTACCTACCTTATCACTTTCCATTTAGTACTGCACCATAGGATAACAATGTATTGTGGATAAAGATCTGATCTTTGTCTTGGTAGGTAAATGTTAGGTATCTAGGCACTTAAGCCCAATTGTTTTCTTTTCAATGTATGCACTTTACTTTTGTATATTGGGTTCAACTGCTTTATGTATTTGATAGGCAGGAAGGTTGTATCTATGATGCAATTATTGCAGGTGAATATGTCTTACTTACCTACCTACTTTTTGATATTAGGTATGATTTGATTAAAACTGTTCTGAAAATACTGTGCTGAATGTATAACATTGATTTAGTAGCTAATGTAGGTTATAATATAGCACAGGCAGGTACGCTCTGTTTCTTTTCCTTGTCTTTTGTTTTTATTTTTTGTTCAGTAGATCAAACTAATGTAGGTAATGTAGGGAACTTACCTATTAATATCCAACATAACTTATATTCAGCCTATCAATCTATTTCCACAAATAAACTTACAGTTCCCGTCGTCGCCAATGTGGAATACACTGTCACAATACTCACAATCACAATGCACACGCAATACACCTGGGAAATAATAAATAAGATATCGGCTCTAGCGCATACACACTCGTCTTTCCTCTCCGCCCGGTACGTAGTGTTGCCACACTTCGTATCTCTCCCCGCGGCCTGCGCAGTGTATCGCTTGAGACGACAGGGCTAGTATAATACCATATACATAGATAAATATAATACTTACTTATGAGAATGTCTATACACTACAGTGCTCTTATTCAAAAAAGGTGATAAACCTTACTGAAGAACTATAGGCCCATCTCGCTCTTTAGTCATGTGTACAAGCTGTTTTCGAGAGTCATTACGAACCGTCTTGCGCGCAGGTTCAATGAATTCCAGCCTCTCAACAAGCCAATTTCCGCAAAGGCTTTAGCACCATAAACCAAATCCATACGCTACGCCAGATTATACGGAAGTATACAGTATACGGATTATACAGAAGACCGAAGAGTAAAGGCGACCGTTATGCCTAGCGTTTGTGGACTATGAGAAGCAGCCTTAAATTCTGTCAAGGCTGGAGTCTTTATAGCGATGCCAAATCGACTATAGTTAAATATATTGAAGTGTTGAAGTGTTTGTACAATGTACAGCAAGGCCACTATCTCAGTCCGACTACAGGACCAGAGTAAGGTACAAATCCTATTACAAAGAGGCGTGACCAGGGAGACGTTATTTCTCCGAAGCTGTTCACAATCGCATTGGGGGACGTTTTTAAGCTCTTGGATTGGAAAAGATCTGGCATCAGCATAAATAGCGACGTCACTAACCTTCGTTTTGCCAATGATATAATCATAATGGCGGAGTTGCTCGAGGACCGTCATGCTTAACGACCTCAGTAGAGTTTCCCAACAGGTTGGTCTTTAGATGAACATGGACAAGACGGAAATCATATCTAATGACCATGTTCCGCCTATACCGATAAGTGTGGAAACGACACTCTCGAAGTTGTCGGCATGTCTACGTAGGACAGACTACCCGGTTCGGTAGGTCCAACTTCGACAAAGAGGTTGCACGAAGAATTCAACTTGGCTGGGCAGCGTTTGAGAAGCTTCGACCTATCTTTTCTTCCAAAATACCGCAAAGCCTGAAAACTATCAATCTATTTGTGTAGCCAGTGATGACTTTTGGCACTGAGACGTAATCTCTTATAGTTGTACTTATGAGTAAGCTCAAAGTCGAGCCGCCAGCTACGTATAGAGCTATATGCTCGGAGTTTACTTACGAGATAAGATCTGAAATGAAGAGACCCGCAAGAGAACTAATGTCACCGATATAGCTCTTAGAGTTAGCAAGTTGCAGTGAGCAGGCTACATCGCTCGTAGAAGTGACAGTCTTATCATCAGACCAGACCACTCCTAAAAGTGTCCGAGATATTGCCAAAAATTAAAGTTATTTCATTTAACCCTCGCTGTAATTTCACGTAACGTAGCGTAAACCTCCATAACAGTGCAGACCTTTGTAGATATAGGTAATACGAGACGTGATCCATACGTTAAGATTAAAAATTGTCGACAACGAAGATGAAGCTGCTCCTGCTTTTGCTGTAGGTACTAGGAAAGAGAGACAAAAAGGATGAATGGATGACATTGAAGAGAGGCAGGTGCACCAGCTAGTTACCTAGTAATAATAATTGCAACTCCTAGTTCAATTATTCAATAATTAAAAAGTATAATGTTACTAGGTAACTACTATGTACATTTTTTATACTTTAATGATTCAAGATTAAAGCATAGAGCAAGAAGATAACGCTAGAAGTTCAATTTGTACTAAATGAGATACGTATCATCAGTTTCGAAATTTCGAAATTTCGAAACTCATGACACTAATTTCATAGGCCAATTTCGAAACTGAAAATCTATGAAACTGCACGCCTTAGGCAGAACCCCCAATAATGTGGTAAGAAAAATATTGGGGTTTCTGCATCATTCACTCTAATTCGAATGCTTGATGTAGGACTCCCCAATCATTTGGTAGGATGTTTTTATACCTGAGCTACTAAACTTTATTATTTTTTGATCTACCTAGCCGCGCTAAACTAGCAATATTTTTAGATTCCTATGTTTAGAAATAAAATGTGTTTGATATTGACAGATTGCAGGTATATTGAACGAAAACCACTACATAAATTGTTTAAAAACATTTATTTTCCAAATTCCATTTATACATACAAATAACATTTTTTAAAGCACAAAATGAAGAATGATACACACACTGATAAACATCTACGCATGACATATATTTTTTATCTAAACTTAACAAACTAGGACAGTCATAATCTTCTAAATTAAATATACATGCAATACTGTTTCCGATATTAACAATATCTTCGTCTAATATATTTCTTAACCATTTAACTTTTTCCGATCCTTTCACATAAATATTTTTGTTTTTTAATAGTCCTCTAACATAAAACTTATGATCACTGTACGGTAAAAATCCTTCTTTCCAATATATGTGTCTATTTCTTTCAATCCAACAGACTTGCTTTTTCTCTGTGTTAAATCATTAAATGGGAATGGTGGCTTGAATAGGAAAGTGATCACTTGTAGACCACAATGTACTGCTATTTCTTTCAGAATAAACTCATTATAATCTGTTTTGAATCCTTGTACATCCACAATTGCGTTCATGATAATTTACGCACAATATTACTGAGTGGCTTGTATTCGACAAGTCGATCGTTAACTACAAGGCAGCTGCGCAAGCAGCTGTGTTGTCAGGAATATCTTGAGATGTTTCAATTTCTAAACGCACATCCACTGGTCCAGATTTCAAATTTTCACACTGTCTTGAACAGTCTATTATAAACAAAGGAGCCTTTTCTTTAAATTCGCTAATGCTCAGCAACGGATCGATCGGAAGGTTGTAATAAGACTGACGAAATTTCGTGTATAATTCATATAATATACTGTATTTATTTTCATCAAACTTTATATTTAGTGAATCATATGGGTAATACTGCGAATTTAAAAATAGTGTTACATTTGCTAAATGACAATGATCAAATATTGAACTGTCTTGAGCTTTGTTGTTCTTTCTATTTGTCTGTAAGCCAAATATAACATACCTAGGTTTTTCTAACTGAGAAGCAGTTTTTACAGACCATGAATGTTTTGTTGTTTTAGGCAATAATGGATACTCATATAAGTCCCAATTCCTAAAAGCCATTTGAATGGGTTTGTCTTTCTCTAAGCATTTTAGTAATACAAGCCTTTCTCGATCAGACACTTTTACATGAGGTACTCGCCATTGTACCCTTTGTATATCCATTTGAACGCTATTATCTTTATCAATAATTAAACTGTTTATATGAGTACTTCTGTTAAGTATTAGTTCATGTTTGCAGTTTAAAATTATCCTATTATAATCTTCGGCGAAACCTATAAGTTTGCTAAGTGGAAAAACAATACTAAAAAAGTTATCTTTAACATTGCATCCATTTATATTCCAACCCCATACAGCAGCAACTTTACTTTCTCCATCATTCATAGACACATATGATTTAATCGTCGTAGTGATTCCAGGATTTCTTATACGATCTATCTCCACACCGTTCATCTCATATCGAATGTCTTGAAACAGGAATGAAATAGCGTTGTTAGTGAATTTAACAGGTTTGTTAATAGGTTTTCCTGTAGCATCCTTTCCTGTCACAGTAACACGACCTTCAATGTAAATATAGCTGGCGGAAGGTAAAACGTAAACGTCTTGTTGATTTATTGATATGCGAATTTCATCATTTTCTTTAAAACTGTTATTGTAAGGATTCATCATTAACAGCCTGAAGACGTCCACTGCTGAACATAGGCCTCCCCCAGAGCACGCCACCTTGAGCGGCTGCTCGCCTCCTGCATCCATCGGCTCCCCGCGGCTTTCACCAGGTCGTCGGTCCACCGAGTGGGGGGCCGGCCCACGCTGCGTCTTCCGGTTCGTGGTCGCCACTCGAGAACCTTTCTTCCCCATCGGTTGTCAGTTCTACGAGCGATGTGGCCTGCCCATTGCCACTTCAACTTACTAACTCTAAGAGCTATATCGGTCACTTTAGTTCTCCTGCGGATCTCCTCGTTCCGGAGCTTATCTCGCAGGGAAACACCGAGCATAGCTCGCTCCATAGCTCGCTGCGCGACTTTGAGCTTACTAATGAGGCCAACAGTAAGAGACCATGTCTCAGTTCCATAAGTCATCACTGGCAACACACACTGATTGAAAACTTTCGTTTTCAGGCTCTGCGGTATTTTGGACGAAAAGATAGGACGAAGCTTCCCGAACGCTGCCCAGCCGAGTTGGATTCTTCGCGCCACCTCTTTGTCGAAGTTGGACCTACCTAATTGGACAATCTGTCCTAGGTAGACATACTTGTCGACAACTTCGAGAGTATCGTTCCCAACAATTACCGGTATAGGTGGAACATGAGCATTAGACATGATCTTTGTCTTGTCCATATTCATCTTAAGACCAACCTGCTGGGAGACTCTACTGAGGTCGTTGAGCATGGTGCTAAGGTCCTCGAGCGATTCCGCCATTATGACTATATCATCGGCAAAACGAAGGTTAGTGATGTACTCGCCATTTATGTTGATGCCAGATCTTTTCCACTCCAAGAGCTTGAAAACATCCTCCAATGCGTTTGTGAACAGTTTCGGAGAAATAACGTCTCCCTGTCTCACGCCTCTTTGTAATGGAATTTGTTCCGTACTCTGGTCCTGTAGTCGGACTGACATAGTGGCCTTACTGTACAAACACTTCAAAACTTCGATATACCTATAGTCAATTTGGCATCGCTGCAAGGACTGCAGCACCGCCCAAGTCTCGATTGAATCGAAGGCTTTCTCATAGTCCACAAACGCTAGGCATAACGGCCGATTATACTCTTCGGTCTTCTGTATAATCTGGCGCAGCGTATGGATGTGGTCTATGGTGCTAAAGCCTTTTCGGAAACCGGCTTGTTCGGGAGGCTGGAATTCATCAAACCTGCGTGCGAGACGATTCGTAATGACTCTCGAAAACAGCTTATACACATGACTCAAGAGCGAGATGGGCCTATAGTTCTTCAATAAGGTGTTATCGCCTTTTTTGAAGAAGAGCACCACCACGCTCTTGTGCCATGCCTCTGGCGTTGTACCTTCAAGGATGACAGAATTAAATAACTTCTGGAGGACTAAAAGTACCGGTCTACCACCCGCTCTCAGAAGTTCAGTCGTAATTCCATCTTCACCTGGTGCCTTGTTGTTTTTAAGCTGTTTGAGGGCCATTCTAATCTCGTACAGGCTGACGTCCGGGATATCTTCGGTATAGTGTCGGACTAACTTGGCTCTGATGTCCTGAGCTGTGTTAGTAGCGGGCTTACGTGTCGAGGTGTATAACTGTCCATAGAAGTTCTCGATCTCTCTCTGAATCTCAGGCTTGGATGAAATGATGCTACCATTTTTGGTCTTCAGTTTTGTCATTTGGTGTTGCCCAATAGACGAATCCTTTGCGAACACTTTAGAGCCTTGGTTCCGCTCAATTGCGGCCTCAATACGCGAAGTACTAAGAGCACGCAAGTCGTGTCGCAAGGAACTCCAGATTCGTCTATTGAGTTCACCGTAGGCTGACATATCAACTGAAGACTGCAGCTTCATTTCGCTCCGGTCGGCCATTAGCTCAAGAGTTTTTTCTGAGAGCTTTTGAGTCTTCTTTCGGCGTTGGGTCTTAAAGAATTTCGATCCAACAGCTTGGACAGTTTCCACCAACCCGTCGTTTAGCTCGTACACTGTGTACTGTGTACACTGTGCACATTGTAAGGATTGTATGAGTGAATTTCGTAACTCTCGATAGAGTTATCGAAACGCGGAATATTATATGTAGAATACTCATGTTTTGAATCCCAGAGCTCGTAGAAATTCTTTATTTTTCTTGGTAATTTTTAATTTTTTTTTGGTCTTCGTACGTCTTTGTCTTCTGAGCGTTTGTTTTAGAATAGTGCCTTTTGAATTTGTTTTACATGTTTTATTATTAACGATTTGTTCAAAAACGATCATTTTAATTTCCGCAAATGAAGGCACATCTGAATATTTTCTCCCTCAAAATTTATATGATTCCCGTCCTGGTCAAGCACTTTGACTGTAATTGATGATATTATGCTGTTATTCTTAACAGGAAAATAAACAATAATTTTTGGTTTCTCAATAAACCGGTAACTAGGAGGAACGTTTGGAATAAATTCGTAAATTATATGTGAAGATACGCCGTTAGTGCATGACCCTTGAACTAAATCACATTCGATCCTTATCACTGCCACCGGAAGAATGTTCACTGAGTCAACAGACACATGCCATTTATTCGCTTCTAGCGATTCTTTTCGAGATCCTAATAAATTCCCAATACTATTCATTGGTTCAAAATTGACAAGTTTTGTACAAAATAAAGAACATGTCGAAGTATTGCAATTCGATTCAATATTTAACTCACAATCATTTAAATTATTATTCAAATATCCGCAAATATCTTCTAAATCATAAGAGCCACTTGGAATTTTTATCTGTTTTGTTTTTCTCACCATATACAAATACATTGTTTTCACTAGTTATATTTGGTATGGTATTAAAAACACTGAAGTACAATAAACCACATTCATAACTATCTTCTAAAGTTAAAGGAGGATTAAAAGTGGTTTCCAACACTGATTCATTTCCGGAAAAAGTTAAAGTGATAGACATCGCGTGGTAGCCTGAACTATAATATTCAACAGACTGAACAAAATTTTTTGGAAACATCATATTTATTGACTAAGTACTACATGGCCGGTTGTTCACGCCAAAAATTTTTCAAAAACTGTAAGCATAAATGGCCGCAGTTAAATGTGTTATTTTTCTGATAATTATCATGATTATACAGAATACGATATTTTTTCATATATTCTATGTGTTCTTTTGGTGGTCTTAAATTTCCGTAACTATCAGAGTATTCAACGAAATCGTATATTTTTGCATAGGCTACCCAGTGAGTACCAGGGTTATTTGAACTGTCTAAGTTAATGATTCCACACTCATTATTAAAAGGAGTTTTAGGTAGCTCATCTCTCATATACACACACCTCTAAAATAAGGAATATTTTTGGAATTTTTCATCAAATCTATATTAGTGAGAGCTCTATGAGGTAGCTCATTGCTTAGTTTTTTTTTTTGACAAATATATTCCTAATCCATTTTTGTAGGGTTTCAGACACAAGCCTTTTCCTATAGTTAAGCCTTCCATCTTATCATGTTGACTTTTAAGCGCTGAAAGTAGTTTCTTAGCAGATTTATATACATTGTAGGTTTGCATGATTCCGGAAATTCCTCCAGCTAGACTGACAGTCCCGCAAATATCGGTATCAACGGAAGAACGCCTCCTGATTTAGGTATTGGTATAATTCGTGGTAGTTTTACTGGAAAATCCTTAGATAATTCTTTTGCTGCTGCAAATGCCATTTTTATTGCAATTTTTTTACATTTAGGTTTCATTTTACGAATATAATTTTTAGCATGTGACACAATGCTTTTAAAACTTTTTTTTTAATCCAGCACCTGAACTAACTTTTGTCAACATAGCTTTGTTAACTAAATTAGCAGCAATTTTTTCTCCAATACTAGCGTTATAAGAATTGGCTCGTTTCTTTGCCATTTTTAGTAAAATTATGTCTGCCTTATGTCGATCAGACAATTTAGATGATCTATTGTAGGCTATATCGTGTTTTTTGCAATATTCGTCCAACGGATTGATGCCTCTATCTCCTCGAGCAAGCCTTGCTGCTAATTGGGTTCCAGGACCACAATAGTTGTATCCAGGTAAATGAAGTTCAAATGGTAATTTGTTAATTAAATTATTGAGAAGACTATTCCCTTTCATAACTTCATATAGACTGAGTAGAATACTGAAATATATTATCTTTATAATATATTTGTTTTACTAATCCAACTATTTTCATTGGATGGCAGGCCTAGCCATTTAACAAAACATTTGTTCCCATTTCTTTTCAATACTTTTTCAACAAGATATACGTTTGGATGCTGAGACTTTTGAAGTTCTTCACTATAAAATGCTCCTAGAATAGGACGACGTCTCATATCTTCAATTAAATAAGTGAATGGATTAGTATTTTGGACTTTGACAATTTTGAATATTTCTGTAGACCAATTAGGAGTGTAACCTTTTTCAAACGTTCCTTTATATTTACTGACTCGAACGAAATCGTTGATTTTTAATTTACCTTTTCTTTTACACTTTACATTATGATGAATCTTTGAAGTCTTTCCAACACGAAGTCTTCGTTATTTTGTCCGACTTGCACTGGCGCCAAACCTATTGTTCTATGAGTTGTATGGTTATATTTTTTAACTACTTTATCAAGTAGTCCATCTTTCCACTTATAGTGTCTTATTAAACTGAATTCTTTATAAAGCTTGTTTTTCAAAGTTCTTATAAGCCTTTCTACAATAGGTGCTTTTTTTGTAGAATATGTCGAGTAGTGATTTATTTTATACTGATCTACTAGAGCTTTAAACTTTTATAAAATTCTGTTCCTTGATCAGTTTGTAAGTTTTTAGGAACACGTCCTTTTTGCAATAATGACAAAAACGCTTGTGATACAAGCTCTTTGCTTTTAAATTTAAGTGGGTATGTCCCACGCATACTTCGAAAATGTATCTATAATAGTTAAGATGTATTTATATCCGCGGTTAGCATTTGAAACAGATTGTATATCTATTAAATCAGCTTGCCATAGATCGAAAATGCCTTTCATTACAACATGTCTGCGAGGATAATTAATCCTTGCACATTTATGAATTTCATTTACCACGCTTTCTTTGCTCATTTTTTTATTAGTTTGCTTAAAAAGTTCTTCTAACTTTTCTATTCTTTCACTTAATTCTACAAGTAGTATGTGATTGGTTGAAATTTTATTCATAATATCTAACAATGAGCTATCGACGTAATCTTTTGTGGCACCATCATTGAAATCAATGGGATGTTTAAGATTTTTTAATATCCTATCTTGAACATCTAAATTTCCATCACCTTCTTGTTTTAATAAACAGTCGGTTGGTACAATATTATAAATCTTTTTTTGCTTTTTTAAAACGTGATGTCCGAATTTGTTGACATTCATGTTTGAATGGAACTTTAAGACTAAACAATGATTGCTCGGGTACTACTTTTTTATTCTTTTATGATGCCGGCTTCTTTTAGTTCTTCTATTATGGATACGATTTCATTGTCATGGTTGCTATTTCCCGCATCTTTTGATGCCATCAATAACATAAGCCTCTCAATTAATTCGTTTGGATCATCCCAGTAAATAAAATCTGTATTCTTTTTATAAGTCTTTTTCAGACTTGAAATATTACCCCCATGTTTAATTTGATCAGGTTCAATAAATAATGGTTTAATTATGTTACAGTATTTCATTCCTTTATCACCTTTAATTTGACCACAGTTTTTAAAATCTCTTTTATGAGCATTGGTGTTGTGTAACATATCCTTATAAACTATTTTGTCTGTTTCAGAAACCAAATCAAGATTAGGCTTTTTTTTAAACAGTAGTTCTTTTATTCCAGGAGTAATTTCATAGTTCTTATCTCCAAATGAAACTAAAGATATTTGTGAACCTTTAGAAGTTTCCCCAATAATTTTGAAAGAAATTGGCATGTTTCCCAATAGCAACTTCTTGTTTTCAGTGCGTATTCCAAATGGTACGTTTAATGTATTATTATCCTCAAGTAAATCATCTTTTGCTAACATAGATAGTAAAGGAGTATCTAAACTTGTAACATTTCTCTCTATTTTAGCAGGCGTTGTAAAATTTTCCTCATCTGATTTACATTTAGTTGCTGTGATGTTACTTCCAAGTGAGTTATAATCACTTTCGGAGTTAGCATAAAATATATCGCTTTTATCAGAAGCATTGGAAATTATTGAATCATCAGCTTCATTATCAAAAATTGGGGCGTTTATATCCACTAATTTATTGTTCTTAGATTTAGCAATTACATTTAAAGGACCAGTAAGAGGCTTAAAGACTTTGCTTAGATTATAGTTCATATTGTCTTCTTCACTTTTCATATGTTTTAATTTACTTTTTATAGCTTTGGCTGATAAAAGAATTTGCTGTTTAATTTCTTTTTCCATTTTTTAAATTAGGATTTAATTAATAACAATCGTTATTTTATAATGAAACTACACCATTGAATGCTATGAAACCATTAGTTATTGGTATTTAAATAGATTTACTCGTCTAGAGTTATATATGTATCAAAACCATGTCTGTATCTGCCATTTTTCAAATCACTATCTTTGTTAATTATTAAAAATGTGTGTGGGCCTGTCCATGTACGGGCACATAATTTTTTAAATACAGGCCAATCCATATCTGAATTCACATGTTCATTATAAATATGTTTCAAATTTATATCGTCTTGCTTAAAAATAATTAATAGATTAGCATTATCTCGTATTAACTGTTTAGGTACTTTAGAATACGTTTGAGACAAATAGAAACAGTCTATTTTTTTATGTCGTCCCATACAAAAGTAGTTACGAATATTAACTTGATTTTCACATGCGACATCGTCAAAAATAAAAACAGAATTCGGCAAAGCAGAATTAGGATCGATTACATCTTTGTTGTCATTGAACATAAAAAAATTTACACCTGGAGTATGTCTGAATATTTCATTCAAAAAACAATATTTTGATTGAAATGTTGTTTTTGAGTATAGATATACATTATTAAATTTCAAACCATTTTTATGCAGCAATAAGCTAATCATTACATTGGTTTTTCCACAGTTAGATGGACCACAGATTATGCTACGAATGGTATCAGGAAGTAATATGCTATGTCTGAGGGCGTGAGGGTGAGACGTTACATCTATATTATTAATTTCTAGCGTTGTCGACTGTTTAGTGAACTTCATGGTGTTTGTCTGATGTTATTTTATAGTGCATCCTCATTATATACCTAGATGTAAAAATATTATGTCATTGAAAAAATATTATTAAGGATTTGCACGCGTGCAATTAAAATTCATGTTCTAACTTGTCTTAATTTGGTGTATAGTGTATATATTTATATGCAAATACTTGTAATTGCGCAGCATCGGCAATTCATAGATCTATGAATAGGTAATGGGATGCAGTGTTCTAGCGTTACAACCAAATTTGAAATATGCATGTTCCAACATGTTTTCATTTGGATTCTTATTTAAAGTACAATATTATTTTATTAGAACGCAAACTTTTGAAGCCGGCACCCGCCTTCAGTGAGTCATCACTCATCACTTCTTATAATTGGTAAGTTCCATATTTTTATATTATTTTATATGCTTTATGTTGATGGTTTTTAGGAATAATCGTTACTTGCAGATAAGTTTTATTGCATTTCTTTATCAATTTAGAGTGTGTTCTAAAATTATGTTTTAAGTATACTTGCCTAATTAATATTATTGTTTTGTTACAGAAAATGTCAAACTTTGGAGAAATGAACCCTTTCTTCTACACTCAAGATCTACCAGATCTACCAGATGGTAGATATCTTGAGAAAATAGAACTCAACAAAATCCACGGACAGGCCAGTACCAGCAAAATAACTAATGAGGAACAGGCTGCAAAATCCAAAAAACCACAGAAAAAGCGAAAATGTGTCGCATCTACCTCATCATCAATAACAGCGCATGTGATTCGGCGCACACAGCTTAAAAAAGGACAAAAACTTATAAAAATAAGTGTCTACGAACTGAAAGATCAGGAAGATGAACATTATTATAATAGAGATTGTGAAAATTCTGTAGTGTCTGCGCAATATGTAGTTGAAGAAAATAACAACTATGATGTTATATTGGATGCAACAAATACTTTAATTAGACAAATAGGTCAAAAACTGTATGATTTTGAATAGTTTTTCTAAGATTATTATTTATTTAAAGTACAATATTATTTTATTAGAACGCAAACTTTTGAAGCCGGCACCCGCCTTCAGTGAGTCATCACTCATCACTTCTTATAATTGGTAAGTTCCATATTTTTATATTATTTTATATGCTTTATGTTGATGGTTTTTAGGAATAATCGTTACTTGCAGATCATATTGTGTCAGAGGCCTGTTATTTGCTCGCAACCACAACCTAATCTCTTCACTATAGTAAGCTTTCAGCGGACTCATAAATGTTCTGTCCAATGGTTGAATCTTATGCGTGCGATGGGGTGGCAGTGAAATTATTGTCACATGCTCTCTTCTTGCAATATCAACCACCTCTATGTTTTTTGTGTGACTAAAATGCCCATCTGACAATAACAGCACAGGAGAAGCCTCGGTTGGTCTCACGTATTTGACAAAATGTTCAAACCACTGGGTAAACAAATAGGTTTGAATCCATCCCGAAGGATGAGCTCTACCGATGGAACCAGGAGGAGCACCTCTCATCAGGGCATCTGTCATATTTTTCCGTGGAAAAACGATCATAGGAGGCACAAATATACCTGCTGGGCTCATGCAAGTCACAATAGTTACCAGCGAGCCTCTTTCTGCTGACGACATTGCACCGATCTGTTTTTTTCCACGACGGCCAATGATTTTTGGAATCTTGCTTTGGACCACCGATAGCCCAGTTTCGTCAACATTAAATATTCTGTCTGGTGAGAAGTTTTTCTTTTCATAGACATTCTCCAAGATATCATAGAATTCGTTCATCCGTTCTTTAGTGAATCCACGTGCTCTTGCGAACGAGGTTCCTGATGGCTTCCTCATTGACAACCGATCTTTCTGTCTCTTCAAGAAACCATCTAACCAATACCGGCCAGCTATTTCTTTTTTGAACGGGTTTGGCATATTATTTTTTGTCGCAAGTTGAAAGGCTATTCTACGCATGTCAGTCTTGGTTAAACCGTATAGCGTATCTTCCATTTTTAGAGCATACTCAACCAGGTCATTTTCAAATTTTTCATCAAATACTGGCTTTCGTCCAATTTTTTTGTTTACCAAGACGTCGATAGGTGTGTCCTTTTCATTAACTAATCGAAACAAACTTGCCCTAGGGACATTAAAATTTTTAGACGCTTTTAGGTACCCCATCTTTTTTCCCGGACGGACATCACAGCCGCTTTCATGTCGTCTGTCTAGGCTCCTATCCGGGAGGTGATTGGCAATGGACTGTAAAACGCTGATATTTACATGGATATGAACTTTATTCTACGGATGGTAAACACATGTGCACGAAAACTTATGTGCGGGCGGTGCCATCGAAGGCGCGAGGTGAAGTGAAGAGAACGCGGCACCGCGCGGGTTTGCGGCTGCGGCAACCGGTTCTCGGTCTCGAACATCCTCCCCGGGTTGATAAAATCAAGAGAGAGGAAGCGGGCAGATGTTGTTGAAGGCTCTCAGAATAGTCCCCTTCGTAGTTTTCAGTTGAGCCACCCTGGTGGCACCGTCGCTGCCCGGGAACACACTGACGACGCGTCCTAGGGGCCACAGCATTGGTGGCTGTCCCTTCTCCCTGACAAGTACTAGTGTCCCCTCAGTCAGCTGCCCTGAAGAAGTTGACCATTTGGTTTTATTCTGTAGTAGAGAAACATATTCAAGTTGAAATCGATTCCAAAAGTGTTGTTTAATATGCTCTATTCTGTGGTAGCGCTCCAGTCGGCCAATCTTGACGTCAAGTACCTGTGGATGGGGAACAGACATTAGTGGTCGTCCAATTAAGAAATGAGAAGGAGTTAGGGCTGCGAAATCTAAAGGGTCAGAGGAAAGTGGGGTAAGAGGACGAGAATTTAAGACCGCCTCTATTTGAGTCAAGCAAGTGGCCATCTCTTCGTAAGTGAAATGAGCAAGCTGAAGTAATCTTTTTAATGATGCTTTGCAGAACGAACGGCTGCCTCAGCAATACCATTAAAGTGCGGTGAGTAGGGAGGAACAAAACTAAACTCGATGCCTTTTTGAGTGACCTCATGAACAAGATTTGAGTCTTGTAAAAATCGCTGTAACTCGTTGCAAGTACCTACAAATGTGGTAGCATTATCTGACATGATGCTTTGGGGCTTGCCACGACGAGCCACGAAACGATTTAAGGCCGCCATATATGCCTCTTTCGTCAGGTCTGTAACGAGCTCAAGATGCACGGCTTTGACTGCAAGACAAACAAATATACACAGGTAAGATTTTATAAGCTTACATCCCCCCCCCCTACCCTTCCGGTCAGCTATGAATACGGGCCCAGCATAATCGACGCTACAGTTCAGGAAAGGAAACTCTAACTTTGTTCTAGAAATGGGAAGTTGGCCCATTATAGGTTGCATGTTTTGACATCTGTACCTAAAACATTTTACACACTGTTTGACTATAGCTTTTGATAGATTTCTACCTCCTTAAGGCCAGTAATTTTGCCTGATGTGTGCTAATAATAACTGCGGGCCGGCGTGTAGCATTTTGACGTGTTCTCTTCGAAATAAGGATTTGGTAATATGATGTTTACTGCACAGCAGGATAGGGTGCTTAGCGCTATAATCGTAGGGGGAGTTGTCAAGTCTGCCGCCCACACGTATGAGACCATCAGTGTCTAAGAAGGGACTTAGAGATACAAGTCTATTTTTACGCGGCAGGGACTTTCCTGATTGAAGTAAAGGTTGTTCCTCTTTGAACATTTCTGATTGAACATTTTTAATGATTAGATTATAGGAATCGTTAAGTTCGTTATTTGAAAGAGGACCTTGTATTTTATTTGTTTTAATTTTAGAATTATAAATAAATCTTTTTATGTAGGCTAAGACTCTTTGTAAACGATTAAAATCTGAATACTTATGAATAAGTGATGAAATTAGTGATTGATTGCATGATTGCGATTGATGATGATTCTGATTGTCAGTGGTGGTAGCATGAGATAAAACGATCTCAGGCAGATCCCGTTTCGCGTTATCATTCGGCACTGTAGGCCAGTATTTTTCGTCTTTTGATAAAAAGCTAGGGCCTGACCACCACAAAGAACAATTGCCTATGATATCAGCCTTCAGCCCGCGGGAAACAAGGTCTGCAGGATTTTCTTTTGACGGTACGTAGTTCCACGCATGGCCTATAGTGCTTTCCTGTATTTCATCAACGCGATTACGTACAAAAGGCTTTAATAAGTTTGGTGCCATCCGCAACCAACATAGCACGATAGTTGAATCACTCCAAAATTGACACTTACTGATTGGCACAATTAGGGAACTCACAACTTTAGTACACAGTATTGCTCCTAACAAAGCTGCACAGAGCTCTAACCGTGGTATTGTTGTAGGCTTTATAGGTGCCACGCGATTTTTAGAGACCAGAAGTTGAACTGTGATTAAACCATTTCTATCTATCGAACGTGCGTATATTGCAGCTCCGTATGCTCGCTCTGACGCATCTGTAAAAACATGAATTTCATAGACTGCAGAGTCGCTTAATACTCACCGGGAGATTTTTAGGGTGTTCAGACATGGGAGAACTTCGTCAAATGACATCCAGAGGTCACGTAAATCCTTGGGCACCTCATCATCCCAGTCACAGTTAGCAACCCACAACCTTTGCATGATTATCTTGGCTTGAACGACACATAATCCAACAAGGCCTAATGGGTCAAAAATCTGACTTATTACTGACAAGATATGTCGCTTTGTAACTTTGTTGTTTAACTCAATGTTGATTGAAAATCCTAAGACATCAGAATTGCATACCCAGTGCAATCTTAATGTCTTTGAAGACATATTGTGTTGAGTTTCTGAAAAATTCAAACTGTCACAGTTTTCTGAAGCACCTGAAACTTGTACTAAAATCTGTTTGCTTTTAGATTTCCACTTACGAAGATGGAAATTTGCCGAACATAAAATAGATTTAACTTCGTTAGCTACCTTAACCACATCCGAAACATTGGTACCACCACTCAGATAATCGTCTACATAGAAATCATGTTGGAGTGATCTCTTCACGTCTTTGTCAGATGTTTCATTTGCAAGACTCACCAAACATTTGGTTGCTAGGTACGGTGCGGAAGCCGTACCGTAGGTTACGGTTGAGCTTGTAGATTTTTAATGGTACGTTAGGGTTGTCTCGAAAAATGATTTGTTGCAAAGAACGTTGCGAAGGAGTGAGTGAAATAGCCTTATACATCTTTTCTATATCTGCACATATTATATATTTGTGTTGACGAAAGCGAAGTAATATAGACAGCAAGTCGTCTTGCACAGTAGGGCCTACCATTTGTATTTCATTGAGTGAAATTCGACTACTAGTGGTGGCTGACCCATCAAAAACTGTCCTAAATTTCATAGTCGTCTGAGTTTCCTTAACAACGCCGTGATGAGGTAAAAAATATTCAACTTCATTACCTGAATGAGGCTTACATGAGGATGTCTTCTCAGTCATATGGCCCAAACGCTCATATTCATGCATGAAGCCAACGTATTTTTCTTTAAACGCAGGATCTCGATGAAAACGACGCTCCACAGATAAGAAACGAAATTTGGCCATGTTATAAGATTCACCTAGAACACAAGGATCAGTTTTTAGAGGCATTGTCACCACAAACCCATTTTCGTCACGAGTAGTGTTTTGAAAGAAGTTTTCTTCACAAGCACGGTCTTCTAGGGACAGTGTGTGCTTAGAGGAAACAGAGTCCAGCTCCCAAAATCTATTTAGGTTAGCGTCGAGTTCGGTCAATGCAAAGTTGCAAGTTTGCGACTGTTTAGCAGAGCGTGGATGTAATGGAAGAGCCACTGGGCCTGAAACTATCCAACCGAGCTGAGTCTCACATAATTTGGGATTGTTTTTACCTAGACTGATAGAATTACTGCCTAAAACATTCCAAAAAACTTCGGCGCCAACTAGAATGTCGATGCCTGATGAGGCATAAAAGGTTGGGTCAGCCAGGTGTAACCCTGCCGGTATGGGAAGGGCGGTGATATCGATGGGCAGTGCAAGCAGACTTTTATTGATTACAGGCAAAATAAAGCAATTTATTTTTGCCTTAAAATTGCTATTATTAGACTCAATCGTGAGATTGCAAGACTGTGTACTAATTGATGTTTGGTTATTAATACCAGTAGTGTATTATTGGGCATTCTGGCTCAACCTACGATTCCTCCAGGCTCATTCTTCGCCTTCCGTCTCTTCAGTTGATCCAGCAATGCCCAATAATACTAATAAAATTTACTTGAATGAAACGGAAATGCAACGTTCAAAAAACCCTAATGCTCAATAACTTATGAGCGTTTTGTGATTCCGTTCATTAAACAGAAACTTGTGTTAAGTTACAAAATAAACATTATACAATAAATATTTCAAATTAAACAACATATTACATGGTGTTAAAAGTATAATCTAACGACTTTAAAAAACATGTTTCGACACATTGGGCATTTATTATTTAAAGATAAAGCACACTTAGCACAGCTTACAGCATGACCACAAGGTAAAAAACACATACATAATTCTTCAAGTAAACATATTTTACACTGCATTTTATCGTTTTCTTTGATTTCATGACTGCTCATTTGTTCACTCAATGTTTCATGGCTTTGATATTGGTTCAAATTGTTTTCGTCTACAAGACTTTTTATAAATTCTTTCCCTTTTACAAAAATAACGTACGGGCAATATTGAAAAAAACGAGCATGTTCACTCCATGCTTCATCTCCCGGATTCCAATCTTTAAGACCACCATCGCAAAAGTAGCAGATTACTTTATCACTGAGCCCAGTATAAAAAAATCCTGCATCAGCCAAATCTATAGGCTGCTGAGTTAGTCCTGGAGGCCAACAGTTAAAACTTTTCAATCGGTTTGATTGAAGAGCATAATGAGGATGAATAGGCTTCTTTAATTCCATACTAGGAATAAAAAATATATGTTAGCAGCGAAACACCGATTCCTGACTCGCTCTTCTATCGACTGAGTTGAGTTGTCAAATTCTTTCATTACTTATAATATAACTAAGTAACAGGAAGTAGGGGAAAAATTAAACACTCGTATATTACATATAACAAAAACTAATTTATTTATGATCATTAACATTGTTTTCATTAACTAAATTATGAAAATTAAGTACTTATAATTATTACAATAACTAAGTAATTGTTTCATATTTACTTTCGTTTGGAGACAATTCATGTATGTTATCATAATGCCATTTTTTAATTACAATTACATTTTTTAGCGCACACACTTTCTTATGGAATATACAGTTAAAAAAAGAATCATTTTCACCAATATACTTTGTATACAACTCAAAAAAGTTTGGGCAGCCTTTATCAGCTATATCTATAACAGAACAACTATCACATAAACTTTTAATCCATTTAATTTTTTCCATACCTTTTACTAGTATAGTCTTATTTTCTAAAAAAGGGGAGATTGTGCGTATAAATTCACGATAATCAATATGCCCTTCACTCCAACGAATACCATGATTTTTTTCTATCCACGAAACATGTTTTTTTTCTTTGGGTGTTAAATGCGTGTACGGATACGGAGGTTTCACTAAAAACGTTTGTGTATATTCATCTGTAGCTAGCGCGAGTTCACTTATAATAAAGTTATTAAAATAGTCCTTGAAACCTTGAACATCAATAATAAGTACTTTTGAATTCATGATATTTTCTTTACAATATTGCTCAAAGGTTTATATTCGACAATGCAATCATTAAGTATTAAACAGTATGCTGCCGTGTTTTCCGGAAAATCTTTGTCTGTTTCAAGATCTACACGTACATCTATTGGTCCTGATTTCAGGTTTTCGTTCTGACGTGAACAATCAACGACAAATAATGGTGACCTATTTTTAAAATCTTCAAAACTTAACAACGGTTCGGAACGACGCCCGTGATAAGACTGTTGAAATTTTGCATATTGTTCGTAAATTATAGCGTACTTGTCTTCTGAAAATTTTGTGTTCATATTTTCATAAGGAAAATAACATGAATTCAAAAACACTTTTATGTTTCTGATATGACAATGATCAAAATGAGACATGTCAGAGTCAGCTCTGCGTTTACGGTTAGTTTGTAAACCTATTATCACATATCTAGGTTTTTCTATTTGAGATGATGTTTTGATTGACCAAGTGTGTTTAGTAGTTTGTGGAAGTGCAGGGTATTCATAAAGATCCCAATTTCTAAACACTATATTAATTGAACGATCTTTTTCTAAATACTTGAGTAAATTTATTCTTTCTCGATCAGATACTTTTACATGAGGAACACGCCAATGAATATGTTTTATATCAATACCTTGTACAACTTCTCCGGTATCTAATTTCAGAGAATTCAGAGTTGTATTACTGCGAAGTAGAATAAGTTCATGCTTACAATTAATGATAATTTTATTGTAGTCTTCTGCGAATCCTAGCATTCTACTAAGAGGTATGGATACTGAAAAATCTCCTCCAAATTTATTTAAGTTACCATTTATATCCCATCCCCAACTTTTAGACATTTTTGATTCATTGTCATTCATGGATAAAAGAGATTTCATGGTAGTTGTTATACCAGCATTTTTTATTTTATCTATTTCAACTCCATTGAGCTCGTAACGGATATCTTGAAAAAGGTATAGAACTGCATTATTAGTAAAATGTACTGTAGAAACTTTAGTTTTTGGTTCTTTCTTGAACACGTTAACACAACCTTCTATATACAAAGTACTCATCGAAGGTAATACATACAAGTCCTGTTGGTTAATTGGAATTCTTATCTCATCATTTTCATTAAAACTAGTTACATAGGGCTTATATGAATGATACTCAATACTTTGAATGGTATTGTCTTGAACGAAAGATTCATTTATGTTTAATATACTCATTTTAGCAATCCAATCAATTTCAGAAACTTTCTATTCTCCTTTGTTAATTTAATTTTATGTGCGGTATTCTTGACAGTGCGCTTACAAGTGACAGCTTTCATGGTAGAAGCAGAGTTTTTATTGTAATCTATCATTTTCTTCTGAGATGTAAATATATATGAAATTCTTCACCACGTAAATTTACAATATTATTATTTGCGTCGACTATTCGTACAGATAAAGAACTGATACAATTTTGATTTACAGGGAAATACACTATGTTTTTAGGAATTTCAATAATTCTATAACCTGGAGGCACGTTTGGAGCAAACTCATGAATAATGTGACTGGGTTTTCCGTCTGTATACGATCCGCTTATAATATCACATTCGATCCTGAGCACAGTTGTCGAAAGAATGTTGACTGGGAACCGTGATTCATTTAATATATTAGCTTTCAGTGTTTCTTCGCCGAATCCAAATATTTTTGCAAGTAATGCACATTTTTCAAAATGAATATCTTTAGAGCATACTATCGAAGTCCTCAAAGTATTATTATTACAGCTCAAACTAAATCTGCAATCCACAACCTTTTCTTTTAAATAATCACTAATATCGTTAAGTTCATAAGAGCCTTCAGGTATTTCAACAATTTCGTTATCACCATAACAAAATTTATTGTTTTTTCCATCAATATTTGGTATGGAATTAAACGTAGAAAAATACAACAAGCCGCATTCATATTCACCATCAAGTTGTAGAGCAGGTGAATAATTTGTTGCCGATGTTGAACTGGGGCTTGATATAGATAGCGTGAAAGACATTGCGCTAATGATAAGTAATAAGAGAACTTTCTTAATATAAACGTTTTCTCCAATAGTTTCTTAGAAAATTTATACACAAATGCCCACAGTTAACTGTGTCAAAATTTTGATACTTAGTATAGTTGTATAGGATATCTAGATTTTTTAAGTACTTAACTAACTCTAACGGTGGCTTTAGATCACCAAAGCTATCAAAGTATTCGCAATATTGTTTATCTTTTACATAAGCTACCCAGTGCGTTCCTCGATTTTCACTACTATCTAGATTGAGGATTCCACATTCTACATGCTTAGGATACTTAGGTAAGTTGTCTCTCATATAAACTCCTCTAAAGTACGGAATATCACTTGCATGTTGTGTTATATCTAAATCGGTAAGTGCACGTCTGGGTAGCCTCTTATTTAGTTTTTTGATGGTTTTAAAAACAATCCACTGCCTTTTTTGTATGGCTTTATGTACATGCCTTTACCTAAGGCAATAGCCTCCATCGTTCTGTTATGTCTTTCGGATTCACGAAGACCTTGTTGTGATGCTTTGCAATCATTAACTGCTTTTGCTATACCTGCTGCTCCTCCCGCTAAAGCGCCCAATGCAGATAATCCCGCAAAAATAGGTATCAGTGGTAATAACCCTCCAGTTTTCGGTATAGGTATAACTCTGGGTATGCCAATCTTTTTCTTACCGAAGAGCTTCTTAGCTACTAAATGCGCAGCTTTAATTGCTGATTCATTATTTTTTGGTTTTATTTTCTTTAGATGTTTACGTATTTTGCTAATTATGGAACTAAATTTTTTAGCACCTGCACCTACTTTTACTTTGGTTTTCATTATTTTATTAACCAACCAAGAAGCTACTTTTTCACCTTTACTAGAATTCTTTGCTTTCATTCTTTGTTTAGCCATGTTTATAAGCTCTATGTCAGCTTTGTGACGATCTTCAAGATTTGTGTAATTATTATACGCTATATCGTGTTGTTTACAAGCTTCATCTAATTCGTTGACTCCCTTGTCGCCACGTATTAATCGTTCGCGTAACCTAGTGCCTGGCCCACAATAATTATAACCTGGTAAATGTAACTCGAACGGTAAATTGTTGATGATTTTATTCACAAGTCCACCTCCCTCCATTGATTTTAGAACAATGATATATTATTTAATATTTATTCTTTTTATACAAGAGATTTCTTATTAATCCAAGAATTTTCAGCTTCTTTTAGACCTAACCACTTTACAAACAATTTGCTACCTTTACTTTTAATTATTTTTTCCACTAAATAAATACCTGGATGTTTAGTTTTCTTAAGTTCTTGTTCATAAAACGTCCCCAGTATTTTTTGATGTTTTTGATCTTGAATGTGATAAGTGAAAGGATTACTATTATTTACATTCACAATCGTAAATAGTTCAGTGGACCAATTAGGGGTAAAACCTTTTTCAAAAATTCCTTTATATTTACTAATTCTTACTTGATCACCTACGTTAAATTTATTCCTGGCAGCTTTACCTTTATTTTTTTGAGATTGTAAAATATTACACAGAACTTGAATTTCGTTTGATGATTTGACATCTACCGGTCGATGTTTTGTTGTACGATGCACGGTATGGTTATAATCATCTGTTATTTGTTTCAATGGTTTTCCAATCCATTTATAATTTCCAATTAAATAAAAATGTTTGTATAATTTGTGTTTCAATGTCCGTATTAACCTTTCTACAATAGATGCTTTCTTAACAGAATATGTAGAATAATGGTTTATTTTGTATTTACTCATTAAGCTTTTGAAGCAATTATTATAAAATTCTTTGCCTAAGTCAGTTTGTAAACATTTTGGTCTTCGTATGCTAAGTAAATTATTTTCAAATGTTGTCGAAATTTCATGTTTAGATTTGGTTTTAACTGGAAATGTCCAAGATAATTTAGAAAATGTGTCGATAACAACCAATATATATCTATAACCATTATTCATTTTTTTTAAATTTTGCATGTCTATCAAATCTGCTTGCCACAAGTCATCAATTCCTCTTAAGAGCACTGAACGACGTTTAAAATTTTTTCGAGCTTGACAAAGAATTTCATTTACTATTCCCTGTTTACTCATTTTTCAATGATTTCTTGACAGTATTTTGTTGGTTTTGTTTCTCATGAACTGTGCTGTGTGACTGATATGTTAATGCTTGGATTTGAGTTTTTATTAACTGTATTTGTCTCTCTATTTCATTTTTTGTACAATAGTTTGTAAGAATCTCATCAACATACTGCTTATTTATAGCATCATCACTAGAAACAGGTGTTTTAATAATTTTAAGTCTGTTTAGCTTTAGATCACTTTTAGAATTTAAAACTTCAATCAAAGTCTTGTCGAACAAATCGATTGTATCTATTAGACGTAACCGCTTGTGAACATGATGACCAAATTTGTCAATGTTCATATTGTACTGGTGTATTACTCGTAGTCAGTCGACAACTCGAAATAAACTAATGAGTTTAATAACAGAAATTTAATTTATATCTATTGAATCACCCCCGCTTCACGCAATTCTTCAATAATGGAAATAATTTCATTATCTAACCCAGTGTTTCCTGCATCGCGAGAGGCTATTAATAGCTTAAGCCTTTCTACAAGTTCATTAGGGTCATCCCAATATACAAAGTCAACGCTAGATTTCAACTTTTTCTTTAACGTCACTCCAGAACCTTGTGCAAGGCTTTCTGTACTGGTTTGCTCTTTACAGTGTTTGAACAGTGGTTTTATAAATTTGAGGTATTTTATACCTTTATTACTTTTAATAGGTTTTTTTGGATTAAAGTCCCGCCGATGTACATTGGTGGCTAATAGTATTTGCTTATAATTAATTAAATCATTTTCAGATATTAAATTTGAATCAGGTATCTTTTTAAATAATAGTTCGTTTAAGCCTTGTGTTTTTTCATACGTTGATCCAGCTACATTAATTTTATTAGAAGTAAGCGTAATACGTGAATTTCCAATCCTTAGGATTTTGCGATCTAATCTTGCACCATAAGGAATATCATGAAAATTTTCTGAAGATGACGACCATGTATTATCATATGAATCTAATGATTTAAATGAAAGTTCACTTTGATCCATCTCGTCTTCATTACTACTCCTGGAGCTCTCAGAACTGTTTTCAAAGTCTGACTTATTGGAAAGCGTACGTTCATACTTACTACTTTTAATGTCTTTAGGATTCGATGATCGCATCTCATTAATAGATTCATCATCGTCATTCTTATCATTATCATATTTCATGCGTTTAATTTTTGAAGTGTGAGGTTTTTGATCATCTAATCCAACTGAAATATTCCTTGATACCATTTTTTGGAGTGGTTCTGTAATTGGCTTGAATACAGTCTCAAATGCATTATTGCTATCGATTTGATAATCCCGCATTTGCTTCACTTTCTTTTTAACGGATTGAGATGATTTAATAATCTGCTCTTTTAATTCTTTTTCAGCACTCATTTTATATCAAAGACTGCGCTTGATGATGCCAAAAACAAAAATGAACATGCGTAGGTTCAACTTTGCTTTATAAGTTTCTGTGACTATTCAAAAACAACAAATGTGTCAAAATTCTTTCTATAACATCCTTTATTTTTTTCGCAGTCTTTATTTATAACCAAGTAATTATATGGAATCCTCCATATTTCGGAACATAACATTCGAAAATCATTCCAAGTCATATCTGTATTTACATGCTCATCATAAACATGACGTAAATTTAAATCATCTTGTTTGAATAGAATAATTAGATTGGCATTATCCCTAACAAGTTGTTTTGGTATTTTGCTATAAGTCTGGTTTAAATAGAAGCAATCAATATTTTTATGTCGACCCATGCAAAAGTAATCTCTTATGTTATTCTGCTTATCGCAAGATACGTCATCAAATATTATCACAGAGTCAGGTTTCGCTTCTTTAGTACTCAACACATTTTCATTCATAATAAACTTTGAGAATGTTATTTTTGGAACTAATTTTAACACGTTTTCTAGAAAAACGTATTTTGGTTGATACAATGTTTTGGAATACACATAAACATTCATAAATTTTAAACCATGTTCATGTATTAGCAAACCAATTAACAAATTTGTTTTGCCGCAATTAGAAGGACCACATATTAAACATCTTATTGTATTTGGCAAAAGCTTCCCATGTCTAAACAAATGTTTATCATTATTTGTAACACAAATCTGAGGTAACTTTAGCGAATGAGGTTGTCTCACAAACAACATGATGTGTGAACTGATAAATGATAGAAAAGATAATAAATATTTTCTTAAGTTACGACAGTTTTTATAGATGTTAATTACTTAATACGTATAATTAATTATTCTTGGTTAAAATATTACATTAAGTATTTCTCTTAATAAAAACTCGTTAACATTTACTCGTATTTAGGTTTATTTCAGTATAATATTAAATTTATGTTGTCTTTATACTGGTGGAAAATTAAAATTAATTAAATTAACTATTGTAGAGTAAGAACATTAATTAAGTAGAGGTAATAAAACAATTTCCTTGTTTATATTATCATTTTTATTGAATTAAATTACAAAGGATAACCGTTACAAATAAAAATACCTTAAAATTAAACTAACTACAACTGATCATGTCTTAAGTTTTTTGAAACTTTACTTATCAGATTTTCTGTGAGGTTGAAGACTTCATCATGAAACGGAGTCAAAACAACATGTTGCACACTAATACTTTCACAATATGCATCGGCAGTTTTATCATAGTCGTAAACTTGAAGTTTTATCAGTTTTCGTCCGTTAAGTGACGATTTACTAATAATAAACGATGCACTTTTCAAATTGCACCGTTTTCTTCTAGACTTTTTTTCAACAGCAGTTGCAGCACGTTGTTCTGTTTTTTTTTGAGTTTCCGAGTCATCCCATGAACCCAGCAAAGGATCCTGAGCGCATTGAAGAAAAAACGGGTCGGAGTCTGTTGGTGTGTCATTCATTTTTCCTGTAAACAAAACGAACAGTTTGTTAAATCCAAATCAATTAGCAATGAGAATGAATAACACAAATAACTATAAATAACAACACTTACCAGGTCTTAAAATATAAATTCCTTTATACGACAGGCCTTCGTAATAAAAATGAACTTGCGTTGACACGACCTTCACTCTTTAAGTATTATCGTAGTATAATGCGCTAAGTAGGTAAAAATTGTTTGCAACTCTGCGGTATGCGAGCGCAATGCAATTTGATACGATGCACTCGGTCTCTACCTTGTTAGTGATAATCAAGTTCGAACGTGTTATGCAATGGTTTTTATGTCATTGAACTCTACCTATCTACATTATTATACCTTACTATTACAAAGATCGGTTAAAGTTATTGCATGTGTAATTACTGTAAATGGCTTGATTGATCAAGTCTAAACTTGTTTGTTATTAGTTGAATGGGTAGGTGTTTTATGAAATAAAAAACATAATTAGGTATATGGTACGTTCATAATTTATTTAATAAGAAAAACGTACATACGTAGTTACTTATTTATAATTATGATGGTAAATATTTATGTACCTACTTAAACTATGTTTTGTTATACCTACTTAAATGCTTATTTTAGTGTCTTATTATTCTAAGCCTTTATGACAATTTATTTAACATTATAACGAGCTAATATGTATATACATAATTATAAACCTTAGCAATAAAACAGACATAGGTAGGTAAATTATTAAAACAAAGACTTATGCCCCCATGCCTTTGTAGAAATTTTGTTTGGTAATATATATCTCTTATCATCAGTGTTTGTTAGTGCAACTTTATTCATTGTCTGCGTAAATATTTCATGTTTAATCGATCTAAACAAAATGTTCTTTTTTCGCACAATTGTATTATTTAACAATACTTCACGATAATCGTCGCCTGATAAGCCGCGAATTACACACTTTTTGGTACCTTTAGCTTTTTTTATGATATCGTTTTCGGTTCTGATACAATATAATTTACAACGTAATCCGATAAACTCGGTTACAATCTGTCCATGCATCTCATCTTTGAATAATCCAGGAATCTTTCTGTTGATTAATGGAATGTTATATTGATTTTTCGGCGCATAGTTGCTCGTGTCAAAATACTGCAACAATGATTCTTTCATGTCTTTGTAAAAGTCATCCGTTGTGATATCATAAACAAAACTATCGGTGTCAGTATAACAAAGTTTGACACTGTCGCCATATTTGGGTTTAATGACTCCGTAATGAAAGTCGTACATTAAATTTTTAGATAGCTCTAACACTGTAAATCCTACATAAATTGGTTTGTCTAATACAACTCTTTCAAGTTTCATTTGGATGGCAACAAAATTTTCAGAGAAAATTGAAACACTGTGAAAGTTTGGTCGTGCAATCAATCGGTCAGCACTAAGGCTCTTTTTTGTTTTGTTTTTAGTATCACTCCATTCATTTACTAATTTAACGTTAACTCGTTTTTCTGTATTCTCCAAAGTCTTTCCAAAAATTGAATTATTAAACAATTTGAAAAGATCTTGTTGAAATGGTGTTACAGCTTGTTTTCTGAGCTCAGTATTCAGTTCAATGTACTCCTTCAAAAAAGCTTTTTGTCTGAATGTAATAACGCGATGGATTTTGTTTAATATTAATCCATGACTTAAACAAGTTTTCAAATGAACATAGTGGATAACATATTTATATTTGTCGTATAAGTTGGGAATCAACTTACAAGTCCTCCCTCCTGGGGGCAAAGTCTTTTCAGCACAAAAAGGATAGTCGTTATGAGCATCGTGCAAATTTTCTGGATACAATAAATCAACCTCTAGGATAAAACCATATTCAGCATCATTTGAAATATTCATGATATTTAATAAAGCAATTTCTTTCTCATCTAATAATCTGAATTCTGATGTAGGTAGAGGCTGACACATACTATGCCCATATAAGTTGTTACAGTCTATATACATAAGGTATGAAGTAGGTTTAGACGCGTCATATGTTTCCATGAATTTGTTATTTCCGACTGAATATCTATTTGAACATAAACAAATACCACCCCTCGTACCCCCTTGTATCATTCTAATGACTTCTAAATCATTTATTAATTCTAATTTTATATCTGTTTTTAATAGCATAGCATCAAATGAGAGGCTTGGAGCTGTTAAATAAAACGCCGGATCTAGCAGATAATGCAATTTACATATTTTTCTAAAGTTTTCGAAAATATCAGTTAGCAAAAGTACGTCCGTTTTAATGTACAAGTCAGTATATTCCCCCATATTTTGTATGTCAAAAGTTGACCAAACATTATGAGCATGTTTGTATTCTCCGTCTGTTATATTTTGATCAGTCAATGAACTGTAAAACATGTCTTTAGCTGGAAGTTCATTTTCTGTATATGACTTCCAACTAGACATATGTTCATATGGATACACTCCTTTACGAACTAGTAACTCGTGTTCGGTTTCATTTGGAAAGTGTTTTGTCAAATGAACAAAGTCTGTCTTTTGTAAACCGTTCGCTAATTTTTCCAAGCTAGAGCCTAAGAATTTAAATGAGTCAACAAAACGTATCTGAGCGCATTGATCGTTCGAAATACAAAGAAATTTTGTAAATGAAATGTAGTTCTCTTTGTTTTTCGGTATAACTTTAATAGGACCAGGATAGTTGCCCAACTCTTTTATAAATAAATGGCTGTCATAACCAGATAAGTTATGAAAAAATACCGGTATACGTTTTGGCACACGATATCGTAAGTTACAAATTGTATGTGCAGGCCCCCTATAACACCCTGTTAAATGGCAATGATCACGTATTTTCTCGAATATTATAAAATGATGACAAATATGGCAACGATCTGTTTTTGCGTGTGTCAATGCATCATCTTCGGTAAATATCATTGGCACTTCCTGATTGAGAATTTTATAAATGTCTTTTATATCATTATGAAGTGATTCAATAAATTTACTAACACAATCAGGCCCTCGATATTGTACAAAACGATTAAATTTACTATCGAATGAACAAACAATATTGTATGCAAATGCTGCAGGCACATGTTTTTGTTGATTTTGAGTATAACTTGTGCCTGGATTTTGACCACAACCCTGATATGGCAAAAGGAGTGTTTCAAAGTCAGCATATACAACAAACGGTACATCCTGCTTGCGTTCAAAGTTTTTAAACTCTAGAATCGAGCCTTTATTTGGGAGTACAGTTAATACACCGCTACATGAGTGAGCATCAAGAGATTCCTCGGATGTGAAAAAAATAAAACAATCTTCACAAAAATGTAGCATTCCATGATGTTTTGTAACCTGACTACGAACAAGACGCGACAAATTTTTAATTAGACAAAAATGAGACCTGTTGCTTTGCTCTAACAGTAGTAAATTAATTCGCGTTCCTTTTTCATTGTTTGATTTGTAAATAGGACCTGAGACAGATTTATTATTTTTTAATAAGTAAACATTTATACATATGTTTTTGTTATTGCGCTCAAATGTTTGAATATCAGATAAATTAACTGGAAAGTTTAAGTCAACAATGTTCAATACTTTACTGAAATGAGGATATGAACTTGTTCGTTCACAGTTTTTTTTAACTGGATGTAGAGCACCACAAGAAACAATATTTATCATCATTTTTAATATTAACACAAGCCTTTTTGTTTTTAATAATTGGCGGTAAATTAATATATGAAGAACCATTCAAGGGATTATATTGATTGATGTTTATTTCCAAGTTTAAATTAGATAATAAAGCCCAACCGCTGTCACGGCTCTGAAATTCTTCAATCTTCTTTTTTATGTTTTCCAAGACTTGTGTAAATAATTCGTCAAAGTCAAAATTCTGGTGTAAGACTTTATTTTTGGTAGCAAATGATTTAACTTCTTGACTGTCATCCTTGAACTGCAGGAACTGGCCAAAGTGCTCAAAATTAACTTTAACGTTAACGTTTTTCTCAACTGCGTTTCGCAAAAGATTTTCTATTTTAGACTTAATATTATTTAGGAATATTTCAGGCGAACAGGTTTCATAGTTATCAACAGCTAATATCCTATAAGAAATGATACGACCTTTAAATGCTGATGCTATCTTAATAACACCATCTTCTATAGGAATGCTGCAATTATTTTTATGAGCATTGCTTCGTAAATGTCCTATCCATTTATTTCTTTCTATATGAACTGAACACGAAGTACAGAACGGCATAACTTACTTTATTCCTTATCATAAACAAAAAATGAGGGAGACAACTAAGCATAAGCTTACTGAGAACTCAAAATATTATAAAGACAAAGTAATGTTATCTACCTATTGTACTTAAGAATGATTCATAATAACTAGGTACTAAATAAATTATAAGTAGGTATTTTGTTATCAACGCTAGCTCAAGTTACTACTAAAACTTGTGAAATAATAATGCACTTTATTTATATTAAAATAAAGATAAAGAAAATATAATGTACACTAACATATATTTCACTTAAAATTAAAATAATCACCATAAAATTTGGAATCTACGTCCATCAAAGAATTTTTAGTTAATTTAATAACCTTTTGTAGATGATCCCACTGAGGGGTACCGCTGTTGATAGAAGTTTTAACGCACACCAGGGCCTTCTTCCACCGGTCAGCGGCCTTAGATGCTGCATCAGCAGCTGTGTATACGCGGAGTTCTGCGTAGTACTCTCCTTGAGAGTTCTTTGCTCGCCGCACGATACCGTTGGCCACGCGGCTGGTGATGCTTGTAACCAGCTGGGAACCCTGTTGCGAGTTCAACACCGCGCTGCCCTCTTCGTCTTCGGATAGCAATCCGAAGATGTCGTAGTTTTGTTGCAGTTTTTTGTTCTTGGGCGCTGCACTGAAATAGATTGAATTTTATTTATTAATGGATATATGACATAAGATACCTATGGGTGGGCAAGGCTGTACAGCATTAAATGTTTTTATTAATATGCAAGAATGCTTTCAAACAGTTATTAACTAAATTTAAAAGATTTATTTTAAAGTCAAAGTCCAAATGCATTACGTATAGGTACTGCTTTAAGTTAACACAGAAGTGAGACGAGCTGAAATAAATTATTTAGTTCACATAAGTATACATTTAAAGATTATAGGTGCTAACCGATTGTACCTACAAACCTGTAGTATAAAACATTTAAATTTTATAATTCCGCTACTTACAGTTACACTCACGAACATATTCTTTCAGCAGCGGTCAGAGTAAAGTAAACAGTAGGATGCATTCATGGTGTAGATAGAAGGGTAATAAGATTTTAAAACTCACCGAGGTGTATCTGCCGCCGCTTTTCTTTTTTTTTGGCTGGTTTTCTTTTTATCAACTCCCTGCTCCTCCACAAAGTGCACGGTGTCGTTCTCAGAGTCAGACCTAAAACAATACACAAAATGATTTATTATGATAACTCTGTTAACTCGTTTTTAGTCCTTGTTTTTAAAATAAACTGTGAAAAAATATGTGAGATATTGATTAACATTGTACTAGGGAAAATTGAACTTATTAACAGAGAAATATGGGAGGCCTATGTTCAGAAGCGAACGTGTTCCGCCTGATGATGACGATGATGATGATAACAGAGAGACATTATTAGGTAATATAAATTGAAAAATACTCACGTACATTTTTGAAGATTTTTGTTAAGTTCACTAAAACAAAACAAAACAGGTATAGAGCTTCGGAGGTCAGAACTTCAAATCTGCACAGTTCAGAACTTCAGAGTTCGGGTTCTTCGACGTGGACTTGGAGCACTTTCACTTGTGATGCGAAGCAGTAGAAAAACTGAATAGTTGTGGCGGCGTTTATGATGTATAAATGGTTTTATGTAAATCAAAACTGTTAAGTCAACAATAATTGTTAGGGTTGTTACATAATTTTTATCAATTATTTTGAATGTTATATTCGTTGCACTTATCAATGCTTACTTATTTGTAATAAATAGTGCTTAAAAACAAGCTCACGACTACATTAAAAATTATACGCTAAAAAATAATTGAAAGAAAAAAATGTTTGAAGCTTAGTATACCTACTACATATTATTTTATTATTGATTAAGCCGCGGTGTAAGCACAAGCAAATAGAAAATAAAACGAAAAAAGGAATAACCGAATAAAACAAGTTATGTAAGCTATATAAGCGCACCTACTTTTGTTATTCTAAAACAAAATCGTTATAATGTCCCCTAAAACCCACAAAAAATAAACCGCAAAACTAACACATTTTCGAGCGCTAAATACCTACAGCTATCTGTGAAACATCGTTCTATGCAATAAAAGAAGACTAATCCTACCTATAATATTAATATATATTTTAATAATAAAATATTTTGGTCAACCCTAGATCTATGTCTGTAAAATACAGTAAGATTTTTGATTCTTCTACAGATCTTAAAAATTATCTAAAATTAGTTAAGTACTACAAGTATACAAAACACCTTACACTTGTTTACAATAGTTTAAGTTTTTGATTTGCGAAATTTATTTTTACTCGTCAAATTTAACAATAATGTGTTACAGTGTTTTGTATAAGTCTCAGTTGATCGAGTTCAAGATCAGCGAAAACCTACATGACAAAAAAAAAATGTAGATTTATCTTTTAGGTACCTACCCATAACATATTTTTATACACCGTACTAAAAATATTAAGCAAAACAGCGGCATAAACCTAGCGAGGTAAAATATCATATTCGTGTTCTCACGATGCGGCGTCTTTAAGAAACCCGTTCGACCGCAGTGTGTAGGTATATTTTGCAAAACAGCAATATCGCGATGTTTGCAAGATTTGCAAGTTACGATTTGCGTTGACTCAGTGTAATTGTCAGTAGTGATGTTTGGTAGGTATTCATCATTCGATCATCATTCGATTTTATTGTTAGTATGTTTTTGTTCATCATCAACAGCCTACAATTATTTCTGTTGAGCTCTATTATGTTGAAATTTGACACTAACATTGACCCCTACAAAAAGTTGTATTTATGTAAACATTACATAAAATATTCATAATATAAAGTTGTTCATATTACATGAATGTGTAATAATTTGTTAAAAAAATTAATAACCCGCTATAATGTACAACATTGTCTTTATCGATGTGAATCCGTTCTATCGATTAGTGATTCGCAACGCACATCCCTTAATTAACTCATTACAGTTTAGTCAGTGTTCCGTTTAGAGTGATAGTGTAAGTCGTAACCATTACTGAATATAACATTGGGGGGCTTTTCAGTATTGTGTAAGTGTATAGAGTTATCCTCACAATGAAAATTGTAGTCCATAAATGAGATCTAAATATAGCATTTATTCGCAAAATCTCTTTGAAAACATAATATGATAAGAAGGTTCTTGTACCTAAAGGTAGTTTTGTTATACCTACCAACACGATATTGAGTTCTTGTGGAGTTTTTATCACAGTTCATTTTCCGATAAATAACTCAATAAAATTCGAATATTCTTGTATAGTTCGTTTTGTGATGTTGACCAACACAATTTTGTTAGTCCAGAAGTCCAGTTTTTTTATCACAATGCATTTTCCTATAAATAACTCAATAAAATTCGAATATTCTCGTAATAAGTTTTTTTTGTGATGTTGACCGACACAATTTTGCTAGTCCGTTTATGGTCCAACTTTTCATCACAGTGCATTTTTGAATACCAGATAAAATTTGAGTATTCTTATAAAATGTTTTTGTGATGTTGACCGACACAAAATTGATAGTCCGATAAGGTCCTACTTTTTCATCACGGTAAAAAATTTAATATTCGATAAAATTTGAGTATTCTAGTGAAACGGTTTTGTGATTTTGACAGACACAATTTTGTTAGTTCTAAAGGTCAAGTTTTTTATCACAGTGCATTTTCCGATAAATAACTCAATAAAATTCGAATATTCTTGTAATAAGTTTTTTTGTGATGTTGACCGACACAATTTTGCTAGTCCGTTTATGGTCCAACTTTCATCACAGTGCATTTTTGAATACCAGATAAATTTGAGTATTCTGATAAAATGTTTTTGTGATGTTGACCGACACAAAATTGATAGTCCGATAAGGTCCCACTTTTTCATCACAGTAAAAAATTTAATATTCGATAGAATTTGAGTATTCTAGTGAAACGGTTTTGTGATTTTGACAGACACAACTTTATCACAGTAAAAAAAATAATATTCGATAAATTTTGAGTATTTATGTAAATATGGATTTGTGATTCCTACCAACACAATGTCGTAGTTCATATTAGTTGTCCTTTTTATCATAGTAACCTTTAAATATTCGATTACGAGTATTCTTGTAGAGATGGTTTTGTGATGCTGATCGACACAATTTTTATTCATGTTAAAGACATAAAACAATCATAGAAAAATTATCCATTGTGTTATGTTCAGTAAAAACGTTTGTTACGCATCAAAAGCTAGGCACAGACGTAACTTGATAGTGAAGTGAAACCGTGTTGTGCCATCACTGCTGCACCTGTCCTGTGCTGCTGCTGACCGCATATTAGGTACGTTGAATTTCCGTTCTATCAACTTGACATGAATTTCTGTTTTATTAACGAATCGCAGACGATCAAAGTCTGATTAAATTTCTGTTTTCAACGCAATAAGTTATTGAGCATTCGGGTTTTTTGAACGTTGCATTTCCGTTTCATTCAAGTAAATTTTATTAGTATTATTGGGCATTGCTGGATCAACTGAAGAGACGGAAGGCGAAGAATGAGCCTGGAGGAATCGTAGGTTGAGCCAGAATGCCCAATAATACACTACTAATACCTGTAACCGTGGAGCTCGTGCTATGTCCAGGCAATCCCAGTTTATCACAGAATGTTTGAGTAATAAAGTTAGCAGTGCTACCATTGTCGAGCAGGATTCGGGCGTTGAACCTGTCGCCTCTGTCGTTCACCGCCTTCACCAGCGCTGTGGAAAGTAAGATTTGCGAAGAAGTAGTTTGCTGTTGAGATAATATATCACTCGATAGCGTGACATTTTGTGACATACAATCAGGTAAAAGGGTATCATCACAAGTGTCAATAGGAAGTGCAACACTACTTGGCATTGGTTCTTGATAAGGGGTGGTTTTAGGTCGATCAACATGCAGTAACGTGTTATGCTTACTATTGCAATATATACAGTGAGTTAGCTTGCATTTGTTCGTCAGGTGACCTGGGCGCAAACAATTAAAACAAAGTTACAACTCTTTCACTTTAGCAATTCGCGAATCAACCGACAAGCTTCGAAACAGTTCACATGTGTATACAAAATGCGATTGTGAGCACAATGGACATGTTATTGGTTTGTTATTATTGTTAAATGATTTGTTAGTCGTGCTTGAAACCATTCGAGTATCGTTATCATCAGCAATTAAATAGCCCGTAGGTTTAATTTCTGTCCGTAATGATCGTGTTTCATTAATTGATTTTTGTTTGTTTTCAATAGTTTCTAGTAAATCAGCCTTATTGCTAATGAACGTACAGAACTGTGGCAAGGTAGGTGATTTATCTAATGTGCAACGGTACTCTTCCCAATTCCTGCTGGTGATGGAGTCAAGTTCCTAGACATCATGTAAATGACCAACGTATCCCAGTGTTTCGTAGGCTCATTCAATGTCTTCAGCGCCCGAATGTTTTTATTGATGACGTCAACGAGCCGACGTAAAGATGAACTCGACTCAGGCAACACAGCTTCAACATTGAATAATGCCTGCACGTGATTATTCACCAAAAGTTTACTATGGTCGTATCTCTGACACAACAAGGTCCACGCTGTTTGGTAATTGCTACCTTCGAAGGCTATATTCGATATAACTTCTAGGGCATTGCCCATTAACGAGGCGCGAAGGTAGTGGAATTTGCTTATGTCATCGATCAATGCACTACTATGAATGAGTGATAAGTAGGTGTCCCTATACTCAAGCCAGGACTCATAGCTACCATCAAAAAGAGGGAGATTGATTTTCGGTAAGCGTATAAAATTATTTTGGAAAGGTCCACCTGTTTTATCTGCCGTTGCCGAGCTCGCCACAGACCCGTCGCAGTTAGGGGCGCGAGCAGCAGCCAGCAAGCTGCGCGCCTGCGCAGCCAGCGAATGGTACCGCTCCTCGAAGGTAGTTCGCTCTTCGTAAGCCTCGTCTGGCAAGACCGAAAGCACCTCGATATCCATCTGTAATTCGTCGAAATCATCGTATAAGGCTACAAATTTCGATAACCGTCCTTCCAAATCGATGCGCTGAAGATCAGAAAGGGTTTTGCAACTAGAAAGCATGCTAAGATAGTTGCAAAAATTCGTAAGCTTAGCTTTCATGGTGCTACGTTTTTTAATGAGTGTTTCGAGATTAGCCATAATGAAAACTAAAGATGGGATACGGAAAAAGAAAGAAAATTAAGTTTATTGGCAATCAGTTCAATAACTATGCACGAAGAAAACAATGCGAAACGGGTAAGATAAGGTTAATAACCTATAATCCAGCCGGGCGACCAGCTGATGCTACCGTTAGGTCTATTACGTAACAAGATAAGGAGCCCGCTAGCAGGCGGTAGGCATGGACAGGTGCGTAAGCGCAATGAATAGGTATAGTAAGGCACGCAGAATTATGACTGTTATGAGTAAGAATATCTTGTAATGACTCAGTTAAATAGAAAACGGTGAAAGAAAAGAATTGTGAAGGAAATAGAAAGGATAATGGAACGAACTCACTAAATATCTGTCTTTATAACCAACAGCCGTAGTCTTGAGTCTTGACTGGGTGATAATTTTTTCTTGGGCGATGTGAGTTCCTTCTTCATGCAATATTATCTCCTTTGGAATGGCGACTTCAAAACCACCGTTGAAGCGATGACACGGCGCGCGACCAGCTTGACGAGTGTAAAGTCCGCCGACACGTCGTACACGTTGAGAAAAAAGTCCAAACCGGCGGAGTAGGACCAATGTCTAGGCTCCTATCCGGGAGGTGATTGGCAATGGACTGTAAAACGCTGATATTTATATGGATATGAACTTTATTCTACGGATGGTAAACACATTTGCGCGAAAACTTATGTGCGGGCGGTGCCATCGAAGGCGCGAGGTGAAGTGAAGAGAACGTGGCACCGCGCGGGCTTGCGGCTGCGGCAACCGGTTCTCGGTCTCGAACACGTCCAAGCTGTACAGTTTCCGTTTTTTGTAGGTATTTGCAGACATAATCTAGAATTAAAGTAAGTTTTTTTAAATTGCTGTTACAAATTACAAACATACCAACAGATTTTCAATATTGTATATATAAGTGAGATAGAACTAAGAATGTACATATACATACATAATTTCAGTTAAAAACGGACACACCACCATGTCTCACAAAGCTGATGATAATTTGGAATATCCCAAGTTATAATCACATTGGGTATTCCAAATTAGCAACAAGACGTGGGTGAACATAACCTCGTGTAATTTATTTATTAATATACAAATCGCTGAAATCAAAGTCATTATGTAAAACTTATGGTTCATTTTACAGTACCCATAAAGCTAAAACCATCTAAACTTATGAAAATTTGGGGATGGGAACGAGTTGAACACTTACCTCAAAAACTTTATAAAACACTCCTTCACACTTTGGTCTCTGATCGCCATCTTGGAAACTTGGTGGACTAACCGTCTAAACATATCGACAGATGGCGCCTATTTTAAATATTTCACGGCCATTAAAACGAGAGGGCGCTAGTAGTTTCTGTGAAACCCTGCTATTCCAAATTAACTGCAGTATTCCAAATATCCTTCCTTTCCTCTATCAATGCTTATTGTATGAAATAATTATTTGTAGGTATGTACCTATTTTACATTTTTTATAAAAACTCATTTCAAAAAAAAAAGAGATAATAGCCGCGCCACAGGTACAGGGACCACAAATTTTACAAAAACCGATCACATGATATATGGATATTATTGGCAAAAACACCCCAAACTTGGATGGATTACCGGTTTTAGGCCGCGTTTACACCTACAAGAAAACTTCCGCGAGAAATGTCCGACAGTCTTTCTGACAGCAACTTGCTAGTGTAAACTCCGTAGTAAGTGCCGTCGCGACAATTTGTAAACACTTCCTGCGAGTAGTTGCGAAAGCAATAGATAGCAGGTCTAAACATGTTCGCATCGGCTCACGCCAGATCTCGCTGCTTATCGGTCTAGTTTCGTATATCTCTCAGGAAGTTACGCGCGCGCGGATTGTATTTTTGTTGTATGGAAAAAAAATGATTCAACGGCAGAGTCGTGAATGGTCTCGTGAAAAATCTATACAATTAATAGGATTTTATGAGTGCAACCCTTGTTTGTAGGATAATCGGCATGCGGATTATAAAAACAGAGTTAAAAAATGCTCTGTAGTTAACCGGACTATTAGTTATCGCAGGAGTTATAGGAGTTAGTCATCGCACAAGAGTTTTCTACAACTGAGACTGAAGTATCCCGAAAACTGCATAATTTACGAAGTCAATGGCAGAATGAATTGAAAAAAATCAAAGATTAAGAAGAGTGGAAGTGTCCAAGATGATATTTACAAATCAAAGTGGGGTTATTTCGAGGCTCTTAGGTTTTTAGATGTTGGCAACACATCCAGTATTGATACACTGGTAAGTAAATATGTACGGGTACTTATTTATTTAATCTTAATGAAATAACATAAACTGGTTATTTTATGTTATTTATAATTTTTATATTAATTAAATAATATGCTGATATTGCCACATGCTACTTCACCTTCCGGAGAAATAAAATAATCCTTGAATGCTTCACCAATTTGCTGTGCTACATTTCCTGCGTTGTTATTAGAACCTCTTTCTGAGTTTATCAAATTATGTTCAGGCAGAGCATCGCCGTCATTTGTATTTTCAATGTATCGCTGACGCGTGGACTCACTTCGAGATAGTATAAAATTATGTAATGCAAAAGCAGCCATTGTCACATATTTAGTTTTTTTGGAATCCAGTTCTATTGGCCTTCGAAATATGCGGAATTTACTAGCAATTTTATGCCAAAGATGCTTTCTACTATTCTCCTCGCCCTTGATAGCCTATAGTTGTAAATTCTATTGTGCGCAGGTTGGTTTCTAAACGGGAATGGTTTCATTAGGTATGGCTTAAGTGCAAATGCATCATCAGCTACAATAACAAACGGAAGCGATATAGAGCTATAGGCAGTGGAGACGGTCTTGGAATATTTATTGTATTATTTTCCAATGCTGAAAATAGTGATGTTTGAATAAAAACTCCACCGTCAGAAACCCGTCCATTGCACCCCACGTTCATATAAATAATTTTATAACATGCGTCTGCCACTATCATCAGTACAATACTATGTGAGCTTTTATAGTTAAAGTAAAAGCTTCCACTATTGTCTGGCGCCTTAAAAACCACGTGCTTTCCATCCAACGATCCAATACAATGGGGAAAGTTCCATCTTTCATTATAAATGTCAGCTATATGCAACCATTCTGATTCAGTTGATGGAACCTGAAACAAATTTATCTTATTATTACGGGATAAGTCTGTGGCTCGCGGTAGCGGTAATTCAACAGGATCACAACAATAAAGTGTAGCACAAGATAATGACAAGGAAAACAATAAATTTACACGGCCAAATCCTGCAGCGAAAAAAAGAAAAGATGAGGATATTTTGCGCAAATGCAACAAAATTTTATCCGAACTAAATGACGATGATCAGATATTCGGCGAATATGTTAGCTCTGTACTTAGGAGCTTCAACAGTTCAGGCAATAAAAAACTTCGTCGTATAATACAAAGAGCTATTGTTGATATCCAAGATGAGGAGGAGGGTATATCCTCACGTGGAAGTTCAGCACAGTCAACTTTTCTTCCAATTTACTCTTCGGTATCTACTTGTTCTCAAAATGACAACCTCATCAATGTCAATCAACAAAACACTACTGAACTTACTTATGATGTCGAAGACCAACCGTTTGATTTCACTATCTTGTAGTCTAATAACACCCAGATGCAGAAACGAACATTAACTTTTAAAGTCGACATTTAACCTTAATCTGTTATTAAACTGTTGCACAAAACCAAATTTTATCTGATTTTAATGCTCCTTTAAGTTTATCTAATGAAACGTCAGATTATCCATTAAATGGTTTTTTACGTTGCACAAAGCGCCATTAACACTAATGAGACATTAGTTGACAGTTTAAAGGTTGAAATTTTTAATGGGCCGAAAAGCCTCCATTAAAACTGCATTTAATTATTTTCAAACTGTTTTGAGTACATATCTGCGATTAAAATATGTCTCTATCAAGACTTATATCATTGTTTGATACCAAAGATGTTTCCCGACATGCTCTTCTGACCGGCCTTTGACCACGACCTTGTAGTAAATCTTGACCTGAAAGTAAATCAGTCTTTATAAAAACTATATGACAATTTGACACTGGCTAAATGCTCTAATAGCATTGAGTATGAGTCAATCTTACAGATTAAAGAAAAAAAATCCACGAGAAATAACAAAGATCTTGTGATAAATAAAAATAATAACTATGATTTCCCATACTAACTAAGACTTTACGCGAAATATCTTTATCACGATGACAAATTACAATACTTGACACTGGCTAAATATACTACGTGTGGAGCCAAGATATTAGAAAAAAAAAGAAAAATGTAGGTCTGTGAACTTCTTATATTCTGTTACCTTATTTAGTCTGTGCTTTCCACAGATCTGGTACAGCCGTATTACGATGAATCTAGAAGCGCGTCTGCCGCTCAACTACTGTCAAAATTGTATGAATTTTTACATCACTTGAGCGGCAGACGCGCAGCAGGATTAATTTCATTCGTTTTATTCCTTTTTTGTCTTATGGAAGAGGATCAACATCCATTCGTTGACGTGGTTGACGTTATATGTCGTCACTCCGACACTGTCAGAGAGACTGTCAGTGTCAGACTGTCAGTCGATACCTTTTAAGTTTTATTTTTTGAGTCGTTATCATCTCACGCTAACTCCAAAATGTATGGAAATGACATTAACTGCGGAAAAGTTATCCGCACAGGAGCTGTCATTCCCATACATGTTGGAGTTAGCGTAGGGCGTTAGCGCCTCACGCTGGGATCTTTGCTAGACCCCGTTCAGTTTATCATAGATTTTTTAAAATTTAAAATTCATATCTTTTTACACAAGGCGCTGAATGCTTAACGATGGACTCAAAGAAAATGTGCGCTTTCCGTATATAAAAAAGTATTCTGTGGTCTGTGCCTTCATTACGTGTGTAAATTATAACGTTAATATTATGATCCAAAATAAAGCCGCGGGGTAATTACGTAAAATTTGCAACAGCAATGCGACAGCAGTAGCAATGCGACAGCAGTAGCGAAGCATACATTCTCGACACCACTAATGATGTATGACAGCAATCACCGCGAGATTTACGCCTGTCGCAAACCTGTTGCGAGTTAGGTAATTAGGGGGCCGAGCTATCGCGCAACGAAAATAAAACAAACGAAACAGTTTAGAGTTGTCAGTCAGTATCGTGACATATTTCCTATAACCTGTGGTCTATGCTTGAAACAGTGACAGTGACAGATTTTGGTAAAACCAAACTCCTCAAAGACTGAAATACAATTTCGACATAATCGATTATTTAATCGAACCGTTCGAATGACCGCCATAATCGAATGAATTGAGTACTGTCATTCATAATCACGCATCTTCAGTCTGTGGTACAAAGTACTCTGTGATATTGTATACTCTTTGTCTTTGTTTTGTTCTACATAAAAATATTTTAATGAAATCTACTTCCTTAAAGCAAACGAGGCTTTAACATTACAATTTGCCATGTACAGGGGTTCCGGGCTGTACATTCCTGGCCGTGCATTGCCACCCCCCGCGGCCCTGCGGGCGTATTACCTAACTCGCAACAGGTTTGCAACAGGCGTAAGTTGCGCGATGATTGCTGTCATACATTATTAGTGGTGTCGAGCATGTATGCTTCGCTACTGCTGTTGCTTTGCTGCTGCTGTTGAATTGCTGTTGCAAATTTTACGTTATTACCCCGCTGGTCCGATTTTGCACAGCCAATATTGTACGGTTAGGAATGTACAGCCCGAAATTAGTGTACATGGCTTCCAAATAACAGGCTGTGCAACACGGGTCGTACAATATTGGCTGTGCAATGTTGGTATATACTGGGTGGCGCAAAAGTAAAGACCCTATTTGGTTCAGCTATAACATTTTTTCTAAATTAGAAAACTAGATTTAGGTTTTTTTAAATGTATATTTGTGCCATTAAATTTCGTACCATTAGGATTTAAAGATGATGTCTTTTAAATGGTGACCTCCAGAGTTGATACACATTTGAGCCCTATTTATGACATTTTGCAAGATGATTTTCCTTCAAAATTGGTTATGAGTGACGAAGCGCATTTCCATCTCTCAGGGCATGTCAATAAGCAGAATACTCGGTTCTGGGGCACTGATAATCCGCGCATTATTCAAGAAACACCTCTACACCCACTAAAAGTTACTGTATGGTGTGGCATCTGTGTTGACAGAGTGATCGGACCCTATTTTTTCGAAGACGCTGGAGGCAATGCGATAACTGTCACTGGAGAACGCTACAGAACCATGTTACGTGAGTTTTTGATACCCAGTTTGGACGAATTGGGGCTGGAGCACATCTGGTTTCAACAAGACGGCGCTACGGCACACACAGCGCGCGACACTATGGACTTAGTGAGGGACGCTTTTCCAAGCCGAGTTATCTCTCGTTTTGGCGATTTGCCTTGGCCTGCAAGATCACCCGATCTGACCAGTCCAGACTTCTTTCTTTGGGGTTTTTTGAAATCTCGGGTGTATGTGAACAAGCCACAGACTCTCGCAGCTCTAAAAGAAAACATTCGTCAAGAAATAACGAACATATCGCAGGAAGTGTTACGGCAAGTTATGCAAAATGTCATAAATAGGGCTCAAATGTGTATCAACTCTGGAGGTCACCATTTAAAAGACATCATCTTTAAATCCTAATGGTACGAAATTTAATGGCACAAATATACATTTAAAAAAACCTAAATCTAGTTTTCTAATTTAGAAAAAATGTTATAGCTGAACCAAATAGGATCTTTACTTTTGCGCCACCCGTTATAAGCAATATTGCACGACCCGCAGGGTAATTACGTAAAATTTGCAACAGCAATGCAGCAGCAGTAGCAAAGCAACAGCAGTAGCGAAGCTTACATGCTCGACACCACTATAAATGATGTATGACAGCAATCATCGCGCAATTTACGCCAGTTGCGAGTTAGGTAATACGCTTGCCGGGTATCCGTGTACATGGCGTCGAATTGCTGGGTTGTGCAATACAGGTCGTACAATACTGGCCGTGCATTCCGGGCTGAACAATATAGTGACTCAATGTTTTGACTTTTATGTTCAGTTCTATTTTTACTATTATATTTGGTAATTGTTCCAATTCATTCAGAAGAATTCATTGTGGCAGCAGCTAGGTACATATCGTCTGCGTTACATTACATTACCAAGTCGCCTGCCAAGTGTGGGGATTATGGCAAAACCCCCTATGATAAGCGTGTTCTAAGGGGGAAGCCTGTGTTTATCAGTGGACACAAATATTGTACACAAATACTACACAGCTTAATTATTATTCCTGAGAGAACTACAAGTCTAGGTAGATACAGATATAAGTGATCATAAAGCATAAATGTTAGCTGAGTAGTCCAATGGTGTTAGAATAGAACCACTCCATCTACCTCTTCCCATGTAGTAATCTATATTGGGGCACCCAAAAAAATGGAATGGACAAATAGAAGAGCTGCTAGCCAAGTGTGGTGATTATGGCATACCCATAAGCGTGTGTTCAAAGTGGCGTTTAATGGATGGAATTAATGTGGTTCAGGGGGTCTAGCAAAGATTCCTTTCTTAGCGTTAATGCCAAACGATAACTCAAAATGTATGGAAATGACATTTCGGAAATCACTTTATTTCCTGCAGGTAATATCATTCCAATACATTTTAGAGCCAGCGTTTGGTGTTAACGCTAATGCAAAGGGATCTTTGCTTGACTCCTGGTTTGGGAATTATCTGTGAATGCAATCTGGATGAAGGAGATGTGGATATTATTCAGAATACAGCATGAATTTAAATATCTTTATTTTTACAGGTGCAAAATAACAGACAATCTAAACAAACAAAAGTATTTTATTACACAGACCTTTATAATATGATATTAGGTCCATCTAAAAATTAATTTACAAATAAAATGTAATCCATTACCATAAGAAACATATACATTTATAATGATGTTAATACCTAATTGTTTTTTACAGATTGACAACCAGAATAAACAGAATTTCAAGTCAAAATCATGTACTTACATACAAGATTATAAATCAGTAGTACTATGTACCTACCTAATAATAAAATGTTATGATTATTTGAATTTATTGATGAAAATATGTAGTAAAAGATTTAAATGTGTTTTCTTGTCTGAATCATTAAAGAAGACAATCTGTAGTACGTAGTCAGCAGGAAGAGGCACTGGAAGAGGTCTGGAGTCAGCAACAACAATATGACTGTACCTATAGTTCAGTAAATATGCCCCAGTTTCTAAACAAACCCTAAGCAAAATAGAACTTTCATATTGATAGAACTAATTGGGCAAAACATAAGAGACAGGTCTCCCACCACCACCACCTACCTACCACATACATAATTTTCTTTATGCTTCGTTAACCATCATCTCATCTCATCAATATAATTATGAAAAGGAAAATAACACATCATCAGCCGGAACACTTCCACTGCTAAACATAGGTCTGCTTCCATCAGAGTCATCATTATAATATAGACCGAGAAGAATGCTACTACCCAATAGATTCTTTTTTTCAATGTAGGTTTACTTATTAAAGTTTGATTTTGATTAAGTTTAAGGTAGATCAGACATATTAGTCCTGTATGATTGTGGGTTTGTTAAATATTTTCACTAAGTAGGTACCTACTTAGGCATATGATGTAAATTAGGAAAACTAGTTTTATGTTTTCAGTCTGGATCAGATGATAGGTTAAATCTGTCAAAATGGATAAAGTTAGCTAGCTACATGCTATTTAAATATGTGTAAACATTTCACATAGCGCCATCTAGCCCCAAACTAAGCATAGCTTGTACTATGGGAACCAGCTAACTGAATACATAGATACTTTTTTGTTTGTAAATACATACATGGAATACAATATAACACCCAGACACAGAACAAACACGCATGTCCATTGTTCATCACATTAATGTTTGTCCTGGATGGGAATCGAACCCACATCCTACAGTTCAGAAGGCAGAGCTATTACCAACTGAGCTGTCATGCCAGTCATAAAAACTGATATCCGTCTGCACTAAACTTTGATGATAGAACAGACAGCCATTGAACTTACTTCCCATTTTAGTTTAATGTAGGGCAGCATAACTACTACATACTACTTATCTGTATAAAAAGAAACTAACTTTTTATGTATGGCTGTTAAACAATTTTGATGAAATTTGAGGAGTACTTACCTAGGTAGATAGGTACTATTGAAGTTGATACTATTCATAATTATTGTGTAACCCCCCCCCCATTGGTGGTGTTAGGATGGTACATTCCCAGTTGCCTCCGGGTGGCAATCAGGGATTATTGTCCTACTCCTATTTACTATACTACTAATATTAAATCATCAACAGCCTGTAGACGTCCACTGCTAAACGTAGGCCTCCCCCACAGAGTGCCACTTTGAGCAGCTGCTTGTGCTTATCACCAGAATGTTGGTCCACCTAGTGGGAGGCTAATATTATATACCTATAGTCAAAAAATGTGTTACAGCTGCTGATATGAGTCAATACTTTTGTTCAGATTGTTCTATATTATGGTCCCCACCACAGAGTACCTTTTTATAAACTTGTCTTGTTATATCTTACTTTATTTGTTTTGACCTAATCTTTTTCCCAACCAACGGCCTATTTCCGCAAGATTATCAGTTTCTTTTTGAAAAGTTATTTTTTGTTGTCCCCACTCAAACACCCACTGGGGGGCTGTTGATACCTACTATTCTTAATTATTGCACAAACCACCCCCCAGCGAATACAGAGTGTACCTATGTGTGGGAATTAAAAATAGACCTCACATGCACCATACCTCTATTAATTATTGGATTGGGTAAAACTATTTACATTAAGCAACTCTTTCTTTACATTTAGCAAGTACCTATCTAGCTAGCAAAATAGTTTTGGGTTGTTCACTTTCTCATACAGTAAATATACTTTCATCACCTACTTACCTTTCAATAAAATGTGCCCATAGTCTACAGCAAGAAAAAGTGCCCGCGTTCCACCCTGATGAACTGAGTAGGTACTTGTACCTACAAAGAAGTATGTCACCTTACCATATACCAGGTCACAATAAGAGACAAACTCTTAAAAACACATTTCTTTTACTTAAATTTGACATAGTTTACATAATAGAAAAATGGAAATAATGATAACATGAATAGTTTTACATGAATAGGGTAAAACAGGGTTAATTACTTGACCTAATTAAAATGCAGTACCTACCTAATATTCTACATAACTTATTTACTATGTACTCATCTTTAACTTTTTCCACTTAAAATAGGTGTTTAGCTTTTATTCACAATTTCATTAACAGGCTTGGAGGATTAAAAAAAATGTTTGAATTCACCCACTTTAGAGTAATAAGTACTTAGTAGAACTCCAGTGCATTTGCAAAATGTAAGCTGTTTAATTGGTGAAATATATGGCTCCGTACAACAGTCTTGCGGTCTTCAAAAAACTTTTTTCCTTTGTTTGATGTGTTTCTCTGAGCTCTTGTTTATTTTGCTATTGCCATGACAATTTCTTATGTGCCCTGAAAATAAGATAAGATTTCTTTATTTTCAAAACATACTGAACTGAACTTGCATGCTCATTATGCATTTTGGATTAAATCTGTTTTGTACTTACTTGGTTTCTCTTGTGTAGTAAATGTTATTAAGTAGGTAGACCCTGCTGCGGCAAATGTTTTGCAAGAGGCTGTTGGATAAGACCTACAAATTACTGCCACCAACCTCTTGTACACCAGAGTACCTTATTTGCTCTTGTAGTCCAGAACTCTGTATCTGATGCATGGCATAGTACAGCAAATCTGAAAAGTAAATGAATATTAAAATCTCAAATGAATGTGTTTAACCTTTTATCGTGCACTTGTGATGTAAAATCCATTAAGCTGGACTATTGTGTTAAGTTCGAACAAAACAAAAATAATACAAACAAATAGGGATGTTTCGATACCAGTACATACGAAAAAAGTACTCGATACTTTTCTTACGATACCAAGTACTTTTTAGCATCGAATCATTCTTTCGATACTTACTTGGTATCGGAAAGAACTTGAAGAACTTGTTTCAAATCGAATCAATGCTGCTAAGGCAAAACAGGATAGAATCATCAAAAATTCAATGCCAAGCAACTTTATTTTCGCCACAACATATTTCACTTTAAAGAAGCAGTATGGCCTAACTTTAAGTCAAATAGCCTAAAAAGGTGATTTTTTTAATGTATACTCAGGGCTAAAACAACCCCACTTTTAATTTAAGCAGGATTAAATAGAATTTCAATTTAATTCAAAGCGGTGAATACATTTAATACACACAAACACACACAACACACACACAGTACACTACAGTAGAGGTAGTTGTTATACCTAATTAAAATAAATAAGATTATAACGAATCTTTCTCACGATTTTATTCGGTATCGGATAGTAAGTACTGGTATTGGAGAGAAAAGTAAAAGTATTTATGGTATCGATATGTTTAGTAGGGTATTTATATGAGTAGTATCGAATCATGATTTGAGTACTACTCATATGAGAAGGAATCGATACTTTGGTAGTATCGGAACATCCCTACAAACAAACAAACATAGACCCGAACTGTGTCACCATCTGTAAACTATAGATTCTGCCCTAACCTTAAATAGGCTAGAAATCTGCCATAATCGGCCAACGGCTTTAAAAAAAAAAACCAATGAATTATTAATTTAAGAATCCAAAATCCGGATAGATACGATAATATAACTGGCCAAGTGCGAATCGGACTCGCACGCGAAGGGTTCCGTATCATTATCTATAAAATGGGCAAAAATATCCCGTTTGAAGATACTATAGAATGATTATAATCGGCCAACGGCTTTAAAAAAAAAATCAATGAATTATTAATTTAAGAATCCAAAATTCGGATAGATACGATAATATAACTGGCCAAGTGCGAATCGGACTCGCACGCGAAGGGTTCCGTATCATTATCTATAAAATGAGCAAAAATATCCAGTTTGATGATAGTATAGAATAATAGTATTTGTTGTTATAGCGGCAACAGAAATTCAACTGTCTAACTATCACGGTTCATGAGATACAGCCTGGTGACAGACGGACAGAAAGACAGACGGATGGACAGCGGAGCCTTAGTAATAGGGTTCGTTTTATCCTTTGGGTACGGAACACTAAAAACGAGAAAAATGTTAATCAAAGCATGGATTCATGGATTTATGGATTTTACATACATAATATTAAAAAAAAAATAAAAAATGCTTCTAATTTATTTTCTTTAAATTTGGCGTGAGGGCAAAACAGGATTGCGATTTGCTAATAAACATAAGATAAAAAACAAAGAGTTTGGGTAAGGTAACTATTATATTTGATATGTAAAAATTAAAAAGTACCAAAGTCAAATCCACCAAATGGCAGAAATCTACCACAAGCGGTCACATTTGCCGCACATTCCCGAGCACCGAACTGAAGTTTGCCGTATGCGGCCATCCTGTTCCATACAATTATCGACATTATGGTGGTAGTAATAAAGTGTCTTACAGGATGACAGGACTGGAACATACGACTGTCTATGTACGGTTTTGATGTAGTCAATTTATATTATACCAAATATTTTATCCGTTTCGACGCAATAGACAATAGCAAAATACGTTCTTTATTGTTTTTCTATTTATTTCTGCGGGTTTGTATTAAAATATCACTATATAATAATGACTATGAAAAATATTCCTTGCATCTAAGTAGGTACAAGCGCGTGACGTACTTCCGGTTTTCGGTTTTTGTATGAAAAAGATGTTTTTTTGTATGGGAGGAATCTGTGTTTTCATACAGAATTGGGCCCCTGAGATCGGTGCGTTCACTGCCGATGACGTCATCCGCAGTGAACACACCATTCGACTTCGTTTCGATAAAACGTGGAGTGGACCAATAAACAGACCACAGATATTTACTATACCGGACCCACTTATTTTATTGGGCGCTTCATGCTTTTTAAACCACCACTACCAATTCCACAGACCGGTAGTGGATTGGATTGGATAGTATACTACGTATACCACCATAGAGAAAAAATACCACACCACTAAACATATTTACCTCTCTTACATACTTTCAATATATTAAGCTTAGACATCTCTTTCACACTTTCATGGTGCCAACGTGAATTTTTCACGATGCCCATAATTTAACTAATCAATAAATAGTAATTTATTATTTCAGCATGTTTCGTTTTTAATAATATTTTATATTATACTTCATATGATTTTGAAATACCTCACCAGCAAATATTAATCTCTCCATAAACATTTAAAGTTATATTTTGACTCGATTGGTTTAAGACAAATTATATGGAATTTTTTTATATCATATTGTAATTATTTACTTTAAATAATAAAGGATACGGCAAAATGATTTCTTTATTGTTTTGTTTATTTATTGGTTTATGTCTGTGCAAAATTAACCTACACGAATAATTATTTATTTAATGGCAAATCATTTAATCAGGAAGCGAGTACTTAGTTTCTTCTTATATAATACCAGTGTTTCCACTTTTAGGGATTTATCCCTTTTTTTAGGGTAAAATGAAAATGACCTTTGTATGGCTAGGGATAATATAGGTATTTAGGGAATTTTAGGGTGAAATCAAAATTAAGATATAACCCTATTCCTTGCACCACCTAATATATAAATGACTTCACTCTATGGCTTTTATTTATTTATTTTATGACACTGATTTAGGGAATTCCCTCCACTCAAATTAGTAATGAACGTAATCCGTCTAATTATAGTTACCATTTTTGTTTATATAGTCGTAAAGGTGACATCGAAACTTTTAAATGAGGCATAAGGCTTTTTGCATATTATAAGACACGGACATAGGACAAAACATCGAACAGTATGTGCGTGTCTTATCCGGTGTAAGAAACAATATCGTGTATTACCTACGTATGGTCTCTTATAACATCCAAGCGACTGGATGTCTTATAAGACATTTCTCATAAGACACAAGAAAATATCTTACAATGTACAAACGGCCTAAGAACGTATAAGTGTGTTTTTCATCTCTTTGTATCGCGAAACAAAAGTTATAAAATATTCTAGTAATACTCTTCTTCTACTCTAGTACCTACTTAAATATTCGCTTGGGCGTTATGGTAATTATATAAAAATTATATTATATATTAAAAAAATTAAGACCTGCGTTTAAAGCTAAAGAACACAATAGATAAAATAAAAAAATAGATTTATCAACGAAATGCTTTTAACCGCCTGCTTAATACCAAACTGGGAATGCTATCCAATTTTGGAACCCAGGCCTAGAAGTGCCACATTAAGTGCAGCGACTAAAAGTACGTAATGCTTTAGGTGTTACGATCCTGTTAAGTTAGTGTTTTGTTGGTATTTTAATTTATTATAATTTTGACTGGACTTCATAGCTCAGATGGAACTTTGCCTTCTGAACTGTAGGTTGCAGGATTCAATTCCCACTCAGGACAAACATTTGTGTGATGAACATCAATGTCTGTTCTGTGTGTAATATAGCTGTCATATTTGTATTATACACGGTGACATTTAATTGGTTCTTTTCCTTAAATGTATGTACTCAGCCCATGCTATAGAATAATCGTACAAGGTGCAATTAAAAAATAAAATAAAAAATTAATGCCTTTTTACATAACTGGATATCAGCCGAAATGTCTATTTAACGCTACACACAGCACGGGCACCGGCTGCTGAGCGCTTTGTAAATGTTTCGTAGGTAGGTAATAAAACAAAAACACCTGCGCTACCCGTCCCGCTCTCACACAGACAAAAAACAACGCGAGTGCAGCTTATCTCTTATCTTTGCTAAAAACGACTCCCAATTTTCCCTTCATACTTTATTGGGCTTAGGACCGTCAGAATTACTTACCTACTAAGAAAATCAGCTACGAACAAAAGGGTACGTTAGGAACTTGTGGATCCCTGATGCCATGTGCTCGTAAAGTGTCCAAGTGCTGTGGCTGTGCGTACATCCACCTAGCCTCTGCTAAGTTGTAGCTTGACAGCGTATAAAAACGCACCATGTCCAACCACCCAACATTTGAATAACTGTAATGTCAATCCATTGTCCAAAATCGGGATGCGCGCGCGTAAACGGGACACAAGTTTTGCCCCTGGAAGTTTTTGACCGACTGACCTATTTTATTTTCTGGTAGACTGGTACTTGTTTTCGGAAGCGGCCCGCGCGCATATCCGCTGCACAAAAGAAAGGGGCGGGGTATCTTTTTGTGCGATTGGTCACCGCGGGCGGCGCCGGCGCGGCGGTCGCTGTTTGAACCAGTATTCGGTCGGGCGTTTTATTACGTTGTACTATTATCTATTCCGTGCCTTTGTTCAATATCGCAGGGCTTTTCTTTAGAATTTGAATTCGCAGTAATTTGATAATACCTAGATTTAAGTTTTAAATCCAGAGTTTTAGTTATATAGGAGCGTTCTATAGCATGGACTGAGTACGTACATTTAAGGAAAAGAACCAATTAAATGTCACCGTGTATATATTTATGTTCCATAAAACCTATACCCAGAACCAAAAAAATTTGAAGATGTTTTAGGGAATTTTAGGGATAATGCATAACCAAAAAAAATTGAAACTGGAAACACTTATGAAAACAAACGTACCTACTTTGTTCGGACTCGAGCGAGTACCACATTTATGAACATCGCCTGCCATCCTGCACGCGCCAATTTACAAGGCCGTGAGTGCGAGCAAGAGAGCAAACGATGACAATCGTCACCATCGACTGTGGCGCGTACGGCGGGCAGTAGCCTATCACGCACGACAGCGACACTGCAACACATTACACATCACACATCACAATCAAAATGAACATGTTTTATTATATAAAACATTAATTTTGGTCTACTTAAATAAACTTAGATCTTAGATGTAATTTTTTTTTTTTTTGTTTTTGTCTGTATGATTTAGCAAATTATACTTGGACCCGTTTTATTTTTACTAAAATATAAAACCGATCACCCTCCTCTCTGCGAACTATTCTTTCTTGGATTTGTCGGTCTACTTGACATTGGCAGAATTGTGGTGGAATGGCAACACCATAGAGGCCATTAACCAAGGATATTTTTGTTTTGTGAACTATTTGAAATCAGTGAACTAACAGAAGTGTACCTGTGATTTTAGAACCAAGAGTTGAAAAAGTAATAATGAATATTAATAACCTTTATAATGACGGTGGAAAGATAATGTAAGCACTTCTTTATTATTTCAAATGATTTTCATGATCTATTTATTATCGATCGTCGAGAAAATTATCGCTAGGAACTTAGCCGCGCATGGCCGCGTATGAGTTGATCTTATTGGAATAAATTAAACCACGTTTGGAAAAAGCGCGGGAAACCTTCGTTCGCGGCGGTCGTAGTTTTTAATTGAAAATTTTCAATTTTAATTTTACGTGATTAAAGTGATCAGTTGAGTAGTAAATTGTATATATTTTAGTTCTGTAGTGTATATTATCTGTTTATTAGTGTAAATAACTCTTCGGTAAGTTCTTTTTTGCTGTTTTTCGACCATGAATGAACCACCGGACCCAGGGGGCACTGTTCCCTCTGTTGGTTGTAATGTAACCATTGCATCCAATGAATCTGGTATGGAAACTGATAGCTCTATTAATAATAGGGCATTTAAGCGAAGCCGTCTTAGTAAAGTCTGTAAGCATTGTAATAAACGCAGGAGGAAGCATAACACTGAACTCAAATCCACAGATTGTCATTGTGTAGAAAACGAATCTGTTGTAGAGAAACCTAATCTTACTCCTGAAATATCAGTAAATACAGTTGATACCCCACGTCCCACCCCAGTAGCCAGAGATTTATATGAATCTACTGACAGTGGCCCGTATGTTGTACATATTCAAAGGGAACAATCTGCCCCCAATGATGGCACAGTACTTCACCCCATTGCTTTCGGTAAGTTCTTAAAGAAACATTCGATCGAAAATATTGTGAATGGTAGCTTAAAGAGAATCGGACGAAACAGGATAACCATAGCTTTCTCTAACTACTTGAATGCTAACTCTTTCCTTAAACATAGTAGCTTAGCATCAAACAACTTAAGAGCATTCATTCCATCCTTTAACGTAACTCGCATGGGTTTAGTTCGGGGCGTGCCTAATGAATGGACACCAGAAGAGGTTATTGAAAACATCAATGTACCAATTGGATGTGGTAAAATTCTAAAAGTGAGACGGCTTAACTATAAAGTAATTGTTAATGGTGAATCTATATGGAAACCATCCCAAACAGTTGTACTTACTTTTGATGGTCAAGTTTTGCCCAAGCGCATTTTTATGTGTTATAATGCCTTACCGGTGGAGCTTTACACTTATCCTACAATTCAATGCTATAATTGTTGCCGCTTTGGACATACAAAGAGTCAATGCAGGTCCAAACCGCGTTGTTTCAAATGTGGTCAAGACCATTCCGGTGATACTTGTAATATTGAAGAAGATTGTGGCACGTGTTGTTCATGTTCAGGATCTCACTATGCCAATAGCAAAACATGCCCAGAATTTGTTCGTCAGAAACACATAAAGATAACAATGGCTGAAAACTGTTTGTCCTATTTTGAGGCTTCCAAACTACATCCTCCAGTTTCAAAATCATTTGCCGAAGTAATCACAAACACCAAACCATTGACACAGAAGTACTCTATTCCTGTCACCTCACAATCTCTTAAACCAGGTTCCACAACATCATATAAAAAAACAGTTTTCAAAAAACCTTGGTCTACTCCTGTTCTTTCTAAAGGATATGACCAATACGCCCATAATGAGCTCATTAAGGAGTATGATGCTCCTTTACCTTCTAATGGATGTGCCCTTAAACAGAATACTTCGTCTAATGAAACCAAGCAACAGTCAGTTGCTGATATTATCATTGCTTTAATAAATCTACTTTCCCAAACCAAACATATAGAACCGTCCAACGTTGCCCCAGTAATTGCAGCGATTTCAAATTTATCGGTCCAATATGGATCAAGCCAAAGTAGTTCAGTGGAACTGCCGAAGCATAATTAGTAAAAAAAGCGATATCATTTATCTTTTGAATAAATTTAAACCAAATGTCTTAGCCCTCTCTGAGACATGGCTAAAACCTGATTCTGTTTTTCAGATCAGGGGATACTCATGTCTCAGAGAGGACAGACAAGATGGGTATGGCGGTGTCGCCATACTGATAAAGAATTCTCTTTCCTTTAACCTTATTTCTCTTCCCCAACATAGTAGTGATTATTCTGTTATTGCTGTTTCAGTTGCTGGTGTTTGTTATGTTTCCATCTATATTCCTAGGCCTTCAGCATCCATTTTTAATGAATTTAACTCTTTTCTTTCTTTACTTCCTAAACCTTTTATGATTTTAGGAGATTTTAATTCTCAGCACCAATCTTGGGGTAGTTCTATTTCCAGTTGCCATGGGGAAGATCTGTTGGGAATAATTGATTATCACAATTTATGTGTATTAAATACGGGATCTCCAACCCGACGTACCAACCCAAATGAAAGCACTAGTGTTATAGATTTATCAATTTGTACTCCAAATTTAGCATCTGAATTGTCTTGGTATACTCTTTCATCCACATTTGGAAGTGATCATTTTCCTATAATTATTAACTCTCCAAATAAATCTCCACCCCAGATTCGGAAACCTCGCCTTAAGCATAAAATCAATAATCTTAACTGGGATAAATTTAAGGAAAGCGTTGAATGTCAATTTTCTTCTTTACCTGAAATTTCTGAAGGTGACTGTAATAGCTGTAATGAAGCATTAACGAAGGCAATCTTGGCAGCTAAAGATCAGGTATTCCCTCTTAAGAATTCAGCAACGGATAATATTCCATCTCCACCCTGGTGGGATAATGATTGTACTCAAGCTGTAAGAAAAAGAAAACTAGCTGAAGAGAATTACAATGAAAATATGACTGAAGACAACTTTGAAATTCTTTGTGATACAATAACTAGCACTAAGAAATTTCTTAGGGACAAAAAGTTTGCGGGTTGGGAACGATTCTGCAATTCTATCTGTCCAAATACACACCCGTCCATTGTTTGGAGTAACATCAGACGCTTTAAAGCGGGTATGTCTATAACTAATCATTCTTCATTACCATCTTCAATGGGTAACTTGTATATGGACAATCTGGCCTCACCATCTGTTGCACCCTCACTAGAGACAATGCTAGTTCCATTATTTCCAGAAATAAATCCAGAACCAAGTCTTAATTCTGAGTTCTCATTAAATGAATTGAAAGGTGTTCTCTCAGACTTACGTGATTCGGCACCAGGTGAAGATGGTATTCCATACTCATTTTTATGTAATTTAAGTGAAAATACTGTTCTGTATTACCTAAAACTAATTAACAGTGTGATGATGTCTGGCGAAGTCCCAAATTCTTGGAAGTCTCAAATAGTGATACCAATTTTAAAGCCTAATAAACCACCTTCATCCATATCATCATACCGTCCCATAGCACTTTCGTCAGTATTAGCTAAAATTTCAGAACACTTAATTAAAAACCGATTAGAATGGCATGTTGAGAGTCGTAATTTGCTTTCTAGCTCTCAGTATGGTTTTCGTAGGGGAAGAAGCACTTTAGATAGCCTGAGCATTTTTGTAATGGATGTCCGTTTATCCTTTACCAGCAAAGGCTTCGTTGTTGCGGCATTTTTAGACATCAACTCTGCATATGACAGTGTACTTTTACCAATCTTAAGAGAAAAGTTGATATTATTACATGTTCCTCCATTGCTTTGTAACTTTATTCTTAATATGCTTTACGGCAGAACAGTGAAGTTAGATAATTCGGATGAAATGAGGTATGTATGGCACGGCTTACCACAGGGCTCGGTCATCAGCCCATTACTTTACAATATTTATACTCATGATCTTTGACAAAGTAATTAGCAAGCCTGTTAATGTTCTTCAATATGCAGATGATCTTCTTCTTTATTGTTCAGATAGCTCTATTGAAAAAGCCTGTTCAAATGTATCAATTGCTTTAAATAACTTAAAGTCTTGGATGGACAACAATGGTCTTCAGCTTTCAGTAAATAAAAGTAACGTAGTTGTGTTTTCAAGACAGCGCAACATTTCCGTTCCTCATATTTTTTATGATGGCGAGCCAATTCCTGTTCAGAAAGAGCAAAAATTCCTAGGGTTGGTTTTAGACACCAAACTTACATTTTTACCACATTGTGAATATATTGCAATTAAATGTGAACGACTTCTCAATATTCTTCGATGTCTCTCGGGCGTCTGGCGGGGTGCACATCCGTCTTCTTTGAGGCTCGTCTACAACGCTTTGGTAAGAAGCGTCATAGATTATGGCTCTTTTCTATTAGAGCCTTGTAGCGTTGCTGGCATAAAGAAATTGGATGCAATCCAGGCAAAGGCTTTGAGAATAGTTACTGGAGCTATGAAGTCCAGTCCTATAAATGCATTACAGGTCGAATGCGCTGATCCTCCACTTCAATTACGTCGACAGTACCTATCTGATAAATTCCTTTTCCGTTCACTCCGATTTTCTAATCATCCCATATTCGCTAAATTACAGTTATTATCTGAGCATATAACGTCACGTTCTGATTATTGGTCACACAAATCTCCACCTTGTTTAATTAATAGCTGGCACAAGTTTATGAACTTGCAGGCACCTACTCATAGAAGCGGTAGTCTATCCCTTTTCAACGTTAACTATCAATGTCTGATTCAGTCTCCTAACATTACTTATAATATTGGCATTGACAAAGAAGATCCCAATGCTAATTTCCATTTCAATTCCATAGTTGATGATAAATGGAATGGATGGCATCAATTGTATAGCGATGCATCGAAACATACATCAGCCGATTTTGTTGGTGTAGGGGTTTATCACCCTCAGTATAATATTGTACAGAAAATTAAATTCCCTCCGGAGACATCCGCTTTCACGGGCGAATGCTTTGGAATCTTGAAGGCATTGGAGTATATCCTACTAATGAAACTACCTAGAACTGTAATTTTCTCTGACTCTCTTAGCGCCCTGCAATCATTAGCGAAATTCCCATTTAAACCTCAATCGCATATTCCTACCATTATAGAGGCAAGGCACAAATTACACCAATGCACGCTTTTTGGCTATACTGTTTCGTTTACATGGATTCCTAGTCATTGCGGTATTAAAGGCAATGAAAAAGCTGATCGGTTAGCAAACGAAGCCGTCATAAGTGGAGATATTGTTCCTTTTGTTAACTACTATCATGATTTATCAACTTTGCCAAAAGTTTTTCTCAATGAATCCTGGAGTAGTCTATGGACCAGAAGTGCACAACATAAGGGCAAGCACTATTATCAGATTCAACCAAATATAATTACCAAACCATGGTTCTCTGGTTTGAAAGTACGCAAGATGGTTTTGTCAATATTAATAAGAATGCGTTTAGGGCATGTTTGCAGTCCAGCACACCTTGCTAGACTTAAAATAATAGATTCTCCATCCTGTGTATGTGGGGAGGATGTGGGGGATTTAAATCACATCTTTCTCTCCTGCCCGCAAAATGATCGAACTACATTATACACGACATTGGCTTCCCTTAAAATTCCTTTCCCTACCAGTATTGTTACTCTTCTTCATAATGCAGACCCTGATATTTATATGGCAATAGCTGAATATATCATTAGTAACGATTTAAAACTGTAAATATGTACATATTGTATTAGTAAGTGTATCTATTTTTATTTTTTGTCTTATTATCTTAATAACCTATTCCTTTTTTATCCTTTGAACCACTTTCCTGATCCTTTAGTCCCTAATTGTATATAATCCGTTTTCCTCGTTGCTTTTAAGAAATATTCCTATGGTTTCCCCGTTTTAAACAACAGTAAAACACAAACATAAATTCAATAAAGCACCTCCTCCATTAAACATGAAGCTGAAGTTGTCAAGAAGTGATATTAGTCAGAAAAATGAGTCTATCGTGTAATTTCTATAATTTCGGTACCATGACCCATGACACGCGAGCTAATTGTAATATCATGTTAAGTTATCGCCCGAGCTGGACCCCATAGAATTTGGGAATTTTGTTCTAGCTGATACCAAGTTGACACAACTATTCTTAATTTGTTTGAGAAATAATTAACTTTAACATAAGTAGGTATTGGTTCTACGTTTTTACCGTAATGGGAATAGAGAGGCTCATTTGTTTACGCTATTAGATTTTTTTGCGGCCGCCATGATAGTTCATGCTCTGCTTACGAATTCATTCGCGCCTCGAACCACACATACGTTTGTATGTGATGTTATGATTGTTACAAAACAAAATGATAGGTAATAAATTGGAAACATACAAAATGTGAATTATACCTATATAACATTAAAAAATTAAAATAATTAATTTGTAACTATGCATGTGAAAGTATTTAAAAATTATCCTTCTCGTACTTACCTACCAACCCGTATTACTAATATAAAATAAACCAATAAACCAATATCTATGTACACATTGCAGAGTTTATGGAAACAGAAATCCCCGTCGCGGCCGTCGGCGTGGAGGCGGCGGCGTTAGACAAAGGCTGCAGCGTGGGAGAGGCGGGCGTCGTGCAACATTCGTACGTATCGTTTTATACGCTTTTATTTCGGAATGGGGAATTTGGGGATATGGTGGTAACCGCATAAGTATATGATACAAGACCAATTAGTCCTCTTGTCTTTAAATGATGAATTCCATGCACCTATATCTTCCTGTTAATTGGCTAATTACCGCGCTTGGTGCTGGACTGCCTGGATAGCATTGCATTGTAATACATGCAGACCTATAAGAAAACATAGGGGACAACGGCAACAACCCAAGAATGCTGCTGTCCACTCCCTGGATATTTCCTTAGCCGGCTCTGCCTGACAGCACCCTTAATCTGGGACTACACAGCGTAAGAATAAGACAGAATAACCATACTACTATTCCATTCAACTATTATACCTTATCTTCTCTTCTGTTAGGATAAAAATGAAACACCCCAGTGAATAGCGCAGTACCTATTGATGTAATTAGTAAACCAATCACATAATAATATAAATAGTATTTGCTGGGCAATAAACACACTGGCTTGAGTTCTGTATGTACAATTGAACTGGTCCACACTTTTAATAAAAAAAAGTTAAACTATGTAACAAAGTGCATTTTTACAATACTTGTTTTATATTTAATATTATAATATAATAAAATAAAAATATTCTTTTTTGTAATGTCTAACCTGAAACCAAAAAGTTATTTCTTAAATATGAAATAAACAATTTTGCTTGTTGTCAATGTTCCACATGTTGTGTGTGTGTTTACTTATATTTTTTATATTTAACCCACAGACCGATGCCGCCAGCCCCAGTTACGCGGCGGTTGCTGCCGGCACGGCAGCTGCAGGGCCGGCAACTGTGCCGCCAACTGCGGCGTGTCCGGAGGCTGGCGCGGGCGCGACGTCCGCCGCGGGGCCCCCAGGACCCGAGGTGACTCCGGGACCCGACGTGCCCCCGGGTCCTGACGCGCGTCCGACGCCCTCGGCCTCGGAGATAAATCTAACTTCGGCTGAAGAAATCGAATTCAATGACTTAATGTAAATTTCGTTGAATTCGGCTTCTTCAGCCTAAGGGTCAATTCAGACAGAGCAGCAAAATGCTCGAGCAGTTTTTAAGTGCTATTGGAATATCAACCTTATTTCATTTAAACAAAACTGAAAATAGTATGCAACACTAAAATCTTACTTATATTAATGTTGCATACTAATTACTGCTTTGTCTAAATGGATTAAGGTTGATATTCCAATAGCACTTAAAAACTGCTCGAGCATTTTGCTGCTCTGTCTGAATTGGCCATTAAATCAGTCAAATAAATAAATATAATAATAATAGTAACCGCCATGTGGAATGTTGATTCAACGAGCATTGTCCCGATAGTCGTTTCGGCGAACGGCCTTATAGCGAAGAGCCTCGACCAACACCTCGAGAGGCTCTCGCTAGACGGTTGGATCAAGGGTCAGATTCAGAAGGCAGTACTCCTTGACACGGCACGTATTGTCAGGAGGTTCCTCACTCTGCAGCCCTAACCACCGGTAGCTTGGGTCCTGCCCCGCTGCCGGCGGCACTCTAGGTTTAGGTTTTTTATAATATTATTGTAAATTCCTTTTTATAGAGATATTGTAAAAAACTTAGGCTTAAGAATTGTAAATAAATGAGTGAATAATAATAATAATATATATATAATAATAACATCAAAAATTAACCACAATAGCCCAGATTTATTTTTTACCTTTAGCTACTTATACAAAATAGTTTATCATATGCCATACCATGCCTTGTCAGTTATAATTAGTTTTGTACTCAACAGGGCCTCTTGGTGTTAGCTTCGGCCCCACCAATGCCTCCCAAATGTCCGGGCTAGACCCGAGAATCAAATTATATAATAATAAATAGAGGGAGATATAAAATAAATATATAATAAATCTTATAAAATAAATAAATGCATAGTTATTATGGTTTTTTTGAACCCTTGTAGTTGAACCTAACAGATGTCTAGTCAAACATAGTCATGACATAACCTTAGGCTGCCCCCACATTGGGCGGTAGCGATATCGCCGCGACATTTTACCATCGTGCGGCGTGAGTCACCGCGATATCGCTCGAGGATCGCTACCTACCGCCCAATGTGGGGTGAGCCTAAGGTTATGTCATCATCAGCCTGAAGAAACACACAAAACGCCACTCTGTAGCTGTTTGCCGGTCTCCCTACGGTTTTAACCAGATTGTTGGTCCACCAAGTGGGGGGCCCGCCTACGCTGCCTCTTCCGGTTTGTGTTCGTCACTCGGAAACTATGTGGCCTGCCCATTGCCATTCCAACTTGCTAATGCTAAGAACAATAATAATCTATTAAATGTAAATTAATCTGGAAGCCACTTAATTTAGCTTTACTTTAAAAAAAAAAAAAATCTTAAGTAGGTACCTACCTACCTACCTATAGATAGGTAAATAGCTCATATTGGTAAGCAAAAGTAGTTCATTACAGAAATGATCAGTAATTAAATATCTACTCTATTAGGAAAACTCCGAAGACGACTTTTTTTCTTGTTATTAAAATGACTTACCTACCTAGTTATGTATGAATAATTATATTCTGTCCTAAAAATTCAAGGTCATGCAAATTTCATGTACCTATCTCTAGCAGAATATTTTATCACGACCTAATAAAACTGATTCTCAGAACTGTAAAATTCTGAAATTAAAACACCTAACAAAATACCAGAAGTAGGTAGATATCAATATATATATACCCCTATTTACTGCAGCTGCTGAACAAACTAAATAGGTACCTACTTATATGATGTAAAAATTGGGAGAACTCAAGATCTTATTTTTTCAGTCAATTTAAAATGGATAAAATTAGTTGACAGCTTCAGCGACTTCAGTGGACTGACGTGAAACCCAGATGAACTGAGCAGGTATTTGTACCTACAAAGAAGTAAGTCGCCAAACCAATCATATTACCTTACCATATACCAGATCACAATAAGACGAAACTCTTTAAAACACATTTCTTTTACTTACATTTGACATAGCTTACATAATACAACAGTGAAAAAACATTTTACATGGATAGGATTAATTACTTGACTTAAAATGCAGTACCTACCTAATATTCTACATAACTTATTTTATTTACTATGTACTTAAATAACACTTTCATATGCTAAACAAATTGTTACATAATTTAATAGCTTGCCTTGTCTTATATATATATATATAATGGATTTCTGTAGCAAAACCGTGCAGTAGACAATAATCCTCAGAAACTTTTGATGATATTCTTTGAATCATTATAATGTAGGCTAAGAGGTTAAATAATATAAAATGTTCGGTTTTAGATTTATAGGTAGGTATTATAAGTAAATACAAAATATGGTCTACTATTGTAAAACATATAGTTCTAGATAAATTATGAGAAGACCCTGCCTTTTAATAACTAAAGCAAAAGGCAGAGCTCACCTGATGTAACCTAATTACTGATTTGCATTAAACTATTTGTATTTATACACACCCTTTAACATTTTCAATGTTTTCTTTTGAACTCACATTTTGGTATGTTATGGTACTTTTTAATTATCTCTTATTTACAGATAAACATGGGTAGGTTGATTACTTTTACTGATTATTTATACATTTCTTTTACTTAAATAAGATACAGTAAACTCATTACTTTCTTTAACACCTAGATAGGTACCTACATAAAGGCCTATTTAGACCTGGGGCCGTACTGTGAACTCTTAGTGTGATTCAAAACAGACCCTATACTGGATCGAGTGTCAAAAAAATCGAAAACAAAGCGATCCAGTTATAGGCTGTTTTGAATAGCGCTAAGAGCTCACAGTACGCCCCCAAAGCGTTATTCCCTATCGCGGGTAGATTTGCTATATTTTCTTCCTTTTTACTTCCTGGCGCCGCAGCCGGTGTTGATCGGTCACAAATCGACTGTCCTAGAAAGAAATATAAATGTATATTTGTAAGTATTTGAGGATTCAATAAATATGAAACGTTCCACAAGCATTGCGCAATGAATTAAAAAATTATTGAAGCCGATCTTTATCAAACCACCATGGAATATTCGTCATACTTTGACGTTGGTTATCCCTATATTTGTTGCACCACTGGCCCCCCCCACTCGGTGGACCGACGACCTGGTGAAAGCCGCGGGGAGCCGATGGATGCAGGAGGCGAGCAGCCGCTCAAGGTGGCGTGCTCTGGGGGAGGCCTATGTTCAGCAGTGGACGTTTTCAGGCTGTTAATGATGACTGGCAAATAATAGAAACTTGACATGATGAATAGTTACCACTATATATAAAATATGAATTATTAAAGTTACCTTGTAAATACGCCTTGACCTTTTAGACGCAGTGGTTTTCCCTGTGGCCATTTGAGTGCTTGCATCAGTGACTACGTTACTGAAAACACAGACATCATTTATATGTATGTAAAAAACATTCATGTAGATTATAATGCATGATTTTGATTGTTTATATTAAAATATATAAATAGCCGTCATCCACTCAATATGTTCCAACAGCTAGGACATGGGCACGGGCCTTCTCACACATAGAGTGTAGGTCAAAATCTACCAAACTGGCCAAGTGTAGGTTGGCGGGTGACACGTTCTCGAACTTTATGATTGTTTAAACGTGTCGGTTTCTTCACGATATTTTTCCACCGTTATAAGAACTAATAAATACCACACATAACTTGTTAAGTCATTGGTATAGGACTGAGTGAGATTTGAACCTATATGCATCGATTTATCGCCGGTAACCGCCGAGCCATATACTCGCTCTACAACTAACAACTACAAGAAAAACTTCAATATATAGTTTTTCACCCTAAGCCACCCACATCAGTGTTGCTTTGGCACTAATATGCAGTAGCCACTACAGGAAGCCCATTTAGTGGGTGGCAAGTCATCACCTGCCTCAAACATTTTGATGAGACAAAATTGACAGGTGCCGTTATCTCATTCCATATCCATCAAAAGTTCATCACAATAGCTCAGTTTTATTATAATATAATAACTAAACAATTATAAATTGCATTACACAGTTTATAAATGATGCAGTTTACAACAATAGATATCAACCTATTTATTTACCTGATGATTGATGGTTAAATGTTCAGCTGAACGCCACCGTAGAAACCAAACTCCTGTTTTTCCTCTCTGTCCTTAATGAACATTCTGCACTAAGCTCTTGTTTTTTGGATCTTTTTTAGGTAGGCCCTGCAAATGAGAAATGAAAAATCATTGGTATGGGGCTAAGTAAGATTTGAACCTATGTGCATCGATTTGTCGCCGGTTACCGCTGAGCCATATACTCACTCTACAACTAACAATTACAATATATAGTTTTTACTAAGATCCATCAACAGAAAAATGATCAGTTTCTGCTTGCAGTTACTTGTCATCTGAACAAAACGGGACTTAACTTCAGTAAATAGCGGGGGCTGAAAACGGGCGTTGACGAAGCTCGCCGTTCAGGTTTCAGGTTGAGTCCGAGCAGCACTTGCGACCATCAGAAAACCCTGGAATGCAACGAAATTTCTGGCCTTGAATATTTTAAATAAAATGTGTATAAATGTAAAAATAATATAATTAAATCTTCTTATATTATTATATTATATATAGGTATAGGTGCCTTTGTATTTTGAGACTGTAATAGAAATTAACGCTGCATAAAAGTACCTAAATATATACAATAAAAATAGATACGGGTCTTGGGAATTTTTTAATTTCATCCCTTAAGGTGGTAAAAAAACAGTGTAAGGTCCCATCATAAGACGTTCGCACAGCCAAAACCACTAAAACTTTAATCTTGAAATTTCTAAGATACATTGATTCTATGACGTAGGGTTGTAGATAAAGATTTGCTATGCACAATGTCACTGTCATTGAATTACCTCTTTTCTCGTTTCTTTCTGGGGTGAAGTTGTTTTTAAAATCTCTTCACACCCTTTTCCTCTTCCATGGGAGCTATATTCTGAGCATTGCTCTTTGCACGAGGTATATTGACGTTTTCTGCGCTGACCAACCATCTCTGAAATTGCCACAGTCTGAATTACCATATACTTACTTACTACTACTACTAATATTATAAAGGCAAAAGTTTGTATGGGTGTTTGTGTGTGTTTGTTACTCCTTCACACAAACAGCAGCAGCGTTAGCATGGCCGGTAGACAAAACGGTCTTTCTCCTGTTTTACTTCAAGCAAGTATGAAGAAAGTGACGTAAAACGGGGAAAGACAATTTTGTCTACCATCCATGCTAACTCAGCTGGACGGATATAAGTATGGCAAGTTTAGTAAAGATATTAGCAGTTTGATTTATAGAGTGGGTAAGTTTTTGCATAAGTATGGCCAGTTCAGCAGAGTATCTCAATCATCATCCTCCTGCTCCCAACCTAACCTGTAGCGGTGAGCTACCAGAATTACACGAGCGACTGCCATCTGAACTCGCAACCCGTTAGGAACCAGTAACAAGGATGGTTAGATCAAGCATCAGATTCTATACATCTTTTCTACTTAACAAACAAATCACATACAACAGTCCATAAATCTCGGAGAAATTGGTGAGCTTTGCTCAGGGTTATCATTAGCACCCTCTCTACAAGAAAAACTTCAATATATAGTTTTTACTAAGATTCATCAACAGAGAAGATGAAGAGTATAAGTGTGGTTTTGTGGATGATAAATGTTCTTGAATTTTATGAGTAAAATCGTTTTTACATCTAAAATTTGTGTAATGACTTGCATGAAAATAATTACCTGTGCAATAAATAGCATCAAATCTTCCACTTGGAACTGTAGAATTGTATCTGCATTTGTAAGCATTCAGCCCAATCCTATCCAGGGATAAGTAGGACCTGGAACACATAGATCAAAAACATTAATTTTCTATAATATGGCATTCTTTGCAAAAACAATGACTACTGTGGGTAATAATTTCTTGCCATCAAAGTGACAGGTAAACATTTAAACTGGCTGTCCGGGGGTGGAAGTCGCAAGAACTAAAACCTAAGCTCCAGGGTGGAAGTGTTAAAGGGCATAACGTCGCGAGTAGCGTTCAGAGAAAGTGCAACACACCTCTCGACACCCTAAGCCACCGACATCAGTGTTGCTTTGGCACTAATATGCAGTAGCCACTACAGGAAGCCCATTTAGTGGGTGGCAAGTCATCACCTGCCTCAAACATTTTGATATGAGACAAAATTGACAGGTGCCGTTATCTCATTCCATATCCATCAAAAGTTCATCACAATAGCTCAGTTTTATTATAATATAATAACTAAACAATTATAAATTGCATTACACAGTTTATAAATGATGCAGTTTACAACAATAGATATCTGCACTAAGCTCTTGTTTTTTGGATCTTTTTTAGGTAGGCCCTGAAAATGAGAAATGAAAAATCATTGGTATGGGGCTAAGTAAGATTTGAACCTATGTGCATCGATTTGTCGCCGGTTACCGCTGAGCCATATACTCACTCTACAACTAACAATTACAATATATAGTTTTTACTAAGATCCATCAACAGAAAAATGATCAGTTTCTGCTTGCAGTTACTTGTCATCTGAACAAAACGGGACTTAACTTCAGTAAATAGCGGGGGCTGAAAACGGGCGTTGACGAAGCTCGCCGTTCAGGTTTCAGGTTGAGTCCGAGCAGCACTTGCGACCATCAGAAAACCCTGGAATGCAACGAAATTTCCGGCCTTGAATATTTTAAATAATAAAATGTGTATAAATGTAAAAATAATATAATGAAATCTTCTTATATTATTATATTATATATAGGTATAGGTGCCTTTGTATTTTGAGACTGTAATAGAAATTAACGCTGCATAAAAGTACCTAAATATATTTTATGCAGTTGTATGTACGTTTTCCTATAAAATAATCCAATACAGTCAGTTAGTCTCGCTGAAAGTCATGCTAGAGCTACTGACCTAAACTGACAAGACAATACCGTCGAAGTAAACGTATTTAAAAAAAAATAATAGAGTGAGGTAATATAATACGGCTTAATAATATATAAGTAGGTACCTATTTACTTTCTCAATGCACAAAAATTACCTCATGGGTGCAGCCACTGACTGCAGGTGCAGCTACGAGAAAACGTGTTGTTTTCGCAGCTTCTTTGCATTCTGTAACATATGAATTATATCAAACTACCGGCCAACTGCTTAAGTCCGGCCAGCATAAGCGAGAATATCTCGCCTCCCCGCGCTACGTGTCACACAGCGCAGGCGGCGACTTACATAAACGGGCGACCTGAAAAATATCCATTTTAAAGTTGAGTCCAGTTTCCGACACCACCTTAGAAGTTGGACTTAAGCGAGATGATTGTCATAGATTTATCATCCCGCTGGTCCATATTCATGAGGTATAGACTCCCGGCGCGTTTTTTTAAATGTGGTATCACAGTAATGCATTTTAGGTTGCTATGTATTTTGAAAGAAGGGCAACAAAGGCTTTTTATTTTATGTATTTTGACATAATACCCAATATGCAATACCGTCCTAGTCCACGGAATGAGGTGAGAGAGTATGAATGACCTCATTTATACTCTCTCACCTCATTCCAACCTAGCCATCTACCTACCTAATAGGTAGGTAGATGGCTTGGTATGGTTAGATCTGAATGTGCAAAAAATATTTCTTTAGAGCAACTACTATGGTTACTTGTTTGTTGTCAATTGTTAATTAGTTAGATAAATAACAAGGGCTATTTTATTTTTTACTTGTATTATACAAACAGTAAATGCAGAAACATTGAGCAATGCAATATTGCTCAGAATCGTTTTGAATTGCAACAACTATCGACTCTGTAAGAACTCTTTAACCAAAGGCAAATGTAGCAAGGTGGAACTTTGGTCCAGCTTTTTCAGCGGTTCTAGTAGTATCCAGCTACTCGCATCAGATGCTCTAGAATGGGAGTCTTTTCAGCCGACAGTGGGAATGAAAATGAGGAATCACAGTTTTGTTTCTGCGTTTATTTGTATGCATGTTAATATGATTTATGAAAGTTAATCATCATCTTGCATTGTTTATGGTTAAAAATGTAGGCCATAAAGACAAAACAAACAGTATATTAGTTTAGATAATAAAAGTAAGTGTTCATTTTATGTTGCGACTGATGATATGGTTGCACGACGCGTCGTTTGTTACGCCGGAGTACTGCGGTGACCTGCAATACGCAGTCGCGATATCAATATTCATATCATAATAATAAAAAATATGCATGAATAACATTCCATTTCAATGATTTGTTGATTCGTCATCAATTATTATCGTCTATCAATTCTCGAATAACGACATTACTAACTAAAACTGCCCCCTCAACTCCGACGCGCTCCGGTTGTACTAATATTTTAATATTATCTTTGTCACGCACACGGCCGAGGGCAACGTACAGCTGGCCATGGCTGAAACAGTCCGAGCGCAAGTCAACGCCGACCCTTTCGATTGTCTGCCCTTGCGCCTTGTGTACCGTCAAACAGTAACTGACTTGAAGAGGGAATTGTCGTCGAGTCATTTGAATTGGATGATTCGGCTCAATTGGGAATTTAAATGAAATCCGTGGAATCAAGTAATTCGTTGAATCGCGTGGCTTGCGAACGGTAACGATCCTGGGTGATACGTTAACAACAATGACTTAAGTTCCGTTTACGAGGCTGTCAATGAAACTGAGATTTCTAATTATCATACAGACGCAACCTATCTTCAGCTTAAGCTCATAGTCGGGCACTCCTGCTGCTTGAACGTTGTGCAGAGTGTCTGGACCAAGATAAAATTCATCAGCCACCTCACCATCGACCTCGTCAGCGGAGTAACATGATACATATTCGCCACTGACACGATCCATGATGCGTTGATTTATTTCTCTAACGTTGACGTTATGTGTCGATAATATAGCTCTCGTCGTACAAACATCAGAGTCTTCCAAAACATCTTCAGGAAAAACAAAGTCGATTAATTCCTGAAGTTCTATGACATAGTTGACTCCTCTCAACACGGTGAAAGTTTTTCTGATCCCATTATTGTTTACTGTAAAAGATTCACACTGACCAGAACCTAATTGCAAAAGGAATGCAGAGTATTCATTGTCACCTCTCGTTCGTTGCGCCACTGCGAGCGAAAATTTCTTCAAGCTAGGCCACAGAGGCGAGGTTTTCAGCGAAGCTTGCACAATATCATTATGGCATCTGGCGTTCGGTACAACTGGTGGAATTTGTCGAAAGTCACCAGCAAATATTATCACTTTCCCACCAAACGGTCTCGAGGATTGCATCAAATCACGTAGTGACCTGTCTAGCACACCTATAAGGTACTTGTGAGCCATGGAAGCTTCGTCGTACACGATGAGAGCAGCGTTTCGAATGAGCTCTGCTCTTTGCGTACCACTTCTTATATTCCAGTAACTCCCACTATGGAGATTTTCTATAGGAAAGTGGAAAACACTGTGGGCGGTCGAACCACCGGTGTAATTTTGAGCTGCAATACCAGAACTGGCAGTGCAAATGGCCACTTGCTGTCGCACTCCGCGAACATATGCCACGATGACATTCAATAACAAAGTTTTTCCTGTACCGGACGGCCCATCGAGAAAGATTGCACTTTCGTAGCCCACGGATTGTGGGTCGTGCAGCAGCCTTCTGACCAGGAGAAAATTTCTCCAGCCAATCATCAACATATGCACTTAAAACATGCCCTCTGTCAGTGTATTCTGCCATTTCTCTGGTCAGTTCCGTGGTGTTGTCTTGAACAGACGGAAGTCCGTGGTCTATGAAACAAAACTCAATGGCAGCTGTGAAGTGCACGCTGCGCACTCCACTTACTTCTTCTCGCGCACATATTATTTTTGCTACTGCGCAGCGTTTAAACCGCACTTTACCCTACTACACTATCGTATTTCTTAACATCGTCCAACTTCACGAATAGAGTATAGAATGATACATTTTTTTTAAATCGGCTACTGTTTCCGCCAAATGCGGCACAATAGTATATATTTATTGGGCAGGCTAAAGTCGTGAGACCACAGATCTGTACCTGACAGGTCTGTGCGTGAGACTATACCGCCTAGTCTTTCGTAGGTTTTTTTCTGTCGTTTCTGTTTCATTCGTTTTATTCCTTTTTTGTCTTATGGAAGAGGATCAACATCCATTCGTTGACGTGGTTGACGTTATATGTCGTCACTCCGACACTGTCAGAGAGACTGTCAGTGTCAGACTGTCAGTCGATACCTTTTATTTTTTGAGTCGTTATCATCTCACGCTAACTCCAAAATGTATGGGAATGACATTAGCTGCGGAAAAGTTATCCGCACAGGAGCTGTCATTCCCATACATGTTGGAGTTAGCGTAGGGCGTTAGCGCCTCACGCTGGGATCTTTGCTAGAGCCCGTTCAGTTTATCATAGATTTTTTAAAATTTAAAATTCATATCTTTTTACACAAGGCGCTGAATGCTTAACGATGGACTCAAAGAAAATGTGCGCTTTCTGTATATAAAAAAGTATTCTGTGGTCTGTGCCTTCATTACGTGTGTAAATTATATACTCTTTGCGTAACATCCCTAGTCTGTGCCTTGTGAATAGGGATGTTCCGACACATGAGTAGGTATCGATTTCTTTCCTATACCAGTACTTTCTGTCCGATACCGAATATCATAAAATCGCGAGAAAGATTCGTTATAATCTTATTTATTATAATTAAGTATAACAACTACCTTTACTGTACTGTGTGTGTGTGTGTTTGTATGTATTAAATGTATTCGCCGCTTGTAATTAAATTTGAATTCGGTTTAATCCTGCTTAAATTAAAAATGGGGTTGTTTTAGCCCTGAGTATACATTAAAAAATCACCTTTTTGGGCTACTTGACTTAAAGTTAGGCCATACTATGCTTCTTTAAAGCGAAATATGCTATGGCAAAATAAATCTGCTTGGCATTGAATTTTTGACGGTTCTGTTTCTGTCCTGTTTTGACTTAGCAGCATTGATTCGATCCGATACAAGTACTTTCTTTCCGATACCAAGTAAGTATAAAAAGGTACTTGGTATCGAAAGAAAAGTACCAGTAAATACGAGTAAGTACTCAATACTCGTATTTACTGGTATCAAAACAACCCTACTTGTGAATGTTTTGTTTTGATATCTTGTGTTTTAATTTTGTTTCAGCAGAATTAATTATAAGTCAATAAGTAACTTCAGTTAAGTCCCAGGCAAAATTATCTGAATATACTTTGGGGGACAGACTATGCGTCGTAAGCAAGCACGATCACCGTACAGCAAATTTTATTCCTGAGAGAATTATAAGGCTAGGTAGTACTTACACTTTATAGAATGAAGATTTTCTCTCGAATTACAATGTCCAATTAGAACAAATCGTCTGCAAAACTGTAAGCATAAATGGCCGCAGTTAAATGTGTTATTTTTCTGATAATTATCATGATTATACAGAATACGATATTTTTTCATATATTCTATGTGTTCTTTTGGTGGTCTTAAATTTCCGTAACTATCAGAGTATTCAACGAAATCGTATATTTTTGCATAGGCTACCCAGTGAGTACCAGGGTTATTTGAACTGTCTAAGTTAATGATTCCACACTCATTATTAAAAGGAGTTTTAGGTAGCTCATCTCTCATATACACACCTCTAAAATAAGGAATATTTTTTGGAATTTTTCATCAAATCTATATTAGTGAGAGCTCTATGAGGTAGCTCATTGCTTAGTTTTTTTTTTTGACAAATATATTCCTAATCCATTTTTGTAGGGTTTCAGACACAAGCCTTTTCCTATAGTTAAGCCTTCCATCTTATCATGTTGACTTTTAAGCGCTGAAAGTAGTTTCTTAGCAGATTTATATACATTGTAGGTTTGCATGATTCCGGAAATTCCTCCAGCTAGACTTCCAGCAGCTGACAGTCCCGCAAATATCGGTATCAACGGAAGAACGCCTCCTGATTTAGGTATTGGTATAATTCGTGGTAGTTTTACTGGAAAATCCTTAGATAATTCTTTTGCTGCTGCAAATGCCATTTTTATTGCAATTTTTTTACATTTAGGTTTCATTTTACGAATATAATTTTTAGCATGTGACACAATGCTTTTAAAACTTTTTTTTTAATCCAGCACCTGAACTAACTTTTGTCAACATAGCTTTGTTAACTAAATTAGCAGCAATTTTTTCTCCAATACTAGCGTTATAAGAATTGGCTCGTTTCTTTGCCATTTTTAGTAAAATTATGTCTGCCTTATGTCGATCAGACAATTTAGATGATCTATTGTAGGCTATATCGTGTTTTTTGCAATATTCGTCCAACGGATTGATGCCTCTATCTCCTCGAGCAAGCCTTGCTGCTAATTGGGTTCCAGGACCACAATAGTTGTATCCAGGTAAATGAAGTTCAAATGGTAATTTGTTAATTAAATTATTGAGAAGACTATTCCCTTTCATAACTTCATATAGACTGAGTAGAATACTGAAATATATTATCTTTATAATATATTTCTATTAATATATTATTATGCCGTGTGGTCCCGGTTACGAATAGGACCACCCCATCTCTTCCCGTGGGTGCCGTAGAAGGCGGCTAAGGGAATATCCAGGGAATGGGTCGCAGCGTTCCCCTCGGTCTTGGTGATAATCAATCTTCACCTACTGCGATCACCAAGCCGCCTGCCAAGCGTGGTGATTATGGCAAACCCCCCCCCCCCCTAATGACAAGCACAAATAAAAACGGCCCCCAGTCCCCGGCAGCTCTGCTATCCCGTGGCTACGGTAGCGGCCACGGTAACGGCAGGGCAAGGGGTGCGAAGAATCCCCGGCAGACGCCCGGCTACCAACCCCAACGACGACCCCTGGCCCTGGCAACACATAACGTGCGCACACTGAAGGCTGACGAAAGGATGGTCGAGCTAGAGGCGGAGATGGGTAAGTTACGCTGGGATGTAATGGGATTGTCAGAAGTCCGAAGACAGGGACAGGACACGATAATCCTAAATTCCGGTAACTTATTCTTCTACCGGGAGGGAGACCAACTCTCCCAAGGGGGTGTCGGGTTTCTCGTCCGCAAGTCTCTCGTCAACAACGTGGTCAAAGTCGACAGTGTGTCGGCCAGGGTAGCGTACCTGGTACTCCGAATAACCAAACGGTATTCGTTGAAGGTTATACAGGTATACGCGCCGACGTCGGCACACTCAGACGATGAAGTAGAAGCTATGTATGAGGACATATCCGAAGCCATGCATACTTCCGAAACATACTTCACCGTTGTGATGGGAGACTTCAATGCGAAGTTGGGCACAAGGAATAGCGATGAGCTGAGAGTGGGGCCATTTGGATACGGGCAGCGGAACCCTCGAGGACAGAGGCTGGCTGACTTCATGGAGAAGGAGGAACTCTTTATGATGAACTCCTTCTACGAGAAGCGGCCATCCAGGAAGTGGACGTGGATAAGTCCCGACGGTTCCACTAAAAATGAGATAGACTTTATCATGACGACCAAGAAGCACATATTCGATGATGTCTCTGTGATCAGCAAGGTGAAAACCGGTAACGATCACCGTATTGTTAGAGGCACATTGAATATCAATGTTAAGCTCGAAAGGTCATGTCTGGTGAAGTCTACGCTCCGTCCAAATCCTGTCCAAATCCAAAACCCCGAAGGCTTTCAGCTGGAACTCCAAAATCGCTTCCAGTGCCTAGCCGACTGTAACACAGTGGACGAGCTAAACGACGGGTTGGTGGAAACTGTCCAAGCTGTTGGATCGAAATTCTTTAAGACCCAACGCCGAAAGAAGACTCAAAAGCTCTCAAAAAAAATTCTGAGAGCGGGTGGTAGACCGGTACTTTTAGTCCTCCAGAAGTTATTTAATTCTGTCATCATTGAAGGTACAACGCCAGAGGCATGGCACAAGAGCGTGGTGGTGCTCTTCTTCAAAAAAGGCGATAACACCTTATTGAAGAACTATAGGCCCATCTCGCTCTTGAGTCATGTGTATAAGCTGTTTTCGAGAGTCATTACGAATCGTCTCGCACGCAGGTTTGATGAATTCCAGCCTCCCGAACAAGCCGGTTTCCGAAAAGGCTTTAGCACCATAGACCACATTCATACGCTGCGCCAGATTATACAGAAGACCGAAGAGTATAATCGGCCGTTATGCCTAGCGTTTGTGGACTATGAGAAAGCCTTCGATTCAATCGAGACTTGGGCGGTGCTGCAGTCCTTGCAGCGATGCCAAATTGACTATAGGTATATCGAAGTTTTGAAGTGTTTGTACAGTAAGGCCACTATGTCAGTCCGACTACAGGACCAGAGTACGGAACAAATTCCATTGCAAAGAGGCGTGAGACAGGGAGACGTTATTTCTCCGAAACTGTTCACAAACGCATTGGAGGATGTTTTCAAGCTCTTGGAGTGGAAAAGATCTGGCATCAACATAAATGGCGAGTACATCACTAACCTTCGTTTTGCCGATGATATAGTCATAATGGCGGAATCGCTCGAGGACCTTAGCACCATGCTCAACGACCTCAGTAGAGTCTCCCAGCAGGTTGGTCTTAAGATGAATATGGACAAGACAAAGATCATGTCTAATGCTCATGTTCCACCTATACCGGTAATTGTTGGGAACGATACTCTCGAAGTTGTCGACAAGTATGTCTACCTAGGACAGATTGTCCAATTAGGTAGGTCCAACTTCGACAAAGAGGTGGCGCGAAGAATCCAACTCGGCTGGGCAGCGTTCGGGAAGCTTCGTCCTATCTTTTCGTCCAAAATACCGCAGAGCCTGAAAACGAAAGTTTTCAATCAGTGTGTGTTGCCAGTGATGACTTATGGAACTGAGACATGGTCTCTTACTGTTGGCCTCATTAGTAAGCTCAAAGTCGCGCAGCGAGCTATGGAGCGAGCTATGCTCGGTGTTTCCCTGCGAGATAAGCTCCGGAACGAGGAGATCCGCAGGAGAACTAAAGTGACCGATATAGCTCTTAGAGTTAGTAAGTTGAAGTGGCAATGGGCAGGCCACATCGCTCGTAGAACTGACAACCGATGGGGAAGAAAGGTTCTCGAGTGGCGACCACGAACCGGAAGACGCAGCGTGGGCCGGCCCCCCACTCGGTGGACCGACGACCTGGTGAAAGCCGCGGGGAGCCGATGGATGCAGGAGGCGAGCAGCCGCTCAAGGTGGCGTGCTCTGGGGGAGGCCTATGTTCAGCAGTGGACGTCTTCAGGCTGTTAATGATGAAAAATGATGATAATATATTTGTTTTACTAATCCAACTATTTTCATTGGATGGCAGGCCTAGCCATTTAACAAAACATTTGTTCCCATTTCTTTTCAATACTTTTTCAACAAGATATACGTTTGGATGCTGAGACTTTTGAAGTTCTTCACTATAAAATGCTCCTAGAATAGGACGACGTCTCATATCTTCAATTAAATAAGTGAATGGATTAGTATTTTGGACTTTGACAATTTTGAATATTTCTGTAGACCAATTAGGAGTGTAACCTTTTTCAAACGTTCCTTTATATTTACTGACTCGAACGAAATCGTTGATTTTTAATTTACCTTTTCTTTTACACTTTACATTATGATGAATCTTTGAAGTCTTTCCAACACGAAGTCTCGTTATTTTGTCCGACTTGCACTGGCGCCAAACCTATTGTTCTATGAGTTGTATGGTTATATTTTTTAACTACTTTATCAAGTAGTCCATCTTTCCACTTATAGTGTCTTATTAAACTGAATTCTTTATAAAGCTTGTTTTTCAAAGTTCTTATAAGCCTTTCTACAATAGGTGCTTTTTTTGTAGAATATGTCGAGTAGTGATTTATTTTATACTGATCTACTAGAGCTTTAAACTTTTATAAAATTCTGTTCCTTGATCAGTTTGTAAGTTTTTAGGAACACGTCCTTTTTGCAATAATGACAAAAACGCTTGTGATACAAGCTCTTTGCTTTTAAATTTAAGTGGGTATGTCCCACGCATACTTCGAAAATGTATCTATAATAGTTAAGATGTATTTATATCCGCGGTTAGCATTTGAAACAGATTGTATATCTATTAAATCAGCTTGCCATAGATCGAAAATGCCTTTCATTACAACATGTCTGCGAGGATAATTAATCCTTGCACATTTATGAATTTCATTTACCACGCTTTCTTTGCTCATTTTTTTATTAGTTTGCTTAAAAAGTTCTTCTAACTTTTCTATTCTTTCACTTAATTCTACAAGTAGTATGTGATTGGTTGAAATTTTATTCATAATATCTAACAATGAGCTATCGACGTAATCTTTTGTGGCACCATCATTGAAATCAATGGGATGTTTAAGATTTTTTAATATCCTATCTTGAACATCTAAATTTCCATCACCTTCTTGTTTTAATAAACAGTCGGTTGGTACAATATTATAAATCTTTTTTTGCTTTTTTAAAACGTGATGTCCGAATTTGTTGACATTCATGTTTGAATGGAACTTTAAGACTAAACAATGATTGCTCGGGTACTACTTTTTTATTCTTTTATGATGCCGGCTTCTTTTAGTTCTTCTATTATGGATACGATTTCATTGTCATGGTTGCTATTTCCCGCATCTTTTGATGCCATTAATAACATAAGCCTCTCAATTAATTCGTTTGGATCATCCCAGTAAATAAAATCTGTATTCTTTTTATAAGTCTTTTTCAGACTTGAAATATTACCCCCATGTTTAATTTGATCAGGTTCAATAAATAATGGTTTAATTATGTTACAGTATTTCATTCCTTTATCACCTTTAATTTGACCACAGTTTTTAAAATCTCTTTTATGAGCATTGGTGTTGTGTAACATATCCTTATAAACTATTTTGTCTGTTTCAGAAACCAAATCAAGATTAGGCTTTTTTTTAAACAGTAGTTCTTTTATTCCAGGAGTAATTTCATAGTTCTTATCTCCAAATGAAACTAAAGATATTTGTGAACCTTTAGAAGTTTCCCCAATAATTTTGAAAGAAATTGGCATGTTTCCCAATAGCAACTTCTTGTTTTCAGTGCGTATTCCAAATGGTACGTTTAATGTATTATTATCCTCAAGTAAATCATCTTTTGCTAACATAGATAGTAAAGGAGTATCTAAACTTGTAACATTTCTCTCTATTTTAGCAGGCGTTGTAAAATTTTCCTCATCTGATTTACATTTAGTTGCTGTGATGTTACTTCCAAGTGAGTTATAATCACTTTCGGAGTTAGCATAAAATATATCGCTTTTATCAGAAGCATTGGAAATTATTGAATCATCAGCTTCATTATCAAAAATTGGGGCGTTTATATCCACTAATTTATTGTTCTTAGATTTAGCAATTACATTTAAAGGACCAGTAAGAGGCTTAAAGACTTTGCTTAGATTATAGTTCATATTGTCTTCTTCACTTTTCATATGTTTTAATTTACTTTTTATAGCTTTGGCTGATAAAAGAATTTGCTGTTTAATTTCTTTTTCCATTTTTTAAATTAGGATTTAATTAATAACAATCGTTATTTTATAATGAAACTACACCATTGAATGCTATGAAACCATTAGTTATTGGTATTTAAATAGATTTACTCGTCTAGAGTTATATATGTATCAAAACCATGTCTGTATCTGCCATTTTTCAAATCACTATCTTTGTTAATTATTAAAAATGTGTGTGGGCCTGTCCATGTACGGGCACATAATTTTTTAAATACAGGCCAATCCATATCTGAATTCACATGTTCATTATAAATATGTTTCAAATTTATATCGTCTTGCTTAAAAATAATTAATAGATTAGCATTATCTCGTATTAACTGTTTAGGTACTTTAGAATACGTTTGAGACAAATAGAAACAGTCTATTTTTTTATGTCGTCCCATACAAAAGTAGTTACGAATATTAACTTGATTTTCACATGCGACATCGTCAAAAATAAAAACAGAATTCGGCAAAGCAGAATTAGGATCGATTACATCTTTGTTGTCATTGAACATAAAAAAATTTACACCTGGAGTATGTCTGAATATTTCATTCAAAAAACAATATTTTGATTGAAATGTTGTTTTTGAGTATAGATATACATTATTAAATTTCAAACCATTTTTATGCAGCAATAAGCTAATCATTACATTGGTTTTTCCACAGTTAGATGGACCACAGATTATGCTACGAATGGTATCAGGAAGTAATATGCTATGTCTGAGGGCGTGAGGGTGAGACGTTACATCTATATTATTAATTTCTAGCGTTGTCGACTGTTTAGTGAACTTCATGGTGTTTGTCTGATGTTATTTTATAGTGCATCCTCATTATATACCTAGATGTAAAAATATTATGTCATTGAAAAAATATTATTAAGGATTTGCACGCGTGCAATTAAAATTCATGTTCTAACTTGTCTTAATTTGGTGTATAGTGTATATATTTATATGCAAATACTTGTAATTGCGCAGCATCGGCAATTCATAGATCTATGAATAGGTAATGGGATGCAGTGTTCTAGCGTTACAACCAAATTTGAAATATGCATGTTCCAACATGTTTTCATTTGGATTCTTATTTAAAGTACAATATTATTTTATTAGAACGCAAACTTTTGAAGCCGGCACCCGCCTTCAGTGAGTCATCACTCATCACTTCTTATAATTGGTAAGTTCCATATTTTTATATTATTTTATATGCTTTATGTTGATGGTTTTTAGGAATAATCGTTACTTGCAGATAAGTTTTATTGCATTTCTTTATCAATTTAGAGTGTGTTCTAAAATTATGTTTTAAGTATACTTGCCTAATTAATATTATTGTTTTGTTACAGAAAATGTCAAACTTTGGAGAAATGAACCCTTTCTTCTACACTCAAGATCTACCAGATCTACCAGATGGTAGATATCTTGAGAAAATAGAACTCAACAAAATCCACGGACAGGCCAGTACCAGCAAAATAACTAATGAGGAACAGGCTGCAAAATCCAAAAAACCACAGAAAAAGCGAAAATGTGTCGCATCTACCTCATCATCAATAACAGCGCATGTGATTCGGCGCACACAGCTTAAAAAAGGACAAAAACTTATAAAAATAAGTGTCTACGAACTGAAAGATCAGGAAGATGAACATTATTATAATAGAGATTGTGAAAATTCTGTAGTGTCTGCGCAATATGTAGTTGAAGAAAATAACAACTATGATGTTATATTGGATGCAACAAATACTTTAATTAGACAAATAGGTCAAAAACTGTATGATTTTGAATAGTTTTTCTAAGATTAATATTTATTTAAAGTACAATATTATTTTATTAGAACGCAAACTTTTGAAGCCGGCACCCGCCTTCAGTGAGTCATCACTCATCACTTCTTATAATTGGTAAGTTCCATATTTTTATATTATTTTATATGCTTTATGTTGATGGTTTTTAGGAATAATCGTTACTTGCAGATCATATTGTGTCAGAGGCCTGTTATTTGCTCGCAACCACAACCTAATCTCTTCACTATAGTAAGCTTTCAGCGGACTCATAAATGTTCTGTCCAATGGTTGAATCTTATGCGTGCGATGGGGTGGCAGTGAAATTATTGTCACATGCTCTCTTCTTGCAATATCAACCACCTCTATGTTTTTTGTGTGACTAAAATGCCCATCTGACAATAACAGCACAGGAGAAGCCTCGGTTGGTCTCACGTATTTGACAAAATGTTCAAACCACTGGGTAAACAAATAGGTTTGAATCCATCCCGAAGGATGAGCTCTACCGATGGAACCAGGAGGAGCACCTCTCATCAGGGCATCTGTCATATTTTTCCGTGGAAAAACGATCATAGGAGGCACAAATATACCTGCTGGGCTCATGCAAGTCACAATAGTTACCAGCGAGCCTCTTTCTGCTGACGACATTGCACCGATCTGTTTTTTTCCACGACGGCCAATGATTTTTGGAATCTTGCTTTGGACCACCGATAGCCCAGTTTCGTCAACATTAAATATTCTGTCTGGTGAGAAGTTTTTCTTTTCATAGACATTCTCCAAGATATCATAGAATTCGTTCATCCGTTCTTTAGTGAATATGACAGATGCCCTGATGAGAGCATCAGGGCATCTGTCATATTTTTCCGTGGAAAAACGATCATAGGAGGCACAAATATACCTGCTGGGCTCATGCAAGTCACAATAGTTACCAGCGAGCCTCTTTCTGCTGACGACATTGCACCGATCTGTTTTTTTCCACGACGGCCAATGATTTTTGGAATCTTGCTTTGGACCACCGATAGCCCAGTTTCGTCAACATTAAATATTCTGTCTGGTGAGAAGTTTTTCTTTTCATAGACATTCTCCAAGATATCATAGAATTCGTTCATCCGTTCTTTAGTGAATCCACGTGCTCTTGCGAACGAGGTTCCTGATGGCTTCCTCATTGACAACCGATCTTTCTGTCTCTTCAAGAAACCATCTAACCAATACCGGCCAGCTATTTCTTTTTTGAACGGGTTTGGCATATTATTTTTTGTCGCAAGTTGAAAGGCTATTCTACGCATGTCAGTCTTGGTTAAACCGTATAGCGTATCTTCCATTTTTAGAGCATACTCAACCAGGTCATTTTCAAATTTTTCATCAAATACTGGCTTTCGTCCAATTTTTTTGTTTACCAAGACGTCGATAGGTGTGTCCTTTTCATTAACTAATCGAAACAAACTTGCCCTAGGGACATTAAAATTTTTAGACGCTTTTAGGTACCCCATCTTTTTTCCCGGACGGACATCACAGCCGCTTTCATGTCGTCTGTCTAGGCTCCTATCCGGGAGGTGATTGGCAATGGACTGTAAAACGCTGATATTTACATGGATATGAACTTTATTCTACGGATGGTAAACACATGTGCACGAAAACTTATGTGCGGGCGGTGCCATCGAAGGCGCGAGGTGAAGTGAAGAGAACGCAGCACCGCGCGGGTTTGCGGCTGCGGCAACCGGTTCTCGGTCTCGAACATCCTCCCCGGGTTGATAAAATCAAGAGAGAGGAAGCGGGCAGATGTTGTTGAAGGCTCTCAGAATAGTCCCCTTCGTAGTTTTCAGTTGAGCCACCCTGGTGGCACCGTCGCTGCCCGGGAACACACTGACGACGCGTCCTAGGGGCCACAGCATTGGTGACTGTCCCTTCTCCCTGACAAGTACTAGTGTCCCCTCAGTCAGCTGCCCTGAAGAAGTTGACCATTTGGTTATATTCTGTAGTAGAGAAACATATTCAAATTGAAATCGATTCCAAAAGTGTTGTTTAATATGCTCTATTCTGTGGTAGCGCTCCAGTCGGCCAATCTTGACGTCAAGTACCTGTGGATGGGGAACAGACATTAGTGGTCGTCCAATTAAGAAATGAGAAGGAGTTAGGGCTGCGAAATCTAAAGGGTCAGAGGAAAGTGGGGTAAGAGGACGAGAATTTAAGACCGCCTCTATTTGAGTCAAGCAAGTGGCCATCTCTTCGTAAGTGAAATGAGCAAGCTGAAGTAATCTTTTTAATGATGCTTTGCAGAACGAACGGCTGCCTCAGCAATACCATTAAAGTGCGGTGAGTAGGGAGGAACAAAACTAAACTCGATGCCTTTTTGAGTGACCTCATGAACAAGATTTGAGTCTTGTAAAAATCGCTGTAACTCGTTGCAAGTACCTACAAATGTGGTAGCATTATCTGACATGATGCTTTGGGGCTTGCCACGACGAGCCACGAAACGATTTAAGGCCGCCATATATGCCTCTTTCGTCAGGTCTGTAACGAGCTCAAGATGCACGGCTTTGACTGCAAGACAAACAAATATACACAGGTAAGATTTTATAAGCTTACATCCCCCCCCCCTACCCTTCCGGTCAGCTATGAATACGGGCCCAGCATAATCGACGCTACAGTTCAGGAAAGGAAACTCTAACTTTGTTCTAGAAATGGGAAGTTGGCCCATTATAGGTTGCATGTTTTGACATCTGTACCTAAAACATTTTACACACTGTTTGACTATAGCTTTTGATAGATTTCTACCTCCTTAAGGCCAGTAATTTTGCCTGATGTGTGCTAATAATAACTGCGGGCCGGCGTGTAGCATTTTGACGTGTTCTCTTCGAAATAAGAATTTGGTAATATGATGTTTACTGCACAGCAGGATAGGGTGCTTAGCGCTATAATCGTAGGGGGAGTTGTCTGCCGCCCACACGTATGAGACCATCAGTGTCTAAGAAGGGACTTAGAGATACAAGTCTATTTTTACGCGGCAGGGACTTTCCTGATTGAAGTAAAGGTTGTTCCTCTTTGAACATTTCTGATTGAACATTTCTGATTGAACATTTTTAATGATTAGATTATAGGAATCGTTAAGTTCGTTATTTGAAAGAGGACCTTGTATTTTATTTGTTTTAATTTTAGAATTATAAATAAATCTTTTTATGTAGGCTAAGACTCTTTGTAAACGATTAAAATCTGAATACTTATGAATAAGTGATGAAATTGGTGATTGATTGCATGATTGCGATTGATGATGATTCTGATTGTCAGTGGTGGTAGCATGAGATAAAACGATCTCAGGCAGATCCCGTTTCGCGTTATCATTCGGCACTGTAGGCCAGTATTTTTCGTCTTTTGATAAAAAGCTAGGGCCTGACCACCACAAAGAACAATTGCCTATGATATCAGTCTTCAGCCCGCGGGAAACAAGGTCTGCAGGATTTTCTTTTGACGGTACGTAGTTCCACGCATGGCCTATAGTGCTTTCCTGTATTTCATCAACGCGATTACGTACAAAAGGCTTTAATAAGTTTGGTGCCATCCGCAACCAACATAGCACGATAGTTGAATCACTCCAAAATTGACACTTACTGATTGGCACAATTAGGGAACTCACAACTTTAGTACACAGTATTGCTCCTAACAAAGCTGCACAGAGCTCTAACCGTGGTATTGTTGTAGGCTTTATAGGTGCCACGCGATTTTTAGAGACCAGAAGTTGAACTGTGATTAAACCATTTCTATCTATCGAACGTGCGTATATTGCAGCTCCGTATGCTCGCTCTGACGCATCTGTAAAAACATGAATTTCATAGACTGCAGAGTCGCTTAATACTCACCGGGAGATTTTTAGGGTGTTCAGACATGGGAGAACTTCGTCAAATGACATCCAGAGGTCACGTAAATCCTTGGGCACCTCATCATCCCAGTCACAGTTAGCAACCCACAACCTTTGCATGATTATCTTGGCTTGAACGACACATAATCCAACAAGGCCTAATGGGTCAAAAATCTGACTTATTACTGACAAGATATGTCGCTTTGTAATTTTATTGTTTAACTCAATGTTGATTGAAAATCCTAAGACATCAGAATTGCATACCCAGTGCAATCTTAATGTCTTTGAAGACATATTGTGTTGAGTTTCTGAAAAATTCAAACTGTCACAGTTTTCTGAAGCACCTGAAACTTGTACTAAAATCTGTTTGCTTTTAGATTTCCACTTACGAAGATGGAAATTTGCCGAACATAAAATAGATTTAACTTCGTTAGCTACCTTAACCACATCCGAAACATTGGTACCACCACTCAGATAATCGTCTACATAGAAATCATGTTGGAGTGATCTCTTCACGTCTTTGTCAGATGTTTCATTTGCAAGACTCACCAAACATTTGGTTGCTAGGTACGGTGCGGAAGCCGTACCGTAGGTTACGGTTGAGCTTGTAGATTTTTAATGGTACGTTAGGGTTGTCTCGAAAAATGATTTGTTGCAAAGAACGTTGCGAAGGAGTGAGTGAAATAGCCCTATACATCTTTTCTATATCTGCACATATTATATATTTGTGTTGACGAAAGCGAAGTAATATAGACAGCAAGTCGTCTTGCACAGTAGGGCCTACCATTTGTATTTCATTGAGTGAAATTCGACTACTAGTGGTGGCTGACCCATCAAAAACTGTCCTAAATTTCATAGTCGTCTGAGTTTCCTTAACAACGCCGTGATGAGGTAAAAAATATTCAACTTCATTACCTGAATGAGGCTTACATGAGGATGTCTTCTCAGTCATATGGCCCAAACGCTCATATTCATGCATGAAGCCAACGTATTTTTCTTTAAACGCAGGATCTCGATCAAAACGACGCTCCACAGATAAGAAACGAAATTTGGCCATGTTATAAGATTCACCCAGAACACAAGGATCAGTTTTTAGAGGCATTGTCACCACAAACCCATTTTCGTCACGAGTAGTGTTTTGAAAGAAGTTTTCTTCACAAGCACGGTCTTCTAGGGACAGTGTGTGCTTAGAGGAAACAGAGTCCAGCTCCCAAAATCTATTTAGGTTAGCGTCGAGTTCGGTCAATGCAAAGTTGCAAGTTTGCGACTGTTTAGCAGAGCGTGGATGTAATGGAAGAGCCACTGGGCCTGAAACTATCCAACCGAGCTGAGTCTCACATAATTTGGGATTGTTTTTACCTAGACTGATAGAATTACTGCCTAAAACATTCCAAAAAACTTCGGCGCCAACTAGAATGTCGATGCCTGATGAGGCATAAAAGGTTGGGTCAGCCAGGTGTAACCCTGCCGGTATGGGAAGGGCGGTGATATCGATGGGCAGTGCAAGCAGACTTTTATTGATTACAGGCAAAATAAAGCAATTTATTTTTGCCTTAAAATTGCTATTATTAGACTCAATCGTGAGATTGCAAGACTGTGTACTAATTGATGTTTGGTTATTAATACCTGTAACCGTGGAGCTCGTGCTATGTCCAGGCAATCCCAGTTTATCACAGAATGTTTGAGTAATAAAGTTAGCAGTGCTACCATTGTCGAGCAGGATTCGGGCGTTGAACCTGTCGCCTCTGTCGTTCACCGCCTTCACCAGCGCTGTGGAAAGTAAGATTTGCGAAGAAGTAGTTTGCTGTTGAGATAATATATCACTCGATAGCGTGACATTTTGTGACATACAATCAGGTAAAAGGGTATCATCACAAGTGTCAATAGGAAGTGCAACACTACTTGGCATTGGTTCTTGATAAGGGGTGGTTTTAGGTCGATCAACATGCAGTAACGTGTTATGCTTACTATTGCAATATATACAGTGAGTTAGCTTGCATTTGTTCGTCAGGTGACCTGGGCGCAAACAATTAAAACAAAGTTACAACTCTTTCACTTTAGCAATTCGCGAATCAACCGACAAGCTTCGAAACAGTTCACATGTGTATACAAAATGCGATTGTGAGCACAATGGACATGTTATTGGTTTGTTATTATTGTTAAATGATTTGTTAGTCGTGCTTGAAACCATTCGAGTATCGTTATCATCAGCAATTAAATAGCCCGTAGGTTTAATTTCTGTCCGTAATGATCGTGTTTCATTAATTGATTTTTGTTTGTTTTCAATAGTTTCTAGTAAATCAGCCTTATTGCTAATGAACGTACAGAACTGTGGCAAGGTAGGTGATTTATCTAATGTGCAACGGTACTCTTCCCAATTCCTGCTGGTGATGGAGTCAAGTTCCTAGACATCATGTAAATGACCAACGTATCCCAGTGTTTCGTAGGCTCATTCAATGTCTTCAGCGCCCGAATGTTTTTATTGATGACGTCAACGAGCCGACGTAAAGATGAACTCGACTCAGGCAACACAGCTTCAACATTGAATAATGCCTGCACGTGATTATTCACCAAAAGTTTACTATGGTCGTATCTCTGACACAACAAGGTCCACGCTGTTTGGTAATTGCTACCTTCGAAGGCTATATTCGATATAACTTCTAGGGCATTGCCCATTAACGAGGCGCGAAGGTAGTGGAATTTGCTTATGTCATCGATCAATGCACTACTATGAATGAGTGATAAGTAGGTGTCCCTATACTCAAGCCAGGACTCATAGCTACCATCAAAAAGAGGGAGATTGATTTTCGGTAAGCGTATAAAATTATTTTGGAAAGGTCCACCTGTTTTATCTGCCGTTGCCGAGCTCGCCACAGACCCGTCGCAGTTAGGGGCGCGAGCAGCAGCCAGCAAGCTGCGCGCCTGCGCAGCCAGCGAATGGTACCGCTCCTCGAAGGTAGTTCGCTCTTCGTAAGCCTCGTCTGGCAAGACCGAAAGCACCTCGATATCCATCTGTAATTCGTCGAAATCATCGTATAAGGCTACAAATTTCGATAATCGTCCTTCCAAATCGATGCGCTGAAGATCAGAAAGGGTTTTGCAACTAGAAAGCATGCTAAGATAGTTGCAAAAATTCGTAAGCTTAGCTTTCATGGTGCTACGTTTTTTAATGAGTGTTTCGAGATTAGCCATAATGAAAACTAAAGATGGGATACGGAAAAAGAAAGAAAATTAAGTTTATTGGCAATCAGTTCAATAACTATGCACGAAGAAAACAATGCGAAACGGGTAAGATAAGGTTAATAACCTATAATCCAGCCGGGCGACCAGCTGATGCTACCGTTAGGTCTATTACGTAACAAGATAAGGAGCCCGCTAGCAGGCGGTAGGCATGGACAGGTGCGTAAGCGCAATGAATAGGTATAGTAAGGCACGCAGAATTATGACTGTTATGAGTAAGAATATCTTGTAATGACTCAGTTAAATAGAAAACGGTGAAAGAAAAGAATTGTGAAGGAAATAGAAAGGATAATGGAACGAACTCACTAAATATCTGTCTTTATAACCAACAGCCGTAGTCTTGAGTCTTGACTGGGTGATAATTTTTTCTTGTGCGATGTGAGTTCCTTCTTCATGCAATATTATCTCCTTTGGAATGGCGACTTCAAAACCACCGTTGAAGCGATGACACGGCGCGCGACCAGCTTGACGAGTGTAAAGTCCGCCGACACGTCGTACACGTTGAGAAAAAAGTCCAAACCGGCGGAGTAGGACCAATGTCTAGGCTCCTATCCGGGAGGTGATTGGCAATGGACTGTAAAACGCTGATATTTATATGGATATGAACTTTATTCTACGGATGGTAAACACATTTGCGCGAAAACTTATGTGCGGGCGGTGCCATCGAAGGCGCGAGGTGAAGTGAAGAGAACGTGGCACCGCGCGGGCTTGCGGCTGCGGCAACCGGTTCTCGGTCTCGAACACGTCCAAGCTGTACAGTTTCCGTTTTTTGTAGGTATTTGCAGACATAATCTAGAATTAAAGTAAGTTTTTTTAAATTGCTGTTACAAATTACAAACATACCAACAGATTTTCAATATTGTATATATAAGTGAGATAGAACTAAGAATGTACATATACATACATAATTTCAGTTAAAAACGGACACACCACCATGTCTCACAAAGCTGATGATAATTTGGAATATCCCAAGTTATAATCACATTGGGTATTCCAAATTACAAGACGTGGGTGAACATAACCTCGTGTAATTTATTTATTAATATACAAATCGCTGAAATCAAAGTCATTATGTAAAACTTATGGTTCATTTTACAGTACCCATAAAGCTAAAACCATCTAAACTTATGAAAATTTGGGGATGGGAACGAGTTGAACACTTACCTCAAAAACTTTATAAAACACTCCTTCACACTTTGGTCTCTGATCGCCATCTTGGAAACTTGGTGGACTAACCGTCTAAACATATCGACAGATGGCGCCTATTTTAAACATTTCACGGCCATTAAAACGAGAGGGCGCTAGTAGTTTCTGTGAAACCCTGCTATTCCAAATTAACTGCAGTATTCCAAATATCCTTCCTTTCCTCTATCAATGCTTATTGTATGAAATAATTATTTGTAGGTATGTACCTATTTTACATTTTTTATAAAAACTCATTTCAAAAAAAAAAGAGATAATAGCCGCGCCACAGGTACAGGGACCACAAATTTTACAAAAACCGATCACATGATATATGGATATTATTGGCAAAAACACCCCAAACTTGGATGGATTACCGGTTTTAGGCCGCGTTTACACCTACAAGAAAACTTCCGCGAGAAATGTCCGACAGTCTTTCTGACAGCAACTTGCTAGTGTAAACTCCGTAGTAAGTGCCGTCGCGACAATTTGTAAACACTTCCTGCGAGTAGTTGCGAAAGCAATAGATAGCAGGTCTAAACATGTTCGCATCGGCTCACGCCAGATCTCGCTGCTTATCGGTCTAGTTTCGTATATCTCTCAGGAAGTTACGCGCGCGCGGATTGTATTTTTGTTGTATGGAAAAAAAATGATTCAACGGCAGAGTCGTGAATGGTCTCGTGAAAAATCTATACAATTAATAGGATTTTATGAGTGCAACCCTTGTTTGTAGGATAATCGGCATGCGGATTATAAAAACAGAGTTAAAAAATGCTCTGTAGTTAACCGGACTATTAGTTATCGCAGGAGTTATAGGAGTTAGTCATCGCACAAGAGTTTTCTACAACTGAGACTGAAGTATCCCGAAAACTGCATAATTTACGAAGTCAATGGCAGAATGAATTGAAAAAAATCAAAGATTAAGAAGAGTGGAAGTGTCCAAGATGATATTTACAAATCAAAGTGGGGTTATTTCGAGGCTCTTAGGTTTTTAGATGTTGGCAACACATCCAGTATTGATACACTGGTAAGTAAATATGTACGGGTACTTATTTATTTAATCTTAATGAAATAACATAAACTGGTTATTTTATGTTATTTATAATTTTTATATTAATTAAATAATATGCTGATATTGCCACATGCTACTTCACCTTCCGGAGAAATAAAATAATCCTTGAATGCTTCACCAATTTGCTGTGCTACATTTCCTGCGTTGTTATTAGAACCTCTTTCTGAGTTTATCAAATTATGTTCAGGCAGCGCATCGCCGTCATTTGTATTTTCAATGTATCGCTGACGCGTGGACTCACTTCGAGATAGTATAAAATTATGTAATGCAAAAGCAGCCATTGTCACATATTTAGTTTTTTTGGGATCCAGTTCTATTGGCCTTCGAAATATGCGGAATTTACTAGCAATTTTATGCCAAAGATGCTTTCTACTATTCTCCTCGCCCTTGATAGCCTATAGTTGTAAATTCTAGTATTAAAATTCTCATGAGTGTGATTCATTTTAAATAAATATGTATCCGACTGTTACTCACGAATAGTGTGTCAATTTCTCGACCAGGTTTGGACCAGGAGTGGGCGGCCGCCCGCAGTCACCGCCGCGATCTTGCTGCGTGAACTCATCCTGAGGAAGAGCATCGGATATGCTCGAAACCTGGTCGAGAAATTGACACACTATTCGTGAGTAACAGTCGGATACATATTTATTTGTTGTAAATTCTATTGTGCGCAGGTTGGTTTCTAAACGGGAATGGTTTCATTAGGTATGGCTTAAGTGCAAATGCATCATCAGCTACAATAACAAACGGAAGCGATATAGAGCTATAGGCAGTGGAGACGGTCTTGGAATATTTATTGTATTATTTTCCAATGCTGAAAATAGTGATGTTTGAATAAAAACTCCACCGTCAGAAACCCGTCCATTGCACCCCACGTTCATATAAATAATTTTATAACATGCGTCTGCCACTATCATCAGTACAATACTATGTGAGCTTTTATAGTTAAAGTAAAAGCTTCCACTATTGTCTGGCGCCTTAAAAACCACGTGCTTTCCATCCAACGATCCAATACAATGGGGAAAGTTCCATCTTTCATTATAAATGTCAGCTATATGCAACCATTCTGATTCAGTTGATGGAACCTGAAACAAATTTATCTTATTATTACGGGATAAGTCTGTGGCTCGCGGTAGCGGTAATTCAACAGGATCACAACAATAAAGTGTAGCACAAGATAATGACAAGGAAAACAATAAATTTACACGGCCAAATCCTGCAGCGAAAAAAAGAAAAGATGAGGATATTTTGCGCAAATGCAACAAAATTTTATCCGAACCAAATGACGATGATCAGATATTCGGCGAATATGTTAGCTCTGTACTTAGGAGCTTCAACAGTTCAGGCAATAAAAAACTTCGTCGTATAATACAAAGAGCTATTGTTGATATCCAAGATGAGGAGGAGGGTATATCCTCACGTGGAAGTTCAGCACAGTCAACTTTTCTTCCAATTTACTCTTCGGTATCTACTTGTTCTCAAAATGACAACCTCATCAATGTCAATCAACAAAACACTACTGAACTTACTTATGATGTCGAAGACCAACCGTTTGATTTCACTATCTTGTAGTCTAATAACACCCAGATGCAGAAACGAACATTAACTTTTAAAGTCGACATTTAACCTTAATCTGTTATTAAACTGTTGCACAAAACCAAATTTTATCTGATTTTAATGCTCCTTTAAGTTTATCTAATGAAACGTCAGATTATCCATTAAATGGTTTTTTACGTTGCACAAAGCGCCATTAACACTAATGAGACATTAGTTGACAGTTTAAAGGTTGAAATTTTTAATGGGCCGAAAAGCCTCCATTAAAACTGCATTTAATTATTTTCAAACTGTTTTGAGTACATATCTGCGATTAAAATATGTCTCTATCAAGACTTATATCATTGTTTGATACCAAAGATGTTTCCCGACATGCTCTTCTGACCGGCCTTTGACCACGACCTTTTTCGCACTTTCTTGTCATACGTGATCCATTTTTCATCACCAGTTATCAGCTTCTTCAAAAATGGTTCGGTTTCATTGCGTCGTAATATAAAGAATCACAAATGAGTACACGGTTCATTAGGTTCCTTTCAGTGAGCTCGTGAGGTACCCAAATATCGAGCTTTTTTGTGTACCCAGTTTTTATCAAATGCGCCAAAACTGTTTTGTCGTCAATTCCCAGTTCTTCAGCTACGTCGTAACTACTGATGTTAAAAAACGACATTAGTATTCAACATAGTTTTATTAGATACTCCCAACTAATCGACATATTGATCAACATCTCCAGCAATTCCACTGGTAGCTCATCTTTTTCCAATATATTGATTTTTCATCGAGTTTTGCACTTTTTTCACTTCCACTGCTTTGCTTCTTCTTCTTGTTGTTCTTTTTTCTTTTTTGGGTCGTGCCGCCTGCGCGACCACTGACTTTATTCCACCTTTTTATTTCAGCGCCATCTATGCATTTCATAGAAAAACTGCTCTTCCATCGGTTTATTATTAACAACGCTAACACTGATATGCTGATCTTGCTCCACTTTTTCAAATATGGCATCCATTTTATCCGTAATAGGGCCACCAGAGCGAGCGGGGCATCAAAATTTCCGGATTGAAAACGCTTAAACCTAATTTGTGCTACTCTCACAGACACTGCACTAGGTCCATAAACATCGCAAATTTTTTTCGTGGCTTGCGTTGCATTTTTACCTTTTTTGTAGTAAAATTTTAAAATGTATCGAGTTTCTTCATTACATTCACTCATCTTCACAGTACGAAAAACAAATAAAAATCACGCATTTTCCTAATTTGAATATGTAATTATCTTCTTTAAAATTTAAACTTTTAATGATACCAAAACCAGCCAGATACAAATAGTACAGCCAAAGAGATTTTATTACAAGTTCATACTTACTATAATGCGAAAAGACTTTTCCCCAACCTAATATATATCATTAATTTTGACCTCGAGCTCTAGGTCATTGACCTTGACGACAAGGTAAAAATAAATTACTTTGACCTTGAGGTCAGAAAATTCACCTTGATCTCGAGGTCAAAACACTACGATATGTATTTTTTAATATTCTTACCTTCGACAGGATGAATATACCTAAATAAAAAAATACTTGCATAAAAATTACATACATCAAATTACAATTTCTTCGTGCAACCCACACTTGGCCGTTTTAGAAAACAAATAAGTATCCTAAATGTTAACCTGAAAACTTTGCTATAGCAAAGATTATAGCTATGATTATAATCATATCAAATTTCAGCGAAAAAAGACAGACAGACAAAAATAAAAAAAATTGTTTCCAGTTTTGTATCGATAAAGAAGTGTAATGCAATCAAAATTTTCATAAAATATTCATTGTACAGATTTAGCCTAGTTACAGTTTTATTATATGTATGTAGGATTTATGAGTGGTTTGGAACGTATTGTGAGGAAAAAGGACGGGTGACCGGAAGGATGAATGAATGCTTGAAGAGTGAAAGAGATAGAAAAAAAAGGGAATGAAGGTCGATTGAATGACGTGCAGGCGTGTAGGACGAAGGGTTGTTTTTAAAGTCGTTTTATAAAAGAATAAATCAAAGTTTTGCTGCGAAATCAGTGTTCTTATTCCCGGCCCCACTCAGAAGAATCCTACAAAAGTGGGGGCTCGGCCGGGATAGTGGTATATTTCGCCACTATCGGAATCGTGAAAAAGGATTTTCTGTGTTCGGTGTGCGGGAAGCCGGTTGGCGTTCCGGTTTCGTGGCAGAAGCTCAGACGACAAGAAGACGTATTTATCTACCTATTTTACGACGAACAAAGACGATATCAAGACGATTCCAGTCGAGAAATGGGCAAAGATCGCCGACAAAGCCGACAACCATACTTCAACGACGCGCAAGGTTCAATGGCGGGCATGGCGGCACCGGCCGGCATGGCATCGACGTCGACAAGACATACCAGCAATTTACAAGCTGAAGACCTTGTCTGTACATTTACGGGGCAAGACAAAACTTTTCCAGTGACCAGATGGGTACAGGATATAGAAGATCATTCGGAAATATTTCAATGGACGCCATTACAAACGCTCATTATTGCAAGGCGAGCGCTGAGCGGCACAGCGGCGTTATGGTTAAAATCTGAGCGACCGTTCAAGAGCTGGGAAGAGCTCAAAGCAGGCCTGTTGAAAGTTTCCCGATACAGTTAACAGCAAAACAGTGCACGAAATGATGTCTGCAAGAAAGAAAGGTCGTGGAGAAAGTTGTATCGACTATTTACTCATCATGAAAGAAATGGGAAAACGAGGAAAAATGCCTGATTACGTCGCGATAAAATACATTGTTGACGGGATCGTCGACAGCGAAGTCAACAAAATTATGCTGTACGGAGTGTCCACATATCCCGAGTTAAAAGAAAAACTTAAGATTTACGAAACAGTGAAGGAAAAGATGAATACCAGTGAGCGAGGTCAAAGAAGAGAAATACCTACAGGGCATACAAAGAAGACAGGAATGCGTTGTTTCAACTGTGGTTGTCAAAATCATCAGTCATCCCAGTGTCCCAATAAAGAAAAGGGATTGAAATGTTTCAAGTGCAAACCTTGGCCATATTTCAACTCAGTGCCAAGAAACGAAGCAAATTCCAGGCAAGAGTGAGATAGCACGAAGTGACCGAAACGGACAACGTGACAACTCCAAGCGAACGATGTGCGCTAACTTCACACCTAAGCCGCTATATGGGAACAATGACATTGACAGTATTGACGTGCACGACGGCAAGATGGCGACTTGTCAATCAGCTGAGCAGCAAGAGGCTAACTTCAAGATTGTTTACAACGAAAATAAACCACAGGAAAATACCGAAAACATCAAGACGATTGCGGTGAACCAGTGCAAGATAAATGCACTTATCGATTCCGGCAGTGACATTAACCTGATGTCCAACGATTTTTATACGAAAATCAGAAAACCGGAGTGTGACGAGACTTCGACTACTTTTTCAGGACTTGGTTGCAGTCAAGTGAAATCTTCGAAAAGATTTAATGCAACAGTGCAGCTAGACGGACATGATTACAGTAACGTGCGGTTCTACGTGATACCCAGTGAAGCTATGCCTTGTGATGTGATAATCGGACAAGACTTTTTAAAAAACGTTACAACTATAATGAGAAAGGGTTCTGTTTTAATTGTCCCAGGCGGGGATGATTGGCTACGTAATATTAGTTGTTTTGTGTGCAATAATCAGTTTGTTTTAGGTAACATCAACAGTCCAGAGGTGAAACAAGAAGTGGTGAATTGTGTTCAGAACTACCACCCAGTCCAAACTAAGGAGGCCCCAATTGAGCTCAAAATAGTGCTTATTGACCGACCGACTATTGACCGACCGACTAAATTTAAATCTACCGGGCTTTACTTGTTATCGTAAAGATAAGCGTAGCAATGGCACTGGCCAAGGTGTAGCCAACCTAGTAAAGTCCGACCTATCACATAGTTTAGCTCCCTCACACGCCACCCTAAATATGGAAGTGATAGGAGTCTCACTTAAATTAAACAATTATAACATGTTCGTTTTCTCCATTTACCAATCACCGAATATGCCCTTATTAACTAACGATATTGACTTGCTAATGGCCACAGGTAGCCGCGTGATAGTTATGGGTGACTTCAACGCCAAACATCCGTACTGGTCTCCTGGGTCTCCAAATTTACACGGAAAACGTCTTTACGAGCACATGTTAAATAGTGAATTCGTTATTCACGCTCCTTTAGACTCAACCTTAGTATACCGGATGTTGATTTGCATTGTTTCCATATTTTTAGAATCCATTGTACTGTGTATATTTAATCATATAAAAATAAAATTTAAATTCCACATTTATTTAGTAGCCGAATATTTGATAAACCATTTTTGTCGTGAATCACAAGTAGCCTCAACTTCGTTTCGGCTAGGACAATAGTAGGACCCCACGCGATGACTCAGTTTAAAGTAAACACTTTTTGTCTCATCATTAGTCCATTGACCGCCCGCGTTTTTGTTCCGCCCATTGTACCTATCTTATTATGTGATTCTCATTTCTATGTTATTATTATTTTGGTGTCAATAAAGAGTTATTGTATTGTATTGTAGTCAAAACATCATAAAAACATTGTTAGAAAATTGCTACATCGAGGAAGGTCCTATTGTCTAATTACCTACAGGGTTCAGGTATTCGGTCTCTATTGTTTTGGCTATGTGCGCGGGGTGCAGTAAACAACCCATGGTAGCTATGACTTAATCTGTGTCAGCAGCTTGCCACTGGGGCGTTACAGTATTTACAAAATTATGTACTTACAAGTTACGTTACCCTAAGATACTGCTCAAAGTGTCCTCCTTCGTTTTCGATGCACAAGTGAGCGCGACGTCTTAGGTTTCGTGATAGTTTTTTTAGCACATTCACGTTTAGTCTCACATGATCAAATGCAGCAATGATTTTTTCTTTTAATTGCACAGCACTAGTAATTTCGTCAGTGTAAACTAGTCTTTTTATTTCACCCCATAAAAAAAAATCACATGGGGTCATGTCCGGAGATCGTGGGGGCCAGGGTACTGGACCACCACGTCCAATCCACTGGCTTCTGAACACTTCACTTAAAAAATCGCGCACTTGGCGTCCATAATGAGGTGGAGCTCCATCCTGTTGGAAAAACAGGTTTCGTTGAAAGGCCAGTGGTACATCGTCGAGCATCTCGTCAACAACGTGATGCAGAAGCTCCAAGTAACTGGAGCTGGTTAGATGACCTTCGATGATGTATGGACCTAGCACATGCTCTCCAATAATGCCACCCCAGACATTAATACTAAAACGATGCTGAAACGAATCGTTCTTGGTTTTATGCGGGTTATGGTCGCGATGTGCCCACCAGTGCTCGTTGTGAATGTTGTAAATCCCCACACGTGAAAACATGCATTCATCGGTCCACAAAATGTTCACATCCCTGTTTTGTAAAATCCAGTGAGAAAAAGCTATGCGTGAGGCATTATCTTGTGGATGCAGTTCTTGGACTCTCTGAAAATGAAACGGATGCTGAAGTTCTCGTTTCAGTAGCCGCCATACAGTTGTGTGGTGGACGTTGAAGCGCCGCCCAGCATCACGGGTGCTAGCACGTGGGTCCTCTTCAAAAAAGTCCAAGATCTCTTCTTGAAGGCCGGCCGAGAGACCTACACTTCCACGAGCGCGAGCGTGACGAGGGACTTGGAATTGTCCATAATCCCTTAGTCTCTGTGTGGCACCCAGCATCACTTCACGTGTTGGAACATGGCTGTTCGGAAACTGATCGCGAAACATTTGCACAGACTGTGTTAAGCTGTTTCCGCTGATAGCATACAAACGTACCATCTCCACAAGCTCAACATTTGTAAAGTGTTCCATTTTTGTTACGCGATCGTAAGCAAAGTAGGTGCCTACGCAAATTCGGCGCGGCGCCGGTGGCGGGCAAGTGACTGATCGGTCGCTGCATCTGCACGCGTGACATAAGTGCGCTGCGCGGGCGCGGGCGGGTGAGAGAGGGCACCCCGCAGCCCGCCCGCGTGGCTAGTACAAACGGCGGTGGGGCCGGTGCAGCGGCGAGCGTTTGTAGAACTTTGCCGAAAGTGGCGGGTGCCTTTGTGTGTTGTCGGCGCGATAGTTTATGACTCTGCGCTCGCACTGGTTGACTTTATAAAATCATGTTGTTTGTTAAATGAGAACGCACACACATGCTGTTTTATTTTTGTGCAATGTTTTTTTTATAAAGTGTAAATTTTAGGTATTTATTTTTTCATTGATTCGTGTTCTATAAGTGTAGCATACCTACCTCTGTAAATATGGAGACAATGCAAATCAACATCCTGTATTACCGAGCTGAACACAAAGCATCTACTCCTGACCTCCTTCTATCGAAAAACTTCCACGGTATAAATAAAATCGTCACAATTCCTGCATTGTCCTCCAATCACCTACCAGTGTTTGTTAATTTTAATGATAAAATTACTCGTAAACCTATAGTAAAATTTAATTACTCCAAAGCTGATTGGTCTAAATATCGAGAATCACTTAACATCAATATTTCACTGTCGTCACACGTGTACAAATCAGCTGAGGAAATTGATTTAAATATAGCAAATTTTCAAGAAGCATTGATTGACGCCAGAGATTTATGTATTCCTACCTCATCTGTTAAATCATGTAACTCACCATTACCACGTCGTATCAGAAGATTAATACAGCAAAAAAATCGATTGCGGAGATACGCTGCCATTGAAACCGTTACCTCTGTACGGAAACAGTTTAATCTTAAAGTAAAAGAACTCCAGGTTGACATAAATAGCTCATTAAAATCGTGCAATGACAAAAAATGGAATAAAAAGTTAATATCAGTCGACAACCCCGGAGCTGACTTGTGGCGTGTAGTAAAAGGATTGCGTTCAAATACCTCTCCCCCAATTGCTGCACTAAAAGCAAACGATGGTTCCTTAACCTCCAATCAGCAAGAGCAATGCAATATCCTTGCACAAGCATTTATAAATAACATGCTCCTGACTAACACTTGGCCTAGTAACGAACAATCAGCCGTGGACTGTTCATTGATAGCTCTGGACAGTTATTCCCCAGGCACAACTACCATAACTCCAGTCCGACCTGCGGAAGTCAAAAAATATATTAACAAATTAAAAATTCGCAAGGCTCCTGGTCCAGACCATATATCTAACTTACTGATCAGGAATATACCACAAAAATGCATTGTTCTTTTAACAAAAATATTTAACGCTTGCCTTTCATTGAATTATTTCCCGGCAGCGTGGAAAAATGCTAAAGTCATAGCGATCCATAAACCTGGCAAAGAAAAATCAGAGCCTACATCCTATCGCCCTATCAGCCTACTCCCCTGCTTAGGTAAATTGTTTGAAAAGCTCATATGCACTCGGTTGACACGCGCCACTGAAAATTCAATTATGAACGAGCAGTTTGGCTTTCGTGAAGGCCATTCAACTGTCCAGCAGCTGGCAAGAGTAGCTGAAGCTGCGGCTTATAACCTCAATCTTAAGAAGTCTACCGGGATGTTCTTACTGGACATTGAAAAGGCATTTGACACGGTATGGCACCATGCCCTACTACATAAGCTTATTTGCCTAAATACACCTATGTCACTTGTCAAAATGATCCAATCTTACTTATCGAATCGGTCCTTCAAAGTTCATATTCGTGATTGCTCTTCTTTTCCTCAAACTGTACCAGCTGGTGTCCCCCAAGGTTCTATCTTGGGCCCTCGCCTTTTCTTAACTTACTTGAATGACATACCTAAACAAACGCGTACAAGCATAGCTTGCTTTGCCGATGACACTGCATCGTTCACTTCGTCTGACGATATTAATCTAGTCATAGGTCGCCTCCAACTGTCAATAGACCTCCTCCAGAATTATTTCATGAAGTGGAAACTTAAAGTAAATGCTTCTAAAACCGAAGCTATACTCTTTACCAGACAGCGCTCTCTTCCAGCCCGTACCTTAAAAATAGACGGCTACAATATTCCATGGAGCCGTTCTGTGAAATATTTAGGGGTTACCTTAGATTCCAAGCTCAATTGGACAGATAACGTTTCCAAATTACGCCTCAAAGGTATTAAGGCATTGAATGCTCTGAGCCCCGTACTAAACCGGCGATCACCTTTAAGCAGCCACACGAAATTACACATTTATCGCACTTTAGTCCGCCCACGTATTACATATGCGTGTCCTGTATGGAGTAGTACTTGCTCCACTAACTTGAACAAGCTACAAGTAATCCAAAATAAAGCTGTAAAGTGTTCTTATGACACCCCAATATACACAAACCTCTTAGACCTACATTCGAAAATAAACCTCCCTACACTATTCAAATATATTTATAAACTGTCGAAGGCATTTTACCTGCATAGTAATCCTAAAAACAAAAACAAACTAATTGCAAATATTTGTAAAATACGTAACTCTGACATTCCTTTTATCGACACGTACAACCGCTACAAATTACCACATCACTTGTTCCTCGAGTACTCCGAGCGCGATGAATAAGTACACAATCGCAGCACACAACGCCCGCGATCCGCTTGTCGCCGGAACGCGCGCCATACCCGCCCGTATTATCCAGTGATATGAGGAACGGTATGGCGCGCACGACGGCAGGCTGGCCGCGGACTCGTGTGCGTGTGTTAGCTCTCATGCCAAACTGGTCTTATTCCTGTTGCTTACTGCGAACCGTCAACTTTCTGCTTGGCGTTTATTTATGTTTCCTACCGCACGGATCTTTTAATTACTAAAAATTAATCTAAATATGTAAATGCTCATACTAAAGCTTGCATAACGTTAGAATAACAACATGATTGTAATTACTATTATTGGAAATCTTTAATTTTAAATCTATAATCTTAATGCAAAAAGTTTTATATAGGCCTCATAACCTGCAAAACATTGGCATCATTATTATTCTTGTCACTGCTAGGATTTTAATGTACACTAGTATCGTGATGACATTGTATTTTATTTATTTAATAAAGATATTTTGAAATTGAATTGAAAATAGTGCTTAAAGACGATATACCAGTGGCTCAACGACCCAGGCGCTTATCTTTGTCGGAGCAGCAAATAGTGGAAAACCAGGTATCAGAGTGGCTGAAAGACCGAATTATCAAAGTAAGTTTTTCTGAATATACCTCCCCTTTGGTGTTGATAAAAAAGAAGGATGGTACCACAAGAGTGTGTGTGGACTATCGACCCATCAATAAGAAAATGGTAAATGATGAATATCCTCTCCCTATAATAGATGATTTGATTGATAAACTTAAAGATGCCCGAGTATTTAGTGTTTTAGATTTGAAAAACGGTTTTTTCCATCTAAAAGTTAGTGAAGAGAGTATAAAGTATACATCTTTTGTAACACACAATGGACAATATGAGTTTTTGAGAGCACCGTTTGGTTTATCCATTTGTCCGAAGACTTTCATGCGATTTGTGACGATAATCTTCCGTGAACTGATTGCCAAAGGAACGCTGATTATTTTTATCGATGATATTTTAATACCAGCCTCTGACGAATTCCAGGCAGTTGAAAAGCTGAAAGAAGTTCTGGCAGTTGCATCGCAGTACGGTCTGCAGATCATCTGGAAGAAGGCAAGACTGATATTCCGGCAGATCGAGTACCTCGGTCACCGGATTGAGAATGGTGAAGTGCAGCCCTCTCAGGAGAAAACAGAAGCCGTAACCAGGTACCCTGAACCTAAGACTATAAAACAACTTCACAGTTTCATAGGGCTAACTTCATATTTCAGAAAATACATAAAAGACTATGCGTTGATAGCTAAACCATTAACTGATCTTCTAAAGAAAGACGTAGAATATTTATTCAATGACGTTGAGAGAAATGCATTTAACATGCTCAAGCATGCTTTGTCCAGTAGTCCAGTTTTGAAAATATATGACCCAAGATTACACACAGAACTACACACTGATGCTTCTTCTGTGGCGTACAGTGCTATATTATTACAATCAGATGATACAGGCGGGTTACATCCAGTTCATTTCTTCAGCCGTAAAACTACTGATGCTGAAAAGAAATACACCAGCTACGAGTTAGAAGCTCTAGCCATAATTGAAGGTGTCAAGAAGTTCAGACATTATTTGTATGGTAAGCATTTTAAGATTGTAACTGACTGTCAAGCATTTCAGAAAACGCTGACCAAAAAAGACTTAACAACCAGAGTGGCCAGATGGGTTTTGTTACTGGAAGAATATGACTATGTGATCGAGCATCGACCAGGCAGCAGGATGAAACACACAGACGCCCTGAGCCGAAATCCATTTGTTGGAGCTGTGGAACTGCACCTGCATGACCAGATTGCTAGAGCACAGATGTTGGACGAAGGTAACAAAGCTATTATTGAGATTTTGAAGGAAAGAGAGTATGAGGACTACAGTTATGAAAGTGGATTGTTATACAAAGGCGAAGACCGACGATTGGTAATACCAAAAAGTTTGGAAATAGAAATTCTAAAGAGAATACATGAAAGAGGACATTTTGGGAAAAGAAAAATGATAGAGATGTTAGAGAAAGACTATTACATTAGAAATATTAGCAAGAAGATAGATGACTTTTTACTGACTTGTATACCATGTTTACTAGCTACTAAGAAAGAAGGTAAACAGGAAGGGTTTTTAAATTGTATAGAAAAGGAAAATGCTCCACTGCATACGATTCACTGTGACCATATTGGGCCGTTGTCCGAGACGAACAAACAGTATAACTACATCTTGACAGTGGTGGACGCTTTTACTAAATTCGTATGGTTATTTCCAGTGAAGGGAACCACCAGTAAAGAAACAATAGACAAGCTGTTAATTCACCAGCAAACATTTGGAAACCCATTACGTTTGATTTCAGATAGAGGAACTGCCTTTACAAGTAATGACTTTAAGGAGTATTGTGAAAGAGAAAACATTCAACATGTTACTATAACCACAGGAGTACCCAGAGGGAATGGCCAAGTCGAGAGAATTCATAGAATTATTATTTCTGTGTTAACCAAGCTTTGTGTTTCAGATCAGTCCCAATGGTTCAAGCACATCAGCCGAGTGCAAAGAGCGCTGAATAATACCTTTCAACGGAGCATTGACACCACTCCATTTGAGCTGATGGTGGGCACGAAGATGAAGATGAAAGATGATGTCGAATTTATTCATTTATTACAGCAAGAACAGAGAGAAAGTTTCATAGAAAGCAGAGAAGAATTAAAGCAGAAGGCAAAAGAACAAATTTTGAAAATCCAGGACGAGAATTGTAAGACTTATAACCGCAGAAGGAAACCTAGTAACCAATACAAAGAAGGGGATATAGTAGCCATCAAACGAACGCAGTTTGGTGCCGGGCTGAAACTCAAACCAAAATACTTAGGACCGTACCGAGTAACTAAGGTGAAGCGAAATGACCGATATGATGTGGAGAAGGTAAACCCAGAAGCAGAAGGCTCCAGGAAAACATCAGCAGCCGCTGATGGCATGAAGCCATGGCCTATAGGAAATGGGTAAGATGGTAAGAGGTTTAAATTTAATTAAAAATTTTGTATTTATTGTTTAAGCATGATATTACCTAAGTTTTGTAGTTCTAAGATGATAACTATGATTGTAAGATGCAGATATTTAATGTTGTATGATGCCTAAAGTTCAGTTTAATGTTCCTTGATTTTAGCATTTTATGTTGCCTAAGTTTGAATCTAAAAATACCTATATGCTAAAATTAATGACTAGAAAGATTAAAAGTAATTTTATGACTAAAAGTAAGCTAAATTAACCAAGACTAAATTGTAAGCTGAAAGTTTAAAATATGTACCTAAGTAGGGATTATTAAAATTAAGAAACAAAAATGTAATTTAAAGGTATTTCAATTTAATAACCTAAGCATATTTTAAAATGAAAATGTGATAATACCTAAATACTTACCGATGTTGATAAAGAAAGGTTAAAGTGTAAGATTAAATTTCAGCTTAAGATAGATTTTTTTTTAATATAAAATAATGTAAGATAATACTAGATGGTTCCCACTATCTACCTAAGTAAAATCAAATGCTGTAAATGTCAATTCTACTTAAAACTAAGACGTTAACTAAAGGATGTAAACTAACCTATGATTAAATACTTACCTAGGCTAACAAAGGAATGAAAGGATGGTATGGAAGAGGTAAACTAACTAAATGATGTATAATTCAGAAAATGAAACAAATGTTGTATGTTGAGAATATTTTATTGTTATAATTTAGAAGATGTATTATGATAACGATGATAACAAATTGTACCAAGTATACCCTAGACAACAAGCAAACTATGTATAAAATTCAAGCGCTTATTATGGTAGAGTTATGAAGTTTGATTCTCACATACTTAAGTATATTGTAAATTAAAATTGGGCTGACTGCGGACAGCCAGCAAGCAGAATGGCCGAGTTGTAGGATTTATGAGTGGTTTGGAACGTATTGTGAGGAAAAAGGACGGGTGACCGGAAGGATGAATGAATGCTTGAAGAGTGAAAGAGATAGAAAAAAAAGGGAATGAAGGTCGATTGAATGACGTGCAGGCGTGTAGGACGAAGGGTTGTTTTTAAAGTCGTTTTATAAAAGAATAAATCAAAGTTTTGCTGCGAAATTAGTGTTCTTATTCCCGGCCCCACTCAGAAGAATCCTACATGTATAGATATAGAAGACTAGCTGACCCGCCCCGGCTTCGCACGGGTTGTTTAGTTTTACGAAATTCTAGTTCTGTGGTTTTACGCCTTTTAAACTACTGTCACATTCATAGTATCATAGTTCCATGGACGGACACATCTCATAATGTCGACTGGAAAAAATATTATCTTCGTTTTCTAATGTACCTATATGATGTTAAGCAATAAAATACAGCTTTTACGTTATTAAATACTTTTATTAAGACCCCACCAACATACTTACACAACACTAATCTACTTTCTTCACACTTCTACGACAATTTACCTTGCTCTTTAGTTGGGTAAAAATGTTTACAACTTGTAGCTCCGTACTATTGTAGTGTTGTGAACACTTGCTCGATTTCACGTTTAAAAAGGGAAAACACACTATGGTATGTCTATGATCTGCGAACAAGTGACTGTAATTCATAGAGTAAAGCAATATATCGAGATGTAGCTTGTGCACTTGTTGTTTTGTAGCTTTATAAAACGCATTATTTCACTTTTTTTTGGCTGTGTTGCCAGTTTTTTGATACAAGTACAAGACTTGTAGCTTTATAAAACGGGGCCCAGTAGTTATTGCGTAACAACGTTAAAATGTCACTTCACTTTGTTAACACTACACTGATTCACTGACATAATCACACAGGCCACTTCTAAAACTACTGTACCTATTACCTAAGTTACAAGAAAACGTATTACAAGAAAATGAAACAATTAACACTAATAAACGCACCAGCGTCGGTCGGTGCGTGCGCGTATTTTGTTTACTTTCGGTGCGACACTGGCGGGTGGTGTGCGGGGCGGGGGAAGTGCAGTGCATCCTACCCTACGGACTACTGTCACAGAATATAGTACAGAACGCAATCAACATAGTAAGTGCGCTCGAGCAACGCACACATAGACACCGCTTACCGACACGATGTCTCAGAGTCAGTCAGAGTAGTGCGAGCGCGAGCGCCACCCGCTTGAGACACGCGTCTGTGAACATTCTTTATGCAAAAATGGAGCAACAAAAAAGCTATTATAATTGTTTAGTGGACGGTTGTTTAAATTCAACATTAAACCAAAGAGGTATAAGTACTACGTACTAGAGAAGCTATTCAAAGCACAAATAGTTGTCATTTTTGTATAATTAAACTAAAATCCGCTACAGCGCTTTACGAGATTAAATCGTCTAACCAACGATCACAACACGCAGCGCTAGTGCCATGGCACATTCGGATCATAATTTTTACTGCTATTCACTGCTGCACGTGCAGTCGCTTTGAGAGCTGAGCATCGTATGAGCGAGAAGATGCTCATTGGCATATTTGCAGTGGTTGACAGTGCAAGTTAGAGATGTCCTGTCTGGTGTATACATAGAAGTCTTTGCATTAAACAGTGAATTGTCGTTTTTTACGCTACCAGTTGTTTCAGAGATATTTTCTGTGACAAATTTGTAATATTATAACAGAAAAACGGGATACCGTCTGTACTAATAATTTCATTATTCATAATTTCATTTCACATACCTCATTTTTAATAATGATGAAATTTATAATGGTGGTTATTTATAAATAACTTTGTTCATAATAGTTACTTTTTATATTGATCTTTTCTTATACAATTTATTCAAATAATGTTTAAATTTATTAAAAATTATGTTATAATGTTAATGTTAAGAATTTTTTTATCATACTTTTTTTTATTATAAATTTCATTACTTATAATTTCATAATAATCAGCATTCATAATTGTATTGTTCATAATGACTTTTTCATATTTTTTAGTTAACATAATAATAATTTTGAGGTAGTTAAATCATTATATACATATGCATGTATACCCTAAAGATACTAAGATACTAGTCTAAGGCAAAGTCATAAATAGGTGCGACGACGAGCGAAGCTAGGAGGAGCGTTAGGTTAACTGTGACCACACGACGCACGAGCCGAGCGAGCGAAGCGAAGCGTAGCGAGCGTGCCGCGGCAGCGGCCGGCGAAGTGCCAGAAGTCACTTATCCTTATATTAAAAAATTACAGAAACCATCTATATTAAGTTTCAGGTTACCGTTATTTGATTTAAATATTTTACACGTGTTTTTATTAGACATTTCAAGTTATTTATTAAAATAATGCACAAAGTTCACCAACAACACCAAAATCAACATAACATGAGAAAATATAAGTTATTTTACAATTACCCACAGTCCACACGTTAATTTTGTTTGTTTTGACTGGATGAAGTGCCTGCATAGATTGAAGAGCAAATTGGCTTGCCGTACTACGTTTTTATAACTGATTAGGATATATATAACAATCAACAGTTCCAGTCACATTAATTTACAGTATTATTGATATTTTGTTTTATGCTTAAAGTTAGTTATGGTAAAAGAACATTATAAATTTGTACTGTTATGTTATATACGCCTTATGAGTTTCATTCTTATAAATTTGGATTATTATTAATTTTGATTTATAATAAAGAAAATTAGATGTAGTGAAAGTATAATAAATCACATTATGTGAAATGATGATTATAAGTAACATTTTTATTTGTAACAAAATTATGACAAACGATTTTATGAGTTTCGACAGTGAACCCAGAAAAACATTAAAATAGAAATATTGTAGTTATTATTTTACTTGTTATATTTCCGTTCTTCCCGTTTCATTCTCAACAATAAATCAAACAACTAGACACGAGTGTCACTACCACGATACTTTTTTGTGCATAAGCCAAAGCTGACGGCCCTAGCGCGAGCGCCGAGCGTAGGTATAAAAAGTGAAGTACATACATGTGATTGACTTCTGTTGTATTTTGTGCTACTGTGGTGACTACTTATTGATTATTTTATGGGATATTTTTTTTGCATCCTGTTTTCTTTTTTTTCTGCATGGTTGTGTTGAGTACTATCAACAGATACCCGTAATTTTTTTTATGGTAATTAAAATTTAGTGGTGTATACGCTAACACCTAAGTATAACCTCTTGCTTTCGTCATTTAGGATATGTTCTTTTTTCAGCTGCAATAAGTCCCAGCATGGAAATGAACACCGAAATTCCGCAATTTATTCCATTGGCACCATCGCAGCGGCGGACGCCGCTGCAGCTTATGTCAGAAAAGTTTTTAAGACTAGAGAGGCAACGTCTACATGCAGAACGACGTAATGCGGAACGACGGCGACGTAATGCTGAACGGCAGCATCGCTGCGATTTATTACTAATTCAGGCATTAAATAATCTTAGCAGTAATATAAGCACGCTAGGAAATGGCATTAGGAGTGGTTTTGCACAGGTCGCCGAGGTATTGAGACGACAGTAACGAAGTAAGTAGTGCAAACAAAAGTTTTTTGTTTGTATATATATTACAAACTATATAAAAAAAAAAATATTGCATAAAAATTACCTACATACTTATTTCTTCGTGCAACCCACACTTGGCCATTTTAAACAATAAAAAGTATCCTAAATGTTATTCTGAAATATTAGCTATAACCATACCAAATTTCAGCAAAATCCGTTGAGTAGTTCCAGCGTGATGCGTGTTCAAAGGGACAGATAGACAGACCGACAGACAAACCGACAAAAAACTCAAATGAAATTGTCTCTTCTATATCGATTAAGAAAATCTTCAATGTAATTAGCCCAATCACAGTTTTATTATATGTACAGAAGCTTGAATATATTATTTGCTCATGTTCTTGACTGTATTGATGGAGGAGAGAGAATTTGGCTAAAACTGCAATAGTCGAAGAAAAGGGCATGACGTAATAACAACTTGACTGACAGCGAGTTTGACAGATTATGTTATCGAACCCGTTCTGCGAACGGTAAGGGTGGGTACAGACTGGTGAATGCTAGCGCTTCACTGCGCTAGCAGACGTGCGCGAGTGGTGGGAGTGGTTAAAACACAGTAATAAGTAGAGATATTTACTATATTCGCCTAGAATAAAGTATAATATAAAAACATGGAACAAAGGTTTTTTCTCAATTGACACAGTTGATGGTTCTATCAATAATATTTAGATTGACATGCCTCATGTCAAAACAAATTCAAATTAAAAAAGTAATCTTCTAGGTAGCATACCACATGTACCATGAAGGTTTACAACACTCCTCCTTAATTTGGATTCTCTTGTAACCATCTGTCATACACACCACATCATTCATCATCCATCCTTGTGCACCACATCTCTTACACCCATCTGTTTTGTGCACCACACAAACTTTCCTTTCATCAACGGTTTCCTCAGGCCATCCGCAATCATATGTGAGGTATCCTCATACTTCAAATAGATGGTACTGCTCTCAACCGCCTGTCGGATAAAATGATAGCGCACATCAATATGCTTTGTGCGCTGATGGTGTGCAGGGTTCTCGGCAATATGGATTGCCGATTGACTGTCACTCCTTATGACGATAGGGCTCTTTTCTTTCTGTGTGATTTCTGAAATAAATCTTCGCAGAAAGATCGCTTCCCTTGCAGCTTCAGAAATCGAAACATATTCTGCCTCTGCCGTTGAGAGGGCTACTGTTTTCTGCTTTCTGCTCTCCCAGCTCACAGCTCCTCCTTGAGATATGAATACATATCCAGTATACGACTTCCTGTCATATGTACTGGCATGACTTGAATCGGCATGACCTTGTATAAAAGGTTGTTGTGTGCTTCTTGTGTACATAAGTCCGTAACCCCTTGTACCCTTCAAGTATCTTAAGACACGTTTTGCCATGCTCCAGTGCACTTCAGTATAACAAGTGTTGAACTGACTGAGATAGCTCACTGCATTTGCTATGTCCGGGCGCGTGCATACACCAAGATACATCAACGATCCTATCAAGTTTTGGTATGGTATCCTAGTATCTGGCTGATGTCCTACTTCAGGCCTTTCCAGCTTATGCCATTCACCAGGAACCGAAGGTGTTGCAGCTACTTTGCAGTCCTCCATTCCAAAAGACTTGAGAACTTTTTCAACATATTTTTCTTGATCAATCTTGATTCCGTCATTATCCTGGGTGATTCTCATTCCTAGAATGAGTTCCGCTCGACCAAGATCCTTCATCTCAAATGTTGAAGTGAGTACCTTCTTCACCTTCAAAAGTTCTTTTGCATCATTCCAAAAGATTAGCATGTCATCTACATATACGGCCAAGATAATAATCTTCCCGTCCTTTATTCTTGTGTAGACACATGGTTCATTCTCCGATTGTTTAAAATCAAGTTGCTTGAGTACATGGTCCAGCTTTTGGTTCCAAGCTCGAGCAGCCTGCTTTAGTCCATAAAGAGATCTATTCAACTGACAGACATAGTCCTCTTTTCCTTTTTCCTCGAAACCGTCTGGCTGTTTCATGTAAATCGTTTCTGAAATTTCTCCATTTAGAAACGCAGTCTTTACGTCCATCTGGTCAACCTTAAGACCAATCCGTGCAGCTAAAGCTAGTAATATCCGCAACGAACTATGACGAACCACCGGCGAGAAAGTTTCGTTATAGTCAATACCCCATCTTTGGCTGAAGCCACGAGCAACCAGCCGAGCTTTGTATCGCGTTTTATTAACCTGCTAGCGCTTCACTGCGCTAGCAGACGTGCGCGAGTGGTGGGAGTGGTTAAAACACAGTAATAAGTAGAGATATTTACTATATTCGCCTAGAATAAAGTATAATATAAAAACATGGAACAAAGGTTTTTTTACAATTGACACAGTTGATGGTTCTATCAATAATATTTAGATTGACATGCCTCATGTCAAAACAAATTCAAATTAAAAAAGTAATCTTCTAGGTAGCATACCACATGTACCATGAAGGTTTACAACAGTGAAACGTAACATGCAATGTGTCATGCAATGAAAGAATTCACCGTACACATTGCTGCAATGTATCATGAAAGGTAACACACTCTGTAACAATTTCTCATAGTTTGGACGTCTTGCAACAAAAATGCAACAGCAAAATTGTTAGTCTTCTCTCTTCATACCGCCGCGAAAAGCTGAAGGAAAAAAAATCAAAGGGGACAGGAAAAGGTAAGAATAATGATTAATGTTTGTATTATTATTGTTTTTTTTTCTTCATTTATAAAGATTAACAAACAGTAGGTAATCACATTAATTAGTGTAAAATTTTGGTAGTTAAATCTATAACATTGTGAAACCAGCAACATTAACCACATAGTATCTACTTAAAGTATAATGGTAGATAAAGACATACAGGGTGTCCCGTAAATACTACGACATACTGCCACAGCTGATTTTTTTTCGCGATTTCGAAGTTGGTCCCATAGTAAAAGTTGTTCGTATTGATGAGTACTTTAACCTCTGGCAGTATGTCGTACTATTTACGGGACAGCCTGTATTGTAATGTAAGTGTATAAAAAATACCACGAGAATGTGTAATTTTTTACTTCTGACGTAAAACGAGGGGTGTTATAAGTCTGACCCCTAAAACTGTGGGTCTGTCTGTCTGGAGCATCGTAGCGCTTAAACGGATGGACCAATTTCGATGCAAAAACGAGAAAAAGGAATTCAAACCTCATGTTTCAGCTACATTATTTATTTATCCTAAACAATTTTCCTTTATCTTCTTTGAATATCACTTACATGGATCTAATAGAACTGAATCATCCGGTTATCTTGAGGAAATTCAATGAAGAAAAAACATGTTCCTGGCTTAAAACATTAACCCATACACATAAAGAGATTAATGGCAGTCCGTAGCCACGTGTTCTTCGGCGTCGACGGATCAATTGCACAACCCCAGGGCAATTGGAGGAGATTAGACAATACAACCTACACGGACGGCTATAAAACTCTCACAGTTCAAGAAAACATCACGAAATCAGAGTGTCCTCTCAAAATATTCAAGACCTCACCTGGATTCATAACCCCTGATCCCGTAGATCCGAATATAATAACTATACCGGATCTCTCCATATTGTTGTCTCTTTCTCCCTCCTGGGAAGATATCGCGTGCAAAATTCATGACGAAATAATAGTCCATCGAACCTTAGGCGGCTATTTCATATCATTGTCCTCTCCAAGTGGAAACTTCATCAACCAAAAGGAGGATTTGAAAACCGTGAGAGTAGAGACATTGACAGATTTTTCAGATCGGGTTGCCCCTCATAGGAGTATCAGGTCCTCTGCCATCTCCCCCATTCATCTTAACATGGAGAATTTGCTAGCGTCACTTTCTAAACCCGGAGGTTCACGACTTCCCAGAGACACAACCAAATATAAGATTCCTTCATTTCAATGGGGTCAAATATTTGATGCGGGGATGAGGGAAAACTTTGATTACTCCGCATATCGATATGCTATGGAGTCAATCATTTCCCAGGACTCCAACTCCCTTAAGGGCCTGCAAAGATCGATATGCAACTTAAGAAGTGTGCAATGGGCAAACCTATCTCCTCCGGACCTGGCTCACAAAGTAGCTAGATATCATATTCAGGCCCCTTACGCATACGGCGAGTATAAGGATGGACTATTTCACATTATGAATCCCATGATCTCCCAGGAAAGTTACAATATTATTCATCCTATACAGCGAAGTTATGGCATGTTTCTTATAGCTTCCAATCAAACCAATCTCAGTTATTGGCTAGAGCCGATAACTGGGCGAACTTACCTGACCCCTACCCCCACATTCTATTCTCTCGTGGCCTCGTGGGTCCCAACAACGGAGGGAAACCAGTATTTCCCCATCGAAGATAAGGTCATATTAACGGAGTCGGCATATAAACCCCTGAAACGAACTACCATGCCCCAGGCGAAGAGAGAGATCTCTGTATACCATCAAGGCGAATCGCCCTCCGTGCAATGGGGGAACATGGTAATAGGACAGATCTCCACATCAGAAGACTGGAAACCCCCAGACTGGTTTCCCTCTATGGAGGACTATCTTATCCACATCTTATTAGGGGTGGGAACCGCCATTATTCTAGCAATAATCACTCCATGTATTTGTCATATCCTTTTATACTGTAGAGGCCTTCAGACATCTTCTCGGTCAGATTATTTCCAAGTTAGAGGCTAGACAACATTAATTAACTTTGTATTACTCGGTTGCAGGTGCCTCGGAAACATACATAAGTCGATGGTTTGCCTATGATGCTTTGAAGTTCTTAGACGACAAGAACACACCGAGAAAGAGAAAAAATACGGTATGGATTATTCTATGAACATATATCTTGCCAAGAAACCTTTCCTTCTTTCGTAAAATAATCAGCCAATTCATCTCTGATAGCATTTAGATGTGCAGGTGATCGTCTGGGAATATTTCTTATGGGCAGTAATGATGTCATGTCGTCATTATTTCGCCTCCATGAACCTTCATTTAAAATTCCTTCTTCCTCCTGATCAACTAATCCTGGAGTTATGAACACGTTTCTAGAATGACGTTTCAAATAATTATGTAGAAGAACGATTGCCATAACTACCAATTCAGCATTATCAGGCTGTAAAGCATTGGTTTTCTTAAAACTCTGAACACAGACGATATAATTCCAAATACGTTCTCAACAATCCGTCTAGCTCTACTTAATCGGTAATTAAATATTCTCTTCGATGAACCCTTTGGATGTGTCCCACCATATGGTTTCATCAAGTTTTCACTTAAAGCAAAGGCACTATCACCTACAAAAAAATATGGGATGGAAATATTTCTATCGGGGAGTGGACGCGGCGATGGCAGGTTTATTGTGTGATTCTCTATCATATCATATAATGTGGTATCTTTGAAAACTCCGCCATCTGAAATTCTCCCTTGGCATCCCACGTCTACGAATAAAAAATTATAATCTGCATCAACTAGAGCAAACAAAACGATGCTAAAATTTTGTTTATAATTATAGAACTCGGTTCCGCTTTTGATAGGTGCTTCAAGTATAACGTGCTTTCCGTCTAATGCCCCTGAACAGTGTGGAAAGTTCCACCGGTCTTCAAACTCCTTGCTTATCTTCAACCAGGCTTCGGCTGTCGTTGGTACCTAAAAAGAAAACAATTAATTATTTTTTGCATTTTTAGGAGTCACTTCATCGCTCGGACTTGGAAAACACTGCCGACCAAAATGTGTTCACCCCTCCAGTACCACCAAATGAATGTACTCCAAAGAGCGCTAAACAAACCAGGAGGGATGACAATGTAGCTAGGGCATTGTAGCTAGTGAAATTACTGGGCAAATGAGACTTTATGATCTGATCACTCAGTTTAGTAATCTGATTACTAGACTGGGTGATGTCTCGGGATGACGTGCGCAGTGCAGTGTCACGCGAAACTTTATTGTTTTAAAGTTCCGGGTGACACTGCAACTGTTATGGGCGGCCGTGTCACTTAACATCAGGTGAACGACTTGCTCGTCACGTCATTCAATCACATAAAAAAAAAAAAAAAAAAAATAAAAAAAAAAATGTGCTCTCAGATGTGATGGGAATACTGAAAACAACAGCCAATAAATTGGACAATTCGATAGGTATTCCTGATACAACGAAAAGTTTCGCTTCCTTTATAGGGGCTAAAATGACTAGTTATTCTCCACAAACTAGGACTTCGGTGGAACATGCAATTTTTGAAATAATTATGAAAGCTGACAGGGGATATTACGATTACCATGCATATGGTTCACACCAAGATGATTATTTATCCAGGGCAAGACAGAACTGTGTGGATCTGACCGGATATTCTAATCGTCCCTCAACATCGGCCGGACCACCATCGGGCACAAACGAAGCGGGACCCTATGGCTATACTACGGCAAGAAATGAAGATACTACTGACTATCCAACCAACCAGCCGCCCTTGTCGGTCTCTTCACAAGAGTCTTACACGTCTTCTATGGATGACTTTAATGATTTAATGTGATAAATAAAGACACTTCTAAACATAAATAAAGATTTTCATAATACGTACCTTAATGTATTCTTTTAATTCCTCCATTATTGCGGCGCACACTTCAGGTACAATAGCACTTATGGATTGTTTCGATACTCTAAACGTATACTGCAGACTTGTGTAAGAGTCCCCGGAACCTAAAAATCGAAGTGTTATTGCTAGCCTATCTTGGATTGAAATTGGAGCTCTTAAATTTGTATGGTTTCGACTAATTCTTGGTCCGATCATCTCGAGTAAATTTTCAAAGTCTGTTGGCGTCATCCTTGTAAAGTTTTTGTATTGTCCACTTATGTGCTGAAAATTCATATCAGTAAGCAGTTCTCTACCTTCTCTCCGTTTATACAATTCTGTCCGCCACCAACGTCGGGGTCTTCGGCGTGTTTTCATGTGTTGATGTATTATTAATAATGAAGTACTGATAATCGTCATAGCAAGAACGTGGTCTTCGGACTCCATGCTTCGTGTGATCTACCGGTTTTGTAAGTGACGCGCACGAAAAAAACGTGTATCGAAGGGCCGTGTTCGCGGCAGAATGGCGGAAACAGACGAACGCGGGAGGTTCGTAGTGAATGCGCGTTAAGAGCGCGCTATGCGTCCACGCTTGCAGCGAACATGCAATGAAAGGCAGAATTATACATTTCATGTTACGTTTCACCAGTCTGTACCCACCTTAAGCCGGGTATCCACTTAGGTTCGCCGTGGTTCGCGAACGCGTCCGCTCCGCAAACCAAACCTAGTGGATACGTCGTGTTCGCGGAGCGCAACTGGAGCGCGATCGGTTCACGGCGGAGCGCTCTGGAAGCGGTTTTTTGCGCGAACTCAAAGGGGAGCGCAGTGTGTTCGTGGACGCGAGCGTGGTACTACGCGGTGTTTGTGAGTTCGCGAACATGGAGTGGTTTGACGAAAAATGCTTGGAACTAATAGAAGAATACCGTAAACATAATGTTTTATGGGATCCACGAGATGAAAACTATAAGAAAAAGAATTTAAAAGGAGATGCCTGGAAGTTAATTGGCGAAACATGAAATATAGAACCCGACTTCATTTCATTGGCCTATTTACATCTACAAGAGATGATTTAAGTAGCGTCTGTATTATTGCATCTCCGCTCATGGCTTATTAAGCCAAAACGAAAGCCACAGACGCGGTCACATTTCTGACAAATATGTTGTGATGTGGGGGGGTAACGCGTTTTCTGCACGTTGGTGTCTTATTGTGCGTTTCTTAGCCAGTAGTTCAAACCACGCGTTGTCATGAGCGGATAGACCATCCACCGTAACTTTTCTCCATTGATGGCGATCCTCTGCGATTCGCTCCCAATCAGCCACTCCAATACTGAAACTCAACATGTCACGCTTAACGCTATCTTTGAATCTCAATAAGGGACGGCCGACTGGTCGCTTGGCATCTGCAATTTCTCCGAGAAGGGTCTGCCTTGGCAAACGAGACGGTGCCATTCTGTGCACATGCCCCAACCAGCGCAATCTTCTCTGTTTGAGAAGAGCGGCTATATTAGGCAGCTGTGCAGTATGTAGCACACTCTCATTCGTTACTCGATCCTTCCATGAGATGCCCAAAATGCTGGGTGGAAGGTGTTGTGCCTCAGGAAATGCGGGATGCTAATATTATCACCTTGTATAAGGGAAAGGGTGACCGTGGTGATTGTAACAATTACCGGGGAATTTCCCTTCTTAGCATCGCGGGAAAATTATTCGCTAGAATAATTCTGCCCAAGCTGCAAAAATTGGCAGACTGTGTCTATCCTGAGGCACAATGTGGCTTTCGCGCACACCGTTCCACAACAGACATGATTTTTACTCTCCGCCAACTACAAGAAAAGTGTAGAGAACAGAGGACTCCCTTATTCATTGCGTTTGTCGACTTAAATAAAGCCTTTGACACCGTTAGCAGGGAAGGTCTCTACACAGTGCTGGACAGAATCGGGTGCCCACCTACTCTCTTATCACTCATTAAATCGTTTCATCACAACATGCACGGATCGGTGATCTATAACGGAGACACATCTGAACCTTTCGATATGCGGAGGGGAGTGCGACAGGGCTGTGTATTGGCGCCTACGCTGTTTGGCATATTCTTTTCGCTTCTTTTGAAAACTGCATTTGGCGAAACCAAATAAGAACCCGACTTATGCAAACATAAAATATCTATACTATTATTATACTTCTATTGGCTTCAGACGTAAGAAAAACAAAGTTAAAAAAAGCAAAGGAACTGGAAAAGGTAAAAATCAAGACCACTTGTTATTTTATTTATTTATTAAGTGTTACAAAATAATTTACGATTTTTTTTAGGTACAACACAGATATATCAAAGTGCCTGGGTTGCATTTGATGCATTTTCTTTCTACAAGATCGTGACAAACCTAGGGAATCTCTTAATACTGTAAGTACATATTTTTTTTGTTTTACACTCACACAAACACAACATTTAAGAATATTGGTTCTGCCACGGAACCGAACCTTCTTTCATGAAGTAATCGGCCAATTCCTCTCTTATTTCTTTTATTTGTTTGGCGGAACGGCGACCTATGTTTACTATAGGATGAAATGAAGTCATTTCTGCGTCATGCCAGGACCCTTCCCGTAATTGTCCATCAACTTCCGTATCGATCTCCTTTGAAGTAATATAATTACTGCAATTCTCTCTTAAAAAATTGTGTAATTGACATATTGCCATAACAATAAGGGCAGCTTTATCTGGCTCAACGAGTAGGGGTTTTCTTAGTACTCGAAATACTGATGCCATTATGCCAAACACATTTTCTATGACACGACGCGCTCTGCTCAAGCGATAATTGAAAATTCTTTCTTTTGAGTCCGCAGGGAGTGTGTTACCAGGATATGGTTTCATTAGACATTCAGATAAAGCAAAAGCAGAATCACCAAGGAAAAATTAGGCAATGCTTTATTTCGCCCTGGTAAGGGTTCTGAGGCAGGCAAATTCAGTTCCTGATTAATTATCTTTGTTCATAGTTGAGTGTTTTGAAATACTCCACTGTCTGAGATCCTGCCTTGACAACCAACATCAATAAATTTTATAAAATAATTTGCATCTGCTAAGGCAAAGAGAACAATACTAAAACCTCCTTTGTAATTGAAAAAATCTGTGCCAGTATTGATTGGTGCCTCTATAAGCACATGTTTTCCATCGAGAGCTGAAATACAATGCGGAAAAAACCACTGGTCTTTAAAGTCTTTTGCGATTATTTTCCAGTCTTCAGCATTATCCGGTAACTGAAATGAAATAGCATATATTAATTTGTTTTCAGATTATTGATAATAACAACGCTACTGATGTCAATACTGGTGATACAGGTGCTGATGAGGAAGAAATTGACACTGTCACATTAGACTGTCCTCAACCGCAAGGTCCACCTCCTCCCAAAAAAAAGAAGTTGGATCCTAAGTTAGCAATATTAAAAGACGCTTTGTAACGGCTTGTTTTTCGCTTCTGTATACATTTAATTATTGTGGTTGGATCACAATCACAGTCAATCGTTTTTCTTTATGGGTTGGCTAAATCTCTATAATAATCTCCATCTCACAGGAGCCAATTTAGAGAAAAAACCAACGACCATAACTTTTTAATCCACACCGATACGTCACTGTCACTGTCGGCTGACAAGACGTCAAATTGAAGTTGACATATGACGTGATCGCGGGGTGACCCTAAACAAAGAAAAACCTACAAACAAAGGGATTTTCGCTAATTTTCTGTTTATTTGCATAGCTAAAATGCACATAAATAAATAATTTATTTTACGCAAAGAACACGAGAAACATTGTTAAATAACCACCACTGTCGTGAAGGCTCTTGTGGGAAGATCTAGTCCTTGACTCAGCAGCTCGACTTTCGCTTTTGGCGATATGCGGAGTGGTGACTTTTGTGGTCAGGGACGCAGGCAAGGACTTTCGAGAAAATTCGACAGAGGCTGGGGGGCGAGATAGGGTGACGCAAATCCGCCCAGTGAAAGCGACGGTTCTCCTTAAGAAAGTAAGAGCGAAGAAACTTCGAGTCGTTCGTTTTCTTTGGTATCGGCGTGGGCGCAGCTCCTGACAGTTTGGCGCGTCTCCTCGGCCACCAAGCTAACTCCTTCTTTTGCTGCAGGCAGCTGTGCCCTACGTCTAATTTCTGGTCGCGGCAAGTCGCTGCCTCCATTTGGCCGCTGCCGCGACGCCTTCGTTTTAGGCGGGTGCCCACCTCCACCACGCCCAGCGTGAGCCTGTGTCTCACCTCGCTCGAGTAAAGAAAAACCCCTCTACAGGATAAGTCTTCCCATTTATCCAAAGAAACCTAAATGTGCATCAAGTCGTAGACAGTGATAGTAAAAAGTGCTAAAATAAGAGTCTAATTTGTTCCTGTCCTTCAAAAGGATTTTTTTTATTACTCCTGTTCTACTCGGGTCGTGCCACCTCCCTGGCACGCCCCTCTCCGAGCTCACCGACGGTCTGCGCTGACCTGCTAGGCTCCGGGAGGCAACGGCCCCTTTCCTACGGGTCTACACCCGCCGTCTGCGTCTCCCTGGACCCAGTTCAGCCCTCCACACCATCGCGCTCCTCACGGTACCACGATCAGCCAGCGGGGTAGCTGGCTGATCGCGTTCATTTAAACTTTGTATTGTCCATTAACAACTAACTTAGCTATCTGGTTGCAAGGCGGGAATGTTCTACTAGCTCGTACCACACACCCCCTTGGGTCTCATAATAGCTGGCAAGCACTAGGTACTGTAGGAAGAATAAAAGCATTACAGCTTTCGGAATTTTAAAAGCAACTGCGTCGAACGCTAGCGATGATAATGACGAGATAACTACATTTTTTAAATTTGCAGCCAATAAAATGAGAAACTATGACAAACATACGAAGAATTCCGTGCAACAGGCAATATGCGAGATTCTTTTTAAAGCCGATTTCGGTTACTATAGTCAGTCACAATATGGATACTACACATCGCCGGCGTCATCTACATCAATTAATATGCCTTCTCCGCCATCCGTATCTCAACAAAATACCACTCCGACTCCGGTAAAACAGTCTGAGTGATAGTGATTGGGATATACAAGACCTCATATAATTTTTCTGATTTAATAAAACATAAGTATTAATAATAAAATGTGCATACTAAATAAAAAATAATCTTTTTACTTACCTTAATGTTTTCCCTTAATACTTGAATTAATGCACGGCATACATCTGGAATAAATTTACTGATTGCTTGTTTAGATATTTTAAACAAATATTGCATACTTGTAAAACTATCCCCGGTGGCTAAAAATCTTAATGTCAGTGCTAATTTATCCTGGGATGTTAGGGCTTTTCGAAATCTTGTATTTTTTTTTTTATTATTGGTGACACTAAATTCAATAAATATTCGAATTCTACTGAAGACATTCGAGTGAAATTTTTATAATGGGCACTTATTTCTTGAGATTTTAATATATGCATTATTTCATTATCTTTTCTTTGCTTATACATATTAGCTTGCCAAAATCGAGGAGGTCGTTTGTATTCCATTGCAATATTATGGTATCAAAATGTAAGCTGCACTTCCTATTAACTGCGGAGGCACCATGTTCGTACCGCGGTCTTGTGTCAACTAGCTGCGGAGCATGTACTAATACAGAGCACACAATGTTCGCAAACATATAGCGATCCGACTGGAGCGCAGACGTTGCAGCCTAGGTGTGTAAACTGTAGATTTTCAGGTTCGCGGAGCGCGGAGTGTTCGCAAACCACAGCGAACCTAAGTGGATACCCGGCTGTAGACCTCGCCAACATAAAGATACGTTTTTGAACAATAATTATTATTTTGAATAGTCTGTACATAATCAACAGCCGTTGTTTTTTTATATATTTTTGTATTTATAGTGCTTAGTATATATACTTACCGAACGTAGACCTTGCGGCTTTGTATTAGTTTTATTTTATAGCTTTATGTTAGTTTAGTAGATGTGTCGTTTCTTTTGTCGTTTCAGTGTTCGTCATTTTCCTACATGCTACCCCGACACAGAGAACTGTCTGTGACACTAATTTTGTGTGGGTGATAATGGGGACTGTCAAAAATTACTCAACCTCCTTTTTTATTTTATGAAAATATATAATAATGTAAGAAACAAATTCTTATTTTTCATTATTACTATTTACAAGACTAGTCTTACAACTTCGAGTCAGCAGTTGTCAAATATAGAGAATGTCTCGTTGGAAAATAGACGAAAAATGTGGCTGCAGCATGACGGTTGCCCTGCGCATTACGCCCGCAGTGTGAGGGTGGTGTGTGGGGGGTGTGAGTACCTCGACGAAACTTATCTTCGGACATGGATCGGGCGCTTGGGGACTATTCTGTGGCCACCACGGTCCCTAGATCTTAACCCGCTCGATTTTTTTTATTGGGGGTGCCTCAAGGAGATGGTGTACAATAGGGTGGAGCGTGGTTGTACGAAAAATTTTATTTTTTCAAATCGCCTTTCGGGCCAGCGGGCTTACCGTCTAAGCCGATCGTAATCGATGAACGGCTTCACTCGGCCATTTCCGCTAAATTGGTACCGCCTATGAACTTCATCCATTGGAATTGAACTCCATTCATCGGGAGTGAACGAAACATGAACAATAGTACTATTTTTGACAGATATTCGTACCGTCTAACTCCGATGACAGTTCATAATGGGAATCGTTCTGGATTTAACTGTCAAATGAAGCTGGCAGCTATTTCGCTATCGTCTTGGCGCGCTTTATTATTTCGAGTGCTTTTTATGATAGTTTTCGTGAAAGGTTAGCTAGATTTCTATAAAATATAAGTCAATAGTTATAAAGTACAAATAGTATAAACAAGTTTGAGGTGAAATAATGGCTCAGTCAGTGATATTAGCTGCGGCGGAAGAAGAGCGCCTGAGGAGGCTCTTGTCGATTAATCGGAGGCTCTTACGACAGGGTAGCGACCCTCTGTCGTTGCCAGAGAAGGAGTTTATCGGTCACTACCGTCTGCGTAAATCGCAGTACGTTGATTTATGCAACGAGATCGTCCCGCTTTTGCCAGCAACACAGCGCAGTAGCGCTGTGCGGCCTGAGATCAAGGTAGGAAAACCATACTTACTGAAATACACTACATTATATTTTCTAAATGAACTCTAGTTAATTTAACAATAATTGAAGTGTTTCTTCTAGTGCAGTTGACACCTATGACAATATATCTTGCAGGTATTAGCAGCAGTTGCATTTTATGCAAATGGTTGTTACCAAAAAAACATGTGGTAGTATGCTCCAAACAACCGTGCCAGATTGTCTGAGGGATGTTACAGAAGCCCTAAATAATGAACACATCCCGGAAAAATACATTAAATTTCCTAGGACGCAGTTGGAGCGTGAGGCTGTTACAAGGAGGTAAGAGTTGAATAATACTATCAGACACAAAGTACAACATGTATTATGCAAATTGTAGATAATATAATTATTATATCTACACAGAATACTAAATTAAAACTAATTATATAAAAACTATGACATGAATTTGTAACTTATTGAAATAAATGAGTAACAATGATAACTTTGTTGCAGATTCATGCAAAAATTTGGGTTTTGTGGAGTTGTTGGAGCTGCCGATGGAATCCACGTAGCCATAGTTCGTCCACTAGAAAATGAGGAGGCCTATTTTAATAGGAAACATTATCATTTCTTAAATGTTTTACTGGTAAGATAATGGTCTAGTTTCTAAATCTGATACAGCTGTGCTCATTTCATTTAAATAATAAAAAAAATAACAATGATTTTAGATTTGTGATGCAGATTTACAAATACTACATGTGGATGGATGCTAGCTTTGGAGGGCAGAGCCACGATTCCCATGTCTGGAACAATTGCCCTGTAAGGCCTGTTATGCAATCCTTACACGAACAAGGGGAAGCCTGTTGGCTTTTGGGTAAGTAATATCTGTAGCTATTATTAACGATTAATATGATTTTAAACATGATTTATTAAAAACTCCAATGTCAACAGGTGATTCAGGGTATGCACAAAGACCCTGGATGATGACCCCCATTATGAATGCTGCGCCAAACTCCCCAGAAGCATACTATACTGACAGACATGTCAGAACTAGAAATGTTGTTGAACGCTGCATTGGAGTGCTGAAAAACCGCTGGCGATGTCTTTTAGCCCATAGGGTGATGCACTATGCACCTGTCAAAGCAGGCAAAATTGTGAATGCGTGTGTTGTGCTGCACAATTTCACTATTGATGCAGGCATGAGCATTGATGAAGAAGAGTTGCAGCAAGACCGAGCAAGACAGCCACCTGTCTCAGCGCTGTAAAATGATGTGTTCAATTATTGATAACTGGTTTATAATATATTGCTCATAGAGTTTAAATGTTTAAACTACTGTGCGACCACTACGTGTTTCGTCGGGTTCTCAAGCAACGGTGCGCCCGACGGTGCGACGAGTCGTCAATTTGAACATCACCCAATGGTGCGACCACGACGTGTTTCATCGGGTTTTTAAAAATAACCCAACTGTGCGAGTCGTCCGACCGCCGAGAACACCGTTACTGCTATACTGCCTAGGGTAGCTCAGGGTAGAACAATATTAAAAAAAAACATTTTGTTTTGTAAAGACATGTAATTATAAAAATTATGTAAAAAAAAATTAATTTAACGGTCAAATTGCCTTTATTACTCAAGCTAACTACTACAATAATAAAAACTAAACTAAATTAAAATAAGCTAAACTAAACTAAACTAAATGAAAAATGAATGGTTTTGTTACTTATTTACACATTTTTTACATTACAACAAAAAACCATTAAAAAATCCAGCAGCAGCGATGGTTAGGACGGCAGAGTGAGGAACCTCCTGACAATCGTGCCGTGTAGAGGAGTACTGCATTCTGAATCTGACCCTTGATCCAACCGTCTAGCGAGAGCCTCTCGAGATGTTGGTTGAGGCTTGCACCTATTGATCACAGCCAGTCACTAGGCAACATTGAAATGATGGTATCTTCTAGGCAAGCGCGTTACATCCTAGACCGCATCGTCACTTAACATCAGGTGAGATAGTGGTCAAGCGCAAGCCTATCCAAATAAAAAATTCATTGACCAATCTAAAGCAATTTTCAACCAACCACTTGTGTAATTTACATTTAAAAATATTTACAGGTAAGCTTTTTAAATCTTCTGGTATAGTGTAAAAAATGAAGGTAAAACCATATACAGGGTGATTGGTTCGTAGACCGTATCCTTTCAGGTTCGTAGACCGTATCCTTTCAGGGTGTGTTTAAACAAGCCTTGGGCTATCTTTTAAGCATAACATTAGTTTTCGTTTTCGATTTTGTTTTATTTTTCAGTTATTCAAAGTTTTGTGAAAATTTGAAGATTTCCCCGTTTTTGACATAAAATCACTGATTTCTGAAAGCACGGGTATTAACTAATATTTTTTTTATTTTAATTACATAAAATTAACCTCAATGATTCTATTGACACTTGAATTCAATCATGACAAGCCATAGTTTTTAAAAACAGTGCTTAAACGTGAAATATATTTTTTCCTGAAATTAACGACCCTGGCAAAAAAGTTGATTTATCTCAAAAAGTTGACTGAATATTATTTCCTGTAAATTATTTTAAAAACATATCCTTTTCAAAGGCTTTCTAATCAGATACAATTTATCAAAAAATATTGATGGGTTCCAAAGAAACTCACAACCAAAGATGTCTACCCCCCCTCCATCGACACATGAAATCATCCATGTAAATACTTGGTTTCACGATCAATGTTAAGCCACAAACCGTAATTTATAACAGACCAATAGATAGTATGTCAAGATGTCATAAAAGTGTTATTTTTTTTCATCTGTAAAGAACATAAAATATGAATAAATTTAAAGTTTTCAATAAGGCCACCATCGTATTTTTTTTATTACTATGGCTAAATAGCACTCTCGTCAATGCAAAAAAACCTTATAGCTTTCCCGCCAACCAACGCTCACATTAAATTTTGAATTGCTTCTGGTAAATAATTTAATATTGTATTAACCTTTTATTTTATAAATAAAAGATTATTTTGAACCATAACATGAGTGTTTTCACACATCAAGAATACGCGGATATTCATTTTTGTTACGGATTTGCCAATGGTAATGGTGCTGAAGCTCGGCAAGAATATGGGCGTCGCTTTCCTAATCGCCGGTTACCACATTATTCTGTGTTCATCAATTGTCATCGACGATTATGTGAATGTTAAGCCACAAACCGTAATTTATAACAGACCAATAGATAGTATGTCAAGATGTCATAAAAGTGTTATTTTTTTTCATCTGTAAAGAACATAAAATATGAATAAATTTAAAGTTTTCAATAAGGCCACCATCGTATTTTTTTTTATTACTATGGCTAAATAGCACTCTCGTCAATGCAAAAAAACCTTATAGCTTTCCCGCCAACCAACGCTCACATTAAATTTTGAATTGCTTCTGGTAAATAATTTAATATTGTATTAACCTTTTATTTTATAAATAAAAGATTATTTTGAAATGAAATGAAATGAAATGAAATGAAATGAAATTTATTTCACATAAATGGAGATAGATGTAGGTGTTAGGATTTAGTAAGTAGTTCTTCCATTTAGCCATTACTTGTGGCATGTGAACATTATTATTAGGTTTAGGTCAATACTATAATACAATTTTCAAATAAACTTAAATAATTCTATTGGTGTTATACACTTGCAAATTTAAATTATATTATAGTATTATTATGTCATTAAAATAAGAATAATCATTAATTAGTTATTTAACAGTAAATAATTCTATTGGTATACATTTGCAATAAATTTCAATTATATTATATGATTGTTATGTCATTAAATTAAGAATAATAATAAATAATTAATTAGTATATGTATATCAATGAATTACTTATTTAACATTAAATAGTCATTCATACAGTAAAAAGACTTTTCTAATAGCCAGAGTTTAAGTTTTTTCCGGAACATTCCGTAGGGCAAGTCTTTTATAGACGGTGGTAATTTGTTGTACACAATACACATGGCGTAACAGTTTTTTTGGAACAATGTGGTCTTAGGCACACGGGTGAGTACAAGCCTTTCCCCATTCCTTGTGTTTCTTAAAAAGAAGTCTTTTGCTTTGGTAAACAGTGCAGGATGACATCGCACAAACACTCCTATTTCAAAAATGTACATACTGGTCAGAGTCAAAATTCCCAGTTCCTTAAATAACGGTTTGCAAGATATATAGGGCGGAATACCTACAATAGCTCGTATACACCGCTTCTGCGATAAGAATGCTCTTTTTATGTCGGTAGAGTTTCCCCAAAGTAGCAAACCATACCGTAGCACCGAGCTTACATAGCCGTGGTATGCTAAAAGAACAGTCTGCCGTGTTGAAGTTTTCCTTAATCTATTTAATACGTATACAAATCTGTTTACTCTTGTACATACATTGTCAATTTGAGACTTCCAATCACAATATTTATCTACAGTTAATCCCAAAAACGTAGCTTTATTAACTTCTTTCAATGCGCTATTATTATGTAATACATTTTGAGCGATACTTTTTGAACCCCTGGTTTGAAACTGTATAAAGTTAGTTTTGGTCAAATTAACCTTTAAATTATTATTATCTAACCATTGAAGTATTGATTGAATTGTATTATTTATTTCTATGTCAAAATTTATCGCATTTTCGTTTGTCAATATTATGGAAATGTCATCTGCGAATAAAGTACACTTATAATTAGTTATGTCAGGTAAGTCATTTATGTATAATAAAAAGAGAAGCGGTCCCAAAACGCTTCCCTGAGGTACTCCATACTCATTTACGTGATATGAAGATCTATCATAGCTTAAGGTAGCATTTTTATCTAGACTACATATTTCAACACACTGTTGTCGATTAGACAAGTACGTACGGATTCATTCCAAGGCAGGTCCTCGTATTCCATAATTATCTAGTTTGTCTAAAAGTAGTCTGTGGGAAACGAAATCAAACGCCTTAGACATATCGAAAAATATAACCATTGTTTGTATTTTTTTATCTACACTAGAAAGAACATTTTGTATCAATTTAAAAGCAGCAAGAGTCGTTGATTTCCCTTTTTGAAATCCATTCTGTTCTTCTTTTATCACAGCAAATTTGTTCAAAAATGAGGTAATGAGGTAAATGAGTATATATAGCCTTTTCAAAAATTTTTGATAACACTGGAATTAATGTTATAGGTCTATAATTATTCAAATCAGACTTATCCCCTTTTTTATGGAGGGGTTTAACAATAGATTTCTTTAAAACTTCAGGGAAAATACCATTGGCTAATGAAAAATTTATTAAATATGTCACAACAGGGACAATTTTGTGAATACATTTTTTTAGAATATCCGTCCTTATTTCGTCATATCCGACAGAGCTTGTATTTTTTAGAGACTTAACTATATTGTGTACTTCTACATAACTTAAAGGTCCAAGAAATATGCTACTATTCAAGCGGGTTTTATTAGTATTTACACACCGTTTAGTGTTGTGATTGGATAGTGCAATAAGGTAATTATTAAACTCATTCGCTATTTCTTGAGGAGTATCAATTAGCCTATCCTCCACTTTAATGCAATCGATAAAGTTATAGTGGTTATCCTTTTCCGTATCTTCATTTATAACTTTCCACGCGGCTCTACACGTATTCTGAGAATGCGAAATAAATTTATGATTGCAAATTTGTCTCGACTTGTTTATACAACGTCTTAAAATTTTGGTATAGCTTTCATAATTGTTCTTACTATGTTTAGTCTTCCGTCTGTAAAAATCGTAGCGCAACATTCTTTTTGTTTGACAACTGCGTCTAAGGCCTTTAGTTATCCATTTGAGATTCCGTTTGTTTTGTGTTACTTTTATTCTCAGCCTTGGAAAACATAGATCATAGAATAGTCTAAAGTTCTCATAGAAACATTCAAAGGCAAGATTTAAATTTGGGGCAAGATAAACATCACTGAATGTCAAGTTTTCTAAACATTCACAGAACTTGTCGATATTTTCGGCACTGTAATCACGCTTATAGATATAATAAACAGTCGGTTGAAATAAATTCTTCCTACAAGGAATAGTTATCATTTGAGCAGTTTCGTGATCTGATAGACAGAGTTTCAATACCTCACTCGAGCTATTTTTTACGTTACTGATTATATGATCAATACATGAATTTAATCGAGTAGGCTCATTAATATGTAAAATCAAATTGTAAGTATTCAACATGTCAATCAGGTTCTCAACTACTCTACTTGCCCTAAGTGTATTTATGTTTATATCACCAACCAAAATCAACTTCTTTTTACTATTAAATAACAACTTAAATAACAATGTATCTAGATATTTCAAAAACGCATCGACATTAGAGCTCGGCGTTCGATAAACACACACTAATAACAGCTTCAGACCAACAATTTCAATACCACAGCACTCAAATACACCGTTGCAAGCATAATTTTTAAGAATAGCCATATCTTTGTATTTTATACCTTTTTTAATATACACACACACTCCACCTCTAGACTTTTCTCTGCAATAAATAGACCCTAGTTCATAACCGCTTATATTCATATTACGTTCATTCCCTTATAAATGTTTCTGAAAAACATAAGCAATCAGGAAGTTTATCGCTTGAGTGCAGTTCAGTTAAGGCTATCTCAAGTACATCTGTTTTAGAAAGAAGTCCTGCTATATTTTGGTGTAAGATTCTGAATCGTGCTGTGCTTTTAGGAACGAAAAAATGTTTTAGACGAGTTTCCTTGAGAAGTTTTATTAAAGTAGAAGGGAATAGTTCCTATTTTAGGGGTTTCCGACAGAAGAGGCGCATCAGAACCTCTTGCAGGCGTCGCCACGTGCTCCTTCTCAGGAGAGAAGTAATAAGGAATAGTGCCTCGCCGAGGAGCGACAGACTTTATAGCTGCACTCATGTTTTCAACTACGCACGCAGTGACATTTTCTGGCTGTATATGTACATTTTTCAAACACCTATACATTGCTGAACTGTTAGCCCTTGAAGTAGGTAAGCCCATGTGCATCCCTGGCTGGGTCATTTTTACACAATTATCTAATATATTTTTACTCATAGCCCGATACATTTTATTTTTGTTAGACTGCTCCTTATGTATATTTAACAGTGTATGTAATGTTACCAATAGTTTATCGTCATTTAAATTTTTATTAGTCAAGTACTTATTAGTCAGATCTATGAATTTACAATTTTAAAAAGTAATTTAACATTTTTTCATTTAAATATCGATTCTTTTTTACACCTAATACGTAAACTTGTCGGCCATCTAGCAGTTTTAGCGCTGCAGACAGCTCTGTCATTACTTTGGTAGGATTATTGTCGTGTTCGCCAATTGAAATTACGATTTTGTCGACTTCATCCGGTTTATTAAGACCAAACAAGTTTTTAAAATTTCTTCAGTGCTGGCTTCCGGCTTGACAAAAGCGGAAATATTGTGACCTATATCGATGTCCAAAAGTTTACTCGAAAGCCCCAGACACTGCCTCCCGCCAATAATGTAGGTGTGTTTTTGAGCCCCAGAATGCATCCTCTTAGGCTTGTTCTCTTCTAAATTACTACTGTCTACCTTCACGTCACAATTCTTACTTAATTCGTTCGATTCTATCAGTGGCCTAGAGTCAATTACTTCATTCGCAGTGCAGATTAGCCCTAACTTTTTCCCAACCTTCGTAATATATTCATGTTTGTCCACTAGTTCTGGTTTATTCTGATTAATTAGCTGGTGATCTGGAGTAGAAAACCGGGAGCTATCTGTGAGTAACATTCTTGAATTTTTCCGACTAGACAATACATTACTTCGTAAGCTATGTCTTGGGCTTCTGCATATTTCTTTCAATGTGGCAATTTGATGATTTTGTTGAGAAATAATATTCTGTAACTCATTTTTTCCTAATACCAAGTCATCTATTTCATTGTTGGCGCTTTGTAGCTTATTTGACAATAACAAATTCTCCTGCTTTAGACTTTCTAATAAATCTTGGTCGGGTCCAGTTGATAAGTCTAAATAACCCAAACTTCGCATATGTAGCTCGGAGTCCAAAGAGCGCAAGGATACATTCTGTTCGGATTCATTGGAATTTGACTTAAATAGCTTTTTTGGTCTTATTGTGACATTACTTAAACTTTTAAAACTGTGGTCCATCTTTAAAAATAGTAATTATCAAAATCTTGGCAGCAAAACGATTTCACCCAAGTTGGGATTAGAAGTTGTGCAACTTCAGCGATGTTTACTCAACCCTAGTACCTTACCAACCGCGCTAAGCCGACTCGTTGGTAGGCAGTCGAAATACGTCAATATAAAGTTGTAGTTTATTTTGTTGTTGTAACTTAATAATTAACCCTGTGTGGGTATATCGCAAATCAATGAACTTCACCTCCAAGTCAGATTTGAAATGTAGTTTTATCGCTGCAATGACTTGTTATTAAGAATGTATTCCTCCCGTAAAGTGTAGAAAGTGTATAAAAACGGTCTTACTTGGTTTTTGAAGTGTATTTATCATAACAATATGCCACTTGTAATCTTTGTGAAGTGTGAAACCTCGTCGATGAAGTTTTGAACATTACGGTATTTATTCCTGGTATTCTTTTTTGCCAACGCTTACGTACCATAACCATAACATGAGTGTTTTCACACATCAAGAATACGCGGATATTCATTTTTGTTACGGATTTGCCAATGGTAATGGTGCTGAAGCTCGGCAAGAATATGGGCGTCGCTTTCCTAATCGCCGGTTACCACATTATTCTGTGTTCATCAATTGTCATCGACGATTATGTGAAATGGGATCACTACAATTCAGAAGATTGCAACCTGGTAGTAGGGTCAATACTCACGAAGAAGAAGTACTGCGGCTATTTAGGGAGGATCCCACTATCTCTACGAGACAGGTCGCACGTAATTTAGATGTTCCGCAGTCACGTGTCTGGTCCATAATGAACAAAGCAGGTCAACATCCGTATCATTACACACCTGTACAGGCCTTGGAAGAGGGCGACCCTGCTCGGCGATTAGAATTTTGCCGTCTCATGCTGAGTACTGCGTCAACTAACGAGAACTTTCTCAAAAATATTCTGTGGACGGATGAATCCAAATTCACCCATGAAAGTATTTTAACCAGCATAACCAACATCATTCGGCTTAACACAATCCAAAATGCAAGCAAAACCGTAATTTTCAACACCGTTTCTCATTGAACGTTTGGATGGGAATTTTAGGATCACAACTGATCGGGCCATACTTTCTACCGACCATATTGAACGGAGAAAATTACGAGGTGTTTCTAAGAGAACAGCTACCTCGCTTGATGGAAGATGTTCCCTTAGAAACACGTCGTAATATGATTTTTCAGCATGACGGCTGTCCAGCCCACTACAGGAGATCTGTTCGGAATTTTCTGGATGAACATTTCCCAAACAGGTGGATTGGAAGGGCAGGACTAATTTCGTGGCCAGCCAGAAGTCCAGATTTGACGTCCGTAGTTTTTTATGTATGGGGCCATATGAAAGAGCTGGTTTACAAATCTTCCGTTGTGTCAGTGGAGCAACTTCGGGAAAGAATCGTAGATGCAGCAACTACGATGAAAATATCTCTTACTTCGGCTGTAACCGGAGCAAATATTAAAAAGAGGTTACAGAAATGTATCACAAACCATGGCTCCCATTTTGAACATAATTTGTAAATAATATGGAGGTAAAGCATTAGTGTATACATAAACTTTATTGTAACACTATTGTAATTTTGCTATTTTATTTTTGAATAATCACTATTTAGTAAATACCCGTATTGCAGTTTGTGTTCTTTCTTTAGTATTGCATTAAATATAATTTTAAAAAAAGCCTTTTATTTCTTGCATTTCCTACGGTACAGGTGTTTTCTTACTATAATATACATTTGTTTGCCCAAAATTATTTATAATTACATTACACATATCTGTTACTTATATCAAATATATTATTTGTTAGTTACATTTTTATTGTTTTGATGTAATTGTGTACATACAAATTAAATTAACATTTATAGCACTTACTTATATAAGTACCAAACTTTTAATTAAATTTATCTATTTATAATAAAGAATAGTAGGTGTGTATAAATTTTAACCTTTTTGTTACATTGTGTTTAATTGTATTTAATTTTTATCATGACTGATTATTTATGTATTATTAAATTAAATATTATTCAATTCAACTCGTACGGTAGATTTGTGCATCAATGAGAGTCTATTAATACATAAAAACATGAAGTTTATCTCATTTGGTTGCTCTAACTCTCGCTTTATGGCTTACATAACATTGATCGTGATACCAAGTATTTACATGGATGATTTCATGTGTCGATGGAGGGGGAGTAGACATCTTTGGTTGTGAGTTTCTTTGGAACCCATCAATGTTTTTTGATAAATTGTATCTGATTAGAAAGCCTTTGAAAAGGATATGTTTTTAAAATAATTTAAAGAAAAAATATTCAGTCAACTTTTTGAGATAAAGCAACTTTTTTTTCAGGGTCGTTATTTTCAGGAAAAAAAATATTTCACGTTTAAGCACTGTTTTTAAAAACTATGGCTTGTCATGATTGAATTCAAGTGTCAATAAAATCATTGAAGTTAATTTTATGTGATTAAAATAAAAAAAAAATTAGTTAATACCCGTACTTTCAGAAATCAGTGATTTAAGGTCAAAAAGGGGAAATTTTCAAATTTTCACGAAACTATGAATAACTCAAAAATAAAAAAGAATCGCTGAACTAATGTTACGCTTAAAAGATAGCCCAAGGCTTGTTTAAACATACCCTGAAAGGATACGGTCTACGAACGAATCACCCTGTATAAAGCAGCTAAGGAAGCAGATATCTCATGGAGCACCTTGAAGCGGTACCTAGAGAATAAAGAGGATTCTGTAGAGTTAAGGTTTTACAATTAAACTATAGAAATGCAAGAATTGGGTTTTGGTTTTACCGTTTATTAAATAAGAAACTATGCTTATGATCTTCTGAAGTAGCTGGTCCAGAGAACTTCTTACCATCAGCTAAACGCATCGCAAGCAAACGGTGGTGGAATAGGTTTACTATGATGGACTCACATTCTACACATATTGGACTAGAAGGTCATAAAGCTGCGAAAGATAACCAAGTTCATCTATTTACTTTCCCAGCGCATTGCATGCATTTATTGCTACCTCTTGACGTGGGTCCGCTTAAAAGTTACTGGCGCGACAGCATGAATAGGTACATGATCTATAACCCTACTGATGCTCCAAGCCGCAGTAACTGTCATTCCATTATGAATCTAGTATTCAGCACCTTTACTAAAAAGAATATTGAGAATGCTTTTATTAAATCAGGCATATGCCCTTTAAACGGAAATGTTATTTTAAAGGAAGCATTACGTTACAACCTTCAGCTTTAACTGACAGCCCTTGATGCAGATATTGCTGCAGCTTCTGCTTCTGCGCACCTACAACTTTCACTGAAACAAATCAAATCAAATCAAATCAAAACGTTTATTCGCTAAAATACATGTATAGTAGATGTTACAGCAGTTCTTGTATTTAGTCTGCAAGCAGACGTGCAAATGTTATTTAATAACTAATTACAATTTTATTATTTATAATTTATAAGTAAACATTGGTACAAAACTCATTATAATCCCTAACACTATAAAAACAGTTGCATTGAAGCCAGTCAGTCAAACATTTCTTAAACTTGTTACCCTCTAATATCTTTATGTCATTTGGAATATTATTGTAAATGGTTATGCACATATTATATACATTTCTCTTATACAAGTCTTTTCGAGCAGGAGGTTGATATAATAAGTTAGTTTACTTAGTCCTTTTTTGGCGGGTCATAACTTCACCATGCTTCTTAAAAAACTCAGGGTGTTCTTTCGTAAAAATACAAATTTCTTTAATGTACATACATGGTAAAGGGAGCACATTGCATCTTTTAAATAGAGGTCTACAGCTATCTAAAAACCAAGCCTTATTTATCACCCTAATACACCTCTTTTGTATCTTAAATACTCTGAGCATATCAACTGAATTGCCGCACATTATCAAGCCGTAACTAAGCAGAGATGACACATGACCATGATATGCCATCAACGCAGCCTCCATGGACACAGTATGTCTAATTCTTTTTAACGCGAATACAAAGCGTTCTAGTTTCTTACATAATAAGTCCACATGCATTTTCCAATTTAGATTTTTGTTAAGAGTAAGTCCTAAAAATTTATAATTATCAACATTATACAGTATCACACAGTATTAACAGTATCTGAAGATTCTATTTAGAGTCCTAAGGTCACAGAGGAGCAAATCTTAAAAATACCCAAAGCTTTAAAACGCCCAATGAAGGCGAGAAAAACAGATTCGAAATGCTTATCTAATGCAAATGAAAATAACCTTTTGCTTCAGGCTTCACCATCAGGCAATACTGCTCATAAACAAAAAAAAGTAAAGTTCAAGAGATAGACGATGATTGGGAGTGTGGATTATGTGAGGTCTTGTACTCAGCTGATGTTAAAAAAAAGGAATGGAGCCAAATGGATCCAGTGCTCGTATTGTTAGACGCCATACCACGAGATCTGCGCATCTATAGAAGATACTGAACCCGAGATACACCTATATTATTGATGTGATCGTTGCATGGAATGATGGAATGATATTTATTAAATGGTCAAACATTTTTTATTTTAAGTTGTGTTTAGTACCCAAACCAAATACCTACTTACGTAGCATATTTCGAATGTGAGACAGAGCGACAAGACCCTTTTTCTAGTGTTGGTAGTCTGGTCTTGGCCGATGTCCACGCACACCCGCCCCCGCGCACACGCAGGGTCGAAAATTCAACTCGAACGGTTGTCCGTTAGTCGCCTTTGGAAACACCCGAAACGTAAAATATTATTGCCTGTGAGCTGCGCAGCTCCAGAAGCAGTAAGTGCCAGCGCTCTGTAACGCAGACGCTGAAGGACTCCTCGGAGACGAGCTCCAGGAGTTAGTGGACAGTTTGTCGTGGTTCACCCTCGCGACGGGCATCTCATTCCTAGCTAGAGAGAGAAGACAAACAGGACTAGAAACCTATGGAAATACCACTGAGACATCACCACACCAAACCAGGAGAAGATCAGCTGACCACATTCACCCGCACGGCCACGGATTCCCAAGTAAGTTCGTAGGCCATTACTCGCTTCAACAAGTTGAAATATAATTATGATTATAAAGACGATTTCATTCTATCACCAAATTTCCTACCGGGTTATAGTAGTGTTCAAAACTGCTTAATGTCAAAAGCGTGGTACAAACTTTGTGCTTTTTTTTAAAAGCACATTTTTTTAAGTGCTTAAGTTATAACGAGAACTTAAGTCACCGGTAAAAGTTCCATATTGGAAAATCTCCACTAAAAACATGTTTTTTTTCATTAAATGTTCACTTTATTCGCCCTTAAACTAAGGTAGATCCACTTATTCACAAATTACACAACCACATAATTATTGTATTAAAAATTAAATTAAATATTCATTTATTTCAGACATATTGGGTCCATAATACATATAAATTAATAAACATTAAACACTCAAAATAAACATAATTGCGTGTCCCATCACAGATTCTAATCAAAAGCACAACAAAAAACATAAAGCGTACCAAAGTAAGCATAGGTGTATATTAGGGTGGGTACAGACTGGTGAAACGTAACATGCAATGTGTCATGCAATGAAAGAATTCACCGTACACATTGCTGCAATGTATCATGAAAGGTAAACACACTTTGTAACAATTTCTCATAGTTTGGACGTCTTGTGCGCGCGAAATGTGCATTTCACGCGCACGCTACGAGCATTAAGCCGCGTTTATATTTGTCTGACGTGTTGTGTCGTGACGCATCAGAACGGTATCGGTTTCATACAATTAATATAGGAGCGTTCACATTTGTCTGATGCTCTGTGTTGTGACGGCTTCTGATGTGTCGCATCAGAAGCGATCCCGGTCCGCGTCAGATTGGGTGAGGTACGGGGGGCGGGGCAGCGACACGACAGAGCGCCATTTGCTAGTGTGAACGCGCCAGTATTCTGTTGTGACGCGTCGGATATGGATCTCGAGCTGCTCATTGAATACGTACGGCAATACTATGTAATTTATAATACAAAATGTAAGGAGTATAAAGATCAAGCTATTAGAGCAGCTGTTTGGGAGATAATAGCAGAGAAAATGAAACAACCTCGTAAGTAAGGTGTTTTTATTTAATCATACCGAGTGCTACCTTGTCTAATAGCTTGAATTTGCCATGGAACTTGTCCTTCTAAACTCACAAAATAGTTTTTATATGCTTCGCGAACTTGGACGGCTTCTTGGGACGGATTCCTATGTGTAGGGCCGATATTCCTGAATGTACTGCCGCAGTCAGTTTCTTCCGTCAATATTTCTTCATTTTCTTGCGTGTCACGAGTTAATAGATTATGTAGACAGCAAGCTGCAAGTACAATCTTGTCCGCCATGTACGGTTGTACTTGTAAAGGTCCTTGAAATACTCGAAATCTCGCTCTTAATATTCCGAATGCATATTCTACTGTGCGGCGAGCACGTGATAAACGGTAATTAAAATTTTTATTTGGATCATTGTTAACTAATTTTACTTTACTGTACGGTTTTAACAAATAAGTTTTCAAAGGAAATGCCGCATCTGCTACAATAGTGTAAGGTAAAAGTTCAGTATTTTGGCTTAACGGTTTATTCGGTGGCACATTCAACTCATTAGTTTCAAACATTTTCCCCATTAACGACTCCTGGTATATACCACCATCACTATTTCTACCATATGCCCCTACATCCACCATAATAAATCGGTAATGGGCGTCAACAAGTGCTAGCAAAACAATGGAATGCTCATTTTTATATTTAAAATAAGTTGAGCCGGCATTTATTGGGCATATCATAGTAACGTGCTTTCCGTCCATTGCTCCGAGACAATTAGGGAAATGCCATATTTTTTCAAATCCTGTTGCAATCTCTTTCCATTTTTGTTCTGTAGGTTTGGGCATTACAATAGGTGACAAATTCTTCCATATCGCAGTACATACTTCTTCGACTATGGTTTTTACTGTAGAAACACCCATGCGATAGCTGAACGCCATTGACCTGAATGAGTTTTCAGCTTCCAAAAATCTGTAAAATAAAGCATATGTTTTTTTTTGTTTCAGCGGACAAATGTAAAGATGAATGGACTAAATTGCGAAATGCCTATTTGAATGCAATGAAACGGCGTAAAACTAAAAAAAGTGGGCAGGCTGCTAAGACTATTACACCGTGGAAATATGAAGAGCAGATGAGTTTTTTACAGGCGTATATAGAATCTCGGCCTATATACGGTAACAAATCTTGAATCGCCAGTGTCACCACCAAACTCAACAGAATGCCTACCAGATACTCATTCGGAAGGATTCGATGAAGATGCCACTCGATCTCCATTTTATAACCGCTCACCAACGACACCAACACCACAATCGATTCGATCGAATTCTTCACAATCAGGCAGACCTTTACATAATAAAACAAATTTACAGGAATTATACGATTTGATGAAATCTTCGCATGAGTTACGACTGCAAAAAATACAAAATAAGCAGCAAGACAAAGAAATGGATGACACTGACTTGTTCTTTCTAAGCATGAGCAAAGCCGTAAAGAAACTTCCTAAACTCGAACAGTCGAAAATAAAATTGGATTTACACACTGCGATATCACAGGCCGAAATTCGCTTTCTTGAAGCACAAGACCAAATCCGCAGAACACACATCCATATTACTAGGCAGATTATTTCTCAACCGCAACAACAAGGACAGCAGTCACAAGGTCACCCATCTACATCCACGCCGTCATATCCAAGCACATCAGACTTCTGCACACGTACATCCACAGCACCTATAGAAACATTGGAATCGGAAGAACATAATTCTCGTCTTTCGGAATATTATGTACAATTTTCTGAGGAAAATAATTCATATTAATAAAAGTAAAAATCTTACCTTAAACATACTGCTAGTCTTTCTTTTGTAGCAATAGGCTTGCGAAATTTTGTCTGTATTTTCTTGATGTCTTCTGCAATCAAACTATGAATTTGTTCAAACTGTGCCTTAGACGTTCTAAAATACTGATGAAATCTTTCAGGATCACTCTCAAGCTCTTTAACGAGACTATGAAACTCGCCCTTAGGCTCCCTTTTTCTATTTATTGGATGAATTCAATATCTCCGTCTCTTTCTTTCTTTTGTCATCATAGTAAGCGTCAACAATTCCAATTCATCTTCAAAATCGGAATCTGAATCGGATGATTCTTGAAATAACATTGTGAACGTGTCAGCTATCCGAGCGCTGAGACCGAACTGAACTAAAAATTGCATCAGAATGCGTCATAACGCGTCATACAAATGTGAACAGTAGCTATCACGTCAGAGAGCGTCACAACACAACACGACACACAGATATGAACAAGGCTTTACAAGCCGCGCGCGGAGCGATCCGTGATTTGTCGGTTTTTCGAACGAACACAGGGGCGCGCAGTGTGCGCGGAGCAGCCAACGTGGACGGTCGTTTTGAAATCAACACGTGCACGCAACGAACATGGAGGACGACACTGCGTGGAGTGAGGAAAAGGCATTTTGCTTGATAGATGCGTACAGAGTTCGTGAAATTTTGTGGAATCCGCAAAATGAAACCTATTTTATGAAAAATCTTAAGCAAGATGCGTGGTCGGGAATCGCAAAGTTGATGTCAATGACTGTAGAAAAATGCAACAGCAAAATTGTTAGTCTTCTCTCTTCATACCGCCGCGAAAAGCTGAAAAAAAAAAAACAAAAGGGACAGGAAAAGGTAAGAATAATAATTAATGTTTGTATTATTATTGTTTTTTTTCTTCATTTATAAAGATTAACAAACAGTAGGTAATCACATTAATTAGTGTAAAATTTTGGTAGTTAAATCTAACATTGTGAAACCAGCAACATTAACCACATAGTATCTACTTAAAGTATAATGGTAGATAAAGACATACAGGGTGTCCCGTAAATACTACGACATACTGCCACAGCTGATTTTTTTTCGCGATTTCGAAGTTGGTCCCATAGTAAAAGTTGTTCGTATTGATGAGTACTTTAACCTCTGGCAGTATGTCGTACTATTTACGGGACAGCCTGTATTGTAATGTAAGTGTATAAAAAATACCACGAGAATGTGTAATTTTTTACTTCTGACGTAAAACGAGGGGTGTTATAAGTCTGACCCCTAAAACTGTGGGTCTGTCTGTCTGTAGCATCGTAGCGCTTAAACGGATGGACCAATTTCGATGCAAAAACGAGAAAAAGGAATTCAAACCTCATGTTTCAGCTACATTATTTATTTATCCTAAACAATTAACTTTGTATTACTCGGTTGCAGGTGCCTCGGGTTTAATAGAAATAGGAAATGAAAGCAAAAAAGCAAAGATAAAACAAGGAGTAAGGCAGGGTTGCCCTCTCTCTCCAATGCTTTTCAATCTTTTCATTGAAAGTGCCATAAACAAACAACTTACATCTGAAAATGGAGGAATTAAGTTTAATGGAGAAAAGATTATTTTCATACGTTTTGCAGATGATATAGCAGCCATAGCGGAAAACTTAAATCAACTGGAAAAGCTTGTAGAATACATGGATTTTACATTCAAAGAAATAGGACTGAAAATAAATGTAAAAAAAAACAAAAACAATGACGATTACGAGAGACGCACACACCTAAAATACAATAAAACTAAATCAAACCTCAATCGAAAAAGTTGAAAATTTTAGATACCTAGGAAGCGTTATAAGTAGCGACGGCAGATCTAATGTAGATATAAAAACCAGAATTTCCATAGCTAAAACGGCTTTTAACAACAAAAAACATCTGCTGAAATCAAAAATAGCAAGACACTTAAGGAAAAAATTGATAAAAATTTATGTTTGGAGCATTGCATTATATGGCTGCGAGACATGGACGATGACCAAGAGAGACAGAGAAAGACTAAAAGCGTTTGAGATGTGGTGCTGGAGGCGTATGAAAAGAATAAGCTGGACTGATAAGAAAACCAACAAAAAAGTTTTAGACATGGTAGGGGAAGAAAGAACTTTACTCAATACCACAGAAGTCAGAAGAGGAAAGATGTTTGGCCACTTGGTACGACATGACGAATTCATAAAAACCATCGTGGAAGGGAAAGCAGAAGGAAAGAGAGGAAGAGGACGACCGAGAAGAACATTTGTGGATCAACTGAAAGAAAAGGCTAATGTCATGTCGTACCAAGAGCTGAAAAGGCTCGCAGAAAATCGAGAAGAATGGAAGAAACTCCACAGACAAGAGTTTAGCTCTTAAATGAAAGAAGAAGAAATATGTAGGTATAGTATATATATGTGTAGGCCTATCTATGTGTATGTATATCGCGGTAAAGTTGCCTAATTACTGCGCCGCTGCGCCGGTGGCGCTAGAAGCGCGGCCACTTTTGACGTTGAAGATACGTATCTATCTACCAATACATACTCTTATCTATGAACTGGCCATCCGGGCCACGCCCCGCTACTCACCCGGGTGGCGGCCGGACGGAACACATGCCCTAATGTCAATTTGGATAATGGCCATCCTTCTCGTTCCAAGTCCCGTGAAAGCAATTTGAGTGGGTTTGTTGATAGATACAGTGAAACAAGGATCTGGAACAACGAATGATGGAAACGCGGCAAGAAAGATTTTTGAGTTCCCAGAAAAAACTGCTGCTATTACGGGCTTGGATGAAGAACTCGTACGAAGGTTTGCTGTAATTTTGCAAATAATAAAATCGGGCGAAATTATTGATATTGAAAAGTTCAAAGAATATACTCTAAGAACTGCGGAAAGGTATATCGAGCTGTACAATTGGTACTATATGTCAGCAGCTGTGCATAAGATAATTTTGCACGGTGCTGATATAGCCAATGTTGCAATTGTGCCCATCGGAAAGCTTTCCGAGGAAGCCTCAGAGGCTAGAAACAAAGATTTCCGCAGGTACAGAGAATTTCATGCTCGGAAGAGCAGCAGGGTTAATACTAACCAAGATATTTTGAACATGATGCTTCTCTCGTCAGATCCATTAATTTCTTCCACAAGACCTGTTTTTGATGCAGGTCGAAAGAAGAAATTAAGGGCAGAAACCCTGGGACTTTTAAAAATCAATACAGATGAAATAGATATAGAATTCTTGGATGTAGGTAATATTGATTCTGATACAGACACAGAATCTGAAATGGATGAATAGGTGTAAGTTGTAATAGATTGTATTATCAGTTATTGTAATTTATACTTGTGTGTACCTAAATGTTATTATTTTGGATTTTGTATGTTTAGCTTTAGAAACTTGTACATTTTTGTATAGTTTAGTGTAGTTTGAAATAAGTCTTGCAGGATCTTTTGAAGCAGTTAAGTGAAAAGAATATTGTTAGAAAAGAAGAAGACGCCTCGAAGCCGGAGGGTATATAAGCAGCAGCGGCCATGTGACTCGTCCGGAGGCTTCCCCCGCGACCTCGTTGCTACTAGTAGCGACGACACGGATGACGGGTCGTCATCGTCATAGTACCGAACCTGGTCGCTGGGTCGTTTAGTTGGGCCTCCCTCGGTATCGCCGGGGGTCTCACCTGACATGGACGACTCGCCCGGTTTACAAGGCTCTGTGGCGATTCCCGCCATCCGAAAGAACAACCACCATCTGAAGAGAAGCCTTTCCCACTCCCCCCCCCTCTCCTCGGGGGAAAACGAAACAAAAATTATAAACAAAGGAGTACCATCGCCTAAATGGCACCCTAAACACCCGCGTATAGTTAGTTATACGCGGCGAACTGAAATCCCGGTCAGGGGGCAATGCCCCAACACCGGCTCCCTCACGCCCCTGCGGGGGAAGTGAGAAGAAGACCCGATTCGATTCGACTCGTCCATTTTGCCACCGACCGTCAACGAGACATCACTCTGCCATATTGTTGTTTGTTCAAATTGATTTACCTCATTTTTGTAATTTCGAAATAATAACTTGTTTAGGCGTTTACGTTTTGTGTTTTTTTTTAATAAAAATTAGATCGAACATATAAGAATATACATATATTATATGAAGATGACTTTGAATTTTGTGCCAAAATTATTTTTTAAGAAGGGGGTTGATGTAGGGACACACGTTGTTTACGTTATTGCCGACGCCAGCGCCGACCTATACACGGTGTAACTGGAAGGGTGGATCATCGGTGGCAGGGCGATGGGTGACCTCAATACCTATCGATTTAACCCCCCTGTATGTTCCGCGATTTTCAGTCGTTCAAAAGTTATTCTGGTTTTTATGAAATTTTAGTAAAAATCCGATTTTAGGCTTCTTGTCCAAAGTGTAGCCAAACTGTTAGGTCTACGACCGTAATTTTTATTTTAACTTGTAGCTTAATAATAGACCTTTCGTCCTACAATACCGGTTTGAGTCGTTATTAGATTAAATTCCAAATAAAAAATAACCTTTACAAAAAAAAACCCCAGACTTAATTTTTCAACTAACTTTAAAGGCTCCCAGATAAAAAAAGTTGCTTAATTTTTATTTCTACAACCTACCTTAAAAACTACCTCCAATCATGGAGAAGTAACCCTGAAATTTTCATTTGGCTAATATCATGGCATCATGTTAAAAAGTGGACTTTAAATTGTACAAGTGCAAAAATCGATATTTTTTCTGTCTATCAAAGGTAGTAGTGGTGTTCAAAAATGCTTAATGTCAAAAGCGTGGTACAAACTTTGTGCTTTTTTTTAAAAGCACGGTTTTTTAAGTGCTTAAGTTATAACGAGGAGAACTTAAGTCATCGGTAATAGTTCCATACTGGAAAATCTCCACTAAAAAATATGTTTTTTTTTTTCATTAAATGTTCACTTTATTCACCCTTAAACTAAGGTAGGTCCACTTATTCACAAATCACACAACCACATAATTATTGTATTAAAAATTAAATGAAATATTCATTTATTTCAGACATATTGGGTCCATAATACATATAAATTAATAAACATTAAACACTCAAAATAAATATTATTGCGTGTCCTATCACAGATTGTAATCAAAAGCACAACAAAAAACATAAAGCGTACCAAAGTAAGCGTAGGTGTATATTACGTGAGCCGGCCTGAGTTCACGCTTTCGCGCGAGAGTCGTAGAAAGCGTGCCGCGTCCAAAAGCAAGCGATGACTGGCTGCCCGACCGCTGCCGCGATATCTCGGTAAGCACAAGCAGCTCCGCTTTAGTAAACGCGGCGCTTTTACCTACTACTCGCTCATTGCGCTCGCGCCGCGTAGTTCCGTACGCAGCGCGTGCGATGCACAACGCTCTAAGTCTAGGCGCTGCGCGATATAAAAAGCGCCAAGTGAGAGCCACGAAAGCGCGCGTTGTACGTTGTGGGCCAAAAGCGGACCCGCTTTGGATGCTTTGTGCTTTTTTAACCACCACTAAAAGGTAGGGATTGTGTCAATTAAAAAAATAAATGTGAGTAATTTATTTATTTTTTATAGTAAATGCTCAAATTGGGCTCTATTATTGGCTTTGCATAGGCTACACCTTTTAATAAAATTCCTTTTGAGCCTGCGGAACGAATCTTCCTTTTCTCTGATTTTCATTTGGGCCTGGTTTAGTTTTTGCTCCCAGATAAAAAAAGTTACTTTGTTTTTTTTCTACAACCTACCTCCATTCATGGAAAAGTAACCCTGAAATTTTCATTTGGCTACTCTACCTAAGCATCACTTTAAAATATTTTTTTAAACGATGAAAGTGCCTATAATCCCTAATTAGGGATACGTAATAAGTAGTTACCTACTTATTGTTATCAGGTAGCAGCAACTGGTTTGCATTAGAAATGAATAGCTATGGTAGCTAAAAGATTTTTGTGTCTCGCTCATGCACTCCTGTGATTGGTTGATTAGGTGGGGTGTTTATGGTATTATTACATTCTATTTTTTTGAAGGACTTGTTGTTTCGGTTAACGTTCCTTAGTCGTTTATCGTCTGCCCTTACCTGTGTTACGTTTTGCTTCCCGGTCTTTTCACTGAACCCTCTGAATTTGGCTTGTTTATTGGACTTTGATACTACATTGATTTGGACTGTTGTTACCTCGGAACGAAGACTGTGCGCGTTTACTGGACTGTACGAATAGTGAGATTGGTGCATCATGCCATATTCTCCACGTGAATATGCAGAAATGTATTATTATTACGGGGCAGCTCAAGGAAATGCTCGAGAGGCTGCTAGAATGTACCAAGAGCAATTGATTAGAAGAGGTGACATACAACCTCAGACTTACCCTGACTATCGTGTTTTCTTACGTGTTCGTAACGCATACATAGAAGGTCGCATCCCCGGTACTTCTCGACATGAGGGAGTGCCGAGAATCGACCCAGATCAAATAGAAGAAGTCTTGGAAGAAGCACAAAGAGATTCGGCGACAAGTACGAGAACCATTAGCCGTCGCACGGGCCTATCTCATATGTCTGTGCACAGAATTTTGCGAGCGGAAGGCATGTACCCGTACCATGTGAAAAAAGTCCAAGATTTATTACCTGTGGATTATCCCCGACGAGTTGCCTTTTGTCAAGATATGATAAATAGGTGTCAAGCAGGTGAAGATTTTTTTGACAACATAATGTGGACTGATGAGTCCACTTTCAGCCGGAACGGAATATTCAACATGCATAATTACCACTCGTGGAGTTTGGAAAACCCACACGCTATTCGCCGGCACAGCTTTCAACATCAGTTTAGCATCAATTTGTGGACAGGAGTTTTCAATAGACAGCTGATCGGACCAATTGAGTTGCCAACTAGAGTAAACGGAGAGACTTATTTGAGTTTTCTGCAAAACAACTTGTATGAAATGTTGGAGGACGTCAACTTAGCAGTACGCAGACAAATGTATTTTCAGTGTGATGGAGCGCCATGCCACTTCGCAAGAAATGTAAAGGAGTATTTAAATGAAGTTTTTCCACGCCGATGGATTGGCCGTGGGGGGCCCATAGCCTGGCCTCCAAGGTCCCCAGATCTAAATCCCGTAGATTTTTTTATCTGGGGCTATTACAAAGAGTTGGTGTACAAATCCGAATATTCCTCCATAGAACAATTGAGGCATAAACTAAACCAGGCCCAAATGAAGATCAGAGAAAAGGAAGATTCGTTCCGCAGGCTCAAAAGGAATTTTATTAAAAGGTGTCGCCTATGCATAGCCAATAATGGAGCCCAATTTGAGCATTTGCTATAAAAAATAAATAAATTACTCAAATTTATTTTTTTAATTGACAAAATCCCTACCTTTGATAGACAGAAAAAATATCGATTTTAGCACTTGTACAATTTAAAGTCCACTTTTTAACATGATGCCATGATATTAGCCAAATGAAAATTTCAGGGTTACTTCTCCATGAATGGAGGTAGTTTTTAAGGTAGGTCGTAGAAAAAAAAATTAAGCAACTTTTTTTATCTAGGAGCCATTGAAGTTAGTTGAAAAATTAAGTTTGGGGTTTTTTTTGTAAAGGTTATTTTTTATTTGGAATTTAATCTAATAACGACTCAAACCGGTATTGTAGGACGAAAGGTCTATTATTAAGCTACAAGTTAAAACAAAAATTACGGTCGTAGACCTAACAGTTTGGCTACACTTTGGACAAGAAGCCTAAAATCGGATTTTTACTAAAATTTCATAAAAACCAGAATAACTTTTGAACGACTGAAAATCGCGGAACATACAGGGGGGTTAAATCGATAGGTATTGAGGTCACCCATCGCCCTGCCACCGATGATCCACCCTTCCAGTTACACGGTGTATAAAGGGGCGCGAGTTTAAAATAATTAGTTCGAAGTAAGTCACGATGTTAGTCGCAAGTTAGTCGGAGTCTTAGACGCGTGTCCGAACATAGGTACCCCGAGTTATTAAGTTTATTGGATTTCTGTGAATCGTAATTGTGTTCAGTTCAGTCGTGACAATATATTTGGTAAAGAACAATATCATTTTTATTTATACCATTTCGGTAGTGAAATTAGTAATTAACATTGAACCCTAAAAAACCATGATTTTCGACCTACAGTGCGGCGTTTTTGACTGTCGCGAGTGGCTCGTGTGCGGCGACACTGCGGAGTCGGCTATTCACACGCCCCTCCAGTGAAGCAAATCAATCTGTCAAACTAACCGTTGTTATCTTACAATCTTTAAAAGATTTGTTTCGTTACTTGCTTTTAATTTACTATAATATTTTAATAATGAATAATTCCTCAGATTGTTTGTTATGCGCTAATGCTTTCTTGTTTTATTCCACCAAAGAGTACTCGATACGAAAATGGTCCTAGCGCAGCAAACCACCGAACTCTTAGATTACCTTGAAGGTAATCGAGAGTTAGCGCTAGGCCATGTAAATAAATCCAAGGAGGGGCAAAGCCTCAGCAAGGCACTGGGCCGAGTGCAGCAATATATTGAATTCTCTATGTACCAGCTGTACATTTAAAACGTCTGCGGAGTGGAGAACGGTAGGTAGCTTCTTAAATAACAATTTCATCATTGTTTTCTCATCATAATTATTATATTTCTAGAACTGACTGAAACGATTAATAATTATTTATATTGTTTTTAGTATTACAATGAGCTAAAACCTAAAACGCTTAGGCGTATAAAGGCCCAAAAGGCTGAACAAAGTGTGGTAAGCATGTTTATAATGCATTTAATATACTGGGTGGCGCAAAAGTAAAGACCCTATTTGGTTCAGCTATAACATTTTTTCTAAATTAGAAAACTAGATTTAGGTTTTTTTAAATGTATATTTGTGCCATTAAATTTCGTACCATTAGGATTTAAAGATGATGTCTTTTAAATGGTGACCTCCAGAGTTGATACACATTTGAGCCCTATTTATGACATTTTGCAAGATGATTTTCCTTCAAAATTGGTTATGAGTGACGAAGCGCATTTCCATCTCTCAGGGCATGTCAATAAGCAGAATACTCGGTTCTGGGGCACTGATAATCCGCGCATTATTCAAGAAACACCTCTACACCCACTAAAAGTTACTGTATGGTGTGGCATCTGTGTTGACAGAGTGATCGGACCCTATTTTTTCGAAGACGCTGGAGGCAATGCGATAACTGTCACTGGTGAACGCTACAGAACCATGTTACGTGAGTTTTTGATACCCAGTTTGGACGAATTGGGGCTGGAGCACATCTGGTTTCAACAAGACGGCGCTACGGCACACACAGCGCGCGACACTATGGACTTAGTGAGGGACGCTTTTCCAAGCCGAGTTATCTCTCGTTTTGGGATTTGCCTTGGCCTGCAAGATCACCCGATCTGACCAGTCCAGACTTCTTTCTTTGGGGTTTTTTGAAATCTCGGGTGTATGTGAACAAGCCACAGACTCTCGCAGCTCTAAAAGAAAACATTCGTCAAGAAATAACGAACATATCGCAGGAAGTGTTACGGCAAGTTATGCAAAATGTCATAAATAGGGCTCAAATGTGTATCAACTCTGGAGGTCACCATTTAAAAGACATCATCTTTAAATCCTAATGGTACGAAATTTAATGGCACAAATATACATTTAAAAAAACCTAAATTTAGTTTTCTAATTTAGAAAAAATGTTATAGCTGAACCAAATAGGGTCTTTACTTTTGCGCCACCCAGTACTTACTGCCATGCTGTAATTCATGTAATAATTATCACACTAATATTATAAAGGCGAAAGTTTGTATGTGTGTTTGTGTATGTGTGTATGATTGTTACTCGTTCACGCTCAAATAGCTGGACAGATTTTGATGAAATTTGGACTAGAAATAGCTTATATACTGAATTAACACATAGGCTACTTTTTAGCTGCGGGTGGAACTGCAGGGCGCAGCTAGTATCCAGTACTTAGAAAATTACATCATTTATCAAATCTTACCCATTGATCAATTACTGTTGTTTTGGATCTTGGCAATAAATCGCATAAGAACCTATAAAAGTAACCGAAATGGAACCCCTACACTCATTACTTCGAATAAAAACTTCAAACAGCAATTCAAGCGGTAAAAGATACAATTCTTAGTAGGGATTGGAGAAGCAGCTATTGTTATCGCTGATTTTATCGATACCGATGTTCCAAAAACTACACTATAGAGGAAATTAATGAATGAAAACTGCACACAAGAAAAGGCTGGACGACCAACACTGTTTTCATTAACAGAAGAACGATGTTTTATTGAATATATGGATTTTGTCTGAATGGGGATACCCGTTTGACATGTAAGTTTCTAATCAAATCGAATCTTTTTGTTGAATTTCCTTAAAAAATAGAAGAAAAGAAAGAGTTTGGCTGTAATGCGTCGACATGGTAACGGGAGAGTTTTTCTTGTAGGAAAAGTTTGGAGTTGGGAGAAATTACTATTACTATAAAATTGGATACCCATGAGTGACTGACTGACTGATGATTGACATAATTGATCTCAGCTCTCAGAAGTGGTCAGTCAAAACTGAGTATGAGGCTGTATAGTGATGGGTCATGTCACCCCAGGAAAAATCTGACATTACCAGAAAATCGTCTCTGAGATGGAACAGGTCAACGGATCTCGAAAACGACAAGAGATATGGGGGTCCAGTTTTAACTAATGTTGGAGTAGACCCTGGGATGTTTCCAGAGAAATGAAAAAAATGGGGGCCCCCGAACAAAAAACGGTGGCCCCCATACAAAATTGAAACGCTCATAATTCGGCAACGGTAAGAGGTATGTGGGTGGTGCTCGACCAAATGTCATAGAGGATGACGGGGGCTGTCAGATGGTTGTCATGAAAATCCAAGATGGCGGATTCAAAATGGCGGCCATTTTGAAAGTTGGTCCGATCGGAGTGATTTTTTGCATTGGGGGGTTTTCGGGGCCGCAGATTCGATATTTCAAAAAAAATTTTGGATTCCGCCATTTTTAAAGATGGCTGCCATACAAATTTTTTTTTTCATTTTTGACGCATTGTTTCTCGACACCTATGGAAAATTTTGAATGTCTTTGTTGTGTTTTGTGTCCAGATGATCGAGGTGTCTTCAAAAAAATTCGCGACCTGGTCTTCCGAACTTCGGTCACTCGGACGGTCAACGGCCTGGCCAAACCATAAAAGATAGATCATGTGCGTTTTAAGGAATGTCATAGCAAACCCTGGGACGATTTTGGAGATGTCAAAAAAAATTCAAAATGGCGGAAAAAAAAATCCGCCATACAAATTTTAACCATAAATGACGGCGAAACTATGACACTTTAGTATAAAGAGCTCGAACTAATATTAGTTGGAGGTCAGAGGGGAAGATTGCGAAAAATTTCTTTTTTCAAAATGGCGGAAATTTTGGCCGCGGCGGAAAAAAAAGTTTCACCGATCCGGATGAAAATCGATATCTGGGGGTCCCCAAGGATGATGATCAACATTCTGTAATCAAATTTTGACATGTGTCAACTTTCAATGGGGCTGCCATACAAAAGTGCTTTTATTGAAATATCAACTTTGCTTTTTTGCGCCTCCGTTGCAAATGATTTAGAAAAGTCGTTCCTGGGGATAAAGTATAGATGTTATAAGGGTAAGAATGCAATATCAGTGAAATCAATTTTTTTCAAGATGGCGGCTGTAGACGTACCGACTCATAGTAAAAGTTGTCCGATCCGAATGAAAATCGATATCTGAAAATCCCACGGTACACTTGGTAGGAATGTGTAAAAACTTTTTTGATTCCGCCATTTTGAAATATTGCGAACATGCAATTTCACTTTTTTAGGATTTTTAATTCGCAAATAACACCGAAACTGTGAGACTTTTGTAGGGAGGGTTTGTTCTAATATTGTACAGTTTTGAGAGGGGCATACAGTGAAAAAGAATGTTTTTCAAAATGGCGGTCCATTGGTCCGCGTCCGAAAATAAAGAAGCTCCGATCGGGATGTAAATCGATATCTGGGGGCCCCAAAGGATGATGATCAACATGGTTTGGTCAAATTTTGACATCTGTCATTTTTTAATATGGCCGCCGTATATACTATTATCAAAATTGCTGTTTTCTGTTTTATTGCCTATGGTACTACAGTTTCGGAAGGAGATAGTTGTAATTTTGACAGATGTCAGTGTGACAGATGTCAAACGTCAAAATTTTGACAGATGTCAAATTTTTTGACAGATGTCAAATTTATTGACAAATATCAAATGTCAATTTTTTGGACAGATGTCAAATGTCAATTTTTTTTCCAACCTACCAAATGCGGCGATGAGTGAGTTAGTTTATTGTCTCTCATTGGTATAATTGGACAGTCACAACTAACACTTGCACCTGCACACTTGCACCGTGTGCGGGCCGCGTGCGGCCCGCGCACGGTGAAAGTGTGCCGCTTGCAACCTGCGCACTGTTCTAATACCGCTGTCAAGTGTAAACAGATGTCAGTTTGATTGATGTCAAATGTCAAACTTTTGACAGATGTCAAATGTCAAATTTGATGACAGATGTCAAATTTATTGCCAATGTCAAATGTCAATTTTTTGGACAGATGTCAAACGTCAATTTTTTTTTCCAACCTACCAAATGCGGCGATGAGTGAGTTAGTTTATTGTCTCTCATTGGTATAATTGGACAGTCACGACCAACACTTGCACCTTGCACACTTGCACCGTGTGCGGGCCGCGTGCGGCCCGCGCACGGTGCAAGTGTGCCGCTTGCAACCTGCGCACTGTTCTAATACCGCTGTCAAGTGTAGACAGATGTCAGTTTGATTGATGTCAAATGTCAAACTTTTGACAGATGTCAATTGTCAAATTTTTTGACAGATGTCAAATTTATTGACAAATATCAAATGTCAATTTTTTTGACAGATGTCAAATGTCAATTTTTAGGACAGTTGTCAAATGTCAATTTTTGACAGGTGTCAAACGTCAAATTTTTTCCGACATACCCAATGCGACGACGAGCGAAGCGAGTTAGTTTACTGTAGTTTGGTATAAGTGGACGGTCACGATCAGCACTTGCACCGCGCACGGTGCATGTGTGCCGGTTGCATCCTACTCATGGTGCAAATGACGCTGTCAAGTCAAACAAAATGGCCGCCATGCAAAGTCACGCGCATTATCATTTTCTTTGATAAATACGGCAGTTTTGTACAAGTACTTGCAAAATTTAAAGTTTAGCTCCAAGTATAGCGTTTTGAACAAATGGAACGCCACGAAAACACACACGCGGGCCGCTCGCGGCCCGCGCACGGGGCAAAATACTAGTCTTCTATATATATAAAATTCTAAACTGATTTCAGGAATCAACGCACAGCCCAAACCGCTGGTCCTAGAGACTTGAAATTTGGAAGGTGTATTTTTGGTGTAGTAATCCACTAAGAAGGGATTTTTCCAAAATCCACCTCTAAGTGGGTTAAATTGGGGTTTTACGTTTGTATGCAACTTTTTATTCTGTGGATCGATTGGTTCGAAACTTGGTGTGTATACTCTTCAGTTAAAATAAAGTTCAGTTTGTGTCCTAGATTTTTGAAAATCACCTCCTGTCAAGGTCATACAGGGTCTCAAATGTATAAATCTCGCGGTGATTGCTGTCATATGTATGACATTAGTGGTGTCGAGAATGTATGCTACTGCTGTCGCATTGCTACTGCTGTCGCATTGCTGTTGCAAATTTTACGTAATTACCCCGCGTGATATCAAAGTTTTTTCTATCGAAATCTATAAATCAACGCACAACCCAAACCGCTGGTCCTAGAGACTTGAAATTTGGAAGGTGTATTCTTTGTGAAGTGTAGGGATCCACTAAGAAAGGGTTTTTCCCAAATCCACCTCTAAGGGAGTTAAATGGGGGTTTTACGTTTGTATGCAACATTTTATTCTGTGGATTGATTGGTTTGAAACTTGGTGTGTATACTCTTCAGTTCAAACAAAGTTCAGTTAGTGTCATGGTTTTTTGAAAATCCCCTCCCGTCTGGGTCATAGGGAGTCTCAAATGTATAAATCAATGTACAGCCTGAACCGCTGGCTCTAGAGACTTGAAATTTGGATGGTATGTTCTTTGTGAAGTGTAGGGATTCTCTAAAAAAGAGTTTTTGAAAATCTACCCTTAAGGGGTGAAATGGGAGTTTTACCTTTGTATGCAACTTTTTATTTTGTGGATCGATTGGTTTGAAACTTGGTGTGTATACTCTTCATTTAAAATAAAGTTCAGTTTGTGTCATGGTTTTTTGAAAATTATCTCCCCTCGGGATCATACGGGGTCTCAAATCTATAAATCAATGCACAGCCTAAACCGCTGGTCTTAGAGACTTAAAATTTGGTAGGTGTGTTCTTTGTGAAGTGTAGGGATGTATTAACAAGGGGTTTTTCGAAAATCTACCACTGATGGGATGAAATGGAGTTTTTTCGTTATTCTGTGGATCGATTGGTTTGAAACTTGTGTGCATACTCTTCAATTTATATAAAGTTAGGCATATGTCACGGTTTGAAAATCACCTCCCGTCAGGGTCTAACAGGGTCTCGAAGTTTTTTCTATCGAAATCTATAAATTAACGCACAGCCTAAACCGCTGGTCCTAGAGACTTAAAATTTGGGAGGTGTGTTCTTTGTGCAGCTTAGGGATCCACCAAGAAAGGATTTTTGAAAACCCACCCCTAAGGGGGTGACATGGGGATTTTGCGTTTGTATGCAACTTTTTATTCTGTGGATCGATTCGTTTGAAACTTGGTGTGTAATTGTGTATACTCTTTAGTTAAAATGAAGTTAGGCGTATCACGGTATTTTGAAAATCACCTCCCGTCAGGGTCGAACAGGGTCTCAAAAATTTTTCTGTCGAAATCTATAAACCAACGCGCAGCCTAAATCGCTGGTTCTAGAGACATTAAATTTGTATTTCGTGAAGCTTCGAAATCCACTAAGGGTTTTTGAAATTCCACCGTTAAGAAAGTGACATGAGGGTGGAGTTTTCTATTAAGTATTTTATTCTCTGGGTCGATTGACTCTAAACCAATATACAAAACCATCCCCCAATGGAGGATGAGGAAATAGGGATTTCAAAATATGCATACGCATGGCGCGCAGGATGGCGTAAATGCTTAACCAATTTATATGAATGTAAGTAAAAAAAAAAGGATGTAACAAATTTAATATTTTCCATCCCGAAAAATGAATGATTCCTGTGGGATGCAATATCACTTAACTTCATGATAATTATTATTCAACTAATTTGGATGACATAGTAACACGATAGGCTCTAGCATGTACTAACAATTGAAATATTTTCCACCTCGGAAAAAGGAATGGTCCCCCCTGTGGGCTATTAGTATTAGTACGCAGTAGCTTGCGAGAGCAAGTAAAAGAAAACGTGACCTGTGATAGAAGTTGCCATCTTTTTTCGGGGTTGCTCTGCTCACTGGGCCGCAAGCGGCCCGCTAGAGCGAGTGTGTAGCGAAGGTGACCTGTTGCCTGTTGTAGAAGTTGGCATATCTGTCGATCAAAAGTTCAACGTTCTCAGCTCACTTGAAAAGTACTGTACATAAAAGTAATAGCGCTGTTGAACTAGGTGATAGTACTGAAAAAATTTGTAGTGCTTTTCGTAGTCAAATCGCATCATATAGAATTCGAGACGTCGGGGTAGAGGGTGAGTCTGCGTCATCTGGTACTGTTATACAATTCATTTCGAAAGAATGCAAGATATGCATTTTGTCATATACGCTGACTTTGAATCATTGCTACAACCTTGTCAGCATGAACCAAGTTCTAATTGCACAGAATCGCTAAAATACGTTTAGACAAAACGCGTTTAAGATTGACCTGCTTAACTTGCTCACCAACTCTATTTAACTAAATACATTTAGCATAGACGTAAAAAAAGTCCTACGTTCCGTTTTATGCACTTTGAAACTTGTTTATCAAACCGCCGTCAAGCCCGTACAATTCTCTTCAACGTATAGATAAAATTTTGCGTGAATAGGAATTTGTATGTCAGTGGCAGTTTGAAAGAGAATATTTTCAAAGAAAAAATGAAAGAAAAGGAACTGGAGCTAGAGGTATATAAGAAACCTAGTAGGTATAGTATTATAATAAATAAATAAATAAATATGTGTGGACATTTCACACAGCGCCATCTAGCCCCAAACTAAGCATTATAGCTTGTACTATGGAAACCAGATAACTGATACAATACTTATATACTTTTGTTTGTAAATACATACATAGAATACAATATGACACCCAGACACAGAACAAACACCTATGTTCATCACACAAATCTTTGTCCCGGGTGGGAATCGAACCCACAGCCTACAGTATTATATTATCTGTGCCAATACATAAATTGTGTTTACTGCCTACTGAAAATGAATCTTGTTAATCTACATAATTTGTTAACTTGTGTTTAGAAGAGAAATAGTTATAGTTAAATAAGACAAGTTTTACAGTACACTTGTATTTTGCGCACTTGTAATCTTGCGCCCTTGTGTTTTACGCACTTGTATTTCGCGCACCTATTTTTTGCGCACTGGCGTTTTACGCACTGGTATCTTGCATTTGTATAGCTGTATTTCGCGTAATCATTAAAATAGTTTGTTAAACCCTAGCGTCATAGTTTCTTCCCGCGTTCAGTTCCACAAACTGTTAATATTTTTGTTCTTTGCTAGAATAAAGTTCTAACGCACTTTGAGCGGGCGGAATGGACCCACGCTTTAAAACAGCATTTTTTTAGATATAGTGGCGGCATAATCAGCCAAAAAGAAAGAAATTAAAATGACTATTTTTGAAATAAATAAAGAATGTGCTACCGTGGCATCTACAGCAACAGCGACATCGGCAACAGCACTTACTACTTCGTCGGACATCGGGATTTCTGGAGACCCACATAAATAGCAAGTTGTATAATTACATTGGAATAATATTGAGGATATTGATGTGCGTTAACAAGACGTTGAAGACATTGGCAAAAACAATGGAGATCAATCAAGCAGTACGAACCGGCAGAGTAAGGATCTACATGAAACCAAAAGACCTAATCAGCAGCAAAGATATAGTCAGTATTTTTATTAGAATTGGCATCAGAAGAAGTCACTGTTCAAATAAAAAAATACAATGTGCCTAGCGATTCTGTGCACTCTCCTTCGCTGATCGTAGATACTTTACAAGTCGATAGCTTATCCTCTGAAGATAGAAATAGTCGTTTCATAGAAAGAGCTCGCAACCCACTTGTCTCTATTCAAATTCATAAAAACGAATCTCCTAATGTACCACTTGAACCACGTGGCTTCAGTACCACGAGCTGAATTGCTAACAAGGTCTAATCGTAAGAGAGCCAAATCAGATATTTTGAGTGGGTCCCCGTATAAACCCGTATAAGTCTCTTGAAGAGTCATCAACCTCAAAGCATTTACCAAAGAAAGTCTCCAAGACTATTAAGAGAACTAAAAAGTCCTCAAAAGTGCCAAAGAAGATCCAGAAAAGGCTATTTGTCTCTATTCAAATTCATAAAAACGAATCTCCTATAATACCACTTATAAACGTGGCTCCAGTAGGGGAGACCTAGGACAGTTGAAACAGCTTCAATTTTTCGGTGTCTAGAACGTTGGAGAGCTGGCAATACGGCCATTTTAGCTTTTAACTAACGTGCGCCCTTATCAGTGCGCTCCGGTGCGCGTGGTAAAGAGACGGCGACGCAACGAAACTCATGCCAAAAAAACACCAAAAGTAAGTTTTTGCTGTATTTTTCATCAAGCTTTACCTTCCTTGTTTACATGTTTCACGGAATAAGACACGAATTATTTGAAAGCTTACTAACTCAGCATTCGATTTGTTACATTCATTTTCTTGGTCTGCAATGCATTTTATCATTATGGAGTTCTCAATCAAGTCGCATAGTATTTTTGGAACCTAGGAAAGTTGAAACAGCTTGTTTCAACTCTCCTATGTACCTACCCTGTTCGGTATATGCCTGAGTTTCAAGTTTTGCCCGGAATCCTTCACACCCTTTCCAAGGCTGTGCAAAGAAAAGGAGCCCAACAAAGAGAAGTCAAGTCAGCTATTTTAACTTGATTTTAACAGACACTTCTGTAAAAGACAATTTAGCTGCTATTGAAGCTGCCAGACAAAATAAAAATGTTCGAAATCCTGTTTATGAAGAGAAAAGGTACCAAATACTGTCAAAGAGTTAAAAGAGAACTGTTCCGCAGAAAGGTAAAGCGAAGACAGCACAGAAAGAACAAAAGACTAATTACCTAACAGACGCAGTTTCCTAAATGAACACTCCTGCTTTCCAGATTTTCGACATAAATTCGTTAAGGTATAAGTCTCTTGAAGAGGCATCGAGCTCAAAGCAGGTACCAAAGAAAGTCCTCAAGACTGTTAAGAGAACTATAAAATCCTCAAAAGTGCCAAAGAAGATCCAAAAAAGGCTATTTGGAAATGCCCAGCGTGTGATGAAATTTACAAAGAGCCTTTGGTAGAAGCCTGGATTGGATGTTCAAGGTAGAGGTGGAACGTATATACTGCAACAGGTTTCAAGACTAGGTTTCGGCCGCCACGTCTCAAGACTAAGTCTCTTAAAGACGCCCAAAGGCGTCTCGAGTATTAAGAAGTCTGACGCGACGCGGAACCATAACGCACACAGACTTATAATTTCTAGCCACTCCTTGAGCTACTCGGATCGGAATGCAAACGAGTCGCGTACCTAAGCATAGAGACGCCATCTGATTATGTTTGTGTGAGTTAAGTCGATGTATTATAAAAATGAGCGTTATTACTTAGTGTTTAGACTGATTTTTGAACAACAGATGAATTATTTTCTTTCTCACTTTAAACTATTTGCTATCGGCCTATGTTTCAAAATTTGAATCTTTAGTGCCCTATACGCAACGGTTAATAGTGGATGCTTTTATTTAAACTTTTATTGAATTAAAGGTTAACTTGTGTTGTTTTTAAAAGGTGTGTTAGTAATCGTATCAAAAACTAATTTTGCATGCGTGGTGGTATTAACGATGGTGGTTTTAAATGTTCGTTTGTATATTCTTTACATAGTAAATTAAGTTTTTGGTTAGGTTTTCAATAAACTATCTGGTGACGGTTGGTGGTGGTTTTTAAACTAATAAACATAATATAAACAATAAATAATTTTAAATATGGCTCCAAAACGCAGCATAGCTTGGGACCATTTTAGTGACAGAGGTGATTATAAAGCGCAGTGCAACATTTGCAAAATGGATATATCTTACAAGGCGTCAGTGTCAAATTTGACCAAACATTTGAAAAGGAGACATGGTACCATTCAATTGCTATCCAGACAAGAAACTTTAACGGTTCCAGCGGCGGCCGTAACACAAGCTGAAGAAGTCCGTACTGTTACTACGCTTTTGCCAGAGCCTCAAGCATCTACCTCCAGACAAGATGCCAATATATATGCAGGTGGGGTGGTGCCAGCAGTCAGAAATACTATGACGTCATATTTACGAAGAGACTGTTCGAAAATTAAAAAAGATATTGATCGCTACATAATGAATCTTTTCATATATGATATGCAGCCTTTTTCAATTGTAGAAGATCGAGGATTTCGTGAGCTCATTTTATTTGCCTTTCCAAATTATATCTTGCCGTCGCGAAAGTATTTCGCCAATAACATGCTGCCTTCACTTTACGAAGGCACCAAAACTGAAGTAAAGGAGTTGTTAGATTCAGAAATGGTATATAAATGTCTCACTACGGATATGTGGACATCTCAATCGAAATGGCGATTGGTTTCTCGCTCTAACTGGACATTTCATAGACAATAACATGAAATTGCGTTCCGTGCTTTTAGAATGTAGTGCATTACACGGAATTTCACCCACTGCTGTGTCTCTGGCAGATGAACTATCTAGGATAGCACGGGAATGGAATATTGAAAATAAGATTCTTCTCGCCGTATCCGACAATGGCGCCAACATTAAATGTGCCATTGAAAAATGTTTGGGTTGGAAACATTTCAATTGTTACGCACATTACTTGAACTTAGCAGTCAATAAAGCATTCGAAAATGAAGCGATTAACACCATAATCCAAAAAGCTAAAGCGATAGTGGCACATTTAAAAAAAAGCAATGTTGCATGGGAGAAACTGAAGCGCTATTTGGAGCAAGCTGGAAAACCCATAACAAGACCTCTCCAAGAAGTCCCAACAAGATGGAATTCCACGTTTTATATGTTGAAACGCCTATTGGAATTAAAGGAAGAACTAAATAGCGCACTTTCTAATCTGAATGTCAACATAATGACATTATCATCATACGATTGGAACATTATTGAAAAACTGGTTCTCATACTGAAACCCTGCGAAGAGGTCACAAGGGAAATGAGTGGTGAGAAGTATGTAACAGGTAGTGCAGTTATTCCTATCACTATTGCACTAAAATCAGCATTAGTGGCATTTGATTTAGATGATGCTGAGCCTTTACCTAATGAAGTTGAAATGGCCCGGCAAGATATTCTCAGTGGACTTTCATCACGATTTTCCTCTTTGGAAAACAGCCGCACCTTCACAACTTGCATGTTCCTTGATCCAAGGTACAAACTATATTTTGAAAATGAGAACACAGCAGAGTCAACAAAGAAATACGTCATAGGATTAGTCACGTCTTTAATTTCTGAACGAAATGAAGAAGTAACAGAAGAAGATATACCAAATGCGACAACATCTGAAACATCAATCTGGACCCATTATTATAAAAAAATGAAAAACATCAGACCAAGCGGCACTGCATATTCAAGAGCTGTTGTAGAAGTCCAGCGGTATATTGACGATAAAATACTGCATAAAGCTCAGTCGCCATTAGATTGGTGGAAAAATAATGCAAACTCTTACCCGCACTTGGCAATACTAGCACGTAAGAAACTAAACGCCTTGGCTACAAGTGTGCCATGCGAGAGATTATTTTCAGTTGCGGGTAATATTATAAGTGACAGGCGAACTCGTCTTGGAGTTCGGAAGGTGCAACAGATGTTGTTCTTACAACAAAATTTAAAATGTAGCTAATGCAAAATAATAGTCAGAGAATTGTACAAACTGTAAATAAAAGAAAAACTATTTTTTTTTGTTTTCTTACGAAGCCCTTTTTTACATTAAATAGTCTTACGTTTGACTAAAGCCTGCCTGATGTCACAGAATAAATAATACTGATGTTAAGCACCACTATAGTCTAAGATGTAGCACGCTTGCCTTGAAGTAACCTATTCAAATACACTTCGTAATCAAACGTATTTTTGAACTAATGCGTTAGATACGTATGTATAAATACTGTACTCGTAAATACTCGTGGAACAGGTTTTAAGACTAAGTATTTAACTGGACGCGTACTCGCAAGACTCAGTACGAGTTTTACCTAGTACGACTCACCTCTAGTTCAAGGTGCAGCCAGTGGTGGCATGAGGCTTGTACCGGCTATCATGGACAAAAAGATTTTACATGTGATCTTGGCAAATAATTTCATTTGTAAAGATTTGCTTCGGTTATTTTTTTGGCAGGATTAGACCTGTGTACTCTTAGCATTGTATGAGCGTACTCTTACCCAATAGGTAGTGTAAGAGTATGCAAATCCCATTTTTCACATTTTCATGTACCTAATGAAGACGTTACTGATTACTTTTGTTATTTTTACTAACTATAATACAATTGAGAGGCGTGTTCATTTAGCACGAAATAGACGATTAGCTGTTTTCTCCTACTTTATATATTCATTTGAGAACACCTCAAACGTTAAGTGCGTACTCCTAGACCAGCCTACTCTATTACCTAACCCATTTCTATGCAAAACCGTCCAACGAAACCAAAGCACTGTTGCTTCTAGATGGACATTGTAGTCACAAGAACTTTTTACCTTTGTTCATCTAATGTTGCCGGCGTTTGTATATCACCTGATGGTTACGATGACCATTTGTCACAGCTATTTCGTCACTGTCCCTGATAGGTAGGTATCATTCATAATGGTACGTCACGTTGAGCATCTAAACAGTTTCCTTTTGTTTCATGCTGTATTTCGACTCTTTCCCAACTCGTCCGAACTAAAAGCGGCCGTTGCTGATAAAAAAAAAGCAGCCAGGAAATCTGCCCAATCTGCTAAAAAATGACATGGGCAGTTTCCAGTGACGAGGAAGAACCGAGCGCCTCAGGCGATGAAGATTCATCCTGCATTTATTGTATGGAGCCTTGCGAGTCATTCTCGCTCCAGGGAATGGTGGCTTCAATTTCAAGTCTGTTGTAAATTGTGCCACGCGGAGTGCATTGGATTAGGTACCAAAAACGTCAAAACATGTGATCTGTAACGTTAGCAAGTAAAATAGCGCCTACGATTTGGTGTACAGTATATGCCATCAAGATGCCATCCTACGCATAGGGGTCGAGTGAAATGGATGTTCAGGACATATTAATAATTTTTGAAAGAAATAACAGTTTAAGTTCGTTGTGTTGATTGTTTTTATGAATAAAGTACTAATTGATTTGTATATAAAATCTAAAATTTAATTCACTGATTTAAACTTGCACGGTTGTTCACTACATATAAAATTAAATTAAAAAGGAAATATGAAACACCTAAACATAATTCATACAACTGAAACGAGCAACCGTGTGTCTGTCTGTAAGTACCTAGATGTTCTTTGGTTGGGCGTTTACGATTTGCTTATGATTTAGATTGAAAGATATACAAAAGCCTCACGAAACGTTCAAATATGCAATACCCATAGCTTCATATCAGAAACAAAATGTTGGCTATTTCAACAAGAAATAATCAAAAAGACGAATAAAGTCTATAAAGTAAACACGAATATGAATAAATTTTCTCGTGACCAACGAAATCAATCTTGTGTGTTCTCCCAAAACATTCTCAGTAAATAGAAAGTCGTAAAAATTCGACGAAATCAACTTTATAAACTATATAACTACAATTAATGGAGTTGCGTGGCAGGTGAGAGACTTGGTGAACCAGGGGAGACCCAGCGAAGCGACCAGACACGCTAAAAAAGTCTATGAAGTAAAAACGAATATGCATTTTGTTGTGAACCAACAAAATCAAACTTGTGTGTTGCTCCAAAACATTCCCAGTGAATAGAGAATCATGAAAATTCGACGAAAACGATAAGCACTTTGCCTCAAAATAAAAATATGGTTTAAAAAAAAATAAGACACTGACTGACGGACACAAAATTAAAAGAGCACTTTCTATCTGGTTATTTTCAGTTTTTCACTTCATATCATACAGCAATAGAATTAATTAGGAGTTATTCTATTTCATCGTTTCTTCATTGGCCGAAATATTCTTTATACAGGCTCACAAACAAATATTCTTTACTTGTCCACTTTCTCTGCCACTTGTATTTGTTTTGTTCACGCCGTTCGTGCGATCTAACCCTGCCAGGTGAGACCTATGGCGAACCAAAGGAGGCCCAGCAAAGCGATCAGCAAACACAACGGCGACTTTCACGGCTGAAGTAGAATCTGTCATATACTGCTGTTCTTTTCTCGGGCGTTGAAGAGATTTTCCAGTTCTTTATTTTTGGTCTTCAAGTATTATAGTATTTACAGCCACTTTACAATTAGTGTTTTTATTTTCAAGTAGTTAGTTCAAAACTTGCCTAATTCTTCAATAATCCACCAGACAGATTTGAAGAAAGCTTTATTCTATGAGACTGTTCAATCAAATATTTAAAACAAAATACAACATAAAAAAGGGACCCAAAAATGATGTTTGGCTAACGAACGCCTTACGCCTCTGTGATACCAAGAAATAATAGGTAGGTTTTTTCAACCAAAAATAAGGTCCAGAGCAACTGGATAGGTTTTCGACTGCAATGAGCTTTTATCGTAAACTCCCAACCAACAAAACGAAAAGCTCGTACATATATTACTATAGAAAGTACTTATTTACACTCCAAATAAAAAAAAAACACGCAAATTCAACTGCACAAGAGAAGATACACAGTCGAAAAAAACGAGTTAATCCATTCGGAAAATTTAATTAATATTTCAATTCCTCAAGGTATAAAGATTTTATATATTCTGTTTTTTTACCAAGCCAACAATATAACTTTTTGAGATTTTTTTTAATTTTTTTTCCTTTAAGTCAACATTTAAAACCAAGTAACACTACTTCATTTCTATATTTGAAAATAAATATTAAAATTGTAAGAACATTTATCTAGGACAATCAATAGTTTTAATACACAAAATTTTGGTTCTTTTAAAAAGACATTAGGCCCAATTTTAAAGGCTCTAATTGATAGTTCTTATTTGACAAGAACAGCAAAAGTTGTAGGAGTTTTAAATCTGTCAACTATATATAGCCTTTAAAATTGGCCCCAGTAACCCTCTTATTCATAAACTGTTACTCAACGCTATAAAGCGATGCGTCAGCTTCTATACCTTGTCCATTTTATGAATGTTTTTTGACAGCTACGCCCATGAAGTTTCGTATTGTTTACGTTAAAATTTCATACAAATAATATTGTACTTCATGGAATTCAACAAAACTAAATCAAAATATACATTTATCGTATCGATTATTAAGTTTACGTACCTAATTCGATTAATGTTAATAGTACAATCGGAATGATATCACATTCGAGAATCTTTAGAACATCCGTAACATGTCAGTCTTAGAGCTGTCAAGAAACCATTCATAACATGGACAAGGTATATATACCTGACAACAATAGTCACGTGTGAGAGCGAGACGAAAAGTTTATGAATAAAACGGCAAAACAGCATACAATTCCACCTCGTTATTTTAAATGCTATGAAAATCTAAATGGTAACTTTAAAATAGGTACAACATATTTATGCGCAAATGACTAGTAAACATTAAGTAATTTTAAACAATGTTTAACAATAAATATTATCACTGGGGTTTGAACGTTACAATGCAGTTATAAGTACCTACATATTGAATTCAAAGGCTTTATTTTGTGTTTGATGACTAACTTACTAATATCAGTTAAATACATTTACGTTGGTAGGTACATACATACAATAGTAATTACAAGATTTGATAGAGGGAAGATGAGTGAAGCACATACCCATTGCTCACATTGCTTCGTTTAACGCAGTCGCTTCAGACTCGATGTCTTTCGCACGGCAAATTGTGTGCATTGCACCTCAATTAAGCGGACCACTTTAGCGAAGCTAGTAGTTATACATTATAGGTTAAGGTTTTATATATATTTATAGGTAAATATTAAAATATAAGCCACACAACAATGACAAACTTGCCATTCAGCCATATATATTGGTTATCGGGTTATAAAAATAAAGATCTTAATATCCATAGCGCTCTTAGAACTAAGATCGACTATTAAATACAGGCCATATTAACAATAACTAAGGCTGAACTAACTAGATACGTCAAATGCAATTTTTATTTTACTATCACACTGTTAGTAAACGCGAAAAACATACAAAAAATTAACACTTAGGTAAGTAAAAATAAATTAGTAAAAGCTTAATAAAATCTCACTTTTTTTTTATAACAACCACAATTTTCTTTTCTTAGATCTGTTTTATATTAGATCACTTATCAGATCACACGAGGCGCATAACTAATGTAGGTACTGGCAACTGTATACTGCTAATGTAACTGCACAAAGGCCGTGGTCTCAACTCAACACTGGCTCAACTCAAATATCCTATTACAAAAGGGGATAAACCGACTTCAATCGCCTTAATTTCATACCTCCCAAGGGGTCCCCGGTGAAATGTTGTTTCCAATGTGGAGGATGGATCACGTACCTTACTTTGATTAGAATATAACAAATAGATAGTAAAGATTACAGTTATATAAAGTCGAGTTTGTGTTGGGTTGCTACAGTGCAGCAGTTAAAAAGATACTTTACACACTTTGATAAAGTTTAACACTTTGTTATACTATGCAACAAATGTAAACAAAAAAACAAAATGCTTTAGTGCCTTTAGTCACAATTAAAACATTTAAAAAAGCATTTTCAAAATTTTGTTTATTAACGGGATATATACACGCATTTTTCAGCCTCTGTGGTGTGGTGGTTGAGCAGGTCGGCTCATAACTCGGAGGCGGCGGGTTCGATTCCCGCGACAGGACAACGATTTGTGCACATGAAAAAAGTGCAAATACTTGTTCTGTGTCTGGGTGTTGTGGGACCATGGTCCACGTAGTTCCTGGGTCCCTAGATACAGCGAGTCCTAGTTAGGGTCCAGGCTCTATGTATGTGATCTTTGGGCGTTATTTATTTAATGTACTGCCAATATTTTCCAAGCGCATTGTGAGTGTTGTGTGTCGAGATATATACTCGTGATATGTATAGTGAGTAGGGTCAATGGTGCGACGCGTAATAAACGTGTGCGAAGGAGGGTAGACCACTACGTTTGCCCATAACCTATTATCATCTACACCGCAAGTTCTTCAGTTCGTCCGTGATCACGGTGCTTGCAACAACCACCGAAATATCGGCAACTCGAAACAAATAAATTACTTACAACGTAAATATCCCGTTAATATACAATATTTTGTGTCCATGACAGTTTAAAAACTTCATGTTTAATAATGCAACCATTTACATTGCTTTCTCACTTTCACTTCCCATTCCTTAGAATGAATGAGAAAACTAAATTTTTTGAAGCGTTCTGAAGGACCGTTTCTGTTGCGGTCGACTCACGTGTCCAAGCGCCTACGTCATTCATAGACATTAAACTAGATACATAGTACACAGTCCGTTTAAATAAAAATATTTGAATACGTAGACAGAGAAGTCAGTAAAACATTTTAGTACGAAGCCTGGTTGTGGATATACCTGTCCGCCATCTTGTTTTTCCTTCAAAATAGCTGGCACAAATAAGACCCATATCAATCTATAGCTGACGGAAACAACGTTTGTAGGGGACTAATTTTTCTCAAAGTCACGTTTCCAAGATATACGCTCAATGTTGTTGTGCGCCAATGCCAATACCTACCCTATTTACCACCAATAAAGTTCCATTCCTTGTGGAGACTTCAACACATATAGGTAATTTTGCTTATGCTTCAGAAAACAAACTGAGACCTGTAGAGTGTAGTTTTATAAACACTGTGCCTGTGATCTACCTAGCGGTGAACTTTGATCTTCTTTAACTTCTTTTAGTAGCAGGTAGCAATATCACTAGGTTGCTCCTAAATCACATCTCTGTTCCATTTCATAAAGCACTGCCAATCACCATTGATCATAAATTCATTAGACATATGAAAAATCACAGGTGACATCACAGTGACAAAAATAAATCATATGATAAAATGACAATGATCTTAGAGTAGCAATCATTTCCATGCCTATTCTGTACACAATTGGGTTGTGACTACACAATTGGCTCTATGGCTCATATAAACTTGTCATTATTTATACACAATTATAAACCAAATATAAACTAGGAGCGTCAAGGCTACTCGCGATGAAAGAAAGGTTTTTTGATGGCGCCAGAGGGCGCTGGCAAACATGTTTCGTTCCTTCGTTCCGATAGATTAAATTAAGTAGGAATGTAAAACAGACAATATATATGCCGCGTACACACGCCACAACTTGGATTGAAGTAAACAATATTATTAGAGCCAATTCATACCTTCAATTTAGTTCTAAGTCAATTTACCAGCGGCGCCACCAATGTAACTATAAGAGCGACATATCTTGGAAACGTGACGTTTGAGAAACTTTTGTCTCATACAAACTTGTTTGTATTAGTGTCAGCTAAAGATTGATATAGGTCTTATGGATGGGCTGCTATTTAGAAGAAGTAAATAGTAGGAAAGAGAACTTTTTTTTCAAACTCACTTATTGTACCTAATAGGCTTGCTATATCATATTTCACATTAAGCACTTCGTCATTTTATATGCTTAGTACTTAAGTATTTTAGTAGTTTTTATTGCGCAGTGCGCAGTGTCACGCGAAAATTTAATTTAGAGTGACACTGCAATCAGTTATGGGTGGCCGTGACGCTTAACACCAGGCGAACGACTAGCTCGTCACGTCATTCGATTACATTAAAAAAACTCATTTTGGCTTGTAAAAGTGCCCTAAATAGCCTATTTGCCTTTGAATATTACTTCCTGACAGGTAAATATCAAAGTTATTTGTTTTCCTTTGTTTTTTTTTTCATACTGTCCGACAACCTCTTAATATGAATGAAATTCGACACAATACTAAATGTACGTTGCCCACATACAAGCCTAAAGCAAACATTTTTTAGGCTGTGATTATTTATAGTACAATTAACACTACTATTTTAAAACTTACGTATATTTCTTAGTCTAGGCGATCGCCTCACGTGATCACGTAACTAGATTTCAACTGATTTAAACTGATATTTGTATGTACCTATTTTTAATAAGCTGGCCATACACTTCTGCCCAATTTTGAAGGCTGTTGACTAAAAACATAGCCGTCTTTCACAGTCTATTTGACAAGAACAGCAACATTTAGGATTTTTAGATCTCTCTAAAAAGACTAAAGCCTTTAAAATTGGCCCCAATGGACAGTTTATATTCACCGCAGTTTATGTGCATAGAGAAAATGGAACATAATGAAATTTAGCCTGTTGCATTGCTATCTATCAGTTACGTGATCAATGTTTAAGCTTTCGATGACTAGGGTATTTAGTAAAATACTGTTAGTTAGATTAGTGATGAAATATGGCATAGTACGGCAACTATAACTGTAGTAAATACGGGTAACAAATTATACGGCACTCTTCATTTCTTGCTTGACGCACGACTTGAACGCCTCCCATCCTTCGTTTTTGGCGTACGACTGAAAAAACAAAATAAATACATTAATATTATTGTTTATTTTATGTTTGTAGACTTCACACAACGCCATCTAGCCCCAAACTAAGTAAAGCTTGTCCTATGGAGATCAGATAACTGATAGAATACTTAGACAATTTTGTATGTAAATACATAATATTAACACCCAGACACACAACAAACACCTATGTTCATCACACAAATGTTTGTGCTTGATGCAGGAATCGAACCCGCAACCTACCATTCAGAAGGCAGAGCTACTACCAACTGAGCTATCAGGCCAGCAAGAGCATTTGAGGCGCCCCCGGTTTCACACGCAATATACCCGTTTTCCCGGGATAAAATAACCGGCCAAGTGCGAGTCGGACTCGCGCACGAAGAGTTCTGTACCATTATCTATAAAAACGAGCAATAAAATCACTGTTGTATGGGAGCCCACTTAAATATTTATTTTATTCTGTTTTTTTGTATTTGTTATTATAGCGGCAACAGAAATACATCATCTGTGAAAATGTTAACTGTCTAACTATCACGGTTCATGAGATACACCCAGACAGACATGATGGTGACAGACAGACAGACAGACCAACAGTGAGTCCAAGCTTCTAACCCCATGCCCTTGGTCTGTGCCCCATGCAATAAAAATATATGATTAAAAATATTGTATTTTGAAATAAAGGTTTTCAATTGCAAAGGAAATTCCAAACACCACGAGAAATATCGAAGGACAAACGCAAGTCTATCTAGTATTTTAAATTTAAAAAACCAAAAAACCCGCTAGCAAAAAAGACAATTCAAAAGTAATGCATTAAAAAGACCGAAACAGAATTGAGAACAGGAAACAAAATTAGAATTATAAACTAAGAAATTCTACTTCAGTTTACCAGACTATAGTATGATCTGAAAGCCTAAGTTAAATACTCGCATTAAATTTAGTTGCAAGCGAAACCCATTAACTTTCTTTCAGTTTATAGTTTGCGATTGGGTCCCGCCTCCTTGGCAGTAGGGTAAAAACCGGGCTCTCGAGAGATATGAGCGAACTTAGTTAGGAGCTGTGAAACTTTAGTGTAGACGGGCATAGATATAGGATGGTGTACCTTGAACCCACGGTGCAAGCGGTCCTTCATGATGGCGATGAACTCGCGGTAGCTGAGCAGCCCGTCGCCGTCCGCGTCGAAGATCGCGAACACTGTGCTCACCAGGTGCGCCGACTGCGACACGCCCGTGCAGATACGCACCGCGCGGTGGAACTCGTCTGCAGGACAAAATAAGGCTGCTGTACACGCGGATCCACTATCTCGACATTTGCGACATTTTTGAAGATATTATATGTATAACTGAATTTACTTACGAAGAATCTGGCTGAACCATGTTCTCATGAAATACATTACAAAGGTTCAAAAATATCATATTATATGAACAGTATAGAAATATAAAAAACTTTGATACCGTTGTATGTTGTATCTGAACATTGACCAATTGACCATGGTCCTTTGATCATTTCACAATGACTTTATGCTTGTCGGACAAGAGTTGCAGGGCCGTATGACACTGCTACAAGTCTACAACCCTAGACCTGTAGTCGTGGGTTTTCTGAGTACATAGATTATGGCATAACCCGTTTTGGTGATTACCTTGTTTACTGTATTTTAAAACCAACACAAACGCTATCTTTTTCCTAATCTGAACGCAAAGGTGGACATGTTGACGGTTGCAGCGATCTATTATTTCTTCTGATAACTATGTAATCTACTACTTCCTCGGTGGATACGAGTGTTTGTGTATTAGCAAGGCGAAACCAGCAAGCAAGCAGTAGTTTGCAAGCACTGCTGAGTTCCGATTCGAAGGGCACTGTTCTGGGCAAATTAGACTTTATTACACCTCACAGTATATAAATCTTGTAACTAGACTGTGTTGATGTCTCAGGATGACGTGTGCAGTGCGGTGTCATGCAAAACTTTAAATAATGCAGTTCCAAGTTTCACTGCAGTTGTTATGGGCAGCCATGAGACTTAACATCAGGTGAACGACTAGCTCATCACGTCATTCATTAGCATAAAAAAAGAGCTTGTCATGTCCTTTGTTTACACAATAAGATAAGTATTTGGTCCATGACACCTTTAAGACAACTAAAGTCCATTTCTACATACCTTTAGATATAGGATGATCTGCAAGAGTATACATCCGCATAGCAATGGTGAAGTCCTCCAAATTGTTCAGGAACTGGCAAAAAGTCTTGAACTCCTCAAATGTGATGCCATGCTCATCCTTCACACGGTCTAACAAACGGTCCAGGTACATGTCATACTCATCGGTATCCAGGTAGGTATAGCGCAGGAGTATCTTGGCAAAGTCAACTTCTGATATTGTTTCGTGTCCTGTCAACAAATAACTGCTATTAGTGATAATCTTCAAACAACATCCTAGTCTAGAAACACAAAATCATACTATATAAATCTCAAATGCCTCATTGGATTTCATCAGTGCCTTTGGAGCAGCTGTGCCAGCAGCTCAGTGCCACACTCCATTACTTCACTAGTTGGGTTGGCTCGGGTAGTTGACCGGGGAAACACAGAATATCAACCCAGTGAGGCATCAGTGCAGGAATTATTACCATTGTACAACAAGAATAAAATAGATGGGGTGGTCCTATTTTTATTCCAGAACTACTTGTTTTAACAATTCATTTGCAATTAAAAGCTGCTCTGCTATCCTTTCATCCTAGATATTTATTAAAAATTTGACAATTTAAACCAAGTCCCACCCTAGTCCTAGTCACTATTGTGAGCATGTAGGCTCCAATCCGGGCACATTCCGCTCAACCAGTGCAAATACCTCATGAGAATGTCTGAACTACTTAGATGTTGGTGTCATCCAAAGTTTCCTAGCAGAGTCCACATCAGGCACTGCTAGGATGCTATATGGACTATGCTATGCTGTTATTAAGATTTTGTAATTATTATTGTGTAATTAATAGTGCCGGCATGGCCATGTACCCTAAAAGTCCCTAACAAACTTCAGAATAAAAAAAATACCTAGTCCCGCAGATGTCATAGCATGATAAATACTAACTACTAAGTTATTATAAATCAATTCTAATTTTAATAGTACTTATCCGTGTTTGTCATTGGTCTGATTAGGTTTTTTGCTAATCCTGTGCAGGAAATGTTGGACTAATTTAGGTTTCCCAGTTTATTGTATTATTTTTCTTATTATTTTGACATACACTTGTGTGCAACAATCCTTTACAACTGCCCCAACATAGATAATCTTACTTATTGTTTGTTTTTAAGCGGAACCACACTAGTTATTCTTATTTTCCTTTTGTATTCAAGATGACATAGTGGTCAAATCATAGCTTGCATTCACATGCATTATTATTTATATTAATTATTATAAGTGAGTGAATGTTGAGATGACACCTGACAGAAGTAATTGGAAAAGCAATACATAATGTATACTTAGAGGGTTCATCATCAACAGCCTGAAGACATCCACTGAACATAGGGCTCCCCTAGAGAGTGTCACTTTAAGCGGCTGCTCGCCTCCTGTATAGACTAACTTCAAGGGTTATCCCATTGTTATCATATTAATATAGGACAGGTGGAGATGAAATTTTGTTACTTTAACTTTAGCCAAGAAGCTGTTTATACTACTTACTAGGGGTCAAATAAGTTACTATGTATTTATACCTATTACTATTATTAGTTTACAATAGAAAAATTGAGTTATCTGCTTACCTTTAGAAAACTCATGAAACTCGAGTTCAAGCACTTCAGTCTGCAAGTTTTCCATGAATTCGCGGAACCCATCAAACTTCAGATCATTTGACCCTTTCTTGCCAAAGAAATGGACCTGTAAACAAAGAACTTTAAAAGAAAACCAGAAATTTCATAGCACCAAAATCTTTGTTTTTGCAATTTGTTTTTTCCCACCACTGTAATCAATAAACTGCATTCGGTTTTGATACATACATTATAAAGCTATTGCCTTTTTCAATCCTTGCAATATAAATGTATGATGTAGGTATAGGTAGTTGCCGAATTACTATGAGACGAAACTATTTTACATATTATATTTTTGGACAACTCATTGGTATATTATTATCCAAAAATATAGGTAGGGTGACTGAGTCATATAAAATTTAGTTTTCGAAAAGATATACAGAAAATAAATACACCGTTAATTAAGTACCTGATAATCGCCCTAACCGCCAAATCTATGCGACCTTTCTTTGCACACTTTCGTTCTGGCGAATTCATCATTATTGTGAGCACTTATATGTATCTATTTTTTCATAACTGATGAATCTTGTTTTCTACAGTAGGTAGTGTTCGTATTTTGTATACCTACTCTAATATTCAACAAACAAGAAATATTACGAAAAACTCTGCGAAAATCTTCTACTTTTATAATATTTCATAACTTAGCAAAGAAATGAACACGATCAACCGATAAAAAACACAAATAATTTACCAAAGAGTATATAATTTACTACATATTTGTTATTTACAAAAAAAAAAAAACGCAACCACAGCACAGGGGGTTTTGGCGGGAACGCGGAAAAGTTCACATCGTTGCATTGTATTATTTTTCAAAACTTGTGCTTTTTCCAGTGTTAATGTTACAAATTGGTGGCGTTTTACGCATTAAGTGCTGAATTACAAGCATGAGTGTGGGCAAGTGATATAATGTAGTGAAACGTGGTTTTTCGTGTTGTTTCCAAAATTCCATAGAATAAGCTTCTAGTAAAGTTGCCACTTTACTAGGGCATGACTTAGAATGGACTATGACTAAGACTTGACTTTACGTCAAATATTGTATAACCACGATGAAAAATTACAATACTTGACACTGGCTAAATACACTATGTGTGGAGCCAAAATATAAGAAAAAAAAACCACAACACAGGTGCGCGTGACATTAGACACCAGAGTAGTCGTGCTGTCTGTCAATGTCAATGCCACGCAAAAAGCATCTAAGCCACTAATCAAAAAAAGAAGAAGACTCATTTATCGAATAGGAGGTTTACAGACAACCAAATTTAAAAAAAAATAGTTCTTTAAATACCGTAAGATGGCGTTGAGGACACATGGCCGTGAATCACAGACCTACATGTTTCGTGACGTGAATAATTATCACTACCATGTCTGTGGTTCTGAAGATTTTTGCCACAGATTAGAGAAAAAATCAATACTGTGATTTATGCGTAGACCATAAACAGCTACTCTCTGCATCTATGTCCACGCTGTGACGCAAAAACAGAGGAGGCTGTGACAGTGTGACCACCTGTACATTGCAGAGTCTGCCCTATATAGGCTAAAAATCTGCTCACACTTCGGATTCTCCCAGAAATATGCCTCGTCTTGTAACAATAATATTTATTTATTTATTTTAACAACACAAAGGAAATAATGGAAATATTTTTCGTTAGTATTTACTTATGTTTATTTTATAATATCAAAGAATTATTAAATAGGAACCCAAAATTCATGTAGAAATGATGAAAAAATGGAGCAAAATTATCATTAATCACCTAATCAACGTTATTTATATTCCTCTTTTTTTTATCATACATGGATTTTTACTTTCATAATTTTTCTAATCATGTCTTTATTTGGCGTAAGGGTGCAACCAGCATGTAATTTGCTAGTAAATTAAATAAACCCTTTAATCATAGAGTTCAACGAATCCCAGAATAAAGACTAAAGTAAGTAGGTACCTACCTACCAGAGGTCAGCCTTCGCTGCGTCTTCCGGTTCGTGATCGCCACTTGAGAACCTTTCTACCCTATCGGTTGCCAGTTCTATGAGCGATATGGCCTGCCCATTGCTAATTAATTCCAAGAGCTATATCGGTCACTTTAGTTCTCCTGCGGATCTGTGTGGTAACAACGATCGATTCCCACCAAATATCGAAGTCAATGAATTAAGATTTCGTAGCTATATTTCTGAATTTTACTTCAAAATAATAAAAACTTCTTAATCTGTCAAAAGTTCAAAACTTATAAGTAGCCATTGCCCTGTGAAGGGCAAATATGCCAAAATGGCAGAAATCTGCCACAAATTGTCACACTGGTGAGTAAAGTGAAAGTAAAACTGCGCTACGACAGCGGCCAAAGCCACCTTACAAAAAAAAATAAGCCATGTCTCGCCAGCGCCATCTACTTTTGGATGTAGAACTACGTGCCGTCCTGCTGTCAGAAAATCCCCTATTTTGACGAGCATCGGTGTTGCCATTTTTATTTCGAAGTAAAATACACAAATGTGTAAAACACCTAATTTAAAAACGCGGTAATAGGTGTCAGTAAAAAACGTTTTATAATCCGTCCGTTGCTGTTAATATTATTCACCAATACCTGTATTTAATGACATCAACAGCCGGAAGACGACCACAGTAGGGTTAGCTCGGCCGGTACACAAAACTGTCTTTCCCCTGTTTTACTCCAAGCAAGTATGAAGAAAGTGACGTAAAACGGGGAAAGACAATTTTGCCTACCGTCCGTGCTAACCCAGCTGCTAAACACAAGCCTCCCCCGTAAAACGCCACTTTGGACGCTTATCATAGGGGGGTTTGCCATAATCACCACGCTTGGCAGGCGGCTTGGTGATCGCAGAAGATTTAAATGTACCGAGGAGAATGCTGCTGCCCATTCCCTGGATATTCCCTTAAACAGCTCTTACGGCACCCACGGGAAGAGATAGGGTGGTCCTATTTGCACATTGCCGGGAACACATGGCCAAACGCTACATCTTCTGTCTATCTTCTATCGCTACATATAATAAAACAGAAACTGGGATAAATCTGTACATTGAGTATTTTGATTGCAATACACTTTTTTATCGATACAGAAGTGGAATCATTTTTATTTTTATTTTTTGTCGGTTTGTCTGTTTGTCCCTTTGATTTGAACACGCATCACGCTGAAACTACTGAACAGATGTCACTGAATTTTTTTTTTAATGAGATGAGTGGCAAACAAGCAGGCGGCCCACCTGCTGGTAAGTGGTCACCGCCGCCTATGGACATCTGCAACACCGAAGGCATTGCCGGTGCGTTGCCTACCCTTAGAGAGGACTCTTAACACTTTTCTTGAAGTGCCCCATACAGTAATTATGCGGAAAACCTCAGGAGGAAGATCATTCCACATCTTGCAGGTTCGTGGAAGAAACAAGCGCAAGAACCGCGTCTTATGAGATTTCCACGTGTCTACCATATGTGGATGTGCTTTTTCACGTTGCCGAGAAGTTCGATAATAAAATCGAGAAGATGGGATGAGGTTAAAGATTTCTTCAGAGCATTCCCCATGGTAATAACGGTAGAACAGACTCAGAGAACCGATATCACGTCGTAGACTCTAGCTTGTCGGTGAGCTTGGAATCGTTCACAATTCTAACGGCTCTTCGCTGTAGGGAGTCAAGTGGTTGCAGTAAGTACTTCGGTGCCCCACTCCAGAGATGGGAGCAGTACTCCATGTGTGGCCGAACCTGGGCTTTGTATAACAAAAGACGTTGGTTCGGCGTGAAGTACCGCTTAGCTCTATTGAGTACACCGAGTTTTTTGGCAATAAGACTGGCCTTGCGTTCCAGATGACTCCGAAACTGGACCTCGTTAGTAATGTCTACGCCAAGAATCCCTACACTCTTCGACAAGGTAAGTGAAACAGCGGAACTACAGTAAACGGGGACTTTTTAGCGGTAAATACGCACGCTTGTGTTTTAGTAGGGTTAAACTGTACAAGATTCTGTACACCCCATTCGGCGACTTGTTTCAGTAAGTGCTCAACTTGAGATACCAGTAATGTAATTTAGAATGGTTATAGGTAATTTTTCAGAATAACATTTAGGATACTTTATGTTTTCTAAAACCACCAAGTGCGGGTTGCTCGAAGCAATAAGAATATAATTTTAATGCAAGATTTTTGTTTGGATTTTTTTTTATTTATACTCATCCTGTCGATGGGAAGATGTGAGGGAATGGGAAAAAGATAGGGGAAAAGGATGAATGGATAGGCCGGCGAAGGAAGACAGCCTTCACCTGCCTCCCTTCCTTCGCCGGCCTTCCACTTACCCATAAACAGGGTTAGGACGTAAAACCAATTAACCCGTGCGAAGCCGGGGCAGGTCAACGAGGACCATGGTCCAACAACACCTAGACACAGTACAACGTATTTGCAGTTTTTTTTTTGTTTTTGTGCACAAATACTTGTCCTGTCGCGGGAATCGAACCCGCCGCCTCCGGGTTATGAGCCGACCTGCTCGACCACCACACCACAGAGGATGTCAGTATGTAGGTAAGTAGATATCGAAGGGAAGAGGGAAGAAAAAGACGTTATTATTATATATATTATCCTTTTCCCCTATCTTTTTTCCTCTTCCTTTAGTCAAGGGAGTGGCGGGACTGGGAGTCGAAAGAAATGGTACGGTGCTTATCGCAAGCGTAGTTAATTGCTATATGTTCGTTTCTTTCCTTCGCCACTGATGTAGCGATACGTGTGAGCAGTACAAATATAATATCGTTTTGGTGATCTCTCTATGCTTTAGTCTATACTCTAAGGGGCAATCAACGCCTTCCGTACTTGATGTCAAATCGACAATACCTGCAAGAAAGTGTCGACATTGTGCCGCCGCTGCAGCCCCTGGTCGTCGTTCACATAGTTATCGTGCGGCTTCTCGCCGTCTCTCCCGTCCTCCGAGATGCCGCGCTTGCCGCGCCACGCGTAACTGAAGATCTTTTCCATCTGCAAGCGTTTATATGTTTGTATACGGATTATTAATAAAAGCATTTAGATTAATTTGGCGGAGTTTAATTACAAAAACAAGATAAAATGTAATCATTAAATGGGAGTTTTTATTCTTACTTTTCCTTTTTTTTAACTTTTTGTTTTTTCTTCTTGTCTTTATGATACTTTTATTATGTACGTAAATTTTAAAGGTAGGTTTAGTTTTTTTTTCCATAGCAAAGTAGGTATGTATGTATGTTTGTTGATACTAACTTCAAATGAACAGACATACAGCCACTGATTTTTGATCAAATTAATTTAATTATAATGAATTGACTTGTGATGGAGTGAGTAATGTATCATAATAATATTTTAACTACAAACAGTATATTCTATACCTACAGTATAAAAGTCACATATCACATAACATCTTATAATCAAAAAACTCAACTTAACTTACCACCAATAAATTCAAAAAGTAACAACATTTAGCATTTAAAATTTGTTAGAGTCATTAGAAGAACTCGCCTAAGTATTACGAAAATTATGAAAGTATTAGGATCAAAATTATAAATTATTTTATATGTATAAGTAGATGATAAATGATAAAAAACATGTTTTATTAAATCAACATGCCTTTTACTTTGAAGCTCAAATTTTTTCCCGGGATAAACAAGGCAAATGCGGTAAAGGAGACCACAAAGGGCGCCTCGGTTTAAATAAAATTGGTAATAATATATTACGATGTTTAACATGTTAGAACTGAGTGAGTGTACCTAACTTGATAAAACAGAAACTAAACGAATAAATAAAGCGATAAGTGTAGGTTATGCGAGTTATGTCATACTGAACAATGCAAAAAAACAACATAGCAGCGACCACATTATACATTGTGATAAAAATAAAATTGGACGAAAAACGAAAGCCAACAAGCGCATCACAATGTAAACTTACTGTAGACGGCTTAGAGACTACTTCTGTTTGACCCATTCTGTTCTTGATAGCGCTTGAAGACACTAAGGTAAGCAGCTACATAGCCAGGCGGTGAGCACATATTACATACATAAATATTTGAATATATATTATTTACACCTTAGATATAATAATAGTAAAAAGCAAAAATAAATAATAAATCAGCATTAAGCTATAATAAGTAACCTTTCAATACTCCTATTACAAATGCTGGGAATTTATTAAAAAGAATTTTAGAGCTTATGTCATAAGCATAGCCTCTAATGAAACAGAAAAGTTAGATAGAAGTTAAAAACATAATCTGAAACAAATTAATCTTTTATCTGTGCTCAAAAATAGTATTATTTACACCGAAGTAGATAGATATGTTTACGTTATTCAAAACGATCCAAAGCCTCTACTCTTTCTTTATACTTTACTGACATAAATAGGTAAGCATGCTCCTGTTCGGATACCTACTTATAACAATAATTAGTAAAACATAACTAAAGTATTTTTCAGTAACAAAAAGAGTATAAACATTGAAATATTATTAAAAGAGGATATCATTTTAATTTAATTGTGAGTACTTTAGTACACATCGCTCGTAGAACTGACAACCGATGGGGAAGAAAAGTTCTAGAATGGCGACCACGAACCGGAAGACAGAGCCCAGACCCCAAACTTGGTGGACCGACGATCTGGTAAAGGCCGCGGGGAGCCGATGGATGCAGGAGGCGAGGAGCCGCTTAAAGTGGCGCTCTCTGGGGAAGGCCTATGCTCAGCCTTCAGGCCTTCAGGCTGTTGATGATGATGATGATGATGATGATTTTAGTAATAATTAATGTGTGAATTATTCAACAGTTCACCAGGCCTGTCAGTTCATTTGTTATTAGCTATACCTTCAGTACTCTAGGTTGCGGATTCGATTCCCAGTTTACATATACAAATATAAGCTTTGCTTAGTTTGGGGCTAGATTGAGCTGTGTAAAAGTTCCTCAAATATATTTTATTTGTTATTTAGTAGTAAGGAGAGCAACATTTCAATCAACGATCATTGAAGCTCGCGATATCTCCATAGAAAAGCTGTTAATCACTTTGTGAGTAACTTTCACAAATACACTCACAGCCTCTTCACTCTTCGGGTCCAAATCTTTTCTTTCCTTAAAAGTGCCACCCAGCAGACGTTGTATCTAAATACATATTGAACAAAACAAAAGAAGAAATGAAGAATAAAAATATAATTATATACTTATATGATAAAAAATATATATAACAAAAAATGGGAGAATATATAAAATATAAGGTACAATGCTACTTGGTTCCTCGTCCCATGAAGATGTTTATTTGTGTGATGTGTGCAATAGCTTTCCAGTCTCGTATGGTTTTGGTGCTTATATAATTTGTGCTAACATTTGCTACCATTTAATTTTCCGAAGCAAAATAATAATAATGTACTCAACATAATGGTACTCGAGTTATATATTTTGATTAATGAACACTCATAATTCATTTGTTTGCTTCAAAAAACTAAGTTCTACTAAGCTTCTACTTCAAACCATAGATAACGCTTAGTATAAATTATTATCTATCATATTAATAATTTGTGCTTTAACTGCCAACTTACAACCAGCCATCACTAAATTAGGTATAAGTAAGATCTTTTTTTGTAACGAATAATGTGCGTTGTTGTAAATATATAGCTCTTTGCTGATTTTGAAATATCACACATTTGAGATTTCAGAAACATGAATGTAGATATTTACCAATAAGTGCATCTCTTCCACACCCTGTGGTGCTGTGTTCTGTGCGTGTGAGTGTTTGCTGCCTTGTATCTCCATAACTATTGAACCGATTTTGATGAAATTTGGAATGCAGATAGATTATACGCTGGATTAAGACATAGGATATTTTTTATTCGCAGGTGAAACCGCGGGGCGCAATTAGTGATAATGTAAAAGTGAAAAGTTTTCTGTTAATTTGTCTGTATGGCTTTCACGCCAAAACGGCTGGTCTGATTTGCATACAATTTTGACCACAGATTGCATAATATCCTTATTTTATGATTGTCTAGGCTAGCGTTTGACCACAGTCTCACCTGATGGGAAGCGATGATGCGGTCGAAGCTGTAGCACGCTTGTCTAGTTATAAATACTTATTCACTCTAATCCTAATCCTACCGAGACCAACATAGTAAGTACCTACTTTAAATCCCAGAAAATTAAGAGTAGGTAGGTACCCCCAAATAATAGCTTTTCAGGTGAAACAGTGAAAATCTTCTAGTAATTATTTAATTCAATCCCCCCGCACGCTGCGCTCATCGCTTACCTCTGCCCGCGCACATTTAATTTTCGCTATTGCGCAGCGTTTCGCGCAGACTTCACAGCCGCCATTGAGTTTGAATCTCACTATAAATTGTAAACTCTCTGTGGTTGTAGAGCATGACTGTGATCGCTCATAGCACAGATGATGCCGGTTCGACATAACGAGTTCATGTATGTGATCGTTGGGCGTTATTAGTTCCTATCATTGAACATACTTCGACCATTTGAGTTTGACCGTTGATCAGCTGGCTTTCGTTGGCGAATTTTTTTTACCTTTGATATGCTTGCATTTATGCACTGTCTCACCCGATGGTAAGAGACGACGCGATCGACGATGGAACATGCTTGCCTAGAAGATACCAGCTGGCTAATTACGTAACTCGCAACAAGTTTGCAACAGGCGAATATTTCGCAATCATTGCTGTCAAACATCACTTTGGCAGAGCAGAAAGCGATCGAGCGCTAGATCACCATCTGTCGGACAGTCAACGAACTAAAAAGTTCATTATTTTGTTTCCATCTATTGCTGTTCTGTTGCTAGTGGCGTAGTGTTTCTGTTGCAAAGGCCAAAGTGCATTCAGCGCCAGGCGAGCAACAGGCGGGCGACTGCGACCAATTGCTAAGTGTTTGCTGTCGCTTTGCTACTGCTGTTGCTTTGCTACTGTTGTTGTAACTTTTACATAATACGGCTGCCTTGCCTTGGAAACTCCCCGATTATATTTATCAAGAGAGACGGTGGTGGCTCGCACTTGACCACTGTGCCAATGTGTATGGTTTGTATTATCCTATCGTAGATGATATTGCATAATCTTTTTTAAAGATCCTTGTATTGTTTCATTCCCAAACTGTATCCCACATCAATTAAAACAGCATAATACTCACGACTAGAAATTCATTTTTATCTACTCTTTGGTTTCCATCTGTGTCGAACATGTTAAATGCGATGCGGAATCCTGATGCCGGTTCTGGAATGCATACCAAAAAATGATTAATATTAAGGTTCTCAGAGTCAACGTCAAGGGATTTTATTGCAAATAGTCTATTTTTAGCACTTCCAAGTCAAAATGAGATTAGGTAAGCATTTAAAATACTTAAATTAAGGCTTGTGTTCAGCAGCTGAACACAACCCTTCCCCATAAAACACCACTGTGACTGCTTATCATAGTGAACGATCGCAATAATCACCAGCTTGGCAGGCTACTTGGTGATCGCAACTTTTAATGTACCGAGGAGAATGCTGCTGCCCATTCTCTGGATATTCCCTTAGCCGACTCTTACGGCACCCGCGAAGAGTTGGGGTGGTCCTATCTTCAGACCGACCCCACACGGGCGATAATACGCACAAGTTTAGTAAAGAAAGCTGACAATTATTAAGCTATTGTATATTAACTGGTTTGTATTACTTACTTGTTAATATCGATAAGAGAAACAGGTACTCTGTATATGAGATAATACCTGAAACAACGAAACAATTAGTTCTTTAGGGAAATTCTTTGCTAATGAGAGAATTACATTACTCTTCTTGTAGGCCGACGTTGCAGTGAATTCGAAGATGGACGTTAAAAATGTATTTTCACTGTTCTTAGACTAAAATATTGATTTATAAAGACAAATCCGCGGTTGGCAGATACTCGAAACTAATGAACGATTATCAACTCATTTATTTTAATTTCTTAAATTTAAGTTTTTTTCCAATATTCCTATAAAAATAAATTACAAAAATACTATAAAAAAACCTAAACCTAGAGTGCCGCCGGCAGCGGGGCAAGGCCCAAGCTACCGGTGGTTAGGGCTGCAGAGTGAGGAACCTCCACGTGCCGTGTCAAGGAGTACTGCCTTCTGAATCTGACCCTTGATCCAACCGTCTAGCGAGAGCCTCTCGAGGTGTTGGTAGAGGCTCTTCGCTATGAGGCCGTTGGCCGAAACGACTATCGGGACGATAGTCGTTTCGGCGAATTAAACGATTATTATTATTATCTTTTTCTGCCCCATAAATTATGATTGATTTAAAACAACACAAAAAAAAAACAATTTTAATGTGATAATTGACGAGGACAAATCTTTTCGCATTCTGAGCCAAAGGGTTAATCTGTGTTGTTAGAGTGTCATCTTTCATCCACATCCTCCTACTCTCAATCACAATATGCAAATGGTAGGAGGTAAGTAACTACTATTCCCTAAAACTATTCTGTATGCATTACAAAAGTACTAAAACCTTTCCAGACCCCCTAGAATGCGCACCGCGAGAAAACTTGTCATCGTTGTTAGAGTGAGACACACTTAGGTGCTACCATAGTCTTGTCACGGTCTCTCACGAGATAAAGTGTCGAGAAAATTTTGTCGTGATGAGAATGCTACTTGCTAGCCGGACTGGAATCTGTAACCATGAAAACTACAAATACTAAGATGATAATCATTATGAATACCAACCCTGATCTCTCATTTTGCGGAACATCTGTGAAGATCCCTTCTTCAAGGCTGGCGTGTGATCTCTAAGGTATTCGATTTCTTTGGTAGTCAGCACACGTCGCTTTAACCGTGCTGAAATAGGGAAACCGTTCATTGTAGAGACAGGTTATTAAAATTCTAAAAAGCTTGTCGTGTTGTCTTTTATGGGTAAAAGAAAGAAAAATCTAGGTTATTGTAAAAGAGTGAGTCCTTGCAGGAGGTAAAGTCAAGTGTTTTATTGATAAACATAGGTTTACAAGTCAAAATGTTAAGTGATGTTAAGTGTGAAGCCCGTATGGGCCATATTAGGTATGGCGATCTGCAATCGATTAATCAAAACATCGATTATTTAGAATAAATAAATAAACAACTAACACCCAACAATCACATACGTAGATCTTGGGCCTTAAGTAGGAATCCCTGTACCTAGGGACCCAGGGACTACCAGGACAATAGTCCCACCCACAACCCCACATTCAGAACAAGTATTTGAGCTTTTTTTTCTGTGCACAAATACTCGTCCTGTCGCGGGAATCGAACCCACCACCTCCGGGCTATGAGCCGACCTGCTCAACAACCACATTTTGATGTGATTTGGAACACTACGTGTATAATATTATATCTTAATGATTTTTTTTTTTTTTTTTTTTTTTTATATATTTGACTAGGCTAGCGTTTGACCACAATCTCACCTGATGGGAAGTGATGATGCGGTCGAAGGTGTAGCACGCTTGTCTAGTAATAAATACCTATTCACTCTTGACTTGAACAACCCCGGGTTGTATTTTTCAGGAAACACCGACCAGGGCAGGGCATTCCACACTTTCGCAGTTCTTATTAGAAAAGTGTTGTCGAAACGGTTAGTACGTATTGGTGGTATTTCGACCATAAAAGGGTGGCGCTTGGCCGACCGCCTGGTAGTTTTATAATGGAAAGGTGCCGGAGGAATTAGGTCATGCAGTTCTTGTGCACACTCTCCATAGTGCAACCTATAAAAAACCGATAGACTCGCGACTTCACGTCGGTGCGCCAGGCTCTGAAGCCTAGTGTTCACCAAGAAATCGTCACCGATAATCCGTTTAGCACGTCGCTCAATGGAATCCATGATTTACTTAGGTGGCAATTATTATGCTGAAAATTGTATAACTATACTATTAACGCCACATGACAACAATAATAAATTTGTAGATTTAATAACTTTTATAATCGCATTGTGTTCAATTTAATTTTTGTATGCCAGTTTCCGGTGAGATATGCTGAACTATTTTTTTTCTGTCACCTTATTGTACCATATTTCGTGCAAATAAACATGTTCATTTCATTTGTTCATTTCATTTCATTAACATCATTTTTTTAATTTGAGCGAGATATTTTGGGCGATTTGATTTGAGCGATTGTAATAGAGCAAATTAAGTTAATCAAGGTGTATCTACTGAACGAAGTCTCTGAATCCCATGTCAGAGTAAAAACACACCCAAAAGAAACCAGTATCTTTAGCGATATTATGTATTATGTACCATCATTTAATACACCTTACATGTACGTTATACATCATGCGGCACTCTGTGTATGTGTAAAGAAAACATAAACATCATGTCGATGGTTGCATACTTACGCCTCGGCTCCTGCTCCACCACCGACTCGAGGAAGTCCTGGGGCGTCATGTATAACTGTCCTCCATACTCGACGCTTGCGAACTTTATGAACCTGCGTTCCCGTGATGTTAGCTTCACCGATTTCGCCAGTTCATCCGGCTGGAAAGAAGAAAAGGACCAATTTAGTCTATAAATTAATTTATCTCTTAAATAATACCTAGTCCCAATTTATAACGCTAAAAAATGTAACTCCAACCAAACAGTGTAACTCCCTTTATAAATCAAACAGGTAGCCCTGTTCTTCACTGATCTATCTACTACTCAATCGTGGAGATTACAGAGTTATTGTGTATTCAAATAACTTATTTTGTTTTCACAACATTTCTCGAGAAATGTTAAGGCTTATCCAATGCTTATCTTACCATCTAATCAATTCTGTGATGAAGTATCACAGGGATAAAAACTAAAAGATAGCCATTTAGTATTTCACAAGAGAATCTAAAGCATTTAAAAGCATGCCAGTAAATCTCAGATGATATAACTTTGTTTATTACCAAAACAGGGTAACGCTTGCTTTCATTTCAGTGACAACATAGCAAAAGTAAGAGCCACGTTAAGCCTGAATTAAGATTAGAAATAATATAACGCGCCAGATTGCCGGCGGAAAACACTGTTATGCGACAAATTTTAGGCTGGTAGCTAGCTAGCCAGGCAAGCACTAGACAATTAGACAACTCATTCGCTACAACCATGCTACAGTCCTACAGTTTCATCACGATTTTTTCGCACATGGCTGAACAAAAGTAAGTACTACATATTTATACACCACTGTTATGTTTCAATCTTGGTATGCCTACAATAAACACTGAACCGATTAATGTTGTGATCGACTGATAATTACCGCAGCGCAGCCCAATTTTCATGCAGCGTTTGCCCAACATACGATGGTGGATATATATAATCAAACGGGGCAAGTAGGAATTTCTTCTCAAAATAAATAATCATTGGGAATAATATACCCGGAACAGTTTGCTTCGTTCCGCTTAAAATAATAGCTTTTCGGATGGGATTAATGTGACCATCTATGAAGGTTTTTATTGATGGTACTCTGACGAATGTTCTCTTATTTCTAACGACAATTCTTTCCAAAGTGTAGTAGGGTGAGAAAGCGACGCAAATGAACGCCATTTTCTAAACTAACTGGTCACTAAATGATAATTATACAAGTCGTAGGTAACCATGATCATTAGTGTTAACTAAACTACTTGGTTTAGGAAAACTAAAACCCGACTCCGATAATTAAGATAAATCCTATCAAAACAGTAAGGGCCGTATCCGTATTACAGAACGACACTCCCGTATTACGGCCCGTTTGCACTAAAGCTTGACAGCCCTTCAGTTCGCGCTTATTTCTAGGCTAGGACGTACCCAAATATGTTGCAGCAGCAACGTCATAATGGGATAAGTGCACACTTAGTAGCTGTCTAACTTTAGTACAGACAGGCATCAGTTACCGAATAAATAATAGTACAAGTACAAGTTGGAATTTTTATGACGAGATTTCTCTGTACCAAGGGCTTAAATAGTATTATATTTATCTATGCTGATCATTATATTTACGATAATCAAGGAATGTAAGATCGGTAAAACATAACTGCCGAATATTAATTTATAATTAAAACCCCAAGATACTGGTCACCCCAACTGGGAAGCGCGGAAGAATAGCAAACAAAATCGTCTGCCAAAGCGTGTGTGACTATTTTCAGTATTACACTTATTTGTGTGTTCTTTCTATTCTTAGACAAGAATAGAAGAGACTTATGTAAGGAGGAAGTGGCAAGAAATATTATAAGTAGGTATCTTTTCTTTTTTCGGCAGAGGCCGAAGTGTGGCTGAATGACAATTTATGTCAATTTGTTACCCCAATGACGCTAATTTTCCACATAAAAAAATGGGTATTCTATCTGGTTGAATATTATGTAGTTGTTTTAGAAACTGCAAGAACTCTAGCTTAATAAAAATACATACGCCATGATACGTGATGAATCCAGAAAATCTACAAAATTTTTGAACAGACATGCCACCTTACTGCTAGTAACTTAGGACGAATCAACCACTCGACCAAGACAGTAACGCTTTAACGCTTTCGAGTGACATAAAATACGTTTTCACTAAACACTGACATACTCGTTTTATCAATTTATCACTAGGTAGGTATGTCCCTATAACCAAACAATTTATACGCCTCAAATAAAAAGATGTATGCTGGCCGCACCAAATACAAATGCGTCTATGTCTTTGGTTAATTTGTGACATTTTACCCTTAACGGGTAGATTTATAACTCCTTTTAGGGGTGGCACTTGGTGGTTTTATTTATCGCTATATTTGTGAAGGCGGCTATTAAACGAGACGGGTCGCGACAGCTATTTTATTACTAGGATTTATTGATCAGATTAGGTTTTTTGTTCCAGAATGTCCGTTTGGTGAGCTCGGAAGCGAATAGCACTATTGTAAGCATTGTCCATGGCGATATGGCATAGACTTAATAGAGCATAGACGGCTATGGATATGGATGGCACAACTACCCGAGACTGAAAGGATAAAAATAAAGAAATCAATAGCGAGTAATTGTAATATTTTTGTCATTAAAAAATTGTAAGTATAGGTACTTTGTTTGTATATTGCATAATTCAGTTTGTACGTATCTATACCGATACTCCTACAATGTTAGTACATTACCATTTACCATAAAACTATGAGAACTTATTTTACAATATTTGTGAGTACTTGTTGAGTATATATATCATTGATACCTAGTCTTATCCTATCAAAGAAATGAGAGTGCTTTCGAAATTGTTTACAAAGTAGTCAATATATCACTTTTATCAAACGCTGGCCGCTACAGCGGTTTTACATCGATTATACTATTAGTAACAATTAACTTCAATTTAAAACGAGTATATGTGATTTATTTGTAAAACGATTACAAGCTACGTTGCCATTGCCACTGAGATTTTGGAACCAAACATCAATTTTTTTATTTCTTTCATTTACTTTTTATACTAAAAAGATAGATAGATACACCTTTTATTGATACACCACATCACAAAAGAGCCATGATTCAAACAGAATAATAAGTAAATATAATTATGCGACTATTACTCACGAAGTGTGTCGATTTCTCGACCTGGTTTTTTTTTTTTTTTTAAATTTATTTAATTCTTTACAATATTTAAACATGTTTATGAACACGGATTAAACCAAATTAGGTTTGACTTCCGTGTTTTATTCCTCTATTATATAGGTTACTGACCTCCTCCTCCTCTGGTTTCTTCTGGGACCAGGGGGCGTACCGTGAGCTCTTAGCGCGATTCAAAACTGAGCCTATATTGGATCGCTTTGTTTTTTTTGTATGGGGTTTTTGACAAGCGAGCCAGTATAGGCTCTGTTTTGAATCGCGCTAAGAGCTCACAGTACGCTCCCTGGTCGAGAAATCCACACACTATTCGTGAGAAGCAGTCGGGTATAATATTAATTTAAAATTAATCACACTCATGCCAATTTTAATACTAAAAAAGAAGACATATTATCGGTAGAAAAGTATGGTATTATGAGTTTTGTTAATACTTACTCAAATAACATGTAATGTAATATAATGTAGGTACTTCGCCAGATGGATAGTGATGAATTAATAGACTAGACTAGAATTTACGGCGAATACTATCACTAGACTCACTAAAATGAGTATATACCACAGATATAACGACTGTGGATTACACCATATTAAATTGTTTCATCTAAGTGACAAGGTACAGGCAGCTATCACATTGTGAATAACATGTACCTACATAATTTCATACATAAGCACAGAAAAAGTACAGACCTAAATTGGAAACTTGAAACTTACTATAAATTAAATTCCAAATCTATTTGAATTTTTAAGTAATAATATAGTATTACTTTATTGAAAACCAATAGATAATAATGTGCATAACATAGAGCAAAGGGATTGGAAAACAACGGGCGGCCTTATCGCATCAAGCGATTTCTTCCAGGCTACTTTTGAATGGACATGAATAATAATCACAACCGCTTCGCTTCCTATTTTAAATTATTGTAGCAGCATAGACCTACTTGGACAACTTGACATAATCTACTAACTACCTATTTACATATTGATATATTATATTTTTGATTCGTTCTTATTAGTTACAGCATTTTTAATTTTAAATATTCTATAGGAAAATAGCAATACCTTACGTAAAAACTAACAGACCTTTTAATTAGAAATAATTGCTATGCTAAAACTAAACTAAAAAACTAAATTTATGAACTTCATAGAATAAAGTTAAGTTATTTATTTATTTTACAAAACCCACAGGTCTTAAAATTGTGTACAGTTTCACTTACATTTGTAGATCTTAAATCTTAAATCTAATTACGGATATATCTATAATGTTTATTGAATTAAAAATAGAGAGCAGAAAGTATACAAATTTTATATATGTAAGGTAGGTAACATGAAAAGAAGGAAATGAAAGATGTAGGTACGCTTAATACTACACAATAAAATGCAAAAACAGGAATAGAGTAGGTAGGTGGGTAGATACCTAAGTGTAAGTACCCATGTAAATTTCACATAATGCATAATGCATGGTAGCTTCAATCAAATTAGCACACAAAAGTTAGGTTGTAAGACATACTCAATAGTCACTCTTCATTTATTGATGATGTATATAGAATTATTAGGGTATATTAACAAAATATTTTAAATATATACGATGGTTTTTTTAATGTTTTGTATGAACCAGTAGCAGGTAACATTGCTTCAGAAGCTTCAAGATAGATTCTACCGAGTTTCCCAACCAAATTGATGGTTGTACCTTTAACCGTATGTACGATTTTACTAAATCACACATTACGTGTCCGTACCAAGATAATATATCTGTTAAAACTGGTAGCCATTACGGTAGTTAATAGTATAATTTGAGTGTTTTATGACTAAATTGTTTATTTTATTACTGGCAATACATCGCGGCACCTGCAAGTATTTTTGTAGTGTATTTATTAATGCCGGAGTCAGCAAATTATTCTGAGGAGTGTAGGTAGAGGAGTAGGATTTAAAAACAGATTGTGTAGTTGCCATTGCCAATGGATTAATCTGAAAAAAAACCTCGTTACGCTCGGGATTCTACTGTATCATTCGCTCCGCTCTGGATTTAAATCAACTCAAATCCACTACCTAGTGGGGTGCCAGCCTACGCTGCGTCTTCCGGTTCGTGGTCGTCACTCGAGAACCTTTCTTTCCCATCAGCCACTTCAACTTGCTAATTCTAAGAGCTACATCGGTGATTTTAGTTCTCTTGCGGATCATATCTCGCAAGGAAACTCGAGCAAGCTCGTCATAGTTCGTTGCGCGACTTTGAGCCTACTATAATGAGGCCAACAGCAAGAGACCACATCTCAGTGCCATATGTCACCACTGTGGCAACACACACTCTGCGGTGTTTTGGACGAAAAGATAGGTCAAAGCTTCTCGAATGCTGACCAGCCGAGTTGGATTTTTCGTGCGACCCCTTTGTCGAAGTTTGACCTGCCTAATTGGACAGACTGTCCCAGGTAGACATAATCATCGACAACTTCGATAGTACAGTTCCCAATCATTACCGGTATAGGTGGAACATCATGGGATGGGCATTTGACATGATTTTCGTCTTGTCTGTATTCATCTTAAGACCTAGCTGTTGGGAGACTACTGAGGTCGTTGAGCATTGGTGCTAATGTCCTCGAGTGACTCCGGCATTATGACTATATCATTAGCAAAACGCAGGTTAGTGATGTGGTCGCCATTTATGTTGATGCCACATCCTTTTGAGTCAAATAGCTTGAAAACGTCCTCCAATGCGCAATTATTGCCCGTTGGTGCTACTGTATTAGTTAAGTCTTCTGTGCCCTTAAGCCTTACTATATCCACAGTCATGAAATAAAAAATTAATAATTATCGCGTCAAACTGACCACTTCCTCATTTTTGGAAGTTTGTTTAAAAGCGCAAACTTTTTTCCCATACTTTCCTGTTCTGATGCTTATCGTCATAGGATACGCGGCGACGATTACGGAAGCTTTTCAGAGATAAGTTATCTCTAGAATTATTATGATACAATGTAAAGCTTTTCAAGGGGATTGACATTCTAATCAAAACAATATTTTATTGACACTCAAATCATAGCCACATCCCTACAGCTCTTATAGTCTTACACAGAGTTGATTTAAGTAATCCTCTAATATTTTTTTAAATATTAGTGATGATTTTGTTAGACGTTTATAAAATCTACGACAAATTGTTGTCAGTTCAAATTCAGTAACATTTTTTACTATGAATGGAAAACAAGCAGACCGCCCACCTGATGGTAAACGGTCATCAACCACTCTCATATTATTATATCCGCTGAAGTGATAAAGCACTGCTGGCTGACCATGCTATACTAATGAAAACTGATGATGATTAGAATTAGAGAACTAAACTGCATAAATTATAACAGAACTATTGCAACTTTCCCAATATTTTCACGAATATAATATTCTGGTTCAAAATAAAAACTATAGGTACTTTATCATATTCAACTCTAACATGGGGGGAAGCCTATGCATAGCAATGGACCTCTTCCGACTGATGATAATAATGGTGATGAATCAACTCTAGTTGAAGAATTGTAACTCGACAACTTAACCCCGTAAACTTTGCTGTACTATATACCTCTTTAATTTCGTTTCCTCGTATTATTTACAGTATGAATACACAATACTACGCAGCGGAAAAGCGGTCATATTAGCAAAGCTCGACTAGCTCGTTCTTCACCGATCACGGTAAAGCAACGATCGCACTTCGCATCGATTCAACTCAAGTTAATATCACAAGGAAGAGCGTTGAACTTTTTAGGGGATCGTCTACAAACCAGCAAATTTATGCCATCCAGTCCTCGATAAAATATGCCCATTACCTATTTAGTTGCCGTGAAAGCAGCATCAACACTTCCACTTTCATTTATTAGATTTATAGATAAATTGCAGCCAGCGATGCGGCAAGTATCGATAGCACCCGACGGGTCCATTAGGTGGGAACGCCGGAATGGAGGCGCCTCGCAATCTCACTGATACGGATTTAGCATTTATCATACATTTAATGCGCGGAAGACGTTAGATCTTCGGATATGATTCAGGATTCCGCTGTAAATGTAAGGTGCAAAGTGATGATGTATGGGTGAAAATTAGAGAGAGTAAATCACATTGATCCTGAGATCCATATTGGTTGTATTGTTCGGTAGAGTTCCTCCGTGAGAACGTAATTGGCTGCGTTAGTAACACATTTATCACTGTACTAGTATTTAGGACTATAGTTTAGTAACTGACAGATACTATCATTTTATCACGATAACACCATTTGACGTATGTGGCTATACCCACGTCGGCAGCAGATGGATGAGTAGCACCGAAGATCGAGCTCAGTGACTTGCTAGAAAGGCCTATGCCCAACAGATGACTTAATACTATATACCTACTATTGTTATTCTGTTCTCATAAAGGCTGATGGTGATAATGTTACTAAAAGTAGATGAACATTGTAGTTGGTCTTTTACAATTTATTACAATGATTAAAATCAATGTTATCCAATTAGCTAGGTTCACATAGAAGTCATAGCCGTAAGGTCTTTCAAAACTTGATAATTTATTATTATTCAAGATTTACTGTTTCACTTCATACTGAACGCAGGTGCGAAATTTATTTATTACACAGCACGCCTGACAGTATAAATATTATAAATAGCAATAAACGCGTTAATAAAAATTGAGTAAAAATAAAAATTACGAATCAAATGAAACGTGAATCCAAAATGGTTAAAAACGTGGTAATAAAGACCAGTACAATGTAGAGTATTTGTATGAAAATAGTGGCCGAGAACTTCTCGACATGTATTTCTAAACATTTTGTTAGTAAACGTTTCTTTATGACCCCACACTTACAGCATGCATGCGTTGGTTTCATTCACTGAGACTGGAGTTATACGCATGGATTTCCGTAATACTTTTTTATATTGCGATAGTAAGTAACAATGTACATAAACTCCAGGTATACTCATCTATGTTTATAGAACCAGTTTGTTTTGTTTGTAACATGACATTACCTACCACTACCTAAGTAGCTATAGCTCCGAATTAACCTAGAAAATCTAAAACTATATTCTTAAAATATTGGCCTGTAAAAATAAATAATCTGGTAAAAAAAACTTAAAAAAAACTTAACTCTTATTAAATACAATTTGAATTGGACGCTGAAAGTAGTCATTGAGAATAACCACCGTTAATTTGAGTTTAATCTCCCAGGATCTGCAATTTCCCATTGGCCTCAATAGAAGGTGCTAAGACTTGATTCTAGCCCATACTGGACCACCATCAGTGTTAACCAGCACCTTGTTAGTAAGACAAATCTGAGCAACACTTGTACCGGTTCTAAATGGGAACCTTGTAAATGAACTAATTAGTCGGCACATGGTTAACAGCTGGTTTATGGAGTGGTGTAATCAGTAACTACCTTGCAGATCAAATTTGCAGTGATAATATATAATACGCAAACGATTTCTAAACCGCTTTTCTTAGCTGCAACTTATGCAACTTTACAGAAGACGCAAGAGGAACTTAGGTAGATCGAGACGAGATGAGTCATGGTTGATAGTTTTCACGAAAGCTCACATCCTGTCCTAAAATGCCTGAAAATCGTAATGCTAGTGTTCTGAATTCAAATCGAGCAATCTTATCCAATGACCAGCACTCAGCAGATGCCAGAAAACTACGAAATCATCTAACTTTAGTTAGTTTTGACTTAATAACGTATATGCGAAGCACTGTAATTAGTATCTGTAGCAACTAACACGTCATGTGATGGTCCCTTGAGTATATAGACTTTAAAATCAATGTAATCGCTGCCAGAAGGCTACTGATATGGAATGCTCCAAACTCTAGAGGACTTATGTGTATTGTGGGTGCCCTGACAAGAAAATAATGCCAACTGAAAATGCTATCTAATGTGTATCAGTTTGCCCAGCATGAAGAGCAGCAATAAACTGATCTATTGGTGGATATGAAGCCACGAAATCGTCTTATCTCTGGAGGACCCATGTCCAAAATGTCTTAAGTAAAAAAGCAGTACAAGATTATGGATGCTGCATTAAGTAGGAAGCTTAAGCAGCACAGACAAACTAATCTAATGGCGGCCAAAAGGCTACGAAATCGTCTAACCTCTAGAGGACAAAGGAAAATAGAAATTGAAACCACGAAAAACTTTTCAAAAAAATAATTACTTTTAGCAGCAAACCGATCTCGCACTCAACTGATTGAGTTAACATGAGCAAGTTAAAATGAGCTACCTCCATCAAATCGAAACCGAGAAGGGTAAAAGGTATTTTAGGACGCCAATTCTGTATTGTAAATCGTAAAATGTTATGTGCTCTTATGCCAAGTTTAGCATAAACACTGAGGTAATAGCATATCAAAATTCTTTATCGCTTTGCAGTCATTACGTATTAACATAAATTACAGAGCTAGTAGCGGTGGCGTCGCGGCCCGTAAAGTCCGTGAACCAGGCGCCGCCGAATGACGCTGTTACGAAGAGATGGATTTGTGAGAATCGCCCGACGAGTCTATGACTGAGCAGGGATGAACTCTGTCCTACGCTACGCGACGAGTCATCTATACATCGCATTGTATATAACAGAATATAAAAATATTCCAACTTTGATATTGAAAGATGAAAGTAGGATTCAGATGACTAGTGACTGATAAGTCATAAAATCAAATCTACACGAAACCTTAAAATAAATTGAGGACTTTTTAATATTGTACCTAAAAGTTCAGTGGATACACGTAATGAAAACTAATGTTGAGCAAAATTCAATCAGATTTAAATCAAGCTATAATTATAAAATGCTTTGTTCTGAGCAACTGACTGACTGACGGACAACGAACAGCCTTTGATGGGTGACCGCTACAAAAAGTAGTATTTACAACTGAGCGCTACCGTGCTTCGGAGGGCATTTTAAGTCGTTGGTCCCGGCAGTTGTCGTAAGACAATAGTCGTTAAGCCAAGTCAGAAACCTTTGGGCGGCCAGGCTGACCATATGCCTACGCAAAAAGAAGAAGAAGCAGAAGCCGCTGGACGTAGATCCAAACACAGAATTCGCCCTATTTACAATATACTGCTAATATACTAAGTCTATGGTTTCAAATATGTTCCTTTGAATACACAGACTTAGTAAGCAGCATCTAAAACACACAGTTCGTCCCTGCTCAACTTAACCAGTACCACCCATAAATCTACACGGGACAGTTTTAAACACTCGTCCATTGTACAAATATTTGTATCGTATTAGGCGAACACGTCTGGATATGGTTAATGGGGAGCTAGCTTGCGTGATTTACCGCCCGTGTGTCCCCGCTACCTTTGACATGTTTGTGGACGTCGCGGGCAGCATTTTGTTTGACACACGCGGCGTCTGTGTTGCAGTTTGTATTGTATAAACTAGAGGTTCCCCGCGGATTCAACCGCCATTTACCCGTTTTCCCGCAGGAACTTTGCGGGACAAAATGTAGCAGTATGTTGATCTCGGCTCGGTCAACAATCTGTGTGTAAAATTTCAGCTACATCGGTTTTCATGGCTGAAAACCGATGTAGCTGAAATTTTACTTTTTTTTAATTTATTTTTTGGTGTGAAAACCACACAAATATAACCAGCCAAATGCGAGTCGGACTCGCGCACGGAGGGTTCCGTACCATTATCCACCCCCGCCATCTAGTGTTGAGTAGCAGTACTATTTAAAGCAGTGCCATCTATGCAAAAAAAGTCACGTTTGTTGTATGAGAGCCCCCCTTAAATATTTATTTTATTCTGTTTTTTAGTATTTGTTGTTATAGCGGCAACAGAAATACATCATCTGTGAAAATTTTAACTGTCTAACTATCATGGTTCATAGAATAGAAAAGAATAGAATAGAAAATGTTTATTTATAGCCAACATAAGGTACACGTTTAACAGTTGTAGGCTATAAAAATATAATAAGTACTTATATCTACAAAAAAATAAAAAATTCATTCAATTCAATTCAATTCAAAAAGATAAAAAATTCATGATAGTTAGACACTGATAGTTAGGCCTGGTGACAGACAAACTAACAGACAGACAGCGGAGCCTTAGTAATAGAGCCCGTTTTACCCTTTGGGTACGGAACCCTAACAAAACAAACAGACTAATTTTAACTTTTAGGTATTATTATATATTAGTATCCCTACAAATATAAGCCCTTACAGTTTGCGAGTTTGTCTGACTAGTTTGCACCATGGATATAATTATATACAAAAGCGAAGACGTGCTTTAAATGGTAAAAAAGTGAAGAGAACTGGGTTCTCAAAGGATGTTAGTCGTACGATACTCATGCGCTATTTAATTGTTCATCCACTGTTATGGTAATTAAAGCATCGTGTGAGACACGATTTTTCCTTCCCCGAATGTCCAGGCTCTAAGGCTCACGGGAGGATTCGATACCCACGATCAACGGTTCGCAAAGCGACGTAACTATCAACTGAGCCAATTGCATTCAAAATAGGTAAGTACTTATATAATATTTCTGTGCAACAGTGTTCACAATTGACTGACCCAATAAATAACGACAAGTGAAAATTGAACCGCATAAAGAAAACTCGTAATGTTATTTTTAAAATTAAGCTTGTATTAGTCCACATACTCGAACATGCGGATTCAAAGTCGTAAGGGTGCTTTCTATTTAGCCCAGCGATATAGCCGCGCCTCGGGGCCGCAGCGGGTGTTCTTTAGATATATTAAATGACACACGAGGCTAAGATACAGACATTAATACAATATCGTAAATATAGAGATACAATGTGTTTTAAATACAATTGGTCGCCACTGGGTAATATTTTTTATGGCAATTGCGGAACTCTTTACAAGGAGTACCAAACCAAACAAGAGTAGCAGTAGTTTGGAGTAGAGCTCCAAATTACATATTGATTGGATAAAAACAGTGATCGAGTTGACATTTATATCGGAAGTTTAAGACATTGTCAGCAACATGTGTATTGAAAATTACTCGGTCATTTGTACCCGATTTGTTTATTATTATTTCATGTACTTCATGCAACACTTATTGCATAGTTTTCATAGAGACACTTATATTTTTAACTGTTGAGACCCTGGGTCCGTGGGGACCGGGAGCTCATCGCGTTTTCCAAAGTTTATCAGAGCGCCTGGTTGATGCGACGCGTGACCAAAACGCTGGCACTTATTTCGCTCAACGAATCAGCATTGCAATTCAACAAGGCAATGCTGCCAGCATGTTGGGTACGCTACCTACCGGTAGTGGGCTGGAGCATTAGGACTGTCTATAGGCCATCGCGGCTAGTATATATACACTATACAGTCTAAGTGTTCTTTGTAGTAGATAGTGTAGCTAGTTTACTAGTTTTAGTAGTGTAGTAGTTAGTTTAAAGAATAAAGACACATTGCCCGTTAAAAAAATATTTTTAAACATTGTAAACATAAACCTTAATGATTTCACTGGACTCTTGTTTCTGATTCCGTTATTTTCAATAATAAATTGTAAGAACTTAGGTTTCATGCTGTGTTTAAAACCTTAGTACCTAGTGTTGCTGTATTTTGATAAATCTTTACAAGCGTTATACCCAGTGTTCCATTCCAACGGTTCATCTTCAACTAGCTTCACATGTAGTGTATAGTACTAACTTATTAATAAACACTACAATAAAGTATGGACGAATCTGCGCGATTGGACGATCAGCAAGCAAAGCAAGAGGTTTTCTGGCCCTATCAGAGCATAATCTGCACCACTGCACCAGTTGGCACCAGTGGACTGATGATAGGTTAACACTAAAAAATTGAGACAATTGACGAGATTTCTAAGTAGTAGTTGTTTAAGTGGTCTAACAGTAAACAACGATTGTGTTGAAGTGGTTCAAGATTTACGTTAAGGTGGAACGTTACACTAGCGCGGGAAATTCAAATTTTCTTGCGTTCTTTTGCCAATAATAGCTTAATTACTCAACGTGATTACATGAAAACTAATTTTGCGGAAATAAATAGAATGTATCAACAAATTACGATTAAAAGTATCTCCTAGATATCATTGGTTTAGCGACAAATGGCAATAAACAACTTTCTTCTTAGTTTTTCAGTCTATTGCCATTCGTCGCTAAACCAATGATATCTAGGCGATACATTTAATTGTAATTTATTGATACATTATATTTATTTGTGCAGAATTAGTTTTCATGTAATCACGTTGAGTAATTGAGCTATTATTGCATAAGAACGCAAGAAAATTTGAATTTCCCGCGCTAGTGTAACGTTCCACATTAAGTTTTTGAATTTGGAAAAAGGTAGGCTTACTTAAAAAAATCAACGTATGCATCTAGCCTAAAGCACTAGTTTCTAACGTCCATGCCTTCCTTACTGTATGTATGTTGTTGCAATGACGACCCCAGACATCGATAAGCAGATGATAAATCAGGTTTGTTGCAATGCATAGCACTTTGATCTGGAAAGCCGAACACGTCAGCCCATGTAATATGAAGCCGTTAGTGTTACGTAATTATTAATAGAGTATGTATTACTGAATTACTGTTATATTGCAATAATAAGCAGTTTATAAGCATCAAGTAACCTTTTTATTCTAACATGAGGATATGTAAAATTGCTTAAAATTATGATTCTTCTCTCGCCACAGGCAATTTACATGTTCTCCTGATCTTCCTTGGCAGATCTAACAAAGATGACAAAAAAGGTATTTTTAATGCCTATCAAGGTATTTTTGCAGTTCACCATAATTGACTACGGCATGCGACTCAACAAACGACCCATTTGTCTCTTAAGTTTGTTATATAAAAGCGCAATAATTCTGGTAACCATAAAATAAAAGTAACTCATATCCGTAACTATTAACATAAACTTCCTTAAAACGTATAGCGCTTTAGCGCTAAAAGTTACTCTAAGACAAAGATTCGGTGTTTATAGTAACCCTCATCCGTAGAATTCATTTTTTAAGGTTATTCATTGCGTAATAAGGTACATACAGCATTATAGCTAGTGAAATTACTGGGCAAATGAGACTTTATGATCTGACTTCACACAGTCTAGTAATCTTATTACTAGACTATGTGAAGTCTCAGGATAACGTGCGCAGTGCAGTGTCACGCAAAACGATATTGATTTAGAGTTCCGAGTGATACTGCAATCTGTTATGGGCAGCCGTGACGCTTAACATCAGACGAACGTGTAGCTCGTCACGTCATTCATTTACATTTAAAAAAGCAGTTTCGCTTGTAGATTTATTATTATACCTTTATATATTAAAAACTATTCATAATAAGTTTTCAGGAAACATTAAATACGTTTTTAATCAATATAAAACACCTACAACAAATGCAGGAAAATTGCATCCATCAGTAAACAAGTTAGCATAAAATGCAGTAAACAAAGTATAAGTACAATTTGTTCAGTAACCTTGTCCCACTCGTAACAAACAGCTCATTGTTTTACAGTGCTTTAGCGAAATCCTATTTACTTATCTAATTCGCAGAGCAAATTATAAGACAGTGAACAAGCCTCCAGATCTAGCTGTATACTTGTATAGTGCAGGTCAAAATGATGCCTAATTTACCGTTTACGTAAGGTGGGTGGGACTCGCAATATTAATAACAATTATTATAGCCTAGCCCAACCTAAAAGCGGTATGTAGTTATTATCAGCAATGTCTTGATCACGTCACTTCAACTCCTCTAATTTGGTGGACATTATCATTATCATTATCATTTATTTCTTAATAACAGAGTTATAGGTCAATATTTTACTATTTAAAAGTAATAAAATTCACACACATTTTTATAAAACATCATAGGTAGACCTAATTAAAAATAGTACCAGTCAACATTTTTAAGAATAAATTATACTTGAAGTATAATTAGCGATTAATAATTCATCATAATAAAATTCGATATAAATTAATAAAAATATAAAATACAAATTAAAAATGTCAATTTTAAAAATAAGTTATGTCAATTTATCACCTAAGTATTCGTCAACAGAATAATACGCTTTATTTACAAGACATAGTTAGTAGGACAATAGACATAGTTACTGTTTTAGTGTAACAAAAATATTTTTTGTGTTTTAAGGACTGAACTGTGACTGAAAGAGTGAGAAGTCAAACAATTAAGCTTAATTCCGCTAATACAAAGCTATGGTCTTAAAAATTTTGCAAATATTTTATCTGCGGTGTTCATGAAGTGTATAAATTTAAAATAAATTTAGGTTAACTTACTTCACAAAAACAAGCGCGCCATCTCTCGTCATTCAGTAGTATCGGTATTACTACTAATGAATAGATTACCTGTCTAATACAGGTTCTAGAGATGTCGCCACGACTGCTTAGTCGGTAAACACATAGTTTTAAAGATTTTCGCAGACAGCGGACATGTAACCATAGCTCAGTTGGGTGGCGGGGGTAAAAACCCGCTCGTTTTTAAAATTTTAAGGACTACAATTTATCTTTATAGAATTACAAAAAAAAAGCTTGCATTTATTTCCGCAAATAATTACCATCCGGCGCGGCTGCTGAGAAAATGCGTTTGATATCTACAAAAATAATCTATAACATTGTCAAAAGCTCAATGAAAACCGTAAATTGTGATCACTTTGTGCTAGGTAGTTTCAAGATTAAGTTATAGCCGCTTACACTCAGCTTTTTACAAAGTTATTGTAGCTGTCAAACGCATTCTCTCAGCGGTCGGACTTTACACAAAGGATTGATGAACCATGTGTAAATAACTTATCCAGTTCATTTTACGCATTCCCGGAAAGTCAAACATTGCATTGTTTAATTACTAGGACTTGGATTAATAACCTTGTTTGAGAACTAAATCACTCAGATGTCACCACAGCAGACGTGCAGATCTTAAATGAAAATGTATATTTCAGTTTCAAACTCATTACACACTGAACTTTTGACGTTGCAGTTGCTTGTATTCGTAGACTAATTTAGATTTACTTAGCTAACGTCTAAATTATTGAATCATGTGTAATTAAACACTAATTTAGATTTAGCTGGTATAGGTACCTACTTGGTTTTATTTAACAGTCCAAAAATTTCAATGGACCAGTAAAAACATAGATGCTGAAAGCAAGGAATAAAAATTATTGAATTATGTTGCTATGTGGTAAGATTTTTCTGCAGAGTTCGTCTAGGTAGGATTTTCCACCATCGTCCATCACCACCGCTTTGCCAGTTATTCTGCCTCAAAGCAGCAGTGTTCCGGTTTGATATATAGGCACTGTATCTGGTACTGGATCTCACAGTCTAATAGTAATCTTATTACTAGTCTGTGCTGATGTCTTAGGTTGACGTGAGCGTTGCAGTGACTTGCTGTGTGTGGTATCACGTGAAACTTTAGTTCCGAGTGACACTGCCACTGTTATGGGCCGTGACGCTTAACATCAGGCGAACGACAAGCTCGTCACGTCTATTTACATAAAAACATGTTCACTAAAAAACTATAAGAAACTATACAACCATTGTTGGGATGAAGCTTAGGTAATTGATAGAGACATCGTCCCTTTCACCTTCAATTAATCGTAAGCTGAAGCGATTCTTTCCATAATGGTGATTTACTGCCGCCCACATTTCGGTCAAATTACTTAAACTACCTGTTATGTTACAACACAGGGAATCAAGACAGTGGGCTATCAAATGTTGCGTCATTAAATGAATGATCGATAAATCAATGTAGGAACATAGGAAGTAAATTTGAAGTATAAAATTCCTTCGATACGTGAGATTAAAGCAGCGGGATGTGTTGAGTATGCATTACTAACTACCCAGAGTGCTACGCTAGGCCCAGTTTTTTAATAGCGCTAATACAGTCTGTGGTCTGTTGTGACTGTGAACTTAGTTCATCTAGTTCACTAGATACATTAATTTGCACTACTCTAGCTGAAATCAATGTATTTGATAAAAGGTATTTAAACATGGTTTGAAATCAACATAAAAGTAGAATTATTGTTGAATTGAACACTCAGTAAAAACTGCGCAAGATCACCTGAGCTATAACACTGTAAGAACGGGTACTGTGTCACGAATGTCCAATTTTGAAAATGGAACTTATGAATGCACACGCACATGAGGGTATCGAGGTGACTAACCAATCAAAATTCCTGCATTGTATTGCTCGCGCCTCCTGCCATAAAGTCTATCCGCTACGAGTAAGTGTCAAAGCTAAAAAGATCTTATTGTGGATAGTAACATGAAATAAAACTGTAAAAGGTTAAATGACTATTATAAAAACCTAGAAATTACTCTTAAAGATAGCAACCGAGTGAGACATTCAAAATCAAATTGCAGCATTAAAGAGTACTAACTAAAACTCCTGTGGAATCCCAAGCCTACGACAATATGAACCGACAATTCAAATAACAATTCGAACAGGATGAAGAAGGATGTTTGTCCGCACGACCTCACCTTTTTGAGTGAATAAGACTTCAACATAGTAACTGTTTATGATGATAAAGCATTTCGAATTGAATCCCTCGCCATCACGGTCATAAGAGTTGTGAGACGTCAGGAGTAACGGACGAGGACCACGGGTGGTCAATTAACAGTAACGCCTAGCTAGTGACTGTGGCAGATAAACAACTTGTTATCCTTTGCTAGAATGAATACGTCATGACTGGTGTTTATTATTTTGATCACTCAGTTTACTTCATAATATTTGAATATTATATCCTTATGTAATTTATTTGTACTCGAATTTTGCATTGAGTTTGCAGCAGTGTTTTATTATAGAGAAGGTTGATAGAAGTGGATTGAATTGTGATTTTAGACAGATGTCTGAGATAACAGACCCATCAAATAAAAAAGCAACATCTGTTATTAATGATATATCTAAGCCATCAAAAATTACATGCACCAAAATATTTCTAATCTAGACTTGGACAACCTGTCTACATAACTTAAAAAATCGTGATGTGGTCAGTGAAGTGTGAAGAGGGGATCCTCAAAAAACCTAAAGAGTGCCACACAATGCTACAGGCTTAAATATCCTATCCGTCACCCATTACAGTAATCTCAAGTATAATCGAGTGGTTAATCAACTCGTTGTTTGTCATTCCACTCTCTCGGTTAGTCAAAGTTTACAAAGAAAATCAGTTAATTACCGATGCCAAAGATAAAGTTCACGGTGTCGCTTTAGTTATAAACAGTTGTTCATCTTCAAACAAAGGACCTGAAAACCCAATTTTCTTCTTTTTCGTCTTCAACAGCCTGAAGACGTCCACTGCTGAGCTTAAGCCTCCCCTAGAAAGCGACACTTTGAGCGGCTGCTCGCCTCCTGCATCCATCGGCTCCCCGCGGCCTTCACCAGATCGTCCGTCTACCGAGTGGGGGCCGGCCTACGCTGCGTCTTCTGCAGAGTAAAATAAAAGATATTTTACCCGCTTTACATTACCATGATACAAGGTTAATGTTAAAAATGATCTAGTTAAGATACTGTACCTACGTGTATATAGCCGTTAGGTTAGTATGGTTGATAAAGTACCTGCCAGACAAACGTACTTTCACTTTAGTTAAAGGGTGACATTATCAGTTGAGAAAGATAAGCCTCGGATGGTCTGATGATGATGACGCCAAATTTCTCACGAATTATAATTATTAACGTTGACTTCATTTCCTGTTTCAATTAATCTAGATAAAAAATATGTGACGACAGCGGTTATGAAATAGGTCATTCTATCAGATTCATTCAATTATAAGTACTTATATTTAAACGTACATTTATCTAATCTTATGTTTTGCTACTTTAAACTCAAAGCTAGAAAAATAAGACGTCGCGGGGACGAATATCTTCGCAAAACTATAAGCAAACTTAAAGTCCCACGAAACCCTAAGAATCACACGTTTCCGAACGGTCGTCGTGTTCACGGCTCAATCCTGGCGCCTGCAACATCAGCACCTCTGCTCGCCTCCCACGCGCCGAGTGTGATGGTATCATGCGAGTTACGAGCTCGATCGCCGTGTCGCACCGTATTAACTATGTATGGAAAGACGCGAGAGCAGCTGAAGCGATGCGGTAAAAACATTACAAAATGTGTACAGCAGCATGTGACATTATTATGTGATCATCCATCATTCATCACAGTTAACCCGAAATATCAAAAATTATTCGTCTAAGTCTTTGATTAATTGTTAATCGCAATCCTATCCTCTTAACCTTTTAGCACGACTGTAGATTTAGATTACGTAAGTGACTAAACATGAGGTCAAAAGTAAGCAAGATTATTGTGGAATTCTACAGAACCTGAAACAGAAAAATGGCACATCCATTTCAGTGTTAGGTAGGTATATCTGCGTCTCGATAGTCGAAGTGAGACATTCGTGTAGGAATGGTTGAATATTAGGCGTGCTACAAGATTTTACTTGGTTGAAAGGAAATGTCTACGATATTCATACATTTTGTGCTAAATGGTTTGGTAATTTCAGTTACGTAAAGGTATGTGTTGGCACTTGCTTTTAAAGGTGTTCGGATTAAACTTCAAATAGTAAAAACCAATGGAATCTCTACCTAAAGAATTATCAAATATCAACTTACCACTTTTTCTCCAAGGACGAACAAAAAACACTAAGCCTGGGAGCAACTAATAACACGCACACGTATTAGATATATCAGGAACTTTATTGATGTGATTAAATATAATCTAGACTTAACAATATAGCCTAAACCGTCTACAACATAGAATTACTATATACCTATGTATTATCATAATAGGGTCTCTACTCTACGCCCATAATATATGAACACCAAGTGATCCACGATTTGACACGTTCCCGGGCCCTGTCGTCTAGTTCCGGTGACAAGAACACGATCAGAACAACTTACGATGGACTGGAGCAGTAAATATCCGAGTTGCCGTGGTATTAAGATAAGAGAGTGTGGAAGTGAGCTTTTGGGTTTATAGGTATAGGTTTTGGTGGAGTTTGGATGGTTGGGAAGCTACCTTACGAATCACGTTTTTTTCATAATAAATTTAATATTATAATAGCGAATAGTACTGCCACTTTACACCTGGGTTGGGAACAGGAATAAAGAATATAATAGAAATCATTTATTCAACACCGGCTAATCAAATTGTTTTACAAAGTCCTTGACAGTAAGTGTTGAATAGGCGTTCGGCTTAGAATATTGCTGAATATCACGAACATCCAGCGCTGGTTTTCACCCTAAAGCGGAGACGAAGCGAGGCGAGCGAGTACACTATTAACGAGCGAGCGAGCGAGCGAGCGAGTGTACTATTGTACCTAGAAATGTTAATTTTTTTTGGAACAGGCTTAATTACTTATTATTATAAACTTCACCATGTATTTGTATATCTACAATCATGACAAAATACCCTTATTCACTTCGATGTGCACGACCAATTTATCACATAACACTCGAACTGAATTGTGGCTTTATTGTTGCAAATCCTTCTGATATTATGCCCGAATCATATAAAATAAACAGTTTTCATTGCAATGGGCGTAGGCAGAAACCATCGAGTCAAACAATTCTGGAAAACCATATCACAATGAGAAACGAAGAATTATCTTTTGGGTGATGTTGGAGATACCGGAGCTTTCGCTGCGACAAAATACTAAAGTAAACCAAATTGTTTGCTATGTTTTAGGTCGCATCAACCGAGCGGAAGGTGATAATGATAAAGCGAACGGCGCTTAGGCTTCATTAACTTACAACTACGAGCGTCAAAGTGCTTATGTGTTAGGGCAAGAGCATAAAGGAATAGGGATTTTACTTCAATATTACTTATGGACTACTACACTTATGAACATCAGATAATGCCACATAATAAATAGAAGATTGTTGCTCGAGTGACTGAAGTTTGGTACCTTTAGCCCGCATTAACTTTAGCGACGGCTGAGGTCTAATAACACGAGTGCTATTATTAAATGCCTGCTGCCAGGCAGACAGACAAAAATACAAACGGTCACATAAATATTAACCTAAAAGGTCTACAAACTGATCGAATAGAGTTCCATTTTCCTAACACGGGTAAAGACATATTCCTTTCTCGAATGCAAGTAGTAATAATAGCAATGTAGGCAACTCCTCGAAATAAGAGCAGGCGGATAACAGAAAAACGAGGTATTAAAACACTCTCGCACAGCGAAGATGCACCAACCTGTGCAAACCTTTAATCTACATTAAAGCACGAGGCACACGGAACCGAAGCGGACGCTTCGCTATTTACATTCATGGAAATGGCATATCAGAGCGGCGTGGGGTTATCATCTGCCCCCTTTAAGATGTAAGAAATGGCGCGCCATTGAAACGGTACCTTAACTCCTTGAGATAGGGGGTCCTGTATATTAAGTAGTTGAATTACTACGGAAACCACCGTGGTTCTTATATGAAAATAAGACAGGTTGACATCGAGTCTGATGCTGGGATTAAAAAGGCTAATTTAATGCAATTAGGCACCAACAGTTCCTACATCTACAATTTTGCATTCAAACGTTTCCTAGTATATTTTGTTTGATCGAGTTAATGAAGCAAAGTACCATAAAATAAAAGAAATAGTAAATATTTAAATGAATTCGTGTTAGCTAGTGTTAAGTTGTGAACCGTGTTTGCCATACTAATTACAAGGGGCGTACCGTGAGCTCTTAGTGCGATTCAAAACAGAGCCTATATTGGATCGTTTTGTTTTTTTTTGTATGGTGTTAAATGGAAGTGAACTTTTCAGCCAAATTGGTGTCTATATTGAAGTTAAAATAGTGCTTAAAATGTAACTCTAGGACTAGGATAACAGATACTACAAGATACAAGAAGTGTATCTGCAAATTACCTACTTACCAAAATTGCCAACAACTCAATGCTCTTACAAGTTAAAATAGGTAGTTTAGTTATTCGCCTTCAGGCGACTTAAATATTCAGACATCAGTAGCCATGTATCTACACGAGGGTTATATTTTAGCATTGTAATAACGAGAAAACATCCTAATATAGGAATATAAACAGTTATGAAAAAGTTTCAAAACTTTGACTTATAAATTAACCATAATAGCTTTTTCATAAATAAACACAGAAGTAGGGGACACTAAGATTTCAAGGAAGTTTACATTATAATATTACAGGGAAGTGGGAAGAATTGTTTTCTCGAGCTACATTATCGTAAGTTGGTTTCAACTTTCACTGATAAATGGGTAGCATCCTTAGTAGTTGCGTTGCTTTCAGCAACACTTTCTTTGTTTATAACTTATTATATTTCTTTGCTGTCTGACTACAAGGAATCATTTTTCGCTCACGTCGGATAAAGAATTTAGGGATCTCGTTTATTCAAGCTTAGTAAGAACAAAAGATACCTAATAAAAACAGAACCACTTATCGTAAACAAATAGCATCACTGGCTGGTTGGACATGAGTTACAGAACACTCTGTAATAGGTACACGTCTTACGTCTTAATGACACCAAAAATAGTTATTAATAAACATTTATTTATTACTGCAATAAACCAAAAGACAATATTAGAATATGTCAGCACCGTGGATGTCTCAATAACTCTCAAATGATTGTGACTGTAACTCATGGTTTTGTAACTGATGTATCCATTCGATACACTAGTTGCTGCCAGTATTTAATTTCAAATGCATTAAATAATTGTAATTTTGGATCGAGTAAACAATTCAATATTAAAATATTTAAAACTATAAATTCAAGTTTTGAGTCATAAGATTGTTGAGACGACCACACCACACACAGGTAAGTCAAAGGGTGGGTTTTTTGATCCGTAGTTAAGGTAACCAATGGTTAAAAACTCTAACAAATTCTAACCAATGGTCAAAATTTGTGAGGGTTTTTAACCATTGGTTACCTTAACTACGGATCAAAAAACCAACCCTAAGTTTGGTTTGGCGGTACGGATAAGAAAGCGGTGCTCAAAGATTTATCGATATAGGTACTCCAACCCTACTTTATAATAACCGTCAATCGATCACGCACAGAACTAGAACAAGGCGGCAAAAAGAGCGAAATTACACGCTAGGGGCGTCGTTTTACACCGATGTTTATCGATAATATCGATTGTCAATAAATCGATAACCACTAGTGGTCAATTAGCGAGAGTATATCGCAAAACGTCTCAATTAGAGACCTCTGTGTATGGTCCTGGTCAGAAGACACGTATGGTAGTAAATTACAAAGTCTCAAGTTGATATATGGGACGAGTCAAGAAGTTTTTGTGTAGTTTTCCCGCCACTTTTGTATAAAATGCAGTTTTGAGGAATAAAACAGTGTAAATTAAAATAAAAAGACATAATAATAAAAAAAAAAAAAATAATAATAATTATTATTATTTGTTTAGTTGGTTATAGGGAAATCATTTGACCGCTGTCTTGCCTGCCTAACTAACGGAATTAAACACAGAATGCCCATTTATAAGTAAGTATATACTTACTTGTATCTTGGTGACTTGTCATTAATAAATTAAGCTTTTTGGTTGTAATGACATAAATCGTATTTTAATTAAGGCAACAGATTGGTTGATATTTATTTTTAGTAGGTATATTAAAATAAAAGCTATTATCTAAAAAAAAATAAAGCTATGTATGACGCATTTTTTATGTAGTATTCAAAGGTATTCTTTCCCAGATTGAATTATTTTGCTCCCACTGCACAGAGCCTCGACCGTAACAAGATTCACGCCTACGTCGCACTTACGACATTTCAATATCGAATATCGATAGAACAATTTATGTAAGTATATCTCTATTAGAATACCAACGCTTGATCGTAACGATGCTATAACGTCAATTTACTTTACTTTAATTTACTATTTTGACTTATTGTACATGAATTGGAATTTCAAACATTCATTTGAAATTAATAATTTCAGCTTGCGGCTCTGAACGCGTGGTATCAGAATAAATGTAATAAAGAAGAAGTATTGGTCGTACATCTAATAAAAAGCTATTATTTGTATTACAAACCTTTCATCAAATACGTAATAGTACACGTAAGTGTGTTCCTCCACAGGCGGAAGCGGGGGGTAGTTGCAGAATAAAACCTATAACAATTTGGGTAGAGGTAAGAAAATGATACTGAACCGATTCAGAAATTCTTTCTCTGATAAAAAGCTCGGAATCGGTTCAGTGGTTCTAGAGATGCAACCATGCAGACAGAACATATTTTACTATTTATAAAATGTAGATAGATAAGTATGCGACATCAGTAGGTACCTAGTAGGTACTGATGTGGCGTACTTATCTATCGTACTACCTACACCCATGTCTAAGGTACATAGTACTACATAGTTATAATAATAAACACGGTACAATTATATTTATATTTATTATATTCGTCATTTAGTGTTTTTGTATAGTTATAAAATTGTAAATAAAACGCATGATCAGTTACAATTGAAACTAAATTACGTATGACAAAAGACTCTATGCTCTTCAAATAGCTACTCTTTTTTAAATCACATACATTACGTGGAGCTTCTACTGACAAAATGGTAACAAGCTAGTAAGTCCAGACATATAATATAACACATAAAAGCATACAAACGACAATATTATACAGAGATGGTAGTGGAACGTTGATGACATTGACACCGCCGCGGGCGCAGGTGATTATCATAATAGAAACAATAATAGTGAAAGTAATCTGATGAAGAACAGAAAATCCGTTGACTGGTCTAATGTTTTAATTTACAACTCACCCACAACCAAAAATATTACGAGATAAGGTGGCGATCATTTAATCATAGGATAACAATGTTTACGGTTACTTAGTTATTCTCTTTCAAAAACAGATTAACTTAAAATAGCAAGGATTTATTTTTAGTGAAACAGAACATAATTTGTTAATGGTGTTCATAATCAGACTGAAGATATTCAATTGTCCAATGCTGAAAAAAAAGCCACACACATTAAATCATGAAATAACACACAGATTAAATCTTTCTAGGAAACCTTAATATCTAATCAACGTATGACTAAGTCAATATTGCATATAAACCACGTATAGTATTGATTGTAGAATGTGGACTGTGGTGGCCAGCTTCGCACCATAGCTATTCACTGTCTTCGTCTTCCCTGTTATTACCATCCCGTGGTGTGGAAAACGATTCGATTAGCTGTCGGCCCGCCATTATTATCACGTCCCCAGATATGATGCATGACTACAGACCACAGACCGGAGTGTCGCCAGAACCTGGTATAATATTTATTATATTTATAGGCCGCGGTTATTGAGACTTCATTAATGAAATAAATAGTCGATCTTTGAATGATTTAGAAATAAGAAAGTTTGGTCACGGTGAATTAATGTGCTGTGAAGAACTCGCCACGCTTGAATTGTCAACTTCTTGATTGTTTTTATAGAATTTACCTAGAATCCAGAAAATACAACTAAAATCAATGATTGCACTGTATTTTCCGTCACACATTGTTTGAATTTTAAAAATGTATGAGATAAAAACCCGAATAGAAAAAAAGCAACCACACAAACCACTAAAACAAATGCACATGACGTAGGTACAGCGATTGCGAGTGTCTTCTATAATATAATTTCATGATTCCACATCAACATAAAAATATGAAAATCAAAAATCAATGAGTCTCATGAATTCTATATCGTTGATCATATCGATATAATCCAATGAAACAGTTGGAAATTTAAATAAAATCACATCTAAATTCAAACGACTACACTTGTACATCGGATTGTATTGTATGAAAAGAAAACAAGACCACGGTGTGTTATAATAACACTATCGTCTGGACGCAACGGGAGTTGAAATCAACAGAGCAGTAATAAAGACGTAGGTAAGTTCCATACATCGATACGCTAAGACATTAAATTTATCGATATATCTACAATTCTACCCACCACAGAGCAAGAAAAAATGACACCTCGCACCCCGATAGAGACCAAATTCTATATGAATTTCGTGCCGAACATGTAAGCGCGTACTACAAGACTCTTTATTTATTTTATTTGTCATAGTCGATTGTTTGTTTGTGTAAATTAATAGATGTCTTATCAGAATCGCACACTAATGTCCAGAAATAACATTATAATCATCTGCACAGGCAAATAAGGTAAATTATTCTAAAACGTGACCCACTTGAATTATATGGAAAGTTTTGAGCAGGGCGCCTCTATCTGGGGTGCGAAGCATAATTTTTTTTCTGCTCTGTGCTTCACACTAATACTGTGTACCTATACCTAAATGCGAAACTGCGTGTGAATGTGTTTGTTCTCTCTTCAAGTATAGAAATGTTATTTTGCATTGCTGAAACTTTGCCTGAATCAAATAAATAAGTTTTTGCTGTAAATAAGACATTTTTTTATTGTCTTATTATATAAAGATCGACGTTTTGTTTAAATACCTAATTTACGTACCTGATATGTTCATGGAACATCGTACGTTTCATCACATGAGGTTCTAGAAACTACGGAGAAAAAAGAATAATGGATCTAAAAATCACAAGTCCAAACAACTTTATCGATATCGATAAAATGCAGGTATCCCTAGGGGATGCATACAAGGGCACGGCCATAACGGAACATAAAGTGCTATATGATAGCTTTATTATTTTATTAAAATGTAAATTGCTGACAAGTGAAGTGACGCACCAAGGGCCTGATAGGTCCTAGTGAGGTGTGAGATTTATCGAAGAGCATTTTATTACCAATGAAAGATCCTGTATTTTTATTTTTTACCATTATAAATAGAGATAACAACAGACTCCAAGGATCTTTATTTTAATTTGCTAAGATTTTTTACTATTACATTTTGGTAGGTAAGTACTAGAGGTACGAGGACGAGGACGACATTGAATAAGATTAAGCTTTAAAAGAAGCATACAGCAATTAGTATTTTCTGTTAGATCATCCGAAATAGGTCCGCCCAATACCATTATAGATTTAATAGGATATTTACTTCCTCATATAGATCCTATCTCGATAGTATGGTTCTACAGAATATTTTCTTTCTCAGTGAATCCACCACACAGATCTAAATAGATACTGAATTATCATTTTCATAAATATTCACGTTGGAAACAATTTTAAAGCAACCAGTAAGAATTCCGCAATAGTTTCAAAACTTTCAATCCACATCCACATTATCCTGGCTGCAGAGATTCTTGTAATAATCTTGTTTCCCCGAATCCCATAAACGCTTAATACACGTTCCAGACATGGTTTTATTAACGGTATAATATTTATCATATACTTAGTATGTATTAACTACTTACATGACCACACACTCACAGGCACACTTGGTATAGCCCACATGTTTGTAGCAAAACAATTTATTACAGTAGTATAACCATACATATGCATTACACAATAAAGTAATTGACAAATATTTGGGTTTTGAGTCCGTTCAGGCATCGTGACAATGTACGAATTTGGAAAACAAATCTCCTCTAAACTCTTCTTCCCTTATCAAAACAAAAAATGGAAATATTTGAAGATCCATTAATAGATCGAGCGCTTTAGCTAAAACAACAGACAATACAGAAGAGAAATAAAAATATGTATCAATCCAGTCCCTTCTGGTATCTTATTCATACTCTGCTGTCTTCACACTGTGGCTGCACGTAGGCAAGTGATGGCTTAATTCGATACAGGATTACAGCTATTCTAATAAATCAACACAAAACAACATTTTGGCCAGGAAGTGTCTGGTTCTACTCCCTTGACTTTGTGCGGGTTTGGTTTATAGGTTTGTTTTAAAGTAGGTTAAGAGACTGCATATTGTTCTTGTCAAATAAACAAAATAATGACATGGAAATTGAAATATTTAGCCGAAAATATGATTTCGCAATTTCGTATGACGGTATGTGTACTCAGCAATCAATCTAAAATACTAAAGGTAAGTAAGCGATGATATGTTTTTAGACAGGCATTTCAGACAGAATTGACAGGCATTATTTCGAGTATCATTCCATGTAACGCCCAAGAAATCATAAGCTGTCTAGACCTGTAGCTTTGTCTTTCCCGGTACCCCGAACTCGCTCTGATTAAGTCAGTTGCTAATTAGCTGTCCGAGAGAACCTATAATTACGACCCCAACAAACAAATGGCGCTTTTCTTCTTATTGTGCAAAATTTAATGAGCTTTATCTCTGAAGGTTTTAATGTCAGAATCCAATGGTTCAAACATTTAGTTTCACCAATCGCCGCTGCTAAGGTAATATGGTCGGAGTTGTATATCATTAAACGATGACGTTTGGAGGCCGAGGAGGCGGACAGGACCACACAGGGCCCGATGAGATCACAGCTCTGCTAATTAAGAAGTTAGGGAGGTAAATCATCTAACTAGATTTACATCTCTACACCTAGGTGGTAAGACTTTTCTGCAAAGTTCGTCTAGGTAGGTACCACCGCTTTGCCAGTTATTCTGCTGCCAAGCAGTAGTGTGCAAACACTACTGTGTTCCGGTTTGAAGGGCATTGTAGCTAGTGAAATTACGGGGCAAATGAGACTTAAGAACTGATCTCACAGTCTAGAAATCTTTTTTAGACTGTGTGATGTCTCAGGATGGCGTGCGCAGTGCGCAGTGCCACGCGAAACTTTAATTTAGAGTTCCGAGTGACACTGCAATCTGTTATGGGCGGCCGTGACGCTTAACACCAGGCGAGCGACTAGCTCGTCACGTCATTCAATTACATAAAAAAAAAATACTGTAACAAAAGTTAATAATATTAATATCCCTACTTCCCTACTGATACATAGCAGCGAAACGTTGTGTTTGGTTGTATGGTCGTTTGTTTGTGTGACCTTTACTCAAATTCGGCTGAACGGATTTGAATGAGGTTTGCACATGGAGTGCTTACACTACCGAGATTGGCAAATGGCATAGAGATGAGTTTTACAACCAATTGTGGCCTCTAGTAATACTTATACATAAACCGCCTTACTTATACACGCTACTTAGTTATATTTGATCAATGCCCTGTCTTGTTTTCGCTCATGATATTAATAATTTCATGTCGGCGAGAAGTTAACAGATATTTTAAGCATTTATTAAAATCTAACATGTAAGGCTGATAAAGTTTTTCACCCTGGTGTGGTTACATATCAAGCGAGTGATACTATTCGACAGAAATATCATCATAATTTTAAGTAATTTCGCACCTATTGGCTTTTTAGTTAATAGTCCACGAACATACCTAAGCTCCTAACTGATGTTTTTATTTTGGCAAAATCAACTACCTACTTCATAACCCAAAAAAGAACACAATAACGCAAAAATGATATGCTGACTTGTCTACCTAACCTACCAGACGTATATTACGCATATAAAAGGAATTTTGCACCATTTTAGTGAGTTACTTCCTAAGGAGAGACTAACAGCACCAATAAACTTATTATTTTGTTTTAAAATCTATAGGGGAAAGTTCTGATATGAAGCACTTTTTTTATTCGGTGTATTTTCAATATAAATCCCCACCGACTTCTGTTGAGGATCTATTAAGGAGGGTACAACAATATGAATAGGTTACACGCATGCAATGAATCAGCCCCTTATTGAATGAGTGCAAAGTTTTGCGTCACCGGCCTTGAATGGTCCCAATAAAATATTTGGCGCGATATAAATTTCAATCAGACCGCACAGTGTTAGCGGTTACTTAATGTTGTCAATGCATATTTAACGATGGCCGTAAAGCACAATGAACTGGTCAATGATGTGAATTTATAGCTTGGTAGAGTCACGTGTGCAGTGAGTGAGGTAATAGGAACTATCAATATACTTCTATATATACTAAGCAATAATGGACTGTACAAAATGTGGCAATGGCATTTTTTAACAATGAAACAAATGCGGTAGAACTAAAGACAATGATCCTAAAAATCCTATGTAATAAAACTAGCTTATGCCCACGGCTTCGCCCGCGTGCGCTATCCCTAAGGAACAGTTTATTTTTCCATAATAAAACTTCAAGATTCAAAATTTCAAGATTTTAGCTTCAGCGGTTTAGGCTGTGCGAGCGTCTTACGATGGGACCTTCATGTCATGTATTTTTCCCCGTTTAAAGGATGAAATTCAAAAATTGCCAAGACCCATATGTATTGATTTTGTAGGTTCTATAAACATTCGAAATTTCAGTATGATACGGTCAAATATGTTAAAATTTCCATACAAACTTGAACTAATTATTTCACCCCCTTAAAGGTTGAACTTCAAAACATTAAAAAATAGGTACCGATTCTTTTATTTTTATACTTGTTTGTATGTACTAAGTTTCAAAACGATACGTCACCAAATGTAGGTTTTTCATACAAACATTTTTGATCCTTTCCAGCCACTCAGGGGTTGAATTTTCAAAAATCCTTTCTTAGCACGCGCCTTCGTCATAAAAGAAGGCACCCTCCAAAATTCAAGTATCTACGTCCAGCGGTTTGGGGCTTGGGCGGGGAATACGTTGTCTGTCACCTAATCAGGACAAAGCTTTTTATATAATATATAAGAAGATAAGTTAAAGGTTAGAAGTGGATGATGAAAGCACTATTTAAAATATAAAAGAGCACCATTTTACCAATTTTAAATCGAAGGTGTTAGCACAGTGGACAGGGCACTGCTACCATGTGTATTAAAACTTTGTGTGTAAAGCAAAACGCAAGCGTATAAAATGTGTGTGAAGTGTGTATATCGTGGGACGTAAATGGTAAATGAAAAAGAACGCGATCAGACAGATTTAGTGTCAAATAGTTTACGGCTTGTTACGTCAACTAACGCCCGCGTATGTAAATAAACTTTTGATGGAAGTATTCGACGGGCATACAGTATACAGCTTTAGTATTAATGTGACAGTTCAATAAAACCCGGTTTAAATACAACGGCGGCAGTTTAAGAGATGTGAAACCAGTGTCTATCATTTCCTATTTTATTAGCTTTTGAAATGCTTTTGAAGCATCGGGTAACAAATGCTAAAGACTTAAAATGTTGAAACTCTCAAGGAGTCTTTTTTATATAGCTGCTGCGGTTGGGAGTCTCACGACGACTTCGACGAGGATTCCTATGGATTCACTATAAAAATTTAAAAGAAAATTAAAGCTACCAAAAATTGTTGTCACAAAAGTTTGCATAGTAGAAAAAAAGATGTCTAATCAACATACATGCTTAGACCTAAGTTTTGCTCTCAACTTACTTAGATTATACAAAATAATCGTTTCATATTATTTCCATATTATTTCAGCCCGCTAATATTAACTAATAATAAAATGTACTTTATTACCATTTACGGTTTTGAGCCAAATTAATAAATATCGCATCTATACAAGAGTCGTAAACCAACTCCCAACCATAAACAACTCAAAACTAACATATCGAACCATCCGCCACCCAAAAAGAATTCATTGAACAAATTGATTAAAATATACGAGTCGAGAACAACCCGAACAACGCACGCAAATCATAATCATACAAAATTAGCTCCATGGTCCTCATTAACGAAACGCTGTACTGCCTCAGGGTAAACACTTCATTTGAATTTGCCCATTATGTTTTTGTTAGCGTCTTTTAAATTGTATCAAAACTACTAGGAGACAAAAAATGTGATGCAAGATAGTTTGGCTATTGTTGTGCAAAAATGGTAAACGTCATGTTATGTACTGTAGACGATGTCCCACGCTTTACCTAATGAATCAATAGATATAATATAAAATAATATATAATGTATACGCCAGAAGCATTTAATTGTTACGTCATAACGTTTTCATGACAAATCTTCGTAGTCCATAGCTTGCTTTTTCATAGGGGTTATAATATTTTACAATACAGCATAGAATAAATATAATTATACTTGTATAGAATAGGTTTAGCTTTAGAGTTATTCTTAGTTGTTTATTTTGAATGCTTTTAATAAATTTTTATTTTAATAAAAACACATTTTTTGAAGCCTTTTAAGAAGCAATTACATGAGTAATGCTAATGGTCGACGATGCTGTCATTGCATTAGTGTAATGAATAGGCTTATTGTTCTTTAATACTCTGATATTATTGTTTCAACTAGATATCTCTATGGTAAATGGTAACATGGAGATATCTAATGCGTATAAGAAAACCGCCGATTACATTGCAATAGGGAGTCTGTTCTTACCCAATTATAATTTATCATGATTCGAACAAAGGACAACGAAATTTGTCTTACGACCCAAAATAAAAAACGAAGCGTTTATTGCACAGTAATATACAGTGTAGGTACCTATAGGTGAAGTGATCAGTCAACATCAATTTTCACTGATAAAGTCATCAAGTTACAAATTAGGGGTTCCAACAAATCGTACCTGCAATAATTATGCTAAGCAGGCGCACTGAACAAACAACGAATAATGAAGTGGTTTACAAAAAATCCGGTAATGATATGGTGGGACCACCTGTTATTTCTAGAGATGCATAATGTTGCTTCGTATTTTATTTTACAGCAATCGGCATTTCATATTTGTTGCAATACCGCATACGCATAAAACTGTATGATGCGATACATTTTTAAAACATGTACGTTGGAAAATTTCAAACCAACTACTTAAGGTTAAACGTTTCCCATACAAACTTTGCTTGACTTAGATTCAGTTCCTGGTGTGATTTAAAAGTCGCCATAACTTAACATAGCCCTTATTTAGGCTTGTGTATCCGCAAAATCAATAACATTATTGTATAATAGCTAGGAAGTATATTATTTTAGCCTAGTAAATTCGACAAATTTTACATTTGTAGTGGTGCATTGTGCGTGCGACGTTGTCAGTTTGTGCATGGTGTAAGCAAGTACACATTACTTTGCGAGAGCAGAGCGGCGCTATGTCGCAGCGCGCGACGTTGCCGATCCGTGTCCGTGTAACACAAAATCGTAATAACAAAATAATTCAAACTGTGAGGTATTCAACTCAGTGCTGCCAGAACTTTCCAAGTGTACATTTTGAGTTACTTATGATAATTATACCGTTACACCCCCGCTATTTATCTGATTGTATACTATTGGAAATTTTCATAGAGATTACGTATAATTTCTATTGTAGACGCGTTTCCTTTGAAAATGTCATTTATATCAGCAAAGAAAAGTGTTTTGCAAGCTGTATCACTTTTATCAGGAAAGGCAAATACAAGATCCAAGAAACTTTTTGACCGCTGTGCACTGGCAACACAGATTCAGAGTCTGTCGTCTGTTTTAGGTTAGGTATACTGTTTGTATTTTGTAAGTTTGCTGAACAGAAAAATGAATACACCTAACTTATCACAATCGAGTATAAAACTCACGGATATTCTAGGCCTAAAAGTAACCGAAAACGGGTTCATGCTCAGCTCAAGCGTTTCCATGGCGAAGATGTTTCGTAAGTGTTGAACCTATACACATAAATAGAACTATTTATTTTAGTACAAAGACTATCCTAGATTCCGAGTGCTTCGTCCCTACTTACTTATTTCTTTTTTTACAGACGGGCAGATGAATTGCAAAAAATCTAAGCCTACCATAGGTACCTAGTTAGAGGTTAGAAATTCAGTAGTGTTTCAGGTTGCCAAGGAAAAAAACGTTTTTCCACTTATATTCATAGATGGAAGACTGAAAATGAATGAAAATCACAATTATTATTACCAGGTATGTGAATGTGGATATTTGGATATGCAGTGTGAATACAAATGGATAATATTACGTTAGTACAGAAAATGTAATCAATATAGCTTTGAGAATCAGCAAGTTGAAGTGGCAGTGGGCAGGCCACATCGTTTGTAGAACTGACAACCGATGAGGAAGAAAGGTTCTTGAGTGGCAACCATGAACCGGAAGACGCAGCTTAGGTCGGCCCTACAAGGTGGACCGACGAAGTGGTCAGAATCGCGGGGAGCCGATAGATGCAGGAGGCAAGCGGCTGCTCAAAGTGGCGCTCTTTGGGGGAGGCCTATGTTCATCAGTGGACGTCTTCAGGCTGATGATGATGATGAAAGAAAATGTTGATGGTGTTGGCAAAAAAGTGTAGTACCTCTATATAATAAATAATAAGTAAAAACATGTCATAATGTAATATAATGTTTTGTCAATTGTTATATACCTACTCAAGGCATTATGCGGCTATAGAAATGAGAAGTGGTAATACGAAAGAAATATGTACTCAGAAAACATAAACCTCCTTGCGTAGCTGGGTAAAAATAAAGACTTGGTGGCGAAACATTTTCTATGTTCTAGCTTATGGTAATGCATAAAATCTTATGTGTTTGAAATAAATATTCATATTCTTTGGATTACAGGTACAAGGCCAGGCTAAGGGTGACAAAAATGCAGAAATATTACTTTGTGTGCTTCATTTCACCAGTGCAACCAATCACTGTGTTAGAAATACCAAGAGACGAAGATTTTATTGAGAAGATGGTCCAGAAATCATCATTTTATAAAAAGTGCGTGCTGCCAAAAATCTTACTGAGAAGAGTAAAAAATAAATGCTAAATGTATAGATTTATAATAATTGAAAATAAATCTTTTTGAATGTAATCTGGACTTTTATTTTACTTTTCAATCTAGTGCAGTACGTTGCGTACACTAAGCTAAATTTTTACCTAATAATAGCAATTATTGATATTATTACTCAGCACAATAGATAGCCAATATATAATGTTTAAAAGTTATAGCAAAATAAAACTACGAGTATTGAGATTCGAACTCGAGTTACACGATTGCAAATCTAGCAATGTTACAACTGCGCCATTTAGAAGCTTGACAATGTGGCCAATTTCACAATACACTAACTTCAGTTTTAGTTTCTGCTTATGTGTGCGTTATTCGATTACATTATACAGGAATTGGATTTTGATTGACTTACACTCAAAAGTGTAGGTATTACTAGGTTCAACTATGTCTAATATATGCTAAGAACACAATCAAAAACCCGCAAAATAACTTAAAATGAGTTTATTTCTTGTTATTTATCGTAAAATATATAAAAACATGTTTTCGGGGAAACACCGCCATCGCGCGGATTTTGGTGCTTAGCAACACCTGACATTTAACCTTAAATGCAGTATATTAAATTAAACTACATACAGCAAATATTTTATTTACTTTACACGAGTGACACTTCAGGCGAACGTCTATAACATATTATAATCTGTATAGTAGTTATAGCTCTTGATGACGTCTGCTCACATTTTAAGATATTATATCCTTTGATTCTCTTTTTTAGTAGCTATCTATCTATTGATCTATTATAGTCTTATAGTAATTTACCTATTCTCAACTGATAAAAAGCCCGATTGCATTGTTGCCGATTCGGCGTTATTATACATCCGGCTAAGTTTATAGCGGTGCAGCTCTAACAATTTTAGTAGAAACCCACTGAATGGAATTAACAAATATTTCTGTTCGAATATTTACGCTTGTAAAAATTCGAACAGAAATATTAAGAAAATATCGTGCGGATAAGTATCCGCACGATATTTTTTTTAAATTTGCCATGATTATGTATACAATACAAATATAGTACGTGTATAGTATGTTGTACACAATTAATTATTTCCCACAATTGTGTAACTCGCCGTCGTCCTTGTTTCCAGCTAACTATAACCTGGATGTCTTCAAGTCAAGAGTGAACAGGTATCTTCTAGGCAAGCATGCACTACTGTAAGCCGCGCTCACTTACCATCAGGTGAGACAGTGGTCAAATGCTATGCATATAAATTTTATTTTTATTTACATGTATTACATGCATGTGTATTAGGTATAAAAACTATATATTATAAAAATCTATGCAATGCAATATAGACTTTTATAATTAATTCATTTTTACGTTTAATTAAGGTAAGGTAGAGAAATCAATAAATCAATTGACCATTCAAACTATTGACTAAATGACGTTTCACACGGAACCTTTAGAAATTTTTACTACAGGTCATTCATGTTTATAAAAATATGAATACCGGATTAAATTAATAATGTGGGTTAATAATCAAGCTGGCATTCCGTATTAAGTCGACCAACCCTTTTTGCACTATGATTAAAATAAATCTACATCTACACGCGACATTCGCAATAAATAAAAAGCTCATGCAACATTAATGAACAATTATTCAAATGGCCATTTTAAAAGTTAAATTATTGTATGCAATTAAAATATTAACATAACAAACAGGGTGGGAGGTATGATGTGAAAAATACATTTGTTTTATACTTTACTAAGATCGATGACGCTTTTAGTAATGCAGGATTGTGCTTTTGCTGTTCACTTTTATTGTTATCTAAGCAGCACTGACAAGAATCTATACTGGTCTGTCTTCTAAGGTTGTTTTTACAATAAGAGAACTCGAACTGTAGGTGCTGGAGATGCTGCTAGTTTCACCAGAACATCTAGCTCTAAAAAAGCAATAAAGTAAGTAGTTTAAGTAGAGGGTGCGCCGGAATTCACCTGTTATTTCCGCTAACCATTAAATTGTCCAAAATAAACAAAACAGTAAGATGCTGATCTCGGAATGTAAGCAATCTTGTGTATAAAGTCAAAATCTGTTCAGCTGTTTTGGAACACGAACAAACAAAGTTTCACTTTTATTCTAGTAATGATAGGGAAGTAGGGGATAAAGCCCACAACACAAAGAGCAAGCAATAGCTTAGTTGACCCGCCCTGGCTTCGCACGGGTTAATTGGTTTTACGTTCTAACCCTGTTCATGGGAAGAGGGAAGCGAAAGAGGAAAAGATAGGACAAAACATAGGATGAATGGATGGGATGGTTCTAAATGTTATTCTGAAAAATTAACAAAAACTATACTAAATTTCAGCGAAATCCGTCCAGTAGCTCCAGCGTGATGCGTGTTCAAAAGGACAGACAGACTAGACGTAAAAATTAAAAAAAAACTTGTTTTTATTTCTATATCGATTAAGAAGTGTAATGCAATCAACATTTAAAAAAAATATTTAATGTAGGTACCGATTTACATTATAGTGTATAGACCTAGTTAAATTATAATGTATAGATTTTAAGTATTCTGATTATGACTTGTAAAAGTGCTAAAATTAGCCTATTTGCAATAAGTTAATACGAATTTGAACAATTTGGTATTTGATTCTGTAGAATATTGAATTCAAGAAAAAGCAGATAAACGAACGCAAAATATTCATATGATGACAGCCCTAACAAGAAGTCACAAACCAGTAATTGTAGTTGGGTATCCGACTAGTTATTGCAGAACAACTAATTATTTTATCCAGATTCGGAAAGAACCTGTGCAACTTCCAAAGTAGGATATAAAACCGTAATACTGGTGAACAGAGACCGTAATTGCTTGCCCACAGATGGTGATATAAGTAATCAAGTTAACATGTTAATGCTTGATACTGAAATATCAGTGTCGGTAATCGTAAGAGTGACGGGTCCATCGATGAAATGAATTACCCGCTATAAGCTAGTAAATAGAATACATTGCTGGTTCCTGGTGGTGCGAATAAATTGATCTAATATTTATCACAGTGTCACTCATTATTACCACTGCAGGTAAATTATAAGCATGCATGGCTATTGCTATTTTATCATAGTTATTTTCATAATCTCAGCATTATCGCAAAATAATAACCGCAACCGTTTAGCAAACCCCTATCATCTTCATTCCATCTCCACTTTAGGGTTCTTAGAACAAACAGAACGGCCACTTGTTACCGTTCCGACAAAGCTATCCCATCAATAATTCAAGGAGCCAATTTTCACGATACGATCCGACACGAGTGAACAACGCAGACGGTAGTCTCTTTGTCTTTACCCTTCAGAGTTGACAGATAATAGCGCAAGAATAATCAACATTAAATAAATGTGTAATGTAGATATTAAAGGATAGGCGCTGGATATAATTTTAAAAAACCAGACAAAAACGCGTGCGCTAAAGATAACAATAAATAAACCTTAAGCTTTCAGGAAATTCCTTTAACAGATTATATTTGACAAATCACTCGTCAAAGAATCAGTTAATTATACCTACAGGACTCGTAAAACTCATTTGGGAAATACTCTCAATCTGGCAGCATTATTAATTAAACACGATCTCCTAAACTCTTAAAAGGATTGAACGCTTTTGTATTCGATCTTTTCTAACTTCCATTGTGAGGGGATATCACGATTCTCATAAATAAATTAGACGTTGTCGCCGGTCTTTTTGCTCGTGGGACGGGACGCTTTGGGAATGTCAACGCCGATTTACTAATTCATTTCGGCATGTTGCTCGATTTGAACTCACGACACGATTTTGTAGAAGTGCAAGATAAATTATTTATACAATTTTTGGGCATAATATATTATAATTTCAATTAGTTTATACGTTTCAACAATTTTAATTCGGTATAATCGTATCCAAATTAAAAAGTACAATTTTTCTTCAGCAGTTTGATCACACTTTTACTAATCATTAGATTCAATTACAATAATCTTATGCAAGTTAGAACTAACGAAGCTAACGAAGCCAACGAAAGCTGTTTAGGTAAACCGAGTTAATATTACTATCAATAATTATTTTACAGTCAATATTATTACAAGACCGCTTTTAATACAAGTATGTTAGTCGATACTATGAACAAGTATGTAAGGTCACCAATGTTAAGCGCTTGTACTATAACTAACTAACCTAATCCAGTAGAGGTTTAACATAAGACTCACAATCTACATCTATCTAGAACGAAGCTGTACATTGAGAGTTTATTGATGAATAAAACTTTTGCACGACAATTATTTTAAAATAATAATACAATGTGATTAGTTGTGCTTATTACTAAAACTAATAAGAGAATTAAAATCATAGCAATAATTAATATCATATTATATTATATTTTAAAATATTAATATTTTTTGAGTTCATAAATTTAGTTCAAGTAAAACGGCTATGACTCAATTAAATTATATAATTAATCACTGAACATAATAAATTATTTCAAAATACCCTTGCCATTTTGAGTCGTGGATAATATCGTGTCGTACCGTATAAAAGCGGTTATCCAAGATCTAACGGTATTTGATCTTATGTCCCTAACTCCCTACATTTCAGCACTAGCTCAGTGGACCGGAGGGAAGCCGCTATAACTTTTTACAGCTTGATTTTCCAATACATACTTATCGGATTAGCTAGGTCCAATTTTATATCTCGACGTCCAATGGCCTATAATAACAAACATAGGTAATATTGGCAGTTGAATTTATATGTTTAAACGTTATGGCAGCATTGGTATGATCATAACATTATTGCAATAAACGAAAGAAGTTTATCTGGATATTATGGTATATCCAGTTTTGACATTGAGACAAATTCATAAAATACAACTTGAAAGTATTACATAATTTTTGTACTGAAAACAGCATTTTTTTTCTCGTCTTTTATTAGATCATTGCGTCCACAGGACGTGCAGTCTAGTTATTGTAAGATATTTCCAATAGATCATCTAAACTAAAGTAGTTATTTATTTATTTAATTTATTGCTAAGGAGATCAACAGCTTATACAATATTATTATTATAATTGTTATAAAGTAGGCAAGTTAAATTATACAAAAATAGACCAATATTTTGACTGGCCTGATAGCTTAGTTGGTAGTAACCCTGCCTTCTGATCTGTAAGCTGGTTCGATTCCCACTCAGGACAAACATTTTTGTGATGAACATCTATGTTTTTTGTCTGGGTGTTACATTGTATTCTATGTATGTATTTACAAACATAAAGTACCTAAGTATTCAATCAGTTATCTGGTTCCCATAGTACAAGCTATGCTTAGTTTGCTACATGGCGCATGTACGCAGCAATAAACATGTAAATATGTGTGGACATTTCAAACAGCACGCTGTTTGAAATGTCCATACATATTTACATGTTTATTTATTTTTTGATAAAAGGACTTCCTCCTTGTTCCTTCCTTCCGTATTCCCAAAACCAATGACAAACAATGACAAAGCATGAAACTTATAGAAACAGGACCAGCAATAATACCAAGCTTTTAAAATAATAATTATGGTATGAGATTAGTCCGTGGTTTTCATAAAATAAATTTTAAAATACATTTATAGACGGCCATTTCAATTTCCAGATACCATTAAATTATGTTATCTAAATAGATAGGAATATATTTTAATAAGCAGACTGGTTTTTATTAAGTTAGAATCGATATCGTTAATTTTCTCGATTTATCGATCGATCGGATTCGTAAAGTAATGTAATGAGACATACCTTGCTTTTAAATACCGTTAATTTACGACTTCTATACTGTCTCCTAATTAAATTAATTCAGATTCTATTGATAGGAATCTAAGTGTTAATTACAACACGAGCTTTTTCACTTTAGTGGTAATTTCATTGTCATAATGGTCTTAAAGTATTTTATTAAATTGTGGGAATTTTCGAAAGGGAATGTTACCGTTATATAAGAGCGTTGAAGGAATTCAATTCTAACTCAAATGAAATGAGGTCGGACTATAGAAATGGTCCGATGCTATAAAGCACATCGTGATACTTGTGTTGTGCTTACCTAGTAGATTAGTAGATAATTGAACTATATTAAATTTATAAAGACGCAACTACGATAAAATTACAGGATACTCACGAAAATACATCTAATGTACTATCCTCGTTGAAAAAAATACAGAGAATACGCATTTTGTGACTGACTTACTAAAGAATACTTACTACAATTTTTGACCAGACAGAGAACAAACAGCTATGTTCATCACAAAAATGTATGTCCCGGGTGGGAATCGAAAATATACTAGAACCTCAGCTCACTACCTAGAGAGTGCCAATTCTATCTATTTTAATTTACACATATTTGTCTCTAGGCCAGACATACTAAAATCGGTTACGGTTTCAAGGGGTGTAAGTATTCCAGAAAGCAACGAATCAAGTCATTTGTCCAACGTTTGTTAACGATAACGTTATCTCGAGTCGGCTAACCAGTTGATTTGCATGTACACCTATTTAATTAAAACAACGCAGAGAAAGCTTTTTGTGTCAATCAAGTTTCTCGGTAAAAGTGAATTCAATGTACCTACGCCTACGTTTATTTAGAGCAGTAGGATTACCGTAGTTACAGTTTTAGTGTTATTTGGCCTAATAATGGCTTTGAAAGCTGAAGTTTTTGAGAAACTAGAAAAGTTCTTGAGTCAAACTTAGTATATGGCGCCCATAGATCTGTAGGGTTAACACGGCCGGTAGACAAAACTGTCTTTCCCCTGTTTTACTCCAAGCAAGTATGAAGAAAGTGACGTAAAACGGGGAAAGACAATTTTGTCTACCGTCCATGCTAACCCAGCAGGTGGAGATAAGAAATGCTGCTGTTGGTATAAACGTGACACCACCGGGGCGAGATAGTGAATGCTAGCGCAACCCTATCTCGCCCCATTCCGGCGGCGGACGGATCACAGGGGGGTTTTAGGGGGTTCAAGTCCCACATACCCCCTGCCATCATCCCCGTGGTGGCAGGAAAGTACTAAGACATTTCCCCCCATCAAAAAAAAATGGTATAAACGCGACAGAGCTAGAATACCAAACTCAGGTTGCGTGCAATTTAACACCTACTTACTTCCAGTAGCAAGAAATACATAATAAACAAATGAAGATGATGAGTAATCCAGTTTCAAACATCAGTTTTACTCAAGAATTCCAGTAATATATAGAACAAAGAAAAGAAAACTTTTCGTAATTGCAATCTATTTTATAAATAATTGTAAAAACTAAGAACGATCACGAGTTCTGGGGTGCAAATTCTGGTAATTATAACTGGTTTTGTTTTGATACAATCACATCCTAATATCATTTCCACCTTATGCCCGTCATTTCTACTCGCGAATTTATGTACAGGTACGTTTTTTACAGAATACATATTCAAACGTGTGACTTTCACGAGACTAACACGATTTAAACATGTATTTGAACGTTTAAAAACAAAAAATGGCCTTCTGTTATCAAAACGCCATTTTGAACAGGTTGTCCTTAATGTCCGATCCCTCATCAAATGTGACTGCAACGAGATCATCACACCGGTGAGCAAGGAAACAAGCGACATAGTGTAGGTGACAGAATACAAGGTTTTAACAAACTAACTGATCTTTTAAATCGTGCATCTTGTGACTAGCGTACTCAATAAAACTATGAGGATAATTTGTCCTTATTAACTAGGTATTGGGTCTAGTGACAACAATGAACAAAGTAAATCAAAGCAAAAGCGATTTTTTTTCTTCATAAAAACACCATAGACAAAAACACGTATTAATTTCTTCTGCTCTAATGAAGTTTAAGTAGAAACTTAGATTCAAACATTTTGCAGCAAAAAGAATATACTGAACTGCCCTTTTTCACAATAACTTTCATTTATTTAAGTAAATACATGTACACAAAACAAAACACAATCAATGGCTTATATACAACATACACCAAACATGTGTGCACGCGAACATTATCCGATTTAATAATCAATGGATATCAGTTGCTGTCATCGAAAACTATACATAAATACTTGCTGAACCCTGTGGGTTCACCCACACGAATAATGATTGCACTCTCGCACAGGAACCACACAGTTTTCTGCTCAGAAATTTGAGCTTAGATTTTCTGGGACATTCTATTATGTATTTTTGTTCTAATATTATCTCTATACATACAATATAATAAGAATCTGTGTAGCTATTTGAGCGCGATGAGTATATTTTTGATATTTTAGATTAATAATATAGAAAAGGATAATTGAAAAATTGTTTAGTAGTACTTGTAGGTACTCATAAAATTTTAAGACTAGGACACCACGTTGTCACTTTTCTGATCCGTTTGTTACAAGGTAAAATATTTTTTGACACAAGGCCAACATCATGTAGGTACTAGGTATGCTACAAAAAAAGAAACCAATAGGTTATCATCATCATCATCATCATCATCAAGAGCCTGAAGACGTCCACTGCTGAAAATAGACATCCCAGAAAGCGCCTCCTGCATCCATCGGCTCATGGGCTTTTGCCAGATCGTCGGTCCACCTAGTGGGAGGCTGGCCTACGCTGCGTCTTCCCCATCGGTTCAGTTCTACGAGCGATGTGGCCTGCCCATTGCCATCTCAACTTGCCAATTCTAAGAGCTATATCGGTCACTTTAGTACAAATTGGTACCAATAGGTACTACAACAAATGAATAAAGCAGGAAATATTAACTATCCTAATAATATTATAAATGCAAAAGCGTGTGTCTATAATATAATAATGTCAAGTTAAGTTGCGTACTGTTTTTCCTGGTACATAATACTACAAAAAAATAGCCAGTGGCACAATCGAAATGGCGGTGTCGTACACGTTTTGTCTTTGAGTCAAGGCGATCGATCAAAAACAGCAGTGCTGCTGTCACGGACCAATGATTGAAGGCGGCGGACGTGTTCCCATGGACAGGTGCATACATATCAAAAATAGCGATACAAGATCTGTCAAAATTCAGATTCTATGCATAACTTTTACTAGGTGGTAGGACTTTTCTGCAAAGTTCGTCTAGGTAGGTACCACCGCTTTGCCAGTTATTCTGCCGCCAAGCAGTAGTGTGCAAGCACTACTGTGTTCCGGTTTGAAGGGCATTGTAGCTAGTGAAATTACTGGGCAAATGAGACTTTATGATCTGATCACTCAGTCTAGTAATCTGATTATTAGACTGGGTGATGTCTCAGGATGACGTGCGCAGTGCAGTGTCGCGCTGTTTTAAAGTTCCGGGTGACACTGCAACTGTTATGGGCGGCCGTGTCACTTAACGTCAGGTGAACGACTAGCTCGTCACGTCATTCAATCACATAAAAAAAAAAAAAACTAGTATTTATTACCTATTTGTTGCGCCCTGCGGTTTCATCCGCTGATAAAAAGTATAGTGTGGTAATCCAGCGTATAAGCTATCTGCATTCTAAATGTTATCAAAATCGGTTCAGTAGTTAAGGAGATTAATGGTAACAAACATTCACACACACACAAACTTTCGCATTAATAATATTAGTACGATTCATCGCATCATCTTAATAAGAAAATTTCTTAAGAACCACATTTATTTACTAATTAATAGATATATTTAAGTTATCTAAATAAAACTATGCATGTTTAAAATCATCCACCAATCTATTTGACTGTTACCCTACTTTAGCGACTTAAAATCACCACATACATCATAACAATAATTTAGATACATTAGTAGGTATATTTAAATAACTCATAATCCTCTGAGCGTTAAGGCTTCCTTTGGCTCTTATATTATTTTCGTTATTAACGAAAGGCGATATATTTGTCGCGTTAATTGCTCTGTTGATCTGCAGATTGTAGACTATTTATGCTTTTAGTGATGTTTTGTCTGCAAGAGATTTCATCACGAGGATAGAGATGGATATTTCTAACTTAAATCTAATGTAGAGACAAAAGCTTGAATGCGTATTTTCTTTATCTTTTTGGTGTTATTTATTGGTTACGTGCCTTTTTAAAAATAAATATATAGGTGATTGACCAAGTGATAATATGTAGACACGATGCAGCACAGGGATCCTCGTTGGGTGTGGAGCAATCAAATAAAAACACTGCGTTTCAAGGAGTGACGTTTTATTCCGGACATGCGTGTGATTTCGAGTCGAAAGTCTGTCAAAGACTAAATTAATAAACTAACTCTACTAACACGGAGATTCGGCATAATAAAATAACAAACAAAAGGGCACTGCAACTACCTGCTTACGTCAAACAAAGGGCGCGTTGCCTCTTTTAGGCTGACCCCACATTGGGCGGTAGCGATCCTCGAGCGACTTAATGACGATAACGCCGCGTGATCGCCGCCGCGTTTTACCAACGTGCGGGTGTGTCGCCGCGATATCGCGCGAAGTCGCTCGAGGATCGCTACCGCTCAAAGTGGGGTGAGCCTTACCTATTACGGGTGCTATTAATAGGTAAGAATAATTACATATTTGGATATTGTGGTTTAACCTACAAACTACTATAATAGTATTTATTAACGGGATATTTACTAGCTAATGCGAGTTCGTCCGTGATCACGGTGCTTGCAACAGTACCGAAATATCGGCAACTCGAAACAAATAAATTACATGGTAAGTATCCCGTTAATAAACAATATTTTAGTAATGTTAGTTACCATGGAAGCTTAAAACCTACAAACTAAACTGTACTAGTTGCGCCTCGCGGTTTCACCCGCGGATGAAAAGTATCCTATGTGTTGATCCAGTATAATAAGCTATCTCTATTACAAATTTCGTCACAATTATTTCAGTAGTCCGAGACAGATGGTAATAACCATTCATAACAAACCTTATAATATTCATCATCAACAGCCTGAAAACGTCCACTGCTGAACATAGGCCTGCCCCAGAGAGCGCCACTTTGAGCGGCTGCTCAAAAATAATAAATTATAATACTGTATATAATAGGTTATAGAATAGGATATAGGATAGGATATAGGATTATAGGAAAGGATATAGGATATGTAAGGATATTAGGACTCTAAAAATTACACACAAATATAACCAAGTTAAGTAACCTAATGTTGCCTAATAGAAATTAATGAATATAATTACTTACACATACCTAGTGAAATTACTGGGCAAAAGAGACTATGATCTGATCACTCAGTCTAGTAATCTGATTACTAGACTGTGTGATGTCTCAGGATGACGTGCGCAGTGCACTGTCACGCGAAACTTTATTGTTTTAAAGATCCGAGTGATACTGCAACTGGTATGGGCGGCCGTGTTGCTTAACATCAGGTGAACGACTAGCTGGTCACGTCATTCAATCGCATAAAAAGAAAAAAATTATATCTACAGCATGTGTCATTGTGTCAAACCCCGTTGTGCGTCCGTAACATGATACAATTTATTCCATTTTAACTTGAATGATATTACTAATAAACCCACTACAAAAAATTTGCTCACTAATTGAATATAGCCCTCCGTAATCGAATATCGATCCTATAAAAACATGGACAAGCACATCGCGTAGAAATGAATATAAACAACAGCTAACACCCAATATTTCTTGCATGATTCATAACAAACGAAAAGTGGAAATGTGACATTTACAGCCGAATGAATCGAACCCAGTGGAATATAAAAACTAAGCCTTATTAACAACGGGCTTTGTTGTTTGTTCGTCACAAATCATGTCGAAGACGACGAACGGCAATGCCACAGAGCGCGTCATGACGGTATGGAAACTAATACGTAAGTTTGTTTGGTTTCGTCGCTCACACACGACGACGACGACGATTTTGTGACATAATGGTTGCTTGGGCACTACTACATGGCCACTAACATTAGATAATACTGAAACGGGATTTTTACTAAGTACCATGGAACAAGGAGGAGAGGAATGCCAATACACCGTAGGTCAAAATGTGCCTAAAACTAGATGGCGTTGCAAAATGAGCGGGTTATAAGTTGAGCGCAGATCAGATATATGGCAAAAAACCATTTTAAACCTAGCCCGCCGTAGCTACCGGTATAGCCCGCGCGTTTTGCAGTGCCATCCAGGTTTAAAACGGTTTTTTTGCCATATTTATGATCTGCGCTCAACTTATAACACGCTCATTTTGCAACGCCATCTAGTTTCAGGCATATTTTTGATCTACGCTGTTTTCTTGGTGTATTGGCATTCCTCTCCTCCTTGTTCCATGGTTTTACATAAATAACTTGTGTGATGGAGTTTACGTCATTAATTTAAGTCCTAAAGGAAGTACTGTGTCATTGCAGGATGAGCGGCTATATAGAAATTACAAAAAAATGAACAAATGAGCATGAGAGATGATGAGATGACTGCCAGTTACAACTACTAGTGACTAGTACCTATGCAATGTAAATTAGTATTGGTTATTTTCTTGTAAATTACGATAAATTCTCCTAATATCCTGTTACGTTACGCCTAATATCTGCGTTGTTAATGTTGTTATGTTATTTGTTACGTTCATTTGAAGGTATTTTTTGTTCCGTTACATAAGTAGCTAATTTTAATTCAAAATCTATATATGCCTTACTGTACAAAAACTGTTTTAAAGTTTAGATAGTACATAGGTAGGGGAATAAGTCGAGATTTTCAACTGACGTGTTATTTTAACTGCCGTATTAGTCAATTCGGCGACACAATCATTCAATAAATTGATTGAAGACCGGTCTTTCCCAAGTTTTGGTTTCAGATGCCATTTCTGGAAGAAGCTAATGTAGTTTGCTTTTGATGGGCATGTTAGGCAACAAAAGTGATGGAAGCCTTCCGTTTTAAATTTATGGATTGTTTTGACTAAATGCTCCCAGCTTGGTGGATAACACTTAACACTTTTTGGGCTGTAAATGTATTTATCTATTTCTTTTTTGGAAGACCAACAGCTGTTATAATATTATGAATATGAATATTCCAAAAAAATAAGCCAATTAAAGGTCCTCAAAGATAGAAGTTATTAAAAAAATTATCAGTATTTGACCGGTTCTTTGTTTAATGGAGAGGAAAAGTGAAGGAGGGAAGATATACATTTTTAATTTATATCTCATCCTTTTTTACATGATGTGAAAAGACCATAATATTATACCTTTTAACAAAATGTCTCTATGGTAAACGAACATAATTTTATTATCATGATATTGTGTAATTTACTGACACTAAGTACCGATAAGTTGAAATGAAGAAACCATTTAGCAGAATTTCCCTGATTCATGGTAAAAGAAATATAACTAGTCTCCTGTCGGCACTCTACATACTTCATCATCTATCAGGATGTAGAAACACGACAGTTTTCTTTTCATTTATCACAACAATAATCAAGCAGCAAGACTTTGACAGCACAATTACTACAGGTATGACCCACAGGACAACCTGTCCCTGTCTCAATTCTGCATGATCATATAGCGCAGTGACTATAAATGGTGAAGCCTATTCTGTATTGAAACAATCGAGCCAGCGCGGAGGTCCTATGTCATGATGGACGGACTCGTGACTCTTCGGGAACGGACAACAGTGGAAGGCAGAACATAAACTGGCAGCGATAGAGGTCGATTTGCATACACATTCTCTACTTAGTTGTGCGTGACTTGTGACAATCTATTGATAAATCCAAAATTAAAATTAAAATACAAAAATAGACAACGGTTTTGTGCTTCATCAACAATGTCGATTAAATTTAGATCTAAAGTTTCTAACACGTCTAATAGACCCGCTTCAGGAGCTCTAATAACACATTATCACCGAACAAAATATAATTTGGGTGTTAAGAGAACCGTCGAGGAAGAATCTTAACAAATGTTTATAATATTGTGTTTGGCGTCAATCATTTGAATAGATTATATTCTACGCCACGCAGTATTATTTTTATATATGTTTTGTATTCTAGTTAAAACTAGTGAAGTGCATACAGAGATAGACAATATTAATAGCATCCGCTACTGTCAATATTGCCTGCACCGATTTTGACATTGGACACTGCTCACTTTCAATACCGTGGTCCGGGATGCTCACGAGCGCAGTTTCACTCTCGACGGGCCACGATGAGGATTTAGTGCGTGGTCGGGGCGGGAAGCACTGGGTATGTGGGTCCTCTGTACGGCCAGTGTTTATGGCGCTCGCTCAGTTGAAAGTAAAACTTTAAAGGTTTTATCAAGTTCGATATTCATACAAAATGATGTAGTACAAAAGATTTCTTTAACGCTACACATTTTGTCGTGTATTTATTGGGAGATACATAATTTTCCGATGCAGCTTCCAAAACAGGTATTATTTCAATTCTTATCAATCAGAATGCACCTACGCCTTATATTAACGCTGGTCAACTGCTCATTATGATTGCGTTATCGCTATTTCCATGCAATGTCAAACAAGCAGACGGTTTGTTTGATGGTAAAACATGCCAATTAGTTCGTCCCAATAACATCATGTTCCATCTATGTATGTAAAGCAGTCAACAAAGGGACCCACAAAAAGAGAAGACAATACCTGCCCTTGACAAAATCTGTTAGACATAACAGGCTCTGAAATCATTTCGACATATTATTTCGTCTGGCGAACAGCGGCATTAGCAATTTACGTCATTGTGATTGATGGATGAAACACTAAAGCGAAGGCCGTAGACTTAGACGACAGCACGCAAAGATATGGGGTCTGACGAACAGTAGCCTTGTAAGCCGAATGGTGTTGTGACGAGTCACAAATAACACTATCTGTCAAGTAGTTAACACTAAACAGCATAATCTTTCATATAATAAGTAGTCCATTTTAAAGTAAATTATATTAAGCAATGATACTGCTCATAAATCATAACACTCACGCTGAATTATATTGACTTGATAAAGACCAAGTCGATTAAATTTACTAGAGGTACCGACTAGAGATGAGAGATTATGATGATTATGTTTAGAGAGCTGGTCGAAGAAGGAAATCACACAGTACCGACTTCCAGTATAAACACATGGATCCAACCCAACTTTCAGTTAAACACTTTTATTAATGAAATTGAAATCAGTTTGTATAAGCCAGCATGGGGCAAACATAAACCATTCTTTTTGCAAATCATCTACTAGAAACCTCCAGAAACCATCAAGTTTCAAGACTTATGAAATATAATAATCACGGCGGCAATACCACTGCCCCGAATCATAGAAAGGATAACGGATATTTTATTATTTTCGTTTTTTCAAGGCTCAGGACGCTCAAGCAATCAATAAGAGATTATAGCACGATTTATCTTCAGAAAAATTGGGTTGTCCTTTGTACTATTGACCCATAAATAAATTATTGACAGTAGAGCGTATATAGCAGTGATAAGAAGTGATTTTGAAAACTTACCATAATCTAAGGTGTGTACACCAATGATTTTAAAACAATATTTCAACTCGCGCGGAATGCTTTTTAAAATAGAGGTACTTTTCAACGGAAGACAACTATCCACAAACCACAACCAACATCAAACTCAATAAACATTCACAATCAGTAAGTACATTCAGGTAATATTTGAACAGTATCGATTTCATGGCCTTTACCTATTTTGCCTAACATTGTTTAAACGTTTACTGTAATGCCGCAAGATGAATTTAGATTACAATCCTAGAATCTTTCGCTTGCTTAGGTTTCAATTCAATACAAGTAATCGCGCCAAATACCTACTTTGCAGCTTTGCTTAATAAATAACTATTTCAGTCACAGGTCACATAGATTAACTAGCGCGGTGATCACGGAACTTTGATTGCAATGCAACAGGAGAAATTTAATTCCGAATTTGAAAATTCCCACAGTAATTACTATGCTCACAACGTATTGAAACTGTCAAATCCATACATTTTTGTGTTTCTATCGGTAGCAATCAAGTTACACGATCGCCTAGCAGATACGAAATACGGAAAACTCAACGATAGTCTTCATGTATATCGCCATGTCAGCAATTTCAAATAATTCATTCATGCTGTAAACGATAGCTTCCCTATGCAGTGGAGAGAGCACCTCACCTCAGTGCAACCAAGTGATTTATACTCCAAGCATAGTATTGATGCTATCTCCTAATACATCATTTGTAGGTGCGCATCCTTTCATTGTCAAATACTCTACTTTTATTCCACTCTTTGTGCTCGAGGGTGTGGGAAAGATAAGACAAGAATTCTATTGAGCATCTAAATGCGCTTTGGGAGCCTGCCTAGAACCCGCAGTCCCGTCAAGTCTCGTATTTTTAGCCGCTGCTTATGGCATCTTTACAAAAGTAATTTCAAACTTATATTTTTTATAATAATACTAGTTGCGCCCCGTGGTTTCACCCGCAGATAAAAAATATTCTATGTCTTAATCCAGCGTATAAATTTCATCTATATTGGTTCAGTAGTTATGGAGATATTATACTTTATAGTTTTATAGTACACGGCAAGCGCAGACGCGCCCTTTTGGGTGAGCCGATTCAACCTACGTCATAAATCCCAATCATGATCACCGACAGTCCGACACGATACATAATCGGACGTCTGTCGGCGCCACCCGATGCCGATGATAATAGTTACATAACCAGATTCGCGTGGTAATGAACCTATTGTTTTTTTGTTATAGGCCCTTTCATGGTCAAGGTTGTAAACGCTTCGTATATCGTGATTCGTGAATTAACTATAATAAACTATCTGTGTAAATCGAATCGCCGAAACAACAATGAAAAGGAAAGTATGGTAGTAATTTTAACTCACAGACATTTAATACTATTCAGTAGGAAATTACTACTATTATTACTACTTACCATTAAATGTCTGTGTTTTAAGGGGTACTCCCGCAGTACCCCGATCCCCGAGGCCCACGTCCCGGAGAACCACGATTTATTTTTATCGTCATAAACTTAATTAAAAGTCAGTTTAGCTTAAAAGTACCGACAGTACATTAAGTGTTAAATAATATTTTATTACTTACTAAAATTACTTACTTAATTTTAAGAATCAGGAAAAATATGATAAAGTCTTGCTTGGTTAAGGTAAATAGCTCGTCTGTTATATTTGTTGTTATGTTATGTAATTAATATTAATTGGTTCTAATACCAGTACAGTAATACTAGAATAATTCTAAAGCCAAACTTATACCTACAACATGTCAAAATCAGACGTTTCAATAAACACAAATTTTCGCAGTCACTTGGAATGCGACAATAGCTCAGTTGGGAGAGCTAGAAGTGAGTTGAAAGGCGCGGGTTCAAATCCCGCTGGATGCGTTTATAGGTACTACAGTATCTTCATCACCATCAACAGCCAAAAGACGTCCACTGTTGAACATAGGCCTCCCCATAGAACATTAAACGGCTGCTTGCCTACTGCATCCATCGGCTCCCGCCACTGTAATCAGTAGCAGAATAGTAACGATTAGCAATAACAATGAAAAGGTAGACATAGTGTTATATATGTACATATATTATTATCTACAATTAAGTTCAAAGTACCTACTAAACGTTTGACCTACACCAGAACTTAAAAATGGAGAACAAAAACCTTGTCATCTATTAACAGACAGGACGGCAGACAGACGACGCCTTACAATTCAGAAATTATGTTAAACCATAAACACTCCGCCACTTCGTCTAGTTTCCATTAAAATAAATAAATTGAGGCTAAGCAAATACCAACCCTACACCTTGGCGATAAAGCTGATAGGTTCCGTTATTTGAGCTAACTAAGTGATTGACGAAACAAGATCATAATCAGTAAACAATGCGTGTGGCTCGTTATGAACCATCGACGTATGAACTGATTTAACAAGGGGATGAGTTAGGAACATTGTACTATGCATATAAAAACCTAAACATTAGAAAATATTTCAATAATCTTTAGGTAAGTAAAGTTGTAAATCATTTAAGTTGTAAATATAGGTACTTTTAACGAACTACCAGCTGACTCACCCCTTCACGTCTATTACCTACTAGGGTATGGACTTTTATTTTTCATGCATATACAACATCTTTTTTTATAATTGACTGGCCTGATAGCTCAGTTGGTAGTAACCCTGCCTTCTGATCTGTAGGTTGTGGGTTCGATTCCCACTCGGGACAAACATTTGTGTGATGAACATCGATGTTTGTTCTGTGTCTGGGTGTTATATTGTATTCTATGTATGTATTTACAAAACAAAAAGTATCTAAGTATTACATCAGTTATCTGGTTCCCATAGTACAAGCTATGCTTAGTTTGGGGCTAGATGGCGCTGTGTGAAATGTCCACACATATTTATTATTTATTTATTTATTTATTTAATAACATCAGATGGGGGAAGTCGAAAATCTTCTCCTGCCCACCTCACTCATCCTCCTACGTTTGCTTAAGTCTCGATCCTACTTCCACTTATTTCTCTTTCTCTCGTCGCGCGCTAGCAGCGCGCTAGCGATGTAAAGTATCAACTTTTGAACTACAATATTTTAGCTTAAGTTATCTGCTTTTATCTTTTATCAATTTCTTGGTCTCATCTACAAATGAATTAAAATAAAAAATCGTCTTTTGTGTGTCTGATTTTCACACCAAAACGGCGTAACCGGTTATGATTAAACTTTGCACACGGGTTGCATAAGGTTACCGGGGTGAACATAAGATCCTTTTCTCCCGGAAGAAAAAGTTCCCGAAGGAAAATGACGATAATTAAAAAATATTATAAATCCCCCCTTTTTTAAATCCAATACTTTTATACTACCACTATCCAGCCATGGGGCAATATTACATAACATACACAGTAAATCTTATCAGAATCACGCATCACTTCCCATAGGAAGCAATAGCACACAACGATCACAATCACAGATCTTCAAATGTTTTAAATGGCTTGTGATGGATATGTTTACCCTCGACGCCCCTAACAGATTTGTTTCAATGACTGGCCTAGCCTATTATACGCGCCATTTCACTTTTTTCACCTACCCGCATCTGTGCACACTAACATACACCTTAACGTCAAGTGATAAAGTGTACTTTTAAATGAAAAGGCGATTCTCAACGGTGTTCTCATGTGGTTCAACTGTGAAACGAATTACAAAGTCACATGTATGTGGTTGATTGAAAAATTCCAAGAGAAGGGGATTTAGCTAAGTGTTTGTTTGTCGTTGACATACCAAGGGAGAAAGATCGATGAGTCTCTATTTAGGTAAATACTTTATTATACGTTGTTGTTATTTTCGGAGTATTAACGCGTGCGACGCTGCGGGTAACAGCTGCCAGTATAATAATGTATAATATTTCTCAGTATTATACTAGATATACACGTAATTTTATATTTATTTAGCTTCTGCCCGCGGTTAATTGTTACACTTCAACGTCATACAGGTATGCCGAAATGCCTTTCAGTAAGTACATCATGGGGTAAGTGCAAACTTAGGAGCTGTAAAACTTTAATGCAGACGGGCATTGATCTATATACAATGTAATAACTAAGGTTCATAAAACTAGGTCCAGCGGCTTGGGCTATAATGATGTCTGTCAGTCAGTCAAAGAAAAGCCTTTTTATGATTAGTCATGAAATTATTTTTATATTCCCATAGGTGTAATGTAATGAATACCCCTGCAAGCTCGATTTATGTTTTAATCTAATTGGGATGTGTCATAAAAAAATTAATCCGAGACATGTCAAGTGCAGTTTTCATTCATAAACCCATTGTTATGGTAATCCAAGAATACAAATCGATATATACTTACCTAAACTGAAATAAAAATGAAATGATGTTCGTGGGTAAGCAAGCGGGTGCGCATCACTGAAGAACAGTTGGATCGATTTAACTATTTGTTTCAAAATTTTCGTAATCCGATGTCCGAATTAGGTTTTAATGAAAATATAAATTCGAGGTATCATACCTATAACTTTCCAAAAGTTGGAACTAAAGTCCGTTTTCCTATTTCCACACATATTTATTTATTTATTTATGGAAAAATTTGACAAGACGGGCAGCTCGTATTCAATAGTTAAGCAGTATCAAGAGACAAAATGAATACAAAACTTAAAGTCAAATCTGTGTGCACTGCTTTAAATACTCTTTCAAAGCGTTATAATAAAAACATCAACCACGGCAGAAGTCGAAACCACTCAACGCCAGACATGAGGACAATCAATTACAGGGCAAAGTTTGCTGCCTAATCGACTGAGAAACTTATTTGCTGCGAGTTGTAAAAACGACTTTCATAGGGGCTTGGGGAAGTGTTAAACGAAGTAGAGAACAAAAAGGGCTGGCTCCTTTAATTCAGGTTTAAGTTCAAACCACAGATCTCCGAAACAGGGTTCAAACGTTATACTTGACTTTGAAAACTTTGGGGATACGTAAACTGAAAATGGAATCAGCAAGAACGAAGGATGCGACTGATGTCACTGATGTGAAAAAACTATCACTTTATATCGCGATTCTCTGACTCCTAATATATCTCCCCAGCAATGTATCAACAAAGGCGAAAAGAGCCAAAACTAACGAATGAAGAAAGTCTATTTGCACATTTCCACTTTACATTTCTTTTAATCTCGAACATTATAGAACGTCCATTTCGAAGTTTTTGCACAATAAGTTCAAAACGTTTTTAAATGACAAAGATTAATAACTTATTTGTCATCGGCAAAAATAAATAATGGAGCAAATCATACTTCCAACATTTCTCAACAATAAAATACTAGTTCTCTAATCATAATTTAAAGAGACACAATCAAAATATTTTATCAACAAATTATAACTTTGTACCGCCTTACAATTCACAATAGTCATCATAAACTAGTATAAAAAAGATTGAGTGACCACTATTATGGATCTGGATCAATGAACCTCGTTGGTGGTCTTTTCTTAGAATCACCCTTTGGGACAATGCGGCAGTGTTTATTATTAAAAGGGGTTGCGAGTATTTAGGGTGGTATATCGACTGATTTACTTTTAATCGGGGGTCCGATATGATCTCGGTTCGTTCAGTGTTTTGTTACCAGATGTTATTGTCGCTTTTTTATAGACTAATTTGGGTTTCTCACGTGCGGCGCGATAAGTGATCGGATTTCGACGTATTTCTTTCGTTTTGTCAGATTACACTCATTGTGTAATGTGTACACGTCGCGTTCATTTTTTATGATCCCACCAAAGAAGGAAACTCCGGGGCTGATTAAAAAATTGCGCATACATGTCAAATTAATCGAAAAAATATATTCTGATCGAAAAAGTTTGTTTTCTATACCAGAGCTTCAACCAGACCTTCAAAAATACATTACGACGTTCTATTTAAATAAAAATTGGTTACTCGATATTTCTAGGTATAAAAAAATATTACAATAACATGTAGCTAAGATGATAAAACATTTAAAAAACATGATAAAAATGTTTCAAGCTCATAGCTTTTAAAATTTAAGAAAGGTATGTGCAATAAAGACTGTCTAGTAAGACACAGTGTTATGTTACTTCGACAAGAAAAAAGTAGTCGACAAAGAAACACGGGTCCTGTCGGCTTAAAAACAAAACGAATGTCGTGTTACAGGACTTTCTTAAAAGAACGAAAAAATTTGGTTCGTATACAATTTCGCCGCCACGTTTTATTGGCGAACATGTGAACCAACTATGGTTTAGAATCTTTTAAAAATATCATTAAATATCCCTAGGTATCCTTGCATAAATTAATTTACGAAGATCTTTTAGGACACCTCTCACATATTTCCTTAAGACATGTAATAGGTTAAGGTACGTGGTACAATAACAATCAGTAATATAATATAGAATACTAGAGGAGGGGACAGATCAAAGGTTAAAGGTAAACTCAACCATCAAAAACTCAATCGTCGTCACTTTCCATCAGGTGAGACTGCGAACAATTGCGGGCCTATACAGTTATAAAAAAAACCAAACAACACACCAGCCAGGCAGTTTGCACCACAAGATTAGGTGCGAAAACTTATCAAGTCTCATGAAACATCGCTGCTTCATGCTTGGGGTTGTGACTGACTATAACTGTATAATGTCGCTAAGACCGCCCATTGTTACATTTTTGTAAGTTTTATTCACCTTGTTTTTAATTATTTGTGTTTCAATAAAGAGTTTATTTATTTATCTACTCTTCCACCAATAATCCGCCAGTGACTGTAATTCATGCCTGATGGAATTGTTCCACAATGAATAAGCGTATAATGGACTCCTTGCAATACTTGCGGTTGGTGTGGTCGATTCGTCACAGCATAATTTATTAATACTGAATTTCGATGAGCAGTGGAGAATGGTCATGATAGCCAATCGGCGGACATGATCACCGGATTAGAATTAGACTACAAACGGCTATGACGGCATTTTTAAGTGTTTCGTGGGGTGAATAAGGTGAGGGCTTGGCAAACGTGACTACCATCAGATATGACATGAGTCACTACTACTAGGTACCGGCTTTTTCAGGCTAATGTTTGAAATAGCCAACGGCCTGCAGATTCCAAGGTGTGGACTGCAATTACTTGCAATAAAAAGTATCTAATAATAACATTTAAGTATAAACGTAACTGCCAGGTGCCAGCATGTTGGGAGCGCTACCTACCGGTGGTGGGCTGGAGCATTTGGACTGTCTATAGGCCATCGCGGCTAGTATACAGTCCAAATATTCTTTGTAGTAGATAGTGTAGATAGTTTATTAGTTTTCATTATTGTAGTAGTTAGTTTAAAGAATAAAGGCACATTGCCCATATTATAAAAAAAAGTATGAGTAAACATTATTTAAAAAATTTAAATAACCCCAAACCAAAAAAAATGTAACTATGAACACTCTTGATCTGAACTCCATTTGAACAAAAAGCTCTAAATCGGTTTATCCGCTTGGGAGCTAGGTACGATGCCACAGACACACAATAAGTACCTCGTAAATCACAATAGCATTTAGTTCTTTATTGTTCTACATATATTCATGTTGTATGTTAGGCATGTAATGTTGCCTGATGTCCTGAATAACTGTGTTTCCTGTTTACTGTCCTGTATTTTCTTTCTTTCTTTTTTTCTAAAAACTGATTTTAACTAGTAAAATCGCGTTCTCACTAAAAACGAGTTTTAATGTAACATAAATATTACAGTTTGTATAGTTCAGTTTCCTTAAAATAAATCTTAAGGTAAACTGTTTAGCAAGGACACCACATCACAAACCGCAACAATAGGACAATGCCAAAATTTACATATTAAAGAACCTGCAAAGGAAGTTATAGCTAGCCTATCTAGGTGGTATGATACTACTGTTACACTTGACCGTTTCTTAATGGCGCGATGGCGATCTGACTCATTTCATATTTTTAGTATTAATATTACACACACAATACTATTTAAATTATACTAGTCTTCGCCTCTCGCAAATTCTAGGGATTTTTATTTCATTATGAGACAGCGACAGCTAAATGACGACAAAACACAAATACACAAAACATAAACAAAAAGATTACTACTCTTAACATTATTGTATAAATCTCTATTACTAATATAAAAGTGAAACGTTGCCTGTTCGTTTGTGCGACTTTTGAGCTAAATCTTGACATTGAAAAGAATTCAATAATAAGCTTTTTTTATTCGTACAAACAAATGGCTGCATACATAAAATTTACAAGCTCTCACGGTTGAAAATATTTTGAAGCTGCGGGAGAAACAACGGAGCGTCTCTAGTATCATAATAATTATCAATTTAAATATCACAGGACATGTTTACAACAAACAACGTTTCCAATGAACAAAAAGTAAGACCAAAGCGAATCGTTCGATCACCAACTGATCCGTTTAAAGATAACGTCGATTTACAGTAGTGTAGTGATCCGTGAAGCCTAGTATAGCGCGAATAGATGCGAGGCGAACCGAAAACATACAGCGAATTGGAGATCGATTAAAAAAGAGAATTCCATAAAAACACAAACACGATTAAAAGATCTATACTATGGTGGTCTTGCCGCGAGGCGCGGGGCGGTGTCAGAATAGTTGGTACCACCAAGGTACCACTCCATCTCTTCCTGTGGGTGCCGTAAAAACCGGTCAAGGGAATATCCAAGAAATGAGCAGAAACATTCTTCTCGGTAACTTAAGCGTGGTGATTATGGCGAACCTATGATAAGCGTCCAAACTGGCGTTTTATGGAGGCGGCCTAAGTTCAGCAGTGCAGGACGTCTCCTTCCAATAAATTCTATAATAAGGTACACTTCAGGTCTTGGTGCAGCATTTCTTTTTGATCATGCTACTCAATATATTTGACTTTGTTTTACGACCAGGGGGCGTGCCGTGAGCTCTTAGCGCAATTCAAAACAGAGCCTGTATTGGATCGCTTTGTTTTTTTTGTATGGATATTTTGACAAGCGAGCCAGTATAGGCTCTGTTCTGAATAGCGCTAAGAGCTCACGGTACGGCCCCAGCCCGCCTTGCCTGCCCGACGTCAACCCTGTTCGGGATCTGTTTGTTGGCGGAATAACTGCCACCAGTCGGTTATTACTGGGTATTTGGCTGTTACGATATACACGTGTAGAGATTGCCTCTTAGGCCGCGTGTCCACCGCACCGTCATTAAAATAAGTAAGATTTTAATGTTGCATACTATTTTCAGCTTTGTCTAAATGAAATAAGGTTGATATTCCAATAGCACTTCAAAACTGCTCGAGCATTTTGCTGCTCTGTCTGAATTGACCCTTATTGAGCAGTTCTATTTTATCGTAAGCTGGAATCTACAATATGCAAATAATTTTTCTCAAATAGTTACTACTGTGTGGTGAAACTACAACTAAAATGATTGTTATGCATCTTCTCTTAAGGCGAGACTGGCCCAAAAACGCCCTTGTAAGAACAGACTTTTCTCTGAGATAAACCACACTTTTAGATATGAAAAAAATATATGTTATTCTTAAGGATGTCTTTGAGTTAAACCATAAAACTTATACATAAAAGGAATAACTTCACTCGATCGAAAAAAAATCCAAAGTTACCTCTATCGTACATTTTTTGAAATGACTATTCGACTTGTTTTATACGAATCGTATTATTTAAATAATTTTTAATGCATTATGTATTGATCAAAAAATTTAAATCATAAATAAAAATGTTAAAAAGTTAATACGGTAATTTTATATGAATTTATATCTTGGAGTCATGGCACCCGAGCGCGTTTTCGGGGCCGCCAGTCCGCTCGCAGAGCCCGTCGACGCCGGACGTATGCCAAATTTTTGCGCTCTACGACGCGAAGCTACACTTATCGTAAATTTTAATTTAAAAATAGAATAATTTAATTTAATTGTTTATTTCGAGTAACTTAACTAAGAAGTGAATAAAAAAAAGATTAATAAAATGGGTATAAAAATGAAAAAAAAAAACTCAAGTTATGCATTTAGAAAATCGTACGAGTCCAGGAGCAAACGACAGTAAGTAATTACCTATGCTTTCAAAATATTATACATATACTCACCGTTATGGACAGTTTTTGGCTCACAGAGCAAGAAAGAAAATTACACTTGCCCTACGCCTCAATAGAGACGTTTTACTGCTGGTGGGGACGGGTGGGGGCAAGTGTGAGAAAGCTATGGGCAGCTGGGCTGATGTGGGCAAAAGTATCCAGGTGTGGGCAAGTTTGAAAATGTGTTAGCAGGCATGGGCTAATAGGCAGTTTGTGTGGGCAAATGTGGACAGGCGTGGGCAAGCGTAAGCAGGTGTGGGCAAGTGTGAAAAAGCTATGGGCAGGTGAGCGGCTGGTGGGAACAGATGGGGGCAAGTGTGAAAAAGCCATGGGCAGCTGGGCTGATGTGGGCAAAAGTATCCAGGTGTGGGCAAGTTTGAAAAAGCTATAGGCTGGTGGGGACAGATGGGGGCAAGTGTGAAAAAGCCATGGGCAGGTGAGCGGCTGGTGGGGACAGGTGGGGGCAAGTGTGAAAAAGCTATGGGCAGCTGGGCTGATGTGGGCAAAAGTATCCAGGTGTGGGCAAGTTTGAAAATGTGTTAGCAGGCATGGGCTAATAGGCAGTTTGTGTGGGCAAATGTGGACAGGCGTGGGTAAGCGTAAGCAGGTGTGGGCAAGTGTGAAAAAGCTATGGGCTGGTGGGGACAGATGGGGGCAAGTGTGAAAAAGCCATGGGCAGGTGAGCGGCTGGTGGGGACAGGTGGGGGCAAGTGTGAAAAAGCTATGGGCAGCTGGGCTGATGTGGGCAAAAGTATCCAGGTGTGGGCAAGTTTGAAAATGTGTTAGCAGGCATGGGCTAATAGGCAGTTTGTGTGGGCAAATAAGGACAGGCGTGGGCAAGCGTAAGCAGATGTGGGCAAGTGTGAAAAAGCTATGGGCGGGTGAGCGGCTGGTGGGGACAGATGGGGGCAAGTGTGAAAAAGCTATGGGCAGGTGAGCGGCTGGTGGGGACAGGTGGGGGCAAGTGTGAAAAAGCTATGGGCAGGTGAGCGGCTGGTGGGGACAGGTGGGGGCAAGTGTGAAAAAGCTATGGGCAGCTGGGCTGATGTGGGCAAAAGTATCCAGGTGTGGGAAAGTTTGAAAATGTGTTAGCAGGCATGGGCTAATAGGCAGTTTGTGTGGGCAAATGTGGACAGGCGTGAGCAAGCGTAAGCAGGTGTGGGTAAGTGTGAAAAAGCCATGGGCAGGTGAGCGGCTGGTGGGGACAGGTGGGGGCAAGTGTGAAAAAGCTATGGGCAGCTGGGCTGATGTGGGCAAAAGTAGGCAAGTGTGGGCAAGTTTGAAAATGTGTTAGCAGCTATGGGCAAGCGGCTGATGTGGATAGATGTGTGGAAGTGACGGCAGGTGTTTTATCTGTTAGGAAGGCTTTCTTGTGTCAATCAACATGCATTAGTTTACATGAAAAAAAAATTGTTCAAAATTATACCTGCATCATGTACTTTTTTTAACATTATAACATTTTAATCGTACCATTCATCATTATTATACCTACCTAATGGAAATAAGGTAATTGAAGTCGTTATTACCATGGGACTGGGTAGGTATTGCAATAATAATAATAACCAAAAATAGCATTAAAAACACGGTTGTATCTCATACGTATTTTTTATCTAATAAAATAACGGTAGGTTCACATTTATTATATTATTATGTCAATCCAGAACATAAGCTAACTCTATTCTCAAAGCGACTTGATCTCCGCTACTGAGTTACATAACGTGGCTAACGAGCGAAACAAGTGCGCGCGGCGCATCGCACACAACTTTTGGGTCGCGTAAATGAATACGTCGTGCGTTCAAAAAGTGCGGCTTGAGGCAGCGTAAAATACCTAAAGATCCGGAAAAGCCTCGCCTTAAGGTGGAACGTTTCACTAGCGCGGCAAATTCAAATTTTCTTGCGTCCTTTTGCCAATAATAGCTTAATTACTAAACGTGATTACATTAAAACTGATTTAACGTAAAGAAATAGAATGTATCAACAAATTAGGATTAAAAGTATTTCCTAGATATCATTGGTTTAGCGACAAATGGCAATAAACAAATTTCGTCTTAGTTTTTCAGTCTATTGCCATTTGTCGCTAAACCAATGTTATGTAGGAGATACTTTTAATTGTAATTTATTGATACATTCTATTTATTTGCGCAAAATTAGTTTTCATGTAATCACGTTGAATAATTAAGCTATTATTGGCAAAAGAACGCAAGAAAATTTGAATTTGCCGCACTAGTGAAACGTTCCACCTTAATGTTGCGTAGCGGCCTATTTTTTTTTTAAATTACCAAACAATCTCCTTCGTTTGATGGACTATTAGTACCTACCTACATGACGTTGCCGAAATTGTGGTGAAATTGCCGCGTAAGCCACTAAGACTCGCTTCAATGAAGTATACTTTTTACCAACTAAAACTATTTTTTTTAAATGTCACCAACCATTAAGTACGTAATTAATTATTACTCATTCCGTCGTAGGTGTTACGGCGGCTACCGCGGATGACTGGCGGCGGCGTGAGAAGTTTTAACACCCTTCACCAAGCTGATTTGAAAGTTAACACTTTCATTAGACAGTTTAAAAAGTGGTACTATTTTAAATACGGAAAACAGCAATTACTCTGCTGTCTTATTAGCGCCACCCGGGAACTCATTAACTCATTAAAACACATGTTGATAAAATAAACAATAAGTACCTACAAACTGCTAAAGATCTTTTTACACATTGCTATACACTCTGCTGCAGCGCGTCTCAACAGGACGTTTCATTACACCTTAAAATAATGGCTCGAAAGGCGAAATTCCAGCGTTCGATTTACTTTCGTCAACCACCATGTTAACAAGGAAGGAATAAATCGAATGCTCTACCCTACTGATTCTCAGGCCGATGTCATAGAAATTAATCGATTCTCATCTGTCTTTCGTTAAGGAATTCCGTTTGATAAGCGCATTTATTAGTAAGACGGTAAAAAATAGCTGTAATTTAAAACAGTAGGTATGGTCTGTTCGCCGTTTTCCCCTTTCCTGATTTTGTCCTTTATTTGTGCCAACCATACAAATTCTGGATCTTTGCCCCTTTTTGAAATCGTCTACTTTTTATTAGTTCATTGCCCACTTTTCCAATATGCCCTCTTTTTGGCTATTCTTGAAAAAAGTTGAGATTTGTTCTATTCTGTAGATACTGTCAGATTATACAGAAGACCGAAGAGTATAATCGGCCGTTATGCCAGCGTTTGTGGACTATGAGAAAGCCTTCGATTCAATCGAGACTTGGGCGGTGCTGCAGTCCTTGCAGCGATGCCAAATTGACTATAGGTATATCGAAGTTTTGAAGTGTTTGTACAGTAAGGCCACTATGTCAGTCCGACTACAGGACCAGAGTACGGAACAAATTCCATTGCAAAGAGGCGTGAGACAGGGAGACGTTATTTCTCCGAAACTGTTCACAAACGCATTGGAGGATGTTTTCAAGCTCTTGGAGTGGAAAAGATCTGGCATCAACATAAATGGCGAGTACATCACTAACCTTCGTTTTGCCGATGATATAGTCATAATGGCGGAATCGCTCGAGGACCTTAGCACCATGCTCAACGACCTCAGTAGAGTCTCCCAGCAGGTTGGTCTTAAGATAAATATGGACAAGACAAAGATCATGTCTAATGCTCATGTTCCACCTATACCGGTAATTGTTGGGAACGTTACTCTCGAAGTTGTCGACAAGTATGTCTACCTAGGACAGATTGTCCAATTAGGTAGGTCCAACTTCGCCAAAAGGTGGCGCGAAGAATCCAACTCGGCTGGGCAGCGTTCGGGAAGCTTCGTCCTATCTTTTCGTCCAAAATACCGCAGAGCCTGAAAACGAAAGTTTTCAATCAGTGTGTGTTGCCAGTGTTGACTTATGGAACTGAGACATGGTCTCTTACTGTTGGCCTCATTAGTAAGCTCAAAGTCGCGCAGCGAGCTATGGAGCGAGCTATGCTCGGTGTTTCCCTGCGAGATAAGCTCCGGAACGAGGAGATCCGCAGGAGAACTAAAGTGACCGATATAGCTCTTAGAGTTAGTAAGTTGAAGTGGCAATGGGCAGGCCACATCGCTCGTAGAACTGACAACCGATGGGGAAGAAAGGTTCTCGAGTGGCGACCACGAACCGGAAGACGCAGCGTAGGCCGGCCCCCCACTCGGTGGACCGACGACCTGGTGAAAGCCGCGGGGAGCCGATGGATGCAGGAGGCGAGCAGCCGCTCAAGGTGGCGTGCTCTGGGGGAGGCCTATGTTCAGCAGTGGACGTCTTCAGGCTGTTAATGATGATGATGATGATGTCAGAAAGAAAATTATCTATCGAAAGAAAAAATTAAAAGATTTTATTTTATAGATTTGTTTACTACTTGTTGTTGTGTTTGTTTGTTGTTGTGTTGTTGTTGATTTTGTTTTTGTGTTAGGTTTGTTTGTTTGTTTGATTTGTTTGTTTGTTGTGTTGTGTTGTTGTTTGTTGTTGTTGTTGTTGTGTGTTTGTTGTTTGTGTTGTTGTTGTGTGTTGTTTGTTTGTTTTGTTGTTGTTGTTGTTTTGTTGTTTGTTTGATAAATTAACATATTGGGCACTGAAATAGCATACCAAAAATGTTTGTTTATAAGTAATATCATAAAAAAATTAAGAGTGTAAGTGAAAAGTACCTACCTCTACTTAGGATAAAAATAAGGGCTATATATTGACTTAGGGTCAATTCAGAGAGAGCAGCAAAATGCTCAGGCACTATTTAAGTGCTATTGGAATATCAACCTTATATCATTTAGACAAAGCTGAAAATAAAATGCAATATTAAAATCTTACCTATTTTAATGTTGCATTTTATTAAGGACCAAGAAATGACGCCACTGCATGTTTGAGCTGTCTCTTTCTATTCCTGTATTTTAAAATGCATGTAACTGTAATTTTTTGAGATATTTATTATTTGTTGTCACATCTGTTTATTTTTGAGGAATATTATTTATTTATGCAATAAAAAAAGCAGGCAACTAGCCTATTCTACATTCACTGAGGTAAACAGATAAAATATGCAATAACCCGAAAACCTGCCATAGCAAGTGCATGACCAAAACTTCTGCTGGTACAAATAACAGCTTAGCAAGCCCTCCAATGGTAATAATGATGATGATGAAGCCCTCCAATCCCTTCAAGCAAGCTAGTGCTCCATCAACAGCCTGTAGATGTCCACTGCTGAACATAGGCCTCTCCCACAGATCACCATTTTGAGTGGCTGCTTGCCTCCAGCATCCATTGGCTCCATGTGGTTTTCACCAGGTTGTTAGTCAACCTACTGAGGGGCCGGCCTACGCTGTGTCTTCCGGGTTGTGGTCGCCACTCGAGAAGCTTTCTTCCCCATAGGGGGTTGGTCCAATTTCAACAAAAAGGTTGCACAAAGAATCCAGCTTGGCTGGGCAGTGTTCAGGAAGCTTTGATCCAGCTTGGCTGGACAGCGTTCAGGAAGCTTTGACCCAAAGCTTTGTCTTTTCGTCCCAAATACCACCGAGCCTAAAAACAAAGGTTTTCAATCAGTGTGTGACTTTGTGTTGCCAGTGATGACTTAAGGAACTGAGATGGGGTCTCTCACTGTTGGCCTTATTTTATTAGTAAGCTCAAAGTCATGCAACAAACTTTGGAGAGAGCTATCTTGGTGTTACCCTGCAAGATAAGATGAGGAGATCCACAGAAGAACTAAAGTGACCAATATAGCTCTTAGAATTAGCAAGATGAAATGGCAATGGGCAGGCTACATTGCTTGTTTATAGTGCCCCATCTAAATCAGTCCTACCTGTCCTGTTAGTCCTAATGGCTTCAATACTTAATTTTGGATCTTCTATCTTATGATAGAAAATCTAATATTACGTTAATTGATTGGACTCAGGTGTGACTTCGCAGAAGTTACATACAAAATAAAACAAAAAACAAAGAAATAAAAAATGAAATAAGTATATAGAGCGTAATTCCTCTAAAAATAACTATAAGATTATCTATATTGGGGAAGTTGTAAAGGATTGTTGTAAGTAAATGTATAATAAAAATAATAAGAAAAGTATAAGCTATAATATTTTTTTACTGAAATATACTGGGACGCCTAAATTGGCCCAACAACCAATCAGACCAATGACAGACTGAGTTATTCTATTAAAATTAATTTAAGACGAAGGCTTGTGCTACCAAATATCATAGGTACCTACAATAAATTATGGTTTACTAGAAGTCATTTAGTACCCTGTGGGATTCTGCAGTGTAAAGTAAATTAAGTAATTCCTTCAATAAATTATCTTGTGGGATTGATAAACATCCTAGGCATAATGCATGTTAAGGTACACAGATGCAGCCTTATAGTGCAAGTGCATGGATATAGCAAAGAGAAGTATGGTTTGTATTTTGCACTTATCTCCATGTTGTTTCATGAAACAGTATTTTATTATTTTACTAGCATTTATACCTGACACTGTTTAGTATCAGAGTAAGCAGACTCAATATAGTAGAATGTGCTATTTACAATAGGTAAATGATGCAAACAACTAAAGTGGCACCGGGCCCTTTCATAAGTTCACAGAAGGTTTATGCCATTCATCACACTGACAAGACTAGTGGGACCAACAGGAAGAAATTTAATGTTATACTTTAACGGGATAAACCCCACTGCAATAAACAAGAATACATACACCATACTATTATTTTAATTTATGCTACGCTAGTACTTAAATACATATTTAAGTACTGATGCGTGGTAATGATGTCACATTAAAATTCGCTTTGCACATTATAAACCTAAAAATATTACATATATATAGGTATCCGCCACAGGTATCCGCAGTTATACTATTTGAGGCGCGTTGCTATTTTTATAAATTGCCACTGCGCCTGCGTAAACGCAACTTCTTACAGAACTGTCTAATTATTTTCAGAAAGTAGAGCAACAAGCATGTGTATATGGCAACAAAGAAGCAAAATTCAACATAATTATGTTAAAATTACACTTTGTACACTGAGAAAAACCCATTTACCTTAACTTTGAGAGCGAATACAGTGTTTCTTCTTCCATGTCTGTAGATCCCATAATACGCAAAACTTCCACCGAGAACACAGGCACAGGTTGTAAGAATTCTACTGAACTTATTTAACTGAACTTGCTTTGTATTACTATAATTTCGCGCGAGAACCGGTAAAAATTGCACTTTTTTAATTAATTTGCTAGCAGAACGGCACAACGTCGCCATGTTGGTAGAACGGCGTACTGACAGTATTTATACTACTGTTGACAGTGACAGTGAAACTAACAGATAACTGACGTATGCGGACTGCCGCTGTAGCCGGAAGAGATTGAAACTGAAAACATATTGGCGCATGCGTGAAAAGAAAATGAAACTAAAAAAATAAACCTCCTCCCCCACAGAATAGAGTAAAAAAAAACATTTATTCTACTCTCTAATAGAAATGAATTTTACTATTTTAGTTAGAAGGTCAGCGGATAACCAGTTCAACGCCTTTGTTTCAAAATCTTTTTTTAATGGCGCAAATTAGGCCTCACGAGTCGTTTTGAAATACCAAATACAAAAATCTGTATTATTTTTTATTAATTGATAGGATCACTATCTCACCTGATGCGAAGTGACGATGGGGTCTAGGATGTAAAACGCTTGCCTATTGAGTTCTTTAAAGGATAATCTCCAAATTAATGATTTTGCGTAGAGTGTGATTCAACCTCAGTGGCGGCTGACAACCTCGCTGCGCACAACGCTTACCTCTGCCGTTTGGCAGCGTTACGTACGCAGTAAAAAAGCTTGACAAATGGGAGATTTATAAATTCAGCATTTCTCAAGTCGTTATTAAAATACAAAGTAAGAATTTATAATGTCGACGTGTGAAGCCTAAACTTGTACGATAACTGACAGTTAATACAGTTTTATAAATAACCAACCCTCTTTTATGCAGTAGTCGGGTAAAAAATACTTCAACAGTCGATTGTTTTTTTCTCTAAACTGTGTTCAACGTATTATTTTTTCCTTTCTGGCTCAAAACTATTTTTTCTCAAACATGCTTGGAAATTTGAGCTTTATTTTGACAACCTTCTTCAAGAAAAATCGAAATTGCTGTAATGGTGAGCAGCGGCCGGCAAAAGATGTATGAAAATCCATATCTGTCGTGGTTTAGCGGCCAAATAAATTACATACAAAACTCCAAATCTCATATCTGTCGTGTAATTTAAAAATGGAACTAGCTTTTACTCCAAAACATGGCAACCAAGGAGGTAACTTATCAAAGCTTTTATATAAATTTCAAACTGGCTTGCAATAGTAGGGGAGCCCACGATGCTAAATGGGGATTTACTCGAGCGTTAGAGACCTATTGGGTTGCAAAGCTTAGATGATAAGAAGAAAAAAATGTTATATGATATATACCTTTACATCGGTGGGGGAAGCGGCTATAGATTTTTATATATGTAAAAAAAAAACTGTTGCATGGACATCCTCGAGCGCGTCAGATATTGATAGCATCAATGCCCTACGTATTTTTAATAATGTACGTATGTTAATCTGATCGTTTGCATGATGCGGGTGGCTGTATGTAAGGGTTGAAAATGAAAAAAAAAAATTTAATCGAGCGCGTCAGATTTTCTACGGGAGTGTTAAGTGCACCAAAAAAAAGCTCTCATTCACTAATCTGACGATTTCGATGGGCCGCAAACTCGCGGCCATTTTCATAATGTGCAAAAAAAATTCGCCATTTTGAAATACTCAAGCGCGTCAGATTAAGATAGGTATATATGGTTCATCTTTATGTTCTAAACGTACTGTCTCATAATCTGACGATTAACTAGAGGGATTCGCCTGATCTGACAAAAAAAATAATTAGAAAAATGGTTCACCTTAAAGGCCATCCCTGCAACTTCCCGCTAATTCCATTCCTGGGCGTTTAAAATTGTACTCATGACATTTTTGAGCTCAAAATATAATTTATGTGATATTTTGAGCTCGCTGAGTTCAAAGAAATAATATATCTATGCATTTGAGCTCTCCCAGCTCGAAAGTCTGATAGAAGTTTCATAGAACACTATTTTTGGAATTTTCAAACCGCAATAACTTTTGAATGGATCAAGCAATTTTCACGCGGTTGGCGGCATTCGACGCAGTTTTATCATCCTCATAAGTAATTTTGCAATTTTAATTGATCGAACAGCTGTGATGGTAGTGATGGCGTCATGGCAGCAGAAACCAGAGTGGGGACGGAGTGAGAGAGTAATAGATAGAGAAAGAGTGAGAGAGGAATAGAAACGCGGAGAAGGAAATGTAGGCATCACGCAGCTGCACGCATTTAACTTTATCGACGAATTTTTGTTATTTCGGGGGTTACTCTACAGACATGACAGACCCGCCACCCCGTCGTCGCCGCCCAAGACACGTCTTGAGCGATCCGGATGATCCTATAGCAGCCGTTGTGTCGGCTGCGCTAGGATCACCGGATCAGTCTAGCCCTTCTGGCTCAGGTACCGCTTTCGGCACCGGTATAGGATACCAGCGCAACACAATCAGACACCGACCCCGCCGGCGAGGTCGACGTACCCCCCGTAGGTTAGCTAGAACGGTCGCGACTTTCCATAGGGTCCACTCTTCCAGTGGACGTAGCCTTCTCGATCCTCTTATCCCGGCAACGGCCCAAGCCGAGGCTCGCACCCCAGGGGTGCCCTTGTGCTAGTTGCCTCCCACTTTTGACGGTTGGGCGCCTTAAGCGCCTGCCCTCCCGCCCGGTGACGCTGTAAAGGTCGGTAGAGACCAACAGCATTAGCCCGTTCAAAAAAAAAAAAAAAAAAAAAAAAAATAAAATGTTATTTCGGCTTGCGGAAATCGTCAGATTATATATTTTTCATTATTCTTGAATTATTTCCTTCAAAATAAAAAAATATTTAGCTACGCTCGAGAATGTCGAGATGACGTTTTTTTTACAACTTTGTTGCCCTCCCCTTTCTTTACGTCACTCTCAAATTGTGAGATTAGTGGAATATACACTTTTTAGGATGTAATTAACTCACCCTACCTTAATCTGACGCGCTCGAGAATTTCTGATGGTCAATTTTTTTTTACTAATCTGATCCTGTATCCTTCACGGGCGGCCTTATATATGGGCCTCATGTTTTGTGGAGGTACTTAACCGGGTACAAGGTATCCCCCTGTCTGCCGCGCTTTAGTAAATCCCGAAATCCCCGCCTGGGCTCCTCTACTACAAGTAGAAAACTGTTTATTGGAAAAAAATAACACTAGGTATCTATCACAGGTCAGTAATATGTTGCCTATATGGTGGGAAAAAATATTTTCAACTAAAAAATTTAGTTGTAGGTAATTTCCGTGCATTATTTGAGAAAAGTACTATACAAGCCTTGGTGGACTTATATACGTATGTGTGCCTCGGCCTACATTTACACGTTCGTCCCTCAATGACTCTGTTGTTGGCCGCTGCAGTAATGTACTATAATTTAGCATAACTTACCCAAAGGCTTTTTTTTGTAGGAACGCGGGAAAGTTCACTGGACACGTAGACTGGACTATGACTAAGACTTGACTTAACGTGAAATATTTTTTAACACGATGAAAAATTACAATACTTGACACTGGCTAAATACACTACGTGTAGAGCTGTGGAGCCAATTTAGAAAAAAAATTCAAAGGTTTTGTTATCTTTCAACCTTTGAATATGTACGAGTAGAACTGTAGTATATGACGTCATTCGTGGACAACAAGGAGAGCGCTATACATTCGGTACTAAGCAAAAAAAAGACGAACGTAATATCTTTGGTCCTTGTCACCGTTACCGGGTTTTTTTATTTGGCTTCGTTTGATCTAAGCCAAACAGGTTAACAATTTTTTGAAATTGTTGTTTTTTGTGAAATAATCCTGTTTAAATGGTGATCTAGGCAATAAATATTTGAGAAATAATGTGTGTGCAGTGAGTGGTTGCAGCATTTTAAGCAACAGAAGTCGCACTGAGGCGTAAATATGAAGGAATAACATTTCACAAGTAAGTAGCCATTATTTTGTCTATTTTCCCTTTTTAGAAGTGTTTATTGTGAAAAATATAAATACAGCGTTACATTTCATGTAATAACAAGTCCTCAGCTAAACAGAAAAACAGCTAAATGATTAATTAATGGATAAAATAACCATAACTAACCAAAAAATTTCATTGTCATGGTACTGCCAGTTTATGATTTTTAATTTCCCATAAAACCAGCTAGGTACCATGTTGATTTGCAAATGTTTATAAGTCGGAAAAAGTCCTTTTGTAGGTATATTAGCTAATTATTTGCTTGATTTAACTTAGTAAAATATATCATTTTATATTTAAGGTCAGGTGGGGTATGTGAAACATACTTGCACATCTATCCACTTTGTGAATTCTGCTAGGACGCTAACTTTTTTAACACATAGAAAGCCTAAATCTGAAACGGCAAATAACGGCAATAAATACATTTCAAGAAAATAATTTTTGAAAATTCAGTTCGCGTGAACGAAACATCACTTCAAAAATGGTTCACGGTTTTGACAGAAACGTTCCGATTCAATATTCTGACGGTAGGTTGACATTGGCGTTTGACTATTTTGCAGTTAACTATATATTGACAGTTTTGTTTTTATTATCTGTTACCCGCAGTCATTATATTAGGTACCTACTTATATAATAATAGCTGCCAGGTATCACTTTATTAGCGCAGAATCTCCATCTCTTTCTTTGGGTGCCGTATAAGAGCAGACTAAGGGACTATCCAGAGAATGGGCAGTAGCATTCTCCTTGGTACATTAGAATCTTCTGCGATGACAAGCTACTTGCTAAGTGAGGTGATTATGGCAAACCTCCCTATAATCAGCGTTTAAAATGGCGTTTTATGGGCATGCCTGTGGTCAGCACTAGACGTTTTCCAGCTGATGAGGTGAAATACGTGATTTTCGCCCATGGGGCATTTACAATGACATTTGTAATGTAGTAGGTATTTGATTGATTTTATTACCTGTGTCGTCTGTGACTGCGAATACTTACCCCACATTACGCGCCGTTTCATGCATTATTTTCGTGTAAAAATGTAAATAAACACTATTAAATTGCTTCATGGCATCAGCCAACTTGTGTTTTGTAAACTTAAAGATAGCTGATTTCTTTTTATTTTATGACCTAGCAGAAAGATTGTGTGACGCGTGCGCTAGAGCATTGAAACCATTTCACCACATAGCATAGAGCTAAACTGCGTGATTTATTGATTACGATAGGGTTTTTATTTAGGTACTCCTTCATTTCACTTACCCCACCTGACCTTACATTTTAGTTTTTACAATAAAGAAGCAGTGAACACTGGTAAAACATAAATTCTAGGTATCAAGGTAAATTACTCTATAGATAGAGCTAACAAAATCGCCCATTATCTACCCAAAATTTTGGGAGACGTTCTTATTCAGGCAGCACCTCGTGTGGGAGCAAGAAACAACTAGGCGGCCATGCAAAATAGATTTCTACTAGTGAGAATTCTGTGCTTTCAACTAATTTTTAATAAAACCAGACTAATGTAACCACAGATTAGAGAAAAAAACAATCTGTGAATGTAACCAATTAAAAGTAGGGGTCAAAAATTTGAAATGTTGTTGAGATTGGCATGAGGAATACATAATTCATAACCACTATTTATATACAAAAACCACACCTACCTTAAAAATTATATAATACCATGGAACAAGTAGGTAGGAGAGGAATGCCAATACACCAAGAAAACAGCGTAGATCAGAAATATGCCAAAACTGATAGAAAACTAGATGGCTCTGCAAAATGAGCGGGCTATAATTTGAGCGTAGATCAGAAATATGCCAAAAAAAACGATTTTTAAACCTAGCCCGCCGTAGCTAGCCATATCAGTGCCATCTAAGTTCAAAACGGTTTTTTGGCATAGTTCTGATCTACGCTCAACTTAGGTATAGCTCGCTCATTTTGCAGCGCCATCTAGTTTTATAACGGTTTTGGCATATTTTTGATCTACGCTGTTTTCTTGGTGTATTGGCATTCCTCTCCTACTTGTTCCATGATAATACCTACCTATAAAATTTACAGGTATACTTATTTTACAAAGGGAAAATCAAAAAATCAGACTTAGTTCCTTCACTTTATTGATAACCATATTTTCTGATTAATATTAATACTAGTGACTATTCCTATTAAATTTAAACAAAACCATAAAATTTTTGGGATCAAAATTAATTGAGCACACTCATGCTGTCTCCACTTTGGTGATCTAGATCTGTAACACCCCTCTGTTCTTCGATGACTTCTTCTGTCTGAATAGTATGCTGTGTGGGGTCGTACTCAATGATATGCTGTGGCTCTGATGGCACATTCATTAACAGCACGCGCCTAACAGCATCAGCATTGTCATATAAACCATACTCCGCCTGCCAGAGTAAAGTAGTTATCAACTGTTGCAAATTCCCTCGTGTTCGTGGAGTCTTTACCTTCCTAAGCTTGTTAGCTACATACTCCCCAAACACCGAATACTCATCTTTTCGAGTAGTGCCTTCATAAATTACTTTTTCTGGCTTTGGTGTTACGTAAAAACTGGGTAGGCCAGATGGGGATGGAACTTCCCGCTTTATCTTGCAGTACTTTCTTTTACGTTTTGGCTGTGGTTCATAGGTCTCAATGTGGCTGATTTGATATGGGTCCTCTTCCAGCCATTCTTCATCAGATTGTTGCTCACCATGCATTTGCCTCACAAGGTTGATAGTGGTGTCATCATTGTCGCCATCGGAATCTGAGTTCTGATTTGCATCAATCTGCAAAAGATAAGTAGGTGAGTAAAATTAGAGCTAGGTATGTTAGATATTTTAATCTAGCGATTGCTGCGCATCGCATTGCTTTATCATCATCTTGTAAGCAACTATTTGGTTACATATCTGCCTACCTAATAAACCTCAAATGTAGGTATGGATAGTTGTAGGGGGAGGCCTATGTTCAGCAGTGGACCTCAATGATGATATATAGTAAATACAGTAGGATAGGTGGTTGGATGTTGGAGGAGGAGGAGGTAGGAGTCACCAATGTCATTCATCGCATTATTTATAAATAATCAATTTTGAACCATTGCCTTTTATATCTAAATATACATAAACTGATGAATCTACAATATGACTTTTATTTATTCATGACCATGATTTGGTTTGGTATCTATATCTATAGTGTGTACTGTCTGTCCTCATGTCCTGTCGTAGGTAAATGCTGTGGGTCGCAGTGTCGATAGCCGATCTCCGTTATCGATCCAGATAATCGATTAATTATGTTATAGATATCATCGGGAACGGCAGTCGGCAATAACTATCGTGAATTATTATAATAATTATATTTGAACTGATGATGATCTACTACTACTATAAATCTATAGGTGTAAAGTGCAGGTACCCTAAGAACTTCTATTTTAGGTGCACTTCCGTCATCGTCTTCGTTGTTCACTGATACAGAATAACGTACATTTTTATCAGCATTGCTTTTTGATTTATACTTTCTGCGCTTGTTCGGCGTGGACGATTTATTTGGTGTTCCGTTTACATCCTCTACTATACGGAAGTTTGAATCATCTAATGTACCATTTTCAGAAAGCTCCCATTGAATAGGATGCTTATTCATTAAATGCACACGCAAATTTGTGGTATTTCCAAAGTATTTGTACTGACAATCACATAATTTACACAACACTGCGACACATCTATTATTCTCTTGGATACGCTCGAAAAATTTCCACACAGCAGATGTAACTTTTTTCATTTTGATAGTTCCGCGATTGGTAGTAAATAATCAATCTATTTGCCGCCGAAATCTTGTACCAAAACCGATTAATGATGAGGTATCGAATCAAAAATATCACGAGTTGAACTGAATGCACAACAAAATGGCGATCGAGTAAAAGCATCGAGCGCGACGCGAACGAGCGAAGCTAACCGAGACGATCGCAGAGATTGAGAACGAACGAACGACCTTCATTCGATAGTGACGTTGTTGTTATTTTACGTACGGTTTTTTTCTTATGTTTTGGCATGGTTCAACACATTTTGTATTTAGCCAGTGTCAATTATTGTAATTTTTCATAGTGTTATGGAGTATTTCACGTAAAGTCAAGTCTTACTTGACTTCATCACTTATACCCTGTTCCTGAATCTTAGATATTTTATGTAAACAAAGTGATGTCACGAAAAGTCACTGTCAAAGTGACATCCAGTTGACCAAAACATTTTTTACTTGTGAAAAATATTTTTATTAAATGGAGTTAGAGTATCAATCTTACTGATTAACAAGCAAAACTTTGCATACACAATATTAGTAGGATATGAAGTAGGATTATTCAATTCCGAAGTTCTAAAGGTAAAATTTAAATAAAACTTTAACATACATTGCTTAAGTTTTTTACCGACCAGAAACTTTATAAATTATTCTGACAATTCTGACAAACATTTAATAATTTTAAATCGAGAGATTTATTCATATTTGATCTATAAATATTCAGTTTGACCTGTTTTTTAATATTTTACATACTTTTCATCATATCTCGAAAAGTGCACGATAGTAACACCATATGTCTTTGAAGAAAAAATGCCATAATAATGGTATGATACCATCATATAAATCCCAGAACGAAAACGATAAAAATGTTTAGATCCTCTACAGTCCGACCAGTATAATAAAATATTTTCTACCAAAAATTGATTTCTCTACCATAAAATTTTATATATCAGATATAACGTTAAAATGGATAGTACAAAACGATTTTTATTTTTTAATTAAGCAGATTATGACTAGAAAAATAATATTGAATATATTTTTGGTCAAATATAGTAACCTACCATTATAAAAGATATGTTTTGCACTGTTATCCCCCTTGTTTACATAACATATCTAAGATTCAGGAGCAGGGTATAATCATCTGGGTAGTCATAGTCCAGTCTAAGTCAGGTAGTCATAGTCCCGTCTAAGTCATGCCCTAGTAAAGTGGTGGGTGGCAACTTTACTGGAAGCTTCTATGGAGTTTTGTAGGCAACACGAAAAAATCACGTTTCCCACATTATACCACTTGCCCACACTCACGCTCACACTTATAGAAAGTTTTCTGACAAGCAAAAAAAAATTATTTTTAAAATCCGTTAGATGGCGTTGACGAGACATGGCCGTGAATCACAGACCTAGGCTTTTTTCGAAGCGTGAATAATTATTACTACCATGTCTGTGGTTCTGATGATTTATGCCACAGATTAGAGAAAAAAACAATACTGTGATTTATGCATAGACCATAAACAGCTACTCTCTGCATCTATGTCCACGCTGTAAAGCAAAAGCAGGGTACACTGTGACAGTGTGACCATCTGTACATTGCAGAGTTTGCCCTAAATAGGCTAAAAATCTGCCCACACTCTGAATTCTCCCAGAAATATGCCTCGTCTTGTAATAGTAATAATACAAGGGAAATAATAGAAATATTTTTCGTTAGTATTTACTTATATTTATTGTAAAATATCAAGGAATTATTAAATAGGAACCCAAAATTCATGTAGAAATGATGAAAAAAAGGAGTAAAATTATCATTAATTACCTAATCAACGTTAATTATATTCCTCTTTTTTTATCATACATGGATTTTACATTCACATTTTTTCTAATCATGTCTATACCTACTTGGCAACCAGCTTGTAATTTGCTAGTAAATTAAATGAACCCTGTAATCATGAGTTCAACAAATCCCAGAATAAGGGCTAAGGTAAGTAGATACCTACCTACCAGAGGCCAGCCTTCGTTGCGTCTTCCGGTTCGTGGTCGCCACTCGAGAACGTTTCTACCCCATCGGTTGCCAGTTCTATGAGCAATGTAGCCTGCCCATTGCTAAATTTAATATTCGGTCACTTTAGTTCTCCTGCGAATCTGTGTGGTAACAACAATTCCTACCAAATATCGAAGTCAATGAATCAAAGTTTCGTAGTTATATTTCTGAATTTTACTTCAAAATAATAAAAACTCCTAAATCTGTTAAATTTTTTAGTAGCCACTGCCCTGTGAAGGGCAAATCTGCCATAATAGCAGAAATCTGCCACAAATGGTCACACTGGTGAATGAAGTGAAAGTGACACTGCGCTATGACAGAGGGCAAAGCCACCTCACATAAAAAATAAGCCATGTCTCATTAGCTCCATCTACCTTTGGATGTAGAACCACGTGTCGTCCAGCTGCCAGAAAATCCTCTATTCAACACTTTGCGTAAAACGCCACCAATTTTAAACATTGAAGGCGCGGGTCCAAACCCCACTGGTTGCTAAAACTTAAGGACTATTATCTATTATAGATATAGATATACATACCTAGTGAGTACCTATGTCTTACTTAACCAACCTACCTAAACAATTCTTTCTATCACGTACCTACCTACTTAGCTCTTATCTTTTCTGACGACGCCATTGTAGGTAGTAGGTACTTTACCTAAGAAGTATCTAAAACTAGGGTAGGTATAAAAGTACCCATCAATATGAACTACTTTTACTAAGGGTGGATTCGACCAAACGAGAGTAAGGGTTATACTTAGAATAAATCGCCAGTTATCCGAGAGTAAACCAATTTCACATTTTACCATCTACACTCAAGCCTATTCGAGAATAACAACTTATACTACCGTTTTTGGTGGAATAATAAACTATTCCGAGAATATTTTAATGGCGGCAGCGCGCCATATAATTCCAACATTTACTTTCCTGCACTATAATACGACAAAATTGAGTTGCATGACATAAAATTGAATACCTTGGCGTTGTAGAACAATAATTGTTACCTGGGTAATAGTTTCGTTCATCGTTCACTCCGCTATTCGCGTATAAGTATTCTATACTTTGTATTGCATGGTAAAACGACTAATGAGTTATTCTAGTTTAAGATCGTGGAATAGATTTATTCTGGTATAGTTCATCATCATCATCATCATCAACAGCCTGAAGACGTCCACTGCTGAACATAGGCCTCCCCCAGAGCACGCCACCTTGAGCGGCTGCTCGCCTCCTGCATCCATCGGCTCCCCGGATCCCATGGTTGTCAGTCCTACGAGCGATGTGGCCTGCCCATTGCCACTTCAACTTACTAACTCTAAGAGCTATATCGGTCACTTTAGTTCTCCTGCGGATCTCCTCGTTCCGGAGCTTATCTCGCAGGGAAACACCGAGCATAGCTCGCTCCATAGCTCGCTGCGCGACTTTGAGCTTACTAATGAGGCCAACAGTAAGAGACCATGTCTCAGTTCCATAAGTCATCACTGGCAACACACACTGATTGAAAACTTTCGTTTTCAGGCTCTGCGGTATTTTGGACGAAAAGATAGGACGAAGCTTCCCGAACGCTGCCCAGCCGAGTTGGATTCTTCGCGCCACCTCTTTGTCGAAGTTGGACCTACCTAATTGGACAATCTGTCCTAGGTAGACATACTTGTCGACAACTTCGAGAGTATCGTTCCCAACAATTACCGGTATAGGTGGAACATGAGCATTAGACATGATCCGATGCTGGTATAGTTACTCGCGCATAACTCTAAGTTTGGTCAAATCCACCCTAAGAGACCAAACTTGAAATCGCGAAAAAATACAGCCGCTCCATATATTTTGTGTAGCTGCCCAGCGGCGGCAGCCCGCTGAGAATAAACCCGTCTAGGCGCACCGCACCGCCCGGGTACTTGTAGCTTTATACCTGCAGGACCATTAGTATATATAAGTATGTATAATATCCACACACGTTTCACTGCACAGGTTAGTAACAATGTTCACAAAATGATGTGGTAGTAAAAGGCTACAATAATTACAGTATAGTGGAAACTTTGATGCAGGAGTAAAATTAGCTGACCGATTCGTTCTCGCGGGAAAATCTCTTCTTGTCTGAATTGGCGCGCGAACCAATCTGTCATGTGTCAAAGTCAAAGTCAAAGTCGTGCGTTCAAAAAGCGAACGCCACATACCTAAAGTGCGGAGTGAACCAGGGGGTCTAGCAAAGATACCTATTCATTAGCGTTTACGCCAAACGATAACTCAAAATGTACGGGGATGACATTATTAGCTATGACATTAGCTGGACCATTCCGGCAAAAATGATCCCATGACGAGTGGACAAAACGGACGTTTGAAAATAATTTGTAACATTACCTACTGTCGTCCAACGCGGCACATATTAAAGTTTTAGGGAGTATCTCTACACTTCACATAAAAAGTGAAAAACTTAGGAGTAATCGCAATTTTAAATATGATCGGTGCAATAAAGTACCTACTCATTTTAGTCACAATTATTAAATCACATTTTATCAACACGATAAACTTGTTTTGCCTGACTTTTAGAATTTTACATAAAACTCATAGTAATGCCAGTAATGTTTTAAAAAGTATTCAATTAACTTTATTTTATATTGTGACTAAGATTTAAAAGGCATGGTGAAATATTTTCGTCTCGTTTTTGGGCCAAACGATTATGTTTTCAACTTTTTATCAGTTTAGCAGCAATATGAAAATCAAAGCAAACTGTATTTAAATGAAAATATGCTTCCATATTGCCTTGTTGAATTTGCTTGTTTGTCCGTTTTCATCAAAGATCCTTAAACTACACCCTTACTAGGAATCCCTTTGGCTAAGGGCGCCTTAGATTTGACCCTTACCTAAATTCGTTTTCACAGCGCTGAGTGACACTTAAATTGTAAAGAGACGGTTTATTGTTTTCTACGGTTTCCAAAAACCGTACGTTGCCGATTTTCGTTATTTTATTTATATATTTTAGAGAATAATCGTCAAATATACAAGCAACATGCTTTATTGATATTAGCACAAGAGTTTTTAATATATTTTGCATCTGAAAAAATTAAAACAAATACCTTTTCTGGCGTTATGCGGGTAGAAACAATTGCCAAATACAATTGAAAAAAAAACTGGCGTTTTGATAATTTAACCTGCCACTTAACGCTAAGGGATTGAGCTTTGGCCCCTAAACTTAGGGGATCCCATAAGCTTTGGGTGTCCCCACGTGTCCCTTAATCGCCGGAAATGACGATAATGGCATAATGTGCGTTATGTTTATATGCAAAATCAATGGTAAACTGGTAAAAGCGCAATACCAAAACACAAAATGTTCACTCATTACATTCGTTCATTATTTAATGTCGTCATTATCTAATGAAGCTTTAAGAAAGCCTCACACACACACACACAGAACACACACACACACACACACACAGAACACACAGAACACACACACACACACAGAACTCACACACACTCACTCACTCACTTGGTCACAGAACTTTTGTGCAACGTCATTAGTTTAAGGGCTTCATTAGCACTAATGCCGACATTAGCTAATGAAGTGATAATGAAGAGTTTTGTGCAACGGGCTGTGAGTTAAATCCAGTCTGAATCTAAATCATGTCGCGCAACTATGAAGACCAATTTAGCTTTGGTTGATTTGAATGTTATGTTTATCCCCACTCCCCAGGTGCTACTATCATTCATTTCATTTTATATCAGACTACGTTCAATTAAGTCACTCACACTAGGTACTAGAAATAAAATACTTAGCAGGCTTTATAAATAATTTTTATTCATTTGTCGGTATAAGAGACTGTAAAAAATTATTGTCTGAAAGTTTATCTTCCATTTGGTAGTAAATAAAGATATAGGTACCTACATTTAAATTCAATTTTAGCATAAGCACTTTTCTATAGGAGGTAAGTATATAAAGTACAGGTTAAGAGATTGAAAATTGTGGCAATGTATAGGTACTACATCATACTTAAACAATAGGTACCTACCTAGTAGATGTATATATATGTAATAGGTCGTTAATTATAAATGCACTAGTCAAAACGCGCATATTTCATATACAAATTAATTAAGTAAGTAATACTGTTTGACTCTTCTTGACATTCTTAAAAATTATATATTGATGAAGCAGGGGTAAGTAGAAACCTCAAGAATTGTGATGTCAATTCTAATAACTGTAAACTGTAAAGAACCAAGATATTCATAGAACGTAATCTCAAAAATTACTTGTGATGTACCTATTTGAGGGTTATGGTACCTACTATTATTTATTAAAAGTATTACTGCTTACCCCCGTTCCTTAAATTTATGAAATTGTTAACTGATTTAAAATAAATGTTGAATCGGTAGGCTAACCCAACAGGGTGAGTATGGCACATGAGTAGAGTAACATTCAAATTACATCAGCTTTGGTACTGCATGTTAAAAAGAACCTAAAATAGTTTTGTATTGAAACTGTATTAGCGTTAAGTGCTTACATTATCTGATAAGTTTTTACTCTCATACAATACAATACATACAGTACCTACCTTTGACTTTTTTACACTGTGTGATGTACGGTGGAACTTAATGAATCTATTGTTTAACATGTCATTTTTTACATATCGTAATGTTTAGGTAGGTAGTTATCTATAATAGGTAATAAACCGCACTTACATACATTTAACAAAATAGACAAACTCCTTAGAATATGTACCTACCTACAGAACACCAGTAATACATTCGCGAAATGTAAGCTGTTAAATTGGTGCCATATATGGCATCGTACGACGTTCGCGCGGTCAGTGCTCTGTGTGAAGAGCTCCCAGAAAATTATTTAAAATGAGAATTACGCGTTGAAATCGTGCCACAACACATCAGAAAAGCAGCACAAGAGTTCTGGTGTGACATTCCACTGGTACCTAAGCTATTAGTTTTCTTGCTTAAATCGTCTAAAGTACCAAAAATAGTGCCGTGCCTTTTGAGAAGGTGTAGTTTTGTTTGGAAACTTACCTTCTATAGGTACTTATTCTAAGCAAACCCCATAAATTTAAAGTAATACCTACAGCGGTCTAGGGCATGTGATTATGAGAACAAAAAGTGTTAGTAAGTGTCCATTACCCACTGCTCTCACGACGTAGGCTCCTACCACAGAGCACTAAAAAAATGAAGCTTCGCACCCAGATAGAGGCGCCCTGTTGACAATATGCGCTTCCTTCCAATAAAACCTTTATCAATTTACACAAACAATCGACTATGGCAGATGACAATTATTGACTGGTCGGCACGAAATTCATGTACAATTTCGTCTCTATCTGGGGGCTGGCCGGTGGTTATGCCGTCAACAATCCCGTCGGCAATCCCAGTGTGCAACTATATTTTGATCCCGCGCCTTTATGTACCTACCTACCTCTCGTAATATACCTAATACATTTACGACCGTCTGCACTAAAGTGTGACAGCTCTTAAGTTCGCACTTATCTCTCTAGGACGTGCCCAAATGCGTTATGCAGTGGTACATCATAGAGGGAACCTAGGAACTCAAGCATTAGTGCAGATGGCCATTTTAAGTAGGTAGGATGTAGGTAGGTATGTGTTTGCACAGACTGTCTTAGGAGTTTGTGTCAAGCGTAGTATCGGATTATCTATCTTGATGAAATTTTTCAAAACCAAGACATTGTTTTTTTAGTATGACCCAGGCCCACTTTAACACGTCAAGGTCCAATTTTGAACTCTTTAGTTGACAGTCCTTAACTTACTAAAAATATATCCGTCTCTTACATTGCCGTCTAATTGACAAGAACAGCAACAGTTTCAGGAGTTTTAGATCTGTCACTAAAGTCTTTAAAATTTGGCCCACTGATTGCCCCATGAACCTAACGAACCTATAACCCAAAGATTGCCCATAGAAAAATTAAATTGATTTTTAGGGTGAGCCTGTATAGTACTTAAGTACTCTAGGTAAGGTTAGTCTACTTCCGCCACACACCCAGAATATTTTACTACGTCTAAACTTCCGCTACGCTAGTAAGTACTATTACTTATTCTGCGCTTCCGCTTGACACTAAAATTCCCGGGACTTCCTGTATATGTAGGTAGGTATAGTAAATAATTTTATCTCGGTCGCATTTGTAACGTGAATCACACAATGTATTATGTAATGTATCTATATATTTTTTACTCTTGTTTTGCCTCTCGTTTAATGTAGGGATACCTATACATATTATACAATCGATCATTTCATTTTCTTTACAGAACACTGTCGAATTTTATTGCGAAAAATCTACAAAACTACTGCAATGGAGAATAATTTTATAGGTATTTAAAAAATATCAAAATACGTATGGTACGTAGTATGTTTTTACATTAACATGTAAGACAAGTAATTGAACAAAATGGTATTTTTTAATTACAATACAATAACGAGTCAAGGTTCTAATGAATCCCGAATAATTTATTTGACTTGTACGAAAACGGCACAAACCCGCACATTTATTCGTTTCTTTTTTAATTATTTAAATACTTAATATTTGTTGTGTGAGTAAATGCTTAATGCACTGTACGTGATCCTGTGCCGTTTTCGTGTGGTGCCTAATATATACAACCATACATTATACATAAATATAAATATGTAAACGAAACCATTCATAATCTTAACATACGTAGGTACGTATACATTACATTCATAAAGCTTGATGCAAATATTCACAAGTTATCTCTTCTTGAATAGTCATGATCAGCGAACATGTTTTAGAAAAAAAAACTCGCGATGAGCATAGCCTGACCTGCTGTTCGCGAGTTATTCGTTAATTATTTATAGGGTGCCGTAGACTAATAGCTTTTACTTATAACAAAGAAAACAAAACATTTTCTAAGTAGGTACGTAAGTGTAATATTTGAACGGTTTTGCAGTTTTCTCTCTTTAGGGCAGCCCGCAGCACCCGTTAATCACAAGCCGCTCAATGTGGCGCTCTATGGGGGAGGCGTATGTTCAGCAGTGGACGGCTTCAGGCTGATGCTGATGATGATAATCATAATCACAGCTTCATATACATACAATTATATTACCTACTACTTATGCATGCATACTGCACAGGCCACACAGTACCTACACTACTTTAAAAGACATTTCTTAGATATTTTTAGTCTATTAGGTACTTAATTAAATTCGAAATTATTTTTCGAAAGAGATTTTACTGAGGTAAGGTTTATCGGTCGGTCTAAGGAAAGAATAAATATGTAAGTATTATGGTTGTATTGTATCCATGACCTGCCTATAGGTATACCTGTGTATAGATAGATATATGTACTGTAAAAATGTTCGCTGACTAAGTTTCAAGACATCCGCTATGAGTGCTACTTAAAGAGACATCAGATTGCGAGGGACATCACTATGAGAATGTAACCATGTAAAAATCGATTCAATCACAATATTTGCAAATGCATACCCATAACACACTGTACAAAACTCCTCACAGCACAATATTGTTACCGAAAGGACTTAAAAAATATAATACAAATAAAATTGGCTCACTAAAAGTACAAGCGTATGAAATCCTACTTACATAATATCTACATTCGGTTGGAACTAAAGGGGACGAGACAATAATAATTAGAAACATCAACTAAAACGTTAACAAAATACGACTTTCTCTATGGAAAATAAATAAATTTACAAATTAAATACACGTTTTAGAACTACTTACTAATAATAGTCACTTCATCGTTTTTTACGTTTACTATCACTACGTTTTTGGACGAGTCGTGGCGAGCGGTTTTGTCACTATATTGTGTATATACATTTTTGATTCAGCTATGTCTCTGTTTATCCTACTACTAACGATAGCTAGACACGCCTCACACAAGGAATGGGTAGTTTTGTGTGGTTATAAAGCACAAGACCGCTCGCCGCCGCTAGTCGATTGAAACTTAGATTAGAAGCATGCCGCCCGCCGCACTACATTACCCTATCATAGCCTAGGCCGAAACCAACAATAACTACATTACTCAGTCCAATTTTCAGTCAATTTCTTATGAAATTACACCTCGACATACGTCAACTAAGTACATAAACGTTTCGGAATTTCCTCTTTAGAGCTTAATTATTCATTAATAATTCACAGTCAAACTGTTATGGAACCAATCGGCGTGGTAATAAAACAAGAAATAGTAAGTATCTACATTTAGCGATATTTAGCTTCGATTTGGTTTAGTAATTACAAGAATTGATTATTTAATTTGAATAAGCTTTTAGATCTCTTAGTAAATGTGGATTTATGGCAGTGAACCCGATTACACTCGGGTATTAATAAAGTACTTAGATGCTGCCGAATCCATTAGCAAATAATAATTTAGACGCCAAGATGAAGAGATACCTACAAAGGATGACGTGACTGAGAATGAAAGCATTTACTGTAGTTCCGTTAAAGCGGATGATTCCGAAACGATAAGTATTTAGGCTAAATTTTAATTGACAGGAATCATTGCCATCTTCTAACACAGTTCCACCTTACCCAACGATATCTCGACTTCGAATACAAAAATGTTTTATTATTAATAATTTATTACCATCTACGTTAATTTTCAGGTAACAGCATAAGTACCTAACAACTGGAATCTTGCCGATAAACCTACGTTTATTAAAGCGAACTAGGAATATAAAAATTGAGATAGATAATTTCAGTAGCTTTGGTTGTAATAATATCATCGTTTACCTTGACACTCGAGAAATGAGTATTTTAATTAATACGTAGGTATCTACTAGGGAAGAAGAGAAGCGGATCAGCATCAACTTGGGTCTATAAAAATTGATAAGCTCTCAATAATTTCTAAGTTTTAAAAACGTTTCACTATCAGATACTTACAAGCCCTGAATGATCTAATACTTAACATCATTTCTACAATTGCAAGGCGATTTATATTTCTAAAGACCCTGAGGTGAGTAGTTGACAGCGATCGCAAGAGAGCAATAATGCTACTTACTTATGTAAGTAGATGTTTCGCGCGCCGTTCCATAGAGAACATCAATAATAGGAATGATACAGAGATTCATGCACGTGTAAGTGTGGAACGGTGCTAGTGTGCGAGCGCGACGGCTGCCCCGACCGCGACTAGCGTTCGACTCACGCGCGACCGACCGCCTCCAGCGCGGTCGCCGACCGAAAAAACTCTGCGTCAGTAGTCGTCGACATTGTCGACATCGTTGACTCGTCCCAAGTCACCTCGGTCGTGGTCGTCGTTCCGTTCTCGTGTTTTCTTCTCGCTTTCGGATGCCGCTTCTTCTTCGGGCCATTCGCCTTTTTGTGTTTCCGCTTATGCCTCAGGTTCTGCTTTTGTATCCATTTCGTGCAGTTCCTATGCCTCGGTGGCGGTCGTTTCAGCTTGGTTCGATGTCGGCGCGTCGCGCAGGATGTCGGCGGAGGCCCGTCCCAACCTTTAGTTATCGTCAGGGCGTACGTCGATAGATTCCCGAGAGTCCTGCTCTTCGGTATCTGCGTGCGTCTAGCTTTACCCCTGGTGTCCAGCGCCAAAAAGGTTTTCTTCCCGTTGCGTATCCGCGAGTATGTGTTATAGTTGTTTTCTTCCAATTGCTCCTGGAACACGCAATCGTCCGAGAGATCCTTCTGAAACAATGGAAAATGTCATGATTAGCAATCAGTAATAAGTAAAAGCACCTATTATAATTAACATTTTTAAATACATAAGACATTTTATTTTATGTAAACTCGTTTTCCTGATGCGTGATGTTAACGTCATTCTGAGACATACATAGTATTGGTTACCTATACCTACATTTATGGACTGTGAGTTCTTGCCCAGTTATTTCACTAGCTAATGCTGCAATTACATTTCTTAATTCAGGCGACTGATTTACTTGTAAGTAATAGACCTTTAACAGTGGCCTGCAAACTAGAATAAACAGTAGTGCTTGCAAACTGCTGTTTGTCGGCAGAATATCCGACAAAACGGTAGTAGGCTAACCTACCTAGACGAGCACTCACAGAAAAGTCCTACCATCTAGTGGAACAGTGGAGCCTAAGTAGTTTATAATTTTTTAAATGAATCACACGATATGATAACAAATAATAAGAAAGGACTTAATAAGAGCAAGAAAACTAACATCATAAAGTAACCACCTAAACAGAAGTAGTTACCTATGGCTAGGCAAACGAACCATAAGTATCCTACATCCTATAATTATACATGGGCACTCAAAATTTATCGCTTCATAAATCCGCTATAATTCAGAAACTCCCTTGCTTATTTAAAGAGCAAACATTCCATAAGGAGAGCCTTACAATATGAAAGTTTAAATTGGGACCTCCCTTTTAGGATAACAGTATTGCCCCTAGACAGACAGCCGTTATGGCTAACAACCGGGTGCTTGAAACTGGCAATACAAATTGGCTTACCTATTCATAAATATTTATAAGTGAATCGCTGTAGGGTGTACTAATGCCGGTTAAACTGTCCCTAGTCGCGCGCGGCATATTGTGCATTAAATTCAATCGGCGGTGGTTTGCGACCAGTGCCGGTGGTGGGTGAAAATTATACTGCGAGTCAATGCAGATGCAACGCAAAGTTGGAAGAGTTAATGTTCGTCTTTAATTAGTGGAAGCAATAACAGTTCTGACTACACAGCAATCAAATATTCTCAGATTAATTGTTTATTATATGACCAATAGGATGCCTTCATTAGATTGTGTTGTGTCATATAATAGGTAAGTCAAATCGTCAAATTTAATGCGTCCAAGACTCAGGCGTGTCTATTTACCACTAAAAAGTGCCCATTCCAGCTGACTCCCACTTTCCGGAATGTATCAGTAGAAGTATCTGATCACAATGAGCTATTAGGTGTTACGTTAACGTCTAATTTAAACTCTTAGACTTAAATTAGACTTTAACTAAAGTACTAAACTAACAAAAAAGTTAGAATTTCTCGGGAAGGTCCGCGGATATTTCACTCCTGCTGGGTTAGCATGGACGGTAGACAAAATTGCCTTTCCCCGTTTTACGTCACTTTCTTCATACTTGCTTGGAGTAAAACAGGGGATAGACAGTTTTGTCTACTGGCCGTGCTAACCCTACTGGACAGCTTTTAAACTTATTTCAAGCACAAGTCCGATCTTGTATGGAATACTGCGGCCATCTCTGGGACAGTTCAGCTAAATACCAGCGTCAGGTCTTGGACTCAATTGAAAGGCGAGCAAAATAGCTCATGTGACAATAATATGGTGAGGGCTAGGCCCCAGCTTAGAGCACCGTCGTAAAGTTGCCAGCCTATCAGTGTTCTACAGGTTACATTTCGGTGAGTGTGCTGCGGAGCTACACAATCTAATTCACCATCTCCTTTTCACCATCGGACGACAAGACGTACAGCTACACGCCATCCATTTATGGTTGATATTCCTTAATTCTTCCGATTCGTACAAAGTACAAATCGGTTTGACTCGACATTAATAATCCGACCAGCGAATGAATGGAACACTTTACCAGCGCCTTTGTTTCCCGATAAGTACAATCTGGAGCTCTTCAAGTCGCGAGTGAATAGGTATCTTCCAGACAAGCATGTACCATCGTAGACTACGTCGTCGCTTTCCATCAGGTGAGACTGCGTTCAATGAATGTGGGCCTATCATGTTATAAAAAAAGTACTTATCTACAGATATCTCCGCGTAGGTCAAATAATACATTTGCTTGAAGTACGAGAAGTAAATCGACGTGGTCTTATTGCAATTTAGGCTTCTGAGTTCTGACATAAGAAGAACGGGCTGCAAATAAAAGTTTACTTAATAACATGTAGGCACTAATTCAACTTTAAGCTTTTAGAAAACCACTTTGCTTCCTTGTAAGTCACAGTAGATAACATAGAGTATCCTAGGTAGACGGTAGTAAGTTGTGTGATTCAAACTATGACGGCTGTGAAGTGCGCTGCAAGCACACCTGTATTACACTATAACTTCCTAACTTCATATCAATGTCATTACCATCCATAGTGTACCGCATGTTGCCAGTGCTGAAAATTTCTAACAAGAAAGGCTGGAAATTTTCTCTGAACATCTAGTAGATTTTTATCTTTGTGTGTTAGCGAAATATATATACCTACATAATACAAAATATTTAGTCCTTTTGTTTAATATAACGTATATCGAGGGCGTAGAAGAGAAATTAGATAACTAAGAAAACCATTCGCGAGAAAACAACGATTTAGTGATGATTTTTTTCGACAAAATTATCAATAATTTTTTTTGTAGGAGCAAAATTACCGTGAGCTTTTTTTATATGTTATGTAATGGTTCAATATGCAACTTTTGAGTTCGTCATGGATGCCGCAGCTCTTCACACAATTTTTTTTTTAAATTTAAAATTTTCTCACAGATTTCTTTATACACAATCCAAATTTTGCGTTGAGGTAAAACTGAATAACGAGCTTTATGCATTTTATGTGACAACAAAATGGCGATTCTGTGAAATAATACATTATTTGGTCAGTTATTCCTCTCAACTTTTACAGCTATTATTGAAATTCATTTCTGTTACAAAAATACCTTTTTTGGAATAATTTTGGCACGGAATAATATATCCGAGCTAGGGTAAGATCAAAAGATGCGTCGTGATTTGGGCGTTATCGTCATGCCAAAAAGTCGATTTCGCAAACAGTGTTAGTTATCTAATTTCCCCTCTACGCCCTCGATATGTACTAATGTTAGAGGTACAAAACGAATTATATGCCCTACGTGTTGGTAACTGGTCTAAATAAGTAGTAGCAGTGAACACAATCGTTCATCCAAATTTTAAATAGTATCTAGGGTTAGTACCTACCTACATATTATTATACTTAACAGAAAATTACTGTGCTAGTGTGTAATACTTAGATTAATAAGTAGAAGTTGCCAGGAGCAATGTATTTTATCATTCATCCAAATTAAACCCCACACAAAAAAAAAAACATAAAATACAAAACGTGTGAATCTTTATACAAGATATTATTAATATTTCAGTGTCAAAAACTCTAGAGGTAGAACCTCTTTTATAGGGAGTAGGGACCTCACCTCACCATCCCCGTCCATAGTCCGCAATATTTTCATAGTTTCGGAGCCACGGGCACTATTTTAGTAATTTTTAGTAGCATTTTCAATTATACCTTAAAACTAACTGCTGTTTCTAACCGATCGGTAAAGTTAAGCAACGTTCGCTGTAGTCACTATTTTGATGAGTGACCGCTACAGCAAAAAGTGGTATTTACAACTGAGCGCTACCGTGCTTCGGAGGGCACATTATGTTGTCGCGTCGGTCCTGGCTGTTGTCGTAAGAATAGTAGATTTTTGCTGCTAATGCTGATTATGAATCGCGAGCAGACGAAGGATCCCAGAATTGAATCACGAGCGTAACGAGTTATTTATGCGTGACGAGCTAGTCGTTCGCCTGATGTTAAGCGACATGGCATTCTACATATAACAGTGCGGTTCAATTTCTAATGATACCAAATATCATTGACTGCAACATGCAAAATAAAATAAGCTCAATAATGAACAGAAGGCAAAGGTTGGCAGTGTTGGCACTAGTAAAACTAGGTTCGCGGGTGGCGCTAAAACCGCTATTCATTCTACAAAGTTGGCAGCACAGTGAATGTGCACTTCCATATTGCGCCGCCAGATGTCGTTACTTACCCTCGGGCCTTGAGTTTAGAAAATTAATTTCATACTTGGTAGAATATTATAACCGTTCCTGTACTTAATCGCAAGCGACAAAGCAATTGCATGTAACGGAATAATGTAATAATTATAGTGTTTGTATTGGAATTTATCTGTCTCATTTGGAATTCAATTAGGATAGGAAGGTACGGCCAACCACTCGGTGGACTGACGACCTGGTGAAAACCACGGGGAGTCGATGGATGCAGGGGCAAGCAGTTGTTATGCACAAAACGTACACTTATATTTTATTTTATTTTCAATTTTTTGGAAAACTATATAGGTAGATCTTTATAAGTACAATTGATGGACTTACCTAATAATGCTAACATCATTTTAAACCAGTCAACCAAGGCATGCAGAAAGTAACGACGACAACTGCGCCGTATAGGGCTTAGTCCCACCCGCCCCGGTGCCTCTGCCTCGCCACCGGGGCCGATGGGAAAAATAGTTCCATGGGCCCCGGTAGCCTCAACAACGGCGATCGCCTTCCGGTCGCACAACTCTCACAAGACACGTTTCGGCTTTTATTAATTAATCGTTATCAAACTTGGATAATTTAATTATCAATCAAAAAGCCTTTCAATAAAACATATGTCAATCTATTGCCTATTACCTTTTTATCAAACTATCTCGCACCTACGTGAATTGGAGTTCATACAATACCTTTAATCTTATCTTATTTAATTTAAATAAGACACAATATATTCATATAAATTGTATTAAGCCCTAATAGTGTGAGAATTAGGTAGAGATAAGGAGTTGAGATTGATAGGTTTTCTTATCGTGAAAAGAGGTGGAATAATCGGTATAAGTATCATTTAAGTATCGATAATGAACATTGGTTTCGATATAGATAAGAGCTGAATGGATTTATATCCCGTTTAACTAACCTAGCAATCATAGAGTTGATTCTCAGACTGATGTTATTGGTTAAATTACGTACAGAGACTCTCGCTTGATACTCGTACAGGGCATCCAAAAGGTTCCAATATGATTGTCGTGGGATAAAATTTATGAATTATAACAATTAAGTACCTACTTGCTATTTGCAATTTAGACTATATGATTGTACTGTATAACGTTGAAAAATAAATGTCTATCTAAATTGAAAGGTTTTTGTTACTATACTATACCACCAAGTGCCTATATACCTACTCCAGTGAACTACTTATAATAATACCTGACTGACTGACCTACTCATTAGGGTCAATAGGCAAGGCAAGCACTACATGATTACCTATAAGAATCCAAGGAAAACGTTGTAAATAAAAGAAAATTCGAAAAATACGTTGTTTATTATGTAACATTAAAGCAGTTACCTATGGTAGAATAAAAAAAAACGATTTTTAAGGATATGTAAAAAAGATGAGTGGAAAAAGGAGGAGGATTTGAGTTTAAAATTAACTACGCCGCACGCGAAGCCACTGGTGTACAAATTTTATATCGACTAAGACTTTAAAAGTAGGTAAGTTTTTATTCTTTTATGTTTATTTATATCTTTATATTATGCATTTACTATAAACATTAACATCAATTACGTAGGTAAATATTCAATAATTTCCACCAACAGTAGGTTCGTATGGGTTCTATATGTATTAGCATACATTTTCTAATCGATAAATCGTGCCAACCTCTCGGGGTCAAACATTTTACAATCGTTAATCTATCGATATCGATGATCGACTATCGATAACCGATTGGTACACGACACTAGAAGACGCTACGATGCTAGGGTTATCACATACGATCTCTATGGTCTAAAAAACAATTGCTAAAGGCATCCCTGTGAGGTTTAAATCCCTCGTAAAGGATTCAATATGATAGAATTAAATTTTACTGTCCTTATTGACATTTCCCTAGCTTCGAAACTGTGGAGAACAAGCCAGTAAATTTGTAGTTTTTACTATGATTACAAGAGCACAAAATTTAGAAGAGATGGGGCGTTTAACATTGAAAACCTTTTAAAAAATTAGGACTACCGTCAGTAGTACGACTCCATTAGGAATAGAGTTTTGTACTAGGTAACTTAATTAGATACCTATTAAAATATTAACGAGTGCGTACGAACGTTATATCTTCAGCATTTCCTGTTAGGATATACCTATCTAATAGAAAATGATTAGGATAGGTAAGAAGTGTAGGTATAGGCATCATAGATATTTATAATGCAAGGAATATTTAGATAATTCATATTACAAGTTAGGTAGGACTTTAAAATCTTAAATAAGTAGGTAATAAGACGAATTAATGGTTGAACGTTTAAAAATACGAAAAACTTTGTGTATGTACCTAGCACCTACCTACCACTGTACCTACATACCAACTATTTAGTAAGAAATACAAAGTAAAAGCAAAATTAGAAAGCACATTGAATCTTAATTTACGCGCGTTCCAAGTAATTTATCTGGCAATAAATACGTCAATTATGCAGACTAGGCAGGATAGATTTATTCGACGGTGGCTACTTGGGTGCTTGAACACTGAAATATTATATAAAGACATTATTGCAGTCCCTAAATATAAAAAAAAATACCATGTATAGGATTTTAAAGCCTTCCAACTTCCGCGATTACTGAAATATTATGTTCTTCTCCAACACGGCTGTCTTTACTGATGTTGCTGAAACTTTTACTCGTTAATATTTTTAATTGCCGAGCCCCAATTTAAGCAGGTGGTAGATACAGTCAATTACCAAACAAAATTAATTCAGGTTAATTTTAATTGATGTACACCCAATGACCTATCCACATGACCTATCTACATTTTTGTGGAAGAACTATATAGGTATATAAACAAGCTGATTGGATCACGCTTATGGAGAGGTCCGTAGTCTCAATCACAGGGTCAAACACTAAATAGTAGGTACATACATACTACGTTATACTCGGTGTCCAAAATATCTAGATTTTATAGATATATTCCACCATCTACGTCTCTAATATACTAGGTCCAACATGGCATACCCTACTCTCGAAAAGAAATAATTACAATTATAAAAGACAAAACCAATTAGGTACCTATACCTAAATTGTCTATCATAAAATTGAACATCTAAAAAAAAATCTGTTCAGTGAGTTAGGCAAACAAGGATATTGGAACTTGTTCCTGTGCCTCCAATTAAAAGAAAAACAAATGGCGATTGTCCCCGTCGGCGCCCGAACATGACACATTCATAGTGATGCGACTGGGAATCGTTAACAATCCCTGGAAATCGATAAAACGATCGATTCGATCAAACTGCATCACTTCCAAGTATTTTGATGGGATTCCGTCAAAGACCCGAAGAATTTTGATGTTTATTCGGATATTTGCGGTATTTTAAGGCTGTCGTCTGAGAATGTAGTGTTAATGAATGCGATCGCGGCGCCTCTAGGTTTTAAAAGTAACGATGTGTTTTGAATGGCTTAATTTTTTTAATTTGCATTATTTATAATAGGCAAAGAACAGACCGCGTGCCGCGTTCATCCTCTTGGTTTTTACTAAAGAAGTAAAAATGTAAAGTTAGTTACCTATTTCCACTAATAATTGTGCGAATAGGTGGTATCTACCTACTGGGTAATTATTTTTTAGCCCCACTAGATTTACCACTTAAAGTAGTTTTCTGCTAGAAGATTAAATATTATAGGTTTACTTGAGCTAAAGCACTGAAAATATAACTGATAAACTTTTTGGGTCATAAGCCCAAAATATCCAGGTGTTCCGACCTCCACCATTATGTAATTTTGCCTTTTCTCAAATAAATGTTTTTTTCATTTTTCATTTTCATTACGTTGGTTAGAAAACGGTTAATCAAAAGCTGTTTTTTTTAAACAATGTAACTTATACCTTGTAAGGTTTTTGGTAAATTAAAAAGAACCCTGTAAATATATTAGAAAATTAGTAAAGCAAAAATGTTCGAAAAGCATAAAATAGAGCCAAAAACCAATTGATATGCTAAAGTTTTCTAGGCCCTAGCAGGTATTAATATGTATTCTGTGACCAGGTAGGTGATCATTTGAATTCTAAGATTTACATTTTATTTATGTAAATCGACAAAAAACCACACCACAACCACTGCCGCTGCCTCCACTTGGATCCACATGTGGATCCAAATGGAGGCAGGCCGTTTTCAGAGCTCAGGCTTATGGCAGGAATCGAACCCACTACCTAAATATATGCGGGAGGTAGGTACCTACCTGATCCTATGTATGTGATCGTTGGGCGTTATTATTTATTTATTTAATCGCATCACGAGTCGACGTCACACACATCCGCGAGTTATCTCAACAAAATCAACAAAATAAAAGAAGCTATAAATCATATAGGTATTTTGTTTTTAAATTATAGTTTAATAATCTAAATTGCATCTTAACATCTTACTCAGATAGTTAAAAGAATCAACATAAATTATTAATGTTCAACCTGACATTTTGGCTTACCTAGTTAATTTTTGCACGTAAGTAAGTTTAAAGGTTAAGTAGGTACCTACCACCACAGTTAATATATTAACTACCACAGGGCACGAAAAAAATACGGTTTTCAAAATAAAAGGAAAGGTACCCATATGTATGTATACCACCCCGCTGCGGGGTGATCATGTAACTTTGATAGCAATGCAACAGAAGAAATTTCATTCCGAATTTGAAAATTTTCACAGTAACTATGCACATAAACTGCTTATTGAAACTGTCAAATCCATACATTTTTGTGTTTCTATTGGTTGCAATCAAGTTACATGATCGCCTAGCAGGAATGTCCAGGAATATCCAGGCAATGAGCAGCATTTTCCTCGGTACATTAAAATCTTTTGCGATCACCGAGCCGCGTGCCAAGCGTGGTGAATAGTGATTATGGCAAATCCCCTCCTATGATAAGCGTCCAAAGTGGCGTTTTATGGGGTTCAGCATGTGGACGTCTTCCGGCTGATGATGTTTAATATAGGTACATACTTATACGTACCTAATTAAAAAAAAGCTTACATAATTTTTTAAGCGTGGAATATATGGAATAAGAAGAAAGGCGCCACGGTTATCCTTAGTAAACAATTGGAACTCTTCTAAGTACGTCTACGTATCTTCCTACTGCGTTAAAATATTAAAACGCAATGACATCATCAAAAGAAATTCGAATATATTAGTCCAGTATACTACTAGCATATTTTTAATCAAACCATACCTAATGCTCAAAATAAAATTTAGTTTTTGCTGATATAAAATAAAATATAAAAGTCAAGGTCGCATAGGTACCTACTTAATCTGATTTGCCTAAATTGGGTATGATAGATGTTATAATTAATAAATAGGTACTAAAGGCTAACTTTATTTTATGACTATATCGTGATCTGCATTTTTAGTCCTTCCATATACCTAGTTTAGACCATAAACATTATTTTATTTGCCTAAGACTAAGTTTATAATATTACTGCTACGTCTGCAATGCAATAAAAATCAGGTTCTATAATAGTAAACTATTCTGGCCTCTCTGTTTGTGGACTACACGTTTGTTCACATGAGTCCAATTTTATAACGATTCAAGCTTTCCGAACTGGCTTAAAAAATAGTATTTGTTTGCGTAAAGGTACAATAAGTTTATGCGTGGAGACCTACCTACAAATTTACTAAGTTTAACTAATATTTTGTTTTAATTTAAAAGCATCTATCGTGGATACAACACCGCGAGGCGCTACGTTTCCTGTAGGATTAGCACGGCCGGTAGACAAAACTGTATTTCCCCTGTTTTACTCCAAGCAAGTATGAAGAAAGTGACGTAATACGGGGAAAGACAATTTTGTCTACCGTCCATGCTAACCCAGCAGATGCGATTTCTTACAAATAGGTAGGCACCTACAAATAAATATGAAATATTATAGGTACCGTATACCTACTTTACAAACAATGTACCTACCTATAGATACTAAAAACCTTTTAATTTAAGCATGCCAAAACAAAATATAAAAATCAGACTTTATGGCTTTTAAAACAGCTTTTTAATGTTGCCAGGGTAATAAAATGCTTTCTATTCTGCCTAAAAAGCATTTTTTTGGAACAGTATCTGTAATCTGCCAGATTTTTTACACGTCACGATAGGAACAAAAGGGGGTTAAAGGAGGAACGAAAGGAGAATTAAGAGATAAAAGTTTTATGATCGGATAGGGCGCGATGGCGACGCCTATGGATTGGCTTTATGGGAATATAACGACTTTAGTATTAGGTTGCGGCATTTGATTAGGACAGTAAGAAGAATGGAATCTATAAAACGAATGGAAATATTTAAAATTATTACATTAAAATATCTCGTTAAAAACTTACACTTATAGAACTTATATAGAACTAGTAATAGATATAATTATGTAGGTAGAGTAGAACTTATCCAAAGAGAAGTGGGGAAAACAGAAAGTTTGTGAAAAAAAGTGTTGATTACATAGATCTATATCTCATATACTAAGTAATATATATATATCTATGGTTGTTTATAAAGAGTTATGATTTAGTATAGCAGTATATAATCACTTGCTTAGCGCCATGAAATATTGTGATATTACTTGGCGCGTACTGTCATATGACATTATCACTCGAGAATATGAAGCCATGACACATGACAACATGACTCTGTTGCTATAGTTTGGTTCGGTCGCTATCGTCGCGCAATGTATGACTGTTCTGTAGCTAATATCACACGTAATGTTTGCGGTGTGGCCGTCGCGCGCCATGCTGATACATTACGCGTGATATTAGCTACAGAACACTCATGTTACGCATAGATGAATGGGAGTACAGAACACTATTATGATGGGAGCAACGGTCGTTCATGACGTCCATTCATAAACTCATAGTTTCAGATTCATAGATTTATATTTTGAGATTTAAGATTGCTAATTTGCTAAATAAAGTTTAGTCGCATTAAATAATAATATAAATTAAGTACCTACTTAAATATGATTTTGAATAAATTTAATTGAATGGCTTATTTCATAAATCTCCATCGAAAATCTCCTGCGTAGGGGATTTTTGGGTTTTAGTCCAAAAATTTAATTTTTATTCATTGCATTTTACATCTTTAGTTACAAGTGATAAAACGAATAAAGAAATGCAATAGGTACTTTTATATCGCTTATTACAGTAACCTAACCTAACATAACAATCATCACTGTCATGTTTGAGGTCATGTGATATTACGAAGATATATATCACTTTGCTGGGTGATGCCATGTAACATGGCATTACACTCTACTGTAATGTTTCGCGCATGTCTAGCGGTTACAAAACCCTGTAGAGACTTTTAATTTTTCTTATAGAACTCTTATTTAATTTACTCCTATAATAATGTCAGAAACAAAGCTGTTCTAAAACAGATATTATATCATAAATTATTATAAGTACATATACTCAACATAAGTATAGGTAAGTAAATCCTAAAACTATTATGTTTCGTAAAGACGACTCTACCACTCCACGCCTTAAAAATAAATTAAAGAACTGAATACGATATCCAAAAAGCCGATATCAATGTTAATCATCATTAAATTTATATCGATTCATAATCTCCTGATCTAGTTAAGCAGTAAAACGTAGCGTCGCGTCCTATAAAAAAAAAAAAACTTGATAAACTGACTGTGGTAAAATTTTAGATAAATAGTTAAATATATACCTACCTACATTAATTTATACATGAGAGGTACTAATGTAAAACATGAATATAGTTATACGGGTTAAAGTTGTGCTTCAGCTGATTAAAATGTATCCATGTATTTTGAGTCTGATATCTTTATTATAAATATCTTCATGTCACCTATATGTAAGAATGTGGAAGGTGGAAGGTGTTAGGTATTTTTTATTGAAGTGATAATGCACTTCAATAAAAAAATGGACATAGAAAAATGTATAAATATTTGTTTTAGACTGTTATGGGCGGCCGTGTCGCTTAAAATTAGGTGAACGACTAAATCGTCACGTCAGTTATTCTCATTAAAAAAACAAGCATAATAAAATAAGTAAGGTGCATAAACCTGCATAGGTAACTATTGTATAATCATATAATTTATAGGTAAATAAGTATGTTTTACTAGTTTTTATATGTAAACCCCCGTTTATGGGTGGATTTTTTGATCGGTAAATAAGGTAAAAATGCTAATAAATTCTAACCAATGGTCAAAATTTGTTAGAGTTTTAACCATTGGTTGCCTTAAAGGGGCTTTTACAAAATTATGCGTAGTTGCAAGGTGTTCGTCGTCAATATTTGATGCATAGCATTAATGTCTATACTTAGCCATTATATGAAAAATACCCTTCATTTCATCTTCTTCGATAATGACAGAACGGATTTTAAGTAATTTATCTATTTATTTAGTAATCATCATTCTCCTGATGTTCGTTTTGGCAAAAACACACAGAGACCCGATTTGAGAGCTCTAATTTACAAATTCTGTGTAACTTAAGTCTCCAACCTAAATTATACTCCACTAAATACATCCTGTACTTCCATAATGCCAGAACAGATTTTTAATTTTTACCTTTCATGCAATAAAAAAATATTAAATGTTTGATTTTTAATCAAAAAGGCTTCAACAAAAGTTCTAATATCTCCGGAGTTTTATATTACATCGACGAAATATTGTTACCAAACTAAAGCTCATCATTTTTTTAAGCTACTACAAATTATTTCATACTGTTAAATTAATTCTCTTATTTATTTATCAATAAATGAAATTGGATATATTTGGTCAAACCGACGAATTCTGCGAGCTCGGTACGCGCGCGCGGTACTGAGCTCGCCAAAATGTAAAAGCCCCCTTAACTATGGATCAAAAAACCCACCCTAAGTTACATTGTGTTATTCGTCTCCACACAAGATTCTTTTCAGGAGATCGCTGTGAGCGATACGTCCAACCATTTTTATACTTTTGTTAAGTAGTACTACCTACATACTAGTCTTAGTTTTTAGGAGGTGGGTACTTTGTTGTACTTATAGAGTTTATGAAGGTATCTAGATATAAGTAGGTAATAGGTAAGTTTAAATAATTATAATACAACAAACAACATTTTTATTGGAAAAAAGCCAAGCGCTAAAAAACCTTAAAACTTTTAATTTTATTATCAAGTATACGTGTTTTGTATTTTTGTTCTAAATTAAACACAACTACCAGTAGGTACCTAATTCTTTAACCATACAACGTATCAAAACGTCGATAAAACTACCCCATAAATTAACCACCACCCTTTCTTTACAAACAGAATTCCAGCATTAGAATCAAACACCATAAATAAAGCGTCATATTAAAACATAAAATAGGGTAAACAATCGTAAATAAAAATTACATCGAAAACACACAAAAGCGTCGTTAATTCAAATATAAATTATGTCTATTTTGTGGGACTTTACACTTCTTTAATTTTTTTTAATTTCGAGCCATTTGTAAATCCATGTTTTTTTTGTACTAGTGGCGAGCGGCGGCGCGCGCCTTGTCGCGGCAAAACCCTTTAGTCTGAATTTAAAATTAGAACTAACATATCTTTACAAAAATTTTGTTGTTTTACTTTTTTTATGCATCGTGTCTTTGTGGCCAGAGTTATTAATCTTGCTCTAATGTTTATCAGGAACCGTTTTATTTGGGCTATTGTCCACTTTGGTAGAATAGTTTTGTGTCGTTTAATGGAGCTTATAAATCGTCGGCTTCCCGCGTGTTAATGCGCAATTTGCCTCGTTTAAGGAGTGAAGCCGATTGTGTTGGCAATACTGGCATCATGGAACGTTATTTAGGTACATTAGTATAGTAGGTTTCTAGCAAACAAGAAATGAATTAATTATGAAAAGTGTCTTTTTTATCTTGTAGTTTGATTTATTGTTTTTTTTTCTATCAGTCAAAGATTGGGTACCTAAATAGCACATTGAAAATTAAATAAATAAATAACGCCCAAAGATCACAAACATAGATCCTGGACCCTAACTAAGATTCCCTATATCATAAACCCCGGAATTACGAGAGCCCTAATCACGCTTTTTTTCTGTGCATAAAGTAAAAACTCGCCCTGTCCCGGGAATTGAACCCGCAGCTTTTTGAGTTAACCTGCTCTACCACCACGCCATAGAGGCTGTTTGCTAACAAAAACAATGCGTGAAAAATAAATAATAATAAATAATAATATAGTACTACGTACCTATCATCATCGTTATCATCAGCCTGAAGACATCCACTGCTGAACATAGGCCTCCCCCAAAGAGCGTCACTTTGAGCGGCTGCCTGCCTCCTGCATCCATCGGCTCCCCGCGATTCTGACCAGGTTGTCGGTATACCTAGTGGGGAGCCGGATTACGCTGCGTCTTCCGGTTCGTGGTCGCCACTCGAGAACCTTTCCTCCCCATCGGTTGTCAGTTCTACGAGCGATGTCGCCTGCCTATTACCATTTCAACTTACTAATTTGAAAATTTATATCGGTGACTTTAGTTCTCTTGCGGATCTCCTCATTTCGGTTGTCTCGCAAGGGAACTCCGAGCATAGCTCTCTCCACAGCTCGCTGCGCTACGTACCTGTACCTACTATTATTTATTTTGTGATTACATTGAAGAACACGGTTTGTGGTTATGATAATTTTGGAGAGAAAATAAACTTTTTTAATAGTAATTCTTAAACTTATGCGATCTTTACCGTGAATGGAACCATTTCACCCGCACGCTTAAATCAAATCTCGCACGTGATCATGGATCATGGTGATCGTGTAAACTGTGGCAAAATATTGGGAACTCAGAAATGAGTCCAATAACGACAAAGAAAGTGCTAGGCACTTATTAATAACTAGCGGCTCGCCCCGGCTTCGCACGGGTATAATAGTTTTCACAGCGCACGCGATGTAAAAAATATTTTAGGTAATTTCTTTACACCTTGGGTTACATTATTCGAGTTTTAGTAAGGATCCCTAATTTTTTTGAAAATATAATATAACCTATGTCACCCGGGGATAGTGTAGCTTCCCAACAGTGAAAGAATTTTTCAAATCAGTTCAGTAGTTTCGAAACCTATTCAATGCAAACAAACAAACAAACAATCAAATCTTTCCTCTTTATAATTTGGTATAAAAGATAGATTATAGATGTAGTGAACAACCGTGAAAGTTTAAGTAGATAGGAATTTCTAGACAGTAAAACAGTGAGGTATTAGACAGTATGTAGTGAAATGCAGGAGATAACTCTAAATTCGTTGACCTTCCCTGATCCCTCAGGCATTTGAGGAACGCAGTATGCTAAGTGAGTTGGGTCTCTATAGTCGGTCTACGCGGCGGCGCTGGTACTCGTAAGAAAGGATTTCGTGAACGAAGATGTGAGGACTCGAGTAAACTTGGATAGTATCATCGTGCAATGGGTTCTTTCCTATGCTTATTGGTATTTTAACGATGTGAACACTGATCACCTAATATGTACATAGTATATCACGGCGGTCTATGAAGAAAGATTCGAAATCTTTCTATAATATTATCAGTACCTATAGTCGTAATCATTTATTCATATAAAACATATTAATCTGTGGTGGGTACATACAAGTTTAGATAATGCTACCATATTACTTTACATTTACGATAATACTTGCATATTTTTAAATAATATAAGTACATCAGGGGACATGTTACGGTGAACGGTCTGTAATTGTTATATTTTAGTTCTAGACAAGCATACGGCCCTATGGGAAGTAGTCATTAGTCACCGTAGCCTAATGGACATCATTCGCAACGCCGCAGGTGTCAACAATTGCGTTGCTTACCCTGAAGGATTCTGTAATGTTAAGTAACTACCTAATTATAGTCGTTCCTCGTATCGAACACAAAGAAAAGACAGATTTTTAACAATTTTTCATATTATTTTAACTAAATTAACATATTTGTTGATTTTTATTTATTTAGTAAGAGATAAGAACCGATATAGCTCTTAGAACTAGCAAGTTGAAATGGCAATGGGCATCAGGCCACATCGCTTGTAGAACTGACAACCGATGGAGAAGAAAGGTTATCGAGTGGCGACCACGAATTGGAAGACGCAGCGTAGGCCGCCCCCCACTCGGTGGACCGAATACCTGGTGAAAACCGCGGGGAGCCGATGGATGCAGGAGGCAAGCAGCCGCTCAAAGTGGCGCTCTGTGGGGGAGGCCTATGTTCAGCAGTGGACGTCTTCGGGCTGTTGATGATGATTTATGTAGTAATACCTAATCTAGTATCCGTACTACACACTTTTGCTCTCGCATGAATTTTACAGCATCTCTTTTTACAAGTAAATAAAAAGTTGTAGTGCCTAGTTACATCACAACGTAATGCATCGATCATTCATAATCTCTGTCAGGGCTTCCTTTGAACTGAGCTTCCAAGTGCTACCGATAGCTGTTTAGAAGGCTGGTGGCACACTGAGCACCTGATCGCAAAGCATTAGTTTCCTTATTTTGTATTAAAATATTACCTTATATACTTAGTCATTTTTATAAGGTTCCTCTGGCTTAGAGCTTATCAAAATGTTTTATTATTATACCTACCTAATTATTTCATAGTAAGTCGTCAATAAGTTTTTAACTGTCGGGCAGCTGGGTAAGATCCCACCTATTATACTCTTACTATGTTATGTAGATACCTATTAATTATAGGCAAACACATCAAAGATCAGGGCTTTCAAAAATCTATTACATGATTGTGTTGAAGCTATGAGTTTGCTTAGTGTATGGGCGATGAATGTTCATGCCCTGCCGTCATACAGTGAGAACTAGTACGGAGGCTAGATCTAAATCGAACCAGCATTATAATTCTTTTTCCTGGAAATGCTGCACAACTTTGTTTTTCTTTTCTTATACTATATACTGGTGTTATAAATTACTGTAAACGAATCGATTACTAGTGGGTTAATTTTCTTTTTGTGTAAAATCGGAAACCTGGCGGAGGGCATTGGTGCACCATTCTACAGGTTAATCCTAGTTTGGGTACCAAGGTGTAACAACTTTTAGACTGTCAACATTGTCTGCAAAATAATTATGTTTCCTAAGAGATGTTTGTAAATTGATAATAAATCATTCATTCATTCATTCATATTAAATTAAGTGTTTTCTGAAAAGCAGACACGACGTTTTGGAAAACGATTTACTTAATACCTACGTCTAACACTCGTCTAATTCTTGAAAGTCCACTCGGTAGCTAAACAACTGATAGGCAATCGCCGAGCACTTGCTTGAATCAGGACCAAACCACTGGAAAGAACTTCATGCCCCGAATGTTCTCTCCACTGAGAAGCAATTCTACCCAAGAGTTGTCTAAGAAGCCATTGAAATTAATAAGTACAGTAATTTCTATCGGGAAGACGGTTATAGGTTGTCATCTTCGTGGAACCCAGTGATAAGTAGGTGTTCGCGTCGCGGTTTGTGTTCGCGTGAAACTGCCGATACTGTTAGTATTGTAAGTCGGGACATTGACAGTGAAGTTTTACAAGACCAAATGCGGGTAGTTGGAGACAGCGCCCCGCCTGCACGATGATGACACTTTCTACTCCAGTCCAGTCCCCTCGTGACTACGGCCGATGTAACTTGCTCGAAACGCCGAGGTTAATCAATTTAATTTTATAATTTTGTTTTAATTTTATAATATGAACTGATAGGTATACTAGATACAGGTATTTTATTTTAATTAGTAAGTAGATTTTATTCTTTCTTCATGTATCACATCTTATTTATTTCTAAACCATAACGGTGCACCGTGGGAGCCTGTCCAATCATAACCCGGATTATTTTACACCTTGCGCTTAGCTTTCATACTTTGCTTGGCTTCTTATTTTTACTTTCAATACCGATTAGATATAGTAGTAGATAATATTAAGTACTTCATCAGCCGGAAGACGTCCACTGCTGCACACAGGCCTCCGCCATAAAACGTCACTTTGGACGCTTATCATAGGGGGGACATTTGCCATAATCACCACGGTTGGTAGGCGGCTTGGTGGTCGCAGAATATTTTAATGTACCGAGGAGAATGCCGTTGCCCATTCCCAGGTTATTGCCTTTGCTGGCTCTTACAGCACCCACTGGAAGAGATGAGGTGTTCTTATTCGCAAACCGGCCCCCTAATTACCTAACTCGCAACAGGTTTGCGACAGGCGTAAATCTCGTGGTGATTGCTGTCATACATCATTAGTAGTGTCGAGAATGTATGCTTCGCTACTGCTGTCGCATTGCTACTGCTGTCGCATTTCTGTTGCAAATTTTACGTTATTACCCCGCGGGAACCGTAGTGCTTGCATACTACTGCTTGGCGGCAGAATAACTGGCAAAGCCGTGGTACCTACCTAGACGAACTTTACAGAAAAGTTCTAGGACCTAGTATATAGTATAGTATCTCTATATTCGATTATTGATAAACGCAGATTTTTTTAAATAAATTATTTCATTTTGAAAAGAAATGCTACTAGCAATTAGCAAAACGTGATATGGTAGGTACCTACCCAACCCAAGCCAGGGCAGGGACAGGGACTGATTGTTATTTAAGGAAGGATAGCGGTGTAATATAAACATGATATAACATGCCCACGAAAATTAGATTTATTACCATTTTACCTCAAGTTAAAGACACTACTCTCGAAAGAATAAAGGATAAAAACAAATACAGGATCACGCCTAAACAATTTGCCCTTATCTACCGACCACACATCCTATGACAAATAGTGTTGCGCCGCGCGTTAATGAATCGAGACTTCTGATTAATGGTGTCACTCCGCGCTTATCTTCCGATTGTTCGTGTAGCGCCTTCCTAATGGGATCACCCCCACATTACAATCGACTGGTCAACGTGACACCTAGTAATTAAAGCAATCGGTTAAACCACGGGTCAGGCTAAATTGGTTACTATGATCAAAGCTCTCTCTCTTGAGATAAACTTTATTGTTGAAAAGAGACGGATCTTGAGTTGTTGTTGAACAGTCAGCAAATAACTTCTCTATAGAAAACATTTACCTGTTAAAATCTATTCACTGTGGTCTATAAAAATTTAGGTTATGAAAGTTTATCACGCTTAGGGCCAGACCACACGGTGCGTTGCGGCGCCGCACCGCAATGATTTTGCGGTGCGGCGGCGCATAGGTGGCCACACGGCCCATGCGGCGCCGCAGTAGGTTCTGCGACACCGCAAAAATGCCACGGCACCGCAACGGCGACAATATAGGGATGTGTCTATTAAATACGAGAGTATTGAGCACGTCACACTGCGGCCACGCAATGCTACCGTCCCTCACGTCTCGTCTTACTGTTCACAAGTCAGCTATTTACGCGGTGCGGCGCCGCAACGCATCGTGTGGCCCGGGGGTTAGATCCCATAGAGTCATAGAGTGTAGCTATAGTGCGAGTATGGCTCAGAGGAAAACCTTCCGCCTTTTACACTGACGCACCCTGGTTCAAATCCCACATGGCCCATGCATTTATGGCCCTGCGCCAATGACATTTCAAGTTATGAGCGGAATTTGCACTCGCTTTTACATAAGGAAAACAGCGTGAGGAAACGAACAAGAACAACAAAATTCGAGGACATGTTTGTGTTATCCACCAACCCGCACTTAGCCAGCGTGGTAGATTTTTTTTTTTTATATTGTTTATAGGCAAAAGCATTTGACCACTGTCTCACCTGGTGGAAAGCGATGACGCAGTCTACGATGGAACATGCTTGCCTAGAAGATACCTGTTCACTCTCGTCTTGAAGACACTCAGATCATAGTTAGCTGGAAACAAGGACGCCAGCAAGGTGTTCCACTCATTGGCTGTTCGCACTATAAAGTGCATAGCAAAATGCTTAGTGCGGGTTGATGGAATTTCAACCATATATGGGTGCCGTGTTTTTGTGCGCCTTGATGTCCGGTGAAAGAAAGGAGATGGAGGAATAAGATCGTGTAATTCCTTCGCACACTCTCCAAAATGCAGTCTATAAAAAACCGATAAACTGGCAACTTTACGCCGGTGCTCTAAACTGCCATACACTCTCTCCATGTGAGAAAGCCCGGACCCCAACAGTGGGAACGTATTATGGGTATATCTAATAGGCTGATGATGAAGGGTCCCATAGACTTACTTAGCTCTAGCTCAATAGCGATAGCTATTGCGAAAATATTCTTATGGGTCAGCGGCTAATATGTTCTTTCTAATCGCGTTCCAATCTTCCTTATAATATTTTTTGATTATTTAATGTGTATAAAGTAAACTATAATTGTATTATTTATAGCTTGACATGCAGACAGTCAGACGACTGGAAGAACATACGGGCAAACGGAGAGACAACAAAGTGCGTGTATAGGCCAGGCAGGATTCCGCTTTTTAATATAATACGGAAACCTATAACTATGTTCTTCATCATCATCATCAACAGCAAGACGTCCACTTCTGAACATAGGAACTAATAATAATAATAACAACAATCATAACATAACCTTAACAGGTGGCCGAGCGGTAGCATGCGTCCTTGTTCGAGCCTCGGCCCTCACCAATGACTTATGTAGTAAGTTATGTGCAATTTTCGATGCCATCGCTCCGTGACTCGGAGAGCACGTTAAGCCGTCGGTCCCGGTTGTCATAAGAACGTCTATGGCAATCGTTACGAGTAGTCAGAAGCCTGATAGAATCTGACGCCTGGTCTAACCATCCCTGTTACTAGTTCCTTATGGGTTGCGAGGTCAGATGGCAGTCGCTCGTGTAATTCTGGTAGCTTGCCGCTATAGGTTAGATTGGGACCCGACCCTAATAACAAATGGGAAAAGGCAAAGAGGATGATGATGATAACATAATCTTAACTATAAAAAAACAAGGATTTCTTCTCAGTCTGAGAAATTCTTGTAGCAAACAGCCGATCATCAATCAAATTACCGAATTGACGGTGACATAAATGATGACAAATAGACTTCCGGTTCCCCCCTAAGCTTGGCGTGACGTCGCAAAACAAAAACAAAGTCATTAATGGGGAGTCCCTTATCGCATCATCTGTGTTATTGACACTTAAGTGTAGTGCAAAAGTAACCTTTCTAGTGGTTGCCAGAGTACTTATACTTTAGTTATAATAAGTTAATTTTTATAAACAAAAATATTGGTTAACTATAAAACCGTACGTGTATGCGACCTCATTTAAAACACTACATATTGAAAAAAGTGAAATCACCCCGTCTAACGTGTTCCTTTCCAGCTTGTGTTTCATCATAAATTAGTATTTATTAAATATTCGGCTACTAATTAAACGTTGAATTCTAAAATACATTAATAGGTAGTGTATGCATTACAGTAAACCCTAAAAATATGGGGACAATTGAAAGCAACATCCAGTATACCTACTTATCCAGGTTGATTAAAAATGAAATCTGAACTGTTTAACTCGACATGTTATTATAATCCGCAACTTTTGGTTGTATTAGTTGTCGCACTAAAAATCGATATCGACGCACCCCACGGAGAAGGACGTTAATGAAAATTCGAGGGTGATAAATGGGCGAATATCACGATAACATTCGCATTTAGCAATAGAGATGTCACTTCGCGCGCCGGGGGCGGGTGACAGTTTTTATGTTTCGATAAGTTGTGTCATTTGTTATTGAGAATTTTACTTTCATATAAGGGGGAAGAATTAGGTATTTATGTTTTTCGATAATAAACGATATTATTATTATTTTTTCGATACTTATAGGTACCTATGTACTAGGGTACTTACTAGAATCGCTTTAAAAGACATATTTTATGATGACTTCTGTAGGAAAGCTATTGATATGGTAAACTATTCATGCCATGGCCATGTATATATGTTTTACAAATGGCCTTGTTTGTTCGAAAATATAGAAACCTATTCAAATCTTACATAGAAATCAACTCGCAATATAACCGACGAAACAAAGATAAGCTAGTCTTACCTATGACGAGATTGAAGGCTGTGGGAAATAGCCCTTATCATAGATTAATAATAATTTATAACAAACTTCCAGAATCAATGAAACTAGAGACTAAAGATCATATATTTTGTAATAAGTTAAAATCATTCTTAATAAAAAAAAGCCTATTATACTGTACAAGAGTTTAAAAACGATAAGATAGATGCGTAGGTAATGTATTTCGGATAATTTAAATTTTATTTATTTAAATGTAGAATATAATGTTAGTAAATTGAATAAACCAATTAGCATAATATAAATTAAATAAACTTGTGGATTGACTGTGGTATGTAGGTAGATATGTATAATGGTGGTGTGTAATCCTGCGCATGAAGGAATAGGGTGTGGAGAGTAAATAATTAATGATAATCTTTTGAAATGCTTTGTAATCTCCTGACTAATAAGAATTTAATTATAATAATAGTAGTAATTAGAGTTGACGTAAATAATAAAATTAGAACTAAATAATAACAGCATTGACATGTACCAATAAACTTATATAATTGTAAAAACCACTCAAAATGTAAATGTGCGCCCTGTAAGGGCGCTGCCCTTACAGGGCACATATATTGATCCTGAAGACAACCTGACATGTACATCTAGTCTGTATTATATGTGAGCACAATAAATGAATATGAATATGAATATGAACTATATTCTAAATTCGTATAAATCGTACGTATTAATAGCCAAACGAGCCAAACCATACAAGCAAACAGAAACGTATCACATTTTAATATTTGTAGAAAACCGGGTCGAATACTACATTATATAAGTAGGTATACTTAATACTCAAAGTATTTCAGTTGTTATTCCAAGTCGAAACCAGCTGGTATTAAAATATGAAACCAAGCACAACATATGAACATACATCACCGCATTACAAACGTCTGTGACACATTAGGGTTGCAACCAGTAAAAACTTAAATATTGAGACATAAATCTAAATTCGAGGCAACACTTTAGTAAAACACGGGACTTTTAGGTCGTTAATTATGTTTATAGCCAATTCTAACCGTTGGACATGATGTTTTTTTAAATATTTGAATATGTTTTAAAAACAAAAGTTTTAAAGACCGACCGTCTCGGTGTTTTTTGTTGAACTTGATTATTTTAAGGTTCTTTTTCAGTTTATTATGTATCCTACGAAGATACATAGTTATTATATCTACCATCCCATTACGCAAGATCGCGACATGGTCAAGTGTCCAGAAAGTACAGATGCTCTCTGACTATATTTGTACTCCAACGGAAATTGCTTTTGCGCAGGTAATGTCATTCTGATACATTTGGAGTTATCGTTTGGCGTTAACGCTAATGGAGAGGCATCTTTGCTAGACCCCCAGAGCACGTGCGCTACATAGTATATAATTTATGTATACCTACTGTGACGCAGAGGCTGACAGAAACTGGTTGGGAAGAGCCGAAGATGTGAGGGTAATATGCATTTAAGGTTTAATAGACAACAAAAACGAACTTACAAGATATTTAAAAAATCCTGAACCTCCCTAATTTTTTTACTTTTGACACAAATAAAAATGAAAAAAAAAATGTAGTGGTGGCTACTCTTTCAAAAGGCGCCTACATACACACCTACACATCTAGGATCGTTAACCGTAATGCCACCCACAAACAAGTCTACCGACTCCCAATTCGAAATAGATCACACGTCAAACATTTCAATTAACAATAGCCCTTAGTATTGATACAAAAAACATTGTACGAACTTACTTATACGACTAAACCAAAGTTATGCAATTTTGGGTTCTAGTACCCACGACTTATGATATGTTATATGTTTGTGATTAGCAAGAGCATGTTTGTAAAAATGACACGCATGCTTCATTCATTATCCACAGCATTATGAAACAAAATAGTTTCTTTATTGTGTGAAGTTCATAATAAATATGTTTATGAAAAGGTTTTATCGATTTTCTTGGTGAAGAATCTATCGATCAATTGATGATCGATCACTATCCTGCGCTTGAACGCGGTGAAAGTTATTTTGAGCTAATGGATCATTGTTGTTGATACGCAACAATAAGCACTCTGTGTGGAATCTCTTTTGTTTTTATAAAATAGAAGAACCGGTCATGTTATCATTGCCAAACTAAGGTTTAAATTTAAAATGGTATGTAAGTACTTCTTATTGTTATTACATTTCATCACATCACACTTCACACTAATATTATAAAGGCGAAAGTTTGTATGTGTGTTTGTGTGTATGTTTGTTACTCCTTCACGCTCAAACGGCTGGACGGATTTGGATGAAACTTGGAATATAGATAGCCTATACTAGATTAACACATAGGCTACTTTTTATCCGCGGGTGAAACCGCGGGGCGCAGCTAGTTTCTGATAATTTGTACATAGGTCTTTTACACATTACACCTTCTTTAGGTATATGACTGTGGTATATGTAGTTCTCCTTCTCCTCCTAATGTAATCCTAATTCTGCTTCACGAAGTATTATGATGACTCAACTCAACGTCTGTCGTCCAACGACCGGGAGCAACGTGCCTTCCGAAGCACGGTATAGTAAGTACAACTACTAACCACTCTTTGCTAGTATCTGTATAATATTACGTGTAAAAGAATGAGGACGTGATAATGATAGTTTAATGAACGTAGAATGATGGTATGCACTGAGTGTAGACATTAATCTAAAGTCTTTATTATGCTATTTTAGATACACCAATCACCACAGTGCACCACCCATCTATTTTAAACGGAAATAATGTAGAATAGGACAAACGAATAACTAAATCATTTTTCTTTGCAATCTTATTTACACAATTATAGTAAGTATTGACATAGATCTATTGCTTATAGCCTAATCATTCTCATCTATTTTTATTTCCCTTAGCACGCAGTTGCCACCCAGCTGCCGGCCGACAACTTGCCGGCTGCGCGTGCGCTGACAGCCACACCACAGGCGTAGACGTAGATCGGTGTTTGTTTGGTCTTCTGTCAGCGTGACGGAGTCTCGGATATTTTGATTGGCTCCGTTTGTTCTACGCGAAACATTGTAGACATTGAGCAAGTTTGCTATTCAAATGTAGTATGGTGTTCAATTCGTCCATTTTATTTTAGCTAGTACCGTAGTCAGTGCTTTAAATTAATTAATAAATAGACTGGGGACCAGCCAGACCGACGCAGCGTAGGCCGGCCCCCACTCGGTGGACCGACGATCTGATGAAAGCTGCGGGGAGCCGATGGATGTAGGAGGCGAGCAGCCGCTCAAGGTGGCGCGCTCTGGGGGAGACCTATGTTCAGCAGTGGACGTCTTCAGGCTGTTGATGATGAAAGTATGTTCGGCTACTGCCTGATTGAAATTGAATTTAATAGTCCTTGCACTATACGAGTAATTATATCTATCAGAAATAGTGTCACGTATTTACCCATACTTATACAAAGATATGAAATTCTAATCTTAATCATTCTCTTATTTTCAGCACGCAACTCCGAACAAGTGTAATTTTAAAACAAGACAGTAAAAACTGATAGAGCAACTCATACTCACATGTGCGTATTGGAAGCCGCAAGCATCCATACAGAGGTAGAGACAGGTGGACACCCCCTGGATCGTCAGGAGGCCGACCTTGTACGTCGCACGCTGAAGTATCGCTGGAACAATTGATAACGGTACGTTAATGAGAGGATCAGAAGGTCCCAGGAATGGTATGACAATCATAGATACCATCATCATCAACAGCCTGATGTCGTCCACTGCTGAACATAGCATAGATACCAACACTGCCAAAACATACAGCCACAGCAGCTGGTACGTACGTTCATCAGTCAGTTCAGACTTTAGCCAGTCATTAGAAGTTGATTTCATCGATATCATCAGGGAATAGGATCGTAACTAAACATGGCGAGGTTTACTGACTGGAGAGACACTTCAGCGAGGGTTAAGAGCACCAAAGTAACATATTTAAAACATACAAGCAGCAATGCAATAGCAACGCTCATCGTGTTGCAAATGTGTGTTGCGGTGACATATAACGTTGGTACGTTATATATGTCACGCAACGCTCAGGCCAGACATCCTCTACATCCGAAGCTGAACCGTTATTGAAAATTAAATATTTATATAAACCAACTTATGACGCAAAACTGAAAAGCATAATATATTATCAGGAAGTTTGTCGGTATTCTTAATTTTTTTTTTTAGTGTATAAAAGCTTTTTACAGCATTTCCAATAACTCATAAGAAAACGTATTTGAAGAAAGACGGCAAACGTAGGTAGGTACTTAGTTATCTTGGGAAATACATTTTACATTTTAAAAGACCAGTGTTTGCTTTTAAAAGCGAATCATTAACATACACTAATTTCCATAAATTATGTGCAATAAAGCTTATTTTAGGACAAAGCTTTACTTGACTTTTATTTGCCTAATATGGTCATGTCTTTTCTTACGTTCGAACTCCATATATTTAGACAGCTTTTAAAGACAAGTTGGGCATAAGAAAATTAGTGAGATGCCATAAATGGTAGAAGGAATGTTACTCATTTCCGCTAACAACATTCGAAGTAAAAAGCCTCAAGCTCGAGTTACGGTAATGCCGTAGAAAACAAACATTAGTTTTTGTTTATGTTCTCCACCCGCTTAGAACTTTCAGTTAGCTAATATTTAAGGAAGCGGTATTGTAAAAAAAGCATCATTATCAAAATAAGTTAAATCATTTTATTCCAAACTAGCGGCTCGCCCCGGCTTCCCACGGGTATAATAGTTTACGCAGCGCACGCGTTGTAAAAAAGATTTCAAGTAATTTTTTACACCTTGGGTTACATTATTGGAGTTTTAGTATGGACCCCTATTTTTTTTTGGAAAAATAATATTGCCTATGTCATCCGGGGATTGTGTAGCTTCCCAACAGTGAAAGAATTTTTCAAATCGGTTCAGTAGTTTCGGAGGCTATTCAATGCAAACAGACAAACAATCAAATCTTTCCATTTTATAATGTTGTTATAGATGTTATAGATTATAGATAGGATATTCTTAGCAAGCACTTTTATACGTACTCATGTAGTATTATTTTAATTATGCTGTGCTGTTACATTCGTCAGTGATACAACCAACTTGTAACAGAGCTAATGTTTTGTCAACAATGACACTTTGACAAGATGACAGTGTTAGTTCCAATTTTTGCCACGCGCCAATAGAGCCTTGTCGCACTGTATTCAATAATTTTCTCGGTATTTTCTCGTCAAGATTGAGGATTTAACTACAGCTCTGCCCGAATTTAACCTTCTTGACGTTGCCAGTCCACTGAAAATTCATTAATACCACAGACTACCTACTTTTTAGAATAATCGCACCGTGATCGTACCAAACCCTGTCCAGCACCAAAGAGTATATAACTAATACGTTATCCAGCAGCGCAACTGCATGAAAAATAGATGGAAAACACTTTTTCTTTAATTTTCAATGAATGGTGTGACGAGCTAGTCATTTACCTGGTGTTAAGCGTTACCCATAATTAAATTAATAAGCTAAAAACTAAACTTTTCTTAGCCTTTTAGCTGTTTTTCTTGCTTCTTCTTCTTCTTCTTCTCTAGCTTAGTTTAGTTTTTATTATTGTAGTAGTTAGCTTGAGTAATAAAGGCAATTTGTCCGTTAAAAAAAAAAAAACTTGTAACATTTAATATTATTATCATAGAAGTATAGTAAAATAATAAAGATAGCAGGTATTCACGTGTGGGATGGAAAATAATTGTTTTATGATAATTTAGGTGCAATTATATTGTGAGAGGCAGGATAGGGCGTGAACAATCAATCGATAAAGGATAGGTCTGTACTTATAAAAGTAATTACTGTCTATAAAATATAAAAATTTATCACTTCATTTTTTAAACGAGAAATCTTAAACGTCTATTTGATCGACGAAAAAGTTATTTGTACGTGTTTTGTGTTGTGACGGATGGATCTGTAATTATAAGATTGTCTTAGGGACGAGGGCTTAGTAACCACTAACCAGGAGTCTCTTGCCTACACAAGAAATAACGAAAGAACAAACTTTCCTAATCGCTCGCGACCTAAATAGAATAAGTAATCGGTCCATTACCGAGAGTGTCTACGAGGTTGTCTCAAAGAGCAGAAATCATATTTCAAGATCTTAGCTCTATCTTGCTCAGTAATCTAGTCTGGACGCTATGGATTGAGTCTCATTATTGATGTTATCAACAGCACACAGGATGTTTTTAAATCAAGCATTTGCGCATTTGCATAGTAATGTCCTGTAATTATATTGAGCTAGAGAAAGTGGCACGTTGTGATAGATTATTATTGAGAAGAAGAAAACATATTATTCAAGTTTGCGAAAAGAATAACAAGGCCAAAGAAAATTAAAGAAATAAGTATAAAATATGCAGTATCCTGCCTGACTAACCACTCGCCTATAGGTACGAGATGGATAAAAGGAGTGTCCTGATAGGTTAAAACACCAGATAGAAGCTGTCCACAGTTCACTGCTGAACATAGACCTCTCCCATAGAATGTCACACTGAACGGCTTCTGGTCTTTTATGTCCATCGGGTCCCCGCGGTTTGACCAGTAGTTTTATTAATTAGTTATTATACTGTATTTCTGTAGCCGTGTCGTCCCAGTATGCGAAAAGCACCACCCCATCTCTTCCCGCATGGGCAGCAGCGTTGTCCTCGGTACATTAAAATCTTCTTCGATCGCCAAGCCGCCTGCCAAGCGTGGTGATTATGGCAAATCCCCCTATGATAAGCACCCAAAGTGACGTTTATGGGGGAGGCCTGTGTTCAGCAGTGGACGTCTTTCCGCTGATGATGTGATACTATATTCATTTTTTTCAGTGGCCCTTTTAGAGAGCGCATTTTACAAATGTCATCGAAGGTTTTATTTACGCAACTTACAGCGTTGTAATATTATTTGCACTGGCAGATACAATGATGCATCAACATATAGATAATAAAAGTTAATTGCTTATTTGATTCATTAGCAGAATATGAATAGTTCGTGTTTGCAGCAGATCGCTGCTCCGATACGTCGCAGATAATTAACAGATTAACTAAGTAGGTTCACGATCTTACAATAAATTCTAAAGGTCTACAACGTCTTTTAAAACTAAACACTAATAATTAACGATATTGTAATGATTTTTATTAAGACTGGTATTTGCGCACAGAATGGGTCATGCCTATAATTATATGGGACCGTTATCTCTGGGTTCATAAATATATACAGGGCGTTCTAGTTATAGGTGAGTGCAAATTGGGGTATTATCCTGAAAGGGGATAAATCTAACTCCCCAAGGTAGACAATGTTTCCTCTACGACTTTTCTAAATAAATAATAAATAAACAAAACAAAACAAATAATAATAGTTTCTAATTAATAGTTTTTCATTGAAGAAATGCCATGTAAAGTTTACGTTCGAAGATAGCCCTAGCGCAGCTGGGTGATTGTACTTCGTCCTTGGCCGAATGTGTTTAAATGAGTATAACGACCTCTGTTTAGAAATGAATGTATCTTGTTAACTCTCGTAGCGATCGCACGTGCAATTTTGTGAGTAGATTTATTTTTTAGTATGGAGGTTTGGAAACACGCAGTTTCAAGTAAGGCTCTTACAACTTGTGGGCTATCATGGTCCTAGTCCCCTCCTTACGGGATAATACCCCAATTCAGACATACACAGTAGTGTAACATGTAGGTAGGTACCTATTTATGATCGTTAGCTGTTATATTTTTTAAATTTGATGAGTCAATGAAAACTTATTATTTAGATACATTTTTATATAAAACCATACAAAAATGATTATGTACCTAAGTAGACTACATTAAATATGTAAAGTAATATTCCTCAGTGAAAGCTAAAATCACCATAACTGAAATCAGCTCATAACTGAATTAAAAGCGACCCCCAATACGTTGAATCAGATGCTCCAACAACCTGCTTACTGTAATCACTACGCATTTACTTTCATTGAGCCGCAAATCACCGGCTGGCTGCACGATCATCGTGATAAGTGCGTAGATCAAGTTTTTTGAAGTGCTAAGATGGCGCCCGCTGCTTTGTTAAGAGAAGAGTATATCGCCATAATATATGTACATATATACAAGAAGCGCCAACGCTTTTCCACCCCTAAATGAAATCAGATTTCAATGATTTTGGATATAAAAAACAATTCTCGTACGTCTTCTTTTTTTAAGTTTTCGCAATATCTTTGTAGTTATAGCCACCGCACAAGTTACCAATTTTAAAGTCAAAATTATGACCAATTTACCAATTTACCAATTTACTCAGTTATGGCATACCTACATAATAAATCAATAATTCAATAGGTTACTAATAATAACGGTAGTATTATGTGTTCGTAATAGTTATAAAAAGTATAGTTACCTACCTACCAAAATTACTTATGTTTCCGTAAAACAGTAGAATGTGGCTTGCCCACTGATAATTTACCCTACCCTCCGAACTAGTTTAAACTGTATCTCGGAAGGTAGTGCTCCTTACCCGCGTTCTCACCAATGCATACTGCATGAGACAGACATAAAACAAGTTTTGTCATCGCTTATTACGAGAGTAGTATACGCAATGATTGAAGACGAAGAAGAAAAGTAAATATGATTAGAACACGAAACATATTTTCAAAAAATCAAGACGTACCTACAAGTGTAGATTATATATAATCTATCCAAACGATTGATACCAAAACTAAAACATTTTGTCAAGATTTAGGGGGGATAACCGTTTTCCCCCGAAACGCTAAAATGCTTAGGTAAATTCACTCATGGGCTCTAAATGTCTCTATCATACGTGCGGATAGCAGAGCGACGGCAATACTTTTTCAAATACCAGGACGGTCCTCATAAAGAATCCAGCGAGTAGACGCAAGAGTATATTTACCTAAGTATATTTTAAGTAATTTTTGGACTTGAATGTTATAGTTCGGCTATGGCACCGTAATGGTATCAAGGTTAAAACCTGCACGTATCGTAAAACTTAAAATATTTATACAGGCTGAATTTTTCAAGTGGTCGTGGTAGGCCAAATTTTAAACTATGAAGAATAGCGAAAAGTAGGTACTCAAAGCAGTCACGGGCCCGATTTTAATGAAAACTAAATCTAACTGCATCCATTGGATTTAAAAAAAAAACCATATTCCTAACCAGGAATCGAACCGTTGATTTTGAAATAAAATAAACAGATTCTGCGTTATTACACCATTCGAAAGAATCGCTGAAGGTAAGGATCAAATTCTGGGAAGTGCTATCATACGGCAAACTTAAGTAAAGAGCTCATTTTTAACAAAATACTTTTTTATTCTTCTTATTTACGAGTACCTAATACCTAAATTGATTAAAATTGTTCGTAATGATGATCATTATTTTCAATACAAAACTGGATTCGACATCTCAAGAACATAATGTTGTGAAGATGACTGCGCTGGGGGTGTACTGTTGAAAAAAATATTGAGCATCATTTCGAATAAGGTACAGGTAAGCAATATATATATATGAATTAAAGATTATAACTTTAAAATATGAAGCTTATTAAAATCCAACATTTTCCTTGAGTTTGTCATTACTTCCCAGAATTAGATCCTTAATGGCGAACACTATCGAATGATGTAAAATTCAGACTTTTTTTTTTCAAAATCAACGGGTTCGATCCCTGGCCAGGACAATTGATTTTTCAAAAATCTAATGTATTAATTTTCATCAAAATCGGACGCGTGACTCCTTTATGAGTACTTTTCGCTATTCCTCATAGCTACCACGCCCAAGCTCTTGAAAACCTCATGTATATATTTTTCACCGTTAAAAACTTGAGATTTTCTAAATGGTGTGAGAAGTGCGAAACTTAATGGAATATAAGGACGATTTAACGCTTAGTTACTTTATATGATTTATGTATTCGTTTTATAATTTTCAATTTTAATGTGACTGCGTATTACGCGAGGCAGTACAATAAAAATATAAATCACGGTACCTATGATAAAGCATAGAGGCAATGTTGCTCTAAGTGCAAGGTAGGTATGTGGTTATGGATAACTATAGTCCTAATCAGCAGTAAAGAGCCGCGAACGACGCAGCTTGCGCAATTTGCGGTGCCTGCGCAGCCCGGGAGCGGAATAAAGGCAAATGACCATTGACAAGTAGGAATGAGACACAGCAGGAGTATGCCGATTTAATAAAAAATAGTTTACGCATAACTGAGTTTCATACAAAAATATCGGGATAGCTACCTACTTATATGCCCATAAACATTCTGACTTCAACTGTCTCCAACTAGTATATTAAAATATCTAATTTTTGTTTTAGGAGCGAGCAAAGAGAATTTAACCGACAGTGAGTGTGTCTCAGCCCTGCATTAGCGACTTTTCAACTTCGGTATAATTATGTGCAGAATTTGCACTCGTTCTTACAACGGGAAACATTTGGGCAAGCTGGCATGTTCAAGGGTCACCAAAGTTCGAGGACATGTGTCATTTACCAACCCGTATTGGCCAGAGTAATGGACTATGGCCGACACTCTCCCTGTGAGAGAAGGCTCGTGTCCCAGCAGTGGGAACGTAATGGGCTGATTATGACGATATATTTCATATAGGTACCTATTATAGGAGTTTAATTAAAATTGTGAACCTTAATTCCTTGTGATAAAATACTTAATAAGTAATAATGATTGATGATAAAATTTTATTCGACAAGAACTACGTGTAAAACATAAACATTAACTTTAATACCAACCACTTAACATTAATATAACTGTAGCATAGCTTAAATTCCGTCTTAATTCCGTACACCGTTACCAAAGCCACTTTGATCTGCGATTAAAAAAAATTGCATAATTTTTGAAAGTATCTACGAAAATTGCCATGTTTATTCCTAAAAGTCACGTCTCCGGGAAAAATTGATCACTGCGTTAGGTGCATACCTGTAAATATAGCCAGTTTATTAACAATAAGTAATATATTTTAGGACTAAAATTTTTTGTGGCTTCTTTACAGGTCTTTCGAATTCCGGATCAGGGTTTTCTTTTCTGCATTAGATCGGATAGTTTGCACCATCAGTAGAGAGGAAGATAACTTCCTTTTCAATCTCATTTTTATAATAATTGATATAATATAAGCTTGCTATTACTTTAAGCACTTTGTAATTTTACATGCTTAGAAGAACAATAACTTAAATTAAGTATTTCAAGTATTCTGGTTTTAAATTTTAAAATTAGCCTAGGTATTTGCAATAAATTATTTAATTTTGATTTTATAGCACCCCAAGTATTCATATAAATCATCAACTGTTGAAGATAACAAAAACCAAACTGCTTTGTTAAAGCTTTAAATCCGCAATATAGGTATAACCACTTTACCAAATTTCACCAAAATCACAGATACAAAAATTAATAAAATACTAACTTTAATACTTACACTGGTAATAATAAGCAAAGAAGGAAAAGTTACAATCCTAGCAACACCGAGTTAAATTGCACGTTTCATGGCACATGGCTTACAGACAGTCCTAGAGATAAATTACATACATTACAGGACTGTAAGTGAATCTTAAATTACAGCTAGAATCTCGTTTAGTGTCTGTGAGTAGACAGGGTACGGATTTTATTGTTTTAATACATTATTGTAAATCTTTCTGCGCTTCTGTTCTACATTCAATACACATGCCTTCATGTATAAAAAAAGAACGATACAGGTTACTTTTCATTAATACCTTATAGGTTCTTCAACCGTAATTAGCACACACACAAAACACGTATGTATCTATGCCTTATTTTGACAATTATCTATTAGTAATCAGGTTAGCTAACAGTAAATACAAACGAATGCTAAGGTATCATATAAAAATGTACCTACTATTAAAATGTAAGATTATAATCTCGACAATTTAACAGTCACACTAAATTACGTTCAAGCCTAGCGGCTAACTAAAACATTCATTCTCTTATCACGGAGTTAATTAAACAAATAACAGTGATCAGTCGCTCCTGGCACGTCCAACTGCGTGTGTGGTCGTGGCGTGACTGACACCTATTAACGGTTACGCAACTAGCGCCATCTAGCTTGAGGACGGTGATCTATTAATGTGGAAAATATAAATGTCAAGTTACTTTAAGTTATTAAACATAACGGTGCAAGGATCTTAACTGGTTTTAGATTTATTAAGGTCTGCGCTCACTATACTTGGTACCAAAGTATGGTTGTTTATAACTCACTTATAACTGTTCTTTTAGATAAGCAAACTTTTAGCTTTGGTAATCCATACTATTAAACCTAGATATTATTATATGCTCAGAGCATGTTAAGGTCTAGTTTAGGTTCTGAATGGTAAACAGAAGAAAATAAAATGAGGTAATTGAGGCCTTACTTCGAATTAAGCGACGACCATTATTTTATAATTCCGTGTCTTTGTTTTTGGTATTTATCCCTTTTTTGCTCGGTATACGGACTGCGTAGATCATGATGGCTATAGAATAGATTTTGGATTTGGGCATCAAAACAGGAGCGCTTCGGCTTACAATGTACAACATGTAGCAACTACGTATCTTAATATCAAACGTTTCTATAAGATTTTATATGTACTTACATTTTATTGTCAAACTCATAGCCATTATCGATTTCATATAGTCAATTGGATTTATAGTCAATGGAGGACTATAAATCCTGTTGACCAATGATACAACTTCCCCTCATACGAAAATTAGTGGTGTATTTCAACCACTAATTTCTAATAAATATTATGGATATCTAATAAATCACGAGAACCCGTTGATGTTCTTTTGCTCTATCCTGGTCTGTTCTTTGTAATTTCGTATGACTTTATTTCGTTGTGTTACCTCAGCCCCTGCCCGCGAAGGTGAGTCGTGTTTGTACGATAAATTATGTTCACGAGCTATCAACGAGCTTTATAATCTTTGTCATAGCGATTAAAAAACGCTTTACAGTTATGTACACCGTAAGTATTACATTATTTACACATCAGTTGAAAAGAGTCTCAATAGATTAAGAAATTTAAACAATATCTTATTTATGCTATCATTTCATAGGATAATTGCTGTATTAGTATCCCATTATCTTGTCATAATTATCTTTATAGGACGGCACAATGAAACGCCCATACATTTATCTAAGTATAGCCCGACAATTTTATTATGGCCGTGTAGCTATTTTTCGAGCTATTCGAAATAGTACGTAAATGTCCCAGATTAAGTATCAGTATGTAAGAGAACGGTAGCGCACGGCGCGGCCAATTTAAAATTGTGACTTAACGGTACGTGGTTTTATCTGGTGGCCTCTCACCCCGTGTTTTATCATAAGTGTATTGTGACGTAACTGACATTTCTTCTTATTGTGTATCTTAATGATATCTGTGAAGAAGATTAGCTGTAGGTAACTGTACGGCGCGGGCGTGAGTTATGCGAGGAAGACATTATGTGGAGGTAGGTGCTAGAGGGAAACGGCTGATGTTGACAATGATATACCTATCTACATTTAACAAAGCCATATTTGTGGTGATACGTCAAAGTAACGTCAAAGAAATATAGACAAACCCACGGCGAAACTGTGAAAGTAGGTAAACTTTGCGAAACGCATTACCTTCTGACGTACGTAGGTATAAGTATCGATTACATTGAGTGTTGACCCTTATAGTAAAATTGCAAGTGTTGTGTTTGCACATTGCACATCATCTTGCCTCAAAATGCAACGTTACGTAACTAAACTACAAATCCAATTTGAGTCAAGAATCGTCTCAATCCAAGATTTATAAAAGCGTAGATAAATGACACTGAAACTAGATATTAACTATCCCAAATTGATACTCAACAGCGATTAAAGAGAAAATAATTCACATAAACGCTATTCTAAAACCATAACTATTAACTAGAATCATGTCACCATATCCTCGTGGTGTATTCCCGACTGCTCGTAAACATAATACACGCCCACGTAATCGTCAATGTAATGAAATAATAAAGCGTTTGATAACATCCGAAACACACGTGCTATAAGGCCGCTTTCACGACACCAATCAAATGCGATATTTAATGAAGATGTTTCTGCTATTTGCAGCATAGCGGTGTCGGTAGGTTCAATAGGATTTTCAATGATATTCAACAGCGTTCTTTGTCGAGTCATGACACAAGGAGGTGCATTTCAAATAAAATTAATATTACCTATTATCATCATCGGCCCTACGTCCTAATAGGAACTTCCTATAGTAAGTACTACTATGGGACGCGGGCCTTTTCTCATACTGTCATTTCTATCTTTACACTTTGCAAAATCATACATGTAGGTCCCTAAGTTCTAGAAAATCCAATGTTACATCTTTTTTTACATGTAAATGAATAATGTGACTAGCTAGTTGTTCGCCTAATGTTAAGCGTCACGGCTGTCCATAACAGATTGCGGTATCACTCGGAACTCTAAATTAATATAGTTTTACGTGACACATGCACTGCGCACGTCATCCTGAGACTTCACACAGTATAATAATATGATTACTAGACCGTGTGATCAGGTCATAAAGTTTCATTTGCCCAGTAATTTCACTAGCTACAATGCTCTTCAAACCGGAACACAGTAGTGCTTCCACACTACCTACTGCTAAGCGGCAGAATAACTGGCAAAGCGGTGGTACCTACCTAGACGAACTTGCAGAAAAGTCCTACCACCTAGTCGATACATCTACAATATTCATAGTCATATTCATAGTCATGAGCGTAGGAAAATAGATGACCTTACGTAAAAAAACTTGTTATAAGATACTGAAGAGTATGAATACACAGGTAGTTAGGGTGTAATAGTTAAATATTGATTTGACTGACCACTAACCAGTCCACGCAAAATCGACTTGCAGTCTAAAATCGGTCAAAGTATGAAAAAAGCCAAAGCGAACTCCATATTCTCTTACAAATAAAATACAGTCAGCTGATATTGCAATTAAAAGATTTTTTACTTCTATACCTATATTGCAATCGTGTTGTGTCATGTGTACACATCCTAATAAAATAAAAGTGTCAGATAAAATCCGAAACACAGGCTGTGAATAAATAATAATTACGGTGAAAGTTGGTAGCTGTCATAATCGGGGCCGGTTCGGGCGCATCCAGATAATGTAGTGAAAATATTTGGTCAGGATTTTGATAGATTTCATGTCATTCAAAGAGATAGAGATAGATCTGATACTGGTTGGATGGTGAGGCTATAAACAGGTGATGAGATACTAAGGTCAACAAGACGCCTTGGTACAGGCAACTCGTAATTTAACTTTATGCTGAATAAATTAATTTAGCAAATTGCAGTTGGGCAGCCAAATCAATCATGATTGTATTCTTAACTGTGAACGTTCATAATCAATTCGTCACCGCGTTCCACTGCCTGGGCTTAAAACACATTTTTTAATACTTTTAGGCAACCTAAAGCGTGTCTAGTCGTAAAAAAGACTTACTACGCGGCTATAGCGCTAGGCTATAAAATTTGTAATGTGCGTGAAAATACTGTGCTTGGATTGATTAATCGTATCGAGTTGTTTGTATTTGAAGGCTTCGTTTCCCATTCTTTCGAATAACTTACCTACTTAGCATAAAATACAAAGTTTAGATACCTTCTTTTCACAAAATTCACCACGTTTGTAGCAAATACGATATGCGGGACTCGAACAGGCAGGTACGAATAACAGTGACGCAGATATTATTACTATTAGGTGTACCTTACCTGCGGCACGTAAGCTGAATAATACTTCAAAAACACGACAATGCCTAAAGACCACATTTCTCAAACAGTGCGTTTTGCCTGTTATGTTATGACATGCGGAGCCGAAGCATGGACGGTCCGGGTCCGACAAGTCCATCAATTTAAAGTTGCTCAGCGAGTTAAGGAAAGAGGTGCTTGGTGTTTCTCTGAAGGATCGAATCAAGAAAGAAGTCTTCCGACATAGAAATAAGATCACCGACGTAGCTCACAGAATTAGCTCTTAAAAAGTAGTATATGAAGGTATAGGTATTCTGTGCCGAAAGCAGGGGGCTACTCACACTAGACCAGCCTTTAGATAGCTTTTGAGTTTCCACTCAAGAACAGCGTCTACTGGACGCTGATCTTGAGCCGCGACTTTGCAATCCTATATATTGCATCCTTAGCATCAGATCATCGGACCAGTATAGCCAGCTTCTGGCTCAGGTACCGTTATCGGCACCGGTATAGTATATAGGATACTAGCGTAACACAGCCAGACGCTGACGACGCCGCACCCCCGTAGATTAGCTAGAAGTCTAGAGCAGTCGCGACTTACCATAGGGTCCACTCTTTCAGTAGACGTAGTCTTCTAGATCTTCTTATCCCGGCAACGTGCAACGGCCCAAGCAGAGGCTCTCACCCCAGGGGCGCCCTTGAGCTATAGCTGCTACTTTTGACGGCGGGGCGCCCTAGGTATGCAATGTAACGCTGTAAAGGTCGGTAAAGACCAAAAGCATTACTCGTTCATAAAAACATAGATGAGTAGAGCTGAGGATCGAAATCAATGACGTGCAGGCATTGAAGAATTGCTAGCCTTCCTGGAGGACATTAGGTGGTTGGACTAATGCGCAGCACGTAAGCATCACCTAACATCATAGATGTGTGGTTACTTGGTTAGTCAACTCAACAGATTCCCGTGCGCTGTCTCACTTCCGAGGTCGTTGTTCGGCCTTGTTCGCAGATTTTCGCGTGTGACGCAATGACGTCACACGAGAGACGTGCTCCCGCACACGTATCACGTACGCTAGTGACGTACTTATGCAAATATCGATATCGTACTGTTATTATATTTATGCCATTAATTATTTTATGAGTAAGTAATCGTGTGTAAATGTGTTTCATAAATATTTATGATTTTTATAGCAGTATCGCCTGCTCAGCGTAATCTACAGATTAATTTGTAAAGGAAAAATTTGAAGGAAAATTTTAAGAATTTCTCAATAGATGGCGCTGCCAACCCCGTAAGTTGGTTGTAAAATGGTGAAGGATAAATTCGGACACGAGACCACTTGTCACGGTAGCTTAAGTAAAGCATGTCCCGGCTTTAGGGACGGATGGATGCGGGTTCAAGTCCCGCTCGTGATTCAAATTTTTCCTTTACAAATTAATCTGTAGATTACGCTGAGCAGGCGATACTGCTATAAAAATCATAAATATTGATTTGGGAGGCGTTATCTTTACAGCATTTGTGTTGATGTAACTTGACCGTGCTGGTTGGGATAATTCTTAAGAATTTCTCAATAGATGGCGCTGCCAACCCCGTAAGTTGGTTGTAAAATGGTGAAGGATAAATTCGGACACGAGACCACTTGTCACGGTAGCTTAAGTAAAGCATGTCCCGGCTTTAGGGACGGATGGATGCGGGTTCAAGTCCCGCTCGTGATTCAAATTTTTCCTTTACAAATTAATCTGTGTTTCATAAAGATGACAAGCTCTCATGGAAAAATTTAAAATATGTATTAAAAAGCATGAGAAGATTATCTGTTAATTTATATTAACTACTAGCTGCGCCCCGCGGATTCACCCGTGGATAAAAAGTAGCCTATTTGTTGATACAGTGTATAAGCACTATTCCAAATTTCATCCAAGTCTGCCCAGCCGTTTGAGCGTGAAGGTGTAACTAATATGTATACATACAAACAAACTTTCACCTTTATAATATTAGTCTGATGTGATGATTGATAAATATTATTTTACTTAGACTAAAATTATTAATACCTAACGAAAAGTATTTAAAATAACAATATAAGTTGTAGGTAGATTATCTAGCTACAGCAAAATAACGGATTTTAGCATAGTGCTAAATATGCCTTTATGCGTAAGCAAGCACTGATAGTATATACCTAAATGTGCTAATTTAAAAACATCGCACTTTATGTATTCATTTATAAACACAAGTACCAGATTATTGACTATTAGGTGTTCTTATATTTCTACGCATAAACCTTTTACTCTAATTAGCGCCATAAACCATTGAAAACACGGAAAACTGTTGTGTTTACTCAAAGAATGTATTTATATTCTTATTTAAATAGATGCAGATTAAAAAGATCAACATTGATAAAAAAAAAAAAATTAAAAAAAAAAAAAAAAAAAAAGATCAACTAACTTTTTTTACATTTATCTATAAATTAACTCCGTGTCATTTTTGGTAGCTACACTGTCGTATAAATATATTTTAACTCAATGTGTATGTATTCATTTACTCATTGCCATAACTCACTGCAGTGATATTTATACCAATAACATAATTCACTTTCATTGAAACAATTAGCTACTTTCATGTTAGTAGGGGTTTATTTAGTCACCTTATCAAAACAGGAAAAATGTTAACTATGTAGTAATGACTAATTAAAAGGTCAACGCTCAGATAAACTGGCCGAGATTTATTAGGAGGGACCGATAAGTGCAGGTGTTTATAAGATAAGTGAGAACAAATCTATTTTAGTAATTAATGAAATAGTGACGAGTTCTGGCAAAATGATCGGCGTTGCCTAGCTAGAAGATTCATAATTTAGTAGTGAAGAGATTTTTATTTATAAAAATAAATAGTCGAACAATTCTTGATCAAACGAACTTATGTGAGATTACGAATTTGTAGGAAGATCAGAGACTACACAATAAATTTTACTGCCAACTAAAATAAGTATTGTAAAGCTCAGTGTGTAGTTTTGTTTGAACTAGGTATGAAAACATTAAGGAAGAGGTTAAACAAAATGTTCCTTTTCCTCCAAAAAATGCTGTTAAATTTTACACATTTGGTTTGACGTGTGACTTTACCTATTGGTAAATACTTCATAGGTATTGGAATAATACCTACACATTAAATGTAATTTAATCATGAAAATAATCAATTTTAGTGACACCACATTGCACTGCCAGTAAATAATAATACTATATGATATACACTATAAATGAATTAATATTAAATAATTTCGAAAAGCGTAGGTACATGAATAACACCATTCTCAAACCTATTAAAAGTTCGAATTTACAATCCTGCAAGCTACCAAATAATATTACCATGTAGGGGCATATTTCTTTCAACTCTCCATAAAACCATCTGTTAATCCTTCCAGTTTCTCATAAATTCATTAACACATCGATGTGACCTTGTAAGTCATAGTAAAAATATAAATACTTTGTCGTATTAAGAAAACTTATGATTACTTATTAGAGTCATAGTTAAATAAAACAAAGTTCTTAGACAAAATACTTAAGTGCTATGATATACCTAATAGATAAAGCACCGACCAGATTTTTTGAAACACTCCTTTTTGGTGGTTATTATTAAAGTTCCCATGCTTGTACATATGATATCATTATGATTTTGCTGGACAGATCATGCATGACCTAACTATGATCATGATTAGAGCATTATTATATTTGTCTTTAATGAGGTATATTCAATAATAAACTAAGCTGTATAAAACAAATGCTGAGCAGCTCCTTTGATTAAACCTGTAGGACTTTTTTGCTGTCAATGAAACAATTCACCTTTTACATACAGTACATGCTAAAAGGTTAACTCCGCGGTTCCATCCGCAGATGAGAAATAGAACCTAGGTATGGTTCAAGTGAATAAGCTTAATTTAAATTTTCAAGCAAATCTGTAAATCAAACACAAATAATTCTCGCATTATTACCAGTGAGCAGTAATAGAGCAATGTTATTATAATAATAATACTAACATAAAAATTCTGTACGTCTTCAAAGCTGAGCAACATATAGGTACACTGAGAAAAATGGCTTCGGTACTTCATTAAATGTTAACATGAAGAATAATATTTTATTCCGACGCCTACAATATTATCATGCTCATGATGAAGTATAAGTCAGTCAAATCAATTTACGGTTCATCACTACTAGTTAAGGGAATTTAATGATTGGTTATCATTATTGTTTATCATTTAAAACTTAAGTTACATAATATTGATTTGTCGGTTCTAACTTGGTGTTTTATCGAGAAGATCACGACAATTTGAAAGTTTGTCCTGATAGAGATGTAAGCACGACAATTTATAAATAAAATACCTTGCATAAATCCGTAAGTTAATAGAAAATATCATGTTTCATGATAAACTATCGTGACAGTGTGATTTCATGATAAACTTTCGTGACAGGCACAATAGAATACATTTTAACGGATTTTTACGTGAAAAGGAATGTGTTAAGTGCATAATAGTCATTATCAACAGCATGAAGTCGTCCACTGCTGAACATAGGCCTCCCCCACGCCACTTTGAGTGGCTGCTTGCTTCGTGCATCCATCGAATCCCCTGGGTTTTAACCAGATCGCCGGTCCACCTAGCAGGAGCCGGCCTACGCTGCGTCTACCGGTTCGTGGTCGCCACTCGAGAACCTTTCTTCCCCATCAGTTGTCAGTTTTACGTGCGATGCGGCCTGCCCATTGCCATTTCAACTTGCTAATTCTAAGGACTATTTTAGTAATATAGAACAATATCGAAGTATTTACTTGAGGCTGTGTAAACTAGATGGCGTTAGTAGAAAAGTTAGCACGCGGTGGTGTTTCGTTCGTAGCAATTAAGTAGCTTTTGTTAAATGCATAGTTTTATTTGTGTTATCGGAATCTTAGAATTCAGTTATCATTACGATACCAACAAACTATTATAGATGGTCATTGCATCATATGAGTTTACCATGAGTAAAATATGAGGAAGGCTTTCTGGAAGCTCGTGACCGTAATGAAAAATATTTTTAAGTTTCCTTTAACGTTATTAGGAAATATCTTCGTACTATTGTGATGTACAGACCAATTTAACATTGAAATAATGACTCCATACCATTACTTCTACAATTTCTATCATTCCCATCATGATGTCTCGTCATTACCGTTTGAAGTGTTCAAAGAGTTCGTTATGATAATTTGTCATGACGTGTAAGGATAAAACATGAGTATACAGCATTTAGTAATATCGTGCTGTTTCCTGACGGTATATGGTGACGTGTGTTCATGATAGTTTTTTATGATTTACGTACAAATTGTTAGTAAGTACTCTTGGTCCCTTTTTGTCGGGAATACGGATAAAAGTGCCGGAATTCCTTTCAAATTGTTCGTAATTCAGGAAAGTATTTTTCTCAGTGTAGGTAAGGTACCACCAAGCACACAAATTGCACACCTCGTAAATATGTTAGTTTTAAAAGTCTTCTTATGTATTAAGTCTTCTTATCAATAGAAATAGCTTTTCAAATTAAGGTTTCGAACGTTATGCAAATTAATATTTCTGATGTTCAATGTTTATTGAAAACACGTTAATTTACATAATGAGACTATATCCGTCGCATAATGAATTTATAATTGTTTTTTGTGCAAGTGTAAGAATAATATTATATACTAAATTCTATACAGCGGACACTTATTGTTAAGATCTGATAAAGCATTCTTTTCAATACAACATTATTTTTCAAGTTCAATAAATACTCATAGATTCTGGCTATTTGTCGTTCCAAAAGGCACGTTCACTTTCCGCTTCCCATGAACGGAACATCTAGAGCAAAGCTGACCTGAACGCTTTATTTACTGAACAATAGTGGATGGCAACCATCGTGGCTTATGAACCGAGGCGTATCAGTCGTCACGAATCGCGATTTCTTGGGAAAATATATCAACTATGTCATTTCGGAAATAAAACGATACTTTATATAAAACAAGGAAAATTTTTAGCAGTTTGCGAAAATAAAAATGAATCACTGCTCAATTATAGGATTTTCAAACAAGTAAGTACCAGAATGATACATGATACTACAAATTGTGTATCTTTGCTAATATAAAAAATAAAACTAAAATGAATTTTAACACTACAACAAGAAAATATTTGTTAATATTTAAAAAAAACTGGGTAGTTAATTGACATGCGTTAAAATAGACCGTAATTCGTGAAGTATTTCGCGAGGTCGTTGCCTGAGATTTAACCATTTTCTTTGTTATATTGTTGTCAATAAAGAGTTTTATCTATCTATCATTTTACCAGAGAGGTTTCTAGAAAACAAGGCGACTCATCTAGTCATAGCTACTGGCTACTAGGTTAGGTAGTATATAAATAAATTTAAATAGAACTATGTGATGATTAATCTTATAATTCAGATCCATGATTAGGTCATCATGTCGTCGTCGCATTTCATCGGTTTGATGTTGACAAATTGTATTTTAATATTGTCGGAGCGCCGAATAACAAAACGATTAGTTACTATCATTGGCATTGGTATTTTGAAATGATTTCAATCTGGATTTTCTTTTATTAAATGACTGTTATGTTTATTATTCTTATTTATTTTCAATAATTTGAAATGATACATGCAAATCATATTTTAAATTGTTGTTTATCATAGCAACGGGGACTACTTACATTATAACTACCATATCTATCTCTCCTATTGTAGGTAATTAAATAAATATACACGTATTTAGATGAAACTAAGTATACCTAACGATTTTTATAATTAAAACAAAAAGACTAGTATCTAGGATATAATAAATTATAGTCGTCCTAATAATAATAGAATCATCACAGAACAACAGACCATACATCCATTGAGTGTTTGTAATGTACTTTACTGAAATCTAACAGATTTAAGTTAAATGAATGAAATAAACATGTCAAATGCAACAGGTTAGTTACTATTTCCAACGCTATTCCCAAACTATTCAATTAACTGTTCACTTCGCGGGTTCTTTGAACTCAAATCGACTTTTGTTTTGCCTCGAAGAACATAAAACTAATGGATTTGATGAAACACTTCGGCAATTACTAAAAGTACTTAAATAAAAACATAAATATTCGTAATGGTAAAAAGAGTAGTTGCGCTTGGACTATTTTAATCCTTCCAAATATACTTGGCAAATCAATACAAAATTTAATAGTTGTAGCAATTATTTAAATATGAACTATACGACTACGCTAAAAATATTTTTAGTAAGTAATCTACTGTAAATAAAAAGTTAAATAATTGATAACTACTCGTAGAGGTGACCAGCAGCGTTATCTGTAACTTACCCATTTTTCTGCAAGAACTTCTAATTTAATAAGATAAAAACTATTCTATAGCCTCGATAATATAAGCAATCATCATCATCATCAGCCTGTATCAGTCCACTGCTAGACATAGGCTTCTCCTAATGCACGCTACTTAGCCCACTTATATAAGCAATGCGTGTGTGCAATTTTATTTTAAGTAATTGGCTGACACACAAACAAAAAGAAAATATATACATATTTAATATCACACTAATATTATAAAGCTGAAAGTTTGTATATGTGTTTGTGCTTGTGTGTAGTATGTTTGTTAATCCTTCACGATCAAACGGCTGGACGAATTTGGATGAAACTTGGAATATAGAAAGATAGCTTATGTAGTGGATTAACACATAAGCTACTTTTTATCCACGGGTAAAACTGCGGGGCGCAGCTAGTAAATAATAAAAGTTCCTGTAGGTTGGTATGTCACAAATATATAATTTGAATTTAGTATGAATTTAGTTCACTTACACAAAAAAAATTATCGATAAAAATTAAAAGATTGCCATCCCATCCCTATAGCTGTTTACTGTTCCTATCATCGAGATATTAATTTAATACAATTATCAAACAGCCGGGTCAAGGCGGCTATTCGAAACAACGCGATATTTTTAAAGTCTCTTATGTATTATATAGGTATTTCCTTAATAAATAAGACAGTGAACTCTTTACTTATATCATAAGATAACAACCAAAATCATTGTCAGTGTGTAATAATTCAGTATGTCAAGGATTTCATAATTATTCTTCAAACTGAGTTTGTTGTTTTAATTTAGTAGGTTGACAGCTTATTTACTGGAATTTCAAAGGAAATGAAGTGGGCATAATATGACTTATTTAAGAAAACAGGAGCGTTCTGTTTATTGACGATTGAGTTTTTAGGTCAAAGTTAATCTATACATAATTGATTGACTCAGGCGTGACTTCGCGGAAGTTCATCTTAAATACAAAATGAAAAACGTATATCTAGTGTAATTCCGCTAAAAAAACGCGCGTACGTTTTTAGCGGGATTACACTAGATATAATTTTTTAATTTTGTATTTAATCTATACACACATACAATATGCATAAATATAATAAAACGGTAACTGAGCTAAATCTGTACATTGAATTGATTTTTTTGTCTGTCTGTCTGCCTGCCTGTCCCATTGAACACGCATCACGCGGAAACTACGGCGGATTTCGCTAAAATTTGGTATGGTTATAGCTAATATTTCAGAATAGCTTTTAGGATACTTATTTTTTTCTAAAACGACCAGGTGCGGGTTGCACGAAGAAACATGGATATAATTTTTATGCGAGATGTTTTTTTGTATTTTTTTTAAATATTTTTTTATTTACCGATTTATTTATATTCATACTGTCGAAAGGAACAGGGAAGCGAAAGGGTAAAAGACAGGGGAAAAGGATGAATGGATGGGCCAGCCAAGGAAGGCAGGCTTCGCCTGCCTCCCTTCTATTGCCGTCCCATTAGTTCATCCTTTTCCCGTATCTTTTTTTCCTTTCCGTCCTCTCTTCCCACAAACAGGGTTAGAACGTAAATTTAATTAACCCGTGCGAAGCCGGGGCGGGTCAACTAGTATTTTGCTAAAACATTATAACCTTTTGTTTCATCTAGATATAAATAATGGGAATCGGAATAATTATCACCTCTGTACTTGACTGTACCTTCATAACATAATTGACACACAATTTTATGAAAGTACGCTACTGATCTAATAAAGTTGGTGAAATGAAAACAAAAGTTTTGCAACTAACTATTTTCTTTAAAAATACCATTTTTCCTAATTTTTCTTATTGAACCTACTGTTTCGTTTTGTTGTAGTTGTGTGAATAGAGAAAATAACCGCTTACGCTGAGTTGAGTCGTTTTTTGATTACGACCTACAATTCTGTCAGAATCCGTTGCTTTGGACTTTGGACAATGCAATGAATTTTCCTACCACAGACAACATTGATGAAAGCTTGAACAAAAACACTTTAAAATTTAACTAGAGTCGTTCCCACGTGTTTACATTTATAACGAAACTATCGATAATTTAGTTACACCGAATGTCGTGTAACCGAACTATAAAACCTTTTACGACCAAACACTAAAGTCGGAAACGTAACTTCTCTATTTTAAGTTTATCTTAACTTATTTTAAGTCCACCTTAAGTTTATTTTAAGTTATCAATGGGCAGTGAAAGGTATTTTACGATATCAACTAACTAGTGTTATTTTTTAATGGCTGTTTTAATTATGGTTCCATACCTATATATATATTTTCTTACTGACTGAATGAGCTGACAGTGGCTGGTGTTGCTAGTAACTGAAAATGAAATGAAATGAAATGAAAATGTTTATTTACTGGTAATAATGCAATGAAATTAACCATTCATTTCATTCCCTATAGCCATAGCCTATAGCGTTTTGTCTAATCAATCAGTTTATAATTTTACAAGCATAATTATATTGCACCTATAGGAGTTTTTAATATCTATTGCCGCAAAGCTGTCGTGTACTGCGCTCCTTGATAATACTTATGTATAAATAAAGAGTGGCATACAATAAGAATAAGTAGGTATTGGCAAATGCACCGAAACGAAAACTAACAAATCTGTTGAGGGTCGTCTCACTGCACCAAATTTATTAAAAACTTGACATACGGATGACAGCGGTGTCAGATGGCTCAGCTAATCTGACAGGCGGCCCCACACAGAGGGCGCTCCGTAAGCTGTCAGTGTCACCCTGACGGAACGGTTCCCCTCACGGTTGCTTAATTATGATTGTTTCAATATTTTCGATGCGTGTTGGTATTTGTTAAGCTTTTGAGAATTAGGAGGCTTAGAAAGTTAATAGTTTCCGTCGGTAGCTTGTTAGCAGCTTAAAGATTTTAATTTTAATTTACTAACTCGTACCTTAAGTACGTTTGCTTAAAAAATATTTTCATTTTAGTACATTTTTTACACTTTCAATGCTTTACAAGCTTTTTTAGATAAGATCAAAAAGATGCCTTTTGTGGATTACATGGGCATATTAAAAACATAATCCATGTAGACATAATATTCAATACATAAAGCATTTTTATTAATATAACTTCAATCTATACATATAATAAAACTGTAGAGATAAAAAAGTCTGTAATTGCAAGATATCAACAAAAAAATTACACAGGTTGGCTTAAAATTAGCCGCTGATCACGTTAAGCCACTTTTTAAACACTTTGTCTGTTTGTTTGTTTGTTTGTTTGTTTGTTTGTTATGACTGAACTCCTAAAATACTGAATGGATTTTCATGCGGTTTTTACTAATATGCTTAGAAATAACCGGCGCTTAACATAGGATATATTAAAATTGAAATATCGTTAAAAAAATTTGATGACAATTATTAATTTTTCATTACGGAATGAATCGGAGTTTTAAACAACATGGCCGATTAATGTTTTTTTTTTTGGTTACTTATAGTAAGCAAAGAGAAAATAACCGCTTACCGTGAAGAGATGGGACTCCCATAGAGAAAAGAGTTAGTTGTATGAAACGTGCGCTACACGTATAAGTGTACAACTAACTCTCCTCTGTCTATCAATATTTTTAAATGCGTTATTGAATGAATGGGAAGGTTTTAGGTACGTTACTAAGTTAGGTTTTTAGGTAAAGGTTTTAAGTAAGTTTTTTTTTTAAGTTGGCTACTGTTTCCGCCATAACGGTAAGTTGTAAGCTGTGGTTGTAAGTTACCACATATTGTCACAGATAAGAAAAAAAAAACAATCGACTACACTCTGTGCCTTAAGTTTATCTGGAGGCAAAGATTAAAGAAAAAGACTCTGTGAATGGATATGACCAAAGAGTAATATTAGTACCGCTACCTAGTGGGAATTCTGTGACCGCTACTCTAAGAGAATCAAAACATTGTATAGGTTTCCTATTTATACTTTTACAGGTTGTTTAGCATTTTAGAAGTGAAATAGATACATATACCAACAAATATTAATAGTGTGAAAGTAGATGTTTTTTTTTTATTTTGGCATTAGACGACATTTGTACTTAGCCAATGATACGAAATATTTTATGAAAAATATTTTAAAGGGGTACTTAGAGTATAAACTAAAAGCATAGAGATATCCATCAAAACGATATTATATTTGTACTGCTCACACGTATCGCTACGTCAGTGGCGAAGGAAAGAAACAAACATAACGTAACTAGCTACGCTTGCGAAAAGTCAAACAGAAGAAACAGTTGACTCGAGTCGAAAAAATGGTACGGTAAAATTTCGCAAGTGTAGCTAATTACTATATGTTTGTTTCTTTCCTTCGCCACTGACGTAGCGATACGTGTGAGCAGTACAAATATACTATCGTTCTGATGATCCCTCTTTGCTTTTAGTCTATACTCTAAGGTATTTCTATACAAATCTGTCAGACTCATTCACATCAAAGTGTTCACTTCTTATAAAAAGTGTCCAAAAAAGTGGTACGCTGGACAGATAATGAAGTTCTCTCTATGCTTTTAGTCTATACTCTAAGGGTACAGATATAGGTAAGTATAATTATACTTTATGGTAAGATCCTCGAATTAGCAACATGGCCGTGTAACGTTCGATTTTGTTTTCTTCTTCCTCTTTCACGTAAGTAAATGAGTTTTAATAGTTAAAATATTTTAGGTCTGTGGGCTTTTCAATGAACAAACTAAGCACACAGGTTAGAGTAAAAATTATTGGTTACTCGGTTGCTCCAAGAAGGTTAATTATATCTTTGGGTGTATATATGCAATCAGAATTTAAACTTCTTTTTTCTTTTTTGGTGGTAATTGCTTGGCTCTACGGACAAGTTGTAAAGTTTATTAGAATTTGGCAAGAAGAAGAAAGGTCTTTGAAAGTGGACGTCTTCAGGATGTTGTTGTTGATGATGATGATTATGATGATGATGATGATGATGATAGCCGTATTTGAATTAATTGATCATAGATATCAATTTCAGCTTAATTCTTTCTGTTATTCCTAAAATAAGTAATGGTCTCGACAGATATTTAGAAAGACAAACAGACGGACAACAAAGTGATCTTACCTCAAATTCAAATTCAAATTCAATTTATTTCACAGTTTGTAACATAACAGTACAAAAAAGCGTCTAAGGCGTTACAAATAAAATATTTAAAAAAAAGTCATTTAATGTATACAATATAAAAACAAATAATAAAAAAACAGTATTATCAATGTCATATTATTAATATTATTAGTTAAGTACAGTTACCTATAAGGGTTCCTTTATTTCAAAACTGTTACGGAACCCTAAAAATAGAACATTCTTTGCAAAAGCGAATCTGATTAGAGCTTTGTACACATGTTATTTTCTCACTCCCACCACTATGTTGAAAGTGCAGTGGGAATGAGACAACGTGGTAAATACCGGACATAATATAAATGTCAACTCTTTTTACAGTGGCGTACGTAAATACTTGTGATTTCTAATTAGTATTAACAAAACTAATTACATACGCATCGTATAGGTTAATGCAATACTCCAGCTGTAAAGTATATATTATATAATCTTATTATTGACACTGGCTAAATACTCAATTCGTATGGAGTCAAACTTATGAAAGTAAAAAAAATATGTGGTGAATGCAACAATGATACTCTTTGAAAAACGAAAAGCGCGCGGATGTGAAAAACTGACCAATGTGTGTTTGTTTTGTATTTTTCTAAACTGCCTAAATAATAGGTAAGTACTTAAGTAGGTATACCTACTACCTAAACAAAATTTACTAGAACCTTTTATCAAGACTTGAACGGTTTTTATGGTGAAAACACAAGAACAATCTGTTGAAGTGAAAATGACAAGGAAAAGATCGAACGTATCACTGGTATGTAGGTATACCATAGAACTTTTATTCGTTAGATGCCTAGATCTACCGTATATTTAAAAAAACTATTGGCTAAGTATAAGGTAGGTCTAAGTAGGTACATACCTATGATTTGCAGTTTCTAACCCACTATTTTATCAATGTCTAGGTGATCTGATGACACGTGAAAAGCCATACCTACCTACAACCTAAACAACATTTTTACACGTGTGCTACCTAATCTGCTAATACGTGCTGAGCTTCGAAAAAATTTTATGGGTTTTGTGATTTGGTATAGAGGAAATGCATGAACTAAGCTATTATTGGACTACCTAAACGTAGAAATAACATAATACATGCGTGCGAAGCCGCGGGCAAAAGCTAGTATAATTATAAATTCGCGTACTCTATTTATATTTGCAGTTCAAAAATAAGCATAAATAAAACACAAAATAAATCTGGCAATGCGTGATTGCTGGAGATTGATTATTTATTTTTATTTTATTAAAGAGCTCAATAAATATGTCTAGATGCATTGATTGGTTAATTTTATTTGATGTTTGTAGGTTTTACTGCGTAGGTACAGTGCCCCGGGTTTGTGTGTGTTTTCTTGTCGAGATTGTAAATCTTAAAATTTATTCTAATATAAATGCCACAATATAGATTTACGATACCCACCAACAGTAAAAGTAGTATGTGAACCCTGTAATTTTTTGTTCCTTTCTAGGAACTTCTATACAATTTCCAATAGGTAGGTACAAGACCTTGTATTTTTATTAGAAGTGGTGATTAATAACGTGCCATTTGCGCAAGCGAATTTATAACATTTAGAAATCAAGTAATTTATGTATTATTTCACTAGCCGTGATATGTATATAATAATAATGAAGTTGTATGTATGTATTGTATACAATACATACATACAACTTCATTATTATTATATACATTAGTATACTCTACTTATTTTTATTTGAATTATGTTTCTCGTACAAAAAATACTACACTGCGAATATTAAACCTAGGACACTCGTACACTTTTTAAATGTGAATCTATTATTACGCAAAAAGCATTCGCCGGGTAAAGTATTAATAAATATATCAGTCAATTCAATATGAGCGTCGATAAAATCTTAATAATGATTGATGTGATATTGCAAACGTATATTAATTTATGATATTGATTCGAGAGGTACTTAAGTACATATAAAAATAAACGAAACCTTCAAATTCCTTTGTTTATTTTTCATCGATTTGAATCCTGATTATAGTAGTTTAATCTCTTATAACTTATAGCTTCGTCGTAGTGATCTATCTGATTTTGTATTTCCTTAACTAAGGATCTTAATAAGGACCTTGTTTAGTAGAAATAAGTAGCACACAGTTGCATAAATCGCCATTTAACCTCTTGTTAGTTCTCGTAACAAGACAAACGGACTATAGATAAGATAGATACCAAAGAGTTGAGGCTGAAGGGACTTCTGGGGAGACCATAGGACTAGGTAGGAATATACTTAGATGATCTTTTACCTACACACAAGGTACCTTTTTGATGGTACAATATCCAGATATTACAAGGTACCTTTTTGATGGTACAATATCCAGATATTACAAGGTACCTTTTTGATGGTATAATATCTGGATATTGTACCATCAAAAAGGTACCTTGTGTGTAGGTATAGTTTAGGTACAAGATTTTTGCTGAGCGGGCTGTTGCTGTTGGTCTCTATCAACCTTTACAGCGTCACCGGGCGGGTTTTAGGCATGAAGGATATTTGTAATAAGCTAGGTAAAAATAACTATACAGTCCTTTTCAATTAAGATGTTACATAGGACAGGGGGCGTACTGTGAGCTCTTAGCGCGATTCAAAACAGAGCCTACACTGGATCGCTTGTCAAAATCCTCATACAAAAAAACAAAGCGATCCAATATAGGCTCAGTTTTGAATCGCGCTAAGAGCTCACGGTACGCCCCCTGGTCTATAGAAAGCATTTTTAGAGATATCGCATAAATATTTTAAAGTACAGCTACCTAGATAATCGTTGTAATAAGCTCACAGGTTTGGAAAGGGTTATAGTAGAAGTATGTAATACCTATTACCTATTATGCTATTAATTTTAGAGGAGTATTTGGATACTTATATAGATACGATAATAATGATGATGATGATGATGATGATGATGATGAAAAAAAAAGATCCTAATAATCTTTAGCACAACCCTATACCACCAGTAGGGTTGTACCTACGTTCAAGAATCCACATTTTATCGACTGTCATTATCTTATAATGACCAAAGAATACGACTTCATAAATATGTAGTATCAAAAGTTACATCTTAATAAATTAAGATCTCTCTCCGTAGATACAAGGTGTAATATTTTCGGTTATTTATGAGAGGATGGGAGCCCTTTGTGGTACCGAAGTAACCGAAGTTATCAGATGTTTAAAGGATATAATTTAGGCTGTGAAGTTGTCACCCCTTTTAAAGTGAGAGGGTGTCCCTTTTAATTAAGTTTCTTGGGGATTAACGTTAAATTAAATCCAAATGGTGGATTACTTTAAACTTAAATAGGTTGATATTTGTAAAAACTAAATCCTGTTGTACCTATAATAACATGATTTAATGTACCTATATTATTTAACTAGCGATCGATGACCGATACATACAGCTCTTAGCCTTAGCAAGTTGAAATGGCAATGTGCATTTAACTTTTCGATCCCATCGGCTTTATGGCTCAGGGTTGACTTTATAAAAGTTATATATCGCATCGCATTAGGTTGTGGCAGCCATATAAAATAGCTGTCAAAATGTAGATACGTAAGTACTTATTAAATTATTATTCTATAATACCTATAAAAATAATATTACCGCCATTTGGGTTACATTTTTCAGCAATTTTTTTTCACAGAAATCTTTGCTTAAATGATATTAGAAGTGCATTGCAATGCAAATGGTTCCCAAAACCGCCAGTGAGAAAATAAACAGTGCTGCACAAACATCAATATCGATAATTCAGTCTTCACTCAATCGTAATGACTGCTAAAGCGATACGATTTAAAGGATCACAATAAATTAAGGAAGTTTATAGAGCTGTCGACACTTTAGTTTAAGATTGGAATGAAAAAACGCCAGAGGTTGGTTAACTTCTTGACTCTGTAAAATATCCCATTCCATATTGTGTGTGTGTGTGTGTGCTGCTGTGTTTAAACATAGTTTTATTGATTGACGTTGCTTTTCTTTCTCGAGTCAAGAAATAAAAGAAGACTGGTAAGTACCATTGTGCTAACATCTGTAGGTATACTAGCTGCTGCTGCGGCTTTGTACGCGTGAGTCACGTTTGCATGTCTAATAAAAGCATCGATATTTTCTTTCATTGTTAATATGCTCTGTCTCATCCCTAAACCTTGTGAAACTGTTATTTTATTAAACAAGGCGCCGGTACCGAGAATCAATTGTTATTGTTTGAACGATTGTAAATAGGTAAGTATCGAGCAGCGCTCCAGAATTAGAGCTCTATTTTCACAAATTAGCGCGTCTTTACTGCGAGCGTGTATTGTAGTAACAATTCTATATTTTAGATGGTAAATTTATTTACATTGGCCGTGTAGTCCCTGTGTGGGAATAGTACCACCCCACCTATTCCCGCGGGCCAGGTACGGGAAAACCCAGAGAATGAACAGCAGCATTCTCCTCCTGACGCCTGCCAAGCGTGGTGATTATGGCAACCCCGAATCGAGTCGGATTCGTGATTGCTACGAAAAAAGTTGAAAAAGTAAAGGTGCGTAACAAGTCAGTATAGGTAGTTGGGTTTTCTTAATCTGTCAATTTTCATTTTCTCCAAAGGGCAATAACCTGGCCTTTAACAGTTTCATCGTCATTTGATAATTCATCCATTAGCAAGGCATTTATTATTACCAAGCTCTATTATTAATAACCGCTATTATTAATGAGGTACGAGTCTATATAACGCATGTTTAACGTCTGTAATTAATTTATAAATTATTTAATTTTGACGTTCCATCAGTTTACGTTAGAGGCACGTGCTGAGAAGGAGGTTTACGGGGAACGAGGTAACTTGATACTTGTTGTATAATAATGTAGGGCACCGTTAATCGTACGATGCCAGTACATTATAAATACTGGCTACTTACAACAAGGAAGTAAACCTTTAGAGCTTTTAGTTTAGATTTTATATAATACCTTACATTCTGGCTTGGGAACCTGTTAGGTCAACAGTAACTGTCAGCTACTACGAATCCCTACTAAATAAAAGTGAAACACCGTTTGTTTGTTTTTGTGTAGCACACCTAAAGCGGAACCAATTTGCCTGAAATTCAGTCTTGGTTTCATGGTTTGCATTTTTTCTCAAGTATCAAAACTAACTGCTCTGCTCGCCTTAGACAGAGCTGTTGACTGGCGGAGTGGATGAAACACTCCAAAGGTAATTTTAACTCGCGCTACCGTGTACTCTATTAGTAACGTATTAGCACCCCGTGACGATAGAGTCGTGAGCATGTCGTGAGTCGTGGCGTGGATTAGTCCACAGGATTGTCTTTGTGATGCTGTTTGTAATAGATGTAATATTATACGAAGCTCTACTTAGTCCTTGAGAGTTACGCCACCGGTTCATTTCGTCTAAGCCAAGTCATGGCAAACATTATAATTTTATAATATAACTATTTATTATTACTATAACTACCTAGTAAATTGAAATCGGGGATTCCTTTTAGTTTTGTGTTTACCTTTTCGTAAATTCTAACTCAGCCATTCTCAAGTTGCTATTAATTATTTACACCGATATAAATATAACCATTAATAAGGAAAAAATTTTTTTTTGGTTAAGTACGTTGAAGTTTTTAATCACGTAATCAGTAAACAAATTAATAATTCCCCACTCGATAATGCCTATCTTTCCACTAAGCTGACGTAAAGCTAGGACTCACTTATGTTAAAGACGCAACCGATTGGCCCATAACTTATTCAGTAAGACGCGCGAAGTTTGTCTGAGCTCTCCAATAGGGCTGTCACTATAGTTAGCTATTTTGTTCTAAAAATATATTATAGTTCATAAAAATTAGCAACTAGCAGGATTGAAGCCCGTGTCTTCCAACTCACTGGATTAGGCGCTCTCCGAACTGAGCTATGGTCGCATTGAGAGTGCTAGTGAGTTATGGAGTGCTTGAGAAAATCTTTAATACTATGTTTTTGTACCAGCTAAGTAGCCACGGCTACTATACGGCTATAGTTAAAACTATAGAATAACATAAAAATAATCCGTTCTAATTTTACCTGCGTTTATTTTAGAATAATATAAAAAGCCTGTGTTCATTTAAGAATAATTTAAAAATAAACTGTTTTTACAGGTTTGATATATAGTGGCAGCCCTAATAAGCGTTGCAAAGCACTGTCTGAGTAGAAATAAGCGGAAATGTTAGCATATTACTCAGTTTCGAGCCTGCGGGTGGAGCGGTAAAGTGTTATTGGCTTTCGTTACTAAACTAGAAACTTACCTACATTGAAGGTTCAACAAATTCTTAGGTCCCACAGAGCATTAAAAAATATAACGCTTCGTACGGCAAAGCGTTTTTTTTCGTGTTCTGTGTTTTAATTTGTGGGTTCATTCAAATACACGCCACCTAAATAAGCTTTCTAATATAGAGAGGTACAATTAGCTATAAAATAGGTGAAGTAAACCTGTAGCTTAGTAGCAACTTATGAAGTTCCACCTAAATACTATAAAACACTCATTTTATATCACACAGCTGATGTCCAAGCATCATTTTCTAAGCTCGGCCGAAATAGAGCCATAAATTACGCTAATACCACAAAACAGATAAGTACTAATACTCTATCGCAAACATAGACCTCTATGTGTAGGCACTAGACAGGACATCTCTAACTACCACTGTCGACTACAGCAAGCCAGAATGTTTACGCTCATACGAAGCTGGACACACGCTTTTGTTTGTTTTCCCTGACTATCTGAGCACGCACGATGGCATTTTCAGATCATAATTTTTATTGCAAAACACGTGCATGTCGCTTTGAGTGCCGAGCTTCGTGTGAGCGAAAGTAGGTACCTATGCTGGCCATGACACGTACTATGATGTGGTCGACAGTGCTAGTTACTAGATGTCCTGTCTAGTAGGTATACATAGAGGTGTTTCATCGCAAATAAGAGTGTAAACCTACGTAAAGCCGATGCAGGAGGCGAGCAGCCGCTCAAAGTGGTGCTCTGTGGGGGAGGCTATGTTCAGCAGTGGACGTCTTCCGGCTGTTGATGAGGTGATATTGGATGAGCGTCAGACTGACCTGACTACTGGGAATGCTACAAACTTTGTATAGGTAGGTCTTGTAATGGTTCCAAGTTCCAACACTGGAACATTTCAGATTACTTTGACTGAAACATTATTACCTATATTTAACACTCACATAAAGATTACCCCATAGATTTGAATATTCAAAATCTCTTCCTTAGTGTCTATATGGGGTCTACTTAACATCCTTATACCATACCTACTTCGCAAATCTCTCGTTTCTAAGCCTTGCCTACCGCTAGTAACTACCTACTACCAAGTTATTCTAGCCCTACGTTGAATGCCACCTGTCAGTCAGTCCGTCAGTTGTTAGTGGACTTACTCTTACCTCTTACATACCATAAATCAATTTTATACAGCGTGGAATCTATTAAGGTCTTTTAAAACATTAGGAAAAATTATTTGAAGTCACTATTGTAATATGATCGGCATTGATTAGGTAATGAATTACGTTAGTGTCTAATTGTACGAGGCAACGCCGATGAGATCCGCCCCCTAATTACCTAACTCGCAACAGGTTTGCGACAGGCGTAAATCTCGCGGTGATTGCTGTCATACATCATTAGTGGTGTCGAGAATGTATGCTTCGCTACTGCTGTCGCATTGCTACTGCTGTCGCATTGCTGTTGCAAATTTTACGTAATTACCCCGCCGCAGTCTAGTTATTCTACATCTATACAACAATGTTACCTTATGGAGGTCTTATACAAATATACAGTCATCAACGAGCGAGTTACTAAAACATCAACTGATGTTGGCGGATTTCCAAATTAACAGATTGTATCTGATTTTATCCTTTCTATATTTAGTGTCGGAGTAAAAGTATTTCTATGTTCTACATTTCAGCCAGCAGGATTAGCAACTTATGGCGATAATTAAAATAAAATAAATATCTTCATTGTAATATTTTATCTCAAAAGTAGTCTTGAGTAGTAGGTAGCTAGCTTTCTTTACTGTCTTATGGTTCATCAACAGCCTAAAGATAAGATTTTAAACTTCTATGGCCACTAACTTACTAAAATATTTTTTTACCATGTCATTTAATTGCTTCACCTCGAAACAAATAAATTACATGGTCATCCCGTTAATAAACAATATTTAAACTATGTTCAGCAGGGGGCGTCTTCAGGCTGTTGATGATGATGATGAAACAATATTTTAGTAAAGCCCATAAAAGATGTCCACTGCTGAACATTGGTCTCTCTGTAATTTACAAAATTTTAGACCAATAGTAGTCCTAATGTTTATATTTTTTTTATGAGAATAAATGACGTGACGAGCTAGTCGTTCACCTGATGTTAAGCAACACGGCCACCCATAACAGTTGCAGTATCACTCGTAACTTTAAAATTATAAAGTTTAGCGTTTGTGCGAGTTTAGTATTACGAGATTGGCATCGGTTAAAGACTGGGTAATTTATTATTTTTGTGTAAGTATTTAACACTTGTGCTGGAATAACCGTATCACGAAAGAAACAAACCGCAACTGTAGGCCGCGCGGCTAGTCGCGCTGGTTTGTTCCAACGTGAAGACAGAAAAGCGACGCTGCCTTAGATATATAATTCTAATGGACGCTGCAGAAACTTTGTCTTTCCTAGTAGCTCTCCTACAATGTCTTTAACTACAGATACTTGTCAACAACGAGCGAGCGGCGTTCACTAATCGATCGCGTCGACAGAGAACACAAAACACATCCGCCAACCTAAGACATGGTAGGTAAGTACAGTCAGATTTAAAACTTAGATACTTAGATATACTTACCTAATGTACCTAAATGGGTAAGAGGGTTCTTAAATATTGACACAATTATTTAATTGTGTCAGTATTTAAGAATTAGATTAGATTATTTGACAATTGTTAGACTAACTAATATTGGATAGTCGGTATTTCGTATTTTTATCGAATGGCAATATCGATTGAGAGTTAATAGGTATTGCTATGTAGTCTGTGAGGACAGTGACATCTGACACTTCATGGAGTGAGTCTGAGAATTGAACATTCATTATAATATCAATCTTTATAAATCATCGGAATCACGCTTTCATTTCTGAGATAAGGATCTGATCCTTTTACAATAATATCAGTGCTATCTTCCGTTCATTAAAATAAAAATAATATGTATGTAGGATAGAACGCAGCGATTACTTACTCTTTGAAGTAGGGTCGAGTATCAGAATAAAATGAGGCCTGATTACACTTAGTTCTTACCTAAAGGTTTTAAATGTTTTGAAAATGTAGTCATTGACTGGACCTTACTGTAAACATATTTAGCGCAGTTATATACCCGGTGTATTAAGCTTGAAGGAAAGAGGAGACACACACTTTCTTTTATTCTATATATCTACCTACATTTCATACCTTTATTTATTTTATTATGTATAATAATATGGAAATCTAATATTCAAAATGCTGTGCTATGCTGTGACACTGTTCTCTACTGCGTTCTAGTAGGTAATAAGCAAAGTGATGGTGTATCTACACGCGAACATTGCAGTAGAGCAGCTCTTTGATCTAACCGATGAACAGTAAATAAATAGGTATGTAACGCATTTACGGAAGGTATTGCAACCTCTGACAATAAAAAACGTGAAATTTTCTAAGAGAGGATTAGAATTAATGATGAACCCCACGCCAAAAGTTGCAAGAGCTGCGCAGTAACTTATTTAATCTACGGGATATAACTTAAGAAACCCATAACTTAAAAACGGTGAGCATCGCCACGGGAAGGGCATATTATGCACACATTTATAATACTTTGGCACGTCTAGCTAGTCTAGCTTGAAGTATGTGTAAATCTAACAAACCATAAATAAGTTGTTTAAGTTGTATAACTTAACAGCGGGCAGTAAACGGAAGTTACTTGTTAGTATTATGTTATGTATTTACCATTCAAAATATTTGTTAAACGTAAAAGCCTTATAGGTGTTGTGAGTTTACAGAAAGAAATTTCACAGATATTCATAAGATTTAAAAGCTGAAGGAAACTAAAAGGCTATAAATAACTTAATTGACTAAAATCTGAGTACAATCCAATTCAAGCCCTACCACGTGTTCTCTCTAAGAGAACTCGCAAATGAATTTAATTGCGAGCCTAGAGCGGTAATGAATTTCATTATCTTGCAGCGCCATCTGTTGATGCCTCTCATTGCACTATTAAAGACTTCCTATAGCATTAGCATTAACGATCATTTTGCTAACAAATGTTTTCGATTATATACAATTTATTTTATTTTATAATAGTTATAAGGAACGGAAATATCATTGAGATGCCGTGCAGGCGCGCAGTGCAGGTTGGTTTGGTAGCAGAGCAGTTATGGATTATAACTTAACACTGGGTGGTTTACTGATAGTAACTGTAGGTGGTAAGTATGATCAAAATAAGTTAAATAATTATAACATTTTTAATAGAATATTTTATGTATGTTATTATAAGTAAAACAATACTTAGATAGACAATTATTGTTATTAAAAGATTCAATCCTGCATTGTTAACCAGTGTAACAGTTTGTTAAGTAATTTCTTATTAATCATTGACATAGGTGCAAGTACGAGAACTGCCAAAATAATAAAATAAATAACGAGAAAATTGGAATCGGGTTCCGCTATAATATAAAATAAAAAACGTTATGATAATTATGTTAAACAATCATGACCGTGCCATTTCACCAGCCTGCTTGCTTGTTTCACTTAACCAGTAGTGAAAACAACGTATGAGCCTAACACAATAGTCAACGAATTCAAATCTAAAACATTTATTCAGCAAATTGCTTGGATAGTACTTTCACATGTCAAATTAATCTGCAAACAAACGGGCACGACTTGAAAAGCTGACATTAACAAACTCGATAGCCCTATTAGCTAGACATGCGCGAAATAGTACAGGAGAGTGTAATGCCATGTTACATGGCATCACCTAGCAAAGTCATATTATGTCTTCGTAATATCACATAGCAATATTACTTTTGTGACATCACTTGCATTACCTACAACTATTAACCGTAACGAGTTCGTGTCGAAAAGTGGACGAGATCTCGTAGTAAGTATTTGTAAACAAGGAAGTGTATGAATGAAGTCTTGAGCGTAGGAGTATTCAGGATGCCATTAGAAGTTAAACAATATTATAATTAACATCTAATTAGATCTTTGTAGGTTAGATTTGTCTAAGGCTAATTTAGAACGCGTGTCTAAGCAAATGAGACTGTACATGAAGGCATTAAGACATAGGGCCTTATGTTTTAGATAAAGAGTGCGTGCGTGCATTAGTGAGCTTTTAGTAACCATTACGGGAACTACAGGACTAAGCAATTATGCAGATTAACTTACCTTCAGTAGATAATTGAATGGTAAGATTAAATTCGTATTACAGTTTTATAGTTTCTTTGCATTTTAATTGATTTAATTCAATTTAATTGCTTTAAATTTTTTATAGATATTGCTCAATACAATGAGTCGGGTTGCGGGTAGTTTTATAGCCAATGAAGTTGGAATGGAACTTAAATAACGCATAAACATACAAAGTATGTACCTACAAATGTTAATTATTCGTTTGCCCTTCTGCGTCTATATCTACAAGCTAACAACCAAATGCAAACGTTACTGCCGAATTAAAAAAAATCAATGTAATTTCTGTAATCTTCGTATGATCGATGTTGTTTTGATCAATGTTATACAGGCTGTCAATTTCTCAGTAGGTACACAATGGAAGTCAAGTAATCTATGTTACCCTTTATAAGTTTTGGACTTCGGAAGTTTCGGTAATATTTTAAAAACTGGTGTGTGTCACTAGCAATCAATAGGTGCCTAACCAATAGCCAATCCAGAAGCCTTAGGGCGGGCTAAAAATTCTGACACCAGGGATGACCAAGTGGTCATACCAGTAGTGGTGGTGGTAGGCAAGTGCCTACACGAGAAGAAGAAGAAGAAGATTAAGTGCCTAACTTATGCTAAACTAACGGAAACATTAAAATTTGTGTTCTGGGTTTTCAAGATCCATAATTTCGTAGTTTATTCTATATAAATACATAGTACGATACAAACATGTAAACTGAGATACTCCACACCTCTCCCCCCCCACTCTCCTCTCTCTCTCTATATAGTACTCCATAATTATTTTTTTTAATGATATTGAATGACGTGACGAGCTAGTAGTTCGCCTGATGTTAAGCGTCACGGCTACTCATAACAGATTGCAGTGTCACTCGGAACGCTAAACTAATATAGTTTTGCGTGACACTGCACTGCGCACATCATCGTGAGAATTCACACAGTCTAGTAATCTTATTACCAGACCAGACTCATAAAGTCTCATTTGCCCAGTAATTTCACTGGCTACAATGCCCTTCAAACCAGAACACAGTAGTGCTTGCACACTACTGCCGGCGGCAGAAGAACTGGCTAAGTATTTATAGGCGGAACAACTTCTGGATTGAATGCCCTACGCGACATAATTTTAAAACTAAGTTAAATTAGAAGTACAGAGATGATAAAGAATATTCTTCTTACATTGCTCTGAGCTTTCTCTTACCTATATAAACTCGCTAGGTTCTTGTTTGCACTTAAAGCGTACTTTCTCACTATTAACGGAACAGCATCGCCAATAAATTATTTAAATAAAATCTAATACCTTTGCGTTGAATGCTTACGGTGCAGGCTCTAAATAACTGTTTACAATGAAAAACAGTTGGTAAAATTAATGTATTGGTTACACACTGTTTATTAAACGATACTTAGTTCAATTTAACTATGGTATTGAGTATTGAAGGCGGGTTTTACAACTATTTGATAACTTTGTTGTTATATGCAGCTCCTTTGCTAATATTTTGATATGAGTTAGAAATTGAGTAGTTGGGTATCATCAGCCTAACGGGCGTCCACTGCTGCACACAGGCCTCCCCAACAGAGGCCAGTTTGAGCGGCTGCTTGCGTCTTGCATCCATCGGCTCCCCGCAGTTTTCACCTACTACCTACTTACTATGATAATGCAGAGGCAGTACAACTCGTTACTTAAATGTAAATACTTCCTAAAATGGACTTAACGCCTGTTCGTGAATTTGCTCTAGTAGGTACATCATATCAGCTGTTGGTGCATTTCACTTATCGCCCCTGAAACCATCCGCATTACTTCCTACGTGGACATGCAAAACGACCATTAGCCCGCTGCCGTCGGGCCATAAAACAAACGGTGATTTACGCAATTTATTCGCATAGATCATGACGAGAGCAAGATTGATTGGTGCTTAAACTCAGTTGCGATTCCTAAATGGATGTTTAGAGTTCTAGACATGAAAGGGGTTCGTTTGGCTTGATTTAAGGGTTTGAAGGCGTGAATGAGGTGTTTGTAAATGAGGAAATGCCTTTTCTAGCTGGGATATGAGCGTGCTGAGGTTATTATTTTATCTGGTTGTTTTTTTTTGGGTGAAAATAAATTAATAACATTCTATTTCAAGTACGAGAGGGTATTATTATACTTACCTACATTGTTTCACCAGGTTTATAAGATGCATACATGTGTTTATTATAAGTTTGACACTTTAACTAGGACAATTATTAAACATTTTAAAAGGTATTGATTAAATACTGATCTCAAAATATATATACTTTCTTATATTTAGATTGTTTGTGGCAATATTTTTTAAGATAAGTAATAATTTAAATACAAGAGGCTGTTGCAAAACAAGTCAATTTTTAATGTACACAGAATCATTTATACCTAATCTCCACAGAATCGTTTTAAATCTTTCGCTTTTGTGATTTAATCTTCCCAAATAAACTCTTAACGTATAAACCACCTTGAATTCGGTTCGAGTTTATTTAAAGAAACATTGTTGTAACAAAAATACAAACATGTTGATTCAGACATTTCAGACATGTCACTTGCGGTAAACACACGATAACATACGGCAGTTTATCTGAGCGACAGATTTTTGTGTGAAAACGTGAATTTGTAGCTTTTTATCCTGTTTTGGAATGCTTCCAAGAGGAATGACAAATGACGTAATTTGTTACGGATTGTAGAGATGAGTTTAAACGTTTTCTGTATAGTACCTAGGTACTTATTACTGATGCGCCTGGTATTTAACCCGCGTGGAGCTAATTTCCATTTATTATTACAATTGCTTAACAATTCTAAGAGCTATATCGGCCACTTCGAGGTTCTCGAGTGGCGACCACGAACCGGAAGACGCAGCGTAGGCCAGCCTCCCACTCAGTGGACCAACGATCTGGTGAAAGCCGCGGGGAGCCGATGGATGCAGGAGGCGAGCAATCGCTGAAAATGGCGCTCTCTGGGGGAGGCCTATGTTTAGCAGTGGACGTCTTCAGGCTGTTAAGGATGATGATAATTACAATTATTTACTTTTTTATGGTAATTAGTCACTTTGTAGAAAAAATGGAGTTCATTGGTTTCGGTACATAATGTAGTGCAAGCAACCAATGAAGAAGGTTTCATCAAAAATGGATAAGTAATTTTTCTTTGAAAGCCTAACAATTATAGTAATACATCTGATGATATTTAAGATACATAATGGATATTTTATTTAATAACGTTTCAGATTAGTTAGGGTAATCACTGTTTACAAGTTATTTGAATCAAAGTAAAAAGATAACGCATGTAATTGCAATAAATTTTCTGAAAAGTTACGTTAATTAACAAAATAAATGTGTTATTTATCAGCTCACAATCAGGGCGTGGTGGCCACACAGTTTTTTATTTCATTCACGTTTACTTCTCAATTTGTTATCACGCGATTTTAATAGCCCCACAACTTCGCACCTGATTGAACGATACCTTATTTGTTGAGATTGAAGCGCGAGCGGTGCTTTAGTCCCGAATTGGAAATAAAAACTTGTTTTATAAAGATTTCACGAAGTTTATGAATTTAATTTTAGTTAGGAAGAAAGGTTCTCGAGTAGCGACCACGAACCGGAAGACGCAGCGTAGGCCGGCCCCCCACTAAGTTGGCCGACGATCTGGTGAAAACTAGGGAGCCGATGGATGCAGGAGGCGAGCAGCTGCTCAAAGTGGCGCTCTCTGGGGAGGCCTATGTTCAGGCTGTTGATGATGATGACCTTCAGTTACTGTCTCTGATTAAACTTCCAGATATTAATTCGTTTATCACAAAACCAACTAGGAAAACGTAACTCGCGTACATTTACTAGTACCTAGCACAGAAAAAATAATAGTACGACGTACTTAAGGGTTAGAATACTTACAACAATGTAATTGAAGATAAAAGAAGTATTGTGCGTTCCATACTTACCTGAAAAGAAAAGAAAAAAGTTAGATAATAAACATTTTATTTTAATCGATACTAAAATCAATATTCCGCGGGGGGCCGATGTATGCAGGAGGCGAGTAGCCGCTCGAAGTGGCGCTCTCTGGGGAAGGCCTATGTTCAACAGCGAACATAGCACACAGCTATATGAAGACGTCCACCACGTCTTTAGGCTGTTGATGATGATGATGATGATGACTCAGCGCAAGTCGTCGCTCCATTTATATCGGTTGGCGTCCTACAAGAAAGACATAGGTATATTATGTAAATACCCTTGTAAACCAATACTATTTCATGATGCAAGCGAATTTTATCAAGCGTTATGATCAAACAACTAAGAAGTGAGATTTAATGGCTACCTATTACATAAACTCCTGCAAATCATTATCAATAAACAAAGTGGCGGAACAATAATAGTTATAAGTTACAACACAATAAAATCTATTTGCATTCCATCACAAGTATCGATGGCTACTGATCTGAATAGATGTAGATCGAGCCTATGATTTATAGTGCCCATTAGGCCGGCAGATTGTGGCAGAATTCGTTACTCAAGGCTGTAAGAATTTATATCATAAATGATTACACCGCACAATGAAAACAGATAAAGTTTTCTTTATCATTAAATAGGTTGAGTGACGCAAGGTCGATATCAGCTATGACACAATTGAATTATATCGTCTTACCTCCGGCTTAATGGAATACCGTTTTGATTCGACCTATAAAATGCGAAAGGTTGTCATACTCGTAGTATACACGGCTGAGTAGTAACATTTTTTAGCGTCTGTGTTTCCAAACACCAATAATCTGGAAGATTTCAAAAGAAGAGTAACGTTTCTTTTAGGCGAAAGCTACATCGTCGGCCAAATAGCTAGGGCATGTGTTCCAACGCAAAACTAAACCTATAAATCTTCTTCTTCTTCGTGTCAAATGGCTCAATTTTTATAAATATTGTTTATTTTAAATTACTTTACTCCAATACGTGGCTATTTCCACGGCCTTTTTGGATGCTTTCATTAAGTCTGTTTGTGTGCAGGTTGTTGGGCACGAAGGACAGGATAGCTAATGCAGCATACTTTGCAAGGGAGCTCCGCACTTACACTGAACCTCAGTTGGGTCTGTTATGCCCCATTTGGCTAGATTGCTTCTGCAGCGACCAACTTGGGTACGGAGTCTGTTAAGTGACTTCCAGATTGGCCACTGCAGTTCATTTCCAGGAGGCAGATGTTCTGCTGGGGTAATAAAGTCCGCTGGAGGGGGGTGTTTATTCTTCTATGACTCACATTTGGCTTCTGCTACATAATTTTGTGTTTATTTTTTCAGCTTAGGTAGGTAATCGAATACGGCATTGGCTTTCTACCTATTGAAACAATGCTACCTGTCTGTCAAAAGTGATCTAGTTATGTCTCTCAGCAAAACGATTTATCGAAATGCTTGATAATGATCGCGTACTTTAGAGAACGATTGATGCAAAGTAAAGTTGATTTGTAATCACACTAACTAATATTATAAAGCTGAAAGTTTGTATGTGTGTATGTGTGTATGCTTGTTACTCCTTCACGGTCTAACGGCTGGACGGATTTGGATGAAATTTGGAATATAGATAGCTTATGTACTGGATTAACACATAGGATATTTTTATCCCGGAAACCGAACCCGTTCCCGTAGGAAAGCTTTGTAAAATCAACTTCGTAAATAGGCAATAAATTTAAATGAATTAGACTGTAGCATGTACTAACGGTCAAAAAATATTAACCTAGAAACATAAATAGATCCTGTGGGATAACATTCTTTCTTAGCTTCGACATTACGCAAGTAAAATGGTCAAAATTTAGGAAATTCGGAGGCCGCAGTATGTAGGTACCTACTAATAATGAAATACTTTCCATTCCGGATAGATAAATGGTTCCTGTAGGATAGCATTATCACTCAACATCCAATTCGATGATATGAAGGGCAATATACGCTCTAGCACGTACTAAAAAACAAAATACTTTCTATCCCGAAAAAAAAATATCCTGTGGGATACCACTAATAGGTAGGTACTAAGCGTCCCGCGAGAACAGGTATGTAGCTAAGATGAGCCGTGGTAGAAACAGGTTTTTTTTCGAAGTTGCTCTGTTCGCTGGGCCGCAAGCGGCCCGCGAGAGTGGGTTTGTAGCGATAATGACCTGTGGTAAACTTGGTGTTTCTTTTTTCGAGGTTGCTCTGTTCGCTGGGCCGCAAGCGGCCCGCGAGAATGAGTTTATAGCGATAATGACCTGTGGTAAAAGTTGGCGATTTTTTTTCGAGGTTGCTCTGTTCGATGGGCCGCAAGCGGCCCGCGAAAGTAGGTTTGTAGCGATAATGACCCGTGGTAAATGTTGGCGTTTTTTTCGAGGTTGCTCCGTTCGCTGGGCCGCAAGCAGCCTGCGAGAGTGGGTTTGTAGCGATAATGACCTGTGGTAAAAGAAGTTTTTTGTTCGAGGTTGCTCTGTTCGCTAGGCCGCAAACGGCCTGCGAGAGTGAGTTTGTAGCAAAGGTGAATTATAGTAGAAGTAGGCGTATTTTTCGTGGCTGCTCTGTTCTATCAGCGACTATTATTTCCTAAGATCAAAGCAGGTGAAGCCGAGGATAATCCTAATGATATATAAATTCAAAAGTTGTCGCGTAAGTTTGTTCCCGTTTGCTTGACGGTGCAAACACATTCAAATTAAATTTTAAATAGAAATAGTATATACGATGAGTTCACACATAGACTTCTTTTTATCCGCGGGTGAAACCGCGGGGCACAGCTAGTTGGTTATATTTGTAAGGCTGCGATGCGTGCGGAAAATGTAGCTGTCTTTAACCACGAAATGTATTTTATTTTAGCGTCAGCGCCAACCCGATGTACAATAATCTTTATTACACGAACACATTCAAAGAAATTAGGTAGGTCCAACTTCGACAAAGAGGTCGCACGAAGAATCCAATTCGGCTGGGCAGCGTTTGAGAAGATTCGTCCTATCTTTTCGTGTGAAATACCGCAAAGCCTGAAAATAATTTTTTTCAACCAGCGTGTGTTGCCAGTGATGACTTATGGCACTGGTGGTCTCTTACTGTTGGCCTTTATGAGTACCTAAGCTCAAAGTTGCGCAGCGAGCTATGGAGAGAGCTATGCTCGGAGTTTCCTTGCGAGAGAAGATCCGAAATGGGGAGATCCGCAAGAGAACTAAAGCCACCGATATAGCTTTGAGAATTAGTAGGTAAGTTGAAGTTGTAGTGAGCAGGCCACATGGTTCGTAGAATGCAGAAAGCAAGCAACCGCTCAAAGTGCCGCTCTTTCGGGGAGGCCTATGGTCAGCAATGGACGTCTTCAGGCTGACGATGATGATGATGATTCGAAAAAACATAATTTTGAACTTAGAGGAATTAAAACAAAATAAATTAAGATCAAGCGATGTGATCTTAAATTATTTCAATATCCTAACCTATGTTTCTATGAATGCGTTCATGTAATAGAGATTATTGTGTTAAAACCATTAAAACTATAATAGTGTTCGTGCCTGTGCATTGCATATTTTATTTAAATATTGTTATGAAACAAAACAACGTAATGGACTACAACGCGTTATTGTGTTTACAGTTGTTAGTACATTATAGTGATGCGTTTTATTTTATTCATTCAGAGACCCAACCATTAAAAACACATTGCCTTAGCCCATTGGCTAGGTATTTAATAGTTACAGCGGTATTTACGGTTTATATAAGTCAAGTTTTTCGTTTGAATTTCGAATAAATGCTGTTGGCTCGGTCAGAGAATACATAAATCGTCATAATCAGTCTGAAGACGTGCACTGCTAAACATAGGCTTCCCCCATGTAGCGCCACTTTGAGCGGCTGCTTGCCTCCTGCGGCGCCCCGCGGTTATAAACGTCGGTCCACCTAGTGACGGGCCGGCCTATGCTGTGTCTTCCAGTTCGTGGTCGCCACTCGAGAACCTTTCTTCCCCATCGGTTGTCGGTTCTACGAGCGATGTGACCTGCCCACTGCTACTTCAAATTGCTAATTCTAAGAGCTATATCACTGACTTTAATTCTCTTGCGGGTGTCCTCATTTCGGATCTTATCTCTCAAGGAAACTCCTTGCATAGCTCTCTTCATAATTCGCTGCGCGACTTTGATCTTACTCATAAGGCCAACTGTAAGAGACCGCCGTCTCAGTGCCATAAAGCCACGTTTTCACACATTTGTCCCGCGACTCTGTCGCTCGACACGAAATTCACGTGTCCCGCGCGATGTCGCCCGACGTCGCTTGGGACATCAACGGGTCGCGCGACTTGTCGCTAGTCGATGCTCTGCGAGCGTCGACACGCGCGATCTTCGTGTCCGTCGACAGTCGCCCGACAGCCTTTGAGTAGTGAGGACGCGTGTCGCTTTGTGTTTGAAAATGGCAGTTGAAAAGGGCGACATACTGTTCACTACTGGCTAGTGTGAACAAGTCATATATCGAGGGACAAAATTGCAGAGACAAACTACGTGAATGTCGGACGACTTGTCTCTGCGACATGTCCCCTCGTGAAAACGTGGCTTTAGATTCTTCGTGCGACATCTTTGTCGAAGTTGGACTTAGTACCTAATTGGATAATTAGTCCTAGGTAGACATATTTGTCTACAACTTCGGAGGTGGAACATGGGCATTAGACATGGTTTTCGTCTTGACCATGTTCACTGTTGGGAGTTTTTTTTTATGTAAACGAATGACGTGTCGAGCTAGTCGTTCGCCTGGTGTTAAGCGACACGGCCGCCCATAATAGATTGCAGTGTCACTCGGATTTCTAAATTAAAATTTTGCGCGACACTGCGCACTGCGCACGTCATCCTGAGACATCAATTAGTCTAGAAAAGTTTTCTAGACTGTGATATCAGTTCATAATGTCTCATTTACCCAGTAATTTCACTAGCTGCAATTCCCTTCAAACCAGAACACAGTAGTGCTTGCATTGTTGAGAGAGCAATACATACCTAAATGCTCGGTATACAAATTGCAATTGGTGAAAGGGGAATTACCTATGTACTGTATGTGGTAGGTATACTATCTAAGTTTGAAGTGGTATACTATCCCGAAAGGGGGTAAAGCTACTCCCCAAGGTAGACAATGTTTCTTCTTGACTTTACTAAATTAATAGTTTTTCATTGAAGAAATGCGATGTAAAGTTTACGCTCGAAGATAGCCTAGCTGGGTGGTTGAACTTCGTCCTTGACCGAATGCACTTAAATGAGTTTAACGACCTGTGTTTAGAAATGAATTTATAGTATCTTGTTAACACTCGTAGCGATCGCACGTGCAATTTTGTGAGTGGATTTATTTTTTAGTATAGAGGTTTGGAAACACGCAGTTTCAAGTAAAGCTCTCACAATTTGTGGGCTATCATGGTCTCAGTCCCTCCCTTTCGGGATAACATACTAATTTAAACTTATCTTGTATAAGTAGGTAGGTACATATACTAAATGCATTCTTTTTCATAATTATATTAGCTGCAGTTGCATTTAAAGAATGCTCAATGTATGTAGACTGTTTCTTCCCTAAACAGAGAATATCCAGTATCGCGTGCTCCACACATATAAATCAACTAATACCATACACAATGTAAATGTCTCACTTATTTACAGCCTCGTTTAACCATAATACGCCATTTGCAATTCATAATACAATTTACAAGTAATTTACGACTAATGAACTTCGCTAGCATTAGCCAGTGCAGTGGACAGTTCGTTTGGAAAATGAGAAAACAACATAGACCTCTACTATTCCTTTGTATATAATCAATGTGTGTATATATCAACAAATGTCTGTATATAAATGCAGCGATAAATGGTTAATGTTGACGGTAAATAAACAAAATTTTTTAGTCCTCATTTAAAAAGAAATTAGAATATTTTTCGCAAAAATGTTTTTAGCCTGAAGCGAAAAAATTCATCGATAAAAAAATGCGGATGGGTACTCCAATTTGACCCGTTTCGGAATAAGCCAAATATAAAAATCAAAAACCGATCTGCTGATACAATATAAATGGCCGTCATTAATCTAAGCTGGCTTTTATATTACCTAATTATTTATTTTTTAAATCCTAGTGCCGTAATAAAATATTAAAAGCACTCATCTGTTATTATACTATGATATAGGCTAAATTAATATGTATTATTTAGTAGGTATTACAAATTGTTGCGTATTACCTGTTTATATTAGCGTCAATTTAATATTATAAACTGTAGTACCTACCTATATAATAGTAGGCAGTTAATAACAGTATATCGCGGAAGCCTATATGCTAAGCAGATCTTATTGATACTATAGAGATTGATAACAACAATTATAATGTTTATTATGCATTTATTATAGGTAATAGTCACTTTATTGTAAGGAATAGCGGCGCCAATCTTGACTGCCTACTAATATAAAACCACGGCAAAGTGTTGAAGTTCAGTTTGTAAGTCACTACAAAATAATGGCTATAATAAAGACTGTTACTTGGCAATGGCACAGAAAACTTCTAAGATTAATGATTTACAGTAACAAACTTTTTAAACAAATCTAAAGACTATCTGGCGACCACGAACCGGAAGACGCAACGTAGTCCGGCTCCCGTGGACCGATGATCTGTCTAAACCGCCGTAAGCCGATGAATGCAAGAGGCAAGACCATTGGCGCAAATATAATATAATTAATACAAAAATGCTGTACAGGTAGGTAATGAGTTAACGACTGAAACATATGGAAGTGAGTTATTTTTGCGTCTCAGATACCAAGTTCAATATTAGAGTTTTCGTAAATTATGAGAGATACCTAGTCGCACAAGCACACAAACCCACGGACAGAAAGTTAGCTAATAGGTACATTAAATGTTAAATAGTAAAAAAGGTAGGGCATTGATAAAAACAAGTCGGAATACTTTATGCAAGATCGATTGATTATTGATTGTTTATAATAGGTTTTATTTTTTTGTTATTAAGATATTCAGACCTTGAATATATTATTAGAGTAAGTATTATACTTATATAAAGACCGGGTGTATTTCCAGCGGCAAATAAAAAAGAACATGTGTATAATATAATTAATACTTTAGCTATTGTTTGGCCTTTATTGACTCAAACAACGAGGCCGCAGCTGTCCATTTTCTGAGATGTATGATTAGACAAACACAAGGAAAACACTAGAATGGATGTAGAATAAAACCAAAACACATAGGAAAAGCAAGCTTGTCAATATCTGAGAATCCAGGAGGATCCACAGGAAAGTGTAAGCAAAATAAGAGATGAAAGCCAATAGAAATAGGGAAACTAATAGGTATACTTATGCCATCGGTATCCTTACATGATCTCTTATACATTCGCAGCTAAGAGTTTTTTACCAGATGGCGGACGACGCGTTTAACAATAAACAGGGAAAGTTTGCTGTAGCAAATAACCTTTGAGATAATAACTTTTGAGAACCTTTCTTCCCCATCGGTTAGTTCTACGAGCGATGTGGCCTGCCCATTGTCATTTCAACTTGCTAATTTTAAGAGCTATAACTTCGCCTATATCTCCCTTTACTTATAAATAACCATTTTACAGAATTTGCTAAAAAAGCATTCCCGCCCGATAGCTACCCACCCATACCCTGTTAGCCATCTTCCCACCAGTTTCAAACTAACTTCCTCATACCTTAACATCTTACTTACCAATTTACCATATACAGCGTATACAGGTAATAAATCTTAATAACACGTAAAAAACAACGTATAACGTGCATACGTAAGGGAAATGAAACGAAAGCTGGGATTCGAACAGGTTGTGTCGGGACACGTCGGGGTAATTGCACCTGACTGACGTCAGGGGTGCAGATAACATTGAATATTGACTTACCGTGTTTTTAACCCGAGATCTTTATCACGTTTTTCGATTGCGATTTTGCATAGGTTTAATATAACCAGTCAACTTCAGTTAAGGTACAAGCCAGATTACATACGTGCGCAATTTATAGACAATAAGTATAAAGATATTTAATTTTAATAACTTACTTACAGCACAGAGTACTGTTATGTATTCTGTTTTGTGCCAATAGCGTGATAGCTCGCATGGCGGTCATTGCAGAACTTTGCAGATAGTTACATCATCGCTTCAAAACATACCAGATTTTTACACGTAGGTACCTTATACAGTGTAGTATAAATACGTTTATATAAACAGGAATCCATGCAAACGTGGAGCTATTACCTAAATAGGGCAGCGCTGAGTGCGGTACTTCCTCTATTTTAGTTAAACTTACACTGCACCTTTAAATTATGTTTTGTTTGTTGGCTTAGGTGTCGGTAGAATACCTACTACACAATCTTACATAGTAAAATAAATTGATCGAAAGTTTTCCATGTAGTATGTTAATTTGAGCTATTGGTCAAGCAACATAGTCACGCTTCAATCGCTGTGAGTGACAAGTTTATCACTGCACTAGCTGACCTTTCCCGGTTTCGCTTCTCTTAACTTTGTTGTCCTACACTTTTTTAATACTCAGGTAACTTTGAACTACGGATTATCAAACTAATGGAGCGTCGTAGGTGAGGTAGAGTGTCTACTACAATGTGCCACCTTGCTGAAGGTATCATCTTTGATTTTCGTTTGGTAAGGCCTTAAGTTCATTATAGGCCACAATTAATAACATCTTGCTTTAAATTTTGTCATGTTTTATTTTCCACCTAAACTTAACTTCCCGGCAAAGTTTCAGTAACCAAATTAGTAAGTTCTACCTTGAATAGCGCCTTGCGTCGACTTAACGTGCATAGCAATAAGTAGGTAGATCTAGATCTAGACCATCGATCAGGTACTAATAGCATGTTATGATACACCCCGAAGGTTGCAGCCACTCATAGTTTACCACTAATTACAATATAATTGAGCTGTCATTAACTGTCATTCGGTTAAGTAATGTCGGCTGGCACCTAAAGAGTGAGATTTAAATATTTAGCACGTTCTAGTGATTTGCGAGTCATTCGAGTTAAACTCGAATCACATCGTATACGAGTCAAATCGGGAGTTTTGTATTCTGTTGTTAATGTAAATTATATAATAGAGGCTAAATTTATTTTAAAATTAGTAATTCGTGTTTCATATAAAGCACTCTGTAGTCTTTTCAGAAACTTACCATCCCTATGCCTACACCCTACAAATATATAGAAGTAAAATGTTGTCTGTTTGTATGTTTATTTATTAACGGCTGAACCGATTTAGATGAAAATTTGTTAGGTCGCAAGATCTGCACCGGATACCTGTAGGTACCTATACCTAGGTAGGTACTACTTTTCCCCGGAAAATGAATACTTCCCGCAAGGAAAACGGATTAATCTCTGACGATCTCTTAGTTAAAAGTAATTACAGAATTAAAGAAATAATAAAAGTCATTAATCTCCAATTGTATGCGCAGAACACCACCCGAATAAACTAAATCTTCTTTAGACTTATGTTAGGGATTACGTAACCTCGACATTTTAATAAGCGTCCGGCCCAATTCACAAATCTATAAAAACAGCGTGTAGGCAGGTGATTGACGTGATTCAAATATATTCTAATATCTCTAGTGTTGCCAGGTTTGTATGAAAATGCCCCTCCTTACGAAACAGACTGTTACATATTCATGTAACAATGCAATAGCTTCTTTATTAATAAAAGTAGGTACCTATCTCTCTGACTGCTTGGTCTGACTTTCTGAATTCAATTAACAAAACCAAGCTCCGATTACTTTTTCGCTATGATAATAAAAGCTCAACGTTTGGAACTCAACTTTACATCAAATACCTATTGAATATCTGATACGGTTGAGGTTTTGCAACCAATGTCAAATAGATTGGGAGTCTCTATTTATAGGTACAAGACTTTGGTTTCAGCCAATGCCGGTGACCTATCGAAAGCACAAAGATATTTTTACGATCTTGACCTTACCCATCATTCAAATAATATCTACATTACAAATAAACTTTACCGTGTGGTCCCGGTTACGAATAGGACCATCTCATCTCTTCCCATTGCACGGGTGCCGTAGAAGGCGGCTAAGGGAACATCCAGGGAATGGGTCGCAGCGTTCCCCTCGGTCTTGGAGATAATCAACCCTCACCTATTGCGATTACCAAGCCGCCTGCCAAGCGTGGTGATTATGCATAGGCGAGCAGCCGCTCAAGGTGGCGCGCTCTGGGGGAGGCCTATGTTCAGCAGTGGACGTCTGCAGGCTGTTAATAATGATGATGATGATACAAATAAACCTCATCTCATGATAACATTATCTCTGAAATATTTAGGTAAGTATGGGAAAAGCTCTTAAACTGGCAACTTGTTCCAAAACATTTAGATGAAATATATTCAAATATCACATTAGGCTCAGCTTTATTACCTATATTATACAGACATCCAAGTTTTACGGCTGCCTAATGATATGTAGGTATAGTTTTCCAATCGGTTTGATATAATTAGTAGAAAAAAGTAAAATATATTAGCGTATCACCAATAACCGGTGGGTTGAAAATAAAATTTAAGTTTATGGAGGATTATGTTATAGGAGGCAAGCGTATTTCTTACGCATTCCGGTTTTTTTATGTCAGTCACTTAGCCTGTTTATAGTACCTAATGAGTTTTATATGAAAAATGTAATTATGCTAATTAATACCTGGTTAAAACCACGCGAAGATGTTGGTTACGCAAGAGGCAAGCAACCGCTCAGTGGCGCGAGTATTGCTGAATATAGTCTATATTGAAGAGGCCATATAATGTTCAGCAATGGACGTCTTCACGTTGATGACCATGATCACATCTAAATTTACACCCATTTTTTCTTCTCTATAACTGGTTTTAAAGGCAGTACTAACCCCCGAAACTAAAGCTCGCTACAGTTAGCCCACATCCACCACAACCAATTTAAACTTTCATGCCCTTACTAATGTTTTATAGCGGTTATAATTCATGTTTTGTTTCTCTCTCATCATCATCATCATCAGCCTGAAAACGTCCACTGTTGACCATAGGTCTCCCCCAATGAGCGCCACGTTGAGCGGCCACGTTGTGCTTCCACTTGCCTCCTGCATCCATCGGCTCCCCGTGGTTCTGACCAGGTCGTCGGTCCACCTAGTGGGGGGCCGGCCTACGCTTCGTCTTCCGGTTCGTGGCCGCCACTCGAAAACCTTTCTTCCCCATCGGTTGTCAGTTCTACGAGCGATGTGGCCTGCCCACAGCCACTTGCCACTGCCCACAACCTGCTAATTTTCAAAGCTATATCAGTGACTTTAGTTCTCTTGCGGATCTCCTCATTTCGGATCTTATCATGCAAGAAAACACCGAGCATAGCTTTCTCCGTAGCTCGCAATTCTCTCTATCAAGTTAGAAATCAATAAAGCTATGAAAGAAAATAAAACACTGGGTAGCTATTCTACTGTTACACGGTGTTTATTAGTAAGGAAGTCATAATATAGTTACGAGAGAGCTCCCACTACCGCTTCGGCTTATACTTACACCACGTCGAAGGGCCGGCAAAAACGGCCGCTAATCATAACACCTGACAGTGATCTCGCGGCGGCAACATGTTAAAGCGTAACGATTCAATCCCCCAGATTAACTACACAATACAGGGATACACAGTAGAGCCACTCTTGCTGAAATGAACATGCTTGTTTAATTAAAACTATTCCAATGTGTGTTGTAAGTGGTATCTGTACTGAGATGGTTATTAAACAACGCGCGCTGTTTTGTTTAATTCATTCATAAAAAGATTTGATAATATGATTTATGTAGGTACACTATTTAGGCAAGTATAGATACATATGAAATTCAAAACTTTCAAGTTAAAATCTTAGGTATCTTTGCCTAATATAATCATAATACATCACCATATGTAATTGAAATTCTTACAGCGCAGCGTTGTTCTTGTATTTACAAAGCAAACAGTTAATAACTCAGCAATAACTCAGGGATTTATAAACTCGCACTTCTATGAAAGCTAACTATATTTTGATTAATCCCGTCTGCATTAAGGTTTAATTAATGTTTATGTAAAATTAACACAAAATCACAAGGTCGATCTACGCTTACCTACATTCCAAGAAGTGAGTCATTAGCACCACAGCCACGTCCACGTTGGTAACCGTAGCGGGAGAATTTATCTGCATTTGTTTTTCTTATTACGTGTTGAGTGACTAATGCATTAACATAATAATTCCAAAATATTTAGGTAAATTTAAATCGATTCACCTTTCATTCGTGTTAAATGTTAATTAAACTTCGAGACGATATCTACGTGCTGGACTTGAGCTACTGCGCTTTAAAATATATGTTATTAGTTTTTGCTGACGACTTGTTGCTGCAGATCTTAACGTCTGGATTATGCAAGCTTATCCTTTGATATAAACATTATAACTGTGGCATTTTGAATAACTGTCGACTGTGCCCACCATAAACATATTCAAGTTCATTTAATAGGTAGGTACTTTATCGTCAAGACGAAATTAAATTATATTTAATTTAATTCTCAAGAGATTACAGAAAAGGTGATAATTGAATCGTTATGGTTATAAAATAATAAACAATCTGTAGACCGGATTTAATACAGAAATATGTGTCATATTTAGACATGGCGCAAGGCAATAATATAATTAGGAATTATTAACACAGCAAAGAATAAATTACTTTATAATTTAAGTCATATTATCATAACAGTAAGTACCTAATTTATTTCGATGTTTCCAATGACTAATCTAAATTACAGAGACACAATAATACAAAGATACGATACTGTTGTTTTGAATAATACATAACATTAATAACATTATGTAGATAAATACTTATACTAAGTAAAGAAATATACAAAACAATATAGTCTTTTCAAGAAATTGTTTATGCATCTATAAAATTGAAAACAGATAGGTGATTACGCGATTCAATGAATAAAATTTTACTATTTTTCCATTGCTGTGAGTTAATATTGTATGTAGAAGTAGCCGTTCCTCTTAAATAAAGTACCTGTATTAAGGTACATAATATTATATTAAACGTAATGGAAATTGTTTATTCATCAGATTTGACTTTATAAGGGAGTTGAAAACAAATTGCATTCATGGTAGATAAATAATAATCATTTCAATATTTAATTCATGATAGAACTTATAGTTTTCCAAATGTCATAGAAGGTGCCCCTGTATTTTCTATTATTTAGGTACTTATAAACCTAATTAATTTGCAAATCTGGTTATTAAAAGTATGTAGGTACATACAGTGAATTTAGAAAGCTTTAGTCATTATGATGCAGGCGATGTAACTATGTTAGTGCAAATATCAACTTAACACAATATAACTTGTGTAATGTAAGTATAGTAGGTATATCATAAGTAAGTACCTATCTCAAGGGAGTTTAACGATTGTCTAAGACATAAACTATCACCACACATAATGGAGAAAATTTATGACTTTACACATAAGTTAACATGATCAAATATATTGTACAAACCGTGCGTTTCGAATCAGCTAATAGAACGCATTGTCCAGTTCAGATAAAATATACATGATTTTCCGCGGTATTTTCGTTGTTTATGATGATAAAGGTTAAAACGCGAAATTCTGAAAAGAATTAATAAGTCACGATATTATTTTATTTGTCGCGTTTAAAATATTCCAAATATTTTTGGTTTCATTAAAAGATAGGTACCTACTAAAATATTGAACGTAATAATTCAAGCTCTTTTAGCAACCAATATCGAAAACGATCTAGTGCAGATTTGTCCTAGGAAGACGTCTCTTGATCTCTACTGCAACGTATTGCAGTTCTTTCATGATTTTGATGTAAAAGCTGGACAAACAAACATACCAACAAAAAGACAAGGTTTTACTTTAATATAATATCTATTAGTAGTAGGGCAGGGATATACCTAGCTTCTTATACGTGCCCCTAAAAGTACAGGCTGCATATACAATTACTTAGGCATTAAGAGTAAAGCTCATGACTAATAGAGTGTACGATTAATATTCACATTTCGATCGAACAAGCCTATTTGCCTACAAATCGGGACAAATTGTCCGGAGGTGTGAAAATAACCACTTATACTATATTTATGCAGTTTACTCGTATAAGGCATAGGATAAGCTATATTTATGTAATACTTTATATGGAAAACTAGACTTTTGTCCTGCGGCGCTACGTAGAACATGTTTTTAATTTTCGACTTGTTTCTAATTTGTTTTCCTGTAGCCTTTCGTTATATTAATTGATAATTACTGAATAGACAAAACATTGATTAACTATAATAATGAGAAATAGTGAAAAAATACTAATGGATGGAGAATTGGAGATGTTACACAATGCCAACTTGCCGGAAATTACGAAATGGAGCCCATTCATTGATTACGAATGGCTTAGACGGTAGCCCCGCTGGTCGTCGGTCCACCTAGGCCTACCTTCCGGTTCGTGGTCGCCACTCGAGAACCTTTCTTCCCCATCGGTTGTCAGTTCTACGAGCAATGTGGCCTGCCTATTGTCAATTCAACTTGCTAATTCTCAAAGCTATATCGGTAAATAGATCGTGTTCGGTAATTCGTGGTTTTTAATCAATTCAATCATTCATTCAATCCTAAACAATATTTGAATGAACAAACAGACAGCTGTGTATGTTTCTAGAATCTAGCAAGTGTCTACCGTTTTTATAGGTATAAAATTGTCAGTAAAGTAGATAAACTATACTTATTTTCCATTAAAGGAAAAGTTGGCATTCGAGTCAATAATTTATACAGGATGTTGTAGAAATCAAATTCATTTACTGTATTTGAAAATGTGAATAACGAATAAGGAAATATGGGTGAAAATGATTTAGCGATAGCTGATTGGACAGAATTAATCGATTAAGGGAAAGTCTAAGTGCCTACTGTTGGTATATATACGGACGTAGGTATTGGTGGGTAGGAAAGTAATTGTTACGTATCTAGGCGTTGAAGAATAATCTTATTCTAGATGGGGGCGATAAGTCCTGCACTGACGTCCCGCTTGGGGTGTATTGTGCATTTCCCCCTGCCAGCATCTACCCGAGCCACCCCAGCTCCGTAAAATAGCGGAGTGTGGCTCTAGGCTGCTGGCACAGCTGCTCCAGTGACACTGATGTTGGGTGATGGAGTGATGATGATGAGGCATTTGAAATTTCTTGAAGAATAAGTAGAATATACTTATGAATTAACATATGGCAACATAATATAATCCAGTAATTTGAAGTAACACTTATTAGAAGGAAAGTTCCATGTTGTAAAACGTGAGCTTGTCAAAACCCATTCAAACATAAAAAGTATAGCAGTACTACCAATAGTGATTAACTAATAGATATCAAAACGGAAGAAAAGCTTTTTTTCTTTATAATTCATTATTAGTTCAAGAGATACTTGACAGAAACACATTTTATTGAAAACATCACATTATAGAAACATTCGGTTATCAGAATCTTATAGCTGAGGGTCGCAAAAAATGGCCTTATCACTTAAAAACGATCTCTTTCAGAGAACCCTAAAATATAGAGATGATTAGGATTTCATATTTGTGAAGGTAAATCAATAGGCAAATATTTAGTATCCACTAAGTATTACCTACTTAGCGATCGCCCGCAAACATGTTGTGGTCGCGCGCGAGATTCGTACTCTGAGATCATGGTAAACTATCGGAACAAAAAACTATGGAGTAAAGACATGTTATTTTTATTTCGAATGATTCATGAGTATCAAACTGATGGTGCATGAGGATATCAAATTTGCATTAAGATGAGCTTCTGTTGTGAGGAAACATTGAAATAGAGATGAATGCTGTCACTGCTCAGCATAAATGGCATGTTTTAGCCGTTCTGGACAACTAAAAAGAAAGCACCTTCACTGGTAGAACTTGCTTGGCTACAGGTTTAGCTGCATATGCTAATCTAATTATGAGTTGTCTATTCACTATCACAGCCTAAATACCTCCGATATGACTGGGTTATCTCATTCCTTCTTTTTAATAAATATATTATGTATATATTTTGTATACTCCCATCCTCTCTGTGTTCAATACGGTAAGTTGGACAATTAGGTGACACAATTGCGATGCGGTCGCGGCGCCAGTTGCAAATTATCTGTTGTAGCTATACTAATAAGGAATGCGAGTGCGAGGCGTTGCTAAACGTTATATTAATTAATTGTTTTGCATTCCAAACACTTACATATGTAGAAGAGTGAATTATTCTTAAAGATGATTAGACTATGATGTAATTGACAACATATATTATAGAGATGGTTCGTTTGGAGGCGAATGTGAAGAAATACCAGATCAAACAACACCTTACATTTGCTCAGATCCGTTGATCTATGACCGCGAGAAATTACATATCTTTCGTAGCTTTTTATTTGAAACCACAGCACAGCTAATAGCTATAAGAATATATAACTAAATAATGACACTATAACTATAGAGAAGTGTTTATGTTAAATACATAGGTACCATTAACAGTTTGCAAAAAAAGTATTAGATACGCCCCGCTCCTCATTTTCAGACGAAGCCGCTAAAAATTAAAAAATTAAATATCTGTGGATGTTCATTTTAGCAACAATGATGTAAAAGACAAAAAGAATTTCTGAAGCTTATGACTCTGCGTACTGTGTATGGTAAACTTTCACGTACATGGTACTCTAACAAATAGGAGACCCAAAATCGTTTTTGTGTAAGTTAAATTAAAAGATAATAAAAAAAACGTTATAATATACAAGAAAACGTAATTAATTAATTTAGTTTTTATTATTGTAGTAGTTAGCTTGAGTAATAAAGGCAATTTGCCCGTTAAAAAAAAAAGAAAAAAAAGAAAGAAAACGTAAGTAAGAATGCAAAATTCTACTTTACCTACCTGTATAAATACAATAAATAACACACAACGATCACATACATAGATCCTGAACCCCTAACTGGAGTTTCCTAGACCCAAGAACTACTAGAGCCATGGTCCTACAACACCCAGACATAGAACAAGTATTTGAGCTTTTTTTTCTGTGCACTAATACTTGTCCTGTGGCGGGAGTCGAACCCACTAGGGTTTTGAGCCGACCTGCTCAAGCACAACGCCACAGAGGCTGTCTATACATATACTCTCGCAAAAGCTGGTCTGTGGTGTTTATAGTACTTTTCTAGTATTGCATAGTATGTAGTAATACTGATAGTGTCGTGAGTGATCTGAGTGTCACGTCACAGGGTGATCACCCGGTTCAGTGAGTACTGACATTTACACACGCTGCTTTATTTGTCGATCAATCATCGGGTAAGTACCAGTGATACCAGCATTACACTTGTCTTGTATTGTGTTGTCATTACTTATTCTATAGAGAGTGATTGGAGTAGCATAGTGTCCAACTATTGGTGATATTTTAGGACAATAATTATTTACAAATAAGTTACAGTTATTAATTTTTTTATGTTCGAATAAGCCGACGTTTGACTGCAACTCACCCGATGTTAAGCGTCGATGCTGTCGAAGGTATAGCACGTTTGGTCAGGCACGTCTGTTTTTTTATGCAATAGAATGACGTGTTTATCTAGTCGTTCACCTGATGTTAAGCGTCACGGCCGCCCATAACAGATTTCAGTGTGACTCGAAACTATAAATTAAAGTTTCGCGTAAAACAGCACGGCGCAGTGCGCACGTCATGCATCCTGCCTGAGACATCAAAACAGCCTAGTAATAAGATTTCTAGACTGTGAGATCAGATCATAAAGTCTCATTTGCCCAGTAATTTTACTAGCTACAATGCCCTTCAAACCGGAACACAGTAGTGCTTGCACACTACTGCTTGGCTGCAGAACAACTGGCAAAGCAGTGGTAAGTACCTACCTAGACGAACTTTGCAGAAAAGTCCTACCACCTAGTGTTACGAACATTAGGTTAGACGTGGCACGTCTGGTGAAACTTTATTACTTTAACTCGTATACCTACATAAAAGTTGTGGTTTGATTTTGTAGTAAATACAAAATATGCTAACAATCATCGGAAATCGCATAAAACTCGCTTAATAAACAAGAATGAGATGAAAATAAAATTGTTACTTTGAATTTTAATTATATGTTGGAAGGTATAGTTGCTCTGCGTCGATTAAGTATTATGTATCCTGTGATGTAGATCTGATTTCAGTTACTGACACATGCACGGAGTCATGTGTTGCAGCATCTATTAGCGGTACAAAAGGGATAATGATGAGTAATTGAGTAAGTCAGGCTTATAGATTCTTTTTTTAATCATAGAGATAGTCAATAATAGTACTTTCTTAAAAGTGACACCTTTTCTTTAGCTCGCCGTTAAAGCATTAATTCCCAAAAGTAAATCCTTATAAATCACACGATGAGATGGCACAAAAATACAGAGTGTGCTCTTTGAGTTTCGATTCACCGATGACAAAACTTATTTTTCCTAAATCGAACTTTATATAAGTAGCTATAGGTACTATTTTAGTTTGTATCAAATTGGGCTCCGAGACTCCAGTGATAATTTTTTGCTATTCTCCATACTTTCAGATATCGTTATCCACAGCCACTCCCAGTTGAAAAAGTTGTTGCAGTTGTTGTATAGTACGTACATCAATCATCATTGATGGCCTTGGCCCCCTTCTCCTCCTGTGGGTGCCGTAAGAGCTGGCTAAGGGAATATCCAGGGAATAGCTGCAATCTGTTATGGGCGGCCGTGACGCTTAACACCAGGCGGACGACTAGCTCGTCAAGTCAATCATTTATATAAAAAAATGGGCAGCATCATTCACAGCAGTACACACATCTCCTTGGTACGTACATACATTAAAATCTTCTGCGATCACCAAGCCGCCAGCCAAGCATGGTGATTATGGCAAATCCTCCCTATGATAAGCGCCCTTAGTGGTGTTTTATGTGGGCGGCATATGTATAGCAGTGGACGTTTTCGGACTGATGATGATGATGATAAAGGCACAGTACCAATGTATTAACCGGAACCCTTAGGGCGCGAGTTTTACTCTGTACTTGTCCTCTTATTGATGTGTAAATGAATTAAACTAGCGAGCGAGGTATAAAGTAAGTACTTCCGACCAAAGAGGTATAATGTACTACGTATACTAATTATAATAGAGGTCTTTCCAACACGTGTACTCTTCAGTCCAATTTTTCTACATTTTATGAATTTTTCGATATAGTTCTGGCATGGTGCCATAAGTGGTTTGCGACAGTGTTAAGGCGAGCCATGTCATTCAGTTTTTACAGGGCTAATGCGATTGGTTTCTTTTTTTCACTAACTTTGCAGTATCACAGGGTGGGGACGTGACAAATTTCAAAGGGTGGTGGATAATCAATATATCGATCACCTTATCCTTGCAAGTGATATGGTCATTGTGGTAGTAGAGCTTACGTGTGATATAATATAGAACTCCAACATAGTAGTCCATATTTGGTTCCTCTAGCTACAATTTTTTACTTAATATGTATAAATCTTATATGTGGATAACGTTGTGGGCTGCATTATTGATAATACTACTGATATAATTGATACTTGGTCTAAGTTTATATTTTACTGTGTAATTTGTATAATGTAGTTGTTTGTTGTTCCTCAATAAATAAAATAAAATAGCTATGTCAGATACTTTGTAACCGAACTTTTACTAGGTGGTCGAACTTTTCTGCAGAGTTCGTCTATTAGGTACCAATAAGTAGCATCACCGCTTTGCCAGTTATTCTGCCGACAAGACTAAGTATTGGTATGCAAGCACTGGAGTGTTCTGACTCAAAGGGCACAACTGTAGCTGGTGACATTGCTAAGCATATGAGACTATAAAGTCTCACTGCACTGCAGTCTAGCCATAAGGCTAGACTGCAGTGCGGTATCAAGCGAAACTTTATACCTTAGAGTTCCGAGTGGCACTGCTACTGTTATGGGTGCCAGCGTGACGAAAAGTTACTGACACTACGTTACTGTTGTTAGCTTTCAGAGTTAGCAAGTTGAAGGGATAATGGGTAGGTCACAAGTCACAATATTGAAGTACCGACAATCATTACAGAGAAAGGTTCTCAAGTAACGACCACGGAGTCAGTAAAAGGCAGAAGTGTAGGACGATGTCCTACAGACCTGTGACCTAAATAGGAAAATTGTTTGGCAAACGCTTGGAAGTTGCAACCGTTCTTCGTACGCTCGTAGATCCGTTCTTCACTTATTAAGGCCTCACTCATGTGTTCCTTCCCACGTGTCACGATGTGTTATCAATGAGATATCCGAACTTACCATATAAAATCGCTTCGCCTTAATAAAATTCTGTGTCTATGTGGATCTCATCAACATGAATTTACAACAATCTATTATTTTAATCTTTCTAAACAACACGCTAAAGAACTACAGAATCCGTTATATTTCTCAACTATTGTTTTATGAAATTATCTCAACGAGGCTCTAATAAACATAGCAAAGTGTCAGCTACCAAAATATTTACTTTAAACATTTTAGTCACTAATGTTCCATACGATACGTACGAGTTTGAGTGTGAAGCCATTGATATGAACATTCACTGTGACAAGGAATCATTTTAACTATACCTACATCTAAAAAAACTAACGCTTTTCATTACCACGTTTCCGTATGTAGGTAGTAGTACATACCTACCTAATTCAAAAACATATGTTAGCAGCAACGGTATCGAATAAGTATTTAATGTGACAAGGTGCTAAAATGAAAGTTTATGTTTCTGTAATAGGAATAACCCATACTTCCGTACCTTTGTTTGCTCGTCTGGTTAAAGTAAAAGTAATACTTGTAAATAAGTGGTAAAGAATGTAAATTGCGGTTGATATTTTAGATCCTTTTATTTTAAACTTGAAAGACATTTGGTGGTCCTGCAGTGGTTACATTACAATTTACAAGCGGGTGCTTGCGGGCTCAAAAATTATAGTGGAATAATAAAAAAAAATTTAGTGAATCTCACCAAGCGCAATAAAGTGATATGAGAATTAGACAAAATTTCATATTTTCATTGATCGGTACAATCATGGTACAAGGAGGAGAGGAATGCCAATACACCAAGAAAACAGCGTAGATTAAATATATGCCTAAAACTAGATGGCGTTGCAAAATGAGCGGGTTATAAGTTGAGCGCAGATCAGAAATTATGCTAAAAAACCGTTTTTGTATCGATTTATCGATTGTACCATGGAACAATCCATGGTACAATCGATAAAGCTTCTGTATTTACAATCTTTATCCATCCTGAAAGGCATTGGAAAATTGTAACGTTGCGGTAAATAGATACCGATTCGGACAGACTTTCATAACAGAGATCATTATCAACTAGATCTAAACCGTCCTGCTAAACACAAAAAGCTCCCGTTTTAGACGCCGAAACGTTTAGGCCAATGCCCATGCCAGCTCGTTGTGTAGTTTATCATACCTACTTAGTACATAAAAATGTAAATAGAAGCCTATTTATATTAATTTTTATTCCGAAATCTCTAAATACAACGGCTGAACCTAATAGATTTTGGCAAACCAGCTAGCATAATTTCGCATGCCCTAGATTCTTTATTTTTAACCAGCATACCACTTACGACAAATTGCTTGGCACTTAAAAAACATTGCACTTTCACACGATGAGCGAAAAGTCTTCGTGGATATTTTTAGAATTTCGTACTAACGCTCACAATGTAATTGATAAAACGACGTAGGTGGTAGCTGTCACGATGAAGCTGGCATACCTAGGGTACCTACTGTAGCATACTGAAGTGTGATTATTGAGAGACAATCAAGTTTTCTGATCTGTGGTACAGGTATCTATAAGTATGGACCTAAGCTGTTGACTTTGCATCAAGTTTTCTGATCAGCGGTACAGGGTATGGACCTAAACAATGTTTTAGACTTTGCTGCAAAGAAAATGTATCTTGGCTGTGATAACCTACATAAACTCTTACTATTTCCAAGTTTCGAAGACACGAGTTTCGATGTTCTTCTCAAATAAAGTGAGTTTTGTGTTAGGTTGTGTGCCCAATATTTTGGACAGCGAGAATCGTAGTGTAGTAGAAACCTGAAGATTTATCATTTGGTTATAACATAATGTTTATATTCTAAAAGCAAGTTGCAATGGCAATGGGCAGACCACATCGCTCGTAGATCTGACAACCGATGGGAAGAAAGGTTCTCGAGTGTAACCACGAACCGGAAGACGCAACGTAGACCAGTCCCCACTAGGTGGACCGACGATCTGTTTAAAACCGTTGGGAGCCGATGGATGCAAAAGGCAAGCAGCCGCTCAAAGTGGCGCTCTGCGGGGGAGCCCTATGTTCAGCAGTGGACGTATTCAGGCTGTTGATTATGATGATAATATTTATGAATACAATAATAAACTTACACCAAATAAATAGGACGTGAAATCGGCATACGAACTTACCTGTAACAAATAAAGTTATAATAATTAATAAAACTGTTCCACATTTTCAGTAAAATTCAACACAAACACATGAATTATTAAATACACAGTAAGGCTGAAATAATTACGGTAGCCGCCTATATGGTCTACGAAAGCTAGAAATTGTAGCTTTAGAAGATTGCCTGCCGCTACGATTGCTTATTATTTAGTCCACCACGTTTTACTAAAATTTTATTCTAACGCAACAGGTCAGGCACCTATTTGTAACCACTTTACCAATCGTCATAGTACCTTTCAGCAAGCTATTGATCTCGCTCTGAAAAGGTGAATAGCCAGGTTTTCAGCCCGAAAATATTCCAAACAAACACCTAGTCTAATAGGATATAAAAATAATTGTTTGTTTGTTTTATGTAACATCTGGCAATGCTTCGGTTTTATGAAAACAACCGTTGAAGCATTTCCTATTTCAAGTATTTGAATGACGTCAGTTTTACGAACTTTTCATTGATTGTTTGATGAGATTTGCAGATAGAATAATCTCATAATGCTGGGTTTTCTCTTTGATATCGTGAAACATAATTTGGATGAGACTTACACTAGCTTATTGGTATTTTGACCTTTTGTGCTTTGCCTGGATGTTATACACGGTGACATTTAATTGGTTCTTTTCCTTAAATGTATGTACTCAGCCCATGCTATAGAATAATCGTACAAGGTGCAATTAAAAAATAAAATAAAAAATTAATGCCTTTTTACATAACTGGATATCAGCCGAAATGTCTATTTAACGCTACACACAGCACGGGCACCGGCTGCTGAGCGCTTTGTAAATGTTTCGTAGGTAGGTAATAAAACAAAAACACCTGCGCTACCCGTCCCGCTCTCACACAGACAAAAAACAACGCGAGTGCGGCTTATCTCTTATCTTTGCTAAAAAAGACTCCCAATTTTCCCTTCATACTTTATCGGGTTTAGGACCGTCAGAATTACTTACCTACTAAGAAAATCAGCTACGAACAAAAGGGTACGTTAGGAACTTGTGGATCCCTGATGCCATGTGCTCGTAAAGTGTCCAAGTGCTGTGGCTGTGCGTACATCCACCTAGCCTCTGCTAAGTTGTAGCTTGACAGCGTATAAAAACGCACCATGTCCAACCACCCAACATTTGAATAACTGTAATGTCAATCCATTGTCCAAAATCGCGATGCGCGCGCGTAAACGGGACACAAGTTTTGCCCCTGGAAGTTTTTGACCGACTGACCTATTTTCTGGTAGACTGGTACTTGTTTTCGGAAGCGGCCCGCGCGCATATCCGCTGCACAAAAGAAAGGGGCGGGGTATCTTTTTGTGCTATTGGTCACCGCGGGCGGCGCCGGCGCGGCGGTCGCTGTTTGAACCAGTATTCGGTCGGGCGTTTTATTACGTTGTACTATTATCTATTCCGTGCCTTTGTTCAATGTCGCAGGGCTTTTCTTTAGAATTTGAATTCGCAGTAATTTGATAATACCTAGATTTAAGTTTTAAATCCATAGTTTTAGTTATATAGGAGCGTTCTATAGCATGGACTGAGTACGTACATTTAAGGAAAAGAACCAATTAAATGTCACCGTGTATATGATGATACCTACGTTAAAGTTACAAAACAGCACAAATTTTAACACATATAATTCAAATCGTTTTGGCGTACGATGTAAATATTTTATGGAATGATTTTCTTTAATTAAAATTGCAACAGCTTGAAGTATATATAATATATACCTACTAATATTCATAATTTCTTTATACTTATACTCTATCTTTTACCATTTTTTTAAATACCTACAGCACTTGCGTATCTACGTGATATATTCACCTGATGAGTAGCGCATATGTGATCAACGAAAAAGTTAATATACTATTTGGACCTCAAAAAAGTCGAAATTTTAATCAACTACAATTACCATGTAGGTAGGCATTAACTTATGTGCCCTACTAAGTTATAACATATTATGTATCAAATCAATCTTGACTGGCCTGTTAACTCAGTTCGTAGTAGCTCTGCCTTCTGAACTAAAGGTTGTGGGTTCGATTCCTACCCAGGACAAACATTTGTGTGATGAACATCGATGTTTGTTCTGTGTCTGGGGGTTATATTGTATTATAGGTATGTATGTATTTACAAACAAAAAAGTATCTAAGTATTGTATCAGCTATCTGGTTCCCATAGTACAAGCTATGCTTAGTTTGGGGTTAGATGGCGCTGTGTGAAATGTCCACACATATATATTTATTTATTTTAATCATTTTGTTATGATTACGTAATACTTGAGCAGCAAAATGCCACAGAACACATTTGAAAAGATTAAATCAGTTCAAAATTGCTCCACTTTAAAACGAGTCGGTCAAGGCCACTATCGTCTTCCACGTTACATAACACATTTTGACATTTAACATATGCTACCGTCAGCTATTTCCACTAGAGTTTCCGTACCGGCGGCGGCGGTCGGTGGACAGAAATAATATTTCTATGACTGTTTGGTGAACTGCCAAACTTTTTATAATAGTTCCGGTCAAACACCTCTCGTTACAGACAGATAGTCTGTGACATAAATAGACAGGATGGTGCGAGTATGGCGTTTTGAAGGTGTCCATTGAGCTTTTAAGCCTATGAAGATCAACCAAGGTCTTTGTGTGTGTCAGCATGGAATAGATAAAGATGGCACTGATTATGTAGCGTAACTAAGAAAGAAAGAAAGAAAATACATTTATTCAGGACATCAGACAACATTACACAGTATACTTAAAGTACTCTACGCACCATTCAATCCGTCACGCTATTTGTTGACAACACGCTTCTTCACGATACAATTCGCTGGACGGTCGAGCACAACATGCCTCCGCACGATGCAACTTGACCGAATTATTTCAAATAGCTAATATTTAGCAGGATTGGACATTATAAAGCAGAAATAGCACTTTCAGAATCCAAAATTATAATTATGCTATCATTAGTAGAGCAGCAGGTTTGTAAACACATTAGTTATAAATTAGGATATGGCTGATATCGACCTTGCGCCGCGTAACCAGTTAACAATGACTGTATAACCTAGTAGCCTACAATATGTATAAGATATACTCAATTATTGCTTATTTAGGTATTAGGTATACTAAATCCGTAAGACAGTGACTATAATTAATGTACACGTACCTATACCTACTCTATCTAGATGCTGTATAGAATACCTTACAATATTACTAAAACAAACAATGTCACAGACATCACATACTTAATCATCCAGAAGACGTTCACTGCTGAACATATGGGCCTCCAAAAGGCCACATGCTTACCTAAACTTATATAATTCCAACTCTTAGTGACTATAACATAGGTACTTTGATGCTATCTAATAAGACTGCTATTAAAAATTCGCCAAATATGCGCAACGCGCAATACCTAAACCTATCGCAAATAAATGGTACATGATTAGCTGATTACGTTTTACATCTGTTTCGGGGTGAACGACCTATTATCAGCCCGGTATCTGAACGTAGTTCTACAAAACTGTGTAATCTACGTTTTTTAGTTTTCTCTCGCCGGATGTAGTTTGTTTGAATTGTTTGGGTAGGACTTAAGAATAATTACAATGCAGAACGAGTGTTTTTAATGAAACACCTAATCACATTTTTAGCCATATTATGTCAATTGTGACGCAGCCAGCCGCAGTAGATATAAATAAGATGATTACTGCTACTATATCAACTCTACTACTCTACTATTCAACTATAAGTCTAAGTATTATAGCAACTAATAGTTCGTCATCTATACTTACCTTCTCATTAACTAATTTCAGTGCAACACCAGGAAATGCGTAAAAAATTGAAGAAAATAGAAAAAGTTGGAGTATGAATTCTGAGAATGATTCCAAAGGATGAGTAGAGTGGAAGAAGTCTTTGTTTGCCTTTTGCTTCCATATTCAAAACAATATTCGTATTCTTATTTCTCACTGCCACTAAATTTACATCTTTTTTTTATAACACGGACAGACAAACAAGCTGACGGCCCGCCTGATGGTAAGCAGTTACCGTCGCCTATAGACACCTGCAACACGAGGGGCGTTGCGGATGCGTTGCCTACCTTTATCTTACTAACAGTTGACCGCTAATTAGTCTCAATTATATTTTTTATTAATAAAACGAAAGTAAACCATACTGAAGAGCTTTTGTATAATCTGAAGATTTGTTAATAAATAAAAAGTGTTTAATATAAATCCTTAAATTCAGTAAAAACACAGAATAAGTACTAGTACTGGTGTAGTTTTAGTTTAGAGAAGCCTTAAGATGAGTGTTTACTACGAGAGTCAAGTGACATCTCACTTAAGCAGGTGTCAAGTGCCCAAGACACAGCTGTCATGTCAAGTGACAGTTGAAAGCTTGTAAGCGCTGCGGTGTACCCTTGATCTACAGCAGGGCGTGACCTTAGCTTCCTTACGTGAAGATGTATTCTTGGAGAGCCTCGAGACTTGTGGGTGGAACCTTTGAGGTTAACATTCGTATTCATACAATTTTGGTTTCAATAGAGGTATTTATATTTTTGTCACGGAAAAGTAAGATATACGTACGCGCGCCTACCGTCTTTAAGGGGGTTTATGGCGGGAACGCGGAAAAGTTCACGTCATTGCACTGTATTATTTTTCAAAACTTGTGCTTTTTGCAGTTTTAATGTTTAAAATTGGTGGCCTTTTACGCATTAAGTGATAAATTACGAGCATAAGTGTGGGCAAGTGATGTAATGTGGTGAAAAGTGATTTTTCATGTTGCTTCCAATACTCCATAGAAGGTTCTAGTAAGGTTGCCACCAATTTACTAGGGCATGACTCAGACTGGACTGTGCCCACCTGACTTAGACTGGACTATGACTGACCCAGACTGTGACTGACACTTGACTTAACGTGAAATATTCTAAGCACGATGAAAAATTACAATATTTGACGCTGGCTAAATACACAACGTGTAGAGCCATAAAAATCTTTAAATACATAATTGTTTGCTGAAACCCGAATTAAGGTTCATATAGTTTCGCCCTCAACTACCAACTCGTTATACGTTGCATCTCGGTAGTTTTTTATCAATTTTTATTTATCCACATTTACAGTTGTTTATGAGCATACCTTAAGTATAGGTTCTATAGGTTAGAATTGTACACTAGATTCTGAAGTAGAAAAATCTGCAATTTGATACAGATTTTAATACTGCAATCTATAGAGAATAGAGAGTTGAGTAGAATAATTATTATGAATCCTAATAAGCGAGTTGTTTTTACAGTTTCTTATGATTTAGTATAATCTTATCAGTCTTTATTTTACATGTATAACTTTGTATTAATAGCCTAAAATATCTGAGATAGTTTAACTAGAGTAAGTGTTACTGTGAAAAATTACATCAAAATCTTTTCCGTCATTTTGGCTTGGCATAAATGCCATAAAAACAAACAGTGAACTTTCTACTTTTCATATAGTAGTGGAGGGTGAAGCTAAATAAATAAACTTTTTTTTTAGTTAGAACTTAGTGCCGTCAAGTCAACATAGATAATACACATATTTATAATATTCAGTCATCATTAAACATGTGGTCCCGGCGTCATGATAGGACAACTTCTCCGCCTCTCTTCACCTGAGTCCCATAGAGCCAGCTAAAGGAATGTCCAGGGAAAAGGCAGCAGCCATTCTCCTAGGTCTACACATTATAATCATCAAGACGCCTTCACATGTAGGTCTTATTAAGGTTCCGTACCGAAAAGGTAAAACGGAACCTATTATTAAGGCTCCGCTGTCCGTCTGTTCGTTTGTCACCGGGGCTGTATCTCATGGACCGTGATAGTTAGACAGTTGAAATTTTCACAGATGATGTATTTCTGTTGCCGCTATAACAACAAATACTAAAAACAGAATAAAATAAATATTTGGCTCCGATACAACAAACGTGATTGTTTTGCTCGTTTTTATAGACAATGGTACGGAACCCTTCGTGCACGAGGCCGACTTGCACTTGGCCCATTATATCATAACATTTACCTACCCGCAAATTATCCTTAATCGTCTTCATCGATCTTTTTATGTAAACAACATTTTTCTTCGCAAATATAGAAGGGGCTGTCATGTCAAAATGTAGTTAACGTCAAGCGCTTCTATTTTCTATGCACCCTTCTAAGCATATTTCTAGCAAAATAACCGTGCCTAATGTTTGGTTCGCGTGCGTCTATGGTTCATCAAAGAGATCGGGTTACATCGATCGTCTGTTTGAGGAAGCAGCAGTTGTGATGAAAGCGCGTTAATTTTTTTTTTTAAAGTCAATACTTCTACTTTATTAATAAAAGGCTTAATATAGAGTGACTGACTGACTGACAGATAATATACAGCTCAAACCGCTGGACCTTGGTATTTAGAGGGCCTTTATGGGGTGTACGAAGAAAAGGTTATTGAAAATTTATCCGCTATCTAAGGGTTTCAAATGGGGTGTTAAGTCTTTTATGAAAGAACGCGGGTAGAACGGCGGGCCATCTCTCTATAATTTGACAAGGTTAAAATAATACCTAAGTATTTAATGTTTGTGAAGTGACTTTTGTTTGTCTGTACGGTGTGGCGATTTTGACTCAATGCATGTAAAAAGTTTCTTATCGTGTCATAGATACATAACTATTCATGTATGAAACTTATTTGATAGGTAATAATAGAAAGGATTATCTTATCAAAGCTCAAAATAAAATATCTTATAAGAGAACTGGAATGATCTAAAATCCAAACCAACTAGGTTATCAACGTTTTCAGTGTCAACGTAAATTAATGTAGAGTAATTTAATTATTAAAGAATAATTAAATTAATGCAATACTTTAAAAGGCGTCCGTAAGCAAAAATTGTGATGAGCAAAGATAGCCACTAACATCCAAATACAATCCCATTTAACCAGAGAACCCAAATAAAAGTACGCTCTTTTGCCACGATGGTCGTCACACTGTCACGCAACATCCGCTACAATTTTGATCTTAGCACCTGCCCTGCTTTTTATTGTGCGCGGTCTATATACTAAAACGCTACCGCGACCGAGTTACATCGCATAATAACTATTACGTTGGTTAATTTTTTGATGTAAATCCTGTTTTTACCTATAAATAACTATGAACCGCTTCCGCTCGTCAACTAGCTCATTACCTATGCAACCTGACACTAGACCAAGCCGCGACGAATACCTCCGCTGCATCGCTAACACTTTCACAGCGACGGCAATGCGTCCACACGGTTCACAGTCCACACGCGACGCGATGTGCCGTATTGCGCTAATAAAGTTTGACAGCAACTAATTATAATTTTTGCTGTCAAACTTTATTAGCGCTTTTGTTAGTGGTTTTCTGGTGGTTTTAGAAGTTGAATCTGGTGGAGAGCTGGTTAAACCGTTGGCAACACTGATTAGTTCTATGAACCGTCAGCGCGGGCGTTAAGATAATATTGAGTAACCACGCATTAGAGAACTAGTCAGAACTTCATTAGTATAGTATCGTTCGTAACTATAGCGCAGTTGTCATCCATTTAATTTCGGGCTTGTCACCGTAAGCAATTTTTGGCGTAAGCCGGAATTCCCTAATCTGACTGTGTGGCGGCGCAGTGTAGGTAGTATGTATTTTATCAATCATTAACCAATATAGGTAGGTAGATAAAATGCTTTGTCTTGTTTGACTTACTGACTGACAGACACACTTAGGGTGGGTTTTTTTTAGTTAAGGTAACCAATGGTCAAAAATTGTAACATTTTCTAACCAATGGCCATTTGTTAGTTTTTAACCATTGGTTACGTTAACTACGGATCCAAACCCCCACCCTTACCGCGGCCCAAACCACATGGTCAAATCATATTTAGATAGGTAGGTAGGCCGAAATCATATTTTGATATTGAGTTTTACAATACAGGTAATCCTTAAGAAACTCTCTAAACGCAATAATATTACAAGAGTAAGACCAACTTATGCGTTCAAGTACGTTTCTAACTTTATCACCTCTTTAAGTTATTGCTGACCTCTGACTCCAATTATCCTACCAAGTTACCGAGGTCAGTTAAAACTTTTATCATTTTATTTGACGCTAAGGCTTAGCGTCCTTCCGTGGCTTGTCTCAACTTCTCAAGTAAAATTTGTGACAAGTTTATTAGAACTTTAAAGTAAATTATATTTATTTCTACTTTAATATTTTGTTGCAAACGAACTGCGTCCCGCGGTTTCATCCGCGGATGAAAAGTGGCCTATGTTAATCCATGCAGTACATAAGCTATCTCTATTCAATATTTCATCCAAATCCGTTGTGATGGGAAGAGGTAACATTAACACACACGCAAAATTTCGCCATTATAATATTAGTGTGATTTATTTCAAGGTCTAGGTATTTTATCTCCGACTGATATCTAAATACTTACTATTAGATAAATTTAGTATAGTTATACCTAAGCTAATGTTTTTTAACCGCGCAAAGCCGTTAACTATTGCACACTATACAAAACAGTTAAGGTACAATAAAAGGACTTGTAGGCCTAAACTGGCCTTAATTAGCAATGAACACAGCATTGCGGCTTATCCTTTCTTTGTAGGTATACCTACTTTGTTACCACAGTTATGTAACATAACTACAATTTACATCACGTTCATTACAACTAACTGGAATATTGTAATAATAGCTAATTGTGTACAGTAATTAGCTTTCTCCAATTTCCTTCATTAATGCCCTCGTAACCATCAAAAGGTCTGTAGGCCGCACAAGACATCTTTTGATATTTATTTGGATAAAAGCAGTTACACTATCATATTTTATTAGTAATTATTTATATCTTACTTTAATAGTTCTCTGGTCATTCGTAATTAACATCGAATATCTATTAACAGATTGAGAGTATGATATGACTGTACGTTTATTTACTGATAACCGCACTGTGGGGCATTCATGTTCTACCTATCCTATAGCGGAAACCGCGAATTCACAAACGTATAGTCTAAGACGCGCTGCGCCTTGATGGAGCTGGTACTGCTAATGACTGGAAAACAAAACCATGAAGCTGAAGATCGTGCATACTTACGTGACTTTTTTATAACTAAGTAAGCATGCATTAGACCGCAATCTCACCTCATGGAAAGTGACGACGCGGTCTACGATGGTACATGCTTGCCTAGAAGAATTCATTCGCGACTTGAAGAGCTCTAGATTGTACTTATCAGGGAACAGAGACGCTGGTAAGGTGTTCCATTCCTTCGCTGCTCGGATTATAAATGTCGAGTCAAACCACTTTGTGGGAATCGAAGGAATATCAACCATAAATGGTGTAGCTGTACGTCGTGTCTTGTAGGCACAAGGCTTAAACACGCGAGGTTAAATATGTCCAGAAGTGAACTAGACTGTGCTTATTCATAACACAATGTAATGTCATAATTGGAAATGATGTTAGGTACATTGCGATTATGAAACCAATCTCAAAGGTTTCACATCCCAAACCATATTGCTTGTTGTTAGGTTAATTTAACTGTTGATATGCAGCAAATAAAATCTTAACCCACTTTCACAATTTTAAATACGCATGTCGTTATAGCTATAAAATGTAAATAAAGCCTAAATACTTATTATTTATTTATTACATTTTATGGGATCAAGCTATACTTATAAAAATGTTTAAGTTTAAGCAAGCATAACTAACTACCGTGACTAAAAGTTCAATGACATCAAAACCTACCTACAATGAAATTTCAAATGACACCGGCAATCTTTTAATATACAAATGGTATGGTTGGCAGACTGTGTTCACCGAAGATAAAGCTAAAACAACTAAAATATTCATGAACTAACATTTTATGAACATTTAAAATACCCTTTTCATTTTGTGCTTTGAAAACAAAATGCGAAAGCGCCGAGTTGTGGGTCAGGTACGTTTTCAGTTTCATTGGCCTTTCACAGCCGCAAGGTTTATTTGTCTAGGCTTTTTAACTTTAATATTCATGAGTCTGGCTGGTAGGTATGTCTGGACCTAAAATATTAATTATTAATTCTATGTTTTCAGGCTTTATTCGGTACAAGTTCAGCGACTTTTGAAAAAGAGAAAAAAGTTTAGCTTCGAAATTTGAAGCGATGAAATTACCCGAGAATTATGGCGGCTAAACACACGTCACGTCGGCTGGAAAGGGTTGCCATATTCAGCTTAAATAAAGCTTTTGTGCCCAAAATAATACCTACCTAAGTTAGATTAAGTAGAAATATGCACAAACAATCGTGGCTTTCGAACTATTTCGCTAATTTTTGGTTATAATATAGCGCTAGGTAGGATCTCCTCAAATATTAGACACCGTTGTGAAAAAAAAAACGCTAAATAGGTACTTTTTAGAACTTTTAAAATATGGTATCTTACATGAATCTATACCAAGGCACCACTAGTAAGGCATTGCAATTAACTATCCACCTTTTTAAACGTTTCTGCTTAAATAGCATGAATCCCGGTGGTCGTTTCATCGGATGCCTCATACCATCGTCATCGTAGGGTTTTGGGATGAGGTCATCAAATTCAAACAAAAAACTCATGCCTTTAAAGACCTTTGACTTGTCGTTTTTATAATACCTAGTTATATTAATTAACTAATTTACGAAAAAAAAATCTAAGAATAGAGGCAATAATTTCAGATATTGTAGGTGTAGCCTTGTCTATCGCTTATATAAGCCTATATCCCACGTGCAATAAAATTATGTATAACGAAATAATTTAGATCAGAATTGTGCCTGAATGGAAAAAAAAATTTACGAAAGAAAATCTAAGAATAGAGATAAAAATTGCAGATATTGATAGCATTGCCTATCGCTTATATACTTAAGCCTATATCCTAAGTGCAATAAAATTATGTAAGTATATTGAGATAACTTAGACCAGAATTCAGCCTGCATGAAAAAAAAACAAATACAGTATTTAAAAATGTAATAACTTAACTGACAATAGCCGCCATAGCAACATTAAAATAACGTTCGAAAACGGAATGCGTTTCGGCTAAACGGCACGCGCCGAGGTGGTCGTTCCATTGGGTACCATATCATTAAGTTCGGATCAAGTTATCAACATTTTCAAACGGAAAATTGACGGTGTTCCCAATTCACTCTTTAGGCGAAAACTCAAATTCGGCTCAAAGCTCACTAGATTCGAAACAGGCTAATCTTGACAAATAAAAGTAGTAAAATAATCGGCTTGTTAGAGCGTTGTAGAGGATATTCGGTTTTGTAGAGCACTGTCTCTAGCTCGATCTGCGTTTATATTTACCGCCTGTACCTGTACAGGTGTACATAATGCTTGTTTTGTTGCAACTGCGGTAATATAAACAGCGGGGTGATCACGGAAACTGATAGCAATGCAACAGGAGATATTTCATTCCGAATTTGAAAATTTCCACACTAACTATGCACATAAACTGCGTATTGAAACTGTCAAATCCATACATTTTAGGTTTTCTATCGGTTCCAATCAAGTTACATGACCGCCTAGCAGAACATCTACGGTCTCGTGGTTCGCAATCAGCGTTTGCGGTAATATACTCTTTGGTTCGCAGTGCCTACTCACCATTATTTTATACAAGCAGCGTTTCATCTAAGCAAGACGTAACATGCCTGCACCTAATACTGTAGTATCCTAAATAAATAAATAAATAACGATCACAATACATAGATCCTGGACCCTAACTAGAATTTCCTTGTATCCTTGTAGGAATCCAGAAACTACGATGACCATGGTCTCCACAATACCCAGACGCCGAACAAGAATATGCGCTCATTTTATGCTGACATACTTGTCCTGTCGCTGGAATCGAGCCCGCAGCTTCGGCGGGTTACGAGCCGACCTGCTCAACCACCATACCTTCTCCCAGGACAGCTTCTTCTGTGGTGTGGTGCAATTCTTCTTCTCGTGTAGGCAAGTGGTCAGCCCTGGTGTCAGAATTTTTAGGCCTCTCAAAGGTGCAACATAAGTGCATTACACCAGACCACTAAAATTAAATAGATTTACGCTAAAATGTTTTCGATAGCAAGTTATTAAAGCTACATTTATATTTATTTTATTTATTTACATACCGTGGTATTGCTCGCGTCAACCCCTTTGTACCAATAGGCATCCTATTCCTGGCTCTAGATTCTAGACTATCAAGTTTTGTTTATACCGGTACATAAGTAACCCAATGTATAATCGAACATCCTCAATTACACACTCAGAAATAAGTAGCAACTGTTAGTTTAAAAAAAATAAGATTTTTGATTAATAGCAATTTTAACTTGATTAGCGTCGGTAGGTATAATCAACAGATTAAAATTTAAGTATGACTGAATAATGAGCGATATTTTAACAAATATTAATCCGTTTACCGTTTACTTATAAATTAATTTTAAAATAAATTAGTAGGTATGTGGATTTGGGGAAGGTGGGTTCTGGGCCTTTCGGTGTGTTTGTTTTTCAAGCTATATAATTTTATTATTATATTATTCTTCATTAAGTCATTGAGTTCGGATGCGTGATTGCTTGATTAGACCTCACGTTAAATGAGGAGAAATTATTTTTATTATCTTAATCAGGTTGGTAGGTTTCGCGCGATGACGTCATCCGATTATTGCATAGCAGTTTCCCTTCGACAGAGTAGATAAGTAAACAGAGATTACTATGAGGTAGAGCTATAATGGTGATGATGAGGATCATGCAAAATTCTTAAGTTAATACCTTAATTAAGTATTGAAAGAAAGTAGTTAATACTTACCTACATACTTAGTCTAATTCTATTAAAACGACTTACGTAAGTAGTTTTAATTTAACAAAACCAATAATAGGAGCCGAATCTTTTTCTCATTTAAATGTATTAGAAACATCTCGAAACAAATATGTTTTCGCTCCCATAAACAACAATCCAACGTCGGAATACTAATTTCAATTTACCATTAATGGTTACAAATCGTTCGGCTCCTTATACGAATAGTACCTTAATGTTTAAGGCATGTTACACACGATCTGTTAACGGATGAGTTATGTCACTACTAGTGAATGACTAGTGTCAACTGTTTACGATTGCTGATTGTTGGTATTCATGGCACTAAGTGGAACACACACTGAAAACCGAATAATAGGAAACCAAAACATGAAGTGTATCTTTTTTCAACTGAGGAAAAACTATCAATAAACTAGGAACTATCGTGTCTAGGGAAAACTTGGTTTAATGCAAAATAATTGTTCATTTAATCTTCGTAGGTGGTTTATTAATTAAATTTCACATGCTGTTGCGAATATGTTATTTGTATCAAAAGGAGGATCAAAGCGTACAAGATCAATTCTATTTTAATTCTACTAAAGGCTATAATGGCCAGATGTTGCAGCTAGGATGGGCATCAACAATAAAATTACTTGTACCCTCGATATCTAATTGTTTAACTTACAGGATGGTGTTTATTTTAATTACAGTTCAGAAGTATGTTTTGATCAGAATAATTTATGTTTATTTATGTAGAGGAAAAATATAAACAAAATAAGTCAGATTTTCGCTCAACGGTATTGTGAAAGGTAACTTAATGAAGTTTTGTTATTCTATAATTTTGTCGGGTCTATTCTACTCCCTTAGTTCTTTTTATTTTTAATATTATTATATTAAAAATAAAAAGATTCTTTGTATGTGTGTAGGTATAATATAATTGTTTGCTACAGAACTGAAACGGTAAAATGGATTTTGATGAAAATCGGTGCTATATATATAAGAACTTTAAGGATACTTTGAAAATATTGGGGTTCCTATTGGATAGGATAAACATAAATCATAGTCCACGAGACCTTAAATGTTTAATTGTCTTAATAAGTATAATAATATTTATCATGAATTTAACTACTTACTTTTGTAACTAGAACGTTTGGTGAATGAATTTTTCTAACTCTAAAGTTAGAGCAATTCGAGAATCTTCAACTACTCGCCACAAAAGAAGCACCCTTTTCATCGCATGCGCATTCGATCCTTATATCGATTAGTCGTTATTTGTATGCCCCCGCCCTAACGGTGCCGCGTGCCGCCATAAACTACCTTAAACTGATTTTAATTTCTAACTAATGGCAATACTGGCATAGTGTGGACACGCCCTAGGCCTAGAGAAAGCAGGTAATTGAATTTGGTTATAAATTGGAAGTAATTGTGCAGAATTCGCTGTGGATTCAAATGTTAGCGGTAGTATTTATTGTGGACAAATAGGGTACGAAATGTAAGGGAATGCGGTTTAGAATGGAGACAGCGACTGTGCATTTGTGCAAACTGGTGAGACACTCGATAAAACCGATGTTTAATTATTAGAAGTTTAGTAAAATACCTACCTAGTAGTTGTGAAAACTACTGTATACATAATAAATTATTTCAGGAGTATAGACACTAGCATTACCTATAGTGTCATCATTGAGCTTCGTCAGTACCTTGACTGAAAAGGCTCCTATAGAAAGTCCCTCTTAAATGTAGGTAACCTTTTAAAACTTTCATACCTAATTATTACAACTGACATAACACTTCTAGTGTAGCAATTTCATGGACAGATACAATATTTCCAACAAGTTACGGTTGACAGATATAAAAATAGAACAAGTAAAGTAAATACTTTTTAAATTTATTTTTATATTATTTATGTCCATAATTTTAACCGTTACTTATAAATGTTACCAACTTTTTTATTAAATGTCATCATTTTCTTTTAATTTTACAAAACATAAGAGATCAGAGCTGTAAAGGTTAGATTTACAAAAAAAAACTGTACAGTTGAAACTCTAGTCTTATCCACGTCTATCTAGCGCACAGTTATACTCCATTAAATCACAATAAATGAAAATATTTATATTTATTAGTGCATTATAACTATTTAGGGTGAATGATATCGTTATGGGACCCATAAAGATGGTATTCAGTCATGTTAAGTACGTCTACTTGGCCACCCGGAAGCTACCCTTTTTCAAATTATTTTTATTCGTGGGTAGTACGAGAATTAGAAAAATAATCGTTATATTTTTATGTATGGTTATAAAATATTTATAATATTATTTCTATGCATTGTAAAGTGCACTTGAATTTAAAGTGTACTCTTCAGAAACTGAAAGTTCCTTTATCAATTTATTTTAAATTATTTTCTTGTTTGGTACCTACGTGTAATAAGTTTATTCATTTTATATTTCTTAGCTTAGCATTATTATGTTAATAATGGCGGCCTACTAATTAATCGGTTCATAATTTTATTCTGATACGTATTTTTTTTGTTTTTGTACTTATTATTCTGTGAAAACATGTACCTACCTACCTATGTCAAAGACTTCTATGTAGGTATACATGCGCATAGTACATTATAGGTATCTCTTTGGCCTATGTTAGGTAGGTATATGCACAGAATTCGCCCTATTTACTAGGTATATATGTATTATAGATATCGTGTCTGCATATTATCTTTTCAATGTTCAACAAATCTAGTTTAACAAATCTATATATAGATGTAAGACATACAGAACTATTTCACATGAAAATACATTTTTATCTGCAAAATTTTCGTAGTTGAAACTGATAATACTGACTGATGACCAAACGTTATAAAAAAGTATAGACTGGCATTTCATGATTTATCTGGTGATATCATTGAAGCTTTATTTTTTCAGGCCTTGATTTAAAATGACAGATGAATTCTTGGAATGGCAGATGACATCATTCTTACACTATTATTTCCAAATATTTTTTTCTTGGTAAAGCTTGTTATAGTTATAATACTTTTTACATGTTTTGATTACTAAAGTGAGATATATATAACCCATACATTTTGCAGTGAAGGATGTAACGTTTTTATTTTCCTACTTTAAAAAAATGTAAATGAGTGCCATGACGAGCTAGCCGTTCGCCTAATGTTAAGCGTCACGGCTGCCCATAACTGATTACATAAACTATACATGCATAATAAATAATTACCTATAGTAAAACTGTAACTGGGGTAAATCTGAACACTGAGTATTTATTGAATATTTTGATTTCATTACACTTCTTTATCGATATAGAAGTAGAAACATTTATTTTTTATATTTTCTCTGTCTTTCTGTCGGTCTGTCTATTTGTCCTTTTGAACGCGCATCACACTAAAACTACGGAATGGATATCGCTGAAATTTGGAATGGTTATAGTTAATTTTTCTGAATAACATATCAGCTATGGTTAATATATAAAATAAAGTGTTTTTACGTGCCCTAAATTAAGCAAAGTACTATGGGAACAACATAGCTGATAGATTACTTTGTTTTAAAATGCATACTTAATCATTTATATTAACTTAAAATTATTATAATCCATAACGTAACCCCTAAAGGAAAACTGGAATTATAGTTTAGTACTAGCTGACCTACTCCGGCTTCTCACGGGCTGATTATTTCAATTAGTTCATTTACAGGCAGACACACAGACACACACAAAATGAAAAAATTACCGGTTGGCTTCAGTATCGGTTATAGAAAGCCCTACAAAAACAAATTATCTTCAATGTACAGATTTGAACCTGTTACAGTTTCATTATAAGTATAGATATAACTACATCATTATAATAAAACACGTTGTATTAGTGCTTACCAATACCAATATACTGCAACTTTCTATATAGGTATAGGTACATACCTACTTTAGAAACTAAAACCTGAAGGCTGTACACTGTGCATGCTGCATGCACGGCATGTCGAAACTCAAATAAATATTGTATTTAAATTATGCTCATGGATTCGTAAAGCTCGTCGTATAAATTCGTCAAATGTGCATTTGTGTTGTAAGAGGGTGGACATAGTGATAAGATAAGCTAAAAGAAGCAGGAGAATGTACCTATATTATGTGTCTTTATATTAACCTAATATTAAATAATGTAAAACTATTGAACTTGTAGACTTTCTCTTAAGTTTTGCTGCTTTTGAGCAAAGACTCATTTATGGTTTTAAGCATAAGCATAACTTTCATCTCTGGTGAAATCGTCCAACGAGGCTTAATAAATCATAATAAAACAATAACTTTACGCAGTCTAAAGATCTCTAGAATCTTTTATATTTTTATATTAAACCGTTCCTACTTCAAAATATTGTATAAAATTGTTTTATGAAACTACTGTGCTAAATATACCAGACTAACAGACGATCGAGTCCTGAGAAGCCTGCATTAGCGTCTTCAAATAGCTTGTCTCGCCGCTTGTCCCCCATCTTTGGCCTTAGATACCGTACCCTAAGGCTGAGTACACCAGACGTGTCTCGCGGTGCCTTTGCTCCGACGGGTGCCAGATAACAGTTTTGTTAATGGATGACTGGGAAAGTAGTGTGGATACACCCTAACATGTCGTATACTTTTACACGTGAAATCTTTAGTTAAATTCAAGCCTATTTTGTATAAACAAGGCAGCAAGTTTCTCGAATGGTAGGTAACAATAACTAACGATAACACTGATGCCTATATCTAATACAGGTATATATACCTAATGTTTAAAAAAACATGCAAGTAGTGTGCTTTATTATGCCTTTTGTTACGTTAAATTGTTTCTTAAAATAAATAATATAAATTTAATTAATAAAGGTTCAGAGCTGTAAAATGGGCTGATAACAGCCATGGTAATGAAGAATTTTTATTTTCCAATTGGTAAGGTTGGACCACTAAGAAATTTTGTTATATTATTGGTATGAATGAACCTATACTAAGAAGACCAAATTTTGGAGCGAAAAGAAAATAGTATTTTCAAAATACACACATCACACCAAGCCTTTTTGCGTCCACTGCTAAACATATAACATGCCTATTAACCCCCACCTTGGCAGGCGTATTGGTGATCGCAGTAGATTATAAATTCAGAACGAGTATAATACTGCTGCACACAGAGCATTAAAAATATGATGCTTCGCAGGGGGCGAAGCGTATTCTTTTCATGCTCTGATGTGCTGCTCCCCATTCCCTATTCCCTTAGCAGGCTTTTAAAGCACTCACAGGAAGAGGTCGGGTTGTCCTACCATACGCCGGGACCACACGGTAAAAGTAAATACATTTTGCTGAAGTTTTACCAATCTCATGAAAAGTAATATTTATTAGTAACTTCTATTATTGAAAATGATAAGGTTATGTTTACAGATGAGCTGATCAATCCTTCTTATATTTTAGCTCGACTTCATTAACTTACATTGACCGTGAGTACCTCTACTGGGATCAGATAGGTTTTTTCGGTAACAAATTGATTCCAGTTGTAGATGGATAGAATTTGGAAGAGTATACCTAGTTACGCAGTGTTCATTGATGGTACGTGACAATAGAATGTAACGCGCTTGTCTAGAAGATAAAGTTCAATGATCACTTCGAATTGAAGACATCAAGGTTGTAGTTTTCATATAGAATAAAGTAAAAAGTACTTTTTAGGTTTTCGTTAAAAAACAACATTAATAGGACTAAATTTTACAAAGAGCACATCCACACCTCTCTCATCTCAGGTTAAATTTATTTCGAAATTTGTTTGCCAAACATGTGAGTGCTTTATAGCCTAAACCTTACTGATAAGGTACGGAATACGGAACCCTTTTTATTTTCGAAAGTGACACGCGAACCCTAATTTTATTCGCTTTTTTTACGACGGCGTTTTGTAAGGTGCCTGTTTTGTAATTAAATATTTAGATTTCAATTTTGGAGTGTTTGCATTGATGTTATGTTTATGTAGGTAAAGCAACATAACATAAACTCAAATGGGATCATGTTTAAAAATTGCGCAAAATTATTTTAAATACCGTTTTGCCTCTTCATCTAATTCTCTATTATTTCTTTTGTCATATTGACTCTAGTATTTAGGCCCGCTAGCTTCAATTGAAGCTACCTCGTTTATTTAGGTATAAGCTAGCCTAGCTCTGCTCTGCTCTGGGGTATGTAAACAGTTTCTATTAAAGCGTCATTGCCGCTAACGTCACCGGTCAGACTTGGCCAATTAGTTTAAATATAAATAAATAATTGATACAATGTAATTATGTAAGTAGGTGCACTACATATTACATTTTTTTTAGTAAGTTATGAATATAGACAAAAATGTACTGTAAGTTCTAGCCATTCAAATATTCTGTCCCACATTGGCTGCGAGATCGGAGAGGGTTTGTTCTGAAATATTTGAGAGTAATCGCACAAAAACATAACATCAGACGATACCACAAATCAACAACAAGACCACCAAAACCCATGCACATTTCGCAACTAACGTTCACAAGCATAAACCCATCCATTAAAGGACATAAAAACGCAATTAATTCGCTATTAAAACAATATCTACATATTAAAAGCACCGACAGAAGAGGAGAATCCCTGATAACGTTTAGAGCCTGTAACTGCCTGTTTATCAGAGTTTTGGAGGGGCAGGCAATCAAAGAGGTAATTAAATTTTAATGCGCACAGGCCTGATTCGAAATTTTGCCGGGATTTGCTCGTGGGTGATCATGGGGTGATGTAAAGCTGGCTGTTCATGTTGCTTCGTGGCGAATATTGTAACGACACGATAAAATGTTTGAGCATGAGCAGTGAGCATCGTTTAGCAATGACTATGATTGGAGTAAGTTTAGTTAGTTAAGATTATGGCTTTATCGTTAAAAAGCGTCGTATTGATAGGTACCATTCATTTTTGTGTTAAATACCTTCTCATGGAAATATCATCGTCATCAACAGCCTGAAGACGTTCACTACTGAAAATAGACCTCCCCTACAGAGCGCCACTTTGAGTGGCTGCTTGCCTCTTGCATCTATCGGCTCCCAACGGTTTTAAACAGATCGTGGGTCCACCTAGTGGGGCCGGTCTAAGCCGCGTCTTCCGGTTCGTGGTCGCCACTCGAGAACCTTTCTTCCCCATTGGTTGTCAGTTCTACGAGCGATGTGGCCTGACCATTGCCATTTCAACTTGCTAATTCTAAGAGCTCTATCGGTCACTTTAGTTTTCCTGAGGATCCCCTCAAATGGAAATAATATGGAAATATTTTCGTTTCATAACCGAAAATGTAGATTATTTTAACGTTCAAGGATTTTATAGAGCCACGAGAGACGTTTAAAACCACAATAAAAACGTTTGTCACCAAGCTTTTTTTTCATATCTTTATTTATGAAAATTACAACAATATGGCAGGTCGTAAAAAGTTTACATTAATAGATCCTCAACTATGCAACCATAACATCGGACACGCAAGACGCAAACATCAATCGCGAAGTGAATGGCCCGCTTTTGAAGGTATTAAAAATTTAACGAGGGCCGAAATAAAGGATAGATATTCCGTCTATATTTTATCGTCTTTTTCCCATCACTGTTTTAGTGTTGTGTGAAGGAAAGTGATAAGTGGTAATAAAATTATTTTGAGTGGCGGAAAAATTACCGATAGATCAGATATTATGAATCAGTAAAGTTAATGAACTTCTGATAAATATGGTGGTACAGCACAGGTACTTTAATATTTTGGTGTTTTTTTTAATGTACTAATAGAATAGTCCAACGTTTGACCGCAAGTCTGCAACTCTGCTGAGATGCAGTCAAAAGTCTAGCAGTGTTTCGAGGAATGTTTTAATATATATAGACATTTAGGTTGCTCACCGATAATCATCATCTTTTATCATGTCATGGCAGAATCCACAGCTCACGTTATCAGGTTGATACATAGAAGATATTACGTATTACGTATAAATTGAAAGTTCAACAACCTTTCTGGGCGAAAACAATCTATTCAAAGCTAAGCTAGACCATTTATTTATTTTCCGATGACACGATCCATACGATTTCCCTTGAAAATGTTATAGAATAGCGAATGGAAACAGGTGGTAGATGGTATGATAAATATAGAATGTAATAATAGCGTTTAGTATTTATGATAATGATAATAGTAGCAGTTGTATGTGCCTAAAATTTTAATTTATTAAAGAATCTGGCTTACTTTGTAATGTAAATTGGGTAATAATTTTCATCGAGTTCCTTACATCAACCCGGTCGTTTTTAGGCCATAGCACACCTTTGTAGTTAAGTGGGTTCCTAACCAATCGTGTAAGTGAATAAAACAAATACATTTACAACTCAAATAAAATCAATAATAATAAATATCGTCAAATAAAATCACCATAAATGTAATAGATTGTGGATCAAAGAAAAAAATATAACAGTTACTTTCAAAAGTACTAAAATGCATAATGTTCCAGCGTGATGTGTGTTCAAAGGGACAGACAGACACACAGACAAAAAAAACAATTCAATGTACCTACAGATTTAGCCCAGTTACAGTTTTATTATATGTATAGAATAAAAATATAATTATAGAATAATTTTATTATAGAATAGATCAGTAGACAACACATCTCTGTTTTATAGTGTGAGTAATAAACACCTGTATTTTCGAGTTCCGCTTATAATAAATAATATCTTTCAACTTGTTTTGAAGTGAGTGGGCATAGTGATTGAAGAATGGTAGTCTTCTTGTTTGAAGTGTAGCTTTATGGAGAAATGCAGGTATAGGTATAATAGGTTAGCATATATGGTTAAGTATTTACAAGTTAAAACAAGCGAGCGTAATTGCTCGGCCATTATAGAATTAAATGTATAGTATAATATTAAATACAGAAGATCAATTACATTAAACAGCGCAATAACGTTTAGGAGCAACCAAGTCGAAGTATGCAATTTCAATTTCACTACTCCTCGATCCTCAAAGAACTTCTACACCTATAACGTAGGTACCATAATAGAAATTCTATGCTACTCTTATCTTCGTTTTAAGACCTATAATTATTTAAGACGTAATATTTAAGTTACATTTATTATGAAATTAAAAGGTGATAAACTAAAATGAATTACGAGTTTCGTTCCTCACCCGGTAGCAAGCTCTAACGGTTTTCATATAATATTTTTATGAGATATTAATATGAGAGTTACGTAACATTTCTAACATGTCATCGTCCCATTTAACCGGAGTTTAATGCGTCATATTTTGTAATATTGAAGTTGTAATCACAACATAAAAGGCAATCAAAAATTTATATTATTATAAAACACAATTAAGGATCTCTCTGTGGCATTTATGTTATACAAAGATAGGTCAGAGTAAAACTATTATTATATTATTAACTAGTTGACCCACCATGGCTTCGCACGGGTTAATTAGCTTTACGAGGGTGAACAGGTATCTTCTAGGCAAGCATGCACCATCATAGACTGCGTCATCGCTTTCCCTCTGGTGAGACAGTGGTCAAATGCTTTGCATATAAACAATATAAAAAAAACGCTTTGTTTTACGCCAAATCCCTGTTTATGGGTAAGAGGGAAGCGAAAGGGAAATTGTCTGAAACAGTTTCCCTTAAAAAGAACAGTGCATATCTGTCACAAATGTTATATGCAATGTTTATTTAACTTTATTAGAGCGATATTGTTCCTTATGATTGACCGTTTCAATCGGTATCATAAAATGCAGCTGTTAATTTTCTACATTTGGCTGGTTCGATTCCCGGTTCTGCAACGTGACTTCGAATGTATTTAATTTAATTTAAAAAAAAAATGAGATTTTGAATAAAATTTACCAACTTCAATATAAATAAGAAAATCCCTCGTAAAAACTAATCTGACTCAAATAATCCATCAACAAATCCATTATCAATATAAATAGAAGGCTTTGTCTCCTGACTGACTGACTCAAACCGCTGGAAGGGACTTGATGTTTTTGATGGTGTCTTCCTTTGATGGCGACGTGAGGTGACCTACTAAGAATAGTTTTTTGATAACTTATTCACTACTAGTTCACCCGCCCCGGCTTCGCAGTTCTTACCCTGTTCATGGGAAGAGGGAAGTGAAAAGGAAAAAAATTGTTTTTATTTCTATATCAATTAAGAAGTGAAATGCAAGAAAAATTAAAACAAAATTCTTTGTTTAGATTTAGCCCAGTTTAGTTTTATTATTATGTACCTATAGATTATGTAAAGAATGGTCAAACATGCGTATTACAAATTGTATCAAGAAACACGCAGGTGAACCCGCGGGGCACCTCTAGTACACTATAAAATAAATTAATCCTATAGAAACCCCCGACATTTTAAAAACTAATATGTATCTATAAATCAATGTGCATTAGGTACATTATCCTCGTATTATCCTAAGATATTTGTTTAATCCCTTCAAATAAGGTGGATACGATCCTAATATTCTATTAATGAACTATGATAGATGTTGATGACCATAAAATTAACTTTATGAACACCACTAATATGATTATTCCTTAATAGTGCTAAGATTTATTTGAATTGTGTTTTTCAATCGACTTAATATTATGCTCGCCTCTTCATATTATTGCGCAGTACTACTACTATAGTCTCTTTATAATTTTGATTTATAAAAAAAGCAGAAAAAACGGTTCTAGAGAAAAAAATTGAACAAAGAAACTAGCGTGAATATGACATGTGTTTTTTTCCAAGTCCCGTGAGACACCTAAAATTAATACTAAACTATCGAATCGGGCTTTTCGTCCGTGTTTTTGTGCTTTCGGGGTTGTGTGCATTTCTTATTTTATGTCAACTAATGTCGACTGTCATATTCTGTGAACAAGGTCTAAATCGAGAGCTAAAAATAAATACCTGCTTTTGTGACTTTTATTTTATACTTAACATTTTTACGTGGCATTTTAATAACCACACGAAAAAATCGATAAAACCACATAACATAGGTGTAGTCATTAAAATAAACCAAATAAAATATTATGAAAACCTTATTTAAAGAAAGGATTTGAATGATAATAAATAAAATTGGTTGCGATAGATGTTATAATAATAACGTAATTGAATTTGTCAATAGATTGCAAGTCTTATTTTTTTAGCACGAAGATCTATATTGGTACAGGGAGTGATGCATATGGGACCAATATGAGTTGTTGTCACCTTGATCGAGTTTTGACGCATTTGCTTATGCAATGAGGTCGATGTACTTTGTTTAGGGGTGTGCTGCATTTTTATCGACTAACGTTAATCACTGAATATAATATTACATTCTTTTAAGATTTATAGGTTTGTCACTTTGACACCTGAGTAACAGGAAATTTTAAAGTTATAAATTTTGTAGTTAAAGTATGGAAATATAAAAAAAAATTGTCCATATCGTACTAAAATTTGGAATGTGTAAGGAACATACAAAATAAAGACATACGGATTTTGGCAATTTTTGAATTTCATCCCTTAAAGGGGTAAAAATAAACGGTTCCTGAGGAATAGTCCACGCGGGCGAAGCTGCGGGGTAGAAGCTAGTCTCTAATATAGCTCTATGTAGCCATTGCATTAAGTAGGAACTGTAAATATTAAGAATACAATCTATGACAATCATTTTCAGTGCTTACAAAAAGAAGAATCATTGACGCCAGCCAGCCAGCCCTAACGTGGTTAGAGTCGGTGCGAGCGCTAATTCACTAATATTTACATTGAGACTTACCTGCTTTTCGCGGCGGATGACGACGAACGCGACTATTCTCGACACTGCGTTAAATGCGTTTCAGTTTACGGTTTCTTTGATTTTCCATTGTTGATGTTTGTGCAAGTGCTGAGGGTTTCGTGAACTGGATTGAATCGAGGTGCAGATTAATTAATAAAGAATTAGTTTGTGAGAAGGTCAAGGTGGACTTTGAACATATACCTCAAAACTACTTTCTTGTTCATTTCTAGATTTTATTTTTTGTTGTAGCTACATTTTCTCATAACTTAACCAAATAATTAAAAAAAAATTATAAGTATATGCTTACATTATAAACTTTCGTTTCATTTGAAGACTTTCCTATTGATGACAGTCATAGTTGATTTAGTTTTATGATACAGCTGTAATGTTGAGTAGGCCTGTATAATGATGTCAGTTAGATACAGTGTGGTGTGGTTTCGTGCCAAGTCGACTTGAGCACAGATTCACGACTGAGGGTCGTTCTGAAATACGGGCCCGGACTTAAGTCATCTAACGTAATATAGTAGGTAGGTACCAACTTAACAGCATGTTAATAGCAATAATGAAATAGCGCACGTGGCAAGGGCATGGTAGGTTTATTTATTAATCGTAATGTACTGTATTGCAAAAAAAAAGCTTATATTATGAAAATATACTTGAACTATACTTACATAAAATTATTAAGATAAAAACTGTATATAATCTGTAAATTCTGTTCTTAAGCTCGGGCAAAACAATGTAACGCACAATTGTAATTACAATCGTTCATGTTGTAATTACATGGCATTACAACGCGGCAACGGTGTGCAAGTTTCTAATTACCATTCACTAATTACACCGATGCCTCAAAGTAACGGTTCTGTAATTATCGTTAATTTAAAGTGATGCGATATTTTACACGATCGTCGTAGATCGCTTTTGATAAAGGTAACTTCTTAACACAGACTTAACACTACTTACACACATTATACATAGAACTTTTTTTTAAATCGATCAATATGAATTAAAATACTTAAAATTAATCAATATAATAGAGCTAGGCGCCTGTATCTACCCATATTATGGTGCAATAATGAATAAGAGAACAAGTTCCTGTACTTACCTACCTTCTTCCAGATTCCAAACAATTCCGAGCAATTCTGTGTATTATACAGGGTAGAAAAAAACAATGGCCCCCTGAGCATAATATTTTACTAAAAGGAAGCATTTCTTTATTTAAAAAATAAAAATAACTGCTTTCAAGGATTTTTTATATACACTTCCAGAGTCGGGACTAGAACCGTCAAATGTAGAAAATTTGCTTCCTGTACTATTATGATGTCGATCGAAAGGGTCAATCATAAGGAACAAATTTCTATAAATAATATTGCATAATAGACAGAATCAGATCTACAGAAGTCGGAAATTGGCACCAGAGATGGACCATTTTAGGATTAGGTACCTAGTATCTATCTAACCTAACGTGGTTGGGCATGGTCATGCAGAGAGATGAATATGAGTCTGTTTTCCAAATATAAAACCGATAAACGTTACTGACACCTGAACAAGATAACTTCACATCTCAATTATGCCGACAAAAAAGAACAATTCTGGACACTATGAAGAGATTAGTTAGAGAATACCAAGCGAAGGGGCGGACTAACGAACGCAGTGATATATCACTGTATGAACCGTCTCAAAGGTATCTGGATCGCGATCTCTGTATATCGGTATTATATTCGGTATCGGATTGAGCTATCTTGGTTGGCAAATTGAGGCTGAGCAGATTATTACTTTTTTATGTGTACTGAATAATAAAAAATAAAAAATCAAAAATCAAAATCAAAGTGTTTTATTGCAAATAAGCTGTTCACAGCACTTTTACAACTTAAATGAGATTAGGTATTTAAAATACCTAATTAAATTATTGAAAAGGCTGAGCATATAATCACAAAGTGCGCAATGTCAAATATTCTATATAGAAAGCCAATTACAATAATGTGAGTTCCAGAAAAAAAAGGTCTCTTTCCACAACAGGTGCAAGCAATCCGGCACAATGTAGAATAGAAAACTCCGATCCGTAGCTTCGAATAATCAGCTCAGTACTATCAAAGACTGAAGATGTCGCTAAATAAAACTAATTATGTATATCGACATAGACTTGACAAGTTCTAACGTTGTCTAAAAATCAGAAACAAAAATACTTTAATAAAACCATAGCCTCTGAACCTGTATTGTTTGTGATGATAATGATGCCTTATTAGAACCACATGGGAACCGATGTAATTAATTCTCAAATCACTTTCGTTTCTTACAGGTAACGTTTGACTCGTTAAGATACCTAAGGACGTAAGGATATCTGCTCAGAACATCAAGCAAAATAGGAACGACAAAAATATGCATCAAATCATGATCACACTATACTTCTAGACACGTACCAGAAATAAATCTAGGTAGTTATTATTCTTTTTTTTATGTAAACGAATGACGTGACGAGCTAGGTAGTCGTTCGCCTGGTGTTAAGCGACACGGCTCCCATAACAGATTGCAGTGTCACTCGGAACACTAAATTAAAGTTTTGCGTGACACTGCGCACTGCGCAAATCATCCTGAGACATCACATAGTCTAGAAAAGTTTTCTAGACTGTGAGATCAGTTCATGAGTCTCATTTGCCCAGTAATTCACTAGCTACAATGTCCTTCAAACCGGAACACAGTAGTGCTTGCACACTACTGCTTGGCGGCAGTATAACTGGCAAAGCGGTGGTACCTATAAGACGAACTTTGCAGAAAAGTCCTACCACCTAGTAGTAGTAGTATTCGAACAGAAAATAAAATAAAATCCTATATAACGGATATCCAACTAGCACCTTCGTTTCATTGAAATTGAAACACACCAAGCACGAAAGCTATCAATGACTGAATGAATGAAGATGTATCTCCAACGAGTCCATTCTCGCCATTCCACTGTAGAAATCCTCTTCTATTTCACTGACGGTTCTAGAGATATAGTAAAATATACTGTTACTAATATTCACTTAAACATTTTATTATCCTGTCACTTGAGGTAACTCTGTGGTCTCATTCAATTTTAAACAATGTTGAACAAAATAGACGACTGACTGAGCTATTAGGCCATGGTACGAGCTAAAAGATCCCGCGTATATGATATAATACTTAATATTAATAAATATGTGTGGACCTCTTGCTTATGTATACATTGTTTTTTTTCTCTAATCTGTGATCTGTGATCCGTAACGGTTTTTGTTATTCGAGCGGCGCGACCTACCCTCACAAAGTACGGCAAAGTACTGAAGACACGGAAGAGGGGAAAGCGTGACTTTGAGCTTGTAGCAACTTGTGTGCTCGTTATGTATGTGTGTGTGGGGTAGTTAGGTGCGGACGCTCATTTAAAGTACGATTTCTGTTACTTAGGCCTTATTAGCCGATAGGCTTTATTACCCTCAGGTACCTTACTCTAAGGCGTGGACATTTCACACAGCGCCATCTATTCCCAAAGTAAGCAAAGCTTATACTATGGGAACCAGATAACTGATACAATACTTAGATACTTTTTTTTGTAAACACATATATAGACTACAATACAACACCTAGACGCAAAACAAACACCTATGTTTATCACACAAATGTTTATCCTGAGTGGGAATCGAACCCACAACCTATAGTTCAGATGGCAGAGCTACTACCAACTGAGCTAACAGGCCAGTCATATAGGACAGTTGGTCTCTACCAAACTTTACAGCGTCACCGGGCGGAAACAGGCACTTAAGGCACCGAGCCGTCAAAAGTGAGAGGCAACTCCCACCAGCTCAAGGGCACCACTGGGGTGCGAGCATCAGCTTGGGCCGTTGCTGAGATTAATGGATCAAAAAGACTACTTCCACTGGAAGAGTGAACCCTATGGAAAACCATAACCATACTTAACAAGACCACATAATAGTGCAAGACGAAATTATGAATAAGTATTGGAATTAGAAACTCGTCTTTCCCTTATGACTTGTTCTGCTGCCGTTGGAACTTAGCCAGTATATTAAGGAACAGCGGGAGCTGACAACACTATACCCATTACACGCGTTTCTGCAGACTGTGGGTTTCCAGTTGTAGAATAAAATTTAATCAGAGAGAATTCACGCAAGTAATAACTTTTGTTTATAACAGAATCCTTAAAACAACCAATAAAAAAAACTTTCATTTGATGATGATAATTTAAACAACACACATGCTTTTAAATGGAGTAGGTAAAAAAATTAGGTGCAAATATAATTCATAATTATATTTTTTGTGATGTCTCATGAGTGGGCTAAGATCTGAGATGGTAGTAAAGGGAAGCTAAAGGTAATATAAATTAATTTATTTTTATCTATTATCTCTAAAATCGACTGACAAAACAAACTATCTTCATTAAAGCTTTCGTAGGTACGTTAACGTTATTAAACTTGAATGATGATTCTGTGATAAGATTAGGTTAAAAGAGAATAAATAATTTAAATACTAAACTGATATACCTATTTACCATTATTGGAAAATAGATAGAGTAAATATTAATATGACCGACGCACTGATAAACCTCCTGTACATAATAATGTGGGCGGGTACGGCGGTTCATGGTTCAAAATTTTCAACCTAGTTAACCGAATCAAATAAACTGTGTAAATTGCATGAATATGATGTCTAAAAAGGCAAACTAGCAAAAGGACGTCCTGCAAAAACACAATTTGACATAACTTCCCTAACGTTAGAGACCACACAAGAGCCGCAACAAAATACTGTGCGTCTGCCCTTTTGTATGATGTTGACACTTATTGCACATTTTGTGTGCAGCAAACGACACGAGGCCTATGCCGGAAGGTAACAATACGAAATTGTTGTACACTGTCTGAAACTGGAACCAACATGGGCAGAGATCGCTGTATGTATATGACATTTAATTTTGACGGACATTTTGAGTTCTATGAAACAAAAGGTTTCATGTAAGTAACTACTTTGGATTTATATTATAAAGTCAAAACTTATGCTTTAACTATTATGATTTTTTATGCGCGAACTTTGCGCGATAATAGTACGTTTAAACAGTATTACTTTGGGTTTGTTATCTTCCATAGTTTTTAATTGTCTGGAAATTCCGTTTATCCTTATATTTTATTCGTATATAGCACACCAAGTTTGATAACTGGTTTTCAAATAGGAAAAATATTTATCTACTGTTAGATTACCGGGTTATCTATTAAGATTTACCTTACCTTCCAAAAAACCAATTTGATGACTGGTTAGAATAAGAAAAAAAAACTAAATATTGGGTTACCAGATTATCTTTCTGTCTTAAAAACAGATTGTTTTGCATAAGGATCTAAAGCAGGCTTTTAACATCAGGCGAACGACCTCGTCACGTCATTCGTTTAGATAAACGGAGAAAGTTATATGCTTGATGATTAGGTAATCAAATCAATGGCTTGAAAAACACTGCAGATGTTATTGTTTAAAGATCAATTTTAAAATGACAATCGCCACTTCGCCAGCCTTATCTTAGGCTGTCATGTAGGTAGCTCAAAGAACTGAGCACTGTTGATCACAGAGAAGCTTTTGAATAGGGTTTTTGGGAAGCAAGGTATAAAATATGGAGCATTGAATGTCCACCACAGTACGAGATGGAACGATGATTGTAAAGAGTCGTCGCTTCACATGTTGCAGGGCAACCTCTACCACTTTTGCTAATTCTCGGTCTTCAGCTCCACTACAAAATGCTCTCATTCTCATTTTAAGTTAACTCGTCTCGTGGGGTTTTGTGTTATATTTTATAAGTTTATTTTATGTATTTTAATATCTTATTCAAGCGCGATGGTTCTACTTGCGACGAATTATTTAAGGAGTCACATTACATTACTTTACTAGGATCCTTTGAATTCAACAGAGATCCGAATGAAAGCGCCTTAGATTACGTTTAAGTAAACTGAAACCTAGCGAATATTTTAACTGGACAATGTCCTACTGAGAGAGCAGCTAATTATTCTAAGTAGATATCGAATAATACCTTTAAATCCATAGAAGTAGTTTCTTTTCAAATGAAAGAGTATGAATATAATGTGCAATTATTTTTTGATTAGGAGATTTGTTTAACGAAAAATATAAATAACTTTATACGTAGTTTTATTCTATTCTATCCCACTTTAATTCAAAATAGAGCCTTCTCCTCGGGTTCCTGTATTTGCACAAATAACCATTCTATAAACAAAATCGTAACAGAATGTAAATCTTCGTATAGATACATACACATATTTAAAAATTATATAAAATGAATGCTACTTTCAGAGCTTAAATAACAATTTTTAGTTACAGAGGATGAATTAATTGACTTTTAGAAAATAGATAACAAAAGTTTTATTATATTAAAAAAATCCCTCGATGTATCAGTTTTAGTTCCAAAAGAAATTACCCGAAACAGTGGGTCTGTATGTCAGTATGTCGAAAAGGTAGTGTTTACACATGCTGGTTGACATCAGTTGACATAACATTAATGTAAACTGTGACAACTGTCAACTGTCGCTTCAAGGAATCTGTGGGTAGCGCGATTGTGTTACACCTTTTATTACATGCAGGAGGAGCCATGAATATGGCGTTTTTTTTTTCGCGCAATATTTTCTCTAGAAATCAACATTTTACGGTCAAAAAAGGGGGATTTTTCTGCTCACATGAAAGGTTTTTTTTCCAAGTTAGGAGGAATTCTTAATATTATGGCAGTTCAAAAATTTTGTCGATAAGATATTGCAAGGAATTTGCTTCTAAAATTGAGGTATAGGGAATATTGCAATAGAAATGAGTGAAAAGTTTCATTTCTACGCATTTTGTTAAAATTGTTTACATGTCCTACCCTACATGTTAGGCAATGCTCTATATTTATTCAGGTTAACCAGGTCAGCAACTAATGAGCAATTTATTTTACGTCAGCAGTTACATTGTAATATAGTAAACAACGTTCTTAAATTAATATAAATATAATGAAATATAGTGTAAAAAAGATAGAATAGAGCAAAAGTGGATTGTGTTGTGGTTTGTGTGTGGTTGTGATATATCTATGTCCGTTTGTTAACTTTACATAATGTCCACACCGTCTCTAACAAACATTTTGAGGTAAGAGAAAGATACTTTGTTTGAACACTGGAGAGGAAAATAGAGGATACTTTTATAGATTATGAAATCACTATTGTTTTTTAAGCTTATTTTTTCAGGGTCAAATCATAGAGTCAATATAATATTTAAGTCACCGAAACGGAAACCGCAAGACCCAGCGCCCGGAACCGGAAGACGCAGCGTAGGCCTGCCCCCCGCTAGGTGGACCGACGACCTGGTCGTAGCCGCGGGGGGCCGATGGATGCAGGAGGCGACCAGCCGCTCAAAGTGGCGCTCTTTGGGGGAGGCCTATGTTCAGCAGTGGACGTCTTCAGGCTGATGATGATGATGATGATGATGATGAATATTTAAGTATCAAGAATTTATTATTCAATCTGGTATGTATAATAAATAATATTTACAGACAATTTGTTTAGATAGGTTCTCACCAAAAGTCGCTACCGCTTCGTCTCACGCCAAACTGAACACCACAATCACAAAAGCAGTAATTTAATGGCCCCACTTATAAAGATGCTCTACACACTTACCCACCACAACGCCAAAAGCTAAGTACGGCGTGTCAAGGCTATTGGGTTACCGCTCTTACTGTAATTTATCGTTTTATGATGTTAGATAACAAGTGTGTACAGGGTTTAATGAAATTAACATGTTTTTGGGACATTTTTATGGTGGATTGGATGTCAAGGTAGCTTTTATTGCTGGGAACTGGAGTAAGTGTAAACTTGGCTTAAAAATATTTGAATATAGGTTAGGTTTGGCTTCGCGCGACCGCATCTCACCTTACCAAGCGGAATAGATCTCATAGTGGGATCGAGATCTGCATACTGCCACCCCCCGTGGCATCGGCGTTTTCCCCCACAAAAAAATGGTTCATCTTTTTCCTTTACGATACAACTAGTTATTGTATGCTAGAACAGAAAATCTGATACGTCCCGTACGGAATGCAACAATCACTTTTCGTCAATAAAATAATAACCATTGTATAATATTTTAGTATAATATGACATAATAATAAAGTCAAAGAATGGGAGAAGCCTTGGCTTCTGAAATACAGTGTTCTCACTAGTTCGGGAGTCTTTGGACTCAATAAGATGTATAAACCCTTTTATGTCAATAAATGATTATTTGATTTGATTTATTTGATTGTAGGTAGTCCATAGGTACTTAATAGGTTGTATAGATTAGGCATTTTTCTGATTTCGACTATGAAAACCATCATTTTTGAATTATGTTCGTGAACATATGGCCAAGTGATGCGACTTGCGATAGTATAATGATGGGTCCCAGATGAAGGACTACGAACAACTATGTCCGTAACCTGATCGGAGTAGGTAACTTCAACGGAAAGACGTTTAACCTGAAGTTAAAATCTGTGCGCCAAGAACTTAGGTAAATGCTTGTCTTAGTTAAGAACTACAATAAGAAATACACAACTGACATCCAGTAGCATCAGCATTGTATCATCGAACTCTTCCTTCCGGCCACAAGCTACCTATCATGAGCGGTACCGATTTCAAAACTAACACATGACGGTGTAACACAGGAAAGGTAAGGTAAACAGTGTGGTACTTATCTCACAATGGGCATGCTTACACGCGTGTTAGTGCCCAGTGGTGTGAGAGATGGCGGTCTTACGGAATGATCAATGTTTTTGACTTCTGGATTCAAGCTGAATAAAAATTCGCTATGTATGAACCGCTCGTGCTCTAGATTTTTTTTATGAGAATGAATGACTTGACGTGCTAGGCGTTCACCTGATGTTAAGCGACACGGCCGCCCATAACAGTTGCAGTGCCACTCGGAACTTTAAAATAATAAAGTTTAGTCATCCTGAGACATCACGCAGTCTAGTAATCAGATTACTAGACTGTGAAATCAGTTTAAAAAGTCTCATTTGCCCAGTAATTTTACTAGCTACAATATAGTTGTGGTAGGTAGGTGTGTGTAGGTATATAGTTGTGTTGTAATAACATTTTTAAGCAGCACTAAATTTTGAGGTGGTTGAATACATTGAAAATCTAGTTATTCCATGCTCTAGGTATCTAGGTGCAATTCTGGATGTGGTTTTATAGTTTGTAGTACCTACTACTCTACATAAATTATCAACTATCTGGCTGGATCTCTATAGGTACATATTAAAAAAAAATAAGTTAGTCATGAGTTGTGAATTTAGGATCGTTTGCAAGTACATATACGTAAGTATTTAGTGTACAATAAAGAATTTCGTAATGTATTTGCAGTTTTCAGTTTTCTGCCTTTTACATATTTACACATAGGTACGCGGTAGACCATAGTGAAGTGGTATTAAGAGAACAAGCATAATTGAGATGAACAAAATACCTCACCTAGAATGACCGGTAGGTCCCCTTTACGCTTGTTTGTCTACACACACTTGTGCACATATTAGATTTTGTGAACTCTGTACGTAATGTCGTCAAGGAGAACCGGTGAGAAGGTGCAAACTTGCCTAATGTTGAGAAATAATACCGATACGGGATAGATAGTAAGATAGCTGATGCTAGACAACTAGACAGAGGTTACTTAGGAACATAAAGAATGTTTATCACTGAAGGTGTAATTAGCAGTGGCAATAGCAAGGTGAGGTAATAGATTAGTGTGATGTGAATGCTGAACATAAATGTAGAGTAAAAATGAAGTCTAAAGCTAATCAATATTCAGTAAGGTTAAAATAAAGGACCATTGTGTTGACTGGCTTAGACTTAGATCACAATTTTAGACAATCGAAAATACGCACATAAATTCACAGAACAAATAATAGATATCCCAGACATGACACATCAACTAGCCAGTTTTGTTAATTTTCTCTAAAAAATGCGATACTTCCCAACAGCTTTTTGAGTTAAGTGTTTTCCTTACATAAATATTATCGCCGGCGCCGTAACTTGCAATTCCCAAAACACAGTCATAAATTTCTTCTAAACCTCTAAATCGTACCAAATTACTTGGCTTGGCGCTTGGGGCCTGGGCTATAAGGCTCCTGAGGGGCATCTGCTGATGATGGTTCTTATATTCTCTCTTCATTAGAGGAAAAACATTAAAAGCAAGCGCTTTTACATAAATACAAAAAGTGCAAAGACAGTAATCATATTTTTATACTTAATACCAGAGGAAGGGATACACCAGTCCAATACCAACACGAGTAAGTGGGCCAGTACGGAAATACGCGGAACCGTATAAATCATGGTACATTGACGGCCAGGAATTCTGTGACGATTCTGACGTTCGTCGTCTTGGTGTAGGTTATGCAGTATGCTAGTTGAACATGGAAGAGATTCTACATAGCTGCGTATTTAGTATTGTGTGTAGAGGATACAATGATAATGAGTTTTGTCAGCAGAAAGTAGATCCATGTCTTTATCTTTATAGAAATGTCAGCAATGTCAGCAATATCTCAAACCCGAACAACAGAATGAAATGGATCTAGATCTAGTAAGTGTGTCTACGTTATTTTAGAACCCTGGGGGTGATCTTCGTATTTTTCATTAAAAGAACAATAATAGAGTTATCTTCAAACTATATGAGAACTAAACAATACAGTATGATAAATCTTACTCAAGCGAGCAAATCTAGACTCAGTGATTGTAATAATCGGAAATCCTTCATCTTCAGAGCGTTTAGTTTCGAATCGAGGGATATCACCAATTACAGTGCAGTCAAGGATATACGGAGATTTGTAGGTACCTACCGTCCATTTGAATTGGAACCTCAACAGTCTGTAGCTGGTCTTTCAGACAAAGTTATTGTTACTTACCAACTTTCCATCAGCGAATTTTAAGAAGTCTATAAACTTTCTCATCTCATCTAGCTTACAAAACTACCAAGCATCTATTTCTGGGAAAAGTAATTTCAAACCGAAAAAAAATGATTAGTAAATCAAAGTTAATTGAGCGGCGTTTAGCCCTAAAGAAGATCTCACGCTTACAAATGAGGTGTAAACTGTGAAACATCCGTAAATCCAGCCAAATTACCCAAAGTGTAGAAAGCGATCAGGGTTGTCCAAACAGACAGCCTTTCACTGCCGTAACAAACCTTCTTATTGTGTTAAACAGGGCTACCATTGTGCTTCTACAGGGCTGCCACTGTCAACTGTCAGCGTGGTAGGAAGCCCACGCAAGGGAGTTGACACGCAATTTTGGTCGGAAGGCACGAGAGCCAGCGGTTGTGAAATTAGCTCATTTACGCCTATTTTGATAATGATTACCTACTCTCTTGGACGTGAGAAATAGACTAAATAGAGGAGGCTTAGCCATACCGGGGACTATTTACATACTTTAAAATAAAAAAAAAGACTATGGTGCGTATCATTATCGAATATCATTGATAACATCAACAAAAAAAAACAAATATTTTGTCAGCCAAATAAAATTATCCACTAACTTACATCGAAAGCCAAGATATTATAATGTTTTTCTCACCAATTGCTGACAAGTCTCAAATTGCACATCATGCATGCAAAGTATAAGTAGGTCTGTAGTTGACAGTTGAAGGATCTCAAAACTTACCTGAAACAAAAACCGAAGTGGAGTTAATACAATTAGAACATGATAAAAAGGCTGTTTTAAAATATAATCCTAAAGCGTATTGACATGCCAATTCCAAGTGACAAGTGACAACATGTGTTATTTAGTTTTAAATCGCGCGCTCTCATTACTTGAGCCATATAGTAATTGAATCACCGTCTGCTAACATTGATATATGTCCGCGAGATACGTGAACAGATTTAAGAATTAGCTCTGAAGATTTATGTTCTGCTTCCCATTCTTCATCAGATCAATTCGCTCGATGGTACAATTAGCGATTGGGTCAATCAGCAAGATGGTTCCGTAAACGATTTTGATGAGCTTGTTCGGACTCTTCAAACAAGACCTTCCCCGCAAGAGTATTTTCATTCTATTATTAATTAATGTTTCACTCATTCGGTGTCTTAACAAAAAAGTTTTTTGTTGTAAGTAACATTCTTATTTTGTACAGTTTGCATAGTCGCTCAAAGATAGGGTGTAATAATTAGAGACCCATTTTATCTCTAATTATTCTTAGATATTTCTGCAACCGTGTAAGGAATAATAAATAAATAAATAAATAAGGATTGTAACTAAACCCCCAACCCCTAATTTTTTTAAATGTAAATGAATGACGTGACGAGCTAGTCATTCGCCTGGAGTTAAGCGTCACGGCCGGGTGGCATAACAGATTGCAGTGCCACTCGGCACTCTCAATTAAAATTTCGCGTGAAACTGCGCACTGCGCAAGTCATCCTTAGACATCACACTGTCTAAAAAAGATTTCTAGAGTGTGAAATCAATTCATAAGTCTCATTTGCCCAGTAATTTCACTAGCTACAACGCCCTTCAAACCGGAATACAGTAGTGCACTACTCCTTGGCGGCAGATTAAATGGCAAAGCGGTGGTACCTACCTAGACGCACTTTGCAGAAAAGTCCTACCACCTAGTCCTAGTGGTTGTAGGAGTAAAGAGATTGTCACTTGACACTGTAGCCTAAGAAAAGCATGACCCGGCTAAGGGACCAATGGATGCGGGTTCAGATAAAAATTCAAATCATCTACTAATTATTAAAAGATTTTTTAGGTGTGTCGTCATGAGAAACTGCATGCTAAGTTTTCCTTAAATCACAACTACTTCCGACAAACAGTTCGCATAGCCCCATAGCGAGACCATGCCTTAAGATATTCAAGGAATCAAGAAACCAATAAAAGTTATTGTCCATAGCATCAAAGTATTATCGTGTCGGATGACGGCAGACGGGCGTCAGACGTACCGGTATCGTGTTACCGTGCTTTACATACGATATGTGGTCACGGTCACAATAATTATTGACTGTCGCGGTATGCTGTTGTAGAAAGTATGACAAATCTTATTTATTGGACGTAGGCAAAGAAAAAGCTCTTTTTGTTTTTGGATCGGGAACCTTGAATAGTCAGAGTTAGGTATTAGTACATTATGATATAAGTGTGCAAAGTTGATTATTACACATCGCGAGCGCGTTATGGGAGCCGAGAGTTTAATGATCAATGCACACGCATGTCATACGACGTTTTTTATCACAGTTGCGAGGAAAAAACAGGGTTGTACTGTTAAATGTCATGCTGGCTTCTTATTTTCACGCGGCGTCAGAGAAAAACCGTGTTGATGGCGCGAACAAAATCGACATCGACCAAAACGAAACGAAACGAAAACTGGAACTGGAACGTGAACTGGAACGTGAACTGGAACGTGAACTGGAACGTGAACTGGAACGTGAACTGGAACTTGAACTGGAACGTAAACTGGAACGAAAGAAACGATGAAAATGTACGTATAACTTGCAGTGAGATACAACGTGCGGCAGTGTAAAGTAAAAAGCACGCGTTGGAAATTTCTTGGATTAAATATGATCCTAAAAGCTGCGGGAATAAGAGCCACTTTTCGAGCAACTGTGATGAAAAATAATTTCATGCACCAGTAGTGGGAAAGAGGTTTTTTTCAAACTCACAGAACTCATTGATACGCTTGCTATTATTTTGTCATCACCTCAACACTTTGTAATATGCTTTGAACCACAGACCCAGATTGTTTTCGTTACTCCAATAACATAAATGAGTATATTTTAGGTATTCTAATTTTGAATTGTGCTAAAATAGCCTATTTGCAATACCCGCATTATTTGACTTTAACTGTGTGGTTAAAACCGGCGTTTGACTATTATCTTCACTGATACACAAAGTGCTAGAGTCCAATGTGGTAGCTAAAATACCAGACCAAGGGCAAGAAAGAAAAATGGACCACCGGAGCACATATGCTTGACGAATAATATATCCATTTTTATAGGAATAAGACATCATATTAAATGTACCCTACCTATATAACTTGACTATGTTGTAACGGTGCCAAAACATCTATTCTAAATCGTATCATTCTCATTCAGAAATAGTAGTGTGTATGTATAGATATTATTAAATTATCATAGGAAACATATTGAACTTCATTTAGTATTCATTGCTATTCAATATGACCAATTTCGATGCCTTGCCACCTACATCGCAAAATATAATTTGTATGTTTGTGGTTTTAATTTTTTTTCATAGCACGTTCCATGTTTCGTTTTTTAACGAAATATTTTGAAGTTATAGTACATTAACTGCTTCCGGTGTCTTTACAATAGTGTTAATCCTACCACTAATCTATATCACATAACTTTATCAAAATCCATTCAAATTTTCACCTTCCTGGATTCGTCCATAGCTCATAGGTACCAAACACCAAACATAACAGTAACAGCCGGACATCCCCGGACATACAAAACCACTTTTGCCCAAGCTGAACGCAGACGCTTCGCGCTCACTCGGTCGGCTATAACATACCAAACATAAGATTTTTTTTATCATCTTCTATATGTATCGCCTTTTATAGTTTACAGTTTTACTATAAGTAATAATGATAGAAGACAGGGACAGATATAATTCATTGAACCTTCCATCAAAGTTAAAAAATCCATTGTCATTTTAATTGGTCATGAAATCCAACACTTTGTAGGTAATAGAAATATATGTTTTATGTAACAGCAATTTCATAGTTCAGTATTACACAGTACAGTTATTTTATATGCGATGAAATCTGTATCTTTCTTAGTCTGAAATTAAGTCCATTGTAGAGACGAACGAAGATACACAATATTATGATTATAGTCGAGATATCGAAGGAAAAAATTTAATTTTGAATTAGTGTAATGTAAAATGATACGTAAGTAGGACCCATTTATTTTTATTACAACAAGTCCTAGGAATATGTTTTTGTTTTGGAAATTTGATTACACTATACGAAATTACTGGGCAAATGAGACTTTATGATCTGATCACTCAGTCTAGTAATCTGATTACTAGACTGTGTGATGTCTCAGGATGACGTGCGCAGTGCAGTGCCACGCGAAACTTTATTGTTTTAAAGTTCCGAGTGACACTGCAACTGTTATGGGCGGCCGTGTTGCTTAACATCAGGTGAACGACTAGCTCGTCACGTCATTCAATCGCATAAAAAAAAATTACCTTCAATATGTTGGACGAATACCCAATTAGTGTGACCTAAAAGTAAGTGTTAGTCACCCTCTTGTTATACACATACCTACTCAGTAGCCTACGATCACCAGTTGGCAGTTGCACACTTCAGTTGTCCAATACATTATCTGTGGAATGATGTTGATTGTTAAGCGCATCACTTGAGAACGGTTGGACTGATTTGCCAAAATATAGCGAATCAGGTTTTTATAGAAAAAAATTCTGGGAAAGGAAGTTGCGGAAGCCAAGCCTGTTACTACTTGTGATATATATTTACCATTTCTATGCATAAAAAAACAGTTTTGCGTCGTAAAGTTGCTCTACAGTAAACTACAAAGGTGGTAGAGCAAAAATGAACCGCAACTCTACCTGTCAAACAAACAGGAAAATACTACACCACTATCGTATTGCTGTGAATCTGAGGTGCTATATTCGTAACGACTTGCGAATGAATGACTTATCGTGTGAATGAATTGATGAATGAAAAGCTTGCAATGAGCTATGAATGAAATCGATTGCAACGCAAGCGTATTGTGCATTGAGGATTTGTTCCGGATGCGGAAATCCGAATAATTGTGTTAAAGGCTTTAAAATTGTATTCATAGTACAAACAAACATGTTAGTGTTTTGTTGATGAATCATTTTTCAAATAGATTATTGTTCTTGCGTACCAAGATGGTAATATTAAGTTACATATATGCATCTGCGCCTTTACAGTTGCTTTATTGGTAAACGCCCGCCTAGATTTCTAAAGGTGAAAATTATGATATATCCCCAGATGCAAGGGTTGAAACTCGATGCCACCAGCTTAGAATAATATACCCACCCATTATCAAACCTTTGCGTTCGCACCTTCCTCTTCCGTGAAGGAAATATGCTACGTGAAACTATGAGGCTTTACATTGCGAAAGGACGGTGTCATCCATCAAGCGACAGTGTTTGAGAAATGCGTCTGTCACCTTACTGTCACTATGTGGGTTAACACAGTCCATCAACATCAGATTGAAATATTAGGGCTACCACCTTAACCTTACCAAATGGTATTTACAAAAAAATAGGTAATTTAAATACGCTTAAAGGTTACCTAAATAAAGTTTTATTAGTAAGTACACTCAAAAATTTTTACTTATAATCCGTTAATGCATATTTGCAACACAATCAAATAAAGTTAATTTTACTGCATTTTTTTACAGAAAAAATATAAACAAGCTATATAAATAGTTAATTAACTATCAAGAAGCATTCCTCGAGTTGACTTGAAAAGCGGTATTTCATTTTAATTTCACACAGATGAAATCCAGAATATGACAAATCGCCTCCAAGACCGTTGATTGTTGTCTCACCCAGACCACTATCATCTCACTAATGACTCGTAATATATCATCACTCTAAACTGGTATGGTATCTTTATCACAACAATCGTAGGTTGCTGTTATTTATACACCAGCATTCGGGCAGTCGACGGTGCCATAAATAAATACACTGCAGTTTTGTAACAATCCACTTTGATGATTTATTTGTAGTGTTTATTTCATTTAGACGATTTATTTCTGTAGGTAGGTATGTTAAAGCTTGTTTAAATAACTACGGATATATGTATAGGTACCAGTAGACACCTGTAAGAACAGTATCAGTATTTAGGTGAACCGACGACGGTCTCAGTGCTCTCAGGCCTATATGAGCAGTGAACGTCTTCCGACTGATGATGATGACGATGATGAAGGGTAGTAACAAAACAATACAATTCTTAGAGGTATTTATTATACGATATTTTTTTGTAATAGAAATATGTTATTGAATATATATGTATTAGGTGCCTATATTGTTATTATTCAATATATTAATCTATTCATATGAAAAAGAAGGTAAGCAACTATTACCTAGTACTATACTAGGTATTATTATTATATATCGCACAAGTTCCAGCATGTCGACATATTCAATGATAGGCTAGCAAAAATTATCTGCGTGTTTAAGTTATTTTATACGCATTGTTTAAGATAGGTAGCGTTTTGGTGTTTAACTGTGAGCTTACTATCGTTTTTATAAATAAATAAATAAATAAATAAATAAATATCATATATAGGTATCATACATAACTGTAAAAAAAATTGTTATGGGCGGCCGTGACGCTTAACATCAGGTCTAATTCGTTACGTCATTCATTTGCAACTGCAGCGGCTTTTATTCATCTCAGTAGATAAAAAATGTGATAAAACGGAGACATCAATAAATCTAACATTTTATAGAGATCGACATGAGCGTCCAATATTAAAACAGGTGACACTTCAACTAGTTTGTGACAACCCTGGGTGCGCGGGAGTTGAATCAGAGGATTATCTCTAATAAACATAGATAAGGTGATGGATATGCCTTATATAGGGCAAGTTATGGTTGCAGGCTAAAAGGTTCGGGAAACCTTGTTTTTGAAATGTGTTTCGAAGCCGATTTAGTTAGCAGTTACCTTATTCAGTGATTGGCCGCATATTAAATCAAAATCATCTGATTTATTACTTTGACGGAAACAAATAAGATATTGAAAGCTAAAGCGATAATAAAGATAGATGGATATAAATTAAGGAGTTTCATTTTGCTAAAGTGTTAACGTTAACTGTAGAAGGAAATCGCAACCAGCGTAATCGTAATAGGTAGGTAATTTTGGTAAGTACATAAACAAGGATTTTGTCATTTGATATACCTACTAAGGGTTTTTGAACAGCAGTTATGGTAACCAGTGGTTAAAAATTCTAACAAATTTTGAATATTAGTTAAATTTTATTACTACGGATCAAAAATTAACCCAGCACTCTTGGTTACCACAGTTGAATATCAACCAGGCTCAGAAGTGTGCGACAAGGACAGCTAACAGCAATAAACAAGGTTTGATGTTTTTTCTAAGCAAGGTGTCATCCATTAATGATTTATGATCTATGACTAGCATTTAGGGTAGAATAGAATAGTTAGACCCGACTTATTAGACAAATGACTTAGATAAAATTTAAAGCTATAAAATAGATTTCATTAGGAATTTCTTTTATTAGTCTTATCTTTCGGTTTTCTTCTCGGTGCAAGATTCGCACTATTTCCAAAATTATTTTGTTGACAATAATGTCAATTCAAACTAAACCTTCTCACGATGAAAGCAAAGTTTAGTTTCATTCATAAGGTGCGACCACCCAAGTATTTCGCGGGCTGTCGGCTTTGCACCTAGCTGATAACATTGCTGATAAGCGTTATCTCTGTAGCACCAATTCGATAGTTTCGCGACCACGTGGTAGTGTGTGTAATTTGAATATAGGTATACATTCTAGATTTATACTGTCTTATGTAATAATTAATAACTATAAATAGATATCCGAGTGCCCGACGTCCAGTCGGCCGTCGTAGGTACCGCTGGCTTAACAAATTCACGAAGGACTTGCGCGAGCTCCAGGTGGTAAGATGGCAGGAGATGGCGCAGGACAGACCGAAGTCGCGTCTTTTATTAACGGAGGCCAAGACCAACTTTGGGTCGTTGCGCCATCCTAGTTAGTTAGTTATGTAATACCTATACTGTGATAACAACAGTTCTTATAAACAAAATAGAATTTTGAAACGAGTCGCACCATATCGTGCCGTATCCTACTTGTAGCCATAAAAACAACAGAAATAGCATTAAATAGCAGCAAGAAGGTTTTCTATAGATGAAAAAATGATCAATGGATCATTTTATCATCTATAGAAAACCTTGTTTTACTCAAGTTTGCATAAATTGAATGTTCACGCCATCACAAATAAACCATTAAAATAGCAATAAAAATATAACTAAATCTAATTTAGAACGCTAGTTTTTATGGCAGGCATAGAGAACGCAGCCCGTGTAGGTATTCTATTTGTGTTAAAATTTTCTATTAGTTTCTAACAATAGCTTTTTATGGTTAGTAGTCAAGACCATTCTTAGAATGATATGGATAATACTATTTCTAAATGAATTTTGGTTTACCGAGCCCTACTAATTCTAAAGGCATGAAGGTAAATCAAAATTATTTATACTATAATTATATTATACTACGCAATGCATTGTAGTAATATAGCTTTCTATAGCACAGCTATAAACTAAGGTAAGACTTCGTCGTTCAGTTTGGCGAGTTAGGAAACCGCACTTTTCTTACAATTGCATGTGTGTTTTAACCCAATTAACCTCATGTTAGCTGTACAAAAGTTTCGTCACATTAGGTACTAGCTGACCCGCCCCGGCTTCGCACGGGTTAATTAGTTTTACGCCTTATCTCAGTCTAAAAGAAGAGAAAAGAAAGAGGGAAAAAGATAAGGGAAAAGGATGCATGGAAGGTGAAAGGTGAAAGGAGGCAGTGCCAGTTAACTTTTTTTACTATAAACGCCACAGATTATAGAATTAAAAATACCTAATTATATCAACAGTCTACAGAGATCTTAATGTACCTCTTATCGATTCACATATACAGAGACCGTTTCGTTGACGGATTGTAATTACTCTGCCCACCCCGCGTCTGATGGTAATGCATTTATGATTGGCTGATGGATCCTTCCGGTTAGACCTCCTAGGTTTTCTATTAAAGGTTAGACTTCAGTATTTGTTGATGAAGGTCTACGGCTAATAGATTTTTTAAGCCTTTTATGATAGTGTTTGCGTAGGTACTATTATTATAAATCTGTTTTATTTTATTTAAAAAATTATGATTGCCATTTTCTAAGGGGTATAATTATGTAGGTATAACAGGTAGGTACATCAGTAAGACAGATAGGTATCTGGCATCTGCATAATTATGATTTCTATACGGGATACTTCCCAGGTCATTCCTCGGGTCAGCTTGCCTGCAGAATGTTTCAATTTTATACCGGCTATAAAATTCTTTGGCTTTCGATACATTATAGATTCATTATAATACAACATTTTTTTTACGGGCAATGTGCCTTTATTCTTTAAACTACTACAGTTTGTTACAGTATTTTAAATCAAATATACCTACTATAGATACACAGTCTCTATGAAAATCAAACCTCAAAAGTGTCCCCACGCCAATGCTCACTTATACAGATTATACCGCTGAAGCTAATATAAAATAGTCCACAAGCGGTTGCTTCATTTTAATAATGAACCATAAAACCCTGCAATAGCCTGTAAAACAATAATATATGTGAGTTAGATCCCTTTCATTAGGCGTGGTCACACGCGACTGAGAGGAAAAAGGCATATGCCTTGTTGAAACGGTGACGTTTTCGAGGCGGCGATCCTGTATCTACACTATATTTCATCTATTTCAGCTAAGTATGTAAGTACTAAATACTACTAGCCCACTACCTACTACAAAGAACATTTGGACTGTATACTAGCAGCGATGGCTACTAATGATACAAAATGGATGGAAACAAAAAAAACAAACCCTTTTATAAACTACACTTTCAAGTGTCTTACACGCTTTGATAATACTTACCTATACGAGAGAAATGCATGATTGTAAATAGAAATTTTGTTTGCCTGCGTTAATTATCTAAAGGTTGCATGTACGGAACCATGTTGCGGGACGGTTACATGGCGGGATCAGCTAGACCAGGGCTGTCGAGACAACGGCCCGCGGGCCGTATGCGGCCCGCGGCTTGCTTTCATGCGGCCCGCGAAGCATGTATAGCTTTGGACATAAATAGTTTGGATCATAGAATTCGTTGTCAAAACATATAATCAATCTTTGGTATAATTTATTTATTTTTATTCTTGTAACATTCCGTTCGCATGACCTGATTTAAAAGTGAAGCTATCTTTTACTATTATTGGAGAATACTTCGCACCTATTTCGCTTTACAGAAAGAAATTCCCATATTTCTTAAAAATGATATAAAATCTGATACAACTGATATAGAAACTAAAATGCAAGATCCTGAATTTCTTGCTGATCTTGCGTTTTTAACTGATAATTATGACACAACATTTGAACGAATTAAATTTGGAAATTACAAGGCAAACAACACAATATAGCCAACTTGTATGGATATGTGAATGTGTTCAAAAATAAACTGAGATTATTCAAAACGTCACTGCAAAAAAAATGATTTTTCTTTTTTTTCCGAGTAGCAAAGAACATTATACCGAAATGGGAAATTTTGAAGGATGCAACTTTTCTGACAACCTGAAGTACATCGACGAGGTAATTTTTGAATTTGAGCAGCGTTTTGCAGATTTCAAGGAATTGGAGAGCGATTTGTCTCTTTTTACGCATCCATTAACAATTCAAATCCAAAGCGTAATTGCTGAATACTAGTTGGAATTATATGACGTACAGTCAAATCTCTTTTACAAGGGTAGAACAGAAACTGGAATGGGTTTTTTTTTAATCCTTGGCGATCGTTTTCCCAAACTAACAAATTTTGGCTTGAAAATGATATCAATGATGGGCAGCACTTATTTAAAAAATATTTATTTGTAAATATTGTTTTGTAATTTGTTTGTAAATATTTGTTTGTAAATATTTATTTGTAAAAGTGCGTATTCAACAATGAACTTTATAAAATCTAAGTATGATCTATACTCTATCTTCACTGTCAGATAACTCACTTCTTCATGCAATGCGTCTGGCTATAACGAATGTCGACGTTGATATCGATTTGATTGTAAAAGATAAATTAACGAAGAATCAATAAACGTATAAAGAAATGATTACCATGTATTTTTTTACTTGAAAACTGAAAATATTTTTTTCTGCGGCCCTCCAGCTTTTGTAGTAAATTTAATTAGCCCGCGAAGGTTTGTAGTTTGGACAGTCCTGAGCTAGACTAAATGGACAAGAACTAGGCAACTCAACTATCGCAGATTCATACTACCTCTACCTCCAATTATTTCTGCAACGTAACATAATCACCTATTTTACGAAAATCTTTTAGTAGGCTAGTGTAGGTAGGTATATATCGAGGGCGTAGTGGGGAAATTAGATAACTAACACTTTTTGCGAAATCGACTTTTTGGCATGACGATAAAGCCCAAATCACGACGCATCTTTTGGTCTTACCCTAGTTTGAATATATTATTCCGTGCCAAAATTATTCCAAAAAAGGTATTTTTGTAACAGAAATGAACCTTCAATAATAGCTGCAAAACTTGAGAGGAAGAAGTGAATAACTGACCAAATAATGTATAATTTCACAGTATCACCATTTTGTCGTCACATAAAATGTATAAAGCTTGTAATTCAGTTTTACCTCATAACCTAATCCATTTTTGCCTCAATGAGGCCAAAATGGATTAGGTTTTCCAGATTTTTAAAAAATTATGTAAAGAGCTGCGGCATCCATGATGAACTAAAAAGTTGTATACTGAGCCATTACATAACATATAAAAACGCCCACATAATTTTGCTCTTACAAAAAATTTGATTGCTATTTTGTCGAAAAAAAAAACACTAAATCGTTGTTTTCTCGCGATAATGGTTTTGTTAGTAATCAAATTTCCCCACTACACCCTTGATATACTCTATAGACATTTATTTTATCGGTATTTTATTTTTACAGGTTTTGGTTTTATAAAGTACGTACTGATTTTTTTTCTTATATTTTGGCGCTACACATAGTCTATTTAGCCAGTGTCTAGTATTGTAATTTTTCATCATGTTATAGAATATTTCACGTAAAATCAAGTCTTAGTCACAGTCCGGGATGTAGTAGAAGCTCCTATGGAATTTTAGAAGCAACACGAAAAACCACAGTATATCACTTGCCCACACAATGCTCGTAACTCAGCATAAAACGCCACCAATTTAGACATTGACACTGGAAAAAGCACATGTTTGCAAAAATACCTACTACAATGCAATGATGTAAACTTTCCGCGTTCGCGCCAAAAAGCCACGTACTGATTTGAACAAAAAATCGCGTAGTATTTGCCAACATAAGTTCACAAAAAAACATACGATTAGAGAAGGAGAACCGTCTTCTTACTAAAGATTTATGATTCCTAGTAGGGTCGTCTGCTTAGTGTAATCAACAGATTAATTGTAAAGTAAAGGAAAAGTAGTGTAGGTTAACATTGCCCCGAAACTGTCCTATTGGCCCGTAACCTAAGTTTAAAATGAAATGAGCTTTCCGCAGTCATCAGTAATTTGCACATAGCAACTATGGCTTAACGGAAGAGCGTCTCCCCGAAGAGTTGGCAGACGCAGATTCAAAAGCTGCCCTTTGATTATTTTTTTTAAAAGTGCCTTTAGTCTTTAAACTAATGCAATGCATTCTTTTCATGATTTGTATGGATTTTTTCCGAATGAGTCTCGCGTGTGCGTTTTGTCCTCAACCACGTTGACATGACAGCCATTAACTTAATAAAATTTATATGTTTACTAAGAATACAAAATACGTCCATGAAATTATCTCATTGGTGTGAAGATGACTTATAAGATTGCCATATTTTTTTACATTTATAGCTTTTCCTTCTAACGTTGACTATCTAAAGTAGTCATAACTTAGCATAAAATAACTGTAACTGCCTTTGGGTTAGCATAATTTTTTATGTATAAGCCATGAATTAGGTAGTTTGCCTTATAAATACATTGACATTAATTGTAATGTTAGGGGTTCTCCAAAAAAGGATTTATTGTATGAAATAATATTATATTATTAATTACAATAATGCTTATTTTATTAGTATACATACGAACTACTAAAGCATTTGAAATTATACTACGTATATCTATGTACACTAAGCCTAAGAAAACAAAATAAGTGAGTAATAAAAAGTTATAAATAAAAAACAGAATTTAGGTCACTATCTGCGGGTAGCGTGCCCAAAAAGCTGGCGACATTCCCTCGTTGAATTGCCAGGCTAATTCGTTGGCCGAGGTATGTGCCAGCCCTTTGGTCACGCGTCAGCTCGACTAAACGTCTGGACAGCTCCCTGACTAGAAGTCGTGCCTGTGGGCCCCAGGGACCCATTGTCTCAACCCCAAACGGAACAAATATGTAACCCTCACCTAGGGATTCATATTTCCTCCGTTTGAGGTTTTCTGCAAAATAAACATTATTGTAATTAATTATTGTATTATGTATACGAATTATACACATTCCTTTTTATACATTGCCTGCCTATACCTAACTTATTTATCTCACCTTCATTCTGAAAGGCTGAAGCTATACACGTTGTGTACATTTGTGTATTAGTAAGTATACGTTGGCCATGTGGTCCCGGTTTGGGAATGGTACAACCCCATCTCTTCCCATGGGTGCCGTAAGAGCCGACAAAGGGAATGAGCAGCAGCATTCTCCTCAGTAGGTACATTATAATCTTCTGCGATCATCGAGCCCTATCGCGGTCTATGTTCAGCAGTGGTCGTCTTCCGGCTGATGAAGTGAAGTATACGTTGCGGACACTAATAAAATACAATAGCTGATGCCTACGGCTTCCCACGCGTGGACTATCTATAAAAAGTATCCTATGCCCTTCTCTAGGGTTCAAATCATCTTACTAAGTTATTCAGCAGTAAAAAGACAACAAACAGAGTACAAACACAATAATTATATTTTTTACCCACTTATAGAATACTTTTAAAAAACTTTTGTTATTCAAACTCGATGCGCTGAGATTTTCTTTTGCACTTGTCCATCGTAAATATAATACTATACTTATGTATAGGTATTCGCTTTGCAGTTGATGTATGAGCTGGCTAAGATTTTAATAATTCTTAGTTATCATCAACAGCCTGAAGACGTCCACTGCTGAACATGGGCCTCCCCCAGAGAGCGTCATTTTGAGCGGCTGCTCGCCTCCTGCATCTATCGGCTTGCTGGATTGGGTTCTTAGTAAGTAGTAAGTACTAATTTACTAAGTTTAGTTGGGGAAATCCGTACTTATCTGAAACTTTGCACGAACTAAATTATCGATATCATTAAGAATTTGCCTATTCAGCCATTGTGGGCAGTCTACCCTTGATATAGGGTAAGGTAGGGTAATATATTACCCTACCCTATGTTAAGACCAATATCATAATGCTCTCCCTAAATTCTTCCATCGTAAAACCCGGTAGTCGGTAATAGCCCATTCATTAAAACAATTTATGTAACCAATAAATATAGAGCAGCGTGATGTCTGTTTTACATTTTTATTTGGCTTTTAATTACTAAGATGGATTACAAGGAGAAAGGATTTATTGGGAGTGTAAACATTCCTTTCATTTATTTTATAACAAACACGCGGTAGCGTTTAAACAAAAACCAGAAAACAAAGGTTCTCAACCAGTGGTGACTTATGGCACTGAGACGTGGGCTCTTACTGTTGGCCTCGTTAATAAGCCGACATAGCTTTCGAAATAAGCAAATTGAAATGGCAATGTGCAGGCCATATCGCTCGCAAAACCAACAACCGATGGGAAAGAAACGTTCTAAAGTGGCGGCCACGAACCGGAAGACGCAGCATAGGCTGGCACCCACTAGGTGGTGGACCGACGACCTGTGATTAGAACCGCAAGGAACCGTTAAATTGTTGTTAAAGCTGGTCAAAGTGGCGCTCTAATGGGGTGGTTTATGTTCGCCAGTGGATGTCTTGCAGCTGATGATGAAAGTAGCGTTTGACCACATGTAATCTGATGTTAAATGATAATTTTATGCTCAAACATGCATGGTACCTGGAATGAGAACTAATGAAGTAAGTTTGGGAAATGTGAAGCTGCCGGAACATGCACACGAGTGAAATAGACGTACCTATATAAGTAAGTTATGTTATGGAGGAGTCGGATGACCGCTAAACGAGACCCTAGTTTTCTAAAATCAGTGTCCCGTTGATCGAGGCTTTTTACCTATAACTCACAAAATAACTCAAAACAGTTCAATGCCTTTTTACAAAGTGGTGGAACTGAACTATAATAAAACTTTGGTTTTAAGTGTTAAACGTCAGAACATGCAAACGGCGACCGCGATTTGCATAAATGCTACAGATGTGACTGTATAAATAACTATAGTACTTAATGCTTTTCTTTGCGTAGGTAAGTATAATAATATTAATAAGTATAATAATAGTATAATAATAATATAATAATATTATCGCATGTTCGATATTTTAAATAATTAGGTTTATAAATCTAAAAAAAAGGAAAAAAGAGATTAGGATAAAAGAGATTAAGTACTCACGTATCACTATTTGCTAAAAAAATGCACTAACCTACATTTCTTATCGAGAAATTGCTTTCAGAGATTCGATTTATTTCCTGGCACATGAATGAAAATAATCCTACGTATTATATATGCTACTTGTACCTTAGTATTTACCTGTCTGCATCGCTATCACTATAGAAACTATACTCAGATGACACGTATACTTTTATTTACCTACATAAGTTCGTGCTATAAATAATTTTGCCGTAAACGGGTGCTGGCGAGGGTGGCACAGCGGTGACCCTTGCGACTTTCAAGTTGACGCATCCTGTCCGGGTCCTGCACCTGACTTTTCAAGTTATGTGCGGTATTTGCTCTCGGTTTTATAACGGTGAAGTAAAACATCGTGAGGAAACCGGCATGCTCAAAAATCAACCGTTGAAGAAACACAAATTAGTGACCATCCACCAACCACCACCCTGCACTTGGCCAGCATGGTAGATTACGGCCTGCACTCTATCCATGTGAGAGAAAGCCCGTGTTGCAGCAGTAGGAACGTATTGTGCAGATATCGTGACTTTTTTTTAAATGTAAGCAGATTGTAGTATCACTCGGAACTCTAAATTATTATAGTTTTGCATGACACTGCACTGCGCACATCATCCTGTGACATCACACAATTACTAGACTGTGTGATCAGATCATAACGTCTCATTTGCCTAGTAATTTCACTAGCTACAATGCCCTTCAAACCGGAACACAGTAGTGCTTGCACACTACTACTTAGCGGCAGAATAACTGCCAAAGCGGTGGTATCTACTTAGACGAACTTTGCAGAAAAGTCTTACTACCTAGTAACTTAATAATTAATATATTGGAATATTTAAATGTCTTCAGATCGCAAGCAAAGAGATAATATACATACTAGAGGTATTTGATCGCAAGTGTAGTATTAGGTATAGGTAAGGTACCTACCTAATGGAATCTGTGTAGAACGAATCTTGTTGTGACTTGTATAATGTTACATCATTTGATCATCCTTGTAGGTCATACAATATTACTTGAAAATTTATGCATAAGTTTATTACAATTAATTGCGTTAAATCGTAAAGATGTCCTATAAATTAATTCGAAATCATCAAGCTACTAACGTAGAAGTTTTAATTATGTAGGTATTAATAAATAAGAGTTTATAGTGACAAATAATACTTATTACACCATGACACGTCCAGCATACCGTTACAACAATATTGCGTTTATAATCGAGATAATATCTTTAATAACATGCTAATTACGATATAATTTGTAACCAGTATGGGTACCTACTCTCCATCTATCTAGGACTCTCTGATATTCTGTATGCTCACTATCAAGCATTAAACACACAAGAGCGTAATTTACATACATTGTTTTTTGTAAATGTAAACATGTAAATGAATGACGTGACGAGGTAGTCGTTCGCCTGATGTTAAGCGTCACGGCTGCCCATAACAGATTGAAGTATCACGCGGAACTCTAAATTAATATAGTTTTGCGTGCCATTTCACTGCGCACCTTATCTTGAGACTTCACAGAGTCTAGTAATAAGATTACTAGACAGTGTGATCAGATCATATAAAGTCTCATTTGCCCAATAATTTCACTAGCTACAATGTCTTGCAAACCGGAACACAGTAGTGCTTACACACTAATGCTTGGCGGCAGAATAACTGGCAAAATGGTGGTACCTACCTAGACGAAATTTGCAGAAAAGTTCTACCACCTAGTTTTAAATGTTAATTATCTGCCTGCTGGGTTAGCATGGATGGTAGACAAAATTGTCTTTCCCCGTTTTACGTCACTTTCTTCATACTTGCTTGGAGTAAAACAGGGGAAAGACAGTTTTATCTACCGGCCGTGCTAACCCAGCAGGCAGATAATTAACATTTAAAACTAGGTGGTAGAACTTTTCTGCAAATTATGGTTATGGTATTATTTAACAAAATAACTTTACCTACCCTTGCTAAAGTTAACTTGTTTATATTATTAAAAATAGGGTACCTACTATCCTTAGTCCATACTGTTATACATGTGTAGTAATGGTTTCTTAGAATGGCAAACTAATTTATCAGTAAAGCATCTTTTAATTATGTAGATAAATATAATATATAATTTATCATCGCTATTCGCTAAATACCGCTACCGTCAATGTTAATAGAGGCGCGGCTATAACCTACCTAATTGCATATTTATAATATTTGCACTATATAATATTTTGGCACGAGACCTGTTAACAAAGTACCTAAATAAAAATACAACACTTATTACATCATAGTTTAGACACGATTGTAGTTTAGGATCTTTATACAGGATGGTGTTCAAATATCCGATGAAGTAGGTGTAGTTTAATAAAATAGTCATTTTACTACAGAACACTTTTGCCTTGACATAAACTTTTTATCATTCGCCGTCATTGACGCGGAAAACGTGTATAAAATTACACATTCTATAATGGTTGCTAGCGTTGGACCGCTATCTCGCTTGTTGCTGAGTGATGATGATGATGAAAATTTGCATGTTTATTGATAAATCATGATAAAACACCTAAAACTTCAGCTAAGTAGGTACCTACTTTTAATAAAATTTGAGCTCCCATTTTAATGAAATGTTAGATAATTATATGAAACTGTCTGTATTGACTTTGACAGAGAAAAGGTTAAATTTTTAACCTCTACTATTCCCTCATCAAAGACTTTGGCTCGCACTTTCAATCATATTAGTATGAAATGTCACTTGACCAAATTCACTGGTATGCTACTTATGTATGTAGTCAAATGGTTTGCGAATTTTACGGTATGGCGTGCAGTCAGTAGGTATTAGCCGTTGACTGGAAGATCATAATACGCGTGCTGTGCTGCTCATTCTTATGGGGCCCGCGCGATATGCAACGTTACTTTCTTGTAGGCTGTGTACCTCCTTCCTACTTACTATTATCCACATATTGCTATGGGGGCATATATATAGATATATCTATATATATGGCCACGCGGACAAAGCAAAACAATTTTTTAATATCATAACTAATCATAAGGCATCGATCTCAATTAGGGTTGTGGGTATGCCCACCTTGCCCACTATAGTAGACCCAAAGTGGGGCAGGCCTATGTTCAGCAGTGGACAGCTTGTCTGACATATTACGTCTGACCAGTGACCACAAGTTTGATGGTAACGCAATCTCAAAAGCTCTCATGATTGATCCTATAAATTATTTATAATAAAATTCCACTGATATCCAACGGGAATGGTAATCTGTAATCCCACTATCTTTATTGTGATGCTTATCACTAACATCGATAGGTTTAAAAAATATGCCACTGTATTCATTACTTTCTTTTTTGTAATGTGCTTACTCATTGTGGTGAAATAGCTTAGTTAAATATATTTAACTCTCTACCGGCAAAACGTCTGATATTTTTATATAGCTATCAATTGCTATAGGTCTGAAACGCAAACACAAAGACCGACATAGGTACGAAATGATTGCGAAAGCATATTACATGAGGGTGGTGTCATAGCCTAACTAGTTGCGCCCCGTGGTTTCACCTGCGGGTAAAAAGTATCTTTTTTTTTTTTTTTTTTTTATGCGATATAATGATGTGACGAGCTATTCGTTCACCTGGTGTTAAGCAACACGGCCGCCCATAACAGTTGCAGTGTCACTCGGAACTTTAAAACAATAAAGTTTCGCGTGACACTGCACTGCACTTATGTGTATATACAAGATACTTTTAATATATATTTGTAAATCCTACTATTGCATTCCAAGCTATTTGCATTCCATATTTCATCAAAATCGGTCCAGTACATAGTTACGGAGATTAATGGTGTGGCTCTACTGATATATATGGTATAGTATATATATTATAACTTGTACTGTTATTTATTCCTGCTATTATATTTCTGCTGTCCTACCGCAAACGATATTCAGTCAATTTTTTATGAAATTAAATACGTAAAAGAGGCTGGCTCTAGGTAGTTTTTGAGAAGATAGGTAGGTATATTTAAATACTTCGAAAGTACTAAGTAGAGTTTTTAATCTATTCTACTCCATTTCACAATATAATTATCATTTCACAACGTCCCATCACTACGAGCTACTTTCACCGGAACAATAGCTAATCGACAGGTCCAACAATCATTGTATGCAGCTCGATGCAAATGCAATGTTCATTACCATTACACGTGTCGGGTTACATTTTGATTCTTATTCTTTGATCACTCGTCGACGGAGGAGTGGCGGGAAAGGCACCTAGCTTATTGGTTTTACTATTTTTCTGTTATGGGCCGCCGTGACGCTTAGCATTAGGTAAATGACTAGCTCGTTATGTCACGCGTTTACATAGAAAAATGTTTTAATATAGTAACTCTCGGCCAGTTAGGTAAACGAGAATACTTACTTACTTAGTCTTAGTTTAAAAAGTTAAGAGACCGCATGCTGGTGATTTTGGATTGGCATTATGTCATGCTACAGTATAGTACAAGTTTGCATATATTTTTTATTTTATTTTTATTAATGTTTAAGAGAAACAAACAGTACTATAAATGTTTAACTTAATGAATTAATACTTACTCATACTCATAAAACTTACTTACACATAAACCAATAAATTTAAAGAAAAGTTTAATTAAAAACACCCTATTGAATGTGGAATTTAATGGTATAATAATAAGTATACAGAATGCAATTGAATTTATTGGCATAAATTGAGTACATGATAGTACCTACATCATTTACTGATGATTATTAAAGAGTAAAGAGTGAAAATGAAAATATTATTTATTGAAAATTATGAAAGTTGCAGCGGCGCCTAACTTAGTAGTTAGCACGAATGATTTTAATACTTTTAAAAGTTTTTATACCTCTTATGTAATAATTAAAAACAGTACATAATTATTTTGAATTAATTTTGTACTCCAGCAGTTGATTAAGTAAGTAATCCCATTTTTGGAGTTAGTATTAACAACAAATAGATGCGTTAGATTTCAAAAATGTTGGTCCACACGTGACCGGTGTCAGAAGTAGGTACCCAGTTTCAAAGGAACGAATGGAATGGAATAAATTCCATTACACCCAGTATCTGTGGACCAAATAATTAGCTGAACAGCAAGTTGTAATACATACGGGTAGGTACATAATATAAACACAACTGCTTGCAGCCTATTACTATAGATAGTAAGCAATGTATAAGAAGATACAGTTTACAAAGACCTTTGTTGTTTATTGTCTCTTTACCAATACACTAAAGTAGGTACATATCTTATTTCATTGTCATTGTGTCTTAATTTAGTTTTGTTTTCAAGCAATGAGTTGTCATGGGAAGGATAGGAATACTTGTTACAGGAGGAGCTACATTTAATGTTCTGGGAGGAATAATTAGTACACCAACTTCAAAATAAGGTTTAAATTTAACATGACTTTTATTGAAAACTGTTACAATTGTCTTTGTCGACTATTACTATTTACTATTACCATGTATCTGTGTCATGGTCTTTCTGTTTAATTACCTACACACATATGTAAATAAGAATAAATTTTTCTTTTTTAACGACAATAATATTAAACATCAAACATCGTTATAATATAAAATTAAGTGGCACCTTTCTTATAATACGTGTGAAAACATATTTGATGAATATTCTCTATATTTCTCTTATTTACACATTATACAACCATTAGCCGATGAATGAAGGAGGCGAGCAGCCACTCGAAGTGGCTTCAGGCTGTTGATGATGACTACCATTAGTGAAGGTGGTCGTAATGTTAATCCAAATTTAATTTAATTTAATTTCACTAAACACCCACACGAACTTTCTTAGGAAGTGGGATTTTGTTTTAAATATGGTATTCGTTAAATGATCATATGTTATGCTCTCTTTGCTTATACTTTATTTAAATAAATGGAAGTAAGTAAAACATTATAAAAAGCTTCGAAAGCATAAATCATCATTTGATCACATCGCTCAGACGGCAGCATGCAAATCGGCTAAACGCAGCGCTGATACACTGCATGCCACAGTTTATGGCAATACAGTACTTCAACTGAGTTCATTCATAGTTATTAAACATAACATAATATATGCCTATTTTGACCGTGTGGACCCTGTGGCGGTGTGACCACCCCATCACTTCCCGTTGGAGCCGTAAGAGACGGGCAAAGGAATAACTATAGAATGAAATAATGAGCAGCACCATTCTCCTCGGTACATTAAAATCAAAAAGCGATCAGCAAGCCTCCTGGCCAACTGGCAGATTATAGCAAATCGTCCAAAGTTGCGTTTTATGGGGGATGCCTGTGTTCAGCAGCGGACGACTTCCGGCAGTTGATGCGATGTGATGTATGCCTATTTTTGCTTTAAAAAACTGGCTACATTTCTATTGCTGACAATATCAGTGAATAAAGCAATGTGCTTTTATTATTATAAACCAACTACTAGAATAATAAAAAATTTACTATGCACTAAAATCTACCAGGTACACTACCTACTACAAAGAACATTTGGACTGTATCCTAGCTGCGATGGCCTATACACATTACACAGTCCAAATGGTAGGTAGCGTACCCAACATGCTGGCAGCATTGCCTCGTAGAATTACAAAGCTGAATAAAGTAAATATTAGCCGAATCATCTTCCGTCCTTCTCAATCCTATGAAAATTAAGATATGAAAGCTCACTGTCGTACCGCCTGCTGATGTACGGTGGCGCCCAGCACCCAGTACCGCCCTCTTGTACAGCACGGGCGGACCGCAAGTACCTACTTACCGCAGCGAACGTTGCTCTACGCGAGTCGAGCTACGAGAGCGCTACGGTTTTTTGGTAAGGTAACGAGACGAAGATAACCAGGGGGCGTACCGAGGGGGGGGGGGAAATTTTGACAAACGATGCAGTATAGGCTCTGTTTTGAATCGCGCTAAGAGCTCACGGTACACCCCCTGGCCTGAACTTTTGTGTTCAATATAATAACTTGCACATATAATTAAAAAACGTTATGAATTTACCAAAAATAAAACATATTTTAATTGAAGATAAATTAGATTACATGTAATTTTCACCTTGTCTTTTAGTAGAATGGTAATTTAAATTATAAAAAATATTTAATCTATCGCCGTTGATTTACAGCGGTGTCGCTTGGATATAAGTAACAATAAAGGGACGGATGGATGTAGGTTTAAGTACCACTTGTGATTCAAATTTTTCCTTTTCATTTGTCTATTTTGTAAGTAGGTAAGTCTGGTTTCTATAGGCATAAAGCATCCACAACAGGTAAGATCAGGTAAGATAGTGGTCAAATGGAAGCCTATCAAAACATAAAAAACAATGTATTGTTGACTCAATTTTTTTTTCTAACACACTAACTGAGCGCCCATTAGTGCGCTTGAATCAATAGCTTGATAAATTATCTAAAGCTGTACTACTGTTACATAGTTTTCACTTCATGCATTTATAAAGTCGCGAACACACCGACAAAGAGATCTCGCGATAGACTTGAAGCTTATAGCGATAAGCCCTAAAGGCTAGTGTCCAAAGTCGGAAGATATCGTGTAGGTGTCGCTGGTTGGAGATTTAGATTGTATATGACTTAAAATGGAAGAATTGAATGGAGTGCGAAATGATAATGTCAAGCCATGTATAATGGAAAACTAATAATAATCAATATTTACCGTAAGAGCAGAATTGCAAAGATTGAAATCAAACACTGAATTGATAGGTCTTTGCTTTTATTACTACACACTAGGTATAATAAAATAGACTTACATAATAATGATATACCTAAACATAGGCATACTTTACACGATTTTACAATTACACAATTATCTGCCCTCAGCTCCGATGCCCACATCGGAGCTGAAGCCCTAGGAAATAAAAAAGAAAACACAAATTAGAAGAAAAATGGATTAAAAACTCCTGAAAAAATTAGACAGCAAATTGTTCAAATATATTAAAATGACACTAGAATAGATTAGGTAGAGTCAAATTCAAAGCAAGGTTAAAAGAGTCGTATCACAGGGTATGAGCAACGTATCAGTTGCACGGCAATTCCTGTGTAGCTTGTGTACATATCCCTTATGCCGCCTACAAGCGACCGTCACAGAAGCCGCGTTCGTTAGTAGACGGCACCGGCATCGGCAGCGAGTCGGAGCGGCTACCGATAGATTAGTTGCATTAAATGTATGATGTACGGGAAATGTTGTTTATCGAGCCTATTATATAGAGTTATTGGGTGGCCTGTCCGCCCGCAGCATCGCTCTTCAATCTGAAGATAGAATAATATGTATCTTCTTTCATGAATAAATCTACTGGTATTGTTCTATACTGTGATTACGGTGACGTTATGGGTAGGCAAAATGAAGCACTGCGTAATAAACATAGGTAGTTAAAAAAGTGATTTTGTTAGTTTATATGCTTAGTTACTTGCCAACTTTAGTTTTAACTGATTCCTAACCTAGGCCTGCGAAATTGAGTAGTCCTGTCCTTGTGTACAAAATATAAGGCCGTACAGATATGCAACCAACTGTTATGTGTGTTTTAGATTAGGTATGGTAGGTACCTACTTACCTACTACTTAAGGTGGTAAGCGATAATATAAAAATGAACTATTCAAAATAAAAAACAAATGTCATGAACCAAGAATCTTTCTTGCCACGAACCCAAAATGAGAGAAAAATCGATTGACTAGTGTCACGAACAAACGAATTCCGGAAAATGACAATAAGAGATCACGTACATCCATGTAAGGCGTGGGAAGCCTAAAAAGTAATTAATGAATTATTCATCTCGCACTCGACACCAAATTCGCCTTCCACTAACTCAATCTGCAAGGTCGGCTTAAGATGCAAGAAAAAAGAATTAAAACCGCACTGGTTTCTTTAATTCTGCCGTCAACGGTCGATAAGTAAGTGTACTTACTACTAAAACTCGATGCAAAAACTTCGTTTGTCTTATCGTAGATATTTTCGCGTTACATCTACAGGTCTATTCCTAATAGAGCTCGAGGGTGATCTTTGATAGGACCTACCAGGCACCAGGCGAAATTTCATTTCTCTGTGTATATATTTTTTTCCAACAGATTTGTCCTGTCCATTTCTCCGCGCTCTATATGCTCATAAACTGTGTATTGAAACTGTGTAAGTACATACTTTGCATTTCTATTGGTTACAATCAAAATACGTAACCGTCTAGCAGATCAAATTCGCTATAGGTCATTTTAGAATAAAAGAATATAATAATGAAAAAGTTGCCTAGACATAATATAGTATGAATTGCGATACTGAATATATATACTGCTATTCTCTGCTTGCGTGCGTTATATAATATTACGGTTAGATGATGTCCAGGAGGACATAAATATATCTTGATATTTGTATAAAAAGACATATATTCATTAAAAAACGACAGACATACCGCTTGCTTCTGTAATTCTATTGATTAAGTAGTTAGCATGTCGTTGCTAAACTAGGCGATCTCACTTCTAATGCGATTACCGACTTATACGGTAACGCCATAATTACCAGTTTTATATTATGCTGTCATTGGACAACTGCTACCAATAAAATGTTCTTATTAATGGGTAATCCACGTAACGGTATACTTTATGATAAAATATATTAATTAATCTTTTTTGTTTAGCTTTCAGAGGGCTTTGAGGGTAGTACCAATTTGAATAAGTGTACCAGTTGAATAATATTAGGTACCACAGACCTATAGATCATTTTACCTACGTTTTTCTGGTTAGAGCTTGATAGGTACCTAAAGAGATGTGAAGTACCTAATTCCAATTTCAAGTGCAATACCACGACTATAAACATAATCTAGTTACAAAATCAAAAAAGTAGGTATAACTAGTGTAATTCCGCTAAAAAATACACCACCACCGCACCGCTATTTTTAACGGAATTACACTAGATATACTTTTTTCATTTTGTATTTAAGATGAACTACCGCGAAGTCACGCCTGAGTCTTTCAATTATAGTCTAGTTAACCTTTAGTAGGGACCTACAGCATTTTCGTGCTCCGTACTGGCGGTACATCATTTTTGGTAAGTGAGTTCGAGAGACCAGTTTGCGCGTGTCGATGCACCTGTGCTAATAAGCGGCAATGAATAAGCAATGTAGAAGTGACACATGCTATTTTTACTTTTTGACTACCTATTCCACTGCCTACCTAATACACTGTATTTTATGATGTTAGGTAGGTACACATTTGAGTGACCTCTCAACCAGCCAGTCAGGTTGTCATAGGTAATTGTATAGTTGTTGTCTGAAGTTGTTTTTAAAAGAGCTGATGAGTGAAATGCAAGTTAAGTATGAATTTAATAATTTGAACTAAGCGCTTTGCTTTAGCTAATTGATCTTAAATGCTTCTTTAAACAAAATCATACTTAATGCTTGCTTCATGATGCTTGCCCGTGCTTACACGCAACTGGTTAGCGGCAGAATTTGATTTTAACGGGCAGTTACACTAACTAACTTTTAATTGTAACGGTCCGTTTACACTAACTACTTAACTTAACGCATGGGAACGGAGGTTACATTGAAATCGGCCTATTTCATCAAATTAGTAATCAATCTCAATCGTATAGAAATAAATCTTTTACAATTGAGTGATTGATGGCAATCAATTTATTATACGTGAGTACGTATATATGATAGAACGGAATCGTAAAATCGATGTATTAACTCTGTAACTGTCAGCGCAAAAATAACATTGCAACTGTATAATACCTCCTCTGTATTTGTGGTCTCCTGGTACTTCATACATTAGAAACACCTATTGCTCAAAGCTGCATTTTTTGTTCTCCTTACAATTCAAAATCTAACCACAAGGGCTCCAACCGGAACAGAAAATGATTGAGGGATCAACCAGGAATTACATTTCAAAAATGAACAGGAAAGGGTCGTTTTGAGGTATCAAACCGGAATAGCCCGTACAAAAACATTCCTAAATATTTTTAAATATAATCAACAAATTCACACGTATTAGGTGACTATATACTTCCTATTTAGTAAAGTCGACCTATAATATAGCTGGCTAAAAGCAATAATTGCTCGTCTACGGATAAAATTTACGAAACAAAAAATAAAAATTATTAATTAGAAGGTTTTATATCTCTTATTCTCGCTACAGAGCAGCACATTTAGATTAAAAAATGTCAGAGATCAGCATTTATTTTTCTGCCACACACAATGATTGCAATATCACTTTTTTGCTAAACCTCCATGAAACTTATTGAAAACTAGACAAAACAAAGCTGCCAATAAATAGGCTGCTAAATAGGAATACGAGTAGTACGAGGTACGAGTGTACCTATACATACTAGGACGTAGGTATATATAGGACTGATATGATATGGCTTTTTTAGCTGACTGTACTTTTAAATGAGTTAGTAAAAAAGTGTGACCGATCGGGATTCGTTGCAAGGGTTTGCAACACTGTGACAGAACGGGCCTGTGACCGAACGGTACTAACTCATATAAATACACCTTAATGCTTTAATTATATTTACCTTAACGTGACGTACATATCAGTATTGAATAAAGATTAATGATAATCATGACGTGGCCAAATAGTCATCTGAGTAGGTGCTCACCACGGCAAGAATGGAATATAATAATTGATATTTTGTTTTGCAGTGGGTTATCATTATCAGTGTCAAGTTACTTTATATTTGGGTTGAATGATCTAATTAATAGCCATGATATCTGCCTGCACTTATTGAAATGTTAAATTGTATAATCAATAGGTAGAATACTGGTAGGTAAATGATTACGTTGGGAAACTTCTCAATAAGTAAATCACCGATTGCATCACATCTAGACACTAACTTCCAGCTAAATACGCATTTTGATTATTGTTTAACAGGCCTGCGTGCGACTATCCAATTTTGTGTTACCTATACGTTATGTTTGTATGGGAAATAGTACTTAGTACCTACCTTCCCCGGATTGCTTTTTCCATAGGTAGGTACGTCACATGGTTCAACGATAGAATGACCAAAGGTTTTCTGCAACCTTGTTTCCTTGTTTTAGACCTTTTGCGGGAAAACCTAAAAGCTGCTTGGAACTATTTGAGACCCGTTTAGAAATATGCCTGAAGGTTGGCGCTGTATAACAATCAAAAGCAATGGAGTATACATATTTACTAAATTTAAAATATAAAACAAATAAAACACTAACAAATATAAAAGTAAAAACTACGAGTCATAGATTATTAACCAATCGATACTAGTGACAACTATGATTAAGTAATTGAAAGTACATACATTTACTGAATAACGGCAACCTTTCAAATTCAATACATCTAAGTTTACAGTACTCATTACTAAACTGGTCCGGCTCGTGACGTGAATGAGCCTATTGAATTGACTAGCCTTCTTTGATAATGTGTATGGAACACAGATAAGTGTGCTGCTGTTAGTTTACGCGACTAGAGAGAGTTTCATGTTTATTTAATAAGGTCACAATTCACCTGGTTGGCCATTGGCCAAGTGTGGGTTAATGGATGGCATTATGTCTTCGAATTTTCGTGATACTGTAGAACGTGGTTCCCTAAGATGTTTTCCTTCAACATTTTCGCACATAACTTGAACGGGACTGTGGCTCGCAGAACTGAAAGCCGAAGGGAAAGGTTCTCGAGTAGTGACAACGAACTACGCACGTACGTACGTACATACGTACGTTTTAATACTAGGTATTGTGTATTGTAATGCAGTGTTGTGTGATGTCCTGAATAAATGTATTTTCTCCCTTTTTTCAACGTAGGCCTTATACTCATGAACCGAACAATCAATTCAAAACCATAGGGAACCGGTAAATGCAAGAGGTAAGCATCCACTCAAAGTGCCGCTCTATGGTAAGCCTATGTTTAGCAGTGGACGTCTTCAGGCTGATGAGCTTCAAAAGCCATTAGTACGGCGTCGAGAGGGATTCGATCCATTCGATCCATTGGTGCGTAGGATCGATAGTCGTAGCCTTGAGCCTGACTGGCTCGTTTAAGGTGCCTCCTACACGTTTTATTTTCAGAAAAGAAACTGGAAATCTACCTTTTCTTCCATCCCTCCTGTGTGTAACTTTTGTGAAAAACTATCAACATATATTTGATTAAATAAGTATATGTCTAATCTAAACATAGCCGTTGTTAGAATAGTATTATAACATCATAAAACGTAACAACCTAAGCAATTTCTACCCACAATACGAGCCCGAGAGGTTACAGATTAAACAGAACTACATATAAGGGACAATAAACATTTATGATGGCTAAATAACAGAAGCGAAACACTCAACAGACGCTATCAGTGTCTTCCTAGACGTTAAAGTTATATTCGCTACTCATTCACAATAGCTCGTGATTAATCTAGGCTTTCTAGGTTGTTAAGGTTTAAATAGGCTTTATATTAAATTAAGGACTAAAGAACCTAAAACTTTTACATTCAATCTAGTCTTATATGAAAGTGTCACGCATTTGTGGGTAGGTAGGTACTGATAAAAAGACAAACGTCCAATTTTGCGAGTAAAGCGGACGACTGACATAAGAGACTGAAATAGGTAATAATAATAGGTTGTGACTATATTGTGACTACTATAAACAAAGTTACTATTAATTGTACCTCTGGTCAATACCGGTATAATTATTACTATTTACTACCCATTTCAGTCCTTGTGCTAGGTTCAGTAGGAAGGTCAAACCGTGTTGCCAGATAGGACTCAGACTTGGCAGTGACATGGCGGGCGTGAGTTTACGCCTGCTATTCACACTTTGAACAGATAATATTAACACGAATGTCTTAGAAATGCGAATACAGCATTTTATAAATACAGCTGGAAAATACGGTATTAGACAGACGTTTGTAATTGAATAACTGTTGTAAGATTCCCATTAATATTGTAGTACGTACCTACTAACAAAACAATGCAAAAAGTAAGGTTATGATATTTTCTTATTTTGCGTTGACTTCGCCCCGCTTTTCCCGGGCGAATGAAAAGCAACGATTAGAGTCTGTAATAAGTAGTGTGTCTGTAGTGTGTGTTCTTGGGTATTTTTTTGGGAAATTTAAAACGTGTAGAAAGAAATTAGGTTACGAAGAAAAATAAATTGGGATTCCATAAATAAGTTTTCCGTAGTTTCTGACAGCAAGTGGGTACGCCAGTATACGGCTTTAAAAAACTAACCCAATTAAAATTTAACTTTAATTAACTAAAATTACCCAAGTAGGTACAATAACTTAGTAGACAACCCATAGCTTTACCTACCTATCCATAAAATGATAAAACCCCTGATGGTTGCGAGGAAAATTGTGTTATGTGTATATGTATTTTCTTATCGTACAGGAACTGCCAAATTTTTTCCGTGATTTGAAATATAAAGGTATCCTTTGTCCTATACCAGGATCTAGTTGCTACATATTGAATTTCTTCAATTTTTTGCTAAGCCATGCCAGCGCAGAGTGAAACAACATAGGTACTAGTACGTTCTTAGATACGTACACAAACTTTCGCATTTTTCTTGTTCGTAAGATAGGGTTCGGAGATCTATTCATAATCTGTTTACTGTTTTTGTTGATGACAAAAAAAACATTGTTGTATTTCTTTATTCACTTAGGTAGGTAATTTGTTACAAAACCCTTAATCAGATGCGCTAATTTAGGTATAGTAAGTTTTTTAACAAATAAATTAATTTGATTTGATTTGATTTAATTTTAGCTAGCATTTAGCGTGTCCTCCTAAATTTTTTGAAAAAATATAAAATTCTTCAATAATTTTTGTCCTCCTTTTACTCTCTACAAATATCTTTTTTTTTTTTAAAGAATCTAGGACGGCTTGCTGACTTGTCGATAAAGTGTCATGACATGTTATGGTCAATTAACAAACCGTCACACCGAGCATGCGCAGTTAATGAGATTAGAAATAGCTTGTTCAGTTTTGTATGTAATAAGACACCGGTGCTAAAAACTGAGCATTTGATTCGATTGGCTGGTCCCACGGTATCACCGGTTTGGTTACAAATCAAAGTTTTTTGCGTCTTCTCGGGCAGGCAATGGAGGCTCTAGTTTTCAGAGAAGTCATATTTTTATTTATAATTTATAGGCATAGCATTTGACCTCTGTCCCACCTGATGGTAAGTGATGACGCGGTCTACGGTGGGCCACGAATATTGCTGTGAAAATATCAACTATACTGGATGCCGAGTTTCTGTGCGTTTTATTGTCCAATATTAGAACGTGTAATTCTATCGCACACTCTCCAAAACGTAGACTCGCTATGGACGGTACAAAAATTAAAACATATTACTACATCGTAAGTACAAAGGCACAATAAAAAAAAATACTTTTTCGTGCAGAAGAGCAATATACATAATATACAAGTAGGATTTATCTGTTACCAAATATAGAATCCCACAAAACGAATTTAGCCTAATCTATTACGGCAACCTATCGGTTCTTATTAAAGTTTACACTATAAGCCACATATTCGCCTGTTGCCTCACTTAACACTAAGCTTGCTTATCATAATTTAAGTTAAGAGTAATATTGATATCAGCTTACGTCAGAGCTAACTTTGAACCGTTAATAAACTGGTTTTGTTTCTCATGCACTTGAGAAATATTTGTCTCTTTTGACGTCTTGAGAGTGCAATCTGATATCATGATTTTGTTTGAGGAAAATGTTAATGTTTTGTTGAATATGTGGGTGATAGATGACTATTCAATATTTGATGCTAACCTACAACTTTTGTCCGTTAACTTTAAACATAGTAAAATGTTATATGTAAGCAGACATTTACCATATGTACAATAATCTACATTACACACATACCTGTACTACACAACGGTGTAGTGATGAGCATAATTTATATGCAGCTTAACAATTTAGGGATTTCAATAGAACTATAGAAGCATTGAATGCCCTTCTAGTGTCATGCAGTCTCAAATACAAGGTTCTGTGAAATAAAAATAAATGTTGCGTTTCCCAACAGCACCTAACGTAAGCACAATTGGTTGACGCCATTAGTGTCAATTTCCCTTTTAAAACACCAAAAATTCCAAGTGCATTTCACAAACCAGTCGAAACTCAATGGCAAGTGGCACTTTGACGCTTCACAGGGCATCATTAAGGTGGTAACAAACAAGGGCCGCCGAAGATACTTTTAAAAAGGTGACAGGCTGACAGGTGTAATAGGACACAGACACGTAATCTCATATATTTTAGTCCCTCACCTTTTACAAACAAAGTTATGCAGGGTCGTTGATTACTTGTACAGTAAGCAGGCGAAACTGCTAATAAATCTTTATCGATACTCAGAGACCCGTATATTAGAAGACTAAGGTAATAGGTACAGGTCATCAGTATCGATCGACGCTCAGTAGTCGATCAGTGCTGATAATGATATCAGAAAGCCTTCTTTATTGATCCAATTTTTCGAACTCAATATACTATGTGAAAACTAAAACAACCTATAGTCAAAGGATTTAATTAATTCCAAAGGTGTTTTCGGCTTTTAATAAGCTTTTGCTGTCGATTTTTGTTATTAATTTATAATTGCATTTTGTTACCTGAACCATTTTCTTAAAACTCTAAGTAAAAACCGCTCAAACCTTGTTAAGCTTTTCCCATCACTTCAAACTAATAAATATGAAGATGCGTTAAAGGAAGTTGTTAAAAACGTAACAGGTGTAAATTGCTATATTAAACCGATGGCGATCGATCTCTCTGTCATCGATGCGGGCATGCCGCTGCATGCATATGTATGCAGAGGTGAGTCTCGGAAAATTTACTGTTCTTCGCGCGGAGATGGTGCTAAGTGTTTGATTTCATTCCAATAAAGTGAATAACCGTGATACCGTGTGGTCCCGGCTATACCGTGTGGTCCCGGCTTACGAATAGGACCACCCCATTTCTTCCCGCGGGTGCCGTAGGAGCCGGCTAAGGGAAAGGGAGGAGGGGGGAATTATCAGCAGAGTTCCCCTTAGTGACCGACAGATGGCGGTATATCCATCCGAAAAGCGTAGCCAAATGACACTGACCGATGACGGGCTGCAGCGTCGTCGGTGCGAAGAGCTATGCTCTGCGATCGCCAACCCGCATGCCCAGCGTGGCGATTATGGGCAAAACCTTTTAATGAACGGCACAACAAAGAAATGGCCCCCAGTTCCCGGTCGCTCTGCTATTCCTGACCAAGGCGGCGGTCATGGTAACGGTGGGGCAGGGGGTGCTAGGAATCTCCGGGTTACGGAAGGCCGCCCAACCCGACTGACACTGGCTACGTTTAATGGACGCACGCTACGGCTAGACGAACATCTGGTACAACTGGAGGAAGAACTGAAAAACATAAGCTGGCACATTCTCGGGTTATGCGAAATCCGAAGAGAGGGGGAGGATACCGTAACTTTGGAGTCAGGGCATCTTATGTATTTCAGAGAGGGAGACAATCCATCCCAAGGTGGCGTCGGGTTCCTGGTTCATAAGCTCCTTACTGACAACGTTGTCGAGATGTCTAGTGTGTCGGCGCGGGTTGCGTACCTTATAATTAGGCTAACCGAGAGGTATAGCCTCAAGGTTATTCAGGTTTACGCGCCAACGTCGACATACTCGGACGATGTCGTTGAAGGTATGTACGAAGACATATCGAGGGCCTTACATTACACCCCTAAGGCCCACTTTAACGTTGTCATGGGAGATTTCAACGCCAAAGTGGGAGTACAGACATGCAGTGAATCGGTAGTAGGACCACACGGATTTGGCAGCAGAAATCATAGGGGGCAAATGCTTGTTAACTTCTTAGAGAAAGAGGGGCTTTTCTTGATGAACTCTTTCTTTAAGAAACAGCCCCAACGGAAGTGGACGTGGCAAAGCCCCGATGCTATGACAAAAAATGAGATTGACTTCATCATAACGGACAAGAAGCGTATATTCAGGGATGTCTCAGTGGTCACAAGGTTTAAAACTGGAAGTGACCACCGACTTGTGCGAGGCACTCTGGATATTGACTGCAAGCTTGAACGTGTCCGTTTGATGAAGGCCACGCTCCGACCTAATATGCTCCAAACCGTCGTTGGATCTGAAACGTTCCAGCTCAAGCTGGAGAACCGATTCGCTGCCTTGGAAAGCACAGTAGATGTTGACGTGGACCAGACGCTCGACCAGGTGGTGGGAATCCTCCGAGAGGAGGGGACAAGGTTTTGTGAGATGCGACGCAAAGGCAAGAAGTCTAAACTGTCAAAGGAATCTCTGCAGCTTATGGAAAAGCGACGTGATGACCCAGCAGTCACTTCGTCAGAACAACGGTGTTTGAGCAAATCCATCACAAAGCTGGTAAGACGAGACCTCCGAAGCTCCAACACGCGTTCCATAGAGGAAGCAATAGAGCAGAATCGGGGGTCGAAAGTCTTCGTACAACAGCTGGGCCGAAGCCATCTGACGAAGTTGACCACGTCAAACGGGATGGTCGTCGTTTCGAAGTCGGAGATTCTGGCAGAAGTTAAAGACTTCTACAGCCAGTTATATGCGTCGCATGCGCCTCAACCTCTAGATTCCACCGAGGATTCCCGAGCCACTTTGACTCGCCACTACACCGAAGACCTGCCAGAAGTCAGCCTAGATGAAATTGTGATGGCTCTTCGACAGCTGAAGAATGGAAAAGCCCCGGGAGAGGATGGAATTACGACGGAGCTCCTAAAAGCAGGTGGTACGCCAGTGCTTAGAGAGCTCCAGCGCATATTTAGTTTTGTCCTCTTTTCCGGAAGAACTCCAAAGATGTGGAATAAGAGTGTAGTCGTACTGTTCTTCAAAAAAGGAGATAAGAGCCTATTGAAGAACTATCGACCCATTTCCCTCTTAAGCCATGTCTACAAGCTGTTTTCAAGAGTTATCACAAATCGTCTCGCGCGAAGACTCGATGAATTTCAACCCCCGGAACAGGCCGGGTTTCGAGGAGGATATAGCACCATAGACCACATCCATACTGTACGGCAGATTATACAGAAGTCCGAAGAGTATAATCAGCCCCTGTGTTTAGCGTTTGTGGACTATGAGAAGGCTTTTGACTCTATTGAAATCTGGTCTGTTCTGGAGTCCTTGCAACGGTGCCAAGTTGATTGGCGATATATCCAAGTGTTGAGATGTCTATATGACGATGCCATAATGACCGTCCACATACAGAACCAGCAGTCTGAACATATTCACTTGCGTCGTGGTGTGAGACAAGGGGACGTTATATCCCCGAAATTGTTCTCAAATGCGCTGGAAGATATGTTTAAGACTCTGGACTGGCGTGGGCGAGGTATTAACATTAACGGCGAATACATCTCACACTTGAGATTTGCAGATGACATCGTCATAATGGCTGAAACCTTGCAGGACCTCCAACAAATGCTGGACGGCCTAGCTGATTCTTCTCAACGCATCGGTCTCCGGATGAACTTGGATAAAACCAAGATTATGTTCAATGAACATGTCACTCCGGAACCGATCGCAGTTCAGGGAGTTGCTCTTGAAGTTGTTCCGCAATACATTTACCTAGGGCAGCTGCTCCAACTAGGTAAGAACAACTTCGAAAAAGAAGCCAATAGAAGAATACAGCTGGGCTGGGCAGCGTTTCGGAAACTTCATCGAGTTTTCTCGTCGCGTATACCGCAATGCTTGAAGACCAAAGTCTATAATCAGTGCGTCCTACCAGTCATGACATACGGAGCCGAGTCGTGGACACTTACGGTACGACTAGTCCACCAATTTAAAGTTGCTCAGAGAGCTATGGAAAGGGCTATGCTTGGAGTTTCTCTCAGGGACCGAATCAGAAATGAGGTGATCCGACAGAGAACTAAGGTAACCGACATAGCCCATAGAATTAGCAAACTGAAGTGGCAGTGGGCTGGTCACATTTGCCGCAGAACCGACGACCGTTGGGGTAGACGTGTTCTTGAGTGGAGACCGCGGCTTGGCAAACGTAGTGTAGGGCGTCCTCCGACTAGGTGGAGCGACGATATACGCAGAGTGGCTGGCGGCAGCTGGATGAGATTAGCCGAGGATCGGGCTCAGTGGCGTGCATTAGGAGAGGCCTATGTCCAGCAGTGGACTGATACAGGCTGGTGATGATGATGAAAGTGAATAAAGATCTATATTTCTATTGTCTATCGTGGATCAATTTAACTATTACAATAAGATGAAAACATTTTGGTATTCTTTAAATAAATAACAACAAAAAAAAATGATTTTTTGGGTGAAAGCCACAGAAATAAAAAAACGTTCCACTTTGCAATGCACAGTTATTGGTAAATTGGTAAAAATTATATTATTAATGTATCACCAAAATATTCATTTTAATAAAATTGATATCATTGAATAGAATTCAGTTGCTATGGTTGCAGCTACGAGACATTAATGTTGCCATTCAGTCGTCGCTATTAAAATCCTTACAGAAAAAAGTTGGTCCAGCGTAACTACGGCAATTTTATTTTTTATATTAGATCAGTTTGCGTTTCATTAATATGATGTTAAGTAACAATGTGGTCGACGATGAAGCTCGCTCGTTCAAACGAATCCATTTCGATTACTCCAGATTATAGCTATTCGAATACACAGAAACGTAAAATAAAACACCTTAACTCTACAATGGCCCATATCATGGCGCCATCAACGATTTATTTCTCGTAGAATCAATAAATCCGTCATCGGCACAGATGTGGCATACGATTACTATAATATTGCCTAATCTAGCATCTTCGGTGTGGGAAGAACAATACATGTTGTGGTATGGTGCGACCTTTGCATTTGAATTTTTTGGTTTTGTTTCTTTGGCATGTGCACAATATTATATGGAGAAAGTTCTAGATCCCTATCTGGTGTCACACTTAAAATATATTGTGTTAGAAATGTGCATATATTCCTAACACAATATATCTCACTTGATTTTTACAAGGGATATCTTACTCATCATCATCATCATCATCATCATCATCATCAGCCCAATCTACTGCTAGACATAGGCTCTCTCAAGGAATGCCATTGAGCCCTGTCTTCGGCTCTTCTCATCCAATTGCTGCCAGCCACTCGGTGCAAATTGTCGCTCCACTTAGTCAGAGTCTTACACTACGTCTGCCAAGTTGCGGTCTCCATTTAAGGTCGCGTCTACCCCATAGAATTGTATATGCTAAATTCTATGGTCTACCCCAACGGTACGGTCACCTATACCGATAATTGTTGGGAACGATACTCTCGAAGTTGTAGACAAATATGTCTGCCTAGGGCAGATTATCCAGTTAGGTAGATCCAACTTCGACAAAGAGGTCGCACAAAGAATCCAACTCGGGTGGGCAGCGTTCGGGAAGCTTCGACCCATATTTTCGTCTAAAATACCGCAAAGCCTGAAAACAAAGGTTCTCAACCAGTGATGACTTATGGAACTGAGACGTGGTGTCTTACTGTTGGCCTTACGAGTAAGCTCAAAGTCGCGCAGCGAGCTATGGAGAGAGCTATGCTCGGGGTGTCCTTGCAAAATAAGATCCGAAATGAGGAGATCCACAAGAGAACTAAAGTCTATATATATAGATATAGCTTTGAGAATCAGCAAGTTGAAGTGGCAGTGGGCGGGCCACATCGCTCGTAGAACTGACAAGCGATGGGGAAGAAAGGTTCTCGAGTGGCGATCATGAACCGGAAGACGCAGCGTAGGCCGCCCACCCACTAGGTGGACCGACGACCTGGTCAGAACCGCGGGGAGCCGATGGATGCAGAAGGCAAGCAGCCGCTCAAAGTGGCGCTCTTTGGGGGAGGCCTATGTTCAGCAGTGGACGTCTTCAGGCTGATGATGATGATGATGATGATGACCCCAACGGTTGGTGGTTCTGCGGCTATTATGGCCAGCCTATACCTACTGCCACATTAGTTTGCTAACTCGTGTGTTATGTCAGTTACCTTGGTCCTCTGTCTAATCTGTTCATTCCTGATTCGACATCGATATTCTAGTACCTAGATCCTAATCTTATTAATGTCACAAATGCGAAGGTTTTTGTATGTAAATGTATATATATATATGTTACTACTCAGCGTTGTAACGACTGCACGGATTTTGATGAACTTTGGTATTTGATTATGGCTTAAAAAACGGGGCTAGTATAGATTAAATATTAACCGCAAACTCCCACGACGAGATCTCAACCACATGGACACAATTCGTTGGCATTTTCCCAGACAAAGCACGCTAAATTAATTCTATTCACGATAAGTTCTTAATTATTGTAAATTAATGAAGCATTTCCTCAATTATTACGTACTCACATTCATACTAAACTAAGTAGTACCATTATATATTCTGTGACTCAACACCAAACATTCGTTGCATAACAACATGTGTAGTTTTATTTATTAGCTTTTAGTTCAAAATAGAGTTCAAGGTTTTAAAAAATGTTGGCTGATTATACATTTGTTTCTTATCTCAGTTATCCTGTCCTGGCTTTTTGCCAGGATACCATTCACACATATTAACTTGTATGTTGGTAGGTATGTATAATTATTGACACCTACTTAGTTTACCCAAATATAATGATTTGCGCTGCCTAATATTACGTACTTTTATTCCTCTAAGTCCACTCCTGTGACTTCCTCCGAAGCTTCTACGGCATCTCGCCTAGCGCAAATATCCTTCTTTTACCATGACCATTAGGTACCATTACTACCTTGTTTTGTATCTTATTTAAATATTTTTGTCGAAGTAGGTTTTTACCAGATTTTAATATCGTAGATGCTGACGCAGTCGCGCAAGTCGGGTTGATATTAAAACCTAATTTCTCGAATTTAAATTTTCATTATCTATCTGCACTTATTGTAGAAAATATTTAATTCGCTTTAATAAAATAAAAGTACAAATTAAACGTTTTAATTTACAGTGATCAATCGGTTATTTCTAAAAATAGATAACGCAATATCAATGTCTATAACAGAGCTTTTCCTTTGTTTGCTATCATTTGTTACGAAACCGATAGCACTCCAAACCTTATCTTGTCTAGTAATAAAATTTAATCAACGTCGATGATGACTCGGAAATCTATTAAAAGGCCTCAATCACTGCGGTTTCGAACGTTAATCTTAAATCAACTACAATTGTATCTTGGAATAAAGATCTTTACAGAGGAACGCAATCTTAAGTACAATCGCTGCCAAATCGCCGTCAATAAAGCAGTAATTGTTATAATCAGAGCAATGGATTACAATACAAGGTCTGTGGTATACAAATGTAATGATAAAGAGCATAAAACTAGCATTCTCAATAATGATAACGCTTAATGTAAATCAATAAGGAACAGTTTAGCTTGTAGTACATGTTTTGAGAAAGTAAATGGATGGTGGTAATATGACCAATGTTTAACGGCTGCAAACTTAAATACTGCAATCTGAGGAAATTACTGAGGAAGTCAGGAAAGTCGCATATCATTTTTTTGCGATTGTAAGTAAAATAATGAAAGGATTGCGGTTACGGTGTGTTCGAGCTGACAAGTGAATACTTACTCTAAATCAAAACCCTATTTATGTTACTACATCAGTACATCACACAGAATATGTACCTAACTATAAGTAGGTATAATATCTAGAAAACTAAAAAAACTAGTTCACAAAAAATTGACATATAGTTATTATAAAACTATGTCATTGTACGTATGTACATAGAAGAGAAAACATTTTAGTTGTAAAGTAAAGTATGATAAAGTAGAATCCAAAATTATTTGGAACTTTTGTCAGTCTACACCTAAATAAATTAAATAAACCCATGCAAAGCTAGAGCAAGACAGATTAAGCTAGATAAATTAATAAAAAAAAGCCCTCCTAAAGTCAGCGATGCGATTTTACTTAGATATGCCAATCTTGCTTTTCTTTTTAATTCAATTTAAAAAAAAACATCGCATCTTTTTTTTGTTCTATCTGATGACTGTCTTGTAAATTTTTGTAAAACAAGAATGTAATGTAAACCCGATTTTGGCTGTAGGTTTAGTGTATAAAGTATAAACTTTGCTAGTAAAGAGCTGTGGATTTAGTAAAATAAATTATCGTCAACAGCCTGAAGACGTCCACTGCTGAACATAGGCCTCCTCCACAGAGCGCCACTTTAAGCGACTGCTTGCCTCCTGCATCCATCGCACCTGCAGTAAAATAAATAAAATAAAATAAATAAATCTTTTGATCATAAATTATAGACTACGTAATAATAAAACATTAAAATAATTTTGCTAAATATACAACGAATTCGAAAACAAATATCAGATCTTGATTCTTTAAATAAAGCTAATATTTTGAGGATTCTTAAATTCACGGAGGTCACTTTTTGCGAAACAAAACCTTATGATGACAGACTCATTTTTCCTCCAATACTTTATCGAAATTACGAACAGGTGTTTTTATTACCAATTTGCAACCGTTTTAGCACAGGACTTAACCATATTGGATTTCGACTATAAAATGATTTTTTTATGTAAACTCTTTAGCAAACGTTCGTTCAGAAAATTGAACTAAAGTAGGTATGCCCGTTTACTTTACAGCATCGTTAAAATATTTTCGTATGTTAAAACGCGGCAATTTCATGATATACATTTTTTAAAAACTTTAATTTATAAGGCGCACCTGCCTCATATTTTAGGTTGATCTCGATCAATTTAACATCAATTACAACTAAACCTGTATCGAAATCGAACCATTCTGATTCAAAATCAACACTGCATATCTTAAACGAACCGTTAACGTCACATTTACGTTCTAACTACTAATCAGTTTGAGGGCATATTATGTTTCAAAGATGCAATTTCGAGATAAATTATATTGACAGGAACAAATAGGGACAATGATACGTCTTTGGACCAATTGACACAAATTGTGTGATTAATTTCATGATGCGCTATATGCTCTGTGATGGAGCGATCTGTCAGGCTATGTAAAACATATCAATTGGGCGTCAACAACTATTACTAATGGTTATTGTGCTATCTGATGTGCAAAAATAGTTATTTCCTGTGATACATGTAGCCAGAATGACAGATAAAAAATGGACAAAAACTGCAACTGTCTGGAGAGGGCCGTTAGGGAAAAGAAACAGAGGTAGACCAGTAAAGAGATGGGAAGACGAAATAAAAGAAATAGCGGGAAGAGATTGGCTAAATAAAGCAACAGATAGAAAGAAATGGAAATCCATGGAGGAGACCTTTCCTCAGAAAGAGATTAATGTTATTATGGTACGCGTAATAAAAGAGCTGTATTAGATTTTATAAATTTTATTATTGTTAGAGATTTCTAATGATACCCGCTTGTACTGGTTTTTTCTCTCGGCGATCATCAGTCCGAGCGAGGGATGACTTGAAAAACAGCGCTGCGTGCACGTGAAAACGTGCATGCGGCACAATGCTGAAGCCACGCCTTTTGCTTCAAACTTGATGGTTCTTAGTTTTATTTATATTTGTGTGCATGATAAAAAGGCAATAAAGTAACTTTTCATTCATTTCATTTCATCCTTGAGTAAAGAATTAAATTTTGAATTTGAGAGAAATGAGATTTCTTAAGGGACTCAATGTTGGCATGACTCAATCTCTGCAGCAAACAGTGACTAAATTTCCCATAGAAACAGTGCGTAAATCCATAGATTCATGGCCAGACAGATTAAAGGCCTGTATCAAACCAATCTGGGTGTCTTCAAGACGAGAGTGAACAGGTATCTTCTAGGTAAGCATGTACCATCGTAGACTGCGTCATCGCTTTGCACCAGGTGAGACAGTGATCAAATGCTTTGCCTATAAACAATAAAAAAAAACCCAAAGGTGGCCATTTCTAAAAGAGTTACTATTTATATTTTGCTAAGATTTCAATAAATATATACATATAAGTCTAATTAAGATTACATTACTTCATAGAAAAATAAATGCATTTTCATTTGTAACAGAACATATGGCCGGATTAGTTATATAATTCTTTTTTTTAATGATTTTTTAATTTTTTTTAATTATATACTGTGATACTGATAACAATTAAATGTTTCTTCATTTCAACATCTCCAACCCAAACTTGTATCATATTTAAGTAATGACAATTTCCAGTAATAGGTACCTAACTAATTTCATAATTATGTTTTTGTACCGATTGAAATAATGTCTATTTCCGATCTTTACGAAAATCCGGAAAATGAAAACGGTAACACTTCTAACGGTATGTATATTAATATTTTGAGTTTGTTAGCATTGGGAAAAGTAACGACCTACCTTTAGTAAAGGTCTTTTACCTATGAACTAAGACCATAATAAAGAGGCATAAATTCAGAATGACGAGTTAGAGATCTGTTCCAAAATATTCCAGGTGAATAATCTCACAAATCATCGACCGCAAACACTGCTTTGTTTAACATGTGTTTTCATATAACATACGGTAGTTCTTTAAAGCTTATAACTGTTACTGTTTTATTGAAATAGCGACTATCTGCTATCACAATACGAAATCTCACTTTACAGTTCATAAAATTTGTTATTAGACTTTTATGATCTCAATCTCTCTGAAGTACCAGAGCAAGAGACCACCTTGAGTACAGCTCGAGGCGATACAAATCTTCCTATTGAGTCATTACGGCACCACTTAGCTCATTGTGTGGTTATTTCACCAAATATATAATTATTTTCTAGATTAAGAGCACTATTAACTCCTATGTGGTTATTATCGGCCAATTTCAACGTCCATATTGGAAGATGGTAATCATGGTGTCTTTGTAGAGCAACAAAAACTAGTGCTATCATGATTTATGTCACTTTATCAGGTCTGATCAAATTACATAACTAAGTCTAGCCCATGTCTGGTTAGCATAAATATAGAGTTCAGACGACACCGGTGTATCATTAGGAGCAAAAAGTGTGAATAAATTTTAAGTGACACGTGAACACCGATCTCTTTGATTAACGTCGATTCTTTTTACTGTTTTTTGAAATTGATAGCGTTTTATATCGCAGTAAAGTGGACTTTTATAGTTTTCTCGCAATTACAATGTAAATGGCAAGTTTTATTTCGTGCTGTAACGAGGTCGGGCAATTGCAGTCGAGTAGGCAGCCGCTTACTTGATCAGACCTACTTACATGATACAAAATTACCTTGAAGCAATTAAAAATATTTACAAGCAGGCGTGTAATAAATATTTTTTTATCTCGTTAAAATTAGTTAATTATAGTGATCAAATCACAAAAGCCTTAAGACATACTGTTAGAGAATTTATGCATAAAGATATTAAAAATGCATGAACCGTCAACTCATTAACAGTTCATCGACTCGCAACTTCGTAACGTTTTCATTCATAAAATTTATTTTGAATTTAAGAGATCAATGAAGTGCATTCAAAAGTGAAATGATCCAAGAGTAGAGTCAAGGACGACCAAAAGACGTGATTTTCTCATAAACATTAAACTATTGTAATTAAGTGCTTGAAATATTTTTAAATGAAGTAACATAAGCATTTTAAGCAATTATGAAACATAGAACACCAGTTCCCAAACAAACACTTAAAGAACGGTGCCTCGTAAAGTTTCTTGGAATATTATAAATGGGTAAATGTAAACACTTCCGCAACAGATATTGACTAATCAAAGATAGGTAGGTACTGATTAATCTTTAGCGATTATTCATAAATTCTACCCTAGATATCGACGAAGCCGTGCCGACGACATTCTACGGTAAGTGCCGATGATAATGCTGCTCTAAATAAAGCTGGGATTATTGTTTTGTTGTGAGCAAACCAGGAGTATATGCACTCAACATAACACAAATGTATAACCTGTTGTACCTTTATTCCAATAAATTATTAATAGATTTGTTTTGATTTTAATATCGAACACTTATTCAGGTTTCAACGGAATAATTTTATCATATATATGACTGTTAAAAGTTACCAGACAACCAACATAACCGATCTAATCAAAAAGATAATATGTAGATTCAAATGAATGATTGAAAAGAACTTACTGTAAACGCTGCTGCCTTCGTAGGTGCCGTTGACGGTGCCATCGGGCAGTAGCTGAAGATAGCGGTTCTTGAGGAATATCTGTATTGTGCGCGATGTGCCCGTTATATGACTGAGGTTGGCGGATCGCTGCGCGCGCGGCTCCGGCGCGGGGGCAGCAGCGCACGTGGCCAGCGCCAGCGCAGCCAGGAGCAGCCGCAGCGGGCGCGTGCGCGGACGCATGGCGCGCCGCGCCCATGGCAGCCGCCCGGGCGCCGTCACTGCACAACGCCTCCCGGCATACCCCCCGCAAACCACCAAAAACTAGCCCTCCCCCGTACGATCACGCGTCTCGCCCAAAATGTTAAATTGGCGCCCAACGTGGGACAACCCTAATCTAACACATTGTTTAATTTTAACTATTGCATCATGTTTTGGTTTTGTCTCGGTGTTGGTTTTGTCGGCGCCGCAACCTATCCGGTGTTTGTGGATTGTTCACACGATCTGTAACAAGTAATGGTTTTAGGTTAATATTAGATTCTGGTTTGGTGTACAAATTGGTAATCGATACAGTTGGTCTCGTCGTCATGAATGCTTGTCGAGCAACATTTTACCTTAATCTTAATATTATATTGCTTACTGTTTCGATATAGAATATTATTTTCTTTGATTAAATGAAATATTTTTTGCAAAATATTGATTTTGCACAGTAGAATAAAACAAAATTTCATCCAGTTGCAACAGTAGCAACATCGAAGTTTAAACTAAACAATCATCATAAACGGTCGTCTAAATATAAGTCTTATGCAAAACGTTATTTAAATAAGAAAACTAAACACTTTATACCTACCTACACCGCTAACAAAATAAAATGTCGCTTTGCAACTCACGTGTGAAGCAAAAACACATTGTTCAAATAATAGTTCTTTGTACCTTATTTATCGTATAACAACTAACATTCCAAATTGTGAACAAAACTGTGAAATCACTATAACTGTAAATTATTACCGAAAACCTAATAGGCGTTTTGGATACCGTTAAAATAGAAAAATTCTTTAGAGCATGCTTAACGTATATTTTGCTATATATACTCTATTCTACATACATCGTTTATATGATTTATAAGTATGTATTAATTAATTAACAGAAGGAAATATTAGAATTTAACATTTTTTTTTCTGCCAACGTAGGTATACATTTTGTAATTGTGGATTTCAAAATAATTTCAAATGCATTTGGTTTTTCTTCGTTTTTTCTATGCCAGCCCTAATACTTGAAACTGCCATTTAATACCTACTGATCTCTTCTCCACCTCAATTTTCACAGTTTTTCCATTACGATTGACTAATTTTATTTATTCTATTCATTCTATTGTCAGTCTCCAATCGCAGGAAACTAAACCGCAGGCTATACCGTAACTGACACTCTCCGTAAAGCCCAGCGGGGTGATCATGTAACTTTGATAGCAATGCAACAAAAGAAATTTCAATCCAAATTTGAAAATTTCCATAGTAACTCTGTACATAAGCTGCGTACTGCAACTGTCAAATCCATACATTTTTGTGTTTCTATCGGTTGCCAACAAGTTACATGATCGCCTAGCAGATCATTTAGTAGCAGCTACCATTTTTATATATTACGCCCTAACCCTGGTCCAGTCATGGGAAGAGGAAATTTAAGCGAGGAGTAAAAAGATAGTGGAAAGGATGGAGTGCGAATGCGAACAGTACCACATATCTTAGTGTTGTATATCGTTAAAATGTTTTAAGAATACTTTTAAGCATAATGATTGCGATTAGAATCTGCTACCAAAGTGTCTCAGAATGCATTAATTTTATTGTTAATTTAATGACATGATAAGTCGTCGCCGATGTTGTAAAATAAAAATTAGCGGCTGCTTTTCAATGAAACCAGATTTGTTAACTATACACAAAAACAGGCTGATAAAGGTATTTTATAAGTATAACTTTATTTTATTACATTGGATAATTTTTATTTACAGATGGTAAGTCTTTAATTTGTCATGGTTAGATTTAGTTTTATAATTGTTTTTTTTTTCTCTGAACAAAATGTTTAACTTCATTTATATTGCCTTTTTTGATCCATCGAATGTATAAAACAAGGCTGGTCTAGACCCTTGTTCGAGGCTCGACACCTGGGTCTAGCTTTCTTGTATGCATAACCACACACATAACCCACATAACACCTATTTCATTAGCACGTGTGTGTTCAAGTACCTAAGTAAAACATACTTTTATTATCATAAAACAATCACAGTGCAGGTTATAGCTTAGTACTTTTCTAAATCGATCACAAATGACCACTAAAACTATGGAACGTTACTAAGTTTACACTTACAGTATTTCAAAGTAATCAGTATAATTTTCCACATCACGGTAATGCTTCCAAATATCTTTAAAACCGTATCTAAGCAGATAGCTTGCGCTACGCTTTCTTCACCTTCAATGGGAATCTACGGTCCATTCCGAACCCAAAGGTACTTGTGCACTTTTCAGATCACACCCCACAGATCGTGGGCACATGTTTGTTTGAGTAATGGATTTGTAATGGATTATGTGCAAACATAGCTAGCATACACATAGCTAACATAGCATATGTAGCTATGTGTAAACATAGCTTACCTACACTACACATACACTAACCGACATCTATAGAATAGGTACCTAGTACTTACCTACTACAGAATATTTCATCGGAAAAAACTAAAATTTCCAACGGAAAACGGGTAAATTGCGGATAATGTCGCTGGGTGTCCTTCACGTTTTAGTAGTTGCAGTGGCGATTAAATATCATATAAACTAACTATTTGCAAATAAGCCATAAAGCTGTTTAAATAAGGTCATGGGTGCGCAGTGATATTTCTAACCAGATTCTCCTGTTTTCGTTCAAGATCAGATCATCATAGTGCGTGATAACCATAAAAACCGGCATTTAAGTACCTAGGTACAAAGTTCATAGTATAAAACATGAAATCGACAAATACCTACAAATAAAAAACACCGAAAACTGAATTCCAAATGATGTTTATGTTTAGAAAGAACAACCTCCGATAGAATTAGATCGTATGCGATACATACAATAACCTTTCTATTTGAACAAGAATTCCTCGAGGCACAGATTACTGAGATAAAAGTCTCCACGAGACGTTTTTAGGCGAACAATCTGGTTTTATTGCTGTTATATCGTGTAAGATCTGTAATGTAAGCATTTGTTTAGTTTATGATGGTTTAAAGATTGCATAAGTTTGTTTGTGGGTTCTTTGATGAGATAAAAATGTTGTTTGCTCAATCTTTGAAAACAAGAAAATGAATGCCTGGTAAAAAATGAATTACTTTTGTAAAACTAAACAATTTAATACAATGGTAAGAATAACATTTCATACGTCATGAAAAGGGTTGATATACAGTCCTAGAATTGCCGGAAAAGATCCACTTCTGAACATAAGCCTCCCCATAAAACGCCTCTTTGGATGCTTATTAAAGCATAAGGTATTTGCCATAATCACTGCGCTTGGCAGGTGCCTTGGTGAGTGTAGAAGATTTAAATGTATCGAGGAAAATGCTACTGCCCATTCCCTGGATATTCCCTTAGCCGACTACGGCACCCACGGGAAGAGATGGAGGAAGTATTAATCAAAATCATAAAAAAAAATCTTGAGATTCATAATTAGCTGTTTGTGTATTATAATTAAGGGTATAACCACCAGTATGGAAAAATTATTAGAATACTGGGATGTCTAAAACCAAAGTCATTTTACCTCTAATGCCTCGACGACGCAATGTCAAGGTCACCGAAATATGTAGGTATTTAAGATAATTCAATAATTTATACTAATTTTATTCTAATTTTATGACTGTATGCTAAATATATATACATAATCTACCTACAACAGACGGAGTTTGCATTGCTTTAGTAATATTTATGTCAGCTTTTATTTTGATAGTTGCTTTTATCATAAAGATGCTACAGCTTAGAGATTAGTAGCTCTTTCCTGTGGCTCTAGCAGCTTTCTTCTTATACAGATTCGGTTTTCTGCTTCTTCGTAATGAGTTCTTTCTATAGTCTCACAGTTTTTAGAAGCCCGAATATACCTAGCGTACACTCTACCTATAGTGTTATAATTATAATCTGTGACTGTGTCTACACTCTGCAGTCTGCACCGCTCTTCGACTGTTATTCGTGACCACAGTGGTCCGCTTTTAATTGTATACTATTATTATGTAAATTAGTGGTAACCGATTGCTTTAGAACCAGCTGATATTTTTTACAATGTATGTATTAATTTTTATTCTTATCGTAATAAAGTAGATATAAGCAGAGCAGGAACAGAGAGCACAGTGGCGGCGTATTCTTTATACGTTACACTACTTACACTATTACTAACTCAATATATCTTCCAGTGAAAGTGACTATGTTTCAAATACATTAACAACACTGGATTGCGTTTGTTTATCACCGTTGAAGGAAAACGTCTATCTGTGCTAGAAATGTGGTTTTCTCAGTTGTTAAGATATACTGAGATTGCAAGCTTGTTTATGTTCAGTTAGCAATTTATTTATCTGTGTTCATAACAGTAAGTTTAGAGGCGAATAAGGCTGATTGGGATAATTGAAAGAGGGGTCGATAAGTTCTATAAGATAATGTTATCAGGTATCTAACTACCTATATTTATAAAGAGTTTTTATGAACAACAAACAACTATTTCTTGTTTTTACTTTACAATTTTAGGTTCGCTCGACCGATTTTGGTGTTTATAGGTTTGATTTTTATTACACGTAAATTGAGACCTGAGTACCAACTAGCGAATTTGAAGTAGGTACAATAGTTAAATGTTTGTCTATTTGTTGGTATGTTTAATTTTCACTGCAAACCCGTTATACGATTGGTTGAAACTTTGCACACAGCATAATTGAACTACCGAGAAAGTACGGTTTTTTCGGAGCCTCTATTGATTGGTGTTATAATCTCATCATCATCATCATCATTAACAGCTTGAAGACGTCCACTGCTGAACATAGGCCTCCCCCAGAGCACGCCACCTTGAGCGGCTGCTCGCCTCCTGCATCCATCGGCTCCCCGCGGCTTTCACCAGGTCGTCGGTCCACCGAGTGGGGGGCCGGCCTACGCTGCGTCTTCCGGTTCGTGGTCGCCACTCGAGAACCTTTCTTCCCCATCGGTTGTCAGTTATAATCTGTATTCGTTTAATTTTTTTGTACCTAAGTACGTTTGTGAATATGGACCTACTTAAATGAAAGGCTTTTATAAAATTCCATCTCTTTTATCATCTTTATGTTTTGCCTATTTACATTCACTTTACGATACAAAAGCACATTTACCTATACTTACTAGGCAAAGATTATAAAGCCAGTTGATAGCTCGTGAACATAATTTCTCGTACAAACACGACTCACCTGCGCGGGCAGGGGCGAGGTAATAAAAACGACACAAAGTCATACGAAATTACAAAGAACAGAGCAGGATGGAACAAAAGACATCAACAGACTCCCATGATTTATTAGAAATTCATAGTATTTGTTACAAATTAGTGGTTGAAATACACCACTAATTTTCGTATGAGGGGAAGTTGTATCATTGGTCAACTGTATTTATAGTCAATGTTACTAGGTAAGCAGATCGCTGTGGGCAATAACTTCACTAGTAGGTAAATTCGTCTCGGCATAATAGACCAACTTTATCTATATCTTGAAAACGGCCACCATTCATTTGACCACCATATCCCCGCTTCCTCCACGTAACAAAACAATAACTTAAAGCAGGAACAGAACTGTCAATACATCAAAGGGAACGTGAGCCCATTCTAAAACGGTAGTCCTCATTCGTGCCAAATACTCGCTAAAAATGACATCTTGGAATAGTTCATGCCTAATTGCTTGAACCAGGGTTGCCCACAACATGTCCTGAAACTCATTTAGGTAACCACCGTTACTATTCTTATGATTTGGAGTTTAATTTACAAAATAGTTATCTGTAGCCCGTGGCTTTGCTTGTTGAAGTATTTTTTTATTTATAAGTCTGAGTTACTCATAAAACTTTCAGATGGCTGAAAAAATAACAGAGATGTATATTTTGTCAAAATGCTCTTTCTTTGCCAAAATTGCATTTGCGACCCTAAACGTTTCATACAAACGAACTTTAAGTGCCAGCATGGTTGAACAACCCTATCGAGCGAGACCATAGTGAAAAGTAGGTAGGTACTTACGTAGTTTTCATATAGCGTATTTCAATATTTCTGTTTGACGTGTCAAGAGGTCGTTGGCCCGTTTTATCTTTGGCCCTCATAGAATTGCTGATTACGTTTTCCTTGAATTTCTATGGATGTATAGGCATCTATGTGAATTGCCGCGTCATGATATTACATAAAGTAAATACACATATAGGTAAGTAAGTACTTATCTGTACTTCTTCGTCTATATATGTTAAATGGCTCATAAATCAACTGAATTGCTGTTACACAAAAATCTCTTAAAAAGTTGTTGTTGTGCTGAACACGACTTTCCCCATAGAACGCCATTACGCTACTTCTATGACTCTCTTAGCTTTTCACATCAGCTTTTTTTAAAAATAAAAGTAACAAGAAATCTAGAATTACAGTCACTAACTTAATAACTCTGTTTACATTATCTACTTATGTGCCGCGAAACTAATAAAGAAGTAGGTGTATCCAGACGTAGCAGCTGTCATTGACAAGTAACCGAGATAACGGATGAGTTTATTGAATAATAACGTGCCCTCCCGATAGTGTCATAACACAACTGACGGATTAAATATGAAATGATCTTATGTCACGTACAAACATGGGACTAGTGTAGGTATCTATGCGAGCTGATTAATAAACAACTACTATTAAAATATCAATAGCTCTTTTGGAGATTGATGTATATATAATCATACCTACATTTAGCGCGATTACGTTACCTAGCTAAATTAACTGGTTGAGCGTTCGCGAGGCCGATGTCGATCCATAACACAATTGCATTCTTGGAAATCTATAGAATTCCAAAACCAGTCACTGTAAAGCCTTTATCGCGTTTGCGTTTGGAAGTAGTAAACGTTATCGTCGGAACATTGTCACAACAAAATTTATTCCTCTAATCAAATGAGTAGGTAACTAATCCCAATTGGAAAATTACGTCAATACCTTCTACATTAATGTCCCTCAAGTATTTTTACAGATGCTTTAGATCTCTCCCTAAAGAAAATCCATAACGATTTTTTACGATACAGTTTACGATTTGTCCCGACAACCGACCACTCTTCATTGCTGCGAAAACCACTTCGAGTACGGAAATAGCCCAATTCTTGGCTACGCATAACACAGGTCGCCTATAACTGTGCTGTCTGCGCGGGAATCAATTCCGTTTATATCACTGTTAATGTGGAAAACGCACTACTACTTACTAAAAAACTTGTATATCATCGTGAAATCTAAAACCTGGTTACCAAGCACTTCATGTTCCGGTTTGTGGCAGCTTTAGGAAAGCCAGTCTTTATGCTAGGCTCTCTATTAACATTTTAACCACATCAGAACTATCATCGTCAGTGAGATATTTATCACGCTAGCCTATAAGATGCTATAAAACAATTCCATCAATCAATGAATGAAGGTGGACTATCAACCTGTTCCGGTTTTCAGATTGATATTAAAATTAGCAATAAGATTTAAAAAAATGAATTGCTTGTTTGTAATCTAACAGCCATTTGATACGATTCAAAGACATAAAAAATATCCAATTATACAAATCCAGTTGAATGTATAGTGTGGCAGTGATTTTGACTAACATATAGCATAACAGTATTCTTAAGCCGCGAAGTCTTTCCGCTGCTGCTCTATAAGCTGTCTATAGTACGTGACTCTCCGCATTCTATCTTAAGGTTCCGTTGTAAAAAAAAACTCACCCATTGATAACGTCACGATTAAGTGACCTTGGTTAGTACGGTGTCAATTTTTTTTGAAAGTTTAGTTGAGATTTGATTTGTTGATCCAAATTCATTGACGGGTGATACGAATCATGCGGAAAATGTTAATAAAGATATCATTGATGAAGTTGCAAGACTTGTGTTACTAAACAATACACAGAGACAAGACAGAAAGTTTTAAACATAAACCATTATCGTTTACACGTGTAGCCCACGAACAAAATGTTTTGGCTGCCCTCACTAACCCTATGAAGTCGTAATACCTACTTAATTACATCTTGTAGGGCGGTGATGATGCCCAAGGGAATGATTTTACACCCACAGATTTCAAGGAACGATGACCTGATGGCTAATACTACGCAGAGAATCACATGATACTGAAGATGAGGAATTATTTACACTAAGATATTGAGAAAGCAGCTGTTGACGACATATCTATGTCAGAACACTGTGTAGGGAGGAAGATCTTTGCCGGTTTGAGGTGAGGTCACTTGGGCAATCGCATGGAGCAGAATGTAGTATTGTCATTTAGATTTTCATCTCTTCTGCTTTTTTCCCCCGACCATATCGCTTGACGTGGCGTGCAACCATAGCCCAATATGTCCGTTTTAAATTTCTAAAACTTAGTATAAGCATATCTTAAAAACCAGCAAAATTCTACGAGTTATAACGATAAGTGGTCAACCGTGATCATTATAAATAGCTATTACAGCAACGATCACCTACATAACGAACACAATAGCATTAGAATAACATGTTGGTACAAAAATAGCTTGCCGATCGTTAGTCCAAAAACCAGAAGCGGTAGTGACAATGCATAACTTCGGTCTGCTAGGTACGGATTTAGACGCGATATTTTGCGCGGGGGCATGGGTTTTAGTGTTGGGTAAAAGCAAATTAGTGAATTAACTAGTTATCGGTAATCTATGAAATTATTATTATGGAATTTATATTTGCATTCAATCATATTCGAATCTAGGACCTCTTTATTTCAGCAATATTTTCTCGCGTGTTCCGGATAGTAATAGAACTGCACTTAACCATTTACAGAGCTGCTTTTTTAAATCCATGCAATGTTGTCAAATTGAATAGAAAGGAAATTAAACTATATCAAACCTCACAAACAATAACAGGGTCTAACGTTTTAATATCTCATAGCGAAATTAGACTAATACCTACCATCTTATTGGTAGCTTGAGTTGAATCAACGTCAGAAAAAAGATATTTGAATACAATAAATACATCGTGTAAGTAACTCACTAATCGATAACAGCTCTTCACTAGAGTATACCTACAAGTCTTGCGTGTAGATCAAGCGCCCTCTCTTCATGTTGAGAGGCACGGTTCATTGAGAAATAAGAGATTGACAGATGTTTGTTAGCTAATCGAACATCGGAAATATCACCTAACTTATGCACAATACACTGACAACTGGGAATTTCGAGAATGGCATAGATCGTGGTCTATGAATGATGGCGAAAATCATTTTAATTCTAATTTATATGAAAAATGATACTATGATAAAAGATATTGGAGCTCTTCAATCGCGAGTGAATAGGCATCTTTTAGGCAAGCATGTACCATCGTAGACCGCGTCGTTACTTTCCATCAAGTGAGACTGCGGTCAAATGCGGGCCTATTTAGTTATAAAAAAAATATTCAGCAGTGGAAGGTAAACACGTATTGTCTAATAATAATCAGTAATAAATAATCACAAGTATTTTTTTATTACACAACAGATCGTCGCTCGTATGACTAAAGGTCCTATTTCATTTTTGTCCATTGTTCAGAAAACGCGTTTTAAGGTTTTGACATTTCTAACTTTTAGATAGTTTCGTTCCTCGCAAGTCCAGCATATTTATTTTTATATGCTTTTGTAGATAATTTCAAGTACTTTAATTACACGTTGAAACTTTTAACCGGTTTGCATTCTAAATACCTGTTTTGATTAATCAAAACAGATAGGTCACTCAGTGAAAACTTTGTTTTATTTAAAATAAGCTGTCTGTTTTTAGTTACGACTTTTTTTAGACTAAGTATGGAAATAAATATACATAATTTATGTTGTTAATGCTTTATTTGTGTGTTTGTTTTTTTTTAGTAAGTTTTAGTAAGTTTAATGCTACAATACTGTATTTAATTCAACACAACACCATAACTTTACCAAGTACCTAACAATAAAAAAACTACTTAATCAGCCTCATTTTGAGGTTGCTAATAGGTAATTGAATATTATGAAGTTTAATTGTAATAATAATTAATTAATTAATAATTAATTATCTTGTGATCCAAAATGTTAAGAGGTACAACGATTAGTCAGATGGATAGAGAGTTTTGCGTTGACTAACATAGCGGTCCTAACTCAAAACAGCCAAAAAGTGAGATAGGACCTTTAGTCATACGAGCGACAAGATATAAGAACATTATAAGAACACAGATAATCAATAACAGAAGCCACGATATTTTACGACAACAGTAATAAACAGTTGTTTAAAACTCGAACAAGCTAAACACAGAGGCTAAAGTCTCTAAGGCTTAAAGAAAAATTTAATCTATGGAATTTTTGAAATTAGGCATTTGGAGCATTTAACTTTCTTTTTATTTAAGAACACTACATAATTCCAAAACGCTTAATTTGAAATAGCGATTGTTAAGTTATTTCGCAGTATAAACAAACTTTAGCGATCTTATATTTGCGTTTGCTTTATTGATAACAGACTGATTTTTTTGTTTGTATAATAGTTTTACGCCTATTTTATTAAATATCATTCAGACTAGCTAAACTATCAAGAAAAAGATCTAAGCTAGATACAACTTTATTTATGAACACCAATGAACAATATTCTAGCAAGCTTAGAATTAATTTACATTTCAACGAATTTATGACGCTTCAGTCTTCAGGTTAAGTGGCTTGGATTTTTGACTCAATTGTTTGCAGTGTGGCATTGAACACAATCTATTCAATTGGGGTGTTATATTGAATCATTTGTTTTGATGATTTAATGATGATGACCAATTGACCATGAAACAATCCGATTTAGGTTCAATTTCACCATGCTGATATGAAATTTATTTTGAGAATCTATCTTTGTAATCTATCTTTATTAATCTATAATCTATAAAAATATTATAAAAGTTTTCCTCTAATGTTTATTTTTGTTACATCTCAGTGCAGTGCAAATGACGAATTGTTTTTTATGCTATGTATTTCAAGTGTAGATACTTTGGATCCTGGACTATGACATGTAATATTATTATAATCTCGGAAAATTGTGTCCACGCGAGTACCTACTTACCATCGTAAGCCATGGTGGCATAGTGATCTCATTTACGTACTTAATATTCTTATCATTTCAGACATCTTTTTTGCTCAGCAACATTTCAGTTCAAATTCTACGTTATGTTATAATAGTAAATAATAACAGTAATAGACACATGTGACAATATTCTAAGCATGTGTCGGTTCTAGGCTAAGTGCTCATAAAACACAATTATCCTACTGCCTATTGGTGCGAGAGCCCACTGCACAAATACCTACGTCATCGGGTCGGGTGGGTCTTTAGATCGTTAAGCGATATCTAAATATGTAAAGAAAATCAGGTCTGCCAGTTCCGATCCTGCCGGGTCATGGACATAATTGAAATTTTTTGGCCGTATTTTTTTTTCAAAATTTACCCGAATGAAAGTTCTGGCAACAGCTAACCATTGATTCATTATGCAAAAAAAAATTGGTCTGCCATTGCGCACCCTGCTGGAAGTACCTGGCAGACCCCTAAGCATGTGCCCTTCACACCCTTTACCTACCTCAGCGAATACACCGATGAAACCTACGCCTAATAATAGCCAAGGTGACCCTGTCAATAGATTAAAAGGTCTGCCAGGTCTAAACTTGGCGAAACTTAGTATTCAAGGCATTTGAAGTTGGTGAAGGTGGATTATTTCCATGACCTGGCAGGATCGGAACTGGCAGACCTATTTTTTTTACATGTTTAAGTGTCGGTTAACGATCTAAAGATAGCCTATTGGGGTACCCGATGACTTAGGTATTTTTACAGTAGGCTCTCGCACCATATGTATCGATACAAACGTAAAGGCTCTCGTCGTCAAGTAAGGGATCGTCCAGAACATTGATCCAGTTGTATTAAGAAAACGCTTAACATACACCGTCATTCATGCTTACCATTCTTTTGCTATGCTGTTCATCAACGACGAGGTCCTGAAGTGGCATGTAAATTATAAGTTCATTGACCATCTGAACAGAGTTAAGCTGCACCATTTGGCGACAACTAGAGCGGCATCATCAAATGCCCAATTGGCGCAAATGGAAATAAACTAGTCCGCAGTACTTCAGCATTCACCGCAGCCATAAAATATAATTAAAGACGTTGAAAAATTTACAGCTTGTCTACATATAAAGAAACTTATGTCATGGAGTGAGACATAAAGTTTGGCTGTTAGGCTTCTAGAAAAGAGTTGAAAAAACTCTTAATAGGCAGACGAGATTTTTGCGCAGATGGTTCAATGTTATATTACTTTACTTATAATATAATGCTCTAAGACGTCCACGATGGTAGTTTGTATCATTTTGCAGAAAGTTCTGTGGCTATCAGTCAGTAGGTATACCTTTTGGAACGTTTGATTGAGGCAACTCTTGACCAAAACGCTGGTCTCTATTTAGCCCAAAGGCTAAACATTGCAATTCATCGGGGCAATTCTGCCAGAATTTTGGGCACGCTGCCTACTGGCAGCTGGCAGCGGCTTCTTGGATTGTTTTCCTACAGCATTGTTTTTAATTTTAATTTTGTATACTTAGCTACTGTTGGCCTTATGAGTAAACTCAAAGTCGCGCAGCGAGCTATGGCTCTCCATAACCCCGAAACCCCGAGCATAGCATAGCTTTTTCCCTATCTTTTACCTTTTCTCTTTCCTCTTACCCATAAACAAGGTTAGGACATCATCATCATCATCATTAACAGCCTGATGTCGTCCACTGCTGAATATAGGCCTCCCCCAGAGCGCGCCACCTTGAGCGGCTGCTCGCCTAATGCATCCATCGGCTCCCCGCGGCTTTCAGCAGATCGTCGGTCCACCGAGTGGGGGCCGGCTTACACTGCGTCTTCTGGTTCCTGGTCGCCACTCTAGAACCTTTTTTACCAATCGGTTATCAGTTCTACGAGCAATGTGGCCTGGCCTGCCCATTGCCATTTCAACTTGCTAATTCTAAGAGCTATATCGGTCACTTTAGTTAGGACGTAAAACTAATTAACCCGTGCGAAGCCGGGGCGGGTGAACTAGTACTTAGTGTTATAAGTAGGTCGACAATCAATATCATCGCAAGCTGTTGCACAAGTTATTATTATTTAACAAATAAATAATAGGTTATGCAATGACGAAATTACATTTCTTTGTTTCTCCTAACGAGCTATACACACTTTCGAGCTCCAAGTTGCAACATGGCAAAAGAAATAAATCATAAATAATTAACTATAACGAATTCGGACAAATTCTTAACGAATAGCCGCATGAAGTCATTTGCTTCTATTGAGAGAGGTTCGTTGTGATGACAAATGAATCATAAATGTCTACAGGAGAAAGGGCAAAGACGATCTCATTCTAAATTCGTATAAGAGTCTGCTAAAAAAAATTTTTTAGTGTGCTACGGTGTACAGTACAATATGACAAGATAATTAAGTTCATACATTATTTAAACTAAAGATGACAGGCGATATTTTTATTGCTTTTTTAAGTTCTGTCAGTTATAAATATCGCATTGCTTCATATCGCGTTTTCATAGAGAAACGTTTAGTGCAATCCACTCAATTGCGTTTAAAGTTACTGTAGCATTATCGTTCTGTGTTATAGGCAGCACTACCATAGGTGTGTACCTCAAGTGTTTCATGTGTTATTTGGCCCAACGCATCAGCATTGCAATTCAACGTGGCAATGCGGCCAGCATGTTGGGTACGCTACCTACCGGTAGTGGGCTGGAGCACTTGGACTGTCTATAGGCCATCGCGGCTATTATACAGTCCATAAGTGTTCTTTGTAGTAGGTAGTGTAGCTAGTTTAGTTTAGCTTAGTTTAGTTTAGTTTAGTTTAGTTTTAATTATTGTAGTAGTTAGCTTGAGTAATAAATAAATAATAAATTTGCCCGTTAAAAAAAAAAGTGTTTCAATCTACAATGCATGTTTGAGAAGTTCGCTACCTATTTATTTTCCCAACTTAAAACTAGATAGATAGAATAGCGGCCAAATATAATTGTTGCATAGCTTGCCATAGCTTAACGTCTGATCGTGGCAACACGTGACCAAAATGCTGGACTCTATTTGGCGGAAAGGCTAAATATTGCCATTCAATGGAGCAATGCCGCCAGCATTTTGGGCACTTTGCCTACTGGCAGCGGCTTCTTAGGTTAAGTTTACCTATTTTATTGTTTTTAATTTTAGATTTAGAAAGTTTATTTTAGTTTAGAATTAATTTAGTTTAGTTATAGTTATAGTTATAGTTCAAGATTCCTTTAGATTGTTATTTTTAGTTTTATATCTTAGTTTTAAAGTTTTTAGGTTTAGTTTAGTTTTTAGGTCTAGTTTAGTATACTTATTATATGTTACTTAAGTTTTGAAATAAAGTACAGAATTTTGATTTTAAATAAAATTAGACCCATTTAGTTTTCGTCTTTATATTTTTTGTTAGTTATTATTAATCTTATAATTATGTTATTTAAGTTGTTGAGAATAAATATCTATATGACAGAACTAATGTAAATTAAAAAAAAGCTTCCAGCTTGGCAGAATACTGTATTTCATAATACCGCCACTTGTTGGCCTTGTGGCTGACTAGACAGATCCTTAACTATATTGATATCAGAATTTTGTAATTATTTTTCAGCCATGCAGGAATTCTGATACCAGGCTTACGCGAAAAGAAAGTTATAGCTTTAAAAGTATAATGTATGTAATTAGTTTTACTCATAGTCCAATTAAATTATTCTCAATGGTTGTATAAGTCTCTTCAAGTCAATGGCGAATGAGCAACCAACCCATGGGTAACCGTGTTCCACCTTAGACTACATCATTAATTCCCATGAGGTGAAGTGTTGTCCGAAAACCGTTTAAACATAACACCAATTTTTGTTGTTTTACGTATGATTCATTACTATTATTATATCTACACAATTAGTAACACCATGCTTAGTAAGATAGAGTCCCCACATATTTTATACGCTTTCCCATTCATAAATCAAATTCTGAATGCCGGCAAGATAAACATTGACACCCTTTTACGACTTATCCGAGTTGAAACCTCTTCTAGCCCGTGTAGGCAAACAACCTGACGAATCACGCCATTCCACGCCGCGCCGTGTATGCACACGTGACGTTCCATGATACAGATTTGAATAAAATACCCCAAACAGTCGAAAGAATCCAAGTTACTTACTGTCGGTTACAAAAAGCTTTTCAAATCGCTGCTCAAGGGAAGGTCACCAAACTGAGACAGGACATACCGAGGACGGTTAGTTCAAAAAAATTAACGGTAGGTACCTAAAATCTACTTCCAATATGTGTAGAATAACTTTCATTTAAAATCATTTTTTCTACTCTTATAAGATTCGTTCAACTAGCTGTCACTTACCACGGCGCAGGTGAGGCAGTGACCAAACTTTAGTCTATCTATGATTTACTTTGATTTACTTTTTACCATAGAATGTTGAGTAAACGTTTACATAATAAATAAAGCTCGTTCGTTCAAAGTAGGTATTAAGTGTAATTCTAATACAGTCTAAAGTCGAATGTGACAGGTCTACTCTGAGTCACGGGCTACAGTCGCGTCTATCCCAAGAAACACAGCAGGGAAATAAATTCTAATGTCTGAACTGTGTTTGAGCTGCTTCCAGTTGTCGGCCTTTCAAATGTTACCAACTAATTCATTGATGATCATCAGATCAGTTTACTAAATGCAAGTTACTATTTTTATCGATCGCGTAGACAAAATATAAACATCAGATGCAATCCCGAACATAAATAGACCAACCAAAAAGTTTATACAATAAATTATCAATAATTAAAGTCACCTATCATTGTAAGATTTCTACAATATTTATAAGGCCCATTTTCATATTCATATTCATATTCATATTCATTTATTGTGCTCACATATAATAATACCTTTTACCTGTTGTATTGCACTAACTGTAATTTTTGAATAGATTTTTATTTATTATTTTACTTAATTACAAAACGGTTACGGTACTAGTTCCAGGTTTTTCTATCATTAGGTATTTCTTGATCCTTCCTCCTTTATAGTTTGCAAGGACATAAGTACACTAAAATATTGATAATTTTTGCTCTTGAGTCTAACAAAAAGGTGTAAAATTGTATTATAGGTACCTAAGAGTAGACGAATAGGTACCTATTCCTGCAATACTATATTATACCTGAACACATCAATTGTAGGTATGTAGGTAGGTACTTGAATAAACAGTGATTTCTTTATTAATATTATTGCATAAATACCACTTAAACCATAAATGGAGTACCCTGATGGTAATGAAGCTACATATGGAGTATAACAATCTGTTAATCTTGTAAATACATTTTCATTAAAACATCCCAAATGCGTCCATAAAATTATACAAATATACTTACCTACTACTTATTTAGGTATATGTTTCATTTAAATATATAAAACATTAAGTAGTTAATTGGCATGACTGTGATTTATTACGGTTTATTTAAATTCAAAGATATGAGAATTAGTTGCAACTTCTATTTTAATTGACGTTTTATGTTTATCTAAATAAATGTTTAGATTGATGACGAAACCTACAAATCGATTAGATTAACACGCATATAATCGTATACATCTGTCTCTAGTTTCTCTTAATTTAGATGTCTTATTGCTCTACAAGTATGAACGTTACTTGATATTCAAAATAAATGTTTTAAGTTACATGTGCTGTCACATTTTTTTTCGTGACGGTTTAAGCATTGGTTAAACTAACTATTAGCGTGTATTTAGGTATATTTAAGGCTGTAATCTGGCTGTAGGCTGGATCTATTATCCTATCCTAGGATATACTGTCCAACTAGGTAGAACTTCGACAAAGAGGTCGCAAGAAAAATCCAATTCTGCTGGGCAGCGTTCGGGGAGCTTCGTTCAACCTATCTTTTCGTCCAGAAGGTATTCTGCGGTAGCAGAGCCTGAAAACGAAGGTTATCAATCAATGTGTGTTGCCAGTGACGACTTATGGAACTGACACATGGTCACTCACTGTTGGCCTCATTGGCCTCGTCAGTAAGCTCAAAGTTGCGCAACGCGCTATGGAGCGAGCTATGCTTGGTGTTTCCCTGCGAGATAAGCTTCGGAATGAGGAGATCCGCAGGAGAACTAAAGTGACCGATATAGCTCTTAGAATTAGCAAGTTGAAATGGGAATGGGCAAGCCACATCGCTCGTAGAACTGACAACCGATGTGGAAGAAAGGTTCTCGAGAGGCGACCACGAACCGGAAGACGTAGCCGGCCCCCCACTCGGTGGACCGATGGACTGGTAAAAGCCGCGGGGAGCCGATGGATGCAGGAGGCGAGCAGCCACTCAAAGTGGCGCTCTCTGGGGGAGGCCTATGTTCAGCAGAAAACGTCTTCAGGCTGTTGTGCTGTGTTGATGATAATGATGATGATGATGAATCTATTATCCTACCTATTACATTATAACAAGAGAATTTGAAACGCTGTCTGTTTCATCATTTACATATTGGCTAGGTATAGATTAGAGCTGAACTAATTTTGATGAAGGTTGCGCCTACTTTATTTTAGATCTTTATATCCCGGAAAATTAAATGCTTTAGACTGGTAAAGCACGTAAGTAGATGAAAATAAAGCACCTAGTAAAGAAACAAAAAACAAGAACCACCTTACTCGTTAGACATGTATCCCAATGCCCAACACTGGGAACAAGTTATTAGTTAACCGTTCATTAAAAGCTTTACAAATATATCCGATAAACAATTAAAAATCCATCAACTATTACTTAAGGCGAGACTGGCCCAAAAACGTCCTTGTTTGAATCGTCTTTTCTCTGAGATAAACCACACTTTTAGATATGAAAAAAATATATGTTATTCTTAAGGATGTCTTCAAGTTAAATGATGATACTTATACATAAAAGGAATAACTTCACTCGATCGAAAAAAAATCCAAAGTTACCTCTATCTTAGATTTTTTGAAATGACTTTTCGACTTGTTTTAAACGAATCGTATTATTTAAATATATTTTAATGAATCATGTATTGATCAAAAAATTTAAATGATCAATAAAAATGTTAAAAAGTTAATACGGTAATTTTATATGAATATTATATCTTGAATTCATGGCATCCGAGCTCATTTTCGGGGCCGCCAGTCCGCTCGCAGAGCCCGTCGACGCCGGACGTGTGCCAAATTTTTGCGCTCCACGACGCGAAGCTACACTGGCCGTGAATTTTAATAAAATGGGTAACAAATATAATAAAAGAAAAAAAACTGCTCAAGACCTTTTACCTATTTTTGTTTTTTATTGTTTTATTTTCATGATGTATGTTAGGAATGTAATGTTGTGTGATGTCCTGAATAAATGTATTTTCTTTCTTTCTTTCTAAGTTATGCATTAGGAAAATCGGTAGTTACCATGTAATTTACCTATGCTTTCTAATTATCATTATGCTCACCGTCATGGACAGTTTCTTGCCCTACGCCTCAATACACACGCCTTACTCAATCATACAATCCACACTTGTGTTATTTTTTTGTGCACAAATTCATGTCACGAATCGAACCCATCTCCTCCGGGTTATGAGCCGACCTGCTAAACCCCCACATCACAGAGGCTGTGAATAATCATCATACTCATTTATTTATCTCATACACAAGCAGTTATGTTTGCTTCATAGTATACATTGCGTATACATGGTGTCAAGCAGCACACCGCGGGGAGCCAATGGATGCAGAAGGCGAGCAGCCGCTCAAAGTGGTGCTCTTTGGGGAGGCCTATGTTCAGCAGTGGACGTCTTCAGGCTGATGATGATGATGTTTATGATGATGATGATGATGCTGCTGCTGCTGCTGCTGCTGATGATGATGATGATACATGGTGCTAGATAATACGTAACTGGCATACGCAAGTACGGGCAGGTATGAATCAGTGTTACCAGTTGAGCGGCTGGTGTGAGAAAAAGTGGGCAGGTGTGGGCAATTATGGAAACGTGTTAGCAGGCAGGGGCTAGCAGGCAGCTTGTGTGAGCAAATGTCGATAGGCGTGGGCAAGTGTGCAAAACCTATGGGCAGGTGAGCGGGTGGTGTGGCAAAAAATAGGCGGGTTGGGTAAGTGAAAGAAAGCTATGGGGTAGGGGCTTGATCCCATCCTCCCCGGCGGCGCTGCCTCGTTACCGGGGTCGATGGGAAAAAAGTGCCATCCTCCCCCGGAGCCTCAACAACGGCGCTCATGGGGGCCGATGGAACATAAAAATTGTCATCTGCCCCGTTATAGTCGGATCAATGAATTCATCTCGGTGACAGCGGCGCAGATGGGAATAATAGTCTCATCCCCACCCCAGTACGGATTCAAAATGGCGGCCATTTTGAAAGTTAGTCAAGATGTCATATGTCAAATTTTTTCCAACCTACCAAATGCGGTGATGAGCAAGTTAGTTTACTGTCATTGGTATAATTGGACAGTCACGACTAACACTTGCACCTGCACACTTGCAGGTGCAAGTGTGTCGGTTGCGACTTACTAATGGTGCAAATGACGCTGTCAAATGTACAAATAAGTAATTTTTTTACTTTCATGCCCTCTCCCGTGGGAACCGTGCTGAATTTCAGGATTAAAAGTATCCTATAGCCTACCTCGTAATATGAACTCAAATCATGGCAAGTTTCATTTGAATCCATTTAGTAGTTTCGGCATGTGACAGACAGACAGACAGACAGTCAGACAAAAATGAAAAACATTATAGTTTTGGCTTTAGTATTGATTGTAGAGAACCTTCCAACAAAAATTTTCAAAATATCTTTACGGTACAGAATTGACTCTGTTACAGTTTGATTGTATTATAGATTAGTGTAATATTAGGCAAATTGCTTATTATAAATATTATAGTACCCTACCGTTTATGCTGGGCTTGATGAAACTAGATTTGTATAATCCTCTCCGTTAAAAGCACCAGCACTTGCCGTACCAGGATTGCAGATGAGACTTTAATTCCCATCGGCCCCGCTGTCACTAAGGTGAATTCATCGATCCGACTATAACGGGGCAGATGACCCTTTTTCTATTCCATCGGCCCCGGTGAGCGCTATTGTTAAGGCTGCCAGGAAGGATGACACTTTTATTCCCATCGACTCCGGTAAGGGGGCAGCGCCACCAGGGAGGATGGAACCAAGCCGGACTTGGTACGTATTACAATAATAATAACAACCAATATAATATTATTATATATATATATATAATATAGTTTAGTAATCTGATTACTAAACTGGGTGATGTCTTAGGGTCAATTCAGATAGAGCTGCAAAATGCTCGAGCAGTTTTTAAGTGCTATTGGAATATCAACCTTATTTCATGTAGGCAAAACTGAAAATAGTATGCAACATTGAAATCTTACCTATTTTAATGCTGCATACTATTTTCAGCTTTGTCTAAATAGATTAAGGTTGATATTCATATAGCACTTAAAAACTGCTCGAGCATTTTGCTGCTCTGTCTGAATTGAGCCTTAGGATGACGTGCGCAGTGCAGTGTCACGCGAAACTTTATTGTTGTAAAGTTCCGAGTGACACTGCAACTGTTATGGGCGGCCGTGTCACTTAACATCAGGTGAACGACTAGCTCGTCACGTCGTTCAATCACATTAAAAAAAAAACAAAAATAGCAATAAAAACACGGTTGTACACCTCATTGCATTTGTTATAATAATAATGGTAGGTTCACATTTATCATATATCAATCCAGAACATAAGCTAACTCTATCCTAAATAACAAAGCGGCTTGATCTCCGCTACTGAGTTACATAACGTGGCTGACGCGGGCGAAAGATGTGCGCGCGGCGCGCGGCGCGGCGCATTGCACACAGCTTTTGGGTCGCGTAAATGAATACGTCGTGCCGTCAAATAGTGCGGCTTAAGGTAGCGTAAAATACCTAAAGTTCCCGAAAAGGCTCGCCTTAACAACCACATACAAGTTAATGAAGTTATCATCGCTACTAATTGACTATTAGGCTCACGGGAGATCAATAGTGTCTTCATTTCCTGAAGACGTGAGGCGCTCACTCAATGATCAAGATGTTCAATTCAATGTTGAGCATTCAATTAAGTTTTAAGTGGGATGATAATGAATGGACTTCAATGCAATTAAATGGTTTTAAACTGAGGCTACACCGAGGTATTCTTCCTTTAAGGTGGTTTGATTTATTCTACGTCTCAGTTACACCAAAATATAATGAATAGGTAGGCACCCAAAGATTATAAAGCCCGTTGATAGCTCGTGAACATAATTTTTCGTACAAACACGTTTCACCTGCGCGGGCAGGGGGCGAGGTAACAAAACGAGACAAAGTCATACGAAATTACAAACAGAGCTAAAAACATCAACGGGTTCCCGTGATTTATTAGAAATTCATAGTATTTATTAGAAATTAGTGGTTGAAATACACCACTAGTTTTCGTATGAGGGGAAGTGGTATCATTGGTCAACTGGATTTATAGTCAATGTAGGTACCAAACCCGCAGACGCAGAATATTTTCATTACGTACATCCTAGGTCTTTGATCAAACCACATTTTTAATAGTACTTACGTGATCTTTGAAGCGCGAAAGTTTAAAACAATGTATTAGTTACCAAACCAAATGTTTAGATGCCAAAACTTTCCATTACTTATACCAAATAGTAATTAATAGTTTTACAAAAGCATTGATTGAATTGATCAATACTTCAATCCTAATTACAATCCAGTTCACACAAACTTTGTAATACTTTGTAAGCTTTCGGCACAGATTATGCAATGCAAAGGCGATGCTCAAATAATTGCCTATTTATCCAAGATGAAATTGAGTCTCACGGGATTATATTACCGTAAACGGTAAATTAAGGTGAATTAACATTTCATTACCGCGTTGAAAGTTCTATGGGTTATGTTTCAATAATGTAAATTGAATTAGTTTTGGTTAATCATATTATTAAAAGAAATCGTGGCTACTAAATTCTGAAATGAAACTATTCTTAATGCAATTAATTTTAAATAATACTCGCATGGCATTTAACGGTACTTAACAACATTTTTATAATTTTATTTATGCCAGGCATGTGAGGCATGCAAAAAAGGAAATAACTGATACTTTTTAGGGTTCCGTACCCAAAGGGTAAAACGGACCCTATTACTAAGGCTCCGTTGTCTGTCTGTCTGTCTGTCCGTCTGTCGCCGGGCTGTCCGTCTGCCGTGAACCGTGATAGTTAGACATATGAAATTTCCACAGATGGTGTATTTCTGTTGCTGCTATAACAACAAAATACTTAAAAACAGAAAAAAATAAATATTTAAGGAGACTCCCATACAACAAACGCGATTTTTTGCTAGATTTTATGGATAATGGTACGGAACTCTTCGTTCGCGAGTCTGACTCGCACTTAGCCGGTTATTTTGATTCGTTGGCATGATTTTGCGTCATTTGCCAAATCTGATTTTCCTGTCTTCTCATCATCTGCTCCACTATTCTAACCTGTTGCGTTATGTAATAAACTAATCTATCTTTAACTATTTCCTGTCTAACCTGCGTCTATGTATAGGGCATCGATGTCACGGTGACGCTCGCTAAGGATTTTCTCGTCTACGCATCGTCTGCCTCACTACTTACTCTATGTCGTTACGTCACCATTAGTCAATTCAGTTGGCAATTAGCCGTGGCAGAGCACTGATTACTATTTTAGAAGCACTAAACAGTGGTGAGAGTGGATGCCGGCCACGAGACCGCTGATCTTACAGGCCTCTGAAAATCAGCCATATAAGATAATAAAAAGATTCAGGAAAATGGTATATATTAATAAAGCACTTGGCTAATGCACCCGATTAGACTCGCGAGTGATCTATACTACTACAAAATTGGCAGTTGAACCAATGCTTTGAAACCACAGATGAAGTGGGGTCATTAACGTGTCGGTAGTTGGTATCTCTTGGTGAGCTACAATTGTAAGCACATCTCATAATTATCGAAGCACGTTATGTAGATAAAAGAGAATTTAGACTTGTGGTGGAGGTATACATTTCTCTGAGATATTTACTACATATAGGCATTGAAACTGTAGGTAGTATAAATCTGTACTATAGTAATTATACTACATCATACTTATAAATAGATCTCTGACATATGGGTAATGAGAACGAATTTGTTAATTTAATTTAGTACTAAACGGTAATGAATAATTGAATACCTATGACCATAACGACTGCAAAACACTGATAACAATAATTAATAAGTAAATTTATGAGTCGTTCTCACTTCTGAAGCATTTCACTCGATATGTACCTACCTATTAACTACTCATAAACTTTAATTAACACAAGTACATAATCATGTATTCATGCATAAGCATTAAGCAGGAACAAGTAAGTTATAATAGAAGAGCTGATGTATAGAAATCCAAAAGTGATTTCAGAAGCTAAATCTGTCTTCACATCAAAAGCTGAGAGTACGGAAATGTTCAACACCCGTAGTGAAGTACTCGTTGAAGCTGAGTGATACTGTACAAGTATTTTCGTGAGGTTAAGTAGTTCTAGCTCAGGTGATCTAAAACAGAACTTCGGAATTTAACAAACGATAGAGCATAGACGTTCGCAACGCTTTAACTTAGGTGACTGTTAGCAGCCTGCCTAGTAGGGGTCAAGGACCAAGATTTGTACTCTTGCAACTATAAATTGTAATAGGCTTGTGTCGCTTTTTATTGCACAAATTAATAATATTACTCAAAAAATAAACAGTCGCGAAAACAAAAATTAAATATCTCTAAATATGACAAAGTTACAAGCATTTTAAAATACAGGAATAGAAAGAGACAGTTCAAACGTGCAGTGACGTCAGTACGTTCTCCTTAATAGTACCTCATTACTAAGCTGTGGTAGCTTTACATACAATCTCTTTGGCATGTGACTTCACAACGTGCGGTTCCATAGTAACTGTGCGGAAGCTCTGTTTTGCGAGAAAGGGACATGCGATGCCCCCTCCAGAAACTTTAAAAGCTTATTACTCCGTGATTTATTTACCGATTTTACTAATTTTTTTCAATAATTGCATTCATTTTTAACCTATTTTACAAGAATAATATTAAGTTGTTCATTTTTTGTAGCAGGATTCTAAATAACTCCTAAAATAATTTCTAAATATGATCACGATATTGCGTGTTTTTAGAGCTATTTGGCGTTTCAAGAGAGTTAAAAAACCATTTCTTTACAACACATAACTCAAAACTCATAACAACCGAGTAAAATATGATTATACAGTATAGATACGTGTATCTCTGTACTCTGTAGAGATATTTGCCGCCGGCCGGCCTTGAGTTATTCAAATAGTTTTCACGTTGCGTCTTCCATTGAAAACAATTAGCGCAAGAGAACAGCACTTGCGTCAATATTACCCACCTCAACGGTTAATGAATCAGAACTATTTATATTTCAAGAGTATGTATATGTATATTATGTATGGGAAGTACCTTTATATATGTATAGACAGCCTCTGCGGTGTGGTGATTGAGCTGGCCGGCTCATAGCCCGGAGGCGGCGGGTTCGAATCCCGCGACAGGACTAGTATTGGAGCACAGAAAAAAAACACAATTACTTGTCCTGTGTCTAGGTGTTGTGGGGCAATGCTCCTAGTAGTTCCTGGGTCCCTAGATACAGGTAATCCTAGTTAGGGTCCAGGACCTATGTATGTGATTGTTGGGTGTTATTTATTTATTATATCTAGAATATTTCAGATACCAGAACCTAGGTAATTGTTACCTACCTACTTCGCTTAGAGCTTGACTAAAACTAAAAGAAACGTGTAAACGGCACGCATAGGTATAACTCAAAAGTAAAGCCAACTTAACTGATACCTATCTACTACCAACGTAGTAAAATCTCGCGAAATGATTTACTACACACTCCACTACTCTACTTTACTTTTTTTATGATTTGCTTTTTTTTCGTTTTTTTTACTTTAGTGTTATCGAGCAGTAAGCGTGAAGTGTATTTAGCTTATCTATAAACTAAGCCATTGGTCCTATACTGACAGCTACGTAGCTACCCCCCTATCTTTTTTCTTTAACGAACTTAGGAGGATCGTTTGCATCGCATCGGTTTTAAGCTGAATATCTGCACCTACATAGCACTTATCTTAACTCTTAAGTACCTAGTTAACTCCGTTTTCATTCAAATCACAGTGGTAATCAACCACACACATACTCGTATGATGTGCATGAATATTTTTTTTGCATGATCATTATACCTATTGAGCTTTGATTTGGCGGCTACTTACAAAAACATCAAGTAATTTTTTATCCGACTCAAAATCAAAATCTCAAATTGTAGCCTATCAAAGAGCTATAATTACCATCGATAAAAGTTTTCCTCGTGCATTGAACACGAATAGACTAGCCTACGCCACGCACCTGAAGCTATCGAAACTGTGTGCCTATAAAAAGAACATTTTTTATAAACATTCGTGCGCTTAGGTTAACACTCCAGCACAGGTGTTCGTTAAACAACTTAGCGATTGTATCACTGTATTAGGGTTCCGTACCCAAAGGGTAAAACGGACCCTGTTACTAAGACTCCGCTGTCTATCAGTCCGTCTGTCATCAGGCTGTGTCACATGAACCGTGATAGTTAGACAGTTGAAATTTCCACAGATGATGTATTTCTGTTGCCCCTATCAAATACTAACAAAATAACAGAATAAAATAAATATTTAAACACGACTCACCTGCGCGGGCAGGGGGCGAGGTAACAAAACGAGACAGAGTCGTACGAAATTACATAGAACAGAGCAGGATGGAACAAAATACATCAACGGGTTCCCGTGATTTATTAGAAATTCATAGTATTTATTAGAAATGAGTGGTTGAAATACACCACTTATTTTCGTATGAGGGGAAGTTGTATCATTGGTCAACTGCATTTATAGTCAATGTTTCCGCCTGTACTGTTATTTATTCTGTGCCTATAATGTAGGTATACCTAGGTAGGTACCTATAGCATACCAAATCGGTAATACCTTTATAATTACAAACAAATCCAATACTAATTATATTATAATTACCAATGTACAGATTTACCAGTCATCGTTTTAATAATCATGAGTTCTTTTTTGTGATGGTGAAATTAGGCTAAGTACTTTTTATAATATACGACGGCATTTTTTTTCATCTAAAGGTATATCCGCATCAATTGTCTAGATTTATCTTAGGTACATAGTAAGGATTATGTACCTAAGAGAAATCTAGACTATTATCATTAGATAGATAGATAGAAAATGCTTTATTGCACATGAGTAAATCAAGTACATAGGCGAACTTAATGCTAAGTAGCATTTTCTTCCAGTTAACCTTTGTGTAGTGTGGAACGAGTGGTAGTGCTGGTTGAAAAAAGAAAAAGAAAAGATTACCCAAATAAAAAAATAATACGAGGTAGGTACATAGATAACAATAATAGTATAGATATTATAAGGTTTTTAAATAATAATAAAATGTAATAAATACAAGGAATGAAGAAAGTTTATTAGCTTTATAGTATTTTTTACTCCAAATACAATGTACCTAGACAACAAAGTAGCAATCATAATTACAATCAATAAAAAAAATATTATAAGTATCACAAGTATCACAGACTATATTTTTGTTACAGCACAGAATATACATGACACAGAATATAAATATAAATATCTACATATTTAATTAATTACAGTTGTTTAAAATGCGAACCGTCTGCCGCAATACAAAGATTGATTCTTTTCATAAATTAATTACGCACACGTGTAAAGATAATAAATATAATAGTTGCACATAATTTTATTAAACGAATTAATTTATAATCTATGTTCATTCTGAAGTGAACTACTCAGGGAAAAGAACATTCTTGAAATATTTCGCTGAATTGAAATCCAAAATATCAAGAGATTTTAAAGTCGAATTTCATTTACCTTATGGGCCAGCTGACCCGACCCGTTTCGTCATCATCATCATGCCTGAAGACATCCACTGCTGCACATAGTCCAGATAGCGCCACTGAGCTGCCCCGCTCGCCGCGCCTCCTGCATTCATAGGCTCCCCGCGGTTTTCACCAGATCGTCGGTCCATCCAGTGGGGAGCCAGCCTACGCTGCCTCTTCCGGGTCACTGTTTTTTTTATTTGATTTTTTATAACTAAATAGGCCCCCATTTGACCGCAATCTCACCTGATGGAAAGTGACGACGCGGTCTACGAAGGTCGCGAGAACCTTTCTTCCCCATCGGTGGTCAGTTCTACGAGCGATGTGGCCTGCCCATTGCCATTTCAACTTGCTAATTCTAAGAGCTATCGGTCATTTTAGTTCTACGGATCTTCTCATTTCAATCCGTTTCACAGAGACTAAGAAAACGTTCTTTGACGTTTTCAGCACTGAGGGCGTAGGATGAGAATGTATACACCAATGGGTTCCGGTCCATCTTGTAAGTAACAGGACTGGTTGTTCTACGCAAAACTCATCACATTCATATACGATCCCGGTTCTAAGAAGTACTCAGAACACGCTTATGCAAGCTTATCTCCGCCGATAATGAAATGCGTATAGTAACAATAAAAAGGTCGTTTTCCCGCGACAACAATCCATTCAGCTGGACGAATGACGATGAGGTAAAATGATGTGGTATTAAAACACGAAACAGCTTGTTTTATTCATAGAATACTTAGAATTTATTTATAATTTGATAGATTTTCCCCTTGGACGACTGTGCATAAAAAGCCTAAACCGCATGTTCTGTGTTATTTGTTATGCAGTGATACTGATTAAATATCTATAATTTATTGGATAAAGTGCTATATTGGCAAATAGCCCACCGAAAGTCGCCGATGATGCTATTCTAATCAAGATTGCACTTTTAGGATATTGCATTCTGCATTAGCCAAGACATTGGGTTGCCCTCTAATACCTACTTAGAAAATTATTATTTTGCGCCACTGCAACCTTAATAGGTACATATCCTCACCCCAATAATAGCTTTATGTATCTCATTAGTAAGTTTAATAAATCTGTGTGAAAAGTCTCATCGAAATCGGTTCAGCAGTTTTGGCGTGAAAGCCAAAAAATTGATAATGATAACGTTCACAAATATTTTTTAGTAGACATACTTAATATTATACATTGTACATATTATATATTTCTAGAGTAGGTGTATGTACTACTTATTTTAAACCGTTAAAACAAAATAATAACCTAATATAATCGCAAGCCAGTTTAATAAAATCAATATAAAAAGTTAAATTATAGCCATAAGTACTTTCCTATAATTATACAACTGTTAAAACTGTACCTTATCAATGTTGACTTATATATAATAGGTGTAATTGCACCCTGTATAAACGTTTTCTATTCTATTCTAATTAAATCATTAATTTTCAAGATAGTGCAGTAACGCATCCATCTTGCAGGGAAATGTCTATACTTAAAATTCTCAGCATATCAACTTGGCAACATGTTAAAATTACCTACATCCTACACCAACAATCCAAAGCCTACAAGCTTTAGAAGGGCTAGGCCTCTAGCCGCCTGCCTCTCTCCTCACATGCGAGCTTGCTCTAGAAATCCAGGAGCAGTTAGTGACTACAATAATACACAATTTAATTTCAGACAATTGAACATACTACAAACAATCAGGTCACTTTAGGTGGTTTCATTTATTATAGTTTTTCATCCGCTCGCGCTCTTTCCCATGATTATTTAATTTTGAGTTTCACCCAAGATGATGGTAGCATTCAAGGACAATTGTTTTTATCAAAGGCATTACACATTTACGAGTCGTCGTGGACCTATAGCTGTGCTACGGCTATAGGTCCACTAAGGAGAGCTAGGGAAAATTTGAAATCCTACATAATTCTACAAAATAATACCCCATATTGCGACTTTAAGGGGCCATTTACACGACACGGTTATAGCACGGTCCGGTTTCTGTCAGACCGCTGAGGAATAAATATAGGTATGTAGTACTAGTAGATAGCACGATACTGTCGGGTCATCCAAAGACTTTGGAGGCCCAGTAGAGGCGTAGAGGTACCTACTTGAAGCTGCTTAAGAGAAAAATACCTCCAAACAGCTGTAAGCAATTGCATAACGTGAAAATATATATATATATATATATATATATAATTAATGAAATGTTTGTTGGCTACTTACCAGGAAAAATAATTTGAAGAACTTTATTGTCGAAAAGTCAAGTCAAAATGCATAACGGAAATAGACAAACAATGCTAACTAGGCATGACGGCTGTCATAAAACATCATACATAATATTTTCATTACCTACATTAACAAATTTAAACATCTGTTACATATTTCTAGAGTATAAATACACCCTTGAAATAGTTCAGTTTCGACGCGTACAGATTTACTAGATGAACCTAGGTATCTATTTTGCGGTCCATTTGCAAGCGGTGCCGTGCAACGGAACTTTCTGTCTAAAAAGAGCCATTCCGTTCTCAGTAGGAGTTCTTCTATGGGTGGCATTATAAGATAACCTATTTTTGATTGACTAGAGCGCAAAGACCATCAAAGTCATATTATAATTTAAAAAAATTCTGTATGTACTTTACCTTTTCATGACTAGGATGAATGTTGAGGGTCTGATCATAAAGGTGTTTTGCTACCTAGGTATATGGAGAATGGAGATAGCTTGAATCCTGGGAAACACCATAGCATACCTACTTTCTATAGCAATAATTATAGTGTGCAGAGCTTGCAGGCAGCAGCCAGAAGTAGGAGTAGGTATTAGGTATAATAAACATCTGTGGTCTCGATTTGCGAATAGGATCACCCCATATCTTTCCGTGGGTGCCTAATCCGGCTAAGGAAATGTCCAGGGAATAGGCCGCTGCATTTTTTGTCAGTACATTAAATTCTTCTACGATCATCAAGCCGTCTGCCAAGCGTGGTGATTATGGCAAAACTCTCCTAATATAAGATAAGCGTCCAAAGTGGCGTTTTATGGGGTAGGCCTATGTTCAGCAGTGGATGTCTTCTGGCTCATGATGTGAGGTGTGGCTGTATTAATATAATTATGTCATGGAATATCTATACTCACTGACATCCTACATAATTGTATAGTTCATGTTGAATAGATGTCGACGGCTAACGCGAGTGAAACGAAGTGTAGTACTTAGTAATGGCTACTTTCATCGCTTCTTGCTGACAGTCGCACCCCACCCAACCCGGCTCCCAGCGCAGACCGTTTCAGTTTTAGGTCGCCGGCTTACATAACAATTGAATAATGGCTACGCGCTGCGTCTGCGCTGCTGTGTCTCGTGGTAAACAATCTTCTGTTTGGAACAGGGCAGCGTTTGACCACGACCATGCACGGCATACTTTTACGACATTGTGATATTTTACATATCACATAACGCTGCATGACGAGTTTTAATACCTCTCGTAGAAGTGAATGGTGCTGCAACTTCCTTAATGACCGTAAAAATTACCACTTGACTTGATAGAAAACAAACAACCGAAAACATCGGCCCCACGAACGTCGAAATAGGGCGATAAAATCGCCCTTGGATGCGATTGTCGCGGGTGTAATCGCGACGAATGACAAGATAGATATTAAACTCGTTTTAGCGGAGGGACGATAATTGATGATGTTGACGATGGCGATGATGATGGTGGTGATGATGGTGGTGATGATGGTGGTGATGATGATGGTGATGATGATGATGATTTGCCCCCATGATGTGGTCCCAGTGGTCCCAGTGTGCGAATAGGGTCCTATCTTGGCGGCTATGGGAAGGAATATCCAAATCCATGGAGCCTAATCAATTGAATATAAGTAATACTTTAACCAGAATATATTCATATGGAGGAAAATGCCGATCACAATTTAGCATTAAAAGATAAAACATCAAAATGTTATTAATTCAATTTATACCTTTGACCTTTCATTTTAATGAATAAATGAATAGTAAAATAAAATTATTTTCCTGCTACAATACTCTGACTTCGGATTTAAAATTAGAAATGACAATTAAATAGTCATCCCGATTGTCCAGTCAATAACGGTATGGCAACTTTGTAACTGATAGCCATTCAATTCAATCGTTCCTTGGATATGGCCTGAGGGTATGTCATTACAGTGTATTGACTCTAAATAGATACTAGATAATACATTATTCTCCTGCAGAAGATTGGTGACACACTCTGACATATTGGCATAGGCCCTGAATATTTTCCGGTAGAGCAAGATCAACGATAAAATAAAACTAATATTGTGCTCTACAGATACCTACCTAGCACTAGCAGATGTGTTGTTTATTTATATAAACTCTTTGGGTTATGTAATCAGCCTGATTCCCGGCATGTCGAGTCCAGTCACATCGGGCTGACCACTTGCTTACACGGGAAGAAGAAGTCTCAGAACGTCGAGCTTTGAGCCTAAATGTTTTGTATGACCATTTTCCTCGAGTTATCTCTACGGTAAGGTACTTGAAATCAAGTCTCAATACTGCGAGTGCTGTCTACAGTTAAAGTATCTGTATTTCAAATTAAAATAAATTATTTACTTAATAGAAAAATACTTCCAAACCACTTAGTTGCGCGATAAGACGACTGAGAATAATCGCCATGTAATAAAATAGTATAATTTAATTTGTAATTTGTTGTGCAATAAGGATATTTTTTTATCCTATACTATCACAAAGCAGAAAGAAAAATTCCTGCTCTGTGTATTCTAATAGGTAAATGATGTAAAAGAAAAGTGACCACTTTCTGTCTCTATTATTATGTTTCCTACAAAAATCCTTGAAATGATGAAAATAAAGTGCAGAAATTACCTACTAGTAGAATAAATATTTAGCTAACAAACAACATTGACAATAATATAAGCACCGGTATTTCAATCCTGGCAAGTCTAGCAGTTTTTTCTATCCCCCTCCCCCCCACACACGTAGAAAACGGAAGTCAAGCCTTGAAAAAATGTGCCATTAAACCTACATTATTTCAGATCCGTAAAAATATCAGATACGTCACTTAGTCAAACAAGCGACGATATGAGTATGTGCTAAGGGAGTGAATGTTGAGATGACGCTGACACAAATGAGTGGAGAAAAACATGCTGCACCGACCCCATTTACATGGGAAAAGGGTAGGCGGGTGATGATGACTACACAGGCATTGTTAAAGTACCTAAAACAGTACTATCACAACTGAATAACTAAGCTAGGTAGGTAAGTATACCAAAGGAGAGTCATTAGCATTTCAATGAGTACCTACTACATTCTCTCACGATGGAAAATCAAAGATGAATCATACTTACAGAAGTTTTGGTGTATTTGACTGGGAGCTAAGAAGATTAGGTAGGTATACGATGCCACTCTGAATGACCTCGTATAATTTACTAAACGGGATGTTTACTATGTTTTTTTTTTATTTACCATTTTAAGTAATGTTAGTGACCATAGAAGTTTAAAATATCATATAGGTAATTTATCTAGTACTACCGATAAATAACTAGAAATAACCATAATTCCACTATTGTAATAACTAATGGGAAATGGGCATATTAAACTGAAATCTTCATAATATTATTAACATATATTTTACTTACACGTAGCCTCTAGCAGTAGAAGCCTTTATTTTACGATCAAATACAATCGTTAATATCTAAATTTCTATCGTAAATGCCTCACCAGCGTAGAACTAAATCGCAATAAGTTACTTCGCCAAAGCTTTAATTTTTGAAGCATAATGACAAAGTTTCTTACCGCGACAGGGTTTTGTTTTACTGTGATTATTTAGTCTAGATCTCGGTCTAAGAGATAGTGATTAGTGAAGCAATCAGGCGAGCTATTTACAATAGGTTTATAAATACTATCACTAGCCGTGACTCGGCTTAGTCATATGTATGTTTGTATAGATAGATGGTGTAGGTGAGATGTATATTTGACACACAATATTTAACACTGGCACTGTTCTGTTTGAGTGACGCTATTCACAAGTAGGTACTACGATTTTTCACATCTACTTATTAGGTGACTACTGGCTACTATTTTAGTACGTAATTATTTTTAGTGTATTTAATCATCGCATTTACTTTTTGAGTAGTTTTATGTATGTAAGTTTACAGAGATTCCAGTTCCGCACCTTATGGAACTGAAATTCTGCTTCTTGAAACTTCTAAAGCAGTAAGTAGAACGCTGTAAGTAGGTAGTTCAAATAATTTACTTATACAAGAACACAAACGCGTCAGAACTTAAATATTGAAATCGGTATCGGTAATGACATGAGAGGGCAATTGGCGTTCGCCTCGAAGGGTCAACCTGTGCGGAGTTACGCGAAATTCAAACCGGAAACTGAGGGGTATTACTATGAAATCGTAAGTGAGCAAAGCTTTCATGGCAAATTTGTGACTGATCATCAAAAAATCAATTTCTATCCATTCGTATTAAAATAGACATAATATCTAGATTATTATGAGTTTTAACCAAGTTCGGCACCAAAATATATAGGATGCAACATTACAAATGCGTAAATAGCAAGATAAATGGACAATTTAAGAAGTGCACCAAACCGACCGGAGGGCACGAAACTCACTGTAGTCAGTACAAATAATATAAGTATGTACAATACGCTTTACTTGTGTTGTTGTTAGAAATGATAAATCACAAAAAGATGGATAGAAAAAAGTTTTAAATCAATTAGAGAAATGAAGTACTTATGTAGGAAGCAGCCACACAAAGTGGTGCTCTGTGGGGGAGGCCTATGTTCAGCAGTAGACGACTTCAGGCTGTTGTTGATGATGATATAGTAAGAGCGAGTTCCTTAAATAAGCCTGGAAAACATAGTGGAAATAATTGTGCGTATATAACGATTTAATATGGAGGAGTTAAGGACTTAATACTAGAGAGAGTGAGTGAGTGTGGGAGTGGAGAGTTGAAGAGTTCGTTATCTAAGGACCTACAAAATAGAGTGCAAATAATGTGATAGCTAAAACTAGAAAAAAGAGCATTAGGTGCCTACATACATAAAATCTATCCATAAGCATCACCATGAATGTATAAAACATAGAATTATGTGTAGGTAATCTATCTACATAAGTTGTCCACAATAAATTATTTCTTAATTTTTCCTGATGCCAAAAGTTATCATACACTGCAATTTCACTTTTAAGAAAAGCGAAGCCATGTTCTTAGTAGCACCCCCCTATCCACGCACTTTCGCGATCCAGTTTACCAACCCGTTGCTCGATTTAAGCATTTCAGTCGCGTTTTTTCATGTATTCCTTTAGCTTACTCCGTGAACATATTTGGAGCATCGGCAAAAAAGTTGATCATCGTACGTCATTTTTTCATATTTTATTTGTTGGTGTACAAGTTTATTGTTACATTTGTCAGTCATGCCGTTTTGTAATGTATTTACTATGATCTGTTATGGGCACCTGTAAAATAAAATAAATAAAATAAAATTTGTTCATATTTCCATTCGAATATGACAATGTTATTAAACTAAGAGATACTAGAGCTACAGGATAAAATCAGAATCAGAGTTGTGAAGATTCGACAGAGGCCAAGGCAAACTATTGTAGGTATCTTCGACCATAATATGGTCGAAGTATTATATTATTAAATTCTGTGACCAAGGTACCTAACTGACATAGACCACAGGATCAGCAAACTGAAGTAGCCGTGGGCCAGCAAGGCTACCCATATTAGCCACAAAAACAACGGAGACCGCGTCCTGGCAAATACCGTGTAGAACCCCTCCAACTAGGTACAGCATTGCACCTAGATGGCTGCCAGCAGTTGGATAGGAATCGACGAAAATCGGGCTCAGAGATGGTTTATATGTATAGAGGCCCATGTCACAGTTACGACTAACACAACCTGATGACGATTATAAAGAAAGCCTAACCTCTTTTAGTTAGGCAGTTAAGGACTAACTTGAATTTAAACTCCTATCCAGAAAATATATATTTACCACTCAAAAATTTTACTTAATTTTTTACATTATTTTTTTAAAAATTCAGTGTGATATTAATAAAGTTTCCCTAATAATTTGTAAAACATACACAAATTATCGATTTTATCGATTACTTTATTTCGTAATATCGCCGAAGGGCACCTGGAGATCTGAATACGCGGTAAATGAAAATTACACGAAATGCCATCAAATATTTTATTTAAAAGATGAGTTCCGTATAAAAAATAACAAAATAGGTACTAAGAAGGTATGTTTACAATAATTTGGGAATAAATTTCATCAAGTTGTGAGACCTAGCTATCCCACCATTCGTATAGAGCGCATCATTGTCACTTATCGTAGTGGTCAAATGCCAGCCTTCTAGCCAAGCCAAGCCTGTATATGAAAAGCAGTTAAGTACATTTTTATGTAGCTCTATTGTTTATGTAATGGAACGATTCAACAATCCTTATTTAGGTGGCTTGGTGATCGCAGAAGTTTTTAATGTATCGAGGAGAATGCTGCTGCCCATTCCCTGGATATTCCCTAACCCGGCTCTTACGGCACCCACGGGAAGAGATGAGGTGGTCCTATTCGCTAAATATAGGGAAAAATAAAACTATAAAAGGAACCCTAAAATACAGTGTAATCAAGAAAATGCATCATACGACGCTGAAATAATTTTCGGTGGTAATTTTAACGTAAATTCAATGGCCCCTCAGGGCGTCAAATATTCGTGAGTTATTATACTGTGGCACTCTTTTAGTATATATTTTTATCATTTTAACTATACCTACTGTATCATCGCAAGCGTTTCAATTTCGATATATGATCTCATAACATTTGTGCGCCTCCCAGTGACATCTCGCGTATGGCGTGAACCATTCCCAAGAGGCAAGACAATTTTGCCTTTGTCACTTTTCATTTATCAACCCACAAACTATAGGTATACGTAAGTATCTGTTGTTACATAAAAACACGCCGAGCTATTGCTCCATTGCTGCTTGAAAGGTTGACAAACCAAAAAATACAATTTCACATTTATATTATTTATTATATTAAATGAAATGAAACCTTCGTTAGGTACGTGCTTTCCGAAACATGGAAACGCCCTCGTAAATGCCACTAGCAGTCACTCAGACAACCCACCCATGTACCATACATACAAACATAGAAACCAAATACTGAAGAGAGACTTAATTTATATGAGAGCCAGAACCCTTAAAATTCTAACAGCATTCTTGCAAGATAAAGACACTGATTCCGTTCTACATTCGGCACGTGTGTTTTTCTCCGCTATAAAATTATTCAGTTAAGTATAACAGACCCTATAACAAGTTGTTTACTGGGTTCCGTCATAACATGACCAAAACGAAACTCTTTTACCCGTTTGTCAAATTCTCAAATCATTAATGTCGGTATTCGATTGTTTCTTCCCAGTTTGTTTAGAAAATGTTGTACCTTTACGCGGTAACCAGTAGGCACGATACCTTTTCTAATCAGTACACCTATGAGGTAGTTAATCATCCTTATCGTTACCAGAGAAAAATTGAAGCATCTCTTTCACATCACCTTTTAACTGCAAAAAAGTTAATGCTGATACTAGGTACATGCAGAACCACCTGTCAATCGTGTCCGACTTACACTTGGCCGTTTTTCTTTTGTTTATTAGAGGCATTCGTTTAACTTTCCTACGTTATCTGCAACCTGCGACTGCGACAAGTTTTGGATGCGCACACACATTCTACAAGTTCGGGAAGCTAAAATGTCGCTTTTACTGCGGAAAAAACCTGCAGTTTTAATTAGAAGGTGACACTGTGACCTACAAATGAGAATTTAGTGTTTTGTGCTTTTGTTTTCTGTGCTTCAAATAATGTTGAGTCCGTTTAACTGTTTCGACAGCCTTTGTGGTGTGGTGGTTGACCAGGTCGGCTCATAACCCGGAGGCGGTGGGTGTTATTGTGCGACAGGACAAGTAGGTACTTGTGCACATGAAAAAAAGCGCAAATACTTGTTCTGTCTCCGGGTTCTGTGGGACCATGCTCGTCGTAGATGCTTACTTCGCCTCGGCCCACATTTACACGTTCGTCCATCAATGCCTCTGTTGCTGCATGGCCGCTGCAGTAATACTATACACTCACAGAGCACATAATTCCTCATAATTTTTAATGCTCTGTGCTTATACTCGTAGGAAGTTTATAATTCAAGGCCCGTATTATGCCTGCTTTACAAACGATGCTCATGTCGCCGATCGGTGCTCTAGTCAAGATTTCATTTTCGAATTGATCATTTTGTGAACACTTAGATCTTTAGATCTGATCGACGTATTGACCATCATTCTGTAATACGGGCCTTAAACTGATTGTAGGTCTAACCTAACCTGTCTAACGATTTATTATTTAGGTATTAGCAGTGTTGCTTAGCGTAATCAGAAGATGAAATTTCTTTACAATAAAAATTTATCTGATACCCTGCCTAATCTCGGGAACTACGAAACTGATTACAGAGGATTGTACGAAAGGGATGCAAAAATTAGACCCCTGAGGGGTTCAAATGGGTGTTAATTATTTTACAAAACGCGGGTAGCACCGCCAGCTCACTCTAGTGTTACCTGTATCAATATATAGCTTTATTTATTTGTAAGGTTTAGCCCGCATTTGACCGCAATCTCACCTGATGGGAAGTGACGATGCGATCTACGATGGTACAAACTTACCTAGAAGATACCCATTCACTCGCGACTTGAAGAGCTCTAGATTGTACTTACCACGTTTACCATAACTTAAAAATGTATTTCTTCAATTCTTTCATCACTTCACTAATGCAAAAGCTGTCTTTATTGTTTATTTATTGTTGTAAGATCAAACATTCTGCTTTTAAAACAAATTGAAGATTCATATTTAACGGCAACCTTGAGATGATTTTCGAACAAGTGTTACGAACGGTAATAATTTTGTAACTGTCTGACGTCATTGTTGCTGAGCAATCATATTTAGACAGTTGAATATAAAAAAATGTTTGGTCAGTTGTGTTTGATTACTTATATACTACATAGGCATAGGGTGGGTTTTTTGATCCCTAGTTAAAGTAACCAATGGTTAAAAACATTAACAGATTCTAACCAATGCTCAAAAGTTGTTGGAGACTTTAACCATTATTTGGTTACCTTTACTACGGATGAAAAAACCCACCGCTTAACTATGGACCAAAAAACCCACCCTCAGGGTGGGTCAGGGTGGGTTTTTGATCCGTAGTGAAGGTAACTACTGGTTATAAACCCTAATAAATGGTCAAAATTTGTTTGAGATTTTAACCATTGGTTACCTTAAAATACTCACCCTTAGTATATACCCTATAATAGTCCTACTAATATTATAAATAGGTGTAAGGTGGTTAAGCGGTAGGTATGTCTGTTTATGTACCTATCTTCCACGCGGGTGAAACTGCGCGGAAAGTATAGTTAAGCACCCCGATGCATGCCCCGATGTCATAGCGCAATTTCAGATTTAGATGCACTGCAAACAAAATTGAGACTTAAACACAAAAAAAAAATTATATATATTTTTTTTTATGCACATGAATGACGTGACGAGCTAGTCGTTCAGATGATGTTAAGCGACACGGCCACCCATAACAGTTGCAGTGTCACTCAGAACTTTAAAATAATAAATTTTCTCGTGACACTGCACTGCGCACGTCATCCTGAGACATCACACAGTCTAGTAATCAGATTACTAGACTGTGTGATCAGATCATAAAGTCTCAATTCCAGTAACTTCACTAGCTACAATGCCCTTCAAACCGGAACACAGTAGTGCTTGCACACCAACTGCTTGGCGGCAGAATAACTGGCAAAGCGGTGGTACCTACCTAGGCGAACTTTGCAGAAAAGTCCTGCCACCTAGTACATATTTTTAAGTTATCTACCTCCATAGGTACTTTACCTGTTAATATAAAGTTATTTTTAAACAAGTATAATATCTAGGTGTCAAGATCACCATTTATCAGTCCTGGCAAATAGACTGTGACCCTTTCTTTGATACCCTTCAAAGATAATTATAAACAATTCGTTACGCATGTACAGAAAAGGGATATTTAGATATTAACGACTAGTGTTGTGACGTATCTAGCATTACTCGATAACTTTATCGTTATGCTGATTGGTACCTATACACAAAAAAGTTTCAATAAAAAAAAAGTAAGTACCTAATCCTACTTTTATGGGCCTTACTTATAAACGTTGCTTAAATTTAATCAGTGTTTTAAATGTTCCGTCTCGTTTTCGCGCGTGACATTTGAAATCAGCCAAGAGTTGACAGAAGGTTTTAAACATTGACTAACTTTAAGCAGCGTTTATAAGTAAGGCCCTATATATTCAAATAATTAGTAAATCAATCGTTGGTAGATTAATCATAGAAATATAAAACGCTTTACCGTATTTCCTCTAAGTTTGTAATAGGTTGCTCTATAATCAAATAGGGAGGTATAGGCTGGTAGTAAGTACCCTACTTGAACAACCTACTTCAAAAAAAGTTCATAAAAGTATAGATAGGTACCTATCCAAATTAGTGAAAGTAACTACGTAACAAATTTGTAGCTAGTGAAATTACTGGGCAAATGAGACTTTATGATCTGATCACTCAGTCTAGTAATCTGATTACTAAACTGGGTGATGTCTCAGGATGACGTGCGCAGTGCAGTGTCACGCGAAACTTTATTGTTGTAAAGTTCCGGGTGACACTGCAACTGTTATGGGCGGCCGTGTCACTTAACATCAGGTGAACGACTAGCTCGTCACGTCATTCAATCACGTAAAAAAAAAAAAAAAAAAAAAAACAATAAACTTTGAAATGTACAAACAAATGAACACTTATTTATTAATCGTAATTACCAATATTAGTTATTATTTAGGGAGGTTAGCAGGTATTAATAATTAGTATTAAGTTTTATTTTAGCAGATATACTGCTATCTTTTAACAGCTGAGTTTAATGTGTTTTTTCCAAGCGTAAAGTTAACTATGTACTAACTTCCCTTCACTCTATTAACGATTCCCTTGAACTAGGAAGTGATTTGAACTATTTTGGTAAGTTTACAGTCTGACGGACGGTGAACCGTTTCGCAATAACTTGTGACAACGACTGTCCAAACAGTTACATGTTATTTAAATAGACTGTGAAAAGCTATTTTAAAAGTTGAGATTACTAGTTTTCTACTTACATTACAATACTTTCTTGGCGTGACATTGAAAATTATCCGTAGAAAACAGTTTTTTTTTAACGGGCTAATGCTGTTGGTCTCTACCGACCTTTACAGCGTCACCGGGCGGGCTTAGAAAACAGATCAATAAACTTTGAAGTAGGAGTAGGAGCAGTTTACTTCTGTTTTGAAAACGTTGATACCTATACCTACCCAAACAAGGAGAAACTGTCGTTCTGCCTCATTAGGTAGTTAGGATACTTACTAAATCATCATCATCATCGTCATCATCAGCCTCAAGACGTCCACTGCTGAACATAGGCCTCCCCCCAAGAGCGCCACTTTGAGCAACTACTTGCCACTTGCATCCATCGGCTCCCCGCAGTTCTCGATCGGACCAGGTCATCGGTCCACCAGGGGGCCGGCCTATGCTGGACTCAGCATAGGCCGTCGGTCGCCCGTCGGCCGTCATATATCGGTTCGTGGTCGCCACTCGAACACCTTTCTTCCCCATCGGTTATCAGTTCAACGAGCGATGTGGCCTGCCCACTGCCACTTCAACTTGCTAATTCTCAAAGCTACATCGGTGACTTCAGTTCTCTTGCGGATCTCCTCATTTCGGATCTTGTCTCGCGAGGAAACTCCGAGCATTTCTCCATAGCTCGCCAACAGTAAGAGACCACGTATCAGTGCCATAAGCCATCACTGGCAACACATACTGGTTGAAAACTTTCGTTTTCAGGCTTTACGGTATTTTAAACGGAAAGATAGGTCGAAGCTTCCCGAACGCTACCACATACTGCGCTGCGCCGAGCGCTTACTAAATGCAAACAGAATAATGGAACAAATAGTGCATGCGTCTAATGCGTAGAGATCTACGAGTACAATGCGTTGAAAATCATGACGTCAAAATACAATCAAATCTCGACTCACGCCAACTGCATGACGTTAACCTGTGCGATAAACAAGCTATAATATTACAGATGTAAGTGTTAAAAACCCGTTTTCAGTCACATGGCATTTACTACGTTTACAAAATCTGTAGTTTTTTACATGCACCAACGAACCATTCAATTCTAAATAATGATGCTGGCTCGCGTAATAGGTTGTAAATTTTTTGCTATGTTAAAAACGCACCTACAATTGCAATACTCATATGTATCTAGGTATTGTATTAGCTCTTTGAGATTTCAGATTATGTTTCTAGGTATTTTTGGATTTAAACGTCTAAGTGTGCATAAATAAGTAATAATACAATTACATTTTAAGTTACCTTTAGATACATAGATACAGAGATCGTGGATTCGTTGAATAGTGTCGACGAAGGAAAACATCGTGGTGAAAACCTAGCTTGTTACGAATTTTCCAATATTCTTTTCTAATGAATATGTTTAATTAGTATTTTTTCTAATGCCGCAATAACATTACACTAAATTCAGTCACCTAGGATTTGGGAAAGAAAACTTACTCACTACTCAGTTTTTTTTTTTTTTTTATGCTATTGAATGACGTGACGAGCTAGTCATTCACCTGATGTTAAGCGACATGGCTGCCCATAACATTTGCAGTGTCACTCGGAACTTTAAAACAATAAAGTTTCGCGTGAACCTGCGCTGCGCACGTCATCCTGGGACATCATACAGTCTAGTAATCAGATTACTAGACTGAGTAATCAGATCATAAAGTCTCATTTGCCCAGTAATTTCACTAGCTACAATGCCCTTCAAACCGGAACATAGTAGTGCTTGCACACTACTGCTTGGCGGCAGAATAACTGGCAAAGCGGTGGTACCTACCTAGACGAACTTTGCAGAAAAGTCCTACCACCTAGTTAATTGCCTAATTAGGAACCGATTTAGGAAAGCTGAAGTGGCAGTGAAAGATGACTAAATGCTATTATACCTTCCTAAATTGGTTCTTAATTAGGCAAATAACTGGGTAGCAAGTAAGCTTCCTTTCCCGAATCCTAACTATATAGGCGATTGAATTTAGGTAGCTAATGTTAAGAATATGAGAATAGATATTATGTCTGTCTACCTTGGACAGACTGTCCAATTAGGTAGGTTCAACTTCGACAATGAGGTCGCAAAAAGAATCCAACTCGGCTGGGCAGCGTTCGGGAAGCTTCGACCTATCTTTTCGTTCAAAATACCGCAGAGCCTGAAAACGAAGGTTTTCAGTCAATGTGTGATGCCGCAGTGATGACTTATTGGAACTAAGATATGGTCTCTTACTGTTGGCCTCATTAAACGTAAAGTAAGCTCAAAGTCGCGCAACGAGCTATGGAGAGAGCTCGATGTTTATTGTTTATTTATTTATATGTTTACACTCAATGTTTCCCTGCGAGATAAGCTCCGGAATGAGGAGATCCGCAGGAGAACTAAAGTGACCGATATAGCTCTTACAATTAGCAAGTTTAAATGGCAATGGCCAGACGACATCGCTCGTAGAACTGCAGACAACCGATGGGGAAGAAAGGATCCACGAACCGGAAGACGCAGCATTGGCTGCGTCTTCCGGTTCCGGCCGACGCTGCATCCATAGATAAGAGTATGTATTGCACACTCTTATCTATGGACGCAGCGTCGGCCGGCCCCCTCACTCGGTGGACCGACGATCTGGTGAAAGCCGCGAGAAGCCGACGGATGCAGGAAGAGAGCAGCCGCTCAAAGTGGCGCTCTTTGGGGAGGCCTGTGTTCAGTAGTGGACGTCTTCCGGCTGATGATGATACCTGTGTGTGATGTGATGTACAGATCTGTACGAAATTACATAAAATACCTACCGCAAGTAAATTTTTACTTTCAGTTTTAAATAGATTCAGATTCATCGATAGTTTATGCCTAGTTCATTCAGTTTTTATTACGTTACTCTACATATAAATATAGAAAGGCAGCTTCTAATCACATGATTTCACGTTGTACTGTGTATTTATATGTATCTATGTATCTAACTACAAATATATTTAGAGCCAGCTCACTGTTCTATAAATAATTTATATTTTTTTAAACGTCACACGTACCTATACATAGGCGGAGCGGCATTTTAATAGCATTCCCTAAATTAAGGTTAATTGACTTTTCGGTTTTGGTTATTGATTTTCAAACGTTTGTTTAATAAACAGCTGCTCACCATCATCAGGTTAACTCAAGAGTGGCACCATCAATCTTGTAGATAACTTAGAATCTACAACGGCGGGGTTCTCGAGTTAGCTGCTACTAAAATTATATCTTAAGGTTAAACATATTCATACGACGCCGTCCACGAATGAGGCTCCTACATAAGTATAGACTTGATATGTATTACGTGTAATTTCGAACACTTCGGTGTGTTGATTGCACCAATTACTCAGGTTGTGTTCAATTATAGAGCCATATTAATGATGTAGATGATCAATAAAAAATAATTAAAGCTTATCATTTTGCCATAAAAAGTAGCTTAGGTAATAACCACTTTTTCCCTACTTATCTAAGACACCTCACAGCCTATTGTTGATATTTTAACCGTAACTTCATTAATGATTACTATCAAGTGTAGGTGCATATTGGCAGTTTCAGGTTGCTATGATGCTAATAAAATATTTATCATACAAAGAAGTTGCAGTTGCTATTTGCAACGTGACTTAATAAAAGGAATCGAATGTTATGGACATCTTCGCCAATTGTGAAACGATTTTGATGTTTTTTTCGGTTCTACAAGGGTGGCCGAGGATTGATGATGGAGATAAAACCAGAAACTATTCAATGGATGACAGTAAATGTGTCGAGAATTGTTTCATATAATAGAGGGACCCAGTCAAAGATTATAAATCCCACTTCATAGTCAATGAACCCAGTGGTCTAATGTGCTTTTAAAATTCTTAACTGCTATTAGGTCCAGATACCTAGATTATTTACACAGATACCCTACGAAATTTCTCAGGATGAAATTAAGGAGATTCTTCAATCTCGCTGTTGACCTTTTATTTTAAAGGGATGTTATTGGGGAGTTTGGGGTTGGTTGGGGTGTCTATGTCAACGGAAGGTTAGCGTTTGTTATATAGGTATGTACATATAAGGAGAAAGTAATATAGTGTTATCGGATTGAAAGGAAAAAGGTACCTAATCATAATTTGTTTTAGTCACTTTCGCTTTCTCACATTTACCATTATAATCATAAAGGCTTATCTGACTGTCGTAATATTTCATTTCCATCTTTAGCCAAACAAGGCTTAATACAAATCATTGTGACACGATTTTGATAAAGTTACATGGGCTTAGCATAGCAACTAGCTTTTTGCGACTGTGCGCTATTAGGAGGCCCATACACGATCAATTTTATTGATCATTGAAATTGACGGGTCCATTTCCGTCAATGTTTTATCCATACAGTAAACCGAAAAACATTGCACCATACTAACCCTACACGATCAATAAGATTGATCAATTACAAAGATTGATCAATAAATAAATAAATCAATCAATAAACTTGAACATGTAGGGCCGGCCTTAGATAGCACGTTCGGAGTCAGGTGTTTATGATACACTGAACCAGGAAGCTGTGGCGAAAAAAATTACGACTAATTTGGTTAAATGTAGGTACTAAAAGTTAAGTGACTTCTAGCTACTATAATCACATTCAAGCTTGCAAAAGAATTTAGAAACATAATACTAGGTACCTATAGTATAGTATACGTATATTATACCTTCGTAGTTATTTGGTTAAATATTTTATGTAGTACTATTAGGTACATATTATAACAACATTTAGTCTCATATGCATGCATATATATTAACATTTCGTTCTTATAAGGAATCGTTCCAAATAGCTTGTCCCAAAATCTGTACTCTGTCTAGTACAGATTTTTCAGAGATAAGTCCCGAAATGTAATCAATCACACTTCAGTAACATGACTTCCGCCTCATTTTCGGTACAGATAGCACAACACAAAACGGGGCAACAGATAAGTAATTTAATACGTTATCGTACGTTGTATACTTTCTTTGCTTTATCATGTCGTAATCAAATCAAATCAGTGAGAGTCTGAAGGCGTGAGCGGAGTGATAAGTCGTTGTCTCGTCGTATTGAGCCAAACGATTGTAGACTTTCAAGCGGACTTTTCCACCACGGTCGATTATTTTTAGTTGTAACAAAATTTTCTCCGAGGTCATTGTTTCCTAGACTGCGACTCGCGTAAAAGTATGTATAGGTACATGTAGGTAGTCCGCTGTCTCGTGCCCAATACTTACATTACATACATTGACAGTTTAAATAATGTTTTGGGTAAATACAGACGTTATGCAAAAGTCTGGAATCGCAGACAATGCACATACAGAAGCTAGGCACAGCCAACCATTATTATTTTTTCAATTTTTATGAAACAACTTCAAATGAAATTTTTCAGAAAAATTCCTAAAGATCAATTTCATTTGTTATTTGGAAAAATAACCAAAAGTTATAGACTAGTGGTTTTATTTTTACATACTTACCTTACTTTAGTTTTAGTAGTTAACAGTAGGGCTTGTCTATTTTACCCACAGATAACCCCCAATTGGGGGTAAAATAGACAAGCCTAACCTACCTAACCTACTTTACCTAAACTTTATAACTTCCTAAAAAAGAGAGAAATGACAAAGGCTGTGACATAACAGAAAACAATTGTTGTTATAATATTCTACAATATTTTAATATTTATAAAAATCGAAATTTTTGGGGTTCCGTACCCAGAGGGCAAAACGGACCCTATTACTAAGGCTCCGCTGTCTGTCTGTCTGTCTTTCACCAGGCTGTATCTCATGATTCTCATGAACCATGATAGTTAGACAGTTGAAATTGTCACAGATGATGTATTTCTGTTGCCGCTATAACAACAAATACTAAAAACAGAATAAAATAAATATTTAAGGGGGCCCATACAACAAACGTAATTTTTTTGTTCGGTTATCAGAGAGTCACAGATGGCGCTGCTTTAAATAGTACTGCTACTCAACACTAGATAGCAGGGATAGATAATGGTAGGGAACCCTTCATACGCGAGTCCAACTCGCACTTGACCGGTTATTTTTTTTGGGTCATTGTACTTACGGGAAAGTTAAAACACTTTATCGTCTCTACCAACTTCCTTGCCGCGTAAATGAATAATAACTACCTACGTTGCGCTTTCAAATAGTGCGGTCTGAGGTAGCATAAAATGCATAGATTATTAGATATAATTATGTCAATGGTCAAATGTCTAAAGTTCTACTGGGAAAGACTTCCAACCAACCTTTTATTTTGTGTCTTTAAATAATGTTGTTATAGTAGGTATTCCATAGCTACATACTCCTCACATCCACAGCCAAATACAGTCAGACAATTTATTTTTACCTTTAAAAATTCGAGAATAACTCTTTCTCTTTCTCTCTGTTTCAGTGTTATGTTTCACGACTAAACAGCTCTACATATATTTAATTTGCTAATGTATTTGTCGATAAACTGCGGGCAACACCGCGGGCAGCAGCTTGTTTGCTATTCAGTCCCGCTATCCCGCAGAAATTATTCAGAATCCTGAATTTAAATATTTCCGTAGTCCGAAGGTACATCACCTACCTTTTTTTTTTAACGGGCAAGTTGCCTTTATTACTCAAGCTACATACTACTACATCTACCTACATAGAATCTACTATTTCAATAATTCTTTTGTAGAAGTATAATTATATGTATTTTTATAAAACAAATAGGTATGATAAAGTATTACTTACCTACCCAAAATCAAAGAAGGTTAAATCCTCTAACCTATCTCATGTTAAATAATAACGGACGCGAAAACTGCAACACGGCGCATAGATACTAAATGAAAAGAAGCCTAACGCAAGCTGTAGGAAAAACATAGTTAAGTAGAAATTTTATTATTTTTCATAACATGTAGACGTGCCTAAAGAGTAGGTACTGTACTGACTGATAAATAATGCGTACTAGATTCAAATAAATGATAACATAGTTCTCAATTGGAATAAAATAGTTTTTTTATTTCAAAAAAGTTTTCGAAATCGTCAGTAAAAAACGTACAGACCTAAGTAAAAATCGAGGTAATCCCTAATCAGTTTTTGGTAGCTGAAAGTAATGTGAACTCTATCGAGAATGTTCGAGATGGTTGAATATCTCGTTTCAATTTTTCGACTTTTTCATGCGCTTAGCTAACTTACAAGAGAGAAAAAGAATTGGTACTTTGTATACCTAACCAGTAAATATTTTTGAAGTTAAAGTATAGACTCAAAATACATAAATAGTACATAGGTAGTAACTACATTTTTAAAGACTGCCATTTTAAACAAACCTTTCAACCTAGATATTGTAAGATAAAATTCTTCATTACATTGCATAACTAAATTATATGCTATGCATTGCAGAGACAGCTCATTACCAAATGTCAGTAGTAAAACAATAATAACGAATTATTGCTGTGCTATATCGGATAAAATATTATTGTAATCTTTACAATTAATTTATTACAGGTGCATGTAGTTAAGTACCTAACATACATAGCCCAATACGTGTAATGAAACTTTTGGATCAATTTGGAACAAGCTGCATATAGGTACATACATATTATATTATGTACTACCTACCTTCGCAATAAGTGGTTCAGTGGCTTAAATCTAGGTTAAACGAGAATATAATAGGTACCTATAGGTAGGTACATAATGAGCAAGTACGTAATAATTTATTTTATCTCAATAGTAGTTAATTCATAATAGCGTTTAGTTTATTTGTACTAAGATACCTATTTCAATAGATTATTTACCCCTTTTTTCCACTTAATTATTTTTTGAGTTACTTTTTTATGTATAACCTCTTAATCCAAGTAGGTACAAAATAAACATTATTATAGTCATAAAACATAAAAATATTAAGTACTATCTAATCAGATTTACCAATTTCAAAGGCCCATCACACATTTATACAACGTTTAAAAAATTTCAATTTGTGAACGAAATTTTAAGAATATAAAAGTGGTCACAATTTTTAATCTTTTCATTATTCATATTCATTTATTTACTTAAATTTTTTTTACTTATACTATTTAGAAAAAGTTGTCATTATCCCATGATATCGGCTGGTCTCGTTACAATGACCTACATTACTTTTTTCAACTTTTAATAATACAAGTATATATTATTTAAGTTATCATAATATTTTTCATTAGTGTAAAATTATTTATTATTATTGTGTATTACTTGTGTAAGTAATATATTAACACGTGATATTCCATTCAAACCAGGTTGCGTTGCAGACAAGTCTGCGTCCGAATTTTAAAAGATATAGTCAATAAAATTAAACCAGATTGGTAATGCATATCAATGTGTGCGCACGCTATCAAGCTATCTTATCAATTAGAACAAGTATTAAAGAAACAACTGACAAAGTCCTCGTGGAAAAAGTACGAAGTAAAAACTAGTCCTCAAACGGGCGGTGTAGCGGTCTAGTCTAGCTAGCTCAGTAATAAATTCTAAATATAAAATTACATACTATCATTCGGTCTTACCTGAACTGTTCTAGCTGAGGTCACAACACGTCACAAAATTAACAAAACTATTATAATTTACTTAAAAATGCGAAATTACACTGTCGAACTATATCAGGTATACTTTGTAAAACGTAAGTTCGTCAAAACCGCGTAAGTTTCCCAACAGTGGTCGTCTCACTTTCGTACAGTCACTGGATCGTGTTCACTTGTGGTTATCGTAACTCTAACTGGACACTGGTATTGTAATCGACATCACACAGGGAAGTAATGGATACCTAGATATTTCCCATCGACGATTCTGTGGACTAAAAATCACACGCTTTAGACACTACCCACACTTTTTGAACACTTCACCTGTAGAACCAGCTAAATCACCATAGAGCACCGGAGAGTGCGAAATTAAGAGAGTCGATAAGACGTGACAAAAAGTATATTTTGCTAATTTTTTATACAAGTAATGATACCAGCGCGTTCGACCGTTGAGCAACTTACATTACATCTCCGTGCCAAAAGAGATTCTGTCAAGCAATTAGCAGATAACTGTCGTCAGAGAAAAAAGAAAAAAAAATTTCGTCAGAAACTTTTTGGCCGTGAGCGTTTCGTAACAGGCCAGTCGCAGCGCACAAGTCATTACACTGAAATCGTCCTAAATCTGCCGTCACGTACACACTCCGCGTGGAAACTTCGTCTAGCCGTCGTAAAGAAAATTCTTAAACGAAAGCAGAAATGTCAAATCAACTTTTCCGAACGACCCGGCTTGCGCTGCATTGTTATGCAATTGCAAGCCGCTACGACTGCCAAATCGCTACAACTAAGACTCAAAAGTTGGAAAAACGTTAACCGGAAAAATTCTAACCTCAAATGTGAAAGTAGTGCACAAAGTTTTTTAGAATTTCCGAATGTTCTATGGTGTTTTGTTTGCCGGATCACATATTGGTGGATTACCGATGCGAGTTATCGAGAGCGGGATCGGGCTAGCGCTCTGTATCCGGAGAGCAGCATTACGTGACCGGCCCGAGTGGAATCTCGCGCGATACTGAGCGTGGCGGCTGCTATCTGAACTCAGGCAGGAGTCCGATACACTTCGTCTTCAAAAAAGCTTGGCCTATCGTGCTAGCGGTACAATGCGACTGGTACCGATATTACGAATTTTCGCCCACGAATCACAAGTTGTCGATGTCGAGAATCGGACCCTCGGCTGTGCTGAATGGCACGCACGCGTTTTACTTCCGGGAATTTGCATTTTGATGACTAATTTAAGCGTTTATTCCTTAAATGACTGATTGGCTTGTTAGCTCTGTTGGTAGTAGCTCTGCCTTCTGAACTATTGGTTGTGGGTTCGATTCCCATCCAGGACATACATTTGTGTGATGACTGAAGAACATAGATGGTGTTTGTTCTGTGACTGGGTGTTATATTGTAATCTATGTATGTAATTACAAACAAAAAGTATCTAAGTATTTCTATCAGTTATCTGGTTACCTTAGAGTACAAGCTAAGCTAAGTTTAAGGCTACATGGCGCTGTGGGAAACGGTTACACATATATATTTATTTATTTAAATCTTAACTAAGTATTTAGTTTTGAGATAAACCATTAATTCAACAAGACTTGAATATATATTTTTAGTTATTACTAGCATTGTTACCAAAAATTTATATTATAGACTTACGCGAGTTTAACTACCGGTAGCAGATCTTAGAGACCTCTTACCAATGAATAGGAAATGTAGGTTTTCTTGAATCCATAGGTATTAAAACGTATCTGACTTATATTATTTAACTTATCTAATTAAAATTACGATTAACTTTAGGTACATATTTAATTTAATGATGTAATTAAATAAAATTAATGATTGTAAATTATTCTGACTCTAGGTATCTAAATAGGTTACGTATTGCTGTTATAAAATAGCGAATATAATGATTCTATGGTGATAATAATAATAAATAATGTATAACATAACAATATAACAATAAATAATTTATAACAATAATGTAAAAAACATAAACCTAAGAAAAATTAATAAATGGGTGATAAATAATTTCATTAGTCCGAAGAAATAAGTAGGTACCTACGTAGGTAGGTACCTACGATTGTAATTATACCAAGTGATTTTATGAACTGGGCGTGTATAGCAAAATTCGAATGTTTAGGGTCGTTTAGCGTCGTCACTTTCCATCAGGTGAGACTGCGGTCAAATGCAGACCTATTTAGTTATAAAAATAAAATTTAAAAAAAGAATAGCAAACAAAAAATGCTCAAAAGAGAATCGGGAGCGATATTGATAAAAACCAAACTTTTTTAATTCTTGTGTTTTGAAAAAAAAACCTATATTCGTCATCATCGTCATCATCATCATCATCATCATCATCGTCTTCAACAGCCTGGTTCCGTTCAGTTCGTGGTCGCCACTCGAGAACCTTTCTTCCCCATCGGTTGTCAGTTCTGCGACCGATGTGGCTTGCCCATTCCCATTTCAACTGCTAATTCTAAGAGCTATATCGGTCATTTTAGTTCTCCTGCGGATCTCCTCGTTCCGGAGCTTATCTCGCAGGGAAACACTGAGCATAGCTCTCTCCATAGCTCGTTGCGCGACTATTTTCGTAGGTACACGGAAATCAAACCCGTTGATTTAGAAAAAAACACATCATGATTGCGTCATCCTACAGTGTCGCTAGATCAAAATTCTGGGAAGTGTATCTACCTACCTAGTAGGTATTAATTGGTAAACTAAAGGAAAGGTCTAATTTTTAAGAAAAAAATACTTTTTTGTGGTACAACTTGCTTTGGTACATAAATAGAACGTTTTTAAATGTTGTAGAAAAAAGTTATATAGCACCTATACTTATATAATATTCAGCTATGACGTAAAAGTTTTAGATTAAGGTGGAACGTTACAGTACCGCGGGAAATTCAAATTTTCTTGCATTCTTTTGCCAATAATAGCTTAATTACTCAACGTGATATCATGAAAACTTGCGGAACATGATTTTGCGGAAATAAATAGAATGTATCAACAAATTACGATTAAAAGTATCTCCTAGATATCATTGGTTTAGCGACAAATGGCAATAAACAAATTCCGTCTTTGTTTTTCAGTCTGTGGCCATTTGTCACTAAACCAATGATATGTAGGTGATACTTTTAATTGTAATTTATTGATACTTTTATTGATACAATATCCCGCGCTAATGTAACGTTCCACCTTAATTTAAAATAGTCCTAATAAGTTCCAAAGTGGATTGGACTTCTTCTAATTACTTAGTAGTAAATGATTGTTTATTTTTAAAGATTTTTCTGAATAACATGTTATTTAAATAGGTACGTAAGTATTACTTCCAGTAGAGGTAAGGGTGTCTATAATTATTAATGAATTGCGTTACCTTACCTCATATTTTAATAGTACCTATAGAAGCACCCCGTGGTTTCACCTGCAATTAGCTGGTTTTCTCGCGGAAACTCTTTATAAATAACGCCTATTACGACCCTAAACCCTGTATCCTGGACCCTTACAAGGATCCCCTATATCTAGGGACCCAGGAACTACGAGGACCATGGTCCCACAACACCTAGACACAGAAAAAGTGTTTGCGCTTTGTTCCATGTGCACAAATACTTGTCTTGTCGCGGGAATCGAACCCGCCGCCTCTGGGTCATTTAGACAAAGCTGAAAATGGTAAGCAACATTAAAATCTTACCTATTTTAATGTTGTATACTATTTACAGCTTTCTCTAAATGGACTAAGGTTGATAGTACTTCAAAAGTGCTCGAGCATTTTAAGCACGACCACTAACAGGGATGGTAGACCAAACGTCAGATTCTATCAGACTTCTGACTACCCGTAACGATTGCCATAGATGTTCTTATTACAACAAATACGTTAGGTAGTAAAAAGTGCAAATAGGAGCTTGAAAAAAATAAAGTTATTTCCTCTAAGTAGCATGTTATAGATATTTTACTTTTTAACCCCCAACCTAACAGAGGGTTATTATAAGTGTATGTCTGTGACATCTTAACTCCTAACCAGGTAATTCTTTTTTACTCATGATCAATATAACTTTTTCAACCATGTACAGATCATCAGCTCTTTTAGTTGGACAAAATTATTCTATCTAACACTTTCCTATTTTATAATAATTAGCTACAATGCCCTTCAAACCGGAACACAGTAGTGCTTGCACATTACTGCGTGGCGGCAGAATAACTGGCAAAGCGGCCAATGCGGTCCAACGTACCTAGACGAACTTTGCAGAAAAGTCCTACTACCTAGACATTCACCTTGTACGTACCACCTAGTCACACAGTGTGAGAAATTGGACCGTCTCTACTTTGCTCTACCGATCCAATAACTGTCTGAAAAACAGATAAATTAATGTGTTTCGAGTGAGTAGCTCAGCGGTAACCCGTGCGACTTTCAGCCCGACGCATCCAGGTTCAAATCCCACTCGGCCCTACAACAGTGACTGTTTTATGCAAAAGAATGACGTGACGAGCTAGTCGTTCACCTGGTGTTAAGGACCACCCATAACAGATGCAGTGTCACTCGGAACTCTAAATTAAAGTTTGTAAAAATGACCCAATAATCACATTTGCACTCGATTTCGTGAGTGCAAATGTACATAATTGTACCATTATATTATGTTGTGCTATATTCGTCGCAAATAAATTTTCATTGTATCTTTCTTCTTTCTAAATGATTACGTCTCTATTAAAAATCTGAAATGTTTATTTAAACAACCATAAAGTTCTTAACACCTTAACAGCTGCAGCTGTGATATGATTTTTGTGGCCCCTTTCGAGAACACGTCAACACTTACATTTTATTTGTTGTAGATATTAACACAGACTAACCCACATCGTAGAGATTAGCTTCAACTTTCGTTTCAACTTCATTATTGACAGAAACTGTACCTTTCTTACTATAGAGTCTAAGCTTAAGCAGGTTTTTTCAACCGACTTCTCAAAAGGAAGTTTTCAATTTGGATGTAATTCATGTTTGGTAGGTAGGTCTCTAGGTACTTACCTCCAGATCTAGGTATGTTATTTTTCCGGGAGCTCATCGCGTTTTCCAAGGTTTATCAAAATGCTACCACTTATTTGGCTCAACGATCAGCATTGCAATTCAACGAGGCGAGGCAATGCTGCCAGCATGTTGGGTACGCTACCTACCGGTAGTGGGCTAGGGCATTTGGACTGTCTATAGGCCATCGTGGCTAGTACACAGTCCAAGTTTTAATGCTCTTTGTAGTAGATAGTGTAGCGAGTTCATTAGTTTTATTATTGTAGTATGTAGTTAGTTTAAAGAATAAAGACACATTGACCAAATAAAAAAAAATTATATGTCATTTACTTACTTATATTGGAAAATTATTTTTTATCTGAGTCTATAGGTATCATAACCAATCATGTGCATCTGGTCTAAGGGCTCACATCATTGATCCTTGAGACAAAAAAGGCAGATTTAGTAGAAAATTGTATAAATTAGATGGAGTAATCCAAAAATTTGTAAAACGCGATTTAACAAAGTAATGGCCAAATAACTTGAGCCCTCAGACGTTTATAAAAATGACAAAATTGTATTTACTTTTCAACCGGTTACTTTTGAGTCGTAATTTCTAAATTTTTAACAGCTACTAAAAGCTTATTGCGAATTTATTAAATGTAAGGCCTGTTTTTAAGTTCTATAGATTGAGCCCTCAGACTTTTCTGAGCGCTCAAGTTAAATCACCATAATTTCGTGATGCTGCACTCTAGTGGCCTAGAAGTTTGTTATAAATCTTGTACAAATTCTGTACTTAATATTTAAACGAAAATTATGCGCAAACATATAGAATATTCTGAGATTCAATTTTTCAGGTAGCTGAACTGAGGGCTCAAGTTATTTGGCCATAACTTTATTAAATCGCGTTTTACAAATTTTTGGATTACTCCATCTAATTTATACAATTTTCTACTAAATCTGCCTTTTTTGTCTCAAGGATCAATAATGTGAGCCCTCAGACCAGCCAGATGCATATTAACCAATCTACCTACTCTATGATTGGTCCTCTAGAAGATTTTATTATGAGATGAATGGCAAACAAGCAGGCTACTCACCTGGTGGTAAGTGGTCACCGGCGCCTATGGACATCTCCAACACCGATGGCACCGGTGTGTTGCTTACCCTTTTTAAGTTTTATTAAAATCGGTTCAGTAGTTTGGTTATTACATCAGAATTACCTACTTGTAAAATATAATAGTTATTTGTTATACTAGGCTGCAAAGTTGGTTTTTGGCGCGAGTACCTACTTGAATTGAAACCTGAGCGTAGCGAAGGTTTCAAAGGTACGAGACGCAGAAAAACTTTGCTGCCGAGTGCAACCCACAACTTTTCACCTCACTACAGCGAGGAAAATGCAAGAAAATCAGCTAAAAGGCTTAGAAAAGATTAGTTTTTCGTTTATTAATTTAGTTCTAGGTGGTGGTAACGCTTAACATCAAGAAAACGACTAGCTCGTCACGTAATTCATTGAAAATTAAAGAAAAAGAGTTTTCCATCCATTTTTCATGCAGTCGCGTGAACCATTAACTTTCTGCAGTCTGAATCTTGGCACTTTCAGTTTGTTTTTGTTCCTAGTATTGAAATTATGATAGTCCCAATATCTGGGAAAAGAAGTAATATTTTTGCGAGTGTACATCAAATTTTCGTAAATGTATTGACTAGCCACTGTAAGAATATTTATCTCCTTGAAGCGTTCCCTGAGAGAGTCGTGGGATTTCATGTTATGCATAGAACGAATGGCTCTTTTCTGTAAGACAAAAATGGATTGTATGTCCGCGGCTTTACCCCACAGCAAAATGCCGTATGACAGAATACTGTGAAAGTAACTAAAGTATACTAATCTTGCAGTAGCTTCATCGGTAAACTGTCTGATTTTACGTACAGCATAAGCTGCAGAGCTTAATCTGCTTGCAATGGTGGATATGTCAGGCCCCCACTGCAATTTAGAGTCTACAGTTATGCCAAGGAACGTGGTGGATTGTACCAAATCTAACGGCTCACCATTCAGTTCTATATTTGTAGGAGACCTTCTAACATTCGGCAGCGTGAATTTAATACACTTCGTTTTTTTAGAATTTAAATGTAAATTGTTTTTAGTAAACCAGTTCAGAACCAGTGAAATTGCTTTGTTAACGTCGTCAAAATCTTTGATAGATCGGGCAACCTTAAAAATGAGAGACATATCATCAGCGAACAGAACAATACCACATAGATTCTTTAGAAAAAACGGGAGATCGTTAATATAGGCCAAAAATAAGAATGGTCCTAATATTGAACCTTGCGGGACTCCCATTTTAGTTTTAGAACCAGATGATCTTGCTCCATTAACTTCAACTGTCTGAATTCTATCACTAAGATAAGAAGAGACAAGATCGAGAGCTTTCCCATGAACCCCGTAATGTTTTAGTTTAAAAATCAACGTTTCATGACATACGCAATCGAATGCTTTGTATAAGTCACAGAAAACCCCTAACCCTATGGCATCCTGTGACTCCTCCCAAGCACCAAATATATGTTTTAAGAGACACCTGCCTCCCTAGTTAATCACCCTTTTGTAAATCCAAACTGTTGACTGTGAAACAGCCCATTAAGACTAAAATGAGTTAACAACTGGTTGAGAATTTCTTTTTCAAAGATTTTACTTATTGCAGGTAAAACAGAAATTGGCCTATAGTTGGTTGGTTCTTTTTTACTTCCGGACTTAAACAACGAAATTAATTTACTATTTTTTATTATGTTGGGAAAAACTCGGCACACTTATTAAATATATCTGCTAGTGCTAGGTATGGTGCGATTAAGGTGACAATGCCACATAAAACCCTGGTAGACATTCCCCAAAGATCCTCAGGATTCTTTATTTTAATAGACTTAAATGTCATGACAATTATAGCCGCATTGATATGCCTAAACTTAAAAACTACCTCACATCTTTCAATACATTCTGAAAGAATAGAGTAAGACTCATTAGACGATGAATTCAATGATTGGGTGGTAACTACAGGTATGTTTACGAAAAAATCCTCAAAAGCACCAGCAACTTCACTGTCTCTAGATATTAATCTGTTATTAATACTAAGAGTGAGGTTTCGGTGCTGAAGTTTCACTTTACCGGTCTCGGGTATCATCACAACATGCCGCTACAGCATCCAGCATCACTGAGAACACCTGGTGCGGAGACGTCAGCACACCTCATTACTTCCGGCGTTATAAAATAAATATAAATAAATGATTTTTTATTTCGACCAACTGCTGGGATCATAAATGGGTTAGTAGTGCTTAATCTATATTAGTATATACATTAAAATACATTTATCCACAAGAACATGACGCTTTGTTATTCAGTACTGAATCTTGCAACAGTGATTCAAGTACTGACAGTCAAATCTTACGGCAAATGCCCTCAGGATGCAGTTGTGGCTGGCCCACACTCTGCGCACTAGGGAAGAGCACAGTTTCCGCATGGTTGTATAAAAATAATCCAACCGGGCTTCCGCAAACATCCCCGATGCGCTACAAAACCGTGGCAGCCCCATCGGCACTCTGTCTAAAGCCATTATTATATTATTGAATGCGTAAAGCGTTGTACTGTTTAAGCATATAACTTGCCCACAGACTATTTGTGTACATGGACGTGCAAAATGATCTAAGCAGCGTGATTTTGACGTCCCTGCAACACCGAGAAAATCTGTTTGCAATCATATTTGCTCTAAAAGACAACACTCTATGCTCCCTCTCCCTGATATTTGAACTATTGTTTACTATGTGTTATGAAAGAGCATGAGCAAGTACGATGCCACCTATTCCTATTAATGGCAAATAGCGTGCAATGCTCACCTACTAGAGGAGGTAACATGACAGCAAGACCAACAGGAATAAATAATATAGTAATAACGCCTAACGATCACATACATAGACCCTGGACCCTAACTAGGATTCCCTATATCTAGCGACCCAGGAACTACAAGGACCATTGTCCCACAACACCCAGACACAGAACAAGTATTTACGCTTTTTTTCTGTGCCCAAATACTTGTCCTGTCGCGGGAATCGAACCGGCCGCCTCCGGGTTATGAGCCGACCTGCTCAACCACCACACCACGGATTTAATTCCTATAGGACAAACCTTAGATTAAGTTTAGTATAAATATAGGCATTTTTCTGTAATAAATATAAATATTCACTTACCGATTCAACGGCTACACATCAAACAGCGTTTTACTTAGCTAACTAGGTATACGCGATCTCCACATACTCACCGCCAGGGTCGCTAAACGTAGATAGTGTTTTTTAAAGTATTTTTATAGACATGAATTATTAGGCTTCTAAATATTTTTTAAATTTTAAATAAACAAATCCAAATTTAAACATTTTTTTCATTTACGCAATTTGTTAATTCTTAGTATAATGGTGTCTATAAAGAATTAAAATATTGTAGAGACTAAAGCATAAATTTTCTTGGTAGGTAAATAATCTGTAGTTATGAATAACCACATATACTTACGCAGTCAAGGATAGAAGGAATAAATCTAAGATTATTATAATGAACCAACCGTAAACGGAATCATCAATTTGCAAAGCGAAGCGAGCGCCAAAAATTTCCATGTTGATTAATAAATCGTGATAAAACACCTAAATCTCATCTACTTTTAATAAAATTAGAGCTCCCTATTTTAATGATATTATGTTAGATAATTATATGAAACTATCGATTTTGATGGAGAAAAGGTTGAGATTGATGCGCTTTCGCTCGCACTGTCACTCATATTTGTATGAAATGTCAAATGGTCAAATTCACTGTGCTATGCGTATGGTCAAATGGTTTGCGATTTTTACGCCATGGCGTGCAGATGGTAGGTATAGCCATTGACTGAAAGAACATAACAAATATACTACATACGCGCTGTGTGCTGCTCTTCCTTATGCCACCTTCGACCACTAGTCGCCTGCCAAGCGTGGTGATTATGATTATGGCAAATCCCTCTATGATAAGCGTCCAAAGTGGCGTTTAGAGGGGAAGGCTGGAGGCTTATGTTCAGCAGTGGACGTCTTTTAGCTGATGATATGTGCGTGTTGTCAAAATAACAAAATGTATGGAGAGTTTCAATTTTCTTCAAAGGTACGGTAGTCTGTAATATTGCGGAGCTTACTTTACTTTAGAAATCGATCGTTTCACTAAGAAAAACTGGGCCTATTATAAGAAACGTGTGGCAGCTATTTCTCTTAATTGCATTATAATAATTAATAACAGCTTCAAGTAGAGCGCGATAGGAACTGGAATGTTTAGGTAGGTACGCAACACATTGGTACATATTTTTAGTTAAGTACCTGCTAAAGAGGCGTTCGGATTGGGATCAGTGTCGTATTTGGCATTTGAAAAATTTGCGTTGTTGTTAACCGTTCGGTTTGAGAATTTCGCCAATAATGCCACTTTTACCACTTTTACTCACTACCCAAAACGAACGCAAAATAATCAAATGCGGTTTGTTATCTCAAATGTCTATAATGTAGAAAAAGTAAAGTAACGTAGAAAAATACGATTTATGTGTTCATAAAACATTTTAAGCAACACCCTGGCTATAAATCTTTGTGCCAAATAAACAGTTTTATTAACTGACTGGCTGACCCGACCCGGTTAGTTAGTTTTACGCCCTAACCCTGTCCAAGGAAAAGAACTGGGAGGGGAAAAGGATGAATGGAGGCAGGTGCGCCTCTCTTCACCGTCATACATTCATCCTTTTTCCCTATCTTTTTCGCTCGCCCTTCTCTCTTCGCTATAGCGTACAGGGTATATTTCCAGTTGCCCCCACATGCTGCGCCTTCGGCTGGCGGCTTTGCTGGCGTCGGTATTTCCATCCACTTACAACTTAAGTGTCTTCAAATCAAAAGTAAATAGGTTAATTCTAGGTAGGCGTGCTCCACCTTCGACCTCATCATCACTTACCATCAGGTGAGATCTAGTCAAACACTAACCTCTCGAAAGTAAAAAAAAAATAAACCATTCAATTTGACTACTCTGTTATAAGCTCACGTAGCTTTTTGGTCATACGAAAAGTCACACCAACAACAGATTTTTTTTTGCCGGATTCGGGTAATTTTCTTCACATGGCAATCCTTTAATCAGTCACACATATTTATGCGGCCGCCATTGCTGTACGTCAGTTCGATGTCAATCAAGATTCAGTCCTGCTTTTTTTTATAATTCTATGCTTTACTGTCATTAGGTGATTAGTATCTTTTAAGAAGTCTGTGGTGCATTCTAAAAACAATATTGTAATATATTATCTCAAATAACAAAATGCGTTTGTGTGTTGTTGTAACATGCACTAATAAAGGAGTTCATAGATTCCCCACTGAATAAACTATGTGCCACTGTATTGTACAGCCAGGAATGCGCGATTATTGTTTTTTTTTCTCTAATCTGTGGCGCGACCACATAATGCACGGCTATCTGTGGTCTATGCTTGCTACAGTGACAGTGACATATTTTGGTAAAACCACATGTGCCGCCATCTATTGGGCCATATATAAAATACAATTTCTGTTTTTTAATAAAACTCCTTATTTGGTAGCGGTGTTGCCTTATTATTTTTAATACAAGTAGGAAAAAAAAATCGAAATATAATAAATAAATCGATTTTTTAAATAATCGTGTATTTTTTCTATAATGTTATCACAGGTTAGAGAAAAAAACAAAGTTACTCTGTGAATGTTATCAAGTATCTCTATCTAGGGATGTTCCGATACCACCAAAGTATCGATACCTACTCATATGAATAGTACTTAAATCATGATTCGATACTACTCATATGAATACCCTAAAAGTATCAATACCTACTCATATCGATACATTTTTATCAAAACCGAAAAAAAATATAAACAAATTTTACCGCATTGCAGCAAAGGATGCGTTTAGGACATTTAATTTGAGAATATTCGATACAATATTTTCTTTCCCATACAAGTATTTTCTTTGCGATTCAAGTACTTTTTTCCGATACCGAGTAGGTATCGGAAAAAAGTATCTCGAGAATGATTCGCGAGATTATTATCGCGAAAATGATTCGTTTTTATTTTATTTTATTATTTTAAATAAGTATGCTATGCTTCTTTAAAGCAAAAATATATTATAGCAAAATAAAGCTGCTTGGCGTTGAATTTTTGGCGATTCTATCCTGTTTTGACTTAGCAACATTCGATTTGATGCTAGTACTTTCTTTCCGATACCAAGTAAGAATATTTCGATGCTAAAAAGGACTTGGTATCGAAAGAAAAGTATCGAGTACTTACTCGTATTTACTAGTATCGGAACTTCCGAACACCACACCACTCACAAAACAAGTCAGTGACCATAGATACCACAGATTTTTTTATATTTTTTATTAGAAATATAAAGATGGCTTGAGCTATAAGCTCACTCTGCCGTGAATACATGTGAATACATAATTCTTACAAACTAGGCTCCCTACAGGGTAACAAAACTATAACTTAAGTCCATCTGTTAGAAGTATACATAATTACTATCAGGCACTAACTTTGAACATATGAATGAACTACAGATTATAAAAGTTTTTCTACTAGTGCCTTTCGCGGAGAGTGCCTATCTCATGTGTGCGTTTCCTTATTTCAAAGGCTAGTTTTCTATAATCCGGGGATTCTCGTTTTATTTTTACTCAAATTGACAATGTTGCAGATTTAAAGGAATAAGTCTTAGAGAATAAGTAGATATAAAGAAAAAAAAATGGAATGTGACACGATATTTGGTATATCGGATGAAATATATCGATATTACATTCGATACTAGATGATTCGATAATATCTGCTGATTGAAGCGATACATCGCGTACATGTATCGATATTTTTTGAAATATCGATTTATATCGCCCAGTCGCCCACTACTAATCGGAAATCTCTATCTCCATATAATTAATTTTCACAGACCACTTAGCACAGAACCAAGAAGCCACTTAGAAGCAGTGTTGCCACCTTAGTGGTTTTACCACTAGAACTGGTGGTTTCGACCCTTCGTTTAGTGGCGAAAAATTGCGTTTAGTGGCTGGTGGTTTTTTCTAGTGGTGGTGGTGTGGTGTTTTGTGTGTTTTATATAGTAGTTCTAATCAAATGAAGAAATCGGTACTAAGAATCGTATCAATCTGAAACCAACGATGACGAATTTACAGACAAAAATTATTCATTAGCCGTTGTTTTTTTTTAAATTAGGTATTAACTTTCGCGATTCAAATTATTGAAATCGTGTGAAGTCAGACCCAAGGATTTCTCAACAAAAATGTACCTACTTACTACTACTACTATCTATACTTACAATAAAACTGTAACAGGTCCAATTCTGTACATTGAAGATATTTTGCAAATTTTTTTGGAGGTTTCTCAAGTTCATATTACGAGGTACTTTTAACCTTGAAATGCATCACGGTTCCCTCGGGAGAGAAAATGAGGATGATAATTATTAATTATGTACTTAGTTGTAATTCTTTAACGCGTGGACCGATTTTTTTTTGTTAGATAGGGGTACGTTAAATATTGTTCCGTAAATATTTCGAGGTTGTCGATTGTGTGGTTCTAAAATTACAGACATGCAACCTTCAGTATTAGGTCCAAAGCCTCTCCTATCCACCTTCTGTACTATGGGAAAGAGAGAAGGGATGAAGGTGAAGGCGCCGTTTCATCCATTCATTCTTTTCCCTTATCTTTTTCCATCTCTCTTTCTTTACACTGAGATAAGGCGTAAGACTAATTAACCCGTGTGAAGCCGGGGCGGGTCAGCTAGTTTGTAATATGGCGGCGTAATTTCATGGCATTAGTTGTTGTCAAATAATGTAGTTTTAATTTGAACAGAGTAGTTTAAATTATCTAATCATAGAGCCGCATTTAGCGCAACATAGTGTTAAAATGGCTTAATTAAAAAATGGAAAGATGGATTAGAAAATGGCAAAGTTATTTTTGTGAATACGGTTGATAATCTAAGCTCAAAGGCTCTAATGTAGGTAAGCGTAAGTTTCGATTTTGATAAAAATTACGAGAAAGGAATAAGTTCTTTCAAATACTAATATTTCTGAGCAGTGACAGATACAGGGGGTTTGTGGTCAAGCGCAACACACAAGCATTTGATTTCTTCCTAAATTTATTTTGCCAAATTCTGTCTGGGTGTGATTGAAAAATTTTTCGCGCTCGCTCCGCTCGCGCTTTACAATTTAATTAATCCTTATGTGCCTTGTGTTACAGTAGTGTTCATTTCTACACATACTATTTCTATGGCGCTGATTACCTAGGTGAGTTGAGTGTTAGTTTAGTGGAAAATTTAGCGAAATCGAAAATAGGGCCGTTTTTGTTAGTGGATTTCTGGTGGTTTTAGAAGTAGAATCTGGTGGAGAGCTAGTTAAACCGATGGCAACACTGCTTAGAAGATACTACGTATTTAATTTTGTGAATGTAATCTAATGCTGAGAAAAGCTACAGCTATTTTGCACGCAGTTTACTGTAATTCAAGTAGTTGTCACAATTTACTGGTAAATCGCCAGTTCGCTGCTGCAACCATGAAGGTATTACTCCAGTCTCCAGTGTTATCTTGTTTGTGCTTTTGCCTTTGCAGCTAACCTAAAATTACAGGCTGGTTGATTTTTATCTTTTATAGTGTTATAAACATACATACTTATTTACCTACTTTTTTGAATCGATTTACTTCTGAATTGACACTTAATTCGTTTCAAGAATCAAACCTAAAGGTGCATTGTTCCTGTTGCCATGTGAGCTAATACCTAAATGATAAAGTTTCGTGTGGTGTTTTCTTGTAGTATCTGTGAACAATAGCCTCAAACGTAATAATATCCTAACTATGACGAAAGAAGGAAATCCTACGAAAGACTAGGCGGTATGGTCTCATGACTTTAGCCTGCCCAATAGGGCGAACCAAAAAAAATAAAAAAATCAAACGTAATACATACACTTGAGCGTGAAATGTTGTGAGAGCAAACCATAGGTACTGGTCATTTTAAGCATTGATTATATTCAGGTATAGGCACACACCTATTCTATAATACCTCTGTGGGTACAGGGGGTCTAGCAAAGATCCCTTTCCATTAGTGTTAACACTGTAGTACATATACCTCTTTGTTAACCTTATATGATAACTCAAAATGTATGGGACTGACATACACACATACATTCCCATACATTTTGAGTTATTGTTTGGTGTTAATACTTAAGGAAAGGGATCTTTGCTAGACACTAGACCCCAGGTCTGTGATTAATTGATTAGTATAGCTTAACACTGCCAAGCTTACTGCCAAGTGACCTCCAATCAATAGAAAACACATTGTTATAGTGACCTACCCCAGTTGGGTCTGGACTCGCTTTACTCTAATTCAAATTCAATCAAAATTCCAACACTTCTACTAACACACAAGTAGGTACCTATTGTTGTTACAAATGTATGACTATTTGTGTACTTATTTATTCAGATTGGAACACATGATGGTGTATTCCACTGTGATGAAGTCCTCGCCTGCTATATGCTCAAGCAGCTTCCTCAGTATAGAGATGCAACAATTATTCGTACTCGAGAGACCACCAAGCTTAATGAATGCAACATAGTTGTGGATGTTGGTGCAGTATTTGACCATGAGACAAAGAGATATGACCATCATCAGAGGGAGTTTAATGAATCACTTAGCTCGTTGAGGCCAGAGCTTGGGGATCAGTACAAAATAAAGTAAGTGATAATATTATTACTACCCTTACATACTTTTGTTGTATTTTCAATTAATTTTAGGTTTTTCTATCTATACTGAATATGTGTTATGTACCTATGTGAGGGTACATTGGAAAATAGTTAGTCTGTAGCTGCCAACCGGGCCAGAGTGATTGTGCATATTCGATAACGTGTTTTTGTGAGTATTTAATAGTGGCGACGAGAGAAAAAGGTGTAAAAGTGGAAATATATAGTTAAAAGTGATAATTGAACAGTTTGGTACTATGGGTATTAAATTTAACGAGTTCGACATAGCACGCGGGTGTTGGCGGAATTACATCGAAAGGTTTTGCTACTGCCTGGAAGCTAGTGAAATTGCAGAGGATACGAAGAAGAAGGCGAATTTACTTGCAGTATGTGGCCCTGAATTGTATGACTTAACTATTTCCTTGATTTCCCCGCTGAAAATAAGTGAGGTTACTTTCGCACAGATCAAAAGTGTTTTGGATGGTCATTTTCATCCAAAACCAAATGAAATCGTGGAATCGTATAAATTTCATTCTAGGAATGAAGAAGAAGGTGAGATGATGAGGGACTATGTGGCTCAATTGCGAAAATTAAGTATAAATTGTAATTTTTCGGATCTGAATCGCACCTTGCGCGATAGGTTGGTTTGTGGGATTAAGGATAAGGATATCCAGAGGAAACTGTTACAACAAAGTCAGTTAACTTTCGAGCAGGCGTGTGACATTGCATTATCACATGAAACAGCTAATAATGATGCAAATTGCATCATTCAGTCGGGGCCAAGCACAAGCAACATAGCACAGGCGACACAAGACATGGTTGTGCCAATGGAAATTAACAAAGTGACTAGCAACCTTAACAAGAAAGCAACAAATGAGAATGATAGGTCAACTAATTGTTTCCGCTGTGGCCGACAGCATAAAGGAGAGTGTCGATTTAGGTGGAGTAAGTGCCACCATTGTGGGAAAGTGGGACATATAGAAGCAGTTTGTTTTATGAAGTCAAAACAAGCTGATAAAAAAAGTAGTTTGAGCTGTAATGGGTTGTATGAGGTGGGCATCAACAGTATTAGACAAGATAAGGTGGATCCTTTCCAAGTTGAAGTGTTGCTGAATGATACAGAACTACTGATGGAAGTGGATTCAGGCTGCCCATACACCATTATCAATGAGGCCACAGCTAGATTTATATGGAAGGGTAAAATACCACAGTTGAAAAGAGCAGATGTTGGATTGAAATCATATACTGATGGTAAGCTGACATTATTGGGACAAGCTCCGGTAGGAGTTAAATACAAAGGTATTCACAAAAATATGGAAATTCTGATAGCAAAAGGTAGCGGCACAAGTTTGGTTGGTAGGAATTGGTTCCCTGATTTAGGGATTGCAATACAAGGGATAAATAATATAAAGATAACATCCAGTGAAAAAACACAGATAAAACAATTGGTCAATAAATATAAACATGTTTTTGAGCCGGGTTTAGGGAAGTATACAGGCCCTGTGGTAAATATTACACCGAATGAAGGAACCGTGGCAAAATTTTTAAAAAGCAGACCAATTCCGTTTGCGATAAGAGAAAGGGTATTTAAGGAAATAGACAGATTGGTTAGTGAGGATGTACTGGAGCCGACAACACACTCGGAATGGGCAACCCCAATTGTTCCAGTGTTAAAACCAAATGGGAAAGTGCGTTTGTGTGGGGATTATAGATCCACAGTGAATTCAGTCACAAATACGGATACTTATCCGTTACCCACACTCAATGAGGCTTTTGTGGAACTGCAAGGGGGGGTGATATTCTCAAAGATTGATTTAGAACAAGCGTATACACAGGTGCTAGTAGACGACACAACAGCTAACATGCTGACATTGAACACACCAAAAGGGTTGTATAAAGTAAAGCGTTTGGCTTTTGGTGTTAAAGCTTGTCCTGGCATATTTCAGAGGCTGATGACCTCTTTGCTTGCAGACATCCAAGGGATAGCTATTCTGTTAGACGATATTGTCATATGTGGGAATGATGTAAATACTCATAACAAAAGGTTGGAGATGGTGTTACAGAGATTAAAGGAAGCAGGCTTGAGGGTAAACAGAGATAAGTGCAAGTTTGCAGTACCAAGGGTTCAATTTCTGGGATTTGTAATAGATGAATGTGGAATACATCCCACCAAAGAAAAGGTTGATGCAATAGAGAAGACCCCAGCCCCAAAAAACGTGAAGGAACTACAGGCATTTTTAGGACTCCTTAATTTTTATGACAGATTTCTGCCACATAAAGCTACGATAGCTGAGCCTTTATACAGGTTGTTAGAGAAACAGGCTAAATGGAAATGGAACAGAGAACATCAGGCAGCTTTCAAAGCCTTGAAAACAATGTTATCTAGCGAGGATACCCTGACACACTATGATGGCAACAGGAAGTTAATAATGTCTTGTGATGCTTCCCAGTTTGGACTTGGAGCGGTGTTGGAGCATGAAATGGATGATGGCACTATAAGACCAGTAATGTTTGCATCCCGAACCATGAATGTGCATGAAAGGAACTATGCCCAAATAGACAAAGAGGCTGCAGCAATAATTTTTGGGCTAAAGAAATTTCACCAATATATTAGTGGAAGAAAGGTGGTGATCAGGACAGACCACAGACCGCTATTAGGGATATTTGGACCTGGAAAGCCAATTCCAAACATTATTTCACCTAGGATGCTTAGATGGGCTCTTTTGTTGAACTCCTATGATTATGATATTGAGTATGTGGAGGGGAAGAAGTTGGGTAATGCAGATGCCTTGAGTCGGTGGCCCTCAGAAGAATCAGCAACGGAAGAAGAGTACTCTGGAGTTCTACTGATTGAAGAAACACCAGTGGAACTGGAATTTACGGCTATAGAGGTTGCAAAATTTACAAAGAGAGATAATGTACTGAGTAAAATTTTGTATTGGATAAGGAATGGGTGGCCCGGAAAAGTAGACAAAGATTACCAAATGTTTTGGCAGAGAAGAGATGAATTATCAGTTCATGGTAACTGCATATTATGGGGTAATAGAGTGGTGATTCCAGAAAAGATGAGACCACACATTCTGGAAGAGTTACACAGGAATCATGATGGAATAGTGATCACTAAAGCATTAGCTAGGAGCTATTTTTGGTGGCCTACAATGGATAAACACATAGAGGAGATGGTAAAAAATTGTACCACATGTTCAGAGAACAGGAATATGCCAGCTCAGGTTAGCCACCATTGGATCAAACCTGACAAAGCTTGGTCCAGGCTACACATTGATTATGCAGGACCATTCCAAGGGAAAACTTTTTTGATCTTGATAGATGCATACTCTAAATGGCCCGAAGTTAAGATAGTCAATGACCTGAGTAGTGCAACATTGATTAGAACTTTGAGGGAGATTTTTGCGGAACAAGGATTACCAGACTCCATTGTAAGTGACAATGGTAGGAGCTTTATATCAGAGGAATTTAAGGAATATTTAAAGAGCTGTGGTATCAGACAAGTATTGGTAGTTCCGTACCACCCAGCATCAAACGGACAAGCTGAACGAACAGTACAGACAGTCAAGAATAAGTTAAAAAAGATTACATCAGAACCTTGGCATGTACGCCTTCCTACAATGTTGTATGGGCTACGGGCGACACCTAATACGGTTAATGAAAAGACACCCGCTGAACTTCTGAATAACAGGCGATTCAGGACTAAATTTGATTACCTAAACCCATTGTCATATAGGACAGATGATGAATTGAGTCCCATGGAAAAGAATGAAAAGATAAAAGTACGTTCTTTTGATATTGGTCAGGATGTATATGTGCGTAATTATAGTAAAGGACCTCGTTGGTTGAGAGGAGTGGTACAAAAGCGAGTAGGAGTCTGCAGATACTTGGTACGGTGGAATGGACGATTGCTGCTGAGACACATTAACCAGATGCACAGCTGTGGGGTGGTAGAACAGGAGGTGAAGGAAAAAGTAAACAATGAAGATAACCACATAGTAATACCCTCACCCCGGAAATGGGCAGAGATAATTGGAGTATCAGGGCCACAAGATATGGTAATCCCAGACAACACAGGAGAAGTCACAAGGAGCAAGCGAGCATTATCAGTAACCCCTCCGACATCTGAATCAAAGAAAATAAGAGTTGGGAGGGGAGGAAGCCTAGAATCTGAAGATGAAGATCTAGGTACTGATACAGAGGAAGAATATTCATTTTGAATCCAACAAACTCATATGAACAATACCCATAGTTTTAAGTTATAATTAATAAGAACTGTATAATGAATGTTGTGTGAATAGTGTTAATAAAAGTAAATAGACATTATGTGAAAGTGTTGTGGAAATAGACCTATCTCAAGGGGAAGGCATGTTATGTACCTATGTGAGGGTACATTGGAAAATAGTTAGTCTGTAGCTGCCAACCGGGCCAGAGTGATTGTGCATATTCGATAACGTGTTTTTGTGAGTATTTAATAATATGCAATTGCGTTATAAGCAGTGATTGGAGTAGGTAGAATGATTTAGGGTCAATGATTTCAAACATGCATGCTAAATGGATAAACTTATGGGATTCAGGCATTTTTAAATTATTAAGACATTTATCCGGGATTTCGAAAAATATTACGTGAAAGAGTAGGTAAGTAGTAGGTTTTTAATGTTTTGTCCATAGCAGATTTATTTTTAGAATTTGACCAAGTCAAAGTTGCCATTAACAAGTGCAACTCCAAAAATGTAAAAAATAAAATTGAATGTTTTTTTTTTTTCTTATATTTTGGCTCCACACATAGTGTATTTAGCCAGTGTCAAGTATTGTAGTTTTTCATCGTATTATGAAATATTTCATGTAAAGTCAAGTCTTAGTCACAGTCAGTCAGGGTAGTCATAGTCCAGTCTAAGTCAGGTAGTCATAATCCAGTCTAAGTCATGTCCTAGTAAAGTAGTGGCAACTTTACTAGAGGCTGCTATGGAATTTTGGAAGCAACACGAAAAACCATGTTTCACTACATTATATCACTTGGCAACACTTCTACTCGTATATCAGCACTTAATGCATAAAATGCCACTAACTTTAAACATTAACACTAGAAAAAGCATAAGTTTTGTGAAATAATACAATGCAACGACGTGAACTTTTTCACGTTCCCGCCAAAAAAAAAAAACCATTGAATATGTTATGAAACCAAACCCAGATTTAGACACACTTAGAAAATACAGTAAGAAAATTGAAAAAAAAAAATGAAGCAAATGATCTAATAATCATATTAATTTAAATTCTCTCCATTGATGTGTGCAGTTGAAAGACCATTTGGTCATCTAGATGCAAAGGACAGAAGCTAGTTATTAAAAAAAAATACTACAAGCATAGATTAAAGCAAACTGTAATGTTATCACCGTCATTAATATTCATAGCGTTACATGAATATACTATTATGATGATGATTTGATGACTGCATTTACTTAAGAAAAGTTTGTCTATTACAAAATAACCCTTAACATAACATTAGAAATGTGCCAGAAAAGTGTCAAAGTCGTTTTTATATTATACTGTTTTATGTATGACAACTTATTTGGATATAATTATTTATGATATTTTTGTTGAACTTTTGTAATGTTATTTTTGAGGGTTTTAAAAGATAGATTTATTGTAAGTAAATTCAGTCATTTAATATTTATAAAAATGTAGTAATGGGTGAGTGAGAGAGTGGATTAAAGTATAATAGGCATGTTCTCAAAGGTAGGTACCTATGTTCACTCTGGGGGAGGTCTATGTTCAACAGTGGATGTCTTCAGGCTGTTGATGATGATGATGATGAGGTATGTCCTCAAGCAATAATAAAATTGAATAAATCTACAAAAGTTAGTCCTGTTTCTATTGTGTGGTGTATTTGTGTGTGGGTAGATTACTTGGGATTATTTGGGATTTGTTTGTGGATAATGACAGTATTGTAATGTTATGTGAGAACGTGCACCTACCTACAAGCCCAGTTTGGAATGGTCAAGTGAGTATATTAATAGTGGCGACAGGACTAAAATCGAGATTACGCGAAATTTATTGAAATTAAGTGTGGGACAGAATGGGTGACATAAGATTTGAAACATTTAATGTGAATCATAGTGATTGGGAATCGTATTCAGAGAGATTTGTGTTGTGTTTTTGTTAGAAGCACATGGTGTAGTAGACATCATAACAAAACAAAAAGCCATATTTTTCGCATCTTATGGAAATTACCTGTATAAAACTTTGGTATTCCCACTGTCTTTAGGCCAGGCACATATCCTATAAAAACTTTTTTTTATAGGATTTATGAGGCCAGCTTACACTAGCTGAAGTAGATGAAAAGTTAAAAAAAAACACTTTCGGCCGCAACCTAATGAATTTGTGAAGTCATACAAATTCCATATGCGGAATCAAGGTAAAGACAAATCTATGCGGGATTACATTGCAGCACTTAGGAAAATGACAAGGCATTGTAATTTCGTGGATTTAGAAGGGACACTATGAGATAGATTTGTTTGTAGAGTAAAAGATCTAGAAAGAATTATTATCTACTAGCTGCGCCCTGCGGTTTCACCCGCGGATAAAAAGTAGCCTATGTGTTAATCCAGTACATAAGCTATCTATATTCCAAGTTTCATCCAAATCCGTCCAGCCGTTTGAGCGTGAAGGAGTAACAAACATACACACATACAAACTTTCAGCTTTATAATATTAGTGTGATATTAGTGTGATGGTGCTGGTCATACTAAAAGTATATTTAATCTTGTTCATTACAGATTAAGTTCAGCGGGGCTGGTGTACACATATTACGGTGAGGAAATCGTTCAGCAACTTGCACCTAAAGAAATACCGCTAAATGCGGAAGATCTTCGAATAATCTACAAGAAAGTGTACCAGAGCTTTATTGAAGAAATTGATGCCATTGACAATGGGGTGCCGATGACAACCGAAGAACCCAAGTATAAAATTCGCACGCATTTGAGTTCAAGAGTTGGACGGTTGAACCCAGAGTGGAATTCTAAACAGAAAGTTAATTTGGATGAGGTTAGTCTTCCTTATTTATATTTTATTTACTAATGTAAATAAATCATCATAAATATCAATTTTTAGTTATTTATTTAATAAAGATGTTTTTAAAAAAAACTTTGCTCTTGGTCTCTACATACCTATGTACGGGCGGGAAAGCGGGCGCATTATAAAGCACTCCGGCCTTAAAAGTGGGAGGCAATTAAAGACCTTAGATGCGAGCCTCGGGAGGTTGCTGGTATCTTCCATAGTGCATTTATAAATGAGAATGTGTCATATAGTTATATATGACAGATTCTCATTACCCTAGTTCTCAAACAAAGGTGTTAACCTTTGTTCGAACACTGGGGTATGCTGAAAATGAGCCCTGCGTAGACCTTGCTGTTTACGCAGCACAGTGCTGAGCATACCCCTGTTGCCAGCTAGGAATAGTGTACCTATCTATTACAAATTGTCGTAAGTCTGTTGTAGTTTTGGCAATAAATATTATTTATTCTTACATTCAAATCCTGCTCGACCCAGCACCAATGACTTTTCAAATTACCTACAGATTTCACTCACTTTTACAACGGTGAAGGAAAACAATCGTGAGGAAACCATCATGTTCAAAAAACACCAAATTTCAAAGAACATTTGTGTGCACAACCTGCGCTTGGGTAGCTTGGTGGGTTATGGGCTACACTCTCCATGTGAGTGAAGGCCGTGTCCCTGCAGTGGGAATGTATTGGGGTGATGAAACAAGATGTGTTTTTATTGCGTAGAAACTACCTAAGGTGAGGTGGATAAAATAAAAATCTACTTACTTACTTGGTGCGCAGTGCCGCAACTAGGCCGCATAGCGGTCTTTATTGCGTGATGAGGTGGCTCATTTCAGTCAGCTATCCATTCTCCTCTAGGAAGGCCAGCAGGCCTCCCGGGTTCTTACTTCTTCTGGGGTTCAATAAAACTTTAACAATTTAACTAGAATGCTAGTACAATGACGGTTCTTAGGTGTAATAGCCAACAAAGAGGATCCCCATCTGCTCAACTCTAACATTTGACAGCTCTTAAGCTCGCATTTATCTCTGTAGCCCCCGGTTTCTCGTACCAAAAACTTGTATAGCTCATACATTTGTCAAACTCATGTCAAGTCAATACACCAAATACTATGTCATATGGCATTGGTTGAATGTCAGCATGTGAGCAACAGCCAACCAATGAGTGTTTTAGTACAGTATCAAGTGTGCCAAAATGACACAAAAACACTAACATATGAGAAGTAAGTTTAGCTTAGTTAAGTTATACTTTAATAGACTTTAGTGCAAATGGGCATTAGTCTAGACTAGATTAACACATCCAGCCTAGTTACGACGACGACGGGTACAAGAATGTATACTTACGTTTGTGACTACATAGTGCTGAACCAGTTGAACGGATTTGTGTTTTTTACTCCCCCATAAAGTGCTTTGGCGAATTATAATTAGAGGACAAAAAATAGTTAAGTCTCAGTTCTGAGCAAACTGATTGTATTTATTCATTTAATATTCATTTATCTTTTCAGATCTTCAAGAAAGCAATGGCGTTAGTCAGCGAGGAGTTTGTCTTCACTGTCAACTACTTCATATCTGTGTGGTTACCGGCCAGGGATTATGTAAAGTCGTCATTAGAAAATCGACACAATATACATAAATCTGGACAAATAATTGAGTTCACTGAAAGGTTTCCTTGGAAAGAACATTTGTTTGATTTGGAAACGGAAATGAATTTAGGACATGAGGTTAAATTTGTGCTGTTCAATGATAAACCAAAGTCTTGGAGGGTGCAAGCTGTTCCAGTGAATCCAACTAGTTTTCTCTCAAGGTAATTAATGTACTCCTTTATATCTTTTGCTTGTGGCTTTGCATATAATAAACAAGAGGTTGTTACACACATGGCTTCTGCAAACGGCAAGGCAGTAGCCGGCATCGAATGTGCGTGCCTATGTGTGTAGTCAGTTTTGGTTCTTTAATGACAGGCGTTATATCATGTATTGATCTTGGTATATAGTATATGCAAATCTCTTCAGCCGTTTTGGTGTGGAATCCACACAGGCAAAATGTAATTTTTAGTTTAATTTTTACTTTTCAAATTTAATTATATGTGGACCGACGATCTGGTCAAAACCGCGCGGAGCCGATAGATGCAGGAGGCAAGCAGCTGCTCAAAGTGGCGCTCTTTGGGGAGGCCTATGTTCAGCATTGGACGTCTTCAGGCTGATGATGATGAACTCAACTTTTATTAGCAGGGAATGTAGCGATAGATTTTTCATTCATCATCAGCGGTTTAGGGTCCATTGCTGAACATAATAAACCCAATCGAGTTGATGGCTTCGACATAGATCAATTCAAACGCTAGCTAAGTCAATGATTGAGAAACCGTAGCGCCAATACACCACGTATTCACGTTTCTAGTTTCAAGTTGTCACCTGATGGGGCTGGCTATGCTCGGTGTTTCCCTGCGAGATAAGCTCCGGAACGAGGAGATCCGCAGGAGAACTAAAGTGACCGATATAGCTCTTAGAATTAGCAAATTGAAATGGCAATGGGCAGGCCACATCGCTCGTAGAACTGACAACCGATGCGGAAGAAAGGTTCTCGAGTGGCGACCACGAACCGGAAGACGCAGAGTAGGGCGTCCCCCCACTCGGTGGGCCGACGATCTGGTGAAAGCCGCGGGGAGCCGATGGATGCAGGAGGCGAGCAGCCGCTCATGGTGGCGCGCTCTGAGGGAGGCCTATGTTCAGCAGTGGACGTCTTCAGGCTGTTGATGACGATGATGACCTGATGGGAAGCGAAGACGCGGTCTAAGGTGTAGCACGTTTGTCCAGAAAATACCTATTCACTTTTAATTTGAACTTCCCTAGGTTATATTTTTGTATAATGTCTTCTAGGCGGGATAAATCTAGGCATGGCTCATTTCATAAGGAGAAGCAGGTGAAAAATCATATGATTTTATTTTTCATAAATCACTCACTCTGCTACTTTTTATCACACACTCTACTACAAATCACTGTGTGATAATCACATAATGAATCGTGGCTTCGGATTTCAAAATACGAGATTAAGCACATCAGCAGTGAATATCCAAACTGTTAGTTTTGTTTATGCTTCAGTAAACAAACTGAGACCTGTAGAGTGTTTTCAAGTGTTTTATAAACACTTGATGTAGCGGTGAACTTTGATCTAGAGAGTAGCGTTAGATTTGTTAGTAGTAATTTGTAGCAAGTCGCAGCTTCGCTAGGTTGCTTCTAAATCACATCTCTGTTCCATTTCATAAAGCACCGCCAATCACCATTGATCATAAATTCATTAGGAATATGAAAAATCACAGGTGAAATCACAGTGACGGTATCTTCTAGGCAAGCATGCACCATCGTAGGCCACGTCATCACTTGCCATCAGGTGAGACAGTGGTCAAATGCTATGCCTATAAATTGTAAAAAAATAAGGAAAGTGACAAAAATAAATCATATGACGAAAGGACAATGATGTTAAAGTAGCAATCATTTCCATGTCTAGATAAATCAGCACTCGTAAATCACCCTAATACTAATTTTGTTTGTATGCTTTTCAGGAAACCGCTTCACAAATCGTGGTGGGGTGTGCGAGATGACTTGTTGTCAGAGGTGGCTGGTATCGAGGGCTGCATATTCTGCCACAGCACAGGCTTCATCGCTGGAAACACCACGAAAGAAGGTGCTCTTCAAATGGCGATCGCCAGTTTAGAAGCCGAATAGTTGTTAATAATTATGTTGTCAAACAGACTATACTAGTTTTCCTTTTATGTAACGAATGACGTGACGAGTCGTTCACCTGATGTTAAGCGTCACGGCCGCCCATAACATTTGCAGTGCCACTTGGAACTCCAAGTGATAAAGTTTCGTGTGACACTACACTGGGCTGCTGCCAACTCAACCACTGTGCATTTGTTGTATTGCGTTTTGTGTTATTTTTACAATACTTAATAATTATTATTAATTAATTAAAAAGCGCAAATACTTGTTCTGTGTCTGGGTGTTGTGGGACCATGGTCCTCGTAGTTCCTGGGTCCCTAGATACAGGGAATCCTAGTTAGGGTCCAGGATCTATGTATGTGATCGTTGGTCGTTATTTATTTACATTTATTGTACTTTTATCATAGTCTGTTAAAATTCAAAGTTATTTCGCTAAACTGGGCTGCCAAATCAACCACTATGCATTTGTTGTATTGCGTTTTGTGTTCTTTTCACAATGTTAAATAATTATTTTAAGTTTATCATAGTTGGTTCAAATTCAAAGTTATTTCGCAAAACTGGGCTGCCAACTCAACCACTATGCATTTGTTGTATTGCGTTTTGTGTTCTTTTCCCAATGTTTAATAACTATTGTACTTTTGTCATAGTTGATTCAAATTCAATGTTGTTTTCATTCAAGCAATCTTGAATGTTGGCTTTATTCCACACGGTTGATAGTACATATTCGCTCCACTATACGGCTGTGATAGGAGGTATGATCATGTACCAAAACACAATTTCGGCAAAATGGTCTGGAACCATTCTTCAAAACATGCTGTTCATATCTTGATGGTAATCTTGTGTTATTTTTTGACTCAAACATGAGTAGACTAGACCCCCTTTGACAAATCTGTCCTCGCTGTCTATATGGTTTATAAGACGTCTGCCTTTACTACCTGGAGCTTTCAGTCCTGTTGTAAGCCCGTCCAGAAATGCTAACCACGACAACTCGACTTGGGTATATACCAACCCATGTCTTTACGTGTGACCTGCAAAAAATATAAAAAATAGTTTTTATTATGTGTTAATAATTATGTGAGACAGTATACATAAATAGAAGTGAGTTTTGTTGTAGAACCCGGCACCCGTATTATGTAAATATTACAACAGCAGCTTTGCTGTTGTGATTTTTACATAATACGGGTTGCGGGTACGCTACTGCTGTTGCTTTGCTACTGCTGTTGCCTAACAGCAGTAGTAAAGCAACAGCAGTAGCGTAGCGACAGTAAACACTTAGCAATCGGACACAGTCGCCCGCCTGGTGCTCGCCTGTCGCTGAATTCACTTTGACCTTTGATGCTAGCGCCACTAGCAACAGAACAGGAACTAGACTGAAACAAAATAATGTGGTTTTTAGTTTATCGATTGTCGGACAGACGGTGATCTTGCGCTCGGTCGCTTCCTGCTTTGCCAAAGTGACGTTTGACAGCAGTGCTTGCGTAATTTACGCCTGTTGCAAACTTGTTGCGAGTTACGTAATTAGCTAGCCGGTAAACAATAAATATATAAATATTGGTGGAAAGTAGTTTCACACTGTGCCCGTTAACTAATTAGCACGTTACATCTTTACTTACCTTCATTAAACCACGTTTCATCTTGATAGTAGATGAATTTTCTATCCCAGGATGCTTATTATGTCTTGACGGTCGATTAATATGTTGTGTTGACGGTACTTGAAAATATGTGTCAGTATCCGCCTCTGTGTGCTTTTTGATAAATCTGGAAGGTCTGGGTCTCCATTTACTACTTGTAGTACCTGGACAAAATAAAGTGGTTCTAATAATACCTAACACTTAATGATGTTTGGGATGCGACAAATTACTTTTAATCCTGGTAATATTATGGTCTGCCGGATAGTGAGCAGTGAAACTGGATGGGGCAGCTAGTAGCGAATGTAAGCAAGTTAATTGTTATCTTCGCTGTGGTTGGCGCATCGTTTTGCTGAACAAACTGGTGAATGATTTGTCTTATCGCAAAAATGTGAATTCATCGAACTTCTGCACAATGGTAAAAGAATATACCTGGCCCAAAGAAAACTTTGGGCTTGATATTTTAACCGAACCAAAGGATTAACTGGTTTTATTTTCTTTCCATCTCTCATATTCGGTAAGTAGGTCCTTATTGCCCAAAGCCCAAATGGGGCTTGTAGGTAACCAATTAGCGCTCTAGGGTAATAATGTAGCTAGAAAAGCCCTAGGGCGGTAAGTAAACGGCATAGCTCAAATCGTTCTTGAAAAAAAAAAATAAAGGCGGGAATAGAAAACTTTTTTTACTTAATATTGTTTGTTTTTGGTATTTTTTTATAATTACGTGCTAATTAGGAAAAAACATGAGTTCTGCAAGTGATGAAGATATAAGCTGCACTCCCGATTCAATGAAAATGGAAGCTGAAGCAGCAATTAACAATATTTTGCCTGAAAGTTCTAAAATGTTTTATTCTTGTAATGCCGGTTTTTTTCTACTTAACTCACAATCGAGATGTAAAGCAGAGTAGTTAGCTCTGGTGTAAGCATCAATTGCACCCTCGAACTATAGGCGCCCTCGCTGCGCTCGTGCGCCTAAATATCTCGGGCTGCAATTGATGCCTTACAGCCCTTGGCTACTAATCTACTATTAACAATTCTTCTCACGGCTACTGCCGATACTACAAACAATTCAGCTGTTTTACAGGCACTCCGTTAGTCAGGTTTTCCGTATTAAAGCTCTTCCCTTGTTCGCAGCGAACATGTCTAGTCTAAACGTCAACGTTTTTTGTTGCTGAAATATCATTTTACAGTATCGGAAACGAAAGCGATGTGCTAATATTTACAATTTCAATTGCTTATAGTTTGTTTACATTTGTTTGTTTATTTGTTAATTACGTAAGGCACAACCGGAGGACTTAAAAAGTTTTAAATTAAATTTAATCTTGGATCTATTCTATAATACAAAAGTAGTATGAATGCAATCGATGCTAAATATGCAATGAATAAAATTATATAAAACTAAATAGCGTTAAAAAGTGCATGGCATGAAGTCGGTCCGTTCCGCTGACTCTGCTCCTCGTGTTGGAACTCGCAGCTCGTGACGCAAATCGTCTTGTAAGCATATGAGGTGTCCTTCGCCAGCGATTTACTAAGGGAATGATCAAAGAGTATATAATATCTGTGGAACGATGGCGGTAACATATTTCAATTGTTTGTTTGTTTATTTTTTGTTTTGTTTATTTGCATTGTTTTTTTATTACATCTCAGTTGTGTTATTGGTTTGTAATGATATCTGATGAGGAAGAAAGGTTTTTTTGAGTGGCGACCACGAATCGGAAGACGCAGTGTATGCCGGCCTCCCACTTGGTGGACTGACGATCTGGTTAAAACCGCGGAGAGGCGAGGCAGCCGCTCGCCTGCTCACCTGCATCTGCGCATAATATATTTGCCTTAATTTACTGTGATAATTCATTCGACTCTGTCGAATGGTGGGTGGTAGATGTAGAGCGGGCTCTCGCCAATGCCCGGATCGATGAGAGATAATACAAATTCTCAATTAACAGAACATAATTTAGAAATATAATATTTATTTATTTTCATTGATATAAGTATATAGTAGGTATGTCTATTATGAATATGTATGTATTACGTTTATGTAGTTTTTATTGTGATGTTTATTGTATATTATATGTATAGTATGTACGTTTATGAATAGCTTTTTGGGGAAACCACCGTCCATATATTTTTAAGTTATTCCTTTCCGTGCAAGGTTGTCTGGAAGAGATCGCTTTGAGCGATAAGACCGCCCATTGTTACACTTTTGTTAAATTTTGTTCACTCAGTTTTTAATGATTTGTGTGTTTCAATAAAGAGTTTATCTATCTATCTATCTAATGCATCAGGCGGGCCGTATGCTTGTTTGTCGCTCTTGACATAAAAAAAATGCAGCTACATGTGTCTCTTTCCACAAGAAGACAAACAATTTTCACCTGGAGAGAGATGGTTAACAAGGAGACAAAATAACCCCACATTTTGTTGACGATGATGATTGGTTTGTGTTAGCAACATGAAGCTATTATTGGCCTGTAGTATTGTCAAAGATGAATTTTAAGTTGCAAATGGGATAATAAATGCATTTCAGTCTGGGATTTTTGGGTTTTCTGAGGTTGGTCCATGTTCTGTGAAACTTGTTGTTGTAAAGGAATTTTTTGTTGAACCAAAGCTATTGTTAAACTAAACTATGTGAAGAATCCTTAATTTTTGATCAATTTGTTCGAGATATTTAATATTCATGTGCTGAAAACTTGAAAATGTTATTTAATACTATGATTCTAGTTCTAATTCTAAATGGGGGTGTAACGGCCTGCACTGACTTCCCGCAAATGGAGTTTTGTGCAGAACACTATCATTAATTGAAGCGTGAATGGCGTCAGGTTCTTTGTTCTTTGGTATGTATTTGGTATAATCGACAGCGTTTGGGTCGAAAGGTGCCAAACGCATCTTATTTATTATTGTCAGTGTCACCCAACTCAGGGAGCTCATTTGTTTGTTCATTTTCTAAAAATAATTAGAATATACAAAATTACTCAGTTTAGTTTTTTAGGTTATAGTCAGTAATCTTAGCAAAGAGAAAGCTTTACCTACACATCGAGATCACACCCAGCTTCTCATTAATATACTTAATATTACATTATTACGGTAACAATGTAAGGCATGAGACGGTGTTGAGTTAACACATGGTTAACCTCAAGTTTGACGCCATTGTGATAGCACACTGCTAACCTCTTGGTGCTATTTTTAGGCTGAGTCACAAACCAACAACTAAATAGTAACTTGTATGTATGATACATTTATGTAAACTTGCCTTTTTCATTTTCTGAATCTGAAGATTTAATGACGTGGATTCGCTTTCGCTCTGCACTCAGTTCTTTTTGTTTCAATTTTCTTGTTTTCGTATTTTCGATTTTACTTCATTTTCTTTTCGGCATAGTTGATTGAAACAGTTGAAAATTATAAATGTCAGTACCTAAATTTTTTAATTTGCGCGTAACAAGGAAAGTGTTTCCAGCCTAACTCCTCTATGGCGCTTTTTATATTGAGACCATTGTCAGATATGGCAATCAACTCAACACCTCATTCGTGATGTGCCATTCATCGCATATCTTCTTAATGTCACGTGCTAAATTTTGACCCGTGTTGCTTCCCTCAATCGGTGTGCAGTCTAATAAAATGGACTTTATATTACATTGAGTCTCTTCAGTGTAATGACCAGTGACACCCAAGTAAGTCATTCCTAGAAGACTACGATATATCTACTGTGATACATATTGACTTCACTTCGCGAAGTACTCGCTCTTTTTCGTTCTTCATTTTTTCGTATTCAGCAGAAAGCAGACTATTAGCAGAATATTTTCTGCTGGGTATAGTATACCCAGGGAAAGCAAACTGTACTAGTTCCCTGAAACTACGCAATTTTACAGTTAGAAAGGGTTGCATATCGTAACTTATGAAGTTCATTATTTTTTTGTCGACGTCTTTCTTATCCTGTGCAGTTCTTTTTTTTTTGGCATGTTTTAAGTTATGGCCTGGCAGGTCCGCCTCACTACCCTTGGAGGCACAGATTGTGGGGGTTGAATATTACCAGCAGCATCGAGTACCCTAGCGGTCTCATCTCTTTAATGAGACAAACCTGCCCGAGGCTCGTAGTTGCTTGTTGTTGTTTCTAAGTTATTTTGCCGTGTCTGTGGCTGAGGAGCTTGCACACGATTTGAACAGTAGGATGTTTTTGTCCCAAATGTTTTCTTAAATTCGAATTTCGTTTTTTCGTCGTACCTACGAGCCGCGCGGTCGCTCTCACACATCAACAAACAAACTTATAATACGTGCCACGAAAGACGAGGCATGGGGAGCGTCGACAGAGAGTCTATATGGTGGGACAGCAAAAGGGCCGTGTTTATTGGTTTTAATAATATAATGTCCAACGTTCAATGCAGGAGAACCATCATCAATAGAAACAGTATCTTATATTCCCAATAGTTTTTTTCTAATGGTCTTGATGATCAGTTGATAATATGCGGTTAGACAAGGTTAGGAACAGCCGAAGACAAATCTAGAGAATTTATGCCTACATCTTCAGATACGTAGGGGTCTGGCTGGACCAGGAATGAGTACTTTCGAATGAGGTGAACGGTCTACATACAGACCATGGATATTCATTTGTGCGTCTCGCAACATGAAGTCTGAATGGAGAATAACCTTCGAACACCGTTCTTTGTCGCTTAACTTTAGGCGAAGTAGCAGGTAAACCACCTTGTAGTAAGAGCATGCACTTTCAATCGGCAATGCTGCTTCTGCTACTTTCGGAGGTGCTTTCCATGTCCGTGCAGTCATAATATGAGGGACATGTGTATAAGCTGGAGCTAATTCTTTTTTATTCCTGTCCGGGCGCAAGGCCCGGCCCGCGAGCGAATAACCCTAACATGATCAGGGATTGGGGGTTCTGGTTATCTTTATTACAACTTTTTATTTTATTTATTAACGTTTACAGTTGTCTTCTCTACTACAATAACTTATATCTACATACAATTTTTAACTAATTTTACATCTCTTACCTATTTTCCTAAGTTAATTTATATATATTTGACAATATATATATAATTTCCTTACTTATCTATCGTTCTGTTTCTTTTTATTACTTGAGCATATACATATATACACATATACAGGGTGATTCGTTCGTAGACCGTATCCTTTCAGGGTGTGTTTAAGCAGGCCTTGGGCTATCTTTTAAGCGTAACATTAGTTCAGCGATTTTTTTTTATTTTCGAGTTATTCAAAATTTTGTGAAAATTGGAAAATTCCTCGTTTTTGACATTAAATCACTGATTTCTGAAAGCACAGCTTTTTATTATTAATTTTTTGATTTTAATTACATAAAAGAGACCTTAATAACTCTACTGACACTTAAATTTAATAATAATTAACCATAGTTTTTAAAAACAGTGCTTAAAAGGGAAACAAATTTTTTCTTGAAAATGATGATTCTGGCAAAAAAGTTTATTTATATCAAAAAGTTGACTGAAGTTTTTTTTCTGTAAATTATTTTAAAAACATGTCTTTTTCAACGGCTTTTCTAATGAGATACGATTTATTAAAAATTATTGATGGGTTCCAAAGATACTCACAACCAAAGATGAGGGGGTCCTCATCGACACACGAAATCATCCATGTAAATACTTGGTATCACGATTAACGTTAGGCCATATAGCGAGAGTTAGGGCAACCAAGCAGTGATAAACTTATTTTTATGTATCAATGGCCTCTCATGATACACAGAGCCCACCTTACGAGTTGAAATTGGACAAAATCCCGGGTAAATTACACTTAATAATGTTGATGACAATAAAAATGAAAGTTTGCTTATTCTTTTGTTTAATAACTCAAAACGGCTGTAATATTATTGTAAAATCCAGTAAATTGTAGATTTTCATGCACATTTTTAAGGTTCCGTGCTTGAACTTTAACCTGAAATACACGTTAAAACACGGTAAAATGAACGAAAAAGCAATGTGTTATAGACAAATAAATCCCTTTCTTTCAAGGTTTTATCAAAAACTAAGAACATCTGATGCTTCAAAAATGCTTACTCCGGGAATGGACTCTTTGGATTTTTTGGTTTGGAATTTCCTTCAACTTCACTGATTATTAGTAATGCCTGAAATATCAAACATACTAATAACCACTTAGGACACATCATTTTTGATTGAAAAACACAATAAGCAAATTATATAAGCTTATTAGTTGTCACTCCATGACAACCTCTTCGAACTAATCCTGTGCGTAAAAATGCTCCTGTGAGATAAAACCGCTATATACATACTTTGTTATCACTTTTCTGTTATTGTTCATGTGTTGAACTTGACATTTTCCTACGGGAATCGCTCCATGTAAGTCAAAAGTCATGGCTACGTGACGAAACGTGACGATGAAATCTTACATTGGAAAATCCATTATTTATTGACTGTTGGAATTCGTCGACTCCAGACAAACCACATCCAACCGGAAAAAATTTAATAATAACCAGTTGAGATGATAGTTTCTGATTGGTAGAATATTCCACACACGTTACGTCTAGCTGTATTTAATCAACGACGAAATTCTAAATGCCGATGTAATGTGTTACCTGATGTGCCGATGATGAGGAAAAATAAGAAGATTGAAGTCTTGGTGTGAACCATGGTTTCCAGCTTGTAAAGAATGATTAAGCGACTGGGGATGATAGCTCTATCCCGGCTCGAATTAAAGTATGGGTCATCTATAAAAAAGTATAAGTTTATCAAACAAACGTAAAAAAATAAATTAGATTACTTTTTACATCATACAATACTTACTTCGAATTTTTCCAAGGTTGGTTCTGTATCGAGATATGCCACATTACATCGGCTGAACTTATGTTCAGAGGATGTTATTAATTTTCCAGGAATTAATAAACCTTGGTGAAGTGGACGACAGACGTGTACGTCCATAGTACCATCCTTTCCAGCGAAAACTCCGTCACTGATTTGTGTTGCAGATGTGAAATCGATCCAGGATGCTGAAACTATTAGAAATACGAATAGGTTAAAGGTGTACTAGGAAGAAGCCACTTCATTGGAAAAAAAAATGATAATCAAATTTAGACTTCTCAGTTCTGATAATAAAATCGCGAACGTAACCAACTCTGAAATTATTTATTAAATTATGAAAATACTAACCTCCAGGTTTTGAAGATAACACTATTTCTCCCTCCTTATGTTCAACGTTTTTACAAGTGCCTGATACGCATGAGTAAGAGGTTGATAGACAATGTGATGGCTTAGAACATTTGGCGTCCAGAAGACCGTAGCATACATTGTCGTATCCGATATATTTTGATCCGCATTCACATTTTCCGTCATGGCACTCAGGAAATACATCATGGGTATCTACAAAAAGTGTCAATTAAAAATAAGTTTGGAATTGGAATTCAGGAAGATATGTCGGATTCTAAAATTACTCACGGGTCATTGTTAATCTTCCGGATCTGCCGATGGATAAGGAACGATGTGGTGTTGCGTAAGCTCTAAATTGTAAAATCACTTAAATTTCAAAAATTAAAAGGTTCAGATTTTGATCAGTGGTGCTATTCAAAACCATCTTGGTGTGTGCCTTAATAATGAAAACAACGCTGCTATAGAATAAAACTACAGTTTAATAATAACTAATCATAATTAAAAATAAATTTATTACATGATAACACTTACACTAAATGGAATAATTACACATGAATGATTTTACAGATAATTCTTTGGAACGAAAATCACATAAAAAAAAAGAAAAAAGAACGATATGTTCTACGATATATTCTACGCGCGTGGCAGCTGATCCAAATACCTAATGTCTGTCTCCAATTTTTCATTAGACCAATATACATTTGGGCAGTCCATCACTCTGAGATGTGTGTCGTAGCAGATATAAAGTTCCGTCATATAGTTTTCTCCAGTGTGCTGAAAAAAAATAGATAAATAAATAAACATACATTGATTGATATTCAAAATCCATGAAAATATGGTGACGTCAAAGTATTGTAAACACTTACTGGATTCTGAACTGATGTAGCTCGAGTGTTCTCTTAAAATAGTTCACATCATCTCCAATGACACTTGAACGAGTGGCACAGCTTCCATGCTTATTGAACTCGTGTTCCCAGAATTTCGTATTGTCGCTCCATCCTTTAGCAAGTATCGTGTACCATGTGTTATCTAACACACCCAATATTTTATTTGATAAAATGAACGAAAAAGCAATGTGTTATAGACAAATAAATCCCTTTCTTTCAAGGTTTTATCGAAAACTAAGAACATCTGATGCTTCAAAAATGCTTACTCCGGGAATGGACTTTTTGGATTTTTTGGTTTGGAATTTCCTTCAGCTTCACTGATTATTAGTAATGCCTGAAATATCAAACATACTAATAACCACTTAGGACACATCATTTTTGATTGAAAAACACAATAAGCAAATTATATAAGCTTATTAGTTGTCACTCCATGACAACCTCTTCGAACTAATCCTGTGCGTAAAAATGCTCCTGTGAGATAAAACCGCTATATACATACTTTATTATCACTTTTCTGTTATTGTTCATGTGTTGAACTTGACATTTTCCTACGGGAATCGCTCCATGTAAGTCAAAAGTCATGGCTACGTGACGAAACGTGACGATGAAATCTTACATTGGAAAATCCATTATTTATTGACTGTTGGAATTCGTCGACTCCAGACAAACCACATCCAACCGGAAAAAATTTAATAATAACCAGTTGAGATGATAGTTTCTGATTGGTAGAATATTCCACACACGTCACGTCTAGCTGTATTTAATCAACGACGAAATTCTAAATGCCGATGTAATGTGTTACCTGATGTGCCGATGATGAGGAAAAATAAGAAGATTGAAGTCTTGGTGTGAACCATGGTTTCCAGCTTGTAAAGAATGATTAAGCGACTGGGGATGATAGCTCTATCCCGGCTCGAATTAAAGTATGGGTCATCTATAAAAAAGTATAAGTTTATCAAACAAACGTAAAAAAATAAATTAGATTACTTTTTACATCATACAATACTTACTTCGAATTTTTCCAAGGTTGGTTCTGTATCGAGATATGCCACATTACTTCGGCTGAACTTATGTTCAGAGGATGTTATTAATTTTCCAGGAATTAATAAACCTTGGTGAAGTGGACGACAGACGTGTACGTCCATAGTACCATCCTTTCCAGCGAAAACTCCGTCACTGATTTGTGTTGCAGATGTGAAATCGATCCAGGATGCTGAAACTATTAGAAATACGAATAGGTTAAAGGTGTACTAGGAAGAAGCCACTTCATTGGAAAAAAAAATGATAATCAAATTTAGACTTCTCAGTTCTGATAATAAAATCGCGAACGTAACCAACTCTGAAATTATTTATTAAATTATGAAAATACTAACCTCCAGGTTTTGAAGATAACACTATTTCTCCCTCCTTATGTTCAACGTTTTTACAAGTGCCTGATACGCATGAGTAAGAGGTTGATAGACAATGTGATGGCTTAGAACATTTGGCGTCCAGAAGACCGTAGCATACATTGTCGTATCCGATATATTTTGATCCGCATTCACATTTTCCGTCATGGCACTCAGGAAATACATCATGGGTATCTACAAAAAGTGTCAATTAAAAATAAGTTTGGAATTGGAATTCAGGAAGATATGTCGGATTCTAAAATTACTCACGGGTCATTGTTAATCTTCCGGATCTGCCGATGGATAAGGAACGATGTGGTGTTGCGTAAGCTCTAAATTGTAAAATCACTTAAATTTCAAAAATTAAAAGGTTCAGATTTTGATCAGTGGTGCTATTCAAAACCATCTTGGTGTGTGCCTTAATAATGAAAACAACGCTGCTATAGAATAAAACTACAGTTTAATAATAACTAATCATAATTAAAAATAAATTTATTACATGATAACACTTACACTAAATGGAATAATTACACATGAATGATTTTACAGATAATTCTTTGGAACGAAAATCACATAAAAAAAAAGAAAAAAGAACGATATGTTCTACGATATATTCTACGCGCGTGGCAGCTGATCCAAATACCTAATGTCTGTCTCCAATTTTTCATTAGACCAATATACATTTGGGCAGTCCATCACTCTGAGATGTGTGTCGTAGCAGATATAAAGTTCCGTCATATAGTTTTCTCCAGTGTGCTGAAAAAAAATAGATAAATAAATAAACATACATTGATTGATATTCAAAATCCATGAAAATATGGTGACGTCAAAGTATTGTAAACACTTACTGGATTCTGAACTGATGTAGCTCGAGTGTTCTCTTAAAATAGTTCACATCATCTCCAATGACACTTGAACGAGTGGCACAGCTTCCATGCTTATTGAACTCGTGTTCCCAGAATTTCGTATTGTCGCTCCATCCTTTAGCAAGTATCGTGTACCATGTGTTATCTAACACACCCAATATTTTATTTGATAAAATGAACGAAAAAGCAATGTGTTATAGACAAATAAATCCCTTTCTTTCAAGGTTTTATCGAAAACTAAGAACATCTGATGCTTCAAAAATGCTTACTCCGGGAATGGACTCTTTGGATTTTTTGGTTTGGAATTTCCTTCAGCTTCACTGATTATTAGTAATGCCTGAAATATCAAACATACTAATAACCACTTAGGACACATCATTTTTGATTGAAAAACACAATAAGCAAATTATATAAGCTTATTAGTTGTCACTCCATGACAACCTCTTCGAACTAATCCTGTGCGTAAAAATGCTCCTGTGAGATAAAACCGCTATATACATACTTTGTTATCACTTTTCTGTTATTGTTCATGTGTTGAACTTGACATTTTCCTACGGGAATCGCTCCATGTAAGTCAAAAGTCATGGCTACGTGACGAAACGTGACGATGAAATCTTACATTGGAAAATCCATTATTTATTGACTGTTGGAATTCGTCGACTCCAGACAAACCACATCCAACCGGAAAAAATTTAATAATAACCAGTTGAGATGATAGTTTCTGATTGGTAGAATATTCCACACACGTCACGTCTAGCTGTATTTAATCAACGACGAAATTCTAAATGCCGATGTAATGTGTTACCTGATGTGCCGATGATGAGGAATAAACAAATACCTAATGTCTGTCTCCAATTTTTCATTAGACCAATATACATTTGGGCAGTCCATCACTCTGAGATGTGTGTCGTAGCAGATATAAAGTTCCGTCATATAGTTTTCTCCAGTGTGCTGAAAAAAAATAGATAAATAAATAAACATACATTGATTGATATTCAAAATCCATGAAAATATGGTGACGTCAAAGTATTGTAAACACTTACTGGATTCTGAACTGATGTAGCTCGAGTGTTCTCTTAAAATAGTTCACATCATCTCCAATGACACTTGAACGAGTGGCACAGCTTCCATGCTTATTGAACTCGTGTTCCCAGAATTTCGTATTGTCGCTCCATCCTTTAGCAAGTATCGTGTACCATGTGTTATCTAACACACCCAATATTTTATTTGATAAAATGAACGAAAAAGCAATGTGTTATAGACAAATAAATCCCTTTCTTTCAAGGTTTTATCGAAAACTAAGAACATCTGATGCTTCAAAAATGCTTACTCCGGGAATGGACTCTTTGGATTTTTTGGTTTGGAATTTCCTTCAGCTTCACTGATTATTAGTAATGCCTGAAATATCAAACATACTAATAACCACTTAGGACACATCATTTTTGATTGAAAAACACAATAAGCAAATTATATAAGCTTATTAGTTGTCACTCCATGACAACCTCTTCGAACTAATCCTGTGCGTAAAAATGCTCCTGTGAGATAAAACCGCTATATACATACTTTGTTATCACTTTTCTGTGATTGTTCATGTGTTGAACTTGACATTTTCCTACGGGAATCGCTCCATGTAAGTCAAAAGTCATGGCTACGTGACGAAACGTGACGATGAAATCTTACATTGGAAAATCCATTATTTATTGACTGTTGGAATTCGTCGACTCCAGACAAACCACATCCAACCGGAAAAAATTTAATAATAACCAGTTGAGATGATAGTTTCTGATTGGTAGAATATTCCACACACGTCACGTCTAGCTGTATTTAATCAACGACGAAATTCTAAATGCCGATGTAATGTGTTACCTGATGTGCCGATGATGAGGAAAAATAAGAAGATTGAAGTCTTGGTGTGAACCATGGTTTCCAGCTTGTAAAGAATGATTAAGCGACTGGGGATGATAGCTCTATCCCGGCTCGAATTAAAGTATGGGTCATCTATAAAAAAGTATAAGTTTATCAAACAAACGTAAAAAAATAAATTAGATTACTTTTTACATCATACAATACTTACTTCGAATTTTTCCAAGGTTGGTTCTGTATCGAGATATGCCACATTACATCGGCTGAACTTATGTTCAGAGGATGTTATTAATTTTCCAGGAATTAATAAACCTTGGTGAAGTGGACGACAGACGTGTACGTCCATAGTACCATCCTTTCCAGCGAAAACTCCGTCACTGATTTGTGTTGCAGATGTGAAATCGATCCAGGATGCTGAAACTATTAGAAATACGAATAGGTTAAAGGTGTACTAGGAAGAAGCCACTTCATTGGAAAAAAAAATGATAATCAAATTTAGACTTCTCAGTTCTGATAATAAAATCGCGAACGTAACCAACTCTGAAATTATTTATTAAATTATGAAAATACTAACCTCCAGGTTTTGAAGATAACACTATTTCTCCCTCCTTATGTTCAACGTTTTTACAAGTGCCTGATACGCATGAGTAAGAGGTTGATAGATAATGTGATGGCTTAGAACATTTGGCGTCCAGAAGACCGTAGCATACATTGTCGTATCCGATATATTTTGATCCGCATTCACATTTTCCGTCATGGCACTCAGGAAATACATCATGGGTATCTACAAAAAGTGTCAATTAAAAATAAGTTTGGAATTGGAATTCAGGAAGATATGTCGGATTCTAAAATTACTCACGGGTCATTGTTAATCTTCCGGATCTGCCGATGGATAAGGAACGATGTGGTGTTGCGTAAGCTCTAAATTGTAAAATCACTTAAATTTCAAAAATTAAAAGGTTCAGATTTTGATCAGTGGTGCTATTCAAAACCATCTTGGTGTGTGCCTTAATAATGAAAACAACGCTGCTATAGAATAAAACTACAGTTTAATAATAACTAATCATAATTAAAAATAAATTTATTACATGATAACACTTACACTAAATGGAATAATTACACATGAATGATTTTACAGATAATTCTTTGGAACGAAAATCACATAAAAAAAAAGAAAAAAGAACGATATGTTCTACGATATATTCTACGCGCGTGGCAGCTGATCCAAATACCTAATGTCTGTCTCCAATTTTTCATTAGACCAATATACATTTGGGCAGTCCATCACTCTGAGATGTGTGTCGTAGCAGATATAAAGTTCCGTCATATAGTTTTCTCCAGTGTGCTGAAAAAAAATAGATAAATAAATAAACATACATTGATTGATATTCAAAATCCATGAAAATATGGTGACGTCAAAGTATTGTAAACACTTACTGGATTCTGAACTGATGTAGCTCGAGTGTTCTCTTAAAATAGTTCACATCATCTCCAATGACACTTGAACGAGTGGCACAGCTTCCATGCTTATTGAACTCGTGTTCCCAGAATTTCGTATTGTCGCTCCATCCTTTAGCAAGTATCGTGTACCATGTGTTATCTAACACACCCAATATTTTATTTGATAAAATGAACGAAAAAGCAATGTGTTATAGACAAATAAATCCCTTTCTTTCAAGGTTTTATCGAAAACTAAGAACATCTGATGCTTCAAAAATGCTTACTCCGGGAATGGACTCTTTGGATTTTTTGGTTTGGAATTTCCTTCAGCTTCACTGATTATTAGTAATGCCTGAAATATCAAACATACTAATAACCACTTAGGACACATCATTTTTGATTGAAAAACACAATAAGCAAATTATATAAGCTTATTAGTTGTCACTCCATGACAACCTCTTCGAACTAATCCTGTGCGTAAAAATGCTCCTGTGAGATAAAACCGCTATATACATACTTTATTATCACTTTTCTGTTATTGTTCATGTGTTGAACTTGACATTTTCCTACGGGAATCGCTCCATGTAAGTCAAAAGTCATGGCTACGTGACGAAACGTGACGATGAAATCTTACATTGGAAAATCCATTATTTATTGACTGTTGGAATTCGTCGACTCCAGACAAACCACATCCAACCGGAAAAAATTTAATAATAACCAGTTGAGATGATAGTTTCTGATTGGTAGAATATTCCACACACGTCACGTCTAGCTGTATTTAATCAACGACGAAATTCTAAATGCCGATGTAATGTGTTACCTGATGTGCCGATGATGAGGAAAAATAAGAAGATTGAAGTCTTGGTGTGAACCATGGTTTCCAGCTTGTAAAGAATGATTAAGCGACTGGGGATGATAGCTCTATCCCGGCTCGAATTAAAGTATGGGTCATCTATAAAAAAGTATAAGTTTATCAAACAAACGTAAAAAAATAAATTAGATTACTTTTTACATCATACAATACTTACTTCGAATTTTTCCAAGGTTGGTTCTGTATCGAGATATGCCACATTACTTCGGCTGAACTTATGTTCAGAGGATGTTATTAATTTTCCAGGAATTAATAAACCTTGGTGAAGTGGACGACAGACGTGTACGTCCATAGTACCATCCTTTCCAGCGAAAACTCCGTCACTGATTTGTGTTGCAGATGTGAAATCGATCCAGGATGCTGAAACTATTAGAAATACGAATAGGTTAAAGGTGTACTAGGAAGAAGCCACTTCATTGGAAAAAAAAATGATAATCAAATTTAGACTTCTCAGTTCTGATAATAAAATCGCGAACGTAACCAACTCTGAAATTATTTATTAAATTATGAAAATACTAACCTCCAGGTTTTAAAGATAACACTATTTCTCCCTCCTTATGTTCAACGTTTTTACAAGTGCCTGATACGCATGAGTAAGAGGTTGATAGACAATGTGATGGCTTAGAACATTTGGCGTCCAGAAGACCGTAGCATACATTGTCGTATCCGATATATTTTGATCCGCATTCACATTTTCCGTCATGGCACTCAGGAAATACATCATGGGTATCTACAAAAAGTGTCAATTAAAAATAAGTTTGGAATTGGAATTCAGGAAGATATGTCGGATTCTAAAATTACTCACGGGTCATTGTTAATCTTCCGGATCTGCCGATGGATAAGGAACGATGTGGTGTTGCGTAAGCTCTAAATTGTAAAATCACTTAAATTTCAAAAATTAAAAGGTTCAGATTTTGATCAGTGGTGCTATTCAAAACCATCTTGGTGTGTGCCTTAATAATGAAAACAACGCTGCTATAGAATAAAACTACAGTTTAATAATAACTAATCATAATTAAAAATAAATTTATTACATGATAACACTTACACTAAATGGAATAATTACACATGAATGATTTTACAGATAATTCTTTGGAACGAAAATCACATAAAAAAAAAGAAAAAAGAACGATATGTTCTACGATATATTCTACGCGAGTGGCAGCTGATCCAAATACCTAATGTCTGTCTCCAATTTTTCATTAGACCAATATACATTTGGGCAGTCCATCACTCTGAGATGTGTGTCGTAGCAGATATAAAGTTCCGTCATATAGTTTTCTCCAGTGTGCTGAAAAAAAATAGATAAATAAATAAACATACATTGATTGATATTCAAAATCCATGAAAATATGGTGACGTCAAAGTATTGTAAACACTTACTGGATTCTGAACTGATGTAGCTCGAGTGTTCTCTTAAAATAGTTCACATCATCTCCAATGACACTTGAACGAGTGGCACAGCTTCCATGCTTATTGAACTCGTGTTCCCAGAATTTCGTATTGTCGCTCCATCCTTTAGCAAGTATCGTGTACCATGTGTTATCTAACACACCCAATATTTTATTTGATAAAATGAACGAAAAAGCAATGTGTTATAGACAAATAAATCCCTTTCTTTCAAGGTTTTATCGAAAACTAAGAACATCTGATGCTTCAAAAATGCTTACTCCGGGAATGGACTCTTTGGATTTTTTGGTTTGGAATTTCCTTCAGCTTCACTGATTATTAGTAATGCCTGAAATATCAAACATACTAATAACCACTTAGGACACATCATTTTTGATTGAAAAACACAATAAGCAAATTATATAAGCTTATTAGTTGTCACTCCATGACAACCTCTTCGAACTAATCCTGTGCGTAAAAATGCTCCTGTGAGATAAAACCGCTATATACATACTTTGTTATCACTTTTCTGTTATTGTTCATGTGTTGAACTTGACATTTTCCTACGGGAATCGCTCCATGTAAGTCAAAAGTCATGGCTACGTGACGAAACGTGACGATGAAATCTTACATTGGAAAATCCATTATTTATTGACTGTTGGAATTCGTCGACTCCAGACAAACCACATCCAACCGGAAAAAATTTAATAATAACCAGTTGAGATGATAGTTTCTGATTGGTAGAATATTCCACACACGTCACGTCTAGCTGTATTTAATCAACGACGAAATTCTAAATGCCGATGTAATGTGTTACCTGATGTGCCGATGATGAGGAAAAATAAGAAGATTGAAGTCTTGGTGTGAACCATGGTTTCCAGCTTGTAAAGAATGATTAAGCGACTGGGGATGATAGCTCTATCCCGGCTCGAATTAAAGTATGGGTCATCTATAAAAAAGTATAAGTTTATCAAACAAACGTAAAAAAATAAATTAGATTACTTTTTACATCATACAATACTTACTTCGAATTTTTCCAAGGTTGGTTCTGTATCGAGATATGCCACATTACTTCGGCTGAACTTATGTTCAGAGGATGTTATTAATTTTCCAGGAATTAATAAACCTTGGTGAAGTGGACGACAGACGTGTACGTCCATAGTACCATCCTTTCCAGCGAAAACTCCGTCACTGATTTGTGTTGCAGATGTGAAATCGATCCAGGATGCTGAAACTATTAGAAATACGAATAGGTTAAAGGTGTACTAGGAAGAAGCCACTTCATTGGAAAAAAAAATGATAATCAAATTTAGACTTCTCAGTTCTGATAATAAAATCGCGAACGTAACCAACTCTGAAATTATTTATTAAATTATGAAAATACTAACCTCCAGGTTTTAAAGATAACACTATTTCTCCCTCCTTATGTTCAACGTTTTTACAAGTGCCTGATACGCATGAGTAAGAGGTTGATAGACAATGTGATGGCTTAGAACATTTGGCGTCCAGAAGACCGTAGCATACATTGTCGTATCCGATATATTTTGATCCGCATTCACATTTTCCGTCATGGCACTCAGGAAATACATCATGGGTATCTACAAAAAGTGTCAATTAAAAATAAGTTTGGAATTGGAATTCAGGAAGATATGTCGGATTCTAAAATTACTCACGGGTCATTGTTAATCTTCCGGATCTGCCGATGGATAAGGAACGATGTGGTGTTGCGTAAGCTCTAAATTGTAAAATCACTTAAATTTCAAAAATTAAAAGGTTCAGATTTTGATCAGTGGTGCTATTCAAAACCATCTTGGTGTGTGCCTTAATAATGAAAACAACGCTGCTATAGAATAAAACTACAGTTTAATAATAACTAATCATAATTAAAAATAAATTTATTACATGATAACACTTACACTAAATGGAATAATTACACATGAATGATTTTACAGATAATTCTTTGGAACGAAAATCACATAAAAAAAAAGAAAAAAGAACGATATGTTCTACGATATATTCTACGCGCGTGGCAGCTGATCCAAATACCTAATGTCTGTCTCCAATTTTTCATTAGACTAATATACATTTGGGCAGTCCATCACTCTGAGATGTGTGTCGTAGCACATATAAAGTTCCGTCATATAGTTTTCTCCAGTGTGCTGAAAAAAAATAGATAAATAAATAAACATACATTGATTGATATTCAAAATCCATGAAAATATGGTGACGTCAAAGTATTGTAAACACTTACTGGATTCTGAACTGATGTAGCTCGAGTGTTCTCTTAAAATAGTTCACATCATCTCCAATGACACTTGAACGAGTGGCACAGCTTCCATGCTTATTGAACTCGTGTTCCCAGAATTTCGTATTGTCGCTCCATCCTTTAGCAAGTATCGTGTACCATGTGTTATCTAACACACCCAATATTTTATTTGATAAAATGAACGAAAAAGCAATGTGTTATAGACAAATAAATCCCTTTCTTTCAAGGTTTTATCGAAAACTAAGAACATCTGATGCTTCAAAAATGCTTACTCCGGGAATGGACTCTTTGGATTTTTTGGTTTGGAATTTCCTTCAGCTTCACTGATTATTAGTAATGCCTGAAATATCAAACATACTAATAACCACTTAGGACACATCATTTTTGATTGAAAAACACAATAAGCAAATTATATAAGCTTATTAGTTGTCACTCCATGACAACCTCTTCGAACTAATCCTGTGCGTAAAAATGCTCCTGTGAGATAAAACCGCTATATACATACTTTGTTATCACTTTTCTGTTATTGTTCATGTGTTGAACTTGACATTTTCCTACGGGAATCGCTCCATGTAAGTCAAAAGTCATGGCTACGTGACGAAACGTGACGATGAAATCTTACATTGGAAAATCCATTATTTATTGACTGTTGGAATTCGTCGACTCCAGACAAACCACATCCAACCGGAAAAAATTTAATAATAACCAGTTGAGATGATAGTTTCTGATTGGTAGAATATTCCACACACGTCACGTCTAGCTGTATTTAATCAACGACGAAATTCTAAATGCCGATGTAATGTGTTACCTGATGTGCCGATGATGAGGAATAAACAAATACCTAATGTCTGTCTCCAATTTTTCATTAGACCAATATACATTTGGGCAGTCCATCACTCTGAGATGTGTGTCGTAGCAGATATAAAGTTCCGTCATATAGTTTTCTCCAGTGTGCTGAAAAAAAATAGATAAATAAATAAACATACATTGATTGATATTCAAAATCCATGAAAATATGGTGACGTCAAAGTATTGTAAACACTTACTGGATTCTGAACTGATGTAGCTCGAGTGTTCTCTTAAAATAGTTCACATCATCTCCAATGACACTTGAACGAGTGGCACAGCTTCCATGCTTATTGAACTCGTGTTCCCAGAATTTCGTATTGTCGCTCCATCCTTTAGCAAGTATCGTGTACCATGTGTTATCTAACACACCCAATATTTTATTTGATAAAATGAACGAAAAAGCAATGTGTTATAGACAAATAAATCCCTTTCTTTCAAGGTTTTATCGAAAACTAAGAACATCTGATGCTTCAAAAATGCTTACTCCGGGAATGGACTCTTTGGATTTTTTGGTTTGGAATTTCCTTCAGCTTCACTGATTATTAGTAATGCCTGAAATATCAAACATACTAATAACCACTTAGGACACATCATTTTTGATTGAAAAACACAATAAGCAAATTATATAAGCTTATTAGTTGTCACTCCATGACAACCTCTTCGAACTAATCCTGTGCGTAAAAATGCTCCTGTGAGATAAAACCGCTATATACATACTTTGTTATCACTTTTCTGTTATTGTTCATGTGTTGAACTTGACATTTTCCTACGGGAATCGCTCCATGTAAGTCAAAAGTCATGGCTACGTGACGAAACGTGACGATGAAATCTTACATTGGAAAATCCATTATTTATTGACTGTTGGAATTCGTCGACTCCAGACAAACCACATCCAACCGGAAAAAATTTAATAATAACCAGTTGAGATGATAGTTTCTGATTGGTAGAATATTCCACACACGTTACGTCTAGCTGTATTTAATCAACGACGAAATTCTAAATGCCGATGTAATGTGTTACCTGATGTGCCGATGATGAGGAAAAATAAGAAGATTGAAGTCTTGGTGTGAACCATGGTTTCCAGCTTGTAAAGAATGATTAAGCGACTGGGGATGATAGCTCTATCCCGGCTCGAATTAAAGTATGGGTCATCTATAAAAAAGTATAAGTTTATCAAACAAACGTAAAAAAATAAATTAGATTACTTTTTACATCATACAATACTTACTTCGAATTTTTCCAAGGTTGGTTCTGTATCGAGATATGCCACATTACATCGGCTGAACTTATGTTCAGAGGATGTTATTAATTTTCCAGGAATTAATAAACCTTGGTGAAGTGGACGACAGACGTGTACGTCCATAGTACCATCCTTTCCAGCGAAAACTCCGTCACTGATTTGTGTTGCAGATGTGAAATCGATCCAGGATGCTGAAACTATTAGAAATACGAATAGGTTAAAGGTGTACTAGGAAGAAGCCACTTCATTGGAAAAAAAAATGATAATCAAATTTAGACTTCTCAGTTCTGATAATAAAATCGCGAACGTAACCAACTCTGAAATTATTTATTAAATTATGAAAATACTAACCTCCAGGTTTTGAAGATAACACTATTTCTCCCTCCTTATGTTCAACGTTTTTACAAGTGCCTGATACGCATGAGTAAGAGGTTGATAGACAATGTGATGGCTTAGAACATTTGGCGTCCAGAAGACCGTAGCATACATTGTCGTATCCGATATATTTTGATCCGCATTCACATTTTCCGTCATGGCACTCAGGAAATACATCATGGGTATCTACAAAAAGTGTCAATTAAAAATAAGTTTGGAATTGGAATTCAGGAAGATATGTCGGATTCTAAAATTACTCACGGGTCATTGTTAATCTTCCGGATCTGCCGATGGATAAGGAACGATGTGGTGTTGCGTAAGCTCTAAATTGTAAAATCACTTAAATTTCAAAAATTAAAAGGTTCAGATTTTGATCAGTGGTGCTATTCAAAACCATCTTGGTGTGTGCCTTAATAATGAAAACAACGCTGCTATAGAATAAAACTACAGTTTAATAATAACTAATCATAATTAAAAATAAATTTATTACATGATAACACTTACACTAAATGGAATAATTACACATGAATGATTTTACAGATAATTCTTTGGAACGAAAATCACATAAAAAAAAAGAAAAAAGAACGATATGTTCTACGATATATTCTACGCGCGTGGCAGCTGATCCAAATACCTAATGTCTGTCTCCAATTTTTCATTAGACTAATATACATTTGGGCAGTCCATCACTCTGAGATGTGTGTCGTAGCACATATAAAGTTCCGTCATATAGTTTTCTCCAGTGTGCTGAAAAAAAATAGATAAATAAATAAACATACATTGATTGATATTCAAAATCCATGAAAATATGGTGACGTCAAAGTATTGTAAACACTTACTGGATTCTGAACTGATGTAGCTCGAGTGTTCTCTTAAAATAGTTCACATCATCTCCAATGACACTTGAACGAGTGGCACAGCTTCCATGCTTATTGAACTCGTGTTCCCAGAATTTCGTATTGTCGCTCCATCCTTTAGCAAGTATCGTGTACCATGTGTTATCTAACACACCCAATATTTTATTTGATAAAATGAACGAAAAAGCAATGTGTTATAGACAAATAAATCCCTTTCTTTCAAGGTTTTATCGAAAACTAAGAACATCTGATGCTTCAAAAATGCTTACTCCGGGAATGGACTCTTTGGATTTTTTGGTTTGGAATTTCCTTCAGCTTCACTGATTATTAGTAATGCCTGAAATATCAAACATACTAATAACCACTTAGGACACATCATTTTTGATTGAAAAACACAATAAGCAAATTATATAAGCTTATTAGTTGTCACTCCATGACAACCTCTTCGAACTAATCCTGTGCGTAAAAATGCTCCTGTGAGATAAAACCGCTATATACATACTTTGTTATCACTTTTCTGTTATTGTTCATGTGTTGAACTTGACATTTTCCTACGGGAATCGCTCCATGTAAGTCAAAAGTCATGGCTACGTGACGAAACGTGACGATGAAATCTTACATTGGAAAATCCATTATTTATTGACTGTTGGAATTCGTCGACTCCAGACAAACCACATCCAACCGGAAAAAATTTAATAATAACCAGTTGAGATGATAGTTTCTGATTGGTAGAATATTCCACACACGTCACGTCTAGCTGTATTTAATCAACGACGAAATTCTAAATGCCGATGTAATGTGTTACCTGATGTGCCGATGATGAGGAATAAACAAATACCTAATGTCTGTCTCCAATTTTTCATTAGACCAATATACATTTGGGCAGTCCATCACTCTGAGATGTGTGTCGTAGCAGATATAAAGTTCCGTCATATAGTTTTCTCCAGTGTGCTGAAAAAAAATAGATAAATAAATAAACATACATTGATTGATATTCAAAATCCATGAAAATATGGTGACGTCAAAGTATTGTAAACACTTACTGGATTCTGAACTGATGTAGCTCGAGTGTTCTCTTAAAATAGTTCACATCATCTCCAATGACACTTGAACGAGTGGCACAGCTTCCATGCTTATTGAACTCGTGTTCCCAGAATTTCGTATTGTCGCTCCATCCTTTAGCAAGTATCGTGTACCATGTGTTATCTAACACACCCAATATTTTATTTGATAAAATGAACGAAAAAGCAATGTGTTATAGACAAATAAATCCCTTTCTTTCAAGGTTTTATCGAAAACTAAGAACATCTGATGCTTCAAAAATGCTTACTCCGGGAATGGACTCTTTGGATTTTTTGGTTTGGAATTTCCTTCAGCTTCACTGATTATTAGTAATGCCTGAAATATCAAACATACTAATAACCACTTAGGACACATCATTTTTGATTGAAAAACACAATAAGCAAATTATATAAGCTTATTAGTTGTCACTCCATGACAACCTCTTCGAACTAATCCTGTGCGTAAAAATGCTCCTGTGAGATAAAACCGCTATATACATACTTTGTTATCACTTTTCTGTTATTGTTCATGTGTTGAACTTGACATTTTCCTACGGGAATCGCTCCATGTAAGTCAAAAGTCATGGCTACGTGACGAAACGTGACGATGAAATCTTACATTGGAAAATCCATTATTTATTGACTGTTGGAATTCGTCGACTCCAGACAAACCACATCCAACCGGAAAAAATTTAATAATAACCAGTTGAGATGATAGTTTCTGATTGGTAGAATATTCCACACACGTCACGTCTAGCTGTATTTAATCAACGACGAAATTCTAAATGCCGATGTAATGTGTTACCTGATGTGCCGATGATGAGGAATAAACAAATACCTAATGTCTGTCTCCAATTTTTCATTAGACCAATATACATTTGGGCAGTCCATCACTCTGAGATGTGTGTCGTAGCAGATATAAAGTTCCGTCATATAGTTTTCTCCAGTGTGCTGAAAAAAAATAGATAAATAAATAAACATACATTGATTGATATTCAAAATCCATGAAAATATGGTGACGTCAAAGTATTGTAAACACTTACTGGATTCTGAACTGATGTAGCTCGAGTGTTCTCTTAAAATAGTTCACATCATCTCCAATGACACTTGAACGAGTGGCACAGCTTCCATGCTTATTGAACTCGTGTTCCCAGAATTTCGTATTGTCGCTCCATCCTTTAGCAAGTATCGTGTACCATGTGTTATCTAACACACCCAATATTTTATTTGATAAAATGAACGAAAAAGCAATGTGTTATAGACAAATAAATCCCTTTCTTTCAAGGTTTTATCGAAAACTAAGAACATCTGATGCTTCAAAAATGCTTACTCCGGGAATGGACTCTTTGGATTTTTTGGTTTGGAATTTCCTTCAGCTTCACTGATTATTAGTAATGCCTGAAATATCAAACATACTAATAACCACTTAGGACACATCATTTTTGATTGAAAAACACAATAAGCAAATTATATAAGCTTATTAGTTGTCACTCCATGACAACCTCTTCGAACTAATCCTGTGCGTAAAAATGCTCCTGTGAGATAAAACCGCTATATACATACTTTGTTATCACTTTTCTGTTATTGTTCATGTGTTGAACTTGACATTTTCCTACGGGAATCGCTCCATGTAAGTCAAAAGTCATGGCTACGTGACGAAACGTGACGATGAAATCTTACATTGGAAAATCCATTATTTATTGACTGTTGGAATTCGTCGACTCCAGACAAACCACATCCAACCGGAAAAAATTTAATAATAACCAGTTGAGATGATAGTTTCTGATTGGTAGAATATTCCACACACGTCACGTCTAGCTGTATTTAATCAACGACGAAATTCTAAATGCCGATGTAATGTGTTACCTGATGTGCCGATGATGAGGAATAAACAAATACCTAATGTCTGTCTCCAATTTTTCATTAGACCAATATACATTTGGGCAGTCCATCACTCTGAGATGTGTGTCGTAGCAGATATAAAGTTCCGTCATATAGTTTTCTCCAGTGTGCTGAAAAAAAATAGATAAATAAATAAACATACATTGATTGATATTCAAAATCCATGAAAATATGGTGACGTCAAAGTATTGTAAACACTTACTGGATTCTGAACTGATGTAGCTCGAGTGTTCTCTTAAAATAGTTCACATCATCTCCAATGACACTTGAACGAGTGGCACAGCTTCCATGCTTATTGAACTCGTGTTCCCAGAATTTCGTATTGTCGCTCCATCCTTTAGCAAGTATCGTGTACCATGTGTTATCTAACACACCCAATATTTTATTTGATAAAATGAACGAAAAAGCAATGTGTTATAGACAAATAAATCCCTTTCTTTCAAGGTTTTATCGAAAACTAAGAACATCTGATGCTTCAAAAATGCTTACTCCGGGAATGGACTCTTTGGATTTTTTGGTTTGGAATTTCCTTCAGCTTCACTGATTATTAGTAATGCCTGAAATATCAAACATACTAATAACCACTTAGGACACATCATTTTTGATTGAAAAACACAATAAGCAAATTATATAAGCTTATTAGTTGTCACTCCATGACAACCTCTTCGAACTAATCCTGTGCGTAAAAATGCTCCTGTGAGATAAAACCGCTATATACATACTTTGTTATCACTTTTCTGTTATTGTTCATGTGTTGAACTTGACATTTTCCTACGGGAATCGCTCCATGTAAGTCAAAAGTCATGGCTACGTGACGAAACGTGACGATGAAATCTTACATTGGAAAATCCATTATTTATTGACTGTTGGAATTCGTCGACTCCAGACAAACCACATCCAACCGGAAAAAATTTAATAATAACCAGTTGAGATGATAGTTTCTGATTGGTAGAATATTCCACACACGTTACGTCTAGCTGTATTTAATCAACGACGAAATTCTAAATGCCGATGTAATGTGTTACCTGATGTGCCGATGATGAGGAAAAATAAGAAGATTGAAGTCTTGGTGTGAACCATGGTTTCCAGCTTGTAAAGAATGATTAAGCGACTGGGGATGATAGCTCTATCCCGGCTCGAATTAAAGTATGGGTCATCTATAAAAAAGTATAAGTTTATCAAACAAACGTAAAAAAATAAATTAGATTACTTTTTACATCATACAATACTTACTTCGAATTTTTCCAAGGTTGGTTCTGTATCGAGATATGCCACATTACATCGGCTGAACTTATGTTCAGAGGATGTTATTAATTTTCCAGGAATTAATAAACCTTGGTGAAGTGGACGACAGACGTGTACGTCCATAGTACCATCCTTTCCAGCGAAAACTCCGTCACTGATTTGTGTTGCAGATGTGAAATCGATCCAGGATGCTGAAACTATTAGAAATACGAATAGGTTAAAGGTGTACTAGGAAGAAGCCACTTCATTGGAAAAAAAAATGATAATCAAATTTAGACTTCTCAGTTCTGATAATAAAATCGCGAACGTAACCAACTCTGAAATTATTTATTAAATTATGAAAATACTAACCTCCAGGTTTTGAAGATAACACTATTTCTCCCTCCTTATGTTCAACGTTTTTACAAGTGCCTGATACGCATGAGTAAGAGGTTGATAGACAATGTGATGGCTTAGAACATTTGGCGTCCAGAAGACCGTAGCATACATTGTCGTATCCGATATATTTTGATCCGCATTCACATTTTCCGTCATGGCACTCAGGAAATACATCATGGGTATCTACAAAAAGTGTCAATTAAAAATAAGTTTGGAATTGGAATTCAGGAAGATATGTCGGATTCTAAAATTACTCACGGGTCATTGTTAATCTTCCGGATCTGCCGATGGATAAGGAACGATGTGGTGTTGCGTAAGCTCTAAATTGTAAAATCACTTAAATTTCAAAAATTAAAAGGTTCAGATTTTGATCAGTGGTGCTATTCAAAACCATCTTGGTGTGTGCCTTAATAATGAAAACAACGCTGCTATAGAATAAAACTACAGTTTAATAATAACTAATCATAATTAAAAATAAATTTATTACATGATAACACTTACACTAAATGGAATAATTACACATGAATGATTTTACAGATAATTCTTTGGAACGAAAATCACATAAAAAAAAAGAAAAAAGAACGATATGTTCTACGATATATTCTACGCGCGTGGCAGCTGATCCAAATACCTAATGTCTGTCTCCAATTTTTCATTAGACTAATATACATTTGGGCAGTCCATCACTCTGAGATGTGTGTCGTAGCACATATAAAGTTCCGTCATATAGTTTTCTCCAGTGTGCTGAAAAAAAATAGATAAATAAATAAACATACATTGATTGATATTCAAAATCCATGAAAATATGGTGACGTCAAAGTATTGTAAACACTTACTGGATTCTGAACTGATGTAGCTCGAGTGTTCTCTTAAAATAGTTCACATCATCTCCAATGACACTTGAACGAGTGGCACAGCTTCCATGCTTATTGAACTCGTGTTCCCAGAATTTCGTATTGTCGCTCCATCCTTTAGCAAGTATCGTGTACCATGTGTTATCTAACACACCCAATATTTTATTTGATAAAATGAACGAAAAAGCAATGTGTTATAGACAAATAAATCCCTTTCTTTCAAGGTTTTATCGAAAACTAAGAACATCTGATGCTTCAAAAATGCTTACTCCGGGAATGGACTCTTTGGATTTTTTGGTTTGGAATTTCCTTCAGCTTCACTGATTATTAGTAATGCCTGAAATATCAAACATACTAATAACCACTTAGGACACATCATTTTTGATTGAAAAACACAATAAGCAAATTATATAAGCTTATTAGTTGTCACTCCATGACAACCTCTTCGAACTAATCCTGTGCGTAAAAATGCTCCTGTGAGATAAAACCGCTATATACATACTTTGTTATCACTTTTCTGTTATTGTTCATGTGTTGAACTTGACATTTTCCTACGGGAATCGCTCCATGTAAGTCAAAAGTCATGGCTACGTGACGAAACGTGACGATGAAATCTTACATTGGAAAATCCATTATTTATTGACTGTTGGAATTCGTCGACTCCAGACAAACCACATCCAACCGGAAAAAATTTAATAATAACCAGTTGAGATGATAGTTTCTGATTGGTAGAATATTCCACACACGTCACGTCTAGCTGTATTTAATCAACGACGAAATTCTAAATGCCGATGTAATGTGTTACCTGATGTGCCGATGATGAGGAATAAACAAATACCTAATGTCTGTCTCCAATTTTTCATTAGACCAATATACATTTGGGCAGTCCATCACTCTGAGATGTGTGTCGTAGCAGATATAAAGTTCCGTCATATAGTTTTCTCCAGTGTGCTGAAAAAAAATAGATAAATAAATAAACATACATTGATTGATATTCAAAATCCATGAAAATATGGTGACGTCAAAGTATTGTAAACACTTACTGGATTCTGAACTGATGTAGCTCGAGTGTTCTCTTAAAATAGTTCACATCATCTCCAATGACACTTGAACGAGTGGCACAGCTTCCATGCTTATTGAACTCGTGTTCCCAGAATTTCGTATTGTCGCTCCATCCTTTAGCAAGTATCGTGTACCATGTGTTATCTAACACACCCAATATTTTATTTGATAAAATGAACGAAAAAGCAATGTGTTATAGACAAATAAATCCCTTTCTTTCAAGGTTTTATCGAAAACTAAGAACATCTGATGCTTCAAAAATGCTTACTCCGGGAATGGACTCTTTGGATTTTTTGGTTTGGAATTTCCTTCAGCTTCACTGATTATTAGTAATGCCTGAAATATCAAACATACTAATAACCACTTAGGACACATCATTTTTGATTGAAAAACACAATAAGCAAATTATATAAGCTTATTAGTTGTCACTCCATGACAACCTCTTCGAACTAATCCTGTGCGTAAAAATGCTCCTGTGAGATAAAACCGCTATATACATACTTTGTTATCACTTTTCTGTTATTGTTCATGTGTTGAACTTGACATTTTCCTACGGGAATCGCTCCATGTAAGTCAAAAGTCATGGCTACGTGACGAAACGTGACGATGAAATCTTACATTGGAAAATCCATTATTTATTGACTGTTGGAATTCGTCGACTCCAGACAAACCACATCCAACCGGAAAAAATTTAATAATAACCAGTTGAGATGATAGTTTCTGATTGGTAGAATATTCCACACACGTTACGTCTAGCTGTATTTAATCAACGACGAAATTCTAAATGCCGATGTAATGTGTTACCTGATGTGCCGATGATGAGGAAAAATAAGAAGATTGAAGTCTTGGTGTGAACCATGGTTTCCAGCTTGTAAAGAATGATTAAGCGACTGGGGATGATAGCTCTATCCCGGCTCGAATTAAAGTATGGGTCATCTATAAAAAAGTATAAGTTTATCAAACAAACGTAAAAAAATAAATTAGATTACTTTTTACATCATACAATACTTACTTCGAATTTTTCCAAGGTTGGTTCTGTATCGAGATATGCCACATTACATCGGCTGAACTTATGTTCAGAGGATGTTATTAATTTTCCAGGAATTAATAAACCTTGGTGAAGTGGACGACAGACGTGTACGTCCATAGTACCATCCTTTCCAGCGAAAACTCCGTCACTGATTTGTGTTGCAGATGTGAAATCGATCCAGGATGCTGAAACTATTAGAAATACGAATAGGTTAAAGGTGTACTAGGAAGAAGCCACTTCATTGGAAAAAAAAATGATAATCAAATTTAGACTTCTCAGTTCTGATAATAAAATCGCGAACGTAACCAACTCTGAAATTATTTATTAAATTATGAAAATACTAACCTCCAGGTTTTGAAGATAACACTATTTCTCCCTCCTTATGTTCAACGTTTTTACAAGTGCCTGATACGCATGAGTAAGAGGTTGATAGACAATGTGATGGCTTAGAACATTTGGCGTCCAGAAGACTGTAGCATACATTGTCGTATCCGATATATTTTGATCCGCATTCACATTTTCCGTCATGGCACTCAGGAAATACATCATGGGTATCTACAAAAAGTGTCAATTAAAAATAAGTTTGGAATTGGAATTCAGGAAGATATGTCGGATTCTAAAATTACTCACGGGTCATTGTTAATCTTCCGGATCTGCCGATGGATAAGGAACGATGTGGTGTTGCGTAAGCTCTAAATTGTAAAATCACTTAAATTTCAAAAATTAAAAGGTTCAGATTTTGATCAGTGGTGCTATTCAAAACCATCTTGGTGTGTGCCTTAATAATGAAAACAACGCTGCTATAGAATAAAACTACAGTTTAATAATAACTAATCATAATTAAAAATAAATTTATTACATGATAACACTTACACTAAATGGAATAATTACACATGAATGATTTTACAGATAATTCTTTGGAACGAAAATCACATAAAAAAAAAGAAAAAAGAACGATATGTTCTACGATATATTCTACGCGCGTGGCAGCTGATCCAAATACCTAATGTCTGTCTCCAATTTTTCATTAGACTAATATACATTTGGGCAGTCCATCACTCTGAGATGTGTGTCGTAGCACATATAAAGTTCCGTCATATAGTTTTCTCCAGTGTGCTGAAATAAAATAGATAAATAAATAAACATACATTGATTGATATTCAAAATCCATGAAAATATGGTGACGTCAAAGTATTGTAAACACTTACTGGATTCTGAACTGATGTAGCTCGAGTGTTCTCTTAAAATAGTTCACATCATCTCCAATGACACTTGAACGAGTGGCACAGCTTCCATGCTTATTGAACTCGTGTTCCCAGAATTTCGTATTGTCGCTCCATCCTTTAGCAAGTATCGTGTACCATGTGTTATCTAACACACCCAATATTTTATTTGATAAAATGAACGAAAAAGCAATGTGTTATAGACAAATAAATCCCTTTCTTTCAAGGTTTTATCGAAAACTAAGAACATCTGATGCTTCAAAAATGCTTACTCCGGGAATGGACTCTTTGGATTTTTTAGTTTGGAATTTCCTTCAGCTTCACTGATTATTAGTAATGCCTGAAATATCAAACATACTAATAACCACTTAGGACACATCATTTTTGATTGAAAAACACAATAAGCAAATTATATAAGCTTATTAGTTGTCACTCCATGACAACCTCTTCGAACTAATCCTGTGCGTAAAAATGCTCCTGTGAGATAAAACCGCTATATACATACTTTGTTATCACTTTTCTGTTATTGTTCATGTGTTGAACTTGACATTTTCCTACGGGAATCGCTCCATGTAAGTCAAAAGTCATGGCTACGTGACGAAACGTGACGATGAAATCTTACATTGGAAAATCCATTATTTATTGACTGTTGGAATTCGTCGACTCCAGACAAACCACATCCAACCGGAAAAAATTTAATAATAACCAGTTGAGATGATAGTTTCTGATTGGTAGAATATTCCACACACGTCACGTCTAGCTGTATTTAATCAACGACGAAATTCTAAATGCCGATGTAATGTGTTACCTGATGTGCCGATGATGAGGAATAAACAAATACCTAATGTCTGTCTCCAATTTTTCATTAGACCAATATACATTTGGGCAGTCCATCACTCTGAGATGTGTGTCGTAGCAGATATAAAGTTCCGTCATATAGTTTTCTCCAGTGTGCTGAAAAAAAATAGATAAATAAATAAACATACATTGATTGATATTCAAAATCCATGAAAATATGGTGACGTCAAAGTATTGTAAACACTTACTGGATTCTGAACTGATGTAGCTGTTTCTGTAATGAACTACTTTTGTTTACCAATATGAGCTATTTACCTATCTATAGGTAGGTAGGTAGGTACCTACTTAAGATTATTTTTTTTTTAAAGTAAAGCTAAATTAAGTGGCTTCCAGATTAATTTACATTTAATAGATTATTATTGTTCTTAGCATTAGCAAGTTGGAATGGCAATGGGCAGGCCACATAGTTTCCGAGTGACGAACACAAACCGGAAGAGGCAGCGTAGGCGGGCCCCCCACTTGGTGGACCAACAATCTGGTTAAAACCGTAGGGAGACCGGCAAACAGCTACAGAGTGGCGTTTTGTGTGTTTCTTCAGGCTGATGATGACATAACCTTAGGCTCACCCCACATTGGGCGGTAGGTAGCGATCCTCGAGCGATATCGCGGTGACTCACGCCGCACGATGGTAAAATGTCGCGGCGATATCGCTACCGCCCAATGTGGGGGCAGCCTAAGGTTATGTCATGACTATGTTTGACTAGACATCTGTTAGGTTCAACTACAAGGGTTCAAAAAAACCATAATAACTATGCATTTATTTATTTTATAAGATTTATTATATATTTATTATTATTATATTTATTTTATATCTCCCTCTATTTATTATTATATAATTTGATTCTCGGGTCTAGCCCGGACATTTGGGAGGCATTGGTGGGGCCGAAGCTAACACCAAGAGGCCCTGTTGAGTACAAAACTAATTATAACTGACAAGGCATGGTATGGCATATGATAAACTATTTTGTATAAGTAGCTAAAGGTAAAAAATAAATCTGGGCTATTGTGGTTAATTTTTGATGTTATTATTATATATATATTATTATTATTATTCACTCATTTATTTACAATTCTTAAGCCTAAGTTTTTTACAATATCTCTATAAAAAGGAATTTACAATAATATTATAAAAAACCTAAACCTAGAGTGCCGCCGGCAGCGGGGCAGGACCCAAGCTACCGGTGGTTAGGGCTGCAGAGTGAGGAACCTCCTGACAATACGTGCCGTGTCAAGGAGTACTGCCTTCTGAATCTGACCCTTGATCCAACCGTCTAGCGAGAGCCTCTCGAGGTGTTGGTCGAGGCTCTTCGCTATAAGGCCGTTCGCCGAAACGACTATCGGGACAATGCTCGTTGAATCAACATTCCACATGGCGGTTACTATTTATTTATTTATTTATTTATTTATATTAGGTACACAAAACAAATTACAATCAACGACTTATTCCAAATAGGTAAATATACAAACAAATCTGTTCTGGACTATTATTATTATATTTATTTATTTGACTGATTTAATGGTCAATTCAGACAGAGCAGCAAAATGCTCGAGCAGTTTTTAAGTGCTATTGGAATATCAACCTTAATCCATTTAGACAAAGCAGTAATTAGTATGCAACATTAATATAAGTAAGATTTTAGTGTTGCATACTATTTTCAGTTTTGTTTAAATGAAATAAGGTTGATATTCCAATAGCACTTAAAAACTGCTCGAGCATTTTGCTGCTCTGTCTGAATTGACCCTTAGGCTGAAGAAGCCGAATTCAACGAAATTTACATTAAGTCATTGAATTCGATTTCTTCAGCCGAAGTTAGATTTATCTCCGAGGCCGAGGGCGTCGGACGCGCGTCAGGACCCGGGGGCACGTCGGGTCCCGGAGTCACCTCGGGTCCTGGGGGCCCCGCGGCGGACGTCGCGCCCGCGCCAGCCTCCGGACACGCCGCAGTTGGCGGCACAGTTGCCGGCCCTGCAGCTGCCGTGCCGGCAGCAACCGCCGCGTAACTGGGGCTGGCGGCATCGGTCTGTGGGTTAAATATAAAAAATATAAGTAAACACACACACAACATGTGGAACATTGACAACAAGCAAAATTGTTTATTTCATATTTAAGAAATAACTTTTTGGTTTCAGGTTAGACATTACAAAAAAGAATATTTTTATTTTATTATATTATAATATTAAATATAAAACAAGTATTGTAAAAATGCACTTTGTTACATAGTTTAACTTTTTTTTATTAAAAGTGTGGACCAGTTCAATTGTACATACAGAACTCAAGCCAGTGTGTTTATTGCCCAGCAAATACTATTTATATTATTATGTGATTGGTTTACTAATTACATCAATAGGTACTGCGCTATTCACTGGGGTGTTTCATTTTTATCCTAACAGAAGAGAAGATAAGGTATAATAGTTGAATGGAATAGTAGTATGGTTATTCTGTCTTATTCTTACGCTGTGTAGTCCCAGATTAAGGGTGCTGTCAGGCAGAGCCGGCTAAGGAAATATCCAGGGAGTGGACAGCAGCATTCTTGGGTTGTTGCCGTTGTCCCCTATGTTTTCTTATAGGTCTGCATGTATTACAATGCAATGCTATCCAGGCAGTCCAGCACCAAGCGCGGTAATTAGCCAATTAACAGGAAGATATAGGTGCATGGAATTCATCATTTAAAGACAAGAGGACTAATTGGTCTTGTATCATATACTTATGCGGTTACCACCATATCCCCAAATTCCCCATTCCGAAATAAAAGCGTATAAAACGATACGTACGAATGTTGCACGACGCCCGCCTCTCCCACGCTGCAGCCTTTGTCTAACGCCGCCCGCGCCGCCTCCACGCCGACGGCCGCGACGGGGATTTCTGTTTCCATAAACTCTGCAATGTGTACATAGATATTGGTTTATTGGTTTATTTTATATTAGTAATACGGGTTGGTAGGTAAGTACGAGAAGGATAATTTTTAAATACTTTCACATGCATAGTTACAAATTAATTATTTTAATTTTTTAATGTTATATAGGTATAATTCACATTTTGTATGTTTCCAATTTATTACCTATCATTTTGTTTTGTAACAATCATAACATCACATACAAACGTATGTGTGGTTCGAGGCGCGAATGAATTCGTAAGCAGAGCATGAACTATCATGGCGGCCGCAAAAAAATCTAATAGCGTAAACAAATGAGCCTCTCTATTCCCATTACGGTAAAAACGTAGAACCAATACCTACTTATGTTAAAGTTAATTATTTCTCAAACAAATTAAGAATAGTTGTGTCAACTTGGTATCAGCTAGAACAAAATTCCCAAATTCTATGGGGTCCAGCTCGGGCGATAACTTAACATGATATTACAATTAGCTCGCGTGTCATGGGTCATGGTACCGAAATTATAGAAATTACACGATAGACTTAGTTTATTATGTAAATAGGAATAGGACACTTGAAACACGATATTTTTTGCGTAGAAAAATAAGTACTAGAAAAAAAATGCCGTAGGTATTACAAAAAACACATTAAGTGATAATACAGCAGCTCGCCAAAATAAAGTTATGCTTATTGGTACCGCGTAATATATGGTTAAAAAAAACGTGGTTTAATTTATTCCAATGAGATCAACTCAAACGCGGCCATGCGCGGCTAAGTTCCTAGCGATAATTTTCTCGACGATCGATAATAAATAGATCATGAAAATCATTTGAAATAATAAAGAAGTGCTTACATTATCTTTCCACCGTCATTGTAAAGGTTATTAATGTTCATTTTTCCTATTTTAACTTTTGGTTCTGAAATCACAGGCAGGTCACAGGTACACTTGATTACACTTCTGTTAGTTCACTGATTTCAAATAGTTCACAAAACAAAAATATCCTTGGTTAATGGCCTCTATGGTGTTGCCATTCCACCACAATTCTGCCAATGTCAAGTAGACCGACAAATCCAAGAAAGAATAGTTCGCAGAGAGGAGGGTGATCGGTTTTATATTTTAGTAAAAATAAAACGGGTTCAAGTATAATTTGCTAAATCATACAGACAAAAACAAAAAAAAAATTACATCTAAGATCTAAGTTTATTTAAGTAGACCAAAATTAATGTTTTATATAATAAAACATGTTCATTTTGATTGTGATGTGTGATGTGTAATGTGTTGCAGTGTCGCTGTCGTGCGTGATAGGCTACTGCCCGCCGTACGCGCCACAGTCGATGGTGACGATTGTCATCGTTTGCTCTCTTGCTCGCACTCACGGCCTTGTAAATTGGCGCGTGCAGGATGGCAGGCGATGTTCATAAATGTGGTACTCGCTCGAGTCCGAACAAAGTAGGTACGTTTGTTTTCATAAGTGTTTCCAGTTTCAATTTTTTTTGGTTATGCATTATCCCTAAAATTCCCTAAAACATCTTCAAATTTTTTTGGTTCTGGGTATAGGTTTTATGGAACATAAATATATACACGGTGACATTTAATTGGTTCTTTTCCTTAAATGTACGTACTCAGTCCATGCTATAGAACGCTCCTATATAACTAAAACTCTGGATTTAAAACTTAAATCTAGGTATTATCAAATTACTGCGAATTCAAATTCTAAAGAAAAGCCCTGCGATATTGAACAAAGGCACGGAATAGATAATAGTACAATGTAATAAAACGCCCGACCGAATACTGGTTCAAACAGCGACCGCCGCGCCGGCGCCGCCCGCGGTGACCAATCGCACAAAAAGATACCCCGCCCCTTTCTTTTGTGCAGCGGATATGCGCGCGGGCCGCTTCCGAAAACAAGTACCAGTCTACCAGAAAATAAAATAGGTCAGTCGGTCAAAAACTTCCAGGGGCAAAACTTGTGTCCCGTTTACGCGCGCGCATCCCGATTTTGGACAATGGATTGACATTACAGTTATTCAAATGTTGGGTGGTTGGACATGGTGCGTTTTTATACGCTGTCAAGCTACAACTTAGCAGAGGCTAGGTGGATGTACGCACAGCCACAGCACTTGGACACTTTACGAGCACATGGCATCAGGGATCCACAAGTTCCTAACGTACCCTTTTGTTCGTAGCTGATTTTCTTAGTAGGTAAGTAATTCTGACGGTCCTAAGCCCAATAAAGTATGAAGGGAAAATTGGGAGTCGTTTTTAGCAAAGATAAGAGATAAGCTGCACTCGCGTTGTTTTTTGTCTGTGTGAGAGCGGGACGGGTAGCGCAGGTGTTTTTGTTTTATTACCTACCTACGAAACATTTACAAAGCGCTCAGCAGCCGGTGCCCGTGCTGTGTGTAGCGTTAAATAGACATTTCGGCTGATATCCAGTTATGTAAAAAGGCATTAATTTTTTATTTTATTTTTTAATTGCACCTTGTACGATTATTCTATAGCATGGGCTGAGTACATACATTTAAGGAAAAGAACCAATTAAATGTCACCGTGTATAATACAAATATGACAGCTATATTACACACAGAACAGACATTGATGTTCATCACACAAATGTTTGTCCTGAGTGGGAATTGAATCCTGCAACCTACAGTTCAGAAGGCAAAGTTCCATCTGAGCTATGAAGTCCAGTCAAAATTATAATAAATTAAAATACCAACAAAACACTAACTTAACAGGATCGTAACACCTAAAGCATTACGTACTTTTAGTCGCTGCACTTAATGTGGCACTTCTAGGCCTGGGTTCCAAAATTGGATAGCATTCCCAGTTTGGTATTAAGCAGGCGGTTAAAAGCATTTCGTTGATAAATCTATTTTTTTATTTTATCTATTGTGTTCTTTAGCTTTAAACGCAGGTCTTAATTTTTTTAATATATAATATAATTTTTATATAATTACCATAACGCCCAAGCGAATATTTAAGTAGGTACTAGAGTAGAAGAAGAGTATTACTAGAATATTTTATAACTTTTGTTTCGCGATACAAAGAGATTTTAAATTTAAATGGAACATACGACTGTCTATGTACGGTTTTGATGTAGTCAATTTATATTATAACAAATATTTTATCCGTTTCGACGCAATAGACAATAGCAAAATACGTTCTTTATTGTTTTTCTATTTATTTCTGCGGGTTTGTATTAAAATATCACTATATAATAATGTCTATGAAATAATTCCTTGCAACTAAGTAGGTACAAGCGCGTGACGTACTTCCGGTTTTCGGTTTTTGTATGAAAAATATGTTTTTTTGTATGGGAGGTACCTTTTTTTATTGTTTATCTGGTATATAACCAGGGTTTTCTACATTTTCTATAGAAACACTTTTTTGGTCGGCCTTACCGTTTCCGAGATCTGATCTGGTGTTCCACCTTGGAGACGACTTTCTGATGCTGATACAATTTATTCTTTGCCTTCGGACCTATCCGTACACATCTCTAGTACATTGCCAAGTCGTCCGATGGCTCCTTCCGACCAGAACATTCATGTCAGTGAATCAGTCAGTCAGTCAGTGAATCATCTGTCACCGTTCTTTAGCTTCATAGATAGACAAATAAATCCCTTTCTTTCAAGGTTTTATCGAAAACTAAGAACATCTGATGCTTCAAAAATGCTTACTCCGGGAATGGACTCTTTGGATTTTTTGGTTTGGAATTTCCTTCAGCTTCACTGATTATTAGTAATGCCTGAAATATCAAACATACTAATAACCACTTAGGACACATCATTTTTGATTGAAAAACACAATAAGCAAATTATATAAGCTTATTAGTTGTCACTCCATGACAACCTCTTCGAACTAATCCTGTGCGTAAAAATGCTCCTGTGAGATAAAACCGCTATATACATACTTTGTTATCACTTTTCTGTTATTGTTCATGTGTTGAACTTGACATTTTCCTACGGGAATCGCTCCATGTAAGTCAAAAGTCATGGCTACGTGACGAAACGTGACGATGAAATCTTACATTGGAAAATCCATTATTTATTGACTGTTGGAATTCGTCGACTCCAGACAAACCACATCCAACCGGAAAAAATTTAATAATAACCAGTTGATAGTTTCTGATTGGTAGAATATTCCACACACGTTACGTCTAGCTGTATTTAATCAACGACGAAATTCTAAATGCCGATGTAATGTGTTACCTGATGTGCCGATGATGAGGAAAAATAAGAAGATTGAAGTCTTGGTGTGAACCATGGTTTCCAGCTTGTAAAGAATGATTAAGCGACTGGGGATGATAGCTCTATCCCGGCTCGAATTAAAGTATGGGTCATCTATAAAAAAGTATAAGTTTATCAAACAAACGTAAAAAAATAAATTAGATTACTTTTTACATCATACAATACTTACTTCGAATTTTTCCAAGGTTGGTTCTGTATCGAGATATGCCACATTACATCGGCTGAACTTATGTTCAGAGGATGTTATTAATTTTCCAGGAATTAATAAACCTTGGTGAAGTGGACGACAGACGTGTACGTCCATAGTACCATCCTTTCCAGCGAAAACTCCGTCACTGATTTGTGTTGCAGATGTGAAATCGATCCAGGATGCTGAAACTATTAGAAATACGAATAGGTTAAAGGTGTACTAGGAAGAAGCCACTTCATTGGAAAAAAAAATGATAATCAAATTTAGACTTCTCAGTTCTGATAATAAAATCGCGAACGTAACCAACTCTGAAATTATTTATTAAATTATGAAAATACTAACCTCCAGGTTTTGAAGATAACACTATTTCTCCCTCCTTATGTTCAACGTTTTTACAAGTGCCTGATACGCATGAGTAAGAGGTTGATAGACAATGTGATGGCTTAGAACATTTGGCGTCCAGAAGACTGTAGCATACATTGTCGTATCCGATATATTTTGATCCGCATTCACATTTTCCGTCATGGCACTCAGGAAATACATCATGGGTATCTACAAAAAGTGTCAATTAAAAATAAGTTTGGAATTGGAATTCAGGAAGATATGTCGGATTCTAAAATTACTCACGGGTCATTGTTAATCTTCCGGATCTGCCGATGGATAAGGAACGATGTGGTGTTGCGTAAGCTCTAAATTGTAAAATCACTTAAATTTCAAAAATTAAAAGGTTCAGATTTTGATCAGTGGTGCTATTCAAAACCATCTTGGTGTGTGCCTTAATAATGAAAACAACGCTGCTATAGAATAAAACTACAGTTTAATAATAACTAATCATAATTAAAAATAAATTTATTACATGATAACACTTACACTAAATGGAATAATTACACATGAATGATTTTACAGATAATTCTTTGGAACGAAAATCACATAAAAAAAAAGAAAAAAGAACGATATGTTCTACGATATATTCTACGCGCGTGGCAGCTGATCCAAATACCTAATGTCTGTCTCCAATTTTTCATTAGACTAATATACATTTGGGCAGTCCATCACTCTGAGATGTGTGTCGTAGCACATATAAAGTTCCGTCATATAGTTTTCTCCAGTGTGCTGAAATAAAATAGATAAATAAATAAACATACATTGATTGATATTCAAAATCCATGAAAATATGGTGACGTCAAAGTATTGTAAACACTTACTGGATTCTGAACTGATGTAGCTCGAGTGTTCTCTTAAAATAGTTCACATCATCTCCAATGACACTTGAACGAGTGGCACAGCTTCCATGCTTATTGAACTCGTGTTCCCAGAATTTCGTATTGTCGCTCCATCCTTTAGCAAGTATCGTGTACCATGTGTTATCTAACACACCCAATATTTTATTTGATAAAATGAACGAAAAAGCAATGTGTTATAGACAAATAAATCCCTTTCTTTCAAGGTTTTATCGAAAACTAAGAACATCTGATGCTTCAAAAATGCTTACTCCGGGAATGGACTCTTTGGATTTTTTGGTTTGGAATTTCCTTCAGCTTCACTGATTATTAGTAATGCCTGAAATATCAAACATACTAATAACCACTTAGGACACATCATTTTTGATTGAAAAACACAATAAGCAAATTATATAAGCTTATTAGTTGTCACTCCATGACAACCTCTTCGAACTAATCCTGTGCGTAAAAATGCTCCTGTGAGATAAAACCGCTATATACATACTTTGTTATCACTTTTCTGTTATTGTTCATGTGTTGAACTTGACATTTTCCTACGGGAATCGCTCCATGTAAGTCAAAAGTCATGGCTACGTGACGAAACGTGACGATGAAATCTTACATTGGAAAATCCATTATTTATTGACTGTTGGAATTCGTCGACTCCAGACAAACCACATCCAACCGGAAAAAATTTAATAATAACCAGTTGAGATGATAGTTTCTGATTGGTAGAATATTCCACACACGTCACGTCTAGCTGTATTTAATCAACGACGAAATTCTAAATGCCGATGTAATGTGTTACCTGATGTGCCGATGATGAGGAATAAACAAATACCTAATGTCTGTCTCCAATTTTTCATTAGACCAATATACATTTGGGCAGTCCATCACTCTGAGATGTGTGTCGTAGCAGATATAAAGTTCCGTCATATAGTTTTCTCCAGTGTGCTGAAAAAAAATAGATAAATAAATAAACATACATTGATTGATATTCAAAATCCATGAAAATATGGTGACGTCAAAGTATTGTAAACACTTACTGGATTCTGAACTGATGTAGCTCGAGTGTTCTCTTAAAATAGTTCACATCATCTCCAATGACACTTGAACGAGTGGCACAGCTTCCATGCTTATTGAACTCGTGTTCCCAGAATTTCGTATTGTCGCTCCATCCTTTAGCAAGTATCGTGTACCATGTGTTATCTAACACACCCAATATTTTATTTGATAAAATGAACGAAAAAGCAATGTGTTATAGACAAATAAATCCCTTTCTTTCAAGGTTTTATCGAAAACTAAGAACATCTGATGCTTCAAAAATGCTTACTCCGGGAATGGACTCTTTGGATTTTTTGGTTTGGAATTTCCTTCAGCTTCACTGATTATTAGTAATGCCTGAAATATCAAACATACTAATAACCACTTAGGACACATCATTTTTGATTGAAAAACACAATAAGCAAATTATATAAGCTTATTAGTTGTCACTCCATGACAACCTCTTCGAACTAATCCTGTGCGTAAAAATGCTCCTGTGAGATAAAACCGCTATATACATACTTTGTTATCACTTTTCTGTTATTGTTCATGTGTTGAACTTGACATTTTCCTACGGGAATCGCTCCATGTAAGTCAAAAGTCATGGCTACGTGACGAAACGTGACGATGAAATCTTACATTGGAAAATCCATTATTTATTGACTGTTGGAATTCGTCGACTCCAGACAAACCACATCCAACCGGAAAAAATTTAATAATAACCAGTTGAGATGATAGTTTCTGATTGGTAGAATATTCCACACACGTTACGTCTAGCTGTATTTAATCAACGACGAAATTCTAAATGCCGATGTAATGTGTTACCTGATGTGCCGATGATGAGGAAAAATAAGAAGATTGAAGTCTTGGTGTGAACCATGGTTTCCAGCTTGTAAAGAATGATTAAGCGACTGGGGATGATAGCTCTATCCCGGCTCGAATTAAAGTATGGGTCATCTATAAAAAAGTATAAGTTTATCAAACAAACGTAAAAAAATAAATTAGATTACTTTTTACATCATACAATACTTACTTCGAATTTTTCCAAGGTTGGTTCTGTATCGAGATATGCCACATTACATCGGCTGAACTTATGTTCAGAGGATGTTATTAATTTTCCAGGAATTAATAAACCTTGGTGAAGTGGACGACAGACGTGTACGTCCATAGTACCATCCTTTCCAGCGAAAACTCCGTCACTGATTTGTGTTGCAGATGTGAAATCGATCCAGGATGCTGAAACTATTAGAAATACGAATAGGTTAAAGGTGTACTAGGAAGAAGCCACTTCATTGGAAAAAAAAATGATAATCAAATTTAGACTTCTCAGTTCTGATAATAAAATCGCGAACGTAACCAACTCTGAAATTATTTATTAAATTATGAAAATACTAACCTCCAGGTTTTGAAGATAACACTATTTCTCCCTCCTTATGTTCAACGTTTTTACAAGTGCCTGATACGCATGAGTAAGAGGTTGATAGACAATGTGATGGCTTAGAACATTTGGCGTCCAGAAGACTGTAGCATACATTGTCGTATCCGATATATTTTGATCCGCATTCACATTTTCCGTCATGGCACTCAGGAAATACATCATGGGTATCTACAAAAAGTGTCAATTAAAAATAAGTTTGGAATTGGAATTCAGGAAGATATGTCGGATTCTAAAATTACTCACGGGTCATTGTTAATCTTCCGGATCTGCCGATGGATAAGGAACGATGTGGTGTTGCGTAAGCTCTAAATTGTAAAATCACTTAAATTTCAAAAATTAAAAGGTTCAGATTTTGATCAGTGGTGCTATTCAAAACCATCTTGGTGTGTGCCTTAATAATGAAAACAACGCTGCTATAGAATAAAACTACAGTTTAATAATAACTAATCATAATTAAAAATAAATTTATTACATGATAACACTTACACTAAATGGAATAATTACACATGAATGATTTTACAGATAATTCTTTGGAACGAAAATCACATAAAAAAAAAGAAAAAAGAACGATATGTTCTACGATATATTCTACGCGCGTGGCAGCTGATCCAAATACCTAATGTCTGTCTCCAATTTTTCATTAGACTAATATACATTTGGGCAGTCCATCACTCTGAGATGTGTGTCGTAGCACATATAAAGTTCCGTCATATAGTTTTCTCCAGTGTGCTGAAATAAAATAGATAAATAAATAAACATACATTGATTGATATTCAAAATCCATGAAAATATGGTGACGTCAAAGTATTGTAAACACTTACTGGATTCTGAACTGATGTAGCTCGAGTGTTCTCTTAAAATAGTTCACATCATCTCCAATGACACTTGAACGAGTGGCACAGCTTCCATGCTTATTGAACTCGTGTTCCCAGAATTTCGTATTGTCGCTCCATCCTTTAGCAAGTATCGTGTACCATGTGTTATCTAACACACCCAATATTTTATTTGATAAAATGAACGAAAAAGCAATGTGTTATAGACAAATAAATCCCTTTCTTTCAAGGTTTTATCGAAAACTAAGAACATCTGATGCTTCAAAAATGCTTACTCCGGGAATGGACTCTTTGGATTTTTTGGTTTGGAATTTCCTTCAGCTTCACTGATTATTAGTAATGCCTGAAATATCAAACATACTAATAACCACTTAGGACACATCATTTTTGATTGAAAAACACAATAAGCAAATTATATAAGCTTATTAGTTGTCACTCCATGACAACCTCTTCGAACTAATCCTGTGCGTAAAAATGCTCCTGTGAGATAAAACCGCTATATACATACTTTGTTATCACTTTTCTGTTATTGTTCATGTGTTGAACTTGACATTTTCCTACGGGAATCGCTCCATGTAAGTCAAAAGTCATGGCTACGTGACGAAACGTGACGATGAAATCTTACATTGGAAAATCCATTATTTATTGACTGTTGGAATTCGTCGACTCCAGACAAACCACATCCAACCGGAAAAAATTTAATAATAACCAGTTGAGATGATAGTTTCTGATTGGTAGAATATTCCACACACGTCACGTCTAGCTGTATTTAATCAACGACGAAATTCTAAATGCCGATGTAATGTGTTACCTGATGTGCCGATGATGAGGAAAAATAAGAAGATTGAAGTCTTGGTGTGAACCATGGTTTCCAGCTTGTAAAGAATGATTAAGCGACTGGGGATGATAGCTCTATCCCGGCTCGAATTAAAGTATGGGTCATCTATAAAAAAGTATAAGTTTATCAAACAAACGTAAAAAAATAAATTAGATTACTTTTTACATCATACAATACTTACTTCGAATTTTTCCAAGGTTGGTTCTGTATCGAGATATGCCACATTACATCGGCTGAACTTATGTTCAGAGGATGTTATTAATTTTCCAGGAATTAATAAACCTTGGTGAAGTGGACGACAGACGTGTACGTCCATAGTACCATCCTTTCCAGCGAAAACTCCGTCACTGATTTGTGTTGCAGATGTGAAATCGATCCAGGATGCTGAAACTATTAGAAATACGAATAGGTTAAAGGTGTACTAGGAAGAAGCCACTTCATTGGAAAAAAAAATGATAATCAAATTTAGACTTCTCAGTTCTGATAATAAAATCGCGAACGTAACCAACTCTGAAATTATTTATTAAATTATGAAAATACTAACCTCCAGGTTTTGAAGATAACACTATTTCTCCCTCCTTATGTTCAACGTTTTTACAAGTGCCTGATACGCATGAGTAAGAGGTTGATAGATAATGTGATGGCTTAGAACATTTGGCGTCCAGAAGACCGTAGCATACATTGTCGTATCCGATATATTTTGATCCGCATTCACATTTTCCGTCATGGCACTCAGGAAATACATCATGGGTATCTACAAAAAGTGTCAATTAAAAATAAGTTTGGAATTGGAATTCAGGAAGATATGTCGGATTCTAAAATTACTCACGGGTCATTGTTAATCTTCCGGATCTGCCGATGGATAAGGAACGATGTGGTGTTGCGTAAGCTCTAAATTGTAAAATCACTTAAATTTCAAAAATTAAAAGGTTCAGATTTTGATCAGTGGTGCTATTCAAAACCATCTTGGTGTGTGCCTTAATAATGAAAACAACGCTGCTATAGAATAAAACTACAGTTTAATAATAACTAATCATAATTAAAAATAAATTTATTACATGATAACACTTACACTAAATGGAATAATTACACATGAATGATTTTACAGATAATTCTTTGGAACGAAAATCACATAAAAAAAAAGAAAAAAGAACGATATGTTCTACGATATATTCTACGCGCGTGGCAGCTGATCCAAATACCTAATGTCTGTCTCCAATTTTTCATTAGACCAATATACATTTGGGCAGTCCATCACTCTGAGATGTGTGTCGTAGCAGATATAAAGTTCCGTCATATAGTTTTCTCCAGTGTGCTGAAAAAAAATAGATAAATAAATAAACATACATTGATTGATATTCAAAATCCATGAAAATATGGTGACGTCAAAGTATTGTAAACACTTACTGGATTCTGAACTGATGTAGCTCGAGTGTTCTCTTAAAATAGTTCACATCATCTCCAATGACACTTGAACGAGTGGCACAGCTTCCATGCTTATTGAACTCGTGTTCCCAGAATTTCGTATTGTCGCTCCATCCTTTAGCAAGTATCGTGTACCATGTGTTATCTAACACACCCAATATTTTATTTGATAAAATGAACGAAAAAGCAATGTGTTATAGACAAATAAATCCCTTTCTTTCAAGGTTTTATCGAAAACTAAGAACATCTGATGCTTCAAAAATGCTTACTCCGGGAATGGACTCTTTGGATTTTTTGGTTTGGAATTTCCTTCAGCTTCACTGATTATTAGTAATGCCTGAAATATCAAACATACTAATAACCACTTAGGACACATCATTTTTGATTGAAAAACACAATAAGCAAATTATATAAGCTTATTAGTTGTCACTCCATGACAACCTCTTCGAACTAATCCTGTGCGTAAAAATGCTCCTGTGAGATAAAACCGCTATATACATACTTTGTTATCACTTTTCTGTTATTGTTCATGTGTTGAACTTGACATTTTCCTACGGGAATCGCTCCATGTAAGTCAAAAGTCATGGCTACGTGACGAAACGTGACGATGAAATCTTACATTGGAAAATCCATTATTTATTGACTGTTGGAATTCGTCGACTCCAGACAAACCACATCCAACCGGAAAAAAATTAATAATAACCAGTTGAGATGATAGTTTCTGATTGGTAGAATATTCCACACACGTTACGTCTAGCTGTATTTAATCAACGACGAAATTCTAAATGCCGATGTAATGTGTTACCTGATGTGCCGATGATGAGGAAAAATAAGAAGATTGAAGTCTTGGTGTGAACCATGGTTTCCAGCTTGTAAAGAATGATTAAGCGACTGGGGATGATAGCTCTATCCCGGCTCGAATTAAAGTATGGGTCATCTATAAAAAAGTATAAGTTTATCAAACAAACGTAAAAAAATAAATTAGATTACTTTTTACATCATACAATACTTACTTCGAATTTTTCCAAGGTTGGTTCTGTATCGAGATATGCCACATTACATCGGCTGAACTTATGTTCAGAGGATGTTATTAATTTTCCAGGAATTAATAAACCTTGGTGAAGTGGACGACAGACGTGTACGTCCATAGTACCATCCTTTCCAGCGAAAACTCCGTCACTGATTTGTGTTGCAGATGTGAAATCGATCCAGGATGCTGAAACTATTAGAAATACGAATAGGTTAAAGGTGTACTAGGAAGAAGCCACTTCATTGGAAAAAAAAATGATAATCAAATTTAGACTTCTCAGTTCTGATAATAAAATCGCGAACGTAACCAACTCTGAAATTATTTATTAAATTATGAAAATACTAACCTCCAGGTTTTGAAGATAACACTATTTCTCCCTCCTTATGTTCAACGTTTTTACAAGTGCCTGATACGCATGAGTAAGAGGTTGATAGACAATGTGATGGCTTAGAACATTTGGCGTCCAGAAGACTGTAGCATACATTGTCGTATCCGATATATTTTGATCCGCATTCACATTTTCCGTCATGGCACTCAGGAAATACATCATGGGTATCTACAAAAAGTGTCAATTAAAAATAAGTTTGGAATTGGAATTCAGGAAGATATGTCGGATTCTAAAATTACTCACGGGTCATTGTTAATCTTCCGGATCTGCCGATGGATAAGGAACGATGTGGTGTTGCGTAAGCTCTAAATTGTAAAATCACTTAAATTTCAAAAATTAAAAGGTTCAGATTTTGATCAGTGGTGCTATTCAAAACCATCTTGGTGTGTGCCTTAATAATGAAAACAACGCTGCTATAGAATAAAACTACAGTTTAATAATAACTAATCATAATTAAAAATAAATTTATTACATGATAACACTTACACTAAATGGAATAATTACACATGAATGATTTTACAGATAATTCTTTGGAACGAAAATCACATAAAAAAAAAGAAAAAAGAACGATATGTTCTACGATATATTCTACGCGCGTGGCAGCTGATCCAAATACCTAATGTCTGTCTCCAATTTTTCATTAGACCAATATACATTTGGGCAGTCCATCACTCTGAGATGTGTGTCGTAGCAGATATAAAGTTCCGTCATATAGTTTTCTCCAGTGTGCTGAAAAAAAATAGATAAATAAATAAACATACATTGATTGATATTCAAAATCCATGAAAATATGGTGACGTCAAAGTATTGTAAACACTTACTGGATTCTGAACTGATGTAGCTCGAGTGTTCTCTTAAAATAGTTCACATCATCTCCAATGACACTTGAACGAGTGGCACAGCTTCCATGCTTATTGAACTCGTGTTCCCAGAATTTCGTATTGTCGCTCCATCCTTTAGCAAGTATCGTGTACCATGTGTTATCTAACACACCCAATATTTTATTTGATAAAATGAACGAAAAAGCAATGTGTTATAGACAAATAAATCCCTTTCTTTCAAGGTTTTATCGAAAACTAAGAACATCTGATGCTTCAAAAATGCTTACTCCGGGAATGGACTCTTTGGATTTTTTGGTTTGGAATTTCCTTCAGCTTCACTGATTATTAGTAATGCCTGAAATATCAAACATACTAATAACCACTTAGGACACATCATTTTTGATTGAAAAACACAATAAGCAAATTATATAAGCTTATTAGTTGTCACTCCATGACAACCTCTTCGAACTAATCCTGTGCGTAAAAATGCTCCTGTGAGATAAAACCGCTATATACATACTTTGTTATCACTTTTCTGTTATTGTTCATGTGTTGAACTTGACATTTTCCTACGGGAATCGCTCCATGTAAGTCAAAAGTCATGGCTACGTGACGAAACGTGACGATGAAATCTTACATTGGAAAATCCATTATTTATTGACTGTTGGAATTCGTCGACTCCAGACAAACCACATCCAACCGGAAAAAATTTAATAATAACCAGTTGAGATGATAGTTTCTGATTGGTAGAATATTCCACACACGTTACGTCTAGCTGTATTTAATCAACGACGAAATTCTAAATGCCGATGTAATGTGTTACCTGATGTGCCGATGATGAGGAAAAATAAGAAGATTGAAGTCTTGGTGTGAACCATGGTTTCCAGCTTGTAAAGAATGATTAAGCGACTGGGGATGATAGCTCTATCCCGGCTCGAATTAAAGTATGGGTCATCTATAAAAAAGTATAAGTTTATCAAACAAACGTAAAAAAATAAATTAGATTACTTTTTACATCATACAATACTTACTTCGAATTTTTCCAAGGTTGGTTCTGTATCGAGATATGCCACATTACATCGGCTGAACTTATGTTCAGAGGATGTTATTAATTTTCCAGGAATTAATAAACCTTGGTGAAGTGGACGACAGACGTGTACGTCCATAGTACCATCCTTTCCAGCGAAAACTCCGTCACTGATTTGTGTTGCAGATGTGAAATCGATCCAGGATGCTGAAACTATTAGAAATACGAATAGGTTAAAGGTGTACTAGGAAGAAGCCACTTCATTGGAAAAAAAAATGATAATCAAATTTAGACTTCTCAGTTCTGATAATAAAATCGCGAACGTAACCAACTCTGAAATTATTTATTAAATTATGAAAATACTAACCTCCAGGTTTTGAAGATAACACTATTTCTCCCTCCTTATGTTCAACGTTTTTACAAGTGCCTGATACGCATGAGTAAGAGGTTGATAGATAATGTGATGGCTTAGAACATTTGGCGTCCAGAAGACCGTAGCATACATTGTCGTATCCGATATATTTTGATCCGCATTCACATTTTCCGTCATGGCACTCAGGAAATACATCATGGGTATCTACAAAAAGTGTCAATTAAAAATAAGTTTGGAATTGGAATTCAGGAAGATATGTCGGATTCTAAAATTACTCACGGGTCATTGTTAATCTTCCGGATCTGCCGATGGATAAGGAACGATGTGGTGTTGCGTAAGCTCTAAATTGTAAAATCACTTAAATTTCAAAAATTAAAAGGTTCAGATTTTGATCAGTGGTGCTATTCAAAACCATCTTGGTGTGTGCCTTAATAATGAAAACAACGCTGCTATAGAATAAAACTACAGTTTAATAATCATCATCATCATCATCAACAGCCTGAAGACGTCCACTGCTGAACATAGGCCTCCCCCAGAGCACGCCACCTTGAGCGGCTGCTCGCCTCCTGCATCCATCGGCTCCCCGCGGCTTTCACCAGGTCGTCGGTCCACCGAGTGGGGGGCCGGCCTACGCTGCGTCTTCCGGTTCGTGGTCGCCACTCGAGAACCTTTCTTCCCCATCGGTTGTCAGTTCTACGAGCGATGTGGCCTGCCCATTGCCACTTCAACTTACTAACTCTAAGAGCTATATCGGTCACTTTAGTTCTCCTGCGGATCTCCTCGTTCCGGAGCTTATCTCGCAGGGAAACACCGAGCATAGCTCGCTCCATAGCTCGCTGCGCGACTTTGAGCTTACTAATGAGGCCAACAGTAAGAGACCATGTCTCAGTTCCATAAGTCATCACTGGCAACACACACTGATTGAAAACTTTCGTTTTCAGGCTCTGCGGTATTTTGGACGAAAAGATAGGACGAAGCTTCCCGAACGCTGCCCAGCCGAGTTGGATTCTTCGCGCCACCTCTTTGTCGAAGTTGGACCTACCTAATTGGACAATCTGTCCTAGGTAGACATACTTGTCGACAACTTCGAGAGTATCGTTCCCAACAATTACCGGTATAGGTGGAACATGAGCATTAGACATGATCTTTGTCTTGTCCATATTCATCTTAAGACCAACCTGCTGGGAGACTCTACTGAGGTCGTTGAGCATGGTGCTAAGGTCCTCGAGCGATTCCGCCATTATGACTATATCATCGGCAAAACGAAGGTTAGTGATGTACTCGCCATTTATGTTGATGCCAGATCTTTTCCACTCCAAGAGCTTGAAAACATCCTCCAATGCGTTTGTGAACAGTTTCGGAGAAATAACGTCTCCCTGTCTCACGCCTCTTTGCAATGGAATTTGTTCCGTACTCTGGTCCTGTAGTCGGACTGACATAGTGGCCTTACTGTACAAACACTTCAAAACTTCGATATACCTATAGTCAATTTGGCATCGCTGCAAGGACTGCAGCACCGCCCAAGTCTCGATTGAATCGAAGGCTTTCTCATAGTCCACAAACGCTAGGCATAACGGCCGATTATACTCTTCGGTCTTCTGTATAATCTGGCGCAGCGTATGGATGTGGTCTATGGTGCTAAAGCCTTTTCGGAAACCGGCTTGTTCGGGAGGCTGGAATTCATCAAACCTGCGTGCGAGACGATTCGTAATGACTCTCGAAAACAGCTTATACACATGACTCAAGAGCGAGATGGGCCTATAGTTCTTCAATAAGGTGTTATCGCCTTTTTTGAAGAAGAGCACCACCACGCTCTTGTGCCATGCCTCTGGCGTTATACCTTCAAGGATGACAGAATTAAATAACTTCTGGAGGACTAAAAGTACCGGTCTACCACCCGCTCTCAGAAGTTCGGTCGTAATTCCATCTTCACCTGGCGCCTTGTTGTTTTTAAGCTGTTTGAGGGCCATTCTAATCTCGTACAGGCTGACGTCCGGGATATCTTCGGTATAGTGTCGGACTAACTTGGCTCTGATGTCCTGAGCTGTGTTAGTAGCGGGCTTACGTGTCGAGGTGTATAACTGTCCATAGAAGTTCTCGATCTCTCTCAGAATCTCAGGCTTGGATGAAATGACGCTACCATTTTCGGTCTTCAGTTTTGTCATTCAGTCAGTTTAATAATAACTAATCATAATTAAAAATAAATTTATTACATGATAACACTTACACTAAATGGAATAATTACACATGAATGATTTTACAGATAATTCTTTGGAACGAAAATCACATAAAAAAAAAGAAAAAAGAACGATATGTTCTACGATATATTCTACGCGCGTGGCAGCTGATCCAAATACCTAATGTCTGTCTCCAATTTTTCATTAGACCAATATACATTTGGGCAGTCCATCACTCTGAGATGTGTGTCGTAGCAGATATAAAGTTCCGTCATATAGTTTTCTCCAGTGTGCTGAAAAAAAATAGATAAATAAATAAACATACATTGATTGATATTCAAAATCCATGAAAATATGGTGACGTCAAAGTATTGTAAACACTTACTGGATTCTGAACTGATGTAGCTCGAGTGTTCTCTTAAAATAGTTCACATCATCTCCAATGACACTTGAACGAGTGGCACAGCTTCCATGCTTATTGAACTCGTGTTCCCAGAATTTCGTATTGTCGCTCCATCCTTTAGCAAGTATCGTGTACCATGTGTTATCTAACACACCCAATATTTTATTTGATAAAATGAACGAAAAAGCAATGTGTTATAGACAAATAAATCCCTTTCTTTCAAGGTTTTATCGAAAACTAAGAACATCTGATGCTTCAAAAATGCTTACTCCGGGAATGGACTCTTTGGATTTTTTGGTTTGGAATTTCCTTCAGCTTCACTGATTATTAGTAATGCCTGAAATATCAAACATACTAATAACCACTTAGGACACATCATTTTTGATTGAAAAACACAATAAGCAAATTATATAAGCTTATTAGTTGTCACTCCATGACAACCTCTTCGAACTAATCCTGTGCGTAAAAATGCTCCTGTGAGATAAAACCGCTATATACATACTTTGTTATCACTTTTCTGTTATTGTTCATGTGTTGAACTTGACATTTTCCTACGGGAATCGCTCCATGTAAGTCAAAAGTCATGGCTACGTGACGAAACGTGACGATGAAATCTTACATTGGAAAATCCATTATTTATTGACTGTTGGAATTCGTCGACTCCAGACAAACCACATCCAACCGGAAAAAAATTAATAATAACCAGTTGAGATGATAGTTTCTGATTGGTAGAATATTCCACACACGTTACGTCTAGCTGTATTTAATCAACGACGAAATTCTAAATGCCGATGTAATGTGTTACCTGATGTGCCGATGATGAGGAAAAATAAGAAGATTGAAGTCTTGGTGTGAACCATGGTTTCCAGCTTGTAAAGAATGATTAAGCGACTGGGGATGATAGCTCTATCCCGGCTCGAATTAAAGTATGGGTCATCTATAAAAAAGTATAAGTTTATCAAACAAACGTAAAAAAATAAATTAGATTACTTTTTACATCATACAATACTTACTTCGAATTTTTCCAAGGTTGGTTCTGTATCGAGATATGCCACATTACATCGGCTGAACTTATGTTCAGAGGATGTTATTAATTTTCCAGGAATTAATAAACCTTGGTGAAGTGGACGACAGACGTGTACGTCCATAGTACCATCCTTTCCAGCGAAAACTCCGTCACTGATTTGTGTTGCAGATGTGAAATCGATCCAGGATGCTGAAACTATTAGAAATACGAATAGGTTAAAGGTGTACTAGGAAGAAGCCACTTCATTGGAAAAAAAAATGATAATCAAATTTAGACTTCTCAGTTCTGATAATAAAATCGCGAACGTAACCAACTCTGAAATTATTTATTAAATTATGAAAATACTAACCTCCAGGTTTTGAAGATAACACTATTTCTCCCTCCTTATGTTCAACGTTTTTACAAGTGCCTGATACGCATGAGTAAGAGGTTGATAGACAATGTGATGGCTTAGAACATTTGGCGTCCAGAAGACTGTAGCATACATTGTCGTATCCGATATATTTTGATCCGCATTCACATTTTCCGTCATGGCACTCAGGAAATACATCATGGGTATCTACAAAAAGTGTCAATTAAAAATAAGTTTGGAATTGGAATTCAGGAAGATATGTCGGATTCTAAAATTACTCACGGGTCATTGTTAATCTTCCGGATCTGCCGATGGATAAGGAACGATGTGGTGTTGCGTAAGCTCTAAATTGTAAAATCACTTAAATTTCAAAAATTAAAAGGTTCAGATTTTGATCAGTGGTGCTATTCAAAACCATCTTGGTGTGTGCCTTAATTATGAAAACAACGCTGCTATAGAATAAAACTACAGTTTAATAATAACTAATCATAATTAAAAATAAATTTATTACATGATAACACTTACACTAAATGGAATAATTACACATGAATGATTTTACAGATAATTCTTTGGAACGAAAATCACATAAAAAAAAAGAAAAAAGAACGATATGTTCTACGATATATTCTACGCGCGTGGCAGCTGATCCAAATACCTAATGTCTGTCTCCAATTTTTCATTAGACTAATATACATTTGGGCAGTCCATCACTCTGAGATGTGTGTCGTAGCACATATAAAGTTCCGTCATATAGTTTTCTCCAGTGTGCTGAAAAAAAATAGATAAATAAATAAACATACATTGATTGATATTCAAAATCCATGAAAATATGGTGACGTCAAAGTATTGTAAACACTTACTGGATTCTGAACTGATGTAGCTCGAGTGTTCTCTTAAAATAGTTCACATCATCTCCAATGACACTTGAACGAGTGGCACAGCTTCCATGCTTATTGAACTCGTGTTCCCAGAATTTCGTATTGTCGCTCCATCCTTTAGCAAGTATCGTGTACCATGTGTTATCTAACACACCCAATATTTTATTTGATAAAATGAACGAAAAAGCAATGTGTTATAGACAAATAAATCCCTTTATTTCAAGGTTTTATCGAAAACTAAGAACATCTGATGCTTCAAAAATGCTTACTCCGGGAATGGACTCTTTGGATTTTTTGGTTTGGAATTTCCTTCAGCTTCACTGATTATTAGTAATGCCTGAAATATCAAACATACTAATAACCACTTAGGACACATCATTTTTGATTGAAAAACACAATAAGCAAATTATATAAGCTTATTAGTTGTCACTCCATGACAACCTCTTCGAACTAATCCTGTGCGTAAAAATGCTCCTGTGAGATAAAACCGCTATATACATACTTTGTTATCACTTTTCTGTTATTGTTCATGTGTTGAACTTGACATTTTCCTACGGGAATCGCTCCATGTAAGTCAAAAGTCATGGCTACGTGACGAAACGTGACGATGAAATCTTACATTGGAAAATCCATTATTTATTGACTGTTGGAATTCGTCGACTCCAGACAAACCACATCCAACCGGAAAAAATTTAATAATAACCAGTTGAGATGATAGTTTCTGATTGGTAGAATATTCCACACACGTTACGTCTAGCTGTATTTAATCAACGACGAAATTCTAAATGCCGATGTAATGTGTTACCTGATGTGCCGATGATGAGGAAAAATAAGAAGATTGAAGTCTTGGTGTGAACCATGGTTTCCAGCTTGTAAAGAATGATTAAGCGACTGGGGATGATAGCTCTATCCCGGCTCGAATTAAAGTATGGGTCATCTATAAAAAAGTATAAGTTTATCAAACAAACGTAAAAAAATAAATTAGATTACTTTTTACATCATACAATACTTACTTCGAATTTTTCCAAGGTTGGTTCTGTATCGAGATATGCCACATTACATCGGCTGAACTTATGTTCAGAGGATGTTATTAATTTTCCAGGAATTAATAAACCTTGGTGAAGTGGACGACAGACGTGTACGTCCATAGTACCATCCTTTCCAGCGAAAACTCCGTCACTGATTTGTGTTGCAGATGTGAAATCGATCCAGGATGCTGAAACTATTAGAAATACGAATAGGTTAAAGGTGTACTAGGAAGAAGCCACTTCATTGGAAAAAAAAATGATAATCAAATTTAGACTTCTCAGTTCTGATAATAAAATCGCGAACGTAACCAACTCTGAAATTATTTATTAAATTATGAAAATACTAACCTCCAGGTTTTGAAGATAACACTATTTCTCCCTCCTTATGTTCAACGTTTTTACAAGTGCCTGATACGCATGAGTAAGAGGTTGATAGACAATGTGATGGCTTAGAACATTTGGCGTCCAGAAGACTGTAGCATACATTGTCGTATCCGATATATTTTGATCCGCATTCACATTTTCCGTCATGGCACTCAGGAAATACATCATGGGTATCTACAAAAAGTGTCAATTAAAAATAAGTTTGGAATTGGAATTCAGGAAGATATGTCGGATTCTAAAATTACTCACGGGTCATTGTTAATCTTCCGGATCTGCCGATGGATAAGGAACGATGTGGTGTTGCGTAAGCTCTAAATTGTAAAATCACTTAAATTTCAAAAATTAAAAGGTTCAGATTTTGATCAGTGGTGCTATTCAAAACCATCTTGGTGTGTGCCTTAATAATGAAAACAACGCTGCTATAGAATAAAACTACAGTTTAATAATAACTAATCATAATTAAAAATAAATTTATTACATGATAACACTTACACTAAATGGAATAATTACACATGAATGATTTTACAGATAATTCTTTGGAACGAAAATCACATAAAAAAAAAGAAAAAAGAACGATATGTTCTACGATATATTCTACGCGCTGTCACGTGGTTAATCTAGGCCTAGGGGGGTGAGGAGGAATAAATAAAGTACTCACTGTTGGATGCTAGTTGGTAAATTTTATTTTCTAATACATCGAAGTGTTCCTTAATTCTAGGTGTTAAATATAGGTACCCTATCTACCTAGGCTCCACAATACACCAACGTCACCGTTGCCTAAGGACCAGCTCAGTCGTAATCTCAGGTGTGGATCAGTGAGATTCAATAGTACGGATTTCTCTAACGGATTTTATATGAAAAGAAAAGAAATATGGGCGCCACCCAACCAGAAGGGTTGGGAAAAATAATACGAGTTACTTGGTGTTCCTCGAAGCCGGTGGGAGAACACAGGGCGTCGTGCCACGATGGCACGATGCTCGCAGGGGAACGGGCTCAAACGCTGCGCTGAGCCGTTCCGGGGACGGACGGGCGAGTCCAACCCCACAAACAACGTCCGGGCTTGGCCTCGGCGCAAAATCAACGGGGATGGCCCCGGCAAAAAAATCTTCCACCCCAACAATCAAACCCTGAAATGCGGAAACGAACCGCATTAAAAAAAATACAAAATACGGGTGGTCAGAGGGACCTTACACAAAGATAAAAATTAAAATATTAATGAATGTTGGCTAACCCCATCCTACACGCGGATGCAAACAGATTAAGGTGGCCTAGCCAAAAAAAAAAATATGGATGGGGGGCCCGGAAAACAAAATATCGCTTTTGGAGATGGTATGGGCTTCAGCGGAAGCGTTTTAAGGCCAAAAGGGGTACATAAATAAAACATGGGTTCAGTCGCATAAAATTCCTAAAATATGGGATAAAAAGGCACTAAAATCTATCGCAGCGCACAGAAAACATTAGTTAAAGATGCACAATGCTCAAACAATACCTAGGGAAGCAGAATTTAGCACAATGTTTTAATCCACCATCAAATTCACCATGTGGCCAGGTGTCTTCCAGGCACATGGGCTACAGAAACAAGGTTAAAGAAGGTGGCCCGCACCTACCAACAGGGCCAAAGCATGCTCGCACACACAAGCATGTCCTACACAAGTTTATCTTCCCTAACCTCTCAAGAAAATAGCAAAAACACTACATAAATACCTTTTCAGGGTGTTAAAAACATCAACCGTGGAACACCAGGCAAACGCCGACAAACGGATGAGCGTCGGTGACCACGAGGCATCGACCATGCGGTCGGCAAATGGTCGTCAACCAAAGCTGCTTTAGCTGGAGGCGGCTGATATGCGGCGGAACTCCGCTTTTAAGAAAACAGACGACGGTCGTAAGAGAAAGGAAGATGCCAACCTCCAGCATCCTGTTTTATAGTTGCGATTTCAGTGGTGCCAGGAGGCAAAAACGGGCTCTCCCCAGGACTGCAACGCGATCGACCGGGGTAATTGTGGCATCTATTCCTCGGGATCTCAGGGCACTCCACAGCCCAGGGCAGGTTCCGAGAAGGATGGGAAATGGTTTCCCTCTTCCGTTCCAGCCAGCGTCATTACGGGATAGATCGAGTTGGAACGTAGGCCTACAGCCTTCGTTCGTCCACAAACTTCCGCAAGATCCCAGGTTTCCTGTAGGCCGATCGCCTGCACGAACATGGCACAACGTAGAAGACGAGGAATAACACTTTTGCCAACAATAACACCACATAAATATGGGATTTTCCCCTTGACCTTAGGGGCCAAACGCGGCATGTCAACACCGACGTCTACCAAAGAGTATGCAATGTCGCGCTACCGACCACAGAATACACAGAAAATCGTCAAACAACTAGAGATGTGCAGTTATCGACTCGACCAAAGGAATCATGTCCGATATTAGCTCTAAAGAGGAATCCAGAATCTAAATTAGCGAGAAAAGAAAGGAAATTAATGAAAACTAAACTTTTGGAATATTAATATATGGTCATACACAAAAGAAAACTAAGGCGGCCCATACACGATCCATTTTCTTGATCAATCTTTGCGATTGATCAGTAATATTGAACGAGTGGGGTTAGTATTGCGCAATGTTTTTCGGTTCTCTGTGTGGAGAAAACATTGACGGAAGTTGACTCGTCAATTTCTTATGCTCAATAAAATTGAACGTGTATGGCCGGCCTAAAAGAACCGGAGGCACAGATAACAACAAAAACCAAAGAATGTGCCACGCGATGCACAGACTAAAAAAGGGTTGACGCAGGCACCTGAAACACAGATAAAAGAAAATCCGCCGACTAATCGATGATGGAACACCAAAGTGAAAAGCAATCCGAGACACAGATCAAAAAAAAACTAAGCCCACTCTCAGTGAGGCGCGAGGCGACGCGACGCGACGCGTGTCGCAACACTAGTACCATAGCTGAATAGACTAGGCACTCAAAAAAAAAATAACCTTCTGACACCTGTCAATGTGTCAGTCAGTAACAGCTGTCAGTGTTACTTAACTAAAATTAAAAAAAAAGAGAAGACTGGATACAGCTCGTTACAGCGCGTGGCAGCTGATCCAAATACCTAATGTCTGTCTCCAATTTTTCATTAGACTAATATACATTTGGGCAGTCCATCACTCTGAGATGTGTGTCGTAGCACATATAAAGTTCCGTCATATAGTTTTCTCCAGTGTGCTGAAAAAAAATAGATAAATAAATAAACATACATTGATTGATATTCAAAATCCATGAAAATATGGTGACGTCAAAGTATTGTAAACACTTACTGGATTCTGAACTGATGTAGCTCGAGTGTTCTCTTAAAATAGTTCACATCATCTCCAATGACACTTGAACGAGTGGCACAGCTTCCATGCTTATTGAACTCGTGTTCCCAGAATTTCGTATTGTCGCTCCATCCTTTAGCAAGTATCGTGTACCATGTGTTATCTAACACACCCAATATTTTATTTGATAAAATGAACGAAAAAGCAATGTGTTATAGACAAATAAATCCCTTTCTTTCAAGGTTTTATCGAAAACTAAGAACATCTGATGCTTCAAAAATGCTTACTCCGGGAATGGACTCTTTGGATTTTTTGGTTTGGAATTTCCTTCAGCTTCACTGATTATTAGTAATGCCTGAAATATCAAACATACTAATAACCACTTAGGACACATCATTTTTGATTGAAAAACACAATAAGCAAATTATATAAGCTTATTAGTTGTCACTCCATGACAACCTCTTCGAACTAATCCTGTGCGTAAAAATGCTCCTGTGAGATAAAACCGCTATATACATACTTTGTTATCACTTTTCTGTTATTGTTCATGTGTTGAACTTGACATTTTCCTACGGGAATCGCTCCATGTAAGTCAAAAGTCATGGCTACGTGACGAAACGTGACGATGAAATCTTACATTGGAAAATCCATTATTTATTGACTGTTGGAATTCGTCGACTCCAGACAAACCACATCCAACCGGAAAAAATTTAATAATAACCAGTTGAGATGATAGTTTCTGATTGGTAGAATATTCCACACACGTCACGTCTAGCTGTATTTAATCAACGACGAAATTCTAAATGCCGATGTAATGTGTTACCTGATGTGCCGATGATGAGGAAAAATAAGAAGATTGAAGTCTTGGTGTGAACCATGGTTTCCAGCTTGTAAAGAATGATTAAGCGACTGGGGATGATAGCTCTATCCCGGCTCGAATTAAAGTATGGGTCATCTATAAAAAAGTATAAGTTTATCAAACAAACGTAAAAAAATAAATTAGATTACTTTTTACATCATACAATACTTACTTCGAATTTTTCCAAGGTTGGTTCTGTATCGAGATATGCCACATTACATCGGCTGAACTTATGTTCAGAGGATGTTATTAATTTTCCAGGAATTAATAAACCTTGGTGAAGTGGACGACAGACGTGTACGTCCATAGTACCATCCTTTCCAGCGAAAACTCCGTCACTGATTTGTGTTGCAGATGTGAAATCGATCCAGGATGCTGAAACTATTAGAAATACGAATAGGTTAAAGGTGTACTAGGAAGAAGCCACTTCATTGGAAAAAAAAATGATAATCAAATTTAGACTTCTCAGTTCTGATAATAAAATCGCGAACGTAACCAACTCTGAAATTATTTATTAAATTATGAAAATACTAACCTCCAGGTTTTGAAGATAACACTATTTCTCCCTCCTTATGTTCAACGTTTTTACAAGTGCCTGATACGCATGAGTAAGAGGTTGATAGACAATGTGATGGCTTAGAACATTTGGCGTCCAGAAGACCGTAGCATACATTGTCGTATCCGATATATTTTGATCCGCATTCACATTTTCCGTCATGGCACTCAGGAAATACATCATGGGTATCTACAAAAAGTGTCAATTAAAAATAAGTTTGGAATTGGAATTCAGGAAGATATGTCGGATTCTAAAATTACTCACGGGTCATTGTTAATCTTCCGGATCTGTCGATGGATAAGGAACGATGTGGTGTTGCGTAAGCTCTAAATTGTAAAATCACTTAAATTTCAAAAATTAAAAGGTTCAGATTTTGATCAGTGGTGCTATTCAAAACCATCTTGGTGTGTGCCTTAATAATGAAAACAACGCTGCTATAGAATAAAACTACAGTTTAATAATAACTAATCATAATTAAAAATAAATTTATTACATGATAACACTTACACTAAATGGAATAATTACACATGAATGATTTTACAGATAATTCTTTGGAACGAAAATCACATAAAAAAAAAGAAAAAAGAACGATATGTTCTACGATATATTCTACGCGCGTGGCAGCTGATCCAAATACCTAATGTCTGTCTCCAATTTTTCATTAGACCAATATACATTTGGGCAGTCCATCACTCTGAGATGTGTGTCGTAGCAGATATAAAGTTCCGTCATATAGTTTTCTCCAGTGTGCTGAAAAAAAATAGATAAATAAATAAACATACATTGATTGATATTCAAAATCCATGAAAATATGGTGACGTCAAAGTATTGTAAACACTTACTGGATTCTGAACTGATGTAGCTCGAGTGTTCTCTTAAAATAGTTCACATCATCTCCAATGACACTTGAACGAGTGGCACAGCTTCCATGCTTATTGAACTCGTGTTCCCAGAATTTCGTATTGTCGCTCCATCCTTTAGCAAGTATCGTGTACCATGTGTTATCTAACACACCCAATATTTTATTTGATAAAATGAACGAAAAAGCAATGTGTTATAGACAAATAAATCCCTTTCTTTCAAGGTTTTATCGAAAACTAAGAACATCTGATGCTTCAAAAATGCTTACTCCGGGAATGGACTCTTTGGATTTTTTGGTTTGGAATTTCCTTCAGCTTCACTGATTATTAGTAATGCCTGAAATATCAAACATACTAATAACCACTTAGGACACATCATTTTTGATTGAAAAACACAATAAGCAAATTATATAAGCTTATTAGTTGTCACTCCATGACAACCTCTTCGAACTAATCCTGTGCGTAAAAATGCTCCTGTGAGATAAAACCGCTATATACATACTTTATTATCACTTTTCTGTTATTGTTCATGTGTTGAACTTGACATTTTCCTACGGGAATCGCTCCATGTAAGTCAAAAGTCATGGCTACGTGACGAAACGTGACGATGAAATCTTACATTGGAAAATCCATTATTTATTGACTGTTGGAATTCGTCGACTCCAGACAAACCACATCCAACCGGAAAAAATTTAATAATAACCAGTTGAGATGATAGTTTCTGATTGGTAGAATATTCCACACACGTCACGTCTAGCTGTATTTAATCAACGACGAAATTCTAAATGCCGATGTAATGTGTTACCTGATGTGCCGATGATGAGGAAAAATAAGAAGATTGAAGTCTTGGTGTGAACCATGGTTTCCAGCTTGTAAAGAATGATTAAGCGACTGGGGATGATAGCTCTATCCCGGCTCGAATTAAAGTATGGGTCATCTATAAAAAAGTATAAGTTTATCAAACAAACGTAAAAAAATAAATTAGATTACTTTTTACATCATACAATACTTACTTCGAATTTTTCCAAGGTTGGTTCTGTATCGAGATATGCCACATTACATCGGCTGAACTTATGTTCAGAGGATGTTATTAATTTTCCAGGAATTAATAAACCTTGGTGAAGTGGACGACAGACGTGTACGTCCATAGTACCATCCTTTCCAGCGAAAACTCCGTCACTGATTTGTGTTGCAGATGTGAAATCGATCCAGGATGCTGAAACTATTAGAAATACGAATAGGTTAAAGGTGTACTAGGAAGAAGCCACTTCATTGGAAAAAAAAATGATAATCAAATTTAGACTTCTCAGTTCTGATAATAAAATCGCGAACGTAACCAACTCTGAAATTATTTATTAAATTATGAAAATACTAACCTCCAGGTTTTGAAGATAACACTATTTCTCCCTCCTTATGTTCAACGTTTTTACAAGTGCCTGATACGCATGAGTAAGAGGTTGATAGACAATGTGATGGCTTAGAACATTTGGCGTCCAGAAGACCGTAGCATGCATTGTCGTATCCGATATATTTTGATCCGCATTCACATTTTCCGTCATGGCACTCAGGAAATACATCATGGGTATCTACAAAAAGTGTCAATTAAAAATAAGTTTGGAATTGGAATTCAGGAAGATATGTCGGATTCTAAAATTACTCACGGGTCATTGTTAATCTTCCGGATCTGCCGATGGATAAGGAACGATGTGGTGTTGCGTAAGCTGCGACAATGGAATCCGCCACCACTAAAATAAACGAAAATAATAAGACATTAATTTAACCATTTTTTACCCGAAACTTTTAATCCTGGTAATGTTATGGTGTATATTTTTTCAAATAATTATTTGTTCAACAATGGATTTATTTATTTGAGAATATCGATCAGAATAAAAAATATTTCGCGTTTTTTTTTTGTAATTTAAATATGTAACAAGTCTTATTTCATTAAAATAAAATGATATTAAAGTTAGGAGTCACTTAATCATTTTTAAATTTTTTTTTATCAAATATTTTTTTTTTATCAAATAATTTTTTTCAAAAGAAATGGTTTTTGAAAAATTGCATTTTAATTTTTGCACTAATTTATTTCTTTAAAAAATTCTAAAATTTATTAAATATCTGCTACTTTAATGTTCATTAAAATAAATATTCATTTTCTGTAATTAACTTAGTTTCAACCTCAAATCATTGACACATAACAAGACAGATACATTCATAACAATCACAAGTAAGGTTAGGCTTGTAAACATAAGTAATAGAGTGAGCGCGACTACCGACTTTCGGACTTTCTGCCGCCTCGTGTCTCGTTGTCAGTGCATGAATACATTTTTTCGGCTCCCGGTCGTAAAGCGCATGCGCGACTCGACCACGGCATAAATGTCAGGCTTTCTGCAGTGAAATCGCAGCGGGAACCCCGTACTTTCGACCAGCGTAGTAAGAAAATATTTTTAATTAGCTTATGATTGAATGTAAAAAATAAATGTTCGAATATTGTAATAATTAATTTTTAAGAAATTTTCTATGAATTTACTAGGTATAAACTCTAATTATTGTACTGTAAAAAGTTTTGTATGTTAACGAACAAATAAATATATTTTTTAAACTCAATTAACGACTTTACTTTACACCTCGGGGTGGAACTCACGCAAAAAAATAGTTTTCTATACTGCTGATGTGTGAAAAGAGGCTCTAAATTGTAATCACTTAAATTTCAAAAATTAAAAGGTTCAGATTTTGATCAGTGGTGCTATTCAAAACCATCTTGGTGTGTGCCTTAATAATGAAAACAACGCTGCTATAGAATAAAACTACAGTTTAATAATAACTAATCATAATTAAAAATAAATTTATTACATGATAACACTTACACTAAATGGAATAATTACACATGAATGATTTTACAGATAATTCTTTGGAACGAAAATCACATAAAAAAAAAGAAAAAAGAACGATATGTTCTACGATATATTCTACGCGCGTGACAGCTGATCCAAATACCTAATGTCTGTCTCCAATTTTTCATTAGACCAATATACATTTGGGCAGTCCATCACTCTGAGATGTGTGTCGTAGCAGATATAAAGTTCCGTCATATAGTTTTCTCCAGTGTGCTGAAAAAAAAATAGATAAATAAATAAACATACATTGATTGATATTCAAAATCCATGAAAATATGGTGACGTCAAAGTATTGTAAACACTTACTGGATTCTGAACTGATGTAGCTCGAGTGTTCTCTTAAAATAGTTCACATCATCTCCAATGACACTTAAACGAGTGGCACAGCTTCCATGCTTATTGAACTCGTGTTCCCAGAATTTCGTATTGTCGCTCCATCCTTTAGCAAGTATCGTGTACCATGTGTTATCTAACACACCCAATATTTTATGATGGACAAATCGGTTCTTATTCAAAAAAATATCAAATCGCCGACATCCAGGCATTGGGTCTGCTTCTCTCTGAAACATTGTTGGCCAGAGACCGTGAATGATCCATGATGGGCGGATTTTTTCGGCACGCATCTGGTAGCCTGTGAGCAAATGCTTGTACGCTATACCTGGAGACCAAGCTACAGCCAACTTAAAGTAGTCAAAGCAGTGCTCGGCAGGTGCAATAATCTTTGGCGTCGTTCCAGTGTTGTCCACACACTTACTTGGGTGCGCAGCTGACGTCATAATTGCAGTACTTTTAGGAGCTTCTAGACCAATGGGTTCAGCCGCAACACTACCTATTGAAGATATCGATGTTCTACTACCTGAATGATATCCTAAACTTGAGCTGGAAACTGAAGACGATCTGCGAAAGTCTGATCCTTGTTTGTGAGCTCCGAAATCAGTAAGCTTTCGTGCTAGTGCAGGAAAATTATCGTTTGTGAGAGATTGGGGATAACCCATTTGAGAGGTACCAGGCAAAGAGTGCATTGGAGTTTGTGGTGCATGCGAGGCTGATGCTCCTGGATAGTGCGGTCTGATCGAGAGAGCAGTTCCTGAATTATGAGGACTGACCGAGGGTCCGGTGCCTGAATTATGAGGTCTGACCTGGGGTCCAATTCCTAAATAATGAGGTCTGACATGGGGTCCAGTTCCTGAATTGTGAGGATTGACCAAGGATCCAGTGCCTGAATTATGAGGTCTGACCTGGGGTCCAGTGTTTGAATGATGGGGTCAGACTTGGGGTCCAGTTCCTGAAAAATGAGGATTGACTAAAGGACCAGTGCCTGAATTATGAGGTCTGACCTGGGGTCCAGTTCCTGAATTATGAGGTCTGACCTGGGGTCCAGTTCCTGAATGATGAGGTCTGACCTGGGGTCCAGTTCCTGGGAATCGAAGTTTGGACCAATCTAGAGGACCAGAAGCTTGAGGTCTATTCGAGGGTAATGTAGCAGGAGGTTGAGAGTTGGCCCCGGGTCGAACTCTAACTGGTGCATGTTGGACTGGAACTCTATGTGGTTGCGATGGACTCCAAACGTGATTTCCTCCGACATTGGTTCGAGTAGGACTCGCTCTACCAGAATTAGTTCGCCCTGGACTAGTTCCTCTAGTACCAGGACCTGACCTGAAAATGAACAAAAAAGCAATGTGTTATAGAAAAATCTTTTTTCATCGAGGTTTTTTCGAAAACTAAGAACATTTGATGCTTCAAAATTACTTACCCCGGCAGTGGAGACTTGGGATTTTTTGGTTTAACATTCCTTCCAGCTTCACCGATTATCAGTAATGCTTGAAATATCAAACATACTAATAACTGCTTATTACACTTCATTTTGAAAAACGCGATTAACAAACTATATGAGCTTATTATTTGTCACACAAAGACGACCTCTTCGTACCCTATCCTGAGCGTAATAAAGCTCCTGTGACACCATACCGCTTTATATAGATAGATAGATAGATAGATAGATAAACTCTTTATTCATCATCATCATCATCATTAACAGCCTGAAGACGTCCACTGCTGAACATAGGCCCCCAGAGCACGCCACCTTGAGCGGCTGCTCGCCTCCTGCATCCATCGGCTCCCCGCGGCTTTCACCAGGTCGTCGGTCCACCGAGTGGGGGGCCGGCCTACGCTGCGTCTTCCGGTTCGTGGTCGCCACTCGAGAACCTTTCTTCCCCATCGGTTGTCAGTTCTACGAGCGATGTGGCCTGCCCATTGCCACTTCAACTTAATAACTCTAAGAGTCCTGCGGATCTCCTCGTTCCGGAGCTTATCTCGCAGGGAAACACCGAGCATAGCTCGCTCCATAGCTCGCTGCGCGACTTTGAGCTTACTAATGAGGCCAACAGTAAGAGACCATGTCTCAGTTCCATAAGTCATCACTGGCAACACACACTGATTGAAAACTTTCGTTTTCAGGCTCTGCGGTATTTTGGACGAAAAGATAGGACGAAGCTTCCCGAACGCTGCCCAGCCGAGTTGGATTCTTCGCGCCACCTCTTTGTCGAAGCTGGACCTACCTAATTGGACAATCTGTCCTAGGTAGACATACTTGTCGACAACTTCGAGAGTATCGTTCCCAACAATTACCGGTATAGGTGGAACATGAGCATTAGACATGATCTTTGTCTTGTCCATATTCATCTTAAGACCAACCTGCTGGGAGACTCTACTGAGGTCGTTGAGCATGGTGCTAAGGTCCTCGAGCGATTCCGCCATTATGACTATATCATCGGCAAAACGAAGGTTAGTGATGTACTCGCCATTTATGTTGATGCCAGATCTTTTCCACTCCAAGAGCTTGAAAACATCCTCCAATGCGTTTGTGAACAGTTTCGGAGAAATAACGTCTCCCTGTCTCACGCCTCTTTGCAATGGAATTTGTTCCGTACTCTGGTCCTGTAGTCGGACTGACATAGTGGCCTTACTGTACAAACACTTCAAAACTTCGATATACCTATAGTCAATTTGGCATCGCTGCAAGGACTGCAGCACCGCCCAAGTCTCGATTGAATCGAAGGCTTTCAAACGCTAGGCATAACGGCCGATTATACTCTTCGGTCTTCTGTATAATCTGGCGCAGTGTATGGATGTGGTCTATGGTGCTAAAGCCTTTTCGGAAACCGGCTTGTTCGGGAGGCTGGAATTCATCAAACCTGCGTGCGAGACGATTCGTAATGACTCTCGAAAACAGCTTATACACATGACTCAAGAGCGAGATGGGCCTATAGTTCTTCAATAAGGTGTTATCGCCTTTTTTGAAGAAGAGCACCACCACGCTCTTGTGCCATGCCTCTGGCGTTGTACCTTCAAGGATGACAGAATTAAATAACTTCTGGAGGACTAAAAGTACCGGTCTACCACCCGCTCTCAGAAGTTCGGTCGTAATTCCATCTTCACCTGGTGCCTTGTTGTTTTTAAGCTGTTTGAGGGCCATTCTAATCTCGTACAGGTTGACGTCCGGGATATCTTCGGTATAGTGTCGGACTAACTTGGCTCTGATGTCCTGAGCTGTGTTAGTAGCGGGCTTACGTGTCGAGGTGTATAACTGTCCATAGAAGTTCTCGATCTCTCTCAGAATCTCAGGCTTGGATGAAATGACGCTACCATTTTCGGTCTTCAGTTTTGTCATTTGGTGTTACCCAATAGACGAATCCTTTGCGAACACTTTAGAGCCTTGGTTCCACTCAATTGCGGCCTCAATACGTGAAGTACTAAGAGCACGCAAGTCGTGTCGCAAGGAACTCCAGATTCGTCTATTGAGTTCACCGTAGGCTGACATATCAACTGAAGACTGCAGCTTCATTTCGCTCCGGTCAGCCATTAGCTCAAGAGTTTTTTCTGAGAGCTTTTGAGTCTTATTTCGGCGTTGGGTCTTAAAGAATTTCGATCCAACAGTTTGGACAGTTTCCACCAACCCGTCGTTTAGCTCGTCCACTGTGTTACAGTCGGCTAGGCACTGGAAGCGATTTTGGAGTTCCAGCTGAAAGCCTTCGGGGTTTTGGATTTGGACAGGATTTGGACGGAGCGTAGACTTCACCAGACGTGACCTTTCGAGCTTAACATTGATATTCAATGTGCCTCTAACAATACGGTGATCGCTACCGGTTTTCACCTTGCTGATCACAGAGACATCATCGAATATGTGCTTCTTGGTCGTCATGATGAAGTCTATCTCATTTTTAGTGGAACCGTCGGGACTTATCCACGTCCACTTCCTGGATGGCCGCTTCTCGTAGAAGGAGTTCATCATAAAGAGTTCCTCCTTCTCCATGAAGTCAGCCAGCCTCTGTCCTCGAGGGTTCCGCTGCCCGTATCCAAATGGCCCCACTCTCAGCTCATCGCTATTCCTTGTGCCCAACTTCGCATTGAAGTCTCCCATCACAACGGTGAAGTATGTTTCGGAAGTATGCATGGCTTCGGATATGTCCTCATACATAGCTTCTACTTCATCGTCTGAGTGTGCCGACGTCGGCGCGTATACCTGTATAACCTTCAACGAATACCGTTTGGTTATTCGGAGTACCAGGTACGCTACCCTGGCCGACACACTGTCGACTTTGACCACGTTGTTGACGAGAGACTTGCGGACGAGAAACCCGACACCTCCTTGGGAGAGTTGGTCTCCCTCCCGGTAGAAGAATAAGTTACCGGAATTTAGGATTATCGTGTCCTGTCCCTGTCTTCGGACTTCTGACAATCCCATTACATCCCAGCGTAACTTACCCATCTCCGCCTCTAGCTCGACCATCCTTTCGTCAGCCTTCAGTGTGCGCACGTTATGTGTTGCCAGGGCCAGGGGTCGTCGTTGGGGTTGGTAGCCGGGCGTCTGCCGGGGATTCTTCGCACCCCTTGCCCTGCCGTTACCGTGGCCGCTACCGTAGCCACGGAATAGCAGAGCTGCCGGGGACTGGGGGCCGTTTTCATTTGTGCTTGTCATTAGAGGGGGGGGTTTGCCATAATCACCACGCTTGGCAGGCGGCTTGGTGATCGCAGTAGGTGAAGATTGATTGCCACCAAGACCGAGGGGAACGCTGCGACCCATTCCCTGGATATTCCCTTAGCCGCCTTCTACGGCACCCACGGGAAGAGATGGGGTGGTCCTATTCGTAACCGGGACCACACGGCTAAACTCTTTATTGAAACACACAAATCATTAAAAACTAAGTGAACAAAATAACAAACAAAAGTGTAACAATGGGCGGTCTTATCGCTCAAAGCGATCTCTTCCAGACAACCTTGCACGGAAAGGAATAACGTAAAAATATATGGACGGTGGTTTCCCCAAAAAGGTATTCATAAACGTACATACTATACATATAATATACAATAAACATCATAATAAAAACTACATAAACGTAATACATACTTATTCATAATAGACATACCTACTATATACTTATATCAAAGAAAATAAATAAATATCATATTTCTAAATTGTTTAGATAATTATAGGATTAAAACGAGCTAAGTAGATAATAGTATCTGATAGCTAGAGCGAAAGATAGAACTGTTTAACACGATCTTTAAAAATGTTCAACGAAGGTGCTTGCTTAATGTCTATGGGTAAGGCATTCCATAATCTAACAGCCTCCACAGTAAATGAGCAATCACAAAACTTTGTGGAGTGTACCGGCCATGTTTAGCATCAGGTTCTCCGATGATCTCAAAGAACGTGAGTGGCAGGTGTGAAGGAAATTAAACCGTTCCTGAAGGTAGCGCGGGGAAGAAGGATTGAACAGAACACTGTAGAGAAGAGATAGTATATGAGCATTCCGGCGACGGCGAATCGGGAGCCACTTGAGCTTAGTACGAAAATCAGAAACATGGTCATATTTGCGCAAGCCAAATATAAATCTAATGCATACGTTTTGGAGACGCTCAAGCTTATTTAGCTGGTCTTCCCTAAGGTCAAGATAGCAGGCGTCAGCATAATCAAGGATCGGGAGTAAGAGAAATTGTGCAAGCGCAATCTTAGTGGTAGTAGGAAGAAAGTTTCGTAGCCTGCGCAACGAAGCAGTCGAAGCAGATATTTTGCGGCTAGTAACGGCAATCTGAGGGTCCCAGGTTAAGGACCGGTCCACAGTTATACCGAGATTTTTGACGGTATCACTGAAAGGCATGGTGACACCGTCAAACACTACTTTCGGAATTAAGTCCCAATCAATTTTGCAAGTAGTCCGGGAACTACCTACAACAATAACCTGTGTTTTCACAAAAATTATATTATCACTGGAGTAAATAGTTTTCATACTAGAAAATTCTAAAACACAAATATTTGATAATATTGGAACTTACCTGATGTGCCGATGAAGAGGAAAAATAAGAAGATTGGAGTCTTGGTGTGAACCATGGTTTCCAGCTTGTAAAGAATGATTAAGCGACTGGGGATGATAGCTCTATCCCGGCTCGAATTAAAGTATGGGTCATCTATAAAAAAGTATAAGTTTATCAAACAAACGTAAAAAAATAAATTAGATTACTTTTTACATCATACAATACTTACTTCGAATTTTTCCAAGGTTGGTTCTGTATCGAGATATGCCACATTACATCGGCTGAACTTATGTTCAGAGGATGTTATTAATTTTCCAGGAATTAATAAACCTTGGTGAAGTGGACGACAGACGTGTACGTCCATAGTACCATCCTTTCCAGCGAAAACTCCGTCACTGATTTGTGTTCCAGATGTGAAATCGATCCAGGATGCTGAAACTATTAGAAATACGAATAGGTTAAAGGTGTACTAGGAAGAAGCCACTTCATTTGAAAAAGAAAACAAGAAAACTTTGGGCCAGGTATATTATTTTAACCGAACCAAAGGTTTAACTGGTTTTATTTTCTTCACATCTCTCATATTCGGTAAGTAGGTCCTTATTGCCCAAAGCCCAAATGGGGCTTGCAGGTAACGCGCTCTAGGGTAATAATGTAGCTAGAAAAGCCCTAGGGCGGTAAGTAATTGAAAAAAAACTCTTCACTCATTCAAAAAGTTCGCGTACATCTAACCATCATACTGGCAATAGACATCATGCATTCAGCCCAATGACAAAAGAGATCGCTTCGCTATTCAGCCTTGTCTTCGTACGAGTATAAGGCTGCGTCCCCAGTAGGCAAACTGTTAGCGGCTGACTGAGTGAGCCGCAAGTTTGCAGCGAACTGAAATTTGAGTTAGCTGCAGACTCAAATCAATTTTCGTGCGTCGCAAGCAAACTGTTAAGAGTTATCCGCTTATTTAGCCGACCGACTGAATTATCACTTTACTTTTGTTGTACGAAGGGAGTGGTTGTGTTGGTCACGATGGATAATTTTGAAGTAATTGGTATCTTAGAAGCGCTGACAGAGGATAAAAGGAAGCACTGGGTTCACCCATTATACAAGAAAAGGTTGAGCATTGGACAATTTCACACTCGTTACCCAGAACTAAGGAAACATCCAGAAAATTTTTACGACTATTTCAATATGACTTCTCATACATTTCATGAATTGTTGAAATCTATAACCCAGTACATAGCTAAAAATAATATCACAAGAGATACATTATGTCCCGAAGAACGGCTTACTATAACTTTGAGGTAAGTAAATAATTAAAGCTTTAGGATTTTAAAAAAATATGTTATATTTATTTTAATACAAAGTCACTTTCGCATTTATAGTTTTTAATTTAACAATCACTTTTCAAAATTACTGTATTATTAAATTGAATTAGGAACAAATATGGTAACATTAAGTTGGTAACCAGTCATTCCTCATCTTCAATGTGGTTTGAATCGCCTCGCAATATTGCTTCTATGTCTTCTACTTCCGCTGAAGAACCTGTAGAGCTATGTGATGGACTGTTTCGAGGGTAGTTTTGCACATTTGGTGTACTGCTGCTTCCACTCGCATAGCCATACTGATGTGGGTTCTGGTAGGCATTCGTCCATCCAGTTTGCATCATACCACCGTCATAATTATTATGTACACTATATTTTATATTTTTAATATTTTTCATCACTTCGAACCGAAATTCAAAATTCTGTGTTGGGGACATTGTCTTCATTTCCGGTAAAATATTTAGTAGAAAGTTCATATCTGGATCGTTTTCTCTTTTTTTTTCCATCGAGTTAATTAGTGCTTCTTGAAACACAGTCATCTTTTTTGGTCTACTGACATTAACTACCGAGTCAGTAGAATCATTTTCATTTAAAATAGCGCTACTGTCGCTAGACGTCTCGGCGCTAATATTGCCAGATGTCTGGTTGCTAGCTCTAGAAACATTTAAAAAGTGTAACATGTCCAAGTATGGTGTCTTGCGTTTTTTTGTTGCCCCACTTCCGCTTTTGACTAAGGAATCCTTATTTTTTTCTTTGGTGTGATAGTCGCGCAAACCCTTCCATTTTTTTTGTAGGTCTTTTACTGAAACAGAAATAATCGGTAGTTCAATATTCTTTCCAGATTCCTGTCAAGTGGACTAAGTTACAGAAAAATTGCACAAGAGTTTCTTGTTGGAAAATCGACGGTATCGAAAATAATAAGTGAAAATGCATGCATTATATGGGATATTTTACAGCCACAGGAAATGCCGGAACCTTCTGAAGAATTGTGGCTAGAAATAGCAAAACGATATTATAAAAAAACCAACTATCCTAATTGTATAGGATCTATCGATGGCAAGCATATCCGTATTAGAAAACCACCAAAAAGTGGGTCTAACTATTTTAATCATAAGAAGTTCTTCTCAATTGTTCTGTTAGCCGTAGCAGATGCAAACTGTTCTTTTATAGCTATTGATGTAGGTGCTTGCGGACGAAATGCTGACAGTAATATATTTAAAGAAAGCGGTTTTGGCAAAAAATTGGCGTGTGGGCTCTGAAGATTCCTAACTCAACTAAATTGCCTAATTCAAATGGATTGCCCCAACCTTTCGTGTTTCTTGGAGATGAGGCATTTGGATTACAAAAGCATATCTTGAGGCCTTTTCCTAATAAATGTTTAAATAAGGAAGAGCGAATTTACAATTATCGTCATAGTCGAGCTAGGAGATGCGTGGAATGTGCATTCGGCATCCTAACAAGCAAATGGTGAGTTCTGCATACACCGATCGCTACTAATGTGAATACAACCATCGCTATCGTAAAAGCTGTTTGTATTTTACATAATTTTGTCATAGCAAGAGAACAAGCACAATATGCACATATTTCGCGACGTACCTCAATAACTCTTACAAGTTCAAGGAGCCAAATTATTACTGTATCAAATTCTGGAAAAATAACAAGAGAAAACTTTAAAAACTATTTTCTTAACGAAGGAAAGCTACCCTGGCAAGAGAAATATTTGTAAGTTGTAGCTACAGGAAGAAATAGTGTAATGGAGTGTGTAAAGCCGTAAATACTATGTAAATTATGATTGTTGAATAAATAATAAATTCATTGGAATGGAACTTACTTCATTTTTATTTAGTGTTTTCTTCTAAGTTTTGCCAATCATCGTATATAATATCAGCGACTGCATTCCAGATGCTTGAATACTCTGTTGCTGTATTCTTCACTCGACATGTTCCATATGCATGGTCTATTCTGTATTTCACTAATGAACCTTTCCGTATCAAAGGACATCTTGGATTTTCAGTGATGTGTGTGTGCGTTGAGATTAGTTAGGTGCGATGCAAAAAAACACGTCCTAACACGATGATAGCTTTTTTCCAACTATCCGAATAATCAGTTTGCGGCAAACTGAGTCACTACGCCCGGCGAACAACCAATCGCCGCCGCCGACTGGAACCGGTTTTGGTGGGAGTCGGCCGCTCACTAAGATAGTCGGCGCGCGTAACGCTGCAAACTGCGTACAATGAGCGCAAAACTAGCAAACTGTGAACACTCCATTTGAAATATACGGAAGGGCGTACTAAACCGATACGCCGCTAACTCAGTCACACACAGCTAACAGCGGCTAACAGTTTGCCTACTGGGGACGCAGCCTTAATTATCTATTTGCGCATCTCTCAAAACCTTTTTCACTAGTTCTAGTCTTGCCTGGTAGTGGTGGTGCTGGTGAATTCTGCGAATAAAATATTAATATAACGAAGTATCGCTTAAAATGTTCAAACTAATAAAATACTTTTTATAGTGATAGACTGTATGAAAAGCACACATGGTAAGCCACATACCTACTTACATAATTAGGGATTACTCTTGAGTGAGATACTATGCTCTCATTTTGAATATCTCTCAAAACCAGATCGGCCGCGCCACTAGCATTTTTTTTTATTGTTGGACCTTTTGATAATGGTACAGACAATAGATATTATTTATTCTCGTCTATGTAGTAGTTACCCACATCCACACACATCGCTCGTAGAACTGACAACCGATGAGGAAGAAAGGTTCTCGAGTGGCGACCACGAACCGGAAGACGCAGCGTAGGTCGGTCCCCCACTCGGTGGACCGACGACCTAGTGAAAGCCGCGGGGAGCCGATGGATGCAGGAGGCGAGCAGCCGCTCAAGGTGGCGCGCTCTGGGGGAGGCCTATGCTCAGCAGTGGACGTCTTCAGGCTGATGATGATGATGATGCAGTAGTTAAAATAACGTTAGGTCTGCTTACTGCATAGTATTAGAGTGGCTCCGCTAACCAAAGCGATAGTAGCGGATAAAGCGTATATATATTGGGTATAAAAAAATAAAATAAAAATAAAAATTTATTCAAAAATTACAGTAAGTGCAATACAACAGGTATAATCGGCCTTATAAATATTATACAAATCTTACATTGATAGGTGCCTGCACTAGGATATACCTGTATCACAGGCGGCATGAGTGCTAACAAATTATTGTAATGACTGTGGTAAAAACAGAATTATTAACAATATTTAAGATAAATAATAAAAACTTAACAGTTGAATTACAAAAGGATATACTTATTATTACTTTACATTATATCGTACCTACTACCTATAGCTTTATTAACCATACCTAATTAATGTACTTATACTTACTTGTCAATATTTAATAATAGTTCAGTCTCATCATAGGACAGATAATGTAGGTGCTGAGACACAACTACTTTAGCACTAAAATAATTAGAGCCATAAATCGATAAACTCTTATTTAGTCTATTGTAAAGAAAAGGACCTAGAAAAGCAAAAAAATCGGTTCGTAAAAACAAACTTTGACACAGAAAGTGAGGTACATACAATATCTTTCCGTCTCTTAGTGTTAGTAAGGTCAGCATTATGTGTTAAAGTGGAATGCTGTTTTAGTACAGTGTGCATTATGAAAAGTTGGCGGACTGTTAGCACATTACAACCTTCATACAATTGGCGTGTAGGAAAAAGGAAAGGTCTGGAAGTGGCTACTTTCAGGATAGCTCTTTGTGCTCGTTCAATAGTTATCATTACGGTTTTCGGTGCACCACCCCAAGATGTAATGCAGTATTGAATGATAGATTGACACAAAACTTGATTGACTTGTCTTATAAGTTTTTTATCCGCAATATAGCGCAGTTGCTAGCGTGGAAATGTGTTTTTTGAAAGAAAGGATGTCGTCAATTATAATGCCAAGATATTTAATGGAATTAGGTTTATCAATGAGCGGACAAGTGCACGCGTCAGGCAGGGTGTTGTCACAGGAGTGTACACATAATTGATAATTGTTAGAAAGTGTCTGGATTTTACGCATGCTAAAGTTCATAAATTTCGTCTTATCAGCATTTAGTGTTAGTAGGTTACACTTAAGCCAGTTATTTACTACATTAAAACCTCGTTGAGCGTAATTGTGTACGTCTGTGCTGGAGTCAGCAGAGAAAATTAGAGCGGTATCATCAGCATATGAAATTATTTTGCCATGGTCTAAATTTAAGTTACATAGATCATTTATGTATACCAGGAAAAGGGTAGGTCCAAGGATGCTTCCTTGTGGAATTCCAAAAGGTGGAATTTTCATGTCAGCACTGGTGACATTGCCTATTTTGACACATCATTGAAACCGATCCTAAAGATAGTCTTCAAAAAGTTTCAACTGCACGCCTCTAATTCCTAGTGCGTCTAGTTTATTGAGAAGGATAGGAATGGAAATTGTGTCAAAAGCTTTGGCCAGATCGAAAAAATCCCTGTTATTCGTTTACCTTTCCCAAGTTCCTCCGTAACATAGTTGGTTAAATGATGAACCGCGTCTGCTGTAGACAACTTAGATCTAAAACCAAATTGCCAGGGGGAGAAGAGGGCATTATTTTCTAAAAACGTTACTAATCTGTTGTTAATTATTTTTTCCAAAACTTTAGAGAGTGATGGTAATAACGAGATAGGTCTGTAATTTGTGACCAGGTCCTTTCTTCCAGATTTATGAATAGGGATGACTACAGCTTTTTTAAGAGATTTCGGAAAAATCCCATCACAAAGACATCTGAAAGATGTGCGTTAAAGGAGGGACAAGAATATATTTAAATCTTTTCAGGAAATCATTGCTGATATTATTCCACCCGGCTGCTCGGTTATTTTTCAAACTAGAAATAACCCTTTCCACTTCCGTTTTATCTAGGTCTAACATAGCAAACGACTTACCGCTTTGCAGCTTAGTCAAGATTAGTGGCGAGTAATCATTTCTAATTGGAATTTTTCCAGCTAGGCTTTTCCCGACATTTACAAAAAAGGAATTTGCGTTATCAGCGGAGGTAAGCGGGGAAGGGTGGGCATGCAATATACTCGAATCTGATTTTTGCTGCATTGTCGTAAAAGTAACATTTTTAATGACTTTCGATAGCTGTTTGCTATTAGTTCACGCTTCATGCAGCTGTTGTTTGTCATACTCAATTTTTATTATTTTAATAGATTGTTGCAGTAATTCCTGTATCTCTTATAAGATAATTGTAAAAAAGAATTATCAAGACGTTGCTTAGCTCTCTTATGTAATTTATCTCTGTGTCGTATACATCTTATAAGACCCGGGGTAATCCAGGGTTTTATAGGAGCATTTTTCTTACTAACTATAATATAGTTGTGTTACGTAGTATTGCTTCTTGCAGTTTGTTAATTAAATATGATAAAGCGATATTTCCGTCAACAGTATTGTAGACTAGATTAAAGTCAATGTTGCATAAATCACGTTCGAGGTTAATCATGTTTGTTTTGGATTTTTGCTGTAGGCGAGTAATGTGCTTAGATAGCGACAAATCGAGGGTTAGTAGGACAGCGCAGTGGTCTGTTATTGTTGAGTTAGTTACAAGCGTTAAACACGGAAGTCTGGCCTTAAGCATGACGTGATCCAGACAAGAGCCACTTTGGTGTGTTGCTAATGTGTGGGAAGGAAAAAGTCCATGGTAGGCGCATAGATTAAGGTAATCCTGGGTCCCTGGACTTAAATCGCTAGTTTCCGAGTTAATGTTTATATTAATATCACCAGTTAAAATTATATTTCTAAAGGAGGAAAGGCCTTGAAATATCGTATTGAGACTATTTTGAAATATGTCAAATTGCTTAAAAGAAGGCGAACTATATATAGCAATAATTGCAACATCAACACCAATTTTTAACGACCAAGCAATTGCACTCATGAACATTAGGTTCTTCGACTGTCAGAAGAAGGGAGTTTTTTGTATATACTACGACACCATCGTTCTGGTTGAACGATGTAGAACTGTAGAAACTAATACACCCCGGTAATACAGGGAGAGCCCCCTCTCGATTTGAAAGCCAACATTCAGTAAGAACGTTTGCGTCACACTCGATATCTAACCTATATAAGAAAACATTAAGACTATCAATAATCTTATAGATACTACGGATGTTCTGGTTTAGTACTGTTAAAGAGCTTTTATAACTGTAAACTTTACAGTTATAAAAGCCCTTTAACAGTACTTTTACAGTACACTGAAAACTGCAAACAATATCTTTCAGTGTCACATATTTTTGAGTCGTAAATATAAGTATTGTCTAATTCATTAATTAAATCATCGGCCATAAGATAAGTATATATTACGCGCTAGTTAAGGCTAGAAACAACTAGGAATATAACGGCACTCTAGGTGCCCTCGTAATTGATTGAGTTAATGTACCTTTTTTAGCCATTAATTTTGCTGGACACTCAGATGAACTAAAAATGATCATGATATTAAGTTTAATATAAATTATTTCTTTTTGTCCGGGTAAAAAGCTCCTTCATCAACGAATTTGCCTCTCACTAATTTGACAAACTGATGCAGTTGCATCAGTTCAACGTCATCGGCATCTGCTTGATATTTTAGTGCAAGTACGGCTTTTTCCCACCGAACCCTGGGATCTACGTTCTTTATGTCATTGGTATTGTAAATTTTTAACTCTATGTAAGTGTCACCAGCTAGTCGACAGGAACAGCGAAGAGTTCCGTCGGCAACGCGCCTCGACGGCGAAGACGGGAGCGTGTTGATGTTCTTATGATGCAGCTGATCAAATTCGTCCTCACTGTCCGATGCCATTGCCCATTTGTTCACAGGTAGCCCTTGAGCTGCAGCAACAGCAGTGGTGGATGCTTTTTTCTTAGCCTTTGACTTTTTGACACTGAAAATATTTGAAAAGAATGGTGTAAGGATTTTGCTATATAAATAGAAATATTAATACTTACCTACTTAAGTTTAATTATGTTTCAATTTCAGGGAAGGTATTATTTGCAAGTTTATTTTTATTGAAATACTAGCTTTTGCCCGCGGCTTCGCACGCATGTATTATGTTATTTCTACGTTTAGGTAGTCTAATAATAGCTTAGTTCATGCATTTTCTCTATACCAAATCACAAAATCCACAAAACTTTTTCGAAGCTCAGCACGTATTAGCAGATTAGGTAGCACACGTGTAAAAATGTTGTTTAGGTTGTAGGTAGGTATGGCTTTTCACGTGTCATCAGATCACCTACACATTGATAAAATAGTCAGTTAGAAACTGCAAATCATATGTATGTACCTACTTAGACCTACCTTATACTTAGCCGTTAGTTTTTTTAAATATACGGTAGATCTAGGCATCTAACGAATAAAAGTTCTATGGTATACCTACATACCAGTGATACTTTCGATCTTTTCCTTGTCATTTTCACTTCAACAGATTGTTCTTGTGTTTTCACCATAAATACCGTTCAAGTCTTGATAAGAGGTTCCAGTAAATTTTGTTTAGGTAGTAAGTATACCTACTTAAATACTTACCTATTATTTAGGCAGTTTAGAAAAATACAAAACAAACACACATTGGTCAGTTTTTCACATCCGCGCGCTTTTCGTTCCAAAGAGTATCTTTGTTGCATTCACCACATATTTTTTTTTAGTTTCATAAGTTTGACTCCATACGAATTGAGTATTTAGCCAGTGTCAATAATAAGATTATATAATACTTACTTTACAGCTGGAGTATTGCATTAACCTAAACGATGCGTACTTAATTAGTTTTGTTAATACTAATTAGAAATCACAAGTATTTACGTACGCCACTGTAAAAAGAGTTGACATTTATAGTATGTCCGGTATTTACCACGTTGTCTCATTCCCACTGCACTTTCAACATAGTGGTGGGAGTGAGAAAATAACATGTGTACAAAGCTCTAATCAGATTCACTTTTGCTAAGAATGTTCCATTTTTAGGGTTCCGTAACAGTTTTAAAATAAAGGAACCCTTATAGGTAACTGTACTTACCTAATAATATTAATAATATGACATTGATAATACTGTTTTTTTATTATTTGTTTTTATATTGTATACATTAAATGACTTTTTTTTAAATATTTTATTTGTAACGCCTTAGACGCTTTTTTGTACTGTTATGTTACAAACTATAAAATAAAATGAATTTGAATTTGAATATGAATTTGAGGTAAGATCACTTTGTTGTCCGTCTGTTTGTCTTTCTAAATATCTGTCGAGACCATTACTTCTTTTAGGAATAACGGAAAGAATTAAGCTGAAATTGATATATATGATCAATTAATTCAAATACGGCTATCAACATCATCATCATCATCATCATAATCATCATCATTAACAACAACGTCCTGAAGACGTCCACTTTCAAAGACCTTTCTTCTTCTTGCCAAATTCTAATAAACTTTACAACTTGTCCGTAGAGCCAAGAAATTACCACCAAAAAAGAAAAAAGAAGTTTAATTTCTGATTGCATAAATACACCCAAAAATATAATTAACCTTCTTGGAGCAACCGAGTAACCAATAATTTTTACTCTAACCTGTGGTTTGTCCCAAATAGAATATAACTGCTTAGTTTGTTCATTGAAAAGCCCACAGACCTAAAATATTTTAACTATTGAAACTCATTTACTTACGTGAAAGAAGAAGAAGAAATCAAAATCGAACGTTACACGGCCATGTTGCTAATTCGAGGATCTTACCATAAAGTATAATTATACTTACCTATATCTAAGTACCCTTAGAGTATAGACTAAAAGCATAGAGAGCTTCATTATCTGTCGACTGACATTTGCAATATATTTAACAATTATTTTATCAATTTGACATCAATTCAACATGATAATCCAAATAATAAAGTTAATTTAAAATTCAAAAATCCACATTCAATGTTTATGTATCCTACGGATCCATATGAAATTTATAAAATCATCATGTCTCTAAACAATAGCAAAAGCAGCGGGTACGATGATATATCAACAAAGTTGTTGAAGTTTTGTGCCCATTTCATATGTAAGCCAATCGCGCACATAGTGAACCTATCGTTTGTGGAAGGTGTTTTCCCAGACGAACTTAAATTTTCTATTTTTAAACCAATATTTAAAGCAGGTGATAAATTGGATATAAATAATTACCGGCCTATAGCTATTATTCCTATATTGTCAAAAATTTTTGAAAAAACAGCACATCTACGATTTAGTAACTTTTTAAATAAGTATGATGTACTCAAGAATGAGCAGTTCGGGTTTCGGAAAGGAAGCTCAACTGCACTTGCATGTTTCAATTTAATCAAAGAGGTGACAGAAAGCATTAATTGTGGATCGTCAGTAGTATCTCTTTTTCTCGATTTGAAAAGGGCGTTTGATTTTGTGAACCATACCAAGCTCTTAGGAAAACTTGATTGGTACGGAGTGAGGGAAGAAGCTTTAGAATGGTTGGCTAGCTATTTGCGGAATAGGAAGCAATGTACCGAAATAACTAAAATAGTCAAAGATAGGAACAATTTCTCCAAACATAAGTTCAGGTCAGGACCACTTATAAATAGCAAAGGAGTGCCACAAGGCAGTATCTTAGGTCCTTTACTTTTTCTTATTTACATTAACGATCTTCCAGAATACACTAGACACAAATGCATACTTTTCGCTGATGACACTACTGTAATTATAAAATGTGACAAGAAAGATGCTCCTCAGACGATTGTGGACGAAGCATTAGCGGATATAATTAGTTGGACAGAAAATAATAATTTAAATATTAATCTAAATAAAACTAAAATAATTCAATTTTCCTCTTATAATAACTATAAACATTCCATTGACATTACATATGGAAATCAAAAGGTAGAGGAAGTGGAAACATATAAGTTTTTGGGTATTCATCTAGACAGGCACTTGAATTGGAAACTACATGTCAATGAAGTCTGTCTAAAACTTGGCCGCTTTGTTTTTGCTCTAAAAAGACTGAGGCAGACGGTCTCTAAAGAAGCAGCGTTAACTGCATACCACGGATATGTGTCTTCGGTACTAAGCTATGGTCTTATGTTGTGGGGAAACTCAGTTGAGTCTCACAGAGCTTTCAAGATACAAAAAAGGTGCGTGAGGGCTATAAGTAAGGCTTGGTATTTGGACAGCTGCAAGCCACTATTTAGACGTTGTAATATTCTACCACTTCCATGTATGTATATTAGGGACTTGTGTATGTTTGCTAAAAATCACCCACAATATTTTATTATGCGAAATGAAATTATGCCTAGACAGAAGCGCTCTAAGTTCATCTACTTTATCAACCTCCCTATCATAAAGACATTTATAAGAAGAACGTAGTTAATATGAGTATATTAGCGTATAATAAGTTACCGGATAATATTAAGATACTGCAGGGAAACATATTTAAAAGAAGTTTGTATAGTTGGCTGATCGACAATTGTTTTTACAACATGCAAGAATTTTTGAACTTTAAGTAGGTAATAAATTATGACATTGATAATATTAAGTAAAATAAATGACGTGTAATAATAATAATAATAGCAATTTGTAATATAATTAATATATAATTAATATATAATTAATATAACTTCATATAAATATTTGCACGCCTGCTTGCGGGCTGTGTACAGTGACTGTGACATTACCTGTAATCTAAAATGTAATTTGTATGTGTGTATCCTAGCAAATAAACGATTGATTATGATTATGATTATGTCAAGCGTACCACTTTTTTGGACACTTTTTATAAGAAGTGGACACTTTGATGTGAATGAGTCTGACAGATTTGTATAGAAAAACCTTAGAGTATAGACTAAAAGCAAAGAGGGATCATCAAAACGATAGTATATTTGTACTGCTCACACGTATCGCTACGTCAGTGGCGAAGGAAAGAAACAAACATATAGTAATTAGCTACACTTGCGAAATTTCACCGTACCATTTTTTCGACTCGAGTCAACTGTTTTTTCTGTTTGACTTTTAATAAAAAAAAAGATCTACTTTCACACTATTAATATTTGTTGGTATATGTATCTATTTCACTTCTAAAATGCTAAACAAACCTGAAAAAATATATATAGGAAACCTATAAAATGTTTTGATTCTCTTAGAGTAGCGGTACTAATATTACTCATTGGTCATATCCATTCACAGAGTCTTTTTCTTTAATCTTTGCCTCCAGATAAACATGTGGCACAGAGTGTAGTCGATTGTTTTTTTTTCTAATCTGTGACAATATGTGGTAACTTACAACCACAGCTTACAACTTACCGTTATGGCGGAAACAGTAGCCAACTTAAAAAAAAACTTACCTAAAACCATTACCTAAAAACCTAACTTAGTAACGTACCTAAAACCTTCCCATTCATTCAATAACGCATTTAAAAATATTGATAGACAGAGAATTTTTATTATATTTTTAAGATATTTTTTCTCTATGGGAGTCCCATCTCTTCAGTGTAAGCGGTTATTTTCTCTATGCTTACTATAAGTAACCAAAAAAAAAAACCATCAAGCGGCCATGTTGTTTAAAACTCCGATTCGTTCCGTAATGAAATTTTAATAATTGTCATCAAATTTTTTAAACGATATTTCAATTTTAATATATCCTATGTTAAGCGCCGGTTATTTCTAAGCATATTAGTAAAAACCGCATGAAAATCCATTCAGTATTTTAGGAGTTCAGTCATAACAAACAAACAAACAAACAAACAAATAAACAAACAAACAAACAGACAAAGTGTTTAAAAAGTGGCTTAACGTGATCAGCGGCAAATTTTAAGCCAACCTGTGTAATTTTTTTGTTGATATCTTGCAATTACAGACTTTTTTATCTCTACAGTTTTATTATATGTATAGATATAGATTACATAGAACGTTACATAGAACATTTAGCTGAATGGCGGTATTAAAAAGAAATAAATATTCAAAAATTATGTTTTGATTTAGAAAATAAATTAACAAATTAGTATAAAATATAAAGAACTTATAATATTGCTATATTTTTCCCTTACAAGTACAGGTAACTATAAAAAACGAGATGAAATATTTAAAATATTATCTGTTGATTTAAAATTACTTACAGTACACAGATAAACACGTAAGTATCAGCACAATTAGCAAGAGATTTCTTCAAAAGCTTTACAATAGAACATTATTATCACTCATTATTTAAATAGATAACAGCAATGATTAGGTAGGTACCTATAAGATTGTAATTTTAAATTTATGGTACCTTTTTTAAAGTATAGATAATAGGCTTAATGGTAACATTACACAATACATTTGAAATTTGAATTTGGAAAATTTGTAAGTTATTTTCAGTTGTACGTACCTAGTGCTGGATCCTTCGTCTTCTGAGAAAAACCCAAGAGAATCTTCCAACACCTTCTTGCTACGGTTGTTTTTATTATAACAGTCAGAGCCCGACCTGTAAATAATTATATTTATAATTATATACCTAATGGGATACTTATTTTTTACACCATATAGAAATGAATGAAGAAAACATTAATTTAAAGGGTGTCGCAATAACTACTTTTTAGTATTGTGATTTAACTTTTGCAACAATGAGATAGGGTAGGTGTATTTATAATTTAGGGATAGTCTATAAATAGATGGATGGAAAATTATTAAAAACCTATAGATATTAATTCTTTGAACAGTAAAACACATAATTAGATGTACCCATGTAAATATAACGGGAGTTATTTTTACATAAGATATGATGTATTAAATTAATGCAAACTTACGAACATGATTTAAATGAAGATTTGTAGAGGTATCTCAGCAGCAAAATTCGGTGATGTTGCAACTCACAATATACTTCACAAAATGAAATAAAATTCCATTACAACACTGGCTCACATAATTAAGTACATTGCCATTTCGCAACAACAATTGTATCCGATTGCGTTGACGTAGGTATAGGTTCGATATAGGTTCGGTTATGGTCGAGCTAGAGGCGGAGATGGGTAAGTTACGCTGGGATGTAATGGGATTGTCAGAAGTCCGCAGACAGGGACAGGACACGATAATCCTAAATTCCGGTAACTTATTCTTCTACCGGGAGGGAGACCAACTCTCCCAAGGAGGTGTCGGGTTTCTCGTCCGCAAGTCTCTCGTCAACAACGTGGTCAAAGTCGACAGTGTGTCGGCCAGGGTAGCGTATCTGGTACTCCGAATAACCAAACGGTATTCGTTGAAGGTTATACAGGTATACGCGCCGACGTCGGCACACTCAGACGATGAAGTAGAAGCTATGTATGAGGACATATCCGAAGCCATGCATACTTCCGAAACATACTTCACCGTTGTGATGGGAGACTTCAATGCGAAGTTGGGCACAAGGAATAGCGATGAGCTGAGAGTGGGGCCATTTGGATACGGGCAGCGGAACCCTCGAGGACAGAGGCTGGCTGACTTCATGGAGAAGGAGGAACTCTTTATGATGAACTCCTTCTACGAGAAGCGGCCATCCAGGAAGTGGACGTGGATAAGTCCCGACGGTTCCACTAAAAATGAGATAGACTTCATCATGACGACCAAGAAGCACATATTCGATGATGTCTCTGTGATCAGCAAGGTGAAAACCGGTAGCGATCACCGTATTGTTAGAGGCACATTGAATATCAATGTTAAGCTCGAAAGGTCACGTCTGGTGAAGTCTACGCTCCGTCCAAATCCTGTCCAAATCCAAAACCCTGAAGGCTTTCAGCTGGAACTCCAAAATCGCTTCCAGTGCCTAGCCGACTGTAACACAGTGGACGAGCTAAACGACGGGTTGGTGGAAACTGTCCAAGCTGTTGGATCGAAATTCTTTAAGACCCAACGCCGAAAGAAGACTCAAAAGCTCTCAGAAAAAACTCTTGAGCTAATGGCCGACCGGAGCGAAATGAAGCTGCAGTCTTCAGTTGATATGTCAGCCTACGGTGAACTCAATAGACGAATCTGGAGTTCCTTGCGACACGACTTGCGTGCTCTTAGTACTTCACGTATTGAGGCCGCAATTGAGCGGAACCAAGGCTCTAAAGTGTTCGCAAAGGATTCGTCTATTGGGCAACACCAAATGACAAAACTGAAGACCGAAAATGGTAGCGTCATTTCATCCAAGCCTGAGATTCTGAGAGAGATCGAGAACTTCTATGGACAGTTATACACCTCGACACGTAAGCCCGCTACTAACACAGCTCAGGACATCAGAGCCAAGTTAGTCCGACACTATACCGAAGATATCCCGGACGTCAGCCTGTACGAGATTAGAATGGCCCTCAAACAGCTTAAAAACAACAAGGCACCAGGTGAAGATGGAATTACGACTGAACTTCTGAGAGCGGGTGGTAGACCGGTACTTTTAGTCCTCCAGAAGTTATTTAATTCTGTCATCCTTGAAGGTACAACGCCAGAGGCATGGCACAAGAGCGTGGTGGTGCTCTTCTTCAAAAAAGGCGATAACACCTTATTGAAGAACTATAGGCCCATCTCGCTCTTGAGTCATGTGTATAAGCTGTTTTCGAGAGTCATTACGAATCGTCTCGCACGCAGGTTTGATGAATTCCAGCCTCCCGAACAAGCCGGTTTCCGAAAAGGCTTTAGCACCATAGACCACATCCATACGCTGCGCCAGATTATACAGAAGACCGAAGAGTATAATCGGCCGTTATGCCTAGCGTTTGTGGACTATGAGAAAGCCTTCGATTCAATCGAGACTTGGGCGGTGCTGCAGTCCTTGCAGCGATGCCAAATTGACTATAGGTATATCGAAGTTTTGAAGTGTTTGTACAGTAAGGCCACTATGTCAGTCCGACTACAGGACCAGAGTACGGAACAAATTCCATTGCAAAGAGGCGTGAGACAGGGAGACGTTATTTCTCCGAAACTGTTCACAAACGCATTGGAGGATGTTTTCAAGCTCTTGGAGTGGAAAAGATCTGGCATCAACATAAATGGCGAGTACATCACTAACCTTCGTTTTGCCGATGATATAGTCATAATGGCGGAATCGCTCGAGGACCTTAGCACCATGCTCAACGACCTCAGTAGAGTCTCCCAGCAGGTTGGTCTTAAGATGAATATGGACAAGACAAAGATCATGTCTAATGCTCATGTTCCACCTATACCGGTAATTGTTGGGAACGATACTCTCGAAGTTGTCGACAAGTATGTCTACCTAGGACAGATTGTCCAATTAGGTAGGTCCAACTTCGACAAAGAGGTGGCGCGAAGAATCCAACTCGGCTGGGCAGCGTTCGGGAAGCTTCGTCCTATCTTTTCGTCCAAAATACCGCAGAGCCTGAAAACGAAAGTTTTCAATCAGTGTGTGTTGCCAGTGATGACTTATGGAACTAAGACATGGTCTCTTACTGTTGGCCTCATTAGTAAGCTCAAAGTCGCGCAGCGAGCTATGGAGCGAGCTATGCTCGGTGTTTCCCTGCGAGATAAGCTCCGGAACGAGGAGATCCGCAGGAGAACTAAAGTGACCGATATAGCTCTTAGAGTTAGTAAGTTGAAGTGGCAATGGGCAGGCCACATCGCTCGTAGATTTGACAACCGATGGGGAAGAAAGGTTCTCGAGTGGCGACCACGAACCGGAAGACGCAGCGTAGGCCGGCCCCCCACTCGGTGGACCGACGACCTGGTGAAAGCCGCGGGGTGCCGATGGATGCAGGAGGCGAGCAGCCGCTCAAGGTGGCGTGCTCTGGGGGAGGCCTATGTTCAGCAGTGGACGTCTTCAGGCTGTTAATGATGATGATGATGAGGTATAGGTTCACAGTCCATTCCAACCCGATATGTGACACCATACGATTCCGCCAGGAAATGCAAACGTGTTAGATTTAGGTACTGGCACTAGTAGCAGTAAACATGCAGATTATTAAGCAATGTACCTACATAAGTTGCGACGATTAAGTATAGGTATTCAATAAGATCGATATTTTCTATACTCTTATAAAGTAATATCTAAATAACACTAAAAATCTTTACAATATAAAGAGAGTACTTCAACCGTAAAATAAAACCAGTACCGGAACACAATAAAGCGATCCTGTAACTTTTTGTTCCTTAAAATATAATACACGAATATCCATATTCGTACTTAAAATCCAAACAAATATTTAGAATTGATTAGCTAATTAATGTACTCGAACAAGTTATTCTAATACCCAAACGTTAACGTGATCTATTGTGTACATGTCCTTAAAACTAGCAGAAGCAGCGAACCTATCGAAACCCAAAGAAGACTGATCAATCTCTTTTTGGAACTAATCTTGACAAAGCAATGGCGGAAATACCGTCAGTTGTAGCGACAGATGAACTCACTCCCGTGGAAGTAGAAGACAACATTAAGGCCATAGCAGGTGCTCTAATAGGGAGTTATGAGCAAGCGTGTCCTTTAAAGACGGAGAACAGTAAAATTTTACATAAGAAAGATAATTGGTGGAACAAAAAGCTAGGCAAGATCAGAAAGCTGTCAAGGCATCATTTCAACAGAGCCATGAACACTGATCAAGACGTAGACTGGCAAAAATATAGAAAGGCACGACACCGCCTCAAGGTAGAAATAAACGAGAGCCGAAGCAGGTCGTGGAATAAATATAGTAGCTCAATACAATCAGAGAGTGAGACGGCAAGACTCAGGAAATTTTTATCAGGCAATGCTACGGTAAAACTGGGCACTCTGAGAAAACCTGATGGCTCGTACACAAAATCAGACGAGGAGCAGTTTGAGCTCCTCCTGCAAACCCATTTTCCGGAGTGTAGACTGGAAAGTGAGGGAGGTTGGGAGACTGAGACTACTTACGAACCATGCAGAAGCGACTGGGACTTTGCCAAATCCATTGTCACCGAGGAGGCCCTTTCGTGGGCGGTAAGCACCTTCCAACCCTTCAAGGCTGCGGGGACAGATGGGATTTTTCCGGCACTTCTGCACTGGAGTTTGAGCAAGATTAGACCCTACCTTGCTGCTATCTTTAGAGCATGTTTAGCCTGGAAATATATTCCAATGGCATGGAGGGAAGTGAAAGTAGTTTTTCTGCCTAAATCAGGCAAGTCAGACTACACAAACCCGAAATCGTTTAGACCAATAAGCCTAAGTTCGTTCCTCCTGAAAACGCTGGAACGACTATGTGACAAATACATTCGGAGTGGACCGCTTCAAGAGAACCCGGTTCACCAGAATCAACACGCCTACCAATCAGGTAAATCAACTGAAATTGCACTCCACCAGGTGATCCATAAGATTGAATCTGCGCTGGAGAGCAAGCAATCATGCCTGGCAACCTTTATCGACATAGAGGGAGCCTTTGATAAAACTACATTCAACAGTATAGAAGTAGGTCTGAGCAACCAGGCCGTGGATGAAAGAGTGAATAAATGGATCACAACAATGCTGTCTAACAGAGCAGCGAGCATTGAGACTTCGAGAATGTCACGTTGTGTAGTGACCAGGGGCTGCCCGCAAGGAGGCGTGTTGTCTCCGCTGTTGTGGGTAGTTGTCGCTAACGAACTTCTCGAACTCCTAAATTAAGATGGTATTGTCACCATAGGGTATGCAGATGACCTGGCGATCATGGTCTCAGGGCTGTTCGAAGCGACCTTGTGCGAAAAAATGCAAAAGGCGCTTCGGATAGTGGAACGATGGTGTGAACGTCACAGTCTATCGGTCAACCCTCAAAAGACAGAGATAGTACTTTTCACCCGCAAAACAAAAATAGTCAACCTAAAACTTCCCTCGCTGTTTGGGTCAGACTTATCCCTTAGCAAGGAGGTGAAGTATCTGGGAGTATGGTTGGACAGTAAGCTCCTATGGGGGAAGCAGCTCGATCATATCACCACGAAAGCCACTAACACCCTGTGCCAATGTTCCAGAGCTGTAGGTAAAGACTGGGGGCTCAAACCAAAATTGTGTCGTTGGCTATACACGGTGGTTGTACGACCAGTCCTCACATACGGCTGTGTAGTATGGTGGCCCAGAACAAACCTCATCATCATCATCATCATTAACAGCCTGAAGACGTCCACTGCTGAACATAGGCCTCCCCCAGAGCACGCCACCTTGAGCGGCTGCTCGCCTCCTGCATCCATCGGCTCCCCGCGGCTTTCACCAGGTCGTCGGTCCACCGAGTGGGGGGCCGGCCCACGCTGCGTCTTCCGGTTCGTGGTCGCCACTCGAGAACCTTTCTTCCCCATCGGTTGTCAGTTCTACGAGCGATGTGGCCTGCCCATTGCCACTTCAACTCAACCCTCAACAAGAACAAACCTGGTGACCACAATTGCCAAACTGCAACAAATTCAAAGAATGGCATGTACACTAATCAGCGGTTGTAAAAAGTCAACACCATCGGCTGCGTTAGAAATTATACTCGGGCTGACACCATTGCACCTCCATATTCAACAAGAAGCGATGGCTTCAGCCCTGAGGATTAGATCAACTAACCAATGGAAGGGTGCCGGGCCCATTACAAACCACTGCAAAATCATAAACAAAGCTACGGATATCGTACCAGACGCTTGTCAAGGCACGGATAAAATAGCTAGTGTGTACCTTGACTGTAAAAAATACGAGCTAGTTACAGAATCTGTTGTCTTAGAGGACCTCTCGCAAGTAAACGACGTATACAACGTGTTTACGGACGGAGCTAAGAACAAGTCGGGAGCTGGATGTGGTTTCTACTCCCCAGAGTTAGGGATTACAGAATCTATTGCTCTGAATAAGACAACTACAGCCTTGCAGGCAGAGGCGATGGGCTTGTTGCTGGCGGTAAGGACTGTTCTAACAAGGGTCTCACCGACATCGTGCCTAGATCAGAAGGATGGGTTGCTGATTACCTTTACCACAGACAGTGCGGCCATAATCTATGCACTCAGAAAACCTATGACTAGGTCTAGGGTTGTAGCAGAGTGTCATACGGCTCTACAACACTTGTCCGATAAGCATAAAGTCGTAGTGAAATGGACAAAGGGCCATGGTCATTGTTCTGGTAACATCAGAGCAGACTCTCTGGCTAGGGAAGGAGCCAATAAGCAAATCGGCAAAGATGTGATGGAGCTCTGTAAACCGACTGCGATGGAAGTTAGGAATCTACTTGGTCGTTATTCGGAAAAAGAACAACAGAAGCTTTGGGACAAAAGAACGGATTGCAGACATGCAAAAATGACGTTTCCGTCCCTAAACAAGAATGTAACAAATAACCTACTAAAGTTAGCTAGGCAGGACCTCCGCCTTATGGTAAGTATCTTGACGGGGCACTGCGACCTGAACTACCATCTGCACAAAATCAGAGACACGGACAGTCCTCTGTGTCGTGGTTGCATGCAGGAGCAAGAAACCGTGGAGCACGTGCTGCTGCACTGCGAAGCCACGGAGGATGCAAGAATTAAAACGGGTCTACGAGCTGAGATGTCAGAACCCGCCAATCACAAGAATCGCTCATCATCATCGGCATGCTTGGGCTCATCCGTATTGACTGCTTTGTCATTATCACCACCATCATCATCACTGGAACAGTTATGTCAGCGACCCAAGGCTGTGCTCCGATATTTCAAGGAGTTAGGTTGGCTAGGGTAACTGAGCTGGCAGGGGGGAATGCACAATACACCCCAAGCGGGACGTCAGTGCAGGCCTTTATCGCCCCCACTCGGAATAAGAATAAGAACACTAAAAATCTTTACAATATAAAGAGAGTACTTCAACCGTAAAATAAAACCAGTACCGGAACACAATAAAGCGATCCTGTAACTTTTTGTTCCTTAAAATATAATACACGAATATCCATATTCGTACTTAAAATCCAAACAAATATCTAGAATTGATTAGCTAATTAATGTACTCGAACAAGTTATTCTAATACCCAAACGTTAACGTGATCTATTGTGTACATGTCCTTAAAACTATTTTTGTAGTCTGAATTGAGCCCACGACCATGATCATCATAAACGAATAAAAAATTCAGATCCAAAACGACAACTGATTGTATAGTAATAATAATTTACGAAAAATCTTTATCTTAGGTAGCTAATTACGATACTCAATTATCTAAACCATGAAACCTAAAAATTACGGTTGAAGTATGACGTTATGAATGAGTGATAGTTATTCCGTAATATACAAAGCTCCCAAAAACAGGTAGGCACAAACGTCACAGCTATTTTAGGTATGATGTTGTAGGTTTTTACTGTTTTCCTCCTTCCATGAATTTTGAATGGATTATTATTTATTGCAACCTATCAGTTTGATAACATTGATGATATTTTTATTTGCCCTTGTTTATCTAATATTATTTTATTTTGTATTATCTATTTATAATAAGCAAGCATGATCAGTGTCAGTGAGTATCAAAAGAGCATTGATTGCGCATGCGTATTCTGCACATTCAATTAAGTTTTTTTTTTTTTTGCACAGTATGAGTTATTATTAGTGTAATTCATACCGCCTCGATGAATTACTGAATTGATGACATAATATACAAACAAACCCATATAAATGCTCAAAAATTCTGTAACTTTGTAAATCATCGAAGTACCTACCACATTATGATGTTGATAATTCCTGCTGACTTTAGAAAATATTTAGTATTTAAACACCGTACTTGTCTAACAAAATCAAGTTGAATTCAGATTCTTGCCTTAGCAAGCTAATGCAACAAGGTACCGGTGAACACCGAGCAGTACTGCACAACATTAGTTTTGCACAATACGGTATAGAAATCAACATCAACTTAGAGAAATTGCTCTTGATTTGTTAAGAAAAAAATATCCTTGAGAACAAGTTAATTGCTACAAGGTACCGGTGAACACCTAACAGTACCGCACCACATTAACTTTGTACAATAAGGTGTAGAAATCAACATCAACATAGAGAAATTGTTCTTGATTTATTGAGAAAAAAATTCTTCCTTGAGAAAAAGTTAATGCTACAAGGTACCGGTGAACACCGAATAGTTCCGCACCACATTAGCTTTGTACAATAAAGTGCTAAACATCAAAATCAACTTAATGAGATTCGTTGATTTATGGAAATCAAAGAACGATTTACCTTCATAACAAGTTATTAATGTTATAAGGTACAGTAGGTGGGATAGCCCACTGAACAGTGCCGCACATCATTATTAGCTTTGCAAAATAAGGTTTAGAAGTCATCACATACTTTGAGGAACTGCTATTGATTTATTGAAACCAAAAAATAGACTTACCTACCTTAAGAACAAGCACTAGGTACATTAGGCGGTATAGCTCCGCTCAACAGTACCGCATGACGTGTGCTTGAGAGATAGGGTTCAGTCTACTTTTAAAAACCCATAATGCTGTATGTTACTTGAAGTAAGCATGATGTTATTAAATTAATGAATGATGAGTTGAATTTGTTGAAAAAACGAGAACACATTCAAACACATAATAATATACAATGCTATTGAAAAGGTAATTAGATGATCAGGCTTTTGCATTTTGGAAAAGGTTATTGAACATTCTAACGCATGATGCTACATAAGTTAATGAACGTTGAGTTGAATTTGATGTTAAAACGGAAATACTAGTAAACCACATAATAATACAATGTTATTGAAAAGATGAGACTAGATGACCATACTTTGCATTTCCGAAAAGGTATTGGGCATTCTAAATCACTTTGAAAACGACATTGGACGAACGTACAGTGTTGTTGAAAAAAGTGATCTAGAACGCTGAAGCACACACCGTAATTTGTGTTTCCGAAAAGGTTATTGGGCATTCTAAATCACTTTGGAAACAACATTGGACGAACGTACTATGTTGTTGAAAAAAGTGATTTAATCACTTTATCACATTAATACTAATATCAACCATAAATGGATGGCGTGTAGCTATACGTCTTGTCGTCCGATGGTGGAATTAGATTGTGTAGCTCCGCAGCATACTCACTGAAATGTAACCTGTAGAACACAGATAGGCTGGCAACTTACGACGGTGCTCTAAGCTCTGAAGGCTAGCCCTCATCATTGTATCGTCAGCTTGAGCTGAGAAAGGCGAGCACCTTGCTCGCCTTTCAATTGAGTCCAAGGTCTGATATCATCGGGAAGGTCCGCCGATAACACTTTTATAGCAGCCAGCTTAGCCATTGACTCGATGTAAGAAGAGCCAAAGTTTAAATTAGACGTTAACTAACACTTAATAGCTCGAGGTGGTCAGATACTTCTACTGATACATTCCGGAAAGTGGGAGTCAGCTGGAATAGACTCTTTTTGTTGTCTTATGCAGAGCGGTTTGCCTTGTGGGTGAGGTTTCAGGTGTCATATACACAGGGGCAGTTGATGCTGCAGCAATGGACACACTGACCTCTGTTTGCTTCATTGACAATGCTCTCACTCTTAAGTTCACTTCCTGTATTTGTATGTTGTTGAAGTTCTCAATCAGTGTATCTGCATCCATACCTTGTGGCACACCACCCAAGGCATATTTGGAAATTATTGAGAACCTATTAGCATCATATTGCTTGTGCCTTACTGAGTATTGCTTGATGATCTTGGTGATCATCATATTCCTCACATCTTTACTTGCTACTCTTTTAGTGGTAGCTATTGTACTTACTATTGCACAGGCCAGATCTGACTCATCAAGGTGTTGCCCACCTGTTGCAGTGCTGCAGTTGATCATCCTGACAATGTCCACTTCTGCCATTGAGAGCTCATTTGACATCTTCCTAATTGAGTCTCTAGCATATACTGCCCCACAAAGAGGTATCATTAGTATTTGTTGAATGTGACCATTGCTAACATACCTGCTTGTTTAAAAGTAAGGACCATAACCTTGTCCTTGGTGTCCTTTATATTGTACACATTTTCCCTAAATGTGGATACAATGACGCTGTGGCATGAAAGTTCATTTTCAACTTTAAGACATGGAAATCTGAACCTTATGGCCTTGTCTCCTTTAGATTTCTTCTCATTCCTTATGTAAGGCCCAACCTCAAATAGTATCTTTGCTGAAAACTCTAGTGCTTGAGATGGTTTTGTTAGCTCTAGTTCGCTATTGAAATCCTTACAATGTTTGGCAAATTCAGTGCAGAGCTCTTTGAAGTCAAATTCAACTGCTGCATGCCTGTTATGATGATGTCTTTCTTGATATCAGAGTTCATCACTGATTCTGGTACGAGGCCAGACATCTCTATTTCAGTGCGTGTTTGGTCATTGTCAGTCAGTTTCAGCAACCCCAGAGCATCCTTCATAGTTGATTGTTTCGCCATGGTTATCTCTAAGGTATGTCAAACCTCTGTGAATAGAATGTATGATACCATCGTAGCTTGTATTATGGTGATCAGCTAGAGTACTAGCTAACCAGTTAAAGTTCCTGTCGTTAGTTATATTACTAACAGATAACTTATTATTTGTCCTACTTGGACCATCCACGTATATGTATATTTTGATACTGGAGTTTAAGGTAACTATAGGTTCTTGATATAGTACACCACAACTGCAAGTTAATATACCTCACAGTATAATATATTTTCTCTTCTCCTGTGCAATTATACGAAAGAGTCTCACCAATTTTTGTAACAACAATACAATATTTTGTGTACATTTACACGATTAATCCCTGCATGCTGCTGCTTCGATTTTTTTTTGTTTTCACTAACAATAGGAAATTTGTATAGAAATACCATAAAAGTACCGAAATAAAAATTAATAAATATATATAAGTAGGTAACTATAAAATAATAAAATATAATTATAAAATGAATGTTATTATAAGAAAATTGTAAAGAGAAATATTGAATAATCAGGAACACAACTGGTACAGCACTCAGCATGTACGGTAAATAAAAACAAATTACAATATAAATCTATACATATAAATAAAATAAAATAAAAAAACTGAATTATTTCATATCTCGCTAATCTAAGAAATATCTACTTACTATCCTAAATGTAAAATGTATATTTCCAAAAGTTGTTTACTTTTTTATACATATTGTTTATCTATACATAATATATATATAAAATAATACAAAATATTCTAACTGCATAAATATTTAGTACCCAACGAAAATTTTAATTGCACTGAAGGGACGTAAAAAGAAATAATAATACAACGTATTCCGAATTATTATATATATCCTAGAACCGTTTCGGCGTCCAATATGGAGTTAATTGCATTTAAAATGGCGTCCACCTGCTTTTGGCGTCCCATATACGGACGTCATTTTGGTTGACATTGCCAAACCACGCGTCTTGGTCTAAAGTACTATGTGAACTTTGTAATAAAAAAAAAAATTGGACTTCACTTTACAGCCACAATATATGAAATTGTATTTCAATTAGTTCTTGGCAATTTCGTTTGTAACGTGTAGCGCTGTTGTAGCGCAAGATATACGTTTGACGACAATGTAACGAATGAATGCGACCGTTGACATTGTTTATTACTTTAGAATTCGGCTTATCTACTTCCTGGCCGCCTGGCGCGTTTAAACTATGGCTTGTGCAAAAATAAACCTCACATTGATTTAACTTATTATACAGTCGATACTGAACAAGTCACACCGTTCGACGTGATATTCGCCGTCCGTCAATATCATAGAATATCCTGCACATGTGTAGTGTACGATATTCTATGATATTGACGGATTTTAATTTTACGTTTATGGATCCGATAAATCCATAAACATGTTTTTTTTTATAAAAGGCCATTAGACCTTTAAACAAGAAAATGAGAAGCACGAGAAAAGGAAAAAAAGGTAAGATTGCTCATATTAATTGCTTACATTAAGTCAATAACTTATGGTTGCTGTTACATCCCAATTAAATCGTTTTTTCTTACACATTTGGAATAATGTGCACAGTCTAAGATGGTCTAAGATTGCTTTGAAACCTAATAAGATTTCAAAACAATCTTATGCGCAGGCTTTTAAAAGTAGGCATCATCAAAATATCCGACAAACATTCAGCACTCAGATGTCTTTACTTAAAGTCAGTATTCAGTTGAAGTGCACCCAAGATGGTTATTTTTTTAGACGTAGATGGTTTTCTAACTAGATCGGATTTTGAGCAATTGTTAAATAATGATTTGATTTGGCCTTGGGATACGGCGCATTTTATTTTACGAACGCATTGTATAAATTGTGCATTTGTTGTTAATATTTTACCGACGCAACCACAACATATGATTATTGATTTAAATTTTGGTTATAATGTACTCACATTACTTGAACAATCATGGTTTTGGTGCAGTAACTGTACCTTTGCTCTGTATGATCATTACCTACAAGATGAGTGCGAATATTGTCATCAGGAAAACTAGGTATTTATAATTAGACCTTAGATGACTCTAATTTGTAAATATTAAAGATGCACTTATTTTCTTCACTATATCTACAAATTAAATAGGTATGATAATAATAATAATAATATTTTGTAACTAACTTTATTTTATTTTTGGATCCAGTACAAGCATATAACACCAGAAGAAGAAATAAAACAAGCGATTATGAACAAAATATTGACAAGATCCTGCCGTGTCTAAAAGAAAAAATCAAATTACAAAAAATATCTAAGGTAAAGTATCACGTTGTAAAGATATAAATTAAACTGCCTTTAAAAAAATATCAATGTTAATTAAATTCATGTTTTTTTAGGAACAATTTGCAGAAAAAGGAACGGCATTATGCGTAGCTTCAACTAGCAACACAGCTCACGTTACACATACTCCTGAAAGTTGTGTAAACACCGAAGAAGATCAAAGAACATCTTTTAATGTGCCGGAAAGCGATGACGATGCTGACTTTTGGGATTCAAGAGATAACCTTTATGTACCAGAAACCACTGACGAATCTGATAATGACTCCGATATTTGTGATGAGACCTCAATTACCAGCAACTTGAGGCAGAATCATCAAGTAAGTAAAACAATTACATAAAAAACACTAATTTGTTCTAAATTATTAGTGCGACTTGAGGGAAAATAGGCCTCTGGCACTTTCGCTCACCGAAACCAAATACAACATATGTGTTGTATTTCGCCAATCGAGCGAGTTGTTTTTGTTTTAATGTCACGACGGATGGTTTCCGAAAGTAATAAGTACAGTAGTGTCTAATTGTAGTTTTATCGCGATTGTATTAGCTTGTTTTTTTGTGTGTGTAACGTAATCTTTAAAAACGTTTTTCAAGAACTGCAAAACGTCGGATTAATTTGAAATTTTTATACTTATCAAGGACCCAGAAAATTTTATAAATTTGTACTATCATAAAAATAAACAATAAAAATAAAAAAGTTAAAGTAGGTACGCGTTGCGAACTCTCAGTTAACTTAACCTTTAATCTAGACAAGAATAACTGAGCACACACATACGACCGATATGTGAAATATAATAGAATAAAAACATATACCTACCTATTATCCATTGATTAATATATTTTTTTCTTTTAGGTTTCATTAGAAATTCACGATGAAGCTACCGAAAACAAACAAACTGAAGGTCTTTCCACCGATGACAAGGAAGGGGATGAAAAGAAGAGGATACGACAAAGGGATTATTGTTTCTATTGTGAAAGTTTAATTTTAAATTTCGCTAGACACGTTATAAGAAACCATTCTAATGAACCGGAAGTTCAAAAGGTGTTATCGATGCCAAAAAATAGTAAGTCTCGTAAACAAATGCTTACACTCTTGCGTAAGAAAGGAAATTACATTACTAACACTCAAAACTCTACGTTTAAGCCAATGAAAAAAAATAAGTATAACAGAAATGACGACTATTTACCTTGTACTAAATGCTTAGGATTTTATTCCCGAAAACAACTATGGAAGCACAAAAAACTATGTGATAGTAATAATCTCACATCAAATGTTCAAGTTGATGCACAGAATTTTTTGCTTCGTAACATTAAAGTAAATCAAAAATTAAAAGATGATGTTTTTCCACGTATGAGGCCGGATAAAATATCTATGTTCGCCAAAAAAGATTCTTTGATCTGTGCTTTTGGATTCCAATATCTTAAGACACATAGAGAAAAACATTTTATAAATGTAACCTCTAGAAAAATGCGTGAGCTTGGTAAACTATTAATAGAAATAAAAAAAATTAAACCAAACATTAGTAGCTTATTAGACGCATTGAAGCCGGAAAATTATGGAACACTAGTTTTGGCTACTAAAAATGCAGCTAGTTTCAATAATTTAAAAGATTGTTACGATTCACCTACTTATGCCATGAATATTGCAACATCGCTAAAACAATGTTGCAACATAGCATTACTTGAGTCTTACAAAGCGGAAACTGGTATTAATAGAAAAGAAATTCAAGTAGATCTTAAAACACTTACAAGTATTATTCAATCTAACTGGAAATTTGACGTCTCAAGCCAAGCTGCTGACGACTTAAATATGAAACGGTATAATAAAACAACAATTGTCCCGTTAGCATCTGATTTAAAATGTTTAAAAGACTATCTAAATAAAACTGCTGCACACGCAGTAGTCAAGTTATCGGAATCAAATAAGTCATTAAATTGCAATGCATTCAATGAATTAATAGAGTCTGTGTTCTGCCGCCTTTTGTTACTAAACCGACGGCGTCCCGGAGAACTTCAGAGATTACAATTGAGTTTTTACGAAAATTATGATAAAAAAGATAACGAAAACAATAAGTACGAAGAATTTGATAAAGTACTATCAGCAACGGAAAAAATATTAGTAAACAGTTTAAAACGAATTGTTATTCGAGGGAAAAGAGGGAGAGGGGTTCCAGTTTTATTTAGCAAAGATGTTCAAAAAGATATCGATACCTTAATTTCTTTACGACATAAATATGTAAACTCAGATAATGATTTTTTATTTTCTAAAGCTGGAGGATCAGTTATATGTGGTTATAAGACCATAGAAAAATACGCGAAAGCTTGTGGTGCAAAAAATCCAAAAGCTTTAACTTCGACTCGACTTCGCAAACATTTAGCCACTTTAGCCCAGCTTTTTAATATGTCCGAAAACGACATGGAACAATTGGCTTCATTTATGGGCCATACGATGTCAATTCATAAACAAAATTATAGATTACCGGATGATGTATTCCAAACCGCTAAAATTTCTAAGCTGTTACTTTTAATGGAAACTGGAAACGCGGATATGTATAAAGGTCATACTCTAGACGAAATAAATATCAATTTAGAAGAAGAAATAATCGGTGAAGATATTCAAAATGAGGAAATTCTCGATTTCGAAATGTTAGAACCAACTTCTCCTATAAATAAAACTTCCTTAAACTCATTTGATTGCTCTAAACAATCCATCCCATCTTGTTCAAATAAATCAATTGAACAGACGGTAATAAAAAAGAAGCGTGTACTAGTTCCTTGGACACCACAACAAAAACGTGTGGTTTTAAATTTCTTTTCGAAACATATTAAATCCAGAAAACCTCCAAAACGTGACGAATGTGAAAACTTACGAAGTCAATATCCAGAACTTCTAAATAATAAAGATTGGCTAAAAATTAAAGTATTTATACAGAATACATATACAAAACAATAATTATGGATATATTTCAGTACTACAACTTACTACATAAATTATCGTTCACTTTTATTACTTAAACTACTTTTATTTTATTTATGCAGTTTAAGTACACTCATTTTTTTTATCAATAGGTAAAATTTTCACATTTCCAGATTGTCACTTTTAAGGGGGAACGTCACACTCGCGCGGCAAATTCAAATTTTCTTGCATTCTTTTGCCAATAATAGCTTAATTACTCAACGTGATTACATGAAAACTAATTTTGCGCAAATAAATATAGTGTATCAATAAATTACAATTAAAAGTATGACCTACTTATCATTGGTTTAGCGACAAATGGCAATAGACTGAAAAACTAAGAAGAAAACTGTTTATTGCCATTTGTCGCTAAACCAATGATAAGTAGGTCATACTTTTAATTGTAATTTATTGATACACTATATTTATTTGCGCAAAATTAGTTTTCATGTAATCACGTTGAGTAATTAAGCTATTATTGGCAAAAGAATGCAAGAAAATTTGAATTTGCCGCGCGAGTGTGACGTTCCCCCTTAAAAGCTGATATCTGAAAAATGAGCGACCAACTATTTATTTTTTCTGTTCATTATGAAGCTTACATTATTTCTCAGTTTGTATAATTATTAGTAGAACCTGAAATTTACTTAATATTCTTATAGTTGAAATTCAATGTTTTTTTACTTATATTTGTAACATTTATATGCTACACTCTTGACAGAGTGGTCGTAGTATGATATTATGTCAACTTGTACTTGTCTTTTTACCTTTTCAAAAATAAATATATGCTTTAATATCGTATTAATGGTTTTATTTTATCACTACATATATAAAAATTACCCAAGGGTTGAACTGCGTAACATCCCTTTTCCGAATCAATAAGTGTGTTTGTCTCTTTTTCCAATTTAAAATATCAATTAAGATATTTCAATATTTGTTACGTTACCTTGTACCATCCGTACTAATATTATAAACTAGCTTTTACCCGCGGCTTCGCACGCTTGTATTGTGTTATTTCTACGTTTAGGTAGTCTAATAATAGCTTAGTTCACGCATTTCCTATATACCAAACAACAAAATCCACTAAATCTTTGCGAAGCTCAGCACGCCAAGGCTATGTAATGGTACACATAATGGTAACATAACAAATAGAATGTATTAAATTTCCATGTAATTATTGTTGCACGCCGTCTAACGGACAAATATGTGAACCATATTTGATGCAATAAATGATATTATTATTCCTTTATTCATTTAAATTCTCGGGTCTAGCCCGGACATTTGAGAGGCATTGGTGGGGCCTAAGCTAACACCAAGAGGCCCTTTTGAGTATAAAATTAACTACAACTATTATAAGGCATGGTATGGCATATTATAAACTATTTTGTATACAAAGGTTAAAAATAAATCTGGGCTATTGTGGTGAACTTTTGATGGGTTTATGTTTGGTTTATGGAATGAGAAAACGGCACCTGCCAATTTTGTCTCACGTCAAAATGTTTGAGGCAGGTGATGACTTGCCACCCACTAAATGGGCCCCCTATAGTGGCTACCTATATTATTATTATTATTATTTATTATTATTAACAGAATAAAGGCTACAATCATGACTGGAATGGCAAAAGGAGAAAATGTCTTGATTCCCCGTATTCCCATAATTCCAACTGATTTACCATTTCAGTTTAAAAGAGTGCAGTTTCCTCTGAAAGCAGCATTTGTTATAACAATTAACAAAGCCCAAGGTCAGACGCTTATGGTTGCAGAAGTTCATTTAGAAAAGAATTGTTTTTCTCATGGACAACTCTATGTGGCATGCTCACGTGTTTCAAATCCACATAATCTTTAATTATGTTTTGGCAACAGATGGTAAAACAAAAGACGTTGTTTATAAAAATGTGCTTAAATAAGTTCATGTTTTATTGAGTTTAATACTATAAGCTCTTTGCAGTGAAACTGCTAAAAGCTTAATTTAGTATTTACGTATACGTACCTATGTGTCTTATTGTTCTAATAATTAGCCGAATAATTTAAAATGCTACCCGCACTCACTATTGCACGCGGACGAAGTCGCGGGCACAGCTAGTACCATAATATAAATCCCTTTATTCCCATCGGCCCTTCGAGCTTTCCACCGAGGTTGTGGCTGGAAGTTATGTACTAATATACTCGAGCCGTTTACCACCCCGGTGGAAAACTACTTTTATTTAGTGTTTTGAAACTATTTTCTTAAAACTATTACGTTTTACTTGCTATTATATAAAACAAACTTATACATTGAGTTATTTATTAAAAAAACCAACAGCGATAATTTTTTATATTACATTTTCGTATGACCATAATAGAGCCAATAACAGGTTTCCGTTCACTTTACCGTATATATAACTATAACGGCTTAAAACCGAGGATGCCAATAGTAATTCTAGTTATACACTATTAATGCTACGCAAAATAATATTATTATAAATATAAATCTTGTAACAAGGTTGTCATCATCAAAAAATCGTTAAAAACAGTATCAGTAAATTAACATTGAACTATTTTTTTATATTGATTATTATCATCATAATTATTAATCCAAATTGTAATAATGAAATTGTCAAAGTAGAAATAATGAATAATAATTCAATGCGCTGGAGTCCTATAGTCATTGTGTTTATGAGTGTATGAGCTGGCTCTGGCCCACCGCCCTCCTGCGTCACCACTGTTCTGCTGGGTGGTAGATGCTGGGTTTGAATCGTCAGGGGCTTCGGTTTGGGCTCTAGCATCATTTCCACGTATGATGGCGACCGGTGGCAATTAATGCTTACGCTGCTTGTGCCTGTGAAACAAAGTTAATAGCTTTTAATTAGGGCACACTTCTAGAGCTAGTAAAGATTTGCTAATTGACATTGTCCATTTTTTTTTTCAAAAGTATTAATTCCAAAATAATTTTAAAGGAATATGTTTATCCGTAGTTAAACTGCATTTTTTTCTATTCAATTCTATAAATAAAATAATTGTATTAAAATTAGTTTACTCACCTAATTGCTCCGTTTTGTCCGAGAGATTCAGTGAATTAGGAGGAGCACAACTTCCTTCTTCATTACACGCCATATTTAAAAAATAATGAAGCAATAATTACTTATGTTTGGGTGTTACTTTGTGTTGTTTCACCAAGGCTTATTAGATAGCAACTAATGTTAGGATGGCTAACTCTCCACATTCCAAACGAATATCATTACAAAGTATTTTAGCAACGAGTGTATTAAAATGTTATTGTTTAAACTATTATTATAAACAGGAAATATTTGATAAGTACCGAAACGATTTTAAACATTATTTCACCATTAGAGAGGTGCATTATCCCTGAGTATCATATGACCATATTCATGCAATGCCAAATGTCCAGGATTCCCTGGCTATCCTGTAGTGGTAGCGGAGTGCTATGAAAAGAGGGCAAGGGAAGGAACAGAGATTTATGCTCTGAAAGCACAAATCTGTTTTGTTGGCGTAAAATCGACTAGACACTCACACTCCATCAAGAGTTACCTATAGTATAGATATCCTTATAGTAGGTACATACTTTCCAATAAAAAAATATTAATTAACATTGGTTCGCGAGATATTTAATTATTCGTCCATTTATCGCTCACATACGTAATTCAAATTTAAAACTTATATGGTTTAGTCACGGATACCATTTTCAAAATTAGAGCAAATTGACATGAGACCACACGAGCACCAACTTTCAATCAAAAGTTCAGAGGTAACATACATCTTCTATAGAGATAAATGTAAAAATAATGTCTATTTGTAATATTAAAATAATCGTTTTTACTAAGTACATAGCTATGTATACACGATCATCATTAACAGCCTGAAGACGTCCACTGCTGAACATAGGCCTCCCCCAGAGCACGCCACCTTGAGCGGCTGCTCACCTCCTGCATCCATCGGCTCCCCGCGGCTTTCACCAGGTCGTCGGTCCACCGAGTGGGGGGCCGGCCTACGCTGCGTCTTCCGGTTCGTGGTCGCCACTCGAGAACCTTTCTTCCCCATCGGTTGTCAGTTCTACGAGCGTATACACGATACATATACCAAAATAACCTTTTTTAGAATTTTTGTCTGTCTGTCTGTTTGTTCCGGGTAATCTCTGAAACGGCTGGGCCGATTTTGACGGGACTTTCGCTGGCAGATAGATGATAACTTTGCGTAATATAGGCTACTATAGGCTTAATACCCGGAAAATAATTAGGGTTCCGTACAAATCAAATGAAACCCTTATTTTTAATTGAAGGCGGGAATCAAATGTGGCGTGAGCGAAGCCGATGCTAGTAAAACAATACAATTACAGACGAATTGAGAACCTCCACCTGTTTTTAATTTGGTTAAAAAATACAACGTTTCATAACAGCACGCAACAAAGTATGCACAGCAAGGACGTCAATTGTACATAAAAGAAGGGGGAATAGTCGAAATATACGATGACGCCTTATAGGCGTAGATATAAATGTGGGTCTCAATAGGTACTAGAATGAACAGAAATTGAATATTGATGTAAAACTATGATCTTGTAATTTTAAATTCATCACACAATATTTTATAGGATTATAAAGCAGTATATGCAAAGATATAAAGACAAATGTCATTGAAACACATGGACGCAAAACTGATGTAAATTGGGGGGACGCTGAAATGGAACTGGGATGTAAATATATATATATATAAAATAATACAAAATATTCTAACTGCATAAATATTTAGTACCCAACGAAAATTTTAATTGCACTGAAGGGACGTAAAAAGAAATAATAATACAACGTATTCCGAATTATTAACACTGTTAATTTTTATCATAACTCATAGGTTTCAATATCATAACTTTCTAAATTTAAACATTTCTAAAACTAAATAATTATAGGTAATTATTAACTACATACCTACTTACTTTCGTTTGTGAACGTGAAGTTATGTTGGTAAGGGATAGGTAGGATTAATTTTAAAATAAAAGATTTAAATGGTGTAGAATAGTTATTTATGATATTAGGGCGGTAACTCGTGACTATGGTAAGCCCTCGACTTCGTCTCGGGCTTACATTTGTCTACTCGTTTGTAAAAACCAATTTCCGCGTGTGTATCATACAACTTTTTTCAACACATTTGCGAGAAAACAGTACAAGGTAATGAAACAAACTTTTGTTTATTAGTGGGAAAGCTGCAACAAACAATCTTTGATGTTTCTAATCTACTATGAAACTGGGCTACAATGCAAGTGGCGCCACGTGCGTGTGGTGAAAATTACGACTACATCTAGTTTAATTTTCTCTTTATTAAAGTGAGACCACAGATTAGAGAAAAAACAATCTGAGAGTGAGACAAACGTATTGAGCAAAACCGCTTCCAAGGAGTTTCTATCTATCATTCAGTTTATTTATTCTCGTAATGTGAAACTCTTTGGTGGAATTCTTAATATTATTTATGGAAATTAAAAAAAAACCGTAAAAGTTACGCACGGCGCTATACTTTGAATATGTACGAGTAGAACCATAGTATGTGACGTCATTCATGGACAACAAGGAGAGCACTATACATTCGGTACTAAGCAAAAAAAAGACGAACGTAATATCTTTGGTCCTTGTCACCGTTACCGGGTTTTTTTATTTGGCTTCGTTTGATCTAAGCCAAACAGGTTAACAATTTTTTTAAATTGTTGTGTTTTGTGAAGTAATCCTATTTAAATAGTGATCTATGCAATAAATATTTGAGAAATAATGTGTGTGCAGTGGGTGGTTGCAGTATTTTAAGCAACAGAAGTCGCACTGAGGCGTAAATATGAAGGAATAACATTTCACAAGTAAGTAGCCATTGTTTTGTCTATATTCCCTTTTTAGAAGTGTTTATTGTGTAAAATATAAATACAGCGTTACATTTCATGTAATAACAAGTCCTCAGCTAAACAGAAAAATAGCTAAATGATTAATTAATGGATAAAATAACCATACCTAACCAAAAAATTTCATCGTCAAGGTACTGCCAGTGTATGATTTTTAATTTCCCATAAAACCAGCTAGGTACCATGTTGATTTGCAAATGTTTATAAGTCGGAAAAAATCCTTTTGTAGGTATATTAGCTAATTATTAGCTTGATTTCAATTAGTAAAATATATAATTTTATATTTAAGGTCACTTTGTGAATTCTGCTAGGACGCTAATTTTTTTTTACACATAGAAAGCCTAAATCTGAAATGGCAAATGACGGCAATAAATACTTTTCACGAAAATAATTTTTGAAAATTCAATTTGCCTGAACGAAACATCACTTCAAAAATGGTTCACGGTTTTGGCAGAAACGTTCCGATTCAATATTCTGACGGTAGGTTGACATTGGCGTTTGACTATTTTGCAGTTGACTATATTGACAGTTTTGTTTTTATTATCTGTTACCCGCAGTCATTATATTAGGTACCTACTTATATAATAATAGCTGCCAGGTATCACTTTATTAGCGCAGAATCTCCATCTCTTTCTGTGGGTGCCGTATAAGAGCAAGCTAAGGGACTATCCAGAGAATGGGCAGTAGCATTCTCCTTGGTACATTATAATCTTTAGCGATGACAAGCAACTTGCCAAGCGAGGTGATTATGGCAAACCTCCCTATAATCAGCGTCTAAAATGGCGTTTTATGGGCATGCCTGTGTTCAGCACTAGACGTTTTCCAGCTGTTGATGTGAAATACGTGATTTTCGCCCATGGGACATTTACAATGACATTCGTAATGTAGTAGGTATTTGATTGATTTTATTACCTGTGTCGTCTGTGACTGCAAATACTAACCCCACATTACGCGCCGTTTCATGCATTATTTTCGTGTAAAAATGTACATAAACACTATTAAATTGCTTCATGACATCGGCCGACTTGTGTTTTGTAAACTTAAAGATAGCTGATTTCTTTTTATTTTATGACCTAGCAGAAAGATTGTGTGACGCGTGTGCTAGAGCATTGAAACCATTTCGCCACGTAGCATAGAGCTAAACTGCGTGATTTATTGATTACGATAGGGTTTCACTTAGATACTCCTTCGTTTTACTTACCGCACCTGACCTTACATTTTAGTTTTTACAATAAAGAAGCAGTGAACACTGGTAAAACATAAATTCTAGGTATCAAGGTAAATTACTCTATATATAGAGCTACCGAAATCGCCCATTTTCTACCCAAAATTTTGGGAGACGTTCTTATTCAGGCAGCACCTCGTGTGGGAGCAAGAAACAACTAGGCAGCCACGCGAAATAGATTTCTACTCGTAGATATTCAAAGGCGCTATACAACGAAGGATGCGGTAAAATAGATACTTAGGTGAGAGTACCTATTTTACCGCACGCTCCGTTGTATGGTGCGTAATGGTTCACTTTCGAACAATGAATGTTGAAAAATAATTTAATCGAAATAAGCAAACTAATGTATCATGTTCTTATTATGCAATTAGTGATTTGTAAAAAATTATTAGTTTTTATTATTGTAGTAGTTAGCTTGAGTAATAAAGGCAATTTGCCCATGAAAAAAAGTAAAAAAAATCATGTCTATGGTGAACATAGTCTGTTTAATTAGAATTGTAACTACCTAATCATTCACTATTCTATTTCTTAATAGCATTATTGTGAATTAATTATAAACCTAAATTATATACCTACTTACATCACTTTATTGTTTGATAAGGGGATTGTAGGTAGATCTATTCAATATATGAATGTGTAAATGTGGGTAGATCGAATAAATTAGTTATGGTTATTAGTTATGGTTAGTTGGTATCTTGTTTCGTTTGATTTTGCTCTCCAAATATTAATACATTTGCACTTTTTATCAGTGAATAGACACGCGTGGGTCTTGGACGCATTAAGTATGACCAGATTGGCATCACCCCAATTGGAGACTGCCTACAAGTTCAGATCAATGCGCTCAACTATGGCCTCGCTTAGAGATTCAATTTGTTCCCTACTAGCTCGTGCATCAGATGTGTACCTCTACAACGATGCTTTCGTCTGCATACCCAAAGATACCGGGTTTCAGCAAATCGTTAATATGCAGCAAGAAGAGCGTTGCAGAGAGAACAGACCCTTGAGGTACCCAAGCGTTAATTGCCAATTGTTCGGACGTGCAGCCATCGATGACTGCCCGTAACGATCGTTCCCTCAAGAAATCCGATATCCACGCACATAGGCCGGTAGGCAAGCCATATGATAGAAGCTTGTTATGTTTGACATAGACTTAATGTGAATAGGGCAAAGTCTGTGATGTTTGACTTAAAAGTCCGTTCAAGCGTCAGTGCCAAGCTTCTACCTTGTTTTGCGTTCTTGGAAGGTGAAGTGTGTTACTTCTGTGAATTGACCACAAAGTTGGAGGAAACATTGGAGGCCTTCGGGTCACAATTACCAGTCTCTGTGATATGCGACTGTACGTTGCCGCAAACTTAATATTTCTTGTGTTACGACTTCCTTTGCTACATCCAGAAATATTGGGTGTAATTGAATTTAGTAGCATCCTTTAAAACTAGTGTTATCGAACATTGCTAATACCTCGGCCGCAAAGCGGCCAGTCCCATAACTATTAGCTCTCTAGGATTTGTTTCTCATACTCATACTCATTTCTTTCTATGGTTTATTTGATTACTAATTTCCGTTTGACATCCTACTAATATTATGCGAAGCTGTGTTGGTATGCCCCCTGACTTCCTGACCGATGGGATTATAGGCATGCTTAATGGCAATGGTTGTGGTGGTGAGTCTAAAATAAAAATCACAATGTTAGTACCTACAAATACTATAGAAAAAAACCATATTGTTTTACATTTGATTATGTTAGGATAATCTAACAATAATATAATGATGATTCACCTGTTGTGTCAACTACTACCTCATGGTAGTCAATCATGGAGTCCTATCTCCTGTATATTCGCAGTACTTGTAATGGGGATAGAGGATAGTGTCTCAGTCTCGTGCTGCATAGAAAAAACTCTGTGAATGTTTTGTACGTAGTTAAACACACTTGAATCACACCATGACCACATGTATTAGGTTTAACCATGGAAAAAAAAACCTAGCCCGCCGTAGCTAGCCGTATAGCCCACTCATTTTGCAGCGCCATCTAGGTTTATAACGTTTTTTGGCATGTTTCTGATCTACGCTGTTTTGTTGGTGTATTGGCATTCCTCTCCTCCTTGTACCTTGGTTTAACTTCAGTAAAATTCATTCCGTAAATAATAAACAACTTGAATAATATTAATCGAAGACATGAAACAATGAGCATGCTTTTCTGTAATACAAAAGTGAGATTTAATTATCAAAGCTTACAAATGCATGCACTCTGTGTTGTATATCACCATATACTGCACCTTCGCCGATTATTTAAGACTTTTGTCAGTTTCGGAAACATCGTCGAGGGCAGCTTGCCCATCACCAGTGCCACAAGATTCCCTTCTTCATGCTGCAGCTCTTGTAACGGGGTGCCCTTTCGGCTAACTCGCCTGGACCCTCGTTATGCTGGTGACCTAGCCCAAACCTAGCCTACGGGAGGCGCAATGAGGGTTGGACCTTCCTAAAGGGGGTTTAGTCCAGAGAAACACGGATATACATAAGTTACAATGAATGTATCTATACTCACGTTTCACAATAGCTTTTATTACCACTAGTTATTAATGCTACACACCAGAGGCGCTCGGGAGGGCCCGTGCTGGCACGGTCGCTCAACGTCCTCGAGTACGCGGCGACGGCGGTACGGTTAGTGCATGCAGGTGGTCCAAGGGTTGGGCTGCATAAGCTCAGAGTCACGCGACACCGGAAGCATTTGGAAGAGGATGGAGTTCATGCGGGTTCAGGGACAGAGGGTTTTCTTTTTTTCGGACGCAAGGGTCGGCCTGCGAGCTAATTATCGTCAGTATTTATTTTCTGACGGTTTAATCTAAATTATTACTTACTATAACAAAGAAATATCTTGGAAGTCTGCGCCCCCCCCCCCTCAATTAACTTGTTTTCTTAAATTATTTTCCTTTACCAGCACTTATACTTCCCATAAGATGTTTCTCTGCGTGTTGGGGTTTAATAAGTTTTTCATATATCCTTATCTTTATTTTATAACCCTTACTTGTCACATTAAAAGCTTGGCTTTCTGAACTTATAACTTAGATTCTTTATTTACGTAGCTGGTACAATTGTTATTAGCCCGCACCTTATCTATTAATCCTCATATTCCATTTCCCATACATATTATCTACTTTTACACAGTATTTAACCTAAGTAATTTAATTTCCGGAACATGATCATTATTGCGTTTTATATAACATCAATTACATTAATAATTTTATCTTTCATTTAAAGAAAGATAAATTGTATTCCTAAATATACTCAAATTATCACAGTTTGTGACCGAGGCCGAGGGTTGGGCAGTATAAGCTCAGAGCCACGCGACACCGTAGCTCCTCGCGGGAAAGGAGGGGGCGGGTAGCGGAGAGAGGTAATCGGGTCAGAGTGTTAGTACGGAGCACAGGGTTCGGGCGATTTGCTAGATACTCTGCAGAGCGGGAAGTAACGTGTGTTCACCGTGGAAGCCCCGAGCAAAGGCCTTCTTGCAGCGGTCAGCGCAGCCTTTTAAAGTATCGCCATGGCGCGAAGTACTTATGTCTGTGTGTCAGCCTGTAGGTGTAGGTCCGTTAGAGCGCTTGTAGACGTCCGTTTTTTTCACCGGATAACGGACCGTCAATAAACGGCTATCCTTGTATACATATTTTTTTTACCGGATGGATGGACTGCCGTCTATATGCGTTAGTTTTGAACTGGTAGTCAGAGATTACACACGTGTGAAATGTCGAATAATAAGAAAAAAAAACTCGTATTGGCCTACTATTTGTACAAGAAGAAACAAAAAGAAATAGAAAAACGTAAAAGGTCATCGTGGGTGCATCCTATATTATTGGAAAGGGAAAAATATGGTGCATGTCAAACTCTTTTTACGCAATTGGAAGAAGATGAAACTAAATTTTACAATTATTTTCGGATGAAGAAAGAAACCTTTCAACTATTATTAACAGCCATATATGATAAAATAAGACACGAGGATACTGACATGCGTAAATCTATTTCCCCGGCAGAGAGATTAGCCGTTACGATAAGGTATGTTAAAGAGATGTTCAATTTCAAATTATAGAAAAGGGGATTGATTACCTGTATTAATTAAAACAAAATTTAGTAGGTAGTAATTGTTTTATTATACTCAAAAAATAAATTAAGGAGTTTTAGAAAAATCGAAATCGTAATCAGGCGATGTGATTGAACTTAATTCAGTAATAATTGTAGATTGGGAATCATCTTGCTGCATGAGTTCTTGAGGCATCCTGGATGTGGATGGAATGAGTTGTGTTGGCTGATATTCATAGGGCATCCTGGATGTCGATGGAATGGGTTGTGTTGGTTGATATTCGTGTATCCTGTAGTCGGGTGTAGCCGTAGTGTAGCCTCGATTAATATTGTAATTGTAATTTTGCTGCTGCATGGACGCTTGATTTCTCCGAGTTAAATTTCTCATAACTTTAATGACTTCATATTGGAATTCAACATAATCGTCATCACTATACTTGTCTACAATCGGAGCAATACCTTTGAAAAAACACATACTCTTACTCTTGTCTTCATCTTCAACTGATTTAATTAAAGTAAGCATTTGTCGATCAACTTCGCTACAGTCTGTCTTTCTCTTCTTGCTTGTTTTTGTTAAATCGGTAGTATTGGCTGGTGCGGTATTATTGGTTTGTGAGTCAGTTTCTTTGTTGTGAGATTGTGAGGTGTTGTTTTCTGATGTAATACTTGCTTCCGTTGTTCGGCGAGTCACAATTTTACACAAAAAGAGCATTTGATCGTAGAATTTATATTTTCGTAGACTTTTTGCACCAGAGCCGGATTTACATTCCTTAACTTTTTTGTGTTATTTCATCCAGTTATCTCTTGCATTCTTCCATTTTTTTTATGATATCTTTGCCTAAAAAAGAAAAAATTGTTACAGATATTTAGCTGCAGGGAACACATTTAGTGATCTACATTACAGTTTCAGAATGGGTATAAAAACTATCAGCTGTATTGTACAAGAAGTATTTGAAGCATTGTGGGAAACCCTTTCTCCAATTTATATGAAACTACCATCGGAAGACGAATGGTTAACAATAGCAAAAAATTTCGAGACGAATGCAAATTTTCCTCATTGCTTGGGAGCCATTGACGGCAAACATATTAGAATCATCAAGCCAGAAGAAAGTGGATCAATGTTTTTCAACTACAAGCACTATTTCTCAATAGTATTAATGGCTGTGGTAGACACAAACTATAATTTTGTTTTTATTGATGTTGGAGCCTACGGCAAAGAATGCGATTCAGCAGTATTTAAAGAAACAGAATTTTGGAAAAGAATAGTAGGCGATAAATTAAATATTCCTCGACCTAAGCAGTTGCCAGGTGCAGGCAGTGAGTTACCTTATGTATTTGTTGCTGATGAAGCTTTCGCTTTACATCAACACTTACTTCGTCCTTACGGTGGGCATCAACTTGACTCAATAAAAAAAAAATTCAATTATCGTCTCACAAGAGCGCGACGCTACGTCGAATGCGCATTTGGTATTTTATCCAATAAATGGAGGATTTTGCATAGACCATTAAATGTTTCAACAGATACTGCTGTTAACATTGTAAAAACATGCTGCTTATTACAAAACATAATTCATAAAGTAGAGGGTATTGCTAATAATGCTACTGACAATGCTAGTTCACACATGGTGTCTACTCTATGCCATTTGCCTCGTTCCCATTCAACACGAGGTAATGTAACAGCAAATATGATTCGTAACAAATATGCAGAGTATTTCATGTCACCAGTAGGGCGTGTACCATGGCAAAATCAACATGCATAAAAATAATGAAAATAAAAAGTTACTTACCAAAATCATTTTTTTCTTTCTCGGACATCGTTTCAAAACCTTCATTTAACGCAAGACAAATTTCTCTCCAAGCGGCAAAACTCGACTGTCTATTTTTATAGCACTCTTGGGTTTTGTCCCACAGTACAGGCCTATTTTCAACCAAACTTATTAACAATTCCATGTCAATATCACCCATTTTTAAAAGAACGCAGATAGACGGCACTCAATTAACAGAAAACAGGCAATACGTCCGGCAGCGTCAACACGCACCAATACACTGGCGTGGATGATCGCCATTTCTTACACCGGACCGGTGTCCGTCGCGCCGAGGGGAAGGGGTGGTGCATCCGGCGTAAATTGTTCGCCGGACCGATGTCCGGTGCATGTACACACATTCATTATAATTCATACACCACCGCGAATCCGGCAAAAAACACGGTCCGTTATCCGGTGAAAAAAACGGACGTCTACAAGCGCTCTTACCCGTATTCTCTGGAGATTCTTACCTGTAAAAATCACCGTGATACATAAAGTAGGTACACAAGTTTTTTTTAATCTACATTTTTTTTGACTGTGATTTGAATGTAATATTTTATCGGCCGTTTATTACTATTACTATAAAATTGGATACCCATGAGTGACTGACTGACTGATGATTGACATAATTGATCTCAGCTCTCAGAAGTGGTCAGTCAAAACTGAGTATGAGGCTGTATAGTGATGGGTCATGTCACCCCAGGAAAAATCTGACATTACCAGAAAATCGTCTCTGAGATGGAACAGGTCAACGGATCTCGAAAACGACAAGAGATATGGGGGTCCAGTTTTAACTAATGTTGGAGTAGACCCTGGGATGTTTCCAGAGAAATGAAAAAAATGGGGGCCCCCGAACAAAAAACGGTGGCCCCCATACAAAATTGAAACGCTCATAATTCGGCAACGGTAAGAGGTATGTGGGTGGTGCTCGACCAAATGTCATAGAGGATGACGGGGGCTGTCAGATGGTTGTCATGAAAATCCAAGATGGCGGATTCAAAATGGCGGCCATTTTGAAAGTTGGTCCGATCGGGGTGATTTTTTGCATTGGGGGGTTTTCGGGGCCGCAGATTCGATATTTCAAAAAAAATTTTGGATTCCGCCATTTTTAAAGATGGCTGCCATACAAATTTTTTTTTTCATTTTTGACGCATTGTTTCTCGACACCTATGGAAAATTTTGAATGTCTTTGTTGTGTTTTGTGTCCAGATGATCGAGGTGTCTTCAAAAAAATTCGCGACCTGGTCTTCCGAACTTCGGTCACTCGGACGGTCAACGGCCTGGCCAAACCATAAAAGATAGATCATGTGCGTTTTAAGGAATGTCATAGCAAACCCTGGGACGATTTTGGAGATGTCAAAAAAAATTCAAAATGGAAAAAAAAATCCGCCATACAAATTTTAACCATAAATGACGGCGAAACTATGACACTTTAGTATAAAGAGCTCGAACTAATATTAGTTGGAGGTCAGAGGGGAAGATTGCGAAAAATTTTTTTTTTTCAAAATGGCGGAAATTTTGGCCGCGGCGGAAAAAAAAGTTTCACCGATCCGGATGAAAATCGATATCTGGGGGTCCCCAAGGATGATGATCAACATTCTGTAATCAAATTTTGACATGTGTCAACTTTCAATGGGGCTGCCATACAAAGGTGCTTTTATTGAAATATCAACTTTGCTTTTTTGCGCCTCCGTTGCGAGTGATTTAGAAAAGTCGTTCCTGGGGATCAAGTATAGATGTTATAAGGGTAAGAATGCAATATCAGTGAAATCAATTTTTTTCAAGATGGCGGCTGTAGACGTACCGACTCATAGTAAAAGTTGTCCGATCCGAATGAAAATCGATATCTGAAAATCCCACGGTACACTTGGTAGGAATGTGTAAAAACTTTTTTGATTCCGCCATTTTGAAATATTGCGAACATGCAATTTCACTTTTTAAGGATTTTTAATTCGCAAATAACACCGAAACTGTGAGACTTTTGTAGGGAGGGTTTGTTCTAATATTGTACAGTTTTGAGAGGGGCATACAGTGAAAAAGAATGTTTTTCAAAATGGCGGTCCATTGGTCCGCGTCCGAAAATAAAGAAGCTCCGATCGGGATGTAAATCGATATCTGGGGGCCCCAAAGGATGATGATCAACATGGTTTGGTCAAATTTTGACATCTGTCATTTTTTAATATGGCCGCCGTATATACTATTATCAAAATTGCTGTTTTCCGTTTTATTGCCTATGGTACTACAGTTTCGGAAGGAGATAGTTGTAATTTTGACAGATGTCAGTGTGACAGATGTCAAACGTCAAAATTTTGACAGATGTCAAATTTTTTGATAGATGTCAAATGTCAATTTTTTTCCAACCTACCAAATGCAACGACGAGCGAAGCAAGCACCAAGTATACTGTAGTTTGGTATAAGTGGACGGTCACGACCAACACTTGCACCTGCACACTTGCACCGTGTGCGGGCCGCGTGCGGCCCGCGCACGGTGCAAGTGTGCCGCTTGCGACCTGCGCACTGTTCTAATACCGCTGTCAAGTGTAGACAGATGTCAGTTTGATTGATTTTAAATGTCAAACTTTTGACAGATGTCAATTGTCAAATTTTTTGACAGATGTCAAATTTTTTGACAGATGTCAAATTTATTGACAAATATCAAATGTCAATTTTTTGGACAGATGTCAAATGTCAATTTTTTTTCCAACCTACCAAATGCGGCGATGAGTGAGTTAGTTTATTGTCTCTCATTGGTATAATTGGACAGTCACAACTAACACTTGCACCTGCACACTTGCACCGTGTGCGGGCCGCGTGCGGCCCGCGCACGGTGAAAGTGTGCCGCTTGCAACCTGCGCACTGTTCTAATACCGCTGTCAAGTGTAAACAGATGTCAGTTTGATTGATGTCAAATGTCAAACTTTTGACAGATGTCAAATGTCAATTTTTTTTACAGATGTCAAATTTATGACAAATGTCAATTTTTTGGACAGATGTCAAATGTCAATTTTTTTTCCAACCTACCAAATGCGGCGATGAGTGAGTTAGTTTATTGTCTCTCATTGGTATAATTGGACAGTCACGACTAACACTTGCACCTGCACACTTGCTACGTGTGCGGGCCGCGTGCGGCCCGCGCACGGTGCAAGTGTGCCGCTTGCGACCCGCGCACTGTTCTAATACCGCTGTCAAGTGTAGACAGATGTCAGTTAAACAGATGTCAAATGTTAAACTTTTGACAGATGTCAAATGTCAAACTTTTGACAGATGTCAAACGTCAAATTTTTTCCAACCTACCCAATGCGATGACGAGCGAAGCAAGTTAGTGTACTGTAGTTTGGTATAAGTGGACGGTCACGATCAACACTTGCACCGGCACAATTGCACCGTGTGCGGGCTGCGTGCGGCCCGCGCACGGTGCAAGTGTACCGGTTGCGACCTGCTAATGGTGCCAATGACGCTGTCAAGTCAAACAAGATGGCCGCCATGCACAAGTCAGATGAATTATCATTTTCTTTGATAGATACCGCAGTTTTGTACAAGTACTTGCAAAATTACAAGTTTAAACACAAGTATAGCGTTTTGAACAAATGCAACGCCACGAAAACACACACGCGGGCCGCTCGCGGCCCGCGCACGGGTCAAAATACTAGTTTATTATATAATATTGTAGGTGTGTTACATTAGGCGAGCTAGTTTTCATTTTAACAATACGTTATTTAATATTGTGCTGTGACTAGGCACATTCATCAGCAGTCGGATCATTACATTTGTTAGTTTATTACTTCAAACTTATTTTAAATCAAAACAGTTATTAGGTATTTCTAGCCTATGTGTGTATTGGTTTGTATACCTACGGGTTTTAACTCCTGCGGGTAATTATTGATCACGGGACTTCGATTGCAATCCAACAGTAGTAGTTTCATTCCTAGGCTGTATATTTCCCCACTAAGTATGCGTTTTAAATTGAGGAGCGACCGCGAAACCTTGATTGCAATGCAACAGGAGTTATTTCGTTACAGTTTTGTTTGTTTCCCATAGAAGCTATGTACGTAAACTGCGTGAAGAAACTATTTACTCTGTATTTTTCTATTGGTTGCCATCAAGTTGCACGGTCGCCTGGCTGGTTATACAAGGTTTAATAGTTGTTTTGTTTATGTGATTGCATATCGTCTTGTAGTGTTGCAATCCGTACTGCAATAGATTTTACATTATTACATTTGGCAATTACCCAGGCTTCTTATGCGTATTTCGATGAATGAACCATATGTAGGTGTAAAGAAAAATAAGTTTCGTGCGTATCTAGTGTTGTATCATTTAATGCATTACTGGACTTTTATGTTAGCTTAACCTAAATACATAGACGTACCTATCCTAATTAATAACGTAAGATCTACGGTATTTTTGGCTACTTAGTTGTAGTTAAAAATATATTCATTTGATGTTATCCATAAAAGAGGCTTAACGGTGTAACTGCTTATAAATACATATAATTTTTTTTGTAACGTTTTACGTACTTCACAGGTTATAATTATAGCGCTGGTGGAAATGTCTATATTCCAAAAGTTAGATGGTTCGAAGAAATGGATGCTTTTATAAGAAATGTATCTATACAAAGAAAAACAACAGTAAGTACCCACATTTTTATTATAAATTTTTTAATATAGTTTTTAAAATTAGTATTATGAAAAAAATAGTAGTAAACTTTGTTTTTAGTATTAAATTGAAACATAAATATTAAGAAATTCTGTTAAACTGCCACGGTACACTTCCGTTCGTCATAAAGTAATTTTTCAACAAATCTCTTCTCTCTTTCGCATTTGCGGCATGGTTACCTCTGAGTTGATCAGTTATACTTTCTAAGGGAGTTATTTCCAATCTCCAAGCACCTGGTATTATTTGTCCTTCAGAGTCCTCTCTGTCTACACAAGTAGGTGTTATGTAGTTAGAAGATTTTTTTCGCAACCAATTATGAAGGGCACAGGAGGCACAGACGATTGCATCAGTTGTGTTCAAATTGGTGGGAATTGCTTTTTCGAAGACACGGAATCTAGAAACTAGAATTCCAAAAGCATTTTCCACTATACGTCTCGCCCGTGATAGTCTGTAATTGAAGATTTTTTCACTAGTAGACAGTTGCGAACCTGGATACGGTTTTAATAAATAAGTCTTTAACGGAAAAGCTGCATCGCCAACAATGATTCCATCCGCTGGCAGTAATCCATCTTCTAAACGGCGATAAATCGAACAATTTTTAAAGACTCCCCCATCAGAAGCCCTGCCATTCGCACCAACATCGATATATGAAAAACAATAGTTATGGTCTGCAATAGCCATCAAAACAATACTATTTGTTTTTTTATAGTTGAAAAAATCACTTCCACTATTTAGGGGAGCTTTGATAGCGACATGTTTTCCATCAATTGCTCCATAACACGAGGGGAAATTCCATCTGATGTTAAATCCTTCTTCTATAATTTTCCATTCATCCTCTCCATCTGGAATCTGCAAAGGAAAAATAATAATAATGATTAAAACAATCATTTAAATTTTTCCTGTATGTATTACATATTTATTATTTGTTTACTGTGTATGTAGGTAGATATTATGTTGAAATGGCTATATATACAACCTGTATTCGATTTAGCTGTTCGTTATTATTACTAATTAAACTTTTTTCAGGATAATTCTGACACACCGAACAATATTCCTGTTTCTGGTGATGATGATGAAGATGAGACAAGATTCGACGCTGAAAATAATAACACTGCGAATTCACCAGCTTCAGAATTCGGGCTGACCACACCAAGACCGAGGTCAAAACGTAGCAAAATGTCTCAGATGTCGGAAATGATAAAAGATATAAAAAATGTTGCACATAGTATCAATATGCCACCCGAAGAAGAAAGTGATTGTGATATTTACGGAAAGCATGTGGCTTCTCAGTTGAAAAAGCTCTCTGAGGAACAATGTATAATTGCACAGGCGGAAATACAAAAAATATTAGCTAAATGTAGACTGGCAGATATAGAAAATAGAAGAAGAAACATGAATGTTTACCAAAATACACACTTTTCTATGGCATCTACTAGTCGTTCACAGCAACACCAGAATCGTTATACTCCTAGTCCAGCTTCTACGACCTACAGCGGCAGCAGTAGTTCCTTAGGATTCTACCCCCCCGATGTACCTCAGATGCCGACCTCAAGTAATAGTTCTTTGGGATTTTATCCCAACCAGTCTACACAGATAGCTGTCCCCAGTAGCAGTTCTCTGGGATATTACCTTTCATCACAAACTCAAAGTCCAAGATATGTAGATCCCAGGCAGGTGATCGTCACTAATGCCCCTATAACTCAGCTTAATGATAATGTGGAGTGTGAAAGCGACAGTGCAACTGATGTTATCAAGTATGCTTTTGATACAGCTTAATACCAACTTTTGTCAAGATTTTTATGATTTGGTTTGTGATCGTCATTTTTTGATAGCCTACTTAAATACCTACTGTTGTCTAGATTATTATAACTTGTGATTGTTAATTTTTTGATAGCCTACTTAAATACCTACTGTTGTCTAGATTATTATAACTTGTAATTGTTAATTTTTTGATAGCCTACTTTAAGTATTTTCTAAATAAATAACTTTCTTACCTTAATCTCTGTTTTTAATGATTCATATATTGCCCAACACACTTCTGGTATTAAATTAGAAATAGATGGTATCGATACACGATAAAAGTGACTGAGACTCCGAAACGACATTCCAGAAGCCAAATATGTCAGCGTAATTTCCAGTTTTACTTTGGCTGGCAAGGCGTCTCTCATAAATGTGTCTTGACGCTGAATGGAGCTTGATAATAACATAAGCAAATCATTTTTTAGCAAAGTTTTTTGGCGTCATTCTCAAGGCCAGTTTGTATTCCCGAGGATCTTCAAGTCTCAACTGGGTTAACAACAGAGCAGAACCTCCAGTTTTATCTCTGTCATCTATCCATTTCCTTACCCAAATTCGTTTCTGTTTAGATAAATCTTCTTCTAACATGTCAATTAGTTCTTGCATCATCACAAAGGTTATTTTTCTTAAACAATTATTCACTTTCGTTTTTTGTAGTTTTCGATTATTCATTTTACGAACGTGTGTGCACCAAACAAAATATCCTCGACGACTGGCCTCGTGTAAACGGTGGGCGACAGTTTTTGGCGCCAGCGCTGTCTCGGCACTGGCGTCAGTTACTTACCTCGTATAAAACAGCCATTACTATTACCTATTCCCCAGAAATTAACGCCTCTTTTAAAAGGATCGTAAAGACTATCGTATTAAGGTTAATTTTACAATACAGATCTTTTCTTTTGCGTCTTTATGAGCGGAATCCTTTGAATGTACGCCGATGCGCAATTTGCGAATTGTTGTCGTTAAAATCCCTTTTTGCTTTATTTACTTTATGACTTAGGTATGATAGGTACAGGCTTCACCTGCACCAGCTACGACCCGAAGTTAAGTCCCATTCTAAGGGACGGCTTTAACGGACTACGAACGGCTTACCACCTTCCGAACTCACGACCCTCTTCAAGGAAATTGTAAATTTAACTTCACTCTTTTAAAAAATATATGTAGCCACTGCTAGGTAGTATATTATTTGACTTGACTGTGGGGTTATGGTGCTGGATGTTGCAGCGATAGCTGGAGCGATGAAGGTGCGTGCAGGTCGGAGGTTGGGTTACAACTAAGACTCTGGTTTCCTATTATATTGTGTTTATTCTTTTTTTTTTTTTTTTTTTTTTGAACGGGCTAATGCTGTTGGTCTCTACCGACCTTTACAGCGTCACCGGGCGGGAGGGCAGGCGCTTAAGGCGCCCAACCGTCAAAAGTGGGAGGCAACTAGCACAAGGGCACCCCTGGGGTGCGAGCCTCGGCTTGGGCCGTTGCCGGGATAAGAGGATCGAGAAGGCTACGTCCACTGGAAGAGTGGACCCTATGGAAAGTCGCGACCGTTCTAGCTAACCTACGGGGGGTACGTCGACCTCGCCGGCGGGGTCGGTGTCTGATTGTGTTACGCTGGTAACCTATACCGGTGCCGAAAGCGGTACCTGAGCCAGGAGGGCTAGACTGATCCGGTGATCCTAGCGCAGCCGACACAACGGCTGCTATAGGATCATCCGGATCGCTCAAGACGTGTCTTGGGCGGCGACGACGGGGTGGCGGGTCTGTCATGTCTGTAGAGTAACTTGATGCTTGGACTACGAGAGGGTTGGGGTGATGGGGTGCCGCGTCAAAATAGCGGCGGGATGCATCCTTCATAAACTGACGGATGGATGGGAGTTCGAGATCGCAATGGAGGTCGGAGTTACGCTGGTACCAGCGAGCTCCGACCACCTTGCGGATAAAGCGGTTCTGGATAACCTGAAGTCGATCCAGGTGGACTGAGGATGTATGAGCAAACGCGACAGATGCATAGGTCATAATCGGGCGAACGCAAGTTTTGTAAAGTGTCACCTTATTTCTAAGGGACATTTTACTACCCTTGCAGAGGAGAGGGTGTAGGCGGCCTAAGACGAAGGCCGCCCTATCGCGCACTCGCTTAATATGGTCTCTGAAGTTGAGCTTGGTGTCAAGGGTAACCCCCAGGTATTTGGCAGACGGAACCCAAGGGATGGGCTTGTCGAACAAGGACAGCGGTCGCAATGGCGGGCCACGCTTATAGTCAGAAAAGTACATCGCTGCACTCTTATCTGGGTTAACCGTGATCCGCCATTTCCTGAACCACGCACCGATCTCGGTGAGGGCTCGTTGGAGACGACCACGCATATGGACTCTCTGCCATCCGGAGCAGTAGATGGCGGTATCATCCGCAAAGAGTGCAAGCTGCACACTGGGATGAAATGACCGCGGAATGTCGCTGGTGTACAACGAGAATAGCAAGGGGGAGAGCGCGGAGCCCTGGGGTACTCCGGCTCTGATAGGATGGGGAGAGGATCGCTCCCCCTCAACGCGGTAGCGAAAGCTTCGATCCCTAAGGAAGTCTTGTATGATGTGCACAAGACGGTCCGGCACGCCGATGTGGTACAGCTTGAATATCAAGCCGTCGTGCCAGACTTTATCGAAAGCTTTCGCTACGTCTAAGAAGACTGCAAGAGTGCCTTTGGGTTTTGGCTTCGAATTGAAGCCATCAAGGATGTGCTCCGTGATGCGGTGCACTTGTTGGACGCAAGAGTGTCTGGCTCTAAAGCCGAACTGCTCGTCGGGAAGGAGTTTATGTTCGTGAACATGGGTCCAGAGACGTTTCCGAATGAGACGCTCGTAGATCTTCCCCAGAGTACTGAGGAGGCTAATAGGCCGGTAGCTAGAGGGCTCGGTAGCCTTCTTGCCTGGCTTGTGGATGCCGATGACGTCGGCGGACTTCCACGCAACGGGAAAAGAGCAATTACTCATAGCCGCATTGAAGATGCTGACTAGGAGATAGATCAAGGGGACCGAAAAGTGTTTGACCACTTTGTTGCTGATACCATCAGCGCCGGGGGCTTTACGGGTAATGAGATCCTTGACAACAGACTCAACCTCAGCGGCCCTAATAAGCTCGAGAGGGGGGTCGGAGGGCGTCAGGGAGCTACGACGTTCAACTTCACTGACCACCGTATGGAGGTGGACAGGGTCAACGTGATCGGGGGAAAGGTTACACTGGGCCTCGAGGCTCTCAGCTAAACACTCAGCTTTTTCCTCGTCATCGAACGCAGGGACTTGGTTCAGCCTATCAAGAGGGGGCATCGTTCTAAGTGTGTCACTTTTCAAGGCTCGAGCCAATCGCCAGTATGCCTGGTGGGTTGGCTCGAGCCCCGAAAGTAGGTCTGTCCAGTTCTGAGCGCGAAGATCACCTATGCGTTTCTTAACAGCACGCTGTAAGAAATTCAAGGTGGATTTGTTACGTTGGGTCGGGGCCGCGTCGTATGCCCTAGTGGCGGCGTTCTTTGCTGTCATCAGTCTCCTCACGTCCTCGGGCAGATCCCAGCGGTGGTCCACCACTGGTACCTGCTTCGAGGACTCACCGACTACGGTGTTGAGGTGACTGGTGAGAGCGTCGATCGCGGAGGAAACGTCGTCTAGTGTCTGTATGTCGTCGGGTATCTTGTCTAAGTCAGGTGAACTGATAGCTTTCAGGGATTCCCCCAATCGCTTCCAGTCCACCACTGTCTTAGTCTGAGGTGGAAGTTCAGTAGAGTCCGAGCCTAGTCTCATGAGAACAGGGCGGTGGTCAGAGTCAAGTTCGTGGAGCACTTCTATCGAGCCTAACCTGAGGGTTACGCCTTTTAAAAGTGCTATGTCGAGTATGTCTGGTGGTTGGGAGAGATTCCCGGGGAACCTGGTCGGAGTCATGGGTGCGATAATGTCAAAGGTGTGGTGGTCTGCGTCTGGTCGTGGGTCAGTTAGTTGTTCGAGTATCCTACCGTTGGTATTGGAAGTGTGACAATTCCACATAACGTGTTTGCTGTTGAAGTCTCCCGCCAGTATGACGGAGCTTCCCAGAGAAAGTAGTGCGTTGATATCACTACTGAGCAAACGTTTGTCGGGAGGGAGAGGTAACAAGACGCTAGTATGATCGGCTGATGGCCGTTCATAGCTGGTAAGCCTATCATTACGAACCACGACGTAATTGGCGATCCTAGGATCCCGCTTACTGGGTTTCAGGAGGGTCTCTTGCACGAGCATCACATCGACCTGATGGGTCTTACAAAAGTCGTGAACCAAGTCGCGTTGACGAGCGAGACCGTTTGCGTTGAAGAACGCTAACGCTACGGAGCGAGGTTTTACCTTTTTTGGTGTACTATCCATATTAGATATTACTAAAAGAGGGTAAGGGGCAGCGCATGATAGCGTCGAGAATGTTATCGTGCTGGACCAGGGCACAGAAGCGGTCCTCGGGAGTGACGGCTGAACGAAGTTTGTGTGCTAGCACACGCACTTCCTTCAGGTCAATGGCTGTCAGGCTCTGCTTAATCAGAGCCAGATCTTCCATCAGAGAAGATGAAGCCAGGCCAGAGGGGCTAGGCTTCGAGGCGGGGGGGCTAACGTGAGCAAGAGGCAGCGCTTTAGCAATAGCTGGAGCGCTGCGAGGTGCCGCTGGCGCAGCCTGCGCCCGAACCATGCTCGGGGGCTTGGCCCAGGCGTTGACTGCGGGAGACGGTGCCTGAGAGAGCTGAGTGCTCGATGGGACAAGGGATAGCTTAGGGCTGATCCCTTGAGAGCGAGAGGTCGGGGGATTGGGGCGAAATGGTGCACGCCCGCTAGGCCTCTGTGTGCTGCGTGGTGCCTTGGGGCAACCGCGATAGTTCGCGGTATGCCCTGAGGTCCCGCACAGCACACAGCTTGGCGGATCTGGGCTGTCCCGAGTATGGAGACAGTCCGCGGTGCCATGATCCCCGAGGCACTTAACGCAGCGGGGCCTAGCAAAACAAAACCGTGCCGCGTGCCCATAGAGCTGGCAGCGATGGCATTGGGACGGAGCACCATTTCGGTGTGGAGCCTCGACCGTGAACCCCGAAAGTTGATTGACCTCCTTCAAATTGAAGATGGCCTTCCCCCTTGCCGAGCGATCGAGGACAACCAGAACAAGATCGAATGCGATCTTATTGCGTCCACTGTACAAGCGGTGAACCTCCCGCACAGGGTAGCTTTGGGCTTTGAGGTCGGTCAGAATAACCTCTTCCTTCACCTCTTTAGGTACCCCGCGTAGAACTACGCGGAGTACTTTCTCCTCCTCGAGGGCATAGGTATGAAAACCTATTTTCTCTTGGCGGAGAATTTGGGTGAGGTGACGATGGTCGTCTGAGGTTGTGACCTGAACCTTAATGCCCGTGCTGGTCGGCCTGGCGGAAGTGTAATTCACTTTACGTGACTTCAGGAGAGAGGCGACGTTACTCCACTTCGCCTTCTCCTGGATGAAAAGAGGGGGAGGAGGTCGCTCTGATTTTGAGGTTGACGGCCCCGAGGAGGGCACGTCAGCCTCAAAGGCAGATGAGACTTTGCGGTCCGATGGACCAGCTACTGCCCCGGAAGGGCAAGCAGACTTGGGCGGCGGGGGAGGAGAGGAGGTAGCCGCGGGGCGCTTCCTTCCTCTCGTGACCGTGATAAAGCCATCAGCATCAACAGGGTCAGGAGAGGCGGGGGTATCAAACTCCATCAGAGAAGTGATCACTTCCTCTGGTGGAGCAGAAAAGATGGGCGAGCGCGAGCGTGAGCGCGAACGCTCACTGGCGACAACGTCACGGCTACGTGGCGTAGGAGTTGAGGAGGGTCCGCGGAGGGCGGGAGAGCGGGAGCGGTTGCGGGAAGCAACTTTCTCCGGTATGCGTGCGCGGGCGACGCTAACAGAGGAGGATGGTGGCGGGGGCATCACCGGTGATGCGGGCTCACTGGCGACCAGTGCGGTGGGGGTAGAGGCAATAAATTTGGACCAAAGGTCCTTCAAGTCGGGGTTGGCCCGAATGGCCCAATCAAAAAATTCGAATAATTGCCTTGCGGCAACATCCGACGGGATAGACTCCATCCCGGGCGAATCCCGGGATGGTGCGGGGAGTAAATAAGCACGCCCTGCCTATAAGGCAGAGCGGTGTGTGCCTAAGATGTAGCCCTAATAAACGTACCGTCTGCAAGGCAGCGCGGGTGAATACCTGGCTCGCGGATCCCTATGCCTTCTGCAGCTCCTGCTGCGACGACGAGTGTACCCGGACGCGGCGGCAGCCAGTCACGCGCGCGAGCACGGAGGCTACGCGGCGACGGCGGCAACGCACTCGGGCCGCGGCTCACGCTCGTGCGTGGCAACGGCGAAACGCGCACAACACTCGCGGTACTGGTAGCGACGGCGCTAATATTGTCCAAAAGTCCAGCAAACAGTCTCTTCACTCGCGGCACTCGCGAGACGGGTTGGCCTGAGGAGGCGGGTGAGCGCGGGCGCGGTTTGGTGGCGCGCGAGAGGCGACCGCCCAAGATGGCGGCGCCGGGCGGACCGAGGTGTGCCGAGTTGTTCGGAAGCGCGTACTGAGAGCGCTCGAATGACGACCGCTCGGGGCGGTGTCGGATAGCGGAATGAAAAAAAAAAAAAAAAAAAAAAAAAAAACATATTGTGTTTATTCAGAAACGGTTGGCCTTATATACAAAATGTAGGATCTGCCTAAGCTACCTCGGATCTTTGCTTTCTGGAGACCCATATGACGTCAGAGGTCACGTGACACACTTATAATAAAAACATTTCCCTATCCTACGTCGCAGCCTTACCTTCAGGAGGGAGCCTCCCAGTATTAATATAATTAATCCTAACTTATTATAAAGCCTACCTAATACTTATCTAATAATGGGGTTAATAACTGTACAACAAAAATATAATATTTATTCCTACCTAAAATGCTTAACTATACCTATATACAACATAAAAATATTTACATAAAATACAGTGCGTGGGCGTGTCACAGTGTCACTACATCACCCCCCTTCAAGTAAAACGTACGGTACGTCGAACGATTCTGCCGCTCCTCGTGGTGTACGGCTGCTGGGCTGGCTCTGCTGCTGCCGTGTTTTTGCTGCTGCCGCGTTGTGCCACAGTTGAAGCTGATGTTGTTTCGCTGCGCCTTGTAGACGTCACAGCTGTCGAAGAATCTGGATTCTTGTCTTCATTTTCGTCATCGCATAAGTAAGCTGGTTTCAGTCTATCCAAAGATATTACTGCTGTACGAGTAAGTAACTGTACCTTGAAGTACTTCTCGTGTTTTCGTAAAACTTCGTATGGACCTTCATACGGGGGCGTAAGTGGCTTCTTCACGTGGTCAACTCGAACAAAGACGTGTGTGCACGTTGACAAGTCTTTGTGCACGAACGAAGTGCGTTTCTGTGGTAGCTTCTGTGCTTCTGGTGTGAATGACGTCATAGTTTCTGCTATCTTCTTTATGAAATCGGCTGGTTCATCTTTCACGTTCTTTGCCGGTATAAAGAAATCAGCTGGCAGGCGTAACGTTGATCCGTAGGTGCATAACGCTGGGCTGAAATTCGACGTTCTATGCAGTGATGCGCGTAGTCCAAGTAGAACTGTTGCTATCTCTTTCGTCCAAGTGGTGCTAGCTCCACGAGCCATTAGTGCGGCCTTCAATGTTCGATGCCAGCGTTCTATTTGCCCATTTGATTGCGGGTGATACGCTGTAGTTCGTATGCGAGTGACTCCTAGTTTCTTCATCAGTGCATGGAATAAGGCTGACTGGAACTGTTGAGCTTGATCGGTTGAGATTCTGAGCGGGCAACCGAATCTACAAATCCAGTTTTCGTAGACAGCTCTGGCTATTGTATCAGCGGTGATGTTTTTAACTGGTACTGCTTCTGGCCACTTGGTGCGTCGATCAATCATGGTAACTATGTAGGTGCATTCTTCGGACGGTTGTAGCGGTCCGACCACGTCTAAGTGAATGTGGTCAAATCGCCCTGCGTCTTGAAACTGTTCGAGAGGTGTGACAGTATGACGCTGTGTCTTGCTCTTTGACAAGCCAAACACATTCTGGTCCATCTTGCTATATCAGCATTCATGCCAGGCCAGAAGTAGCGCTCTGCAATCTGCTTCCTTGTATTGCGGATCCCCGGATGACTTAATCCGTGAAGTGCTTTGAAGGCGATTTCACGAAACGAAGTAGGTAGGTACGGCCTTGGATTCGCCGTTGACGTTTCACACGTTATCGGTTTCAAAATGCCAGGCAGCGATATGTGTGCAAACTTTAAGTTGTCTTTTGTTTGCAATTGTTTCAGTTCTTCATTTTGTTCTTGTTCATCAGCGAGGTGGGTATAGTCCAGTGTTGAAGTGCAGGTTATTTCTTCTAACCTTGACAATGCGTCGGCGACTGTGTTTTCTTTGCCTTGGATGTATTCTATAGCGGTGCAAAATTGACTTATGAATTGCAGCTGTCTCTCTCTTCTAGGCGTGTCGCTGTTGCTCGGTGCTTTTGATAAGGCGTAGGTCAGCGGGCGGTGGTCGGTGTGAATAACCACATCCAAGCCTTCTATGTAACGTCGAAAGTGCTTGACAGCCGTGTACATCGCTAATAGTTCGCGGTCGTACACGCTGTACTTCTTCTGTGCGTCGCTGAGAGTCTTCGAGAAAAAGGCTATAGGTCTCCATGTGTTGTTTTGTCGTTGTTGTAGGACTGCACCGATGCTCTTGTCTGATGCATCGGTCATGATGTGTAGCGTGGCGCCAGCGATTGGGTGTGACAATATCGCCGCTTGATTGATGCTGTCACGACATTGCTCGAACGCTGCTTCTGTTTCAGGCGTCCATGAAATTGGTGTCTTGTCTTTCTTTTTCGCGTTGTGTAACAGCTTGTTGAGTTCTAGCTGTTTTTCGGCTTGGCGAGGCAGCGCGTCTCTATAAAAGTTGATCATTCCCATGAATCTTCTCAAGTCTTCAATGGTATTTGGCTTAGGAAATGACGATATGGCTTCTGTCTTGTCTTCTGGTGGTTGGATGCCGGCTGAAGATACTCGATAGCCCAGAAAGGTTAGTGTTTCCTTTCCGAACTCGCATTTTTCTGCGTTGATGGTGAGTCCATATTCCGTGAGGCGCTTGAAAACTTCATGAAGATGGCGCTTGTGACTTTCTTCGTCGCGAGAAAAAATCAGTAAATCATCCACGTAACTGAACGTGAACTCGTCCAGACCGCGCAGTACTTGATGCATGAATCGTTGAAAGGTCTGGGCGGCGTTACGAAGTCCAAACGTCATTGATGTGAATTCAAACAAGCCAAATGGTGTTGTAATGGCTGTTTTCTGCGAATCTTCGTTACTGGCCATTGGTATCCAGTAGTATGCTTTCTTGATATCGATTTTTGAATATATCTTCATGCCATGAAGTCTAAATGTGAAGTCTTGGATTCTCGGTATTGGATATCTATCTGGAGTTGTCATAGCGTTGAGGCGTCGATAATCTCCGCAGATGCGTAGTTTTCCGTTCTTCTTTTTCACGATGTGCAATGGATTAGCCCATGCACTGCTGGACGGACGACAAATCCCCATTTCTATCAAGCGGTTGAATTCTTCTTTTGCTTCCATATATTTGTCAGGCGCTAACGGTCGAGGCCGGACGTAGGTAGGCGCTCCCGTTGTTTCTAAGTGATGCGTCACGTCATGAGGTGGAGGTTTCTTTAGCGACATCGGTCTCTGGATGTCTGGATACTGTGTGAGTATGTCGCTGTACGGACGACTTTCGTTGATGACGTGTACGGATGAGTCATCGCTGCTGGTCGACAATGTCTTGATTGATAGCTTGGTCAGCCCATCAATTAATCGTTGTCCTTTTAAGTCCACCAGGATATTGTGGTGACGCAGGAAATCAGCTCCGATGATCGATCTTTTGACGTCTGCTATTACAAACGTCCAGGCGTAGTTGCGTCGTAAGCCTAAGTTCAACTGAAGCGTTTTTTCTCCATATGTTCGTATAGTGCTTCCATTGGCTGCGTATAATGTGAATTCGCTTGGGGTGCATTTTCGTTTCATCTTCACTGCTAGTACTGAGATGTCGGCGCCGGTGTCTATGAGAAAACATTCACCACTTTGACGGTCGGTGATGCTTAGGCGGTAGTTCATAATGGCTTCGACATCGATTTCCGCCGCTTTCGATGCCTCTTCTAGTTTTCCGAGTTCTGTTGTGGTTTTTTCCATGAACATGGAGGTTCACATCTTCTTGCCCGATTACGGAATCTGTAGTGGTAACAGCATAGCCAATCGGGATCTCCAGGTTTTCTTGACTTGTTGGTCGCAGACTTGGATCTCGAGCGATTGCGAGTGTAAGCAGGACGGCGATAGTGTTGTCTTCCTCTCAGCTCTGCAACTTCTAAGGTGAGTTTCTGAATTTCTTTCGATAAAACTTCCAATTTAGAGTCTTCAGTTGAGTTTCTGGTAGTTGTAATTGCGGCGATTTGTGGATCCATGTGCTCCAGCATTTTGTCAGCCATTGACGCAAGTGTGTCGAGCGTGGATTCTTCATTGACGGAGATAACTGCTCGAACTGGTGTAGGCAATTGATTGAGCCATAAAACTTTCAAGGCGTCATCTTGAACCATGGTACCGCCGAGGTCCTTCATTCTTCGTAGCAGTTGACTTGGTTTCTGGTCTCCTAGTTCTTGGCCACTGAGTAACTTCTGAAGTTGCTTAGCTTCTGATTCTTGATAAACGGAGAGTAGGCGATTCTTCAAAGCGGTGTACTTCCCAGTGGATGGGGGATTCATCAGTATGTCGCTGATCTGCTGCACGTCGGACTGCTGCAGAACGCCAAGTACGTGGCGATACTTCTGGTCATCGCCGATTTTCGAAGGTTCTATTAGTGTTTCGAAATGTGCGAACCACAGCCTTGGATAGTCCTTCCAGAATGGTAGTATTCGTGACTGGATAGACACATGTGAGATGTCTAATGTTCCGGTTGCTTCGTCTTGCATTTTTGCCTCCTGAGTCGGGGTTACCATTGTTGGGGTTAGAGTGCTGGATGATGATTAATGAATTCATTTGCCTCTGAACCAAGCCAAAGAATCAAAGCTTCTTTCACTTCATCAGAAACTGCCGAATATGGCATCTGATAAGCACATGATAACATATCCTGGAAATAGCTCGCAGACTGTATCCCACACATGGATAATTCATCCATGATGAGTCTAAAGGCCCTTGTTTTTTCTGTTTCTGACTCTTTAGCTCCCTTGAGAACATCAGAAACCCTAGCACATGTATAATACCTATTGTTGCGTTTCAATTCTTGTGGTAACTTAGCTCTGGAAATAGCCCCTTGCGGAACTGGTAAAGCCCCTTCATCAATCTCTGCAGTTATTGCTCCAACATCAGTGTAAATCATAGTTTCTCCTTCGTGATCAAGTATGATGGACTCATCAGTAATCTGTTTTCTGATAATGGATCTTAGAGAAACTTTATCAGCAGCAATCGATGCAGATACCGATTGAACTTGATTAGCCATAGCATCTAAATCGATCTTATTAATTCTGAGATACTGAGTAAATTCCCCGGCATAATCATTCATCGAAGCTCTCTCATTGGCCCTCATCCCTTTCTTTTGAATAGCCATAGCCAGATATGCTATGTCTGCGTATTCCTTTACTGTGACTGGTGGCCCTGCCAAGGTTCCAAATTTACTGATCAAAACATTCATGGCAAGCCTGATCAGGGCCTTAAACTCTGACTCAGGTATTAAATCATCCATAAACGCTTGAATTGGGAAGTACTGCATTTTAGATATAGTATCTGCTATGGTCAATGCAGCGGTTATATTAGATGCAACAGATTGTTCTACAACCCAGCATAAAGATGCAGCAGGGGTATCATCAAGGCACTTGTAGGCTGCAGCCAAAGCCGGAAAAATCCTTTCACTAGTGAGTTTAGCACCAGCATGCATCTTGCTGAACTCTTGAACCACAGCAGCATCTAGGTCTGTGAGGCCAGATATACCTTCTTGCACACGTTTGAATCTTGAGATGATCCAATTAGATGTCTTGTTCTGCCCCTTTGATAAATGTGCTAAGCAAGTAAATAATGCATGGATTGAATTACGCTCATGAAGAGTCTTATCAGTCCAAGCTTCAGCATCATAAAAAGCTGTGTAGAGAGCAAGTGGTGCAGCCCTCCAATATCTAAGAAAGCTCTCATAATTAATTGCCAATGTTGCTAGTTCATTTTCATTTATCTCTAAAGGCGCCTCCTCACTCATTTTCTCAGGTGTACTCAAATCAAGTAGATTTCGCCATTGATCTTTTGCCACTGTGCCAACTACCCAATCTGAATTAAATGCTTGAGCACCATGCGAATAAGCTTGAAACTTGCGTAAGTTAACACTTTTCCCGGAGAGCACATGGCTAGACCCAACCATACTATCAACAGTTTCTATATCGTATCTAGTGGAGCCACTATGCTCTGCTAATTTAGTCCATAGAGCTGTGAATACAGCTTGCACAGATACTTCTGGAGGCGGACATTCCCGTAAGATTGCTCGTAATTGCTTCCTTGCATTCTCCATCTCCTCTATTGTTCCTGTCACTTCCCCCATACAACTCATAGTCATCTCAGAAAACATTAATGCCTTCAATTGCATTGAATTGAGCCCAGGTCTAATCCTCTTATGATGATTCATAAGAGCCCGACCAAGTGCAGCTCTCAGTAATGGGGTTCCCAACGGTACCACAGCAGCTTCAGTAACAACCAGTGTATATACTGAATATACTGAAATAAGGCGGCCCCACAGAGCATTAAAAAATATGACGCTTCACCGAAGCGTATTTTTTTTTCGTGCTCTGTGGGCGGCCCCTACTGCATAATCAAATTAACTGATCAATCTTTGTGCGCAATGTTATTGATCAGGTAAGGTTAGTATTGCGCAATGTTTTGCGGTTCTTTGTATAGAGTAGACTTGTGTTTAGTAATAATGTATGTTGGTACCTCCGTGCACATCTACTACAGCATTTTAATACGTCTCAAATATTATTGAGATATGATTTGATTAATCAAATAATTTCTTAAGAAATCCTGTTTCGTATTTGGTGTCTATTTTAGGTATATGGTACTACTGAAGACGGACGAGATCACCTACTTTGCGCACAGAACTCCTTAGTTCTTAGAACTCCTTGGAACAAAATCATTCCACAGTTCAGCAGATGAGTGAATCCGAACGAGATCGCAGAGACTCGCACATCGCTTCGTTCGTACGGATTCACTAACTGAAAGGGGTTATTGAACTATTTATTGAACGAGATTTGATGAACGAGTTCAATAGGGTAGGGGCCGCCTTACGATTTACTATACGCGGGGATTCCCCGTAGAATGTTTTAGGTGTCGGGCTCTATGTTAATGCTGTATGACTGTATTGTATTGTTTGCGCAAGTAGGTACATTCAGTGTAATTATGCCGAAACCGCAATATTTACAAAAGTTTCGGGATTCTTGGCTTCAAGACCCGCATTTGAAGGACTGGCTTTCATTTATAGAAGGCACTTCTGGTCATGTAGCGAAGTGCAAATATTGTGGTATAACGCTACGAAACCACTACGGAGACTTGAAGTCTCATGGGATTTCAAAGAAGCACCAACAAAATTATAAAGTAAGCATAATGTTTTTTGTTGATTAGTTTGTTTTACCACTAGGTAATGCACCATGCACTTAATAAAAGTTTTTTTTTCATAAGTTATAATGTGTAGGTATATATAAGTTTTATTATATAATAATATACGTTAATCAGTATTTTATTAAGTCCATGGATTAAACTATTAGACGTGTGACATTCTAACTTAATTTTAATATCGATTTCGTGTGGTAAGTAAAAGTATTGGGGTGCGTTTTTTCTTAGGCCCTCCTTACAAGTTCAGTTTTGTTGATCAATAAAATTGACGAGACCACTTCCGTCAATGTTTTCTACATACTGTAACCCGATAAACAATGATCAATACTAATCCTACACGTTCAATAAAATTGATCAATCACAATGATTGATCAATAAAATTGAACGTGTGTGGGCCGCCTTACTACACGATCAATAAAATTGATCAATCACAAAGATTGATCAATAAAATTGAACGTGTATGGGCGGCCTTAAACCTCGCCCGACGACGCCCGACGACGCTCAATGACCATGATAGGCGTTCGAAAACCCTTCGGTGCACAGATCGTACAGGGGGTTGAGCTCGGACAGATTAAGAGCGCTGCTGCAGTGCGTCTACCGCTCAAGTGCTATCAAAGTTCATACAATTTTGACAGTAGTTGACCGGCATACGCGCTCCAGCAGCGCTGCTAATCTGTCTGTGCTCGACCCCCAAGCACAAAATAGAACAGAAGTCAATCACATGTATGTACTTCACTTTTTATACCTACGCTCAGCGCTCGCGCTAGGGCCGTCAGCTTTGGCTTATGCACAAAAAACTATCGTGGTAGTGACACTCGTATCTAGTTGTATGATTTATTGTTGAGAATGAAGCGGGAAGAACGGAAATATAACAACTAAAATATTTCAATTTTAATGATAGTCGCGTAACCCGGGCGCGGCGCGGCGCCCGCGGCCTGCTCGCCAAGCAAAACCTACCCTACCTTTAATTACTTACCTACCTACATAACTGTTCTGTGTTACGTTAAAACGAACCATCGAAATACAAACAAATATACCTGACTTCCCTGAAACAACTGGTAGCTTAAAAAACAACAATTCACTGTTTAATGTTGAATTTAAACAACCGCCCACTAAACAATTATTATAGCTTTTTTTGTTGCTCCATTTTTGCACAAGGTAGTTAACAGACGCGTGTCTCAAGCAGATGGCACTCGCGCTCGCATTACTCCGAAAGACTCCGAGACATCGTGTCGGTGAGCGGTATCCATGTGTGCGTTGCTCCAGCGCACTTACTATGTTGATTTACTTCTGTTCTATTTTGTGCCCCAGGTCTGTGCTTCGGTGTGATCGCTTGACGATCATCCGACGACACACCGGCCACCTCGAGAAATAGGTGATGGGTGAGTCGCCCTGACATTTCATCTGACAGATGACTTCAGTTGACGTTAGAGTTTGACACAGTGTGACCATTTGTGGCAGATTTTTGCCATTTTGGCAGATTTGGCCCTCAAGCTTACACTGTGGCAGACAATGTAAACGTTTTAAAAAGGTGCCATATTTTGGCAGATACGGGAGATTTTAATATTTCGAAGTAGAAATCGCAAGTACTTTACCAGCTATTCACCCACCAAGCAGCAATGTTTACAGGGCATAAATAGATTTTATTTATTACCTAATGTTTTTTTCAAGCTTTAGCATACAAAAGACCATGATGTGTAATGTAGAGTACATGATGAGTAGTAGATGTTTGGCCCAACAAGGTGATCGCGGACTGCCACTATCAGCTACCCATTTGGATGATTTGAAGACTGAATGATAGAATAATGTCTTAACCTAAGTATTCGTTTAATCAATCTTTGACTGAGTAGTTTTTCTTATTGTTACAGGCTATAACTATGCAGCCTAAGATTCCGTTTAAACCAGCAGAGTCTATTGGAAGTAAAAAAAAAGAAGAAGCCAGACTTGCACTATTCACAGCTATGCATACTAGTATACGTGTAGTTGACCACTTGGGAGAGGTAATTAATCACAGTCATGAAAAAGATATCGAAAAAGTTCAACTGCACCGAACTAAGTGCACATCGATTATAAAAAATGTGTTGGCATTGCATTTCACTGAGGTTCTAAAAAAAGATTTTAAAGATCAACCATTTAGCCTATTAATTGATGAATCTACTGATATTGCTGTACAGAAATACTTGGGTTTGATAATAATATATTACAGTAAATTACACGGAAAAATAGTATCTACATATCTAGATCTTGCAGAGTTGCATGAGTGTAATGCTGAAGGTATTGTCTCTGCCATAAAGAAGACACTTAAGCGATTCAGTTTGCGACTTGAAAATTTAATGGGCATTGGTACAGATAATGCTTCTGTGATGGTTGGAGTAAATAACGGCGTCTTTATGAAATTGAAAAATGAGGTACCACACCTAATTTTGGTGCGTTGCTTGTGCCATTCTTTGCAACTGGCTGTTTCGGCTGCTGCAAAGGAATTTTTACCGAGGAATTTAGAATTTTTAATAAGAGAAACATATGATTGGTTTAGTCGCTCCTCTTCTAGACAAGTTCTTTACAAGGAGTTATACAAAACCATCAACGATGGACAAAACCCACTAAAAATAGTTCAAGCATGCCAGACAAGATGGTTGTCAATAGAGTCCGCTGTATCAAGAATATACACGCAATGGTTAGAGCTGAAAACACATTTTTCCATAGCTAAGGTACATGAAAGGTGCCACACGGCAGAGTTACTGCACTCTATGTATGCGAACGAGATGAATTACGCATATATTTCATTTTTATATCCAATATTAATTGAAATAAATAGAGTCAATAAAATGTTCGAGTCAAAAGACACAGACCACACCAAATTGTATGGTGAGTTAACTAGCCTGCTCGATATGCTTGTCAGCAAAGTTACGTTGCCTACACATAAAGTTGATATTTTCACTCAAAACATTCGTGATTTCTTGGATCAGAGATGTTACCTGGGATTCCGATTTGAAAAGCAACTAAGTGATATGAGAGAAAAAGGATTACCACGGGAAGACGAAGAAATGATGCGAAATCGGTGCATAACATTTGTAGTAAGTCTGATTGAAGAAATAAAAAACAGGTTACCTGAAAATTTGACATTGATGAAACAAATTTCCCGAATTAGTGTTGAACAAGCACTTAATCACAACAAAGAAAATCTAATTGACATAATGGCTCAGTTTAATAAAAGTGCAGAATTTATAGCCAGAGTCGATGATCAGTGGCGACAAATTCATTTGTTGAAATGGAATGAGAGCAAAGAAACAAAAAAATTCTGGAATGAAGTATTGAATTTCAAAGATGCACAAGGGGAATCTAGATTTGAAGAATTGGCGACTTTTGCGATTACTCTCTTAATACTGCCTCATTCCAATGCCGATGTTGAGAGACTATTTAGCAATATGAATATAATAAAAAACAAGCAGAGGAATAGAATGAAGTTAAGACTTTTAACTGCTATATTAAGAATACGCTGTGGTTTGAGGTTGGAAGGAAAGTGCTGCAATGAGTATGAAATTCCAAGAAGCGTTATAAAACAAATTGGTACCAAGGAATCGTATCAATCTGAGACCGACGATGATGGTACAGACCAGAATGATACGTCTGAAGAAGAGGAATTAATTTAAAATAACTGTTATTTTAAATTATTGTTGGTTATAGGTAAAGTTTGTCCACTGTATCGCCTGATGTTAAGCAATGACGTGATTCTACGATATATGCTTGTCTGGAAGACAGGTACTTGTTTACTCTTGACTTGAAAACTCACAGGTTACAGTTAGCTTTAGGTACCTAATGTTCCTGATCTTGACTTGTTGATTTACAAATTGTATGCTGATTTACTGATTGTTAATGTTTCAATACGTAATAATAAAAGAAATAAATTACTATTATACATTGTTTTCTTTGGTAAACACTAAAAATAATTGTTTAGTGGAAAATTTAGCAATTTCGAGAATAGGGCCATTTTTTTTAGTGGTTTTCTGGTGGTTTTGGAAGTTGAATCTGGTGGAGAGCGACTTAAACCGTTGGCAACACTGGTAACAACATCCCCTAAAGCCACAGTTAATATTGGAGCATGGTTCACTGATGAATCAGCACTAATGGTAGATAGTTCTGCTGCCAATACTGGTGCACGATTTAATCTACATAGTTGTTTATTAGCTTTTGCAGCCTGGTTTAAACGGTGTGCTATGGTGGATATTTTGTTGTTGATTGTATTGCAATAACACTCGGGAAATAATAACCGTGTAGTTACTGGTTTATTTGAGTATTTATTTTGTCAATTCCCGATGTTTTTTATGATGACTCCAATAGAAGCGGCTGGACCAAACGTTCAGAACGAAGGGGTCGCACCGGATGGCGGAAAGTAATATCTAATATTGCTTGGGATTAATACAAATGATTAATCACATATAATATAATTAATCCTAACTTATTATAAAGCCTACCTAATACTTATCTAATAATGGGGTTAATAACTGTACAACAAAAATATAATATTTATTCCTACCTAAAATGCTTAACTATACCTATATACAACATAAAAATATTTACATAAAATACAGTGCGTGGGCGTGTCACAGTGTCACTACATGACTACAAAACCTTAATGTAGGTATATGCTTGTCATACTATGTGGGGGTGTGTGACTGTGTTAGTGGTGGAAGTGAGTATTATGTATGTGAATGTGAGGTGTATAAGTGTGAAGGTGGCTGATGGCAATTGTATAAGGTATGTGAATAAACACAGTGGTGGTGGCGGTGGTTGTGGTGTGGTAAGTGAGACAAACGTATTGAGCAAAAGCGCTTCCAAGGAGTCTAGGTCATTCAGTTTATTTATTCTCGTAATTTGAAACTCTTTGGTGGAATTCTTATATATTTTTATGGAAATAAAAAAAACCCGTAAAAGATACGCGCGGCGCTATACAACAGACGATGCGGTAAAATAGGTACTTAGGTGAGAGTAGCCATTTTACCGCACGCTCCGTTGCATGCTGACTTCGGGTATTATTACCCAATAATTTGATAGCTAAGTCTGATAAAAGAACAGTTTTCTCTGAATCTGATGAATCCTCAGCAGAAGCTTCAACTGCGTTACCTACTATTACTATATTTTGCAACTATTTTGACGATGCTATTGCAGACACCTACTTAACTATTATATTATTGTTTATTTTTGTTATATTGACTGACTTATCTAAGAGCATGTAAATATGTCTAAAGATAAATAAACAATTGAATTGAATACTTCTGTACTATCATTAGCGTGTAATCTTTCTTTTTCTCTCACTAATTCTGTAAGGTGTTCTTGTAAGACGTTCTTCTCTATCTATGTATGGAAGTTTTGAAAGTGAGTCACAATTTATCATTATTACTTCGAGCGAGTACAGGAGGGCCTGTACACGAAAATTTTCAATAGAATTAGGTTCTTGGTAATTGCAAACTTCGTCTGTCTCGTCATAATTTTGCTGTTGTGGTATTTCTAAGTTATGTGTAGTTATCATCGCAGTAAGTGAACTCTTGATCATAGCATTGATCAGGTGATGCCTCAACAAGCAAGGTGAAGCCTGGATTCCTGGCTACTATTGCAAATAAGTTATTTAGCACTCATTTTGTAAGTTATACACATAGGTAACTAAAAACACGTTAAGTTTGGATGCCTCTAATGTAATAGTATTTTGGTACCTTGTGTATCTTTAGATCTCCACGACACGGGCCTTGAGCCTAGTGTGGGTCCGCCGTATATATCTGAGGAATATAACATACTAAATTAAATACATATGTGTTTATATAAATTAGTTTTAAGCTTCCACTACTGTTTTATATTTGCAACAAACGTATATTCTATTCTATTCACTTTAATACTAAAGAGAAAATGATACTAAATATGTAGTTCTAATTTTCACCACACGCACGTGGCGCCATTTTAGCCCATTTTCATATTAGATTAGAAACGTCAAAGTTTGTTTGTTGCGATTTTCCCACTAATCAACAAAAGTTTGTTTCATTACCTATTGTACTGTTTTCTCGCCAATGTGTTGAAAAAATGTTGTATGATACACGTGCGAATATTGCTTTATTACAAGCTCGTGATTATGGTAAGGCCCTCGACTTCGTCTTGGGCTTACATTTGTCTACTAGTTTGTAAAAAACAACTTACCGCACTAATATCATAAATAACTATTTTTCTCTGGGTGCGTTTTTTGTGATGTACTATTGAAAGTTACTAGTTACTACAAAAACGACTATCTTTTGGCATGGGTATCGGTTCACTGTCGAAACTCATAAAATCGTTTGTCATAATTTTGTTACAAATAAAAATGTTACTTATAATCATCATTTCACATAATGTGATTTATTATACTTTCACTACATCTAATTTTCTTTATTATAAATCAAAATTAATAATAATCCAAATTTATAAGAATGAAACTCATAAGGCGTATATAACATAACAGTACAAATTTATAATGTTCTTTTACCATAACTAACTTTAAGCATAAAACAAAATATCAATAATACTGTAAATTAATGTGACTGGAACTGTTGATTGTTATATATATCCTAATCAGTTATAAAAACGTAGTACGGCAAGCCAATTTGCTCTTCAATCTATGCAGGCACTTCATCCAGTCAAAACAAACAAAATTAACGTGTGGACTGTGGGTAATTGTAAAATAACTTATATTTTCTCATGTTATGTTGATTTTGGTGTTGTTGGTGAACTTTGTGCATTATTTTAATAAATAACTTGAAATGTCTAATAAAAACACGTGTAAAATATTTAAATCAAATAACGGTAACCTGAAACTTAATATAGATGGTTTCTGTAATTTTTTAATATAAGGATAAGTGACTTCTGGCACTTCGCCGGCCGCTGCCGCGGCACGCTCGCTACGCTTCGCTTCGCTCGCTCGGCTCGTGCGTCGTGTGGTCACAGTTAACCTAACGCTCCTCCTCGCTTCGCTCGTCGTCGCACCTATTTATGACTTTGCCTTAGACTAGTATCTTAGTATCTTTAGGGTATACATGCATATGTATATAATGATTTAACTACCTCAAAATTATTATTATGTTAACTAAAAAATATGAAAAAGTCATTATGAACAATACAATTATGAATGCTGATTATTATGAAATTATAAGTAATGAAATTTATAATAAAAAAAAGTATGATAAAAAAATTCTTAACATTAACATTATAACATAATTTTTAATAAATTTAAACATTATTTGAATAAATTGTATAAGAAAAGATCAATATAAAAAGTAACTATTATGAACAAAGTTATTTATAAATAACCACCATTATAAATTTCATCATTATTAAAAATGAGGTATGTGAAATGAAATTATGAATAATGAAATTATTAGTACAGACGGTATCCCATGGGTATCATATGTGGGCAGTAATAAAAAAAATATGGGCCCAGAACACAACGGAAAAGTTACGTTATCTTTTAAATCTCTAGGACCAGTGGCTTAAGTGATTTATAGACTTGAGACCCCATATGACCCTGACGGAAAATAATTTTCAAAAAACCATGACACAAACTGAACTTTATTTTAACTGAAGAGTATACAAACTAAGTTTCAAACCAATCGAGCCATAGAATAAAAAAAAATTAAAATGTAAATAAAATTAATAAGTAAAAGTAAAAGTTGCATACAAACGTAAAACTCCATTTCACCCCTTTAGGGGTGGATTTACGTAAAACCTAGTGGATCTTACACTACACAAAGAATCATCACCTTCATCATCATCATCATCACTATATTAATTTAGAGTTCCGAGTGATACTGCAATCTGTTATGGGCAGCCGTGTCACTTAACATCAGGGGAACGACTAGCTCGACACGTTATTCTATCACATAAAAAAAACACCCAGGCCTTGCCAAAGGCGTTGGTTTGGGTGCGAGATCCAAAGAAACCATTGATCGTGGGTGGAATGATATCGCTACCAGGCTGAACGTACACGGACGTAGTGCAACAACGACTGGTCAGGGGTGGAAGCGTGTATGAATATTATTTTACGTTCTCATTGCAATTGCATTAACAATGTTTTGTGTGTTGCGTGTTGCTTTACTAGATCATGATTAATTTTATTAATCCATAGTACTTGGCAGACTTGAAGTTCAAAGCTGAAAATAGTGTAACGGACCTACAAGCTGACCAGGAGCCCAATTCTACTAACAAAATTGTTATTAAACCGCATCGATCCGCAGCTAATCGATAACTTTTATGTGTTTTCGTATTCCACTAAACATTAGGGATCCATCTACGACTACAATTACGTTGAAGCCAACGATCGATCGAACATCAGTACATTGGCATTCTGTTATTTCTGTCGAACGTGAACGGTACGTTAATATGTATTCCACTAAATTGTTGACACATCAGTGAGCCGGAATCACAGATTAGAGAAAAAAACACCGGAATGTAGCCAAACGTCAACCACTTAGCTGTCAAAATTAGCGGTCGAGCAAAAGTTGTTGAGTTCGTACTTTTCTGGGTTTTGAAGGAAGGTTTTCGGCCGAAATATTATGTTCTATTTGGAATACTTGAGCTTACGAAGTACGGGAGAGTACGAAGGAGAAACTTTGCTTCTCGTCTACATCATAACAGATATATTCTCACCGACCGTGAATTTATAAAAGCTTACCGCCTCATCGAAAGAAAAGCACGGTCTTTATGAGAAAGTAAGTCCATATGTGCCCGTCACTCTGCGTTCCGACGGCATCGACACGGAGACAAAGGTAACAGTGTTCATTTAATTTCCAATACCTAACTTGATGCATGATATGAATTGATGCTAATCTATGATCCGTATCAAAATGATACATATTTTCCTACAAATTAACTTTTTATTCTCTCATTTTTTAGATCCTAGTAGCACTAGCTTTCTATGCTTGTGGCTTTTATCAAACATCAGTTTAGTTAGCCAGTCACAGGCACATGATTTAGTTCATGCCTGCAGCTTTTCATGTGAAGTATCTAGATAAAAATTAGTGATAGCTCCTTCTATGGTGTTACAATTACACAGTCAAACATAATGTGGGCAAATGAGCATAGATGCAGATAAGATAAGTCTTATCTGCATCTATGCTATCCAACTATGTAATATATAAGGATTTAGTTCATGCCTGCAGCTTTTCATGTGAAGTATCTAGATAAAAATTAGTGATAGCTCCTTCTATGGTGTTATAATTACACAGTCAAACATAATGTGGGCAAATGAGCATAGATGCAAATAAGATAAGTCTTATCTGCATCTATGCTATCCAACTATGTAATATATAAGGATTTAGTTCATGCCTGCAGCTTTTCATGTGAAGTATCAAGATAAAAATTAGTGATAGCTCCTCCTATGGTGTTATAATTACACAGTCAAACATAATGTGGGCAAATGAGCATAGATGCAGATAAGATAAGTCTTATTTGCATCTATGCTCATTTGCCCACATTCTGTTTGACTGTGTAATCATAACACATATTACATAGAATTGGATGAGTTATGAGCCTGTGACTGGCTAACTAATGTTTGATAATAGCCACTAGCATAGAAAGCTAGTGCTACTAGAATCTAAATGATGAGAGAATAAAAAGTTAATTTGTAGGAAATATCATTATTTAAAATGTTATCTTAATAACATTTTAAATTATGATATTCCTCTTTCATCATCTGTATTAATAGGATCGCTAAAACTGTTAGTTCAGTTTGTTGTTTGTCAAGACCCTTTTCTCATAACAGTTGAAGGTTAGATTAGCATGCACCTAACAAGTACCTTTATTACATTTCCTTACAGGTGTTTTTGTTAGTGGACATAAAACTACACTACAGCCCCAATGTTGCAGCTGAAATAATGAATGCATACTGTTTGCTTCACAATATTACACTGCAAACTGATTACGAGGGCCCAGAAGACACCAATTGCACTGAAGATAACAGGCAAGCATTACGGCAAGAAGAATAGGAAAGAGTGAGGGATGCCTTAGTAGATGGTGCACGTCTAGCCAGTGTTAACCTAGCAGGGAGAGCATATTGTGCTAATGACCTTTTACAACAGGGCCGCATTTACCAGCAAGTTTTAGTGCAGTGTTTGTGGGCAGCTAGAGGGAGACAATATTAAAAACAGCAAGTGAAACTCGCATCCAGCGGGCTGCGCGAAACTGGCACCAAAAAACACCGGACCATACACAGTCACCTCCAAAGAATCACCGGTATTATACAGAATAAGAGACGTCAATAACAAGCGTAAATCACTAACAGCACATTTGAAAGATATAAAACCATACCACAACTAGAAATAATAATAATAATCATTCACAAAAAAACATTGGCTAAATACCAAAAACCCAAGAAACCAAAAAAATAAATTGTCATATTCAAACCGAGGGTACTTGGAAACAGACTTTATGTGAAAACAACCCGCAAAAATAAAAATCAATCACGTCAGACCGACCGACTATGAACCAAGAAAAACACGTAGGGCGAGTTTTTGGGAAAAAACACAAAACAACTACAGATACATACACAATGATGAAGCCATGGACATGCAAGGCAACCCGACCGAGGGCCCCACCAACAAGGGCCCACGTCATAAAAAAAATACAGATTAACGGCGCAGAAATGGGCCACGTCATCTTAAAATCGGCCTAAAGGGGAAAAATCGAGTACCACGACGACGGGAAGCCACATAAAATTTTAAATACTTTCAAACAGCAACTTAAAAAGTATCTTGTCACAGAACAGATAAAGCATGCTGATATTAACATAGACATAGCGTTCTTGTAATATAATTGTACATACCTACCTACCTTCATAAGTCTCGTTTCTCAGGAACTTTATGTCACTTTCTAACAAATAAATTATTGTTCACTTGTTTTAAGTATTATTCACGGCTTTGATTTTGGGTCCATTGTACCTATTCACTTGGTGGATAATCTATTATAATCAATATACACAATCACAACTCATGTTATCTGAAATTATACTTCATGATTCCCACCTGGTATATTATATTCCATAGTTCTGTAATATGTAGATATACGTACACTACGACAAGTAGCGAATACGGCGCCACCTGACATTCAGATTGGCAGCAATGACCGCAGTTAATCATTTGATACCTGCTTTACCTTTGCATTAATTAAATTTTAAATGAGTATCCAATATTTGCTGATATTTTTTTTACCAAGTGTTTTTCGGTTCCTATTTGTTCTCTTGACTTTTGTAATCTCTAACAAACCTTTCACAATACTAGTATAAATGTATCTTATTTACAATTATTTTGCATGCCATATTTAATTTCCTGTTTGTGTCTATTATGTACTGTTTATTTATTTATATTATGTATGTGTATGTAACATGTATATGATATTGTACGCGCCAGTCATAACTGCGCTTATTATTTTCCTACCCTCATAATATACCCTCATAATATTTACACTTTTCGATGACTATCTCTGTCACTCACGCCGCGAATGCACGAGACAATTTGCTTGTCATTGGACAAGCAGTCTGCGATCGACCCTCGTTCATCGCGGCTGCCGCTACTCGCTCTCAACTCGGAGTGTATCCTGATTGTCCATCCTTTGGGCTAATCAGCTGAAGGAGCTGTGCACTAACAGCTTCTACCGCGCCGCGTTATAGTCCACTTTCGTACCATTCGAATATTGAAGGCCGCTTGAGTGACGTACCTGAAGAAGCCAAGAAGCAGTACTGCAAGGATGGACCTCTCTGCTGGATACTAGCTACAGGATCGGAGCCCGCACTGAGGTGATCGTAGCTTGTCGAGTGTTTTGCCAGTAGGAGACCAGGTTAGACATCTTAAATTCTCATAAATCACCAGCTATCCTACCCCCGCATTTTTGGAGACGTGCTCAGCTATAAAGCTTAGCTGCCGCGTTAACAGATATAATATATACTGGGTGGCGCAAAAGTACTGGCACTAAAGAAAATACTTTTATTTTTTTTATATGACATTTTCTGTCATTCTGTTGTTGAAAATTGTGTAGTGAACAAATGTAAAATACACTGAAAATAAACATGGACCGTTTTACTCCCCAAGAACGTGGAATAATTGTGTCAATGTTCTTACGGAATAATTCATCAGTGATAAGAACACAACGTGAATTTCGTCGACGATTTCCCCACCGTCCGGCACCGATTGGTCGCACAATTCGACGCTTTGCCACACGCCTTGAAGCAACTGGCTCAACATTGGATAGACCTAAGTCTGGGAGACCAAGAACAGGCCGTTCAGCTGAAAATATCGATGCTGTGCGCGAAGATGTGGAAGAGTGTCCAGAAACATCAACGAGGCGACGTGCCACGCAATTGGGCATTTCCAGACGGACCCTGCAGCGTATTTTGGTGAAAGACTTAAAGATGTTCCCGTATAAAACTCAAATGACTCATCAACTGCTGCCTGCTGACCACCGAGCTCGTCTAGATTACTGCCAGCGCGTCATAAACCTCAACCTTGAAGAGGATGATTTTCCTTCAAAATTGGTTATGAGTGACGAAGCGCATTTCCATCTCTCAGGGCATGTCAATAAGCAGAATACTCGGTTCTGGGGCACTGATAATCCGCGCATTATTCAAGAAACACCTCTACACCCACTAAAAGTTACTGTATGGTGTGGCATCTGTGTTGACAGAGTGATCGGACCCTATTTTTTCGAAGACGCTGGAGGCAATGCGATAACTGTCACTGGAGAACGCTACAGAACCATGTTACGTGAGTTTTTGATACCCAGTTTGGACGAATTGGGGCTGGAGCACATCTGGTTTCAACAAGACGGCGCTACGGCACACACAGCGCGCGACACTATGGACTTAGTGAGGGACGCTTTTCCAAGCCGAGTTATCTCTCGTTTTGGCGATTTGCCTTGGCCTGCAAGATCACCCGATCTGACCAGTCCAGACTTCTTTCTTTGGGGTTTTTTGAAATCTCGGGTGTATGTGAACAAGCCACAGACTCTCGCAGCTCTAAAAGAAAACATTCGTCAAGAAATAACGAACATATCGCAGGAAGTGTTACGGCAAGTTATGCAAAATGTCATAAATAGGGCCTGATCTTGAGGACTTTTTTATTTTTTCCAGTTCTAAGTTGTAAGTTGCCCTCAAACTTTTAATTTTATTTTTTACCTCGGAAGGGCCAATCTCTTCTATACTCAATTCTTGTGCAATACTCTGCAATGCGGTTGCACGCATATCCTTATTTCTATAATGTATAGATTTGTTATCCCACAGGCACTCATGTTCCCTGTATAGTTGTACGAGCTTTATGTTTTCGGCTTCGTTCAGTTTTTTCGTCATCGTATCGCGGAGCGATGCAGCGTAGTCACCATACAATACACCGACAGTGACTGACTTCGGCGTTTACACGAGAACAGTGGCGCTGGCGCGGGTCGCGGGGGGAGCGGACTTGCGCCGAAAAATATGAAGCGGGAATATTGAAGACAGCGCTGTCCGACAGTACTGCGCTGTCTTCAAAATCGATTTACACGATGGCAGTGGCAGGTCAGCGCTGACTTGTCTCGATTTCGGCGCCAGTTACTTACCTCGTATAAAACAGCCTTAAAGCCCCGTCCATACGCTCGGTGTTAGCTACAAACACCAAACACGACAAACAAAGTTCCAAACATCGACTACAATCATCAAACACAAACAGTCATCCGACTGTTTGTGTTTGATGATTGTAGTCGATCACGCTTAACGAACGGGACAGTATTTTGTGGATCGGCAAACATGGCGGACGACGAGCTTGTAGCAGCTATCACTTTCGGTTTGACTTATTTTTATTAAATAACTGTACCGTTACTGGAACCTTATATTGAGAATAGCATTTCCGTTTCCGTCGATTTCCTGCCAGTTTTTCTGTACTTTTATACCTCGTTTCCTGTAAAGTGGCGCCACCTGGCGGATGCGCAGCATTTTAGTTTACTTGGAAAAGTGCAGCGCCATATTGGATCATTGGCGTTTGAGTTCCCGTCGTAGCAACTTGTGCGCAGCAGCTCTGGCTCTGCGTGAGTTGCAAAGTTATTAAGTGTATTTTCTATATGCTTTACTTCACATTATTATTTAATTATATTATAGTGAAAGTGAATATGTGAGTAAATTGTAAAAGTAAGTGGTACCCACACTTGGTAAGTAAACCAATTACATTATGCTTAAACGGCTTTTGCCGTTCGACACTTACAGTTTAAATTTTAAATAGCCAGTGTATATATCTTGCGTAGTGCTTACAGTAGTTTTATTATGGACTTGAAGTTACAGAGCACACGGATAACGAAAGCAGGCTGCCATTCAAGCCCTGCTAAAGAGCGGCACCGAAGCAGATCTAGCTGCAGCAGCAGCGACAGCAGCTCTTCAGGTTTGTCGTCCTCAGGCAACAAACAGAGGCGAAGGTTCCAGCCACAGAATTACAAGCGTTCCAGCCATACGAAGCAGTGGTGAGCTTTATAACAATTTTCTTATTTTCTTACTACAAGTACCTCGGTAGGTTTTATAGATAATGCATGTCATGTCATCTCAAGTTATACTAGAGGATATCGATTTTGAAGATAATTTCGTAATTCTCAGAGTGACAGTCATAGTCATTATGAATTATTTATAATGTTGAATTGTCCCTATGCAAAACGTCAGCATTTGACTACGTAAAAATATTAACCGATCTCAGTGACTGGGTAGTGTTCTTGTTCAAACATCAGTCGAGGAGGTATATAAATATGACACCTTTCGTCACCTAACCTATAATAATTATAAAATATTAAGAGTTATATCAGATCCAAGATACCATTAAGTCTCTCTGACACTGATCACCATAATAATGGATTGTAATGTTTTGGCAGATTGGTGATAGTTATAAAAGTTTACACTATTTATTCAAAGTATCCCCCCAAATAATATCAAAAATCATACCTGAAGTCTGCAAAGCTATTAACCAAGTTCTGAAAGACGAAATAAAGGTAAGGCATTTTTTGTTTCAGTTTATTAAAAGACCATAAATTTTTGTTCATAAATTTTTTATTTATTTCTATTTTTACTTATGCGATAACTATGAAAAATTAAAACCGAAACAACGAAAACTACGGAACCTTAAAAATGAATAATAGTATTATTTATTTTTTACACTTATCAAAGTCTTCGTAAGCTTTAAGCAATGCTTGATTAATAATATTTTGTCCTGTTTGTGGTGCAATTAGTTCGTTGGATATAATTTGGATGGTGGGAGCATAGGTGGGGAGTTGTATAATTGTCCGGTTGGGAGATATAATGGGATTGAATGCTTTGAGAACTCGATGGTTCGTTTTGTGCAGGCGATTTAACTGGTAAAGTTTCACAATATGACATTTGGGAAGTGGATGGTTGGTGTGAAATTGTTGGTTCAGAGTACGACGATGGGGAAGGTGATGGACGGTTGAGATAAGGGGACGTATTCGGAAAAGGTTCGGAATAGGATGTTTGGGAGGTAGATGGCCGGTTTGGCATTGGTGAAGTAATGCGCATTTGGTATGGGACTGAGTGATAGGAAGATATGGTTTGACACCTCTGTTTCTCCTTAATTCTATTAACAAATAAAGTATCTATGTCATACATCATCAATTTTCTGTCATCAGAAGGCAGTTCTCGCAACTTTTGGGTTAACAATTTTCCATACAGTTCGCAGTCATCTTCTTCCTTTAGTGGCGGTTGAGGTTCATTTTGCCTTTTGGCCAACATATTGGTTAACTGCCCAAAAGCTGAAGACATCTGCCGTTCCGCTATATCATTAGCAGGACGACGACGGGAAGTTCGTAGTTTTGGTGTTTGCAAAGTTGATGAGTGCCCTGAATCAGTACCATCTACGTCTTCTCCTTCTTCCGCTAAAGCTGCACTTTCATCCAGCATTTCTTGTGATGGCACTTCCTAAAAAATAAGAAAATTTTATTAGTTTTGGTCATTATCGTTGTATCTCATATTGTTTCAATTTTTATTTCAGATGCCATCAACGATAGATGCTTGGATGAATATTGAAAAAGGATATAGAAGAAAATTTCCGCACTGTCTGGGTTCCATAGATGGCAAACATATTCATATAGAAAATCCACCTCATAGCGGAACCGAGTATTTTAACTATAAGAAAACCTTTAGCATCGTTCTTTTGGCTTTAGTTGATGCCAATTACAAATTTATATTTGCAGATATAGGATGCCAAGGGAGAATAAGTGATGGTGGCGTTTTTAATAATTCGTTACTATGGCAAAAGATCTCTAGAAACGAAATAGATTTCCCTACACCATGCCCACTTCCTGGATCGAACATTGATGTGCCGTACGTTTTCATAGGCGACGGCGCTTTTGCATTAAGTGAGCATGTTATGAAACCCTACCCAGGACAGCATAACGTCGGTTCACCAAAAAGAATATTTAATCAGAACTTATCGAAAGCTCGGGTGGTAGTAGAAAACACATTTGGAGTTTTAACATCAGTATTTCGAATTTATCGTCGCCCAATTGATTTAGATCCGAGTACTGTATCACAAATTACAATGACCTGTGTGCTAATACACAACTTCCTAAGGAAAAACTCCCCGGAAAGATATACCCCTCCAGGAACTTTTGATGTAATTGATGGAAATGGCCAACTAATAACACGTGGATCTTGGCGAAACTACGAAAGTTGTTGTAATGCAATTCAGGATGTTCCAAACATACCCCGTAGGTCAGCCGTACACGCCAAACAGATAAGAGAAGAATTCACATCATATTTTTGTAGGTCGACATAGGGAATTTTTATTATAATAAAATATGCTATCTCAAAAACTACTGAACCGATTTTGATGACACTTGCAGTATTCCTTACGTTGAACAATACTTAGTATAACAAAAGAAGAATCACTTAAATTGTACTTGTAGTTCCGGAGATATGGAACAAACATAAAAACATACATACCTACATACAGACACTTGAAATTTGGCACTTTTATTCAGACGCTGATATGTACATACCTATACAAAAACTGGGCAGTTCTGAAAATATTACATACATACGGGTCGAATTGATAAGCTCCTTTTTTGAAGTCGGTTAATATTTGAAATTGTATAGTTCGCTATAGGTCGTTGATATACCTACTAGTAAACAAACGTAGATAGGTCATACGCGCTACTTCAGCTTAGTCACTTGCCCAACGTATTAATAAGGATATGGACTGATGTGGATGCGACAGAGGTAATAAGTGTCTTATACCTACTTTGTGTGCAATTATGCATTCAGTGCCATGTTTTTCGACCGCTTGCCTTGCGGGTGACTTACCTACGTTTTTCTACTACTACCTACATCAATGCTATAATGGGTACTTTCTTTATGATTTGTAGAATAAGTTGTAGTACTGACTTATAAGTGCATATTACTTCGTTCATATTATTAGCAAAGAAAGTTTGTGTATATCTATTTTGATACAATATGTACCTATTAGATTAAATAAACCACTACGAAAAATATTTATAGTTTTACTTACCTCTGTATTTATATTAGTGCTTGTGTACACCGGCCTCAAAAATGATTCCATTAGGTCATAAGCAAACCATATGGGTCTGTAGATATCGTCTGCTCCTAAAACATAAGACATATTTACTTTACTTTATTTACTTATCAGACTCAAGAAAAAGAAAAAAAGTATTGGAATAGGTAGGTAGGTACGCAATTATACGTTAAATTCAACATTTAATGAAAATTTGTATCTATCGTTCGGGCTGTATGGCGATAGTAGCGCCAATAATAAGCTTCTAATTAAGCATTTTATCTCTCAAAACAAAAAGCAGCTATAAATTCCATGTAATGACAAAAAAAAATAGTCAAAACTAACCTGCACCAGAACGAATCGAGTCTTGTTTCTTTTTGAAGTGTCTCCTGAACGTAGCCATTAATATTTCTTTTTTATTTCTTAATTATTTCACATTTTTATTCATTATCACACTAATGCGGGTCCACGCATCGTGTACCTTCTGCCTATTTTTGTGGTTAATGTCTTTTGAATTCCAAATACATGGCTCATTTTGATATGCTTTTAAGAAACAAAGAGTTGTATCTTCTGACCAATCGGACATGATAACGCGCTAAAAACTGATGTTAACGTGGTAAATGAGACACGTCCGCCACCCGTAAGCTCGCGCGCGACACTGACCGTTTACCAAGCGTATGGAAACACCGCGAACTGTTTGCCAAACAGTCTTTGATCTGTGAAGAAAAACCGACACCGATCCCGAACAGTGGCGAATACAAACAGGAACAGGCAAACACATACAAACACCCATCCACATATTGGTGATTGCTGTTTGTTGTTTGCTGTTTGCCATTGTTTGCCAAGCGTATGGACGGGACTTAACGTTCTCACGGTCGCCAGTCTAGGTATCGGTTGGAGTAGACAAAGACGACAGGATGGATTATACTGAGAAAAAGAGAGACGGCGCATGTTTACGATTAGAGATTCCTGCGCTAGAGTTTTGGTGGAAATTTTCCGTGGCATGACTCGCGAAGTAGACAGTAGGGAAGAAGCTAGCGGAACGACTGCTTGCTCACGAGAGCCGTGATCTCTTAGAAATAAATCCCGTAACTAAATAATTTGCTAAAGTTTTAAAAAAAAAAGTAAAACGCTGCTATTCATGACTTAAAGGACTTGTATGAGTTAATGTTTCTTGTTAGTGCATTTGGTTAGTGAGATAGTGAACTTCTAAAGGACTTGTATGTGTCAATATTTCTTGTTAGTGTATTTTGTTAGTGATAGTTATCTTCAAGCAGAGTACGTGAGTAATTTGGTTCCAAAACAATGCAGTTTGGGATATCGACTGGATGCAGTATCTGTGGGTTTACCATGCACTCCGAATCTTAGATATAAGAACATTTCAAAATAGACGGCTGCATTTTCAATTGATGTAAATGGTGGGAAATTCTATGAAATGGTTCTACTTTCCTTTCTTCACCACAGAGGGTGTAAAACTAAGTTTACGGGGGGGTTTCACAACGGTAGCAAAACAGGGTTAATATTAAGTGGACTGTATGGTGCGAATTAGAAGTCTGTACTAATGCCTAGACAGTAGATATTCCTACACAAAATCTAATAGCACTTGTAACGATCTTCTAATGATAAGGAGATCAGACTGCTGCCAGAGGATAAAACACAGGAGTACAATACAGCAGTTCTAAGGAATGGAAGCATGCACGTACCTGATGAATCCTGAGTCAGCTGTCCTTGAGACTCCTTGTCTCCGTGCCTAGGTCTTAACGAAGAGACCTAGCACCTCGTGGCGAGTAGACGCTCACACACGAAACGTCTGACGTATTTTCACAGCAAATCACAATAATTAAAGTTCACATCGTTCACAGATAGCGGTAAGTATTAGAAATTGGCAATAGTTCACCAAACTAACATTATTTAGATCGCACGCGCACGTTGTAGCTCACAGCGGGAGTTCTCCATTTTTATTACTGATTTGGCGGGTGGAGCCGAGCGCACTTCGTAGTAGCTCGGCGATACTCGGCCGTCAGAGTAGGACGGCAGTATGCGCGCGTGCATGCGGAAAGGAGTAGGGGAAAGGAAATAAACCGTTACAAGTGCATTTCTAATAAATCAAATCATAACGACTGGATGAATATCCACCATCTCCCCCTCCTTGAAGGAACATCCTTCAAACAAAAGAATATGAAATAGCGTTGCGGTAAATATTAAAAACAAAATAGCGTAGCGAATTAGGTTGCGTAAATATAGAAAAGCAATAAATATAAAAAGCGGAGTTGGATAAAATCCATGAAAAGAAAAAATTATGGTCACCCTACTGAATAGGGAGCGGCGACAACTTTGTTGTCGGCCTAACATACGAGCTATCGCAGGTTTCCACTCGCGCGCAACGCACTCGACCGTCTTTGCCTGGGAAAACCTCGGAAATTCTACCGATTTTCCAAGACAATGGAGGTGCGTTTTCGTTGTTCAGAAGAACAATAGTGCCTACTGTGAGTGGATTACTAGCGGTGTTCCACTTTTCGCGCATTTGCAAATTATGGAGGTATTCATTTTTAAATCTCTTCCAGAATGTTTGGACTAGCGAGTCCATCAAAGCATGACGAGACAAAAGGTTTGTACGTTCTCCACTCACATCAGCGGCGGGTAAGAAAGCTAGCGGTTTAGTCGATAAAAAATGCGATGGCGTTAGGGCGGTTGGCTCTGAAGGATCAGAGCTCAAAACATATAACGGTCGGCTGTTCAGGACAGCTTCGACCTGATTGAGGACCGTAAGCATTTCCTCGTAGGTAAGGATCTGCTTCCCAATCACGCGTAAAAGTAGCGATTTAATACTTTTTATATTCGCCTCCCAAATGCCACCGAAATGGCTTCCTAGGGGAGGTGAGTTCTTCCAAATAATATTGTGTTTGGCGAGTTCGTTGCTAAAAGTAATATAATATTGGTCAGATTTTAAAAATTCGAACAATTCCTTTAGGAAGAATTGCGAAGAAATAAAATTTCTACCGTTGTCACTGTATAAAAAGCTGCACGGACCACGTCTGGATAAAAAGCGCTTGAAGCAATCCAAGAAGGTAGCGCAGCTAAGATCTGACGCTAGTTCTATGTGCACGGCTTTGGTGACTAGGCACACAAAGACACACAGATATGCCTTTTGGCTTCGCTGACCGCGTTTTCTAGCCATTGTAATATACAGGGGGCCTGCATGATCGACACCTGTATGAGTGAAAGCCTTGCAGGGCTCAACGCGACAACTAGGTAAGTCTGACATAGCGGGAAAGGTAGGTTTAGGATTAAGCCTAAAACAACGAACACATTTGTGAATGCGGCTGCGCACTAAGCGCCTAGCGGATAAAAACCAGTATTTTTGTCGTAAAATTGACATAAGTAGTTGGGGCCCAGCGTGACTATTTTCACGATGGTACCAATCTGCTATTAGTTCAGCGATGTGCCCATTTTTAGGCATTAAAGCGGGGTGTTTCTGATTATAATCCAAACTTGAATATGACAGTCGCCCTCCGACTCGTACAATTTCATCAGAAATGAATGGCGATAATTTTCTTAAAGCGGTAGAACAGGATTGGTTCTTTTGAATATTACGTATATCACTAGCGAAGCTACTTTGCTGAACAGCCTGAATTATTTTATTCTCGGCTGTTTCTAGATCCTTGGCGGTGATTACGTCATTGAGAGGAACTATTTTCAGAAAACGAAGCACGATAACTGTGGCTCTCAGAAACTTTAGCCAAGACGAGAACTTGGAGCCTAAAGTGAGAAGAGGATTTTCCTCCTTTGTCACAGTGACATGAGAAACGGTCTTCTCTTCAGGCAATTGACTCTGAGTAGGAGAGAAAATCTTAATTGGCCAATCTGGCAGCGGAGTGGACATCCAAGCGGGTCCGAAGAACCACAGGTCATTATTTAAAATCTGCGAGGGCAAAAGCCCGCGGGAAACCATGTCGGCAGGGTTGTCAACTCCTGCAACGCGATATACGTTTTGCGATGGCGAAGTAGACTGAAAGTCGGAGATGCGGTTCGCGACGTAAGTATGAAACTTATGCGGAGAGGAAGTTACCCAACATAGGGCAACTGTAGAATCAGAAAATATAAAGACGTTATCAATGTGACAACGCGCGGATAGCGAATCATGAACGACGCGTAATAACTTAGCGAGAAGCACTAGGCCGTTCAGCTCCAGGCGAGCCAGCGTAATTGTTGGCTTCGCGGATGCGACGCGAGACTTCGAGCACAAAAGCGAAATGCGCGGTGGCTGGTCACCGTTACACACGTGTAGGTATATAACACAGCCATACGCCTTCTCGCTTGCGTCCGAAAAAGCGATGAGCGAGATGATTGAATCATCTTCCTCAATTCCTACATGGCGAGGGAACTTGAGGTGCGAGATTAGCGGTAGCTCAGATAAATATCTTTGCCATAAACTGATGATATCACAGGGCGGCTTGTCATCCCAATCGATGTGCAACAGCCACAGTTCCCTGATTATCAATTTGGCATACAGAATAACAGGACCAACGAATCCTGATACGTCATAAAGACGTGCGGTCAAAGATAAAATAGCGCGTTTAGTAATAGCGGCGGATGGCGGAATGTTAATCAAAAATGTAAAATTATCAGATGCGGGGAGCCAGCGTAGCCCTAAAATCTTGAACGCGTCATCGTCATCGAATGAAATTGATTCAGATTGTCTATGTGATACAGGTATGTGTTCCAGCAACTCGGACGAGTTGCTAGTCCACTTGACTAGATCAAACCCACCAGCTTTAAACATCTGAATCAACTCCTGCGCAGTCTTGACTGCCCTATCTACCGATGGAGCAGAAGAAGCAAGGTCGTCCATATAGACATCCCTTTCGATGACGTCAGCAGCAGTTGGCCACTTTTGTCTTTCGTCTTGTGCCAGTTGGCGTAATGTACGGAGAGCCAACATTGGGGAAGACCGAAGCCCAAAAGTGACGCGCTCAAACTGATAAGTTTCTAATGGATCGGTCGGCGAAAATCGATACAAGATCCTTTGGTAACAGCGGTGCGACGGATGCATATGTATGCATAAGTACATCATTTTAACATCAGCAAAAAGGGCAATGCGATGTATGCGAACATTTAATAAAATGTTAAATATATCAGCCTGCAAGTTGCAGCCCTTATACAAAATATCATTTAGTGACAGCCCTGAATCAGTCGCTGCACTGCCGTCCAAAACAATGCGAAGTTTAGTCGTGGACTTATCGTCGCGAATAACAGGATGGTGCGGTAGGTAATAACCAGGCGACGTACACTCAACAGAAGAAGTGCGTGATAAAATACCTTTGTCGAGATAATCAACAACAATATCATTATATTTTTTATGCAAGTCAGGTGATCGTAAAAACTTCTTTTCGAGTGATAAAAATCTTTTCTTCGCGGTTATGTAAGAGTTACCTAGTGCTTGCGGGTCATCCTTAAATGGAGGCTGCACTACATAACTACCATCTTTATTTCGCGTAGTAGTCGAAGAATATATTTCTTCGCAGCGCTGTTCATCGGGGCTTAGAAACAACTGGGAAGGTGGTTCCTCAATGGACCAGAACCTTTCCACAAGTTGGTGTAGCGGGTCACTAGTGAAAGCACAAAAGGTGTGCGAGGAGGAGCGGGGGGAAACAACAGGTGCATTTCCCATGACAATATAACCTAAAGTTGTTTCCAAGGCAGCGGGTAAATTAGTATCAACACTAATTTTATTAAATAGGAGAATTTGACAATAGATGTTTACTCCCAGAAGTAGGTCAATAGGACCGGGCTCGGAAAATTCATCGTCCGCCATAGGTAGATTACGTAAGTGACCAAGAGCGCCGATATCGACGCGCGAGTCAGGCAGTCGCGACGTAATATTATCCACTACCATGGGCTGGATGTGGTACTCATGTCCGTCCTCAAAGCGAGAGGTGAACTTGAGTGAGGTCACTCCCAGAATTTTCTGAGTGGCCCCTCCTATACCTTGGACTTTAGAAAAGCGGCTCTGCGTGGAAATAGGAAGCGATAGACGCTTGCTACATGCAGCGGAAATATACTCACTCTGAGAGCCAGGGTCGACTAGACATCTCAGAAAGTGAGGGTGGTTTAAGTTATCATAAACTTTTATTTTAGCGGTTGCCAATAACGCAGTTGTTATTGTGTGCGAATCGTGATCATATGATACAGTACAGACCGATGTGTTACTGTTCGGATCAATAGCGGGTCCGGGCGAATAAGAGTCGACCTTACGCGCATGGGGCGCAAGGTTCTTGGCGAGAGCACGAGCATAGGACTCGGAACGAGTTTCATGCCCAGACGCATTATGGCGTTGGTCATGAGAGGGAGCGGGTACGATAGCGGGTAAATAATTATTAGCGGGTTTCATTTCAACATTTTTGTTGTTAGCGCGTGAGTTAAAATGGAGTAGCGAATGATGTCTGGCCGAACAATGGGAACAAGTGTTCCTGGAAATACAATCTATTGCTTTATGCTTCACACTTAGACAATTATTGCAAAATGAATTATTTTTTATGAATCTGTATCTATCTAATGGCGACATTTTCATAAAAGAAGAACAGCGGTATAAATGATCGTGTTTATCGCGATGGCACAAACTGCATTTGTTTTCATCACTTGCACCACACACCCAGTCAGTGTTTACAAATGACTTGGTCTGACTTTGTCTATTAGTAGGTGCAGGGATGTGCGTGTTGCGAGCTCTGCGCTGCGCTTGCGGCAGCACGGCAGGACCAGCCGATCTTGACAAAACTTTGCTTTGTTCCTTTACAAATTCAACAAGGTTTGAATAGCTAGGAATTTTATCTTTGCGGTATGTTATTTCGAATAACTTTACAGTCTCCGAATCAAGTCGCTGGAGTGCGAGATGAAGCATAATAAAATCTGATAAGTCGCCGAGGCTCAGTTGCCTAAGGGCTTCTACAGACGTATCGAAAGTATTTAAAAATGATTCGAGGCCAGTAGCGGTATTAGCGGATAGCGGTTTAAAACTCAACAACTGATTAAGATAAGAGCTAGCGAGTAATCTGGGGTCATCATATTTTTGCACTAGAGCCTCCCAAATAATAGGGTAATTCTCTGCGGTAGCGGGTAATCGGGAGCAAACAGAGGCGGCGGTACCAGTCAGTTTACCTACCAAATAGTACACCTTATCACTATTTGACAAAGAAGTATTTTCGTGAATAGTGTTTTTAAACTGTTGGTAAAATAGCGGCCATGTACGGACATCGCCGTTAAATGACATTAATTCAATCGGAGGAAGTTTAGGTTTAGATTTTTCTACTTGCGGGGGCGATTCAGATTGTTTAGTGGGGGCAGCATGAGATTCGATAACTTCCTTAGTCAAACAGTACATGATATCAAAATTAGTCCATTCTTGGTACTTAATGACGTGCTTAGGATTAATCTTAAGCGAAATAGCGTTGTACGAATCTAACACCTTTTCGAAATCTTTGTGCAAGTGATCGATATTAAACGCGCTGCGTATCAACAACTTTATAGTGGCAGAACCCGTATCCACTTTCTTAGCGATGTCGTAGATGCCTTGCATGCGTGCAAACAACATTTCGCGCTTAGATTCGAGCATAACTTGCTGACATTTTTCCTCATCATAACTTTCTTCAAACACTGGAGAACCTTCCTTTCCTTTATCTGTCATGTTTACGTGCGAATATTACGTAACGGTGAATAATAAAGCGGGTGCGGAGTAATTAAGTTACAAATAAAAATAGGTTGACACAGATTAGCAAATAGTAGTCGTGAGTTTTCCGGTTGAATAGAACCTACAACGTTATCTGTATGACACAGTTGGTGCAACAGTTAGTACGGCGTGCGGCCGAGCGTAGATTACCTACGTAGCGAGTCGAGCGAGCGGGCGGAGAACGGACAACGGAACGGCTCAGGCGCCGAAATATCGACAAATAGCGGGTAGTTTTAGATAAAATTATACGATCGAATACTTCGATAATTTGACTCGTACAGTAAGATAATAAATTAGCGGTGCGGTTTAGATAGATGTGCAAGTATGAAGCGTGCGATAGCGGTATGCGAATATAATAAATAGCGGATACAATTAAGCAAATTATAATTATGTGACTGCGATACGTATATTTTAAGAATGAGATTTCTCTTGGCGGTAGTGAATTGAATTTAAATAGACGGAAAAAACCGGAAAGATCCGGCTCGAAGGAACTTATGGTGGGAAATTCTATGAAATGGTTCTACTTTCCTTTCTTCACCACAGAGGGTGTAAAACTAAGTTTACGGGGGGGTTTCACAACGGTAGCAAAACAGGGTTAATATTAAGTGGACTGTATGGTGCGAATTAGAAGTCTGTACTAATGCCTAGACAGTAGATATTCCTACACAAAATCTAATAGCACTTGTAACGATCTTCTAATGATAAGGAGATCAGACTGCTGCCAGAGGATAAAACACAGGAGTACAATACAGCAGTTCTAAGGAATGGAAGCATGCACGTACCTGATGAATCCTGAGTCAGCTGTCCTTGAGACTCCTTGTCTCCGTGCCTAGGTCTTAACGAAGAGACCTAGCACCTCGTGGCGAGTAGACGCTCACACACGAAACGTCTGACGTATTTTCACAGCAAATCACAATAATTAAAGTTCACATCGTTCACAGATAGCGGTAAGTATTAGAAATTGGCAATAGTTCACCAAACTAACATTATTTAGATCGCACGCGCACGTTGTAGCTCACAGCGGGAGTTCTCCATTTTTATTACTGATTTGGCGGGTGGAGCCGAGCGCACTTCGTAGTAGCTCGGCGATACTCGGCCGTCAGAGTAGGACGGCAGTATGCGCGCGTGCATGCGGAAAGGAGTAGGGGAAAGGAAATAAACCGTTACAAGTGCATTTCTAATAAATCAAATCATAACGACTGGATGAATATCCACCAGTAAACAAGGAAACTTTCGATTAGTTTCAATAATTTTAAGGTGTGGTCGTCTGAACAAAGTCTAATGATCATGGAATACTGTATTACACTGCGCTTTACGGATAGTTCCTACATGGATCTAACATTATTCTTTCATTGATAATAGCAGGAATGAAACCATCGAATGGTTCTATAATTTAAAGATGTTACTATTATCAACGACGACAGTCATTATTTATCGTATAGTAATTAATAAAGGGTGTGGTTATAGAAAAATCGGACCGACATCGACATTTATAATCTGAGCAGCCAAGGAATGGAATACTTTACCAGTGTCTTGTTTCCCGATAAGTACAATCTGGAGCTCTTTGAGTCGGGAGTGAATAGGTATTTTCTGGACAGGCATGTACCATCGTGGATCGCGTTGTCACTTCCCATCGGGAGAGATTGCAGTCAAGTGCGAGCCTATCTAGATATAAAAAAAAGTGACGAACCGGACACATTCTGCTTTTATTTCAAATATTTTATTTATAGTATAGGGCTGTTAGTAGGTCATGATAAGGATGATGACGTAGTAGATTTATAGTCTGTGATAAAAGGAGACATTTAACTTTTGTACTCCTGTGACTCGATATCGAGCCGCCGGCATGCATTGTTGTTCTATTGTTGTGAAAATGCTGGTATTGTAGAATTTAAGTCATATGCACTTCCATCGATTACTTTTGTGCTAATAGTCTTGACGTCTCTTGGGATGATGATGTGACGTTAAGCTGGTGGTATAGTAGGTACTTGAGCTGTATAAGCTATTGTCAGTTATTTAGTATAGTACTATATAGAGCATGTAAAAGACCGAGTTAAGGCGATGATGATGAGATATTAAGATGATGACAGAAGGTGTTAGTGACGATACTAAACCACAGTTAGGTTTATTACAGGTGGAAAGGCATGGTAACCCTAGATAAAAAGAAGACGTCGAAGGTTAGTGCTATTATTATGTATCAGACATTATATGGAGCGGTTTTACCGGGTGAAATAGTGGTAATTGTTGTTGTTATTGGTAAATAATGATAATTATTATTATTTAAGCTTTAAAATAGAATCTCTCGTACTGCTCAGTAAGATGTTTGTCTAAATGACTGTGTTGTAATATTATATATGCTAAATGCGATATTCCATTTTGTTAAAGTATAAGTGCGAATTCATTCTAAGGGTGCTAAGAAATTTGTGTTGACCTCGGAATTGATTTATTTAAGAGTACTTCAATTCCCTGGTAGAACAAGCTTATCACCAAAAGAGTGTCTTATGTTATTGTTAGACCTTAAGGTGACTTTTCTTCATGAGTTAAACTTTGTTGATCTCGGAATTGATTTATCTACAGGTACTTCGGTTCCCTTGATAGTACAGGTTTATTATTGAGAAAACGTTGCATAGTAATATTTAAGGTGACTTTTCTTCATGAGTTAAACTTTGTTGATCTCGGAATTGGTTTATCTATTGGTACTTCAGTTCCCTTGATAGTACAGGTTTATTATTGAGAAAATGTCGAACAGTAATATTTAAGGCGATTCATTTTGTTATGACATAAGGCAAGACGGAAGTTGTAGGTATGTAAAGGTGCCTACATAACTTCTTGATGAAACTGATTATTATCAAAAAATATTTAATTACCTTTTTTTTTTAAATCGACTTTTGTCCTGATAAAATGATCTCATTTATTAATTTAGCTATATCTCGACATTTTATATTACGCTTAATTCTTACTGATAATTTACTTTTCCATTTTAGTAATGTTTTCCTTAAATTCAATTAAATAAGATTTCTTCGTTTTAACAATATATGCGGCTAAACAATAAGCACGCTTAAACGATTGAAATTCATTAAAATTTAATATAATGTTATGTAAAGCGGCATAACTATTTCTATTTAACAATTTACTAGTATTGAATGATCTTATATCAACTTATTATTGGATTAAGAAATGTTACGCAAGGCCAGTGTTTCATTTCCTTCTCTATTATTTATCAATAATTACTTTTAAATCTAGTCGAGTTAAAGCTAAAGGAGTATTTAGAGTATCGAATTCCCGTCTTCCTTAACATTGAGTAATGATCGTATCCTGCCAAATCCTTGAAGAAACGGAATAATAATATAAAAGTAATAAATAAGAAACAATAATACCATTCAGTCTATGCATATTGATTTGTATACGTCGACTAAAATTTATAATAAATGTCAACTATTTAACTGAGAATTAGGAATGTTCTGGAAATTAAAAATAGTTTAATAATTCACGGGTTCCTCAGACGTAGTAAATGGTTATTATTCTTGACCTCCCCTGCATCGTGATTCCACTGTGGATGATGCAGGAGACAGTTCAGGGTTTTAGACATTGCTTGTTAGGGGAATCTTTGGATTGGGGAAAATCATGGTGGTAGCAACCAGCCTGATCCTCATTTCTTGAACAACTCTGCTGAGCCGAATATGTATTTTACAATATTATCTTCTCGACTTCTAAACTGAGGTGAGTTATGAATATGATTTTGACCTCTCTGTGATCTGGGTACCCGGCACTGATGGAAAATCAACTGGATACCAGTGATGCTTCGGCGGAGGTATTCTTTTGGGAACCCTTCGTGTAAATTCCGCTCTGCCTTGTCACAGGGACTGTTTGGGGCCATACGCATAGCTGGCAAGAAGCCTTGGAGACTTACTAGCACTTGTTCCTTACTACAACTAACCTACTGGCTAATGCCAGACAACACTACAAGTTTAGTATGGAAACATACAATTTATAGCGGAAGCAGAAATAAAACGGGCAGAGTTTCGGTAACTTCTTGTATTTGTTCCTTCTTATAAAATTGCAACAGGAATGAGACATAATAATGGCTGGCTTAAGCTTATATTGACACGCTCTCCCCTCCAAGGCTTGGCATGGCTGGCTGGCAGGCAGGGCTGGCGGAAGGGGCGGTGTCAATATGGCGGCTTCCGGCTTGGCTATGGCGGGCTGGTACCCAGGCTGTCGTCACGTCCGTTACAAATTAGTGGAGCTTGCTCTACCTCTACGTACGACAGCGGCATAGCCGTATATCAGCTACAACTTACTACAAACCGCGGCACTGACCGTTCTACTTACTAGCTATTTAGCTACTTCTACAGACTACGGTATTAACCGTTATATTGGCTACTTAGCCTTATCTACAGACTACGGCTAAGACCGTATTATCAATATTGAATTGATCAACGATGTTGGCCTGAATGGATTTTTAGCTTTGCTATTAAAATATGGCTTTTGTATAGCTAATTCCGGTTCTGTCCTTTTCCGCTCTGAGGGGGATGCAAATAGTGGTTGACATCCACTGTTGGGGGCGATGGCTGGAGCTCACCAACTCTTTTCAAAACAAAAAATGTTTTGAAGGGACACTCCTATTCTCCCCTCCCAAAATGTTTAACTAATCTATTTTATTTTACTATACTATAGCAGCTGAATAATGAACGAGGAGGATTTGGTGCAATTAACCATTATCTACCAATTATTGATCTTTAATTTTATTATTTAACTAGCTGCTGCCCGCGGCGTTGCCACGCGTGGACTACTTTACCTAAAGTAATAGTTATAGGTACTTAGCCCCGATGCAGACCGGCCACCGTCCACAACCACCGATGGCTGCCACGCACCACCGCCACTTTCGCAGCAGTAGCGGTAACGCGCGACAGCGACCGGTATTTTTGGAAGCTGCCACATTTTATGCTGTGCAGTCTCATGCTTCTGAATAGTTTACGTGTGTCAGTGTAGTCTTTGTTCTGCATAGTATATATTTCCTACCTGCATTGCACAGGAATGAATAAATGGCTTTATTTTTAAATCCACAAGCCAGAACCTTTTAATTCGAAAGATTTAATAAAAATTTAAATTATGTAAGCTTTAATATCTTTTGGTACGTATCTTTTTTACTCCTAAAACGCCAAACAACCTGTAAAGGCATAAATAGAAAAACTATAAAATAGATAGGTAGCAAAAAGGTTATATTCTCAATTACTTATTGTATCTACCTACCTCTTAGAGAAGCCTCTTTGGTCATAGCCTACACAGAGATTTTTTTCTTTAATCTGTGCCTCCAGATAAAGTAGGCACCAAAGAGAATATAACCGCTTACGCTGAGTAGGCACCAGCTAGGTGACATAAAGTTACCGTCAGTGGCCATAAAAAAACTCACCATCTCACCATGAACCGGCCATGTTGCTTATAATTTAGTTTCGTTTCGTAATGAAAACTTAATAATTATGACCAAAAAAATTAATGAAATTTTAATTTTAACATATCCTATTTTAAGCGCCGGTTATTTCTAAGCATATAAGTGAAACCTGCATGAAAATCAGTTCAGTATATAAGGAGTTCAGTCATAACAAACAAACAACGACACATCACTGTCCCTAGATGGCGTTGATACAAATAACATTTCATAATGTATGGAAAAAGGGCAAAAAGCCGCGGGCCTGCATCGCGCAAGCGATATTTTTTGAACAATAGAACCTATGGGATAAATTACATTAGATATAATTATGTGTGTGTTCCGAAGCATTCCAGAACTTCACATTTATTATATGTAGGGATCACTCATTGAATGCGTCTCATTAACTCTAAGACTTCCGGGTTATTTATCTCATAACGTAGTGGATGACGATCACGTTGGCCTTATACGTAGTTTAGTTGAGTAGTAGTGTCTTTTTAGAATAGGTAGGGCCCCGTGTAGTTTAGTTAAGTAGGTACCGTTACAAGCCGGAGAGAGATGCTGATGGTATGTGGCCGCGAGGAGCTCGACCAAGCGCTCGGGTCCAGGTCGCAGGGAGCTCAGGAGCAGATGCGCAGCACTGGTGGCCTGCAGCAGTGCAGGAAGCCAAGGCAGTGGCTGCACACCTAGTCTAGCTGAAGCTGTCTTATGCGGTGTAACCTTATATAAGATTGCCGGTAGGTAGGTTTAGAGCCTACAGGTTAGGGGGTCGAAATGAGACTCTAAAGGTTCGACACTAGTTCCATTTATTTACCGAAGGAAATGTTCATATGTTATAAATAGCAGTTTTCAGACATACCTCTATAAACTATTTAAAGTGATTTATATAAAAAAGTAATACTACCACTGCTGAAGGCCTGGGTATATGAAGGAGATGCAGGCGGTTTAGCCGCCAGATCTCAGGGTAGGTGGGTTCAGTACCTACACCGATTCAGTATTGCCTGTCACCAAGAACGTTCTTAAATTCTAAAGTTAGTAGGTTGCCGGACAACACTTAATAATGTAAAGCGCAACCAAGGTGGTCCCTGGCTGCGAGTACCGTTTGTTTAGTGGGTGTGTGATGAGGTAGGCCGGTGTCTCGGAGAGCAGGGAGCTCGACCGACGGACGCCCGCTTCGTGTTCAGGTGGGAACGACAGCGGCGGCGCAGTCAAGGCGGGTGAAGAACACGACCTTGTCCTGGCCCCTGACACGCGTCCTAATTTTTGAATTTTATTTAAATGCAGCCAATCACATCAGCTGATCGAACAAGCAAATCAAGTTAATCAAGTCAATCAAGTTTTCTCGAGTCCGTATGTTAACGTCCCATGTCTGCGTCAAACCGACAATGACATAAGTTTGACATTGACAACAAGAGAATGAGGATTAGTACCTTTTTTATTTTGCTTGGCTTCATGCTGAGACGCATTTAGCCGGGATAGTTGATCTGTGAGTGAGTATCACAGATTAATGAAAAGAGTGGTGGCTCTGTGGGTGAATTAATTTATTATCTGCGGGGTGTCCCACAGATCCACAAACGAGCACAAAAGATGAAACCAAGGGTTACAGCGGGTTGCCTTAGATAGGCACACCCTGGCGCGCTATGCCACGTTGTGGTAGTGAACCACAAGGTAAGCGTAGGAAGGTACCCTCGACGGGTTTTTTGATGATCTTGCAGCACCCGCAGTACACTGATACTACAGGATTTTAATTATAGTGTCAATTATTAATGTTGGATTGGCGGCGTAGAAACTCGCCTTTTAATTTACCACGTTGAGAAAGAATATTTTTAACACTTACGGTCTATTTAAAGACATTTCGATTCTGAGTGAACGTTTCGCTTCGAATGGAACCCTCAAAAAGATAGCAATTGGAGTGAAGATGAGAATGAGTTTATATACACTTCTCATTCTCATCTTCACTCCAATTACTGCGCAATATGCGCAATATTCAACAGATGAGACAAGTGTCAATCACAGAGTACTTTTTATATACGGAAAGTCAACATCTGCTGATTTGGAACCGCCACCTTGCTAGTTAAGACACTAAAGATGGTCTCGGAGCCAGTTTAATTTTGACAGCTATTAATCACATATTTAGCCGCATCGTAACTTTAAATAACGTTTTCAGCACATTAGCTCAAAAAATGCATTTACAAAGCCTGTATACATTGTTCGAAAGTTAAATATTACGCACCTTACAACGAAGCGTGCGGTAAAATAGGTACTCTCACCTAAGTACCTATTTTACCGCATCCTTCGTTGTATAGCGCCGTGCGTACCCTTTACGGTTTATTTTTAATTTCAATAAAACATATATAAGAATTTCACCAAGGAGTTTCACATTACGAGGATAAATAAGCTGAATGATCGAAACTCGTTGGAAGTGTTTTTGCTCAATACGTTTGTCTCACTTTAATACTAAAGAGAAAATGAAAAAGATGTAGTTCTAGTTTACACCACATGCACGTGGCGCCATTTGCCTTGTAAATGCGCGCCATTTTAGCCCATTTTCATATTAGATTAGGAACATCAAAGATTGTTTGTTGCGACTTTCCCACTAATAAACAGAAGTTTGTTTCATTACCATTTCATTACCTATTGTACTGTTTTCTCGCAAATGTGTTGTAAAACGTTGTATGATACACGTGCGGAAATTGGTTTCTACAAACTCATGACTATGGTAAGCCCTCGAATATCATAAATAACTATTATAAATAAGAATTATGCTAATCAGCTGATAAGATGATCATTTAAAAATAATCACCGTTTATAAATAAGTACCTGAAATATAATATGGTGGTTTTGAGGTGTTTTGAGTCTGACAGTTTAGGTTTTTATTTATAAGTTCTTAAGGGCTATTACGCACTGTCGACTAGTCGCCGGCGACTCAGTCCCTCGGCGACCGAAACATGGGAAACTAGGGCCGGAGACCGAGCCGAGCGACAGTATTTCAAGTACATTCGTGCAGAATGGACGTTGAAGAACTTGCAATAGTAGCGGCGCTACTAATTATAAAAAGAAAGAAAAATAAAAAAAAATCAAAAGAGTATTGGGTGCATCCTTTGTTAGAAGAACGGAGGTCAAAGGGAATGTTTAAAATATTTTATGAAGACGTTAGAAAATATCCTCGTAAATTTTTTAATTATGCAAGAATGTCTGTGAGTTCGTTTGATGACTTATTGTGTCTTCTAAAACCACATATAACTGGCATAGACACAAATATGCGACCATGTATTTCTCCGGAAGAAAAACTTTTTATAACACTAAGGTAAGTGACAATTCAAATTAAATTCATTCCTAACATTTATTTTTTACGGGATTTTAACACAATTTACATTTTATTCCCGGACACATCTATCGGCCAAACCTAGTGTTTAAAGTGTTGACAATCCCTAGCTAAAAATAAATGTTAAGTGGTGCAATAAGTTTTTATGCAGTTTTTTACGAAAACGATGGCCAGTAAATCAGCTTCACACCTGCAAAAACTTATTGCTCCTCCTAACATTTATTTTTAGCTGGTCTCCAGTCAAAACTTAAAACTCAAGGTGGGCCGATAGATGTGTCCGGGAGTGTGTTTAGAGTTACAGATAATGCCATCCACGAAGACGCGCGATTAAATTTAAATAGAGCATCTTTCGTGCTGTTCATAATACTCTTTCCTGATTAGTCAATTTCTATTAGTGTGCGTTTGCATTCATCGATAATTAGCGTGTATCGACAGATGTTTAACACATGCGGAAGATAGCACACATGCATTTGAACAAAGAGTGGGGCGCGTCTTCGTGGATGGCACTATCTGTAAGTCTACTCTTCGATGACATAATTTAAAAATATACGGTAAATAATTATAAAACATGTATTTTTTTAAAGTACTTAATGAAATCAATATTATAAACGAACGCACAACAAAAGGAAATATTCAAAATAGATCCAAAATGTCAGAATCTTGCGAGGTATTTGAAGTGACAGTAGAAAATCGCGACTCTGGGCGTTCACGTTCTGAAGGAGTTGAAGTTGGTAGCGTATAATAATGTTGTGCTTCAGGGCGTGATTGTTGACTTGGTGCTGTTGAACGCCCGGCCTCCGGTGTGAAGTAACCACGCTCATACTCGTACTCATTAAAATTTCGCCACATTGTGTTTGGATATATATTATTTTGAGTAGAGGATCGGAATGATTCGATTACACTGATTAATTGAATTTTCGCAGCTGACTTTTCGTGCTCCAGAATTGCCCTAAATGATGATAATACATCAGGAACATTCTGTCATCATCTTGTTCCAAAATATCCTCCTTATTTTTGCGAGTTTCAATACACTTGTTTAATGTGGTTAACAGTTCGCTTGTGCCATCATCTGACGTTTTTTTCTTTTTTCTTCCGACTATATTTTCTCTCGAGTAAGGTCCTAAAGGTTCTTGATCATTTGTCAAATGTTCTTGTTCAGCAATGTTACTCTCTGTGTTCAAATTACCAACGGTATTCTTCAAAAATAACAGCTGATTATAATAAATATAGGGAGTTTTATGGGAAGCAGCAGATCCGCTTTTAGTATTTTTTAATCTTCGTCATCATTAACAGCCTGAAGACGTCCACTGCTGAACATAGGCCTCCCCCAGAGCACGCCACCTTGAGCGGCTGCTCGCCTCCTGCATCCATCGGCTCCCCGCGGCTTTCACCAGGTCGTCGGTCCACCGAGTGGGGGGCCGGCCCACGCTGCGTCTTCCGGTTCGTGGTCGCCACTCGAGAACCTTTCTTCCCCATCGGTTGTCAGTTCTACGAGCGATGTGGCCTGCCCATTGCCACTTCAACTTACTAACTCTAAGAGCTATATCGGTCACTTTAGTTCTCCTGCGGATCTCCTCGTTCCGGAGCTTATCTCGCAGGGAAACACCGAGCATAGCTCGCTCCATAGCTCGCTGCGCGACTTTGAGCTTACTAATGAGGCCAACAGTAAGAGACCATGTCTCAGTTCCATAAGTCATCACTGGCAACACACACTGATTGAAAACTTTCGTTTTCAGGCTCTGCGGTATTTTGGACGAAAAGATAGGACGAAGCTTCCCGAACGCTGCCCAGCCGAGTTGGATTCTTCGCGCCACCTCTTTGTCGAAGTTGGACCTACCTAATTGGACAATCTGTCCTAGGTAGACATACTTGTCGACAACTTCGAGAGTATCGTTCCCAACAATTACCGGTATAGGTGGAACATGAGCATTAGACATGATCTTTGTCTTGTCCATATTCATCTTAAGACCAACCTGCTGGGAGACTCTACTGAGGTCGTTGAGCATGGTGCTAAGGTCCTCGAGCGATTCCGCCATTATGACTATATCATCGGCAAAACGAAGGTTAGTGATGTACTCGCCATTTATGTTGATGCCAGATCTTTTCCACTCCAAGAGCTTGAAAACATCCTCCAATGCGTTTGTGAACAGTTTCGGAGAAATAACGTCTCCCTGTCTCACGCCTCTTTGCAATGGAATTTGTTCCGTACTCTGGTCCTGTAGTCGGACTGACATAGTGGCCTTACTGTACAAACACTTCAAAACTTCGATATACCTATAGTCAATTTGGCATCGCTGCAAGGACTGCAGCACCGCCCAAGTCTCGATTGAATCGAAGGCTTTCTCATAGTCCACAAACGCTAGGCATAACGGCCGATTATACTCTTCGGTCTTCTGTATAATCTGGCGCAGCGTATGGATGTGGTCTATGGTGCTAAAGCCTTTTCGGAAACCGGCTTGTTCGGGAGGCTGGAATTCATCAAACCTGCGTGCGAGACGATTCGTAATGACTCTCGAAAACAGCTTATACACATGACTCAAGAGCGAGATGGGCCTATAGTTCTTCAATAAGGTGTTATCGCCTTTTTTGAAGAAGAGCACCACCACGCTCTTGTGCCATGCCTCTGGCGTTATACCTTCAAGGATGACAGAATTAAATAACTTCTGGAGGACTAAAAGTACCGGTCTACCACCCGCTCTCAGAAGTTCGGTCGTAATTCCATCTTCACCTGGTGCCTTGTTGTTTTTAAGCTGTTTGAGGGCCATTCTAATCTCGTACAGGCTGACGTCCGGGATATCTTCGGTATAGTGTCGGACTAACTTGGCTCTGATGTCCTGAGCTGTGTTAGTAGCGGGCTTACGTGTCGAGGTGTATAACTGTCCATAGAAGTTCTCGATCTCTCTCAGAATCTCAGGCTTGGATGAAATGACGCTACCATTTTCGGTCTTCAGTTTTGTCATTTGGTGTTGCCCAATAGACGAATCCTTTGCGAACACTTTAGAGCCTTGGTTCCGCTCAATTGCGGCCTCAATACGTGAAGTACTAAGAGCACGCAAGTCGTGTCGCAAGGAACTCCAGATTCGTCTATTGAGTTCACCGTAGGCTGACATATCAACTGAAGACTGCAGCTTCATTTCGCTCCGGTCGGCCATTAGCTCAAGAGTTTTTTCTGAGAGCTTTTGAGTCTTCTTTCGGCGTTGGGTCTTAAAGAATTTCGATCCAACAGCTTGGACAGTTTCCACCAACCCGTCGTTTAGCTCGTCCACTGTGTTACAGTCGGCTAGGCACTGGAAGCGATTTTGGAGTTCCAGCTGAAAGCCTTCGGGGTTTTGGATTTGGACAGGATTTGGACGGAGCGTAGACTTCACCAGACGTGACCTTTCGAGCTTAACATTGATATTCAATGTGCCTCTAACAATACGGTGATCGCTACCGGTTTTCACCTTGCTGATCACAGAGACATCATCGAATATGTGCTTCTTGGTCGTCATGATGAAGTCTATCTCATTTTTAGTGGAACCGTCGGGACTTATCCACGTCCACTTCCTGGATGGCCGCTTCTCGTAGAAGGAGTTCATCATAAAGAGTCCCTCCTTCTCCATGAAGTCAGCCAGCCTCTGTCCTCGAGGGTTCCGCTGCCCGTATCCAAATGGCCCCACTCTCAGCTCATCGCTATTCCTTGTGCCCAACTTCGCATTGAAGTCTCCCATCACAACGGTGAAGTATGTTTCGGAAGTATGCATGGCTTCGGATATGTCCTCATACATAGCTTCTACTTCATCGTCTGAGTGTGCCGATGTCGGCGCGTATACCTGTATAACCTTCAACGAATACCGTTTGGTTATTCGGAGTACCAGGTACGCTACCCTGGCCGACACACTGTCGACTTTGACCACGTTGTTGACGAGAGACTTGCGGACGAGAAACCCGACACCCCCTTGGGAGAGTTGGTCTCCCTCCCGGTAGAAGAATAAGTTACCGGAATTTAGGATTATCGTGTCCTGTCCCTGTCTTCGGACTTCAGACAATCCCATTACCTCCCAGCGTAACTTACCCATCTCCGCCTCTAGCTCGACCATCCTTTCGTCAGCCTTCAGTGTGCGCACGTTATGTGTTGCCAGGGCCAGGGGTCGTCGTTGGGGTTGGTAGCCGGGCGTCTGCCGGGGATTCTTCGCACCCCTTGCCCTGCCGTTACCGTGGCCGCTACCGTAGCCACGGGATAGCAGAGCTGCCGGGGACTGGGGGCCGTTTTTATTTGTGCTTGTCATTAGGGGGGGGGGGGGGGGGGGTTTGCCATAATCACCACGCTTGGCAGGCGGCTTGGTGATCGCAGTAGGTGAAGATTGATTGCCACCAAGACCGAGGGGAACGCTGCGACCCATTCCCTGGATATTCCCTTAGCCGCCTTCTACGGCACCCACGGGAAGAGATGGGGTGGTCCTATTCGTAACCGGGACCACACGGCAATCTTCGTACTTCTCGCGAAAAGCAGCTTCTTATATTTTTCCATTTTTTTTGTAGTGAATGACCTGTAAATAATGTATATATTTAAATTATTTTTTAATTCCAGATATCTTGGAAGCGGTTGTAAATTTGTAGATTTACATTACTCATACAGACTTGGGATTTCAACTATAGCTGAAATAATAAGAGAAGTTTGTCATTTTATATGGGTTGTACTAAAAGACATGTGTTTACCGCAACCGACAAAAGAAAATTGGTTAAAAATCGCAAAAGATTTTCATTTACGGGCCAATTTTCCAAATTGCATAGGTGCCGTAGATGGTAAGCATGTAAGAATTATAAAACCATACAACAGTGGATCATTGTGCTATAATTACAAACACTTCTTTTCTGTAATTTTGCTTGCCATTTGTGACTCTGACTATAAGTTCATATACATAGACGTTGGTTCCTATGGAAAGGATTGCGATTCAACTATATTTACAAATTCAACGTTTTATCAAAAGCTAATGAACAATGATTTGCAAATACCCGAACCTAAGCCCATTTCATCGACAAACCCTATACCAGTACCGTTTGTTATTGTGGGTGACGAAGCATTTGGACAAACTGACAAAATTATGCGACCGTTCGGTGGATCAAATTTAACAACAAAGAAAAAAATATTTAATTATAGGCTTTCTCGTGCACGACGCCATATTGAATGTTCATTCGGCATATTAGCAAACAAGTGGCAGATTTTTCACAGACCTATCAACGTGAATTTAGATCTAGTATCATGCATCATCAAAACATGTTGCGCTCTTCACAACTATGTCCGAGAAAGAGACGGATATAAATTTGAAAATACCCTGAGCATTCCTGGCTTTGAAGAAGTCCCAAACGGTTTCCAAAGAGCTACGCGACGTGGTGCATCATACAGAGATGTATTTGCTGATTACTTTACAACTGAGGGTCAATTATCTTGGCAGATGAGCAGTATTAATTAATAAAAAATAAATGGCATTTCTTACTTACCTGAGTTTTTTTTTTCTTCGTCTGATAATTCTTCACCTCCAAATAACTCCACTATTTCTTCCCACTGTTTTTTCTTCAAATCCCGATTAGCATATTCCTCACTTTGTAAATCCCAAATAGCTTTTCGGGATTGTATTTCCGATATAAATTTATCCGTGTCAAAACTCATTGTGCGCGGCCGTCCGGTCGTTACGACAGTTGCTCGCAGTGTGAATGCTTTCATTTGAAACCGTGCTCCTATTGGTCGCCGGCGACCGGCAGTTGCCTGTGCGTCGCCACTGCGCGGCGAGTCGCCGAGTCGCCCGGGCAACCGGTGACTAGTGCGTAAACACCTATTTAAACTATACAATATTACAGTCGTCGACAACTGAGTCGCCAGCGACTAGTCGACAGTGCGTAATAGCCCTAAACGTACGTAACCATAATTATTTCATAGTACAGATAAATTATAGTTGAGCTATAAAAGTTTCCTGTCTATAATTAATCAAGGGCTTGAAAAAACAAAATTGATTTTATTTTTAACATGTTTAATTAATACCTTATAATTAATCGAACTTAATGACATCGAAATGCTATTTGATTGTAGATTACCTACATTAAGTCTTCAAATACCATCTCGATGTCATCAATAAAAGAGTCCGTTTCTGCTTCGCCACTAGGCAGCGCTGGCGCAGCCCCAGGTGCGGCCGGCGGTGTGCCACGTGGCACAACCGGCGGCGAGACCAGTGTGCCCTGTGGCACGACTGGTGGTGGAACCTGTGGCGGGGTCCGTGGCGGGACCCGTGGCGAGACCCGTGGCGGGACCAGCGGTGGGACTCGTGGTGGCACTGGTGGCGAAACCTCACTTGGGACCGGCGCAGCGGCGAGACCAACGACACGCTCGATGGTACGCTTGGTAGCGTGACCCGCGGCGTGACAGGTGCCACGGGCAGTGGCTGCGGCGCGATGGCGCGTCTGCGAGGCGGCAGCGTCAGTGATGCGTAACTACTCGTTACCCATCACTGCCACCGGCGGTCACGGCGCGGCCGTCTACGATTACGGGCAGTGATGGTTACGAAATGGCTAATTTTCACGCTTCACTGACACCACGTGACGCGCCTGGGTGGCTGAAGTTTAAGTAAATACATACACGGTGGCGTGAAACATTTACTATATAAATATTAACTGAAAGAATATTGGTTTTAGATTAAGACACACCACCGATCAAACATTTTCAGAATAATAATAATTATGTTATATTAGTCATCACCAGACCGCCACGGCCATTATTATTGTAATACCTATTACTTTTTGGTATTATTGGATATAGGTGGCTGTTTCTCCTTCACATTTATTTAACGCAACAATCAAATATGGGTCTACATTTTTATTGTTTAAAGGTTTGTAGACACACATTTAATGCTACGGTCAAACGCGCGCCGTGCAGCCCGGCGGGCTGCCTGGCGGGCTGCGCGGCATGCAGCCCGTCCCGGGCCGGCGGACATTCAAGCTGTTCACACGCACGCCGTCGTGTCAGTCAGTGCCAGAATGGCGAGCAGCGAGGATCTCGGTGTTGTTGCTGCCATATCCTTTGGCTTAACTAATTTTTTATTGGAAAAAGAAACAAAATTATGAACGACGGAGAAAAAGAAAAAGACTGCAAAGAAGGTGGTGGATGATAACAGTTCACAAAAATTGTACCAAGTAAGTACCTGTGTTTTCTCCGATCGTGATTCAGTGGTGTAAAATGCTTAAAAAATTACCCATTTATGATATTAGTTTATTTTTAAAAACAATTTAAACTGCATTCACAGATTTTAATTAAAAAAATAAAAAATAATTTAAAATTTTAACGAAATATTAAAATTCGTAGAATTAAAAAGAATCTGTGAATTCAGTTGTTTATTGTAAATTGCTCTATTTTCAATATTTTAAGGTACTTCCCCTCGATGAAGCATCGCCGTGGGACACCCTGTGTATTTCACACTTCCAGGGCTCCAAAAATACATAATTTGTTTTTCGTTTACAGGGAGTTCATAGAAGAAAAATTTGATGAGCTCTTGCATGAACCGTCTGGAGAGTTCGATAATTTTTGTCGAATGACCTTTACTGATTTTGAAATTTTGCTGAGTAAAATTTCACCGATAATTTCTAAGCAAGACACAGATTTCAGAGAAGCTATTCCAGCAAAATTTCGTCTTATCATGACGCTAAGATTTTTAGCATCTGGTGATAGCTACAGAAGTCTACACTATCTGTTTAAAGTCTCCAAAGCATCTATATCAGGAATTATACGGGAAGTCTCTCTAGAGACTTCCCGTATAATTCCATCCCCGTTTCCGTTTTCCGTTCGTTTTTTGAGCTCTAGCTCTTAATGAAGTTCTAAAAGATGAAGTAAAGGTAGTTATATTTTTAAGGTTTTTATTGACAAAATACCACAAATTACTGAACTAAAATAAAGATATCAAAGACAAAAATCAGACATTGACAACAAAATTTTTGGCAAACAAAAACAATGACAATTAATTATTAGGTTCATTCATGGTTCACTTGTTTCATTAGATCCAAATGTTTCAAATGAATTTCCTAATGCAATTTGTATAATGTTAGGTTTAGTCTGGATTGAGTCCGTATTTGTGGATTGTGTGTGTGCAGGTTGGATTGAGTACGTGTTTGCGGATTGTGTGTGTGCAGGTTGGATCGAGTACGTGTTTGCGGATTGAACATATGGAGATTGGACTGAATAAATGTCTGACTGAATTAAGTGTGTGTTTGCAGACTGAAAAGATGGGGGTTGGATTGAGTGTGCGTTTGCAGATTGAAAGGATGGGGTTTGCATTAAGAGGTCGTTTGCACATTGAATAGAATTGCGTTGATCTGAGAGTTCAACAGGTTGATTTGATGCATGAATGTTTGAAATTGGTTCGGAATATGAGCTTAAAGTACTTGAAGGTCGGCTTCGCTTCGCTTGTGATCTGCATGAAGTCGATACTGACGGTGGTCTAGAATATGGGTTTGAATATAATGGAGATGGTGTTTCACGTCTAGGTAGCCTGCACTGAATTCTATTAACAAATATGCCATCTATTTCATACATTATTAATTTACGTTCGTCTTTGGACAGTTCTCGCAGTTTTGTAGCCAAAAGCTTGGCTTAGAGATCGCAGTCATCATCTTCTTTAATTGCAGTATGTGATTGACGTTGTCCTAAAACATTAGTCAATTGACCGAATGCTGTAGCCATTTGCTGCTCGGCTGTATTAGGTACTGAGCGACGACGGGTATTTTTTGCTTGAGTAGGCTGCATCTGTGAGGTTGGAGTCCTTGGCGATTGTAATGTTTCCATCACTTCCCTATCAGTTCTTTCGTTGTCGATAGCTTCATGTAGTTCCGGTGTTGTTTCATCTCCAAAAGGTTCCTTTGGTACTTGTGAATCATGTGATTCTGATGACGTTGATGGTGTCTGTAAAAAAGGTATGTTAATTAATTTAATGCTAATATATGCTATTATTATTTCAGATGCCCACAACAGCGGACGGCTGGTTAGATATCGAAAAAGGGTTTAGAAGAAAATTTCCACACTGCATCGGATCAATAGACGGCAAGCATATCGTAATGGAAAACCTTTATCACAGTGGAACCGAGTTTTATAACTATAAGAAGACTTTTAGCATTGTTCTAATGGCACTAGTGGATAGCAATTATAAATTTATATTTGCCGACATAGGAAGCCAAGGAAGAATAAGTGATGGTGGTGTATTCAACAATTCATTGTTATGGAAAAAAATCTGTAGAAACGAATTAGATCTACCCACACCATGTCCTCTTCCCGGATCAAATATTGATGTGCCATATGTCTTCATAGGCGATGGTGCTTTTGCACTCAGTACACATGTAATGAAACCATACCCTGGCAATCATGATTTGGATTCACAAAAAAGGATATTTAATAAATGTCTGTCCAGATCCCGAGTTGTGGTGGAAAACACATTCGGAATCTTAAGTGCAGTATTTAGAATATTTCGACGACCAATTGATCTGGATCCAGATATTGTATCACAATTGACAATGACATGTGTACTGCTACACAACTTTCTCAGAAACAGTAAAAATTCCGCAGCAAGATATACTCCTCCAGGAACGTTTGATGAATACGATGATAACGGCAATCTGACAAGGCCTGGATCGTGGCGAACAAACGCAGGTGGATATAACGCTATAAGAGATTTGCCAATGATAGCACGAAGATCACCTCTGAACGCTAGAGAAATCAGGGACGAACTTTCTTCATATTTTTATAGGGCTATCCACTAACAATGTACCTACCTACATATTATGTTAAAATTATATAAGGCCGCGACCCCATGTCCACGGCGCGGCGCCGGCCGCCGTGTGTCGTTGCGGCGCCGCCGCCGTAATGGGGGATTTACACAGGTCGATTTTCGCCGTGCGGCGAGTCGCTTCACTAATTGCCTCACCAAGCCACATCGCTAGCCCATTTACACTGGTTACTAAAATCGCATGCGGCTCTGTCATTTCCATCGAAAATGTTGAGCAGAATAGCCGTTTGTGCCGGAATTGAAATAATTAATTATACAATTATTCAACAATTGCTTAAAGAACAAAGAGTAAAGAAAAAACAAAAGGAAAGAAGAAAACGTAATGTTTGGGTACGTGGATGGATTTCTCGACGTAAGGACTTGGGTGCTTCGGATACTTTATTGGTTGAGTGGAGTTTAGAAGATCCTGATTATTTTAAAAAACGATTAAGAATGACTACTGATCAGTTTAATACTTTACTACATAAGGTTACTCCGCTTATACAAAAATGCGATACCCATATGTGAGTAGCACTTTCTCCGAAAATTAAATTAGAAATAACCCTGAAGTTCTTGGCTACCGGTGATAACTATTCAAGTCTTGCAGAGTCATTTAGAGTTCCAGAATGCACAATTTCCTTGTTTTTGAAGGATGTTTTGGATGCTATATACAATGTTTTACAGGAGTTCATTATGGTAAGTGAAACTAGTAATTAATTATAAACGATTTATTTATAAATTTTCCATTGTGTTTTCATCTAAGCATGACCTAACAGCTTGAGATAGAATATCGTCGTTCACTCCGTATTGTTGCCCAGTATTTTCTTGTGTAAGTAAACAGCTGGCAAAATAGTCTTCTTCATAATCGAGGTGCCTTCTAGAAGTGGAAGCTTCGGGAGTCGAAGTTTCACGCTGGTTTTGAAAAGCTTGGTTTCGGGAAGTAGTAGCTTCGGCTTCTGGAGTCGAAGTATAGCGTGTATACTCTGAGAGTGAACTCGTAGGTCTAGCAATTGGAAAATGTTGTGTATTTAAGGTTTTCAGTCTTTCTTGTGACAAATAATTATTGATGAAATTTTGACAAACAATAGCATTTCTTAATGGCAAACTACGTAATTGGCTTGCCACGTGTACTCCGAATGTATCAAATTCATCTTGACGGATAGTTTGAGCCAAAGTTTCTAATCTATTAACTGCTTGTAAAACAGGTGGGTCCATTTTAGGTGCGTCCATTAGAGCACGCTCCGCTTTTTTCTTTGGAGACAATTTTTTTTTCTTTTGTAAGGGCGCAATATTATCTTCTTGTTCCAATTCATCAAAATATGAAGACGCGTCGCTGTTTGTGTTCACCGCTGAATCTTTTCCCTGTAACCATACACTAATATAAGTTTATTTCTTTTAGGTGCCATCCACCACAGATCAATGGAAGAAAATACAAAAGGATTTTTTAGATCGTTGGCAATTTCCTTTTTGCTGTGGGGCTATTGACGGGAAACACGTATTAATCGAAAATCCACCACACGGAGCATCAGACTATTATAATTACAAAGGCACTTATAGTGTGGTGTTGTTTGTTATAGTGGATGCACATTACCGTTTCATATATATAGATTTCGGAACTAATGGACGCATGAATGATTCGCATATTTGGAAAAAAACAAAGTTCTATAGTGCTCTTGAAAGAAATAATTTAAAACTACCTAATAAGGCAGTTTTCGTTGGTGATGATGCTTTCCCTTTGGCAACCTATTTAATGAAACCGTATTCAAGACATGAAGGTTTGGAACACAAACAAAAAATCTTTAATTACAGACTATCAAGAGCACGCCGAATCGTAGAGAATGCCTTTGGCATAATGGCTTCACGATTCAGAGTATACAGAAAACCTATATCTGTTTCATTGGATAAAACTGATTCTATTATTAAAGCGACCTGTGCGCTGCATAACTGGCTTCGGACTAATCTCATATACATGAATACTCCCGAATTAGTAGACGGAGAAAACTTCAGTTCAGGGACAATCAGAAACGGAAGTTGGAGAAGCATTCCTACGGCAGGAGTAGACGAATTAATGACACCGCTATCTTCTAACAACTATTCACGAAATGCAAAAGATCTGCGCGATAGATATGCTGACTATTTTGTCGGACCAGGAAAAGTTTCATGGCAAGATAGAATGATTGCGTAAATATTGTATGTTTATTTAAGTAATATTATAAAAATGGCTCTGTTCACGATTTACCTATTATAATTTATAATATGCGAACAAGAATAACTATTTAATAAATAATAATAAGACTTACCATGTTATCTTTACTGTTTCTTCCTTCTATCACTGGCTTTAAAAAGCGGTCAGCTACAGAAAACCAAATTAATTGAGGTCTGTATATATCATCCTTTCCCGCGCCACTCTTCTTTGACTTTGCTACCTTACTGGCCTCTCTATTATACGTGGTTCGTATATTTTTTATCTTCAATTTAAGCTCTTCAACTGTTATGGACAAACGCATTTCTTGAATAATAGATTTAAGAGCCGCTAAACGTACATTATTGTTCCTGTAATCTTGTTCTCTTGGGTTCCATAAGCATGGATGCATTTCATAGCATTCCAAAAACTGTATGGTGTTATTTTTATTCATGGTTGTTACGATACATGTACACAGAAACGCTGTAGTAAATAAATACACGTGCATGCGCGAAACACCTTCATGCGGCGGGCGATCGCCTGCAACTGATCGTTTACACGGTCGATTTTAGTCACCAGTCGCATGCGGCCGGTTGCCGCGCGGCCAAAGCCGGATGCTACCCAACTTTGGGGCTTGCGGCTTTAGTCACTTGCAACTTAGCCGAATTGCCATTTAGATGGTCGATTTACGCCGCGCGGCAAAAATCGTGCGGCTTTAGTCACCCGTGTAAACCCCCCATAACACGGCACGACGTCGTGCCGCAGCACGATGCCGCGGACGGCGTGCCGCGAGGGAGAATTCTCAGTCGATTTTGGCAGTTGGTGTGCTCGAACGTGTTTATTTGGAAATGGATCGCGAAAAAAGAGTTGTTCTCCTCTTGTTACTAAGACGAATGAAAAAAAAAAACAGAAACAGAGGAAATGGGTAAATCCATATATTTTAAAAATGAACCAAGACGGAGCTCATTTCAAAAGGAAATATGCAGCGCTAAAAATGTGTGGGAATGAGAAATTTTTTGAATATTTTAGAATGACCATTACCAGTTTTGAAGAACTACTTACCAAGATAGCACCTCGTTTACAAAAACAATATGTGTTCAGAAAACCTGTTGATCCTATGGAGATGCTTGGTTTAACTATCAGGTAAGAAATAAAACGAACTTATCAAAATATTATTATTTATTATGTAATCAAATGTTTTATCAAAAGATACAGGAGTCCAGATATGATTTTGCCCCTCCGGACTCGTGGTCCCTCTGCGATGTTCTTAAATCATGTAACTAGATTTAAGTAAAATCGTATTCGGAGTCCTGTGTGTTTGATAAGATATCGCTTAAATTATTTGATAAGTCTTCTGTGGATGGATTTGGCGAAGTCTGGCCATGGATACTTGTAGATGATAGATTACGAGTTGTTTGATAAGTCGCTGTAGCTTCTTGTGATCTTTGGTAGCTACTTTGAAATGCTGTTTGGTAGCCGCTGTATGACGGTTGATTGTATTGATATGTGGGTTGATTGAAATCTGACAATATTTGCATTACACGACTTTGATAGGTCAATGTTTGGTTGTCGTCTAGTTTTTCCAGAAATGGTAAAATTGATTTAAAAAAACATACATGTCTGTTTTCTGCAGTTTTCAAAGTTTCGACAATTTGTCTCTCAAAATCATCTTCACCGTATTTTCTTTTACGCGAACTTGTAGCATAAGGTTGGTACCGTGCGTGACCTTTTATTTTCACTTGTCTTTGGATCTTCAGACTCTTCTTCTAACATACTACAGTCTGTTAAATTTGGTGCGTTTTTTTTCAAAAACATCAGCTGTTTGTACAAATGATATTCTTTTAAATTCTTTGCAGCAGCTCCAGATTTGTTTGCAAGCTCTTTCTTTTTCATGTATTTCATGTAGTTGTCTTTGATGTTTGTCCATTTTTTAATTATGTCATTTCCTGAAACAAAAGTTCGTAGTTATTGTGTTCTATTCTATTCCTCGATAAAAATATATCTCGATGAGACCACTGTAGCACTCGATTATCATTAAAACATTAAAGACAAATAAATGTTAGTACTCACCCAGTTTAGTTTTTTCTTTAATATCCTTGTCATCAAATGATTCAAAAATGGTTCGGCAAACGTCTTTCCATCCTTCTGTTTTTACATGTTTGTCCTTATAATTGTCATTTGTCTTATCCCAGAGCACTGGACATGCCTCCACTAACGAAATAAAGAAATCTAAATCGATATTTTCCACCATTTTGATTAACACGCATGCTTGCACACCAACTGCCAAATGTCGACTGAGAATTCGCCCCCGCTCGCGCACGCCGTTCGCGGCACCGTGCTGCGGCACGACGTCGTGCCGTGTTACGGCGGCGGCGCCGCAACGTCACACGGCGGCCGGCGCCGCGCCGTGGACATGGGGCCGCGGCCTAAATGTATAACTTTTTTGTTTTAACGCATGTGGAATAAAAAAAAACTGAAAAATAAATGACACAGGCGGGACTCGAACCCATGACCTCCAGCGTACTGTGCCGCCAGGAAAAAAAAACTAACTATTTTTATCAAATGACACAGGCGGGACTCGAACCCATGACCTCCAGCGTAGGTACTGTGCCGCCAGGAAAAAAAACTAACTATTTTTATCAAACTAATAGGCCCGATTTAGAAGGCTTTAGTTACCAGACCTTAAAATACTAAAAATATATCCGTCTCTTACATTGCGGTCTATTTGACAAGGACAGCAACAGTTTTAGAAGTTTTAGATCTGTCAACTAAAGCCTTTAAAATTGGCCCCAATATGTACCTACTAAGTTACTAATACTAATAGTACCTTTATTTAAATATAATGATTAAAACATACGAAACTAATTTATTTACCTCTTCTGTGTTGAGTGTAGCCCTACTGGTATAAACAGGCAGCAGAAAGGACTCCATTATCTGGTATGCAAACCAAATGGGTTCATATATCTCGTCACTCCCTGAAAAATATGGTTAATCACTAAAATGTTGTACCACATATGGGTATCAAACCTGGGACCTTCGGATTTGAAACCAAACCAATCTTGGCCTAAGCCTAGGTAAAATAAAAATAAATAATTAACTAATTAATTTTTATTTTTAGCTTTTGAAAAGGTGCAACTGTACGTAAAGTAAACATAAGTACCTACCTGCACCAGATCACTTAGATTCTTGTTTTTTCTTCAGATGGCGCCTAAATGTTCCCATTAGGGTCTCCTTTTTTGTTTTCAAATCCTTGATTGACACATTTAGTAATCTACCAATTTTCGTCCAAGTATCGTGAATTTTTTTCTTGTCCTTATGGAATTTATGTCCGGGGTTCCATAATACTTCTTCTTCCTGGTAATATTCTAGGAATGTCAAAATTGTCTCGTTTGTCCATTCCGCCATGTTGTAATCTCCGATCGTAGCGACTTTCTTAGCAACGTTGAATGAAGATCCACTCGTCGCGAAAGCGCGGGAGAGACTGACTGCCCGCGCGCGTGTAAACAGTCACCGGGCGCCCGCACATTCATCCCTTGAACTTTGCCAAAAAACCGACACTTGCCCGATTCGCGGCATTCACGTTCACAGGCGCGGTCACGGGCTCGGGCGTACCGTTTACACGCTCGTGAATGTGAATGTGCACGTTGAATGTTGAGTTGAACGCGCGCGTGTGAACCTACCATAAAACTAAACGTCCCATGCGTCGTCGCCGTCTGCATGGCTCCCCGATGTTTGGCTTATATCATGCCCGCGCCATCGCCCCCGCTCGTGCCCGTGCCCGTGCCCGCGCCCGCGCCGGCACACGCCAGCACGGCTGCCGTTGCCGTTGCCGCCTCCATTGCCGCGGCGACGATCACCACGGCGGTCCCGCCGTCGCGTCGTGCACCATTATTAAAGCTGTGTAAATACGAATAAAATTATTTTAGTATCTAAGTTGCACCTACCCTATTTGCATTTTTCGATTTTCATAACGCTGTTATGATGCTCGCACAACTTACCTGTGCATTTTTGAGAAGAAATACTTTGCTAAGTTGAGTGGAACATCATAAGATCACGCACATATACCTACCTTTTTCCATCTCTCAGCAGGCTTTGCCGTGCCCATCGCATCCAAATTGAGCGTATTAGCAAGCTCATGCCATTTGCTTAGTGCTATAAGCCTGCCATGGGGACCGTCGGCAGGCTTATTTAGATCACCGTTTCTAAAAACAAGGCAAAGTTATGGCTTCATAAAGAAGTTACCTTTCCATAAAGTCAACAATAACTTCAAATTGAGATGGGCTTGTCCTCATATTTTGACTATTTTTTGTTGTTTTATTTGTAAATTATTGAACACGTGAAAATCTCAAACTTCTCTTTAAATTTGAAACTGCTCGTTTTCAGACTTCACGGAAACTTTCACAGTGTTGGTAATGTGTAAACTCGTACTAGGGGTTACAGACATTAATAGATAACGCGAAAGAGAATTCATGTGCAGACTTAAAAAGTCTACTACAGTACTGCTCACACGTATCGCTACGTCAGTGGCGAAGGAAAAGAAACAAACATATAGTAATTAGCTACGCTTGCAAAATGTCCATACCATTTTTTCGACTCAAGTCAACTGTTTTTTCTATACAAATCTCTCACGACTCATTCAAATGAAAGTGTCCACTTCATATAAAAAATGTCCAAAAAAGTGGTACGCTTGACAGACAACGACGTTCTCTCTATGCTTTTAGTCTATACTCTAAGAGGTAGTAGATCTTTGAATATCTACGAGTAGAACCTTGTTGTCCATGAATGACGTCATATATGATATGACGTCATATATGACGTCATTCATGGACAACAACAAGGACATGGACAACAAGGAGAGCGCTATACATTCGGTACTAAGCAAAAAAAAGACGAACGTAATATCTTTGGTCCTTGTCACCGTTTCCGGGTTTTTTTATTTGGCTTCGTTTGATTTAAACCAAACAGGTTAACAGTTTTTTGAAATTGTTGTTTTTTGTGAAATAATCCTATTTAAATAGTGATCTAGGCAATAAATATTTGAGAAATAATGTGTGTGCAGTGGGTGGCTGCAGCATTTTAAGCAACAGAAGTCGCACAGAGGCGTAAATATGAAGGAATAACATTTCACAAGTAAGTAGCCATTATTTTGTCTATTTTCCCTTTTAAGAAGTGTTTATTGTGAAAAATATAAATACAGCGTTATATTTCATGTAATAACAAGTCCTCAGCTAAACAGAAAAACAGCTAAATGATAAATTAATGGATAAAATAACCATACCTAACCAAAAAATTTCATTGTCAAGGTACTGCCAGTTTATGATTTTTAATTTCCCATAAAACCAGCTAGGTACCATGTTGATTTGCAAATGTTTATAAGTCGGAAAAAATCCTTTTGTAGGTATATTAGCTAATTATTTGCTTGATTTAACTTAGTAAAATATATCTTTTTATATTTAAGGTCAGGTGGGGTAAGTGAAACATACTTGCACATCTATCCACTTTGTGAATTCTGCTAGGACGCTAATTTTTTTTACACATAGAAAGCCTAAATCTGAAATGGCAAATGACGGCAATAAATACTTTTCTAGAAAATAATTTTTGAAAATTCAATTTGCGTGAACGAAACATCACTTCAAAAATGGTTCACGGTTTAGACAGAAACGTTCCGATTCAATATTCTGACGGTAGGTTGACATTGGCGTTTGACAATTTTGCAGTTGACTATATTGACAGTTTTGTTTTTGTTATCTGTTACCCGCAGTCATTATATTAGGTACCTACTTATATAATAATAGCTGCCAAGTATCACTTTACTAGCGCAGAATCTCCATCTCTTTCTTTGGGTGCCGTATAAGAGCAGACTAAGGGACTATCCAGAGAATGGGCAGTAGCATTCTCCTTGGTACATTATAATCTTTAGCGATGACAAGCCACTTGCCAAGCGAGGTGATTATGGCAAACCTCTCTATAATCAGCGTCTAAAATGGCGTTTTATGGGCATGCCTGTGTTCAGCACTAGACGTTTTCCAGCTGTTGATGTGAAATACGTGATTTTCGCCCATGGGACATTTACAATGACATTTGTTATGTAGTAGGTATTTGATTGATTTTATTACCTGTGTCGTCTGTGACTGCAAATACTAACCCCACATTACGCACCGTTTCATGCATTATTTTCGTGTAAAAATGTACATAAATACTATTAAATTGCTTTATGGCATCAGCCGACTTGTGTTTTGTAAACTTAAAGATCTCTTCAAGAAGCTAATTTCTTTTTATTTTATGACCTAGCAGAAAGATTGTGTGACGCGTGTGTTAGAGCATTGAAACCATTTCGCCACATAGCATAGAGCCAAACTGCGTGATTTAGTGATTACGTTAGGGTTTCACTTAGGTACTCCTTCGTTTCACTTACCCCACCTGACCTTACATTTTAGTTTTTACAATAAAGAAGCAGTGAACACTAGTAAAACATAAATTCTAGGTATCAAGGCAAATTACTCTATAGATAGAGCTAACGAAATCGCCCATTATCTACCCAAAATTGTGGGAGACGTTCTTATTCAGGCAGCACCTCGTGTGGGAGCAAGAAACAACTAGGCGGCCACGCGAAATAGATTTCTACTAGTGGGAATTCGGTGTAGTAGATACTACGTATCACATGCCACTATGGCACATTGCAAAGTTGGTTGTGCTGGTTGGTCGCCTTGGTAACCGCTTTGTCTGGTGTATGTCAAATATGTAAATAAAGAAATCAGCAGTTTATTTTGTTTTGCTAGTTCTTTTATTATTCGCACGGCTGAGGAGTGGAATGCACTTCCTGCTTCTTTGTTTCCTACAAATTACAATCTGGGTCTCTTCAAATCAAGAGTGAATAGGCATCTCATGGGCATACGTGCTCCAACATAGACCGCATCATCGCTTTCCATCAGGTGAGATGTTGTCAAACGTGAGCCCATTCATGCCTAAAAAAAAAAAAATTTTAGCTGTTCTCGTCCCTCCACAAAGCCACTCACACTGCACCAAAACACATGAAAATCCTCGATTTAAAAGGCAAAGGCAGCTGTGCAGTGAATTATAGGACTCTAGGGTCGCTTAAACTATTTTAAAATAATATTTTATGTGGAGCTCAACACCATGACATTGAAGGTTTTTTTTATTCATTAGTTATAATTAGGTTCCTTTGACTGTTCCCGTACAAAATCTGAAAAAGAGAATTAGACATAAAATGTCATTTAGGTAATTATAATATATTATTATGCTAGATTTTAGTTTAAAAAAAAACAGGAATAATTAAAATCCAAAATCAGGCTAATAATTCAAAGGTTGTTGGACGTTCAATTGTCTGCAAATGGGAAACAAAACATTAGTCTAGTGTTATTAAAATGTAAACAGTATATAAAAAAAAACTTACTAATTTTGTAGGTCATCAAAGACATTTCCCAATATGGAGTTAAGATCTGTGAGATCCTAAAAATAAACAAATTATTAATAATAAGGAATAAAATAACGTTTTAAATTGTAGTAAGTTTAAAAAAAAAATTAATTACCTCCGACAAATTAAAGTTAACTGGGGATGTAGGCGGCGGACTAATAGGGCTCTGGAAATTTAAGAGACATTGAATATTGGCATTAAATAATAAAAAAAGAAAAAACCTAAGGAAGAACTTACGTAAGAAGAAGTTGGAGATGGAGGAGGTGAGTGCGTTATAGTAGGAGATTGTGTAGCCTGACTGGCCTCCTCAGTTTTGTAAGGAGGCTCTCCGTGTCTTTTAAAAAATTTAGTTTTTGTCGTTCATTTAATTTGGAGAAGCGTAGGGAAAGGTTGGGTATGGGGAAGGCGTTGGAATTGTTATTGGGCAGGTTAGGATCTGTAGGTGAGATTGTATCTTGTCAATAACGTGGAACTGGTGTGATATGCTGGTTTTAGGTAATTGCAGTTTAAGCTTAAAATGACCTCGGGTTCGGATACTTTCTTCCGTTGAGTCAATGCCCTTTAGATGGATTAATTCTTTTGTGACCTTTGGGTGGCTCCGTATACAAGATTGTTTTATTAAGCTGACGGAGGAGCCTGAGTCTACCAACAAGGATAGTGGGATGTCTGATACAGAGGACTCAACAAGAACGTGAGGTAATAGCATTTTTGCAGGATCATTGGTACTTTCATAAACGTTGGATTCGATTTTGATGTTTTTGGTTCCAGAAAAGTGACGAGTTCCCTGAGAACTTCGTGAGTTGGGCAGATGCACGGTACTTTATGTCTGCTTTGATTTAGAAATCAGTTCAGGATTTTTGACTGTTGCGCATCAACACGATGCTGCTCGGATTTAGAATGTCGCGGTTGTAGCAGGTCGACAGAACGGTGTCGCTGCTCGCGTTCATGGTTTGATTCAGAGACGGATGCAGAGACGGATTCAGAGACGGATTCAGAGACGGATCCAGAGACGGATTCAGAGGAATTAGGCTGGCGATCATGTAGCGATGCTAGCGGTGTAGCGGATGTGTCCGAATCAATATAGTGGCTGCCATGTAGCGGAGTCACCAAGGATTTAGAATTTGAACGTAAATAGTTCGTAGCTTTGTAAGTTGGGGCATCGATTTCAGAGGTACGAGGTCCCGCACGATACCGGGACGAGACGGTTATTCGTTTTTTGATTCGATGTCCACGGTGTCATAACCATGGCCCTCTTCTGAGCCAGCGGGGCATTCGTCCTCAGGGGCATCGGATACAAAATGGATACGCCGAGGTGCTCTTGACTGATTTTGATCAAATTTGAAGCGGTTGTTGTTATATTCGCGTTTGCGGCATTGTTCCAGGGTATGTCCTGGTGCTTTACAATATCTGCAGACTAGAGCAGAAGAATCATTATTGTTAGTAGGCCGGCTAGGGTAAAAGTTGGGCCTAGGCTGGTTAGGGTTTGCAGAGAATCGTGGATTCTGGTCGCGCCGCATAGGTTGGAAGTTCGGCCTTGGAAAATTTGGCCTAGAAGTACTTGGCCTTTCTTGTCGGGTGCTAGACGGGCTCTGTTTAAATAAAAATTGCTGGATTTTTTCTTCAGATATAGCGACATTTACGGCTTCGTTAAGCGTTCTAGGCGACTTACATCTAACGATGTTTGACAGACGGGGTATCAGCCCCATTTGGAAATGATGAAGGGCTAGTTCCTCCATGGCTGCTATGCGTCCTATCATTTCTCTACTCTTATGGCCGTGTGAAATAGATATTTCTGTAAGTAACTGAGAAAGACACGTTTCAATTCTTAGGGCGTTTTGGCTTACAGGTTCATTTATCTGTTGCTTACATTCTTGGAGGTCAGTGAGCAGCGGGGTTAGCATGGACGGTAGACAAAATTATCTTTCCCCGTTTTACGTCACTTTCTTCATACTTGCTTGGAGTAAAACAGGGGAAAGACAGTTTTATCTACCGGCCGTGCTAACCCTACTGGTGGGTATAATGTTTCCTCTCACTGAACTGGGTTTTGAGAAATTCTTTGAGTTGTACCCAATTAGTGAACTCTTTAAAAGAGCAGGCGGTTTGTGCCCTGCCCTGCAGTTGGCATAAAATGTATTTGAATAAAATGTCTTTCTGATACTCGGATGCTAGTTCGTATGCGTTGCTGCAGTTGACTAGAAATGAGTTCTGTGTTTCCCTGCATCCGTCGAAAGGTTTAATAAATTTTAATAAGGTAGAAAGGCCCAGTTCTACTCGAATATTAGGAGCGGCTGTTTTTTTTTTTGGACCTTGTAGTCGGGCCAGAAGGCGGAGGACACAATACTTCGTCTTCTGTATCTGTCACAGCTAAGTCGGGTCTCTCAGACTTAGGGCTTGGAGCTCTACTATCAGTCATTTTGATGAAAATCACAATTCACAAAATAAGCAATTTATAATTAACTAGGTAAAAGTTTTAAAAACAATAGTAGCTAAAGTTTGACAATCGCAATGACCAAGAATCACTTATTTGAGTACGGACAGAGTGATAACGAAAGCTATCATTACTTCGAAGTTCGCTCACGGTAGGTGGGATGTAGCAGGATGTAGATAAGCATCGCATGCCGCGCGTCGCTCGTCTGGCGGATGCTCCCTCGTCGGATGGCCAATACCGGTCATAGCACTAAGTTGTGCGTGACAGTGGGTATGGCTGCGGCTGCGGCTGTTCTTGGAAAAGACCGGTTGCAGCACGGACAGTGCGCAACAGTGGGCCTTCCACGGGATGAGCAGGACCACAACTCGGTGCAATACGATATCCGGATTATCCGGGTATGCACAACCGCCGGTAACTTGGCACTTGGCGCCACACAATACTCGCGTTAACTTCGCGTATTTCTGGAACTCGGAACGGAGACGGTACGGGGGACTTTCTTTTAAAATCCCACCGCTGCCACCAATATTATAAGGCTTTTGGCTGAAGCCTTTTTAAAAAAAGGAAATTAAAATAAAATACGAAAATAAATTTAAGACAACCGTCGGGTCTGGAAGTTGGATGGAGACTGAGAGGGAGCTGAGGGCTAACCACGTTCTATCACGAGGAATATGGTGAATTGGCAGGAAAAGGTTAGGAGTAGGCAATAGGGGGTGCACAGAGCAGATATAACAGCTCGATAAAATTAAAGGAAGCATTAAACAACCAGTCAACCACGCTAAGTCACTAATTTTTTGCAACAATGTAATCTCATAACAATGACAAAGTTAAAACGTATAGTAATAAACATAAGGTTTAATATTAAACCTACTAGATTACAGTACTTATTTCTTTCTGATATAATTGTGTCGGCGCTTTGAATACTGAGTAAAGGAAGTTTGTTATAAGATATCAAGTTCGTGTTCCAAGTAATGTTTTCGCTTACTTGCACATATGGAAAGAGTACCTATCCTCGAAGCCAGTTTTATGAAATTAACTAATCAGCAATATTCACTATTAGCTACTCTATGAAATGCTTAAAAGTACAATCCAATGCATAATTCTTTAAATTTATAGTTTAAATTTTGGCAACCAGCAGGGTTCGAACCCACGTCTTCTAACTACTAACCAAATTAGACGCTCTACCAATTGAGCTATGGTTGTCTGCATGGTGACTGCGAAAATCTTTAACACTATAGTTACTTTAGTACTGTTGTCACGTGGTAAATCTAGGCCTAGGGGGGTGAGGAGGAAGAAATGAGGTACTCACACTGTTGGATGCTAGTATATAAATTTTATTGTCTAATACATCGAAGTGCTCCTTAATTCTAGGTGTTAAGTATAGGCACCCTACCTAACCAGGCTCCACAATACACCAACGCTACAGTTGCCTAAGGACCAGCTCAGTCGTAATCTCAGGTGTGGATCAGTGAGATTCAATAGTACGGATTTCTCTAACGGATTTTATATGAAAAGAAAAGAAACATGGGCGCCACCCAACCAGAAGGGTTGGGAAAAATAATAAGAGTTACTTGGTGTTCCTCGAAGCCGGTGGGAGAACACAGGGCGTCGTGCCACGATGGCACGATGCTCGCAGGGGAACGGGCTCAAACGCTGCGCTGAGCCGTTCCGGGGACGGACGGGCGAGTCCAACCCCCACAAACAACGTCCGGGCTTGGCCTCGGCGCAAAATCAACGGGGATGGCCCCGGCAAAAAAATCTTCCACCCCAACAATCAAACCCTGAAATGCGGAAACGAACCGCATTAAAAAAAATACAAAATACGGGTGGTCAGAGGGACCTTACACAAAGATAAAAATTAAAATATTAATGAATGTTAGCTAACCCCATCCTACACGCGGATGTAAACAGATTAAGGTGGCCTAGCCCAAAAAAAAAATATGGATGGGGGGCCCGGAAAACAAAAATATCGCTTTTGGAGATGGTATGGGCTTCAGCGGAAGCGTTTTAAGGCCAAAAGGGGTACATAAATAAAACGTGGGTTCAGTCGCATACAATTCCTAAAATATGGGATAAAAAGGCACTATAATCTATCGCAGCGCACAGAAAACATTAGTTAAAGATGCATATAGGACAATGCTCAAACAATACATAGGGAAACAGAATTTAGCACAATGTTTTAATCCACCATCAAATTCACCATGTGGCCAGGCGTCTTCCAGGCACATGGGCTACAGAAACAAGGTTAAAGAAGGTGGCACGCACCTACCAACAGGGCCAAAGCATGCTCGCACACACAAGCATGTCCTACACAAGTTTATCTTCCCTAACCTCGCAAGAAAATAGCAAAAACACTACATAAATACCTTTTCAGGGTGTTAAAAACATCAACCGCAGAACACCAGGCAAACGCCGACAAACTGATGAGCGCCGGTGACCACGAGGCATCGACCATGCGGTCGGCAAATGGTCGTCAACGAAAGCTGGAAATAAAGTTTATCATTAGCGCTGTGTTACTGAAATGGCAGCCCAAAGAAAAAATCAAGAGGAAAGAAAATGAAAAGCACCAACGAACGACGCTTACCTGCTTTAGCTGGAGGCGGCTGATATGCGGCGGAACTCCGCTTTTAAGAAAACAGACGACGGTCGTAAGAGAAAGGAAGATGTCAACCTCCAGCAGCCTGCTTTATAGTTGCGATTTCAGTGGTGCCAGGTGGCAAAAACGGGCTCTCCCCAGGACAGCAACGCGATCGACCGGGGTAATTGTGGCATCTATTCCTCGGGATCTCAGGGCACTCCACAGCCCAGGGTAGGTTCCGAGAAGGATGGGAAATGGTTTCCCTCTTCCGTTCCAGCCAGCGTCATTACGGGATAGATCGAGTTGGAACGTAGGCCTACAGCCTTCGTTCGTCCACAAACTTCCGCAAGATCCCAGGTTTCCTGTAGGCCGATCGCCTGCACGAACATGGCACAACGTAGAAGACGAGGAATAACACTTTTGCCAACAATAACACCACATAAATATGGGATTTTCCCCTTGACCTTAGGGGCCAAACGCGGCATGTCAACACCGACGTCTACCAAAGAGTATGCAATGTCACGCTACCGACCACAGAATACACAGAAAATCGTCAAACAACTAGAGAGGTGCAGTTATCGACTCGACCAAAGGAATCATGTCCGCCGATATTAGCTCTAAAGAGGAATCCAGAATCTAAATTAGCGAGAAAAGAAAGGAAATTAATGAAAACTAATCTTTTGGAATATTATTATATGGTCATACACAAAAGAAAACTAAGGCGGCCCATACACGATCCATTTTCTTGATCAATCTTTGCGATTGATCAGTAATATTGAACGAGTGGGGTTAGTATTGCGCAATGTTTTTCGGTTTTCTGTGTGGAGAAAACATTGACGGAAGTTGACTCGTCAATTTCTTATGCTCAATAAAATTGAACGTGTATGGCCGGCCTAAAAGAACCGGAGGCACAGATAACAACAAAAACTAAAGAATGTGCCACGTGATGCACAGACTAAAAAAAGGTTGACGCAGGCACCTGAAACACAGATAAAAGAAAATCCGCTGACTAATCGATGATGGAACACCAAAGTGAAAAGTAATCCGAGACACAGATTAAAAAAAACTTAAGCCCACTCTCAGTGAGGCGCGAGGTGACGCGACGCGACGCGTGTCGCAACACTAGTACCATAGCTGAATAGACTAGGCACTCAAAAAAAAATAACCTTCTGACACCTGTCAATGTGTCAGTCAGTAACAGCTGTCAGTGTTACTTAACTAAAATTAAAAAAAAAAGAGAAGAGTGGATACAGCTCGTTGCACTCCCCCCCTCTTCAGAGCGAAAACTGGATAAGAGTGAACAGGTTGAGCAAAACGGTGCCCTCACCGCTGCTCCGATCACCCCTCTCTAAACAATGACGTTATGAGGTGGTCAATCCATCCTGAAAATGAAACAAAAAAAAATACCTAACTCTACTAGCATCCAAAGCAAAAAAAAAGTCCTCAGTCACATCTGTTAACTAAAGGGGAACGAACAAAATAAATCTCCTTGACTCAACAAAACAAAAAAAAATTGTAAAGACTTACAGACAACTCAAAAAAAAATGTAAGTCCGGCTTAACTGACAAACTCAACTAAAATAAATTGAAAACACTAAGTCCCGTTCGGTTGTTACCTTAAAAAGTTAAAAAAACTAAGTCCCGCTTGCTAAAGAACGTGGTTGGTACACCCTGTATTTATAATTAACAAAAACCTGCACCTAATAATAAAATAAATATACCTTCTACACAACTCTACAAAAAAACTCTATCTTCCATAAGCAGAGAAAATAGCTCTACCAAAATATCTCTATCTTCTATAAGCAGAGAAAATAGCTCTACCAAAAAACAGCAGTCGTCAAAAAAACTGACTCTACAAGTCTGCTTCCGAATCTCTATACCTATATCCAGGAAAAACTCGGTGTCCCGAACAAAACAAAAAAAAATCACCTGACCAACAACAAAATCAACAAAAGTATTTTCTTTTGTTCCTATGCACGGAACAAAACAAATCAACAAATTAATCTGGTACGGTTCCTATGAACACCGGACCAACATCAGTTACTGGTTCGAGTCCCGTTCAGGACCAAACCCCAAAATATTCTTCCAAACACAAATGTATAATTTTCATGCTCAGAAAAACTTACACAACATGATATTATACTAATATAATATGACATTATATTATATGTGATAACAGGTCATCGACCTATCACTAAACTCAATACCGACGGTCAATGACTTAATATTCTTTATAATAAATAAGGCATCGATCTATTGGTGTAATTACCGCCATCTAGCGGCTCACGACAAATTAGCCGATATAAAAGCGCCATCTAACGACTACGCATGGAGTCGGACTGGCACACCAGTCTGCTCCTTATCGCAACAACTCACACGACATCTTGTTGCCAACATGCCCTCATAGGTGGCGCTGACAACAATATTGATTAAACCCACCTCGGTGGCCCGAAAAAAAATCTTATAACTTCATTTTTGAAAACAAAGTTTTATTACTTCACTGAAGTACCAAGAAAAACAAACCTTTAGGCGTACCAACCAAGTACTTAATTAAATACCGGAGCGGCAAAACTGCAAAAATCAATTAACAAACAAAAAAAAAAATGTCACGAGAAAGGGAAGGGTTTACAGATAACGGCTTACTCAATATTTAGGAAAAAGGGTTGTCATGTCGCTCACTCCATACTAAAATTAAAATAACAGGGAGTGGGCCACAATTTTGACCAAGCAAAATAACAAATTAAATAAATCAATTTTTGTAAGGTCTTAGGAAACAATTACCTGGAAATAATGTCAAGGTAAAAGGAAAATGATCAATTCTGCAAAATAAGTACCTAGTGGGGCCAATTATAAAGGCTTTAGTTGACAGAGCTAAAACTCCTAAAACTGTTGCTGTCCTTGTCTAATAGACGGTAATGTAAGAGACGGGTATATTTTTAGTAAGTTAAAGACTGTCAACTAAAGCCTTCAAAATTGGGCCTATTACCTAGATATATCACAGCATCAACATAGACATTAAAATTATGTCTGTCGGTTGGTCGTGAGGGAATGTTTGGGAAAGTTAGTGGGGTTAGTATGGAATTTTCTACAGGGTGTTAGTACGGTTAGGGGATCAAGCAAACTATTAGCGTTTTAGTAGGAAGGGAGGCAAGTTGGGTTGGAAGGGAGCCTACAAGGAATACCTATTCTTTTGGGGAACGTTATAATTAACCTAACAGGGAGCATTAGTGGGTTATGCTAAAGCGGACATTTAGCTTTTAGTAGGAAAGGAGCGAAGCGGAACCTAAGGGTGTTTTAGTTTAATGTATGAACCTGGGAGAATAAGACTGGGTTAGTAATAAGAAAAAAATCAACATAGACCTTACAAAAAACTAAGTTTTTCTTTTTTTTTTTTAACAAAAATTGAAATTTTAGTTAAGTTTTTTTTTTTTAAGAATAATACTTTCTAATAAGGTGTGCAAAATGGCAAAAAAAAAACCAAGGATACAAGTTTTATCAAAAAGAACAAACGTTATCTGTAAACAAGAAGAAAAGGTATTGCAGAGTGCGCTGTGGAGCTAATGGATGAGGTGTCCGAGGAAATTGTTTCGGTTGAATAAAGTGGAACACAGGGTTAAGGTACTCTACTTGGTAGCCACCATATCCATGCTTCAGCAATAACATAATTCTCCCACCCACAAACACTTTTATGATGACGCCGTCATTGTTAAACAAAAAAAATTGAAAAAAGCCTTGTTCCACCCGGACATTCAAACCGAAACAAGCCCCTGGTCAAAACATCGAAACAAAATACCAAATAAAACCAACAACACCCTAGCAATATGATAACAGGGATAGACACAGATTACAGCGAAGAGTTAGAAGAAGAAAATGGAAGAAAAGAATATACCTTGGCGTCGCCAACCCCCAGTGACCAGGGTTGACACGGATAGGCCCGGCCTGCGGCATTCAGCCCCGTTTTAGATCCTTTACATGCCACTGTCCCAAATTCTTGTCAGTGTAGTAGCCTTGAAGCTCATACACCAGTTTACTTAACTTATTTATGACCCTACATTTTTCATACTTAGGTGCCAACTTCGCCATGAAGAACTTAGCCGCGTTACTTAGGGGATAAGTGCGTTTCCATACAATGTCACCGACCTCGAACTCCTCGAAGCGACGATTCTTATTATAGTGTACTCTATTCCTTCGGTGAGCCTGGGCGATTGCGTCAGACACAGCGGCAAAGGTATCAGCCAAGCTTCCCAGCTTAACGGTGTGTGCTTGATGAGAACCCATCACCGGGCGCGTAGGAGACCCAGAATCCTGAAAAACAGACCCACTGCAAACTGCTTCTCGTCCGTGCAAAATGAAAAAAGGCGTATACTGCGTTGTTTCGTTCACCGAGGTATTAATGGCGAATTGGATTTTTGCTAGCGAAACATCCCAGGTGCGATGGTCTTGACCCACCAAGGTAGAAATGGCGGTGACTATGGTACGATTGTAACGCTCTACAGTGTTCACCTGGGGACAGTATCGCGGAGTGAATTGCACCTGCGGAACCTGGTACTTCTGGAACAAAGATTGCACCTCATGGCCCGTAAAAACGCTGCCATTGTCCATGTAGATAATCCTAGGGATTCCGTGGGTGAGAAAAACACCCTCCTCCAACCGTGGTACTATCGTGCGCCCTACGGCTCGACGCAGTGGAAACAACAAACAGTACTTGCTAAAGCAGCAAACAACCACCAGTAAATAAGTAAAACCTGCACGAGAGCGGGGAAATGGGCCCACTAAGTCGATGCTTATGGTCTCGAACGGACGGGAACACACTTTCGGGTCCCCCATGAAGCCTGGAGGGGGTCGTTGCGAATGCTTATAGGCAGAGCACTTCTCGCACTTCTTAACATGCTGTAGAACGTCAGCGTACATCTTAGGCCAATAGTAACGAAGCGCAAGGCGTCGGAAAGTCTTAAAGACGCCAAAGTGCAAGGAGAGTTCGCTGCCGTGGCACTCAGCTAATATAGATCCCCTCCGATCCTGTGGGATCACCTCCTTCCAGTCAAAATCACCATCAGAGCTAAATTTGTTCTTACAATATCGAAATAGCCTACCAGAGCGCAATATAAAGTTGGGACAAGACTGCGGTGACCGCTCAACCTTCTCAACCAGAGTATTATACCAGGGATCACTTACCGGTGGGGGGATCTCTGCTACGGGGACCGCTCTCGACAAAAAGTCCGGGACCAGATTCTCACTGCCCTTGCGGTGCTCAAGAGTGAAATCATAAGGTGACAATCGACAGCCCCAACGCGCTAAGCGACCTGTGGGATTGGTAAGATTGAAAAACCACTTCAAGCTCGAATGATCCGTAATGACTTTAAACTGCGGACCGCCTTCTAAGTAAGGACGGAAGTACTCGACTCCAAACACTACAGCCAACGCCTCTCTCTCGGTCACTGAATAGTTACGCTCTGCTGAGTTCAATGAACGACTAGCATAAGCGACTGGGTGTTCTTCGCCGTCATCCTCTGAAATTTGAGTCAACGTAGAAGCTATACCGTACCCCGAAGCATCACAATGAAGTGCGAACGGTCTGGTGAAATCCGGGCAAGCTAGTACCGGGGCGGTAACCAACGCAGTTTTTAGGTCATTAAACGCCTCTTCTGCCTCGTCTGACCAGGCAAAGGCCGGGGCGGTCTTCTTGGTTGTCGTTAAGGCGTTCAACGGCGCAGCGATACAACTGAAATTTTTAATGAAGCGACGATAGTATGAGGCGGTACCTAAGAAACGTTTGACCTCCTTACGGTTAGTAGGAACAGGACAATCCACTATAGCGCGAACCTTGGAAGGGTCAGTCTGCAAACCACGCTCATTAACAACGTACCCTAAGAACTTCAGCTCTCGCCGGAAAAATTGCGACTTTTTCAGGTTGATTGTTAAGTTCGCCGATCGCAGACGCTCCATGACTTTCTCCAGCGTCTCTAGGTGGTCCTGGAAAGTAGAGGTACAGACAATAATATCGTCCAAATAAACAAAAACTTTGTTGCCGAACTCGGGGCCAAATAATTTGTCCATAAGTCGCTGCTGTGTTGCAGGAGCGCCCTTAAGACCAAAACACATGACTTTAAACTGAAATAGGCCACGTCCAGGGACGGTAAAAGCGGTTTTTTCCTTGTCCAACAAAGGAATCTGCCAAAAGGCCGCTTTCAAATCGATTGACGTAAGGTACTTACTGTCCCGCAGCTGGTTCAAGATGTGGGAGATGTAGGGTAGGGGGTAAGCATCTTCTTTACTAATGGCATTAAGTTTCCGGCTGTCCAAGCAAAATCGCAGCTCTCCATCGGCCTTTGGGGCCAACAGGACTGGATTGTTCCATTCACTGGTACTTTCCTCCACTACATCCAACTCCAACATCTCGTCCAACTGTCGATTCAATTCCAACAACCGGGCGGGTGACAAGCAATAAAATCGTTGTTTTATGGGCGCCGCCGTACCCGTATCAATGGAATGAGACACCAACGACGTGCGACCTAAGCCTTTTCGCTCAAAAGACACCTCTTTCAACCGGTCGATAAGCTTGTCCGCCTCCTGACGCTGCGTCGGACTCAAATCGTCCAGAGCGTGAAGATGCTTTAGCTCTGAAATGTTAGGGGAAGGCAATGAGAGGTCAGGCTCGACCGCGTCACCGAACAACTGAGGGGCCAACTGAAACGTTTTCCAAACGTTAACACCGAGAATAAGTGGAGTGGAAACTGCAGGGACGATGTGAAACTTGACAACTTTTGTAACGTCTCTCCAGCGCACCGGCAAATAAACCACGCCATGAACCTCTTCTCTCGAATCATTAGCAGTGACAATATAAGCAGCGTCTCCCTCCATGCATGAGTGTATTGTCACCCCTAAGTCGGTAAACAACTTTCCAGCATCAGCGCCTAGAACGGAAATGAAAGCACCCGAATCAAGCAAACCCGAATATTGCTCGTCATAAATGGAAACGGTCAGGTGAGGGCGATTATCGTCCGCTCGAGCAAACTTGACAGAACCTACACGACAGGTGGAAAAGAACTTTCTAAGTTTAATCAAATAGTTCCCCCAATCATCTTCCTCAAAACAGGCTTTCTGAAAAGGGGAACTCCCTACGCGTTTTTTTGGAACGGCAGAGTTCTGTGGGGGCGGCTTCGGTCTGCAACTCGGACAATCAGCCATCCTGACTCCCCGCTTTCCACAAGAAAAACAAACCACCTCCCTGGATGGACAGGTGCTGAGCGAATGACCCGCTATCCTACAACGAACGCAGAACATAGAAGGTGATGATGAAGATGAAGAAGGCGCCAAAGCTCCTTCAGCCTTGGGGGGTTGTACCGGCTCCACTTTAGGTTGAGATTTCCCCTGGTAGGAAAGATCAGGGGCTAAGGTCAATGATCCTTGCCTAGGCGGCTCCCTAAAATCAGCAGCACGAGCAAAACTATGTTCGATCATCCTACATTTCAACTTGAGGTCCTGTAAAGTCACAATGGGGAACATGGCCAACGCAGTAACAAAGCGCGGACGAAAATTGTAACGGATAGTCTGTAACTTATCCGCTTCTGGAACGGGACGATCCAACCTAGAATAAAAGTTCTGCATGATGGATATGAACGACGACGCAGATTCGTTCTCACCCTGGGTACGCTGGGAAATTTCACGAAGTAATCTTTGATCATAATCAATGGGTGAATATTCTTCAATCAACGCCGCTCTTAGGCTGGTCCAATCAGCAAACTCCGTCTTGACACCACGATACCATAACAAAGCACGATCTGTAAATAACTCAGCGGCTCCCTGAAATAATATTGGATCTGAAATCTGGCGCGTGACGCACAGCTCCTGTAATCGCTCCAAATAAACCCTAACACATGACACTCCATTGTAACGATGGTTCAAAACAGACAATGCTTTCATTTGTTTTGAACAGGCAGACTCCCCCGGAGTAGACTGTTGACACGAAGCAGGTGGTTCTTCGAGGTCCGTTGCCTGTTTAAAGCTAATCTGAAAAGAACTAAAGAGGGAATCAACCCGAGGCAAAACTTTCAGCAGCAAGTCCTCCACGGCTGCAACTTTCTCTGCCACATCTGGGGAAGAAACATCCACCCTACCCAAACGATGAAATAAATGGTGAGCCAAAGCTCTCATGCGGTTGCATCTCTTGAAGTTCAACTTATCCTGTGCGAAAAAATCGGTTAGCTCCTTCAAGCTACGGGCAATGGTGTTAATTTCTAGAGTAATGTCCCTATCAGTTTCTAAAATTTCGTCCGCAGGAATATCAAGTGCAAGTTGGCGCACCTGCGCTCTCAAAGTGGGAACGGTGGGCTCCGGTTTCGCGCCGCGAATTTCCGCCTCATAGATGAGTTCATCTTTGTTTAGTAAATTGTAAGCAATTGGGCGTTCCATGACTTTAAATTTTAAATAAATTTTTTAAAATCAAAGTTGAAGTTAATACACGAGTATACAAAGCTGGACCTTTTACAGTAGAATATGAGTGGCACATAAAATTTCACAGGTTAGAAATACACACAGTTAAAAACCGCTTAAAAATAAATACCAATGAGCACAAAGCAAGGAATGTTTCTCCTGAATAAAAATATCAAGGAAACATTTCTTGAAAAATATAACAAGTGGAAATTTCTGAAAAAAGGTGAAAAATATTTCCTTGAAAAATAATAAATTAATTTTTTAGGTTAAATATCACCCAAAAAAAGGCAAAACAAAGCCAATCAATGATTGGGAAAGGAAATATTTTTCAAACACACACAATTCACAGTAGAAGAAATCCGTACTTTATTTCCTCGCTAGCCGGGGAAATAATGATCTCACTTTAGGAAAAGCCCCACGTTGGGCGCCAAATTGTCACGTGGTAAATCTAGGCCTAGGGGGGTGAGGAGGAAGAAATGAGGTACTCACTGTGCCGTTTGCCCCTATGGTAAATTCTACCTACCTAATTTAGTAGGAAGAATAAAAGAAAAAAACCAAGGTATACCGCAACAATATTATATAATTAGAAGAAAAGTTAGACCGGCAAGTTCAACGGAGGGCACATAAATTTATAGGGTCGTGGGTTTGGGCACTTTAACCAGTTCCTACGCTTCAACGCACTACCGCGGGAAAAGTACTCTCCTGAACTGATGTTGATGGGGGGCCCTATGGATGGTGGGTGGCCCCAAGTTTACGGCAGCAGGCGAAGACACAGCAGGAGTTCCCGTAGATGTCAGAAGCGGTGACAGTAAAAAAAAAAATCCGATGGAGATTTTTTTTTTCCGTAAGTAGGAAGTTTACGGCGGTTCTTCTTATGTCGCCATTTCTTCCTTTTTGTTGTAATGTTTTTGTTGTAGGGTTATTGTTGATGGGTGGAAGTTGTTCCTGTAAGCGATAAAATTCCTCTATATTAATATAGGAATTTATCTAACTTCCGTTCTGGGGGGCCCTACCAACGGCTACAGGATCAGGAAGAAATACTTACGCGCAGTGTAGTGTTGCCGTGGTGGTACAACCAGAACGGAGTTCACAATAAATTATTAATTAAACACAAGGCTATCGTTCAAAAGCAAAAGGCAATGAAATTAAAAAAAAAGGAAATGAATTTTAATTGCATAAATTTAGCGTCTGGTGAAATATTTAGCAAAAAGTGAAAATGTTAAGGTAGGCAAAAAAAAGAAAAGATGATGCAATTTAACGTATGAAAACATGAGCATGATTTAGCAATTTTGCAAGTGAATAATCTACAATTTGGATACTGGAAGATAAAATATCATTAGTACAATAAAAAGAATAACGGTTATTAGAAATACAGTTGGATTTTTTTTTTGTGCCATTTAAAACTTACCCTATATCGGGAACACACTAAAAACTATTATAACGTGTTTAGAAGACACTATCAAATTTATATAAAATACGTATAGAAAATAATTATTAATTTCAATTTTAATTGCACAGTCGGCTAGGGCGCTCGGAACTGGCAAAGTGATACGGTTCTGCTCACAAACAAGTCTAGTGACGACTGTCAGCGGTGCCGGCGGTCGTGGCCCAGCTCGACCACCACTTCCCCAGTACATACCCCGCGGAGATCTTGTGAACCGGTCGGACGTAATCAGGACGCGTTGATCTAGTAAGCGCTAAGAAACAGGTGCCGCACTTAGGATCTAGGATTACGTCGTAGCTATTTAATATACATTTATTAGAAAATAAGTTAGGATTAGATTGTACATATTTTTATTAGTTTTAATTTTTAAGTAGGTTTAAATTGTGTGTAATTATGTTTATTTAAATAGAAATTAATATTAAATGAGTAACGTTCCGTTACATTACCCGCTCGTCCCTCATAAGGATTTTATTTTAAAAATAAAATCTGCATTAACTACTCTGAACAAAATTTCTTACAATTACCTATCACACTACCATTCATGACATTCAATCCTCACGTTCATACTGACTTTCAGAAAAGCATCTAATAATATTATAAAATTATGAGACGCACCTTTCATAACCAAAATCTTATGCCATTTTTATATGTTCGACATAAAACTCTTTGCAAGATATGTAAAAATGATTTTAATGGACTTGGTAACACAACAGAACTCAATTACAATATTTACCATAAATTTTCAAATCTTTTATATGCCAAGTGCCCAAGTTCTTACCCGACATGTCTTCTAAAACGTAAACAAGTGGCGAGCGTTTTTCAGTAACTCGGCATTTTAAGTATTTTGGGGCAAGTTTTTTACTAAAGAACTTGTCCTTGTCGCTCAATACGTAAGCGCGCTTGTAGACGATATCACCTACATTAAATTCAAATGGCTTGCGTCTCAAGTTGTACTGAGATGTGTTCTTAACGTGAGCGTGATATAGTGACTTCTGAACCTGATCAAAAACATTACTTAAGCAACCGAGGTTTTCCGCATAAACTTCGCGGGGCATAAACAAAACCTCATCACCTAAGTCTATATCAGCATAGTGCGAGCCGCATAGTACTACTTCCCTGCCGAACACAAGAAAGGATGGGGTAAATCCAGTGGCTTCGTTCACCGAATTATTGATCGCAAACTGGACCTTTGGTATGAAAAGATCCCATGTCCTGTGATCGCCTTCGACAAAGGTGGAAATACAAGTAATTATAGTTTTGTTGTACCGCTCAACTAAGTTCACCTGAGGTGTATATTTAGGCGTGAAAAATACGTTAGGAATGCGGTATTTTTGGAAGAAATCGTTGGTCTGCCCACTAATAAACTGACTTCCATTGTCCATAAGTATGGTCTGTGGAACGCCGTGAACTAAGAAAACCTGTTCCTCTAAAATTTTAATTATGATATCAGAAGTTGCCTTTTTAATAGGGAAAATATGGCAAAATTTAGAAAAGCAGCATGTCACTACTAGAATATAGCTATTCTGCTTTCGTGTGACCGGAAGAGGTCCCATTAAATCGATGGATATCATTTGGTAAGGACGTGAACACTGTTTTGGCCGACCCATAGTACCAAGAGTAGCGTGATTTTGGCTTTTGTACTGCAGACATACAGAGCATGAACCTACGTATTTTGCCACATCCTGATACATTCCTGGCCAGTAGTATCGAAGTGCAATGCGTCTGTACGTCTTAAAGATGCCAAGGTGACCAGCAGTCGGCTCATCATGGTATTCCGCAATAACGCCATTCCGAAGTTCCTGTGGAACGACTTCTTTCCAAGAGAACTCATTTGTCAGGTGACACTTATTTTTACTGAGGCGGAAAAGAGAATCATTCTGTATTCGGAAATTTGGAACGTGTACCGGATTATTAAGGCAGTTATTGTAAATGTTTTTATACCAGTCATCACTAGTAGTCGCAAATGACTTGGAAGTAACAATCGATGCAACTGGAACAGCTCTAGACAATGCGTCAGGAATGATGTTGTCTACACCACGACGGTGTTTGATTTCAAAATCAAACGACGACAAACGAACACCCCAACGTGCGAGTCGTCCAGTGGGATTGTTTAATGATAAGAACCATTTCAGAGCGCTATGGTCTGTATAAACCGTGAAAGTTCTACCATTTTCGACGTAACATCGCCAATGTTCTAATGCTACCAGAACAGCAAGAGTCTCCCGTTCCGTAATGCTGTAGTTCTTTTCAGCCGTAGTGAGAGATCGGCTCATGTACGCAACGGGATGCTCCTTACCATCAACTGTCTGAGTAAGCATTGCACCTACTCCGTAATTACTGGCGTCCGTGTGTACCTCGAACGGCAGATTATAATTTGGACAAGAAAGTACCGGAGCGGAAACTAAACACTCTTTTAGCTTTTTAAAGGCAGCATCAGCTTCATCAGTCCATTGGAAAGGTGGAGTATTTTTCTTATTTGAAGTAAGCTTGTTTAGCGGACCTGCGATCGTGCTAAAGTTGGGAACGAACCTACGATACCAAGTGGCTGTGCCTAAAAAACGCTTAAGCTCCTTGCGACTAGTAGGAGTCGCGTAGTTGAGGATGGCTTCAACCTTACCTGGGTCGGTTCGCAGTCCATTCGCATCGACCACATATCCCAGATACTTGAGCTCACTTCTGAAGAACTCACACTTCTCTAGGTTGACGGTGAGATTCGCCTTACGCAGCCTGTCTAAAACGCGAAGCAGGAGAGAGACGTGATCATCAAAAGAGCTGGATACAATGACAATATCATCAAGATAGGCAAAAATTCGATGATCTACGTCACTTAGCAACGCATCAACCAAACGTTGTTGCGTAGCGGGAGCATTTGTAAGTCCAAAGGGTGTGGTCTTGAATCGGAACGTTCCGCGGCCTGGGACGTAAAATGCCGTCTTGTCACGGTCCTCCTCAGAAATTGGCACCTGCCAAAAAGCTTTGGATAAATCAAGGCTAGTAAGAAAATGTGCGTCGCGCAAGTTATCCAAAATCTCAGAAATATAAGGCAAGTTGTAAGCGTCTCGCTTCGTAACTGAGTTGAGTTTACGGCTATCTAAACAGAAACGAGGCTGGCCATTTTTCTTCGTAACTATAAGAACCGGAGACTGCCATGCGCTTTCGCACGGTTCCACCACATCAAGACTAAGCATTTCATCTACCTGTTCGACAAGTATTTTCTGTTTCTCTGGTGAAAGTCGGTAGTACCTTTGTCGAACAGGAGGTGAATCACCAGTATCAATGCGGTGGGATATCAAATGCGTTCGACCTAATCCCTTATGCTCGAAAGAAATATCTTTAAATTGATCGACTATATTATCCGCAATAGCTTTCTGCGAATCGTCTAAATTATCATAGGAATTGATAAAAGTTTGCTGGCTATTTGCATTTAAATCCATTATCGGGACGCGTGACAGTTGTAGCGAGCCTAAATATTTAGGACACAAATGAAAAGCGCGCCAGAAGTCAATTCCTAGAATCAGAGAAGACTTAACTTCAGGAACTACGTAAGCTTTTACAATATGAAATTTATCCTCAAAATGTATAGGTAAATTAATATAACCTAGACTATCAAAAGACTGTCCACCTGCAGCAACGATTGACACGTTATCATCAGTACAAACCTTGAGACCTCGGTTAACTAAAGTGTGGTGCGCATTATTACCTAAAATGGAGACAGCTGCACCCGAGTCAAGTAGACCTGAGACTGTTATGTCATTTACCATAATATTCACGTACGGTCGTGTATCATCTAAAGGCTTATCTTGCAGAATTGTAGTAATGTTGTAACTATTGAAAAACATTCGTACTGTTTTCAACCATTCATTCCATTCTTCAATACTAAAACGACCTTCTGTTGAAGATGAATCGCTACAATTCTGAGAATCTAGTTTTTTGAATTCGGATTACACTTAGGGCACTCAGGTTTCTTAACACCCTTAAAACCACACTTGAAGCACATAATTTCAGTATTCTGGCAGTTGCTCAAGCTATGTGAGTTATTACGACAGCGAGGACAGTAAGGTAGTTTCCTGTCAGAATCAGAATCACCTTTGTGTATAGCATGTAAATATTTTTCATTAACATTATTATTATTAGCATTAGGTTTCATATTATATGTATTTTGTTGTTTGTTTTTAAAATCATTGTAGTTTGTATTATTTGTTGAATTAAAGTTTGGTTTTGGTTTATTAAATGTAGTTGTTTTTTGTTTATAAGAAAATTCAGGTGCTACAGTATCAGACGTTGCAGCTGGAGGCTCACGAAAATGTACCAAACGTGATTGAACATTTTCAAAGTTCCTACATAAGGTTCGCAACTGGCCAATAGTTTTAATTTCAGTCGGTGAAGCTAAAGTGCTTGCATAGCACGGTCTGATATTGTGCAAGATGATTTCAAGCTTGTCTTCCTCTAGCAAGGGCTTCGACAAACGTGCAAACATGCTTGACAAAATTCACAAATAAATTGTTATGTTCTCTAATTCACCCTGAGTTCTAGATCGAATCTCAGAGAGTAATCGATAGTCATAATCAGTTTTATCGAAGTCCTGCTTTAAGAGAACGACAAGGTCCTCCCAAGTCGATACCTGTTCCTTAACACTTCTAAACCAATGTAGTGCGTCATCTACAAAAATTTCGGTAGCATATGAAAAAAGTTTTGATCCAGAAATATTGCGCGCTTCACTAAATTCGTTAGCTCGTTGGATGAAAGAGCGTACGCAAGACTTCCCATCAAACTTCAGCCTGCCCAATTCAGAAGTTCTAGTACCACTATCGCATGTTACCGAAACATGAATTGGTACGGCGCTTTGAGTTTGCGACTCAGAGCTCGATCCGGGCAAAGACAGTGGATCAACACTCTTCTTCTTCAACACTAGGAAGCTTTCATAAAACTGTTTGAAAAGTGTACTACATTCAGCATGTTGTTGAGAAGTTTTTTCATCTGTGTTTATCCTATTCAATCTGTGGTAAAGATGGTGAAACATATTTTCAGTACGAGTTAAAATATTTTTATCGGTAACCCCTTCATCTATGATCGCCTTAACCTTCTCCAATAGTTCTAAGGAACTGCTTAAATCGACCAATGCATCCAGATGCGAGTACATGATGTCTTCTGAAGGAAAACATTGACTCAGCTTGATGATTTGTTTCCTAAGATCCGCAACAGTAGAACCAGGAGTCTCTCCACGAACACCAACCTCGTATTCTAATTCTGATTTTTGCAAAGACAAAAATTTAATAGGGTACGACATTGTAGTTGTAAATGGCACACAAAAGGAAATTTGATCAATGATGTAAATACTCCGTTCTGTTACAATCAGCTTTTAACAGAACGCTATGGTTTGATGATGATGAATGATTGTACCTAGATGAAAAAATAAACAAGAAAAAAAATTGCAACCAAAAATAAAAAAAGCGTTGATAAAAAATTTGTAACTGGTGTGAGTACAGCTTAACAAAAACAAAGGTTTATTCTCCGTTAGCATACGGATAAAAAATTTAGCAGCAGTTAAAAAAAAAAGGCAACACCAAAAAAAAAAATTCGCAATACAGTATCGAGTATCGAGATCGACCATAAAATGGAAACACTATACTCACCTCAGCTACTGCAAACCAAAAAAGAAATAGCGTTTTACAAAAAACCACACACCGTGCAAATCTAACTACGTGCAGAAGAAGGTAGAAACTGGTTAAACCCACGTAAGAGGGCGCCAATGTGCCGTTTGCCCCTATGGTAAATTCTACCTACCTAATTTAGTAGGAAGAATAAAAGAAAAAAACCAAGGTATACCGCAACAATATTATATAATTAGAAGAAAAGTTAGACCGGCAAGTTCAACGGAGGGCACATAAATTTATAGGGTCGTGGGTTTGGGCACTTTAACCAGTTCCTACGCTTCAACGCACTACCGCGGGAAAAGTACTCTCCTGAACTGATGTTGATGGGGGGCCCTATGGATGGTGGGTGGCCCCAAGTTTACGGCAGCAGGCGAAGACACAGCAGGAGTTCCCGTAGATGTCAGAAGCGGTGACAGTAAAAAAAAAAATCAGATGGAGATTTTTTTTTCCGTAAGTAGGAAGTTTACGGCGGTTCTTCTTATGTCGCCATTTCTTCCTTTTTGTTGTGATGTTTTTGTTGTAGGGTTATTGTTGATGGGTGGAAGTTGTTCCTGTAAGCGATAAAATTCCTCTATATTAATATAGGAATTTATCTAACTTCCGTTCTGGGGGGCCCTACCAACGGCTACAGGATCAGGAAGAAATACTTACGCGCAGTGTAGTGTTGCCGTGGTGGTACAACCAGAACGGAGTTCACAATAAATTATTAATTAAACACAAGGCTATCGTTCAAAAGCAAAAGGCAATGAAATTAAAAAAAAAGGAAATGAATTTTAATTGCATAAATTTAGCGTCTGGTGAAATATTTAGCAAAAAGTGAAAATGTTAAGGTAGGCAAAAAAAAAGAAAAGATGATGCAATTTAACGTATGAAAACATGAGCATAATTTAGCAATTTTGCAAGTGAATAATCTACAATTTGGATACTGGAAGATAAAATATCATTAGTACAATAAAAAGAATAACGGTTATTAGAAATACAGTTGGATTTTTTTTATGTGCCATTTAAAACTTACCCTATATCGGGAACACACTAAAAACTATTATAACGTGTTTAGAAGACACTATCAAATTTATATAAAATACGTATAGAAAATAATTATTAATTTCAATTTTAATTGCACAGTCGGCTAGGGCGCTCGGAACTGGCAAAGTGATACGGTTCTGCTCACAAACAAGTCTAGTGACGACTGTCAGCGGTGCCGGCGGTCGTGGCCCAGCTCGACCACCACTTCCCCAGTACATACCCCGCGGAGATCTTGTGAACCGGTCGGACGTAATCAGGACGCGTTGATCTAGTAAGCGCTAAGAAACAGGTGCCGCACTTAGGATCTAGGATTACGTCGTAGCTATTTAATATACATTTATTAGAAAATAAGTTAGGATTAGATTGTACATATTTTTATTAGTTTTAATTTTTAAGTAGGTTTAAATTGTGTGTAATTATGTTTATTTAAATAGAAATTAATATTAAATGAGTAACGTTCCGTTACATCACACTGTTGGATGCTAGTATATAAATTTTATTGTCTAATACATCGAAGTGCTCCTTAATTCTAGGTGTTAAGTATAGGCACCCTACCTAACCAGGCTCCACAATACACCAACGCTACAGTTGCCTAAGGACCAGCTCAGTCGTAATCTCAGGTGTGGATCAGTGAGATTCAATAGTACGGATTTCTCTAACGGATTTTATATGAAAAGAAAAGAAACTTGGGCGCCACCCAACCAGAAGGGTTGGGAAAAATAATAAGAGTTACTTGGTGTTCCTCGAAGCCGGTGGGAGAACACAGGGCGTCGTGCCACGATGGCACGATGCTCGCAGGGGAACGGGCTCAAACGCTGCGCTGAGCCGTTCCGGGGACGGACGGGCGAGTCCAACCCCCACAAACAACGTCCGGGCTTGGCCTCGGCGCAAAATCAACGGGGATGGCCCCGGCAAAAAAATCTTCCACCCCAACAATCAAACCCTGAAATGCGGAAACGAACCGCATTAAAAAAAATACAAAATACGGGTGGTCAGAGGGACCTTACACAAAGATAAAAATTAAAATATTAATGAATGTTAGCTAACCCCATCCTACACGCGGATGTAAACAGATTAAGGTGGCCTAGCCCAAAAAAAAAATATGGATGGGGGGCCCGGAAAACAAAAATATCGCTTTTGGAGATGGTATGGGCTTCAGCGGAAGCGTTTTAAGGCCAAAAGGGGTACATAAATAAAACGTGGGTTCAGTCGCATACAATTCCTAAAATATGGGATAAAAAGGCACTATAATCTATCGCAGCGCACAGAAAACATTAGTTAAAGATGCATATAGGACAATGCTCAAACAATACATAGGGAAACAGAATTTAGCACAATGTTTTAATCCACCATCAAATTCACCATGTGGCCAGGCGTCTTCCAGGCACATGGGCTACAGAAACAAGGTTAAAGAAGGTGGCACGCACCTACCAACAGGGCCAAAGCATGCTCGCACACACAAGCATGTCCTACACAAGTTTATCTTCCCTAACCTCGCAAGAAAATAGCAAAAACACTACATAAATACCTTTTCAGGGTGTTAAAAACATCAACCGCAGAACACCAGGCAAACGCCGACAAACTGATGAGCGCCGGTGACCACGAGGCATCGACCATGCGGTCGGCAAATGGTCGTCAACGAAAGCTGGAAATAAAGTTTATCATTAGCGCTGTGTTACTGAAATGGCAGCCCAAAGAAAAAATCAAGAGGAAAGAAAATGAAAAGCACCAACGAACGACGCTTACCTGCTTTAGCTGGAGGCGGCTGATATGCGGCGGAACTCCGCTTTTAAGAAAACAGACGACGGTCGTAAGAGAAAGGAAGATGTCAACCTCCAGCAGCCTGCTTTATAGTTGCGATTTCAGTGGTGCCATGGTGGCAAAAACGGGCTCTCCCCAGGACAGCAACGCGATCGACCGGGGTAATTGTGGCATCTATTCCTCGGGATCTCAGGGCACTCCACAGCCCAGGGTAGGTTCCGAGAAGGATGGGAAATGGTTTCCCTCTTCCGTTCCAGCCAGCGTCATTACGGGATAGATCGAGTTGGAACGTAGGCCTACAGCCTTCGTTCGTCCACAAACTTCCGCAAGATCCCAGGTTTCCTGTAGGCCGATCGCCTGCACGAACATGGCACAACGTAGAAGACGAGGAATAACACTTTTGCCAACAATAACACCACATAAATATGGGATTTTCCCCTTGACCTTAGGGGCCAAACGCGGCATGTCAACACCGACGTCTACCAAAGAGTATGCAATGTCACGCTACCGACCACAGAATACACAGAAAATCGTCAAACAACTAGAGAGGTGCAGTTATCGACTCGACCAAAGGAATCATGTCCGCCGATATTAGCTCTAAAGAGGAATCCAGAATCTAAATTAGCGAGAAAAGAAAGGAAATTAATGAAAACTAAACTTTTGGAATATTATTATATGGTCATACACAAAAGAAAACTAAGGCGGCCCATACACGATCCATTTTCTTGATCAATCTTTGCGATTGATCAGTAATATTGAACGAGTGGGGTTAGTATTGCGCAATGTTTTTCGGTTTTCTGTGTGGAGAAAACATTGACGGAAGTTGACTCGTCAATTTCTTATGCTCAATAAAATTGAACGTGTATGGCCGGCCTAAAAGAACCGGAGGCACAGATAACAACAAAAACTAAAGAATGTGCCACGTGATGCACAGACTAAAAAAAGGTTGACGCAGGCACCTGAAACACAGATAAAAGAAAATCCGCTGACTAATCGATGATGGAACACCAAAGTGAAAAGTAATCCGAGACACAGATTAAAAAAAACTAAGCCCACTCTCAGTGAGGCGCGAGGTGACGCGACGCGACGCGTGTCGCAACACTAGTACCATAGCTGAATAGACTAGGCACTCAAAAAAAAAATAACCTTCTGACACCTGTCAATGTGTCAGTCAGTAACAGCTGTCAGTGTTACTTAACTAAAATTAAAAAAAAAAGAGAAGAGTGGATACAGCTCGTTGCACTCCCCCCCTCTTCAGAGCGAAAACTGGATAAGAGTAAACAGGTTGAGCAAAACGGTGCCCTCACCGCTGCTCCGATCACCCCTCTCTAAACAATGACGTTATGAGGTGGTCAATCCATCCTGAAAATGAAACAAAAAAAAATACCTAACTCTACTAGCATCCAAAGCAAAAAAAAAGTCCTCAGTCACATCTGTTAACTAAAGGGGAACGAACAAAATAAATCTCCTTGACTCAACAAAACAAAAAAAAATTGTAAGTCAGACTTACAGACAACTCAAAAAAAAATGTAAGTCCGGCTTAACTGACAAACTCAACTAAAATAAATTGAAAACACTAAGTCCCGTTCGGTTGTTACCTTAAAAAGTTAAAAAAACTAAGTCCCGCTTGCTAAAGAACGTGGTTGGTACACCCTGTATTTATAATTAACAAAAACCTGCACCTAATAATAAAATAAATATACCTTCTACACAACTCTACAAAAAAACTCTATCTTCCATAAGCAGAGAAAATAGCTCTACCAAAATATCTCTATCTTCTATAAGCAGAGAAAATAGCTCTACCAAAAAACAGCCGTCGTCAAAAAAACTGACTCTACAAGTCTGCTTCCGAATCTCTATACCTATATCCAGGAAAAACTCGGTGTCCCGAACAAAACAAAAAAAAATCACCTGACCAACAACAAAATCAACAAAAGTATTTTCTTTTGTTCCTATGCACGGAACAAAATTAATCTGGTACGGTTCCTATGAACACCGGACCAACATCAGTTACTGGTTCGAGTCCCGTTCAGGACCAAACCCCAAAATATTCTTCCAAACACAAATGTATAATTTTCATGCTCAGAAAAACTTACACAACATGATATTATACTAATACTGGGTGGCGCAAAAGTAAAGACCCTATTTGGTTCAGCTATAACATTTTTTCTAAATTAGAAAACTAGATTTAGGTTTTTTTAAATGTATATTTGTGCCATTAAATTTCGTACCATTAGGATTTAAAGATGATGTCTTTTAAATGGTGACCTCCAGAGTTGATACACATTTGAGCCCTATTTATGACATTTTGCATAACTTGCCGTAACACTTCCTGCGATATGTTCGTTATTTCTTGACGAATGTTTTCTTTTAGAGCTGCGAGAGTCTGTGGCTTGTTCACATACACCCGAGATTTCAAAAAACCCCAAAGAAAGAAGTCTGGACTGGTCAGATCGGGTGATCTTGCAGGCCAAGGCAAATCGCCAAAACGAGAGATAACTCGGCTTGGAAAAGCGTCCCTCACTAAGTCCATAGTGTCGCGCGCTGTGTGTGCCGTAGCGCCGTCTTGTTGAAACCAGATGTGCTCCAGCCCCAATTCGTCCAAACTGGGTATCAAAAACTCACGTAACATGGTTCTGTAGCGTTCTCCAGTGACAGTTATCGCATTGCCTCCAGCGTCTTCGAAAAAATAGGGTCCGATCACTCTGTCAACACAGATGCCACACCATACAGTAACTTTTAGTGGGTGTAGAGGTGTTTCTTGAATAATGCGCGGATTATCAGTGCCCCAGAACCGAGTATTCTGCTTATTGACATGCCCTGAGAGATGGAAATGCGCTTCGTCACTCATAACCAATTTTGAAGGAAAATCATCCTCTTCAAGGTTGAGGTTTATGACGCGCTGGCAGTAATCTAGACGAGCTCGGTGGTCAGCAGGCAGCAGTTGATGAGTCATTTGAGTTTTATACGGGAACATCTTTAAGTCTTTCACCAAAATACGCTGCAGGGTCCGTCTGGAAATGCCCAATTGCGTGGCACGTCGCCTCGTTGATGTTTCTGGACACTCTTCCACATCTTCGCGCACAGCATCGATATTTTCAGCTGAACGGCCTGTTCTTGGTCTCCCAGACTTAGGTCTATCCAATGTTGAGCCAGTTGCTTCAAGGCGTGTGGCAAAGCGTCGAATTGTGCGACCAATCGGTGCCGGACGGTGGGGAAATCGTCGACGAAATTCACGTTGTGTTCTTATCACTGATGAATTATTCCGTAAGAACATTGACACAATTATTCCACGTTCTTGGGGAGTAAAACGGTCCATGTTTATTTTCAGTGTATTTCACATTTGTTCACTACACAATTTTCAACAACAGAATGACAGAAAATGTCATATAAAAAAATAAAAGTATTTTCTTTAGTGCCAGTACTTTTGCGCCACCCAGTATAATATGACATTATATTATATGTGATAACAGGTCAACGACCTATCACTAAACTCAATACCGACGGTCAATGACTTAATATTCTTTATAATAAATAAGGCATCGATCTATTGGTGTAATTACCGCCATCTAGCGGCTCACGACAAATTAGCCGATATAAAAGCGCCATCTAACGACTACGCATGGAGTCGGACTGGCACACCAGTCTGCTCCTTATCGCAACAACTCACACGACATCTTGTTGCCAACATGCCCTCATAGGTGGCGCTGACAACAATATTGATTAAACCCACCTCGGTGGCCCGAAAAAAAATCTTATAACTTCATTTTTGAAAACAAAGTTTTATTACTTCACTGAAGTACCAAGAAAAACAAACCTTTAGGCGTACCAACCAAGTACTTAATTAAATACCGGAGCGGCAAAACTGCAAAAATCAATTAACAAACAAAAAAAAAAATGTCACGAGAAAGGGAAGGGTTTACAGATAACGGCTTACTCAATATTTAGGAAAAAGGGTTGTCATGTCGCTCACTCCATACTAAAATTAAAATAACAGGGAGTGGGCCACAATTTTGACCAAGCAAAATAACAAATTAAATAAATCAATTTTTGTAAGGTCTTAGGAAACAATTACCTGGAAATAATGTCAAGGTAAAAGGAAAATGATCAATTCTGCAAAATAAGTACCTAGTGGGGCCAATTATAAAGGCTTTAGTTGACAGAGCTAAAACTCCTAAAACTGTTGCTGTCCTTGTCTAATAGACGGTAATGTAAGAGACGGGTATATTTTTAGTAAGTTAAAGACTGTCAACTAAAGCCTTCAAAATTGGGCCTATTACCTAGATATATCACAGCATCAACATAGACATTAAAATTATGTCTGTCGGTTGGTCGTGAGGGAATGTTTGGGAAAGTTAGTGGGGTTAGTATGGAATTTTCTACAGGGTGTTAGTACGGTTAGGGGATCAAGCAAACTATTAGCGTTTTAGTAGGAAGGGAGGCAAGTTGGGTTGGAAGGGAGCCTACAAGGAATACCTATTCTTTTGGGGAACGTTATAATTAACCTAACAGGGAGCATTAGTGGGTTATGCTAAAGCGGACATTTAGCTTTTAGTAGGAAAGGAGCGAAGCGGAACCTAAGGGTGTTTTAGTTTAATGTATGAACCTGGGAGAATAAGACTGGGTTAGTAATAAGAAAAAAATCAACATAGACCTTACAAAAAACTAAGTTTTTCTTTTTTTTTTTTAACAAAAATTGAAATTTTAGTTAAGTTTTTTTTTTTTTAAGACCGGCCAGTGTATGTTCCTTGGCTTCTTCAGTATTGATGGTAACTTGTCGCGTTCGCTTTCTTAAGTAATTGCGGATAGCGATCCAAGTGCTCAGTGCAACTGCACTCAACATCAGTATGTACAATGGTATGACGGTATGGTATACGCTTTTTATTTCAGCTTTGGAGATAGCTATCGGTGCTTCCATGGAGATGTCAATGTTACTGGCATGTAGCTTTTGAAGGTCAATGGAATTGAACTTGATTTTTCTTTCTTCAAGGTTGTATTTTGATTCTTCAATAGGTGGCAGCTTCATTATGTTCATTATGTGTCCCTTAATGTGGTCTTCTTTATTCGTTATTGTGAATTCTGTAGTTTGAAGTAGACAGCCCTTGGGTATCATAGCTAGGAAACTTCCTTTTATGATGTCATATTGGTGCTGGGTGCATGATAGGCGAATTTTCTTTGGCGTGGGAAAACTTAGCACGTAGTGTCGATCGTCTAGTTGTTCCACTGCTTCGGTTCCTAGGGTAATTGAAGTAAAGTGACAAGACTCGTCGATGCGCTGCATTGTGACCAGCTGAAAGATACAGTCAGCTTGGCTTCCACGATGGTTCAGCTTGTCTTCACATAGATAACCGAGGCTAGACTTCGGGCATTCAGCCTCCATGTACATAGAATCTTTGTCGTGAATTGCCAGGAAGGGATAAGAAGGGATTAAAACCTTATTGTCACTATTAGGGACTATGGAAAGTTTAAATAGGTCATAGCTAGTGGGGCGGACAACCGGGAACTTGAATACTAGTATTACATTTCTACTGCTGTAATAGTAACCTACCTTTATAAGATCAAAATATTCTCTAAAATTAACCTGCGGTACTTGCTCTCTGCTATAGAGTTCATTTAACCGATCTATCATATTCCTAAGTGTATCTAAGTTAAACATAAAGTGGTGCGTACTCTTAGCACGAATAAAACCTAATAGATTTCCTAACCTAAGTATCTCTTCAGATAAATCTTCCACGTTGTCTGCTAAAATAATTAGATGTTGCGCCAGGTGAGCATATCTAGTCATGTCATACTCATGGTTTAAATCTCTTTGCATTAAGTCCTGTACAGCCTTTTCTAATTTAAGTTGATTTTCAGCTAAACTAGATAATATATCAGAGTTTTGTAGTGTCCAATTCCTGCTCAAACTTATGTGGTTATTAATTTCTGTGACCATTTTATCCTCATTTTCTTGTAAGGTTTTAATCGCGTTATCGTATTTTATGGCGTCGGTATAGTCAAGGTTTCCAGAAATACTTTTAATGACTGAGCCCAAACCGTCAATGAGACCTCTCTTTATACGATTATTAGGTTCGAAGGTTTCCAGCTGGCTAGACAACTTTTCTATTTTATTACGTAAATGCTCAATATGGGGTTGGTATAATGAAAGGGTCTTGTTATGAAATTGTGGGGAAAGAGTGGCTAACTGTACTTTGAACTAGGTTAATGTTTTCTCGTAAGTTTTCTAGGTCTATAGGCTGAAGAAAAGAGTGGTAATGCGAAATAATCTTTGCTGGTCCAAGATTGAATGGCAATATACCCGGTCCATTGTCCAAGCTAGTCAGGGTTGGTTCTTCCGCTTGTACTAGGCCCAGGATCAGGAGTAGGACCCTGTAACAACGGGGCGCTATTAGGGACTCTCTTTAATCTCGATTTGGCCATGGGGCCACGCTTCTTCCGGGTGTAAATGTGTATAGGTAAATCAGCAAGTACAGTGTCGTGGGTATATCTAGGAGCTAGTTTCTGACGGCTTGCCAAAGGATTCCGAACAAAAACCTGCTGGTCTGGATAGTATTGAATCTCAGGCTCCCGGTTCTTATTGGCGTTCTCTGTAATTTGAGTGCGCCGATGTAGGGAGGACTCATTAATCATTTCATAGACTTTTTGCATTCTATTACGATGTTCTTGACTATAATGTTGAAGCATGTTTTCAGATAGGTTTACGTCTAAAGGGTCGCGAGGGTCTAGGTGTCCCGTTATTATATCTATAGGTCTGCATTTGGTGAAACTATGAATTGAGCTATTATAAGCTAGGACGGCATAGGGCATTAGATTTATTACAGAGTCACCGTGGTGTTTCAATTTTAGTAGGCGAAGATGCTCTAGTAAAGTAGAGTGTAGTCGCTCTACCATGCCATTTTCATTCGGAGCGTACGCCAAAAGCTTGTGGTGATTTATTTTATGTAATCTCGTGAATTCTAGGAAAATTTGGTTTGTAAATTCAGGACCACGATCAGTTACAACTGTCATGGGTACCCCATGATGAGTACTGAACGTTAGCAGGGCCTGGACTACGCTGACAGCTGTCGCATCTCTAAGATAATATGCTTGGGCATATTTCGAGAAAGCGTCTATGATCGTGAGGTACTTTTGAGTTTCTACGCTAAGAAGGTCTAGGTGGACAATTTCAAATGGCTTAGTCGGGGGTGGCACTATACAAAACTTTTGCTGAACCGGTTTCCTATCGTATTTGCCTTGGCCGCATACCGTACACTCGTTTATGTATTTAGTTATATGGTCTTTAAGTTTTGGGCAAAAGTATTTTCGAGACAGGGCTAGGAGAGTTTCGTTTATGCCACGATGATTCGTTTTACCTTCGTGGTAGTTCCGTAGTATCTCTTGCTGTTTTAGGTAGTCTTTTACATTTTCTAGTTCTACTTTTGTCAAAACCAAATCCATCGCAGAGCTTTTAAACTTTTCCTGTATTATCGGGATAATGGAATACATAGCTAATGGAGGGTTAATCAAAATGCCAGTTTTTACTTTAGGGTTGACATATGCTTTGATAGCGGTCACCACATCTTCGTCTAAGTTAGATTTGCACAGATAGATACTAGTCCTGGTGTGATTGTCAAAGGGCTTTGTAATGGTTGGTCTGCTCTTAACGTCGTCAACTACTGTGAGTATTATCTGCCTACTGAATTTATTTAAGGGAAAGTCGGATATGGGAATTTCAAGTATTGGATTTTCAGCGTCAGTATGTATAGTCATAGTATTAGAATCAGAATGTGCTGACAGAGTTTCAGAATCGGAATGAGCTGTAATAGTGTCTGAGTTAGAGTTTACAGTAATAGTGTCTGAATTATCCTGCTGGGAGTTTCTGCCTACTGAGGGTGGTCTTTCAGATGTGTTCACTATGAGAGAACTGGTTTCTTCGTTGTGCAACTCAATTCGGGATAAGGCGTCAGCGTTTATGTTCTGCTTGCCCTGCTTATAGGTCACGGTAAAGTCATACTCACTAAGCTTCAGTCTCCATCTAGTGAGACGAGAGTTGGCGTCTTTTAGATTCATGACCCATTGAAGGGGTCTATGATCTGTGATGATCTTGAACTTTCGACCAAATAGATAGGGGCGAAAATATTTCGTAGCCCACACTATAGCCAACAGTTCTTTCTCAACAGTGCTGTAGTTGATTTCGCTACTGTTAAGGGTTCGTGACGCATAAGCAATTGGTTTATCTGAGCCTATTGGTCCTTGGGAGAGAACAGCCCCTATGGCTAAATTTGAAGCATCAGTTGTGAGGACAAAGTCCTTGTTAAAATCGGGATATTGAAGGATGGGGTCGTTCATGAGAAGGGTTTTGCACTTTTCGAAACATTCTGTATAATTTTGGTCTAGGGTAATTTTTGAACCTTTTTTCAAACACTGGGTCATAGGCTTTGTAATTTTGGCAAAATCTGGAATGAACTTTCGGTAATAACCGAGAAGTCCCAAGAATCTCTTTATTTCTGTTGGAGTCCTTGGAAGAGGATACCGTTGGATGGCAGATATCTTGTCTGGATTAGGCTTGATGCCTTCTTTACTGATGACATGTCCCAAGTAAGCAGTCTCGAGTTTGAGGAACTCAGACTTGTCCATCTGGATTTTGAAGTTGGACTCGCACAGTTTTTTGAAAACCCTTTCGAGATTTATGATATGCTCCTGGAGAGATGTGCTAAACACTATAATATCATCTAAATAGACAAGGCATATAGTGTTCTGCAGTTCTCGGAGAACGTTGTCCATGACTCTCTGAAAAGTTGAAGGACTATTCTTGAGACCCATGGGCATTCTCAAAAACTCGAAATGGCCATGTTCTACATTGAACGCGGTCTTGGGGATGTCAGCGGCGTTCATTTCTACCTGATAGAAGCCGCTAGCCAAATCTAGTGTTGTGAAATATTGGCAGTTCCCTAGTTTATCCAAGACATCGGTAATATTCGGTATGGGATATTTGTCATCCAAGGTTTTCTCGTTTAATTTCCGAAAATCTACAACTAGACGCCACTTCACCTTTCCGGACGCGTCTGCCTTCTTTGGTACCACCCAAATTGGTGAGCTCCACGCGGAGTCTGATGGCCTAATTATCCCTTGCTCTAACATCCTACTAATTTGATCTTGAACCTCCTGCCTATGAACGAAGGGATAACGGTAGCTTTTGGTATACACGGGTATCTCGTCAGTGGTCTTAATAGAATGTTTGATCTTATTTGTGAAAGTTAAATTTTCGCCTTCTAGATAGCATACATCCGCGTACTGAGAACATAGCGCTTTTAGATTGGCACGTTCTTCGTCGTTCAGGTGATCCGTGCGTAAGCGCGACAAAACTTCTTTTACGCGTTTGGATTGTTCGTCTATGTGCGTATATTGCTCGTTATAAATTTCGGCACACACAGGGCGGTCCATAGAAAAAATGACATCGTTGCGGCTTGGGTTGTGGACTTCTAGAATACCTCTATTGTTACTGACAGTGGTCAAACATTCGGCTATATGACAGTTTGAGATAACTTGTTCTATGACTACGGCATCTCCGTCATGAACATTAATCGGCAGCCTAACCAACTTTGATGAACCGGCTGGTATGACGTCTTCAAATAAATTCGCGTTTCGTGAATCGAATACTTTAATAGGATTCGTAGCGTTTCGCGTTTTCAAGGTCTTTGTTTTAAAGTCAATTGTGGCTTCCCATTTATCCAATAAATCCGATCCTATAAGCCCGTCAAAATAGTCGTGAAATTTATAGACGAAAAATGTGACGTCGTTGTCGCAGTCTTTAAATTCTGCGAAGCAGGGTAGCGTTATAGAATAATCACTACGCGTTACGGCATGTACGTTACAGACCTCAAAAGGATCGTAATTTAAAGTCACGTCATTAAAATAAGTTTGTACAGCATCAGGACTGATGAAGGATTGATTAGCTCCAGTGTCAATCAAAAACTTAAGTGGCGGATTATTAATTTGAATAAACGGCAGCTGTCTCTGGGTTTGGAGATTTACCTCTATTTTTGTTTTTGTGATTTCGGGATATCCCGAAAATCCTGATCAGTTGTAGTAGGTGCACAGGATGGTTCCTCGGTGATAGGTGTAATTTCTGCTGGCTCCTGGTACAGCAGCGGCTCGGAATCAGTACAGTAGTATTCGGCGTACTGATCATACTCACTGCTAGGATAGAAATCAGTGTAGTAGTCTTCGTAGTAGTTTTCGTAACCTAGGCAATCGTTGAAGTTCATTTCCCTAGTCTTAAAATAATTGCTAGGGGGAGGATTGCCTGATTTACTCCAATCATGTCCCCGCATAAAAGATGTAGGTGGTAAAGTACGGGGAACAAAATGGCTCACACCGCTCATAGGGCGGGGCTGCTGCGGCTGCGTCACTGGATTCCGCTGGGGCATTCTGAATGCATTGCTAGGGTTGTAGTTCGGGGGTGCAGCACGGAATATCTGCATGGTACGCGTCGGACCTACCTGGTTCTGCTGGTTGAAGCTAGGTCTCCACTGCGGTGCGGATGCCTGCGCATATTGAGGCTTTGAAGGTCCGGGCATGCTAAAACCTTGATTTCTAGGGGGAGGTGCATAGAAGTTTTGAGATGGCATTTTAAATAGCATAGGAGGCTGATGAGGTCTCCTATCTGATAGGTGTTCATTACGGCTTTGCAGATATAAAGTACTTTGTTCCTCGTGCACAAACTCGAGGGCTTTCTCGATAGTTTCCGGGCGCATACACCGGATGCGTGAGCCTAGGGGATCTTTTAAGCCACGTAGATAAGCCTGCAATGTGAGTTTCCTATACAGTTCCCTTTTTGCCTCAAGGGTGGAATATTTTCGTGCAGTGTAATGTACGTCATCAGTGTGCTAAAAAGATTTTGGCAGCGCTCATAGAACTCCTGGGGAGTTCCTTGTCCCTGGGTTAGTAACGCTAAATCGTTATAGAGGGCGGTCTCATCACGTTGGTCCGAAAAATTATTTATAAGCGCTCCACGTATACCTTGCCAATTGGTGGGGATGCCATTCGAATTTATCAAGCGGGCTGCAGGTCCAGTAATTTTATTTAGAATTCCGTTAATTAAAGCTACCTCTTTTAATTTGTTCGTTGGCTCCCGGACTAAAAATTCTTCAACTAACTGGTCACATAAACTAATGAACCTGGTCAAAACATTCACGTTCCCATCAAAATCAGGTAGTAGTCGTAGTGCTTTACAAATATGGTCTAAATCAGCCATATTATTGCCTACTTCCGGTTTCTCCGAGATAAAACTAGTCACTACCGGCTCTTCCGGAATAAAATCCAGTTCCGGAATAAAACTATCGCTATAATCTAAATCTCTATTTAAATCTAGATACCTAGATCTACTACTACCACTACTCAAGTTCCGCGATTCTTTAGGAAAAAAAATTTTGGAAGTTTAAAATTAACACACAATAAAATAACTAAGGATAAAAGGATAGCAAGACACTAAAAGATTTTAATGTACTTACAGTATGTGCATTTCGGCCTCTCTTGCTGTATCTATGTTCGGATACACCTCGTTCGGATGACTCGTAGATTCTGATCCTTGCGCGGGGCTTGAAAACCTCCAGAGCGGCTCCACAGGATAATCTTGAGTTTTTTCAAGTTCTTCAATCCGAGAGACGGCTCTCAAGAATCCGTACGACTGCGCCAATTAAGTCACGCGGCGAGCGAGGACGCAAAAAAAACCGAAATAAAAATAATGTATTTATTTCAAATATTAAAATTACAGTAAAAATAAACTTAATTAGTGTCGATCGCTCGATGTATGAAACGAAAGTGAGGTCTTTTTCCTATAAACGTAGCCGGTGTCCACAGGTGTCCGTGCCTAAAGCCCTGTATCAGCAATCTGCAGCGCCGGTATTGAGAAATGCATGATTAGTCACCGTTGTCCCATTGTCTTACACTTGATGGTAGCACATAACACACCCTCGGATAGGAAATTTAAAAATATACAAGCTCAATTAATCATTTTATTTTTAGAGCCAAAATTAAGTCTGTTTAGTAATATTTTGCGTTATTTTGCGGCGAGCCAAGGGCGAGGCCCTTGGCGGGGCGTGAGTTAGTCTGCCCCGGCATGTGCCAACGGGTGGACGCGCTGCTGTTTTTTATAAAATATTTTACATGTTTTTCTTATCTGTATGAAAATTATCAATTAAACAGCCAATAAATAGGTATTGACTATACGAAAAAGTCGGTTTTAGAGCCATTTGATTAGTTCTTAGTGACTTTAATGTCAGTAAAAGTATTTGGAACAATAATAGATCGTATAGCACAGAAGGTCAGTATAGGTATTTTAAACTCTTTTGGCAGGGTAGGGTTCCAGTCGAACTAAATTAGCGTTAGGCCCCATACACGTTACATTTTATTGATCAATCTTTGTGATTGATCAATTTTATTGATCGTTTAGGGTTAGTATTGGTCAATGTTCTTCGGTTTACAGTATGGAGAAAACATTGACTTAAGTGGTCTCGTCAATTTTATTGATCAATAAAATTGAACGTGTTACCATCACCAGTTATCAGCTTCTTCAAAAATGGTTCGGTTTCATTACGTCGTAATAAATAATCACAGAGCTGATAACTGGTACTCACACGGTTCATTAGGTTTCTTTCAGTGAGCTCGTGAGGGACCCAAATATCGAGCTTTTTTGTGTACCCATTTTTTTTCAAATGCGCCAAAACTGTTTTGTGGTCAATTCCCAGTTCTTCAGCTACGTCGTAACTACTGATATGCCGATCTTGCTCCACTTTTTTTTTTAAAATGGCATTCATTTTATCCGTAATAGGGCGACCAGAGCGAGGTGCATCTTTGACATCAAAATTTCCGGATTGAAAACGCTTAAACCAAATTTGTGCTACTCTCACAGACACTGCACTAGGTCCATAAACATCGCAATTTTTTTTCGCGGCATGCGTTGCATTTTTTCCGCTTTTGTCATAGAATTTAAAAAAATCTTTTTTTATTAGGTCCATGTTTTTTGTAGTAAAATTTTAAAATGTATCGAGTTTCTTCATTAGATTCACTCATCTTCACAGTACGAAAAACAAATAAAAATCACACATTTTCCTAATTTTGAATATGGAATTATCTTCTTTAAAATTTAAACTTTTAATGATAAAACCAGCCAGATACAAATAGTATAGCCAAAGAGATTTTATTACGAGTTCATACTTACAATAATGCGAAAAGACTTTTTCCCCAACCTAATAATATGAGTTAAAGTCACAAAAGTTTAAAAAGTGTTACGATTGATTGTATTTTGTAAAATATATTTTAAAAGTCATAGAATAATTAGGTGATGAAATGTATTGTAACAATGGTCTATGCAAAATGCGTTGTCTGTGCTGCTGTGTAGGTATAATTTTTGTTTATCTATTTTTTGTAGTCTTTGTCTTTTTAAATATGTATTTATTTTACTGTAGGGTTTACTATAGGATTCTCACTTCTTAATGCATGATGTGGCCATTCTGTAATTAGGCCTACATGTAATTCAAAACCTGTCATGTATATCATGTAAGCTAAAATTTTTATTACATTTGTAAATCATGTAGTACTGTTGAAGGTCCATAAATAAATAAATAAATAAAAATCATCTCGCTTAATTTTATTTAATGCAAGCCTGCAAAATAATATTTTTTTATGTATTAAACACAAGCGCAATTTTTAATTGTAAATATTAGCAAAATCAGCAAGAGATTGACGAGATAAATACGTCGCTAGTTCTATTTGTAGTCCAATATATTTTTAACAATTTTGTACTAAGTAGGTACGTCAGACAACTTTGTACCAGCAACTCGTAAAGTACATTTTTCAGCGGGCCGTTGATTGGTCAGCCCTGCTTGTGCTAGAAATTATGTGTTTAGAGTAGGTTGAGTGATTTATCCCTAGCTGATATCAGAGTTTTTAGGCCGACCAAGGTCTCTAACATAACGACGATTGTTTATTTTGATTGTACAAGTTGGCGTGTCATCATTATCAATCAACTCACGGTAGGTAGGTAATGTACTATTTTATATGCTACTCACGATTACCTATCCCAGAACGAACCTGCTGTACCTACGAACGAAGCTGGTCCAAAGGTGGGCTCCCGGTTTATTAGCTACTAGCTAAACCACCCCAGCTTCGCACGGGTTAATTATTTATTTTTACGCCTTATCTCCTAAGGAAGAGGGAAAAGATAAGGGAACAGGATGAATGGATGAAACGCCGAATAGAGGCAGGTGCGCCACCTATCACCTTTCCCCCTCTCTTCTCTCTTTCCCATAGTATAGGATAGGATAGGAGGAGGAATTACAACTAAGTACATATTTTTACTTTTATCCCCTCTCCCGAGGAACCCGTGCTGAATTTCGGGATTAAAAGTAGGTATATGCTATAGCCTACTTCGTAATATGAACTCAAATCATGCCAAGTTTCATTTGAATCCATTCAGTAGTTTCGGCAAAATGCTCAGCCAAGATACAGACAGACAGACTGACAAAAATTAAAAAATGTATACTTAGATACTTTTGATTGTAAATACATACACAGAATACAATACAACACCCAGCACCAGAACAAACATCGATGTTCATCACACAAATGTTTGTCCCAGGTGGGAATTGAACCCACAACCTATAGTTCAGAAGGCAGAGCCATTACCAACTGAGCTATCAAGGCCATCAAAATGGAGCCCTCAAAAATAAATTTCTATATATTATCTTCAATGTACAGATTTGGACCTGTTACAGTTTTATTATAAGTAATATAGATAGATATATTATATAAGTAATAAACCGGGCACTATAATATTATTATAATAGGTAGATATATTTTTCACGGAGTTTCATCTGGAATTGTTTATCTTTGACAAACTCTAGCTCATTGTCAAACCTACGAGTGTGGCGCCCCAGGTGGCTCTTATTAATTACTTTGTGTCCAACGCTCAAGGTCATTGGCGCATGTTAAACTCTGAATGATTCATAATAACTATGTACTAAATAAATTATAAGTAGGTATGTTTTTATCAACGGTAGCTCAAATTACTAATAAAACTCTATGAAACTTTGTGAAATAATAAGGCACTTTATTTATATTAAAATAGAGAAAATATAATGTATACTACTATATATTTCACTTAAAATTAAAATAATCGCCATAAAATTTGGAATCTACGTCCCTCAAAGTATTTTTAGTTAATTTAATCACCTTTTGTAGATGATCCCACTGAGGGGTACCGCTATTGATTGAAGTTTTGACGCACACTAGGGCCTTCTTCCACGGGTCAGCGGCTTTAGATGCTGCGTCAGCAGCTGTGTATACGCGGAGTTCTGCGTAGTACTCCCCTTGAGAGTTCTTTGCTCGCCGCACGACACCGTTGTCCACGCGGTTGGTGATGCTTGTAACCAGCTGGAAACCCTGTTGCGAGTTCGTCACCAGTCACCACGCTACCCTCTTCGTCTTCGGATAGCAATCCGAAGATGTCGTAGTTTTGTGTCAGCTTTTTGTTCTTATGCGCTGCACTAAAATTGATTGAATTTTATTTATTAATGGATATATGATATATAATACCCATGGGTGGGCAAAGCAATACAGCATTATATGTTTTTATTAATATGCAAGAATGCTTTCAAACAATTATTAACTAAATTTAGAAGATTTATTTTAAAGTCAAAGTCAAAATGCATTACGTAATAAGTACAGCTTTAAGTTAACACAGAAGTGAGACGGACTGAAATAAATTATTTAGTTCACATAAGTATACATTCAAAGATTATAGGTGATAACCGATTGTACCTACAAACCTGTAGTATACAACGTTTAAATTTTATAATTCCGCTACTTACAGTTACACTCACGAACATATTCTTTCAGCAGCAGTCAGAGTAAAGTAAACTGTAGGATGTATTCATGGTGTAGATGGAAGGGTAATAAGATTTAAAAACTCACCGAGGTGTATCTGCCGCCGCTTTTCTTTTTGTTTGGCTGGTTTTCTGTTTATCAACTCCCTGCTCCTCCACAAAGTGCACGGTGTCATTCTCAAAGTCAGACCTAAAACAATACACAAAATAAATTTTTATGATAACTCTGTTAACTCGTTTTTAGTCCTTGTTTTTAGAATAAACTGTAAAAAATATGTGAGATATTGATTAAGGTTGTACTAGGGAAAATTGCACTTATTAACAGGGAAATATGGGAGGCTTATGTTCAGAAGCGAACGTGTTCCGCCTGATGATGACGATGATGATGATACCAGAGAAACATTATTAGGTAATATAAATTTAAAAAATACTCACGTACATTTTTAAAGATTTTTGTTAAGTTCACTAAAACAAAACAGGAGTACAGAGCTTCGGAGCGCAGTGCTTCGGAGGTCAGAACTTCAGATCTGCAGAGTTCAGAACTTCAGAGTAAGGGTTCTTCGACGTGGACTTGGAGCACTTTCACTTGTGATGCGAAGCAGTAGAAAAACTGAATAGTTGTGTTGGCATTTATGGCGGAAAAATGGTTTTATGTAAATCAAAACTGTTAAGTCAACAATAATTGTTAGGGTTGTTACGTAATTTTTATCAACTATTTTGAATGTTATATTCATTGCACTTATCAATGCTTACTTATTTGTTTCCTCGCCGTGGTCAAGACCAGGTAAACCCGGTTGTTTATTTGTTACGAGCGGCACCAACAACATGTCAGAAGAAGCTGTACGTAGCCCGACAAGCCCACTACCGAGAACGAACAATGACTTATGCTTGGAGTACAAGTTCCAATGTGTAACAAGTTTAACAGAAGAATTGTTAAGAAAACAGGCGAGTCACTTTAGAGCACTTGAGCGGTTAATTTCCAATATAAATCTAGATCAAGTAACTGATAAATGGGAATTTGACGACCTTTTAAAATCTTTTCAATTGAGATGGTCAGCAATCGATTCCTTACATTTGGAAATTGACTGTGAACTAGGAGGTCAAAATCAACAGTACGAGCAGCAGTTCCATCATTATGAGCAGGTTGGTGACATCAAAAAGACCATAAACAAGAAAATGGTCGGTGTTGTAACCCCCTCCTCTTCCCCTCTTCTAAAATAAATATAAATATATAAAATTGTCTTCAATTAAATGCATGATACAACTAACTACTACCTACCCCTATCTACCTACCTATAATTACCTACTAAACCTAACTGACCTAATTAGCTATTTTGCAACGATGCTTTGTTGTTTTGTTTTGGCCAAATGATCGTCTAGTAGATAAACCTTACGTTGTGATCGTATTATACCCAAGTAGCGAATAAGTATACGCATAATAAAGAACCTATAAATCTATTCCCTACGTGATAGATAGAATAAAAGACTAATTATCAATACCTATATTTTAATGTCGTAATTAAAGCTATTTTCACTTGTATTTTTAAATGGTAATTAAATTATGTTTTTCCGATTAAATAATTAATAGTATGAATTTCATGTAAACATTTATAGTACAACCTTTAACGATATTTCACTTTGAATTTAGATATAAATATGTATTAAAGTTCTACCTTGAGACTAGTACAAATAAAATTATGCCTAAAATAATTCAGTAAGGAAATAAATCCAAGAGCTACGAATTGTCTACGAGTTTCGTAACCCTAGCTACGCCCTATTTAAAACATTCCCTTTACCCAATCACTATATGTAAAATTGCGATATAATCGACCTATAAGTTGAACATCGAAATAAGTTAGTTCTTAACCTAATACCTAGACTGAAGATAACCTAAAGGCCTACATTTTCTACCAAATAGAAAATATCGTAATTTATTCTGGAAAACATAGAGAATGTATAATAAACAATGTAGCATCCTTATTTCCTGTACTTATTGTATAAATACATTGCTGGATTACACAAAAGGTTTTAGGGGTTTCCCCCAATGGTCTCCAAACCTCCCCTCACAACCATTCCGTACCACCCTTCAACTTCCATGTTAGAAGGCTGGATTCCTCAACTGTCCCATATTAGAAGGGTGGGTACCTCCCCTGTCCCAAGTTTGAAGGCTGGGTGCCTAGACTCTATTAATCCAGAATCACAATATCTCTACAATTCAATACAGATAAATAAACATGAACTCTTCTAAAATAGAGTGAGCAAAAACGGTTTATATTAAATCTCATAATTTATACAAGTATATAACTCAATAAATAGCAGTCAGGGAACACTCCCTCTTTTGACTGCTTGGAATACTTTCCAAACTAGATTATTCACATATAAGTTGATTTAGTTCAACACATAGTTATAATGATGTAAAATGTAGACTCTCGCTACTTCATTAATCTGTCTATCCCAGACTGATCACTGATTTCTATCAGATGAAGAAGAAAACAACTATTAACCCTTAAGCTGTATAAGAAAGATCCCGCATTCCCTCTGGAATTTAAGTATACTTTCGGAGTCTCTCGCTCCTATGTCACTGCCACTGCCATATGTAGATGTCAACATAATGATGAATTTCGGACAATTTTATAAATAAGGTATACTATTGAAGATGATTTTACGTAATTAGTTGTTAATTAAATTAGATGGAACGAGAATTATTTCATTGTTTACAAGAATTGACAAGTATCAAGAAATGTTCTGTTAAAGTAGGTCCAAAACGAAGAAAATAAAGTAAAAGTTGTTATAAGAAATTAGAAGCTAAGAGTTTGTATAAGAAATACGAAAACATGAATAATCGCCGCTCCGCTACTACTACTCTCTTACCAGAGATGAAAGGAGGAGATAAGTCCGGCATTAAAAAGTTAATCGACAATATTGAGCTCTACAGTTCCAATTGGTTCCAGTTGGACATGATGGAGGCCAATGAAGAACAAAAGTTTAAAAGGATCCTATCCTTATCTCAGAAATGAAAGCGTAACTTGGATTAATCGTATTAAGATTTATTAAAATAATATTGCAATGCTTATCAAAATATCACCAATAATATAATAATCAGTGACAGCTTCACACGGGTTTTCTCAAGTGTCAGATGTCACTGTCCTCTTGACGTTTACCTCTTTTCGGAACCACAGACTACTTAGGAATACATATGAAGTACGAATCGATATTGCCATTGGATATTGTATGACGATTTAACCCCGCATGTCACCACGGTTGCACGGTACGAATGGCTAATCCCGCATGCAACTCTGGTTGCGCGCGGAATCGGCCGTGACGAATTACCCAAAAATTTAAAAATGGTGCTAAATGTCTATGAACACGAGGTATATTTCGTAGCACAAATATTTTTTCTACGCCTGGTAACCCCAAACTAGGCCCATCAATGCAATTCTGAACAAAAAAAAAAAGGTTTAAACCGGCAGCCATTTTTTCTACGTTTGGTGTTTCGTCAGTTCGAACGTGAGTGTTTTGTATTTGTAAAATAAAATCACACAACACCTCCCTTGGTCTAGATAATTATAATTATTGTTCGTCAGAGTGTAAGGAATCGTTGAAGACCTGAATCAGTGCTGATATCAAAAGTTTAAGTGCCAAAATTTATTTGTTTGCAAACTTAGTTGGCCTTACCAAGTTACCTCTTCTACTCGAGAGAAATAGGTATAGGTCTAGTAAAAAAATCATATTTGCCTGAATTTCAAGAATCGCTCAATTGTTTTTTATGAATACTCAGCCTCAGACTTCAGGCTATCTAGCATCATGTATATTTTTGGTCTAGATAGTCTGAAATAAGATAAAAATGGAATAGTACCAACGACTTGACCAGCGGCACTTTTTCAATCAGCCGTAATATTTTGATGCTTTTAAAATAATTATCCTGGTGAATTTTTATTCTGTCTGTGTCGATATTTTTATGTCATTGGATGCGTATGTATGTTTCTTATTTAATTAAAACAAAAAAAAAGTATGTTATCGCTTTTAATTTCGAACAAATAAATATTTCGCTGAACAACTCCCTTTTTTTTTGACTACGACAACTTTGCACGCTCCTGGCTAATTACTTTACTACTACATTGGCCATAAAATGAACATTGACGGATGCGTTGTTCATTCCTGTAACAGGAAACATAGAGTATATGATGGAACACAGATCAATAAAGGCACAGGAGCCGATTATTCCGACCGCGGCGAACGCGCGGCTGGAGTTCCCGCCAAAATAAATGGTGGCGCTGAAGCGCCCTCGGCGTGAAAACGAACTTGCGGTCATTAGTCGATGAGATACATACTACCCAATATTAGTATCCTAACAGCTCGGCCATCCTCTAAAAGGTGAGTCCTCTCACAACCTTGACAAAATTTAATCTAATCTTCTCTATATATTTAATCTCCAGTTATATCTCCAGCTTCATTTCCATCTTCATCTCCAGCTTCATTTCCATCTTTATCTCCAGGTTCATTTCCATCTTCGTCTCCAGCTTCATCTCTATTTCATCTCCAGCTTTTTTTTCATTTCTTTCCAATCTATAAATTCCCGTTTCATTCCCGTTTCATTTCCTATTCATTTCTGATTCATTTCCGTTTCATTTCCGTTTCATTCCCGTTTCATTTCCGATTCATTTCTGATTCATTTCCGATTCATTTCTGTTTCATTCCCGTTTCATTTCCGTTTCATGTGGTTTTCATGTCGATCCATTGCCGTTTTCACCTCATTTCATCGCCGTTTTCATTAAATTTCATTTCGTCGTCGTCCTTATTTCTTTTCATCGCCGTTCTCATCTCATTCCGTCGTGGTTCTCATCTCATTTCATCGCCGTTCTCATCTAATTTCAACGCCGTTCTCTCATCTCATTTCATCGTCGTTCTCATCTCATTTCGTTGCCGTTCTCATCTCATTTCATCGCCGTTGTCATCTCCGTCATTTCCGTCATCTCCGTCATCTCCGTCATCAAACTCAAACTCAAATTCTTTATTGCAAATAGGATATTTTAGCACTTTTACAAGTCAATCATCTCCGTCACCTCCGTCATCTCCATCAGCTCCATCAGCTCCATCTGATCCTTCTGGTCCATCTGATCCATCTGATCCATCTGATCCATTTGATCCATCTCAATCTCAATCTTAATCTCACCTCATCTCATCTGATCTAATCTGATCTCCGCTGATCTCATTCGATGTCTCTCGATCTCCTCTTTCGATCTATAATGATCTATAACGATCTCATTCGATCTATAACGGTCTCTTTTGATTTATGACGATCTCGACGATCTCACATCGCTGTCATATTGATGTCACATCGATCTCATATCCATCTCATATCGATCTCATATCGATGTCATATCGATGTCATATCCATGTCATATCGATGTCATATCGATCTCCATCGATCTCACAACAATCTCATATCAATCTCATATCGATGTCATATCGATCTCATATCGACCTCATATCGATGTCATATCGATCTCCATCGATATCACAACTATCTCATATCAATCTCATATCGATGTCATATCGATATCTTATCGATCTCATATCAATGTCATATCGATGTCATGTCGATGTCATATCGATCTCATATCGAACTCATCTCGATCTCATCTCGACCTCATCTCCATCTATCTCATCTCTATCAATCTCAACTCGACCTCACCTCCATCTATCTCATCTCGATCGATCTCACCTCGACTTCATCTCGATCGATCAATATCATCTCAATCAATCTTATCTTTTCAGTCTGAAATGACCTACTGTCATTTGTGCGGCACTGGTTACCCAACACCATTATTTTTTGTACTGGTGGCCTACCACCACTTAAATACCACTGAAAGCATACCATGAACTATTTGATGGCAAGTAATATTGAACTTATGTCAAATCTAGTGATCATAAATGTCTTGGTTTGTACTTTTTGTCAGAAATAATCAAGAACTCTTTTTTTGTACAATCTAGCAACACTGGTAATCTTTGCAATACCTAAGCAAAAAGCAAGCTGTATTCCTCAAATCAAAACACCATGGCTTTTATAGTGCTGTTAGGGTTATAATAATATAACTTAGGTAATACCTCTCTTGAAATGTATAGAGGGTAACAATCAATTTAAGTATCATCTTAAAGACTGGTTGATAACTTTCATTACCACAAAAGGGTTTTTTTGAAATTACCTATAGACTAGAAAACAAGTTGTTTGTTGTGTAGGAACTAATTTTATCTTTGGTGTTATCAATAATAAAATAATATAAAATTGATTATACTTTTGGTTACTACTTAGTATTGTTTTATTTTTCTTGTTTTGTGTTCATTTCATTTCATTTGTTTCAAAAATAATTATTTTTGTTGTGTCGAAATATCATACCTACATAATAACACATTAAAATAAGTCATCTGATATGGTAATAATAATACAATTTCAATATTCGATACCTAAAAGCACTACATAATATTAAACAAATGTCTATACTTGCTTGTTACTATCGTCCAAGTATTCAGTTATAGAATAATAATTTTTCCTGAATAAGTACGATTTTAATTTATTTTGAATCTGATACCTATTGTAAATAGTTTTAAGTTCACCAGGCAAACTGTTAAACAGCTTCACAGCTTGGAAAGTTACACTGTGTTGGGCTATACGCAAATGTGGAGTAAAATTACTTTTTATAATCTTTTCGCCTAGTACTTTCTCATAAGCTTCGTTCTTCATCAGTCTCCACAAGGTTTTTTTCTTTTTATAAAATCTGTGAAGATTACCAATATGTACAAATAAGGAACAGTCAAAATACCCAGTCTCTCAAAATGCTCTCTACAAGATTCTGTCTGCTTTATGTGTACCATTGTCCTTATAGCTCTTTTTGAATTATTAAGGCTGCTTCTGTGTTATAGTTGTAACTGTTTCCCCAAAGCATTATACTGTAACGCAGTTTCGATTCTACCAGGGCAAAAGTACACAGATTTCAATTGCGCTATAGTCACTACATCCCGCAAACTTCGAATGGCATAACAGGCTGAACTTACAGAACTCTCAATAGCTTTTATTTTGTCTTTTCAGTTGAGATGTTCATCTATACTCACTCCTAAAAACTTGAACACGCTCACACAACCCACCATGTTGTTAGTTTAATATGTAAAGTTTCCTTGTTTCTTGCTGTTGTTTTAAATAGTATCAGGTTTGTTTTACTGGTGTTAAGCACCAAACCGTTTACCTCAAACCACATATGAAAACTCACCAGTGCCTCATTTATTTTGTTATGTAATTGAGCAGTGGACTTCGTTGATAAAATGGCATCTGTATCGTCAGCAAAAACTACCATTAGTTATTCAGCATCATTAGTACTTATCATCATTAGTTCAATAATAATTTTAGGTAGGTACATCACTAGCTCATACCTAAGCATAGTTATTGTATGCCCCTAATGGATAAACTGTTGTTACCTAAATTTAGCTTAAGACCATTTTTTTTTACAGTTTCACATTTTATACATAAAAAATAATCTTTTAATCATCCTTTATAGTAAATGAAACTTTACCAAATGCTTTTAATTAGTGTGATGAAATATGTGGTACAATGTGACAAACTGGGTTGGTGATTTACTAATGTAAATTATGCATATTCTAAAGTCATAATATATATGAAAATAATTACTCCGAAATTGCTTGGAAAATAAATGTAACAATAACAAGGTTACCTAACTCACAAACCGTTTCCCTGTATACATAGGTGTTAACCAGTTTGAAATCGACTGGATTCTGGTTCGAAAATTAACCCGGTTTTCAAGACCTGACTGCTACATGTCACACCGTGGCGCTATTTTGACACCAACAAATGTAAAAGTGATAGCACTGTATAAAAATGAAGATGCCTCGTTCTCCCATATAGAAGTAATAGATTGTCATTTTTTTTTCTTATCATTATGCAGGAATAAAATAATAGTAATACTTTATAAGTTTGTGGTAAGCCTCTGGCCGCTCATATTCAGATCTTTAATATAGTTATTCTCAATCTTGCATAGTCTGATTATGATCTATGATCATCTGTGCGGCATTGGTTACCCAACACCATTCATTGTCTGCACTGATCATTCATAACAAATTTCGCTCATAACCAGATCTTTAATTTAGTTATTCTCAATCTTGCATAGTCTGCTACGATCTATGATCATCTGTGCGGCATTGGTTACCCAACACCATTCGTTGTCTGCACTGACCACTCATAACAAACTTTGCTCATAACCAGATCTAGTTATTCTCAATTTTGCATAGTCTGCTATGATCTATTTATCATCTGTGCGGCGTTAGTTTCCCAACACCATTCGATTTCATTTCTGCACTGATTTATCATAGCCTATGCTCGCGTTGTATTAGATTTAACGCAATCTCAGTTTTGCATAGTCTGCTATCCAGGAACATCTGTGCTGCATCGGTTGCCAAACATCATTCAATTCTGCACTGATCCTTTATAGCCTATGCTCAATGCAGACCCAACTCCTAGATTACTGTCACTTCTGACAGTCAGCTTAGGAGTGACGTTATTAATATCTTAAGTAAGTTCATTTCAATTAACAAAATAAAATTGCAAAACAGTAACAGAAACCAACATTTTTGTACCCATACTACTATTTTATCTGTTTGTCACTTCCACGCACCACTTGAATGTATGCCTTTGAACTTCTTCTGCTGTTGCACTTATTCCAGCCAAAACTCAGATTAATAACCAGCCAAAGTTCTACGGTGTGTAAACCACTGCAGTTGGTAGCAACGGACTATAAATAGCTGTGATGCTGGAGCAAGGCCATTCGTTGCTTGCTTCTTACGCTGGACACCAGCCTAGTACTACTATAGTAACTGTGAGCTAAATCACTAACTGAGATTAAAATCAGTGTCTACATATCTCCAAGAATATTTCAGAATTCTCGGAGGACACGTACTACTACTACTCAGCATCTATCTGATGGGAGCATTTATGCTCAGAGAGCTTCCCCTGGGAACCTCAAATTCCTCCACCACCCTCAACCACGGGCCGGCTCTGCAGCTGCCCAGGCCACGTGTCTCCAGCTTCTTTGACGCTGGCAACTCCTTTACGAGGCTAATGAAGACCGTGTGGACTCGTGCCGTTGAGGCAGGCAAAGGCCAGTGCAACATACTAAGTGTGCTAATGAGCGGTTGTGCAACGATTATTGGAAATGTTCTTAATTATTAAACACCTACTTTTCTATTGAGCATTTTCACTCCGAACCCAGCTAGGACCTACTACTACTACCTACCTGTGGTAGTACCGCTTAACGGCAAACACCACATAGGTACTTAGCTTCTAAGTACTCTTACAGTCAACCTTCAATTCTTAGTCAGCTTCTGGGTGCTGACAACATCGCCTCAGACTTTGCTTCAGACAACTTTGTATCTATAACAAACGAAATGAAAGCTACATCAGAAGCAATATGCCACGTATTAAAAATATTTTATTTTTACCATCATATAAGATTATGTAAGTACTCCCCAGTTCACACCGTGCTGACTTCAGTCTTCTAGTTAACTGTCACCTCTTAATCCGCCCCAGGTCGACGGTTTCTGGATGCTGACAACATTGACGCTAACAACTTTGTATTAATGTCGTCGGTCATATATTCTCCGTTCCCACTGGCATGACATGACTCCGCTGACGACTGTAAACTCCGTCTTACGCTGTCCGCCTGTGAATCGTCTGTTTCGTATTCGTTGTTGGTTTTCCATGAAAATTCCGGTCGGTACGGTACACAACAATACATTACGAATTCAATGTTCGTAAAAAAAACTGTAGATAGTGGGCTTGTTTGTCTATCCCACTTCTGAGATAAAAGGATCCTATCCTTATCTCAGAAATGAAAGCGTAACTTGGATTAATCGTATTAAGATTTATTAAAATAATATTTCAATGCTTATCAAAATATCACCAATAATATAATAATCAGTGACAGCTTCACACGGGTTTTCTCAAGTGTCAGATGTCACTGTCCTCTTGACGTTTACCTCTTTTCGGAACCACAGACTACTTAGGAATACATATGAAGTACGAATCGATATTGCCATTGGATATTGTATGAGATACATACTACCCAATATTAGTATCCTAACAAGTTAGTGAACTTTGTTTTGAAATCACCTATTGCTGAAAACGCAAAGTTACGTTTAGCTAAAACATACTAAACATGTTCTCTGTTAGTTGCAGACATAAGGCATCATTTATTGACAAAAATGTCTGGTTCAGCAGTACACTCAGAATTAGTGAACACTATGCAAAACACAATGTCAATAGAAAAATATGGTCAAAAAATTGAACAGCTACTCGTTAATTGGACACTTGCCCAAGCCGATGATAAGCCAGAAACTTATCAAATATAACAACCTATTAATGAAAAAGTAAAAACTTGCTATTCAGCGATTTATCACCGGCCTGCGTAACAAAAGTTTATGTACTATTTTGGCAGCTCGTAATTACAGCACAATCAGACGACGACACGATCGAAGGACGTCATCCGAGCCGCGAAAAATGAAGAGCTCACAGCGCTCTTTGGATAGGTACAGGAGTCGATGTTCGTCACTCAGAACCATAGGGGTATGTCTTTTAGACCTTATAATAATTATAGGTCCCAAGGCTAACGAGGCCGCCAGACTTACGCTACGAGAGGAAAAGACCCCGCCTTGGTGGACCCCGCGTACCGTACAATATGCCGAGGCAGTTGACCTATAATAATAGCTATGGCAGATATATGCACCGTGGTCAAGACCGAGGTCAAGGACGAGGTGCGTATCAAGGATATTCTCCTAGATGACAGAGGCAGGAGCTAGGAACGAGATTCTAGCAGAAGCAAACCAGACTACCGAAAATTTAGCAACATTTTTTCGAGGCTAACTTTATAACTCTATTTGTATGTGAAAATAGCAATTCCATTGAATTATCACTTGCAAACAATTCTTATAATTGGCTAGTAGACACAGGAGCATCTCTGAGTGCAGTGAAATGCGAGACAGCACGGCGTTGGAACCTTCCCACACATGAGAACCACACGTATGTAACAGGAATCAGTGGTACTCCGGTGTTTTACCTCGAACTCGGCAAAGTCTCAGTACACAACCAATTTCTAGTCTATTACATATAGGTAGAGATGATAAAACTATATTAATCGTAATGAAATAGTTATTTATGATATTAGGGCGGTAAGTTGGTTTTTACAAACGAGTAGACAAATGTAAGCCCGAGACGAAGTCGAGGGCTTACCATAGTCACGAGTTTGTAGAAACCAATTTCCGCGCGTGTATCATACAACGTTTTTCAACACATTTGCGAGAAAACAGGACAATAGGTAATGAAACAACCTTCTGATTATTAGTGGGAAAGTCGCAACAAACAATCTTTGACATTTCTAATCTAATATTAAAATGGCGCGTATTTACAATTCAAATGGCGCCACGAGCGTATGGTGAAAATTAGAACTACATCTTTAGTTTCATTTTCTCTTTAGTATTAAAGTGAGACAAACGTATTGAACTGTGGCGTGCCAATGAAAAAGTTTTCATGCAGCTTCATAGCCTTTGCTCCTGGTTGCTATGGACAACGGATCTTGTTGATTCTATGGATGTCAATCTACGTCTTAGAGAAAAAAATTGTCTTGCGTTTTATTTTGTAAATATTTTTCAAGTCAAGTAATTATACATCGCGTTGTGAGCTAAAACATTATCTTTAATTACTGCCAACCCATGGACCTCCTTCTAATAATAATAAAGTGTAGGTACCTACAACACTTCACAACAAAAACGCTTCCAAGGAGTTTCGATCATCCAGCTTATTTATTCTCGTTATGTGAAACTCTTTGGTGGAATTCTCACATATTTTTTAAGGAACTTAAGAAAAAACCGTAAAAGTTACGCACGGCCCTATACAACAAAGGATGCGGTAAAATAGGTACTTAGCTGAGAGTACCTATTTTACCGCACGCTCCGTTGTATGGTGCGTAATGTTTAACTTTCAAACAATGTATACTGGCTTTGTAAATGCATTTTTTGGGCAAATGTGTTGAAAATGATTTTTTCAACACACTTGCTCTAATGCATTTCAAAAAAAAAATCTTATTACGCACCATACAACGGAGCGTGCGGTAAAATAGGTACTCTCACCTAAGTACCTATTTTACTGCATCGTTCCTTGTATAGCGCCGTGCGTAACCTTTACGGTTTTTTTTAAATTTCTATAAAACATATATAAGAATTTCACCAAGGAGTTTCACAGTACGAAAATAAATAAGCTGAATGATTGAAACTCCTTGGAAGCATTTTTGCACAATACGTTTGTCTCACTTTAATACTAAAGAGAAAATGAAACTAAAGATGTAGTTCTAATTTTCACCACACGCACGTGGCGCCATTTGCATTGTAAAAATTGCGCGCCATTTTAGCCCAATTTAATATTAGATCAGGAACATCAAAGATTTTTTGTTGCGACCACCAATAAACAAAAGTTTGCTTCATTACCTATTGTACTGTGAACTCGTGACTATGGTAAGCCCTCGACTTCGTCTCGGGCTTACATTCGTCTACTCGTTTGTAAAAACCAACTTACCACCCTAATATCATAAATAACTATTACAGCTGGTATTGACCATATATGAAAGAGATCATTGTTGCGCCATTAACTGACATGGGCATAAAGTTGACTCTACTTGAAATTAGCAAAAACGGTATGTTTTATAGTTTTATTTATTAAATGATAAGAAGCTATAGATTATAATTTTAAGTGCTCATTTGTCTTAATACTACCTTCCGCCGTTCAATTAAAGTTTTCCCTGGCATAATGATTATTATTTCCTTCTTGTATAATTTTTTAACAGCTTGTATATCTTTTTAACAGAAGTGCTGGAGAGTGAAAAGGGTGATGATGAAAGACCCAAGGCACAAAATTTAGCAGCAAAATATAAAATTGTGGAGAACTGTAATGGTAAGATTTTGTTCAGGTTTTAGCTTAACTATGTTTTTATTGCGAGTGCATTAGCACTGAGCCAAGTTATAAAAACCATTTTGAAGTGTTCGTATGTCATCAGGAAATTTAGTTATTGCTGGACATAACTCTGCAATAGCTGCGGTAACTTTCTTGACGACACGACTAGCTGTCGGTGGACTAACACCACAAAAATCAGCTTCACTTCTTAGATAGGATCCAGTGGCTCAATGTCAGAAGTAAGCTTGTTCTTGAAGAAACTGCTCGATTCCTGAAACATTATTATTTAAAAATTGAACATTGTTAGCTGATACCTTAAGGTATACAATTGTTTGATATTTTATGATTATTGTTTATGAATTTCTTATATTTTTTATCAGATTATCGTTGTATGCGTTCTTGTAAAATCAGTTTATAAATAGACCTGATTTGGTGCAATAACAATTAAGAAGCTTAACTGCTGCTCGACTACACTTCGGCGATCGAAAATAAATTATGTAAGTACCTAAGTGATTTTGTGTAATTATTAGTGGTTGAGCGGCGCAAGGTCGATATCGGCTCTAACAAAATTCTATTCTAATGTTTTTACGAACTGATCGTTCCGTTCTGTGTACTGTAACGATACAGGCTGTCTCGTGACGTCTCAAATATTATAAATTTTACCTAAAGTATAAAAATACTGAAATAATTTGATCAAAACATTTTACGCACAAAGAATAGTCCAAAAATAAAGGAAATAGTCGTTGGCATCGCATTAACTGATAGAGAAAATGTAGAGATAGGTGTAAAAGTGGTTATCCGTGGTAAAATAAGGTAACAGTAAAAGAAATCAAACCTTCTTTATATTTAGTTTTACTTTTTTACCTTTTCTACCTTTAAAGTGTTTTTGATATATAATAGGATTTTGAGATCTGTCAAGCTGTCAAACGCGGTCAGTTATAAAATCATTCACGGGATTCGCAAGTCGAAACCTGGTAAAAAAATGCACGTGAAATTTACGGTTAAATTCTTAGTTAGCTTCGCCCTCTCAAGTAATTCTGGATCTGGGGGGAAGTATGCCTCGGGTCCAGGAACTCAGTAAGAGATAAGTTAAACAGAGCAACGAAGCTTGTCTTCCCTTATTTTGCTTAGGGCATGCAGTTCGCGTGTTATGTGGAGACCTGCACCAGATTTTGCCTCCGTTATAGGATCTGGATCCACCTTTTTGGTTTGGTTTGCATTCTGGCTTAAAGGAGGGCTGAAAAGATTAACTGTCCCGTCTTCGTGTATACGATACCCGGATCCTAAATGCAAATTAAGCTGAACTGTACCAAGTGATAGGGTTTTGTCTTGTATGCTGCCCATGGACTCCGGTCCCGCATGCAAGATAAAAATTAGGTGGCAATAGGTTTTAGCTTTGGAGAGCTTTTGTCACAGCTCGTTCTCTCATAGGGTTAGATCAGGTATGTTCTCATTGCACACACCGAGAACAGACATGCACGTTTAAAAGTAAATGTGAGATTTGTAGCAATCTCTAGTGTTTGGGGGAACACACTAATGTATAGGGAAAAGCTATAAGTCGAGGAATACACACGTAGGAGGGGAAAGTTAGGGTTAAAATATTAAAATTCGCGAAAAGTTTGAATACGATTCATCACATTAGTGTTCATGACTTAGTCTCAACTGAAAAATTATTGTCGTTAATGTTGCGGATCATATTAGTATACGTAATTCTATAAATCAGGAAACGAACGTTTTGTAATCTAGTTGCAAAATAGGTAATGCTTGAACGATAGTTAAGTAACTACCGGGAATTAGTAACGACTGGGAATTTATTCCTGTCACTTAGATAACTATTGGGAATTTATTCTCTGTTTGAAATCATTCGCGAGTAACTTAAATATAATCGTAATTGAGTTTCACTCTAGTATCCAAATATGTAATGCTTGTACAATATTTAAATAACTACCGGGAATTTATTCATAGTTTACACTGAGAAAAATACTTTCATGAATTACGAACAATTTGAAAGGAATTCCGGCACTTTTATCCGTATTCCCAACAAAAAGGGACCAAGAGTTCTTACCAACATTTTGTACGTAAATCATAAAAAACTATCATGAACAGACGTCACCATTAAACATCAGAAAACAGCACGATATTACTAAGTGCTGTATACTCATGTTTTATCGTTACACGTCATGACAAATTATCATGACGAACTCTCTGAACAATTCGAACGGTAATGGCGAGACATCATGACGGGAATGATAGAAATTGTAGAAGTAATGGTACGGAGTCATTATTAGGATGTTAAGTTGATCTGTGCATCACGATAATATGTAGAAATTTACCAATAACCCTAAGGGAACCTTAAGAATACTTTTCATTAACGTCATGGTGGTTTTAACGAGCTTCCTCACATTTTATCATTATAAACTCATATGATGCGATGACCTTCTCTAATAGTTTGTTGGTATTGTAACGATAACTGTGAATTCTATACCTTTAAGTCATCGGTATACCATCATGTTTTGTCTGTATGCTTTCCTGATATTTAATCGTTATCTTACCGTCTTTTTTTGAAAATACTCCTGATAGTTACAGCTATTTTTACTGGCAAGATCATAAGAAACTCCTGATATTAAGACATTACCTACAGTGCCTTCCTTGCCTTGTAATTACTACATCAGGAGTTTATTATGACCCTGCCGTTCTGGAACTGTTTCGACCCCATATAGATGCAGTCTTCGATGAAAAAACCAACACTGTAGGTATAAAAAAAATATTATTATTTAGTTTATGCACAATAAAAGAACTACTATAGAAGAACCTGAATCATCTTAATATAGCCTATCGGAATACCTACCTCAAAGCAACATAATCAAATAATAAATATGTAGGTGCGGCTTAAATTTACGAAAACAGACAGATTCAACATATTATGGTATCCTGGTACCTATTTGCAACAATGTAAATAAATATTGTACCTATCTACTTGCCTTGTGGATGGACTTGTATGAAAATGAGTAAAATAAAGACATAAAAAAGGAAAACAACCAATCTTTTATTACGGTCACAGATAATATAATACTATTTACGGTTCTTTATAAATAAACAAAAACAAAATTAGCCAATCAACTTGTACTAACATAATATAAGACACTGAATTTTTTTTAAGCAAGCATTATAATCTACACAAGTGATCAATTATCATCAATTCTAACTTTATAAATCAACAAAAACAAAATTAACCAATCAACTTGTATTAACATAGTATTAAGAACTGAAATTTGTATTTTTAAGTAAGCATTATAATCTACACAAGTGATCAGTTATCATCAATTCTAACTTTATAAATCAACAAAAACAAAATTAACCAATCAACTTATATTAACATAGTATTAAGAACTGATATTTGTATTTTTAAGCAAATATTATAATCTACACAACCAATTATCATCAATTCTAACTTTATAAATCAAAACAAAAACAAAATTAACCAATCAACTTGTATTAACATAGTATAAAGAACTGAAATTTGTATTTTTAAGCAAATATCTACACAACCAATTATCATCAATTCTAACTTTATAGATCAACAAAAATAAAATTAGCCAATCAACTTGTACTAACATAATATTAGGAAAAGTTTTTTTTTTGTATTTTTAAGCAAACATGATCTCTTCTACACAACTTTAATTATCATCAATTCTATATATGTATTACTTTAATTATTCACAGCGTAAAAAGAGATATACCTATTATATTTAACTTCATTGAACAAAGTAAGTGTTAGATATCTAAATATTAGCAAATAATTAAATTACAATTTTGTTTTAAATCAGCCTTATAGTTTAAAAAAAAGGAAGTTCGTTTGTATGGGTGGTGTGAACCAGCATTTCAATCTAAGGACCATCTCACTGTAACGAAGTAAGTTGAATCTCTCATAACTGTTAATGTACTTGGACAAGGAGAAACTATTCCTTCAAAATCAATACAGCGTAACTCATCAATAACACGAACTTCAAATGCTGAATAATGATGGTTAAATGAGATCGTTTCGAACCGCTGGCACTGACAGAAAACCTCATCATTTTCAAGTATTATGATCAATTTGATAGAAGCAAATATAGGCATGCTTGTATGTTCGTCTATATCTATAGTCAAAATATCATTAATTCTCCAAATTATCCCTTTGAATCTCACCCAGGTGACTGTGCATGCAGACTGCATGTCATCATGACTTAATTGAGTAATAGGCGGATCAAGCGATAAATGTTTTTTCTTGCCATATTTCTCTGGAGTGTCTACCGTCTTTCGGGTGAAAAAATCATTAAGTATGAGTTGATTTTTAATAGCTATGGTTTTGCAGATATTAATGTTATTGCATGAAGAACGTGCAATCATTTTTGATATTCTGTGTTTAGCTTCAAACCGCATTGTCCAAATGTGATTTAAAGGACCAAACTTCTCTAGCATACGTGGATAATGAGTCAAGAAATGAAATTTTGGTTTAAGAGTTTCATTAGTTAATTTACAATATAATTGGTTGAAATCGGCAATCAAATATTTAAGTTGTTCGGTTGTATCACTGTATACTCTGTAGCTCAGCAATCGTTCTGTAATTTTGCGTAAACAACCATACAATTGCCATACTTCATCGCCAGTAGGCACATACTGCCCAACAAGAAGCCCAAAGTATCTTATAAGATTGAGCATTTCTGCTGCTGAAGTTTTAATTTTAATCTTAGATCCTTCAGTAGTTATACAATTACATGGTTTTGAGTCCGAATCTGGGCCGTAGTTAAAGGATTGCAACTTTTCTTTTAAAATATTGATATGCAAAACTTTCGTATACAGTAAGTGATTAATCACGAATATCATAACATATCTTGCAACACCTTCAAATACATCATGCATAACGTCTATCGCGACATTTCCGAATATATCAAAATCTATGAGGCTGAGCCAACAACATTCCTCTTTTATGCCAGTTTGACTTAAATTATTTAACTGCAGTTGTTCTTTGTACAAATTTGTATTCCTAAGTAACGTTGTGTCTTCAAATATCATTTTTTGCATTTGAGTTTTATCTGCATTACATATTCTACAATACTTATTAGCAGAGAAACTTTCAGTAAAACCTAACACGGAGTTGAGCCCCAAATTATCACCTGTGATTGCAGCGACACAAAATTTAACAGTGCCTTTAAAAAACTCAGTGTCCAGTTGAATTCCTTCAATCTTTATGCGGTTTAAATCTTTTATGATTTGATGAAATATTGCCTTATTACCAAAGTCGTGTTTGTCAGAAGAATGACATACACCCAACAAAAATATATTATTTAAGCGAGAAAATAAATGCGGTGGCAATACTGGAAGTGACACGTATATTCCACCAAGTTTGTGCACCCCTGAATGACTCCCCAAAGCATTACCTATTTCAAAGTCATCGTAGAATAATATTAACGGTAGAACTATTTCATTTGCAACTACATTTTGAGTATCACACATATTTAGCCATACTGAACTCTGGATTAAATTTTCAACGCCCAAAGGTGACGATGTTTCTGTAGAATGTTTTGTGTTAGCATCTAAATAATGTATATGCTCTAAAATTGCATTCCAAATATCTTTTTTTGACAAAAATAATTTTAAAACTTCTCCTATTGGGACTATTTGCATGGTACATGGTTGTTGTGCTGGAGTGCCAGGACGATGCCCCACAGTTATCTCAGATGGAGGAATGTAAGTACCCAGTTTTGTAAAGAATTGTAGACGTTTGTACTCTGAACTAAAAGGTGTCATACAGTTTTCAAGTAAAGATAAGGCTACATTAAGACTATGAGTCACATCATCACTTACATTTTCGTCTGATATTCCTTCATAAAATTTATGTTTTAAAACATCCGAGACATTCATCAGAAAAGTTTGCAATCCATCAACAACATGTTGTACAGTTGAACGTGGTATTGAAGGATTTTTGTATAAATTCGCAATGAAAAGCGAACTTGCATGACTAAGCACTCTATCACTATCAGTATTGTATGCAACATGATTTTCTACGTTAAAAGGCTCAGGTAAAACATCAGAACTCTTCAGAAAATCAGTAGATTCATTTTGTATGGGTTGATTTTTAAAATGATTTGAACTTACATGTCGTCTAAAAGACTTAAGATTACCAAATTGGCGATAACACCCAACTTCACCACAATTATAGCCTATGGATCGAACCGAGTAATGAATACAGTCTTTTTTTATATGACTAAGAAGCTCTTTGAAAATGGGGAACTGTTTTTTACACATATAGCAAGTTAGCATTATGGATGAAGTGATTTTACTTAATTTTATCTTTAAATCCTAAGTCCACTAGAACTTGTTTTAGTGACGCAGACTGACGATCGAATTGTGTATGTAAATCGTAAAATGCTACTTGCAGTAAAAGCCACACGTCATAGGATTCCTGCGGGTACTGCGCTCCCGTTGCGTGAAAGATTTTGAATGCTACGTCAACTGCCCTCGTCAAGGAGCGAAATTCGTACAAAATATCATCACACACTGCATATGCTTTCGTAATGTTGTCGATGTTGTCGCCGCAGTATATTACAAGCGGTTGAAATGTTACCCCGAGGTTTGAGAGTTTGTTGCGACGCTCAGCAAGCATAGGTCGGACTTCGGCGTCGGTGGAAGCGCTCATGATAAATCCATCCCTAAATTCAGCCCGAGAAGGCTTCCAAGCGCCTTTTCTTCGTACCGGTGGAATATTGATGATATAAGGAAGCAGAAGAAGGCATACATCTACTTCATTGTTTTCTGAAACAATACAATTTTCTTTATTAACTTGAAGAGTGCCGTAAACTAGACAACACAATATTTTCTATTGTTATGGATCTATACATACGAGTGGGAGGAGTCAGGGGAGGAATAGGGGGCAGTCAAGAGGAAGCCAGAGGAAGTCAGAGGAGTAAGGGGTGCACATAAGTTAAAATGATTCCGTAGATCTTACTTAATAAGTTATTTGCCTGACTCCCTTCTTGCCGCCCCATCCACTCATCCTTTTCCCTTTCCCTTCTCTCTTCCCTTCGACAGGATGAATATATATAAAAAAATTATATACAAACAAAAAATTCTTGCATAAAAATGACATCCTTATTGTTTCGTGTAACCCGCACTTAGCCGTTTTAGAAAACAAAGTATCTTAAATGTTATTCTGAAAAATTAGCTATAACCATACCGAATTTCCGCGAAATCCGTTCAGTATTTTCAGCGTGATACGTGTTCAAAGAGACAGACAGACAGACAGAAAAAATTCAAAAATAATTGTTTCCACTTCGGTATATTCCCAGTTGCCTCCACATGGATCGCTTCCAGATGGCAATCGGGAATTTAATTCCCAGTTGCCACCCGGTGGCAACTGGGAAGCTATTGCCCCCACTTCAATCACTGTACATTGCTGCGTGGATCGCCAACTATCTTCATTAAAAAATATCCCTGTCCAACTGTAATATTTACAAGTGAGGGGGAGGTGGGGAGAAGTAAGCGGGGATTGGGGAAATGAGGGGGAGGTGGGAGAAGTGCAGGGGGATGGGGAAAAGTGAGGGGGAGGTGGAGGGAAGCGGGAGAAGGGGCATCTGAGGGGGAGGTGGGGGACGTAAGAGGGAAGCGGGGGCAAGTGCGGGGCTTCCCCCTCACTTGCCACCCTCGCCCTTAATTGCTCCCTCCTCCCCTCACTCCCCCCCCGCATTTTCCCCTCTCTGCACTTGCCCCCACCCCCCCTTACATCCCTTCCATCTCTCCCTCACTTGCCCCCACATCTCCGCACTTGCCCCCGCTCCCCCTCACCTGATCCACCCCCTCTTCCCTCACTTTCCCCCACCCCTCGCACGTCCCCCCAAACCCCGCTTACTTCCCCCACCTCTCCCCTCACTTGCTCCCACCTCCCCCCATGAAGGGAGTTGGCGATCCACGCAGCAGTATACAGCAATTGAAGTGGGGTGGCAACTGGGAATTTAATTCCCGATTGCCACCTGGGGGCGATCCATGTGGGGGCTGGGAATATACCTCCACTTATATATCAATAAAGAACTCACACAAACAAAAATTTTCAAAAAATTGTCTACATACAGATTTAGTCCAGTTACAGTTTTATTATATGTATACATATATATATAGAGTATACTACATGTATACACATAAACGCAGAAAAGCTCTTAATTATACATTAATATATTAATATAAAAATAATATAATTATGTTTATTGAGTAGCTAGTTGCGCCCCGCCGTATTAACCGCGAATAAAAAGTATCCTATATAATGTTAATCCAGCATATAAGCCATCTACATTCTAAATTTCATCGAAATTGGTATAGTAGTTAATATTAGTAGGAAGGATAAATTACTGGTATGTTATATTAAGATACTTACGATCAATGGCATTTAAGTAGCTTTGAAATGTTTTTTTTATTGTATTGTCTGTAGTGGTGCTGGCTTTCGTTGTTGCTATTTTTAATAAAGTTTGGCATACACTGGACAAAGTCGTCATACCAGTTGTATTGTTAGGGTATAATGTTTCATAATCCTGTAGTAGAAGTGTAAATCCAGAAGGAGATTTCAATATTGGAAATCTGTTAAAATAGTCTGTTAATGTTCCTTTCTCATAATAAAGATATCGAAGACGTGCACAAGCTGTGCTGCTCCAATATTTTTCCACATGTTGCCATGGCCCTGGGTCTGGCGTCTCTAGTATTGCTAGATGCTCTTCACTCACTGTTGGGTCACCTAAAAAAATATTTTAATTAAATACTTATATGCTACAGGTATTCGTTTATGACATAAAGACATACTATAAAAATAGAAATTAAAGGCAACACAAGCAACAGGATACAAATTGATGGACAAATCATTGTTTATGGCAATGTATTTTTGGCTTAATTTAAGATTGAGAGAAGTGCAGCAAAAACGCTATGTTTCAAAAAGTAAATCATCATCCAGCCAGAAGTCCCGTGCTGGACATAGGGTCTCCCTAAATAAGAGAATGGAGTTAAATAATTTTAAACTAACCTTTTTCTAAAAGAGATATCTGAATTCCTGAAGCAGGCACAAACAGTTCAGAAGCAGAAGCTTCACTGCCAGATGATGTAACACGAGATCGTGAAACTGAACGAGACCTAGTTGGTGGAGGTAATATCCCCAAGTTCCTCAAATGCTTCTTTCTTGTGGTATATGTATTAAAAAGGATGCCCGATGCATTCCTTTTTGCTTGGTATCTTGTCTGAGCTAAATATGGTGCATAGTAAATCGCTGGTGACTCTCGAGGGAATACCTCATGAATTTCATGAGCCAGTTTTAATAAATCGGGTCCTTGCAGCCCCTTACTGGGTTCATTTTCTAAAATATCTTTTAGTATGACATTGGATAATTGCTTACGCAAATCTGTATTTAGTAATCCATTACTATTTTTGCCTTTTGAAAGGATTGCCCGGCCTTCGGCATATTTATTTAAAATTTGTAGGACCTACAAATAAAATAAAATATAAATATTAAAATTATTTATAAAACAAATATGTATGTGCTCCATGTCAAATATAGCAAGTGTATTATAATAAATGAGTATTAAAAAAGTTCTCAGTGCCACTGGTGCAAGCAATCCGGCACAATGCAGAATAGAAAACTCCAATCTGGGGTTTTGATTACACTTGTAAAGAAGAAGCCACAAGAAACTTACATATTTTTTGTGTATTTTCTTAAGTTATGATTTACAATCATCATCATCATCATCATCAACAGCCTGAAGACATCCACTGCTGAACATAGGCCTCCCCCAGAGCACGCCACCTTGAGCGGCTGCTCGCCTCCTGCATCCATCGGCTCCCCGCGGCTTTCACCAGGTCGTCGGTCCACCGAGTGGGGGGCCGGCCTACGCTGCGTCTTCCGGTTCGTGGTCGCCACTCGAGAACCTTTCTTCCCCATCGGTTGTCAGTTCTACGAGCGATGTGGCCTGCCCATTGCCACTTCAACTTACTAACTCTAAGAGCTATATCGGTCACTTTAGTTCTCTTGCGGATCTCCTCGTTCCGGAGCTTATCTCGCAGGGAAACACCGAGCATAGCTCGCTCCATAGCTCGCTGCGCGACTTTGAGCTTACTAATGAGGCCAACAGTAAGAGACCATGTCTCAGTTCCATAAGTCATCACTGGCAACACACACTGATTGAAAACTTTCGTTTTCAGGCTCTGCGGTATTTTGGACGAAAAGATAGGACGAAGCTTCCCGAACGCTGCCCAGCCGAGTTGGATTCTTCGCGCCACCTCTTTGTCGAAGTTGGACCTACCTAATTGGACAATCTGTCCTAAGTAGACATACTTGTCGACAACTTCGAGAGTATCGTTCCCAACAATTACCGGTATAGGTGGAACATGAGCATTAGACATGATCTTTGTCTTGTCCATATTCATCTTAAGACCAACCTGCTGGGAGACTCTACTGAGGTCGTTGAGCATGGTGCTAAGGTCCTCGAGCGATTCCGCCATTATGACTATATCATCGGCAAAACGAAGGTTAGTGATGTACTCGCCATTTATGTTGATGCCAGATCTTTTCCACTCCAAGAGCTTGAAAACATCCTCCAATGCGTTTGTGAACAGTTTCGGAGAAATAACGTCTCCCTGTCTCACGCCTCTTTGCAATGGAATTTGTTCCGTACTCTGGTCCTGTAGTCGGACTGACATAGTGGCCTTACTGTACAAACACTTCAAAACTTCGATATACCTATAGTCAATTTGGCATCGCTGCAAGGACTGCAGCACCGCCCAAGTCTCGATTGAATCGAAGGCTTTCAAACGCTAGGCATAACGGCCGATTATACTCTTCGGTCTTCTGTATAATCTGGCGCAGCGTATGGATGTGGTCTATGGTGCTAAAGCCTTTTCGGAAACCGGCTTGTTCGGGAGGCTGGAATTCATCAAACCTGCGTGCGAGACGATTCGTAATGACTCTCGAAAACAGCTTATACACATGACTCAAGAGCGAGATGGGCCTATAGTTCTTCAATAAGGTGTTATCGCCTTTTTTGAAGAAGAGCACCACCACGCTCTTGTGCCATGCCTCTGGCGTTATACCTTCAAGGATGACAGAATTAAATAACTTCTGGAGGACTAAAAGTACCGGTCTACCACCCGCTCTCAGAAGTTCGGTCGTAATTCCATCTTCACCTGGTGCCTTGTTGTTTTTAAGCTGTTTGAGGGCCATTCTAATCTCGTACAGGCTGACGTCCGGGATATCTTCGGTATAGTGTCGGACTAACTTGGCTCTGATGTCCTGAGCTGTGTTAGTAGCGGGCTTACGTGTCGAGGTGTATAACTGTCCATAGAAGTTCTCGATCTCTCTCAGAATCTCAGGCTTGGATGAAATGACGCTACCATTTTCGGTCTTCAGTTTTGTCATTTGGTGTTGCCCAATAGACGAATCCTTTGCGAACACTTTAGAGCCTTGGTTCCGCTCAATTGCGGCCTCAATACGTGAAGTACTAAGAGCACGCAAGTCGTGTCGCAAGGAACTCCAGATTCGTCTATTGAGTTCACCGTAGGCTGACATATCAACTGAAGACTGCAGCTTCATTTCGCTCCGGTCGGCCATTAGCTCAAGAGTTTTTCTGAGAGCTTTTGAGTCTTCTTTCGGCGTTGGGTCTTAAAGAATTTCGATCCAACAGCTTGGACAGTTTCCACCAACCCGTCGTTTAGCTCGTCCACTGTGTTACAGTCGGCTAGGCACTGGAAGCGATTTTGGAGTTCCAGCTGAAAGCCTTCGGGGTTTTGGATTTGGACAGGATTTGGACGGAGCGTAGACTTCACCAGACGTGACCTTTCGAGCTTAACATTGATATTCAATGTGCCTCTAACAATACGGTGATCGCTACCGGTTTTCACCTTGCTGATCACAGAGATATCATCGAATATGTGCTTCTTGGTCGTCATGATGAAGTCTATCTCATTTTTAGTGGAACCGTCGGGACTTATCCACGTCCACTTCCTGGATGGCCGCTTCTCGTAGAAGGAGTTCATCATAAAGAGTCCCTCCTTCTCCATGAAGTCAGCCAGCCTCTGTCCTCGAGGGTTCCGCTGCCCGTATCCAAATGGCCCCACTCTCAGCTCATCGCTATTCCTTGTGCCCAACTTCGCATTGAAGTCTCCCATCACAACGGTGAAGTATGTTTCGCCCTATCATAGATTATTTTAAATAATGAACACTGTTAAACATCTACTGATTTATTATTTAATTATAAGTATTAAGTAAGTACCTATTTATGTAGAATTTTTAAATATGAATCTACAGGTGAAAGGTTTCCAACTCGCTGCCCCAGTGCTTGAATGGCCAATCAACCAATTCTGTCAAAAACTACTTTTTGTTTTATAATGAAGAAAAGAGAACTATGTGCTGTAGAAAACATATTATTTTATTTTAAATGCAACTTGATCTATTTGCAAAAATAAAATTTATATATTAAATTTGTATTTCTGTTAATAACAATAACAAACATAAAAAACCGCTCCTGTAAAATTTGGTTAATGGTTGGTTGGCCATTCAAGCACTAAGGCGGTGAACTGGTACAACAAATGAAGTTGCAGGCAAGTCAGGGTCGCCATGGTAGCATGGATTGAGATGTTGGTTGCAAGTCACCGTAATGCTGTGTTTACATGATCAGAGTATTATCTAACTGAACACACTTCTATAGTAGTAAGGTCTCATAAAAGTTGAGCTTAGTCCAAGCTTAATCTGATTGGACACAGATGTCTCAGTACAGTTAGAATGCCAGTTGCCATGATAGGCAAAAGCAGCATCCAATTAGTACACTCGGTTAAAGCTTACTCGGACCATGTCAACACAGCCTAGATACAAAAAAAATACATGCAAAGCAATTTGACAGTGGCTTTACCGTCGGAGATGCTAACAATCTTGCGTCCGAATCAGCACTTGACAACTCTTTCTTCCAAATTTCCAAGTTTGACTTGAATCTTAACCTATCCCCAATAGGATTGATAAGAGAAGTAATTTCGTTGTCACCAAGAAGTTGCAATGTCGTCACATCAATTCTTGCATCTATCCAAAACCGAGGCCACCACAAAACACATAACTTAGGGTTAGAAAACACATTGGAACAGACACACATGATTGGATTAGTGAGAAAACCGAAATGCAGCATGCAATTACTACGAACCAAACATGCATTGCGAGAGAAAATTCACTAAATTAAAACATGTTCTAACCTGCGAATGTGTTCACATACTCTATTAGACTCCATTTGCACAAGAGATCAGAAGTATATTGGTCCATTGGTCGTCCTTCGTTTGTCAACAGGTCTGTAATGTTCTGAAGCACTTTTGTAATATAACTACTTACTATACCATAAAAGGAACTGCCAGAAACTGCAGGCCGGGCGCAGAAATGAAAAATAGTTAGAAGTATTCAATTTTATAATTTTAACCGAGCTTATACGTGAGCTTGTCATTAGGGGGGGGGGGGGGGTTTGCCATAATCACCACGCTTGGCAGGCGGCTTGGTGATCGCAGTAGGTGAAGATTGATTGCCACCAAGACCGAGGGGAACGCTGCGACCCATTCCCTGGATATTCCCTTAGCCGCCTTCTACGGCACCCACGGGAAGAGATGGGGTGGTCCTATTCGTAACCGGGACCACACGGGACAATATATGATGGGATATGTCTACCTAGGACAGATTGTCCAATTAGGTAGGTCCAACTTCGACAAAGAGGTGGCGCGAAGAATCCAACTCAGCTGGGCAGCGTTCGGGAAGCTTCGTCCTATCTTTTCGTCCAAAATACCGCAGAGCCTGAAAACGAAAGTTTTCATTCAGTGTGTGTTGCCAGTGATGACTTATGGAACTGAGACATGGTCTCTTACTGTTGGCCTCATTAGTAAGCTCAAAGTCGCGCAGCGAGCTATGGAGCGAGCTATGCTCGGTGTTTCCCTGCGAGATAAGCTCCGGAACGAGGAGATCCGCAGGAGAACTAAAGTGACCGATATAGCTCTTAGAGTTAGTAAGTTGAAGTGGCAATGGGCAGGCCACATCGCTCGTAGAACTGACAACCGATGGGGAAGAAAGGTTCTCGAGTGGCGACCACGAACCGGAAGACGCAGCGTAGGCCGGCCCCCCACTCGGTGGACCGACGACCTGGTGAAAGCCGCGGGGAGCCGATGGATGCAGGAGGCGAGCAGCCGCTCAAGGTGGCGTGCTCTGGGGGAGGCCTATGTTCAGCAGTGGACGTCTTCAGGCTGTTGATGATGATGATTATACGTGAGCAATCGGGCGCAGGTGCCGGGCGGGAAAGAAATGTTGCTATACTCAGTTTTATTTTTTCTACTCTCAAAATATTATTTAAAAAAGTAACAAATGCTGCCTGGTCGCGGCCGTCGCGGTCGTCGTCAGTCAGTCTTAACTGATAATATAGATTTTGTATAAACTTTTATGCGGTCACTACACTGCTGGGAAAGTTGGACGAAGTTAAGAAATACGATAGTGTGGAAGGGTACTTCGTGTTACCTCGCCTCGCTTCGGCCTACTTCCAAAAGTTCCGACACCCTCCACACTATTCGTGATGTAGGACGAAGTCAAGCGAATGCAGTGTGGAGGGGTATTTCGTGCAACCTCGCCTCGCCTCAGCCGCAAGTTGTCGGTATTTGCCCTAGAGATGGTGTGTATTTACGTTACCAGGTTTTGATACCAGGTATTTCCTTCTTGCAAGTATACGACTTTTACACTTCTACTATTTGACTCGGGCAAATTTTGCCCGAGCCAAAGGGCTCGAAGTGCCCTGAAATTGTGCTCGGAGCGTCTCAATACAATACTCGGCTCACTTCACTTTAGTTCGCGTCCAGACAAATACGCACGTATTTATAATACGCGAGAGTGTACCTACATTGCAACGGTGGCACCAGGCGACGAGCGTTTTGCAATCTTGCACGAAGGGCGTGGTCACGTATAACGCGATTCAGTAAAAAAAAGAACTGAAAAGATTAGACATTCCTATTGCTGTCGCACTCCCTCTGCACTTAAACACAATAGTGCAAGAGGGCAAACAATGGTTTATTGTTTTCGTCAGAATTAATTCTTCAATGACACGTGTTATACTTCGACCTCGGTCAACTTCATGAAGTTGCCTTTCCCAGCAGTGTAGTGGCCGTTTTAGATTGGCAGTGTAGCAATGAGGACGAGAATAAGAACCATATATTTTAGACTTAGGATGTACAAGACCTTGAATGCGCCATCTTGGATTTTTGTGACTACCATCCGAAAGCCCTGTCGTAGTAAATTTAAAAGATTTTAAGTGGGAAGTGAAACTACTACGAAACTCGTGGTAGATAAAGAATATTTTTGTGAGTTGTCCGGTTGGCCAAGGGATGGAATGCTTTTCCAGCAACAGTGTTTCCTCCTGGGTATAACCTGGTATTTTTAAGTCATGAGTGAATGGGCATCTCATGGGCAAACGTGCTCGACCTTAGACAACTTTATCACTTAGCTTTATAACTAGCGTGAAAAAAAAACCATCGGAGTTCAGCCGAGGCGAGGCGAGGCCTGAGGTTGCACGAAGCGCAGTGAAGTGCCCTTTGTATTCGCTTGACTTCGGCCTACTTCACGAATAGTGTGGAGGGTGTCGGAATTGTCGAAAGTCAGCTGAGGCAAGGCGACGTTGCATGAAGTACCCTTCCACACTATCGTATTCGCTTAACTTCGTCCAACTTCACAAATAGTGTGGAGGATACTTACGAAGTTCGATTGATTGTTATTTTGTAATAGGACAAACCCACCGCCAAAATCTACTACTGGTGGATAATATCTTTACATGGCAGCACTCAATTTGCATTCATTCCACCCGCTCATTCCTTTTCACGTAAAAAACCGTTAAAAATGTCTTTTTGTCGTGCCTATCACGACAGTTTATCATGAACTCATAATAAACTATTCTTGTTTCCCGACTAGTTTTTATTTCAGTATCTGATAAATAAAATTACATCATGATGAAATCTTCGTAAAATTCAAAAAATAATTATGATTGTTCTAACATCTTTTTGTGATTTCTCGACGAGGCTTCATGAAATCATGATATTTTTTAATCGTTTTAATGTCATTTTCTAGGTAGTAAATAATGTTTTTTTGTCATGCTCAGTCTTGATATTTTCTATTAATTTACGGATTCATTCAATGTATATATTTATAAATTGTCGTGCTTACAAGTCTGTCAGGACGAACTTTCAAATTGACATGAATTTTTCGTTAAAACACCAAGTTATTACCGAGAATTCAGTATTATGTAACTTAAGTTTTAAATGATAAACAATGATGAAAACCAATCATTAAATTCCCTTTAACTAGTAGTGGTGAAACGTAAATTTGATTTTACTGACTAATATTATATCATGCTCATGATAATATTGCAGGCGTCGGAATAAAATATTATTATTCATGTTAACATTTAATGAAGTACCGAAGTCATTTTTCTCAGTGTAGGGTTGTTCGTGTTTGTTTATAGATCAATTTAGTGGAATTCAGAGTTGGGTTCGTTTGATTGATTTTTCAATAAGAGTTTTACCTTTTATTCTATAAAATCATTTAAAGTACTATTGATAAGAAATTGTCCTTCGTGTCTTGGGTCAAGCACAGCAGTACCTGTTAGTGATCTCCTTACCAAACGGATAGGGGTAGCTAATTTAAAGATTCGAATGAGAATATCTTGTTGTTAGGAAATAGCATTAATAATCTATTATATTACTTGCAGCAAACATATTCTTATCATATTTCGTAATAATGAAATATAATACCTAAATTATATAAACGGGTTTTAGATTACTTTTCAATACAAGTTCTGGAAAATAGAGACAACCTGAATATCACTAACAGATCATTGAATTCGAATAAATATTTATAGTTAAAATTAATACTACTGTTTATCCACTGCATGCTGTTGATATAGAATCTACGATAATATTGATAATCTTTAGACGGAAGCTAGGAGATTTAAAAGTTTGAGCTATTTTTAGAGTCTGTCATATACTGAATGTAGTACGTATTAGATAGACTCACAATTAACTAAGGTCTATTTTGTTAGGATTTGGAAAAAATAATGTCCTCTTGTCCCTTGCATCTTTTTGGAGTCCAAACTAGATAAGGAGATAAGAATAGGTAGGTGGGGTACCTGACGTACTGACTTGGGATAAATAGAACAAAATTTAGTAAAATCAAATTTCCCCTAGTGTGGGAGAATTTCACACACGGTACCTCCGTGTGGGAAATTTCAAGCACTAAATAGTGGAGGGTTACCCAGCCTGGAGTCGAGACCCACAGCATTGGAGCGGAGGTGGGGCTCCTATGCCAGAGTTATGATAAACAAATAGAGTTTACTATGACTTTGCTATATAACAAACTCAAACTCAGTTAGCAATACATTTACTTACGTTTTACCTACGCTTTATTTACGTTTTATGTTCATTTCATATTACGGTCATCGTGATGAATTAATTTACTTTCAGTTTTGTCTATGACTAGGAACTATAATGTTCTATTTTTTGCAGGAAAAGATTATTCATTCCTACAATTGAAACCTTTTCGAAAATATAGTAGGAAATATATTGATTGATGCATAATATGATTTTATGTGGAAATTTCAGTTCGGTTACTCAGAGTACAGGAATAGTGTTCATCAGGGGATTAAATTGCAGTTATTTGTAGGACGATAGAATATTCAGTAATTCGGTGATTTAATAAAAATAATTAAAGTTAATATAATTAAAGGGTAAATATACACGGTCATTACAGTACCCATTGTTAATTGTTGGAATCCGTCTCACCAAATAGCAAATTGTTTCATTATTTTGTCCATGTAGAAGTATAGGTAATCTATATGCAAATTTTAAAACCTTCCGCGTTGATTTTTTTTTTCTTATGTACTGTTTAATACTTTCAGGTCTGGTTGGTCTCTGAATCCCTTCTGGTATGAAGAGGTGTCTCAGATGAAGAGCGTGCCGAGCCGGGGACTACAACACTACTTCCTACTCCGCCACCTGATGCTGCTGCTCCTGTTGCCCCAGTGAAAAAGGTCACTGGACAAGAAAAAGGACGGCGCCAGCACGTCGCAAAAGCGGGCAAGCGGCGCGGGATCGGCTGCAGCAGCGAAAAAAAGAAGCTACCGCCGCCGGCCCCGAAAGGCCTATTTGGCTTCGACGCAGAGGACCTCGAAATACCCCTGCGGCAGTCATTCGGTTGCACATCAGGTAGGTTTTTACTAACATATTTTAATTGTATTATATACCTATAAAAGATATGTGAACTGGTTTTGTAGATTTCATACTATGTAACAATTAAAAGCTATACAGTCATTACAATTGAGTTGTGCCTAAGTTAAACTGATTTTGAGTGACAAGATAAAATTATTCATTGATGTAATATTTAAATAACCATAGAAATCGTAATGATAATTACGATTTTTATGTTTAGAACTGATTATTGTTTACTGTTATGTAATAGGTTAGGCACATTGTCAGATAAGCTGTTCACTAATAACGTGTTTCACGTGTAGCGATTATTTACATAGGTATTCAATGTTACACGTTTTTATTTTTCAGGGTCAAGACGAAAGTGCCACTCTGAAAGCAGCGCGGGCGGCTACATTGCGAAGCTTCTTCTCCCAGCGAGCGACGTCGGGATACACCACGCAACGTGATTTCGCCCGCGTCGGAGAGTACCTACTACGTAGAATTACGAGTGTACAACTCTCAGGAAATCGAACAAGAGCCAAGCTACGAACGCTGGTAACGCGCGCTCGTCACGTTAAAACTGTGCATTGATACCGATACGGCTGTGTGGCGTGCTGTAAATAATTTAGTGCAAGTAGGCAGGCAGGATTTAAGTCAATACAGCCAATAATGTATCCTAATACAAAGCGCCAGTGAATTTGTATGCAATGGTATGGATAAAGTTCATGTAATCCTATTCAGATCCTTTTAATAATAATAATAATAATAATTCATTTATTTATTAGACCAACTAGGGTCATAATCACACATTAAATAAAAATAAAACATTAGATACAATTTAATAAATAGGTAGTTAAAATAAAACCTACAAAAACTTAAATTTTACTTTTATTTTATAGTTGTAATCTTAGTATACTTATTTACCCGCATTTATTATTAGCCCGATTTCACCAACGTTTATTCCAAGTATACGGCTATTCCTTATTCCTGGATACAGCTAATTGACAAATAAAATTACACAAAAAAGACGCCATTTTGATTGTATCCAAGGAATAAGTCTTATTCCTTCACAAAATTGGTGATATAAGGGCTATATTCGCGTAACTCGGTTGTTCTCGGAAAGTTATACCTGGAATAAAATTTATTCTAGTTTGGTGAAATTGGGCCTTAATGGTTTAAGTAAAGATTAAAGATTATTCATTTTTAATGATCAAATAGTTGTTTTTTATTTACAGCTGCCAGTGATAAGAACTTCAAAACTTTACACTTTCTGGTGTTAAGAAGGCTTTGTTATTGATATTTGTTATTTTGTTTAAGTGATTGTGATTAATTGTGTTGTTTGTTTAAGTGACAAATGATAGTGTTAGTGTGAGTGTTAAAATAGTGAAAATTTTAACTTATGGTCTTATGAAATATTGAACTTCTGAAATTTTGAATCACAGATATATTGCAATATGTAGAGGTACTGCCTTATACCCCAAGGAGTACCTTATTAAATAAAACGAAAGTTATTCATACATATTGAAACTGATCTAATCGAATCTTCTAGACTATTCAGTATATGAATCGAATGAATAATATTATAATAGAATGTACGTCCTGGTAAATGCTTGATCAAGGTGTCCATAATGATGATGTCAGTCTCAAAAGAATAATCGTTTTGCATTGACGAGCATATGATGATTATCAGCCCTTTGCTGTTACTTTCTTTATCTCCAATGCCGGAGATCACACCGTGACACTGGTTGCGTGGTAACTCTAAAATCTGTGCAGCCTTTTCGGTAATCAATGATGTTTGTGATCCTTGATTCATTAAGTGCGATCATATCGGTTTTTAATCTATAGTAGTTTTGGATAGGTTATGTTTGTTTGTCTGTTAATCTAGTCAATATAAATAACATTTGTTGTTATTTATAAAACTCCTATAATAGGTAATATAATTAACTACAGGCTACGGAAATAGTTTCAGGGAACATTTCAGAATTAAGTTTTATAACATGCTTACAAATTATTTTAGACATTTCAATAGTTAATTAGACGTTCAGGAGGGTTTCATCTAGGCTAGCAAACTCCATCTTAGGTTACATCAATTAGTTAACATCACTCGAGGTAAACCTAGCGGTTAAATGAAAGCTAGGAAAAGGTAGATATAACATTATTTGTAAATATTACATATTCCACATACATGCAGATTAACTATAGGCTCTTTAGTTGCAATAAAGAGGCTTACTCGTCTGCTTCGCCTGTTAGGTAAAATAGATGTAATCGGGAATACTTATTAGAATAAGTCAATATATTCAATAGTATCAGTTACATAACTTAAATATGCTAATCAGCGTTGCCAGATGCACCGCTTTTCCGCTTTTTCCCCGCCATTTTGACATAGGATCCGCGTTCCGCTTTAGACATGCGCGGTTCCGCTTTTTTAGAATCTGCATAAAAACCCGTTTTTTTACTCATGGTGGCGGTTAGTCATCAAACCCGACAAGGATAAAAAGCTGCGATCCCCGATGATAAGTTTAATGATCGGGCGACTAGCTGGCAAATATAGAAAAATTTGCGCTCGCTACGCTCGCGCATTTAATATCCTTACTGTAGGTATTTTGTTTTGTAGGAAGCGCTTTTGTACTGGCTGACATGTAATTCAACAATTTGAAATCACCTACTTATCATTGGTTTAGCGACAAATGGCAATAAACAGTTTTCTTCTTAGTTTTTCAGTCTATTGCCATGTGTCGCTAAACCAATGATTTGTAGGTGATACTTTTAATTGTAATTTATTGATACACTATTATTTGCGCAAAACTAGTTTTCATGTAATCACGTTGAGTAATTAAGCTATTATTGGCAAAAGAATGCAAGAATATTTGAATTTGCCGCGCGAGTGTGACGTTCCCCCTTAAGGAGAACCGTCGCTCCACGCCCATTCAACTGCGTACAACGTAACGCTAGATGTAGCGCCATTGTGTTTTTGATGTGGTGTGACATTTCGGTTTGCTGTGATTGGCTCGATGGCCACATGGCCAGCCATATTGGCTTTGCTGTCTGTCATTACGTGTTATTTATTTTCATTTTCATAACCTCTCCATCCATTTTATGTTATTTATTTACAGTTTTACAGTTATTTATTTGCAAAATGTGTTGTGAGAGCTGCGTGTACAACAGTTCATAACGGGACGCTATTTTACGCCATTTTCCGTGCACTGAGAAAGGATTTATTGTGGAAGTGATGATCTGAACGAGAAAATTAAACCAGAGCAGCTTTTGAAGTTTTTGTTTCTCAATAACACTGAGAACGGTTCTTAACGTATATTATCACGTCGCCTAGGTAAGGATGCAGGTAAGTCTTGTAATATTACCAGAGAATTTATAGTGTTTCCTCGTCTATCATGGTCGTAATAATGTTATCATCATTTTTTTTGCCAACCCACCATAATCTCTTCAATAGATACATCAAGCTCGAAGCCACTGCCAGTAGTTACTGTTTGTATCTGATACTATAATTCACAAGATATACCCAACAAGGCTTAAAAGTTGGCTGTTATAGAATTGGTGTGCACATGCCTCATGAATACACCCATGCTATGTTGATGCATATTATTTAATTGATAAATTTTAGAAAACATGGATCCGTATACTTACCATTGATGACCCCATATATAATATTATGCCGCATAGACATTACATAAAGCTGATATAGTGATGATGCTGCACAACATATAGCCAAAGACTTAAGCATGTCCTGAAAGGATACAGTGTATAAACCCTTACTTAATAATTATAATCAATCACATAATAATTTATGATTTACACCTGATTTCAGATGGAACAGTTACAAATAAGCGGAGTCAGGCCTAGACTTCTACACAAATTAAATGACAAATACATTGTCATCCTTGGAAAGATAATAAAATTAAGGTAAGTTTCACAGCATTTTGCAATACAAATTAGGTTTATTGTGAGGCAAATATTTGAATCATCGTGGGATTTAAACATGCATCTATCCGTCCCAAAATCCTAAGCGAGAACATGCTTTTCTTAAGCTATAGTAATAAGTAAATAAGATCACTTTCAATTACACAAACAAACGCCTTGACCATGTAGCCCTGGTTTACGAATAGGACTACCCCATCTCTTCTCGTAGGTGACATAAGACCCAGCAAAGGAAATATCCAGGGCAGCAGCATTTTCCTTGGTTCTTTAAAATCTTATGCGATCACAAAGCCACCTACCAAGCGTGGTGATTATTGGCAAATCCCCCTACCTATGATAAGCGTCCGGAGTGGCGTTTCATGGAGGAGGCCTGTGTTCAGCACTAGATGTCTTCCGGCTGATGATGTATGAATCATACATAATGAATTCATATGGTATGATGTACATAAGCAGACAATTTTATTTAAATACCCACTTGTAAAGATTATACCTTCTTTTATAATTATTGTGTTTGTTATATTTCAGGTGAAAAATTGTGTGAAAGTACTTAGCACATACCTGCAGTCATCATCATCATTAACAGCCTGAAGACGTCCACTGCTGAACATAGGCCTCCCCCAGAGCACGCCACCTTGAGCGGCTGCTCGCCTCCCGCATCCATCGGCTCCCCGCGGCTTTCACCAGGTCGTCGGTCCACCGAGTGGGGGGCCGGCCCACGCTGCGTCTTCCGGTTCGTGGTCGCCACTCGAGAACCTTTCTTCCCCATCGTCATACCTGCAGTGGTGCAGTATAATAGACAAAAGGCACGGATAATATTCGACTAAGGAGTTTTATATTGCCTGCGATGCAACAGCACAGCTTTGGACAAAATACAAAAGGTGGCATTGAATTTATGGTATATAATAATAGCTACCTATTTAATATCACATTAAAGATTATTTAAAATATATCAAATGGTCAAATGAATATTGTAATAATTTAAAATATGATAGATTACTGTTATTAAAAATTGTTACAAAATAATTCATAATTCATAATAATTCATTTATTCTGCGGAATGTACAGTCGACAGGTCTTATATATAAAATGGTCTTAAAGTTAGGGTACATTTACCCGGTAAGGATGTTGCAGGCTTAGGTTAGGTTAGTGTTATTGGAAGTACAATTAGCAATTCTCAAATTTGGTTAGTATTACACATTACATATACATTTTAAGACAGAGTGCAGAGAATACAGATTTTAAATGTCAGTGTACAGATGTTAATTGTTGTTAATCAACAAAACATTATACTACATAGATACTATTTATATAATCATTTAAATGCTGATTTACGTCATCATGAGCCTTGTTTAACAAAAATTGTTTAAGTTTTAGTTTAAAGTTATTTGTAGATTTCAACATTCCGATTTTTGGCATATTTTATTGTTGTAAAATAATAAAAGAAATGTTTTAATAACTAATTTATAGTTTTATTTCTAATTAATTATAATTAGGAAAATGAAAAATAGGTTATAGGCTATAGGTATATATACCTATATATTGTGGCACACCGGCTAAATACATTACACTCCATAGGCCACATGGGCAAAAAACAGAAATGTCACACTTTATTAAAAACCACAGCCTAAGCTGTATGTATGGGAGACGGTCGTCTGATACGTAGTATCCCTTAGTAGTCTGTGCGTCGCTCTAACTGGGCGGATTTGCGTCACCCTATCTCGCCCCCCAGCCTCTGTCGAATTTTCTCGAAAAGTCCTTGCCTGCGTCCCTGACCACAAAAGTCACCACTCCGCATATCGCCAAAAGCGAAAGTCGAGCTGCTGAGTCAAGGACTAGATCTTCCCACAAGAGCCTTCACGACAGTGGTGGTTATTTAACAATGTTTCTCGTGTTCTTTGCGTAAAATAAATTATTTATTTATGTGCATTTTAGCTATGCAAATAAACAGAAAATTAGTGAAAATCCTTTTGTTTGTAGGTTTTTCTTTGTTTAGGGTCACCCCGCGATCACGTCATATGTCAACTTCAATTTGACGTCTTGTCAGCCGACAGTGACAGTGACGTATCGGTGTGGATTAAAAAGTTATGGTCGTTGGTTTTTTCTCTAAATTGGCTCCTGTGAGATGGAGATTATTATAGAGATTTAGCCAACCCATAAAGAAAAACGATTGACTGTGATTGTGATCCAACCACAATAATTAAATTTATACAGAAGCGAAAAACAAGCCGTTACATGACAAAGCCGAACGGTGAGAATTTAGGGTGCCATATGCACAACCGTTATTAAATTGTGTCGTTAAGAATTTAAGTATAGATATTTTCGATGGTTCGAACACATCCACGCTGTTAACAATACAAAACTGCCACCAAAGCTTTAAGGAAGTACTATATTGCTTTACGGTGTCTGAAAGCGAAGCTAACATCAGCGTCGTTGATTTTGTGCAGGCGCCACGTCGGATGAAAGACTGCCGCAGAGCCTCGCGACACCCAGGGTATAAGGTTCTTGTGTAAGGGATGATGATCCCTGAAATGAGATTGAAGAAGATACTTATTTGGGTTTAGGTATAGCACATCTGAAATCAATAAGCTCTGCAACAGCGGGAACCAGCGTTGCGACGGCCAAAAGGGGTAAGCCAGGATACCGTCAGCTTTATCTTTATCATCAATAATTTTTCTGAGGCATTTTAATATTAATAATAATGCGTCTACGGCCTCCGAGTCAGGGTCTTGTTTCCATGAAACGAATCTAGCACACTTCGCGTTGTCTCTGGAGGCAAACAAATCGATTTCAGGCTGCCCAAAATGTTTAATAATGTTTTGAAATGCGCTATCAGAAAGAGTCCATTCGGTATCCGGATTGACTATCCTTGATGCAGCGTCAGCGCGGTTTTCTTTAGTATTCACATAAGATGCGAATATCCAAAGATCGCGCTGTTCGCACCACTGCCACAGGGTCCTAGCTAAGTCATTTAGGTGGGGGTATTATATACCTCCCATACGGTTAACGTAACTAATCGCGGTTGTGTTATCGATGCGAAGCAATATTGCGCAGTTGGTTACGTCGCTTGCAAATGACTTAAGCCCTAGAAAAACGGCCATTAATTCCAAATAATTTATATGGTTAGTTCTTTCTGAGTCTTTCCATTTCCCGTAACTCTTATTATCATTGCAGACGGCGCCCCAACCAGACCTGGATACATCGGAATATATCGTAAGATCAAAATTTGGTGGTGTCATAAAATTCGATGTAGTCTCAATATTTGAAGACCACCAACGCAAGTCATTTAATATTATTTTAGGTAAATTAATTCTGGCTTCGTAGTCATTATGTCTGAGTAGAGCAACGTACTTCTGTCGCTCTAGAACCTTGGTATATAGCCATCCATAATTAGCTGCTGGGCAAGCGGCAATCAAGACGCCGATGAGTTGAGCAAATTCGCGAATAGAGCATGATGGTAGATTTATAAATCTGGTAACTAACTCTGCAATTTTACTTCGCTTATCTAACGGGAGATGCAAGCATGAGTCTCTAGTATTGTAGTTAAATCCTAAGAATTTACCAAGTAGACGTGGTTGTAAGTTACTTTTGTCATTATTGACGATAAACCCTAAGCAGTTAAGTAGTCTTAACGTTGCATTGACATTATTAACACATTGCTCATAAGAATCGCCTATGCACAATACGTCATCTAAGTAAAAAACAGATTTGTAGCCGCGGTACCTTAGATAAGTTATCACTTCCCTCATAACCTTGGTAAAGACTCTTGGAGCAGAGGATAAACCGAACGGCATGCCGCAAAATTGGTAAGTAACTACTTGGTTTGCATCATTATGTTGAAACTGAAATCTCAAATACCTTCGATATGAAACGTTAACGGGTATAAGAAAAAAAGCGTCTTTTAAGTCGATTGTTGCTAGATACCCCCCGCGCGGTATTAATTTGCATGCCGTACGATAATCCTCCATTTTAAAATGCTCTTTATGGATTAACTTATTTAAGGGTTTTAGGTTTAATATGAAACGCTTACCGCCGCTAGGTTTAGGAGTGAGAAAAATTTTAGAAATAAATTGGTCATGTGAAACATTACATTCTGAAATAGCTCCTAATTTTTTCAATTCATAATGGCTTCTAGCATATCAACTTTTTCAGAAGTTGAAAAGTTATTTTGCGGTATATTAGTCTGATAAACGTTTGTTTTAAAAGGTATAGAATAACCGTACTTGATCCAGTCTAGTACGACTTTATTGCTCGTGACCTTCAACCAGCAATCGTAAAAATGTGTAAGTCTGCCCGCATGTACCTGTATTAGTGCTGCGTCTGCGATGAGGCACGCGGTTTGTCCGGAATCGCAGCTCGCTGCGGTTGCTGCGCTGGATTGGCGTACGGGCGACGCACTGCTGCCGCCGTCTGTGGCTTCCTGTAGCCTCCTCGCCCCCCCCCCCTGTTCGCTGGTGGATACCGGGGGGGCGCTGACCAGTTTCCCTGAAACGGCATGGGTCGGTTACTAGACTGGGGAGTCGCAGGTTTCTGGGTCTTAACTGCTGGCTTCTTTATTTGCTGTCCTTGCTTTTCTTTGGCCTTGGCGGCCTTAATTTTTATTTTAAGTGTTTCATCTCTTTCGGATTCGTTTATCATGTGTAGGAAAGTCTTGTCTAGGCTGGGCGTGATAAGCTTTATACGATTCTTTGTCGCTATGTTATGTGAATCGCAGAGTAACCGGCAACCATTGCTGAGATGTCTCATAGCTTGGGCCTTATTGTCGCTTTTCAAAAGAATATCTATACCCCTATTTACTGCGGTTATTCCTAAACCCAGCTGTTGTTGAGTGGCGCAGAGTGTTTTATCACGGTTACGCACCATATCCGGCACAGCGGCAGAAATCTCGGCGTTCAGCCTTGGTGCTTGAAGAAGTTTACAATTGTCTGGGATTAAATAATCTTTAAGCATCGCGTCCTTACTTTCTTTCGGCATTCCTTTCTAGTGGAAGCCACAATTTCGACAAGTTGTCATGAATTTTATCTCCGTAGTCCGGGGCGTCGGACATGGACTCACCAAGGGCGGATAACAGCTCGGGATCTAATTCATTGTCTTCGTTGGCCGTGGCCTCATGTTGAATACTGGGACCCGGCTGTTCAGGCTGTGCATTACTTAGCCAACGTTTTCGGGACACTCGAGCTCTGCATTTTGTAAATCGGGTGGCCCTGATGTCGGCTCCAGAATGACGTCATTGACGTTGTCCACGGCCTTATTGGAATCTTCATGTTTACAAATCGCAATTTAGGTTACAAAGAAAAGATTTAAAAAATATTAAGTAATAAAGGCGGTAAGTACGAAAAAAATAAATGTATTTTTGTCGTTTGCTAGCAGAGGAACGATACATCTATTTCAGATTGTTCGTATTTTCTGCATTTGTCATCGTTGGAGACTCGCAGTCAATCCCGATGCAAAAAGTTAGGTAGGTACATGTACCTAAGTAGCTGAGTATGTAAAATGTCAATGTTATTGACTCTCGGTCAACCCCAAAGCATTCCACAACTCGAAGGTTTTAACAAAACCGATTCACTTAAATTGGTATAGTAACACTTTGCTTACCTTCATCGCTCGATGAAGAATCCAGAGGTGATATGATTCTGCGTCTTTTTTCTCTTTCTTCGATTTTCCTGATTTTTCTTGCATAATGTTCAATTCGAGACTGCGCACTTCTTTTGGGCATGGTGATATTCGAAAAGCGGCGCGTGCGAGCGTTACCGAGCACAACAGAGGAATGAATAAGTGTCAAGATGGCGGCCTATAGAGGAGGTAGGCCGGAAACACGTTTTAGTCTGTTAATTTAAAAAAAAATCTCTAAAAGTTGTGCGAATGTTGCCATGTAAATGGAGGTACTACGTGGTAATTAAATCATATCTGAAGTATGAAGCGAAAGAAGTATAATACAAAATATAAGTATAAGTTGAGGAAAATTTAATATAATACATTCACACGTTTGTGGACAGGGAAACGGACTAAACTGATTTGGGAAATGATAGTTAACTTAGGCTACTTGTAAGCTAAAGAAGTTGTCTTAACCAATCTAATTATTAATGAAAGGAGTCGTAGGTATATAAATAGGTATTTTATATTGGTTTTGAAGTATAGGAAAACAATTTAAAATCTAAAAATGTATCTTAATAATAATAAAATATCTTGAATAAAAAATTGAGTTTTAGTTATATTTTTTTGAAATTGAATTTTTCCGTGCAAAAATCTGAAAAAGAGAATTAGATATTAAAAGATTTATAGGTAATTGTAATAAATATATTTTATGCAAAATTTCAGTTTAAAGTACTATAGAAAATTCAAGAAATTTAAAATCCAAGATCAGGCTAATAAATCAAATGAGAAACGAACATTGGTTTGTATATATGACATAATAGAAAAAAAAACTTACTAACTTTGTAGGTCATCTAGGACATCTTCCAAGATAGAGTTAAGATCTGTCAGGTCCTAAAAATAAACAAAGTATTAAATAAAATAAGGAACAAACTAACGTATTAAATTGTAAAAAGTATAAAAGACATTATTTACCTCCGACAAAGTAAAGGTTGTAGGTCTCGATACTGGAGTTGAAGGTGGGAGGCTAATAGGGCTCTGAAAATTTAAAATTTAATAAATATTTGCAAAAATAAATAAATAATAATAATAATAAAACCACTTAAGGAAGGACTTACGTAGGAGGAAGTTGGAGGAGGTGAATGAGTAATACATCAGATTCAGAAGATTGTGTCTGGCGGCTGGCATTTTCAGCATTTAGTAGTAAATTTTCTATTTGATTTAAAAAAGTGAGTTTAAGTTCTTCGTCCAATGCGGTGAAACGGAAGTTGAAATTTGGTATAGGAATTGGATTTGCGCCGGTAGTGTTGGTAGGTGGGATCTATAAAAAAAGGGTGAAAATTAATTTATGGAATATTCAGATATGTTTGCACATGTACTACACTAAGAGATTATCTAGATAAAAAACGAACAAAATGTTTATAGCTGCTTAGTAATGTTGACCTAGATAACATAGAGTGAGTAGAAAGGATTTAGGTGCCCAGATCGAATACCTACTTATATTAACTTTCTATCGACCAACAAGTTTATAAACAATTTTTCAATTACTTTTCAAACAAAGCATGAATCAATCATCATAAATAGCCTGAAGACTTCCACTGTTTAACATAGGCCTTTCAAACAGAGCACCACTTTGAGCGGCTGCTTATGACTTTCATCCATCGATTTCCCGCGATTTTCATCAGATCGTCGGTCCAACTATTATGGGGGGATGGTCTGGTCTGATTCTTTTGGTTCATGATTACTAATACAAATAAAACGTTTGGCCATATTGATGATAAACCGAGTTCCTTATCGACCAAATAATAAAAAGATACAATTAAAAGAAAGAAATATGTAAATTCAAATAGGTATTTAGGTATAAGGTACTAACCATAGGGGGCAGGAGGAAAGAGCGGTATTTGGCCACTTTTCTTTTAATATCGTTAATGCTTATGGTAAATTGAATTAGAGCTTCGTACCGGGTCTTTAATCTATGTAGACACATATTAATAACTGTAGGGTCATCATGAAATGGATGTTTGTCATTCCACGGTTGTGGATAATCTTTTAAAAGTTGTACGAATATGCTAGACATAATTATTATTTGTTTTGTTTTTTGTAAAGATGTTTTTCACCAATTTTACTTGAAAATTGCAAATCAACTGGACGGTATTGCCGCCAAAATAAAAAAAAAGTAAATAATGGCCCAAGCAATTTGGTGTATATAGCCAGTATCAAATTTAGAACGTTCGTGTCAAATGAGTTTGTTACTAAGGAAAAAAGGTTTTAATCATAGATTGAGTAAATAAAACAGAAAAATAGGGGTTTTCTTGCAAGGATGGATAATGTATAATAGAGGATGTAGTTCTGGGAAAAATAAATTGAGTATTTAAAGCTTAATGTTTATATTATTGAGAAAACTAATTTCATATTTTATGTTCTAGTAAAAGGGAATATCACAACGTACAATGGAGCATGGAGTCGAAGAAAAGCACCGCGACAAATATTTTATTGGTTGTGATTAATATTTTCTTCTGTTTTCAGATTGATCGAGAGGTTATCGAAACAAGTAATAATATAAATAATAATTTCTGTGTCTAAATTAATTTATAGAATTTAATTTTTTATTTAAAAAGTTAAAATAAATTAAAAAGTAGAAAATCTTAGTTGTAGGTGTAATACAAGGAGGTTTTAAACTATTCATAACTAGTAATCAAAGAAGTTAAGGTTTCATGTTTCATGTAAAAGGTTCTAATGCTATATAAAAAAAAAACATGTGATAGGGGTACAGGCCGTGCAGGTCGTTTAATAGGACTTTTATTAGACTTACAATTTAAAATCTGGGGGTCGAATAAAAGCGGACTTATTAAATATTGCACTTGACTAGCTAATTACGATAAAGTCATTTAAGTAGGAAATTGAATTCTTAAAATTCATGTAGGTAACTAAATTTGATGAATTTGATTTGTGATAAAACTTGGACAATATTAGGTATAGACGTAAACGGGGTCTTCGTACTAAGTGAGTAGATGAGTGGGTTTCATTTTAATAGCATACTCGTTCGCTATCATGAGCCGGTGGTTTTGATGTTTCCTGAGGTAGTAATGTATGACAATGAAAGAATGTTCTGTGAGTTACACGTTTAATATCTTTGTATGAATTGTGTGTGTATGTTTTATGTTCATTTGCTGGTTTACATGTGAAAGTTTCAAATAAACTCAAGGGGTAACAATAAAATCGAGACATGAAAGCGAGTTGTCAATTGCTGGGTTTTAACAACCACTCCACAAATGATTCAATATAAATAGGGATAAGGAGTTAGGTTAAGTCAGATGACATAATAGTCCCGTCAATAGTAAATATTGGGTTATATTGAATCTATACTTACACGCAACCTTCAGCGAATACGCAATTTTCCCCACACTTACATGCTCCAATCAAGACTTAGACTGACTTTAAAGTTAGCTTTAGTTGCTCAGACCCTGAGGAGTCATACGAGATTCTCAAAATTTGCTGAAAAGGGTTCAGGGTTAAGACTGACGCATGGATTAACGACCAGTCCTATTGATTTGCATGGAAGCTTATTTGTGGGAACGGTAGTTAGTTGCTCTTCTAGCTGTTCGACTCACAACCGGATCCTGGATGTTCAGTTAATACCTTGTGAATATTGATTTCTTTTATGACGCACGGGCTTACTCTTCGTTAGCTTTCTAAGATGTTTATTTTCTTGATTGGTCTAAAAATACATAAAACATATAGTAATGAGGGATTTAGGGCAAGCACACAGAGTGTAGTACACATAATTTATTTGTTGAAACTTGAATATCGACATCATCATCATCATCATCAACAGCCTGAAGACGTCCACTGCTGAACATAGGCCTCCCCCAGAGCACGCCACCTTGAGCGGCTGCTCGCCTCCTGCATCCATCGGCTCCCCGCGGCTTTCACCAGGTCGTCGGTCCACCGAGTGGGGGGCCGGCCTACGCTGCGTCTTCCGGTTCGTGGTCGCCACTCGAGAACCTTTCTTCCCCATCGGTTGTCAGTTCTACGAGCGATGTGGCCTGCCCATTGCCACTTCAACTTACTAACTCTAAGAGCTATATCGGTCACTTTACCATATCGACAACAGAGAATTAATTGCATTTTAGAGTAGCAAAGGGCATTAATTCAAAGAATACTTCATGTACAACGAAACGGTTGTGTTGATTATTAAATGTGTTGGTTAAATTTACTGCGATGCTGTCAACTAATGGCATCTTGTAAATTGAAGGGGTCGACTGTAACGGTACGGGGTCCCGTTTACATTTATAAAATAGGTTTCTTTAGCAGGAAATAATATTGAAAATAACTTACACAATGTAGCTAATCGTTACTGAAGAAAACTATTACAATAGTATGATAAAACCATAACTATTCTTAAATTGTTAGGAAAATGTGAAAATAGGCATCTGTGGAAACATCGTTACTAGTAATAAAGTTCATTGATAACAACGTATTAAAGTAAATTGGTAAATTATCCCTGTTGCGACACAAGTCTGAAACGGCGGCGGTCATTTCCGGGTTTAGTTTTGGTGACGCTAATAACTTACAGTTATTAGGGACTTGGTATTCTTTCATAAGAGTTTCTTTGCTTCCTTAGCTAAACCTTTTTTAAGTATTGGTGTCCATAATTGGGCTAGGTTTATGTGGATTTCTGGTCCGAATTCCGGTGAGGTGTCAATAATTTCCCCTAGAGCTTTTAAGATTTCGGGGTCTAGGGGAGGAGCGGTTTCCTCATTTGGTGTTTCCGTAGGCAGTTTTGAAACATGGCGTTCTCTTCCGGTTCTGTCTCTGCCCCTGACGTTTCGCTGTCTTCTGCTGGTACGATAACTTCGTTATCTGCTTCCGGTATGTCGTAACATTCCGTGAAACCCGTAGGGCTATATGATCGTTGATCTGCGTCTGGAAAACCAGAATAGATGTTAGTTGGCGGCCATTGTGTTGACTCACGGACAACATCTAGGCTTAAGATTTGTCGTTGGAAGGGCTCGCAGCCAATCTCTGACAAAGGTAGGTGCCACGTGTTAGCTCACGGCTAACATCTAGGCCCGTTATAATATAAATTATAATTATATATATAATTTTTTTTTACATACCTTTATTATTCGCCATATTGTTTTCTTCATATCTCCGAATCTTTCTTTTATAATATTCCAATTTTTCTTCAGGGCTTCGTTTCTTTGGCATTTTTTGAAGATGTGCGAACACTGCCACGCTCAAAAAAGGAATGAGGTAAGAATGGCTGACAGAATAGTCGAAGGGTTGGTGTAGTGGAGGTGGAAACGGATCTGACGTAATACAAATGTTGTTTTCTCACTCTAAATAAAGCGAATGCTACCACAAGTTAACCAAAAGTTATGCTATAATTTTATATCTGAGTATGAAGTAACGAAAGATAATTAGATTTTTAAGCATTTTGTGATCAGTTAAGTAGTAATTTGTGTCTATATTTGCTGTAAATAGTGTGTATATATCGGTAAGTCTTTTAATTTGTTTGTCGGCATGGAGGAGCCGCCTGACCCGGGGGACCCAGTTCCCCTGGTAGGTTACAATGTAACAATAGTTTCAGCTAACGAATCGGGTATGGATACTGACGATTGGTTGGCTAATAAGACGATTAAACGTAAGCGCTCGCATAAAATGTGCAAGCGATGCAATAAGCATAAGAAGAAGCATCATATCTCGGAGCCCAAATCACACGAATGTCAGTGTACTGAAAATGATATTCCCGCTCTTGATAGGACTGTTACGGCTGCACCTACTCCTGTGTCCTCTACTCCTACTCCCATAGCTTCCATTGCAAGGACCCAATATGAGTCTACAGATTTAGCACCATACATGATCCATGTTCAAAATGAACAAGATTCACTTAATGATGGAACCTCCTTGCACCCCGTAGCTTTTGGAAAGTTTTTACAAAAGAATTCTGTTAAAAATATTGTACGAAGTACGATTGTACGAATATCTTGTACGAAGGAGCACAGTACTACAGGGTGGGCCAGAGTAAAGTTCACTTTTAAAACCATTATAAAAAAAGACTGATAGTACTAAAACAATTTATTTAAAAAGTAACTTAATGTAACATTATTATAATTTATTTTTTGAAAACAACATCATCTAGATGTGCCCTCTCGTCGGGAGCACTCTTCCAAGCGGTGTTTAAAATTTTCAAAAACGCGCTGGCACGTTGCTGTTGATATAGCCGCCATTTCCGTTCGAATGTTTTCTTTCAAGGCGGTAATTGTCTCTGGTTTATTGGAGTAAACGTTATTTTTGAGGTATCCCCACAAAAAAAAATTCGGTGGAGACAAGTCGGGGCTTCGTGGTGGCCACTCGATATCACCCCTCTTAGAGATCACTTTACCGGGGAACATCTCCTTTACGACCTCCATACTGGCATTAGACGTGTGGCAGGTGGCGCCATCCTGCTGGAACCAAGTCAGGGAGTTGTACTCCTGCAGCCCAGCAAGAGTTGGTCTTAAAAAATCTTTTAGCATTTTGACATATCGCTCCGTATTTACCGACAATGCTTGGCCGCTAGAATTTTCGAAGAAATAAGGCCCAATGAGCCCTCTAGCTGAAACCGCTGCCCAAACCGTCACTTTCTGGCAATGAAGAGGCTTTTGATGTTTGCGTGAAGGCTGTTCAGCGCTCCAATAACGGCAATTTTGTTTATTTACAAATCCGCTCAGGTGAAAATGGGCTTCGTCTGAGAAAAGGATGTTCCCGAAGTTGGAAAACCGCTCTAACATGATGGAAGAAAATCTCTCTCTTTTTGTATGGTCATCAGGGTTGAGTTGCTGGACTAATTGGATTTTATACGGATGAAGCTTTAAATCGTGTAAAATTCGTCGTAAACTGCTTCTTGAAATTCCCATAGCTGCCGAACGTCGCCGTGTAGAGAGTTCCGCATTTTGCTCAACAGATTGATTAACCTCTTCAATCGCTTGCACTGTGCGTACTGTGCGGGAACGACCTCGACGTTTCTTAGGAAGCGTCGAACCAGTTTCTTGGAACCTCTTTAGCCATTGCTTAAGTAACTGAGTGCTAGGACACTGGCGGATACTTCGTAAATTAAATTTAACTCTGAACTTACGCCGCGCAACAATATAAGAACGACCATTTTCGTAAAACGCTTGAATAGCGAACGCGCGATGCTCACCCGTGAACGGACTCATGGCGACTAAAAATGCGAGAGGCGCGGCAACCGATCATACCCCGCGCACCCCGCTACCTGCCGCGAGCAACGGTTTTTTTTGACAAGGGCTTTATTCTGGCCCACCCTGTATAATAAACTTCCAAAAAATATCAAAGACGAGGCATCTATAACTATTTATAAGAAAAAACTTAAAATATATATTTGTGAAAAATATTTTTAGTGAGTGAGTGCACACACAATGTTTTAAAAGTCTACCCACTGGTATGAAATAGCGTGTACTTCAGTGTTAATATTTAAATTATCACATAAGCGAGACACAATGTTTCTATTGATGATAAATAAAGATCTTTGAACCTAAAAATATTGTAAATGGCAGCATCAAAAGGATAGGTCGAAATAGAATTTCCCTTGCTTTTAATGATCATACTGAAGCCAACATGTTTGTTCAGAACAATAATTTGGCTGCTAATAAGCTTAAAGCTTTTATACCGACTTACAACATTACTCGTATGGGTCTTGTACGTGGAGTCCCATCTGAGTGGTCACCTGAGGAAGTAATTGAAAATATTAATGTCCCCATAGGCTGTGATAAAATATTAAAGGTGTGACGCTTGAACTTTAAAGTAATGGTTGATGGTAATGCCACATGGAAGCCATCTCAAACCATAGTCGTTACTTTTGATGGACAAGTATTACCCTAGCGCATATTTATGTGCTATAATGCACTGCCTGTAGAGTTGTATGTGAGAAAACTAATTATTTATTTAAATGAAAATGCCGATCTAATCAGAAACAAAGTAATTTATATTTATTATGAACACGAGAACACTTTGACAATCGTACGCAGCAAGAAAGAGAGGAACCGGAACGGAACCAAAGAGTATAGTATCTATAGCCTACATACATCACAGACTAAATATTATTCTAACACTCCCTCTCAATTTTAAGTTCCAACTTACAAATTGTATCCTTAATTTAGTAACAAATATTTTTAACAGTATGGCAATATTTTAAATGACAGTTAAGTTACTTTTTGACAATTACATTTACATTTGACGTTTACTTGGTTTACATTTGACGTTTACTTTGTTTACATTTGACTCGATATTCTAACCTTAAAATTATGTTTACCATAACAGAACTAGAAAAATACAATAAAAAAAATTTACAAAACCATTAAATTTTCACGAAAATAACAAAATTTTACGCTACATAAGGGTTTCGTCATAATGTCCGACGTGTTTTCGTTAGTACTTACATATTTCACACAAATAATGTTTTTATCAACAATGTCTTTGATAAAATGAAACTTTATATCTATATGTTTGGAATAACGCGTATTTTCACTATTTTTGATCATTTTGATAGCACCTTGATTGTCCACATTTATCACCACTTTGCACTTTTCTTTGAAATCCACAGATAATCCTTTGACAAAAATTAGTTCACTTGCACAACTGGCAGCAGCAACAAATTCAGCCTCGCCCGTAGAGAGGGCCACGGCCTACTGCTTTTTGGAAGACCATGAAATGGGATTGCCTTGGTGGTAAACAACCATTCCACTGACACTTTTCCTTGTAGCAGTGTCAGTTCCCCAATTTGCATCTGAAAACGCTGAAATACAAGATATATTATTTATGTCTTCATGCATTTTCATATAAGTGAGTTCCTTGTGCATAGTGCCCTTCAGGTAATGTAATATTCTCTTAGCTGCAACCCACAAGCTTCGAGTAGACTTGTCTAAGTATCTGCTGAGGTATGATGTGGCAAAAGTAATGTCTGGTCTACTTATTGTTGCGAGGTAAGTCAGACTTCCTATTAATTCTCTGTAAGGTATATTATTAATAATTTCTTCTGTTTCAGGTGCCTGGTAGTTATTTTCCATCGGAGTCTTCATCGCCTTGCAGTCACTCATATTATACTTTTGTAATAAATTTTCAATAAATTGTTTTTGTGATATTTTCAATGTGTTTTCATTTCTTTCTATCTCCATTCCTAAAAAGTTTCTTAATCTTCCCATACATTTAGCATTAAACTCTACTTGCAATAATTTTATGACTTTATTTACTTCATTTTCATTACCCAGTACCAATATATCATCGACGAATAGTATAAGCCATATCTTTTGTTCTCCTATGTATAAGCATACATCATGTTTAGATCTTGTCATGTTTATTTTCTTGCAAAACTCATCAAACCGTTTATTCCAGCATTTTGGTGACTCTTTCAGTCCATATAAAGCTTTTTGAAGTTTCAGAACAGTTCCTTCTTTCTTATTCTTTATAGTTACTCCCTCTGGAACTTTTATGTAAACTTCTGTATCTAATTTTCCATTGAGAAATGCTGTTGGTATATCCAATTGTTTAATATCCCAATTATTATTTAATGCTTGTGATAGTCCCATCCTTATAGTGGTCATCTTCGCCACCGGAGAGTATACTAAATCAGATTAATTTGTAAAGGAAAAATTTGAATCACGAGCGGGACTTGAACCCGCATCCATCCGTCCCTAAAACCGGGACATGCTTTACTTAAGCTACCGTGACAAGTGGTCTCATGTCCGAATTTATCCTTCACCTTTTACAACCAACTTACGGGGTTGGCAGCGCCATCTATTGAGAAATTCTTAAGAATTATCCCAACCAGCACGGTCAAGTTACATCAACACAAATGCTGTAAAGATAACGCCTCCCAAATCAATATTTATGATTTTTATAGCATTATGGCCTGCTCAGCGTAATCTACAGATTAATTTGTAAAGGAAAAATTTGAATCACGAGCGGGACTTGAACCCGCATCCATCCGTCCCTAAAGCCGGGACATGCTTTACTTAAGCTACCGTGACAAGTGGTCTCATGTCCGAATTTATCCTTCACCTTTTACAACCAAAGGTGAAAGATGGCGCTGCCAACCCTGTAAGTTGGTTGTAAAAGGTGAAGGATAAATTCGGACATGAGACCACTTGTCACGGTAGCTTAAGTATAGCATGTCCCGGCTTTAGGGACGGATGGATGCGGGTTCAAGTCCCGCTCGTGATTCAAATTTTTCCTTTACAAATTAATCTGTAGATTACGCTGAGCAGGCGATCCTGCTATAAAAATCATAAATATACTAAATTATCAGTTATTCAGTTATTTGTTGAAAACCACGAGCAACTATTCTTGCTTTTTTCGTGCCATCTGATTTTGTTTTAAAAATCCATTTAGTGTCAATGGCTCTTCTGCCTTGTGGTAACTCAGTTTCTATCCATGTTTCTTGATATTCTAATGACTTAAGCTCATTTTCTATTGCTGTTTTCCATTCTGTATTTTATTCTATTGCTTTTTTGTATGTAGCTGGATCATTTTCACTGGATAACAGACAATACATTTCGTACATTTTCTCATCAAGAAATGTTTTAGGCTTTCTTACTTCTCTGCCACTTTTTGTTACATAATCAGGGTCTGATTTTTTTTTGCCCTATACTTGGTTCATAAAAAATTTCTTCCTCATTTGTAGTACAATCTTTCTGTTCTAGGTCATCATCATAATAGTCTTCGCTTGTTTCTTCCATTTTGTTTTGCGGTTTATTTTGTAAAATTTCTTTGTCTTCTTCTATAATTTTTATGGATCTTATGCTTTTGTCTTTTTCTTCATACCATATATTTGTTTCATCAAAGCGTGATCAATAATTGTATCAAGCGTCTCTTGATACAATTATTTGATCTGTATTTGGATCCTACAGTGTATAGCCATTTCTATTGTTTCCAACCATTCTTGCTGAGATGGCTCGGCTGGACAGCTTGTCTCCTCTTGGCATTACACAAGCCCATGCCTTACATCCAAAATTTTTTATGTTTTTCAAATTGTATTCAGCGTTTCTTAGTTCGGCAGGTATTTTATTGTGTATAGACGAGCATGGTGAGCGATTTATCAGATATGTGGCCGTTAAAACAGCTTGTCCCCATAGGTATCTCGGAAGGTTAGACTCATCCAGCATAGTCTACTATTTATGATAAGGCAAGGGCCTTATCATAAATAGTTCTGTTCATTCGCTCTGCCTTCCCGTTTTGTTGAGGGCTGTAGGGTTGAGTATATTCCATTTTTATTCCTTTTTCCTGACAAAATTCTTTTAATCTTTTTGCTGTAAATTCTCCTCCATTATCACACCGAATTCGTTTTACTTTATATTCGTCTTGCCGTTCCATTTATTTTATGTATTGAATAAGTTTATCTGTACCTTCATTTTTATTTTTCAACAAATATGTTTGTGTAAAATGGGATGCATCATCTATTATTGTTTGGAAGTATCTGTAGCCTTCGTTTGTAGGTACCCTTGCTGGTCCTGATATGTCTGTATGTATCAAGTCACCAATGTTGGTAGACCTTGGCCGTTGCAATCTTTTGAATGGTAGTCTTGTTGCTTTGGATCTCATACATATTTCACATTTTTCATTGCTGTATGGAAGCCCTAATATAGCCAAGTTTTTCTTACACATGTGACCCATTCTTTTATGCCACATATTAATGTCCTTATTTTCTTCTGATATGTTGCAAGTATCTTGACATTTTAATTTCAATGTTAATGTGTATAACATTCCTTTCTTTTCACCGTGATAAACTTTTCCATTTTCCGAGATTATAAATTATTGATATAATTTATCTCTTTTGAAAATCACTTGTTTCTTTCTTTCAACAAGCTGGCTGACAGATTTTAAATTGTTACTTAACCCTGGTACTATCACAACTTCTAGTCTCAACTGTTCATGCTGGTAGAATACATCCAGATAACCTTTCTTCATTGCAATAAGTTGCTGTCCATTTGCTATTTTAATTTCTAATTTATTTTCCAACTCAGTTATGTCTTTTAAGTGTGCTGTATATTTTTCCTGAATGAAGTGCTTGGTAGCACCCGAATCAACCACGAATGTTATCATACCAATTAAACTCATTTTGAGTATTTAATGCTTGATTGGACGCTATAAACAGTGGTAAGTCATGTTCTTGAGCAGGGTGAGCCGCTCCACTTCCACCTCTAGTTCTTGGACCTCTGTAGCCACGTCCTCTACCCTTTCCTCTGCTATAGCACTAAATTGATTTATGTCCTTTTTTCTTGCATTTGAAACATGTTATCACAAATGATGTTTGTGGCTCTTGTTCATTTGTTCGTCTCACTTCATGGTCGAGTAATTTGGCTTTAACAAATTCCAATTTAATTTCATTATTGACAGTTTCCAGTGCTGTTATTATATGGTTATATTCTTCGCCTAGACCTGTCAGTAGGTAGCAAACCTTGTCGCATTCATCAATTTTCTCGCCTGTTACTTCTAGTTCCCTTATTATATTATCGAATTTTGAAAAATATTCTTCCAAATTTCCTTTATTGTGTTTCAAATTTAATAGTTTTCTGCGTAGGCTTACTTTTGATATAATGCTTTTTCTCTGGAATGTATCCTTTAGCACTTTAAGCATACTATACGAGCTTGTACAGTCCTTTACCAAATTTAAATGTTTGTCTGTCAGACATTGCACGACGATGCTTTTCGCTTTTGTATCCAAGGTTCTCTTTTTTTCTTCGATTTTTTCATGAGTAATTATTTCGCTCAAGCCTCTCTCTTCAAGCAAACATTTCAAACGAAAAATCCAATTGTCGAACTGATCGGCGTTGAGCTGGGGAAACGTGCCTTAAACCAACGACACGGACATCGCCATTGTTCTATGATAAAATTATAACCTGAAAATGTTATCTTTAAAAAGCCTAACAATCAAGTTAAATACTTTCCCTATTTCTATCTAACGGGCGTCTGGGCCCATAACCTGAGAAAACTAACTATTTATTTAAATGAAAATGCCGATCTAATCAGAAACAAAGTAATTTATATTTATTATGAACACGAGAACATTTTGACAATCGTACGCAGCAAGAGAGAGAGGAACCAGAACGGAACCAAAGAGTATAGTATCTATAGCCTACATACATCACAGACTAAATATTATTCTAACAGTATGTATACCCAACAATCCAGTGTTTTAGCTGCTGTAGATTTGGACACACTAAAATGCAATGCAGATCAAAGCCACGGTGTTTCAAATGCGGTCAAGGGCACACAGGTGACACATGCACCATTGATGAAGAAAGTGCTTCATGCTGTCTTTGGTCTGGTTTCCATTTTGCCACACAAAAGTCCTGCCCAGAATTTACACGGCAAAAAAATATAAAATTGTCAATGGCAGAGAACTGCATCTCTTATGCAGAGGCCTCTAAGGTGCACCTACCAATTTCAAAACCTTATGTGGATATATTAGCTTCATCATCTGCTAAAGTACCTGTGCATGAAAATGATAATCCACTTAGCCAAAGTCCACTCCTTAACTTATCCTACAGGAAAACTGTATACTTAAGGCCTCGCTCATCACCCAAGCCCTCTGTAGGGTATAACCTATCTATCAATGGTTGTTGTCTCTGTCTCTTACAAGAAAACCATCGCCGTAAGCGCACGTTCATTTTCCATCTTTTTATTTCATTTCCCATTCAAGTGGTCCCATCGAGTTTTCTGGCCCAAATAGTTGCGTTATAGTTACTGCCGCCACGAACCATACATATTTACGTTATAAAGTGCAACATTATTGGATACTATTGTGCGATTACGACAGATTACATTGCGCCGACGCCGGCCGGCTGCATGTGCTGGCCGCCATATCAGCATCTAGCACGTATGGGAAAAATATGTCTAAAGCCGTGGGCGTGGGTGATGCCCAAGACAACACAGAGGAGCTGCGTAAGCTGCGCGCCACCGTTGGACAATGCAAAGCTGCATTCACGCGATTCGAAATGTATGTAGCGGCACACAAGCACAAAGTTTCAAAGACTATTTTGGCAAACATGAAAGAAAGGCTAAAAGTTCTCGAAGGCGTATGGGGCAAATACAGCGACACACAATTGGAAATAAATGTTCTTTCAAATAAAACTTCGGAAGATGATTTCGCAGATGAAATAGAAGAAAGGTACTTTAACCTAATGGAAATAGTGAACTCACTTGCACCCACGAAGACCGCCAGTGATGAAACTATCGGTTCCGAGCGCTCAAAAAACAATAAATTGCCAAGTATCGATATACCTGTCTATACTGGAGAAGACATAACCAAGTACAGACCATTCATACAGCTATTTTCAGCAGTGGTTGGTAATGATGCATCACTGGCACCTGTTCAGAAACTATACTACCTCAGAAGTCACCTGCAAAAAGAAGCATTATCATTGATTGAAGGGCTGCCTCTAACAGATAATTCATATGAAGATGCATTATTCTTACTGAAAGAACGTTATGACAACCCATGCGTTTTGATCACAAGCTATGTGAATAATATTTTGGATTATCCGCATATTCAAAGAGGAACAGCAGCGAGTCTTCATGAATTTGTTTCCCATGTAAAGCAACAGCTGGGAGCTATCAAGAACATGGAGCAACCAGTGGAATCGTGGGACATGTTGTTGCTGCCTATTTTGCTTCGGAAGCTAGACCAATATACTTCCAGAGCGTACCATATGGAAAGAAATAAAAGCAAGCTTCTAACGGTAGCAAACCTAATGGAATTTCTAGAACAACGCGCTTCCAGCTTTGAAGAAAGTCAACGTTTGGAAACAAAACCAGCAAGACAATTGAAGGCAGTCAGCTTAGTTACTGTAAAAAGTTCATCAGAGTGCAGGTATTGTAATGATAGTCATAAACTTTATATTTGTCCTAAATTTAAAATGGCTTCTCTCAAAGAAAAATTGGATTTTGTAAGAGCAAAGCAATTATGTAATATCTGTTTAAATCCACATAAAAATAAATGTAGGTACAGATTTAAATGCACAACATGCAATTCAAAAGAGCATAATTCTCTTTTACATAACAATGATGTGTCTGTAAATGCTTGCATACCTAGCTTATGTCATGGTGTTGTTCTGCTGCCCACGGTGAAAGTGAAGGTTGCAAAGGCTGATGGTTCCTTTGTGATTGCCCGTGGACTGTTAGACAGTGGCAGCCAGACCTCATTTATAACATTAGAGCTCAAGAATGAGTTGGATTTAAAACCTTTCCAAAAGAGGTTGAATGTCACTACACTGGGGCAGCAGTGCAATCCTGTGTCAGAAGCAGTGGTCATTAATTTAACTTCAAAGGTTGATAGATAGCTCATTTACTCAAAGTGTTGTGTGTTCAGTGGTAGACAAAATAACTTCACCCTTGCCACAGTATAAATTAAATTTAAGTCAGTTCATTCCTAATGTCATTATGGCTGATGATGAGTTTAACTCACCCAACAAAATATCACTGCTTCTAGCTGCTGATGTATTTTTCAGTGTGCTTATACCTGAAAATAAAAGGCTCAACAATGGGCTTATCCTTCAAAACACAAAGCTGGGTTATATTATAGCGGGGGGTACTTACAGACAATCTAACGTTAAGGCAGAAGACTCCGCAACCAATTGTGTAACTGAAGATGATCTTCGCCCCATTATGGAGCGCTTCTGGGAAATAGAAGCCTTAGAGGACACCCAAGAGCCCACACTCACTAGTGAAGAGGAGCTGTGCGAGTTGGATTTCAAGAAGAATGTACAACTTCTCAATGGTAAGTTCCAAGTATCATTGCCACTTAAAAAACCACTTACAGAGCTAAACTTGGGCGATTCATTTTCTATCGCTATTCAAAGATTAAACAGCTTGTATAAAAGGCTTGTTCAAAATGAAATCTTGTATGCAGAATATTCAAATTTTATTCATGAATATGTTAATTTAGGTCATGCAAAACTGTATGATATAAATAATAAATTTGAGTCCATGTACTTCTTATCACACCATGCTGTGATAAGGGAGGATAAAAGGACAACACGATGCCGTGTTGTTTTTGATGGTAGCCAAAAATCAAGATCACAAATAGCATTAAATGATGTACTGTACAATGGAAAAATTCCTCAAAAAGATTTATTTGACATTTTAATAATGTTCCGCACATATGAGTATGTCTTCATGACAGATATCAAGAGCATGTTTAGGCAAATTAATCTGGATCCTTCTCAAAGACACTTGCAGAATATTCTGTGGAAAGAGGATATTAATTCTCCAATTAAATGTTTACAGCTGCAGACGGTGACCTACGGGCTGAAGTCATCGAGCTACCTTGCCACTAGATGTCTCCTTGAGCTGTCCGAGCGCTTCCAAGCTGAGCTGCCTCTGGCTGCCGATGTGTTGAGGTATAATACCTACATAGATGACATTTTGGCTGGCTCACAAAGCCTAGAGCAGGCCATTGAGGTAAGAGACCAAGTTATTAATCTTTTAAAGAAAGGTGGCTTCGAACTCCATAAATGGTCAGCTAATAATCCAGCTTTGTTGAAGGATATACCTCTAGAAAAACATCATTTTAATGAAATAGAAATGTACAATACAGAAACAGCTTGTCTGAAAGCATTATATATTTCATACAATGTTCAAACTGATCAGCTTAAAATGGCAGTATCCAATGTTAACAAAGAAAATGTTACTTGGACTAAACGTCAAGTATTAAGATTCATAGGTAGCATATTTGATCCTTTAGGTGTCATCGCACCGATTGTACTTAAAGCAAAACTATTTATGCAAACAGTATGGCAATGTAAATTACACTGGGATGACACTTTTAGTGATGAGCTACACAAAAAATGGTGTAAATTCTATGATAGCTTGTCCAACATGCCTCCAATATATGTAAACCGAAACATTATGTTTTCTAATGCCACAGACAGACACATAGTTGGTTTTTGTGATGCATCTTTTCAGGGATATGGAGCATGTATCTATGCCAGAATTACAAATAAAAATGCTGTACAAGTGAATTTACTTTGTGCCAAGTCAAGAGTAGCACCTCAGAAAAATAAATTAACTATACCTAAACTAGAGTTGTGCAGCGCACTGATGTTAACTGAACTTGCAACTAGAGTAACAAAAATTTTAAATATAAATAAAATCAGTTTGTTCACTGACTCAATGGTAGCGCTGGCATGGATACAGTCCCACTCAAATAAGCTTGAGCCGAGAGCTTGAGCTTGAGAGTAAAAAATAGGGTTAATAAAATTAAATTACTTACCTCTCCTGATGTGTTTCACCATGTGCCTGGTCTGCAGAACCCCGCTGATCTAGTTAGTAGGGAAGTGGATCCACAGAGTCTGGCATCAAACAAACTCTGGTGGAATGGTCCAAGCTTTCTTTTAAACTCAGATTTTGCTGATTATCACAAGTCCAATGATACTGAGAAGCTTGAACCTCCTTTGGTGCCAGAAACTGCAGTAGTTGAAGTACATACAGAAGATAGTTCAGGTAGGGGCAGTGTTCTTCCAATAATAGAAAATTGTTCTAGTATTTCAAAAATGCAGCGTATAATAGCTTATGTCTATAGATTTTATAAAAATTGTAAAAATAGAGTAAAAATTAAAACTAATAAAAATAACCTGACCCTGTCACTTCAGAAGAATTAAAAATGGCACTTGTAAAAATAATTAATTGTATTCAACAAGTACATTTTGAGAAAGAGATTAATTCATTACGAAACAAGCTGCATATTAAGTCACACTTGTTATCACTGAGTCCTTTCATTGATAATAAAGGATCATTAAGGGTAGGTGGCAGGCTTAGTAATGCTGATGTGCCTTATGAGCAAAAACATCCCTTATTGTTGCCAAAAAGTTGTCACGTTACAAATTTAATCATACAGCGTGAACATCTGAATTTATTACATTCTGGACCCAAACTGACATTATTTAGTTTGACCCAAAGATACTGGCTAGTAAATGGAATCCGAGAAGTAAAGAAAAATTTACACAAATGCGTTCAGTGTTTTAAATTAAAGGCAGACTCTGCAGCTCAGATGATGGGTTCACTTCCCTCTAGTAGACTTCGGATGGGTTCTCCATTCCAGACAGTGGGAGTAGATTATTGCGGTCCTTTTGATGTAAAACAAAAAAGATGCAGAAAACCGTTAATAACTAAGGGTTATATAGCATTATTTGTATGTTTTGTAACCAAGGCAATACACTTGGAACTTGTTTCTGATATGACCACAGAGACCTTCTTAGCTGCATTAAAACGTTTTATTTCACGAAGAGGCTTACCTAGTCATATTTATTGCGATAACGCTAAAACATTTAAGGGTGCTGAAAATCAATTAAATGCTCTATACAAATTAACCAGAAGCCATGACCACATAAATGAAATAACAAGTCATTGTGCTTCACAGGGAATAAAATTTAATTTCATTCCCAGCTATTCTCCCACCTTTGGGGGTTTATGGGAAGCTGGAGTCGCTAGTTCAAAATACCATCTAAAGAGAGTAATGGGAAAGTCAGTTTTTACCTACGAAGAGCTCCAAACAATTATTACTCAAATAGAAGGTATATTGAACTCTAGGCCCCTAGCACCTGTCACACGGGATCCATGTGATTTCACTTGCTTAACTCCTGGGCACTTTTTAATAGGTAGACCCATTACTTCATTTCCAGACTGCGACTATACATCTGTGAATGAGCACAGACTCAAATTCTGGAAACAATGTACTCAAAAGGTTCAGAGCTTTTGGAAGCTATGGCAAAATTGCTATTTACTTCAATTGCAAAATAGACCTAAATGGAAGTTACCAGTAAAAGATTTAAAAATAGGTCAGTTAGTCTTAATTAAAGAGCAAACTTCTCCGCTGTGGTGGCCCCTGGCTAGAATTATTAATGTTTTCCCCGGGAAGGACAACAGAGTAAGGGTTGTTGAACTATTACTCCCAAATAAAAGTAAAAAGAAAATAGCAGCCAATAAGGTCTGTCTCTTGCCTATATATGATGTAGATGATTAGTTTATTTTCTTTATTAAAATAATATCTAATTAGTTTAAGTAAGCTTAAAATATATCTATACCTATATTAAGATAAAACCTACATGAAAAGTATAACTATTGTGTATAGTTATAATATAATAAGCGCATATGTATAAGTAATAGTTTAATGTAACTTTAGTCAGGCTATGTTATGTTATCAATGTCTATACTATGTAACTATAAAACTTAAAAACAATATAACAAGAGGTACATAATTAACTAGCACTAGTCCCTAATCTGGTGTACTAATGTCATAGTTTCCTTATTATTATGTACTAATAAATCCGTATTTGTAGTTGTATCTATCTAGAGTCATAAATTAAGATAAATAAAAATTCATATATTAACAAGTTATGTACAATATCTAACACTAGTATTCATTTGTGTACTGGTGATGTAGAAAATTATGTATCTTACCTAAACTTTGTTTTTGTAAAATTAATATAAGCATGTAAACAGAATCCTAAATTAAAACAAGTTCATATTTGCATATCTTACCTTGAAATTAGACTTAATTGTGTAGAAAATCAGCTTAGTTTATTTTTATTTCAATGTAAATCTGCATAAATTCTATAAAATCATTATCTACCTTTAAAACTCATTATTGTATATTATGTACATGCCTACTAGCATTGTACCTAAAGTTTTTATGTATTTTAGCTAAGTACTTACCTTACCTGTAGAGTATAAACCTTTTGTTAATAGTAGAGTCCATTAACTTAGTACCAGTAGAGTAGTAGAGACATACCAATGAATTGTTCGGTAGAGTTAAAAATCTTTTTCACTTAAAATATTTCTTTATTTTGTTATCAGCATAAAAATTTGTTCATTATACAACATCAAGGCTCAATTTACAATAAAGAAGTTTTGTCATAGTTAACGGTTGAGATCAATGTAAACTTTAGTAAAATCTTTCATTAACTTATATTTTCCCCGGGAATTATGTTTGACACAGAAGCATATCCGTGTAAACAGACCCTAAATTGAGACTTGATCGAGTAAACACACCTTATTGATTACAGTCCACTTTATTATCTATGCTATCGAATGACATTTAAAAACCTATCTGTCAATGGTTGTTGTCTCTGTCTCTTACAAGAAAACCATCGCCGTAAGCGCACGTTCATTTTCCATCTTTTTATTTCATTTCCCATTCACAAGCTGCTCATAACAAACTTGTTAATGAGTTTAATATGCCCGCTCCAGCAAATGGATGCGCTTTAAGTAACAATATTAATAAACAAGAAGACTCATCCTCATCTCTAAAAGAGCTAATAACAGCTCTTATTAATATCCTTTCCCAGTGTAAGTTGATACCGCCCAACGTTGCCCCGGTGATCCAATCATTTGTTCAAACATTCTTTAATAATGGATGTACAACCAACAAAAGTAGTACAGTGGAACTGCCGCAGTGCAGTTAACAAAAAACATGAAATTATTTATTTAATTAACAAATATAATCCCTTTGTATTTTCTTTGGCAGAGTTATGGCTTAAGCCTGGCTCTGTCTTTAAAATTAATAGTTTCACTTGTCTTAGGGATGACAGAATAGATGGGTATGGTGGATCCGCTTTACTCATCAAAAATTCTGTCCCCTACACCCTCATAAACTTGCCCCCTCATAGTGATAATTTTTCAGTTATAGCTGCTGTTATTAATTCTATTTGTTTTGTTTCTTTATATATCCCTCACCGTTCATCTCAAATATTTTATGAATTAAATACCATCATTTCTAATCTTCCTAGGCCAATTATATTATTGGGTGATTTCAACTCGCACCATCAATCGTGGGGTAGTTCTAGTTCAAACTACCATGGACAAGAGCTACTCGATATGTTTGATATGCATAACCTCTGTATACTAAACACAGGCACACCTACTCGCAGAACAAATCCTTATGAAAATCATAGTGCTGTGGATCTGTCTGTTTGTAGTCCAAACTTGGCTACAAAAATTACATGGCAAACACTTTCATCAACTTTTGGTAGTGATCACTTTCCTATTTTACTTTCTTTCCTTGATAACAATATTCAGATCCCTCATAGAAAACCACGACTCAAATATAGGCTTATCAACAGTGAGTGGAATCATTATTGTACAAGAGCTGAAACTGAAATTGCTGCTCTGCCCCCTGTTACATCTCAAGGTATATCTTCTAGTGCCAATGCTTTAGCTCAGGCGATATCTAAACGACACAAATGACACGTTCCCTTTGAAAAATAGTGCTGCAGGCAAAATCCCTTCACCCCCTTGGTGGGATAATGAATGCTCCCAAGCAGTTCAAAATAGGAAATGCGCAGAAAGAACATACAATGAAAACATGACTGATGAAAATTTTGAAACTTTGATGGATATAATGGCGGCTAATAGAAAACTTTTTATGGAAGAAAATTTAAGGGTTGGAAAATATTTTTTTTCTACTATTTCTCCACATACACCTCTCTCAATAGTTTGGAAAAATATTCGTAAATGTAAATGTGCAATGAATGATTCTAACTTCTCTGTACTGCCTCCTTCAATGTCACACGAATATTTGAACAGCTTAGCCCCATCTTTTGTACCTCAACAAGAATTACTAGAACCTACACTGTCATCTGTTACTGATCAAGTTGGTCTCAACTCTCCTTTTTCTCTAGAAGAATTAAAGGGTGTACTTACTTCTGTGTCAAACTCAGCTCCTGGTGAAGATGGCCTTCCATATTCTTTTTACAGTAACCTTAGCGAACATTCCCTAACGTACTTGTTAAGTTTAATTAATTTAATCATGGAAACTGGTATAATACCCTGCTCTTGGAAAAGCCATGTGATCATTCCGATTCTCAAACCTTCTAAACCGTCTTCGCAAATATCGTCATATCGGCCTATAGCACTGTCCTCAGTTGTTGCTAAAATTGTAGAACACCTTGTTAAAAACAGATTAGAGTGGTCATTGAAAGTCACAACTTACTATCAAAGTCTCAATACGGTTTCCGAAAGGGTAAAAGCACTATGGATAGCGTTGCCATTTTAACAACTGACATTCGTATTGCTTTTTCCGGTAATGAATCTGTAATAGCCGTCTTTTTTGATATTAAAGCAGCATATGACAATGTTCTCCTCCCAATCCTTAGAAATAAATTAGACAAATTAAACGTCCCACGTATATTATCTAACTTCATAATTAATTTGTTATCAGGTCGATCCATTAAATTAGATGGTTCCACTTAGTACAGACTGGTCTGGAAAGGCCTACCTCAAGGCTCGGTTTTAAGTCCTATTTTATATAATATTTACACGTACGATTTGGAGACTTCACTCCCAAACTCCGTCAATGTGTCACAGTATGCCGATGATTTACTTATATACGCCTCTGATAAATCCATTAGTACGGCAAACTTGTGCATTACTCAATCCCTTATGAGATTAGAAAATTGGCTGGACACTCATAGGTTAGAATTATCGCCTCAAAAAAGTAGTGCTGTTTTGTTTTCTAGACATCGCTTACCAAGTCCAATTAATATCCTGTATAAAGGCGACGTCATCCCTGTTAAAGACAACGTAAAGTTCTTAGGTATAATTTTGGATAACAAACTCACAGGACTTGTTGCCAAGTGTGAGCGGGTCCTCAACATTATAAGATGTCTTGCGGGCGTTTGGTGGGGTGCTCATCCGTATTCTTTGAAGCTGATCTATAATGCTCTAATAAGAAGTGTGCTCGATTACAGGTCCTTTTTTTGGAGCCTAGTAGTGCAGCGGGATTGAAGAAGATGGATGGTATCCAGTCAAAGGCTGTTAGGCTAATATCAGCTGCCATGAGATCAAGCCCCCTTAATGTTCTGCAGGTTGAGTGTGGTGAACCACCTCTAAATTTACGTCGTCAGTTTCTCTGTGATAGATTTATATTTAGAGCTTTGCAGTTCTCTCAGCATCCGTTGATTGAAAAACGTCACTGTTTTTCGAATTTTATTGAATCATCGTCTTATTGGCGTCATAAATCTACTCCATGCTTAATTAATAGTTTTAAAAAGTATTTAGCTCTAGAAGCACCTACTTATCGATCTCAAACTCTTCCTGTATTTACATGTAATTATGATGCATTAAGATGTTCTCCAAATATATATTTAGAAATAGAAATTTGGCAATTGAAAAACATAGTTCCAATGCTAACTCCCTCTTTAACTGTAAGGTTAACGAAAACTGGCGTAGCTGGCACCAAATATATTGTGATGCCTCTAAGCACTCTTCACTGGTTTTGTTGGTGTTGGTGTATTCCACTTGCAGTACGGCATAGTACAAAAAGTTAAGTTTCCCCCTGAGACATCAGTTTTCACTGGAGAATGTTATGGAATTTTAAAAGCAATAGAATATGCGCGTATCATGAAACTTCCTCAGGCGGTCATATTTTCCGACTCTTTGAGCGCTCTTAATTCCTTATCAAAGTTTCCCTTTAAGCCACAAGTTTATTATCCTGCTGTAATTAAAGCAAGAGAAGAGTTATACCGGTGCATTTTAAATGGGCAATCCATTTCTTTTGCCTGGATTCCCAGTCATTCTGGGATAAAAGGTAATGAAAGGGCTGACCTGCTTGCCAGTGATGCTGTAAGTAGTGGCGACCTTTTCCCGTTTACGAACTTCTGTCATGACTTAGCTGCTCTGCCAAAGCATTCTCTCAAGACTTCTTGGGAAAGTTTTGGACTGATAGTGGTGTACGCAAGGGTAAATTCTATTTCAACCTCCAACCTGAAATTCCGACTAGACCTTGGTTTTTTAATATTACTCTTGGTAAAATTGCTACATCCACTTTGATTCGAATGAGATTGAGTCATGTATGTAGCCCGGCACACCTTGCCCGCCTTAAAATAATTGACTCAGCGTCTTGCGATTGTGGAGATGACATTGGCGACTTGAATCATATTTTCTTCAGTTGTCCGAGTTATGATGCTTTTTCTTTCTACGAAACCTTGATATCCCTCCATGTTCCTTTTCCCACAGATATATCTTGTTTGCTTGTATCTAGTGATCCTAATATTTATCATTGTTTATCTATGTATATAATATCTAATAACATAAAGTTATGAATCTTATTTTGTTCCTAGAACTTCCATAAGTATCTATTACCCGTATACAGAGATGTGACTTATCTTAGATACAGATACAAGATACAAAATACGTATCTTCATCTTGTATCTAAGATACTTATACAAAGAAGCATTTTGTATCTTGTATTAGATACATTTGTTACGTATCTTGTATTTGGAAAATACTTTTTTTTGCTAAGATACTTTTTTTACTAGGTGTGCATTATTGACCTTACAGATAAAACTGAACGCATTCTTGAAATCTACCAAAACACTTCACTCTCATTCAGAACCACGCTTAGCGTGATTATATCTATTATTGCGTAAAACGGAATAGAGTATCTTGTGAGTCTTTATTCTACAATAGTTTTTTTTTGCCAATCGCCGTCGCGTCGATGTTATTATAGTCACTGTCAGTGTCATCTCATACCTTAGCCGCGCCCGCGCCGCTCACTTGACATTGGCAGAATTATCGCTAAATAGATGAGCGTTACAACAAATAGTTAATAAGCCGAACGAAAAAAAACATAATAGGAGGATTTAGCAGGCTTGTTTAAGCTAATAACGTTGTTAGCTTAGCTATTCTTGTGTGTTGTGAGGAATGAGACGTTGAGTCATTGTCCACGATTAGCCGCGACTTGCTGCGTTGGATAGCACGCTGCTTCCATCGGAATTTAGAATGTTATCTTACTAGTGTTACCATTGATGATAATTATTGATGAATTATTGTGACTGTTTGAACTGTGGAAAGCGTAACTAACTGTTAAATTAAATAGATGGCACTGCATTTCTTAATTCCACCACACAGATCTGTGACATATTAAACAACTTATTGTAAAAGTCAGTTGCGATCCTGTCTAGAATTATAGAACTATTGTAATTTGTCTCATTAAAATAAAGCGTCCGTAGCTTAAGCATATTTGGCGAATTATTTGAAAAGCTTTTAATTGATTGGTTAACTTTTATCGTTTTGATGTATGACATTTTGTCGACTTACATAACGTTTAAACGAATCCACAGAAGTAGTGGTACTAGGACGAATTATAAGTCAGTTTAATTTTTTTAGTAGTCTTGCTGTAGTTTCTCGGAAAATTGATCTGAACAAGTAAATTATATATTAAACAATAGTAGGTACAGTGTGTAGATAAGATTCGTTACTCTCGGATACAGCTGATTGACATAAATGAAATTACACAAAAAAGACGCCATTTTGATTGTATCCAAGAAATAAGTCTTATTCCTTCACAAAATTGGTAGTATAAGGGCTATATTTGTGTAACTCGGTTGTTCTCGGAAAGTTATACCTAAAATGAAATTTATTCTACTTTGGTAAAATCGGGCCTGAGACTCACAGCGAAAATAGCAGACAACGAAAAAGTTTTTAAAATCGCACAACGACATAGTTCGTTGTCAATATTAAGCCGTTGTTGCCAAGTCTGCTAAATAGCGAATATAGCGATAGAAACTGCTACGTATGTGTGATCGTACGTAGTGATCTGTGGATAGAAAGCCATTAAACGAAGAAGAAAAACCCGCGGACCTAGAGAACCCCAGTTATTAATTATTATATTGTGTTTCATTTTGTGTTGTTGCTGTTGCTGTTTATTGGTCACATCGACCTTGTTAAAGTTCAAGGTGTGAAAGCTACGGAGTAAATCACGGTACGGTATTCATTGAAACGCAATCATGGAAGCGTAAGTATAAAAACTTCTTGACAGGAATGTGTTCTCTTTTCAATTTACATGATCTGTTTATGCAATAATATGTTTCGAATTGGAGTGTTCTGTTACGTGTAATTCTGATTTTATTTTTATTACATTCGATTACATTGATTACATAGGTCTATCTATTAAATATTATACCTAACTAGCTGCGCCCCGCGGCTTCGCCCGCGTGGAAACTGATTTTTTGCATGTGGAGAACAATATTTGGGTGGTAGGTTTGGGTATTTGGGTTTCGGTAAAGTAATAGCAAAAACCGGTTTGTATTAGGGATTATCATTGTAGAGATAGCGCAGGATAACTTTGAATTTTCAAAGGCAGAGTTTTATTGCAGCAGTGCAAAATTATCGAGCGAAAGCGAACTTTGATGAGTGGAGTCGGTGGAGTGCTTGATTTGTGGTTTCTGGAAGTCGATTAAAGCCATATATATTTTTATTGTAGTACGTCCCTGTAGACTATATTTCGGGACTTGTTGTCTTCTGCGTAAACAAAGAGATTTCTGGCTCTCGATACTCGCGAGCAGCCTACGTAGAGCTGCCCGTGGGAAAAGCAGGGAGAGCTCAGGTGTAAGCCTACCTTCAGAGTTTGTCCCTGGCTTTTATTAATCGTAATAGAGAAGGCCACCTTTAGGGGAAATTGCAAGCGCTTAAACTGAAAGGGCAAATTAGTCGGAATGATAGGGATTCTAGGTATCAATACCGTCTCTCCTTTGGCTCGGCCAGTAAGAATGGTGGCTTGCACGATGTACCTTCTCAGCTCTATGATGCGTAACCTGGTACCATTACACAATCTAGGTGCATCTAAGTTACGCATCAATATAACAGGTACACCAACCTTCTGGTCCAATTTGTGGGATGGCACCCCCGACAGCTCCAAAGAATTTAAAAACTCTACAGGATATGTAGACGCGGCATCACTTGCCATCACTGTATCTATTGATGTGTAGGTGGTCACCTCACCAGGCACTTGGTCAATTATTTTTTTATTAATTTTTGCCACTGATTCGTTTTTCGGCGTCATAATTGCTCTTTCGCACAACCACTCCTCGTTGCTTAGGTTTGGTTGTAAACTGGGAAAAACCTCATGAATAAGGTTGTCTTCCGAGCTTACAACATTACTGACCGACTGTCAAATGTTATGAGGCCACCCGCGTCCATTGGCACGCAGCCTTCACCGACCTCGAGGTGAGTTTGTGCAAATATCCCTGACTCCCGATCATTGAACAGCTGGACTCTAATATTGGTTTTGAGCTGCAACCGTTCCACCCTATTCCACAACTGTGAGGCCTTGAGGCACGCACTGATTTCATCTGCCGCAGTACCTCGCTCGATGACTGGCAGTGTCTGTCGGAAGTGACCTGCGAGCAAGACGACCACTCCACCCATCAACATTCCATTGCCACGGATATCTTGCAAGCTGCGGTTGAGTGCCTCGATCGCACGCTTGTGTGACATTGTGCATTCATCCCACACGATCAATCTGCACTGCTGCAATAGAGCACCGCGGCCACTGCTCTTGCTGATATTGCAAGTGGGCGTTTCCTCACTTGCAAGGTTCAGTGGGAGCTTGAACACTGAGTGAGCTGTTCTGCCACCACTAAGCAAGGTCGCGGCTATCCCAGAAGATGCAACAGCCAACGCAACATTCTTGTCCTTCCGCATTTGCGCCAGCAACAAATTCAGGAGAAATGTCTTGCCTGTGCCCCCCGGAGCTGCCAAGAAAAAGAGACCAGCTTGTCCAACAGCCACGCGGTTTTTATTTTGTTAAAAATTTGCCTTTGCTCCGGTAATAGCAGGGGCTCTGTTTGGGTGACTTGAGCCCCCAAAGCTGCGGTGTCGTAATTCAGCTCCCTGATCAAATCAGTCGATAGCTCTCCCGTTCTTTGTGGGCTGAGCATACCACAATCCGACAATCGCTTTCCGACCATCGAATAATCTTTGTCCTTAATAAGCTTGAGCGCCTCATTAAAATATATGTTGTCGTTGCCCTGTGTTGTGCTCTGGTAGCGATGAGCAATATCTTCTGAAAACGCATTTTTATATTTGTCCCATAATTGTAGAGGGTTGGAAAGTCCGCAGGTACTCAGTATAATGGCGAAGAGCTCCCTCAATTTAGCCGCAGACTGGCACAGCACCGCGTCCTCTATAGTGGCGTCCCAGTGGCGTATTAATTTATATATATTAATTATAAATTATGAACATCTAGTTATTTTTGTTGAATGAAACGCATGCGTGTTTTAAGGCTTAGTAGGTAGGTTTCAATCCCATAGAATCTATTCATATTTCCGGGATTCCTGGGATGTAAAATTTTTGTCCATTAATGTATGGTATACAAAGTGACCTTGAATTAGTATGTTATCCCGAAATGGGGGGCCTGGGACCATGATACCCTACCAGTTGTGAGAACCTTACTTGAAACTGGGTGTTTCCAAACTTCCATTGTAAAATATAAATCCACTCGAAAAATTACACGTGAGATCGCTGCGAGAGTTAATAAGATACTATAAATTCATTTCTAAACACAGGTCGTTTAACCCATTTATGCGCACTCGGTCAAGGACGAAGTTTAACCACCCAGCTGCGCTAAGGCTATTTTCGAACGCAACTTTACATGGCATTTCTTCAATGAAAAACTATTAATTTAGTAAAGTCGTAGAAGAAACATTGTCTACCTTGGGGTGTAGATTTCCCCCTTTCGGGATAACATATCAATTCAAGGGCACCTTGTATAACCTTTAATTAACGAAATTTTCGAATTTGAGTTTAACGTGCTTTCCTACAGGAACAGGTAAATTTCCCCCCCCCCCCCCCCCCCACACACACACACAGAAACTTTCGCTTTTATAATATTACTGTGATTTTTATCCATTTTAGTTGCGTAATGTCGAAGTTCAGTGATTATGCTATCCCACGGGATCTATTTAAGTGTCCGGGATGATAAATGTTGACCGTCAGCTACAGACATAATTATTGAAATTTAAATTAATATAATAATTTAATGAAAACTCATTGACGACGTTAAGTTTGTAAAGCTTTCCTGCGGGAATGGGTTAATCTTCCGGGATGAAAAGTATCCTATGTGTTAATCCAGTATATAAGCTATCTCTATTCCAAATTTCACCCAAAACCGTCCAGCCGTTACGACGTGAAGAGGGAACAAACACACACACACACACACCCACCCACTCACACACACACAAACTTTCGCCTTTATAATATTAGTGTGAGTGTGATTAGTGTGATGTACAACTTTACAAAAACTATCTTGTGCGCAGAAAATCATTTCAGGCACTATACCTACCTATTTAAACGTAGATTTTTGTCTCAGCGAAGTTTATGTTTGTGTTTTCAGAGATGAAGAGAATAATATTAATTCGAGCATAGCACTAATTTTAAAGCATTGTTTTAAAGATATTAAACAAGTCGATGGAAGTGACGTGAACGTGTCTGCAACATGCAATCTATGTTCGAAAATTATAAAGGGTAGTGTTTCTTCTACCACAAATTTCCTGAAGCATTTAAAGGTAGGTAACAGATGTATTTGTATAAGATTAAATATTGATTAGGTCTAGCTACAATAATTGTTTATTTACTTTTTTTATTTTATTATGATTTTGCCATTAGAAGAACTGAATTTCTTGAAATTTTATTTACGTAATTTAAGTAATTTTGTACTTTTTTATTACAGAGGAAAGGTCACGTAAATCTGATGCAAGAGTATGAAAATGTTAAAAATACAAACCTAAAAAAAAGAAAACATGTTGAGACTGAGATGATCAGTAGCGGTTCAGAAACAGTAGTAATATTTAAAAAATAAAAGCAGTCTACTCTTACAAGTGTTGCAAGTGGTTCAAGATCTGTTAATTTGGACAAGTTGATTGTACAATTTATTGTTGAGTCCATGTCTCCTGTGTCAATAGTGGAGTATAAGTCATTTAAAGCTTTGATTGAAGGTGCACAGCAACTAACAAAGCCTCCAAAAGTATTATAATTCCATACAAGATCTTTTAGCAGTGCAGGAACATCTAAGTGAAACAATGAAAATGTTGAAATTACCTCCGTTGAAGGAAAATGAAATAAATTTTTTAAGTGAATATGTGAACTGTTCAAAGCCTATAGCAGAAGCTATTCAAAGCCTGCAAGGGGATAAAGATACTTACTATGGTTGTCTATTACCTGAACTAATAAGAATTCAACATATCATCAAAACTCTTAGAATGGAAAATCTAAAATATTGTAACTCACTACTAGATGTCATTGAAGAAAACCTAAATAAACGATTTAAGAAGTTTTTGCAGTTTGAACCTGCAGCAAATGATGCAATACTGGCTTTAGTGTCACATCCATTCTTTAAAATGAAATGGGTACCAAAAGTGCGGAAAGAATATGTAAAAGAACTTATCCTGACTGAAACACGGAAAATTAATCGATCTGGAAAGCAAAACTTGGGGGCATTAAACAATAATAGAGATGATATTTAAAAAAAGTCAAAAGATGAATATTACATGTTCTTAGAAGACTCTAACTCCTCTATTGCAAGTAGTGAAAACACAGCATCTAATGGCAGCACCGCTGACTTAGAAACACTGCAATACCTTAATAATAAAGATACCAGCCTGAAGACCTTAAATGATTATCCTACAATAATAAAAGTATTTTTTAAATACAACACTTGTTTGCCAAGTTCTGCCCCTGTGGAGCGACTCTTCTCTTTTGGGGGTATGATAATGAGGCCTCATCGAAGAAAAATGAGTGATAAAATGTTTGAAGAACTGGTTTTACTTAAGTCACAATTAAAGCCTTAAAAATATTGACATATTGTGTGACATTTTCGCGATCAACACAATCTATTCATGTGAATAATTAAGCTCAATAAAAAGTTTCCATTCAAAAAGTATTTGTATATTTAAAAAGTGTTTAGAAGATACGTATCTTGTATCTAGTATCTCAGATACAATTTCCAAAAGTATCTTGTATCTGGTATCTCAGATACTTATTTTAAAAGTATCTTGTATTTTGTACTCAGATACTTAGTATAGGGTATCTTGTACATCTCTGCCCGTATATACCTATATAATATAAAACGTAATTTTTCTATCCTACTTTCCTGATCCAAAACGTATTTTTCCGAATTCCTATCCTAAAGTTTTTTAACCGCGTTAAGTTTCCCCGCTTTTAACAACAGTCGAAAGTCCCTAAAAACTTATTGCACCAAGCAAAATATAAAATGAAATGAAAATGAAGAAAGAAAAAAACGAGATACTCGACACTGGCAGAATGCATGAATAATGCGATGCCAAAATAAGAAAAAAAAAATGTAACTCAAGTTGACGCTGCTTGTAATGGAGGTGCGGTGTCTTTTAAATCTTTTAAAGTAAAGCTACAAATATTTTCAGAAGAAAGAATCTTTTATTATATACCATAGCCCACAAACCGTTATAGGTTACGGGCCCAGGCATTTTTGCCTGATTACAGATAGAGAGGAGAGAGGAGGCAATCCATCGGCTTTGACATGGATCGCGCCATCATATTAAATGGCGACAACTGGACGGCGTGGAAATTCCAATTAACTATCGTACTAAAGGCAAAGGGGCTGTATGATGTCGTTACTACACCATCAAAAGAAGATACTAAGGCAGAAGATAAAGATAGAAGAGCTCAAGAAATAATTGTTACTCGCGTCGAGGAACACGTTTTAACCTATTTGTTGACATGCAGTTCTGCGAATGAAATGTGGGAGAAACTTTCAACTATATATGAGTCAGAATCAAAGGTTGGCATTCATTTAGTTCAACAGCAGTTTTACAACATCAGATATGAGTCACCCATGGCAACATTCATTTCGAAAATAGAAGACATTGTTCACAAATTAAAATCGTGGTGAAACAGTTTCGGATAAGATGATGGTTACAAAGATTATTATGAGTTTGCTTGAAAAGTTTAGATATTTTGTGTCAGCATGGGAGTCTGTCTCAGACTCGGAGCAGTCACTGAAACAACTCACAGCACGGTTGTTGGTTGAAGAGGAGCGCATACAAGGTAAAGGAGCAGATAGAAGAGAGACATGTACTACATCAACAGCATTAGCAGCAACAAAGAAAGGACAGCCACGTTACACAGTAAGCGGTACAACCACAGATAGAAAGAAGACAGAACAAGCTAAGTGTTATTCGTGCGGTAAGATGGGACACTTCAAGCGTGACTGTAGGTTACGAAAATGCAACTATTGTGGGAAAATTTGACATTTATATAAGGATTGTAATAGTAGGGCTAGTAAAGATAACAAAGTTCAAGATAGGGCCAGATAGGGGACGTTAGATTACAAATTAATTTTTAATAAGAATACAGGGGAGACATTGGTAGGATATACAGATGCGAGTTGGGGAGGTAGTAAAGAAGATAGGAAATCAACTTGTATAATGAAAGTTTATGGATGTACAGTTTCATGGTATAGCTCAAAACATCAATGTGTAAGTCAGTCTTCGACTGAGTCAGGGTATGTGTCATTGGGAAAAGGAGTTGCAGAGGGTTGCTGGATTAGAAACTTGCTAAAGCCGCGTATCGACTTCGCGCTCCAAGAGGACGAACATTGGCGCGCGTTCCGGCCGCGCGAAATGGCTACCATTTTGGAACGCGCGCCAATGTGTTTGTTGGAACGCTCGAACTTAGAGCGGCCCGTTCCATCTAGAGTCGGTTTTTACCGCGCATCAAAGGAAGCTTAGTTGTGGCCACAGAACACTATTACCCTACCGGGAAGAATGTTAACTTCATAGAAAGAAAACAAAATGCATTTCACTAGCGCCACCTAGTTTCAGCCCGAACTAACTTCTAGGGGGGGATCCAGGGGCGCGGGGCGGGGCTGTTTAAGCGGGAAATTCAAGATAATGTCTGTTTCCATTTGGAAATTGTTTATAATAAATTACACAGATGCCCATAGATATTAATATTACACAAGTAAAAGTTCAAAGTCAAAATAAACAATTTCCAAATGGACCCAACATCAACTTTCTCTCATAACTTGAAATCAAACAATGAAAATAAGAAAACTTATGTTTTTATTAATACAAACTATAACTACACTAATTTATTTCTCATTTCCTGATTTCATAATTCAGTGTATTATGTTGGGAGGTCATCGAAAAGTATCTATACTTATAATAAAAGTAGCATGTCCATGTCCAATGCTGATACATTGAAAATATATTGAAAAATAATTTTGGAGGCCTATTATAAACAGGGCCATAATGTATTCAAAAATTACAGATATCCAACCTTTGGTATTACGTACAAAGCCACTCCTAGCCTGTACTATGGAAAAGGAACGTGAATGGATGCAGGTGCGCTAGCAATCCTGCATCCATTCATCTTTTTCCCTTATATTGTTCCTGTCTGTGATGTATTAAGATTGTGGGTACTTTGTAAATGTAGCTTACATACTATGAAAATAAACCAGTCCCGTATATACCGTGTTTCTGTCTGCACCCGAATTCTATATTGGCGACAATTTATGGGATTAACCACGACGGGAAATTGCAAGAATTTGACCTCGAGGAAGGGCGGAACTGGGGCGCGTACGTTCGTTTGGTGAAACAATTCATTTTACTAAATGATATCAAAAGTGAACTGCGTGTGGCTACGTTAGTGACGCATGTTGGCGCGGCCACATACCAGTTGATGTGTGATCTGTGCGCGCCAGCTAACCCCGAGGACAAGACATTCGAGCAACTCGTCGAGCTCTTGACGGGCCACCTGGAACCCAAGCGATCGGAGATTGCAGAAAGACACACATATCGTTTACGACGGCAGGCCGAAGGTGAATCGATCGGCGCGTTCCTGCAGAACTTAAAACATCTCGCTACGCACTGTAACTTCGGGCCGACACTGGAGGTGAACATCCGAGACCAGTTCGTCTCCGGGCTGCGCAGCGAGGACATGCGGTCGCGCCTGTTTGCGGAGCCGTCGTTAGACTACAGAAGGGCGGTGGAGCTGGCGCTCGCGCTGGAGGCGGCGGATCGGCACGCGGTGGAGGCCGCCGCCGGCGCCGCGCTGTCGGCGGCCGCCGGCCCGTCGGGACTCGGGCAGGGCGCAGCCGCCAACGCCGGTGTGCATCGTGTGGCGCAGCAGGCGCCGGCAGCGGTGAGCGGCCGGGGCGCGGGCAGGAGCGCTTGCTGGCGGTGCGGGAAAGGAGCGCACACGCCCAACAAGTGCAGATATAAATCGTATGTCTGTGATAAGTGCAGTGTCAAAGGTCATCTCGCTTCTGTGTGTTCGAAGAAGGATAATAATCCGCGCGGATCAAGGTACCAAAATTTTATAAATAATAACGATTCCGATTCGGAGTCGAGTGATGAACTGTATCAAGTCGTAGCGTTGAACAGTAGTTCGAAAGATGGACCTTATCGTTATGTATTATTGGTAGAAAATGTCAAGGTTATTCGGTTCGAAATCGATACCGGCAGCAGAATATCGGCAATCAGTAAAGCATTTTACGATAGGTATTTTTCTCATTTGCCAATAACTCGAGATAACAACAAGTTCCATTCATATACGGGAGAAGCGATTGTTCCACTGGGTCATATCTCAGTGAAGGTGCAGAGCGGCAACGCCGAATCGTCTTTACCTTTGTTTATCATTGATAAAGGCGGGCCGCCACTGCTAGGTAGAAGTTGGTTGCGCGAATTAAAATTAAACTCTATCAACTTACACCATCTATCGACTGAAAATGATCCCGTAATCATTCAACTAAAACTGAACTTTCCAGAGGTTTTTAAGTCAGGTTTAGGGAGCTGTAAAACAAAGCTTAAATTACATCTAAAAGATGATACGCCGATATTCTGCAAAGCCAGAGTTCTACCCCTCGCCATGCGAGCGCCCGTGGAGCGCGAGCTTGAGCGTCGCAATCGCAATGCGAACAGGTGGTCTACAAATTGGAGCGAAGCGACTACGGCACGCCGATCGTGCCGGTGGTCAAACGCGACGGTTCTATCAGGTTGTGCGGGGATTATAAGTTAACTCTTAATAAGGTTTTAAAAGATTTTCATTACCCGCTACCCCGGATGGAACAGCTGTTCGCTGCGCTGAGCGGAGGGGACCAATACAGTAAAATCGATCTTAAGCACGCGTACCTACAGTGCATTTTAGAAGAAAGTTTACAACCGTTGACGGCTATAACCACACATGTAGGCACATTTGTATATCGCAGGGCCCCGTTTGGTTTAAAATGTTTACCCGAGATGTTTCAGAAAATGATCGAGGAAACATTGAGCGGTTTGAACTGTGTAGTTTTCATAGATGACATATGTCTCACTGGGGCTAATAAACAATCACATTTGTCGAATTTACGAGCGGTTTTGGTAGGACTTCTGCAAAGTTCGTCTAGGTAGGTACCACCGCTTTGCCAGTTATTCTGCCGCCAAGCAGTAGTGTGCAAGCACTACTGTGTTCCGGTTTGAAGGGCATTGTAGCTAGTGAAATTACTGGGCAAATGAGACTTTATGATCTGATCACTCAGTCTAGTAATCTGATTACTTGACTGTGTGATGTCTCAGGATGACGTGCGCAGTGCAGTGTCACGAGAAACTTTCTTGTTTTAAAGTTCTGAGTGACACAACAACTGTTATGAGCGGCCTTGTCGCTTAACATCTGGTGAACGACTAGCTCGTCACGTCATTCAATCGCATAAAAAAAAAAAAAAATATACACTACGAGAAACCGGGGTCGTAAAATTGCGACGTTGCAAAAACAAAGACAAAAGCGTGTTTAAGGCGTGCTGCCCTGATAGGTGCATGAAAAAGATAGCTAATGCTCCGCCCGTTCGTCCTTTGTCAGGATCGGGAGCAGCGCAAGCGCAACTAATTTCCCATAGTACTGCTAGTAGTCTGTGGGCTAGAGTCCTTGACACACATATCGTAATTACGCGCCAAAACTCCCTAGTAGTTCAAAACAAATACGGTTTTCGCTAAACACTAGGTTACTTACCGGTTTAGTGATTAGTTTCGTTCTGCGACAAGGACGCTTTTGTTTGTGTGCTCTTTCTGTGGTTCGCGAAAATGACGCTTACCTATTTTAGGTACTAGCATACCTACCTACTGGTTTAGTTTTTAGTAATTAAGTAGGTTTAGATACTGCGACAAGGACGCTTTTGTTTGTGTGCTTTGTGTTTTGCGAAAAAGAAGTTTGTTTATTGATATTTGTACTACCTGTTTGTGATTAAGCTTAGGTATTGCGACAAGGACGCTTTTATTTGTGTGTTTATTAAATTTGTTGTGCTTTCGTGTTATTTTTAGTTGTTACAATTACGTAAAATGTCAAACACACATCCTAACTACACTGCGGCCGAATACGCTGATATGATTCTCATTTATGGAGAATGCAATCAAAATGCCGCCCTTGCGATAAGGACGTATCGCGAAAGATACGGCGACACGAGGCATTGCCCTACAAATCCTCGGACCATAACAGGAGCTCTACAGCGCATCCGTGAAAACCGCCCTGTGGATTCTAGGTCTCAACAGTCAGATCGACCGCCAACAGTGCGTGAAAATCCGACTCGGAGGAGAGTAGGTAGTATGTACTACGATATTTTGAAGATCGTCCCAAAGCTAGCCTCCGCCAGGCCGCTCGGTTTTTTCATGTATCTCACCGGTCAGTACACCGAATATTAAAGCGTGAAAAATGCCATCCATACAAATTTAGAAAGGTCAGTGCACTACTACCGCGTGATAAGCCAATTCGAGTTCATTACTGTCAGTGGTTAATAAGTAAAGTTGAAGAAGACAGCGACTTTCTTTCCCAAATTTGCTGGACTGATGAAAGCACATTTAGCAGAAATGGCATGTGGAACCAACACAATATGCACCATTGGGCCAGCAAAAATCCACGCATCTGGCGAGAGTTGACTCACCAATACAGATTTTCAGTGAATGTTTGGGCCGGAATTCATGGCGACAACATAATAGGCCCAATATTTATTGATGGGACATTAACTGGACAACGGTTTGTGAACTTACTGAACAATAGTGTATCAGAGTACACTGATAACCTAACCGTCGACCAATACCAACGAATGTGGTACCAATTGCATATGGACACCCATTTAACATGGAATGTCCATATTAAACAAATAAAAAACAAACTAGTAACACTCCTTGGCTCGCTTCGTAACATTGTCCGATGTGTTCCCCGCAAATTGCGATTTACAATTTATAACGCACTGGTAAAACCACACTTTACCTCATCGAAATTTGGGGAAGTGCTGCCAAAACAAAATTAGCTGAACTTCAAGTCTTGCAAAACAAAATTGTGAAAATGCTTTTTAACTATCATTATTTAACACCAACAAAAAAAATTTACACCGAAACAAAAATAATGAACATAAAAATTATATAATTATAACATTTGCATTTTTATTCGCAAAACACTCAATAGGGATATCCACACTAACATAACGTTCACCAAAGTAAAACAGGTTTCCAAACGCAGCAATCGTCGCGGTAGCCTTCTTGTACTTCCGAAACCTCGAACGAATTATGGCAAAACAATGCTTGTGGGGAACCCTCCCACATTTATCTATAATTTACATATTATATACAAAATACATTTACTACATGCTATTATATATTTACATATATATATTACAATTATATACGGTAACATAACATAACACACTCCATACATACAAACATTCAAACACCTAACACAATTACTTACCTTGCCTAGTTTGCCGGATGACGTACGGAAATGTAATCCGTCTACTTACCGCGTGACGTCAATAGCGAGCCCCGACCGGTGGTAAGGTAGCCGCGGTGCGCAAGCACCGCTTGATACTACCCCCCAGTTAGTTGATCTAAACTATTCGTTCGACGCGCTGCTTTATTAATTTCTCCTTGCGAATCGTTGTTTATCTGTTTCGTTTCTTAGTGTTTTATTACTACTCTTGTTGTGTCGTCCTTCTGAACTTATAAATGTAAAATTGTGTATTGTGTGTGTGGAAATACAGCAATCAGTGTTTACGTTTGGACAATTTCTTTTTGGACTCCCGTAAGGTACCTACATTACACTGCATAATCCCCCAGCAATACCATATGCTTACTTATGAAGGAGCACAACTTTATAATAAAATACCCTCACATATAAAAAAAACAAGTTCATTTAACGTTTTCAAGAAGCAATTGACTCAATACCTTATGACGGATCCACTGCCGAAGTAAATGTTTTAAATTAAGTCTTGTTGATAAATGTCTTCATCAGGTGTAAATGTATTATAATGTTACTTAAGCACGTATTATGTTACCTACCTACATTATATTTTGATGTGACGACGGATGTACTTCTATTGATATTTTTAAGTCTAGCTATGTTCTCATGGAAGTGACTGTTAGTCTTATTTGAGAATAAATTTCTTTAAACCTAAACCTAATTGGATGGTGCACCTGCACATTCAGTAACAGCGGCTAGGCAGCGACTAAGTGGAATGTTTGGTGCGCAGTGGATTGGACGATATGGACCTCATCGGTGGCCTGCAAGGTCGCCAGACCTCACGCCCCTCGATTTTTTTTTTGTGGGGCTTCGTGAAGGACGATGTGTATGCGGAAGAAAATATTGACTCTGTGGAAGACCCACGCCGTAGAATAAGCAACGCGTTTGACAAAATTAGGGCAATGGCTTCCAATGGAAATTTATTAACAAAAGTGAGGGCAAACATTAAACGTCGCTTACATCTTTGCGTTCGAATGCGTGGCGATCATATTGAAAACTTAAAAATTTAATAAACTGGGTTTTGGTGTCATGAATTAATAATCAGGATAAGAAGTGATAGAGTGATTGTGAATGACGAATTTTCGACAACTTGGACCCAAGCCTTTCGGTTTCGTTTAAAGTGCTGCCCTTCTTTCCGCATCATCGTCAAAAGATTTCGCTACCGCCGGCCCCCCTCGGTTTTATTGCGGCAGCGCAGTGGACCGCACTGTACCTATGTGTGCGAATGCGGCGTTGCCGTTTTTACGAACGAGAAGTAAAAGTGGTAAGTAGTTGCATGAATGAATCTTTTGTAAGGGTGCTACAAATTATGTTTCGTTATTTATTATTTAGTTTGTTCAGGAATGTTAATCATTCAATTATGGATTATTTACATTGGGTTTTTTTTTAAATTATTGCTGACCCTAGCCCTACCCGTGTGTTCATTTAATGTGGCCATTGCAGCGCCACGCTGTATATAATATATATATATTTTTTTATAATATTATTATTATATATTGCTATGGTCAGGGCCTTCTGGTTCAATGTTTGTCCTGGGTGGGAATCAATCCCACAGCCTTATAGTTCAGAAGGCAGACACTACCGACCAAGCTATCAGACCAGTCAGGTGTATGTGTGTACCACAGACATGTAATACTATGTGTACATATATAATATAACAATAAACAATATATAGTATTTTGGTAGTTTATTATAGGTACCTCCAGATATTTTTGCATACATTCCTCCTGCCACAGAATGACTTAGCACTTGAGCAGCTAGTTTGACTTTCATTTTCTGCTTGGTATTTATTTTATTTTATTTTATTTTATTTTTATTTTATTTTCATCGGAAAACTAACAGCTAACTAGTAACAATAGGTACACTTGTAAAAATTAACTTATGGCTAATTATAAGTTTTCACATGTAGGTAACTAAGTATTTTTTTTTTTTTCTTTTTCCAAAATTGCACAGGCGACAGACAAGATTAAAACTGAGAAGAAGTTAAATTACGATATATGGGTTATTGAATTTACATAAAAGAATGACCAAAATGTCAGTGTAAATTATGTCCACCTGTGAGGGTTCTGACATGTGTTTTGACAGAAACTCACTACATATGACAAGATTCGACGTAGTTGACCTTCCTTTGAGGAACCCGTGCTGTTCTACGCTCAGTGTATGCTTCAGTGAATAATAAAGTTGTCTGTATACTATTTTTTCTAATATTTTAGCAAAAACACACAATTTGGAGATAGGCCTATAGTTTTGAATATTGTCCTTAGGTCCTTTTTTATGTATAGGAGTAATGTAAACTGACTTCCACACTGACGGGACTACCCCCTCATTTAACGAACGTTTGTAAATCAATGTGAGTGGGACCGCTAAGCTTTCCGCACAATTAAAAATAAAGATAGGGGGTATGCCATCAGGACCAGCCGATTTATTTAAATCAAGCATTTGGATTAAAGTGCTCTTTTTTTAAGGCAGGAGCGTACACAAAATTTGGGTTATTGTTGTCCGCTTCATAAAACTCCTTTGTGTGACCATTTAGCAACACCTGTAAAAATCGTTAGTTACATTTTCACTTCACCAACCACAACCACTAGCTAGTACATTATTTTAACTTTCATTCCCTCTCCCAAAGAAACCGTGTTGAAATTATCTTATGTCCTTGGATTTTAAATCATACCAAGTTTCATTTGAATCCATTCAGTGGTTTCGGCGTGATGCTCTACCAAGATACAGACCGACAGATAAAAATAATAATGAGCCCTACAAAAAAAATTCAAAATATATTCAATGTACAGAATTGGACCTGTTATAGTTTTATTATAAGTATAGATAGATAGGCGCTAATTTAAAGACATAAATCATTATTATGGTTACCTCTTCCCATCCTGTCCCCAGAAGATATATTTACAGTGCACTCTATGTCATATTTCATAAATAGATTCCGGAAGCATTTTAGTAAATGTGCTGGGTCAAATAATGTTATGATCTCTCTGTTGTTCACCATTATGAATGGGTGTTCCACAGATGCTCCCAAAATAGCCAGTGCTCGCCTGTTTACACCATCCATGCACAGACTATAGCTGCAATATTAATTCCAAATTGAAAGCATTGATATAAGACCTAAAAGTGAAAAACAAAATAATTGAGTTTTCATCTTATTATTAGCTCCAGACCAAATTGTACAAAAATCTGGGGGGAAAGTAAACCTAATTAACTTGACATATTTTTGAGGATTAAACTTGGTAGCTGTATGTTACGAGTTTTCTAGAAAACATTGTTACCCTTGGTTTCTCGTATGTTTGTTAAAGTTAAACTGAATTATTGAACGCTCATTAGTTTAAGATAGCCGATGCTCAACGAGCAACCAATGAGTATTCCGTATTTCTTATTTGACATGAGTTTAACATACAAGAAACCAATGGTAAGTCACATAATGAACACTTTGAATTTTGAAAAATATACCTCTTTTATGAGCACTGCAAGCCTATCTGCAGTAGCCAACCCGCTAGAGAAGTAGTGAGCTATTGGCTGTTTCACTCTCCGCCTTGTTCCTGCAATCATAAACACCAAGGCATAGGCTGCAATGAGAAGAGATCTTCCCTGTGAGCCATGATCCTGATATCCTTCTATTTTATCTTCCTTAGAATTGTAATCTAGATGTTTCTTCAAGGACATTTCATCAAACATAAGAGTGTATTCGTTATCTGAAGGCTTTTGGGTTTCAATTACTTCTTTTAATATTCAAAAAACTGGCTGATTGGCACCAACACTAAAAGGTACTTTGCTCAACAAGATTTTTAAGGAGCTGGGTGATGGCAAGTGAAACAGCCTCCGTAATAAGCGTAACAAGTTGGTGATCTCTTATAGATTCTCAATGCCGTTATTTTTTCTTCTTTGCTCCACCTGCAACCAGTGATCTTTTTTTTTACAGTTTCTTATCTGCCCTTGCAATAGTAGTGCAAACGTTGGTGTTATCTTATCTGCCAATTTTTTCACAGCCATGTCATCACTAATGATTTTTAACATCCTTTTTCTTTTTAAATGTTTGATGCGATGACGCAGTCGGCATACCATTGTCATGTACTTCCTACATTTTGCATAGATAACTTTATCCTTCTCCGATTTTTGTTGCTGAAGTGGCTCTAATTGAGTGTGTTTAGATGTCCCAGCAGTAGGTTCAGTGCTCTGACCAATATTTTGTATGTTTGTTACATCAACTAACACATTTTTATGTGAAGGTCCAGCCTGTGGTTCAACAGAATATACAGGCAACTCATCAATTTAAAACAAAACATTGCTATTAATAATATCTTTTCTGATATAAATAGTTAACAGTATGTGCATGAAGCTAATAAAAAAAGAAGGAGGGAATCCCGTCTGATCCGAAACTGAAGCACCCTTAGGAAGCCGGAACGCTTCGTATAGGTAGCGGCAGGTAAGTTTAGCGCTGAGTGAAGTGTGGAGGGGATAGCTGCGCATGGGTACAGTCGCGAACATAATACAATTATATCTTTAATTAATATAACCAAAATAATTTTAAGAACATATTTAAATAAATAGTAAGTCTATCACTGAGCGAAATGTGGACGCTATTAGGTACTGTCGCGCGCGCAAACATTAACAAATAGTTAATGTTAAAGTTTTGCAAATCTTGTAACAGGATATTTTACTATTTGTTGCTTCACCAAACTCACTTTTTATTTGCTTTAAAGAATAGCAGCGTTTTACCTGAAATAAAACGCATATTAAAATACTTACCTTACTGGAACCTTATATTGAGAATAGCATTTCCGTTTCCGTCGATTTCCTGCCAGTTTTTCCGTATTTTTATACCTCGTTTCCTGTAAAGTGGCGCCACCTCGCGGGCGCAGCATTTTAGTTTACTTGGAAAAGTGCAGCGCCATATTGGATCATTGGCTCAATTTTCACCAGGCAGAAGTTAAGTGAAAGGTTCCAGTAAGGTAAGTATTTTAATATGCGTTTTATTTCAGGTAAAACGCTGCTATTAAATAACTGTACCGTTACTGGAACCTTATATTGAGACGTGTTTGTTATCGCCTGGTGACGCCACTTTAAAAATAATTAAGTATTTAGATCCTTATTAAAATAACGCCAATGTGATGTGATGTGGCTTTTATGTGAAACACAGTAGATAGGTGTGGTTTTCTATTATGAACATTCAAATATAATTATATATTACATTACAAGAAGTGCAGTGAATAATATTCACACTAAGGCAATTTAGATTGTCAATTCAGCATTATGAATTGTGTTACAGATTGTAAATCATTGTATATGTTATCACCACTTCATGTCGGTAGACCTGATGAAATGTATTTAGCTGCTTGCTAATTGCCCTGTGCCAAAACTTGATTGAGAGAGACATTGTCTAAACATTTTAATACTACTGCTGATACTTTTAAGATGTGGTTTGATGCCAGCCTCTTCAAACAGAGTATTATCTCAGCCAGATACTGCTGTGTGCGAGGTGGTTTTGCAATACCTTCCTCTGATGAAATAAAACCTGACGTTTTATATTTGGTGCTTTCTATCCAGAATCAAGCATTAAGATTTTTACTGTTTACATGCCTATCTAAAGTAAAAATATAAACATTATATATTCGACAGACTTCAACCTTACACAATGATTAAAATCTTCTCTCAACATGCTTTGTCTGATATTTTCAGAACAAAGTAGTAATTGCAGTATGATGCGATGCCTGAAATCAATTGCTTTTGTCTAATAGGTACAACCATATAAATCAGCTGGCATTCCATCATCATAGTACCTCAAGGCTTTTGGATAAGCCTAAAAAAGAGCGTGAGAGCTTACTGACTGGATCTTTCGAGATACAATGCAAGGTGAAAACGATATGCCTACGACAGATTAAAAAATGGTTCTAGCGTAATTACGGTTAATACTCTTCCAAAGCTGGCCTTCCCTGTCAAGGAGAGGGTGCAGGTCAAGATCCACCACGCTGGCGAAGAGTGAGTTGCTATGTAAATTTCCGAGCTATGACATGCGGTTTTACGTCACAAACTTAAGGAAACCATAATTTTTTAGTTTAAGTTAGGAATCTACGGTTCCGTCACTTTGGGCCACCCCGTATTTTCAAATTTCGTGAGCTGAATGCTCCAACTGTTTATGATTCATAAGTCGTTCAAGATCAACCATGCTTCAAATGCTCGGGCATTGAGATTTCCAAGTTTTCACATCTCTGTGGGCTTAAACATCACAAACACGTCATTTGGCCGATGTTGGTGAGTCAGGTCAGGACTCGAAAAATGGTCATGGAAGCGCCCATGTGAGTAGATAGTTCTATTTAACACTGATAAAGACAGAAACTAGATAGCGATACTAACGTATTATATACTCACAAACCAGGTAGTGGATACTACGTATACTGATATGGGACGCAAAAATAGGGATTATCGGTTGTCACATTTCGTGTCAGAAAGTTTAACACAAGACGGGCTGCTCTGAACTCCCAACCATAGATATAACTATATAACCATACAATACTAGGGCGCACTATACTTACCAGTACCTAGTCCGAATTAAACAAACCCGTTGTTTTTAATTTCATTATTTCTACACTGGCCAGTATTATTAGCAGGTGCCACTCTGGAGGATGGCGATGCAGCGATAGATGATCGGCATGACTTGCATTCAGCATGAATGGACGTATGACATGAGTGTATTTAATGCTGATCTAATACTTGCAAAAGTTTATTTAGCATCTCTATAGTTCCATTATTGGGCGACCTAGCAGTTTTGTTGTCGCTTGTCGCATTTATTGGAGACTGAACTGGCTCGAATTTACTGGGCCGGGGCAAGGCAATAATATCTTACCTGTAGGTATGTTGTACGCCCGCCAAAACTAACAAGAAGAGTTCAGGCTATTTTGCCCTGCCTGGCCGTCATCACCACCAGTCTTGCACTCCGAGTGTCCGGCAACATCGCCACCAATTTGATAAAAATATGCTGATAAACATCGTAACGAAAATTGCATTCTTGTTTCTTTCTAACAACAGTGGCGTATATACTCTCCATACTCCACAAACTTCATAATAAACATACGTAGGTATGTATAGGTGGCTTCTAGTTAGTTTTTAAAGCAGTGTGGTTCGACTGTAACGTCTCTATATTTCCAACTCACTGGGGCAAGGGCGTTGCTCACTTGCAGTTCATAGACCACTCAAATTGTTAAGAATATCTTTCGGTAGTTAAAGGTTCCTCAACGTTTATTTACGGTTAAACAAAACACGAGGTACCTACCACAACAGGCAATATTTATTTTTCTAAGTACCCGACTATTTATTACTATTTATTTATAGTAATATTTCTTTGCTGACAAGGATCAGCGCAAAATGTTTACTATTCTGACGAACCGCAGTGTTCATGTATTCATTTCAGAAAAAAATATAGATAGTCGAGATAAATAGCAAAACTACTATGTCCCATTTTTCTTGCAATAATTGAGCTACCCAATTGTAAGAATCAAAGTTCTTTTGGTGCTGTGCTCAGACACAATGGCAAGAAGGTCACCTCTAACAGTTCACAAGGTGCAAAAGGCCTGTCTGTATAAAACTGTATATTTTCAAAGGGATGCTCAACATAAACTTACTTTCACACCCAGTCCTGATTTGGTTGCAAGAAGTATGGAATACAATTCATGTATATCAGGTGAAATGGTGCGGCCATTATATTAACGCTTTAAGGTTGTAGGTAATTATAGCGGACGGACTAATCTATCCAACTTTGTTATTTGAAAATGAGAAGAGAGGCAACTAAAGAAGGTTATCTGCTACTTTTGGAATGCCCTTTATTTTTATAGATTTTATGAACAATTACAGACAGTTGTTCTGAGAAAATAAATTTATGTATGGATTAAATGCATATGCACGTGTATCAAAGAATTGTATTTGATGCTCTTTAATTTTAACTTCAAAATCATTCCTGCTAGGTGATCACGAAACTTTGATTACAATCTATAGAAACCCCAATTTGTTTGGATTTGACAGTTTCAATAAATGGTTTACGTGTATAATTACTAAGGAAATTTTCCAAATTAGGAATTAAAATACTCTTGTTGCATTGCAATCAAAGTTCCATGATCACCTCATAGGTGTGCTCATTTCTGCACAATTCTGCACAATTCTGCTCATTTCATACCTTGGCTGAATTGGAAATGTTTGAGCTATTACTTCTCTCTGAAAGAGCGTCTGAGCATTTGTACGCTCTTTGCTACTTTTACGAGCGGGCTGCGAGCCCCGGTTGTGAGCCTAGCCCAGTGCCAGTTACAATGGCTATTTGAGGATTGACCTCAGGGAGGGCAGTTCCTTTGATACAATATCCTGCGAGGATAGATTATTGTAAGTTTGTTATGACAAATTTTGTTCATTGCATGTGATAACATCCCGTGAGGATGGCTATTCAATTTAAGACAAACTTTACTTTAATTCACAGTATGTGATAGCATCCTGCGAGGATGGCTCATTGTAAGTTTTAAAAGACAAACTTTAATTCATAGTATGTGATAGCATCCTGCGAGGATGGCTCATTGTAAGTTTTAAAAGACAAACTTTAATTCATAGTATGTGATAGCATCCTGCGAGGATGGCTCAGTGGAAGTTTTGAAAGATAAACTTTAATTCATAGTATGTGATAGCATCCTGCGAGGATGACTCATTGTAAGTTTTAAAAGACAAACTTCAATTCACAGTATGTGATAGCATCCTGCGAGGATGGCTCAGTGGAAGTTTTGAAAGATAAACTTTAATTCATAGTATGTGATAGCATCCTGCGAGGAAGACTCATTGTAAGTTTTAAAAGACAAACTTTAATTCACAGTATGTGATAGCATCCTGCGAGGAAGGCTCATTGTAAGTTTTAAAAGACAATGTTCATAGCATGTATGTATAACATCCTGCGAGGATGGCCCCTTGTAGGATTTTAAAAGATAAACTTTGTTCATAGCATGTAATAACATCCCGCGAGGATGGATCATTGCATGATTGAAAACGGCATACTTTGCTCATATCATGTGATTGCATCCCGCGAGGATGGCTCATCGTAATTGGTAAATTTGTAAATGACAAATTTTGTTTATAGCAGTAACAAATATCCAGTTCCATGCGATGGAACGACAGGCTTTTGATTGCAAGTCGCTAAAGGTGGAATTCTGTCTACCGTAGTGTAACACGCAATCTGCCAAAACATCTATACAATCCATTATTATGGTGATCAGTGTCAGAGAGACTCAATGGTATCTTGGTTTTGATATAACTCTTAATATTTTATTACTATTATAGGTTAGGTGACGAAAGGTGTCATATTTATATACTTCCTCGACTGATGTTTGAACAAGAACACTACCCAGTCACTGAGATCGGTTAATATTTTTACGTAGTCAAATGCTGACGTTTTGCATAGGGACAATTCAACATTATAAATAATTCATAATGACTATGACTGTCACTCTTAGGATTACGAAATTATCTTCAAAATCGATATCCTCTAGTATAACTTGAGATGACATGACATGCATTATCTATAAAACCTACCGAGGTACTTGTAGTAAGAAAATAAGAAAATTGTTATAAAGCTCACCCCTGCTTCGTATGGCTGGAACGCTTGTAATTCTGTGGCTGGAACCTTCGCCTCTGTTTGTTGCCTGAGGACGACAAACCTGAAGAGCTGCTGTCGCTGCTGCTGCAGCTAGATCTGCTTCGGTGCCGCTCTTTAGCAGGGCTTGAATGGCAGCCTGCTTTCGTGATCCGTGTGCTCTGTAACTTCAAGTCCATAATAAAACTACTGTAAGCACTACGCAAGATATATACACTGGCTATTTAAAATTTAAACTGTAAGTGTCGAACGGCAAAAGCCGTTTAAGCATAATGTAATTGGTTTACTTACCAAGTGTGGGTACCACTTACTTTTACAATTTACTCACATATTCACTTTCACTATAATATAATTAAATAATAATGTGAAGTAAAGCATATAGAAAATACACTTAATAACTTTGCAACTCACGCAGAGCCAGAGCTGCTGCGCACAAGTTGCTACGACGGGAACTCAAACGCCAATGATCCAATATGGCGCTGCACTTTTCCAAGTAAACTAAAATGCTGCGCCTCCGCCAGGTGGCGCCACTTTACAGGAAACGAGGTATAAAAATACGGAAAAACTGGCAGGAAATCGACGGAAACGGAAATGCTATTCTCAATATAAGGTTCCAGTAACGGTACAGTTATTTAATCAATCAATTCATTGGTTTCTCTTTTAACAAAACAATGCACGTCATACACCATTTTTAGTGCCTGTCTTTTCAAAACAGTATTTCTTCTAGGCATATTCACTATCTACTAAAATCACACTAATAGAAAAACCAACAATAACAAACGAACTCAAACTTAACAAAAAACAATAACAATGAACGACAATAACAATACACTTTAGAGCGCGACTATATAGACAGAAGTCCGCGGGCGTCGTATCGGGGCGGGGGACGGAATACGACAGACTAGCCAACCGGCGCTACGCACGCGCACCCTTCGTCCCTCTAGTCCCCCTGTGATACCTAATTTTTTTACTTCTGCGCAATAACGGTCAGCGCTAGAGTTTCATGCCGGTACTTATACGTACGAGCGAGACACACACACTCGCATCATATGCAGCCGGGTGGCCCTACTTTCATCTGACACACATAAGTCATATGTCCGCCCTTTTGGGCTTCAGTTTGATGTCAATCAAAACTCAATCCATCTTTTTTTATTTCATTAATGAGTAATGCATTTGTTTTTAATTATAGACCTAATTTTTACTTACAGCATATGGTACGGCAGTTCTAGTCAGTTTCTTCTTTGAATCATTAGTGAAATCTGTGTCCTTAAAATGTCTCTGACACAGCATTCTATGTTCATTGTGTATATTACATATTGTGTATTAAGTATTGTGTTCATTTAGTTTGAAATTCTATTGAAGAATGTTCTCCTTCAGGACAAATGTATTGCGCCCATAATTGACAATTGAAAAAAAAAATAAACACTTAGGTACCTCCTTATTATAAGCACTAGTGCTAGTGCTTATTATAATCAGTGATAAGATCTTATTATAATTAGTTAAACTTGGTAGGTACATACCGAAGAAGATTCCTTATTGCAGGTTTAGGAAATCGAAATTGCTTAACGTTATCTACGGCAGGTGAACAACCGCACTTATAACATTTCCTGTTATTTTCCTTCACCGACATTGTGGCTCTTGGTGGTCACATATACTTTGGGATAGGTGCACAAGAGAAGCTGCCAGATCACCGGTCACCGGTCGTCACAACTTTCACCGAAAAGAGTGGCTGTCTCGACCAAAACTACGGATCACGAATAGAGTAAACCTCAATTCAACAATCTCTGCACTGCACAACACACAACGGTGGAACAAAAGCTCAACACGACGTAATGAAATTAAAATACCACAATCAATGTTTATCGGTCTACTTTCACCGAAAAGAGTCACTGTCTCGAACTAAAGCATAATGTGTAATAAATACTAATAGTGAGTCAACTCGGCGTCTAGACGGAGCAACGATGGGGTGCGGTATGAAGGAGAGCGGAGGTCCCCCCCTGCCCGCGACGTCTGCGGTAGTACCCACCGGCTCGCTTGCGTATCGGTACGCCCGTTCAGGCGTTGCATTTGGCATTGTGCTCAAGCTTATCTTGCGATCCGTTAGTATAGAATATACCAGGGAACTACGTTGTTTACATACCATTTGATAAAATGGAATGTTTACTAAAAAGTACCTACCTCTTACCTACCTAGATCCTACTTCAAGAAAATGTGTATGTACTTATGTATCGATTTTAGCCGCACAAAAACTCTTTTTGTTAGTATAATACTGAATCTGTAAATTAAGAATTCATCTATTATACGTATAACGTACTACGTGAACAGAAGAAGAATACTTCGAAGAAGAAGAACAATACTACGACCTATCTTTTCGTCCTAAATACGAATAACTATATAACGAAGGTTTTCAATCAGTGTGTGCAGTGATGACTTATGGAACTGAGACATGGTCTCTTACTATTGGCCTCATTAATACCTACGCTCAAAGACGCGCAGCGAGCTATGCTCGGTGTTTCCCTGCGAGATGCAAAAAAAAGCACGCGTCCGTAATATCTTGAATTAGAAAATGTTTTTCTGACAACCCTTGCTTATATGTAGGGACTAGACGTTGAGACGGTCTTGTAGGTATTTTGCGGTATAACAAAGGAGTTGACCCACTATTAGTATTTATAACACATATGACTAAAGTAAGGATTACGAATAGAGTAAAGCCTCAATTCAATAATCTCTGCACAACACACAATAACGGAGGAACAAAAGCTCAACTCGACGCCACGAAATGTAAAACACCACGAAAATACCTATATCTAATAACGAAATATTACCAAGCGGACATGACAGCTTAGTGTTGCCATACATTATACTTTAGAAAAAGGCTTTCTACTCTTTAAAATGAAAATCATCTCTAATTTTCTAATAATACAACCGATGAAAATATAAACCTGACTAATGGTTAACATTCTAATAAACTCACCATTCAAACATGTTTTAAATAAAAAAGAATGGGACTTTTTTGGTATCAAGATCTATTAAACTACTAATCGAAGATTGAATATTTACTGGCATCACTGCAAAAGGTCAAATGAGTTCAAAATTCAGCCCCTGTAAGTATACGCCTTAAGAAGTTGACAGGGCCTGGTTGTGGCGCGCGCGCCAGTTGAGATGGACGTGATATTATTTTGTGTACGATTATTGTGTGTGAGCGATGGATAATCAGGGTTGCCGTAAATTAATTCAACTTTATAGTACTGCTGTGGAATAGCAAAAGTTCTTTTTATCATAATAAATCGCTCAGAGAAGACGCTTGGAGAGAAATAAGTTGTGACATGGGAGTCCCAGTGCCAGAATTGAAGAAAAAAATGACTGTGCTTTTGTCATCTTATAGACGAGAAAAATGGAGAATATCTAAAAGCCAAATCACTGGCCCTGGTAATTATACACTGATATTTATAAGTACTACTAAGTTCAAAGTTCTGTGCCATAAATAAAACTGCACATTAGTAGGGTAGGGCGGGGCTAGTTGAGCAATTTTTTCACTTGAGCGGGTATAGCTTCTCAACAATAAGTCTCAGTGGGTTGCTACGCAACCTGATGGATTAGTAATTTATCCTTCTGCAAAAGTGTTATGGTAATTTATTTCTTATAGGTTGGATCTAAGAGCTACAGTAGCTTAAATGCAGAAAGTCAAGCGTGCTCAACGTACCCCACAGGTGAGGTAAGTTAAGCAAGGATATGGGGTAAGTTGAGCACTTAGAATGTCAAGCCGAACCATGGGTTCTATTTAACTACAGATGGAATAAAATCTTCATTTGACAATCAACTCTTTATTTAGTCTTTTAGTAACAAAACAACAAAACTTAAAGTAATTCTCTTTAGTAGAATCACCTAACTAAAAGTAACTAAGAACTAATTTGACCGATATAGCCCTTAGAATTAGCAAGTTGAAATGACAATGGGCAGGCACTGACAACCGATGGGGAAGAAAGGTTTTCGAGTGGCACGAACCACTCACCACGAACCAGAAGGCGCAGCGTAAGCCGGCCCCCCACTCTGTCGACCGACGATCTGTTGAAAGCCGCGGGGAGCCGATGGATGCAGGAGGCGAGCAGCCGCTCAAGGTGGCGCGCTCTGAGAGAGACCTATGTTCAGCAGTGGACGTCTTCAGGCAGTTGATGATGATGATGAGAATCAACAAAACATCAACGTATTATAAAATTAACTTTAGGATTAGATTCAGTCTTTCTGTTCAAATCAGACTTTTATAGCAATGTTACTATCAATATAGTTTATAAAATATCTTAAAAGAAAATATGAATAAGATCTAACAACAGATCCGCAACAGTGACAAACTTAATCGTCGTTGTCACTGTTGCAGTTGACGCAAACAAAAGTAAGACCTGCACCTGGCACACATTTTGTATGTGCCCATTCCCTGCAAACCTGACATTGGATCCAAGTTCCTCCTGGTAAACTTTCAGAGTAGCCTTCGCAACAAATCAGATAGGAATAATCGTCATCGTTGCTTTCCTCACTTGACTGGAGCACTTTTTTACAGACACTCTTTTTATCTTTATTCCTTTTTGGCTTTTTTACTTTTTTGTGGTTTTATTTTGTTGCTCTTCTAAAGCGTTCTTTTCGGGAGTATCTGTTAGTACAGCGGCTTTCCTCTTTCTTCTATTAGCTTTCGCTGCTTTTCTAGGGCCTGCCTTTAGGTATGGTCGAACAATTTCCGGGGAAAATACTTGTATTAGATCAACCGGCTCGTTTTCTTTGTTACTTAGACCAGGTTCAGGTTCAGCTTGGCTGGTGGAGGCAGGAGTGGGATTAGGTTCAGTGTTGGACATTACAGTTTGCTCTGGACCATCTTTTTCTAGCTCGACAGTTTCTGGTTCTGGGCGGTCGGTCACAAATGATGATGAAAAGTCATCCTCACTAAAAATGTTTGTATTATACGGGAAGATGCCAGTCTTTCGGAAACCGTTGACAATATTTATACTTGTCTGAGCAAATGGCAACGAATCAGCTACAATTTTTGGTATATCATAAATTGTTAGGGTTTTGCCCGGGTTGTTTCGTAGCCATGTATCTTGAGCAGCAGCGCAATACTTTTTAAACGGCCCAAATACAGACACATCCAAAGGTTGTAGTTTATGGCTACAATGCGGTGGAAAAGACAACATTACAACTCTGTTCTCTTTGGCCAAACTTAATGTCTCCACGTTCAAATGATTGATTATCTAACACTAACAAAACACGGTGCTCCATGGACGGTTTCACATGTTTTATAAAATGTTGCATAAACTGATGGAATTCTTCGTCTGTAACCCATCCACTGGCATTTCCTGCTCCTATACATTCAGGAGGACCACCATTAAGAAAGTGGCTCTTAAATTGTTTTCTCGGAAACACAAACATAGGAGGAACAGTATTTTCATAAGCAGATACAGCAGTTACAACTGTAACGTTGGTCCCTCGTTTCCCAGAAGTCATGGCGCCGACGTTACGCTTACCCTTAGCAGCTACAATTTTATTAGGCTTCAGCACAGTGGACACTCTAGTCTCATCTAAATTCCAAATGTCTGACGCACTAAATCCATGTTTATCTATTACTTCCACCAGTTTATCAAAGAATACTTTGACATTCTGCGCATTAAATGATGTTGCCCTACCAAGGCTGTGTAGTAAACTCACCTTCACCACCATTCCAAACCATCATCATCAGCCATCCTCTTTTTATAAACCAAGTATTCATTCCTGATTTGATATAGCTCTACAATGAAAAATAAAGAAAAACACGGAAAAAGCAACGACAGGGAGACAGACGTCAGCTGGAAAAACTGCAAGGCGGAGGTGATCTGATATATATATATAAAAAGTACTCTGAGGCTACATATTACTGATCTGTGCTCTGAGGTGTTCTGCAAAGAAAGTCCGACGACTCTGGTTAATGCGCTGGACTGTATTCGGTGGCGTTAGAACAATTTGATTGAGCGCTTCTGCACCTACTCCCCTCAGACAAGGAGGGACAGCAAGGTCACCGTTATACAGAGCTCACCATACCACAACTCTATAATCACAGGAACCACACTTCTTCCAACTACATTCCGCAAGTTGCGTAACGTATCTATCTACTACTACTAATCCTTTCTTCCCCCTGGCATTCTTCAAAATTCAGTGTACCGTTAGAGACTAAGTGTTTATACATGCTTTCCTACTTTCTTTTATTGTTTTTCTACCTATTACCCCTGTACATACTACTTTAACGTGTCTTTCCTTCCAGCCCTATTCTTCTCTTCTCTTTCATGTCGCCGTCTCCCTCCAGGGTCTGATTTAGGTAGGATCAGGATTTTAACTATCGCCTGTCAAGAGGGCGTAGGGTAATGGAAAATGCTTTTGGCATCGCAAGCTCAGTTTTTGGGGTTTTAAGGAAACCTGTTACTATCACCCGATAAAGCTACAAAAATGGTTTTAGCTGTCATACATTTACACAACTTTTTGCGAAAGAAATCCAGCCAGAACAGAAATACACACCACGTGGATCGTTAGACATTAAAACAGAAACCATTCCAGGAAGTTGGAGAAATGACAGTGAACTTTTATCACTTCTCCCTCTCACCAGCCTACCATGAAGAAGTGGAAATGACGCTAAGGAAATACGTTTACATCTTGCTGAACATTTCATCACTAATGGAGCAATACCTTAGCAAAATAGATACTAAAATTATTAACATTATTTGATATAGTATATATATACCTACTTACATATATACCTGCGAAGTATCTGGTGTATCATTTGACGGACTATTCAAATTGACTTGCATAGTATCTATTGTATCATTTGGTGTGCACTTGTCTTGCATAAAACTGAAGTCGTTAAAGCCAAACCATTTTGAAACATAAATACTGTCTCGACCTGTGAACATTTACCAATTATTGTTCACAATATTCAGAGTCATATGTAATCTGTTGACAACCAGGTAAGTGTTTTTCTTCCATAAATTTACTGGACTTTTGATATGTATATACGCTCTGGGTATCATTCTTACCGTTTTTTCATAACCTCACTTTTGTTTTAAAATTTCGGGATGGGGTTAGTTGAGCAAAAGTTGCTCAACTAGCCTCACGGCTTAGAACAAAAGTAATGTATGTGTTTTTTTTAAGGATGCGGACTTATAAAAGAAAGACTACAAGATTAAGTTACATTAAGTTTGGCCAAAGAGAACAGAGTTGTAATGTTGTCTTTTCCACCGCATTGTAGCCATAAACTACAACCTTTGGATGTGTCTGTATTTGGGCCGTTTAAAAAGTATTGCGCTGCTGCTCAAGATACATGGCTACGAAACAACCCGGGCAAAACCCTAACAATTTATGATATACCAAAAATTGTAGCTGATTCGTTGCCATTTGCTCAGACAAGTATAAATATTGTCAACGGTTTCCGAAAGACTGGCATCTTCTTTCTTCTTTCTTCTTTCATTTATTCTTTGTAACTTTTTATTTTAATGTTTGGTGTGTACAATAAAGAGTTTATCTATCTATCTATCTATCTTCCCGTATAAAACAAACATTTTTAGTGAGGATGACTTTTCATCATCATTTGTGACCGACCGCCCAGAACCAGAAACTGTCGAGCTAGAAAAAGATGGTCCAGAGCAAACTGTAATGTCCAACACTGAACCTAATCCCACTCCTGCCTCCACCAGCCAAGCTGAACCTGAACCTAGTCCAAGTAACAAAGAAAACGAGCCGGTTGATCTAATACAAGTATTTTCCTCGTGTAATAAGTGTCGTGAAAAGGGGCACTTAGCTCTCATGTGTTCGAAAGGTGGAAAAGGCGTTCAATATAAATCGCAAAATTACATCGAGCAAAGTGCGTCGGACAGTGATGCAAGTGACGGATTATATCATTTCTCGACAGGAGCAAGCCGTAAGGACGATCCATACTATTTAGATTTAATTGTAGAAAATACTAAAATATCCTTTGAAGTCGACACGGGCAGCAGGATATCGGCGGTGCCTAAACAGTTCTACGATACTCATTTATCCCATTTACCTATCCTCAAAGATGATGTTAAGTTTCGATCATACTCGGGGGGCGCGATAGTACCTCTCGGGCGCGTTGAAGTTAAAGTCGTGCGCGATAGTGAGACAGCTGTTTTGCCATTGTTTGTGATTGCGAATGGGGGACCACCGTTAATGGGTCGCCTCTGGTTACGTAAATTAAACTTAAAGTCAATTAACATATTGAATATAGTCGAAAATGACAATTCAGTTGTCTGCAATTTAAAAAAGGAATTTCCTGAAGTATTTAAGGTTTTGAACGCACCTATACCCCCCTGGGTATAGGTGCGTTCAAAACCGAGATTAAATTGCAAGTAAAAGACACCGAGCCAATATTTTGTAAAGCTCGTCCGATCCCGCTGGCGCTGCGTATCCTGTTGAACGCGAGTTGCAACGCTTAGAATCAGAGGCTATTATCGTTAAAGTGGAAAGTTCTGACTACGGGACACCGATTGTGCCAATTATAAAAAGAGACGGGTCTATACGTATATGCGGCGATTATAAAATAACGATTAATAAGCAGTTAAAAGATTTCCATTATCCATTGCCTCGTATTGAACAATTGTTCGCAGCGCTCAGTGGTGGGGAGCATTACTCAAAATTAGATTTGAAAAATGCTTACCTGCAATTAATTTTAGATAAGGCGTCACAACCACTCACCGCCATCACCACACATGTGGGAATTTATGTATACCGCGGGCACCTTTTGGTATTAAAAGTTTGCCCGAAATTTTCCAAAAAGTAGTTGAGGAAACCCTTTGCGGTATAAATAATACGGTGGCATTTATTGATGACATTTGCATTACAGGACAAAATAAGGAAATACACATGAAAAATTTAAGGGCAGTGTTGACTAGACTTTCCGAAGCCGGTCTACGCATTAAATATGAGAAGTGTGAATTTTTCAAAACCGAGGTGTGCTATTTAGGTTACAGGATAAACCGACACGGCATACATACTGATCAAAATAAAGTGGCGGCTATTGCAAATTTGCCCGCGCCACAAAATGTATCCCAGTTAAGGGCAGCACTTGGCTTAATTAATTATTATTCACGGTTTTTAGCAAACATTAGTACAACTTTGCATCCGCTTTATTCATTATTAGCTAAAGGGGCTAATTGGCAGTGGACGGAGGCGTGTCAGAAGGCGTTCGACGCAGTGAAAGAGCAGCTGTTAAGCGGCGGAGCGCTGGCGCACTACTCGCCCTCACTGCCGCTGGTACTGGCGGTGGACAGCTCGGCGCGGTGCTGTCGCACGTGTACCCCGACGGCACCGAGCGCATCGTGTGCTGCGCCTCGCGCACGCTCAACGACGCGGAACGCCGGTACATTCAAATCGACAAGGAAGCGTTGGCTATTGTTTACGGGGTAGCAAGGCACCATCAGTACGTATTCGGCCGCAAGTTTAGCTTGCGCAGTGATCATAAGCCGCTCACGTATATATTTGGTCCAAAACATGGTATCCCACAAACAGCGGCCAGTCGGTTGCAGAGGTACGCGGTGCGTCTGGCCGCATACGATTTTGACATAGTATTCGTTACTACTGATAAAAACGGTAACGCAGATGGACTATCTCGCTTGCCTCTAGCTGCGGTTAAAGATAAAATCAAAAACAGCGAAGAGGAAGCAGCGTACGTCCACTACGTAGAGGATACGTTTCCTCTCAATCACCGTGAAGTGGCGAAAGAAACAAAAAAAGACGCGAGCCTGTGTAAAATATACTCGTATATAGTAAGTGGATGGCCGGAACACACAGAAATCGAACATGAAAAGCCGTATTTTCGTCGGAAAGACACGTTGCAAGTGGATCATGGCTGTATAGTGTGGGGCTATCGGATAGTCATCCCGAGAAGCCTACGCAAACGTAACTTGGAAGAAATCCACGAGGGTCACGTGGGTGTAGTCCGCATGAAACAAATCGCTCGAAACTATGTATGGTGGCCGTTGCTGGACTCAGACATAGAACAGCGCACGCGGTCGTGCATGGCGTGCCGCGGGGCCCGCGATGCACCGCCCGCGCCCTACGCCTGGCCGCAAGAGCCATGGGCAAGATTGCATGCGGATTTTTTGTATTACAAAGGAAAGTATTATTTCCTTGTAATAGACGCTCACTCAAAATGGATCGAGGTGACCCCGATGACTGCAGGTACTTCGGCCACGTTGGTTATGGGTAAACTAAGAGATCTCTTTGAAGGATTATGGGCATAAAAAGGAAATAGCGGTTTACGATCAACTGGGATTTATTATTATAAGGTTGTCACGTGGTAAATCTAGGCCTAGGGGGGTGAGGAGGAAGAAATGAAGTACTCATTCAGTTGGATGCTAGTATATAAATTTTATTTTCTAATACATCGAAGTGCTCCTTAATTCTAGGTGTTAAATATAGGCACCCTATCTACCTAGGCTCCACAATACACCAACGCTACCGTTGCCTAAGGACCAGCTCAGTCGTAATCTCAGGTGTGGATCAGTGAGATTCAATAGTACGGATTTCTCTAACGGATTTTATATGAAAAGAAAAAAAAACATGGGCGCCACCCAACCAGAAGGGTTGGGAAAAATAAGAAGAGTTACTTGGTGTTCCTCGAAGCCGGCAGGAGAATACAAGGCGTCGTGCCACGATGGCACGATGCTCGCAGGGGAACGGGCTCAAACGCTGTGCTGAGCCGTTCCGGGGACGGACGGGCGAGTCCCACCCCACAAACAACGTCCGGGCTTGGCCTCGGCGCAAAATCAACGGGGATGGCCCTGGCAAAAAAAATCTTCCACCCCAACAATCAAACCCTGAAATGCGGAAACGAACCGCATTAAAAAAAAATACAAAATACGGGTGGCCAGAGGGACCTTACATAAAGATAAAAATTAAAATATTAATGAATGTTGGCTAACCCCATCCTACACGCGGATGCAAACAGATTAAGGTGGCCTAGCCAAAAAAAAAATATGGATGGGGGGCCCGGAAAACAAAATATCGCTTTTGGAGATGGTATGGGCTTCAGCGGAAGCGTTTTAAGGCCAAAAGGGGTACATAAATAAAACATGGGTTCAGTCGCATAAAATTCCTAAAATATGGGATAAAAAGGCACTAAAATCTATCGCAGCGCACAGAAAACATTAGTTAAAGATGCACAATGCTCAAACAATACATGGGGAAGCAGAATTTAGCACAATGTTTTAATCCACCATCAAATTCACCATGTGGCCAGGCGTCTTCCAGGCACATGGGCTACAGAAACAAGGTTAAAGAGGGTGGCACGCATCTTCCAACAGGGCCAAAGCATGCTCGCACACACAAGCATGTCCTACACAAGTTTATCTTCCCTAACCTCTCAAGAAAATAGCAAAAACACTACATAAATACCTTTTCAGGGTGTTAAAAACATCAACCGTGGAACACCGGGCAAACGCCGACAAACTGATGAGCGTCGGTGACCACGACGCATCGACCATGCGGTCGGCAAATGATCGTCAACGAAAGCTGGAAATAAAGTTTATGATTAGCGCTGTGTTACTGAAATAGCAGCCCAAAGAAAAAATCAAGAGGAAAGAAAATGAAAAGCACCAACGAACGACGCTTACCTGCTTTAGCTGGAGGCGGCTGATATGCGGCGGAACTCCGCTTTTAAGAAAACAGACGACGGTCGTAGGAGAAAGGAAGATGTCAGCCTCCAGCAGCCTGCTTTATATCTCGATTACAGTGGTGCCAGGTGGTAAAAACGGGCTCTCCCCAGGACTGCAACGCGATCGACCGGGGTAATTGTGGCATCTATTCCTCGGGATCTCAGGGCACTCCACAGCCCAGGGTAGGTTCCGAGAAGGATGGGAAATGGTTTCCCTCTTCCGTTCCAGCCAGCGTCATTACGGGATAGATCGAGTTGGAACGTAGGCCTACAGCCTTCGTTCGTCCACAAACTTCCGCAAGATCCCAGGTTCCCTGTAGACCGATCGCCTGCACGAACATGGCACAACGTAGAAGACGAGGAATAACACTTTTGCCAACAATAACACCACATAAATATGGGATTTTTCCCTTGACCTTAGGGGCCAAACGCGGCATGTCAACACCGACGTCTACCAAAGAGAATGCAATGTCACGCTACCGACCACAGAATACACAGAAAATCGTCAAACAGCTAGAGATGTGCAGTTATCGACTCGACCAAAGGAATCATGTCCGATATTACCACTAAAGAGGAATCCAGAATCTAAATTAGCGAGAAAAGAAAGGAAATTAATGAAAACTAAACTTTTGGAATATTATTATATGGTCATACACAAAAGAAAACTAAGGCGGGGCCCGCCCATACACGATCCATTTTCTTGATCAATCTTTGCGATTGATCCGTAATATTGAACGAGTGGGGTTAGTATTGCGCAATGTTTTTCGGTTCTCTGTGTGGAGAAAACATTGACGGAAGTTGACTCGTCAATTTCTTATGCTCAATAAAATTGAACGTGTATGGCCGGCCTAAAAGAACCGGAGGCACAGATAACAACAAAAACTAAAGAATGTGCCACGTGATGCACAGACTAAAAAAAAGGTTGACGCAGGCACCTGAAACACAGATAAAAGAAAATCCGCTGACTAATCGATGATGGAACACCAAAGTGAAAAGTAATCCGAGACACAGATTAAAAAAAAACTAAGCCCACTCTCAGTGAGGCGCGAGGTGACGCGACGCGACGCGTGTCGCAACACTAGTACCATAGCTGAATAGACTAGGCACTCAAAAAAAAAATAACCTTCTGACACCTGTCAATGTGTCAGTCAGTAACAGCTGTCAGTGTTACTTAACTAAAATTTAAAAAAAAGAGAAGAGTGGATACAGCTCGTTACAAGGTAACAAGACTTATCGCACAAATGCACATCGGAGATTCCACAGAGTATATCAAAGAGTATGTAACTATAATAATGCGTTTACCCATTCATGTACATATCCTAGTTGCTATTCACGTTCCAACACTGGCCCTTAAACCAATATTGTTTAATATGTATACATAATGTAATATTAAACCTGATTACAACAACAATATAGCAGATTGGTTCCTCCCTCTCTGGGTTTAGGCTGAAAACCAGCGCTGGTTACCGATGGGAACCAGCAACATGCTGAGCCGACGCCCATTCAATACTTGGTGTATAATATTATGTAATGTGTTTAGTACGTAGTTATTTTAAGCAAGTGTTGAATAAATGTTTATTCTATTCTATTCTATTCTATTCTAATATACATTTGTTTTATTTTCTCTAACATTGTTCATACTAACAGAAATAAGCAAAACCATTGTGATCATTGTATCAAAGGATTGATCCAATGTCTTTCATCCAAGAAGTCTACATCTACGTTCTTAATAACAATTGGGATACAAACTTATCATGATTTTCCTTACACAAAGGTTTAGTAAGTAAATCAGCTAGCATATCACTAGTGCATAAATATTTTACATCAATCTCACCATTACAAACATGTTCTTTTATAAAGTGGTGTCTTATATCTATATGTTTAGTCCTACCATGAAATATAGTGTTTCTGCATAACTTCTGCGCAGACTGATTATCATTGTAAATTGTAACTTTTATATTTTTACCAAGAATTTCATGTAAAAATGTACGAAGAAATAAAGCCTCTTTACATGTATCCGAGAGGGCCATATATTCGGCTTCACATCACAACTCGATAAAGCCACGGTTCGTTGCTTCCTACTTTCCCAAGAAACAATTGATTTACCAACCTTAAACACAAAAGCAGAAAATGAACGTCTGTCTGTTTCATTTCTACCCCAATCTGCATCTGCAAAAGAAGAAATCTCCAAACCACTCTTTTCAAAAACAAGACAAGACACAAACAAGACAACTTTTGTACCCTTGAGGTAACGAAGAACCCTTTTTGCAGTCTTCCAATGCAAATCAGTGCTACAATCATTAAATTGGCTTAGATAGCTGACTGCGTGTGCAATATCTGGACGTGACCCTACTGCAATATACATCAGAGACCCTATCAAAGCTCTATAATCAGATTTACTACTAGTATCTTGTGAAACTGTAGGTTTGGTAAGTATTACACCTGTTTCCATAGGTGTAAGGGAAGGTTTACAATCTTCCATCTTAAATTTTTGTAATACCCTGTCAATATAAGTAGATTGATCTAAAGTTATCTTTTGATTCTCTTTGCAAATACGCATTCCTAGAATGTAACGAGCTGGCCCTAAATCCGTAATATCAAATTCATTCTTTAGTTTTTCTTTAATTTGCCCTTTTTCTTGTGAATTTGGTGTAGTAAATAAAATAATGTCATCAACATAAAGTGCAATTATTATTAATGAATTTTTACTTGATTTGTGATAGACACATGGCTCAGAAAAAGATTTCTTAAATTTTAATTTCTGGCACAAAGCACTGTTAATTTTTTCATACCAAGCCTTTGATGCCTGTTTCAAGCCATATATGGCTTTGTTAAGCCTATATATTTTATTCTCCCTACCCTTTAGAATAAAGGATTCTGGTTGCTCCATATAAACTGTTTCCTGGAGATCACCATTGAGGAATGCTGTCTTCACATCAAGGTGCTCGATATCCATGTGATATTCGGCAGCAAGAGCTAGTAGCGTACGTAAACTAGAATACCTAACTACAGGGGAAAATGTTTCATTGTAATTGATGCCCTGTTGCTGAGTGTACCCCTTAGCTACAAGCCTAGCTTTATACTTCAGAAGCTCACCATCAACACCACGTTTCTTCTTGAACACCCATTTGCATTTTACAGGTTTCTGTCCCTCAACTTTATCAGACAATGTCCAACATTTATTGACAATGAATGAATTATACTCAACTTGCATTGCCTGTCTCCAGTTGTCAGCTTCCGGACCACTCAGTGCTTCTTGCACTGTTTGAGGTTCATCTGCATCCCCTTCTGCGATGAGATGAGCAGCCATGAACAGCGTAGATTCGCTGTCTGCGAAGCTTGAATTTGTTGATGTGTCGAGTGATTCATCTGGAATATACGACGGGTCCGCAGTATCATTTGTATTTAAACTCTCACCACTACCAGAATCATCCACTGTGAATTATCACAGTGGATGATTCTGGTAGTGGTGAGAGTATTAACTTTGTCTATGAACACCCTGATTTTCTGAACTCAAAATTGTGTCATCAGAGTTTGCCTCAGCAGATGGTTCTGTCAGTACAGGAGGTTGCTGATAATCTCCTTCGTTCTCCTTACAAATAAGAGGTGTGAAGCTATTATCTTTATCAATATCATCATGTGACACATTGACTATAAATTGGTTCTCAACAAATGTTACATTTCGAGCTTTTAGGCACTCTGTTGGACGATCAGGGTCTATTAATCTATACCGCTTTGTTGCCTCACAATAGCCCATAAACAAATATCTCTTTGCCTTTGGATCTAACTTTGAACGAATATGTGTTTGAGCATAGGCAATACAACCAAATGTTCGCAAATGAGACAGACATACCTTCTTATTAGTCCACTTCTCTTCCGGAGTGCAGCTTCTAACAGCAATGGTAGGGGTTCGGTTTTTGAGATAAATCGCTGTGTTGACGGCTTCAGCCCAGTATTTATTTTCTAGGCCAGCCTCTTGCAGCATGCAGCGCGCTTACTCCATTATACTTCTATTTGCCCGTTCAGCAACTCCATTTTGCTGGGGAGAGTATGGTACAGTTGTTTCGTGTTGAATACCGTTGCTCCTTAGGAAGTCCTGAAACTTAGAATTAATATATTCCCCACCATTATCACTCCTAAGCCTTTTAAGCTTTTTATTAGTTTGGTTTTCTACAAATGCCTTCCATTCTTTGAATTTATCAAACACTTCATCTTTTCTTTTCAAGAAATATACAAATGTCTTTCTTGTATAATCATCTATAAATGTCAGATAGTATTTAGATCCACTTAAAGATGTACTGGGCATTGGCCCACACAGATCAGAATGAACCAATTCTAATATCTCTGTTGCTCTACTGAATTATTTCTTAGGAAAAGGTACTTTAGTTTGTTTTCCTTTAATACATGCAATACATTGTTGAAAGCTACCATTATCATAGGAAATACCAGTGACCATACCTCCTTTTAATAGATCCATGCTGCGATGGTTGAGATGCCCGAGGCGTCGATGCCAAACATCCTGAGTAACACCATCTCCTTTTTTTTTAGTAGTCATAGCACATGACTTGACTGTCTGCTGATCATTTCCTGCCAAGCCACTGCAACTCATACCTGACTCTACCAAATTCAACTCAAAAAAACTTGACTCTGAAACACTAGAGGTATTTTTCAAAAAATTGCAATTCACCGTAGCTTTTATTGTATCCAACTGATATACCCCATTACACAGCGTGGCAGAAGCTATTACAGACTTATTATCATATATTTTGCAACCACTAGAATCAAACACCACTTTATAACCTTTTTGTACCATTGCACTTACTGATAACAAGTTGGCAGTTAGTTTTGGAACATAATGAACATCACTTATTGTCTTTAATGTATTATTCTTCATTTTCACCTGGACTGACCCTTGACCCTCAGTATAAAGTTTTTCACCATTTGCTATTTTGACTTCTAAAGACCTATCATTCACAAAATTGCCCATTAAACACTTATCATGACACATGTACCCGGTTGCACCACTATCTATATACCACACATTCTTGTCGATGTTGACTGACAACGCAGTGAGTAATGCTTTTGAACCATCAGTGTTCTTTTTCTTGTATGCTGCACTGGGACAATCTTTAATGAAGTGACCAACTTTCTTGCATCTAAAGCACTTTGATTGTTTCCGTGCAATCAAAGCAGTAACCTCAGACTTGTCATCCCGACGTAGATTTTCTTGCAATATTTGCCTTTTACTAGGTCACTGGACAGTTTCACGTTTGTGTTTTCTATAGCCATGATGAATGGATCATAATCCGAAGTCAGGCCGCTTAACATTACGACCGCCACAAAATCATCTTCAAGTGGGGATCCAATTTCATTTAATTGTTGTGAAATTTCAGTAATTTTGTTCAGATATGTTTCGATGCTTGCGCATTTGTTTAGCTGTGTTGCAAATAAACCTCTTAATAGCCCCAATCTTCGACACAAGCCTTTGTCTTCATAGGCTTTTTTTAGATTATTCCACGCTTCCGCTGCCGTTTTTCCGTTCCTTATGTGGGGTATTGCTGCAGGATGTACTGCCAGTGCAATTTTGGCCAGGGCTTTCTGTTTCTTTCTGTCATCGCCCTCATTCTTTTCCACACAATCCCAGAGATCTTCATGTACTAGCGTCATTTTCATCAGAAATTTTCATGAGCTATAATTGTCGATTCCTCGCAATTTGTCAATAGGAATTAAGCTCGATGAAGCGCTCGATGATCCCGAAGCCGCCACCGCCATCACGCTCTCGTGCAGTTTGCACACGAACGTGCTTTTTATGCCGCCGGTGGAACACAGATATATTATCAAAAAATATAAGAATTGTAATATTTCGCGATTCCTTGAGCCCATAACCTGAAGGATTATGGGCATAAAAAGGAAATAGCGGTTTACGATCAACTGGGATTTATTATTATAAGGTAACAAGACTTATCGCACAAATGCACATCGGAGATTCCACAGAGTATATCAAAGAGTATGTAACTATAATATTGCGTTTACCCATTCATGTACATATCCTAGTTGCTATTCACGTTCCAACACTCTTTGCGAGATTTGGGGTCCCTACAATATTTGTGAGTGACGGGGGACCACCCCTTACATCGTGCGAACTAGAATTGTTTCTAAAGAAAAACGGCATTCAACACATTCTAACTGCGCCATACCACCCTGCAAGTAACGGGGCAGCCGAAAATGCCGTCAAAACGATTAAAAAAGTAATGAAAAAAGCCACAGCAGACGGGGAGAATATTGATACCGCTTTGAATAACTTTTTATTGCAGTACCGCAATAGTTCACATTGCAGTACACAGAAGGAACCTGCGGTGGCTATGTTTGGCCGACGGCTGCGCACGCGCTTAGACCTGTTGCGTGCACCCAGCACCGCGCAGTGCGTGGCCGCAGCACAGCGCGCACAGGTTGCGCACGCTGGCGGCACACATCGCGTTTTCACGCCTGGGGACGCGGTCTTAGTGAGAAACTACTCGAAACACGGGCCCAAGTGGAACGAGGGAATGGTGGCAGAACAAACCGGTTCAGTAACATATAAAGTTACTACAAAAGGTAACGATATGAGCACCAAGCACGCAGATTAGCTGATACCGTGTAAATCGAAACGCTATTCGTGGGCGTTAGGTAGTAGTGATCTGGGGGATCGCGAAATGGACGACACTCGAACGACGAGGACGCCGCAGTCCACGCCCGGCACGTCCTCCAGTGAGTATGGTGACGTCACAGAGTTCTCGCCGGACTCATCGCAGCCAACCTCACCGGGGACGCCAACGACGCCCGCTCACGGCCAGCTGCGGCCGCGCGAGCAGGCGCGCCTGCCTCTGCCTAAGTGTCAGGCGCCCGTACTCCGCCCACGGCCTACAGCCAAGCCCAAATTTTTTTTAGATAAGTAAGTAAATGTACGAATACTAAGCATTTATATTTATATTTTATACATAATACTTTTTTATTTTTTTGTTTGAGTAATATATTAAATGAGCACTGTTAGCTACCTACCTAAACCTATTCTTAAACTTGTCATGTGTATTTACTATAAGTTAAGAAGATAAAAAGAAAAGAAAAAAAAAACCGGTTCTGCCTACTTACTCAATTGTCGTGTAACAGTTAAACTTGGTTTTTATACGTTACCTACCTATTTATCTTATGAGATTATGTCGCACATTATGTTTACAATTTTTATACATTTTTGTGTAAAACTTTTCTTAATTATATATTAATTTGTAGCCAATTAGGATAAGCAAACAGTCGCAACAATCATGTTCAATCATTGTTTCAGTTAGTGTAAGTAGCTAGGTCGTACCTACTTACGTTATCTTTTTATTGTTTTGATCTTTAGTATTCTGTGAAGTTCAAGAACCCTACGGAGTAAGCTACTTACCTAACGGCTTTGCTTGAAATACATAATCAACTAGGTATCCTATATTATTGTAACTGACTAAGTAGACGTAAATAATGAGCATTGTGATTAACAACGTTGATACGTTAGTTGTCTAAGCTGGTTGACTGATTGAATACCTAATCCTTTATTTACTTCATAACTGAAACAAGTTATGGAAAAGTCTGTTTTAGATAGTATGGTATTGAACATTTAACTGCCGGAAACCCTTTTGTGTTTAAGGTGTAAACCATGCAAACGAATAAGTCATGGATGGAGCCGTTGCTGTGTTCGAGATACAGTATCAAAACGGGCGAGGCTATATTGAATGGGGACATTCCAATATACAGGATGGCCGAACAATATCACCTGGTGCAAAGAAGATGAAGTTTTTTTGAAAAATTTGATAAGTTGTCAGTTGAAACAATTATGAAATTGCTGGCATATCGGCAAGGCCGGTATGAAGTAGTAAGCAGTCAGTTGGAAAAGTTAATAAAAGTAGCAGTTGATGAAAATATGGTAATGTTGTCAGTTGGAAAAGTTAATAAAAGTAACAGTTGATGAAAATATGGTACTGTTGTCAGTTGGAATTAAAGAAATTCAGTTGTCAGTTGCAATTAAAGAAATTCAGTCAGTTGGAAGTAGTCAAAGTCGTAATCGAAGTTTTAAAGAAGAACATAAATCTGGGGAGTATATAATGATAATTATGTTGTGGTATCCACTACCTAAGTCCTATATATATATATATATAGCAAATAATAGTCCTCAGTCCACTTAAACTCACAGGTGTATATTTATAGGTATAGCGAGTCCACATACAATTTTACATTTCACAAAGGAATGATAGAATGTACACACACACACGCGACAGAATAGGTTTGGAAAGGTGAAGAGTAGAATAAGAGTTGGAAATTATAAGCAACAAAAAGAAAAACGTAATTTTTGGTAGCCAGAGCGGAGCGCAAACGAGCGTGCATTCGCCGTGGGAATCAGAGTCTCACTGCGCGGGCGACCGAGCGACAGCGATTTTATAAGGCACAATACTCAAGCCGCGTACACCGGTCCACGCAAGAACGTTTTGCGCGAGTTCACTTTGCGCCGCGGTTTTGCTTGCTGCGTCTTGATGTTCCTACACTACTCCCCCGCTGAGACCGAAGGTTACTGAGGGCGATAGTAGTCTGGGAAACGGACGATGCGGCCGGATCTGGTCTTCCTCTCAGGAACAGGATCAGCTGCAGGTAGATTGGTGTTGGAAGTAGTCTTGGCGTCATCACGAGCCATGTGGGCAGACTTTAACCGGTCTATTGAGACTGTAAACTCTCGATTGGCAATGGCAAGCTTGAACGTCTTGTTTCCTCTTTCTAATACCCTGTAGGGGCCGGTGTACGGAGGTTCCAGAGAGCGCCGGGCGGCGTCCTGTCGAAGGAAGACGTACTCTGCGGTGGCCAGATCTTTAGGTATGTAGAATGTTTTTTGTGCATGTCTGCTTGCAGGTTCTGGAGACAGCTTTGCCATATGGAGACGGAGTCGTGATGCAAAGTCGGTGACATCGTGGGATGCGTTGGAGGGGGTGAAGAATTCGCCGGGAAGACGAAGGGGCTCCCCGTAGACGAGCTCCGCTGCCGAAGCCTTGACATCTTCTTTCCAGGCGCTGCGGATACCCAGCAGCACTAGAGGAAGTACTTCTGTCCAGCTGGAGGTCTGATTGCACATGATCGCAGCCTTCAATTGGCGGTGTAAGCGTTCCACCATGCCATTGCAGGAAGGATGATATGCTGTGGTAGGTCGATGCTGAGTACCAAGGATGGCAGTCATGGTGCGGAAGAGCTCGCACACAAACTGCTTAGCTCTGTCGGTGGTGATCTTGTGCGGGCAGCCGAAGCGAGACACCCAGCCAGCGATGAAGGCGCGGGCGCATGTCTCCGCCGTGATGTCGGGCAGAGGATATGCCTCAGGCCAACGAGTGTAACGATCGATGACCGTGAGGCAGTACCTGTAACCACACGAAATAGGTAAAGGCCCTACTATGTCCATGTGGACATGAGAAAAGCGTTCGGTAGGAACTGGGAATGGAGATGTGGGAGAATGGGTGTGCCGGAAAACTTTATTTTTCTGGCAATCTATGCATTCCTTGGCCCATTGTCGGCAATCTTTCTGTGCGCCGGGCCAAATAAATCTCTCAGTGACCAATCTTGCAGTCGCTTTTACACCTGGGTGGCTTAGCCGATGCAGTGATGTAAATACCGGTTTTCGGAAAGCAGCTGTCACAAACGGACGAGGACGTGGAGTTGAAACATCGCAGTAAAGGTGCGTATCTGAGTCTAGAGCCTTGATTTGTTTGAGATCAAGCGCTGAGCCATTTTGCAGAAGTTCTTGCAGTTCAGGATCTGTGTCTTGAGATTTTGCAAGAGCTTGATAATCCACGGCTACATATACTTCCTCGATCCGCGAAAGCGCGTCTGCGACTACATTCTGGTCTCCCTTCACGAAGCGGATGTCAGTCGTAAATTGAGAAATATAGTCCAGGTATCGGAACTGTCTCGGTGAGCATTTGTCGCGATTGTGGGAGAAAACAAACGTCAGAGGCTTGTGGTCCGTAAAAACTATAAACGGTCTGGCCTCGACCATATGTCTAAAGTGACGAATTGCGTCGTATACAGCCAGCAGTTCACGGTCGTAGGGGCTATATTTCTTTTGCGCAGATGAGAGGCGTCGAGAAAAGAATGCGAGAGGTTTCCAGCTGTTCCCGCATTTTTGCTGCAGCGCTGCTCCGATCGAGGTATCTGATGCGTCAGTGAATACTGCCATCTCGGCGTCTGGATCGGGGTGGGCAAGCATTGCTGCCTCGGAGAGACTGGTTTTGCAGGTGTTAAAAGCTTCCAGCATTGCCGGTGTCATCGTGATGCTTTGCGATCCTTTTGTCTTAGGTCCAGACAGTACACCATTTAGCGGTGCCTGGAATTCGGCCGCTCCTGGTACAAACCGGCGATAAAAGTTGTACATGCCCAAGAATCGGCGCATTTCTTTTACCGTCGTTGGTGTCGGGTACTCTCGAATCGCCTGAACTTTATCTGGGAGAGGTCGAACGCCATCAGCCGATACTTCGTGGCCCAAAAACGTTATGTGCGTTTTGCCAAACTCACACTTTGCTGTGTTTATGAGCATACCGTAGTCTGCCAAGCGCTGGAACAGCTGCCGGAGGTGCTGGAGGTGCTGGTTCTCATCCTGGGAATACAACAAAATATCGTCCAAAAATCCGTAACAGAATGGCAGTCCTTTGAGCATTTCATCGACGAATCGTTGGAAAGTCTGCGCCGCATTTCGGAGACCAAAGGTCATAAACGGGAATTCAAATAACCCGAACGGTGTCGTGATTGCCGTCTTTGGGATGTCGTCTGGAAATACGGGAATTTGGTTATAGGCTTTTATCAAATCGATTTTTGAGTAGATTTTTGTACCCATCAGCTGGTGTGAAAAGTCTTGTATATGCCTAATCGGGTATTTGTCCGGCACAGTTTGGGAATTCAGTGCTCGGTAATCCCCGCAGGGTCGCCATCCGTTGTCCTTTTTAGGGGCGAGATGTAAAGCCGATGACCAAGGACTTTCTGACCTGCGGGCGGTTCCGTTCGCGAGCATATCCTCGAACTCCTTTTGGGCAATCTTCAACCTATCCGGTGGGAGTCTCCTGGGACGACTTGAGACAGGTGGGCCAGGGGTTGTCCGGATGTGATGCACCGTTCCATGCTTGACTTCGCGGTGGGTTCCAGCAGGTCGGGTAATATCGGGGTACTCACGCAGCAGCTGGTGATACACGGAGTCTCCGGATACTGCCTTTATTGACGCGATGTCAGTTGCCTCCTTTTCAGGTGTCGCTGCAGCAGAAAGTGACGTCAGGCCGTCGACCAAGCGGTGGTTCCTCAGATCTACAAGCAGATTATAATGTCTGAGAAAGTCTGCACCAATAATTGCTTTTGAGACATCAGCTACAACGAATCTCCAGCTGTAGACTCGGCGTAGACCTATGTTGAGCTGCAGGTAAATCCAGCCGTATGTTGCTATTGCAGAGCCATTTGCAGCGTAGAGCTGATAGTCCGTCTTGGAACGGGTTTGGTTGAGTGCTGACCGAGGGTACACGCATAGGTCCGAACCTGTATCAACGAGGAATAGCATTTTGGTGAAATGGTCTGTAATAAATAAGCGGCCTGGTGTGGAGGGGCAGTCGTTAGCCGCTACTTCCGGCTGCCGTTCCTGTTTTCCGATGAACTGAATTTGCACGGAGTCGTGCATTTAGTAGCTCGGTTGCCGAATCGGTTATGGTACCAACAAAAATCAGGGTTACGTTGGTTAGAGCGTGAGCGACTTCTATTGCGGTTAGAATATTGCGATCTACCCCCACGCGCTTCTTGCCTATTGTAATCATTATTACTGGAACGTGATACATGACCTTTTAATGATGCTACCTCTCGTGTCAGTTCTGCGATCTGCCTTGCCATGTTGCTGAAGTTGAAGTCGGTGCTGGCCACAACTGGTGCCATTGGCGCCGCTGGTACTATATCATAGACTCGGTCCGCGAGGTCCGCTACAGTCTCCAGGGGCGAATCTGCTTGTGACGCTATCACCGTCTGTATATTATGAGGTAAACGACTCGACCACAGCGTTCTTAAAAATGAGTCGGGCACATTGGGTCCAGCTAACGTCTGAAGATGTCTAAGAAACTGCGACGGCTTTCTGTCCCCAAGCTCCTCATGCATCAAAAGTTGTTTTACTTTTTTCTCTTGTGACGCAGAAAGTCTTTTGATCAACTCAGTTTTTAATTTTATATATTTATTTTCTGCTGGTGGTGAAGTAATAACATCTTTCACCTCGGCCGCATACTGCTGGTCCAACTGCGCAATAACATGGTAAAACTTCGTTGCGTCCGACGTAATTCCCGATATGACAAATTGACCTTCGATTTGGGCAAACCACAGGGAAGGTTCTTCTGGCCAGAACTGAGGAATTTTCACGCCAACTTTAAAAACTTCCACATTTGTAACTGGCATTGCGCTGCCGACTGTACGGTTCGTGCCGCTTCCGGAAGGTTCGTCCGAAACTGTGTCTTGTTTCTGTCCGCGTTCCATCTTCCTTTTCTTCTTTCTTCGGGGTCACCAATTATGTGGTATCCACTACCTAAGTCCTATATATATATATATATAGCAAATAATAGTCCTCAGTCCACTTAAACTCACAGGTGTATATTTATAGGTATAGCGAGTCCACATACAATTTTACATTTCACAAAGGAATGATAGAATGTACACACACACACGCGACAGAATAGGTTTGGAAAGGTGAAGAGTAGAATAAGAGTTGGAAATTATAAGCAACAAAAAGAAAAACGTAATTTTTGGTAGCCAGAGCGGAGCGCAAACGAGCGTGCATTCGCCGTGGGAATCAGAGTCTCACTGCGCGGGCGACCGAGCGACAGCGATTTTATAAGGCACAATACTCAAGCCGCGTACACCGGTCCACGCAAGAACGTTTTGCGCGAGTTCACTTTGCGCCGCGGTTTTGCTTGCTGCGTCTTGATGTTCCTACAATGTGACAATTTTAAAATTTTATGTTCTGAACTGTGAGCATATTACTTCTGACGTAGGTTGTTTCCTTGTTGCAGACCTAAAGCTTCCTAATCTCTGGGACAGAGATAATTTCAGGATGGCCGAATGTAGCGTTATGGTGGTTCGTGCACGGAAGGCACAGAGGGCGCTGCAAGATAAGGTGGACGGAGCAAGACATTGACGGTCTATGGCGAACACACTACGATGAAAAAAGTAAAAAAAACAAGAGGAAGCAACCGGCGTTGTATACTCTTCGAAAGCAACGACGGAAGAGAAAAAGGGTTAATTATGTTGGGAGTATAAAACTATTAATACTACTGGTGAACAGAAGATAGAAGTTAAAGAAACCGTGGAAGAATCTATTAAATTAATGAATGAAGTAGACGAATAAAGGTGTTAAGATATTAAAGACGTGTTCTGATGTTCGCCAACATTAATATAAATAAATAAATTAATAAATAAATAATATTCTAAGATCATTAACTGGAACTTTTTGGGGATCTAACCCAAAAATATTGACCATGTTATATAAAAGCATTGTTAGAAGCCACTTTGATTATAGTTGTTTAGCTTATATCAATGCAAAACCTAATTTACTTAAAAAGTTAGATGTCATACAAAACATAGCCTTACGAGTAATATCAGGTGCTATGAGGTCTACTCCAATTAATGCAATGGAAGTAGAAACCTGTATTGAACCCTTAGTAATATGAAGACTAGGTATAGCAACAAAACAATGTGTTAAAGTTTTAGCTATTGAAAACTCATTAGTGTCTGAGAGGTTGTACTTACCACAAGAATTGTCTATGCATTTGCCAGAAGTAGAAATTGCTCCATCAATTGTAGTCTCGGGTTCACTACCTGAAATGTGTACATTAATGGCTCAATCAAAAAATATTTGTAAGAATATGTACCAAAGCCAAAACTGGCCAATGTATATGCATTCATTTGAAACACTGATATTAAATACCACTAAAATTGATTCTCGTAAAGTTCAAAATATCCATGAATTTAATGAGCATATGACTGAAGTGAATGCATATAGAATATATACTGATGGCTCTAAATCTAGTAAGGGTGTCCATTCAGCTATATATGATCCTCAAAAATGCAAAGCAAGATGTTTTAAAATTCATGATGAATGTAGTATTTTCACAGCAGAGGCCTATGCTATTTATTTGGCTTTGTTATAATATATTAATAACATATCCACCTGTTGCCAGTTTATATTTATCTCTGACTCTCTTAGTGTTTTGGTTGCTCTTCAAAGTACCAATCTTTCTTATAAGCAAAATTATGTTCTACTTATGATAAGGGATATGCTGTCTAAGCTACATTCAAACAACATAGTAATAGAATTTAAATGGGTACCATCTCACCAGTGAATTACAGGAAATGAAACAGTAGATAAAGTGGCATGTGGAGAATGTGATGAGGATCACAGAGACAATTTACGGATACCTTTCACTGACATGTTCTTCACTTTAAAACAGAAGAAACTCAATATATGGAATAATTACTGGATGTATGTAAGGCAAAGTAAAGGTCAATGGTATGCCAGCATTCAGAATAACCGTCCGACAAAGCCGTGGTATCATAGCAAATTACACCAGAACTACTACAGCAGAAAATTTACCTCTATAATAAATAGAATGAGATTTGGACATTGCCTCACACCAGCTCACCTGCATAAACTCAAGATTGTTAATACAAAAGTCTGCTCTCACTGCAACAATGAAGATGCCACTTTGGAGCACGCACATTCTACTTGAGTGTTCTGCTTTCAACATTCAGAGACTAGTAATGGTTTCCGAAATATTGGAGCTTGAAGATGAAGTTCCCTGCCGACTTCAAGATATCCTCGCATCACCTAAACTATTTCGAGCAGTCTTCAATTTTATTATACACTAGCTTTTGCCCGCGGCTTCGCACGCTTGAATTGTGTTATTTCTACGTTTAGGTACTCTAATAATAGATCATGCATTTTCTATGTACCAAACAACAAATCCACTAAATCTTTTCGGAGCTGAGCACGTATTAGCACACGTGTAAAATGCATTTACCTATACGACGCGTACATAATTAATTTTGTTAATACTATTTAGAAATTACAAATACTTAAGTACACCACTGTAAAAGGAGTCGACATTTATATGTCCACTATTTTCCACGTTGTCTCATTTCACTGCACTTTCAACATAGTGGAGGGAGTGAGGAAATAACATGTGTACAAAGCTCAAATCAGAATCGCTTTTGCAAAGAATATTTCATTTTTAGGGTTTCGTAACAGTTTTGAAATAAAGAAACTCTTTGTGGCGAAGTTGGGCATGACATGACAAGTACGTCTCCACACTATCATGCCTGCCTAAGGTTCCATTATAGGTTAGGTGTAATGTACGCCACAAATGAAATGTTACAGAGCATCATTGAAAGGAATAGAGGAAACAGTTCTTATTTTTACTTATTAGGTGAGAGTCGCCTTTGATACCATGAAAACACCAAGAGCCACAGCTAAGTGGTAGGATCCTCTCACCAACGAGTGAAGTCATTATCAGATGCGAACTTACTTCTCCTCACCTTACCTTCAGGACCCGAAGGTCCCGAAGGAGGGTCTACCAACCTTCCCCATTTGACCCGCCCTTACCACCGTGCAAAACTCTTTCTAATTCCTCTTTATTTCCCTTTCAATAAGACTCACATCAAAAGTTAAACTATCATCACAAGGGAACTCGTTGATCACAAGTAATCTTAGTTTTTAGGTCTAGTTTAGTTTAGTATACTTATTATTATATGTTATCTAAGTTTTTAAATGAATCGTGTTATATGTTTGGAATATAAAAAGTAATCTTTGAACCACTTACCCAGCCTAGCCAGGATTATTAACAATTACCTCTCGTAATTGTTTCGTTGAGGTTATTCATTGCTACACCAAATTTTCTTAATATCGTTTTACTTCATACTCGCTTCGCTATCTTTTTCTAAATAAAACCAAGGCAAGGCACCACTCCCGCCTTTTTTCTCTCATACAATAGAATGTTACCAGCACAGATAACCTAAAACTCAGAATCGATTCACTTACTTACCTCTCGATTAAAATCGCATTTCGCGACACCCTTCATTTGGGTTTTATTTTTAGTGTTTTGTTTTATCTAATGAACAACTTTTATCTGATGTTTGAAAAATAACGCCTTATAGTATCATACCTAATAATATTACTCTTTGGTCATATACATTCTTCACAGAGACTTTTTTCTTTAATCTGTGCCTCCAGATCACAGATTAGAGAAAAAAACAATTGACTAAACAGATGGAGCGAAATTTGACTTTTGCGAACACCAATGCGTACCAGGGTCGGTGCAACTTTGCAACATTGCAACCCTACCAAGTGAAGAAATTGCACGAAGTTTTAAGTTGTTTTGTTTCTCCGGTGTCATTTTATTTAGTCGTCTTATGGGCATGCGTAGTTCCTTCAATGATAGAAGCAACTACGCATGCTCGTACAATGACGTTTCAGTTGATGTTACAGAAAACTATGTTTTTTGTGGTTTTTTTATTATATTTTAGTGTTTAGTCAATAAATTTAGCAAAATACTTATTTAAAATAAAGACATTGACGTGTAATGTGTTTGGAATGCATATTCCAATACTCAAGAAGATTTACACATGACAAATTATTCAGTTTCTATGGTGCAAATACTTTTCGTGTTTACGATATATTTTTGTGTGTAAGTAGATTTGCGTTCACATAAAACATACGTAGAATCTTGTGCAGGATTAGAATTGGGTGATTTGATTGCTGCTATTAAATTAGAATTTGAATTTTGGTACATATCGTAAATCCACAAGAAGGTTATCCAGTTGTTTGCATTTCGTAATTAGAGATGATTTTACAGGTGTCGATGGGTTATCGATAATTTCGATATATGTATTATATGTAGAAAACTATACACTAACCAATAACAGGTAGTACCTACTGGTTCAATCCTTAGAGTATAGACTAAAAGCATAGAGAGAACTTCATTATCTGTCAAGCGTACCACTTTTTTGAACACTTTTTATATGAAGTGGACACTTTGATGTAAATGAGTCTGACAGATTTGTATAGATAAAACAGTTGACTCGAGTCGAAAAAATGGTGATTTTTGCAAGCGTAGCTAATTACTATATGTTTGTTTCTTTCCTTCGCCACTGACGTAGCGATACGTGTGAGCAGTATACAAATATAATATCGTTTTGATTGATCTCTCTATGCTTTTAGTCTATACTCTAAGGTTTAATCAACTCTTTAGATGGGCATATGATTGAAATTTGATATAATGACACAGAACAAATAATAGTAAGTAAAACTACTACTGTTTTAATGAACAATGTTTTAAATGAGAATTTAAATAAGGTTTTGTTTGTTCACAGATTCTGCCAACCGTCATGACCACCTTTGACAAACCTACTTCAATGAACTTTGTATTTAGGGCAAACCTACTTATATTAATAATTTGTTGTTTACAATAGCTATTTTGAAATAAAGCTTTAGTAAAAATACATTCTCTTTATTTCTCATTAATTATACTTTTCATTCTGGAATAACGTTACGGCAATAAAGCTTAGGTTAGTACGGAATAATTTCGTTGTTGACCACTATCTTACCTGGCGATAAGTGACGATGCGGTCTACGAGAGCACGCTTACCTATAGAAGATACCTAATCACTCCCGACTTAAACTCACTCAGGGAAAAAAGATCCCAGTTAAAAGCTTTAGAGCGCATAGTAATATTATAATAGGTATTATTTTTCTTTATGTGCTTAATATATGGAATATCAACCATTTAGTGACGTTCAACCGCTAGTCAACCATAAAATGATGATGGAAATGATATATCAACGAAATTATTAGGCTCTATTATTTATTTCTTGAACTAGCTGGGCCATACAGTTATGACGCAAAAGAAGTCGGTTCTAGTTATCAGGGGTACCTAGTATTTTTTCCTCCAGACAGCGAAGATAATTGAGCTTTCCATCATCCCCCCACAAATTAGAGAAAATTAGCTCTGTTTATTTTAGGTGTCAGGCTTTTATAAAACTCTGTTCAATGAAGTATCGATATCGATAAAATAGCGTCTCATGACTATTTTTCAAAAATAGGTACGAAAATAATACACTGATGTTCCCTCTGGTTACTCTGTGCTCCAGATAAACATGTAGCACCACAGACCTGTGTGTGTGGCACAGAGTGTAGTCAATGGTTTCTTGCTCTCATCTGTGACATATCGTAACTTACCATAAGTAGCCAAAAAAAATCACCAATCGGCCATGTTGTTTAAAACTCTGATTCGTTTCGTAATGAAATCTTAATAATTCCCATAAAAAAAATTAACGATATTTCAATTTTAATATATCCTATTTTAAGCGCCAGCTATTTCTAAGCATATTAGTGAAAACCGCATGAAAATCCATTCAGTATTTTAGGAGTTATAACAAACAAACAAACAAACAAACAGACAAAGTGTATAAAAAGTGGCTTAACGTGATCAGCGGATAATTTTAAGCCAACCTGTGTGATTATTTTTTTGATATCTTGCAATTACAGACTTTTTTATCTCTACAGTTTTATTATAAATAGATAGCGTGGGCACAAAATACGGTGTTGCCAACCGTAATAAAAATATTCGGCAAAAATTACCTGAAAAATTGGTTTTTAAAAGAAAAATCGATGGTTTGAAATTAAAAAAGATATCGTGAGATCGAATTTCCACAAATAAGCACTCATCCATTGCTAGTCTGGTTTCAACTCGCAACTTTTGCTTTCGTCTGTCCGGAATTGGATGTACGACTCGCGTACAGGTCATAGTTTTCAGCGAATCTTGACGATACTTGATACACAATTCCGATGACAATACGTCAAGGGTTTGATTTCCTCAATAAATTCTTATCATCTAAATCGACACCTACGTTTTATACCCCACCCACGTGTACTTGTGTTTCCTCTAATTTCAACAATGGGAATATTATATTATTTACCATGCACTCTAAGGTAGGTAGGTCTACCTAAGATAGATATCATGATTATATGATATATGTCTAAAAATAATCGTTAATCGGTATTATGTATCTAAAATAATCGTTAATTGTCGAACCGAATATTGGCCTACACATCACTAAAATTGTTTTTTGACATGTGACAGATGACATTACATAAGCTTCACAGGTGCCTTCCAGTTTGAAAACAATTAAAAAATCAATCGGCCATGTTGTTTAAAACTCCGATTCGTTTCGTAATGAAATCTCAATAATTGTCATCAATTTTTTTTTAACGATATATCAATTTTAATATATCCTATGTTAAGCGCCGGTTATTTCTAAGCATATTAGTAAAAACCGCATGAAAATCCATTCAGTATTTTAGGAGTTCAGTCATAACAAACAAACAAACAGACAAAGTGTTTAAAAAGTGGCTTAACGTGATCAGCGGCTAATTTTAAGCCAACCTGTGTCATTTTTTTCTTGATATCTTGCAATTACAGATTTTTTTATCTCTACAGTTTTATTATATGTATAGATATAGATTCTGTTGAAAAAATATAAAAACGAGGAAAATAATACAAAATTAAGATAAGACCGTCAACAGTTCAATTTTGAATTTAAAGCATAAACAAACCATTGTGAGCGTGATGTGTCAAAGTAGTGTCAGTGCCAAACAAGACGTGATTAAACTTCTAATGTTAACTTCAACTAATGTTAACAAAAAAAAAAAAAAAAAACTTCAAGAGGCGGCCAAAAGGACTCTGTATCCAGGCCGGTTAAACAACAAAAAAAAATACATCCAGTCGCGCCCGGGAGCTTCACGACGACGAACCTGTGACGCTGTGATCAGTGCCGCTCCTTACTAGATTACGCGTGCTTATAGACCGTGACTAACCTGTTTTGATACAGTAAGTATTTTCTTTTTTGGTAATTAATGATTTGTTTACAGTAAATATTTTGTGTTAACTGTACTATTATTAAAACGTATGTTTTATTTTTAGAAAATGGGTCGAAAACGTGCACATTACGGAAAAGTTTTTAATAAAACGAAAAGAATTGAAAAAAACACAAAAGGCGCGTGATATCCTTAGGTAAATTATAGAAAACTTATTATCATAAAAATTGTTATGAGTTACTTATTATTCATTCTCTAACGTTTAATCATATTTGCAGAGAATTACATACAAAGAAGTGCATCAACCGCCAAAAATCACTAACATACCAGCTAGGTACCATGTTGATTTGCAAAAGTCGGAAAAAATCCTTTTGTAGGTATATTCGCTAATTATTTGCTTGATTTAACTTAGTAAAATATATCATTTTATATTTAAGGTCAGGTGGGGTAAGTGAAACATACTTGCACATCTATCCACTTTGTGAATTCTGCTAGGACGCTAATTTTTTTTACACATAGAAAGCCTAAATCTGAAATGGCAAATGACGGCAATAAATACTTTTCAAGAAAATAATTTTGAAAATTCAATTTGCGTGAACGAAACATCACTTTAAAAAAGGTTCACGGTTTTGACAGAAACATTCCGATTCAATATTCTGACGGTAGGTTGATATACGGGTATATTAGGTACCTACTTATATAATAATAGCTGCCAGGTATCACTTTATTAGCGCAGAATCTCCATCTCTTGGGGTGCCGTATAAGAGCAGACTAAGGGACTATCGAGAGAATGGGCAGTAGCATACTTCTTGGTACATTGTAATCTTCTGCGATGACAAGCTACTTGCTAAGCGAGGTGATTATGGCAAACCTCCCTATAACCAGCGTCTAAAATAGCGTTTTATGGGCATGCCTGTGTTCAGCACTAGACGTTTTCCAGCTGTTGATGTGAAATACGTGATTTTCGCCCATGGGGCATTTACAATGACATTTGTAATGTAGTAGGTATTTGATTGATTTTATTACCTGTGTCGTCTATGACTGCAAATACTAACCCCACATTACGCGCCGTTTCATGCATTATTTTCGTGTAAAAATGTACATAAACACTATTAAATTGCTTCATGGCATCAGCCGACTTGTGTTTTGTAAACTTAAAGATAGCTGATTTTTTTTATTTTATGACCTAGCAGAAAGATTGTGTGACGCGTGTGCTTAGAGCATTGAAACCATTTCGCCACATAGCATAGAGCTAAACTGCGTAATTTATTGATTACGATAGGGTTTCACTTAGGTACTCCTTTGTTTCACTTACCCCACCTGACCTTACATTTTAGTTTTTACAATAAAGAAGCAGTGAACACTGGTAAAACATAAATTCTAGGTATCAAGGTAAATTACTCCATAGATAGAGCAACGAAATCGCCCATTATCTACCCAAAATTTTGGGAGTCGTTCTTATTCAGGCAGCACCTCGTGTAGGAGCAAGAAACACCTAGGCGGCCACGCGAAATAGATTTCTACTAGTGGGAATTCTGTGTAATATACCTACAAAAGGTTTTTTTTCCGACTTACAAACATTTGCAAATCAACATGGTACCTAGCTGGTTTTATGGAAAATTAAAAATCATAAACTGGCAGTACCTTGACAATGAATTTTTTTGGTTAGGTATGGTTATTTTATCCATTAATTAATCATTTTGCTGCTTTTCTGTTTAGCTGAGGATTTGTTATTACATGAAATGTAACGCTGTATTTATATTTTTCACAATAAACACTTCTAAAAAGGGAAAATAGACAAAATATGGCTACTTACTTGTGAAATGTTATTCCTTCATATCTACGCCTCAGTGCGACTTCTGTTGCTTAAAATGCTGCAACCACCCACTGCACAGTGCACACACATTATTTCTCAGATATTTATTGCCTAGATCACCATTTAAATAGGATTATTTCACAAAAAACAACAATTTCAAAAAATTGTTAACCTGTTTGGCTTAGATCAAATGAAGCCAAATAAAAAACCCCGGTAACGGTGACAAGGACCAAAGATGTTACGCTCGTCTTTTTTTTGCTTAGTACCGAATGTATAGCGCTCTCCTTGTTGTCCACGAATGACGTCATATACTACGGTTCTACTCGTAGATATTCAAAGTTTTGCTTCCTCCTGCTTGTTGTTGCAATGGGTTCCAATATGGCCAAATTCATTGCACTTAAAACATTTTACACCATTATTGCATGCGTCTGACAGATGATCGACTTCTCCGCATTTATAACACCGCCGTAACGTAAAACAAGTCTCACTTCTTGTAGTTTTCTTTCGAATTTCTTCCTGTTCATTTATTTTTAACTTCATCTTCTCGTAAATTGACAACTTTTCTTTTAGCACCGGATAACTGGTAACGCCGTATAAAATAGATTTATTTATCTCGTAGTCAATAATACCATCCACGATATATTGAATAGCCACATAGTAAGGAAATCTTGCTCTTTTTCCTAACTCCTTCATTGTCAGCATATATTGGTAATACGACTCATCTTTACGTTTTTTACGCGCCGCCATTATTTCATGCTTTTCTTTGCAATTTATCTGGTCTGGAAATTCTTTTTGTAGGGCCGTCTTTAGCTCTTCATAGTTTCGAAACACCTTTTCGGACCTTAACCACAGCTCTGCTGTGCCGATAAGCGTTCTGCGAGCTAAAATAAGCTTCTGCTGTCCAATTGAAAATCTCAGCATTATCTTCCAAATCTTGCGCCCATTTTATAGATGAATAAGTTTTATCGTCGCCGCTAAATTTTGTCATTCCGTGTAGCGCTTCGGTATAAGCCCCATGCATCGTTGGTAAACCACTGGCAGCATCTTCAAATTTGTCTCCTGTGACCGTCGTCATCGTAGTTTTCACCTTTTAAACAGTAACAAATTCGTAACGCCACGCCTGTCAGTAACCACGCCGTCGTCGTTGAAACGAAACTCACACGCCGCGTTTTGCTTTCTTATCCCGGATGAGGTCCCAAAACTGTGGGATTGGTTCTTGAAGAAAGCAAAAAACAGCTTCTTGAATGCTTCTTTTATTTTACTCCTCTTTGATCTTCTTATTTCTAATTAATCTTAAAACAACACCGTAACACCTTACTCGTAATCGTCCATTCGTCTTCCGTCTCTCTCGCACATCCACACCTTTAACTAATTCATTCGTTCGGATACAGACTACACTCATATCTGACTTCCTCGTCCGGATATATTCCACAGATCCCACATAACCTACAATTGTGTCCAACATAAATCGTGTTTTGTTGTAAAATATTCAACGGGAAAGTTATTTCTATCTGAAATATCGGAGTATCTATTTTGTAGAGTTGATAGAATCATTCATATCGGCACAATATTTCGTAGAAGCTCTAGATTCAAAGAAAATGGCCTAAAAAATCCAGTGAATAAACGAACTCTGTTGCTGAGGAATTCCGCGCGGCAGCACATTGCATTTGATTCTAAAGCCACTTTTTCATCGTAGTGTTTTGTGTGGGATTTTATCTTATTTAATATATTGACTATCATTAATACTGGTACACCAACGATCTGGTGAAAGCCGGCTCCCCGCCGATGGATGCAGGAGGCGAGCAGCCGCTCAAAGTGGCGCTCTGGGGGAGGCCTATGTTCAGCAGTGGACGTCTTCAGGCTAATGATGATGATGATGGTGATGAATATTGATACTATTATTTCGGTTAAATATTGCTTTCATATCTCCCGATATAAAAATAGGCGTGCTATTTACAGTAATATTTGCATGTTTTCATCTGATTTGACACCAAAAGAAACTCAATCAAAATGGGAGATGATTTACAGAGGCAACACCAAAAGTTTTAATTTGAACGGAGCCAACACAAACACACTTATCTTCCATCCCCTTAACCTGATCAGCTGGGTGTAGGTGTTTCTTTTATTATGCTATCAATCTGGTCATGTGCTCATCGGATCCAGGTTTTTCATGGGGCCATACATCACATCACATCTCTAAGTGAATCGCTAGTGTATATTAAAAAATAATATACAATCAAAAAATTACATACTTATTGCTTCGTGCAACGCGCACTTGGCCGTTTTATAAAACAAAGAGTATCCTAAATGTTATTGTGAAAAATTAACTATCACCATACCAAATGTCAGCAAAGCCCCTTTAGTAGTTCCAGTGTGATGCGTGTTCAAAGAGACAGACAGACAGACAGAAAGACAAAAAATTCATGTCAGATATTTGCGACAAGTCAACTTTAGTTTTTACTAAATTTTGAACCTATCTAAAGGCCCTCATAGTGTTTTAAATAAAATAATAGGCATTTTATTTACTAAGATACTTCAAAAATTATAGAGTAAAATTATTGAATAATAACAGAACTGAAACACTGAATTATTGCGATATATTTATCTAAAGGAGCATTCCCAATCTATAGAATACTCTTTCAGCCAGGTACCACACCAAAATAACAAAATAGATTAGTAATGATGCAATAAAATTATGTTTTTACTGTGATAAGTTTAGGTTAGGTATTTGTTTGAGTAAGTATGTTTTGTAATGTCACATTCACTCACGGGATAAGAGGCGCTGTAAAAATAGTATTTTGCACTAACGGAATTATGGTACATGTTCAATATGCTCCTCGTCGTGAAACACATTGTGCCATTATGTGCATGCACATCTGCCATTATTTTACTATCACTTTTCCTTTCGGGCAGTGTGTGTTTGATTTGTACTTCTCGCTTAATTGAAACTCGACCATATTTAAATACAACAGTTCAAAAGATTGAATGTAAAAATCACATTATGCGAAACTTATGCAACAAACTGACACAATTAAAGACTGACACAAAGTACCCTGAGCTCTTTAGAAAAAACATACCTAACAGACCAAAAAATCATAGCAATACCACAAAATACAACAGAAGTCAATCACATGTATGTACTTCACTTTTTATACCTACGCTCGGCGCTCGCGCTAGGGCCATCAGCTTTTGCTTATGCACAAAAAAGTATCGTGGTAGTGACACTCGTATCTAGTTGTTTGATTTATTGTTGAGAATGAAACGGGAAGAACGGAAATATAACAAGTAAAATAATAACTACAATATTTCTATTTTAATGTTTTACTGTTATAATATTACAAATTTGTCACAGAAAATATCTCTGAAACAACTGGTAGCGTAAAAAACGACAATTCACTGTTTAATGTTGAATTTAAACAACCGTCCACTAAACAATTATAATAGCTTTTTTTTGTTGCTCCATTTTTGCATAAAGAATGTTCACAGACGCGTGTCTCAAGCGGGTGGCGCTCGCGCCCGCACTACTCTGGCTGACTCTGAGACATCGTGTCGGTGAGCGGTGTCTATGTGTGCGTTGCTCGAGCGCACTTACTATGTTGATTGCGTTCTGTACTATATTCTGTGGCAATACAATCATCAATTGAAAAGCATACTTCTGATTCAGAATCCGAAAAAAGAGCACACGTGGAACTTCTTTATAGCGATATATTGCAAGCCCATTTACATGCCTTTGGTGACCATAGTGGTTGTAAATCATATTTTTGCAATAAGATCAGTAAAGATAAAGAAAACAGTATCAAGGAAAACGACGATTTCGTTTCAAAAATAGTACGCTGTGGAGTAGAATTTGCCAAATTATGCCAACGTTGCCTCCCACGCACCAAGCCTGATTCACAATGCGGAAAGTAATAAAGTTAAAAACTTCAACAGCATCATTGCTAAGTTAGTTGGTGGCAAACGAATAAATTTTAGCCTAAGAGGTTCATACCAAAACAGGTGCAAAGGCGCAGCAATATCGTACAACACACACACATTATTGTCGACAGCATACAAGCACGCAACTGGCAAAAGTCCTAGAGAAAAAATTAGACTACTAGAACACAGAAGATTAAAAAAAAGATCCAGCAGAAAATTATTTAAAAAAAGGTGTACGACATTCAAAAGCAGAAGTATGGCAGCCAAAGGAGAAGACTTGTATTATGGTGAGAATTGTGCAAAAGATATTATTCCTGAAATAATGGAGAAACAAAAAACAACTTACTTAAATGATTTGCACAAAAGCAAAGAAGAAAGAGACTTCAATGAAAGAGAAACGGTATTACAGAGTTCATGCGGTGAATGGCTTGAATTGAGGAGGAGACTGTTGACAGCCTCAAATTTTGGCCGTGTAATCAAAAGACGCCCAAATATAAATTGCAGTAACCTTGTTAAAGACAGCATCAGCCACGTAATCAATAAAACATGGTGCTGATAACGAAAAAATCGCTATCGAACAAATGTCTAAGGAAACAGGATTAAATATACAACCATGCGGTTTGTTTATTGACGATAACTTGCCATACTTGGGTGCAACTCCTGATAGAATTTGTGACGACATGACTGTTGAAGTAAAATGCCCTGCTTCAGCCTACGAACAAGACTTTTTAGAATCCGTAAAGAATAAAAAACCATCAGGAGCCACCATTTCAATTACAGGTACCATCGGTGCTATCTGAGCTTCAGGTGTCACTATTTTTAGTATAGATTGTGACAATTCTCTATGAGCGTCAGGTGCCGCCGCTCTTTGTACAGATGACGTCGAGTCTATCTGATCGTCCTCTGCCACTACTGTTCGTATTAGTGTCATTGGAGCTATCTGAGCATCAGGTGTAACTGCTCTTTGCATAAATGATGATAATGTTGTTTGAACATCAGGTGTCATTGCTCTTTGGATAGGTGGTGCTATTTAGATATTAGGTGTTACTGCTCTTTGTACATTTGATGCCGATGATATCTGAATGTCAGGTGATCTCAAGTCGGAGAACATTTCGTCAAATTTAGTAGTATCTAATGGCCAAATACCAGCTGATCTGAAGCCATTTGCTGCTTTCTCTATATTGCTGATGCGATGGAAGGCTTTAGTAAAAAGTTCCACAACTTCAAACTGTGTAATTCTTCGTCCAATGTTTGAAGCCATGTACAAATCACATTCCTTGTTATATGCAGTCTTAAGCGGTCCAAAAAATGTTAAATCCAGTGGCTGCATACGGTGCGATGTATGTGGTGGAAGGGATATCAGCACTATCCCATTCTGCCGACATAGCAGATAGCAAGCAAGACTTACATGGCTTTCGTGATTGTCTAACACGAGTAGAATAGGTTCTTCAACAGTTGGTTTTGCATATGAGATAAAATGATGTAACCAATCTATGAATAGGTTTTCATTGATCCAACCCGAATCACTAACTGCTGCTACCATATCAGCGTTTCCTCCACGCAGTAGTTGAGCATTCATTCGTTTTCTCTTAAAAATAAAAAACGGAGGAACATACTTCCCTGAAGCACTGAATGCGCAAACAACAGTTGTTGTGGTACCTCTCTCACCACTTGTGGCCATGCCGACTTGTTTTTGTCCTTTCGGAGCTAAAATCCTCGAATTTCTTTGCACATTTGAAATGCCGGTCTCGTCAACATTGTAAATGCGATTAGCATTAAACTGATATTTTTTTTGTGTAGCTTCGAGGTTATCTAAGAATATCTTCACTTCACTTTGATTAAACGCTGATATTCTATTGATGGAAGTGACTTCAGGTTTCCGCAGAGAAATATTGGGATGTCTTTTTTTAAAACCATAAAACCAATCTTTTCCCGCCATTGCAGTATTCTTATCAAAATTGTGCTTTAATTTATTTACTTCAGCAAATTTGAAAGCTATTTTTCGCACCATCTCTATAGTTAGACCGTAAAATAATCTGCTACATTTTAAAATGTGTTCTTCTAATTCCTTTTCTTGTCCTTCAGTAAATATGGCCTTCCTTCCAGTTTGTGGCATCTTTACAATATCTTTGTTGAGATAGTCGTGTATAGTGCTTTTTGGAACAGCATATACAGTGGCTGCTTTTCCCAGTGAAAGTGATTTATTTTTAACTTCTTGAACGGCTCTTTCAAGGTCTTCTAATTTATATTTTTTCTCCGTCTTCCTTTTATAATCACGCGGCATCTGAAATATGTTTGACGTTTTAAAAATTGTTAAACTGGACCTATAATAGTAAGCGGGGTAATCACGGACGTCCGAGATTGCCCCACTCAATTCGTCCGCCAATACCCGATACACACAGACACCTAAAACTATTTAATTTTTTGAGGTTAGAAACCTGCAATGCACGTGGTGATTATTTAAATAAGTTATATATTTAGTCGTTACTTCACAACAAAAATATCAGATTACTATTTTTTGCATAGAGTTTTGTGAGTTTTGTGTTGTTTTTTTGATTTAGTTTTTTTTACACGTATACAATTTATATAAAAAAATTAGATGAAATTACAAGAAGAAAAAAGGATTAACTTACCTTGAACACCGAGCGCGGCTTCACCTCACCAGTTACTGTTCGGCACTAAGTTCGGGTCCGACTCACGATTGCGATACTCGAGATATGTACTATTTCTTTCTAACATGCGAATACCTTAGTGTTCGCCATTACCCGCCGTCCGTGATTCCCCCCCCCCTACTTAAAAATGGAGAAATCAGTGACGATGAAGAAATTCAACCAGCCATACGGAGAAAAATATTATATGAAAAAAAAAATTAGTGAATTTTGAATCATAATCGTCATCATCCCAGTACCAAGTAAATCATTAACAAGGCGATAACTAATTTGTACACACTTGAATTTTGAACAACAAGTTTTTAAAACTTGTACTTACCTGAAGTTTTGTTGTTAATATTTATATGTACTGGGTGTTTTGAACTCATTAGCATCCTTTGAAACTAGGTACCTACCCCTTTACTAATCACGTGTGGGCCAAAATTTTTGTAATCCAACGCATCGATTTGTTATTTATAATAACTTTAAAACATGGGATTACTTACTTAATCAACTGCTAGTACAAAGTTAAATTAAAATAGTTATAATGACTTTTTTTACAGCTAGAAACATATTATAACACAATATAATAACAAAACTACAACAATAAAACGAGGTATTCTATAATCATCATCATCATCATTAACAGCCTGAAGACGTCCACTGCTGAACATAGGCCTCCCCCAGAGCACGCCACCTTGAGCGGCTGCTCGCCTCCTGCATCCATTGGCTCCCCGCGGCTTTCACCAGGTCGTCAGTCCACCGAGTGGGGGGCCGGCCTACGCTGCGTCTTCCGGTTCGTGGTCGCCACTCGAGAACCTTTCTTGCCCATCGGTTGTCAGTTCTACGAGCGATGTGGCCTGCCCATTGCCACTTCAACTTACTAACTCTAAGAGCTATATCGGTCACTTTAGTTCTCCTGCGGATCTTCTCGTTCCGGAGCTTATCTCGCAGGGAAACACCGAGCATAGCTCGCTCCATAGCTCGCTGCGCGACTTTGAGCTTACTAATGTGGCCAACAGTAAGAGACCACGTCTCAGTTCCATAAGTCATCACTGGCAACACACACTGATTGAAAACTTTCGTTTTCAGGCTCTGCGGTATTTTGGACGAAAAGATAGGACGAAGCTTCCCGATATTCCCGGTATTCTATAATACTAAACTAAAACTATAAAATTAACAATATAATAAAAAACTAATCTAACAAACCACTACCAGTGGGCAAAGTGCCCAAAATGCTGGCAGCATTGCCACGTTGAATGGCAATGCTCAACTATAATTATGTACTTTATTTTATTTAATTTATTTTAGAATAAGAAGAAGAATAAGAATATAATTTATTGCTATATTTACTAAATCCACCACCCTTAATTAACAAAGTTCATACCTTATACACTAAACCTACAGCCAAAATTGGATTTACATACTATGTTTAAAAAAAAATTACAAGACAGTCATCAGAAAAAACACGAGAAAAAAAAGTATACTACAAACATAAAATGACGATATAACAAGAATATAATTATATAAATACGTGTAACTATTTATTTGCTAGTTGCTCAATGAGAATAATTATGTTCCTACCTAACCCACAAAAAAAACTTAAAACTAAAACACTAACTAACTAAACTAACTACCAAAACAAATAGTAAAAAGAGGAGGAGAAGAGGAGGTGAGGCACTTAAAGTTTTAACTTACTGTTTTTAATTATTACATACAAGGTATAAAAACATTTAAAAACATTAAAATCGTTCGTGCCAATTACTTCAGGTTCCGCAGCAATCTTCATACTTTTCAATAAAAAAATATTTTCATTTGCACTCTTTACTCTTTAATAATCATCAATAACTGAAGCACTATCATGTACTCTTTTTATGCGAATGAATTCAATTACATCCTATATTATAAGTATACATTTTAGTGTATAGCTACTGTAAGACTTTTGTAGAAATAACCTGACATTTTAATATCCTTTTTGTATGAAAATAACACAAATATAAAATTCAAAATTTTGAAAACCCATGACGAGTTTTTTTTAAACATAGTAAGAACACCTTCGATAAATATATCTTTCAAACAAAAAAATCTAAATCAAAATCGCTCAATCCGTTTACGGTTAACCGATTTAGGTTTAGGGTTACGGCTTTCGTACACCGAATCCATCGGCCGAAGTATGCTCGGGCGTCATCAGCCGGTCAAATCAAACGTAGTAAATGAAAGAGAGCGCATACACTGCTACTACCGACCGCGTCGTCCGATGACGCCCGAAAACGGACGCTCAACTGATGAGTCCGAACGTGTTTGGATTTTTTGTCAGTTTTACCGGCTTCTTTCTGCTATCGAGTCGTTATTTGGATCAAGAATGGATATTGAAAAATTAATTACTTGCATTTATAACAGACCGTCACTGTGGGACAAACATTCAAAAAGTTACAATAATCGAGATATTGGGAAACGTCTATGGGATAAAGTTGCTTCAGAAATGGAAGTACCGGTGGCAGATATTAAGAAGAAATGCGAGTAACCTGAGGGACCAATTTCACAAAGAGTATAACAGATGTACCAGGTAAATCTGGCTCAGCGGCGGATCACAAATCATCTTCGTGGGCATATTATGATTTGTTATTATTCCTTGCGAAACAAATTGCTCCGAAACCATTAAGTGGAAATTTGCCTGAAGGAAGCGCGAGCCAAGAACATCAAGATGATTCGGAATCATCTCGGTTTTCTGTGTTGTCATCGGAATCACAACCACGAGCAATACCGCAGGTCGAGCATTCGCCTGTTTCACGACCAGAAACTTCAAATTCGAGCCAATCTGAAAATTTAACGTGGCAACAACATACTCCATTACACACAAATCCTACTCGTGTACCTGTAACGCAAGCTTATCGTTTCAACTCTTCAACTGGACGTATTATGAAACAGCGAAATACTGACGTCGAACAAGAGTATTTACAGATCGATAAACGAAAACTTCAATTATATGAGTCCAGGTCAGCTGATAAGTCAGCAGAAGACCCTGATCGAAACTTTTTGTTAAGTTTACTTCCATACTTAAAAGAAGTGCCACGCAATAGAAAACTCTCTGTTCAGCGGAAGTTGTTAGACGTGTTTATGGAAGAAGAAAGAAATCAACCTCAATATTCTCCCGTAAGCTGCTATTCTTCTGAAGAATTAAGCCGCCCTGCTTCTCGTGAAATGTCATCAAATGCGTCACTTCCGACATACGTTGTTAATTTTAAGGAGCCTTTGTCACTGACCACGAATCCAATGACACTAATGTACTAAATTATTATTTTTTTACAGGTACTCGGCTAAATCTTTACCTAAAAAGCCCACATGTAAACACCCGACAAAAAGCAAATACAAATGTGACACTTTAACTTCTAATAGCCTTTTTCATTTCCATAAAAAATTCTATAGCAGCAACAAAAAAACTGACCAAGATAATTTTTTGATTAAATATATAAGTACAAAGCCAGTGCTCCGAAAGCGCCCCAGAAAAAATGCTAGAAACCCAAAATGTTTTTCTAACCATTTCTTTGTTCCTGACCACAAGAGTAAAGAACCTATTCCCGTCTGCCTGCAAGCCTTTTGTGATATTGTATGTATAAAACAGGGGAGAATAAAAGGCGTCACTAAAAGATTTGCTGAAACTAGAACCAGTGCATCTGAGAGAAGAGGAGGAAACCGCAAGAAATTTGCATTCAGATCAAAATTAGAGTCAGTTCAGAAATTTATCAAGAAATTCAAACCTTTGGATTCACATTACTGCAGGGGCAGAATTAAACAGAGAATTTACCTCAATATTTAATTCACAAAGCACGAGCAAAATACCTTTTTCCAACTATTAAAAGATGAAGACCCAGAAATACTTATTTTATCATTCGATTGCCAAAAAAATTTACCAATGCCCAGGGTGCCGGATCAATCGACTTACTATAGTTACTATTCGAGGCAGTTATATATATATATATATATACAATTTTACAATCGTTGAGGGCAACTCCAAATGACACGTGAAAATGTCAGCTCATGTTTGGGCTGAAGATACGGCATTAAAAGGCTCCAACGAAATATCATCTTGCGTTTATCACTGCCTGAATCGATTGAATATGGAAGGGAAAAAATCGTCAGACTTATGGCCGATGGCTGTGGTGGCCAGAATAAGAACTCGACATTAATTGGAATGGTTTGTAAATAGCTACACGACACGCAGTGTGATATTTCTAAAGTTGAGATATTTAAATCCAGATGATTATATTAGTTTAATGTCATCTAAGGCGACTATCTTTCGTCTAGTTGATGACGTGCCAGTATTCGACTGGAAGGAGGCTTGCAAAGGAGTATTAAAAAATACCCATAGCCAGCATTTTCAAATAAGCATGTGCAAAAAAATTATAATTGAAAAACAGTCCAGAAAAATTTTTGTGCGTGGTGAATTGTCTTACCGAAATGATATTGGGCAACTCTTGCCAATTACAAAAATACGGAAAAAGATTTCACAAATATTGCCCGAAAGACTACAGGGCACAGTTGCCATCAAACAAGAAAAGCGTGATGACGTAAGTAAATTATTAACCAAGCACTTTGGTGAACAGTGGAGAGATATTTCAGAATTGCAATATTTCAAAAATGTCCTGTCTGCACCTAATCAGGATACCGAAAATTCGGATAACGGAGAATATCTAGCAGAAGCCGGAAGAGATATTTGACTTTGTTTGACGGTTTTTTCTTTGTTGACCTTAATTTTGTAAACAAACTGACCAAATAATATAATTCTAATGTGTTTTCATTCTATGTCCTGAGTTCGTCCCCTGATCAATTAAATTACATCATTCGTGCCTAAGTCCTAGTATCCTATTTCATATTCGCCTATGCCCATCGCCCTATTAATCAAAACCGACTAAATCCATTACTGTTACATCATATCCGCCTAAGTCCATACTTATTTCATCAATTTTTAATGTTTTTCTCAGAGAATTTCTTTTGCTTTGTATTTATTTGGCATTTCCAACTAAATATTAATATCACTGAACATTTCTAGAGTTTTTATTGGTAAAATTTCAAATTGACAGAAAATGTTAATTCTCAAAAAATTCTTAGACGTGACTTAGGCGATTTTGGCATTTATCGACACATATAGCCTTGCAAGTTTCTCTCACAATCATTCCAACGGCGCTATTTGAAACTCTGAACGAAAATGCTAAAGATCGAAAAGATTCCCCAGTTGCAAGGTACCTGAAACGAAAAAATATATCAGATAATAACCTTGTAAACTAGAGATGGGTTGGATTAGGTAAGTTCGGGATTCGTTCCACCTAATACTAATCCCTAAAAATACCTATTCCAAATACCTAATCCATTGAATCCACCTAATCCACGTAATTCACTCAGAGATGGGACAGATGGAAACTAATCTATAACGATACCAGTCATATATTATGACTCAATATGGCCTTTCCTATTAATTTCAATACACTAATAGTTCCCTGAAGTAGAAATTTAAGAAAAAAACAAGAGTATGTCAGAGCACTTAAAGCTCTTATATTTTTAATTGGGGCACTAAATAAGGCATATAGAGACTCGATTTATTGTTCCTATTATAGGTACATAAAACTCTTGATATTATAGACGTTTTTTAATGGTATTTCCAATGTTTTTGTATGATTTTATGTAATGAGTTTATTTACTATATTTATTTTGCATTATCGTAATATATTATACTTAAAACTCACGCATTCCCTAAGTATTTAATTATTTATATCGTAGTGCGGTACTTTAAGAACACTCATAAACAAAAATTATACCAACCGGCCGGAAAGTAACACTATGCATCTTACGCGTTCCCATCCCAACAAAGTATTAGTCCACCAGTGTTCCTGACATTACGTGGATTTGCAATTTGAATGAGACTGGGATTAGGTGGAACGTCTGGAACGAGAATCTAGTATTTTTGGAATAGGTTCTACTTAATCCCAAAAAATACCTATTTCCTGGAACGAATCCAATAAATATGCCTCACCTCTATTGTAAACCGTTTAACCGTATAACCGTATATAAAGTGTCTTGCTATAAAATTAATAATATTTGGGGGGTCTGGGGGAGGAAATCGATGAGGGATACGTGGGAGTCGTATGTTGGTAATATTTTTGGAACTGGTATGGGCTATTTTTTATCCCAGGAACACTTAATATCATGTATGAGCGATGCCAGCAATCTATTTGTTAAATACACGTGCGAAGCCGGGGCGGCCGCTAGTAAAATTATATAAGTAAGCTAAACTTACCGCAAAGTTATTGCAAGTCTTTCCGTCGATGATATACATTCCCGATAGTTTGTATTCTGCTTTGTAATAAGTGGTTCAACTGCGTTTAAAATGTATTGAAATGTACCATAACTCATTCTAAAATATTCAAAGAATTTGATGGGTTGTAATTTTAACTGCTTAAAAAAGGTGATGGAATTCGCCGAGTTACTTCCTGTGTATAAATATTTCATTAACCCTGTCCAGTCAAAAGACTAAAAGCGGCTATACACGACACTAAAATCAGTGGCGATATCGGGGAGGTCCCTAGATCGTACTTTAAATCGGCACGTGTATAGACAAATCGTAACTGAAATTTTATTGTTTACCCTAATTCATAAATCGCTTCGGGCGAACTCACGATTTAGGGACGATTATCGTCTAGGGAGCGTGGTCGGCACGTGTGTAGCGGAATCGGGACTGATTTTTATCAGTATGCGCGCGAGTGCTACGGCGATACGACGTGCTTGCGCTGGTCCGAGTTATTTCGCGCCATTTATTTTATTTCCTGGGGGCCTACCACAACCATATACAAAACTATCATGTTTCACGACAGTAATGTTTCAAGGTTACAATAATATTGCTCGAATTCGTACCATGAACTTCATAGAGTATTATTGTTTTATTCCTGCGGTAGTGATGCGAAAGAACGAATGACAATCTATTACTTCTCTGGGAGAGAACGAGACATCCTAATGTTTCATATAGCGTTATCACTTTCGCGCGTATTTACGTTTCGTTTTTAGATTACGTTCCGGAACACGCTTTAAGTTCTTATGGTTTTTATGCCGGTGACAATATACAGTGTGACCATGTGGCAGTTTTCTACCATTGTGAGAGGAACCTTAAAAATGAATTTATGCACCAAATGTACTTTTCGGAAAAGCCCATAATGCGAGATGATGGGCTACCAAAGGTAAATAAATAATGTTGTATAGTGTAGGTGTACCTAAATATTATGTACTAAAGTTGAAAGTTGGACATTGACCGGCTCTCTCTGTTCTTGAAGGTACCTATTGATTATACAACGGATTGTTAGTATAACAAATAGAAGAATTGAGACCATCTCGTTTTTTTGGATGTCGACTAAAAATTAAACTCTGTTTATCTTGGACGGATTCGAGGAAACTTGATATAATATGGTTGTTGCTATGTTTTAAAATAACATATTTATGTTAGGTACTTTATATTTCAAAAAACGACCAAGGGGGCTGCGCGAAGCAATAAAGGATGAGCATAGTGCCTTTATTGTTTTAACTAATTACTACTAGCTAGCTACACTACCTACTACAAAAGAAAATGGACTAATATACCAGCCGCGACGACCAATAGACAGTCCAAATTATGCTAAAATATTTAAATTATCTATTTCATTATTTGTAATGTATTTTATATGCAGTGAACGTCTTTAGGCCGATGATGATGAATGTATTTTATAAAACAATGAATTGTACGGCAAATCTTTTTTCAATATTACCTTGACAAATGACGAAGTCATCATATTTTTTACACTTCTTTTAAATTGTTTTCAAACCAAATCCATTTAACTGTCGTTTAACGACTATACCACCCCCCCTGCGTCATCGATCGGAACACCCCCTGTGACTACAGTATAAATATGGCTTCGTTTGAGTGCGTCAGGCAGTCTGTGTGTGGCCAGGCACATAGCAAGACGTCTGAAGTGAGTATTATTCTTCTTTCTGATTTAAAGTGGTTCATGAAAATATACCTATTTACCTGTTTATATAATAAACCACTTATCGATACATCTAGTTGTTTTACTTCTGAGCTACTTTTATACGATTTAATCCACGTGGTGATGTCGTGGTAGGTACCTATAGGATAATAAATAGGCCGTGAAGGGTGGGGTAAACCACACCTCACGCTTTGTGCACCTTTGATTTTGACATTAGAAAGAAAGAAAGAAACACTTTATTTATACAAACTGTACACAGACACAAACAACAATAATAATTATGCTAAACTAATAATAAAAAAGAACATTAGGTACATACATGCCTGTAGACGGTGAAAAAGCCTATCTATTTAACAAAAAATAGACACTGGCTAAATACATAATTGACAGTTTGCAAAACCATTAATAAAAAACTTGGTAGAATAAGTGTATTTACACTTTGGTCACACTGACATCTTCTGTATTTAGTAAATTATATACTCTTTGCTTTGGATTATAGAAGCGGGCTTTTTAAAACTTTATTTTAGTTTAATATCCGTGCATATTCTTTTAATTATATTCGAAAATGTTGAATAAAAAGTAAATATATTAGCTAAATGTGTGTATTAACTATTTAAATCAAAGAAACTTACATACCTACTCTGTTGACTATTTGTCGAAGGAATTTGTGGTTCAAGTCTTAGAGTAAGTATACCTAATACATAAGCAAGGTTTAAAGTGCTTACAAGTAGTTTACAATGTGTGTGTTTGGTGTCTGGGCGGCAGCTTGATATTTTATGGGAATTATTAAATTCTCATAAAGACATAGCTCATAGAATTAGCTAGTTGAAATGCCAATGGGCAGGCTACATCGCTCGTAGAACTGACAACCGATGGGGAAGAAAGGTTCTCGAGTGGCGACTACGAACCGGAAGACGCAGCGTAGGATGGCCCCTCAACTCGGTGGACCGACAATCTGGTGAAAGCCGCGGGGAGCCGATGGATACAGGAGGCGAGCAGCCGCTCAGGGTGGCGCTCTCTGGGGGAGGCCTATGTTCAGCAGTGGATGACTTCAGGCTGTTGATGATGATGATGATGATGATGATGAAAGACATAGCTACCACAACTGACTGATCTCTTCAGGCTAAGGAGTATTCGAAGAGAAAGTGGCGGGAATGAAACGCCGCCAGCGACGCAGGCGGGAACCACCGATGTCGCAGGAGGCTACGAGACGCCCTCGTTGAATCCAATGAGTATGTAACGCTACGCTAGTTGAATCCTCAACAGTAAGAGCCGAGGCTACCATGAGGAGTAGAAACTGCCGCCGCCGCTTGGCCTCTCTTGAAAATATAGGAAGCATCAAGCATCTTAGAAAAATTTGAAATGTATTACAAAATCAGCATTTTCATCTGTCTGTGAATTTTGTCCCTGAAAACTTATTTCGAATAGGCTCCTAAACAGTTCAACAGAGCATTAAAAAAAGGATTTGTTTATATGAAAATATATCTATATTTATAAAATAAGTAGTTAAGTACAATAAAATTATATAAAAATGAACAATTGTTCTATTTACAGACTTATATATGGCGTCTTTGCCAGAGCTGCTGAACAAGACCATTCCGCATAACCCTCTTGCAGTGCCATGTTGCTGCTGCGTGGATTGTCTACAGCTGCTGCAGTATAATTAGGTTGCAAATGCACTTCTTGTATCGCCTCTTCTTTACTTAATTGTTCAACAGGAGTGTCGGCTTTCACAAATCTAAAAAAAATAAATAAATAAATATGTGTAGACGGTAGTCTAATATGTTTAGTTTTTTATTGTGGGTCTTACTAGCTTTTTAGTTGTTTTGTGTAAATATAATACTTGAATATGAATAATTTATGCATTTCATTTATAAAATTTGAAGCTTACCAATTGAACAATCAATGAATGGTAATGCTTTCGTCAATAGTGGCGTTCTTCATTGACTATAAGCCGCAATATAGCCACGTGAGACGTACAGTCAATACACCCCTAAAACAAAATAGAAACAAAGGTTTACTCTCTCACATAGCACTCTCGTTACATTACACCACATTTTGGTAGGTCTTTCCTTTTGCTGAGTTTTATAAAATGGGAGGAATGGGTTAGGGGAATCTCCTCCTAAAAAGAGTTCTAGGAAACTTACGAATTTCGAGGGAAAAAAATAAGTTTCGAGGTGTATTGATGCACTTCAAAACTTATGAAGGCTGAAGTGCAAAAATTATGAAAAGGGGTGAGAGAGGGTTGAGTCGGTCTCCGATATGGGCTCTCGCCAAAACTCTCGCGAGGGTCAGCTCCGAGTGTCGCATCATCATTCCGCTCGGCCTCGTGGGCTATGCGACCTCAGGATCTCGCACAAGAGCATTCTGGCTACACGCTTTTTATATAGGTAGGTAGGTACTTACACTCTAGAGGTAGTAGCCACATAGCCACAATAAGACTAGGTGGAATCGGGGTGCTCTGTGTCGGTTCTGTGATTCATAACCTAACCTTCCTAAAAAATAAAAAAAATCACTCTCCTAGCAAAACTCAGCAAAAGGACAGATGAGCCACACATTTCATCACGCTAATAAAAGCATATGGTAAAGTTTCACTTACTATTTACAACGAATTTTTATGACACAATCTGAGAACAATGTTATTTCCACTGCGAAAATGCAACTTTTTTATGATCGCTAGATTTGACATTAGTACAATATTACTTGCCGTCAAAAATAGTTCATGGTACGGTTTTAGTAGTATTTGAGTGAACGATTTAACGTGACGTCATCAAAACTGCTTTGCCTTGGCAATATTATAGTATTCTTACTTTTATGACTTCATGGTACGAATTTTCAATGTATGGTTGAAGTAATAATGCTATAAGAGGTTGTAGTAAGCCCCCTGTAGGTTATACTCTTTGTTTAGCGCGAAAACATGGCGAAGGAGAAAGAGCGAGAAGCGTGGACAAAAACTATTGATCTCTTCAGGGAATTATCTTATTTGTGGGATAAAAAACACAAAGAATACTTCAACCGCGACATGAGACAGGAGGCATTCAAAATGCTATTGCAACTTTTTAATGAAGAGACCGGCAAAAACACAACACTGGCGGACTTTAAGAAAAAGCTTGAAAATATGCGTACTACGTATGGAAGAGAGCTGAAAAAGGTAAGATTATATAGAATCTGTGCAAAGACTATATATAGAGATTCGCCAATAGAAACCAGCTCATATTTACAGCTGCAAGAGGAGGGCTTTATTTTCATATGGTATGCAGCAAAAGGAGATTATCAAAATCTATAGATGTCATTTGTATCCAGTCAGCAAAATATAAGTAGGTACCTATATGGGTACTTACCTACACGTTAAAATAAAATACTATCAATTTATAAAAGTATTTTGATAAATTTGTATCAATTCACTTGTTTCAGGTGAATGCTTCCAAGCAAACAGGATCAGGGTCTAATGACATCTATGTACCATCAGTTTGGTATTATCCTCTCTTCGAATTCCTAGAGGGGACGACGGAGCCATGCCGACCTGGTACGGATACTTTGGATGAGGTACGATAAAATAATACTTAAGTAATTCATAAACCTATATTTTATTTATAACATACACAATACACACAACATTTATGTAGGAACTACCCTCAACATATCCTCCTGAAAAGAAACTCTGCCCTGTCCATTAAAATAAGTTGTAAATTTATTGCGTACAATGTTGCCTTCATTATTGCGCTCTTTTTCACTTATTTGCGACAGTGACACTAGTCCTGTTGTTTCTTCCCGCCAATCACCTAAACGAAAAGTAGAATTGTGGATATTCTCAGCATCGACACATGTTTTGGTGATATAACTTTTGGACTTTGTTCTTAAATAATTATGTAAGGCACAACAAGCTAGCACAATTTTGTCGACATTATCAATTTTCACACTTATTCTTTGACGAAAGATCCTAAAACGTGCTGCTAAGATTCCAAAGGCATTTTCAACTACTCTCCTTGCTCGTGATAATCTGTAGTTGAAAATTCTTTTCTCGTGAGTTATATTCTTAAATGGGTATGGCTTCATAATGTGTCTATTAATGCTGAATGCTGAGTCTCCCAAAAATGTGTATGGTACTGAAATATTTGTTCCCTGTAACGTGCACGGTGGTGGTAGATTTAACTCATTTGTCATTAACTTATTGTACAGGGATGTGTGTTGTATGACGCCACCATCAGAAACGCTTCCATTAATGCCAGTGTGTACATACATAAACTCATAATTTGCATTTACTACGCCGAATAGAACTATACTAAAAAAACCTTTATAATTATAAAATGACGAGCCACTCTCAGGTGGCTTATCTATGGATATATGTTTTCCATCTATCGCACCCACACAGTGATCGAAGTTCCACTTGTCTTCAAACATTTTAGCATTGTCTTTCCATTCACTTTGCGTTGTAGGCATCTGAAACAGAAAGTAAAGTGAAAGTTTTATTACAGATCCAATGGTCACCAGAGATGTCAGCATCAACATCATCGGAACAAATTATAAATACAGAAATATGTGAAAAAGAGGTGCCCAAGGTCTCCACAAAAATTTCACAGTCCAAGAAGCAGAAAATGTCTATACAAAGTAGACAAGAAAAACTGCTGGATTCTGCTCAGATACTAATGACTCGACAAGATGACGACTGGGACATTATAGGAAAGTCAATAGGCGTTCAATTGAAAAATCTGAGTACCCATCAACAATCAATTGCCCAAAAAATTATCAATGATGCCCTATTTTACGGAAAACTTGGCAAATTGACAGACGAATCTATTATCACTTTATCTCCACAACACACAGCATCAAATCCTTCTCGCATTTCACATCGCTCCTATCATTTTTCCTCTGGCTCTTCGGTGACAAATTTATCGCCCCAACCATATTATCAAAATTATCCAGTACAGCCGTCCCCTCAATCATCTACACAATATATGATACCACAGTCCCCTCAAGCATCTCCACAACATACGGTACAACTTTCTCCTGAACCATCCCAACAATATATGACATTACAATCTCCTCAACCATCTTCACAGCTTACGCTACAACCTTCCTTTCAACCATCCCAACATTATATGATACCACAATCCCCTCAAATATCTTCACAGCTTACGGTACAACCTTCTCCTCAACCATCCCAACATTATATGACACCACAATCCCCTCAAACATCTCCGCAGCCGTATTCTTCATCGTCGAACACTGAACCTTTTAACACTGAATTTCCAAACTGTACATTTAGTGATACAACAATTAAAATAGGAACTGGCGCAGATATGAAGGATTTTTTGATCTTCAAAAAAAAAAGAACACAAGTAAATAATATTAATACATACCTTATATTTTTTAAATAAATGAAAAAATGGTTTTTAATTGGTGTTTTAATTACTCTATAAGAATTTAGTCTACTTACCTTAATGAAGTGTTTCAAACATTTATAGATAGCGGAGCATGTCTCTGGAATCATTGTGGACATAAGTTGCGGCGATATTACGGCACTGAATTTTAAATCCTCATAGCTTTGTCCAGTTGCTAGAAAACGTAAAGTAACTGTAAGTCGTTCTCTCGGACTTATGGATTCTCGCATTACGGTATCCTGTTTTTGTATTAATGGTGTCACCATATTGAGGAGCTCTTCAAAACACTCAGAATCCATTCTTAAAAAGTTTCTGAACTCATCTTCAAGCTTCTAAATGTCTCATCACGTTCATGTGGCTTAATTCATGACGTTTCATCAACCAGTTTTTAACCCAGGTCCTCCTTTTTCGTTTCTGGTTAGGTGGCACCATAGTAAGTGCCAAGACAATGCCTATTTTTTGCTGCTTTGAGAGTGTCGGCGGCATCTCGGATCAACGAGCAGTCTGTTGCACGGTCGGTTACGTACTGACTGCCAGCGACGTGTGTAGAGAATAGCCAATTTCATACCCCCTAGCACTGTCTCGATATCGCCGCTGATTTTAGGGTCGTGTATAGCCGCTTTTATCTGCGGCATAGTAGTTCTGTCGTTTCTCGTTAGATGGCGCTAGCATGCAAGTTAGCACACGCAAGCATTTGGTTACAAACGTTTAGCGACCATTTTAGGATTATTTTGATTTAGTATGGCTTTGGCAGCGACCAAATATAGACTGCACAAGTAAGAACAGTATTTTATTTGAACGAGCTCCTCACAGCATCACCTTAGGCCAGAACGAAATGTTCAAACCCACTCACGCCGACGTCGCCGACGTCGACTTCGACGAACAAAATTGCGGTATGAATTACTAAAAAATACATTTCTTCGAAATCCTCCATTTTTAAAAACACGTCTGTACTCTGTAGTTGCATAGTTCAGACTTCATAAGTTCCACCGACAACGGCCGTCGTTATCATCTGCAGTGTATTCAGTTGAACGTCCGAGTTACTCGTGCGAGTAGTTCTGTCCGCCATCGGCCGACAAAATCGGTTTTGGTGTACGCGTACCATTAGTGTTTTATTACCGATCTTGTTGTGTCGTCCTTGTGAACTTTATATATATATATAATTGTGTATTCAATTCAATTTCAATTTTCAAAGGTCTTTATTGTACTATTAAATATACATCTTATACGCACTAGTGTACATTTTATCCTAGTGATATAAATAATGCAATAACAAATTATTACGCAAGCACACAGGCTTATTGCAACTAATAACAGAAAATTAAAATTATACAGAAGTGTACATTAAAAAGGCTTTGTATTTTAAATAATAGGTGTACTGGTTATATATGTAAGCTTTAGAATAGCATTACATTTTTAGAAGTATTAGTAAGTAGAAAAAATAAGCCTTCTGGCGGTAGTTAAGAAATAATAAGCAGCGAGCGTATAACTCGAGGCAGTCACAGTAAGCAGCAATCAACAACAGCGTAGCAAAACCTGTATCACCCATACAAACAATGCGCGGTCCGCCCGCGTGACGCGCGCGCACCATGTCCGCTCTTCATATCCCTATATAATACGGGCGGGAATGGCGCGCGCGGCTTCGGCTGGCGGGGCACACACACAGCGTGCATGAGCGACAGTGGCTATTCGCACTCTAGGAACAAGTGATGGGGTAACTTATACAGATTGTAACTATCGATATATGGAAGATTTTTCTTCCTGGTCTTACAAATGTTTTTAATTAGTTTGTTTTTGTTAATTGGATTTTTAAGCACATAAAATTTTTCAGATAACTTATAAATGAACACATCAATTTTTGGGAGCCCAATTTGTAAATGTAGTTTTTGGAAGTTTGTACGGAAGGGGGCATATTATAGGCATATTTAAGAGCTTTATTTTGTAAGACCTGTAGTTTATTTATATTAGATTTACAAGTGCTACTCCAGACAGGGCAGGCATACGTAATACAAGGTCGAACCAGGGTGCAGTATACTCGTAATTTTGTGTAGCTGCTGAGGCAAGAGCGTCTATTCAAAATGGGATATAGGGCATTTAAAGCTTTTATACCTTTCATGCAAAGCTTAGAAGTATTTTCTGTCCACTGCGGCTCCAAGGAATAGCATACCCTTCAATTGTGTATTGTGTGCGTAGGTAACACAACGCATAGATCTGTCTTTGTAATTATTTTATTTATCTCGCGTTGCGATGGCAACGCCGTCGATGGACGGGCGTGGGACCGAGAGGGGCGTGCGGGGGTGTGCGCTGGCGGCCACCGCGGCCGGCCGGCTCTGCGTAGCAACGCAGTACTTGGGAGTTCCGAGTCGCACTGCAATCTGTTATTAGCGGCCGTGTCGCTTAACACCAGGCGAACGACTAGCTCGTCACGTCATGCGTTTACATTAAAAAAGAAAAAAAAACTTCAGTGTAGAAAAGCGATCGCCGGAGTGCGCGCGCCACTCGAGGTCACGCTCCGCGCCACGCGACTCGCGATCCTAATTTTAAATAATACTTATAATATCTGAGTGTATTATACAAATCGTTGCGAGCGCTGTTTTATTTCCACCGATATAGAACTGTTGGTTGTGCTTTTAAATAAGAGGGGCTAAAACTTGTAAGTACCTTGTTCGAAATGATGCTCAATATTTTTTTCAACACACCCCCAGCGACACAGCAGCAACAATAGTTATTATATGATATTAGGGCGGTAAGTTGGTTTTTACAAACGAGTAGACAAATGTAACGCTGAGCTACGAAATGAGGTCAATGATTTGCGTAGCAATGTAACACCGTTGCCGAGTCGCGAAATGTCTGAATCGGCGAAATTCCACTCGCCGATGCATACCGTCGCTGACGACACAACATGTGCCCCGCTCCCCTTGTGACGGTGGAGCCAAAAAATGCAATCGCATCAACTCTTCGTTGCGAAAGCCGCTAAGCAACCACCGAAACAAAAACAGCGGCAAACATCGAAACTGGAGATGGCACAACCTGTTAAAGGTGTATCATCACGACCCAGTGCTGAGACGGACAAAGATGGTTTCATTAAGGTAGAGCGAAAGCCGAAGAAACCGACTAACCGCAACCAGTGCGGTACCCGAGCGACCAGTGCAAACCATCTGCTGCGTCCCGCTGCGCCTGCAACAACTCTGCTGTATGTGTGGATTTTACCACTAAGGAAGAAGACTTAGTGCAGTTCATGTTGGTCAAGACAGCTCAACCTGAGGGTACAGCGTCTGGAATCTCGTCACAACGTCAATTTTGTCTTTTGTCGTACGAGTTCCCACTACCAACCTGGCCATCTTCACCAAGGAGGATTTTTGGCCTAGAGGTGTAATGTACCGCAAGTTCCGAGGAAGATTACGTGACACCTCCAGCCAGCTCAGCATGCCGACTCTACGTGCCCAACGTAATTTATAATAAAATATGTATGTTAGTCTTTAAGGTATTTATAATATCGTTTTTCGTCGTTTTTATGACAATAATTAAAGTTGAACTTTTAAAAAACAGACAGGATGTCTAATTCCCAGAATACTGGACGAAACCCATCTTTCCAGCGTGGTAATCCCGCTAGTGATGGTAACAGGGGCCGAAGAAATAACAATCCCGGAACCCGCAGTCAACGTAGAGCCTACGAGTACCAACAGAACAAAGCTTTTGATGACAATTGGGCGGAAGCGAAAGAGTTTGAGGAGCGTCCTCCAAAACCTCGCGGCCAGACCGCTCGTAGTATGAATTGGAAGGAAAAGAAACAGGAGAAGAAAAAGCAACCCGAAAAGCGGGACGATGCTGCTACCTCCTATGATTTCAGAGCAAATATGGGCCTATGTTTATTTTATTAATTTATTTATTTATTTATTTTATAATTCACCATCTTATAACATAGCACGTTATATTTGGCATGTCCAAATTCAATACATTAATTTTTTATTAAATATATCAAGTAGGTAGGTAGGCATAAACTAATATAAGACTTCCAATTGTCATTTATAATCTTGTTGCCTGGAATAAATGGTTTATTATTATTAATTTTCGAACCGGTTAACGCCTAAGTACTTTTCTTTTCGGTTTCGTTATACCGGAACCGCTATTAGGGTCTGTGCACATACTTCCGTGACGGCACAGTTCCGGCGCAGTACTGTAGCACGCACAGAGCATGAAAAAAAATACGCTTCGCACCTAGATAGAGGCGAAATTAATAATAATATCACAGAATTCGCCCTATTTACATAATAATATTCGTGCTGTTCTTCTTCTTCTTCTTCTTCGTTTATGGCTTTCTATCGCTTTTTAGCGATAATTCTGCCAATGTCAAGTAAGTAAAAATTTGTACGGTTATGTCACGTCAAAGTCCTATTTTGTCAGTCAAAATGCCAACAGTAAGATGGTGGATATTTTACTGAAGGCTCTAAAAAGCCGTTGAAGAGAAAACGAAAATGCATGGTTATATAAACTTGGAACCATTTGCCAACACTCTTGCACGTTCACGAACACTTAACGAATAATAATCCACCCTTATTACACATTAAAATTCAAAAATACACAGGCTTTGGTAAAAAATTCAAAATTTACAACCGCCATTGTCGGATTTTCTTCAAAAGCCCATATTCGTGCTGAACACCAGATCAGCGATCAAGCAACTGTCAATTTGATATTTAGTTTGAGTTCTGACGTGTCAAAAGAACATGCTCAAAAATAATTATTAAAATGCCTAATTGCGCTGTGATTTGGTGTAATAATCAGAGTAAAACGTAAATAAACAAAACTCTGGTGTTACATACCACATGTGAGTAATTAAACACACTTTTTAGGTTTCTATAATATACCATTGAGGCAATTCCTACAAATAGGGTAGAAGAACTGATAGTGATGTAACGTGTTGGTCAGCCTTACTAAATATCGATACTTCGATAGTTACTGTTATGGCATCCGGAAATGTGTTGCAATACGTTTTCAATGTTTTTAATTTATTTTGTAGTTAAATTCATTTTCACTAATTAAAATAATAATAACTACTTTTGTTTTTTAGGTTTCCTAGAGATCCTAATATAAAAGATAAATGGATATTAGCAACAGGAAAGTGCAATTGGTTTCCTCAAAAACATGATGCGGTTTGCTCCCAGCATTTTGAAGCTGAATGTTTTATGAGAACGCCTAACTATACACGTTTATTTTTTGACGCCATTCCAACATTAAAACTCCATCCTATTTTTAACGAGGTACTATAATTTCTCTCATCGTCATTTATTATTTGATGAGGACACACTAAGATACTTCTGATATTCAATATAATTGTTAAATAATAATATTGCATATCATTATTGTGTCCTTAAGATAAAATTGTATTTTCAGATGATTTCTATCAAAATGAAACATAACATTCACAACAAGCTTTTGAACAAACTCGATAACGAAGTTAATTTGGAGGATTATTTAATAGAAGATATACTCACGGACATGGACTTATCCGAATTCAGCGCCCAAATCACAGCATATGTAGCAGGGCTTGTAGTGATTTATTTATCAAAAAAACTGAAATGCGACGAATGTATCGAGGAACTATATGCAGTTGAAATATGTATGTCTCACAGGATGATAAAAATGAAAAAATCAAGGCGGTTTAGCATATCCTGCTAAAGATGTTATTACAGTTTGTCAAAAAGTAGAAACAGTGATTAAACATATTCTTAACAGTGGTTACATAAAATCAAAACACACAAAACAATATATAGTTACGCATGCATTGCATTTTTGCCTCGGAGTTAGTTTATTTGACAATTTACAGACTCACCAATTTGACCAAGAACCCATGAATAACCATTCAATTCAATTAATCAAAGCAATTATGGAAAAGTACGCGGACATAAGACTCCATTATCTTACAAAAAAATGCAACTTCAATGTATCCATTCGAAGTTATTCAAACAAAAATGTTCTATTTTTGGGGCAATAATTGTGATCTAAGAATTATTTTATTTTACACTACCTTTGTGTGGATAACAGAGGCAGATTTTCCTAAAATAATAATTTGATTTGGGTTGATTTAATGTTACAATGTACATACTATATTATTAATTGTTGTATAATTTAAGTAGGTATAAATATAATAATGTATTGTTGATACAATTTAATATATACTAAGCACATAATTGATATTTTTATTTCAAACATTCACGCGTAAAGGTACTTTTTAATTTTATTTGAATTAATTGTTCATAATTATATATTCGGAATCAGTTTTAATTTAGTTAAACTTGTTATATTTTTTCTATTTCAAACTCTAGTTTATACATATAATTATACACATCACATAATTATCATCCACCGGAAGACGGCCACTGCTAAACATAGGCCTCCCCCAAAAAACATCAATTTGGACGCGTATTATAAAGGGGGGGGGGGGGGGGGTTTAGCCATAATCACCACGCTTATAAACTTAATTATTATGACTATAAACTAACACAAACTACCTTTGTACTTGGTGTAATAAAACGTATCCAAAATATGAACTGTCATTTGCCATAAAATAGGTAAGATTGTTTGTACTGCATCTCAGCCGCGAACATGTACCAATACATTCAATTTTATTTATTAAAGAATATATATCGGCTGGCCATTTGGACTCAGAATTAAAATATAATAAAATAAAATAATACTTTAATGCACACAAAAATACACACAAAAGATACTTACTAAGTGTACCTAATGATCAGGTAACAGATACCTTACCGGGTACCTTCCTCATACTTTATCGATAAAAATATATCGACTCCACCCGCAGCACGTTTTGCTAACAGCAATGGCACTAATGACAAGACATTTTTTTTTCTTATATTTTGGCTCCACACATAGTGTATTTAGCCAGTGTCAAGTATTGTAGTTTTTCATCGTATTATGAAATATTTCATGTAAAGTCAAGTCTTAGTCACAGTCAGTCATTGTAGTCATAGTCCAGTCTAAGTCAGGTAGTCATAATCCAGTCTAAGTCATGCCCTAGTAAAGTAGTGGCAACTTTACTAGAGGCTTCTATGGAATTTTGGAAGCAACACGAAAAACCACGTTTCACTACATTATATCACTTGCCCACACTTATACTCGTAATTCAGCACTTAATGCGTAAAATGCCACTAATTTTAAACATTAACACTAGAAAAAGCATAAGTTTTGTGAAATAATACAATGCAACGACGTGAACTTTTTCACGTTCCCGCCAAAACTCGACAAGACAATTGCAATATATGTCATCTGCGCAGGTAAACCATAGAGGTTTCATTGTAATACCTGACACGCTTGAATTGTATGAAAAGTGTTGAGCAAGGCGCCTCTATCTAGGTGCGAAGCGTATTTTTATTTCATGCTCTGTGGTAGCACGCTTCAGTTTTGCTTCAGTGTTTCCACAGTGATTTCCGTCAGTGATGCTTCAGTACTTTAGGGATGCCAGAATAGCCGTGCCAAAATGGTGCCAACTTCCACAGATAATATAAAACGCAAAGCAAATGCAAATGTTTGAAAGTCTGCGTTGTTTGGGCGTTCTGTGTATTGTACATTTTGCGTAGTGCTCATTTAGGCTAGCCGCACACACACAATAATATTAACAATAAAGTACGTATTGTCAATAATATTGTGTGTGTACGGCCTGTATTGCGGTATTGTTCAATATTATTGTAGATATCCAGAAATTCTGATTTTGTTACGCCAATATCAGGGGGAGGCAGGGGAATTGTCAATAATATTGTCGTGTGCGGGCCCGCGGCAATATTTTAGTTGAGGAAAAGATCTCAAGGCAGGTGGACGTTCGTGTTTTTTGTTAAAAATGGAGGACGAAAATAATATTCATAGCGAAAATAATGTTGATACTGTTGATAATAGTACAGTAGTAGAGCGATGGTGGGCGAGAGATAGCATGTGCGCTTCGCAACCTTACGGCACTGGGTTCAATCCTCGGCCCTGCACCACAATGACTTATCTAGTAAGTTATGTGCAGTTTGCGATGCCATCGCTCCGTGCCTCGGAGAGCACGTTAAGCCGTCGGTCCCGGTTGTCATAAGAACATCTAAGGCAATCGTTACGGGTAATCAGACGTCTGATAGAATCTGACGCCTGATCTATCCATCCCTGTTTCTGGTCCCTTATGGGTTGCGAGGTCAGATGGCAGTCGCTCGTGTAATTCTGGTAGCTCGCCGCTACAGGTCAGATTGGGAGCCGATCCCAATAACAAATGGGAAAAGGCAAAGAGGATGATGATGACTGTTGATATATTAATTGATTTATCTCAAAATGTTGACTGAAGTTTTTTTCTGTAGATTGTTTTAAAAGCATCTCCTTTTCAGCGGCTTTTTAATGAGATACCATTTATCAAAAAAGAATAGAATAAGAATAATTTATTTCCAGAAAAAAATATAAGTGTTTATCATTATTACAAAAATATTAGATTAGATTTATTGTTATACTATATGTACTAAGTATCCAACGGGCCCCAAACTAGGCAAAAGCCTGTATCTTGGGTACCCTAGATAACGCAATACCAGAACTATTAACGCGTACATAATACAATATATAATAAAATTTGGTAGGTTCCAAAGATGTCTAGTGTCTACCCATCGACCCACGATCAACGTTCAACTATAAAGCGAGAGTTAGAGCAACCAAGTAGTGATAAACTTATTTTTATGTATCAAAAGACTCTAACTAATGCACAGTCTACCATATGAGTTGAAATTGGAAAAATCCCGGGTAAATAAAACTTAATATTGTTGATGACAATTAAACTAGAAAATTGCTTGTTTTCAAGTGATTTGAGACAAGAAATACTTGCTTTGCAAAAATCTAATGACAATTACAATGCAAAAAATAATCTTAATGATGATGTTAAGAATGATTTAGTATGGTGGACAAAACAAATTCTTAAATGCCAGTTATATTTGAACAAACTAGATTTTCAGTTACAAATCTTTAGAGATGCTTCAAAATTAGGATGAGGAATAATATGTGAGGGACAACAGGCTCAGGGTTTTTGGAAAGAAGATGAAAAAGTAATGCATATTAACTACCTAGAACTTCTAGCTGCCTTTTTCGGCCTAAAAATATTTGCCTCTAACTTAAATAATGTAATGTTAGGGCGTTCGGTGTAAGAAAAAGACAACCTTCTCACTTGACGTTGGTTTATTGTCTATTAAAAAAATCAGTGTGAAATTGTGAAAATTGCGATCACAGTACCTAAAAATGCGACCAAGCGTGTTAAATTTTTAACTTTTCCGAAAAATGTCTATCATCGCTTGACTAAGTGACATAGATTTTTTTCTTATTTTTTTCATAACTGATATACCTTTGCCTCTCGCCCGGTGTCAGGTTATCGTTGAGTTTTGGGACACCCTGTATATATTTTTTTTTTGGAAAAAAAAAATTGATTAATCGGTTAAGCCGTTTCGCCTCCACTTACTCGACCTCTTATGGAGTTTTGTATGCGCTGGATCCTGGTGAGCCCAATTTCTTCCTGCATCCATTGGCGGTGACATCGCTTGTATACACGGCTGGCGAAGTATATAAATAGCAATCCCACTATTGCTAAGATGACGAACATTACGATATTGATGCGCTCCAGGTGACCTCCAATATTTCCCAGCGTGGCCTGGTTGGTGCCATCAGCAGCATTTTGGTTTATGAAAACGTCTTCCTTCTCTACAGTGGACCGGCACATCTCGTGTTTTTTTTTCTTCTTGGGTTTTACTGAAAAACTAAAAACGCGGGCCCCTTGGCAGAGCCCTTTGGCAGGGTCGCCATGTAATGTTGGGGCGTTCGGTGTAAGAAAAAGACAACCTTCTCACTTGACGTTGGTTTATTGTCTAAACAACCTAAATACATCGTCGTGCCGTAAAGTACTGCATTAGCAGTTTTATACTTAAAGGAGCGTTCCTACTTAATAATATAAAGAACCTAACACACTAAATATTATATTATTGCCACACGTCAATAACTGTGAAATCTTATTAAGAATTGACAACACAACAGCAATTGCATACATTAACAAAATGGGTGGCACCCAATATACTCATCTCCAGAATGTATCTCGAAAAATCTGGCAACTCTGTAAAAAAAAACCTCTGGCCCCTCTGGGTTTATCCCTCTTATGTCAAGTCTAAAGACAACATTGTTGATGAGGCATCTCGCACACAGCGTTCGGAAATTGAATGGGAGCTTTCACAGTATGTTATCATAAGGTAACAGATATACTGGGTATACCTGAAATAGACCTTTTTGCCACAAGAGCCAATACAAAAAGTTTGTGTCTTGGACTCCGGATCCAGAAGCGTATGAGTGTGATGCTTTCACAGTAAAATAGTCAAACTTTTTCTTCTATGCCTTTCCACCCTTTTCTATCATATTGAAATCCTTGCAAAAGATCCAGAGAGATAGAGCTAGAGGAATTACGATAGTCCCTAATTGGCTTGCTCAGCCCTGGTTTCCTCTTTACATGTCAATGGTAGAAGGTGAATGTTTATACTTACATCCTAATAAACAAATGCTAATTTCACCTTTCAGGGGAGCCTCACCCGCTTCACAAGAGCTTGTGCTTGATTGCAGCAATATTGTCCAACAAGCATTCTCAAGAAGAAGTGTAAGCAATTCTTCTAAGAACATTATTATGGCTTCTGTATCAATGTCAACTGCTCTTTCTGTGATATCTTTGATAAAACGCGGCACGGAGTGAGTGCTTTTAGACAATCGTTTAATTTCTCCCATGCGTCATCTATTTTAAGTATTTGCAGTATTGGGTCGGTTTGTTGACGTATAAAATTTTTCAGTTTTAATATTCTTTCTATCATATCTGCAGTACAGTCCCATCTTGTTGGGCAGTCAATGATGGCTTGAGGTAAATCATTTTCTCGCAGTTGCAGTGCGTTATTTGGAGATCTTAATGTACGTGCTATTCTGCGACATCTTTCAAACAGATTTTCAAGTTCATTGAAAGCATCCCTTATCGAAAGTTGCAATGAATGCGCTGCACAGCGCACGCAGTTATTCTAGGAGGCCCCGTGACGCCATCTTCTCCAAACTCAAGGGTATCTACATCTTGAATGACTTGGGTAAAATAGACGTCTCTCAATCTCTTCCCCGTCTGAATCTGGCAGTTCAGAAGAATTTATCTTCTTTATGTATATAAAATTCTAAACTGATTTCAGCAATCAACGCACAGCCCAAATCGCTGGTCCTAGAGACTTGAAAATTGGAAGGTCTATTCTTTTTGAAGTGTAGAGATCCACTAAGAAGGGATTTTTCCAAAATCCACCTCTAAGGGGGTTAAATGGGGGCTTTACGTTTGTATGCAACTTTTTATTCTGTGGATCGATTGGTTTGAAACTTGGTGTGTATACACTTCAGCTAAAATAAAGCCCAATTTATGTCATATTTCTTTGAAAATCACCTCCCGTCAGGGTCATACGGGGTCTCAAATCTATAAATCAATGCACAGCCTGAACCGCTGGCCCTAGAGACTTGAAATTTGGAAGGTATGTTCTTTGTGAAGTTTAAAGATCTAAAAACAAAGGGCTTTTCGAAAATCCACCACTAAGGGGATGAAATGGGGTTTTTCGTTTGTATGATTTTTTTCATTCTGTGGATCGACTGGTTTGAAACTTGTGTGTATACTCTTGAGTTAAAATAAAGTTAGGCGTATTTCATGGTTTATCGAAAATCACCTCCCATCAGTGTCAAACGGGATATCAAAGTTTTTTCTATCTAAGTCTATAAGTCAACGCACAGCCTAAACCGCTGGTCCCTAGAGGCTAAGAATTTTGAAGGTGTGTTACTTGTGAAGTGTATGAATCCACTAAGAAAGGGTGTTTCGAAAATCTACTCCTACGGGGGTGAAATGTGGGTTTTACGTTTGTATGCAAGTTTTTATTCTGGGGATCGATTGGTTTGAAACTTGGTGTGTAAACTCTTCAGTTAAAATAAAGTTCAGTATGGGCCATGGTCTTTGGAAAATTGCCTCCCGTCAGGGTCCTACAGAGTCTCAAAATTTATTCTATCGAAATCCATTAATCAACGCGCTGACTAAACCACTGGTCCTAAAGACTTGAAATTTGGAAGGCGTGTTCTTTGTAAAATACCGCAGAGCCTGAAAACGAAAGTTTTCAATCAGTGTGTGTTGCCAGTGATGACTTATGGAACTGAGACATGGTTTCTTACTGTTGGCCTCATTAGTAAGCTCAAAGTCGCGCAGCGAGCTATGGAGCGAGCAATGCTCGGTGTTTCCCTGCGAAATAAGCTCCGGAATTTTGGTAAAAAGTGACTCCACATCAAAACCCACCATGATCTCATCTGGTTCTAGTCTAAGACTCTCGATAATCTGAACAAAATGGCGAGAGTCCTTCACAAAAGACGCAGTATTACCTACCAGTGGCTGCAACAAATATGTGTTCAAATCGCGAGAACTTAAGAAATACTAGTTCAGAAGTATCTTCAATTTCAAACGATGCTTGAAGATCTTGGTCTAGCATCCTTGACATGCTCAATATGTTAGCACCGTTATCGGACGTAATAGAGTACAGCTGCTTTAATTCTATTCTGTAACGGCTCATAACGATAATAACACACTCTTTCAGAACTGGAGCTATATTTCTCCTAAGTAGTTTAAGGACTCCAAGATTCCCCAGTACAATTTTGTTATGTAAAATGTATTGAAGGTTAATGCCAAGAAACGTTCGAGATTTTACTGATGCCACACAATTTTTCAGTGATATTAGTTATCTTTGATCTCATCATGAATTTTTCTACGTACTTCATAAGTTTTGTCTTTTATTTTATTTTTAATATTTTTGGCATTTATGACTGAGCAATCTTTTTTTGTTTAAGTTCCGAATCAAGGCTGTCATATATTACGCTTCATCTTCTAGAGCATTGCGAATACGTGTACTTTTAAAAACCGCGGAACTACAACAATACGATTATAAAATAGAATATAGGCCCGGTAGCCAAAACAAGATAGCAGACCAGCTCTCGAGAAACCCAGTATTTGCCATAGAAGAAACTAAAAAAGATTGGCACCAAAAGAAAATAGCCGAGATACAACAAAAAGGAAATCCAGACTACAAAATAGAGAACAATAAGCTATATAAAAAATAGAACACCATGCATAATTGCATACGGACCAAGACTAGCACCATCATCAGAATGGAAGCTCTGTGTGGCGAAAGACGACATGGAAGAAATATTAAAAAAACAACCATGACGAACCAACAGCAGGCCATTTGGGAACATCAAAAACGCTGAACAGAGTGGCGCAGAGATACTACTGGCCAGGAATGTTCAGGGACGTACGGGCATACGTAAGAAGATGTACGACCTGTCAAGCACATAAAAAACCGCAACAAAAACAAGGCAGGACTAATGCATATAAAAAACGCCGAAACACCGTGGAGTATAGTATCAACGGACCTCATAGGCCCCCTACCGAGATCATCAAATGGGTACAACTGGATTATCATTTTCCACGACAAGTTCACAAAGTGGAATGAAGTATGACCACTGAGAACAGCAACCGCAGGAAATGTGACAAAGGCACTCCGAGAGTGCGTCATCATGAGATACGGATGCCCGGAAACGATAATCAGCGACAATGGAAGGCAGTTCACGGACGAACTCCAGAAATACGGAATAAAGCATAGGCTGACGGCGCCATACTCACCACAAGCAAACCCGACCGAACGAGTAAACAAGACCTTAGAAACAATGATAACAACATATATAGAAGGAAACCATAAGAAATGGGACCAACGTATACCAGAACTCATTTTCGCAATGAACACGTCGACACACGAATCAACAAAGTTCACACCAGCATTTCTGCTGTTCGGAAAGGACCTCAAGTCACCGGGGGACATGAACCAGTGTCCCACACCGTACTTAAAAGAAAAACAAAAATTAGAAGAAATATACGAAATCGTAAGGAAACACCAATATACAGCATCAAAACAACAGAAAAAACATTACGACAGGAACAAAAAACAATGGGAACCAAAAATCGGACAAGAAGTACTGAGGAAAAACTTCACATTGTCCGACGCCAGTAAAAATTTTTGCGCGAAGCTAGCGCCAAAGTATACCGGACCATACACGGTCACCTCACAGGAGTCACCCGTAATATATAAAATACAAGACACCATGAATAAAAATAAATCAATAAGAGCACACGTAAAGGATATGAAACCATACCACAGTAACTAAATAAAATAATGACATGGTATGTTATAATTATTTACAATCGAATGAGACCATAAAACCAGATTTTAGCCCAGTGGCTAAACTCCTCAGGGAAACTTGATACAAAAAAAGATTCAGTTCCGTGCACTGTTTTATTTTATCACCACAAACTCACAAAATTATCAATTATAACTACCCTAACTACCCTATTGACTATGAGGAGCACAGTTATCTACTACTATATTCAAAAAGAGGAGAAAAAATACAAAAACTAAGAACAAAACAAAAACGTAATGCCATGACGGCCCGGCGGCGTGGGGTGAGGCCACAGAGTAGAGTATTTTATCTATATCTAGCCGGCCGGCGCCGGATACGTTTTTCGCAGGTGCGGAGCGAGGGAGGTGGTACCTCATAGGTCGCATCCGTAGTTTGAACAGGGGGCGCTAGCGTCCCCTCGTCCCAAGCAATTGCGTTCCGTGTTACATCCTCCCCCTCCAAGTCTTCACGCCGTCCCGGCAAGGACTTGGCTGAACCGGACCTACTCCTAACATGTGGCCCACGAGGCCTACCTCGTCTTCTACGTGGCTGAACTGGTAACATATTATCCTGCTCTCCTATCAAAGGCGTTATATCGCTGACATGAAATTTACCTATACCTGAACCATTTACATCAGCCAACACATACGTCGTTGGACTAACTTTCCCCTGAATATAATATGGACCATCTCTTTTGGGCATGAATTTTCTAGTTCTACCCTTTGCCGCATTACTCAGCAAATGGGTAGTCAGCAGCACTGAAACTGAGGTGAAGGTCGACGTTTACCATCTGCATCTTGTTTCCGCCGATCTTGGTGTTGTTCCACTCGATCTCTGATGTCCTGATGGGTGGTCACAAACTTCTTGAGGTACGGAGTGATTTGTGGAACAAAGTTGTCATTATCCACAATAGGCCGCAAGTCATATTGTGCTTCAAATGGGGTTCGCAGCTCTCTGCCGAAAGTCATATAAGCCGGAGTAACGCCGGTGGTACTACAGGTAGCGCTATTCATGGCAAAACGGACTTGAGCCAGATGCTTTGGCCACAACCTATGGTCTTCATTTACCAATATAGACAGCTGTGTCTTGAGATCTTGGTTTTTTCTCTCTGCCGGATTGGCTTCTGGATGATAGTAGGGGATTAAATTTTGCTTGACCCCTAGAATATGCATACACTGTTGCATAACGGCCGACACCAGTAGGGTTAGCACGGCCGGTAGACAAAACTGTCTTTCCCCTGTTTTACTCCAAGCAAGTATGAAGAAAGTGACGTAAAACCGGGAAAGACAATTTTGTCTACCGTCCATGCTAACCCAGCTGCTGTACACCATTGTCAGAAATGATTCTTCGGGGCAGGCCATAGCGCAGAAAATATTCTTCTATGATGAGTGGTGCACACACTTCTGCAGTTGCTTCTTGAAGGGCAAACAACTCAACCCACCTAGTGGCAGTATCTTCAATTAACAACACCCAGCGCTCGCCATAGTCTCCTTGTGGAAGAGGGCCAAACAAATCAATTGCAAGTACTTCCCCTCGGCGGTTCATCGGCGGTGCTTGTAGAAGTCCTGCTGGTTTCTTATTACATATCTTGTACCGTTGACATTCAATACATTTCTTTAAGCTCTCAGTTACATATTGTCTCATGCCGGTAAAGTAATAATTCTGTCGTATCCTGTTTAAAGTTCGTTCGACGCCTTGATGTCCGGCAGTGGGAGAGCAGTGAAATTCCTTAAATATAGTTTCTCTCATGGATGTAGGTACCACTAGCTGGACATCTTCTGAATCAGAATCTAAATCATACCGATACAGAATTCCTTGTGATGTCAGGTAGCCGCGCTCAGTCCATCGAAGAGCTGCTACTTCGTCAGGTCCTTCCAGGTCATTGATAATCTTCCTGAGCTCTTCATCTTCTATCTGCTTCATCCTTAGCTCAGAGGGTGATGTATGCGGTATGTCTATTTCTATAGAACAGATACCACATTCACTGCGAGTATCATCGTCGCAGATAGGCCGGCTTAATGCGTCTGCTAGGAAATTAGCTTTACCAGGTGCATATTCATACCTTAGATCAAACCCTTGAAGCTTAAGTGCCCAGCGGGCAAGCCTTCCGCATGGCGACTTCAGGGTCATTAACCACTTAAGAGGTTGAAGATCACTTTTCACTACTGTTGGGTGTCCATCGATGTAGCCACGAAATTTCTCTACTGACCATACAACAGCGAGGGCCTCTCTCTCAGTGGTTGAGTAGCGCTGCTCAGCTGGTGTCAGGAGTCTACTTGCATACTCGATAGGGCGTTCTTCAGTTCCTTCTCCTTGCATTAATACAGCACCAATTGCATAGCTGCTTGCGTCAGTACGCAGAACAAATGGTTTCTTATAGTCCGCTTGCATCAATATTGGGGCCGTGGTGAGCTTTTCCTTGAGCTGTCTAAAAGCTTCAGTTTGTTCTGGTTCCCATTTCTAAGGCTCATCCTTTCTCGTTAGCTTAGTCAGTGGCTGTGCAATCGCCGAGAAATTTGGTACAAATTTCCTGAACCAGGAACAAGTTTGAAGAAATGATTTTAAGTGTTTTAACACGTTCACTGCGTAACAGGCCAATATCGGCCTGCCGCGGTACTTCAGCTGGTGCGGACGAAGAAAACTATGTCCCGCTCGCTTGTGCGAAATGATTATCTTAGGTGTTTGTAAAAATTCGACAGAGACAAATATATATTTCATCTTGCGGTCAAAATTGTAGGTGCTTCCCATCAAAACATAACGGCAGGCTTTTATCGACCTACCACGCACTGACGGTGAAAAAACATCCGCGAGTGCGGCAGTGGGCCTATTTCGGCCCGCCCTCCCAACAGGCAGCTGGCGACCCGATACCGCACAGAATGCGCGCCCCGCCATTTAGTGTTGTGCTATCTAACTGATCTGACGTAGCGTTCGATAAAATCAACGATGGCAAGCAATAAAAGAGAAATAAATAATAGAGTAATTCGCCCTGCAGTTATTGACAGTGATAGTGACAGCAGTGAAGAAATATTTTCCAAGAAAAATAAAACTAATTTGGAAACAAATGTGCACGCAAAACGAAGCACAAGCGGTAAGTTTTGTTTACTACCTAAACATATCAACATATCAGCCTTAGACTCATAATGACGTGGAGATTTTTTATGTGATACCATCCTTTATGAAAATTATTATTCTTAAAAACTAGCCTTCTACACACAGTAAATAGTTAGTAGTAGTTCTACAGTAAATAGTTTTTGCAATATAATTTTTGACGTGATAACTTCTTATAAATCGATGAACGCCGGCCGCACGTTCCACCTGAGCCGAGTGTAAATGTGGCTGTGGTTATATGTGGTTGTAGGTGTGGTTACATGTTGTTGTTGGTATGGTTGTGGTTGTATGTCGTTGTAGTTGTATGTGGTAGTCACAGTAAACTTTTTTTTTTGTCAACAGAGGACGTTTACAGTAGCCCCAGTGGAAAAAAATTTAATATTCTCAAACCAGTCTCGTTTTCACATGAAACTAAAACCGGTATGTCTTAATTTAAATGATTTCTTTGCTTTTACTATAGTCTGCCGAGCATCTGTCAACATATTTCCACATTTCATGTTTTATTTAATTTTTACTTATATTACTGTACAGTTTCATTTAAATCCGTTCAGTAGTTTTTGCGTGAAAGAGTAGCAAACATCCATACATCTAAACTTTCACATTTATAATATTAGTGTACATTAATTTTATTCCACTTACCTTTTTTATTGCATTACAGAATTTAAAAATAAACCTACACCACAGACATCAAAAGGATTGTCTTCACCTCGCTCATCGTCAGTGGACAGATTTAGTAGAAGTAGAAAAATAAAAATTTTGGAAAATAGATTAATTCGCCCTGCAGTTATTGACAGTGATAGTGACAGCAGTGAAGAAATATTTTCCAAGAAAAATAAAACTAATTTGGAAACAAATGTGCACGCAAAACGAAGCACAAGCGGTAAGTTTTGTTTACTACCTAAACATATCAACATATCAGCCTTAGACTCATAATGACGTGGAGATTTTTTATGTGATACCATCCTTTATGAAAATTATTATTCTTAAAAACTAGCCTTCTACACACAGTAAATAGTTAGTAGTAGTTCTACAGTAAATAGTTTTTGCAATATAATTTTTGACGTGATAACTTCTTATAAATCGATGAACGCCGGCCGCACGTTCCACCTGAGCCGAGTGTAAATGTGGCTGTGGTTATATGTGGTTGTAGGTGTGGTTACATGTTGTTGTTGGTATGGTTGTGGTTGTATGTCGTTGTAGTTGTATGTGGTAGTCACAGTAAACTTTTTTTTTTGTCAACAGAGGACGTTTACAGTAGCCCCAGTGGAAAAAAATTTAATATTCTCAAACCAGTCTCGTTTTCACATGAAACTAAAACCGGTATGTCTTAATTTAAATGATTTCTTTGCTTTTACTATAGTCTGCCGAGCATCTGTCAACATATTTCCACATTTCATGTTTTATTTAATTTTTACTTATATTACTGTACAGTTTCATTTAAATCCGTTCAGTAGTTTTTGCGTGAAAGAGTAGCAAACATCCATACATCTAAACTTTCACATTTATAATATTAGTGTACATTAATTTTATTCCACTTACCTTTTTTATTGCATTACAGAATTTAAAAATAAACCTACACCACAGACATCAAAAGGATTGTCTTCACCTCGCTCATCGTCAGTGGACAGATTTAGTAGAAGTAGAAAAATAAAAATTTTGGAAAATAGATTAATTCGCCCTGCAGTTATTGACAGTGATAGTGACAGCAGTGAAGAAATATTTTCCAAGAAAAATAAAACTAATTTGGAAACAAATGTGCACGCAAAACGAAGCACAAGCGGTAAGTTTTGTTTACTACCTAAACATATCAACATATCAGCCTTAGACTCATAATGACGTGGAGATTTTTTATGTGATACCATCCTTTATGAAAATTATTATTCTTAAAAACTAGCCTTCTACACACAGTAAATAGTTAGTAGTAGTTCTACAGTAAATAGTTTTTGCAATATAATTTTTGACGTGATAACTTCTTATAAATCGATGAACGCCGGCCGCACGTTCCACCTGAGCCGAGTGTAAATGTGGCTGTGGTTATATGTGGTTGTAGGTGTGGTTACATGTTGTTGTTGGTATGGTTGTGGTTGTATGTCGTTGTAGTTGTATGTGGTAGTCACAGTAAACTTTTTTTTTTGTCAACAGAGGACGTTTACAGTAGCCCCAGTGGAAAAAAATTTAATATTCTCAAACCAGTCTCGTTTTCACATGAAACTAAAACCGGTATGTCTTAATTTAAATGATTTCTTTGCTTTTACTATAGTCTGCCGAGCATCTGTCAACATATTTCCACATTTCATGTTTTATTTAATTTTTACTTATATTACTGTACAGTTTCATTTAAATCCGTTCAGTAGTTTTTGCGTGAAAGAGTAGCAAACATCCATACATCTAAACTTTCACATTTATAATATTAGTGTACATTAATTTTATTCCACTTACCTTTTTTATTGCATTACAGAATTTAAAAATAAACCTACACCACAGACATCAAAAGGATTGTCTTCACCTCGCTCATCGTCAGTGGACAGATTTAGTAGAAGTAGAAAAATAAAAATTTTGGAAAATAGATTAATTCGCCCTGCAGTTATTGACAGTGATAGTGACAGCAGTGAAGAAATTTTTCCCACTAAGAAAAATAAAACTAATTTGGAAACAAATGTGCACGCAAAACGAAGCACAAGCGGTAAGTTTTATTTACTACCTACACATATCAACATATCAGCCTTAGACTCATAATGACGTAGAGATTTTTTATGTGATACCATCCTTTATGAAAATTATTACTGTTAAAAACTAGCCTTCTACACACAGTACATAGTTAGTAGTAGTTCTACAGTAAATAGTTTTTGCAATATAATTTTTGACGTGATAACGTCTTATAAATCGATGAACGACGGCTGCACGTTCCACCTGAGCCGAGTGTAAATGTGGTTGTGGTTATATGTGGTTGTAGGTGTGATTATATGTTGTTGTTGGTATGGTTGTGGTTTTATGTGGTTGTAGTTGTATGTGGTAGTCACAGTAAACTTATTTTTGTCAACAGCAGACGTTTTTACTTATATTACTGTAAAGTTTCATCTAAATCCGTTCAGTAGTTTTTGCGTGAAAGAGTAGCAAACATCCATACATCTAAACTTTCACATTTATAATATTAGTGTACATTAATTTTATTCCACTTACCTTTTTTATTGCATTACAGAATTTAAAAATAAACCTACACCACAGACATCAAAAGGATTGTCTTCACCTCGCTCATCGTCAGTGGACAGATTTAGTATGTATAGCTCAAGAGGATGCAGTCCTTCGCTAAACAATCTATCAGCTTCTAAGCTTATGCACGGCATCGAAATAGATGAAAGCGAATATCATGACTTGATAAATCTAAGAAACAAAAATAAAATGATAGAAAAGAAAAATAAAATAGAAAGGAAAGATCCAACTTATACAAGTCAAAACAAGACAAAACTTATATTCACTTATTCTTTTGAAGACAGTATGTCGCAAGAGTTAACTGAAAGCAATGAAAATGATGGTTTTTATGACGAAAAACGTAATAAACAGTTTGAAGAAAATAAAAGACAGAAAGAAACACTTAATGACGAAGCAGAGAGAGAGGAAGAAACAGAAAATGCTGAAGAGGAACATGAAGATGCAGAAAGAGAGGAAGAAACGGAAAATACTGAGGAGGAAGATGAAGAGGAGGAAAGTGGTGACACAGGCGATGATGAGAGTGATGAATACTCTGCAAGTGAAGTTGTATCGGATATAGATAATGATGTTTTAGAGGAAGAGGGAGATGCACAGGATAATAGTGTCAATGAATGGGATGCTATCACAGATTTGACCCCTGAGTTGGAAGCGTGTACTTTAAATGAAAGCACTTTTAATATTCCTATAGAAGATATATCTCCTGCAGGTAGTTTTTCCTTATTTGTAACTGATGAAATAATAGATAAAATGGTTACAGAAACTAATAAATATGCGTTAAAATACATCACAGAAAAGCAAAATAATAACGAAATAAAAACAAAATCTCGGTTATTATCATGGAAAGCTACGAATAATATAGAAATGCAAAAGTTTCTGGGGGTACTACTCGCAATGGGTCTGAACAAAGTGCCTCATATAAATGACTATTGGTCAAAAAAATCAATATATCGAAACGAATATATTGTATCTGTAATGACTCGGGATAGATTTCTATTATTATTAAAATTCTGGCATTTTTGTGATGATTCGTCAGCCATCCACAATACAAATAAGTTGAAGAAAATTCATGATTTGGCTAATATGCTCAACAGCAGATTCCAAGAAGTATTAACGCCCGGTAAATTCGTTGTTATAGATGAATCAATGATACCATGGCGTGGCAGGCTGAAATTCAAACAATACATTAAAAACAAATCACACAAGTATGGTGTTAAAATTTACAAGTTATGCACACCAGAAGGGTATACATATAATTCAATAATTTATTCTGGAAAGGGAGAAAATGGCCGTGAACAAAATCATGGTAAAGTTACCGTACTGAAACTCATTCAAGGGCTGGAGAACAAATGTCGTGTAGTAATTGCAGACAATTTCTACTCTTCAATTGAATTGGCGGAAGAACTCCTATCTCACAAAACCCGTTATTGCGGTACCCTAAGATCAAATCGAAGGGGGCTACCTAAGGAGATAGTGTCACTAAAGTTGAAGAAGGGCGAAATCAAAGGAGCTATGAATAAAAATGGCGTTAAAGTTATTAAATGGGTTGACAAAAGGCAACTTCTAATGCTATCTACTCTCAAAGAGGACAAAGATGTGCTTGTCAACACTGGCAAAAAAAATAAGAAGACGAATGAAGATATAAAAAAGCCTACATGTGTCTTAACTTATAATAACAACAAAAAAGGAGTTGACTTCAGCGACCAAATGTCTTCATACTATTCTACATTAAAAAGAGGGCTCAAATGGTTCAGAAAAGTGGGTATGGAATATTTGTTTGGCATGGCGTTAGTAAACGCGTGGATCACATACAACATGAAAAATGATAAGAAGGTTTCAAAAAAAGAATTTACAGAGGCATTAATGCAATCATTAACTGGAAAAAGTATACGCCCTGATAGTAAGTATAATGACGTGTAACATCACTGTAGGCATATGTAGATCATTGTTGAAGGTGATTCCTACATTCGCGTGTTTCAACATCATCAGACGTTCTACATCTGCAACAGGTAACTATTGTCATTATTTTGAACATATTACCAGTACGGTGGCTGCGCATGGTCTTCGTGCATGAGCTTTGTGCTGACTCCGCTATTTTTCTGCGAGCAATGTATGGCGTTTTTTGCACTACTGCTTCTATTATGGTATGTTATGGCACTGTTTACTTACACACTAACAAATGATGCGAGTTCCTATTTCGGGTCAGTCAGCTGCATTTATCATAAAAATAACGCTTTACGTGGTCTACGGGGTCTACCTGATTGCACAAAATAGATATTAGGCCCTGTTACCACTATATTATACACCATATATACATAATTATATACCTATATACACAGGGTGTTAGGGTTATGACCGTTGTCCTTCAAGTAGGTAACTCAGTATCGTTTATACAACAACTTTCCCTATGGGACTCATGTCGTAATCTCAAAAAAAAATGTTGGCTTCCCATACTAACCAATCCGATTAACTGATTAAAAATTGTATTTGTGCAATAAACTATCTGAATCTGAATCAGATTTTTTTGTATGAAAGTCAAAATATTTTTTTAAGCTTTCAACATGGGTCCCATAAGGAAAGTTGTTGTATAAGCGATACTGAGTTACCTCCTTGAAGGACAACGGTGATTACCCTAACACCTATACAATATGTAATTCCAAATGCGCAAAACCTCTCGTGGGGTAACTCAGTCCATGTTACTGAACAATTTTTGTTCAAGATTTTTGGAAATTCGCAAAAACAAAATGATTTTTCATACAGATGGGCCCGATTAATTTCTCATTTTGTATGAAAAACCAATTTTTTTTGCCAAATTCCAAAAGTTGTTCAGTTACATGGGCTGAGTTACCCCACGAGAGGTTTTGTGCATTTGAAATTACACGTTGTATAAGGTCATTATAAATTAAGTGCAAATATTTTAAGGGTGTGCTCTACACATGAAATTGAACACCTTTCCCCAAGGAACATGGGTCAAATATGAAAAAAAAATTGGGCCTCCTATACAAAATTGCCGACCAGCTGACTGATTTAGTAGATAAAAATATTTTTTCATATTTCGACCCATGTTTGTTGGGGAAAGTTGTTCAGTTTAATGATTAGAACACACCCTTAAAATATTTTCACTTAATTAAAAATGACCTTATACAGCGTGTAACGGAAAGGGGGTATCAACCCTGAAGGAGGTGAATGTGCTCATGAAACTGAACAATTTTCCCCAAAGAACATAGGTAGAAGTATAAAAACAAATTTTGGACCTCCGATAGTAATAGTAAATCAATCAGCTGGTTGTCAATTTTGTAAGGGAGGGCCAATTTTTTTTTTCATATTTCGACCTATGTTCTCTGGGGAAAGTTGTTCAGTTTCGCGAGTTCTGTGGTAAAACTCATAAATGGTCAATAAATCACACGGAATTAAGCAAAAAAAAAATCATTTCAGAAAATCAAGTAATACCTAACGACAATGAACATATCCTTGAGATGAGCGCTAAACGAAGAAATTGTGCAGGGTGCTACGACAGACTGCGAAAAACCTTGAATAGTACCCAAGCAAAAAAAAAAGTTAAGAAAATAAAAAAATATTGCAGGAAATGCAACCAAAACCTTTGCGTCACATGTTTCCAAGACAGGCATAAGTAAATAAAAACATTTTTCAGTTCTCTTACGATAATTCTGTTTTATTTTCTATATCCCCTCATTTTTCTCTGTCCCATCACTACTGAAAATACTTTCTAGTGCGGTCCAGGTCGATATCGGCCTGCCGCTTTTCCTGCTTTATTTCTCATTTCCTGTTTATCAAATCCCGGGGCGAATCAAACCTAAGGAAGTTGGGTTCAAGGTCATTCTAACAATATAAAATAAAATGTATACATTATGTTTCGACAAAGTTATAGCAATTTAATCTATCCTAGTGCCAGTGGGTCTAGAAAGACCTGCCACGCACTGGCGGAAATATCATTGGGGGCGCATTTTAGCCCGCCGCCGCACCAAATGAAATGTTATGATTTTACTTGCCGCAGTAAACGTGTTAAATTACCTGGTTCTTTCATCTGAGTGATTGCCTCAATCTTTTTGTTGTCTGGTTTTATTCCTTCCAGCGAAATAATGTGCCCAAGGTATGATACTTCAGTCCGTCCAAAAAAACATTTGTCTCTGTTTGCGCAGAGGTTGAACTGTCGCAGTCGGTCAAATACAGCTTGCAGGTCTTGCAGGTGTGATTCAAAGTCCTGAGATAAGATGCAGAGGTCATTCAAATAGGCTAAAATTGTAACATGCTGCAAGCTGGCTCCGGAACGGAATCTGTCAATCAGTCTCTGAAATGTTGCTGGAGCGTTCTTCAAACCAAATGGCATTCTGACAAATCTGAAGGTTCCAAATGGTGTTATGAACGCTGTTTTGTCTCTGTCAGCTGGTGAAACTTCTACATGCCAGTAGCCTGCGCGCAGATCTAACCCCCTCTGTGTTGCATGTAGCAAGTCATCAATAAGAGGCAGCGGATAAGTGTCAGTTTTTGTGATAGCATTGAGCCGCCGATAGTCTACACAGAAGCGGACGCTATTATCCTTCTTCGGTACCAGGACAGCTGGTGCAGTCCATGCTGACTCACACTCCTCTATCACTCCATCTTTCAGCATTTTGTCAAGCTCATCCTTCATCAACTGCTTCTTTGCTGGTGTGAGTCGGTACGGGGGTACCGCAATTGGCAGGTGGTTCCCCGTATCAATATGATGCTCAGCATATGGAGTAGGGGCTCCCCCTGGCTGAAAGACATCAAGGTTATTACTTATTAACTGATTCAGACGTTCATGTTGTTCTTCAGTGAGCATGGTTCCTTCATCAGAACGTAATGTGACAGCATTGGTATCAATGGAACATGCCATTTCTTTCTTCCACACATCTTCATATTCATATTCCAAGGCAAACACCTCTTCTTCCCCAGCAAAGTGCCAGTGCGAAGTGGCAAAATTGATGACCATCCCTGCTGAAACTAGAAAGTCCATGCCCAACAATGTTTCATTCTCTGCATCAACAAGAATAATGAAATTTGTTCGTACATTTTTATTATTACAAATTTTCACATCTACTTGGGTGCACAAAATTTTATGGAGTTGGGCTTTCCCATCTGCCAACTTAATTGGGACTGTATCCTCCACAAAATTAACATTATGCTTTTTTAATAATAAATATAAACTTCTGCCTGCGATACTGCATTTGGCCCCAGAGTCAATTAAACCTTTGCCCTGATTTCCAAAAATTTCAATATGTAAAATAGGATGCTTAGATACTGGCTGAGATGAGGTTTGTTCGATGCTGTTTGCATTAATACATAGATCCATATTGAAAGGAACAATATTATTACATTGGTTAAACTCTTCAGGTAAAATTGTCACTAGCTTTTCATCATCATGCACATTTACATAGTGTAAGTTCAATGACTTAGTACAAACATTACTCTGCAACACATTTTTAGTACTATACTGTGGTAGGTCTTCTTCAATATACTGAGGTAATTCTTTAAAAAATTGTATGATCTGACTATCATCTCTATCATCTGATACTTCATTATTTTGTAATGAATTGGAGGGAGAAAGTGGAACATCAGACTTATTTGTAGCGCAGTAATGGTCTGCCACAATATTGCAATTACTGTAGGACAAATCAACTGAAGGGACGCTTACCTGTGTGGCCTGCATTGACCGCACGCTCTCCCTGGAGTTACGGTAGCGACGACGTCGACGCGGGCGGTGGCAGCCACTGCTCTGGTGGTGCGCGTCGGACGCCGACGCCACAGCGCAGAAAGAGAGCTCCTGCTTACACCGCGCGCACTGCGACCTTATCACTCCTCTCGCCCCGCACCCATAGCATGACATTTGTTCACCTGTTAACATACATTCGTCATTAATTATAGCATTTCCGACATTTATTTGATTGGGCACACTTTGACACTGAATGCTATTATTATTACTGTTAAAGCTTTGATTATAATTACAATAAGATTTATTGTCATCAGTTTTACTAAGGGGTGATAGACAGGTCCTACTATCTATATTTTCATTAATAATACCGTACTTTCGGAACGGCGGGGGCGGACCACAGACTGATTCCGCAGTTGACTCGTAGGGCGGTCGGAATGGCGGGTACACTACTTCCGCGCGGCGCTCGTATTCGCGCGTTGCTCGTAGGGCGGGCGGTATGACGGGCGCGCTGTATTCGCGCGCTGCTCGTAAGTCGGGCGGTATGTCGGACGCGTCGGTTCCACGCGTGTTTCGTAGGGCGGGCGACCTGCATGGCGTGACAGCTCGGCCTGCGCACGCGGCACGGTCAGCGCGTGGCCTTGTGAATGCGTCCGTGAAGAGGCGCTAGGACTAGCGGCGCCACGTCCTAGGCGTAACTGTTCAGGCTCGGCGGCTGCGTCTTCAATTTCTCGAGCACGGTTAAGCAACTCTGCAAACGACGATAGTTCCTCTCTACGCATCCTTTTTCTGATGTGAACATTAAGGAGGCCGAATGCCATATCTATCTGTACCTTCTCCGACAGATCGCCGGCTGGTATTCTAGACATAAGGGCCCACACTTTTGCGATGAATATATCGGTTTTCTCTGTAGCTTGGTGCGTTAGAGCAAATATTTCTTTATACGTACGATGCGGGGGGCGGCGCTCACCGTAAGCGGCGCGCAAGTTCCTTATGGCGTCCGCCCAAGTAGCCACTTCCAACCTTATAGCCTGCCACCACGTAGCGGCCTCATGTGTCAGGAGCATAGATAGGCCCCTGATGCCGTTTTCGTCCGTAATGGCGGCGCAGTCTTTAAAAACCTCTATTGCATCAATGAAATTGTCGACGTTTTCTTGCGGCGTGCCAGCAAAGCGCGCCGTGCAGCTCGCGAAGGACGCGGGTGTGGCAGCGCTGGCGGCATTCGAAAAGGAAGGGCCGGCGACCCCAACTGCTCGCGGTGCAGGTGTCGACGTGCGTACTTCTCTTAATAGTTCGCGGCAAAACTGTGCCTGCGACTCTTGTAGCGACACCATAAATGTTCGCATCATGTCCATCGTGATATCGGACTGTAATGGCGGCGGCGTCAACTCACTCATGTCGCTGTCGTTTGTGTTGTTTTGGGCATTCTTGCGTGTTTGTGGCATCTTCGTAGGTATTCGTTTTTCGTGTAGCTCTTCTGCTCCACTTGGGACGCCAATTTAGCCCACTGGCTAAACTCCTCAGGGAAACTTGATACAAAAAAAGATTCAGTTCCGTGCACTGTTTTATTTTATCACCACAAACTCACAAAATTATCAATTATAACTACCCTAACTACCCTATTGACTATGAGGAGCACAGTTATCTACTACTATATTCAAAAAGAGGAGAAAAAATACAAAAACTAAGAACAAAACAAAAACGTAATGCCATGACGGCCCGGCGGCGTGGGGTGAGGCCACAGAGTAGAGTATTTTATCTATATCTAGCCGGCCGGCGCCGGATACGTTTTTCGCAGGTGCGGAGCGAGGGAGGTGGTACCTCATAGGTCGCATCCGTAGTTTGAACAGGGGGCGCTTTCGAAAAATCGAATTCAAGAAAATAATCGATACCGCAATGGCCAAAGCAAAAAAAAGGAAAACTCATGTTTTAAAACTGAGGGTAATCTGAAAACAATTATTATTTTATGAATAAATCTACCGACGATAAGAAAATAATCAGTCCATCTACGAACAGCGTTACACAATGACGGAACCATGGGCACGAACCCCAACGCGACCAGCAGCACCACCAACCACGACGAGGACGTCGTGGTTGGTGGTAAGAACAAACGGCGCAACAATAGGGCGAGTGATTTTTAAACAAGGGCGAAGGATGGAACTAAGGTGGTGTAATGGACCGAGCAGCAGTGGCATGCGAGCTGCACTAATCCGGGTCGACACACACCCAACGACCACCCCACAGGGACCTCCCGATCCCAACCAACAGACGTCACAAGAGGAAGAGGAGGGTCCCGACGCCATGGGAGAAGAGTGGAAAAAGCTCCTCTCTATCCAACCGTTCGTCCCAACGGACGACCTGCTCGACCACCCGGACACATACAAGGCCATGATAGAAAGTGTGAGCCGCGAAATGGCGGCCGATGAAGAAAACCAGCCAAAACCAGCCGAACCAGCCGGAGGAACAGGAATACACTGCTCCTAATAAAAAGAGGAATAGAGGAAAAAGAAGTGGTAGACGCCACAGAAAAGATAATTATATAGAAAAATAGTGTAATCATAGTTTTATAGAACAGACAGGTGATAGTTTTTTTTTCTTTTGATTGTGTTTTAGTTATGTTATTTTTTGGTACGTTTTGGTTATAGTTGTAAGTACAGCTACAAAAGCAACGTTTATTTTTTATATTTTTTAAGTCACTTTATAGACGTTTCATTTATTAGTTACTTTAGTTTAGATGCATGTTTGTTAACCATACTTAGTAGTACCTAGTCAAGGCAAAAAGGAATAGATTGGAGTTTTGGCGGGAACGCGGAAAAGTTCACGTCGGTGCATTGTATTATTTTACAAAACTTATGCTTTTTCCAGTGTTAATGTTTAAAATTGGTGGTGTTTTACGCATTAAGTGCTGAATTACGAGCATGAGTGTGGGCAAGTGATATAATGTAGTGAAACGTGGTTTTTCGTGTTGCTTCCAAAATTCCATAGAAGCCTTTAGTAAAGTTGCCACCACTTTACTAGGGCATGCCTTAGACTGGATTATGACTTAGACTAGACTATGACTACTCTGACTGTGACTATGACTTGATTTTAAGTGAAAATTTCTATAATACGATGAAAAATTACAAAACTTGACACTGGCTAAATACACTATGTGTGGAGCCAAAATATAAGAAAAAAAAAAGGAATAGATGAATAAACATTCCATAGATTATATATATACCCACATAATTATTTTAACCTCGTCACAGGCAATGCCAAAATATTTTTTTCCACATTCTATGCCAAAAAAAAAATACTCTCGCATCCCGAGCCTGAGGCTATTTTATTTATACATAACTATCCCCGCGTAATTATAAGTAATATACATAAGTAAACAGAAATAATTATATAAGGTTAGGACCCCGGAAGGCAATAAGAGTTAGCGCTTTCATTCTCGTACAATTAGGATTTAGGTTAGGTAAAATCCATCAGAAAATAAACCCACGTTGAAAGGAAATGGTTTTAAATTCAGCCGTATTTTTCATAACTTTTTATGATAATTACCTAGTAACGCCATCATTTTGTGAACCGATTGATGAAATTCTATTTAGACCGGCTTAGAAAAAGAGTAGGTTTATAACTCAGTTAAGTATTTTTTAACTTGTGCAGTCGATTATCGACATCAGAAACGTTATTTTATGCATAGAATTATAAAAAAAATAGCAGGAATGAATCTTGATTGACATCGAACTGACGTACAGCAATGGCGGCCGCATAAATATGTGTGACTGATTAAAGGATTGCCATGTGAAGAAAATTACCCGAATCCGACAAAAAAAATCTGTTGTTGGTGTGACTTTTCGTATGACCAAAAAGCTACGTGAGCGTAACAGAGTAGTCAAAATTGAATGGCTTATTTTTTTTTACTTTCGATAGGTTAGCGTTTGACTACATCTCACCTGATGGTAAGTGATGATGAGGTCGAAGGTGGAGCACGCCTACCTAGAATTAACCTATTTACTTTTGATTTGAAGACACTTAAGTTGTAAGTGGATGGAAATACCGACGCCGGGAGTGAGTTCCATTCCCTAGCCGCACGCACAATAAAGGAATCTGCAATCTCCCCTCCCCCTCACTTTTCCCCCCACCCCTGCACTTGCCACCACCTCCCCCTCACTTAGTCCGCCCCCACTACTTGCCCTGCCTCCTCCCGCACTTGCCCCCTTCCCCCCATGAACCATGTATAGATTACATTTGGACAGTAATGAAGGGGTTGGCGATCTACGCAGCAATGTACGGCGAATGAAGTGGGAGCAATAGCTTCCCAGTCTCCACCGGGTGGCAACTGGGAATTTTTATTCCCAGTTGCCACCCGGGGGCGAAGCATGTGGGTGCCCCCACATGCCACCCGGGGGCGAAGCATGTGGGGGCAACTGGGAATATACCCTGTACGCTAAAGCGAAGAGAGAACGGAGAGCGAAAAAGATAGGGAAAAAGGATGAATGTATGACGGTGAAGAGAGGCGCACCTGCTTCCATTCATCCTTTTCCCCTCCCAGTTTTTTCTTCCTTTGGATAGGGTTAGGGCGTAAAACTAACTAACCGGCTCGGGTCAGCCAGTCAGTTAATAAAACTGTTTATTTGGCACAAAGATTTATAGCCAGGGTGTTGCTTAAAATGTTTTATGAACACATAAATCGTATTTTTCTACGTTACTTTACTTTTTCTACATTATAGAAAACCTGCACAAATATGCACGATTAGTAGGTCCATTACCGGTACGATATTTATTAAACCTGCAAAGACCAGCACATGCATATGCATAATGGAAATATGCATTTGCATATAGTCAGATCTCTAATTATGATCAATATAGGTGAATAAGTTGTATTCGAACATAATTTGGTCATTCTCCCACACTTCCGGGTAATTTGCAAGTTGGATTGTTGGTTGTTGTTGGCTAGCTGGTTTTGTGTATTGATTGCATCTCAATAGTTTTATCGAAAAAGCAAGAAATTAGCGAAATATTAACAAGCCTCGAGGACAGAGGCTGGCTGACTTCATGGAGAAGGAGGAACTCTTTATGATGAACTCCTTCTACGAGAAGCGGCCATCCAGGAAGTGGACGTGGATAAGTCCCGACGGTTCCACTAAAAATGAGATAGACTTCATCATGACGACCAAAAAGCACATATTCGATGATGTCTCTGTGATCAGCAAGGTGAAAACCGGTAGCGATCACCGTATTGTTAGAGGCACATTGAATATCAATGTTAAGCTCGAAAGGTCACGTCTGGTGAAGTCTACGCTCCGTCCAAATCCTGTCCAAATCCAAAACCCCGAAGGCTTTCAGCTGGAACTCCAAAATCGCTTCCAGTGCCTAGCCGACTGTAACACAGTGGACGAGCTAAACGACGGGTTGGTGGAAACTGTCCAAGCTGTTGGATCGAAATTCTTTAAGACCCAACGCCGAAAGAAGACTCAAAAGCTCTCAGAAAAAACTCTTGAGCTAATGGCCGACCGGAGCGAAATGAAGCTGCAGTCTTCAGTTGATATGTCAGCCTACGGTGAACTCAATAAACGAATCTGGAGTTCCTTGCGACACGACTTGCGTGCTCTTAGTACTTCACGTATTGAGGCCGCAATTGAGCGGAACCAAGGCTCTAAAGTGTTCGCAAAGGATTCGTCTATTGGGCAACACCAAATGACAAAACTGAAGACCGAAAATGGTAGCGTCATTTCATCCAAGCCTGAGATTCTGAGAGAGATCGAGAACTTCTATGGACAGTTATACACCTCGACACGTAAGCCCGCTACTAACACAGCTCAGGACATCAGAGCCAAGTTAGTCCGACACTATACCGAAGATATCCCGGACGTCAGCCTGTACGAGATTAGAATGGCCCTCAAACAGCTTAAAAACAACAAGGCACCAGGTGAAGATGGAATTACGACCGAACTTCTGAGAGCGGGTGGTAGACCGGTACTTTTAGTCCTCCAGAAGTTATTTAATTCTGTCATCCTTGAAGGTACAACGCCAGAGGCATGGCACAAGAGCGTGGTGGTGCTCTTCTTCAAAAAAGGCGATAACATCTTATTGAAGAACTATAGGCCCATCTCGCTCTTGAGTCATGTGTATAAGCTGTTTTCGAGAGTCATTACGAATCGTCTCGCACGCAGGTTTGATGAATTCCAGCCTCCCGAACAAGCCGGTTTCCGAAAAGGCTTTAGCACCATAGACCACATCCATACGCTGCGCCAGATTATACAGAAGACCGAAGAGTATAATCGGCCGTTATGCCTAGCGTTTGTGGACTATGAGAAAGCCTTCGATTCAATCGAGACTTGGGCGGTGCTGCAGTCCTTGCAGCGATGCCAAATTGCCTATAGGTATATCGTAGTTTTGAAGTGTTTGTACAGTAAGGCCACTATGTCAGTCCGACTACAGGACCAGAGTACGGAACAAATTCCATTACAAAGAGGCGTGAGACAGGGAGACGTTATTTCTCCGAAACTGTTCACAAACGCATTGGAGGATGTTTTCAAGCTCTTGGAGTGGAAAAGATCTGGCATCAACATAAATGGCGAGTACATCACTAACCTTCGTTTTGCCGATGATATAGTCATAATGGCGGAATCGCTCGAGGACCTTAGCACCATGTTCAACGACCTCAGTAGTCTCCCAGCAGGTTGGTCTTAAGATGAATATGGACAAGACAAAGATCATGTCTAATGCTCATGTTCCACCTATACCGGTAATTGTTGGGAACGATACTCTCGAAGTTGTCGACAAGTATGTCTACCTGGGACATTATGTAGACGTAGTTGTTGGCCCACGGCTGCTAGTTAAAACGCAAAAACTTGTACAGAGAGTACAAAATGCCTGCGCTCGTTTCTGCTTCGATATTCCGTTAAGGGCCCATGTGACGCCATTTTTAAACAAACACTCTTTACTAAAAATGAAGCATCGCCGCAAGCTACATTTAGCCTGCCTTCTTTTCGGCGTTATAAAAAATAAAAAACCTAAGTATCTATTCGAGAAATTGTCTTGGACATCCAGTCGAAGATCACTAGGTTCCCGGCAATGTGCGGCGCAGCTCATGACGCAACGGCATAGATCAGTAGCTTTTAGAGGGAGCTTCCGCTACTCAGCCTCCAAATGTTGGAATAACATACCACCGCCTATAAGGAACCTACAAGTTATCACAAGCTTTAGGTTCAAATTAAAGAAATTTCTTTTTGACCACCAGAAAGCGGAGGAAGCTCTCCGACATGACACTAGTGCGATCTAACCACCACTTTATTTCATAACTCTCACACGGCACACCTTACAAAGCGCTCACATACTCTTGGTGTCACACACACGCATACACGCAAACACTACTCACAATATCAATTTTATTGTCATGATTAAAATAAATTATTTAACATACTTACATGGTTATACTTCAATTATGATAAAATGTGTTACTAAACTTTCAGTATTTTCTTTTGTTGTTATTTACTTTAATTGTTTTTGCTTACTTTTGGTTACAAAAATTGTAATGATTTCTTTGGTTACCTAATTATAATAGTATGTATTTTCTGAAAATAAGTTAACTTAAACATTTTTAGTTTTCTTTTGTAAACTGTTCCGTGACGACACCGAAACGGCCCCAACGGAAGACCAGCGCTGGTTGTATGGCCAGCCCTATGCTGAGTTGGGACCGGTTCGTGGCAATTGACAATCAATTTATATTTATTAGTAGTTAGTTATATTTTATTAGTTATTGTCATGTTTTTTTCTTTTTCTTTTTTTCCCTTTTTATTTTATTTGTATCTTTTGCCATGAATAAACAATTTCTTTCTTTCTTTCTTTCTTTCATTCCGACAACTTTTCACAACGCAAGACGGCATTTTATAATATTTTTTTCTATGCGTCTTGGGCGAGGTTCGGAGCAGTAATGGCAGGCGATAGACTTCCTATGATGTGAGTGTGTGCGTGTCCGCTCGTACTTATTAGCGTTCCGACTTCCTATAGGTACGTCGGTTCGGGATCAATTGGGACTCAGTCCTGCTTTTTTTTATAAGGTCTATGATTTTATATAATGATGCTAGCCCAGCAGAACAATAGTGTTACGATAACATAAAAGGAAAACAAAACAAAATTGATAGGTAAAAAGCTTTTGATGTACATGTCTTAAAACATATAAAATTACTAAACTAGGCCTAAAAACTAAACAATAAAATACAAAATACAATTACTTACTAAAACTAAATTAAATCTAAACTAAGTACAAAACTAAAACTAAACTATAAATAAAATGAAGGTACTACATTACATGTTGAAGGTACCGAAACTGTTACAATAATATGTAGGTATATACCTAACCGCCGCCTAAGCAATGGTGGTTTTGCTAAATAATTAAAAATAAAAACACCTCAATAATTTGTAAATGCCAGAATATGTATCAGTGATTTTTCTCCCCAGGTAAAAATCTCCACAAAGGGGAGGAGGGTGTGACGGACCTAGGAGCATACCTACGACGACCCCCGGCCCCCGCACGCCAGCACACCACCCGCGCTCGCCTTCCCGCCGCGACCGCGCACACATGCATACGCCCGATAACACCGACACCTTTCACCCACCGCACGCATACACCACAAGCGCACCGAATGGTGTAAAAGCAGACCCGAACCACGCTCATTCGGGCATTCGCTCGGAGCTCCCGCGGTAGACGGACGTGTTCCGGAACACCAACCGGTCTTACCGCTCGCAGAGCCCCTAGCGAAGCGTCTATCCCCCCGTTCCCCGCTAACCGAGGGTAACCCTGCGCCTCGCCCCTGGGCTGTTGGCAGTAGGGCCTCCCGGCCCTCAAGGGTAACCCTGCGCCGCGCCCCCGGGCTGGGGCTGTTGGCAGCAGGGCCTTGCCTTCCCCCCTCCCCGCATGCACTAACACCCACCGCGTGTCACGTCGCGACCGACCTGACGCCTTCCCAATCTTGGGGGTAACCCTGCGCCGCGCCCAAGGGCTGTAGGCAGCAGGGCCTCAGGAGGCGGAACGCCCGTACCGTACCCCCCGACCGAGCCGCGGGCCTTGTCTCCCCCGCGCGCCTCGCTTTCGCGACCCACGCGTTCCCAATTCTGGGGGTAACCTCGCGCCGCGCCCCGGGGCTGTAGGCAGCGAGGCCTCAGGAGGCCAAACGCGCCCCGCGCATTTGTAGCTTTCCCAATCTTGGGGGTAACCCTACGCCCCGCCCGAAGGCTGTAGGCAGCAGGGCCTCAGGAGGCAGAACGCACTGCGCGTACTCGAAGCTTTCCCAATCTTGGGGGTAACCCTGCGCCGTGTCCAAGGGCTGTAGGCAGCAGGGCCTCAGGAGGCGGAACGCCCGTACTCCCTCCGACCAAGCCACGGGCCTTGCCTCCCCCGCGCGCCCCGTTTCCGGGACCCTCGCGTTCCCAATCTTAGGGGTAACCCTGCGCCGCGCCCCGGGGCTGTAGGCAGCAGAGCCTCAGGAGGCCGAACGCGCCCCCGCGCATTTGACGCTTTCCCAATCTTGGGGGTAACCCTGCGCCGCGCCCGAAGGCTGTGGGCAGCAGGGCCTCAGGAGGCTGAAACGTGCTGCGCGTACCCGAAGCTTTCCTAATCTTGGGGGTAACCCTGCGCCGCGCCCAAGGGCTGTAGGCAGCAGGGCCTCGGGAGGCGGAAACGCTCGTACCGACTGATTCAACCACCTGTTATATCGTCTTTCCTCTTCGCGCGCCGCAACCGCGTGGCTACGTCGAAACCGTCCCCCCCGGCCCGCGCCGTTGTCCTCCGTACGTACCACACTTTTACCGTCTCGCTCCGGGGTCCGTCTCTCCTTGTCGTACTGTAAGGAGTATGATTGTTCTAGTATGGGTCTTTATGTAAAAACACTTAAATTCGAGTAATAAGTTTAATGTGGGATATCTAATGGCAGTACAAGTCTCCAATACAATGATGACGTAAAACTCAGTGTTGCCCCGTCTCATGACTCCAACACTTCTTGTCTATTATTATAAGATTGCCAGTGTGGCGCAATAATAGCTATTATCTATTACAACATCATCCTTATTTTAATTAAAATGCTTTTATAGCATTTACTACTCTTATACAGAACTAGTGATAAAGAACTAATAGGACTGGTACTATAATGGATAGATATCAGGCATCGATAAGGTAGATAGGTACCAACATATGACAATAATTTATAAACTATATAGTTATCATAGGTAAACTTATATTTTAGGAAATGGTAGTACTTAATATATTTTACAGCTAATCATTATACACACAAGGTAAGTATGAGGTAAGTGGAGTCTAATCTATAGATAGAAAGCTTTAATATAATTTTTGAAATACCTAAATATGTTATTATTATTATACACAAAGTTGTTTTATTTTAGTGTCTTGCAAAAGACATAATGAGTACATTAATTAAAACCTAATACACCTACTGCTGCATATATCTTTGAACAGGTTTGACCCGTCTCCCTCTCCTTGTTACGTAACCATACTCACTACTGCTTAGATCATCTCGAGGCTCAGGATCACTGCTGGTCTGCTGGATGTTGCTGGAGGATTCCTGCTTATCTGATGAAGTAAGCTGTTGAGAGAAAGGAGTGGTTTCATAATGTTTACTTCTCTGTTCAGCTTGTACCTTAGGACTTGGAACTTTCAAGATGTGCTGGCGGTTTCTTCTACAACTTGAACCCTCTTGTGTTTCTACGATGTAAGACCTAGGTTCTATACACTTCTTCTTGACTATACCAGGTGACCACAAGCTTTCAGGACTTTTCTTAAATAATATCTGATCTCCTTCTTCTAAACTTGATAAATTCTTTGTTCTCCTATCATAGTACTGTTTCATTCTTTCTACATTCTCTATTTTAGTAGCAATATGATCATTAAACTTAACAACTTTTGATTTTAAATTATCTTTGACTGTGGGAAGCTGTGTTCTAAGTGAACGTGACATTAATAATTGAGCTGGTGAAGCTATATTACCTCTAGGTGTAGTACGGTATTGTAGTAGAGCAAGGTAAGGATCTGTACCTGCTTCTTGACATTTGGTTAGGATTCGCTTAGCAACTTTCACACCTGACTCAGCCAAGCCATTTGATCTTGGCAAGTAAGGACTTGAGGTTGTATGTTGTATACCCCACACATGTATAAATTTTTTAAATTCAGCTGATGAGAATGGGGGTCCATTATCAGACTGTAGAATGACCGGTATGCCCTGACGACTGAACACGGTTTTTAATACTCTAATTAGTGATTGGGCACTTGTGCTAGGCACTGTAGTTAATTCTATGTAATTTGAGTAATAATCTTCAATAAGTACATACTTTTTACCCTTGCAGTCAAAGAAATCCACACCTACTTTCTCCCATGGCAGGGTAGGTTGCTCGTGTGGCTGCATTGGTTCTGGTGGATTAGCATACACAATACAATACAATACAAAATTCTTTATTGTACACCAGACATGAAAACAGATACATATAAATACAGAAAGTTACATACATAGAGCTAAAGTACAATGGGCGGACTTATCGCTAAAAGCGATCTCTTCCAGTCAACCTTTGGATGGATAAAAATTATTGGAGAGATAGAGGTCGGTGGTGTAAACAAATTATGTAAATTGAGTTAAATAAAAATTAATAAAACATTACTAATAATTATTATAATACATATACAACATAATAAATAAATATTTAATAAAATATAACTACATATATACTAGCTAATATAATAAATAAATATATATAAATTATACATCCTTACATAACAATATAATTCACATGGTTGAAACTAATAATAGCATTACAACTGCGAAAGATAAAAACTTTTTACTCTGGTTTTAAATATAGCCAGTGTCTGAGCCTGTCTGGCTGGAATCGGGAGCGCGTTCCAAAGGCGTACGGCCTGTACAGAAAAAGATTTGTCATAAAAAGTGGAAGTGTGAATAGGCATTTTTAGCGTAAGGTTTTCTGTAGACCTAAGGTTACGCTGATGTGAGCTATGCCAGAACTTAAACCGTTCCTTTAAATAGAGAGGGGTTAAGGGATTGAACAATATATTGTATAAAAGAGAAAGGATATGAGTATTCCGACGAAGACGTATTGGCAGCCACTTGAGTTTTGCACGAAAATGTGAGACATGGTCGTTGTTAACGCTATAAAGTACGTTTATTTTGAAAAACAAACGAGTGGATAGGTGCGACAAGGTGCAATCCTCTATCCCTTTCACTCCTACACAAATATCCGCTCCCCGTCCTTGTCATACGCGCATAGATCAGAAGGACTGCGACGTGGATGACAGTGCGCATCTCACAACCGTTCGGCGTGTGCTATGTTGAAGGCTCACTAGAATATTCTTATTAAATCAAATAACTGTAGAGGCCATTGTGTTGAAAATAAACTGTTAGCTGTATTGTGTCGCGAGTGCATCTTGGAAAATCTAAGGAACTTGTGCGGGGGCGCCCCCTAAATCAGCTGTGTTCGGGCTACGCGTGAGTACCTATCTTTTCCGTCCTTGCCTTACATTTCTGTCGCATCTGGGTGTTCCTAAGCATTTAAAAGGCATTTTAAAATTATTAATTTCTATATTGAACCAGCGCAAACATATATTTTTTGGTCACTTCGGCATCGGATTCATACTTAGAAATTTTCGTTTCTGTCGAGTTCACGCCCGCCATTTTGATTATCAATAATTGCCGGCCGGCTTTTGCGTTAAATAACTTCAAAAGTATCGCGGAATTTGATGTAAATCATCGACAATGGCAACAGTAACTAAGGTAACTAAGGATAGGGAATTTGAAAGAATACAAGGCAAATTGACTGTCTATTTCGAGTACATACAATCGATATACGATTCTATGAAATCATTTAATTTTAATGATCCAGCAAATGTCGAATTGTTTCTTGCAAATACTTTTACTATCGATTCTATACATCAAAAATATGTTGAGGCGTTAGATGAAAGATGTTGCTATGAAGCTTCTTTAAACGAAGACGCCAGTTTGCCTTCGTATAAGTCATTACTTGCCTTTGAACAACTTTACACACAGATAAAATACAAAATAAAACAGTTATCCAAAGATAATAATGCAGCAGGTCATTCCGATAATAATAAGGGACATCTCAGCAGGAATATACCATTGCCTAGGTTAGAGTTGTGTACTTTTAACGGAGACCAAGAAAGCTGGCCCCTTTTTTATGAGACTTTTCGAACGGTTATCCACGAAAACCCGGAATTAACTGACGGTGAGAAAATCCAATATCTGATAGGTAGATTGAACGGTAAGGCGCTTTCTATTTGCCAGGGTATATTACCTTCTGCCGAGAATTATCAGGTCATTTGGAATGCCTTATTAAATAAATATAATGACGCGCGTTTATTAGCCACTTCTTATCTAGATAAATTAATGAATCTTCCAGTAGTCGACCCCAGCTCGCCCGCTAGTTTAGAGGATTTTGTTGATAAATTCTCTTCCATTATTTCGGCACTACGACAACTGAAAATTACCAGCTTAGAGGACTTATTGTTCATTCATATTGGCTGTAAGAAGATAAATCTAGAAACAATCAAGGCGTTTGAGATGTCATTAAATGATAACGGGATTAATAAAATGCCTACTTGCTCTGAGTTTGTAGATTTCATTCGTAACCACGCCCATATCTTGCTACGTGCACATAATGTGACAAATACAAAGTCAGGTTTCCAATCTCGCAAAAACAATATGGATTCTAATGCCATGCAATCGTCAGGTAAATTCTCAGGGTCACGCTCTAATAACAATAATAATGTAAAAACGTTTGTGAACGTACAGGAACACGATAAATGTGTATGTTGTGATAAAAGGGACCACACTAAATTGGTTCAATGCCCCACATTCCTGTCAATGTCTCCTCATAATCGTTTTGCTTTAGTTAAGCGTAATAAATTATGCGTTAACTGTTTTAGTGATAAACATTCGCTGCTTGATTGCAAATCGACAAGCAGGTGCAGTACGTGCTCACGTAGCCACCATAGTTTATTGCATTTCAATAATAATGGTACGTCTTCGCAAAATAGGAATGCCACCACGGCAATAATTAGCAACGGGACTTCTGCAATAATTCAGAGTACCGCGCCTATCGATAAAAATGTAAACAAACAATGCGCGAGATCGCCCGCGCTGCCGGCGCTTGGAGAAGACCGACCGGTCTCGCTGTGTGCTGTAGGCTTCAAGTGCGCCGCTGCCTCCGGTGCTAATGATATTAAACCCGCGATGTCTGTATTATTAGGGACCGCACAATGTCACGTTATTGACGAAATGGGTAATGTATCTATAGTCCGTGCCATAATAGACAGCGCGTCGCAACGCGACCTAATTACAACAGAGTGTTGTAAACGCTTGAAGCTACCGTTACTTCCTGCTTCAAGCAAATTCGTATCTGGTGTTGGTGACGTCACAAACCCGATTGAAGGCATCACTTGCCTCACCCTTAGATCGCGTCATAATGATGAGGTGCAATTTAATATTCAACCGCTAGTAGTTAATCGGATTACGGATGAACTTCCGGTCTCAGTGATTGATACCGCACAGCTTGACTATTTACAGAATCTACCTTTAGCTGATAGCCGCTTTAGCACGCCCGCTGCAGTCGATCGTATACTAGGGTCTGATGTTTTCGCGCGCATATTACGTCCTAATACGTTATCGCGTTCTCCCGGCGAACCAGTAGCTATAGAAACCTTATTAGGTTATATTGTGGTAGGTCAGGCTCCGACTGTCAATCCCGTTTGCAATATTGTGCGTGCCTATTGCACTATGAATGAGGGCCTTAATGATCGCGTAAGTCGGTTCTTCGAACTGGAAGAAGTACCTACAATAAAGAGTACGCTTTCGCCAGACGAGAAGGAATGTGAGGAATTTTATGTCAATACTACTCGGCGCGATAATAAAGGCAGATTTGTAGTATCGTTACCATTTAAAAAAGATCCCTCTTGTTTAGGTGATTCGATGTGTTCCGCGGAGCGTAGGTATTTATCATTGGAGCGCAAATTATTGGCTAATCCTTCCGTGAAAAAAGAATACGACAATGTATTTATTGAGTACCTAGATAAAGGTTATTTAAGAGCGATTGATAATTCTGCCGCCGAGTTTAACAAGCCTCATTACGTAATACCTCACCATGGCGTCGTTCGAACTGATAAGGAGACGACCCGTTTGCGCGTTGTTTTGGATCGGGTTTTGGAGATAGTTTCTCGCACGTTTTAGGCCGAAAACTCGTACGCTACTATCGTATGCGATAGTCGCCATAAGATTATCGTACCATAATGTTTACATAGATGCAAGAATGAAGTTCTCGTCTACGATTATGTCATACGAGATTCGCATGCTATTATCGCCAGGCGATAATCGCATGAGACTGTTTACACGGTAGAACATGTAGTAAAAAGATTCTTGCTTACGAGTTCTCAGCTTGTATAAACACGATCTCGTATGACATTATTTCTAGCTTATACGAGTATCATACAAATCGGTTGGAGCCATTTTGAGTGCGAGATTTGCCATTCGACTTGTGTAATCAGTACGGTATTGTTTTCAAAATGACTCAAAAATCATTTCGATTTGGAACGGTGATAATGTTTCATTAGTAACGAGTGTTTATGGAATACGGAGAATGAGCTATATAAATACTTTGTATAATTTTTTTTTATAATATTTTTTTTAACCCAACACAGTGTTTCCGTTTTCGTTTTAATAATTCTTTTCTCGCAAAAGCAATATAATTAAAACACCCTCACGCACTGCACTCATGGTAGCGACTGGCACCACAAAAACTCGCAAGGTAATTCTTGCTTTGAAGTTCTGTTTACACGGAGACGATCAAATATTCAATTCGAGGCAAATGTCGCCCAACTAGAAGTGCGAGAATCGTGAATGTTTAGACGATGACATTTTTTTGTGTTCTTTCGATAATCGCATCTTTGAGTCGAGAAACTCTTTCCATCTAAATGGGCCTTTATTTTTCAAGTAGACGGAGTAAACTGACATTACGAGTGTTGCCACTTTTTCGTGAAAAATAAGTATTCTGGGTAAAAAAGATAAAACTGATTTATTTCAGTGTGGTGATATATTCCATTCTTTTATTGTTCTAAACATTTCGCAGGCAGCGGTCAACAAGTTTGCTACTTGTAGATTGTGCAAAAAACCTATCAAACTTTAAAGAACGCGTAAAAAGAATTCATCCTACTCAGTTCCACTCTGAAGAAGACCGACGTGCCATTACAGTGCCCCAAAATCCAACACCATCAGAATCTGCAACCCGTCAAGTAGATTCCGAATCAATTGTCCAACATTCTGGACAATCTCAATGTGCTGAATGCCATCAAGTAGGTCCTGTAAATATAGCAATCGGCTAACTAAACTTAATACATCCTTTAATCATTACAAACTGTTGAAGTTTAATTAAAAGAGCTCGAGAGAGTATCTTCATCTTACTTTACTGTTCCTCTGAGCGTTTACATGGTTTACATTTCACATTATTACATATTTATTAGAAAAACAATTAGATAGAGCCCCTTCATATTTTTGTCGTACCCCACAGACTACTCAGAGAAACTAATTTCCTATAGACTAATTATACAACAATACGTTCCGTTCCCAGTCACAGATAAATCAAAATTCCAACATTCCGCCTCGATTGAAAGTTTTACAGAACTTAACAATCGCTTATACAGAATTAACACACAACAATTAACATTTAACAATTATACAGAATTAATTTAGATATATGAAAAAGATCAAACGTATTTAAAAACAAATTAGTCAGTCAGGTTGCAGTCACTAACTAGCTAAAATCAATCTGCATACCAGGGCGGCTGATAAGTTCGCGGCCTAGGTTACTTAATGAAAGAAAAGTTTAGTTTTTTAATTTTTATTTTTCAATATAATCACCCTGAAGTGAAATACACTTCTCACATCGTGAAAACAATGCCTTTAAACCATTGAAAAAATATTCTGAAGATTTCTCTTGAAAATGACTCTCCACGGCTGACTTCATTTCGTTGTCATCCGAAAATCTTCGCCCCCTTAACTCCTTTTTCAGTTTCGAAAAATGAAAAAAGTCACTGGGAGCCAGGTCCGGACTATAGGGGGGATGGTCAATTTCTGCGAACCCAGTGGCTTTTAAAGCATCCCTCGAAACGCGAGCGGTGTAAACGGGCGCGTTGTCTTGCAGAAACAACACACCGCGCGCCAATTTGCCACGTCTCTTCTGTACGACTGCTTCACGTGCCTGACCCAATAAATTGGCGTAGTATTGACTATTCATAGTAGTTCCTTTAGGCAAGTAATCAATTAGTAAAATTCCCTCGCAATCCCAGAAAATAGTCGCCATAATCTTAGAGGCCGACTTTTCCACTTTAAACTTCTTTGGTGGTCTTTCTCCTTTTTTAATCCACTGCATAGACTCTTGTTTGGACTCCGGATCATACTGACGAATCCAGGTTTCGTCTACTGTCACAATACGGTTACAAACACCATCCAAATCGTTCTGACACAACTCCAAAAAATCCGTACAAGTCGCCAGTCATCGTTGTTTGTCGAATGGTGTGAGCATTCGCGGTACCCACCGCGCACAAATTTTTTTCATGTGTAAATTTTGGTGTAAAATTTCTCCGATTCGCTCTTTACTAATCTGTAACTCTTCAGCTATCTGCCACAATTTTATTCTTCGATCAGCCAATACTAATTTTTCAACTTTTTTAACATTTTCTTCAAAGTCGAGCCCATTTTTTTACCATTGTATATGATGGCCCGGAATCCTGAAGAACCGATGACATTTCTTCAAAAATGTCTTTCGGCGAGTTTCCTCTTTTTACAAGGAATTTAATCACTGCGCGGTGCTCAAAATTGCGAGAATTTTCAGTTTCGGTCGACATGGTATTGTTGCTTGTTCCAGGTTTGAAGTGTTAATGAACCAAATTGAACAAATGGGTGTTATTTATACTATTAATAAGTGCCGCAAGTTGTGCTATCAGTAACGAGATGATACCTTTTCGCTAAGTACCTTAGGGCGCGAACTTATCAGCCGCCCCTCGTAGATATCCTTTACTTTAGAAATACAGTACAAAAGTACAAACAAACAAAAACAGTACAAAAGTTTGAGAAACATTGTAATTTACTACACACTATGTCTAGATAATAACATATTAATAATTATTATAGCAGTACAAAGGCTCATATTAGGTTACAAATGTTCCTATTTTAGAAACTTAAGTAGATACTAAGCTACCTACCAAGAAAAAAAATCCTATAATCTGCAATTATCTTCTATTATATGAAAGGCTTTGTCCTGACTGACTGACAGACAACGCACAGCCCAAACTGCTGGACGTATAGATTTGAAATTTGGAGGGTAGCTTCCTTTTATAACGTAAGCGCGTGCTAAGAAAGGATTTTTGAAAATTCAACCCCTAAGTGGGCGAAAAGGGTAAAAAACCTTTGTATGAAAAACCTACATTTCGTGACGTGTCGTTTTAAAACTTAACACATACAAACAAGTATAAAAATAAAAGAAATGGTACCTTTTAGTTTTTCGAAATTCCACATTAAAAGGGGTTAAAAAAATGATTGAAGTTTGTATGAAAATTTCAAAAAAAATAACCGTATCTTATTGAAATTTGGAATGTGTAAAGAACATATAAAATAAATAGATACAGGTCTTAGGAATTTTTGAATTTCATCCCTTAAGAGGGTAAAAACACAGAAAAAGGTCCCGTCGTAAGACGTTCGCACAGGCAAAACTGCTAATGCTATAATCTTCAAATTCGAAGATACATTGATTCTATGACAAAGGGTTGTATTACGAAAGAGTTTTTGAAAATACAGCCCCCAATAGGATGAACGAGTAAAAAGTATTTGTATGATAAATTTACATTTTGTACTGTATAGCTTTGAAACTTGGCACATACAAACAAGTATAAAATAAATGAAATGGTACTTTATAGTTTTTTGAAATTCAACCCTTAAACGGGTGAAATAAGTAGTTAAAATTGGTGTGTCAAATAAAAAAAATATGATCGTAATTCCATCGGATAGTTCATCATCATTAACAGCCTGAAGACGTCCACTGCTGAACATAGGCCTCCCCCAGAGCACGCCACCTTGAGCGGCTGCTCGCCTCCTGCATCCATCGGCTCCCCGCGGCTTTCACCAGGTCGTCGGTCCACCGAGTGGGGGGCCGGCCCACGCTGCGTCTTCCGGTTCGTGGTCGCCACTCGAGAACCTTTCTTCCCCATCGGTTGTCAGTTCTACGAGCGATGTGGCCTGCCCATTGCCACTTCAACTTACTAACTCTAAGAGCTATATCGGTCACTTTAGTTCTCCTGCGGATCTCCTCGTTCCGGAGCTTATCTCGCAGGGAAACACCGAGCATAGCTCGCTCCATAGCTCGCTGCGCGACTTTGAGCTTACTAATGAGGCCAACAGTAAGAGACCATGTCTCAGTTCCATAAGTCATCACTGGCAACACACACTGATTGAAAACTTTCGTTTTCAGGCTCTGCGGTATTTTGGACGAAAAGATAGGACGAAGCTTCCCGAACGCTGCCCAGCCGAGTTGGATTCTTCGCGCCACCTCTTTGTCGAAGTTGGACCTACCTAATTGGACAATCTGTCCTAGGTAGACATACTTGTCGACAACTTCGAGAGTATCGTTCCCAACAATTACCGGTATAGGTGGAACATGAGCATTAGACATGATCTTTGTCTTGTCCATATTCATCTTAAGACCAACCTGCTGGGAGACTCTACTGAGGTCGTTGAGCATGGTGCTAAGGTCCTCGAGCGATTCCGCCATTATGACTATATCATCGGCAAAACGAAGGTTAGTGATGTACTCGCCATTTATGTTGATGCCAGATCTTTTCCACTCCAAGAGCTTGAAAACATCCTCCAATGCGTTTGTGAACAGTTTCGGAGAAATAACGTCTCCCTGTCTCACGCCTCTTTGCAATGGAATTTGTTCCGTACTCTGGTCCTGTAGTCGGACTGACATAGTGGCCTTACTGTACAAACACTTCAAAACTTCGATATACCTATAGTCAATTTGGCATCGCTGCAAGGACTGCAGCACCGCCCAAGTCTCGATTGAATCGAAGGTTTTCTCATAGTCCACAAACGCTAGGCATAACGGCCGATTATACTCTTCGGTCTTCTGTATAATCTGGCGCAGCGTATGGATGTGGTCTATGGTGCTAAAGCCTTTTCGGAAACCGGCTTGTTCGGGAGGCTGGAATTCATCAAACCTGCGTGCGAGACGATTCGTAATGACTCTCGAAAACAGCTTATACACATGACTCAAGAGCGAGATGGGCCTATAGTTCTTCAATAAGGTGTTATCGCCTTTTTTGAAGAAGAGCACCACCACGCTCTTGTGCCATGCCTCTGGCGTTATACCTTCAAGGATGACAGAATTAAATAACTTCTGGAGGACTAAAAGTACCGGTCTACCACCCGCTCTCAGAAGTTCGGTCGTAATTCCATCTTCACCTGGTGCCTTGTTGTTTTTAAGCTGTTTGAGGGCCATTCTAATCTCGTACAGGCTGACGTCCGGGATATCTTCGGTATAGTGTCGGACTAACTTGGCTCTGATGTCCTGAGCTGTGTTAGTAGCGGGCTTACGTGTCGAGGTGTATAACTGTCCATAGAAGTTCTCGATCTCTCTCAGAATCTCAGGCTTGGATGAAATGACGCTACCATTTTCGGTCTTCAGTTTTGTCATTTGGTGTTGCCCAATAGACGAATCCTTTGCGAACACTTTAGAGCCTTGGTTCCGCTCAATTGCGGCCTCAATACGTGAAGTACTAAGAGCACGCAAGTCGTGTCGCAAGGAACTCCAGATTCGTCTATTGAGTTCACCGTAGGCTGACATATCAACTGAAGACTGCAGCTTCATTTCGCTCCGGTCGGCCATTAGCTCAAGAGTTTTTTCTGAGAGCTTTTGAGTCTTCTTTCGGCGTTGGGTCTTAAAGAATTTCGATCCAACAGCTTGGACAGTTTCCACCAACCCGTCGTTTAGCTCGTCCACTGTGTTACAGTCGGCTAGGCACTGGAAGCGATTTTGGAGTTCCAGCTGAAAGCCTTCGGGGTTTTGGATTTGGACAGGATTTGGACGGAGCGTAGACTTCACCAGACGTGACCTTTCGAGCTTAACATTGATATTCAATGTGCCTCTAACAATACGGTGATCGCTACCGGTTTTCACCTTGCTGATCACAGAGACATCATCGAATATGTGCTTCTTGGTCGTCATGATGAAGTCTATCTCATTTTTAGTGGAACCGTCGGGACTTATCCACGTCCACTTCCTGGATGGCCGCTTCTCGTAGAAGGAGTTCATCATAAAGAGTCCCTCCTTCTCCATGAAGTCAGCCAGCCTCTGTCCTCGAGGGTTCCGCTGCCCGTATCCAAATGTCCCCACTCTCAGCTCATCGCTATTCCTTGTGCCCAACTTCGCATTGAAGTCTCCCATCACAACGGTGAAGTATGTTTCGGAAGTATGCATGGCTTCGGATATGTCCTCATACATAGCTTCTACTTCATCGTCTGAGTGTGCCGATGTCGGCGCGTATACCTGTATAACCTTCAACGAATACCGTTTGGTTATTCGGAGTACCAGGTACGCTACCCTGGCCGACACACTGTCGACTTTGACCACGTTGTTGACGAGAGACTTGCGGACGAGAAACCCGACACCCCCTTGGGAGAGTTGGTCTCCCTCCCGGTAGAAGAATAAGTTACCGGAATTTAGGATTATCGTGTCCTGTCCCTGTCTTCGGACTTCTGACAATCCCATTACATCCCAGCGTAACTTACCCATCTCCGCCTCTAGCTCGACCATCCTTTCGTCAGCCTTCAGTGTGCGCACGTTATGTGTTGCCAGGGCCAGGGGTCGTCGTTGGGGTTGGTAGCCGGGCGTCTGCCGGGGATTCTTCGCACCCCTTGCCCTGCCGTTACCGTGGCCGCTACCGTAGCCACGGGATAGCAGAGCTGCCGGGGACTGGGGGCCGTTTTTATTTGTGCTTGTCATTAGGGGGGGGGGTTTGCCATAATCACCACGCTTGGCAGGCGGCTTGGTGATCGCAGTAGGTGAAGATTGATTGCCACCAAGACCGAGAGGAACGCTGCGACCCATTCCCTGGATATTCCCTTAGCCGCCTTCTACGGCACCCACGGGAAGAGATGGGGTGGTCCTATTCGTAACCGGGACCACACGGGACCGGATCGGATAGTTATTCAAAGTAAAAAATGGCATTTACAATATTTTTTGACAGGGATCACACATCAGCCGGAAGACGTCCACTACTGAACACAGAAATCCATAAAACGTCAGTTTGGACGCTTATCATAGGGGGAGATTTGCCATAGTAATCATCACGCTTAGCAGGTGGCTTGGTGAGAATCGCAGAAGGTTTTAATGTACCGAGGAGAATGCTGCTGCCCATTCCCTGGATATTCCTTTGCCGGCTTTTACGGCACCCGCGGGAAGAGATAGTGGTGGCCCTATTCGCAAAGCTGGACCACACGGCCAAGGATGACATAAGAAGGGATGACACATTGTATGCATACTCAGTTCTTTGTTTTTGAATTTGTAACTATGAAAATTGGGATTTGTATATGAATCACATCCAAAAATGGTAACATAATATTTTTGCCAGGGTTGATTTGAAGGGGTGAAAATGGGGAGGAAGGTTTTAGTTCAAAGTTCTATATTGTCAAAGTCACGTTTGTTAAACCAGTTGTTATTAGGTACCTGCATGTTAATAAAATAACATTATAAAATGATTAAGGGGTTGAAATCGTTTTTTTTAAACTCTGTTAGATTATTATGGGCATTTGAACATTTTTTTCGTTTTAGTGTCAAAGTGTACATAAAACATTAAAGAAAGTTATTACCAGAGTTATTTATATTTCCTCCCTACCTCTTACTACAATGTTACCGTGAGAGGTCACTGCATAAGGCCACTTTAAAAAGATTAAAAAGATGAATAACTAGCCACTAACTATTTATGACGCCTTTTACACGGTTCTCAAAATAAGAACTTAAGTTAATTTTCTCCTGAAAAAATAAACGGTTTCTGAAGAATACCACGCGGGCGAAGCCGCGTAGGTACAAGCTAGTATCCTATAAAATAAAATCTAGCACATTGGCAAAAAAACAAATCTAGTAACAAATCTGATAATAACTAAACTAAATTCAAGCATTTTTTCATTACTTGTAGTCTTTCACAAGGTAAAGACTTAGTCAACAAATCAGACAGGTTCTTTTCTGTTGAAATATACTGAACCTCAATACATTTGTTTTGAATGAAGTCCTTTAGAAAATGGTTCTTAATATCAATGTGCTTTGCACGTTGGCTATTTTCCATTGACTTGGATATTTGAGCACCTTTATTGTCCATGTATAAAACACACTTCACACTAAAATCACAGTTCACTTCAGAAAGTCCATTTAAGTCACAGTATAGTCCTTTTAGATATAGTAATTCACAAGCACTAGTAGCTGCTAGCTGCCGCTACATATTCTGCCGCAAGTGTAGAAAGGGTAACGCATGTTTGTTTTCGTGATAACCAGGCAGTCACATTGCCATTGTACAAAGTAAAAGACCCAGTTACACTTTTCCTGTCAGTGCTGTTACTTCCTCAGTCCGCGTCAGAGTAGGTTTCTAGACTCTTTTCCTTCGACTTTGTATATACTAGACCTTCATTTTCTGTACCTCTAAAGTATCTCAACACTCTTTTTGCTTGTATCCATGTAGACTGAGTTGGTTTATCCAAATACTGGCTAAGGTATGATGTGGCATAACAAATGTCAGGTCTTGTAAATGATGAAACCATAGGATGAAACAAACATCAAACTCCCAATCAGCTGTCTATATGCTACGTTGTCTATGATAGGTTCGTTCTCATCTTTCTGAAATCCCTTAGTTATTGGTGTAGATGTCGCTTTGCATTCTGACATACAAAACTTATCAAGCATTTTTGAAATTTGTCTTTTTTGTGTAAGTTTCAAGCTATCTTGTTTTCTTTCAATTTCTATTCCTAATAACGATTTAGGTTCTCCAAAGTCTTTAACATGAAACTCTTCTTTCAATTCTTTTATAACTTGTTCAATATTATTGTCAGGTCCGGTCAAAATAATGTCATCGACACAGATCACCATCCATACATTTATATCTTTTCCTATGTATAGGCAAAAATCACGTAGTGATCTTGTAAATCCGTTATTTTCTACATAATCATTGAACCTCCGTCAATTGTGCGTGTGTGCGTAAAGACGCGGGGCAGGTGCGGTGGTGAGGTAAAAGTACCGGCATGAAACTCTAGCGCTGACCGTTATTGCGCAGAAGTCAAAAATTAGGTATCACAGGGGGGCTAGAGGGACGAAGGGTGCGCGTGCGTAGCGCCGGTTGGCTAGCCAGTCGTATTCCGTCCCCCGCCCCGATACGACGCCCGCGGACTTCTGTTTATACAGTCGCGCTCTAAAGTGTATTGTTATTGTCGGTCATTATTATTGTTTTTTGTTAAGTTTGAGTTCGTTTGTTATTGTTGGTTTTTCTATTAGTCTTTAGTGTAATTTTAGTAGATTGTGAATATGCCTAGAAGAAATACTGTTTTGAAAAGACAGGCACGAAAAATGGTGTATGACGTGCGTTGTTTTGTTAAAAGAGAAACCAATGAATTGATTGATTCAATAAAGCAAATAAAAAGTGAGATTGATGAAGCAACGAATAGTAAAATATCCTGTTACAAGCTATGCAAAACTTTAACATTAACTATTTATTAATGTTTGCGTGCGCGACAGTACCTAATATCCTCCACATTTCGCTCAGTGATAGACTTACTATTTATTTAAATATGTTCTTAAAATTATTTTGGTTATATTCATTAAAGTTATAATTATATTATGTTCGCGACTGTACTCATGCGCAGCTATCCCCTCCACATTTCGCTCAGCGCTAAACTTATATGCCGCTATCTATACGGCTCGACCGCACCGCCACAAAATAGAACAGAACTCAATGAACATAAAAGCGCGCTCGAGCAACGCACACATAGACACCGCTCACCGACACGATGTCTAGGAGTCTTTCGGAGTAGTGCGAGCGCGAGTGCCATATCATTTGGATCCGGGCTGAGCGGACTCAACGGACGGGAGTTGAGGACCACCTCAACTTTACAAAACACCGTCGCCAATTCCACCAACGTTAACAAAGTTTGTTACAAACGTTAACGAGTTAGCAAAGAGGACAATGCTTGGAAATTGCTTGTAATTATCATAATCAGTCCACTATTGATCGGTGCTGGCAACATAACGTGTTTACCGTCCATTATGCCGATTAACAGGGGGGCCTTCCATTTTTTTTCGAATTCCTGTGATATAGCGAGCCACTATTCCTGTTGACGGAAGGTGAAAAAAACAGTAAAATAATTATTTATGTATATTTTTTCAGGAGGAGAGCCAGCAGTCATCTCATGCTTCTGCCGTTTTTGAAGATAATGGATCCGCTTCATCGACCCAAGCAGAGCCATCGGGATGCTACTAGGTGGTAGGACTTTTCTGCAAAGTTCGTCTAGGTAGGTACCACCGCTTTGCCAGTTATTCTGCCGCCAAGCAGTAGTGTGCAAGCACTACTGTGTTTCGGTTTGAAGGGCATTGTAGCTAGTGAAATTACTGGGCAAATGAGACTTTATGATCTGATCACTCAGTCTAGTAATCTGATTATTAGACTGGGTGATGTCTCAGGATGGCGTGCGCAGTGCAGTGTCGCGCGAAACTATTGTTTTAAAGTTCGGGGTGACACTGCAACTGATATGGGCGGCCGTGTCACTTAACATCAGGTGAACTACTAGCTCGTCACGTCATTCAATCAAATAAAAAAAAAAATAAAAAAAAATACATAAACAAAGAGGGGCCACCACCGCCATTAGAAGAACAACGCACAAGCGAGACATCTACATCTACACAAGAATCCACACGTAAAAAAATACGTAATAATCAGAAACCACAGCCGCAGGAAGATACCGCAAACATTATGCTTGCAGAAGCTCTTGAGTGTATCAAAAGTCTACTGACGATACTCTCGATCCACACTATTCTTTTGGAAGACATATTGCCAACGAGTTAAGAAAGTATGATCCACACACCTTAGCATTTGTAAAAAATGCCATAAATAATATAATTTTTGAAGCGGACATTGGCAAATATACGCAGCAATATTCACAGGGATATTTCACACAGCAGTAGGTACCCTCAGGCATCACCATCTACACTGTCACATGCGGCATTGTCACCATCTACAACTGCATCGCAATTTGAATTGTAATTTTAAACTTAAAATGTTGATATCTTGATTTCTTTTTAATTAAACTTGAATTATTGAAGTCATCTTTTACTTACTTTTACATGATCACTTAAGGCCTCGATAATAGCGTCGCAAACATCTGGAATTATTTTTGAGACACTGTTTTGATATTCTAAATAAGTATTGCAAGCTGGTGTAAGAATCCCCGGTTGCTAAATATCTACGAGTAATTAGAACTCGTTCTGTTACAGTGATGGCTTCTCTATAATTTGTGTAGCGCTTTTTAATTTTCTCAGACAATAATGAGCATAGATTTTCAGTCTGATTTGTTCAACCGTGTAAAATCATGCACGGAATTATCAAAATAGATGATCTTTAGAAATTGGTTGCTTCCGTATTCTTTGCGACGCTCATAAAGTCTTTTGATCCACATGCGTCTTGGCTTTCTTTTTTTTGTTTTTGATACCTGTTGCCTTTTAATTAAACAGTACGCCGATAAGAAGATAGCTGCTGCAGCAATAACACGACTATGCATTTTAAATTGCTCGGTGGAACTGATGGCTCGGGATGGCTCGGCTCGGCTTGCCTCGCGAGCCCCGCCTCGGATGTTTCCGGTAAACTACGAGGGGCTGCCTCGCGAGCCAGCCTCGGCCGAACCGCTCGCCCGAATGTGGCTCGCGAGCCTATTCGCCCGGTGGAGACGTGGCTCACCCGTGAGATGTGAAAACTATTAAATAAACTCGGACTAGGCTCTCTGGGATGTCAAAATTATACTCGAGCAGTGTTATAAGTGGCCGTTGGCCTTGTCAAAAAGAAAATAATCACCTCCTCGAAGGCAGAAAAACGTTTTTTATACCACGCCGCATAATTGAAAAAACAAAGTAAAGGGACTTCACATGAATCCTCCTGGTAGTCAGCATCGGTTAAACCAAGATGAAGAAAAGGACATAGTAGACTTTCTTATAGCAGCTGCAGAATTTGGATCATCGATGTCTCGATTGAAATTACGCATTGTGATCTTTGAATACTTAAACAGTAATCGTCGTGCCTGTTATTTGATGATAAATTGCCTGGCAAATGGTAGGTTAAACATTTTATGGAGAGGCACCATGAAGAGCTGACTGAGCGCTCAGTGCAAAACATGAAAAGGGTACGGGCAGAGAAAACTATAGAGGAGATGGATAATTACTTCAATAACTTGTAACGATAAAGCGTTACAAGTATAATAAAACAACGTTATTATATTTGATTTATTTTACACCGTGCCCAACGACTCCCTTTCCTTAGTCCGTAGACCCACACATTCTACGGGCGGACCTGTGTTCTGCGCAAGCGCTGATATATAAGAAACCATGTCAAGTCACCGGCCGGCAGACCCATTTCGAGTTCAAAGTCAGCGCACGCTCGTTTTCTCAACGTTCCGCGACTGATTTTTACGCGTGATGCTCTGCTAATATAACTTGTAAAATATTATAATTGTTTCGTTGCATTACAACGAAGAATATCTTGCGTTGCCTTGCCACCCCCGTATTGGGGTTGTTGAACATAATCTTTTATATTTTTAAGCAAATAAAATAGTAGGTATTCTAGGTATGCCGTAAGAATGTCTTCATGAGAAATAATGGTGCCTCTACACTTGCAACCGATGAAAGCGTACATCACGGGTGCCGGCCAGTGATGTCTGTGACTTTATTGATCGGTGTCCGGGACCTACGTAGTAGCAAAACGGGGACCCCTGGAAGAACCTTTTGTCTTTGCAGAGGGAGTCATTTCGCAGGGAGGACCCGATTCCTAGCGTTCGGGGCTCGCCAAGGAGGACCGGCCATCTGGTCGAGGGAAACGTCTGATTATAAGTCTTATAGGCGAGGAAGATGGATTTATAGAAGATGCACTTATGATGTTCGAGGCTAAAACAGGAAAAGAGGATTACCATCAAGATATTTAATAAAGAGTGGTTCAAGAAAGTTATACCAAAATTAAAACCAAACTCGGTAGTGGTGATTGACAATGCCCCTCCAGCAAAATTGAAACCATGCCCAAGAATGAGATGTCCTGGATCAAAACAAGAATCCAGGAGTGGCTGCAAAGTAAAGATATCCAACTTCATCCAGGAATGGTAAAAGCCTCTTTGATCGAGTAAGTGAAACAATATAATTATTGCCTTTATTACTCGAGCTAACTACTACAATAATAAATACTAAACTAAACTAATTTTGATTAATATGATATTTTTGTTAAACATTTTTAATGTATTCATGATCATATAGTTTAGCCAGATTTTGCGTAAGTAAATTCAGTTATTTAATATCTTCAAAAATGTCGCAATGCACGAGAGAGATAGTGAATCTGCGTATACAGAACCCTTAAACAGGCTCTGAAATCGGACTACGAATGGCAAGTACAAACTTCAGCACTTAGAAGGAACAATGACCAGGGCATCAAAAATTGCGTTTCCGTACTGTGTCCCATTAGTTCAATGTAACTTGGTGTCATAGGACATGCGGTTTATTTATCTCATTTTGCTCCATAGAAGTACACACTAGTATTCAATCCGATTTCATTATTATTTATTTTATTCAGTGCTATTAAATGACTGGACTTTCACCGTACGGCAAATAAATACTATTAGATAGTATCCGTATCAAAATGGAAGCCACAGAAGTACTTTCCCTATGCCCCCACCCCTACTGTTATGGGGGCCGTGACGCTTAACGTCAGCGAACAACCAAATCGTCACGTAATTCGTTTACATAAAAACCATTCATGCAACCACAGAGCACGCAACGCATGCAGTAATACATAGCATTGTGAATTTGTCATGCCAAGGAACTTCAACCCTAAAATCTTGGTAATCACATCACACTAACATAAAGTAAAAAAAAAAAAAATGTAGAAGACAGTGTAGTGCGGTGCGGTGCGGTGTGTGTAGTGTGTGTGTGTGTGTGTGGAGTGTGTTTGTGTAGTGTGTGTGTGTGTGTGTGTGTGTGTAGTGTGTGTGTGTGTAGTGTGTGTGTGTGTAGTAGTAGTATATAAAGTTTGTATGTGAATGTGTGTATGTTTGTTACTCCTTCACGCTCAAACGGTTGGACAGATTTGCATGAAATTTGGGATAGAGATAGCTTATGTACTGGATTAACACATAGGCTACTTTTTATCCGCGGGTGAAACCGCGGGGCGCAGCTAGTTGGTTATATCTATTATACTCAGTTTGCTTTATATTGTGTTAAATACGATCCAGGATAAGCGACAAAAATAAACCTGACACAATAGAACTATGCTGTCGAATTTTATTTGCATTGTTGCCTTAATTACAAATTTACAACACTAATAACTATGGGCCCTACTTATAAACGTTGCTTAAATTTAATCAGTGTTTTAAATGTTCCGTCTCGTTTTCGCGCGTGACATTTGAAATCAGCCAAATGTTGACAGAAGATTTTAAACAGTGACTAGCTTTAAGCAGCGTTTATAAGTAAGGCCCAACCTACCATCTACCTACCTACAACAAGACACAAGTACCTATATGATAAACTGTTAAATTGTCAGTATAATTTGAAGATCTTCATAAAAAATGCTGAAATTAATAAACTAGTATTTGCAATATTACCATATTCTAATGACAAATTATACAATTATATTATGTGAAAAAAAATAACAATTAACAGTGTGATCCATCAGCCTCACTTGAGAGCATATTAAAACAAAACATTGTACTTATATAATGAAATATAATAAAATAACCAAATAAAACTTAAGGAATATAATCCTAAAAACATACAATAGTATTTATACATAAATATAATAATGGTCAAACCCAACATGTATAATGTTACCCGGGGTAACATTTACCCCCTTTCTAATAAACATTGTATAGCGGTAGTAAAGCCCTATTTAAACCGGCGCGTTTTTCGTACCGCTGTGGGTAGCGGTAGCCCGCGCGGTATTTTGTATTTAAGTTCCGCGGTTAGCGCGAAACTTGAGCTAAATTTAATACAAAATACCCGGGCGAGATCCCGCGCGGTATACCGCTACCCACAGCGGTACGAATACCGCGCGAGATCCCGCGCGGTATTTTATATTGAAGTTCCGCGCCTAGCGCGAAACTTAATACAAAATACCCGGGCGGAATCCCGCGCGGTATACCGCTACCCACAGTGGTACGAATAACGCGCCAGTTTGAATATGGCTTTAATTAGACCGCTGGCTAATTACCTAACTCGCAACAAGTTTGCAACAGGCGTAAATAGGATAAAAGACGGTAGGTACTATAGCGGTACAAATAACACATAATTAATTAAGTTTATTAAAATGATATACTAGAAAAGAAATAAGTCTATTTTGCTTCATATACCTTCCTAGTACAACGCGCGACATTACAAAAGCGAATCTGACGAAAGCTTGAGTACTCTCTATACTGTTTTCCCACTTCCACTATTATGTCGAAAGCGTAGAGGGAACGAGACAGCAATATAAAAGTATGTAATATCTTTTCAGGTGTGTCATCATCATCATCATCAACAGCCTGATGTCGTCCACTGCTGAACATAGGCCTGCCCCAGATCGCGCCACCTTGAGCGGCTGCTCGCCTCCTGCATCCATCGGCTCCCCGCGGCTTTTCACCAGATCGTCGGTCCACCGAGCGGGGGGCCGGCCTACGCTGCGTCTTCCGGTTCGTGGTCGCCACTCGAGAACCTTTCTTCCCCATCGGTTGTCAGTTCTACGAGCGATGTGGCCTGCCCATTGCCACTTCAACTTACTAACTCTAAGAGCTATATCGGTCACTTTAGTTCTGCGGATCTCCTCATTCCGGAGCTTATCACGCAGGGAAACGCCGAGCATAGCAGGTGTGTACTGGCTTGTAATACAAACACACTATTATAAACGCGTAAGTATGTTTGTTTATCCTTATACATATCGACAGAGCAACAAATTCTTTAAATGGATAGTATCATTCTTAGATAGTGTGACCATTATCAGCGCGCGCAACAATGCCCGCGGAGCAATGCCACTATTGTTTTCTTAATATAATAGTTATATGCACAGTAACACAAAATTAATTAAGCTCCTTGTTTGTTATGTTTTATTGTGTAAGCATTGTAGAGTTGAATAAATGATCTTCTATTCTATTCTAGTCATCATTATCATCAGCCTGAAGACGTCTACTGCTAAACATAGCGCCACATTGACCGGCTGCTTGCCTCTTTCATCCATCAGCTTCCCGCGGTTTTGACCAGATCATCGGGCCACCTAGAGGGGTCTACTCTGCGTCTTCCGATTCTCGGTCGCCACTCCAAAACCTTTCTTCCAAACGGCTACCTAGGTTAGTAATTAATTGTATTTTTCATAGTCTATTGCACCGATATGTTTTGAAACTGACATTTAATTATTATCACACTGCTTTATCACATACTGCCTCACTGTTTGACATTGACACATCACTAATGCCATTCTGACTTCTATTTTGGTTATCATCATCCTTGCTTTCGCTATCTGTTTTACTATCATCACTAATGTTGATACTGCTTCGCACGTTACTATTGGTAACATCGACATTGCTTTGCCCATCACTGTTGGTTACATCGACACTGCTTTTCACATCACTATTGTTGACACTGACACTTTTGGCATCACTACTACCGTCAAGATGGCCGATGATTTCACTATTAACGTCTTCAGCATCGTCATCATCGTCGTCACCACCATCTGTACACTTTTCACCTGTAACAACATAGGTAATATCCATATAAAACCATATAAACCATATAAACATTTATTGATAATTTATCTTAGAATTATACGTCAAACATTGCTTTTTTAATTCCATTGCTTTCTTATCCTTTTAAAATAATTCGATATGCAGCCAGTAATACCCTAAAGAACATTTTTTCGGGATCGCGGAAAAGTTAACGTCGTTGCATTGTATTATTTTTCAAAACTCGTGCTTCTTCCAGTTAATGTTTAAAATTGGTGGCGTTTTACGCATTAAGTGCTGAACGAGCATGAGTGTGGGCAACTGATATAATGTGGTGAAACGTGGTTTTTCGTGTTTCTACCAAAGTTACATAGAAGCTTCTAATAAAGTTGCCACCACTTTACTAGGGCATGACTTAGACTGGACTATGACTACCTGACAGACTGGACTATCACTAAGACTTGACTTAACGTGAAATATTCTATAACACGATGAAAAATTACAATACTTGACACTGGCTAAATACACTATGTGTGGAGCCAAAATATAAGAAAAAAAAAACCCTGAAGTTGCCTGTACTCGTTGTGGAGTATAGTAGAATATTCATTAATACAGTAATGTAAATACGAATAAACTCGTACTGGCGATACTGTATACTTCGTATCTTGTATTGTAGGTCATCATCAAGAGCCCGAAGACGTCTACTGCTGAACATAGACCTCTCCCTAAGAGCGTCACTTTGAGCGGCTCCTCCCCTTCTGCATCCATCGGCTACCCGCGGTTTCACCAGATCGTCGGTCCACCTAAATGGGTGGCCTACACTGCGTCTTCCGATTCGTGGTTGCCAATCGAAAACCTTTCTTCCCCATCGGTTGCCAGTTCTACAAGCAATGTGGCCTGCCGATTGCCATTTCAACTTATGTATTGTAGGTAATTGTAGTAAAACCCTGTCCCTGAAGATACCTGTTACTCCTCAAGACCTGTGTATCCTACACTATCAAGGTTTCTGTGGCCTTGTTCGATAAATATCCATAGTTTAGCAATTACCCTACAAACCTAAGCTATCTTTATTCCGTCCATTCTGGTCTCACAGCTTAACCCTGCCTTCTGACAGGCGGACAGGCGGACAGACAGACAGACGTGCAGCGTACGGACGGACAGACAGGCAGAAAGACACAGAGACAGACAGACGGACGGACAGACAGTAAAAGCAAAATCAAATGTAAACCATTTGAAAATAGACAGCAATATAAGAAAGAATCATCATCATCAACAGCCCGGAGACGTCCACTGCTGAACATAGGCCTCCCCAGAGCACGCCACCTTAAGCGGCTGCTCGCCTCCTGCATCCATCGGCTTTCACCAGGACGTCGGTCCACCGAGTGGGGGGCCGGTCTACGCTGCGTCTTCCGGTTCGTAGTCGCCACTCGAGAACCTTTCTTCCCCATCGGTTGTCAGTTCTACGAGCGATGTGGCCTGCCCATTGCCACTTCAACTCACTAACTCAAAAGAGCTATATCGGTCACTTTAGTTCTCCTGCGGATATCCTCGTTCCGGAGCTTATCTCGCTGGGAAACACCGAGCATAGCTCGCTGCGCGACTTTGAGCTTCCTAATGAGGCCAACATTAAGAGACCATGTCTCAGTTCCATAAGTCATGATAAGTCAGCCAATATATAGCCCTTAGTATTTTACAACAATTTCAACTGAATAACTTTCAACCTAATCTGAGAAAGTTTCAGACAAATATGAGATACGACAGACAGACAGACAGACAAACAGACAGACAGACAGACGGACGGACGGACGGACGGACGGACGGACAGACGGACGGAGGACGGACGAACGGACGGAAATCAATTCCAAAGTGTAGTGAAACCAAACCTATAAAGAATACCTACCCGTTCTTTATAGGTTTGGTTATGAAACTGAAAACTGGTAATATCGTTTCTACAGAATGTCAATTATTTGGTGTGGTCAGTACATATTGTTGCCATTTCACCATGAATAGACTAACGCTAAAACAAAGCTTGCAAAATGTGCAAATGTATTTTTTCGCCATCATTTACAGCAATTAGAGGTATGCCCACATTGTGGAAGATTTTTCCATGCAATAGGGTCTTAATATAAATCTAAACCTAATCCTACTAACAGAGCACTTTTTTTTATCAACGGTCTCACCTGATGGTAAGTGACGACGATGTCGACGATGGCGCATGCTTGCCTAGAAGATACCGGTTCACTCTAGCCTTAAAAACTCCTAGATTTTATTTTTCAGGAAACAATGACGCTGGTAAGGTGTTCCATTTCTTTGCTGTCCGAATTATAAACGAGGAATCAAAACGCTTTGTACGTATTCTAGGAATTTCTACCATAACGGATGCCGTGTTTCCGTGCGTCTAGTTGTATGATGGTTCACCACCTGTATTTATTACCTCCAACTATCCAACCACCAGTCTTAACCACCAGCATCCTCCATCGCTATTGGGGCAAGATGTTGAAGTAGAATTAGAGATATTGATTTCACTTTATACCTGTCTCTGCTTCAAGCCGGTCTTCGCTAGGTTCATAATTATGACCAGCCAACTTCTCCAGCCAAGTGGACATGCTGCCTTGCATCTCTCCCTGCACAATGCTCGGGTATATGTGGGATTGCTTGAACTCTTGAACGGATGGCTCCACCTCGTCCCATGACAGACTGTCGTGGCTATCCTTGAACTTGGCATCATACCTCTCGTAGTGTACCTGGGAAAGAAGTTATTGTATATTAGCTGCAACCAGCGGTGTTACTAGCGTGGGCCCATTTTGCGGGATAAGAATGTTATATCTTGTGTTTCTTCAAAACCTAAACTAAGTACTTACATTATATACAAATTCCTTATATCAAATATACTATAGATACACAGTCTCTATGAAAATCAAACCTCAAAAGTGTTGCCGCGCCAATGCTTACATATCTTTACAGATATATATATATACCTCTCCAGCTAATATAAAATAGTCCACAAGCAGTTGTTTCAATTTAATAATGAACCTTAGCACCCTGTAATAGCATTGTAAAACAATAATATATGAGTTACATCACTTTCATTAAGCGCGGTCACACGCAACTAAGAGCAAAAACAAGGCATATGCCTTGTTTAAATGGTGCCGTTTTCGAGGCGGCGATCGTGGGGTCTACCCTATATTTCATCGCAGCGAAATTTAAATAGCCAAGTAGGTAATGTTCTTTAATACTAGGGAAATAAGGTTTACAATGCTAAGGTTTAGGTGTACTAACATCAAATTGAATACTAAATAAAGACACTTACAAAATTACCTATAAGTTTTATTTTTCCACTTGTTCCTTACACCATCGCTGACCATTTTTAACTTAAGGGGGGGGGGGGGTATTCTAGACTATAAGTTTGAAAAAAAAGATTGGTTGACCATAATATTTCGATAGTGTAGATATTCAAGAATGTCTCCCCAAAGGGATTTTTCAAAATTCGAATTATTTTTAATGCTATAGTCATGTACACATTATATATATTCCTCTGTCGTATGAACTAGAAAAAACTACTTTTTTGTTTTTAATAAATTCGGATAAGTTAAAAAATTAGTGGGAAATCGACCTCAATTTTTAAGTAGCCAGCATTTTGCGAAAACTTTTTTTTTTCACTTTTTCTGGTTCATACGATACTGGCATTTACACTGATCAATAATTTATCCATAATTTTATTTTTCAGGTGACCAGGAGGGGAGATGTCATGACGACCGGGACACGGCTTCCCCCCTCTACTTCAACGCCGCATAACTTGCTGAAAATATTTTATTTATTTTATGTACTCTTGAAATATGAATAAATAAGCCATAAAAAATGGATGGTAAACATATCAATTGCTTTTTTTATGAATCCCCGAAATTCAGTCTTCTAGACTAGAATACCCCCTAAATTTTGAATAGCGTAAAGTACGGCTATTCAATGAATTCTAATGTACGGGACATAATATCTTCGAAACCATAAGGTTTATCTTAGTATTAAATTTATTACCGTATGAAAGATGTCAAAAATCTAAGACACTTTGCTCTTGGACGCATTTAAATAGAACACAGGAATAAAATACACATATTTACAAAAAAATAATCTTGTTTTTGGTCTCCAGCTGGGTTAGCATGGACGGTGGACAAAATTGTCTTTCCCCGTTTTACGTCACTTTCTTCGTACTTGCTTGGAGTAAAACAGGGGAAAGACAGCTGTCTACCGGCCGTGCTAACCCTACTGTAAAACAGGGGTCTGTCCCTTACATTAAGGTGGAACGTTTCACTTAGCGCGGCAAATTCTTTTTTTCTTGAGTTTTCTGCCAATTGTTATTGCTTAATTACAAAACGTGATTACATGAAAACTGATTTAACGTAGATAAATAGAATGTATTAACAAATTACGATTAAAAGTATTACCTAAAAGCATTGGTTTAGCAACAAATGGCAATAAACCAATTTCGTCTTGGCTTTTCAGTCTATTGCCATTTGTCGCTAAACCAATGATATCTAGGTGATATTTTCAATTGTAATTTATTGATACATTCTATTTATTTGCGCAAAATTAGTTTTCATGTAATCACGTTGAGTAGTTAAGCTATTATTGGCAAAAAACGCAGGAAAATTTGAATTTGTCGCTTAGTGAAACAGTTCACCTTAATTGATAATGCCGGTAGCGTTATTAGTTATTTCAAATCCAAAGGTCTTACTTTGTCAAGTACTAGTCCTAGGCCAGGTGCAGTGGGTATCATGACCTTCTCCTTGCCGAAAGCTCGTTCCATTATCGAGATGTCAGTAAGTTCTCTTAGCACCGCTATCGTCAGTCCAACCATCTTTCTTATCTGATGCAGCATGAAGCTTTGACCCTGTGGATAAAATATACTTATTGCATAATCAGCATGTTCCCATTTCTTCAACAGCTGTGATATCACATAAAACAATGATCCTACAAATCTATGTTTATGTAGCTGGAATTGTATCATCCTTTTGTGTGGTCCTTTCCGGATGTCAGTCATTTATAGAAGTGGTAATTTCAAGTATTTTCCAGATCCAGAACTGTCAATCAAGGCATCAAGCATCAAGGAACTAGTGTGGGAGTAGAATAAGGTATGTGTAAATGCATAAGATCTATGGTCAATTCAATTCAGCAGAGACTTGTCATAGCACACCACTTACTTGTAGGTTTAACAGTACCACACCCATAACAAACCTAGAGCCAAAATATTTACTATAATATTATTGCATTTACCTCTAATTAATTTTGCTAGAAAGTGAAACCACATACTAAATTGCCAATTTGGTTGTAGATTACGGTAATTGATTGACTCAGTTGATTGATTCGCGGAAGTTCATCTTAAATACAAAATGAAAAAGTATATATCTAGTGTAATTCCATTAAAAATATCATATAAGATTATCTATATTGGGGAAGCTGCAAACGATTGTTGTAGGCAAATGTATTACAAAAATGATAGGAAAAGTTTATAATGTATAATATTTATTAAACCAAAAACTGGGACACCTAAATTGGTCCAACATTCGTTGCACAGGATTAGGAAAAACCCAGCAAAAACCTAATTAGACCAATGACAAACTAACATAAGCGACTAAAATTAATTTAAAAACAAAAAGTTTTTTTTTAGCGGAATTACACTAGATATACTTTTTTCATTTTGTATTGTAGATTATGGAACAGCAGATTTATAGTGAACATTAAATAGCTACATACCTTTACTAACAGAACGGCAAACTCCATATCAGAATGTACAAACACTCTTTCTACATTGAACCCCATCATGTACCTCAAAGATGAAGGATCTTGGAAATGTCTGAAACAAAATGTTAGTTTAGTACTTGTATTTAATACTTATAAAATAAGTAATTTCCCTTCTTTAACTAGAAAAAAAAACGGATGATATTCATACAGCCGGGTTTTCTTGAATCACACCCAACAACACACTCAATCATATCACCTTACAAACAAAAAAAAAACAAAATTGGTTCATCTGTTTGGGAGGTAGGTATGATGCCACAGACACACACATGTTATATTTAAACACCCTTGTTTGGTTGGGGGTTTAAAAGGGACTCTTCTTCAGCCTGAAGACATCCACTGCTGAACACAGGCCTTCACCATAAAACGTCACTGTGGATGCTTGTCATAGGGGGATATTTGCCATAATCACCACGCTTTGCAGGCGGCATAGTGATCACAGAAGATTTTAATGTACCAAGGAGAATGCTGCTGCCCATTCCCTGGATATTCCCTTTGCCGGCTTTTACGGCACCTACGGGAAAAAATGGGGTAGCCCTATTTGCAAACCGGGATCACACAGCCAGGTTAAAAGAGCTACAGCAATCATTATTGGTGTCTGCAAAACTTACATCATAGTACAGAATACAAAATCTTTGGTTGGTAATGTTCAGTGAACTTTGAGCTGATGGTGATGATGATGATGATATGATGAAAGGCAAAATATAAAAAAATATATAAAGTATCCATTTTTTAATTAGAAAGGAATCATCATCATCATCATCATCATCAACAGAAGTCCACTGCTCAACATAGCCCTTCCCCACAGAGTGCCACTTTGAGCAGCTGCTTGCCTCTTGCATCCATCGGCCCCCTGAAGTTTACTTATGAAATAATTACAGTAAATTACAGTTCCAAAATTAAAAGCATGCTTACTTTTTCTCTGTAAAATTATGATAACTCTTTGTTCCTTTATACACTCCTAATACATCATTAACTTTCTGCAATTTCTCTTCTGATATTCTATATTGCTTTCTTTCATCCTCAGTCACTAAAGTGGGTTCAAAAACAAATGTGGGAAGAGTATAGCTGTATGTTCGAGCATTGCACTTTGATTTTGAGTTAAATCTGTTTGTCACCCTTTTAATTCCAAATACTTTTATGCATTCCGGTAACCTCTTGTTTATTTCTTCTATGTTGGCTTCAAGAGCTGGAAGTGAAATGTATTATTGCATTGAGTATATTGATAAATAATGATGCTCAACCCAATGATCACATACATAGACCCTGAACCCTAACTAGGATTCCCTGTATCTAGGGACACAAGAACAACACCCAGACACAGAACAACTATTTGAGCTCTTTTTCATATGCACAAATACTTGTCCTGTCGCGGGGATCAAATCCGCCACCTCTGGGTTGCGAGTCAACCTACTCAACCACCGCACCACAGAGGCTGTCAATGTAATAAACATGGGTTGTTCCTGATATCCCCCACATTTTCGGCCCCATGGGGGATAATGTGTTTACTAAAGTTATTTCAATTGTTTTATTAAACCTATAATGTGAGTATTATCTTAGAAAAACTCCCAAACATAGAACCATTGAATAATAACATTAAACAAATATTTAAAAAATCTGTTGTAACTTTAAGAATACCAAAACCGTAGTTCTTAATGAATTAAGAGATTTGGAAGCTTCATAGATCTAAATGTATCATAAATCGATCGATCCGTACATACATAAGTGACATTTTAATACTAACGCAGCTTTAGGGACACCACCTGTCTGGCTGCAGATACACCTTTGTCAGTTCTAGAACTTCTTTGGAACTGTGCATTCTGTTGGTTCACAAAATCCTCTTCTGTAATGTATTTGGCTTCTAGAAGCGCTTTTAGAAGATCTTCTTCTATTGTTGGCACACCAGGATTTCTGAAATTAATGATAACTATTAGTAACCACATTTACATAGCAATAATACAGCTGAGTAGAAAAAAATTGATGGCACACATGCCACTGAGAAGTACTAAGACTTTTTACCTCTGCATACCATGATAGTTAACACCCGAGTAGCCCAATAGCATAGCCATTTTTTTCCTCTTGATCCTCTCACATGTTTTCTTTGCATCAGTTGCTCCGTTTTCTTTTGCATTTGAGTCAGGCTCATTCCATTGACGTTTACCCCGTTTCTTGAACCTCGTCAGGTTTTTGTTGATCACAATCTCTGGTACTTGTTTCTCATCAAGAGCTTTTGTGTCTATTTCGGCAGTTGACATGTTCGCAGCTGTTATTTGTCTGAATTGTAACCCTGCAATAACATTGATGTTAATAAGCTGTATGTAAAGACTAGAAGCACCCCGAAATTTCACCTGCTATTAACCTATTTTCCAGCACTAGAAACTCATACAAAAGTAACATGTGTGAAAAATGACCATAACATTTCAGCCGTTTTGGAGTGAAACACCACATTTTCACTTTTATATTGGCAGAATATGACGAGACTGTTTATAAGTAGATTGTACTTATGCAGTTATAATTTCGTACTTACTATTTAGTGTGGACTCTGGATAGGTCAAAAAGAGAATAGATAACGATATGCTAGAGGCAGGCACCACTAATCAACAAATTATGCATGGCATGGGCTACCATTGTGAAAGTAGGAAAATTCTAGAAAATTCGGGTAGTATACTGTCTACACTACAATAAACACAACATGCTATAGCCAAGGAGTACATAGCTATTGACTATAGCGTTCCCAACGTCCAATGCAGAGAATAGGTACAACGTGTAATATAACCATAACCTCACGAATACCAACAAACACTGCGTGCGTAGGTACATAGTTCCCTCATCACATCACTCATGAAAGTTGCAGGTCATGTGAACTCATTTGTGCATTTAGCATTTACCTGACAAAACAGGGTGCCTCGGTAGATTCTGTCTCAATGTTCCAACGAATAGACTGAATAATTTTAGTGACATACTAAGTTTTATGATGGAGGTAATGTAAGTACAGACCTATGAAAACAATTAGATGATGTACAATTTACGATTGTACTGTGATGTAACTTTCCCTGAATGGCCAAAATAAATCACGCAACACCAAAAAACACTTTCATTTCGTCTTTTCAATTTCAATAAACGCAATCGCTTATACCTTATTTTTTAATAGGGGATTTTCTGACGGCACGTAGTTCTACATCCAAAGTTAGATGGCGCTGGCGAGATATGGCTTGTTTTTTTTTGTGAGGTGGCTTTGCAGTGGCTTTATCATAGCGCCGTGTCACTTTCACTTCACTCACCAGTGTGACCATTTGTTGCAGATTTCTGCCATTTAGGCAGTTTTGCGCTTCACAAGGCAGTGGCTACTAAAAATTTTGACAGACTTAGGAGTTTTTATTATTTTGAATTAAAATTCAGATATATAGCTACGAAATCTTAATTCATTGACTTCGATATTTGGTGGGAATCGTTGTTACGACACAGATCCGCAGGAGAACTAAAGTGACCGATATAGATCTTAGAATTAGCAATGGCCAGGCCACATCGCTCATAGGACTGGCAACCGATGGGGTAGAAAGGTTCTTGAGTGGTGATCACGAACCGGAAGAAGCAGCGAAGGCTGGCCTCAGGTAGGTAGGTACCTACTTACCTTAGTTCTGAGTCTGGGATTCGTTGAACTCTATGATTAAAGGGTTTATTCAATTTACTAGCAAATTTCAAGCTGGTTACACCCTCACGCTAAGTAAAGACATGATTAGAAAAATATGAATGTAAAATCCATGTATGAAGAAAAAAATAGGTATTTTTATAAATATCCAGCCAAGGGGGCGGGGCTTAGTGGCGCGTCTTGATGACGTAGCATGACCTGATGGTGGTGTGTGCGCTCGACCGGAACGGCGCGCAGCGGGCGCCTGCGGCGAGGGCTGAGAAGCGCTCCTCACTTTTCCACTGGCATTCGGACGTGTTGAACGTATTAGGGTTCCGTATACGTATTTTGCGTTATTGTTACCTTGTTAAGTTTACTTTTGTTCTCTTGTCGTTGTATTGTTTAGTTTGTGATAATTAAAGGTTTTATGAAGTTCAGCTAGTCGATTGTTTCTCTTTAAAAATTAGTTCCAAGGCTAGTTTTCATCATCATCATCATCAACAGCCTGAAGACGTCCACTGCTGAACATAGGCCTCCCCCAGAGCACGCCACCTTGAGCGGCTGCTCGCCTCCTGCATCCATCGGCTCCCCGCGGCTTTCACCAGGTCGTCGGTCCACCGAGTGGGGGGCCGGCCTACGCTGCGTCTTCCGGTTCGTGGTCGCCACTCGAGAACCTTTCTTCCCCATCGGTTGTCAGTTCTACGAGCGATGTGGCCTGCCCATTGCCACTTCAACTTACTAACTCTAAGAGCTATATCGGTCACTTTAGTTCTCCTGCGGATCTCCTCGTTCCGGAGCTTATCTCGCAGGGAAACACCGAGCATAGCTCGCTCCATAGCTTGCTGCGCGACTTTGAGCTTACTAATGAGGCCAACAGTAAGAGACCATGTCTCAGTTCCATAAGTCATCACTGGCAACACACACTGATTGAAAACTTTCGTTTTCAGGCTCTGCGGTATTTTGGACGAAAAGATAGGACGAAGCTTCCCGAACGCTGCCCAGCCGAGTTGGATTCTTCGCGCCACCTCTTTGTCGAAGTTGGACCTACCTAATTGGACAATCTGTCCTAGGTAGACATACTTGTCGACAACTTCGAGAGTATCGTTCCCAACAATTACCGGTATAGGTGGAACATGAGCATTAGACATGATCTTTGTCTTGTCCATATTCATCTTAAGACCAACCTGCTGGGAGACTCTACTGAGGTCGTTGAGCATGGTGCTAAGGTCCTCGAGCGATTCCGCCATTATGACTATATCATCGGCAAAACGAAGGTTAGTGATGTACTCGCCATTTATGTTGATGCCAGATCTTTTCCACTCCAAGAGCTTGAAAACATCCTCCAATGCGTTTGTGAACAGTTTCGGAGAAATAACGTCTCCCTGTCTCACGCCTCTTTGCAATGGAATTTGTTCCGTACTCTGGTCCTGTAGTCGGACTGACATAGTGGCCTTACTGTACAAACACTTCAAAACTTCGATATACCTATAGTCAATTTGGCATCGCTGCAAGGACTGCAGCACCGCCCAAGTCTCGATTGAATCGAAGGCTTTCTCATAGTCCACAAACGCTAGGCATAACGGCCGATTATACTCTTCGGTCTTCTGTATAATCTGGCGCAGCGTATGGATGTGGTCTATGGTGCTAAAGCCTTTTCGGAAACCGGCTTGTTCGGGAGGCTGGAATTCATCAAACCTGCGTGCGAGACGATTCGTAATGACTCTCGAAAACAGCTTATACACATGACTCAAGAGCGAGATGGGCCTATAGTTCTTCAATAAGGTGTTATCGCCTTTTTTGAAGAAGAGCACCACCACGCTCTTGTGCCATGCCTCTGGCGTTATACCTTCAAGGATGACAGAATTAAATAACTTCTGGAGGACTAAAAGTACCGGTCTACCACCCGCTCTCAGAAGTTCGGTCGTAATTCCATCTTCACCTGGTGCCTTGTTGTTTTTAAGCTGTTTGAGGGCCATTCTAATCTCGTACAGGCTGACGTCCGGGATATCTTCGGTATAGTGTCGGACTAACTTGGCTCTGATGTCCTGAGCTGTGTTAGTAGCGGGCTTACGTGTCGAGGTGTATAACTGTCCATAGAAGTTCTCGATCTCTCTCAGAATCTCAGGCTTGGATGAAATGACGCTACCATTTTCGGTCTTCAGTTTTGTCATTTGGAGGCTAGTTTTATAACATCCGAATTGGGATTCACCACGACGCCAAATTGCTATCGGTTTTTGAAAATAGTTTTGCATTCTGACTTTGCTTTTCTGATAGTGCTTAACTTATGCTTTTGTTCATTCAGTGGCTTTGTGCTATAAAGTTTTTACTTACTGACATCTATGTATTGCTCATTCAAGCAAATAAATGAATTGAATTGAATTTTTATCGCTGTCTTAGATTAGGGTAGCAAACGTAAAAGTCGTATATGAGATCGAATGCCTATTCTTGGTTTAGAAGCCCAGCTTCAAATGACGATAAATTGCCTAAATGCTTTGAAAGTTGATTACAGTGACGCAGTGCAAGTGTTATTGCGAGTACGTCGCGCGCCCAGTCGGGGCCTGCACCGAATGTACCGGCGTCAGGTGAGCTGACGATCGCCAGGTGAGCGAGTCATGCGGTGCGAGTCTGGACATGTCTGTGCCGCGTTCGGGCACGACGCAATCTACTGCGGACATGGCTAGTGGAGCAGATGAGAAGCTCGTGAGTGCTATTGATGCCATGCCGGTAAGATTGAACCATGTATTTATTTCGAATTTCGATCCATCTGCGTAATATTGATGTGTGATGTAGTGAGATTGATCATGTGCGTAAGCTAAATAGATGGGGCGACCGTGAGCGTTTAGCACGCTTAGGTACTTAATTGAGCAGTGATCATAGTTGGTCGAAGTTCAAGCGTGAGTTCAATAATTGTATCCGCAACGCGTAGATGTTGCAAACATTTTGGTCGATGTTATTAAAACCGATTCAGGGCTAATGCCAAGCCATAGCCGGTCAAGTTAGTGAGGTTTCTGTCCATTTATATGAAACCTGCTCTGGTTACATCAGTGTCGAATTCATGATTTGTGTAAAGGTCATGGCTTATGTAATTGAACTCTCGGAACGTGAGCACAGCAGTTCCGATCTCATGATCCTATCAACAGTACTTATTTGTGCCCTAATAAGCGTGCAAGGTTATACTAATCGGTTGGTGATAATGTAGCTGCAAGTCTTTCGAATCCAAATAGGTCGATGCCTAAATAAGAGCAGAGCTACGCTTTTATTGCAAAACGATAGGTCATAAGGCAGGTGACTGTTTTGCCAAGCAGCATGCTGAGTTACGCAGTAAAGTCTAACGTTACTCACTAGGTGGTAGGACTTTTCAGCAAAGTTCGTCTAGGTAGGTACCACCGCTTTTCTGCCGACATGCAGTAGTATGCAAGAGCTACTGAGTTTTGGTTTGAAGGGTGCTGTGACTGGTGGGATTGCTGGGCAAATGGGACTTTATGACCTGATCACACAGTCTCGTCATCTTATTACTAGACTGTGTGGTGTCTCGGGATGGCGTGCGCGGTGCAGTGTCGCGCGAGACTTTATTATTTTGAAGTTCCGAGTGATACTGCAATTGTTATGGGCGGCCATGTCACTTGGCATCAGGTGAACGACTAGCTCGTCACGTCATACATTCTCATAAAAACAAAAAGTTAATATTTGTCGAGAAACTTGATGACACGATTTTGTAACCGCGGAAACCCAGGGAGATCCTGTTGTTTTATCATTCTGATAGCGATCCAACTACTTTACCGATATCCGAGTGTCGCTTAGCACTGGTGGTACGACTGGTAGTACCACGGGTACTAAACGGCATTTTCAATGCACTCAGACGCCCTCTTTTCGTGTTTTATGCAAAGAGGTACATGTACTACATAACTACTTTAACGGTTGAGTTTTCCAAGATTACCCTCGAAGTCAATGATAATGTTGTCTCCGACTGATTTATGAATACGCCGGGTATTGTTAGCACCGATACATTGGATAGAGATGAGGTATCGTATACTCGGGCACGAGGTGTGTGACTAACGCGAGTTGATAATGTACTTGAAGTTAAGGTGGACGATCGATTACCGATCAATAAACTGTTCCTGTTCTATCGGTAACAGATGGTAACACTACCCTTGGTAGGAGAGGATAGCACATTTATGTTTCTTGCAACTGAAGTAGATACTAATGTGGTACTATTTATTGATGGTCAGGTTAGACCGAGCGATCACGAAGTTGAGGCCTTAGATAACATAATGAGAGATGCCGAGTAACTTAAGTTTTTAGGACTCCTTTATTGTACTCCTTAGAGCATCTGTGAAGATATTAACGAATAACGTGAGCCCGTATTGGCAATATTTGACTCTGACTGAAATAACTGAAGTGCATAATTTTTCGAGATCTCAGTTTTTACGTTTTTGTTATTTCCTACGCCGTATAAAGTCAATCTATAAACGTATAGCACGTACGTGGTTACAAAGATGTAACAGGTTTACCAAAGAGTAAAAGTTTGTTGTAGTATTTTTTTTGAGTGCAGGTACTGATGATGATGGTGCTTCTGCAAGTGACGCAATATGGTTGCGCTTTCTTGCTGCGTGCAACAGAGTACTTTACCGATGCACGCTGTGTGATGTGCGATAACGTGCTCTCCTGGTGCAGCTGGCGCCGTGCGCTTTGCTTGGCTCTAGTGCACATATCGCTAGTGCCGTTGGTGCTTAAGTGTGTGCCTCAGCTCTGTAGGCAACGAACGACTGTGCCGTGAGTTTGCCGGTGCAGCTGACTGCTTTGTTTACTTTGTGTGTTATCGTTGGCAATGTATGACGTGTTTGTGAGTGTCATGTCATACAAACACTTACACACACACACATACACACACATACACATACACACACACACACACACACACACACACACACACACACACACACACACACTGTACATTTCTTTTTCTATGTTTTCTGTGCTGTGTGATGTTGTCGCACAGTTGCCTTTTTCTATCCTTTTTGCATTGCGTGACGTGGTTAGTGAGTACCGTGTCACACAGTTGCTGATTTCTTTTGTTTCATTGATGTTTTATTTTGCATTGTGTGATGTAGCGTGGTTAGTGAGTACCGTGTCACACAGTTGCTGATTTCTTTTGTTTCATTGATGTTTTATTTTGCATTGTGTGATGTAGCGTGGTTGGTGAGTACCATGTCACACAGTTGCTGATTTCTTTTGTTTCATTGATGTTTTATTTTGCATTGTGTGGTGTAACGTGGTTGGTGAGTACCGTGTCACACAGTTGCTGTTTTCTTTTGTGTCATTGCTGTTTTATTTTGCATTGTGTGATGTAATGTGGTTGGTGAGTACCATGTCACACAGTTGCTGTTTTCTTCATGTCCTTGCTGTTTTCTTTTGCATTGCGTGATGTGGTTGGTGAGTACCGTGTCACACAGTTGCCGGTTTCTATGCTGGAAGTGCTAATGTTTGTTTAGAAAAGGAGTTCGGTTAACAACACTGTGTTTGTATAGCAGATTCGTGCGAACCTCGCTGGCACCCTGATGTGCACCGTACTAGCGCCCTTGTGTGCGTCCACTGGTGCATCCGGTACCCTGGTGTTGGTGTTCTGGTGTACGCCTCACCGGTGCATCTGGTGCTCTGGTGTTGGCGCCCTGGTATGCGCCTCCAGTGCATCTGGTGCTCTGGTATTTGCGCCCTGGTATCGCCTCACCTGTGCATCTGGCACTCTGGTGTGCGCCTCACCGGTGCTTCTGGTACTGATAGCACCTTGGTGTGCGCCCTGCTGGTGCCAATGGTGCCTTGATGAGTGCCGTGCTGCTGCTGCTGGTGTTGCCTTTGTGCCTTGATGCGCAACATGCTGATGGTGCCTTGATGCGCGCCATACTGCTGGTGCCTTGATGCGCGCCATACTGCTGGTGCCTTGATGCGCGCCATACTGCTGGTGCCTTGATGCGCGCCATACTGCTGGTGTCTTGATGCGCGCCATACTGCTGGTGCCTTGATGCGCGCCATACTGCTGGTGCCTTGATGCACACTATGCTGCTGGTGCCTTCGCGCCTTGATGCGCGCTATGCTGCGCGCCATACTGCTGGTGCCTTGATGCACGCTATGCTGCTGGTGCCTTCGCGCCTTGATGCGCGCTATGCTGCGCGCCATACTGCTGGCGCTAATGGTGCCTGATGTGCGCCCTGGTGGTGCTAATGGTGCCTGGTTTGCGCCCTGCTGGCGTTGATGGTGCCTTGGTGTGCGCCTGCTGGCGCTGATGGTGTCTTGATGTGCGCCCTGCTGGCGCTGATGGCCCTGAATTGCGCCTCGGTGGCGCTGACGGTGCTTTATGCACGCCTTGGTGCTGCAGTTGTTTTTGTGAAGAGCCACGTGCGCGGGCCTTTGGCCGCTACCTAGGGCGTGTGCGTTAGTCCTTGAGGGAGGTTTATCGTCATGTGCCACGTGCGCGGGTGTTGGCCGCTACCTATGGCGTGTGCAGTTGTTTTGTTGAGGAGCCACGTGCGCTGGCATTTGGCCGCAACCTACGGCGTGTGCATTATTTCTTTTTGTTTTGTTTTGCTAATTATAGCGTTGAAATCTCATCACTTAACTTCATTTTTTCTTGAGAATTTAGAACTTATTTAGTTCTTTTTTTTAACTTGTTCTGATGACAATTTCTCAGTGTTCATCTCAACTGTTTGAGTGCACGCTTACAGTTGTGATGCTAAACTGTTAATTGTTTTAAGACATTCCACCACATCTTTGGCTCCACATTTTTGTAAATATTTTGCAAATGCTATTACGAATGTTGTCTTTCAGATTGTGATGATCTGCCCATCCAGGATCAAGCGGTCGAGGACGACTCGCCGTCAGGAGAGGCCGTTTTATAAATATCCAGCCAAGGGGGCGGGGCTTAGTGGCGCGTCTTGATGACGTAGCATGACCTGATGGTGGTGTGTGCGCTCAACCGGAACGGCGCGCAGCGGGCGCCTGCGGCGAGGGCTGAGAAGCGCTCCTCACTTTTCCACTGGCATTCGGACGTGTTGAACGTATTAGGGTTCCGTATACGTATTTTGCGTTATTGTTACCTTGTTAAGTTTACTTTTGTTCTCTTGTCGTTGTATTGTTTAGTTTGTGATAATTAAAGGTTTTATGAAGTTCAGCTAGTCGATTGTTTCTCTTTAAAAATTAGTTCCAAGGCTAGTTTTATAACAGTATATAAATAACGTTGATTAGGTTATCAATGATAATTTTCCTCATTTTTTTTTCATCATTTCTACATGCATTTTGGGGTCTTATTTAATAATTCCTTGATATTTTAAAATAAAATATATTTATATACTAACGAAAAATATTTCTATTGTTTCCCTTGTATTATTACTATTACAAGACGAAGCATATTTCTGGGAGAATTCAAAGTGTGGGCAGATTTTTAGCCTATTTGGGGCAGATTCTGCAATGTACAGATGGTCACACTGTCACAGCCTTCCCTGCTTTTGTTTCACAGCGTGGACATAGATGCAGAGAGTCTGTTTATGGTCATAAATCACAGAATTGTTTTTTCTCTAATCTGTGGCATAAATCTTCAGAACCACAGACATGGTAGTGATAATTATTCACACCGCGACAAAAGTCTGGTCTGTGATTTGCAGCCATGTCTCCTCAACGCCATCTTACGGATTTTAAAGAACTAATTTTTTTTTTAATTTAGGTGACTGAAAACCTCCTATTAGACGGAGTAAAAACTGACATTACGAGTGCTGCCACTTTTTCATGTCAAATAAATAGTTGTGGGTAAAAAGATACAATGAGGCTTTTTATTTAAAAAAAAACACTAGTTCCGCTTCTTTTCTAGATGGCGCTGTAAGTACATAGTTTAAACCTTTCAAACCACAGCTTAGTTTAAACATAAGAAAATACTTAGACTACCTACAAAGAAATGTCAAATTCAGTTGAGTGGACCACGAGTACATTGTCTGTAGTATCTCCGAAGTAATATGTGGTGCATTATTCTTAAGTAAATTGCAGTACAGCAGAACTGCGAGACAGATAAACGTTAATATTATGATCCAAAATTAAGCCGAGCTATCGAGCAACGAAAATAGAACAAACGAAACAGTTTAGAGTTGTCAGTCAGTATCGTGACACATTTCCTATAACCTGTGGTCTATGCTTGAAACAGTGACAGTGACAGATTTTGGTAAAACCACAACTGGCGCCATCTATTGGGTCATACATAAAACACCATTTCTTTTTTTTTAATAAAACTCCTCATTCACTGATTTATTTCAGTTTAGTGATCTATTCCATTCTGAACACATCTTAAAAATCGTGATTCCTGATTGATTTTGATTTATATTAATTAGCGGCCTGTGAAAAAATGTAATACACTTAAAAAAAATTGCAAAATTGACGAAATAAAACAAGTTATCACTTTTATAAATTAATATTTTATTCAATATCGGAAGAATCATCTTCACTATCCAGTACCAAACCAAAAAGGTGTCGGCGATAGAATTTAAAACTAAAAAAGTGGCATTTTTTGTAGTGGCAAATTATATTTGAACTGTAGGAGCTGCATTAGACATCACTGTGATTTAGAAGTTGGCAGCATTATTTTCACAAGTGACATTTCGATCTGTCTGTTTACTCCGTCTAATTCACAGATTAGAGAAAAAAAACAATTGACTATATTATATAAAACGGTGGGTAGGTGGAGTTTTGGCGGGAACCCGGAAAAGCTCATGGCGTGTCATTGTATTATTTTTCAAAACTTGTTCTTTTTCCAGTGTTAATGTTTAAAAATGGTGGCTTTTTACGCATTAAGTGCTGAATTACGAGTATGAGTGTGGGCAAGTGATATAATGTAGACAAACCTGGTTTTTCGTGTTGCTTCCAAAATTCCATAGAAGCCTCTAGTAAAGTTGCCACCACTTTACTAGGGCTTGACTTAGACTGGATTATGACTACCTGACTTAGACTGGACTATGACTACCCTGACTGACTGTGACTAAGACTTGACTTTACGTGAAATATTCCATAATACGATGAAAAATTACAATACTTTACACTGGCTAAATACACTACGTGTGGAGCCAAAATATAAGAAGAAAAAATATAATTCACTGATTTATTTCAGTTTAGTGATCTATTCCATTCTGAACATATCTTAAAAATCGTGATTCCTGATTGATTTTGATTTATATTAATTAGCGGCCTGTGAAAAAATGTAATACACTTAAATAAAAATTGCAAAATTAACGAAATAAAACAAGTTATCACTTTTATAAATTAATATTTTATTCAATATCGGAAGAATCATCTTCACTATCCAGTATCAAACCAAAAAGGTGTCGGCGATAGGATTTAAAACTAAAAAAGTGGCATTTTTTATAGTGGCAAATTATATTTGAACTGTAGGAGCTGAATTAGACATCACTGTGATTTAGAAGTTGGCAGCATTATTTTCACAAGTGACATTTCGATCTGTCAGTTTACTCCATCTAATTCACAGATTAGAGAAAAAAAACAATTGACTATATATAAAACGGTGGGTAGGTGGAGTTTTGGCGGGAACCTGGAAAAGGTCATGTCGTGTCATTGTATTATTTTTGAAAACTTGTGCTTTTTCCAGTGTTAATGTTTTGTTGGCATTTTACGCATTAAGTGCTGAATTACGAGCATGAGTGTGGGCAAGTGATAATATATAATGTGGTGTAACGTGGCTTTTCCGCGTTGCTTCCAAAAATCCATCTAGAAGCTTCTAGTAGGTATAGTTGCCGCTTGTTTACTAGGGCGTGACTAAATATTTGATCCAGACTGTGACTATGATTATAAAGACTTAATACTTATTTTACGTGAAATATTCTGTGATTCTATAACATGGTGAATATTACAATCACAGACTACTATACGCTAAATTACAATTCTTGACACTGGCCAAATAAACTATGCGTGGAGCCAAAATATAAGAAAAAAAAACAGTGGGTTGAGTTGACTAAGGCACATAGCACAGATCCTATCACAGATATCTACTATACTAGTATCTACTATACTAGTCAAAGACAGATAGGACAGCTCTATATGATCGACAATTAGTTCCCGTGTCTCCACGAAACGCTGGTGTCGCCATAGTGATGTACCTAGCTCCATATTCAAATATCGATATCGATACCATAGTGACGCGCCACGCCAAAAAAATATCGACATGGAAGTTACATAGGAAGTTATTATTATTATTTTAACCTATTACATTTTAATACTACAGGAAGATGAAGCACCCGCTAATAAGGATTAAATGAAACAAATGAGACTGAAATAGCTTTAATTTATTTTTATTTCTTAGCCTAAGCTTTGTATTTTTACTGCCATTTTTAGGCCATTTTTTGGGTTGAAACCATTTTTATTTTAATTATTTATTTTTGCTATTCAAATTGAGTTTACTCACCAGATAAGCTCAAGGGAATCCCGTGCAACACTTCATTTGCAATGAACAAGGATATCCATGCAGAAGACGGTTACCCATCCCATCAAATTGGGGGTATATCAAAGTGATTTTGGCGAACACGTTTGTTCACTAAGACAGGCCACTGAGCTCAGTATTTGTAGGAATCAGACAACCATGATTCTCGTAATTTATCGTCCCTTGGGATACTTAACAGGCGATGAGTTTTATTAGTTGCAAGCTTCAACATGACATTTTCGCGTCGCCATAGTGTTGATCAATAACCATAGTCACTGCCCATGCTCAACTGATTAAAATAATTGGTATATAATTTGAAGTTAGAGCGATGGTAGCAGAGCAGTAACATGTGCACTTCGCAATCTTACGGCACCAGGTTCGATCCTCGGCCTTGCACCGATGATTTATCTAGTAAGTTATGTGCAGTTTTCGATGCCATCCGTGCCTCCGAGAGCCGTCGGTCCCGGTTGTCATAAGACCATCTATGGCAATCGTTACGGGTAGTCAGACGCCTGATAGAATCTGATACCAGGTCTAACCATCCTTGTTACTGGTTCCTTATGGGTTGTGAGATCAGATGGCAGTCGCTCAGGGCCAGATCTTGTATAAGGGCAATTTGAGCTTCAGCCCAGCGCGCCGTGGAGATAAAGGGCCCCCAGCCCCCACTGAAGTTTAACGGGTCTTATCTAGATTTACTTATAAATGTGCGAAACCTGAAACTATCAGGATTAACGAAAAACAAGAACAGCTGAGAATTAGGCAAACTCACGGTCCGATCCTGTAGTCGCTCGTGTAATTCTGATAGCTTGCCGCTACAGATTAGACTGGGAGCTTGGGAGCCGACCCCAATAACAAATGCGAAATGGGAAAAAGGCAAAGAAGATGATGATAATGATATATTAATTTGAAATTATACACAAAAAGCCAGAAAAACTACGAATTATACCGATTAATTAGGTTGTGTTATGTACATAATTTCCATGACAACAACACAATTGACTTTTGACATTATAGAAGTCACTTGATGCAAAGAAAATGTCGGAATGCGTGTGACACGAGCGTTTCGTGGAGACATCGGTACTAAAGCTGACCCGGGCCGGATCCTATGATCTGTGGGCTAAGGCATTTCGGGGAGGGCTTGAACCCCCAAAACCCCCCTGCCTACGGTCATGGGTACTACAAGTTGTACTGCCTACAAGTCCTACAACCTACACATGATTTCAGGTCTATGCTTAATGCTTAGGTATACCTAGAATCGTAATCACAGAATGCAGCTAATATAGGCGGGCTTTATATATAATCAATGGTAGTTACTTACTTACCTATCTAAATAGTATCATAAGAGAACGGGGGAGTGTTCCATGATAGTACCTGTATAACACAACCTTAATGCGCATGTTTTAAAGTTGCGCATGCGGAAAACTTCTGAGGGTTCTGCTTTTAGTACAAGGTTTAGAAATCAGCATGGGTTGACGCAGTGCCGTAAATATGAGGGGTGGAAGTTCGGAACGTTTGGTTGTGCGGCCTTCTCGTCGCAGAGGAGACACGCGTGCAAAGCTTACACGTTACATTACCATTCTTCTAGCTACATTACTTGGTGGTGGTGGATCAGCGCTCCTTTTCCTCGTGCCTCTTTATGCTGATCCGGCCTTGAGTGCTTTGGCTGCAGATTTCGATCCAGTTCCAGCTGAATGTGTGACTGAAAAGCGCGACGACCGACTTGGATTGGATAACTGTACATGGGCTTCATGCAGGGAAGGCTGTACTAGTGACGCATATAAATGCACGCAACTACACGTAAAATACAAAGCGTACTCAGAAGCATGGCGTCCAGCCGTCTTGTTTGTCAATATCAAAGGATGTGGATATCCCCCCGCTGTTGATTGTGAAAATTTCACTACAAGTTTCGGATATGTCGGGGCGAGGTATCCGTGTTTTTGGTCAAGAGCGGATACCAAAGTCGTCATTCCTCGCTGGTCCCGAGGGGAACAAGTCGCAACGGTAACTAGAACATTGGCGTTGCCTCTGTTTCTGTCCGGATGTGCTGGGATTGGTTTATGTGCCTTGCACTGCGAGTGTAGGCCTCGTAGGCGCAGACGTCCGCCACGTCGTCCACCTCGCCTACCAACACTGTCTCCGGATGGAACATCAGTTTACAGACTACCATAACTTGTACCTACCCTACATTCATAGTAGGTACGTTCAAAATAAACATTCATGTTGTCAGGAATTATATTTTAATAAATGTATCCATTTTCTAATAGCACAAAATCAAAATATTTATTTTAATAATTAAAGTATTCATTATTAGGGTAGGTACGTACGTAAATAACCGATCTAATATTTTAAAATACCATGAAATGACTGTAAATATTGTGTGTAAATACACTAAGCTACCCTGAATTATATGTCTTTCATTGAAACCATAACTATTTTAGGACTAGGTGACATAAATATAGATTAAACTACTTGAATATTCTAGTATCTGTGAATTCAGCGATTACATTAATGCCCATCTGCACTAAAGTTTGACAACTCTTAAGTTCGCACTTATCTCTCGGGACGTACGGTCTACTCAAATGCGTTGCAGTAGGTACCTATATCATAGCCGCAAAGCCGCGGGAAAACCGTTGCATGTAGGAGGCAAGCATTATAATCTTTGGCAGCCGCTTCGTGGCGCTCTATAGGTATTATCACAGATTATATAATATACTAAGGCCCGATTTCACCAAACTAGAATAAATTTTATTCCAGGTATAACTTTCCCAGAACAACGGAGTTACGCGAATATAGCCCTTATACCACCAATTTTGTGAAGGAATAAGACTTATTCCTTGGATACAATCAAAATGGCGTCTTTTTTGTGTAATTTCATTTGTCAATTAGCTGTATCCAAGAGTAACGAATAGCCGTATACTTGGAATAAACTTTGGTGAAATCGGGCTTTATACAGATACCTCATCCCATAGAAAGGAATAATTCGGGCTATTTTACGAATTATTTTATTTCGGCATAACGCAAAATTAGCGAACGACATCTATTGCGTATTGGCGAGGTATTGGGCCAAACGAATACACTAGCCACTAACTAGTAACGCTCACGACACGATCACTAGATTTTTTTACATACGGGCTATTTTTTCTTTTTTCCTGATGAGACTTCATGGTATTATGTTCAGCAGTGGACGATTTCAGGCTGATGATACCCATAAACGAAAAAACAACGCTTCCACCACAGAATCCACCCTATACTTAATATTTACAGTAGCTTACCTACCTATAGCACAATAGGGCGCATTCTATGTGTAGCACACACATATTGCATTTTCCAGCGCGGAACGGAACTCCAAACGGATTTCAATGATGTGTGAAGCGTGTTTACATAATTATAAAAACGAATCAGAAAAACCAGATTGTATTTATGACATGTTTTATCTTATTCGCACCAAAATTGCTCCAGTAAAATGCTCACTGTTCGATATGTATCATGATCATGACATTTGGCTCGACGGGTTGTACAAATACTTTTGTATAAGTAGTCAATTGTTTTTTCTCTATATATATATGTATACTTACTGGGGTACTAAGAAACTTCAATAGTATACTCTATGGAACTAAATCAAAATGCTATAAAGTTACGATCAGGCGCACAGAATAAGTAAACAATAGTAGAACCGTAGCTATAGGGGTTAGGAACCCCGGGGACATGCTTCTATCCTTTTCAGCTTGACACTAATTCCTGGGAAGGCCCCTGCTGTATCCTTCAATGCTAACCTTCGACCGTTCTAGAACTATAATACCCTTTTAAGACTTACTAGTCTCTACATCAAGATTAAAAGTTAGTGCTTTTAGAATTTGGAAAAAAATGAAATATTACAGGTGTAAAAGAAAATATTTATTCAAGGTTTATAATGCGCTTAACTTTCGTTACAAGTACCTACAGAACAATTTTCAGTCGAATAATGCCGCTTTATTATAGCCGCTTGGTTTTATCCTTCAGTCTTCATCAGTTTTATACATTGTAAAGACTAGTAGATAAGCTACAGATAAGCATGGAGTTGAACAAAATAAAAAAAAAGTTTCATCCCTACTTTTCTATAAGGTTGTCTGGATTGAGAGGCGCGCCGCAGTTACAATTTTTCCGCAGTACATTTTTTTCCTAAAACAATTATCGTAAAATATCGGTATAATACCTAATAAATAAAGTGTGCTACACTTTAGTCGCTTCCCATCAGGTGAGATTATGAAACTAGTCATTGATAAAAAAAAACTGGGTGCTTTCACCCGTGGTTCACCTTTACCACAGATTATATAATACCTAGTACCTTTAGTAAAATCTAGTATAGTATTATATTATCTGTGGTAAAATACAAGAAATCATTCATCTCTAAGCAATCTAAAATATTTTATCTTGTATTAAGTACTTATTTTTCTAGTCTATACAAGTACAAACAAATTACCAGGAAATATTCTTTGGACTTTCGACATTTCCAGAAATCAACGTTTAAGCATCAGACAATTAATAATAAATAGGTACTAACTCAACAAACACGTAGCAACATTCAAATCATACAATTTAACACCATAATGACTATTATAGTTTAAACACAAAGTATTAAGGAAAAAACAGTTGGTACTTTTTTTTTTCTTATATTTTGGCTCCACACATAGTGTATTTAGCCAGTGTCAAGTTTTGTAATTTTTCATCGTATTATGGAAATTTTCACTTAAAGTCAAGTCATAGTCACAGTCAGAGTAGTCATAGTCTAGTCTAAGTCATAATCCAGTCTAAGGCATGCCCTAGTAAAATGGTGGCAACTTTACTAGAGGCTTCTATGGTATTTTGGAAGCAACACGAAAAACCACGTTTCACTACATTATATCACTTGCCCACACTCATGCTCGTAATTCAGCACTTAATGCGTAAAACACCACCAATTTTAAACATTAACACTGGAAAAAGCATTTTGTAAAATAATACAATGCACCGACGTGAACTTTTCCGCGTTCCCGCCAAAACTCAGTTGGTACTTATGTACACATGTATATGCGATACTAATATAATGGTAACTTTTTCGTGAAACACTCAATGCAATTTTTTTGATGTGGTAAAGTCACAGAGTAGATATATAGTACAAGTAAAGTGTAATGAAATACCATTACGGAACAGAACATGTACGCAAAACATTATCGACCTTGAAAAATCAACTGGTGTGTTTACAAATAATAATATCGAATATAATTTATTAAAAAACATTGCCCATAAGGGTTGGTAGTAAAAATACTTATAAACAATTACCCCCTAGTTCATAAAGATTCTATTACTCGTAACTTCACAATCAGACACCGACCCCGCCGGCGAAGTCGACGTGCGTTAACTAGAACGGTCGCGACTTTCCATAGGGTCCACTCTTCCAGTGGACGTAGCCTTCTCGATCCTCTTATCCCGGCAACGGCCCAAGCCGAGGCTCGCACCCCAGGGGTGCCCTTGTGCTAGTTGCCTCCAACTTTTGACGGTTGGGCGCCTTAAGCGCCTGCCCTCCCGCCCGGTGACGCTGTAAAGGTCGGTAGAGACCAACAGCATTAGCCCGTTCAAAAAAAAAAAATTACTCGTAAATTCCCTGCTATAAATTAAAGACTATCACGCGTGTAAGCGAGACAAACAAATCGTATTGGTGATACATAACAAAATTCTTTACTCGCGAGTCTTGTCTATTTTTGATACTCCCATAATTTACCGAGAAACGATTACTTTGTACATTCTTTTTTGGATTCGTCTGTCTACTTACTCTAGAAGCGTAATAAAAAAATCAACAATTTAGCTTAGTAGTCAACATTTATGAATAAGAGGGTAGGCTTAAGAGTTTTGAAAATGATCTTGCTACATCTTGACAATTCCAACATGTACATAATCAAAACTAGAAATGAAAATGGAACGGAATCTCTGTATTCATATAAAAACAATTAATATGTAACATGAGCAGTGGTACTAAGATTCAATTCCATGTTCTAATGACCTCGCCTTATAAGTTAGCTTGGTAAAGTTTAGTTTTTTGACATGAGTTTGAAACAACGGGTATTTCCATAAAGCCAATTGCAAACATGCATAGATTTACTAAGTAATATCAGTAATATACCATGTTATATTTTCGACATTCTTTATGGTTAGAATCTACCACAGTAATTCTTGACGCCATAAGTCATGAAATAGAATATGGATTAAAAGTTTTGTAAAATATAGCTAGAACGCACTACACATGAAAATTTATCTTATAGAATTTTAGTTAATTATTATAAGTCGAGGCCATTGATTTTAATTTAATATAGATACAAACAAACAATAAATAAAACAATTAAAAAAACAAACAATTATTTCACAACCACACTCCGTTTAGAATGGAACAATATATATCCGAGTTTAAAATACAAACAGCCTGTAATACTTTATTTTCTATTTAATTTTATCTTCATATTTGTAAAAACGCTCTATTTTTTTGCTATAAAATGATCTGCACGTTCTTACGACAAATGTCACGCGTGAAAGCGAGCGTGACAAAACTTTTTTGTGTAAAAGTTTAGCTTATCAAGCGTTTAATAAGGGGGTTAATATATTATTTTGCCTAAGGGTTGAGTCACACCAGCTAGCACGGAATAGCTCTTTCCCATGTTTTATTCTTTTCTATCGCTCAGGATTGCCACTTTTCCCTCTCGCTCACGGAATCTACTATCCAAAGTGATAGAAAAGGATAGTGTACGAAAAAATACGATTCTGTGTTGACAGATGGATGTGGTTCAACTCTGATGATGTGTTTTATTTTTATCAAGTGTTCTGAACATATAATTATCTTAAAAGCAGTAGATTAAAGAAGATTAGTGTGAAAAATAGAATATAGTTCAGTTTTCAGTATATTAACATCGACAGTATTTAGAAGTGTTCAGAGCGCTAAACAAAAATACCAAATGTGTTTACAATGGCATAGCTAAAGCTATTTGTTTTTAATATAAAAATATACAAAATCGAAGCGAGCGTCAGGTTATCGTATATCAGCGTCACTGCATTTAATGCAAGCCTAACTTCGTATTCATTTAAAGTACAAAAATATCTATGCAATTGGTCTATCAGAAACGTGATCGTACAACTATGCCAACGTCACTGTCCACCAAACGTCTAATTCTAAAACTGAGACTAACGTTGATAAATGAATGTAAATCTCAGATTGAAGTTACAATATGCTAGTGTCCTGCTATTTTTACTTGCATAAACTAAAATGGATCAAGGGACATAGTGGCTCCAGAGGTAATGATGCGGCTGATGAACTGGCAAAGAGAGGCTCGGGAATGCGCCCGGACCCGATAGGACCGGAGCCGATGATCCCTATACCTTTCAGCCAAATCAGATCCTGGATACGCTCTAAGACACGGGAACTACATCAAGACAGCTGGGCAAGTATTAAGGACTGCAGGCAGTCGAAGGAGGCGTTTCCGGTTTTGAACTGGAGATACTCCAGAAAACTCCTGAACCTTAAACGGGACAAATTACGACGTGTCGTCGGAATTGTCACCGGTCACTGCCCCCTTAATAAACACCTGTTTACAATAGGTGTCACAGACAGTCCACTGTGCAGAGGATGCCTGGGGGCAGAGGAAACTGCCGCGCATCTGCTGATGGAATGCAGTAGCGTGGCCTTGCAGCGAGCGGCCTTCCTCGGAGCGCCAAGTACCAAGTAGCATACATTAATAATAATCCCTAAAAAATAAACAGTCGTGAAAACAACAATTAAATATCCCAAAAAATGACAAAGTAACAAGCATTTTAAAATACAGGAATAGAAAGAGACAGCTCAAACATGCAGTGACGTCACTCTTGCTCCTTCATAGTACCTCATTACTAAGCTGTGGTAGCTTTACATACAGTCTCTTTGGCATGTGACTTCACAACGCGCGTTTTCATAGTAACTGTGGGGAATCTCACAGGGGACAAGCGATGCCCCCTCCAGAAACTTTAAAAGCTTTTTACCTACTCCTTGTTATATTTACTGATTTTACTTATTTTTTTCAATTATTGCATTCATTTTTAAGCTACTTTATGAAAATAATATTTACTTGTTAATTTTTAATAGCAGAACTCTAGCCTATTGTTTTGTAGGCTTAAAGCACACGTGTAGACTATTCTAACACTTAGGTGCCGAGTAGCAAAAACAAAGAAGTTTTAGTCTTTTAACTCTTTTAGTTTTTGATTCCAGTAACCAATTAGCGATTTAAATAAACTAGGTCTTTCTCAGATTACCGTTAGACATTTGGAGACAACTTAGTCATACCGACAACTACGTTAGTGTGAATAAAGCCTTACTCCCTTACACCCTTACAGTCACAAATAATCACCTTCACAACATTTTCTACACGGCAATATGAAAATTGCTTTCAGTACCCCACTTTGTGTGTTTTAATAAAATCAATATACATTTCCAATCTGGAGGAATGAAAAATGTTGGTTTTAACGAAATGTTGTGTTGGTGTTGGTTTATTGATTATTAATAATTATGCTAAGTGATGAAGCCAATTTCACGATTATTCGAAACGACAACTTTTTTTGGTGTTTATTTCGAGATTTAAGTGACGGACACAAAACTATTAGTGTTATTCAATTCTATTTATATTAGATAGATAGAACTAGGATAAGCATAAGATTATAAATACGATTCTGTGTTGACAGATTATCAATCAATCAATCAAACGATTTGATTGATTTAATGATAATTTTTTGGAACGTTTGGTAAACCGGTTTTATTGTAAAATACTAAAAAGACAATTTAAAAAAAAAACAAAACAAAAAACTGAACTGATTAAAAATACTGTAAGGGTACAAACTTAACCTTTTTTGGGAATCAGGAAGGAGAAAATTTACAAAGCCCTATTGCAAAATCAGCATCTTATAAATATCTTTTGTGAAATTGGCCTCCAATTTGTTGCTAACTGTAATAACGAATGTACAATCGAGAAGTTCATAAGAAACATTAACATTAATATAGTTATAAATCTTCGTAGTTTATTCACACAGCCATGTAAGCCCTGACTCATTTTGATATACTTAAAGCTCCATGCAAGAACCGATATCAAATATACTATGTAAAAAAATGGAACATTACCAATGATTATATTAAGCATCCAATTATTGACCTTCTTCTTCTTAGTGCTCGTTTACTATCAGTCTGTGCAACTATCGGCTGGCAAACAATGCCATAAGCATTTAAAAAAACGGTAATACATTAATTTTACTGGAGCCTTAAATATCACACTTCTCAATTGTTTATATTGCTAAAAAATCTATGCTAATATAATTTAATTTGACCACAGTGAATATAGGAACAGTGTATTCATAAAGATCCTTAAACTTGTGAGTTTATGTACCCGTACAAGTTTTCTGTGGGTGGGTTAGCTATGTAAAGTGTCTGCTGTAGGCTCTGAATTAAAACCGTTAATAAATCAACGCAATTGTACGTAAAAATTCATTTTGTTTAAATCTGTATATTGGCTAGTGCAAAAAAAAATATCTGTCATCATTTTTCCAATAAACGATATATTAAAATATTTATCGAAGTATCTATTTAGAATTGAAATCATTCGTTGGTGGTATATGTAACAGCGATTTGCGAATAAATTAATATCGATATATTTCTATCGATTATTTTTCAAAATAAACTGTTTAAAAAAAAACAATATAAAATGTAACTTTTAAATTTAAAAATGGTAATTTTAGTCTACTTGTATTTTCGTCAATAAAAAAAAAACATAGTGAGATGAGATACTACTTCACATCGACTGTGAATACCAACAGAAAGGAGGTAATCAATATAGCGCGTTTTTTACACACTGTTCCTAATTAACCGTATCTTGATTTAAGCGTATAAACATGTTAACATTTTACAATGCTGTTAAATAATGTTTAACATTATATTTATAGGAATATACGTCATAACTACCTAACCTATTGTATGCCGCAATCATTTGTCTATACTGGTGGATAGTTCATATCACAATGACAACATATTGTTGTTGGGGAGTTGATGTTTACTGAGATATACTCATAATAAGTACTAGCACATATTAAAATTTCAAACTAGAAATATTATGGTCTGTGCAAAAGTGTATAGAACATTGAGTTCGATCACTGCTTGAGAATAATTGCAGCTGTTATTTTCGTTTCACTTTCTAGGTTTGACATATCCATTATTCTTGTAATCAAAGAATATTATGAAGAGTTTAAAAAAAAAGTTTCTAGCTGTGGTAGTGTTTCCATCATCTTGATTATAAGGAAAAATACATCTATGTCCAACTTTTAATATTGTCACATAATATTAAAAACACATTAAAACTCCCCTACGGGTGTCCATTTGTAGAGATGATATATAAAAAAGCTACCAAACTAGCAACCCCCCAATCACCCTATCCAAATAAAATCCACAAATATAGACCTAACTAAAGACTAGATAATAATCAAAGTACAACTTGAGACATCTGTGAAGTGAGGCGATACCGTTTCCTTTCTAACTCGGAGTTACTTTCCAAGCCTCGCTTGACACCCATGCTTGTGGATGGTACGGAGTCCAAGCTAGCATCGATCAGTCTACGGGACTTACAATACCTGTAATCAGCTGCTGTGTTCACCCGTTGCATTGTCATGTCCACTGCAGTTGGCAGATAGTACTCCTGCGTTGCGGTTGGTACATTTGTTTCACTCAAGTCCAGCACAGAGTAGTTTCCATCTGGTCTCCGTTCGGTTACGGGAAGCTGACGGTAGGAAGTGTCCACGAGATGAGTCCTAGACGAAGAGCTGCAAGTGCTGGATGCTGGGGAGACATGGTAGCTGGGTGATGCGGTAGGAGTCAGGTTCGGAGAAGTCCGAGCGCTGCTGTAACCTTGGTCCACTTCCGTTTCCGTTTCACGTGATTTCAGCATGTTCATCATCCTGTAAAATTAAGTGTAGTTCTAATTTTTGTATAGAATGGTAATTTTTCATGTAAGATATAAGAGTTTTCAGAGTTTTCGCTTCGTTGGTATAACCATGGTGGGATATCGACCGTGAAGGGACATCTACCGTTGCTCGTTTTGAGCTTCTTTTCGGCCTTTTTATCATCATAAAATCGTATTTATTTCATTAGCACGAACCTGTGTTTCAAATAAGAATAGACGAATCGTGGTTATACCTTTGTACAAAAAAAAAATAAAGACAACGCAAATATGTGCCTGCGATAGTTCGAGTATCGATAATAAAACCGCGCTATTAAGAAAAGCTGACAACATTCTGACGAAAACAAGAAAATATTACCTATTATTATTAGTATTGGCTTTAGACATTTTTCTTTATTGACATTAGTCGTGAAAATCACAGAAACGTAAGGTATTATTAGATCTTCTTGGCACGTGTAGTAGATACTACCGATCGGCGAGCCATGCGGGCCGGGCGGGCCATGCGGGCCGGGCGGGCCATGCGGGCCGGGCGGGCCATGCGGGCCGGGCGGGCCATGCGGGCCGGGCGGGCAGCCAGCCCCCGCGACACTGCACTAGTACGTACCGCTGCAGCAGGCGCGCGAGCGGCGCCACGTCCCTGGGAGCGCGGCGCACGCGGGAGGCGAGCCACGCGGGCCGGGCGGGCAGCCAGCCCCCGCGACACTGCACTAGTACGTACCGCTGCAGCAGGCGCGCGAGCGGCGCCACGTCCCTGGGAGCGCGGCGCACGCGGGAGGCGAGCCACGCGGGCCAGGCGGGCAGCCCGAGCGCCGCGCGCGCACACGCCACGCATGCGCACCCCACCTCCACGCTCTCCACCGCCTTCAGGCGCACGTCTGCCGGGAAACATAACGATTTACATTCATTTGTTATGTTAGAACATCTTTACGGCTGTGAATTGCCCACGAGCGCAGGCGCATTGTGTACTAAGTACGAAAGCGCTCTACTAACCGCTGAACCGAATCTTGCGAATGTGTCGCGATGCGATACAATGGTGTGTAGTGTACGGATATAGCGTGGTCAAATGCAAAGTTCATTCGCGAGGGTCAATTCAGACAGAGCAGCAAAATGCTCGAGCACTTTTTAAGTGCTATTGGAATATCAACCTTAATCCACAAAACTGAAAATAGTATGCAACATCAAAATAGGTAAGAGTTTAATGTTGCATAATATTTTCAGCTTTGTCTAAATGAAATAAGGTTGATATTCCAATAGCACTTAAGAAGTGCTTGAGCATTTTGCTGCTCTGTCTGAATTGACCAGGGAAGCAGAGAGGCTAACGCAGAATTACAGCCACCATTACATTTTTACGCCAGCAAATATCCAGAGAATGGGCAGCAGCATTCTCCTTGCATGGCCTGCACCATGACGACAGCCAAGCATGGTGATATTGGCAAAATTGGCACATGTCAAATGTCCCTATTGGAGGAAGCCTGTTTTTTTTTTCTATCCGGGTTCCTGGTTCAGCCCGCGGGTATCGTCACTTTTTATAGAGAAATATCCAGTCCTCCCCCCCAGCTTTATTAATCCAACATCTTTCACTAATTTTTTTTAGTATTTCCTTGGTCAAATTTATCTGTGTTGATTAAGGTTTAATAAGTTTTTCATATCAGGTGTAGCAGTGCCCGCAAAAAGGCTGATGTAGTGATGTGATTACATATTACTAAACTTCGTGCCTCCAGCAACCATTTGATAGGGAGAGGCGAGATCATCAAGATGAAGAACGAAACACGCAAATCTAAAGAAATGGATGATTTTATACATTAATGAGTAAGTGCAACTTGTAAGGATAATATTCATCACAATCGCAAACGAGACGGCTGGTTAACATGATCAAAGGCGATAAATACCGATGCAAATAACCACCAACCATAAAGTGCACAACTTTATTATATCAGCTATAAATATACCATTTCAACCGACATAGATCACATAAAACCTTTATTTGGACTAAATAAAAAAGGAAACTCACCCGACAGAGTCAAGTCTAAGAATGCTTCAAGCAGTTTAGCTCCATCCCTCTTGAACCGCCTCACAAACTTAGGATGCCTGGTGGTGAGATCAACATCTGTGACCACATACTGTGCCAGTAATGCTGCGAACGTCACAGGGGTTGGGACCAGCAGCCTCCAGCGAACATGTTGCCCCACCATCCATTCCAGCTGCCTGAATGTCTTCCCGCACAGCTGGACTCCACTGATTTTGGATAGGGTCTTGAGGGTGGGAGCTCGGCTGAATTTCTCTTCACTCTTTGCTGTGTATAAAACAGACATTTATATTTCATTTTTCATTGAAGGTGGAAAAATTAGGAAGTGTACAAAAAGATGGAAGAAAAAACCTCATTGTAGTAATGTTAGGCCACCCATACACATTCAATTTTATTGATCAATCTTTGTGATTGATCAGTTTTATTGATTGTATAGGGTTAGTATTGGTCAATGTTTTTCGGTTTACAGTATGGAGTAAACATTGACGGAAGAGGTCTCGTCAATTTTATTGATCAATAAAACTGTATGTGTATGGGGGGCCTTATATTGTTTCCATCTTCATCATCAGCCTGAAATAGGTTCACTGCTGAACATAGGCCTCCCCCATAAAACACTTCTTAGGATGTTTATCATAGCATTTGCCATAATCACCACATTTGGCAGGCGGCTTGGTGATTGCAGAAGATATGAATGTACCAAGGAGAATGCTGCTGTCCATTCCCTGGATAAAAAATTCAGGCACCTTTTTGCCATAAATCCTTACAATCAATTTTAATTGTCTGTAAGAGTATTTGTTGTGCTCCATTATCTACCCATTTTTAGGTTTTAGGTTAACTCAAATTTTATTTATTTATTTATTTATTTATTTAATAGCACACAAAACAGAATGCAATCTGTACAGCTACAAATATTAAGAAAATTATTATTATTGTTCTAAATTACATTCCAAAACTATGTATGCCTAATTGCATTATAATTTATTGATTATACAAAAATACGCTAGAGAGTTAGTTATACATTATTATAGATATAAATAATAGATAATAATTTTAGTAATTAATACAATGGTATCATTATTAAGCCTTAGCTACAACTTCAAAGAAATTATCGATTTCAAAATATTTAATTTAGGTACTAACGTTTTGTGAACAAAACGTTAAACACTGATAACATACACATTTTAAATTACTTAATTAATAAATTAATATTTCGTGAAATCATCAAATTAACATAAAAAAAATTTAATGAAATGTGTAGACAAAAATTGAATGTTGTAAGCTGTAGCTTAACAGTTGTCTTAAATACATCAAGCAGCAGCGGCATGGTACAAAATGTCTCTTTCTTATTTATTCTGTGGCAGTACTGCAGTAGTCAGTATTGGCAGTACCTATTTGAGATAAAAAGTTATTGAACAAATTCTTTTTCTTGTAAAAAGAATAAGAGTTACCTGCTAAGCTTAGACAAGCCAAGGCGACATGTGTCAGTCGATCCGCTCTCAGCCTGTGAGCATCCATAAACAAGTCCAAATGAGCAACAGCTGAATGCAGGGTTGCCAGGGTCAAGCCTAGCTTCTTGGTGACGTCACGCAGCTGCTGGACCAGGGTGCCTCGGAACTCCAACTGGGACAGTAAATAATTATTAGTTTATGTAATTATTACCATACAGATTCACCTGTAATCCGTAACTAACCCATTTTCCATTATAGTCATCAGCTCAATATGTACCCACTACTGAGATATGGATCTTATCACACAAGGAGAGAGTGAGAGCGAAGTAATCCACCACACTAGTGTGCAAGTGTGGCTTGTCACCAAATTATGAATTTTGTGGTTCTTGAACATGCTCATCCTTGGACAAATGTTTTTTTTTGTCAGTAAGATGTCACATTACAAAGTTCTTTAAAATTACAATCTAGCCTATAAATGGCTAATAAGTAATATGAATTCAACCTAAACAGCTAAGTAGAGTAATTCTAAGAATGTGTCCATAATGTCTTAATGTCTCTATTAAGGAGAAGACACAATGTTGGTGAGGGCCCTAATCAAGAATGTGTCAGTTTGCTGGTTAGATCCAGGCTACCGCTAATCTACACCTTACAAATATAATTTTTTTAAATCTAAATAATTATACAGTTTAAGATTTTGCCAAAATCAGCCCCTACACTCCTTTGAGCATTTTTGCTATTACCCAAATATTGCAAACATTGCAATATTTAAATACTGCTGTGGATGGGATAATCCAACATTTTTGCAAGTACTTTAAGAAAAAATCACATACTTAGTTATAGTTTGTGTAATAAATAAATGATTATGATTGTAATAATATTAACATAGTTCTGTACATAGATGATACAAATGGATTCCCCAGTTTATGACTAATAGATAGTAAAACATAAACAAATTCAATCAAGATGAAATGGTGTGCAATGCACCTACATTGTACAAGTGCAGTAACAATTTTGATATATTTCATCATCAAATTGAGGAAACAAACACAAAAAGGAATGAAGGGGCATTCTATAACCATCCTTATCTCATTGAAATAAGGTGTATACAGGGAATGATGGGGTCATACACTTATTATGATGCAATAACTTTTGCCACCTATGAAAGAGACTTTCATTCTCTGATCTTTTAACCATTTTTTAGTTTGGGGCTTTATAATTTTCAAAAGAAATAACATCAAAATCTGTTCAGCCATTTAGTCACGAAACGTAACAGATGTGACAGTTACTTTGGAATTTATAATTAGTAGTTATTAATTACATTTTTATAATAATGGCATTGACACAATTAGATATGTATATACTTAAGTATGCACAGATTTTTATCAATGCTAAATACACATGTGTTTCAGGAAGTTTTATTGTCTGCATGACATGGTTATTAGAGTTTGCATGTTGCAGACAGATAAATCAAATGTTTGCTTTTTAGAACCTTGGACTAGTACTGCTGGCTAATTATGACATTAAATGCACAGTTCTGATTACAACTAGAGGTAACTCATGTGGTGACTGTGGTATGAAGGTTTTTTTTATGTAAATGAATGATGTGACAAGCTAGTTGTTTGCCTGATGTTAAGCATCACGGCTGCACAAACCTGCTGCTCACTTGTGGTTTAGTAAGCCCTTAAATAAATGTTGTCTTTCAATGTACTTGCTGATAATTTTAATGTACTAACACTATGGGTGAACAACCTGAAATAAAAGTTTATTTATTTTATTTATAACAGTTTTACTAAACTGTGAGATCAGATCATAAAGTCTGATTTGCCCAGTAATTTCACTAGTTAAAAGCTCTTCAAACCAGAACACAGTAGTGCTTGCACACTACTGCTTGGTGGCAGAATTACTGGCAAAACAGTGGTACCACAGATTATATAATATACTAATACAGATACCTCATCCCATAGAAAGGAATAACTCGGGCTATTTTACGAATTATTTTATTTCTGCATAACGCAAGATTAGCAAGCAACATCTATTGCGTATTGGCGAGGTATTGGGTCAAACAAATACACTGGACACTTAACTAGTAACACTCACGACACAATCACCAGATTTTTTTCACATTCGGGCTATTTTTCATTTGTTGCTGATGAGACCCCGTGGTGGTACCTACCTAGACAAACTTTTCAGAAATGTCCTACCAACAAAAGAAAAGAAACAAAAGATTTCATACCTGTGGTGACTGAAGGTGTATTGTTGGCTTTTCAGCTTCCTGCTCCAGTAGCGACTGCCATATCTCCTCACGGTATTCACAGTAGTAATCATCATCATCTGTCAGTGCCTGAAATGAATAAATTAATTAAGCTTTTTTTCCTTTTTATGTAATTAAGTAATCTACACAAACATAACATGGTACATTTACACAATGTTTACAAATACTGCACAGAAATTACATACAATGGTGTAACAAAAACTTGCACTGTACTTTTAAGGCAATTTTAGTGTCCAAATGATTTATGTGGCCTATTTGGATTATTATGACTAGTTAAACTATTATAACTAAATTACTAAACATTGTAGTAGAAATAGGATAGAATAATCGCTTACATGATTTTCCAATATTTTAGTGTCGGACATTTCGACTTTCGGTACGTTTTCTCTAGACGTGTGGCTCCTTACACTCGACAAGTTCAGCTTAGATATGTTCAAAGATTCCATTACTTTAAATTATTGCGGCAAGGAAAAATTTACAATGAAAATTTACACGTCGACCGACCAACAGTGACGTACACCACGTGGAAACAAGTGTCAAAGTTAGAAGCCGAATACTGCGACAAAATCACTGATATCACAATACTTCAATTATTGAATCGTTAGCATTCTTTGTCTTCTTTAATTAAAACACGATTGCACAAGGGATTATAGCGTTTGAAATAGAGATTTTCAAAATTTTATCACATGACACAGCTGGCCCAACAGCAGCAGCTCGGCATTTTATTTTTCACTGACACAGACACTGACAGACTGATAGTGACAGCGTAGGGTAAGGAAGGGCTTTGAATATGTACGAGTAGAACCGTAGTATATGACGTCATTCGTGGACAACAAGGAGAGCGCTATACATTCGGTACTAAGCAAAAAAAAGACGAACGTAATATCTTTGGTCCTTGTCACCGTTACCGGGTTTTTTTATTTGGCTTCGTTTGATCTAAGCCAAACAGGTTAACAATTTTTTGAAATTGTTGTTTTTTTGTGAAATAATCCTATTTAAATGGTGATCTACGCAATAAATATTTGAGAAATAATGTGTGTGCAGTGGGTGGTTGCAGCATTTTAAGCAACAGAAGTCGCACTGAGGCGTAAATATGAAGGAATAACATTTCACAAGTAAGTAGCCATTATTTAGTCTATTTTCCCTTTTTAAAAGTGTTTATTGTGAAAAATATTAATACAGCGTTACATTTCATGTAATAACAAGTCCTCAGCTAAACAGAAAAACAGCAAAATGATTAATTAATGGATAAAATAACCATACCTAACCAAAAAATTTCATTGTCAAGGCACTGCCAGTTTATGATTTTTAATTTCCCATAAAACCAGCTAGGTACCATGTTGATTTGCAAATGTTTATAAGTCGGAAAAAATCCTTTTGTAGGTATATTAGCTAATTATTTGCTTGATGTAACTTAGTAAAATATATCATTTTATATTTAAGGTCAGGTGGGGTAAGTGAAACATACTTGCACATCTATCCACTTTGTGAATTCTGTTAGGACGCTAATTTTTTTTACACATAGAAAGCCTAAATCTGACATGGCAAATGACGGCAATAAATACTTTTCAAGAAAATAATTTTTCAAAACTCAATTTGCGTTAATGAAACAAAACACACACACACACCCCCCCACACACACACACCCCCACACACACATCACTTCAAAAATGGTTCACGGTTTTGACAGAAACGTTCCGATTCAATATTCTGACGGTAGGTTGACATTGGCGTTTGACTATTTTGCAGTTGACTATATTGACAGTTTTGTTTTTATTATCTGTTACCCGCAGTCATTATATTAGGTACCTACTTATATAATAATAGCTGCCAGGTATCACTTTATTAGCGCAGAATCTCCATCTCTTTCTTTGGGTGTCGTATAAGAGCAGACTAAGGGACTATCCAGAGAATGGGCAGTAGCATTCTTTTTGGTATTATTATCCCATCCATTATAATCTTCTGCGATGACAAGCTACTTGCTAAGCGAGGTGATTATGGCAAACCTCCCTATAATTAGCGTCTAAAATGGCGTTTTATGGGCATGCCTGTGTTCAGCACTGGACGTTTTCCAGCTGTTGATGTGAAATACGTGATTTTCTCCCATGGGACATTTCAATGACAATGATTTTTAATGTAGTAGGTATTTGGTTGATTTTATTACCTGTGTCGTCTGTGACTGCAAATACTAACCCCACATTACGCGCCGTTTCATGCATTACTTTCGTGTAAAAATGTACATAAACACTATTAAATTGCTTCATGGCATCAGCCGACATGTGTTTTGTAAACTTAAAGATAGCTGATTTCTTTTTATTTTATGACCTAGCAGAAAGATTGTGTGACGCATGTGCTAGAGCATTGAAACCATTTCGCCACTAGCATAGAGCTAAACTGCGTGATTTATTGATTACGATAGGGTTTCACTTAGGTACTCCTTTGTTTGACTTACCCCACCTGACCTTACATTTTAGTTTTTACAATAAACAAGCAGTAAACAGTAGTAAAACATAAATTCTAGGTATCGAGGTAAATTACTCTATAGATAGAGCTAACGAAATCGCCCATTTTCTACCCAAAATTTTGGGAGACGTTCTTATTCAGGCAGCACCTCGTGTGGGAGCAAGAAACAACTAGGCGGCCACGCGAAATAGATTTCTACTAGTGGGAATTCTGTGGGTAAGGGGGTAGACCTCAGACCAAGGAAGTATAGCTCAATGGGGTAGACCTTTGAATATCTACGAGTAGAACCGTAGTATATGACGTCATTCGTGGACAACAAGGAGAGCGCTATACATTCGGTACTAAGCAAAAAAAAGACGAACGTAATATCTTTGGTCCTTGTCACCGTTACCGGGTTTTTTTATTTGGCTTCGTTTGATCTAAGCCAAACCGGTTAACAATTTTTTGAAATTGTTGTTTTTTGTGAAATAATCCTATTTATATGGTGATCTAGGCAATAAATATTTGAGAAATAATGTGTGTGCAGTGGGTGGTTGCAGCATTTTAAGCAACAGAAGTCGCACTGAGGCGTAAATATGAAGGAATAACATTTCACAAGTAAGTAGCCATTATTTAGTCTATTTTCCCTTTTTAAAAGTGTTTATTGTGAAAAATATTAATACAGCGTTACATTTCATGTAATAACAAGTCCTCAGCTAAACAGAAAAACAGCAAAATGATTAATTAATGGATAAAATAACCATACCTAACCAAAAAATTTCATTGTCAAGGCACTGCCAGTTTATGATTTTTAATTTCCCATAAAACCAGCTAGGTACCATGTTGATTTGCAAATGTTTATAAGTCGGAAAAAATCCTTTTGTAGGTATATTAGCTAATTATTTGCTTGATGTAACTTAGTAAAATATATCATTTTATATTTAAGGTCAGGTGGGGTAAGTGAAACATACTTGCACATCTATTCACTTTGTGAATTCTGCTAGGACGCTAATTTTTTTTACACATAGAAAGCCTAAATCTGAAATGGCAAATGACGTCAATAAATACGTTTCAAGAAAATAATTTTTGAAAGTTCAATTATTGTGAATGAAACATCACTTCAAAAATGGTTCACGGTTTAGACTAAAAGCATTGTTTTAGTCTATACTCTAAGGGGTAGACACTCCAAAATGACACTTTCACACGACTGTGAGTCAATCAAACTTTGACTTTGACTTTGGTTCATGGCAGAATCTGTTGGCAGAATAGAAGGTTTTCTGACAACCAAAATAAAAATAGAGTACTTTATTTCAAAACTTAAATAACATATAATAATAAGTATACTAAACTAAACTATACCTAAAAACTTTAAAACTAAGATATAAAACTAAAAATAACAATCTAAAGGAATCTTGAACTATCTATAGACCGACAAACCGGAAAGGTCTATAGATAGTTCAAGCAATCCGTGGAATCTGGCTACGTTCCCATAATGCTGACAGCATTACCCCGCTGTATAGCGAGGCTGATCCTTTGACCAAAGTAGACGCCAGCATTATGGTCACGTGCCGACTCAACTAAACGCCCCGCTAAATCATTATAGATTTCTATGGCACCCGGTCCCCATGGCCCCATCGTCTCTACGCCAAACGGCACAAATATAAAACCTCTGTCAAGGCTAGAATACTTGCGCCGCTTGGCGAATTCCGCAGCCGCAGCAGCGCCGCCGGCCTGGTGTGATGTGTCCGGAAGATGGGAATTAAAATTAGTTCTTTAAAATCCATTACATGGCGTTGACGAGACATGGCCGCGAATCACAGACCTAAACTTGTTTCGTAGCGTGAATAATTATCACTACCATGTCTGTGGTTCTGAAGATTTATGTCACAGATTAGAGAAAAAAAACAATACTGTGATTTATGCATAGACCATAAACAGCTACTCTCTGCATCTGTTGTCCACGCTGTGAAGCAAAAGCAGGGAAGGCTGTGACAGTGTGACAATCTGTACATTGCAGTCTGCCCTAAATAGGCTAATAATCTACCCACACTTTGAATTCTTCCAGAAATATGCCTCGTCTTGTATTAGTAATAATATAAGGGAAATAATAGAAACATTTTTATTAGCATTTACTTATGTTTATTTTAAAATATCAAGGAATTATTAAATAGGAACCTAAAATTCATGTAGAAATTATGAAAAAAAAGGTGGAAACCACCACTACTTTTACTATGGGACCAACACAAAGCAGAAGCGTGGGGGTGTATGCATTTTGGTTAAACGTGGATTGCAATTTAAGCAGACCACGTTTTGCAATGAATATGCAGTAGATAGGCACTTCGAATGTTGTGCGATAGAGCTGCCATCACAGCATATGTGGGTTATCTGCTTGTATAGAACGCCTGATTCTGACTGTAATATGTTTATTGCCAATCTGGATGCGTTATTGTATAAAGCAATCCATAAGTATAATAAAAAAATTATTTTGACTGGAGACTTTAATATTAATACGCTACAAAGTGGCAATAAAAATACAAAGCAGTTATTAGATCTTATTAAAAACTACAACCTTTATTTACATATCAACGAACCCACGCGTCAACGATCTTGCATTGATCATCTGATAAGTAATGTTGAGTCAGCTTTAGGTGAGATACTGCACCTGGATGTCTCTGACCACAATACAGCCCAACTACTTAATGTTCCAACAGATAATAAGGAAATACCATTAGAAGAGTACTTCACTTATAAAAGAGATTTTGATATAGAAAATGTAAAGAAATTCAAAGAATGTATAACGAGTCTATCATTTAACGAAATATACAATAACTCAAATCTCGATACTGCATTCACGAGCTTTCATGACATCGTAATTATGTTCTACAATTTGTGCTTTCCAAAAATAAAGACAAAAAAGTCTAACAAAACTCGTAAATCTACGTGGATAACTAAAGGCCTTAAAGTAAGTTGTAGAACCAAGCGTTTCTTATGTTATAAATACTACAGTGACAAAGGGAATATAACCAAAATGAGGTATAAAAAATATTCAAAATTGCTACGTAAGTGCATTGATGAATCTGTAAAGAATCGGAACTCTGAAATGATCATAAACTCTAAGAACGTTTGTAAGACATCTTGGAAACTGATTAAAAATGAATCAGAAGCTTTAAAGCGAACGGAGTTTTTGAGTCACATTAATAAAGAAGGGGTTACAATATCAAATCCAACTGACATCGCAGAAACCTTTAATGATCAATATCTCATCAATGTCTCAGGTGTCTCTAAACCTATGAACAACACTTGCAAATCAAGTTTGTGTAGTAGTATATTTTTAAAACCTCTTAGTTGTGATGAAACACACAGACTTATTATATCCCTAAATAACACCAACTCGGAGGGGTATGATGAAATATGTACAAAAGTTCTGAAAGCCTGTTCGTTAGAAATTGCTCCAGTACTGACATATCTTATTAATTTATCATTTGAGGAAGGTTGTTTTCCTAATTCGCTTAAGTGGTGTATAGTCAAGCCCTTGTTTAAAAAAGGGGATAAGTCGAGTTTGGATAACTACAGACCGATAACGTTAATCCCAATTCTATCTAAAATATTTGAATCCGCTATGCACAAACGCCTCATTAGTTTTATAGAAAAACATAATATTTTAAGACAGGAGCAATACGGGTTTCTGAAAGGCAAGTCGACAACACTAGCTTGTTTTGATCTTGTTAGGAACATTTCATATAATTTAGATACTGGTAATCTCGTAACAGTGGTATTCTTTGATATGTCCAAAGCATTTGATTTTGTGTCTCATAAATTACTTTTGGAGAAACTGGACAATTATGGCATTCGGGGCCCTGCACTGCAATGGTTGAAAACTTACCTTGATAACAGGTGTCAAGCAGTAGAGGTATCAAATATTAATGAAACTAAAGAACTCCAAAAGTACAGATCAACATTTCAGGTAAATCATTTTGGGGTGCCACAGGGTAGCGTCTTGGGACCCCTATTGTTTTTATTTTATATTAATGACCTTCCTGAGGTAACAAAAAAATCTTGTATTCTATTTGCTGATGACATATCTTTAATTGTAACTAATAAGAATAAATCTGACATTAATAACTATAATATTGACATAAACAATGCTATAAAATCAATAATTCAATGGCTTAGTGATAATAACCTTCAGGCGAATCTTACCAAAACAAATTTTATTCAATTTAGTATGTATGGTAGGAAACACATGGACCTTGACATTCGTTATGAAAATAATCCAATTACAGAAGTGGATACTACGACGTTCCTGGGCGTTACGATGGACAAGTATTTAAACTGAAAATCGCATGTTGATAAAGTTTGTCAGAAATTAAACAGATTTGTCTATGTACTATACAAACTACGGAAGACATCTTCTCGGCAAACCGTATTAGCAGCGTACTATGGTTATATATCGTCAGTTTTAAGTTACGGTCTCATTCTATGGGGCAATTCTACTGAAGTCCACAGAGCTCTTCTAGCACAAAAAAAATGTGTAAGAGCAATTGGTGGAATTCCACCATGGGTGTCATGCAAACCTGTTTTTCGTGAGTTTCAAATATTGCCCTTGCCTTGTATGTACATTCTGGAAGCAGCAAAGTTTGTAAGATCACACCCAAACTTATTTACAACGGCCAAAGACAAATACACTAGAAACACGAGAAATCCAGATAAAATTGTTTTATCCAAGGTTCCAAAAACTACAATGTTTATGAAAAATAGCTATGCAATGTGTGGTCGCATTTATAATGCCATTCCAACCGACTTAAAAAAGATGCATGGTAACAAATTTAATATGAAACTTAAAATGTGGCTACTGGTAAACTGTTTCTATTCTGTAAACGAATTGATTAAATGAATGCATAATGTTAGCTAATTTTATCTAAGCTTGACATTTTAGTACTTTTATTTCACATGACAGATATTTTTAGGGGTAATGTTTATAATATGTATATGGTTTTGACATTTTTATTAATTTTGACATTGCATAATTTTTATTTTTATTCTAATACTTACATTAATAATAATTACTGTTAAATTCATTCAATTATGTATCTAATTGTTATGTTTACAATATTTGCATGCTGCCGCTGGTGGCAAAATGTATCTGGCACTAATTATGTACCGAAAACCTTATATACCGACATTTAAGCAAATAAATACTTCTTATTCTTATTCTTATTCTTATTCTTAACACTGAAATCAAGAAAAATCTCATTCCAGTTAGTCACATAACATTCCAGATAGTTACTGACCCATGTTTTAATCTAGACAAAAACGAGTCCTATTCAAGAAATATAATTATGTAGGTTGTATTTCTTAGTTAATTTAATGTTTGTTACGCAAAAATTATAGTACCTAATTTATTTTTGTCAAAAATGTATTATCAAAACAACCACCAAACCAAAACCGAGATCTGCATTTGACCTTGATTCAATTAACTAAGCCAGTTTAAAATAAACTTGAATGCTAGTGAAATGGAGACCACATATACTAGGTTGCTTCTAAATCACATGTCTGTTCCATTTCATAAAGCAGCACCAGTCGCCATTGAGCTAATTTATCAGGCAAATGTGAAATCACAGTCTGTGGCAAATTACAAGTGAAATCACTGAGACAAAAAAAAATCATATGATTAAATGACAATGAATGAGACGTTTTATTAAAAAAAAAAGAAATGGTGTTTTATGTATGACCCAATAGATGGCGCCAGTTGTGGTTTCACCAAAATCTGTCACTGTCACTGTTTCAAGCATAGACCACAGGTTATAGGAAATGTGTCACGATACTGACTGCCAACTCTAAACTGTTGCGTTTGTTTTATTTTCGTTGCGTGATAGCTCGGCTTTATTTTGGATCATAATATTCACGTTTATCGGTCTCGTAGTTCTGCTGCACTTCAATTTACTTAAGAAGAATGCACCACAGACTACTTAGGAGATACACAGACAACGTACTCGTGGTCCACTCCATTGAATTTCTAAGCATTTTCTTATGTTTCAACTACTGTGTGGTTTGAAAGGTTAAACGTGGTTTAAACTATTACTTACTGCGCCATTTAGTAAAAGAAGCGGAACTAGATTCATTCTCATTCTTCATTAAAAGTAGCAATCATTTCATTTATAATTGCCCTACTGACAGACAGTGGGCTCTTGTGGTGCTACTTCTTTCGGTCCCCGTTTCCGTCCTAAGTTAATATTCCAGCTCCAGTAAAGTATGTGTAGACAGAAAGCTTTGATAGAATAGCAAGGATTACTGTCCTGTGACAGATTAGAAGTCAAGACTTGAATAATATCGTACAGCTTAGCAAAAAAGAGTAGAAATAGAACTAAATTTTTTATCTTCTGTCAACACTGCCATTTTATTAAAATAACAGTGTTGCCAAAAGACAAAAAATTCATTCGTTTTATTAAAATGACAGTGTTGCCAGAAGACAAATGTAGTTCCGTTTCTACTCTTTTTTGCCAAACTGTAATGTCATTCCCATACATTTTGAGTTATCGTTTGACACCATACTCCAGTGGGGGTCAAGCAAAGATATTATTCTTTTTATTTTTCGATATTTTATTCTAATGTTTAATGTTTTAAATAATATTGTTTATATTTTTATTTTTGTCTTCTTTGTCCATATTTGGGCATGTCAAAAATTGCGACAATTCAAAACCGCCAACATTGCAAAAATTATTCTTCCATACGTCATTTTTTTGGAAGAGTAGCGGCTGATAAAATAATCGAAAAGTAATAAGTAACTCATAGTTTTAGTGTTATTCCATTAGTTTTTAGTTGTTAAACTATACGATAAATATGTCTTATTCCAATAGTAAGTGATAATTTGTTAAATTTTTGTTGAAGCATGATGTCAATGTCCTTCGTTACAATCTTGTTGATAATTCTGATATATTCGCATATTTGGCGGTGTTCAGTGAATTGAGACGGTTCCTGACTGCTTTGTGTATTTGCAGAATATACTTTTGCGGCTTTGCCGAGGACTGCGCGTGGAACACCTTTAGTTCTCGGTGGTGATCCAAAAGGGAAGAACTTCCTGTACACGAATGGAAACTCTGTTATAATTCGAGATATCGAGAATCCGGCTATCGCCGATGTCTACACGGAGCACTCCTGCCAGGTCAACGTTGCTAAATATTCCCCAAGCGGGTTCTACATTGCATCTGGAGGTAGGTATCTGAATCTGGCCTTATCAGAGGGTAATTAACTGTGTGCCAGTGACTCACTATTTGTTGAGATGTAGTGTTTTCATTAGTGAATTTGGTATGTGAATCATCTGACCAGCAAAATGTTAACAATAGGTACATATTATAACAATTGATGAAATGTTTTCGTAAGAAGTATATTTATTTATAATGTGCACGTTATTCCGCCGCCAAGCAGTAGTGTGCAAGCACATATAAATAATTGAGCTTAACTTTTTAGACTGTCATGACTGTCATTTATTTACATAAAAAAAAAAACATAAATAGCGTGTGTTGAATAGCGCGTTCAATCTCGATGGCAGCTGTGAAGTGTGCTGCAAGCTCCCAGCATGCTGCACTCACAGCTATCTACCTGCATACATCAAATTTTTGCTTCTGCATAGCGTTTTACACCAAAATTGATGTAAAACGTTGCGCAGTAGCATTAATTTGAATACCTTCATATAATGTGCACCGTCTTATCACGCTAAAAGAGCCACTGTGCTGCCTAGTTGCGGAAAATAGCCCACTCACCAATTGTGCACCATTAGACAACACGGTTTTGATTAATAAACAGAAAAACAGTAACCCCTCATTTTGCCAAGTCTATTTTGATAGGATCTATAATATAAAAATCAAAATCAAAATCAACAACTAACCTGTCTGGCCAAGTATTGCATCTATCTCTACTAATATTCAAACAGGTTTCAAGGTGGAGTGAAGACTTGTGCCTAATGGCTCGCAGTGGTATAGATGAGAAGAGCCAAGGACAGGCTCAGCGGCATGCTTTGGGAGAAGCCTATGTCCAGCTGGGTGTGCATGGAGGGTAGACAAAATTGTCTTTTCCCGTTTATGTCACTTTCTTCAATCTTCATACTTGCTTACTTGTCAAGTGGAGTAAAACAGAGGAAAGACAACTTTGTCTACTGTCCATGCTAACCCAGCAGCAGTGGACTTATACAGGCAGATGATGATGATCTTGCATCTTATTGTGAAGCCTGATAATTGTATTTGGAGTCCACCAGCATGATAATTGGATTTTGGCATAGGTCCTGTTTCAGATAATATTTGCTAGTGTTTTAGACATATTACTTACTCCATAGCAATAATAATAGTAATTTATCTTAGACTCTAAAACCCATGTAAATGTTGTTTTAACAGTAAATTTATATTTGTCTCTTGTCTTAATTTAATAAAAAATCGCAATATTTAAAACATAGCATAGAAACTCGTAATTCATCTTTTTTTTTTTTTTTTTTTTTTTTTTTTAACGGGCAAATTGCCTTTATTACTCAAGCTAACTACTACAATAATAATAAAGGAATAATAAAAATAAAAAATAATAATAAAAATAAAAAACGACTAGTGTAATCAATGAATGATAGATTATGGAAAATTCAAAGCCAATAAATAAACAATCACATTGTAATGTTTATCTGATTATGTTATCATTATCATGTAGGGTGTGCCTTGTGGTTGAATAAAGTAAAAAAGTAAAAGTAAAAAAAGTAGTAAAAGTAGTAGTTAAAGTATATTAAGCTATTGCTATTCTATAGTATCACACCATCAGCATCAATAGGGAGGAGTTTGGTATAACGCTGCCTTTACAAAATGATGCATAGTTGCAATGTTTTCGTCGTCAATATTTGATGCATAGCTTTAATGTCTAACTTAGCCATTATATGAAAAATACCCTTCACTTCATCTTTTTCTATAATGACAGAGCTAATTTTAGGTAATTTATTTATTTATTTAGTAATTATCATTCTCCTGGTGTTCGTTTTGGCAAAAACACACAGAGACCCGAGTTGAGAGCTCTAATTTGCAAACTCTGTGTACCGTAAGTCTCCAAATTAAATTATATCCCACTAAATACATCCCGTACTTCAATAATGTCAGAACAGATTTTCGATGTTTACCTTTAAAGCAGTTAAAAAATAAAATAAAATTGAATCTGATTTTTATTAAAAAGGCTTTACAAAAGTTTGAATATCTCCTGAGTTTTATATTACATCCACAAAATATTGTTACCAAAATAAAGTTCATCATTTTTCTACTACAAATTGTTTCATAATTTTAAATTAATGCTATTATTTATATATCAATTAATGAAACTAGACACATATTTGGTTAAACGGACAGACGCTGCGAGCTCGGTACCGCGCGCGCGGTACTGAGCTCGCCAAAATGTAAAAGTAACCATAATCACCATGCTTGGCAGGCAGTTTGGTTATCGCAGTAGATTGTAATGCAAACTGAGGAGAATGCTGCCCCCCATTTCTTGGATATTCCCTTAGCTGGCTCTTACGGCACCTAAAGGTTTTCATATGTATGAGTAGCTAGCGTTCATAAGATCTTAGTTTCTCAGCATTGATGTTGTAGAGATATCTAAATTATAGGGACTTATGTTTTTACAGTTTTTGGCACCTATGGAATTCCGAAACCACATTATTATCAAATATCTGTATGTATGCAGTTCATTGCAGTGCAAATCAGGCACAGATCACATGCACAATATGCTAGTGTCCTGCTATTAAAAATTACCAACTTACTGTTATTTTCATATAGTAGGTTAAAAATGAAAGCAATAATTGAAAAAATTAGTAAAATCGGTAAATCAATCATCGCCTGTCCCTTTCTCGCAAAACAGAGCTTCCCCACAGTCACCATGAAAACCCACGTTAGTGACGTAACGTGCCAAGAGATTGTATGTAAAGCTACCACAGCTTAGTAATGAGGTACTTTGAAGGAGAACGAACTGACGTCACCACACGTTTGAACTGTCTCTTTCTATTCCTGTATTTTAAAATGCTTGTAAGTACCTTTGTCATATATGAGACATTTATTTTTGATTTCACTACTGTTTATTTTTTGAGGAATATTATTAACTAGCTGCGCCCTGCGGTTTCACCCGCGGATAAAAAGTAGCCTATGTGTTAATCCAGTACATAACCTATCTATATTCCAAGTTTCATCCAAATCCGTCCATCGGTTTGATCGTGAAGGAGTAACAAACATACACACAAACACACATACACACATACAAACTTTCAGCTTTATAATATTAGTGTGAGTGTGATATTAGTGTGATGTGATTAGTGTGATAGTGTGATGTGATGTGATGTGATTTGTTCAATAAAAAAATAGCACGACACAAGCTTATTAGAGAAATAATTCCATTTCTTTTGTTTGAAAACGAATTATTCAATTTCTGTCAAGCGATAATGAGGATCTGTCTACAGGCTACAGTGACCTTCCCATCAGGTGGGCCATACGCTTGTTTGCACCCTTTATCATGAAGAAGTATTCATGTACAAACTCAATATCGTTAGCTAAGTGATGCAGCCAAGTGCTACTATCTATTCTGTGGCATGCGTGCAGTTGCGTTTTGTAAACTTGTATTCCAATAAAAGCTTTTTTTTTTAAATCAAATTTTAAGGGCTTTATCGCCATTTGCGATCATGCCGCCCTGGTTATCTCAACTAATACTTATACCTAAACTAATATAATCGTAATTTAATAATGTCAATCAGTCTCTCTCTATTAGCTTGTATATATCATTCTTGCTGAGTCCGAGAGAGGCTCAGCAAGAATGATATTACAATCTCCCAGGTGTAGTGGACGAGAACCTTGTTTTTGTTCCGGACACATTCCATAAGAATATGATAGAGATCATCAACTGAATTGCATTCTAGACAATTTGAAGAACTACTTTTTCGCTTTAAAAATGAAAACTTGTTGCATGGAATGTGTCCAGTCCGAAGTCTTAATGCTAAAACTGTGTATTGTCTGTTAAAAACACTGTTGTCTATCCAAGGATAACGCAGGGGTTGTGGTTAAATCGTACGATACCAGATTCCTTTTTCACGTGATCTGAGATCAAAATACTCTTTGAATAAATCATAACATTGATTTTGAATAGTTGGTATATGATTTGTATAATAAGGTAAAGATTCAATGGGTACTCCTTCTGATGCAGCTATCTTTGCCAAACTGTCAGCCTTATCGTTTCCATCTAGACCAATATGGGATGGGATCCACTGAAGGATTATTATTATGTCTTTTTCCTGAAGCTTTATGATAGTGTCTAGAATAGCGTAGGCTATCGGTGTGCCTCGAAAAGTCGAGGTACACCGAGCCAAGTGTTGCAACGAACTCTTGGCGTCTGTAAGTACATTGAAAGCTTGCAAAACATTTGTCATCACTTATTATCACAACACATGGAGATTGTGTAATAGTTCTTAATACCGGCCACATTTATTATGATTTCGTGTGAACGATCGCTGGCGCGCCGCCAGCAGGCGACCGACGCTCCAGAATTAAACCATGTTTCTAGATTTTACAGTTGTTAGGAATAACTATACTGTGACATTTCACTTAAATGATACTACCCTTCTACCGATCGGTAAAGTTAAGCAACGTTCGCTGCGGTCACTACTTTGATGGGTGACCGCTGCAGCAAAAAGTGGTATTTACAACTGAGCGCTACCGTGATTCGGAGGGCACGTTAAGCCGTCGGTCCCGGCTGTTGTCGTAGTCGTTAAGCCAAGTCAGAAGCCTTTAGGCGGCCTAAAAATTCTGATACCAGGGCTGACCTCTTGCCTACACGAGAAGAAGAAGAAGAAGACCCTTCTAACTGGATTGAATTAAACATAGGAGGAGGTCCAGTGCCTTCTATGGACCCACTGGAATATAATATAACATTTTATTTCTGTCTGTCTTAGTAGCTATAAGTACTTCCAACTAAAGGTTGTCTGGAAGAGATCGCTCTAAGCGGTCGCGGACATTGTACGTATCTTTGTGTGTATTTGGTGTGCTATAAAGTATTCTTCTATTCTACTTAGGTTTATAGTACTGTAATACTTGTTAAAAAAATACGTAAAAAATGTAGCGGTCCGCCCCGGCTTCGCACGGGTATAATAGTTTTCGCAGCGATGTAAAGAATATCTATTTTAGGTAACTTTGTACACCTGGGGTCACATTATTGGAGTTTTAGTAAGGATCCCTAATTTTTTTTTAAACTTTAATATAGCCTGTCACCCGGGGATTGTGTAGCTTCCCAACAGTGAAAGAATTTTTCAAATCGGTTCAGTAGTTTCGGAGCCTATTCAATGCAAACAAACAAACAAACAATCAAATTTTCCGCTTTATAATATTGGTGTAGATAAAATTTATAAAATTGTTATTTTTCTATTAATGAATGCCCTTCTTTACAGATATATCAGGTAAAGTTCGCATTTGGGACACTGTAAACAAGGAGCATATCCTCAAGAATGAGTTCCAGCCCATCGGCGGTCCGATCAAGGACATCGCTTGGAGCGCCGACAGCCAGCGCATGGTCGTGGTTGGAGAGGGCAGGGAGAGGTAAATCCATCGCCTCATCATCAACAGCCTGAAGACGTCCGCTGCGGAACATAGGCCTCCCCCACAGAGCACCACTTTGAGCGGCTGCTTGCCTCCTTTATCCATCGGCTCCCCGCGGTTTTACCCAGATCGTCAGTCGACCTAGTGTGCGCTTTGTCTTCCGGTTCGTGGTCGCCACTCGAGATCCTTTCTTCCCGTTGGTTGTCAGTTCTACGAGCGATGTGGCCTGCCCATTATATTCAACATAAAGGGTATTTTTACGTAAGTTTATATTATGTTTGTATGTTTCTAATGTGCCCTTCTGAAATGCAAGGTGTCGTTAGATTCGTTTTAATGTGTAGGGAGTGCCAATAGACATTTTTGATCATAATATTTATGCATCGTTTGTAAAAAAGAAACCACTACCTCTTTTACAGTACTATTCTATGGAAACCACATACCTTATACATATTGCATAGGGCTCCATGATACCTGCGTCCTCATTCCCCATTTTTGAAGATATTAAATTACTTAATGTATTCACGAAAAATGTGGCAAAAATTGGTCTTCAAGATTAAAGTTAGAAATGGTCAACAACATTATCGTGTTAATATAAAAAAAAAAAATGTTTACATACAGAATAACAGGAATATGTAATTTCATACATAAAGTAAAAAAACGTTTGATTCTATTTTTAAATATGAAAAATTGTTTGTTGAACGTTTTTATAATGTTATTCTTTACGGCCGATATTCGTTAGATTTTTCGTAAGTATGTATTTACGATACATTTGGTAATTTTTGAAGATATCAAATGATTGAATGTTCAATCATTTAACATCATCCTCTTTGCTTTTTCCCATTTGTTATTGGGGTCGGCTCCCAATCTAACCTGCAGCGCACAGTGATCGTTCGATTTTCGCTGAGACCAGTTGTGTTACTCGCGACCGCGTGTACCAATAGTGCTAACGCATCACAACAAAGCCGTCTCGTCGCGGCCGACCGCGATGACCCAGTTATTGCGCAAGGCTGATGACTAACGGCAAATTATAGTGTTAAGGCGATGTCACACTTGCCTTAATAATGGATTCGAGTAAATAAAGTGCAACATCTGAATCAGTCAGACTTACTACTGAAACTGAACATCTACTATACAGGCGGTTTCGCGAAGAGCAAGCCGCGCGACAAAAAGTAGAAAGTCTTGTAAGTGACTTGAAAAACCAAATTGAGATTCTTCAAGAACAACTAAAATGTCTTGCGGAGACGAACCTACCGAAACCCGCAACCACCCCAATGGAGGCTTCCTGTTCACGTGCTGAATACAGTACAGATGAGGAAGATCTGGCCCGTGAAACTGAGTGGATACGAACAAAAACTAGGAAGAAAAGAAAATTGAACTCCTCACCCACTCAAGACGAAACGAAAGAAGATGACAAGGATAACAAGCCAAAAACTAAAAAAGTCCACCAGCCACCACCTATCATAGTTGATGGAATAAAAGACTATCAAGGTTTTTACGACTGTCTGATAGACATCCAAGCAGCTGACACTTTCAGTATCAAAATGATGAGTGGGGAATCTCTTAAAGTAAACGCCTTAAGTGACGATTCTTACAGGGCAATTACAAAAGCCCTAACTCATAACAACTGCCTCTGGCACTCCTACGAAAATAAACAAGAAAGGCCAGTGAGAGTGATGATTAAAAAACTGCACCATACATGCCAGCCAGAGAGAATCGTGGAAGATCTAAAACAGAAGGGCTTCAAAATTATAGAAGCAGTGAACAAATTGAGTTGGAAAACTAAGGAGCCACTCGAATATGTTTATGCTCTCTTTTGAAAACGACGAGGATATAAACAAAATTTTTGCCATTAGAACAGTACTGGGATATCAAATAGAGATGCAGTCTATGAGAACCACTAAACTAGTCCCTCAGTGTAAAAGATGCCAGGCTTACGGACACACACAAAAGTACTGCTCCAAAGAACCGAGGTGCGTCAAATGTACAGGCAAACACTGGACTAAGGACTGCGAAAAACCTTCGGGGGAAAAGCCTAAATGCGTCCATTGCGGAGCTCCACATCCAGCTAATTATAGAGGTTGTACTATAGCCAAAGAAATACAGTCAATACGAAACAAGACTTCAAAAAATTCTTCAGTAACACGACAGCAAAACGTGCTTAAGCACTGTGATTCAAACCACAATAAATCAAGTGCAGGATTGCCTACCCGTACAACATCTAAAAATGTATCATACGCTCAAGCAGCTGCAAGAGGTACAGCTAAAGTACCTCTGGTTTCTCACGAAGCTGTAACTAATGATAAGAAGTTAGATAATATATTAAGGCTCATGATGTCGTTTGATGAACGACTAAAAAAGATAGAAAATAGCGCCAAAACAGCTACTACTAAGACGAAAAAATGAATAAAAAACTTAAAATTATGGCTTGGAACTCAAACGGGTTACAAAAACACCAAAATGAATTACAAGTAGTCTTGGATATAGAGAATGTCGATGTGTGTCTTATTTCTGAAACACATTTTACAAAACAATCGCACATTAAATTCAAAGGATACAAAATTTACCATGCACTTCACCCTGACAATACAGCAAGAGGTGGAAGTGCTGTCATAGTCAAAGAAAACTTGCAACACTACGAAGATTTCAAACATGAAGAGAAAGAGATACAAGCTGTAGCGATAAGACTTAAAACAACAAGATATACTCTTACTGTTTCAGCCATATACTGTCCTCCTCGATATGCGCTAAAGAAAGAGCACTATATAAGCTTCCTGAAGCTTCTTGGTAGCAGATTTGTCTTAGGAGGTGATTTTAACGCGAAAAACACGTACTGGGGCTCTAGATTGTCTACAACCAAGGGCAAAGAACTGCTGTCAGCAATCAGAGAGATGAAATGTGACGTTACGTCTACAGGTATGCCTACTTACTGGCCAACAGATCCACATAAACTACCTGACCTAATAGATTTTTTTATTTTTAAGAATATTTCATCTAGTTATATAAAAACAGAGCAGAGCTATGACATGAATTCAGATCACTCCCCAATATATCTGGAAATATGTGAGAATATCTTGTACATAGAAAAACCACTCACACTAGTTAATAAATATACCGACTGGGAAAATTTCAAGACAGACCTAGAAAATCTTATAGATCTCAAAGTTCCGTTGAAATCACCGGAGCACCTGAACACAGAATTGGAAACTCTTATAAATAATATACAACTAGCTGCTTGGAAAAACACTCCGAAAATGAAAGCGGCAACCAAAGGGCACACATACCCCCTACAAATTAAACAGTTGATATATGAAAAGAGAAAACAGCGTAATATATGGCATCAATCCAGGAGCCCTGGAGATAAAAGAAAGTTAAACAACCTAACCAAAAAAATTAAGAGGCAAATTCAAAACTTTAATGATGATTCAAGTAACAAGTATCTTCAGAAGCTAACCAATGACCGAAGTACTGATTACTCTCTATGGAAGGTTACTAAGAACTTAAAACGGCCCATTATCCAAATTCCTCCAATAAAAGGTGAAAATGGAAAATGGGCAGTGAATAACGAACAAAAAGCCAAACGATTCGCTGAGCACTTGGAAAACATATTTCAACCTAATGACAGTGAAGAAGCTATTCATATGGATGAAATGACATTGAAACAAGATGAAGAAGAGATAAAACTTGACACACCGAGAGAAGTCTTGCGCGAGATTAAAATTAATATTAACCCTAGAAAATCTCCTGGATACGACTTAATATCCGGAGAAGTTCTTCACAATCTGCCAAGAAAGGCAATTGTGAAACTTACAACGCTTATTAATGCCACCTTTAGATTGAAGTTCATACCAGATCTATGGAAAGTTGCTGAAGTTATAATGATAGCAAAGCCAGGGAAACCTCTCCACAAAACAACATCATACAGGCCGATCTCCCTGCTGCCCATAATGTCAAAGTTAATGGAAAAGTTGCTACTGAAAAGGCTAAAACCTATAATAGATGGCTTAAACATAATACCTGAACACCAGTTTGGATTCCGAGAAAAGCACTCAACAATAGATCAAGTGCACCGAATTACAAATGTTATTGAAAAATCACTTGAAGATAAAAAAGTTTGTTCTACTGTATTCTTAGATGTGGCGCAAGCTTTTGATAAAGTGTGGCATGACGGCCTTATATACAAACTGAGGACACTTATTCCAAAATCGTTTGCCGATATACTAGAATCTTATATTTCTAAGAGAGTATTTAGAATAAGGCAAGAAGATGCCTACTCAGATCTGAAGGAAATAAAAGCTGGTGTACCACAAGGTAGTGTTCTAGGGCCGGTCCTGTACCTACTATATACCTGTGACATACCAGAGTTAAAAAATAACACCATTGCGACCTTTGCTGATGACACTGCAATAATGGCCTTGGGAAATACCCACAAAGAAGCAGTAGAAAAGGTGCAAATGGCTGTCAATCAAGTTTACGATTGGACTAAGAAATGCAGGATTAAGTTAAACGAATCCAAATCGATTCACATTGACTTCAGTAACAAAATCCATCAGTATTCTCCTATTTATATCAACAACCAACTGATTCCATATGAGAATACGGCCAAGTATCTGGGTATGACTCTTGATGTGAAGCTCCGCTGGAAAGCCCACGTCAAGAAAAAAAAAGAAGAACTCGATTTACGTTATAAAAGAATGTATTGGCTGCTTGGAAGACACTCTACTCTGTCGATACACAACAAAGTATTATTATACAAGCAAGTCCTAATGCCAGTATGGACTTATGGTATACAGCTGTGGGGCTGTACTAAACAGAACAATATATTAACCATTCAGCGGTTCCAAAATAAAGTACTAAGGGAAATTGTGAATGCACCTTGGTATATACGAAACGACGACCTCCATCGGGATCTTAAAATAGAGTTCGTCCACAATATTATTAAAAAGCATGCAGAAAGTCATCAACATAGACTTCACCATCACGTGAATGTTGAGGCAATCCAGCTCCTCGACCACACGAATCTAGTTAGAAGACTAAAAAGAACAAAACCTTTTGAGTTAGTTTAGTTAATGTAGTGTTAAAGTGTATTAATTACGTGATAGTCTAATGTGGTGCAGTGTAAGTGCTACTTGAAAAGAACACAAGAACAATGTGCCTTCACCTTAATAGAGACAATAAGAAACGTGTTATTGGACACATTCTTAATAATATTTATTAGAAGTTTAGGTTAAATTAAAATTACTCATTAGCCAAATCGATGGCTAGATTGTAATATAATTAGAATGCTTAATTTTAATTGGGCACTCTAACAATAGTAAAAAAAAAAAAAAAAAAATCCTCTGCTTTTTCCCATTTGTTATTGGGGTCGGCTCCCAATCTAACCTGCAGCGCGAGCATGGATCTTCGGTTCGACAACTTTATCGAGTCGATAAACCGATTTTATTTATCGATCTTATCGGTAACTTGTAGCATGGATCTAAGATCGGTAATTTTTGTCGACGTCTTTCGAGAGCTTTATTGAGTCGACATCTTATTGATCATTCGTTCTTAATTCTCACAGAGTAACTAGATATCACGGAAAATTCCACAGATTAGGTAAAAAATAGAATTGTGTCATTCATTCACCTGTATTAATAAAAAAAACACCTATATGACTTCAAGGACGGCACGTAGTTCTACAACCAAAGGTAGATGGCGCTGCTGGAGACATGGCTTGTTTTTGTGAGGTGGCTTTGCCCTCTGTCATAGCGCAGTATCACTTTCATTTCATTCAAGTTTTTATTATTTTGAAGTAAAATTCAGAAATATAGCTATATAAATATGTTTTTTTCCGAAGAAATCGGCATTGCTATTCAAATGAAGCCAGCGTTCTGGGCACTTCCCCTTGCACCAAAGATCGTTTTGCTAACACTTAGTATATACCTATTTTTTTTTTTTTTAATATTTATCATAGTTAATTATTCAGTATTATACATTATGTCTACAAGTTTAGTATAAAAACATTCAAAATTTGTGGCAGATTTTGAAGTTTTTATTATTTTAAAGTAAACAGAAATATAGTCACGAAATATTAATCCATTGGCTTCGATATTTGGTGGGAATCATTGTTACCACCCAGATCCGCAGGAGAACTTAAGTGACCGATAAAGCTCTTAGAATTAGCAAGTTGAAATGGCAATGGGCAGACCACATCGCTCGTAGAACTGACAACCGATGGGGTAGAAAGGTCGACCACCCGAAAGGTCTCGAGTGGCGATCATGAACCGGAAGACGCAGCGAAGGCCGGCCTCTGGTAGGTAGGTATCTACTTACCCTAGTCCTTATTCTGGGATTCGTTGAACTCTATGATTAAAGGGTTTATTTTATTTTCTAGCAAATTACAAGCTGGTTTCACCCTCACGCCAAGTAAAGACATGATTAGAAAAAATATGAATGTAAAATCCATGTATGATGAAAAAAAGAGGAATATATATCTAACGTTGAATAATTTTCCTTCTTTTTTTCATAATTTCTACATGAACTTTGGGTTCCTATTTAATAACTGCTTGATATTTTAAAATTAATATAAGTAAACACTAACGAATATTTCTATCATTTCCCGTACATTATTACTATTATAAAAGACGAGGCATATTTCTGGAAGATTTCAAAGTATGGGAATATTTCTAGCCTATTTAGGGCAGACTCTGCAATGTTCTATACATTGCAATGGTCACACTGTCACTCACAGCCTTCCCTGCTTTTGCTTCACAGCGTGGACATAGATATGCAGAGAGTAGCTGTTTATGGTCTATGCATAAATCACAGGATTGTTTTTTTCTAATCTAATCTAACACGGACATGGTAGGTCTGTGATTCACGGCCCTGTCTCCTCAACGCCATCTAACGGATTTTTAAGAACTAATTTTTTTTTATTTGTCTGCCTTATAACCTATTATTCTAATACATTTTTATGAAATATTACAGAGAATTCATTATTTTCATGTGAAATGTTATTGAAGAGGATAGAAATAATATACCTACTGTCCGAAAGGAATAGATTAGGTACCTACCTAATTATTCAGCTGTAAGATATTACAGTAACTGTATTATTATATCAAATACAGGTAGGCAGTGCATAAGTAATAGAAGTAAACACATATGAAACTTGAAAAACCATTTTATTTTATACATTTTATACTTATATTTTAACTATTGCCTACATTTATGATACTCTTTATCTATTACTTACTGTACATTTTGTTTCTTCTCCATCCAAAGGTTGTCAGAGGTTGCTTTTCAGTGATATTTATCCTACTTCCTACTAATATTATAAATGTGCAAGTTTGTGAGGATATATTCATGTATGGGTGTTTACTACTCCTTCATGCAAAAACTACTGTATGGATTTGACCACCAGCAACTGCCCTCCTGTCCCCTGCAGTGCTAAGAAACTTGATGTAACTGCTCATGAGATTTTGTAGAACTGCTTGCGACAAATCCTGTACAAGCTTGCTTACAGTCCTTTGACTCAGTGCGATGTTGTGTTCTTGACCGATGCACTTTTGGTAACTGCCAACGGCGCGGGCGTAAAAGCGTACCGTAAGATCTACAACAATGAATTTCCAAGTATAAGTAAAATAAAATACAATAACTAGAATATAATTTACGCAAATAGGTATCACTTCGGGAAGTACTTACTAATTACTATAACATTCACTGCCAGTCCATTTGATCGGCTCCTTCTTAGATCACTCTGGACACCGTCAATAAGGGCAAGGGCTATTTCTTCAAGAATTCTAAAAATAACCCCAAAAGTGTTCGTTAGGTAGGTCGAAAGAATCATTGGAATTGGAATCTCTTATACGCAGCCTGTTGATTCTTAAGACATCAAGACATCCCGACGCGTTCTCCTTTCGGCTTACAATATTAAAATATAGCCAAAATCCACTTTTAAAATATTACAAATTTGTTATCGACCAACTATGGAAACCCGATAAAAATTCGGTATATTCGATAAAATCGACAAGATTAAACCGATGACAAATGTCAAAAATTAGATCCATGCGTGGTTTTGTCGATGTCGGTCGGCTCAATCGTTAAGATTTATCGAATTTATGTCGACATCGATAAAATACATTCCGTGCTACCGATTACGTTTTATCGAATATTTATGTCAAATTTGACATTCAAATTCGTTAAATATATCGATCGGAAGATCGGTGCTCGCACCGCTGTAACGGCGAGCTACCAGAATTACATGAGTGATTGCCATCTGACCTTGCAACCCATAAGGAACCAGGAACAGGGATGGTTAGATTCGCGCCTGACTACCCGTTACGATTGCCATAGCTCACATTCACAGACGTGCTATTACATTGTTTTTATATTAAATAAATAAATATGTGTGGACATTTCACACAGCGCCATCTAGTCCCAAACTAAGCAAAGCTTGTACTATAGGAACCAGATAACTGATACAATACTTACGATACTTACTTTTTACGTTTGTAAATACATACATAGAATACAATATAACACCCAGACACAGAACAAACATCGATGTTCATCACACAAATGTTTGTCCTGGGTGGGAATCGAACCCACAACCTATAGTTCAGATGGCAGAGCTACTACCAACTGAGCTATCAGGCCAGTCAAAATTATGGACCTCGATAAAGTGCTAGCTTTACTTACCGCGTATATTCACCGCGCGATTGTATTTCTACCCCGATGTTTATACGTATCTCTTGGGCCCGATTTCACCAACGTTTATTCCAAGTATACGGCTATTCCTTACTCCTGGATACAGCTAATTTACAAATGAAATTACACAAAAAAGACGCCATTTTGATTGTATCCAAGGAATAAGTCTTATTCCTTCACAAAATTGGTGTAATAAGGGCTATATTCGCGTAACTCGGTTTTTCTCGGAAAGTTATACCTGGAATAAAATTTATTCTAGTTTGGTGAAATCGGGCCTTAGTAATTTGTGGTTTATACTACCCTATACTATGATTGCTACGCAATACGTGACCGCCTGATAATGACAGAGGATAGCGCTTTCGTCTTCAGTTCCTCAAACCCCTTTCCGTGCCAGATTCGGTCACGTGTTCATGGCGGAGACCGGCACGTCAGTTGGCGAGATCAGCGGACAGTCGAAGCCGATCAACTCCGTGGACTTCCGCCCAACCCGCCCGTTCCGCATCGTTACCGCCTCTGAGGATAACACACTCGCTGTATTCGAAGGACCACCCTTCAAGTTCAAGTGCACTAAGCAAGTAAGCAACTTTAATCATAATACTATTGTGAACTAGCTGCGCCCCGCGGTTTTACACGTGTTTGCTCTGCTGAAGACATCACAATTTTCTGAATAAAATGTTTCATTTGAGCACGGAAAATCATGTATTATGGTAGACTTGCTATATTTGACATTGTAATTTTTTATGCTTAGAACAATAATTTAAATTGGGATAATTCTTAAGTATTTCTCAATAGATGGCGCTGCCAACCCCGTAAGTTGGTTGTAAAAGGTGAAGGATAAATTCGGACATGAGACCACTTGTCACGGTAGATTAAATAAAGCATGTCCCGGCTTTAGGGACGGATGGATGCGAGTTCAAGTCCCGCTCGTGATTCAAATTTTTCCTTTACAAATTAATCTGTAGATTACGCTGAGCAGGCGATACTGCTATAGAAATCATAAATAATAATTTAAATTGATTTTAAGCATTCTGTTTTGACTCGATAAGTACTAAAATTAGACTACTTATTTGAAGTAAAATACACTCGTGTAACTGTGCCGAATTATCGGGCACTCAGAAGTGATTCCAATCACGTACACGGTAAAGATCTCGTAAGGATTATTTAAAACGTAGTGAACAACCGTGAAAGCTTATAACAGTCATCATCAGCCTGAAGACGTCCAGTGCTGAACATAGGCCTCCCCCATAGTGCCACTTTGAGCGGCTGCTTGCCTCTTGTATCCATTGGGTCCTCGCGGTTTTCACCAGATCGTCGGTCCACCTAGTGGGAGGCCTACGCTGCGTATTCCGGTTCGTGGTCCCACTCGAGAATCTTTCTTCCCCATCGGTTATCAGTTCTACGAGCGATGTGGCCTGCCCACTGCCATTTCTACTTGCTAATCCTAAGAGCTATAATAGGCCCAATTTTGAAGGCTTTAGTTGACAGTCTTTAACTTACTAAAAATGTACCCGTCTCTTACATTACCGTCTATTAGACAAGGACAGCAACAGTTTTAGGAGTTTTAGATCTGTCAACTAAAGCCTTTAAAATTGGCCCCATTGGTCACTTTAATTCTCCTGCAGATCTCCTCATTTCGAATCTTATCTCGCAGGGAAACACCGAGCATAGCTTTCTCCATAGCTCGTTGCGCGACTTTGAGCTTACTAATGAGACCAATAGGATCATTTAAGTTTGAGTTTCGCTTGGCAGGAGCACACTCGTTTCGCTCAAGCGGTGCGCTACAGTCCGGACGGCAGCCTGTTCGCGTCGGCCGGCTTCGACGGGAAGATATTCCTGTTCGACGGAGCTACCTCTGAGTTGAAGGGAGAGGTAAGTACACTTGTTTATCTTTCAGTATATTTCGTGTTGCTATAAAATGTTATGTTCTGTGATGACTTGAATAATTTTCTTTATTATTAATTGTCAAGAAAATACCAAAGAAATCTTAAATGAAATGAATGTGGGATTTGTGAATGTATCTGAACGAGTTTGAATGGCACTGGTTTGTTTTATGTGAGTAAGTATCCGAACGATTGAATGAATGAGAGGAAGGAAAGAAAAGGAGTGAGAGGATTTTAGATCGGCCGTTGCATAGCGTCGTTTTTTTTGAGATATTTAATTTTTGTTTTCACGATCGTTTATTATTTGAGGAGTAGTATTAATTAATGCAATAAAAAAATAGCAGAACACTAGCCTATTATAAGACTGGAAATGTCCGTACACTGCAAGCAAGATACTACATACAATAATTATTATAATTAGTGGAACCAAAGACAATAAAACTGGCAGACTATAAACTGCAGCATTTTTACATCTGCTTTGATCAGTTTTCCAGACTAAATCAGATGTAAATATGTTGCAACATAATCTGTCAATTTTTACTGTCTTTGGTTCAATTAGTTATAATTATTATGCATCCAAACATTCCAGATAGGGTCTCCGGCTCACAAGGGTGGTGTGTACAGCATATCCTGGTCTCCGGATGGCAAGCAGCTGTTGTCTTGCTCCGGAGACAAGACCTGTGCCATCTGGGATGTGGAGTCCAGGGAACGGAAGACTCTTTTCAATATGGGCAATGCTGTTGAGAATCAACAGGTGAGATAGCTTGAGGAAATGATGAACTCTGTTCACAAGAGGTAAAGTCATAGCTATAAGGTATTTTTTGCGATTTTACTGATCACAATTAGAGTTCTAAAAGGATTATAAGCATCATAGACTATCTCTGCGGTATCATCCGCATTTTTCCCATAGATTGATCCCTTGTTGATTTTGATTTGTGATGTTTATTAAGGCTTAAAATTTTCTAAATTGACACTGAGTAAATAATCCGGGTTAGTCTGGGTCCCCAGAAAAAATCATTATATCTCTGTAACTAAGACTGCTAGCATAATGGAATAAATACTGATTTATAAGCTACATTGCAGTATTAAAATAATTTTTTTAAAAGTGGGTTTTTACTAATATAGCATGCAACAAGAAAGTGTAATTTTTAGACCAAAACAAAAGAAATAAAGTACTTTTGATACAGAAATGTAATTTTTAAGCATTTTAGTAATTAATAGTATTATTAGGAATAAATATAGGCTTCAAAAGATTATTTATTCCATTATGTAGTATTCCGGAGATATTATTAGGTTTTTGCTACCGACATGTATTCTTTTCTCGCGAGTGTATTTGTAGTAAAAAGTGTTAAGTAACCTTCCCCCATTCAGGTGTCCTGTCTCTGGCAAGGCAAGCATCTCATATCCGTATCGTTATCGGGTGTCATCAACTACCTGGACGTCGACAACCCCGACAAGCCTCGCCAAGTGCTGATGGGCCACAACAAGCCGATAACTTGCCTCGCACCCCTGCCATCTCGGGCCGTCTACACCGCTAGCCACGACGGAACTGTCACTCATTGGGACTGCGAGACAGGTTGGTAGATTCATCATCATCATCCTCGTCGTCAGCATCATCAACATTATTATCATCATCGTGATTATGCCATGTTCTGATGGGCCACAACAAGCCGATATAAACTTGCCTCGCGCTCCCGCCATCTCGCGCCGTTCACACCGCTAGCCACGATGACACTATCACTATTGGACCTTGAGGTAGATTGGTAGATTCATCATCATTATCATCATCATCATCATCATTATTATTATCATCATCATTGGCATCTTATTCACCATGTTTCGCCTTTACATCTAGACTCTTAGATGACTAGAGTGCATTGTCTGTGCCGAATCTTTTTACGCACGAGTAGCAGCATATCGATATTATTTAATGCTATCATAATCATTCTTAGTGAATTTCAGTTTGTTTTTACTCATTGTGTAACATAGTTAGCATGTTGGTGTAAGTACACTGTTCGCTTATTATCTATTTATGAATAAATAAATACATCATATTCATTGTCGTCCGTTTAATCAGCATCATCATCGTCGTTAGCGTTATTATGATCGTCGTCATAATGGCAAGTACTGATGAAACACAATAACTTGATCTGTATTGCACCCCTTTCACTTCACACCGCTAACAGTTAACACTGATAGACGCGACGGGACTGTGTTTTTTAAATGTATATCATCATCATCATCATCATTATAATATCCGTCGTCATTATTATCATCATCATAAAAAGTGCTATTAAAATGTTATGATCGATGTTACACCCCTGCCCACATTACATACACGACGGGATGACCCTATCGGACAGGTTGGTGGATTCATCATCATCATCATCATCATCATCATCATCATCATTATTATGATTATTTTATTTTAAAAAGCTAGTATAGTCTAAAATAAGAATATTTTATAAAATACCGTCCTCAGGTGAAAGCCGTCACGTGACCGGCCAAGGCCACGGTAACCAAGTGAACGGCATGCGAGCGGGGAAGGATGGCTCGCTGCTTACCATTGGCATAGACGATACTCTGAGGAAAGCTGTGCCACAGGCTGAAGGTATGTCTAGTAACTGATACTTCCCTCCTTAGTCTTTAGTCTCTAGTCCTTAGTTTCTAATCTATAACTGTCATCATCATCAGCTTGAAGATGTCCACTACTGAACATAGGCCTCCCCCGCTGAGCGCCACTTTGAGCGGCTGCTCGCATCCTGCATCCATCGGCTCCCCGCGGTTCAAACCAGATCGTCGGTCCACATAATGGGAGGCCTACGCTGCGTCTTCCGGTTCGTGGTCGCCACTCGAGAACTTTTCTTCCCCATCGGTTGCCTGCTTTACAGTGATGTTATATCTATTTCGTCGACACGAAATATAAATAATGTAGATTATATTAATATTGTAATACTACAAAGTAATCATCCCCACTCACACACAACACATAATACGCTCACCCCTACACTTCACACTTCACAATCACTCATTCGCTAGAGAGGTGAACATCATTTATAACATGTATATGTAATGAGGAAGTTCTGTTATTGACCTTTTTTTGTAATTTAACTTACGTATAACGTAATGTTTACTAGGTGGTAGGACTTTTCTGCAAAGTTCGTCTAGGCAGGTTTTTTTTTTTATGCTACTGAATGACGTGACGAGCTAGTGGTTCACCTGATGTTAAGCAACACGGCCGCCCATAACAGTTGCAGTGTCACTCGGAACTTTAAAACAATAAAGTTTCGCGTGACACTGCACTGCGCACGTCATCCTGAGACATCACACAGTCAAGTAATCAGATTACTAGACTGAGTGATCAGATCATAAAGTCTCATTTGCCCAGTAATTTCACTAGCTACAATGCCCTTCAAACCGGAACACAGTAGTGCTTGCACACTACTGCTTGGCGGCAGAATAACTGGCAAAGCGGTGGTACCTACCTAGACGAACTTTGCAGAAAAGTCCTACCACCTAGTAAAAAACCACAAGGTACCACCGCTTTGCCAGTTATTCTGCCGCCAAGCAGTAGTGTGCAAGCACTACTGTGTTCCGGTTTGAAGGGCATTGTAGCTAGTGAAAATACTGGGCGAATGAGACTTAAGAACTGATCTCACAGTCTAGAAATCTTTTTTAGACTGTGTGATGTCTCAGGATAACGCGCGCAGTGCGCGGTGTCACGCGAAACTTTAATTTAGAGTTCCGAGTGACACTGCAATCTGTAATAAAATAAAAATAATATCAATTGTATTAGCTGTTGATCTTCTCTTCAATAAATAAATGATCTCTAGGAGAAGCCCCCACGTACACGGATGAGGCGGTGCCGCTCGGGTCGCAGCCGCGCGGGATGGACCACGTGGTCGATGAGGACCTCACCATCATCGCTACTGTTAAAGAGGTACAGTCAACAGGCAAACTAGCGGAGTCCTGGAGAGGGACTTGCTTGCTTGCTTGCAGTTAAACCTGATTTAAATTGCTTCAGTTTTAAACACCACTCGCTAGCAGAAAATGTCGATGGAATATTATAGAGTAAACACAGGAATTTATCTAGAAAATTAAATATGATCGTGATGCGATAATTTTCTGCCTTTGAGAAAGCAACCATTTCTTTTGTACCACCGAGTCCCGACTCCCGACACAAAATAAATTGACAATGAACATTCGCCGAGTCCCGATACAAAATAAAAGTTGACATTGACCACTTACCGAGTCCCGACACAAAATAAAAGTTGACATTGACCACTTACCGAGTCCCGACACAAAATAAAAGTTGACATTGACCACTTACCGAGTCCCGACATAAAATAAAAGTTGACATTGACCACTTACCGAGTCCCGACACAAAATAAAAGTTGACATTGACCACTTACCGAGTCCCGACACAAAATAAAAGTTGACATTGACCACTTACCGAGTCCCGACACAAAATAAAAGTTGACATTGACCACTTACCGAGTCCCGACACAAAATAAAAGTTGACATTGACCACTTACCGAGTCCCGACATAAAATTAAACTTGACAAAGACCACTCGCCGAGTCCCGACACAAAATAAAAGTTGACATTGACCACTTACCGAGTCCCGACACAAAATAAAAGTTGACATTGACCACTTACCGAGTCCCGACACAAAATAAAAGTTGACATTGACCACTTACCGAGTCCCGACACAAAATAAAAGTTGACATTGACCACTTACCGAGTCCCGACACAAAATAAAAGTTGACATTGACCACTTACCGAGTCCCGACACAAAATAAAAGTTGACATTGACCACTTACCGAGTCCCGACACAAAATAAAAGTTGACATTGACCACTTACCGAGTCCCGACACAAAATAAAAGTTGACATTGACCACTTACCGAGTCCCGACACAAAATAAAAGTTGACATTGACCACTTACCGAGTCCCGACATAAAATTAAACTTGACAAAGACCACTCGCCGAGTCCCGACACAAAATAAAAGTTGACGACAGCCATTTACTGAGTCCCAACACAAAATGAAAGTTGACAAAGACCCTCTAGACACTCTAGATCTCACAAACAAAAAAAAAGTCAAAATCATTTCATCGATTGGGAGCTACGATAATTTTTTTCTTTTATTTTTTTATTCAACGATAGGCTAACATTTGACCACGGCCTCACCTGATGGTAAGTGACGACACGGTCAACGATAGAGCATGCTTGCCTAGAAGGTACCGGACACTGGTTCACTATAGCGTTATAAACGTCCAGATTGTATTTGTCAGGAAACAATGATGCTGGTAAGTTGTTCCATTCCTTTGCTGTCCGAATTATAAACGAAAATATCACAGATAGGATACACATAGTGTATGTTAAAGTTATTACTTTCATCTGCATTCTTCAGGATCATTAATTGTTATAATAACTCTGTCTACCTGCAAAAAAATAGATATACAAAAAAATTCCCTGTACTAAATATTTTGTTTGTATACCTAATTTTTTTATTCCCAGTGCCAAAGTGCCTATACAAGTGATCAATGTCCTTTGCCATTTTGTCGGTTATTTTGTTGGTTACAGTTACTGGTGATAGTCGGAGGCAGCAAGCAGTCGAGCCTACCGATAGACTACGAGCCGTCGTCCGTCGCTATCGAACCTAAACTGCGCCACGTTGCTGTCGGAGGTACGTTTTTTAGGGTTCCGCAACCAAAGGGTAAAAACGGGATCTTTTCGTTAAGTCTCCGGTGTCTGTTCGAACTATAAACGCATGTATTTCATGAACTTATTTGTTTTTTAAGTTACTTTGTGGAAAACAAGCAAACGGTGAAAAAAGTTTATTAGAGCGCCTGGTCGATGCGATGCGTGACCAAAATGCTGGCACTTATTTGGCTCAGCGAATCAGCATTGCAATTCAACGAGGCAATGCTGGCAGCATGTTGGGTACGCTACCTACCGGTAGTGGGCTGGAGCATTTCAACTGTCTATAGGCCATCGCGGCTAGTATACAGTCCAAATGTTTTTGTAGTAGGTAGTGTAGCTAGTAGCATTTAGTATATTGCGGTTTTTATTGTTGTAGTAGTTAGTCTATAGATGTCTGTTTGCTATAAATGGAGCTCCGATTAAACTGACAATGCAAAAAAAAAAACATGAACTATATATCTCTCAAATTGAAGGTGCAATATTTACTAACATTGCACTGACAGTAGAATCAGCTGATAGCTGGGATTACAAACATTATTGGCTGTGGCGTACATACTCGCCCATGATGAAGTTTTCATACCAGCTTCATAGAGAACCTCTTGGTTGCTAGGGGCGACGGATTATAGTAAAAATATCCAATTGTTTCCTACCCAGGATGTCAGAACTGAGATTAATTACGGTTGGCATTGGCAGTGATAAATCTCTGGTGGTTTTAATCTTCGTTCTTGATCACCTAATGGAGATTTCTAAATTCAATTGGTAAGATTTTTCATAGCATTGACGATTGAGAATTGTGACAAATCTGATAGAATTTATAGGTAAAAACATTGTACTGCTGATATCGCTTAACCATTTCGTGGCGACAACCGTAAAAATCTATAAATATATTATAGTTCTTACAATTTTTAACCGTAAAAATCAGCTGATTCAACTGTCAGTGAAATGTTAGTTAACATTGCATCTTGAAATTAGGGTAGTATAGTTAAGAAGGTACTATTCCAATCCGTTGTTGATTTCGAGGCAATACCTACATCATCATCATCATCAACAGCCTGAAGACGTCCACTGCTGAACATAGGCCTCCCCCTCAGAGCGTCTGCTTGCCTCCTGCATCCATCGGCTCCCCGCGGCTTTCACCAGATCGTCGGTCCACCTAGTGGAGTGCCTACGCTGTGTCTTCACGTTCGTGATCGCCACTCGAGAACCTTTCTTCCCCATCAGCGAATACCTTACCTATCATAAAATTAATAAATGTATAAATAATTTTATACTTTCAGGTGCAGACAATAAGGTCCACATCTACTCGCTGGATGGTCGCTCGCTGACTCCGAGCACAGAGTTGACTCACCTCGGCGCTGTCACCGATGTCAAGTACAGTCCCGACTCCTCATATCTAGTCGCTACCGATAGCAACCGGAAGGTTATCCTTTACTCCACGGATGAGTACAAGGTAAGTTAAACATAGTTTGGTGCAAGGTACAGACAAAGTACAGTATCAATTTTATTCTGAAAGTATACAAAGCTCTTAACACGCATATATAATTTTAAATCATCTGCATACATTTTAAAGAGGCAATTTAGAATAATAGACACATATTTTATAAACAGTAAAAAAAAACAGTGGGCCTATGTGTGAACCTTGTGGTACACCGGTAGGTATCTTTTTAGACCGTGACATATATCTGCGTATCATGACTAATTGAGATCGATTTTGAAAATAAGACTCGCACTATATTAATAGCGAGCCATGAATTCCCATCGCTAATAACTTTGCGAACAGGAGTCCACGATCAATAAGGTCAAATGCTTTGCTAAAATCTATTTTGAAATTGTAATAGACTGGGTTGAACGAGCCCGTACCGCACCGCTGGTGTTGCCTGCGGCTCGCGCACCTCGCTTACTCTAGGTATGTGTTTGTTGGTGCAGCTGGCGCACAACAAGGAGTGGGGGTTCCACACGGCGCGCGTGAACTGCGCCGCGTGGAGCCCGAGCGGCGCGCGCGTGGCGTCCGGCTCGCTCGACACCGCGCTCCTCGTGTGGTCCGTGCGGGAGCCGCACAAGCATACCGCCGTCAAGAGTGAGTACCCTCCGCCGGGGGAATATTTCCACATGGGGTGCCGCGCCGGGGGAATATTTCCACATGGGGTGCCGCGCCGGGGGAATATTTCCACATGGGGTGCCGCGCCGGGGGAATATTTCCACATGGGGTGCCGCGCCGGGGGAATATTTCCACATGGGGTGCCGCGCCGGGGGAATATTTCCACATGGGGTGCCGCGCCGGGGGAATATTTTTGCACATGGGTGCCGCGCCGGGGGAATATTTCCACATGGGGTGCCGCGCCGGGGGAATATTTCCACATGGGGTGCCGCGCCGGGGGAATATTTCCACATGGGGTGCCGCGCCGGGGGAATATTTCCACATGGGGTGCCGCGCCGGGGGAATATTTCCACATGGGTGCCGCGCCGGGGGAATATTTCCACATGGGGTGCCGCGCCGGGGGAATATTTTTGCACATGGGTGCCGCGCCGGGGGAATGGTTCCACATGGGGCGCCTTAACCGGGTTAACTGCCATCGCCGATCATAACAATGGGCTTTCTATTGTTCGCTCAAACGGCTGAAAAGATTAAGATGACATTTGGAATAGAGATAACTCATATACTGTATTAACACAGGTTACTTTTCATCCGCGGTTGAAACCGTGGGGCGCAGCTAGTGATACAATACAAATAAAAATATTTACTTTTTAATGTAAAGGAAAGGGGAGCCACTAGGTGGACCGACAATCTGGTGAAAACCGCGGGGAGCCGATGAATGCAGGAAGCGAGCACCCGGTCAAAGTGGCGCTCTCTGGGGGAGGCCTATGTTCAGCAGTGGACGTCTTCAGGCTGTTGATAATGATGATGAATGTAAAGGAAAATTTTCGATCACAAACGAAATATGTACCTGCATCCATCCGTCCCTAAAGCCGGGACATGCTTTATTTATTCTACCGTTACAAGTGATTGAAGTGAAGACGATACTGCTATACAAATCATAAATATTCAAATTATTTACTGTTACTTTTATTACTCCAAGCCATAAAAACACTTAAAATTACCAATTTCAGATGCACACCCACAGAGTCAGATCACCGGGTTGACGTGGCTTGACGACGAGACTCTAGTGTCAGTCGGCCAGGACGCCAACACTCGCGTGTGGAGCGTGCCTCAGGCTTGAGTGTGTAGCACGCATCACACCTCACACCTAACCTTATACTGACGGTCTTACCACAGATAACGTAACTTAAAACAAGTGTCAGACACTTTTGTACTGTTAAATTAAATTTTTCTTTTCTAATCTGTCAAACGTACGGTACGGCAAGTATAATAGAATGAGTGAATGAATCGTTTTTATTTGCAAAAAACTAGGCGAGGCTATAGCGCTACTAGCCGCATACTGATTATTAATGTAGTTCTGCCCGGCTAGCAGCCGCACCGCGATAAAATTTTCTCGACACTTTTTCTCGTGAGATACCGTGACAAGACTATGGTAGCGCCTAAGTGTGTCTCACTCTAACAGCGACGACACGTTTTCTCGCGGTGCCCACGGAGTTCAGTGCTTAGAGTATAGACTAAAAGCATAGAGAGAACGTCATCATCTGTCAAGCGTACCACTTTTTGGACACTTTTTATATGAAGTGGGCACTTTCATGTGAAAGAGTCTGACAGATTTGTATAGAAAAAACAGTTGACTTGAGTCGAAAAAATGGTACGGTGACATTTCGCAAGCGTAGCTAATTACTATACGTTTGTTTCTTTCCTTCGCCACTGACGTAGCGATACGTGTGAGTAGTACAAATATAATATCGTTTTGATGATCCCTCTTTGCTTTTAGTCTATACTCTAAGGTTCAGTGCATTTCATAAAGTGGCAAATCATAATAAAACTACAAATGGGTTTTTTGGCGGGAACTTGAAAAAGTTCACGTCGTTTCATTGTATCATTTTTCTAAACTTGTGCTTTTTTCAGTGTTAATGGTTAAAATTGGTGGTGTTTTACGCATTAAGTGCTGAATTACGAGCATGAGTGTGGGCAAGTGATATAATGTAGTGAAACGTGGTTTTTCGTGTTGCTTCCAAAATTCCATAGAAGCTTCTAGTAAAGTCGTCTCCACTATACTAGGGTATGACTTAGACTGGACTATGATTACCTGACTTAGACTGGACTGTGACTAAGACTTGAAGACTTGACTTTACACGTGAAATATTCCATAACTCGATGAATAATTACAATACTTGACACTGGCTAAATACACTATGTGTGGAGCCAAAATATAAGAAAAAAAAAACTGCAAATGTCAGTCAATATGACTGATGATGATCAGTCTGACATGTAGTTTATTATGATTTGTCCTTTATGAAATAAGGCCCAGGTAAAACTATCCAAACCTTTAATTTATTTATGTCAAAAATGTTTCAAGCAAACAAGTCAATAATCGATATCATTTACATGATTTTTTCTGTAGTTCTTCACTTCGCGCCAACGTATATACTTGTCGGGCTGTACGTTTGACATGTGTTTATTTTATCTGTGGAATGACGGTCAATGTGTTAAAAATATTAAAATTAATAAATCTGGGCGTGACAGATAGTTTTCTAACAGCCGAAGTTACAGTAAACGATTTTTAGATAGACCGTCGATAGGTTATAACCTAGGTGCTTTGATTGGCCGGGACGATAATTACAGCTAATCAATACAGCTAGATTTCAATTAATCGACGATTTCTATACAAAAAAATAGCTTATTGAAAACTTGCATCGATCTGGGTAAGAGCATAAACACCTTACCTTACCTTTTATTTACTTTTGCAATACACGGAATGCTCGAGTGAATGAAACAAGCACAATGCTGTTTTTTTCGAGATGTGTCGGATGCACAGTTTTCATAAATCCATTTTATGCAGCACGCCGACGTTGAACTGATTAAGGCCCGATTTTACCAAAGTAGAATAACTTTTATTCCAAGTATAACTTTCCGAAAACAACCGAGATAACCCTTATACTACCTTACCTTATATTTTATTGGATACAATCAAAATGGCATCTTTTTAATTGTCATTTCATTTGTCAATCAGCTGTATTCCGAGAGTAACCAGTAGCTTTATACTTGGAATAAAAATTTATTGTAGAATAATTTAGTAATTTGGTAAAATCGGGCCTAAATCGTTTAATTTTTTAACCCCGGTTGATGCAAGTAAGCTTAATTAAGACGGGAGTAGAGTGAAGATTGTAATTATTGAAACAGAATTATGGTCAATTTTAATACGGAGTTTTTAAGAAAATAAGAATAAGAATTATCCAGCTGATATCTCAAAATGTATACCTACCTATACCATTCTACTAAAATTAATGTTGGAGGAGAAGAAGAAGAACGTTGGAGTTTTAGGATTTTGTATTAAGCAATATCGACTACCTTTTTTTACCCATAATTGTTAATTTATTAGCTTACTTTTTGTTATAAATTATGCAGATGTAAATCGATAGAATATTTTTACTATTTTTGCTCTACTCTTGATGTCTACAAACAACATTTTGTAAAGGGTAGTACACTTTGACGATCAATATATTGTGTGTATATCTTGGAAGAAAACCGTTATTTCAAAAATATTCAAAATCTACTTATACTTTTTTTTAATTTATCTACAACTGAATAGTAATTTTAAGGTGCAATATTAATTTAATTTTAAGAACTTCAAACTTCGATTAAATGTAGTTTTTTTTTTAAATTTTGAGATCACTTTAAAATTAAAGAAAACGAATTGGTACTTATCTAAAGCGAAGGTAAGTACATACATACTGGTTAAGAGAATCAATGATCTATTTACAAAAGTCAAAGAATACTACCCTACAAAGAAATAACTCAAAAAGAAATATAGAATTTATCTACTTATATTAAATTGTACTAACATATTTATTTCGCTTTGTTTTAAGTATAAATATATTTTAAAATGCTCTCAGTTGTTATAAAATAACTTGTTTTTAACTAACATGAGTGCTTTACGTAGTATATTATGATTAAACTTTTTGAAGACTGGACTTCATGGGAAAGATAATGTTTAGAGAAAAATTATAAAAAAGTAATCGTTTGTCGAATCGTGCCAATTTAACAAATGCCTATCAAGAAAATAGCGCAGGAGTTGTTTTTTCGTGTGTTACGTGTTTTTGCTACCCTAAAGCCATCTTTGTAATATTTATATTATGAATAATAGAATCTATAATCATAGCAATGTGGACAACATTGCTATGATTATAGATTCTATTATTCCAAGCCGTTCTTCCAAAAGTTTAATCATGAACAAATTGTGATTTATTTTTGTATATTGTATCGGAACCGATCTGAACGATCTTTTTATATCAGTTGTTTGGAATAAAATAGAGTTAAAATGCATTTTTTACCTTGAATAAGTAAACTATATTATTTGAATTTAAATACTGGTTTGTTAAAAACCTATGGCAACACTAAAATGAACTGAACTCTGAGCGATATCGCCATTGCATGCTTGGCGCGTACAATCAGGCGAAAGTCCTGCAAACTTTTTTTTATAATTAAGACATTGCCGCCCCGTATGCTTGTAAAGTATTTGTATAATTTTGAACATGTTCCTTTAGGACCTAGGTTTATGGCTATGTCTTTGAAAAGGCGTTATAATTTCAACAAAAAAAAAAAATGTAAAAGTATTATATTGTATTCAAATTGTAGATTTTCTATGAAAAATAAAGGAAAAGTCCCGCAAAAGTGTTTACAAACAGTATTTTTATAGTAATTTCTTACATATGTATTTTGTCCTAGTTTTATGCTGTTTCTACTAAAATGTATGTAACAATAATAAATAAATTGTATACACTTGTAATTTTGGTTTTCATTTCTGTATAAATGAATGATTATAGGATTACCATCAACGTCGACCGGTCGATGGATGAGTTTGATATGATTTTTAAATATTACTAAATCATCAACGAAACTACCACAGAGCATTAAAAAAAATGAAGCTTCACAGCCGGCGAAGAGTATTTTTATTCGTGCTCTGTGGAAACTACAAAATATATAGTATTTTTCTTAGGGGTGATTTTTCAATAATCAGTTAAAAGTTTATTCATTGGATACAACACAATACAAAAAAAAAGGGAAAATAAAAAGTTAGTTTTGTTAAAGGAACATTGAAAAAATAATGTTATTTTGTTTTAGTCAGTTTGTAATTTATTGGTTGAATAACCTTTATCCAGCCATTGAAAAATCACCTCTTGAGTATGTACAATTTTTTTGTCAACGTAGGTTTCAAAAGTCGACGTTATAAAGAAGGGAAGGCTTTTTAGCGGGAACGCGGAAAAGTTCACGTCGTTGCATTGTATTATTTTTCAAAACTTGTGCTTTTCCCAGTGTTAATGTTTAAAATTGGCGTTTTAGGCATTAAGTGCTGAACTACGAGCATGACTGTGAGCAAGTGATATAATGTGGTAAAACGTGGTTTTTCGTGTTGCTTCAAAAATTCCATAGAAGCTTCTAGTAAAGTTGCCACCACTTTACTAGGGCATGACTTAAACTGGACTATGACTACCTGACTTAGACTGGACGATGACTACCCAGACTGTGACTTAGACTTGACTTGACGTGAAATATTCTATAAAACGATAAAAAATTACATTACTTCACACTGGCTAAATACACTGTGTGGAGCCAAAATATAAGAAAAAAAAAGGGAAGAAATAAAACTAGCAATTCTAGAAACAATAACAATTTAATATAAAACTTATTTGTCTTTTATCTAATGTCTTTTTTAGCATTTAATTCTAGCTTAATAATAGATAACTAATAATATTATACAAATTCAATTGATTTACCTAAATTAAACAGGAACAGTTACATATTTTTATGAAATTGTGTATATTTGTTTTATACTCATTACAAAATGTTAAATAGAGTATAGGTATAGGCAGTATTGTTGTACCTAAACCTGACTGTATTTTGCCAACATTTAAATATTTCTACAATTTCAGACTTTGCGTTCCCGATCTGAGTAAAACATTTAATATCTATTAATGAAATGAAAATACAGTATGATAACATGTTAGATTCGTCCGAAATCCGCTCCTGCATGAGTATTTTTGATAAATTGAACTAATTAAACCTACTTATTACATAAAATAAAAAATAAATAGTGTATAAAGGTTTGCATAAAACAAAATAAAGATATGTCTTGTTAATTACTTAGTAATAGGAATATTAATGAAACTATAAACATGTAGGAGTTGAAGATAAAATACAAAAAATATACGTACCTATCTTTAACATTTACTTAATAAGTCATGTAACGTTTTCAATTTCCCGTGTCTTGTGTCGGTGGGGTTTTGTTAATAAAAATGGGTTTAATAAAACAAAAGCGTACAAAAATTAAACTAAATATCAACTAAAATATTTATAGTAAGTAGTAGGCTGCTTACTACCTTTCAACGTGTATTCTAGGTACCTATTTCAGTATTAAGCCTTGTGTTAAAACGGAATTGATGTATATTTTGGTTTTTAGGGTTCCGTACCTAAAGGGTAAAACAGACCCCTATTACTAAGGCTCCGCTGTCTGTATGTCTGTCCGTCTGTCACCAGGCTGTATCTCATGAACCGCGATAGTTAGACAGTTGAGTTCACAGATGATGTATTTCTCTAGCCGCTATAACAACAAATACTAAAAAACAGAATAAAATAAATATTTAAGTGGGCTCCCATACAACAAACGTGATTTTTGATCGTTTTATAGATAATGGTACGGAACCCTTCGTGCGCGAGTCCGACGCACTTGGCTGGTTATTTTATTTTAGCTTCGTGGGTAGGTATCTTTTTAGGTTATTTAACTTTACATGTATCATTTACTTGTCATTTTATAACTATAGATACCGTGGTACATAATTTTCTAATACTTGTGTGGATCCAAGGAGTTTACATAATTCATAATATGGAGAGGCAACTCCCTGCCCCATCTCTATATAGGCAGTATAAGCAGTATGATTCTAGTATGCTGGATAGACTATATCATACAAAAATTGACAATTTCTTGTGCCAATTTGGAGCGCGTCCTAGTATAACTAGGGGTCAAGTGCTCTGCCCCCAACGACCCGGGCCGAGGTCGTCTACCTTGCGAGAAGGTAGTACCACTCAGCAGTACTCACGCGGCGAGGTCCCTCCGCGCGGGCGCGTGGCGGTACGCGACGTGCTTCCGGAGCGCGTCCCGCGAGCGCGACACGTGGCCGCACGCGCGGCACGCGTGCCGCCGCCCCGCGTGCGTGTCCATGTGCACGCGCAGGTTGTACTGGTTGCTCAGCACCTTGCTGCATATGGTGCACACTGAGCTCGTGGGCCGGTACTTCCGCTCGTATGGGGCTGGAGGCTCTGGAATTAAATAATAAATAAATAAATAAAAAGCCTGTTTACTCCTTAATTAATACTAAAAGGTATCAAAACCTAAAATTGTTAAATATAACAAAATGATTTCTAATTAAGGACTCCCCCTCTTTGGGTAAAGGCCTCCTCCGTTTCAAGCCATGCATTCCTGTTCTTAGCTACTGTAAGCCATTCGTGGCCGGCTACTTTAGCAACCTCGTCTGCCCATCTTTCTTAGGGCCTTCCTCTTCTTTTGCCTTTTGTTCTTTTGCTCTATAATTAACGTTTCTTTATTTGCTTATAGACTGATGGAAAGGAACGATGTCACCGTGCATCATCAACAGCCTGAAGACGTCCACTGCCTCGATCTTCATTTCACACAGCACTACTAATCCTAATTTAAACAATTTACCGTTTAAACGTTGAAAGAAAAATAGTAGCAGTAGTGTGCAAGCAATACTGTGTTTCGGTTTGAAGGGTTGTAGCTAGTGAAATTACTGGGCAAATGAGACCTTATGATCTGACCGCACAGTCTAGTAATCTTATTACTAAACTGTGTGAAGTCTCAGGATGACGTGCGCAGTGCAGTGTCACGCAGAACTATATTAATTTAGAGTTCCGAGTGATACTGCAATCTGTTATGGGCAGCCGTGACGCTTAACATCAGGCGAACAACTAGCTGTTCAAGTCATTCATTTATTTAAAAAAAAACATCGAAATAAAACGGCGCGAAAATATTTTCAAGGTCACAAAGACAAAATTTGTAAGTAGGTAAGTATTGGTAAGAACTATATCCGGGCGGTTTTCTCGACTAAACAAATAAGATTTAAAGTACATACCAGGATTAGGCAAGGTCGGTGCGATGCTAGGATTCCCAATCATATGCGTGCTGTACAAATTCTGCACAATTTGATCCAGCTTGCTCAGTCTATCCTTCTCACTCCTCGCCATGAAGTCGTAGCTCTCTTTGTCTAAATTCGCTGAGAGGATATCGTCGCATAGTTTGGAGCTGTTGGAGTTCTCGTTCAGGATGGGAGTAGTGGGGGTGATGGGAGCCTCGTTTTTTATTTCCAGGTTGATCGGGGAGCTGGCTTGCTCTTCGTGGGTTGCAGTCTCGTTTGGGGTCAGGGTTGAATTCTGGAATTAGAAGACATTTATTTTTGTATGGTTTATTTCAATGTGACCATTCATTCCATCATTATCCTCTTTGTCTTCTCCCATTAGTTATTGGGGTCGGCTCCCAATCCAACGTGTAGCGGCAAGCTACTAAAATTACACGAGCGACTGCCATCTGACCTCGCAACTCATAAGGAACCAGTAACAAGGATGGTTAGACCAGGTGTCAGATTCTATCAGGCGTCTGACTACCCTAGATGTTCTTATGACAACCGGGACTGATAGCTTAACGTGCTTTCCGAAGTACGTGACCATTCATTACTTTTTTTTATCATCATCGACCTGCGTACGTTCGCTGTGGATGAATACAGGCCTCTAACTGCGTACCACAGGGAGCGGTTGCCAGTAGTTAGTAACGTTTCGTGTGTAATATTAAAGCCCGTCCATTACCTATCTATTATATCTACCTACCTATATTATGTTCCTAAAGGAACATAAGGATAAGGGTGCATAAGGATATTCTTTAAACTAAATACTCTGAGCTGGAAAATACCCGTTACCAACTTAGTAAGTACCTATCAGAAAATATACCTACCTACTATATATGAATAAAGACTGAGAGATAGAGAAACTAAAACTATAGTAGTAAATATGTTGCCACCAAGATGGCACCAAGTACCTACGCAACTGAAACTGATAAAACAACTAAGAAGTCATGCCTGAAATACGAGCTGCGTGCATAGTAGGTACTATTGGCTGTAGAGAAAATTGTCTTTCCCCGTTTTATGTCACTTTCTTCATACTTGCTTACTTGTCAAGTGGAGTAAAACAGGGGAAAGCCAATTTTGTCTGCCGTCATTGCTAGGGTAGCTGAAGATGATAAAGGAGATCCCATACCGTGTCAGCACCAATGAGTCCAGACACCTTCAGCGTTTGCGCCAGCCTGAGGAGCGAGACAAGTATCTTCTTGGATGCCGTCACCTCTCCCGTGTACATGAAGGTAAGCAGCAGCTTCAGCTCCGTTGGTTCGCAGCCCAGGACTATCACCAGCGTGTTGTTTTCACCCTCCACTTCCTGGAAAGAGGAAATTTAGTTTAAAGCTTTGGAAAGATTTGTACATTGATACCTTCGTATTGACATAAAAATAAGGGTAAGGTACCTATTATAGATTCATCTTTGATGATGAGGCTGTGTCTTTACTTGAGAAATATCACATTCATTATGATCATCGCTCTAACTACCATTTTGGGCCATGCGGCACCGGCTCTACCTCCCTAAATGGCACCTATCTCGAAGAACAGCTCAAGGAAGAACCTATTTGCATAGTGAATGATTACCTATCTATTTAACCCTTTATCACCAGCCCGGTGAAAGAAAACGTGTGAGAAAACCGGTAGATACAAGAATCAAAAAATTCAAGCGTATGTCATCCCTTGTGATTATAGCCTAGTACTACCCTATATATATATATTATATATATAATGGGGCCAATTTTAAAGGCTTTAGTTGACAGATCTAAAACTCCTAAAACTGTTGCTGTCCTTGTCTAATAGACGGTAATGTAAGAGACGGGTACATTTTTAGTAAGTTAAAGACTGTCAACTAAAGCCTTCAAAATTGGACCTAATATACCTGTATAGACGGAGACAACCTGCTGAGTTAGCACAGACGGTGGAGAAAATTGTCTTTCCCCATTTTACGTCACTTTCTTCATACTTGCTTGGAGTAAAACAAGACAGACAAACAGACAGTTTTGTCTACCGGCCGTGCTAGCCCTACTGGAAAAGCTAGTAGTGACCGGCAAAGTAGAAGGAATGCGATTGCGTGGGCGCAGCCAGATGCGCTGGTCCAGCCTAATTTGCACCATTTTGGACACCACTCCAATCAAGGAGGCGACCCTATATACCTATACGCTCTTTCACAGGGAGAGAAAAGTATGCAGCTTTGAGGCTAGCACGGCCGGTAGACAAAACTGTCTTTCCTCTGTTTTACTCCAAGCAAGTATGAAGAAAGTGACTTAAAACGGAGAAAGACAATTTTGTCTACCGGTCATGCTAACCCAGCTGGCACGGACGGTAGACAAAATTGTCTTTCCCCATTTTATGTCACTTTCTTCATACTTACTTGTCAAGTAGAGAAAAACAGGAGAAAGACAATTTTGTCTATCGTCCGTGCTAATCCAGCCGGGCTAGTACAGGTGGTAGAGAAAATTGTCTTTCCCCGTTTTATGTCACTTTTTTCATACTTGCTTACTTGTCAAGTGGAGTAAAACAAGAGAAAGACAATTTTGTCTATCGTCCGTGCTAATCCAGCAGGCCGTAATCCATACGCTGGCAAAGTGCGGGTTGGTGAATGCGCAGATTTTTGATCATGCCGGTTTCCTCATGATGTTTTCGATTCATCGTTGGTAAAAGCGAGTGCAAATTCAGCACATAACTTCATCATACTGGTATGGGCGAGATTCGAACCATTGTGCGTAGGATTCAATTGAAAGTCATAACTGTTTACCGCTGTGCCTCACTATCGCTCCATGATCCTTGTGGAACTCCTTACCGTCAATGCTGTTTACTAAGGTTATTTAGTTTTTTTTTTAATTTATATTTGGTTCTACACATAGTGTATCTGGGTCAAATATTTTTTTGTCATAGTCCAGTTAAAGTCATGCCCTAGTAAAGTGGTAGCAACTTTACTAGAAGCTTCTATGTAATTTTGGAAGCAACACGAAAAACCACGTTTCACCACATTATATCACTTGCCCACACTCATGCTCGTAATTCAGTACTTAATGTATAAAACGCCACCAATTTTAAACATTAACACTGGAAAAAGCACAAGTTTTGAAAAGTAATACAATGCAGACGTGAACTTTTTCGCGTTCCCGCCAAACAAAACCGGTTATTGACGTAAAGTCAAGAAAATTAGTTAAGGCTGCCAGATCCACTATCTCGCTCACGCATTGCGACGTTTTTGAAGATATTAAATAACTGAATTTACTTACGCAAAATCTGGCGAAACTATATTCTCATGAACAACATTACAAATGTTCAACAAAAATATCATATTAATCGAAACAAGATTTCATAAATACAACGGTATCAAAGTTTTTTTCATTCGTAACCGTTTTTATGTATGAAATCTTGTTTGAATTAATATGATATTTTTGTTGAACATTTGTAATGTTGTTCATGATCATATAGTTTAGCCAGATTTTGCTGATTTCTTTTTTTTTATAAAACGGCTCATTTACTTACAATGAGCCGTTTTATAAAAAAAAAGAAATCATCTTTTATGCATGACCCAATATATAGCGCCAGTTGTGGTTTTACTAAAATCTGTCACTGTCACTGCTTCAAGCATAGACCACAGGTTAGAGGAAATGTGTCACGATACTGACTGACAACTTTAAACTCTTTCGTTTTTTTTTAGTTTCGTTGCGAGATACCTGGCTTTATTTTGGATCATAATATTAACGTTTATATATATATATATATATATATTTTTATGTGATTGAATGACGTGACGAGCAAGTCGTTCACCTGATGTTAAGTGACACGGCCGCCCATATCTATCTCGCAGATCTACTGTACTTCAATTTACTTAATAAGAATGCACCACAGACTACTTAGGAGATACTACAGGCAATGTACTCGTGGTCCACCCAACTGTTTTTGACATTTCTTTGTAGATAGTCATTTTCTTATGTTTAAACTACTCTGTGGTTTGAAAGGTTTAAACTATCTACTTACAGCGCCATCTAGAAAAGAAACGGAACTAGTGTTTTTTTTTAGATAAAACTCCTCATTCAGTTATTTAATATCTTCAAAAATGTCGCAATGGGCGAGCAAGATAGTGGATTTGCGTATACAGCACCCTTAAGTAGAGCACACACTTAAAGGTAGGTAAAAAAAGAGTACTAAGTATCTATCGTATACTTATATGAATACCTTGAAAAGTTGTGCAAAGTACTGGCTGCATGCTGCTAGCACAAGTTTGTGCGCCTTCACCGAAGTCCCGTTCGCGCTGAGTGTGACGTCACTTAGGGCTCCAGTACTGAGCATGTGACCTAGCGCGCCGATAATGCTGTTCTAAATTAAAAAAAGTTTTTAGTTAATTGACGGTAGACGCAGCTTTTTAGAAATATTCGGCATCCATTTTATAATTTTTAATCAGTATTAATTTGTCGATACTTAGGTATCTACCTAATCTGTGGTCCTGTAGGGTTAGCACGGCCGGACAAAAGTGTCTTTCCCCTGTTTTACTCCAAGCAAGTATGAAGAAAGTGATGTAAAACGGGGAAAGACAATTTTGTCTACCGTCCATGCTTACCCAGCTGTAAGTGTACCGATTATAAGTAGGTACCTATATAGAGTACATAATAAAAAAAAATTGTTTATTCAAAGTAACATAGACTCATATTAAACTACAGATTCATTGGAAGGGACAGTCACATTAATTGATTATTTAACTATACATTTCAAATAGGTATATAATGAGTAAAAATATTATTAGGTACCTAAGTAGGTACTTATCGATACAATATCTATATATCTATGTCTATATACGTTCAATCCAATAGTTTAAAATTGAATATATATCTATTACGCCTGTTATAAAACTCCTTATTATTTTTAAGATGGATGCCGCATATTTCTAGACTGCTGCTGATCATAAATACAATAAAAAGTAGTTTGTAAGTGTGCTATTTTGGCAAATAGGCGATTAGTGTTTTATGACTTATGGAGCACTACTTCTATATGAATAAATAGTGGGCAGTAGATATTCATTAGGTACGTAATACTTAGTATTTTTTACTGATTCCATCCGATTCTTGGAAAAATATCGAACTGAAATTCTCGAGCGTAAACTAAGATTTTAAAATCGCGACTTTCGACATTCGATTTTTTGTGAGAATCGACCACTTGTACAAAGTGTAGATGCAAAGCGCAAAATGAAAAAGTAGGGGTATTTATACGAAAGAGTAGACAGTGTGTGGGATAAATGGCAGCGTAAGGAATCGAACGAATAGACTGAGAACTCTACTTCTAAAGCTACTTTGGTTAAAGCGACGGGTAGGGCCAGATAAGCAGGTCAAAATCGGTTCTTTTTTTATGTGATTGAATGACGTGACGAGCTAGTCGTTCACCTGATGTTAAGTGACACGGCTGCCCATAACAGTTGCAGTGTCACCCGGAACTTTACAACAATAAAGTTTCGCGTGACACTGCACTGCGCACGTCATCCTGAGACATCACCCAGTTTAGTAATCAGATTACTAGACTGAGTGATCAGATCATTAAGTCTCATTTGCCCAGTAATTTCACTAGCTACATTGTTGGTTCAAAGAAACATCGACCTTAACCTCGTAGTCTTAAATATCAATTCAGTCTGCACTTCACCGCGGCGCTTACGACAAAGACAACGCACGAAATTACTGATTTTGACGGTTTTTAATAAATATGTATTTATGTTTATATACTCAGTTTTTTTCAAAATTATGAGTCATCACAACATCTGAATGTTTGTTGGGAATACACTAATAATTTTTTGTAACAATATATTCGATAGAAACAGTAAAATTGGAATTTTCAAAATTTTTGAGGGAGGTTTGCGATTTTTTTCTATAGAACTAAATTTTATTAATCCTGTATTTGCGGACATTACCAATGACTTAATGAAATGAATTACATGATATATTAAATTCAAAGCTCCACATGCTCTAATTACGCCAAGACACACACCAAAGAACGCCTTGTTTGCCCTACCCTTCGCCTTAAGTTAAAAAATCTACAAATATTTTATATTTGTAATCGAAAAGGTACATAAATAAGCAAAAGTTTTGTAATCAATTACTTTTGTTACAATAATAAACTCTCTTTAGAGGTAATTTAACACTTCACAGCTTCACACTATTTAACAATAACACTGCTTTGACTATCATAAAACTTTCATTCCGGATATTAAAATATATATTTTATTAGCTGTCATAAAAAAGTTGTAAATTTACGCACAGATTCACACCACTTGTTCCACTTTACATACTATAATTAATAATAAACTTTATCTTAGTGTTTGCGTATGGTGGGTGTGTCTGCGAGATTGTGTACCTAAAATATTTCATACAGCGGATTTTGTTAAAATAAATAAAGGCTCAGCTCTAAACGTTATATTTGGTAAATTGAAGTGGAAAATTATTAGTAAATATTGGATGTATAGTGTTCACTACATTTGCCACAAAAGGACTGCGCATAGCGCTTCGTCGAACGCCAATTTAAAATAGGCAACGTAAGTAGGTGGCATTTAGCCTGAAGCTAAAATATGTAAATAGTTGTAAGTAGTGTATACCTGTGCCGTCCGTGGGTGTGTACGAAAAAATATCTACTCACCTACCTCATGATTATGCCAGCGCAACGAAAACTGTTGAATACCATCCTCATCCATAGCCGCACAAATAAAATAAATAAACAGGACAAAAGCGCAAAGCAAAAGCGATTGGACTCACTATATCGGTTCCACGCACGCACTCCGCTCAAGACAATAATATTGTTAACGAATCCAGGCTACTTTATTTTAGTCGGTACGCCTGGAAAACCTGTAGCCACCTATTTCTGGAGCTGATCGTATTTATAAATCCAATGACATTCAGTGAGTGACGCGTCTCACATACCAAAACTCATCCAAAAACAGATTTAGTCCGCTCGCCCTGTTGATTGGCATTGTTCGACGATTTGCATTAATTCAAATTGATTGATTTTTATTTCATTAAAATATCGATTGATTTTAAATTACTTAAAATGTCGATTGAAGTAAAATTAATTTAAAATATCAATTGATTTAAGATTAATTAAACCATCGATTGATTTAAAATTAATATAAAATTATTACACATCAGCTTATGACATATTGTTCTTCCCGCTCGTGAGTGGTGGGATGTAAAATATGTATGCAAAAATACCTATCTGTTGTCATTGTTAAATTATGGTAAATTCGGTGGTATTTTTTTATTTTAGGGGGTACCTACCCATGGCGTTATTAATAAAATTAATGCGGTATTTTCTGTAGATGTGTAATATAAGTTTATTTTTGTACAGGCCCTAAATGCTCACGGGAGAAGTTTTCTATCTTTATCGTTTTGCAAACTAAACTCTTTCGTTCGTAAACACCTACGGCATGTTAGTTAGCTCTCTGGTAGCTCTATATGCGCTATGCGTTTGATATCTACGTACGACACACAGAGCAGAGTTGTTTCGATTTTTGAAAGTTTTCGGCGTTTCCCGCTCATTTGATAGATAAAAAAAATAAAAACAAAAATTACCTATTACGGATTTATTTACTGGCCTTCTGGCAAATTGACACGAACTATACAAATCATAGGTACATTTGCGTACGTGTACTACCAGTAGGTACTTATATCTAGTGAACATATAACATAAAACCTAAGTATCTAATAAAAAAGTTGAATAAAATGGAAAGCACAAGTAACATTTTAGAAGAAATTCAAGATCCAAATATTTTCATTGCTGTAAAAAGTTCTATAGAAAAGGAGTTGTCTAATTTGAAGAAAATCGTAAACAACATTAGCCAGATGAGAGGTACCTATTTCATAATGTACAAGCTATTTACCTATCGTAGAGTTGGCCTTCTTCCTACCTTGAATTAGCAAGTTGAAATGGCAATGGGTAGGCCACATCGCTCGTAGAACTGTGACAACCGATGGGGAAGAAAGGTTCACGAGTGGCGACCACGAACCGGAAGACGCAGCGTATGCCCCTACTAGGTGGACCGACGACTGGGTAAACCGTGGGGAGCCGATGGATGCAGGAGGCGAGCAACTGCTCAAAGTGGCGCTCTGTGGGGGAGGCCATGTTCAGTAGTGGACGCCTTCAGGCTGATGATGATGACTACCGTACCGACGTATAATTTTATAAGCCTCTATGAATCGGTAAGCATAGTATAAAAAAAAATTAAAGCGTATAGGGCCGCAGCGAACGTTGCTTAACTTAACCAATCCATGAATGGCTTCACTAATAATCGATTGAGCGCTACCACACTTGAGAGCCAGTAATTAACAATCCAGGCGAATAGAAATATAGTAGGTAAGCTAGGTACATACCTGGGTGCGTGACCTAAAAAATTATCATAATCAACAGCCTGAAGACGTCCACTGCTGAACATAGGCCTCTTCCAGAGAGCGGCTGGTCACCTCCTGCATCCATAGGCTCCCCAGGGTGATAAAAATAATATTACGTCTAAAATGAGCTGTTTTCTAAATTCATTATTATATTCTCAACAGTGGAAGCGGCGTACCTGGAGTCGGACTTGGTGCTGACAATAGACTCTACAACTTGGCTCCAGATATCAGATCTCATCGGTCTCGGCACCATGAACAACATGGATATCGGAATTAAAGAAGAACAGCCATAAAATGATGATAATTTATTAAAATAAATACCTTTCTGTTATCTAAATTGCAAGTTTTATTTCTTATTAACACCAAAAGCCCAGTTAGCTATGCCCAGAAGTTTTAAAACCAATAAGAGTGAACATTAGTTAGATCTTATAGGAAAGTATTTTTTTTTTTTTTTAATTGATTGAATGACGTGACGAGCTAGTCGTTCACCTGATGTTAAGTGACAAGGCCGCCCATAACAGTTGCAGTGTCACCCGGAACTTTAAAACAATAGTTTCGCGCGACACTGCACTGCGCACGTCATCCTGAGACATCACCCAGTCTAATAATCAGATTACTAGACTGAGTGATCAGATCATAAAGTCTCATTTGCCCAGTAATTTCACTAGCTACAATGCCCTTCAAACCGGAACACAGTAGTGCTTGCACACTACTGCTTGGCGGCAGAATAACTGGCAAAGCGGTGGTACCTACCTAGACGAACTTTGCAGAAAAGTCCTACCACCTAGTGAAAGTATGTCCCCAATCGACCCATCGTAGACAACGTCATCGTTTGACTTCACATCTAGCGAGCGAGACAGTGGTGAAATGCTTTGCCTAACAAAAAAACCCGATTATAGTAGTAAATAATGTTCAAATTCAAGTTTTGGTTTAGTTTCAATCTCACAAATGGTACCTATTTTCCTTAGTAATAAAGTCAAGTTTTGAGTAGACCTGCAAAAAATAAATAAAATGAAAATTTTCCTATACTTACTAATCAACTGACGCTTTGGTCCGAGTTTCAGAGAGGTCTCGCATGTCATACTCGTTTGTGAATGTCAGTCACATCAAGAAAAAAGCTACCACCTACTTAATTATTTATTCTCAACAGATTAATACCTAACACAAAATATAAAGACTAAAACTAAATTAAATCTAAACTAAAATAAACTATCTAAATCTAAAATTAAAAACAATATAATAGGTAAACTTAATCTAAGAAGCCGCTGCCAGTAGACAACAACAACCCTACTGATTAGCCAGCTATATTACGACTATATCGAGATATACCTTGCGGCGAGGACGTTCGCCTCGCCGCAAACATGGTTCAATAATTTATATTTAAAAAGAATAGAGATAATAACGAACGAACGGAACGAGGAGATCCGCAGGAGAACTAAAGTGACCGATATAGCTCTTAGAATTGACAAGTTGAAATGGCAATGGGCAGGCCATATCACTCGTAGAACTGACAACCGATGGGGAAGAAAGGTTCTCGAGTGGCGACCATGAACCGGAAGACGCAGCCTAGACCGGCCCCCCACTCCGTGGACCGACGATCTGGTGAAAGCCGCGGGGAGCCGAAGGATGCAGGAGGCGAGCAGTCGCTCAAGGTGGCGCGCTTTGTGGGAGGCCTATGTTCAGCAGTGGAAGTCTTCAGGTTAATGATGATGATGAGAGATAACGAGGAAAGATAAGACACTCCTAAAAAACTACCAATACAGCGAACTAGAACTAGAACAAGACGCATCAGAGTCAGTATTTGACAGAGATGTGATGACGTACCTATATCCCATGTTTTTCTTTTTATTAGATGAATAACTACCTAAATAATGACCTGAAATAGGTAGATAGGTCACCTAGGCGTAGGTAACGATCTACCTATTTCAGTAAGACATTCCGGGTCCTGTTGAAACCCCAACTTTTTCTATACCTTGGATACAATCTTGGCGTGAAAAAGATGGCGTAGAAACTTGGATAAAGATCGTTCATGAATATCGATTTAGTCCTTTGGATTGGATTAAAGTTTTAGCTAACGCGTTGAAATCTAGATTTTACGAACCAATCTCTATTCATAGTTTGATTATCTGAGCTATCATCTGCATGTGCATATTAATATTAGACCGTTTTATTTAGATACCTATCTTTCAATATACAGAGACTGATATCTTAGAAATTAATAGCAACCTACTGTTTCATTTACTTAAAGCTTTAACCTTCCATTTGCCCCCTTACCCCTAAGTAATTTTCACTTTTCAGAAATCCTTACACCCCTCGAAAAGTCTGATCCAGCGGTATAGGGGTCTTTGTCTGTCAGTCAGTCGGTAGCTCAGGCTCAAGGCAATGCCTTTTAACTTGATGATCCTATTTTCTAGTGAAAATGGGTCCTATTCTATAAACTAAAAAGGTGTCACTCAGTCTGCATGTTGTATCTAAGTATAGCAAAAAACATTATTATTCAATACCTATTCGCTTAGAAAATGCTGTCGGATTGTTCCACTAAGGTTCCACTAGGAAATGAACTGACGAAACATAAAAACTGAATTGTAAAACATGTATTATTTACTCACTGTTTAACAAATAAAAGTTTAACACAACTCTTATCTGTTTGGGGACGGTCGATTCTTTTAAAAGGATTTTCTATGCGGCCAAGCGGCAGAGCTGGATCCTACAAACTTAAAACACGAGTTATTTCTTGCAAAAAAGCTCTTTTTGGCCTCAAAAATAAGGCGCTTATAGGAGATAAATGTAATATTGTATAGTACAATCGTGAATTATTCGGCTCAGAGCATTCGTAGTGCCCAAACGGCTAGCCGAGTTGCCGTAGGTATTTTATGACGCCTGCAAGCGGGATTCTTTTCGATTCACGCTACAAAATTCGTATTCATTCAATATTTCTACCGATGCAATTGGTACTACGGCTATTTTCTCTGAGCTGTCAGTTTATTAGTGGATAGTTACTGTATAAATATTGTGAAATTGTGACAGTTTATGTATGGATCGGTACAGAGGCGTCTTTACTCTCTAGCCCATGCCGCGCCCGTGTGCAATCATTACGCTAGCGCCCTCTAGTTAGCGTTGCCAAATGGGAAGACTAAAATATCGTGGCAAATTGCAATAAGTCGGTATTTTGGGATGATTGTCAGGACATGTTAATAATACTTTTTATTATTTAGTACCTAAGTACAATAAAATTAAAACTATAATAGTGACACTGAGCTGTACAGTAGACCTCGGGAGTCTGTTTGAAGTAAGTTAACAACAGTTAGCTTTGCTCATCTCAACAGTTATTATTGGATTTTTTCGAAATAGTTTTGAAAGAGAGATTTTACTAAGGGTTATCTAAGGGGTATTTCAGAAAACACGTATGGCAAATCAAACATGAATTACATGTCCGTCAGTACAAACGAGCTTGTTATAAAACAAAATACAGTAGAAATATCAAAGGTACGAGAAAAGCGAGTTTTTGGAGTTCGTACCCCCAACCCAAGCCGCCCCTCTGCCAACGGCTATGTCACTACACATATAGGTTCCAACGAAAAATGAAATAAATAAGAAATATTAAATCGCGAGCGAAGCGAGCGCTTATTTAAGTGATTACTGATTATAAGAAGAGCTCTAGATGCCATACGAAATGTATGCAAACCGGAGCTCTATTTACGTGATTCATTGAAAGTGCTGCAGGCTAGGTGGCGCGGCGAGTGGTGCTCGGTGCCCCCTAGGACGTTGCGCCCGTGTGCATCGCACACCCTGCACCTAAGGTAAAGCTGCCCTTGGATTGGTACCTACCTAATTCAAAACGAAACTCTCGTACGCTATTCATCCCTCACTCACGCTTTTATAAAACGTTATCTCAAATTATTATTAGGTACTATGTTATTCCTCCAAGCTATGTTAACTTGTTAAGTAGGTAGGTTAGACACCTACTTACTCTTTTCGTTTTGACAGCTCACTAAGACGAAAGAATACGTATTGACTTAATTGTGTGAGATGCCCACAAATATTTATTTATTTAATTTAATCAAAATAACGAAACCAGTAAACAAAGAAAATGCCAATAGGAAAATGGAGTTGGTATTTCATTTTCCACGCTGAATTAGTCTGAGAACTATAAAATCACTCTATCGTCCAGCTATCGTCAGCCTTAGCGGTCAAAACGGGCATTCCTTATTATAAAGAAGGTAAGTAGCTACTTAAATTAAATAGAAACAGTACAGATCTAGTATTTTTAATCAAAAGACACGTCAGACTCAACGACCTAAAAAAAAAAACAAAACTTTAGAGCTTTAAACATAAAAGATGGAGAACACAGATAAGAATCGCAGCCCTAACGCAAGTCGCGAAGATCCCGCGATTACCGTAATTTCTCGGATTTTCTTTTCAAAATGGTTACGGAAAGGTTTTCCCTGAAGAAAGGCTTACAATGTGACCAAATGCAATATTTTACTGCGCGTTATATGGGAGACGAGTTTTATAGCTTGAAAAATGTATTTTGTTTCTGTTATTTGATTCGTTTGGGTGGATTGCGGATAGGTAGAGGCGGTTCTGTCTAAGGTTTAAATAGTTTTTTTTAGCTATTTAGCTTTTTTTAGCTATTTAGCTTTTTTTAGCAACGTAGTTTATTTAGTAGGCGCATATTTTACATTCCGCCGTGTGGTCCCGGTTTGTGAATAGGACCACCCAATCTCTTCCCATGGGTGCCGTAAGAGCCGGCTAAGGGAATATCCAGAGAATGGGCAGCAGCATTCTCCTCGATACATTAAAATCTTCTGCGATCACCAAGCCGCCTGCCAAGCGTGGTGATTATGGCAAACCCTCCTATGATAAGCGTCCAAAGTGGCGTTTTATGAGGGAGGCCTGTGTTCAGTAGACGCCTTCCGGCTGTTGATGTGTGTGTGATATTTTACATTCATTTCTTTCATCACATTCTAGCTTTTATATATATATTATTATATTATCTGTGGTACCTATCCTATACCACAGGAAATTATAGATAAAAACCCTTTCATATTAGCTATAGCTATAAATGTTAATAATATCGGCAATAGTAGGCACCTATAGCTGGCATCGTTGAGCAAGCGGGATGAAAAATGAAAAACAGAGATTTTTCTGCTCTATGTAGTGGGGCTGACACAGGGATAGAAGTTAGAAATCTGCTCTTATTATACATTTTCTAGTATTAAGCTGAAAAAATAAAGCAACTATAAGCTGGTAATATATGACGGCGCGTGGGTGATTTAATTGCTTTGTGTCAGTTATTATTCTTTAATTTTAAAACAGTTCAGTTGCTAATTGAGTTGTAGTCCAATCTATATTGGTTCAAAATGGTCTATACCGTATTTTTAGAGCGGGTAACACCGAATGGAGTTGTGAGTGTCATAGTGACGGCAGACTGGCACTTTTTGCACAGCTGGCCAAGCGCGATGCACACGCACAAAACCATTGGCTCTAAATCAAATTGTATTTCAGTAATCTTATGATATTTCGGGCAATTGAGTATCAGATTCATTAAAACAGTGTTTGTTTGAAAGTTCCTTGGTGTTATTTTTGAATCACCTACACGTGCACGCCCACGATGGACAACCTGTACCCAGAGATAACGGATACGCCTCCCGAGATATCACCTCGGCTTCCTGACGATCCGTTATCAGAAGTGGGATTACCCGAAACGGCGCAGGAGCTCACGGAAAGGTCACACGCAGTTGCTCAAGTACCGAACTAAGCACATCAATGTACAACCGAAGAAACCATCGTGACACACTGCCCCAAAAAGGAATCTAAAACAAGTGATGTTCGTGTAAAGCGCCGAGTGTCTGCACCGTTAAGCCAGCTGCGGACTAACTGATAATTGTCACCGGTGAGAAGTTTTCATTTTGTTTTGACTCTGGTGCCGAATGCTCTCTGATTAGAGAAAGTATAGCTAGTAGATTTCCCGGTAAGCGACAGCATAACTCGGTGACCCTGGTAGGCATAGTATAATCTTGTCTGAAGTGTTATACTCAGATAGTATGCACTGTGACATTACAGGGGTATTTTGTGCAACTGTTACTTCATGTTCTGCCTGATTAGAGTATCTCTGATACCATTATGGTCAGTCGGGACTCACTTTCATTGGGATTTTTCAGTTGCAATATTTGAACGTCAGTTAGCTTTAAAAAAAGTAACGGTACTTTCGGTTTGTGATGTAGGATCCAAAGTTAGTGAGTTAACACTATTCATAGCGACATTCCCCTTGACCGTAGAGACTAGCTTATTTCCTTTCTTGAAAATAACGATGACTATTTAGTTGAAGGGTGTCCAACAGGTAGTGTAGCTCAGGGCAATTATTAATCAGACTGGCCTATGTGGCACCAGCGTATGTGGTGTAGCACTAGCATATGTGGTACTAGCCTATGTATGTGGCACAAGCCTATGTATGTGGCACAAGCCTGTGTGGTGTGGCACCAACCTATGTGGCACCAGCTTATGTGGCACAAGTCTGTGTGGTGTGGCGCTAGCCTACGTGGCACTAGCCTGTGTGGCACTACCTTGTGTGGCAATAGCTTGTGTGGCACTAGCCTGCAGCCTGTGTGGCAATAGCCTGTGTGGCAACAGCCTGTGTGGCACTAGCCTGTGTGGCAACAGCCTGTGTGGCACCAGCCTGTGTGGCAATAGCCTGTGTGGCAATAGCCTGTGTGGCACTAGCCTGTGTGGCACTAGCCTGTGTGGCACTAGCCTGTGTGGCATTTTGTAGCCTGTATGGTATTAGTCTGTGTGGCATTTCCTAGCCTGTGTGGCATTAGCCTGTGTGGCAACAGCCTGTGTGGCACCAGCCTGTGTGGCAATAGCCTGTGTGGCAATAGCCTGTGTGGCACTAGCCTGTGTGGCACTAGCCTGTGTGGCACTAGCCTGTGTGGCATTTTGTAGCCTGTATGGTATTAGTCTGTGTGGCATTTCCTAGCCTGTGTGGCATTAGCCTGTGTGGCATTTTGTAGCTTGTATGGCATTAGTTTTTGTGACCTTTCCTAGCCTGTGTAGCACTCCCGAGCTCAAGTGGCATTCTCAAGCCTGTGTGGCCAGCCGAGGATATGTGGCACATCATTCGCTTATGTGTAACTTCTTGACCTACCTAGACCTAGTGCTATGAATACCTAACCTACTAATGAGATTTGATGTGAAATGGTCAGAATGACCGAGAAATTTACTGTGTGTGTGCATCGGTTATTTGTCGGATGATGAAAGAAATGAATCACACGAGGACGTGTGAAGATGCAGGACGGCCGTGACGGCGCGTGGGTGATTTAATTGCTTTGTGTCAGTTATTATTCTTTAATTTTAAAACAGTTCAGTTGCTAATTGAGTTGTAGTCCAATCTATATTGGTTCAAAATGGTCTATACCGTATTTTTAGAGCGGGTAACACCGAATGGAGTTGTGAGTGTCATAGTGACGGCAGACTGGCACTTTTTGCGCAGCTGGCCAAGCGCGATGCACACGCACAAAACCATTGGCTCTAAATCAAATTGTATTTCAGTAATCTTATGATATTTCGGGCAATTGAGTATCAGATTCATTAAAACAGTGTTTGTTTGAAAGTTCCTTGGTGTTATTTTTGAATCACCTACACGTGCACGCCCACGATGGACAACCTGTACCCAGAGATAACGGATACGCCTCCCGAGATATCACCTCGGCTTCCTGACGATCCGTGATATATAATACCTTAGGGTGGGTTTTTTCACCAATAGTTAAGGTAACTAATGGTTAAAAACTCTAACAAATTTTGACCATTGGTTAGAATTTGTTAGAGTTTTTAACTATTGGTTACCTTAACTATTGATGAAAAAACCCAGTCTTTGTCAATTAACACCGTAGTCAGAGAACAGGCAGTACCGAAACACCTTAATTTTTATAGAGTACAGCTCTCCCGCCACAACGTGTTTGTCGGATACTCAGGTTTACGAGCGGCGACGTCCTGTCTCCAATCCGATTTTTTATTTACTTTCCTGAAAGGAAACATTACATTGTCTGTTTGTTCTACACTGGAAATGGTCAAGTGGGAAACTCGAGAGAAGCCGGGAAATTGTCCTCGAGTTGTTTTCAACGGTACCTATACTTAACTATTAACATTAACATAGTAAATAAAAATACATCTTTGGAAGAGCATAAATAAGCAATTCCTACTAACGTTATCCAATTTTTTTAAAATAATTTCTAAGCACAGCAATTTCACTGACACGTGGTCTCTTGCTGTTGGCCTTATGAGTAAGCTCAAAGTCATGCAGCGAGCTATGGAGAGAGCTATGCTCGGAGTTTCCTTGCGAGATAAGATCCGAAATGAGGAGATCCGCAAGAACTGAAATCAAATATAGCTTTGAGAATTAGCAAGTTGAAGTGGCAGTGGGCAGGCCACATCGCTCGTAGAACTGACAACCGGAGGGGAAGAAAGGTTATCGAGTGGCGACCACGAACCGGAAGACGCAGCGTAGGCCCCCATTAGGTGGACCGACGACCTGGTCAGAGCCGATGGATGCAGGAGGCAAGCAGCCGCTCACGGTGGCGCTCTTTGGGGGAGGCCTATGTTCATTCCCGCATGTGGACGTCTTCGGGCTGATGATGATGATGATGACAGCATTTGACCATCTCACCTAATGGTAAGTGATGACGTGGCCTACGGTGGTGCATGCTTGCCTAGAAGACACCTGTTCACTCTTGAGTTTGACTTGAAGCCACCCAGGTTATAGTTAGCTGGAAACAACAACGACGGCAAGATATTCTGCTCATTTGCTGTTCGCACTATAAAGTTTGATTCGAAACGCTTAATGCGGGCTGTCTAAAGGAATATTAACGATTTATGAATGCCGAGTGCTGTCTGTGCGCCTTGTAGTCCGATGAAAGAATGGAAATGAAGGAATTAGTTCGTGTAATTATAATTTTATTTATATGGACTACTAATTATACTAACCCTTAGTTACAGGTAGTAAGTACACTTTATCGATTCCTATTTTCAAATAGTTTACATAAAATTATTTAGAAAAATTAAAATGTAATTCTGCTTTTGGTTTATTTATTATCCATGACTAATTTCACCGCTGTATAAGCTTAAAAAGCCTGTGTGATTATGCGAACCCCTTGTTAAAATATATCCTTCAATAGCTTATTTATCCACTGTTATGGTAAAGACTAAAGAGGTACCTACAATGAAGCCCCGCTAACCTCCAATTAAGAGTTGATCTTATAAATCAATAGGTTGTTAGCGTCGATGGTGCGGATACACGACCCTTTTTGTGCCTTTGTGGTAAGGTTTACGTTTTTTATTTTGAAAATGGTCAATTCGATCGTTTTTACAGATTATATGAAGATTCCTATTTGGGATTTGCACAGCACCGTTACACTATTAAAAGAAAACCGCAACGCCACAAGTTTATTCTTATTTCTGCCACGTATAGGGCTATCAGTGTACTAACCTACTGGTAGTGGGCTGGAGCATTTGAACTGTCTATAGGCCATCGCGACTAATATAATCCAACCATAGTCCATATTTAATGTTCTTTGTAGTAGGTAGTGTAGCTAATTTATTTATTTATTTTATTTTCTTTATTTATTTATTCCACAGCTCTTAGTAAACACAAAAAAAACTAAATTTTACTTAACATTACAGCCAAAAAGAGGAATAACATTTTTTTTAAAGTATTTTATATTGTTGTTCAGCGACCAGCGACTTAATACCTGCAAAGCCAATTAAGTAAGTAATTAAAGATAAACTATAATCAAAGTTCCTGACGTTTACACATACATATTAATAATTCAATTAATAAACTTAAATGTATTTACTGTGTTGTTTGTTGTTGCTGTGTGTGTAATGTGTTTACTGTTGTGTTTTTGTATTTGTTTGTTTATTAGTTTTTTTTATTGCAGTAGTTAGTTCAAAGAAAAGACACATTGCCCGTTAAAAAAAGACTATCTAATATAGGTATGTACGAACCCTAAGTTATGAACCACGGATGTCACTATTTTTTTAAATTTTAAATATATACACTCAGAAACTTTCTCTTTGAGTTTGGGAAACTTTTAGTGAGGGGTATTCTGAAGCACAGCTCGATAGTTTTTAGTGACGCTTAAGTACTTTATTCTGGTTGTATGTTGATAAAGTGCTAGTAAAAAGATTAATAAAGAGGTCCTATATGTAGGCATATAGGCTTAGGTTTATACTTCGTTAGGTATTTATTTAACGGTCTCAAGGAATTAATCTCGCGTATCCCAACCATTAGTCATTAGCAAGCATAGTTGCGAAGATAAACCTCCACAAACAAGTTTAATAATATTGGATTCGTGACTTATCTCCGCCGGTGATCGACCTCTGTCACCGGCCCAAACGCCGGATAAGTTCGGATAAATCCGGATCGATGGAAACTTTACGGATCGGTCCAAAGTTAAACTCGAATGTGGTTTATTGGGTGTATATGTTTAATGAATGGATTTTATTCGTATAAGCTATATTACGGTTTTTACCGATAAAAAATGTCTTATAAGGTACCTTACCTAATACCATGGGACAAGGAGGAGAGGAATGCCAATATACTAAGAAAACAGCGTAGATCAGAAATATGCCAAAAACCGTTATACAAACCTAGATGACGTTGCAAAATGAGCGGGCTATACGGCTAGCTATGGCGGGCTAGGTTTAAAACGGTTTTTTGGCATATTTCTGATCTACGCCGTTTTCTTAGTGTATTGGCATTCCTTTCCTCCTTGTTCCATACTAATACCTACAATCTTAATCGCTTAATCTTTTACTTAGCGATCACGTAACTTACAATTGCGAGTACCTATTGCAACCGGTAGAAAGACAATATAATGGATTTGACACTTTTAATAATTATTGACGTAAAGGAAAAATTTGAATTACGAACGGAATCCGCAGTGACGTCGATTCCTTTAGCCGGGATATGGTTCCTTGTCACGAATTCGTGCTTCACCTTTTACAGCCAGAAGAACAATTTTAAGGGAAGGAAAGAGAAAGAGTCCCCCTCAGACAGTTTAAAATATAGCAGGATGAATTAGTGGCAATTGCTGGTAAATTCTGGACCAGAATTGCACAGGACAGGATGCAATGGAAGGGGTTGGAGGAGGCTTTGCTAAAGGGCACACAGATCATACATAGTTCCTACCAATGACATAAACATACCATTAAGGCCCGATTTCACCAAACTAGAATAAATTTTATTCCAGGTATAACTTTCCGAGAACAACCGAGTTACGCGAATATAGCCCTTATATCACAAATTTTGTGAAGGAACGTAGAAGGACTTATTCCTTGGATACGATCAAAATGGCGTCTTTTTACGTATACTTGGAATAAACGTTGGTGAAATCGGGCCTAAAACAAACAATAAAATCTGATACAGGCTATAAATAATAATAATAATAAAAAATAAATACAATCAACTTACGGGGTTGGTAGCGCCATCTGTTTGAGAAATTCTTCAGAATCATCCCAACCAGCATGGTCAAGTTACATCAACACAAATGCTGTAAAGATGACGCCTCCGAAATCAATATTTGTGTTTTTATAGCAGTATCGCCTGCTTAGGGTAATCTACAGATTAATTTGTAAAGGATTTTTTGTCCCGTTCGTGATTCAAATTTTTTCTTTACAAGTTAATCTGTAGATTACGCTAAGCAGGCGATAGATACTGTTATAAAATCATAAATATTAAGCATTTACGTACTTACTTATGTTATATGCGCATAGTTAGGTAAGTTGCTAAGGAAATTTTCAACTTACCAACGAATGAAACGTCTATCAGTTGCAAACAAAGTGACTTGATCCAAACCAATGTCCCAAATTTAGAAACATCGCAGCGAAAAATATAAAACAAAAGTCTGTGTAGATTATGTAGGTACAGACCTTTCACCGTAACTTGTGCTGTACTTATATTATTTAAAAATATGCAAGTGAAACATATTAATCTGGGGTGGGTACGTACATAATAAAAAAAAGTTTAGTTAATGCTTACATATTACTTTACATTTACGATAATACTTGCATATTTTTAAATAATATAAATACATCAGGGGACAACTTATGGTGAACGGTCTGTAAGTCAACGGAATTTCAAGTGGCAAAACCTACGACCATATACCTAATTAGATCTCTTTGGACAAAATGTTAGACATTTTTTAACACACATTTACATCTCTCATATTCGGTAAGTAGGTCCTTATTACCCCCAAATGGGGCTTGTAGGTAACCAATTAGCGCTCTAGGGTAATAATGTAGCTAGAAAAGCCCTAGGGCGGTAAGTAATTAAAAATAAAACTCTTCACTCTTTAAAAATGCTCGCGTACATCTAACCATCATACTGGCAATAGACATCATGCATTCAGTCCAATGACAAAAGAGGTCGCTTCGCTATTCAGCCTTGTCTTCGTATGAGTATAATAGTCGTCAATTTTAAATATCGAACGGCGAAAATCAATTTCGTTCTTGAAAAAAAAAAAATTAAAAAAAAGATGAAAAAAGGCGGGAATAGAAAACTTTTACTTTAAATATTGTTTATTCTTGTAATGTCGGTTTTTTTCTACTTACCTCACAATCGAGATGTACAGCAGAATAGTTAGCTCGGGTGTAAGCATCAATTGCACCCTCGAACTATAGGCGCCCTCGCTGCATCGTGCGCCTAAATATCTCGGGCTGCAATTGATGCCTTACAGCCCTTGGCTACTAATCTACTATTAACTTCACACATCACCGTATAAAGTTAAAATAAATCGGAACATATTAAACCGAACTTGGGCATAGTTTCGAAAGTGTTCGCACAATTATAATAAATTTAAGTGGAACGCACCTACCTACGGCCAAGTTTTAGAATAAGTTGGCTGCAAGCGACTTATGTACTGCTCCCGTGGGCACGCCCGGGGTTCAAGTACAGTCGTCCAGATAAGAATTTAAGTATTTTCTTTCGCCAATAGTCTTTAAAGTTGTACGGAATATTCTGTGCGATTAGGACACAAGCTGAGCCGATTATTTCTCTGATTATAGTATTTTTTTGATCAGATTTTTCAAATCAGATTTTAGTGAGGTACTTTTGTCTCTAAGGCCCGATTTCACCAAACTAGAATAAATTTTATTCCAGGTATAACTTTCCGAGAACAACCGAGTTACGCGAATATAGCCTTTATATCACCAATTTTGTGAAGGAATAAGACTTATTCCTTGGATACAATCAAAATGGCGTCTTTTTGTGTAATTTCATTTGCCAATTAGCTGTATCCAGGAGTAAGGTATAGCCGTATACTTGGAATAAACGTTGGTGAAATCGGGCCTTATAAAGTTACTGGGGATTTCAAAACCTGGTTGGTAATTTTTTTATTTTTTTATTTATTGAAGAGAAGATCAACAGCTAATACAATTGATATTATTTTTATTTTATTACAGATTGCAGTGTCACTCGGAACTCTAAATTAAAGTTTCGCGTGACACCGCGCACTGCGCGCGTTATCCTGAGACATCACACAGTCTAAAAAAGATTTCTAGACTGTGAGATCAGTTCTTAAGTCTCATTCGCCCAGTATTTTCACTAGCTACAATGCCCTTCAAACCGGAACACAGTAGTGCTTGCACACTACTGCTTGGCGGCAGAATAACTGGCAAAGCGGTGGTACCTTGTGGTTTTTTACTAGGTGGTAGGACTTTTCTGCAAAGTTCGTCTAGGTAGGTACCACCGCTTTGCCAGTTATTCTGCCGCCAAGCAGTAGTGTGCAAGCACTACTGTGTTCCGGTTTGAAGGGCATTGTAGCTAGTGAAATTACTGGGCAAATGAGACTTTATGATCTGATCACTCAGTCTAGTAATCTGATTACTTGACTGTGTGATGTCTCAGGATGACGTGCGCAGTGCAGTGTCACGCGAAACTTTATTGTTTTAAAGTTCCGAGTGACACTGCAACTGTTATGGGCGGCCGTGTTGCTTAACATCAGGTGAACCACTAGCTCGTCACGTCATTCAGTAGCATAAAAAAAAAACCTGCCTAGACGAACTTTGCAGAAAAGTCCTACCACCTAGTAAACATTACGTTATACGTAAGTTAAATTACAAAAAAAGGTCAATAACAGAACTTCCTCATTACATATACATGTTATAAATGATGTTCACCTCTCTAGCGAATGAGTGATTGTGAAGTGTGAAGTGTAGGGGTGAGCGTATTATGTGTGAGTGGGGATGATTACTTACTTTTTAACTTTTTTATGTAAATGAAGGACGTGATGAGCTAGTTGTTCACCTGATGTTAAGCGTCACGGCTGCCAAAATAGAATGCAGTAGGTATCACTCGGAACTCTAAATTAATCAGTTTTGCGTGTCATTGCACTGCGCACGTCATCTTATAGAGACTTATCATAAAGTCATAAAGTCGTAAAGTCTCATTTGCCCAGTAATTTCACTAGCTATAATGCCCTGCAAACCGGAACACAGTAGTGCTTGCACACTACTGCTTGGCGGCAGAATAACTGGCAAAGCGGTGGTACCTATCTAGACGAACTTCAAAAAAGTCCTACCACCTAGTTAAAATTAATTGTACAAGTAAATTGGTTATTCTAATAACATTATTTTTATTTCCTGATAAATATCTCTATCATCTTCGTTATTGAAACTTCGTATAAAATTTTAATTTCTGTCTCGCCTCCTTATAGCGAGGAGAAACTACTCCCGCCAAAAGTCCGGATTGAGCATTATTTATTTATATATTTATTTATTTATTTATTAAGAAACCAACAGCATTATGATAATACAGGTAAGTACATTAAGCAGAATAGAAAATACTGGCTGGCCTGATAGCTCAGTTGGTAGTAGCTATGCCTTCTGAACTATAGGTTGTGGGTTCGATTCCCACACGGGACAAACATTTGTGTGATGAACATCAATGTTTGTTCTGTGTCTGGGTGTTATATTGTATGCTATGTATGTATTTACAAACAAAAAGTATCTAAGTATTGTATCAGTTATCTGGTTTCCATAGTACAAGCTATGCTTAGTTTGGGGCTAGATGGCGCTGTGTGAAATGTCCACACATATTTAAAAAAAAAAAAAAATACAGTCAATAATAGGTCTCGATACTAAATACATAATTATGTCGTTGCGCTTCGCTTGTGCTGGAATTAGGTAGCTGTTACTAATTTTTTCAGCCCACTTCTGTCACTGCTTGTACTGGAACGTTAAACTTAAATTAACTCCGACATATCAGGTGTACAGTTAATCTGACATCTCCATACGTCGAAACGAAGAGACCCCTCTTTCTATCTCTTTCGTGAACATCCGTCCTTGTCTGACATTAAATACTCCGTATAACAGAATACCGTTTGTGTTGTGTTGTATGTTTGTTTAGTTAATTTAAAATAATATTACTTATTTTACTATATCCCTGTTTTCTGTGCAGTGGATATAATTAAGAGGTCCTTACGTCTTTCAGTCTGAGAAATAGTCAGAAGATTAATGAAGACTTACATCTCCTAGTATGACATTTTTTTTCTATTTATTTTATACAGAGTTTATTCTTACAGAATATTATTTCCTTATTCTAAAAGACTAAAGCCGAAAAAGTGAAGTGAAAAAAAGCTATAAAGGGAACCGGTATCTTCTAAGCAAGCATGCCCCATCGTCGACCGCGTCGTCACTTACCATCAGGTGAGACCATGACCAAAAGTTAGCCTATCGTTGATAAAAAAATAAAAGTCAAGCTTACGACTTTCAGTCTGAGAAATAGTCAGAAGATTAATGAAAGCTAACGTCTCCTAGTCTGGGAAATAGTCAAAAGACTAATGTCGAGCATACGACTTTCAGCCCGGTAAATAATCAGAAGATTAAAATCGAGCTTAGTACTTCCAGTCTGGGAAATAGTCAGAAACAAAAAAAAGGTTTCCTTCTCTCAGTCTGAGTAATAGTGAGAAGACTAAAGTAGGACTTACCTACGTGTCTCAGAAATAGTCAAACCACTAAAGTAGGCCTTATTTCAGTCTGAGAAATAGTCAGAATCAGGAGACTAAAGTCAAACCACTTTCAGTCTGAGAAATAGATAGAAGCCTAAAGTAGGTCTTACGACTTTCAGTCTGAGAAACAAGGAAAAATACTTTGTCAACTGCAAAATAACCAAGACTAAAAACTTTCACACACAAACGCACCTTACTATATTATACAGCAGGTGCGCCATTAATAACGACGGTGACGGTGACTCACGACCACCATCGCGAGTGAAGCCGCGGGGAAATCTAGTGTCATAAATTAACTGGCACTAATCCACTGAAGCCGTGAAAACGTATTCAGTTTATTGCAGTTGTGAGTTTTGAATTGGATATGTTTTAAAATTGTTTCGAAACTTTACGTTTGAGGGATGCTTGGAAAATACTATTATCGTGTTGGAGTTTTGGTGGCGTGAACATTGGAAATAGAACAAGCGATGACGTAATGACAAAAGTAGAGGTAGACCAAGACTTTAATACTTATAGAAGAGTACTTGTAGAGGAGTCTTTGAAGATTAAAAATATATACTCAAAGGATAAGATTCATAAGCTGTTGTGCAATGACATCATGAGATGCAATACGAAAAGTAGGTACAACGCTATTAACTCCCTCATCATTATCATCATCATCATCAACAGCAACAGCCTAAAGACGTCCACTGCTGAACATAGCCCTCCCCCATAGAGCGCCACTGCCTGCCTCTGAGCGGCTGCTTGCCTCCTACATCCATCGGCTCCTCGGGGTTCTAACCAGATCGCCGATCCACCCTGGGAGACCAGCATATATGCTGCGTCTTCCGGTTCGTGGCCTACCTGACTCCTAAAAGGACATCTGTAAACAACATTGTGGAATGCAATGAAATTGAAATTGTCACGCTGGTGCTGATGCAGAGTATATCATAATAGTAACAAAATAAACAACAAAAATCTAAGATTTGATTTAGTATTATGATTTATAATGATCCATATTATTAATTTCACAAGTAGGTACTATAGTAACTTTTTCATAAATAAACGGCTGTACCTGCCGAACCTTTTTTATTGTTCATTTAACTATAATGCAAATTAATTCAAAGAATAAAAAAAGAGAAGAATAAAAAAGAGTTTATCTATCTATCTATCTATCTAATTCAAAGGCAATAAGTTTATAATATACAGGATTCAATTTAATTCGTTAGCATAAATTGAGTGCATGATATACACTCGGTGGTAGGACTTTTCTGCAAAGTTCGTCTAGATAGGTACCACCGCTTTGCCAGTTATTCTGCCGCCAAGCGGTAGTGTGCAACTACTGTGTTCCGGTTTGAAGGGCATTGTAGCTAGTGAAATTACCGGGCAAATGAGACTTTATGATCTGATCACTCAGTCTAGTAATCTGATTACTAGACTGTGTGATGTCTCAGGATGACGTGCGCAGTTCGGTGTCACGCGAAACTTTATTGTTTTAAAGTTCCGAGTGACACTGCAACTGTTATGGGCGGCCGTGTTGCTTAACATCAGGTGAACGACTAGCTCGTCACGTCATTCAATCGCATAAAAAAAAACACCATTTATTGATGATTATTAAAGGGTAAAAAGTGCAACTGGAAGTATTTTTTACTGAAAACTATGAAGATTGCCGCGGCTCCTTACGTAATTGGCACGAATGATTTTGGTACTGTCAAAAGTTTTTTTTTACCGTGTATGCAATAATTTAAAACAGTACTTAATTATTTTAACTTAGTTTTGTACTGAAGTTATCCCATTTTTTGGAGTATCAATTTTCGTTCGTGCGTTAGTTTTCATAAATTTTGATCCACACGTGACCGGTGTCAGGAGTAGGTACCTAGTTTCAGAGGATGCTAATGAATTCAATTAGGTACCATTATTAGCTATTTTGTGGTATTAGTGAACCTTGGGGAAGGAAATACCTACAGAAGATAATACGATCAATTACGATCCAAGCGTGCGAAGTACCTATACCTATACGCTTCATTCGTCTTTTATCTATTCTTAATTGGATAATGGAAATAATTTCTTTCCTCCGACTACCCGCCAGTACCCAGCAAACAAATAAAAGGCCTAATAAATTCTTATAAGCTTACATTATTTCGTACGCTACAGTGTACCTACGCGTCAAATAGAGAACTGCTATTTATTACGCAGGCTCGTTTATTAACAAAACAATAGGTGGATATGAAAGTATAGCAAAGGGTATGTCACTGGCTTTACAAAGTACTTAAGTACCTATAATTATGACAAATTTGTAAATTTCTTGCATTGGTACAGAATAGATATACAGGTAGTACTTGGCATTGGTTAGGTTTACCTACGTTTGTAAGAAGTTAGGTTTGACAGATCTCGGTTACAGGAATAAACCAACAAACCCATATTGAATCATCATCAACAGGCTTAAGACGTCCACTGCTGAACATAGGCCTCCCCCAGAGCGCACCACCTTGAGCGATTGCTCGCCTCCTGCTTCCATCGGCTCCCCGCGGCTTTCACCAGATCGTCGGTCCACCGAGTGGGGGGCCGGCCTACGCTGCGTCTTCCGGTCCATATTGAATACTTATAAATAAATAAATAAATATGTGTGGACATTTCACATAGCGCCATCTAGCCCCAATCTAAGAAAAGCTTGTACTATGGGAACCAGATAATTGACAGAATACTTAGATACTTATTGTTTGTAAATATAATACATAGGATACAATATATGCACCCAGACACAGAACAAACATAGATGTTTATCACCATCACACAAATGTTTGTCCCGGGTAAGAATTGAACCCACAACCTATAGTTCAGAAGGCAGAGCTATTACCAACTGAGCTATCAGGCCAGGCAGACTTATGTATTACCAAAATAATACACATAACAAGTGAGTTTGTTCAAAATTGAACCTTCATCAATCAGAAAGATCTTCAGCTGTTGTTTTTCAAACGGTTGAATAGATTTCTTATACTCAAGCAACCAATCAAACAAAAAAAAATCGTATTCGGTTCATCCACAGAGTATTAAAAAAAATGACGCTTCACACAAGTGTATTTTTTTCTTGCTCTGTAGATTTTTCCGTTTGGATAGACTTATAACACCACTCTATTTGGTCTGGGGTTCAAAACGACAAAAGAAGTAATGAAATACAGCGTTTATTGAGTACCTACCTGAAAACCGTGAAGTCTCTAGTAATAGGTGGTAGGACTTTTCTGCAAAGTTCGTATAGGTAGGTACCACGCGTAGCGCTATATACTCTGGGTACCACCGCTGTGCCCGTTATTCTGCCGCCAAGCAGTAGTGTGCAAGCACTACTGTCTACTGTGTTCCGGTTTAAAGGGTATTGTAGCTAGTGAAATTACTGGGCAAATAAGACTTTATGATCTGATCACACAGTCTAGTAATCTTATTACTAGACTGTGTGAAGTCTCAGGTTGACGTACGCAGTGCAGTGTCACGCAAAACTGTATTAATTTAAGAGTTCTGAGTGACACTGCCATCTGTTATGGGCAGCCGTGACGCTTAACATCAGGCGAAAGACTAGCTCGTCACGTCATTCATTTACATAAAATAACCGGCCAAGTGCGAGTCGGACTCACGCACGAAGGGTTCCGTTCCGTACCATTATCTATCCCTGCCGTCTAGTGTTGAGCAGCAGTACTATTTAAAGCAGCGCCATCTATAACTCAACTGGTAAACGAGCAAAAAATCACGTTAGTTGTATGGGAGCCCCCTTAAATTTTTATTTTATTATGGTTTTATTTGTATTTGTTGTTATACCGGCAACAGAAATACATCAACAAAACTCAACTGACCCAACTGACTCAACAGTCTAACACACACAACAGCCCACTAACACGGCCAACTATCACGGTCACAGACCACGAGACACAGCCACAGTCACAGCCACAGTCGGTTCATGAGGTACAGTCTGGTGACAGACGGGTGGACAGACAGACAGACAGACAGCGGAGCCTTAGTAATAGGGCCGTTTTATCCTTTGGGTACGGAATCCTAAAAAGTCTCATAGCACCTTGCAGTTCAAATAACATTCCTAAAATGTCATGCGCCAAAATAAAGGAAAAGTAACTGCAAAAAGAAGGCGTGTTCATAAATTGATCGCGGGTCCGAGCGCGGAGTGTAATCATGAAGAATAAGTGAATTATTCTGCAAACGGCATAAATGTATAAATTTTCAATTCCCCACTGAGTGACGTGTTATTTACGCTATCTGAGCAAAGCTACTTTCTGGGAGTACGCCGCGTTTATTCCGCTAGGGGCGGAACAATATACGCTTATTGTAGACCTACGTATATACGACGCGGGGAGCTAGTTGTAAGGCGAATATATCAGACAAATATTTATACTGAAGACTGAAGCGTTATCGAAACAACTTGCGTAACTAGGGTAGTTAGAGAAGAGTTATAGAAATGAGGAAACCCGAACAAGACGCAGTCGCTGCTTCAAAAGTTTAGGTGTAAGAAAATTTGCGTCCAGCTTAGTTTGGTAGAAAACCTAATCAACAGCTTGAAGACGTCCATTGCTGAACATAGGCCTCCCCCAGAGAGCGCCACTTTGAGCGGCTGCTCGCCTCCTGCATCAAAAACAAAACTGCTTTTATAGTTTTTCCTAACCAAACCTAATCTAACAAACCACTGCCAGTAGGCAACATACCCAATATGCTAGCAGCATTACCACGTTGAATGGCAATGCTCAGCCTTTGAAAATAAATCGTATTCAGAAATATCGTCTTTTTAGAAGCGACAAGAATATTTCCGAGGGAAACTAAAGTTAACGAGTTCTAAGAAAGAACACCGCATCTACTTGTACCTCAACACAAAGGGCTGGCAGGCTGGCACAAAGCGTCGACACCACAGAATATACCTACATAATAATATACATATATCACAGAGGTGGTAGGATCGTCTGCACATCAATTACGAACACTTTCATGCGAACGTTATAAAATCCACATTATTTGAGACGGAAACTTTCCAAGTAAACAGCGCCCTATTGTTCGCTAATTCGTTAGTGTGAGGAGCAAGTCAAAAAGGAATGACTAGCTACCTGTTTAGAGCATTTTGTCGCAATAGGCTCGTTGCCTGCTATTCAAAATTAGCAAATTAATATTATTATCATAAAGTAGGTTAAAAATGAATGCAATAATTGAAAAAATAACTAAAATCGGTAAATAAATCACGAAGTAATAAGCTTTTAAGGTTTCAGGAGGTGGCATCGCCTGTCCTTTTCTGGCAAAACAGAAATCGTGTGGAGCTTCCCCACGGTTGCTATGTAAACACACGTTGTGACGTCACATGCCAAAGAGATTGTATGTAAAGGTACCACGAATGAGATATTTATTAATTTATGTCAAAAAATAGCAGGTAAAGCCTAATCTTTCGATTTCTAGTCTCACAACGTAATGGCTTTAACTTAGGTACTCCCTTTAGAGCTCAGAGCGACATAAACTCTTCAGGGAAATTCCTACTAGGTACTTGTTTACCTATAGATTTAAATTTTAAAGTTAATTTGTTAACCGACCGAAACGACAAGCAGTTTTTTACAAGGCCAGTTATTGTACTTAGTTCCGTAGACGTATCTTGACTATCGCCACCATTTCAAATTCTATATTCTGATTCATCATCATAATACCTGCTAGTAGTTCTATGCCGTTAGTCATTCTGACCCACTAATTAGTCGCTCTGACTCGCTAATATTTTGATCTGCTATTCGTTTTGACCCGCTAGTCGTCCTGACCCGCTAGTCATTCTAACCCACTATAGTCGATCAGCATTCTGATCACGATCAGATTCAGATCCTTTAGGGCTGTATGGGTACAGAGTCCACCAGCCGTCGCTTGCGCTGCTATAATCGTTGTGACTTCGGTCTCTTTTAGACCCGCTTGTCGCTTCCCACATAGACCAGACGCCTGGAACTGCCGAGTCAGGCAGCTCGCGGCCGCATCTCCGTGGGATTCCGGCCAATCAGATGCAGCGTTCTACAGTACGGCAGAGTATGGAGTTCTTGAATACTGCAACCATGGTTTTGCTCATTTACTTTGAGGTTTATCGTTGGAATAAAGCAGATTTAGCATCGTGCAAGTATTTATGCTTTCTGGAAAATATCAACTTTTAATATCTTTTATATCTTAGAATACACAGCCGCAGCGTAGCGTTGTCGCAGCGTAGGCCAGCCCCCCACTCGGTGGACCGGCGATCTGATGAAAGCCGCGGGGAGCCAATGGATGCAGAAGGCGAGCAGGCGCTCAAGGTGGCGCGCTCTGGGGGAGGCCTATGTTCAGCAGTGGACGTCTTCAGGCTGTTGATGAATGCATTTTCAGCTCATGCGCGAGTAGCATGTGTTGCCGATCCTTCTACATAAATATCTGTTCTCGAGAGCGTTTGTCTGGCCTTATAGCTTAGTTGGTAGTAGTCCTGCCTTCTGAATTGTAGGTTGTGGGTTCGATTTCCACCCGGGACAAACATTTGTGTGATCTACATAGGTGTTTGTTCTGTGTCTGGGTGTTATAATGTATTCTATGTAATATATGTATTTACAAACAAAAAGTATTTAAGTATTCTATCAGTTATCTGGTTCCCATAGTACAAGCCATGCTTAGTTTGGGGCTAGATGGCGCTGTGTGAAACTGAAATGTCCACATACATATTTTTTAATGTCCCAATTATATAAGGATAAGTATGGTTTCCAGAAATTCCTAACCCATACAAACGCTACTGGGAAGCGTACGCCTGTTTCACGCGAGATTCAAACCCGCACTATTCGGAGCTGCTAGATCGCATAATTTGGATAATGCTTCAGATGCATACATTCTGACTTGCAGGGTGTACATGTACATTATACACGGCCTATGGATGCTAAACTCTGAACCCTGAACTCTGAACTCTGAGTCTGTATATCAAATCGAAACCAAAATTCTTTGTTTTCGGACAAATAAATCCATTGGTTAGTGTGGGCTTACTCCTAATATTACTAATCTAATTATAATTATTAATTAATTGACAATAACAAACACACAAGACAAGATTACATAAATACACAGTATTCCCACCAACATGGTACCCTCTACGCATACACCTGCCTGCTTCTATCCACTAGTGTATATACAAAGTGCCGCATGATCCGCGAGTTGTACCGCTCAGTTGTATAAAACTACACCTCAATCGATTATTTTCCTCTAGACATCTTTTGTGTACAACATACCTATTTACTTTAAAACAAACAATAAACTCATCCCGACTCATCTCTTCCCATGGGTGCCGTAAGAGCCGCTAAGGTAATATCCAGGAAATGCGCACTCACGCATCAGCATTTTCCTCGGTAGGTTACATTACAATCTTCTGCGATCACCAAGCCGCCTGCCAAACGTGGTGATTATGGCAAATCCTCCCCTATGATAAGCGTCCAAAGTTCTTTTTATCCCGTAAAATGAAAGCCTGGAAAACTGGTAAAATGCAGGTAAAACAAAAATAAATATCACCCACCTCATATATTGTATGGTTTGTTCAAATATGGACCAGTAGATACATTATTATCATGAAATAATGTCTAAACACCACATACTAATTCGCAACTTATAAATACATCACCATTCACCTCACGCACGGAAAGATTCTCTTTGTCATTCAAAATCTGGGCGCAAAAACGCATTTTGATCGCTAGCGTGGAAAGTGTTTTTAAAATTAGAACTTTTCAATTCAATAATTTTCTCGTCAAGAATTGAGGATTTAATCACAGATCTGCCTGAATTTAACCTTCTTGATATTGCCAGTCCACTGAAAACTCATTAATACCACAGACTACCTCCTAAAATGGAGTAGTGATTTGGGGAAACGGTACAGATGCCGAACAACTTTTCATCATGCAGAAGAAATGTGTCCGCATAATAGTAAACATTAAACAGCGAGAGAGCTGCAGGCCACATTTCATACAACAGAAAATCCTCACAGTACCGTGTGTGTACTTATTAGAGGCCGCTATGTTTGTAAGGAAATATCCTCATTTTTACGAAGTCAATCAAAACCCGCGCAGACAAAAACTTATGCTACCAGAGCCAAAATTAGAAATGTTTAGAAAAGGATCACATTACATGTTAATAAAGATTTATAATAAAATTCCCAAAAATATCACAAACGAAAATAAAGACACCACTTTTCACAGCAAACTCAAAACTTTTTTAATAGAAAAATGTTATTATACTCTAGACGATTTCTATGAAAAACATACATCAATCTCATAAAGCAGGAATATTATTGTTACTAACTCTTTTACTGTTGTTTTTACTGTTATGTACCTCTATCATTTGCAGAAATTGAAATTATTGTTCCAAAAAATAGAAATGGACAATATTTTGTTTGAGTTTATATAATAAAAAATAATTAATATTACTATTATTAATAGCCTAATAACTTCCGACAACTACAATGTCTTGTAAGTTAAATAAACTTAAGTAGGTAGGTATAGCAATACTAGTTTATCAATAGTGTAATATACTATAAGTAGGTTTACTTAATCTTATTTCATTAACTTAAAATAAATAAATAAATAAATAAAAGATACCATCTTTTTCTCGTTCACCAACCTCATTTTTAGAATAATCGCACTGTCCAGCACCAAAGAGTACATACAACCAAATACGCTATCCAGCAAGTATAGTAGATATCTGTGCTATCCAGCACGGCGACTGCATGGAAAATGGATGTTAAACACTTTTTCTTTAATTTTCCATGAATCACGTGACGAGCTAGTAGTATACCCGATGTTAAGCGTTACCGCCAACCATAGCTAAATTAATAAGCTAAAAACTAATCTTTTCTTAGCCCTTTAGCTGGTTTTCTTGCATTTTCCTCTTGCATTGTGAAAAGTTGTGTGTTGCACTAGGCAGCCAAGTTTTTCTGCGTCTCGTACCTTTGAAACCTTCGCTACGCTCAGGATTCTTCATCCTTATTCCAATATATATATTCCAATCCTAGAATCCTTCGCTTGCTCAGGTTTCAATTAAAGTACTCGCGCCAAAAACCAACTTTGCAGCCTTGGTATAACAAATAACTATTCCCCTTTCGATTTCTTTTAGAGGCCCGTCCTGGTTTTGAAAATGTTATTGCCGTCGCTCTGCTCTTCACACGTATGATAGAGGCAATAGAGCTCATGGGGAGTGAATTTACCTACATTTTAGCGTTTCGGGCGCCAATGGTTTTCACCCTCTAAAACTTCACAAAATCTTCGTTTGGATAGATTATAATCTATGCTTGTACGTCTTGATTTAAAAAAAATGTTTCGTGTTCTTGTTACAACTAAATACATTCCTTCATCATAATATTGACGCCAAAAACTCATAACTTTAGGTGGCTATAAATACGAAGATATTGTAAAAACTAAAAAAAAGGAAGACGTACGAGCATAGTATTTACTGGATTGACAACATATAAAAATATCATCAAAATCGGATAAAATTTAGAGTTGGAAAGCGTTGGCACTTTTTGTATGGGCAAGAGGGGGGTATACGCAGTGCAGAGTCACGCAAAACAATATTAATGTAGAGTTCCGAGTGATACTGCAATCTGTTATGGGCAGCTGCGACGCTTAACATCAGGCGCATGACTAGCTCGTGACGTCATTCATTTACATTTAAAAAAATACGCTTCTCTTAAAGTAATATAGGTATAGTGTTACCCAATTTGACAGCTCCTAAGTTCGCATTTATCTCTCTAGGACCGTACTTATTTACTTAACAATATAATGCGTTGCGCGAAACATGACCTGTTGCTTAAATACCTGCGACATGTTTTTACTTTATGACACCGATTTTCCAAGTCTAAATAATATTAGATATCTACCTTTTTCCTTTTGTACAAGTCCAAGAAGGTGAGTACCTCATACGATCGTCTTAAGGCCTCCAATCGATCGTGGATGTATTCTACCCGCGTGCTGAACGTCTGCACGACCCTTAATATAAATAACGACATTACATCCTATTCAATTAGGGTTGCCAGGGAGGAAAAATGTTTTGGAAGTGTAGGAAAATTTATCGCAGAAAAACTCAGGGGACTTTAAAAAAAATCTTGATTAAATGTAGATATAGGTAACGTAAACATAATATTTCAGTTTTTTTACCAAATGGTTGTATGTCGAGATTTGCTACGATGCTTGGTCGATAAATTTTGGATTTATCGTTTATAAGCAAAGTATTTGACTATATTGCAGTAATAACGTATAGTATACACGATGTTGCATGATGAGTAAAAGAAACTAGCCGTTGGTAGGTATTTAAATAGGTTCGTACTTTGGTACGTAAAATATAAATTCTTATAAATAACAAAACATCTCTTCTATACCTGCGTCCGGATAGCCTACTGGTGGCAAAATTAACAGTTAAAAACGACGAAAATGATCACATACACCGTTCGTTTAGGGAATGTGTGAGCAAAAGTTGTGTTTTTAACTGTTTTCATTCAGCGTTCGGATAGCTCAAAAACAGTTAAAAATGTGAACTGCCAATTTTGACCCACCTGCGGAGGTGGGTTAAAAGTGATCGTTTTCTGACATTAGAGATTGACGTAGAGTTATTGGCGCGATTATGCAGTAAATAACTGATTTTTACTGATCTATATAAGTAAAAATCAGTCAAAGAGAAGTGAGAAGGAAGACGTAAGTCCCCGCGGTTTCCGCGTTCCCGCCAAAACAGAGACGTAAGTTTACGTGTGTAAAGTAAAATTCCGCCAATTTGATTTTGACATTTGAGATAACAAACCGCATTTGGTTATTTTGCGTTCGTTTTGGGTAGTGAGTAAAAGTGGTAAAAGTGGCATTATTGGCGAAATTCTCAAACCTAACGCTTTACAATAACGCTAATTTTGCAAATGCCAAAAACGATACTGAACCCAATCCGAACGCACCTTTTTAAAGAGAATTTTCTTCTACTTTAAGCTAACAATTACAAATGACATAAGAAAGATTATGTATAAAAATGGTTTAGCGCAAACCCTGCAAGTCCCAGCAATAAGTCGTCCCGGAAGTGGGCGTAACTCGTAACTAGTGTAAAAACAAAAGCTAATTAAACTGGGATCCCTATCAGGCGAAGATTTGCAGTTCTATCCGCCCCATTGTGGACACAGGAGGGAGACGCATGACTTGAATTTTACAACTCCCAGTTGCGATGGAAGGTTACTCTTAGTACGCTACTGGTTGTGATAAAAGAGTTGTGTACTTATATATTTGTTTGTAACTAAGAACATAAATAGAGTAAACGAATCCCCTAGGATATCTAGGAGATCTATGTGGACAAACTATCCAAACAAATCTCCCAGAGGATCTGTGTAGGGAAAAAACCGAATGGAATCCCCCAGTGGACCCAAGTCAGTGGATACACATAAATATAATAAATGAGGAGTATTACTTGCACCACCACACTAACAAGTACCTACCTAACCTAACATAGCATACTATGGCCCCCACCCTCAAATTATGTAGGTCGGCTACAGTAGGTTCGATTCCCACCTGGGACAAAGATTTGTGTGATGTACATAGATGGTGTTTGTTCTGTGTCTGGATTTTATATTTAATTCTATGTATGTAGGTATTAACTAACATAAAGTACCTATATGTATATATGTGTGTATTCTATCAGTTATCTGGTTCCCATAGTACAAGCTTTGCTTAGTTTGGGGCTAGATGGCGTTGCGTGAAATGTCAACAAATATTTATTTATAATGACATGACAACTCTGGACAACTCTCAGCGTGTGGCGGCTGAAGCGGCTGTCGTAGATCGTGAGCCATTGCTCACTAGTTTGTTCTAAAATCCAAGGTTTTACTGCAAAGAAATCCTAAAAATCCATTAAGTTGTCTAAAATTCAAATATGAAATTCTAATTAAATAATTTAGTAATAATATCACAGTAGAAAATCTGAGTGTCCTACTTTCTTATTTGCGGTTACCACGAGGAGACGTTTGGAGGAGGCACGTGGTAAGTAGCCGATCAAAGTGGCGATTGGGAAGGCCTACGTACGACATCTTCCAGCCTAAGATGATATTGAAACGATTACCACTAACATTTTTTCAGAATCATTCTTCTGAAACGAATGAAAAGTTTCTTGAACTTTGCAATTGTATACCTACTTCTCCGCCGTAGTTAAAAAATTGCGTCCATTCTCTCGAAAACTAACATCAGCGTTCACGTGTTAATTATATACGTAGTAGCTTCTTTCTGAACTTCGGCTACGGCGAGTTTACAGATTCAGAACAAGACGACTAGATTAAACAGTTCCATTGGGTTGTAACTTCTCCAATTATTTGGAAAACGAATTAAAAATTTAGCTGCAGGTATAGCTTTGCGGTTTTATACCATTCAAAATTAGACTTCGAATGGACAGCTGTAGATTATTATGGAAATAGAAGGAAAATTCCCAAGCAACAAAAAGTGGTTTTGTAGCTACTCTGGAACCACCATTTTTCAGGACTATAACGGGATAGTACGCTCTTATAACAACGGAAAAGGGCCCAATTTATAGGTGCACTCTTTCTTCTAATGCACCCATAGTAGACTTGGTGACTACTACTTAGACCAATAGTATCCTTATACGCAGAGCTAACCGCTCACCGCGAAGTCAACTATAAGCGCCTAAAAGAACCATACACGACTCTAACGTACTCTGTGTTTCTGTTTCAAGCTCTTTCAAAAACAGTTGTCATATTGCCTATTTATAAAAATTTAAAAATATTTGATAAAAAGGTAAACAATCTGTTTTTTTTAAAGCGTATTATCTAATGAGTCAAATGTATCACCTGCAGTGTTACACATACTTAATAAGATGTGTTCGCATGGCAAACGTATATTTACGTAGGTATATTAGCATATTTAACAACTTGCATTTGAAAATAATATCGCTTTTAATAACGCTTACAATGAAAAGTCTCCATTTTTTTCTAGCTATCTTCCCAAAGTTCATTATATAACGTACACGTACTTGGTTTCAAAATGGTTTGCATTAGACCGACAGCATCGCCATATTGTTAGGAATTAGGGTTAGTCAGACAATTTTGGTTCGTAATTATACTACACGGAACTCTTATAAACGTGCTAAGATTATAACTGTGTCAGACAAATCCACAATAAAAAAAAGGTACACTTACTCTTGGAATAAGCCGTTAGAAACCCTTATAAATTCAAGTAACAAGTGCAAATGGTATCCAGTACGTTTAGTTCTATTCGATACTCTTATGAGCATACTTTACTTAGAATGGGTTTATAATGATTCTTGTAGGCAATTATTTTATAAGTATAGCTTACCAGAGCACGTATTCCCAAGCGTGTTTACACCTTTGCAGTACTTTTATAGGACATCTTAACTTATACTGTGCTGTTAATTTAGGTCTATAGACGATAATAAGTTAACATATAAGAACAGGTGTACTACAAGGCCAAACAGATTCCGTACATGCTAGTATAAGAGTGGCAGAAAACTAGAACCACTAAACGACCGTTATTAGTGCTGCAGGCCTATAACCCGTGCACTACCTATAGGATAATTTTGTTGCTTGGGTTAGGCACTATAGTTTCTCAGAAGTAGTCGGCTTCGGACGCTTTGAGCCTAGCCACAGATTAGAAAAAAAAAAAAACAATTATACTCTGTGAGCCTAGGAGACGTCTTGACAAAGTCTGGACAAAGGCCAAAATGGCCAGCTTCAGCTATTACGAGATAAAGTCTGACTTTACCAGCGTCATTGTTTCCTGACAAATATAATCTGGGAGTTTTTACGCCAAAGTGGACCGGTATCTTCTAGGCAACAAACCCCATTGTCGACCGCGTCGTCACTTACCATCAGGTGAGACCGTGGTCAAATGTTAGTTTATCATTGATAAAAAAAAAGAGTTTTGGGATCGGATATTTTGAGAATAGGTTCTAACAAGGCGGACGCGATGTGAAGACCTGCCTATCCTTCTATGTTGATCTCAGCACTGCTGCACACAGATTTCTAATACTGCTGAGTCAGCAGTATATTAGCAATCTGTCTGCAAAATTTCATCCAATTCGGTTCTGCCGTTTTCGTGTGAAAGCTACACAAATAAAATACAAACTGACGGACAGCGTTTCACTTTTATACATTAGCAGGGATAAAGGAGTCGAAGTCAAACAAAACAGAATTTGATGGATTTTCAACTTACCCCGAGGGTAGAGAAGTTACAAGGATCGTACAATGGGACTAAGAATGCAAATTAAAAATGGAAATTTAACCGCTACTTAGACCTATATTAAAACTGAAACTTTGTGTGTAAAAACGTCAGCTAAACAGATTTATGTTAAGTTTTGTACATAAATTGCTTACACACTACACAGTGATCAACATAACATACGAGGACGCTTTTGTCAGCGAAAAGTTACTACGACGAAAGTTTATCTGAGCGCTTAAATACGCGCCTGGTCGATGCCACACGTGATTATATAATCTGTGACGTGACCAAAATGTTGGCACTTATTTGGCAAAACGAATCAGCATTGCAATTCAACGAGGCAATGCTGCCAGCATGTTGGGTCCGCTACCTACTGGAAGTGAATGCATTTGCACTATCTATAGTGGGTGTATATAGGCATGGAACAAGGAGGAGAGGAATACCAACACACCAAGAAAACAGCGTAGATCAAAAATATGCCTAAAACTAGATGCCGTTAGAAAATGCGCTAGACGGGCTAGATTTAAAACGGTTTTTGGCATATTTCTGATCTGCGCTCAAATTATAACCTGCTCATTTTGCATCGCCATCTAGTTTTAGGCATATTTTTGATCTACGCTGTTTTCTTGGTGTATTGGCATTCTTCTCCTCCTTGTTCCATGGTCAACGCGGTTAGTGTAGGTATACTAGAGAGAGCTTTTTTTTTTTTTTTTTTTTTTTAATTGTTGGTTCACTAAACTAGGCGTTACACAAGGAAACGTTTATTTAAATATAATCTGCGTTAGTTTCTTAGAGTTTGTGTACACCCTTCTGGAAGTGAACACTGCATGCAATATAGAATAATCAATTATTATATGTTAGTACACTACGGGTAAATTAAACAATGTTAAACAAGGAGTGAAAAAATAAATAAAAAATTAAACATTAAGTAATTAACAATTTTGACAATTTTTAAATAAAAACTCTCTAATTGAGGCCGTCGATGTGTTGAATATGTCGAGATCATGGCAAATATTATTGTATGAAGACCACATACGATACATCGGCGAGTGTTGGCAGAGACTAGTCTAACTGTTTTTTGTAGTAGACAGTGTAGGTAGTAGTTGTAGTAGTTGGTATTACTGTGGTTAGTTTAAGAGCCAATACAACGCCAAATTGCTTAAAACGGCTTAGCTTGAAGCAGTGTCCTGTCAACAATATTGCAACAATGACTTTGAAATTAATATATGGTAAAGTTCAGGACTAATGCTACTGCAAATGTATAGTGAAAACACGAATTAATAAAATTTTCTCGATAGAATAAAATTACAAAGGTAACCTCCAAACCGTACAAATAAACAGCGATTATTGAATGAATACTTTAAATAAGATCATGAAACTTTGTGTAGTAGTTGAACTAAATATAATGGAGGGCTTATGTATAGCGGATTTTTAAAATACCCTTTATATTCAGTGTAATAATAAATTACCTAAACTATTGCGCGTTGGAACTAGTTTAACTTAGACCGCTCCTGCCGCTCGGCCCCTGGTTCATCCCCGCTTTGGCCTAGTACTATACATCTATTCTGTGGCTTTGGATTGAATTCGCGCTGGCCTTGCACAAGCCCTTAAAGAACACTATAGCTAGTCCGGGTTTAAGAAAATCAGGTAAGTATAGGTCTTTTTAATCGTGAAAGGTTCTACAATGTTTTTTTAATACCGGCAGGTAAGTTTGACCACAGTTCACACGATGTGACAATGTGGCTCTGGCTGATAATGGAGCCACGCTACGACTAGATTGGGAACTGTGGCTGCAGCTCAATTATCTATTCTATGCTGTGGCTTTCAAGTGAATGTGCGCCGACGCCGTACATTGTATTACTAGATTCTTAACTTGACAGTGGCAGCTAGCCAATATGAGGCCTATAGAAAGAGCCATCCGCCATGTTTCAAGACGATGTTTCCCTTCACCGAAACCTCATTTTTCTTCATATGTTTACTGATTTTGTTTGTATATTTCAAGACAATAATAAACCTACTGGTAGTGGGCTGGAGCATTTGGGCTGTCTACAGGCCATCGCGGCTAGTATACGTCTAAATGTTCTTTGCATTAGATAGTGTAGCTAGTTTACTAGTTTTTAGTATTGTATAGTAGTTAGTTTAAAGAACACGTTACCTGATTATAAAAAAACATATACCATAATATACAATATAGTTACGTCATCAGCTCAATACGTTCCTACTGCTGAGATACGGGCCTTCTAATTGAGAGAGAGTGTACGTCATAACCCACCACGCTGACTAGGGTGAGTTTTCTGATCAGTAGTAAGTCTGCCCCCACATTGGGCGGTAGCGATATCGCCGCGATGCCACGATACCGCGGCGACACACGCCGGCGCCGCACTATGGTAAAATGTCACGGCGATAACGCGGCAATATCGCCGCGATACCACGATACCGCGGCGACACACGCCACACTATGGTAAAATATCGCGGCGATATCCCTACCGCCCAATGTGGGGGCAGCCTTAAGGTAACCAATGGTTAAAAATTCTAACGAATTCTAACCAATAGTCGAAATTTGTTCGAGTTTTTAACCGTGTGGGTTGTTGGATGACAGATGTTCTCGTATTAGTGATTCTTGATCATGAGGGTTTCCTCACTATGTTTTTCTTCATCGTTGTAAGAATTCCGCATATAACTTGAAAAGCCGTTGGTTCAAGGCTGTGTGGGATTGGAACCCGTGCGCGTTGGGTTACCGCTGAGCTACAGTCGCTAAACAAAAAGGTATCGTAATATCCAATTAATTTTTTAATAGGGTAACATAATAATTCTATTTGAACAGGTAAACATTAATATCCTATCAAGCATACAAGCCCACGCTACACGAAACAAAGCAAATTTTCATATCCGAACCTATTAGCAAGCCGCGCCGAACAAATTCAACTCCATCTACATAAAGTTTGCTTTGTTTGTCCGTAATCCGATAAAGATTCTAATTTCTTGAACAAGCTGTGCCCTTTATCCATTAACATATGAATTTCTAACGGAATACATTTTACTGACTTACTTAGGTAATGAAGGCTTGAGCTAGGTATAATTTAGTTGGGGGGCCCCCCACAGCGCATACGTCCACGTCGTGTCCCCTGGTAACGACCCAGTTCTGACCACCGTAACGGAGTGGCAGACTGGGCTCGGCTAAAGTGCGCTGTACTGTCAATGTCTACGCTGCCGTCATCTGACAAAGCCGACATGCCTCCTAAACAGGCGCGAGACTCCTTCGGGAAGTTTTTAAAAGGCCCTTCTCAGGGCCAACCTAACGGCCCTTTTCAGGGCCATTCCCAAGTTCCTCCTGTGGAGGAGAGGACGTTAGAGTCTGATGACTCCTTCTCCGTGGCATCGGAGAGGTCAGGGATGGAGACCGCTGACGAAAGTGGCGCTGTCCGGAAGCGGCCGTACTCATCATTCTTCGTGCCCGGGTATTTAGACTCGGACACGGAGACTGAAGAGACGGCGGCCGCCAAGGTCAGCACGGCGAGGAGAGGCAGGAGGAAGGCCGCCCAGGCGGGCCCGTCCAGGGAGACCTTCCTCAAGCCAGCTCCGGTTGACGGAGAGCTGGAGGCAGTCCTGCAAGGCAGGAAGTACAGGAAGGGGCCGGCTGCTGTAGTTGGTGACGTCGGGCCGAGCACCGGAACTGATTCCGATGCTCGCCCAATGGTCAGTGACTTCAGCATTCTCAATGCCCAGGAGCTGAGGGCACGGGCGGGGGAGGAGCTCGCTCGCATTCTCGAGGTTGCCAGGAAATCTGGCAACCTCAAGGGCGAGTTCGTCGGTCGCCTGAAGAAGGCAGCATCAACCCTGGGTGAGGTGGTCGACACCCTAACTGGGAGGAGTGAGGCCGAAGAGACGCGGCGGCTCAGGGCCGAGAATACCCGCCAGCGGTTGGAGGTAGAGGCGATGAAGGCGGAGGTGAAAGCGCTACGTCTTGGCTTCGCCGAAGCTAAGACGGAAGCCGCCGCCGCTACCGCTGCCGCCGCCACCGCCACCGCTACCGCCTCTGCTGCCACTACGCGGAGATCGGCAGCCCCTACCACCACACTGGGGGCTGATATAATTGAGGAGCTGAAAGGGTCCTTGACCGCCACGCTTGGGCAAATGCTCAACGCCCGACTCGCGGTGATTGAGGACCGCCTTTTGCCAGCCCAGATGGTGCGCCCGCCACTGAGAGCGGATGCCAAGAGGGCAGCGACTGAGGCTGCGACCCCAAAAAAGGCTGAGCCAGCTCGCCAGCAGGCCGAGATTGCGGGTCCCTCCACCTCAAGGGGGACGCCAAGTGCCCAGGTTATAGTACGAAAGGAAACCTGGGCTCAAGTAGTAGGAAAGGGCAAGGGGAAAGGAAAAGGAACGGGGAAGTCTACCGTTCCCTCCTCTGTCTCCACGGGTGCCCCCGCGTCCCGTGCCCCCACTGCCCGTGCCCCGGTGGCCCGTGCCTCTATTGCCCGTGCTCCCTCGGCCAGTGCCCCAACGGCCAGTATCCTCAAGGCCCATGCACCTGCAGGCCGTGCGCCGGTAGCTAAACAAGCTGCCCCCGCTACTAGTAAAGCTAAGACGGTGCTGAAGAGTCCCCCAAATTCCGCGGTCGTGGTGCTGTCGCTGCGCCCCGAAGCCGTGGAAAAGGGGATAACCTACGGCACCGTCCTCCAGACGGCGCAGGAAAAGATCGACCTGCTAGAGCTGGGGATTGAGCGAATCCGCTGCCGCCCGACCGCCACAGGAGCCAGGATGCTTGAGATTGCTGGCTCCCAAAATGCAGAAAAAGCGGACCGCCTCGCGGAGAAGCTCCGCGAAGTCATGACAGAGGTGGCCAGCGTCACCAGGCCCGTCAAAACCGCTGATCTACGGATCACGGGTCTGGATGATGCGGCCACAAAGGACAAGGTGGTGGCGGCGGTAGCTAGTGCGGGGGCATGTGACCCGCAGTTGGTCAAAGCCGGGGAGATCCGCCCTGGCGTAAAAAAGACTGGCTCCACCCTCGTCTCCCTCCCGGTTGCGGCAGCCAAAGTGCTGCTGCAAAAGGGCAGACTGCTGATTGGGTGGAGCTCAGTGCAGGTGGTGGCACTTGGGGAACGCCCCATGCGCTGCTACAGGTGCTTGGGGCTGGGGCATACTCGCCCTCTGTGTCCCGCTGCAGCGGACAGGGGGGAACTGTGTTTCCGGTGTGGAGACGCGGGTCACCGGGCGGCCAGCTGCGGGAAGACAGTCCCACGCTGTGCGATATGCGCCGAGTCGGGGAGGCCCTCCGGGCACATAATGGGGGGGCGCAGTTGCGTTCCCCCGAAGACGAAGGGGAAGGCCACTCGGACCCAGGCCGCCCCTATGGTCTCCAACCAAGGTCCCACTGAGGAAGCATGCGCAGCGGCATGCGAGGAGGTAGTGATGTCTGATTAATGGATCAAGTCAGACATCACAACCTCCTTCAGACGAATCTAAACCACTGCGCCCGGGCCCAAGATCTGCTTATGCAGTCCATGGCGCAGTGGCAGATAGACGTGGCGATCGCCGCAGAGCCGTACTACGTTCCCCCCCAACATTCCTGTTGGGCTGGGGACCTTGACGACTCTGTGGCCGTTGTGGGACGGTCCGGTGGCTCTTCCCCCCTCTCGGTTGAGGAGAGGGGCTCGGGATACGTGGTTGCTAGGTGGGGGGAGTATGCGATTGTCGGCGCATACTTCTCCCCCAACAGAACCGCTGCGGAGCTGGAGGTTTTCGTAGACCTCCTAGCTGCAGCGGTAAGAAGACAGGCGCCACGTCAGGTCCTCCTTCTGGGGGACTTGAATGCCAAGGCCCGGGATTGGGGCAACCCCTCCACTAACTCTCGTGGCGAGATCGTCAGGGAGTGGGCGGTTGCCTCAGGACTGACTCTGCTTAACAGAGGGTCAGCCCACACGTGCGTACGACAGCGTGGGGGGTCCGTGGTGGACGTATCGTTCGCCACCCCAGCTGTCGCGGCACGTGTCCGGGCCTGGAGGGTGTTGTCGGAGGTGGAGACTCTCTCGGACCACAAATACATAAGGTTCGAGATCTCCACCTCCGACAACCAAAGGGGGCGCCAGAGGGTGGCACGGGCGGTCTTCCCGCGCTGGACTATTAGTCGCCTGGACGTCGAGTTGGCGAAGGAGGCGGCGATAGTCCAAGCGTGGCAGGCTGGACCCACGCACCCGGAAGTAGACGTCGCGGCGGGTCGCTTCCGCGAGGCGGTGACGGCCGTGTGTGACGCGGGCATGCCAAGGGCTCGACGCCGTCCCGAGCGCCGTGAGGTGTATTGGTGGAGCTCGGAGATCGCGAATCTCCAGGCCGTCTGCTCGGAGGCACGGCGGCCTTACACCCGCTGTCGGAGGCGGCGCAGGGGCCGTACGGACGCGCAGCTGTCAGCCGAGGAGTTGGCAGCTGAGGGCCAGCTGTATAGCACCTATCGCGATGCGCGGTGGAACTTACAGCTGGCTATCGGCCGGGCGAAGACAGAGGCCTGGGGCGAGACCCTGGAGGGCCTCGACAGGGACCCATGGGGACGTCCGTATAGGGCTGCCCGAAATAAGTTCCGGGGCCAAACGTCCCCAGTTGCAGAGTCCCTGGAGCCGGAGCTCCTGAGCAGGGTGTTGGGGGGGCTTTTCCCCGACACGAACCCCCTCCACACCCCCCCGACGATGGTGCCGTCCTTCCCCGTGGTGGACTTAGCGGGCTCCATCCCGCCTCTGACGGAGGCGGAGATGGATGTCGCGGTCGCACGCCTACGGGGCAAGAAGACCGCTCCGGGTCCTGACGGGATCCCAGGGCGGGTCCTCACAATCGCCCTGAAGGAGATGGGTGATCGGCTTCGGGAACTGTTTGACGCGTGCCTCACGTCCGGACGGTTCCCGAAGCCGTGGAAGGATGGCCGATTGTGCCTGTTGCGGAAGGAGGGTCGTCCTGTCGACTCGCCTTCCGCATACAGGCCCATCGTCTTGCTGGATGACACGGGGAAGCTGCTAGAGCGTGTAGTAGCTTCCCGTGTTATCCGGCACCTGGAGGGTACTGGGCCTGGGTTGTCGGAGGCCCAGTACGGGTTCAGAGCAGGACGGTCTACTATAGACGCCTTGCTCTGGCTCAAGAAGTGGACGCAGGATGCGGTCGGTGGGGGGGAAAAGGCGTTGGCTGTCTCCCTAGACATAGCCAACGCCTTCAACAGCCTCCCGCATGGAACGATACAGGAGGCGCTTCGTTATCATGGAGTGCCCCTGTATCTGCGGAGGCTGTTGGCCGACTACCTCCAGGATCGCGAGGTCCTGGTGGAAGGGCGCGACGGTTTGAGGCACCGTCGCGTCTCTTGCGGGGTTCCACAGGGGTCGGTCCTGGGGCCGCTACTGTGGAATATTGGCTACGACTGGGTGCTGCGTGGCACGCTTCCTGCAAATATGCAGGTTGTGTGCTACGCGGACGACACCCTTGTCGTAGTCAAGGGGAGAGACCTCAGGGAGACGGTGCGGCTGGCCACGGTAGGAACAACCCTCGTGGTCGACCGTATTCGTTCCCTGGGGCTGGAGGTTGCCCTCTCCAAGACCGAGGCCCTGCTGTTTCACGGGCCTCGGGGGGGACCCCCTCCAGGAACGCGGGTACTTCTGGATGGGGTCCCGGTCCCGGTTGGGACCCAGATGAAATATCTGGGTCTCATCCTGGACGGGAGGTGGACCTTTGGGGCCCATTTTACCCACCTGGCCCCAAGAGTCCTGGGAGCGGCTGCCGCCCTAGGGAGGCTGCTGCCCAATGTGGGTGGCCCGAACGTCACGTGCCGTCGGCTATACTCCGGAGTAATCCGGAGTATGGCCATGTACGGGGCACCGGTCTGGGTGGACGCCCTCGGTCGCAATAACAAGGCCCTGCTGCGACGTCCGCAGCGGGTCATTGCGACGAGGGCGATCCGCGGATACCGGACGGTGTCCTGGACGGCGGCATGCGTGCTGGCCGGTGATGCCCCCTGGGAGCTCGAAGCGGAGACCCTTGCCGAAGTTTATCACTTCGTGGTGGCGAGGAGGTCCCGTGGAGAGCCCCCAGCGTGGGAGGAGGTCAGGCGCCTGCGGAGGCAGGCGCGGGCCGCCTTGTTGCGGCGGTGGACGGAGGACCTGGCTCCACCAGTGCCTGGGCAGAGGACGGTGGAGGCCATCCGCCCGGTCCTCCGGGAGTGGGTGCGGCGGCCATTTGGGTCGCTGACCTTCCGCTTGGTGCAGGTGCTTTCCGGGCACGGATGCTTTGGAAAGTACCTGCACCAAATCGCGAGACGGGAGGCGACCCCAGCCTGCCACGAATGTGGTGCGCCGGAGGATACGGCGCCCCACACGCTGGAGGTGTGCGCTGCTTGGGATTCTGAGCGGCGCACACTTTCAGCGGTCGTTGGCCGGGACCTCTCGTTGCCGAGCGTGGTAAACGCTATGCTCGACAGCGAGAGAGCGTGGCAGGCAACGGTCTCCTTCTGCGAGGCGGTGATGATGCAGAAGGAGGCTGCGGAGCGGGTCAGAGAGGATGATGCCAACTCTGACCCCCTCCGGCGCAGACGGACCGGAGGACGGAGGAGGCGTTTCGCGCGCCTTCTCCATCCTCCGTAGTGGGGTCGGCGGCGGAGAGTCGGGGGACTCTCCGCCGTGCTCACACGGCCCCACACGTCTGGTGGGTAACCGAGGTGCAAGGTTACCCACCCACTGGCGCAGAGGCCCGAAAGGGCGATGTTCACGATACGAAAATTATTATGAAGCCGGATTGGCTTGCATTTCTAAGTTTATGTTGAACCCACAGATCAGAGAGAAAAACCATTTGATTTTAATTGAACCAAACAACCGCGTAGGTGTATGCAGAAATAATATTAATATACCATTTGATGGCCTACTGACTACATAGAGGTTCATATACAGGATGCAATTTAATTCATTAGCATAAATTGAGTGCAATAATGCACTATCATGCACTCAATATATTTCATAATATACATCAGTAAATGGTGTATCATTAATTCACGATGCAAGGAGCCGATGGATGCAGGAGGCAAGCAGCCGCTCAAAGTGCGCTCTATAGGGGAGGCCTATGTTCAGCAGTGGACGCTTTCAGGCTGATGATGATAACTATTGTTATTTCGTAAATACTTCATGGGAAAATCGAAACACGTACTTACCTATAATTCTGTTCCGACGTTGATTGCCTGCGTGATTCCGTAAAAATACCAATCTTCGCTTTTCCCGTTCAGTTAATTTGTGAATATGGAGAAACGGAATAGAAAAGTAAATGTAGAGGCACTTCGGTTGCGCGGTGTAGTATTGCTGGTAAACGGCGTATCCTTTTAGGAAAGGTGAAATAACCGCTTGGGTGTGCTACACCCACGTGTTTTATAAGAGGAATAGGAACCCTTGGTTGGTATAGGTTGTTAGATAACTTAGCCACTGTTACCCGTACGATTATCTATAAAAACGAGCAAAAAGATCACGTTTGTTCTATGGGAGCCCTCTAAAATATTTACTTAATTCTGTTTTTTAGTATTTGTTCTTATAGCGGCAATAGAAATACGTCATCTGTGAAAATTTCAACTGTCTAACTATCACGGTTCATGAGACAGACGGACAGACAGACGAACAGATAGGTGGACGGACAGCGGAGCCTTAGTAATAGGGTTCTTTACCCTTTAGATACGGAATCCTGAAAACGAGTGGGGATTTCACAAAGCGCCACCTAAACTCCAAACTAAGCATAGCTTGTAGGCACTAGCGGAACCAAATAAAAGGCTAATTTGACTGCTAAAAATAAACGAGCCAATGGAGTACCTATTATTTTTTTTAAATAGTTTGATAAGTACGTAATGTAAATATATAGGTAATTGAAATAAAAAGTCGAATAATAAACCACGGAGTAATACGCTTTTACAGTTTTGTGGAGTTTCGCCTGTCCTTTTCTTGCAAAACGGAGAGTATGGCGCTGTGTCGTCACTTGCCATGAGATTGTATGTAGAGCTACCACAGCTTAGTAATGAGATACTATGAAAAAATAATTTCTGACTTAACTGCGTGTTTGATCTGTCTCTTTCTATTCTAATTGATTGACTCTGGCGTGACTTCGCGGAAGTTCATCTTAAGTACAAAATGTAAAAAGTATATCTAGTGTAATTCCGCTAAAAATAACTAAAGATCATCTATATTGGGAAAGTCAAAGTTGCAAACAACAAACCTACAACAATCCTTTGCAACTATCCCAATATAGATAATCTTATAGTTATTTTTACCGGAATTACACTAGATATACTTTTTTCATTTTGTCTTTCTATTTTTGTACTTATTTTAAAAATATTGTAGCTTTATAATTTTTTGAAATATTCAGTTTTTGTTTTCACGATTGCTTATTTGCTTAGAAACTTTATTTATTTGCGCAATAAAGTTATACCAGTCAAATACCCTAATTACGTTTGTTTTTAAATACCTACCTAAATATAAAATTAGAATTAGAACACCCTGGCCAGACAGCACAAACATCGATGTTCATGCACAAACAAAATGTTTACTAGGTATAAGTTACTAAGAAGAGCGTTGAAATTATAGCAAAAACATTACGAAGATGTATCAAATGTAACCAAAATCTCTATTAACCGTTTAAATCCCCTAATTCCTTTCGAAATACCGTATCTCGCAACTTGTGTGAGTCCGAAATGAAGTGCCGCGACCGCTGTAGTACGTCCGTATTCTATAATCGTTTCATATTATTTTACTTACAGTTTTTGGACAGCTTAAAAATTCTTGGCATTATCATGGAAACACAAAAGCTTAGCAGTAGGAACCTTAGCAGTAGCTTATTAGGGTCAATTCAGACAGAGTAGCCAAATGCTCGAGCACTTTTTAAGTGCTATTGGAATATCAACCTTATTTCATTTAGACAAAGCTGAAAATAGTACGCAACATTAAAATCTTACCTATTTTAATGTTGCACACTATTTAAGTCGTGAGTCTATAGAAAGATTGTGATATTGGCTCAGGGAGACCGTTCCTTACGTAAGTTACACAAAACATTACCCTCCTTACTAATCATCATCATCATCATCATCAACAGCCCGAAGATGTCCGCTGCTGCACATAGGCTTCCCCCACAGAGCGCCACTTTGAGCGGCTGCTTGCCTCCTGCATCCATCGGCTCCCCACGGTTTTCACCAGGTCGTCGGTCTACCGAGTGGGGACCCAACCTCTGCTGCGTCTACCGGTTTGTGGTCGCCACTCGAGAACCTTTCTTCCCCATCGGTTGTCAGTTCTACGAGCAATGTGGCCTGCCCATTGCCCTTACTAATAAACATAGCATAACAGTGGAATAGCTACTCAGTGTGTCTTAAAATAGTTTAATAATTTTATCTTAGCTCATTTCAAACTCAACAGAAGGAAACAAAACACTAAATCACTATTCCTCCACCATGTTTATTAGTAAGGGGTACGTGTATGTACTGAGGTACATAGCCACAGAGGAAACCAGATCGGGAATGCTGGGACGAAAAGATACATCGTACTCTAGAAATATCTATTGCCTTATATTATCATCATTCTCACACCTGACGGTGGAACTGGAGCAGCTGTGACAGCCACCCAGTGCCACTGACTCAGGCCTGGCATGGCTCATGAGCATTTTCATCAGTTCTCCACGAGAAGTCTTAATTTTTTTCAGATAAAAAGTTCTTTTTAACCTCGTGTAGGCAAGTGGATAAAAATTTTCCAATGTTGGTCTCGGCCATGTAAAAAATGTGTGTGTAAATGTCCAAATCGGTCTGCACCGGATCGGATGGCGTTTCGATCTAAAAAACAAAACCGCGGAAAAAATCTTATGTAGGTAATTAAAATAGGCATTCAATCAATATTAAATGAGATGAACAACACAAAGACTTCTATGTTACACAGTACAATAGAACTCTTTGGAACAACATTAAGTATAGTGCTCAAAAATTTGCCATGGAACTTCGGCCTCTAACATGAATTTAATCTTAGAAATGATTCAGTATCGAATCCACAGGAACGTAACTCGTAAACTGAACCAGAATATAACCTTTCTGGGAACCCGTTGGAGCTCATTAAATTTTCACCCGACGCTGGCGCGCGACTGAGCAAGCGAATTATTAATTAATCGAAACACATATAATATGGGTTATACCCATTTTTCCTAATCCGGGATGTAGGCGACACGTTACATTCAAAATTTTTATTAACCATGTTTTGGTTAATTATCAAGATAGAGCCTACTGAACGCCAAAATGCTTAAAATGGCTTAGCATGAGGCCGTGTCCTGTCAAAAATATTGCAACAATGACTTTGAAATTAATATATGGCAAACTTCATGACTAATACTAAGGCTTATATAGTGAAAACACGAATTAACATTTCTTGATAGAAAAAAATTGCAAAGTTACCTCCAGACCGTACAAATAAACCGCGATTATTGAATGAATACTTTAAATAAGGTCATGAAACTTTGTGTAGTAGTTGAACTATATACATGGAGGGCTTATGTATAGTGGATTTTTAAAATAACGGTTATATTTAGTGTAATAATAAATTACCTAAATTTGCATGTTGGAACCATTCTAACTTAGACCGCTTCTGCCGCTCGGCCCCCCGACTCATCCCCGCTTTGGCCTAGGACTATATATCTATCACGTGGCTTTGGTTTGGATTCGCGCTAGCCTACCATAAGCCCTTAAGCGTCTGCTACAAAACTTTTTGAATATATTTCGGGTAGATATTGCTTGCTGACGCATTTTGAAAAAAGATATTATATCGCATTTTGGTAAAGTTGTTTATCCGAAATATGTAGCAGTGTGTCTCTTACATGGATTTCTCGTAAATGGGTCAGTTACATGGAGGAGTTTGGCTTCAAGTTTTTCTCTTTCATAGGCGAATTACAATTTTACTTCAAGAATTTTATTATAGTTACTCCTACTCTTCCTCCCGTGTCTTTCTAGGATAAAAGAATTATATGTTGAATCCAGTAATATAATCAATCCGTGTGTAGAATATCATCCAAATGAATTCAGCCATTTTGGCGCAAAAAACAAAAAAAAAGAATGTTCCAATTTTATAAAATACATATATTTGGCATTAGGGATAGAAAAACAGGGTTAATCTCGCGCAGTCGTCTCCAAGTGGAAACTGGAAATACATATACTAAAACTCAACATTACCACACAACCCTGAAAATCCATCCAATCTCATTTATCCCCCACGATCACTTACCCAAAGCATTTTCAAATATATAAATAACATACATACAATACATTGCAGTAACGACCCCAATCTTCACGCCGCCGCGTTCGGGAGCCAAACACAAGTCTGATAAGGATACTCCGCAGATCTGATTAAGCCCCTAAATGCTCATTGAGCTGAGTCTCCAATGTGGCGATGCTGTTGTTGAGTTATATGTTGTTTGAATTTAAATGAACTGAGGTAATCTTTATATACTTTAGGAAATCGGTATTAAAATGAGCTGCGCTGTTTTGAGTGCCTAAGTGTCTTTATTAAACTTTGTTAACTATAACTACAAAAATTATACTTACTGCTACCATGGAACAAGGGGGAGAGGAATGCTAATACATCAAGAAAACAGTGTAGATCAGAAATATGCGAAAAAGCGTTTTAAACCTAGATGGCGCTGCAAAATGAGCGGGCTATAAGTTGAGCGTAGATCAGAAAACTGCCAAAAAACCAATACGGTAAACTAGACACGGTAAACTATCGTTTGACTAAAAATATGACGTGATGTTAAGTGACGATAATGCCGAACGCTTCACGCTACTCCTAGATTGGGAATTGGCTCTCATGCAGGCTGCCATTGGCTACAAATTTTGTACTTGAGCGTGGTATTTAGCTATCGTCTTCATAATGAACAGCCTGAAGACGTCCACTGCTGAATATAGGCCTCCCCAGTGAGCGCCATTTGAAGCGGCTGCTCGCCTCCTGCATCCATCGGCTCATCGTGGTTTTCACCAGGTTGTCAGTCCACCGAGTGGGGGGCCGGCCTACGCTGCGCCTTCCGGTTCGTGGTCACTCGAGAACCTTTCTTCCCATAGGTTGTTGTAGTTAGCTATCTAAGCAAGCTACTAGAAAATGCCTTACCAACCTGCTATTTGGTTTCATCTCGATGATCATCTTTCAAAAGCTCTTGCTTTTATCGAACCCAGAAGTCGAATTTCGAAGCCATCCTTTCTAATAAACACTTTATTGTACCTATGACTTGGGGCTTGCGAGTCCCGCCGCGTAAAATAAACATAAAACAGCTGCCAGAAATAAAACCACTGTAATTTTCCCCTACACGTTCTATTGGTAGAATCAACAGTACAATAGATGGTGAAACCCGCATATATGTACACTAGTACAGTACCGTTGCAGCTAAATGACGGCCGATCCATCTTGTACCTAAATGTTCTCGCGGGTGGAATATTTACTGCAAACAACTCACGGATACGTTTCTTGATACCATGTTGTACCGCTTCCATGCAGACTGAGCCGATGTGCAATGGCTTAGTTAGGTACAATCATAATTATTTTGTAGGATATATATGTACAAAGTAGTATCTAAGATTTGTTTTATATACAAAGTGGATGGTTCAGCCCGAAGACGTCCACTGCTAAACGTAGGAGCGCTACTTTGAGTGGCTGCTTGATTCCTGCATCCATCGGTTCCCCGCGGTTCTGACCAGGACGAGGGTCCGACCTAGTGGGGGGTAACCTACGCTGCGCCTTCTGTTTCGTGGTCGCCACTGGAGAACCTTTCTTCCCCATCGGTTGTCGGTTCTGCGCGCCATGTGGCCATCTCACTGCCACTTCACTTCGTTGTAGAGTTGTTCTTACCAAAAGCCTACAGTGAGTGACGGAGATCTATTCTGACAGGTTCTTGCTGACAGATTGTAGCTCCTAAAGGCGATCACTTTAATGCAAGACCTCAAAGGCGTATCACTTACAAAGTTGATGGAGTATGGGAAGATTACAGAGTCCATCATGGGACTGCGGTGGCCAGTGTTTACTCGCACAAGTAACAACTGACGATATTACTTCAATTTCTTCGACGGCTCTTATCTTGGGATGGGGTAGGTCACACACGGACGGGACGTGTGACAAGCAATTTAAACATAAGTATAGATATGTTAATTCTGTGTTGCAGAAAACTATTCGAAATTAAAGTATCTCTATCTTTTTCGTTTCCCTTTTATCACAGAAGAGTAAACTGTCATAGCTTACGTTTAGTTTAGCTTTAGCTACTTAATGCAACGCAGAATTAACATTTATAAAGTAAATCCTGATCAAACTATGAAGTTAAACTATATAGGTACTTTCGTGTGTGTGTATGTTTGTTACCATTAGTCTCCTTAACTACTGAACCGATTTCGATGAAATTGCGATTTTGTTTTGAATGTAGATTGTTTAGGTTCTGGAATAACACATGTGAAACTATTTATCCGCCGGTGAAACCACGGGGAGCAATTAGTATTTAAATAAGTATTGCATAAGATCCCAATTTTTTACAAAGCTTACGAGAACGCGAAATCGCGTCCACCGGCCGCCCAAACGAAGGCCACGCTAAATCAGAACTAGCACCGTCCGTCAACATGCTCACCATCCCCCCAACCCATGTTTCAAACAAGCAAGGGTAATCTCAAAGAAGGGATGCGATGCGATACGGGCGGCCCAAGGGATCACCCTGTAGATATACAGCTACAACCCCCAGGCACCTCCAGCCTGGAAAATATTAACATGCCTCAGCAGAATTAGGATGCAGACGATATCGTGAGGTCGAATCAAATAAATGTATGTGTTGTGCGAGAGCTGAGAGGGTGCTTTATTCAACTTTATTGTTCAGGTGATGAGGCTCAGCGGTGGGAAATGGTCTGTGAACATCGTTTTCATTGCGATAACTTTTTGTGTTAGGGTTCTATGGTATTTTTTAAAGTAACATTCGCCCTAATTCCTCTTGAACTATTAAAGTAGTCGATAGGGTTTATCGATAGACTTAGGCTGTACGAAAAAAATCTAGGTCTGTGGGGCTATCCATCACTTTATTTCGTAAACCCTTTAAAAACCACTGGAATAATTAAATAAGTATACCTACCTACTCAAATCATTGCAACCTTAACCAAATAAACCTCTATTTTGTGTTATCTATGTAGAAGATATGGAGTGTATTACTCGGATTTTCACCAATGAGGAATTCCCATGCAACTACTTATAACCATAAAATCTGGAGCTCTTCAGGTCGCGAGTGAATAGGTATCTTCTAGGCAAGCATGTACCATCGTAGACCGCATCGTCACTTCCCATCAGGTGAGATTGCGGTCAAATGCGGGCCTATTTAGACGTAAAAAATAAATAATAAACCACACTTTAAATTTTCTATGATATCCATTTTGCTCAGTTCTACAAGATAAGCTAAAATTTCAAAGACCAGCAGCAAATCGATGAGGGAGATCAATTTAATCGGCTGATAAATGATTATGATATCCCGAGCGATCAATCCAAAAGTTAACGGTTAGTGAAATTAAACAGTAGCGGTATCTGGATGGATGGGCCCTCGGTTGGCGCCGGACAGCCTTAACGGTGTGCCGGGGAGTAACATCGACAGCAAACATTGTAGCGGTCACTAAAGTCCTTGAGTAGCCTTCGTTAGTGTAAACATTGCACTATGCCAGTTTACTATAGGTATTGAAATTACATGACTGTCTGTCATCCTAATTTATACTTGCATCATATATAAAATTTGTGGAACGCTTAGATTCCCTATTTCACTTTATTTAGTGAGTATACCGTCAAAATTGCGGAAGTAGCTAACACTTTTAACGTTGCTTCATACGTTTTTGCCATATCATTATAATTAAGCAATTTAACATTGAGCTGAATTAGCATTGTGTCTACGTTGATCGGTGATAATGTTTGCATCTGTCCTAAAAAACTGCACTGCGGCTGTTTTTTTTTCATTTCACCTTGTTTAAACCCATTACCGATGTGTCTAATGTCTATAGTATTTACGTCAACGTATAAGAGTAACTTGGGGAGTTATTAATCAAATTTAACTTGCTAACTTGAATAGCTAAATGTGTTTTGGTGTTGAACTAACATTTGCTTTGGTCGAATAAAACTTGGTTCAAACTTGTGAGTCAATATGACCGATTGTTCCTTGTCTTGTAAGGTAGTTATAGTTTTGATATCTTCTACAAGAGTTATTTTTCGTTGTATCTCAGAAGACGACTTCCCACAGAGTTTTCTATGAGAGCGGGCTGGTACACCTACAGCGATAGCAATTTGAAAAAGAAGAAGTTTTACAGCTAATAAGGTTTCTTTTATAGCTAATCCTACAGATGACATATTAAATTTATGATGCGTCTTTGATATTTTTGTATCTCAGCGATGTTCAGGTGCATTGCATTTTCTAAAATTTCGCTCGCTCTACGAAAAATTACATTCTTTATAAACGAGGGTATATACGTGATGGCGAATTATTTAAAGCCTGTGTAAACTGTGTTCATGAAACTTAAAGTTCCTAATTTTATACTTGTTTCAGAAACTGAAACAAGGTACCTAAATGAATAAAGGTTCGCAACAGAGCGTGAGTCAAACGAAGACGCGAGTCACGGCGAAACTCCTAATTACTTGTAGTTTCAACCTTATGCACGGGGATCTACCACCTTAATACATTTTGGATGTGAAAATAACTTAATATGAAACTGAGATTATTGTATGACTCTCGTACTCTATCGCTAAACAAGAAAGCCCGATTCACGCTATTGCTAAAAAACGCTGTATCTAATAACTTAAATCCGAAACCACATGAACTCTAATCACTGTATTTGTAAAGCACGTTATCCATAATCACCGTAGCTCCAAGTAACGTTAAGCCGAATGGTTAATTATTAGCGTGGTACTATATAAAATATCTATTCTGTGTTAATAGATAGCACACTATAGCACAATATTGATAATGAAGATGAAAGTTTGTGTAAGGGCCTGTGGGTGTGTGGGGTGTGTGTGCGGGTGTGTGGGTCGTGGATGTTGGTTAAAACTGCCGCGCAACTGTCATTTAGTACACAAAATAAATAGATAAATAAGTAAACAGCCTTTCTTATAAACGTCAGGTAGCGTAGGTATTTAATATCAATGCTTTTCGCTGACGAAAAATCACGATCGAAAACGAGACATCAGAGCAGTTATAGGGCAATTTTTTTCGTGTGATATAACGCCTGGTTGCAGTCTTCACTCTATAAGGTCTGAACGTTTGTTAACCAATTACCACCACAGTTTTTTAATCTGAAAACTCACGCGCAGCTTTGTCGGTTAGGTGATTAAATTTTCTGACGAATAAGTAACGCGTTTATGATTTGTTCTTTATTCATAAATTCAATTTACATGTCAAACATAAGCGCCTTATGATTAAAAAAGTGAATTATATACCTTATCCACTTCGTCTTCATGCTTCTTTCTTCATGGGACATCCTCTGAAAGTAGCAAGAAAATTAACAAGCAACTAAATTCATTCATCGACACAGGATGCGATTTGCTTCTAGATCTTAATACCTAGATAGTACCTACACTACTTCTTTAAAATAGTTTTAATAACTTACCAGAATTGTCCCCCTAGTAACAATATATTTTGAAAAATATTTTACAGCAAATCGGAAACGAACCTTTGTTTTGCACAGGAATAAAGCAGGTGCGGGCGGTATTGACCTTAAAATAATCTCGCTTTCACGAAAAGGTCAAACTTATGAAAAGCGCTTTGATTTTTCGAAGAATAATTTTACTTAAAGATGCTTTGAGGTCCATATTAATAAAGAGATCTTTGGTTCGATTTCACTCCAGATTTCCTTAACGGTATCCTTTACAATTCGGAAGTTTTTATCTACTGACTGAGCCGTCCGTTATCATTATCAAGCTATCAACAGTATAAGGTTCAAGCAGTAAGGACAATACTAAACTTGCTCAAATAACCGTAGAGCAACGTTAACAGTAACGTTAAAAGTAAAATCAACCTACACAACCTTTAGAGATATATTATTATTATGCTTTATTTTTATTTATTTTTATCATCATCGACGACTTTTATCGATGACTGTTTTTCTTTTTTTTAGTTGATCTTCTAGATTGGGTGAATATTTTTTAATTGGGATTGGTTTGGTGGCTTTTTTTGGGATCTGCCCCTTTAGATTAGACTCTAATCTAGAGGGATAGCTAAATAACTAATAATCGCGCATCTTTAGATTAGAGGCCATAGAATCTTAATAGAGTTTGGCGTTGTTCTGCCCATACTGTTTTGTAACTGTATTCCGCATCGGAGAACAACGTTTCGGATCTGAATCCCGTACAATATTTCGGATCCGGGATTTAACTTAAACTTCCAGCTGATAAAATTAAACTTGGCACAAAGGCCAACTTTTGTAGATAGAGGCCAACTTTTGAAGATAGAAAGCCAACAGCCAACTCGCTATCTGTGAATAGTGAGGACTTACCTAGGACTTACTACCAAGACAGATGGGAGATTAGTTAACCAAGTATACCTACTTACAAATCTCTAGATTCCAAAGTACGCATTTAGTTTGCTTTACTAACTTTTAATGCGCTAATTTCTTGTCTTTCAATTGAATTTTTATAGTAGGTTGCTATTTTGCTATTTATCTATAGCTATGTTTACAGAAACAGCTGCAGTGTCACTCGGAACTATAAATTATATAAAACTTCGCTTAACACTGCACTGCGTACGTCACCCTGAGACATCACACAGTCTAAAAATGTTTTCTAGACTGTGTGGTCAGATCATAAACTCTCATTTGCCCAGTAATTTCACTAGCTACAATGCCCTTCAAACCGGAACACAGTAGTGCTTGCACACTGCTGCTTGGCGGCAGAATAACTGGCATTCTTCCGGTGCGTAGTCACCACTCGAGACCCTTTTGGTTAGTTGAAAATTGATTAGTTCGACACCATTTCACTGTGGCAAATAATAGAAAAAAAAGCCTTATTGTTTCGGTTGACGAGGATCTTTGAAGATCCTCGTTGTATGGGTATTTGAAATGATTATCTAAATACGAATAGTTACCTAATTTCTACATGATTTCTAAAGGAACTCAAAGTAAAGATTGCTATCCACTAAATTGTAATTATTTTTCAGTATTCAGCATCCGTATTTTGTTGTACCTATAGATAATAAATTATAAAAAAGGGATAAGTAATTACTTATACAGGGTGAGTTTGAATTGGTATGTTATTGCGAAAGGGTGGGGGACTGGTACCACGATAGCCCACAAGTTGTGAGAGCCTTACTTGAAACTGCGTGTTTCCAAACCTCCATACTAAAAAATAAATCCATTCACACAATTGCACGTGCGGTCGCTGCGAGAGTTAACAAGATACTATAAATTTCTTTCTAAGCACAGGTCCTCAAACTCATTTAAGTGCATTCGGTCAATCACCCAGCTGCGCTAGGGCTATCTGTGAATGTAAACTTTACATGGCATTTCTTCAATGAAAAACTATTTATTTAGAAAAGTCGTAGAAGAAACTGTATATAAGCGGGAAAAGCGATATTTTCGAAAACAAAGTAGGTTGCTGCAAAGAATGGACGATGCGATAGAACTGCGTAGGAGTTTGGAAAGAGAAAAACACAGTTCAAATAAGGAAGGAGCACAATACCTGGATAATCCGATGCTGCTGGTCTTTCAGGAGTCCTTCCAAATGCGAGAGCATCCAAAGGCATCACAATTTCACGCACAAAGTTCTAGTTTTTAACGACAAAAGTCGGTCGGCCATGCGAAATTCGAACACGCACTGACTTTGCGCACTGACGTGAGGGTGCGCTACTGTCGCGAAGACGCTTGTAACGATCTCGCTCGCACATATGCAGATAGGTATGTACAGGAGTAGGATAGAGATATGGGGAAATAATTGCAACAACCAAAAACGTTACGTTTTACTAAGAAATTTACATTGAATCAGCGCAACCAGAAACATTGTCTACCTTGAGGAGTAGATTTCCCCCTTTCCGGATAATATAGGTACCAATTCAAACTCACCTTGTATTTAATAATTTATCTTTGTATATACTAAACGTCACGAAGTAAAGAACTTGATACAGTTCGAGAAAATCAATTTTGTGAATAAACGGTGTATTTTTGATTGGTGGTCATTACGGGTTAGTTTATAAATCCCCTTGGCTATCCCCATCATTGGGTATTTGGGTATATAATCTTTGGGTATACATAAGTAGGAACTAATGGTGACCGCTGATGTGTATCAACCGGGTAATTATACAGTCCAGTATCTAATTTAGTGAAGTAGCTTTGTCAGGTTAAATTGTTGCAAATGCATAGGTACTTTCAGATCAGACAACTATAAACTATCTTCTCCTTTAAGTAAGCTCATTTGAAAGAAGCTGAAACACAGAAGAATTAGCAGTAGGTACCAATTCCTCATCATCATCATCATCCTCTTTGCCTTTTCCCCATTTGTTATTGGGGTCGGCTCCCAATCCAACCTGTAGCGGCGAGCTACCAGAATTACACGAGCGACTGCCATCTGACCTTGCAACCCATAAGCGACCAGTAACAAGGATGGTTAGATCAGCCGTCAGATTCTATCAGGCGTCTGACTACCCGTAACGATTGCCATAGATGTTCTTATGACAACCGGGACTTAACGTGCTCTCCGAGTCACGGAGCGATGGCATCGAAAATTGAACATAACTTACGTCATTGGTGCAGGGCCGAGGATCGAACCCGGTGCCGTAAGATTGCAAAGCGCACATACTACCGCTCGGCCACCACGCGCTCTACACTATTTGAGATTGAGAACGCCCTATAGAGAGATAAATGCGAACTTAAAAGCGATTAACCTTTAGTGTAGACGGGCCTAAGTATTCTACTTGTCCTATTTCTGTTTGCAAGTAGGTATTTCTGGTGCAAAACGTCAAGGTCTGTCGCTTACCTTTGATCCTTTGACCGGCGGGGTAAGCGCACGTTATTTATGACATGCCGCCGCGTGGTTTCGGTTTACTAACAGGACCACCCTATCTCTTCCCGTGGGTGTTGTAAGAGCCGGCTAAGGGAATATCCAGGGAATGGGCAGCAGCATTCTCCTCGGTACATTAAAATCTTGTGCGATCACCAAGCCACCTGCCAAAAGCGTGGTGATTATGGCAAACCCCCCGTCCGTATGGGAAGCGTCCAAAGTGGCGTTTTATGGGGGAGGCCTGTGTTCAGCAGTGGACGTCTTCCGGCTGTTGATGATTTATGACATATTAAGTCACTGTCAGTTATTAGTAACAAGTAGCAACGCTTTCAGAGGACTGCGTCTTTAGTATGCAAAAAGGAGCGTTTAATCCTACAACAGATGAATCTGTAGACAAACAATCGACCGTTTTGTGCGTCTGTCCGTTACGATTATGCCGGTTTTGCTCCTTTGATGTTCAACGCCTTTGTGAGAAATGATCTCGGCATAAAAGTTGGGAATGGTTTAATCCAATTAATTACCCGATTGCGGAATTAATAAAAGTTGGCTAATAATTAGAATTAATTATGAAATTAGTAGAGGGTCATTTAGAATTTGACTTTATTGTAACTTACTGTTAATTTTCAATTATAATGTCAAACTTATAGAGACTTAGGATGTACAAGACCAATAATGACAGTTTGAAAATGGGACAAGAAAATTAAGAAATTGTGTGTGTGAATAACTGTTGTTATGATTAAGATCTTGAATATTTGCGACAAGTTAACTGTAGTATTTACTAAATATTGAACTTACCTATAGGCCCCCATAGTTTTTTAAATAAAGTAGCAGGCATTTTATTTACTGAGATCCTTCAAACTTTGGAGTAAAGTTGCTAAATAATAAAAAAAACTGAAACACCGAAATATTACGATATATTGGAAGGAGCATTCCCAATCTACAAAATAAACAGATTTTTCATCCAGATACCACACCAAAATTAACAAACTATGACTTATTAATAATGCAATAATTTATTGAGTTCCTGGCAACCTTTGTAGGCATTAGGCAAGGTTTATTAGGTTATATTATCTCCTACAATAAGCCCGCGCCCGCATGGCGCTAAACCGGCTATTAATCTGCTGATAACAGGAGCCATAGCTCTTGTTCGCAGACCTTTGTTCAGGTTTTATAAGCAATTTGAGACTCTCTTGTCATTCTATTAAAGGTGGCTATTTAGGCCGTCAAATTCGGAACTCTTCCGTCGGAAAATCCTACAACACGAGTTGAGGTGAACCGTCAAATAAAGTGTACCTTTATGTTTTTTCCTTTTTTTCTCTAATCCTCAAAATATGTTAACTGGCCTGATAGTTTGGTTGGTATATCTGCCTTCTTAACTGTAGGCTGTGGATTCGATTCTCACACGGGACACACATTATTATAATACGTATTTACCATAGAACAAGGAGGAGAGGAATGTCAATACACCAAAAAAACAGAGAAGATCAAAAATATGCCTAAAACTAGATGGCGTTGTAAAATGAGCGGGTTATAAGTTGAGCGCAGATCAGAAATATGCCAAAACACCTTGCTACATTCAAACATGCTATGCGTTAAGCCAAGCCGTAATAACAAAGTACCTACTCTGTGAAGCCAAGTACCTACTTGAGATTGGACGAAACAAAGAGTCTTTAGGAAAAAAACAATTGAAGCTTCTCTTTTAAACTAACACACTATCTGTTAACATCTCAGTCGCAATTAGCTCTGTTCTTAGCTAAATGGAGTCTAGACTTAAACTGTAAAACCTAGGTTTTATTGCCGGACTAAGTAGGTATTCCGTACTGTGCGTCACTAAAAGAAAGCAGAGCTATTTTTTAGTTTTTTATGAAGATGTTGCACTGCCAGACGGAGTTCGTCTCAAAAGTGAACCGCAAATAAGAAAGTAGGACACTTAGATTTTCTACTGTGATATTATTACTAAATTATTTAATTAGAATTTCATATTTGAATTTTAGACAACTTAATGGATTTTTAGGATTTCTTTGCAGTAAAACCTTGGATTTTAGAACAAACTAGTGCGGCTCGTGAGCAATGGCTCACGATCTACGACAGCCGCTTCACCCGCCACACGCTGAGAGTTGTCATGTCATTATAAATAAATATTTGTTGACATTTCACGCAACGCCATCTAGCCCCAAACTAAGCAAAGCTTGTACTATGGCAACCAGATAACTGATAGAATACACACATATATATAGGTACTTTTTGTTAGTTAATACCTACATACATAGAATTAAATATAAAATCCAGATACAGAACAAACACCATCTATTTTATTTTATTTTATTTTATTAATCACAAAGCAGATTACAAACACTTATCACAACAATAGTTTCATACAAACCATCTATGTACATCACACAAATCTTTGTCCCGGGTGGGAATCGAACCTACAACCTACAGTTCAAAAGGCAGGGCTACTACCAACTGAGCTATAGGCCAGTCTAGTTGACCGCGTCACAGGCTGCGCGGGTCAGAAACAACCCCCCTCTCCCGAAAAGGAAGCTCTTTGCCCTAAAAGTGGCTAAAGTCATCAAGGCAACACATAAAGTCTCAATTCATACGAATGCTTTAACTTTCAAATAGGCAATCATGACATTCAAGGCACGACCCTAGCATTACCTGGCGGATGTAATACAACTTTTGCCCTTACCGTAATACTAAAACTTGCGTCCATTTACGACCATGGGCCATCAAAGACGTTAGTAGTGCTGTATGCTGTTGCCAATAATGGGGTAGTCTAAATTTCTGTTACCGCTGTAACAAAAAATACTAAAAAACCGAATAAAATAAATAATTAAGGGGGCTCCCATACAACAAATGTGTTGTTTTAATCGTTTACCAGATGAGTCATAGATGGCGCTGCTTTACATAGTACTGCTAAATAATAAAAATTATGAAATATTGTCTACACGAGAAGAAGAAGCAGATTGATACCATGTATTAAGTAAGTACCTAGAACTTCCGTGTTTCATCATCAGCAGAAAGATATCTACTGCCGAAGCTTAGCCCTCTTCAAAATAAGTAAATAAACAAGACCTTTTCAAATCTATTTTTTTATTTTGTTTTTAAGTACCTAGTTGCATGCCTTCTTGTTTAAATGCCTTAAACTTTCTAACAAAGTTTGCTATCGAATCTTGTAAAGTTGTTATTTATTATCCCTACGGAACAAAACGACTCTGACTAAGAGCTGAACCATGAAGCTAAGAAGTTACACTTACACAATGCAGGTCCCGTCTCCAGGCGGGGAGGGCCTTGGGGGCAGAGTCTTAAGTATCTGTTTACTCAATGAATTTCTAGCAAGAAATATAATCGTGGAAATACGTTTAGTGTGCCTACAAAGATAATAAATATAGTTCCTAAAATTTTAGGAACCATCGAGAACTTTTTTAAAATGTAAATAAATGACGTAAAGAGGTTGTTCGTTCGCCTGATGTTAAGCGTCACATGGCTGCCTATAACAGATTGCAGTATCACTCGGAACTCTAAATTAATATAGTTTTGCATGACACTGCACTGCGCTGTGCACGTCATCCTGAGACTTCACACAATTTAGTAATAAGATTACTAGACTGTGTGATCACATCATAAAGTTTCATTTGCCCAGTAATTTCACTAGCTACAATGCCCTTCAAACCGGAGCACAGTAGTGCTTGCACATTACTGCTTGGCGGCATAGGCGACCGACCGTCGGTACCAACTGGGTACCGACCTAGACGAACTTTGCATAAAAGTTCTACCACCTAGTAGAACTGAACTAAGCAGCCGATAGCCGATAGCCAGTAGTAGCCAGTAGTAGTCAGTACATCAGTACGAAAATATAGTCCTAAAGATTTTCGTAGCGTCTGAGGAATGCAATCAGCTCAGTAGGGAGAGCATCTAATCCAGTGAGTTGGGAGCTGCGGGTTTAAACCCCGCTGGTAACTGCACCTACAATTTCATCAAGCTCGTGGTCCTCCGGAACGAGGGCCCCTGAGATCGGGGTACTCAAGGAGCAACCCGTCATAACCCCCGAGTCGTAAGTCCTGAATACCTGCTTACCTGCTACGGTAGTTAGTGAATTGATGGCATAGGATTTCTGTGCTTTAGTCTTCAAGTTAGATAAACGAACGTGCTTTATGTGATGAAGAAATTGTAACTTTTAATTACATTTTATTTTTGTAGCTTAATTATGGATTGCGAAATAAGCCCCGGAACGAGGAGATCCGCAGGAGAACTAAAGTGACCGATATAGCTCTTAGAATTAGCAAGTCGAAATGGCAATGGGCAGGCCACATCGCTCGTAGAACTGACAACCGATGGGGAAGAAAGGTTCTCGAGTGGCGACCACGAACCGGAAGATGCAGCGTAAGCCAGCCCCCACTCGGTGGACTGACGATCTGCAGTACGTCGGGGAGCCGATGGATGAAGGAGGCGAGCAGCCGCTAAAGGTAGCGCGCTCTGGGGGAGGCCTATGTTCAGCAGTGGACGTCTTCAGGCTGTTGATGATGATGATGATGATGAAGAATTATCGATTTTACAGCTTCAATTGTGACGATTTCATCCCTCTTTCGTCATCATTTCAGCTATTTACCTGCTTTCTTAGTTTTCGCATCAAATATTGGCCACTCATAATCTAGATTTAAATTCAAAATTAGAACATTAGTCGCATTCTTTTAATTTTCCATGAATTTCCAATTTTTTCAAACGAAAGTTTTCAATCAGTGTGTGTTGCCAGTGATGACTTATGGAACTGAGACATGGTCTCTTAGTGTTGGCCTCATTAGTAAGCTCAAAGTCGCGCAGCGAGCTATGGAGCGAGCTATGAATTTTCCATTTGATGCGAAAACTAAGAAAGCAGGTGAATAGCTGAAATGATGACGAAGGAGGATGACATCGTCACACAATACGCAGTTTATGTGCATAGTTCAATGGAAATTTTCAAACTAGGAAATAAAATGTATATGATATGATAAGTTATGCAGTTACTGTTTCACTTCAATCATGACCCCCTCCCGGAATTGTTTCACCACAATAGATCCTCCTCCCACACCCAACTCATACATCTAACAGCTTTCCGATATAATTGAGTTATACACCCGCCGCACTCCTAATTCCTATTCGCAATTATATTTTCCAATTTAATTTTCCACTTTTGTTGCTTGCGTAATGGATTTCAGGATCCTCTTAGGGTGCGTAAAATTGGTACATGGTAATTAGGGATCTTTGTGCTTAACTGTTTTTTTTTATCTTTAGTCGTTGCGTAAGTCATCTCGGCCGCGATACTCGGTTGGACAGTCGGTTTGGCGTACCAAGTTGACCATCTGAATAAAATAATAAAAACAAGTAACCGACGAGTAACGATATTATCATACAAAAATTGAGAATTTCTCATGTCAATTTGAAGCGCCACTCTGAGAGTCCTGAGAACTATAATTTGAAAATCTATCGCGTTGATTGGTTGGTTTAATTAGTTCCGAGGACGCTCACGATGTCAATCTTAGCAATCAGCGCCAAAATGGCGAGAATCAAATGCCTTCAGTGAATATTGGTCATTATGACCAATATCCATATTATATTAGTACGGCACTAGTATAATAGAGGTCAGTGCAAGTAACGGATATTTCATTTGTACTTAATTATTATTTTGTAAGGCGCTGAAATATATTACTAAAAACATTGATCAAAGATATTATGTCAAAGGTACAACCCTACACAAAACTATAGGTACTGACTTTATACAAAATCTTAAGGTGCTGTAAAGGTCGGTAGAGACTATCATGAAAAAAATTAAGGAGTTTTATTGGGCCGTGTGGTTCCAGTGTCAGAACAAGGCCACCATTGTAGCTAGTGAAATTACTGGGCAAATGAGACTTTATGATCTGATCACTCAGTCTAGTAATCTGATTACTAAACTGGATGATGTCTCAGGATGACGTGCGCAGTGCAGTGTCACGCGAAACTTTATTTGTTGTAAAGTTCCGGGTGACACTGCAACAGTTATGGGCGGCCGTGTCACTTAACATCAGGTGAACGACTAGCTCGTCACGTCATACAATCACATAAAAAAACCATCTCTTCACGCGGTTGCCGTAAGAGTCGGGAATATCCAGGGAATGGCCAGCAGCATTCTCCTCAGTACATAACTATCTGCGATCACCAAGACGCCTGTCAAAGATTTTGTTGGATTATTAAGATAAGCACCCAAAGTGCTGTTTTATGGGGTAGGCCTATCAACAGTTATGTCTACCGGAATCCATCTGATGGCCTAATTTGTGGCGAACTAATTTTAGGTACCTATGGAAAAAATCCATCAATGAATAAGACCTCCAAGTTATCTGACTGGAATCTCTTTACCAAAACCTCCCTTCCAAACCTTCTTCTTTATCTCCTTAGAACAAAATACGCAGTCGAGTCTAAAACCGTCAATAACTAAGGATGGCTTCAAGTCCACAACGTCGTTACGTGCTGCGGTGCACAAACTGTATCTGGCCGAATAATTGACTTTGAAGTTTAAATTCCATTTTCAGACTTGAGTTGGGAATAGCAGTTTAGGGTTGACATTCATGAAAATTACGACTTAGCAGGTACGCTAATGCCCGTCTGTGCTAAAGTTTGATAGTAGAAACTATTCATGAATTAGCACTTGTCGCTATGACGTATCTACTGTAACGCATTTGGATAATAGGAAAAATACAATGGAACCCACTAAAAGGTACTTAGATATTATGGATTACGATGAGCGGGAAAAATATGAATATTTTCCCACAGTTTTTGTTTAACACAGGACTTAATAGCGCTAAAAACATTATTTATTCGACCAAGTTGCATCACGAGTGCACAAACGAAAACAAAAATTATATGTTTACATCGCGAGAATTTAAGAAATAAATATTTTCCGTTATCCGCAGGTAAATATTTAACTAATATTTAAATATGTAACTATCAAATAAATTACATGGTAAATATCCCGTTAATGAACAATATTTTGAAAATATCAATAGAGTAACCAAAACATGTTTTCCTATTTTTGCCTAGTAAGACGTACCTAGACCTACTTAATAGTAATATTTATTTTTGTTAATAAGTAACACCAATTTGTCTACTAACTACATCATTAATTGTGTACTATTGCTGAATATTTTATTAGTTCCAATACCCGTGACGGAGCAACACAAAATACGGAATAGATATCAAGCCCTTTAGATAAAATATATTGGATGGATTACTTTAATGCTATATTGTTGACAACCCTAGCTTAAAGAGGTTTCCGTCACGGCTTACCCTAAATAAATAATATGATATTGTAGAGGACATTTTAAGAGTATATACCATACACTAAACAGTACTTACTGGGGCTTTTCCCTTTCCTCCTAAGCTGTTTACATTTTTGACGAAATTGGTAAAGTTTGGAGTAAAAAGGTATAAGTACCTACTTACCTCCTTTTAGTATGTGAGCCTCCAGTGATGAAACAAGCCTCGATATGGCGCAATTCTCAGACAGATAAAAGCTAGTTTGCACTAAAATTTGACAGCAACTAAGATCGCACTTAGAGAGATCTAGGACGTACCTAAAGCTAAGCTGGGCATCCTTGAGAAAGTTTTTCACATCAGGGCCCTAATCCTGTAAGACTATATACTTTACGATTCCTTACTTCGAAACCACGCAAACTCCTTGTCTTACATAAGAAATCTGCGAAAATCTATTATTCTCTATGAAATGGAAACGACACTGCGCGAAATAAATGTGGAATTGGCGCGATTGGAACTGTCATAAATTGTAATGTTCCACTGAGACGCGTTCCGAAACATCAACACTTCAAAAGTTACCACCACTTAATATGTCAATATTTATTCAAAATAAAAATAACTTTAATGTAAAGTGAAGGTATTTCTAATGCTGTGACACGATTTGAACAAGACACGATAACGACGTGGTTTCGTATCGTGTGGAATCTGTGTTTTCATAGAGAACTAATTCTCTATGACCCAGGATGGTTCTTAGATCTTTATCAAGCACAAGTCCGGTCACGTGTGGAATACTGCAGCCATCTCTGGGATGGTTCGGCTAAGCATCAGCTTAGAGCCCTTGACTCAGTGCAAAACGAGCCATAAAGCTCATTGGCGACGATAAATTAGTAAAGGCTAAACTCCAAAGGCTTAAACACTGACGTAAGGTTGCCCGCCTATCGGTTATTTACAAGCTGCACTTCGGAGAGTGTGCGATGGAATTGCACAACTCAATTCCTCCCATTATACCATCGTACAACTAAACGCACGGAGACACGGCATCCGTATATGGTAGAAATTACTCGAAAACGTACAAAGCGTTTGATTCCTTGTTTATAATTCGGATAGAAAAGGAATTAAACATCTTACCAGCGTCCTGCTTCCTGACAAATATAATCTGGGAGTTTTTAAGGCTACAGTCAACCGGTATCTTCTAGGCAAGCATGCTCCATCGTCGACCACGTCGTCACTTACTATTAGGTGCGACTGTGGTCAAATTTTAGCCTATCGATGATAAAAAAAAGCGTTACGGCATGCCCGTCTGCACTTAATTTTGATAGCTCTATGTTCGCACTATCTCCCTAGAACATATCCAAATACGTTACAGTAGGTACGTTAAACTATCTGAGTTTGAATTGGTATGTTATCCCGAAAGGGGGTAAATCTACTCCCCAAGGTAGAAAAAGTAAGACAGGTAGAGAAAGTAAGAAAGTAAAGCTCTCACAACTTGTGGGCTATCATGGTCCCAGTTCCCCCCTTTCGGGATAACATACCAATTCAAACTCACCTTGTATAGGGATAATTGCGAAGTTAAGATCTGTCAAAACTTTAGAGCAGGCAGTCAAAAGACTGCACAATAGGTGAGCAGAATTGAATGGATGTGAAAGGTAGGTATTATGGACTGGTACGGTCTATCTCGGATCGATCGACGCCGATCTATAATAAGATCTCGTTTAGCGCGGTGAACAGGTAGCTTCTTGTCAAGAAGCTGGTAAAATGCTGCTTGATAATTAAATTATAGATATCTAAATGAGGACAAACAAATAAGAACGAAGGTATATTTATCTTTGTCAAATGAATGAAATGAAGATGGAGACCGTTACATATAGGGTGATTTTTTACTCGAGTAATCATCTCATTTTTAGAATAATCGCACCTAAGAGATACCATCTTTTTCTCGTTCACCAGAACGAGAAAAAGATGGTATCTTTTAGGAGGTAGTCTGTGGTATTAATGAGTTTTCAGTGGACTGGCGATATCAAGAAGGTTAAATTCGGGCAGATCTGTGATTAAATCCTCAATTCTTGACGAGAAACTTATTGAATAGAAGCGTTCGAATTTTAAAAACACTTTCCACGCTAGCGAGCAAAATGCCTTTTTGCGCCCAGATTTTGAATGGCAAAGAGAACCTTTTCGAGCTATGTAGTGAGGTGAAAACAATGTTTTGCCTCTTGGGATCTAAACAAAGCTTTATACATCCATCTACGCCACGCGCTGTTATTAAATAAATGACGAACTAATAAGGGTTCCTTGTAGTATGTACTCATCAACAGCCTGAAGACGTCCAATGCTGAACATATAGGCCTCGCCCACAGAGCACGACTTTCAGCGGCTGCTTGCCTCCGGCATTTATGAGTTCCCCGCGTTTTTCACCAGATCATCGGTCCACCTAGTGGGAGCCTACGCTGTGTCTTCCGGTTCGTGGTCGCCACTCGAGAACCTTTCCTCCCGATCGGTAAGTAAGTACTACGGAACGTAAAGACAAGGTTTTTAACTACGATGCAGTACAGAAAAAGCTTTTTTTTAATGTGAATGAATGACGTGACGAGCTAGTAGATCGCCTGATGTTAAGCGTCACGGCTGCCCATAAAAGATTGCAGTATCGCTCTAAATTAATATAGTTTTGCGTGACACTGCACTGCGCACGTCATCCTGAGACATCACACAGTATAGTAATCAGATTACTAGACTGTGTGATCAGATCATAAAGTCTCATTTGGCCAGCAATTTCACTAGCTACAACGCCTTTCAAACCGGAACACAGTAGTGCTTGCACACTACTGCTTTGGGGCAGAATAACTGGCAAAGCGGTGGTACCTAACTAGCCGAACTGCAAAAGTCCTACCACCTATTATAATTACCTACCACCTATATAAATTTAAAATTACTTAAAACTTCTGAAAACTGCGTCATTTTAGCGCCATTTCACAGAATAGAGATTTCACTCATTAGCAATTTCGCTTCGGCTAATCGGCAATAAGGATTAAGGTATTTAGGGAAGATCGTTCAATTAAGCCTCGGATGCTGCCGATATTGATTTTTAGGGTTTTTATTGTTATTATGGGCAATAACGGAGCGAGACATGGGGCTTCAATACAGTGGCTTTAATGTCACTTTTAGCTTATTTAATCAAAATATAAGAATAAAAATGAACATAAAAGGTTTCTCAACCAATTCATAATTTTTTCATAGTTATTGAATGACGCGTTTTATTAAAAAAAAAACTAGTTCCGCTTCTTTTACAAGATGGCGCGGTATTTTTTTTTCCCTTATATTTTGGCTCCACACATAGTGTATTTAGCCAGTGTCAAGTTTTGTAATTTTTCATCGTATTATGGAAATTTTCACTTAAAGTCAAGTCATAGTCACAGTCAGAGTAGTCATAGTCTAGTCTAAGTCATAATCCAGTCTAAGGCATGCCCTAGTAAAGTGGTGGCAACTTTACTAGAGGCTTCTATGGAATTTTGGAAGCAACACGAAAAACCACGTTTCACTACATTATATCACTTGCCCACACTCATGCTCGTAATTCAGCACTTAATGCGTAAAACACCACCAATTTTAACCATTAACACTGGAAAAAGCATAAGTTTTGTAAAATAATACAATGCACCGACGTGAACTTTTCCGCGTTCCCGCCAAAACTCCGATGGCGCGGTAAGTACATAGTTTAAACCTTTCAAACCACAGAGTAGTTTAAACATAAGAAAATGCTTAGACTACCTACAAAGGTATGTCAAATTCAGTTGACTGAACCACGAGTACAATTGTCTGTAGTATCTCCTAAGTAGTCTGTGGTGCACTCTTCTTACGTAAATTGAAGTACAGTAGAACTGCGAGATAGGTAAACGTTAATATTATGATCCAAAATAAAGAAGTGAATATGAAGCCAAGCTATCGCGCAACGAAAATAAAATAAAACGAAAGAGTTTAGAGTTGTCAGTCAGTACCGTGACACGTGACACATTTCCTCTAACACACACACAAACCTAACCTGTGGTCTATGCTTGAAACAGTGACAGTGACAACTTGTGGTAGAACCACAACTGGCGTTATCTATTGGGTCATACATAAAATATGCAATTTCTTTTTTTTAATAAAACGCCTTATTATATGAGCGCGACCTGCCATTCTACCTGTGTCGTAATCACAGAATACTGTTGTTCTTCCGCGGCCAAAATCTACGCCGGCAGCCACTTCTTCATTACCCCAGTAAAGGAGGAGTCAACACTCCTTTTTGATTAAGGTAACTAATGGTTAAAGATCTGTGGGGGAGGCCTATGTTCAGCAGTGGACGTCTTCAGACTGTTGATGAGTTAAGGTAAGCAATGCGTAACAAATTCTAATTTTCTTGTGTTTTTAACCATTGGTTTCCTCCGTATCCGTAGTTAAGGTATATAACCAATGGTTAAAAACTCTAACATATTCTATCGATCTTAATTTGTTTGTATGTTAAAATGTGTTGGTTCCTAATAAAAGATTATTATTATTATTATTAATTTGTTAGAATTTTCCACCACTAGTTACATTAGCTAGGGATCAAAACACCCAACCATTTCAACTTAATATTTAATAAAAGCTCATAAATTACAGTATGAAAAAATTGTAACACAACGATTCAAACGAACTTGGCTGAAACGTGTAAAAATCACTGCTGTATTTGGTTTTCACCACATTTTTCAATACTAAAAATAGAATACTCTTAGATCAAGAGGTAGTGGCAATATTTCCCGCATTAGCTGCATTAGATTAGGAGCCGGCTCGCGATCTCGTAATTAGATTTGCTCGCCGACTTTTCATGTTGCTTCCGTGTATTGTGTTCCCTCAAATGGACATTTTGTTGTTATGATATAATGGAATTTATGTTATGTGATGACATATTATTGTTATCTAGACTGTGTTACGTCGTAATGAATTGTTTAATGTGTTTAGTATTGTTTTATGTTTATCCAGCCTAGCAACAACCTGTTTAATTATATCTAATTTTCTGAATTATGCTTTTACGTAAAATGAGAAGTCTCCATCGGCTCTTGCATCCATCAGCTCGCAAGCCGATGGATGCAGGAGGCAAGCAGCCACTCAAAGTGGCGCTCTTCAGGTTGGTGAAAATGATTATGGTGATGAGGACAAGTCGGGCTTAGCGATAGCCCGTGCAACTTTCAAACTGACGCACCCTGCTTCGAATCCCGCTCAGCTCTGCACCGATGACTTTTCAAGATATGTGTGGAATTTGCACTCGCTGTTATTTTGGTTGATGGGTGACAATTTCCTCGGATTTTGGGATTCCGAACGTGGGAGTCTCTTCACGATGTTTTAAATGATGATGAATCATAAAACACTATATAATTGCTCTGTGCTCTAAAAACCGTTGCTCTTTACTTCATCATCATCATCATCAGCCGGAAGATGTCCACTGCTGAATACAGGCCTTTCCCATAGATCGGCTACTGGATCTGAGCTGTGGATTCAAGTGGAGGGGCCCTCATTGCCTCTGCTATCCAATACTTCATGGCATTTAAAAAAACTCGGCAGTTGTCTCGTTCAATATCAAGTGGTTTTTATTCTTTATAGGCAAAGCATTTGGCCAATGTCTCACCTAATGGAAAGTGATGACGCAGTCTACGATGGTGCACACTTGCCTAGAAGATACCTGTTCACTCACGACTTGAAGACATCCAGATCATAGCTGGAAACAAGGACGCCGGCAAGTTGTTCCACTCATTGGCAGTTCGCACTATAAAGTGCATAGCATAACGCTTAGTGCGGGTTGATGGAATTCCAACAATATAGGGGTGCCGTGTTTTTGTGCGCCTTGGTGTCTTGTGAAAGAAGGGAGATGGAGGAATAATTATCGTGTAATTCCTTTGCACACTCTCCAAAATGCAGTCTATAAAAAACCGCCAAACTGGCAACTTTATGTCGGTGCTCTAAACTGTGGAGCTTAGCTTCCACCAACGCATTATTAGTCTTTTGGCTCGTCTCTGAATGGAGTCCAAGGTTTCGAGCTGGTATTTAGCCAAACCATCCCAGAGATGGCTACAGTATTCAATACAGGATTGGACTTGCGCTACATAAAGGTTTAGGAGCTGTTCCTATGTGAAATACTGCCGTACTGTCCCTAGGGTTCCAAGCTTTGAGCCAAAGTTGTTCACAATAAAATGCATAGTAGGTAGTCCTTCTATTAATGTCATCATTATGCTGTATAGTTAAGCCTTAACGTTTACTGTCCCTCTACTATCTACAATTTTAGCTTTTACAATGTGTACACACGGGTAGAAGTTGATGCGTGACTGCTGCGTCCGATTTATGAGTAGTTCTTCCATGTTTTACAAGAAGAGAAGAAAGCACAGCAACACAGCAGCACTTCAAAAGAGTAATCTTTCTTCTTTCATTTAAGAGCTAAACTCTTGTCTGTGGAGAAGAATGGGATTCTTCACGATTTTCTGCGAGCCTTTTCAGTACGACATGACATTAGCATTTTCTTTCAGTTCATTTATTATTTATTTATTTTCGTGGATATCTAAAAGAGTCCTATATGGTAAGAAATTAAATGCGTTAATGACCCTTCCGTGTACCAGATATCCTATATATATATATTAGGCTCGGGACCGCTTCCTACCAAATGGGTCGTATTAGGTATGTTTATTTGCCCCCCTAAATAAATAGAAAATCAGTTTTCCAGTAACTTATTTTGGCCCGTATTTTTACGTTAACCGGTTAGGAAGATTTCGGGATACGACGCTATTATCACGTATTTATGAACTAGAACGCAAAATGTTTGGAAACTATGTAGGTACTTTCTAGATATAGTACGGTCTGCAAAACAAATTGAAAAGGATACGTTCCAAAATGGGCCACCAGAATTTTATTATTATACATGTAGCAACACTAAAAAATAACAGAAAAATATTAATACGTCACAGCCAATAATGTTTGTAATCCCAGCTATCAGCTGATTTTACTGTCAGTGCAATGTTAGTAAATATTGCACCTTGAATTTGGCTGATATATAGGAGTATGATAAGTCAATTGCCATGCTTATAAAGTATAATTAAGAAACATATTAATTGACTTAATACAGAAACAGCTCTTACAGGGTACCTATATCCATCTATATATTCTATCCAGTTATAGGCCCCGTGCTAATAGCAGGGTAACATAAATTGGGTAGATAGGCCCCGATTCTATTACGATATGTGAGGCTTTGTTGCGTAAGTCGACTTATTTCGTGGTGACGCTTGAGGTTACAGTAAGCAAAATTATTGAGGTATAAGATTCCTTTTGAATATACAAAGCAAGCGAAGAAAATTTTGGTAGTTATACTCAATGTAGGTATTTTTTTTTATTTCTGTGCTATTATTGCACTGCACCTAAGGTACCGGACCTTATCGTCTTTTAATATTGATTTACTAAACACAAATAGGCATAAAACATACCGAAGGGCAAAAAATAACTTCTTCTTCTTTTTCTCGCTCATAGCGAAGCACGACTAGCCATTTCTAACCGATCGGTAAAGTTAAGTAACGTTCGCTGCGGTCACTACTTTGATGGGTGACCGCTACAACAAATAGTGGTATTTACAACTGAGCGCTACCGTGCTTCGGAGGGCACGTTAAGCCGTGTCAGTCCTGGCTGTTGTTTTAAGGCAATAGTCGTTAAGCTATGCCAGAAGCCTTTGGGCGGCCTAAAAATTCTGACACCAGGGCTGACCACATGCCTACATGAGAAGAAGAAAAAGAAAAAACAACTATAAAAATTGATATACGACACTTATTTTTGAACTTTACGTCACATCGCTCGTAGAACTGACTACCGATGGAGAAGAAAGGTTCTCAAGGGGTGACCACGAACCGGAAGACGCAGCGTAGGCCGGCTCCCCACTAGGTAGACCAACGATCTGGTTAGAACCGCGGAGAGCCGATGGACGCAGGCGGCGAGCAGCCGCTCAAAGTAGCGCTCTCTGAGGGAGGTCTAGGTTCAGTAATGGACGTCTTGAGGCTGTTGATGATGACTGAACTATAGCGATACAATAAAAGTGGTAGACTTACACAAAATCCAAGTAAAGAATTAGCTTTGCGATACGATCGCGATAAATTAGTGGAGTCTAACCATTAGTACAGTCAGCAACACTGGATTAACATAGCCAATCCATTACTCTAACGTATACCCTACTGAGAGAAAGTACATTAAGAGGGTATGACTTTTGGTATCATTAAATTGTTCTACGGTCTTAAATGTATATTAATAGTGTAATACTAACTACTTTTTCTTAGGTGGTAGGATTTTTATGAAAAGTTCGTCTAGCTGAGTAAATGAAAGATTCCACCGTGATAGAATTGCTGATGTCAAAATATTAAACCATTATGAGACCGGGAGTATCGTCATTATGCGCCCTTCGAAGCGTAACTAATAGAGCTCAATTGTAAAAAAACAGTTAAGTTTCACTATGTCTTATTCTGATTTTCTGAGCGCTACAGGGGTTGTACATTTTTATAGGGGTGAGTAAAGTACCTATACTATCTGACCATATTACCTATCTGACCATGTCGTCAACTGGGACTTGTAGAGTTCCAGACAAAGTAATGGTCTATGCACAGAGCATTAAAAAAAAATTACGATTCGTGCCCCGAAGCGTATATTTGTCGTGCTCTGTGGGTCTATGATCAGATGTATTTCTTTACATTCTTTTGGCTTTTATAAAATGCAATTCGTTTGGAAATTTCAGCAGAATCCCAATTTCCCCACTCGCCCCTTTATCACTTTTGCGCAGCCTATTCAATTCATTACAAACATTCTTTGGCGACGTAAAGAGCTATCTCTGAACTGCCCCTAACTTTATATTAGCCCACACATAACTCAATCCTTACGCTCGATCAAACTTATGATTACGACAGTATCAGGCGAGCTGATCAAAAAAGTTTTCTCGTTAGGATCCGTCGCTCATTTGACAAGTTCAAGCCTCTAAAAAGAGATGTAAAGTTTTGGTTACGCCGCCCGCCGCCAGCTTGTAAATAAGAATTATCCGGCAATATTTATAAGCTGGCTACTTCTACCAGAAGTAGTGTAAACACATTATTAGTAACGAGGTGAATATAGACAGTTTTGTAAACACTACGTGGTTTATCGCTACGTGGTCAATTACATTTTTTTTAAGGGGTAATATACCTCACTTCACTAAAAAAAAAAGAAAAAAAAAAAACTATTAAACTAAACTAAACTAACTACTACAGTAATAAACGCACTAAAAGCTACTAGTTACACTAACTGCTTACTACATAGAACATTTGGACTGTATACTAGCTGCGATGGCCTATAGACGATCCAAATGCTCCAGCCCACTACCAGTAGGTAGCGTAGGTACCCAATATGCTGGCAGCATTGCTTCGTTGAATTGGAATGCTGAATCGTTGCGCCACCAAATAAGTGCCAGCATTTTGGTCACGCGTCGCATTTACCAGGCGCTCTGATACTTTTTTGTGTGTCAAATAAAATAAATAAATAAACTTTAGAAAACGCGATGAGCTCTACAATTATTATTACTTACTTACAAAATTATTTTAGCTAAAAATATTTAGAGGTGAAAGTCATTGAAAAGATAAGACGAAAGATATAATGCTAAAAAAGATAATAAGTATAGAAAAAGCAGGTTTCACGTTCCTTCTTCATCCACTTTTAAAAAAATTGCCATGATGGACTTCTTTGAGTGACTAGTGATCATTCAGGACAGTACGCAATTATGTTCGACTGATTGAGATCGGCTAGCTTTGCAGGTACCTACCTCCTCTGTGGTGTTGTCAATGTTGCCGGTAATTGGCCGGACAACCACTTCATCTCTAGTCTCTAAGTAAGTTTTTGGTGCGGTTATCATAATGTTAGATAAGGGTAAGATGCCGGGAAGGCTAATTGGTCCACTGCTGTGGAGGTGATCACAAAAAATGCGATAAGGTTTTATATATTTTGTAGAGATTATTTCGTAAAATTGTCGCAATCATTTGTTTTGTACTCTTTTCACCACAATATAAACGACCTTAATCGCCCGTATTGGTGGTCAACCAAACAAAAGATACTGATGTAAGGAGTCCACGATCTAAGGTATCTTAGGTAATACGTCAAATTTCCCAGAAATGGCAGTGACTGTCCTTGACAATCTTCTTTAGGAAATCAATACCCAAAGAAGATTTTCAGCAAGGATGCAGGCAGGTCGTAAAAAAACCTAATATTTGCAGCCTCGCCGTACACTAAACAATAGCACAGATTACTGAATATATTATTAAGGCCCGATTTCACCAAACTAGAATAAATTTTATTCCAGGTATAACTTTCCGAGAACAGCCGAGTTACGCGAATATAGGCCCTTATATCACCAATTTTGTGAAGGAATAAGACTTATTCCTTGGATACAATCAAAGTGGCGTCTTTTTTGTGTAATTTCATTTGTCAATTAGCTGTATCCACGAGTAAGGAATAGCCGTATACTTGGAATAAACGTTGGTGAAATCGGGCCTAAATAGTACAAGCAACCCCACTAGGGTTAGCACGGCCGGTAGACAAAACTGTCTTTCCCCTGTTTTACTCCAAGCAAGTATGACGAAAATAACGTAAAACAGGGAAAAAAAATTTTGTCTACCGTCCATGCTAACACAGCTGAAAGGTAAGGGTAGTTAGACGGATGATGAATGCCCAAAGACACCTGCAATGCTGGCGATGGAAGCTTTTCCTCCGGCTTTTAATGTTCACAGAGTACCTACGTACAAGATACCTACCTACATATAAGTAGTTATCTTTTTTCATCTCAAAAATAAAATATTCTTTGTCTACGTCGTAACTTGTAAGGAATGTAACATGGCAATACACAATAATACACGTTCCAAATTAATAATACATTCGAGATATCGCAATTTACTTTAGTGTTATAGTTGTTGCAGGAGAAGTTGTCACGTGTGCGAGCTACGTTAGGAGTCCTCGGGCGGCGTGCGTGTACATTGACTCACGGTTTTTTATCCTTCGTACGATATTGTTTCATTAGGTGGTAGAACTTTTCTGCAAAGTTCGTCTAGGTAGGTACCACCGCTTTGCCAGTTATTCTGCCACCAAGCAGTAGTGTGCAAGCACTACTGTGTTCCACTTTGAAAGGCATTGTAGCTAGTAAAATTGCTGGGCAAATGAGACTTTATTATTTAGAATAAGATTACTAGACTGTGAAGTCTCAGGATGACGTGCGTAGTGCAATGTCACGGAAAACTATATTAATTTAGAGTTCTGAGTGATACTGCAATCTTTTATGGGCAGCCGTGACGCTTAACACCAGGTGAATGACTAGCTCATCACGTCATTCGTTTACATAAAAAAAAAAGAAAATTAGTCAGCTCGGTCAATGCCATCATAAGTTTATAATATGTACCTATCTATAGCAGATCTTCTAACTTTTCTAGCTTATTTGACCGTGGTTTCAAATAATACGAAATATCCAGTGACGATTAGGAATGGTATAGAATCACCTACTTACATTGAATTTTCAGAAACGGTTGAGTAGATAGTTTTGGAGATTATACTCCTATACGAACGTACAATCAAACAAACTTTACTTACTTCTTTTGATATTATTATAGTAAATGTGTAGAATAGGCATGTCAAACTCGCTGCCCGTGGGCCGCATGCGACCCTCATAGCCTAAACGCATTTATTTGCGGCCCGATCCAATTTTAAGAACAGTCTCCCGTCTGGAAAACCAAGTGTCCCAATTTGAAATAAAAAGTAAACCTATAAAGTGAGAAGAATTCAGGCAGAACTTGAAATTGATTTTCAAGATTTTGACTAAATATTTAGAATAAAATATTTAGTCGTTTACGGGTACTCTATTGACATCGATTCAGTCCCCACTCACATGCAGATAGATATTTTATAGGACTGAAGATTTCATGCACAAAATGATCAAAATAGTGAATGAAATGAGCATAGTTCTGTAATAGAAATTAAAATTTAAACAAAAAACAAACGAGTTTTGCGGCCCACTTATTCTACGGTCCATATGCTGTAGAGCGTAAGATGTAGATATAAGCACTAAGCAGCAATTAGGTATGAAGCTACAAGTACCCATTCTTGTCAAATACATCAGATAGAGATAGAAGATATGTGCAAGAAAGAGAGACGGCTAGTACAAAGGCAAATGGAATGTTTCAGGCTCGCAGCGCCATGCGAGCTGAATTGCACTTAATTGATTTGTAGCAAGAGTCGTTATTTATTTAAAAGTCTTTGTACCTTAAACCCCTTTAGATTTTTTAACAAGCCTTGTGGACTGAAAATATTGTAATGCCATATACGTTATAGTTAATCTCCGTCAACGGAAACGCACGCCTCCATTGAATAATAAACAACACATCGGATATAGCAGCGACAGACGCGAATTATATAGCAATTACTGGTTTACATGCCCTATGTATATGAACAAGGGAGCTTTGTATTCGACAGCCGTTCCGAGGGAATCGCAGATAATAATGTATAGCATGAGGATGGAACGAGTTATATTTTGATGATGGATAACGGAACTCAATTCTTAGCTTGGTGATTTTTTTTGTTAGTTTGTCTGATAAACCGTATTTTAATGATACCAAAAGACGTGGTATAGGCCGGCGCCCCACTAGGTAGACCGACGAACTGGTCACGCCGCGGGGAGTCGTTGGATGAAGGAGACATGCAGCACGTCAAGCTAAAAGTGGCGCTCTATGTGGGAGGCTATGTTCAGCAGTGGACACGTCTTCAGGCGGATGATGATTATGATGATGATGATAATGATGATTATGATGATAATGATTTCAATAATATAAAACTGCAATAACAATTTTATTCAAAGGAGCTTCATCTTTGAGCTAACGGCAGCACAGGCTGCCAGCCTGGTTTTATAGTCAATGTTGCCAGCACTAGCCAAATAGGTGTTATCCATTAATTTGCTGGCAAAAGAGATAGAGCGAGATTGATATATTGATAGTGAATAAATCTGTATTACTTCTAATAAAACTGTAACAGGGTCAATTCTGTACATTAAAGATATTTTGAAAAATTTTGTTGGAGGGCTCTTTGTAATCGATTCTAAAGCCATAACTATAACTTTTTTCATTTTTGTCTGTCTGTCTGTATCTTGGCTGAACATCACGCCGAAACTACTAAATAGATTCAAATGAAACTTGGCATGATTTGAGTTCATATTACGAGGTAGGCTATAGGATACTTTTAATCTCGAAATTCAGCACGGTTCCCGCAGGAGAGGGGACGAAAGTAAAGATATGTACTTATTTGTAATTCATTAACGCGTGGTCCGATTTCATTCAATCTTTTTTGTTGAGAAGGAGGTGTGTTAAATATTGTCCCGTAAATATTTCAAGGTTGTCGGTTTTGTGGTTCAGAAATTACAGACATTCAACCTTCAGTATTAGGTCCAAAGCCACTCCTATCCTGTACTATGGGAAAGAGAGAAGGGAGGGGGGAAAAGATAAGGGAAAAGGATGAATGCAGGAAACGGTGAAAGGAGGCAGGTACCATTTCATGCATTCATCCTTTTCCCTTACCTTTTTCCCTCTTTCTTATCTCTTCCTTTAGACTGAAATAAGGCGTAAAACTAATTAACCCGTGCGAAGCTGGGGCGGGTCAGCTAGTAACTTCTAAAATCCGATAGCGCGATGTCAACGAGTTCAGACCTTCAGCTCATATTCAATTGCGCCTTCATGTTTGATTTCCTTATGTTTGTATGTTCCTATAGACGTGCTATATACCACTTTGTATTCGACAGGCGTTTTGCGGAAATCGTAGTAAATAATATAATGCTTATAGAGTGATAAAAAACTTTTATAGATAACCGTGCCAATTTACGGCCTCTACGGGTGTGCGATGAATATTACTTAAGTATATATTATGCTGAAATGTTTTAGGGTGGGTTTTTGGCTGTAGTTTGGCGACGGTTTGCATGAGTGATATACCTAATATATTGGGGTAGTTATCTAGCATACTATTGCATGAAGCCAAAAGAAGGACAGCCGAACAAACCAAGAACAGGTATCAGCCTATATCAGCTGTCTTTGTCTGAGGTCTCTCCAAAAGTAGATAATGTGATAAGGTGTTCTACTAGGTGGTAGGACTTTTCTGCAAAGTTCGTCTAGGTAGGTACCACCGCTTTACCAGTTATTCTGCCGCCAAGCAGTAGTGTGCAAGCACTACTGTGTTCCGGTATGAAGGGCACTGCAGCTAGGAGACTACGTAATATCACAGTCTAGTAATGTGATTACTAGACTGTGTGATGTCTCAGGATGACGTGCGCAATGCAGTGTCACGCGAAACTTTATTATTTTAAAGTTCCAAGTGACACTGCAACTGTTATGGGTGGCCGTGTCGCTTAACATCAGGGTCCTCAATATAAAGTAAATCACACATTAGATGAAGACATGACCGACACGTCATGACATGTCTTAAAGGGTTTTAAAGGCTATTTTGAGTTCAAAGCACTAGGTTGCCTATGCTTTATGGCAATCAGACCATCCGCTCAAAATCACCGACACAGATTTCCTCAGTAGTACATTAATATACATCTTGCCTAATCAAACTGCACAGTGATATGATAAATCAGTGCAACAGGCTTGTATTACGTGGTGTCTGCCATTGACAGCTAGTAAATCGTGGTTATCGTACGCCTAAATGCACAATGTTATTACGTAGCAGAAATTCACATGAAGATTATTTGTACCTACCTGTCTACAGGACATAATAATCGTAGGTACCGACCGTTCTATTGGGGATAATTTGGGAGATGCTGTATTCATCGGTGCTCGAAGAATTGGTTCTGTTTTGACAATACCTCAAAGATTAATCCGCATCCGCGTTATCTTTACAGCGTTGTGATACTTGTGATTCTCAAGAACTTCTCAAAGATGATGGTACGAACACCGTAAGTTCACATCAAACTTTATAGTGCGTACAGCAAATGAGTGGAAAGGTACCTTGCCGTCGTCCTTGTTTCCAGCTAGCTATAACCTGGGAGTCTTCAAGTCAAAAGTGAACAGGTATCTTCTAGGCAAGCATGCACCACCGTATGTGACTTTTAGCGGGAACGCGGAAAAGTTCACGTCGTTGCATTGTATTATTTTTCAAAACTTGTGCTTTTTCTAGTGTTAATGTTTAAAATTGGTGGCGTTTTACGCATTAAGTGCTGAATTACGAGCATGAGTGTGGGCAAGTGATATAATGTGGTGAAACGTGGTTTTTCGTGTTGCTTCCAAAATTCCATAGAAGCTTCTAGTAAAGTTGCCACCACTTTACTGGGGCATGACTTAGACTAGACTGTGATTACCTGACTTAGACTCGACTATGACTGTGACTAAGACTTGACATTACGTGAAATATTCTATAGCACGATGAAAATTACAATACTTGACACTGGCTAAATACACTATGTGTGGAGCCAAAATACAAGAAAAAAAAAACCACCGTAGGCCGCGCCACCACTTGCCATGAGGTGAGACAGTGGTCAAATGCTATGCCTATGAATGATATTTAAAAAAAAAGTTGGTTGTAAAACGTGAAGGAAAAAGAAATGTTTGAGGTCACTTGTCTTGTCATGGTAGCATAAGAACAGCATGTCCCGCCTTTGGATGGATGATGAATTGGTGATGGATAGATGATGGATGCGGACTTCTTTAGTTTATTTCCTTTTCGTTCAAATTTAACTATTGATTACGCTAAGCAGTGGACTGGTAACTGTGCAATGTCTGGTATTATTTTCTGTTCAAACGCGAAAATGATTTGACTAAAAATAATTTGACGTAGCGCAAACAAATCACTTGATAGAGCGGCAAAGTTTATGTAGAGGCAAACTTTGTCGTTCAAAAAGTAAGTCAGTAATAATACATTTAACAACAATATAATTAAAAACCAACATAATATCCGCTATACAATAAATTCTTTTGTCACAGATAACAATAATCAGGAACTCATCATCAGTTCCTTAGATCATATCTCAAGTTACATCAGCGTGCTGATTGTTTACATACAAATACATACCCTATAGTATTGAAAAGAAACGCTAAAATGCTTTGGAGATTTAGATCCCAGCTGGTGGATATGGAGCTATAAAATTAAGTGGGTGTGCATGCAAGCCGCGAGCCAACCTTGCGCCGCCCGTGGGCAGAATGCTAACTAACAGACAGATGGACGGACAAAGACTTCTTGGTTAGGGCAAGCACCTTGATACACGGTGCAAATATTGTGGAGACGGTTTTGGAAATCATTTTCATTGAGTTTTGGGCGATTATATCACTGCTGAACACAGGTTAAAATTGGGGGGGGTTTGCCATAATAACCATGCCTGGCAGACGGCTTGGTGATGCACAAGATTTTAATGTTGTCACGTATCGGCTCCGGCCAGGGTCCTAGGATGCCTAACTAGGTCCTGATCCTACCTAATCAGGCTCTAGAGGGAGACGGTGACATGAAGTAGGAAGAGGAGAATGGGGTTGTTTTGTTGGACGAAGACGGAGTAGGTATAGTGCGTAACTTTGAAGTGTGACTGCAATGGGAAGACTGGTATGGAGAGCTTTATATGTTGCTGCACAGTCTTGGTGGTCTTGGTGTCACTCTATATGGTACCCCGTATGAGCGTGCTATGACCACACCCCTTACAAAATTAGCTCACACTGGTAGGCACTTCATGCACTTTGCTTGAGAACAAGTAACCACGGTTCAGCTACCGACATCTTTTCAACCTTCAGTCACCAGAGCACATACACCCTTCCTCTCCCTCCAGGGTCTGATTAGGTACAATCAGGACCCAGTTAGGCATTCTAGGACCCTGGGCGGAGTCGATACGTGACAATGTACCGAGGAGAATGCTGCTGCCCATTCTCTGGATATTCCCTTAGCCGGCTCTTATACGGTCCACGGGAAAAGATGGGGTGATCCTATTCTCACACCGGTGGGACTAGTACTATTGTCGTATCCTAGTCTATTATAGAAGTTACCTATTCCCTCTCAATTTAAAGACATTTTCATTAAAAAAAACGAGTAAAGGATTAGGTTTTATAAGCTTGGAGCTATAGTTGTTGAGTCTATTGACCCAAAGGAGCTGCCTAACTTGATTCAATAGTTCGCGTGCGCGAATCTAGTTTTTCCTGACCGTTACCGTTACTCATTATTACAATATTCTTACACACACGTAGGTACTTACTAAAGAACTAAAGTGACCGATATAGCTCTTAGAATTAGCAAGTTGAAATGGCAATGGACAGGCCACATCGCTGGTAGAACTGACAACCGATGGAGAAGAAAGGTTCTCGAGTGGCGACCACGAACCGGAAGACGCAGCGTAGGCTGGCCCCCCACTAGGTGGACTGACGATCTGGTGAAACCTGCGGGGAGCCGATGGATGCAGGAGGCGAGCAGCCGTTCACAGTGGCGCTTTGTGGGGGAGGCCTATGTTTATCTATAGCCTACGTTTAGTGGACTTCTTCAGGCTGTTGATGATTGATGATGATGATGATGTAGGTACTTGCGTAACAAATTGCTAAGACTATAAAAATCATAATAATCATAGATTTATTCGGTTACTAATTTAATTTAATTTAGTAACTCAGTAGATTTGGATCTATGATTTAGTATTTGTTAGCTATTTATTTGTTGCAAGCAGCGTGCTGTGGAGTCATCCACAAAAGTTACGCAGTTATTTTACGGACTATAAATTCATTATAATCGATACACGAGAGTACGATCTATTTAATTATGATACTTATGTGACCCGTGTGGTCCCGGTTACGAATAGGACCACCCCATCTCTTCCCGTGGGTGCCGTAGAAGGCGGCTAAGGGAATATCCAGGGAATGGGTCGCAGCGTTCCCCTCGGTCTTGGTGGCAATCAATCTTCACCTACTGCGATCACCAAGCCGCCTGCCAAGCGTGGTGATTATGGCAAACCCCCCCCCCTAATGACAAGCACAAATAAAAACGGCCCCCAGTCCCCGGCAGCTCTGCTATCCCGTGGCTACGGTAGCGGCCACGGTAACGGCAGGGCAAGGGGTGCGAAGAATCCCCGGCAGACGCCCGGCTACCAACCCCAACGACGACCCCTGGCCCTGGCAACACATAACGTGCGCACACTGAAGGCTGACGAAAGGATGGTCGAGCTAGAGGCGGAGATGGGTAAGTTACGCTGGGATGTAATGGGATTGTCAGAAGTCCGAAGACAGGGACAGGACAGGACACGATAATCCTAAATTCCGGTAACTTATTCTTCTACCGGGAGGGAGACCAACTCTCCCAAGGGGGTGTCGGGTTTCTCGTCCGCAAGTCTCTCGTCAACAACGTGGTCAAAGTCGACAGTGTGTCGGCCAGGGTAGCGTACCTGGTACTCCGAATAACCAAACGGTATTCGTTGAAGGTTATACAGGTATACGCGCCGACATCGGCACACTCAGACGATGAAGTAGAAGCTATGTATGAGGACATATCCGAAGCCATGCATACTTCCGAAACATACTTCACCGTTGTGATGGGAGACTTCAATGCGAAGTTGGGCACAAGGAATAGCGATGAGCTGAGAGTGGGGCCATTTGGATACGGGCAGCGGAACCCTCGAGGACAGAGGCTGGCTGACTTCATGGAGAAGGAGGGACTCTTTATGATGAACTCCTTCTACGAGAAGCGGCCATCCAGGAAGTGGACGTGGATAAGTCCCGACGGTTCCACTAAAAATGAGATAGACTTCATCATGACGACCAAGAAGCACATATTCGATGATGTCTCTGTGATCAGCAAGGTGAAAACCGGTAGCGATCACCGTATTGTTAGAGGCACATTGAATATCAATGTTAAGCTCGAAAGGTCACGTCTGGTGAAGTCTACGCTCCGTCCAAATCCTGTCCAAATCCAAAACCCCGAAGGCTTTCAGCTGGAACTCCAAAATCGCTTCCAGTGCCTAGCCGACTGTAACACAGTGGACGAGCTAAACGACGGGTTGGTGGAAACTGTCCAAGCTGTTGGATCGAAATTCTTTAAGACCCAACGCCGAAAGAAGACTCAAAAGCTCTCAGAAAAAACTCTTGAGCTAATGGCCGACCGGAGCGAAATGAAGCTGCAGTCTTCAGTTGATATGTCAGCCTACGGTGAACTCAATAGACGAATCTGGAGTTCCTTGCGACACGACTTGCGTGCTCTTAGTACTTCACGTATTGAGGCCGCAATTGAGCGGAACCAAGGCTCTAAAGTGTTCGCAAAGGATTCGTCTATTGGGCAACACCAAATGACAAAACTGAAGACCGAAAATGGTAGCGTCATTTCATCCAAGCCTGAGATTCTGAGAGAGATCGAGAACTTCTATGGACAGTTATACACCTCGACACGTAAGCCCGCTACTAACACAGCTCAGGACATCAGAGCCAAGTTAGTCCGACACTATACCGAAGATATCCCGGACTTCAGCCTGTACGAGATTAGAATGGCCCTCAAACAGCTTAAAAACAACAAGGCACCAGGTGAAGATGGAATTACGACCGAACTTCTGAGAGCGGGTGGTAGACCGGTACTTTTAGTCCTCCAGAAGTTATTTAATTCTGTCATCCTTGAAGGTATAACGCCAGAGGCATGGCACAAGAGCGTGGTGGTGCTCTTCTTCAAAAAAGGCGATAACACCTTATTGAAGAACTATAGGCCCATCTCGCTCTTGAGTCATGTGTATAAGCTGTTTTCGAGAGTCATTACGAATCGTCTCGCACGCAGGTTTGATGAATTCCAGCCTCCCGAACAAGCCGGTTTCCGAAAAGGCTTTAGCACCATAGACCACATCCATACGCTGCGCCAGATTATACACAAGACCGAAGAGTATAATCGGCCGTTATGCCTAGCGTTTGTGGACTATGAGAAAGCCTTCGATTCAATCGAGACTTGGGCGGTGCTGCAGTCCTTGCAGCGATGCCAAATTGACTATAGGTATATCGAAGTTTTGAAGTGTTTGTACAGTAAGGCCACTATGTCAGTCCGACTACAGGACCAGAGTACGGAACAAATTCCATTGCAAAGAGGCGTGAGACAGGGAGACGTTATTTCTCCGAAACTGTTCACAAACGCATTGGAGGATGTTTTCAAGCTCTTGGAGTGGAAAAGATCTGGCATCAACATAAATGGCGAGTACATCACTAACCTTCGTTTTGCCGATGATATAGTCATAATGGCGGAATCGCTCGAGGACCTTAGCACCATGCTCAACGACCTCAGTAGAGTCTCCCAGCAGGTTGGTCTTAAGATGAATATGGACAAGACAAAGATCATGTCTAATGCTCATGTTCCACCTATACCGGTAATTGTTGGGAACGATACTCTCGAAGTTGTCGACAAGTATGTCTACCTAGGACAGATTGTCCAATTAGGTAGGTCCAACTTCGACAAAGAGGTGGCGCGAAGAATCCAACTCGGCTGGGCAGCGTTCGGGAAGCTTCGTCCTATCTTTTCGTCCAAAATACCGCAGAGCCTGAAAACGAAAGTTTTCAATCAGTGTGTGTTGCCAGTGATGACTTATGGAACTGAGACATGGTCTCTTACTGTTGGCCTCATTAGTAAGCTCAAAGTCGCGCAGCGAGCTATGGAGCGAGCTATGCTCGGTGTTTCCCTGCGAGATAAGCTCCGGAACGAGGAGATCCGCAGGAGAACTAAAGTGACCGATATAGCTCTTAGAGTTAGTAAGTTGAAGTGGCAATGGGCAGGCCACATCGCTCGTAGAACTGACAACCGATGGGGAAGAAAGGTTCTCGAGTGGCGACCACGAACCGGAAGACGCAGCGTAGGCCGGCCCCCCACTCGGTGGACCGACGACCTGGTGAAAGCCGCGGGGAGCCGATGGATGCAGGAGGCGAGCAGCCGCTCAAGGTGGCGTGCTCTGGGGGAGGCCTATGTTCAGCAGTGGACGTCTTCAGGCTGTTGATGATGACTTATGTAGGTACATATGTTACTTTTTATACTAAGTAACGTTACTACTAACTAACAACAATAAATAATTTTGCAGATGAGCATAGTTTTAAAATAATTTATACCTAATAATAGTAACACAAACGGTGATGCTGCATGTTTTAACATTAGTAGGGCATAGCCTTGTTCATAAACCTAATTATAATTATTGCACTAGTTGCGTTCAAAACAATACCGATTTACTGATACAAAAGAATAGGATTCTTTGAAAAAACTAACGGTATTTTCCTAATACATACTTATTTTATTGATCTTGATCACTCCACAACTCATGCGTCGCGTAACTAGAGAAGGGTCACAGTGTTTGTACAGTTGGCTCACTTCGTGGGTGACTTCATGTTACGCTTGTTTTTGGCTGTAAGTAAATTAAATAATAATAATATTAGAGAAAGATTACAGGCGTATTTAATACTTCACTTTAGTTAGTTACATTAATTAACAATGTTGGTACAATTACAGTAGAATCCGTTTATTATGACATCGAAAGGAATTGACAAACACGTCATAATAAGCGGACGTCATACAAAGCGTTTTGTGGAAAAAGCCTTTTTTATGTAAATATGTACTTAAGTATTTTAATAGAGATACATAGTATGTATACATACATATTAAATCAAAACAAAAATTGCACGTAATGCAGTACATACATCCTGTAGCATAGGGCCGCTGACAGGTATTCCTTTGTTTCTCATGATTTTAGACCACTGTATTAATTAACGGTTTCATAACATTTGAATTGAACAATTGCTTAATGCGGTTCTTGTTTTTAAACATCATTGAGATTGTCGAATGACCCACGCCAAATTCCTTTGTGAGAGATGAGTTTTATTCTCCATTTTCTAATCTGCATATTATTGCACCTTTCTCCTCAATAGTAAATGCTTGACGGCGTTTAGATGACATTTTTTTCACAGTACTTATAAAGAATTTTATAGGAAAACCAAACTTCGTAGTGTAATTACGTCATAATAACCGGTTGGTCAATATAGGCGGAGTCATAATAAACGGATTCTACTGTACCTACTTAGATACTTATTCATTGTTTACGGCTAACTAACTTTTCCGGTGGTCTAGGTAATAAAGACCATGTAAATCTTTGGGTACCACCTATACCTGCCTATATCTAAGTATCTCATGGTGATCTCGATAATAGACTTGTCAGCCATTGTCGTACAGTTTTTGCTATACATACTTATCAAAAGATAAGTTTTTTGGTGGGGGTTTTTGGCGGGAACGCTGAAGAGTTCACGTCGTTGCATTATATTATTTTTCAAACTTGTGCTTTTTCTAGTGTTCATGTTTAAAATTGGTGGCGTTTTACGCATTAAGTGCTGAATTACGAGCATGAGTATGAGCAAGTGATATAATGTGGTGAAACGTGGTTTTTCGTGTTGCTTCCAAAATTCCATAGAAGCTTCTAGTAAAGTTGCCACCACTTTACTAGGGCATGACTTACACTGGACTATGACTACCTGACTTAGACTTGACTATGACTGTGACTAAGACTTGACATTACGTGAAATATATATCTATGGTACGATAAAAATTACAATACTTGACACTGGCTAAATACGCTCTATATGTGGAGCCAAAATACAAACAACAAAAAAGGTTTTTGGTTGCTCATGTCATAAGTCAAAAGTAAAAAAAATATGCAAATCGGCTATTTTTAGCACTTCTACAAGTCAGCACGATATCAGGCCCAATTTTGAAACCTTTAGTTGACAGTCCTTAACTTACCAAAAATATATCCGTCTCTTACATTCCCGTCCAATCCGTCCCGATTTGACAAGGACAGCAACAGTTTAAGGAGTTTTAGATCTGTCAGTTAGCCTTTAAAATTGGCGCCAATAGGTAGGTGCTTAAAATATTAAAATGCGTGGTAATTACGTATTTAGTGTAATTATTCTAATGAGGAGTTTTATTTAAAAAAAAAACCTAGTTCTGCTTCTTTTCTAGATGGCGCAGTAAGTAATAGTTTAAACCTTTCAAACCACAGAGTAGTTCAAACATAAGTAAATGCCTAGACTATCTACAAGGAAATGTCAAATTCAGTTGAGTGGATCACGAGTACATTGCCTGTAGTATCTCCTAAGTAGTCTGCGGTGCATTCTTATTAAGTAAATTGAAGTAGGTACAGTAGATCTGCGAGTTAGATAAACGTTAATATTATGATCCAAAATAAAGCCAAGCTATCCCACAACGAAGCTAAAAAAACGAAAGAGTTTAGAGTTGTCAGTCAGTATCGTGACACATTTCCTCTAACCTGTGGTCTATGCTTGAAACAGTGACAGTGACAGATTTTGGTAAAACCACAACTGGCGCCATCTATTGGGTCATATATAAAATACAATTTCTTTTTTTTAATAATAAGCCTCATTATAGCTATACAAGGAATTTGTAGGTATTGTGTTAGTTGATAACAAGATCGTAATGTGTGTTGGCAGCTACTTTTCCTACTGCTTCTGTCACACTGTGGTAGGGACGTTCCTACGCGTTTGCAATACTAATTCCTGATTCTCGATATTTTTCCTCGGATCCATTTTCCTGGCACAACACTATTGTGCTAGCGCCAGTGGCGGGAGGGCATGCGTGCGCGCAGCCTGCTAGATCGCTAGACCCATTAAGTGTTCTAATTACGAATTTAGATATCGAATAGAAGTATTCCAATTTTGAAACTCGAATAAAACTGTTCTAGCTTCGAGTTTATAGTTGTTTTCTAGTATTTTGAGTTCGATTTCCCAATCGAACAAGAGTGTTCCAATTTCGAATTTCCGTTTTCGAAACGAGTTTGGAGACTTGTGTTGGACTGGGCGCAGCAATTTTGAAAAAGTACGTACCTACTTATTTAATTTTTTTGTTGGAATTTATTGCTGTCAGTAATATTATTTAATTAATTAACTTTTGTTATATTTCGTAAGTAGTAAGTAGGTACTAAAGTAACTACAGCTGAACTAACAAAAAAAAAAACATACTCATTTTATATGGCAAACTGTTCAATAAGTAGCACGAAGGAGCACGAATTTGTAAGTAGATAAACAAAAGATACCTAAACTATAAAAATTTCAAACGGTGTACTTAGACTTCTAGCGGCGTTTTATATTGATGGCACATGTCATTTCATTATAATATAATCTGTGTCATTTCTAAACTATTTCGATGGTGTTTGATGAACAATAAAGCCTCTTTTAGTGATGAACTCAGTACTCTGCTGAATAAGGTTTTTCTATGTTAAGTTTAGTGTTATTATAAAACTTAAAACTGATGTCATAAAATTATTGCACTTTCCATTAGGAGTTAGTGTAGGTCACCATGTTAAAACTGGTATGTGATTATCTATTCAAAAAGTATTAGAATAAATAAAAAAAAAATAAACTGTGAATTTCACAGTGCGAAATAGCATAACAATTTCTAAAACTACAGCAAAAATAGCTACAACGGTTTCTTGCTCCGAATTGGAATTCAAAAATCGAACACTGCAATCTCCCCAAATCGATTCGTACGAGATCGGGGGAGTACAATGTAGAGATTCAAAAATGGAACGTTTATTGTTTTACCGTTATTCTTTACCGTTATTTGTCCCTTTGAAAATCGAGTGCGCGATCCTTTGGAACCTTCATCCTTATACTGTATGGGAGACTGTTTTTATGCAGTTTTGAGCTCTATTTCTTAGGAGATAAGATTATGGGATAATTTTAACAGTGTGCCTTTAAAGTAGTTCAAAGTGTGCATTTAACGATCGATAAATACAGCCTGCGATACAGTTGACCCCGAATGTTTGTATTGCAGTTAATTGGCAGATTTTGGTTGTTGGTTTACAAACTGGCGTGGCACAGATAGTGAATCTGGATTTGGCGCCATATAATGTTCACTATATAGTAAGGTTTTTCTTTTTATTGAAGTAGACAGCGATGTTCAACTTAAATTTTGTTTTGAAAATCGTCTTGACGTCGTTTTTAAATATAGGTCATCATCATCATCATCAACAGCCTGAAGACGTCCACTGCTGAACATAGGCCACCCCCAGACAGCGCCACTTTGAGCTGCTCACCTCCTGCATCCATCGGCTCCCCGCGGTTCTCACCAGATCGTCGGTCCACCTAGTGGGGGGCCTACGCTGCGTCTTCCGGTTCGTGGTCGCCGCTCGAGAACCTTTCTTCCCCATTCGTTGTCAGTTCTACAAGCGATGTGGCCTGCCCATTGCCATTTCAGCTTGTTAATTCTAAGAGCTATATCGGTCACTTTAGTTAGTTACGTTTAGTTTTAAATATAGGTGCACGTATATGTATGATTAAATAACACTAAAGAAGAAGCCATGCTATAATGATCATGACATTTTAATTAAGATGAAAGGAAGAATCTATATGATATATATGGACCTAATTGTTAATTAATATTCAAGTAATTAAGAAACACTTACGCTACCTACTTTATCAATTTGAGGCTGGAATATTTTTTTTTTATGTAAACGCATGACGTGACGAGCCAGTCGTTTGCCTGGTGTTAAGCGACACGGCCGCCCATAACAGATTGCAGTGTGACTCGGATCTTTAAAACAATAAAGTTTCGCGTGACACTGCACGTCATCCTGAGACATCACACAGTCTAGTAATCAGATTACTAGACTGAGTGATCAGATCATAAAGTCTCATTTGCCCAGTAATTTCACTAGCTACAGTGCCCTTCAAACCGGAACACAGTAGTGCTTGCACACTACTGCTTGGCGGCAGAATAACTGGCAAAGCGGTGGTACCTAACTAGACGAACTTTGCAGAAAAGTCCTACCACCACCTACCTATATTACACCTTGTTTGAACTTTGAACTGTAGATTTTATCATTAGAGAACATTTAAGATTACTAATAAGTCCTTGCACTATTAAGGAAATCCAATTGATATACTAGATGGTAGGACTTTTCTGCAAAGTTCGTCTAGGTAGGTACCACCGTTCTGCCAGTTATTCTGCCGCCAAGCAGTAGTGTGCAAGCACTACTGGGTTCCGGTTAGAAAGGTATTGTAGCTAGTAAACTTACTGGGTAAATAAGACTTTATGAACTGATCTCACAGTCTAGAAAACTTTTTTAGACCGTGTGATGTCTCAGGATGACGTGCGCGGTGCAGTATCACGCGAAACTTTAATTTGGAGTTCCGAGTGATACTGCAATCTGTTATGGGCGCCAGGCGAATGACTAGCTCGTCACGTCATTCGATTACATAAAAAAATATACGAAAAATAATAAAAAAAAGTCATGCATCTCTAATAATATGATATTTAATTAAAATGATGTAATTATTTATTATAGTTTTCCTCAGTGAAAATCCCTGAAAGTCAAGTCTTTACTCAACAGAAAACCGGCTGGCTAATTACGTTACTTGCAACAAGTTTGCAACGGGCGTAAATTTTGCAATCATTGCTGTCAAACATCACTTTGGCAGAGCAGAAAGCGATCGAGCGCTAGATCACCGTCTGTTGGACAATCGATGAACTAAAAAGTGCATTATTTTGTTTCCATCTATTGCTGTTCTGTTGCTAGTGGCGCTAGTATCAAAGGTCAAAGTGCATTCAGCGACAGGCGAGCAACCGGCGACTTACGATTTCCAGTGAAATCTCGCGACCGACTGCTAAGTGTTTGCTGTCGCTTTGCTACTGCTGTTGCAACTTTTATGTAATACGACAGCGGAGCTATGTTTACATAACGTATTATTAATACGCACTACCTCAGGACGTTGACCTTTGTCACCCCAGGGTGTTGACCTCACAATATTTTGAATATAATCTGCACACATTATGGTCTGAATCTCAATTTTATGCAAATTTTGCTTCTTGTCCCTGCACATTTATTCAGCGCTCTTATAAATTGAAACTGTACGCGAACAGTAAGTATTACTTATTTTGAACTTTCAACAGTATTTTGTAAGGTGTCCATATTTTCTCAAAAGTTTTTGTATGAAATTGCACGTATCAGTACAATATATCTATTCTGTGACGTAGCATGATTTTTCACCTGACTTTCTCTATTCAGTTGTTTTTCTGAGCTCCGTCATTTACTTCTATAAACCGATTTCGAAAATTCATTTGTTTTTTGAGAGGAGCGATGATGGCCGAGCGGTAGCATGCGCGCTTCGCAATCTTACGGCACCGGGTTCGATCCTCGGCCCTGCACCAATGACTTATCTAGTAAGTTATGTGCAGTTTTCGATGCCATCGCTCCGTGACTCGGAGAGCACTTTAAGCCGTCGGTCCCGGTTGTCATAAGAACATCTATGGCAATCAGTGAGATGCCTGATAGAATCTGACGCCTGATCTAACCATCCCTGTTACTGGTTCCTTATGGGTTGCGAGGTCAGGCGCTCGTGTAATTCGGTAGCTCGCCGCTACAGGTTAGATAGGGAACCGACCCCAATAACAAATAGGAAAAGGCAAAGAGGATGATGAGGATGAAAATAATTTATTATTTGAGAGGATATACTTTCATATTGTTCCCATAGAATCAAAATCAGTTCTGTAGTTTGGATGTTAAATCAAAATAACTGAAAAAAAAAAGATACACTCATCCATGTATTTCTCTTCATGAAACTTGAAAGCGAGCGTGGCTCAGCAGTAAACCGTGCAACTTTGGAACCGACGCACCCAGGTTCAAATCCTACTCTACCCTACACCGATGACTTTAATTTATAGGTACATAATTATGCGTAATTTACACTCGCTCTCAGCTTTGAATGAAACCGGCTCACTGTTCAATAATCACAAAATTCGAAAACATGTCATCCACCACCACCCCGCATTTGGCCAACGTGGGTGGTTATAGCCTACAGCCTCTCAATATGAAAGAAGACCCGTATCCCTTCGTCTAACACTGATTTTTATGGGTAGCTCCCAACTGATACCAGAAAACGGATCCCATTTTTCAAAAATTTCTTTCCGATCCCAAATATCAATTAATCACAGTCCCATCTGATCCTACATCAAGTTTATTGATTGTACCTTCATCGACATAGGTGCTGCCTAAACTCTTTATGAAAAGGAATAGGCAAATAAAGTTTATGATAAGCTTTACTACCAGTGAAACGCAACCGCATTGCTTGTCTCGTCAACCACACAAAAACACAATGATAACATAGTCCACATTGTAATGGAGTAATGAATCACTAGACACACCCATCGTAACTGAGTCAATAGAGCACATTATCGGCGGATCGGGTCATGCGTCACATAGATCAGCTTTACTGCTACTCGTTGCAGTTTTATGGTACCCGGTTAAATGATCGATGCGTTGTGCTAGATAGTATGCTATAGATAGCATAGTGGGACTTAACGGGTTTATTAGAGGTAGACCAGTCTAGCTCTGTTCCTTGGCTTTGACATTAAGCATTTTGTATGCTTAGGATATAGCACCTATAGCTCTTAGAATTAGCAAGTTGAAATGTCAATGGGCAGGTCACATCGCTCGTAGAACTGATGACAACCGATGGGAAAGAAAGGTTCTCGAGTGGCGACCATGAACCGGAAGACGCAGCGTAGGCCGGCCCTCCACTAGGGGGACCGATAATCTGGTGGAGTCTGCGGGGAGCTGATAGATGCAGGAGTCGAGCAGCCGCTCAAAGTGGCGCTCTCTGGGGAAGGCCTATGTTCAGCAGTGGACGTCTTCAGGCTGTTGATGATGATGATGATGATGAATCAATTATTTGACTTATACTTTGGTTTTGCCTCACTTTGGCATAGTGCTACTACAGATAAAGTCTAGATTACATACATGTACACAACTCATCTAAGTCTAGGTATTGGTAAGCTAGCTCACAAGTAATGAAGATCATTAAAAAGTTCGTCATTAAAATTACAATCTAGCCTATAAATGGCTAATAAGTAATATGAATTTAACCTAAACTGCTAAGTAGAGTAATTCTAAGAATGTGTCCATTAACACTATTCTTAATGTATCTATTAAGGGGAAGACACAATGTTAGCGTGTTCTTTTTGAGCATCACTCACTACACTATGGTTCACTATCACTATCACTAAACCAACTCAAAAGGTTATATCCTTTTTAGTCTTCTCACTATGTCCGTGTTGTCGAGGAGCTGGATGGCCTCAACGTTCACATGGTGGTGAAGCCTTCGTTCATGAGCTTCGGCGAACTTTTTTATAACATTGACGACAAGGTCTACTTGTAAGTCACGATGTAGATCCTCATTTCTAATGTACCACGGCGCATTTACAGCGCACCGGAGAACTTTGTTTTGGAAGCGTTGAATGATCTGTATATTGTTTTGTGTGGTACAGCCCATAGCTGAATACCATAAGTCCATAATGGCATGAGGACTTGCTTATATAACAGTACTTTATTGTGCACTGACAACGAAGAATGCTTTCCAAGCAACCAGTGCATCTTTCTTTCTTTGTGTAGCGGAGCTCTAGCTCGTCGCGTTTCTTTTTGACATGTGCTTTCCAGCGAAGCTTTGCGTCTAGAGTCATGCCTAAGTACTTGGCTGTATTTTCGTGTGGTATTGCTTTGTTGTTTATGAACACTGGATGATAATTTTGCTTTTTGTTCGTAAAATCGATGTGAGCAGATTTGGTTTCGTTGAGCTTTATTCGCCATTTTTTTGTCCAATCATAAATTTTATTAATGGCTAACTGAACTTTTTCCGTGGCATCCTCTTGGTTGACTCCTGTAGCCATGATAGCGGTGTCATCTGCAAAAGTTGCAATGGTACTGTTTTCTAATTCTGGAATATCACAAGTGTACAATAAGTACAGGACTGGACCTAGTACGCTCCCCTGTGGTACTCCAGCTTTTATTGACTTAAGTTCTGAATATGCATCTTCTTGTCTTACTCTAAACATTCTTTGTGTCAGGTAAGACTGTAATATATCTGCAAATTGTTTTGGTAGCATATTTCTAAGTTTATGTATGAGACCCTCATGCCACACTTTATCAAATGCTTGTGCTACGTCCAGAAAGATAGTAGTACAAACTTTCTTCTTTTCTAATGCATCTTCAATGATTTTGGTGATCCTGTGAACCTGGTCTACTGTTGAATGTTTTTCTCTAAAACCGAATTGATAATCTGGAATTAGCCTTTGTTCTTCTATTATAGGTTTCAACCGTCTGAGAAGCAGCTTTTCAAACAGTTTTGACATTATTGGCAGCAGAGATATTGGTCTGTATGATGTTGCTTCATTGGGTGGTTTGCCAGGCTTTGGTATCATTATGACTTCTGCTACTTTCCACATATCAGGTACGTATTGAAGTCTGAATGTAGCATTAATGAGAGTTGTTAGTTTAACTATGGCCTTCCGTGGAAGTTTTTGAAGCACTTCTCCGGTAATAAGGTCGTAACCAGGAGATTTCTTTCGATGGAGACGTTTTATTTCGTTGTAGACTTCTTTTGGGGTTACAAGTCTTATGTCGTCCTCAATTTGCGAAGTTTCAACCAGCATAACATCATCTGTACTTAATAAGGATATGGTACAATCAATGAATTTGATGTGGGATCAGATGGGACATTGATTAATTGATATTTAGGATCGAATGAACATTTTAGAAAAATGGGATCAGTGTTGTGGAATCTCTTGAGAGTTATACCCATTGGCAGGGTTAGAAATGATTACCAAAAACATTGAAAAATTAAAGAAGGACAGGATACCTGTCTCAAATATAACCAGTAAAATAAATAATCATAAATTCAAGCAATATTGAATATCACAGACCATTGCAAGGAAAACGCAATGTAATAATTTTTTAAAACATTTACATTTTCACTAGACCAGAATAGCAATAATTTAACAATTCTAATAAGCAGGTCATCGGGTATTAAAAAAAAACTTAGACTAGATATTCAGAGAGAGCACGTATGGTCACAGAATATATAGGTATGGTTTCTAGTTGCTATAACCTGAGGTGACACGACATCGCGGGACGTATCCGCGCCTGCTTTATCAAATTAGAAATCCAATTAGAATGTATATGTATACGTCACAAAACTAAAATAGAATGCACTAGGGCATTAGCAGATGCATTACTGGGGCAGGACCATAAATAACTTCGAGGCACAAATGGCAGGGACGCCTTGATATCAACGGGTGTAATAGGTAACCTTTCAACTTAGCCCGGGCTTTGTTTGTTGTATTTAGAATGCTAATTGGTTTGAATACAGGCACCGTTAACGTAAAAATAAATTCATAGGTAATACGTTTTGTTATTTCTCCGATACTGATCACAAACGCATTGGAAGACGTTTTCCAGCTCTTGGAGTGGGAAGGATCTGAGCATCAGTATACATTGCCTAATCTATAATGAGCTAAGCGTCACGGCTGCCCATAATAGGTTGCAGTATCACTCGGAACTCCAAATTAATATAGTTTTGCGTGACACTGCACTACGCACGTCATCCTGAGACACAGTCTAGTAATAAGATTACTAATTTGTGTGATCAGATCATAAAGTCTCATTTGCCCAGTAATTTCACAGCTACAATGCCCTTCAAACCGGAACACTGTAGTGCTTGTGCACTACTGGTTGGCGGCAGAAATGATATTATACAAATAATCAATAATGCTTACCTATGTATTCGATTAAATCACTTGACAATATAATAAAAGCATATTAAATTATATAGTTATGAAGTTGATTACGCCACTAGATGTACCTATGTCGCAATTAAGATTTATCCACGTGTAACAATAATAAATATTAAGTGTTAATTATTGATTCTGCTGATAAAAACAAAGAAACAAACATAGACGTCGTATTCCATCCATAGCTCCATCCAATGTATAACCTCACGAATGTTTGTAGCTCAGGAGGTAGGTACGGTCAGAATTAATCCCTGTACGATTTTATCCTAAATGTTAGGTCACTGTGGCAAAATTTAAGGACATACATTATCTGTAATTCTTTTTATCATGTAATTGGGAATTGCCTCTACTAATTAGGGATATTATATCGTTGACTTAAAAATGAATATGATTAGTTGGTTTGATGTACTTTTCGCTTACTTTAGGTGGCAGCACTTTTCTGTAAGAGATTGTCTATGTTAGGTACCACCGCTTTTCCAGATACTCTGCCGTCATGTAGTACTGTGCCAGCTCTAATATAATATAATATAATAAAAATCTGTGGACATTTCACACAGCGCCATCTAGCCCCAAACTAAGCATGCTTGCACTATGGGACTAGATAACTGATACAATACTTAGATACTTTTTTGTTTGTAAATACATAACATAGGATACAATATAACACCCAGGCATAGAACCAGCACCTATGTTCTAGTTCTGTAGCTATCTAGTGAAATAACTGGCCAAAATAGGCTTTATGAACTGATCTCACCGTCTAGTAATCTTATTATTAGTCTAGCACTGATTTCTCAGGAGGACGTGCGCAGTGCAGGACTTCAGAAGACAAAGTCAATGTCAGTGCAATTCTAAAGATGAAGTTCTAAAGACCTCAAAGACTGTCCTTAGAACTTCATCTTTAGAATTGCAGACCATGATTTGAATTGAACTGCATCTTTATTTATTTTTTTATGCTTGAACCGTGTGGTCCCGGGGTGCGAATAGGGCCACCCCATCTCTTTCCGTGGGTGCGTAAGAGCCGGCTAAGAGAACAAACAGGGAATGGGCAGCAGCATTCTGCTGTCTTCATTATAATCTACTGCGATCACCAAGCTGCCTGCCAAGCGTGGTGATTATATCAAATCCCCCTTAAGATCGTCCAAAGTGGCGTTTTATGGGGGAGGCCTATGTTCAACAGTGGACGTCTTCCAGCTGTATGGATGTGTGGGGTTCACGTTTGACAACATCTCACCTGATGGTAAGTGATGATGCCACTATGTTGGAGTACGTTAGCGCACCTCATGGTGCACTCTTGATTCGAAGAGACCCAGATTGTAACTAATCTGATCTGAGTCACTCTCAAAATAGAAGATGTTCTTGCTAACCTCTATTTTTTCATTCATAACTTTCTTTCCTAACCTTAGCCTTGCCTGATGACCTCATTTCACAGGTCGATGACACCCAATCACTATTGTATGCAAATGCAAATAACCAGTAAACTCTTAACACTAATACGAAACTGCTTTGTCACATTAAATAATTTAGTTTTTTCTTTTAATTAATATTGTAAACGTTAAAACATTTGGCGCGACAAAGTTGCATTAATCATTGTTCGATGAGCTTTAGTGACACATTCTGTCTTCAGTTTCGATTTAGACGACATTTAGTGCTTTTTCCTTGTTATTGTGTGTCACTTCTGAGTTACTTTGATTGTGGTTTATGATAATGAAATGAATCAGTGTTTTCTTTAAAGCACACACCAATAATGATGGGGACGGCCTAAAATACAGAAAATAATATACCACAACTGTTTACATTTAAAGCACAGTCACTAAACCAAATTGTTGGAGGGTTGTGGTCTGTATCCTTCACATGATAAGAGGACGAGACAATTGACACCGATGGTATCCTAGAGAAGGAAAGAGATAGACCGCAAAAAAGGTGGGACGGTGACGTCAGAAGAGTGGAAAAGTGGTGATGTGGAATAGAGTCTTAGTCTGTGGTCTTCATTCTTTGACTCCATCATCATCGTCATCATCAACAGCCTGAAGAAGTTCCCTGCTGAACATAGGCCTCGCCCACTGAGCGCCACTTTGAGTGGCTGCTCGCCTTCTAGATCCATCGGCTCCCCGTGGTTTTCACCAGATCGGGGTCAGCCTACGCTGCGTCTTCCGGTTCGTGGTCGCCACTCCAGAACCTTTCTCCAACCACCACCATCGTAATCCATCATCATAATCATCTATCATGTCTAGAGTTCTTGCAAGTAAAAAATGCTACACATGCGCAGTCTACTTTATTAATACTTGGAATTTTCTTATAAGTTTATATTATAAAAGTGAAAAACGAATCCAACAAAAAATGTTTTAAATTGCATTAAACATTAAGTACATACTTTATTTACATGGACCCCAACTAAGACACTAATGGAAGTTAAATTTATTATCTCGAAAGCCAGTATTTTGCGTGATACAGTAATTTCCCGTACTTTAGGAAACGGGAATTTCAATTCCCGTTTCCTAAAGTACGTAGTAAGTCGAAATCTCATTTTTCATTTTTTTTTATAAATCCAAAACCAATAGTAAAAAAAAAACAGAACGAAAGGCTTTGTTCTCTAGGTCTGTGGTTCTGAGTGACATCATCATCATCATTTTCATCAATTCACTGGTAAAAAATTTACAACTCGTATCGCTGGACGTAGACAAGACTTTGACTTTGGAATGCGTCTGCTTTTCAACCGACTTCAAAAAGGAGGTTCTGAATTCGGTTACATTCTTTATTATTTTATTTTTTAAATCTTCGTTAAGTACTTGAACACGGACGCAAAGTCGCCGGTCTGTCGGTCTTCTATCAGTTACATTTTGGAGAGTGTGCGCATGCCCTTCATCAGTTTCGTTCCGTCATCCCCTTTACATCATAGAACTACAAGGCTTGGTGACTCTTCACATCTTTACGTTGTTAGTGTACCACAAGTCCGCACTAAGCGCTTTGCGGAGTCATTCATAGTCGAAACGGGCAAGGAATGGAATGCTCTTGTCTTTCCCCGATTTACGTCACTTTCTTCATACTTGCTTGGAGTAAAACAGGGGAAAGACAGTTTTGTCTACCGGCCGTGCTAACCCTACAGCAACAGTGTTTCCTCCTGGACCTGGGACTTTTTAAGTCAAGAGCGAATGGGCATCTCATGGGCAAACGTGCTCCACCTTAGACAACTTCGTCACTTACCATCGTCGTTGTTGATAAACAGCAAATCTTTAAAAACTTTTTTTTTATTGAAAGGATTTACTTTCCGACTGGTCCCATGTACAATTTATCTAAATAGGTTGTTTTTAAATCGAAGTAAATAAAAAATAAATAAATAAAAATAAATATGTCTGGACATTTCACACAGCGCCATCTAGCCCCAAACTAAGCATAGCTTGTACTATGGGAACCAGATAACTGATATAATACTTAGATACTTTTTGTTTGTAAATAGATACATAGAATAACAATATAACACCCAGACACAGAACAAACATGGGTGTTCATCACACAAATGATTGTTCTGAGTCGGAATCGAACCCACAACCTATAGTCCAGAAGGCAGAGCTACTACCAACTGAGCTATCAGGCCAGTCAAGTAACTGAAAAAAGTGATAACATTATCCAAGTCATCAACAGCCTGGAGACGTCCAGTGTCCACTGCTGAACATAGGCCTCGCCCACAGAGCATCACTTTGAGCGGCTGCGGTTGTTGCGGATATCATCCAAGTTTCTAAGTGACAGCAAGCAGCCGCTCAAAGTGGCACTCTATAGGGAGGCCTATGTTCAGCATAAACTCCGTTTTCGCCATTACGGAATCCCACAGACATTTGTTGTTTTGTCCTTGGCATCTTACCTTGGGATATTTTCCAATCATACCGCCTGTCATACGACTAGATAGCATCGCAGTTATGAGCACAATATGATGTTAATTAGAGCCTAATGCGGGCCGAATTGTTGTCAAAAACATAGTGTAGTACTAGTAAAGTAGTAAAGTTATAGATACCCTCATAAAAAACTTATTTTTAAAACTTCTGTTAATTCCTTCGGGAAAATGTTTTGATCCTTTTAGAGACAGAGAAAGAAAGAGAGAGAGAGAGAGAGAGAGACCGTCTTTTTGTTTTTATTTTATCAAAATCATATTTTTTGAATTAGGAAATACCAAGCTTTTAATTCCTGTTACGTCCAAAAATTAATGAATAATAATTATAATAATTTTTGAATTAGGAAATACCATGTTTTTAATTCCTGTTACGACCAAAAATTAATGAATAATAATTATAATAATTTTTGAATTAGGAAATACCATGTTTTTAATTCCTGTTACGTCCAAAAATTAATGTGATATCTAAAATTTGATAAATAGTTTTATCAATGCTTTAAGTTGCGCTTGCTATGCTCTTTAATCTTTATTTTTAAGCTTACTTTTTAAACGTAGGTACCATAGCCTTTATTACAAAGGAATAATTTATTGTAGTATGCATAGTGAAAATAGTACTTATTACTTGTACCTTCCGCAAGTTAATTATTCATACAATAAAGCCATGTTGCGTTCTAGGGATCTTTCAATACACGGATCAAACCAAATATATTTAAAGGTATAGCTCAGTTGGTAGTAACTCTGCCTTCTGAACAATAGGTTGTGGGTTCGATTCCTACCCGGGACAAACATTTGTGTGATGAATGAATGTGTTTGTTCTGTGTCTGTGTGTTATATTGTATTGTATGTATTTACAAACAAAAAGTATATAAGTATTGTATCAGTTATCTGGTTCCCATAGTATACAAGCTACTTACGCTAGTTTGGGGCTAGATGGCGCTGTGTGAAATGTCAACAGATATTTATTATTTATTTATTTTTTAATAAGCTCAATGAATTTATTCCAAACAGGCTATTTTTAACACACAAATTATAATCAAAATTTTAATAACATATTAAATTATTTTTCTAAATCAAATCAATTTTTTTATTGCAAATAGGCTACTTTTAGCATTTTTACATGTCGAAACTAGATAATGTATTTAAAAATAATAAAAATTAAATTATTGTACATTCTAAGCAAGCATAATTAAACAAACTTACACAGTGCTTAATGTCAAAAATGTCAAAATATTATAATTATAACAAGCCCATTACAATCGGAGCATATCATAGGAAGCCTTGAATTGAAAGAAGTCTCTTTCCCACTACTGTTGGAAGCAATCCGGCACAACAAATAAAGGGGATGATGGTATTATATAGGAGTATTATAAAGGAAATTTATCCCTTAATGCTTTTATAAAGGTCGGAGGATTATGTTACAGAGTTATATTGAGAGGGTAGATGTGTGCGCGTTTGAAAACAAATAGGTCATGTCAGAATTGCATTTGTCATTTCAATAAAGTTGTGCGGTACAGTGAAACACTAAAACAAGTGAATCTCTGTTTCATTAAATTGTAAAGAAAGTAATGTCAGAGATAAATCTAGTAAAACTGGAACATAAGTGTTAGTGCATTGAATGTGTTTCATATAAACATTATAAGCCAGTAATTTTTTTTCCAATTCCAACCAAATAATTCTTATGTTTCACCTTCATTATTAGGTTGTTCCTGAAACAGATATTATTATTCTGTCTTCTCGTGTTACACCTCCAAGAGAAAATAATTATTAGGTTCATGCATTTACTTAGGTACATAAAATTAATACATACGGAAAATCAGGTTAAAATAAATAATTAGAAAGTTTTTCCTTGCCAACGATATTATTACTCAAAACAAATGTTAACTTCCCGAGTTTGTATTGCTTACATCAGATCAGGCAAATAAATAATTCATCAAAACTTTGTGAATGTAAACAAACCGTAAAAGCTCCTAAAATATTAAACAATCTGAAGAAATACAAATAACTCAGTCCGACAAAACAATTCTTCACTTTCTAACAAACAAAGATAACAACATTACCTCATCCCTTAGTCATAAGAGGCACGGCCCCAAACCGAAGATAAACAATTTTTTAACAATTATACTGGTCACCTTGACCGACCTACTGACCGGGATAGATAGAAACTGTGCTAACGACGCATAATACCTATCTCAAAATCATTCCAATATCGGCATTTAGTTCATACAATGCGGGCTCCTTCATGCTAGCGGTTGCCCTACTATACCAAAGGTATATAAAAGATACGACGTGGAAGCATCTCCAGTCTCATTCCGACATTTAAATGAGAGGCTTGTGTCCAACTTTCGCGATTTTATTTTTTTAGAACCGGTCATGGGAGCCATGCTGTTGGTGGTAGCCGCGTGCTTGGCGGTGGTGCAAGCTGGGAAGCCCGGTGTGCCCAACCTCGGCTGGGGAGAAAGAACCTTCGCCATCATCGAAGTCAACCAGGCGGCCACCGCTTACAACCAGCTCGTTACCAAACGGGAATCTGCTGATGTGACCGTAACCTGGAACACCTGGTCTGGTGATCCGGCTGACAAGTCCAGAGTTACCCTCGACGGTAATGAAGTCTGGTCTGGTGCAGGCGGTGCGACATCAGCATCTTTTAAGATCAAGAAGGGAGGAAGATACCAGATGAAAGTGGAATTATGCAACAAAGATGGATGCAGTTCAAGTGAAGCGACAGAAATTGTCGTAGCAGATACTGATGGCAGCCATTTACCCCCATTGGAGTTCTCTATTGGAGAAAAGAACAAGCCTTTTAAACAGACTTCTGGAAAGGTTATTGGAGCTTACTTTGTGGAATGGGGCGTATATCCCAGAAAGTTCCCCGTCGACCGTGTGCCAGTTCCTAATCTGACACATCTTCTTTACGGTTTCATCCCAATCTGCGGCGGTGATGGTATCAATGACAGTTTGAAAGAGATCGAAGGTAGTTTCCAAGCTCTGCAACGTTCCTGTAGTGGTCGAGAGGACTTCAAAGTATCCATTCATGATCCGTGGGCTGCCCTACAGAAACCACAGAAAGGTTTGTCATCCTGGAACGAGCCTTACAAGGGCAACTTTGGTCAACTGATGATGTTGAAACAAGCCAAGCCTGACTTGAAGATCCTTCCGTCTATTGGAGGTTGGACATTGGCCGATCCCTTCTTCTTCTTTACTGACAAATCGAAGAGAGACAGATTTGTCGGTTCAGTCAAAGACTTTCTTCAGACATGGAAATTCTTTGATGGAGTAGACATCGATTGGGAGTTCCCTGGAGGCAAAGGCGCTAACCCGGACCTCGGTGGTCCAGAAGACGGTCGCGTGTACGTGCAGCTCATGAAAGAACTCCGTGAAATGCTGAACGAGCTTTCTGCTGAAACGGGAAAGAAATACGAGTTGACTTCGGCCATCAGCGCTGGTTGGGACAAGATCCAAGTGGTTGACTACAGCGAGGCGCAGAAATACATGGACCACATTTTCTTGATGAGCTACGACTTCAAGGGAGCCTGGTCAAATGACACACTTGGACACCAGACGTCTCTGTACGCACCTTCATGGAAGCCTAAGGAGACTTACACCACCGATTTCGGTACCAAATTCCTTTTGGCTCAAGGCGTCAACCCTAAGAAGATCGTTGTTGGTGTAGCTATGTACGGAAGAGGCTGGACTGGAGTGCACAACTACGAAGACAATAATCCTTTCACTGGTAACGCTACAGGGCCTGTTAAAGGAACTTGGCAGGATGGTGTCGTAGACTATAGAGAGATAGCTAACGAAATCGCACAGGGGAAATGGGAGTACCATTACGATAGCGTTGCGCAGGCACCCTACGTTTTCAGGAAAGCAACCGGAGACTTGATAACATACGATGACGCGCGATCTACGATTGCTAAGGGCAAGTATGTGAGGAACAATAAGCTCGGAGGTCTGTTCGCATGGGAAATAGACGCTGACAATGGCGACATATTGAATGCGATGAACATAGGGCTCGGAAATAGTGCGTGAAACCAATTGTATATTGTGTTGAATTGAACTGAATTGTGATCGTAACCATAAGTTAGCTTTAGGCGAGAGGTCTCAAAACGTATAAAAATAAAATTACAAATCACCTGTATGACTGAACTATTTAATATAAGAATTAAAAAAAGTTATAAAATTGATTTCTTTGTTTGTTATTGTCTTAGGTACTCCTAATTATTATATCAGCTAAGTAAACAAAGATTTATTATTCATTATTATAGGTTTATCTTTAGATATTATTGGTTATTATTATAATTTTTTTTCTTGTGTACAGTGAGTAACATTAATAAATCTTCGTTACAAAGGTTAACGGTAATGTTACTTACATCAGGTGATAACTGAGTATTCCCTTAGCCGGCTTTTACGGCACCCACGGGAAGAGATGGGGTGGTTCTATTCTCACACCGACATAATGAAAAGTTGTAAACTGAGTTTTTTCATGTCAAGTTTTAATTTAAATAAAAAACAAAACGACTATCTAGGATGGTGCAGTGAACCAAATAATTCGTATATGATTAATAAACTAAGATATTTAATTCGTCGATGATGATGATGATGATGATGATAATAAGAGACCACCACTTTGACCTGCCCGAGTTAGGTATAGCTAGCATGTTTAGATTTTTAGAAGCTTAAGTCAAATTAAAATAGATTGTAAATATTATTACACTGCTACCTTAAGGTGGAACGTTACACTAGCGCGGCAAATTCAAATTTTCTTGCATTCTTTTGCCAATAATAGCTTAACTACTCAACTTGATTACATCAAAACTAATTTTGCGCAAATAAATATAGCGTATCAATAAATTACAATTAAAAGTATCACCTACTTATCATTGGCTTAGCGACAAATGGCAAAAGACTGAAAAACTAAGAAGAAAATTGTTTATTGACATTTGTCGCTAAACCATTGATATCTAGGAGATACTTTTAATCGTAATTTGTTGATACATTAAATTTATTTCCGCAAAATTAGTTTCCATGTAATCACGTTGAGTAATTAAGCTATTATCGGCAAAAGAACGCAAGAAAATTTGAAATTGCCGCGCTAGTGTAACGTCCCCCTTAAAGGTACTCTAGGAAAAGGGAGAAAAATATATGCCGAACCAGGTAATCATTTGACCAAACTCTGATGTTGTGGTGTGAGGTTAGGTCGAAGGACACGCTGCGCCTGAGTTGGCGATTGGCTCTCATGTGACTCTCGGAACATCATGCTCGAATGCAACTCGAGGTTTGTGGTTCTTGCTTGTGGTGGAATATGCTGAAGGATTTCTTTACAATGTTTATTTTTGAGGGAATGCTGTCGAAGTCCCCTGCCACCACGGGGGTAATGGCACGGGGTATGTGGGACTCGAACTCACTAAAACCCTCCCCTGATTCGTCCACCGCCGTGATGGGACGAGATGGGGTCGCGCTAGCATTCACCATCTTGCCTCGGTGGTACTTTGGCGGTGGCTCTTTCTGGCCTCTGCGCCAGGGTGGATAACGATGTTTCCCTAGGTTAAGGTAAATCTAAAGCAAGCTAATAGCTGGTAGTAGCTGGAAGAAGACCGAAGACCGTGCTTAGTAGTGTGCCTTGGGGGAGGCTGGTCCTATTTTTTCCCCCCGGTACTGCGTGTACTGCTGCCTTAATTTCTCTCTGCTCTTTGTGATGTCGATACTTGAATAATTATAATAATGTTGGATTTCAGCCACTAAAGGTTTATTAAACATTTCAAGTGTGTAAGCACTTGTTATGTGTAATGGAATGTTTAATATGCCCTTATATCCCTACCTATCTAACTCTCTACAAAACTTGACTGGCAACTGGCGATAAGACTATTATTTGCCGATAATACTCAACTCAAGACTCCACTTGACTGAAGCGTTATTATCAGTTTTATCAGCTTTTTATTATGAATAATTTATTTTAAAACTCGTTCGACAAAATAGAAATTAAAAGTTGCATTGATTTATTCAATACCCATTCTAATGTCAATGAATTCATGACATTCTTTATTAAAACAATGTTGTGGCCACTAAATTGACCTAATAAGTATTTCTAGGGTATATTTTATTATTACCAATTTATAAAAAATATATACTTACATACTTACTCTTTGATAACTTACCTTTTTTGATAACCTACTTTCTTACATCTGTATGATGTATGGTCTCAGCGCATTTGTTTGTAGGTCTGTCTGCCTTCGAACTGTAGGTTGTGGGTTCGATTCCCACCCGTGTTTGGGTGTTATAGGTATTGTATTTAAGTATGTATTTATAAATAGATAAAATCTGAGGTGAAGAGATCCGCAGCAGAACTAATCAAATGGCAATGGGCACGCTACGTCGCTCTCAGAACAGACAACCGATAGGGAAGAATGGTTCTCGACTGCTGACGACGAACCGGAAGACACAGTGAAGCCGGCCCTCCATAGATGGCGGTCAGGTTAGAACTGCGTGGAGCCGTGCATCCAAATGCAAGAGGCAAGTAATAGCATGAAGCAAAGTGGTGCTGTACGGGGGAGGAATATGTTCAGTAGTTGACGTCTTTCGGCTGATGATGAAGATGATGATGATCTGATTTCCATAGCCTTAAAACCCTTGCATAGTTTGAGAGTTTGGCTAGCTAGAGGCGCTGATTTAATTTTTTGTTGACGCTCTATTAGACCAATTACGTAGGTCCATTCGACAAACAGGTCGCACGAAGAATGCAACTCGGCTGGGCAGCGTTGGGGAAGCTTCGACCTTGCTTTTCGTCTAAAATATCGCAAAGCCTGAAAGCAAAGGTTTCCAACCAGTGTGTGTTGCCAGTGATGACTTATGGCACTGACACGTGGTCTCTTACTGTTAGCCTTATGAGTAAGCTCTAAGTAGCGCAGCGAGCTATGGAGAGAGCTATGCTCGGAGTTTCCTTGCGAGATAAGATCCGAAATCGGAAAATCCACAAGAGAACTAAAGTCACCGATATAGTTCTTAGAATTAGCAAGCTCAAGTGGCAGTGGGCAGGCTACATCGCTCTTAGAACTGACAACTGATTGGGAAGAAAGGTTCTCGAGTGGCGACCACTAACCGGAAGACGCAGCGTAGGGCCAGCCCCCACTAGGTGGACTGACGACCTGTGGTCAGAACCGAGGGGAGCCAATGGATGCAGGTGGCAAGCAGCTGCTCAAAGTGGCGCTTTATGATCATCAGTGGACGTCTTCAGGGTGATGATGATGCTCTAGATTTGTACTAGAAAACGCTTTATCACCCCACATAGTGTAGCACTATAATATAGTATCTTCACGATTTTTTTCTCTCACCAAAACCTCAAGCAGCTTATTGCAGGATTTAAACCCCATGACTTACGAGTCGCAAGTCCACCTCTCTACCAACTGAGCTAAAATCCGGCTCAGTCTCTACTCGGCCCGGTTCCACTCGGCCCGAATAAAAAATATCAAATATTCCAACAATTTCTTAGTCGATGAATAATCCGAGATATAAGTTGGCATGTTTAAATTACCACCAGATATAATAGTAAATGATCACCAAAAAAAAAAAAGAAAACTTCAACCAAACTTTGAATTTTCACTGGATTTATGGATGTTTAACAAAATGTATAGTTTTTGTGTGTAAAAAAAAAATAACCACCAATACAAAAGAGTAGGCCGTGATAGGTCGGTCTTCTAAACTATCACAGCCTACGCAGGTGAATTTTCAAATTAGCTTAATAAGATTTGGTAATAAATAAAAATATTACATACCCACACGTTTATTACCTGATACAAATAGTAATAGTACTAATCGGTGTTATTCGGGCTGAGTGGAACCGGGCCGAGTGGAGACTAAGCCAAAAATCCTTCCCAATATTGGTATCTCCATGGAAATCGTCGAATTCATAGCCCCAAACCGAATGCAACAAGTTTTTTCACCAACCGGTATGTCAAATGGTATAACGGCACTGATCATTGTATTCGCAAACGTCCGGTACTGGCGGCCTGATTCCGGCGTCTCATTTGAATAATCTTTATCTTTAATTACGGTACTGCGATTGCTTTATAGTAGTTACTTTGTAAACATGTGCAATGGTGGAATTAATATATCAACCAGTCATCTCAAGCATGCAGAAAAAAGTTAAATGGCGTTATTTATTCGTTCAAGCAATATAACTAAATAAATAGGTAGTAACTACAATATAATTGTATAATTACACTGTATAAATAAATTTGACTGGCTTGATGGCTCAGTTGGTAGTAGGTCTGCCTTTTGAACTATAGGTTCGATTCCCACCCGGGACAAACTTGTGTGATGACATAATGTGTTTGTTCTGTGTCTGGTGTTATATTGTATTCTATGTAAGTATTTACAAACAAAAAAGCATCTAAGTATTGTATCAGTTATCTGGTTCCCATAGTACAAGCTGTGCTTAGTTTGGTTCTAGATGGCGCTGTGTGAAATGTCTATCTACACATTATTGTTATTATTATTTAATTTATATTTATACTAGCTACGCCCCGCGGCTTCACCCGCGGATAAAAAGTAGCCTATGTATTCATCCAGTACATAAGCTATCTATATTCCAAATTTCATCCAAATCCGTCCAGCCGTTTGAGCGTGAAGAAGTAACAAACATACACACATAGAAACTTTCGCCTTTATAATATTATAGTGTGATAAGAAATAAAATATAATGCTGTTAAGGGTTCTGCAGTTGGAGCCGATTCACCCTGCGTTTTTCGACCAGTCTCGCCTTAAGTAATTTCTAAGTGACCATGATTTGAACGTTTACATTTTTAGCTTTTACCCTTGGGCCCTTCTTAGACCCTTGGACCAGAATTTAAAAGTAAAAATAATTTGAAAGATTTTTATTCTTTCTTTTCTTCTTCCTTATTTTCTACCTTCTTTTCTTCCTTCTCTTGTACTTCTTTTTCTTCGTTATTTTCCTTCTCAGAACACTGGTCTATCTGAACGCATTTATTGGTCTTGGAATCTCTTACAGTTGGCGGATCGCAGTAGCAAGCCGAGTAGTCGCATAGAATAGCATCTTCGAACACTGGGTTGGGCTGGTCGCAGGTAGCCTCCGGCATCTTCTGGCTGCATCCAGTGGTGTACGCGTGGGTGCCTTCTGGACACGACTCCTTGCCTAACAAATATAGATATAATTAATAGGTACTATTGAAATTTTCTAGGTGGACCGACGAACTGGTGAAACCGCGGAGAGCCGATGGATGCAGGAGATGAGCAGCCGCTCAAAGTGGCGCTCTCTGGGCGAAGCCTATGTTCAGCAGTGGACGTCTTCAAACTGTTGGTGATGATGATGATTGGAATTTTCAAGATACAGCCCTAAAGTGCCTATAGTAAAAAAAATAAAAACCAAATACGATAAGAGATAGATTAGAAATATGAAATACTTATGAATAAAAAAGAGTTTTGTTCCTATTGTGTCTGTGTAGGTATTTATTCATACAAAAATAAGACTAAAAATTCTCAGAATCAGTACAATAAACGAGATATGCGTAAAAAATATTGTTTATACATATCGTGTTTGTATCTTAGTATTTATGATATGTTCAAGGTCACAGGTCACAAAACTTGTTTTATCTCTAACCTCAACTATCGCTTGTGTAGTTGTTATGTTTAAAAAAAAACTTGTAGGTGCCAACCACCGCAGCATAAATAGTAATGTACCTACACCCGCGTGGATCCAGAAGTGTGAGAGGATGGTAGTATTGTGTTCGAATCCAGACCGGGATTTATGCAAAATCATATTTGCATATTTTGACATCTTCTTTAGGTTATTGTATAGCATTTTAATCTAATTTTGTCTTTGAGCTGATAATAAACCCCTAACCTATTGTAGAAAAACACTTTTTCAACAAGTTTCTAAAACGACAATGCGAGCGCAGCGAGCGTGAAAATTCACCTGGGTAATCAGCGCTATAATAAAATAAATAAAAAGTCTTTTTATTCCAACCATTACAAAAAATATCACATTACTATTCACATTAATATTCATATATTATATTACATTTTACTATTATTAGTATTTAAGTATTATTGCTTAGTTTGTGCCTGGTAATGGAAGTCGCCTCATCAGCATAGGCCTCCCCCACTTTCCTCGTCAATCAGCGCTATAGGAGTAATATAATATGTAGAAATGAATACCACTGTAACACAAGGCACATAAGGATAAGGACCAACTAAATGTGAAAAAATTTTCATTCATACTTCGGGGCTGAAATCACGAATTCGTGATTTCCATAATTTGAAGGATCTGCCGTAGCTTAGAGTCAATTGCACCCATTGCACCCATTTGCACAATTTTTTTCAGAATATCTTCAATGTACGGAATTGGACCTGTTACAGTTTTATTTTATAAGTATAGATTAAAATAGCGACGTAGGTCCATATTTTTGAGCATATTAAAAAAAAGCAGATTAAAAGAGAATGAAGGGATAAATAATAAATAAATAAATAGCGCCCAACGATCACATACATAGATCCTGGACCCTAACTAGGATTCCCTGTATCTAGGGACCCAGGAACTATGAGGACCATGCTCCCACAACACCCAGACACGGAACAAGTATTTGCGCTTTTTTCCTGTGCACAAATACTTGTCCTGTCGCGGAAATCGAACCCGCCGCCTCCAGTTTATGAGCCGACCTGCTCAACCACCACACCACGGAGTCTGTCAAGAGATCGGTTATTCAGATAAAAGTAGGTAGGTACTTACATCTTCCCAAGATGTAAAGGCATCCACGTTCGTGCACCTTTGTATCAGCAAGTGTCAGGGCCACTAGCATGCCTACCAAACATAATACTAAAAGAGACTTCATTATTTATTTAATTTTTTATCTATCAGCACTGATATCCGCTGAAGTCCGAATGATCACTGGCCTACGAGCTTAAATGGGTCGTCTTTTATTGTATCGTATTTGTACCAAACAGGTTTACTATATCCAGTGATGAGTATCTGTGTGTCCTATTATTAACAGAGACTATTATAGAGCCAATACAACGCCAAAATGCTTAAAATGGCTTAGCATGAAGCAGTGCCCTGTCAACAATATTGCAACAATGACTTTGAAATGAATGTATGGTAAAGTTCAGGACTAATGCTACTGCAAATGTATAGTGAAAACACGAATTAATAAACTTTTCTCGATAGAAAAAAATTACAAAGTAACCTCCAAACCGTACAAATAAACAGCGATTATTCAATGAATACCTTAAATAAAGTCATAAAACTTTGTGTAATAGTTGAACTAAATATAATGGAGGGCTTATGTATAGTGGATTTTTAAAATACCCATTATGTTCAGCGTAATAATAAATTACCTAAACTATTGCGCGTTGGAACCATTTTAACTTAGACCGCCCCTGCCGCGCGGCCCCTGGCTCATCCCCGCTTTGGCCTAGTACTATACACCTTTTCTGTGGCTTTGGCTTGAATTCACGCTAGCCTTGCACAAGCCCTTCTTGTTTTATCGAAATGATGTCTTGTTAATACTGTTGTGCTCAGCTCAGCCGTTCTGTGCCCTTCCATTTAGTAATCAATGATGCGTTTTATTTAAAAAAAAAATACTAGTTCCGCTTTTTTACTAGATGGCGCAGTAAGTACATAATTTAAAGCTTTCAAACCACTGAGTAGTTTAAACATAAAAGAATGCTTAGACTACCTACAAAGAAATGTCAAATTCAGTTGAGGGGACCACGAGTACATTGTCTGTAGTATCTCCTACGTAGTCTGTGGTGCATTCTTCTTAAGAAAATTGAAGTACAGTAGAACTGCGAGATAGATAAACGTTAATATCATGATCTCAAAATAAAGCCGAGCTATCCCGCAACGAAAATAAAAAAATTGAAGAGCTTAGAGTTGTCAGTCAGTATCGTGACACATTTCCTCTAACCTATGGTCTATGCTTGAAACAGTGACAGTGACAGATTTTAGTTAAACAACAACTAGCGCCATCTATTGGGTCATACAAAAAATACAATTTCTATTTTTTAATAAAACGGCTGATTGTAATAATTTAAGTATAGTAAGTAGTACATTATGATATAAGTGCGCAAACAAAATCGACATCGACTTAAACGAAACGAAAATTGGAACTGGAACTAGAACGGGAACTGGAACTAGAACGGAAACTGGGACGTGAACGTGATTTGGAACGTGAACGTGAACTGGAACTGGAACGTAAACCGGAACGTGAAGTGGAAAATGAACTGGAACGTGAACTGGAACCGGAATGAAACGAAACGAAACGACGAAAATGTACGTATAACTTGCTGAATCGTGCGGTAATGTAAAGTAAAAAGCACGCGTTGGAAATTGGATTATGATCCTAAAAGCGGTGGGATAAGAGCCACTTTACAAGCAACTGTGATAAAAAAAAATATTGTAACACACAGTTAAAAAAAAATGAAACAAATTAAATGAAGTTACTGTAAAGTTTCTTGTAGCTTCTTCTTTACAGGTGTAATAGAAGCTACGGATCGGAGTTGTCTATTCTGCATTGTGCCGGACTGCTTGCACCTGTAGCGGAAAAGAGAACTTTTTTTTTCAAAGTCACATTATTGTAATAGGCTTGTTTGCATAATAATTGACATTGCGCACTTTGTGTTTTTTTTTATGCTCAGTGTTTACAATAATTTAATTTAAGTATTTTAAGTACCTAATCTCATTTGACTTGTAAAAGTGCTATGATTAGCCTATTTGCAATAAAACACTGATTTTGAATTTCATCATTGAAGTAAACACGTAACTATTGTAAAAAATTTATAAAAATTATAAAGTACGAAAAGATTTGACTTGAGATTTTGAGTAGTCATTGCGCCCCATACCGGCCGGCTTATTACGTAAAGTTTGCAACAGGCGTAAATTAAAGTAAATTTTGCAATCATTGCTGTCAAAGCTATCAAACGTCACTTTGGCAGAGCAGAAAGCGATCGAGCGCTATATCACCGACTGTCGGACAAACGATGAACTAAAAATTGCATTATTTTGTTTCTATCTATTGCTATTCTGTTGCTAGTGGCACTAGTATCAAAGATCAAAGTGCGATAGGCGAGCAACAAGCGGGCGACTGCAACTGATTGCTAAGTATTTGCTGTCGCTTTGCTGCTGCTGCACCTTTGCTATTGCTGTTGCTTTGCTGTTGCAATTTTTACATAATACGGGGGCGGGTTACCATTATTCGATTTTATATTAGGCGTGCATGCTACATCGTCGACAACAATATTGTCGCTGACATCAAGAGAAACAACGTAAGCCTATTTAATCTTGTATTAAAATAAACCCCTGTATAAGACAGTTGAAACGCTTGATTCAAGGTTATTTTATTATTTACTCTGGTACTCTAGGTGGTAGACTTTTCTGCAAAGCGTCTAGTAGGTAGGCACCACCATCTCTTTGCCAGTTATTCTGCCAACTCAATGGCCGCCAAGCAGTAGTGTGCAACCGTTTGAAAGAAGGGCATTGTAGCTAGTCAAATTACTCGGCTAATCTTTTACTAATCTGTGTGATGTCTCAGGATGACATGCGAAACATTATAATTTAGTTCCTAGTGATACTGCAATTTCTGTTTGCCTGTCTGCCTGTCTGTCTGTCTGTCTGTCTGTCTGTTTGTCTGCCCGTCTGTCACCAGGCTGTATCTCAGCTGTTATAGTTAGACAGTTGTAACTTTCACAGATGATGTATTTCTGTTGCTGCTATAACAACTAATACTAAAAATAGAATAAAATATTTGAGGGGCCTCCCACATACAACAAACGTGATTTTTTTGCTGGTTTTTGTAGATAATGGTACGGAACCCTTCATGTGTGAATCCGACTCACACTTGGCCAGTTATAATTAATTTTAAAACAATCTCAGAGTTGGCTGCGGAAACACGATACTCTAATCATATCATAATAAAAAGATGATACCTTATGCCATAGACTTATAGGTAATATGTAGGTACAGGATTTTCTTTTGTTTTAGGTAAAAGAGTCATCACTTATCATGTTGAAATGATTGAAATAAATGAAATTCAAAACTGTTTGAGACTGACTGGTAAACGCCTGATGAAAACGCATTACTAAACCCACACGCATTCAATTGCTGTCAAGTATTTATATGACCCAGTATGCGCACGCTTTTTTTAAGATTGATTTTCGATTAAACATTTTACCGCGTGCTACCTAGCTAGCAAGCTGGAATAAGCGTTGAACTGTAGTCAAGTCTGTGTGATGGGTTTTTAATTGTTAAGTAACCAATGGTTAAAAACTCTAACAAATTTTGACCAATGGCTAGAATTTGTTAGTTACACTGAGAAAAAAAATAGGTTACGGTTACGTTTTTGTCGGACAACGTAACATATTAGGTAAACACAACCGAGTGCACTTGTTAATACAGATTTTGTGATTTTACTAACTCATTAGGTTATTTTAACCTTTTACCCAGTTAGGTTAACCAGTTAGTTAATCACCTAACTGGGTAAAAGGTTAAAATAAACTAATGAGTTAGTAAAATCACAAAATCTGTATTAACAAGTGCACTCGGTTGTGTTTACCTAATATGTTACGTTGTCCGACAAAAACGTAACCGTAACCTATTTTTTTTCTCAGTGTATTAGGTAGGTAGTAGCTAGCTGCGCCCCACACGGCCGCATGAACTGTTTTCCGGGATAAAAAGTATCAAATATTAAATCCAGGACATAAATTATTGACAGACCTTGTACCTAGTATGCATAACCCTTATCTCCATTCCAAATCAGCATCATACAGCCATTCTTCTTTAACATCAACAGTCTGAAGACGTCCACTGCTGAACATGGCCTCTCCCCCACGAGCGCTACTATTTGAGCAGCTGCTTGCCTCCTGCATCTATCGGCTCTCCATGGTTTTAACCAGATCGTCGTCCTACGCTGTGTCTTCCGGTTTGTGGTTGCCACTCGAGAACCTTTCTTCCCCATGGGTTGTCAGTTCTACGAGCGATGTGGCCTGTCCATTGCCATTTCATCTTGCTAATTCTAAGAGCTATATCGGTAATCGGTTACTTAAGTTCTCCTGGGGATCTTTTTTATAATAAACCACATGAATTGAACTCTTTCTTCCACTTCAGATTAAAAAAAATGTATATTTTTACATCTTTCCTCATTTTTAACCATCCTTAGTTCCCGTCCGCATTCTGTGTGGTGAACATTATGCTCTAAAGTAATTACTAATTTAATTTAGTACTTAACAAGTTAGCTGCTTATTTCTCTTTCTCTCTCTCTCTCTCTCTGTGTGTGTGTGTGTGTGTGTGTAACGAAAACTGAGCGGCCATAGCAGGACACTGACAACACCCAAGCACGTTTATTATAATAAATTAATAAAATAATGTTCGTCGAACATAAAACGTATACTGTATACGCTTTTTGCGTAGCTAAAACATGGCGGTTACGTTGCGTTGCACGGCGACTTTTCCATTTTGCGGTACAAATAGTTAGTTATAAAAGAAATGCCTATTGTTATAAAAAAATAGTTTACAGCTGGAGGCATTGGAACCTAACTTTATCACTATGATTTATCTCAATGGAGTGTATGATATAATTTTTTTTTGCATTTGCATAACTTTTTAGAGGTCACTTCATGATTTTCTTCTAACGAGTAAACTTTTCGTATATGTGTTTTGATTTCTACAGTTAGAAAGAAGATATTCCCAGTATTAACATGCATTTTTTTCAATCCTGTAAATATGATATTCATTTTGAAAAAATTGAATTCAAGCTAGTCGATTTGGGAGCCTTCAGCCTCTTAACCCTAACCGTTAATACTCTAAAGTATCAACGGTTAGAGACGGCAGTTAGATAAACTTCTCCTTTCTTTCAGTCCCCATACTTTCTCTTATTCTTCCCTCATGTCGCCATGTCCTTCCAAGATCTGATTAATCATCATCATCATCAACAGCCTGAAGACATCCACTGCTGAACATAGGCCTCCCCCAGAGCGTGCCACTTGAGCGGCTGCTCGCCTCCTGCATCCATCGGCTCCCCACGGCTTTCACCAGATCGTCGGTCCACCGAGTGGGGGGCCGGCCTACGCTGTGAGAGCTTTGTTACTTGTGGTTGCTGATTAGAGGAATCCTTGGATTCTGGGGTAGAGCTAGCGATGTGACCTAAGGGGCGAAAAATCGATTATTTAAATAATCGATTATTTTTTGACGAAAAAATCGATTATGTAAATATCGATTTTTTGATAAAAAATAATCGATTTTTTAAAAAACAATAGTTTTTTGCCGTAGTAGAATGGGAATGACATTAGCTGCGGAAAAGTTATCCGCAGGCAATGTCATTTTCCTATACATTTTGCAGTTAGCGTGAGGCGTTAACGCCTCACGCTGGTATCTTTGCTAGGCCCCCAGGAATATGGTAGTGGTGTTGCATTATTATTTTTAATGCAAGTAGGAAAAAATCGAACACAAAATAAAAAAATCAATTTATAAATAATCGATTTTTTGATAAATAATAAACGATCAATAAAAATCGATTTTTATATAAAAAATAATCGATTTTTTAACATCCCTAGGTAGAGCCGTTATGTGGAAACATAATTTTAGCATTCAGCCATTTCAGGAAGTAGGATAGGATGTATCAATTGTATCATGCAGGTAAGTTCCTAAAATTAAAATAAAATAGTGTGTAATTGTGTTTAATTTAAGTCTAAATGATTATTAAAGCAGAGTTAGAGTATAAAAAAACAACCTTTTGCTGTTTCTACACTATACAATACTCTACTTAATATCTTCTATGGTTAGATAGGTATTACCAAATACGAGTTTAATTTGATTTCGGAAAGACTGAAAAAACAATATTTTTCATATTTATTTAATAATAGTAGTTAGTATTAGTACTTGTTTTTTATTGCAGAGGCACTTATTACGTAATAATAATATTACCTAATAATAAACTCCTTGACACGGCACGTATTGTCAGGAGGTTCCTCACTCTGCAGCCCTAACCACCGGTAGCTTGGGCCCTGCCCCGCTGCCGGCGGGACGCTAGGTTTAGGATTTTTTGATAGTATTTTTGTAATGTATTTTTATAACAATATTGTAAAAAAAACCTAAACCTAAGAAAAATGAATAAATGAGTGAATAATAATATTACCTATATTCAAATGGTGGATAATATTTTTGACGTATTGATCGGATCTAACAAAGCTAATGGAGCATTTTATACAGTTATCTTTATAATAAAAAATAAAAGAAAAATAATAAGAGATCTCTATTCCTTTTTCATTTCTTCTTGTATACCTTCTTCACTTTCTTTTCTTCATTTTCTTTCTTTTGTACCTCTTTTTCTTGCTTAGAGCAGTTTTCGGGTAGAACGCATGTGTTTGTCTTCAAATCTCTTACAGTAGGTTTGTCGCAGTAGCAAGCTGTGTAGTCGCAGATGTTACCTCTCTCCAGAACTGGGTTGGGCTGATCGCAGGTGGGCTCCGGTAGCTTGGGGCCGCAGCCGGTACCATACCCATGGGTACCTTCTGGACATGGCTGGGAACCTTCAAACAAAATTTTACTGGTAATTAACATTTGTCACGGCTGCCTATGGACATGTGCGACATTGAGGGCATTGCCGGTGTGTTTTAGGGTGGGTTATTATTTAGTCCGTAGTTAATCAATCCGATTCCGATTCCGTAGGTAAGCAATGGTTAAAAATTCTAACCAATGATCAATAATTCTTAGTTTTTTAACCATTGGTTACCTTGACTATGTATTTAAAAACCCACCTTTAGTCACGACTATGCGATTATGCCAAGTTCACTGACACAATCATCACCAGGCATTGACTATAGTATTATAAATCCAGGCTTTATTATCTTTGTAGCCAGGCATGAGCTGGTCTAAGTGTTTACAGACGGCTCTCAACACTTTTCTTGATGCTCCCAAAATATAATAGATATTTTTGGAGCTCAATATATTTATCATTTGGAAATAATTGAAAGAAATAATGGCTTTTTATAGTCGGGGCGTTCAATAATTACATGAAGTTATTTTGGCTATTTTCGACCCTGTTCCCGTGGTGATGTCGTGAGATTTACCTCTCCCCCTAAAAACAAAAAAAAACCCTGAAAAATCTCACGTGAGATTTTTCAACGGTGTTGTGCATCATGCACTTTATTTATTCGTATTCGTCGTTTAGGCATGCAAAACGGTCAAGGAAAATTTATTTTTATTTTTAACTACACAGTCGATGTTGTCAGACAAGTTCTCTCAAGGTCCCTCAAGGTTAAGCTCATTAGACCAGCTCATGCCTGGTAATGATTGTTCAGTAAACTTGGCATAATCGCATAATCGTGACTGCAGACTGACTAAAGATGTTCCTGTCTCCTAGTAGTTACTATATACTCTTTGGTTTCCTGGCTATATTATGAGCAGTTCGAAGCGTAGGTATGCTTATTTCGTCTGGATTATACCGACTCCTCTAATCAGCTGATTTATACTTTTTTACATTTTAGTGTGATTTTAGTAATATGTATGTCTGTGGCAGAATTGATACGATGTTCTACCTACTCCGTGACTAAATCCTAATTTGTTAACCCTGGAATGGGTTAGTTGCCTGTTATTAAAAATTAACACGTAATATTATTTTCACAAAGTAGGTTAAACAGAATGCGATGATTGAAAAAAGATTAAAAAACCGGTAAATAAATCACGGAGTAATAAGCTTTTAAAGTTTCTAGGGGTCACCTGTCCCTTTCTCGCAAAACAGATCGTGTGGATCGCTTAGCTACATTTGCTCATATCACTCGTTTTATACACGAGCGCCGTATCTACACTAAAAATTCTTGACAAAGAAAAAAGCGCATCTAGTTATCTATAATTGGACCGATGACCTGGTTAAAACTGCGAGGAACCGATGAACGCAAGAGGAAAGTAGCCGCTCAGAGTGAAGCCCTATGGGGGCCTATGTTTAGCAGCGGACATCTGGCTGGCGATGATGATGATGATGAATTATAGTTATTTCGGTAAAGAGTTCCATAATAGTTATTTGTTATACTAGGCTGCAAAGTTGGTTTTTGGCGCGAGTACTTGAATTGAAACCTGAGCAAGCGAAGTATTCTAGGATTGAACCACGAGCGTAGCGAGTGGTTCAAATGAAAAATCGTGAGCGTAGCGAAGGTTTCAAAGGTACGAGACGCAGAAAAACTTTGCTGCCAAGTGCAACACACAACTTTTCACCTCACAACAGCGAGGAAAATGCAAGAAAACCAGCTAAAAGGTTAAGAAAAGATTCGTTTTTAGCTTATTAATTTAGCTATGGGTGGCGGTAACGCTTAACATCGGGTAAACGACTAGCTCGTCACGTGATTCATGGAAAATTAAAGAAAAAGTGTTTTTCATCCATTCTCCATGCAGTCGCCGTGCTGGATAGCGTATTTGGTTATATATACTCTTTTGTGCTGGACAGTGCGATTATTCTAAAAATGAGGTTGGTGAACGAGAAAAAGATGGTATCTTTTAGAAGGTAGTCTGTGGTATTAATGAGTTTTCAGTGGACTGGCGATATCAAGAAGGTTAAATTCAGGCAGATCTGTGATTAAATCCTCAATCCTTGACGAGAAAATTATTGTTTTTTTTTTTTTTTTGTTCGCCCTATTGGGCAGGCTAAAGTCATGAGACCATACCGCCTAGTCTTTCGTAGGATTTACTTCTTTCGTCATAGTTAGGATATTAATTTCATTCGTTTTATTAATTTCATAGTCAAATCCGGATCATTTTTGTCATAAGTAAGAGGATCATCGTCCTTTGTTCATTTCCGAGATAATGAAAGTCAATTTTAATTTTTCCCTTACAATTAGTAGGTACCTTATAACTTCAAGCGTCAATTGTTGACATTTACTTCGTCACTCCGACACTGACAGTCAGACTGCCAGTGTCAGACTGTCAGTCAAATACCTTTATTTACATTTACATATTTACACACAAAAAAAAACTTTATAAAAAAAACCCATTGTAATATGTATTGTAATAATAAAATTATCATTTTATATCTTATTCTAAATCTCATTTACAGTACACAATATAAATTTATACAAATAGGTAAAAACAGAGGCATTTTCAAGCAACTCCTGAATGCACCGCGGGACCAGTTCAGGTTTATCATAGATTTGTAGAAGTTCGTCTATCAACACAAGGCGCTGAATGCTGAAAGATGAACACTCAAAGAAAATGTGATCTAAGGATTGGATATTCGAGGACTGACAATAATCACAATATGGGGAATTCACCATTCGAAGGCGATGGAGATGAAAGTTCAAACGACAGTGACCAAAACGCATACGACAAACAGTTGAATAAAACTTTCTGTTTAAAAAAGTACCGGCCTTGCAGAACCATGGCTTTGAATTTATCTGAACATCTAAAGCGGCATACCAAGAACCTTTGTTTTCAACTTGTGTACAATGGTACGAATGTTTCCCCCATAGTTGAACCATCCTTTGTTTTAGGAGGCTTACAATATCTGTGTATGGCAATGAAACATCTGCATCATTGGCATACCTGGAAATAACATCTGAAAATTTAACTATAGTGCTGGCTAAATAGTCAACTTTTTCATTGCCATCAACACCTATGTGTGAAGGTACCCACGCAAAGCTGACTAGTATGTTTGAATCAGATAATTCCACCCATAATTGTTTTATAAAGTAAATAATGTAATTAGTGTTAGCATGTAATTTGTTATTTGCCAAGTTTTTCAAAACACTCATGCTATCACTAACAACAACCCATCTTGTGTGTCCCTGATTTTTGTTTTTGATGTGCTTCAAAGCACTCAAAATAGCAACAGCTTCAGCAGTAAAAATGCTAGCATGTTTATCAATTCTATATCCCACAGCAATGTTCAATGAGGGTTCAAATATTGCGTAAGACACAGCATTATCATTTTTCGACCCATCTGTGTAAACAAATTTGTGACCTGTCCACTCTGCCAACATTGTATATACTTCTTCTTTTATTGACAGTTTTTTGTTTATGACTATATTCATTGCTGGAAATTTGCTAATAAAAGATCCTTCATAACAAGGCAAAATATGGTTTGATTGATAGATATTTAGATTTTGAAGAAAATCTAAGAAACCTTCATATCCCTGTAGCATATAAAACGGTTTAGCAGTGGATTGGGTTAATGTATTAGACAGATTAGTTATAAGACTATTGTTAGAGACACTGTAGAGTTTAAGGAGAAATCTTTCTTTAAGATACCTAAAACGAATGGTCATGGGGGGCAGACTGCATTCAATCTGCATTGCATTTATAGGTGTGCTTCTAAATGCCCCTGTTATTATTCGCATGCATTTGTTTTGAAAAGCATCTAGACTATTTACAATTTTATCATCTGCAGCAAAGCATAAAAAACCATATTCAAAATGACTACGAACTAATGATTTGTACAATAATAGTAGAATTCGTGGGTCTGCACCCCAGTATGTACCAGACAAAGATTTTAATACATTAAAAGCTTTGTTAGCTTTGTTTATTAAATGTTTTAAATAATTGTTCCAGGATAAATTGTGGGAGAACAATACTCCCAAGAATTTAACATCAAGTGAAACAGGTAAAGAAGAACCTTTATAATGAACAACAGGCATATTGGGACACCTTTTCCCAAAGAGAACAACCTTTGACTTTGAAGGATTAACATCAAGTTCAAGGTAAGAAAAATAATTATTGAGATTTGCCAATGCATCATTAACAATTTCAACCAGTTGATTTATATTATTTCCTGATGCATAAACAACTAGGTCATCTGCAAACTGCAAATTTTTCACTTTTGAGCCTAATATTATATTTAAACGACGTATGTACAATATGAAAATTAATGGCGATAAAATGCCGCCTTGACAAACTCCTTTTGTTGAAAGTCTAGGACCATATAGATGCCTATTATATTTAACAAAGACTTCTCGGCTACTTAAAAAAATTTTAATCCAGTGTATAATCTTTCCAGGTATTCCTGTTAACAACAATTCCTGACAAAGTATATCAATATTCACACTATTAAAGGCCCCTGTGATGTCGAAGAAAACAGCAAGGAGATGATTATGTGCATCTAAAGCATTATGGATATCAAGTTGTAACTGACAGATACTCTCCCTAGCTGAACGATTTCTACGGAAACCAAATTGGTTTGAAGGTAAAATTTTATTTTGTTCTATATAGAACTCCAAACGCTGCTTTGACAATTGTTCAAATATTTTTCCAACACATGAAGTAAGCGCTATAGGGCGATAGGAATCAGGACACAATTTTGGTTTGTTAGGTTTTAAAATTGGTACCAGACAATCTACTTTCCAATCGTGGGGTATATTATTGTTTTCCCAGAGTAAGTTCAGTATTTTTAGGAAGATTTCCATACTCTTACTGCTGAAATTTTTAAAAAAAGAATATGGTATACCATCAAGACCAAAGGCAGTATCTCTTCTAGATGTGACAGCAGATATTAATTCATTGATAGAAAATGGACTAAGGAAGTAACTATTGCTGGAGTTTATATTGCCAGTGCTACTATATGATGTGTTGAGACCATTTGATACAAAATCTGGGGTATACATCTGTAGAAAATCTAAAATCCAGGAATCATCTGCATTATTGCTAGAAACAAATGTTTTATTAAATTTACGCATAAATTTCCATATAATGGACATAGGAGTACAACGATTAAAAGTTTCGCAGAGAGATTTCCAACTGTTCTGTCTTTCTATTTTTATAATAAGTTTTTTGAGAGCTCGAAGTCTTTTAAATTCCAAGTAGTTGGTTTCTGTTGGGTTGTACTTAAACTTAAGATATGCTTCTTTGAATTTTAGAACAGCTTCTGAGCACTTTTGGTTCCACCATGGAAGGTGAGGTTTTTTACCGAGATTCCTATGACAGGATTGATTAATGTTGTTAGAACAACTACTATTTAAATTCGAAGCGGATTTTGCTGCTGATTGTAATATTTTACAAAATAGCAAATATGCGTCCTGAGGACTCCAAAGATTCAATTCAAAATCATTCAATAATGCATCTACACAGCTACTAAACACTTTCCAATCTACCTGTTTATAATTTGGGTAGATGGGCAAGTGTTTGCCATTACAGTAGTTTCCATCTGAATTTACATTATTATTACTAAGCAATACTTTTATGATTACAGGAAGGTGGTAACTAGTACCAAGAGGAGTATCAAGAACAGACCATTCACAATGAAGAGCCAGTGATGGGGAAACCAACGACAAATCAAGTGCGTTTGGACGCCACGTTAATGAACCAACTGTTGTTGCTTGACCATCATTAAGCAAGACTAAATTGTTGTCATCAATGACTTCCAACACCTCCCTTCCACGGGGAGAGTCAGAACCGCAACCCCAAGAGGTGTGATGGGCATTGAAATCCCCTGCGAATATGAAAGGACTAGGAATCGATTTTACCAATGTATCAAATTTAGCTTTATTAAAAGCTGGGTTACAATTAGTAGGACTATAAAAACTGACAATACATAAATCCTGTTTATTTACTGTGATTTTGACACAGATATTTTGTATCGAATCATCAAAGTATGTGTTGATATTTGAATATGTGATGCTTTTATGAATGATTATGGCCACTCCATTATGGCTATTTCCACAATCATTACGTTCGATGTTGTAATTTTTAATTTTAAAATTTTGGTTAGCTTTAAACCATGTTTCTGAAATGATCGCAATATGTATATTATTTGTGTAGAGGTAGTTAATAAATATATGCTTGTTACTATTTAGACTTTGTGCGTTCCACTGTATAATATTTAACTGATCCATTATGAGGAAGTAGGAGGTAATTTATTACTGAGGGTTTTTTTAAGAGTCTCTCGAATAGACCCTGAGTTTATAGGTACATCTTTGTTACTGATAATTTTGGTTATTGTTTCAATTAGAATGTTAATAAATGTTTCTGATTTCATAAGGTTGTTTACTTGAACATCAAGTGTTCGTGCTGCTAGTGCTGGGAATGACTTTGAATCAAACAAATCTGAGAAGGTAGCATTTCGGGACTTAATCTTGTTTTCTTCGACTTTTTGTTTTTTCATGGGACATGCTGATGAAATGGCTATGTGATTACCTTTGCAATTGACACACTTAGCATTTTTGGAGTCAACTTGACATGTTTTGAAATTGTGGTTTTCTGAGCAGACTGAGCATACCTCGGTGTTCCTACAGAATTTGGCTATGTGGCCGTAAGACATACATTTCAGACACTGTTTTACGGGAGGTATGTACATTTTCACCTCATGACGCCATGAGTCAAGATAAACGTACTCGGGAAGGTTGGTAGACGCAAATGTAACTGCGACTGCCTGCGTGGGCACGAAGGACGCGCCAGCAGCGCCACCGTCAATTCTAACTCTGCGCATAAAGCGCCTGACCTGTATAACATTCTTAGAGCTTCCGATTAGTGAGAATATCTGCTTATTAGACATGTCGGTCGGCACCGAGGTGAGTACACCCGTCACTTCGGTGTCTCCAGCCGGTATATTTGCCTTCAGGGACAGTTGCTCCAGTAACTTTTTATTTTGCAGAAACATGTTGGCGTTGTTAGGTAAATCGAAGGTTATACCTACTTTGTACTTGTTTATAGACTTGAGGTGCATGACGCCTGAAACACCATGCTCCCGCAAACCCTTGGACAGTGCCATACGATCCTTGTCGCTGAAAGTAATGTTTTCTTCCACGTGCGAAAGAAACACAATAAACTCGGTCTTTTTCGAGTCTTCAGGGTACTTACGCGAGTATCCACGTACCTTAAAGATGTCATACTTATCCTTGTTTTTAGCTTTTGGTGTTTCTACAGCGATCGACTTCAGAGAGTCCGAGTCGGAATCGCAAGACTCGAAGGATGAGACCTGCCGCTGCTGCTGCTCATCAGGTGGAGAGTCATCTCCTTTTCTTTTACGTTTTTTGCCCATCCTTGGGCCCTCTCTAAGGTTGTGCTCTATTTACAAATATATACAAGACTATATACACGAAAAATATACAAATTTACAATAATTTTGGGTTTTTTAAAAATATTTGTTTAAAAGCGCGCCTTTTCACTTTTCAGGTTCCCGCCGAAAAAAAAAAACGAAAATTATTGAATAGAAACGTTCGAATTTTAAAAACACTTTCCACGCTAGCGAGCAAAATGCGTTTTTGCGTCCAGATTTTGAATGACAAAGAGAACCTTTCCGAGCTAGTGAGGTGAAAAATATAGTTACATACTTACATCTTCCATTTACATAGATGCACCCACGGTTGTTCACTTCAGTGTAAGCAAGTGATATGGCCACCAAGCTTAGCACACACAGTAAGATACCCTTCATGTTTTAAGTAAATGTTATATCAACCAAGATTCTCTGAAGTGTGAGGGCGCACTGGCTTACCGTACTTGTACGAGCCGGCTTTTAACCCAGTGTTTTATTTGTTTTATCCTCTCCAGCTATATCGAGTGATGACAAATGAGTAATTATTGGCGAGCTTAATGATGTTGTTTACGTAAAACCGAGTGTCAAATGCCGAAAGATAAAGTTTATACTCAATTAAACATTTATTACAATCATTATGGGTTTTATATGCAGGTCTTAATTAGCATAACTAAGTAATTTAAATGCGTTACATATATTTTTAAATGTAAATGAATTACGGGACTAGCAAGTTGCTCGCCTGATGTTAAGCGTCACGTCTGCCCATAACAGAACAAACTAAATTAATATAGTTCTGCGTGACACTGCACTGCGCACGTCATCCTGAGACTTCACACAGTATAGTAATAAGATTACTAGACTCTGTGATCAGATCATAAAGTCTTATTTGCCCAGTAATTTCACTAGCTACAATGCCCTTACATAGGCTAACATACACACACTTGCTTGCACACTACTGCTTGGCGGCAGAATAACTGGCAAAGCGGTGGTAGTGGTATACCTAGACGAACTTTGCAGAAAAGCCCTACCACCTAGTAGGTATATAGCTAATGTAATATACCTACCCTGTTTGGGTATAACAACAATGTTTGCATTGTAATAATAATTTTACGGCTTATTGTTATAGACAAGAAAAATGCCATCCAAATCATTAAATCCATTTTGACTTGATTACGTTTATTATTTCTAGCTTTCAAGTCAAAATTGATGAAATATGATTTGAATGGCATTTTTCACACTCTCATCATCATCATCATCATCATTATCAACAGCCTTAAGACGTCCACTGCTGAACATAGGCCTCTCCCAGAGAGCGCCACTTTGAGCGGCTGCTCGCTTCCTGCATCCATCGACTCCCCGCGGTTTTCACCAGATCGTCGCTCCACCGAGTAGTCGCCACTCGAGAACCTTTCTTTCCCTATGCCAGAGGTATTTGTGCAGCAGTGGAAGTCTCCAGGCTGTTGATGATGATGATGAGAGAAAAAATGTAGGTATATATAAGTACAAAAAACCGGCCAAATTGAGAACAGCTCGTTTTGTCGAAGTCACGTTAAAAACTATATTACCAAAATCCAATATTTACCTTTAGTCAGATAAATAGTCAGACTCAGATAAATTCATAACCGGCTAAACGATTCTTTCATTTCCTTCTTTCGCACAAAAAGCGTTGATTGACGTACGACATGCTCTTATTAAACGCCATGGCAAGTCATCAAACGGGGTATTTCTCTGAAGAAACGACCAGGCGCCAGCACCTTTATTGTTTGCTTGTGACTGTGACAGACGATCCCGACGGTTTTCACTAGCTTACTGTTCCTGGTTTTGTCTATGATCAAGGCTGGGTCCAATCCAAGCACTGCTTTTGTGTATATCGGGGTCTAGCTTTGTTGAATGTTAACAAATTCATAGGCTCAAATTCAGTTGAGTTGCAGTTAAACGTAGGCTTATTCGTACATAAAAAACAGTTCAAATCGCAGATCATTTTGATGTCAAAAAGGTTCAGCGCTTGAGAATGTGTTAATTTTGCGGGTTTTTGTTGAAATAAACCATGGCAAGTTTCTCCATGTCGTGGGGGTCTAGCAAAGAGGCAGCTGCCAAAGAATGCGAAATAGGGGGTTTAACAAAGATACCTTAGCGAACACATACACACGTCACACATCATTTTAGATAAGACATTACATTACATTTTAAGTCATTCACATACATTTTCAGTTATCGTTTGGCGTTAACGCTAACGGAAAGGTTTCTTTGGCATGCAGCTGCCTCCGGCGAGCTGTCATTTATTACATAGGCCGCATGATAGGCCGCGTGGTTTACTGCGCCAGCCTGATCCAACCTTTGACTGACAGCACTCACCATAACAATGGATTTTCTTTTTCATTGGGGGCCACTTCTCTGGTAACACGTAAGCGTTGATTGTGCTATTATGATTTAGATTGTAGCTTTACCAATTTATCGTATCTACCATAGTGTTATCGCTCGTAGAACTGACAACCAATGGGGAAGAAAGGTTTTCGAGTGGCGACCACGAACTGTAAGATGCAGCGTAGGCCAGCCACCACTCGGTGGATCAAGGATCTGGTAAAAACCGTGGCAAGCCGATGAATGCAGGATGCGAGCATCCGCTCAAAGCGGAGCGTGATGACGTATAGTGCCAAGGACGTAACACACTTTCTTCGTGTGAAAGAAGGCCCGTCTTCCAGCAGTTGGAACGTATTGGCCGGGCTGATTACTACATCAAAGCGTGTAAATGCAAAATTTCAAATACCTTCGCAAACATCTCGCCAATCATGAGACTTGGGGCATACCTAACGGCCCCGAAGTTTTGCCTACCAAACTCCAAACTTTTGATTATGATTGCTGATGATAACTAATGTGGTTATAGTATTATTTTTATTACTTAATAGGCCCGCACTTGACCGCAATCTCACCTGATGGAAAGTGACGACGCGGTCTACGGTGGTACATGCTTGCTTAGAAGATACCTATTCACTCGCGACTTAGCTCCAGATTGTACTTATCGGGAAACAAAGACTCTGGTAAAGTGTTCCATTCCTTCGCTCCTCGGATTATAAATGTCGAGTCAAACCGCTTTGTGCGAGTCGAAGGAATATTCAACCATAAATGGATGACGTGTAGCTGTAGGTACATCTTGTCTATTTAATTCATTCCTTTGATAATTTCTTTTCAAAAGTACGTACCTAAAATAAAATGGCTTACAATACAGACACTCACTCACTACCTATCATTTATCATAGATAGAATTTTAATGTAAAAAAGTGTTTCCTACCGCGACTGTCACCTTAATGCTGACAGGTTCATATACTGTAGGTACATTAGAGTGTCTATAGTCTATTTATGCTATAGTGATGGGGTAAAGAACTTTCTTTCTTTCTCGTGTAATCTTTTTTCTTGTAGTCTTTTCGATCTTACCTATGTGTCAATTAGAATTAGGTTTGCCTGTTAGGTACTTATTTACTGTGTCCCCGGTGTGCATGAGAATAGGACAACCCCATCTCTACCTTCGAAAGCCTTAAGAGCTGGATAGTCCCTTCCGCAGCAGCATTCTCCTCCTCACTAAAATATTCTGTGATCATACTTGTACCTCTTGAACCTTATAAGTACATTGAAGATGTTAATTTACTATTGAAAGATAGCCGACAGCGATCTTTCTATAGAGGCTCTTCCTCCACCGTGGAGGTGAAGCAAGAGCCTGCAAATGTATGCAATCCTGCAAATGCATGTAATCCTGCAAATGCATGTAATCCTGCAAATGCATGCAGTCCTGCAAATGGATGTAATCCTGCAATTTGATAAATTACATTTTTTATTCTGAAAGTAGAGAGCATTAATCTGTTTTTCTTTAAAACCACTGTTTAATTATTCAGTTGCTATTTACCCTATATTTTTATTTATATAGGCACAGATAATATAATAAGAAAGAATGAAAGAAAGAAAGAAAGAAAAGACAGTTATTCAGTTAATACCATACTAGATATGGGTAAGCAGCAGTCCCTAGCTAAAATTTGAAGTACAAACAGTATTGAATTATATCCACAGCTTGTATGACTCCTTTTTTTATGAGAATGAATGACGTGACGAGCTCGTCGTTCACCTAATGTGCATCATGTGTTCAGTTGCAGTGTCATTCGGAACTTTAAAATAATAAATTTTCGCGCGACTCTGCACTGCGCACGTCATCCTGAGACTTCACACAGTCTTGTAATCAGTAGACTGTGTAATCAGGTCATAAAGTCTTATTTTTTTACGCTTAAGACATTTTATTTGATTATACATTTTCTTAAATAAAACTAGGTATTCTATAAAACTAAACTAAAACTATAAAATTAACAATATAATACAAAACTAATCTAACAAACCACTACCAGTGGGCAAAGTGCCCAAAATGCTGGCAGCATTGCCACGTTGAATGGCAAGTCTTATTTGCTCAGTAATTTCACTATCTGCAATGCTCTTCAAACCGGAACACAGTAGTGCTTGCACACCGCTTTGCCAGTTAGATATTAGATTATGTAAGCAGTAGCTTGGCGGCAGAATAACTGGCAAAGCGGTGGTACCTACCTGGACAAACTTTGCAGAAAAGTTCTACCACCTAGTCAATCCAATAAGGCATTACTTAGATGTACACATACATGCATTACGAAAATCTGCCTCAAGAGTCTACCCTGAGGCCGTAACCTTGCTAAGATGGCTCAGTCATTTGGATTCACCTAAGGCGATATTATATTTAGAACTTCGGTAGTACACTGGGTGAACAAGAATATAGAATACCTCTGTATTCTTTTATCTGCGTGCTTATTTATAATATCAGCACATAACAAGTGTTTATAAATATTAAAATAGACTTTCAGGTTCGACATTGCAACTTCACCACTTCTGGCTTTACAATAACTATTTGACCGCGGGGAGGCGATGGATACAGGAGGCAAGCACTCGCTCAAAGTGGCGCTCTTTGGAGGAAGCCTATGTTCAGTAGTGGACATCTTCAGGCTGATGATGATGTGACGGTAATGACATTCTAACATGACTGCCATTCAGTTATTGTTTCATTTTTCTATACTATTTCTTGGCCAAAAGTTGTTTAAAAACACCCATTATCTCATTCATAGATCCTGGACTAGGCGACGTTTCTGTACTTAGGGATCCTCGAACTACGAGAGCCATGGTTCCACAACACCCAGGCAAAAAACAAGTAAGAACGTGTGCGGTTTTTTCCAATTCGTTGCGGGATCCGACTCCACACCTTCCGAGTTGTGAGCTGACAGATTAATCACCACACCACAGGCTCCTGAATATTACCGTGGTCACCATTAGGTACTTTTCTTTATAATTTATAGGTATAGCATTTGACCACTGTCTCACCTGATTGTATGTGATGATACCTGTTCATTCTCGACTTGAAGACTCCCAGATCATAGTTAGCTGGAAACAAGGACAAGGTGTTCCACAGCACTCATTAGCTGTTCGCACTATAAAGTGCAAACGCCTAGTGCGGGTTGATGGAATTTCAACCATATATGGGTGCCGTGTTTTTGTGTGCCTTAGTATAATATTCTTGCGAAATAGCTTGGTATCCCACCAGCATAAGATGGCAATTCAATAAATGTGTCAATAAGTCAAATAATAATAGTCCCAAGATAATCCTGGGTGTGACTCTAATATGAATGAGCGGGGATATATTGAACTTGTCGAGCGGCCTGATATACTGTGGATAACATCTAGTGACGGATCAATATGGCGGAACGTTTCACTAGTGCAACAAATTCAAATTTTCTTGCGTTCTTTTGCCAATAATAGCTTAACTACTCAACGTGAACTAAAAATGTAATGTATTAAAACTTATTTTGCGCAAATAAATAGAATGTATTAAAAGTCATTGGTGCAGGGCCGAGGATCGAACTCGGTGCCATAAGATTGCGAAGCGCACATGCTAACGCTCGGCCATCATCGCTTTAGCAGACAGTAGTTTATAAAATGCCACATCCTTAAACGTACATCGATATAAACCCAAGGGTAACAGTTACTAAAACTCCACATTAATATTAATAAGTTGGCAACACTGCATTGTGTAGTTGGCAGCTAGCACGGTGGGGAGACCCCAGGGAAATCCAATGAAAAACTCTAGAAAAAAAATTGAAAACTGCAATAAATCTTACTTAGTTTGCTTAAGTCTAACACCTACTAGTTATGGATTTATGAGCTGTCTTGATATTATGAGATTAACTTGGTTCAGCGAGCTTGTTATTGCAAGCTGGATTAAAAAGTACCTATACCTACTTATTATACCTACCTATACTTGTATTCTTTACTTAAACTTTTTACTTCGGAGTAGTTTCTGGAGTGCAACAGGTATTAGAGATACAGACAAATCAGCGCGATGTTGTTGCTCTGTGTTATATTTAATAGAATTTCAGGCTATGACGGTTGTATTGGTTTTATCCGCCTTTTCAGGGTTTTGAAGGTTTTTGCATCCAACACCACGAGCCCAACTAACATCCACCTACTTTAGTTGGGTGTTGGAGTAGGAATCTAAGTCACTGAAATCGATTTTAGCCTTCAGTTAAATTTCGGGCTTTTTTGTTTTTTGATTGAGCGGGGCGCGGTCGATATACGCCGTAACGCAATTGAGCTCTCGTAAATCTCCGTTTTGGCGAACCGGCCGCTCTCAGTAGATTTACAATCAACTCGTCCGAATTAAACCCACGCGTTGTCAAGTGCACAATTTTAATTCATAAACCTATTCATATGCGACACACCAAGAGTCGAGAAGACTACATTGAATTAATATGATCTGTAGGTGGGTGGATGCGGTAGGCCGCGTGGCATACACACAGCGCATGCCTGATGTCAGCTCGCTGCCGGCAGCTGATACAATAGATCGCTTCCCAGGCCGCACTAGTGTGTTGTAACCTTTGTTGGTGACACGATGAGGGTTATGAAGAGGTGGAAAGTGGAAATGAAAGAATTAAATAAATTAATATTTGTAGCGCCCTTACGTCAACCGATGCTATTAGAAACGTTGGCGACTGCGCTCCGGGCACATGCCACTAAACAAGTTTAAACACTTGATGAACAAAAAGGACTCCCCAAACTGTGACTCTTGTGGAGTCCCAGAGGATGTCCATCATGTCCTGGTGGAATGTGTGCGGAGCCAGTCTATTAGAAGAAACATGCTCACTCAATATGGATCCAACTTTCTCGATATCGGTGCAGTTCAAGCGGTCTTGTCCGCTCCACACAGTGAAGCAGCAAGAGCGCTATATAAAATGGTGTACGACTTAATTAAGTGTTAAGCTACAGTGAATGTACACAATGGTGCCGGCATAGTCGCAAAGCGACTCAAGGTACCTAATAAATGTAAGATTAAAAAAAAAAAAAAAAAAAAGAAACGTTGGCACTTTTTCTGGTGACGCACGGACGCCAAGCTTTATATATATATAATAAAAAGGTCACACTTGTACGAAAATTAGTGGTGTATTTCAACCACTAATTTCTAATAAAAACTACGAATTTCTAATAAATCACGGAAATCCGTTGGTGTCTTTTGTTCCATCCTGCTCTGTTCTTAGTAATTTCGTATGACTTTGTCTCGTTTTGTTACCTAGGCCCCTGCCTGCGCAGGTAAGTCGTGTTTGTACGAGAAATTATGTTCACGATGCTATCAACGGGCTTTATAATCTCCAAAGATTATAAAGCCCGTTGATAGCTCGTGAGCAGCCAACTGCTGCCAAATTCTCATTAATGAATAATGAAAACTGAAATAGAGGTTTAAATCTGAAACTAATAAATATTAATAAATAAGCTTAATCCATTTCATAACTTAATAGTTTTTACTTATATATTAATTTTAAAATACCTACTTTATTTGTATCTGACTAGTGATGACTATTTTAAATTTAAATTCTTATGTAACAATTGAAATTATTTTATTGATTTGATTAAGTTATTTACTACAGTGTGATTTTATTATTGTTATGTATATACATGAAATTTTAGTTACTATTGATTTAATTGTAAAAAAGTGTTCAATGTATTGTAAGCATTAGGTTACGTAAAATTTTTATATACTAACTCAAATATTTGCACAACTGACAAGTTGAGTATAGAGAAACGTGAACTTTGCGACCATCTAGATGTAACCTATATTCAAGCAAATAAAAATTTCATTTCATTTCATTTCATTTAAAAGCCCGACATATTTAATCAGAACCTATTTCTAAAAATAAATCCTCTATACCCCATATTATGTTATGTTTACCTGTTTACCTCAACTTCAGATAACAACAATTTTATCCAGTACTTAGGTAGTATAAATTATTCATAAGGGCTCTTTCGGCAGCCTCTCTGGGCGATCGGCTCCCGAGGCGAGCGATCATTAATGTAGACTTTTACGTAATTACTGATTCAATTATTTGAACCTGTGTTTTTCCTTGTTTTACCACGTATTGTAGTTAATTTGGCGCATCACAGAATTTGCCTGGGAACGCTATACAAAGGCCGATAGAGACCAAATAGTTAATCCTTTCAAAAATTCATTGAGAAAGGAGTTTAACCTCATTTTAACTATTAAGTATTATATGGGGCTGTTAAAGTCATAATTCTCAAGGGTGCTTTTTGCCCTTTACCCCCAAGTGATGGGGAATGTTAATAATTTATCTGTCCAATGCAGAACTAACCACCATAACCTTAACTCTCGTTTTACAGGCCGATTTAACCATAGCAACCTATACCGTACTATGCAACAACAGTATGGATAACAGCGTACTAAGTGAGATTGGAAAAAATACATTTAATTTATTTTTTACTAGTTGACCTGCCCCGGCTTCGTATTGGTTAAATGGGCCGGCTACTGCTGTTCTTCTATTGCCGTCCCATCCTTTTCCCCTATCTTTTTCCCTTTCACTTCTCTCTTACCCAATAAACAGGATGAGTATGAATGATATTTTTGGATTGTAAGAACCTTCTACGAATCATTAGAAAATATTTAAAAAAGATGAATCAAATCGGTAAAACCGTTCTCAAGTTATAGGCGTGACCAGGAAAAGTAGGGGTTCGTTTATATATATATATATATAAATATATAGATGTTAATAAATGACGTAAAGAGCTAGTCGTTTGCCAAATGTTCAGCGTCACGACCGCCCAAAACAATTTTCGAGCCACTCGAAACTCTAAAATATAAGTAGTTTTAGATTGTGCGTGATTCCGTCAAGTCTTTAGCCGTCGTCACGCGCATGTGACTCTTCGGTTCGACAATGGCTGCACTATAGGTGGCGGTAAAAGCCCACGAATGGGACTACTGCTTGCAAAGCAGATTGGTTATGCTTTCATCCATTTTGGTAGGAGTTACTTTACTCTGTCTAAATGTGTGCCACCACATAGCCTTCTTCATACCGTGGTATAATACACCCCGTCGTCGCCGCCCAAGACACGTCTTGAGCGACCCGGATGATCCTATAGCAGCCATTGTGTCGGCTGCGCTAGGATCACCGGATCAGTCTAGCCCTTCTAGCTCAGGTACCGCTTTCGGCACCGGTATAGGATACCAGCGTAACACAATCAGACACCGACCCCGCTGGCAAGGTTGACGTACCCCCCGTAGATTAGCTGGAATGGTCACGACTTTCCATAGGGTCCACTCTTCCAGTGGACGTAGCCTTCTCGATCGTCTTATCCCGGCAACGGCCCAAGCCGAGGCTCGCATCCCAGGGGTGCCCTTGTGCTAGTTGCCGCCCACTTTTGACCGTTGGGCGCCTTAAGCGCCTGCCCTCCCGCCCGTTGACGCTGTAAGGGTCGGTAGAGACTAACAGCATTAGCCCGTTAAAAAAAACCGTGGTATGATAAATCCTTGTAAACCATACGAAAATTTTATTAGAGACTCTAAAGCAATCACAGGCCTTTGCGAAAGCCTTTCATGTTAAAATTGGTTTAAATCTGCAAAAAGGAAAGAAAAAACGATAAAGCTTACAGCTCCTTACTCGATATAGCATGGCCACCATAACCATAGCCTTTCTGGTAGTTATTCCCAGAGGATGCGAGGGACAGTGCTCATAACGGCAACGACAGTCATTATTAGTCTAACATAAATCGATAGGCCTGCCCGATTACAATTTATGGGTCCAGATAGTAGTTGCCATTTCTAAGGCGCTTTGTGGACCTTAAGGGCATCGTTTGGGGCGTTTTTTCGGTGCCTTCTGGTATTTGTGGGTATGACCTTACTCCTGGGTAGTTTATGAAGCTGCGTAAGTATTTCGTGTGGCCTTGTAGGTGTTCTATTCGAGTTCTAACCGCGTCTGTTAGACAATAGTTTCAGAAGCTTTTCATTTATTATTATAGTTGACTTTTAGGGGTGGGGTTTTTGATCCGTAGTCAAGGAAACCAATGGTTAAAAACACTAACAAATTCTAACCAATGGTCAGAGTTTGTCCCCCATAATACGCCACTTTGGATGCTTATCACAGGGGATGATTTGCCGTAATCACCACGCTTGGCAGGCGGCTTGGTGATCGTAGAAGAATATAATGCACCGAGGAAAATGCTGCTGCTCATTTTCTAGATATTAGCCCTTAGCCGGCTCTTACGGCACCCACGGGAAGAGATGGGGTGGTCTTATTTGCATACCAGGAGTGGTCCTGGTACAACTTAGGGCTATTGACTATAAAAAGTGATAATTAAAAATAATTTAATTACTAGTATAAATATTAATTAATGAATCATTAAGAATTCAATAACCCTTTGGTCCATTACAAAACCATTTTTCATAACTGGCTAACATAACACCATACACACACATTGTAACACCAGAAAATGCTCCTTATCATCATAGAAGTGGTGGACTCCTGACGCTATAGGTATTTCAGGAACAAGGACAAATCAAATTAATGCATCTCCAAATCAATCATAAGTTATAAGTGATGGATTATATTCCTTTGCCAAACAGAAAATCTAATGCAGTTCTCGAATTTATTATAATATACCTGTATTTACGGAGGTCAACTTCTACCGTCTTTTCAGGCAGTATTTAAGTGCTCTCACGGCGACCTAGATAGAGCGGCCAAAGGTAAATTTAAATTGAAATAAATTATGTTTTTTATCTTGTACTTAAGACGTGATAAAGTGGCACGGCCGATTTTGTAGCTGTTGGGTGTTTTTGTTTCAAGGTGTTGTGTTGAATTTCTTTTTAATGTTATCGAACGGTATGTTCACGTAGTTCTAATCCTAATGCTAAGCGTCACGGCACTATCAGTTACAGTTACAATACCACTAGTAAGTCAAAATTTTAAATTATCGCGTAACACGGTTAGTGTCACGTGAAACTTTAAAATTTGGCATTCGCCGTCATCCTGAGACATCAGCACAGTCTAGTAAAAGATTACAAGACCGGGAAACCAGGTCATACACAGTCTCATGTGCCCAGTCATTTCGCTAGCTACAGATGCCCTTCATTCAAACCGGAACACTGTAGTACTTGCACACTACTGCTTGGCGGTAGAATATTCTGCAAAGCAGTAGGTACATATACTTGCAGAAAAGTCTTACCACATAATATCGAACAACAATGAATGCATTTTTTTCTGAATTATCAAAAATAAAACCACATTAGGAATAAAACAGGTAAAACTATTTTAAATTTAAAAAAATCTGATGTAATATTTTGTCCTTGGATAATGCCATAGAGCTGAAAGCTCAAAATATTAAATTGGTAAGAAGGAGCAATTAGTTGTCTCGAAAGTCTTGGAATCACGAATTTTTTTTTTATTTGGCACACAAAACAGAATACCTATAACCAAATGCAAGAACAAGAAAAAAATTACATATATTGTGAGCTACATTATATCCTAAAGCATGTACACATCATGATTAACAAAACTTTTTTTTTAATGTAAACTAATGACTTGACGAGCTAGTTGTTCGCCTGTTGTTAAGCGACACGGCCGCCCATAACAGATTGCAGTGTCATTTGGAGCTCCAAACTAAAGTTTCGCGTGACACTGCGCACTGCGCACGCCATCCTGAGAACACAGTCTCAAAAAGTTTTCGGGACTGTGAGATCAGTTCGTAAAGTCTCATTTGCCCAGTAATTTCACTAGTTACAATGCCCTTTCGAATAATTAGTAAAAATAGTTAAGTACATTTCTTATGGTATCGATTTGAATCTTAAATGGAAAATAATCGTTCAAAGTTCCGAAATAATAGCTAGAATAATAGAATCAGAAACTTTACAAAGAGAGGTTCCAAAATTAGCTCATTCTACTTCCACACTAACAAAATAACACTGTCAGAATCAGAAGCAATCCACGAACGCCTTGAACACAAGAATATTCTAGATTCGCATCACGCATAAATCCACGTGAACGCGACAAAGATATGCCTTTCTTTGATCTCGTTATAGTGGGCAAAGGTCCTACGTTTGAGGACCTTGAAGATGGGCCGTACTCAAGGGCTCTTGCCCCATAAAGTGGGGTTCTTGCCCCTAAATAAATTGAGAACACTTATAGTTAACCTACACAATATTAATTTCAGATTTGAGACCTCTTGTCTAAAATTAAAAACCTGGTCGCAAAGGAAAATAATTTTACCGTTCATATTTACCTGTGTTTTAAAAGGTTAAAGAAACCGGATTTAAAAAAGTCTTTTAATTTTTAAAAAATCTCAAAATACTTATAGAAATAAATATATGATTTTAATTATACAATCTGATGTTTTTCATCATTAAATGAAGCTCTCTAATGGTGTACACAAGTCAAAAAATACTCTAGATTTGGACTAGTAAGGACGCCGAAATAATTTAATGGTTACAAAAATGTCTGTCATTGTTTCCTGAGGGTAAGGAAGTCAACAATGGCCCAAGCTCTTTGAACTTCCCTTAAGTTCTATTCTATATAGTGATGTGGCACAGATTATTAAATATGTTACTATGTGAGTTTTGGCAAGACAGTTGCTTATCGTTTTTTTTTTGTAATTAATAAATTCATTACATATACGCCCGTAACCTTATCTACAACCTTATCTTATCTACATCTACAAGCTTAGGGGCATAAGGACGTTTATAATTCATGCAGCAGGGTTAGCACGGACGGTAGACAAAATTGTTTCTCTCCTGTTTTACTCCACTTGACAAGGAAGTATGAAAAAAGTGACATAAAACGGGGAAAGACAAATTTGTGTATTGTCCGTGCTAACCCAGCAGATATTTATTTCTCGAATGATGACCTTTTACAACTAAACTTGCCCCTTACTGATCAATCCCTAGATCCGTCCCGTACTTCCCACTCGACCACGATCCATACCACTACGTGTTTCGCCAAATCCGGTGTTTGATTCGACAATACGACTGTCCCACTTTGCTTACATCAAAGGATGCGATAATTCGGAATTTGGATACAAAATAAACACGCTTGAAGGACACGTCCGTCGGCTTCCTGTCACTTCATATTTGGAGTTCCAAACATGAAAAGGAAATAAAAGAAAACTTGGGTAACAAGATCACTCAAGTCTCTTTAAATTCGGGGTAGTCTCCTATATTTTTTTGATTGTTGTCATGTTTTTAGGTATCTAAGTACGTACCTTCATGGAGGTAATATCCTCGTCTAAATAAGCCCGCATTTGACCGCAATCTTACCTGATGGAAAGTGACGACGCGGTCTACGACGGTACATGCTCATATTGATCATGGCATGTCATGACGGTGCATTTCTGCTTTTTAGCAACTCTTCACCTGAGAGACGTAAAGTAGGGCTGAACTGAACTACATATACTGAGTAATGCTCGATGGATAATAGGCTTCCCACTTAGGGAGAGTTATACCATCGCCAAGCCATCAGTCCTTAGGTCAGCTGGGTATTTGTGATCACTAAATAATATTATAGTAAGTAATATTATGCCCCCTCACTACCCCACTAGGTGGACCTACGATCTGGTTAAAACCGCGTGGAGCCGATGGATACAGGAGGCAAGCAGTGGACGTCTTCAGGCTGTTGATGACTGTTGAGGCATACTATGCATTTTGTATTATTTATTCATTGCTGATATACAATACGAAATCGACAGTTTTCAACCAGTGTGTGTTGCCAGTAATGATTTATGGCATTGAGACGTGGTCTCTTACTGTTGGCCTTATGAGTAAGCTCAAAGTCGCGCAGCGAGCTATGGAGAGAGCTATGCTTGGAGTTTCCTTGTGAGACAAGATCCGAAATGAGAAGATCCGCAAGTAAACTAAAGTCACCGATAGAGCGTTTAGAATTAAGTTGAAGTGGCAGTGGGCAGGTCACATCGCTCGTAGAACTGACAACCGATGGGGAAGGAAGGTTCTCGAGTGGCGACCCAATATAGAGTTTATCTATCTACCACAGTGGTCGGTTGTGAGTTTCCATACGTAAAACGTACTCTGTGGTTTGGAGCTGTGATGAGCGCGTATCCACAGGAGAGTGCTACTGCCCATTTCACCTTCGACAGTTTTTACGGCATTGCAGATGAACAGGGTCCTAGAGTTCTAAATAGTGCAGTAATGGAGGCAACCCTAGAATAATTACCTATAAAAAGGGCCATATTATCTAAGCGTGTGTGAAGCAGAGCCTCATTCCCAAACACAGTTAATTCAATAAAGTATAGGTACACGCCTAGGTGTTACCTATGTAACATCTTCGAGAAAACTCATTTAGACCCCAAGGGGCTCGTGCGCCGAGGTAATATTTATTACTTGATAAAGTTCATAATGGGGTCACCGCTAAATGAAAATGTCTGCTTATATAGTATTGTCCTACAATATACAGAGTTAGATATTAAGATGACGTGTGTAAGAAATATGTTTGCGGCATTACGAGGTTAAGAAATCGTTCAAAAATAAATGGCCCATCGGGACGGTAAATTTTAAAAGTTACAACTCATCGTTATCATCAACAGCCTGAAGACGTCCACTGCTGAACATAGGCCTCCCCTAGAGAGCACCACTTTGAGCGCAATCTCACCTGATGGAAAGTGACGACGCGGTCTACGACGGTACATGCTCATATTGATCATGGCATATCATGACGCCCTACGCTGCGTATTCCGGTTCGAGTTCGCCACTCAAGAACCTTTCTTCCCCATCCAAAGTTACACTATTGGAACACTAATATAAAGCCAGAATCAGAACAGTGTTGCCATTTAATAAGCCACAGTGATTGATTTAATCAAAAAATCGGTTTGACTGAAAATAATAAAAAAATGACCGCAGCTCCTTAACTACAAAAAATTTAAAATATTTACGTGGGCAGAGCCTACAATATTTTCGCTATATGGGGTTGATACGTAGGTACGTGCAGATGCAATTAGGTACCATTTGAACTTCCACTTGACACAGTGACACTAATTAGGTTATGTCACCATGGATTGTGTGCAGCCCGAATATTTTCTAATGTAATGGAGCTAGTTGCATTGAGCAGTAAAAAAGCCAGAAAAGGGCGCTTTGTCCTAAAAATACTAATATTAAATAATGTACCTACTGATGATTGTCCAAAACACTCTGACTTCACCGCTGAATGCACTCACAACTGCAAAATATTTGGACTATCTCGATCATAAAATCAGAATGTCTTGCACTGTGACTAACCCCCGGGTTTCTCGTACGTTTTTATGTTTGCTTGTATGTGTGAAATTTTGAGCTTAAGGGGGAACGTCACACTCGCGCGGCCAATTCAATTAAAAATACTGAACGCTCTTTGGTTGAATACAGTCGATGATCAACAGACAACCAATGAGCGTTGAGTATTTTAAGTTGACATAAGTTAAGGGGGAACGTCACACTAGCGCGGCAAATTCAAATTTTCTTGCATTCTTTTGCCAATAATAGCTTAATTACTCAACGTGATTACATGAAAACTAATTTTGCGTAAATAAATATAGTGTATCAATGAATTACAATTAAAAGTATCACCTACTTATCATTGGATTAGCGACAAATGGCAATAGACTGAAAAACTAAGAAGAAAACTGTTTATTGCCATTTGTCGCTATACCAATGATAAGTAGGTGATACTTTTAATTGTAATTTATTGATACACTATATTTATTTGCGCAAAATTAGTTTCCATGTAATCACGTTGAGTAAATAAGCTATTATTGGCAAAAGAATGCAAGAAAATTTGAATTTGCCGCGCTAGTGTGACGTTCCCCCTTAACTTATGTCAACTTAAAATACTCAACGCTCATTGGTTGTCTGTTGATCATCGACTGTATTCAACCAAAGAGCGTTCAGTATTTTTAAATTGACATAAGTTTAACTTTAACAAACGTACGAGGAACCGGGAGTTAATGGTGCAACTCTCATGTCTGAAGAAAGCAAAGTAGACTCATTGGCGTTACCGTACGTTCTGTACCGTACAATCTCGCAGTGGGTAAATCCACATTATGCCGAAAACTTCACCTGCATGATAAATCGCCAACAAGCCCCAACTTTCACGTTAGTGGCTGCACATGAAATTGAATTCCGTCCCAAGAGTGCATTACATGATTCAACGACGAATTCCAGGCCACTGTGATTGTAAATTGCAAAACCATGACCAATACCCAGTACCTATAGCAGTTGTAACAGTACGTGAAGCGCCACGTCAAAATAAAATTGTCCAACTGTATCATCTCTTCAAAAATCTGGTATTCAGCTCCCGAAGGAGAGCGACCCCAATGAATATTTACAATTTGCCCAATAACATCGATTGCGGACCGAGTCAAGTTCCGATTTACGTCCCCCGTCGGAATAATTGATTTGTATCGGCGCGGATGGGGACGCATATATCCCAGGATAACATCACAAGTGAGATATCAAATTGGTATTCCTATTATATGTATAATATATTAGGGTGGGTTTTTTTTATCCGTAGTTAAGGTAATGGTTAAAATCTCTTAGAAATTCTAACCAATGGTCAACATTTGTTAGATTTTTTAACTATCAAGTGTTTTTCTATTAAAGATTTTTTCTAGTAATGACGTGACGAGCTAGTCGTTCACCTGATGTTAAGCGACACGGCCGCCCATAACAGTCACTTGGAACTTCAAAATAATAAAGATTCGCGTGACACTGCCCTGCGCATATCATCGTTTGTGGTGGACTGGTGTTTTAAGAAAAAAATACCACATTTTAAAAACAATAAGCTATATTTATTTAAATGACCCAACGTTACTCACACTTTACATGAATTACATTCTTATTATTATTAAATATTTTATAAAGAAAACAATGAAAATTCGTGTGTATTATTTACAAGTTCTTGATACAGTTTTAACCTAATAAATATATTTTTTACAAACAGATTTATACTCTATTTTGATGATTTAAACTCATCGATATGATTTTGGAAGATATTTTTCTATTTATCTCTATATACTTTTTGCTTATAACTAATTAATTGTTGGCATTCATTGGAATTGTACAATTCTCGATTGTCTTTTATTTACACATCACTTTCTCCGTATTCTTTTTGCTATCTTTGCGGCACCTGTAAAGTAGAAAAAGACATTACGGTGGAACGTTTCACTAGCGTGGCAAATTCAATTTTTCTTGCGTTCAATAATAGCCTAATTACTCAACGTGATTATATGAAAACTGATTTAACGTAAGTAAATAGAATGTATCAACAAATTAAGATTAAAAGTGTTACCTAAATATCATTGGTTTAGCAACAAATGGCAATAAACCAATTTCGTCTTGGCTTTTCAGTCTATTGCCATTTGTCGCTAAACTAATGATATCTAGATAGATAGATAGATCAACTCTTTATTGTACACCGTAAAATAACAAAAACTTACAAATAGAAAAAAACTTAATTAACTTATATTAGTACAATAGGCGGTCTTATCGCTTAGAGCGATCTCTTCCAGACAACCTTTGCATAGGAAGGATATCAGTACTTAAAGTTATGGGCTTCGGTGTACAGGAAAATCAAAATAACATAAAAATAAATAATAGAATGATACATGGAAATACTATTACAAAAGTTTTATTCTACTTAGAATATAATGCAAAAGAAAAATACTTATACAAATAATAAACATACGTACAAATATACATACTATATGAAATAAAGTAAATATATACCGATCAATAAACATACTCATAGATACCTACTTTATTTACTACCTAACATATTATGATTGGATTTATAATAACAACCACCAATAAGTTCCTTAGTTCATACCGATTTGCGACAAGTAGAAATTTCTTACTTGATCCTTAAAAATCTAGGTGATACTTTTAATTGTAATTTATTGATACATTCTATTTATTTGCGCAAAATTAGTTTCCATGTAATCACGTTGACTAATTAAGCTATTATTGGTAAAAGAACGCAAGAAAATTTGAATTTGTCGCACCGAGTCAAAAGTTCCAGATTAAATATGATATGACCACTCTTATAGGTGTACGCAACAACTGGTTGCGGCGTTTCTCCGAAAAATCGAACACTCGTCCTATTATAAAACATATGGTAAATTATTGGTACCTAATATTTTAAAAGATGGGAATAATTTACATTGCACTATTTGGAAAGTACCTACTTAATTATACAAAGTTCTGGTTAACCCATTCCACAATAGCGTTTCAGAATGGCGAGTGTAAAAGTATTTCGACAGATATCATTGTGTTGTCATTGGCTTAATAGTTTGTTTTTATACAAAAATAACTAAAAGATCAAGTCATTCAATATGAGATTGTGGCGATCGAAGCCAGTTTAGCCCCTTTTTAAAAAAGGAGAGCTTAAAATAAAACGTAGAGTCTACAGGATTGCCTTATTTTTTCTTATTCCATCTAGGCATACTTTGTAGGCACAAAAATATAAAAAAAAACTGTAAAAATAACCCCGATTTTTAAGAAAAATAAAATAAAATTTACAATACAATTAATAAAAGGAATCTTACCACGTCATCATCAGGCTGTGGGGGGATGTAGGGTGGCTTGTGGACCTCACTCGGCGCCTCCCTGATGGTGTAGCTTTTATTATCTGTGGACTCCAGGACCACGCGAGGAGGCTCATTTTCTGTTAAAATATATACCATTGTGTTAATAAACCAGTCACCCGTTGACAAATTTGCCCTGACGTCCGAATCACACATCCACCAATCCACTTGGGTGGCGTGGTGGCTTATGTTTCAAGGCCCATATTTCAGCAGTGGGGCTAGGGACGTATTGGGCTGATCACAGAGCATTAAAAAAAACATTGCGTATTTTTTTCGTGCTCTGTGGGATAATGTTTTTTATTTTTATTTTTGTGTAAACGAATGACGTGACGAGCTAGTCGTTTGCCTGGTGTTAAGCGACACGGCCGCCCATAACAGATTGCAGTGTCACTCGGAACTCTAAATTAAAGTTTCGCGTGACACTGCGCATTGCGCACGTCATCCTGAGACATCACACAGTCTAAAAAAGTTTTCTAGACTGTGGGATCAGCTGGTAAAGTCTCATTTGCCCAGTAATTTTACTACAATGCCCTTCGAACCGGAACACAGTAGTGCTTGCACACAACTGAGCACTGTTGTGAGACAAACAGACGTTTGGTCATTGCTGGGAAGGATATTTCTTTATCTTTATTCTTTTCTTTATCTATCTTCCAGCTTGTAGGCATAAACTATATATAGCATAGTACATAGATATTACTGTGCTAAAGTAAAAATTTTCGTATAAATAATATTAGTAAATTTGGTGTAGTAATAAAAAGAAAAACGAAGGGACTTAGTATACTTTCTAGATTATAAAATATTCCACTGCCCATAATACGAAATCGTAATTTTCACTGACATTCATATACCACAACTATAAATAATTTATTTATGAACCACTTACGTAAAAATTGGTTCATAAAATAAACACTTAATTGGATAATCTGCACAGAGGCGTTAAAAAGCTTAACGCCGTTTAGCGGCTCAGAATAATAACTCAGATATAACGTCGCACTATACAGCCGATGGAACAGAAAATCCGATTTTATAGCCAAATATAATTTTATCCGTAATCCGGTTATAAGGCTAACTGATAAATTGACGCGATACAAAAACAATTTCTGCTTTAAAATCATTTTTGTGAAAGTCGAATCCAATATGCACTTTAAAGCAGTACCAATTTAAAACTCATGGTTCTACCGTAGACAAACTAGTTTTTTTTCTTTATTGAGACAATCAATGCTATAATTTTTAGAAGAGATGCTGTTGCATCATAATTTTTCAAGAAGTTGGAGGATTGTATTTGGATTCTTTGCAAATGCAATGCCCTTTATGAATTTTGGCTTCGCTATAGTGGCTTCCGATTATGAATAAGAAACCTGTTTTTACAAAAGCGTGGGGTAAAATGTTACTACTGTAATATTTTACCCCACGCTTTAGTAAAAAGAGACTAACATGCTAACAGGAGTAAAAGTTTAGAGCTGTTTTAAAATGTACCATCGTTAAGCCTTTGCACTAAGTGCCCCAGCATCTTAAAATAGTATCTCGTTGACAAAAAACTCAATTTGTTCTAAAAACTTACCAGCTTTAGGATTCAGTATATCCGGCTTGGTTTCCGGCTTGTCAGCAGCCGGATATGCAATGAGGTATCTCCGACCCTGAGCATCCACTTGCACGACGCTTTGAGAAGGTCGCTTGCTTGAGGAGTTATTGTCACTGCGCCTGGTGGACAGTAGAGTTTCTATCATCAAGCATCATATTAAGGGTTCTACTGCTGAATTACCTATAAACAAGGCAAATAGTATGTGGGAGTTTAGTTTGGAATCTTCTTTAATTTTCAAACTGCTGAACCAAATGAAGCAGACTCTTCGGAGCATCGTAATTTTATATTATGCGCCATTTTTCCATTAGTTTCATCAAGCGATACACTCATAAAGGATTTGAGTTTTATTGCTCGCGGTACCTAATTGAAAAAAGGTTAGAAACGTATCTACTTGACTTGAAATCATTCACGATCAATCTTTTTTAAAAATAAATCTATAGTTAGTTTAGCTATAGACAAATAAAACATAAGAACTGCCGATATTAATGTGTGGAGAGGCAGTTGAATAAGAAAAACACATATAGCTTGGGATGTTCGATGAATTGTGGTCAAGACAGCACAGTCAATATCCAGTAATAATAAGCAAATTACCTGAGACATACATATTATATACTGAAAAGATATTATTAACATAATGTTACCTTCGCAGGACCAAAGCCACGATAGCACCAGCAGCTGTGAGGATAGCAGCAAGTGCAGCCAAAGCAGCCGCAGCAGGAAACCTACTCTCAGCTCTGGTGGTGCTCTCTGTTACCAAGGAGAATCAATCTTCAGGAACGGAGTAATTTGTAATTTGAAGCTATAATAGATAACTAGCCTACAGCAATTAATACGTTCAGAGCTGCAAATAGTTTGTAAACTTTTAAATTTTTTCATAACTCTCAACGAAATGTGGGATCCACCATTCATTCACTCGGAATTTTAGCTTAAATCTCGTATATTCGTGTATCCTCTACTCGATTGCACATCGGGACATTTTTGAGGGTATTAAATGGTAGAATTTACTCAAAAATTTGTCCGTAGGAAATCCTTAAAAATAACATCTAAAATTTAAATGTTGAACAAAAAATCACAATTCCAATAAACAAGTTTTCGTATACATAAGAACGGGACACAACGAAAAGCCTTTTAATTATCGCAATGCGCGAGCGAGATGGACATGCTGAAACTGTTTCTTAGTGATTAAACTAGTCCGAGGTCCTGATCGCTTATTTAGTTTGAAGCTATTAATGACACTATTTGCCAATAGCCAATGCTTTCGACAATGTTTGCGCACAACCTTTTTTAAAATTCACGTTTGAGGTACGCGAACCTATATCATTAACTTTGGCATGATATATCTATTTCCTCCTCTTCTTCCTCATCATCATCATCGTCATCATCATCTTCACCATCATCATCATCGTCATCATCATCATCATCATCATCATCATCATCAGCTCACTCTAGTATACTATTAAAATTTACAAAAATTTGCAAAATTACATCATTATTTCAGAAACAGAAAATAAACTTACCTGCCCTTTTAGCAGTGTTTCTGAACACCAAGTTCCTTAGCAGCACAGGATCCGAAGCACCCTTGGTGTTGCGCGCGATCACGGCTAGCTCTTCATCTTCCGACAACGTCTCCAAAACTGACCAGCTTATGTTCAGCCAGACTACTAGATCTGGACCGAAAGAAAATCATTCGAAACAGCAAGAAAGCTTTTAGCAAGTGGAAACTTTTGACAGCTTGACTAGTTGATATCAGAGAAACCAATATGCCTTTAAAAGAAGAAACAAGTTCGGAAATGTTGATAATTATAAAGCAAACTGCTTAGGTTCACAAAAATTTACATAATTAGGCCACGTTAATTAATACATATAATTATATAATAATATCATTCTAAAATAACTTTTGAAAATGAATGCACGCATGGTGAAAAAGGCATCAAGTTTTGAACCTTGTTACGCGACATCGCAAAACAGTTCCTGAAGCAGTGGATTTCTAAGGAACTAAATTTACTACAGTTAGGTACATACCAACATATCCAGCTGAAGTGTTAACCAGGACCTTGTTGTTTTCTCCAACTGCCTCCAAAGTGAAATGCTGGGTGAGGCCACCGTCGTATCCAGCAACGCATCTCACGGAGAGGGTCGGCTCGCTGTTCTTGACGAGACGAGTCGAGGTGCAATTTCTTGGGGGTGACGGGCGAGCTAGTGAGAGAGTTATGGGAAAATTTTGTATTGCTAATATTTGTGTCCTAAAAGGTGAAAGGGCTTAAGAAAGGACACAATTAGTACTGGATTTTATATCTATCTACCTATATAACACTCAACCAGTGTGTGTTGCCAGTGATGACTTATGGCACTGACACGTGGTCTCTTACTGTTGGACTTATGAGTAAGCTCAGTCACGCAGCAAGCTATGGAAAGAGCTATGCTCGGAGTTTCCTTGCGAGACAAGATCCGAAATGGAGTTAGCAAGTTGATGTGGCAGTGGGCAGGCCACATCGCTCGTAGAACTTACAACCGATGGGGTAGAAATGTTCTCGAGTAGCGACCACGAACCGGAACATGCAGCGTAGGCTACTAGGTGGACCGATAACCTGGTCAGAACCGCGGGGAGCTGATGGACGCAGGAGGCGAGCAGCCGCTCAAAGTGGCGCTCTTTGGGGTAGGCCTGTGTTCAGCAGTGGACGTCTTCAGGCTGATGATGATGATATAACACTAAGTATATACAGTTTATTTAATCTACTTCAAAATACCTTTGAGTATTCGCTAGAAATAAAAATATAATATCTTTTATAAAGTGCCGTAATCTGGAATTACCAGCGTAAAGCCTTTAACAAAGTCCTACTAGCTAAAAAATCTCCATTTACCTCCATTTTGCGTTAACCGAACAAGTTTTAGAATTTTAAAAGTCCCACAAGTGACGAGTGAAAGAGTAAAAAACTTTAGGTGACACATTTTTGGCGCACTATCGAATTTTAGGCGGAAAATTGGAAAGGTTTTAAACTGGCCATCGCTGGTGACCTGTGTTGAAAATGTTAATAAAGCTATTGAGTAAAAGAGCTTCGAATTTCAAGTGTCAACGTACATAATTATAATTATAGTTCGGTTAATTCCAATATCATGTTTAAACATATAAGATATTTTACAAATAGTAAAAAATGAAACGTCATAGATTTGCTCAGAATACCCTAAGGTGTTAAATACACATATTACACATTTTTTTATTAGCATGTACAACAAAAAACTCAGTTCATCTATCATGGACACTTTTACTCTGTCCCATCGAAAATTGAGGTAGTTCCAAAACTTTTTCGTTGTTACTAACACTTAGAAATCCGGAAACTACCTTCAAGAATACTGCTGACTCTATGCAAACTGTGTAACTGCGCAGTGTGACCCGGAGTTTGCCGATTCGCGCTTACCCCGCGTTCAATTAGTAGAATTTTGTCGTGCAAACTTGCCTCTTTAAAAGTTGCCCTCCAAATCGGGCGTTCTAAAATCGGACACATAAAAAAGCGTGCGGAAACCGAATGGCCAACTTTAGAAGTTGTAACGTAAGTTTACTCGTTAGTCGTACCAACTCCGTAGGTATATTGGCTCGATCGTGATTTGGGACGTGGAACTTCGGCCGTATTTTAAATCTAGAATATTCTCCCGATCGCTTCGGCTGGTGGTGGAATGTTTTAATTAACTTGGCAAATCATTAATTTGCGCGATTTTGGAACTTTGCGGTTATCTGTTGGCGGTTTGATCAACTTTGATTCATTGCTTCAGTAGATTTGGCAATTGTTTTTATTGGTTATTGGTTAAACGGAAATTAAAATTTTGCGTGAAATAGGTACCTTGAACCGTTGAAACAGTTTTGCACATACCTTTTAGAACTTATTTAAATTAAATATCTATATTTAGGTAATTTTTAGTTTAATCCTGCTCTGTGAATACAAATTTAGGTTTACCACTTCGAAATAACTTAGGAGTAGACTATTAAAAAAACTAAAAACGAGCTTCAAGTCTATATTAAATACAAATAAAATGTACAAAATTCCAATAAGCACATTAAATACTGAAACCTGTGATGAAATTATTCAGCTCGTAATAAAATTAGTAATTTTGAGTAAATTTGCAGGTTATTTGGTGCTGAAACCCCAACATCATCCTCTTAACAGTATGGACGTATGCACGTTTTGTACTATTTCGATATTTGGGAAGATTGCTAACTAATTAGTAGTAGAGAGTGGTAGATAAAGTTTGGTGTTGCTATTTTTGACCACTACTGTTGCTCTGTTGTATTTTAATTGACACTGCCTGAAACTGTGCTAGATATGAAAATTAAATGAATATGTACCATTATTAGCAGATTTACTTACAAACTTAATGTCAATAAAATTGAGTATGCGCAATATGAAAATAAAGTGCGCAACTATGACCAAGTTGATTTAACTTTGAGAGGAGTTTATAAATAAGACTGTAGGGGATTTTTCTATTTTTAATCGAATACTAGAACTTACGCTCTAATATACTGTGTCCATTTTATTAATGGTTTGGTTTTTGACAGCTCGACGGCTGACATGTTAGTGATGTTCTAAAGATTCTCGAATGTGATACCATTTCGATTGTACTATTATCATTAATCGAATTAGGTACGTAAACGTATCGATAAATGTACATTTTGATTTAGTTTTGAAGTTTTGATGAATTCCATGAAGTACAATATTATTTGTATGAAATTTTAACGTAAACAATACGAAACTTCATGAGCGTGAGCTGTCAAAAAACCATTAATAAAATGGACAAGGTATATTGAAAGACACAACCAAAAATTAGGTAGGTACTTACCTATTACGTCATAAATAATTACAATAGGAGGGTATAGTTACCATAATAACTAAGACTGCAAGACCTTTTTAATTCCTACTTTGGTTTTTCAAATATAAACCGTTTGTTTTAAGAACCCTTACTGGATCAAAAAGTATGTGGTCACAGATTAGCCTCCAGTTACAGCACCCCTAAGGCTATAAACTCGATTAAATTCTCTTTTTTACGATGGCGACTGTACGTGTAAGTAGTTCGCGGGGTTGTTTTTTGTTTTTTACGAAGTGAATTTGCGAGGGAGTTTTAAAAATGCCGTTTTGTTTTTGAATTTAGTCGATCTTCGGTGTTGGGATTTTTCACTTTATCTCTTTTGTGACCTCTAGAGTTCGTGTTAGGTTTGGTTTATGTTTAATTAAAATATTATTCTTCTTTTCTCTTTTCGTCATCTTTGTTTTCTGTTTTGTCCCATTTTCCCGGTAGGCCCCAAACTAAGAATAGCTTGTACTATGGGAATCTGATAACTGATAGAATACTTAAATGCTTTTTTGTTTGTAAATACATACATAGAACACAATATAACACCCAGACACAGAACAAACACCTAAGTTCATCACACAAATGTTTATCCTGGGTGGGAATCGAACCCACAACCTATATATAGTTCAGAAGGCAGAACTACTACCAACTGAGCTATCCGGTCAGTCAAATATAATCAAGTAGGGTGTTATGATTATTATTTCCCACATCCCTTTTATAGAAAGGGATGTGGTAAACGTTTTCTTATTATCACAGCTAAAAACGGAACCCTGTGCTAAGCTCCGGTATTCCGGTTTCTGTCTGTCAGTCTGACCTACGACAGTAACTCTTGAACCTTAATAACTTAGATAGCTAAAATTTTCACAGAAGAATATTATTATGCGTTATAACAGTGGATTATCCAACAAACAATAAAAATCAGCTAGATCAGGCACGTACCTGCAGGCACAATCTGGAACACACACGGGCGCTTTTGCTGTCCAACCGCGTTGGTCGCACGACACAGCAACGCGCCGTAGTCGCGTTCGCTTGCCGCACGGTATCGAAGTTCGCTCGCTGTGCCACCGGTCGATACTACACAAACATACTATAATAAGTACTTACAAAAAAATGTACAAAAACAAACATAAAAAATTGATATAGAAGAATAGTGGGCAATCTCGCAGAATGAACAAAATATAAAATTACTTTTTAATTTTCGTCTCAAGACCGTATTTGAGCCAAACTCAGCTTATATTATAACTTACAAAGACGCATTTTAACTACTTTAGAAGTCGTAGAATCGTTCTGTCTCTATTTGTCATTAAAAGAAAGAAAGAAAGAAAGAAAGATGTTTTATTAATGACAACAGCATATATATAAGTAGAACATTTTCAAGTAACAAACTCACGATTGATTACACCATTGCATATAACGGACTGACGACTAATTCGTGGCTCAGCTCGTCTGGTTTCTGCAATTTATGTGAAATTCACCATGTTCACGGGTCGACGGAATCACTGTGAAGATCCCATAAGTACTATTAATAATTTAGTGTAATTACTGTTCCTTACCATATCTAGCAGGTGAGACCTGGAAACTCTCGCCGCTATTGTTGAACTGCCAGTAGAAACTGACGTCGGCTGGGTCAGCGGAGACCACGCATCGAACGCGGAGCGGCTCATCCAGTCGCGCGCCGAGCAACAACGGCGTCGCGAGTGCGCAAACCGGCGCGACTGTGTGTAGTGCACAAGTAAAATTATAGAACAATAATATTAGAAACTAGTATAATACCATTATAAATAACATGTTAATATTATCTACATTTGACAATAAATTAAATACAACAATGTATTTATTATTATAATGAAGCTTAGTTTATGAATAAGAATAAATCAATCTAAAAGTAATAATGTTATCGTAGTTGCCAAGTCATTTTATGTTTAAAATATCCGACAGATCATTATTTGGTAACTACTCGTACCTATATGTTTTTCAAGTTGATTAGAGCTTGTTACAAAATTGTTACAAGGTCTCTATTTTCTAAAAAAATATCATATGACATCACTTTTTATGCTTAAGGGTCAATTCAGACAGAGTAGCAAAATGCTCGAGCACTTTTTAAGTGCTATTGGAATATCAACCTTATCTCATTTACACAAGGCTGAAAATAGTATGCAATATTAAAATAGGTAAGATTTTAATGTTGCATACTATTATCAGCTTTGTCTTAATGAAATGTTGATATTCCAATAGCACTTAAAAAGTGCTCAACCATTTTGCTGCCCTGTCTGAATTGACCCTTATGTAGTAAACAAACAGACAGCCCTACTGATAGAGAGGTCTCAAAATCACAATTTAAAAAAATCCAGAACTTACACTGTACCCTAAGATACACGGCCTGACTACTAGACTCGCCCAGGTCGTTGGAAGCACGGCAAGTGTACAGTCCACCGTCCAGCTTCGTCACCTTCTGAAGAACCAGAGACTTGGTGCTGATGAATACTCCTGATGACATGTTCTGGCTCACTTGCTGATCCTAAAATGAAAGATAAACTATAGTATTAATAGTCATCATCATCATCAACAGCCTGAAGACGTCCACTGCTGAACATAGGCCTCCCCCAGAGAGCACCACTTTAAGCAGCTGCTCTCCTCCTGCATCCATCGGCTCCCCGCGGCTTTCACCAGATCGTCGGTCCACCTAGTGAGGGGCCGGCTTACGCTGCATATTCCGGTTCGTGGTCGCCACTTGAGAAGCTTTCTTCCCTATCGTTTGCCAGTTCTACGAGCGATGTGGCCTGCACATTGCCATTTGGGACCGAAAACGTGGGGGACAACAGGAACAACCCTTTCAACTTGCTAATTCTAAGAGCGAGGTTATTCTTGAGATTTATCCGAACCAGCATGGTTAAGTTATATTAACACACCCCGGCATGCTCTTGTCAAGTTATTAAAATACTTGAATAAGGATCCATTAATACTACACCGCGTCTGTCAATTATCTTTAAGGTTGATCTAATAGAGAAATGATAACATAAACATACAAGTAATAAAGGCGTTTCTATTTAGTACGAATCCTAAAACCATCTGCATGCGGTTTATATACCTATTTATGATTCTTTGATCCCATAGGTTCATTACGCCCTGCACTTAAGTATCTATGGCACAAATATTGTAAAGTAAATATCATGAGAATCATTTGTAAACTCACTCACGTTATGGTACCAGGAGATCCGATGCTCTTTTGGGTTAGCCTTGATGTTGCACTCGAAGTAAACATCATCTCCCTCCTTTATATCGTTAGGGTTGAGGGTGCTGCCTAAAGACATGGTGAGGACTGGTCTATCTGTGGAATAAAAGGTAGGTTAAAACCCTTGGAACCCAATTTTGCAAACTTATAAGTCATAATCGTCATCATTATCATCATCATTTGGAAGACGTCCACTGCCTAACATAAGGCTTTCCTGAAACGCTACTTTAAGAAACAGCTTGCCTGTTGGATGCAATGGTTCCCGCGGTTTTGACCAAGTCGTTAGTCTTTTGAGCAATTATAACATTAAATGTGTGGGATGTTAAATCAAGTCTTATAAAGAATCCTGCCATCTGGGCGTCTACAAAAATCAACATGGCTGTTTTAAAGACAAGCGTGAATAGAATTAGGTATCGACAAAGCAAGCGTCATCTTTCACCATAATAATATACTCAGCATCATTGTTTAGAGAGATTATGATCAAACGATAGGTTAGTTCAATGAATCTATGTTAAAAACTCACAAACAACGCTCATTCTGAAGGAGTCTTCCAGTGCGACCCTCAGCACAGGGTTATCGGCTCTGCACCTTATGATAGCACCATCATCCTCTGGCTGTGGCAGCATCGTCAGTCTACTGATGGTCGTCGTCTCATTGGTGAACTCACTGTGCTGTTGGAGGGAACTCTGTTAAATGATACTGGTCGTATAAAATACCCAATACTCAAGTATTGGGTATTTTATACGACTTTCTATTTAAAAGAATATAAATGATTTGAGGGATGAAGGGAGTCAACGTAAGAATAATGTCTTATTTAATTCTGCCATTGATTGAATTTTATTGGATTAAGCTACTAAAAGAACCATGAAGTCACTGATAAGGCCCAAAAATCTCTGTTTACAGAAGAAACAGTCAAACTTACCTTCCCTCTCGTATATCTTCGATTTTCCCTGAACCACGTAACTTGAGCTGGTGGTCTGCTTCCGTGTGATACGCACACCAATGTCATTTCAGCATCAGCAGACATCTGGCCAGGCTTGTTGGTGATTGCTACTGAAGTTGGGCGCACTGGAAGCATATTTTACATGAAAAATATTTCAAGACAAGAATATTTCTACATTCAAGTCTTGGTATAAAGATATTTTCTGTAAGTTTCTCACTCCTTTCAGGAACAACTGTATCTGGATTGTACGTGATAACACTCACTGTAAGTCTGAAAGGCAATCCTTCCAGGACTTTAAGGGGAGTCTATGCAAGTACAATCAAACGGTGCTCAAGTGGTCGCACAATAACATTACTTACAAGAACGAGTGGAGTGCACTGAAAATTGCTGATGCCAGCTTTTTAATAATGATCTTTGCATTGCAGTTTTAAAAATTTTATTTTTAAATTTTGTAATTCGTATATCATAATAGGACTTACAATGCATCTCAACCCTAGCAGTCCTCTCATGGGGACTGAGTAGGGGAGTGTTGGTAGCCTGGCACCTGATACTGGTGTTCAACCAGCTCCGCTCGGCGCCACCGATGCTTATTTTGCTGATGATGACTTTTCCATCATTTTTGAGAATCATGTGGTCTTCGATCTGCTTGTCGTTGATAAGCCAAGTCAGGGTCGGTTGTGGACGTCCTAGGATATAAAAAAAGTCATTTAGAAGAATATAAGATACTTATTTATGGGAAGGAACGGAACATAGTTATTAATGCGGGTGCTCCCAGTGTTTTTCAATATTAGCTTTGCTACTTAACTTAGTAAGGTGCTATTTCCTAAGCTCTAGATTTCCAAGGATTGAATTGTATCATTGGCCCTATTGGGCCACGGAACGCCCAATTTATTAACTCTAATCACAAACCATAGGTTAAATAAATTCAATTATTTACTGCTTGAAATAGAAACTAACGAATAAAACGATAAAGAAATTGAAGAATCAAACGTATTAGCAACATTCTTAAAAACAAAATGTTAAAATACTGACGGTTTCTAGTTTATAATCCCTAGAATGTTCTGCAATTTCATTGTTTACGGATTGAGAACCGTTATTTCTAGGAACTGGAACAAAGCAATACAAAACACAGTTACTATTCTCTATTCACAATCAAATTGGAACTCGATAACAACAACAAAAACATAAATCTTTGAACAACCGAATGGCATCGATGCATGCAAAACTTAAAAGTGTAAAACAAAACATTCGCTTTGTACTCCGGCTCCGGATAGCCTCTTTTAGTGCAAAATTGCTGACAAAACATAGATAGCACTGGATTCAGTACTGTTTCAACATGAATACAGCCAAATGGCTGAATATTAATTCCTATTCACTCGTAGCTGCCACGTGAACGAGTAAATACTGGAAACAGTCAGTTATATCAAGCTTTTTCCGGATCTGAATAACTAATTTGAGCTGACGTTCATGAATATGTTACCTACGGAAGAGGCTTTTTTATTTTTTATTTGAACGGGCTAATTCTGTTGGTCTCTACCGACCTTTACAGCGGCACCGGGCGGGAGGGCAGGCGCTTAAGGCGCCCAACCGTCAAAAGTAGGAGGCAACTAGCACAAGGGCACCGCCGCTGGGGTGCGAGCCTCGGCTTGGACCGTTGCCGGGATAAGAGGATCGAGAAGGCTACGTCCACTGGAAGAGTGTACCCTATAGAAAGTCGATCATTCTAGCTAACCTACGGGGGGTACGTCGACCTCGCCGGCGGGGTCGGTGTCTGGTTGTGTTACGCTGGTATCCTTCGGTGCCGAAAGCGGTACCTGAGCCAGAAGGGCTAGACTGATCCGGTGATTCTAGCGCAGCCGACACAACGGCTGCTATAGGATCATCCAGGTCACTCAAGACGTGTCTTGGGCGGCGACGACGGGGTGACCTACGGGAGAGGCATAGTAAACGCCGTCTACGGGTTTGAGTTGGTAACGGAATATTGCCACAAAATCATAGATTACTATACATTATAGTTCTATACATATAAATTATGTCAATGCACAGAACACGTAATGGTGATATAATTAAACCCATAAATTCCCACTACTGGGACATGGGTCTTCTCGTTGCTGATAGGACTAGGAGCTTTATGTCAATTTTATTCATCATCATCATCATCAACAGTCTGCTTGAGCGGCTGCTCGCCTCCTGCATCAATCGGCTCCCCACGGCTTTCACCAGATCATCGGTCCACCGAGTGGGGGGGCGGCCTACGCTGCGTCTTCCGGTTCATGGTCGCCACTGGAGAACCTTTCTTCCCCACCGGTTGTCAGTTTTACGAGCGATGTGGCCTGCCCATTGGCATTTCAACATTCTAATTCTAAGAGTTTTATCGGCCAATTTCTTTAGTGTATCAATGACTTGTAGAGCAATGTAGGTTTCATTTATATTATAAATAATCAAATATATAGCCAGTAAGTTACCTCTCAAGATGTAAATACCTAAACGTTTTACTTTACAGGTGGAAACGGTAACAAGAAAATTAACATTACCTTGCCTAACGGACGAAAAATAAAAGAGAATTTCGTTCCGTCATTACGCATACATCAAAAGGTGGGCGAAAGTAACTCCCCGGAAAATAAATGAATTATGTATAAGAATGCAAAATTAAGGTATTTTGTTTGAAGCATCGTTGAGTCAACGGGGTTTAGCAACCCCAACATTCATCAAGTTAGACTTGCGTTCTTCTGTTTGCGTTGTGAGGGTAGATTGGAAAAAGTTTGGAAATTAAAAATTGTGATTGACAAGGGTTTACTGTCAAACTGTACTTTTAGTCAATTTTGCCAGAGTGGAGAAGGCTGCGACCTAATTATATCAAATAAAAAATGTAATAATATAAAAAAGTTCTATCAGCTCTACACTTTTTGTTCAATTTATATAGGTTTTATTCAAGTTAGCGAATGACGTGACGATTGTCTGGACCGCCCATAACAGATCTAGTGTCACTCGGAACTCTAAATTATTAAAGTTTCGCATGACACTGCACTGCGCACGTCATCCTGAGACATCACACGGTCAAGTAATAAGATTTCTAGTCTGCGAGGTTAGATCATAAAGTCTCATTAGTCCACTAATTTCACTAGCTACAATGCCCTTCAAAAACGGAGCACAATAGTGTTTGCACACTACTGCTTAGCGGCAGAATAACTGGCAAAGCTGTGGTAGCTACCTAGACGATGACTCACGGCCTAACAACTCAAAATGAATGATACATTTCTCTTGTTTTGGTTAAGGCAAGTGTCCAGTGGTCCTCCTAGGTTACCTATATAATTATATGTAGAAGAAGTCCTACGCAACTGCGAAGAAAGTTGTCAATGCACGCGTTCGAAAACTCGTCGGTTCGAATACCAACGCATCAAAAGACATTATATATTCAAAGCTCTACTTTTTATTTTCATGCTGTTGGTAAGCAATTAATTGAAGGTCTAAATGGAAACACTGAGCGGAACTTTCTATTATGATTATCTTTACACGACTGTAGAATACCTACCGTAGGATTTGACAGCTAAACTGTTTCTGACAAGCTTCAAATTCAGATTATTTTGATATAAGTACGATGTTACGATTTAGCGAATGGTTTTCTCATATCCTATTTTCACCAATAAAACTAATGTAGTAGAAAAACGATAAGGTGATTTTGAAGAAAAACAAATTGTGGACTCAATTGGATAGAAAAAACGCTTATGTTTAAGGAAAATATTTTACCCGTATAGAATTACGAGTACCTATTCTTTACAATTTGATCTCTCACTTTATTCATGCGGATGCTCCAAGAAATGTCTTTATTGGCGTAAAATTTGGAATGGGTCTAATTTGGTTTCAGTTGTTGTTTGACTCAAATGACTTGAATAATTCTTAAATGGTTTTATGAGATCGGCGCTTTCACGGAATTCCGCAGCGTTTATACAAAGGGAACTTAGGTAAATTACACACGATCAAATTAAATTACAGAGCGCATATTTTTTATTCCGTTGAGCTTCAGAGAAAATTGAAGTTAGAAAATAAAATTACTTTGAACTCTATCAAAGTCAAAGGATTTTATTGCAAATATATATTTTAGCACTTTTACGATACTACTTTTTCCAATAAAATATTTTACAAGTATCAATAATATAGTAGATACACAAGAAAACTAATCCCACCAATTTAGTTTTGACAATTTGAAAGTTAAAATGGCAATGAGTAGTTCACATCGTTCGCAGAAACAATTACCGATAGAGATAAAAGATCCTCGAGATGGCAACCACGAACCGGAAAGACGCAGCGTATAGGCCGGCTCTCCACTAGGTAGACCGAACCGTGGATGCAAGAGGCAAGCAGCTGCTCAAAGCAGCGCTATATTGGGGAGGTCTATGCTTAGCAGTGGACGTCTTTAGGCAGATGATGATAAAGAGGAACCGAAACGAAAACACGCACGCACGGTCATGGTGCATAGTCTAGAAAACTTTTCTAGACCGTGTGATGTCTCAGGATGACGTGCGCAGTGCGCAGTGTCACGCGAATCTTTAATTTAGAGTTCCTAGTGACACTGCAATCTGTTATGGGCGGCCGTGTCGCTTAACACCAGGTGAACGACTAGCTCGTCACGTCATTCGTTTACATAAAAAAAAGAGTCACGTAAATCGCTACTATATCAACTCCATGCATAACTAATCAACATCTTCCCGAGACAAAAGTTAGGGTCGTCGCCGCGGCTAATTCTGCTGAGCAGCTAAAACTGCGCAAATATAGTAATCTCGGCCGCCGTTTGGTGTTGAGACCCTGGGTCCGTGGGGACCGGGAGCTCATCGCGTTTTCCAATGTTTATCAGAGCGCCTGGTGGATGCGACGCGTAACCAAAATGCTGGCACTTATTTGGCTCAACGAATCAGCATTGCAATTCAACGAGGCAATGCTGCCAGCATGTTGGGTACGCTACTTACCAGTAGTGGGCTGTAGCATTTGGACTGTCTATAGGCCATCGCGGCTAGTATACAGTCCAAATGTTCTGCGTAGTAGATAGTGTAGCTAGTTTATTAGTTCTTATTATTGTAGTAGTTAGTTTAAAGAGTAAAGGCACATTACCTATTAAAAAAAAGCCAAAACAAATTAAAGAATGTGATCTTGAGTAAATAAAATAGAGGCAGGACATAAATTCTTAAGCGTGGCAGGAGCAAAGCTGCTCTTCTAAGAAAACCACTGACAGTACCTTGGCTAGTAAATATACTGTTCACAAAGAACTGCCTAGCGACTTGTTTCCTGTAACTGTTGTGAGCAAAAACTTAAAAGCGTCAGCCGGAAGCAAGGTCCAAAGTAACTCCGTGTTTAAAATCCCTTCATCTCCGCAGTATGAAGACTTAAATTTATTCAAAAACTTGTTAGTCGTTACGAACAAAGAATTAGCTGATGAAATATAATTTACTTAGTCAGTTCTTGTGTCTGAATAATTTAACAAACAAGGTCTTTGTGAGATTTGAATCGCTTAGTTTCTGATTGGGCAGAGTTTTATTTTGAAGATAAGATTAACTTTAACTCTCTTCACTCACGCTGGTACTTACCCCTGGCCCCCCGGTTTCTCATACGTTCGTTTGTTGAGTTAAACTCATACCTTAAAAAATACTGAACGCTCATTGGTTGAAGACAGCCGACGGCCAACAGCCAACCAATGAGCGTTCTGTATTTTCAAGATGACATGGGTTTAACTTTAGCAAACGTACGAGAAACCAGGGCCACGCCGGGGATACGCCTGTGACGATTATTTGTTTACAACAAACACTGTAATTTGTATCTGTTTATATCACAAACCTAGGACATTTTCGTTACTCTCTAGGTCTATTATTTATATGAATAGAAAAATTACTGACTCTGTTTTAACTTTTAATGGTGTATTATTGGTATATTTTAATGGTTTTACTTAGATTCACACACATAATAACAGAGATGCAATATTTATAGTTATATAATCACCATTTATCCAAACAAGGAAAATTCAAATTGCGGCAGTAAACAGCGAAGAAAATTTTATCGCGTAACTGTCGCATTCAGAAGCGTCACGAATTGAGAGAGCGCTGTTGGATTATAATTACGTCATGATTATAACCCATAAAAGACAACATCAACTATTAGCTACTACTTCACTAGGTGGTAGGACTTTTCTGCAAAGTTCGTCTAGGTAGGTACCACCGCTTTGCCAGTTATTCTGCCGCCAAGCAGTAGTGTGCAAGCAATACTGTGTTCCGGGTTGAAGGGCATTGTAGCTAGTGAAATTACTTGGCAAATGAGACTTTACGATCCGATCACACAGTCTAGTAATCTTATTACAGTCTAGTAATTTTATTACAGTCTAGTAATCTTATTAGTAGACTGTGTAAAGTCTCAGGATGACGTGCGCAGTGCAGTGTCGCGCAAGACTAAATTACAATCTGTGGGCAGCGGTGAAGTTTAACATCAGGCGAACGACTAGCTCGTCATGTCTATCATTTACATTAAAAAATAGATACCTAATATCTTTTAAATAAAAGGGCGGGGGTTTTTATTTTATATTTATTTCTTTATTTAACCATCAGAAAAACAAACTTACATTCGGTAAAAATATGCCTTAAACCTAGGTTAGGTTTGTCCAGACTTGAGAGGTTGAATGTGTTTTATTATCCTACTACTATTATAAACCCCTAACTTAAAGCTTCGACCTATCTATCTAGTGTGTGTTGCCAGTGATGACTTATGGAACTGAGACATGGTTCTCTGTTGGCCCTCCACTAGGTGGACCGACGACCTCTTGAAAACCGCGGGGAGCCAATGGATGCAGGAGGCGAGCAGCCACTCAAAGTGGCGCTCTCTAGGGGAAACCTATGTTCAGCAGTAGACGTCTTCGGGCTGTTGATGACTATAATAAATACTTCACATACAGTTCACATAATCTTCAAGTCGGTTCTTTTCCTCGACACGAAAAAGGGGTGGTCGAAACAGAGGGTGTGGTTGTGGGGGGCGAGAGTGAAATCGGAAAGCAACTATTAGTGTTACAAATGATGCGTCTGTTGCGACGGCGGATATTTTTCAAGAGAATGAAGCGGTAAATGTAGTTGGGGGTTTTTCCTGAAGGAAAAGCAATCATATTTACCGACTAGGTTGAGCTCGCGATTTCATGCGGTTTTTTATGTATTTTGTCTACATTTTCATCGTGATCTAACTATATTGCATCACGAAGTATGCAGACCACAGAATAAACAGTAGTAGTTAGTACAGATACCTCTACGGAATCCACAGATTAGAGAAAAAACAATTAATTATTCAGCAAATGCAATTATCAATAAATTCAGTCAAGTGCGAGTCGGCCTTGCGCACCGAGGGTTCAGTACTACCACACTTGCCTGGTTTTCAGTTGTTGTTGTTAATGTTCAGAGTAATGCACTATATTTATACCAAGTTTGAATTAGTGTGTATTAACCAAAGATTTCTATGTATAAACTAGACAGCACATCTCTAACTTGCAGTGTCGACCACTGCAAAGAATCCAAATGGCGTCTTCACGCTCGTACGATGCTCGGCACTTAAAGCGACTGCAGGTGAATTGCAATAAAAGTTATGGTCCGAAAATGCCATCGTGCGTTAGATACTATAAAAACCAGTCGGGCAAAACAAGCAAACGCGGCGGAATCGCTTCTAAACAATAAGTTTAGAATTTGGAACAAAGTACACCTAAATAAAATATTATTTCGTCGATTTATAATGGCGCCAGAGCGCGCGGCGGCTGCCATATTGGCAGAGTGAACGAACACTGACCGAATAATACAACCTACAAGCACTAGCGCTGCGTGTTGGCATCGTTGGTTAGACGATTTAATCTCGTAAAGTGCTGTAGCGGATTTTAGTTTAATTGTACCAAAAATGGTAACTATTTCTGCTTCCCATAGCTTTTCTAATACGTAGTACATATACCTCTTTGGTATTAACATTTTTGAGAAAAGAAAAATCAAAAAGTAAAGTACGTAAATAAGGTTAAAAATAACTAATTTCTTGTATGGGACCTCCTTAATTTTTTTTAGCAGATAATCCGCCGTAATAAAAAATACTCTGTGATAATGTCAGCCAGCAACCTATTACGGTTCAAGAGATACAGCAGTTTATAAATCAGACAGACAGACACTGGATGCTTGGTAATAGGGTTCTGATTTTACGCCTTGGGGTACGGACCCCTAAAAAGCGTCTCTCGCTAGCGCGCAATAAAATGCAATTTAACTCACACAGCGCTCCAAATCTAAAATTGTACCTCTCTTTTTTTTTCTATTACATATATGCATATCCCTTGCCTTTTTCATCCGTTACAGCAATTCATTGCGTGTTTAGTCTGGTGCGAGAGCCCACTGCAAAAAAACCTACGTTATCGAGTACCCCAATAAGCTATCTTTAGATCGTTAACCGACACTTAAACATGTAAAAAAAACAGGTCGGCAAGTTCCGATCCTGCCGGGTCATGGAAATAAACCACCTCCACCAACTTCAAATGCCTTAAATACTAAGTTTCGCCAAGTTTAGACCTGGCAGACCCTTTATTCTATTATCAGGGTCACCTTGGCTATTATTAGGCGTAGGTTTCATCGGGGTATTCGCTGAGATAGGTAAAGGGTGTGAAGGGCACATTTTTAGGGGTCTGCCAGGTACTTCCAGCAGGGTGCGCAATGGCAGACAAATTTTTTTTTACATAACTAATCAATGGTTAACTGTTGCCAGAACTTCTATTGGGGTAAATTTTGTAAAAAAAAATACGTCAAAAAATGTCAATTATTTCCATGACCCGGCAGGATCGGAACTGGCAGACCTAATTTTTTTTACATATTTAGATGTCAGTTAACGATCTAAAGATAGCCTATTGGGGTACTCGATGACGTAGGTATTTGTGCAGTGGGCTCTCGCACCAGTCGGCCGCCGGCCGGGCCGCTGGTCAAACCTTATTTGTAGGCTGACGTAGTTACTTTAATTCACCATAAACTGTGAAATTCACCAGGCCTAACACTACTACATATATAAATGCCATGATCATGATGCTGCCTTCGAAACCTAGATAGAGTTCCAGCCTTGAAAAGTAACCATAAATACCACATACCTCCCCTCAGCTCGCAGAGCAGCGTGAAATTTCCTCCTTCTTCCAGTGGCCCCACCACGCCAGCTACATCACGGCCTGCTTCGTCGTAGAGCAGCAGCTGATGTGGTGGCACTGGTGGAAAATAATAGACACAAGCGTTACTTGCCACTTTCGATTATAGTCATGAAAATGCTGATCGATCTACCAGCTTAGGTACAAACGGCATTTTTCTTATAAAAAAGTCAATAATGAATAGTCTAGACAATAGATTTTCTTTTATTTTTTGTGATAAGGGTGCTGCAGTGGCCCACTTGGAGTGTATTGTGCTTTTTTCCCTGCCAGTATCTAATCCACCCGTCCAAGGACCTTGAAAAAACGGAGTGTGGCTATGGGCTGCTGGCACAGCTGCTCCAGTGGCACAGATGGTGAGTATTGAAGTAGATTTTTTCCCAGTTCACTTTTATTGATAGGGGTTTTTAAATCCAGGGTATAGCGTAGACTACATGATAACCACTTTTTAATTATATTATATTGCGACTGTATCTTCGAAGTTGTGTGTCATTACGCCTGAATGGTTACTGAGTTTTATGTGGGGCTATCGAAATTGGAACATCTAAATGTTATAGGCGATGGGTCGCAGGCGACAGATTATAAAGAGTGGTAGCGAGAAGAGCGATATAGAAACTCTTCTACATAACTATATGGTTTCATCACAATGTTGCTGCTATCAAATCAGACTTTGAGTAGGTATATTGTGATATACATACTACCTGTTTGGCTGGAGAGGTGGGGCGAGAGTTGCCTATGTATTTGCTAACATTATCTTAAAGAGTATAATGTTGTAGTATAATGTATGTGTATCGGCATACGACACGGTCATCATGGTACTAATTTGCATAACAGTTATTTAAAGATGTGACAAAATTATTGCCCTTAAGCTTTGGTTAAAGAATAAATAATACGTAGTACTGCTCCAGGAACTATTGCTTTGAAAATCAACAAACATCTTACTATCGTAAATCCACAAGTACATATTGCTTCAAACAAACAAGTTCTGCTGGAAAAAGACGTATCTCAATTTGTATCCGACAAAAATCAGCACTAAACATTGATGTCACGTCAGTACACAAAAGTTGGAACCCAACAACCGAGCTCTCCATCCAACAAAATCTTCTGAAACTTTGCATATCACACGAGCAGCCGACCGACAAATCAAATCGGCCGACTCCTTTATCCAAAAGGCTTTTGCCTCAAACGGTCCGGCCTTTGACTGAAACTTGGTGAAGTACAAAAAAGTCTGTCGGGCGGTCTACCGCTTAAAGGAAAACTAGTCTCAGAGTTGTTGAATGAAACCTCATTTGCGTTAACAAACATGTTGATTTTATTTACTGGTTCCCATTTAAATGAAATTGTTTGGAGCCGGCGCGAAGTAATTAACAAGTTGACTTCGTGGAGCTATGGAACTATGATTTAAAGTTGACATAACTACATCCCAACCACACTGTGTGTGGTCGCATAGGCAGGCAGACCATCTTACGATAGGTCTGATACAAACATTGGTTATAGTCCTTATTAGTTACCAAAGAAACCCCGTAAATAAATATGTGTGAACATTTCACACAGCGCCATCTAGCCCCAAACTAAGCACAGCTTGTACTATAGGAACCAGATAACTGATAGAATACTTAGATACTTTTTGTTTGTAAATACATACATAAAATACAATATAACACCCAGACACAGAACAAACATCGATGTTCATCACACAAATGTTTGTCTCGAGTGAGAATGGAACCCACAACCTACAGATCAGAAGGGAGGGGTACTACCAACTGAGCTATCAGGCCAGTCAAATTAAGCCCGCATTAAGTTTTTAATGCTATCTGTCGCGACGGGCAACATCGCGATTTTAAATATTACATAGATAAAATATAGCAGCACAATATTAACCTTACGTAGTAAATTAAATAAATATAAATAAATGGTTTCGGTGAGTGACTTTATCTTATTCACATGCTCTCTTATGATTTTCTATGGAGACAATCATGAACCACGAACCCTAGGTTAATACTTTCATATTGAATATCAAATTATAATAAATCTAATATCAGCAACAACGTCCCCCATAAGAGATACTTGGTCGAGATTGTCGCCATACTATCTATAGCATATCATCGGTTATTGTAGGCTGTGGACATTTGTAACACAATCATGCCACTAATGCGTTACTTACTCTGTGCTAACACTCTGTTGTAGCTCTGGGGACAGACCGCAAGCTGCATTAACCGAGTCGTATGTGACTTCCACGGCTCAATAATGTGTGAATGAGCATTTTCACGGTGGCAAGAAGTGCGATGGAGAAACGCGAGATCAAATAGTTCTTCAAAGCCTTTCCCTATTATACGGTAGAAAATACAAAGAGATTCAATATCAACACCTCGATACGTTTATCCATTGTTTTTTTCTTTTCCTTGGTGTCTGTTTACGCCTGAATGGTTACTGAGTTTTAAGTGGGGCTATCGAAATTGGAACACCTGTAATCTTATTAGCAACAGATTGAAGGTGACAGATTCTGAACAGTGGTAGCCAGACGAGCGCTATAAAAACTGTTCTACATACCATTTTTAAGTATTTTGAGAGATTTGGTAAGCTTGGTAAGGTATCGCCAACAATTAAAATTTCACTTACCGACTACATTAAGTCTAATCTGGAAGTTCCTCGTAGGCGAGTTCTTAAAGTCCACCCTGCACCTATACACCCCTTCATCATCCAGCTGCACCGCCTCCACGTTGAGGGATGAAGGGCGGGACATGGTGACGAAGTAGGCGCGCCGACCGAACGCCATCGGGTCTGACCAGTGCAGAGCTTTGTTGAAGCTGCGCCCGCGCACGTCGAAACTGGGAAAAGAGAAGCAGTTTGTAGAAGATAAAAGAAGTAAAGTTACTACAGCCTAGCGAGTTAAGCTGAAGTAGCAGTGGGCCTTTTCTCTGAAGTGGAGATTGCAAATTGCCAGGCAAAATGTTTATAATAGGAAAAAATGTAGTTTGCTGTTGGATTCGTGATTTATTATTTTGTCGAAATAATTTCGCTGTGAGAAAGTTAATTATTAGTTATTTGTACTTTAATTTAAACAACTTTATTCCTATAATGCAATGAACTCAATTTCACTTCAACACTCACTCACTCTTTTATTTCACTGCTACTGTTATGGGCAGCCGTATCGCTTAACATCAGGTGAACGACTAGCTCGGCACGTCATCCATTCTCATAAAAAAACAGCTGGAAGACGTTCACTGCTGAACACAGGCGTCCCCCATAAAACGTCGTCACTTCATCACTTATCATAGGGATTTACCACAATCACCACGTGATCACAGAAGATAGGAGAATGCTGCTTCCCATTCCCTGGATATTCCCTTTGCCGACTCAATTTATCTGTGTGATAATGGTGCGTTTGTAACGGTTTCGAAATACCGGAAATTATAAATTTAATATTAATTAACGTGGTATGTAACTAATGAGAAATTGGTATTTCCATGAAATACTTATGAAAGTACACATAAATCAACGTTACATTTTGAGTAAAATTAAACGCACATTAACGCCATAAACTATGTAATTATATTCTTCTTTTCTTTCTCTACTATTTTTTATATTCCACGTATGAATATTTTGTTGAATTCATATCAACCGAGTTTCAAAGGAGATTATCTATTTGACGTATATATTTTTTCTCTTTTTTATGAACGCACTGGCGTTTTTTCCAATTTGCGTGATTCTGTTTTTGCTAGTCACGGCCTACGTGATTGCTACAACCATACTAACTAGTGCTAAATGCAACTAGCAACACTAAAAATACAGGCCGATATATTGGACCTGAGTAATAAGGATTCAAACGCTTCAGCCCACTCTTATATTAAGTAGCGTGCATATGATTGAATCTTATTTTTGTATTTTTTTATTCTATAATATCCTTTTAAGAAAAAGGGTAAAGCAATTTTGGTAAAGTATGAGGCCAATTTCAAAGTATATCTTTTCCAATAAAAAAAGAATTTTCGAAATCCGTTTATAAGTGACGGAGATAATTGAGGTAACAGACGTTTAAAAAACAATACAATCGAGTTGAGAACTTTTAGTTATTTCACTAAAGCCAACCGAAGATTCGAAAACAAGCCAAAACCAAACAATCTTCCTGCGTACCCTCACGTCCTAAAGTCGGGCATTTTTTAAAACGTCACCTTATCTCCGTTGCTAAATTCGCCACGTATTTATCACATTACCACAGTATAAAATATACCAGTAGAAAAATTTATGCACTGTTTTGTTTACAGGTTAAAATTTTCATGTCTCATTTGTTATGCTATCCCTTTATAAAGCGAACGGCTAAGGAGTGGAACTCTTTACTACCGCCTGTGTTTCCAAATAGCTGTAATCTGGGATGTTTTCAAGAAGAGAGTAAGTAGCGGGGTACCATCTAAGCCAATCGTAATCGATGAATGAGCTTCATTTCGTCATTTCCGGCAAGTTAGCATTGTGTAACATCTCCATCCATTAGTATTTTATCACTACTAGGTGGTAGGACTTTTCTGCAAAGTTCGTCTAGGTAGGTACCACCGCTTTGCCAGTTATTCTGAAGAGCATTGTAGCTAGTGAAATTACTGGGCAAATGAGACTTTACGAACTGATCTCACAGTCTAAAAAACGTTTTAGACTGTGTGGTGTCTCAGGATGACGTGCGCAGTGCGCGGTGTCACGCGAAACTAACTTACGAGTTCCGAGTGACACTGCAATCTGTTATGGGCGGCCGTGTCGCTTAACACTAGATGAACGACTAGCTCATCGCATCATTCGTTTACTTTAAAAAAACTATTTTTTCATTATTATGGTTATTCAATGTTTTGTCTATTCAGTTTTTCGCCTAAGGGACCATAATACCGATGGGTGAGGATTTTACACATCCGGAAATGACCAAATGAAGCCCATTCATCGATTACGATTGAGTTACTTGAGTTGGGTGTTAGTTTTAATTTTTTTTTTATTATTTTAATTTTTAATTTAACTTCAATTTAGACATATGCTATATTCTGACCTGTATAAAGGTTATATATAAGATTATTAACTTCCTTTTATCTGCGATAAGTGGCACCACTTTTAGCTGATGTTTGTGTGCTGCTTTTCAATTGATTTTGTATAGTTTTCCAGTGGGAAACTCAACTTTTTTATGTCACTTGTTCCCTCTTTTAGAGGCAAGATTTACTTGACTTTGAGGCGTGGTTTAACTGTAAAGCTTAAGTATTTGGACGACACAATCAGACAGTCTTTTGATAACGTAGTTTCACGATTTATATGCATTTTAGTTACTGCTCAGATCATGTAAGATTTTGGTTTCCAAATATAAATGTATAGTCAAAATGTATTTTGCATATTCTTCCCCTTGCAATTCCGGCGATATCCCTAAATCACAAATATCTACACGATACATCTTCTTATATAAAATCTATACGAATCTTATTAAGATTTATGTTATTGAATACCCTACTGAATATATTTTGTCGCTTAAATACGACCACTTTCAATGATATACTGGTTTTAGCTAGGGAGTTATAATATATGTTTAAGATATTGTATTTATTCAGTTGAAACATATATCTATCACTCCTTCTAACTTCAAGGTTATCCTACTGTTTGTCCAGGAATATATTATGTATGTGATCGTTGGGTGTTTTTTATTTTACCATACTTTCAATAATTTTAGTATTCTGGTGGTGACTTGTAAAGGTATTAAAAACAACATTTTTTAGCAAATAAATTATTTGACTGTGACCAGTACCTAGTAATTTTTTTAAACGTTTTGATTCTATTATTTGTGTTTTAAGTTAGTAATTTAAATTAATATTTAATATTAATATTTAATATTGATGTTAATATATTTAATATTAATATTTAATATTCATATTTAATTTTATTTTTATTTTACATGAATAACAAACAGCTGCTTAGAAGCTAATAAATTATAATTACAGAAATAAGAAAGCTTTAAATAGTTTGCGCTTGTGGTAAGAGCTTAGTATCTTAATAGAAAAAAATACTATCAGATAACGGGTAACGGCTAATGTAATTGTAGTTGTCAAACGCACTTTCTGAGCGGCAGGACTGTAATGTATCCAATCTACGCAGATTAAACACCCGTTGCCAGCAGGCGCGGATACAGAAATTTCTCAAGGGGGGGCACAATAAGGTATCTTGAGATATGTGCGTAATAACAATAATTATAGTAAGCCAGAGAGGGATTTGGGATTTACTCCAGCGTAGCTCAGATTAAGATATGGTTGAACTGTTTAGACAGATTAATTTTTAATGTAGGTAGAGGAAAATAATTACAATCAAACAAATAAAAACACATAAGTATACAATAAAAGACCAATTTGTGCTCTTTAATCCACCTACCTATATCTTCCTGGTAATTGGTTGGTAATTGGTATTGGTTGGTTGGTTGGTTTGGTTGGTTGGTTGGTTGGTTGGTAATTGGTACCGCGAATGGTGCTGGACTGCCTGCGTCAAGGGGGGCGCGCGCCCCCACGCCCCCGCCTGTATCCGCACCTGGTTACCACAATACCATATTGTTGGCACGCCTTAATCCTCCTCGAAGGCTCCGCTGGTTCGTTACCCGATCCCTGCCTAACTAACCGTGCTTGCGTGTAGGTACCTTTGTTTAGGTATTCCGAACTGGTGGCCATTGTGAATAAACCTATCAGTGTTCTTAGAGTTGTACCGGTATTTATTATAGCACTATACATTACACAGAAACAAATGCTTATCTGGACCCTAATTCTCTATGACCAATTTACGATTCCTTGCTTCGAAACCACGCGAATTCCTTGTCTTACATAAGAAATCTGAAAAAATCTATTCTCTCTGAAATGAGAACGAAACCGCACGAAATGATGTGGAATTAACTGGGATTGGTGCGATTTGAATCGTCAAAAATCATAGTTATATATGTTCCACTGAGGCGAGTTCCGAAACATCAACCCGTCCAAAGTTACCACCACTTATGTCAATATTAATTATTAAAATTAAAACTAGTTTTAATGTAAAGTGAAAGTATTTCTAAAGGTTTTCTGACAATTTTTAATAATTACCCCTGGCTCTGTTATATCACAGCATAAATATAAGCCATTACTTTATTTTAAATTTTTACTGGTTTTGGGATGAGAAATCCTTTACCTAGTTCTAATTCGGAACGCACTCAAGGGATAAAAACCTGTCATAGATAATTTGTCTTAGCTTAGATTATACAGAATACAAAAATTGACGACTTCGTGCTGTGACACGATTTGAACAAGACACGATAACGACGTGGTTTCTGTATCGTGTGGAATCTGTGTTTTCATACAGAATTATGGCCCTGCACTGAAGTTAGACAGCTCATAAGTTAGCACTTATTTTCGCCACTGAAATAAATAAAATAGTTTTGAAAGGATATAAACTATTATTTAATCTGATAATTATCATATTTTCTTGAAAGTAAAATTGAGCATAATTTGTAATGTGACGAAATTTAAATTCATCATGTATAATTTGCTATAAATTTGAATGAGATTTTGAGAATTTATAATACTTTGAATTAGGATATTATGTACACGATGATCTCTCTATGCTTTAGTTAGTTTATACTCTAAGCTAAAACCGAATCTTTCATAGATACAGAAAAAAGTACCGATTGCATATTCATTCGACTCACTTTGATCATACATTAAGGACCCTCAGCAACTTCACCGCGAAATAAACCGCATGTATTTGTAATTCAGTTCATTTCTATTTTAAGTAGTTCACTTTGTGACTGACAGGAGACAAGGTTTGTTGAACTTTACGCGATTGAAATAAAGCTCATGTTTGAACAAACTTATTTGTGCTAAATTAATCTGGCACAACAGTGTTTTACATGTGTCGTTACACACTGGGGTAAAAGTTGCGATACAATTCGCGGGGTTTATGCAACTTTTATGATGTCTAGTTAATAAGTAATGTTGTTTTATTTATTTTTTCATATAAAAAATTGTAACTTAGAAACATACTGTCACTTTTAAAACACTGGACGTAATGCTGGTAGAGTGTGATTGAAACTTAAGACACTGACAGGACGCAATTCGAGCACGTTTACTACAGCAGTCAGATATGAAACGTATATTGTATTATATAGGATTACTATTTGCGTAGCAAAAACATAGCGATTATGTTGCGTTGCGCTTCGACATTTCCATTTTGCGGTACAAATAATTAGTTATGAAATAAATGCTTATTGTTATAAAAGAAATAAGCCTGTAGATGGATGCATTGAAACATGACTTATCACTATGATTTATTTCAATGGGGTGTCTTATAATAACGGTAACATTTTAGGGCGTTTAAATGATTTTTAGAACCCAATTCACGATTTTTTTTATCGAGAAAACTTTTCGTAAATGTGTAAAGAAGATATGACCATTATACACATGCATTTTTTTCAATCCTGTAAATGATATACATTTTGAGGCACACGTTCAACTTAGCCGATTTGGGAGCATTCAGCACCTAAATGGTGATTGTGAAGTCGGAGTTGACAGCGGTTAGCGATGAGTGCAGGAGTAGCTTAAAACTTTGCACAGAATACATAATAGTAGGTAATGTTTTTGTGTCACTATCCGATAAAATGTCTCTCAGTGTGTACGAGTGGGAATGAGGACACGAGCGTGTCTCTTAAATATTTCTATTTCAATTACAAATTTAAATCAAATGCCGTTTATATACGAAGTATTTATGTAATCCTCATTCGATGTAATTTCAGGCGACAAATGAGAACTGATTAAATCAGTGGAGTGTCGTCGCGCTGCATAATAACGGATATGTGAATGAAAACTATTGAGATAGCAATGGGAAGGCCACGTCGCTCGTAGAACTGACAACCGATGGTGAAGAAAGGTTCTCGAGTGGCGACCACGAACCGGAAGACGCGGCGTAGGTCGCCCCCCACTCGGTGGACTGAAGATCTGGTGAAAACTGCGGGGAGCCGATGGATGCAGAAGGCAATCATCAGCTACTCAAAGCAGATCACTGTGTGGGAGGCCTATGTTCAGCAGTGGACGACTTCAGGCTGTTGATGATGATGATGAATGAAACCTGTGCATCCGTTAAAATTATCTCGGTTTAATTACTTAGAGGAGCCCGCGGTTTCACACGCAGCGTAACCATTTTTCCATGGAACTCTAAACTTTGTGGGATAAAAAGTATTCTTTGTTGATCCCGGTGAAATAACTCATCCGTGTGCAAAATTTCATCCAAATCGGTTCAACCGCACAAACAAACAAATAGACCACTTTTTGTGTTAAAAAGTTTTTTTTTTTCAAAATGTAAGTCAATGACGTGACTAGCTGGTCGTTGCCTGATGTTAAGCGTCACAGCTGCCCATAACAGATTGCAATATCACTCGAAACTCTAAATTAATATAGTTTTGCGTGACACTGCACTGCGCACGTCATCCTGAAACTTCACACAGTCTAGTAATAAGATTACTAGACTGTGTGATTTATTTATTTATTTATTTATTCAGGTAATCCAACAGCGTAAATAGTAAAATATACAATAACAAATTTACAAACATAAAAGAAGGCCAAACAGGATTACACAAATTGACCGAATCATAAAGTCTCATTTGCCCAGTAATTTCACTAGATACACTGCCCTTCAAACCGGAACATAGTAGCGCTTGCACACTACTGCTTGGCGGCAGAGTAACTGGCAAAGCGGTGGTACCTACCTTGTCGAACTTTCCAGAAAAGTCCTACCGCATAGAAAAGTACAAATCAAGATTGAGATGTTTTAATTTAACTCATTCTTTAACAAAAGCACTAATATTTATAAATAAGCCACTTTTGTACGATGGTTAGTTTGACTGGCCTGTGATAGCTCAGTTGGTAGTAACCCTGCCTTCGGATCTGTAGGTTGTGGGTTCGAATCCCACTCGGGACTAACATTTTTGTGATGAACATCGATGTTTGTTCTGTGTCTGGGTGTTATATTGTATTCTATGTATGTATTTATAAACAATAAGTATCTAAGTATTCTATCAGTTGTCTGGATCCCATAGTACAAGCTATGCTTAGTTTGGGGCTAAATGGCGCTGTGTGAAATGTCCACACATATTTATTTATATATCAATAAGCCACTTTTATACGACGATTAGTAAAAACGCTAATTAAAAAAAGAAATACAGGAAAAACGCTATAATCTCGTCAGGAAAATAATTATTCTCTCAACTAATCTGCATATTTTCTTTTCCATCTTGATGATAATGTTAATAAGATATTTTAAATAATTTTCCGGAATATTTCATCACAAAAATGAAACGAAAATAAAGCTTAAAACATGATAGATGTAAACGAAACACGTCCTTACGTTGATAAGTTAAAAACTGAACTTCGTCGCGCCCAGACTATCGACAAGACACATATTGCTATCTCTTTCTTAGATCATTGATAAACATTCTACAGTTTCGAAGAATTTATGAAACTATAGTGGGAGTTTTGGCGGGAACGCGGAAAAGTTCACGTCGGTGCATTGTATTATTTTACAAAACTTATGCTTTTTCCAGTGTTAATGTTTAAAATTGGTGGCGTTTTACGCATTAAGTGCTGAATTACGAGCATGAGTGTGGGCAAGTGATATAATGTAGTGAAACGTGGTTTTTCGTGTTGCTTCCAAAATTCCATAGAAGCCTCTAGTAAAGTTGCCACAACTTTACTAGGGCATGCCTTAGACTGGATTATGACTTATACTAGACTATGACTACTCTGACTGTGACTATGACTTTGACTTTAAGTGAAAATTTCCATAATACGATGAAAAATTACAAAACTTGACACTGGCTAAATACACTATGTGTGGAGCCAAAATGTAAGAAAAAAAAAACTATAGTGTATGTATTATTTGAAATCATTGCCACATGTGACATTGTTTGTCATCATCATTTTTCATCATTAACAGCCTGAAGACGTCCACTGCTGAACATAGTACAATCAAATCATTTACGAAACACACATCAAAAAAACTATTTAAAAAAAGATTAAACAGTTCAAAAATTTTGTAAAAATATTATATCATTCTTTCAATTCTACAGGTCTTTAGACCACTGTCTTTGGAATTCATTGTACTCTTCACGATTAATAAACAAAGATGTGTGGTGGTTGCTGTGGCGGATGCTGCGGTGGATGCTGCGGTGGCTGCTGCTGCCCATGCATAACTATCTACACGTGCTGTACGAAGATCTGCTAGCCTGGAAGCTACACAGGCGCGGCCGAAACGGATCACGTGGGCGCAAGGAACAATTATTGCTATGTGAAGTGTATTTCCGTGGCGTTATGTGCTAATAAACTGTTATCCATAGGCCTCCCCCAGAGCACGCCACCTTGAGCGGCTGCTCGCCTCCTGCATCCATCGGCTCCCCGCGGCTTTCACCAGGTCGTCGGTCCACCGAGTGGACCGAGTGGCCGGCCTACGCTGCGTCTTCCGGTTCGTGGTCGCCACTCGAGAACCTTTCTTCCCCATCGGTTGTCAGTTCTACGAGCGATGTGGCCTGCCCATTGCCACTTCAACTTACTAACTCTAAGAGCTATATCGGTCACTTTAGTTCTCCTGCGGATCTCCTCGTTCCGGAGCTTATCTCGCAGGGAAACACCGAGCATAGCTCGCTCCATAGCTCGCTGCGCGACTTTGAGCTTACTAATGAGGCCAACAGTAAGAGACCATGTCTCAGTTCCATAAGTCATCACTGGCAACACACACTGATTGAAAACTTTCGTTTTCAGGCTCTGCGGTATTTTGGACGAAAAGATAGGACGAAGCTTCTCGAACGTTGCCCAGCCGAGTTGGATTCTTCGCGCCACCTCTTTGTCGAAGTTGGACCTACCTAATTGGACAATCTGTCCTAGGTAGACATACTTGTCGACAACTTCGAGAGTATCGTTCCCAACAATTACCGGTATAGGTGGAACATGAGCATTAGACATGATCTTTGTCTTGTCCATATTCATCTTAAGACCAACCTGCTGGGAGACTCTACTGAGGTCGTTGAGCATGGTGCTAAGGTCCTCGAGCGATTCCGCCATTATGACTATATCATCGGCAAAACGAAGGTTAGTGATGTACTCGCCATTTATGTTGATGCCAGATCTTTTCCACTCCAAGAGCTTGAAAACATCCTCCAATGCGTTTGTGAACAGTTTCGGAGAAATAACGTCTCCCGGTCTCACGCCTCTTTGCAATGGAATTTGTTCCGTACTCTGGTCCTGTAGTCGGACTGACATAGTGGCCTTACTGTACAAACACTTCAAAACTTCGATATACCTATAGTCAATTTGGCATCGCTGCAAGGACTGCAGCACCGCCAAAGTCTCGATTGAATCGAAGGCTTTCTCATAGTCCACAAACGCTAGGCATAACGGCCGATTATACTCTTCGGTCTTCTGTATAATCTGGCGCAGCGTATGGATGTGGTCTATGGTGCTAAAGCCTTTTCGGAAACCGGCTTGTTCGGGAGGCTGGAATTCATCAAACCTGCGTGCGAGACATTGTTTGTACCTAATTACAATTATGACTATTTTATCTCTTGACATTTAATTTATTTGAATTTATGTTCATATTTACATACTACATTTTTATTTGTCATTTAATAACCTATTGTTTGTCACTGGACATTGTAATTTATTACCATTTTATTTTTCTATATTTATTGTTAATTTTTAATTCTGTAGGATGTATACACGTTGTATACACTGCGACTACTGATTATTATAACAGCAAATATTGACTTTTTGTGACGTGTAAACATAGTTTATGAATAAAGGAGTATTGAGTATTGAGTAGTTGTGTGTGCTGCACCTAATTTAAGCGGATTACTTTCGAGAATCCATTATACTGGGTGGCGCAAAAGTAAAGACCCTATTTGGTTCAGCTATAACATTTTTTCTAAATTAGAAAACTAGATTTAGGTTTTTTTAAATGTATATTTGTGCCATTAAATTTCGTACCATTAGGATTTAAAGATGATGTCTTTTAAATGGTGACCTCCAGAGTTGATACACATTTGAGCGGAATAATTCATCAGTGATAAGAACACAACGTGAATTTCGTCGACGATTTCCGGCACCGATTGGTCGCACAATTCGACGCTTTGCCACACGCCTTGAAGCAACTGGCTCAACATTGGATAGACCTAAGTCTGGGAGACCAAGAACAGGCCGTTCAGCTGAAAATATCGATGCTGTGCGCGAAGATGTGGAAGAGTGTCCAGAAACATCAACGTGGCGACGTGCCACGCAATTGGGCATTTCCAGACGGACCCTGCAGCGTATTTTGGTGAAAGACTTAAAGATGTTCCCGTATAAAACTCAAATGACTCATCAACTGCTGCCTGCTGACCACCGAGCTCGTCTAGATTACTGCCAGCGCGTCATAAACCTCAACCTTGAAGAGGATGATTTTCCTTCAAAATTGGTTATGAGTGACGAAGCGCATTTCCATCTCTCAGGGCATGTCAATAAGCAGAATACTCGGTTCTGGGGCACTGATAATCCGCGCATTATTCAAGAAACACCTCTACACCCACTAAAAGTTACTGTATGGTGTGGCATCTGTGTTGACAGAGTGATCGGACCCTATTTTTTCGAAGACGCTGGAGGCAATGCGATAACTGTCACTGGAGAACGCTACAGAACCATGTTACGTGAGTTTTTGATACCCAGTTTGGACGAATTGGGGCTGGAGCACATCTGGTTTCAACAAGACGGCGCTACGGCACACACAGCGCGCGACACTATGGACTTAGTGAGGGACGCTTTTCCAAGCCGAGTTATCTCTCGTTTTGGCGATTTGCCTTGGCCTGCAAGATCACCCGATCTGACCAGTCCAGACTTCTTTCTTTGGGGTTTTTTGAAATCTCGGGTGTATGTGAACAAGCCACAGACTCTCGCAGCTCTAAAAGAAAACATTCGTCAAGAAATAACGAACATATCGCAGGAAGTGTTACGGCAAGTTATGCAAAATGTCATAAATAGGGCTCAAATGTGTATCAACTCTGGAGGTCACCATTTAAAAGACATCATCTTTAAATCCTAATGGTACGAAATTTAATGGCACAAATATACATTTAAAAAAACCTAAATCTAGTTTTCTAATTTAGAAAAAATGTTATAGCTGAACCAAATAGGGTCTTTACTTTTGCGCCACCCAGTATTGTCATTTTTCACACATTGTCATTTTTATTCACATATTTGGCTTAAAATTATAAATACAAGATGTCCAGCCCAATGTGGCTACATTATAACTCAGTGATACCAAAGATTTGTTTGAGTTTAGTTGTGCTGGTAGACCAGTTAGTCAATCTGGCTGAACGAATTTGGGTTTTTGTTTTTCATTGTTTTCTGACAACTATAATAATGTGGGAGTTTCGGCAAATGCTCCATATATTTACGCCCATTATCGTCGACCGCGTCGTCAGTTACCATCCGGAAAACCGGAAGTGGGTATAACCTGGGTCTTTTCAAGTCAAGAGTGAATAGGCATCTCATGGGCAAACGTGCTCCACCTTAGACAACTTCGTCACTTACCATCAGGTGAGATGTTGTCAAACGTATGCCCATTTTAGCATAAAAAAAAGAATTTTGATAAAACTTGGTGTTAAACGTTAGGTTCTGGAACAAAACACACTATACTTTTCATTCCCGGTAAAAGTTGTAGCAGGGAAAACCGCGGGGTGCAGCTAGTAAAGGAGAAAATAATTTTAATGTCTGCAAAAAAATACGACAAAACATGTACGGCAAGTGCTCAAGCACTCACACTCGACGAATTTCCAATCAAATTCACGATTCTAAAACATCAAACTATGTTTGTGTTACGCTTCATTAATCCTCTACGCGACTACGTCGTAGCAACTACGCCGTAGCGCTACGCCGTTGCGTCTACGGTATAACGTTAAACGTCTACGTCTTATCGCGTTACACGTCACTGTAATTACTGAATAAGTATTTACTGAGCAAGGCTTTCGATTCTGTGACGGAATTGCTTGCGAAACTAAATTTAATTTAGATTAAATATTTGGAGCCAAACATTATCGTTTGTATTGATATTCTAATTTAAGGTTTCCTGTGGCTGTATAATACAATATTTCAATTAAATGTCGATTTAATTTTTACGACACTATATACGGGATGTAATTGAATTCATTAGCATCCTTTGAACCTAGGTACCTACTCCTGACACCGGTCACGTGTGGACCAAAAGGACATTGACAGGATCCGGTCCAAATACTGCCCAGTGATGACAGTGCCTACATAGCGTTCCTTACATCCATTTATAACTACACGTTAAATATTTTCGAAATCTGACCATGGGTTTTTGTTTAAATTAATTTTTAGTACTTAATTTGGTACTATGGGACCTTACCCGACACTTAAGAGGAGGCGTTTTGCACCTTCTCCATCCTTCATAGTGGTAACCGAGGTTGAAGGTTACCCACTCACTGGCGCAAAATACTTGGAGTGAATTAATCGTTTACCCGTTAAAAATGTATGAGATAAGTTTTTCGCGATTTCTGTCATTTCTAGTACTCATACCTTAAATGTTCCGATATAATATTTTGATCCCTACATGAAATAAGATCGTTTGGCGTTTTAAATTTTTTTTTGTATATTTTTGCATTTTTTTGCTGACTATATTTTTTCCAAAATCTGTGAATGCAGTTCAGAGTATCTCAAAACTTCATGTTCAGTTTTCTATAAACGTTTTCCAGTAGCTATAACGGTTAAGGTGTCTGCCCTTGCTGGCCCGTTTCAAAAATCCGCCCTGAATAAACCTAATTTTTTATTTATTCCATGGTCACATTTTGAAAATATTTTGTGTACAAGTATTTATTTATGTCAGGAGTCTAAAAATGATACTCGTTTCTCTGGGCAGTATTTGGACCAAAACCCATACTAAGACTGTCAATGTCCTTTATGAAATCTACGATTTGGTATTGATAATAACTCCAAAAAATGGGATAACTGACTTAATCAACTGCTACAGTACAAAATTACATTAAAATAAATAAGTACAGTTTCTAATTATTGCATACAAGGCCGAAAAACTTTTAAAAGTAGGTGTCTAAATCATTCGTACCAACTACAGTAGGCGCCGCGCGGCAACCTAAATCATTTCAATAAAAAATATTTTCATTTGCGCTCTTAACCCTTTAATAATCATCAATAACAGATGTACTATCAAGCACTCAATTTGTGCTAATGAATTAAATTGCATCCTGTATTCCATCTATAATATCATATATCATCAATGAAATTAATTAAAACTGAAAATGGTTTTTTTTTTATGTTATCGAATGACGTGACGAGCTAATCGTTCGCCTGGTGTTAAGCAACACGGCCACCCATAACAGATTGCAGTGTCACTCGGAACTCTAAATTAAAGTTTCGCGTGACACCGCGCACTGCGCACGTCATCCTGAGACATCGCACAGTCTAAAACGTTTTTTAGACTTTGAGATCAGTTCGTAAAGTCTCATTTGCCCAGTAATTTCACTAGCTACAGTGCCCTTCAAACCGGAACACAGTAGTGCTTGCACACTACTGCTTGGCGGCGGAATAACTGACAGAGCGGTGGTACCTACCTAGACGAACTTTGCAGAAAAGTCCTACCACCTAGTAAAAATAATGGTCTAAATAATTAATATAAATCTATACTTATAATAAATAAAACTGTAACAGATACAATTCTGTACATTGAAGATATTTTGAATTTTTTTTTGTATGGCGCCCTATTGTCGGTCTTGAAGCTCAAACTATATTTCTTTTTCCTTTTTTTGTGTCTGTCTGTATGTCTGTCTGTCTATATGTATCTTGGCTGAGCATCACACCGAAACTACTGAATGGATTCAAATGAAACTTGTGCAAATGCGCCAGCACCTGCTCCCATTTGCCGTTTCATCTATTCATCCTTTCCCCTTATCTTTTACCATCTTCCTTTTCTCTCGCTTTTGACTGTGATAAGGCGTAAAACTAATTAACCTGTGCAAAGCCGGGGCGGGTCAGCTAGTATGTAAATATGTGTGGACATTTCAGAAAGCGCCATCTAGCCCCAAACTAAGCATAGCTTGTACTATGGGAACCAGATAACTGATACAATACTTAGATACTTTTTGTTAGTAAATACATACATAGAATACAACATACCTAACACCCAGGCACTTGGACCAGACACAGAACAAACATCGATGTTCATCACACAAATGTTTATCCCGGGTGGGAATCGAACCCACGACCTACAGATCAGAAGGCAGAGATGCACTAATTTAGCTATCAGGCCAATCTAATAATTATGGATAAAAGCTAATGTGTTAATAAATAAAATAAAAAATGAATAACACCCAATGATCACATACATAGGATCCTGGACCCTAACTAGGATTCCCTGTATCTAGGGACCCAGGAACTACAAGGACCAATGGTTCCACAACATACAGACACAGAACAAGTATTTGCCCTTTTTTTCACGTGCACAAATACTTGTCCTGTCGCGGGAATCGAACCCGCCGCCTCCGGTCTATGAGCCGACCTGCTCAACCACCGCACCACAGAGGCTGTCAATAATAATAGGTAATGCGCTGTAATGTCATGTACTTATTTTTCTGTAAATAAATTATTATTCTTAAATGTCCTCACATATAAGATAGGAAGTACAAATGTAACTATCAATACAGTTAAACTGGCATCTACCATCGTTTCAGTATAAACCAGCCGTAACACAAGAGTTTTTCAAATCTAAAGAATTCCACGAAACGACCATTTATTGAGTTAACGTTAGCATAAAGCATAATTTATACTAAAAAAGCATAAATGTTATAGCTGATACCCGCACATTCCGCTTTCATAGCAAACCAACGAGGCGGAGAGGCAAAGCTTTCATAGATACCGCGAACGAGGCAAATATTTGCGCTACATAAACGCAAATGTTCTAGAATATATCCAAATATTTAAGTCCTAGATATTTTGAAGTAATTGTACATTTTCGGAAGAAGTCTAGGATACAAATATTTGTGTAGTCTGTCAATTGATGTACATTTTTTTATACGGGCAATGTGCTTTTATTCTTGAAACTAACTACTACACTAGTAAAACTAGTAAACTAGCTACACTATGTACTACAAAGAACATTTGGACTGTATACTAGCCGCGATGGCCTATAGACAGTCCAAATGTAACAGCCCACTGCCGGTAGGTAGCGTACCCAACATGCTGGCAGCATTGCCTCGTTGAATTGCAATGCTGATTCGTTAAGCCAAGTAAGTGCCAGCATTTTGGTCACGCGTCGCATCCACCAGGCGCTCTGATAGACTTTGGAAAACGCGATGAGCTCCCGGTCCCCACGGACCCAGGGTCTCAACACCAAACGGCTCAAATATGTAACCGCTACGAGATTACTATATTTGCACAGTTTTAGCTGCTCAGCAGAATTAGCTGCGGTGCCGGCCCTAACTTGTGTCTTGGTGATGTAAATTGCTTTGTTGAATAGAATAGAGTTATTCATCAGCAACAACATTGCATATTACACAAGGCAGATCACATAACATTGTAAACATATTATAATATGCATTATTTAAGATATAAGTAATTAATTGTATTTGATTTTAAATAGTAGGTGCCATTTACATTAAAAATGATTGTCGTAGTATATGAATTCCCCGTGTGGTTCCGGCGGTGTGAGAATAGGACCACCCCATCTCTTCCCGTGGGTGCCGTAAAAGTCGGCTAAGGAAATGTCCAGAGAAATGGCAGCCGGATTCTCCTTGGTACATTAAAATCGTCTGCGATCACCAAGGCGCTTGCCAAGCGTGGTGATTATGGCAAACTCCCCTATGATAAGCGTCCAAAGTGGCGTTTTATGGGGGCCGTTGTTTAGCAGTGGACTTCAAGCTTTTGATATGTGTGGGATATGCTTTGTGGACTACTAACGTATAGATTTGAATACTACCACGAATTATTTAAATGAGGAAAGACAGTTCACAAACAAATCACAATGAAAATGCAAGTTGAAATGGCAATGGGCCGGCCACATCGCTTGTAGAACTGACGACCGATAGGGACGAAAGGTTCTCGAGTAGCGACCACGAACCGGAAGACACAACGTAGGTCGGCGATGAACCGACGATCTAATGGAAACCACGGGGAGCCGATGGATGCAGAAATCGAGCATTCGCACAATTTGAGGCTCTGTGGGGAAGGTCTATGTTCAGCAGCGGACGTCTTCAGGCTGTTGATGATGATGATGATTACAAATGTCAAGTTACTTCTATTAAATACTATTTCTATGGTAAAATGTACAGTAATATTGGTTCTGGAAAACTATTATTTATGTTGCTATTAATGTAACCACAGTGTCTAAGTTTGAGGCATGGTCATGTATACATGTTTGTATGTATGACATATACGACACACAATCCTTGCCTTAAACTTAGACACTGTGGATGTACAACCAAACTTTAGTCATTCATTTTAGTTGTGTTATTAGTAGAATTAGCGACTAAAATGCCTATAATCTAACATATTCTTATTTTCGCACCATACATAGGTACCTGTGTAATATTTATTACGTTCTTGCGTTAGTATCAGTTGTCATACCCGTAACTCGCGAGTCGTTTACACTGGGACCATACCCCGTCGTGAACCCAACGAGGCATGTCCGGAGCGTTCCCGCTCTGACGCGTCACCCTAATTGATAATTTATATCGATGTACAGAATTCGACAGTGTCGGAATGCAGGGACCACCAACACTATTGAGCTAGGTACTTAGTAGCTTTAAAATATTTTCAGTGTGTATCAAAATCACGCATAAAAAAAATAGTGGTATAATATGGTCAACCTATTTTCATTGCCTGAACGAAGCACGTGTAATTTTTGCCCGAAGTTACATTTGCTTACTTTGATCTGTGGTAGTGTTGCCGAACTAGTAAAACTATCGATATTATTCATCTAAAAAAGCCATAGTATCGATAGGCTTATCAATACTATCGATACTATCGATAGCATTGTTGCTCGAAAAGAATTAACGATAATATCGATACTATAGGCCTATCGATATCAAGAGTGTTTCGATTGGTTGGCTGTCGATAGTCTATCAATTAATCATCGAGAAACTATCAATTAATCATCGATAGTCAATTATCGATCGTGATCGCCATCAGCTCAAAATGTTCCAAATGCTGGGACTCCTTCTTTCATATGGACATAGTGTAAGCCATAATCCGAAGTGCCTATTAGCGGATGACACATCATCATCAGCCTGAAGACGTCCACTGCTGAACATAGGTCTCCCCCATAGAGCATCACTTTGAGCAGCTGCTTGCCTCCTGCATCCATCGGCTATGCGCGGTTCTCACCAGGTCGTCGGTCCACCTAGTGGGGCCGGCCTTGGCTGCGCCTTCCAGTGACCCATGTTCTCAAATTTTGTGGTTCTTGAACGTGCCTGTCGCCTCACAATTTTTCGCTTTGGCATAGTGAAAGTGAGTGAAATGCAAATTTCTTACATTCGGTGTAAGGATAAGCAGGATATGAACCCGAATTCATCGATTTGAAAGTCGCACGTGTTACCGCTATACCATGCGCACTTACTCATGAGCTTTTAGGTATACTGAATGGATCTTCTACTATTCAATCCATAGTCAAAGGAATGGATACATTCTAATATAACTGGAAACAAACTTATCAGTTCTATGCATTGCCTCATTTCTGATTTATATTGTTGTTTTAAGAAAGACAATATTTTAAAACCTGGATATCTTGCTCTATAATACCAATATAATACTGTAAACTGATGCCCTGAGTACAATTTTGGTCAAGTTTTACCCCCTTTCGAAAGGCTCTCAATTCCAGGGGCACACACTCCATATTATAATTTCTTGCCAAATATAAATGTAGGTGCTAGCAAGTTGGATCAAGTCGTATCTCATAAATAAATTGGCGTCTCGCTGTACCCATAATATATTCTCAAGAGAACAAGAAAAATTATTAATTTCCTCATAAAAATTAAGTTCTTTTTACAGACATAATCATACAGACAAATCAATAAATGTTTTTTGGAGCAATTAGTAAGATCCCTTTTGATTTAAGACTTTTTTAACAGCCAATTAACGACGTAATCCAAGGACTTAAGTACCTTCGCAACAAAAACATAACTCGAACAAATAATCAAACTCAATTGCAGAAAATAAATCGCTACTAAAATATCTTTAACTTTTCTCTATTAGCAAGTTGAAGTGGCAATGGGCAGGCCACATCGCTCGTAGAATTGAGAACCGATGGGGAAGAAAGGTTCTCGAGTGGCGACCACGAACCGGAAGACGCAGCGTAGGCCGGCCTCCCACTAGGTGGAACGACGACTTGGTCAGAACCGCGGGGAGCCGATGGATGCAGGTGGCAAGCAGCCGCTCTAAGTGGTACTCTATGGGGAGGCCTAAGTTCAGCAGTGGACGTCTTCAGGCTTATAATTTTCTTTTCTTTAGCAGAGACAAATAAAAACAAACAAAATAGAAACAAAACTGTACCAATAACCGATAGCATTTTTACGATTTCTCTCTTAAACACTTCACTATCATCAAAAACTTCCGCCTGTCATCCAGAAACCAATTGAAACATAAAATATGGAATAAATAAAGTATTCATATCGGTATCAGGCGGCTTGGCGCAAATATTTCAAGCATCAACGCCGGCGGAACGCGATGACAATGTTCCACTGCGTTTTAAAATGTTCCATTGCGTTTTAAAATGTTCCATTGCATTTTGAAATGTTTCATTGCTTTGCGAAATGTTTCATTGCAATTTTCTTAATGTTCACTGAGTTTTGGTTGGTTTTTTGCATTGATACGTAAATAACGGTATTGAAAAACTTGGCATGGTAGGATGCTTTTCAAATTGGTTTCAAATTGCACGTTTTAACAAGATAATAACAACTTTACCTGTAGATAGATTGTTCCCGCACCATAATTGACTAGACACATTCAAGGTATTTTGCCGTGATCGCTACCAGTCTTCATCAGTCTTGCACAGCAAGTGTCCGGCAACATGTCTCCGCGAATCGTGTATTTTTTAACAAAAATATTGTATTAGAATGCCTTTCTGTATAATTAGACACTGCACAAACTACACAGGTTTTGAAAAAATGTTTAATTTCACGCGTAAAGTAACTGTATTTTTTTATAAATAAAAGAATCTTATTTGTTTTAATAGTATAACATTGCATGTTTGTTACTCTCCATGAACACGTTTGATGAAGCGTATAATATAGTCTTTCACATTCTTTAAAAACTTCATAATAAACCGGCTTCTAGTTAGTTTTTAGCTCAGTGTAGTTCGGCTATATCTATCTATTTCAACTCGCTGATAAATACAACATTTATTGCAATTTCAATTTTACTAAACATTTATAATATTTTCAAACTACAGTGAAGACTAGAAGCCTACCACACTGTCACACGCGTTTCTTCGTCGAATATATTTTTTTTGTGCTCCCCTCCACCATAAAAGGAAATCTCTCCAAATACCAAGTCTTTAGGTCCTGCCGTTTGAGCTATACATTATCTGTTAGTCACTCAGTCAGTTACACGGGACAAAGTCTTTTATAATTATTAATGTCGCATCTTATCTTATCTGATCTTACTGCAAAGGAGCTCAAATTTGTTATTTTACCCGCTTTTTTCTAACACTCGTACCACACCTCACGGTGGAGGTAACGAGCCGTAAGGGTGCTACGTCACTTGTCTCGCTTGCTTCAATGAAATTTCAATATCCACCTAAACAACGTAAGCTCTAAATAACCCTCTACTCTCTACAAAATAAGGTTGATATTGCTTTGCAATATTTCACCAGGTTTCAGGAACATATGCCGCCCTGTCAACTATTTTTTTGAAGACTTTTCCATATGGTTATTTAGATTTGAAGTACCGCATCAATCTTTTTTTCGTAAAAATATGAGAGGGTAGGACATAAAATATTCGGATACGCCGTAATTCGGTTATAGATTTATTGGATATGTGAGGGTAGTCAAATATAGTAAATGTGTACGGCATTGTCGATTATTTAGACAGAATCGACTGTCGGGATAAGGAAATTGGTTACAATTTTTGAAAAATTCAAAATTTAGAATTGCAATAGTGATGAGATATTCATTGTTTCAGATTGACTAAGGGTAGGTTTTTTCACCAATAGTTAAGGTTAAAAACTCTGTCGAATTCTAACCAATGGTCAAAATTTGTCAGAGTTTTTAACCATTGGTTACTTTAACGACGGATCAAAAAACCCACCCCATGTACAATAACATAGTACAAGCTGTGCTTTTAAACAGCTTCAATACTTTCTGTGCTTTAAGTTTTAGCTACGAACAGTTGATTACCCATATTTAAAATATCTAGAGTAAAATAACAACTGAATAATTAAGTATTTTGCTCCCTAGTTTCAGAATAAACAAAAGTACATCGCACCAGGCGCGTTGAGGTCCTTGACCTCGCCACGGTGGATTACCTACGGCCCCCAATACACGTTCAATTTTATTGATCAATAAATTTGACGAGACTACTTCCGTCAATGTTTTCTCCATACTGTAAACCGAAGAACATTGACCAATACTAACCCTAAACGATCAATAAAATTGATCAATCACAAAGATTGATCAATAATATTAAACGTGTATGGGGGGCCTTCGGATGCACGAGCGTGCGAGGGAGATAGCTGCGCACAAATGCCCATTTTTTATACTCGAACTGTTTTGTTGATTTAAGTTCAGTATAAGCAGTATCCGGTAATATACCAATTTAACAATCAAACATAAGTGAAGTGAAAAATTGTAACATTGTTTTATCTTTTAATAGGGATAGCTCCCAACTATACCCCTAAACGAATTCCATTTTTCAAAAATTGCCATCCAATCCCAAATTTACCAGCTAATACTATTTACTTTCCCAGCGTATTTGTTTCCCGATAAGTAGAATCTGGAGCTCTTCAAGTCACGAGTGAATAGGTATCTTCTAGGCAAGCATGTACCATCGTAGACCGCGTCGTCACTTCCCATCAAGTGAGATTACAATCAAATGCCGGCCTATACAGTTATTAAAAAAAACAATTAATCAAAGTCCCATCGGATACCACGACAAATTTTCTGCTAGTACCATCATTGAGAAAATAGTTTCCCAAAGAATGAAGTACCAGGAGACAAGAAATGCGGAGGAAGTTAGAGTTCTGAAAAATATCACCTACATCTTGGTATATTACCGTTCATTGCAAAAAAAGTATTTTTTGACTGTTTCCTTTTTTAAACAATCTCTATATATCAAATTGCATCAAAATATGTACAGGCGTTATGAAAATAGGCAGATAGACAACTATGGATGTACGACAAAAGTACATAGATAGCTATGTAGAATTTACTAACATATCTGCAGTAAACCATCTCCGATTTTATTGTCGAATTTAAATAAAAGCGTGTGACAGAAGTTTTCGAGTTCGGAAAAGTCGTTCTAAGTTAAAAGGCCATAAAACAACTGTCGTTCCGCTCGAGATAGACCTAACTTGGCTATAACTTAGCGGGAATAAGTCAAGAGCTTATGGGCTTAAGTTTGTTTTCCTTTTTTAAGTGTTGATAGTGAAAACTAGTAGAAAATTTGATGGGATGCTTTGAATTTTTTTCGTTAAGGTTTTTATATAACCGTTATGGGTTTTCTTCGTTTATTTTTTGTCAAAATAAAACTCAAAATCTCTGACTATCTGTTTTTTTGTGCTGTAATTTTTTTTATAAATCTTTTTTAGATTATATTTACCTACTTTTTAATCATTAGATTTGAATGTATTCCAGTTTTATTGAGTTGAGTATTTTAACTGTTATTATATTTTGCTTTATTTTATGATTTATTCTTTTTCACAATATTTTCAGTTTGTATTCGTCTTTTTTAAATTAAACTATTTCACATATCTAAAAATTAAAAATTTTAATATTTTTTTATATAAAAAAGATTCTTTTTTAAACTTCCTGTTACTCGTTCTATTGATTTTAATGTTTTTTTTTCTAGCATTTTGTCTTCACTTTTAATTGTCGTGGCATTTGGCTTTTACTACTGGGTATAATAATAGAATGCATCGGTGTACACGATGTTGATCGTCAAATAAATAAATATCAGTTATTTTGAATACAATTGAAGCGTTTAAATCCAGTTTTAATTTTAAAATCGGTTTTAGTGCATAATGCATATAATAACCTCTACTATCTATAAAATACGGTTGATGTTCCTTTGCAATGTTTCATCAGGTTTCAGGATATACAGCAACATCAGCTATTTCCGAGTAAAAGGGTCTTGACAGACAGATAGGCAGATGGACTAAAAAGTGATTCTATATAGATACCGTTTTTACAGCGCTAAAAATGGATTGGCGCTATTACCATGTACTATTTTAAAAATGTATGCCCAACCTCCGACGAACTAAAGTGATATATTATAAAGGTTTTAATTGACACTCATGCAAGCTACGGAGCTATGGAGAGGGCTATGCTCGGGGTTTCTTTCGTGACAAAATCCGGATCCAGATTTTGTCACGAAGATCCGCAGAACTAAATTCACCAAGATAACTTACAAAATTAGGAAGTTGAAATGGCAATGGGCAAAACACATCGCTCGTAGAACTGACGACCGATAGGGAAGAAGTTCTTGAGAGTGGCAACCACGAACTGAAGGACGCAGCGTCATCCGGCTTCCCACATAGGTGGATGAAGGACCTGCACCCCGATTCCCAACCCATCGAAAAGGTTTCGATTCGAAACTTACGCTCGCCGTCTCTTTCATCTACATTCAGGATGAAGAAGACGGAGAGTGTTGATTTCGAATCGAAACATTTTCGACGGGTTGCGAGTCGGGGTGCTGGTCGAAACCGCGGGGAGTCGTTGGATACAAGAGGCAAATAGCTGGTCAAATTGGCGTTCTACGGGGAGCATAGAGCACATTTTTAGTCTTCGCGACGATTCAAAAAAAAAATCTATAAAAATTTATAGTTTATAGGCAAAGCATTTGACCACTGTCTCTCTGTCCTGATGGAAAGTGATGACGCAGTCTTCGATGGTGCATGCTTGATTGCTTGCCTAGAAGATACCTGTTCACTCTCAACTTGAAGACTCCCAGATCATAGTTAGCTGGAAACAAGAACGCCGGCAAGGTGTTCCACTCATTGGCTGTTCGCACTATAAAGTGCCATTGCAAATCGCTTAGTTTGGGTTAATGGGATTTCAACCATAGGTATATGGGTGCCGTGTTTTTGTGCGGCTTAATGTCCGGTGAAAGAAGGGAGATGGAAGAATAAGATCGAGCAACTCCTTCGCACACTCACTAAAATGCAGTCTATATTAAACCGATAAACTGGCAACTTCACTAGGTGGTAGGACTTTTCTGTAAGGTTCGTCTAGGTAGGTACCACCGCTTTGCCAATTATTCTGCCGCCAAGCAGTAGTGTGCAAGCACTGCTGTGTTCCGGCTTGAAGGGCATTGTAGCTAGTGAAATTACTGGGCAAATGAGACTTTATGATCTGATCACTCAGTCTAGTAATCTGATTACTAGACTGGGTGATGTCTCAGGATGACGTGCGCAGTGCAGTGTCGCGCGAAACTATTGTTTTAAAGGTCCGGGTGACACTGCAACTGTTATGGGCGGCCGTGTCACTTAACATCAGGTGAACGACTAGCTCGTCACGTCATTCAATCACATAAAAAAAAAAAAAAAAAAAAAAACTTTAAGTCAGTACTCACTTTACATTGATTATCACGTTGCAAAGTGTTAGTTAAGTTGTTAAGCATTATCACGTTGAGTAATTAAGCTAATATTGGCAAATGAACGCAAGAAAATTCGAATTTGCCACGCTAGTGAAACGTTCCACCTTAAAATACAGTATCAGTTGTTTTTGCTCTAAAATTTTCAAGTCTCAATTTCAGGGAGCGACGTTTCCAATTCCCATACCTCTTTACATTCATCGGTTTGCAAATTGCGGTCCCGATACCACTGCGACGCCGTTCCAGCTATTTATTGTAAAAGTAACGCAGTGGAAGTAACGAAGTGGAAAGCGGAAGTGACGCAAGCGATGCTGATGTTTGGGCAAGTGCTGGGTAGTTTATTTGTATTAGTTATTTTGTTAGCATCGAGTTCTTGAAATATTAATTGTCCCAGAGCTTTTGATAAAGTTTCTAGAGTTCAGAATGTAATTATTAGGTATTTTCCCACCGTCATTAAAACCAATTGGATAAAACATTTTAAATATAATCTGGGAGTTTTAGAGGCTAGAGTGAACCGGTATCTTCTAGGCAAGCATGCTCCATCGTCGGCTGCGTCGTCACTTACCATCAGATGAGACCGTGGTCAAATGTAAGCCTATGTATGATAAAAAAAGGTGTTGTCCCTAGTTAGAGACTTGGAACAAATTCAGAGAATAAATATCATCACGCGGAGTCATAAACTGACAATATACCCTAAATATATGTTGCATAGAATATTGCATTGAATACATAGCATTATCACGCGGAGTCATAAACTGACAATATACCCTAAATATATGTTGCATAGAATATTGCATTGAATACATAGCATTATCACGCAAAGTCATAAACTGACAATATACCCTAAATAAAATTATGTTGCATAGAATATTGCATAGAATACATACTATTATCATGCGGAGTCATAAACTAACAATATACCCTAAATATGCGTTGTTAAGTTTATTGTGTTTTGTAGTTTAAATCACTTTTAGTTTGGATTAAAAACTGTATGAGTCACGCAATACTAAACTTTTAATTGTTTTGTAAATTGATTCGGTTGTGTTCATCGCAGATAAGAACTTTGGTCTGCTATTAGGTATTCTAGGTACCGTAGAAGTATTTCTATAGTTATTGGTCTAAGATAAGAACCATACGTTCTGCAATTCCATGCAATACACGTCCTTATATATGTTTCTATCTAATTTCAGCATATGAGCAAGCTCAAACTCGCACAGCGAGCTATGGAGAGAGCTATGCTCGGAGTTTCCTTACGAGATAAGATCTGAAATGAGGAGATCCGCAAGAGAACTAAAGTCACCGATGTAGCTTTTAGAATTAGCAAGTTGAAGTCGCAGTGGGCAGTTCACATCGCTCGTAGAACTGACAACCATTGGAGAGGAAAGGTTTTCGATTGGCAACCACGAGCCGGAAGACGCAGCGTGGGCTGGCCACCCATTAGGTGGACCGACGACCTGGTTAGAACCGCGGGGAGCCGATGGATGCAGGAGACAAGAAACCGCTCAAAGTGGCCCTCTATGGGGAGGCCTATGTTCAGCAGTGGACGTCTTCAGGCTGATGATGATGAATTTCAGTAGCACAACCGTTACATTACAGCACTACTGTAGCAGCAGAGAACGAGTGTGGCGCAGTGGTAACCTGCGCGTCTTTTAAACCAGTGCTGCGGTTCGAATCCTGCTCGTTATTGTAACTGGACTCCAGTTTTCATTACCTACACGTTACAATAGGCTAGCTGCATTTATGCAATAAAAAAAATAGCAGGACACTAGCCTATTCTTTACATTCAGACTGGAGTCAAAAAAATTTGAAAAGGAAAAATCAAAAATGTTATTGCTAAATATGCTATATAAGTGTATGTACAATGCCAACATAGTAAAATGTGACCCGTCTTTGAAGACGTTGCAGCGGCTACGTCCGATCTCGGCACGATCCCAAATCAACACGAAAATGATCGTTCAGAATCGATCCATCAATCGATAGGTGCACGGAATCTAATCCATTTTGCGAGCTCGTTACTGCATCGCTAACGATCCGAGCCACACCGCAGACAGGTTTAATTTCAAACATTTGCTCGTTTACAACAGAGTTTCCTTTATTAAGATTGTACAAAAAATATTACGACAAAACTTAAAATCAAATATTTCATCGCAGCGACAAAAATATATATTTACTGTTTTACCTTTTTTTATGTCCGACTTCGGATCATGAAAATGACTTTTAGCGATTTCTTATTTAGGGTTCCCGTAACTAGAGGGTAAAAGCGACTATCACAAGCCTCCAATGTCTGTCAAGTAATTATTAGGTGCTTAGTTTAGTCTCCATACAATTATCATCCGATGATCTGGTCAAAACTGCGAGGAGCCGATGCATGCAGGAGGAAAGCAGTCATTCAAAGTGGTGTTTTCTGGGGGAGGCGTAATTTCAGCAGTGGACGTCTTCAGGCTGTTGATGATGAATTACATCATAACGTCATTTCAATCTTATGTCTGACATCTTTAGTCGTAAAATTATAATATGTTTGTTTTTTTAACAGATACACAAATACGTGACTTTCATGAGACTAGATTAGAACATGCATTTTAAACGTATCAAATTAAAAGAATTGGCTGATACGGTTTTTTTATTATTTATTTATAAAAAGGGAATAAATAACTCGTTGGTACTCTACTATACCTAATACTTACTTCTTCAACGTTACAGCAAATTTACTTAGGGCCAGGCCATAGGGTTCTCAAGACGGCTTCTGCCCGGTATGCTAATGCTAGGGACAAGTACCAACCCTTGCGAACTCTGGTATTGAACCCTTATTTGTCCCGCACTAGGGGTGGAATTTACAGAGCTGTCATTTACAAGCTTCGCGCAAATTAAGACGGGTTGAGGATAATTTAATAAATATTATGATGATATACACAAAGTAGGGGTGTATTTTAGTGTGCTTTTCACTTCAAACTTTTTTTGTTGTTTAGACAAAGCACGATGACGCAGTCTACTATTGTGCATGCTTGCCTAGAAGATATCTGTGCACTCTTGACTTGAAGACTCCCAGATTGTTATAAAAATCATTGTAATAAATCATACATAATTAGTGATAATTATAACTAACAACCCCACCCGTCCCGACCCGGCCTAACTGACAACCGATAGGGAAGAAAGGTTCTCAAGTGGCGACCACGAACCGGAAGATGCAGCGTAGGCTGCCCCCACTTGGTGGACCGACGATCTGGTGAAATCACGGGGAGCCGATGGATGCAGGAGGCGAGCAACTGCTCCAAGTAGCGCTCTCTGGGGGTGAGCCCTATGTTCAGCAGTGGGCGTTTTCAGGCTGTTGATGATGATGATACCTAACCAAGAAGCCCTTACAACTTCCAACACACAAGCCTTCCCAAACTTAAAGAGCAATACAAAACAAAATCAAACTTTAAAGCAACCCACTGAAGCTTCACGAGGCATATTTGCGTTCACGGAAATTAGAGCAAAGAGGGTAAAGAGGCAGACGTCTTCATTCCGTCGATAAAGTCGTTTAAATTCTTACACAGCACTAAAGTTAATTCTGTGGTACGCGTTGTAAGGGGAGTTAGAGATCACGTGGCAAAATTTTGTAAAGGTTACAATACACTGGCGTGCGACTTTTGTTCCGATCTACGGCAGCCGCAGCCGCCGCGATTCTCGTCACAGTTATCGCCGTCTCGTCGGTTTATTTTTAGGGTTCTGTACGCAAAGGGTAAAACGGACCCATTTACTAAGGCTCCGCTGTCTGTCAGTCCGTCTGTCACCTGGCTGTATCTCATGAATCGTGATAGTCAGACAGTTGAAATTTGCACAGATGATATATTTCTGTTGCCGCTATAACAATAAACCTAAAAAACAGAATTAAATAAATATTTAAGAGGGCTCCCATACAACAAACGTGATTTTTTTGCTCGTTTTTATAGATGATGGTACGGAATCCTTCGTGCCCGAGTCCGACTCGCACTTGGCCAGTTATTGTTTAAATATACTTATATACGCACTTCTGCTGCCGCTAAGATTATTATAAGTTTCCAAACCGGATGCTCGTAGTCTTAATACAGTGAACGTTTTAAAATGTTCTTATACCATTTTTTAATTATAGATGTAGGTCACCTCCAAACATTATGTCTTTATATGCAGCAGAAATGGTTCAGTTAATTCAATACCTATATTTCTATTATTATTTATTCATCGATCAATAAACCTATACTTCGAGGTATAGAAGACCTAGAATATTTATCACTATCGGTAGACCTCAAACAAAATGACGGCAAACCACTTAGCAGTTTTGAGAGTATAGTGGATTTTAAAAGAACCTAAAGATCTCAAAAAGCTCTGAAACAAAACGGATCAATGCAGTTTTGGGAATAAAAAACAACATTAAATTGATTTGAAAACCCCAAACTCTGGTTAAAGTACCAGGGTAGCATTTATTACAAAGAGATCTTAGTCAGGACGAGATCCATCTAGTACGAGTTGAGAGTGCGACTTAAGTTAGATACTGACCACATCTCCGTTAGCCGCACCGCATCAAGTATAATGTAAGCGCGCTCTAATACCATCTTACGTAATTCCAACAAGTATCTATTGCTGTGGAAGTCACGAGATGAAAACTGTACAATGTGAGGTATTTAATAATGCCGTCGGTCGTACCTACGTACAGAATAGGTACACGTGTTTACAACTAATAGGCCTTCTTTGTTGTAGCACTTAATACGATACGAGGCATAATTTTGTATTTTGGTACTTACGTATGTTTATAATATGGTTATAATGTACTCTGTGGGAGTTCAGGCAGATAATAATTATATTAGGTTGGGTTAGTTATCGTATTTTTTTCGAGAGCTCTATAGGTTTTAGGTTCAGAATTTCCGGGCTGGAATTCAACGTTGTGCTATCGTCACTTACACTGCAGTGTGTCACGGTTGTGTTTTTTATTTATTGGAAAACCCACAGGAGTTAGGAGTAACGAAAAAATTCTAGGTCTGTGGGAAAAACAAAAATTAATATCAAAATACCAAAATTATGTCAAATAAAATAAGTAGCAAATTTGAAGAAAAATATCAATCGACTTATTTAAATGTAATTTTGTAATCTACCCTCAAATGTTTTTGTAGAGCGTTTTGTTTATGCTGATAACAAAAGAATAAGCTGTTTTTTTAGTTATCCCGTCACGTCATTCACCAATGGCCAAAATTTGTTAGAATTTTGTACCATTGGTTTCATAGCCGTAGGTGGGGGGGGGGGGGGGGGGGGAAAGAATGTTTGAATTGCCATACGTATTTTTTGAAATTCAACACGGCAAATTTAATAATTTTCAATATTTCTGCTATATTTTGTTTTATAATAAACGCGTTTATATTCACTGATATAAACGGCAAATATAAAATATTTCGCACTTGCTACGCTCGCGCATTTAATGTTTCCACTGTATTTTGTTTTATAGTATTGCGTTTGTACGGACTGACATGTGATTCATATTTGAATTGCCATACGCGTTTTTTGAAGTACAATACGGCAAATATAAAATATTTCGAGATCGCTTCGCTCGCGCTTTTTATATATAAAATACACTTAGGTACACTTAGATGTATAGAGAGCAATATTCGAACAAATGCTGCGAAAGATTTCATAAAGCTGAACCCCCCGAAGAGAATTCCTGGCTACGGCCCTGATGGTTACCTTAACTACGAATCAAAAAATACACCCTTAGGATGTACGAATATTCTAGATCTGCGGTATATTCGCTCATTTTCAAAGACGGAATATTGTTTTAAACTGCCTTATTCTATGGTATCCAATTACCAGTCAGATACAAACAGTCGTTGTACTTATTGTATACTAAAGAAAATTTATTTCATATTCATACACACAAAAGATGTATGATTGAATTTGTACACATGTCAAAATACGAAACGACTTTTCCCCCGACCTATCATTATAATAATGCAGGCTATGTAATGTAATCACTGTCTGTTTTACTAATTATATTGGAATAACGAATATGTATGTAAATACTGTTTTGGTATTTCAAACGGTTTCGGTTCTTCGGTATTGTAGTCATTTTAGTTAAAACGTTCCCCCTTAGGGGAACGTTTCCTCAGCGCGGCAAATTTAAATTTTCTTGCGTTCTTTTGCCAATAATAGCTTAATTACTCAACGTGATTACATGAAAACTAATTTAACTTAAATAAATAGAATGTACCAACAAATTACGATTAAAAGTATCTCCGAGATATAAATTAGTTTTCATGTAATCACGTTGAGTAATTAAGCTATTATTGGCAAAAGAACGCAAGAAAATTTGAATTTGCCGCGCTAGTGTAAAGTTCCACCTTAATCAGTTGCCATCCATGAGAGACAAGTTTAACAGAGTAGGCACACATGACGTTTATGTAAACTAGTTTCCTTTTTAACAGGTTTCGCGAACCCGGCTCAGTTGGGCTTCATTTATTTTTATCAAATAATGAGATAAGATGACGTCCTCCTTGTCGGCTTTCGACAACGGTGAAGCCCTTTCATCTACTTCCTAGCATGAGCCCTAATCTGGCTCGCCATACCAAATTTGGTTTTAAATGTGCGATCACATGCACTGCAGTAGAGTTGACCAGCACTGTTATAAATATAAACGTAGGAGGGCTTGACGCGAGTTTTACGAACAAGGCGCTTTGCATCCAGATCATCAAGTCGCAAAACTTCAAAGGTTTTGACACCTTTGTTAACATATGAGCGCCAACTCGCTCTATTTGTAGCAAGACCTTCCCAGCAGTTGTGATCAATGGCGCACGCATGCAGGTGTCTTTTGAGGACGTCTTTGATGATGGAAACTATGGATAGTGATTTCGCAGTATATGATGGTGCATGCTTATTAAAGTAGACTTGAAATGTTCAGTACCTAAGTATTAGTGGTATTCGACCATAACGCGTGCGGTCGTTACGGTGGCGCTTAACCGAATGCTTGGTGGGATAGGTGCTGGAGGAGTTAGATTAGAGTTATATCTATCATACCTACGGAATTCTAGGAAAGGCCGCTCCCTAAGGCAATATTTTTCAATGCAAATTTTCTGTCTGCTTACTATCCATTTCTCGATACCAAAACCGAGTCTGTCTCGGCCTCATCACGTAATTTAAAAGTAATAAGTTACAAGTTAAGCGAACGCCACCACTTCATTACGTGCTTCTACTGGGTGGCGCAAAAGTAAAGACCCTATTTGGTTCAGCTATAACATTTTTTCTAAATTAGAAAACTAGATTTAGGTTTTTTTAAATGTATATTTGTGCCATTAAATTTCGTACCATTAGGATTTAAAGATGATGTCTTTTAAATGGTGACCTCCAGAGTTGATACACATTTGAGCCCTATTTATGACATTTTGCATAACTTGCCGTAACACTTCTCAGGGCATGTCAATAAGCAGAATACTCGGTTCTGGGGCACTGATAATCCGCGCATTATTCAAGAAACACCTCTACACCCACTAAAAGTTACTGTATGGTGTGGCATCTGTGTTGACAGAGTGATCGGACCCTATTTTTTCGAAGACGCTGGAGGCAATGCGATAACTGTCACTGGAGAACGCTACAGAACCATGTTACGTGAGTTTTTGATACCCAGTTTGGACGAATTGGGGCTGGAGCACATCTGGTTTCAACAAGACGGCGCTACGGCACACACAGCGCGCGACACTATGGACTTAGTGAGGGACGCTTTTCCAAGCCGAGTTATCTCTCGTTTTGGCGATTTGCCTTGGCCTGCAAGATCACCCGATCTGACCAGTCCAGACTTCTTTCTTTGGGGTTTTTTGAAATCTCGGGTGTATGTGAACAAGCCACAGACTCTCGCAGCTCTAAAAGAAAACATTCGTCAAGAAATAACGAACATATCGCAGGAAGTGTTACGGCAAGTTATGCAAAATGTCATAAATAGGGCTCAAATGTGTATCAACTCTGGAGGTCACCATTTAAAAGACATCATCTTTAAATCCTAATGGTACGAAATTTAATGGCACAAATATACATTTAAAAAAACCTAAATCTAGTTTTCTAATTTAGAAAAAATGTTATAGCTGAACCAAATAGGGTCTTTACTTTTGCGCCACCCAGTATAAGGAGCACCGTTTGCAACTGACAGGCAGTTTTAGTTGCATAAAGTGTTGAACGAAATTAAAATGCTGCTTACACGAAACCAGCGTGTAGATTTTGTGGTCAGGCTGTAATTACCTACAACACAAGTTAATTTTTTTTGCCAGTAAGCGGAGCTGAAGGTTAAGAAGTAAACAAGTAAGGTTTACTACTTAAGTATCTATTATGTCGTGTGGACCCGGCGGCCTTACAACAAGACCACATCGTCTCTTCCCTTGGATGCAGTAAGAGCCGGCTAAACTAAAAGAATATCCAGAAAGTGGGCAGCAGCATTCTTCCTCAGTCTGTTTTATCATCATCATCAACAGCCTGAAGACGTCCACTGCTAAACATAGGTCTCCCCCAGAGAGCGCACTTTGAGTAGCTGCTCGCCTCTTGCATCCATCGGCATCGGTTTCCACCTGGTGGGGGGCCAGCCTACGCTGCATCTCCAGTTCGTGGTCGCCGATCAAGAACCTTTTCTGCCCATCGGTTGTCAGTTCTACGAGCGATGTGGCCTGCCCATTCCCATTTCAACTTGCTAATAACTAGGTACTCACCTATAAAGCGGCTTCCCACCCGCATGCCGGAACCACAGCACCATGTAGACCCTGTCTTCGTTGGAGTCAGGCTCGATGTCGCAGGGTAGGCTGCCGGTGCGACCGACCACAGCCTCCACGTCCATCGTCGACACTGGAACAAAGTCCACTGGACCTGAGTTCGTATGATCTTTTTAATTTAGGGTCGGGGTAGATGGCATTTTTTACAAAGCCCTACAAATACCAATGGTTCTCTTTAACTTTAAAGTCTTTCGGTGATTCTTCTCACTGACTTTTGATATAAAATCAACTGAACCCTTTTCGTAGAGCAAGTAGAGACCCGTTGTAAGACACTTAAACCAGTCCGAAGTTTCCTTTTTTGTATTTTTTGATAGCTTGACCACTATCACTATCTCACCTGATGGTAAGTGACGATGTGGTCTAGTATGTAACGCGTCTGCCTAATGGGTCCTTATAATTAGTTTATTAATAATAACTCCCAACGATCATAATCACATAGACCCTAACTAGAACTCCCTGTAGCTAGGGGCTGTAGGAGTATTATGTTCCAACAACACCCAGACATAATTAACTTGCGTTTATATTCTGTTCACAAACACTTGCCCACCCCGGGAATCAAGCCCGCATCTACCTAGATATGAGCTGAGGATACGTCTTCCGGTTCGAGGTCGCCACTGGAGAACCATTTCCAAAAAAACTTTACCTAACTTCAAAAAAATGAGGAGATTTTCAATTCAGTTATGTTTTTTTCATTCCTCATTAGATGCCGGTTCTGCGAATGGATACTAGCTTAAAATCACCGGAGTAACCCTTCTTTTTGCAGTAGTCGGGTAAATATGGTGTGGTCTGAGCCTACATCATCATCATCCTCTTTGTTCCCATTTGTTATTGGGGTCGGCTCCCAATCTAACCTGTAGCGGCGAGCTACCAGAATTACACGAGCGACTGCCATCTGACCTCGCAACCCATAAGGAACCAGTAACAGGGATGGTTAGACCAGGCGTCAGATTCTATCAGGCGTCTGAATACCCGTAAAGATTGGATGTTCTTATGACAACCGGGACCGACGGCTTAACGTGCTCTCCGAGGCACGGAGCGATGCCATCGAAAACTGCACATAACTTACTAGATAAGTCATTGGTGCAGGGCCGAGGATCGAACTGAGCCTACATGAAATGAATGAAATATTACTTTCACAGTTTCCTCTTTCACACTCGAGTATACGTTCCTACAAAAATATAACTTCGCCCGCGTTAAATAAACACCCACAAAGAGGGATGTTTTTCGACCAAATTTTTCCGGAAAATCGTCTTACAGCTTATAAGAAGTTGTTTTATCATATTTTCTTTCAATATTTTTCCGCTTGTTTATTGATTTGCTCAAATTCCTTTGCCATGATATTATTTGATTCAAAGGATGTGTTTTGTGTAGACTCTTCTGTAGACTTATTAGTAAACATAAACATGTTTTATCTACTTAAACGCGTGAACTAAATAAAATTCTTTTTGATTTTTACAAAAATAAAGATAAAATAGTGTGGGGGTGGCGATCTACTTGATGAAAGCGGCTGGTGGAAACTGGACTATGGGTGCTGAGGACAGACCTTAGTAGACTCTTGGACAAAGGGTCCAGCAGATGAGACTATAACCTGACCTCATCAGTCTAGAAATCTTATTACAAGATTGTGCTGATATCTTGAATTATGTGCACAGTGCAGTGCCACACGAGCTAATTAGGTTAGAGCTCCTAGAGGTACTGCAAACATTATGGGCTTCCGTGGGCGCTTAACATATGCGAATGACATGATCGGCAAATCTGTAAAGGTCGGTAGCGACCAACAGCATCAGCCCGTTCAAATAAAAACATTTTACTGTTACGGTGAAACGGAAATATAAACAGAGGCTACAAATATTTCCACCCCCCCAAAATAGGGGAGCTTATCGCTAATAGCGACATACACACGCCACTCAGCCGCTATCCATTTAACAGCCAGCGCTGAACGTCTTGGTTTAAACTGCAATTTGCACAACAAGTAACCGCTATCTACCGATGGACAGTGACAAATGGTAGTGGTGTCTCGCGTAGACACGGCGTGTACCTTTCAGTGGTATTTGCATAATACATGACGCTTATTGTATGCGCCAACGTGGACTATTACATTACTGGGTGCGCCCTTGAGTTTCACCCGCGCATAATGTCTATCCAGCATACTGCAATCTACACACATCCAATAAAAAACATCAATTATCTAAGTACTTGAATACATCTTAAATAAATATATATCCGACTGCTACTCACAAATAGTGTGTCAATTTCTCGACCAGGTTTCAAGCATATCCGATGCTCTTCCTCAGGAGGTGAGTTCACGCAGCGAGATCGCGGCGGTGACTGATTCGCTGCGTGAACTCACCTCCTGAGGAAGAACATCCAATATGCTCGAAACATGATCGAGAAATCGACACACTATTCGTGAGTAGCAGTCGGATATATATTTGTTTAATATGAATCACACTCATGAGAATTTCAATACATCTCTCCCAACTTATCTAACAGAGAATAGTATATTCCTTAAATATCACTCCGGGATTCGTATGGAATATTTATAAGGTATCCAAAACTCAATAAAAGAATAACAAAAAAGGTATACGTAAATATTCTGTAAAATTTTGCAAACGAAATTGCAAATGTCCAAGGAAGAAATCGTCCTTCGAAAATAAAACTACAAAAGTGTTGAACGAAACTAACGTAACGACTTTTAAATTCAAAATGCAAATATATAAAACACTATAAGAACAGACAGACATTCCTATTCCATTCCCGACAGGTAGAATCGAAGGTAAATACAGATTTAATCTTGAAAACAAAACATTGAAAACTGACCCTTATTTCTAAGAAGCTAAAGGTTAAAACAACAACGCAGAGCTGGAAGATATTCCTGCCAATAAATGCGGGTTACGACAATTTGTTACTGCCGTGACATACAGCGGTTAAGTTTGTCGAACTATTTGGCGGCGACTTGTGGGTATAATAGGATGGTTCAATATGTCTGGTAGTTGATTGAAATGGATGTAGGCGTAACAATTTATAGCAATAAGCTTACGAATATGATATTCGATGGAATTTCAATTTATTTCATGTAATATTGTGCCAATGTTTTAGTGATGGATAATTAAAAATGTAGTAATTGACTCGCAAACATGATCGATTATTTCAAGGTGATGAAAGTAATTATTATAGTTAGAGAAGCACATAATGTAATAATATACGTTATATTGTCGAAGTCTGTCATAAAGTTGGTTTGTATTTTGCATCTTGAATTTTTATCAAAGCACTTTTGAACAATGTGACCATAAATGTTCGTAGCTTTCAGTAAGCCAACATGTTCAACGTAAATCTTAACAGTATACTGCTCCATATTATTTTCGATAGAATAGAACTAAAGTCGTTGCGCATTTTGCAGCAGATGTTAGTCACGACCATTTCTTTAAAAAAGAGTAGCTCAATCATGACAAAAATGCCACAAACTGCAGACGTCTGATGTTTGAATTACGTATATTTCATAGTAAATCTTCCCAACACAGTATAGGCTGGCAGCGATGAGTGTAATATAATAAAAATGATATATATGTGACGCCGCTTGCTGATTTTCGATGATGGGTAGTTCGTCTTCCATTATTCAATTGGCGAAAATAAAAGCGTAGGTAAACTTCTCGATGTTTTATTTACTGTCCACAATCAATTGTCTAACAAAATAATCAAGGATGGCTAATATTTAAACGGATGTCGAAATGCGGTGGACGCGACTCGTGCGATTCGTTTCGTGGCTGGAGCAACAGTGTTATTAAAATGGCTGACCGAACGGAATGTAAGAATGAATCAAATTCAAGACGAACATAGACAACTACGATGTTGCCATTTTAACGAAATCGATTTCACCCAAGTAATTACTTGACATTTCGACGCCGTTATTATTCAAAAAAAGAAAACAACACTATAGCTTGCCCTCGACGCTAGATGGCGTTGCTCAATCTGCGACATATGTATTAAGATTTCGCACAGCGCTATCTAACTCCAAGTTAAGCAAAACTTGTAGGTGTATTGAGAACTAGGGCCCCGTTTTATAAAGCTACAAATCTTGTACTTGTAGCGAAAAACTGGCAACACAGCCAAAAAAAAGTGAAATAATGCGTTTTATAAAGCTACAAGACAACAAGTGTACAAGCTAATCCCCCGATATATTGCTTTACTCTATGAGTTACAAGCACTTGTTTTTAGACCATAGACAATCTATAGTGTATTTTCATTTTTCGAATGTAAAATGTAACAATTATTTTGGTCATTACAAGTGTACGGATCTACAAGTTGTAAAGTTTTTTACCTGACTAAAGAGCTAGGTAAAATAAAGTACAAGTTTAGGTAAGTTTACTGAAAGTGTATTGTATTGGTAGTGTCACATATTAATTAATGTTCAATTAGTTAAATTAAGGAAATATGAACTAATTATGTTTAAATAATGAGAAATTCAGCTTGAGCGAAGCCAAGCAGGAGATGAAATATGAGCGTAGCAGTATATCACAAAACCTATTATGAGAATAGTGACTTTGACCCAACTTTATTTACTTAAATAGCTTTACTTAAAAATAGAGACGCCCCGCGGTTTCACCCACAACTTACATAATTTTTTCGCGACAAACCCTAAATTTCCGAAATAAACTTTATCTATCCCGGTAATATAAGTTCATCTAAAAAAGGTCATCCAATTTGGCTTGAAAGCCATAACAAACAAATAGATAATGGTTTTCATTTATTTATTATGTAGGGATTTAATGTAAACTTCATACCGGCTAAATTCATTGATGAATGGGAGCTAAACCAAAAAAAACTATTGACCGTGACGTTCATTCATATTGATGTGCTACTTGTAATATCATAATCTACACTTTATCCTCTACTTGGTCTGTGGTCCCCGCCGTGAGGCCTTAGTGACGTTCATAGTGATGTGCATTATACTTGTAATTTACACTTGTAATCGATAATTGTTGTTTATAAAACGCCTTAACTAGTAACTTGTAGTTACTTGTTCTTGTAGCTGCTACAATTGTTAGCTTTATAAAACGGGGCCTAGGGCCTAGGGCCTCGTTTTATAAAGCTACAAGTACAAGCACCAAGATAACTAATAAAATACTTTTTGTTTGTAAATACATATAATTAGAATATAATATAACACGCAGACACACAACAAACATCGATGTTTATCACACAAATTTTTGTCCCGAGTTGGGATCGAACCCACAACCTACAGTTCAGAAAGCAGAGGTAAGCCAACTGCGCTGTACTGCCAGTCAATTATCCATTATGAACAATTGAACATGTTCACCAACAAGTCCTATGTATTAATCCTCCGTGCGTAGTTTCACGCTATCTCAATCGTTTTAGGTGGAACTCATTTCGGTTCCGGTAAGTCTCATTCTTATTTTAGTTTTATTGACTAAGAAAGTGGGTGTATTCATCATTGCGTTCCATTAGGTAATGAAAACGATTAAGGGTTGAGATTAGGGGTTAACTTGAAGGGCGCAAAGGGTAAGTTTTATGGACAAAGGGAGCTAAGAGTAGATCTCTGTTTGAGACGGTTTTTAGAAACCTTTCTATAAACATACCTATGTTTATAGAACAAAAGAAGTATTAGAGGATGTGAAGTGGCATAGGTTTCAGTTCGCAGTTCAATGAGTTCACTAAATCCGAACGAGATCGCAGAGACTCGCACATCATATCGATCGTTCGGATTCACTGAACGAAAGAGTTACTGAACGTGTTAGAAGAACGAGTTCCTTTTACTGAACGAGATTTGATGAACGAGTTCACAAGGGTGAACGATTTTGCCCAAGCCTACTATACTTGTAGTACGACCTTTTAAATGAAGTTGGAATATCGAAGTATAAGGAAGTAAGAATAGTCACGGGGATAGACAATAGTAGAAAACCCCGGATAAACAGCTACCAGATAAACATTGGTTTTCTCCAGTCTCGTATTCTTTTTAGCCGGACTGAACCCCGATTTTATCCTTAATCCTTCTTTCAGACCCTCTGGTGACAAAGAAATTTTATCTTGACCCAAGAGGCTTACAAAATGTGGCATAATACCCACATTTTTGGATACAATCCTATTTCTTTCGTAGTTGTAAAAAAATAGGTAGGCCAACGAATTCAAACATTTCTTAGTCGACTTCAAAATCGAGGTTATCAATTTAACATGAGTTCGTACTTTTTTAGGGTTCCGTACCCAAAGGGTAAAACCCTATTACTTTGGCTCCGCTGTCTGTCTGTCTGCCCGTCTGTCACCAGCCTGTATCTCATGAATCGTGATAGTTAGACAGCTGATATTTTCACAGATGATGTATTTCTGTGGCCACTATAACAACAAATACTAAAAACAGAATAAACGTAATATTTAAGGGGGCTCCCATATCTACAACAAACGTGATTTTTTTGCTCGTTTACCAGATGAGTGATGACGCTGCTTAAATTGTACTGCTACTTAACACTCGATGGCAGGGATAGATAATAGTACGGAACCCTTCGTGCGCGAGTCCGACTCGCACTTGGCCGGTTTTTATAATAGGTACTCCGAGATCGTCGAGGCGATTTGCGTGATTTCATTATGCTCGGTAAACATTAGCCCCAAGTAAAATTCAATAATATTAAAATTATAATTCATTTTTCCAAAATCAAGTAAAAAATGCTTTACGACTCAGCCTGTCACAGTAAATACAGAAAAACAACTCGGTACAAACGAAAATCCGATACTTGTATAATAATTCCGCTTGATCGTTTAAAATGTCGTGCGCAAAAATATTCAATCAGAATTCTACCTTCGAAAAACGAACCAAGTTAAATTACGAGTCTATGTACAAAAAAATATTAGGACGCATTTACACTGCTCTTTTTATCGGCGCCAGTCATTTAGAACTGCGGGAGGTCGTTACATTTTACGAGAAAGCGAATGGTTGCTCGCTCAGGCAAGGAAGCATTTTGAGCTTATTTCTCTACCGCTAGTAGACTAGTCGGAGTAGTGATAGTAAAGATAGGAATGCTACGGTGACATGCGACCTCATGGATCGCTTCGGATTTCTGCAATCAAGGTTTTTCACGACGTTTTTGAGCGCTTCCATAATTCTTCAATTTGTGTTACTCATTTCACTATTTTCTCATACTAATCAACGTAGACAAGAACTGAGTGACTACAATTTGTAAGTTACATATTTGGTTTCCATACAAAGATTGTCGGGTAGAGATCGCTCTAAGCGATAAGGCTGACTATTTTACTAGTACTGGGTGGCGCAAAAGTAAAGACCCTATTTGGTTCAGCTATAACATTTTTTCTAAATTAGAAAACTAGATTTAGGTTTTTTTAAATGTATATTTGTGCCATTAAATTTCGTACCATTAGGATTTAAAGATGATGTCTTTTAAATGGTGACCTCCAGAGTTGATACACATTTGAGCCCTATTTATGACATTTTGCAAGATGATTTTCCTTCAAAATTGGTTATGAGTGACGAAGCGCATTTCCATCTCTCAGGGCATGTCAATAAGCAGAATACTCGGTTCTGGGGCACTGATAATCCGCGCATTATTCAAGAAACACCTCTACACCCACTAAAAGTTACTGTATGGTGTGGCATCTGTGTTGACAGAGTGATCGGACCCTATTTTTTCGAAGACGCTGGAGGCAATGCGATAACTGTCACTGGAGAACGCTACAGAACCATGTTACGTGAGTTTTTGATACCCAGTTTGGACGAATTGGGGCTGGAGCACATCTGGTTTCAACAAGACGGCGCTACGGCACACACAGCGCGCGACACTATGGACTTAGTGAGGGACGCTTTTCCAAGCCGAGTTATCTCTCGTTTTGGCGATTTGCCTTGGCCTGCAAGATCACCCGATCTGACCAGTCCAGACTTCTTTCTTTGGGGTTTTTTGAAATCTCGGGTGTATGTGAACAAGCCACAGACTCTCGCAGCTCTAAAAGAAAACATTCGTCAAGAAATAACGAACATATCGCAGGAAGTGTTACGGCAAGTTATGCAAAATGTCATAAATAGGGCTCAAATGTGTATCAACTCTGGAGGTCACCATTTAAAAGACATCATCTTTAAATCCTAATGGTACGAAATTTAATGGCACAAATATACATTTAAAAAAACCTAAATCTAGTTTTCTAATTTAGAAAAAATGTTATAGCTGAACCAAATAGGGTCTTTACTTTTGCGCCACCTAGTATAAGTTAGTTACATTTTTTGTAATTTTCTTATTCTTACGGTGTACAATAAAGGATTGATCTATCTGTCTATCTATCTATTTATTAAGCTAACTACAACAGGCATACCAACCCAGACAACAGCCAGTGAAGCAACACTCGTTACACTTCTAGCAGCTCGCACTAGAGCTCTGATAGAGCTGACTGGGCTGAAGCAGAGGTGCAGTCAGTTGAACTGCTCGGCCACCATGCTTCTAGCACACGCTATACGTAGTACTACAAAAAACATTTGAACTGTATGCTGGTCACACTGACCTAGACAGTCCAAATGCTTAACTATTCACGGCCTTCACAAACTCTATGATACGGGTTTTTTTATGTAAACAAATGACGTGTCGAGCTAGTCGTTCGCCTGGTGTTAAGCGACACGGCCGCCCATAAAAGATTGCAGTGTCACTCGGAACTCCAAACTAAAGTTTCGCGTGATACTGCGCACGCGCACGCCATCCTGAGACATCACACAGTCTAAAAAGTTTTGTAGACTGTGAGATCAGTTCGTAAAGTCTCATTTGCCCAGTAATTTCACTAGCTACAGTGCCCTTCAAACCAGAACACAGTAGTGCTTGCACACTACTGCTTGGCCGGCAGAATAACTGGCAAAGCGGTGGTACCTACCTAGACCAACTTTGCAGAAAAGTCCTACCACCTATAAAAATACGGTTAACAGTCGCGGTTACCGGTTACGGTTACGATTACGGTCTATAATATGGTTTTAATAAATATAGTCACAATAATGAATAATCCACTAAAACAACATTTCCGCTGTGTCTCTACTGCAGTATACACAGAACCACAAAATATTAAATAATGTAGTAGCCAGCAATACGGATTTATTCCTCGTTGCCGTTAATAATGCCGGCGGCATTAATAATGCCGGCACCACCACCGGCATTTAATATTGATGGTGCGGATATGGACAACTAATCAGACTAATCAGGCGTGATGTGAACAGAATGTTTTACAGAGATCGTTGAGATTATAGGTTAGTGGGAATCGAACATTTTTAGATAGTGTGCAAGTATTTTTTTGGGTGGGTTATAGAGTTCATATCGGAATCGGTACCGGGTGGTACCGAAAGACGCAGCGTAAGCCGGCCCTCCACTAGGGGGACCGACGACCTGGCCAGAAGCGCGAGGAGCCGATGGATGCAGGAGGCCAGCAGCCGCTCAAAGTAGCGCTCTTTGGTGGAAGCCTATGTTCAGGAGTGGACGTCTTCAGGCTGATGATGACAGAGTTAATAACACACATTCATGTGTGTTCGTTTATATTTGCGTGTGCACTATTATCACAGACAGTAGTGGGTATTATGGGGACTGCTTGGATAAAAAGTGTCCGGGATGAGATTGACTCAAAACCATTATTTATAGGAAGAAGATATTCGCAGAACAGATCTTTATGGGACGTGATTTCACTACCCAGTTTCTTTTAATGACATTAAAGTGATTCAAACAGTTTTTGAGACTATTAATAGATTTTTTTTTGTAACTAAGTGGTAGGACTTTTCTGCAAAGTTCGTCTAGGTAGGTACCACAGCTTTGCCAGTTATTGTGCCGCCAAGCAGTAGTGTGCAAGCACTATTGTGTTCCGGTATGAAGGGTATTGTAGCGAAATTACTGGGCAAATGAGACTATGATCTGCTCTCGCGATCTAGAAATTTTATTACTAGACTGTATGATTTCTCAGAATGACGCTGCGCAGCGCAGTATCACGCGAACTTTAATTTAGAGTTCCGAGTGACACTGCATCTGTTATGGGCCGCCGTGATGCTTAACACCAGGCGAACGAATAGCTCAACACTTCATTCATTTAGGTAAGTAAGTACATTCAAAATTAAGGCTTAGTGAACCTATAGGCAGAAAGGTAGAGGTAGACTTAAGGTTTTTTTTATTGTTAATAGCTGCCGTCAGCGTTTAGCCACATCTCACCTGATGGTAAGTGCAGATGAAGCCTAAGGTGGGACACGCTTATCCAGAAAATACCTATTCACTCTGCTCTTGAATACGACTAGATTGAATGTGGAAGGGAATACCGTTGCTGGAAGCAAGTTCCATTCCTTAGATGCAGTACGGCTTTTGAACGAACTTCCGAAGCGATTTGTGCGAACATGGGGCACGTTAACGACATAAGGATGGAAGGCTTCACCACGTATATTTGTTCTATGACGGAATGGAGAGGATGGCATGAGATCATGGAGCTCCTGAGACAGGATATTTTCATAAAAGAACCTTTGAGTCTTTTTTTTATGTAATCGAATGACGTGACGAGCTAGTCGGTCGCCTGGTAAACGTCACGGCCGCCCATTACAGATTGCAGTGTCACTCGGCAATCAAAATTAAAGTTTCGCGTGACACTACGCACGTCATCCTGAGGCATCACACAGTCTACAAAAGATTTCTAGACTGTGAGATCAGTTCTTAAGTCTCATTTGCCCAGTAATTTCACTAGCTACAATGCCCTTCAAACTGGAACACAGTAGTGCTTGCACACTACTGCTTGGCGGCAGAATAACTGGCAAAGCGGTGGTATCTACCTACCTAGACGAACTTTGCAGAAAAGTCCTACCACCTAGTAAAATAATATCCAAAACTACAAATGACTATCAGTGCGTGCGTCACTTATCGGTCCTATGACACCATTCATTTTATTACCTTTACTTTTACTGGAGTTCATGTGATCTAGACACGACACTAATAAAGTTTTGGGATTATTTCATGTCACGCTCTCCAGCTAACGTGTCACGTATTGAATGTTCTAGAACTAATGACACGTCGCATAGCGTGTTAGAAATTGACACTTCTGTTCGCATTACGCTACTCGATTTCCACATTGACAGGGGCCATCTTTCGTTCATCTGTCATAGTGAGGGCCGGCTCTAATTACGTGTTCGAGTTTTATACTTTGGAGTGATTTTGGGTGAAATTTTGTATTGATTACGTCACGAATCTTTCCTTACTTCTCAACATGTAGGCAATTAAGTTTACCCTTTCACTAAATGGATGAATGAATGGTCAAAGACCCTATGGTGTCGGAATTTATGAGCTGCTTGCAAAGACTTCTATGTATACACCAGACAGGACATCTCTAACTTGCATTGTCAACCACTGCAAATATGCCAATGAGCATCTTCTCGCTCATACGATGCTCAGCTCTCAAAGCGACTGCACGTGCAGCAGTGAATAGCAGATAAAATTATGATCCGAATGTGCCATGGCAATAGCGCTGCATGTTGTGATCGTTGGTTAGACGATTTTATCTCGTAAAGCGCTGTAGCGGATTTTAGTTTAATTACACAAAAAATGACAACTATTTGTGCTTTGAATAGCTTCTCTAGTACGTAGTACATATACCTCTTTGGCTGCTTGTAGGTTTCTAACAAAGGCCATTAATAAGTATTAATGATCTTTGGTTTCTGGTGAGTGATGGTAGCCGAGCGGTAACATGTACCTTCCGCAACCTTACGGCACGGGGTTCGATCCTCGGCCCTGCACCAATGACTTATCTAGTAAGTTGTGTGCAGTTGCAATGCCATCGCTCCGTGACTCGAAGAGCACGTTAAGCCGTCGGTCCCGTTTGTCATAAGAACATATATGGCAATCGTTACGGGTAGTCAAACACCTGATAGAATCTGACGCCTGGTCTAACCATTCCTGTTACTGGTTCCTTATGGATTGTGAGGTCAGATTGCAGTCGCTCGTGTAATTCTGGTAGCCCGCCGCTACAAGTTAGATTAGGAGCCGACACCAATAACAAATGGGAAAAGGCAAAGAGGATCATGATGATGATCTTTGGTTTCTAACGAGATCTTTTCACGACTGTTGTCTTGCGATAATACTCAGTAAGCCGTTCTTTAACGAACCGACTCGATTCGATCTGTCCCTGTTCTATATCGTGTAGAATTACCCGGTTTGAGTCATTTACCTGTCTCTATTTATAATAAACCTGCCTTTACTTACTTACCTATTCTTTAGTTAACTCTACAAATAACCTTATTTCCTCATTTTGCTGTAAAAACTTTGGCACCCTCCTTCCAAAGTCCAGTACATTAGAAATCACTTTACTATTCCATTAACTTTTATCTACTATCGCGTTACGAGGTACAATTTTTTAATTAAGCGTTAATGAAACTCCGTAAAAAGGGGTATGTTTGCCAGCGGGCCGTTTACCCTTTTTACCCTATCTGCAATGTCTGTAAAAATAAATTATTTAGCCCTCGAGAGCGTTGCAATTATTTATTCTTTTAGCTAACTGCTTTGGAGGGCGTGTAAAGAAACACAATGGGTAGTACTGGGGCAAACTTGGGACCGAAATAGAGTACCTATTTGCTTATTGTTAACTAGCCGCGCCTTACGGTTTCACTTGCAATTCACCCATTTTGAGAAAGTCTTTACCTACAACCTATGGGAAATATTTCTGGATCTCGCATTTTGACCAAAAGGAATTGTGTTCTAAAAAAGAAAATTCCTGATTCTGTGCGCTTTCTTTAAGTTGTTTTTCTAATAATAGTTATTTCTGATATTAGTGCTGTAAGTTGGTTTTTACTAACGAGTAGACAAATGTACCATAGTCACGAGTTTGTAAAAACCAATTTCCGCACGTGTAACATACAACGTTTTTCAACACATTTGCGAGAAAACGGTACAATAGGTAATGAAACAAACTTTTGTTTATTAGTGGGAAAGTCGCAACAAACAATCTTTGATATTTCTAATTTAATATGAAAATGGGCTAAAATGGCGCGCATTTACAATTGAAATGGCGCCACGTGCGTGTGGTGTAGAACTACATCTTTAGTTTTATTTTCTCTTTAGTATTAAAGTGAGAGAAACGTATTGAGCAAAAACGCTTCCAAGGACTTTCAATCATTGGTGGAATTCTTATATATTTTTTATGGAAATTAAAAAAAAACCGTAAAGGTTACTCACGACGCTATACATAACGAAGGATGCGGTAAAATAGGTACTTAGGTGAGAGTACCTATTTTACCGCACGCTCCGTTGTATGCGTCTTTCGAACAATGTATACAGGCTTTGTAAGTGCATTTTTTGAGCAAATGTGTTGAATAATATTTATTTTAGTCCGCAAGGTACTTTACTTATCTGTAAATATGGGCATGTTTATTTTTTAAGCTAGTTGCCTAAATGAAGTGAATTTTATTTATTTTATTTTACTTCACAGTATTATATAAAATTAAGGCGATTAAAGTATTCAACCAATACGTGTAAAATACCATAGTATTGTACACAAAACACCATTAATAACAAAAGAATCAAACTTAACAATAGCATTATAACAGGTATATGGAACGTTATCGAGCCATATTTGTTCCCACAATCCATAGAATCTCGCCGTACATTCTCCAAGAACTCGTTTCCTCCCTTAATCTTTTGTACACAATAAGAACAGCAACAAGCAATCTCGAGCGTGCACATTGTACCCACTACTTATTGTTGGCATCAAAACACGACCTATAGAGCCCATTGCGGCGCTTTCCATCGGCTCCTACATTGCCGACCCAATGAGCTACAACACCGAATATTAAAAACTAGACGTGGCTGCTACAATATATAGTTAAGCTAGCTGACCTGCCCCGGCTTCACTAGTGGTGCAAATCCCTACGTCATCAGGTACCCCAATAGGTAACCTTTAGATCGTCAAACGACATCTAAATATGTAAAAAAAAATCAGGTCTGCCAGTTACGATCCTGCCGGGTCATGGAATTAATTGAAATTTTTTGACGTATTTTTTTTGTTAAAATGTACCCCAATGAAAGTTCTGACAACAGTTAACCATTGATTAATTATGTAAAAAAAATAGTCTGCCATTGCGCCGGGAGTACCTGGCAGACCCCTAAGAATGTGCCCTTCACACTCTTTACCTACCTCAGCGAATACCCCAATGAAACCTACGCCCAATAATAGCCAAGATTAGATTAAAAGGTCTGCCAGGTCTAAACTTGGTGAAACATAGTATTCAAGGCATTTGAAGTTGGTGGAGGTGGTTTATTTCCATGACCCGGCAGGATCGGATCTGGCAGACCTGTTTTTTTACATGTTTAAGTGTCGGTTAACGATCTAAAGATAGACTATTGGGGTACCCGATGACGTAGGTATTTTTGCAGTGGGCTCTCGCACCATACGGTGAATTCTTTTTACGCCCTTATAAATAGCTTATAAGAGGGAAGCAGAAATGTAAAACCTAGGGGAAAAGGATGAATGAATGGACCAATGAAAGGAGGCAGGCGTTGCTTGCTTCCCCACCAATAGGTGGTATTGTGATATTGTGTTTTAGTTTACATTTCTTTCTAGGATTATTTATGACGAATAATTTAAAGTACTTTAATATTCTTTGATAGTGTCCTTCTCCATAGCTTATAATTTTTAAGTGATGTGTACCTATTTTGTTGTTGAAATGGTGTTTAATAAAGAATATTTATTTATTTATTGCCGAAATAAACAATTTTAGTTTTATGAATAATAGTAACTCTATAAACTTATAATGACCTTGGGAGTCTGGATAGCACCTGAAAAGTGGTTGGTGTAACGCATTTCGTGGAGAAAAGTTTTGTTAAATGGCAACAAACTATAAGAAACGTTGAGACAGACTGAGAAGGTAAAGAGGGACAGAGAAAGTAAGAGGTGTGATTTTTCCTACAAATTTTTTAATAAATTCTATTTGGTCCAATTTATATTAATTCTTTGTACATATTTCCATCTGATTATTTTCGTAACATTTTAAGCCCCTCCTTTGCATCCAGTGAGCTGACATCTCTGGTCGGTCGGACAAATGCTAAATGATCTTACTTGAGCCGCCGTTGTGACTAAAACTGAGAGATACCTGGCGGTTTGTCTAGGCAATTGAAGCTTGTATTTGGTGAAAATGAAACAGTATGCCTACTGTAATATTGAAAGGTACTGATGATACTGACTGATGACTTATGGAACTGAGACATGGTCTCTTATTACTGTTGGCCTCATTAGTAAACTCAAAGTCGCACAACGAGCAATGGAAAAAACTATGCTCGGTGTTTCCCTGCGAGATAAACTTCGGAATGAAGAGATCCGCAGGAGAACTAAAGTGACCGATATAGCTCTTAGAATTAGCAAGTTGAAATGGCAAATGGACAGGCCACATCGCTCGTAGAACTGACAACCGATGGGGAAGAAAAGTTCTCGAGTGGCGACCACGAACCGGAAGAGGCTGGCTCCCCACTCGGTGGACCGACGATCTGGTGAAAGTCGTGGGGAGCCGATGGATGCAGGAGGCGAGCAGCCGCTCAAAGTGGCGCTCTTTGAGGTTGGCCTATGTTCAGCAGTGGACGTCTTCAGGCTGTTGATGATGACTGAGGCTGGAGAATAAATATGGACGGCGCACTCAAAACATAAATAAGTGGCCATTACGTAAAAGGGATACACGTTACGTTAAGATACATTAAGGTGCATCATAAAATCATAAAAACTAACACTGCATCTCACTCGGATAATGTGTATTGCTATTTCTTTTTTCACACGGCATATTTAAGTAGATAGCAATGATATGTATGATAGCTTCTGTGGTGTGGTGGTTGAGCAAGTCGCCGCATAACCCGGAAGCAGCGAGTTCGATTCCTAGCTGCGACATGACAAGTATTTGTGCACAGAAACAAGAACGCAAATACTTGTTCTGTGTCTGTGTGTTGTGGGACCATGGCCCTCGTAGTTCCTGGGTCCCTAGATACAGGGAATCGTAGTTAGGGTCCAGGATCTATGAATGTGATCGTTGGGCGTTATTTATTTTATTAACTTTGGAAAAGCCTCAGTGAACTAACTTCCCTTTTCTTTTTCATATCAAGAGAAGCCAAAAAATCATATTCATAAACACCTGCCCTCATAATTTTTGTAAAAAAGAGCAAGCATGTACCTATAGGTATACCATCTTGACGAATACGCAGTATTGACCAGTACCTAATCTCGTACACCACGACGTCATCACCATCATCATTAACAGCCTGAAGACGTCCACTGCTGAACATAGGCCTCCCCCAGAGCACGCCACCTTGAGCGGCTGCTCGCCTCCTGCATCCATCGGCTCCCCGCGGCTTTCACCAGGTCGTCGGTCCACCGAGTGGGGGGCCGGCCCACGCTGCGTCTTCCGGTTCGTGGTCGCCACTCGAGAACCTTTCTTCCCCATCGGTTGTCAGTTCTACGAGCGATGTGGCCTGCCCATTGCCACTTCAACTTACTAACTCTAAGAGCTATATCGGTCACTTTAGTTCTCCTGCGGATCTCCTCGTTCCGGAGCTTATCTCGCAGGGAAACACCGAGCATAGCTCGCTCCATAGCTCGCTGCGCGACTTTGAGCTTACTAATGAGGCCAACAGTAAGAGACCATGTCTCAGTTCCATAAGTCATCACTGGCAACACACACTGATTGAAAACTTTCGTTTTCAGGCTCTGCGGTATTTTGGACGAAAAGATAGGACGAAGCTTCCCGAACGCTGCCCAGCCGAGTTGGATTCTTCGCGCCACCTCTTTGTCGAAGTTGGACCTACCTAATTGGACAATCTGTCCTAGGTAGACATACTTGTCGACAACTTCGAGAGTATCGTTCCCAACAATTACCGGTATAGGTGGAACATGAGCATTAGACATGATCTTTGTCTTGTCCATATTCATCTTAAGACCAACCTGCTGGGAGACTCTACTGAGGTCGTTGAGCATGGTGCTAAGGTCCTCGAGCGATTCCGCCATTATGACTATATCATCGGCAAAACGAAGGTTAGTGATGTACTCGCCATTTATGTTGATGCCAGATCTTTTCCACTCCAAGAGCTTGAAAACATCCTCCAATGCGTTTGTGAACAGTTTCGGAGAAATAACGTCTCCCTGTCTCACGCCTCTTTGCAATGGAATTTGTTCCGTACTCTGGTCCTGTAGTCGGACTGACATAGTGGCCTTACTGTACAAACACTTCAAAACTTCGATATACCTATAGTCAATTTGGCATCGCTGCAAGGACTGCAGCACCGCCCAAGTCTCGATTGAATCGAAGGCTTTCTCATAGTCCACAAACGCTAGGCATAACGGCCGATTATACTCTTCGGTCTTCTGTATAATCTGGCGCAGCGTATGGATGTGGTCTATGGTGCTAAAGCCTTTTCGGAAACCGGCTTGTTCGGGAGGCTGGAATTCATCAAACCTGCGTGCGAGACGATTCGTAATGACTCTCGAAAACAGCTTATACACATGACTCAAGAGCGAGATGGGCCTATAGTTCTTCAATAAGGTGTTATCGCCTTTTTTGAAGAAGAGCACCACCACGCTCTTGTGCCATGCCTCTGGCGTTGTACCTTCAAGGATGACAGAATTAAATAACTTCTGGAGGACTAAAAGTACCGGTCTACCACCCGCTCTCAGAAGTTCAGTCGTAATTCCATCTTCACCTGGTGCCTTGTTGTTTTTAAGCTGTTTGAGGGCCATTCTAATCTCGTACAGGCTGACGTCCGGGATATCTTCGGTATAGTGTCGGACTAACTTGGCTCTGATGTCCTGAGCTGTGTTAGTAGCGGGCTTACGTGTCGAGGTGTATAACTGTCCATAGAAGTTCTCGATCTCTCTCAGAATCTCAGGCTTGGATGAAATGATGCTACCATTTTCGGTCTTCAGTTTTGTCATTTGGTGTTGCCCAATAGACGAATCCTTTGCGAACACTTTAGAGCCTTGGTTCCGCTCAATTGCGGCCTCAATACGTGAAGTACTAAGAGCACGCAAGTCGTGTCGCAAGGAACTCCAGATTCGTCTATTGAGTTCACCGTAGGCTGACATATCAACTGAAGACTGCAGCTTCATTTCGCTCCGGTCGGCCATTAGCTCAAGAGTTTTTTCTGAGAGCTTTTGAGTCTTCTTTCGGCGTTGGGTCTTAAAGAATTTCGATCCAACAGCTTGGACAGTTTCCACCAACCCGTCGTTTAGCTCGTCCACTGTGTTACAGTCGGCTAGGCACTGGAAGCGATTTTGGAGTTCCAGCTGAAAGCCTTCGGGGTTTTGGATTTGGACAGGATTTGGACGGAGCGTAGACTTCACCAGACGTGACCTTTCGAGCTTAACATTGATATTCAATGTGCCTCTAACAATACGGTGATCGCTACCGGTTTTCACCTTGCTGATCACAGAGACATCATCGAATATGTGCTTCTTGGTCGTCATGATGAAGTCTATCTCATTTTTAGTGGAACCGTCGGGACTTATCCACGTCCACTTCCTGGATGGCCGCTTCTCGTAGAAGGAGTTCATCATAAAGAGTTCCTCCTTCTCCATGAAGTCAGCCAGCCTCTGTCCTCGAGGGTTCCGCTGCCCGTATCCAAATGGCCCCACTCTCAGCTCATCGCTATTTCTTGTGCCCAACTTCGCATTGAAGTCTCCCATCACAACGGTGAAGTATGTTTCGGAAGTATGCATGGCTTCGGATATGTCCTCATACATAGCTTCTACTTCATCGTCTGAGTGTGCCGACGTCGGCGCGTATACCTGTATAACCTTCAACGAATACCGTTTGGTTATTCGGAGTACCAGGTACGCTACCCTGGCCGACACACTGTCGACTTTGACCACGTTGTTGACGAGAGACTTGCGGACGAGAAACCCGACACCTCCTTGGGAGAGTTGGTCTCCCTCCCGGTAGAAGAATAAGTTACCGGAATTTAGGATTATCGTGTCCTGTCCCTGTCTTCGGACTTCAGACAATCCCATTACATCCCAGCGTAACTTACCCATCTCCGCCTCTAGCTCGACCATCCTTTCGTCAGCCTTCAGTGTGCGCACGTTATGTGTTGCCAGGGCCAGGGGTCGTCGTTGGGGTTGGTAGCCGGGCGTCTGCCGGGGCATTAGGGGGGGGGGGGGGGTTTGCCATAATCACCACGCTTGGCAGGCGGCTTGGTGATCGCAGTAGGTGAAGATTGATTGCCACCAAGACCGAGGGGAACGCTGCGACCCATTCCCTGGATATTCCCTTAGCCGCCTTCTACGGCACCCACGGGAAGAGATGGGGTGGTCCTATTCGTAACCGGGACCACACGGCATATAAGATACATTAAGGTGCATCATAAAATCATAAAAACTAACACTGCATCTCACTCGGATAATGTGTATTGCTATTTCTTTTTTCACACGGCATATTTAAGTAGATAGCAATGATATGTATGATAGCTTCTGTGGTGTGGTGGTTGAGCAAGTCGCCGCATAACCCGGAAGCAGCGAGTTCGATTCCTAGCTGCGACATGACAAGTATTTGTGCACAGAAACAAGAACGCAAATACTTGTTCTGTGTCTGTGTGTTGTGGGACCATGGCCCTCGTAGTTCCTGGGTCCCTAGATACAGGGAATCGTAGTTAGGGTCCAGGATCTATGAATGTGATCGTTGGGCGTTATTTATTTTATTAACTTTGGAAAAGCCTCAGTGAACTAACTTCCCTTTTCTTTTTCATATCAAGAGAAGCCAAAAAATCATATTCATAAACACCTGCCCTCATAATTTTTGTAAAAAAGAGCAAGCATGTACCTATAGGTATACCATCTTGACGAATACGCAGTATTGACCAGTACCTAATCTCGTACACCACGACGTCATCACTTTCCATAATATATATATATATATATATATATATATGTATAATGGGAGAGCGTGCGTATAAAATCAAAACTAAAAAGAAAAAAGGTAAAAAAAGTACACGAAAGTAAAAAACTAAAAAATGTAAAAAAGTAAAAAAAATTAAAATAAAGTAAAGTAGTTATAAAAAGTGAAAAGTCTTTGCTACTAAAATATTTGATCGTACTACCTATTTGTTCCGCAAAACGAAAATTGAAATAAAGAATCAACTGACGACATGTTGATATCCGGTTAATTTGGCCGCATCTAACTACCTACCTCTTTTTATTCATTTCAATTTCCTATTCCATATAAAGCTTTTTGGAATATTTTCTTTCAACAAAAATAAAAGCTCGCAGTAAAGATAACCAGCAAGTGAGTAAATAAATAAATAACGCCCAACGATCACATACATAGATCCTGGACCCTAACTAGAACGCCCTGTATCTAGGGACCCAGGAACTACGAGGACCATGCTCCCACAACACCCAGACACAGAACAAGTATTTTCGTTTTTTTTCCTGAGCACAAATACTTGTCCTGTCGCGGGAATCCAACCCGCCGCCTCCGGGTTATGAGTCGACCTACTCAACCACCACACCGCGGAGGCTGTCAAATGTGTGTGTAGTAAGTGAATCAACTAAATATCATGTAGTTAGGTACCTATATATAAAAACGAAATGCTACTCACTGATTAATCACGAAAACTGGAAAAGTTCATGTTGCATACCAAACTAAAATTTAAATTCTTCTTAGGTAATATCTTTTTGGAATATACTAATGGGTTTTGGGAAAGGATTGGGGAAAGTTTAGATGAAGAGACACGCGTATGCAATGAAACTGGAGAGCGTGCCTATAGTTGTTTTCAGTCAAATTGACTGACTGGCCTGTTAGCTCAGTTAGTAGTACCTCTGCCTTCTGAACTATATTGGGGGTTGTGGGTTCGATTCCCATTCAGGGCATACATTTGTGTGATGAACATGGGTGTTTGTTTTGTGTCTGGGTGTTATAATTGTATTCTATGTAGGTATGTTACAAACAAAAAAAGTATTTTTATCAGTTATCTGGTTCCCATAGTACAAGCTATGCTTAGTTTGGGGCTAGATGGCGCTGTGTAGAATGTAAAAAAAATAAGAGGGTGCAAAATAAAAAAATGCAAAGAATGCAATAATGTTTCCGCACTAAGCGTTTTGCTGAGTCATTCATAGTCTGAACAGCCAAGGAATGGAACGCTTTTCCAGCAACAGTGTTTCCTCCTGGGTATAACCTGGGTCTTTTGAAGTCAAAAGTGAATGGGCATCATCATAGGCAAACGTGCTCCAACTTAGGCAAACCATCAGGTGAGCTGTTGTCAAACGTATGCCCGTTTTAGCATTAAAAAAAAACAAAATCATAAAGAAAACTTGGCAGGTACTGTTTTCCGACCCAATTCAAAATATGAGCTGTTTAGCTTTTATTTTATCCCTTGTTTTTGAGGCTCAAGACTAAAACCAAGACTCCGTCCCACCTCTACCCAACATTCAGCTTGCTAATGTTTTCACTGCATGCGGTTACTTCACGCTGCGGGGAGCTCGCTTGTGGTTTTCTTTAACGTTGCAATGTTTCCTAGGAAAATTACAACCTCATTTTGGCAATATCCACAGGCAAAGTAAAAGCCATAAGTTTTACGAAAAGTCAAACCCGTCTTTAATAAATCTACGAGAGTCAGGCGCACAGTTCTCATTCATTCAAATTTTCTTGCGTGTTTTGCCAATAATAGCTTAATTACTAAACGTGATTACATTAAAACTAATTTTGTGTTTTTGCTCAATATGTTTGTCTCACTTTAATACTAAAGAGAAAATGAAACTAAAAAGGTAGTTCTAATTTTCACCACACGCACGTGGCGCCATTTGCATTGTAAAAAATGCGGGCCATTTTAGCCATACATATTGTACTGTTTTCTCGCAAATGTGTTGAAAAACGTTGTATGATACACGCGCGGAAATTGGTTTCTACAAACTCGTGACTATGGTAAGCCCTCGACTTCGTCTCGGGCATACATTTGTCTACTCGTTTGTTAAAAACCAACTTACCACCCTAATATCATAATAGTTATTTATATTAGGGCGGTAAGTTGGTTTTTACAAACGAGTAGTGCAGTGTCAGAGTTTGCTGAGATAGATTAGAAGACTAAAGCGAAGGAAGGCAAGCTCCCTCCTTTCGTCTCTGTTCTGTGGTTATTTTTTTAAAGACACAATAAGGGCTCTTCTAAAACGCCACTTTGGACGCTTATCTTAGCTCATTTGCCATAACCACCACGCTTGGCAGGCGGCTTGTTGATCGCAGAAGATTTTAATGTACTGAGGAGAATGCTGCTGCTCATTCCCTGGATATTCCCTTTACCTGACTTCCCTTTAATTGGTTGAAGTATACATTTTTTTCGTATGATCATATCTGGTGGTAATTTAAACATAAGCCAACTTTTATCTCAGACTGTAGGTACATCTATTTTTTTAAGGTTGTATAACAAAAAATTGTAGTGGAGCATTTTTGACATACTCGTTTCAACGTTTTTTTTTATTGTCATTGTTTTATTAAGGTGTTAGATGGGTTTACTCAGGGGAAAATAAGGCCCCAAAATTAGATATACCTACAATAAAACACTAAGCAATGATAAAAGTGGTTTGAAGAGATAAAATTCTTTTGTAGGATTTAAAAATAAAAGTATGTTTCGAGAGTAAAAGCGTTTTCTTAACTCAGACTATTTCAATAAAAGACTAAATATTATCTCATCACTAATGGATTGGAGTTTAAACTTGTAAAGTTTTTGCTACATCTCAGTTACTATTTTTTTTAGTAGCTGGGTGTGCCAATCTCAAAAATATCGATATTTTAATCTAGAATAAAAGTTATAAAGGCTTTGATCATTTGTCTGACCGCAATCAGGTCAAAATTGAAATCAAAACACAGTACCTACGTGATATCAGTAGCTAGCGTGCTTTGGAGGGCACGTTAAGCCGTCGGTCCAGGCTGTTGTCATACAACAATAGTCGATAAGCCCAGTCAGAAGCCTTTGGGCGGCCTATTAACTCTGACACCTAGGCCTTACCACTTGCCTACACGAGAAGAAGAAGTATCTGTTTAAGAAACTTAAATGCATTTAGGTCTGTCCACTAACAACTTTAACTGTTCGGTCATCATCATCAACAGCCTGAAGACGTCCACTGCTGAACATAGGCCTCCACCAGAAAGCGCCACTTTCAGCGGCTGCTCGCTTCCTGCATCCCTCGGCTTCCCGCGGTTTTTACCAGATCGTCGGCCTACCTAGTCGGCCAAGCCTACGCTGCGGCTTCCGGTTCGTGGTCGCCACTCGAGAACCTTACTTTCCCATCGGTTGTCAGTTCTACAAGCGATGTGGCCTGCCCGTTGCAATTTCAACTTGCTAATTGCTGTTTTTTCTAGTATACTATAGCTCAAGTACCACCCCTGCTCTCCCAAATGACGTTCCCGGAAGGTAATCGTGATCAGGACCATTACATTCTACTGGAGCGGGCTTGAGCTGATTTATGGGTAACAAATGAAGGTCAACCAGTTATTTCCAAAGCAATTCTTTACCACATCACTAAAATAACCGCTTGGATTGCTAATGGTCCTCTGTTGATATGTATACCAACATTTACTACACAGCATCTACATCTGTCTGCACGTTGCACAACTCTTCATCAAAGTTGCGGTTTCTCTCAAAGCTGTTGCGCGCTTGCTAAGGCTATAAGATTGAGTTGAGATCGAGCTACAGCTGTTTCTTATCGTTAAAAATAACTTAATCTTTAATACAAAATGATTCGGAAATATCTTGTGACCAAACAGTAAATCAGAACCACACAGACCACACATAACTAAGTTTTTTATTTCCATCCGTAAAATTCTTCGCATTCGTTGAAAACCCGCTTAGAATCAAAATGTCAGTATACAAAAATAGAACATACCTACGCGTATGTTATGAACTCATAGAAAATAACTGGCCAAGTGCGAGTCGGACTCGGGTACCAAGGGTGCCGTACCATTGTCTATCCCTGCCATCTAGTGTTGAGTAGCAGTACTATTTAAACAGTAATGGTAAACAAGCACAAACATCTCGTTTGTTGTATGGGAGCCCCCTTAAATATTTATTTTATTCTATTTTTTAGTATTTGTTGTAACAGCGGCAACAGAAATACATCATCTGTGAAAATTTCAGCTGTCTAACTATCGCAGTTCATGAGATACAGCCTGGTGACAGACGGACAGACAGACAGCGGAGCCTTAGTAATAGGGAGCCGTTTTATTCTTTAGATATAGAACCTAAAAATACTAAAAAGCTGAACATGATTGTCAAAGTACCAGGGGCGCAGTATTAATGAGGAGTTAAATAATCAAAAAATATAATGTCCACCTGCCAGAACCAAAACGATTGTTCATCGTTCAAAAGCGATGCTGTTATAGCTTTCATGGAGTAAACATCATTAAACATGAAATTGGACAGATGGGGTATGGCATTTCATTCCGCAGTCTGCATTTTGATCCAGGCTGTGAATGTACTCGCTAAATACCTTCCTCAGGTATAAAATTTGGTACATTTCAACCGTTCTATAAAAGGGTACGCGGAAGTAAGAGGCAAATTAGATTCCTTTTGCTCGATTTCATTTAAATGTCACAAAGAGCTTCTGAAATTGATCAAATCAAGCTGACAGAGACACAACAAAATTCATCAGTTTTCAATGTTTTACTTTAGTTTTCCCATTTTAGGGTTCCGTACCCAAAGGGTAAAACGGACCCTATTATTAAGGCTCCGCTGTCTGTCTGTCTGTCTGTCTGTCTGTCTGCCTGTCAGTCTGTTACCAGGCATGTATCTCATGAACCATGATAGTTCGACAGTTGAAATTTTCACAGATGATGTATTTCTGTTGCCGCTATAACAAAAAATAGCTCGCACCCCAGGAGTGCCCTTGAGCTCATTGCCTCCCTTTTTTGACGGGTGGGAGCCCTCCCGCCCGGTGACGCTGTAAAAGTCGGTAGAGACCAACAGAATCAGTCCGTTCAAAAAGAAAGCTTGTGTTATCTTTCAAATCTCTCTTTCACAACAAATTGTGACGCCATGCTTACACCATGCTTGACATGCAGGCTAGACTTGTTTCCCTCAATATTAAGTATTTGAATGTATAGGTACGTAGCCTATGAATTCAAATACTCAATATTAACTTATGAAGTTACTTAAGAATCGTTAAGGCGTTACGAAGATTATCTAATTTGGGGAATCCCAATAAGTGACTGAGTTAAGGCGCCGCCTAAAAACGTCTTTTGTAAGCCGGAAGGTTTGTTCGAACGCTTCACTGAATTCCAAGATCTTGGTAATCCCGTTACTTATTTTACCGTTTTATTCAATTTTTGGAAGTATAAAAGTATAATCAGGGATATGAGCGGATTGTAACAGCTGCAGTTAATAATTCTTTGTGAAAAACTGAAAACAAAGTTTACGAGTCTGCCACGCGCTTTGATGAATGATTAATTACGATAACAGCTTTGTTACTTTTTCAAAGATAAATAATTAAGAATTTGTTGCTACATTTATATACTCTGCCTTTTAGACCGTACCACACAGTTCGTTACCTTTTTTATCACTATTATGATCATAATCACCATTACCATCATCATCATCATCATCATCATCACCATTACCCCCATCATCATTATAATCATGATCATTATTGTCATCATCATCAGACTGTGGTCTTCGCTTCTGGCATCTTATCTCCATTGCTCGATAGTACGAAAATTCCTAAGCGTGTTTTTACCTTAAAACACAAGTGCTTTGTAACAGTAGGTATCCTCGCTCGTGGAGTTGGTTCCAATAAAAAAGGGAATAATACCCATTTATTTGCTAAAACAATACTTGTTTCTTCAGATACAATAGCTTGCAGCCCCGGGCCGGAAACAGGACAGATATTACTGTCTGAAATTGCATTAGACATGTCCCCCGCATTACGTATTCAAAGATGTCCCTGTGTGCCTAGTGTTAGAGTGATGTCGATAAAAATATCGATAGTGCATTTGTCGCTTTCTTTTTAAAGTCGGAAATAGATTAAAACTTAGCGGCTATAGTGCATCCTACGTGCGTTGTTTTTAAAGCTATGACGACAAACATATTCTTGCTTGAGTGTTGTAGCCGCTGTGTAATGCTCTTACACTATAATGTAAAGCTTTTTAAAGGCATTTGACATGGTACATTTATATGATTGAATGAATTTTTTATCTATGAGTAACGTCAGGAACTTTGATTATAGTTTATCTTTAATTACTTACTTAATTGGCTTTGCAGGTATTAAGTCGCTGGTCGCTGATCAACAATATAAAAATACTTTGAAAAAAATGTTATTCCTCTTTTTGGCTGTAATGTTATGTAAAATTTAGTTTTTTTGTGTTTACTAAGAGCTGTGGAATAAATAAATAAAGAAAATAAAATATATAAAATGATAACAGAAAGAGCTACGTGATCAGTTGTGGTTAAAAACACAACTGTAAAGTACAGGCGCTGGTTCTCGAGGAAAAAGAAGAAAACGATGGGATTTTGGAAACTCGAAGGTGTTTTGAAGACACGTTTATGTGGGTAGGTACGTAGCCGCGTACCGAGCGGCGTTAGCTTCGCGACTGGAGGACCGCCCCGGTAGCTATCTTTGTGTGCGTCACTCACGCACACATACAGCCTACATATACGTGCCTTCGCCGCTGCCTGCATTATTTATTTTAAGTAAGTACAATTTTGGATTTTACGTAATATTATTTGGCATATATATTTTAATTCTTTGTTTTCTTTGTTTCAGGTGCAGAGCTTCGCGTCGTCTACAACAACTACTCTAATTACTTTCAATTTTAATAGTGACTTCAAAATAGATGTAATTTTTTTGTATCTTCTTATCGAAATCGATACTGTGTTATAGTCACACATCACTATTAGGTGCATTGTCCCTTGTGTGCTAATGTGAGAAGTACGATGCAGCTGTTTACCAACAACGTGGAGTTAAGTGCTTTTTAATAGCGTTTAAGTGAAATCAAACATTGAAAGTTTTTATAATTTGATATTTTAGTACTTATTGCTTTTTGCAACATTCTTAACATGGCTTGAAGTTAAATATCTATAAAGGTTAACGAGGTGGAAATATGCCAAGTCGGTAACAGCAGTTTGGCAACATTGTTTTCTGTACAAAGGCTTTTATGCCCAGAAGAGATGGACGGAAATTTTAATATGGCGGCAAGGAAATCTTTGATCTAGTACATACTTTTTGTTTTAACTTGATAAGATTTAAGTATAAGCACACTTTAAGGGTGCTACTGCCCATTTTAAACTGCTAATCCGGTTTGGCTTAAATTTTCCACACACTGAGATAAATCAATAAATGTTTGTAGACATTTCACACAGCGCCATCTAGTCCCAAACTAAGCATGCTTGTACTATGGGAACCAGATAACTGATACAATACTTAGATACTTTTTTGTTTGTAAATACATACATAAATACAATATAACACCCAGACATAGAACAAACACATATGTTCATCACACAAATGTTTATCCTGTTGTCGCCTGGCAACTCCAGCTTCATTTTTTGATGTAGAAAACTGACGACGCTAGCGCCTCCTCAATACAGACGCGAGTTTTAAGTATACGTTAAGTTGGTTTGTTAATTCGTGTTTTTGAACGTACTTTTGAAGTTTTGGTTTCTGAACGAATTAATTTAACCAATGAGAGGCCTGCTGGGCTGCCATTGGTGACCGAATTGGTGTCCGGTAAAAATGGCGGCTCAGGAGGAACGTTTGCTGGTTTTTTATTTTTATTCGGCAGTTGAGTTTGATTCGGCATTCGTGCAACATCGCTTAGTGTTGTTAGGATATTTTACCGCACAAGTTTATAGCATGTAGTATAGTTTCTACAGCTGTAGGGTTAGCACGGCTGGTAGACAAGACTGTCTTTCCCCTGTTTTATTCCAAGCAAGTATGAAGAAAGTGACGTAAATCGGGGAAAGACAATTTTGTCTACCGTCCATGCTAACCCAGCAGCAGTATCTTATTTATATTTAAAACGTGAGAAATATAGACTGTGATTTTTTTTTTTTTTTTTATTTATTTGGGTCATGCTGCATGTCCCGACTCCACAATTTTGATAAAATCAAAACAAATTTTAAATAAATTGGTTAGATTCTTTTTTTTATGCGATTGAATGACGTGACGAGCTAGTCGTTCACCTGATGTTAAGCGACACGGCCGCCCATAACAGTTGCAGTGTCACTTATCTTTAAAACAATAAAGTTTCACGTGACACTGCACTGCGCACGTCATCCTGAGACATCACAAATAAAATCTCATTTGCCCAGTAATTTCACTAGCTACAGTGCCCTTCAAACCGGAACACAGTAGTGCTTGCACACTACTGCTTGGCGGCAGAATAACTGGCAAAGCGGTGGTACCTACCTAGACGAAATTTGCAGAAAAGTCCTACCACCTAGTAAAAAGTTTGCAAAAGCGGGACAGTTTTGCCCTGGCTGCGGACAGCGGGACAGATATCTTGAAAGCGGGACTATCCCGCCCAAAGCGGGACGTATGGTCACGATAGACATGCATGCATTCAACATTTTTATACCACGTTTATCACTTGCCTATACAAGGAGAAGAAGATCAGGGTAACAGGTGGCCTTATCGCTTGTAGGTACCTACTTATTTGTGAATGATTTCTGACTCGAGACAACCCGACCCCGCCCGTTTCTCTACACATTCCATGCTCTAAAAGCTAACTTAGTTATCAATTCATGTCTTTAATTGACGCGAAATTAAATCTATTATAGATTGATGTAATTACTTGGCTTCTAAGTCCCCGAGCTGTTGTTCAACCAGCCTTGAACCGTTTAAGGTTGTAATTGATCGGGGAAGCACTATTTCCTCCTGAAAGCAATTACTTAGAGTCTCTCAAAATCGCTTGCGATTCTGATGTTAGATCTACTTACGTAAGTATTCATTTATAGAATGACCAGCCAAGTGCAAGTCGGACTCGCACACGAAGGGTTCCGTACCATTATCTATAAAAACGAGTCATAAAATCACGTTTGTTGTATGGGAGCGCCCTTAAATATATATTTTATGCTGGTTTTTAGTATTTTTTGTGATAGCAGCAACAGAAATATGTCATCTAAGAAAATTTCAACTGTCTAACTGTCACGGTTTATGAGGTACAGCCTGGTGACAGACGGACATACAGACAGACAGACGGACGGACAGCGGAACCTTAGTAATAGGGTCCGTTTTACCCTTTGTGTATGGGTGTAACCCTAAAAATGTAACGTAGTCTGCTTGTTTGATTGTGTAGTTTTCGAGGCAAAACTGACTTTAGAGCTTTTTTCAGTAAAAGCCATCTTTTTCAGGATGCAAACTTTAAATAAATGGTAAAATAAATAAAAATAATAAATGATCGGTGAAAAAGTTTTTTCGTATTTTGTACGAAGGAATTTGAAATCAAAAAGTAAAAATATTTACCTCACTAATTCCATTTTTCCCGAGTTTTATAATGACTGAAAATAACAAAACAGCCGTCGTTTTATTATTTTTTTCATTTAAACGTCGTGACATAATATGCGTTTCGTTTACGGACAGCTTATTACTACAGCAAAGACTTCTGCCTATTAGACAGTACATCTGTAACTGGCACTGTCGACCACAGCGAGTATGCCAGCCAGCTACCTTCGGTCATACGAAACTAGGCACTCTAAATATACCTACATATATTTATGTAATATATATAAATATACAAAATAAATGAATCAATATACACAAAAACAAAATGTGCTGCGGCTTGATCAGTAACTTTTAACCGACTTCATCTAGGTGGACCAGGTTTTAATTCAAACACGTGGCAGGACAGAGCGAGTCAAAGGAGCAGATTCCAATAAGGCAATCGGACCATGAATATTTGCCTGAAGGCTTCCACTCGTGTTGGTACCGGTGCCCCTGTTACATAGTAGTTAGTACGGTGCTATCTCTCCTAGTGACGATAGAAAATAGTCTCAATAACTTTTATTTATAAGTCAAGAGTTGACGTTTGCACAACATTACAATCTTCTTCTTCTCGTCGCGTAGGCAAGTGGTCAGCCCTGGTGTCAGAATTTTTATGCCGCCCAAAGGCGTTCTGACTTTGCTTAACGACTATTGTCTTACGACAACAGCCGGGACCGATGGATTGACGTGCCCTCCGAAGCACGAACATTACAATGGGGAATATCCGAATCGACCTCAATTTTACATTTTATGTTTGGAAAATATTCTTAGAAACTTAACTATTTTTGTTATATCCATTACCTATAGTTATTTTATTAAAAAAAATATTAAAATTTAGAAATTTCGCATGTGTGATGACGTCATATGATGGCGTTCAATAACTTTCGACCTTTGCGTGTAGGTATATAATAAAAAAAGTTACTCCATGTGTCAATTGCAATAATGTCACATTCGCATCATATCTTTTTTCTTTCGAGTTTTGTTGCACTTGTTTTGTTAATAGGCTCACGCATTTCTTCCATTTAGCTATGAATGACGTCATCATAAAGTCAGATGAAGGTCATGAAGGTTTTTTAATTAAAACCAGAAATACTAATAATCCGTAACTATTTTTGATTTTTTCAACCATGTTTCGGAGTAAAAGATCGTTCCATTTTTAAATTACACGAGAGATATGAATTTACTATCTAATTTATTTGGCCGCTAAACCACGACAGTGACAGACTAACTTTTGCCGGCCGCTGCTCACCAGTACAGCAATTTCGATTTATCTCGAAGAAGGTTTTCAAAATAATGCTCAAATTTCCAAGCATGTTTGAGAAAAAATAATTTACAATTATAGTTGTACTGCCATTCGTTCCCCCGACATTTCTTAAATTTACCCGTTCAAAAGGTGTGGATTTTATTCATGTATTTTCCTTGATGTGATAAAGCAATAAATAAAGCCACCCGGTCTATTCTTTTTAATGTCTTTGACCTAATTTTTAACAATTATGAAATAATGGCGACGGAAAAATTGGTAAAATTGCGAGATGCCAGGTGGTAGTCGACACCTCTCTTTATAATTAGATTTCCTGAGTCGACTGGACTCCAAGGCTTTCTTACTGGTAATTAATGAACTAATTAATTAATAATTATTCCTATAAATAAAAGCTTGTAATTTTAAGACTAGACATTTTGAAATTGTGGTCACGAACAGTAAATTGTGACCAATTCTTAATAAAATAATTTTATTATTTTATTTTATTTTTATTGTTTGTTTAAATGTGTGTATTGGACCATATTAGTTGTCTAAATAAATAAATATATTTGAAAATAATAAAATATATTTAATATCTTTGACATATTAGTTAATGTGTTTTATACCTATAGACTTCAGGAAGCGTGTTTACAGAAACAATTTATTTATTTATTGTTAAGTAGGTATCTTTGGTAGGCTCTAGTAGATAACTACCAACTAGTAGAGCCTACCAACCAAAGATACCATCAGTAAGTAGGCATCACGAGGTAGGTAACGTCAAAATAAGTTACAGATATTACATAGGCCATCGCGGCTATTATACAGTCCATAAGTGTTCTTTGTAGTAGGTAGTGTAGCTAGTTTAGTTTAGTTTTTATTATTGTAGTTAGCTTGAGTAATAAAGGCACCTTACCAGTTCAAAAAAAAAGTTACAGATATTAACGAAGAAATTACTACTCTAAGAGAACGAGGATGAAAATGCTACGTTTTTTCAGATTAGATATTGCTACCTACCAGCAGGGCTGAAGCATTTAGACTGTCTATAGGCCATCGCGGCTAGTATACGGTGCAAATGTTATTTGTAGTAGATAGTGTAGCTAGTTTACTAGTTTTTAGTATTGTAGTAGGTAATATTTAACATCACATGTTCGGTGATGAATAATTTCATAAGTTTTGTATACTCAAACAATTAATGAAACATTTCGAAAATATTACGTAATAATAATTGTAAGTAGGGACAGATACAGATATCCAATTTATTTGGGTTACTTTTCCTTTTTTTTTCAACTAGCAGTTTACATTCACTCTTCACAAAGGTTAACTGAACGAAAATGCTACTAAGCCAAAGTCCGACCTTGTATCTGCGGTCATCTCTGGGACGGTTCAGCTAAATACCAGCTTCAGGCCTTAGACTCAATTGAAAGGCGAGCAAAAAAGCTCATAGGTGACGATACAATGTCAAGGGTTAGGCTGCAGAGCTTAGAGCACCGTCTTGCCAGCCTATCAGTGTTCTACAGGTTACATTTCGGTGAGTGTGCTGCGGAGCTACACAATCTAATTCCACCATCTCCGTTTCACCATCGGATGACAAGACGTAGGTACCTACAGCTGATATTTCTGGTATGGTTGATCTTCCTTCGACTCGTACAAAGTGGTTTGACTCCGAGCAGCGAAGGAAGGGAACACTTTACCAGCGTCTTTGTTTCCCGATAAGTACAATCTGGAGCTCTTCATTCGCTAGTGAATATGTATCTTCTAGGCAAGCATGTACCATCATAGACCGCGGCGTCACTTTCAATCAGCTGAGACTGCAGTTAAATGCGGGCCTATTTAGTTATAAAAAAAGCAAGCAGTTATTTTTGTTCAGTAAAGTACTTTCTATCTATCTACCATAGGTACAACTTGTACCTACTTGTAGTACAAGACTTAATAACAAGAAGCAATGGATGAGTATTATTTGCACAGACTTATCCCGTCAAAGCCGCAGCGCAGTGAATCGTGACCAATATCCGGTACATACAAACTGATGTCCCATTAAGTCCTGTTTCCACAAGGGCGCTTACCTTCACGGCATTATGGGTGATTGGATGTGCTTTATCTTTATTTCACTAGAAGCGCCCCACCACTTCACCCATATAAATTTCCTTAAAGAAATTTGTAATTGTCCGAAAAAATATACTCGTCATCATCATCATCATCATCAGCCAAAAGACGTCCACTGCTGAACATAGGCCTCCCCCATAAAACTTTGTCTGAAAATAAACGATTATTATTATTATTATAAAACGCTACTTTGGACGCCTATTATAAGAGGGGATTTGCCATAGTCGCTAAGCCAAGTCAGAAATCTTCAGGCAGCTTAATATTTCAGACCCTAGGGCTGCTTGAAAGAAAAGATGGCATGTTCTAAGGAGCTTTTATCGCATAAATAAGATAATGCGATCTAAATGTAGGTATTACTACAATATAATCTACGTCCTTAAACTGAAAGATCCAAGTTCCGACCATCCTCTGCATCTCCGATAACAATACGTGTGACTCCCACGATTCGTCACCTGTCACGAAGTCAGGTAGGTTTCTAACTTTCTACATGGTTCCCACGTCAGGTATAATGAAACTAGTCGCTGCCCGCGTCGTCGCACGTTTCAGTTTATTGCGATCAAAACTATTTTTTGCTTTTTAGGGTTTAATATCCAAAGGGTAAGCCCGCTGTCTGTCTGTCTGTCTGTCCATCTGTCACCAGGCTGTATCTCATGAATCGTGATAGTAAGGCCGTTGAAATTTTCACAGAAAATGTATTTCTGTTGCCGCTATAACATAACAAACATAATAAAATAAATATTTAAGGGGGCTCCCATACAACAAACGTGATTTTTTGCTCGTTTTTATAGACAATGGTACGGAACCCTCCGTGCGCGAGTCTGACTCGCACTTGGCCGGTTTTTTTAATTAATGATATCAGTACTAAATGGTTTTATAAGCTGTAGAGCTCGCGACTCTATCTTTCCGTATAGCTTAAATAATAGCTCCGCCACTTTAAAAGATTTCCAGAACATATATTTTTATAATTATCGAACTTGCTCACAAAGTTTCACAAAAGTCGGTTGAGATATGCGACTTGTAGACGAGAAGTTAGAGCCGGGCATCCGCCGGACAGTTCGTATGAAATCATTTTTGCACAAGCTAAAACAAAAAAATAAAAACAAGCAACGTCACAATAAGAATTGTTAGGAGTATTCACGGTAAAAGTCATTATTTTGATGCAGACCTTTTTTTTTTTTTTTTTTCTTATAGTTTGGCTCCACACATAGTGTATTTAGCCAGTGTCAAGTATTGTAGTTTTTTGTCGTATTATGAAATACTTCATGTAAAGTCAAGTCTTAGTCACAGTCAGTCAGGGTAGTCATAGTCCAGTCTAAGTCAGGTAGTCATAATCCAGTCTAAATCATGCCCTAGTAAAGTAGTGGCAACTTTACTAGAGGCTTCTGTGGAATTTTGGAAGCAACACGAAAAACCACGTTTCACTACATTATATCACTTGCCCACACTTATACTCATAATTCAGCACTTAATGCGTAAAATGCCACTAATTTTAAACATTAACACCAGAAAAAGCATAAGTTTTGTGAAATAATACAATGCAACGACGTGAACTTTTTCACGTTCCCGCCAAAACTCGATGCAGACCTTATTAATATCGTCATTTACTGTCACCTTCCAACTTGATTAGCATTATTTAGGTGCTATTACCTTTTTTTGTTTTTTCGTTGTTGTCCGATATGTTAGCGTTATGGTGGTTCGTGCACGGAAGGCACAGAGGGCGCTGCAAGATAAGGTGGACGGAGCAAGACATTGACAGTCTATGGCGAACACACTACGATGAAAAACGAAAAAAAACAATAGGAAGCAACCGGGTTGTATACTCTTCGGAAGCAACGACGCAGGAGAAAAAGGATTAATTATGTTGGGAATATAAAACTATTAATACTACTGGTGAACAGAAGATAGAAGTTAAAGAAACCGTGGAAGAATCTATTAAATTAATGAATGAAGTAGACGAATAAAGGAGTTAAGATATTAAAGACGTGTTCTGATGTACGCCAACAGATATAGCTCTTAGAATTGGCAAGTTGAAATGGCAATGGGCAGGCCAAATCGTAGAACTGACAACCGATGGGGAAGAAAGGTTCTCGAGTGGCGACCACGAACCGACCCCCCACTCGGTGGACCGACGATCTGGTGAAAGCCGTGGGGAGCCGGTGGATGCAGGAGGCGAGCAGCCGCTCATCAAAGTGGCGCTCTCTGGGGGAGGCCTTCGTTCAGGAGTGACGTCTTCAAGCCGTTTGTTGATGATGATGATGATGATGATGTAGCCGCAGGTGACCAGGGCAGTGCCTGGGATACAAAACTCCATGTAGTTATTAATACAAAGAACAGTTTATTCTGTTACACACAAAAGAGCCTTAGGAATAGGTACGGATACGTGAGCCGGCCTAGGTACTGTGTAGGTTGGATCGCCGTATAGGTACTATCCTGGTGGTTAGCTGCTCGCAATGCAGAATGAAGAAGCGCCTTCAATCGGCTGGCTGGACCCAGCGCGTCAAGCTCGTACGGTGAACCCTGGAATCATTTTCCGTTCCGTCGTGCTCTCAGCTTCGTAGTCTATTCGGTTCTGTCAGCTGTCAATCGATCGCGCGGCCCGTCGCCGCTGGACCGGCGAGTGATAAGCTGCGTGTGCGCCGTCGAGTGCCGAATACTAAAATCGATTCTTTTATAATCGTGGAAGCTATGTTGACAAATAATGAAAGTACATACTGTTATTTTATAGTTTACAAAATAACGCTACAATGATGACTTTTAACTAAGTATAGGCGTTCCCAGGCTATTTATCAACAAGGACAATGACGCAAGGTATTGTACTACACCTGCTTTACTGTGACAACCCACCCGATCGGTTTCATACAATATTCAGAACGCAATCGGGTTGTTTAATTGCGTATGTTTGTTTTACGAGTAGGCGGTAGGCCTATTATACCACTCGTGTTATTTGTGAAGAAATATTTTGATGAGCGGAGAGAGGGTAGCAAGTGATTTCTTTTTTATTATTTTAGCGCATGCCAAAAATTCAAACACTGTCTAGTGTTTGAATTTTTGCATTTCAAGCATTTATTTTTGCGCTTTACAATATTAACACCTTTTCGCTTAACAATCATTTTCCGTTACCATTACACACTATCATTATCATTATCATTACCATAATGTTAAGCGTCACGGCTGCCCATAACAGATTGCAGTATCACTCGGAACTCTAAATTAATATAGTTTTGCACGGCACTGCACTGCGCACGTCATCCTGAGACTTCACACAGTCTAGTAATAAGATTACTAGACTGAGTGATCAGATCACAAAGTCTCATTTGCCCAGTAATTTCACTAGCTACAACGCCCTTCAAACCGGAACACAGTAGTGCTTGCACACTACTGCTTTGCGGCAAAATAATTGATAGTAATTATAATAATATATTACGTATATCATAAGTATTTATTTTCATTCTTGTCACTCTTCTCTACTGTAGAAAACTTACCCTGGGTTATCTTTTTTCTGTGACATTTTGATAATCTTTTCAACAACACCCTCTGACCTTTTAGGGTAGTTTATTTATTTAGCTGTTTGTTGTAGCTGTGTATCGGCTACAAAATATAGCGTACTATACTTATTCTGTGTCATTGTTGTGTCTGAAAAAATTTGAAATAATAGAATTTGAGATTATTTTAGGAAAACCCTTGGCGTTGGCTTTGACACACAACTTTTGAGTTACATAATAAAAAGCTTTAATTTTATATAAATTTTAAATAAGCTTTATTCTAAGAACTTAAAGCTGGTATATAGGTACTTACTTTACTACGCCTTTATTGAATCAGCGAACAAGTAGCGAGCTACCAGTATCTAGGAAACCTTACCGCGCGCTGGTACCTTCTTGAATTATTTTTTTATAGGAAAAATATTTTTCTAATTTAACTCATCATCCTCTTTGCCTTTTTCCATTTGTTATTGGGGTCGGCTCCCAATCTAACCTGTAGCGGCAATACCAGAATTACACGGGCGACTGCCATCTGACCTCGCAACCTCTATGGGACCAGTAACAGGGATGGTCAGATTCTATCAGGCGTCTGACTACCCGTAACGATTGGCATTGATGATCTTCTGACAACCGGGACTGACGGCTTAACGTGCTCTCCGGGGCACGGAGCGGTGGCATCGCAAACTGCACATAACTTACTAGATAAGTCATTGGTGCAGGGCCGAGGATCGAACCTGGTGCTGTAAGATTGCGAAGAGCACATGCTACCGCTCGGCCACCTCAAATTTTTTTTCTTATTTAACTAGATTCCTAATTTAATAAATTTCGTCCTTTAATTTTCCACCCCTAAGTTTTCATTCCCAAGTCGCTACCCCAGCAATCTCCACATCAAAGCAGTTTCTCAAACAAGTAAATACACCGCACTATCATCCACCCTCGAGGTTTGCTCTGCAAAAACTGTTACCATTTAACATCATTAAAGCGGACAAAAACATGACCTCGGACTGGGTGTAGGGATACCATGATTTTGTACCGGACATTTTAAAGATAAATAGGTATAATAATGGCTGTAAACGTGTAGGTACAATTTTCGTTATAAAATAAATAAATAAATCTTTATTTCAGGTAACTTGAGAAAATATCTGAACTAAGCGTTTTTCTATGCACTTTATAGTGCGAACAGCCAAAGAGTGGAACCTCTTGCCGGCGTCCTTGTTTCCAGCTAACTATGATCTGGGTGTCTTCAAGTCGAAAGTGAACAGGTATCTTCTAGGCAAGCATGCACCATCGTAGACTGCGTCATGACTTTCCATCAGGTCAGACAGTGGCCAAATGCTTTGACTATCAACAATAAAAAAATGAAATGTTTTTGTAAGGCCCATATTTATGATTACCTTGCAGTCTAACATACACGTTAAATTATACAGTAAAATTACCTACTTAGTTTAAGGAGTTTAATTTCTATTTCGCTTCTCCCTATATTACTGAAGACTCCCACCCCGGCCGGAAATTGAGCAGTGTGTGCTTGTGCTCAGCTTGAGTTCGAAGTACGTACGACTTGAAATCCTTCAGCCTGCTTGACTCCAATCGGCTGAAGACCACGGTGACTGACACACCTATCCGCTTTTGACTTCTAGCCAATGAATTTACCTAATCTTAATATAATTATCTTGAAAATTAGATTCTTGTTTATCAATATACATAAGTTATACTTAAATATATTTTAACCCTACTTCCCCATTAATATTAAAAAAGTGAAACGTTGTCTTGGTGTGGCTTTTACGCAAAAAAGCCGTAAACAATTTGGTAGAAATTTTTCGCACGAACTGCTTACAATACAGGGATAGTAATATTTACCACAGGGCATATTTAATAGGTAAGTACTTAAATATTTGGTAAACATTCACATATTTAATCTATTTTCCTGGGCCACTGTAATATCAAAATGACAATTCTTATACTCAGTATCTTTCGACTCTTGAAAGACTTACTGTGAAAGCAGAGTAACTAAATTTTATTAAAATTTATATTATTATTTTTTATTTTTTTTTTATTTTTTTTTTAGTAGATTTATTAACGCTGTGGCTAAATTAATATTTAGCCACAGCGTTAATAATTTAGCCACAGCGTTAATAAATCTACTAAATTACAGTAAACGTTGTAAATTAAAAAATACTTGAAACTATAAAACTATATAAAATACTTTATAAAATCAGGAAACATACAATAAGAGTTAAGTCGATATTCATATTGAACTCTTTTTCGTTGATCAATTTATCGATATTATAAAAATATATAAATAATTTCAATATACAACACGTAATAATTTCAATAGACTTTCGTAGTTCATAAATCATGGTCACCCGAATTACAAGTGACATTATGAGCATTTGGCATGTCAAAGCGGGAATGGCCTGCCCTCAGGCAATTGAAGTTTCTAGGTTAATTCCTCAAATAGACCAGCAAGTACCTAGTTAAATTAGCTAAAGATGTGGGAGGGCAAGGGGCTTTTAGTTTTTGCGAAACCTTTGAATTTAATGAGATAAAGCTGTGGTTAAGAGTACTGAGTTTTCTAAGAAGCCACTGCTTTAAAAATTAAATTAGGTAAACCACTTCAGTTTTTTATCGTTAAGTACTTATAATTTATTTTCTTTGAACATTTTGCTCTCCGTGGTAACAAGGTCAAGGTTTGTTAGAAAACAAAAATTAAGACTATTTAAAATTGAAAATTTTAATTTTCATTTAGATTTACAAATACATCACAGAAGTATCTTAAACCTAAGTTTAGTACAATATTTCTATATAAATTACGTTGTAAAAATACTCCATAAAGCCTAAGCCTGCTGGGAGCGGGGCAGGGCCCAAACTACCGGTGGTTGGAGCTGCAGAGTAAGGAACCACCAGACAAAATGGGCCTGTCCACACATATTAAAAAAAAAAAAAAAATATTTGGTCAGAATCTTCGCTGTAAGGCCGTTTACCTATTACTAATTACAACTCCTTTGTAGACACCTATATACGCCTATACCTCTATGCCTGCACCAATATAATGTGTTTTCACAAACATGCTTGGAAAAAGCATAATTTTGACCACCTTCTTCGGAATAAACCGCAACTGCTGTACTGGCGAGCAGCGGCCGGCAAAAGTTGTATGAAAACCGATATCTGTCGTGGTTTAGCGGCCAAATAAATTACATAGTAAACTCATGTCTGTTGTGTAATTTAAAAATGGAATGATCTTCTACTCTGAAACATGGCAACCAAGGATGTAACATAACAAAGGTTTTATTTAAATTTCGAACTGGCTTGCAAGTTGCAAGCTGATTATTAAAAAAGAATTTTATCGTGAGAATAAATATTTTCTAATAAAAAGTTCTGCCTAGGTACTAATTAGTTTTAATTTCCGCGCATTATTTGAGAAAAGTACTATTGCAAGCCTTGGCCACAACTAGGCATTGATGAGTTTACGTATGTGTGCCTCGGCTTCGCCTCCGCCCACGTTTACACGTTCGTCCATCAATGCCTCTGTTGCTGGCCGCTGCAGTAATGTGCTATTTTTAAGCTAACTACTACAATAATAAAAACTAAACTAAACTAAACTAAACTAAACTAAACTAAACTAAACTAAACTTAACTAAAGTAAGCTAAACTAAACTAAACTAGCTACACTACCTACTACAAAGAACACTTATGGACTGTATAATAGCCGCGATGGCCTATAGACAGTCCAAGTGCTCCAGCCCACTACTGGTAGGTAGCGTACCTAGCATGCTGGCCGCATTGCCACGTTGAATTGCAATGCTGATGCGTTGGGCCAAATAAGTGCCAGCATTTTGGTCACGCGTCGCATCGACCACAGGCGCTCTGATAGACTTTGGAAAACGCGATGAGCTCCCAGTCCCCGGTTTTTGAGCTAATCATCCTAAATCCTACCGGAAAACAAAACTATGTTCCATTTACAACTCCACCGTTTCTCAACATGATCGCGTGTTGAGAAACGCCCCCTGAAATCAGTTTGACCCCGCTACACGTCGACACATTAAAATCGCGGCGAGGATTCGAACACACCGCGCCACGTATCGCACCATAAAGATAAAGCAAGAGGGGTGTGCACCGCTCGCAATTATTTATTTCGATGATGCGGTCGAAGGTAAGAGCGGTGGCGCGCATATATTTATAGTTAGTTTTGTGTGATTCGTGATCACCATGGAAAAAGAAGGAGAGGAATGCTAATACACCAAGAAAACAGCATAGATCAGAAATATGCCAAAAAACCGTTTTAAACCTAGATGGCACTGCAAAATGAGCGGGCTATACGACTAGCTACGGCGGGCTGGTCTGATCGCTGTTTTCTTGGTGTATTGGCATTCTTCTTCTCCTTGTTCCTCCTTGTGAACTACGCACGCCGCCGCCGTGGCTTGCATCGATTACATTACAGGCAGCGCAAGTGGTGCCTGTGTCATCATCATCATTAACAGCCTGAAGACGTCCACTGCTGAACATAGGCCTCCCCCAGAGCACGCCACCTTGAGCGGCTGCTCGCCTCCTGCATCCATCGGCTCCCCGCGGCTTTCACCAGGTCGTCGGTCCACCGAGTGGGGGGCCGGTCTACCCTGCGTCTGGTTCGTGTGCCTGTGTGTGTATCTTTACTCTCTAAATTCTCTACACTCTCATTTGTTTTTAATGCTATATAGGTAGAAACAAGCATGCAGCCCTCCTGATAGGAAGTGGTCATCGTAGCCTGTGGGTGGGCATGTGTGAAATGTGGAAAAGATCGCTTCTAGCGGTAAGATATTGTTTTGTTATTATTGAGTCTAATTTTGAAATTGAAAAATATTAGTTTCACAAAACATTTCACAATAAAGGTAGGTAGTATACAAAACAGTACTAGGACTATTTTTAAGGCAAAATCTACAAAATTCATTGTGGGTTGATATTTTTATTGAAACACACAGTTACTGATTACTCCCACACTATGCTCGAGGCCTGTCTCGTGTTACTTTTAATTTTTTACTTGTAATTATTTCTAATTTTTACCAACATCGACATCTTCAATTATTAGAGCAGTGCTTAGATAAGGTGATGCATAAGTTTAAGAGAGTTTTAAGTACAGCCATTATAGATTAAATCGAAAATTTATTTTACTTTCAAATTTCAAAATTAAAATGAAGTAACCTGTATGAAATAAATAAGATCATTTCATTTTTTTTTTAATTAACCCCAAACGTGAATAATCTCCTGCATCCACCGGCTCCCCGCGGCTTTCAGCAGATCGTCGGTCCACCGAGTGGGGGGCCGGCCTACGCTGCGTCTTCCGGTTCGTGGTCGCCACTCGAGAACCTTTCTTCCCCATCGGTTGTCAGTTCTACGAGCGATGTGGCCTGCCCATTGCCACTTCAACTTACTAACTTTAAGAGCTATATCGGTCACTCTAGTTCTCCTGCGGATCTCCTCGTTCCGGAGCTTATATCGCAGGGAAACACCGAGCATAGCTCGCTCCATAGCTCGCTGCGCGACATTGAGCTTACTAATGAGGCCAACAGTAAGAGACCATGTCTCAGTTCCATATGTCATCACTGGCAACACACACTGATTGAAAACTTTCGTTTTCAGGCTCTGCGGTATTTTGGACGAAAAGATAGAACGAAGCTTCCCGAACGCTGCCCAGCCGAGTTGGATTCTTCGTGCCACCTCTTTGTCGAAGTTGGACCTACCTAATTAGACAGTCTGTCCTAGGTAGACATATTTTTCAACAACTTCGAGAGTATCGTTCCCAACAATTACCGGTATAGGTGGAACATGAGCATTAGACATGATCAAACGTGAATAACTAGAAAAGAAGAAGTAAATTATTACAAGGGTTTAAATGTTACCTATGCTGTTGCTTATAGATTATGTGTTACTGCAATCAATTCTTGGCGTAATTACACCTTTACATTACAAATCTAAGCTCGTTACGCTCATAACTTAAGCCAAACTCATAAGTGCCGGAAAAAAGAGAACGGTAAATTTGAGGTCATAAATTACGTTTACATTCTTATCTTTCCGCGTATATTTGTTTACATCGTCTGAAAGTTCTGATTTACACACGAGGGAGTTTGAGAACCAGGTGGGGTAATTAATATTTGGAATACACAGACAGAAGAAGAAGAAAACTATAGGGTTACCATACTGTGGTACTTCCACAGATTAGAGAAGAAAACAATTGACTATAGGTACTTGCTTAAGGTGGAACGTCGGAGTCTCATTTTCCCAGTAATTTCACTGGCTACGATGCCCTTCAAACCGGAACACAGTAGTGCTTGCACACTACTGCTTGGCGGCAGAATAACTGGCAAAGTGGTGGTACCTACCTAACCTTTCTTGTTTTATCTTTGCCTATTTAAAGCTTGATAGAGAGAGACAAAACACAAAATAACTATTCCACCGCTACACAATGCTTATTAGCGTAGCGCTCATAGCGAGGCACGCCTAGCGATGGGTGACCGCTACAGCAAAAAAGTGGTATTTACACCTGAGCGCTACCGTGCTTCAGAGGTTAAGCCGTCAGTCCCGGCTGTTTTCCTAAGACAACAGTCGTTAAGCCAAGTCAGAAGCCTTTGGGCGGCCTAAAAATTCTGACCCAAGGGCTGACCACTTGCCTGGCATCGATGTATGCTGTAAAATTCTTTGTCAACTTTTCGCTGACGGTATAATGATACGCGTGAAAGCGAGACAATAAAATTTACACAATATTATTAGTATGGAAAAATGGATAAAAATATATATTTTATTACTAGCTTTCGACTGTTATGTTGTTTAAAACTTCCACCATTGTGTTGATTTAATCCATGTCTGTCAAAATACAACGACTTTCGAGGCAAAAATACAAAACTATTTCCTTAAATCTAGAAAGTAGGAGCGCTTTCTCCTGACTCGACTATATTCTGAAATAACAAAGGAACAACTGATAAAGTATATTGTGACAATGGATAGCGACATCAGTAAGATGCTTAATGTTATTGGCAGGTTTTGGCTCTAGGTTCCCTTTTAGTATGAACGATTTATCACTTGCTGATGTGGGGTGAACGATCTAGCTTTTACAAAGGTATTGCCAGCAAGAAAAGCTCCCATTTTCTACCCATAGCTCTGCCTACAGTGGATAGGCACGTACGGCATTTCCTATTTTTATCCCTAGTTATATTCCTAATTATATACACATAATTCTCTATGGTCAGAATTCGATATTGATATAAGTTCCCAATTATGAGTAAAAAATGGGAACAATTCATTATTCCAGAATACTGGGTCTAATTCGTATATTAATTGATTTTAATATCTGATTCATCATCAGCATTATCATCGCAAGCCAGAAGACGTCCACTGCTGAACCCTGAGCTCTGAGTTCGAGACGTACTAAGTACAACATGTTATGGCGTGTGGTTGCAAAACCATTTCTGCTCGCGAGGTCTACAGTTCACTAATATTCTACTGACACAATATGTTTTAACTATGATACAATAAATCATTTAGACATCTTGACATGTGAACCAATTGGATCCTAACGGTGGGTTTTATAATCCGTAGTTAAGGTAACCAATGGTTAAAAATGCTACCAAATTCTAACTATAATGGTCAGAATTTGTAATACCGGGTACTTTACTCATTTAGACCTTAATAACAAAGTAATACGTAGCTCTATAAATACCAATTTCTTTAAAACAACAAAGCTTTCCTCCTTCGTAATATCTTGCTTTTCCTAAATCGTCGTCCTAACTCCGCAGCCTCTGTGGGTAGCATTACACGAGCAATATTTCGTCGCTTAGCGTTCAGAAGATTCCACCATACGCGCTTAATAAAACGTCTATAAAGCTAAGGGCACAGTGGATTGCAGTGGAACATATTATATGGCTGAGGACAGAATATAATATAAGAACTATGAAAAACCACATCCCGATGAACTTTGTCATTCCATTGATTTGCCATCGCTCAAAAATAGGAACAAATAAATGATGAAATTATAATTTGATGTTAACGATAACTTTTTTAGAAAATCTCTAAATAGCGGTCAAGATTACAGCATCTCTCTCTCTCTCTCTCTCCCTCTCTCAATCACTCTCTCTTCTCTTCTCTTTGAAAAAAACCAAGCTCCAAAAAGTTAAGAGTGTAAATTATAAATAAATAACGCCCAACAACTGGACCCCAACTAGGATTCCCTGTATCTAGGGACCCAGGAACTACGAGGACCATAGCCCCACAACACCTAGACACAGAACAAGTATGGGCACTTTTTTCTGTGCACAAATACTTGTACTGTCACGGAAATCGAACCCGCCGCCTCCGGGTTTTGAGCCGACCTTGTCAACCACCACACCACGGAAGCTGTCAGCGGTTAAATATGTAGACAGGTTATGATGATGATGATGACATTTGCTTTATCTAATGTGATTAAATAAAAGATTTATCCAGTTTTAGTCGTTAGGTGACAATATTTTGAAAAGTGATACAATATAGTGATCATTTATTATCCCACTATTGTTGTTGTGCTTACCTTGACGCTCGAATCTGGATGTTCATGGCAAAATGTTTGAATACATTTTAAACTTTTAAGAGCTAATCATGTGCTTTCACCAAACGCCCTTTTCCACTTGAAATTTCAAGCAACATTCATCGTCATCATCATCATCAGCCTGAAGACGTCCTCTGTTGAACATAGGCCATAGAACACCACTTTGAGCGGCTGCTTGCCTTCTGCAACCGTCTTTGACCAGGTTGTCGAACCACCTAGTGGGGCAACACTGAAATAGACCTAATATCATCCCACTGTGTTCCATGTACTGTGCCAACGGTACAGACATACAGTTTTATTGTTATTATTAGTAGATATTTCTGTATTCCGACATCCGGAGGTCGTTTTCCAAAGTCCGCGGGAGGAATGGCTCGGGCTTATTTATTTTATTGGAATTCCGCACCAGAACGGATTTCGAGCGGATTCCATATGCGGCACTTTCTTAAGTGCTGCCTGTTTGTATGGATGCTCCATTGGGCTCGAGGCTGGCTTGAAAGTACCTTTTGGAATGAAGAATATTACCGGCAAAGATGGTCCTGGAAATGGGCTTATGTTTGGCAACGAAAGAAGATCAATTAATAAGATTGTGATTTTGTAACCTAAACCTAGTTTATGCCGTCGAGTTAAAATAAATGCACCCATGAGGTAGGCTTGACTTAGTGTGGAGGCCTAGTGGCCTACTGAAAATTTAAAACCTACTTCCTACCTTCCTTCCTACTTGATACCTTTTTTCTACTTTTTCTAATTAATAATAATAAACATATTTATATGGACATTATACGCAGCGCCATCTAGCCCCAAACTAAGCATAGCTTGTACTATGGGAACCAGATATCTGATACAATACTTAGATACTTTTTTTGTTTGTAAATATATACGTACATAGGATACAATGTAACACCTAGACACAGAACAAACACCTATGTTCATCACACAAAATACGTTTGTCCTGAGTGGGAATCGAACCCACAACCTATAGTTCAGTAGCTCTGTACTGCCAACTGAACAGGCCAGCCATTAATTCTAATATCTATTAATAATTCAAATTGCAGTGAAACGGCTTATTTTGTAGCTTTCGCGGTCAAGGTTGTACCGATTTGGATAAAACTTTTCACACAGATGGGTAAACAAATTGCAAAACCGATGCTTTCTAGCGATCAAAATGTAGGTATGTGGTATGGCTGTAGGTACATAATTTTAGTTTGGAGAAAAATCTCAGTCTTTTTTGTTTCTAAATTTTGCAGCTGCTCTGATAATAATACTTCTTTCCTAAGTGATACATCATACAAAACATTGAAGGTACTTAGAGAAGACAGCTCATCTCACGTGGCAGTCGACAAACGGTGCAATAAAGTTGTGTTTATAACCAATTGCGGGCCGCTCGTAAAGCTATATACTGTTATCATCTACCTCGCGTGGTAGCGGCAATTTGAATATCATCTGTACCGCTTGTCTATGACTAGAACCGGCTAGAGAAAAGACAATCATCTTCAGAAATGTCCACTGCTCAAGATGTGCCTAAGGACGGTCCTCCCACATAGAGTGCCACTTTGAGCGGCTGTTTGCCTCTTGCATCAATCGACTCCCCGCGGTTTTGACCAGATCGTCGGTTCACATAGTGAGGGACCTACGCTGCGTCTTTTGGTGGTTGCCACTCGAGAACCTGTCTGCCCAATGCTATTTCAACTTGCTAATTCTAAGATTTTCACACTTTTTACACTATTTGCATAAAACCAAAAACACGGGACCCCATTTTTTTTTGTAACGTAAACAAATGACGTGACGAGCTAGTCGTTTGCCTGGTGTTAAGCGTCACTCTGCGTCACGGCCGCCCATTACAGATTGCAGTGTCTCTCGGAAATCGAAATTAAAGTTTCGCGAGACACTGCGCACTGCGGACGTCATCCTCAGACATCACACAGTCCAAAAATGATTTCTAGACTGTGAGATCAGTTCTTAAGTCTCATTTGCCTAGTAGTTTCACTGGCTACAATGCCCTTCAAACCGCAACATAGTAGTGCTTGCACACTACTGCTTGGCGGCATAATAACTGGCAAAGCAGTGGTACCTACTTAGACGAACTTTTCAGAAAAGTCCTACCACCTAGTGAAGTTAAACAGTGTCTGTTTGTTTAGGTATAATTATGTTTGCTTATCACTCAAATGGCTTTACTAATATAGATGAAAACTTCACATAGCATACACACAGAATTCACCCTATTTACATATGTCATATTTTTTTATCCTTAAGTCAACATTTTTTCTGTAAAGTTAGTTTCTGCGAGAAACCGAGTAATTGCGGGTAAAAGCGCTAGGCACCTGTATTAAATTATAAATTGAGAAAATGCCAAGTCGTTTCTAATTTGCGACTGCTGGGTCTGTCAGAAAACATCTAATAATTCCACTTTGCGAATGCGATCGAAGCGCTGAGCGTCAATCAGGAACGCCCGTTTATGGTGATTGACGGAGCGATGGAATATTAACGGAAAATATCTATGTACGTAATGTAAAACTGGAAAGCTAATAAAAAGAATATAAACTTTCCAAAACGAGATACAACCACTCGCAACACTAGCTTTTTTCGTAAAATTACCTTATTTGAGTCAGGGGTAAGAAATCTGTGTGCAATTTGGGGTAATTTTGACTTTGACAAGACATAAACGTATTATACAAGTAGTTGACTGGCCTGTTAGCTCAGTTGGTAGTAGCTCTGCCTTCTAAACTATAGGTTGTGGGTTCGATTCCCACCCAGAGCAAACATTTTGTGTGATGAACATCGATGTTTGTTCTGTGTCTGGGGGTTATATTGTATTCTATGTATGTATTTAAAAAAAAACAAAAAAGTATCTAAGTATTCTCAGTTATCTGGTTTCCATGGTACAAGCTATGCTTAGTTTGGGGCTAGATGGCGCTGTGTGAAATGAAAAAAAAGAAAGTTGCGCCCCGTGCTTACACCCGCAGTATCGTATGTATTATTAATCCAGTGTAGGTATAAGCTATTGAAGATATATAGATAATATATATAAGAGATTGAAGGTAACAAACATTCACGCATCCAGACACACACCACACACATTCATTCATATTATTTATAACAGTAGGATTTTTCCTCATTTGACATTGACAGTGACACTAGCAGAAAAACGCAAAAAATCGAAAGCTATTCATCAAAAAAGGAAAGAGTAAACTGGAGAGTTGTGGCGGGGACGCGGAAAAGCTCACGTCGTTGCATTGTATTATTTTTCAAAACTTGTGCTTTTTATGATTAGTTTTAATGATTAAAATTGGTGGCGTTTTACGAATTAAGTGTTGAATTACAAGCATGAGTGTGGGCAAGTGATACAATGTGGTAAAACGTGGTTTTTCATGTTGCTTCCAAAATTCCATAAAAGCTTCTAGTAAGGTTGCCACCACTTTACTAGGGCATAACTTAGACTGGACTGTGACTACCTGACTTAGACTGGACTATGACTGACCCAGACTGTGACTGAGACTTTACATGAAATATTCTAAACACGGTGAACAATTACACAACTTGACTCTGGCTAAATACACCATGTGTGGAGCCAAAACATAAGAAAAACAAACAAAAAAACCAGTAAACTGTCAACATCATTACTTTTTTTTTTTTTTTCCTCCTAGGAGGTTTTGGCTTTGCACGTCTTGTGCATCCGCCAGTGTCATGTTTATGATTCATTTCGCTTCGGGAAATCTTCCGTCTGTTCCATAACGTCTGTCTAACTTCATTACTATTATTCGGAAAAAAAAAAATATTAGTGTACGGCGTCAATAATTGATTAATTCACTGCACATCTATAACTTAGACTGGACTACGACTACTTGACTTAGACTGAACTATGACTACCCAGACTATGACTAGGACTGAAAAATTGAAAAATTACAATACTTGACACTGACTAACTACAAGTTTGGAGCCAAAATATAATTTAAAAAAATAGTACCAAATTAAAATTTGTTTAAACCAAAAAGGTATATGTACTACGTACTGGAGAAGCTATTCGAAGCACAAATAGTTGCCATTTTTTGTATAATTAAACTAAAATCCGCTACAGTGATTTACGAGATTAAATCGTCTAACCAACGATCTCAACACGCAGCGCTAGTGCAATGGCACATTCGGATCATAATTTTTACTGCTATTCACTGCTGCACGTGCAGTCGCTTTGAGTACTGAGCATCGTATGAGCGAGAAGATGCCAGCTGGCATATTTGCAGTGGTTGACATTGGAAGTTAGAGATGTCCTGTCTGGTGTATACATAGAAGTCTTTGGTTTAAACCCACTATATTTTCGAGTTGCAATCGAGATTGCACGTGAAGTGGGACTACAGGTCGATATCATCCGTAAACTTACTCGTGATCGCTGCTCAAAATACCTCTTAAAATACCATAAAACCTACTGTTTGTGGCTTTCATTTTTAGTTCTCCACACACCATCTGTCTTGTTGTATTACTCTGAACAGCCTCGCTAGAACCGCTGACGTCTTGAAAGCTTTTCAGTATACATCAAATCACTTTGATTATGACTGACTCCCCGCTGAGCTGAAATTCTCATTTTTAGGGGTTCGTAGTTCTACAAGGACTTCGCGGAAGTTCATCTTAAATACAAAATGAAAAAAGAATATCCAGTATAATTCCGCTAAAAAAAACTATACGAATATCTATACTGGGGAAGTTATAAAGTTTTTTGGAGGTAAATGTATTACAAAAAAGATACAAAAAGTATAAGGTATAATATTTTTATTGAAATAAACACCTAAATTGGTCCAACATTCGTTGCGTTTCGTTGTTGTAATACATTTGCCTACAACAATCCTTTGCAACTTCCCCAGTATAGATAATGTTATAGTTTTTTTAGCGGAATTACACTAGATATTATTATCCTTTTTTCATTTTATCTTTTTGTGTAAGTTCATCATGTCTGTCTACTATACCGTACATAATGTGGGATTTCGATGATATTGAAAGGGGCTTCGCTAAAATAGCTTTTGGTATTGAGTGCGAAATCTGTATTTTTTGTACAAAGATAGTTTAAAGAATAGATCCCTTCCACCAATGGTTATATAATACGTTTTATACACACATCAAAAAAGTCTAAGCAACATGCATGATATTACAAATTTACCATTTATATTAATTAATTTCTAAGTATTTACTCACTCAAAGTGCGTAGGTAAGTAAACTATTTTGTTATTGATGACATACTGGCTGGTTGTAAAAAAAAATTCGATCATGTTTTGTTTTTTCATAAAATTCAAATGCCAATTTTTTTGAATTTAAGTGCGTTTTAATTGACACGTTTATTCTTGATTTTATAATTTTACCAACCATTTAAATAAAGTTAGCGACAAAATTGAATCGTTAGATATTCTTCACGTCATGGAGCGACGTCATTTGACGGCAGATGAAATGCAAAGAGCTGTAGGGATGTTGCAAGCGGGAAGTAATCAATCTCAGGTATCTCGACATTTTGGCATTCATAGAAGTGTTATTTGTCGTCTTTGGCAGCGCTACAATAATACAGGGGAACCCGCTGAACAGCACCCAGGCCGTAGAAGGAGTACAACCACTCGGCAAGACCGGTACATACCACTGACTGCAAGACGCCAGCCGATGTTAACCACTCGAGAGCTAAGTTTGAGGCTACAAAATTCAAGTGGTGTTGATGTAAGTCCCCAAACTGTGCGAAAAAATAAAACATAATCGATTTTTTTTACAACCAGCCAGTATGTCATCAATAACAAAAAAGTTTACTTACCTACGCACTTTGAGTGAGTAAATACTTAGAAATTAATTAATATAAATGGTAAATTTGTAATATCATGCATGTTGCTTAGACTTTTTTGATGTGTGTATTAATGTTTGGTTTTTAGATACAGTTACAGCAATAAAATGTATTTATGTTTTGCAAATATTTAATGACCTACAGACAAAGAGATTAACCCCAGGTTTCTGGTACGTTTTCTAAAGTTAAACACATGTCAAATTCAAAATACTGAACGCTCACTAGTTGAAGACAGCCAATGATCAACAGCCAACCAATGAGCGTTCCATGTTTTGAATTTGACATGAGTTTAACTTTAACAATCGTACCGGAAACTGGGGGGTTAACCTTTTTTTTAAATGTAAATGAATTACGTGACGAACTAGTCGTTTGCCTGATGTTAAGCGTTCCGGCTGCCCATAATAGATTGCAGTATCACTCGGAACTCTAAATTAATATAGTTCTGCGTGAGACTGCACTGCGCAGTGCGCACGTCATCCTGAGTATACTCAGTAATGCTTGCACACTACTGCTTGCCGTTAGAATAACTGGCAAAGTAGTGGTACCTACTTAGACGAAATTTGCAGAAAAGTCCTATCACCTAGTCCCGAGAATCCTTATTAATAAAGGCCCAAGAAACCTTATTGATAAGGTAGCATTATTACGGCTGATCCCGTTAGTTAAATTCACTTATTCTATGATGGGATACTGGGATTTTTCCCTGCAGTTTAAGTAATATCAATCTTCTTTCTTCTTGGTTTAGCAAGCAATCAGCCCTGGTTTCAGAACTTTTGGTATACTTACCTACTTACAATAACTTACATCAACAAAATGAATGATCACATGATAATATCTTTCTGTGTTCCATATAACTCTAACCAAACCTGTGTAAACAACCATGTCACATCTATTTCTGCAATGTATCATCCGTTTTCATAACGTGGCACATGGATGCAATGTGGCGCGGTAATGCAGATATTAGGTGCAGACGTGACTTGCGAGCGTCCGCCAAAATACAATGAATAACACAACAATCACAAATCGCGGAGAGCCGATGGATGCTGGAGGCTAGCAGCCGCTCAAAGGGGAGCTCTGTTGGGGAGTACTAACGTTCATCAGTAGACGTCTTCAGGCGGTTGATGATGAATGAGATCAGGAACTGGTCTCAAGTGAGATTATCTCCCTGTTTAGGTCACACACACACATACCCGCCCTCTCCCGCCCTCTCTCACACCCTCACACACCCTCACACATCATCAGCCGGTAGACATCCACTGCTCAACGTTGGCCTCCCCCATAAAACGCCACTTTGGACGCTAATCGTAGAGGGGGGTTTGCCATAATTACTACGCTTGGCAGGCGGCTTGGTGATCACAGAAGAATTTTAGCTACGTCACAGTACATCATCATCATCATCATCAGCCTGAAGACGTCCACTGCAGAACATAGGTGTCCCCCATAGAGCGCCACCATGAGCGGCTTCTCGCCTCCTGCATCCATCGGCTCCCTACGGTTTTCACCAGATCGTCGATCCACCGAGTGGGGGGCCGGCCTACGCTGCGTCTTCACGTTCGTTACAGTACCTGAGTTCAAAACAACCAGGCAGAGAGTAGATTTTATGGGGTTTCCTTTCGTACAGAAAAAGCCTGTCTTGCCGGCTGCTGCGTTCTGAGAAGTGAACTTATTCCACTCTTCCTAATTCCACTTGGGACCTAGGTATAGTATTACTCAGACTACCACATCTTAGTATACAAGGTTTTCTTTATAAGTGTGTTAATTTACCTGTGACTTAGACTCGAGGCTTTCTAGCTTTAAAAATAGGTCATACTCAAAAACTAGTAAGTTATCTAGAACACACAAACAATGTCTCATAGAAAATAGAGCCGTCCGTGCCGTACTCAAACACAGCTAATATAAAGGCACTAAGTAAACACACAGTATGTGCTACGTCATAAAGCGGGGTCGTAACATAGCGTACTGTATGGCGTAGTAACATTCGTGATGTACAGAAGGAATGCTCTGTAAAAAACCTATACAAGAACTTATGTCTTAGGGTAGTGCCATCTGTCAGTACGGAATCGCATTTGCCCACGCTCTATCCTTTTCCTCTATCTTTTCCCTTTCCCTTCCCTCTTCCCATGTACAGGGTTAGGACATACAACTAATTAACCCGTGCGAAGCCGCGGCGGGTCAGCTAGTAAATTATAAGTTTACAAAACACTCGTTTGCTGACCAGCACAGGGCCTCAGACCTCATCATGTCAAGAAACCCTGCTCTAGAGTCATTCTTTCAGTGCGTACACGTATTAAGGTTCTCTGTGTCTACCAGTGATATACCTCCTTCTTATGTTGTTACATCTATCTATATATCTATCTATCTACATAGTTTTATTGTACTCTAACCAAAATACTTCTACATTTTTCAGTGTCACAAATAAAACGTTTAAGTTTACAAAACAAGTCCCAAATAATGATGCGCGTAGAATGTCAGAAGCTAATCTCCTTGGTTTCCCTTTTCAAAGGAACGGAATCTGTTTGATATATCTCAAGTATTGGAACGTATGGAAATACAAATGAGAAAATATATCAAATCCGCAAAAAGAAAAGGGAGATTTAATTCATTTGCTGTCACTCCCTCTAGATAAACAATACCTCAATCGGCTCATTGACTTTTCACAGCGAATAATGCTGAACCAAGGTACTTTTGATATTTGTATGGTTGCCAAAATAAGTAATGAGAAATGATAAAACTCAGTGAGAAATGTCTCCTTTTAGCTCTTTATTTAGATAAATCACACTTGCACTGAAGGTATGCACAATAAATTTAACTCTTCGACACAGAGACAGTTCATCATCATCATCAACAGCCTGAAGACATCCACTGCTGAACATGGCCCTCCCCAGAGAGTACCAACTTGAGCGACTGCTCGCCTCCTGCATATTCACAGCGGTTACCTGCATCCAGATACTCCCCGCGGTTTTCACCAGATCGTCGGTTCACCTAGTGGGGGGTGCGAGGCCGACAGATACAGTTATGTTCTGTTAAATCATAGGACAAGATAATTATCAAAATCATCTAAATTATGAAGAAGGAGCAATTAAAATAGTGAAGGAAAACCGGCATGTTGAAGATGAAAAATCACAAAATTGGATCGTTTGTTCAGCGTTTTTTTTTTTTTTTTTTTTTTTTTTTTTTATGTGATTGAATTATGACCCATAGTTCTATACTATATCCTCTGTGAGAGAAGGCTCGCGTGTCCTATAGCAGTGGGAACGAAATCATCATCATCATCAGCATGAAGACGTTGACTTCCTCCATAGAGCGCCTTTTTGAGTGGCTACTATTTTGTCTGTCATGGGGGAGGTTTGCCCTAATCACCACGCTTGTGGCAGGCGGCTTGGTGATCGCAAAAGATTTAAACGTAGCGAAGAGAATGCTGCAGCCCATTCCCTAGATATTCCCTTATCCGACTTCTACGGCACCCACAGGAAGACATAAGGTGGTTCTATTCTACGGCCTGGGGCCACACGGGAAAGAGAGTTATAAGTAGATTCAAAGATTGAACTTGTTCATTTATCACCCGCTCGCGAACCACCTCCACACGGAAATTTCATTCGAAGTAATATCCTACAAATATCTGAGGGTATTTTTCGGATCACTGTGTGGAAGTAGATATTTGTTTCTAGGGGTGTGGGTTAACGTTTCGTCCCGAAGCCGAAATCCTTTTTTGTACTATAAATTATTGAGATAAGAGAAATTTTGTTCGGCGCGGATTTCGGCAAGGATCAGTATTATTTATTCAACGGTCACCTCACCTGGCAATATTCTTGACCTTTCCTGTGGCTTCTTGGGATATTGCTTACGCAAGGTTTTATACAAGGATTGCTAGATGTATAGTCCGTGGTCAATTTGCCAGGTTCACTTACTCTACAAGTTTTTCTAGCAAATACGGCATACCATTCTCATTATATTAACAAAATCAATCAATCATCAATTATTTATTATTTATGAGAATGAATGACGTGACGAGCTAGTCGTTTACCTGAAGTTAAGGGACCCGGCCGCCCATAACAGTTGCAGTGTCACTTGCAACTTTAAAATAATAAAGTTTTGCGTAACACTACACTGCGCACACCATCCTGGGACATTACACAGTCTAGTCATCAAATTACTAGACTATGAAATCCGGTCATAAAGTTTCATTTGCCCAATAATTTCACTAGCTACATTGCCCTTCAAACCAGAACACAGTAGTGCTTGCACACTACTGCTTTGCGGCAGAATAACTGGCAGAGCAGTAGTACCTACCTAGACGAAGTTTGCAGAAAAGTCCTGCCTCCTAGTAAAATTATCATCAATATAAATAAAAGGCTTTTTCCAGAGTGACTGACTGAAACAGCTCGAACCACTAGACGTTAAAGACTTGATATTTGGATGGTGTCTTTATTACGGCGTAAAGAGTTTCGAAAATTTAATCGTTACATGGATCAAATGAGATGAAAAGACCCAGGGGACCGCGATGCTCTTTAGATTTTAAATAAAAATTTACTTTCGCACGACATTTCCAAAAACAACAGTTCTCCATATCGATTACTAAGGTATAAACGACAGACGTAGAAAATCTTAAAATTACTTCTCTCTTACTTTGCTACCTTTTTTAACCTTAGCATTATGGTCGACAGCAACAAGAACAAAATGAATAGAATATCACTCACAAACTCGCTCACGTACGAATTTCGTTCCTCACGTTTCTTTTCTTGAACTATTTAAAGTACGAATTGTTCATGTACCATAATTATTGTTTTTTTTTTTGTTTTTATATCTCAAGTACCTACGGTCTAAACTATTTATGAGTATAGAGATAGAAACATTATGTTAAAATAAACTGCTAATTGATTTATTGTTTATTTTATTTATTTTTTGATTGATTGTTTGGTTTTGTTTTTTGCTGATTGATTGTTTTTTTTTTGCTTTTTTGCTGCTTTTTGTTTTATTTTTGTGTTTTTAGCGGAACTACACTAGATATACTTTTTTATTTTTATACTTTTGTATTTGTGTTTGTAATAAACAGGTAGTTTAAAAACTAAAGCATCGAAGTAATAATAAAGCTTATACGATCCGGCTATATCTATCACATAGCAATACGGCCACCGAGAACTAATCAGTAATATCGAAACGAAAAGTTGGAAACCACCAAACCGAAAACTAATCAAGCCGAAAATTTTTCGGTTTGAAGCCGAAAGTTAAGCAATTACTCATTCGTACGGAAACCGTATAAGAAGTCTATAAGTTACCTCGTTTAAGGAAATCCTTTGAACTCTGTTCGCCCGCACATTATAGTGTAAACAAGTTTGGTGTGTACGGAGATTTGCACTGAGAAATACCGACACTGAAAGACTGTTTTTTTTTTTATTTCGATTTGGCAAATATTTTAGCCAATACTTGATAAGCGCCATATATTCAGGTTAACCTTCAGGATAACTTCACACGTTAAAGAGAGTGCTATTAGTTGCTTACTAAAATAAATTGAAATGAAGTTTATTAGGTTTTCCTACAGCTTTATCCCGAAGTGAGGAACGTCACAGTAAATTTAATTAAGGTTAGTACACTGTAAAAGTTTTGTAAAGGTTATACCTAACGCATTTTTCATCGCAGTTTATGCGTGAATTCTTCGGCTGCATACTTAGCTTACTATACCTTTAAACTGTATTAACATTTTGGCTTGGGACATAAATATTTCTTTAAGTCATTGCTACAGTCTGTTAAGTATCTTAATATTCAATTTGGTTAATTCTCAGTAGATCCAAGGGTCAAACCCATAATGGATCTAGAGAGATTTTATTTTCTCATCTCATTTTCAAAGACACAACATTATCTAATGGGGTTTTTGTTTGTAAAGTAAATTAGGTATATTGTAACATGAACAACCATTTTTTGTTGAAATGAAATGAAATGAAATGAAATTTATTTCACATAAATGGAGATAGATGTAGGTGTTAGGATTTAGTAAGTAGTTCTTCCATTTAGCCATTACTTGTGGCATGTGAAAATTATTATTAGGTTTAGGTCAATACGATAATACAATTTTCAAATAAACTTAAATAATTCTATTGGTGTTATACACTTGCAAATTTAAATTATATTATAGTATTATTATGTCATTAAAATAAGAATAATCATTAATTAGTTATTTAACAGTAAATAATTCTATTGGTATACATTTGCAATAAATTTCAATTATATTATATGATTGTTATGTCATTAAATTAAGAATAATAATAAATAATTAATTAGTATATGTATATCAATGAATTACTTATTTAACATTAGATAGTCATTCATACAGTAAAAAGACTTTTCTAATAGCCAGAGTTTAAGTTTTTTCCGGAACATTCCGTAGGGCAAGTCTTTTATAGACGGTGGTAATTTGTTGTACACAGTGATACACATGGCGTAACAGTTTTTTTGGAACAATGTGGTCTTAGGCACACGGGTGAGTACAAGCCTTTCCCCATTCCTTGTGTTTCTTAAAAAGAAGTCTTTTGCTTTGGTAAACAGTGCAGGATGACATCGCACAAACACTCCTATTTCAAAAATGTACATACTGGTCAGAGTCAAAATTCCCAGTTCCTTAAATAACGGTTTGCAAGATATATAGGGCGGAAAACCTACAATAGCTCGTATACACCTCTTCTGCGACAAGAATGCTCTTTTTATGTCGGTAGAGTTTCCCCAAAGTAGCAAACCATACCGTAGCACCGAGCTTACATAGCCGTGGTATGCTAAAAGAACAGTCTGCCGTGTTGAAGTTTTCCTTAATCTATTTAATACGTATACAAATCTGTTTACTCTTGTACATACATTGTCAATTTGAGACTTCCAATCACAATATTTATCTACAGTTAATCCCAAAAACGTAGCTTTATTAACCTCTTTCAATGCGCTATTATTATGTAATACATTTTGAGCGATACTTTTTGAACCCCTGGTTTGAAACTGTATAAAGTTAGTTTTGGTCAAATTAACCTTTAAATTATTATTATCTAACCATTGAAGTATTGATTGAATTGTATTATTTATTTCTATGTCAAAATTTATCGCATTTTCGTTTGTCAATATTATGGAAATGTCATCTGCAAATAAAGTACACTTATAATTAGTTATGTCAGGTAAGTCATTTATGTATAATAAAAAGAGAAGCGGTCCCAAAACGCTTCCCTGAGGTACTCCATACTCATTTACGTGATATGGAGATCTATCATAGCTTAAGGTAGCATTTTTATCTAGACTACATATTTCAACACACTGTTGTCGATTAGACAAGTACGTACGGATCCATTCCAAGGCAGGTCCTCGTATTCCATAATTATCTAGTTTGTCTAAAAGTAGTCTGTGGGAAACGAAATCAAACGCCTTAGACATATCGAAAAATATAACCATTGTTTGTATTTTTTTATCTACACTAGAAAGAACATTTTGTATCAATTTAAAAGCAGCAAGAGTCGTTGATTTCCCTTTTTGAAATCCATTCTGTTCTTCTTTTATCACAGCAAATTTGTTCAAAAATGAGGTAAGCCTCTTACATATAGCCTTTTCAAAAATTTTTGATAACACTGGAATTAATGTTATAGGTCTATAATTATTCAAATCAGACTTATCCCCTTTTTTATGGAGGGGTTTAACAATAGATTTCTTTAAAACTTCAGGGAAAATACCATTGGCTAATGAAAAATTTATTAAATATGTCACAACAGGGACAATTTTGTGAATACATTTTTTTAGAATATCCGTCCTTATTTCGTCATATCCGACAGAGCTTGTATTTTTTAGAGACTTAACTATATTGTGTACTTCTACATAACTTAAAGGTCCAAGAAATATGCTACTATTCAAGCGGGTTTTATTAGTATTTACACACCGTTTAGTGTTGTGATTGGATAGTGCAATAAGGTAATTATTAAACTCATTCGCTATTTCTTGAGGAGTATCAATTAGCCTATCCTCCACTTTAATGCAATCGATAAAGTTATAGTGGTTATCCTTTTCCGTATCTTCATTTATAACTTTCCACGCGGCTCTACACGTATTCTGAGAATGCGAAATAAATTTATGATTGCAAATTTGTCTCGACTTGTTTATACAACGTCTTAAAATTTTGGTATAGCTTTCATAATTGTTCTTACTATGTTTAGTCTTCCGTCTGTAAAAATCGTAGCGCAACATTCTTTTTGTTTGACAACTGCGTCTAAGGCCTTTAGTTATCCATTTGAGATTCCGTTTGTTTTGTGTTACTTTTATTCTCAGCCTTGGAAAACATAGATCATAGAATAGTCTAAAGTTCTCATAGAAACATTCAAAGGCAAGATTTAAATTTGGGGCAAGATAAACATCACTGAATGTCAAGTTTTCTAAACATTCACAGAACTTGTCGATATTTTCGGCACTGTAATCACGATTATAGATATAATAAACAGTCGGTTGAAATAAATTCTTCCTACAAGGAATAGTTATCATTTGAGCAGTTTCGTGATCTGATAGACAGAGTTTCAATACCTCACTCGAGCTATTTTTTACGTTACTGATTATATGATCAATACATGAATTTAATCGAGTAGGCTCATTAATATGTAAAATCAAATTGTAAGTATTCAACATGTCAATCAGGTTCTCAACTACTCTACTTGCCCTAAGTGTATTTATGTTTATATCACCAACCAAAATCAATTTCTTTTTACTATTAAATAACAACTTAAATAACAATGTATCTAGATATTTCAAAAACGCATCGACATTAGAGCTCGGCGTTCGATAAACACACACTAATAACAGCTTCAGACCAACAACTTCAATACCACAGCACTCAAATACACCGTTGCAAGCATAATTTTTAAGAATAGCCATATCTTTGTATTTTATACCTTTTTTAATATACACACACACTCCACCTCTAGACTTTTCTCTGCAATAAATAGACCCTAGTTCATAACCGCTTATATTCATATTACGTTCATTCCCATTCTTTATAAATGTTTCTGAAAAACATAAGCAATCAGGAAGTTTATCGCTTGAGTGCAGTTCAGTTAAGGCTATCTCAAGTACATCTGTTTTAGAAAGAAGTCCTGCTATATTTTGGTGTAAGATTCTGAATCGTGCTGTGCTTTTAGGAACGAAAAAATGTTTTAGACGAGTTTCCTTGAGAAGTTCTATTAAAGTAGAAGGGAATAGTTCCTATTTTAGGGTTTTCCGACAGAAGAGGCGCATCAGAACCTCTTGCAGGCGTCGCCACGTGCTCCTTCTCAGGAGAGAAGTAATAAGGAATAGTGCCTCGCCGAGGAGCGACAGACTTTATAGCTGCACTCATGTTTTCAACTACGCACGCAGTGACATTTTCTGGCTGTATATGTACATTTTTCAAACACCTATACACTGCTGAACTGTTAGCCCTTGAAGTAGGTAAGCCCATGTGCATCCCTGGCTGGGTCATTTTTACACAATTATCTAATATATTTTTACTCATAGCCCGATACATTTTATTTTTGTTAGACTGCTCCTTATGTATATTTAACAGTGTATGTAATGTTACCAATAGTTTATCGTCATTTAAATTTTTATTAGTCAAGTACTTATTAGTCAGATCTATGAATTTACAATTTGAATATTGAGAACAAATGGTCTTTAAAAAGTAATTTAACATTTTTTCATTTAAATATCGATTCTTTTTTACACCTAATACGTAAACTTGTCGGCCATCTAGCAGTTTTAGCGCTGCAGACAGCTCTGTCATTACTTTGGTAGGATTATTGTCGTGTTCGCCAATTGAAATTACGATTTTGTCGACTTCATCCGGTTTATTAAGAAGGCAACAAGTTTTTAAAATTTCTTCAGTGCTGGCTTCTGGCTTGACAAAAGCGGAAATATTGTGACCTATATCGATGTCCAAAAGTTTACTCGAAAGCCCCAGACACTGCCTCCCGCCAATAATGTAGGTGTGTTTTTGAGCCCCATAATGCATCCTCTTAGGCTTGTTCTCTTCTAAATTACTACTGTCTACCTTCACGTCACAATTCTTACTTAATTCGTTCGATTCTATCAGTGGCCTAGAGTCAATTACTTCATTCGCAGTGCAGATTAGCCCTAACTTTTTCCCAACCTTCGTAATATATTCATGTTTGTCCACTAGTTCTGGTTTATTCTGATTAATTAGCTGGTGATCTGGAGTAGAAAACCGGGAGCTATCTGTGAGTAACATTCTTGAATTTTTCCGACTAGACAATACATTACTTCGTAAGCTATGTCTTGGGCTTCTGCATATTTCTTTCAATGTGGCAATTTGATGATTTTGTTGAGAAATAATATTCTGTAACTCATTTTTTTCTAATACCAAGTCATCTATTTCATTGTTAGCGCTTTGTAGTTTATTTGACAATAACAAATTCTCCTGCTTTAGACTTTCTAATAAATCTTGGTCGGGTCCAGTTGATAAGTCTAAATAACCCAAACTTCGCATATGTAGCTCGGAGTCCAAAGAGCGCAAGGATACATTCTGTTCGGATTCATTGGAATTTGACTTAAATAGCTTTTTTGGTCTTATTGTGACATTACTTAAACTTTTAAAACTGTGGTCCATCTTTAAAAATAGTAATTATCAAAATCTTGGCAGCAAAACTATTTTACCCAAGTTGGGATTAGAAGTTGCGCAACTTCAGCGATGTTTACTCAACCCTAGTACCTTACCAACCGCGCTAAGCCGACTCGTTGGTAGGCGGTCGAAATACGTCAATATAAAGTTGTAGTTTATTTTGTTGTTGTGACTTAATAATTAACCCTGTGTGGGTATATCGCAAATCAATGAACTTCACCTCCAAGTCAGATTTAAAATGTAGTTATCGCTGCAATGACTTGTTATTAAGAATGTATTCCTCCCGTAAAGTGTAGAAAGTGTATAAAAACGGCCTTACTTGGTTTTTGAAGTGTATTTATCATAACAATATGCCACTTGTAATCTTTGTGAAGTGTGAAACCTCGTCGATGAAGTTTTGAACATTACGGTATTTATTCCTGGTATTCTTATTTTGCCAACGCTTGTACGTAGTAGTGGTTATAGTAGGCCCGTGTTTGGTGACTTATTTACGGGGAAACACTGTTTACGAAATATTTTAATAATCAATTAGCGGAGATGATGTTTACGTTACTTTTTTTTTTTTTTTTTTTTTTCCTTTTGTTAATACAATACTAGTCTATGTTGTGTTCCTTCCAAAGATCAGGATAAAATCGACGCTCGCGCATGGTGCGCGAGCGTCGATAGAGACGAAATTCGAATTTCATTCCGAACATATTGGCGCCGAGCACTTACACATTATTAAGGTGGAACGTTACACTAGCACAGGAAATTCAAAGTTTCTTGCGTTTTTTGCCAATCATAGCTTAATTACTCAACGTGATTACATAAAAACTAATTTTGCGCAAATAAATATAATGTATCAATAAATTACAATTAAAAGTATCACCTACTTATCATTGGTTTAGCGACAAATGGCAATAGACTGAAAAACTAAGAAGAAAATTGTTTATTGCCATTTGTCACTAAACCAATGATATCTAGGAGATACTTTTAATCGTAATTTGTTGATACATTCAGTTTATTTCCCCAAAATTAAAAATTAAAAAATTAGTTTTCACGTAATCACGTTGAGTAATTAAGCTATTATTGGCAAAAGAACGCAAGAAAATTTGAATTTCCCGCGCCAGTGTAACGTTCCACCTTAATATCATTATATGTCATCTGGTAGGTAAATAACAGAGGTTCAATTCTAACACGTGATACGCTTGAGTTGTTTGAAAAGTGTTGAGCAAGGCGCCTTTATCTGGGCGCGAGGGTAATTTTTCCCGGCTCTGTGTTCAAAACAATGTGTCGAGCAATTACAACATTTCTCGTACCGTTAATAATAGTGTCTGGTAGTATTTTAGTTAGGAAGTCTTCATTAAACTCGCAGGAGTCCCTAAAGAGCTCTCCCAAGCGTTAACGTCTACTACACGGTTCAGTAAGTACCCAGAAATTGCCAAAGTTTTATCAAAATTTGGTTAGTTAGAAAATTGCTACGAACCGGATTTACTGAATTACATCCGGTGCCATTACTGAAAATAAAAGGTTCCTGGTATGAGAATAATTTATACAGCATGTCCCAAGAACTCAAAATGAAAGAAAAGAAATCTCCTAAACCACAGATAAAAATCATGACACATATTTATGGGGGTTTTCTTTACTGATCTTCTGTTCAACACTGCGATGAAATATAGGGTATAATAATATAGATCCCCGATCACCGCCTCAAAAACGGCACCGTCGAAACAAGGCATACTTATGCCTTATTTTTCCTTTCAGTCGCGTGTGATCACGCCTAATGAAAGCGATGTCACATATTATTGTTTTACAATATTACAGGGTGCTATGGTGCATTATTAAAATGAAACAACCGCTCGTGTAGTACCTATTTAATATTAGCTGGAGAGCTGTGTATCTGTGCTACTGTGCTACTCGAACCGCACTATGGTTGTCAAGGCGCCTGGCATGGCTTGGTGACTACAGGTTCGCCCTGCATTTCAATGGACAAGCCCAGTAGTGTGCGTCATTTAACCGCCATGAAATAAATGGGCATGTATGGCGATGTGATACTGAATATATTAAAATATCAGAAATTTGCTGGCAATGCTGTCATTGGTTATTTTGGCTGTACCTTTGTTTCCTTTATAACTGACTTCAAAAAATGAGAAGGTTTTTAATTCAACGATCCAGGTTCCAGGTCCAGTGTATGTTCAGCAGTGGACGTCTTCAGGCTGATGATGATGATGATGATGATCCAGGTTCCCGACTTGGAAATAAAAGATATTTTCGCGGCATAGACGCTCGATACGTTCTTAGCCAGTTATTTTTTTCTTTCAATTTATTTTACCAACGTCTAGGTATAACAATTTATCAAAGTAGTAAGGAAAGGAATGTGTCGAATCCAGGAAGTTGTCAAATTAATTAAAATAGCCAATTAGGGAAGGTAACTGGACCCCAAAAACAGTCCAAGTTTTGATTGGATCTATCGTTCTTGTATTTGCACGTTCGTTCTTATCAAAATATTGACATAATTTTAACACAGTAATTATCTTCAGAGCTGCTAATAAGTACTTAGACGTATGTATTTGCCATCTCATTTGAGGATCACTATACCAAGTTAAACACAGCTGAGCAAAAACAGTCAGTGAAATCCGGAAACAATAAACCGACGTCCGAATAGCATTAGAAATCATGCAGATTTCCTGCCTCCTCGTAACCCCATGATTTATGTATGAAATTCATACATATCTGGGGCTTCATCGCAAAACAATGGAACCTCGAAGAGGCAGTAGCCCGTAATTTATGCAAAGTTGGTACCCAAACAGCTAAGCGGGAAGATAATATTCAAGTGTCCAGCGCCGACGGCCCGACACAGCGGAATTTGCATACGCCATCACCTTCCTAAAATGTGGGGTGAAACTTACATAATATAGCTATCTGCATAAGTTCTTTGTTGTTTGATATAGACGAGCGATTGAAAAAGCGCTTTTGGCAAACGAATTCTGAAAAAGCTAATCAAGCGGAAGACAACATTCAGTGATGTTTTTACTAGATACAACGTCATGAACTGGATTTCAAAGTGCAATTACATTAAACACAACATTATTTTACATTAGTGAAATATATGTATTTGCTAGATGTGGTCGCACAATGTGAATAGATATAAATAAAACTGCTCAGCACATCACCAAATCTAGCATGCAAAGCTCGGTACCTACGTCATTACATAATCATATTTAATTGGTAAAATTCATATAAAATTTAAATTAAAATGTCAATGTTCTCATTAGATATCATAGGTATTATGATTTTACAAGTTTTTCCAACAGCCAATCAGATAAAAATGGGGGTTTAATAGCGTTACAAAGATATAATAAGTAGTTCCTATAAATTTTTGCAATCAGCGGGTTTTGACACCTTATCGTCCAACTCACCGGATGAGGCGCTCTTCCAACTAAGCTATAGTTGAATTTCTAACGGTGGGTTTTGGGGTGGGGTCGTCGTTAACGTAACCAATGGTTAAAAACCCTAACAAAATTTGACCATTGGTTAAAATTTGTTAGCATTTTTAACTATTGGTTACCTTAAAAAACCCAACCCTTAGTGGCTCAGGCTTTATTTTTGTACCGATTAAGTTTTAGTATGGCCCACAGCATAGAACTCGCTCGTAGAACTGACAACCGATGGGGAAGAAAGGTTCTCGAGTGGCGACTACGAACCGGATGACGCAGCGTAGGCCGGCCCCCCACTCGGTGGATTGACGACCTGGTGAAAGCCGCGGGGAGCCGATGGATGCTGGAGGCGAGCAGCCGCTCAGGGTGGCGTGCTCTGGGGGAGGCCTATGTTCAGCAGTGGACGTCTTCAGGCTGATGATGATGGCCCACGGACTCAGAATATTTTCATTAGGTACGTATGGCCCCTGGAAACGGTGATTATAGCTTAGTAAAGTATCCAATGCCCAAGTTTCATGCTCCATACCACATGTAGATTCAAAAAACAGGTAGCAAACAAACATAAAGGCAGACTGACAGAGTTACTTTCGAATTTAAAGTTATCAATATGATTTATATAGATAAAGTTATGGGTCTGTTTGACTCCAAAACTAACAGTGAAGCGAATTTTGGGGGCAAGTTTGATGTCTTAGGATTCCATCTTTCCACCTATCTACGTAGTGCTGATTGAGATAACTTTGTAAGTTACGACAGTAAAGAAACGATTATGAAGAGAGAAGAAAAAATATAGTTTTTAGAGTTCCGTACTACCCCTTTAGGCTAAAACGGACCTTACTACTAAGGCTCTACTGTCTGTCTGTCCGTCTGTCACCAGGCTGTATATCATGAACCGTTATAGTTAGACAGCTGAAAATGTTCACAGATGATGTATTTCTGTTGCCGCTATAACAACAAATACTAAAAAACATATTAATATAAATATTTGAGGAACCTCCCACTCCCATACAACAAACGTGATTCGAGTCCTCCCCCCGTTCATAAAGCGCATACCCCATGCTGCCATACCTACACCAGACCCGAGCGCGCAGGCTCCTCGGCATCACAGATGCGCCAGAGTGAGTCCACGAGGAGGGTTCGTGGAATATACTATGTGCTCGTAATGTAAAATACTCTTTTACGCGCAAATACGTCGTAAATATGAGTTATAATAAAGATGATACATAGGCCAAAGATCCGATTTCTTTTTCTGATTTTATTACGATGAAAACCATGTTTTTAGTAGAGACCCTCGAGGTGGGTGGGTCCCCGCGAATGTGAAAAAGGTGAACCCTCCTGGAGTGTCCCCGGTACTGAATGGGTTAAACCACGAGTACTTTTAGTTATAAATAAATCAAATGTTAAGTATAGTAAACCAGTTTCTAATCTAACTCAAACCACAAACCACCTCGGTTTGAAAACGGCCGGCTCCGCACAATTGACGCAGTGACATATCAATGGATGTCCGGGTATCAGGTTCCGGAACGACGTGTGACAGCTCCCCGGACGATTGGCGGACGGCTCGGCTCTAATTTACGTTGCTTTATGATGGTCAGAATGTTTGTTAGGTTAGCAATATCTGCGTTTGATCTCACGTTGCATCGTGTCTAGTTGCGACAGACTGCTGTTGTTTTGGTACAGGTTGGTGGTGGGGAATTTTCTGTGCTCATCTAGTAAGAGTAGTAAGCTACATGTACTAACAAAAGATAATCGGATAATAGGCTAGTGTCCTTGTCAGTTCTACGAGCAATGTGGCCTGCCCACTGCCACTTCAACTTGTTAATTCTCAAAGCTATATTGGTGACTTTAATTCTCTTGCGGATCTCCTCATTTCGAATCTAGTCTCGCAAGGAAACTCCGAGCATAGCTCTTTCCATAGCTCGCTGCGCGACTTTGATCTTACATAAGGCCAACAGTAAGAGACCACGTCTCAGTGCCATAAGTCATCACTGGCAACACACACTGGTTAAAAAATTTCGTTTTCAGGCTTTGCGGTATTTTAGACGAAAAGATAGGTCGAAGCTTCTCGAACGCTGCGCAGCCGACATTATGTACCGAAGCCGAAACTAGCAAATTAACTTCCTCTTTAGCTCGATTTACATTATTTACAATGGGCAATCTGATCGCTAAGAGTGATATCTTCCCAAAACCCATGGACCTTCTTTATTTATGGGCTAATATATTGCAATAGGCTTGTGTTCTGCAGTTTTTATTGCATAAATTAAATAATATTCCTCAAAAAATAAACAGCCGTGAAAATAAAAATTAAATATCTCAAAAAATGACAAAGTTACGAGCATTTTCATACAAGAATAGAAAGAGACAGCTCAAACATGCAGTGACGTCACTCTTGCTCCTTCATTGTACCTCATTACTAACCTGTGGTAGCTTTACATACAGTCGCTTGTATGTGATTTCACAACGTGCGTTTTCATAATAACTATGTGGGGAATCTCGTGTTTTGCGAGAAAGGGACAGGCGATGCCCCCTCCAGAAACTTTAACAGCTTATTACTCCTTGATTTATTTACCGATTTTACTAATTTTTTTAACTATTGTATTCATTTTTAACCTACTTTATGAAAATAATATTTAATTGTTAATTTTCATAGCAAGCAATTACTAGCCTATTGAACATGGTATAGTAGAAGCTTAAACTAAACTAATGAATTTGTAATAATATCTATTAAAAAGAAAACTTCTCTAAGCTGTGGTCAGTTAAGTTCATAATCCAAGCGTGCTCCATTGAATCGAACCAAGTGAGCATCACAAACATAAAGAAAAAACGCTTTTACTTTTAAATCAGGGGAAAGCCTTTGATGTGTCGTTCTACTGGTTTATGTCATGGACAGCCAAAACTCTTTTTTCTAAGAATTTCGCCTGTAAGCAGCTATTTCATACTTGAGATTCTTTCCGCAAGTGTCCGAAAAAGACCTTCGTCTCTTAATGGTGGTTTACAGCACCTGTATGGGATTGGGCTTTCCAAGTGCCTTTGAGGAAAACCTGCTTTCAAGTCTTCAGGTATTTAAATATTTTCACTTTTTTGTGTCCATTAGTGAAAACGGTGATGTACATTTTTATGTAGGTAAACGATAAATGGCGTGATGAATGCGTGATGAGCTATTCGTTCGCCTGATGGTAAGCGTCCGTCACGGCTAATACGAATAAGTAGCCATCGTAGGCTGCGATTGTCATAACGTATAACATCAGCTTAAACAGTGATACGCTTCTAAATTATAAAGTATCCTTCCTTTTAAGAGGACCGTCCTGGGGGCCTACCACAACCATATACAAAACTATCATGTTTCACGACAGTAATGTTTCAAGGTTACAATAATATTGCTCGAATTCGTACCATGAACTTCATAGAGTATTATTGTTTTATTGCTGCGGTAGTGATGCGAAAGAACGAATGACAATCTATTACTTCTCTAGGAGAGAACGAGATATCCTAATATTTCATATAGCGTTATCACTTTCGCGCGTATTTACGTTTCGTTTTTAGATTACGTTCCGGAACACGCTCTAAGTTCTTATGGTTTTTATGCCGGTGTCAATATACTGCAGTGTGACCATGTGGCAGTTTTCTACCATCGTGAGAGGAACCTTAAAAATGAATTTATGCACCAAATGTACTTTACTGATATTTGAAAATGTTATTGCCGTCGCCCTGCTCTCCACACGTATGATAAAGACAATAGAGCCCGTGGGTGAATTTTGCTACATTTTAGCGTATCGGGCGCCATCGGTTTTCGCCCTCTAAAACTTAACAATAACTTTTAGTTTTGATATCAATCGTTTGGGTAGATTATAGTCTATGTTTGTACGTCTTGATTTAAAAAAAATATGTTTCATGTTCTAGTTACAAGTACTTTTATCCGTCATAATTTTGATGCCAAAATTTCATAACTTTTGGTGACTCTAGGTGGTAGGGCTTTTCTGCAATGTTCGTCTAGGGAGGTACCACCACTTTGCCAGTTATTCTGCCGCCAAGTAGTAGTGTGCAAGCACTACTGTGTTCCGGTTTGAACGGCATTGTAGCTAGTGAAATTACTGGGCAAATATACCTTTCTGATCTGATCACACAGTCTAGTAATCTGATTACTAGACTGTCTGATGTCTCAGGATGACGTGCGCAGTGCAGTCTCGCGCGAAATTATTATTTTAAAGTTTCGAGTGATACTGCTACTGTTATGGGTGGCCGTGACGCTGTTAAGGGTGGCTGAACGACTAGCTATCACGTCATTCATTCTAAAAACCATCCGAGACTGTTATAAATAGGTACCGCAGACTCAAGTAACCAAGTTTTAATGTAACTTGCAACGAATCGCTTCAGTATTCATTGGCTGTAGATACTTGATACCCTAGGGTACATCCTATGACCTATCCTGAAAACTCGATTAGATCTATCCAGTAGTATTCGATTACATCGGCGTCTTTTAGTACTAGAGATGCATTGGTCCTTTTAATTTTTTTTTCTTATGAAAAGGTACGGTTGATGTCGATTTTATTTACATCAAAATGAATAAAAGAGAGCTGGTGTGGCTCAGTGAGTAATCCATGAAACTCTCAAACCGATGCATCCAGGTTCGAGTCCAGCTCAGACCCACACCAATGACTTTTAAAGTTTCTTTTTTATGGAAATGAATGACGTGACGAGCTAGTAATTCACCTGGTGTTAAGCATCACGGCCGTCCTTAACAGATTGCAGTATCACTCGGAACTCCTAATTAAAGTTTCGCCATCCTAGTAGTCAGTCCTAGTAGTAAGTCATCCTGAGACATCACACAGTCTAAAAAGATTTCTCGACTGTGAGATCACTTCATAAGTCACATTTTCCCAGTAATTTCACTAGCTACGATGCCCTTCAAACCGGAACACAGTAGTGCTTGCACACTACTACTTGGCGGCAGAATAACTAGCAATGCGGTGGTACCTACCTAGACGAACTTTGCAAAAAAGTCCTACCACCTAGTAATTATATTCGTGTCTTGTATATCAAACGAAGTGTTTTCTTGCGCTCAAATTTCACGTTTGCACTCGGTAGTAAACAGAAGTGAGGGTATTTCTTTTTATGAGTGCACATAAAGACGTTATACTTGGCGAACCAACTTGGTCGTATTTCACCCGTTCACCGCGTTTTATTTTCATCACTTAATAAGCCAACCACAAGTCACAACTACATAACGCTGCGAATTCATTTTGGTGTATTATTGGTGGTTGCTAATTTGCATGCTTTTTTATAACAATAAGTGTAACTTTTATAATTAATTATTTGTACCGCCAAACGTAAAAGTCGACGCGTAACGCAATGTAATCGCCATATTTTCGCTACACAAAAAGCGACACTATGTAATACAAAATACGTTCTATGTTCGACTGCTGTAATAAACGTGTTCACATTGGGTATTGTCCATGTCTTAAGCATAACCATAAAATACGTGTGTAGGTAGGTAACTAGTACCTATTTCAAAATAAAATTAAATTAAAATAAAAGTCTAAAACCTTAGCATTTCAAAGTTAATTCTCTTAAACCCATTGCGTGTAGGTACACATTTGAATCATCATCAACAGCCTGAATACGTCCACTGCTGAACATAGGCCTCCCTCAGAGAGCGCCACCCTGAGCGGCTGCTCGCCTCCTGCATCCATCGCCTCCCCGCGGCTTTCACCAGATCGTCGGTCCACCTAGTGGAGGGCCTACGCTGTATCTTCCGGTTCATGGTCGCCACTCGAGAACCTTTCTTCCCCATCGGTTGTCAGTTCTACGAGCGATGTGGCACATATGCATACTTTTGCAATAATCGTATAATTTTTAACAATTTCTGTATAAAAACATTGAATTAACATCATTATATTCATTGTACGGTGGTAAGGACAAAATAAAGTATTTAAAAGCACGTCAGTCTAGTTCTACACCGTAATACATAATTATTATGATTAAAATATTGTAGAGCAAAATGCGGGTAGGGAGCGAAACTTAAACTAACAAGTTTACGGGCGGGGTGTCTAGTTACTGTCAAATGAACAAGTTCGCATACAAGCTGGTTATCGAATCTTAGCCCAGCAGGTTTTAGTGTCCGCACTGCTCGAATAAATTACATAATAAAATAGGTACCCTTTCTAGTCTCTATGTATGTAAATATATTTTGGTCCAATTTCGATAAACCGATCAGTAAATGTTTTGTACCATTATCATAATGATACAAAACAGTTATTGACCAGTTACACAAGTTAAGCTCCACCGTGTGGTCCCGGTTACGAATAGGACCACCCGATCTCTTTCCGTGGGTGCCGTAGAAAGCGGCAAAGGGAATATCCAGGGAATCTGAAGGAGGTCTATGTTCAGCAGTGGACGACATCAGGCTGTTGATGATGACGATGATGACAAGTTAAGCTGAATGAAAAACATAATGGAATTTTGTTTTTCATTTAGCTAACCCCCTTCTCTCTTTCCTATATACAGGATAGGAGTGGCTTTGGGCCTAATACTAAAGGTTGAATGTCTGTAATTTCTGAACCACAAAACCGACGACCTTGAATTACTTTAATTACGGGACAATATTTAAAACATCCCTTTTTCAACGAAAAAAAGCCGTTCCCGCGGGAACCATGCTGAATTTCGGGATTAAAAGTATTCTATAGCCTACCTTGTAATATGAACTCAAATCATGCCAAGTTTCATTTCAATCCATTCAGTAGTTTCGGCGTGATGCTCAGCCAAGATACAGACAGACAGGCAGACAGACAGACAAAAATGAAAAAAATCATAGCTTTGGCTTTAATATCGATTATAGACAGCCCTCCAATACAAAAAATTCAAAATATCTTTAATGTACAGAATTGACCCTGTTACAGTCTTATAAGTATAGAAAGGAAATTTAAGGATGGATGTCTTGCGATGACAGCAAAAAGCGAGTTTGACAAAGCGAACCCAACAGCCACTCACGTACCTACGCGTGTTTACTATTTGCCAATGTTTGCCAAGCTCCCCACCCGTGTGTATCACATTAAAACATTAACAGTTTTGTGCGCGCGCCTTCAATTATGACAAAATATTGCGCACTCGGGTCCAATTTACCAGAGTACGGCTTTAACTTCCACTGCTCTACTCTCCGGTTTTGTCACGATTTCATATTTTTAGTTTACGGCTTCCAATACTCATTGTGGCACTTGAAACTTTTAATTTTGGTTTGGCTCGGTTGGTTTATGTAATTTCTTCGGAATAGGTATTTCCGTTTTGAAAATATTTCAGGATTTCAAGAGGTAGGTCCCATATCAATTTGGTAAAAATCTGATGATGGAATACAAGATAAAAACCAGAAACTCTTCAATGGATGACATCAAATGCATCGAGAATTGATTTCTATATCAAAATCGCTAAGAAATATAATGGTTTAAAAATCTAACTTTTTACCTTACCTAACTACACCACAGATAATATAAGTAATACTGTACTAGTAACTACACCTACCTACCAAGTCCATTGACTGTGTATGAGTTTTTACGTAACTTTTCAGTATGAAGTTAAGACAATTAAAATAAATTGAATCCTGTTTTTAAAAGGATATTAAAATTCAGAGCGATCAATAATCGTCATCCTCGGCACAAGTTTAAAAATTGATATCCAACTATAGCCAAGCGAAAGTCAAAGTTCAACAGACTGTTTTTAGCCCCAGAGCTATTCAGAACGAAGCCCTAACTGAATGCAGTAAGCCCGCGAGTTCATGACGCTGCATTGAATTTTAAATTGGATTCGGGTGCATTCGGGGCCTCCTTGGTTCACAAATATCACGTGCTGGAGACGGCTACTATAACTTGTGATTTTGTTAACTGTACAAGTTCAAGTTATATTAACTGTAACTGTCTGAAAGGAGCTCTACGTTTTTGTATTGGGTAGATGAAAATACTTTAAAAATCTTTTTTTTTTGTCAACCGTTGTTGTTGTTGTTGTTCTTTTGGTTTGAACACAGATTAGAGAAAAAACAATTGACTATAGGTTTGAATTACGGCCATTTTTTCTGTGGAATTTGTTCTTCATTACGCTTCCTGAATTATAATTTATTCGTATGCTTTTTCCACATAATGTCAATCCCATCTTACCCTTCTGTTTCTATTCTAGTACATCCGCACAGATATATTTTCTTTTCTTTCTTTCTTCAAATATTATACGACGACCATTATACTATATACCTAAACGTCATTATTTCCTACGATAAAGTACAAATTATTGAGTTTAACCTAGTAATTAATAAAGGCATAACTATCTGTTTATTTACCTAGACGCTAAAAGCTTCGTAAATAGGTACCTTCCATTATGACCTTCATCAGTCTAAGACTAAAAGAATGATGTAGAGAGTATGCGTCAAACCAAAAGAGGCAGCCTATTATAATAATAATACCAAATAGCAATACCACATTCCGTACAATAAAAGCGTAGGCTTAGAATAAGTACCTATAGAACCCCAGTACATTCGCGAAATTTAAGTCGTTTAATTGGTGCCATTATATTATGGCACCGTACGACGTTCGCGCGGGTCAATGCTCTATGTGAAGAGCTCCCAGAAAACTTTAGAATGACAATTGTGCGGTGAAATCGTTCCACAACACATCAACGCAGCATAAGAGTCCTGGTGCGAATTCCACTATCGTCTAAAATACCAAAAAAAAGCGGCGTACGTTTTGAGAAAGCGTTGTTTGGAAACATAGGTACTACCTACTTATTCTAGTGCGTAGGCTATTTTTCTTTATAATAGCTGAGGAAGATCTAGCCCTATAGGTACCTTAATCAACGCAAATGGCATGTTCCAATCCTCTCTAGAGAGTAATGTGAGTCAAAATGGTATGATTTTTATAATTGGTATTACTTCAGAAATAGCTTCATGGTGTGGTATCTACCTTTTTGTCTATTCAGAGCCATTAGCCTTGAAAATTTGTTTAGTAAGTGATAAGATATTAACTTGTATGAAAGCTTCATTGTGGTTCCACATGACGAGGAAATTGGGTTTCTATTGAAGCTGTATCAAAAAGCTGAACCCGTGGTAGTACTCAAATGTATGGTAAGTACCTATTACTTAACCATCATCACAGAATAGCTAAATAGTACTACCAACATGGATGAGTCATCCTACCGAAAGTTTGTGTGTGTGTAAGTTTTTGATACCACTTACCTCCGTAACTACTGAACTAACTTTGATGAAATTTGGAATGTCGATAGTTTAACATGTAGGTACATAATACAATTACATTTAGAATTAGCAATTTGAACTGGCAGTGAGCAGGCCACATCGCTCGTATAACTTACAACCGATGCGGAAGAAAGGTTCTCGAGTGGCGACCACGAACCGGAAGACGCAGCGTAGGGCCCCACTAGGTGGACCGATGATCTGGTGAAAACCGTGGAGAGCCGATGGATGCAGGAGGCGAGCAGGCTGATGATGGTGATGATGATGACATAACACAAACATTTTGTATCGAAACAACTCTTCTTTGTTTCTTTATCATTCACGCCAAAACGCAACTGACCTGATTTGGGTGAATTTTTACTTACACGGATTAAGGTCACACTACTGTGACCATTATTATAATACTTTTGATCACACCACAGAGTATAACTAATACTATAATCATAAAAGTATCTACTATACCGTAGTCGGGAGTTCTGCAGATCACTAGGTACTATTTGCGTTTGAATTGGTATATTATCCCGAAAGAGGGTAAATCTACTCCCCAAGGTAGACAATGTTTCTTCTACGACTTTTCTAAATTAATAGTTTTTCATTGAACAAATGCCATGTGAAGTTTACGTTCGAAGATAGCCCTAGCACAGCTGGGTGGTTAAACTTCGTCCTTGACCGAATGCACTTAAATGAGTTTGACGACCTGTGTTTAAAAATTAATTTGTTTATTTATTTTAGTATCTTGTTAACTCTCGTAGCGATCGCACGTGCAATTTTGTGAGTAGATTTATTTTTTAGTATGTAGGTTTGGAAACATGTAGTTTCAAGTAAGGCTCTCACAACTTGTGGGCTATCATGGTCCCAGTCCCCCCCTTTCGGGATAACATACCAATTCAAACTCACCTTGTATGGACTATAATTATCATCATAGTGTTTTGAAGCTTAAACCTTGTCTCAGGGCTCTCTTCAAAAGCCTAGTCATATTTAACCTGACGAGGGTGGTAGCTAGCGAGCATAGCTATCCTCAATCCAGTGTATAACATAAACTTAAGGGATTCTTCGCCACGCGAGCTTCAACGATACAGTTTGTCGGGCTTTTAGCAGCACCAATTGCGCGGCTGTTTTGGAACCAAATGGCCTCGTACGTGACGTTAGTAAAAGACCTGTCGGAATGACTTTGATTCCGTGGAAAATGGGGCGGCCCTTGATGTGGGACGCTACCTGTGTAGACACTCTTGCGCCATCACATCTTCCCGGGACACAAAACAAGGCTGGCGTGGTGGCGGATTCCGCAGAGAAACTGAAAAGGCGCAAATGTAAATACTAATCCAGAAAGCGGTTTTATATCTGCGTGACCAAATACAATTTAATTTAATAAGTTAAAAAAAACGTAAATAATTTTCTTCATATCTCGTTCAAACAGCAACATCCTATGTTTATCCGGAAATATATTTCCGCAGGAAACACACATCCCTTACAGACCCCATCCCTTTACAACCCTTGATTTGTTACAGCATCGTTTTGCAATCGCTCCCTAGGGGGTGGCCTTAATCAGCTATTGCAAATAAAAACGCGTTTCTGATGGCTTTTGACATAATTAGTCGTCGTTAGTCGTTTAATTAGTGGTTATTCATATGTGCCGCTGCTTCGTTGAACTATTTGATATATCAGTAAAGACAAGAATCAACTGGAGAGTTATATCTTCTAGATAAGCTCCATCTCCAACCTGAAATATCAGCTCTAATAAGATATAGCTCTAATGAGATATAATAAGATTACCGGACTGTGAGATCAGCCCATAGTCTCATTTGCCCAGTTGTTTAACTAAGTACACGCCCCTAGTGCCACTTATTAGGTATTATGAACCACCTTTATAAACGGGTCAACATACTGGAAGTTCGTCTCTCATAATAACTTTTGGTAAGTATGTAGTTTAAAGGCGTGGAGGTTTTTGATTGTTGCAGGGACACCTACTTAAGTACTTTACTTACTTAGCTAATGTTTTTTTTTAAATTTAATTATGTCTTCTTTTCTTATGTGTCTTCTTCTTTTCTCGCGTAGGTCAGCCCTAGTGTCAGAATTTTTAGGCCACCCAAAGGTTTCTGACTTGGCTTAACGACTATTGTCTCAAGACAACAGCGGCCGACGGCTTAACGTGCGCTCCGAAGCACGGTAGCGCTCAGTTGTAAATACCACTATTTGCTATAGCGGTCACCCATCAAAGTAGTGACCGCAGCGAACGTTGCTTAACTTTCCCGATCGGTTAGAAACGGCTAGTCGTGCTTCGCTATGAGCGCTACGTTGTGTAATAATTTCTTGGGTTTCGTCTCAATATCGAAATCTATTTTAGCCAAGCCCATTTCCACAATGCCATGCCATCGAAAACCTACCCACATTATATAGGTAGCAAATAACGCTTAAATAAATAAAAATATACCTAATCCGAACGTCCTAAACTAAAGTACCCTGAAATACAAGAATTCCGAAATGACTAGATCCAGCACGAATCACCGTAATTGGCTTTTTGTTGGACCTCTCGAATTTTTAGATTTGTCAGTGTAATTGGTATTGGACACTAATCATTTATCTGTTTCTGGGAAAAAGTTATAGCTGGAAAATTCGGACTGGTCTCCAAAATTTATACCTATGATACAACTAAAGTTGTCTTATATCTACAGAATGATGTGTCAAAATAGGGTATTAGGTTAGAATTCTTGCTTTTTCTTTTTGGTTTTGTTCTATACAAAACATTGGGTCTAGTTTGAAGAAAAACAAGACTGTGTTTTTGGTAATTAGAAGGAACAGTACACACAACGTGTACACTTGTACAGTCCGTTCAAAACAACATTTATCAAAATAAACATGTTTGTCTCAATTATAGACTTAGGATGTTCAAAATATCCTAAGTCTGGGGTCTCAATCGACTATATTTTCTTCTAGAGCTTTTTCCAAAGTGACTTACCAAATTAAATTGAGAAATTATATCGTTTTTACAAGCTTTTATCTACAAAATAGACTTTGTTTTTTTTTGAACAAAACCTAATTTCATAGGAAAAGCTACCTACTTATTTGACATATCTTATACAGCAGAGTGTGTACTTATTACTGGTAATACCTACACATGTATTACAGTAAGGACAGCTCGACAGATAGATAGATAAACTCTTTATTGAAAATACCATATTCCGCGAAAATTTAGAGTGAAATATTATAACTAAGTGTCACAATGGGCGGTCTTATCACTTAAAGCGATGTATTCCAGACATCCCAGTAGCACCTATAGATGAACACAGCTAATGTATATAATGATTTTTTCTAGAAAGTTATCCTTTTCAAAATATGTAAACAAAAACTCACCCAGATCTTCATTTTGCTCCGTAAAACCAAAATGACAGATAGCAATGTCCAGAAACACCGCGAAAATTAAGATTCGCCACGCGATACCACTCCCGAAGCCAGCCATTTTGTTTTCACATAAGCGCCGCCATTTTGTAACAGTCTCACATTTTTATGCTATTTTATTGTCATTTTAGCTTGCTCAATGTTAGAGTACCTGAAAAAATAAAAATGGTTTTGATTACACAAATAAATAGCGACAACCAAGTTTATTGTATCAAGCCACCCTAGCGACCCACCGCACGGCTATAACATAACCACTCCAAACCCAAGCTTTTTTATTGTCGACTGATTTTTTGGCGTACCTACCCATAATACAACCCCAAGTTGATTAGTTGACGTCATATAACAGAATATTACCTACTTATAAGTTTCCCCGTGGTACATATTATTTCATCAGCATTGTGAAAGCCTTATCAATTCGATTTTATTTTGAAATGTTTCAAGACTTACATAATTAAATCGATTAAGATAATATGAAGCATTGGAGGAAGCTTGGGAATGAACAACAGCAAAGTTTTAAGGGTTCTGTACCCAAAGGGTAAAGCGGACCCTATGACGCTGTCTGTCTGTCTGTCCGTCTGTCACCAGGCTGTATCTCATGAACCGTGATAGTTAGACAGTTGAAATTTTCACAAATGATGTATGCCACTATAACGATAAGTAATACTAAAAAGCAGAATAAAATAACTATTTATGGGGACTCCCATACAACAAACGTGATTTTTTGCTCGTTTTTATAGATAATGGTACGGAACTCAGACTCCAGTGGTCTTACTGTGCGGACGTGTACGCAAATTATTTAAAAATATTTTATAGTGACTAGTTGCAAAACGAAATCTAACAGTAACAGTTTAAAATACAGTTTAGTTTGTGTGACCGCGTAAAACTTAAGGCGTGAAGGAACTGTGCAAGTGCGATATCGCTACAGATTAGAGTAATAGTAATCGTACCGCGAACGCAAGAAGCGGTGCTTGAGCGAGACGGTTGACATAATTCATCCCGCTTGCACTAGTACAGCGCTACTACAACCAGTTCTAAGAATGAGTGCACATCATTCACCGAAAAGCGGAATGCTCATAAGCGGCAGCGGTGGCGGATCCCAGCATGAATTGCGTTCGTCAGTCAGTGAAGAAAACTTAGTAAAACAAAGAAAAAGAAAGCAGCCTGACTCTGATACTGATGTTAAGACTGAGCTAAATTCTTTTAGAAAGGAAATTATGAGCTTTTTCAATGATTTTGGAAAAACGCAGAAGGCAGACATATCGGAAATAAAACAGGATTTAAGTGAAATTAAAGCGGAATTTAAAACATTAAAAATAGAAACGTCTAATTTATCACAACAGTATGGTAGCCTATCTAAAGAAGTGACAAGTATAAAATTGGAAAATAAGGAAATTCGTGAAAAAATTAATACGTTGGAGACAAATTATCAATCACTCACGGTTACTAATACTGACAGTCGCACCGGGGAGCCATCGATGAATCGTGCACCTATGTCGCTTATTTATAATACGCCCAGCGCTACTCACGAAGCACTCTTCCTTGAGTTTGAAGAACGTCATAGGCGCTTGAATAATATAATTGTGGTGGGTATTCCGGAAATAACTGAGAGAAACTTAAAGTTAAGACAGGAGTATGACTTGAATGAAATCATGAAAGCACTAAGTATTATATATGAAGACTGCCCTAACCCCGTAAAACCAATGAGATTGGGTAAATATAGTTACGGTATTAACCGTCCGATTAGGATTTCTTTTGAATCTGCCGATACTGCTAAACTAATATTGCGTAATAAATTCAAATTGACTGGGGAAATACGTTTATACGCTGACCAAACACCATCACAGAGAAGTTACCTAAATAGTTTAAAGGAAGAATTGATGCGCCGAGAGCGCGCTGGTGAACTAGACCTGATGATAAAATACGTCAAAGGAATCCCAAAAATTATGAAAAAACCGTCAAAAAACTTAGCAGACCAAATCGACCCAATAACGACATTACCCCAATAAATAACATACACTACTACATTAAATCGACTTATGAGGGTATATCTACTAGTACCCGGTCTCTCAAAATCTTATATGCAAACATACGTAGTATACGAAAGAAAGGAAAGTTTGATGAATTAAAGTGTATTTTAAAAGCCATTAAAAGTACAACACAGTTGATTATTTTAACAGAAACCTGGATTATGTCGGAATCGGAAGCAGTCTATTTTAACCTACCGGATTATTCACATGTTTATAACTACAGGAAGGACAAAAGAGGGGGAGGAATATCTATATACATACATGAAAGCTTGAAATATGAATTGACAGAAGAGATTTACAGTGACGGAATTCACTACGTATGGATATATTTACATCGATTTGCTTTACATATCGGGGCAATTTATAAGCCCGATAAAAAGAACACAAACACTTTTATTGAAACCTACTCCCAGCAGTTAGAAAAAAGAAAAAGATGCATCATTGTAGGTGATTTCAACATCGACTTATTAACTAATGGAACTGACACTACTACTTACCTCACTATGCTACAGGAAGCTGGCTATGAAATATTAAATAAAATACACGAAGATTATTGTACTCGGGAAGCTAGTACATCTAAAACCATAATAGACCATCTATGCTCAAATGTGCGTAAATTATCATGTAATTTGACAGTGCTTGATTCGCCATTATCTGATCACAAGCAGCTGTTTCTTGAACTACTGCAAAATAAACATTTTAAAAAACAAAAAATGCAATATGAAGCTATTGACTACACTAAACTGTATAAGAGTGTCTCTGAGGCAAATTACACAAGCGAAGATAGTTCATATACCGAATTGGAAGTATTTATTAAAAGATGTATAGACAATAACAAACTCATTAAAACCAAAATATTAAACGCACCTCGAGATGAGTGGATAAACAAAACCGTCATAGATGGAATCAATAAAAGGAACCTATTATGGCAGAACTTAAAAAAAGACGCTGAGAATAAGAAACTAAAGAACGACTTTATCTCGGAACGGAATAAGACTGGTCTATTAATTAAAAAAACTAAGGAGGATTTCTATTGTAAAGAATTTACCCAATGTAAAAATCCTAAAAAAATGTGGAACTTGATAAACTCTCTAGTAACGAATAACAATAAAACTACTTGTGCTCCTTCAAAACTAATACATAATTCAAACTCAATAGATGACCCTATAAAGATTTGTGAGTTATTCAACACATTTTTTTCTTCCGTAGGTATACAGTTAGCCAATGATATACCAAAAACTTATCAAAACAACACTTTTTACACCATGACTTATAATGATAATAATCCGCCTGTTGAAATTAAAGACTTACGTCCAAGTACTGTAGACGAAATTAGCAGAATTATAAAAAATCTTGATCCAAACTCGAGTACTGGTCTAGATGGCATTAGTACAAAAGTTATAAAATGTATAGTTAATATTATTGCTCCTGAATTAACTAGCTGTATAAATACATGTCTTAAGGTCGGTATATTTCCTGACAGCCTGAAAGTAGCTAAAGTCACCCCCATATTCAAATCTGGTAGTAAGACCGATCCTGGAAATTACAGACCCATCTCAGTGTTGCCTGTGATTTCAAAAGTTTTTGAAAAAGTATTATATAATAGACTTGAGTACCATTTATCAAAATTAAACTTTTTATATGAGCATCAATACGGTTTTCGCCCAAAATCCAATACCTTATCAGCCGCCACAGATTTGATAACTAAAATTAAAACTAATATAGATGAGAAGTGCTTTTGTTTAGGCATATTTATTGATTTTATAAAAGCGTTTGACACCGTCTGTCACCAAATTCTAATTAATAAACTAAAAAACTTGGGAATAACAAGCACAGCTCTTAAGATTTTTGTATCTTACCTGGCAAACCGATATCAAGTGGTAAAAATTGGTAAAAACCATGAAAGTGGCCATCAAAGGATAGTCTGTGGTATACCCCAAGGATCGGTCTTAGGACCTTTGCTGTTTTTAATTTATGTAAATAACGTCAGCAAAATAGGATTAACAGGACATATAACCTTATATGCCGACGATACCTGCCTCTTCTACTTTGGACGTAACCTACCCGATCTAATAAACCAAGCTCAAACTGACCTACATAAATTTAACATCTGGTGTCAGAGTAACTTGCTCACAATAAACACTAAAAAAACTTCTTACATGATATTTTCAGCCAAAAATAAAAAAAACCCGCCATTTACACCTTTATCTATAAACGGCGCAGTGATACACCGTTCTCGTCAAGAAAAATATCTTGGTCTTCAATTAGACGATAAGCTTGACTGGCGAGCTCATATTCAACACGTAAAATCGAAGGTTTCATCAGTAACAGGGGCACTACGAAGGTCTGTAGGTTGTATACCCCGTAAAGTCCGCATGACTATATACAACTCACTAGTCAAATCGCACTTGGAGTATTTAATAGAAATATGGGGGTGTGCTGCAAAAACAAATCTTGAACAACTTCAGATATCGCAAAATAAGCTGGTGAAAACCCTTTTCAATTTCGACTACCTGACAAATACACGTTATCTCTATGAGCAAACAAAAATATTTAATTTAAAACAACTTTACACGTACACGACTTGCATTTTGATAAAAAAAATATTGACCACCAAAATACACACACAAATATCATTTACAAAAAGATCTTTTAAACATAGCTTGCGAAATACAAATAAAATTAAATTGAAACCCCCAAGAACTTCATATGGTAAAAGATGTATTATGTATGAGGGTGCACAATTATTTAATGATCTACCTAACGACCTTAAAGATTGTACAACAATACCTGTTTTCAAAACTAAACTTAAAAAATATATTTATGCCAATGTTTTTTAAGTACCGCCAGATCATCTGGATAATATTTAGATTAATTGTAACTAGATTATTTAGTTATAATTTACGTATACCTACTTAAGCTCATTATAAGTGAACTATGTTCTTTATGAGTAAATAAATTCGTTAAACCTAACCCTTCGTGCGCGAGTCCTACTCGCACTTGGCCGGTTATTCTATTTCGTATCAGTACCTACATTCCACATCGGAATACTCGAGTAAACCGACACACAACTATTTTTCCGCTTCACGACAATATTCGATACAATACCAACCCTCCTGCTGGACAGCGATACGAGCATTTACATACATCGAGCTGTTCTCGCGTTAATCTGCCACAAACGCGTTGGGTACAAAAATGTTATATTATGGTGCAACAGGCGTAACAGTAAGGATAATTTATATATATATATATCTACTGCATGTTGTTACAACCTACGCACGTTTTGCACGCATTTTGTAGCAATTTGCGTGTGATGAAGAAAAAAATAGTAAGTTAGGTTGTTACGCTCACTTCAGTAAGTTTTTCAAGATACAATTAGATATTTTGAAAATAAGGTCAGTTTTATTGGAGTTTTTATGGGCAAACATGCTCCACCTTAGACAACTTCGTCACTTACCATCAGGTGAGTAGTTGTCAAACGCACGCCCATTTTAGCATTAAAAAAAACATGGTAATAAATAATACATTTTATGCCAATATAGATTAGATTATAGTGATATACCGTACTTTACTTACACCTACGTTACTAATAGATACATAGGTATCTACCGCGCGTTACCGAGTGGTGCGTCTAAGCGTATAGACGCTTCACCACTCGGTAACGCGCGCCTCACATTTTCCGGCTTTGGACCGATTGGAAGTTGTGAAATATCCTTCATGATTTGTTAGGTATGTACAAGTTGTAGATATGCGTTTCTTCCAATACTAGATTAACATGTATATTTCCTTACTAGAAAGCTAAGATCTATGTAAGATGAAGTGAGGTTGCATTTCGTTGATGTCATTCTCACAGCTATCATGTTCAACGTAAATACCCTTACTGTTTATAGTGTCATAACTGTTGTACAAAAATGTAGGTCGCTGTAACAGCTCACTTGCATCACTCAGGTAATTTGGGGGAAAAGCGCTTTTGTGGCGCTGAGCGCGAAATTATTGCGGAATTATGGTAAGTTCGTATTGTGAATCTACAGTTTGGGGGTAATGAATGGAGGCTTCCGGACCATGGGGCTTGGTAATAATAATATGTGGGGCTACATTCAATCTGCTATCTATGGCGGAAAAGGTTAAATAAAGAGATAAGTTGCAGAGTTCCTTGAGATTCACGACTTTGTTCGTATAGATTTAAGTCATGCTTGATCCACTAGGTGCTTTAAACTATACCTTCACTTCTTCATGTGGAAGACTTCTACTGCTGAACGTAGGCCTCTCCCATTTGCCATAGGTGCCACTGGTTTTCCGTGGTCAGCGTCTTGGTCATCGCAGTAGATTTTAAGGGTTATTACTGTCTGTCCCCACGTCCTACCCCACGTGGGGACAAACTTTGCAGACCGAAGAGAATACTGCTGCTGGTTCCCTGGAATATCCAGCAGCATTCTCTTCGATTTTTCGGCTTGGCCCTTCCTCCCCAGTAGCTGGCTCTTATGGTACTACGGGAAGTGATAGTGTGGTCCTACTCTCATACCAGGACCACACGGTGTAAGAAAAATGTAAGATGTAATCTTGCTACAATAGCAATAATTATACTCGCACTAAACATTTGCCATAGAAGACTTAATCTCCCAAAAGAGTTTACATAAAAACTATTTAGATTAGTGTAATTGTCATACAATAAAAACCTATATTTAGCCCGATTTCTGGTAATAAAAGCGGCCAATTAAAAGCCAACTGCAATGAGCTTTCGGTGCAGATTTTGGCACCACGTTGTCAATGTTCAACTATGTAACAATATTTCAGTTTTATATGTCTCTTACTGCAGTCGGGGCGTAATGTGCTCGCAGCTGTTATCGGGCGATCTTTTTATGGCCAATTCTTTTGCTTAAAAAGCTTGTTATGAATTTATTACTGTAACAAGCAAAAATGAGGGTAGGATCCAGGTAGGACTAGATAGTAAGCCTATTTATAAACTAGAGCTGAGGTTTTACCTGAAACTGATGCTTTTTCCGGCGGGAACTCTTAAGCTTCCGGGATAAACGTACTCTATTGATGTTGGCAGTTAACGCGGGTAAAAAAAAAACACTCCAACCAATTCGCTTCCGGCTTAAAATTCAAACAAACAGACAACGTTCCACTTTTATATTAATATTAATAGTCAATTCAATCCGAGAATTGGCAGACGTAGTGTAGGATGACCTGCAGCGAAATGGAGCGACGATATACGCAAGGTAGCTGGCAGTAACTGGAATAGAGCCCCGAAGACCGAGCTCAGTGGCGTGCCTTGAAAGAGGCATATATCCAGCAATGGACTAGTATAAGCTGATGGTGATGATTCAAAAGAAACTTACTCATCCGTTTCTTAGGTACCTTTTTAGAATCAGTCTGCATGTCGTTAATGACGCCGCAGCAAACTTCCCCCTTTTGGGGGAACCACCCCCCCCCCCCCAATCAAAAACTGCCGACGACAAACATTCCAAAAATGAAATAAATAACAAAAACCGTGGGGAGCCGATGGATGCAGGAGGCAAGCAGCCGCTCGAAGTGGCACTCTACTAGGGAGGCATATGTTCAGCAATGGACGTCTTCAGTTGAAGATTACCCCATGTGAATCCCGAAATTCAATTGCACCCTGTATAATAAATGGTTTTTTTTTTCTTTTAAGGAGCCCGAATGATCATCACACTAATTTATAAAGGCGAAAGTTTGTATGTGTGTATGTTTGTTACTCCTTCACGCTCAAAAGGCTGGACAGATTTGCATGAAATTTGGAATAGAGATAGCTTATATATATACTGGATTAACACATAGGCTATTTTTTAGCCGCGGTTAAAACCGTGGGGCGCATATAAAATTAGTATTCATATAAAATTAGGCGCTAAGTCAGTTTGAAAGCTCCAGATCATTAGGCCTAACTCATAATTCTTGAAGAAGCACGTAGTTTTTCTTATTTCATTACTTAGACGAGGGCTAAAAGAAATAATATATGAAATACATACTATTGGGGAGATGGCCGGCAGCTTAATATGTACTTTTCAAGAAAGCTTTCAGTCAAAGCTTTCGAAACTTTATTTTGCAATACAAAGTTCTGCTGCACCTAATGCACCGAGGAAAAGTTCCGTGTTTTCACCTTAGTATAGTAAGTTGGAATATGATATGGCTATTTACAGTAACGGAAGTTTATAACTATTAAAATGGCTATTATAATAACTATATTAGCTGTTTGCAATATACTGGCAATTAGAATGGGCAGGCGTATCGCTCGAATAACTGAGAACCGATGGGGAAGAAAGGTTGTCGATTGGCAACCATGAACCAGAAGACGCAACATAGGCCAGCGTCCCACTAGGTGGACCGACGACCTGGTCAGAACCGCGGGGAGCCGATGGATGCAGGGGTGAGCAGCCGCTCAAAGTGGCGCTCTGTTAGGGAAGGCCTATGTTAAGCAGTGGATGTCTTCAGGCTGATGATGATGATGAAGATGATGACAACGCTATAATATCACCCAGGCTATCAATGCACGCCGCGAAATATCCAGTTATTCTGATTAAAAAACCGAATTACTGAACTGATTTCTGCAAAACTACTGTTTCAATTTAAAAAAGATTTTCCAAGATCGGTTCACAAATGACGAAGTATTAACAAACATAATAAACATACAAAATATACAATCGAATACCTTATCCTTTTTTTAAAGTCGGTTAAAAAGTGGGGAAAAACAAGCTCATAACCACTAAATGATTTTTTCAAATCATAAAAAAATAATAGATAAGTAACACCAACCAAGACTGATACTGAATTTCAAATTATGAAATCCAGGTACCACTCTTTTTCACTCACCCCAAAACGTTGGTTACCCTTAAACAGCCCTAGAGCCTTAAGGAAAATAGTTTTGTGAGTTCCCATATCACACATTTCTTTTACTTGCGCGAGGAGCTGCCGGACCATTTACTTACTCGAGACAAGTCTAGTTTAGTGTAATTTGAATAGTGTTTTTGAATGAAATACAATTTTTCAGTATTAATAAAAATTTATTTTAGTTTATTTTAGTTTTGTAGTTTATCTTTTTAGCCTCTGAATAATTATGCTTAATTATTTAAATACCTACATTTGGTACCCATTTTTCAGATCAAAAATCCTCAGTGTGTGGATTTATTTAGTCCTGATGGAAACCCGCTATTAAAAATTAACTTTGACGCAAACGTGTCAGACTACATGTCGACTCGACGATTCGAGTTTTCAATAATACGTGCGAGAATATGAACAACATTGATAACATCGTAATAAAACCGTTCTAGAAAACCAAACTAGTACATAATACACCCTAGTAGAGCGGTCGAGCAAATTGGTTTTCTCTTGTTTTACTCCATTTGTAGCGAGTAAAACAGAGAGTAAAAAATGGGAAAGACTTTTTACTCCACTGCTCGTGCTAGAAATTCAGATAGCTTGGCAAATCCAATTAATTATTTCATTGGTTGTAAAGTAACATAATAGTTTTAGACTCAAAGCAGTTATAGACAGGATATAGTCCTTACTTTCGTAGAAACAGGGTATGTTTCAAAAATAGACTCATACAGGCTTAAAGGAAAAATTAACAAGGCGCACAGAAACTCGGCATCCTATATGGTTAATATTCCTACAACCCGCACTAAGTGTTTCGCATCAAACTTTATAGTGCGTACAGAAAAGTGGAATACCTTGCCGTCGTCCTTGTTTCCAGCTAACTATAACCTGAGAGTCTTCAAGTAAAAAGTGAACAGGTATCTTCTAGGCAAACATGCACCACCGTAGGCCGCGTCATCACTTACCATCAGGTAAGACAGTGGTCAAATGCTATGCCTATAAATTAAAAAAAAATATTGTCATGTGAATAGATTATCCAGTAGCTCTAACCTAACAATAATGCTGCTGGCCAAGCAAGCAATATCCTTTCGCCTATACTACGTCCTCTATATAGTACAATCTCTCGGGGCTGATGGGGCGGTACCTGGCTAAAGAGATATGATTTTTGTAAAATATCAAACCTTGTATCAGGTGAATAGCGAAAAAGAAACTAGAAACGTTTTGAGTGGTTTTATCCTATATTTTTTTGTTAATGTAGTTTCCTGGTTTTTTTTAAGCTTATCCTATTCGTCATAATGAAATTTTACAGCTTCTGTGGTAGTGGTTGAGCAGGAGGCGGCGGGTTCGATTCCCGCGACAGGACAAGTATTTGTGCACAGGAAAAAGCGGAAATACTTGTTCTGTGTCTGGGTGTTGTGGGACCATGGTCCTCGTAGTTCCTGGATCCCTAGATACAGGTAATCCTAGTTAGGGTCCAGGATCTATGTATGTGTAATTGTTGGGCGTTCTTATTTTATTATCATATTTTATTTTGGTTAAAAAATACGGGCTAAATATTATATGTATCTAAAGTATTCGTAAGTATATGAATGTGAGAGAAGTTATGTGTCAGTTTCATCGGGGGTTCGTTGCTGGATGGTCAAATTAGACGAAGACAACGCGAATTTCTTACATAAATACTATAATTTTCAATGCCAGCTTTCCGCGAAGTAACAGATTAATCACGTATAAAGTTTAGGGGCGCCTCTCTACTAGCAGTCAATACTGTCATCTATCATGGGTACGCAAATTTTTTTTTTAAATGCTGTGTTCACATCTAGATGATCTAGAAGGTCGTACACGTCTGCACGTGCCCTATGTATTATTCTAAGTTTATTTGTGTATTTCCAGTTTTGAGACCCTACATAAAAAAGAAAATAAATTGTCAATTTAATCATCTTTACTAAAGTCGTTTATTGGACATAGACAACCAACGCTTTATCTGTTACACAAATACAACGTTGTTTTTCACACAAAATTTATTTGCGAATATTTAAAACTAAATTAAAGTCCCAAAAGAACAAATTGTAATTTTTATCTACCCGTGTTGGCCAGAGTGGTAGGTAATGGCTCATACTTTCTCTAAAGCTGCAGTAAAAATTAATAAGGCTGCTGATAAAATATAAACAACGCTCAAAGGGGCTCCTTTTAGTAGATCATAAAAAAATCTCTCAAACTTGCCACTTGACTTTAAAATTCCTTAATTAAACTCAACAAAACTGTACATAAGAAGTTGTAGGAGTTCAAAAGACACCACTTTCATAATTAATCATCCCCGTAAAGGTCAGAAAACTAATTTCAAATTTACAAACCTTGACATGTCAAATCGTCATTACTAAAAAAAGCTCAAACTTACCCGAAATAACCTTTCCAAACACAGCTCACTCCAAAATTATCGAACAATAAAACCACTTGATAAAAATCTCACTAGCAATGTCATTACTTCACTTTTCAGAAGTCGCGTAAATATTACGGGAAAATGGAGAGTAAAGCGTCCTCCCCCCACGGTGGTTCGGTGCGCACTGAAATGATATAAACCTCCTTGCACCTACGAGGCTACCGTAGTATTACCCGGCCCGTTTCTATTTTCTTCCAAATTTAACCCCGTCTTCTTTTGCTGCGGCTTTTTAACTTAGCCGAGTTGTATGTGTGTTTAGCCAATGGAAGTTTTTCATGCTCGTTAGGAGAGTAAACAAGAGCTGAAAAATTTCTAGCTTAGTTCTCGTAATGCTGAGTATCTAATACCTAGATTTCCTAGGTATTGCTCGATGCTTTTTGGGCGCTTTTAGCTGGATTGAACGGGATCTGGCTTAATTTGATTTATAATTTAACTGGAGCGGAATTTACAAGGCTTACAAAAACTTTTCATGGAGCTTTTTCACTATAATGAAATAATCCTGAGATAAAAAGTACTTATTCCATGCACTTATATTTTACACATAACATGAGTGGTAATAAAGCATGTATCCTGATTGATGGTAAGCTGGCTATAGTATCATCATCATCATCATTATCAGCCTGAATACATCCACTGCTGAACATAGGCTTCCCCCAAAGAGCGCTACTTTGAGCGGCTGGTTGCCTCCTGCATCCATCGGCTCCCCGCGGTTCTGACCAGGTCGTCGGTCCATCGAGTGGGGGGCCAGCCTACGCTGCGTTTCCGGTTCGTGGTCGCCCCTCGAGAACCTTTCTTCCCCATCGGTTGTCAGTTCTACGAGCGATGTGGCCTGCCCAAGTGCCCATAGAGTGGTAGAGTTGTTACTGGTCAGGCTGCCGATGATGATGAACCACTCTACTATTCATTTTAATAAAAGGTTTTGTCCTGCACGAATAACAGACAGACTGACAAAAATCGTAGATAGATAATTAAACACTTTATTGCATACCAAAAAAAATATTAAGTTGTAGGTTACAACCCAAACCGCTGGATTTGTTCTGTGTTTTCCTTTTATGGTGGAAGAGTGTACTAAGAAAGGGGTTCTGAAAATTCAACCCCTAAAAGGCCCGAATGGGTAGTTCATAGTTCATAGTTCTTTATTAATAACATTCAGTTACAAGTCAATTCCCATAATACATAATATAAAATTGTAAATAGGAAAATCTAAAAAATAACTTAATAAATCATTCTACACAATTTTTTTTACCCAAATCTTCAAACGAATAGAGCGCTTGGTCGACTAGCCATGCTTTCAGTCTTTTTTTATAAGATAAGAAAGAGGGCGCATTTTTTATATTATCCGGGAGCTGGTTGTATAAGTCTGGAGCCACCACATGCACCAGCTTCGGGGTCTTCGTGGGTCGTCGAGGCACTGGTTTTAGCTTATGTGCGTTTCTAGTGTTATATGTATGACAGTCACCAAATCTTGGATAGTCCGATAAGTTGGTTCTGGCATATAGCGCCGCCTGCAACACCACAAGAGATGGGACGGTCAGAATTTTCAATGAGCGAAAATAGGGTCGAGCCAATGTATCCCGCGATACACGAACTATCGCTCTTACCGCTCTCTTTTGCATTCTGAAAACCCGCAGCCAGTCAGCTGCGCGTCCCCAGAACTCAACGCCATATTGCAGGAGCGACTGAACAGATTGTAGATGAGTATTAAAGATAGTATGAAGAAAAGAAACAAGTGTCTCAAGCTATAAATTTAAATGTATTAACTAAGGATAGGTTTTTTGATCAGTAGTTAAAGTAACCAATGGTTAAACACTCAAACAAATTCTAACCAATAGTCAAAATTTGACAGAGTTTTTAACCAATGATTACCTATAGAGCACTATAGAATGCCTACGGAATTAAGCTCATTATAAGATTTAAACCCACGACCTATGGATCGTAAGTTGACGTCCTACTCACTGAGCTAGCCATCTTCAGAAATAAGTTCTAAGAAAATCGAGAATCACCTGTAGATATAAGAGAGTAGAAATCATTCTTTACTTTTTTACTTTCAAGACTTGTTCAAACAATCTGAACGTAGCTTTTTTATTTTCTTTGAGTATTTTATTATTGTCTGGATTTAATGTTTTAGTCTAGATCTAAGTTTATTTTTATATTAATCGCAATCTTTATATTACCACAGATCATATAATACTATACTAGACTAAAGCCGTGTCTCCTTTTCGTGTTTATTCGAAACATTACACAAAAACATCCAAAGAGTATATATAATTCTATACCCCTCGGAAGCCAAAAACTAGACAAATGTATATGGCCACGCCCCTTTGTCTAAATGGTTTTGTGTAATGTTTGAGAAAAACATTTGCAGGAGACGCGGCTTTACAGTAGTTGTTGGATGACTCCAAGGGCAATTAGAACAACTAAGAACTAAAAATAAATTTAACAAGTAAACCACCCATTGTTAATATGGTAGTTCTAAAGACTGGTTTTCTTTTATCGTAAGGCATGCGAAGCAGCGAGCTGAAGTTCATCAAGAGCCTGAAGACATCCACTGCTGAATATAGGCCTCCCCCAGAGAGCGCCACTGAGCAGCTGCTCGCCTCTTGCATCCATCGGCTCCCCGCTGTTTTCACCAGATCGTCAGTCTACCTAGTGGGGGCTTGGCCTACTACGCTGCATCTTCCGGTTTGTGGTCACCACTCGAGAACCTTTCTTCCCCATCGGTTATTTCCACGAGCGATGTGGCCTGCCCATTGCCATTTCAACTTGCTAATTCTAAGAGCTATATCGGTCACTTTAGTTCTCCTGCGGATCTCCTCATTTTGGATCTTATCTCGCAGGGAAACACCAAGCATAGCTCTTTCCATAGCTTGCTGCACGACTTTGAGCTTACTAATGAGCTTAAGATAGTTTCAGATAATGCTTCAGTCAAGGTTTTAAAAGGCCTACGGCTACGTAGAGGCCTCTACGGCATAGCGTGATTTCACAACCCCTGGGGTCGTACCGTGAGCTCTTAGCGCGATTCAAAACAGAGCCTACACTGAATCACTTGTCAAAATCCCCATATAGAAAAACAAAGCGATCCAATATAGGCTCTGTTTTGAATCGCGCTAAGAGCTCACGGTACGCCCCCTGGTCACAAAACAGATTTATGGTCAAATAAGATTGTTTTTTTAATAACTAAATAGGCCCGCATTTCATTAAGTATGAGTATTACTGTAGTCTAATACTAACCGAGAAATAAAAGCAAAAAATAATATCAAATCTTAAAATTTTCTCTCGTAAAACTTGCACAAGAACAGTGGGCGAGTGAGAAAAAGGTGAGTTTTGCGGTTTAGTATTTTTACGTTTGACGTCCTACGCGTAACGCGCATAATCTAAAGTCTATATGTGTTGAATACAACAGTGCCAAAATTGTTAAGCCATGTCAGAAAAGAACACAAACAATGACAAAAAGACAAGATGGTATGACAAAAAGTTCTGACCTAGGGCTAACCTACGTCTATGTTAGAAAAGTCTGAAAATGAAATGTAATGTGTATGTAATGTGGAATGAGTTCCAGCTGAGGTTTTTCCGGTGTATTACAATATGGTTCTTCAAAAGGCGGTTAAAAAGAGTCTTAAAGGGTAGGCAATACATTGGTAGTGCCCCTGGTGCTGCTGGTGTCCATAGGCGACGGTAACTGCTTACCATCAGGCAGGCCGTCAGCTTGTTTGTCCATCCATGTTATAAAAAAACTCTAAACCTTTTGACAAGTTCGAACTCGCAAGTTAGTGTCTTCGGCATCGCCTCAGCCGCTGAGCCATGAGTGTCGAATAAGTCAGAAAATTGACTCAGAGAATTGGATGAGCTCCCAGCATCCTAATCTCTGGGATGCAAAACTCTTCAATTAGCCATCTTAGCTAATGGGAGCAGGCGGAGCGTCAAATTGGCTGGCAAGTAAAAATAATGAACATGTCTTCTGTGAGAAATGTAGTTTTTACACTGGGTTCCGTATGTATTTTAAATGTTTTTTTGTGTTTAAGTTTCGGACGGTACTTATCCATATGTAATCTTTTGACACTATTCCTGTAGAAAGTTGTTTGTACAGCGATAAGGCCACAATTTCCAGATCTCGTGATAAATCGGCCCCCTAATTACCTAATTTGCGACAGGCGTAAATCTCGCGGTGATTGCTGTCATACATCATTAGTGGTGTCGAGCATGTATGCTACGCTACACCACTAATGATGTATGACAGCAATCACCGCGAGATTTACGCCTGTCGCAAATTAGGTAATTAGGGGGCGGGTTTCTTGTTCGAGTTATTATTATAATGAGCTAGTGACTGTTCAGGCTCATTGTACCTACATTTTATCTTTAATTCTTTACTCGCTGATAAATGAATGAAAAAATAAACGAATAATTTATTTTTTAAATATTTGAATGAATGAACTCTTATAACATTCTATTAGTGAATCTGTGTACCATGCCGCGTTTGATGATTTTTTTATACCTGTTTACGGCGAATGAGAACCGTGCGCCAAGTAAAAATATAGCCATTATAACATGCTCTGGCAATGTCCATTTTTTATCGCTTATTTTTCAAATTCTGCTGAATAGATTTTGTTGCAGTTTTTATAGTATAGAGTATTCATTTCAGAAGATTTTTATTAATTTTCTAATTAATAATAGTAAGTAACGACCACAATACGATATTTTGAATCAGCTTTGCATAACACGTACCTAATTCTAAAAGGAACCACGCACGTGCAAAAGCGACTCGATGTGCTATTCAGCGTATTATCACGCTTCCATTACGAATATCTCTAATAACATTTATCATAGTTATCGCGGAACATTTGAGTTATCATAAAGTTTACATGCGGGTCTATTATTCCAACTGCGGGACCCTAACAAAGAGCGACGACCGGATAGTACCAGCGAATTTCCCTAGTTCACACTTTACTAGAATTGTGGTAGTAATGTTTTGGCCGGATAAATAAAATAATTGTCCAGATTAATAGCTGCCGACATACGACGAAGAGTTTAGTTGATGAAGTGTTCTATCAGTGAAGGGTATTTCGGCATATCGTACGGCGCTCGAGTGGTTATGACGTAAAGTTTGATGCGGCTAAATATGCACCCTGATTTCTATAAGGGTGTGTACAGATCTGGCGAATGCGCCGCTCGCGTGCCGCGCGCAAACTACTCACATGGTGCGCGCTAACTGCACGCGAACCACGCGCGTGCAGTTCGCTGCTAGTTTTTCTTCAGTTCGTTGCTTGCGCGCGAGCCGTTCGCGATGCATAGCTTGCGCGGGAACGGGAAAGACGGTACATGAGTGGTATGCGTTACCGATATACTTTAGATGCAGGACTAACACATAAATCATTATAGAATAGTCTTAATCCTTGGAAAAATGTGAAGCCACAGAGTGCAACTAAAGTGTAAAAACCGATATATCAAAATTTTAATAAAATTTATTTTTGTTGTTTTCTTGCCGGATACAAGTTTCGAGGCCAATCTTCAGCTTTCCGGGGAAACAAAGTTTTTCGGGCATGTTGAGATAACATCGCATCCCTATTCTGTACTGTTACAGCTTACAGCTGTTTCTCGTTACATCGGAATCTGCATCCAGTAATTGACAATGGCTGCGGGAGCTGGAGAAATTCTCGGAAAGTTTCAGCCATAATGATGTCACATGTAGAACAGAATTGAGTAGAAAATATGTATTTACTATAGAAGCACCACGTTTTTCACGGGAATTTAAATTTTTCCGAAATAAAGTTTCCATGCGTATCTCGTTAGATAGAATAAGCAATATTTATATGAAAAATACCATGCAAACTGGTTAAGCAGTTTTGGGAAAGAACAAACAAACACACAGACAACGTTTCACTTGACACTGGAACAGAAAAGTAAAGCTTACTGTGCTATTAACTTCACCTATATCCCTCTTTGGTGAAATTCAAACTGAAAAATCTAAAGTTAAAAAAATAATTGAAATAAATCTGTAAAGAAATGAGTTACTATTGTAATTTATATTATAAGGTCGGAGAAAAAGTGTATTCGTAATGTGTACGAATACAAATACAGCTCTGTAAGTTGAATGTACGAAACTGCATTTTCAAAGTTACAATTTTGCGAACTGGAAACGCTTGAACCAACGTTGTGTTATCTTCACTTACACTAAATATAATATTATTGTACCTATCACAACAATTGTGTTAAATTATTGGAAAAACAAGGCAATAAAACCGGTTGTTTTAGTTGTTTTCGCTCTTTTCAAGACTGAAGAAATAAAAATAGTTCGGAAAATATTTTTAGTTCAAGTATTCCCTTTCCCTTTCTATTACCTTTTCGTAACTTTTTTCTAATGATATCAACACCACATTCAGGTACAAACAGTACAAGCAAAAAAAATTCGACTTCAAATTCATTCGTACAAAATACGAAGACTTTTTCCCTTCCCTAATATATCTTCTACCAACGAAACTTCAATAATCGATGTCCAACATTCAATTAACCACATAACAAGTTTCAAGTCATGGACAAAGCCACTTGAATCTGTTCAAAGTTGCGAGCATCCCTTAATTTAACGACCTACCCTCTAAGTTATAACGATCGCTACAATATGTTTTGAGGGTAGTATAATTTTGACTAGTGGTCCTTAAGGGATGACGCGTTTGAGGGGATAATCCAGGTCCTAGACAAGCCTTAAATCTAGATAGTTCGTCATTGCCAAAATTATCCTCCGCACCTGTCTTGTTAAAATTGAAAACTATTTCTCGAGATTGATTCGGCTATAACTGAAGAATAAGTACTAATATACTTACTGAGTATCCAACTTCGAACAAGAGGTCGCACGAAGAATCCAACTCAGCTGGGCAGCGTTCAGGAAGCTCCGACCTACCTTTTCGTCTAAAATACCCAAGAGCCTGAAAACAAAGGTTTTCTATCTATGGTATTGTGTGTTGCCAGTGACGACTTATGGAACTGAGACATGGTCTCTTACTGTTGGCCTCATTAGTAAGCTCAAAGGCCCGCAACGAGCTATGGAGAGAGCTATGCTCCACAGGAGAACTAAAGTGACCGATATACCTTTTAGAATTAGCAAATTGAAATGGCAATGGGCAGGCCACATCGCTCGTAGAACTGACAACAACTGAGCCGATGGATGCAGGAGACGAGATGATAGATGTAAACATTAAAAACCCACCGAGACAAAAGAAATTCTCCTAGAGTTAAAAATACTCTCTATCAAGCAAACAAAATCACCTTTTAAACAAACAAAATAATATAATACCTCATCATTGTGGCTCCCGAAAGGATAAAACGATTTGACAATATGATTCATACTATATTGAATTGCTTTATCTATATTTTTCTTTCACCCTTTTTGTGTGCGTTGCATGCATCTCATATCAAAGGAACACATTTTAAGAGCTACTGGTACTTCCCTCTTTTATTTACATTTATTATATCCTATATCTACTACGTGTTTGACGAACTGGAAGACGCCAGCGTAGGCTCGCCCCCCACTGCGGACCGATAACCTAGCCAGAACCGCGGGAAGCAGTTGGATTCAAGAAGCAAGCAGCCTCTCATAGTGGCACTCTATTAGGGGAGGCCTACGTTCAGGAGTGATCTTCAGGCTGATGATGATGATGATAAGGCAAAAATACGACTGTTGTGCCATAGTATTTTATTCTGTAAGCTCCCATATTTGGTAGCGTGTTAAACGCACAACTTTGCTCAGCGTTTATAAATTATTTTATTGCCTAGTTTTTGGTAATAACCGTGTGCAGGATACAAAAATATGCTAATATCAGCTACAAAATGTCAATCATTTATACAATTAACTATTAACTTGTTCAAGTTCAAGGTTATTAATTCTTTCTTGTGGTCACGAATACACAAATCCTCTGGATAGATCATGCACAACTTACGTTTGAATTCATTTAGATGTTACTATAACTGTGACGATGTAACTAAACGTTAAATAGAGCAAATACAATTCTTTTGCTCAAGAAGCCTGAAATGCGTCCCATAATAATTATAAGCATTCCACCTGCATTCGTTTATTTATAGTTCACCATTCAGGTGGTGGGTTCATGGTGTGTCGCAGAAGGGAACCGACGCCGCGTTGCTTTGGGCACGATAAGGTTACGGCTTTGACTTGGCCATGTCTACTTATGTAGACAGCCGTGACTTTAATGACTTGAATATGAATATAAATGTAAGTTTAACCCTGGTTAAATGCACAATCGGTGGTATTTATATCTAACATGCTTACGTTGGCCGTGTGGCCCTGCTGTGCGAATAGGACCACCTCATCTCATCCCATAATCATCAAGCCGCCTGGCCAGCGTGGTGATTATGGGAAAATCACCCCTATTATAAGCGTTCAAAGTGGCGTTTTATAGGGGAGGCCTGTGTTCAGCAGTAGATGTCTTCCAGCTGATGATGTGAAGGTTACGTTTGACCACGTTTCCCCTGATCTTGAGTGATAGATAATGTAGTCCGAAGTAGCACGCTCGTTTAGGAGAAACCTGAAACTCTTCTCTTGAAATCTGCGTGGAACAAAAAGAAAATAACCGGCCAAGTGCGAGTTGGAGTCGCACACGATGGGTTCCGTACCATTATCTATAAAAACGAGCAAAAAAAATCACGTTTGTTGTATGAAAGCCTCCTTAAATGTTTATTTTATTCTGTTTTTAGTATTTTTTGTTATAGCGGCAACAGAAATACATCATCTGTGAAAATTTCAATTGTCTAACTATCATGGTTTATGAGATACAGCCTGGTGACAGACGGACAGGCAGCGGAACCTTAGTAACCATTTTACCCTTTGGGTACGGAACCCTAAAAAACACACTAGCTCAGATAGACACTAATACCGTTCATTTGTTGGTATTCATCCAGTGCACTGATCTTTATTATTCTAGTCTTAGAGTATAGACTAAAAGGATAGAGAGATCATCAAAACGATATTATATTTGTACTGCTCACACGTATTGCTACGTCAGTGGCGAAGGAAAGAAACAAGCATATAGTAATTAGCTACGCTTGCGATAAGCATCGTACCATTTTTTTCCACTCGGTCAACTGTTTTTTCTATACAAATCTGTCACACTCATTCACGTCAAGGTGTCCGAAAAAGTGGTACGCTTGACACATAATCAAGTTCTCTCTATGCTTTAGTCTATACTCTAAGCACAGAATTCACACTAGACTCTAAGATGCTACTAGTAGTATAATAGAAGTCAGTGATACAGTAAAACTAAAGTAAAGGTGACAAGACACCGAACGTTTTGCTTGTGGAAACAAGCAAAACGTAGTTTCTGTTCTGCGTCAAGCACACAAAATGAAATATTTATTTAACCGACCGATACAAAAGTCCAAATGAGGAAGTATTGAGATAACAAACGTGGTTTATTTTTGAAACTTCTGTTTTGTTGTTTGACGGTGGCACGTGGGGAGAGGGCTACGGATGTACAGTTGGATATAAAAGTGGTAACCTACGTATGCGACGCTGCAGGCAACAGCTTGTAATAGATAAATCACGACCATTCGTACTTACAAGTTGTAAGTACGAATGGTCGTGATTTATCTATTGTGACGTTGTAAGTTACAACGTCACAGTTGATCTATCCATCATCATCAACAGCCTGAAATCGTCCACTGCTGAACATAGGCCTCCCCCAGAGAGCGCCACTTTGAGCGGCTGCTCGACTCCTGCATCCATCGGCTCCCCGCGGCTTTCACCAGAATGTCAGTCTACCGAGTGGGTGGCCGGCCTACGCTGCGTCTTCCAGTTCGTGGTCGCCACTCGAGAACCTTTCTTCCCCACCGGTTGTCAGTTCCACGAGCGATGTGGCCTGCCCATTGCCATTTCAACTTGTTAATTCTAAGAGCTATTATATCGGTCACTTTAGTTCTCCTGCGGTGATCTATCACCGTTTTAAAAAGAGTTTAAACATGAATAAAAGATACATCAATATCTTAAAATTTCATACTCATAATAAATCTTAAGTATCTTAAAAGTTAACCAGAACTTTAAAAAAGATTTTCAAAAACTTTTCTCGCCGACTGTACGTAGACATGAGCGTACACATAAATTTTATTACGACACTATAATATATTTTCAGAGAGAAAACTATTTATAAATGCTAGACGCTTTAAAAAGTAACTGTTTTTAAAATAGATTTCTTAATTAGTGAATTTTCTAATAGCATTATTATGTCAACACAATGTCTACAAAAAGGCTGATTTAATGCTATTGAAGATAGAGATCAAAGATTAACTATTGTTCTAGATAATGTATTCATTTATTATTTTATTGAATCTGTCAATTGTAGATTCCTCATGTTAAATTATAATAATTATACAATAATAATAAAATTTAAATACCTACATACTTAACCTAACTAAACAGTTTGTTGCATCAAACTAGACGCCACCATCGGTACCCCCTCGTCCAAAGGTGCCCATCAGACTGGCGGCGTTCCCTCGCTGTATGGCCAGTGAAATATGTAGGACCAGGTAGTCGCCCACCTGAGGGTCACGCTTCCTTTCCCTCAGACGACGCCCGAGGTCCGCAACAATTTTTTATGTCTCCGAGCACCACGGCCCCGCCGTTTCAACGACAAACGGGACAAACTCGTAAGCTGACTCCAAGATGGCATATTTGAGGTGTTTACCTCCTGCTGCCGTCTCCGTTGCATTTCATTGTACATTTGGACATTTCTCTATCTATGGTTCAGACAGTTTCTCAGGTTTTTGACATGCGTGCACACAAATTATAGAAAAGATGAATGACTTCGCGTGTCTTGCATTTTATTGTACAGTTGGATATTTCTCGCTTCACCCAACAATCAATTTTTTTATTTTTCGTGAGCTGTTAGGATTTGCTGAGGTTAGCAAAATAAAAATAAAGTTTCATTTAAGAAAACTCGATGTCGTTTCGTTCCCGCTGAGTGCCAGTGAGGTGGCATGCTGCGTAAGTGCAGACGCACGTGGCATCCCAGATAAGGCAGCGACCTCTCCACCAAGGAATCAGCGTCAGTCCATCCGGCCGTTTGCCGTCCAGACGAGACAAACCGGGGGATTTGTTCTAGATATAATTATATACTTAAGTAGATAGATTATGAAATGATCCGTGGATGTTGTATTTGTTTTTTATAATTATAAATCATTATAAATGATTAACGATCTTTAACTAAAGGCATCTGGTATAAAACAGCCCAACCTTCTCTTCTTGGCTGCTCATGGTTTTTGTTGACCAATATGGGAAGTAACGAGTTAGTGATGGCTGAGCATGTTTTGGTTATATGGAGGGCAAAAGAAATACGCAAAATGCTGATGTTTGTTACAAACTGGAGAACGTGTTTCATATTATTATGGAATGTACCAGAAACGAGGGTTTGCGTCGGCAACTGTTCCCCACTGATCACGTTTTCTGGCAGGTTGGTGGCTGTAACCGATATTAGCTCATCCAGAATCTGATGATGCCCAAAAATCTTTACGATCTGTACTAAGGAGCCGTCAAAATTAAAAAAAAAACCATCCACCCTTAGTATATAGCGTTCAACTTCAATTGATAATATCAAAATGTAATAATAATTAAGCGAACCTAAAATATCGAACATCTGGACTGTAAAATTATTTAACTTCGTGCTTATATTAGCAACCCAATAAAAAATGAATTTTCATAGAGATAAATAAATATTAGAAGTGGATCACCCTAACGCTGCGTTTCCACCAGAGATGTTCGAGAATAGGTAGCGAGGGATGTGTTTGGGAAGAACCAATAGAATCACTTAATTTACCTAGCTTCACTCCAAGCAGGTCTAGCAGAAACGGCTCAGCAGAGAGAGATTTTTGTATTGGCAAAACAAGGGAAAAATATGTGCTACGGATGTGTTGCGAGGGATATTATGTGTGCGGGCAGAGGCGCGCGCACTCCACTCCTACCACACCCCACCATGCATCAGAAACGAGCCCGCTACACACCCTCGCACTGCTCATCCGCGCTCCGTTTCACTGAGCCGCTACGAATCCTAGCACCGCTCAGTGGTCTAGCATATCTCCGGTGGAAACACTCACATCGTTTCACAGCCTCGCTATGCATCCTCGCACCGCCCAGCTGCCTCGCACATCTTTGGTGGAAACGCAGCCTTATCGTTCTAAAGCTTCGGCCACACCGGCGTGTCAAGTAGCGTCAGTGAAGCGTCAAAATCAACCATTTGGTACCCATCGCTGCCCGTGTTCGTAGACGGCCGCGCCGCGATCCCCGCAGGCAGCGATGGGAACCGAATAGTTTCCCGTCACGACGCTGCCGCTTTGCAGACGCGCCGGCTACGTCCTTTAGTATCAACGAAACCGCTCAGAAATTTCTTAAGTCTGATAATTTTTATCGACATCCACCCCGACACTGAAAATAAACATTAAGGTTTTCCTTCCCTTTTTCTCCTTGCCAGCTGTTCTACTGTGCGAGAGGGATAACAAAGACTTACGTTTCAGGGTAAACTCGCAGATGTGAAATGATTTTCATTAGCCTGTATTTTTTTATCGCAGCCATATTTTTGTGTTACATTAAAACGGTCGAGTTATTATGGTAATTCGTACTTTTTGGGGTTATTTCGTTTATTAACGCACTTAACTTTTCGCGCCCAACCAAACAGAGGGGTGCTATAAGTTTAACGTGTCTCTGTGTGTCCAATTGAATGAACCGAGTTTGATCTGGGCCAACATTATACATACATTTTATTAAAACAACAGCCAACAATAGCCAACAGGCTACAGCCTGAAGACGTCCATTGCTGAACATAAGCCTCCCCCACAGAGAGCCACTTTGAGCCGCTGCTCGCCTCCTGCATCCATCGGCTCCCGCGGTTTTCACCAGATCGTCGTTCCACCTAGTGGGGGCTACACTGCGTCTTCCGGTTCGTGGTCGCCACTCAAGAACCTTTCTTTCCCATCGGTTGTTAGTTCTACGAGCGATGTGGCCTGCCTATTTATTGCCAGTAAATATTAAGGTTTCCGGTCTATGTAATTAATTTTGTTTAGGTGCTAGAGACGGGCGGCATTTTCCGTCGCTCCACCAAGTAATGTTAGCCCAGACCTACAATTCAATAATTCCAGGGGGTCTAGCAAAGATGCCTTTCCATTAGCGTTAACGCCCCACGCTCTCCAAAATGTATGGAAATTACATTAGCTATGGACATTAGCTGCGGAAAAGTTTTCCGCAGGGAATTGTAATCCCATACATTTTGAGTTATCGTCTGGTATTAACGCTTATGGAAAGGGATCTTTGCTATAGACCCCCTGGATCGCTCACGCATTGCGACATTTTTGAAGGTATGAAATGGGAAAAGTAACGTAAGTTTTTTTTGTTCTATCCTGTTTGATTCTGTTTTTTTAGTGTGATTTTTGCAGAATATTTGTGATGTTATTTTTAAAGTTTTTCAATAAACAGATAGTAGAATTTACTTACGTTTAATACCTATTTAATACCTTCAAAACAATCGCAATGCACGAGCGTGATAGATCGTCCAGGAATATACGAGCCTCACTGATCTCAATTATATAAGTATAATGGATAGACGATATCGTACAAAAATTGAGAAATTCTTGCACCAATTTGAAGCGTCACTCCGAGCAGTATGAAGTCCAGCGTCTAGTATAATAGCGGTCAGTGACGAGCCTTACCAAAAAAGTTACCAATATGTAAGCTTCAATCTATAACAAAACAAAGCCTATATCTGACTAGTTCCCGCAAAAAGAAAAAACCAAGACAATAAAACCTGCCGAAAGTAAAACTAAACGGTAAACGTATTCACAGGGCGTTCAAAAAATTTATGTTCGACTCGTAACTCACGAAAGAGCCATTGAGCGAGTATATAAAAGAAAACTTGTAACTGAGTAGGTAAGTTTAGCACAGATAAAGGCGAAATATCTTTTGTTGTTTGATCTTTAGGATAGAGCTTTCTGTTGCGTTCAATTTTTGTGTGCCAATGTGGGACGAAACAAGTCGAAACGAAACGAGTTCGAGTTTTCATAAATTAAACTTTATTTTTATTTTGCTAGCCTCAGAAAATCTTAGAACCTCGCGGAAAATAAAAACATTGATTGTTGAGTGAAGCGAGAAATGTCCAACTGTACAATAAAATGCAAGACACGCGAAGTCTTTCGATTCATCTTTTCTATAATTTGTGTGCACGCATGTCAAATACCTGAGAAACTGTATGTACCATAGATAGAGAAATGTCCAAATGTACAATGAAATGCAAGCACTAGATGTCGTTTATTTTTTCTATAATTTGTGTGCATACATGTCAAATACCTGAAAAATCTATCGGAACCATAGATACATGATCCAGAGTCTCGGTGCTGTCGTAATGCAACAGTTGTGCCAGTCGTGCCTTTCCAGTGACTTAAAATCCTTGCACCGGGGCTAGCTAAAACTTTCTTATACCTAGTACCTAGCTAAATAAGGCTTCAAATTTAAGTCCTACGTGGTTCACGTCATTTTTGGAGCTACTTAAAATTATAACGTAAGAAAGAAGAGATTTGGTCAAGAACCAGTATTTAAAAGTGGTGACTCACCTTTACCGTAGGAACTACGTCATGGAAGTACCTTACCAGGAGTGTCACAATGATAGTAAAATTAAGTTACTATTCATAGTCTTGACCTATGGTATGGTTATGGGACGACTTCTGTGGTACCTGATGCTATAGTGAAATTGTTTCTTCTATTATGAGTGAGTACTATACTTAAACAAACCAAAGAGCGAGCAGTGTGGGCACGTTCCCACGCGCGCTTGTAGAAAAAACACCTGTAGGTACCGCTTGTTATTTCACGATCAAAACACAAATTCAAGGGTAAAACGCCCACAAAACCAATCAATTCCGAAGAGTTAAAATAAAATACTTATTTAACCACAAAATCGATCAATTCTGCCAAACAAAAAGTTCCCGCATCGCTCATCTACCCGCGCAAAATAGAAAATATTATGTACGAAAACAATTAGGCGATGATTTTCCGTACATCGACGCGTATTCACAGGGGGATGTTTAAGTGATCGATGAGCGGCTGCGGCTGCCGGCTGTTCGCTCTAGTTGCTACCGTTGTACCGTGCGGCGCAACGGATTAGCGATCGGCGGTTTTATTTGCGCTTTTTCATGGAACGCAAATCCACGCGTTTTGTTTTCATTGCGTTTTCGACGTGTATTCACTTTAGGTTTGGTTATTTTAACAGATGTATTTTAGCATCTCCGTCACATACTTTGCCACAAGCTTGATAGCTGGCACCTAAGAATAAAGTATTTTCGCTACACTCAAGCAAAAATGTAGTCTCCACCCAGCTCTAGTTGTAGTATGTCCACGGGGATTCGTGTGGTAGCATTTAAAGTTTTTTGCCATTGTTTGTGACCATACAAATTGTTAACATAAGTTAAATTATGTTAAAAAAGTTCGATACGTCATCCCACACGCGTGCGGAGCGTGGTAAATGCCATGCTCAGCAGTGAGAGAGCGTGGCAGGCAACGGTCTGCGAGGCGGTGATGACGCAGAAGGAGGCCGCGGAGTCCATGGTGGGGTCAGTTGCGGAGAGTCGGGGGACTCTCCACCGTGCTCACACGGCTCCACACGTCTGGTGGGTAACCGAGGTACAAGGTTACCCACCCACTGGCGCAGAGGCCCGAAAGGGCCTACCGCCGGGACGAGATAGTGAATGTTAGCGCGACCCTATCTCGCCCCATCCCGACGACGGACGGATCACGGGGGGGGTTTTAGTGGGTTCAAGTCTCACATACCCCCTGCCATCACCCCTGTGGTGGCAGATAAGTGCGAAGGCAAATCCCCCCCCTCAAAAAAAAGCTAAAAAACTTCAAACTACCCAAGTATTGTCATTTTAAAAACCTTTTTACAGTCTAGTAGGTTTAAAACAATAAAAAATTTGCCCTATAAAAATATTATTGTAGTCCAAAGTTACAAACCAAAGCGTCGCCGTCGTGAAGTTAATCTGTTCCCCAATGGCAAATGCAGCAATCCCCTGATCTTTTGACTCTCAACTTTAAACTCCCTTGACCGTTCATAAAACGAACATTACTTTCGTTTCATAAAAGTCGAGCTTTTGTTTGCAAAGACGTGAACAATTGCGCCAAACGCCCGACTGAGTCAGCGGAGCGGCAAACAGTGCAGTCGGAGCAGCCTGTATAAACAGCACAAATTAATTTCAATTTACAACTCCGGTGAGTTTAGCACTATTTTCAGAAGTTTTTTGTGCTATTGTGATACTAGAAGTGACTTGTGATACTACAGAGAAGACTTGTGATAATGGCTTTTAAAACCAGCGCTGGCTGACGACAGTGACCAGCAATATGAATGAATGAATGAAAGAATGAATGAATGAATGAATGGAATTTTATTTGCTTGACAAACAGCCCGTTGCACAAAACTCTTCATTATCACTTCATTAGCTAATGTCGGCATTAGTGCTAATGAAGTCCTTAAACTAATGACGTTGCACAAAAATTCTGTGAGCAACATTAGGCTTTCTTAAAGCTCCATTAGATAATGACGACATTAAATAATGAACGAATGAAATGAGTGAACTTTTTGAGTTTTGGTATTACGCTTTTACCAGTTTACCATTGATTTTGCATATAAACATAACGCACATTATGCCAGTATCGTCATTTCCAGTGTCAAATTCAATAAAGTAAAAATCTATACATATAATAAAACTGTAACGGGGCTAAATCTGTACTTTGAATATTTTTTGAAGATATTGATTGCATTACACTTCTGTATCGATATAGTAATGGAAACAAATTTTTTGTGTGTCCGTCTGTCTGCCTGTCCCTTTGAACACGCATCACGCTGGAACTACATTGGTATGGTTAGAATAATATACAAGAAACATTTCGTTTTCTAAAACGGCCAAATGCGGGTTGCACGAAGCAATGAGTATGTAATTTTTAGGAAGTATTTTTTGTTTGTAGGTATATTATTTTATATTATTCATTCTGTTGAAGGGAAGAGAGAAAGGCCGGCGAAGGAAGGCCGGCTTCACCGGCCTCTCTACCATTGCCGTCCCATCCATTCATCCTTGTCCCCTTTCGCTTCCCTTTTACCCATAAATAGGGTTAGGACGTAAAACTAAATAACCCGTGCGAAGCCGGGGCGGGTCAACTAGTTTAAAATTAACTCGAAGTCCTGCTCTCGTCTTGTTTGTACCTGCTCAGTTGGTAGTAGCCTTCTGAACTGTAGGATTTGGGTTCAATTTCTACCCAGGACAAACATTTGTGTGATGAACATAGGTGTTCTGTCTCTGGGTGTTACCTATATTGTATTCTATGCATGTATTTACAAACAAAACTATTTAATCAGTTATCTGGTTTATTATCTGTATCGTATCATTTACCTGGTTCCCATAGTACAAGCTTTGCTTAGTTTGAGGCTAGATGGCACTGTGTGAAACGTCCACACATATTTATTTACCTATTGAGTATAGGCAATATTTGTACCATGCTTGTGTGGTTTCGACATTATTTTCAAATATCTTCATCATCATCATCAGCAACAGCCTGAAGACGTCCACTGCTGAAATTAGGCCTCCCCCAGAGCACGCCACCTTGAGCGGATGCTCATGCTTGAAAATAATAAGCACTAAAATATAATTATTATGGAGAGTTTAAAGTTGATTAAGTTTTATTTAATATCCTTACATTATAATAATATACAGGGTATAAGTATAAAAGTTTTACTCAAAGGAATAACCTTTATTTAAAAAAAAATTAAAGATGAGCATGCCGGGAAACATCTTTGGTATCAAACAATGATAAAAGTCTTGATAGAGACATATTTTAATCGCAGAAATGTACTCACAACACTTTGAAAATAATTAAATGCCGTTTTAATGGAGGCTTTTCGGCCCATTAAAAATTTCAACCTTTAAACTGTCAACTAATGCCTCATTAGTGTTAATGGCGCTTTGTGCAACGTAGAACACCATTTAATGGATAATCTGACGTTTCATTAGATAAACTTAAAGTAGCATTAAAATCAGATAAAGTTTTGCTTTGTGCAACAGTTTAATGATAGATTAAGGTTTAATGTCGACTTTAAAAGTTAATGTTCGTTTCTGCAACTGGGTTCACGATTCTCTATACTCAACTTTTCAGTATGCTGAACTGACATCCATTCAATGCTCTAAGTGCAGCATATGTAATGTATTTTGTACGTAATTATTTTAAGCGGGTATTGAATAAAATGCAAGACTATTCTAAGAAAAATAACATTAAGCACGTTGTAAGTTTATATGGTTAGGACAATATCATGAATACTAAGTTTTCTGCTGCCACGAAATATAGGGTAGATCCACGATCGCCGCCTCGAAAACGGTACCGTTTAAACAAGGCATATGCCTTGTTTTTGCTCCCAGTCGCGCGTGACCGCGCCTAATGCAATTAACTCACATATTATTGTTTAACAATAATTACAGGGTGCTATGGTTAATTATAAACATAAAACAACCGCTTGTGTACTATTTTATAATAGCTTGGAGAGGTATATATCTGTATAAGTAAGCATTGGCGCGGGGACACTTTTGAGGTTTGATTTACATTGATATAAATACTATAGTATTTTTGATTTAAAGTTTTCTGCATAAATGTTAGCTGTTCTGGTTTTTTGACTGTAAAAGTGCTAAAGTTAGCCTATTTGCAATACATATATTTTTTGTGTTAGTAAATGAATTGTTTGAGTTTTAAGTTTTTGAGAAGCTCCACATGAATTTAGCCAACTTCAAAAAGGAGTAAGTTTTCAATTCATTTGTATTTTTTGTGTTTGTTACCTTCATAGACATCTAATACCTACTATAGTAAGCAGACTTAACATAAGAGAAATATTGCGTGTTTTACAATATGCAAATCTCACGCACACAGTGACATGCACATCAAAACTTACTGGTGAAAAGATAATGCGGGTGTGTTCCTATATGGAACGTTGCCACACAACGATATGTTTCCATGGTAACATGATTGCGTTTTGGGCACACGCTCCTTTTTGTCCATGGGAGCGTAAGTGTTGCAACAGCAAAAACGAAAGAGATAAAGTTATCAAATTTTAATAAGAATGAAAGTGATGGATATATCATTTATTCTCGTCTACGTAGTAGTGAAGATAATGTTAGGTCTGCTTACTGTATAGTATTAGATGTCTGTGGTTACCTCAGAACTTCGTCATTTATAAAACAATTGAGAAAATTCTTATTATTTGGAACGATCTCAGATTGTCCCCATAAAAAAATCATCAAAATCAGTTCAGTAGTTTGTTTTTCAAATCTAAATAACTTGATATATGTGTCATCCATGTACTTCTCAGTGTGAATTCATGACGATTGAAGTCGCGTTAACATAATTATTACGAAGATATTATTCATAATTATATCATAGCGTAAAATAAATCGGTTCTGTTCTGCGCCAGACATAGCTCCTAAATAAACTCCACAAACGACGGGAATACCGATGTTTTCCTTATCATTTTTCTCTATTAAGGCAGTTCAAAGATTCATCCTTTATTTTTGCGGCCGTTGGACAGGTAAAGTATAGAGAGCGCGGGAAACTACATTTTTATGTTCACCCACAGAGAATAAAACTAATATTGTCATTCTGAACCACAGACTAGAAAAATAATATGTAGATTGTGAATACGAAAACACAAAATCGTGTTCTGTCTGTATTAGTATCGTGTACTATTTGTTCTATGTCATTACCATGATCTTACACAGCCATAGAACCAATATTTGTGCTTTTTTAATCTAGTCTATTTTCAGTAGGGTCCGCTTTATTTTCAGTAGGGCCTATTCAACTTTCAGTAGGGTCCGCTTTATTTTCAGTAGGGCCTATTCTACTTTCAGTAAGGTCCGCTTTATTTTCAGTAGGGCCTATTCTATTTTCAGTAGGGTCCGCTTTATTTTCAGTAGGGCCTATTCTACTTTCAGTAAGGTCCGCTTTATTTTCAGTAGGGCCTATTCTACTTTCAGTAAGGTACACTGTGCTTTCGGTGTCACGGGCGGCCGTGACCCTTAACACCAGGTGAACGACTAGCTCGTCACATCATTCATTTACATAAAAAACCTTAACCATTTAGGGTGGCCTTAACCATTTAAAATCTCTACCAAATTCTAACCAATGGTTAAAATTTGTTAGAGATTTTAACCATTGGTTACTTTAACTACGGGTCAAAAAACCCACCCTTAAGAGCCAGCTCCCAAACCTGAGATACGGCTACGGCACCGTGTTCTTAAATTTTTCACCGTGCATACTGTTTCCTCTATTCTTTTCAATGATGCTCTGTAACATTTCATTTGTGGCGTACATTACACCTAACCTATAATGGAACTTTAGGCAGGCATGATAGTGTGGAGACGTACTTGTCATGTCATGCCCAACTTCGCCACAAAGGGTTCCTTTATTTCAAAACTGTTACGGAACCCTAAAAATGAAACATTCTTTGCAATTTAAGCGATTCTGATTTGAGCTTTGTACACATGTTATTTCCTCACTCCCTCCACTATATTGAAAGTGCAGTGAAATGAGACAACGTGGAAAATAGTGGACATATTATAAATGTTGACTCTTTTTACAGTGGCGTACTTAAGTATTCGTAATTTCTATTTTAATTAGTATTAACAAAATTAATTATGTACGCATCGTATAGACAAATGCATTTTACACGTGTGCTAATACGTCTTGCTCAGCTCCGAAAAGATTTACTGGATTTGGTGTTTGGTATATAGAAAATGCATGATCTATTATTAGACTACCTAAACGTAGAAATAACACAATACAAGCGTGCGAAGCCGCGGGCAAAAGCTAGTCTGGCATATTTCTGATCTACGCTGCTTTCTTGGCATTCCTCTCCTCCTTGTTCCATGGCTCTACGTACGTCCACATAATAATAGGTAAGTACCAGAGCTTTTTACACTTCACCTACGTCTCCCGGAGTTTTATTGCTATACGTTGATTAAAACCATCAGCTGGTTTACTGCTGTGCTGACCACTGACAACTTCGTAGTGTTCGTACATAACGAACTTTATAAGTGCTGTAGTAAAATTTAAATTAGACAAGTACAGTAATATGTAACTTTATGTGTGGTTAACGAAAGAATTGGTAAGAAACCAAAGTTTAATAAGTACTAAATAGAAAAAGTCTTGAAAACTTGAGAGGATCTAGATTTTTTATTGAAAAAGCAAATTTGGCCGTGCGGTCCCGGTGTGCGATTACGACCACCCCATCTCTTCCCGTGGGGACGTAAGAGCCTGCTAAGGGTATATGATACAGGGAATCATCATCATCGTCAACAGCCTGAAGTCGTCCACTGCTGAACATAGGCCTTCCCCAGAGAGCGCCACTTTGAGCGGCTGCTCGCCTCCTGCATCCATCGGCTCCCCACGATTTTTACCAGGTCGTCGATCCACCGAGTGGGGGACCGGCCTACGCTGCGTCTTCCGGTTCGTGGTCGCCACACGAAAACCTTTCTTCTCCATCGGTTGTCAGTTCAATGAGCGATGTAGCCTGCCCATTGCCATTTCAACTTACTAATTCTAAGAGCTATATCGGTCAAATTAGTTCTGCGGATCTCCTCATTCCGGAGCATATCTCGCAGGGAAACACCGAGCATAGCTCTCTCCATAGCTCGTTGCGAGAACGACAACCGATGGGGAAGAAAGGTTTTCGAGTGGCGACCACGAACCGGAAGATGCAGCGTAGGCCGGCCACCTACTCGGTGGACCGACGACCTGGTGAAAACCGCGGGGAGCCACTGGATGCAGGAGGCGAGCAGCTTCTCAAGCTGTTAGGATGATAGGCAGCAGCATTCTGCTCAGTCTTCATTATAATATACTGCGATCATACCAAGCCGCCTGTCAAATGGTGATATGGCAAATCTCCCCTTTGATAAGCGTCCAAAGTGGCGTTTTGAGAGGAGGCCTGTGTTCAGCAGTGGACGTCTTCTGGCAGTTGATGCAAAGCTAATTATAACTTAAACATAAACTTGAACTTTTTTTACTTACAATTTTAACAGCAATTTTAACTATCTTGTCATTTAACTGTCAAAGACATGGCTTTTTCCATGGAGACATCCATTCAAGTAAAACAAAAAATATTGATCTCTGTACAATCATAAATCTTCAACGTCGATCAAAATAATGATTGACGTTGAAGACAATCATACGATACGAAAAACGTTTTAAGACTATGAATACGAAACGATAAAACTATTGAGTAATTGGTACAATGTACTGAAAATAAATGCCTACCTAAATATATCTCATGCAAGCTTAGAAAAATATTTGATACGTCAATTTCAAAGGAATTCATCCAACGCGGACAGGCCCGTCTTGAAAAGGGTCGAAAAAACCTAAATCCTTTGACCTAGCCAAATAAAACGATACATCAGATCCAGGTACCCAATATTTGGACCTACAAAAACCCTCCGCCCTTCGCCCTTTGAATAACATATATTGGCAACCCACAAATCTGTCGCTATATAGTGGCTAAGGGTGAAATGTTGGAATACTCAAACACGTAGGCGCAGCGTCGTAGAGATGTTCAGATTCGACTACTCTTGAATTGATCAATTCATAATTTCATGATTCGAATATTGAAAACTGTAATGAGCTAAGAATAGTGTACCTATCTATTACAAATTGTCGTAAGTCTGTTGTAGTTTTGGCAATAAATATTATTTATTCTTCTTATTCTTATTCTTATGATTTTTACCCGACTGCCAAGTTATGATTTTACCGTTACTTTCCCTATGTAACTCCACTATGTATTCCTTTTGTAACTCCACTATGTATTTACTTTTACATTACTCTGCTTCCCACTCTACTCTTACTTTACCCCTACTCTGCTCGTACTCTGCTCGCACTCTGCCGTAATCTGCTCCTACTCCGCTCATACTCTGCTTGTACTCTGCTCCTACCCTACTCCTACTTAGTTCTCTGCTAAAGTGAGAGTAAGCAAAATAGTAAAATACTTTGAAAGTACTGAAATACAATTTTAGGTTATACTTTTAAGATTATATAAGTAGTCAGGTAATATAAATAAAAATAGTTTGTTAATATGACATGAACAAAAAAATTGCAGTGCTGAATCTTTCATTGCGAATCGATATCTGAATCGATGAGTAAGTAACCATCAACAACAAGTATTCAAGTTATTAAATCGATTCAGATTTCAGATTTTGTTAATACACAGATACTATCTTTAGCATATTGCTCCGATCGCGTTGTCTTGGGAAATCTAGTCTTGAATATGGGTATCCTTTGACTTTCCGCTGTGTGTTTGCCTACTGAAGCCGACTAGACGACCCTGTATCGATAATCAGTATTATTCCGCATATACTTCGTGTTCGCCCAAAGGAATTTGTGCATCCGAGCGTTCTTGGTCCTTGCTGTTAGTCATAGACTTAGGATGTACAACGAAAAGGTCTGTGATTTTAGTAAATCTTAAGTTTTGAAATGAAAATTGTTGTACCTAAACATTATAATTTTGTGTCTTTATTTCTCTTTTTTACATTAAATTATTACCTATTCTAAATTCCGTAATTTAAAAATGCAATGTATATTAATTAGTTGGGTCATCATGAAGAAGTCTGCTGCTGAACATAGGCCTCCCCCATAGAGCGCCACTTTGAGCAGCTGCTTGCGTCCTGCATCCATCGGCTCCCTGTGGCTCACCAGGTCGGCGGTCGACCGAATGGTCGGGGTCGGGGGGGGGGGGGGGGGGGGCGAAATCAGCCGTAATCCTCTATTATATAAAAGGCTTTGTCCTGACTGACGAGAACGTACAGCCTAAACTGCTGAACTTGAAGGGTGGCTTTCTTTTACGACGTAAGCGCGTGCTAAAAAGGATGGCGTGGGGGCGTAGCGCATACACATACAAACAAGTATAAAAATCACAGATTAGAGAAAAAAACAAATGACTATACGTTACTCTGTGATAAAAATAAATGAAATGGTATAATCATACTTTTTTGAAAATCAACCTCAAAAGCGATAAATTTTGTAGTTAAAGTTTGCATGGAATTTTTTATAATTTTAACCGTATCAAACTGAAATTTTATGTGTATAGAACATACAAAATAAGTACATAAGGGTTTTGGCCATTTTACAATTACATCCCTTAAATGGGTAAAAATACACGACCCAGGGGTCTAGCAAAGATGCCAGCGTGAGCACTAACTCCAAAATGTATGGGAAATGGCATTGCCAGCGAAAAACTTTTCCGCAGTTAATGTCATAGCTAATGTCATTCCCATACATTTTGGAGTTAGCGTCTGGTATCTTTGCTAGACCCCATGGTCCCATCGTAAGACGCTCGCACAGCCTAGACCACTGTAGATAAAATCTTGAAATTTCGAAGATATACATTCAATATTACATACCACCGTTTCTGACGGATACTGCACGCGGGCAAAGCCGCGGGCATAAGCTAGTTACGGATATTCTGTGAAACTTTCAGCCGGCTACTTATTACAGTTCAAGAAATAGGTACAGCCGATTATAATTTAGGTCGGACAGGCCGATAGACAGTCACCGGAGGTTTAGTACCTAATATAATGTAGAAAATATCACACAATCTACCGGCCAATCTCATAAAAAACTTAAGTATCCAAAAGTATAGAGACAAAAGAAAGATAAAGACCGCAAACTAAACAAACCACCTCCGTATATAAACCCCACCGCAAACGTACGGTGATTGAAGATATAACATTCATTTCTCGACCAATTTCTCACATGACAAGTGTCCCATTATGCCCAATGAAAGCAATTCAATACCATATACTGCGGAAAGGAAATTGAAGGTTCTGGGGTTGGGGTGGGGGCGAAGATGCAGCGGGAAAGTGCATTATATTTTATACTAGCTGAGCCGGCAGACTTCGTACTGCCTTTATATGGGAAAAAGAAAAGGGCTGTTTTTAGGGTTTTCCCGGCAATTATTCGAATTTTTCTCACCTTTTAAACCTTCCCTAGACCTCGACAAACATTTCAAGACCAAGATAAGATAAATCCGTTCAGCCGTTCTCGAGTTTTAGCGAGACTAACGAACAGCATTTGATTTTTATATATATAATAAGATAAGATAGCGCTAACCTATCAAAAGTATTATAGTAAAAAACGACATAATATGTACTTTTGCTGAATGAAATGTTAACGTTTGTTTTAAGACCTTAAGCTAAACTCGCGTAGTCATTTAAATCAAATCTGACTCCAGCGCGGCGCCACATAGAAATAGCTATGAACGTAAGAGAGAATTGGCTTATTTTATGTGGATTTCAGCCCTTTCCCGCGTCGGTACCAAAAATAAATTGTCAAAATATCCTAGTGTTGTAATTTTCTAACCGCTTACCGCTCCGCTAATATCTCCGTTGTCACTCGCACCGCACCCGCAGGCATTTGTTTGTACGATTGTCGAAGGAAATGAAACGCTGCCCGCCGACAGAGGGACCGCAACTCGTTTAGTGAATCTACATGAGATTGGAATAGTTTTATGCTGACCCTAGTTTATATGGGAAGGAATCCTGTTTATTTATACATGAATAAGGATTTATTTAAGATATAAAAGATTTTTACCAAATTACAAGTACCTACCTATCTGTAAGTATAGCTCCCTGTCCGGTGTTTCCCAGCGAGATAAGAAAAAAACGAAGAAATGAGCAGAAATGAGGAGATCCGCAGGAAAACTAAGGTGACCGATATAGCTCTTACAATTATTAGCAAGTTGAAATGGCAATGGGCAGGCCACATCGCTCGTAGAACAAACAACCGTTGGGGAAGAAAGTTCTCGAGTGACGACTACGAACTGAAAGACGCAGCGCCGGCCGCATCTGCCCACTGCCACTTCAACTTGCTGACTCTAAGAGCTATATCAGTGACTTTAGTTCTCTTTCGGATCTCCCCATTTCGGATCTTACCTCGCAAGGAAAATCTGAGCATAGCTCTCTCCAATCTCTATAGCTCGCTGCGTGACTTTGAACCTACTCATAAAGCCAACGGTAAGATTCAAAGATGTAAAGGATTTAAATATCTTTTACATATCTCTCCCGGCTTCCTTGACTCCTCGCTTTACTTTGCGTCTATTTAAGACTAGAGTGTAGGCTTGTCATAGGTTAACGTGCTAAGTCTTCGACTGCATCCTTGCTTAGAGGTGAGTGGCAGTCAAACGCTGACCTATTCCTAAATTAAAGTAACCTAAAAGGTTTAAATGCGTTTTCAAAGATTGTATAAAGAAATACGCAAGTAAACTGCGGGTGGTTGATAGTATATTGATTAAAATAAACTAAACCACATAACATATAATAGTACTATCTACAGTAATAATGTTGTGACGCTGATGTCATATCGGATGGTAATCATTCATGTAATACTGATTTAAAAATCTTTTTTATCTTTTATTGATTGATGAATTCCTGTCATTATCGTCTTCAGTATAATCTAGGTAATATATCGGTGGTATAATTTATAATTACGGCTTATTCAGGCTTTTCCATACTACACTGCGCATCCTGTCTTCAGCTGTCGTGTGACAAGTTGATAACCGCCTCGTACCGCCGATGCCGGATAAAAACTGGACCATTTTGAGTCTGTGTCATGTTTTCGGGCCCTTGATGGCATGATATCTTCTTAGTCAAATAGCAAACAATCAGACAGAGTTCACTTTTTACGCATAAGTATTCAGCGTTCCTTACATTAAAGAAAAATATAAGAGTAGAAGAAAGATGTGAAAGTTGCAGCTTTAAAGTTGCCATTCATCTCATGGCTCGCGGTTTCCCTGATGCGCGATTAGATTCGAAATGAGGAGAACTTAAGTCACAACCCACTAAACTTATAACACTAGTCTGAACTACAAAGTTTGTCTGGAAGAGATCGCTTTAAGCGATAAGACCGCCCATTGTACTACCTTTTGTCAAATAATTCATATTGTCATGTATCTTTGTGTATGTTTTGGTGTACAATAAAGCATTCTTCTAATCTATTCTATTCTACACTAGTATTCTACCCACATGGTGTCATGTGGGTTTACACTAGTGTAGAATGGCTCAATGGCTCCCTGCGGGTTTGACCTTTAGTGTTAAAGGTCAAACCCGCAGGGAGCCATTGAGTGTAAGAAACAAGCAGCCGCTCAAAATGGCGTTCTACGCGGGTGGCGGGTGACGGGGGGGTTCAGCAATGAATTTCTTCAGGCAACTGCCGATGATGATGAAGAAGATTCTATTTTTTCTAAAACTGAAATATCTGAAAACCTTTGCCCGTGCCCGAAAATGTAATAATATCAGCATAGAGTTTCGAAATATTCTATTTTTTTTGTGTTTTTAAATGGTGCAATGTTATCATAATTAATGGCTTCTAATATCTTTGTTTTATCTGTCTTCATTTTCTAGTCATGTATATAAACGGATGGTCGATACCTACATGCATTAGTAAGGAAATGTCACGATGAAATATTTCATTGCTTTGTCCACTGTAATCCTCGCGGCTTCCGCGATGCCGCTGGAGCTCGGCAACGCTGCCGCTTTCAATGGCTCCCGAAATATCCCTGCTGGGCAGGCTGGCTTTGCCACTATGAACGGTGGCACCCGAGGAGGCGCCGGTGGTGCGGTCTGGACCGTCTGGGACCCCTGGGCCTTGAGGGACGCAATTACCGGAAATGCCCCCAGAATCGTTTACCTTCGCGGCCGCATCGATTTCACCCCAATGTTCACTGGCTCCCCCGGTGTCCGCTTCGGTATCGGTAGCTTCAAAACCCTCATTGGTGGAGACTCCAACGCCATGGTCTTCGGTGGAGGTCTAGTAGTCAGCAATAACCGCCAAGTCATCATTCGGAACATCAAGTTCCATAACGCTCTATCATACGCGCCTGGTGAGCAGCCTAATGGAAATGGTGGTATCATCTCCATGGTTCCTGGAGCTTGGTCTACGATAGATAACATTGGTATAGATCGACAAGCTGAAAACGTGTGGATTGATCACTGCGAGTTTGCCGATGATCCCTGGAACGCGGCTACCACGCCCGGGGATCGGAGACGTCACGATGGCCTCATCGACATTACTCAAGGCGCCAGCTTTATCTCGGTCTCGAACAGTCTCTTCAGGAACCACAACCACGTCATGTTAGTTGGAAACGACGAAAACAACGCGGCGGGAGATCGTGGCAGGCTAAAGGTAACATATTACCTGAATTGGTTCCAGGGTACCAACCAACGTCACCCGATGGTCAGGTTCGGTGAGGTTCACGTTTTAAACAATTTATATACCAACATAGACTTTTATGGCATCGGCGTTGGATTCGGATCTCAGCTGTACGTCGAAAGAAACGTGTTTATCAACATTCGTCGGTGCTGGGTCTTTGCCGGGACAGCTAGCCAGAGTGGCTTACGGAACGTGGACAATAGACTGGTGAACAGCTCTCATGACGCTGGCATCCCATCTGATACTGTCAGGTGGACTCCATCGCAGTACTACTGGTACAACGCGATGCCTGTTGGCAACGTGGAAGCCCACGTCAGAAGGCATGCTGGTACCTGGTAAAATACTGAACTTTCTGAAAAGTTCTAAATGTACGATCTTGCAATGGGTTAGGTTATTAAACTTTGCGCTACTGTTTCGGTATTCGTATTATTTCAATACAATTTAACAACACAAACGTATACCTCGATAATATTAAATAGGTACTCATACCACCCCCCATTTTAAGACCCCCACTTTACCTTTGCTTTGTAAAGAGACCATCGTGGATTTTCCGAATTATGTGTTTGTATAATTTTCATAAGAAACATCAATTTACAAAGAACTTTCCCGTTCATCAGTCATGTCACATATCAATAAAATTCAAAATAATTCAAGTCAATGTTAAACATTCTGAAAAATTTTGTCCTTAGATTTTGAGTTAGACTTTTTTAGAGTTCTTAACCACTACCTACCCCTAGTGTCGCAATTAACAGCGTGATGTTGTAATAGAGTATATTGTCACACTTTTGTCGCACGAGTGTGTCGCCACTATCGTGATGTCGCACCATAGTGAGTCGCACGCCACCGCAGTGCTGTCGCACAATTTACAGTGTATCGCTGTACAATTTACACTACACAATTTACAGTACTCGCGCGTCTGCACTTAAATTTGACTCTTAAGTCCGAAATCATAGACGACCTATGTAAATAAGGCGAATTCTGTGTCCGCAATCTCTCAACTAAGACATACACAAATGGGTTACAGTAAGAACATCATAGATAGATAAACTGCAAACGTAAGGCATCAGTATTTTTAGGAGAAATTCAATTTAGAAGTCAAGTTTTGAAACTTAAATATTACGTTTTAACTTACCGGATCTTTACCGTGATTAGAATTATTTCTGATTGAAATAATTATTATCAGTGAACAACCGTGAAAGCTTAAAACAGTGTTTTAAATATTACGTTAGGTACCTTGGGCGCAAATGTAGATTGCCTGACGTTTTCATGCGCTCCAATATTTTTAGTTTTTACCCCCTACTCATAACTGAGCTGGACGCAAGTTAATCTAACTGATGTATAGTGGCCTCATTACGTACCTAATTTATATAATGTTACATCCAGTAAGGATACGTGCTCTTTTTGTGGTGTTTTATACACTTGCCCTGAATTAATTGACAACTGATGGAGAAGATAAGTTCTCGAGTAGTGACCATGAACCGGAAGACGCAGCATAGGCAGGCCCCCTACTAGGTGGACCGACGATCTGGTGAAAACCACAAGGAGTCGATGGATGCAGGAGGCGAGCAGCCGCTCAAAGTGGCGCTCCGTGGGGAAGGCCTATGTTCAGCAGTGGACGTCTTGAGGCTGTTGATGCAATGATGATGATGGTGTTGAATTAATTATTTAAAAATACTGTTTAATTTATTATACACCATGTATAGCCTATACTTTTGTTGAAATGGCAATGGGCATGCCGATGGGGCTTTACTTCCCCATCGGCCTGCCCATGCCCACGAACCAGAAGCCGCAGCGTAGGCTGGCCCACCACTAGGTGGACCGATGATCTGCAAAACCGCAGGGAGCCAGAGGCAGCAAGCAGCCGCTCAAAGTGCTGCTCTATGGGAGAAAGGCCTATGTTTAGCAGATAATTCCTGTCGATTAAAATCAAAATTTAATTTAAAAATAAATATGGCACTATATCGAGAGTTCTACAGACAGTTCAGTTTTACAGATTCTTAGAGCCCTAAGTCACCGAGATATCATGGCGACGTCGCCGGCTACGTATCCAAACAACTCATATTGAAATGTATGGCAGGGCAACGTTTTGGCAACGTCGCCAATTTGGAAGCGTAGCCACAACCAACGGGTCACTTTGTGGAGACTGGACACCTGGCACACTGGCGACGTCGGCAATAAAATGTACACGAACAAGCTGCGTCTCACTCACTCTGTGTCCAAGACGGACGCACAGCGCACACTTGTATTGTAGAAAAAAGAATTTTGATATAGAAAGATTAGCTACAGGCTACTCCACTTCGCAACCGAAGGTAGCCAGAGGTAGCCATGGCTACATAGCCGGCAACGACGCCATGGCGTCTCAGTGAGTTAGGGCTCAAGGAATCTGTAAAACTGAACTGTCTGTAGAACTCTCATAGTGCCATATTTATTTTTTAATTCAATTTTGATTTTAATCGACGTAGGAATTATCCGATCAACATAGACCTCCACACAGGACTTCCTCACATATTCAATCTTATTTGATTTCATTTTTCTTACTGGTATTACTGCGTCGCGGTCGCGCCATCCGTCAGTAGAATTATGTGAGAAATTAACCATCCGCCTGAAACGTGACGGCGGAATTGCTCAATTTGAGGCCATTAAAAACGCGGACTTAGTGATACTCTGTGGCTGAGGAGAGACAGCTTTCTGAATTGCGCAATTCGACATCAGTCATTTATATTCTTATGTGTTGCCAGGTAATCAGAAAAAAACGGTAAGATGAAAACTTGACCTCAAGTAAGTAAATATGGATTTTAAGAAAAAGCTGCATCTGCAAATGACTGTTCTCCCAAAAAAATAAATAAGAAGCCAATTTCTAAATGTAATTTCTTGCAGAGACAGTAAAGATGGCATTGACCTCCCACTAGGGATGTTTTGCGCATTTCCCCCGCTAGCATCTATACCTTTTGGCTCGGCGTTATTGGCACAGCTTGAGTGACGCAGTATTGGCGATGACGAGTCATCACTTTCCATCAGGTGATGTAGTGGTCAAATGCTTTGGCTCCAAACTATAAAAAAGAAGGGAAATCTATATTCAGTAGGTAACGTCTTCAGGATGAGAAAGTACCTACCTATTTTTAATTAATACCTAAACAAATTAAAGTTTCAGAATTTAGATACATAGAGCTCCAGAATGACGACTAACTTGTTCATTCTAAAATGTCATTCTTCTTCTCTATATGCTCATCTTTTAGAGCTATTGTAATTTTAATTTAAAAATTCTAACCTCATTTTAAGATTATGTTCATATTTAATTTTAATCTATGAAACGTTCATAGTTATAATAAAATATATTTACCTGGGTGTGTTTATATCACCTATGTAGTCTAGATAACTATTAGGTAACTATACCTGAGTACGCGTGTTGCGCTAGAAACAGCATATTTTTTTTATATGATGTCACACTCAAACCTAAAGGACAAATTTAACATAAATTACCTCCGCGTTAGGGTAATCTCTCTAATTTGGTAACACTGGCACTGACTTAAGGGAGCACGATGGCTCTTCCAGAGGGAGGAAGGGCAGAGGGGGAAGGAATTGCATCAGAAAAGCGACCGCCCGTCACGTGACGACAGACTTTACGTATTTTACGAAGTGGGACTCGAGAAAATAGTCTAACGTAGGGCCATGGAAAATGAGTTTAGAAAATTAGGGTAGCTTTTTTGTATCAACCTTTTTCATTCCCAGAAAGAGAAAAAGGTTCTCGCTCTTTTTTATATTTCTTCGGAAGAAGAAATATAAAAAAGAAGCAGAAGAGAGATAGAGAAATAAGGAGGAATCCTTATTTCTCTATCTCTCTTCTGCTTAGAGAGCTCAAAAAATGTAAACCGTACGTTTTAGAATAAACACATTTTCATTAAACGTTTAAATAAAATCCACTAAGTATACCATTCTAACGATAAGACTCAAATCGCTCGCTATCCTGCTCCAGATTCTACTTTACAAGCGAGGCGGATTCACACGAGCGATAGCGGGTTAATTTTAAAATTACAAGTTCAAGCTTTATGGCTCCCACTACAAAATTAAAACTACATTCGTATTCAAAGCTGCGTCGCAAGTTTTACTGGCGCATTTAAATCAATCCCCTAGAAAGTTACCCATAAAACCGCGGCGCCGAAATGCCTACTTGTAGGTAACCGTAAACTCCGGTAAACTCAGCAAAATCCGTAAACAAATCAAGGACGCGCTATTTTACATTTGATAGGGGTTTGGTGTGGTTTCTTTAGAATTTGTAATAATGGAGGTATTAGTTTTGAATGGTTTTGGGTTTCAATTTTGTTTTGACTGTTTACCCGTAAATTGTAACGGGTGATTCGGTTTTGAAACGGTGTAAATAATTTTATTGCTATTTGACCTTTTTATTGGGTAGAAAAGGTGTGCAATTTGTGGGATCAAACGAAAGAAAATCAATTTCTACGTAGCTTTAAGTTTTGGCGAGGTACCTACCTACAGCGCTTCTCAGTTTTAAGATTATGACAGCACCCAATGCGACACCAAATCCACCCAATCCATGATATTGTTAAAGAGAGGGTTGGTTCATGAATGGCATCATGTATTCGAAGTTTTTATGATTTTAGAACACGCCAGTTTCATCACGATTTTTTCCTTCAAGAGCGGAAAATTCCGCCTGAAAAATCATAGGTAGATGCGAAATCAAGCGGAATTCGATCCTGGGTAGGTACGTGGGGAAAATCACACGAGATACTAACTGAGCCATACTATACAAGGTGAGTTTGAATTGGTATGTTATCCCGAAAGGGGGGGACTGGGACCACGATAGCCCACAAGTTGTGAGAGCGTTACTTGAAACTGCGTGTTTCCAAACCTCCATACTAAAAAATAAATCCACTCAACTGCACGTGTGATCGCTACGAGAGTTAACAAGATAGGTACAAAAATAAACAAACATATTTATTTCTAAACAAAGGTAGTCAAACTCATTTAAGTGCATTCGGTCAAGGACGAAGTTCAACCACCCAGCAGTGCTAGGGCTATTTTTGAACGCAAACTTTACATGGCATATCTTCAATGAAAAACTATTAATTTAGAAAAGTCATAGAAGAAACATTGTCTACATTTGGGAGTAGATTTACCCCCTTTCGGGATAATATACCAATTCAAACGCAGATAGTATAATTCAATGATTAGTCTTCAATAATCTGCGAGTTTCCATTACACCTAACATGCACAATACATTAAACAACAATAACTAATCTGCAAACAAATTAGCAATTCAATTAAGCGTAGACCGAAAATTAACCAAAGCTATTGGTTAACTTACAAAGTCTATAGAACGCATTCGTTATCCTCTAGCGGACTATAGTCTATGTCCGGGGGAAAACGTGTACTTAGGGTTGTCTCATTTCAAAATTTCTATGGCGTTGTTTTTTTTTTCAAACGAGCATTCAGCGGCCTGCCTGATGTGAAGCGGTCCACATCAATTGGCTGCTTAGAGGTATCTATGGCACTGGAGTCCATCATCATCATCATCATTAGAAGACTTCTACTGCTAATCATAATTTTTTTGTCATCTTTAGCTATAACTTTTTGTGTATGTGCAATCAATGATATAAGTACCTACACAAATTACTTGACGAGCGAGTCTTTTGACTGTCCAAGAATGCCATTCAAAAGCGAACTTTAATACTGATAACATCAGGTCACAAAGTCTTATATTATGCTCATTAATTTCACTAGCTATAGAACTCTTTAAGCCGGAACACAGTAGTCCTGGGGTGCGCTATTGCTATAATTTCTGAGGTAGAAAATCTGGCAATGCAGTGGTACCTACCTAAACGAATTCTTGTAGAAAGTTAGCTTTTATTTGGAGACTTAATGGTGGTAGGCAACCCTAACCACAGTGTATATTTGCAAGCGTAATTGCAAAACAATTATCAGGCCCGTGCGGTCAGTGGATAATAACTGAAGCCGGCTCTAGTACACAGATTGTTTCCTACTTTTACAACGTGTTTAATAAACTACAATGTGGTGCTATACAACTGTAATATTCTTTTAAACTATTTAGACCTCAACAGTTGCAAAACGGCGTCTTAAATACTACGTGTAATTGAATTCATTAGCATCCTTTGAAACATGGTACCTACTCCTGACACCGGTCACTTGTGGACCAACATTTTTGAAATCTCACGCATCGATTTGGTACTGATAATGACTTCAAAAAATGGGATAACTTACTTAATCAACTGCTACAGTATGAAGTTAAATTAAAATAAATAAGTACTGTTAATTATTTATTACATACAAGGAAAAACATTTAACAGTACCAGAATCGTTCGTACCAACTACGTTAGCACCGTGACATCTTCATAATTTTCAATAAAAAATATTTTCATTTGCATTTTTACCCTATTATAATCATCAATAAATAAAGTACTATCATCCACTCAATTTATGCTAATTAATTAAATTGCATTACTGACATACAAATGCTAACCTCCCAAACCAATATAATTGGTAGTGTTCTTCAAAATACTAGAGGCTGGTAGATTCCATGAATGTGCCTCCTAATTTCGGTCGCTAGGGGCAAACTTAATTACGAATGCTACGGACGAACTAAGCTACGAGTGCTACGGATGAACTGAGCTACTCTTGCACTATGGTTTAGATAGGCTACGTGTGCTAAGGTCATCTATGCTCGAAATACTACGGTCTGGCTACGCTACGTGCGCTACGGTCACCATGGTGCAAACTCTAAGATCAATCAAAGTTACGACTACTACGGACTATTCTAAGAGCGCTACGCTCAAGCGTAGCTACGCATGCTACGATCATCTTGCTGCAAACGCTAGCTAATCTAAACTACGAGTGCTATGGACTAACTAAGCTAAGAGCACTACGCTCAAGCTATGCTACGTGCGCTACGCTCAAGCTACGCTCAGTGCGCTACGGTCATTTTGCTGCAAACGCTGGCTAATCTAAACTGCGAGCGCTACGGACTAGCTAACTAAGCTAAGAGCGCTACGCTCAAGCTAAGCTACGTGCACTAAGCTCAGTGCGCTACGGTCATCTTGCTGCAAACGCTGGCTAATCTAAACTACGAGCGCTACGGAGTAAGTAAGCTAAGAGTGCTACGCTCAAGCTACGCTACGTGCGTTACGCTCAAGATACGCTCAGTGCGCTACGGTCATCTTGCTACAAACGTTACGGTCTACGATCGTACGATCGTTACAGTCAGTATCCGACTTCTCGCTTACATAAAAGAATTATCTTTAATTTCATTACCATAAGCCACTCTAGGTCTATTTTTATTATATTAGACAGAAAATTGCCATAATATATTTAAAGTCGACCAAACACGATACACGTCCCAGTAACGTTACAATACCTGTTTTACATATAAATTGTCGGAATACGACCTACGGTAATTACAGTGTGGAGGTGCCTTCATAAATATCCTTTATGGCTGCCAAATTCGTATAATAACCGGACGTTGTGCGATTTAGCCAGCTCGCGGCGGCAACGCTACGTATTGTAGGCATGGATGTGTAAGTTTGGTGATTGAAAACTGCATAATACCTAGTTAGTTTTAACCATATGGGGGGCGATAAGGCCTGCATTTACATCAAGGTCGGTAAATATTGTTTCTCTTGCTTGTAGTAGGATCACTAATCGAATTCTCATCCCAATAGACAATAGACTTTGGTCTATCTATCAACCTACTGATGATAAGACTACGCAGTTCTTTTTTTACAGTAAAGTCTAACCAATTCTTCTGTTTCATTTACTTTTACTTATAACCATTTTTACGCAGAGCTTAATTGAGATTACTTAGTTTGAGCAGAGTTAAACTTCATATCCAAGTCACTGGTCCCAAGTCAGCTATTCGTAAAATGTACAATGTTTAGGCCGGCTGCACATTGCACGTAATAGGATAAAGGCGGAGACTGGTCATGCGTGGCAGTGTGTGCCGGGCCTAATCTAAAACGAGGAAGGTTTGCAATGTGATCAGTGAATTAATTATTGTTAGGTAATTGGAATTAAGTAAGGGTGAGTATGGCTCAGCGGAAATCCGCCCCCGTATAATGTAAACGTATAGCAAAGCGACAGCAAACACTTAGCAATCGGTCGCAAGATGTCACTGGAAATCGTAAGTCGCCCGCCTGTTGCTCGCCTGTCACTGAATGCACTTTGGCCTCTGATACTAGCGCCACTAGCAACAGAGCAGAAATAGATGGAAACAAAATAATACGTTTTTAGTTCAACGATTCTCCAAGCGACGGTGATTTACCGCTCGATCGCTTTCTGCTCTGCCAAAGTGATGTTTGACAGCAATGATTGCGAAACTTACGGCTGTTGCAAACTTATTGCGAGTTAAGTAACGTTACGAGTGAGTTTAAAACCAACGCAACCAGGTTCAATTTCCACTCGACCTTACACTAATGACTCAATGACGACGCGGTTGACGATGGAACTGCTTGCCAGTTCACTCTTAAAGAAACCCACTCATGTAACTCCTAGATTATATGTTGCATCTTGTTTGAACAAGACCTCCGCGCCTCGAATAGCAGTTAAGCCGTCGGTCCGGTTGCCATAAGAACATCTATAACAATCGTTACGGGTAGTCAGACGCCTGATAGAATCTGACGCCTGTGGTCTAGCCATCCCTGTTACTGATTCCTTATGGGTTGCAAGCTCAGGTGGCAGTCACTCGTGTAATTCTGGTAGCTCGCCGCTGCAGGTTAGATTGGGAGCCGACCCCAATAACAAATGAGAATAGGCAAAGAGGATGAGAAGATCTTGTTTGAACACCCCCATACATTTCGTCCCACAATCTTCAAATTTTAAAAGCAAATATATCTAGTGATGTACCTACGTAACCTATATCCGATAGGTCAGGTTACTGAGCATCGATAGCATGGGATAGTGCCAGCACAGCGTAAATAAGTCAGTGCGGGAGGTCGCGATAAAAAGGGGACTTTATGTAAGGGGAGAAAGAGAGAGGTAGGTATTTTTATGCACTCGCGACTAGCCCGACGCTAGACGTCATAACCTGTATGACCACTTTACGATTTCGTGATGTGACACGATTTGAACAAGACACTATAACGACGTGGTTTCTGTATCGTGTGGAATCTGTGTTTTTATACAGAACTAGCTTTTGCCCGCGGCTTCGCACGCTTGTATTGTGTTATTTCTACGTTTAGGTAGTCTAATAATAACTTAGTTCATGCATTTTCTATATACCAAACAACAAAATCCACTAAATCTTTTCGGAGCTCAGCAAGTATTAGCAGATTAGGTAGCACACGTGTAAAAATGTTGTTTGGGTAGTAGGTAAGTATGGCTTTTCATGTGTCATAAGATCACCTACACATTGATAAAATAGTGGATTAGAAACTGCAAATCATAGGTACAATATTTAATTAAATATGTACCTACTTAGACCTACCTTATACTTAGACGTTAGTTTTTTTAAATATACGATAGGTCAAGGCATCTAACTAATAAAAGTTCTATAATATGTTATACCTACATACCAATGATACGGTCGATCTTTTCCTTGTCATTTTCACTTAAACAGATGTTCTTGTGTTTTCACCATAAAAAACGTTCAAGTCTTCATAAGAGGTTCCAGTAAATTTTGTTTAGGTACTAAGTATACCTACCTAAAAAATAGGTAGGTAAACTATTATTTAGGCAGTTTAGAAAAATACAAAACAATCACGTTTTCGTCAGCTTTTCATATCCGCGCGCTGTTCGTTTCAAAACCAAAGAGTTTGTTGCATTCACCCACAGATTAGAGAAAATAACAATTTACTCTGTGCATTCACCACATAATTTTTTTTTACTTTCTGAAGTTTGGGTCGATTCGAATTGAGTATTTAGCCAGTGTCAATAATAAGTTTATAAAATACATACTTTACAGCTGGAGTATTTATTGCATTTACCTACACGATGCGTAAATAATTAATTTTGTTAATACTAATTAAAAATCACAAGTACTTAAGTACGCCACTGTAAAAAGAGTCGACATTTATATTAAGTCCGCTATTTTTCAGGTTGTTTCATTCCCACTGCACTTTCAACATAGTGGTGGGAGTGAGAAAATAACATGTGTACAAAGCTCTAATCAGATTCGCTTTTGCAAAGAATGTTTCATTTTTAGGGTTCCGTAACAGTTTTAAAATAAAGGAACCCTTATATGTAAAATCACTTTCTTGTCCGTCTGTTTGTCTTTCATAATTTATTGCTCTAACCTGTGGTTTGTCCTAAAGAGAAACCGCTACCGATAACCGCTCAGTTTGTTTAGTTCATTGAAAAGCCCACAGACCTACAATATTTTAACTATTAAAACTCATTTACCTACGTGAAAGAAGAAGAAGAAATCAAAACCGAACGGTTTTTTTTTATATTGACTACTGTTTCTGCCAAATACGGCACAATCTTGCCACTAACCATGTGTCACAGACCTACCACTTCTTCGTTAATGGCTTTCTATCGCTTTTAAGCAATAATGAGGCTTTTTATTGAAAAAAAAACGCTGGTTCCGCTTCTTTTCTAGATGGCGCTGTAAGTACATAGTTTAAACCTTTCAAACCATAGAGTAGTTCAAACATAAGAAAATGCTTAGAGTACCTACAAAGAAATGTCAAATTCAGTTGAGTGGACCACGAGTACATTGTCTGTAGTATCTTCTAAGTAGTCTGTGGTGCATTCTTCTTAAGTAAATTGAAGTACAGCAGAACTGCGAGACAGATAAACGTTAATATTATGATCCAAAATTAAGCTGAGCTATCGCGCAACGAAAATAGAATAAACGAAACAGTTTAGAGTTGTCAGTCAGTATCGTGACACATTTCCTATAACCTGTGGTCTATGCTGGAAACAGTGACAGTGACAGATTTTGGTAAAACCACAACTGGCGCCATCTATTGGGTCATACATAAAACACCATTTCTTTTTTTTGAAATAAAACTCATTCTGCCAATGTCAAGTGAGTAAAAATGTGTACGGTTATGTCATGTCAAAGTCCTATTTTGTCAGTCAAAATGCCATCAGTAAAATGGTGGATATTTTACTGAAGCTCTTACTCTTATATTACTCTAAAAAGCCGTTGAAGAGAAAACGAAAATGGATGGTTATAAAAACGTGGAACCATTTGCCAACACTCGTGCACGTTTACGAACACTTAAGGAATAATAATCCACCCTTATTGAAATTCAAAAATACACAGGTTTTGGTAAAAAAATCAAAATGCACAACCACCATCGTCAGATTTTCTTCAAAGAGCTTCAACCGAACATTACACGGCCATGTTGCTAATTCGAGGATCTTACCCTAATGGATAATTATATTTACCTACATCTAAGTACCCTTTTAAAACATTTTTCATAAAATATTTTGTATCATTGGCAAATACAAATGTCGTCTAAAGCCAAAATAAAAAAAAACATCTTCTTTCACACTATTTAATATTTGTTGGTATATGTATCTATTTAACTTCTAAAATGCTAAACAACCGGTAAAAATATAAATAGGAAACCTATAAATTGTTTTGATTCTCTTAGAGTAGCGGTTGGTACTAATATTACTCTTTGGTCATTGTGGCACAGAGTGTAGTCGATTGTTTTTTTTCTAATCTGTGACAATATGTGGTAACTTACAACTTACCGTTAGTAGCAAAAAAAAAAAACATGAGTCGGCCATGTTGTTTAAAACTCCGATTCGTTTCGTAATGAAATCTCAATAATTGTCATCAATTTTTTTTAACGATATATCAATTTTAATATATCCTATGTTAAGCGCCGGTTATTTCTAAGCATATCAGTGAAAACCGCATGAAAATCCATTCAGTATTTTAGGAGTTCAGTCATAACAAACAAACAAACAAACAAACAAACAAACAAACAAACAGACAAAGTATTTAAAAAGTGGCTTAACGTGATCAGCGGCTAGTTTTAAGCCAACCTGTGTCATTTTTTTCTTGATATCTTGCAATTACAGACTTTTTTATCTCTACAGTTTTATTATATGTATAGATTATAGCCATGAACTTTGTGTCTCTTGTATTAGGTCTGTATGATCATAGAAGACTTATTCTTATAAGTAGTTATGTATAATGACTACTAATAAGAATAAGTCTTCTTTTGACAGCCTCCGTGGTGTGGAGGTTGAGCAGGTCGGCTCATAACCTGGAGGTGGCGGGTTCGATTCCCGCGACAGGACAAGTATTTGTGCACAGTAAAAATAAGCTCAAATACTTGTTCTGTGTCTGGGTGTTGTGGGACCATGGTCCTCGTAGTTCCTGGGACCCTAGATACAGGAGATCCTAGTTAGGGTCCCGGATCTATTTATGTGATCGTTGGGCGTTATTTGTTTATTTATTTAAGGGCTGGAAGATATCGCTTTTTATGATAAGGCCCATTTACTACCTTCTAACTTCAGTTACAATTTATTTTGTTCAATTCGTCATAGAGCTATGGAAAGAGCCTATGTATATACGTGTTTATCCGCTTTGTGCCGACTCTATGCACCATTGCGTTTACCATCAATATCATTTTATAATAAACCTACCTACCTACCTATAATACCTATATTATTTACTAGCGGCTCGCCCCGGTTTCGCACGTGTAGTGGCCTATGTTACTCAGGGTGAATGTAGCTTTCCAATGGTGAAAGAATTTTTGAAATCGGCACAGTAGTTTTTGAGTTTATTCATTACAAATATACAAAAATACAAATCTTTCCTCTTTATAATAGTGGTGTAGTGTACCTAACTTCATTCCTTTTAATTTAAAATGTGAAAAAGAAATAATTACTTTTAAAAAATCTCAAATTTGTGTAAAGTTTGATTACTGGAGTAAACTGTGGCATTGAAGGCCAGCGTTCGGCGCAGCATAAATAAACCATGAGCCGTTGCACACCTGCCCTGCACCGCTAAACGTTAAACTGGATCGAGCTTTATCCTGTTTCTTGACTGTTCTTCTAAATTTCTTAGTTTGTAGTGGTTCATCATCATCATCATCAGTCTGAAGACGTTCACTGCTGAACATAGGCCTCCCTCAAAGAGCGCCACTTTGAGCGGCTGCTTGCTTCCTGCATCCATATTTTAGGCGAAAATACGGCATTGACGGTATTGTAGTGGTTGCCAGTCAACAAAGAAGGGCTAATGTGCTTCGTAAGGCTCAGAAACGGAGAGATGCAAATTCCTGTCCCTTAAAATTTTGACACCACTACTTTCTATACGAGTAGAGGCGAAAACACTTTCTAGATTCAGGCATAATGTCCTCCATTTTCCATAGTGGGGTAAATACATACTTTACACCAAAGCTAGTGTTGCCAGAATGCCCTGCATCCATTTTTCGTAGTAGGATGAGTAGGTACTGTATATTTCAACCTGTTACAAATGCTCTGCTTTATTGCCATAGTCAGTTGCTGTACACCTGTGTTGCCAGTACGCCCTGTACCCCTACAATCGATCGCCTCATTACTGCACACGTAATCACCTGCATTTAGTAGCCAGTGTTGCCATGCGCGGCACGTCACTATCCGCCCTGTTGCAATCGGATTTTGATGAAAATCTGAACATATAAATTGGACCGCGCGAAAAAATTACAACCTACCTACTGAAATTATTACCTACTGAATGAACTGAAATTTTGTATCAGAGAGTGCTGTCTTCCTTTTATGGCCTAGAGATGTACTAGCGTGGGTTTTTTATCCGTGGTTAAAGTAACCAATGGTTAAAAACTCTAACTTAGTTACCTTAACCACGGATCAAAACCCACCCTAAGAAAGGGTTTAAGAAAATTCAACCCCTATTAAGGGTGTCAAATGGGGCGTTAAAGATCGTATAAAGAAACGCGGGTGAAACCGAAGGCTACCTCTAGTACTTCAATAAAAAACAATAGGCTCTAGAAGCAGAAGGAAGGGAAGGGGAGGGGGTGTTTGGAAGTGTCGAACCCAGTTTATAGTTTACAAAAAATGTATTTAATTGTATTTAATGTAACTAGCAAATGGAATTGAAACCGATATTCTTTGTTCCATTGTGTTTTGACCACAATAAGTGAAAATAAAACTATAAACCGGGTGTAATGGGCCTCAAATAACCGGGTTATCTGTCGCAACAATGGAACCCGTTTAATCGGTCATTAGGAATCGATTGAACTTGTAAGTATTGTTGGCTGGTATTAAATACCTATACTTATAACAAAACTGTATAATATAGCAAGTTCAATTTTGTACATTTTTTTTTTAACGGGCAAATTGCCTTTATTACTCATTTTGTACATTGAAATAATTTTGAAATTTTTTTGGAGCGCTCTCTATAATCAATACTGAAGCCAAGCCTGTATTTTTTTTAATTTTTGTCTTTCTGTCTGTCTGTATCTTGGCTGAGCATCGCACTGAAACTACTGAATGGATTCAAATAAACTTGGCATGACTTGAGTTCATATCTTCTATACTTATAATAAAACTGTAACAGGTTCTATTCTGTACATTGAAGATATTTAGAAAATTTGGTTTAAAGTGTTCTCTATAATCGATACTGAAGCCAAAACTGTATTATTTTTTATTTTTGTCTGTCTGTCTGTATCTTGGCTGAGCATCACGCCGAAACTCTGAATCAAATGAAACTTAGCATGATTTGAGTTCATATTACGAGGTATGCTATATGATACTTTTATTCCCGAAACTCAGCACGGTTCCCTTGGGAGAGATGAAAGTAAAAATATGTACTTGATTGTAATTAACGCGTGGTCCAATTTCATTCATTCTTTTTTTGTTAGAACTAAGGTACTAGGTACTTTAAATATTGTCTCGCAAATATTTCAAGGTCGTCGGTTTGGTGGTTCAGAAAGTACAGACATCCAACCTTCAGTATTAGGTCCAAAGCCACTCCTATCCTTTACTAGGGAAAGAGAGAAGGGAGAGGGGAAAAAATAAAGGGAAAGAATGAATGGACGAAAGCGAACACTTGCCTCCATTCGTCGCTTCATCCATTTATGTCCGAGGCGTTTACTTTCCCATGTGTAATTTAGATCAAACACTTCAGAAATCTATGTTTACCTACACACATCAACTCAGCTGGAAGATATCCACCGCTGAACATAGGCCTCCCCCATAAAACGCCACTTTGGACGTTGGAGCGGCTGATTATTTTGTTTATCATGAGGGGCCATAATCACCACGCTTGGCAGCAGCTTGGTGATCGCAGATTTTAATGTGAAAATGCTGCTGTCCATTCCCTGGATATTCCCTTAGCCGGCTCTTACAGCATCCACGCGAAGAGATAGGGGTGGTCCTATTTGCACACCGGGACTACATTACATTACATTATTTTGTTATACTTACACATAAATGCATAATGCCTAACATAAATATAACACAGCTCTGACATATTAGGGGGGACGCACACCTGAGCGACGCAATCCTCCCGCAGAATCATTGTATTGTGCCGTACATTTAATCTATGCCACCGCCTTTGTGGCGATGTCGTATGGAGACGACAATCGGTACCAAATTATTTCTCTTTGTTAGGCTGGATAAGAATGTCGAGATAAATATTAGAAAGCAGATTTTGTTTAAGAGATTTTGAGTTTGTTGATTGGTCGACAAGATGAATATTGTAATCGCAACACCAGCCTGCCATTTTTCATGTATTCACTAAACTTTAAATAAATAAAATAAAATAAATATGTGTGGACATTTCACACAGCGCCATCTAGCCCCAAACTAAGCATAGCTTGTCTATGGGAACCAGATAACTGATATAATACTTAGATACTTTTTGTTTGTAAATAGATAAAGTTAGGTATTCTTATTGAATTTTTTTATAACTAAATAAGTCCCGCATTTGTCCGCAATTTCACCTGATGGAAAGTGACGACGCGGTCTACGATGGTACATGCTTCTAGATACCTATTCACTCGCGACTTGAAGAGCTCCAGATTGTAAATATCGGGAAACAAAGACGCTGGTAAAGTGTTCCATTCCTTCGCTGCTCGGATTATAAATGTCGAGTGAAACCGCTTTGTGCTAATCGAAGTAATATCAACCATAAACGGATGGCGTGTAGCTGAACGTCTTGTCGTCTGATGGTGAAATGGAGATGGTGGAATTAGATTGTGTAGCTCCGCAGCACACTCACCGAATTAAACCTAGATAACTTACTTCTCTCATAGTCTTGTTCCATGGGGAAGGCATAGGTTCAACGACGTCTTACGGCTGATTGATGATGATAATTGTATTTACCTCACTTTCTGTGTCCAAGTTTGTATTTACGAACCGATTTTTTGCTTTTCTAGGTCCTTTTCTTTACAATAGACTAAATAAGAGTTTATCGATTTATGGTTCTAATTATTTTAGTGCTAAAGTAGTTGTGTCTCAGCACCTACATTATCTGTCCTATGATGAGACGAACTATTATTAAATATTGACAAGTAAGTATAAGTACATTAATTAGGTATGGTTAATAAAGCTATAGGTAGTAGGTACTATATAATGTAAAGTAATAATAAGTATATCCTTCTTTTTTTTCTTTTTTTTTTAAATTTAAATTGCCTTTATTACTCAAGCTAACTACTACAATAATAAAAACTAAACTAAACTAGCTGCACTACCTACTACAAAGAACACTTATGGACTGTATAATAGCCGCGATGGCCTATAGGCAGTCCAAGTGCTCCAGCCCACTACCGGTAGGTAGCGTACCCAACATGCTGGCCGCATTGCCACGTTGAATTGCAATGCTGATGCGTTGGGCCAAATAAGTGCCACCATTTTGGTCACGCGTCGCATCGACCAGGCGCTCTGATAGACTTTGGAAAACGCGATGAGCTCCCGGTCCCCACGGACCCAGGGTCTCAACACCAAACGGCTCAAATATGTAACCGCTACCGAGATTGCTATATTTGCGCCGTTTTAGCTGCTCAGCAGAATTAGCCGCGGCGCCGGCCCTAACGTGTGTCTCGGGAAGGTGTGACGGCGCCATAGTATCGCCATAACATATCCTTCTTGTAATTCAACTGTTAAGTTTTTATTTTTTATCTTAAATATTGTTAATAATTCTGTTTTTATCGCAGTCATTACAATAAATTGTTAGCACTCATGCCGCCTGTGATACAGGTATATCCTAGTGCAGGCACCTATCAATGTAAGATTTCTAAAATATTTATAAGGCCCAACCTGTTGTATTGCAGTTACTGTAATTTTTGAATAAATTTTTATTTATTATTTATTTATTTATTTTTATAATGATGATTATGATGATGACAGGGCGTACTTAATTTTTAATTACGAAAGAACCATTTATGTCACAAATCGCACAGATAACCATCATCACAAAGAAACGAAATCCCCGAAAAACATATCCACGACAAAGCTTTCCTTTGCCAGATTGGTAAAGATAACTTCCAAGTCTAGACTTAAATAAATGCACCTTACCAAAATATTAAATAACCGACCAAGTGCGAGTCGGACTCGCGCATGAGGGGTTCCGTACCAATATCTATCCCTGCCGTCTTGTGTTGAGTAGCAGTACTATTTAAAGCAGCGCCATCTATATGACTCATCTGGTAAACGAGCAAAATAACCGGCCAAGTGCGAGTTGGAGTCGCGCACGAAGGGTTCCGTACCATTATCTATAAAACGGCAAAAAAATCATGTTTGTTGTATGGGAGCTCCCTTGAATATTCATTTTATTTGTTGTTATAGCGGCAACAGAAATACATCATCTGTGAAAATTTCAACTGTCTAACTATCACGGTCCATGAGATACAGCCTGGTGACAGACGGACAGACAGACAGTGGAGCCTTAGTAATAGGGTCTGTTTTACCCTTTGGGTAATTGACAGCCTCTGTGGTGTTGTGGTTGAGCAGGTTGGCTCAACCACGGTAACCCGGAGGCGGCGGGTTTGATTCCCGCGACAGGACGTATTTGTGCACACAAAAAAACACAAATTCTTGTTCTGTATCGTGAGTGTTGTGGGAGCATGGTCCTCGTAGTTCCTGGGTCCCTAGATACAGGGAATCCTAGTTAGGGTCCAGGTTCTACTTATGTATGTGATCTTTGGGTGTTATTATTATTAATTGGGTGCTCTCATCATCATCATCATCAGCCGTAATACTTCGCTGAACATAAATCTACACCCCACACACATACCAAGCATATCGTGTACAAACAACTCAAGAAGAAGCACTAAACATAAGTCATAGAAACAACCCGTCTTGTTGCTCATCCCGAGTAATCTACCCCCATCGATCCCTTCGGCACACTCCGTACTTACAGCGTACATTCTGTTTACATTTCCACCCCCAATAAAAAGGTCGTAACTCCTTACATACATCTTTTCTTTACTTATATAGAAAGTGGAATATGTCTGTATGTTCTTTGGAAGAAAAAACTAGGACCATGATCGTTATTAAGCTCGGGATAGGAGTTTTGGCGGGAACGCGGAAAAGTTCACGTCGGTGCATTGTATTATTTTACAAAACTTATGCTTTTTCCAGTGTTAATGTTTAAAACTGGTGGTGTTTTACGCATTAAGTGCTGAATTACGAGCGTGAGTGTGGGCAAGTGATATAATGTAGTGAAACGTGGTTTTTCGCGTTGCTTCCAAAATTCCATAGAAGCCTCTAGTAAAGTTGCCACCACTTTACTAGGGCATGCCTTAGACTGGATTAGGACTTAGACTAGACTATGACTACACTGACTGTGACTATGACTTGACTTTAAGTGAAAATTTCCATAATACGATGAAAAATTACAAAACTTGACACTGGCTAAATACACTATGTGTGGAGCCAAAATAAAAGAAAAAAAAAAGCTCGGGATAACTGGTCCTTTAACTTTCGCGTGGGGTTGGATCAATCTAGAATATTCTGTGTCCATCCTAGCAATAGAAGACGTAAGTTATTGTGTCAAATTGGCAAAAAGTTTCTCTTAAAGCTTTTAAGTACAGTGGACGACAAGAAGGACCTAACTATGAGGTAAAAGAACCGGCCAAGTGCGAGCCGGACTCGCGCACGAAGGGTACCATACCATTACCGTATTATCTATAAAAAAGAGCAAAAAAATAACGTTTGTTGTATGGGAGCTCCCTTAAATATTTATTTTATTTTTATTTTTTACGTTTTTATATGGGGTACTAAACACATTACAGTAACTAATACAGTGACTAAAGTTAAGTATGGTATGTTTCATGTGCGTACCTATTTGACATTTCGCATTTGTTTCATTTTGCGTAAATGCATGATAAAAATTTCGTTCGTGAAAGCATATAGGTATCACACTATTTTCGTCGCCCACCATGTATGTAGCTTATAAAAGCTAACGCAGCTTATTTGATGGAGGTTCAGGGAAAACTGCGAGCACAGTCACGGGGCACCACTAATTATCATTACACATACAACATCGAGGCAGCTACATACTAGTTTGTTCGTCTAGTAACTGCTCTCTGGGCTCCCCAGTAACTGCTAATTGTGTGGTTACAGTAACTGGAACCAGTACGGTTATGGATGCCGTTCGAAGGGTTCGCACGTTGCGAGATGGATTTGGCTTGGCTGATTGCGACGCCTGAAATACGTCAATGTGCGTGTTCACGTGTGTTCCACTTTAGGTAATGCGTATTGGCATATGTAAGCCCAAGTTAACGTATTTTCGTTTATTGGCCAACGGCTAAAATGCATTACGTATGTTCCTGTTTGTATGAAAGTACTATACCAGATAAAAAAAAAATAACCGGCCAAGTGCGAGTCGGACGAAGGGTTCCGTACCGTTATCTATAAAACCGAGCAAAAAAAATCACGTTTGTTGTATGGGAACCTCCTTCAATATTTATTTTATTCTGTTTTTTAGTAAGTAGGTATTTGTTGTTATAGCGGTAACAGAAATACATCATCTGTGAAAATTTCAACTGTCTATCACGTTTCATGAGATACAGCCTGGTGACAGACGGACAGACTAGTAATAGGGACCATTTTACCCTTTGGGTACGGAACCCTAAAAATACAAATCTGCGTATAACCTATCTTTGCGGGGGAGTGATTCTACACAAAGATTACCTTTTTGTTTTAAAAAGGTTCGGAACCCTAGAATTTAGAAACCCGACTACCCAAAAAGGAAGATCATGTTTTTGACATCCACATTTATGACGTGAGCAGTGCAGTGTCATGCTAACCTAATACGAGCAACAACCACTGCAGCTATTCTGGGTGGCCGTGACACTAAGACAACATCGTCAACGTCCGACGTAACAAATGACGTGTCGTTTACAAAAACGGGTATTTAACGTGGCATCGCCGCACCAGGGGTTCTAGCAAAGATGCCTTTTCATTATTGACGCTAAACGCTAACTCAAAATATATGAGAATGACATTGCCCGCGGAAAACTTTTCTGCAGCTATGTCATAGCTAATGTCATTCCCATACATTTTGGAGTTAGCGTGAGGCGTTAACGCTAATGGAAAGGCATCTTTGCTAGACCCCCAGATAAGTACTAAGCACCTTAGTCCGTCATATCATTTTGTTTGTCTCTTCCCCATAAATCATAGCAGCAGGTCGACCAGCCGACGGAGATTAAAAGTGGTCTGGGTTTAATCTCGCTGCTAACACGATTACGTGACTGTAACTGTAGCAAGAATAACGGGGAGCTCATTTTCCTGGACCGAACCTGTTAGCTGTAATGGAAATTTACTTTTATTTTTACTTGACTATGCTGAAGTTAGCCAATAGAGAGTTAATCAAGTTTTTTTGCATATCATCATCATTAATTTGCCTATACATTAGTTCACTGCTGAACATAGGTAGGTCTCTCAAAATGAACAGCACTGGGCCTGGTTCGGCTCTTTTTATCCAAGCTGTAGGCTGGTAACTTTTTGTTGACATAAATTTAAAAAAGTACTCTGTGAACATTACTTCACCTGGCTAGTGGTATACTACCTCACTGGGTAATCATTTTACTTTCTTTATTTTTGTGCGAGTATGCCGATAAATAGAAAACCGATGCTCAAGGCTTTGCAGTCTCGCTTCAGCAACAAAAAAATCACTGTTAATAATAGTATTAAAAGCGATTTTTTTGTTGCTGAAGCGAGATACCTTGTTAGCCTACTAATCTAGTTCCTTTTTTATTTTATTTTTTATGTAAATGAATGACTGATGAGCTAGACGTTCGCCTGGTGTTAAGCGTCACAACCACCCATAACAGGTTGTACTACACTAGGAACTCCAAATTAATATAGTTTTGTGTGACACTGCACTGCACACGTCATCCTGTCTTTTTTTTATGTTAAAGGGAGCAAACAAGCATACGGCCCACCTGATGGGAAGAGGTCACCCTAGCCTATGGACATCTGTAACACCCGAGGAGGCGTCACCAATGCGTTGCTTACCCTGTCTACTAATAAGATTATACTAAACTGTGTAATCAGATCATAAAGTCTAGTTTGCCCAGTAATTTCACTAACTACAATACCCTTCAAACCGGAACACAGTAGTGCTTGCACACTACTGTGTGCAAGCACTACTGCTTGGCGGCAGGATAGCTGGCAAAGCGGTGCATGGTACCTTAGTACCTACCTACCTAGACGAACTTTACAGAAAAGTCCTACCATCTAAGTAAACTTCAGCCCTACCTCAGTAAGGTCAAGGTATAATGGTATTACCTTGACCTTACTACATCTCTTCTGCGGCAGGGAATATTATCCAAGGAATGGGCAGCAGCATGCTCCTTATTGTGCATTTTAGTCTACTGCAATTAAGCACGTCTTGCGTGCTGATTATCCACAAAAACCAAATCTGCTGTCCAATGCTGTACAAGTGTACATAGGTTATTTAGGGGGCTTATGTACACTTGTACAGCAATGGACGTAAGACGGCTGATAGTGTCATGATACTTAGTGCTTTGTATTATGTATCTGAGTTTGAATTGGTATATTATCCCGAAAGGGAGTAAATCTACTTCCCAAGGTAGACAATGACAAAGACTTTTCTAAATTAATAGTTTATCATTGAAGAAATGCCATGTAAAGTTTACGTTCGAAGATAGCCCTAGCGCAGCTGGGTGGTTGAACTTCGTCCTTGACCGAATGCACTTAAATGAGTTTGACGACCTGTGTTAAGAAATGAATTTATTTATTTATTTTAGTATCTTGTTAATTTAAGCGATCGCACGTGCAATCTTGTGAGTGGATTTATTTTTTAGTATAGAGGTTTGTAAACACGCAGTTTCAAGTGAGGCTCTCACAACTTGTGGGCTATCATGGTCCCAGTCCCCCCCTTTCGGGATAACATACCAATTTAAACTCACCTTGAATAAATTTGCCCTAGAGTTTGATATGAATCCTTTTATGCTGACCTATTTCTTCTCTTGCCAAGCCCCGAGGTAAGCTAGCGATTGATCCGCCGTCCGCCGCCAACAAATCAGTGAGTTTTGTTCACCTCTCCGACATCTGTCGAATTGGCCCAAGAACCGATGGGTCGCCGCGATAGCAGGCTGTCGGATTTGTGGCCCATTTATAGCTAGAGTTCTATCTAAATATCACTTTCGGGTATGAATATCAATAGGTATCGGCGAGTACTAGTTTGATATATTATGTTTTTTGTTTGTGGTATCAATTATGTTTAGTGTAAGTAATAGAAAAGTATCAAATAGGTATTGATCGTACGCTTATTTCAAAATGCCAGTTTTAGCCCTGGTCAAAAACGCGGTAGAGGCGAGCACACGTTCAAAGTGGCGTTCTATGAGCAGCAGTGAGTCTTCCAGCTGATGATGATGATGACTTTAGCCCTGGTCTGGTCATGTCTGTGAGGGTATGTGTGTGTGATTGGAATTGAACACAGATAACCCCCAATAGATACCGCATTACGGGATTTTTGTTCGGATCCTAGCTCACCAAAACTGGAGGAAGGCGCGGGTTGCGGGGACTGGAGCCAATGCGCTATTATTGGCTGTTTCGAGTGACGCCCTAATAATGAACTCTAATAATTGGTCGAAACTAAGGCCGTGCTGCGAAGCAGCGATTTATATAGAACCATTTACGCCAATGCGTGGTGCGCGGTCGTCGTCTTTCATGCGGTATCTATTGGAGGTTATCTATGGAATTGAAGTATCGATATCGAGTATATCTTCTTGATATCAAGTAACGCATTTCAAGTATCGATTACCTAATCTCCAGTATTGAAAGTATCGTTCGATCCCTACACATTTATAGTGGCCGGGACCCTCGGGAAAGCTAGGGCGCTCTTTATGAGGGCCCGTTATGAGAAGTGTTATGAAATGTGATGATTTGTGCTTGAATAAAAAATATTGGCGAGGGAAAAAATGCGGCTGGGATGTACAATGTCACCTCTAAGTATCTGTTACTGTGTCTATAGTTACATAACTTTTTACCAGACTACTGCTAAATGAGGGTTTTGATTTTGATAGTTTAAGTACCTATCTATTATTTACATACTTACGTAGGTACATTAAACTAAACACTAAAGTGACCGATATAGCTCTTAGAATTAGCAAGTTGAAATGGCAATGGGCAGGCCACATCGCTCGTAGAACTGACAACCGATGGGGAAGAAAGGTTCTCGAGTGGCGACCACGAACCGGAAGACGCAGCGTAGGCCGGCCCCCCACTCGATGGACCGACGAATGCAGGAGGCGAGCAGCCGCTCAAGGTGGCGCGCTCTGGGGGAGGCTTATGTTCAGCAGTGGACGTCTTCATGCTGTTAATGATGATGATGATGTAGGTACATTATGTTCCCTCAAATCTTCTAATTCCAGTTTAAATAGTACAGTACACTACAGTACAGTAGGGTCAATAATTTTAAAGCATGCTGTAGATTAATATTTACTACATTCACAGCGCATTAAAAAAATCACGCTTCGCACAAGCGTAGGTATTTTTCATTTCGTGGTCTGTGGGGGTGTGTGTGGTACATTATACTCCTATTATAAAGCATAACTGCTTTTTACTTTCTATATAAAGAGTTTAGTTCCAGCATGCCTCTACCTAACTTCTGTTGCATTCAACCTACGATATTGGGGAAACAGAAGTGCATGTACCTACCTATGTCGTATTTTTTTTAACTTTTTAGATCCATAGTTAAAGTAACCAATTGTTAAAATCTCTAATAAATTTTTACCATTGGTTAGACTTTATTAGAGTTTTTATTAGAGTTTTTAGCCATTGGTTACCTTAACTTAGAATCAAAAAACCCACCCTAAGTATAGCAAAAACTTTCATACGCTCCACTTTTAGTGGGTTCAGAAGTTTATTAATGTACCTAAGTTTCCATATAAGGGTTAGGCAATAGGCATCTCGTTCAGCACCGGTATAAGGCTATTGTAGCGGCAACATTGTAGGTTTGGTATAAAATAATTTGTCAGTACAATTTAGCTGATTACTAAACCTAAATACGTAATCCAATTGACAAACATAAATCTACAAGCTTCCGCCCCCGGTTTCACTTGATCGATTGATTGTCAATACGAACTCCGCACATTTAAATATTCCAAAAACGAAGACAAACAGCGATCGCGTGTCGATAGGTAGTGATGGCGCAATATCGATAAAATCTTATCGATAAGCGATCGTCGATGCACTCAACAAGCGTTTAGTTTTTACGATTATGTTTATACTATCGATCTCGATACGAGTATAGTTAATACATCAATAATCGAAGGTGGTCGGGAAAATAAATATACTATATGATGAAAATTACATGCGATTAAAATTACGATTTATAAAAAATGGTTTTTCAACATAAAAACAAAGTAGAACTCCAAAGTTCCATATTTCATTGTGGGAGCTGATCTTTTAAAGTGATCTTTATGATTTATAGCTATAAGGCTCGATTTCACCAAAGTAGAATAAGGTTTATTCCAAGTATATACAGCTATTCGTTACTCTTGGATACAGCTAATTGACAAATGAAATTACACAAAAAAGACGCCATTTTTATTGTATCCAAGGAATAAGTCTAATTCCTTCACAAAATTGGTGGTATAAGGGCTATATTCGCGTAACTCGGTTGTTCTAGGAAAGTTATACCTGGAATAAAATTTATTCTAGTTTGGTGAAATCGGGCCTTAGACCCAATACGATACCAAAAGTAAGTAAGTACATTTCACGACATAGCGCCAATTTTATACATTTTAATCTGTTTTTTTTTTTTAATTTAAGTACCTAACGTTTATACTTCAGTACCTAAGTCCGTTAATGTTCCATAGCAACACGTTATCATGTTGTTTACGTATCAAAATTCAAATCTTAAGTAAATATCTAACATATTCCACAGCTAAATCTGTTACAAGTTAATAATATTTCAGAAGTTAATCATAAGCCTCTGTTTGCGAACTAATTTAGTTAATTTATAATTAAGTTGTGATGGTATGGAAATAATTTGTTATTTAATTGGGTTAACGCGGAGTTAATCAGCTGAATAATGGACCTTTGTAATAACAGCCGTAACGCAAGAGGACATAGGCAGAAACAGGCTAGTTTACAAACCAGTATATTATACTGGCTTGTGACGAAAATATTCATTAAAAAATGTCACTGTCCCATCCCTAACCCACTAGGGTCGATCCATCTGATCCGCTGTTGTCAATATGAGTTATTGCGCTGACTTTTTTTCAATCAGTCGTCGTGATTTCATTAGAAAAATTGTGTAATACAATATACGAGCGACGTAGGCACCTATATATTATGTAAGTCACGTGCCAACATAATCTTGTTTACGGTGTTTTGTGATTTAAAATTGCTGAGAATTATTATGCCGAAGCATGAAAGTTCATTTTGATTTATTTCCTACAGCAGATAGGTCAGCTGAATCAGATTTATCTGAAAAAAAATCACTTTAGTAGCTCGAACAAACAGCTTTTGCTGCAAGAACAATTTTCGCATTTTGCTCACTGACCCCCGGTTTCTCGTAGGATTGTGGCGACGGGTAGAGCAAACAATGTGTTTTTGGTTACGTTTCCTGGCGTAATTAGAACATGTGGGGCTTTGAATTTAATATAAGTATCATGTAATTCATTTCATTAAGTCCTTGGTGATGACCGCAAATACAAGATTAATAAATATAGCTCTATAGAAAAACATCGCAAACCTACCTCAAAAAATTTAAATGTTCCCATTTTATTGAGCTTCTACCGAATATATTTTTACAAAAAATAAATTAGTGTTTCCCAACGAACATTCAGATGTCGTAATTACTTAATAACTTTTAAAAATACTATATAAAAACAGATATTCATTAAAAACCGTCAAAATCAGTCATTTCGTGCCTTGTGTTTGTCGTAAGCGCCGCGCTGAAGTGCAGACTGAATTGATATTTAAGACTACGAAGTCAAGGTAGATGTTTCTTTGAATGGATTTAGACCTGCTTATCTGGCTCTATAAAGTTAAGCTCACGTCAACTTATAAATACTGAATGCTCATTGGTTGAAGACAGCCGGTGATCTTTTATTTTGCAAGAAACCGGGGGGGTGAGGAAAAGAGGTTTTTTAATGTTTTTAAATTTGGCTCCACGCGACTAGCGTATTTAGCCAGTATCAAGTTTATTGAAATACTCGTATTATGTCATCAGAGTCGAGTTGCAGTCACTTCCTAGTCCTACTCAAGTTCAAGTCAGGGATTTTCTCGCCAGTCACACAGCAAAACGTATCCAAAACAGAATATTGAACAGGAGTTTTGGCGGGAACGCGGAAAAGTTCACGTTGTTGCATTGTATTATTTTTCAAAACTTGTGCTTTTTCCTGTGTTAATGTTTAAAATTGGTGGTGTTTTACGCATTAAGTGCCGAATTACAAGCATGAGTGTGGGAAAGTGATATAATGTGGTGAAACGTGGTTTTTCGTGTTGCTTCCAAAATTCCACAGAAGCTTCTAGTAAAGTTGCCACCACTTTACTGGGGCATGACAGACTGGATTATTACTACCTGACAGACTGGACTATGACTGTGACTAAGACTTGACATGACGTGAATATTCTTTAGCACGATGAAAATTACAATACTTGACACTGGCTAAATACACTATGTGTGGAGCCAAAATACAAGAAAAAGAAAATAGTGAATAGTGCTTCATAGGGGGAGACCGGAATGCACGGCCAGCGTAATGTACAGCCAATATTGTACAGCCCGGAATGTACAGCCCGGAATCCGTGTACATGGCTTCGAATTCCGTGGCCGTGCAATACGGGTCGTACAATATTGGCTGCGCAATACTGGTACAGGAAATAATGCACGGCCAGGAATGTACAGCCCGGAATCCATGTACATGGCTTCGAATTCCGTGGTTGTACAATACTGGTCGTACAATACTGGCCGCGAAATATCGGCACGGGCAGATAATGTACGGCCTGGAATGTACAGCCCGGAATTGGAAGCCAACCATAGACAAATATAGAATCTTATATGTCATCGCAATGCCTCGTTTATAGCAGGCGAGTAGTTATAATCGATCGATTAGGCAGTGCAAACTAAAGAGTATTTGTCTGTGTTTATTTTCCCGCGTGTAGCTTTAGTCAACTGCTAAAGAGAATCTAATCTACTTATACAGATCTGCCGCTAATGCTGATACTGTGAATGCTAATAATATGAAAACAACTGGCTGCTGGTGTGGTTGTTAAGCTGACCTCTGTAATACAAGTATATATAAACGCTATTTATTTGTAGAGGTCAGTGTGGGATATTAGGATCAAAGAGGTCTATATACTACCATTGCAGGATCCAGGGGGAGGGCGGCATGGGGGCCGTGCCCCCCCCACCCCAAGATCCAGAAGTCAACGCAGGTGCACTTTTACTTGTTTTCCTGCGTGTAGCTGTAGTCAAAGAGAATCTAATATACTTATCTAGAACTGTCGTAATATGTAGTATCCCCTACCTAGTCTTGTGATTCGTTCCATGATAGATAGATAAGATAAACAAGATAAACAAGATAGATAGATAAGATACTAGATAAGAACTCTTTATTAAAACACACAAATTATAAACAAAAGTACAAATTTAACGGAAGTGTTACAATTACAACAAGCACAGATTAGAGAAAAAATCTACTAATTACAAGTGATTATATTCTCTATGCTAAATTATATACTCTTTGGGGTTTGATGCCGTTTTTTGCCGCGCAAAACGCAAATCATTAACCGCGCTTTTTCAGTAACTTTTCAACGCAAGTTATTACTTGTTTGATCGTCGTTTACTACTAGTACAACTACACTAGTTGAACAATGGAGTACAATTCAATTGAAGGGTACAAAGGGGAGGCAAGGTGGTTCTCTCGTGGGGGCCACTTTTATGTGGCCTGCCGCTTGCGAGGTGCCACCGTATCAATGAGGTGCGCCAGTGACAAATGCCCAGCACGCTGGTTATTAAAGAACAATGTGCCTGGGCCCGTCATTAACGATCACGACCACTTACCTGCGTCATGGATTCCCAATCGGTAGGTACTAAGTAGTCTCCTCAGGGCTCACCCTGCTCGAATCAGAACTCAGCAACTAGCCCAACTAGCCCGAAGCATACTAAAACCTACCTCCTTAGATGGTAAAGCTTGGATAACTGATAGAATACTTAGATACTTGGTTGTTTATTGCATATACTTGCTTAGGTAGGTACTAATTCAATATTGTAATGTACTTACAACACAGGAAAAAGAGCATGTTCATCACAGAATAGTTTGTTCTGGGTAGGAATCAAAACTTTCAGTATAGAAGGCCGTACCTACCTACCTACCATACTTGCATTAGTCAATGCAATGCTTACCAATATTGCACTGACAATTGAATCAGCAGATAGCAGGGATGAATAGCGGATTTGTGGTGACATTGCCGGTGAAGCTGCTTAGATTTAATTCAATTCAACATCTATCACTAATATAGGTAGGTAATTGGCTACTATCTTAAAGTTTACCTAAATTTTACAGGAATGCAATGTTTCAAGCGCTGAAGCGTCGGGCAGCCAATGAAACACTGTCATTAAATATAATATATGAACAGGAGGCAGCCAGGTATGCTCTAATTCCATAGCAACTATTTCACTATTACATAATGCAATAAAAACATCTAAATCTATGTTAGCTATTAGAAAGTATTTCAACTATTCAGTTAATTCTGAAAGATTAGCTATTTCACCAGAAAGAAGCTTCTCCTTCATGGGCATGTTTAAAAATCACCATGGCACTACTGGTCAGCAGTGCAGAAGGTAAATAATATTATACACTACTTGTGGTGTGGCGCAACTTGGTACCTTCTATTTGGTTAAATGCCTGAACGGAAGAACTGTTAATGCACAAACTGTGTATTGATGAACTGCATATCAGACAAACGGCTAAACCAATCACTCTTGTTGCTTTGAGGGGCTTTTGTCTTGCAGTGTTTACCGGAATCTCTCCCCTATTCTTAAGTGCCTAAGAGGTACGGTTGTGATAGGAAAGGTAGCAAAGGTAAAAAAGGGTATTTAGTTCAAATTGACACCTAACTAAAAAATTATACAGTAAATACTTATAGTCTGGTAAAGCTAACTCTACAGTGATTTAAAATTGGTGGAATATAAAATCTAAAATTGATTGCTGTAGATGGGATGAAAGCTAAAATGTGTACTTATTTTGCAACTAAAAAATTGTTTTAGATATCCTGATGCCGCATCTCATCTGCTGTGGGACTCGGTGGCATCTTCAATGCGGAAGTGGCGCCGCCAGCAGCAACCGGGTGTTCCGGCCAGCTTGACGGACTACGCGGCAGCGCTCGCGGACCACCCTCGCCACAGCAATATGCTGTTGGCCACGGTCTCCGTGGGCGGTGCTACGGCAGTCATTCTGGCCCAGGAAGGGTTTGCTCAGTGCCTCCGCGACAGCAGCGCTGTTGTAGTGGATGGCACATTTATAACTGTCCCTGCTGGTTTGCCCGCTGCTCAGATTTTGACCATACATGGTCTAATAGAGGGCTATAATTTCCATCCCATTTTGGTTTTAATGGAAAACCGCCGACGACTGCTCTACGAAGCAGTGATTGCTAGAGTGTGGCAAGCGGCGGGCAATCCACGCCCGGCCCATGTAATATCAGACTTCGAGCCAGCCCTTCAGGCTGCGCTTGAGTCCGTGACCGGCACTCGTGTAATGGGATGTTTATTTCATTTACTTCAAGCTCTGCTGCGCCGCGCTCGACTGGAGCGTATACCGGTGTGGCGCAACACTCCGGGCTGGCAGCTCGTTCAACTATACGGCGCCCTCGCGCTGCTGCCAGCAGCCCAAGTGCCGCTCGGATTTGCAGAGCTGCCCGCCATTGCGGAAGCGCAAGGCCTGCCCTTTAGCGTCGCCTTCAATGATTATTTCCAAAGCCAGTGGATGACCCGGGTATGTTTTTTTTTATGTAATGAGTGACAAACAAGCAGGCGGCCCACCTGATGGTTTCCATACTGTTATCTAGGTATATAGTAGTTGTGCTCCGGACGCCTCGCCACAGGCTAGCATCCTTTCGGGGAAGTTTCAGGCTTGCTGCTAGTCGGGTATGGAACGTAATTCCACCACCATTGCGAAGCCTGAAACAGTGCAAACATTCAGTAAACGTTTAAGGTGGCACCTAATGAATGACCAGAAAAAGTGAAATAAAAAGAAAGGAAATAATAAGAATAATCAATATATTTTCTCGATGTTCAGTGGGTGTTTCTTTTGAACGTGTATTATATGGATTATTTTGTATGTAAGTAGTTGGTACTTACTGTTAGGATGGCGCTCCGTAAGTCCTTTTTAAAAAAAACACTTTTTATTGCTGGAAAAATTACTGAGTTTATTCACGAGTTTGATTCGATTCACTGGCTTTCTTGCGACTGAAGGAAACCATGCTTGCGTCTACCTTTTTATAACCTTAGGCCACGCGGTTTCTGGGAGTTTTCCCTAGTCAGCACTAAATGCGTACTGAATTTATTTATAACATTACGTTTGAGTTATGTTCAACTTGATTGGGTGGAATTCCGTTCCTTTGGACCTTTAAACAAGGCATACCTATGTAGTGGGCCCCATCTAGTTATTTTATTTCATTTTATTGAGGTACCCAGCCATTTATCTTTACATTTAACTTGTAGGTACTAGTGGCGTAGTGGCACGTTTTGGTTTGTTTTAGCTGTTGAGATCTTTCCAAGCTTCTTCTCTGATCACATACCTATGCACAAGGTATATGAATAATTATTTAACCCAAATAACTTTTTCTTAGTCACTGCTTCGAGATCACTGTTCTTGATGTTAGTAGTCTATTTGCGTGGGTATTAAATAATTAATTCACGCTGAGTTATTATTTAAGTACATATGGCGAAATAAAAAATACGTATTGTTCTTTTATGTAGTGTACAACGTGGCACGGGCAGCCCAGTCATTTTCATGTGTGATGGCACTATGGCAGCTGACTGACTGACTTCTTGATTATGGCCTCTGCGACGGAGTGATGTCGCAATTTTGCCAGTGTCACGTACTATACTAGGAAGACAAGTGATGGAGAATAAACAAGCTGTGCAGACAGATTATTCTCCACTATGGCAGCGCGTCTTTGTCATCACAACATGACATTGACTGTTACGCAGTGTCCGTATTCTGCTAAATAAGCTTAGAGTATATAACCTTCATAAAATATAAAGCACAGTATCATACAGTCAAGGAACTTATACGTAGGTATATTAAACGCAGTATTAAGTTATTTTTATCTACAATGTTTTTCTTTTTTTTTGCTTGTTTATATAATGTTATTGTATTTGTTTTATTTTTAAAGTTGTTTGTCCTGAAGTTTGTGATGTCTTGATGACATGATGGGTTCCGACTGAAAATCAGTTATTGAGGTCGTAAGACCTTGATTGCACGCTGAGTCGGGACCTATGTCATGACGTCACGCAACATTGCCTACATACGTATCGTACGATGGTACCTTACCTACCCATTATTTTTGTTCTGTATGTTTTATTTTTACGTTGTATGTAATGTTGTGTGATGTCCTGAATAAATGTCTTTTCTTTCTTTATATAAAAACGAGCAAAAATGACGTTGGTTGTATGGGAGCTCCCTTAAATATTTATTTTATACTGGTCTTTTTTACGCTTGATAGGCTTGCGTTTGCTACTATCTCACCTGGGTGGTTATTCTCTATGGAAACACAGATTCCACACGATACAAAACCACGTCGTTATCGTGTCTTGTTCAAATCGTGTCACAGTGTCAGATATACCTTCACTTTACATTAAAGTTATCTTTATTTTGAATAAAATATATTGATATAAGTGGTCAAATCTTTTGATGTGTTGATGTTTCGGAACGCGTCTCGGTAAAACATACGATTTTTAACAGTTCAAATCGCGGCAATTTCAAATTCATTTCGCGCGGTTTTGTTTTGGTTTCATAGAGAATACAGTTTTGCAGATTTCTTATGTAGCACAAGGAATTCGCGTGGTTTCGGAGTAAGGAATCGATACGGAATAATGGCCCTGATGGGAAGTGATGATGTGGTCTAAAATATTACACGCCTGCCTAGAAGATACCTATTCACTCTTGACTTGAAGACCCCAAGGTTGTAGTTTTCGGGAAATCCAGACAGTTCCACTCTTAGGCTGTTCGCATAATAAATGTGGAAGCAAAACCCTTTGTCGTTTTTAGTATTTGTTTTTATAGCAGCAATAGAAATAAATCATTGTGAAAATTTCAAAAAAAAAAAAACGCCTACGTTATGGAATGTGTTTTCTGTGATATTTGAGTTAAAAATTTTTCATACTTTTCGATTACATAGCCTTTTTTTTATTATGTTGGCTCCACACATAGTGTATTTAGCCAGTGTCAAGTATTGTATATTTTCATCGAGTTTTAGAATATTTTACGTAGTCAAGTCTTAGTTTTTGTCATAGTCCAGTCTAAGTCGGGTCATAGTCCAGTCTAAGTCATGCTCAAGTAAAGTGGTGGCAACTTTACAAGAAGCTTCTATGGAATCTTGGAAGCAACACGAAAAACCACGTTACACCACATTATATCACTTGACCACACTCATGCTCGTAATTCAGCACCACCAATTTTAAACATTAACACTGGAAAAAGCACAAGTTTTGAGAAATAATACAATGCAACGACGTGAACTTTTTAACGTTCCCGCCAAAACTTTCCGATTACATAGATTATAGAGTACAATGACTATAGAGTAGCGATGGCAATTAATGCGATTTTGCGTAAATTTCATAAACATGCTAGTTCACGAGTCTTAGCATGCTATGGCTATTGCTATGCTATTTGCTAAAATGAAATGAAATGAAAATGAAAAATGAAATGAAATATGAAATAAAAATGTATATAAAAAAAGTTAAATTCAAAATGAACTAAATGAATTGAAACGAAATTTCATATTTCACAGAATTTTGCAACTACATTTCATTTGCGAAATGTTGTCACAAGCTAAAAATTAATGCGAATGCTAATTAATCCATCACTACTGTAGAGTGGTGGAGCTTATTATAGTAGTCTGCGAAATTAACTCACTAGTATGGAAACCTTACTTTGTTGATCTGTAAACATATATTATGTTGAATCGGTTGCTATTGTTGATCCAATATTCAGTTATGAAGTTAGTAATCAGTTCTAAGAATGAATGGATGAAACGACGAATGAAGTTACGTGAGGTATGTTATGGTGCACGTACGTCTCTTCAACGTCATTCATTTTCCCTTATGCATGTAGCATGTAGCGCAAAGACTTTTCTACATATATGTATACTTAGTAGCGATGGCATGGATGGATTAATGCGAATTTGCGTAAATTTGATAAAAATGCTAATTAACGAGTCTTAGCTCATACTAATTGCTATTGCTATGCTATTTATTAAAATGAAATGAAATGGAAATGATAAATGAAATGAAAATTGAAATAAAAAATGTAATGAAAAATTGTATGAAAAATGGAATGAAACATTATATTAACAATTAAATTCAAAACGAACTAAATTAATTAGAATGAAATTTCATATTTAAAAGAATTTCGCAACTACATTTCATTTGTGAAATGCTTATTGAGTTTTAACATGCTTAAAATGAATGCGTATGCCAATTAATCCATCACTAATACTTAGTAGAAGAGTGAAGTGCGCTAAGAGCCCCACGCACGCTGCGCACACCGCTTACTTCTTCCTGCGCACATCTAGGTACCTATATATTTATATTGCTACTGCGCAGCGTTTCACGCCGAGTTCACAGCCGCCATTGAGTTTGGATCGCACTCTACCTACATGTAACTATCATGTAGCGGCGGTGGTTCAGCTAGATACTATGTGGGTGGGCATTACAGAGCTTTGCACCTTGCTACTATAAGTAGTACCAACCCTCAAAGTCGGTGTTTATGTGTGCAGGTGGGACCAGAGACCTTCAGCGTACACGGGCGCCCGCATCAGACGTCCAATGTGGCAGAGAGCTATCACGCCGCTCTCCGTAGATCTTTAGGGCCATCGCCTAATATTTGGCGATTCACTGGTAAAAATGTAGTAATGAGTTAGCTATGATATTATTTATATAATTTTTTAGTAGTAGATTTTGTGGTGTTGGGTGTAGATGGGAATTAGCTTAGTAAATGATTTAGTATTTCTATGTAGGTCCATATCCATATAGGTACTTACTTACATATTGTTCTGTTGCAGGACTTGGATGACAACATGATTTATAGATATAATAATTATATATATTATTATTATTTATCCATTTCCATTCTCAGGTCTAGCCCGGACATTTGAGAGGCTTTGATGAGGCCAAATCTAACACCAAGAGGCCTATTTGAATACAAAGATAACTATAACACGGTCACACTATCCCTGGGCTCGACGACGATGGCTTGCATTTCAGCGAGGACTAGAAACAATGTGACCGTGTTTTACATATTTTTTTACATGTCGGCATATGTATAATATGAAGGCCAAAATATCTGGACTATTGTGGTGAACTTATTGATGGATTATTATGATCTGGCTTATGGGATGAGAAGAACGGCACCTGCCTATGGCGGCTCTGCGATGACTGTGGACCAAGGCCTGCGAGCATACTCCGTGAGGATACGCACCTTTATTATTATTGCCCGAACACCGGTCGAGTTATTCGACGTGATTTCTAAGCAAGCCGGAGTGCGTGCCATTATGAGTTCTACTTAAGTACTTACGTTACCTTCTATAATATTATGGCACCTGCCACCCACTAAATGGGGCTCCTGTAATGGCTACCGCATATTGGTGCCGAGGAAGCAACATTGGTGTGGGTGGCTTAGGGTGTCGAGAGGTGTACTGCACTTTCACTGAACGCTACTCGCGGCGTTATACCCTTTAACACTTCCACCATGGAGCTTAGGTTCTTAGCTCTTGCGACTTCCACCCCCGGACAGCCGGTTCAGGCAAGCCAAGGGTCAGGGGTCTTACTTAGCCCCTTGGAATCAGCTCCAGCTCCCTTATATATTATTATTAGGTAGTGATATTTTCCTTTAACTGTAGGTAGATGTATTTGTTGATTGTTTATATTTTTTGTTAGTAGTTTTCTTATAGTTAACAGTTCTGTATTAATCATCCTAGCCATGTCTTCAATTCTGCTCAATATCATATTCACATGCCAAGGTAAGTACCTAAGTGTTATTGTCATAGATGATAAGTATTAATTATAAAAGAAAATAGTCGTTTGAATAGTTAGGTTCTGGAGTGGTGACCACGAAGACGCAGCGTAGGCCAGCCTTCCACTAGGTGGACTGACGATCTGGTAAAAACCGAGGGGAGCCGATGGATGCAGGAGGCGAGCAGCCGCTCTTAGTGACGCTTCCTGGGGGAGGCCTATATTCAGCAGTGGACGTCTTCAGGCTGTTGGTATGATGATGAATAGTTTTGTTATTCATCGCAATCACAGCTTATAAGCAAATGTGAGCTACCGGTACTCGCGCACGAAAGGTTCCGTATAATTATCTATAAAAATGAGCAAAACAAAATCGCGGAGAGGTGTAGCTAAACAGGAAGGATACCTAAATGCTGTAACACGTCATGGTGATAAGTAAATGGGGAAAAAACTCTAGAATTACCATGCTTCAATTAGTTTTACCAATTTTTTTTATGTAATTAGTGGCATACAAGCGGCTCACCAGATGGTAAGTGGTCACCGCCACCTATGCAGATCCGCAACACCGAGGGCGTTGCCTACCCTATAACACTTTTTTTAAATCTTCCCGTACTGTATATTATGTAGTATTTTAGAACTTAATGATCTTATCTGTTACAGATGTCGCGGCGGAGAAGTTCGCAGTAAGTGCTTCGCGCCTGGAAGCCCAACGCGCTGGACGACTGCCAAGGCGTTGTCGAGCAAGGCAATATTACAGAGCCAGCATTCACGCAAGAAATGAAGGAGCTCTTCAGAGGGGCGTCATTACCCTAAGAGAGTTCCTTGTAGCATCTAGCCGTTTGATGGATGTTGGCGCTGGTGTAATTGCCGACGACGTTCCCGAAGTAGCGGACGAAATTGAGGTTGTTCTGGAGCCTGAAATGGTTCTGGAAGAACCAATTCAGGCTCCGCCTTCACCCCGCGCCGTCGCGAACGTTGAAGAAGTTGCACTGGAGCAAGAAGCTCAGCTTCCAGGCAGTGGTGAGGCGTTGCTGTGCAACATTTGCATGGAGAATGTGCCCACGTTAGTGTTAATACCATGTGGGCACATTCTATGTGGTTCATGCGAAGAAAATGTTGCACAGATATGTCCCTTCTGCAGGACTGGCATCAGTACTGCACAAAGGTTTTATGTATAGTCATCATCATCATCATCATTAACAGCCTGAAGACGTCCACAGCTGAACATAGGCCTCCCGCAGGGAGCGCCATTAAGAGCGGCTGCTCACCTCCTGCATCCATCGGCTCGCCTCGGCTTTCACCAGATCGTCGGTCCACCTAGTAGGGCTGGCCTACGCTGCGTCTTCGTGGTCGCCACTCGAGAACCTTTCTTCCCCATCGGTTGTCAGTTCTGCGAGCGATGTGGCCTCGAGAGGTTCGAGTAGCGAACGTTAACATGACATGCACTTGCTGCCTACTTGACTAAATGACAAGAAGTGATACCGTCAAACATGGCAGCATTGGTGCGAACGCAGCGACGCTCTTCTTTAATGGCTTCTTCTTCTTCTTCTTTAATGGCTTTCTATCGCTTTTTTGCAATAATTCTGCCAATGTCAAGTGAGTAAAATTTGTACGGTTATGTCAAGTCAAAGTCATATTTTGTCAGTCAAAACGCCAACAGTAAAATGGTGGATATTTTACTGAAGGCTCTAAAAAAGGCCGTTGAAGCAAAAACGAAAATACATGGTTTTATGATCTTGAAAGCATTTGCCAACACTCGTGCACGTTCACAAACACTTAACGGATAATAATCCACCCTTATTACACTTTAAAGTTCAAGATACACTGGAATTGAAATCAAATTCAAAATCCGAGAATGGCGGTTGTGACCGCCATTCTCGGATTTTCTTCAAAAACCGACGCTCTTCTTCACAGATAACTTGGTCAGACTATACGTGTTTGGGTTGTGCGTTGTCTGTCAGTCAGTCCAAAGAGTATATATTATAATTTACTTGAGTCAGTCAGACCCAAGGAACTTATAACGTATACTATGTCAGCCCAGCCTAGAGGCTCTACTTAGTTTGTGCTAAGTAGAGGATACAAGAATCCTTTTATACAACATGAACATGCTAGGATATTTACTAGTTATAATCAAGACGCCGTAAGCGTACTTTTGTAAATCCGAAATATACCTGTATTTATTGTAAACATGCGGGGTGATCACGTAACTTTGACAACAATGCAACTTTCGTTCCAAGTTTGAAAAACTCATTTTTCTGTTTCTATTGGTTGCGATCAAGTTACATGATCGCCTAGCTGTAATTACTGTTTCTCTGGACTAAATACCCTGGTCAACCACCCTTGTTTTTTCAATTTCAATTGATTAATTTGCATTCCACAATGTTGTTTATAGATTTTAGATTCGTCATAGATACTAGTTTATCATGGACCCTGTCGGGCACACAAAAGTTAGAAGAGAGGCTTAGTAGGTAGGTTTAGGTAGGACATGGCGTCTTCCGTAGACGTAAGGGCTTGGTCTCTAGCATATCGATGCCCAGGCAAGATAGCCGGAAGGGCACCCCGTTACATTGACGCCTACTTTATCCCATAATAGTTGGTAAATTTGTCCAGATGTAAACAGACTGCGTAAGATTGTTAAATAGATATTAAAAATAACTTAATGTCATATAAAATTCCCTGGATCTATAACCTGAATCGGAGCAAGAGTGCTTAGAGAGAAATAGCTGACTGACGCAATAAGATCTGAATCACACCAGACTCGTGATATAATCCGATACCTGTAGAGAAGATATAATCCGATACCTGTAGAGAATGGCGAAACTATTGAATCAGATCCCGAATCCGAAGACACAATGTCGCTACCAGACACCAGTCGACGTGACTGACAAAGACGATCAGTCCAACATGTCTAATTACCCAGAACCATACAAACCATCTGCAGTTCCAGTTTTAGCAGGTTTGATCAGACACCTGTAATATCCCAGTGGAATCCTTTGAGGTTCAAGAGGATTTAATCGAATCGAGTGGAGTGAAATTCGAAGGTGATACCCACATTCCTGAAGGGAATGGCTGTTTTGTGGTGCTGGAATAACAGAAATGCTTTCAAAAGCCGGAGTGAGCTTATTACACGTTTCAAAGTTACATTCTTCACCCGCAATCACGGACATGATTGGCTGAGAAAAAATATTCTAAAGAACCAACCACAATCAAGCAACAACTAAACGTTGATGCGTCGATACGAGAAAATGCCAAAAAAACCGAACGTACTTAATCTATTATAATTTATATCCTGCAAATATACTAATTGTTCACCAACTACTTCAATTAGCAAGTGACTACGAAAACATCAACAAATTACCGTACCTACAACATTCTTAAACCGAAATAGAAACCTGCAGCTATCGGAATAAATGGTACCTAACCCAGAGACCCTCACCCGTAGCTAAAATAACAAAAAAACAATCGACAAGTGAACGACAAAAGATAAGTACGATCCAAAGACATTTTCTTGGCATTGTGGCATACCTACTGGGACATTCAATAAGAGAATGTCATGCAAAACAAGTTTAGTTCTATTTTGCAGCGGTTGTGGCAAACTTGGCGTGCAGAGTACCAAGTGTTGTATGATAACCAATCAAAGCGTAAAATCGCAAACACGACACCAACCGTTTTTAAGAATCACTGTGCTGCAAAACGAATATGACGCACTGATTGATACAAGGTCGATGAGATCGTACATAAACCAGGAAATATTATATGAAAATTTTATGATATCATATCATCCACCAGACATAACGCAGTCATTGATGGTATGGGAAATTTGAACGTAATGGGAAATCTGAGAGCCAGAATAGAGTAAACAATACTAAACTAAAACAACGAAATAGAAGATAAAACGTCAAAGCATAACCAACAAGTACTACTCCCAGAAAGTGGAAACGCTCCAACTAAATATGAATACATGTCGCCTCCGCTTTGCAGTCTAGCAAATCGCCCCGAACCGTGTTCCGTACTAACACTGCGCTGGTGCGTGTGGCTTCAGCTAATGCGAACGATTACCTCATGTCGACACCCCCCGCTCACGTTCCGAGGACATTCCGTGCGCGAGGCTTTGGCTTACGCCGCACGAGCCTCGCTCCCAAAACCTGCATGCTCCCGTTCTTTTTGCAAGGGTGTTCCATGCGCGAGCTTTCGACTTTTCACGCACGACCCTTGCGCTTTACATCCTCCCCCCCCCCCCCCCGAACCAGCGCCGCCGTGAGTCACTTCTCCTGACTCGATAGCCATCCGTGCTCGGGGATTTCGGGACGGGGAACGACCTTCCTGCATCCAATCGTCACCTCCCAACCCAACCAAGGGCCATCCCGTGCGCGTGGCTTGGGCTAACGCCGCACGACTCTTAATCCTTACCCTCCCGGTATCGACCTGCCCCGGCTACGTATCGGATTACACGCAGGCCAGCGCGCTCCTGCTTGATAACGTTCCGTGAGCGTACCGTCACGGGGTTCGTCACCCTCCCGTACCCGTCAACCTATATCTATGTAAGACTACCCCCCCCCCCCCCAAACACACCTCCACAGGTAGCTTTCTGGTGCGCGTGGCTTTGGCTCTCGTCGTACCCCGACCCCGCTCCGGGTCCGAGGGGCTTCCGTGCACGTGGCGTACGCCGCACGATCCTCACTCCCGCAACCTGCATGCCCCCGTTCTCTGCAAGGGCGTTCCGTGCGCGTGGTTTCGGCTTTCACCGCATGACTCGCTCTCGCACCCCATGTGACCTCCTAACTCAACCCAAGAGCCATCCGTGCGCGTGGCCCGGGCTTATTGCCCCACGACCCTTAATTCTTACCGGGAATCATCCTCTTACCGATCTGACCCGGCTACGTACCTACACTCGAGAACGTTCCATCGCCGTGCCATCACGGGATTCGTCACCTTCCGGTACCCGTCAACTCAACCGTGTATATCTGTGTAATGCTAGGATATTTACCTTTGTGAACCCGAAATATACCTATATTTATTGTAAACCTGTAATATTTTTTTCTCTGTACTAAAGCCCTTGGTAGGTCGGATTATTCCCAATTCTACAGATTGGATTATCCATCCCTCATTGCATCTTCCGTAGAAGAAAGAGCTCGATCACCAGCATAATGAGGTGGCCAGGCGAGCTAGCCGAAAAGGCACCCAGTTACAAAATTATTACTTATAGTCTGTCCCAAACATAATGGCGACTGTGAAGTCGACGCGAAACGCTTCGCAGTAGCAAAAATTAGATGTGCGTGGGAAGAGGTAAGCGGTGTGCGCAGCGCACTTTACAGCCGCCATTGAGTTTGGCGCAGACTATACCTATCTCTACTATTTAGTCGATAGATAGAAGTAAATTCCTAGTGTTAGGCCCGGTTTCCAGCAAAGCGGAGAGATGTTTATTTTTTATTAGAATGAATGACGTGACGAGCTAGTCGTTCACCTGATGTTAAGCGACACGGCTGCCCATAACAGTTGCAGTGTTACACGGAACTTTAAAATAATAAAGTTTTGTGTGACACTGCACTGCACACGTCATCCTGAGACATCACACAGCCTAGTAATCAGATTACTACACTGTGTAATCAGGTCATAAAGTCTCATTTGCCCAGTAATTTCACTAGCTACAATGCCCTTCAAACCGAAACACAGTAGTGCTTGCACACTACTGCTTGGCGGCAGAATAACTGGCAAAGCTGCGAAGCTGGTAGGTTATTTCCGCCAGAGCGGAGAAGAGAGGAGATGTGAGCTGTGTTGTCTACGAAAGGAAGACGTCATGTCATTACGGCCATTCCCCGCGCGCCTCACAACGCCGCCACACCCTTCTCCGCTCTCGCGAGTCACTCGTTCGTGCGTGGCGCAAATCTCTATAAGAAAATGAGACATCTCATCTCCTCTCCGCTTGGTCCATTTCCACCGAAGCTAAGCGGAGAGCAGATGTGGATATAACGAAATCTCATTTTTCAACAAATCTTGATGAAACTTGGTACACAGGCCCAGGGAATTTTTAAGTCGTCGGCGATTTTTGATTGGGCGGGTATTTGCCCCGAAACGGAGTTTGCTACGACACCATTTACCGGCTGATTTTGATAATATTTGGTAAATAGTGAGTACTCAATTCTAAATAAGAGTTTCGAATATGAGCAAAATCGGTCAAAAGGTTGTCGAGTAATAAGAGCGTTTTGGTTGTGCAAGTGCCTATAGGTACCTATTTACTCAATTAGTTCGACTTACAGAGGTACATTGCTTCGAGCTCCAATTATTTCGGAACCGCGGTGACAAGATGTTCCATCTGAGTTTGGGACATTGTAAATATCCCCGGTAAATGGCATTGCATGTAACAAAACAACTAAGAAGCCCCATTTTCTAATTAGACGGAGTAAACTGACATTATTAGAGCGCCACTTTAAGCGGCTGCTCGCCTCATGCATCCATCGGCCCCCCGCCGCTTTCACCAGATTTAGAAATAGAAACTTATTTATTCAATAGGTACAAAAACATTATACGATTTCTAATGTTGTACATACATTAAATAAAATACATAATAAAGGTTCGCATAGTTTCATTGTTCAGCACAGTAGGATTCCCTGTGTTGTGCTGAACAGTACTCTTCCGATGTAACAGTAGGTAATACTGAGATTACTAACAAAGGATATACATATTTTCAACACTAAGCATACTTATTCTTGCTACTAATAATAAATAATAACATAAAACAACCGATATTTATATAAATAAATAAATAAGAATAATAATGACATTAGGGCGTTGAATGCTCCCAAATCGACTATTTCGAACGTGATTATCTCAAAACGTATACCATTTACTGCATTGAAAAAATGCACGTTAATACTGGTCGTATCTTTTTTCCATCTGCTGAAACCGAAATAAGTTTACGAAAACTTTTCCCGATAGAAAAAAATCGTGAAGTGACCTCTAAAAATCATTCAAACGTCCTAAAATGTTACATTATAATAAGACATTGAAATAAATCATAGTGATGAGTTATGTTTCAATGCATCCGTCTATAAGCCTATTTTTTTATAACTTATAACAATAAGCATTTCTTTTATAACTAACTAGCTTTTGCCCGCGGCTTCGTACGCTTTTGTTATGTTATTTTTACGTTATAGTCTAATAATAGATTATGCATTTCGTACCAAACAACAAAATCCAATAAATCTTTGCGAAGCTAAACACAGTAACCTGTATTAGCATAGGTATAGGTATAACGCAAGCATAGCCGTGAGTGGAAGCTATTTAAGCCATTAATTTCAACTTGATAATTTTATTATTCTAAATCGGTCATTTCCGGTTATCCTGCGTATATCTCTATCTTGCAGGGAAACTCCGAGCATTGCTCTCAACACGGCTCGTAATTTCTTGTCCTAATACAAGCTGCAGGCATACAGTGCAGCAGTGTAACAGAAAGCTTTAGTTTTATCACAGATATTAAAATAGTATTGTTTTATACTTGTAAAATAAATCTCTAGGAAACCTACTTAGGTATAATAGGCACCCACTCATTTCTTACTTTGACTGGCTTGATAGCTGTTAGTAGTAACTCTGCCTTATGAACTTGAAGGTTGTGGGTTAGATTCCCATCCAGCCCAGGACAAACATTTGTGTGATTAACATCAGTGTTTGTTTTGTCTGGTTGTTAGGTTGATTGTATGTTTGCGTCGCAGAATTCGCCCTATTACATTTACAAACATTACAAAGTAGGCGTCTGAGTATCATATCAGTTATTTATCTGGTTCCCTATATGCTAATATGCTTAGTTTGGGTCTTGATGTTGTTGTGTAAAATGTTCACGCATATTTATTTTCTCTAGGTACTAAACTAACCTGAATCTAAAAAATTCTATAGCTACAGGCTATGTTTTAATATGACAAGCTTCTGTCCGTAGCTATGCTAAAATTAAAATGGGGCAGGTCACCTGCTGTGTAATGTTATAGATGTAAGCCACTAATTATCCTGTCAAAAGAAATATGGAAGGTAGAAAGGAAAAGATTCAGTCTTTTCCTTTCTACCTTCCATATTCCCACTTTCTTTTGACATGTTTGGTGTAAAACTAATCAACCTGTGCAATGTTGGAACTGATCAGATTAATAGTTCTTCATCCTGATTTAAATGATTTGTATCTGCACATTATCATTAAGATACATGAGGATTTGATGGTAAATAATAGGTACTAACAGGGAAAAACTACTAGGTACCAACTAATAATCATAATTCCGTTCTACAGAAATGGTTGATGGTTAGTTCTTCACTATGCTATAACAAACACTTGCAACTAAGGGTTACTCGGTAGGGTACCTACCCTACCGAGTAACTCTTAATTGCGAGCACAGCACAGAAAAGCCTAGCAGTATTAGCCTTTTTTTGTTTCATTTTCAATCAATCACAAACACTGTCACTGCGTATAACTTCACACCAATTCAAGTTCCATGATTTAAATAGGGTAAATTTTATGGTTCCAGGCACATTTTATTTGTCCATCATATCAAATAGCTCTTATTACTTATGGCAGTGGTTCCCAAAGTTGACTGGACCGCAACTCACCTAACAAAGAGATCCAAATTGGGGATTCACCTGTTGGTTTTCAAAACAGAGAAATTGGCATGAATAACTAGGTATTTATGAATAAAAGACTGTTCAACCAAGAAAAAACCATTTAGTTCTGATTTAAGTTCTGATGCATTTGTTTCCTATTTTCTTTGCATTATAGCATCAACTTCAATTTTAGTTACATTTAATCGCAATGAGATTGATACATCCAATTTATTAAGGTGTTTAGTTTTAATATTAATCATAGCTGAAAATCCCGCTTCACATAAGTATGGTACTGAACGGAAACAAGGCAAGGGTAGTTATCAGCAACTGGGAAGGCCCACTCAGTATTCACTCGCGACCCACTGGTGGGTCCCATAGTTTGGGAACTACTGACTTATGGCATCACATGTATTGGTGCTTGTGAGGGCAGAGGGTCTGAAATCAAATCAATATCATGTCATTTATGTCATTACTCTATATTCATCTAGAAATGCAAGTCGATGATACTTTATGCAAGTAGAATACTTTATTCTAACCTATAATAATAATTATGTTTTATGAAGATGATATTCCAACCCAACTTTTTTTAAATTTTTTGTTTATATCTTGATTACATTTTATTACTACAAAACCATTAAACCAAGTCTTTTTTTTTATATCAATCAATACTGTACCACAAAGAGTACATGCATGGCCTTATCTGCCTGTTTGCAGACGATAAGCAGTGTGTTGCCTGTGAAAAACTTCCATTGATGACTATATATTATGTATGATTTTTATAGCCGTATCGCCTGCCCAATCAATGCAATGTAATCCGATGAATTCTGATGACTTTATAATAATTATATAGGCCAACACGGGAGCGGCAAGCTTGACCATACTCTGTGCAAGTGTGTCGCTGTAGCGACAGCTGGATTTTCATCATTGTAATGCTTTGATGAGGGATAGTAAGTTGTAATGCCGTTTGGCTCTCTTTGAAACAAGAGAAGAAAGCCAACTTTGGTGGTGAAGCTTTTGACCTTCAGAACTCCACTTGTGCATATCTTCTGCAAGCTTTTCTCATTCTGTCTGAGAGTTAATTTATATTTATAATCATAGAAGACCTATGTAATAGGGCGAATTCTGTGTTTATAATTTACCTTCGCCGGAGTTCGCCGTACCGTCGCGTTGTATCGTATCCATAGATATATTGACCGTATCCACTTCAGTTAGTATCACGTTAGTATCTCTCAGCCAGCGGTAGCGGTTAATTTAATTATTACTATACCATATTGAGAAAAATAATATAAATAATAAATAAAATATTCTCTTTTCCTTCTCTCCTTGATCAAAGAGTATATAACCTTGAGCTTGACCTTATCCATGACCGGTGCTGCCAATTCTTAAGGATTTTTTCCCCTTAAGATAATTATAAATCCCCTAAATCTGTTGTTTGTTTGTAACAGTATCATGGTTTTAAGTCATATAATACAAAATAAATAATAAAAAAATCATTATTTATCATGGGACCGGCTAAAAACGAGTTGGACTCGCGCACGAAGGGTTCTGTACCATTATCTAATATATCTATAAATACGAGCAAAAAAATTGCATACACTTATTGTATGGGAGCCCTCTTAAATATTTTATTCTCTTCTGTGTTTTAGTATTTTTTATTTTCGATTGCTTTGAATGATCTGTAAAAATTGCAATCATCTCACGATCACGGTTCATGAGATAGGTACAGCCTGGCCCTGGTGAGAGACACACAGACAGACGGAGAGACAGATTATTTCACGCAAGCCCAAATATGTTGTTAATAATATTGTATGTTAAGGTAAAACGTAGTGTTTGATTATTCAAATTAATCGATAAAGATTAAGAAACTATTAATATTCCTTATTTATGATTTTTAAAGCAGTATCGCGTAATCTACAGATTAATTTGTAAAGGAAAAATTAGAATCACGAGCGGGGATTGAACCCGCATCCATCCATCCCTCAAGCCGGGACATGCTTTACTTAAGCTACCGTGACAAGTGGTCTCATGTCCGAATTAACATTCCTTCCTTTTTAAAATATATCCGATGTAATAATTGAACTCATTAGCATCCATTGAAACTATACCTACTCTACAGAATTTCCCCTATTACATACCAACAGACCAACATTTATGAAATCAAACGCACCTATTTGATGTTGATACTCAAAATATGAAATAATTTACTAAATCAACTGCTACAGCACGAAATTAAATTAAAACAGTTAATTTCTATTATACATTATTACATATAAGGTAACAAAGAAAACTTTTTGGAATTTAATTTATTTTGACCACTGTCTTACCGAAGTGAGGATGCTTAAAATTATAATGTTTTAAAACTAAAAATCAATCGAGCCAACCATGGTAGGTGCTGCGCGCGCCGCGTCTAATCTAATAATTTCCAAAAAAATATATTTACTTATTTGTAGTCATTATGAATAAATGGTAGGTACTATTATGCAGTAAATATATTATGCTAATGATTAAATTGCACCTGTATAATTATATTATATTATTATCATCCGAATCACTTCATACCTTAAATTTAGGGTAAAAACTCCCAAGTTGGCAGCACAATACAAATCGACTTTTTATATTCTATGGATAATGTATCTCGATTAGTTTTGGGTTCAACTCGTACAATGCAAACGAGGCTTTGACTTTGACATTTGAATGTAACATGTACACGGATTCCGGGCTGTACATTCCTGGCTGTACATTGTCACCCCGTACCGATAATGCGCAGCCAATATTGTACAGCCTGGAATGTACAGCCCGGAATCCGTGTACATGGCTTCGAATTCCGTGGCCGTGCAATACGGGTCGTACAATATTGGTTGCGCAATACTGGTACAGGCAGTAATGCACAACCCGGAATGTACAGCCCGGAATCCGTGTACATGGCTTCGAATTCCGTGGTTGTACAATACAGGTCGTGCAATACTGGCTGTACATTATTTGGTTGCGCATTCCTGGCTGTACAATACAGGGACTCCTTCATAGGTACCCAAATCCAACGGAAAAAGAATGTAGTTCCGTTTTCAGTAAACTCGAACGAATATAAGTTGGGAAGCCGAAGAGAACTTAAAGAATAAACGGGAATATTATAATTAAGTCCGCACCCATCAATCATGGTACGCCATCTGCCGAGCGCCGTAGAAAGCTTGAGAATAGTCGTATTTATAGGCGGTACATTTCTTTTTTTACCTGTAGGTAAAAAGAAAAAGTAGGACAAAGACGGCACTGAATCTCAGTCATTATAATATATTAACTTAAACACTGGATAATGATGTATTTATACTCAAAAGAGGAAGATGAAGATCATTTCGCTCATTTGTCTCGCTGTAGGTACCTCTATACTTCTCGCTACGAGACGCACATGCTACCTCTTCCTTTTCCACGAAACATTAAACGCGCATTCACCTGTAAACTTTTGAATGAAATCATAAATACGAGATTCATGCAGAGACTAGACGAAGAAAAGCTAGCAAATAGTAAAATAAGCATAATTTAAACTTTGTTGACTAAATACACTATTAGCGTGGCGCCATATCTAAAAAAAATAATGTAATCATAAAAAAAAACCATAATAATATTGTGATAGGTCCTATAGATAGCGGTCGGTCTGAAAACTTGCTTTCTTGAACTTTTGTTGACTTTACCATGGACTTAAGTGCCTAACGTATTCACGTGCTTTATACCTGCGTGCCTACAACTCATACCTACTCATTACTGAAATTACCCAGCTTCAAGGGTATTCTGTGAATGCCACAGAATTCGCCCTATAAGTACATATAAAAGAAGCATTTCGTGGTTTCACCTTCAGTTTACCTGGGCAACAAGGGATGCCCAGTTATCCAATAAAATATTGAATGGGATTTTTACTAGAACCCTCAACATAAATCATCATCAATATCATCAACTGGGAGAGGTCCCTTGGTGGGTTAGCACGAACGGTGGACAAAATTGTCTTTCCCCGTTTTATGTCACTTTCTTCATACTTGCTCACTTGTCAAGTGGAGTAAAAAAGGGGAAAGACAAGTTTGTCTACCGTCCGTGCTAGGCGAGCAGATGTGTGTAGCCCTCTCCACGTCGAATTGTTTTTATCAATTTGCATAATATTATACCTAATGGCTTTTTATAATACTTACTAATCAAATACACCGTTTAGGAGGCTGTCTAATTGACAGCCAAATGCTCCAGCCGGTAGTGACCGGTAGGTAGCGTACCCAACATGCTGGCAACATTGCCTCGTTGAACTGCAATGCTGATTCGTTGAGCCAAATAAGTGCCAGCATTGTGGTCACGCGTCGCATCAACCAAGCGCTCTGATTAACATTGGAAAACGTGCACGTCATCATGATGATTTCCCGGTCCCCACGGACCCAGGTTCTCAACACCAAACGGCTCAAATATTTAACCGCTACCGAGGTTACTATATTTGCGCCGTTGCTATAGATGCTCCCCAAATGAAAAATAAAATAGGAAATACTTCATTGCCGTGTAATAATTAAAATTATATTCAATAACCGGAACGGCTCCAATTAATTGCGTCGACGTAAACAAACATAATCGCAAAATTCTTCGAAAAACGTTCAAGATCCCGGAATTATAAATTATGCCTGTCATTACCTACAATTGTTTTCGAAGATCCCTTAATAATAATTTGTTTGGCCTCGCAAATATAGGGGTGTCAAGCGCTGGCCAGGTTGCCCGATCAGCAAAGCGACATCAAACACTTAGCCAAAACTCGATCCCAAGATGTCACTGGAAATCGCAAGTCACCCGCCTGTTGCTCGCCTGTCGCTGAATGCACTTTGGCCTTTGACACTAGTGCCAAACAGAACAGCAATAGATGGAAACAAAATAATGCACTTTTTAGTTCATCAATTGTCCGACAGACGGTGATCTAGCGCTCGATCGCTTTCTGCTCTGCCAAAGTGATGTTTGACAGCAATGATTGCAAAGTTTACGGCTGTTGCAAACTTGTTGCGAGTTACGTAATTAGCCAGCGGGTCTAGCACTATTTGAAGACCATTGCTATGCTTATCTATTCACCACTGCACTATTTTGCAAAGCGTGCAACAGAATCCGTTCTTCTTTTGTTTTAAATATGATGCTGTTATTCTGATAGAGCGTGTAGGCCCCTTCTAAAGCGCCACTTTAATCGGCTACTAGCCTCTTACATCCAATGGCTCCCCGCGGTTTGACCAAGTCATTGGTCCGCTTAGCGGGAGGCCTGCACGGCGTCTTCCGGTTCGTGGTAGCCACTCGAGAACCTTTCTTCTCTATTAGTTGTGAATTGCGTGACAAAAAGCCAAGCCCAGTTCGAAATAGTGTGAAAACGGTCGGTTGGTATAAATAGCAGTGAATCTGCATTTGTATCTGCACTAACTGCATCGCCTTCAAACTGTATGAAAAACAAAAGCTCGAGGCATTTCTGGATGCGTCAACACAGCTAATCAGTTTTTGTTTTTAATTGTGTGTGACAGCCCTAAAAAGAGCACAAAGTTACGAAGGCAGTAGGAAATTCGTCAAGACTCGAAAATAACTCGATTTTGTTTAATCTTATTTCGCAGAATTAATTGCTAGCTTAACAGCTTGGTACAGGGTTTCTTTTATTTGATTAAAATATGAATGTTTTTGTGTAAACGACTTACCCATAACGACATTTTGACTGCATTACTAACTAATTTAATCACACGCTTTGAATTAATTACCTGTACAATGTAGGAAATAGGAATTATCATAAGACACAACAAAACGTTGAAACCTGTAAAACAAAAGTCACAACCCTAAAATTGCAACCAATAACTGCTACCTAAAACACTTACCAGCAAAGAATGCCCCAGTCTTAACCGTGTCACAATTTCTCAACTTAACCTATAAGGTGTAAGCATAACTCCGTCCCCTTTACTCTAAATAAGCTACCAGCAGATGGCGCTCAAATTTCCGTGTTTTATTAAAAAAAAGTCCTCTTGACCTACAACCAACTTTAAGGTACATTTTAGTGTGGCACTTTTTCAGAAATGAGCGAGATTTAATGGTAATGAAATACAAATGGGCCGAGGGACTTTTTTTAGTGTCCCAGTTTTTTGTTTTGTGTCCCAGTGTACGTAATTTGACATCCAGCCAGCTCCTGTGTTTAATCTGTGCCCGGGGTCAATCTAGTTTGCTAAATGAATTATGAACGAGTCTGGGCGCTCGACCTTTTTATAATCGCGAAATGTCATAAAATATTGTGATGGTTTGGGACATCTCGACGCATTTGTATTATTTATTGGGATGATAGTCTGATTACCGTGTCCTATAGGATACCCCAAAGAGTAGCCGCTACGCTATATGGGCCTTATTAATAAACGCGTAGTAGTTTTAGATTAGTTACTTCAGCTTTTGTCCTTTTTTGTCATTTGACTATTGAAAGCGATCGAAAAAGACAAAAGATGGTGTAACTAATCAAAAGCTACAACACGTTTAGGCAAGGAAGTATGTGTTTGTGTATGCTCCGTCCTTAGAGTATTGACTAAAGCATAGAGAGAACTTGAGTGTGTCAAGCGTACCACTTTTTTGGACACTTTTTATATGATGTGGACACTTTGATGTGAATGAGTCTGACAGATTTGTATAGAAAAAACAGTTGACTCGAGTCAAAAAAAATGATACGGTCCTCATCGCAAGCGCAAGCTAATTACTATATGTTTGTTTCTTTCCTTCGCCACTGACGTAGCGATACGTGTGAGCAGTACAAGTATAATATCGTTTTGATGATCTCTCTTTGCTTTAGTCTATACTCTAAGGCTCCGTCATTCCAGTTCAAAGACACAATAATTGATCTATAGAATGTCAATTCATGACATAACTATTTTTTTTACACAAGTTTAAAGTAACAATGAGCGGTTATAACTCCAACAAAACTTCTAAACCACCCTTAGATTCTTTTATTAGTACGCACTATTACATTTGAAACGTTTCGCAACAAAATACCAGAGTTATTAAACCTTACAGAACTAGAAAATGCTATACGTTAACGTCAAAAGCACAATAAAAATAAAAGCTGCAATAAAAACAGTTTCCAGCTTTTTAATCTCGCAAGATTAACGCGTCTCAGTGTGCGACGACCCTTCAATTACGGCCTCTTAAGGCAGCACTAGAGACTCCACGGTCAACTTGTAGCCCACTGAATATTTTGTACGGCCCAAATTCGCTACCTAAAACATACAACTAATAAAATGAATATTAAAGGCTGCATTCAAGGCAATATGTGTGGACATTCCACACAGCGCCATCTAGCCTCAAACAAAGCAAAGCTTGTACTATGGGTACCAGATAACTGATACAATACTGAGATACTTTTTGTTTGTAAATATATACAGAATACAATATAACACCTAGACACAGAACAAACCTGCATCATGCAAAAATGCTCGGCGCAACAGAATGAAATAATAGCCCTAATAGTTTACCTGCCTAACACGGGTTCTATAGATGTCGCCACGGCTGCTCAGCAATGATTATTTGATAATAATGATTATTTGGTACAAATATAAGATAGTGCTAAAGATTTTCGCAGGTACTAGGGAGAGCGACCATAGCTCAGATAGGAAAGCATATTTATCCATTAAGGGAACTATAGTATTTTTATAAATATTAGTCTGTCGGGTCATTTGCAGGCCGTCACTTTTATGGGTTGAGAATGGATGCTTAGAGAGCCCAAAGGATAAAATGCTAAGTGTGCGTCGGGCCTTAGGCCTTTAAACTTGTTAATATTTAAGGTAGTTTTCAAAGAAAATTTGCAGAGAGAAACGTTAAGCTTATGCGTGGGTAGGTTCTCTCATTTGTCACATCTAGAGGCGGACGTAACAACATCTTAGGCTAGTTAATTATTCTGTAGGGATGCGAAGCGTAGGCAGTGTAAGATTTAGGTTAATACTAACATAGGTACCTTTGTTTTGATAATTAAATTCTAATAAATATAATTATTATCTCAATTAAACACATAGTTAAAAACTTAATGTCATCATCACCATCATCATGTTGATGATGGTGGTGATGGTGGATTACGTCTTCAAGGTGTTCCTTGAAGACGTAATCGCGACTCAGAACATGATCCTAGCCCATAGAGCACCACTTTCGCGGCTTGCCTCTTGCATCCGCGGCTCTCGCGCGGTTTGACCAGGCAGTCGGTCATCTAGTGGAAGGCGGCTTACGCTGTGTCTTCCGCTTTGTGGGCGCCCTCGAGAACCTTTCTTCCCCATAGGTTGTTGGCTCTGTGAGCTGCTATGTTCAGTGACAAAGAATAAGTTTATTTAAGAAAAATTTATTCAAAAAACAGCCTACGCGTTCCCACTGTTGGACATGGGCCTTCACAAAGAGAAAGTTAGTACTTTTCTGTTTTGTGGAGTTAGGCTATAATCCAGCACATTGGACAAGTAGGTACGTGTTGAAGGATAACTCACATGAGTTATGAGGACATCGCAATTTAGTTGCGTAAACACCCGTTAATTCCAAAATACATAACTTTTTTTTTTGTTAACTTATACTGTTCCACTGCTGGGCAAAGGTCTCCCCCATGTCCTTCCAGATATCTTGGTCCCGCGCAACCTCAAACCGCTGCTCTTGAAAGGCGTTGAGGTCATCACGCCATCTCCTTCGGGGCCTGCCTCGGCGGCGTCGCCCGTCTTCAGGTACCGACTCCGTGATGATCCTTGCCCGGTGATCTGGGTGCATCCGGCTTACGTGTCCTGTAATAACAATAATATAAATAACACAAATATTTATTTTATTTTATATTATAACTTACTGTACCTATAATGTAAAATTGTAACCTTGCGGCAAAGATTTGTTTTAGTCAATAAATGATTTATTTATTAACTTGAAAACTCATTGGTGATCAAGTGGGATTAAAACCAGGGATGAGCCAGATTGAAAGTGGCATTTAAGACATATTACGTCATAGGCAACTTGCAAGTAAACATCGTTGTCAGGCAATTTGCTTTTCAGCAAGTTGAAATCCACATCACTCGTAGAACTGACAATCGGTGGGGAAGAAAGGTTCTCAAATGGTGACCACGAACCGGAAGACGTAGCGTAGGCCGGCCCCCCACTCGGTGGACCGACGACCTGGTGAAAGCTGCGGGGAGCCAATGGATGCAGGAGGCGAGCAGCCGCTCAAGGTGGCGCGCTATGGGGGAGGCCTATGTTCAGCAGTGGACGTCTTCAGACTGTTGATGATGATGAAAATCATGAGTCCAAACATCGGCGCAATGCCACCGCAAACTCGCTTCTAAACGTAATAGTTTTCCAAAATAACCAAGATACATTCTCCGACCGCGCACCGCGGGGCTTCGATTAAGGAGTCCAGAAGCCTCGTCGTTATTTTCACTTTCCCGTTTATAGCCACAATAAATAACATTAGGTTTATGACGCGTATAAAAAAAATACTAAAATATCCGACGGCATACAGGCTGAATTTTTAATTTCGCCACGCGTTCGCAAAGAGTTTTTCGGTGTACCTTTAACTGTTTTTTGTTTTCCGTGCCAGTTATAGGCATATCTTTTCATTTTCATATCAGACTGTTTTATGACGTCACGGAGTTATATAGGGCAAAATGCGGCATTTTTTATTATAGGTGGTAGGACTTTTCTGCAAAGTTCGTCTAGGTATTATCTTTCCCACCGCTTTGCCAGTTTAGCAGTAGTGTGCAAGTACTACTGTATTCAGTTTTGACGGTCATTGTTACAAGTGAAATTACTGGGCAAATGAGACTTTATAATACTAGGCTGTGTAATATCTCAGGATGACGTGCGCAGTGTAGTGTCATGGTTTCGAGACTTCCTAGTGATACAGCAATTTGTTATGGAAAGCCGGGACGCTTAACATCAGGCGAACGACTAGCTCGTCACGTCATTCGTTTACATACATTAAAAAATCAGTACCTAACTGCGTATTATGTATTATTTTCCAAAATCTATTATAGCCAAATAAAAAAATGCTATTAAAAACTTGATTGTTTGACTTGTTGTGCTTTGGATGTGTCAACAGACGAAGTTGCGAGCTCCAACACTATCTGCACCCCTAACACGGGTAGTAGAGAATCATTTATTTCCCCTATTTTTTTATTTATTTCTTGTAGTTAAAAAAATTGTCAAAATTAAGGGGGCTGGTGTTCAACGCAGACTGCGGACTTTATTGCAAAACTACTGTTGTTGTTAATACTGTTGTTTGGAAAGATAAATCGCACCTTCCAATAAAGATACCGAGTCCTTGTAATAAAGACAGTTTTCTTCACATTTCCCGCGCCATTGCTCACCTAACTGCCAATCCAGGCCTCAATGCTACCATAAAATTAACTATCTGTCCCGAAACTACACAATATTGGCCATATTTGGGCAGCTTGCTAACTTTATACCGTAAGTTAGGCGCCCGTGGTTTCAGGCGCTACTTAGGTACTCTTTTTCCCATGGTAACACTTACCTTTTCCGGGATAAAAAGAGCTACTTTTCCTAATGTATGTTTAGCTTTATTTATATCTCGCATTGACCAAGAAGTTTATATCCTCGGAGTATGGCATCCTGCGTTCATGATAAAAAAGTAAGTATATATCAAGAGCTACGCGAGTGCCATCTCTTGAGCAATTTTCCGCTCATATTTTAAGGTCTATTAGATTGAAATTAATATACCAGCCGTGTAAGCTTATTTATTTATTATATTTTATTCTAATTCGTTGTTTTATAGTCTACTAGCAGGTTTTTTTCAGATAGTTATTACTGCTAGTAACTTAATAACTTTTTTTTTCTTTTGCAACTCACCTTATCATTCAGTAAAAGTGCATTTTTCACTCAAGGTCTGGGCTGAAAATCGGCGCCATGGATTCGTCCATGGCACATGCTGAGATCAGGCCATTTTGAACAGCACAGTACACAGCAACAATGTTCGCACACAGAAGTACAAAGAATAGGAGGCTACGTGCAAGATTTTTAAATTAGTTATAGGTTCTGTTTTTCTTTTTTAGTTCCTATAGCATAATTATTATTGTTGTTTGTCACTGTGTACAGTCTGTGCAAATAAAGCGTTTCTTTCTTTCAATTATTACTCACCTATTTAAAAGTACCAAAGTATGTAAGATCTTGAAAAATAAACAGATTTTCTTTTCACCCTTAGTTGTTTTAGTGAAGTAATACAAACGAAATGTTGAGGGTTTTTTGCTCAATGTTCCTTGAAAATCTAATGAATATGTTTACATTTCTTCTCGCACCATAGTTAATACCAAAAGCTGCTTAATTGAAATTCGAAAGTAAAAAACGTAATTCCAAGCAAGTTTTCGAAGAAAACAAAACTGCCAAGAAACTCAAAAATCCTTAATACTTTTTTAATTGGCACCGATTTCACGCATCTGGGCTTAGAGCTTCACCTACTTCTGAACTCTTCCAACTTAATTATGAAAGACAATTAAGAATCCTTGGCAAAAACCATATTTACGTTATTCAGACGAAAGCGCACCTTAACGTTGTTTAAATAAAGGTTAGAGGGAGGAAAAGGAGCTTGTGGGGGTACGTAATCATCGTATTAAGAATTTTCGACCATAATAGCTCTCCCTTTTACGAAAATTATTTCCTATGATTTTAGAATTGAGGGGCTTTGGAAAATAAAGACGTTAGAAGTTTTTGAAGCTTAAACGTGGAGCTCATTAGAAGCTGTGGAAAATTAACAAAACGAATGCTTTTGTGAAAAGATTTTTTTCAGGCTCTGCGGTATTTCCCGGATGTTTTCAATCAGTGTGCGTTGCCAGTGATGACTTATGGACCTGAGATATGGTGACTTACTGTTGGCCTCATTAGTAAGCTCAAAGTCGAGCAACGAGCTATGGAGAGAGCTATCCTCGGTGTTTCCCTGCGAGATAAGATCCGTAATGAGGAGATCCGAAGGAGAACTAAAGTGAGCGATATAGCTCTTAGAATTAGCAAGTTGAAATGGCAATGGGCAGGCCACATCGCTCGTAGAACTGACAACCGATGGGGAAGAAAGGTTCTCGATTGGGGACCATGAACTGGAAGACGCAGCATAGGCCCCCCACTAGGTGGGCCGACGATCTGGTGAACACTGCGGGAAGCCGATAGATGCAGGAGGCGAGTAGCTGCTCAAAGTGGCGCTCTGTGGGAGATGTGGGCGCTATGTTCAGCAGTGGACATCTTCAGACTGTTGATGATGATGACCATAACTTTTTTCGACATATATGATACTTATAGCTACAGGTTATAGTAACGAAAGTAACGCCACGCCACGCTGCGCCTATACTACAGTGTCAATAATTTAACTGAGGTCGATTTTTCGCTATCTCTTTCTAACAGTGCAGGAAATGGCCTCATTAAAAAAAGACGATGAAGTACCAACTGAACAGATAAGTTGATGGTACTTTAAGAGAATATAACGCTATGGTAGACGCTACGTCTAAATTCGGGACTGGTTATAGGCTGCCGGAACACTTTCAAATATTCAAAAAGTACCAATATTTGCAACTGCTAAGTATATTAGTTGCATAGCAAAGTTTTCTTCAAATTCGCTTTTAAAGAAGGTACCTACCTAGGCACGACACCGGTAGGTAACACTACCAACCTACCAACGAATCATGGCCCTTCTGACAGTTTGGCAACCAAAATAGTATTCTTGAACATTCTACCAAAGTCAAAAACACGTCTTAATATTTAAAGTAAGAATCAATTTGTAAATTTCACGACACTACCTATATCCTTCTTCTACCTCGAAAACTCTGCTTAAGGGGGAACGTTACACTAGCGCGGCAAATTCAAATTTTTTTGCGTTCTTTTGCTAATAATAGCTTAATTACTCAACGTGATTACATGACGTGATTGCGTAAATAAATAGAATGTATCAACAAATTACGATTAAAAGTATCTCTTAGATATCATTGGTTTAGCGACAAATGGCAATAAACAATTTTCTTCTTAGTTTTTCAGTCTATTGCCATTTTTCGCTAAACCAATGATAAGTAGGTGATACTTTTAATTGTAATTTATTGATACTTTCTATTTATTTGCGCAAAATTAGTTTTCATGTAATCATGTTGAGTAATTAAGCTATTATTGGCAAAAGAACGCAAGAAAATTTGAATTTGCCGCGCTTGTGTAACGTTCCACCTTAAGAAATACTAAAGTGAGGAACTGTCATTTTGACCATGCATTTTTTGTTATCGTTACAGTTCAAAAACTAACCACAGGGATTTAACCAGAACAGAAAACGATTGGGGGATCAACCAGGAATTTCATTTGAAAAGTTAATAGCAGGGGATCGTTTTGGGGTATCAAACAGGAATAGACCCATCTGACTGAGAGTAGATAGGGTATATTAGAAACAAGAAAAGCAGTTCGGCTGAGGATTATCTCTGTAATCATTTTGATATCGCGCATATTTATAATATTCAGAAAAATGTTAACCACCATCTTGTAAAAATTAATGATTATTCTTGTACCACTGGGAATACACTGAGAGCACTACATTACCTTATCTATGGCTACCGATATTATACTCCGACCCGGGGGCCGATCATGTAATCAAGTCGTGTGCGAGATGACGACACTAAAATCTGAAGCCCAAGGTAGGTGTAATGTAGTGCTATATTATTATGCAATCCGTGGTAATGTTTAAAACTTCAAAGCTAATGAACACTTTCGCCTGGGTTCTCATTATATTTGTTAAATTCGTGTCAACTTGGCACACCAAATAGTACTGAATGCTCATTGGTTGCCTGCCTGAGTTCACAGTTATCTCTCTAGCCCCGGTTTTTCGTACGTTGAAGAAAGTCGATGATCAACTCTTGATCATCGCCTGTCTTCAACCAATGAGCATACATTAGGTATACTTTGGTGTGTTGACATGACGCAAGTTTGACAAACGTACGACAAACCGAGGCTAAAGAACTTAAGAGATGTCAAACTTTAATGCAGACGGGCATTAATCTCGCAACCCGCAATTGGCCAGCGTCGTCGCCTGCACGCCCTCTGTAAGCTCGTAAGAGCTGATAACGAAACAGTGCTTCAGTGCTTCGGAGGCCTCGTACAGCTGCTGTCTTTGATAAATCCATGACGAGCTCGTCGGTACACCTAGTCGGTAGCCTTACCGTACCTCTATTATTTACATTTACATATGTACTAGGAGTCTCTATACTGTACAGCCAGGAATGCGCGACCAAATAATGCATGGACAGTATTCCACAATCCGACATTTTGAAGCCATGTACATGGATTCCTGGCTATACAATCCGAGTCATGCATTATTGCCTGTACCAATTTTGTACAGGCATATTCTACGACTCGTATTGCACAGTCTGACAATAGGAAGCCATGTAGGTACACAGATTCCGGACCGTACATTCCCAACACGGGTATCATGAGCTGTAGAAATCGACATAGGTATCTCTTCTCTCGAGCATGCGTTTGATCAATGAAAACACAACAAAAGGATTACGTCATGATCCGCGTTAGGCTGCCCCCCACATTGGGCGGTTGCGGTGTCGCGGCGACATCGCGGGGACACCGCATCCGCCCAAAGTGGGGACAGCCTTATCGTTCATTGGTCAAACGCTTTCTAAAGAGAAGAAATATGTTTTAAATAAAATAAATGCAATATTTTAATCTCAAAAACTTAAATAACATATAAGACTAATAATACCTAACACAAAATATAAAGACTAAAACTAAATTAAATCTAAACTAAAAGACTATCTAAATCTAAAATTAAAACTAAAATATAAAACTTAAAACAAACCGTTGGTGGAGGGAAAAGAGCCCAGAATGCTGGCAGCATTACCACGTTGAATGGCAATGCTTATCCTTTGTGCAAAATAAAAGTCAGCATTCTGGTTACCTGATGCCTCCCCCAAACGTTTGGCCAAGTCCCAGTACGTTTCCATGGCGGCGGGCCCCCATTGACCCATTGTTTCTACCCTCAAACGGCTCAAATATGTAGGCCCTATTAGATTTAGATTTCTACAGCTCGCTACCCATGCTGTTGTACAGTACGGGCTGTGCAATACTTTGGTCGTGCATTCCTTCCTGCCTCGCTGTACGAGAAGAAAGAATCTCGCACACGACTTCTTTAATATCGGCCCCTGGCCACGCCTCGAACCAGTGTTTATCTTTACGCCGCTCTTTACTCCCTGTGGATGGTTAAAAATACAAGGAAGAATGAAGCATTACCGGGGTTGTAAAATAATAAAGTATCTCTTGCCGGATGAATATATTTTAGTAGATCGGCGAGGGCGATCGCTAGTCGTGTATATAATAGGTATAAGGTATACCGAGGCAGCTCGCGGTTCAACTCATATTCTTTTACACTTCATTTGAGCCATTCAGGGGTTGAATTATTAAAAACTCTATCTTAGTACACCCCTAAACCCATAAAAAAACACCTAATAAATATTAAGGTCATTACATAGGTGGCGGGACTTTTCTGCAAAGTTCGTCAAGGTAGGCACCACCGCTTTACCAGTTTGCCGCCAAGCAGTAGTGTGCAAGCATGTGTGTGTTATGCGACCTCAGGCCTTTGACTGTAGGTAGTAAAAGCCTGCATTCCTAATATCTGGGATTATATAATTATGTTCTGTATTAAAACTATCATCCAACATAGTGAGAACGAGCCTTCGAAATTGAATAAACCTAAAAGTGTTAAAGTTATGGGAAGAAATAAAAACTCGAAGTAAAATTGTTTTTATTTATGTTTTATGATTAATGTTGTTTGTTCACAGTTTCGGTAGAAGGGGGAGGAAAGGGGAGGTTATGTTGGTGTTAACGCTAATTTACTCAGAAATGTGGTGTCGGGTGTTTAGGGGTTGGAGAGTATTTGATAAAGTAGGTGCCTACACGTATTGTAAAAATTAATTTATTACCTTTATGACCTACTCACAGATTCTGCCCTAATAGACCTACTATTCCTTTCTTTTTTTTCTTTACCCTCTATGAGTGAGCACCCGGAGGTAGCGGGTTCGATGCCCGCGATTCTAGTTGTCGCAACCACATCGCGAGCCAAACCAAACCTAACAGAATAGGCTGAAAAATATTTACCAAATATGGCGCTGTCTTCTTGCAGCAGATCTTGGCTGCGAGCGGTGATAAGTCATTCCGACTGCTATAGGTCTGATGCCACCGTCCGTTTTACTGAAACGCACAAATTTGCACCGTAGTATATAATCAACTAGCGGCTCGCCCCGGCTTCGCACGTGCAGTGGTGCACCTTGAGTAACATAGGCTTATGTTACTCAGGGTGAATGTAGCTTTACAATGGTGAAAGAATTTTTGAAATCGGCACAGTAGTTTTTTAGTTTATTTATTACAAACATACACACAAAAATACAAATCTTTCCTCTTTATAATAGTGGTGTAGAGGTGTAGATAGGCACCTCTAGTTTATATACGTACTATACTATCTGAGTTGGAATTGGTATATTATCCCGAAAGGGTGTAAATCTACTCCCCAAGGTAGACAAATTTCTTCTACGACTTTCCTAAATTAATAGTTTTTCATTGAAGAAATGCCATGTAAAGTTTACGTTCGAAGATAGCCCTAGCGCAGCTGGGTGGTTGAACTTCGTCCTTGACCGAATGCACTTAAATGAGTTTATAATATCTTGTTAACTCTCGTAGCGATCGCACGTGCAAATTTGTGAGTTGATTTATTTTTTAGTATGGAGATTTGGAAACACGCAATTTCAAGTAACCCCCCTTTCGGGATAACATACCAATTCAAACTCACCTTGTATAGTTAACTATACGTGCCAAAGAACTCTTGTTAAAGCTAATCTATAGCTGCACCATAACGCAAAGTTTGCTAACTTGTTAAAACCCATCAAATCAACGTAAAATTGTGAAATGACAGAGACGCTGACTTAACATCTGTTTTGATTACAAGCGCCAGAACCCTGAAGAATGAGCTTCAATTAACTATTTGTCGCAAACCAGAAGCAACATTAAGTGGGGGCGCGCTGCACCTACTTTTGAGAAAAAACAATGGAATTTCCATAGATTTAATAAATGTCACAGTGGATTATGGCATATATGGCCTACACTCTCTCTCTCTGTATATGAGAGTCTCTGCACCTAATACTTGCTGATACCACTTCTGAATGCGTTCTACTTACTGTAAAATTCATTATTAATTTATCCTCGTTTTGATCTCACTAATGGTCACAAGGCACGGCCTGCGATCGTACTACGGCAGTGTCTACGGTGCGAACTTCGGCGTAGATTCGTCTGAACATAGATCGAAGGATGTGCACCAGGCCAAGCTACTGTGTTCTACCTAGAGTAGATGTATTCAGTCCAGTAGGTATGACAAAAACTTATTTTAATCTATGTTCTCGCCACGCTGTTTCTGTATTGCGAAAGACCGTCATCGTCAACCTATAAACCAGGCTCTAAACAAACTTTCGACAACGAGTTAATGCGACATCGAACGACAGAATCCCTATTTGATGTGCTTTTAATATTTTCTGTAAGCCATTAAAGCTTTTAACAAGTTAATGAGGTTATGACGCCATCTTGATTTAAATCTGTCAAAATGGCGCCACTCCTAATTGTTTAAAATGGCGTTGATTGGGACGAACGTTAAGATGCTGCAATTTATTATTGTTTAGAAGAGAATTAAGAGGTAATGGTTATTAAATTACCATATAAGTAGGTACCCACTAACATTTTTTTTAACGAGCATTATGCCTTTTTCCTCAAACTAACTACTACTAACCTTAAGTTTCAATAATTTTAAGTAAGAGTTTAATACCTATATATATTATTTTATGTAAATGAATGACGTGAAGACCTTGTCGTTCGCTGATGTTAAACGTCACGGCTGCCCATGACAGATGGCAGTATCACTCGGAACTCTAAATTAATATAATTTTGCGTGACACTGCACTGCGCATGTCATCCTACCACTCATGACTCCACTCCACTCCAGTCCACTCCTAGTTCCTGGTATTACCTACTTATTGGTTTTAATAGGCATTATATTAGCTTACTTACCTCTAAAAATATTTTACTGATCTAATAATTTTATATCTGTAGATGAAAGGTAGTATACTTAAACATACCTTAAATGTGATTTACACTTTGACATCTGTGATACGTAAGTAAGCAGGTACTTACTGTAAGCTAATTAATTACGAAATATTGATTGATGTTTATTGGCCTAAAACCACGTCACGAAGTAGGCTTACCTAATGCTTAAGCATGCGTTATGTGGGAAGCCAGCTTTAAGAGTTATAACATATGCACTCATGCTCGAGAAGGTCCAAAAGCGCTTCTTACGGTACTTATATAAAAGAAAACACCAGTACTATCCGTTCATGTACCCTACCAAATACCTACAAGGCATGTTAGGCATAAATTCATTAGAATCGCGTAGATTAAACGACCAGCTAGGGATAATATTCCGCGTCTTAGATGGGATATTGGACAGCCCATCTTTTGTCGCAGAAGCAACTCGCCTCTGCGTTCCTGGGCAGCGAGCAAGATTCCACATAGGACGCGTTCCACTATTTTCACCAACCCCAGCGCGTACTGTGGCGCGCCAAGAGTCCCCCATTTACCGCGCACTACCCCACCGTTGCTCTGTATCCAGAGGTGGACATATTTACTGACACCCTTGGTAAATTATCAAAGTTCAGCATGCTCTACTCTGAGCAGCACACTGTATAATGTTTACATCTTTTTTTCTCTTTTTATATCGTTAAATTGTATTGTGTTTTTATTCATTGTTTTTAGCTCATAAGAATGTAACGATTTGGACCCTGTAATATTGCATTTTTGTATAAATAAATTGAATTGAAATTGAATTGAATTGAAGAGTTATTAGTATTACTAAAGTCAAGTGCTTGTAGTACCTACCTACCTATAGCTAGGTATCACGACCGTCTGTATCTATTAACTCAGTTGTCAAGGCAACAGTGCGGCAAACACAACTTTTCCTTCGCAATCCGTTCACAATTGTTTTTATCAACATCATTCAAACTTATAAAACATGTCGAAGCAAAACAAAACTGGTGGTGTGTGGGAAGACAAAGAAGTGTTGTTTGATTTGCCATTCGCGTAAGTTTTTTTATTCCTATAGGTAGTGGAGACCTATCTCACAATTTTGAAACCAAAAAGTTACGTATGAAATAAGTTCTTTCCAAAATGTCACATCATACAAGTTTCCGTCGCAAAGGCTGGCAAATAGGTAGGCAATGCATCGGCACACTCCTGGTGTTCCAGAGGGGTCTAGCAAAGATGCCATTCCATCAGCATTAACGCCTTACGCTAACTCCAAAATGTACGGGAATGACATTGCCTGCGGAACACTTTTCCGCAGCTAATGTCATAGCTAATGTCATTCCCATACATTTTGGAGTTAGTGTGAGGCGTTAAGGACTTGTGCAAGGCGAGCGTGAATTCAAGCCAAAGCCACAGAATAGATATAGTACTAGGCCAAAGCGGGGATGAGCCAGGGGCCGAGCGGCAGGGGCGGTCTAAGTTAAAATGGTTCCAACGCGCAATAGTTTAGGTAATTTATTATTACACTGAATATAATGGGAATTTTAAAAATCCACTATACATAAGCCCTCCATTATATTTAGTTCAACTACTACACAAAGTTTCATGATCTTATTTAAAGTATTCATTGAATAATCACTGTTTATTTGTACGGTTTGGAGGTAACTTTGTAATTTTTCAATTTCTATCAAGAAAATTTTATTATTTCGTGTTTTCTTTATACATTTGCAGCAGCATTAGTCCTGAACTTTACCATATATTAATTTCAAAATCATTGTTGCAATATTGTTGACAGGACACTGCTTCAAGCTAAGCCATTTTAAGCATTTTGGCGTTGTATTGGCTCTTAACGCTAATGGAAGGCATCTTTGCTAAGCCCCCTGCTGGGTTAGCATGGCAGTAGACAAAATTGTCTTTCCCCGTTTTACGTCACTTTCTTCATACTTGCTTGGAGTAAAACAGGGGAAAGACAGTTTTGTCTACCGGCCGTGCTAACCCTACTGCTGGGTTAGCATGGACGGTAGACAAAATTTTCTTTCCCCGTTTTACGTCACTTTCTTCATACTTGCTCGGAGTAAAACAGGGGAAAGACAGTTTTGTCCACCGGCCGTGCTAACCCTACAGGTGTCTATTAGGCGGCGGTAAAAATGCATCAGGCGGGCCGTCGCGCCAGCTTGTTTGTTTGTCCGTGCTATAAAAAAGGTCTTTCTTGCAAGAAATCTACCTATATACCTATTGCGAAAAGTTTTCATGGTGATAAACACAACAAAAGCGGGTTTCTTTATTTCTTAAGGGGGAACGTTTCCTCAGCGCGGCAAATTCAAATTTTCTTGCGTTCTTTTCCCAATAATAGCTTAATTACTCAACGTGACGTGACGTGACATGAAAACTAATTTTGCGGAAATAAATAGAATGTATCAATAAATTACGATTAAAAGTATCTCCTAGATATATTTAGTTAAGCGACAAATGGCAATAAACAATTTTCTTCTTAGTTTTTCAGTCTATTGCCATTTGTCGCTAAACCAATGATAAGTAGGTGATACTTTTAATTGTAATTTATTGATACATTATATTTATTTGCGCCAAATTAGTTTTCATGTAATCACGTTGAGTAATTAAGCTATTATTGGCAAAAGAACGCAAGAAAATTTGAATTTGCTGCGCTAGTGTAACGTTCCACCTTAAGTACAATCATAGGTCAGTATAAAAATAGTTTTTATTGCTTCAGCTACCTCAAACTGCGACCTGGCGAGAAGATTTTCGACAGGATAGAGCCGATAGAAGACACCAAAGGGAACAGCGGCACCAAGGGACGCATGGTGGTCACCAGCCTGAGGATCATATGGCACTCTTTGGCCTCACCCAGGATTAATCTATGTTAGTACATATACCTACAGTTAAAGGTGACAGTCTGCTGGTTGACCAATTAGGTACCGAATCTGTTTTGTTCATTTGCTCATGTGTTTTATTTCTGTGCCGCGTGAGGATCATACCGAGATGAGCCTCTTTAATCGCACAGAGTATAGTACTAATTGACCAAAGAGAAGACCTTGATTTGAGTCGTAGTGATACTAACTAGCCGATAATAAGGTACCTACTGATGTATTAAACTGAAATCTAGTCTGTTCATTTGTATGTTTTTGGTTTGTGTGGTCAGCTTTCACGCAAAAAGGGCTGAAAAGATGTAGATGAAATGTTGCGCAGAGGTTTCTTACACTACCGAGACAAACATACGATACATTTGATCCCGGAAAATTAAGATTTTCCGCGAAAAAACGGGTAAATAGCTAGTGGAGCTACGAGGCACCTAGTTGCAACATATCTTTCCACACTTCCGCAGCCATCGGCCTGAACTGCATAATCTCGACAACGACGAAAGTAGTGAACTCTGGTCTCCGAGGAACGACGCAGGCGTTGTGCGCTCTTGCGGGGTACAAGAGCAACCGATACGAGTTCGTGTTTACCAACCTGTCGCCCAATTGCGTGAGGCATTACACTTCGGTTGTCGGAGTTCATAAGTAAGTAGAAACAAATTGAATCCCAATTTAGGTACCTACGCCATCCATTTATGGTTGATATTCCTTCGATTCGCACAAAGCGGTTTGACTCGACATTATTAATCCGAGCAGCGAAAGAATGGAACACTTTACCAGCGTCTTTGTTTTTGTGTAAGGGACCATAAATGTGTGACCATTGACCAGCGCAGGTCAATGGTCACACATTTATGGTTAGGGCTGCACTGACTGACTGCCTCTTTTTGAGGTATCTTGACAGCTTTTTCCTCCCACGGTATTAAACCCTAAATGAAGCCATAACATTGGTTTTTTTTCAGGGCGTATGCTGGCTCAAGACTTTACAGAGATATAAAGCTTCGAGGTGCTTTCGTTCACAACAAGCAGCTTCGGATTCTACCTCTCGAAAAGGTCACTTTTTCAGACTTTTCAGAAAATTCTTCTTTCACAAAAAATGTCATTAGTTACTACCTACTTCTCAGATAGGTGTTTTTATCTTTTATCTTTAAAAATCAACGAAATTTCGAGGTTAGGAAAATTGAATATTGGCCCGGCCCGGCCGTTTTCATTTAACCTCTTTTTTGTGTGTTTTTAACTTCATCATCATCGGCCTGAATACGTCCACTGTTGAAGACAAACCTCTCTCATAGAGTCCACCTTTGAGCGGCTACTTGCTTTCTGCATCTATCGGCTCCCCGCCGTTCTGACCACAGATCGTCGATCTACCTACACTACCTAGTGGGGCTCCGGCCTGCAATGCGTCTTCCGGTTCGTGGTCACCACTCAAGAACCTTTCTTCCCCATCCGTTAAATTGTCCCTTATAATGTAGATATACACCTACTTGGTGTTGAATTACGCCATTCCAAAGTTTCCACACCCTAGAAATGCACCCTGTGTGATTTTTAAGCACCCACCCAACTTTTTTCTTCTATAATCAGTGATTTGCAAATGAAGTCAATGTTTCAGATATGCCTTCAAGAACAAGGGATTTGGAACTTATCCAGTGACTCTGGCAATTTGGGCACCCTGTTGATTTCGAACGTCCGTGTCGTTTGGTACGCTGACATCAACGAGGCTTTCAACGTCTCCATGCCTTACATTACTATAGAGAACGTTAGTTTTTTACTGTTTTTTCTCTAATCTCTGTTTTTTATTACATTTTAACCATAAACATACATAGATATAGGAGCCTCAGCATTATGGAATGAGATGCACTTTTATATTTGTCATTCTATGGCGACTGGGGCTCAGCGATCATCATCATCATCAACAGCCTGAAGACGTCCACTGCTGAACATCAGCCTCCCCTAGAGAGCCACTTTGAGCGACTGCTTGCCGCCTGCATCCATCGACTTCCCGCGGTTTTCACCAGGTCGTCGAGTGGGGGGCCTTACGCTGCGTCTTCCGGTTCGTGGTCGCCACTCGAGAACCTTTCTTCCCCATCGTCGGTTGTCAGTTCTACGAGCGATGTGGCCTGCCCATTGCCATTTCAACTTGCTAATTCTAAGAGCTATATCGGTCACTTTAGTTCTCCTGCCGATCTCGCAAGGAAACACACATCCACTGCTGAACATAGGCCTCCTCCATAAAACGCCACTTTAGACGCTTATCGTAGGGGGGATTTGCCATAATCACCACGCTTGACAGGCGGCTTGGTGATCGCAGAAGATTTCTGATGCTGATGTCGAAAGGGTGCAATACTGCTAATTTCGTGTCATTGTGAAAATTTCCCTCAGTATTGTTCATTTTTAGTAAGTTAAGGTAAGTTATGTACTTACTCAGTTGCAATTTGTTATCTTATGTTCGAAGTATCATCACCATCAGTTTCTGAAAAATTATAAAATAAATTATGTTTTAGATATCCATACGCGATTCAAAGTTTGGCGAAGCCCTCGTGTTTGTGGTGCGGCAGACCTGCGGAGGATACGTCTTGGGATTCAGGGCTGATCCACACGACAGACTCCGGCCGTTGCTATCGGAGCTGCTGGCCTTGCACCAAGCCTATAATGAAAAACCTATTTTTGGAATTGACATGAATTGGGATAGCGAGGTAGGTCATCATTAACAGCCTGAAGACGTCCACTGCTAAAAATAGTCCTCCCTCATAGAGCCCAACTTAGAGCGGCTGCTTGCCTCCTTCGGCTCCCCGCGGTTCTGACCAGATCGTTGGTCCACCTAGTGGGGGGCCTACGCTGCGTCTTCCGGTTCGTGGTCGCCACTTGAGAACTTTCAATCCCCATCGGCGACATAGGTAGGTTATACAATACGTTATATCTACGACTGAGGGTGGGTTTTTTGATCAGTAGTTAAGGTAACCAATGATTAAAAATGCCACCAAATTCTAACCAATGGTCAAAATTTGTTAGAGGTTTCATGCATTGGTTAACTATGGGTAGTGTTAAAGTGGTATTTTCAACTGAGCGCTACCGCGCTTCGGAAGGCACGTTAAGCCGTCGGTCCCGGCTATTGTCGTAAGGCAATAGTCGTTAAGCCAAGTCAGAAGACTAGGTGGCCTGAAAATTCTGACACCAGGGCTGACCCTACACGAGAAGAAGAAGTAGTGTAAATCTTACAATGGTAAGGTAAAACATTGTGAGGAAGAAAGCAATAGAATCACAAAATTCGAGACCTGTGTGTTCCATCAACCCGCACTTGGCCAGTGAGGTAGATTATGGTCTATTTACACACCTCCATGTGAGAGAAAGCCTGGCAGTGGAAACGTATTGGACCGATGATGCCGACGACGCCTAGTATTAAGTTTATGGTCTACTTATACCTACACAGAATAAAGAGAAATAGTACCTACCTACTAAATCAAATAAATATAATAGATGCAGTATACAGTAGGTAACATCTAAGTGTTTTTTTCGAAGTGCTCTCTTTCAGACAATCTAAGAAATGTATCCAGCCACCTAAACTATTTCGTGTGGCTTAATCGACCGTTGGGCGTTATATTTTATTTTATTTCTTTTTAGACCTCTAAACCTGCGAGTGATGACATCGAAGAATTGGAAGAAGTTGGTGAACCACGTGGAGAAATGGGCCCAAACCTGTACCTAGCATCACAGCTGGCGCAAAATAAAGGAGAAACTGAAGTGCTGCCCGTGTACAGCCCTTACTTAGGGCTGGCAATCGAGCCGCTACAAGACGGTTTTACTTTGAAAAGTTTGTTTGAAGTACAGACAGTGTCTTGAATAGCAGCTGGGCTTCTTACCTTTTTCATTGTTATAATTAATCGTAATACGTGATACTGTGCCTGGTTATTATGTAAATATAAAAGTGCTGGTTTGTATAATTATAGTCTACTTTTTTATAAGGTCGGTATTATACCTACCTTGTTGTAAGATTTTTAATTTGATTTCATTTTTTTATAAGTACTCCGCTGTCGGTATTCCGCGTTGGATGATAAATTACATTGTACCTATATGTAAATCTCAACTTTGTTTTTTTTTTCCACTGGCTAAATACATTAGTTTTGTGAAGCCACACATGAAATGCTAAAAGCTTTTACGTCAAAAATAATTCGCTGTCACTGTCAATTGTCAGAGCACAGCTGTTTAGGTTTTGTATGGTGTGGTGTAGTGTTACCGAAATATCGATAATTTTTATCTGCAAAAATCATTATATCGAATAAACTGTCGATACTATGAGTAGTATCGATACTATCGAGAGCTCAGAACAAGGTAACACTATTGAATGAACGCAATACTGTCAATACCTAGTATTGTTGCTCACGAAGAATAAACTAACAATAGTATCAATGCTGTTGATACTATCACTAGTATTGTTGCTTGTAAAGGATAAATAAGTTTTTTATTTACTGGCAATTTACTGGCAACAATACTATTCATTGTATCGATATTATTGATAGTTTGTACTTCGCGAGCAATAATACTAGTTATCGGTAGTTTCAATAGGACTGCACTCATTCGATAGCATAGCCTCGTTTAGAGCCATCGCTAGTATCGATACTACTGATAATATCGATTGGCCTAACGATAGTATTGCTAGGCAATCGAAAGATTATCGCTTAATCATCGATCGACCGGCAACACTTGGGCAGCACTAGTATGGTGTTGGTGTGGTGTTGGTCTTTGTTTTTGTTGTGTTGGATTCTTCTAAAAAATATTTTTGTTTTTGTGTTTCCTGATTCACAAATGTAATTTAGCTGAATTAAAAGAAGCTGTAAGAAATTCTCAAAACAAAAAATAAGTAGGTAATTGTAAAGTAGTGGGTATTTCTATTTTGGGCCAAAGTAATTTGCTCAAAATCAAAGTATCAAGTACCTATTATTTCAAGAAAAGCAAAAACATCAAGGGCAACTTTAGTGGTCAAGACTGCAAGTGCAAACAAACAACGAACTTCCTCTGGAACATTATCAAAATAGTCTGCGCTGTGGAACAAACAGTGTGACAATTTTCAGTAACCAAGTACAACTTGCACTCTGTGTTTACTGTTTACTGAAAGTGCTTCATAAAAAGAAACATGAATAAAGAGAACAACAAGAGTGCTGCTGGCCTGGTAAGTAATATTTCTGCTATAATACTAATTTATATATGTGCACTCGGAACTATACATATTACCTACACATAATAGCATTCAGGTTTGTTTTACTGCACATATAAATAACCTGTTTGAAAACACAGAATTAAGGCTACACCTGGGTAGGACTAAAATTTAAGCTACAATGCCAAGGGGTATAGCATTTGGGCTTATGAAACACCTCACTCATGTTGAAGACCTAGGTTTTATTTTTTGGGTAGCAGATTGCTAGGAGAAAATGCTATTCTCTATGTGAAGTACCTATGTCTTATGATACAACCAACTTGCCACCTAAATCTCAAAAGGATCTACTTGTAAGTAACAAGTAGTTATAAGTAGTAAAAAGTGAGTAGTACCAAACTAATATTAACATGATCATAGAAAAATGCTATTAAAGTAAGAAGTGCACCCAAGTGTATTTTGTCAAATCAACTTCTGCCGTGACCTTTTAATTAGATATTTCTCAAATGTAGCCACTATTTCAAAAATTTCCAGCGTCGCTCCGCAGTTGCAGAGAGAATACGTCTTCGTGAGGAATGGTCCGAGTTGAAAGGGCCAGAGGCTCAGCGAGCAAAGATGAAAACAAACATATTAACCAAGAAGCAGACCAATTTTACACAATGTGATACCAAGAATGCTGCTTCCACTAATAGAGCTAAGGTAACAGTCTATTTTCATGGATTTATATTTAAAAGAGAGAGAGAGCTATGCTCGGTGTTTTACTGTGAATCAAGATCCTCAGGAGAACTAAAGTGAGCAAAATAGCTCTTAGAATCAGCAAGTTGAAATGGCAATGGGCAGGCCACATCACTTGTAGAACTGACAACCGATGGGGAAGAAAGGTTCTCGAGTGTCAACCACAAACCAGAAGATGCAGCGTAGGCCGGTCCTCCACTAGGTGGACCAACAATCTGGTGAAAACCGTGGAGAGCCAATAGCAGGAAGCAAGCAGCTGCTCAAAGTGGCACTCTTTGGGGTAGACATATGTTCAGCAGTGGACGTTTTCAGGCTGTTGGTGATGATGATTATATTTAAAAGGATTAGATTATCAACATCATCAGGTTAAAAGCGTTAAGTGTTAAGTTGATAACCTCATGTTATGCACACTAGGTGTTCCTAACAGTTGCAATGCTATTGAGAAACTACATTTATAATTTTTTCCTTGACACTGCACTTGCATTTCATTCTGAGACATCAGCACATTTTAGTAATAAGATTTCTAGGCTGTGAGATCCAGGGTATTTGACTGTTTTATATTATAAATTAAAAATATTATATAATACCTTTCTTTAAATAATGTTTTCGTGTTGATTTTCATTAGGAAAGCACAAGAACCATGAATCTGACAACAGACACCCTTCGAGGAGTTGTCGCCTTAGTGGAAGTAGGTTCAGAGGCGCGGGCACTACCACTGCGAGCTGCACTATCAGCTCTAGGGGCTAGTGTGCTGCCCTGTTGGAGCCCTTTGGTCACACACCTGATTTGGAGTCAAGGTGAGACATTTTAGGCTCCTACTTGCAGCCTTAGGGTGTGCTTCTACAACCTCTGAAAACAGCATCATACAATTTGAATTTTTAATTAATTGCTCTACATAAATGAACATTAGAAGTGAATCCAACACTGACACATCAGCAGTCATGCTGCTTGTGTGTCAAACAATAATAATATCTTGGGTAAATTCATTAAAATTCATTTATTTGTGAAACAATAATTTATTTATCTATTTATTCACTAATATCATAAATGCAAAAATTGGTGTGTGTTTCTTCCTTAACAAAACAGGATTTTTATCCCTGGGTGAAACCGTGGGGTGCAGCTTGTAATGTAAATAACCGTGATTTGTCTCTTGAAGGGAGATCAATCACGATTTAATCGTCATTTATCTCTCTTCAAGAGACAAATGACGCTTTTTGATAATCCCTTGTACCTGCCAACCCATGATCTCTTTGATGATTGGAACTTTTACCAAAGACCTACCTACCTTTTGTACTTTTACTAATAATATCCACATTTCAAATTCAAATCACTTAGAATTTAGTCCCTGGGGATTAAAGAGTTATTTTAGTCCCTGTTTACGAAGAATGAACTAACTCCTTTCGAATAGATGTAATAAAAACAATATGTTTCAAATGAATAAATTCAAGTAATGATGGTATGTTGCGTATGAAGGCGGGTGCCGCGCCGCCCGAGCCCGCGGGCGCGCCCTGGCGTGCGTGCTGGTGTCCCCGCTGTGGGTGGAGGCGTGCGCGGCGGCCGCGCGCCGCCTGCCCGCGCGGGCCTTCCCCGCCGCCGCCCGGGCTTCCGACCTGCCCTCGCCCAGGACACTGAGGCGGCTGCTGGTGCGATCACACATTAACTATTGTTATTATTCATTTATTTCAATAAGAAAAACCATCATTACAATACACAATAAAGACAAATAAAATACTGAAATATATATAACATTAAAAATAATAAAGTTAATAGAATCAATGAAATATGTCACAGTTTATTAGTCACAATTTTATCCATTTGCCAGTATCACAGAATAGAAACTCCGATCCCCGTAATGATTCAGCGTAAACGGTTATTTTCTCGTTTTTTTTTTCTAAAAATGCCAACGGAATATATAAAAAAATTACGAGAATAACTGTGTTTTTACTTTTTTTCTAACATTAAAAATGGAGCCTTAAGCGAAAAAAATGTAATGATAAAGCTGTAGCTACAGTGGGGGTCAGCGTACGCTGGAAAACAGCGTAGGCCGGCCTCACTAGGTGAACCGATGATCAGAACCGCGGAGGGCCGGTTGATGCAGGAGGCAAGCAGCCTCTCCAAAGTGGCGCTCTATGGGGGAGGCCTATGTTCAGCAGGAGACGTCTTCAGGCTGATAATGATGAAAACATACACTCTGTTTTCAGAAAAAAGCTGAAATGGAGAACATTCCCCTAACAGACCTCCTTTCGAATAGTAAAGATGAGAAGAAGACTCCTCGATTAAGGATGTCCAGTGAAACAGAACAGGACACGAGTGCTGCGCTGACCACAGATACTTCGCGGGATACGTCGAAAGACACATCGAGAGATACGTCTAATGATACAACCGGTAAATATAGAAATAGTTTTTAATCACACACCAATATCTCAACTAAATATACAGGCTGTTGATTTGCATTCTCTCCATATTTCTAGGGCTCATTGTAAGTAGTAGAGCGTAGTCTAAACAACATCGTAGAACAAAACATAATCGAAGAATCGATTGTATTTGAAGCCAGGCGCAGATACAGGGGGGGGGGGGCGCAAGGGGCGTGCCCCCCCCCCCCCCCCCCTGTCGCAGACAGTCCAGCACCAAGCGCGGTAATTAGTCAATTTACCAGCAAGATATAGGTGCATGGAATTTATCATTTAAAGAAAACAGCACAAATTGGTCTTGTATCATATACATATGTGTTTTACCACCATATCCCCTTTCCCCTACTATAATTATTTGTACCCCAACTTACAAAAATGTATCCGCGCCTGATCGAAGCTGCGGATCAGAGTTTTGTATTCTGCTTTGTGCCGGATTGCTTGTACCTGTAGTGGGAAGGAGAACTTCTTTTTTTTTTCAAATTCGTATTGTAATAGGCTTGAATTTATTTGATATTTTCCTAAAATGAATGTACTCAGTCCATGCTTTAGAATGTTTATTTAAAGCTAAACACAAAAATACCTACAATGTAAAACGTGATACTAGGTACTATAAAATTAGTCCAAATTCAAAATGTTAACAAAAGGCCTACGACATGTAATAATTTGGCACTGCGGGACAGCGGGGAGAGTGGTGCAGTGCAGGCGTTTTGGCTACAAAACATTTGCCCGCAGCATGTAGTGTGAAATAGACGTTTCGGCTAACGGCGAACTATTTTTTGGGATATTTATTTTATATTTATTTATTAATTTAACACTGTAATATTTTTATACAGCATGGACTGAGTACATACATTTCAGGAAAATATTGTATTCAAATCCACGGTGTATAACCTATATAATGTTGCCTATAATTATTATGCTTGCTTAGTATGTACAATAATTTATTTTAATATCTTTAAACACCTTATCTTAATAATAGCCGATTACAATAAAATTATTGAGTTTTGAGTTGACTTTTGAGTTCATAATTAATGTACCGAGTACTGAGTGAGTGAGAGGGCGTTCTACGAAACCACCGTTCCTTAATCTGTGTAGGAAGCCTACACTAGCCGTCTTTAGCTTGATGGTCATCTAGTATTTACCTGATGGTCTATCTTTCACGCTAAACCAATATGCGTGAAATATTACATACCGATTTATTATGCTACTGAGACCAAATTAAAATACTTTTTAGCCCCCAAAGTTCATCATCATCATCAACCTGAAGACGTCCACTGATGAACGTAGGCCTCCCCCAAAGAGCGCCACTTTGTGCGGCTGCTTGCCTCCTGCATTCATTGGCTCCCCACGGTTCTGACCAGATCGTCGGCCCACCTAGTGGGGGGCCTACGAAGCGTTTTCCGGTCGTGGTCGCCACTCGAGAACCTTTCTTCCCCACCGGTTGTCAGTTCTACGATGTGGCCTGCCTACTGCCACTTCAACTTGCTAATTCTCAAAGCTATATCGGTGACTTTAGTTCTCTTGCGGATCTCCTCCAAAGTCTCGTTATTTACCGCATAATAACTGTTAAATTAAGGAACAAGCCACGGGACGCTTTTGGCAAAAAATAACCCACAGCTGCGTTCTATCAGAGCATCGCCTTCAAAAAGGCCATCACCAAAAAAGGTATTACCAAAGAGGTCAGATCTTTTACCAAATCAACCTTCTTTTGACTTCCAACCTCTGCTAGAAAATCATAGACAATTTTGACGCTGACAGCAAGAATCATTTTGACAATGACGTGTGCTGTTGATATTTCTTTATTTACATTCTTTTTGCTGAGATTTTTAAATTGGAATAATTATTTGAAATTATTTTAAACCGTAGATGGCCCGAATGTGGATATCAGTGAAAATGAGCTAAGCTTTCGGCACGAAACTGTGGGTACTTCGATTTTAAAATAAATTTAATTTAGTACTTATAGCCTTAGTGGGCCGCGGCGCGGCGCAGCAAGTAATCGCTTCACGGTCGAGTGGATATGTAATAATTTCAAAATTAATTACACAGACATTAGTCTACGAACTTCTTTTAAAATAGAACAGCAAAAAGTTAAATATCTAAAAAATTGACAAAGTTACAAGCATTTTAAAATACGGGAATAGAAAGACACAGCTCAAACATGCAGTGACGTCAGTTCTTGGTCCTTCATAGTACCTCGTTACTAAGCTGTGGTAGCTTTACATACAATCTCTTTGCCATAATATAACGTCACAACGTGTGTTTTCATAGTAACTGCGGGGAAGCTCCACACGATCTCTGTTTTGTGAGAAAAGGACAGACGATGCCCCCTCCAGAAACTTTAAAAACTTAATATTCCGTGACTTATTTACTGATTTTACTTATTTTTTCAATTATTGCATTAATTTTTAACCTTTCCTCTGTTGGACTTATGATTAAGCTCAAAGTCGCGCAGCGAGCTATGCTCGGAGTTTCCCTGCGAGATAAGATCCGAAATAAGAAGATACGCAAGAAAAGTCACCGATATAGCTTAGAATTAGCAAGTTGAAGTGGCAATGGGCAGGCCACATCGCTCGTAGAACTGACAACCGATGGGGAAGAAAGGTTCTCGAGTGGCGACCACGAACCGGAAGACGCAGCGTGGCCCCCCACTAGGTAACCGATCGATGCAGGAGGAAAGCAGTCGCTCAAAGTGGCGCTCTCTGGGGGAGGCCTATGTTCAGCAGTGGACGTCTTCATGCTGTTGATGATGAGCCTATTATATTACTCCCAGATGTAGAATCACGTGTGAACACAGCACCGCGGCGCGCGTTACCCAAGACATCGGAGTCTGCGAGCCCTCGACCCGCTAAATCTCGCAGGAAGTTGTTCACTCACAAGGAAGCTGATTTGACTAGAGAGAGCGACGAATCGGGTGAGTTTACATACCTATACTCCTCTTTCTCTTTCTCTCTCTCTTTCTCTCTGGTAGATGTCATCATCATCAGCCTGAACACGTCCACTGCTTAAAATAGGCCTCCCCCACAGACGCCACTTTGAACGGCTGGTCGCCTTCTGAATCCATCGACTCCCCGCGTTTTTAACCAGATTGTCGATCCACCTAGTGGGGAGCCTACGCTGCGTCTTTCGGTTCGTGGGCGCCACCTGAGAACCTTCCTTTCCCATCGGTAGATGTACATTCCCAAAAATGGTTGTAATGAGAGAAAAAGATTCCATTGGAATCGTAAAGGATAATTACGGACCATGGATCTACAAATAATGAATCTCCTTTTTTCCTTCTTTTACCTTCATCTCCCCCTCTCTTCCATCGTCTCCTGCTCTTTTTAGGGTTTCATATCCAAAGAGTAAAACGGACCCTATTACTAAGGCTCCGCTGTCTGTCCGTCCGTCCGTCTGTCTGTCTGTCTGTCTGTGTCTGTCCGTCTGTCACCAGGCTGTATCTCATGAACCGTGACAGTTAGTTGAAATTTTCACAGATGATGTATTCCTGTTGCCGCTATAATAACAAATACTAAAAAACAGAATAAAATAAATATTTAAAGGGGCTCCCATACAACAAACGTAATTATTTTGCTCGTTTTTATAGATAATGGTACGGAACCCTTCGTGCGCGAGTCTGACTTGCACTTGGCCGGCTACCGGAATAAAAGAAATTTAGTAGTAGTACTGAACTGTGTTGATAAGGCTAAAATTTGAATAATTCCACAAGCACTTTTTATATACCTAAATGATAATTAACCAGTTGATTTTTTTTTCCAGACGAAAACCAACCGCCTAAACCAAGAAAGCCATCCCTAATAAAGAAGCCTTCAAAACCACCCCCAATGAATCCAAAAACCACTCCAAACCGGCGGGAGTTGGCGCGGGCGGAACGAGTGGCCAAGAAAATATTGGATGGATGCACCCCAGCTCCGGCCGTCACACAAAACACACAACGTACTGTTAGACCCAGAATCGTAAGTGTTTCATGTAGTGCATTTGCTGCTTCTTGTTTACAGGTGTCTAGACTGTCTAGATCGGTTTTTTTTGTTGACATAGCATTTGACCATTGTCTCACCTGATGATAAGTGATGACGCGGGCTACGGTGGTGCATGCTTGCCTAGACTAGAAGATACCTGTTCTCTTGACTTGTAGATGACTGTCACCGTCTGTTTGTAAGAACCGATTGTTTATAAATAATCGTGGTTATTTATAAACTGTAAAATGATTGCAAACGGGCAATGTGTCTCACAATAAAACGATTCCGTACCCGTAAACCCTTATTACTAAGGCTCCACTGTCACAGTTAAAATTTTCACAGATGATGTATTTCTGTTGCCGCTATAAAAACAAATACTAAAACACAGAATAAAATAAATATTTAAGGGGGCTCCCATACAACAAACGTGACTTTTTTGCTCGTCGTACCTAATTTCAGGTACTAACCGGCATGTCTCGGAGCGAGCGGCGTGAGATCACGGCCGCTATAAAGTTGTTGAACGGTCGGATACAGTCGACCGTCGACCGACGTACCACGCATGTGCTGCTTGGCTCTTGTACTAGAGACGAGGATGGTAACAGGACGGGGTTGGCTATGACAGGTATGTTCACATTATCACAGGTAACCTAACATTATGACAGGTATGTACACATTATGACAGGTAACCTAACACTATGACAGGTAGCCTAACACTATGAAAGGTATGTTCACATTATCACAGGTAACCTAACATTATGACAGGTATGTACACATTATGACAGGTAACCTAACACAATGACAGGTAGCCTAACACTATGAAAGGTATGTTCACATTATCACAGGTAACCTAACATTATGACAGGTATGTTCATACTATGACAGGTATCTTTCTCTTTATCACCGATAGGCTAGCATTTGACCAAGGTCTCACCTGATGGTAAGCGACGACGGGGTCGACGATGGAGCATGCTTGCCTAGAAGATACCGGTTCACTCTAGCCTTAAAAACTCCCAGATTATATTTGTCAGGAGACAATGACGCTGGTAAGGTGTTCCATCCCTTTGCAGTCCGAATTATAAACGAGGAGCAAAACGATTTGTACGTATTCCAGGAATATGTACCATATACGGATGCCGTGTTTCTTAAAACACTATAACAGGTATGTTTACATTATGACAGGTATGTTCACATTATGATATATAAATGTTCGCACTATTACAGGTAACTTAACACTATGACAGGTAAGGTTCTCACAACTTGTGGGCTATCATGGTGGCAGTCCCCCCCCCCCCCCCCCCCCCCCCCCTTTCGGGACATACCAATTCAAACTCATCTTGTATGCTCACATTATATCAGCTATGTTCGTACTATAACGGCTCTGTTCACATTGTGATGGGTATGTTCACACTATGACAGGTATGTTACACTGTGCTGTGTCGGGTATGTTCACATTATTACAAGTATGTTACATTGTGAGTGGTAAGTTCACGTTGTTACGGGCATGTATGTGTGTGGACATTTATATATCACAGCATCAGCCAGAAAACGTCCACTGCTGAACATACCCTCCCCCCCCCTTAAAACGCCACTTTGGACGCTTGTCATAGGTTTGCCATAATCACCACGCTTGGCAGGCGGCTTGGTGATCGCAGAAGATTTTAATGTACCAAGGAAAATGCTGCTGTCTATTCCTAGGATATCCCTTTTTCCATTTATATATGAATGACATGATCACGTGAAGAAAAACTTCGTAAGGAAATCGGTATGTTCAAGAATCTCAAAATCGAGGTCATGTCTCTCTCACTCTTTCTCTTTGTGAGAGAAGGCATGTGTCCCAGCAGTGGGACTGGGAAAGTATCGCGCTCACAGGAACTAGAATAGGTTCTCAAAAGACTCAAGAAGCGTGGGAGCGAGAGGTACAAATCAAGTACACACTGCCCGAGGAGAGGAAAAGAGATAGTGAAATAATGGCGGATGTGTCATTATTTTGGGCGAGTATCAGCACACGTGGGCATTATCTGTTTCACGACTAAGAGCATTTTGTGATCATGTACCATAATTCCGGTATCAAAGTGCAAAATACTATTTTTGCGGCTTTTACATCTTATTCCGTGAGTGAATGTGACGTTACAAAACATACTAACCCCAAACAAATACACGTATCACAGCAAACTTTATTTCTTTATTACTACTCAATAATATTTGGTTAATTTTGGTGTGGTATCTGGCTAAAAAAATCTATTTATTTTCTAGATTGGAAATGCTCCTCCAGTAGGGTTAGCACGGCCTGTAGACAAAACTGTCTTTCCCCTGATTTACTCCAAGCAAGTATGAAGAAAGTGACGTAAAACGGGGAAAGACAATTTTGTCTAGCGTCCGTGCTGACCCAGCAGATATATCGTAATATTTCAGTGTTTCGGTTTTTTATTATTCACCAATTTTAATCCAAAGTTTGAAGGATCTCAGTAAATAAAATGCCTGTTATTTGATTTAAAAAACTATGGGGAGCCTATAGGTAGGTTTAATATTTAGTGAAAGCTATAGTTAACTTGTCGCAAATATTGAAGATCGTGATCATAACAAGTTATTTACACACAAAATTTCTTGTGATTTCTTCTCCCGCCTTCAAACTATCATTGTTGGTCTTATACATCCTAAGTCTATGATCGGGCTGATGAGGAACTACTGAACTATTGTATATCGCGAGATTTTTCTACCTACCCACAGCGGCAACCAACGCTCCGCCCCACAAACCGCGTACATTGAACGCTCTGTTGGGCGCGGCTCGCGGCGCGCGCGTACTGGCCGCGCGGTGGGTGACGCGCTGTGCGCAGGCAGGTCGGTGGGAGCACCATGCGGGGGACGAGATCGTACATCTCAAGAAAATATCGCAGGTAATTATAATTTGTTTATTCAAGTTGAAACATTTTGTGGAAAATAGGCTATTTTAGCACTTTTACAAGTCAAAATAAGATTAGAGACTTAAATGTATACATATAATAAAACTGTAACTGGGTTAAATCTGTACACTGAATATTTTTTGAATATTTTGGTTGCTGTTCAGAAAACTCCTACAAACCAAATGCTACCAGATCCACGTAAGGCGTTAACTAAAAAGACTATGACTGTGGTGCGAAGTTAGGTGATATAGCAACCGCTCACAGCGCCACCTGCCACTACAATAAGAAAAGGACCAAGGAAAGGCGTTCAGATCTAAGCAACGAGAATAATAATCAACAAGGGGTAAATAAAACGACCATAATTTTGGTCTTCGCGCCGCATTCAAGTAAAGAAACCAACCTATGGAAAAGCAGCCAAAAATCAAGAAAATATAAATCGAGTGAGTCCTATCCAGTTTCGACGTCCCTATCTCTGTCCCCATATTTTCAATCTCCAGTATAAGTCCCTATCTCTGTCCCCATATCTCAATTACCAGTATAAATTATTCAATTGTTAAAGATAATCATTTATAATTACAGATATTGCATTAATTTCTATTGTTTGTCGTTAAATTGCCGATGCCGGCAAGCGGGTGTATCGCGCGCTTTGAAGGTGACCTTTACCGTTCGCACTTGACTCTTGAAAATATTCAAAGATTTAAACATTTCTAGGTTTCAATTTGTGTTTTTGTTTAGTGTTTTAAACAGTGATTAACGTTTTAAAGGCATTAAATCATTAAAATTGACTATTTAAGCGAAATTTTAGCAATAAATTTAATAAGTTTGTCGAGGGTAATTACGAAAAAAGTTCGTTATTTTGTCGAGTTCGTTACAAGTTTTCGTGGACTATTTTATTGCTAAAACTAGTATTAAACATGCCGAAATTAGAAGAATTAACTAAGAAAAGAAGTTCTTACAAAGGTCAGCTCACGAAATTTGAAAATTATATCAATTCGTACAAAGATGTTTCCGATTGCAGCAATGTTCAAATATTGGAAATCAAACTACGTACATCGAGGATGGAAACTGTTTTTACGGATTTCGACGAGGTTCAAACTGGTTTAGAGTGCATGGCCACAGGTACCGACGAGGAAACTCAGCAGATTTCAAGGTCAGATTTTGAATCTAAATATTTTGCCATTATGGCACGCGCGCAGGAATTATGCAATGATTTTAGGCGGAATTCCAAGCAAAAATCGAGACGTGAGTCAGATACGTCATTTTCAAGTGCAGACAGTGCACCACCAAAATCAAGATTAAAATGTCAAAGTATAAAATTACCGACTATTGTTCTCCCTAAATATCAAGGCGAGGCTGGGAATTGGTTGGAATTTCGTGATACTTACGTTTCTCTTGTTCATCACAATGACAGTTTGAATAACATACAAAGGTTTCATTATTTACGTGCCTCTTTGGAGGGAACAGCTGCTCAAGTAATTCATTCATTGGAATTTTCTGATGCAAATTACAATACCGCTTGGAGTTTGCTAACTCAACGATTTGATAATCCGCGTTTATTGATACAAACACATTTAAAAGCAATATTCAACGAAGAATCCATAAAAAAAGAATCTTCAACTTCAATTCGTAAACTTTTAGATTCGTACACTAAAAACTTACGTGCTTTATATACACTTGGGGAACCTACACAAAGTTGGGACACTTTAATTATTTATATAATTTCGAATAAGCTTGATATGAGTACATTACGGGAGTGGGAAACACAAAGGGCAGTAGTGCATTCACCGACGTTGGATACATTCACAACTTTTTTAAGAAACAGGGCTGATTTACTTGAAACAATAGAATTTACAAAGCCGGAAACATCCACGTCACGGAACACTTTACCTACTAGGCAGGTCAAGGCTTTCACAACGCATACTCAGCCAAGACCTCAGCAAACACACCAACTCCAGTGTACCCTTTGCAAGTCATCTGATCACGCGATATACAAATGTGAACAGTTTTTACAAATGAATGTAGGTCAGCGGCAAAAAACAGTGCATAACTTAAAGCTTTGTTCTAATTGTTTGCGGTCCGGACACTGGGCTCGCACTTGCAAGATGGGGTCGTGTAGAAAGTGCGAATTAAAACACAATACCTTATTGCATGAACATGAACAATCTACACAAAACCACAGTTTGCCGTCGACAGCTACCGTATTGTCTGTCAATTTGGATAGAAGGCGTAATTTAGGGAATAACTTGATAGGCACTGCAATATTACAAATGTTCAACGCTCAGGGCACACCAGTCTATGTAAAAGCGATACTAGACTCAGGTAGCCAGGTTAGTCTAATAACGGAAGAGCTTTGTAACACGTTAGGGCTGCCACATCACAATATTAACTTTGGAATTTCACTTTGTGACGACAACACATCATCAAGTTCTAAATATTGTACAACTTTAATACAGTCCAGGCTCAATTCATTTCAATGTAAGCTATCGTTCTTGATACTAAATTCAATTAATTGCATTAATAACGAATACTTTACAGATTTACGAAAAATCTCAACCCCTTCGGAGCTCGAACTCGCAGACCCAAGGTTTTACGAAAACTCAAAGATCAATCTATTGATCGGGTCAGACATTTTCTGGGAAATCATTGGCTCACATCAGATAAGATTAGGAGAAAGCGGTCCTTTTCTACGCGAAACAAAGCTAGGCTACATTGTTGTGGGTCCATTCGATTCAACAAAACCTGGTGTGCACCCAGCAAATATATCATGCAATTCTACTCAATTTTGCGAAATTCAAGAACAATTAGCGAAATTCTTTATTATCGAAGATGTTCCAGAAGCGCACAACCCTAGGTTATCGACTGAGGAAAGGTTGTGTGAAGAACATTTCACAAAACATATGTCTAGAACAGAAAACGGTAGGTTTTCTGTCGCGATTCCTTTAAAGCAGCACGAGTCTGCGTTAGGTGATTCGTTTCAACGGGCCAAACAATACTTCCTAACATTAGAAAGACGATTTCAAAAACAACCCGAATTTAAGGCCATGTATGTCAAATTCATGGCAGAATATCTCGAGCTAGGCCACATGTCGTTAAGCGACATCAATAATTACCCGGAGCATTCGTACTTTCTACCTCACCATGGTGTCTGGAGGGAAAATCATCCTACTACACCCCTTAGGACGGTCTTCAACGGAAGCCAACGTACAACTTGGGACGACACCCGGACAAAACCGGACGATATTACCGGACTATCATTAAATGATATACAATTGGTAGGGCCGACGATTCAAAGCGATATACTATCTATTATTCTACGATTCCGTCAGCACCGCTTCGTTATTGCGGCTGATATCGAGAAAATGTACCGTCAAGTACTTATCAACAAAGATCAACGCCATTTACAACAAGTAATCTGGCGCAGTGATCCCGCGAAACCATTACAGACGTACACGTTAAATACAGTAACGTACGGAACCGCGTCGGCTCCGTTTCTAGCAGTTCGGTGTCTAAAACAATTAGCAGACGAATGCTCAGACCAGCTCGTGCGTACTACGATAAACGAAGATTTCTACGTCGATGATTTATTGACAGCACATGACTCCGCCGAGAAGTTGATGGCTGTCCGTGATTCAGTATGTCAGGTTCTAGCTTCCGGTTGCTTCAACTTACGGAAGTTCAAGTCAAATTTACCGGAATGTAACAGTTGTAATGATTCCACTCTTGTCGATATAAGTGGACAGGACCAGTGCAGTACATTAGGTTTGAAATGGTCTCCTACTATGGACACGTTGCACTTCAAGGTCAAACCTAGTGCGGATTCGAATCCTACCAAGCGTTCCATTCTTTCATATATTTCACAAATATTCGACGTCTTAGGGCTGTTAGGGATATTTTTGATTGAAGGGAAGATCATGCTACAAAAACTATGGCTTTTAAAGTTGCAATGGGATGATCCGCTGCCACAAGACGTTATTATAAAGTGGCAAAAGTTTGTATCTCAACTTGAACAAATTAACGATTTAGCGATTCCTAGGAAAGTCGTCTGCGACAACCCTATCGATATTCAACTTCACGTAATGTGTGACAGTTCAGAAAACGCGTATGGAACTTGCCTTTTTGTTAGGTCGAAAAGTGCTTCAGGCGAAATAAAAGTCAACTTGCTGTGCTCTAAATCCCGTGTAGCTCCATTAAAAGTAGTTTCGATTCCGCGACTTGAGCTATGCGGCGCCTTATTGGGAGCTAAGGTACTGTTAAAAGTTCTATCGACCACTCGATTACAAATAAACAAATGCGTGTTGTGGTGCGATGCAAAGGTAGTTTTATGCTGGCTTAAAATGCAGCCGTCCAAGCTAAAGCCATTCGTGCGAAATAGGGTTTCAGAAATACAAGAGCTGACTTCCAATCATACCTGGCGTTACGTACCTACTCATTTAAACGCAGCCGACCTACTGACTCGAGGCGTCAGTGCGTCTGCACCCGATAAGGTATCGCTCTGGCTGCACGGCCCGCAGTTTCTAGCGGACGACGAAATCAAGTGGCCAAGCGACGATGTTCAACACAATAATACCATTGTACCGGAAGTCCTAATATCATTATCTACCGTTAGTAATAATGATAACGAACGAACTTTATTCCCATTTCAAAGATTTTCTAAGTTATCAAAACTACGGAACACAATGACTTACGTTTTGCGATTTATCAATAATTGCCGATTAAAACAAAAGGAAGGTAGGGTTACCGAGCCTATCACTCTTACGGAAAAACAGGATTCAATGACAATGTTGTTGAAACTTTCTCAAAAAGAAACTTTTCCAGAATATGATCAATTAACACAAGGTAAACAACTAAACACTAAAAACAACCTGTTATCTTTGAGTCCGTTTTTGCACAATTCATTGATTCTTGTTGGAGGCAGGTTACGTAACAGTGATTACAACTTTGATAAGAAACATCCCGTTTTATTAAGTGCGAAACATACATTGACGAAGTTGATTTTTGAAAGCATGCACTTAAGTCTAATGCATGCCGGGCCTCAACTCTTATTGGCGTCTATACGAGAACAATACTGGCCATTGGGTGGGCGCAACTTAAGTAAACAAACAGTTCACAAATGTATCAGATGTTTCCGAGCTCGAGCACAACCTGTCGTTCCAATTATGGGAAACTTGCCTGAGCAGCGGTTCGATCCAGGGTACCCATTCTTAAATACTGGAATCGATTACGCTGGTCCTGTGACCGTGTTGAACAAGAGAGGGCGTGGTAGTCGTACAGAAAAGGCGTACATTGCAGTATTTGTTTGTTTCTCAACTAAGGCCATGCACCTCGAACTGGTGAGTTCTCTTACTAAAGAATCTTTTCTATGCACATTAAATCGATTTATAGCAAGGCGTTCTAAGCCACGTAGTATGTTTAGCGATAACGGTACTCAATTTCATGGAGCTCACAATGATCTTTGTAAGTTTTTCAAACAATGCGACATTTCCGTTGTCAGTGAAATGTCTGAACAAGGGATCGACTTTAAATTTATCCCTGCATATGCAGCTCACATGGGGGGCTTGTGGGAAAGTGGGGTACGATCAGTCAAGGCACACCTTCAGCGAATTTTAAAAGATGCTCATTTAGTTTTTGAGGACTTTTATACAATCTTAGTACAAATCGAAGCTATTTTAAATTCACGGCCCCTGACTCCCATTTCATCTGACCCACTTGACATGACTGCCCTCACCCCGGGACATTTTCTGGTTGGACGACCTCTCACTGCGCTGCCAACGGCTCCGGTTGCTGATGTAAAGCCAACCAGACTCACGCCCTATGAGCGACTTGAACAAATGCGACAACATTTCTGGACAAGATGGCACAAAGAATACATAGCCGAGCTCCAGCAGCGCACAAAGTGGCGCACTTCAAAGGGATCTTTGCAAAATGACGCACTTGTGCTTATCAAAGAAGAGCATTTACCTCCGATGAAATGGAGTTTCGGACGAATAGTCAAGGTCTTTCCCGGCACGGATGGCATCAGCAGGGTAGCAGACATCAAAACAAGCAAGGGCATAATCCGACGTGCATTCAGCAGGATATGTCCTCTGCCAACAAACAACTAAGTTGAAAGACGTGTCTTTCAACGTAGGGGGGCATGTTCAGAAAACTCCTACAAACCAAATGCTACCAGATCCACGTAAGGCGTTAACTAAAAAGACTATTACTGTGGTGCGAAGTTAGGTGATATAGCAACCGCTCACAGCGCCACCTGCCACTACAATAAGAAAAGGACCAAGGAAAGGCGTTCAGATCTAAGCAACGAGAATAATAATCAACAAGGGGTAAATAAAACGACCAGTTGCATTACATTTCTTTATCGATATAGAAGTGGAATCAATTATTTTTTTTATTTTTTGTGTCTGTCTGTCAGTCCCTTTGAACACGCATCACGCTGAAACTACTGAACGGATTTCGCTGAAATTTGGTATGGCTATAGCTAATTTTTCAGAATAACATTTAGGGTACTTTATGTTTTCTAAAACAGCCAAGTGCGGGTGGCACGTAGCAATAAGAATGTAATTTTTTGCAAGATTTTATTGTTTGTATATTATTTATGCTCATCCTGTCCAAGGGAAGATGCACTGCCGCCTTAGACGATGGGCAGATGAGCCGGCGGATCCATACATCCTTTTCCCGTATCTTTTTCCCTTTCGCTTCCTTCTTACCCATAAACAGTGTTATGACGTAAAACTAATTAACCCGTGCGAAGCTGGGGCGGGTCGACTAGTACTTAAATAAAGTTATCGTACTAAGCATATAAAATTACACAGTGCAGTTTTTTTTTATATTCATCAGCCCAGGTAGCATCAGGGCCCTAATTCTGTATGAAAATTCAGATTCCACACGATACGAATCCACGTCGTTATCGTGTCTTGTTCAAATCGTGTCACAGCATTAGAAATACCTTCTCTTTACATTATGTTATTTTTAATTTGAATAAATATTGATATATTAAGTGGTGGTAACTTTTGACGTGTTGATGTTTCGGAACGTGTCTCAGTGGAACATTATGATTTTTGACAGTTCAAATCGCGTCATTTCCAAATTCATTTCGCGCGGTTTTGTTTCCATTTCATAGAGAATAGATTTTTGCAGATTTCTTATATAAGACAAGGAATTCGCGTGGTTTCGAAGTAAGGAATCGTAAAGTGGTCATACAGAATTAGGGTCCAGGTGTCCTATATAGGCATTTGTTGCCTTCAGGCACAAGCCTTCCGGACCCTAATTCTGTATGACCACTTTACGATTCCTTGCTTCGAAACCACGCGAATTCCTCGTCTTACATAAGAAATCTGCAAAAATCTATTCTCTTTGAAATGAGAACGAAACCGCGCGAAATGAATGTGGAATTAACTGGGATTGACACGATTTGAACTGTCGAAAATCATATGTTCCATTCAGGCGCGTTCCGAAACATCAACTCGTCCGAAGTTACCACCACTTATGTCAATATTAATTATTAAAAATAAAACTAATTTTAATGTAAAGTGAAGGTATTTCTAAAGGTTTACTATAAATTTTTAATAATTACCCATGGCTTTGTTATATCACAACATAAATATAAGCCATTACTTTATTTTAAATTTTTACTGGTTTTGGGATGAGAAATCCTTTAGTTCTAATTCGGAACGCACCCGAGGGATAAAAACCTGTCATAGATAATTTGTCTTGGATTATACAGAATACAAAAATTGTCGATTTCTTGCTGTGACACGATTTGAACAAGACCCGATAACGACGTGGTTTCTGTATCGTGTGGAATCAGTGTTTTCATACAGAATTATGGCCCTGGTCTCTTGCCGTCGGACCTACTAAGCCCCGGCGGTTCTAGCACACAGGGCTTGTATCGAATGGCTTTCGAATTTTGGTTCCTTCCTAAAAATGAAATGTTTTCCTTAACTACATAATTATCAAATAATTCCTTAATTCCAGAAAGCGCGTCTGGAACGCATAGCTCTCGGCAAGCAACGGTCGGAGTACGCGTATGACGTATTCAACGGGATGCGCGTGCTGCTGACGTCACGCGCCGCGCAGGGTGAAGCCGCGCGGCGACTGCTAGCTTTGTGTGGGGCTACGGTTATACGAGACAGAGGTTAGTATTTAGTTAGGCAGTAATAGTACATTACTGCAGCGGCCAGCAACAGAGGCATTGATGGACGAACGTGTAAATGTGGGCACACGCATACGTAAGTCCATCAATGCCTAGTTGTGGCCAAGGCTTGTATAGTACTTTTCTCAAATAATGAGCGGAAATTAATACTAAGAATTTTTTAGTTGAAAATAATTTTTCCCACCATAAAGTGTTACTTTTTTCCAATAAACAGCTTTATATTTACAAGTCAGTTCGAAATTTAAATAAAGCCTTTGATAAGTTACCTCCTTGGTTGCCATGTTTCGGAGTAAAAGCTAGTTGCATTTTTAAATTACACGAGAGATATGAGTTTACTATGTAATTTATTTGGCCGCTAAACCACGACAGATATGGATTTTCATACAACTTTTGCCGGCCGCTGCTCGCCAGTACAGCGATTTCGATTTATCGAAGAAGGTTGTCAAAATATGTTCAAATTTCCAAGCATGTTTGAGAAAATAAGTATACGGCCCTCCTCACGGGAAGAGGTCTCTCAGCCTATGGAAAGATAATAATAATTATGATAGGACTAGAGATGGGTGGAGTGTCGATAAAATAATGGTAGTACTATATCGATACTACAGTATCGATATAGTTATCGACACTACCATTATAACCACAGGCACCCCGCAACAAGTACTAGCTGTGTGGAGTTATGATAATATGAGACAGAAGCTAAGATAGTAGGAGATATAAGTAGCTAAATTAGTCTAGCTATATTTAGACTAATAGCTAGTATTGGCTTAATGTCGATAGCTATATCGATAGTGTAGCAGACTCCATCAATAATGCAACTATAGAAGTGAAATATGGAGGCAACATATCCACTATTAAACCAGGGCACTGATTTAAGGAGGCAGTTTTAAATAGCAGTTTTGGTAAGTTTGAACTTATAAATGGCACGTTTAATAACTAGTTCAGCAGTAAAGTAAATAAAAATGAGTAATAAAAAATAATGAAATGGATCAGTGAATATATATATAATTGAGCAGGAAAATAATTATATGGGCGGTAAAAATTATTGAACGAGCGGTTAATAATAATAAAAAAAAACCTAACCTAACTTGATAAAATAACCGACTAATTGATTTTTTATTACTGTCCATGTTTTACTGTCGCAATAATTAATCAACCGCCATTAAATTAAATAACTGCTCAATATGTTTTAAACTGATCATAATAACATCTCGAATATTTAAATAACAGCTCAAAAAATTAGTTCCCTTAAACCAGTTAAAACTTTACGCTTTAATAAAATATATTACACGCCCATTGGTTTAAGTTAAATTTATTTATCTTAGTATATTTTACCACCAGACAACGATGCAGTTCAAGATGGCGGACTGACACAAAATGGCGGGCTGACGCAAAACGGCGCTACCCAAAACAGGACAATGCAAAACCACTTAAACAGTGAATATGACATAAAAATCGGTATCAACGATGGTGAAATCAGTTCTAAATGGGTGTTTGACAGTGTTGCAGCCGGTAGAATGAGAACTACAAGACGGTATATCATAAATAATCTATCACAAAGTGAATTGGTTTCTCAAATGCAAAAATTTCAATGTTGAATGTTGAGGTGACGGGTAAAGCCAGATAAGCAGGTCCAAATTCTTTCAAAGAAACATCAACCTTAACGAACCTCATCTTAGATATCACTTCAGTCTGCACTTCAGCGCGGCGCTTACGACAAAGGCAACGCACAAAATAACTGACTTTAGCGGTTTTTAATTAATAGTAATTTTCATAATTCATAATTCATTTATTCATTGCGTAAATGGGTACAATAATACAGGTGTCAATTTTATAATATTAAGAGCGCCATATACTGCCTTCCAGCATGCAATAATAATGTAACTACTTAATTAACAATGTCAATAAATAGTCAATACATTAAAATGGTTACATAGGTACATGTCAATTGAATAGTCATATTAAAAAGGTATACCAGTAAAACAATAAATTTCAATAAAACACAGAATGAAAAACGATAAATAACAATAATTAATAAAATGTCAGTTCAAAATAATTCATTAGAAAATGCATAAGTCAATATTTATCCGCCAAAAACTCATTAACATTGTAGTAAACCTTATCCAATAGAAAACATTTGACTGTAAATTTAAGAATGTGATTTGCTTCAATTTCAAGAACTGTTTTTGGCAAGTGTATATATACTCTGGGAGCCATACACATAACACTGTTATTAAATAATGCGGTCCTATTCATTGGGAACATAAGTTTATAGTTGTGGCGTTTACTTTTAAGGTTATTAAATAAATTCAAGTTATTACGCACAAATGTAACTAATTCGTAAATATACAGAGATGGTAAAGTCAAAATCTTTAGTTGCTTAAAATGAGGTTTACAGCTTTCGATGGGTTTTAATTTACAAATGGCTTTTACACATTTTTTTCATAGCTATTACGACATCTGATTGTTTTTTTGGGAATACACTAATTTATTTTTTGTAAAAATATATTCGGTAGAACATGGGAACATTCAAAAACTTTAAAAGCGTATTACTCTGTGATTTCTTTACCGATATTACTAACTTTTTTTAATTTTTAAGTCAAAAAGTGCTACTGTACAATCCTCATCAGCTATGATAAGTTACTGAATTCCATAGGTACTTGTCAATTTGCGTTTTAGACGGTTACCGTCGTATTTAATTTATTTATTTATTTATTTAACCATCAAAAATACAGCTTATGTTCGGTAAAATATGCTTTAACCTAGACAAATCTAACCTTAGAATATTTACACTGAATTTAACCATGGAACAAGGAGGAGAGGAATGACAAAACACCAAGAAAACAGCGTAGATCAAAAATATGCCTAAAACTAGATGGCACTGCAAAATGAACGGGCTATACGAGTAGCTACGGCGGGCTAGGTTTAAAACGATTTTTTGACATATTTCTGGTATGCGCTCAACTTATATCCGCTCATTTTGCAACGCCATCTAGTTTTAGGCATATTTTTGATCTACGCTGTTTTCTTGGTGTATTGGTATTCCTCTCCTCCTTGTTCCATGATCTAACCTAGATTATAGGTTAGGACGTAAAATGGTTTATAACAACAATCCAAAAATGTATTGAGACTTGAAGATAATTTTTTTATATATTATATAATTTTCCTACCCCAAACAGATGATAGTTGCTATCGTAAGTTATTTTGTTGGTGTTGTCAATAAATTAAGTTATAAGTTAGTACTTATTGTTAAATTATGTGTTTTTAAATTTATTTATGTTTTAATTATGGGTGGTAAGTTTTTTTATGTAACTATCGTAAATATTAAAGCATATTATAAAGTTATCGTTGTGTGAAATCAACCTGGACACTAATTATGTATGACCACTTTACGATTCCTTGCTTCGAAACCACGAGAATTCCTTGTCTTACATAAGAAATCTGCAAAAATCTATTCTCTATGAAATGAGAACGAAACCGCGCGAAATGCGTGTGTAATTAACTGGCATTGCCGCGATTTGAACTGTCAAAACTCATATGTACCACCGAGGTGCGTTCCGAAACATCACCTCGTCCGAAGTTATCACCACTTATGTCAATATTAATTATTCAAAATAAAACTAAAGTGAAGGTATTTGTAAAGGTTTTCTATCAATTTTTAATAATTACCCCTGGCTTTTTTATATCACAACATAAATACCATTAGCCAATACTTTACAATAAGCCATTACTTTATTTTAAATTTTACTGGTTTTGGGATGAGAAATCCTTTAGTTCTAATTCGGAACGCACCCGAGGGATAAAAACCTGTCATAGATAATTTGTCTTGGATTATACAGAATACAAAAATTGACAATTTCGTGCTGTGACACGATTTGAACAAGACACGATACGACGGGGTTTCTGTATCGTGTGGAATCTGTGTTTTCATACAGAATTATGATGGCCCTGTCGTTGGTTATTTTTTTTTAATGTATAATGTGTTCTTATTACTCGCAACCGTTAGTACTTTTAACTATTATTTTGTTATTAAATTAAAAATAAAATAAAATTCTTTTAATGGTAGACTGGGTCATTTTTTAAGGTCGATGTAAGTCGGAATCTCGTACCTTTTTAGGTACGAGATTCCGACTAAAACAGACATTTCTATTGCTGTTTTTCTGCATCAAAGATTATAAAGCCCGTTGATAGCTCGTGAACATAATTTCTCGTACAAACACGACTCGCCTGCGCAGGCAGGGGGCGAGGTAACAAAACGAGACAAAGCTATACGAAATTACAGAGAACAGAGCAGGGTGGAACAAAAGACATCAACGGGTTCCCGTGATTTATTAGAAATTCATAGTATTTATTAGAAATTAGTGGTTGAAATACACCACTAATTTTCGCATGAGGGGAAGTTGTACTGGATTTATAGTCGATGCACTACACCGTCTACATAAAGGTGGAAGTGAGAAAACAATATACTCTAATTTTTGTTCCAATCGATTTTTTGATTGTGCGAGAGAGATGAGAAAAGAGGATTGAAAATTGTGCGCTTTATACTTATATTTACCTACTAATCTAATAATAGAATCTAGTTATTCAGATAAACGTATCGCCTCACTGAATATCTTTTTTTAAATAATGTTAAGCTACAAGTTTTAATTTTAAGTATTTTGTGCTCGCATTCGGTTTAAGTAAGAAATCATTTATTTTTATATTATACAGAAATATTTATCCGTGTTCCCTGGTACTGGTACTGGTACTGGTACTGGTACTGATCTGTACATAAATGCATGAAACTAACTGAACGTTGTTTTATTTGGTACAAGCATGTAGAATATGTATGTAGAAAGACTGGGCTATCAGAGCTTTAGATCGTGAGGAGTGGAAGGAGGGTAGGCCTTTGCCCTGCAGTGGGACAAACCAGGCTAAAAAAAAAAAATGTAGAATATACTAAAGAAAGAAAAAAAAGAAAAAGATATTTATTTGTTCTGTTTTAGGTAACAACTTGTGAGTCACTAGCTCTCACGGTAGGACTACCGGATACTGATATAATACAATACGCCTAGTACGTATATACCTAATAGTAGTATATTATCTATTCTGTGCCCCCAGTCCTACATAGTACAAAACATTACTCGGCCATGTTTTTTTCTGATCACGTAATCACAGAGCACGAAAAAAAATACGCTTAGCCCTCTCATATTTTTAATGCTCTGTGCACGTAATGTAATCGTGATCATGAATCTCCATACTTTAACAAATATTGAGATTCATGATCTGTGTTTATGATCGTAATATTGTTTCACAAGTTATGATGAATATAAAAAAATTACATAGGCATATAGCCTATGTTTACACCTATGTACTTAAGGTGGAACGTTTCACTAGCGCGGCAAATTCAACTTTTCTTGCGTTCTTTTGCCAATAATAGCTTAATTACTCAACGTGATTACATGAAAACTAATTTTGGCAAATCAATAGAATGTATCAATAAATTACAATTAAAAGTATCACCTAGATATCATTGGTTTAACGAGAAATGGCAATAGACTGCAAAACTAAGACGAAAATTGTTTATTGCCATTTGTCGCTAAACCAATGATATCTAGGAGATACTTTTAATCGTAATTTGTTGATACATTCTGTTTATTTACGTAGGGTTAGGTCGTAAAACTAATTAAACCATGCGAAGCCGGGGTGGGTCAGCTAGTAAGTAATAAAAATTGGATAACAGTGAAATAGCTACCCAGTGTTTTCTCTTGTTTATCTTTTCCCATTTCAAACTTGATACGAGACAAAAAAACTTCACTGGCCGGATAGCTCTGTTGGTAGTAATCCTGCCTTTTAAACTATAGGTTGCGGGATCGATTCCTACCGAGGACAAACATTTGTGTGATGAACATAGGTGTTTGTTCTGTGCCTGGGTGTTATATTGTGTTCTATGTACGTATTTACAAACAAAAAGTATCTCAGTATTCGGTCAGTTATCTGGATCCTATCATCCTATAGTACTAGTTAGTTTGGGGCTAGATGGCGCTGTGTGATACATCCACACATAATTTTATTATTTATCAAACTTATTTTTGATGTGTAGATATGTCTACCTAGGACAGACTGTCCACAGGTAGGTCCAACTTCGACAAAGAGGTCGCAAGAATCCAACTCGGTTGGGCAGCGTTCGGGAAGCTTCGAACCATCTTTTAGTCCAAAATACCGCAGAGCCTGAAAACTAAGGTTTTCAGGCTCTGCATAACTGACATAACTGATAGAATACCCCAGGCTCTGCATTAATAACATAACTGATAGAATACCCCAGAGCCTGAAAACTAAGGTTTTCAGGCTCTGGGGTATTCTATCAGTTATGTTCCTACTAGCAGCGCCCCGCGGTTCCACCTGCGTTCCTACATGAATCGTTCCCGTTTTCGGGATAAAAAGTAGCCTATGTTTTAATCCAGGGTCTAAGCTACCTCTATACCAAATTTCATCCAAATCCGTCCAGCTGTTACAGCGTGAAAGAGTAACAAACATACGCACAAACTTTCGCCTTTATAATATTAGTGCAAGTGCAATAGTGTAATGTAATGTAATAATGTAAAGTGTAATGTAATAGTACAAGCTTTGCTTAGTTTGGGGCCAGATGGCGCTGTGTGAAATGTCCACAAATATTTATTTACTTATTTAAAATAACTATTTTTCCTCATAACATTTGTTTACTAATAAGTCGGTTAGGTAGTTAATAAATAAGTGGGATGCGATCCGATAGGCCCTATAAAGTAAAAATTGATAAATAGTATCGAATATTTCTTCACTGGTCCATGAACAAAATGGCATCGGTTATAATTATTACGCAACGTTACAACAAATTATCATTATCATAAGCTATAAATAAGCGGAACAATCCACCCATTCATTGGATTCCTGAGAGTTCTAAATAAAACTACAAACGTTTAGGCACGAGAATAATTCCTTTCCAGTTTTTGGTACCGGTAGAGACATTTTAACCTACTACCATCTTACTACCCCGCGGGTGGTAGTAGGTTAAAATGTCTCTCAAGGAACCCTCGACGATTAGAATGTGGTTCAAGTTCAAACTTATTGGCGGATGTGAAGTGCGCTGCAAGCCCCCGCACGCTGCGCTCACCGCTTACCTCTGCCCGTGCGCATCTAATTTTTGTTACAGCGCAGCGCGCTGCGTTTCGCGCCGATTTCACAGTGGCCATTGAGTTTGAATAGCACTCTAACTCGCATTTGGCATGGTATTTTCTTTCTAGCCCGTGTGACTTTTAAACTGACCCAGGTTCAAATCCCGCTTGCTGCCTGCACCAATGACTTTTCAAATCATCATCATCATCAACAGCCTGAAGACGTCCACTGCTGAACATAGGCCACCCCCAGAGAGCGCCACCTTGAGCGGCTGCACGCCTCCCTGCGGCTTTCACTAGATCGTCGGTCCACCGAGTGGGGGGCCGGCCTTTGCTGCGTCTTCCAGTTCGTGGTCGCCACTCGAGAACCTTTCTTCCCCATCGGTTGTCAGTTCTATGAGCGATGTGGCCTGCCCATTGCCATTTGAACTTAGAGCTATCGGTCACTGTAGTTCTCCTGCGGATCTCCTCATTCCGGAGTTTATCTAGCAAGGAAACACCGAGCATAGCTCTCTCCATAGCTCGTTGCGTGTCTTGAGCTTACTAATGAGGCCAACAGTAAGAGACCATGTCTCAGTTCCAGTCATCACTGGCAACACACATTGATTGAAAACCTTCGTTTTCAGGCTCCGCCATGACTACTCGGGCGATACTTACTTGGTCGTCTTGCGTAGCAGTCATTCCGATACGAATATAGGCATATTTGTCATAGGAAGCAGAAATGTAGAAGAGTTCATTCATGTGTTGTGAAGTCGGTGCGAAACGCTGCCCAGTAGCAAAAATTATGTGCGCGGAGCAGCGCAGCGTGGGTTTGTCGCACTTCACAGGGGCGCCATAAGTTTGTTTCACACTCTTCAGTCTTCTACTAGGTTGAATGGAAGTCAAAGTAACACGTCACGTCTCTGACGCGTACCTAATACCTATATTTATTCTTCGCCTCATCGCACAGACCTAGGAAATGGTATATTCTATTTATGAATCTGTAAGAAAATCAATTCAATGCGACATCAAGAAAAAACTGTAAAAGCATTATGTAAATAGGGCGAAATCTGTGCCAATACCTAGCTGGTCTACTTTATATTATGGTGGTGCAAAATAAAAATAATTATACAGGGTGTTAGGAACGTCGATGCAAGTGCAAGTGGTAGGTCACCTTATGCATCTATCTAGGCTAGATTACCTTAGTCCAATGTCGTCGAATTCCTAGTTATCATAATATCCACGATTTTTGAAAATTTATCAAAATCATGTGCTTATTCGTTCAGTGTTCAAACAGACAGTTACTAGTACCTAAACATTTATTTGAGTCCTAGCTTAATGTGTATTCATCAATAAATACCAATACAATCATCTGTATCCACATAACTGACTAAATGGGAGGTGTTTCATAATTAAACATTCATCAAAAATAAAAATTGTTTTTAAAATAAATGACCTGAGGGTATCTAGCCTAGCCTCCCCCCCCTCACGGCTTTGCATCGGCCTTCCCGACACTCTATATACTTGTAGATAAACAGTTGTTTAAGCCTTTAACATAGGCCAAACGCGTCTTTTTAACTAATCATACTGAAGAACCTATGAATTCTACAGACATGAAAAAAATATCACCAATAAGATCATTCTGCACCTGTACTTATCAATTGAACAAAATATTCGATTACTAGGTACATTATGAATAAAAAAAATACTTTTAGAACGCCTTTCCAGTCACACAGTGTACAATGCCGCGTAAAGGAAGATTGCGTCATTAAATATTTTTACACCCTCGGATAGGAAATTTAAAAATATACAAGCTCAATTGATCATTTTATTTTTAGAGCCAAAATTAAGTCTGTTTAGTAATATTTTGCGTTATTTTGCGGCGAGCCAAGGGCGAGGCCCTTGGCGGCGCGTGAGTTAGTCTGCCCCGGCATGTGCCAACGGGTGGACGCGCTGCTGTTTTATATAAAATATTTTAAATGTTTTTCTTATTTGTAAGAAAATTATCAATTAAACAGCCAATAAATAGGTATCGACTATACGAAAAAGTCAGTTTTAGAGCCATTTGATTAGTTCTTAGTGACTTTAATGTCAGTAAAAGTATTTGGAACAATAATAGATCGTATACACAGAAGGTCAGTATAGGTATTTTAAACTCTTTTGGCAGGGTAGGGTTCCAGTCGAACTAAATTAGCGTTAGGCCTCCCATACACGTTACATTTTATTGATCAATCTTTGGGATTGATCAATTTTATTGATCGTTTAGGGTTAGTATTGGTCAATGTTTTTCGGTTTACAGTATGGAGAAAACATTGACTTAAGTGGTCTCGTCAATTTTATTGATCAATAAAATTGAACGTGTTCCCATCACCAGTTATCAGCTTCTTCAAAAATGGTTCGGTTTCATTACGTCGTAATAAATAATCACAGATGAGTACACGGTTCATTAGGTTTCTTTCAGTGAGCTCGTGAGAGACCCAAATATCGAGCTTTTTTGTGTACCCAGTTTTTTTCAAATGCTACGCAATGCTGTTCTTCAGCTACGTCGTAACTACTGATATGCCGCTCTTGCTCCACTTTTTTTTAAAAATGGCATCCATTTTATCCGTAATAGGGCGACCAGAGCGAGGTGCATCTTTGACATCAAAATGTCCGGATTGAAAACGCTTAAACCAAATTTGTGCTACTCTCACAGACACTGCACTAGGTCCATAAACATCGCAATTTTTTTTCGCGGCTTGCGTTTCATTTTTACCTTTTTTGTCATAGAATTAAAAAAAAACAGGAGTGAGTTTTGATTGACATCGAACTGACGTACAGCAATGGCGGACACCACAGAATTCCCACTAGTATAATTTTACAGCGCGTGCCCGCCTAGTTGTTTCTTGCTCCCACACAAGGTGCTGCCTGAATAAGAACGTCTCCCAAAATTTTGGGTAAATAATGGGTGATTGCGTTAGCTCTATCTATAGAGTAATTTACTTTGATACCTAAAAATTATGTTTTACCAGTGTTCATTGTTTCAAATTTATTGTAAAAACTAAAATGCAAGGTCAGGTGGGGTAAGTGAAACGAAGGAGTACCTAAGTGAAACCCTATCGTAATCAATAAATCACGCAGTTTAGCTCTATGCTATGTGGCGAAATGGTTTCAATGCTCTAACACACGCGTCACACAATCTTTCTGCTAGGTCATATAATAAAAAGAAATCTCTAAGTTTACAAAACACAACTCGGTTGATGCCATGAAGCAATTTAATAGTGTTTATGTACATTTTTACACAAAAAAATGCATGAAAGGGCGCGTAATGTGCGGTTAGTATTTGCAGTCACAGACGACACAGGTAATAAAATCAATCAAATACCTACTACATTACAAATGTCATTGTAAATGTCCGATGGGCGAAAATCGCGTATTTCACATCAACAGCTGGAAGACGTCTAGTGCTGAACACAGGCGTGCCCATAAAACGCCATTTTAGACGCTGATTATAGAGAGGTTAGAGGTTTGCCATAATCACCTCGCTTGGCAAATGGCTTGTCATCGCAGAAGATTATAATGTTCCAAAGAGAGTGCTACTGCCCATTCTCTGGATAGCCCCTTAGTCTGCTCTTAACGGCACCCACAGAAAGAGATGGAGATTCTGCGCTTATAAAGTGCTATAAAGATACTATGCAGCTATTATTATATAAGTAGGATAATTATTGCGGATAACAGATAATAAAAACAAAACTGTCAATATAGTCACCTACAAAATAATCAAACCCCAATGTCAACCTACCGTCAGAATATTGAATCGGAACGTTTCTGTCAAAATCGTAAACCATTTTTAAAGTGATGTTTCATTCATGCAAATTGTATTTTCAGAAATTATTTTCTTGAAAAGTATTTATTGCCGTCATTTGCCATTTCAGATTAAGGCTTTCTATGTGTAAAAAATTAGCGTCCTAGCAGAATTCACAAAGTGGACAGATGTGCAAGTATGTTTCACTTACCCCCTCTGACCCTAAATATAAAATGATATATTTTACTTTATTTATTTATTTAAGCACAAAACAAATTACAATCGAAAAAATAAGTGAAATCAAGCAAATAATTAGCTACTATACCTACAATAAGATTTATTCCGACTTATAAACTATTTGCAAATCAACATGGTACCTAGCTGGTTTTATGGGAAATTAAAAAGCATAAACTGGCAGTACCTTGACAATGAAATTTTTTGGTTATGTTTGGTTATTTTATTCATGAATTAATCATTTAGCTGTTTTTCTGTTAAGCTGAGGACCTGTTATTACATGAAATGTAACGTATTTATATTTTTCACAATAAACTCTTCTAAAAGGGAAAATAGACAAAATAATGTCTACTTACTTGTGAAATATTATTCCTTCATGTTTACGCCTCAGTACGACTTCTGCTGCATAAAATGCTGCATTCACCTACTGCACACACATTATTTCTCAAATATTTATTGCGTTAATCACTATTTCAATTGGATTATTTCACAAGAAACCACAACAGAGTAGTCAATATTTAATAACTTATGTCATTTTATTTTTCATCCCTCAGGGTTAGTCCTATTTGAATTTGTAAAAAACTATTACGACATAAATATATATATACTTTTACACGCTATTAATGCTATATTTGCTCTGTTTCAGTATGAAAATGGAACCCGTATAGGATTATTTTGTTGTGTATCTGTCTGTCCATATTAGATTCAACTTATAGGATACCTACCTACTTTACGATGACCTAGAGCTGGTGTGCATTATTTATCGTACAGGCTTAGAGTCAGATGTTGCCAAAAGATTACTAAATTTTTAATCCTAGCGGTAATTTCATGGTGTACGATAGTACGGTGAGCTTCGGCAGTGCAGCCCTTGTAGTTACAGTTATACCTGCGCGATGTAATCCATACACTACGATAAAACATCGTCAGCAACGAAGTTGACGCCACTCCATATTATCCTTTATGCTATAGGGAAGAGGAAGGGAGAGCGAAAAAGATAGGGGAAAAGGATAAATGTATGATGGTAAACAGAGGCGCACCTGCCTCCATTCAGGCTTTTCCTCTCCCATTTCTTTCTTCCTTTGGACAGGGCTAGGGCGTAAAACTAACTAACCGGGTCGGGTCTGCTAGTCAGTCAATAAAACTGTTTATTTCGCACAAAGAATTATAGCCAGGCTTTTGCTGAAAATGTTTTATGAACACATCACTCGTATTTTTCTACTTTAATTTTGAAATGAAACTTGCATCTTCCATTATGTATATTTGTTATTTATTATACAAACTTCCAATACTAGTAAGTGTCATATGTCTTGACGCCACTGCTGCTCAACGGGAATTAACTGCTTTTTCGACATTTTCGTAATGGCTGGACTCCCCAGCATACTCAATTTTCTTCGAGCGGAACCATCCATGATTGGCTGATGGTACCAACACTACCAACCTATCAAGTATCAACCAATCATGGCCCTTCTGACAGTTTGCCAACCAAAAAAGTCAAAAACACGTCTTAATTTGTAAAAGTAAGTATCTATTAATACATTTCATGACACTACTTTTTCTACGTTATAGAAAACCTGCCCAAATATGCACGATTAGTAGGTCCATTACAGGTAAAATATTTATTAACCTGAAAAAGACCAACACATGCATAATATGCATAATGGAAATATGCATTTGCATATAGTCAGTTCTCTAATTATGATCAATATAGGTGAATAACTTGTATTCGAACACAATTTCGTCATTCTCCCATACTTCCGGGTAATTTGCAAGTTTGATTGTTGGCAACACTAAGCTGGTTTTGTGTATTGATTGCATCTCAATAATTTTATCGAAAAAGCAAAAAATTAGTGGAATAATAACAAGCTTACTTGTGAAAAGTGATCCCTTGAGTTTTTTTTTATCAAACTACTATGATTCCGACAACTTTTCGCAACGCAAGACAGCATTTTATAATTTTTTTTCTAAGCGTCTTGGGCGACGTCCGTAGCAGTAATGGCAGGCGATAGACTTCCTATGATGTGAGTGTGTGCGTGTCCGCTTGTACTTATTAGCGTTCCGACTTCCTAAGGGTACCTCGGTTCGGGATCAATTGGGACTCCATCCTTCTTTTTTTATTAGGTCCATGTTTTTTGTAGTAAAATTTTAAAATGTATGGAGTTTCTTCATTAGATTCACTCATCTTCACAGTACGAAAAACAAATAAAAATCACACATTTTCCTAATTTGAATATGGAAATATTTTCTTTAAAATTTAAACTTTTAATGATAAAACCAGCCAGATACAAATAGTACAGCCAAAGAAATTTTATTACAAGTTCATACTTACTATAATGCGAAAAGACTTTTTCCCCAACCTAATAATATGAGTTAAAGTCACAAAAGTTTAAAAAGTGTTACGATTGATTGTATTTTGTAAAATATATTTTAAATCTTGCTTAATTTTATTTAATGCAAGCCTCCAAAATAATATTTTTTTATGTATACTTAGATACTTTTTTTGATTGTAAATACATACACAGAATACAATACAACACCCAGCACCAGAACAAACATCTATGTTCATCACACAAATGTTTGTCCCAGGTGGGAATTGAACCCACAACCTATAGTTCAGAAGGCAGAGCCATTACCAACTGAGCTATCAAGGCCATCAAAATGGAGCCCTCAAAAAAAATTTCTATACATTATCTTCAATGTACAGATTTGGACCTGTTACAGTTTTATTATAAGTAATATAGATAGATATATTATATAAGTAATAAACCGGGCACCATAATATTATTATAATAGGTAGATATATTTTTCACGGAGTTTCATCTGGAATTGTTTATCTTTGACAAACTCTAGCTCATTGTCAAACCTGCGAGTGTGGCGCCCCAGGTGGCTCTTATTAATAACTTTGTGTCCAACGCTCAAGGTCATTGGCGTATGTTAAGCTCTTAAGAGCTCTTAAGAGCTCTTAAGAGCCGCCACCGCCGCCGCGTCTGACTCTAAGCCTATACGATAAATAATGCACACCAGCTCTAGGTCATCGTAAAGTAGGTAGGTACCCTATAAGTTGCATCTAATATGGACAAACAGATACACAACAAACTAATCCTATATGGGTTCCATTTTCATACTGAAACGGAGCAAATATAGCATTAATAGCGTATAAAAGGATATATATATTTATGTCGTATTTGTTTTTTACAAATTCAGATAGGACTAACCCTGAGGGATGAAAAATAAAATGACATAAGTTATTAAATTTTGACTACCCTGTTACAAGATCGCGTAGCTTTTTGGTCATACAAAAAGTCACACCAACGTCAGATCTTTTTTTTGTCGGTTTCGGGTAATTTTCTTACATGGCAATTCTTTAATCCGTCACACATGTTTAGGTGTCCGCCATTGCTGTACGTCAGTTCGATGTCAATCAAAACTCATTCCTGTTTTTTTTAATTCTATGACAAAAACGGAAAAAATGCAAAACAAGCCGCGAAAAAAAATTGCGATGTTTATGGACCTAGTGCAGTGTCTGTGAGAGTAGCACAAATTTGATTTAAGCGTTTTCAATCCGGAAATTTTGATGTCAAAGATGCACCTCGCTCTGGTCGCCCTATTACGGATAAAATGGATGCCATTTTTTTAAAAAAGTGGAGCAAGATCGGCATATCAGTAGTTACGACGTAGCTGAAGAACTGGGAATTGACCACAAAACAGTTTTGGCGCATTTGAAAAAAAATGGGTTGGTACACAAAAAAGCTCGATATTTGGGTCCCTCACGAGCTCACTGAAGGAAACCTAATGAACCGTGTACTCATCTGTGATTATTTATTACGACGTAATGAAGCCGAACCATTTTTGAAGAAGCTGATAACTGGTGATGGTAACACGTTCAATTTTATAGATCAATAAAATTGACGAGACCACTTAAGTCAATGTTTTCTCCATACTGTAAACCGAAGAACATTGACCAATACTAACCCTAAACGATCAATAAAATTGATCAATCACAAAGATTGACAATAAAATGTAACGTGTATGGTGCCTAACGCTAATTTAGTTCGACTGGAACCCTACCCTGCCAAAAGAGTTTAAAATACCTATACTGACCTTCTGTGCTAACGATCTATTATTGTTCCAAATACTTTTACTGACATTAAAGTCACTAAGAACTAATCAAATGGCTCTAAAACCGACTTTTTCGTATAGTCAATACCTATTTATTGGCTGTTTAATTGATAATTTTCATACAAATAAGAAAAACATGTAAAATATTTTATAAAAAACAGCAGCGCGTCCACCCGTTGGCACATGCCGGGGCAGACTAATTCACGCTCCGCCAAGGGCCTCGCCCTTGGCTCGCCGCAAAATAACGCAAAATATTACTAAACAGACTTAATTTTGGCTCTAAAAATACAATGTTCAATTGAGCTTGTATATTTTTAAATTTCCTATCCGAGGGTGTAAAAATATTTAATGACGCAATCTTCCTTTACGCGGCATTGTACACTGTGTGACTGGAAAGGCGTTCTAAAAGTATTTTTTTATTCATAATGTACCTAGTAATCGAATATTTTGTTCAATTGATAAGTACAGGTGCAGAATGATCTTATTGGTGATATTTTTTTCATGTCTGTAGAGTTCATAGGTTCTTCAGTATGATTAGTTAAAAAGACGCGTTTGGCCTATGTTAAAGGCTTAAGTAAAACCAACATTTCTAACGGACTTTTATTAATAAAAGCTTGCCGTACAATAATAAAGCTCATTCACACACACACACACACACATCTGTAGGGTAGGTATGGGGGAGACGGACCTTGACACGGAGGCGCTAGACCGTGCAGTGTTGTTTCACTTTTAACTATTGCACGAATCGCAATTAAAACACTTCATCTTATAATGAACAAAGCTTTGTTTACACTTTTTACACGTCGTTTCTATTGAGTAAGTACCTACATATGTGATTAGTTAACGGTAAAAGCAATTAGGTACCTAATTACTATAAAAAAACATTTTTATAGGATCTGTGTAAAAAAATTGTGCGCATGTTAGTTTTAAGAGTACCTGTGTTCCTAAAAGAGAAGTAGGTATGATTGAACTCTGATGAAAGATGATTGGTTTTATTAAACTGGCCTGATAGCTCAGCTGGTTGGTAGTAGCCCTGCCTTCTGATCTGTAGGTTGTGGGTTCGATTCCCACCCGGGACAAACATTTGTGCGAACATCGATGTTTGTTCGAGGTTGTCTGGGTGTTATATGGCGTATTCTAACTATGTATGTATTTACAAACAAAAGTATCTAAGTATTATATCAGTTTTCTGGTTCCCATAATAATAATAATAACGCCCAACGATCACATACATAGATCCTGGACCCTAACTAGGATGCCCTGTATCTAGGGACCCAGGAACTAGAAGGACCATGCTTCCATAACACCCAGACACAGAACAAGTATACATACAACCATAGTACAAGCTATGCTTAGTTTGGGGCTAGATAGCGCTGTGTGAAAATGTCCACACATATTTATTTATTTATAAGTATGTAAACAAAGGCTGAACTCCTAAAGTCGGGGAAGAGAAAGTTGAAGACGAAAGTAGACAGTGAAAATTGAAAGAAGAAAAACTGCACTCGCGATTATTTAACGATTCCGAGTTCTGTTGGAAAAGCGCCGGAGAAAGCTCATTCCAAACTTTGCAGATAGGTAAGTATAAAACTAGAGGTACCTGTATTACTTAGCTACCTACAGCAATAGTTCTCCCGTTCCCCCTGACTCTGACGGTACATGTACCTACATAGGTAAGGCAGAAAAAAATTGTATTACTTAATTTTTCGACTTTAAAGACGGATGATGATTTTACCAGCTGGATCAGTAATAACAAGAGATTTTAATTCTCAAGAAAGTATGATGGTACAAAAACATTTAAACGGTTCACATTCACAGCGCTCAATGGTGTGCATGCGCACCCCACCTTTATAACTTCATTGAAAGCGTAGTTCGCTTCCGAAGGGTTGACATTGAAAGCATCAGGCGTGTCGAAGCTCAACCGACGAACATTCTAGGCACAGGTGTTCCAAACAGGGCTTTTATGTTTCTACATCACAAACGCTGGGTTTTTTTTAGTTTTAATATTATTTCGAACATAGCTACTAACTTGAATATTTAAATCGCTATTTTAGAATGTTTATTAATTAAATTTTAATATAATATTTGTGTAGTGTGTGGCTTTACTAGCGGAGTTTCCCACTTCATTGAGCTCACAGATAATTGCGCTAAAAAGGCTGGTCGTCATTCATAAAATAACACTCTGTGGTAAACGGTGCTGGTATTACATTGATTATGATATGATATATTATTTCTAAGCAATTTTAAAATATGATACTGTTTGCTTTCCCCATCAAAATGAACAAAAAAACGATCAGTAAATGAAAATGTTATTTTTATGTGATTGAATGACGTGACGAGCTAGTCGTTCACCTGATGTTAAGCGACACGGCCGCCCATAACAGTAGCAGTGTCACTCGGAACTTTACAACAACAAAGTTTCGCGTGACACTGCACTGCGCACGTCATCCTGAGACATCACACAGTCAAGTAATCAGACTACTAGACTGAGTGATCAGATCATAAAGTCTCATTTGCCCAGTAATTTCACTAGCTACAATGCCCTTCAAACCGGAACACAGTAGTGCTTGCACACTACTGCTTGGCGGCCGAATAACTGGCAAAGCGGTGGTACCTACCTAGACGAACTTTGCAGAAGTCCTACCACCTAGTAATCAGCATTCAGCATAAAGTAATATTCAGCATAAACAGCCGAGCTTATACTTCAATCCAAACAATACAGGTAGAGCGTCTTGAAGACCCTGCATCTGCGAAACATAAAACATAACAATTTTTTTATCAAACATTTACTTATATCATTCATAACATAAGCTTGAATAAAGAGACAGAATGAACGAATAGGCTATAGTGTCCTTCTATTAAAAGGTAATATTATTTTCATAAAGCAGGTTAAAATTAATGCAATAATTGAAAAAATGAGTAAAATCGCTAAATATATCACGGAGTAATAAGCTTTTAAAGTTTCTGGAGGGGGCATTGCCTGTCCCTTTCTCGCAAAACAGCTTCCCCACAGTTGTTGTTATTTACTATGAAAACGCACGTTAGTGACGTCACATGCCAAGGAGATTGTATATAAAGCTACCACAGCTTGGTAATGAGGTACTATGAAGGAGCAAGATCTGACGTCACTGCAAGTTTGAATTGTCTCTTTCTGTCTGTATTTTAAAATGCTTGTAACTTTGTTATTTTTTGAGATATTTAATTTAGTTTTTACGACTGTTTATTTTTTGAGAAATATTATTAATTTGTGCAATAAAAAAATAGCACGAGACTAGCCTATTGAAATAGGTAGTTTTTCCTATGCTTTTCCTCTTATATTTTACACACAATGAGACGAGTGAGTACTTAGATAACAAAACCAGAATAACAGTTTACACAGAACTCTGGATAGTAAAAAAGAAACCATTTCATAAAAAATTCTATTTAAAATTGTTCTTTTACAATATTTTTGTACCTGCAGGTTTGAGCCGCTCGCAGAAACAAAAGGTTTATGGAGTGCCGAAACCCAAAATATCTTATACCTTGTCCTTGGGTGATTCTGAGAAGTGGTCCCTTGCTCACGGCCGAATGCCGCTTGTGCTTTGTACGATTGTGGATTCACATCCTTGCCATCCTATTTGGAATGCTTTGAGTTTTTTTTCGTTTACCTTCCTCTGTATTGTTGCAGTACACATTATGGCACAAGGTAAAAGTTACCTCGTCGCGTAATGTAGGTATATATAGTGTATTTATTTTGAGCACGCATTGAAGGAAAACACATCGTTCCAGTAAATGCAATTCACCACCAAAATGATCTGTCGTGCTAGCGCAACGCAAATGCAAAAAGTGATTATTGTGAAGTCCAATTTATGTCTAACCAGCGGCTCATTTCTTTCATAATATTGCTAATATTGAAATAATGCTTGGAGTACTTTAATAAATAAATAACGACCAACGATCACATACATATGTCCTGGACCCTAACTAGGATTCCCTGTATCTAGGGACCCAGGAACTACAAGGACCACGCTGCCACAACACACCGACACAGAACAAGTATTTGCGCATTTTTTTTCCTGTGCACAAATACTTGTCCTGTCGAGGGAATCGAACCCGCCGCCTCCGGGTTATGAGCCGACCTGCTCAACCACCACACCACAGAGGCTGTCTAGTGTCTATACCTTAAAAAAATACTTTTTTTAATCCTGCAACACACTTAATTAGCACATTTATTATATTTTTCGCAATAATTATAAAATAATAGGTACTTAAATTCTTAGGAAGTGGTTTTAGTAGTGGATACTTTACGACATTCATATTAAAAAACTGCAACAGGAATCGAGTTTTGAATTAGGTATCCATAGTTTGAACTTTACGTTTATTTTATTCAAATCGATCCGCAAAACACGATGTTAATGAAAGCAGTTTTTTTATTACCTACCTACAATATCAATATCAAAGTAACATTATTCATTAGATGCATTCAAATTAAAAATTCATCGGGTTAAATAATTTGCATAACATGTATGTTTGACTAATTAAAAAAACAAACAAAGTAGAAATAGGTAAGTAGCTATACTACTCTACTAAAATGTATTTTTTTCTTTCTTTGTTTGAGGTGCATGGCGCCGCACGTCTCGTGCATTTGCCAGCATCATGTTCATAGTCTTCGTCTGGTGCTAGCGTATATATTCTTGTGTTGTGGAGACCTATGATGGGAGAAGAGTTGCTTTTATTTAGTGATTTTAAAAACATTGTTAGAAATTCATAGAATCCACACAAAGCGTATGGTTTTTTACTTATAATTCAGACAGCAAAGGAATGAAGCACCGCTTGTCTAATTTATCATAAAAATTAATTCATCATCAACAGCCTGAAGACGTCCACTGCTGAACATAGGTCTCCCCCAGAGCGCGCCACTTTGAGCGGCTGCTCGCCCCTGCATCCATCGGCTCCCCGCGGCTTTCACCAGATCGTCGGTCCACCGAGTGGGCAGCCTATACTGCGTCTTCCGGTTCGTGGTGGAAAAATTCATTGCCTTTTCCAAAATAATAGAATATTAGGCACGGGCCTACATGGGTACTTTAAATAAATAAATAAATAGCGCCCAACGATCACATACATAGATCCTGGACCCTAACTAGAACGCCCTGTATCTAGGGCTCCAGGAACTACGAGGACCATGCTCCCACAACACCCAGACACAGAACAAGTAGTTATTTGCGATTTATCTTCACGTGCACAAATACTTGTCCTGTTGCGGGAATCGAACCCACCGCCTCCGGGTTATGAGCCGACCTGCTCAACCACCACGCCACAGAGGCTGTCAAATTTTGTAGTCTTATATTTATTATTTTAAATAAATACCGAGCGGCCGGTGGCCGAGCGGTATGTGCGCTTCGCAATCTTACGGCACCGGGTTCAATCCTCGGCCGTCCGTGCCTCGGAGAGTACGTTAAGCCGTCGGTCTCGTTTGCCATAAGAACATCTATAGCAATCGTTACGAATGGTTCTCTTACGGGTAGTCAGACGCCTGATAGAATCCGGCACCTGGTTCAACTGTTACTGGTTCCTTATGGGTTGCGAGGTCAGATGGCAGTCGCTCCTATAATTCTGGTAGCTCGCCACTACAGGTTAGATTGGGAGTCGACCACAATAACAAATGGGAAAAGGCAAAGAGGATGATGATGATTTATTATTAAAAAAAAACTGCATCATCAGCTGATTACGTACCTACCCACTGTGCTGTGACACGGCCTTCCTGTCACGATTATGTATTGCCTACACGATTATGCACTCTCTAAGACTTTTTTACAGGATCTGTGTCTCTAAGGCCCGATTTCACCAACGTTTATTCCAAGTATACGGCTATTCCTTACTCTTGGATACAGCTAATTGGCAAATGAAATTACACAAAAAATACGCCATTTTGATTGTATCCAAGGAATAAGTCTTATCCTTCACAAAACTGGTGGTATAAAGGCTATATTCGCGTAACTCGGTTGTTCTCGGAAAGTTATCACTGACCACTCAGTGAATCTGATTACTAGACTGGGTGATGTCTCAGGATGACGTGCACAGTGCAGTATCACGCGAAACTTTATTGTTTTAAAGTTCCGGGTGACACTGCAACTGTTATGGGCGGCCGTGTCACTTATCATCAGGTGAACGACTTGCTCGTCACGTCATTCAATCACATAAAAAAAAAAAGTTAAGCTGGAATAAAATTTACCCTAGTTTGGTGAAATCGGGCCTAAGTAATTGAATAGGCAATACATAGTCGCCCGCTATGGCCAAGTGCGGGTAGATGGATGGCACATCATGCCTGTCCTCGCATTTTATAAACAAGCCGCTTTCCTCATGATTTTCCTTCACCACATTAAAAGGTAAGTAAACTCCGCACAAAGTCCTTGATGCGTGCGTGTGGTCTTTCTATGGAGTTTATTTTCTACACATATATAATGCATATGAGCTATGCTCGGTTTCTCCCTGCGCGATAAGCTCCGGAACGAGGAGATCCGCAGGAGAACTAAAGTGACCGATATAGCTCTTAGAGTTAGTAAGTTGAAGTGGCAATGGGCAGGCCACATCGCTCGTAGAACTGACAACCGATGGGGAAGAAAGGTTCTCGAGTGGCGACCACGAACCGGAAGACGCAGCGTAGGCCGGCCCCCCACTCGGTGGACCGACGACCTGGTGAAAGCCGCGGGGAGCCGATGGATGCAGGAGGCGAGCAGCCGCTCAAGGTGGCGTGCTCTGGGGGAGGCCTATGTTCAGCAGTGGACGTCTTCAGGCTGTTAATGATGATATAATGCATACCTATAAATACATGGAAAATTCTGCTACAACCAGTAAGTTCTTCTAAATGGTAGTTATTCAATTATTATTAAAATATAGGTAGGTAGTTAGGTACCTATATTCATGGAACAAGGAGGAGAGGAATGCCAATACACCAAGAAAACAGCGTAGATCAAAAATATGCCTAAAACTAGATGGCGTTGCAAAATGAGCGGGGTATAAGTTGAGCGCATACTAGAAATATGCCAAAAAACCGTTTTAAACCTAGCCCGACGCGCGCCGTAGCTACCCGTATAGCCCGCTCATTTTGCAGTGCTATCCAGGTTTAAAACGGTTTTTTGGCATATTTTTGATCTACGCTCAACTTATAACCCGCTCATTATTTTTTTTTTTGCAACGCCATCTAGTTTTAGGCATTTTTTTGATCTACGCTGTTTTCTTGGTGTTTGGCATTCCTCTCCTCCTTGTTCCATGCTATATTTTATCTTTGCCATGCAAATGCAAAATCTTGGTGTTTTACAGCTAGGAATGAAAGCATGCTGCCTACATGTACTTCGTATGAGTACGTAGTACGTAGGTAGGTACATGGGTTACATAAAAGTAGGTACAGCCCTACCGATTCAAACGCGCAATGATTCATACATATCCGGAATCCCCATCGTTCATACCGGATATTTTGGAAGCTCTATAATTAACAAACAAAAAATGATTTCAGACTCAGGAAAATTATTTGTGTGTCTGGGTGTTATACCTATTGAATTCTATGTATGTATTTACTAACAAAAAGTATCTAAGTATTCTATCAGTTATCTGGTTCCCATAGTACAAGCTATGCTTAGTTTTGGGGCTAGATGGCGCTGTGTGAAATGTCCACACACACTTTTTTTTTATTAACTAGTTACATTAAAGATTATATATTTTTTTAAATTTGACACATGGCTGCTATAAAAAAAGAACTTTACAAACCATAACTCAAGCCCGACGGATGAGTTAGCATGACATGCTTATTATAATATCTAGGTTGGTTTGTTTGTTTTAATACCGAACTAGGTATGCGAGTACCGCAATTCGTAAGAGCCCAATGACAGCTGTAGCGATTTAAATCATAACGGTTATGTCCACGATTTCTCAACTTGGCCAGTGAATCATCTTTCCGCTTGATTCACGAGGCGACGACGCGACGTACGCTTGCACATTTACATGTTGTGTACGCATTACAGTCAGCAGATAACACTTGCTTAGTTTACATAAAAAGCGTCGCTGACTGCGTTAAACTAAACTAACTAAACGTACCGTTAAAGATAAAGGTTATTTATAGAGTGACCCCAAACAAATTCTTTGAAATTTAATGTTCATTTATTATTAGTGTATTATACTTAGAGTTAATGGCGCCTTATCATTAGTTTTTGATAACGTAGTGAGAATATTGTTATTTTATAATAATTTGTTGTGAAGTCGTGTTCTCAGCTGCAGTGTTGGAAAAGCAACAATTTCACTTGAGAAAACCGTTAAAAAAGGTCTCAAATGGTAGAAAATTAAAATAAGTAGATAAGTAGGTAGTTAAGTATGTACCTAGGTATGTATGTATCTACGACAATTTCATGTCATATCTACCGACCATAACTGACAGATAACAGTTTCTCCGAAAATTACCGCGAACGCCGAAACACCGTACTGTTAGGTACCTAGATACACAGACAACTATATTATGTCTGTGCCTAGGTACCTATTTAAGTCATGTAGTGAGATTGTGTCGTTGACACTGCTATCTTATTTTTCAACTAGATTTAGGTACCTAGGGAAGTTCTAGCTGAAACAAGTGCATTTCTATTGATAGTTACCTACAAATATTTATGTAGTGGTTAAGCATTGCATCTGGTGCAGTTTTCATTCATGAATCCATTGTTATTCAGAGAATAACAAGGATTAAATTGGTCTAATGGATTAATGGATCTCCTGGTTATACTCCCCAAGAAAACTATAAAAAGGCAGACTTGGTAGGTAACATTTGTCGATAGAAAGTATTTAAATAGGCATATAGAAAGTATCTAACAACTTTTAGACCTTAGATACCTAGACTTAATAGGTAGGCACCTATACGTATAACATATAGGTGCATTGATTCTGCCTGATAATTCATAAGTCCACGGGTCATTGTACCTACCTCGAGTAGGTAAATAGAAGTAATTATTAACAGTTCGATGTTACGGTAACCACCACGTTTCGAGCTTGATAGGTAGGTAGGTATTTCACGAATGTATACCTGTCTAATTTACTAGTTTACTACTATTGTATCATCATCCTCTTTGCCTTTTCCCATTTGTTATTGGGGTCGGCTCCCAATCTAACCTGTAGCGGCGAACTACCAGAATTACACGAACTGCCATCTGAACCCATAAGGAATTAATTAGTAACAGGGATGGTTAGATCAGGCGTCAGATTTTACTACTATTGTATATTGCTACAATTTTCAACCAACTTCAAAAAAGCAGGAGGTACCTAGGCACTCAATTCGGTTGTAGGTGCCTGTGTTTTTTATGTTTGTTACGTCATTTCTCCGTTATTTAGGTACCTATAAACCGATTTCAAATAATATTATTTTTTATTTGAAAGGATACCTAGGTACCTACAACATGTACTTTCAGATTTGTAGGTAGGTAGGTATAAGTAATGTAAATTTTTATTTAAATTGGATCAGTAGGTAATGTAGATTGGTTATAAAATCATTAATATTTAGATGGTAATATCATCCAAGTACCTACCTAATTCTCAGTAGGTACCAAATTAATGTGTTAAAACTATGTGTTTTTTTCTGATGGGAAAGAAAGGTTCTCGAGTGGCGACCACGAACCGGAAGACGCAGCGTAGGCCGGCCCCCCACTCGGTGGACCGACGACCTGGTGAAAGCCGCGGGGAGCCGATGGATGCAGGAGGCGAGCAGCCGCTCAAGGTGGCGTGCTCTGGGGGAGGCCTATGTTCAGCAGTGGACGTCTTCAGGCTGTTAATGATGATGATGACCAAATTAAGGCGATTGGTGTCAGTTTCTTTTTTAAAAGGAAGAGTTAGGTACCTATTTAGTATTAAGTAAAAATTTTAGCAACATCAGACAACATGTAGGTAGTGTAGTAATCACGAATTAAACATAACAACAGACTACATCAATAAGGGAAAACCGACTTTCCCCACCTTACCCTATCAAAGTGAACGATTAGGAATGAATGAACGATTCATTAACGAATGAGAAGTAGACAAATCAGCTGTTTTAATTGATAGAAATAAAATTACTTTACACTTCGTTCTGTACCTGATCGAAAAGGTGCATAGAAATACAACGGTAAGTATATAACTACCTATTTAAATACTACGCTAAGATCTCGCACAAATTCCAACACAAATCTTCGAAGTACGAGCATTTTATTAATTTCAAACGGATTTCTCGAGTAACATTCTCCGAATGTGTCCTTCGTTTCGGCGTTCGATACATGGTTGTGGTATAGTCATACTTTGCACGGTTATGTAGGTATAAGATTTACGTGAAACCGGTCCGGCTGCAATGGGCTCCGTCTACACTACACCAGTTCACCCGCGACCCAATGTTAACTTTCTTACGAAATGAATCACTGTTACCCGAGGCGACGACTTTCTACTGGCTGTGATTTATAAAAGCAAAGCTTCAGCACGAGGAAACAAAACAACTGGCTGAGAATAAACAATAAAAATGTAAAGAAACTTACATGGAAACTAGTTGACCTACCTCAGTGAAGAAACTCGTTAGTTAGGTTATAAAATTATACGAGGGTAGCCAAGTTTTTCTGCACGCGTCTTCGTCTTCAACGATGGAACAGTGACCACGGGCAGGCCGGGATTGGTGCAATTTGATACACAATCACAAGGGTTACACCGAATCGCGTCCTATGCGTGGTCACCGCTGTGAACGACCGCGGGCGCACGGCGGCGGGCGGCCGGCTAACGGGACCGCGCGCCGCGGATGCTGAGCCTCTGAATAGCGGTCTTGACGACGGGCCCGCTTGGATAGGCCGGGACTGGTGCAATATCGCACTACAACCGAATATAGCGCCAGTCACCGCCCAGCCACACGGGCCTCGCGAACAAAGGACGCGCCGCTCCTGTGCCGCGCCCGCATCGCTCCAACTTCGTCAATGGTACGCTTCACGCTTGAACTTGACTCTGACTGATGTTCGACACGCGAGCCCGACGGAATGTTGCGCGCGTATTCCGCGGACGAGCAGCGCGAACGCGCGCACTGTACAACGGCCGGCGACGGAATGGCAAGAGGCGCGGGGCGTGCGACGCGCGCGCAGCTGTCGCGCCGTCTTCCCCCCCGCGCGCCGCTCGCTACCCCGCCGGCCCTTATCGTTCTGGGAAGTGGTTCCTGAACTTCCCAACTGGGTTGTCAGCTCGCAAATATCCCACGGTTATTGGGAAAATTGCATTAAACGATTTGAAAGTTGTGATCCTTGACACGTTTTGCGCGCGACACGTTGAACGTGTCGGCGAACGTAATCATGACGCATTGTAGCTTTTCACGTGCTTTGATCTCAAAGTTCGTGTTGACCTGTTAGTTGACTATTTTTTGGTCTGTAGGCCGTAGGCAATAAAATTGACTAAAAATAAAATTGAAATAAATTGGCTTAAAAATAAGTATGCGTATAATAGGTTAGTTAGTCACTTAGGTATAACATTTGTAACTCTTCAAAATAAAGTTACTTAAATCAGGTTAATCGTTTTATAACTTACAGATCCATTTAAGAGGCATTTTTAGTAATTAAATAACGTTAAACACTAAACAGTCACCTATCAATCTATTTATAAAACACAACTACCCATAGGTTAGTTTAGTAGGTTAATAGTACCGTACCTACCTACAGGGCCGTAGCCAGGAATTCACTTCGGGGGGGGGGGGGGGGGGGGGGGGGTTAGCTTGATTACCATAATTATATACCTACACAGTTCGAAAAGAAAACTAATCTGCTTCATATCATCATCACGATCGTCATCATCATCATCAGCCTGACGACGTCCACAGCTGAACATAGTCCTCCCCCAAAAACGCCACTATGAGCGGCTGCTTGCCTCCTGCAGCTAATGTTAAATCACTAATAGTACCTTAACACTCCGGGGAGGATGAGACCAAGCCTTATAGGAGGAACGAAATCATTGTAATAAACTTTCTAATAGAATTACTATGTCATTATAAGCGTGCTGGCTATAAAACAAAACAGAAGTAGAAACATTAAAAGCGCGAGCGAAGCGAGCCCGAAAATTTTTATAATCATAATCATTTTATTGGTAAGAAACATTACAAGTCGGTCACAAATACAAATTTCTTTGAAAAAAATAATTATTCTGTACACCCAGCAATCACAGAAATGAATCACAGTGTCATAATTATAATAATTGATAATAATGTAATGTCAGTGAACAATATTATATTATATTTGCCGTATTGTATTTCAGAAAACACGTATGGTAAATTGGTAATTCAAACATGAATTACATGTCAGTCAGTACAAACGCGCTTTCTATATGACAAAATACAGCAGAAATATTAAAACCGCGAGCAAAGCGAGCGCAAACATTTTTTTATTTGCCATATTGTATATACCTACACTTACCTACAGGTATTGAATTAAATATACTTACCATCTTCCTTCTTTCAGCCGGAAGGCGTTCACTGCTCAACATAGGCCTCCCCCTTGTATGGGTGTGGGTTACTCGTAATCACCACGCTTTCCAGGAGTCTTGGTGGTCGTAATGGATTATAAATGTATTGTCATATTCGTTATTCTGTGGCAATTGTATACCGTAGCTATTAGGCATGGAAATGATAGCTACTTTTACTTCATTGTCATTTGATGATAATATAATTAGGTAGGTTCTAATACCAATATTAGGTACCAATACGTACTTACCTACGAACGATTTGATTAATTATCGAGAACCATATGTCTGAACAAACCTAACCTAGGTTTAAGGCATTTTTTTACCGAACATAAGCTGTATTTTTTTGATGGTTAAATAAAAAAAATTGTCCAACGTAATTTATTTTAAAAAATCGACGCAAACTCTTAAATAACCAGTCAAATAGCTTATTCTCATTATTTTGTAGTAGATGTCAGTAGTAAGTGAGCTTTTCGATAACTTATCGCGAATAGAAATAAATACCTACTAAAAATAATCTCATTAGGGTACCGATGTGTCCTTAGCTGGCAGCCCTATGATATTCGACATTCAAACCGTCCATCCCTGCTACCTGCGCAGGCGCAACCGCACGCAGCTCGAAATGGCGGGACCATGGGATGTAAGATCCCACGAGCCATGTGGTAATATTTCACACTAGGACACTGTGACGTCGCAGTTCATTGATTGCTTAATATCCCTTTCATAGTAGGTAGGTACCTAATATAAACAAGTTAGTTTCGAATAGTTTCGATCGGTCACACATATCACTCAAGTAGGTATGTTTAATGATTCGGATAGTAAAAATCATGAAAATGCCTTCAGATACTGAAGGTGATTAATGTTTTAAAAAGGTTGATTGTCAGGAATTTGAGTACTTACCTACCTAATCAAAAATGTTCATCTCTCATGTTCAGCTCTGAAAACTAAACAAAACAAAGTTTTTTTTTTTCATTTTCAAAGCCGCTTCGCGCAAGGTAGTAGCTACCTACTGATTTATATATCACTATTTATAAGTAGGTATGTACTACTTACTAAGTAGTACATAATAGGTATTTGCTGTAATGTCCTACTGTTGGCAAGGTCTCCCCCATTTTCTTCCATCTCTATTCATAGCGAGGACGACGACAAAAAAGGAAAATGTCTTTTTGTTTAGTTATTGGCGTGGTGTAACTGGTGTAAGCCCAAAAACATCAAAAAGCACTTATTCGACGTCACTAATGTAATGTGACTGTACGTATCGAAATAACAATATGAAAAAATTAAGTAGAAAAAAAAAGCAAAAACAGGAATAACCGAACAAATGTTAACTAAGTAGGTACCTACTTTAGTTTTTCTAAAATAACATCGTTCTAATGACCCCAAAGATAATATTTATATACTTATTGAACGTAGTTCTCAAAATTTTCAGCGATAATAGCACATTTTTTGTTCAATAGCCAGACTGGTGTTCAAGAGGTGACCAGATAAAATATTTATTTGATATCCATATTTCACGCAATCCACAAAAGTTTGACATCAAATTATGGTTTGCTATTTTCAACTTTAAATAGAGCGGTATAGTGGGCCCGACAAAAATGGCTGAAATTTTTCACACAGCTTGCTGACACTACTGTGACTAAAATATAGGACTTTTTATTGAGGAAAATTAAGAGTTGCCTCAGGAAAACGCCTGAAACCGTAGGCCGCTTTTAATACTTATTGCAAGTACACAGCCTACTAAATGTTACGTATATTTGTATGCTTCAACTTATAAATTCCAGAATAATGTACGGTATCGACCCTGGACCATTTTTTGTTCGTACCCTTACAACAAAATCTGCAACATGGAAAACCCCAGGGGTAGTTTTCTATTCAGTCTAAAATGTAATCTGTCGAAGATCTCCCATCAACAGTCTGTCATAATTCAATGAAAGTATAATAAAATCTTTGTGATAATAATAATTATCACGACGATAAAAAAAATTTAATATTTACCCATACTATACCTTACAATAAAATGTCCAAGCTAATTTCTATGTTCTCTTTTTCTGTGTGACCTTTGACCTTTATTTGACGTTAAGGTGGAACGTTTCACTAGCGCGGCATATTCAAATTTTCTAGCGTTTTGTTGCCAATAATAACTTAATTACTCAACGTGATTACATTAAAACTGATTTAACGTAAAGAAATAGAATGTATCAACAAATTACGATTAAAAGTATCTCCTTGATATATTTGGTTTAGCGACAAAAGGCAATAAACAAATTTCGTCTTAGTTTTTCAGTCTATTGCCATTTGTCGCTAAACCAATGATAAGTAAGTGATACTTTTAATTGTAATTTATTGATACATTCTATTTGCGCAAAATTAGTTTTCATGTAATCACGTTGAGTAATTAAGCTATTATTGGCAACAAAACGCAAGAAAATTTGAATTTGCCGCGCTAGTGAAACGTTCCACCTTAATATCGCAGCTAGGCACAGATAAATGAGCTTGCATTTGACGACTGTCTCACCTGATGGTAAGTGACGACGTGGTCGACGATGGAACATGCTTGCCTCCTCATGTTAATAATAACATCTTTTCACTATTTTCTAGAAAGATAATCTACAAATGAATAAAATCGCACGTGGCAACTGTTATTACATTCATTAGTCGTTAATTTATTACAGCACAATGATCATTTTATTATATGAACAAAAAGGTGTTCTAGTAACCATAACATAAAACATAGAGTACAGATAGATAACTGTATAATAATTGGATGTAGGTACCTTACCTAGCCATAACAATTTAACGACGCTAACTGCATTTCTAAATGGTAATAAAAAGTAGCAGACAGTTGGCAATAAAATACCTTTAGTTTTTAGCATCCGTAACGGATAACGCTTTCTATTTTTAGTTATTTTCAATAAAACCCTTATAGAAATCAACTCAAGACTGATAATTCAAAATTATGTGCAACTAGAAAACTGAAAACGCAATAAGTTAATAACTTACCTAAGTTATATTACTTTGAAACTGACTTAGAAATATTGGTCAAGAAGTAGTACTTACTTAAGTCAAAGAATATGTACATAATCTTGTTTTTTTTTAAATCAGATACTTAATAGTTTTATTTCTGAGTTCATTACAATACATAAAACACAAAAAAATAAATAAAACAAACTTTATTAGTCTTACTTACCGAATAACAGCATCGATAATATTTTCAATACCAAAATGTTTTCTCAATAGGTAAACCTAATAGGTATACGGTATACGTACTGTATGTAGGTAGGCCTTCCATGTTCATTGAAACAACTCAAGCAGCTAATTTATTCAGGTAACGCCATAAAGTCCAACAAAGACCATAGAAACCAATACCATTATGTTTTGCATAGATTCAGACCTAGAACGAAAAGGTGCCGATTTTTTGTCGATATACTTCGCGAATTTCGTTCGATTTCGGAACAAAAGGAAGCTGACATTTCCCAATATGTTTAATACACAAATAAACATTTTGAGTCTTATATTAAACAAGTAAGATCCAAAATCCTAAAATGAAGAGTATTATTTAAGTGAGGAATGAAGGCCTCGAACGGAACGATTCCAAGAACAACATAAAACTGTTATTTAGAATTTTTGTGCACAAGTTATGTAGAAACTATTGTTACTTTATACTTATTCGATGGCGGGAGCTTAGTTATGAACGTTTGATTAACTTGACACCCGTAAGCCGCTGTACTACTTTATTAGTTGGATTCCCTGCCTGATTGCTTTTTCGGGGAAATTATTTTTTGAATGCGGGTAACTTTCTAAGTAATGCTACCTCCCTAAGCAGCAGACTAGGACAGTTTTCTATCTTTTTCTCCTGTCCTCGTTTGAGGAATGACAAAGAGACAACTATTTTTTCTTATTGCGTTACTCTAATTTCTGTAGTTGTAGGTAATTTCTGTGTTCTGTAGTTGTGTGTTTGTGTAGTTTCTGTAGTTGATAGTCGACGCGGATGGTGAGTAAACAGTTGTTTTTTTCTTTTGTTAGGTACCTACACCTAATATAACGTTCTAGCTTTAGGTCTCTTTAATTAAACCCATTAGAGATTAAACCATAGTACCTATTGCAAGCTTGTCAATGTCATTAAGTCTTCGGTGGGCCACAAACCGGCTGACTCTGCAAAGATACGCAGTCAAAACATCCTACCTAGCGTCACGCCACGCCATGCGCCATCGCCATCCGCCTTTTAGAACCTCGTCAGCAGTAGGGTTGCCACATATCGCTATTCGCTAGGATAAGATGGGACAGGAATAGGATTGAACTAAAAAAATCATTTGAAATAGGTACCTACTCAATGTAGGTATGGTAGGCCGATAAATATTTTAACGCCCAACGATCATACCTACATAGATCCTGAACCCTAGCTAGGATTCCCTCAAGGGACCCAGGAACTACGTGGACCATGGTCCCACAACACCCAGACACAGAACAAGTATTTGCGCTTTTTTTCCCTGTGCACAAATATACTTGCCCTGTTTGGGGGTATCGAACCCGCTGCCTCCGGGTTATGAGTAACGTGACGTGTCGTGTTCACGGGCACACTGAAGAGTGAAGATACGGGTGGATGAAAAATTACTGAGATGATTCTAATTACGGTAAAGATCCTGTAAGTACCTACTATTAATAATGTAGTTTGACGTGTTTGCCTCGAAGTTATTTTTTTTTTTTTTTTTATTAAGGCACAAACAGTTTACAATATACATATACAATACATTTTTATCTAGAAATACATACACCAATGAAGTTGCCACTAATAGAAACACTATAAAAAAAGTAAAAAAACGGTACTCAATACAAAGATGTTATAAACTTAGATAATAAACCTACGTGACAATATTAATATAACTCATACTCACAAAACAATAAATATAAACGAATAATAAACTAAATAAACTACCTTATGAAAGAGACACTTGAGATTTAAACTTTAAAAAGGATGAATTAAAAATATCACAATCAGAGAATTTCTCATTATGTGACCTACATGCTCTGGGTATAAAAGAGTTACAGGCGTAATTCGTTTTATATGACTGCAAACAAAATATATTATTGGTATAACGTGCACTTAAACGAGGACAATTCACATATATTTGACTTAATAGATATGGGGAGTCTATAACATTGCTAACAATTTTAAATAATAACAACTGATCTCTGATTGTGCGTCGGCTTTGAAGTGAGTCATTATTATAAATAATAGGCTGCTCAGATTTAGAAATTATGAATTTAAGGTGCTTTAAAAATTTAGTTTGTAGTATTTAAGTGCTTAGTGATTAATATTTGAATCACTAAGCACCTCAATAACTTTGAGCTTACTAATGAGGCCAACAGTAAGAGACCATGTCTCACTTCCACAAGTCATCACTGGCAACACACATTGATTGAAAACCTTCGTTTTGATCGAGGCTCTGCGGTATTTTGGACGAAAAGATAGGTCGAAGCTTCCCGAACGCCAACAAGCTATGGAGAGAGCTATGCTCGGCGTTTCTGTGCGTGATAAGCTCCGGAACATTGACTATAAATCTCCGCTGGTGAGTCGTGTTTGTACGAGAAATTATATTCACGAGCTATCAACGGGCTTTATAATCTTTGCTCCGGAATGAGGAGATCCGCAGGTGAACTAAAGTGACCGATATAGCTCTTAGAATTAGCACGTTGAAATGGCAATGGGCAGGCGGCAGGTCACAGTGCTCGTAGAACTGATAACCGATGGGGAAGAAAGGTTCTCGAGTGGCAACCATGAACCAAAAGACGCAGTGCAGGTCGGCCCCCCACTCGGTGGACCGACGATCTGGTGAAAGCCGCGGGAAGCCGATGGATGCAGGAGGCGAGCAGCCGTTCCAGGTGGTGCGCTCTGGGGGAGGCCTATGTTCAGCAGTGGACGGAAGGCTGTTGATGATGACCTAAATAACTACATATGTACATATTAACTTTATAGATACAATTCAATTCAATTCAATTCAATTCATTTATTCATGTAGGTACACAACACATTATGTAGGTACACTTATGAGAGTCAGATGATTACAGTAATTTGCTTATAATAATTGTTTACGCATATATAAGTATACATTTCCCAATATAAATAAATTAACATGTCAATCAAATTCAAATAAAATTACAGAGATATAGTTTTCCATGATCTTTTGTCCGCAAGGAATTCGTCAATTTTATAATAAGCTTTACGCAAAAGAATATTCTTAACATTATTTTTAAAAGCAGTTTCGTTCAAATTTTTAATGTCATTAGGTAAAATGTTGTAAAACCTTGCGCAATTTGTGACGAAAGATTTGTTGACTTTTGTTAGTCTAGTAGTTGGTACAATGAGCATATCTCTATTTCTGGTATTATAATTATGGGAATCCCCACTGGTCTTAAACATTTTTAAATTTTTCCTAATAGTAACCTAATAGTAACTAAAGGTTAGTAGTAATAATAATAGCATCAACGAATTAGAAAATGTTAAAAACAACAGGCGTACTCAGTTCAAAAAAATGTCCTCAAATTCTCTTCCCGTGTAGTCACTGTAGTCAGCGTGGCAACTGCTGCACCAGCAGTTATCGATAGGTAAGGTAAGGTACTATTAGTCATTGAATAAGTGAATGAATGAATGAATGAATGAATGAATTACTGTTCCTAGTTGCGAGTTACCACTGTATAGGTACTATATATATTATAATATATATTGTAAGGGTACAAGCACCTTTAGGCCCGATATCACCAAAGTTTATTCCAAGTATAAGGCTATTCGTTACTCTTGGATACAGCTAATTGACAAATGAAATTACACAAAAAAGATGCCATTTTGATTGTATCCAAGGAATACGTCTTATTCCTTCACAAAATTGGTGTTATAAGGGCTATATTCGCGTAACTCGGTTGTTCTCGGAAAGTTATACCTGGAATAAAATTTATTCTAGTTTGGTGAAATCGGGCCTAAGTCATTTATAATTAAGTTGTGCTATATTTATTCTGTATTATTTAAAGTAACTAGGTATGTTATCGTTCCGTTCCTCGTATGTTACGTTCCTCCATGATATACACCTACCTATCATACTCTTTCAAAGCTCTTTTATCACACATATAATCCTAATCCCAGCCCACTTTGTTTTTTTCTCTAATCTGTGTCCCAGCCACAGTCAGACAAATTCAAACAGAACACCAGTCAATTGTTTTGTTCTCTAATATGTGCAGAACACCATCACGATGCATCAAACTGTCATCTTTAAATCACACAAAAATCAATCATGCCAACCTAAGGGAGAAAATAAAAAAAAACAAAAGCACCTAACAAAAGGTGCAAAGGTGGTGTGCGACATAATGCCAGCACGCGCCCGCCCGCCAGCTGCGGATGCATCTGTCCTGCTCACCCCCGCACCCCGCACCCTCTGGTCATCCTGTCTTGTCACATCTGGGCCAATAAATAGATAAATATTTATTGATAAAATTAGTCGACTGCTGTTTTAAAATAAAAGGGGCTACTACCACAGAATAACAAATAGGTAGGTACTACCACATCATTTTGGCTATAGACTACGGTAGACACATAGATTTAAAAAAAATGTATTAGGTCCATGGGTAGACATTATACTATAAATAGAGTGCTGCCTAAGGGCCTACCCTATTGTCGTATAGGTACAAAAAGAATACAAACATAGGTACAAATACTACTCAAAAATAAAAACTCCCATGGTCTATAGGAGTAGGTACCTACCTACTATTTTACTTTATAAAGTGCCTATGTCTACCATAGCACTTTGCAGGGAAAACCCTGTCAAATAAATGAAGGACACACCCTTACAAATTAGTATTCCTGTAAAATAGTCAAACAAATCAAAAGTTCGAGCAGTATCAAAACACAAGAAATAAATACTGTTTAAACTGTTGGTTTAAGGCGGTTAAAAGATGAGCCAGCATAATTAATCTATCCTATACATATAATTAAGCTATCTACGTTCCATTCTTATCCATTCAGCCCGTGAAAGGGGAACAACAAATAGCACTAAGTACCTTATTTGAACTACAAACTTTCACATTTATAAATATTAGTCATTTGGATGGTATGTATATAGGTAGGTATTATACCTACCTACGTATTGTATTATTAATAAAATCCTTTTTGAAACTAGTTACTTTTATACTCTACTTGTTTTATCTAATGTTGTACCTAGTAGGAAATTAGGGACCAATAGTCATTAGTAAGTTTTAATTTTTAGGGGTAGCTTTTCTATTTTTTTCCAAACATTTAATAACATAACAGATACATAACAGGTGGTCAATCACTTCGTTTTTAAAATCACGTTAAGTTGGTAACTCGTAAATCAATATTATAAATAAAGTCCACCACTAGCAGTGCCGCCCGACGTTGCTGCAGGTACCACAATCTGCGCCAACAGCTGCTCCGACAGATGTACACGTTACGTATACCTACCTATAGCTTTACATTTAGGTGTAGGTACGCATCTGTTACCGAGGATTCGTTCTGTAACGATTTATACGTACTAATAATACATAATAGTTTATTTATACCGCTTGATTTTACCGGCAAAAGCTAAATTATCTGAGGATAAATTAAAACTTTAAAAGTATTAAAACGAATAGGTGTGCCAAGTGCCAACATATCAAAAATAAATTGACTAGTTCAATTTAGTATCTATCAAGGATGTTCCATAGTATATTCTAATCTATTGTAATATTCTAAATTCCATTATTTTATTTACCTAAAGCTAACTGACGGTAACTGCTTATCGTCAGGTGGGCCGTCAGCTTGTTTGTCTGTTCGTGTTATAAAAAAAAAGCTCAAAATCGTAGGTGATACAATAGATAAAGGAAAATCACTTCGGATTTAAAATTATTGCCCTTCGCTGAAATCTGCATAATTATGAGATTCCTTATCATTTCACTGACGCTACCTTCTACAAAACTGCAGTTTGAAGGAATTCAGCAGTTTAGCCAGTAACTATCCTGCAGGCAGGCACGTGGGCTGCAGCGATCAAGTAACGGGCCGGCCCGGTTGGGACCGGTCTCCGATAGCCCTTGTGAATTATAACATTACACCGCGTACCGTAATTCCGAAGAATGATAAGGATGCTTTGATTAGGAGCTTGTTTTTAGCGAACTTCTTTGCTTTTATCGACCACAAAGTCACTTTGCAGAGCACCCAAACTGCATGACCTCAGCAGCAAAAGTATGGTCTTCAGCACTTTCAGTGCTCACCGTCATTTTGTATATAAAGGTGGAACGCTTCACTCGCGCGGTAAATTCAAATTTTCTTGCGTTCTTTTGCCGATAATAGCTTAATTACTAAACGTGATTACATTAAAACTGATTTAACGTAAAGAAATAGAATGTATCAACAAATTACGATTAAAAGTATCTCCTAGATATCATTGGTTTAGAGACAAATGGCAATAAACAAATTTCGTCTTAGTTTTTCAGTCTATTGCCATTTCTCGCTAAACCAATGATAAGTAGGTGATACTTTTAATTGTAATTTATTGATACATTCTATTTATTTGCGCAAAATTAGTTTTCATGTAATCACGTTGAGTAATTAAGCTATTATTGGCAAAAGAACGCAAGAAAATTTGAATTTTCTGCGCTGGTGAAACGTTCCACCTTAATTTGAAACTAAATAGGTAGATCATACCAAGTACCAACATAGTCCGGAGCAAAAATGCCTCTAATTTCAGATTCAAGTGTTCTATTCACCCATTCAACCTCTGTGTATCTTGCATCCACTCCAGACGGAGTCCTATTTCAAAAAGTTTGACGACAGCCGCTTTTGACACAGAGTAACTACACAAAGAAGATGAAATTGCGTCTTGTCGGAAATGTGGTATGTTGGGTCAATCCTTCCTTATTATGGTTACTTTACTTCCTTGTGGTGGGTACATTTTGAACGGGTAGGTAGATAATTTCAATTTAGCTTTTTATAAGGCTTTGCTGCATAAATAAAACCGGCATCAATAAAAATAGGTACTCATTTTGCGTGTTCTGAGAAGATCAAAGTGAATGTGTATTTTTTAAGTTTGCATGCTTTTTTAATTGCTTTTAAGCACTTTTTAAACTTTAAGACTTTTTTTACCTTTTTCTATTTAAGATTTCAGCCTAATTTTAGCTTTTAAAAGCATTACTGGAGTTTTGTTAGATAATAATAGCACGGTAATTTTATAGTCATCACAGTCCGAGTTCAACTAGTGTCATCAACTCATCACAAAATAAATACAATTACTTACTTATGTAGTGCAGGTGCCAAATCATACCATATACGTCATAAACATACCTACTTGTACTATTATTCTCTAACTTGCTTGCTGGATACTTTGACCACACAATATCATTATTTATTAGGTGACTAGGTGTAAGTACATAATATATTGCGAAGTCATCATCTTCATGCAGTAAAACTATGGATTAAAAATGGAGAAAGCTTTGCCTACCTTCTCCTTCTCGAGCTGCTTGAAGTTCTTCTCGATTCTCGTGTAGGCCGCTTCTCTGATGTCAAAATTTTTAAGCCACCCGAAGACTTCTGATTTTGCAGCTAAGTGCTAATCGGATTGCCGGTATGGTGCTGCTCACCAATAAGTATAAACAAAACTAAAGAGGCATACGAGTATTTGATATGATATTCTGACTATACATGATGACTTTCAAATATTTTACCGAGTGGTTAAGCGTGAGATAGGGTCTAATCAATCATTAACTCGCTGGCCAGGCAGCAGAGCACAGAGGTATTCATTTGTGTAATAATTCTCGAAAGACGTGGTATTTGGTCGCCGCGGGCGAATATGTGGCCCAAATGAGCTCCCGCAGTTCAGTTTGGGGGCAAATAGGTATGGTACTACGTAAACTATATTGTTCCGTTAAAACTATTCGAGATTAAGCCCCGTTTGCACCTAACAAAAAAAATCTTGTTTGGTTTTCGTTTAAAAATTCTTAATTTTAGTTTGAAGTTTGATCCGAGTTCTAAAGGTGCCAAATTATAGCTACCGGAACCGGAAGAAGTACAGTACTTTTAATATTGTTTTCTAATACTATTATTCTGTGGAAATGAAGTTTTCATTGCATGAGTGCGTTTTTTAATACATGTTTCATATCACAATACGTTTTTTTCTCTATTCTGTAATTATAACATTGATGATTTTGATTGGGTACCTATACGTAGCTAACCTACCTAAAAGTGTACCTATTGAAAGAATAAGGTATAAGAAAGAGAAAGGAGAAGACAAAATTATAAGGTATTTATTTGAACAAACTGAACTTACCTATCTGAACAAATTGTTACAACTAAAAGCTTCCACGGTAGGATACGATAAGAAGCCTGCTTCTGTCAATTCGCTCAAGTTTGCTTACTGTAATTTTGCACTATGTACACTTAGGTCATCCAATTAAAGTATAAGCCAAACATAACTGTAAACGACGCGACGCGTAGATAGATATACAAACAAAGGTAGGTAACGTAAACAGTTACGTTATCAGTAACCTGAGGTGGTCAATTCAATGTTATACTTAGTCATAATAATAGATTTTTACTATAAGATTTTTCAGCACCTGCCTATAAGGCCTAGCCCAAAAATTCCGTGCTATGTACCTAGCCTAAGTTACCTACAACCGAGACCAAGCCAAATAGTAGCCGTGTTTAAAAAGATAACTAGGAACTCATTCTCTTTGCCTTTTTCCAATGAGGCTTTTTATTTTAAAAAAAAACGCTAGTTCCGCTTCTTTTCTAGATGGCGCTGTAAGTACATAGTTTAAATCTTTCAAACCACATAGTAGTTTAAACATAAGAAAATGCTTAGAGTACCTACAAAGAAATGTCAAATTCAGTTGATTGGACCACGAGTACATTGTCTGTAGTATCTGCTAAGTAGTCTGTGGTGCATTCTTCTTAAGTAAATTGAAGTACAGCAGAACTGCGAGACAGATAAACGTTAATATTATGATCCAAAATAAAGCCGAGCTATCGCGCAACGAAGATAAAACAAACGAAACAGTTTAGAGTTGTCAGTCAGTATCGTGACACATTTCCTATAACCTGTGGTCTATGCTTGAAACAGTGACAGTGACAGATTTTGGTAAAACCACAACTGGCGCCATCTATTGGGTCATAGCCCCAATCCCACCATCGCTCTACGGTACATACGGGACTACCTAGGTATAATTATACATAATCTGTGCCTTATCAGGGTTAGGACTACCCCCAAATCGTCACTGAATCGGGACTATAACAAGAATAAAATATAAAATCAAAGGCAGCTAAATCCAAGTCTGTCAAATAATAATCAGTAAGCTACAAAAATCGATAACTTTGTTCAGGTATTTGTAAAGAATGTGAATATTAGAAATAATCTGACTTTTAATTAATAAAGCTTCCTGTATATTTGAGTACAAAGTATAGTTAACTCATTTTACGATATTATGGCGTTTAGCTGCCTTTGATTTTATAGGCCTCAAATATTTCCTGACCGTCTCCCAACCGTCTCCGAATTTAAATCGACGAATCGAACTAAATTGAAATTAAGAAATAAGTTTGTATTTGTATATCGTTTTTTGCTGCATATCTGCATAAAAACGATGACGCGACAGACAGACACATGAATAACTAAGTAGATGGAATAATTGGGTATATACGTACGTGTACCTAAACTATACAGTATAAAGTCCCCGGAAATGAATCCCAAATTGACGAAGCCCCTACATTTTGATTGTCCAAAAAGGTTTTTAAATTCAGCAGGTACACGCATTTAAGGCTATTGAGACACGGCGTCCTGTTATTTTACTTAAAAATTGTAGCTTACAAATTAATTCACTGAATAAGACGTAAAAGTTTTATGTTGCACTTTGAGAACGGGATTATTGTAGGTACCAGTAACTACATGATTGATCACAAAATGCTCTTCGACGTAAAACAGATTGTGATGATATGTGCTAATATTCGCTCAAAATAATTACATATCCGTTATTATCCCTTTTCCTCTCGAGCAGTGAGTGTGCTGCTGCTGTGTAGGTACGTACTTGATTTGAACATCTCGCTTCATGAGTCTTTTGAGAGTACCTAACGAAAGTATTCTACGTCTGTGGCCATACCGAACCAAGTACCCCTAAATAAGTCTAGGTTATGGAACTATATGACACACACACGCACACGCACCCACACACACACATACATAATAATGTATCACAGATCCAATGTTTTTTTCTCTAATATATAATATTCAGTTTGTATAAGATGGAAAAAGCGCGGGAGCGGAAGCGGAAAAAGCGCGGGAGCGGAAACGGAAACAACATGACACTGACCACGGGCGAGACAAAAGTTGCCTATTTTATAAGCTCTTAGATTTCTAAATAAAGATAATTCAATTTGGCTGTATTTTTAATGTAAGTACTGGGTGGCGCAAAAGTAAAGACCCTATTTGGTTCAGCTATAACATTTTTTCTAAATTAGAAAACTAGATTTAGGTTTTTTTAAATGTATATTTGTGCCATTAAATTTCGTACCATTAGGATTTAAAGATGATGTCTTTTAAATGGTGACCTCCAGAGTTGATACACATTTGAGCCCTATTTATGACATTTTGCATAACTTGCCGTAACACTTCCTGCGATATGTTCGTTATTTCTTGACGAATGTTTTCTTTTAGAGCTGCGAGAGTCTGTGGCTTGTTCACATACACCCGAGATTTCAAAAAACCCCAAAGAAAGAAGTCTGGACTGGTCAGATCGGGTGATCTTGCAGGCCAAGGCAAATCGCCAAAACGAGAGATAACTCGGCTTGGAAAAGCGTCCCTCACTAAGTCCATAGTGTCGCGCGCTGTGTGTGCCGTAGCGCCGTCTTGTTGAAACCAGATGTGCTCCAGCCCCAATTCGTCCAAACTGGGTATCAAAAACTCACGTAACATGGTTCTGTAGCGTTCTCCAGTGACAGTTATCGCATTGCCTCCAGCGTCTTCGAAAAAATAGGGTCCGATCACTCTGTCAACACAGATGCCACACCATACAGTAACTTTTAGTGGGTGTAGAGGTGTTTCTTGAATAATGCGCGGATTATCAGTGCCCCAGAACCGAGTATTCTGCTTATTGACATGCCCTGAGAGATGGAAATGCGCTTCGTCACTCATAACCAATTTTGAAGGAAAATCATCCTCTTCAAGGTTGAGGTTTATGACGCGCTGGCAGTAATCTAGACGAGCTCGGTGGTCAGCAGGCAGCAGTTGATGAGTCATTTGAGTTTTATACGGGAACATCTTTAAGTCTTTCACCAAAATACGCTGCAGGGTCCGTCTGGAAATGCCCAATTGCGTGGCACGTCGCCTCGTTGATGTTTCTGGACACTCTTCCACATCTTCGCGCACAGCATCGATATTTTCAGCTGAACGGCCTGTTCTTGGTCTCCCAGACTTAGGTCTATCCAATGTTGAGCCAGTTGCTTCAAGGCGTGTGGCAAAGCGTCGAATTGTGCGACCAATCGGTGCCGGACGGTGGGGAAATCGTCGACGAAATTCACGTTGTGTTCTTATCACTGATGAATTATTCCGTAAGAACATTGACACAATTATTCCACGTTCTTGGGGAGTAAAACGGTCCATGTTTATTTTCAGTGTATTTTACATTTGTTTTTTTTTTTTTTTTTTTTTTTTTAATGGCAATTGTTTTTCACATTTTTGCCAGCGTCATGTCAAAAGAGAAATGATAAATAAAAACGAAATTTTGAACTTCGGGTACCTGAAACAAAAGAAAAAAATATCCTATAACTACAATTTACATTTGTTCACTACACAATTTTCAACAACAGAATGACAGAAAATGTCATATAAAAAAAATAAAAGTATTTTCTTTAGTGCCAGTACTTTTGCGCCACCCAGTAGATAGGTAATACAAAACAAAACAGGTATAGATTGATATGAGCATAAAATAACAAACTCCTCAATCAAAAAAATACTTACATCTAAACTCCTTCCTCATCGTGAAAGGTTGGCGCCGTTTGAGCCCAATACCACAGAATAATAATTGTTAGGGATGCGCCGCCGCCGCCGCCACACATGGATTTTTTAACCAAAACCGAATAACGAACATTATTCGGTTCAGCGCTTACCGATCCGAATATTCGGTTTATTTTACGCGAACTTTATTGCCGTACATTCAGTCGCAATAAAATTAAAACTAAGCTGAATTTTTTGTGTATACAGAAAAAATGTGTTGTGGTCATTTCACACAGCGCCATCTAGCCTCAAACTAAGCATAGCTTGCACTATGGGAGCTAGATAACATACAATATAACACCCAGACACAGAACAAACATCGATGTTCAATCACACAAATGTTTGTCCCGAGTGGGAATCGAACCCATAACCTACAGATCAGAAGGCTGGGTTACTACCAACTGAGCTATCAGGCCAGTCACTATACAATATTATCTACCAGTATAAACATTTCCTATGAAATTGCTTATTAGTAGATAGATAGAAATTAGTGCCTAGTGCGTACCTAATAATGAATTCAAAATTAAAATAAAAAAGTCTTAGAAACAAGTGAAACGTTGTATTTTGCGCATTTTTGCATTTCTTTTAATATGTGAATGCAGAATCTTTAAGGATATATTTTAGTTTAGTTAAAACCCTATGACGCACTTATAGTTCGGTAATGTTTGCTAATCAAGCGCTACGCAGTGAGTTATTATTTATAAAAATGAGTAAAAAGCGCAGAGTGTTCTGATCATCTTGGAATGAGTTCCTGAGAAGTATAAAACAAAAATTATCAATAAAATATTCGGATATTATTCGTCACTTCAACCGAATATTCAGCAGAATACCGAACATGAAAAAACAATGCCGAATATGTCGAATACACTGTTGCTAGAAAGTATCGTTATTTTGGCAACAAAAAAGTTCAACATAATTATTATTCATGTCGTTTTATTAAGAGGGTGCTATTGTATCATTATAACGGCCACCCTTTATAAAGGGTTATAACCTTGACCTTGATAACTTGTTTTGAAATTGCGTGTAGGTACCTACTATTGTGTGTCTACAGTTTGAAAACTATACACGCAACTAAATTGACACAACATTAAAAAAAAAGTAAAACTTATTTGCACTTTTCCGTGGAAATAGAGTTTGTTCAAAAAGAGAAGAGTCGTGGCGTTGGCGATATAGCAGGTTTTTTGATCTTTATACTAAGAAAAAAATGAAACACAAAAAGAAGTATACTCAGTTATGGTTATAGCCAGGGCGGAGTGGACATTTTTTTTTTTTTCTTATATTTTGGCTCCACACATAGTGTATTTAGCTAGTGTCAAGTATTGTAATTATTCATCGAGTTATGGAATATTTCACGTGTAAAGTCAAGTCTTCAAATCTTAGTCACAGTCCAGTCTATGTCAGGTAATCATAGTCCAGTCTAAGTAAAGAAATGTTAATTCGCGATAACGCCATGACTCTTCTCTTTACTACCTACTAGAAAGGTTATTTAATTAGCACGCAACGGATCTTATAGTGTCATCGTCATCCACTGTGTCAGTGTGAAAGAAAAAAAAGTAAATCCCGGAGAGATCGGTGAACAAACAAAAAAAATCATAATACAGAATAGGTAGGTTAGATCTCTCGGAGATTTCTGCACCACTTTTTTTATAGGATCTGTTTTGTTTGGTAGAAGAACTTGCACGGGATGGTCTATTCAGAGATACGTCTACACAACAAAACTCCTCAATTCCACGTGCATACCTACTTTGTGGTATTGTTTGTTTGTCCAAATAAATTAAAAACAAAATAGGAAGGACAATACATGGACCATGGACAATCACGCTAAACTCAACTTCTCCTGCTTCTCTCCTTCTTCTTCTGCTTTTTTAATGCGTAGCATACGTTCAAACGGGCGAAGTCGCGGACAGCAACTATTAAAATACAAGAAGGGTTATAAAAAGTGGAACCTAAGCATAAAGGTTGTCTCAGTATGAATGCACTTTTTCATTTTAAAATAAAAACACCTATTTTTTGAGACAGTTGTGTTTTTTTTATTGGATTGTCAAGAAGACATGTTCCGATTAAGTATATAATAGGGAGTTTTAGCGGGAACGCGGAAAAGTTCACGTCGGTGCATTGTATTATTTTACAAAACTTATGCTTTTTCCAGTATTAATGTTTGAAATTGGTGGTGTTTACGCATTAAGTGCTGAATTACGAGCATGAGTGTGGGCAAGTGATATAATGTAGTGAAACGTGGTTTTTCGTGTTGCTTCCAAAATTCCATAGAAGCCTCTAGTAAAGTTGCCACCACTTTACTAGGGCATGCCTTAGACTGGATTATGACTTAGACTAGACTATGACTACTCTGACTGTGACTATGACTTGACTTTAAGTGAAAATTTCCATAATACGATGAAAAATTACAAAACTTGACACTGGCTAAATACACGATGTGTGGAGCCAAAATATAAGAAAAAATAAGTATATAATAAATTATCCGTCAAATCATCAAATGGCCCCCACCACAGATATCTACTATACTAGTCAAAGACAGATAGGACAGCTCTATATGATCGACAATTAGTTCCCGTGTCTCCACGAAACGCTGGTGTCGCCATAGTGATGTACCTAGCTCCATATTCAAATATCGATATCAATATCATAGTGACGCGCCACGCCAAAAAAATATCGACATGGAAGTTACATAGGAAGTTATTATTATTATTTTAACCTATTACATTTTAATACTACAGGAAGATGAAGCACCCGCTAATAAGGATTAAATGAAACAAATGAGACTGAAATAGCTTTTATTTATTTTTATTTCTTAGCCTAAGCTTTGTATTTTTACTGCCATTTTTAGGCCATTTTTTGGGTTGAAACCATTTTTATTTTAATTATTTATTTTTGCTATTCAAATTGAGTTTACTCACCAGATAAGCTCAAGGGAATCCCGTGCAACACTTTATTTGCAGTGAACAAGGATATCCATGCAGAAGACGGTTACCCATCCCATCAAATTGGGGGTATATCAAAGTGATTTTGGCGAACACGTTTGTTCACTAAGACAGGCCACTGAGCTCAGTATTTGTAGGAATCAGAAAAGACAACCATGATTCTCTTAATTTATCGTCCCTTGGGATACTTAACAGGCGATGAGCTTTATTAGTTGCAAGCTTCAACATGACATTTTCGCGGCGCCATAGTGTTGATCAATAACCATAGTCACTGCCCATGCTCAACTGATTAAGATAATTGGTATATAATTTGAAGTTAGAGCGATGGTAGCAGAGCAGTAACATGTGCACTTCGCAATCTTACGGCACCAGGTTCGATCCTCGGCCTTGCACCGATGATTTATCTAGTAAGTTATGTGGAGTTTTCGATGCCATCCGTGCCTCCGAGAGCCGTCAGTCCCGGTTGTCATAAGACCATCTATGGCAATCGTTACGGGTAGTCAGACGCCTGATAGAATCTGATACCAGGTCTAACCATCCTTGTTACTGGTTCCTTATGGGTTGTGAGATCAGATGGCAGTCGCTCAGGGCCAGATCTTGTATAAGGGCAATTTGAGCTTCAGCCCAGCGCGCCGTGGAGATAAAGGGCCCCCAGCCCCCACTGAAATTTAACGGGTCTTATCTAGATTTACTTATAAATGTGCGAAACCTGAAACTATCAGGATTAACGAAAAACAAGAACAGCTGAGAATTAGTCAAACTCACGGTCCGATCCTGTAGTCGCTCATGTAATTCTGGTAGCTTGCCGCTACAGATTAGACTGGGAGCTTGGGAGCCGACCCCAATAACAAATGCGAAATGGGAAAAAGGCAAAGAAGATGATGATAATGATATATTAATTTGAAATTATACACAAAAAGCCAGAAAAACTACGAATTATACCGATTAATTAGGTTGTGTTATGTACATAATTTCCATGACAACAACACAATTGACTTTTGACATTATAGAAGTCACTTGATGCAAAGAAAATGTCGGAATGCGTGTGACACGAGCGTTTCGTGGAGACATCGGTACTAAAGCTGACCCGGGCCTGGCCCCCACGGCTCTGATGACAGGCCATTACTCTTTTCATGAAACTTTCCATGCCTTTTTCACAGAGATGTGGCTGTATCTCACCGATGACGCGATGGATCTTGGATTTAAGCTCAGGAATTGTTTCTGGTTTATTTGTATTTTTCTTTGGGTTTTGTGAAATCTCGGGTTTATGTTGTTGCGCTGAAGTTCAGACTGAATTGATATTTAATTGCTACCTATACCGCTTTTACCCATCTAAAATGTACTTACTAGAAAAACGGTATCTTCTAGGCAAGCATGCTCCATCGTCGACCGCGTCGTCACTTACCATCAATTATTATTGACCACGGTCTCACCAGCGGATGGTAACTAACGTTAGAAAAAAGAAATCAATGGAAAATACCGGTATCGTGTTTTAAAATGTAAATACTATTTATACGTACCTATGTCCTGGTTCTCATCTCAACTCGCATCAATAGAGTTTTGCAACTGCTGTCGCTGGGGGTAGGTAGAGGTACCACTGGTTAATTGGAGCACTTGCGACACAAAAAACTATATAGAACCCAACCGTTTATTCGTTTCCTTACCCTAACCCAGGTATCACTGACAAGCCGGTGTACCCCATGTACCGGTATTATCCAGACAAAGAGCCCCAAGCTGCTAGAAGCATTGAATGCGCGCGCGCAGGTGTGCCGGCCTTCCTTGCGCAGCTGTGTACGTATCGAGAGATGGGAGTGACAGGAAAGCATTTGGTTAAATTTTGATTATGTTGACATTAAATTATTTAACAAATGATAATTCGATAAGGGACGTAAAAGCGTTACTGTATCGTTACTTTAATTATCGACTACAAAAAGCTGATCATCAAACGTCTCAAAGGATTTTTTTGATAGCTAAAGCACAGAATTGACAGAATAGATAATAGTACCACACCTCGTACCTACCTAAAGCTGTAGGACACTCTTGAAATGGTCACCTTTCGACCTTACGAATAAAAAATTAAAACTCAAAATCAGTTCATCTGTTTGGGAGCTATACGTACGACGATACAGAGACACTATAGTACATATAAGTACCTATGTAAACATATAACACCCCTCTGTTTGGTTTTTCCATAGCGTTCATCTCTTCCAGTGTCGTAGCCTTCTCGATCCTCTCATCCCGGCAACGGCCCAAGCCGAGGTTCGCACTTCGCCCCCAGCCCGCGCAAGTGAGTCGTGTTTGTAGGAGAAATTATGTTCACGAGCTATCAACGGGCTTTATAATCTTTGCTCGCATCCCAGTGGTGACCTTGAGTTGCCTCCCAGTGGGGCCCGGCCATCAATAGCTCCCACTATTGACTGCCGGACCCTATGCGAGATGACGCTGTAAAGGTCGGATGGGACCAACTGCATTAGCCCGTTCAAAGAAAAACCCTCTTTGGTCAAAAATACCATTCCACCCCAAAGACTTCTATGTACGTAGTACCACAGATAATATAATACTATAACACACAGATAATATAATACGTAGTACCTACATATACCTCTTTGTTCCATCCGCACTATTTAGATGTCTTTGCGCAGTAAGTCACGCAGTCGAGAGAACCTGCTGATTTGGATAAAGTTTTGCAGCAGATAGATTCTTCAGTTTTTTGTAAATTGGGGTTTTTATTTTTCAAACATTTGCGGGTATCGAGGAACTAAAAGATATAGGTAATTTGCAAAATTTGCTTTATGCAAATTACCTAGTCGGGAAAAAGTATGGAAACCAGTAGGCGCCTCAAGTTAACAATATCGATCCTAAATTCTAAAATCGGGAGAATGAGCATATACTTTTAATTATTGTGTGGAGAAAGAGTCGTAAAAATGGACTCAATCGAATGGTCCAAATCTCCAAATAAAAGTTCCTGCAAAATCAGCAAAATACTGTTTTTACTCACCGACCTACAATATTTTCGTTACTCCTAGGTTTATGGTTTTACTGATATCGAACATCCTGACCAAACAAATAATGTCAGTCATATTTTATCCTTTCACAAACAAAACATAATACGAACGATAGCATAGCCACCCTAATCAGGCGACTTTTTTGCAATAATTCGGCTATAACTCACTTCGGGTGCATACCGTGATTGCTGGGGTGCGGGGCGACCTTGAAATATAATGAATTGTAATTGTAAATTAAAATAACCGCATTCTGGCAACATTGGGGTGGTATGGAAAGGGGTGCTAAATTTCCTAAAAATCTAATAAGGCAAATTGCAAGTTATTATCTACCAACGGCTACATATCTGGACTTCCGCACGGATTTGACAGTAAAAGATTACAAATAAATTGGGCGTTATTTGCCCAACGATCACATATACATATCCTGGACCCGAACTAAGATTTCCTGTATCTAGGGACCCAGGACCTAGGCCCCACAACACTTACACAGAACAAGTATTTGTGTTTTTTTCCTGTGCACAAATTGACAAATACTTGTCCAGTCGCGGGAATCGAACCCGCCGCCTCTGAGTTATAAGCCGACCAGCTCCACCACCCATTAGGGTGCTCAACCACCACACCACAGAGGCTGTCTAGTGTACTGTTCTGTTCACCTCGACATTCGTAGTACCTACCTACATGATACTCTGACAATTAACATTTAGGGAGAAGATTCTTCGGGCATTCACCTGTTAGCCGGAGGACGGTCTACTGCTGAAGGTACCCTCCCGTAGGTAGACGTATTATATAGATTATTGTAATGGGTCTTCTAGACGAGGAGAATGCCGCTGCGCATCCTCCGGATATTCTCTTAGATGAGTCTTGCCTTACGGCAACCACGGGTACCCCCCGTAAATTAAATAAATAATAAATAAATAAGTAAAGGTCGATAGTGACCAACAGCATTAGCACGTTCAAAAAAAAACGGCAACCACGGGAAGAGATGAGGTGATTACGCCGCGCCGCGCCGCGCTGCCCGCCTGGACCATTACATTTGAAATCTTAGGCAGCTGCTACATTTGTTTGTGGTCGTGTCTTGCATTTCATGAATTTGCAATTTACAAATTCATGTTTCAAATCGCAATAATAGGGTCTCCGTCAAAAGGGTTCCTAATCAGCATATATAAGTACCGGCATGAAACTCTAGCGCTGACCGTTATTGCGCAGAAGTAAAAAATTAGGTATCACAGGGGGGGCTAGAGGGACGAAGGGTGCGCGTGCGTAGCGCCGGTTGGCTAGCCTGTCGTATTCCGTCCCCCGCCCCGATACGACGCCCGCGGATTTCTGTCTATACAGTCGCGCTCTAAAGTGTATTGTTATTGTCGTTCATTGTTATTGTTTTTTGTTAAGTTTGAGTTCGTTTGTTATTGTTGGTTTTTCTATTAGTGTGATTTTAGTAGATAGTGAATATGTCTAGAAGAAATACTGTTTTGAAAAGACAGGCACGAAAAATGGTGTATGACGTGCATTGTTTTGTTAAAAGAGAAACCAATGAATTGATTTATTCTTTAAAGCAAATAAAAAGTGAGATTGATGAAGCAACGAATAGTAAAATATCCTGTTACAAGCTATGCAAAACTTTAACATTAACTATTTATTAATGTTTGCGCGCGCGACAGTACCTAATATCCTCCACATTTCGCTCAGTGATAGACTTACTATTTATTTATTTTATTTATTCATCATAGGAAAACTTACAGCCAATTAAACAGTAAAACAAAAGTAAACAATAAAAGAAACTAGGCCAATTACAAGTTTCCACAGGAGTTTTATTTAAATATGTTCTTAAAATTATTTTGGTTATATTAATTAAAGTTATAATCGTATTATGTTCGCGACTGTACCCATGCGCAGCTATCCCCTCCACATTTCATTGAGCGCTAAACTTACCTGCCGCTACTTATACATGAAGAAGAATTTTGTTATTCGACAAATATAGGTAGGCTACTGACAGGTTAAGTAAGTAGGTACCTATAGTAAGCATTGCCACTTACCAGTTGCATGCAACGTCGGCATCGCTCGGCGCGGCGCAGCGTAGGCGTGAGTATTTGATTACATTAACCCACATTAATTACTATTATCTATAATTATTAGAATCAGAGTATAGTATAAGTTACTAGGTATTTGCTCGTTCATTCATTGCAGATGAACTTGCTGATACTGATGTTGTTATCAGTTCCCCGCAATGAAAGTTATTGTAACGTCTGTATGACCATAGACATATTACATAGTATTAAATTTAAAAATCGAGCTTTTACTAAAAATACCTAATTAAAAAAATTGTTAGGATTTCGTTGCTTTTACTTGAATTTAAGTCGATTTAGTTCAAGAGCTAATCATTAGTAGGTAGGTATACCGTATACCTCCTATAACGTATTCGTAAATTCGTTTTAACGGCAAATTAAGTATTTTATTAGAGGAAGATATCAAATGCAGGGATCATTTTTGTCGATGCCGTTGCCGCCGTACTACTACCTACCTTCCTACTTATAGGTAACCTACCCTACACTTTATATGGTACATATTTATTCTGTGATATAGTTAAAAACATCACGTGACCTCGGAGTCCTATGGTCCATCTCTTGTCCTTGGACCTCGGGACCTTGGAGGGCCCAACCGTCGACAATGTCAGCCGTTAAACGAGTCCCAATGAATGCCTTCACTCCGGAAACTGAAACGCTCCCCTCCGCGAAACTACGCAAATTATCATCTCTTGGCGGTTAACTTTTGCATTGCATAATCATAACTGGTCCGGGCTGTTCTACGAAATCACTGAATGGATTATATTCCAATATTTCTGCTCCATTGTGCGGAAGGGACAAGCATCTACCCATATTTTGTAGGTTTGTACCTAAGTAGTACATGTATGTTCGTTTCACAAAATAAACCGGTTGGGGAAATCTATAGAATTCTTATTCCATAGCACAAGGTCTGGCGCTTTTTTTTTTATTTGCACGTGGAGAGTTGGTTCGAGATATGCATCACCTGGATTTACATTGTTATGCGATTTTACAACCGTTACACATTTGGAAGATCTTATAGTATAAAAAAACCCGCCTTAGTAATAGGATCCGTTTTATCCTTTGGGCACGGAACCCTAAAAATGGTAAAGATTATTCTTGTTTGTCCCCGAATGGCAGGTTTTATCGATGTTTGTCGTGGAGACAGACAGGAATAACACAAAAGATTCATTTCATTTTGTAAAACAATATAAATCTACGATGAAATAAAACTTGCTACATAGCCTTAGTAGTTAGTTGTCTTTGCTTGGTGTAGGTACAATCGGTTGTATATTCCCAGTTGCTCCTACATGCATTGTCCCTGGGTGGCGACTGGGAAGCTAATTATTGCCCCCACTTCAAATCCCTGTACACTGTACACTACCGGTAGTGTAAAAAGGAATCACTACAGCGCTTTTAAAATCGTTGTGCTCGGTAGTAATCATTTTGCAGATCATGAACTCCAGTTACTAGCAACCGTCCGTTCCCAGTAGTTCCCGTCCGTTCAAAGTATTAGTTCCATTGGCAGTACTAATGGGAATCGTCTCATTAGTTCAATTAATGGCGGATGATTGTATTGCACTGCTGACACGCGTTCCCAGAAGTCCAATTAGGTACTACTTCAATTTTCAAGAAACCATATTTACTAAGATTTGGTCGAATACCAGCGGCACCGTTGGGAATATTTTAGACGAAAGTGGCGCTGACGGTTATTTAGTCGATCAGATTCAGAGATTCCCAGACTCGGGACAAATAAATCTTTAATTATGAGATTTCATATTGACATCTAGATTTGCCTATTCCCTTTCCCCCAACGCAAATAAATTCATACGAAATGGGGAGAAAACGGCACTTAATTTTTCCTGTTTATCCGAGGCTCCAAAAATAAAACAAAAACTGTGTGTTACCACCATTTATTTGAATTTTACTAAAAAAATTGAATAAAAAATATTGTATTTCATCAACATGTTACTTTAGAAATGAATAATATACAGTTGTAGAAAACATTACTTCAGTGTGTCGCCGCACCGTGCGCGGTAACAATATACTATTGAACACTAAGTTATGATGAGCGACATGTTTGGTTGACGCCGTCCTCAGGTCTGTTCTGTAGGTATAGATAGCCGGAGCTGGAAGAGACTGTTGTCGAGCAGCGACAATGGAATGGATGCGAACTTGTCTTACGGATCACATTTACTAATGTAGATCATGTCAGGACATGCAGTATTTTTGTGATGTTACAGTCAACATCACAAAAACACCGCATGTCCTGAAAACTTGGGGTACATTTGAGTTTTTCTAATGCTGGTAGCGCAGGTCACACAGGTGAAAAATAATAAACCAGGAGCTTATAACCAGTAACTGTATTTACCAATTATAAATTCCGTGACGGCTACTTTACAGCGTAATGTGCAGGCAGTACACATGTGTTGTTAGCGTTACTCGGACAGTGCAATAGCATAACGAATATAAACAGATTGATACAATCTACTAATACATGCGAGATTATCGTCACAGACACAATTTTTAAAGTTTTTGACACTTATGCTGATTGCAAGTATTATTTTGACACTTTTCTTGACCGGAGCCTAGTTTTAAAGAAATACGAACCTTTCAAATAAAATACTTGCTATTTTCACAATACTGTTGATATCGGCTCGTGGCAGAATAAATTAAATCCCTATTCTAACTGCTTCAGACGCACATCAAAGCATTACTAGACCCTTTACAATTACTGGGCTGTTTTATATTAAAATTACCAGTATTCAAACGTCCCAATTTGATCAAGTCACAAAAGTTGTAGGCTCGTATTTTTTTAAAGACTGGCTAGACGTATTTTAGTAAAGTTTCAGCGGTTTAGTAAGTTGTGTTCGCGTGTGTCGCCTCTATAGCCCGGGTGCGGGGTGGGACAGGACGGCGCGGTCGGTTGTCAGTCTCACTCGCTGCTCTTAATCTAATCTTCGTCTTCGCCGCTCTCCGATTCTGAAAATATGATAATGACTTATGAATACTATTTTATCACCCAACTACTGAAAAGTCATGTGATGATTCAACACAAAGACAGAGGTACAATTTGGGCACTGCACAACGATATAGATTTAAAAAAACTGTTCAATCGACGCGTCTTGGTTTAAATCCCGAATGAATTGGTAGAATGCGATTCAAACTCAATGGCGGCTGTGAAGTCGGCGCGAAACGCATCGCAGTAGCAAAAATTAGAAGTGCGTGAACAGGGGTAGGAATTGAGCGCAACGTGCGCAATAGTGGGAGGCTTGCAGCGCACTTTACAGCCGCCATAGAGTTTGGATCACACTCTACCTTGTTAAACAAGCTCCATCCTAGCTTACCATCAGACGAGAAAATGGTCAAGCGCAAGCCTCTTTTTTAAACTAAATATGGCCGAGCGTCAATCAAAACAAGGAAAAATCAATGCTATAAGCTATTTATTCAAATTTTGCGCGAGCTTACGCCAACAGACTAGAACATTTTCATTCACTTCACCAGCAGAGATTTTTATTTGTTACTTATTTATAATCAATAGGCATTTGTTCGGGAGTAATCCATTTGTAAACTTGTAGTGTAATATGGAGATTTACAAGCTAACTGCAATAGTAATGTCAGTTCACAAGATAGTCCACATGTTGCTTTAGCAAACCTTGACATCGCATCGACCATAAATAATCGAACGGGCTTTTGGAATGCATATTTTACAATTTTTGGATCTTTCATAACCTTTTTTGTTATACACACCCATTTGTAACCAACCCACCCATCATTATTCTGCATTCATGCATTCAATCAATGGCGACCTGCTACCATATTATCATTGTTAGTAATCAAATGGAATAGTAACAGGTTAAAAATAAACACATGGTTTAAAAAAAATAATAAGTCTCACATTCACTACTTTTCGTGCTGAAAGTTTTAGCTAGAAATAATAGTAACCAAACAAAAAACCTAGGGTAACTAGCAGCAAATAATACTCCATAGTTTCAGATTATTTGTATTAATACCAGCAAAAGAACACAGCACCAGGCAACCTCAGCGAAGTCGATGACCTCGCCGCGGGCGCGGTAGGTTACCTAAAGGTCAACGAACGCGCGAGCGAGATGGGCGTAACAGGCTAGTTGCCTATTTATTTATTGCATAAATTAATAATATTCCTTAAAAAATAAATAGTCATGAAAACAAAAAACTAAATATCTCAAATAATTACAAAGTTACAAGCATTTTAAAATACAGGAATAGAAAGAGACAGCTCAAACATGCAGTGACGTCACTCTTGCTCCTTCACAGTACCTCGTTACTAAGCTGTGGTAACTTTACATACAGTCTCTTTGGCATGGGACTTTACAGCGTGCGTTTTCATAGTTACTGTGGAGTCTCCTGTTTTGCGAGAAAGGGACGCGCGATGCCCCCTCCAGAAACTTTGAAAGCTTATTTCTCCGTGATTTATTTACCGATTTTTCTTAATTTTTCAAATATTGCATTAATTTTTAACCTACTTTATGAAAATAATATTTATTATGAGTAGCAGGCAACTGGCCTATTATAAATTTTTTTTCAGATTTTTTTTTATTTTAGTTCAGTATGAGCACAACAGCTGGTATTAGATAGTGGTCAAACGCAAGTGTATCCACACAACAGACGAAGTAGAACAGCCATACCTTCCTCAGCACTCTGCAGCCACTCGACAAACTTCTTCATTTGGTCGAGGAACATGACCTTCCCCTTGCTGGAGTTGGGGTCGCGGTACCACTTGAGGATGGCCTCCTCCGAGAGGACGTTCGTCTTGTACAGCATCAGCACCAGTTTGCTGAACGCTCGCATGAACGACATGTTCTCGTAGCAGTACTCCTGCACCTGTAGCCAGTGGATAGTCATGTTTTAAAATTTTGCACTAAATTTAAAAGTATATAAAAAATCCAGCCAAGTGCGAGACGGACTCGCGCACGAAGCATCCGTACATTATCTATAAAAACGTCAGGTTTATTGTATGGGAGCAACTTTAAATATTTATTTCATTCTGTTTTTTAGTATTTGTTGTTATAGCGGCAACAGAAGTCAGAAATACATAATCTGTGAAAATTTCAACTGTCTAACTATCACGGTTCATGAGATTCCAGCCTGGTGACAGACAGACAGACCAGACGGACAGCGGAGCCTTAGTAATAGGGTCCGTTTTACCCTTTGGGTACAGACCCCTAAAAAGTTTATAATTTATACCAAAACACTTGATATTTGGAGACCACGGTGTGTATTGAAAAGCGATTTGAAAATTAACCTATAAAACCGTCGTATGTTATTAACTTGCATAACAAGAGAAGCATATGACATCATAGGAATAACATTCCTTAAGGCAACTAACAAACAAAAGATTGTATGTAACAACGCAAGTAAATTGTAGACTGCCTCTAGTTTAAGATATTGCTTCGCTATTTAGTATCAATGTAGTGCATGCAGTGCTATATGACCGGTTGCAGTGAGCTTGCAGTCGGGAGCACAACACACACATTACTGTAGCACAACCTCGACACCGAGCCGTTCATGTGGACTCGGCTCGGCTCTAACGGTGTGCAAATATTACGTCTTTCATTAATAAATAAATAAAAAATCCACTTTTATTTTAAATACATACTTCAAATAACATACCTTGGTAAGCAAAGCAATCTCAGCTTTGGCAGACTGTGCGAATGCAGCCAACAAGGGAGTGTAATGCCGCAGATGCTTCGCGGCTTGTTCCGCCAGCAACTCTTCCTTCTTGTTCCATTCGCCACGCGACATCACGCATTGCCAAATCTAACGAACAACACTGGTATTACGAACTGATCTCTATTTTCTAAGTGGTAAGGTTGGAAGGTGATTGGTCAGACTGCCATGTCGTCATTACAAAGGGAGCCGGTCGAGAGAGCCACTGTTTGTCCGAAAGACTCAGTCGCGCAGCGTCTCGCAAGTCCTACTCCCATGTTACGACTCGTCATCAAGTTTCATCATGTGAGACAGATAGTTCTATAGTAAAGCTGTTTTAAACTAACGAAAGTTTGAGGAAATAATAAACATAACACAGAAACAAAAGTTCGCAAACTGTATGAACAAAATTTCAATGGAAACTATTATTTTCTTGATATTTGGCAAGCTAAAAATCTTGTTTATGTACTTTTTTTTGCCAGCCCTTACAGGGATTACAAGGTTACTTGGTATTTGTTGTGTAGCAGAAGCGATGTTTAAATCATTGTTTTTTTAATTCTTAAAATCAGTTTTGTTTAAAAATGTTTTGAAATTTTCTAGTCATTCTTTTATGTAAATTCAATAACCTATATCTTAACTTTAATTCTTCTGTTTTAAATGTTGTCTGTCGCCTGTGCAATATTGAAAAAGTAAAAAAATACCAGTTAGTTGCCTAGATGTGAACTTATAATTAGCCGCATTACAAGTGTATATGACGTTAATATTTAGCTGTTAGTCTTCCGAAGAAAATACAATAAATAAATAAAATAACATTTCAGGATGTTGAATTAAACATAAATAGAAGATTTGCTTCCATTATGACAAAAACCTGGTCATAAGCACGAAGATAGAATGTAGAGGGAGGACATTAGACTATGTAAGTGGTGAAGGGTGTATACTCACAATAGCGACGACCTCATGCTCCGGTATGGCATGCTTGACGGCCATCTCGCGCAGGTCGGTGATGAGGTCCCGCACGGGGCGCTCGTCCGCCAGCTCGTCCAGCAGCGCCGTCGTCAGCTCGCGCCGCGCCTCCTGCCCACCACACCACATGTTGTCAATATTTTGTTTTTTATTTTTAAACTAATGACGTGACGAGTTAGTCGTTCGCCTGGTGTTAAGCGACACGGCCGCTCATAACAGATTGCAGTGTCACTCGGAACTCCAAACTAAAGTTTCGCGTGACACTGCGCACTGCGCGCGCCATCCTGAGACATCACACAGTCTAAAAAAGTTTTCTAGACTGTGAGATCAGTTCGTAAAGTCTCATTTGCCCAGTAATTTCACTAGCTACAATGCCCTTCAAACCGGAACACAGTAGTGCTTGTACACTACTGCTTGGCGGCAGAATAACTGGCGAAGCGCTGGTACCTACCTAGACGAACTTTGCAGAAAAGTCCTACCACCTAGTAAAACACTTCCACTATCATTTGACCCCGGTCTCACCTGATGGTAAGCGACGACGTGGTCGACGATGGAGCATGCTCGCCTAGAAGATACCGGTTCACTCTAGCCTTAAAATCTCCCGGATTACATTTGTCAGGAGACAATAACGAAGTTAAGGTGTTCTATTCGTTTGCTGTCCCAGTTATAAATGTCAAAACGCTTTGAGGAACGACCTCCCCGCCTCCGACCGCCTAGTTGTACGATGGTGAACAAATAATCAAGTACGTCGGAAAAATGTGTAATATGGAGATTTACAAGCTAACTGCAATAGTAATGTCAGTTCACAAGATAGTCCACATGTTGCTTTAGCAAACCTTGACATCGCATCGACCATAAATAATCGAACGGGCTTTTGGAATGCATACCTAAAATACTTATAAATAATGCGATATTGAATCGGCTGTCTTCAACCAAGGGGGCGCGTCCATATGTGTTAGGTGATTTTCGACCCCTCCCCCCTTGGTGAGATCCCTTTTCCCTCACGTGAGATTTGGCTTTACCCTCCCCCCCCTCCTTAAACGACTCACGTAATTAATGGACGACCCCCAACGAGCGTACAGTATACAGTGTTAGTGTGTGTACTGTGTATACAATACAGTAGCACAGAAATGTCCTAGCAAGCACGGAATGGTACGTGATGTGTATTGTTCCTTCAAGGAACGTGTGTGTGGTCATGTTATACCTGCGAGGCCTGCGCCCGATGGAGCCGCAGCAGCTCGGCGAGCCCGCGCGATGCGAACGATGCGGCGAGCACATCCTCACTGCGCCGGTTCAACGGGAGGAACTCCAGCAGTCTACGGACAATAAACAATACCTTACTTGACATTTATGTGCTCTCTTACTGTTGAACTCAATAGTAAGCTCAAGGCTATGCGAGCTATGAAGAGAGCTATGCTTATGCCCCCTACCTGTACTATAGTCTATTAAAATAAAACTTAGGTAAGCAACACTTTCTCCTGGGTTTTCGTAAATTCGTGTCAACTTGGCACACCAATTAATACTGAACTCTCATTGGTTGCCTGTTGGTCGTCTGTCTTCAACCAATGAGCGTACAGTATTTGATTTGTAGACTTAACACGAGTTTAACAAACGTACGTGAAACCGGGGGTTAGAGAGATAAATGCGAACTCGGAACCAGTCAAACTTTTGTACAGAATTAGTGTTTCTATACAAGATAAGATCGGGAATGAGGAGATCCGCAGAAGAACTAATGTCACCGATATAGCTCAGCAGGGGGCAGGCCATATCGATCGCAGAACCGACAACAGATATGGAAGAAAGGTTCTCGAGTGGCGACCACGAACCGGAAGGCGCAGCGAAGGCTTCTACTAGGACCTAGTGGAAGCCTTCGCTGCGTCTAGGTGACTATATGGACCAACGATCTGGTCGAAACCGCGGGGATCCGATGGATGCAGGGGCGAACAGCCACTCAAAGTGGCGCTCTATGGGGAGCCCATGTTCAGGCTGATGATGATGATTTATGATTTATAGCAGTATCGCCTGCTTGCGACCCCGTAAGTCGGTTGTAAAAGGACAAGGATTTCTGGACATGAGATCACTTCTCAAGGTAGCGTAAAACATATCCCGGCTTTCGAGACACAAGGAGGTGGGTTCAAAACCCATTCATGATTAAAAATTCTTCTTTTCATTAAAACTACCTAATCTGTTATTACTCTAAGCACACAAAATTAACATTAATCTCTTGTGTTGTGTCGTGTTTGTGGTTCATATAACATTATTTGTGAACAAATGTAGCGTCACTAATGACCCTGTCGTCTATTGAAAAACCGAAGGGCCAGTACATGAAGCGTTCATCTACCCTGTAAAAGAGTGTGTCAAGTCCACAGAGGATACTTGACACCTATCAATTATAGGGTTGAAATTGCAACGATATTTCGGTGGAGTTTTACCAGAACACTCAATATAACTCCTAGAATAGTACCACCCCATCTCTTCTCTTCTTATCGTTAAAATCTGGGGTGCCCAAACTGCTTGCCAAGCATGGTGATTATGGTAAATCGACCTTATGATAAGCGTCCAAAGTGGCGTATTATGGAGAAGGCGTGTCAGCAGTGGACGTCTTCCAGTTGTTGATGTGATCTCTTCCCGGCTAAGAGAATATTCAATGTAATGGTTGTTTCCAAGATTAAAATGCTGAGCCAATCAGATGCTTTTTATCACAATGAAGCAGGAACATTTTAGGTGAAACAGCCTTTAGTCACATTAATGTTGTAAATGCCAAAGTTTGTGTGCGTGGGTGTGAGTTCGTTCCATTTTCACGGCGTAATGTCATAACAGATTTGAATGGGATTCGGAATAGCTTACGCTGGCTTAGCACATAGAATACTTTTATCCGCTGGTGAAACGGGGCGTAGCTAGTTACCAAAAATACAAGCAATTTTGTCCACAGTTAAAAAAACTCCTGGCATGCCCTTTATAGACTAGAAGAAAGCTGATGATCCTCAAATTGCTGAAGAGACTTTCCTGGATCAATAGCTAAGAACACTCAACCAAATCACCATTTTTACTGTAATCCCCACACTTGCCAGGTGTCTTATCGCAGTAGATTATAAATGACCGAGGAGAATTCTGCTGCCCCTTCCCTGGATGTTCCCTTAGCCGACTTTTACGGAGAGATGGGGTCCTCTAGTTGGGGATTAAATCCAGGTTATATAGGTGCTTGGATAGTTTACCTTCCTTCCAGCTGTCCCTTCTTGAGCGCAGTAACGAGCGAGGTGACGCCACGCTCCTGCTTCACTGTGCAGAACACCTCCAGAACAAAGTCCAGCGCCAGGTTGTCCTTCAGCAGGTGCTCGTTCACTAGCACCAGCAGCACTGACGGTGGAACGCAGCCGTTACCTGCAAATTATATATGACGTCACGTCACTATTTGTACTGCCAACACAGCGCACACGGTTTCAAGGGACTAAAAGGACTCCTGAAATGTCAGTTAAACCTAAAAAAACTGAACACATGGGACAGAATATTCTTTCCACAGATATTTAAATAAGTAATAACACTTGCTACGTCGCGTGTTTGAGCAGCCACCTAAAGTGGCACTCTGTGGGGGAGGCCTATGTTCAGCAGTGGACGTCTTGAGGCTGTTGATGATGACTTGCTACATTACAATAAAATACAATAAGGAATGAACACATGGGGCTGTCATGTCATGTGGGAACCTCATAAGAACCTTGAATTAAAAAAAGGAATGAACAGCACCCGTATTGACTGTTTCGGTACTGCTAATTTGCAGGTCCATGCGTGCAAGAAAGAGAGCACACCATCTCCACCAGACTGACACGATAAGGAAAACCTTGTCAGAAAATTGTGTCTTGAAATGCTGGCTTTAAAAGGTGAAGTGATTCATCACACTGTTCTAGTTTCCAACAAGAAAATACTAATAAGTTTAAAACATAATAACAAGGAAACATGTAAAGGTGACTGTAGTATGGTGTTATGTTCTAACTGACAGTGTAGTTCAGTCAGAAGTTAGTCCCACACATTTGTTATAGCACACGTATATTCCGCACCGATCATAAGATCGGCTCAGTACACCAATCATGTGCGAAAACTAATCATCTTTTCTGGGTGACGTGAACAGGACGTGTCTTCCCCTAACTTCTTGTATGCACATACCGAATTTCATCATAATCATCTTCACCATCATCATCATCATCAGCCTGGATTAGTCCACTACTGGACATAGACAAAAAAAATTTGGCTAAATGAGAGCACTTAGTTCGATCCTCGGCTAATCTCATACAGCTGCCGCCACACTCCGTTTGTCCACCCTTGCCCGCCCAGTACGGGGGGTAGACCAAATTGTCTTTCCACGTTTTGTCACTTTCTTCATACTTGCTTACATGTCAAGTGTAGGGGGAAGGTAATTTTGTCTACTGTCCATGCTAGGGCAGCTGGTCTATATTATAAAATAAAAAAAACAGCATTTCACTAACCAATCCAAAGCGCAGTCATGCGGGCGAGCTTGATGCGTTGCTCAGTGTCAAAGCCTTTAAGATACACCAGCACCTACGGACAAAACCAATGTTGTTACGTAACATGATAACATGAGGTATAATATAACAGGTAAATGTAAAGATGACTGTAGTATGGTGTTATGTTCTAACTGACAGTGTAGTTCAGCCAGAAGTTAGTCCCACACATTTGATATGGCACACTATGTTCCGCCCCGATGACAAACATTCGGGCCGGTTTTTCCATGTGCGAATACCTGGATTTAAGACGAAGGGTAGAGCAAACAAGGTGTTTTGGCACGTTTCCTGGCGTAGTTAGATCATGTGGAGCTTTGCATTTAACATGTCATATAATTCATTTCATTAAGAATTTTTTTTTGAGTTTTGAGTTTTTGTGATGTCCGCAAATACACGATCAATAAATATAGCCCTATAGAACAAATCGCAAGCCCTCAAAAAATTTGAATATTCCAATTTTCCTGAGCTTCTACCGAATATATTTCAACAAACATACACAATTTGTGATGACTTCATAATTTTTAAAAACACTATATAAGCATAGGTATTATTAAAAACCGTCAAAATCAGTCATTTCGTACGTTGTCTTTGTCGTATATTCAATTCAAAGCTCCACATGCTCTAATTAAGCTAGGAAACGTGCCAAAAAAAACCGTGCTTACCCTTTGCCTTAATAGAATCAAAATTACATAATATCCTCACCACCTTCGTAGAATCATTAAATCTACGAGTAAATGTAACGGCAAAGCCCTGCTTCGCTTATCTAAATTCAGGTAACGCCAAAGCTACCCTTTTGTGTTAAACTTCCCAACCTTGATCTAAAACTTCCAAAGAAAATGGGCCAAGCAAAATAGGTCGAGAAAATCTTTTAACCTTTACCTTGGTAGTTTAGTACGACGACGTAAAATAACTATTACGTAATTTAGCATAAGAGGAGTTGGTTGATAAAAAAGCAGATTTAATAGTAGTATGCAGGCCATATCGCTCGTAGAACTGACAACCGATGGGGAAGAAAGGTTCTCGAGTGGCGACCACGAACCGGAAGACGCAGTTTAGGCCAGCCCCCCACTAGGTGGACCGACGATCTGGGGAAAACCACGGGGAGCCGATGGATGCAGGAGGCGAGTAGCCGCTCAAAGAGGCTCTGGGGGAGTCCTATATTCAGCAGTGGACGTCTTCAGACTGTTGATGATGATGAACCTTTTGTGTTGACGTGGATCCACGTTATTTTCAAACGATAGTTTTACCGCATAGTTCCGCGTTGTTGACGCTGCCGCTTCGCAAACGCATCGGTGTGACTGAAGCTTTAAAGCTTGAACACACAATTAAGAACACCAAGTACTTTCTATTTCTACTTTATTATCTTACCTTTTTCATTTCCTCTTCAAACATCTTCTCGAGATATTTGTAACGACGCATCAGTTTCACAAATACCTGCAAAATGAAACAAATCATTAAACAGCTACTCGCAGAGCTCATGTATAACGTATTAGAGAAAGTATATCAGAAATAATTGAACGAGTAAGTGTTTTTCAACATTCGTGTTCAGGACTCTAGCCGTGTTTTTCATCATTTTAAATTGTTACTTTTGGACAGAGTATGACTGCTATATTTCTTATGAGCTTTCAGCATTGTGCCGGATTTCTTACACCAGTAATGGGAAAGAGAACTTTTTTCACTCCATAATAGGCTTGCTTTATTTGACACTAAGCACTGTGATTTTATATGCCTAGCAATAACTTAAGTATTTTAAGTACAGGTTTTGACTTGTAAAAGTGCTAAAAAACCTATTTGGAATAAAGTGCTTGATTTGATTTGTTTACAAATATCAACTCCACTCGCTTACAGGGTTGTAAAAATCTTCAATAAAAGGTGGGTATATTAACCTGTTCGAAGTTGCGCATCGACTCCATGTCTTCATTGGCCGAAAAGATGCAAATATTCGTCTTCGGTGATTCACCGTCCATAGACACGCCACCGCCGGGGACTGACAAACGGAAATAACTATTATTATAGTATTATAACTAATCTATTGTTAAAATATGTATTAAGGTAACGTGTCAGAATAATTTGAACGAGAAAGGGTTTCTCAACATTTTGATTCAGGACTCTAGCCATGTTTTTCATCATATAAATTATAAAATACATATTTGAATATGGACACACTTGTAGCTTTGTTAATAACCGGTAGAGGAAACCTAATGACTTACTGGCGTTTTGTGGGAGGTTTTTTCTATTTTTAGATGATTTGTAGCAATGCTCAAGCCACCTCACAATGGGACCTCATCCAAAGATCAGCAACTATCCCATGCATTCATTAGAGAAAATTCTGTTCAGTCATCAGATTGACGATGATGATTTTTTCACATAGCAAGATAGTAAAATTTCCGGAAAAGTTGGTCTATTTATCAATCATCTGACTCTGCCCCCCACTCGGTGGACCGACGATCTGGTGAGAGCCGCGGGGAGCCGATAGATGCAGGAGGCAAGCAGCCGCTCAAGGTGGCGCGCTCTGAGGGAGGCCTATATTCAGCAGTGGACGTCTTCAAGCTGTTGATGACTCTGCCAGTTTCTTACCCAGCACCGGCTGGATAGGAAGTTGGCATTCAGAAATCGGAAACCTCAGAAGAGCTTGGCGACAGATGGTGACGGCTAATAGCTGAAACAGGGTACTCACGCAAAAGCCCGCCGGCGATAAGCACGTCGAAGATGACCTCTCCATAGCGGCGATAGTCGAGCTTGGACCCGGCAGCGTCTAGATACTTGTAGGCCGCATCCAGGTCGCCACCGGCGCGCTCAAGCCCTTGCACGAGCGCGTCGCGGAACCCACTCGGGTCGTACTTCTCTTTCTCATCTACGACGAAAGGTAACTGTTAGAACGTGACACGACATTAACATAGATAAGATGTATAAAAACAAATTAAATGTTTGGAAGTTTTATACCTGACCCTGAAATTACTAGTACAGTACAAAATGGATAATAATGGTAAAAGTATGCCACCTAACTACTACTGTCACTTTAACAACTTTAGGGTTACGCCCACAGCCTCTATTAAGGCCTATTCAAACCAGCGCGTTATTCGCTGTGGGTAGCGGTATACCGCGCGGTTTCCGCACGGGTATTTTGTATGAAGTTTCGCTCTAGCCGCGGAACTTCCATACAAAATCCCGCGATTTTTCTCTGTATTGTTATTTTTTCTATTCTATTCTATGGCGTTTTAGTAAAGTTGTAGTGCGTGCGGCGTCATGTGACCGGTTGCAGTGAGCTTGCAGTCGGGAGCACAGCACACACATTACTGTAGCACAACCTCTTCCCCGGACCGGTCATGGAGACCCGGCCGGGCTCTTTGGTGTGCAAAAAATAGGTTCAGTACCTTATTTGGTTCTTCAAACAAAATAACTGAAAAAGTATACATTATAATAATCATCCAAATATGTTCTCAATATGAAATTAAAGCGATTGCAGTTGGTTTATACACCCCTCTTTTATTTAAAAGGAAATTATTGTATTGGTTCGTAAACCGCCGAGAAAAATAAAGATCCAATATCAACAACGCGTGTACATTTCAATATATCCCTAGCTGCGATGAAATATAGGTAGATCCACAATCGCCGCCTCGAAAACGGCAGCGTTTAAACAAGGCATATGCCTTTTCTGCTCTCAGTCACGTGTGAGCGCGCCTAATGAAAGTGATGTAACTCACATGTTATTGTTTTACAACGCTATCACAGGGTGCTATGCCTCATTATTAAAATGAAACAACCGCTTGTATATTAGCTGGAGAGGTATATATATCTGTATAAGTAAGCATTGGCGCGGGGACACTTGAGGTTTGATTGTCATAGAGACTGTGTATCTATAGCATATTTGATTTAAGACCCCTAGATATAAAAAAAATGTGAAAGAAAAGGTATACCTACATAAAATAAGGAAAAGTATGTGAATTGTTTTCATGAGAAGCAGTCGGTGCCAATCTTGTGACCGGCTCGCCTGGCGTCATGACACGCTCCAAGGCCGATAGCGGCCACAAATATGTATAATACAAAACATGCGATACGGCATTGTTTGTATCGTCATTAAGAGATAAATACTGCAATGTGATTTCATTAGAAAACAGTATCGCGTCGGTTATTGGATCCAAATCGAAAACATCCCGAAAGTTCTGTGTAAAGTTAAATTTTATTACGATTCCATCTCAATATTGCAAATAGATATACTGTATCGATCTTTTTTAATATAATTATTATTGACGTTTCCAATACTAAATACTAGACTCCCACGGGCGCATTCTCTCTTCCGTCTCTTTTGGGTGGGCCAAGTTTCCATTACGTCATAACATAATCAACTTTACCAAATTATAAAATATTTTTTAAGTACAATAATATAACTTGTGGTAATATGAAGTTTCTAGAAACATCCAAAGTTCTTCTTTCATTTTACTCTCTCGATGATTTCGTGAGAATAGTGTGCGTGGAATCCTTTGTTTTTTTCTTTGCATTCGACACAAAAAGTTCCAATATTATTAAACTAGCAGCGCCCCGCGGTTCCACCCGCGTTCCTACAGGAACCGATCCCGTTATTGGGATAAAAAGTAGCCTATGTTTTAATCCAGGGTATAAGCTACCTCCATACCAAATTTCATCCAAATCCGTCCAGCTGTTAGAGCGTGAAAGGGTAACAAACATACACACATACACACAAACTTTCGCCTTTATAATATTAGTGTGATGTGATTAGTGTGATTAATTAACCGAGCCACGTCCGTGTGTAATGAAAATAACTGGGTCATTACACATAATGTTGTAACCATATGTGTAATTGTGTAATAATGTTTAACTAAAATATATTCAAGTACATAACTGAACCAAAATATAATATTTACAGTACATATTTTCATTTACGTTCTTTTATATTATGTAGCCTTATCATTGCGATGTGACAATGGAGTGCGGAGACAATAAGGAAATACTAATATGTAATGTAAATAGATACAAGTCAATCTACATAGCTACAACTATGTGTTAGGTAAATACAGTACAAAGTACAGAATCTCTTACACGATATAAATATATATTGTGACTTGCCAGTTTACGTATTTTTATAGGATACCTACTTCGTGTCTATAGCGTTTGCAAAATTGAGGAATATGATGTAAAACAAAAAGTGCAAATTGTATGAAAATTAGCGTCTTCCAGATTCGAAGCAATACCGCGCCATTGACAAAAACAATAGAATAAGACACTTTGTTGCACACAAAATACACGCTATACGTCATCAGCCCGGTAATAAGTTCCCACTGATGGGATGCGGGCCTTCTCTCACATGGAGAGTAGGACATAATCCACCACGCCGGCCAAGTGCGGGTTGGTGACAAATGTTCTTGAATTTTTTGATTCTTGAACATGCCAGTTTCCACCATAGAGGTATAATGTACTACGTACTAGAGAAGCTATGGGAAGCACAAAGTTTTTTACATTTTTGGTACAATTAAACTAAAATCCGCTACAGCGCTTTACGAGATCAAATCGTCTAACCAAACGATCCTAACACGCAGCGCTAGTGCTTGTAGGTTGTGTTGTTCGGTCAGTGTTTGTTCACTCTGCCAATATGGCTGCCGAAGTAATCGACAAAATAATATTTTATTTAGGTGTATTTTGTTTCCAAATTCTAAACTTAATGTTTAAAAGTGATTTCGTCGCGTTTGTTTGTTTTACCCGATTGGTTTTTGTAGTATCCAAGCACGCACGATGGCATTTTCGGATCATATAATTTTTGTTGCAATACACGTGCAGCCGGTTTGAGTGCCGAGTGCCTTCGTATGAGCGAGAAGACACTGGTCGGCTTATTTGCAGTGGTCGACAGTGCAAGTTAGAGATGTGCTGTCTAGTGTATACATAGAAGTCTTTGGTTTCCACACGTTTTCCTTCACCGTTGTAAGAGCAAGTGCAAATTCAGCACATCACTTGGAAGGTCATCGGTGCAGGGCCGAACGGATCCGAACCAGGGTGCGTCACACTTTAAAAACTATACCAAACATTGAAAAGTTGTTTTTCATCACAGTTGCTCGTAAAGTGGCTCTTATCCCACCGCTTTTAGAATCATAATCCAAGAAATTTCCATCGCGTGCTTTTTACTTTACACTGCCGCACGTTCAGTTAAGTTTGCATCTCATTGCAAGTACGTACATTTTCGTCGTTTCGTTTCGTTCCAGTTCACGTTCCAGTTTACGTTTCGTTTCGTTATGGTCGATGTCGATTTTGTTCGCGCCGTCAACACTGCTTTTATCTGACAAATAAGAAGCCTGCATGACATTTAACAGTACAGTTTTTTCCTCGCAACTGTGATGAAAAACGTCGTATGAGATGCGTGCATTAAAACGATCAACTTTCCAATTTTTACTTGTGAATGTTAAACTTGCGTGTATTAGTCAAATTGTTGCAGCTTAGATGTTGAACCGTTTCTAATAATATTAAATGCAATTAAAATCAGATCAAAATGGCTTCAAAATTACCCACATCGCATTATATTTCAATTCATCATTAGCTACATAACATAACGGCACAGTTGTCAGTAATTACAACAGCACATGTCCGAGGCGAAGCAGATGTTGCAAACGATGCTACTTGAATACCCAAGCCTTGTTCCATGGCTATGTTAGCGGCTTACACGATTACTTGTTCACCTTACCTTGTGCTATTCTATAAATACTTAAGTGTGAGGTACATACGTAATTTAAATTTTATATTGATTTGTCATCGCTCCGTGCCTCGGAGAGCACGTGAAGCCGTCGGTCCCGGTTGTCATAAGAACATCTATGGCAATCGTTACGGGTAGTCAGACTGGTCTAACCATCCCTGTTACTGGTTCCTTATGGGTTGCGAGGTCAGATGGCAGGCGCTCGTGTAATTCTGGTAGCTCGCCGCTACAGTCTAGATTGAGAGCCGACCCCAATAACAAATGGGAAAAGGCGAAGAGGATGACGATTGAATTGTCTAACAAATAAGGCATGGAGCCAAAATCCTTTAAAAAAAAGTGGTTACGTCGACATCAATCGCCTAATTTCACACTGAGAAATACTTGGATGATATTATCGTATTGATATTTATTCCAATTATTATTTTGTTTTTAAATCCAAAATACCAAATCGATTTTGATGAAATTTCTTGAGACCATTCTGAAAGTATGTCTTTATTTTTGTTATAAAATAGTACATAATGATACAAGTGTGCAAAGTTGATCATTGCACACGCATGTCATACGACGTTTTTCATCACAGTTGCGAGGAAAAAACAGAGTTGTATTGTTTTAATTGACTTTGTAAAAAAATGTCGTGCAGGCTTCTTATTTTTATTTTATCATTAAAATCAAAAGCGATACATGTCTTATGGTTGTATGATACGACTTTTCGATAAGGACCGAGAGACTTGAAGTTGTAATCGACTTGTAGATATCGACAAAACACGTGCGCAGTACTGATAATTCTTTACGGAACAACTTGGGTATATCTGTTCACGTTCATATAAAATCAAAAAGCGTACGTGTATTCAGAATAATCTTTTATTTTTATTGCAAGATAGGTACGTATGCAGATTTAAAATGCACCTTAAGCAGATAGGTTATTAAAGTTAAAATAAAACTAATGTAGTCTATTAGCAGTAAGACTGGCCTGTTGGCTCGGTTGCTAGTAGCTCTGCCTTCTGAACTGTAGGTTGTGGGTTCGATTCCCGCTCAGGACAAACATTTGTGTTTGTTCTGTGTCTGGGTGTTTATTGTATTCTATGTGTATGTATTTACAAACAAAAAGTATCTAAGTATTGTATCAGTTATCTGGTTGCTTATAGTACAGTAGGCATGGATCAAATCACAAGGAGCAGGTAAAAAAACATATGATTATATTTTTCATAAATCACTCTGCTACTTTTTGCCAGACACTCTGCTACAAACCACAGTGTGATAATCACACTTAATTGAATCGTAGCTTCGGATTTCATAATACGAGAGTAGCAGAAGTGGTGAATATCAAAACATATAATTTTATTTATACTTCAGCAAACAAACTGAGACGTAAAGAGAATAATGTTATTATCATTGCGGTGAACTTTGATCTTGTTTAACTTAAAAGAGAAGCGTTAGATTACTTGTAATCAGTTGTAGCAGGTCGCAACTTCGCTAGGTTGCTCCTAAATCACATCTCTGTTCCATTTCATACAGCACAGCCAATCGCTATTGATGACAAATTCATTAGGCATATGAAAAATCACAGGCGAAATCACAGTGACTAAAATAAATCATATGATGAAATGACAATGATTTTAAAGTAGCAATCATTTCCATGCCTATAGTACAGGCAGCTATGCTTAGTTTGGGCTAGATGGCGCTATGTGAAATCTCCACACTTAATTATTTTAAAAAAATGTACGACTTGGCTCCTGAAATAGTGTTCTCACTACTTCGGGAGTCTATGGACGGACTCATTCAGATGTAGGTATAAACCCTTTTATGTCAATAAGTGATTATTTGATTTCATTTATTTGGTTAGGTAGGTAGGTCGTCTGGAAGACATCGCTGCCAGCGCTAAGACCGCCCATTGTTGCACTAGTACGTAAGATTTATTTTATTCCTTCTATCTATCTAGGTTTGCTTCCGTGGCAAGCGCCCCTCTGCTTTGAGTTGCGATTTCGACTAACTTGAGTTCAAGACGGTTTCAAAATGCGCCTAAAACAAGCAAGATAAAAGCAAAAACTTGTTTGTTATTGCTACGGTACATTATTATACCTACTACATAAGTTATCAGGTTATCGCGCTCCTACAGCAAAATTTGCTTTATTATTCCAGGTTTTCCTAATTCGTCGCCAATTGAAGCGTGAGCTTCCTCTTATGTACGTAGGGTTGCCACTGTTGTAGCGGGATTATTATTAAAAATTAGATATTCTAGTGTTTAAAGTTTTTCTTAAAACTCTCCCACATTTGCGTGTAATGAGTTCTTTGCCGCGTAGTAAAGAAAAAAAACGTAATTTAAAAAACCAGCCAGTGCGAGTTGGACTCGCACACGAAAAGTTCCGTACCATTATCTATCCCTGCCATCTAGTGTTGAGTAGCAGTACTATTTGAAGTAGCGCCATCTATGACTTATCTGGTAAACGAGCAATAAATCACGCTGGTTGTATGGGAGCTCCCTTAAATATTTATTTTATTCTGTTTTTAGTATTTGTTGTTATAGCGGCAACAGAAATACATATGAAAATTTCAACTGTCTAACTATCTCGGTTCATGAGATACAGCCTGGTGACAGACGGACGGACAGACAGACAGACAGACAGCAGAGCCTTAGTAATAGGGTTCGTTTTACCCTTTGTATGGAATCCTAAAAACGAAAAAATGTTGGGGGTTTGGCATTTTGGGTGTCTAAGGTAGAGAAAACCTTCATAAACATATTTAACCTACTTTTTTTCTGCAACGCTACATTCTCCATATTTTTTTTTTATATGATGATAGGTATTATACAAAAACTAAACAAATGGCGGTCAGCGGCTATTGACTTTGGCCCAAGCAATTAAACATTTTTCTACGCGTGAACTATGCAATATACTCAGATTTTATTGCAACAGGTTTGTTAACAGTATTTTCCAGTTTCCTTTCGTTTCATATACTGTACGCGAGCAAGTTGACGGTTTTGATCAGAACATCTCCATAAATATAATTACTTACTATAGAAATATAAGTTCTAAAAATGTTTACATGTTTTTTTCGAGTTTTTCGTCACAGTAATAATAATAAGTTAAGGCTTGCAGGCTTGGTTGGTCCTTCAACAGAGATAATAATATTTCCATGGTTAGTTGTCAACAGGAAAACCGTTTAATGTAAAGTTATTTTTGGTATTTGAGTTTAGACAAACAATAATTTTAATATTTAAGCATTGAAAGACCCTTATGTATGTATGTACAAGTACATGATAGGTATTTTTAGTTAGGCTACATTTAGGCTGTATTAAACAGTACTATTAGGTATTCTATGCCCATATTAGAGAATAGCACTTGGTTGTGACACATTGTTCATCTAGATTTCATAATAAAATGATTAATTTAGGAATGACATGTCAACTTACACATCAATCATCAACCAGGCATTTTGTCATTATGCATCTTGGTTCAACAAAATAATTTGAAATACATATTATTATTACTATCAGCCATATTTATAAATGTTAAATCTCAAAGAATGTACACTAATAGTCTCAAACACCTTTCAATTATTCATGAGTTATAAAGAAGCACAACTAGCTGTGCTAACCAATCAGTAAAGTTAAGCAACATCTGCTGCGGTCACTGCTCTGATGGGTAACCTCTACACAAAAACTGGCATTAACAACTGAGTTCTACCATGCTTCAAAGGGCATGGTAAGCTGTCGGTCCTGGCTGTTGTCGTAAGACAATAGTTGTTAAGCCAAGTCAGAAGCCTATGGGCAGCCTAAAAATTTTGACACCAGGGCTGACCACTTGCCTACACAATAAGAAGAAGAAAATTATAAAGATTACAGTGTTGGATAGGCTAATTCAATGAAAAATCAAAATAACAGATCAGTTTGATAATTACCACCATCACAATCTCCAAATTTCTATTTGCAACGAAGATTGTGATCAGCTGTAGGAAATACAGCTTTTACCTACTTTCTAATGTTTGCAAAATAACATAATATATTCACAGTTAGCTATGAATGTGCTATTTTGTCTGCAATTTGAAATACCAATAGGTATGTTTAGAGCCTTGTCAAATCATATACTAGGTATGCCATACTTAGATAAGTGAATATTATTAGATTAATAAGTAATTGTAGGTATCAGGCCTTGTATTTTTATTTACCTACATATTCCAAAGCAGTTAGGTTTACAGGGGCTTTGTCCGCCTAAATAGGTACTATTGCACAGAGCTAGATCTATGCACACATTTTTATCTTCAAGTCTTAAATACTGTAAAATGCCTTTTTTAATTAAAATTGCTTTAAATCGATCTGGTTTTGCAAATTTGTGTTTCTATCGGCTGTAATCGAGTTACATGATGGCTTAGCTGGTGATTATTTCAAGACTAACTGAATTCCTACATTTAGATAACTAATATATTTATTTGTTGCATGTGTTGAATAAGTTTAGGTATTATTGCTTATCTGAAAGGTTTTATTTTTAGAAGATTCTCCATAAAATATCTTATAACTACATATGATTGAAGTAAATTCAGTTTATATGTACATAATATATATACAGGTTATAGATTAGTTGGTAAAAATTACAAATAATGATTGCTATGCTGGTGTTTTAGATGGATATTTTGTTTGGCCGGACTCAGTTTCATTATTGAAATTACAAGATTTCAGCTGATCATGATTTTTTGTGCAGATTTAGTAAACATGAATTTGAGAAGTCATCTAGGTATAGCAGGTATTATATTGTAATGCAGAATCATAACACTTTTGAATTGCATCTATAAGTTTCAGAGTTAAGAGCACCCAATTACTGAAACTCTTTGTTGGCTAAATTTAGTATTAATACTTTGTGGTTATTTGATGATTAGGCTAATGACGATTCATTTGCATTAAATAAACTAACAGAACATGTCACTCTATGATGCATTTTGGAACACAGCATAAAAATTGAATACACAATACACAAAAAGGATAGCAGAGTAGTGATACCGCTAGTATAGCATTAAAGTATGGCATGACCTACATAGCCAATACCACACAAAGGCCAAGTAAAAACTGTACTTATCTGTAGTATGTATACTAATCTAAATTATCTTGTTTACACACAAAAATAAAATTTCTTACCTCTTTTTCTGGTCTTGATCCGTTGACCCGATAATACTGGTTTTTCTACCTTCTGACTCATACAATATATTGCTGGAAAAAAAAACACGTGGCAATCAATAAAAGAAAGGTGCCCGTTATAAGGTCATCGGCCGAGCTCGCCACGCAACCCTGACGGGACACGGCCCTTCGCCCCATAATGGCGTCCACACGCGCCCCACTTACTCCAAAATGTGGCAGAACCTCAGACAGAACACGGGCGCTCGCGAACCAACAACCCTCAGATCAACAGTGGATCACTGGTTTATGACTCAGCGGGAACTTACGAGAAGCCGATTTTCACGATCACAATTTATATTACGGATACTAATAGGTATGCGCAAAGCTGGATGTGCACCGTACAGATACTTACGTATTAGCAGGTTATGTAGGAGCCTTTTACTCCTTTTGCGGGTTGTCTAGGACTGCGCCTGTTCAGAAAAGAAAGAAACGCTGCGGCGGTCTCTATTCCCCTGTGCTAGAGACAACGACAACGTGCGTGTTTTGGAGTCGCCGGATGTCCGGTTTGGTGGGGACGATCGATTCAAATATGCTCGAGATATTTTTTTTGCAATATTTTTCCAGGATTATCTTGCAAAGCGACCGCAGATTTCTTTATTTAACAAAAGAAGCTTTGTTGAAAAATCAAATTGTGAAGGTGCAAACGAGCAGGGAAGACAACAAATAAATAAATAATTTTTTTGGAAAAAAATAATCCTTTACAAATATGCTCTATTTTATTATTAATAAAAATATACAGAATTATAAACACTACACAATAAATTTGATCAAATTACACTACTTTAGTAAAAAAATCACAAATTGAATGTAAAGTGTTTGACTAAAAATGGCAGACAATGGCAGAGAAACAAAACACCATAGACATTCTTTTTTTTTTAATTTGATATTAACCATGCATCGCCGTAGAGCGGAGTAAAGAATAGAGAGGTTATAAGATAAAACCGGTAGAATGCGTGGGTATGAAATGCATTTACACTTAATGTACAACGGGAGAGTGTGATAAAAAGAAGTTTTTGGCAATATATTAATGGTTTATTTATTATTTATTGATTTATTAAATATAAGTTTAGTGACTATCCCTTCACGGATAATGGCAAAATTGTGTCGCATTTGAGGGAAACAGTAACAAAAAAAATAGAAGTTTTTGTCTCACCCTAAGGTCTCACCTCACGTATGCTATTTTTATTGCTGTCCCAGTAGGATTCAATATAATCACTCCGTGTTGGCGTCCGTGTATTATCTAAAGACAACTAGGCATTGAGGTATGATCATATAACACAAACATGCACAAAATGTCCACACCAAAACTCTGCGTGCGCCACATAGTGCGCAGAGTTTTTGGTTAGTTGTAAATAAACCGCGATTTGAGTCGGTAGTGCGGTTTTGATAGCGTATCTCTTTCACATGTTAATCAAATATGTAAGAGTATTAATAAGAGACACATAGTCTTGTGCTTCATTGGTTACGAGAGAATGACGAGCAAAGTTTGTTCAAACAAAAAGCTATGGAGTCGATAACATTTTAAATATTTTTACATATTTACGGACTTTAAAATACCTAACCATAGATTATTTCACTATTAATTTTTTTTTGGTATCAAAATTAAATATATCAATAGATAAATTCTTTATCATACATTCCAGAAATTAAATAAATTCAGTTTTCCGAACAAAAAGTTGTATAGTAACATTATTAATATTAGGTTTAACGATATTTATAATAAAATAAAAAATAATAAATATGTATGGACATTTCACACAGCGCCATCTAGCCCCAAACTAAGCATTATAGCTTGTACTATGGAAACCAGATAACTGATACAATACTTATTTACTTTTGTTTGTAAATACATACATAGAATACAATATGACACCCAGACACAACACAAACACCTATGTTCATCACACAAATCTTTGTCCCGGGTGGGAATCGAACCCACAGCCTACAGTTCAGAAGGCAGAGCTACTACCAACTGAGCTATCAGGCCAGTCAATGGATTATTAAAAATGGTAAATAAATTTTCTTAATATTTGTTTGTTTTATTTCCAATAGCGTCTCCATTGCAGTCTTATCCCGAGGAATTACGATGTAACGAGTGCCTAGCTTGCGTACGCATAATGTCGCTAAGCTGTATGTAATCGTTTTGTGCGTTCTTGGCATTTTTAGCAGTGACTGGAACGTCAGATGTTGTAGGTAGACATTTTTAAGTAGACTCGTGGAGCTTCTCTATTGATTCCACAGAACTCCCACAAGTAGAACAGTAGCATATGACGTCATTCATGCACAACAAGGATAGCGCTATACATTCGGTACTAAGCAAAAAAAGACGAACGTAATGTCTTTGGCCTTGTCACCGTTACCGGGTTTTTTATTTGGCTTCGTTTGATCTAAGCCAAACAGGTTAAGAATTTTTTGAAATTGTTGTTTTTCGTGAAATAATGCTATTTAAATGGTGATCTAGGCAATAAATATTTGAGAAATAATGTGTGTGCAGTGAGTGGTTGCAGCATTTTAAGCAACAGAAGTCGCACTGAGGCATAAATATGAAGGAATAACATTTCACAAGTAAGTAGCCATTATTTTGTCTATTTTCCCTATTAGAAGTGTTTATTGTGAAAAATATATATACAGCGTTACATTTCATGTAATAACAAGTCCTCAGCTAAACAGAAAAACAGCTAAATTATTAATTAATGGATAAAATAACTATACTTAACCTAAAAATTTCATTGTCAAGGTACTGCCAGTTTATACTTTTTAATTTCCCATAAAACCAGGTAGGTACCATGTTGATTTGCAAATGTTTATAAGTCGGAATAAAATCTTTTTGTAGGTATATTAGCTAATTATTTGCTTGATTTCACTTAGTAAAATATATCATTTTATATTTAGGGTCAGGTGGGGTAAGTGAAACATACTTGCACATCTATCCACTTTGTGAATTCTGCTAGGAGGCTAATTTTTTTACACATAGAAAGGCTAAATCTAAAATGGCAAATGATGGCAATAAATACATTTCTACAAAATAATTTTTAAAAATTCAATTTGCATGAAGCAAACATCACTTCAAAAATGGTTCACGATTTTGACAGAAACGTTTCGATTCAATATTCTGATGGTAGGTTGACATTGGCGTTTGACTATTTTGCAGTTGACTATATTGAGAGTTTTGTATTTATTATCTGTTACCCGCAATCATTATAGGTACCTGCTTATATAATAATAGCTGCCAAGTATCTATATAGCACTTTATAAGCGCAGAATCTCCATCTTTTTCTGTGGGTGCCGTATACGAGCAGACTAAGGGACTATCCAGAGAATGGGCAGTAGCATTCTCCTTGGTATATTTAATATATATTATATATTATATATATTATAATCTTCTGCGATGACAAGCCACTTGCCAACCGAGGTGATTATGGCAAACCACCCTATAATCAGGGTCATAAATGGCGTTTTATGGGCACGCCTGTGTTCAGCACTAGACGTCTTCCAGCTGTTGATGTGAAATACGTGATTTTCACCCATCGGACATTTACAATGACATTTGTAATGTAGTAGGTTTATTTTGTGAACCACCTTCCATGTATTGCTGCGTTATTCCTTTCCGTGCATGGTTGTATGGAAGAGATTGCTCTAAGCGATAAGACCACCCATTGTTACACTTTGGTTAAGTTTGTTCACTTAGTTGTAATTATTTATGATGTGGTGTTTCAATAAAGAGTTTATCTATCTATCTATCTATCTATTGATTTTATTACCTGTGTCGTCTGTGACTGCAAATACTAACTCCACATTACGCGTGTTTGCGCCGTTTCATGCATTACTTTCGTATAAAAATGTACATAAACACTAATAAATTGCTTCATGGCATCAGCCGACTTGTGTTTTGTAAACTTAAAGATAACTGATTCCTTTCTTATTTTATGACCTAGCAGAAAGATTGAGTGACGCATGTGCTAGAGCATTGAAACCATTTCGCCACATAGCAAAGAGCTAAACTGCGTGATTTATTGATTACGATAGGGTTTCACTTAGGTACTCCTTCGTTTCACTTACCCCACTTGACCTTACATTTTAGTTTTTACAATAAAGAAACAGTGAACACTGGTAGAACATAATTTCTAGGTATCAAGGTACGGTAAGGTAGGTACTCTATATATAGATAGAGCTAACGAAATCGCCCATTATCTACTCAAAATTTTGGGAGACGTTCTTATTTACGCAGCACCTCGTGTGGGAGCAAGAAACAACTAGGCGGCCACGTGCAATAGATTTCTACTAGTGGGAATTCTGTGATTGATTCATTATACGTAATCATTTTCAGTTTTTGCCACAGGCAATATAGAAAAAACCAATTGATAGTGATAGTCTACTGTCATTGTCATTTTTGAATCATTATCAATGTCAATATTGTTTTTCAGTTTGAGAATGTAACCAGGCCCGGGTCAGCTTTAGTACCGATGTCTCCACGAAACGCTCGTGTCACACGCATTCCGACATTTTCTTTGCATCAAGTGACTTCTATAATGTCAAAAGTCAATTGTGTTGTTGTCATGGAAATTATGTACATAACACAACCTAATTAATCGGTATAATTCGTAGTTTTTCTGGCTTTTTGTGTATAATTTCAAATTAATATATCATTATCATCATCTTCTTTGCCTTTTTCCCATTTCGCATTTGTTATTGGGGTCGGCTCCCAAGCTACCAGTCTAATCTATAGCGGCAAGCTACCAGAATTACACGAGCGACTACAGGATCGGACCGTGAGTTTGCCTAATTCTCAGCTGTTCTTGTTTTTCGTTAATCCTGATAGTTTCAGGTTTCGCACATTTATAAGTAAATCTAGATAAGACCCGTTAAATTTCAGTGGGGGCTGGGGGCCCTTTATCTCCACGGCGCGCTAGGCTGAAGCTCAAATTGCCCTTATACAAGATCTGGCCCTGAGCGACTGCCATCTGATCTCACAACCCATAAGGAACCAGTAACAAGGATGGTTAGACCTGGTATCAGATTCTATCAGGCGTCTGACTACCCGTAACGATTGCCATAGATGGTCTTATGACAACCGGGACCGACGGCTTTCGGAAGCACGGATGGCATCGAAAACTGCACATAACTTACTAGATAAATCATCGGTGCAAGGCCGAGGATCGAACCTGGTGCCATAAGATTGCGATGTGCACATGTTACTGCTCTGCTACCATCGCTCTAACTTCAAATTATAAATAACTACCAATTATCTTAATCAGTTGAGCATGGGCAGTGACTATGGTTATTGATCAACACTATGGCGACGCGAAAATGTCATGTTGAAGCTTGCAACTAATAAAACTCATCGCCTGTTAAGTATCCCAAGGGACGATAAATTGCGAGAATCATGGTTGTCTTTTCTGATTCCTACAAATACTGAGCTCAGTGGCCTGTCTTAGTGAACAAACGTGTTCGCCAAAATCACTTTGATATACCCCTAATTTGATGGGATGGGTAACCGTCTTATGCATGGACATCCTTGTTCACTGCAAATGAAGTGTTGCACGGGATTCCCTTGAGCTTATCTGGTGAGTAAACTCAATTTGAATAGCAAAAATAAATAATTAAAATAAAAATGGTTTCAACCCAAAAAATGGCCTAAAAATGGCAGTAAAAATACAAAGCTTAGGCTAAGAAATAAAAATAAATAAAAGCTATTTCAGTCTCATTTGTTTCATTTAATCCTTATTAGCGGGTGCTTCATCTTCCTGTAGTATTAAAATGTAATTGGTTAAAATAATAATAATAACTTCCTATGTAACTTCCATGTCGATATTTTTTTGGCGTGGCGCGTCACTATGGTATCGATATCGATATTTGAATATGAAGCTAGGTACATCACTATGGCGACACCAGCGTTTCGTGGAGACACGGGAACTAATTGTCGGTCATATAGAGCTGTCCTATCTGTCTTTGACTAGTATAGTAGATATCTGTGAATGTAACCATTTTTCCTCATTAGTGCTGCCAAATTAGCTCTTTTAGAGCTAAATTTAGCTCTTTTCACAACGACAGCTCTATAAATGATATATTTAGCTACTTATAGTTCACAAATGTAATACAAGAGACATTTTCCTAAAATTTTAGTGTGAATGAGGTGTTTTATTAAAAAAAAGAAATGGTGTTTAATGTATGACCCAATAGATGGCGCCAGTTGTGGCTTTTGCTAAAATCTGCCACTGTCACTGTTTCAAGCATAGACCACAGGTTAAAGGAAATGTGTCACGATACTGACTGACAACTCTAAACTCTTTCGTTTTTTTTTAGTTTCATTGCGGGATACCATGGCTTTATTTTGGATCATAATATTAACGTTTATCTATCTCGCAGATCTACTGTACATCAATTTACTTATTAAGAATGCACCACAGACTACTTAGGAGATACTACAGACCCCTACAGACAATGTACTCGTGATCCACTCAACTGAATTTGACATTTCTTTGTAGGTAGTCTAAGCATTTTCTTATGTTTAAACTACTCTGTGGTTTGAAATGTTTAAACTATGTACTTACAGCGCCATCTAGAAAAGAAGCGGAACTAGTGTTTTTTTTAAATAAAATGCCTCATTCCGATACTCCGATCTCCTTTCGTTGTTGGTTTTTTTAACAGTATAAATTCTGAGTATTGCCTGAGATGTGCTGTTGTAGATATATTAGTCGAAACAATAATTTATAATGCTCATAAGTCAAACACACCATGATGAATGGCTTTGATGAGGTGTAAGTTCAAAATTGGTTGAAAGACGTGAGTAATAAAAAGCCGAAAGCTTACTGCAGTCATTGTCGCTGCAAGTTTAAGCCCGAGGAGGCTGATTTATTGAATCTCATATAGTGCAAAAAGCATGTTAAAGTTGCAGAACTGTGTTCATCTAGACAGAAATCGGTATTTCCTTAATTTATCTATTTTTTACTGAAAATTTTAGCTCTTCTTTTACGACACTTTAGCTCTCTTTGGCGAATTAGTGTTGGCAGCACTGACCATAAGTGTAAGTTCCGGGTGACACTGCAACTGTTATGGGCGGCCGTATCACTTAACATCAGGTGAACGACTTGCTCGTCACGTCATTCAATCACATAAAAAAAAAAAAAAAAAAAAAGTCAGTGTCACTGTCACCTCTGTGACCTGTCATTCTATCACAGTCTCCACAGACTACTATACGCTACAGTCTCACAGTTGAGTGTTTTTAGGTTATATTTTGGTTGGATTTTAAATTATATTATATTTACTTTTAATACTCAATAAAACCGATGTTATCAATATTCAATGTTATACAGTGAAATCTAATCTACGAAAAACAAACAGTGGTCAGTCATGGCGAATTCACTAATTTCAAAGGTATATCAGTACTAATTATGAAAATAACAACAACAAAAATCTGTGCATATTTCTTGTTTACTGTCTCCCAAATAGAACAGTATTTCCATTCCATTCCTTAGCTACTGCATATTTTTCGAAGACAGTTGAGACATTAATTTGAAACCAAGTCTACATATTGTAAAGACGTCTTCTTTTTACTCATTTACTACAAGTAAAAAATCTATAGCTCATTTATATATTATATCTTGCAGATAGGAGCTCTCCGTCTAGCTCCAGCTCTAATTTACACTCAGTCAAATCGTACAACCACATCGAAGCACTGGGATCCACAGTTCAAGAGACTCCGTGCTAAGAAATTTATCAAAGTTGATCTTCCTGATTTGAATGAAGATTTTAACAAAATGAGTACTGAGAAAATCCGGCAAAAAATGAGGGAGCGAGGTTTGGCGCCGGCGCGGCCTTGGATGGAACGGCCTTTCTTCATCTCAGCTACTGGTACATTGTCTGGCTATATTCTCAATACCCTAATGTTTCTAACACAACACAATGATCTGCATTATTTGCTATATGTTTCCATCTCAGTTTTAAGATTTAACTTTAAAATTTTGCTTTTTTCTGCTGTGAACTGTTTTTACTCCAAGGAATGTCAGAGGCTAGGTTGATTACAAATATACTTTAGGTAATATTTCCTAAGAACAAAACCTTCTAACTGCAAAGAAATGTATGGTTGGCAGGTACCTGCCCTTCTAAGATCCCATTATTTTGCCTTGCACTGTATACATTATACAATAAGGCTCTGGCTGTCTGGCCTAGCTGAAATGCTGTATGTATTTTTGCTACTACCAACTAAACTTATACAACTAGTTGACCCACCATGGATTCACACTGGTTGATTAGTTTTACATTCTAACCATGTTCATGGGAAGAGAAGAAAAAGGGGAAAAGGATGAATGGATGGGATGACAATAGAAGGGAGACAGGCTTCGTCTATATTAAAAATGACATCCTTGTTTTTTCGTGCAACCTGCACTTGGCCGTTTTAGAACACGAAAAATTGTCCTAAATGTTATTCTGAAAAATTTGCTATAACCATACCAAATTTCAGCAAAATCTGTTCAGTAGTTCCAGCATGATGCATGTTCAAAGGGACAAACAGACAGACAGATAGACAAAAAATTCAAACTAAATTGTTCCTATTTCTATATTGATTTAGAAGTGTAATAAAAAAATGTTCAATGTACAGATTTAGCCCAGTTACAGGTTTATTATATGTATAAATAATAACACAATTACATTACAGGTGGTGTTTTCGAGCCCTATGTCCCACCAGAAGGTGATGGAAAAGCATCTATTGTATCACCTACCCGTGCAAAGCAAACAGTGCAACTCCTTGAAAAGAAATCCAAATCCATGATGGCCATACGTAAAGTCAAATCTTTTGATGAAGAGTTTGACACAAAAGAGTTCTGCGGCAAAGCTCAGGATATTTACATCAAAGCTCATGATAGTTTAGCAAGCCATGATAAACATGCTCTCAGATTGTATGTTACGGAGAAGGCATATGCGGAGTTTAGGCATAATTCACATCTGAAGACAATTCGGTGGAAATTCTTGGAATCATTGGAGCCTCCGAGAGTTGTACATGCAAGATGTACCGATGTGATTAGTAAGGAGAATATATATGGACAGGTTAGTTAACAAAATACTTTAATTACATTGGTTTGTTTTTGTTAAGCTGGCACTATTAGCTTTTCAAAGACATTTAATATCTCCCTTCCTAAAACCAAGAAAATTGCCAAGTCTACATTGCTAGTAGGAATCCGTTGGGCCATATCCTTGTTCACATCATTTAATCAAAAGTGAATAGGCACCTCATGGGCAAACATGCTCCAACATAGACCGCATCATCACTTTCCATCAGGTGCGATGTTGTCAAATGTGAGCCAAGCATAAAAAAACACATTTAACAAAATGCATATTTTACTATTTTCATACTCCTAAAAATTCTGACTCCAGTGCTGACCACTTGCCTACACGAGAAGAAGATACTCCCATACTTATATTATAAACTAAAGGCACATCGCGGTTTCTCCCGCAAGAACAAATTTTCCAAACTAAAAGTATATTCTACTCACATAGCCACACACACAAATATCAAACAACATTTGACTTTTATTTATTAGTGTCATAAAGTCACATTTGTCCAGAATCTAGTTATGTAGGGATTTAAAAACTAAGACCTTGTTGAACCTATTGTCCATACAAAAAGCGCCAACGCTTTTCCACCTCTAAATGTTATCCGATTTTGATGTTTTTTTTATATATTGTCAACCCAGTAAAAAAACTGCGCTCGTACGTCTTTTTTTAAGTAGTGCGTAAGTTTGTACTTTACAAATTAATCTGTAGATTACGCTAAGCAGGCGATACTGCTATAAAAATCATAAATAGTTTTTACAATGTCTTTGTATTTATAGCCACCTAAAGTTACGAATTTTTGGCATCAAAATGATGACGAAGAAAAGTAGTTGTAACTAGAACACGAAACATATTTTCAAAAAAGTGAAGATCTACAAGCGTAGATTATAATCTATCCAAACAATTGACACCAAAATCACATTGATACTATCTTTCTCAGATCACGGTCCGGTTCCACACGCGCCAACAGCTGTCAGTGTACGACCGTTTCGGTCGACTGTTGCACGGCAGTGAGATCCTCGCCAAGGATGTCCTCGAGTACATAGTCTTCGAGAAACATCTCTCCAACTTGTATGGCACTTGGAGAATCCATGCCAAGATCATACCCGACTGGATGCCCGGGAAAGAACCATCGAAGTTGACCATGTTACAGCCAGAACAGGAACCGACGGCGTTGACGGCGCCCGTTGAGAAGGGGGAGGAAGTACCCGCTATTGAAGCTAAATGAGGGTAGTTTAGGAAATAAATTGTGTATTTAGTAGTGTATTTGTTGTTTTCATTTGTTTTCCAAGCAGCTTTCCACACTTGACAGATGGAAAGAAGAATATGGTACTTGTATTTCCCAGTTGTTACTCTATGTCTGTGTTAGCAGCGCTGCACGTCCGCCTCGGTATTGTAGCTGCAATGATTCTGTAGTGTCGCGGAGGATGAACGCAAATAAGCAAGCAGTAGATGCAAGCGATTTTGGGTTTGGCACACCCAGATTCTTGATTTTTAGTAGGTAATTTAACCTGCTTGGCGTTATCAATAAAGGATTTAAATTACTCAGCATCTACCACTATTATGTCAACTCGGAAGCCTTTGGGGTAACCTTACCCCAAAAGGTTTGGGGTTGCATTACCTTTGCTTACACGAGAAGTTGATGCACCTATTCATTTTAATTTAGTTGCTGAACACCTTCCATACAAAATTATACAGACACACACCGGGATGGAATGGCAAAGGACATTCAAACTTATCTAGTAGGAATACAACATAAATTCCAAGGATTTAAATTTACTCCGTGGCATCGAGAAGGATTTCTTGAACGGCATTGGAGAGCGCGCTTAGACGGGATGTCAGTGTGTGCTGGCCGGTGGCAAAGTCTTCTGCCATGCTGCTTTGGTGTGCTTCAAAGGCACTAATAATAAAATCTGTATGTATGCATGTGCCTTCAGGCGCGAATACAGAAATTTCTCAAGGGGGGGGGGCGCACAAATCATTATAGTAGGGGATTCCAAGAGGGGAATTTGGGGATATGGTCGTAAAACACATAAGTATACCAATGCAAGACCAATTTGTGCTCTTTTCTTTATGATAAATTCCATGCAACTATATCTTCCTGGTAAATTGGCTAATTATACCGCGCTTGGTGATTATCAGGGGGGGGGGGGGGGGGGGGGGCCCCCCCCCCCCCCCGCATCTTTCGATTTCGAACACATCAGCCAAAATCGTCTTTTCTCGCAAGTGTGCAGTTTATCAAATCTAAGATGTGCCTTATGACGTTTCGAGGGTTACCAAGGATTTTTTAATAGTGATTTATTTTATACCAACATATTCGTTAGTTCGAAGCCAGGGCTCCATGTTGCAGTTCAGACGAAAAATAAAACCAAAAAATCAATACTTATTTTTTATTGCGATAAATCTATACTCTCAGAGCATGACCACTCACTTTACAATAAATAGTTATGACTATTCGGCACCCTACAGTACAGTTTGTTTTATATTAATGTTAGTGCTCTCACGTGCAGACTCGAACATCTTAGTTTTAGCTTTTTGACTGTTATTAATTAATACTTTAATTTTAAACTTAATAATAGAGATTAGACACTATTAAACAATTTCATTATCTTTCTCTGATCACATTCATTTCGGTTCGACAATCTTTAGATCTCAAATTGCATGCAAGCATATTAAAAATGTAGACAAGAATACAAAATAACTCTTTATTAAGCTACGAACAGACTAGCCGGGCTGCGGTAAACTACTTCTTAGGCTGCCAACAACGTTTGCTTAATTTTACACTTTTATGCCACCCGCACCTGTTCGTAACTTTATTACAACAATCCAAGTTGAATTCAAAATACTTTATACACAAGGTAACTTATATTTCAACAGTAAGCTTGCAGTGAGACTATTTCTATCTATAACGCAATGTTAGTGCAGTCTTATGAACTATGGAAGGCACCAAAGTTTTAGTACAATAAATCACATATTTACAAAACATAAAATATAACCTAAACACTAGATTTACATATTTTTTTCAGTCATCCCATTTCATCTACGATTCAGGAATGATATTGTCGAAATGGCAACATTTTTTGTACGCTTTAAATATTGAGATTTTGTACAAAAACCACAAGTTTCGTCAATGCTTCTAAATTTATACGTATTTTCCTATTTTTATAAAACATCTACATATCTAAAACAACTTATAGGTTCTGTACATTGTAAAATAGTAAATGAAAATACAAATACTTAAGTAGTTTCCACCATTATAAATAACAGTCACAAATATTCCTGTAACAAATGTCTCACTTGTCCATTGACTGTCAGTTATATCATATAACCAACAGTCAATGGACAACTGAGACATTAACTTAAATGTATGTAAAAAAAACCAATCAATGTCTTGAATCTCTTCAACCCGACAATGACGGTTGTGAATTTTGAATTTAATCCCAAATCTCGCATAGTTTGAATTTTAATGTGTATTTATGGGTGGGGCAAATGTTCCAAGATCCAAAACCATACATTTTCGTTTTCTCTTCGAGGCTTCTCCAGAGCTTTCAGTAAATTATCCACCATTTTACTGATGGCATTTGGACCTTTGATAATTTGGACTGACAAAATAGGACTTTGACATGACATAACCGTACAAATTTCTCACTTGACATTGGCAGAATTATCGCAAAAAGCGATAGACAGTCATCACACGAAGAAGACATTTCCGACTCACTCTAACTATAAAAAACCTGTTTACTTCAACTCTTGTAGTGGCTTCTGCGGCAGTTAAACTATTTACTTTTAGTCTCGAAGCCTCGACGTATGAAGTCTGGGATCGTCACGTGATTTGTCAAGGCATCAGATTTCCCTTGCTTCTTGGCCTTTGACGAGGATCCATCCAGTACATAGAACATTTTTCTTTTCTATATTTTGGTCCACATCTAGCGCAGAGCCCTTGACATCTATAAACACTGCCCGGACACCGGTCGAGTTATCCGACTGAATTTCGGGGCAGTTTAATAGTTGTAATATTCTCAGGGGTACTAGTCCACCCTTCGAACGACAGTAGGTGCAGTCCAGTAACATTTCTCAGGGGGTAGTACCCCCCCCCCCCCTACTCCTTCAGACGACAGTAGGCGCGGTCCTATGCGTCGGCTTGGGGGGGAGGGGGGGGGGGCGTGCGCGGGGAGGGGGGGGACTCCTTGGGTTGGAACCGTTGGCGTTGTGTCTCACGGAGGTTCTCGAGGAAATCTGTGGATGAAAGAAACATTGATATCTTTAGTTACTTTTTATACTCGGTAAACATTTAAACAAAAGTCGTAAAGCCATATTAAGTCGTTGGGCCGCTAAAAATATTTGCCAGAAACATTGGGTACAACTCTAAACAAGTATTTCAAATATGAGCGAAATCGGTCAAGAGGTTGTCGAGATATAAGGCAGCGAGGTCTGAGTTCGGGACATAATAAGTACAACATCATGCCGTTTCGTTCCGAACGCACAACATTGAAAAACATGGCGCTTATTTTTTTTCGTGTTCAGTGGTTCCAAAAAACGTTTATAAACTAACCGGGTGGATGATGATGTAAGGGTGGGCCGGGTCGAAGCGCGGCGCGCACGCACCCCCGCGGCCCCCCCGGCCCCCCGGGGACCCCCGGCCCCCCGGGGACCCCCGGCCCCCCCGGGGCCCCCTCGGGGAGTGTGGGGGCCGCGCTCGTGCTGTTGCTGCGGCTGCTGCTGCTGCTGTTACACTGGAGAACATTACATTACACATTACTATAACAATACTTGGATTTGGTACTAAACAACAAATGTATAATTCGCGTTTTTTTATAAACACAATGTATTCGATAATAATTTACAATTATTAGAAATATGACCAATATGAAGTGACTTCCCAACACCTGCTGCTCATCTATTATCAAATCATAATAATATGCATTATTAGGATGTTGAAATTTCACACAACGCCATCTAGCCCCAAACTAAGCAAAGCTTGTACTATGGGAACCAGATAACTGATACAATACATTTATATACTTTTATTTAATAAATACATATACTTATAGAAGAGTTTTGGCGGGAACGCGGAAAAGCTCACATGGTTGCATTGTGTTACTTTTCAAAACTTGTGCTTTTTCCAGTGTTAATGTTTAAAATTGGTGGTGTTTTACGCATTAAGTGCTGAATTACGAGCATGAGTGTGGGCAAGTGATATAATGTGGTGAAACGTGGTTTTTCGTGTTGCTTCCAAAATTCCATAGAAGCTTCTAGTAAAGTTGCGACCACTTTACTAGCGCATGATATAGACTGGACTATGTCTATGGCTGAAATATTTTACCCAGACTGTGACTTTATAAATATTCTATAACACGATGAAAAATTACAATACTTGACACTGGCTAAATACACTATGTGCGGAGCCAAAATATAAGAAAAAAAAACCACCCAGACATACAACCGTAGATTGAACATTGATGTTCTAAGGGTCAATTCAGACAGAGCAGCAAAATGCTCGAGCAGTTTTCAAGTGCTATCGGAATATCAACCTTATTTCATTTAGACAAAGCTGAAAATATTATGCAACATTAAAATCTTACCTATTTTAATGTTGCATACTATTTTCAGCTTTGTCTAAATGAAATAAGGTTGATATTCATATAGCACTTCAAAACTGCTCGAGCATTTTGCTGCTCTGTCTGAATTGAGCCTAACTCAAAAGTGGGCCATATGCTTGGTTGCTACCTATGCCAGCAAATAAACATTCGTGAATTTGTGCTTTGTCTAGGTGTTACATTGTATTCTATGTATGTATTTACAAACAAAAAGTATCTAAGTATTGTATCAGTTATCTGGTTCTCATAGTTCAAGATTTGCTTAGTTTGGCGCTAGATGGCGCTGTGTGAAATGTCTATAAAGATATGTTTATAGTAATAAAGAAATTTAAATATCTTTGTTGTAGTGTTATTTACCTGTGAGTGTCCATTGTCGAGATGTCTAAGCGCGAGATCGCTCAACGAGTCAGCGTCGGAATCCGCCCGCGAATCCGCTCGCTCACACTCCAATATCTCCACCACTTGCAGTCGGCATCCATCCAACTCCTAGGGAATAACGAAATACGGGCTATTTTATTTTTTTACATGAAATTGCCAACAGCTGCTTAATTGCTAATTGCTAAAGATTATGAATATGAGAACGCCTGAAACAGTTTCCGCTTATGGTTAGTTAGGAGTTTCCAAAATTTTCATGTTCTATTAGAAAACAATGTGTTACTTGCCTAAAACACTCAATCACCTGCCTAAAACATTCTGTCACCTGCCTAAAACAATCTTTCTGCCTAAAAGAACATACCACTTGCCTAAGGCAGTTAAAACAACCCTCTAATTGTCTAAAACACTACCGCCTGCCTAAAAGAACATAACACTTGTCTAAGACAGTTTAAACAACCCTCTAATTGTCTAAAACACTATCGCTTGCCTAAAAGAACATAACACTTGCCTAAGACAGTTTAAACAACCCTCTAATTGTCTAAAATACTATTGTCTGCCTAAAAGAACATAACACTTGCCTAAGACAGTTTAAACAACCCTCTAATTGTCTAAAATACTATTGTCTGCCTAAAAGAACATAACACTTGCCTAAGACAGTTTAAACAACCCTCTAATTGTCTAAAACACTATCGCCTGCCTAAAAGAACATAACACTTGCCTAAGACAGTTTAAACAACCCTCTAATTGTCTAAAATACTATTGTCTGCCTAAAAGAACATAACACTTGCCTAAGACAGTTTAAACAACCCTCTAATTGTCTAAAATACTATTGTCTGCCTAAAAGAACATAACACTTGCCTAAGACAGTTTAAACAACCCTCTAATTGTCTAAAACACTATCGCTTGCCTAAAAGAACATAACACTTGCCTAAGACAGTTAAAACAACCCTCTAATTGTCTAAAACACTATCGCCTGCCTAAAAGAACCTACCACTTGCCTAAGGCAGTTAAAACAATCTGTCACTCATCTTAAACAATCTGTCACCTGTCTAATGTAACCTACAACCTGCCTAAAAGAATGCATCAGGTATTGCAACCCCCACCGACCTGCATGAGCGTGTCGGGCGGCACGAGCAGGCCGTCGCGGCGCACGGCGCGGTGCGGCGGCAGGCCGTAGCGGCGCAGCACGGGCCGCAGCACGTGCCGCAGCCGCCGCGCCGCGCGGCACCGCACGGCCACGCAGCGCGCGCCCAGCTCCAGCCGCACCACCGCCGCGCGCTCCACCACCGCCTCGCGCCCCACCAGCACCGTCGACGGCGCCTCCACGTCCACCTTCGACAAGGGGCCCTGGAACCGGATATTTCACTCATGTACTGCCATTGCATAAATTATATTCCTCAAAAAATGGGCAGTCATCAAAATTAAAACTAAATATACAACAAAGGTAGTCTGGAAGAAAATGCAACTTAGCGTTAAGCTCGCCTATGTACTTGGTTTAGCCTTGTGCAATAAAGCATTCTCTATCTATCTATCTAAATATCTCAAAAGATTACAAACATCTTAAAAGACAAGTATAAAAAGAGACGGCTCAAACACGCAGTGACGTCGGAAATTATTGCTTCATTATGTATCTCTATGCTATGTAAGCTCTACGTGCAATCTCTTTAGCATGCGACGTCACAAATTATGACTTCATAGTAGCTGTTATAAAGCTTCATACGATCTGTTTAGATTATAAAATATGGTAGAATAAATGTTGTTATTTTACAGATACCACCAAAAGCATAATTTATAATTTAATAAAATAATGTACGTTTATTTATGTCGGTGAAATATTCGAAATGATTTTTTTTTTTCTATACAGATACCTAACCGGAAGTTGAATTAGATGCTAGAATAGCAGCAATAAGAAGCATGCTTTGTCTAAATGTAGCAAACAAAACCAGAACTAGCGCCATCTAGTTGAAACACTACATTAATAAGTAAAACTAAACCATAATAAATGATAAGATCCAAAATGAGGAGAACTAAAGTGACCGATATAGCTTAGCATTAGATAGTTAAAATGGCAATGGGCAGGCCACATCGCTCGTAGAACTGACAACCGATGGGGAAGAAAGGTTCTCGAGTGGGACCACGAACCAAATGGCGCAGCGTAGGCCCCCCACTAGGTAGACCGACGATCTGGTCAGAACCGCGAGCTGATGGATGCAGGAGACGAGCAGCCGCTCATAGTGGCTCTCTGTGGGGGGCCTACGTTCAGCAGTGGTCTTCTTCAAGCTGTTGATGATGATGATGATGATGAAACCATACTATGTAATTGATCATTATTACCTGTGCGGGGTCCTTCAGCATGACGTCATAGGTGTTGCAGGTGAGGTTCCTCCGCTGCAGCAGGCGGTCGACCAGCCTGGCGACCGACACGGCGGCCTCCACTTCCACCACCGACGTGGCGCCATCCGGCAACACCACGCGACACAGCGGCTGGCCCGCCGCTACTCGACTGGACTTTACTACCTGAGGACAAGGTATTATAGTTCTTAAACTTTTAACAACCAGCGGGATTTAATATCCTTATAGATAATAAATAAATAAATATTTGTAGACATTTCACACAGCGCCATCTAGCCCCAAACTAAGCATAGCTTGTGCTAAGGGAACCAGAAAACTGATACAATACTTAAATACTTTTTGTTTGTAAATACATTGAATACAATATAACACCTAGACACAGAACAAACACCTTTGTTCATCACACAAATGTTTGTCCTGGGTAGGAATCGAACTCACAACCTATAGTTCAGAAGGCAGAGCCACTACCAACTGAGCTATCAGGCCAGTCAATACCTGAGGATATACCTGAAGTGTGGTTTACACTTAAAAATCAATCCATGAGGACAAGGTATGGGATTTTTAGTGGTTACTGTAACAGGCTTTTGTCGTGCTATTTTTTTATTACACAAACTAATGATATTCCTCAATAGATAAACAATAGTGGAAACAAAAATTAAATATCTCAAAAAATGACAACGTTACAAGCATTTTAAAATACAGGAATAGAAAGAGACAGCTCAAACGTGCAGTGACGTCAGTTCGTTCTCCTTCATAGTACCTCATTACTAAGCTGTGGTAGCTTTACATACAATCTCTTTGGCATGTTACGTCACTAACGTGCGTTTTCATAGTCGCTGTGAGGAAGCTCTGTTTTGCGAGAAAGCGACAGGCGATGCCCCCTCCAGAAACATTAAAAGCTTATTACTCCGTGATTTATTTACCGATTTTACTAACTTTTTCAATTGTTGCATTAATTTTTAACCTACTTTATGAAAATAATATTAAGTTGTTAATTTGTAATAGCAGGACACTAGGTTATGTGCAGCTAGGTCCATGTAGTACTTACATCAACCGGTGCCTCGTTAGCGAGCCGTTCCCGAGATGCGTGTCGCAGCTTCCAAGGCAATAGAGACGAGCCGCCGCTTCGACGTCGCTCTGACGCGTTACTCGCTGATTTCTTTAGCTGAAAGGTAAAGCGGAGTTAGACCTGGGAACTACATGGCCAATTTGATAATCACATCATATTATCACATCAACCAACATCCAGAAGACGTCCACTGCTGAACACAGGAATCTCCCATTAAACGACACTTTGGACGATTATTATAAGAGTATGCCGTAATCACCACGCTTGGCAGGCGGCTTGGTGATAGCAGAAGATTTTCATGTACCGAGGAGAATGCTGCTGGGACCACACGGATTTATGACGGTAGTTACCTTGCTTGTGTCGGGCTCCGGTCGCGCGGTGTCGACAGGTGCGTACGGCGAGGGTAGGCCGCGCAGGTCGGCGCGCGCACACTCCGCGTGCTCGGGAGAGCGCAGGAAACGCGGGTAGCTGTCGAACTTCATCACGTTGAATATCTGCTTCTGGGCCTGGACATACAGATGGAAAAGGGTTAAGACAAGCACTAATAAATTCCTAGCTGGATGGCTGGAACTGTGGTACGTATTCTAGGGCACCACAGCCCCAATTTCTAGCCCTTTGTATTAAATTTTTAAAGTAAAAAAGACGGATGAGAACAAAAAGATAGTGAAAGGCTTAATTGCAAAATTTCACCCGATTAAAGAGTATTTTTGAAAAAGATCACAAACCAGATTTCAGAAGTTTTCAGAAGCTCAGATTTGACAGAGTAGGCTCTGTCAAATCAGAGATTAAGTTCAACGAAGTTCAACAAGAGAGGGCCCATATCCAACTTTCAATTGGCTATTGTTATCTCTAATGGTCAAGTGCACTGTATGCCACGCAATAAGATCTTCAAAACCAAATTTCGCTTTGCAAGCCATTTTGGCGCAAGTCAGCGAAACTACCAAGGTTCGACATAGACAGATATCATAGGACTAACGGCAGAATGTTGATCACAGGTTAAACTCCCATCGATGACCAATTTTTCCTATAATTACCTGTTGGAACAGGTCCCGTGGCGGTGGATCCTGGTACAGCACCAAGGCAGCCGCCCTTCTGGCCGAGGCATCAACATTGACCGGCTCCGATGCCTTCTCGTCCAGGTGTCGCTGCCAGATCTCATTAGCCAGATCGGCGCGCTTGCTGCCCTCGTCTATCGAGCTATATTGCTCGCATGCCCACCAGAATCTAAAGGAGGAAACTTGGGTTATCACAGGGTCATCCACTTGTTCAGTTGGAATCATCGTCTTTTGCTATTACCATAGGGAATAACCTCATTGGGTCTGGACATTGGTAGAATGAAATGAGCAAAATGAAAAGTGGCGGTCTGAGCCGAGAAAGAAGTATAGGTAGCCCAAGAAGTATAGGGCTAGTGCCATAATCTTCAACCAATGCGCAGTGAGCTCTTGCTAAATGCCTTCACGTCAGCTACCTCTATAAAGACATGGCAGAATTGCTGACGCGTCCCGTTCTTCCTCCGGTAGTTCTTTGGAAGTCTTATATGACAAGGCAACGCTTCTGAAGTGAACCGCAGCTTAACAGCAGTCAAATTTTCACTCCTTGCTATAAAAAACAGAACTATCACGTTGAAGACTGTCGCTAAAACTGAGGAGCCTTACCGTAGGTTTTCCGATGCGAACTCTTTGGCTAGGAAGTGTGTGAAAGCGGCAGCGCCGGCCGGGTCGGCGAGCAGTTGCTCCAGTCCCAGAGACCAGCGCGCCACATTCGAACTACTTCCATTTGTGCTGGACACGGGCGTAGAACCTTCGCTCATTTGCTGGAAACAATGACCAGGTTTTGTTGACGCTTTTGATGCATAACTAAACCCAATTTGGTTCAGGTATGCTCAGGACTGATTGGTGTATAAGAGGGAAGAGGCCTATGCCCAGTAGCAGACAAACAAACTCTTTTTATACGATTATGACTAAAACATCCAGACATGCAAAGCATTCGCGCGGGTTTTGAAAAACATCTTTGCATAGAAAAATCCTGCGTGTCTTTATTACGTTCTCATGTATAGAGTAGTGCTGCGTGGCTTTACCGCACGCAGCACTCATTCACGGGTGATTAGCTGGTGTATCTCATATGCAAATCAATTTCAAACCGGGAAATACTATGTTAGCATTGGCACACTACCTACCTACTGCTGGACCATAGAATAATACGTGGCGGGTGGAACAATGCGGTGATATCCTCTTACGGACTATTGCATAAGAAAGACTAACCCTATAAGTCTGTCGTATAATTAGCTGAAATAGAAAGAGACGCAGTGATCTAAGACTCTGTTAATAATGATGATGGAATATTGTGCCTACCTTATTGTACATGTTGCGGTGATCGTGGTGCCGGTACGAGCTGCCGGCGCCACTGCCTGTTGTCCAGCGTCGGAACGGAGACGACTGTTCGCTCTGTGGACAAACAGACAACTGTTACAAACTAGTCTAGTTAGCAGTATATTCAATTATTTATTAAATGTTTCGTGATAGGTAACCCCTTATAAAATATGCCTATACCAAATCGAAGTATAATCCGGCCCAGAACATAAGTTTTTCAACAAGTAGTAAAGGCAGCAAAAGAATAGGTCGTGAGGATATGTTATTTTTTCATCGATTTTATTGGATGGATGAATAATCTGCATGCGGCATAAACATGTAAATATTTAAGATAAAGATGGCCCGGCCCACATGTTTTAATTGAGCAAATTAGTTTATAATATTTGTATCACCATATTTGGTACGATATGGAACCGCATTCCAGCCGGTTAGACCAGGAGTTTCCTTAGGGAAGTCAACTATATGTTTATTAATAACTCCTATCTACAAATATAAATAATGGCAGGGAAGGAGTAGCCATTATTTTGCGTACAAAGATCCAATAGGAAGCAGTAAACGTCGCTGTAAAAACCCAACAATAATAGGAAAATCCTTTAAAATGTTTAACTATTTTATCGCACTTGTAATAATGACTGTGTTTTATATACCTTAACCATTGTTAAAAACATATTTACTCAATCCATCCGTTGGTGAAGCAATGAAAGATAATAAAGAATATTGAATCCTATCCTATCCTACTAATATTATAAATGTGAAAGTTTGTGTGTGTGAATGTTTGTTCCCTCTAAACGCTAATCTCATCTAAATCCGTCCAGCTCACAACAGCTGAAATTAGGAATGCAGATAGCTTATATGCTGGATTAACACATAGGATTTGTTTTATTCGCGGGTGCAATAGCGGGAGGCAATTTGTAGGTAATAATTGTTATAACTGTTGTCAGAAAAGAAATCACTACAAAAATTAGATATGAGCATTTGGTGCTATTACTGGGTTTGGCAGGACTGTCAGACGATAATCCAACAATAAGCAAAAAATTAATCAATAAGGATAGATTCGATAACTCACATTTTCTAAGACGAGCACACAAAAATCCACAGTAGAACACATACCTACTAGTTCACTAATGAGCGCACATACTGAACAATCCACCGTAACAAACAAACCACTATCACACAAAGTTCACCAGAACAACCATATAACTAGTAATAAAACAAAATTGAATCATAGATCCAGAAGAACTAGGCACAACCGCTCGCGGTTAAGGCTAAGACGCATTTGCTTCGGTTTCTAATGAGTGCGGTTACATTCATGTATACAGAGGCAGATACAGCCCGCTTGCTTGTTTGTACATGTCGGAAACATACAGTTTTTGACAGACATGCTGTTTGCAGAGAAAACCCGCGTATGTGTCACATGGCTGGACGAGTAGATGGGCCACGAGGTCATCTGCACGACGATATCGTAGAATTGGGAGAGGTGAGAGACGTTAAGCTTACAGAGAGCAAAAACATAATAGATAAAGTATACAACATATCAAGCTGTAAGTTAATGATGCAGACTATGTTCATGTTGTTATGTTGTATGCACAGTGCACACAGTTCAGTTTATTTTTCTATATGGATGACGTGTTTTTTGAATACATATACTTGACATAGATGAAGAAATATTAAACCTGAAACACGGCTGAACAGATTTAAAAGAAAGGTAGGTGACACAGGACATATGTGTCGATTAACGATATTATGGTTTCACGTAAGCAGACAATTCACCATAATAAGTCATACAGCAATCACGCAACGTCATGCATGACGTGACAATGGAAAGCTTCTAAAAATACTAAACATAATGTTACAGATAATTTTTTACATAACTTTAATTCATCTTTGGGTTAAATCGTAAACAAGTAATGGTAAGTACTATAATACCAGATTCATTTATATTTTTCTAATAAAATGATACGAACCGTTTGTAAACATTTTGTGGTCAAATTTTGCACGTTTATCATAATATGATTTGACAACATTGTTCCACCCATTGAGAATATTGGTGACTAAACAGAGAACAATGAACGAATAAAGCGGAAAAGATACCTAAATTAGGTAAATATGGATGTTAGTTGGAACTATTATGATGTAAGGAATGAAGCCGGAGATCGGTAGTTTAGTATATCAACTGCAAGTACAACTGCTATATATCTAGGGCAAGAGTGGAAAGCGAAAATTAGAGATTTTATTTACAAATATATAATATAGGTAATTATACATGGTATGTTAATAAAATAAATTTACCTGTTCTTTTATAGCTTCTCCAATATACCAAACAACCATTTTAAAACCAAATCAACTCATACAGTCATTGCTATATAATCACAAAAGAAAGTCAGTTATAAATATAATCAATATTAACTTCAATTGTTCCACAAAAGTAGACACGACATCTACGACTGACCTGTACAATATAACTAAAAAAGAACTAGGAAAATTCGCGAACAGGCATGTCCCGTATGAAGTCTGCGGTGAAACTGGATGTGTTTGATTGCCGAGTAAAGTCATCGACGCACGCACACAATGCCAAATTACAATAACAATAATGCACACCAAACAAAACAATTTCCGGCGAGAGTGTGGCGCAAGTGCCAGATATAATGCCTACAAGACAATTGCAGGTATCAAATCAGTTGAAAATAATTAACAAACAACAACTGAACTGACTAACGATTAGAGAATAGACTCAAACGTATCTATCTGCCTGCCTATATGCACGTCTGTACAAGAGCAGAGCGCCATCGTGGGAAGCGGCGCGCCGTGAACCATTTGTATGGAAAATGTTGCGATAGTAATATTTCGAACAATCAAACGCACACAGTGAAAGGCAACTTCGGAAGATATAGATCGTAGAGATTCAATAATAAAATAACAACATTCTAATCGAGAGCTGAATATGAATCGCTCCCGCTCAAGCCTTCGCCTTTTAAGGAAAACACATCGCAGTCGACACGTAACTTAGCAGCCATAACAGGATAGTTTTATCGCTACTGGCGATCGCGTGCAATTCTCTTGTATTGTTATGGTAACATTAGGGACAATCCATGGTTTATTTAGGCATCGAACATATTCAAAAGATTCTGAATTTTCCAAAAGAAACTGCTGAAAACCTTTGTATCAATGTCAAGAGCAAACCACTGGTATAGAAAGCACAAAACATGGAAAAAGTTTTCATTGCGTATGTAATTTTGTTCTAAACAATAACTAAATCAACAGTCATAGGACATCAAAGTTTGCATGATTGCTAAAGAGAAATGAGAATTTCGATCTTTCATGCTTTATAAACAACTTAAATAAAAATATTTATATCACATGACTGTACTCGTATAATGAATACATAAAATTTAAAAAAACACATCAATGTCTCTAGCATACCATAACAATAACTAAAACAAAGCATCAAAGAAACCTAAGCATTCCTAGACACAAACAAAATACCGAAAGCACCCACGACTCTCAAAAAGCGTGAGTATTTGATCTATTTCAGTTTAAAAACTTCATACTTTTTCATTGACGTAGGAGATTTGAATCTGCTAAAAATCTATTTTAGGTCTGACGAGCTTCTGCATTATATCGTAAAGTGTAGTGGTAAAAAAATAAAAATTGTTTGAATGCCATTCTTATAGATCATAAGCCTTACCTTGGACGAATCGGTTAATTCGTCCAAGTCCTACTATCAACGGGTTACGGGTAGCTACGCCCAGTCACCCACCCAACCGATCCTATTTTTCTTTAATTAATATAAATAAATAAATAACACATACATAGATCCTGGACCCTAACTAGGATTCCCTGTATCTAGGGACCCAGGAACTATGAGAACCATGCTCCCACAACACCCAGACCCATAACAAATATTTGCGACTATATATTTGTTTTGTTTATCTGGGAGTTTTCAAGGCAAGAGTGAACCGGTATATTCTAGGCAGGCATGTTCCATCGTCGACCACGTCGTCACATACCATCAGGTGAGACAGTGGTCAAATGCAAGCCTATCAAAGAAAAAAAAGGTGATTTTGCATTTCAGCATCAAACCGTAAATACCTTGATAATGAACTATAATAGATCAACTATAAGTATAAATAAAGTATGCTAGTAAATAAGATGATAAAAATAAACCAATAGCCGGTGATAATAATAAAATTAATTGATTGAACGTTGATGACAGTATGTGTGTGGATATTAAAATATAGGTCAGTGATGCAGATACAAATTAAACACAGTATGTTGAATGAAATGTGACTCATATCGATAATGCTGTGAACTCTCACATATGAGCGGTCATTTGTCTATCAATCATAATTCTCAACCTATCGACTATCAATATTATTAACCATATTATTATTTAAGTGTTGTTTCGATAGTTGCAAGAATATTACGATGATTGAATCGTTCATTAACGTAGCATTAAAGTAACTTTACTATTATATAAAATGTGCTTGAAATAGCTACTTTAGGATCTATTAAAGATTAAGCGTCGTCTTCCGTTACGGGTTTAGACATCTATAATATATTTAAGTTAGAACTCACTATAAAAAGGTTTAATACTTATGTCAAATTATTTATAGATGCACGACTTTAAAAAATAAAAACTAATACAGATAATAACAGTCCCGTATGTATATTTCATTGGTGAGACAATAAAGAGTTTTATCTACAGACATTGTTATTCATCATCATCATCATCATCAACAGCCTGAAGACGTCCACTGCTGAACATAGGCCTCCCCCAGAGCACGCCACCTTGAGCGGCTGCTCGCCTCCTGCATCCATCGGCTCCCCGCGGCTTTCACCAGGTCGTCGGTCCACCGAGTGGGGGGCCGGCCTACGCTGCGTCTTCCGGTTCGTGGTCGCCACTCGAGAACCTTTCTTCCCCATCGGTTGTCAGTTCTACGAGCGATGTGGCCTGCCCATTGCCACTTCAACTTACTAACTCTAAGAGCTATATCGGTCACTTTAGTTCTCCTGCGGATCTCCTCGTTCCGGAGCTTATCTCGCAGGGAAACACCGAGCATAGCTCGCTCCACATTGTTATTACAGCGTCTATATTAATATTCATTAATTTATTACAAGAGAAAGACACAGAATTTTTAACGTTCTAACTGGAATCAATCATTATAGCACAGCATATTACAGTTAATAACCGCAAAGAACGATGTCATTACCGCAACATGTAGAAACTGAATTGAATACTCAATTCAGTCACTTAATAGTTCTCAAAGGATCCTATCGCTATACTTAATACTACTTAATAACACTAAATCCAACACTAAGGTAAGGTTCCAGAACTAAGATAGATACTGAACTATATAATATAAGTAAGGGTAGGTATATACACAGCTGTGTAAACACTCGAGCGCTTCCTACGCAAGTCCAGGCTCTTGTTTTCCCCATAGTATTAATAATTTCATACTTATCATAATCACCGGCGAAATATTCCGCGTGATAAGTGGAATAGCAATTTTGCTTTCATCTATCCCACTTGATGCCATGCGCAAATGTTTACGAGATAATCCGAAAGCAATTAACCGGTTATTAAGTCTATTCTGAACGAGGAAACTGGAAATAAGGAAAAAGGATTTCGGATTACAGGAATTGGAAAGGTTGCTTATTTTCTTTAAAGATGACTAAAGCACAAACAGTAAATCCATGCTTGTTTTAATGAATGCATTGCGGCATTATTAGCAAGATTTCAATGTATGAAAATATATAAGTAGGTAATATTGATACTGTACCAATTGGAAAAATAAAACCTTGTTTTGGTAGGTATCCTGATTGGAGCTTTTAGCAATATATTTATGTAGTTCATTACTGTATACTTATATTGGAATCAGCAGCATTACAGATTTCTTCTTATGTATATCAGTCTAAATATTTGTGAGATTACTAAGAGTTAACGACGTAGAAATAGTGATACACACAAATCGTAAAGATAGGGTAAACATAAACATATCCAAAGAATGCAAGCCAATAAAGATAAATCTACTCACAATCTTCAATAACTTAGCGACGAATCTCTCTAGCGCGTCCGTAGGCATCGCTAAATCATCGACGCACCCAAAGCCTTAGTCACAATCACAAATGAAAGTTATAAACCGAACGTCCAATAAGCCAATGATAGAGATTTTTTTAAAATATGTATATATTTTACGTTTGAAACACGTGTGTCCTCGGTGAGAGCTGCGCGAAAACTGATTCACTGTGCGAGAGGTTCGGAACAGGTTGTGTTAAACTCGTAGGTGTTTAATTAGATGTTATCAAGTGTGGTGTTATCAGTGCAGCGGCACGCGCCAAAGGCGTGCTCGCCCCCGCGCGACTAACCCCCGAGGACTGGAAAGGTCACATCGGGATTCAGGAAGATGTGACTTGTTCTAGTTAACTAGATGGCGAAGATGGTAAGAAGACGTCATTAGTCGACAGTAGAAACAACATCTGGCATGTATCCTTAATTAACGATTACAGATAACAACACATTTCAATAACAAAGAATAAACAGAACGGTTCGGTAAAAGGTCATGGTGTTCTTAAAAATAACTAAATGCATATGCGTTGGCGAATGTTTACAACACAACAATTCGAAACCGGTACATGAAAATGCCGAAAGAAAGGTGAATAGTCGACACTCCCACATACGAACCTCTCTAGATACACCTATGCTCATGCAGCATAGGTGTATAGAGAGCATTGTAACTTATTGATGAAGGTGTGATACACAATACCATGGGGAATTTCATCGTTAACTAAGATGATATTTCTAATTCTCTACCGAAGATTAATCAGATTCTTGACAGTAACAATAAAAGATTTATTTATGGTATTACAGGAACATAAAACTACGGCAATTTTTTTTTCCATAATGTGAAAGAAGGATTTGGAATTTAAAGGTTACTTACACAACAAACTGGAAGGACAAATGTTAGAAAATTTTAAAAACGTACATGTATTGTTACTTACACTGGACTAGAAAAACCATATTAATATCATACCATCATGCCAATGCCAACCAATAAGTGCTAAACCAATAAAAACATGCATTAGTAAGCAGATCAAGCACGCACATGTCAATCGTATAATTGCAAGTGTGCCCCATTTCTGTCCCATTAAATAACACAAATCAATTATAAACATAGTCTGGTTCCAAAATCAAAGTAGGACACGAATAAATGGTTATGGAAGCTTTTAAACAACCACAGTGCCAACAGATTTAGGTTCACAATAACAAGGAAGTCATAACATTATACAAGAGCAAACTAGAGCGGGCTGGTTCAGTTTTTAATTTTTAGTGCGTTCAACCGCATCTTCAGGTCACACGGACAGTCTATCAATAAATAGAACGGAGCTAGGTAATTAGGAACGGTCTGCTGGAAAAACAAAGTTATCTGGAGAATTTTTACGGGCATTATTTTGTTTAATCCGAAAAATTGGCACATTATGGCTGAGATTACAATTGTTATCGCGCTTGGTGTAAAGTTATTAAAGGCAATGCGGTAATATTTATGACTTGTCGCAATTTTATACCTAATATACATTACTTGAATAATTGAGATGGGTTTAACAATATAGATTTTTTAAAATTTATGACTGCAGTTTTTTTAATTATTAAGTAAGTATGCGATTAGAAACAACATTTTAGAAATGTTTAATAATTTACAATTTGAAGCAACATCGGTTTTTTTAATTGTTATAATCATTTATAACAAAAAACATTGATTGCTATCTACATATTTGTAGTTTTCAGAATAATATTTTCACAAATTCCACTCCACCTCATAAAGATAGTGTGTGATGTCGAATTAGCAAGTTTATTCAGTAAGGCTTGCGCATACGCAACGTGGCTGGCCAGTCGTACACAAAAATGAGTTGACCAAAGAATTAATTAAAAGATTACACTAAAATAATTATTGATTCCAATTAACACAGGGTAATCGGATTCGTAAAGTAGATCATCGAATGCAGTACTCTTTCATAATGAGTTAATAAGATTTATAGAGTAGGCATTATAGAGTAGCCAAACTAACTAAGTTTTAATTGTGCTACATGTGCTTAAATCTTGTATCCTTTACCTTAGTAACTAAGAGTAAATAACTTTTCTGATATCTTTGAACAATACCAGAATACGTAAGCATGTACATCAAGTCGATAAACATATCCATCATGTCATGTGACCCTTCGTAAACGTAACGAATAGTTTCCATATCGATGACATCGATACCTCCTATCTTAGATTTCTTTATTTTTTAGATAGAAAATCGTTAGTCGACATAGATTTATATCTGTAGAAGAAGTACAACACAACACGTTTTGTAATACCACTGGCAAAGATTATAAAGCCCGTTGATAGTTCGTGAACATAATTTCTCGTACAAACAGGACTCACCTGCGCGGGCGGGGGACGAGGTAACAAAACGAGACAAGGCTATACGAAATTACAAAGGACAGAGCAGGATGGAACAAAATCAACGGGTTCCCGTGATTTGTATGAAAATAGTAGTTGAAATACACTACTAATTTTCGTATGGGGGGAAGTTGTATCATTGGTCAACTGGATTTATAGTCAATGCCCACTGGTTAAACCAATCTTAATGCGTAACAAACGGACAGGCCACTGAAGCGGAAAAATGAAGATTAATCTCTTCATCGTATCGCTAAGAATAGAAGCAACAGAAATAGCGCGTTGGAAAATAAAAGATAAGTGGAGATAAAATCCGAGATTTCTATTAATATGTCTCGTATTTGTTTAGTCGTACGTGAGTAATGAGAAATGTCGAGATGTGTGTAGTGTAAACCGGTGTTTCAATTTCTCTGAAGATTTGGATTTCTTAGATCTTCGTAATCGTTACGCAATAATTAAGAATTATTGTTCAACCAAGTAAATTGTTGTTTCTATTGTAATACAATTGTGTATTTATTATTAAACGAACTCCAGTTATTCCGGGTTTCCCCACGTTGCGGTGTCTTGGTCAGCGCTCTTATTAGAACAATTTAGGTAATTTAGCCACTCTGCAGGACATCGTAATACTCAGATTATTACACATATGTTAATACTACATAATTAAAAACGGATCCTCTTTCGATTTATGTTACGAACCTATAATATGAACTTCGACATCATTGTCAGGAATTAGCCAGTGACGAGACATATGCAGACAGACACCTATCCACACGTCGACAAAATATACTTTTTATTATATCAAAATGTATAGTTTAGTACTTAGAGTATAGACTAAAGCATAGAGAGAACTTGATTATCTGTCAAGCGTACCACTTTTTATATGATGTGGATGGACACTTTGATGTGAATGAGTCTAACATATTTGTATAGAAAAAACAGTTGAAGTTGAGTTGAAGAAAATCGTACAGTGACTTTTCACAAGCGTAGCTAGGTAATTACTATATGTTTGTTTCTTTCCTTCGTCACTGACGTAGCGATACGTGTGAGCAGTACAAATATAATATCGTTTTGATGATCTCTCTATACTTTTAGTCTATCCAATCAACAATCAATATCCAATTTACAACTCGTGTGAAATCTGCGTATGCACATTTCGCAGTTTAAAACTCGACTCAGCAAAATTACACTACAATTTCACTATCTTGACCAGATTATGAAATAATGCCTACATTATTTCATAATCTGGTCAAGAAATTCTAACTCTTAATAATCACAATACTACACACTTCCTTATAGCCTCGATAAGATTATAAAAAAGGTAAATTACCCAAAAAACGCCTTCTCACAACACCAACACGAACTAATCCTGAACAAACTATCTGAATTGGTGGTATCAAAGTTAATGCCTTAATGATTTCGGTACTTTGTTTCAAGATTGTGCATATTTGTGTAGAATTACTTTCTAGGACGTGTGTTTAAAATAATGTCAAGGCGAATTACAGTATTATTTATGATGCAAATACAAACGAGTCGACAGACATGTCTACCTACTGCAGCACGGAAAATCACTGAAAAGAAACACTTTTTCGATTCATTAATCTAACCATTTGAATAGCATTTAAATATTAAATACAATTATTGGTAAGTATCACATATCACAACATAAGTTGTGCCGACCCCGACATAGAGCAAAAAGAGTGCGCAGTTTTCTTTATTTTTATTGGTAGCAGCCCGCAGTTTCACTCTCTATTTTTTATTTTTCTATTTAATTTAATTTAATTAAAACGGTACAAGGACCAATAACAATAATTAAATAGAAAGGAGTAGGTACAACAAAACAGTCACAGTAACAGTTATACAGTCTTTGACCCTCAGGGGTTGATTATTAAAAAACCCTTAACACCATAAAAGGAAGACGTCCAAATATCAAGAACAAACGTCCAGCGGTTTGGGCTGTAAGTTGTCTGTCGATCAGTCACTCAAAATAAAGCCTCTTATTGATATAGATTTATTAAGGCCGCAATTACATGCAATAAATCTTAATATTTTTTTTTATTTTTATTTATTAATTACATAAGTATTACATACAATATAAAAATGTTGCACCAAAAAACCACGGTAGGTTTGACATGGTGCTCACATTCATTGCACCCGCTTTAAGTATAGGCATGTATATAGGTTAAGTACATAACTAAGTTATAATTGACATTCCTAATTTTGGATTGAGTCATACTTCGTATTTCATTTTACAGAGGGTAGGTACTGTAGGTAGGTACGGTAAGTATTCTATCAGTTATCTGGTTCCCATAGTATATTAATTATGTTATACAAAGAATTAACGTAATATTTTGAAGAATTATTATTAAAGTGGGGTAGGTGGCTTAAGTTTTTCTATAGATTTTTACATAAATAAACAATATTAAAATTGAACTGATCCGGTGAGATACATAGGTAGTAGGAATACCTACACTTATAAAAAATTAAAACACGTCAGTACAGTAAAAAAAAAACTTGATGGTCCGGAGATAAATCTTGGCTACCTGGTTTTATAGACATCTAGGTATTACCTATTCTTATTCAGTCGATCCGCCTGTGTGGCTAAGTTGTCAATATCTTCCTCCGATTTCACCACAAGGGGTTTTGCATTGTCCTCCTTACGAACCAAAATCTTGCCGTCTTGAAACCATACATATTTAAATAATGGTATCAACTTTAGCCGAGCTTGCCAGAGTAAAGACTTGTTTTCTTTAGTTAGGGCTCGGCGCAATAGCACTTTCGACTTTACTAGGCTAGGGGCGGCTCCGGTTATGACGCGTTCAACTAGCAATGTTTCTGTTCTAGCGGCACGTACCCACATTTCGGCTTGATGAGTCTGCTGCAGCCCCATCAGAATAATCCCATCTTGTCCTTTTCGACTATCCATCCTCTTGACATAAGCAACCTCAGCACTATTCATATTTAAGATTTGTGAAAGCTTGCGAGCAATGTCGTTTAAGTTTTCCTCTTGCAGTTTGGGTAGTCCGGACACTTCTAATACGTTATCCAGACGCTGCTGGTCGATTCCGCGGACATATTGTTTTAATGAGCTCATTTCGAGCTGCAGGCGGGCCTGCTCATTTCTCAGCTGAGTATACTTTCCATCCAGATTCTTTATTTCTTTACTGTGAGACTCCACCGTCTTTGTTAAATCGTCGATTTTTCCGCAGCATATACGTACAGATGCATCTAAAGGTTGCAGCTCTTTTTTAAGGCCCTTTTTCATTTCAGTGGTTATGTCACGCAAAAACTTATCAGTGTCTAGTATTCCTCCCGTGTTCCCACCTGCTATTACCTCTTCATCTTCCTCCTCCTCCTCCTCCTCCTCAGGTATGATGAAGGAGGACTTCCTGTGTGGTGAGTCACGATGGCAGTCTTGGCAAGTCCAATCGATGGACTCCGAATTACGCAAGGCTGCAATATGCTTTGCCGTCAGTCCTGCACATATTTGGCTGGCGTGCACCACTTTACCACAGCTTCTACACTCCAATCCAGGTGTCTTTTTTGTTAGGGCTTTGCTACAGTTATCACACTTCGGCATTTTTATTATTTAAAATATATGCCACACAAAATAACTTTTGAGGGTACTTTACGTCGGTAGTTCACGCACGCACTTGCTATCGACTAGTCGGCTCGAGAGCGAGCGAATGAATCAAATAATTCCACACGACCCCATTACCTATATCCTGTCAGCTCCAGCCCAGCCCTGAGCGGATGAATAAAGAAATTTGTCATCACAGAAGCTAAAGAATAACATGAACACATCATTCACAAATATAAAACGTTACAACGTTGTGTTACTCGACCTTAACTTCATTCATTGTAACCACAATGTTTGTTGGAACTCGGTTTAAATAACTACGCATTCATATCCTACGGGTAACATAACATCTCACATACCTAAGTTTCAGTAAATGTAAACATTACATATAAATAAATAAATAACGCCTAACAATCACATACATAGATCCTGGACCCTAACTAGGCTTCCCTGTATCTAGGGACCCAGGAACTACGAGGACCATGCTCCCACAACACACAGACACAGAACAAGTATTTGCGCTTTTTTTTCACGTGCACAAATACTTCTCCTGTCGTGGGAATCGAACTCGCCGCCTCCAGGTTATGAGCTGACCTGCTTAACCACCAGACCACAGAGGTTGTCAAACACATCAGCATCAGCACAGCGAGCCGAGCAGCTTGATGACGAAAATCGAGCCCCCGAGTCGAGCGTAATCCACCCGGCTGTAGGTTTTTTGGAAAATCCCTTTGAATGCCATAATAGATGGAGCACAGCTGAGGGTTCTAGAGTCTAGAATATACCCTCAGCTGTGCTCAATCTATTCAAATGCAAATGCTCACTACACCTGAATATTCGTCCAGAGTCTAGACGAATATTCAGGTGTAGTGAGCATTTGCTCATAGCGAGTAATCGCTCACAAAAAATATATAAAATTTAGGGGTTCTCGGTAAGGTCCGCCGAAATTTCACTACTGGACAACTTTTAAATTTATATCAAGCACAAGTCCGATCTTGTGTGGAATACTGCGGTCATCTCTGGGACGGTTCAGCTAAATACCAGCTTCAGACCTTGGATTCAATTGAAAGGCGAGCATAAAAGCTCATAGGTGACGATACAATGGTGAGGGCTAGGCTCCAGAGCTCCGAGCACCGTCTTAAAGTTGCCAGCCTATCAGTATTCTACAGGTTACATTTCGGTGAATGTGCTGCGGAGCTACACAATCTAATTCCACCATCAGAGGACAAGACGTACAGCTACACACCATCCATTTATGGTTGATATTCCTTCGATTCGCACAAAGCGGTTTGACTCGACATTTATAATCCGAGGAGCGAAGGAATGGAACACTTTACCAGCGTCTTTGTTTCCCGATAAGTACAATCTGGGTGTCTTCAAGTCGCGAGTGAATAGGTATCTTCCAGACAAGCATGTACCATCGTAGACTACGTCGTCGCTTTCCATCAGGTGAGATTGCGGTCAAATGCGAACCTATTTATTTATCAAAAAAATAGTTTTCTAATATTCACATCGAGCAAATAATGCTCATGTGAATATAATGTCAGTCGCCATTTTATGAGGTACTTAAGTAATTCATGTTGACAGGTTGTTAGGTCTTAAATAAAAAACAACAAGTGTCATACCTATTCCCCGGCAAGCTGATAAGTCTGCACGAGCCAACCGCAGAGTTGTTGAAGTACAGAACAACAACAATAACAACGATGACAATAGGCAAAAGGGATAAAGAAGTTAGGTAGTAATTTTTGTATCAAATTGCAATAACGCCAGAGTAACAGAGTCGCAAGCAAGGCTAATCTCAGATGGCACATTCATCTCTAGGGTTTTCAGTTTCTACATTCAGTGTCGGCGATAATAAGTTTTTTTCATAGTTGTCAGCAAACCAAAGCACAACCACGATATTTTCTATTATTTGGTGAATGGAGGTCATATTTTGGCAGTTAAAGTCATTTCCCAACACTAAATCTTTCAAAAAAAAAATGTACCACTATTAAAGTTAAACCCTCAAAACTCCTACGTATGGGGTGTTACATTTTTTTTCAAAATTATACTAAAGCTTGGCGTCATGCTTGGAGTCATAGAGAAAGCATTCGGCGCCTGCGGGAGGTTACACTAATGTATTCTAGAAACATTAGTCTGGCCTATCTGTACGATCTCAATAAATGACGGCAGATTGACATGAACATTATAGTTTAGCAAACTATAAACGCGTAGACATATAAATTACCAGTTAATCTACGTTTCAGAAGCTCTACACAAAACACGTACCGACCTGAGCAACGTCGTCCACAATCGATTGCTGCAAACAATTTCACAGCAAACGTCCGAAAAACTGGGCAAAGCTTTCACTGGTTCAGTTTTACTAATATTACACTTTCTTTAATTTCTAACGTCTCGTTGTATACGGTATACCGTCGCAACGGGTCATGATCAACTGAGTATACAATGGGCAAGCCAACCGATACCACAATGGGGCGCCTACACCGTCACACCCGAGTCTTCTACCTATTCTGCGGTAGGTATGGAGTTCCCACACAATTTTGTACGAGACAATAACCGGAGCGAGTAATTAAACTCGAATAGAGTTTAATTGACGGAGAAAAACGTGGGTTGTGTCGGTGCGTGTCCGCGGGACGATGGAAACCGTTTCGAATTTCGATAGTAATTCTTGCGGAACCCAAATAGGTACATGGTAAACGGCGACTCAACTTTTTGCAATTTTAAGATTTCAGGTGTTTCAGGGTGTGCTAAGAATTTAACGCTATTTATTCATAATGAGTATAAGTCTAGTATAAGCAGTCTCCTGAAATGCTTGCCTCATTTTCACAACATTCATATTTTATTGTTGTCTTCGGCGACTCATTTTTCCCGACCGCTACGCATACCTATGACGTCACAATTTACGCATTTGCTCGATAGTTCCCCATGATTAATAACTTTCGTAGATTTATGTTATTAGTAAAATAACTTTATTAAAGTCATGGCCAATCACCGCATATTACTGATATATTGGGTTTGGTGCTGGATAAAATAGTAATCTACCATAGTACAAAATAATAATCACGTTACTAAAATGCGTTACAGGTATCATGATTTATACGTATGCTTATACGACCGACGAAATATTTGATTACTGTGCTATTTTCGAGCTACAAATTCTACGCTTTTTCCAGTGTTTACGAGAATGACTATTACGCTACGCGCTACGCTATAAAATTACAAATCATTTATAAAAAGAATTTGTGCTATGATATGGATATACGTCTGTCTTTGTAATTAAATCATTGCGAACTATTTATATATTGTTACCTAATAGACCAACTCATTTTAATAATACTTCGTTGCTAAAAATGCGCAATTTAAGCGGGTGCTCTCAAATCATGCATATTTACATATTTGTCCGATAGTTACGCAAAACAGTCACTATATTCAGGTTCCGCTACGTGGTTGCTCTCAACGGCTACGCGCTGACGTAACGCGCTACGAGCTGCCTACGCGCTACGTAGGTAATTGATAGTTACGCCGTTACGCATTATCTACTTCTAGGAATACTTTGCGATACATTTGTAAATCATGTAGTACTGTTGAAGGTCCATAAATAAATAAATAAATAAATACGCCCGTTATTTTGCAAGGATTACGTTTTAATACGCATGTTACTTCTTATGATGTTCATTGTTATGTTATTATACGTTTTCGACTATGTTATACAGTAATGCTTGTATTATACAAATGTAGTTTATTTGTTAACGTCTAACGGCCGCACGTACCAAACGTCACATTTTGAGACAATACTATAGAATAGACTTATAGATAGACGAGAAGATCAGCAGGAGAACTAAAGTGACCGATATAGCTCTTAGAATTAGCAATTTGAAATGGCAAAGGGCAGGCCACATAGCTCGTAGAACTGACAACCGATGGGGAAGAAAGGTTCTCGAGTGGCGACCACGAACCCGAAGACGCAGCGTAGCCCGCCCCCATTCGGTGGACCGACGATCTGGTGAAAGCCGCGGGAGCCGATGCATGCAGGATGCGAGCAGCCGCTCAAAGTGGCGCTGTCTGGGGGAGGCCTATGTTCAGCAGTGGAGGACTTCAGGCTGTTGATGATGATGATGATGTTGTTGATGATGATGATGATGAGACTTATAGAGCTTTGAAAACATTTAAAACATGGAACGCGTATTGCTTCACCGTAGACGACATGGCATGGCAGTAAAGCGTCGTGTGTAATTGGGCAAAACTTTTCTGAAATGGAATAATTAATGTCTCTTCGATACATATCATTGTGTCGAAGCTATTATAGCTTGGAATTTGGGCTTGTTATTAAAACTCCCAAATTGGTGGTATCATGTATAATAGAAACTCAAATTAGGATAAAGTATGGATTGTCAAATTTAGTTTTAATGTCATTCGTCACGACGCAATAATTATGGTAGTTACTAGTTACGTAAAAAATACTATTGAACTAAAGACAACGAATAAATTTATAATATTCACAATAATGCACACATCGTTCTCAAAATACAGTAGTGAATCATTATTAAGAGGCGTCTTTACATGTCAAGCTTCGTCCCTGTGTCCGTAACAAATATTTACAAGAACGTTTGTTTTTCATGTGGAGTTGATGTTTGCATTTGCACGGCACGTACGCCGCTGTACAACATGTTTAGAGGACCATAATGATGTGTTTATGTACTGGCTTGGTTTTTAGACAGTTGTAGACCTCAATTTAAAAGATGCAATGTACTCCCTTTACCATGTATGTACATTAAGGAAATACGCGTTTTCACGAAACAACACCCTGATTTTTTTATGAAACACGGTGAAGTTATGACCCGCCAAAAAAGGAATAAGTTTGCCAACCTATTATATCGACCTCCTGCTCGAAAAGATTTATATAAGAGAAATGTTTATAATACGTGCATATCCATTTACAACAATGTACCTGATGACATGAAGATATTAGAAGGTAATAAATTTAAGAAATGTTTTACTGACTGGCTCCAACGCAACTATTTTTATAGTGTTAAGGATTTTATGGAGTTTTGTACTAAGATATATTTGTGAATGATAAAAATAATGAGTTATTAAATAAAATATTTGCACGTCTGCTTGCAGACTAAATACAATGAGCAAAAACTATTTTTCAGACCTACTACACTTGTATTTTAGCAAATAAACAATTTGATTTGATTTGATTTAGTAAGTTAGTATCTGTGCTACTATTATTAACACTATTAGTTTAGAGGACTGCTCCTACTTCTACGTACTACCTTTCAGGGGTGTACCGTATCAGGGATCCCACTGTACTATACAGCGTTATTTTTAATATGGTGCAAACCTGAAAATAGTTTGTTCAGAACCACCAGGAGAATTGATTGGAATTATTTTTACAACATATTACATTTTGTCGGAAAGTTGTTTAAAAACAGTGCAATAATTTAGCAACGCAAATCAATGAGTCTTTTTTCTGTGTTTCCAAGTTATTGGTAGAGACGGTATCACGAAAGATGACCCACAGATGTATGCCCGCCACAGTCGCGCGACGAAATGTTGCTAAGCTCTACTATTTTTGACTCCCCAAAATTTCAATATAAAATAATTGGTGAATATCGATTTTATTTAGTAAATTAAATAAAACATAATATACTTACATTATACATACAGAAAATTATTTGACAATTAGTTCCACTTATTGCCGCGGGACTTCTTTCGTGAGACTCTAAAAACTTTATTGTACCTACTGTCACTTCTTCGCTTATGTCTGTCTAATTGTCTACAATAGGTGAATAAGCACTTCGCATGTTGTAAAACATAAATCAGTGTAAGAACAGATTTATGGTAGACTGCACGAGAATCTATCATGTCACACTAAAAGCGCAGCACCACCTGAGCCAACATTTTTTTAACGTTTTCATTTTTCATCAACTTTAAATGTAGCATCTTTCGTCGATAAACTTTCCGTACTATTTACAATGATAATGCATTATCAAGGTTATACACAAATATGATGCACTACATCGTTGGCATTCTCAGTGTGAAATGAGCAGAGCTTAACAATCCTAACATTAACCGAATAAGGTATAGAACCCTATCAATACAAAGACTTTAGTATCAAAATAGGGCGAATTCTGTGATTCAATATTAGTTTTTATTTCATATTTGCCATGCACGAAAAAAGCACGAGAAAAAACACGAGAACAAAAACGAGAGCCGCTTGCAGTCCTTACGGGGCTAATAGGTATATTATATAACAGTTTTCCATATTATCATCATCATCATTAACAGCCTGAAGACGTCCACTGCTGAACATAGGCCTCCCCCAGAGCACGCCACCTTGAGCGGCTGCTCGCCTCCTGCATCCATCGGCTCCCCGCGGCTTTCACCAGGTCGTCGGTCCACCGAGTGGGGGGCCGGTCTACGCTGCGTCTTCCGGTTCGTGGTCGCCACTCGAGAACCTTTCTTCCCCATCGGTTGTCAGTTTTACGAGCGATGTGGCCTGCCCATTGCCACTTCAACTTACTAACTCTAAGAGCTATATCGGTCACTTTAGTTCTCCTGCGGATCTCCTCGTTCCGGAGCTTATCTCGCAGGGAAACACCGAGCATAGCTCGCTCCATAGCTCGCTGCGCGACTTTGAGCTTACTAATGAGGCCAACAGTAAGAGACCATGTCTCAGTTCCATAAGTCATCACGTGCAACACACACTGATTGAAAACTTTCGTTTTCAGGCTCTGCGGTATTATGGACGAAAAGATAGGACGAAGCTTCCCGAACGCTGCCCAGCCGAGTTGGATTCTTCGCGCCACCTCTTGGTCGAAGTTGGACCTACCTAATTGTTTTCCATATAATAATAGTTAAAACGAGTCTATAATAATAATAAGAGTTTTATAATATAAGTTCAACAACTAGCTAAAGTTTAAAAAGTGTTTGACTCACAATAATATATTTGACGGAAATAGCTCAGTTTTGAAATAGTAGACTATACATATGTACAGACAGTATAATAAATCCGTGGCAATGAATCGAGAACCATATCCAAGGGTGTTCCTGTAGACGTAAATACTTTCATAAAATAGTCGGTCGTGACAGTATTATTATGACACTAAATGATCATCAAGATCAAATATTTGTAAAATATATATGAAAACTGTCTTACAGTTTGTTCTTTATGTATAAAAATAACGAGGGGGCGTTGTTTCCGACTGTAAACATATTGTTGTATATACTAAACGACACTGATAATAAGATAAGTTTTTTTTTTTAAACAGCAGTGTTTTACACAAACAACCTACTATTGTACTGATTATTATCGGTCATAAATATTTATTATCCGATCTACCTAGAATAACAGTGCGGCTATAAAACCCGTAACCATTGCTGCCGTACTTACAACGCTTCTAAGTATATTTCTAGGTTACGCTGTAAAAATAGGTAGAGACTAGATAAAGCTATAAAATTATATATCGGCATTAGTTATATAGCATAGCAACGGTCAGACAAGAGAACTAAATTAAAAGAAAACCTCGTCCACGTGCTTATTAAAATCACATAGAACATCTGTGCATGGAGACAAAACTATAATAAAACGGCATCTCAATGTGTGCACAAGCGTCCGCGAATCGATTGTCAACATGCGCACGCGCCGGCGCAGTAACCCAGACAATGTTGGGCTACACTTGATCAAACACACGCGGATACACCAATTAACGATTAAAAATATAATTTCCAAGTATTTGTCTTGTCTGTATTTTGTATTGATTTAGTGATAATACGTCAACCGATATACAAATAGTCGGGAATAATATTTTTGCGTTTAGCGGCGTCAAAACGGTGCAGCGATAGTGTTTTCGCTAGTACATATAAATTATCAGTAAAGCAGCTAAAATAATTCAAGAAAACTTCAGCTATTTCAGAAATTAAAAATAATTGTATTTCAATGTAGGTTGACAATGTATCAATCACCATTAAAGGCAATAACATACAGTCTTATGTTGTATATTGATAACAAACTAGCAGATTAGCATAGATATATTTGATACGTATCAAAAATATACAGAAAAAAATATTAATATACCTAAATAGTGTCCGCTAGTGACAACTATTCTTTTTTATCTATTTATTTATTTATTTATAAATACTATCAATGGCAAACAATAAAACTGCACCCTTCATGTAAATGCTCACCTTCGCATAAAGACATCTATGTGCAACACCAGGGGCGCTGATGATACACTGTCTACCATTAACTCTTTGGTTTATTATGATGATAGCTTTTTTTGGCTAATAATCAGCAGTTTGGTGTCCCCTGTGTTTCTCATATGACTTCTAATTAGTTCTCAATGGTTCCCATATTAAGTGCCATCCAATAACATATTTATAGAACGGTAAAACATTTACTCGGAAATAGTGAAGCCCGCGTATTACATAGTTACTAATTTACTGTGTAGTAGTGTAGGTACTATCAGCCGGAGGTAAACATCGACAGATAACGGTAGTCGGTAACAGCATTCAAGGAATGCACTCGGCTACCGTTGCGATTCTCTTATACTTGTAATGTAAGGTTGTATGCATAAGCGCTTAGAAAAGTAGTGCTTTTTCATCAAGGTTAAACTGTTGAGAACAACGTAGTTGTATAACAATTGCAAGTATCCAAGAATGAACCAAAATGCAGATCATGTAAATGCCAAGGAATAAAAAATATACTGTTATGAAGATGTATAAAATAAAATCACAATATAAATTAAAATTGTAATGACATCAATGCATCTGTTTTAAGATGGACTGGTAGAGCCTAGTATTATAATATTAACTGTGATATGACTATAAAATGAAAAATTAAAAGTAAAATTCTACTAAGATCAACTACTATTCTGTAAATAAGAAGTTTGTAGTGAACAGCACTAAATATACCGTAGTTGTCTTCAACATAGTTTATGTTCGCGCTGTTATCGGTTCCCGCTGTCACGAAGCTCAGTTAATTTGAGATGAGTACTGTTTTATATCAATGGAGGAATTGGCTATGCTGTAGGAACTTGGAAAACCTGTATGGGAACTAGTCAAATGGCTATTTATATATTTTTCCATCCAAGGGTTCTTCGATGAATGCGCCTAAAATGGGTCAGATAGGCGCATTTAATAACAGTGACAAAATGACTTTTCTCATAGAGGGTGAAAAGCAGAGTATGCCACACCGTACCAAAACTATTTGACCCCTCCGGTCGGTTTGGCCCACCTCTTTTGACCTCGGGGGACGTACTTTTAAATCCCTCGTTAAGCTTAGGATTCTACTCTGGAATCCTGCGCTTCGCTCTGGATTCAAACAATCGCTCTCGCCCTAAATACATTATTTTGGTCCCTTGCGACACAATCTACCATTAAATTGTTATCAGTAGTTTAACGGATAATAATTTTTGACCTTTGTATAACCAAAGCGTCACTTTTAACACTAATATAGTAAAAGATCATTTATACTGTTGCGATGCAACTACACGAGCCTCAACTTTCGTGTTTCATGATGCTAATCACAATAAAGTGCCGACTTACAATAAAAATGAAAGCAATAAAAGTTATAAACCCAGACATGCATAAATGTGAACAAATGGTGAAGTACGCTGCAAGTATGGTCATCATACCGCTGTAATTGGAAAGAAAGTCTTTACAAATGCATCTATCTAAGAATCTTCATTACAAGTTCTGATTGTCGATGTTTATTTCAATGTATCGTCTATGCAGGAAGAACAAGTATAAGTGAAATACTTTGCCAAATGAATCTGCTGTTAAAGAAATAATAAGGCGAAATAGCCGGAAAACTAAAATCATTGCTGTGATTTAATATGAAAACATTTTTGAAACTTAAATGAATGTACAAAGCTAAGGTTTGCATTCTATGGCCCGTGCTTTAACTATTTTGTAGTTATCTGGAAAGTACATAATTATTATAAAGTTACCCAATAGATGAGAAAGGTGAAAATCATGATGCTGATAACAATGATAACCCAGTCTTGACTTGACTCTCGAAGTATTGACTTATATGTATGCGCTATGCGCTATATAAATATCTAAGGATTAATAAGTCTGCAAGATTGCTGCTATCAAAAATGTAACAACAGCTGATATCCACCAAAGTTATCTTTTATGAATTTATGAAGAGTGTCCTGCTGTCAAAGTGTCTACTTTAACGATTACAATAATGATAATGAAATTATTAAACTTGTAGCACGTGTTAGCGTTATGCACTAACAAATTAGCAGAATGACAATGTTAGTATTTTGATACATATTTATAGAATTGTCAAAATCTCGTAATTCTAGAAAGTATGAATATAATTTATTTTTTTTATGTTATTGGTAGCAAAAAAGCATACGGCCCTCCTGATGGGAAGAGGTCACCGTAGCCTATGGACATCTGTAATACAAGACGTGCCACTGCTTCATATTATCTATAACGTTAGGAGTTCTTTTATAATAACTAATATTCTTCACTAAAAAGCACATGGCTAATTATGAAATTTTTGTTTCAAAGCACAAAATAGTTTTTCCTGTCCCCCAGTTTTTACACCTCCTCTATAAGACCCCAATTCAAAGAAGAGTCGTTCAGCGAGTTTTTAACAACTTTACTTGGATATGGCTTTTGAATATTCGCAATCAGACTAAATATCAGTTCAGTTTACAAAATAAACGATAAATAATTATAAGCCATACCGTCTTGAGCCTAGCCTTGACAGCATGCAGCCACTCCCATTCGAGGCCAGCCATGGAAAAAATGTATTAATATGTAAGTAGAACTTGATCGATCGCCAATCATTTATTCGCTCAGGGTTGCAGGCCACATGGCCGTGTGAAGCGGTACATTGGTGATGGACCACGCCCATGGGAGCATTAACACTATCTGTCTTGGTATTACAGACTAAGATAAGAACAGTAAATTTTGAGCTTATGGATGTTGATAACGGGTCAATCTTTATGACAGCACGCTTATGCAAATTAAACAAAAATAACACGAAACTGTTGCAGAAAAAAAAAAAATTGTTAGAAAGAAGAAAATTAAAGTAAATAAAATATAAATTGTACTAACTAGTACAACAAGTAAACGAAACTATAATGTAGATATCATCACAAACAGTATAATGTAGAACGAGTAGGTGGTTAAAATTGTTATCAGTTCATTAATATAAATTGGATAAACATTTCCAAACAATTTAAACAATGAATTTAATAGCATAGGTACACTCCATTTTGATCTCTAACGCAAGATCATAAAGTGCAAAGTTGGCGTATATTGAGAAAGATGGATGTAGAATTGGTATGGTGTTCAATTGATTTAACCTTCTTTATATTAAAAAGAGAGATAAGGTACCGTACATAAGAGAGATAACGGATGCAAATGCATTTGGTTTGATTCAATTCAGTAATGCTTTACAGAAATAAGTCTGCAATAATTATAATTGGATATTATAAATTACAAACTTAAAATGATAAACAAAATAATAGTATTATGTGAAAGTTTTAAAATGATCCGAAACAAGAACCAACGTGTACGTATTAAGAACTATGAGAACTCAAAGTATCAAAGCTAAATGGTTTGTTCAGCAACGTGATAATGTTGTCAGTAATATTGTTCACGTGGCTTCAGGCAATATACACGTGGTTCCAGTTAAATTTCAAAAACATTGTTTAAGGTAATTAGAGAGTAAATTGCAGCGAACCAACTAATGAAAATACTACACAATAAAAACTGCTGAAAACAATTCTGCTAACAGCTACCCGCGCGATTAGCCCGTTCATTCTCTCGAATCATTGTCCTGCTAACAATAAATTCGAAGAACTGCTGCAGCTGAATCATACTTAATTAAAGACTAAATAATCATGTCAGTCGCCATAATATTTACTACTGCAGTGCAGGAGGATAGACGGCAGTGGATTGATGGAATATTCATTCTATTTCATATTTTTGTTGGCATCGTAAAAACTATTAGTTGTCGCATTAGTGCAAAAAACAAAGACAGCGTATAGAACTTCATTGCATTTGATTATTAAAAAATAGTAAAAACGTACATAAGTAAAGCGTTTTAATTCATTATCATTAATTATGCGATTGTGATACAACAGAAAATGAGGAAGGAACATGCTGAAAATGAATTAATCCTAGATTGAATGCGTAAATGTACTTCGAAACCCAACAACGATCTTTAACCTCGATGACATGTACAATATAAAGGAAAGTCATAAACAGTTTCTGGCAAAGTTATGAGGTTACTAACAATAGAGGTATGACACGAATAAAAATGAGTGGGCTATCTAAATTGGCAGCAGTGACGCAGGTACCCAGCCTTGACCTGATAACTGCAGGACAGGAGCGCAGGAAACACTGAGTTGATAGAATGATATACTTATAATTGAAACGGGAAATTAAAACAAAGTCACAGTCAAGGCCCACAAATTATTTAAATGTTACATGTTGCGATTTCAATGTTACGAGAAACAAAAACCATTGAAAATAAACTCCACACAGTATAATATCATAGCCTTCAAATACCTAAAGTATTAGGGAAACATTTGTGTTTAAAGAAATAATAGATGTGTCATAAAAATAATCACAGAATAACAACTAATTTTAGTAACGTATTTGAATAGGAATTACAATAGTGTGTAATGAATGAAGTTTCAAAGTAACACAAATACCGGTAGTTTAAACAGAAGGGCTTTGGCCCTGGCCAATATAAAACAAAAGGATATTGGAATTAAGATAAAAGAAAACCTTCAGACCGTTGATATTGAATTGTCATAAGGCAGATAAAAGTAAAGGTAGAAAACTATTCAAAAAACAATTTAGAAACTCTGAAATTCATGTTGAACTAATCGACAATACACGAGACCAATCGTTTGGAATGAACTCACACTGAAATGGAAACGGTTAAAATGACACGGTTGCAATTAAGATACAAATGCACTTATTAGCATTACAAAAAAACTGTGTTCAGGCAAAACTTTGGGAAATGTCGAACCATAACTTATTGCTTAACAAAAAATTACTAAACCTGTATTTTATTTTAATATATTATGTTGACGAGAGATACAACTTTTTTGTTGCACAAGGCAAGAAAACGGCATCGGCATGGTAATTTAGTCAATTTCAGTTTCCTTTTAAATCACTAACACTTTTAACACTAGCAAATTGGTTTTAGGTTCAGGACTCAGGTCTTAGCTTAGATTTTACTATTTAACACCTGATACTTACATTACAAATTATTTGAGGCAGGATAGATAGCCTGCCCTTTGAACGTTTCAATCTTAGGTTAATTGCTCTCTCAATAAAGATTATTTAGCGTTAGATTAACAATAGTATCAGGCTGTTGAAAGATCAGCCCTTTGATCACATAAACCTTCTCTTACAGTCAAATTGGTGAAAACTGTAACAAAGACTTTTTTTTATTATCTATAATAGGCTTGTATTTGACCGCTACCGCTGTCTCACCTGATGGTAAGTGACGACGAGATCGACGATACTAATCAATTGGTCTTCAAGAGTAGCCTCATCAAACACACACCACAAAAGACTTCATTTGTACAATGCTGATGTTAATAGATATATTGATAAATAAATCGAACCTGCTGCTTAGTGGTGATTGCCAACTTCTGTGGGTAGAGTTCCTGCAATCGCTGGCAGAAGTGCGCAGCGCTGGTGGCGAGACGGGCCATCTTTCCAACCACTGCCGTCTCTTGCTATTTGAAGTCCTGCTCAATCGCTCACCGGCCTCTAGTTAAAGCGCCAAAGAGGGCACCCACTATTTCACCAGGCAAGAGCCATGTTGCCAAAACAAATCAATGTTTTTAAAAGCCTGCAAGTCCTAATCGACGTCGCAACAGTCACTACACTAGACACCATTGCAGAAGAGACATCACAATCCACGTTGTCTATGTCATCACTAAAACAAACTGGCAGGAACAATTCCTTGTTTCTATAGCTTTGAGCTCTACACAGACAATGGCTCCTTGTTTTTCTATAAATTTCACGTCATAGATCTGCGACCACGTGTCAGATAACACTAATCCATGATTACACCGTCATCCCACGCCTTGACGTCCCCACTGTTTATCTCCTGTTGTTTTATATTTTCACTTATTTATTTATAGTAATTCACTGTTAAAATTTATGTAGTTGGTGAAGAGCTTGCGTAACTACCGGGAAAATATTCCCGACATTACGTCGTTATTCCCGATAGTAATGTCCGATGTTCCAGTAGCGAATCGCGGATTTTGCATGGATCTTATGAAGACGTGCGCTATGGTTTACGGTAACGAAACAACTGAGCGCATCCAGTTTTCTGTTAGCCTGACTGACAGCATGATAAGCAGTATAAGCACTTAAGCAGTCGTGGATATCCAATGCTTAGCATTTAGCACTATTTGGCTTATTTGGTTACGTTCGCGATATTTGACCTCCCTTAGTAGATATTTACATACAGATACCTACGTAGATAGCAGGTGCTAGGTACCTATGAGATTACGGTGAGGCTTGCAAAGATAGATACTTTATCTGATAAAAATAGTTCAGATAACACAATTTGATCCAATTGGATGATTCACATTTGTCATATTAGTATTTAATATAAGGCTATCAAAGTTTCTCCATGTTTTTGATGTACAATTATAAAAACGTTGCAAGTTCATTTCAATCTATATTATGCCGTCAGTTCAACTGACATAGGTCATAGGTCATAGGTATTTATTCAATAGATATTAATTTTTATTATCACAACCTAACAATCATAATAATCTAGAGACACAAGAAATACAACCTAAATAAATCCTCTTTACGACTTCAATAAAACTGAAATAATTATGCAACGTTTAGATTATAAACATTTGTCCCATAGAGTAAAACCAATATTACTTTGTACGAGGCAAAAATATTTATTGCACTGATATCCTGTTTCACATCTGCTACTCTATTTATAAGTTTCATATTTTGGCCGTATGTTCGTATCTTGCTTGAGGTTGTTTCTGTGAAACCTTTGACAATGAAGAACAACAATAAACTACATCTACAATACAAAATCCCTTTTTTAAAATATTTTTTTCATGACACGTGACTTGACGAGCTAGTCGTTCGCCTGATGTTAAGCATCGCGGCTGGCCATAACAGTTTTGAAATTTGTAGTACACATATGCCACCGTGTGGTCCTAGTGACATCTTGCGACCGATTGCAAAGTGTTTGCTGTCGCTCTGCTACTGCTGTCGCTGTCGCGAACTTTTACATAATTTCGGGGCCGGCGTTAGTAGGGCTACTCCATCTTTTCCCGGCGTGGTTGCCGTAAGAGCCGGCTAAGCTAAGGGAAGATCCAGGGAATGGGCAGCAGCATTCTCCTCGGTTTGCGTTAGAATCTGCTGCGATCACCAAGCTACCTGCCATACGTGATGATTATGGCAAACCTTCATTGATGGCAGTTCACTGATAGAGAGTTCTGTTCACCAGCGGACGGTTGTGCGCGTTACATACATAATGCATTTGCATTTATGCTTGTAATATTTTATTTAAGTTAGTAATTTAATTCCAGGATCATTAATTTTTTTATATTTAATGATTTATATTAATGTTATGTAAACTATTTCTAAATCTAATTTGATTTCCTAACAAATATGAGTCGAAAGTTACTCGAAATTAATGTTTTTTTCATTGTGAATGAAAACCGTGCATTGTGACCGACACCGACACGTATCGTATTAACCTTTTATAATGGAAATTAACATCTAGTTAACGAGACTCCAATAATTACTTTTTTTTTTTTTTTTTTTTTTTTTTTAATGCGATATAATGATGTGACGAGCTAGTCGTTCACCTGGTGTTAAGCAACACGGCCGCCCATAACAGTTGCAGTGTCACTCGGAACTTTAAAACAATAAAGTTTCGCGTGACACTGCACTGCACACGTCATCCTGAGACATCACACAGTCTAGTAATCAGATTACTAGACTGAATGATCAGATCATAAAGTCTCATTTGCCCAGTAATTTCACTAGCTACAATGCCCTTCAAACCGGAACACAGTAGTGCTTGGACACTACTGCTTGGCGGCAGAATAACTGGCATAGCGGTGGTACCTACCTAGACGAACTTTGCAGAAAAGTCCTACCACCTAGTCGCTTTATGCGCTTCATAAAATATGGAGCACTTTCAACATGTCTGGGACAATGAATGGTACATTGACACACAAGTTGGTTGCTGTGCTCGCGGCCAACGTAGCCTGAAAGACTATTCTTATGCTAATCACCTCGTCTGTACCTAAGTGTAGTCTTTCAGGATACATAAGATTTGGCAGCTGCAACAAGCAACTATGAAGCAAGGTTTTTGTTACATAAAGTGCACAGAATTCATCCAGTGGTTTATTTTTATTGGATTCTGAATCAGGCAGACAAGAATTCTAAATACGATATTTTAGGATTCTAATACTTACTTCAATACAATCTAAAATTAACTACAACTAGAAAACGGCTAGCAATCACGTGAGTACGTAGTTGTAGGTATGAATAAAACTCACGTTAGTTTCTATAATATTATTCTAAAATTGTTTTTTCTAAATTGTCTCTGACCTTTCCTTGGTTACCGTTTTATTATAGATTTTAGTATAGATTATACTGGAAAAATACTATTTATCGCAAAAAATGAAGATTTCCCTCAGGGAAAAAGTTAAACTGTGGGTAAAACAGTTGCATAGCGAGTAAGATCGCGGGCTGCTTCTAGTCTATAAGATTAGTTCCACACTCGGATCAAGCGTTCATCGCACGCTTTACGGTCGAACGGTCACAAATGACCGGCAACAATAACAATCGGTACAGTTATGCACAGTTTCGTAATACCCAATGCTTAGCTCTTCCGCTTGTTGTTCGCCATGCTAATTTGCCGGCACGCGGTAGAACAAAGCGTTCTAGAAATGTCTACAGTTCTAATGTAATGTTACAAGATTTGGAAATTGGAACTAAAGATCCAATAAGGCGTCCACTACTCTTAATACTTCAGTATAAGAGCATTTGTCGCGGAGAGTTGCGTAAGCTCTTTAGCTTACCTACTCAACTCCGTGAATGACGTTAGTTCGAAATCTGAGGGGCACCGTAAAAAAGCCGTCGGTCTCGGGTGTCGTCGTAAAGACAACAGTCAATTAGACAAATTAGAAGATTTCAGGCGGCTTATTCTGAATCTAGATCTGACCTACAAGAAAAGGAAGGAGTATTATCAAAGAAAGTAAGTCTATCTATATACTTACACTTATCAATTTTGTTATTTTTACTTCACTATCTGCAGTCTTGATAACATTGTATATACCTACCTACAATCGGCATTTCGACAAACGGAACTTAGTAATTATATTACTAATAAAAAAGCAAACATTCATCATTAATCGCCATTGTTTTACAGTGCATTAGATCTCGACTAATTTAGATACTGTTTTGGCCTACCGTTCAACAACTGAGAATTATTAAATCAATTCAAGCTACCAAAGCCAACACCCGCATAATACGTTAAAATCTTAACGAACAAGCAAAATCATTGTGAAAGTACCTACGTTTTAAAAACGATAAATCGAACTATTTTATATCTAGTTGATCCAACTGCAATTACTAATACTATCTCATGTTGCATGTTAGAATAAATTACAACTCGAGATCAGAATCGATTTTATGCAGACTATAATACCAGAGTAAAATACCATAAACGACGTTTTAAACCGTACCTTGAGAATCGTTAATGCCGTTTTAAGACAAAGACGCTATATTTCCATACGTGAAACATACGTCGGTCGGTACGTTGAACCGCCTTACAGCATCGATAACAGTAAGGAAACTTTGTATTCTAAGATTGAGATTGCATTATCGATTGCCATATGATATGAGGATGATGCTAGCCAATGGCACGAAAGATACACGTCACTTAATGCTTGTCATCATCCTTATCATCACCATCAGCCTGAAGACGTCGACTGCTGAACATAGGCCTCCCACAAAGAGCGCCACTTCGAGAGGCTGCTTGCCTCCTGCATCCTGGCCCAACTAGTGGGGGGGCGGCCTACGCTGCATCTTCCGGTCCTCACCGGTGTTGAAATTAGTTTTAATTTAATTATTGTGTTGTGTATTTGTATTTTACCGATTTCTGCGATATGATTAGAGTAATTGGGTAAACCGTTCTATATTGTAATTAAAATAAATCATCAATAAGAACCATCATCATCATTATATATTTTATTATATTGTATTTTTTTATATATTTTTTTTAATTATTTTTTTCTTGTTCATCATTTATATTTTTTCTGTGTACACATAGTTTAAGCTACAATACAGAACAGATTTGTTAGTATATTTACCTATTTTGAATAAGTCATTGATTGTAATTTGTTTTGTGTACCTATATATAAATAAATAAATAATAAATTCAAGCCTCCTTCTGTATGTTACCGAACAGACAAATCATGTCTACTCAGGGGGCTCTATGCGTTCTTTATTTTAATAATCACCCTACAATACACTTTATCCATATGAGTAGATATGGATTGTGCTTGCATTTCAGCTGGCGTCCCTATGTAAGTTAAGAGTTGGGCTTCGTCATCTTTGTGCAGAAAGACATCGCCGAACTTGGGTACCACTCCTAGGTTTACTAATAATACACCAACTATTTGCAAACCGGGGCAAACTCCGTTTTACTCGATAGCTTTTCTTATGTATTTGTAAATTATTTGTGGTATTTACTTGAAGCTTAGCGACGAGAAACATGTAAGTGTAACGACCAATAAGGAAAACGGCTTAGGTAGTTTCATAATTGAGACCGAGCTCTTTGATTAAATTTTGTCCTTGGCTGCACTTACTATAAAGAAACAAAAGTTATACTATTTCTCGTGACAGTACATACATACATATTGTCAACTAAATCTATGGAACAATGCTACGACAAAGTAAAATCTTTCCGGAATAGGAAATGTCGTAGAACAGGTCGATTCACATCATCATAATCAAAGCCCGTCCATAAAATATTGAGTAACATTCAGGCACACGAACTGAATTTGCTTATAAACGGATGTCACGGATGATTATGATGGTGGTCTTTTTCCATACCTTCTTTCAATACACTCCATAGCAAGCAAATCAAACAGAATATAACTGACGTCAATGTTCGTGATCAGACATTACGCCGCAAAGACTATAATAACCAGTTCGTTCTCGTAACAAAAATACAAACACAACTATATTTAGTGCAGTAAATGTGGTATAAATTCGGTTTAAATCCATACTTGAGATATTCTATTCCACGCTCACACAGACTCGCATGCACACATGTAAATTCCAAGCGGATTCCGGCCGTACCCCAAAGATCCTAATGAACAGTAAATTAGTAAGCGTCCGCTAAACACATTATCGAGGTGTTTCGGTCACGCGCGGCCAGATCAGCCACCAGTTAGCACTTGGGAGCTGGAAATTGGACTGTTTGCGATGGCATCTGAATCCGTAAGTAGCGCACAAAAGTTGAACAACTTGTCAGCAGATATTCGCTGCAGACATGAGCTGTCTGATGTGCGATGGCATTCATGATCTGATCTTTCTAAATGCTGTTTGACTCTACCGACCCCTTGCGTAATAGCAATCAGGCATCGAAATAAAGTAGACACCTAAGAGTCAAGAGCGCCGTTAGGGTGCGGGCCTCGACCTTGTTGGAGACGAGGATCGGAAAGGTCTTTTCTATTACTTTTCTAAGTTGAACTGCTAATAACTTAAAAGTAATGTAAAGGTAACCCACTATATAAACGGTTGTTTTCCTAACTATTATAGTTGTAGCGGAAATAATAAACAGCATCACAGGAAGCATTGATTGCTGCTGTATACGGCAGCTCGTATAATAAGTGGCGCCGATGCTCGAATGCTTACAGCAGTAAACGTTGTTGACGTACTAACCAATATGCGTCTTTTTATAAGAATCTAAAAGGAGTCTTAAGTGACTTCGTGGACGCATTTTGAAGTAGAAGTGCCCGCAATTTATTTGTTTTAAAGAAGTTTGATTGTGAGGGATTAAAAGTATCCTATGCTCGAATACGCTATCTTGTGTCATCCAAATCAGTTCGGTCTTTTTGACGTTAAAGCTATACAAACAAACATATTAACATACGTTACGTTTTTAGTATCAGGGAATATTAGTAGGGAAAGGATGATCGAACATTGTCTTTGACTGAACAGTCCAAGACCATTGCATACATAAAAGGTATGTTCCCGGCAGGTCGCGATCAGTCTACGTCGAGTCTCAGAAATTCGACCGCTTCAGGTAAATTGAGACTACACGTCGAGTTTGCTTTGTATGACAATTTCATTTTTGTCAAGTTCTTTTTACGTCAGGCTTTCGAGAATAGTACAATGTACCGCAAATATGTTGAAATTTATATACCAGGTACTAAAGTACCATAAAAGAGACGTTATATTATGTTATAAAATACATCGGATTTATGGATATTATAAAAATGACAATGTTTACAATTCGTGATAATCTTACATTAGACTTTAATAAATTACAGGTGTGAGGAAAGACGAAACGAAAAGAATACGTCAGAGTTGTCATCACGCGAAGAATATTTATATACGCTTTGTGCATTCGTTCAAACATCTTATTGTCGTATTAGTACTTTTGTGGCTGTTCACGTGGCCTAGCAAGTGCTAAAAATTCACTATAAAAACACGTGAACAAAGTGGCTAAAACTTCTGGGGCAGTCATTTAGCAGACGTTTCAAAAACCATATTTTTCAGAATTCTTCCTTCTTTCGACAACTTCGAATTTTTCTTTCCCTCACAGATAAATTTTCTGTGAGGGAAGGAAAGAAGGAATATTAGTTGTCAATATTAAACTTTCTTGCGTAAGCTGTTAACGTTACAGCATTATCCATAATCATACTCACGTGAGTATTTGCGTCACTAATCTGTACAAATCTGTTCTTTATCTCGGGTAATCAATGAAATATGTACCAGCTCTGGTGATTACAAAAACGAAGGACATAAAAAGTCCATAATTTTTGGTGATCTTGGGTCTGGCTGATATACTAACACGTTTAGCAAATTCAAGGATGTAGATGGTAAATAAGATAATGTAAAAATTATATTAGAAATCGCTGAACAGGAAAGAAAATTCCGAAAAGTACTTTCAATTTTTTAGCCAGAAATAGCAGAACCAAATAAACTTGTATGACCCTCTAGGTTTCTCGTTCCTTCTATAAAACAACAGAAGATGTCAAAGGTTTAAGATATCTTCTAAAAACTAGAAGCACTTAACATATTCTATTTAACACAGGTTTCCTTGACCAACATAATAACTAAGTCAGTGAAACTGGAAAACAAGCCATTAAATCACAAGAGCGATAATCCTGGACATTAAGAGCACCACCTATTAGGGTTACGTTACGTGTATGCTGTGTATGTTTGCTGGCAAATTTATCTGTATATTGAGACTATCTGTTTTGTGCTATAGCGGTTTCCTACGACTTAGCCCATACATTTTCTATTTCACCCTCATTTCTTGTGATTTAAGCAGTGTTTTTTGGATGACCCTAATTCTATCAAGAATCTCCAGGCAAGTAGTCAATGAATAATGTATTTAATATGTTATAGAGTGTACTCTATACATACTCGCAAAATTTTTCCTTTATTAATAAACAATTTGGTGTCCAGCATTTTTCCATGAAAACATGTTGCGTAATACGCGTTTGAAAATGGTCGAGATCTAATAAATTGTCGATCACGAACTAGGTATCGGTTGGGGTACTTACTCAAAGGTTTCTAAGGTGTTTGTTTTGGTAAATTCCACTTCTCGTGTAAGTCCATATCATCTTGCAAATGGTAAACATTTTATATGCTTCTTGTGCTGTATGTAAACCAATGTAAAAAAAAGCAGTAGATGCCGTTTATGCGAATGTTATTCACTTACAATAAATGAAATTAAGTGAGCTATAAAAATCGATTCTGGAACAAATAATATATGATGACATTTGGATGATTTTGGCAACGGATACCGCGTTCAACTATTAATTTTTTTAACGTATGCTCTCTGAACTCATACTGGCTAGTAGGTGTATACGCGATATAACATATTATGTTGGATTTCGTAAATATGGATATACTGCACATTTCTATTTACGATCCAGCCCAACATCACCAGCCCGTTACTTTATACTGTCAACAGATCCTACCTTTGGTTTGGTGTCCTCTTTGGTGTCTCGCTAAATATTTTCTAACGCGATTATGCCTTTTCGGAACAATTTATGAGTTTCTTGTTGGTTCCCAATTATAGTTATAGCCCTGCTCTCTGCTCTAATACAAACTGTGTTAAAGGACGCAGTGTCTTGCTTTATAATAGGCACATCGTGTCTAGAATCTGGACTAGTTCACGGCAATAAAAGTCCGGATGTATCCGGATCATTGACATTTACGACCTTCGTCGGATGTTAACGACCTTTTCTTGTATCTCGTCTAGATTATTTGGCGGTTAGTCATTAACTCATTAATGAAGGTGACTTATGCAACACTTACATCATGATGTGATACGTTGTTCTACATTATACCACTGATTGTGTATAAAACTTTCAAAGTGCTAAACTTCTTAAATGTCATTGGTATGATGCTTTATGATACTGTAGTTTTAGAAATGGATTGACGTATATCGCAAATCAATACTAGGATTATAACAGAATACACTACACGTATAGGCTTTCGCTTTCACGTCTTATCTTAGTCTTCTTACCTTTGGTATTAACGTAGGTATAGAGAGGATTCGTTATGAATTTGGTTCGCTTTCTTGTGCTGGCGTCTTCTTTCGATGAAGTAATATGATGATATGTAGGAGGTTAATCTTACCTGGAACAAAAGGATAATTAATTTAAATTATGATATTTAAAATACAATACTTACTTAATTGTAATTATTTCACATCACAAGCTTTTGAATAATTTATAAATATTATGAGAAAAACGCTTGTAAAACAGCTTGTATGTAAAGGTCAATTAAATAATATTTGCTGTAGCGCTCATAGTAAAGCTCGGCTAGCCATTTTTAAATATCAGTAAAGTCAAGTATAGTTTTCGCTGCGGTCATCACTTGGATGGGTGACTGCTACAAATGGTATTTACAACTGAGCGTTATTCTGAGGGCACGTTAGTCGTTACCTCAAGTCAGAATTCAGACGCCTTAAAAGACTTAAAAGTTCTGGCACCAGGGCTGATTAGTTGCATGCATGAGAAGGAAGCCAAGAAAGCTTAAAAATGCACACCTTGCAATCATTAATACTGGCTAAAGACGCACGGTTACCAACTACCCCGATTGGAAACACATCCAGCAGTGGACGTCTCTTTTGAGGGATGATGATGAAGTAAACTGAGGTTATCATTTTGGTTGAGACTTATTTGATACTTTAGCTTATTAACATAAGATTTATTATAATTACTAATACATATAATTGTGTTATAGTCTGTAGTAAATAATACAAGTACATATTAAACGCGATTTACCTATTACACAAATAGATTGACACACCGACATGGTAAGCCTTGTAACGTATTGACATATTAAATTTAATTTAATAGTTTATTTATATAAATCATTATTAGCATATGGCTTCGTGACTCGCTGATAGGTTTAAAATACCAGAGCACCTACACCAATCATAATAAGGTGTGTAACAAATCAAGGATATTTTGAAGATGGATTTAAGATCTTGTCAAGTTGTCACCGCGTTACATCATCAGCAGACCAAAATAACAAAGGAGTTTTAAGCTGAAAACTTGTTGTGGTATGTAAATAGTTAAACAAGCATTTTTTGTACGTATACGATTTTCCTACGTTAAACATTGGTACCATATTTGTACGTACAATTATCTGAGTTATATAAATGTCCGTAGCAGATAAGAAAATTCTATGGCACAGGAGAAATGCAGCAAAAAAGCGCCTTTCAATTCAGGTCATGTAACTCTCCCCTTTGAATTCATCTTGCTTCCTGCCTCGTGACAATCTTGACCATATGTTTCCTGCGATTGTTACAATGTCCTCGCCCCATTTCGGTCTACAAACAATTCGCAATCCCAGACTCAAGGCAATGTCATTAATCACGTACGTCTGGAGGCAAAGCGGGCTAACTCACTAGAAGACTAATGGGCTTCAGGGAGTATTAGTCGCCAAATAAATAAAATTCCCAAATTCAACCGAATATTGCAATATGAACCCTGCTGAAAATTTTAGTTGACTAAATAGTTATGGAATGGGCTTCAACTGGAGATTCTTGCTATGTTAGATAGTGTGGCTCTGAAATACTACCGAAGGTATACCAAACTATAGCTTTTTGGCCTACGTGACTCCAATCAGCGTGTATCCCTCCAAATCAGTCCTGTAACGAGGCATTGTAGGCTGCTGACGTCAACAGAATCGATTGTAAACCGATATGATCGACACGCAAATGTGTTTGGTGAACGTGTTATCCCTAGATAGAAGCATTGTAAGGGCATCGACGTAGTTTCTGACTAAGCTTTAACTACAATGGGTAGAAGGCATAAAAGGTTGACTTTTATGCGTTGAATTTTTCATTTACTCTACAGCGCGATATAGGAAAGAAATATAAGATACATATTATATAATCGAAATGAACTGTATTATCCGCGTTAGGAAGTCTTATTACCGATAAAATGATACTGATGAAATTGGTGATATAAAGATATATGAAGTCAATGCACTGCGTAATCGACAACGGATAATCACATTGCTGAAATGAAAATATCCCTTTGTTTGATCGTCGCTAAACCCTGTTGCATAAAATATTATGAGTTGTGATAAAAACATTGGTACTTGTGCGCGGGCTCTTTACCGCAACTAGGCCGCACTGCGTCCCTTTTAGCGTGATAGCAAAATTATTATTATAATTTATTTCTGAACACATTATTCAAGCCCTACGAAAGCAATCACTAATCATGATAAACCATTAAGCTAAATCATAGAAAAACGTCTACACTACACTAAGTGAAAACTCACAGTCCGTGGACCGTAGACAAACATTCTTTCATACCCGCGTGTGGCTGAATCCGAATTAATATAGTTAGTCATCATCCCTTTTTAGACCATTGAGCTATTTGAATTGACGCAACTTGGCCACTCCATTTGTATCCGAAGTTCTATGAACTTCTCTTTGTCACGTTACCTGCAAGTTACTGTGTGACATTATTTCAGTACATTGGGTTTCTCCTGTATTCCCCATTCGTACTCCTACGCTTTCATTACTCAGTCAACTTTTACGGACTCTGTAAAAGTCGATTGAGTAAGTCGGAATAAATAACAGTAAAAGTAGAACATATACGATATAATTACACAATAACTATCACATCATAGATACTATCAGTATATGGGTATAATGACATTTGAAAATTCTTGCTAAGGATTCTGAAGATAAACCGACTGTTTCAGTTCAAACAACACCTAACAGTTTAGGGGCCATAATTATATGGAAACTGAAATTACCAGGAAAATAAAACAAGTTTTTTACTATATGAAAATATGTAAGTCAAAATGAAAACCACAACAGAATTCGGTATTGAACCTGTTAGTAATGATGACAAGACATTGCCATCAATAAAGGTCAGTTCACCGACAAATGCATAACCACTATTCTTAGATCGCATAAAAAACATGTTCGTACGCAAGTGAATAAGTTAAGAATACTTTCGCGTCAACACTTACGTCTTCAATGTGTTAGACAGGTAAGTATTTAGCTATAATTTAGTAACTTTGACGTACAAATGTAAAACGCATACAATCTATAAATAGCACAGCAGAAGAGGCAGTAATTATTGGATAACAAATTGGCGGCAATAGTGAAGTGGCTAGTTTTATAGCGATGAGCAAAGTTGAAGTTAATTAGGAAGCAGTCCAACTAGATAAATTTAAAGTTGACAGAGATTGATACGAAACCAAACCCTACATCGGAACTTGATTTGTAAATGTTATAGGTTGTTTTTAACACACGTGCTTATTAGTTGTTAGTATAATATGAAGTGATAGATAGATAGATAGATCAACTCTTTATTGTACACCGTAAAATAACGTGAATTTAATACTGCAATCCAATAAAGCCAGTTATTGTAGCATCTACCGTACAACTGGCTAGCAATATTTCCAAAAATATTGTAATATTGAAAAACTGCACATGATATATTACTAAGTATAATCACACTATGATAATTAGAATCCAATATTCGCATACGAATAAGCTATCAGCAATAGATTAAGGACAAAGACACGTTACACGCTGATGAAACAACTCCACCCTTACCTCGCCTGATTACATCGATTGCAAGAAACCTAAAAAACCGGATCGTTTAGCCTCTGAACATTGTAATCCAACCGTTCCCACAAGGAGATTCAGAACAAAAGATAATAATTATGACAAATTGATATCACGTGGACGACAAATTAAAGAACAATTTCTATGTTATAATCTATTTGCAAAGACTTCTTTGCCTTACTTTTTGCTAGTTTTATCTATGCAATTATTCATTTGATGATTCCAAGTTCAGTCAATAGTGGATAACATGCAGGAGAGGCTAATTGTGGGATTTGAAGAGTATACAATTTATGATTACGTCAGGAATTTGGCAAAACGAATGATGTCCCCATTCGAAGATCTATAAGCGAAACCATGACAAGATGGAAACATGCAGTGCAGAAAGGTATGTGTGGTAGTGTTCTGACAACAAGGGAAGCGCTTGTTACCAAAACACTTTCAATAATAGAGTGAAGTGGAGAAAAGTGAGCAGGAAAACTTTCCCCACCACAATGTGGGATACCTACCTACTTACATAGCTTGAAAAAGACCAAGACGACACGATAATTTTATTGGTCGAAGAGGTGGGATGTCTGACTGAACTATTTATTGATTAATTTGATAAATTATAAACTCCGTGGATGATGGTCTTGTCAAGACCATACTAAATCACTAAAGTTGGAATTTACCGACTTTAATCCTTGAAGTTAGACGTTAAGTAAACGTACCTAATATTCAATAACTTTGGAAGCTTCCATGATGCTATTTTGGATAGATAGACACAGCCTTTTAGGATAAAGATATTCCTGACAACTCACGATAAGCTGTTTGTCCATCTGAATGGTTGGTTCACGTGACACTAGGCTACACAATCATTATTCATCACGATCGGCGACAATACATACGCATAGTTATACAGGCACCAGTATTGTGCGCGTGCGCATCAATATGCCATCATCGTAATGGCGTGACGCACGCGCCATCAATGGTGGACTTAAGACATGGCAATTATTTGATCGAAGATATCTTTAAACAACATAATGAATCTATGGAAACTAAATAGAGATAGATGGACAATAGAGAGTTTGGAGTAAATATATAAACAGCATAGATTGTAAGAGCATAGAGTAATAAAAAACACATTCTGACTGCACCGTTAGACCGTTACATTGTAGATGAAGATGAATCAGTAAATACGAAACTGTTCTCATCTCTTGCATTGCAACATTATGTCTTTGACGATACACTATAATAATAAAGCAAATGTTTGCAAGCATAATCATATAAATATACACATCAGCAAAGGCAATAAGCGGAATAAGGTAAATCATTCGGGCGATCGAGAATTCTCGAATCCGAAATCAGATTGTAATGACGCGCGTAACGTCATTCAAGACCCATTTGATGGTTATATTCACACGGTGTGATTAATAATACAATAGGATGTTGCTAGAATAAACAAACATGTTTTTATTTAAGTTTTTAACTTAATTTCTCATGAAATTTGATTGGCTTGTGGTTTGCAAAGTTTTCATAACAATAGCTGTTAATGATAATTTGATGATTACAATACTATGCTATAGAAGGCAAACATTATATACAACAATGAAAAATAATTACGCATATATATATGTAATTGTAAAGTAGTCAGTGTTACTTAAGTTTTAAAGATTCGGAATATAACGATTTGATATCGCGTTCAATTAAGAGATTTAATAATAAAAAGTCTATAAAACATCCTTTGAACATGGACTCTCAGCCTCTCAGCAATAAACACAAAAAATATTTAACAAAACACAGATAGAAATACAAAACGACCTTAAAATAAAAAATTCAAGAAACTTTATCAAGTTACCAAACCCTTTCATCTTTATGGAACAAATACTCCAAACAAAGCACTTTGATATCAAAAGGACAGGACGATTCAACAGGAGCTCTATTTTTCAACCAGTATTTTTTCAGTACCTTTTCTATTAGGGTTCTAAATTAAACAATGATTGCCAAAAACTTATCAAGAGCGGACATTTTTGGAAGTAGACTTTATGTACCTATATATGTATTCTGTGCCTAAGGTCCCATCATCCTTAAATTTTCATGTTTAGTTCAGAGGGAAAAGACGTAACATTTTTCTTTATATCAGTCGTGATCGTGATAGTTTTATGTAGGTTTGGACACTGTTTTTGTTGTATTGTCAAGAGCTAAAACGTAAGTGCCGATAATTATTATACAATAGGGAGATCTTCTCAACATGATTTGCGGTAGGTCTATAACTTTGCAGCTACAGCAACATCTAAAACGTCTTCCCGACATTCCTAACCTTATATCAGACAAAGCTGAAACTTGACCCGACCGGGGATCGATGTCAAAAACTGCAATGTTGTGCAAATTTTCATTTTCATGTTAATAGGGTGCTCACGAGTTGTAAGCAGCAACTTTGTTCTTTATTCGACCTGAGTCAATGTTGAAATTCACGTGTAGTGTGCTAATCAGTTACATTTTGTCTCGGTAACAAAATAACCGCTGCTAAGTGGAGTAGTATCTTGAAAGAAACAATTACAAATCTCCTTTCTCTTGCTTCTATTTATCCTTGACTTAGTATAATTATGCATACCGGCAAATCCTCCTTTCATGAATATTTTATTGGCCCAGTATTAATATCAGACTGCCATTGATGATTGAATGAAGCAACCAATTTCATTGAACAATCATAATACCCACAAAATCCCCTACGGTCAGTCGAATTATGAGTTTTCCGTGAAATTAAGAGCGATAATATAAATATTATCTGCCATAGATGATTAAGCCACTCGAATAAAGGTCATTTACTACGAAGTTCATTATCTAAACCACACACATATAACTATACTCAGGTTGAACATGGGAATAATAAATGTAAACAATGGATCACTTCCGAAACAATCGCAAATTAGTGCGAATATTCAACATCACTCATGGGAACTTGGGAAGGAGAGTCGAAAACATGATCTAAGTAGGATTTAATCTATGGAACTCTACAAATTATTAGCTAGACAGCTAGCAGCATTCATGTACCTACATCTTATCGAACTAACACACTGTAGTTAGTTCAATGAGACTGCTTAATATGATTGATAACTGCGATGTTTACTATAGAAAAGAATACGCTGTCCCGTAACAGAACTTTCCTACTTTCTGATTACCAAAATAGAAGTAGCTGTAGATATGGATTGCGTAGCGCATGATGTTGATAATCTAAGTTTGTCCATTGCTACATGTTCAAATGAGCTTATTGTATGTCACATAATGGAATGGAATACATTTGCTTTCGTTGTGTGTCATTTATTTAATCGTATGTACGCACGATCCTTCCACTTTCCAGTGCAAAGGTTAAAGACTTCTCACAGTGCTGAACTAGTGTACATACTGCCTGCCTCAGGTAGTGGCCCTAGTGATGGCAGGTTGTGATAGCGAGGGGTGGTCACCTGCCGTAACGGTGCTGAGGCAGGTGCCGTGCCACCTGTGTGCCTTGCTCTGTCGATTTTAAACAATTAATTCTGTATATGCAAACTATGCAATACATTGTTTGGAAATATTTTAGAAAACTTAGATCATTGAAATGTTTTCACTTAGCCGAAAATTATGAATCAATAGGGGATTCTAGCGAAGTGATACTTTGATTCGTTAATTGTGTTCAAAATATTTAAATACGTTATCTTGGAATTAACTGCGATGTGGGCTTACTTATACATTTATATATATTTATACTGAGACTAGGATCTAATATAATCTAGGTGACACTGACATTATCATTGAAAGTAATCCGAAAATATTCAGACATAAAAATCATAAAAAAATAGACAATCACAGATCAATTTAGCATTACGTGCATACGCACAAAAAACAAAAAGATACGCAGTTAGATAAAAAAGTACATGCAATTTAGAAACCTTAAGGTTATCTCTACCTACCATCTAACAAAAAAGCAGAGAAGACTATACTGAAGATGTTAAAAATAAACCTGACCCGAGCAAACATCGGCTAGCGTGGACGATAAAAATCTTTATAGCCATCATAAAAGAAGCTAAACGTTGTCATTATTAGAGCAAAGTCTGACGCTATGATTGATTATGATAACATATACGAATATAACATCGAATGCAAGATAGCTGATCTGATAGTGAGAAGATTATCATAAATATTCCATTGCCAAGGTGCCAGATTTTGCAGTTAGGTTACTTTTGAATCCAGTATCCAATCTCCGGTATCGTAAGATTTTATTAGGTCATTTTCGTGTGATACCTAATAACGGACTAGAATATTTTTGATTTGTTATGAAAACGAGTACTGAGTACTGTGTACTGAGTCCATGAAAATATATATTTCAAAGACTCTGTTCACAGCTGGAAAAAGTTGTACGAGTGAGGGACTCTTCTGTGAAGCTATGAAAATTCCCGAAAGATTCATTTAGCAGAATTTAAATCCACAGAAATTGTTAAAACACATTTATCGAAAAATCAAAATTCACAGAGATCTTTAAAAGTAGTCCAGTCAAAGGCAAATCGACAAAAAAATAAACAAAATCAATGATTGATGTTAAAACCAAATATACATGCTGAATAAATATTGTAATGGTTACATTGGAAGTTGTAAATCATACTCGTGATCATCGAATGTCATTGCGATTTCCGTTATATCCGGACTAAGTCGCATTTGTAAACAAAAATATCCTTGTAGAGTTGAAACGGTTTAAAGTTTAAACAGATGATTCAGAGATTTGGTTTACCTATAGGTTGCTTTGTACTATGGTGCGTGGTTTCTAAAACTCCAAGCACCTAGTTAAACGAAGCCTATACTAGTACATCGTTTACCTGGTTGTTTAAACTTTAGTGTTTAGGAAACTCCCGTCGTTTACCTTTCATATTTTGGGAACACTAAAATAGTAAGCTGTGAATCAACACAGATTCAAATTCAAATGTGCTGGTCAAATGGCCCAGTTGGAACGCGCCCCCACAGCAATGACAATATTAAATTATATTTTCATAATTTTTGAACTCCGTGGCGGCAGAAGTAGTCCTTTTCCTCATCTTTTTAAAATGACTCGTATTCACTTTTACTTTGTAAACGTAATATGGCATTATTTATCTCTTTATTGTATTTTAAGCTAAATAATGGAAAATAGTAACAAGAACCAACATAAATGACTAACCACGAAATCGTCGCAGTTCACTAAATTTAGGCCCATCTAATCGAAAGATCTTGACTGTCATCTTGATTAACCAATACGACCAAACTCTTTTTAAAGTAAACTACATAAGTAATTAATTACCTACAACATACTAGGCATAAGTTTTATTTACATTACCTCTACGTAGAATGAAAGAGGAAAGCTAGCTCTTTAGCCCATACTTCTCAGAAAGCGTTAAGGACGTCTCTCATCAAATTCTATGAAACAAACCTACCATTATATAAACGTACAATTTCTCGCAAAGTAATACACACACTATGTAAGATTCAGAGAACTTTACCTAAAGTATTGTAGCTGTTCCAGTAATATTAAATTATGGCTCGAATATCTCGGTTTCGATATAGTGGGGCAGACGAATAAAACACTGACGTTAAAAATTCTGGTTAGCAATTCTGCAAATTTTAATATTTATGTTACAACATCTGAGAGAGGATGCTATAGTTTTACTAAAGCTACCGGGAAGCGTACTAGTTAACATGTAGAACACAGTGAAATTATGTATGTAAGCAAGTTCTTAGAGTTGCTATTACTTAATTGTGAGTTCTCCCACGAAATTTGGTAAGATTGAATGGTGCACTTACATCTTATGTATGTCTGCGGTAGTTATATATATATATAGAAGACTATGCGTTTCGTAGATTGTAAACCCAAGTTAGAATATAGTTACAATGGTTTTAAAATGCATATGCTAAACTTAAAATAAAGCAACTCCTATATTATAGATCAATGTGGGAAGTAATGGTTTGGATTTGTCGGTTGCAACACTCAGTGATAATAGAGTCAAGGAAACCATGGAAGCCTCATTATTTCATCAGCAATTATGTATAATGGTTTTCATCATACATTGCCCGCGAATTCCTTAATTGAACAATTGGCAGCTATGACATCAAAGCATTGATGTCATAGCTGTCAATGACAGTATTTTAAAGTTTGAATCCTGTAGAATCCCTTTACCAAAATACTGTTTCCTCAACGGGATGTGGTCATAGCGACGCGGAACATGTCATCCGGCTATTTGTGAGGTTTCCAAAAGCAGGCCGAAACGTTTCAGTATTGGTATTCATCTTAGTTATAGCTAGCGATATAAAAATGAACATATAGATTGTGCTAAGTTCATTAATCGCATACAATCATAATTCATAACAAATGCATGCCACCAACCGTTTTAGTCGTATTCGGCTTGCGCGCGCGCAGCGACATATACGCGCGGTCCATCGCCGCCACAGCACCATTCGTTCCACACAACATCACTTGCCACAACACAAAAAAAAGAAAACCATCCAATCAAATGACGTTCTTTTTCAAAATGACGATTTTGCTTCAAAATACTGTTCGTTTTTTAGTGTGTGCTCGATGGAGCGTTCGTTTGGACTGCGCGTGCGCTGGTGTTGCCCCTCCCTCGCTCTCTATTTTCGGAGCCCTGTGGTTCCCCCCGACACAGCTGAGCGGGTAGCAGTGGGCCGAGTGCCTTTGAACCGAGTGACGCTGAATCGCAGGATGTGTAAGTGGGTGGAAAGGCCGACAGTATGATTTGATTCTTCCTGAACCAAAATGGAATTAATGATTACGCTGATTTTGGTTTTTGGACAGATGGATAATTGAATTGGGTCACTGTGTTAGTTTTTATATTATGTACGTTGGTTATTGACGAGAAAGCACTATCAACGAAAGCACTTATACCTATAAGCTCTTATACTATATTGACTTGAAAATTCTTTTATTTTCTTTTTGTATTGTATTTTATGTGTTATGAATGTCATACTAATTAGTACTACCTTAGAATATAATGCCATATGATTAAGATGAGCGTATTGATAATTGATAATTAATGCAATTGCCTGACATGTAATTTTTTTGAACAATTATAAATAAATGAATATGAATATGAATATGAATACTATACATACTTAGGGTCTTAATTTAATGCGCTTTACTATTATTTAGTTCAAAAAAATAAATTAAGGTTATTTTTGTAAATTCTATAGACATTTAATTTCATTTGCCAACGAAGAACGAACTGAACGTAAAACCATAATTATATTGATAATGTATAAAATCAGGATCGTATTCCAGCCTAGCTAGATTTTTATCAATAGACTTGACCTACTGCACTTGTTCAACTAAACTAACCGCCTCAGTTTGGAACAATTACGCCATATGCGTCCCCCCGTATATAGATGTAGGCGACATTCTATGTACTATCCAATTATACTTGTAAATAGAAACACCGAATTTTAAACTTTATTCTATAGCATGTGGGCCCAGAATCGCACCTTGTGAAACTCCACCTAAAACAGAAGCCAGTGGAGCTATCTTAAACTCTGTTTCTTAGACGTTAAGGCTGTTTTAATAAGTTTGTGTACCAGTACCTTAGTAATATAGTTCTTATTGCAAGCATATTAAGGAACATTATAAAAGTACCGAGCACCTGATGCGTAAGGTAGTCATGTCATATAGTGTTGCGTTGCGATAGCTTTCACGTATGCACCCAGTGTTGTTAATGAAATAGATCTACGTACCACTGATAACGTGTTGGTCAACTTTTAAAAGGTATGTGAAAGGTGTGTGCACCTAATAAAGGTTGCTACAGCTGGATTAACAGCGCTTCCTTGAAAAACCTTGTTGCAAGAGCTAGTGATAAGAGAAATGTTGCCAGCAATTGCATAAAACAAATGGAACGTTTCCGTAATAATGTGTAAACTCGAAGGTATGATCTTAATGTTTGAGACTGAATTTTAATATCATTTGGCAGTGAAATAAGCTGACTCAAGTTTTATACAGGATAAATAAAGATTCTTGCGAGATTCTGGAAATCCGCGAGCGGTAACCGCAGGAATGAAATAATGTTCACAAACAAAAATAATGTTAATGTAAACAATGTTCGTACAGCACTGACCCCTTTTAATACCCAGCAGTGGTGTTAATATTATATTAAACTGTACTAAATGCATATTACATTGTTAAAACAATTGGTAGAAATGAATGCACTTAAATTATCCCATTGAACAATTCCATACGCGGGGTCGACGCTTTACGTGGGAACTGGGTACTGGAGAGTCAGAGACCCGAGAACTGGAGGCCTTTTGTGAAAGATGATTCAGCAGAGCAAAGCAGGCTTTGTTTACGGACGCTAGGGTCACGCAGGGGTCAGGATGGAATGAGGTAAAAGGTGTTTGGAAAGGCAAGGATTTTGCTATTGTTCCGTGTCTCGTCTAATTAGTTCTTGGCTTGTTATAAATCTGACGTTTATAGATTTTCTTCGATTTAGATTATCTTGATGACGCTATTAACTGTGCGTGGCGTCAGCGTCACATATATATAATATGTGTGACGCTGTATATATATGTCACTATGTTATGTCAAATGGACAGAAAACAGACGGTACTAAGGAGTGCTTGTTTTCAAATAATTTCTCGCCATTTGGGAAAGTTACTTTTCTGATAAGTTCACGGCATATTATTGTCTATACATTGTAAGGATGCTTTCAGAGTTTAATCTTATGATAAAACATTTGTAAACAAACAAACAGCTAAGTCTAGTCCATTGCACTTTATAATGAAGGAGAGATGACTGTGATTTTGTACCATGCTTGTGATATTCGTTACAAAGAGAAAGTGATGAAGGATGTTTTTGTCCCACTCACTCAAGCGCATTGATGCGCTCATGCACATAAGCTTAATTGGCCTAATGAATGACTTGGCCACAGACATTCTTCAATTGCCAGTATCAACTCCTGCACCAATTTAAGGTATAGTCACGCGTCTACGACAATCAGCCACTTCCGGTCAACAAAACAATTTGTTTCTTTTTTCTCATACTGTCTGATTGGAGTTAACTGGTATTGTCTTTTTTGTTGGTATAAACACTGTGATTGTTTCCTGCTTTGTAAGTGATTTGTTTCGTGGAAGTATAATGAGTTTTTGGGGACCTTATGGTTTTCAGTTACATCAACATCCTAGTTCTTAATAAGTTATTTTAAATGTGACAACCATATATTAATTGTATGGGTAATTGGGTATGTATGATGGCTTTGTACGTTTCACCACTCTCACATTCTTACGCTTCCAAATACTAAACTATAATATCGAATTATTTTTTATGATTATAAATAAATTAATCTTATCCAAAACGAATTCCGCATTTCATTCAACATCACATCATTATAAATATCAGCAATGACTAAAGTTAATAGACAAACCGAGTCACACAAAGTTCAGTACAGGATTTACCACACCAGTGTCCAATACTCCAGGTCTCGACACTTCCACCTTCAATTAAACTCTCCTATACCGTCATAAAACACCACCGCACGAGGAAATGCAGTAATAAACACACAGTTAAACACCCAGGACGGGTGTGCAGACTGCAGTGCAGACGGACTGAGGGTCCTTAACTACCGGATATTGGGCTCGTATTCTGTTCGTAAGGTTATTGCTCCTTGTAATTTAGGCTCGTCCGAGTTTGGTTCTAGAATCCATTGAGATACTTGTGAAGGATAGTCACTTAAATAATGTTTAAAATTGACACTGGCTTCACTGCAACTACTGCAAGTGTTTAACTTTTGGGCGGCTTTCAAGATAAAAAAGCTTTTTGTTGTTTATTTATTATGACGGTGTTACCTATACAGCAAATTCACTTTACTTTAAAACGGTATGCATTTTGGGAATGAATAAAAAAAGCACTTTAACTTTCAACAGTAGGTACCCACTAATATAATTATATTGATATTTTAAAGATGGAAGTAACAATTTGAATACTGTAACATCCAATCTTGAACGTAACATCTAAGTAGAGAAGGCGTGAATTCTTCTAATAAACAAGCGAGATCAAAAAGTAGGTCCCGCAGTTTAGAGAGCTCTTTAATAGGCGTCGATTAAACTTTATTAACAGCCCTAATTAGCCGATTGTCGGTGGAAACTGCTGGCAACACTGAAATGTCACAAATGCATTAATGGGGGAAATTAAAAGCGTCCGTGTTCTTGGTACTAGGTGATTATATAGTCTATTAAATTAATTGGGTAGACTCGCAGGCTGGATGGCTGTGGGAGCCAAGACAACTAAAGCACACTGAAAAGTGTACAATGATATTTCTGCGTTACTTTCTAGATATTACTTGTTGTTGTGCTAGAAATACATGTGCCACAGTGGGTAATATTAGCACGCATATGCTTTGCATCTACAATCTACATACATAATATGTACCTAGGTGTAGAAAAAGTGGTATATTCAATGGCTTCAACATAGATATGAATGAGCAAGTGCCAAAGTAAAGACAACATCCAAATTCTAAGTTGGTGAGTAAGTATAAACAACCACAAACAAAGACAAAATATTCTGCATTAATTAAAAAATTGTATGTTCCTTTACCTTCCAGCCCTTTTATGTTACACACTCTAAAACAATCATCGATAAATTTAAGAAGCAACAAAGGGATCGTCATTAATTGCGTTCAGGATCACGATGAAGATGAATCGGTACTCCACGTAAAGCCCGCAAACTTTGAGTATGCACATCTCAATAATGTCTCGCATTAACTTTTTATGCGCTTAATAAACATGCTGAGGATGACGAGCGATAAACATCCGACATGAAAGGCGCACAATTCACCAACACTGACGTAATTGTACACGCTGGCTTGGACAACACCGCAGTTTAGGGTCTCAATTTCTCAAGTATGCCAACCGCAGTTAACATTCCCTTTATGGCTGTTGTTGATGTTTACAAGGAACACAATGATGCAGCGTGCAGCGACGCAGCAGAAGATTCATCAGTCTCATTTGCGTATAAAGTAGTGGTAAACACTTCAAGTAACATTATGAAAAGAGAAGACAATATTTCATCTAGAAATAAACATTTATAGGAGCACTGATTGAAACGCTAAATTAAGCCTTTATACTCACGAGTTTGAGAGTTCCTCCATTCAACTTAGGTAGGTAATCTAATTGACCCGCTTGTCTCGATATGGCAACGAAATGCAATAAAAGTTATCTCTGTTTTTGCTATCTCGATACTGTATGAAGACAACAAACTGTTTAAACAAGAATGCTGTGATCAGCGATCACACAGACCGCAGCTTCAAGAGTGAAGATTGATTAACATAGCGTTCAGTGAGGCAAGATGTGATGCGATGCGACGTGGGCGCCGGCGCCGTGCGTGGCATGCGAGTTGTCGAAATTAACTCACATGCTACATCAATGGAGCCGCGTTATTTATATTATACCTACTGGTTTATTATGGGTCCAGTACGTAGTAAATAAAGTATGTTTTACAGTACAGATTGCTTCAAATGCAACTGAACCAATATCCATCTTCTTTTTTCAATGCAACTTGTTAAAGGTATCATAAGCCTTATTTACTACCGCCACGATTCTGATCGGCATACCCGTTTCAAATGTGTATGTCATGTCGTTTCTGAGTAACGGTGGGACGTGTGCTATTGTTTATTGACCAGGCGCGTGAGTGTGACAAAGTATGAATAAAATTGTAAAACAACAATACATTAGAAAGTATGGTTTACACCATACTTTTTTAATTTAACTGGTGTATGGTGAAAAACACAGCACCTTGTAGGTAGATTGGACATAGACCAATGCACGCGTTAATCATGAATCGAGCCTGATGATAGGAGTTAAATTACAATTGAATACGTGTATTCATTGATAGTTCTCTTGAGTACTTAACAGATGATAGCATCAAGACAAGTGATGAGTAAAAACTACAAGGTACAAGACTTCTGTTTAGACTGGATAGTCGTCAGTGCTGCTGAGTCACACACGCACCGGCGCCAGCGCTACATTGAATTGGAAACATCACTCGTGTCAAATTGGAAACAGTCGGAAACATTACTGGAATCGGTTTGATGGTTTTGATGTCTAAAAGTTTAGAATATCATCAACCGTCATGTCTTCAGTTGTTTTCCATATGTTCAACGCTTGCGTATTAGTAATCATGATTTGCGATTTCTTTTCTATTGAGATTTGATAATTCACCCTATTTTAGAGCATTATTATGGGTTGTATTACAGAACAACACTCAGTCGGGAGTCGTGAATCGACTCCAGTCAAGATTTCATTCATAAAGTGATCATGTTGTCAATGAAATTTCGAATTGAGCACCAATCAACGATTGCCCGTCGTTATGTATTGTATTGTAGCGATTCATTAACAATATACGGATTTGAAATTGTTAAATTAAATAATTGGGTAAGTAGCTGTATGTAAATATTTTTATTCATGTCAGGTGATAAAGTAATTACAAGGAAACAACAGTCTATGGTATCATAATGTTAGATTCACTACTCATTCCGCCAATATTCCTTAATATCCTGTATTAAATAATTCCACTGCTGTAATACGGGGCTTACACCAATCATTTCGTCCTTGGACTGGCTTTATTTCTTTGCGTGTACTTGTGGTATGAGCAATGATCAATCCGTATATTATATGGTAGTAGAACCCGCCCCCTTATTACATAACTCGCAACAGGTTTGCGACAGGCGTAAACCTCGCGCTGATTGCTGTCATACATCATTAGTGGTGTCGAGCATGTATGCTTCGCTACTGCTGTTGCTTTGCTACTGCTGTCACATTGTTGTTGCAAATTTTACATAATTACCCCGCCGGTATCGGCGAATCGGTAGTCGCACGTGTTCTGCCATCGACACTCATAGCCATTACTAAACAACTGATTAAAGCCAAAGCTGTACCACAGAATACATTTAATAAACGTATTGATGTACTGCAGTGAACAGTCCAGGCAGCATTAGTCATTAGTTACTTAATATTTGTCATACGATTCGGTAGACTGCGAAAATTCCACTGTGCCAAGTGGCTATTGTATCGTATAAAGAACCATCCTGAGGTTTTTTTAGTTTCTACTGGCCTATCTGTATTTAAAAAAAAAAACTAATTAGAATTCAATAATATTATGTCAAATTAGCAAGTTGAAATGACAGTGGGCAGGCCTCATCGCTCGCAGAACTGACAACCGATGGGGAAGAAAGGTTCTCGAGCGGTGAACACGAACCCTAAGACGCAGCTTGTCTAGGTGGACCGACGACCTGGTCAGCACCACGGGGAGCTCTTGGAGGCAAGTAGCCGTTCAAAGTGGTACTATATTGGAGGAGGCCTATGTTCAGTAGAAAAGAAAGGTACTCGAGTGGCGACTACGAACCGGAAGACGCAGCATAGGCCGGTCCCCCACTAGATGGACCGACGATCTGGTGAAAACCACGGGGAGCTGATGGATGCAGGAGGCAAGCTGCCGCTCTGTGGGGGAGGCCTATGTTCAGCAGTGGACGTCTTCAGGCTAATAATGATGATGATGCATGTTATATCTGCGAGCTAATTCTAAAGCTAGGATCCTCAGAACGACGCCACTCCTAAATGCCAAACAAAAATCATTCGGGTTGGGATTAGGTTGAGCTTGGGACTTATATTCGGCAATATTTTCGAAATTTTTAAATGGCTGCATAAATAGTAATGCTAGGCTTAGAACATGCGAATGGAGACTGGCTAATACTAATTGTTTATAAAGTTGGGTTCACCTATTTAGACTAGAATTTCCGCACTGATTTCTTGTAACTGACAGTTCAACTCTAATGTAGCCTTGTATGGTTAACTGAACTCCCGAATCTTACAGTCTGAACTGCCCTAAGTACAAATTGAGTAAGAGTATTGGAATAGGTATTCACTATTGGTAATGATGACTAATACAAAATAATATGTTCTATTTAGATTAACATACAGTACCTACATACAGCTCTGATTCACAAGCTTCCACAAACGGAAGATTGAATGTTTGCTTTTGAAATCTATGGTGTTATTAAAACATATTAATTAACATAATACACACGCCGGCAAAATTAGAGGAACAAAGATAAAAAGTTGAATTTTTGAAGTTTTTTTCTGTTATTTTCAATTTCGTATATTTATTAATTTAATATATTGATAACTGGTAAATAATTAACACGACATGAGTTTACAATCACTTTAATTTATGGAAAAATAAAATAAAATAACAAAATAACAGATTTGCGATTTTTGGCTTAACAAGTTTAGTAAAGTTTTTTTTATAAAGTTAACGAAACAAAAAAAAATTAATAGCGCGTATGGCTTCCACGGGCTCTTATGAGAGCCTGAATACGATTTCCCATGCTTCCAATAATGCTATCAATAATTTCTTGTGGCAAATTCTCCCACTCTTCGACTAAGGCTAATTTTAACTCTTCGACGTTCCTGGGAGCTGGGTTTCTTTTATGTACTCTTCTTTTGAGTGCGCCCCAGACGTGTTCGATTGGATTCATGTCTGGAGATCGTGCTGGCCAATCCATCCACGCAATACCAACTTCATTAAGGTATTCGCGCACCACGCGCGCTGTGTGGGGCCGAGCATTATCGTGCATAAACACAAAGTCATCCCCAATATATGGGGCAAATGGCATTACATGGGGTTCTAAGATCCCTGAGATGTATCGCAGTGCAGTCAGAGATCCATTTTCGATAACGACCAGCTCTGTACGTGCTCCCAAACATATGCCACCCCACACCATAATGGAGCCCCCACCGTAAGCCACTGTTTCAGTAAAGCTCACAGGATTGTAGCGTTCTCCTTGATACCTCCACATCCTCTCCCTCCCATCAACGAAATTAACGCAACAACGGCTTTCATCTGTGAATAAAACTTGCCTCCACTCTTCTGTCCAATGACGGTGCTGACGAGCAAACGCTAATCTGGCTACTCGATGACTCACCTCAAGTTTTGGTGCTTTTGCTGGCATGCGTGACTTCAAACCAACTTCATTTAATCGTCTTCTCACTGTTCGTTCACTAACACTCACGTTACGGACTTCTTCTAACGAACTTCGCGTCTGAACAGCAGTTTGACGACGGTTTCTCAGGGTTTGCACCCTTATAAAACGGTCATCTGAGGCATCAGTTGCCCGATTTCTGCCTTGTCCTGGCCTACGTACGTAAGACCCTGTCTGTCTGTATCGTTGAACATTGCGGTAGATCACAGATACCGACACACCCAACGCCCTACTCGCTGAACGGTAGGTGTGACCTTCCTCGATCATTGTTACAGCTCTAGCAACTTCAGTTGCAGCTAAATCACTCATTTTATATCCAAAACAATGTAAATTCTTCAAAAAATAACAGTAGGATGACCTAAAGTTACCTTAACAAAATTGCTGTTGAAAACACTTACGACCTCAAAAATGTCAACAAACACTTGAGACACTTAATACTTTTATAACTAAACGTCAAAACATTGAAGAACGCGATTTTTAATCTTAACATGTTTTCTAAGATGGTAGCAATAAAATAAAAATTTCACTTGAAGAAATACCCTACAATTAAAAAAACAAAACTAATTTTCCTTCGTGTTCCCCTAATTTTGCCGGCGTGTGTATTATTTAGTGTAGCCAGATTACCTGGAATATTGATTATTGAGGTCAAAAACATTCATAATTCCGGCTTAAAATTGTTTATTTACGTGTTGGCTATTAACTGAATATATAATAGTTTCCTAAAAGCCTACAACGAGTCCAGGGATAGATCGCAGACATTTTCTTTAGCTTCATCAATTCAACGATTTATAAAGTAACATCAGTGAGAAATATACAAAAAATATAGTTTTCCATCAATAAGACCGCGTTGTTATGAAGTCAGAAACCTACTCGCGTTGGTGGTTGAGTCAACTTGACATATTTATGGAAAACCACAACGGATGAGCCCAGCTATGTCTCCTCCAGTAGGTGCAATGACTTGGAAAAATACCGACATATTTTATAATCTGAGACTTTACTTGTAGTTTCAGAAATATCTATGATTTCAGTTAATGAATAAAATTGAAGTAAGTTAGCTGGTTTCCACGGTATAATATTTATCATCGTGATTCGGTTCACTGGGAGTTTTCACGATAAAACGTTGTCTGAAATAACAACATATCAACAACTGGTACTTTCATTTGTCTACTCTATTGCATGTTCACAATCTGACGAAGTAAACTGGGCATATTTTGCATACTGGAATCGTATTATACAGCCTATTTAAAATAGGCCGATGCATACTTCTACTTTCATAGTATCTGTATCGGCCACCCACCGCGGAACCTGCTAAACAACATCTCTTCACTAAGGAGTATAACTCCTCGTGCTGATACAGTTCGCAGTTTACCTATTACCGTTTGTATACAGGGCTGTCGTGGCCTAGTGGTAATCAGTTTTAAATAAAGGAGCTCTAAATGAGAACAATATTTTAATTCAGGGCATAAGGCTTTAATACTTTATTAAGGCCTATGCTTCAAACATTGATACCACTAACACCTTACATATGAATTAGGAATGCAAGTATTATGAAACTAATCTTAACAAGAATGCATTCGGTTGGATATTGTCGTAATAGCGTCATTTATAATATTGACTAGAAAAAGATATCAGAAAAGATTATCCAGAACTCTTCTGTCATCGACTCATGATAAATCACATTTGCTACAATAAGTATTGGTCTTCAAAATAATAATTATGGTTGAAGAAGGAGTAACACATTCAAAACGAGCCCCAAATGAAATACTAATAATAGATCGCATTTGCTAAAATAAGTATTGGTTTTCAAAATAATAATTATGGTTGAAGAAGGAGTAACACCACGTAACACATTCAAAACGATCCCCAAATGTAAAGGCAACCCTAACCCCGTAACGAATAGTAACACTTTGATTTGCCTTAACACCGCTAGACACAGAACTGTATCGCACGTGCGGGGGCAAAGCCCTGCAACGGTGCATGCGTGCGAGGCGGATATAATGGAAAAGGTGCAAGAGGGAAGGAGACGAAGCATGTTTGAAGACTTGACTGTGTAAACATTATCCGGGATAGTGATAAGGATAACGCTATGGAAGCATTGTTTTGTCTACGATATTAGATGAAAGGCTAACGAAAAACACTCATCTAGGTAACATTTAACGCATCTAACACTTACAGATACTACGAGTAACAATCCTTTAGATTAGAATGAGTTAGAAATTGATAAGCAATTACATATAGGTAGATCAAAGAAACTTTGACACAAGTCTTGTGTGAAAAAGATTACTTGCACTGTTTAGTCCCTATTTTACCATCGGACAAGACTCGAAGCCAAACGTCACCGCTACATGATAGATATTCCACGAATGCACACGAAGCGTTTTCCTTTCTTCCCTTCACTTTCATCATGAGTAAAAGTGCTAAAAATAGCCTATCTATAACAATATTATAAAGAGGAAAGATTTGATTGTTTGTTTGTTTGTTTGCATTGAATAGGCTCCGAAACTACTGAAGCGATTTGAAACATTCTTTCACTGGGAAGCTACACTATCTCCGGGTGACATAGGCTATATCCTCAAAAAAATTAGGGGTCTTACTAAAACTCCAATAATGTAACCCAAAGTGTAAAAAATTACCCATAATATTCTTTAACATCGCGTGCGCTGTGAAAACTGTTATACCCGTGCGAAGCCGAGGCGAGCCGCTAGTATGCAATAAAATTCTTGAGATTTTGAGTGAAACTCATTACCGGTCAAAGAGGTATATGTACTACGGACCTAGAAGTCTTTGTTGCCGGTGTCCGTTTTCCCTGTAAGGCTAACATGGGCTAAAAAATCGTCATTTCTCTTCTTTCAAGAAAGCGTTTGACCAATGAGCGGATCACGCGAATCACGTCATAAAACATTTCTTGCGTTTTCATTTATCAAACGTTTTCTCTAGAGAAGAGATATATCGATTATTATAACTCATATCAGCCCTCCTGACAAAGACAACTCGAGTCTAACCTATCTATGTATATTTGTCATTAAACACTATGTAATGTTCCCTTTAATAATGCTTAGTATCTAAAATATTTTAGTTTTAATATTTTAAGTACCTACCTAATATCATCTTGACTTGTAGTGCTAAAAATAGCCTATTAGAATAAAAAAAAGTTACCTTGAATAAAAAGCTTTGTCCTACGTGACTGGCTGATTGACAGAAGGCAGAGCGCAAAACGATGGACGTATTGATATTAGGAGGGTGTGCCGTAGAAGTGTGCAAAGGGATTTTGAAAACTCAATCCCTAATGGGGTCAAATGGGAGATAGTATGAAGAACCACGGGTGAAACAGCGTGGCTAGTCCAATATAAAAAAGCAATAATTCAATTTCAGTGGCAAGTCTTTGACGTATCAGTAGAGCTAGTAACACTCAGTCTGTCTGTAGTAATACTTTTCTGAGAGCCGGGTACTAATTACTACATACGTCTTCATCTTCAAGCGAACAAAGCCAATACTAATAACAGAAAAGCATGGAAAATCACCGTGAACAGAGCAGAAATGACATTGTCCAAAGATGGTAATTGGTTATGTAACTGAGAACAGAACAATCAGCGTGTAAGTAAAGAGTTTTGAATTTTAATATTATACGGTTTCCGAACTTAATGCCTAATACCTACCTAGTCCAGATAATAATGTAGCCGGATAGTTAATAGATAGATGCGTTCTGGTTAAAGGGATAGGTACGGTATTTCTCATACTTGGAATTGTCACAGTGTAATTTCTAACTTTGCCAGATTGGACGAATTTGGAATTGCCCTTACCTACAAATTTTGTATATTGTAGATACCGTGTAGGAACATATTAATTTTCCCACAGTTTTATAAATAACTTCAGCCGATGGAAAGTTAACATCTACAGCGTGTCTATAATTAGAAGACAATGACTGCAGGAAAACACCGCGGAAACAGCACCCACGAGTCAACACTCTGTGAATGCCAATGGGAATCGATTGAACGTGCACGGCGACAATAGCTAATGGCATCGGTACACAGTTACACTCCACGCTTTGATCGACGGCGTGATTTACAAAAACAAAAATGTAGTGGTGGGAAGGCGGTTTCAGAGAGGTCCCACTTGCCGAGCTTGACAAAAACAGAATATTAAAAAAAAGCTAACTTTAAACTAATAAAACAAAGAAAAAAAGGTGGCGTTTGTTTTGTCAGCTTTCACGGCGAGCCTTCCAAACCATCTGCAATAGGTTATGTTGTGTACACAGACTGGACTATCGATGTACACGTAAGCATTTTAACTTGCAGGAAAATGGGCGCGAACATAAAAGCTCGTTGTTATTTACGCTCAAAGTATTTATTTCCAATTCGGGCTATTTTTAGTACTTTTTCAAGTCAAAATCAGAAAATTAAAAATAATCTAACTTAACTTTCTGATCAAGTAAAAATTAACTGTCAACATAACTATGGCAAGCGTATAATAAATGTGTTTGAAAACAAGAAGTTCTCCCAAAAGCACCAGAGTCGCCGATGATCGATGCAAAGCATGAAGTGTGCGGTGGGTATAATCAATTGACGAGCCAGGCTCGCTTGAGTTGCGCTAATGATTACAATTGGAATCGATGCGGGTGGAGTCACGTTCCTCGGGGTAGATCCTTGTCTACATGGGTGATGAGTTACATAGTTTTAGGGTGATACACATTTATTTATGGCTGTAACTGTATTTTTGATTTGCTTCAAAGCACAGTTATTATTAGACTTGCTAAAGTACATAGGAGGAAAAAAAATGTTTGGCCACCTTATACGACATGACAGCTTCATGAAAAACATCATAGAAGGAAAGGTAGAAAGGGATTAGAGGAAGAGGCAGACCTAGAAGGGCATATACAGATCAAATAAAAGAAAAGATAAATGCCATGTCGTACGGGGAAGTCAAAGTATTGGCTGAAAATAAAGAAAGATGGCGATTACTCCACCGACACGAGCAGGCCTCTTAAATAAGAAAAAGAAAGTACATAAGAAAAAAGTTAATTTTAGGATTTGGTCATCGAGGTGAATTGAAAAACCAAAACTATCACTTAGTTATTCTAGGTATATGATGATATAGATGGCAAAACAGACTATTGACAGGTATTCCGCAATCATTATTTATTTATTTATTTATTTATTATCGCTCTCAAACCGAGAATATGCGATACGGCTGCCGTTCCATCGAATACGTTTACCACCACAGAACACTATTACTCCTAGCGGAGACCCCAAAACCATTTTTAAGATTTATTTATGCTGACACAATTCCGAAATAACAGTGCATTAATCCGAGTAACCCAATTCAATGCGAGTCCAACTGAAGCGGTGCTGTTATTCCAACCTACTTTCGCAGTGGACAACGTCCCAAAAATGTGTCATTCACATGTCCACATTCGATTGAAACTGTAGAGCATTCTGTGACACGTGAACATTTCCCATAGAATTAGAAGATACCATAACCGTACGTAGCAGTACTTACAGGGTGTCCCAGGAAACCTGTACCAGCGAAGGTCCTGTGGTCTGAGGACACCAATACCTATCAATTGAACCCTTATCCTTATGTATGTTCCGCAATTATTTGTAGTATTCGAGATATGATTTTTGTTGTTAATTTTAAGATGCTTAATTTTAAATTTTACACTGTTTTAGCTATAACTTTTTTTTGTGAAGTGATTGTTACTTTCTTTGCTAGTATTATGGCACGCATGTGTGTTCATCTTTCACACTAAACATTAAAATTCTAACTACTAGTAGCCCAGATTTTGATCCCAAAATTAAAATTTCTGGTTGAGAGAATTTCTTACTAGTAGTTAGAGTTTTGACGAACACATGCTAGCCATAATACTAACAAAGAAAATCTCAAAGAATCATTTTACAGAAAAAGTTAAGGCTAAAACCGTCCATAATTTAAAAAAAACTGATCTCGAAAACTACAAAAATCGTGGAACATAATGGAGTTGGAAGTCCAATCGATAGGTATTGGTGTCCCAAGACCACATCACCACAGGCGTTTGCTAGTACAGGTATATTGTATAGGGGTATACAGGTATGAAAGTATGGATTAAGTCAGCCCGGTATATTGAGTATTTGAGTACCTTGACGCAATAGGCAATAGCTTCAGTAACAACAATGAGCGTGTTTACAAAACATCCAGCACCTTGATCCTGTATAAATGTCCCCACTCCGGATTTGTAAGGGAATGCGTGATGAATGTCTAAAATAAGACATGACGAGCTATTTTGGTATATTGTTGTGTAAGGTAGTTTTTCCTTGACATACCACGCCACGGTGTTATGGTTGCCTAGTACCTTCGAGTTACCTTGTATAGCTGGCGGGGATTTGAAAACAATTGTTGTTATATTGGTCAAGGAGCAATCCCGTTTCATCCTTTTTGAAGCTATCTGCATTTTAGGTTAGAAGTCTATGTAGGAATCCAAGGTATATGAATATCTGCGATACTATCTTGCTCTTCTCTGATTGTGTGATAAAGTAAGTTCACGATGGTTGACAATAAACGCACCTTTGACGCACGTTGTCTGTCTGTTTGTATGTTTGGTTGTTTTTTTTTTGTGATTTTCACCTATGGTTACCTATCATAGGTTTTCACGCTAAAACGGCTAAAATGTCGTTAAGACTTTATGGGTTTTTAGACTTGAACATACGGAATGAATGAAACAACCCTGGACAACTTCGATAAAGGTCCCCGCATAAAGTTACACCGTGACTCTCCGAGACATAGCAGGATGAACTAAAGACAATGTGAAATTACATCTTTTTCAGACTTTGCAGAAGCAGGTCACATTGGCGTTCTATTGAAGAGGCTTATGTTCAGCAGTGGTCTTCATGCCGATGATGATGACTAGCATACAACGGTTAAAGCAAAGGAGTCTTCTTATTCAGCGAGGTAACGCTGCCAGTATTCTGGGAGCCTTACTACGCGGTGTAGGCCAGTCAAACTCGACACGAAAAAGCCCAAACATCGCAAACGCGCATGTTTCTCCGATTTTTGATAGTTGTTAGGACCTCTAAGATTAGTTTATACTACAGTATATAGAATATAGGTATCCGAAAAACGCTTCCCTACTGAAACAAGTGCCAGTATTTTGAGCCACAAGGGTACACAGAGCACAGAGCACACACACACACACACACACCATGTGGGGGGCACAGAGTTTGGGGGGTTGCAAACTTGGGTATAATATATACTAATCTTATAGGGGTCCTAACAACATATCAAAAAATCGTAGACACATGCGCGTTTGCGATGTTGGATGTCGATTTTGACTGAACTAGTCATTTAGAAGACGTACTAATTATTTTGTAAATTATATTCTAGTTTAAATCTTTATTTTTTATCATATCATTTTTTTATCATCATTTTTGCATAACAAAAGTATAAATTATATACATATGCAATCTAATTAAAGTTAAACTCAAGGATGTTTCTGCAAACCGACCGACATTGTTACACCGCACCGTTTGTAATAAACAGGATATTATAAAATATTGTTAATTAGCATTATTGTAATTTAATAACATCTAAGTTTACTTATTAGACATTGTTATTAGACTTCATACCGGGTTGGTTATTATGATACGATAACCTAGTCCTCCATCAAAGTTACGCCAGATTTCTATGAACAACTTTAACTATTCTAAACAAAATAAATGTGGAAATATATGTAGATTTCCTAGATTTTCAGTTAGCTTATTTATGAATTAGAATCTTATCATTTGATCCCTGGCAAAAGACCTTCATCACACTGGTGGGGTAAAGGGGCACCTACCTACGGCTCGCAAGGATTTCCCCCTCGTACTACTGGTACTTGTAAGGGTCTTTAGGGTTTCCCGCAAGTCCTGGAGGTGGCTTGATCAGTCTTTTCAAAAGTTTATGAAACATCAGATGTCAAATCCACGGGAACAAAAATTCGTGATCGTCAGACTCACCGCCAATATGACCACTGATGACTGAGAAGTCCTCAAAATGTTTCGAAAACAACTAAAGATAGCATATGGGTCGCGAGCCGCAAGACCTTTGTTACGGACTCAAGTGAACAATTCAGCTCGAATTGACCTAAATCGATACTGATTAAACGATGAACTGGTGCTCTGGTTTTCAGTTAATTGAGCAATGAACCGGAACTCAGAGTTCAAGTGTCAGATTCAGAATAAAAATTCTGACACCAGCACCCCAGTTAGTCAGACAGTCGCCTATAGACATCTGCAACATCGAGGGCATTGCTGTTGCATTGCCTACCTTCCCAAGAGGACTCTTTTGTCTACATTCGCCATCTCTTTCATCTACATTCTACACTGAATCTACACTCTCCGTCTGATGAAGAAAATCTTGCGAGAGATGAGAAAGACAGAAAATAGATTCGTGTAGAAAGAAACCTTTCCGATGGAGTCTGATTTGGGGTTCAAAGGGATCAGATATTAAGATTAAACTCCGATACATTTTTTTTTGAAACGGTTGTCTCAATTAATCTGTTAAAGAAGTAATTATAAGTCCTTGCTAACCATCTGTAATACTTAGTCATTATATCAGCTGCTATTTATATCGTTAGGAATAAGTATATAATTGCATCAGTCTATTAATATTACAATCACGTTTTATGAAACGGTTCTTTTTTCAGAGAACCTTTTGCTATGAATACTTAATTCAAAAGATAGTCATAAACTATGCCAATGATTGAACCGACTCATGCCCATCATCATAAATGAAATTAAGTGATCATATGATCAACCACAAACCATCATAAACATCGTTAACTTTCGCTGGGCATATAAACAAACATTACAACTCACCATCAAGTTATCCACGGAGCTGTATCCGCATATAACGTAACCCATCACACGATTGGCCATTTTATGATCGCCGTACAATCGTACACTTCACTAATAACAGCACACTGTATATCAAAATCAGTCTCCAACACGTGTCAATCACAACACTTTGGGAACATCATGTATACGAAAGTTACAAAAGTTAACAGTAACACCGAAGCAGACATTGCAGGGAGAACGAGAAGGCACTATCAGTGCAATTAGCTTTTAATTGAAGTAATTTTTCCTCCTTTACAAGGAATTTCGAACCTTACACGGCCATAGTAAAGTTTGAATCACTGGTATATAGAAATACGTCGAGCACACTCAAGATTACGAAACGTAATTTTCACAGTTTCAGAATTAGAAGAGCGCTAAGTGCGGGCGTCTGTCATCGACAGAGGTTGAAGAGTGACTGATGATTGGTGGTAAGCAGTGGCGGTTACTCCCGTTTACAAGTGGTGGATGGTTGCCGGGTACTAGGGCACCAGACACCGGCAGCAGTCGTACTGGTAGTATAGTGGTAACACACGGGGGTTTGTTCCTATATGATGGAAGATCGACTCTCGAGGCCTCGAGTGGCTATTAGATCATCGCAACTGTCTGGAGTTCGAACAATCGTGCGTTTGGTTCAATGAGGAAGGCAGGATTCGTTCATTGATTAATGGTTTCCTGGATTGTCACATTAAAGCTTATTAATACGGCCTACAATCAATTTCAGATGGAGGCAAGCTTGGATGTCATATTGGTCAAGGAGCGTTCTATATGAATTTTGATATATTTGATATAGTTTACGATGAATGTATGGATAGATAATTATGTGGAACAATGACCCAAAGAAAATATATTGAAATGACGATGATAAGTATACCTAAGTATGGAGTGGAAGAACGTTCTGTAAATGACAATGCGTCCTGTTAGGTCTAGCACGTTTGAATTTAATCGATTGTTACATAAGTAGTGAAAGATGGAGAGGGGGAAATAGTTTGATTCCTGTTCTAAGACAACAGTAATCGCAATGTATACTATACCGTTCCGACCGTATCGTTTTACCACATATTTTCTATTAAATAGCTTTTCAAAGTGATAGTCGAGGAAAATCCTGCTTGTTTAATCCTGTATACTTGTTGAACAGCATTGATTAACCTATTTTAGACAAGAAATAATGAAAGGCGAAAGGGTTATTTTGCGCAAAATTGTGTATTCAATACCTTTAATTCTCTCCTTAATAAGTATACCTACATAAAAGTAAGTTTTCCAAACGTAGCTCCCCGTTCCCTACATACTTTTTCACTTATATTATACGTCCAAATCATGAGCCAAGGTCATCAGCTCCTCCTAAAACAGTAAGTCGATTGAAACGCACACGCACCCGATAGATAGATCGCGGGCATGCGGCCTGAGCTGACCCCGCGTCTTTACTGATAGCAGTTTTTTATCTGTGCCACGAACATTGATCTTATAAATCTACATTCATAAAAGGATTTGTCGTGAGTGATTGACTGACAGACATGTAGCCTAGACTTAGAAACATGAAATGTTCTCAATGGAATGATTCGATTGTCCTGTTTATTCAAAATCTTTGAATTCTTGCGGCAATCGCCTTTCTCTACTTGCCTAGAGTCACGCACACACACACATCATCATCGGCTGGAAGACGTCCACTGCTGAACAACAAAGGCCTCCCCCATAAAACGCCACTTTGGACGCTTATCATAGGAGGCGATTTGCCATAACCACAACGCTTGGCAGGCGGCTTAGCTTGGCTAGACTCAATTTGACCTAACTGAACTCGAAATACCAGGATAGCAGATGTGACTAGGAGGCTTCAACTTTTCACATTACATTGTGGCCTATAACTTTTTACCAATTGTGCTTCTCAGAGGCATTTATTCAAACGTTTGGAAACGACCTCTGAAGGAACCAAGCTCCGGCGACGGAACACAATAGAATTGCACACGGTCGTTAACTCACCGCTTTTAATTAATTCAGAGATGGTGTTCTGATAACTGCTAGTATATTTTGTGTAAGTACATTATACATTTTGTCAGTTTTATTTAGATTTGCTGACATGTTGAGACTTGAGATGCTTGACCTTATTTTAAGACATTTACGCGATTTTAGGCTATGATTATTATTACTACATATTTACGCTTGAAGAAGAGAAAAAGAGAAGAATAACTTCTATAGATTTACCAAACAAAAATAATGATTTCAAAACTGCCTTGGTTGAAATCATTTTGTCCGTTATTAATACAGTCAGCCGCTACGGTTACGCTGACATAATATATTACAAGCTTAGCTGATACAGCAGTCACAAGCCTTAGTTTGCAATAACACTCAATGGCATACAGCGAAAAAAATATGTATGTATGTTGCAAACTAATTTTATTTTAAATATTGGACAAGTTTTATTGCTGGCTGTACCTACGTAGTTATGGGTGTTGCGTTGCTTTTCTACCATTTGCCGGTCTGCGCTTCAAGTAATGGGCAAAGATGGATTACTGTGCGCACTATACCTATCATTTGTAATTTCACTATTTCATTTCAATGTAATTAATGCCTGCGCTGCACTGAATGCTAGCCATCAATTGTGTATTTTTTTTTCACAAAAAGCAGTACATGTTTTCATTCCAATGTAAACGCCTTTAGAGGCTTGATTCTCGCGATATTTATACCTAACACATAAAAGCTGAGAAGGTTATAAAGTTCACGTATCTAATTAAACGGTCCGCCTTTATCAGAGGCAAGGCACTATTTAAAAAAAAGTATCAAATGTAATAACTATGTAACTACTTTATTTATTTGAAAAGTTTATGTATATAATTTTAGCGTAATAATCCTGAGATATCAGGGGTAATGCAATAAACAGAAATTCGCGTGTTTATCGCGTTATATCTATTTCAGAGAATCAGGTCACGGCGGGGGATGTACTCAGGACGGGATATTATCCCAAGAGTTAAATTTAGAAAATTGCATGCAGTCGTTATTACCTGTTGTAAGTGTACAGATGCCAAACTTATTGCTTTATATAATATAATATAATATAACTGACAAAAAATATAAATACTTATACTATCGTGGATTGATTTTAAGTGTAAACCACACTTCAGCGGGGTTAGCATGGACGGTAGACAAAATTGTCTTTCCCCGTTTTACGTCACTTTCTTCATACTTGCTTGGAGTAAAACAAGGGAAAGACAGTTTTGTCTACCGGCCGTGCTAACCCTACAGGTATATCTATAAAGATATTATAGTTGTTAAAATTTTAGCAACCAGCGGGATTTGAACCCGTGCCTTCTACTATGTTACTAAACTATGTTACTTCATTTTTCCATTATAACGTTCTTTGTATACTATTTCATTATTTTATTTCAAATTTGAAGTCTATTCTTCATATTCTATTAGTCTTAGTTAACTGCAAAGCGAGACTATTTTATTTCGTCAATTTTAACATATAGCCTAGACTCTAAATAACGGGTATAAGGATCATTTAATCAAAAAATTGCTGAACATTCGCTAAAAGATAATCAGGCACGCGAGACACCACTATTACTTGCCATAAACCTAATTCAGGTCAAATTTTACGGACGCATCGAGGACAGGGGCGGAATAAACGATTAGATTCATTGATAACAGTTTATGGCGCTGTTATGTGTTAGAATAAATTAATTAACTGACCCAATTACTAATTGAACGCGGAATTAATGCGGATTTGTTACAGTAAACATCCGGATGATAAGCCATCGATTGGGCTTGACACAAATATTTTACTAGGATGGTCATGTGTTGAGAATTAAATAACCTCCATGGTGCTACTTTAGTCCTTATCCCACTAGGTAGCGTCCGTGCAGCATGCCTTGTTTTCTACCACTCTCTTCTTGCTTACAACGTGTATCATCCTTTCAAACAACGTAAACATTCCTATCGTCAATTTTTAAGACTTCCTCTACTCTTTTTGCTTTAACATTCAATACTTATCATCAGCATTTAATTATTATTATAGAACATTTTATTTATTGTTATTTCTATAAACGGCATCTAGTCTAGAATAGAACAAAATAATCTAGAATATTAGGGGAAGGCCCTAATATTGTCTGATTACATCCCTGCATCATTTGCGATCCCAATAAGCAGACTAAGATTGAACCAGCGACACTGCGACTACATTTATCTAACTATCTGTTTTTATTTGGCCTTACTACTGAACCAATTAAGTCAATGCTCTGTGTACTGATAAGTCGAGCAAAAACTCCGTTGCTGTGAGAAATACTATGGCCTGATCTGATCTACTTTGTGACCTGAATTTCTTTTGGGTACAGAGTATAGACAGAGATGTCAGGCTATGAAATAGAAACACTAATTGCAAACTTCAATGTTTGTTCAGTGTCTGGGTGTTATATTGTATGCTATGTATGTATTTACAAACAAAAAGTATCTAAGTATTCTATCAGTTATCTGGTTCCCATAGTACAAGCTATGCTTAGTTTGGGGCTTGATGGCGCTGTGTAAAATGTTCACACACACACACACACATTTCAGATTTTTGGGGAGATATCTTTCCGTACGTTTTGAATATGAATGTTGATGGTAAAAATGGTAGAAGACCGAAAACAGTGATAGATATGTGTGCTTAGGGAGTGAACATTGAGATGACGTCTGACAGAATTAATGGAAGATAAAAACATGGTGTAACGACCCCATTTCAATGGGGTAAGGGTAGGCGGATGAGGATGATGCATTCTGTACTAAAAGTAACCGTTTTGTTCGTTGCATGTTCCTTCATGGCTTTCATGACATGCACGCAGATTGGTTGCACTATTGAGATCCACATAGGATATTTTATAATGCGGAAAATGAAGAGTTACCGCGCGAAAATTTGGTAATTTAGAGTAAAACCATAGGGTGCCTACTAAAACAAAAACAAACATGGCAGATTGGAAATTTTAAATCTACATAGACCAAGTTTATTGATGCACTACAAAAGTTTGATTTTTTAATTGTATTTTTGATAGCTTATCCTTTTGTTTAATTAGGCTGTGTCATTAGAATTAATTTGAACGCAGAGTTCCAGACATACAATAAAATTACAGGTCAAAAGAATTCCCTAGTTGAATCGACATCGCTGGCACAGCCTCGTTGCTCATCAGCATATTGTCTCAGTTTCATACATATTCTCGGGTTTCTTTCCACTACAGTAGGTAGTTGAAACCAGGTCGCGTCCTCGATTGATCGAGATCAGATTCTATCGCCTATCAATCAATCGGCGCTGCAGTAAAATGTTTTTTAACCCGCTGATGGGATGATAAGGTCTGTAGAGTGTATTTATTGGTACCGTACTTCTATGAACTGGCTATTACACAGACTAGGCTGTGATTGACATTGGTTGCATGAAAACACAGCATGAAAATAATAGTTCTACCACAGACTAAAACAATAGTAATGTAGTTCTACTCTGTAAAAGATGGCGCGTCTTTCGTGGACTCTGATAGTCAATTTAAAATTATTTTGTGTGTTAATTAGTCTTAAATTAAAAATTACTTTTGCATTTCGAAATAGTCTTTATTTGAAATCTTTCATCTATTCTCGCTCCTATTGCAACATTGTGCAACGCTATGCAATGACTTTGACTTACATCCATATATAAACATATATTTTTATACATTAGTTGTTGCTGTAACCACAACGTAATATTTAAAACAGGTAGCCAATATCAATTTTTAACAGTGACAAATAAACAGCTTGGCTGCTCATACCACTGCCACTCATACAAAAAAATGTTGCTTACACTGCCATACTTCTTTAGAGCATAATCGTAACACAGAAAGAACCAGGCAGAGGGGTGCATAATGAATGACAGCCTCTGCTAAACCAAACCGTTTCCGAATGTGATAATTATTTGCTGGGTGTCTATAGTTGACCAATCAGATCAGCGCATTTACCTATGGCCCCAACCCGTAATGGTTAGTCGTGTTTAAAAGAGAACTAGGTAGCCCAATGCTTCGTATCACGCGTTTGTGGGGATAGAAAGTGTATATTATGCAGGGTACAGACTATCTCACACGTCAAAATCAATCCGTTTATTCGAGAAAAGGTAAGAAATAGATACAACCACCAGGTAGACAGACCGAGCTTTTAAAATAGTAGAATTTAGTAGGTATGAATTTGCTTATTATTAGTGACCTACTGTTTTCACTCCACGGTATCGATAATACCAATAATATTGTAGACAACTTGACTGCTACAATATTACGCATTGCTAATTGTATAATAACGTTAGTTGCATCAATCCACACATCACTTGGGCAACCGGCTGGGAAACTGCTGCATGTTAGCAAACCGGATAATTGGTACCGGTCCTTTTACTGTTTAGGCTTCGCAACCATGTGTTGGAAGTTAGATATTCTGGGACACAAAATAACCCAATTAAACCGAAACATTACTTTTTTTACAACTAAATAGGCCCGCATTTGACCGCGATCTCATCTGATGGAAAGTGACGTCGCGGTCTACAATGGTAGGAACATGCTTGCCTAGAAGATACCTATTCATGACTTGAAGAGCTCCAGATTGTACTTATCGGGAAACAAAGACGCTGGTAAAGTATTCCATTCCTTCGCTGCTCGACGTGCTTACGACTTGGGCAAAAATAATTTCGTATGTCCGGGTTCTCCTCTAGGCCAGGGGGTCTAGCAAAGATACCATTCCATTAGCGTTAACTCCAAATGTATGAGAATGACATCACCTGCTGGGTTAGCATGGACGGTAGACAAAATTGTCTTTCCCCGTTTTACGTCACTTTCTTCATACTTGCTTGGAGTAAAACAGGGGAAAGACAGTTTTGTCTACCGGCCGTGCTAACCCTACTGGTGAAATCACTTTTCCGCAGGTAATGTCATTCGCATATATTAGGAGTTATCGTTTGGCGTTAACGCTAATGGAGTGGTATCTTTGCTAGACCCCTTGGTCGCATTTCTGAACTAATTCTGCGATTCTGTGAGCAGGTTCGATCATCATCAACAGCCTGAAGACGTCCACTGCTGAATATAGGCCTTCTCCATAGAGCGCCACTTTGAGTGGGTACTTGCCTCCTGCATCCATTGGCTCCCCGCGGTTCAGACCAGGTCATCGGTCCACCTAGTTTATAGTGCGGCCGGCCTACGCTGCGTCTTCCGGTTCGTGGTCGCCACTCGAGAACCTTTCTTCCCCATCGGTTTACAGTTCTAAAGCGATGTGGCCTGCTCACTGCATTCTAAAAGCTACATCGGTGACTTTAGTTCTCTTGCAGATCTCCTCATTTCGGATCTTATCTCACAGGGAAACTCCGAGCATAGCTTTTTCACAGCTCGTAGATTCGATAATTATATAGCATTTTTTTATTTTTTATTCAGTTTCTGGATTTTTGGCGAAAAAATGGCGTTAAAATGAGGGTTAATTACGTAAATTTTAACATATTTTAAAGGTAGACTCGCAAGGTCTACTTAAGTACTTAGTTATTTCGCTTGCTATATTCAGCTATAGACTGCTTTTTTAATAGCGCAAGTTATAAAAAACTTATGTAGGACTTTCTCGCTTAAAATGTCAACAATATCACGAAATCTATACGAAAGAATAAAAAACGTGAAATAGGAATGAGAATCCCAATTCTCGAGCGGTCATGTCATGACCGTTCAGAGAGTAATAAAACTCAATGTTACTAAACATTACGTCCGCAGCGGCGAGCCACATGTTTTACAACTGAAATAAATGACAATTAAAACCATTCGGCGGTGGTATTGTTTTAAAAACTACGTGGGTTTATTTTAGACGGTGCATAAAAACAATGAAAGTGAAATCGCGATGAAACCGGCACGATTAACCCCCGGTTTCTTGTATTTTGTCAAACTCATGTTAACTTAACATACCAAATACTATACGCTCATTGGTTAAATACAGCCCATGATCAACATGCAACCAATGAGAGTTCAGTACATCAAGGAACTACCCAGAAGAGGAGTGATGGTACTATGAGCCTCGCTCGAACTCCGGTATTAGTATTGTGCCAAATCACTCATTTGTTACGGAATATGACGGAACAGCATTTCCCTCTCGGGGTTAGGCGCGGATACAAGGGAGGGGGGGGGGGGGGCAGCCGGCAGTCCAGCACCAAGCGCGGTTAGCCAGGAAGATATAGGTGCATGGAATTCATCATTTAAAGAAAAGAGCACAAATTGGTCTTGTATCGTAGACTTATGTGTTTTACCACCATATCCCCAAATTCCCCTCTTGGACTCCCTTACTATAATGATTTGTGCCCCCCCCCCTTGAGAAATCTGTATCCGCACCTGACATGAGTTTAACTTTAATAAACGAGGAACCCGGGGTTAGACCCACAAAATTCCCTTCAACATGTGCGACTCAACAAACGGCAGTGAACCAACCACCCCCTTTGCGTAATCCAAGGAATATAGGCTATTTCACTACTATTAAAAATGAGTAAGGAAATATTCATTCCTTAGAGTAGGTTGAAAAAGAACTCGAAAATTTAAAAAACAAATAAAACCCGTAAATAAACGGCGAAGTATTAAAAAGCGCGCAGCTTTTAAAGTTTCTGGAGGGGGCATCACCTGTCCCTTTCTCGAAAAACTCGTATCACTGCTAGCAGAAGTAATAATTTGTGACTTCACCGCGTGTTTGAGCTGTCTCTTTCTATTCTTGTATCTTAAAATGCTTAAAACTTTGTGATTTTTGAGATAATATTTGATTTTTGTTTATGTCAAACGCTACCCAGCCCAAAAAAAATCTAGGGTATGATAACACTCACTATTTATACATACATACTTACGGCCTTAATCTGTTCTATAATTAGCCGGTAAGGCTATTCCAAACGCATTCGTCCTTACCTCTGAGTCAGAAGACTATATTTAACCAGAAGTTTACAAAATAGATAAGGCGATATCAACACGGATATCGTAGGAATAAACAGATTGTTTAGATAAATGCTGAGATTTAGGATATTGATACAAGGCTTCCGTGTTAGTCGGAGACAGGTAAGTTGTTTCCCGGTAGCCCTTTTTGGCACCGCTGTTATCTATTAGTACATATCTATGTCATTTCTCTCTTTTAGTCTTTGCATAGCTACTAATACTATTTAAATATGTGTAATATTCTTCTTTTTTTTTGTTAGTAAGCGAATACTTTGAATAAATGATTTTTCTCTCTCTCTTTCTGTCGTTCAGAAATGAAATCATTTTAGCATTATAATCGTTCGAGAATATTAAATATCTACAAGGAAAAATCCGCTGAAGCCATGAGCTAAGAAGTAATGGTTCACATGACACGTGACCTCAAGTCGTGGTAGACGAGTTAAAATAGATTAAATAGGTAAATATAAAATGGTGACATGTGTGATAGGTAAGTAACACCTATGGGACACTTTTGTAGTAAACAAGTTAAACAAGCGTTTGATAAAAACTAGAATATTTGAAATCGTTGTCATGGGACAGCCTGAAGCAGGAAAACGTCCACTGCTGAACATAGGCCTCCTCCGTAGAGCGCTTTTGCCTTCTGCCGGATGCTTGCTTCTTGTGTTTAATGGTTTCCACGGCTTTGACCAGCTCGTCTGTCCACCTAGTGGGAGGCCGGTCTACACTGCATCGCTGCGTAATTATAGAATGAACCATGTATTTGTCTACCTTAGCTTATAGCCTAAGCTTCATCAAGAACGGCTCATGCAAATATCGGAAATGCGTAGGCGAACGCGAACGCTGCGTCTTCCGGTTCGTGGTCGCCCTATGTCTCAGCTCCGTAGATGATAGAATATGGATAGGCAGGAACATTTCTTTAAAAACTAAGGACAAGCTAATTCGCACAGCAGTTATCACAACTTTTTTATACTGTGTTGAGACCTCAGACCGCTAATGAATCTTTTGATGTGGTGCTGGAAAAGCATGCTGCCTACACCCTGAACTGCCCGGTGCCCAGCAGACCAACGCATCCATGCTTAAATAAGTCAAGAATCACGATCTTATCAGGCTCTCCACCGTCTGTCTAAAGTGAATGTTAAAATACTTTAGCAAATGCCCAGTAAGGGTGGGCCTGAGGAAAACTTATATATCTTGTTTGGGATAGGAAAACCATCGCCAACCATTTTTTTTTTTTTTTTTGGCTAGGCTAGCGTTTGACCACAATCTCACCTGATGGGAAGTGATGATGCGGTCGAAGGTGTAGCACGCTTGTATAGTAATAAATACCTATTCACTCTTGACTTGAACAACCCCGGGTTGTATTTTTCAGGAAACACCGACCAGGGCAGGGCATTCCACACTTTCGCAGTTCTTATTAGAAAAGTGTTGTCGAAACGGTTAGTACGTATTGGTGGTATTTCGACCATAAAAGGGTGACGCTTGGCCGACCGCCTGCTAGTTTTACAATGGAAAGGTGCCGGAGGAATTAGGTCATGCAGTTCTTGTGCATGTACTGTTTACATTTTGCCTTCCATTTTTCATATCGTTTACAATTATTGATATTAGAAAATTACAGCTAAGTTTATTATATCCCCTTTGTTAATAAGGTTTAGTTCAAATCTCCGCATACCGTTCATGTTTACACACGATCTAAACATTCTGTTTCCACTGCCGAGAGAATAACTCCTATTTGTTGGCTGATGTTTTCAACAGGCTGTAGATTTGCTGCGCAGATGCCTGTAAATATTTTTGCCCAGTACATTTCGTATGGAAAGTTAGGTGGATTTATGTAAACATCGAGTACAGGGCCGGTTTGTATGGACACTAGACGATCGTACTAATCCAATACCATAGAATAACAGTAATAGTAATAAGTTCTGATACTCTTGAAAAATTTTTCATGGTGGTCTGTTAAAATTCAAGTAAAGCCCTATTCAAACCAGCGCGGTATTCGTACCGTGGTGGGTAGCGGTATCCCGCGCGGGATTCCGCCTGGGTATTTTGTATGAAGTTTCGCTCATGTTTTGCGCTAGCCGCGGAACTTCAGTACGTATTTACCGCTACCCACCGCGGTACGAATACCGCGCCGGTTTGAATAGGGCTTAACACACTCATATCAGCCAATTAACACATACGCACACACACACACACACACACACACACACACACACACACAAACATGAAGCAACGCATAGTAGACTAAATAATCTGCTTATCTTCAGAATTTTATTAGACAGGAGTAAAATTACAATCTGTTATAATTATTACTACCTGTGAAATATGATGATATTTGCAACATGAGGAGAAAACACCTTCATTATAATGTCAGCTGAAACGATAGCGACACCACAGATCACACGACACTTCCGAAAGGTATGCGGTGAGCGGTTTAAAACTTACTTTCAGTTTATAATCGGACTAGTTGACCCGCCCCGGCTTTGCACAGGTTAATTAGTTCATCCTAAACCTGTTCATGGGAAGAGGGAAGCGAAAGGGAAAAGGATAGGGGGAAAGGATGAATGGATGTGCCGGCGAAGGATGGAAATGATGCGAAGTTTCATTGGAATTCATTTAGTAGTTTCGGCGTGATGCTCAGCCAATATGCAGACAGACCGCCGCGTAGACGCTAGTTAGCGGTCAGCGGTGGTGGGCTTTTACTTGGAACATTTGAATAGGAATTTGCTTTTTGGGTTCCCTGCTTTCGTGCTCCCCGAGACACGAAGCGATGGCATCGCAAACTGCACATAACTTACTAGATAAGTCAATGGTGCAGGGCCGAAGATGGAACCAGGTGCCGTAAGATTGCGAAGCGCACATGCTACCGCTCGGCCACCATCGCCAATATAAACTTACTTAATAGAAATAGAATAGAAAAAGCAGTTTTGGACATAAATAAGTTATAATATTCCAAAATGAGGGGCAGCAAACCGCTCATGTCAAATTTTATATTGCTTAGCAGAGCCCACCCACAGTATATATACATAATAACTGTAATGTAGTTAAAACAGTAAGTAAAACGTGTGGCACAGGCACGTCTAAGTGCTCATAAGATAAGACAAGAATGCAGACCGCTGAATGATCAGCTCTCTCATTCATAGCATACTGCCACAGATAACATAATACTATAACGTAACTAAATCCGAAATGACGAGATCCGCAAGATAACTAAAGTCACCGATATAGCTTTGAGAATCAGCAAGTTGAAGTGGCAGTGGGCGGGCCACATCGCTCGTAGAACTGACAACCGATGGGGAAGAAAGGTTCTCGAGTGGCGCCCACGAACCAGAAGACGCAGCGTAGGCCGGCCCCCCACTAGGTGGACCGACGACCTGGTCAGAACCGCGGGGAGCCGATGGATGCAAGAGGCAAGCAGCCGCTCAAAGTGGCGCTCTTTGGGGGAGGCCTATGTTCAGCAGTGGACGTCTTCAGGCTGATGATGATGATGATGATAACATAACTATACCTAATTGGTGATACTCTGATACTGCATACCTTTTGCACTGATTCACGTTTTCACGGTGCAATGACCACTAAGCTGACTGGTGGTTTGCTAAGCAACGCAACTTTGGGTAGGTTTTTTGATTCGTAGGTTAGGAAACCAATGGTTAAAAACTATAACAAATTCTAACCAATGGTCAAAATTTGTTTTTAACCATTGGTTACCTTGACTACGGATCAAAAAACCCTTATACAAGGATTTGATTACATAACAAACTGTAGTTAATTAGCTTCTAATTTTAATCAGCTGCATGAGTGCATAAAACCTATGAATGCCGCATGGCTAATACTCGTCAGTAAATGAAGAATCAAGAAACCTAAGAATCCGATGTGATTATTAAATTAAATTGACTGGCCTGATAGCTCAGTTGGTAGTACCCCTGCCTTCTGATCTGCAGGTTGTCGATTCGATTCCCACCCGGGACAAACATTTGTGTGATGAACATCGATGTTTGTTCTGTGTCTGGATGTTATATTGTATTCTATGTATGTATTTACAAACAAAATGTATCTAAGTATTATTATATCAGTTATCTGGTTCCCATAGTACAAGTTATGCTTAGTTTGGGGCTAGATGGCGCTGTGTGAAATGTCGACACACACATAAAAAAAAAATTATAAATCGCTATTATTATTATCGCTACCAGCCTTCATCAGTCTTGCACTGCGAGTGTCCGGCAACATGTCTCCGCTAATCGTGGGTTGTTTAACAAAAGTATTGTGTTAAAACGCCTTCCTGTACATTTAGATACTGCACAAACTACACAGGTTTCGGAAAATGTTTCATTTCACGCGAAAAGTACTGTATTTTTATTGACAGTGGACAAATGTTATGCCTGTAAATTATAAAAAATACCCGGATCGCTGCCTCGCAAACGGCACCGTCAAAACAAGGCATATAGATACCTTGTTTTTGCACTCAGTCGCGTCAGACCGCGCCTTATGAAAGTGATGTAACTCACATATTATTGTTTTACAACGCTATCACAGGGTGCTAAGGTTCATTATTAAAATGAAACAACTGCTTGTGGACTATTTTATGGGAATGAAGAATCAAGAAACCTAACAATCCGATGTGATTATTAAATTAAATTGACTGGCCTGTTAGCTCAGTTGGTAATAGCTCTGCCTTCTGAACTATAGGTTGTGGGTTCGATTCCTACCCAGGACAAACATTTGTGTGATGAACATCGATGTTGGTTCTGTGTCTGGGTGTTATATTGTATTCTATGTATGTATTTACAAACAAAAAAGCATCTAAGTATTGTATCAGTTATCTGGTTCCCATAGTACAAGCTATGCTAACCCCATACTAATATGGGGCTAGATGGCGCTGTGTGACATGTCCCACACATATTTATTTATTTTATATTAGCTGGAGAGGTAATATATCTGTATAAGTAAGTATTGGCGCGATCAACTGCTTTAGTACATAATTAACTAAAATAATTAAGTACTGTGTTTAATTATTACATACAAAGTAAAATAACCTTGACACGTATGAAAATCATTTGTGCCAATTATGGTAGGCCCGCGGCAATCTTCATAAAATTCAATAATTCCTGTACACATGTAGGCGTTTCTCAATTAGATTCACTTTCGATTTGCAGTGTTAAGTGGATCGACTTACCTGAGTATCCCTTAGGTCGGGTTCACTGGCCGCAGCGGGCAGCTCCCTCCCTTCTCCCCTTTCCTCCCCTCCCGCGCAGACGTCCTCCGCACTAGCGCTGAGTGCCCGTCTTCTTGCCTCCTTCTTCTCGCGGTCTTTGCCCGACAACATGTTCTTTGTCTTCGATAACAGGTTCGAAGGCTTCATTGATTTGCGGACCTAGAACGTTGAGGAGTTAGTTTTCCGTAATAAGTTATCCGGCGGAATGCTATCGATCATCATTCACCAATTGGACTACAATTTATACAAATGTGTGGCAATGGGCATTTAACACTACTATAGGTGGTTCCTAGGTGGTAGGACCTTTCTGCAAAGTTCGGCTAGGTAGGTACCACCGCTTTGCCAGTAATTTTGCCGCCAAGCAGTAGTGTGCAAGCACTACTGTGTTCCGATTTGAAGGGTATTGTAGCTAGAGAAATTACTGAGCAAATGAGACTTTATAATCTGATCACAGTCTAGTAATCTTATTACTATACAGTGTGAAGTCTCAGGATGACGTGCGCAGTGCAGTATCACGCAAAACTATATTAATTTAGAGTTCCGAGTGATACTGCAATTTGTTATGGGCAGGCGTGACGCTTAACATCAGGCGAATGACTAGCTCGTAACATCATTCATTTACATTTAAAAAAACAAAGCTTGCAAAACCAATAGATACAGCTACATCTCTGTGAAAAAGTCATGGAAAATTTCATGAACAGAGTAATGGCCTGTCATCAGAGCCGTGGGGGCCATTTGACATATATTTTATTCCATACTTAATCGGAACATGTATTCTTTACAATACAATAAAAAAATCATAACTATCTCAAAAATACGTGTTTTTATTTTAAAATGAAAAAGTGCATTCTTACTGAGACACCCTTTATATTAGAGTACACACACATTCTTGATCTTTGCACAATAATCATACAGTTCTCCAGAAATCCGCGTTAGTATACCGGTCGAATGGTGACATTTTGCACAACAATAGAATACCAGTTAGACGTATGAATGTCGTACATCCAACATTTCCTACATTATGTAATCCACTGTTTATCCACTAAAACTGTTGCTGTTCTTGTCAAATAGACGGCAATGTAAGAGACGGCTATATTTTTTAGTGAGTTAAAGACTGTCAACTAAAGCTTTCAAAATTGGGCTGACTATAATATTAACAAATTTATTACCAACACTATAACTATTGTGATCATCGTCGGCTAACAACTGTCGTTTAAATTACCTTCGCGGTTGTTTAAGTATGCTTACCTAATTAAGGTAACACTGATGAATTAACATCAATAACAACTAATTGACTCTGGCCATTGACACGACAGGTCCAACCTAATTAATATTTAACTATTGTTAACCGCTACAGTTCAAGAATTTTCATTATATTACATAGGACAATTAGTGCTACATAATGCCAATGGAATCACTAAATTTTGAGGACATGTGTCTTCCACCGACCCATACACTTGGTCAAGTCCAAGAAGTTGGAATGATAATTATTTATTGTTAGTTAACAAAAAAAATAAAGTTGCCAGGTTATCGGTATTTGATAGGCTGCATTTTGGAGATTGTGCGATGGAATTACATGAGCTAATTCCTTCATCTCCATTCTTTCATCGGACTACAAGGCGCAAAGAAACTCGGCATCCTTATATCGTTAATATTCCTAGAGCCCGCACTAAGCGCTTCGCATCAAACTTTATAGTGCGTACAGCAAATGAGTGGAATACTTTGCCGTCGTTCTTGTTTCCAGCTAGCTATAACCTGGGAGTCTTCAAGTCAAGAGTGAACAAGTATCTTCTAGGCAAGCATGCACCATCGTAGGCCGCGTCATCACTTAGCATCAGGTGAGACTGTGGCCAAATGCTATGCCTATAAATTGTAAAATAAAAAATAAATAAAAAAGTTATTAAAAAGAATATAATTATACCAACCTTGCATTTAACAGTTGATGGATGCACAAAGTTATCATCATCCTTATTTTCTTTCGGTGGATCGCGTAGCCCCAAGACTAACATATCATCCAAAGACGCCTGCATATGCCTCCTGAACGACGGCCTTGCTTCCTCGTGACTCCTCGACGAGTACATCGACACAGAGTCCATGCTCGCTTTACTCGTCCCACCTGATATCACCGTCACATTCTCCACAGACTCATTAGACTGCCAATCAGGCGGATGCCTCCTAGATTCCTCGTAAATCTCCACCGAGTTAAACGTTTCGGCCACTTGGTCAATCTCTAAGTCCATATCTAATTGTGGAGGTATAAACTCGTAGTGACCTTCGTTTTCGGTATACACTTGATCGTAAACAGCCCCATTCGGGAAACCTCTAGAGCTGGACGGGATGTTCCCGTAAAGGTTATTGTAGTTGTAAGCGTCATCTTCGTTTCTGGGACTCAAGTGCCGGACCGTTTGCATGTCGTTAGCGTTCAGGATGACGTCGTCCAAGTTGAGAGGGCGACCCTGGCCGCCGAAGCCGTCTACTACTGGTGTTGTATTGGAGAGGAACGAACCGTCCGCTTCGAAGCTACTGCACCCGACTAAGCCCATCGGTCGTCGCGGCATTTCCTGTCTGAACCTGTTTGGAGGTGGTTGAGCTCCTGCAAATTCTACGACTAGAATCCGATCAGCTATATTCCTCCCGTCGTTATGGAAGCCGATGCCCGAGTCGCTGTTACTAGATGTAGTGGTGATCTCGCTATGATTGCTCGGTTGCGGCGAGTTGGCTATGAAGTCGGGCGGGTCTATCCGCACGTCTTCGTGCCGACACGGTCGCCTGTCGCGCGGCACTCGGAACGCTTGCACCGCTCGATTACATCTAGAAAAGTTTCCGATCGCCGGACTGTCTCCTTTGATAGCCAGCTTGGATATTTGTTGCAGGGCCGGACTAGTGCAGTCCTCAGCGGGAAGCGAGTACATTCCTCTAATGACGCCCACAACGTATTCCGCTGACGGAGGAAATTCTAAGCACCTCTCTGCAACCGGGTCTCTTGTGCAAGCAATCTGGAACTCCCTGGATCTAGCAATATGGGCCTCGTGCTCTGCTATTCTCGGATCAACAGCGAATACGTGGCAACTATGAGACGCTTCAGCTTCTGACATTTCGGCTGACGTCACGAGGCCAAAGTACCTTCTATCGGCGTCAGAACCGCAACCAGCAAAGACTATTCTTTCCCGTTGATATTGAGCGAGCACTTGTGCTGAAGGTCGACGGAGTATGAGAGAGTTGGGTAGTACAGAGAGGAGTACTAGGGTGGCAGACCGTCTTTCTTGCCGCAGCTTTCTCACAGCGGTTCTGACGTTGCCAGGGGCGGCGTTGGAGGCTGCCTGGGGTGTTTCTATGGTACCTAGGTAGCCAACCACGGCACGGCATTCAAGACGGGCGGCGCTGTTCGGGGTAAGCTGCGCGCGGCTCAGGTTTTGTAGAATTTCGTTGACACCTGATGTGCTGGGTGCAGCATGACATCCTGGAATGTTAACCAAAAAGAACTGTACATTCTGAAAGATATTATTGTAATACTTCACAGAATAATGGATGTGAGTTTGTAACCACAACAAATAATGATAGTACTAAAACTTGTCACCCAGCTAGTAGTGGACGCAGTGCTTTTGAAATGTCATGTTGAGCTGACTGTTGAGCTGACGATTGTGGCTTATAGAATAGGAGTATTTTATCTCTATACCCAATGTAATAATGAGAAAACTTCTATTTTCATTAAATATGAAATGATTACGTAATGCACACACAAACTTAAGATGATGCACCATTACAAGTTAATATTACAGAATCGCATCATGTTTTCTTTACCTAGAGAGATGCAGTAAAATCAAAAATTATTTATAAATAGAAATAAAATAAAATAACAATACTAAACTTGGCCAGTCAGATTTTAAGTAGTCATAAGAGCTGGGATAAATTATGGGTATTACACAAAATACCCAAAATTTAGTAGCCAACCCATCAACTGGCCATTCCATTACAGACAGACAAGTAGAGTTGGTGTCAGGTAGGTTGCCAGTCATAAATATATAATGCTAGCAGCATGAAACTATTAAAACATTCTGCACCAACTTTACTGAGTAAGATAAGGGTAGGCTGGTGATGATGAAAACAATTTAGCTACAAACACAACTATTAGACAAAACCACAAATTGTACTAATGAAATAGAGACTTCAGCCATCACAGAGTAACTTCCTTCATAAAATGAGTAGAGTTGTCACTGCTTATAATCCAGTCTGATGGTTAATAACTAAATATGATGGATAAATGATGTGCACAATGAAATGTATTAGACATGCTAAAACATGTAGCATTAATAGAATGATAAATTAGAGACAATGAAACAAATAAAATAAATACAAAACCATGGAGGAGGGAAGTGCTTATTATTTTATTACATAACCAGAGTAGATATATTTTGAACATCAGAAAAGCCAGGTAAACCTTACGCACTGTAGTCCAGTAAAAGTTTTCTCATAATAAATGAATATATGAGAAAAAAAGAGATTGCGGCCAAATACGGGCCTATTTAGCTGTAAAAAAAATAACTAAAATGCTTTACTAAGCTACAGTAAAATGACTGGACATGACCTACCATTGCACTAAATTTCAATCAATACACAAAAATTTTGCAAAAGAAACAGGCCACACATTGTTTGTTTATGATGCCATTTCACTTCTGTGACGTGTTGCCATGGTAACAAAATTGTGTTTTGGGCACACACTCCTTTTTGTCCATGGGTGCATAAGTGTTGTAACCGCAAAAAGGAAAAAATAAAGTTATCAAATTTTAATAAGAGCAAAAATAATGGATATATTATTTATTCTCATCTATGTAGTAGTGAAGATAAAGTTAGGTCTGCTTACTGTATAGTATTAGATGTCTGTGGTGGACTCAAAGAGCAAAAGGTTGGTTATCTAATAAAGACTGGTACATTACATGCAAATAATTGTGTTAGTATACAAAAGCCAACAAAAACCACACAATACATAGAAGTGCATATGTTTGCTTTATGTAGCAGGCCCACATACCTAGTTAAATAATTTATATATGTCCCTTAGCCATCTGCAATAAAATAGAATCAATATTAAACTAATATTTTAAAAGGTGAAGCAATGTGTTAATTTTTTTTCTAGAATAGACCAGGTCTAGTAGCATGCACACCAGCAAAAAACTTGTTGTTGCCGTTAGAGTGAGACACTTAGTCTTGTCACGGTCTTTGACAAGAAAAAGTACAACAAAGTTTTATTGCAGTGTGCATGCTAGGCTTAATCTACACTTAACTTCCATATTATAATAATGCTGTCAGGATATAATAATATAATGCATTTAATTAGGCCTGAACAGAATAATTTATTTATTTATAATCCATCAAGTCTATGGATGGTATGAATTGGCTATATTTTTGTTGTTGTATGATGTTACCTGGATGGTGCATCATGGCCTGCGGTCTCCGGCGTGGCGGTGGATGTCTCCTCCTGGTCCTAGCTCGCTCATCAGGCTCCGTGTCTTCAGTATCAGTCGGCGGCGCATCTCTCGGCGATACGCTGAGAGCGATGGCTCCTGGCGCTGCAGCGATTAGACGAGCGACCGACGCGTGCGGAGCCCGAGCTACGCTTGCACCGTCAACAGCCAACAAAGCGTCCCCAGCCCGTAATCCAGCTCTTTCTGCTTGCCCGCCCGTAGCCACCGCAGACACGACGCACGGGCGCTGCCCGGCTATGGTGAACCCGAACCCTCCCACACCTCTCGCCACAACAACCCGGCGCTCCGTAGTCCGCGCTATCACAGCCCTGCGACGTCTTCTCCTTTGCTGCTGAGGCACCATCGCAAAAACCTTTGATGCACTTCACTTCAACAAACAGGTTTTTCTAACGGACACCACATATTTTGCACTTCGATGAATTAAAGAAGTAAAAGGTTGTTTTAGAGAAGCAGAAATACGGAGATTTAGAGTAAATTTCACGAAGAAGTGTGGAAAAACTAGAAATAAAGAAACAAGAAACTTTCAAGCATAGACCTTTTATCTGACGTTTTGTTAGAAAGTTAATTGATGCGTTCCTTCCTTGCATTTGCAAAATTGTAGGTTAGTATGGTATAGGTCAGTTGTCTGGAAGAGGCATTTTTTACGTTTGTATGTTTCTTAATATGGTATCTTGTGGACAAATAAATATATATACAAAGTACACAGTGAAATAAATCCGCAATGGTTTGTTTCAAGACCGTAATACTACCGTAGTACAATAATTTCGTACAAAAATATGAACGGAACGCTACTATAATCTGACTTTGGCAAACAAAAACAACAACTGTCTACTGTCAATGTCATAATGAATTTGACTTACCTTGCAACTCCTGTCAAAATCAGCAACAGTGTGACCATTTGTGGCAGATTTCTGCCACGTTAGCAGATTTGATTTGACCCTCAAACACACTAGCAGATGGTGTAAACGATTTAAAAAAGGAGGCTACTAAACTGACATCTCCTGTATTATGTCAGTTGAATATTAGTAATGCCTAAATGGTACCATTGGTACCTAGAAACCATAGTCTTTATTCTGAGAAACTTTGAACTCTATGTTTAAAGCTTATGGTTAATTTTATTTATTAGCAAAGTACAAGCCGGTGTTGCTCTGACGCCAACTAATGACATGATTAGAAAAAATACCTATGAACGTAAAATAATATCAGATTTTATCTGCAATTTGCAACTACTGCTAACCCTACGTGCGGTACCCTGAGTTAATACAGGATTTTTTATAAAGAAGGTATTTTACTTTAAATCCATGTGACTATAATTTAAAAAAAAACAAGGAATATGAATCTAAAAAATTAATATTTATGTCATCATGTCTACATGGATTTTGGGTATTTATTTAATAATTTCTTGATTTTTTTAATGAATAAGAAGGTGCTTAAATACTTACGGTGAAAAATATTTTTATTATTTCCCATATTCCATAAACAAGGTGGCACAAAGTTAATCCCATTTTAGGTTTTGAATATTTTTTTTACTAAATTAACCATATTGAACTTGAGTGATGGAAATCTTAATTGGGGCTTTTACTATTATTTCTGTTAAGTGGAAAATATGATATCCATAAAGTGGCTGGCGCTAGTGTTGCCCATTTGTGGCCGTTTCATCGAATTTTCCATAACTTTCCGCAAGATTTACGGTGTAACTATCCGCATTCCTGTTGAATATGCTTTTTTTTATGAGATTAGTGGCAAACAACCAGGTGGTCCACCCAGTTCCTATGGACTGCAATTGTCTGACCCTTGTTGGCATAAATCCGCGACTTCACGTAGCCCCAAAAAAGGAAGTCTGGGATGGTTAAATCAGGCAATCTTGCTGGCCATGTCAAATCGCCAAAACGGGAGATCAGACCTTTAGATTAGATTAGACGTTAGACGCGACCAGGAAACGCTTCCTTCACAATAATTCACAATTATCATTCCACGCTCAATCTTGTGGAGTATAGCGCTTCATTGCTTATCTGTTTGTATACTGCAGCTGTGTAGTTCACAAATGACAAATATGATTTATTTACAACGCTATTTGTAAAAATTAATATTTTCCGATTAGATGATTAATTTTGAGACACTGTATTATGAAAGACTCGGGCATATTAATTTCTGGCAGATTTTTGATTTAGGCATATTTCTAGATTTAGTAGCCTTTTTAGGGCAGAATCTCTAATTTAGGGATGGTCACACTGTTGATCAATTTTCCCAATTTCCATTCCAATTTTGAATTTTCTGTCCATGCGTGTTGTATTCCTTTTATATTTCGTGAAAAAGAGAGTAATTTAGATTAATTAACTTAATTACTTACTGATCTAGTAAAGAGAACATATAAGCATAATGGCGGTAAGTTATTACCAACTACTCCACTCGTTACTTGTTTTACAAACAACAAACATAACCATGCTACCTTCTGATCATATTTCTATAAATTCTTACAGAAAAAGGGCAAAGCAAAGATTAGTAGAGTTAAGAGGAACAATCAGACGACTAATAAGATGAAGAAGCAGGGTAAGTTAAGGTTACAGAGGCATAGAACGAAGGTTCAAAAGAACAAGCAGCCTGTGAAGCCTCAGATTGATTATGAGAGCGAGAATGACTCCGCGTCAGGAGAAGAGTGGGCAGACATGCTGGATGACGAGGAGCAGAAGTACATCATGACCCGGCTTGCTAAGCAGCCGCAGTTGCTATCTAATGTGCCGGAGAAAGAACCTGAACAAACCAGGTGAGTAAGTCATTACCTATTCGTTTTATGCCCCTACATGAAAAAAAATACAAGTCAAACCTACCACAACTAGGCATGTTACATAATATACCTAGTTTGGCAGCTAATTGTTAACTGCTCATAGAAAAGCATAACTGATAAATGGCATCATCATCATCAACAGCCTGAAGATGCTGAACATAGGCCTCCCCGCCAAGTGCCGCTCAAAGTGATCAATGGATGTTTGTAATTCTTACAACATGCCTTCTAAATCATGATTATACCTACTAGTTTTCACTGAGAAAGTATGAGCCATGTAGTTATACCTTGTCCATTTTATGATGGTTTTTTGACAGCTCACACCCATGAAGGTTCGTATTGTTTACATTAAAATTTCATAAAAATAATATTGTGCTTCATGGAATTCATCAAAACTAAATCAAAATGTACATTTATTGTATCAATTATTATGTTTACATATCTAATTCGATTAATGATAATAGTACAATCGGAATGGTATCACACTCAACAATCTTTAAAACATCCCTAACTTGTCAGTAGTCAAGCTGTCAAAAAACCATTCATAAAATGGACAAGGTATAATTAGTTAATGCCTAGTCAACATAGTACTAGTATTCCTCTAATTCTGCTAGAAGTGCTCAAAAAGAACCTAGTCCTATTGCAGGGTTAGAGAGTTTCTCAAGGGTTCTATGGCCTTAATTTAGTAAAATGATAAACAAACTGATTCCGTAAGTACTATTAAAAATATTAAAAATGTGTTATAAACAAACTGACCAGTACCTACATCTTAATTTTGAGATAGACATAAAATATTCTCATATTACAATTTCACAGAGGCACCAAACGTAAAAAAATCAAAAAGGAAAAGCCACCTCAACGGGTAACTCCAGGGAGTGACAGTGGAGCGGAGTCCGATGATATATCCGACAGTGATCTAGAAGACAAATATGAGAAGGAGCAGGCTGACCGACCCGCTAAGAAGATGAGGCCTCTACTGCCGATTAAGACTAAGGAGGGATTGATGGAAAGAGCTGAGGAGGTTGATGGTAATTTACTTGTTTGTTTTAGTTTGCCATTACAGACAATATGACTAATGTTTGTTTGCACCTAAGTCTATTAAAATGCTTAGCAATACTCTCTCCTGGTTTTTTGTTTGTTGATCATCAGGTGTCTTCAACCAACAGTATTTGGTGTTGACTTGACAAGAGTGAAGAACTTGATAAACTTACAAAAAACCGGACGCTACAGATATAAGTGCAAACTTAAGAGCTTGTCAAACTTTAATGCACACATGCCTAAATAACATTCACCAAAGTAAAACAGGTTTCCAAACGCAGCAATCGTCGCGGTAGCCTTCTTGTACTTCCAAAACATCAAACAAATTATGGCAAAACAATGCTTACTTATGAAGGAGCACAGCTTTATAATAAAATACCCTCACATATAAAAAAACATGTTCATTTAACGTTTCCAAGAAGCAATTGACTCAATACCTTATGATTGATCCACTGCCGAAGTAAATGTTATAAATTAAGTCTTGTTGATAAATGATATCAATGTATTATAATATTACTTAAGCACATATTCATATTACCTACCTACATTATTTGATGCGACGATGGATGTACTTATATTGATATTTTGACGTCTAGCCTAGTATAGTATTATATTATCTGTGGTCTAGCTATGTTCTCACGGAAATGACTGTTAAGTCTTGTTTGAGAATAAATTTCTTTAAACCTAAACCTAAATCTCTCACTTAACACTTGCTGTTAACAGAAACGGAATCAGAACAAGAAGAGGAACCCAAGCCTCAAGACCAGCCCAAGCAAGACTTGGATATATCTGACCAAGACTCGGACTCCGGGATGGAAGGTACAGCTGAGGAAGAAAGTGATAGAACTGAGGAGGGCACAGTCAGTGCGGTGCAGCTGTTAGCCGCACGGAGGGACAAGCTGGCTCATGATAAGTTGAGGATTGGGGCCCTGTGTTCATCACTGCTTGAGAGCCCAGAGAAAAAGGTTATTTTATTTTTTATTATTTCATCATTATAAGTTAATTTTAATAGTAAACTTCTGTTTGTTCTTCATTGTGTTGGTTTCTTTTGAGAGACTGTGGTGTGGTGGTTGAGCAGGTTGGCTGATAACCCGGAGGCAGCGGGTTTGATTCCCGCAACAGGACAAGTATTTGTGCACATGAAAAGTAAGTGCAAATACTTGTTCTGTGTTTTGGGTGTTGTAAGACCATGGTCCTCGTAGTTCCTGGGTCCCTAGATACAGGGGATCCTAGGGTACAGGATCTATGTATGTGATTGTTTTGCGTTATTTTATTTATTTATTCTTATACATTGTAGCTTTTTACTAGCAACCAAGACCAAGAGACTGATAGCTTTCTTTCTCAATCACCTGACTCTCATCTAATCGCAGCCCCAGTTAGTGTTGCCAACCAGAAAAATAAAATTCAGCCAACTTAATTTCAAATAATAGGAAACAATTTCATAAATTAATGATCACTCGCACGGCAACTGTAGTCACATTTCATTACAGTAAGAACAAAAGCGCTAATGTATCTCGCTATTCATTCCAGCTAAAGAATCTCTTCCCAATCTTGTACTTAATGGAAGAACGACTGAAAGATGGCGCTTTGAACTTGCATTCCATCCGCAAGCTGGCCACACTCTCAGCATATGAGGTATTTAAGGACATTCTACCTGACTACATGCTGCGGCACCAGGACTACTCTAATGTGAAATGTAAGTTGTCTACTGTTGAAAATAGCTAGGTGATCACGTTACTTCCTTGCAACCGATTGAAGCTAAAACATGTATGTATTTGATAGTTTCAATACACAGTTTGTGTGTAGTTACGATGGAAAATTTTGTATCAAATGTATACTCTTAGATCAAGAATGACACACCTGTTTCATTTCTATCAAAGTTACGTGATCACCCCCCAGGTTTGTTTGATATATCTATAGGTTGTGGCATTGGTAAACGGGTATTTACCAAGTGGTTGGCATCATTTAATTCCAATAGTTATTGTTTGTGTTAGGGTCATACAAATTATTTGACCACTGTCTCTTCACATGCTGTAGGCGCACAGTTAACGCGCAGTGATTCTGGTACAATTGAAAACAGCAATTTTTTTATGCGCATATGAAAAACGGTATACGACAACGCGTTTAAAACGTGTCGTGCGTTTACTAATATGCTCATTGCTCAGTCTACGACAGTGCATATTTTCTTCCAGTACAGTTCCACACTCTTCCAGTACAATTATATACTCTTCCAGTTCAATTATACACTCTTTCCAGTTCAATTATACACTCCTCTAGTACAGTTACACACTCTTCCAGTATTGTTATACACTTTTTACTTGAAGACTCCCAGTGTCACACTTATATTAATTCTTACACTTTTCCCTATGAGGTGGTGAAGAAACTATACAAATTGGCCCCAGAGACAAATATTTAACATGGTTTACCAAAAATTCCTATATATTTTCTCTCTTCTTTCTTCTTTGCAATGTGTTTCTAGTTTGCTCACAGCCTCTCAAAACGCCCAACATTGAGAACAAAATAAGCTGATGGTGAAATGACCACTTCATCAAGTCAATTACCTGTGAATTTAATAACGCAAAACTCAAAATTTTTATTGCATATAGGCTATTTTTAGCACTTTTACAAGTTAAAACTAGATAATTGGTATTTAAAAATAATAAAATTAAATTATTGTTCATAATTAATCAAAATTACATAGTGCTTAATGTCAAAAATTTCAAAATATTATATAACAAACCTATTACCTTATTACCAGTTTAAAAAAAAGTTCTCTTTCCCACAGCAGGTGCAAGCAATCCATAATTGTAATTTGAATGATTATTACAGTGAAGAAAGACACGCTAGCGCTGTACAAATACGAGAAGGAGTTGTTGGAGTTCTACAAGCGCTACCTACAGCGGCTGGAGAGAGCGGCTGGAGTGCTGCGCCGCAAGAAAGGTGACACTAGGTAATATTATATACTTAAATAAATGGTTAAATTGACTGCAATTGTGTATGTCCAAAGTTTTTTTATGCTTGAATGGGCTCACGTTTGACAACATCTCACCTGATGGAAAGCGATGATGATGCGGTCTATGTTGGAGCACGTTTGCCCATGAGATGCCTATTCCGTCACAAGTTTCTTCACCTTTATTTTTTATTTTAGGTTATGAAAATATAGAACAATCTAACAAACCAATATTTTTTTTTTTGTAAAATTAATTTTAGTTATTTTATAATTAATTATTGAAATGTGGATATTTCAACACTCACAAAAATTAATTAAGTACAAGAATAATTCACACAATTGAGTAGTAGTTAAGTATGAAAAGAGAAATAAAAGGGTAAATATTATACACTATACAGGGTGTAATTGTTCATAGGCATCCTTTGGAACTAGAAACCTACTCCTGGCCCCGGTCACGTGTGGACCAACATTTAAGAAAACTAACCCGTCACATTTATTTTTATTTTATTTTATTTTTAAATTTTTGGAAAACTAACGGCTAGGTAACAAACACAAGTAAATACACAAATGACAGAAGGCCAATTACAAGTTTCCACCAATAAATACCCTAAATATTATACATACAATACTATAAATTTTAACATAGTAATAGCGTACCTATTATTAACATATAAATATAATAAACACCGAAGACGAATGAACACAATTTCGAGAAAAGGAAAAGAACAAAAGGAAGCGACGACATAAAGGACTACTAATCTATACATACATACAAACTTAATAAGATAAATAATTATGCGAAAAATTCATTGCTTAACAGCTGCTTTATGAAGAGGTCAACATTACAGACCTTGTTGAGCGTGTTGAAACAGCTGCTTGCCCTTAGTAGGTAGGAGTTTTTCCTATAGTTAGTTCGCACGCGCGGTACATGCAGGTCACAAAGCCTCCGTGTAGAAGCAAATGGTACACGCAGACCAATGCGCTGTAGTAATTCGGGACAGTCTACAGAACCATTTGCTATTTTGAGTAGATAGACAATATCCGCTATGCGCCTTCTTTCATACAAAGGTAATATGTGGAATTTTCGACAACGATTTATGTAACCAGAGTGGTAGCTCTTTACCCTAAATTGAAGATACCGTAGAAAACGCTTTTGAATGCCTTCGATGCGCGTGCTGTAAACGTTATAAGCCGGGTTCCAGACTTGCGAGGCATATTCCAGATTACTGCGTACATAAGCACAGTAAAGAATTTTGAATGTTTTGATTGACTTAAAATCAGACGACATTCTTAAAATAAACCCTAGTGCCTTAGATGCCTTGTTTATTATTATATTTATATGATCATCAAATAGTAGTTTAGAGTCGAAAGTAATGCCTAAATCACGTATGGAGGTTACCCTGTTTATGTTTGTATTCTTAAGTTTATAATTAAAAATAATGTTGTTTGCCTTCCGGGTGAAAGTACAAACGTAACATTTTAAGACATTAAGATCTAACTTATTCATCAAACAATAGTTTTCAAATCTGCAGAGATCCTCTTGGAGACGCTGAGCGTTATCTAGCGACTTAATCGGGCTCAGGATCTTCATATCATCAGCGTACAAGAGGATATTTGAGTTTATGAAACACATTGATATGTCATTGATAAATATGTTGAAGAGAGTTATTATCATTTGGTATTGACAATAACTTCTGGAATAACAACCGGGATAACTTACTTAATCTACTGCTACAGTACAAAATTAAATTAAAATAATTAAGTACTGTTTTTGATTATTACATACAAGGTATAAAAAAACTTTTCATCATCATCAGCCTGAAGACGTCCACTGCTGAACATAGGCCTCCCCCAAAGAGCGCCACTTGGAGCGGCTGCTTGCCTCTTGCATCCATCGGCTCCCCGCGGTTCTGACCAGGTCGTCGGTCCACCTAGTGGGGGGCCGGCCTACGCTGCGTCTTCCGGTTCGTGGTCGCCTCTCAAGAACCTTTCTTCCCCATCGGTTGTCAGTTCTACTACACTTTAACTTGCTAATTTTCAAAGCTATATCGGTACTTTAGTTCTCTTGCGGATCTCCTCATTTGGATCTTATCTCGCAAGGAAACCCTGAGCATAGCTCTTTCCATAGCTCGCTGCGCGACTTTGAGCTTACTAATGAGGCCAACAGTAAGAGACCATGTCTCAGTTCCATAAGTCATCACTGGCAACACACACTGGTTGAAAACTGTCGTTTTCAGGCTTTGCGGTATTTTAGACGAAAAGATGGGTCGAAACTCCCCGAACGCTGCCCACCCGAGTTGGATTACAAAACTTTTAACAGTGTCAAAATCATTTATAGGCAATCTTAATAATTTTCAATAAAAAATATTTTCATTTGCATCCTTTACTCTTCAATAAATGATGTATTATTATGCACTTAATTAATGCTAATGAACTAAATGGCATACTGTATCTTTTTTTCTTTTTTTTTATGTAATTAAATGACGTGACGAGCTAGTCGTTCACCTGATGTTAAGTGACACGGCCGCCCATAACAGTTGCAGTGTCACCCGGAACTTTACAACAATAAAGTTTCGCGTGACACTGCACTGCGCACGTCATCCTGAGACATCACCCAGTTTAGTAATCAGATTACTAGACTGAGTGATCAGATCATAAAGTCTCATTTGCCCAGTAATTTCACTAGCTACAATGCCCTTCAAACCGGAACACAGTAGTGCTTGCACACTACTGCTTGGCGGCAGAATAACAGGCAAAGCGGTGGTACCTACCTAGACGAACTTTGCAGAAAAGTCCTACCACCTAGTAAGTATTATAGGTAGTTGAGTACAGTGTTGTTGAAAAGGGCTTAACTCAGCATTCATGCCGGTACTCAACACCAGCGGTGTGATCATGGAACTGTGACTGCAATGCAACAGGAGTAATTTCATTCCGAATTTGAAAATTTCTATCGTAACTATGCAAACTGCGCATTGAAGCTACATACATTTTTGTGTTTCTATTGGTTGCAATCAAGTTACATGGTCACCTAGCTGGCGCTGGTTTTCAGTTTAACCCTTTGGTTGACGGTTAAAGCGGGCCCTACACGTTCAATTTCATTGATCATTTAAATTGACGAGTCGTTTAGCATTAATGTTCTCTCCATACAGTAAACCGAGAAACATTGTGCAATACTAACCCTAGGCGAATCAATCACAAAGATTGATCAATAAAATTATATGTGTAGGCCCCGCCGGTAAGTTACGTTTTTCTGCAACCTCTATAAAAAAAACTTGTTTGCTTCCAGGAAAATAGACGATCCAACCACAAGCTTGGCTTTAGTGTCACTCCAATGCATGAGTGGCCTACTGATAGCCCGGCCCAACTTCAACTACGCCACTAACATTGCACAGAGTATAGTGCCGTACCTCGGCTGCAGGGAGGAGAGAGCGAGAGAGATAGTCAGAGATGCTTGTGTCACTGTGTTCGGAGAGGATAAGAGAGGAGATATCACTCTTACGGTGAGCTTTGTTTTTTCATTAAATGGCTTGCGTTTATCTACATTTCACCTGATGGAATGTGATAATGATGTTGATGATGAATCACACTTTCCCAGACAATGATATACTTGCTACTTTTTACTAGGTGGTAGAACTTTTCTGCAAAGTTCGTCTAGGTAAGTACCACCGCTTTGCCAGTTATTCTGCCGCCAAGCAGTAGTGTGCAAGCACTACTGTGTTCCGGTTTAAAGGGCATTGTAGCTAGTGAAATTACTGGGCAAATGAGACTTTATGATCTGATCGCACAGTCTAGTAATCTTATTGCTGTACAGTGTGATGTCTCAGGATGACGTGCGCAGTGCAGTGTCACGCGGAACTATATTAATTTAGAGTTCCGAGTGATACTGCAATCTGTTATGGGCAGCCGTGACGCTTAACATCAGGCGAACGACTAACTCGTCACGTTATTCAGTAACATAAAAAAAATACTATTCCTATCCTACTACTTTATTTTTATGTAAACGGGACGAGCTAGTCCTCGCCTGATGTTAAGCGTCACGGCTGCCCCACATCAGGTTGCAGGATCACTCGGAACCCTAAATTAATATAGTTTTGCGTGGCACTGCACTGCACACAACATCCTGAGATCAGATCATAAAGCCTCATTTGCCCACTACAACTTTGTTACACTATTGCTTTGGCTTGGATTCGCGCTGGCCTACCACAAGCCATTAACTACGGATTTTGTTAGAGTAGAGAATTTGTTAGTTTTTAACCATTGGTTACTTTAACTATCGGTGAAAAAACCCACCCTTAGTGTAAACTTAGTATTCTGCAGAGAATAATAGTACATTACTGCAGCGGCCAGCAACAGAGGCATTGATGGACGAACGTGTAAATGTGGGCACACGCATACGTAAGTCCATCAATGCCTAGTTGTGGCCAAGGCTTGTATAGTACTTTTCTCAAATAATGAGCGGAAATTAATACTTATCATCTATTCTTATCTATTCTCACCAATTCTCATCAAGTCTCATCAATTGTCATCAATTGACATCAAGCCTCACTAATTCTCAGCAATTATCATTGATTCTCATAAATTCTCGTCAATTCACATCAATTTTCATCAGTTCCCATAAATAGTCACCAATTCTCATCAATTATCATTGATTCTTATGAATTCTCATCAATTATCACCAATTCTCACGAATTCTCATCAGCTCTCATCTATTCTCATAAATTTTCATCAATCTCATCTATTCTACTTGCAAACCAGCTCAAAAGATTTTTTTTTTCTATTTTAAATTACACGACAGATGAGTTTTGTATGAAATTTATTTGGCCGCTAAACCACGATAAATATGGATTTTCATACAACTTTTGCCGGCCGCTGCTCACCAGTACAGCAATTTCGATTTATCTTGAAGAAGGTTGTCAAAATAATGCTCACATTTCCAAGCATGTTTGAGAAAGACATATTAATATATACCTTAAGTTTAGATATTTACTGTACACCACTGGCCTCTAGTTTATCGATTATTTTTCTGTCCATTCAAAGGTTGTCTGGAAGAGATCGCTTTAAGCGATAAGACCGCCCATTGTACTACCTTTTGGTAAAAAAAATTGTTCTTTAGGTAGGTACTTGGTATCTTTTGTTGTGTATAATTTTGGTGTGCAATAAAGTATCCTTCTATTCTATTCTATTCTATTCTATTAATGTAAAAATTGCTGATACCAGGTGGTAAGACTAATAAACCAGTTGGTGAAGCGTCGCGGCGACCGTCTCCCTCCCTCCGCGCTGGACTGCCTGCTCTCCCTCCGCATCCGTGACGTCGACATGGACGCTGAGGCCGACGTCAAGCACAAGAAGAAGCAAGAAGAGAAGCACAAGAAGAGGATCGTTAACTTGTCCAAGAGGGAGAAGAAGGTATGTTCATCATCATCATCAGCTTAGGTAAGTCTACAGCTGGACATAGGCCTCCCCCAAGGCAATAGGCTAGTTGCCTGCTTTTTTTTTATTGCATAATTTAATAATATTCCTCAAAAAATAAACCGTAATGAAAAAAAAAAATTAATATCACAAAAAATGGCAAACGGCCAACAATTTCAATACAGGTATAGAAAGAGACAGCTCAAACAATACAATACAATACAAATACAAAAACTCTTTATTGTATACCACAAAATTAATTAATGATATGTACATAACGACTTAAAGTAGGTATGACAATGGGCGGCCTTATCACTAAAAGCGATCTCTTCCAGGCAACCTTTGGATGGACAGTAATTGGATGAAGTAGGAGCAGACGGTGGTGTACAATAAGTATAATAAATAGAATTAATACAAATTTAAAATAACAATAAATGGAAAATTGACTCAGTAGAAAATCTGTTTGATAATAAAATCAGTATTTAATGTAATTGATACAAACAACAGTAATAATAATAAAATAATAACTATATAATAAATATATATTCTATAGACTACCTAACCAATTTTACATATATATATATATTTTATGTGTACTTATGTTATGTAACATGCAGTGACGTCAGTTCTTGGTCCTTCATAGTACCTTATTACTAAGCTGTGGTAGCTTTACATACAATCCCTTGGCAAGTGCAGCAGCGCAGCGCAGTTGGCGTGCGCAGTGCAGTGTCACGCGAAACTTTATTTTTTTTAAAGTTCCGAGTGACACTGTAATTGTTTGGGTGGTCGTGTCGCTTAGCACCAGGTAAACGACCAGCTCGTCACGTCATTCATTCTCATAAAAAAAAAGTGACGTCACAACGTGTGTTTTCATAGTGACTGTGGAGAAGCTCTATACAATCTCTGTTTTGCGAGAAAGGGATAGGTGATGCCCTCTCCAGAAAATTTAAAAGCTTATTACTCCGTGATATATTTACCGATTTTACTTTTTTTTTTTTCAAATAATGCATTCATTTTTCACCTCCTTTATGAAAATAATATTTACTTGTTCATTATTAATAGCAGGCAACTAGCCTATTGAGCCCGCGGGGTAATTACGTAAAATTTGCAACAGCAATGCGACAGCAGTAGCAATGCGACAGCAGTAGCGAAGCATACATTCTCGACACCACTAATGATGTATGACAGCAATCACCGCGAGATTTACGCCTGTCGCAAACCTGTTGCGAGTTAGGTAATTAGGGGGCCGGTCTTCGGCTCCTCTTCAATATAATGAATAATATTTCAAATTGACTCCCAGTTTTTATTGATTTTATTAAAAGTCGGTTAAAAAATAACAGACACGGGTTTTTTTTATTTTTTTTTAATGCATTTATCAAACCTGTAGCTTTTTTTTCAATTTTGGATAAATTAACGCTAAATGAAGATTTTAGATAGAAGCCAGTAAAAGCAACTGTTATGGGCGGCCGTAACGCTTAACATCAGGTGAACGACTAGCTCGTCACGCCATGAAAAATATAAAAAAAACTTCAGCCGTTTATTTCTTTAATTTCAGCGAGCAAAGAAACTAAAAGAAGTTGAGAAGGAGCTCCTAGAAACGCAAGCGCAAGAGAGCGACCTCTCTCGGAGGAAACTCCTCACAGAAGTCACCAAGACTGTGTTCCACATTTACTTCAGGCTATTGAAGAGTGGACCTCGATCGAAACTACTGTCAGCGGCGCTCAATGGACTCGCTAAGTAAGCACTCTGCTAAACCATTTTTAAGAAGGTTATTTTAAGGTATGATAGCTCAGTGGGTATTAACTTGGACTTGCGATCCGGGAGTCGTGGGTTCAAATCCTGTTTCGATTAACGAAAATATCGTAAACGTCATGGTATTTTTTTTGTGGTCATCTGGCTAGTTTTCTTATGGTAAGGCTTAATATATTATTATCTACCTACGTGTACAGAAGTCGTTAAGCCATTAGCTTTTGGAGGCTTAAAAATTCTACCATCAGAGCTGACCAGCTGCCCTAGCATGGACGGTAGACAAAATTGTCTTTCCCCGTTTGTCACTTTCTCCATAGTTGCTTTTCTTTTATGCGATTGAATAACGTAACGAGCTAGTCGTTCACCTGATGTTAAGCAACACGGCCGCCCATAAAACAGTTGCAGTGTCACTCGGAACTTTAAAATAATAAAGTTTCGCGTGACACTGCACTGCACACGTCATCCTGAGACATCACACAGTTAAGTAATCAGATTACTAGACTGAGTAATCAGATAAGTCTCATTTGCCTAGTTGTTGTCACTAACTACAATGCCCTTCAAACCGGCACACAGTAGTGCTTGCACACTACTGCTTGGCGACACCCTGTTTTACTCCACTTGTCAAGTGGAGTAAAACAGGGGAAAGAAAATTGTGTCTACCGTCCATGCTAACCCAGCAGCATGAGCAGAAGAAGATAGTGTTTGTTTACCTTTGCCTTTTGTAGTTGTAATCTATGTATGTCGCCTACCATCTGGTGAGATAGTGGGCAAACTCAAGCCTATCAAACATTTTAAAAATTAATGTAATATGATATTATAGCATAGAACATTATTTCTATTCAGTTTTATTCTAATCCGTCGAGTGTTCTAATACAAATATACTTTATTAAACACCAAAATATGTATTACACAGTGACCAAGCGAGTGATTAGCAAGTTTAAATGGCAATGGGCACGAACCGGAAGATGCAGCGTAGGCCGGCACCCCACTCGGTGGACCGACGATCTGGTGAAAGCCGCGGGGAGCCGATGGATGCAGGAGGCGAGCAGCCGCTCAAGGTGGTGCGCTCTGGGGGAGGCCTATGTTCAGCAGTGGACGTCTTCAGGCTGTTGATGATGCCAGTTTCTGTACACTTTCCGACATGTCGTTTCTGAATATCAAGCGAATGTGGTTAAACGCTACTCTATCTTAAACCAACCCAGCCCACAAACTATTTTATCTCCCTTTCAGATTCACCCACGTGATAAACCTGGAGTATTACTCGGACCTCGTCTCCATACTGTCCAAAATGTTAGCGGACGACACGGTGCTGCCGAGCTCGCGGCTGCAGTGTGTGCACACGGTGCTGGCGATCCTGGCCGGCGCGGGCGACGCTCTCAGTGTGGACCCGGCCGTCTTCCACCAACATTTGTACGCGAACATGCTCGACGTACATGTTGGCAAGTACTTTTCTATTAAACAAGTGATTTTTACTAAGATTATTGCTCTTAGAATATCCTAAAAATAATCTATTAGCAGTATTGGACTGGTCTTTTTTTGAACAGAGAAGACTCCCAGATAAGTTAGAGTATTTCAACTTGGACAGTGAGCATAATTCTCGACCGATTGAGATGAAATTTCGCATACATATGAAAATGCATGGTTAGCTAATTGACGTCATTCTAAATTCAAAATGGCCGACAAGTGTTTTTGTTTTTTGTACTACAGACCGTTCACCGTAAGATGTCTCCTGTAGGGTTAGCACGGCCAGTAGATAAAACTGTCTTTCCCCTGTTTTACTCCAAGCAAGTATGAAGAAAGTGACGTAAAACGGGGAAAGACAATTTTGTCTACCGTCCGTGCTAACCCCGCTGATGTACTTATATTATATAAAAATATGCAAATATTATCGTAAATGTAAAGTAATATGTAAGCATTATCTAACCTTGTATGTACCCACCACAGATTAGTATGTTTTACTTGCATATTCTTAAATAATATATTGTCCTTGTAGGGTGCGTGGCGAGGTTGCAGTGAATTTAAAGAGTTCTTTGCACTGAGATACACTTATTTATTATTGTTCGCTATGGCTAATTAGACTAATAGTAAAATGCTAAAATGATAATGATGCTGCTAATATGAATGCCCTCGGTCGCTGCTAATCGAGCACTGTCGCTGGCCGCGGACGCCCCAGGCGCCGCGTGTAATATTTAGGTCAACGCTATGTCAGCGTTTACCTGAAGGTGTTCGAATGTCTCGAACAGTCCTGTTGGGGATCTTGATGATGATGATAAAAAACACGTAGATTCCTCATAATGTTGTTTACTCTCTTATCACAATATTATTATTCGGCCGGCATGCATATCAAAACACAATTCACCATTCATTCAATTACTAACACAGACTACATTTCATTGACATATTAAAACCATAGAGTAACTAACTTGATACAAACAGGGGCCGTACCGTGAGCTCTAAGCGCGATTCAAAACAGAGCCTATACTGGATCGCTTGTCAAAATCCCCATACAAAAAAACAAAGCGATCCAATATAGGCTCAGTTTTGAATCGCGCTAAGAGCTCACAGTACGCCCCCTGGTCATCTTACGGCAAACGGTCTGTATTTATTGCTAAGAAGAATAAAAGCTTATTTTAAGTGTTTTTTTTTATGTAAACGAATGGCGTGACGAGCTAGTCGTTCGCGTGGTGTTAAGCGTCACGGCCGCCCATTACAGATTGCAGTGTCACTCGGAACTCTAAATTAAAGTTTCGCGTGACACTGCACTGCGCACGTCATCCTGAGATATCACACGATCTAAAAAAGACTTTTAGACTGTGAGATCAGTTCTAGTCTCGATTTTTTTTTTTCAGTTAATTTTATTATTGGCACTGTGTTTCCAGGCAGCACAAGTGAAGACGCCGCGCTGATTATCCGCTGCGTGTCGGCTATAACGTCCCGCGGCCGCCGCGTGCCGGGGGCGGTGCTGCAAGCGTTCGGCAAGCGTGTCGTCACGCTGGCCGCGCAGGTGGCGCATCACGCCACGCTGGCCTGTCTGGCGGTGCTGCGACAACTGTCACAGGTGGGTTATGATTATTGCACAAGGAGCAGGCTAGTGTCCTGCTACTAAAAATTAACAAGTATATATTATTTTCATAAAGTAGGTTAAAAATTAATGTAATAATTGAAAAAACAAGTAAAATTGATAAATAAATCAAGGAGTAATAAGCTTTTAAATTTTCTGGAGGGGGCATCGCCTGTCCCTTTCTTGCAAAACAGGAAATTCCCCACAGTTACTATGAAAACGCACGTTGTGAAGTCGCATGCCAGACTGTAAAGCTACCACAGCTCAATAATGAGGTACTATAAAGGAGTAAGAGTGACGTCACTGCATGTTTGAGCTGTCTGTTTCTATTCCTGTATTTTAAAATGCTTGTAACTTTGTCATTTATTGAGATATTTAATTTTAGTTTTTACGGCGGTTTATTTTTTGAGGAATATTGTTAATTTATGCAATAAAAAATAGCATGACCAGCCTATTATAAACACATAATTATAATCTGGGTCTCTTCAAATCAAGAGTGAATAGGCATCTCATGGGCAAACGTGCTCCAACATAGACCGCATCATCGCTTTCCATCAGGTGAGATGTTGTCAAACGTGAGCCCATTCAAGCATAAAAAAAAAAAAAAAAAAAAACCAACCAATAAGGGTCGAATTCTGTGAAGTAATGATAATATACGGCAAACTTAACATACCTACTGCAAACTGCAATGTATTTGGGTAGATAGAGAAGCGTATACGCTTTTCCACCTCTAAATGTTATTCGATTTTGATGGTTTTTTTTGTGTTGACACAGTCAAAAACTATGCTCGTACGTCTTCCTTTTTGTAAGTTTTTACAATATCTTCGTATTTATAGCTAGCTAAAGTTACGAATTTTTGGCGTCAAAATTATGACGAAAAAAGTAATTGTAACTAGAACACGAAACATATTTTCAAAAAAATCAAGACGTACAAGCACAGATTATAATCTATACAACCTATTGACACCAAAATCACCAAGCTTTTGTTAAGATTTAGAGGGTGAAAATCTTTTTCGCCCGAAACGTTAAAATGTAGGTAAATTCACTCATGGGCTCTATTGTTTCTATCATACATGTGGAGAGCAGAACGACGGCAATAACATTTTCAAATATCAGGACAATATATCCTGTCAAACTTTAGGGCAAACGCGCATAAGGGTGTTTTACTAAATACCTGAGTCTGGAACTTTATAGTACCTACTCCTGATCTATGGGTATTTATTTGTAAACAAAACAAGGAGAGGAACGCCTATACACCAAGAAAATAGCGTAGACTCTTTCATTAATTCCAAGGTGATCATTAAGATGTCGTTAGGAGTATCGAAACGTAGTTTAGATGAACAAAAACACAGAATAAGATAACAGTTACTACTACGGCATTTTAGTGACAACTTATAGCCCGCTCATTTTGCAGCGCCATCTAGGTTTAAAACGGTTTTTGACATATTTCTGATCTACGCTGTTTTCTGTATTGGCATTCCTCTCCTTGTTCCATGATAATACTCAGGCGAATTTTCTACATGTTCAATCAAATCGAATGTTTCACCCATAAATGACCGCATCTCTGAACAAAAAGTGAGCTTTTTTATCACTATCGAGTATAAAGCTTCAGGCACACCGGTGCGTCAAGTGGCGTCAGTGAAGCGGCACAGTCGGCCATTCGGCACCCATCGCTGCCCGTGTTCGTAGACGTCCGCGCTCTGCGATCCGCGGACAGCAATGGTTACCGAATAGTTTCGCGTCGATAACGCTGTCGCTACGCTGTCGCGCCGGTGTGGATGAAGTTAAAAAGTAACCGGTGTTACGAGCACGAGTAGAGATATCCGTATGTTCCGGCAGCAATGCGCGGCGGTGGCGGGCCTGTGGGAGGCGGAGGGGGAGGCGGCGGGCTCCGGGCGCTTCGACCCGCGCCTGCCCGCGCCCGCGCACTGCGGGGCGCACGCCGCGCGCGCCTGGGAGCTGCGCGCGCTCGCCGCGCACTACCACCCCGCCGTGCGCGCCGCCGCGCGCCTCGGCACCGACCGCGGCAAGCTGTGAGTATATACTGGAATTGAGTACATGATTGTACATCATTTATTGATGGATTTTAAAGAGGAAAAAGTGCAATTTTTTTTGAAAATTTAGAAAATCTTGCGCCTATTGCAGTTGGAACGAATGATTTTGATACTTTTAAAAGTTTTTGTTACTTGGTATGTAATAATAATAATTTCCTACTTACTTTCATTTAATTGTATACTGCAGCAGTTGATTAAGTTATCCCATTTTTGGAGTTTGTATCCGGAGACCGGGTTCAGGAGTAGATACCTAGCTTCAAAGGATGCTAATGATTCCAATTACACCTGTATACTAGTAAAATACTGGGAGCCGACCCCAATAACAAATGGGAAAAGGCAAAGAGAGGATGGAGTAGTAACATACTGCACTTGACAACACTTCATGGAAATTATTGAATTGTACTCACACAATTTAATGTTTTCTTTTAATGCTAAAATGAGCCTACATTTGACAACATCTCACCTGATGGTAAGAGATGAAGTTATCTAAGGTAGATATCGTTAAACGTGTCTCGGCTTTAGGGACAGATGGATGCGTTACAAATTACGTTAAAAATTAATCTGTTGGCTTGTTTGGTATTCACCAGATTATATTCGGTAATTTTGAACATTTGATCTGGCATCTTTTGTTGTTGTGTTTAACAAATTTTTTTTACACAAATTTGAAAGTTTTTTTATCCTATTATTTCAAAATTAATTTGAGATTTTTCGCTCTGTTACAGAACGCCAATCCAAATATTCGAGGAGTACGACGGTTCTAAGATGTCGTTCAAACCACCGATCCCGCCGCCGCGTCGCGTCACGTCGGCCAAGCGGCCCACACCCCACGCGGCCCACGCGTGGGCACAGCCTGACCTCAAGCAGCTGTGTGAAACTATAGAGAACAGTGTTATCATGGTTGTTAGTGAAAGATGATAAATGTTAATAAACACGTTGAATGTATTCTAGTTTTTGATTTAGATTATCACTAGGCATTTAAGTTATAAGCATGAATTTCATCTCAGATTTAGTTGTCTAACTAAAGTATAATAAAGGGAATTTATTTCCAAAGTGCCAACCTATAAATCTCCAATATAAATCTAATCTCTCCGTGGTTCTCAAATACATTATTTTTTTTGTCACAACATAATCGAAAAACATGAAGAAAGGTTACACATGATCTGAAAATTAATTATTAGTCTAGCTAACAAGGAGATTAAAAGATAGTCGTGGCGAGAAACCACGTATAACATAGAAGTGAAAGTGCACATCGTTCACAACAATAGTATTAGGGTCCAAGTTTGCCTTTTTAAGTTATATTCCCAGTTGCCCCCACATAGATTGCAGCAATGTTTTTGGCGATACACGCAGCAATGTACAGCGATTTGAAGTGGGGGCAAATATTTTTCGCGATTGCCACCCGGCAGCAACTGGGCATATACCCTTCTTACTACCTTTCTAAACGAACTATACTTTCTAAGGAGATATACAATTAAACAATCAGAATATTATAAACATGCTTTTATTAGTAGTTATTTATTATTTAACCTATATGGCGCTCTATACACATATTGGGATCGACAAATTAAGCGCTTAAAGCCGAATGGCACAAGCTATTTTCAGTTTTGTATACGAAAAATTAAATCACCCCTGCTGCCTTAGCACGGACGGTAGACAATAATGTATCTACCCTGATTTACTCCACTTCACAAGTAAGCATGTATGAAGCAAATTACATAAAACGGGGAAAGACAATTTGCTTTACCGACCACGCAGGCTGCTGGGTTAGCACGGACGGTAGAGACTATTGTCTTTCCCCGTTTTATGTCACTTTATCCATGCTTGCTTACTTGTCAAGTGGAGCGAAACAGGGGAAAGACAACTTTGTCTACCGTTCGTGCTACGACAGCTGGACCCGTTAAATCGACCCACTAGCGGGTCCGCCGGTAATATTGTTTCCCCGTAGACCCATGAAACTAGAACACGTGACTGATATTTTTTCGTTCACTCACTCATAAGCCCAAACTGCTCTCTCCATACTCCATAGCTGGGGGCTTCCTTGCGAGATAAGATCCGAAATGAGGAGATCCGTAGCAGAACTAACTAATATCACACCAGCCTTTATACAACCACTGCTGAACATGGCCTCCTACCTACAGCGCGGAGTGAGCTAAGCCTGATGTACTTCAAGAGTGTTATTCTTCATATTACAAATTTTTTAATGCTAAAATGGGCATACGTTTGACAACAACTCACCTGATGGTAAGTAACGAAGTTGTCTAAGATGGAGCACGTTTGCCCATGAGATGCCCGTTCACTCTTGACTTGAAAATACCCAGGTTACACTCAGGAGGAAACACTGTTGCCGGAAGAGCATTCCATTCCTTGGCCGTTCGGACTATGAATGACTCAGTAAAACGCTTAGTGCAGACTTGTGGTACACTAATGACGTAAGGATGTGAAGAATCACCAATCACCATAACAATTTGATCTTATTCTTATAGGCAAGTGGTCCGCACTGGTGTCAGAATGTTAAGTCCACCGACTTACTTATTATAATTAAACTCCAGTATATTAACATTATACAACACGGTCAATCCTCCAGCACTTTAGCGAACTGTTTGAGTTTATCGGCGACGAATAGCACCCTCTTCTGTCGCGCACTCTCCAACAAACGTTGCGACTCCACTCGTTGTGTGTCGATGTACTCGCGCATCGCTGACAGCTTCGTGCGCCAACTGGAACGATCACACGAACGGATAATGAATGATAAACAGATAAACATTTTATTCATAATTGTTTTGAACCCATTAATAAATAATAATAAAACGAATCATTAACAAATCACAATAAAATAATTATTTTGTTGCCATCAGGAACTCGTCAAATGTATAAAACGTTTTCTCCACGAGCCAGTGTTTTAATTTCTTTTCAAATGAATTAAAGCTAGTTGCTTCTACGATATGCTCCGGTAAACCATTATACACTGTCGGCCCCATAACATGCGTCAGCTTATCCGGGCGCGCGAGTCTCCTGGACACTGCTGCGAGGTTATGAGCCCCGCGAGTATTATATGACGCTTAAATAATTGGTTTGTTATAACCCTAAAACCACAAACACGAAAAAAAGACGCTTCGCCCCCCGAAGAGTTAGAAGCGGAGAAGCGGTTTGACTCGACATTTATAATCCGAGCAGCGAAGGAATGGAACACTTTACCAGCGTCTTTGTTTCCCGATAAGTACAATCTGGAGCTCTTCGAGTCGCAAGTGAATAGGTATCTTCTAGGCAAGCATGTACCATCGTAGACCGCGTCGTCACTTCCCATCAGGTGAAATTGCGGTCAAATGCGGGCCTATTTAGTTGTAAAAAAGTCATTTTTTTGTGCTCTATGCTTAAAACTGGATAAAACATATTATTATGGTAATAACAATATTTTTACAAGTATTTGTTCAGAGAAAAAAAGTGCAAATACTTGTTGTACTCTTTACCAACGTCGGTTTCCAAATAGCTATAATCTCGACGTTTTCAAGAGTAGAGTGCACAATTTGAAGAATATTCAATAGATCCACAGTTTTCAAGACTGTATTATATAAGAAAGACGCATCTCAGTATATCTATCTATATGTATAAAAAAAACAATTGCTGTTCTTTAGTCTAGCTAAAACTCGAGAACAGCTGAACGGATTTATCTTATCTTGGTCTTGAAATGTTCGTGGAGGTCTAGGGAAGGTTTAAAAGGTGACAAAAATTTAGACCAAACAACCCATTAGTGTCTATGAAAACGGATCTTATGAGAAAATCCATTGTGGGTTTGGCCTCTGGATCCACTGAAATTATACCGTAATTCCAATACATACAAAGAAATGATCAAATACTCACGCTTCAGCCTGCTTCTCCCAGAACTCGAGTTCCTTGTCAGCCTTCTCATACTCCGGCCACTGGTGCTGCAGCTCCCTGCTCCTCTGCGCGAGGGTCTGCAGCTCCTCGCTCCAGGACGTGACGTCACACGCCTCCTGCGCAGTCTCCGAGTCTAGCGCTTGTTGCTCGCGGCACACTGCTGCCTTCACTTCGGTTATCTTTCTACGGGACTCCTCCTATAAGTATTTTAACAGATAGTAAATACATTTTATTATATCACACTAATATTATAAGGCGAAAGTTTGTATGTATGTTTGTTACTCCTTCACACTCAAACGGCTGGACTGGTTTGGATGAAGTTTGGAATAGAGATAGCTTATATACTGGATTAACACATAGGCTACTTTTTATATGCGGATGAAACCGCGGGGCGCAGCTAGTTTTTAAATATATCATTGGCCTTGTGGTCCCGTGTGGGGCGGTGTGAAAATCGGACCACCCCATCTGTTCCCGTGGGTGCCGTAAGAGCCAGGTAAGGGAATATCCAGGGAATGGGCAGCAGCATTCTCTTCGGTACATTAAAATCATTTGCGATCACCGTGCCGCCTGCCAAACTACATCATAAAAATATGATAAGCGTCCAAAGTGGCATTTTGTGGGGTACACCTGTGTTCAGCAGTGGACGTCTTCCGGCTGTTGATTGCGATTTTTGGAATGTTCTACTATTCATTATTATGTTGTATGTTGGTCTGTAAGGTATTTATAATATGGGTATTTCTTGTTACCTGAAATAAAGATTTATTATGATTAAGATTCATTTATATTCTCGGGTGTAGCCCGGACATTTGGGAGGCATTGGTGGGGCCGAAGCTAACACCAAGAGGCCCTTTGAATACAAGAGTTACCATAACATGACCACACTATCCCTAGACCTGGCGTCGAAGGCATTGCATTTTTTTTTTGAGCGAGGCCCAGATGCAATGCGACCGTGTTTTACATAGTTCTTTCTTATATGTTGGCGGCATATTACAACTATTTTGTACAATATGAAGGTAAACACATCTGGGCTATTGTGGTGAACTTTTGACGGTTTTTGATATTGATCTATGGAATGAGATAACGGCACCTGCCAATTTTGTCTCGTATCAAAATTTTTTGATTATGATTATTATTAATTAATGTAAATGTTTTTTTGACGTTGCAATAAATTTATATAAATGTATAGGTATAACCAGGGCCCAGAAGTATATGACGTCATTCATGGACAACAAGGATAGCGCTATACATTCGGTACTAAGCAAAAAAAAGATGAACGCAATATCTTTGGTCCTTGTCACCGTTACCGGGTTTTTTTATTTGGCTTCGTTTGATCTAATCCAAGCAGGTTAACAATTTTTGAAATTGTGGTTTCTTGTGAAATAATCCAATTTAAATAGTGATTTATGCAATAAATATTTGAGAAATAATGTGTGTGCAGTAGGTGAATGCAGCATTTTAGCAGCAGAAGTCGTACTGAGGCGTAAATATGAAGGAATAATATTTCACAAGTAAGTAGACATTATTTTGTCTATTTTCCCTTTTAGAAGAGTTTATTGTAAAAAATATAAATACAGCGTTACATTTCATGTAATAACAAGTCCTCAGCTTAACAGAAAAACAGCTAAATGATTAATTAATGAATAAAATAACCAAATATCTAAAGCTCTAGCACTCCGTCGCAAACAAGGGCCAGCGGGCAGACTATTGATTCGCCAGCTGCGGATAGTAACGAAGACTTAAAACAATATATTGATAAGAAACTTGAGGAGTCCCTATCACGTCTTTTAAAAGATATAAGACGTGATTTCACGGCGGAGAGCTCGGATACCCGGAGCAAAATACAAGAACTAACTGAGAGTGTCAATTTTATGTCTGCTAAGTGCGACCAGCTCAAGGAAGAATTGGATACCAAATCCCAAAGGCTGGGTAAACTTGAGATAGAGAACAGTGACTTGAAGTTGCAGGTGACTGACCTTAGCACTAGGTTAAACCAGTTTGAGCAGCAATCTCGTGACAGTAATCTTGAGATCCAGTGCGTCCCAGAGCACAAATCCGAAAACTTGCACACAGTTGTACGACAACTTGCGACTACCGTGGGCTACGCTCTACCAGAACACGAGCTACTTAACTACCATCGCGTCGCCAAAATAAACCAGGAATCTACAAGACCACGTTCAATCGTTGTAAAGCTGTCTAGCCCTCTGATTAGGGATAAGATCATTGCTGCAGTAAAAATTTTTAATAGGACGCATCCGGGTGACAAGCTAAATTCGTCGCATCTCGGCCTCGCAGACGAAAAGAAGCCGATCTACGTGTGTGAGCACTTATCGCCTGCAAATAAACAGCTCCACGCTGCTGCCCGTAAAGTCGGAAAAGACAAGCAGTTCCAGTTTGTGTGGGTTCGAAACGGCCGCATTTTTATGAGAAAAGACTTCAACTCGAAAAGTTTCGTGGTCAGAGATATAGATTTCCTGAATTCTGTATAGTTCATTATAACTGATATTAATGGTTCTACTTCGCAATTTCAAATGTACTAGTCTAAATATTTTTTACCAGAATGTCAAGGGTCTTAGAACCAAAACTAAAACTATACTTATCAATGCATTAAGACAAGAGGCGGACGTTATTCTTTTAACAGAGACGTGGCTAAATGACTCCGTTTTCGATTATGAGCTTCTTGATAGTAGATACACGATATTTAGGCGAGACCGTGGTTCTTCCTCATCTAATAAAGCGGAGGGTGGTGGGGTACTTGTCGCAATTCTAAAAAAATATGTACCTGTCCGTAAGTTAAAATGGGAATCGAAAGGGGAGGACCTTTGGGTTGTTATAAAAATCAACATAGGTAATTCTATCGTTTCTCTTTGCATTTGTACTTTATATAATCCCCCCCCAGTCACCTATAGTCAATTTGACAGCTTGGTTACGAACGTAACGAATGTAATTCAACATAAAATACCCAAAGACTCTTTGCTTCTATTGACAGGCGACTTTAATCTTTCAACTTTACAATGGCAACTTGACCCAAATTCGAAATCTCTACTGCCAGCTTGCACCTCCAATCAAATTAACAGTCTGCTCACTGACGCTCTGTCCTTCAATGGTCTTCACCAATTAAACAAGGTCTGTAATACGAACGGACGCATACTTGATTTAATCATCACCAATACAACTGACACTTTTACAGTGTCTAATAGCACTACACCCTTAGTAAACGAAGATCATCATCACCCAGCTTTGCATATAACAATGAAACTTCATACACGGAAACCTCCAAAGATTAACAATTCCACATTTTTAAATTTTTTTAAAGCAAACTACTCACAAATTAATGAAGAGTTAGAAGAAATAAACTGGAATCATCACTTTAAACCAAATTATACTGTAGATAAAATTGTTGATATATTTTACGATCTAATCACTCCTATTATATCAAAAAACACACCGATTTCTCGTAGGAATAACAATAATTACCCATTTTGGTTTAGTCATTCTTTAATTAAAACTTTACATGAAAAAGCTAAATTCCATCGTAAATATAAAATATACTTGAACCCAAGAGACCAGCTAACTTATCAAATGCTACGTATTCGGTGTGATATTATGATGCATGAATGTCTTAACAAATTTAAGAACGACTCTAAAACCTTAATCAAGAAAGATCCGAAGTTCTTCTGGACGTTTGTAAAGTCTCTTAGATCCAATAGCTGTGAAATTCCTGACGAAATGTTTTTAGGAACTAAAAACGTTCAGGGTGGACAAGAAATCAGCGAACTCTTTTTAAAATACTTCAACTCAATCTACCCACACGGACAATCATCAACTTCCACATCTCGACAAGAGCCAAAAAATTATCATTGTTCACTAGGATCAATCCACTTTTCGGAATCGGATATTTTACGGTCATTGCAACAAATAGATACCAATAAAGGACCCGGGCCAGACTCCATTCCTCCAATTTTTCTCAAAACTTGTTCTTCTATGCTTGTAGCACCGCTCCACTTTATATTCAAACAAGTCCCTATCATGTGGAATTTTTCCCGCAATATGGAAGAAGGCTTACATAACCCCGATACATAAAAAAGGAGATCAAAGCGACATAGCAAACTATAGGCCCATTTCAATTCTATCCTCTGTGGGAAAATTGTTCGAATCAATGGTACAAAAAAGGATCCATTACCATTTAAAACCTTTACTTGATCCTCATCAACATGGGTTTTTGCCTGGAAGGTCTACTGCATCAAACCTTCTTGGATACGTAAGTGACATACTAGAAGCGATGGATGAAAAATGTGAAGTGCATGCAATATATACCGATTTTTCAAAGGCGTTTGATATTGTTGACCATTGTCTACTCGTTGAGAAGCTGGGACACGCTGGCATATGTGGCTCTCTACTCAGATGATGTGAATCTTACCTTCGCAATAGATCTCAGTTGGTTATGATTCGGGGTTTTAAATCTACCGCTATGACAGTACCATCCGGAGTGCCACAGGGTTCTCACCTAGGGCCCCTATTCTTTTTAGTTTTTGTTAACGATCTGTGCTCTAATCTAACATCTAAATATGAAATGTTTGCAGATGATCTTAAACTTTATAAAATTATCAGCAATACGGATGACGTACTGTCCTTACAAAAAGATATCGATGCAGTTCACGTATGGTGCTTAAAAAACAAAATGGTACTAAATGCTTCTAAATGCTCTCATATAAAATTCACAAGAAAAGTAAATCCTATGCCTGCCACTTACTATATAAACAACATTGCTGTAAGCGAAGTGTGCAGTATGCGTGACCTTGGTGTCACAGTTGACTCCAGAATGGACTTCCGCGATCATATCGATGTCATTATTAAGAAAGGAGCACGCCTGGCCGGTTTTGTGTTACGGCAAACCAAATTTTTCAAAGATTTCGAATTACCTATAATCCTATTTAACTGCTACGTTAGATCCCTCCTGGAATATTGCAGTCCTATTTGGAGCCCGTCTTATGCAGTACATATTCAAAGACTGGAAAGACTTCAGAAACAGTTTCTCTACCACCTATCGTTTGCCAACAACCTATGCCGTGAACTAAAGTCCTATGACTCTAGGCTCGCGCACTTTAAAATGATTACACTTGAGCAAAGACGGAATACCGCTGATATCGTGTTTTTACACAAATTAATCAACGGAAATATTGATAGTCCTAACTTGCTTCAAAAAATTTATTTACTCGTGCCTCGCAAAAGCAGCCGTCTTCAGAACAGAAGAACGTTCGGGCTTCCCTCTTGTCGCACTAACTACGGCCAACACTCGCCGATGTATCGTATGTGGTCTTCATACAATAATATTTGCCATGATCTCGACATATTCAACACATCGACGGCCTCAATTAGAGAGTTTTTATTTAAAAATTGTCAAAATTGTTAATTACTTAATGTTTAATTTTTTATTTATTTTTTCACTCCTTGTTTAACATTGTTTAATTTACCCGTAGTGTACTAACATATAATAATTGATTATTCTATATTGCATGCAGTGTTCACTTCCAGAAGGGTGTACACAAACTCTAAGAAACTAACGCAGATTATATTTACATAAACGTTTCCTTGTGTAACGCCTAGTTTAGTGAACCAACAATAATAAAAAAAAAAAAAAAAAAAAAATATATATAACCAAAAAATTTCATTGTCAAGGTACTGCCAGTTTATGCTTTTTAATTTCCCATAAAACAAGCTAGGTACCATGTTGATTTGCAAATAGTTTATAAGTCGGAAAAAATCCTGTTGTAGGTATAGTAGCTAATTATTTGCTTGATTTCACTCTGTAAAATATATCATTTTATATTTAGGGTCAGAGGGGGTAAGTGAAACATACTTGCACATCTGTCCACTTTGTGAATTCTGCTAGGACGCTAATTTTTTTTACACATAGAAAGCCTTAATCTGTAATGGCAAATGACGGCAATAAATACTTTTCAAGAAAATAATTTTTGAAAATTCAATTTGCATGAATGAAACATCACTTTAAAAATGGTTCACGATTAATACAGAAACGTTCCGATTCAATATCCTGACGGTAGGTTGACATTGGCGTTTGATTATTTTGTAGTTGACTATATTGACAGTTTTGTTTTTATTCTCCGTTATCCACGATCATTATAGGTACCTACTTATATAATAATAGCTGCCTAGTATCTTTATAGAACTTTATACGCGCAGAATCTCCATCTCTTTCTGTGGGTGCCGTTAAGAGCAGACTAAGGGGCTATCCAGAGAATGGGCAGTAGCATTCTCCTTGGAACATTATAATCTTCTGCGATGACAAGCCACTTGCCAAGTGAGGTGATTATGGCAAACCTCTCTATAATCAGCGTCTAAAATGGCGTTTTATGGGCACGCCTGTGTTCAGCACTAGACGTCTTCCAGCTGTAGATGTGAAATACGCGATTTTCGCCCATCGGACATTTACAATGACATTTGTAATGAATGTAGTAGGTATTTGATTAAGCCACGGGGAGCCGATGGATACAGGCGGCGAGCAGCCGCTCAAGGTGGCGTGCTCTGGGAGAGGCCTATGTTCAGCAGTGGACGTCTTCAGGCTGTCGATGATGATGATGAGGTATTTGATTGATTTTATTACCTGTGTCGTCTGTGACTGCAAATACTAACCCCACATTACGCGCCGTTTCATGCATTATTTTCGTGTAAAAATGTACATAAACACTATTAAATTGCTTCATGGCATCAGCCGACTTGTGTTTTGTAAACTTAAAGATTTCTTTTTATTATATGACCTAGCAGAAAGATTGTGTGACGCGTGTGCTAGAGCATTGAAACCATTTCGCCACATAGCATAGAGCTAAACTGCGTGATTTATTGATTACGATAGGGTTTCACTTAGGTACTCCTTCGTTTCACTTACCCCACCTGACCTTGCATTTTAGTTTTTACAATAAATTTGAAACAATGAACACTGGTAAAACATAATTTCTAGGTATCAAGGTAAATTACTCTATAGATAGAGCAAACGAAATCCCGCATTATCCACCCAAAATTTTGGGAGACGTTCATATTCAGGCAGCACCTCGTGTGGTTCAAGAAACAACTAGGCGGGCACGCGCTGTACAATTCTACTAGTGGGAATTCTGTGGGTATAACCGACTGACCAGTAGCGCGGCCTGTTTCCTGCCGAGCGCGGTCTTGTGGCGAGCATGTTGGGCGCGGCGCTCGGCGAGTGTTGCCGAGCATGCTCGCAGCTCCTCCACCGCCCGCGACATGCAGCTCGCACACTCTGCACTCATCAGCTCACTGGAATGGGATACCGGTACTAATTATAATAATGTTAATATACTAAAATAAATAAAATATTACATACGTGTGGACATTACACACAACGCCATCTAGCGCCAAACTAAGCATAGCTTGTACTATGGGAACCAGATAACTGATACAATACTTAGATACTTTTTTGTTTGTAAATACATACATAGAATACAATGTAACACCCAGACACAGAATAAACATCGATGTTCATTACACAAATGTTTGTCCCAGGTGGGAATCGAACCCACAACCAATAGTTCAGAAGGCAGAGGCCAACCAACTGAGCTATCAGGCCAGTCAAATAAATAACGACCATATACACAGATCCTGGACCTAAACGACTGACGTCCCAGCTAGTCGTTCGCCTGATGTTAAGCGTCACGGCTGCCCATAACAAATTCACTAGGAACTCTTAAATGAATAAATTTTCGCGTGACACTGCACGTACGTACGTCATCCTGAGACATAACCAAAGTCTAGTAATAAGATTACTAGACTGTGCGACCAGTTCTTATAGTCTAATTTGCCCAGTAATTTCACTGGCTACAATGCCCTTCAAACCGGAACACAGTAGTGCTTGCACACTACTGCTTGGCGGCAGAATAACGGAAAAAGCAGTAGTACCTACCTAGACGAACTTTGCAGAAAAGTCCTATCAACTAGAATCGATCATGATAAAGTATCGTGGTATCTGAACTCATAATAATGATGATAGTATCTGTATAATGTATTTTTATAACAATATTGTAAAACTTAAACCTAAACCTAAGAAAAATTAATAAATGATGATAATAATGATGATGATGATCATACTTTTCATCGATAGCGAGCGCTGCGAGGTGCGGGAACTGCCCCGCGAGGTGAGTGAGTCCCTGCTTGAACTCCACGCAAGCAGACAAACATTTCTTCTGCCACAACGCAAGTTCAACCTCCTTGCTTTGTAACATCTGCGGACAAAATACATAATACACAATCACAATAGTCCTTCTTCCGTCTCGTGTAGGCAATTAGTGGTCAGTGCCTAATCTATAATAACTTTGACTGATCGTAATATAAGAAGTGGAAATGGAATAAAAAAATATTAAGTTTAGAATATTTCTGTTGTCAGTTTGATTTATTGTTCACCAACAGTTGATACAGTTCTATTACATATTGTAACATTAGTTTCATTAACGTTTAAAACTGAACTGCTGAGCCGATATTAGTGAAAGGTATGGTTTTACATGAGAGCGATGGTGGCCGAGCGGTAGTATGTGCGCTTCACAATCTTACGGCACCGGGTTCGATCCTCGGCCCTGCACCAATGACTTATCTAGTAAGTTATGTGCAGTTTTGGATGACATCGCTCCGTGCCTCGGAGAGCACGTGAAGCCGTCGGTCCCGGTAGTTGGAAAAAATGGACATGTACGCATGAGTTTTTGCCTTTCTTTATGATAATGTTACCTTAGCGGTTTGTTCGACGAGCGCCAGCTTGGAGTCTGCGACACGGTTAGCGTAGTCCACCTCGTCGAGCAGCCGCGAGCGCTCCGCCACCGACATAGATTGGTTCTCTAACTCCTCGTTCAGTTGTTGGTTCTCCGCACTGTTGGTTACGGTCAAATAATAAGTGTACGACTTTTGTTGTATTGAAACTGAAAATTAACTAATAGTCATTTTTTTTACCCCGCTAAGTGGACTGGGACTGGCGACCTGCAGGCCTAGCATGCGCACCGCGACAAAGTTAAGTTGACACTTTATCTTGTGAGAGACCGTGACAAGACTATGGTAGCGCCTAAGTGTGTCTCACTCTAACAGCGACGACAAGCTTTCTCGCGGTGCGCATGCTAGGCCTGCTGGTCAGAACCGCGGGGAGCCGATGAATGCAGGAGGCAAATGGCCGCTCAAAGTGGCGCGTTTTGGGGGAAGCCTATGTTTGGCAGTGGACGTTTTCAGCTTGATGATGAAGATGAAATATTTTTTTTAAAAACAAGTTTTTTGTGCTTCCTACACATCCATATTGTAGTCGTGCACCAAATAGCCTAGCATCTTGGGCCGTCCGCCATACACCGCGGATTTACAAATGACATCAATTAGCTAACCATACACTGTCACCCAAACTAATCGTGTATGCAAAATTTCATCACACTCGATTGAGGATTACTACCTTAAACAGTAGCAAGATTTGGACCAAGCATACAAACATTGCAGGTTAAATAAAAGTTTGTAAAGACATTTTGTTGTTGTTTCGTTGTACCTGTATGGCCAAATCCTATTCTAAACACAAGTTTTAAAATTCACTAGCGAAAAGATCATCAGCGACAAAAGCTTGTAATAAATTTTTCACAGCTTCTGCTGCTAAGATGGTTTTACTCTACTATAATAAAACGAAACTAACACTAAATTGAGAGAGAATGAGACATTGAATCGATATCAGTGTGGAGAAATCCAATTCGGTAACTGTTTTCCGTTGTTCACTCGATACTTTTTTTTTAAATGTAAACAAATGACATGACGAGCTAGTCGTTCGCCTGACGTTAAGCGTCACGGCCGCCCTAATAGATGCAGCGTCACTCTGAACTCTAAAATATGTCTCGCGTGACACTGCACTGCGCACGTCATCCTGAGACATCGCACTCTAGTAATACGGCGAGATCAGATCGTAAAGTCTCATTTGCCCAGTTGTTGTCACTAGCTACAATGCCCTTTAAGCCGGAACACAGTAGTGCTTGCACACTATTACGCAGTAGTGTGCATGCACTACTGTGTTCCTGTTTGAAGGGCATTGTAGCTAGTGAAATTACTGGGCAAATGAGACTTAAGAACTGATCTCACTGTTTAGAAATCTTTTTTAAACTATGTGACGTCTCAGGATGACGTGCGCAGTGTACAATACAATACCATACAATAATACTTTATTGAACACCAATAAACAAAAATGCATATAAAAATTTATATAAGAATGGCAGAACAACGGGCGGCCTTATCGCATTAAGCGATTTCTTCCAGGCTACCTTAGGATGGACAGGAATGAAAGATACAAAAATTACGGTTGGTGTTATTACAGTTACAACTAACACGAAACTTTAATTTAGATTTCCGAGTGACGCTGCCATCTGTAATGGGCGGCCGTGACGCTTATCACCAGGTGAACGACTAGCTCGTTACGTCATTCATTTATGAAAAAAAAGTCCCTCCTCCCCGGGAGTGCACTGACCTGGCGCGGTCGACCTCCAGCTCCACCTTGCGCAGCAGCTCCCTGCGGTCGGCGGCGCGGCCCCGCTGCTCGGCCCGCGCGGCCGCGAGGGAGGCTGCAGCCGCCCGCAGGCCGCGCGCCTCCCCCGCCCGCGCGTCCCGCCGCGCCGCGCGCCGGCACTCGCCCGCGCGCGCGGGGACCTCCGCCTCGTCGTGGAGGGTCAACTCGTATTCTACGGAGATGCAATTATTAAAGGGCGTTACCTTGCGTAACTTCATCTTAATACAATACAATACAAAAATACTTTATTGAACACCAAACTACAACAATACACATGATACAAAAACAAAGGACGGTAGAACAACGGGCGGCCTTATCGCATAAAGCGATTTCTTCCAGGCTACCTTTGGATGGACAGTAATCTAAGTATCTAAGTAATCGCAGTTGGTGCCATTACAACTATCTATATAAAAAAGAAAGAAAGAAAGAAAGAAGATTAGCTATAACGTATTTAACATTATGCTTATATTAAAAACAACTACATATATCTATAATACATACATTATTATACGATACATGTAAATATACCTATATATAAATATATATGTATAAATATCTAAATGAATAGTGACAAAGTAACAGTAACAAGATAAGTGACACATTAATAATGACAAGATAAGTATAAAAAGGAAGAGAGGAAAAAAAAATTAATATTGTTCAGACAAGTAATGTTTCTTCACCATATCTGAAATACTACAATAGAAACAAAAAGTGTAAGTGCACTGCAATTAAACATTTTTACAAAATATATGTGCAAATTTGTACCTGTTCCAGTTCAATTATAAGAATAAATAAATATATAGAAATAATAAATATGTGTGAATATTTCACACAGCGCCATCCAGCCCCAAACTAAGCATAGCTTGTACTATGATAGAATATTTAGATAATATTTTATGTTGTGAATACATAGTAACACAGAACAAACACCTATGTTCATCACACCAAATGTCTGTCCCGGATGGGAATCGAACCCACAAACAATAAATAGTTCAGAAGGCAGAGCTGCTACCAACTGAGCTAACAGGCCAGTCGATATATATGTATTTAGGTTATGGAATGAAACAAGCTATGAATTTAAATGAATCCGAATGGATGGTAACCGCAACCAAGATGCAGTATACCTTTGATTTCCTGCTTCAACTGAACAACTTTCTCATCATCGTTGCCGAGCAAAGCCTTCAAGTTGCGTAGGTACTCTTCATTGAGGTCGTCGTAAGTGTCCGTCTCTTGGAACCTAGATCAAAACTTTAGCTTTATGATTTACACCTTACCTTTATTCAGTCGAGATTACTAGACTCGACGCAACATCATTTCCATAGATTTCCTCATTTTCATTATCCATTTTTTTTAGTCAATAAAATTTACTCCAGTCAAATTTTCTCCAAAATCTTATACATCACCGCAGTATTAGAGAACCTGATTGCACTAAGATTCAGAACTCAATTCATTCAAAGGGACCTCGAATATTCAACAAAAAATATCGTTTTTGAAGAAGATTTAGTGGAAAAACTGAGGTGGTTCATCGAGTGAAAGTCGAGTGTAGGATTTACCATGGAACAAGGAGGAGAGGAATGCCAATATACCAAGAAAACAGCGTAGATCAGAAATATGCTAAAATCAGTTTTAAAACTAGATGGCGCTGCAAAATGAGCAGGCTATACGGCTAGCTACGGCGGGCTAGGTTACGCTTAACGTATAGCCCGCTCATTTTGCAGCGCCATCTAGTTTTATAACGGTTTTTAGCATATTTCTGATCTACGCTGTTTTCTTGGTGTATTGGCATTCTTCTCCTCCTTGTTCCACGGATTTATGGAGAAATGTTTAATGATAACAGAGTTAGCTTTGGTATTTCAGGAATAACAAATACAACAAAGTTATTCATTTATTAACACCGCCCCGCAGTTTCAACCGCAACTTACATAATAAACAAAAAAAAACAGTATAAAAGTATCCTAGTGTAGTTATAATAGTAAGAAGTACAATCTGGGTGTCTTCGAGTCGCAAGTGAATAGGTATTCTCTAGGCAAGCATGTACCATCGTAGACCGCGTCGTCACTTTCCGTCAGGTGAGATGGGAATGGGTTCCGTCAGGCCTATTTAGTAATTTTAAAAAAAAGAAGTAGTATAGTAATAGTATTATATTGATCCTGGTAACATAAGTGTATAAAGTATAGTGTAAAATTGTAATAATACTATTGTATGTGTGTTGTTGTTGTTGTTGTTGTAATTGTGTTGTTGTTGTATTGTTGTGTGTGTGTGTATTGTGTGTTGTTGTTGTGTTGTATTGTGTTGTTGAGTGTGTAGTGTAAAATTTCATCAAAATACATCCAGGTTCAGCCATTTTTGCGTGAAACTGATGTACATTTTTTATTGTAGCACCTAGAAAGATGGGCGTAACAAGGATTAGGTTTAGGGGGGCAGCCTAAGAAAAATAGCTGAGTGCATGCTAAAACAGTTTCATATCAAGGTGCGAGCGAAGCGAGCGCAAAAATTTTGCACGTGTATAAATCAATTTAGATAAAACACGTAAAACTTCAACTACTTTCTAAATTAGAGCTTTCAACCCAATCTTAATGACTGACATAAAACCGCATGCGAAGCCACCGGAAAACTTCAGTAGTTTATAATTAGATGTAGGAAGCCGATTACAAGGAACGGCAGACCCGTGATAAAAGCGCGAGCGAAGCGAGCGCCGAAAATTTTCACATCTCAAAGTAAATCTTGATAAAACATCTAAAATCTCAACCGTTTTCAAAATTAGAGCCCCTGCCCATACCTCACTACGCCCACGCCTAGAATCGTTACTTTTATTTGATGACGTCACAAATAGTGTTTCTGATTACCTGAGAAAGGTCATGTAAATGTATTCGCGGCGGAGACACGACATTTCGTCTTTAGCGACGTACATCCACTCCGGGGACACAGGCGTTTCCTAGAACACGAGTGTCAGCAATTTGCTTATTTGTTCCTATTTTTCGAAATGAAGTTGGATGGATCTTCAAACCACAAAATACTACAGAAGTCAATCACATGTATGTACTTCACTTTTTATACCTACGCTCGGCGCTCGCGCTAGGGATGGCGGCGGCTGCGCGGGCGGCCGGCTCCCCGAGCCGAGCAGTAGGTACCTACCTACTTATCATAACTATAATGCGGAAGGTGACCGTATTTTTTTATCATCCATACGTAAATACAAACATACATACATAGACTGCTAAAACCATAACCCTTCCTTTGATATCGAAATAATTTTTTCGCAGTTATTAATATAATTAGATAAAGTTTTTTTGAAGGCTAAAAAAATGCGGATTGAAAAAAAGCAAACCCTACCTACTTACCTCTCTGAAACAACTGGTAGCTTAAAATACGACAATTCACCGTTTAATGTTTAATTTAAACAACCGTCCACAGTTACAGTTATAATAACTATTTTTAGTTGCTCCATTTTTTTACAAGAATGTTCACAGACGCGTGTCTCAAGCGGGTGACGCTCGCGCTCGCACTACTCCGAAAGACTCTGAGACATTGTGTCGGTGAGCGGTGTCTATGTGTGCGTTGCTCGAGCGCACTTACTATGTTGATTGCTTTCTGTAGTATTTTGTGTTCAAACATCGTAAACTGGATAGTTATCTTAGAAATCTTAGAATAAAAAATTCATACAAAACACTATAACCACATTACTAATAAACGCTGCATAACACTGGAATAACTCGGTGTTTTCGCATGTTTTATCTTTGCTCAATTTGAACTCGATAAAGAGAAGCAAAACGCTAATTGCCTGTTAATCATCGGCTGTCTTCACCCAATCAGCGTTCTGTATTTTAAGTTGACATAAGTTTAACAAACGTACGAGAAAAGCAGGGTTAAATAACTATTCCTTCGCTATACAATGTTTATTAGTAACAAGGAAGTCATTAAATATTGTAAGTATGAAACAAAATATCATCAACATCCTGATGACGTCCACTGCCGAACGTAGGCCTCCCCCACAGAGCACCACTTTGAGCGGCTGCTTGCGTTTTGCATCCATCTGCTCCCCATGGTTTTTACCAGATCGTCAGTCCACCTAGTGGGGGGCCTACGCTGCGCCTTCCAGTTCGTGGTCACCACTCGAAAACCTTTCTTCCCCATCGATTGTCAGGCACAACAATAATAAAACAATACACTCACAATATGGTTAACCATGTCCAGAAGGTAGGAGATGAGAGCCAGCGCCTGAGGAAACGCATGGAGGGTGTTCACGGTCTTCAGCCACGACTTGGACACTGCTCCAGGGTACAGGAGCATCTTGGCTAGAATCGGCAGCTGTGGGCAAACCATACACTACTCTAAGAGGATTGTATTTGTCCGGAGAAAGAGGAAGGCCCTACATTCCCTAGCAGTGCACATGATAAAAGAGTCAGCAAAACGCTTTGTGGAGCACGTTGGCAAATGTACTGTTCGATCTTTGCAAGCAAATGGAGGGTATTAGGAAATAAACTCCCTCAATGCTTTTTTAGGGTTCCATACCCAAAGAGTAAAACAGACCCTATTACTAAGGCTCCGCTGTCTGTCTGACCATCTGTCACCAGGCTGTATCTCATGAAATGTGATCGTTAGACAAGTTAGACAGTTGAAATTTTCATAGATCATGTATTTCTGTCCCACTATAGCAACAAATACTAAAAAACAGAATAAAATCAATATTTAAGAGCCAATACAACGCCAAATTGCTTAAAATGGCTTAGCTTGAGGCAGTGTCCTGTCAACAATATTGCAACAATGACTTTGAAATTAATATATGGTAAAGTTCAGGACTAATGCTACTGCAAATGTATAGTGAAAACACGGATCAATAAAATTTTCTCGATAGAAAAAAATTGTAAAGTTACCTCCAAACCGTACAAATAAACAGCGATTATTCAATGAATACTTTAAATAAGATCATGAAACTTCGTGTAGTAGTTGAACTAAATATAATGGAGGGCTTATGTATAGCGGATTTTTAAAATACCCTTTATATTCAGTGTAATAATAAATTACCTAAACTATTGCGCGTTGGAACCATTTTAACTTAGACCGCCCCTGCCGCTCGGCCCCTGGCTCATCCCCGCTTTGGCCTAGTACTATACATCTATTCTGTGGCTTTGGCTTGAATTCGCGCTGGCCTTGCACAAGCCCTTAAGGAGGCTCTCATGGAACAAACGTGATTTTTTTTGCCGTTTTAATAGATAATGGTACAGAACCCTTTATGCGCGAGTCTGACTTGCACTTAGCCGGTTATTTTCTACTACGTCGAACCACAAAACAGACGAACGGTGGTGGTCATTATGTCGATGCGAATCGCGCGCGTTGCACATTTACCTACCGTTTTCCTTGGCCAATCTTCGTCGTGAGAGGGCTGGCGCCTCCTTTTCTTAGTAATTAAGGGTGCTGCAAGTTTGTGAAGTTTTTGGAGTACATTGATACCGACAGCGCAGTGCGGGCCGTGCTTGTACTGCGACCGATGCTGTTGCCCTAGGCGGGCGTGGATGAAAGATTGGTGGAGTATTCTTAATTCTTTCTAGAAGCTTGCAGGGGTAGACTATCAGATCCTCGCCTAACTCTCAGGACGCTCCTCATATACAGTCTATTTCGAAATACCTCCTCTTCGAGATTGTGTGTGTATCATATAACTACATAGGGGTGAAAAGACTTGCCAAGCCTTGTAGTATTATGTCGAAATGGAGATGACGAAATCATGTCATGCAGTTCTTGTGCCTATTATCCGAAGTGCAACAGGCAGAAAATTGGTACCTTTATGGGCTACCATTCATAAATATAAAACAATGATGAACAAATAATAGTCATCATCATCATCAGCAGCCTGAAGACGTCCACTGCTGAACATAGGCCTCCTCCACAGAGAGCCACTTGGAGCGGCTGTTCGCCTCCTACATCCATCGGCTCCCCGCGGTTCTGACCAGGTCGTCGGTCCATCTAGTGGGGGGTCTACGCTGCGATTCGTGGTCGCCACTCGAGAACCTTTCTTCCCCATCGGTTGTCAGTTCTACGAGCGTTGTGGCCTGCCCGTTGCCATTTCAACTTGCTAATTCTAAGAATTATATCACTGTAGTTCTCTTGCGGGTCTCCTTATTTCAAATAGTATTAAGTATTGATTGAAGTAGAGAGTAGAGGTACCTTAGAGACATAGTTGTCGTTGGTAAGCTTGGCGCTGTTGTCGCAGCTGACGTCGAGCTTGAAGTCCTTGGCGAGCGGGTCGAGCAGCGCGCCCGCGATGTCCACGAAGCGCGCGATGGTGAGCGGCTTCATGAGCGCCGGCACGCCGCCGCGCGCCGCCAGCGCCGCGCCCGCGCGCCCCGCCGCCGCGCGCTGCCACGCCGCGGTCGATATCGGCCTGCCCGCCCGACCAAACAACATTGCTTTATGGCCATACGTACCAAAACTTGTTTGGATTAATATGATATTTGTGTTGAAAATGCACCATCGTAGGCTGCGTCATCAGTTACCATCAGGTGAGACGGTGGTCAAACGCAATGCCTGTATACTATAAAAAAAGAACATTGTAATGCGATTCATGAGAAGAGATAATCTAGCCAGATTTTTCGTAAGTAACTTCAGTTATTTAAATAATATCTTCAAAAATGACGCAATTCGCGAGCGAGACAGATCGAATATACGAGCTAGTAGCTGAATAAGGTTCAATATCGCACGAGAAGCTGGAGAAATGATACGCGAGCTTGTGGTGGTAGCGGGTGTTTATGCAACTGAAGAATTAAAAGACCTAGCTATAGGTATCTTTCATATTCCTTCTAAAACAGCTATAAATATCTATATCTATGTAATATTAGGCTTTCGCATCTAAAACTATTGATTTATTTAGTTAAGTATTAGCATTTATCTATAATATTTTACGGGTAGGTATGTAAACTGACTTAAAAAGTACCTTATGATTCCTAACACGAGCCTTAAATCATCTATAAAGCTAGAATATTACACTTTATTTACAGAGTAGGGAAAATAGAATAAGTAAATAAATACCTACCTCTTATCCTTGACAGTGACGAAAGCCAGGGCCTTCTCCAGCGATGTTTTCCAATTACGATGCTCTTCTGATGGAGTTCTCTGTAAATAGATAAGAGCTTTCTAAACCTCAAGATGGCAACTTCTTCCTCGGGTCGAGATTCGACAAGGTCACGACGCGAGCGCTTGATGATTGAGAGTAATGCCATCTGCACCATACATTCCCAACTTCCCACAGTTGGCTACAGTAAGCCAACCTTACAGTATTTTTGTTTTATAGACAACGATTCAGTGACATCATTTAATAATAATGAATAAATTTAGTAAAGGTTTAATAAAATTTTAATAAGCTCTTCGCCTTATTGCGAAAAGCCTCGACCAACACCTCGAGAGGCTCTCGCTAGATGGTTGGATCAAGGGTCAGATTCAGAAGGCAGTACTCCTTGACAGGGCACATATTGTCAGGATGTTCCTCACTCTGCAGCCCTAACCATCGGTAGCTTGGGCCTTGCCCCGCTGCCGGCGGCACTCTAGGTTTAGGTTTTTTTATAGTATTTTTGTAATTTATTTTTATAGGAATATTGTAAAAAAACTTAAATTTAAGAAATTAAAATAAATGAGAATCATATGAATAAAGAAATAACGCCCAACGATACATTGATTTGATGCTACATTACAGCCTGAGGGTCCCGATTATGGTTTTTCTATTATTTTTTAGATTTAATGAATTAATTTTGATATTATGAATCTTATAATTTAAATTGTTGACTTAATTAATTTTATTTTAATACTAGTGTTTTACTAGAAGATAAGGGCAGAGCTGGAGAGTAGGTATCTCAGTAGCTATGTTCTATCCTGTGGCAAACTTACAAGAGGAGTGGTAGTAGATCTGATAGACATCTGAGTGGTCCGGAGTGGAGTCCTGGGAGTCATGCCAAACTTCTCCCCTTGCTGAGAACGGGCCCTCTGCACAATAATATATACATAATATCATCATCAACAGCCTGAAGATGTCCACTACTGAACATAAGCCTCCCCGAGAATGCCACTTTGAGTGGCTGCTTGCCTCCTGTATCCATTGGCTAATGCATGAATTATGATTTGTAGAATACCTTACCCTACATTTTTAATGTTATTGTATGTGTATTAGCAGCGTACTATGGTTATATATCGTCAGTTTTAAGTTACGGTCTCATTCTATGGGGCAATTCTACTAAAGTCCACAGAGCTCTTCTAGCACAAAAAAAATGTGTAAGAGCAATTGGTGGAATTCCACCATGGGTGTCATGCAAACCTGTTTTTCGTGAGTTTCAAATATTGCCCTTGCCTTGTATGTACATTCTGGAAGCAGCAAAGTTTGTAAGATCACACCCAAACTTATTTACAACGGCCAAAGACAAATACACTAGAAACACGAGAAATCCAGATAAAATTGTTTTATCCAAGGTTCCAAAAACTACAATGTTTATGAAAAATAGCTATGCAATGTGTGGTCGCATTTATAATGCCATTCCAACCGACTTAAAAAAGATGCATGGTAACAAATTTAGTAAGAAACTTAAAATGTGGCTACTGGTAAACTGTTTCTATTCTGTAAACGAATTGATTAAATGAATGCATAATGTTACCTAATTTTATCTAAGCTTGACATTTTAGTACTTTTATTTCACATGACAGATATTTTTAGGGGTAATGTTTATAATATGTATATGGTTTTGACATTTTTATTAATTTTGACATTGCATAATTTTTATTTTTATTCTAATACTTACATTAATAATAATAACTGTTAAATTCATTCAATTATGTATCTAATTGTTATGTTTACAATATTTGCATGCTGGCTCTGGTGGCAAAATGTATCTGGCACTAATTATGTACCGAAAACCTTATATACCGACATTTAAGCAAATAAATACTTCTTATTCTTATTCTTATTCTAATGTTCAATTTCCATTATATTTTTTTACCTATGATTTGTTTTTGTATTGTTGTGATGTCTTGTGATTGTATGAATAGATAGTTCAATAAAATGAATATTTTACCTTACATTTTGTGTTTCCTACCTTATTTATAGGGAGGTTAGTTGCAGATGATTCTCTACTAAGGCGGCCTCCAATCGTGGAGCGTGGTTCTGCACTGCTGGACCTGATGCCCGTGGCGCTTGGCCTGCGAGCCTCCGACGATAGCCGGTCCGTGGAGCCTGGCCGACATGGCCTGGGCAGGAGGGAAGGCCTAGCTTCCAACCTAATAATCATAATTTAAGTATTTTTTTTTTTAGAAGTATTTATGTTCTAAAGCTAAATCATAAATGTGATGTTGGCTGGTGGCTTGTATGTATAAGAAATGTGTAAATAAATCTAGCTCTGTATTTGTAAACACAGGTGTTTTTGATAAAATTGTTGCCAGAAAACCATGGTTGTCTTGACTGTTGGTCGTCAAAACTTTTCTATTTATCCATTCGTTATCCAAGGTATACAACAACAGTGGTATTTAAATTGCATTACAACCGAGCGCTGCAGTGCTTCGGAGAGCACGGATTTCCGGACGAGCTTTCCTACACGAGAAGACTTACCTCGATTTACGCACAGCTGACGACTGTCCGGGGACAGCCCTTGTCGGATGCATCTTACACAATCTATTGGATTTAGGTAAATAATCAAAGTGGATTTAACTATGCCGCCAAATATCCTATGCTATTACTTTAAATAAAAAGTTAAAAATACAAGTACTAAGCTGCCCGCTGCCCGTTGAAATTTGATTTTTTGATTTTTTTTCTTTTTTTTTTTTTTGTTCGCCCTATTGGGCAGGCTAAAGTCATGAGACCATACCGCCTAGTCTTTCGTAGGATTTACTTCTTTCGTCATAGTTAGGATATTAATTTCATTCGTTTTATTTATTTCATAGTCAAATCCGGATCATTTTTGTCATAAGTAAGAGGATCATCGTCCTTTGTTCATTTCCGAGATAATGAAAGTCAATTTTAATTTTTCCCTTACAATTAGTAGGTACCTTATAACTTCAAGCGTCAATTGTTGACGTTTACTTCATCACTCCGACACTGACAGACAGACTGCCAGTGTCAGACTGTCAGTCAAATACCTTTATTTACATTTACATATTTACACACAAAAAAAAACTTTATAAAAAAAACCATTGTAATATGTATTGTAATAATAAAATTATCATTTTATATCTTATTCTAAATCTCATTTACAGTACACAATATAATTTTATACAAATAGGTAAAAACAGAGGCATTCTCAAGCAACTCCTGAATGCACCGCGGGACCAGTTCAGGTTTATCATAGATTTGTAGAAGTTCGTCTATCAACACAAGGCGCTGAATGCTGAAAGATGAACACTCAAAGAAAATGTGATCTAAGGATTGGATATTCGAGGACTGACAATAGTCACAATATGGGGAATTCACCATTCGAAGGCGATGGAGATGAAAGTTCAAACGACAGTGACCAAAACGCATACGACAAACAGTTGAATAAAACTTTCTGTTTAAAAAAGTACCGGCCTTGCAGAACCATGGCTTTGAATTTATCTGAACATCTAAAGCGGCATACCAAGAACCTTTGTTTTCAACTTGTGTACAATGGTACGAATGTTTCCCCCATAGTTGAACCATCCTTTGTTTTAGGAGGCTTACAATATCTGTGTATGGCAATGAAACATCTGCATCATTGGCATACCTGGAAATAACATCTGAAAATTTAACTATAGTGCTGGCTAAATAGTCAGCTTTTTCATTGCCATCAACACCTATGTGTGAAGGTACCCACGCAAAGCTGACTTGTATGTTTGAATCAGATAATTCCACCCATAACTGTTTTATAAAGTAAATAATGTAATTAGTGTTAGCATGTAATTTGTTATTTGCCAAGTTTTTCAAAACACTCATGCTATCACTAACAACAACCCATCTTGTGTGTCCCTGATTTTTGTTTTTGATGTGCTTCAAAGCACTCAAAATAGCAACAGCTTCAGCAGTAAAAATGCTAGCATGTTTATCAATTCTATATCCCACAGCAATGTTCAATGAGGGTTCAAATATTGCGTAAGACACAGCATTATCATTTTTCGACCCATCTGTGTAAACAAATTTGTGACCTGTCCACTCTGCCAACATTGTATATACTTCTTCTTTTATTGACAGTTTTTTGTTTATGACTATATTCATTGCTGGAAATTTGCTAATAAAAGATCCTTCATAACAAGGCAAAATATGATTTGATTGATAGATATTTAGATTTTGAAGAAAATCTAAGAAACCTTCATATCCCTGTAGCATATAAAACGGTTTAACAGTGGATTGGGTTAATGTATTAGACAGATTAGTTATAAGACTATTGTTAGAGACACTGTAGAGTTTAAGGAGAAATCTTTCTTTAAGATACCTAAAACGAATGGTCATGGGGGGCAGACTGCATTCAATCTGCATTGCATTTATAGGTGTGCTTCTAAATGCCCCTGTTATTATTCGCATGCATTTGTTTTGAAAAGCATCTAGACTATTTACAATTTTATCATCTGCAGCAAAGCATAAAAAACCATATTCAAAATGACTACGAACTAATGATTTGTACAATAATAGTAGAATTTGTGGGTCTGCACCCCAGTATGTACCAGACAAAGATTTTAATACATTAAAAGCTTTGTTAGCTTTGTTTATTAAATGTTTTAAATAATTGTTCCAGGATAAATTGTGGGAGAATAATACTCCCAAAAATTTAACATCAAGTGAAACAGGTAAAGAAGAACCTTTATAATGAACAACAGGCATATTGGGACACCTTTTCCCAAAGAGAACAACCTTTGACTTTGAAGGATTAACATCAAGTTCAAGGTAAGAAAAATAATTATTGAGATTTGCCAATGCATCATTAACAATTTCAACCAGTTGATTTATATTATTTCCTGATGCATAAACAACTAGGTCATCTGCAAACTGCAAGTTTTTCACTTTTGAGCCTAATATTATATTTAAACGACGTATGTACAATATGAAAATTAATGGCGATAAAATGCCGCCTTGACAAACTCCTTTTGTTGAAAGTCTAGGACCATATAGATGCCTATTATATTTAACAAAGACTTCACGGCTACTTAAAAAAATTTTAATCCAGTGTATAATCTTTCCAGGTATTCCTGTTAACAACAATTCCTGACAAAGTATATCAATATTCACACTATTAAAGGCCCCTGTGATGTCGAAGAAAACAGCAAGGAGATGATTATGTGCATCTAAAGCATTATGGATATCAAGTTGTAACTGACAGATACTCTCCCTAGCTGAACGATTTCTACGGAAACCAAATTGGTTTGAAGGTAAAATTTTATTTTGTTCTATATAGAACTCCAAACGCTGCTTTAACAATTGTTCAAATATTTTTCCAACACATGAAGTAAGCGCTATAGGGCGATAGGAATCAGGACACAATTTTGGTTTGTTAGGTTTTAAAATTGGTACCAGACAATCTACTTTCCAATCGTGGGGTATATTATTGTTTTCCCAGAGTAAGTTCAGTATTTTTAGGAAGATTTCCATACTCTTACTGCTGAAATTTTTAAAAAAAGAATATGGTATACCATCAAGACCAAAGGCAGTATCTCTTCTAGATGTGACAGCAGATATTAATTCATTGATAGAAAATGGACTAAGGAAGTAACTATTACTGGAGTTTATATTGCCAGTGCTACTATATGATGTGTTGAGACCATTTGATACAAAATCTGGGGTATACATCTGTAGAAAATCTAAAATCCAGGAATCATCTGCATTATTGCTAGAAACATATGTTTTATTAAATTTACGCATAAATTTCCATATAATGGACATAGGAGTACAACGATTAAAAGTTTCGCAGAGAGATTTCCAACTGTTCTGTCTTTCTATTTTTATAATAAGTTTTTTGAGAGCTCGAAGTCTTTTAAATTCCAAGTAGTTGGTTTCTGTTGGGTTGTACTTAAACTTAAGATATGCTTCTTTGAATTTTAGAACAGCTTCTGAGCACTTTTGGTTCCACCATGGAAGGTGAGGTTTTTTACCGAGATTCCTATGACAGGATTGATTAATGTTGTTAGAACAACTACTATTTAAATTCGAAGCGGATTTTGCTGCTGATTGTAATATTTTACAAAATAGCAAATATGCGTCCTGAGGACTCCAAAGATTCAATTCAAAATCATTCAATAATGCATCTACACAGCTACTAAACACTTTCCAATCTACCTGTTTATAATTTGGGTAGATGGGCAAGTGTTTGCCATGACAGTAGTTTCCATCTGAATTTACATTATTATTACTAAGCAATACTTTAATGATTACAGGAAGGTGGTAACTAGTACCAAGAGGAGTATCAAGAACGGACCATTCACAATGAAGAGCCAGTGATGGGGAAACCAACGACAAATCAAGTGCGTTTGGACGCCACGTTAATGAACCAACTGTTGTTGCTTGACCATCATTAAGCAAGACTAAATTGTTGTCATCGATGACTTCCAACACCTCCCTTCCACGGGGAGAGTCAGAACCGCAACCCCAAGAGGTGTGATGGGCATTGAAATCCCCTGCGAATATGAAAGGACTAGGAATCGATTTTACCAATGTATCAAATTTAGCTTTATTAAAAGCTGGGTTACAATTAGTAGGACTATAAAAACTGACAATACATAAATCCTGTTTATTTACTGTGATTTTGACACAGATATTTTGTATCGAATCATCAAAGTATGTGTTGATATTTGAATATGTGATGCTTTTATGAATGATTATGGCCACTCCATTATGGCTATTTCCACAATCATTACGTTCAATGTTGTAATTTTTAATTTTAAAATGTTGGTTAGCTTTAAACCATGTTTCTGAAATGATCGCAATATGTATATTATTTGTGTATAGGTAGTTAATAAATATATGCTTGTTACTATTTAGACTTTGTGCGTTCCACTGTATAATATTTAACTGATCCATTATGAGGAAGTAGGAGGTAATTTATTACTGAGGGTTTTTTTAAGAGTCTCTCGAATAGACCCTGAGTTTATAGGTACATCTTTGTTACTGATAATTTTGGTTATTGTTTCAATTAGAATGTTAATAAATGTTTCTGATTTCATAAGGTTGTTTACTTGAACATCAAGTGTTCGTGCTGCTAGTGCTGGGAATGACTTTGAATCAAACAAATCTGAGAAGGTAGCATTTCGGGACTTAATCTTGTTTTCTTCGACTTTTTGTTTTTTCATGGGACATGCTGATGAAATGGCTATGTGATTACCTTTGCAATTGACACACTTAGCATTTTTGGAGTCAACTTGACATGTTTTGAAATTGTGGTTTTCTGAGCAGACTGAGCATACCTCGGTGTTCCTACAGAATTTGGCTATGTGGCCGTAAGACATACATTTCAGACACTGTTTTACGGGAGGTATGTACATTTTCACCTCATGACGCCATGAGTCAAGATAAACGTACTCGGGAAGGTTGGTAGACGCAAATGTAACTGCGACTGCCTGCGTGGGTACGAAGGACGCGCCAGCAGCGCCACCGTCAACTCTAACTCTGCGCATAAAGCGCCTGACCTGTATAACATTCTTAGAGCTTCCGATTAGTGAGAATATCTGCTTATTAGACATGTCGGTCGGCACCGAGGTGAGTACACCCGTCACTTCGGTGTCTCCAGCCGGTATATTTGCCTTCAGGGACAGTTGCTCCAGTAACTTTTTATTTTGCAGAAACATGTTGGCGTTGTTAGGTAAATCGAAGGTTATACCTACTTTGTACTTGTTTATAGACTTGAGGTGCATGACGCCTGAAACACCATGCTCCCGCAAACCCTTGGACAGTGCCATACGATCCTTGTCGCTGAAAGTAATGTTTTCTTCCACGTGCGAAAGAAACACAATAAACTCGGTCTTTTTCGAGTCTTCAGGGTACTTACGCGAGTATCCACGTACCTTAAAGATGTCATACTTATCCTTGTTTTTAGCTTTTGGTGTTTCTACAGCGATCGACTTCAGAGAGTCCGAGTCGGAATCGCAAGACTCGAAGGATGAGACCTGCCGCTGCTGCTGCTCATCAGGTGGAGAGTCATCTCCTTTTCTTTTACGTTTTTTGCCCATCCTTGGGCCCTCTCTAAGGTTGTGCTCTATTTACAAATATATACAAGACTATATACACGAAAAATATACAAATTTACAATAATTTTGGGTTTTTTAAAAATATTTGTTTAAAAGCGCGCCTTTTCACTTTTCAGGTTCCCGCCGAAAAAACTTGATTTTTTGATTTTGAATTGTGAAGAACACAGAGTACTTTTGTAATTTACTTTTTAGTTTAGTCAATTGTTTTTTTCTCTAATCTGTGCTTTTTAGCTTAGCGTATAGTAGCCTGTGCTTTTATATCACAGAGTAACTTTGTTTTTTTCTCCAATCTGTGTTTTATATTTAGAACTTTTTTTTCTTATATTTTGGCTCCACACATAGTGTATTTAGCCAATGTCAAGTAATGTAATTTTTTATCGTTTTATTGAATATTTCACGTAAAGTCAAGTCACAGTCTGGGTAGTCCATTTGTTTTTTTCTCTAATCTGTGGGGTAGTCATCGTCCAGTCTAAGCACAGATTAGAGAAAAAACAATTGACTGTACCCAAAGAGTATACAACGCTCTACTCTGTGAGTCTAAGTCATGCCCTAGTAAAGTGGTGGCAACACTGACCTCTATAATACAAGTACGCTGGACTTCATACTCTCGGATGTTATGAGAAGCCATTTGATTTTCGCCATTTTGGCGCTGATAGCAGTGTGAGGGTCCATGGAACTAATATTAGGGATGAGACATAACTTTCGATGAAAATACGATATCGATATCACTACAGATTCAAGCAGTTATTTAATTCCATGTGCATATACGGGTACTGAGACAAAAAAAACATACTATACATACGCAGTAAAATAAACAAGCGTTTTTTAAATATATTTGCGTTTAAGAAATCTACTTAATTATTGTTAACTAGCTGCACTCCGCGTTAATCCAGCATAATATGTGTCTATGTGCCTATGTGTCTAGGGTTTTAGGTATTCTCAATTTCCGAATTCCATCATAATCAGTCCAGCCGTTTAAGCGTGAAGAAATACGTGATGTGCACACAACTTCTTTAAAATATTAGATTGATAGTGCGATTTCATAAAGCCAGTTTTCCTTGTTCCTGTTGATTCAGTACTAGTAGGGGTAGGGTACTGGGTAATAAAATAAAAAACGCAGATAATAACATAACATTTATATTTTACACTAGCTTCTGCCCGCGGCTTCGCCCGTGTGGCCAATAGGAAATGAATGGCATATTTTTCTGCAGAAACAAACATTATAAATGCTCTCACTCTCTCTCGATATATTATACAAACTGACAATATCCCAAATAATGCAATAATATGAAATTTTCCGTAAAATACCTCTGGGATGAGAGTAGTATGGTTTTTACAGAACTCAAAGCGTGTGTGAATAGATCTAGTTATGGAGGTCCCACAGGTCACTTTCGCTACACAGTTACCGCTTGCAACCCAGCGAACAAAGCAACCTCGAAAAAAAATCGTTAATTTCTACCACAGGTCACCTTTGCTACACAGTTGCGGGCCGCTTGCGACCCAGCGAACACAGGGACCTCGAAATAAAAACGCCAACTTCTACCACATGTCAACTTCACTACACAGTCGCGGGCCGCTTGCGGCCCAATGAACACAGCAATCCTTTTTCATATTTTCCACCCATAATAGCTGCTTAGTAAGAGTGTCAGTGGGAAACCTAAAAGCACAAAGTAAAACTTAATAAAATATACAAAACAACATTATTAGTACTAGCGAGTTAAATATTTAGTTTATATTAATGAAAAAAAAATCTGGAGCCAGATATTCATCGTAGATTATTCTGTACCTACGTACATTATTGAGCATTGCCGAAATTCTGCTAGTTACTCACTATCGAAGAACATTATCGACACATTATCGATATGAAACATTCACAACCTATGTACCTATTCCAATAGTATGAATTCATTGAATAACTAAATCCTACTTTCATTTAATTGTGATAAAACTAAATAAACTAAGTATAAAATAGTATTAAAAACCTTCAGACATACAATAAACATAATAATGTAGCATTTTTTTATCGTGAGGTTCACTTACTTGTCGAAGGTTATTCCGCTGCCTTTTCGGTAGCGATTTGTACAAAATACGCATAACTTCATCACATACATGTACCGTAATCAAACACCAAACACAAAAAGTAGCCTTTATCATCTTATTTTACGATTTTTCATCAGAGACGCAGCAAACTTACCAACATCCACTATGAAAAATGTCAATTTTAGTACCCGAGACCCTCAAGTGGGGCGCTTTGAATCGGCACAAAAAAGAACTGTCATTTCCTAGAGAATATTTAGTCCAGCGTACTTGTATTATAGAGGTCAGTGGGTGGCAACTTTACTATTATAAAAGCTTCTATAGAATTTTGGGAGCAATACAAAGTCCTTCAGTCGCAAATTATGCCGGGTCTACACGTTTGCCAAACCGCGGCAAGCTCCCACAAATTCAAATGTGCGGATGGGCGTTTGCCTTGGCTTGCAATGGTTTGCCAAGCGTTTGCCGCCGATCCGAGTTGAGTCGGTTTTTGTGCCCAAATCAAAGAAAGTTTGCGGCAAACGCTTGCAACCCATCCACACGTTTGTTATAATTATTTACAGATTAAGTTACTCTTTATTTATGGCCCGTATGTATTATATTAGAACGACGCTCAGTAGGTAAGTTCGACGAAGACGTAAGTATTGGTACCTAGTAGAGAATTTAGTGTAGTAGGTAAATTATATTAGATATCGGGTAAATTAAAAAAACCCAGGAAAAGCAGCATATACCATTTATTTCTTTAATATTTCTTCTTGAAGTATTCTATTGGTTTCAAGAACTGTTTGAGGAAATGTTGGATCTAACAAACAAAACTTGATAAAATTCCCGTAGTCAAGCGGCATCGAAATTGGGGTTGTAATTTCTGCAACATAATGGTGATTTTTTAAAAATATTCTCTATTCAAAATTATTGTAATCTGCATAGAATTCCCACTATTCAAAGGTAATCTGCTTACGCAGCCGTTCATCCTATAGTTTAGGATAGGACAGGTACCTATCTTCCTTTGCTATTTATGTTTCGTGTCCGGTCGATGGCTGCAGAAATAATTACCTACCTAAGGTTAGAACAAAAATTATTTATTTAATAAGTGCTGCTAGTCAAGATGATATATTTTACGACGACATGAATTAGTAAACTGGTTAAGTTTTTAAGTCAACATGTTGACTTAATCTTCTTGGTTTAGTTCTTGTTAAGTCGTACGGTTGTTCGGGTTCTGTACCTAAAAAAATAAAAGGGTAAAAACAGGCCCCTGTTGCTAAGCCTCCTGTGCCTGTCTCTGTTGTTCTATCCGACCTGTTTATAGGTACTGCGCAGCCATCAACCCTTCATCCAACCAAATTTAGCGAGCGGCAAAGTTATGTTAACATCCCTGCACCATTGCACCAACACCTATCTTACCTTGACAATCCATAGCGTGCTTTAACACTTCATCGATATTTCGATATTTCATTAGTACAGTGTTTTTCGATTGCAAACTGTTATGGTCCATCACAGGAAAATGCTCGCCCAGCTTAAACAAGCTCTGCGCTACGTCAGCCTTTATTTGAAACTTCAGTTTTCGTATCTGCAAAATGAAGATCAGTCACGTTTTTGTAAATATGCAGATTTTTTTGTGTTAAAAAATAATTTAAATCGGATCAAAAATGACGATCATACTTAATAGTTAGTGTCTACTGTCTGTGTTTAATACTTCTTCACATTCACCGGCGCGCCCATGCCCGCGCATGCCGTCCGCCCGCCACCCCGTTATGACATTTGAATGTGCATGAGTATATGTCATCTATATAAGTACTTAGTTGGCCTATATATTTCATCATAGAAATTAGAAGTTTTTTCGCAGCAGTTAGGTGCATAATAATCATGAAATAGGAAAAATGCTTACTTCTTGTCCGGTGACGCTAACTATCAGAATTAAAATATCGTCCTTATAAATTCCCTTAATTTTACTGTTCATATTAAAGGTCTCCAAAATCTTTGTGTTCGATGTTATCATAAGTTGATTGTAGTAAATGTTAAGAGCAAGCCGTGTACCAATCGTTGAATCATATTTACACCAATTGTTAGTGCGCCATAACATTAATTTATCAATATGCGTACTCCATTGATCTAAAAGTAAAGTTATGTATGATAATGTTGATACATTAAAGTACAACCACCTCAAACACGTAAAAGGTTGGTTTAACTTAGGTACTTGTTCTAAAGTTTAAGTTCTATAATAACTAACATGTAGGTAATGTAAAATTGAAAAAACTTACTATTCATTTTCAAATCCCTTTTATCAAAAGCTAAGTAAATTATAACTGTTCACCGTTATCGTGGAGATGGGTGAGTGTCTGGGTGTGGGTTAGCTTTGGTTTGGCGCACAACGCACGTGCACTTGACTGAAAATTTTAAATTCCCGCCTGTTTTCTTGCTGACGTACTTTTATTTTATTTGAATAACGAACGCACCCATAAACTATGGTCACTCCACAGATTAGAGAAAAAACAATTAGGCCCCCCCATACACGTTAAATTTTATTGATCAAACTTTGTAATTAATCAATTTTATTGATCGTGTAGGGTTAGTATTGGTCAATGTTTTTCGGTTTACAGTATGGGGAAAACATTGACGGAAGTCGTAAACGTGTAGGCCGGCTTAGGCTGATATTCAATCACAGATTACTTATTATTTTATTTGGATTTGATTCGATGATCGGACGGCGGACGGCACAGATTAGAGAAAAAAACAAATGACGTGGCGGACGGCACATGTATTTCGCACAGAGTAACGTGAAATCGGAGTTTTGGCGGGAACGTGAAAAAGTTCACGTCGTTGCATTGTATTATTTCACAAAACTTATGCTTTTTCTAGTGTTAATGTTTAAAATTAGTGGCATTTTACGCATTAAGTGCTGAATTACGAGCATGAGTGTGGGCAAGTGATATAATGTAGTGAAACGTGGTTTTTCGTGTTGCTTCCAAAATTCCATAGAAGCTTCTAGTAAAGTTGCCACTACTTTACTAGGGCATGACTTAGACTGGATTATGACTACCTGACTTAGACTGGACTATGACTACCCTGACTGACTGTGACTAAGACTTGACTTTACATGAAATATTTCATAATACGATGAAAAACTACAATACTTGACACTGGCTAAATACACTATGTGTGGAGCCAAACTATAAGAAAAAAAAAAAAGTGAAATCAATTCACAGATTAGAGAAAAAAACAAATGACTCTGTGAATCAATTGTTTTTTTCTCTAATCTGTGGTATTTCGTCTCTCTCTTTTGTTTTGCTGTCAAAAATCTCCGACTCAGATATACGTATTAAATTACATACTCTTTGTTCAGATATTTCAAAAATTCGGGTTTTTCACGATTCAATTTAGTTTACTTTTCAGCATTTTCACTATTGATTTAATGGTTTTATGAAGGTGACTAATGAAACAATAACAAACCACGATGGCTGCTGGGACGTATTACTTTGTTATTGTTGGTCATTCGGACAACCCAATATTTGAAATGGATTTCATACCAGCTACCAAAGAAGTGAAGGTCTGCCGTTGTATTCTTCTAATAACATACTAAAAGCGAATTCCTTACATGGCTTTCATTATCTAACGGTAATATATATATTTCGGACATTTTAACATTATTTTAATTATTGACTTCAGAAAGAAGATACAAGGCATCTAAACCAGTTCATAGCTCACGCGGCGTTAGATTTAGTAGACGAGCACATGTGGAAAGTCACCAACACTTACCTCAAATCTGTGGACAAGTTTAACCAGTGGTTTGTTTCTGCTTTTGTCACCGCTAGTCAAGTAAGTTCTCTTTATTTAACACATTACAAAATGAATGGGAATAGATGTGGAATGGGTGGCAGTTTAGTGGGCAACTTGTAGATTTTTTTAAATGTAAACATATGATGTGACAAGCCAGTTGCTCACCTGCCCGGTTAGCATGGATGGTAGACAAAATTGTCTTTCCCTGTGTTTCATGTCACTTTGTTCATACTTGGTTATGTTAAGAAAATTGTGTCTACCATCCATGCTAACTGGGCTGGTGTTAAGCATCACAGCTGCCCAATCAGATTAATGGGTCAACACATTGTTACAGTCAAAACTATTTTCAGCTGAAAAAAACTTAGACAAATAATCTTTATTTATATGCCTTCAGCATAATTTTCTTCTCATAGTTACAAGCGGGTGCTTGCCACATTGATAATATTTTTTAGTATTACTTAAGCCTGGTTTTCACAGGCCCAGTAGCTGGGCGGATAGTGAAGGACAGTTACTGTCTGGCAGCTATGGGTCCATGAAAACAAAGTTTAGCCAGTACTGACCGGTCAGTTGCTCTCAGACAGCTACTTCAAAATACTGTATAAACAGCAGAATGTACCGTTGCTTACTACTGGGTGGTCGGAAACTGGGCCTGTAAAAACCAGGCTTTATTTGGGTCTTCCCGGACCACTCCCCTGAAGCTTATTCTGAAAGGGTTGGTATGTAGTTAATATTTTATTAATTTACTTTCAGATGAGGTTCATAATGGTGCATGATGCTCGCAACGAGGATGGCATAAAGAACTTCTTCACAGACGTGTATGAAGGGTACATAAAGCTGATGTTAAACCCTTTCTACAAAGAAAACACTGTTATTACTTTACCTGCTTTTGAAAAGAAGGTCCAATTCCTTGGCAAAAAATATCTCACATAATATTTTTTAATAACAAGTTAAGGTTGTTGTAAATATATTAATTAAACAATTATTATCTAAGTATTTACTAGAAGACTACTACTAAGAATGTATAGTGATAGCACATGAAATACACATGTTTTGCTATTTTATTTATATTACTGTATTAAACCATTAAATCAATTTTCAGTTTTTTATGATCCAAGATTTTATATTTTGAAATGGATATAGATAGACTTTAATCCCTTTACTGAACTTCAAACATTGCATAGCAAACAATGGATGTGATTTATCTCTAGCATAATTTGAAATGGACTAAGATGACCTAAACATTGCTTATTTAACAGGGGTAAGAAGCTAGTTTTATTAAATGTAGATGTAATGTAACTACTAAAGAATGTAAATAATATTCACTATTCAATAACATTTTTATTATATTAAGATAATACCTAATTCAAATATAAGCAAATAGGCGGCTTTAGGCTTTTTAACAGTAAACAAATCTGAAATTTAACAGTATGTAAGAAACCTTGGGTTTTAAAATAAACAGCTGCACACTTAGGGTGGCTGTTTTGATTCGCAGTTAAGGTAACCAATAGTTAAAAATGGTAACAAATTCTAATCAACGGTCAAAATTTGTTATAGTTTTTAACCATTGGTTACCTTAACTAACGGATCAAAAACTCACCCTTAGTCTTAGCCCCTCAGAGCAGTGGTTGTTCTTGTCATTTTAGCAGTTTCCAAATCCTATATAACCCAGAAAGATAGAACTTTCTTCAATAAGGTATCATCAGAATTCTCAAACTTAGCAGCCCAAGTCATGTTCATTGTGTTTTTAATACTTGAAATCACTGGGATATTGTCCATACATACATAGTTAAATATAAATTAAAATAATGCAGGTAGTCCAAGGTCATCATTAGGTACTTCTGGTAGACTATCATTTGAAAAATCATCTGTAACAAATTTTAATTAATTAAATTTTTTCAACATCCTATCCCAGGAAAACATACTATCAAGTAAACTAAGACATGCAGATAAGAAATACGTTTTTTTTGTAGTACATACATACATACATTTTATAGCAGTATCACCTGCTCAGCATTATCTCCAGATTTCAATTAAAAAAAAACAGGTTCAAATCCCAGTTGTTTCAAATTTTTCCTTTACAAATTATATGCTGTACATACATTTACATTTTATTTTAAGAAGCTTCTAGTGTTATTTTGGTTTTTATATTTTGTTTATATAACAACAGGGACATAATATATTATGTTCAGTAGAAGTTTACTTTTTATTTTTCCTTTTCTCCACTCTGGTGGGACAGAGCTGGTGGGGAGAAAAGGAATGACCCTGCACAAGGGTCAGGGGTTATATTCCCAATTGCCCCCACATGGTTCGCCTCCGGGTGGCAACTGGGAATAAAAATTATCAGTTGCCACCCGGTGGAGACTGGGAATCTATTGCCCCCACTTCATTCGCCGTACATTGCTGCGTAGATCGCCGACCCCTTCCTTACTGTCCAAATGTAATCAATACATTGTTCTTGGGGAGAGAGGGGGCAAGTGCGGGGGGAGGCAGGGTAAGTAGGGGGCGGACTAAGTGAGGGGGGACGTGGCAGCAAGTGCAGGGGGAGGCGGAGCGAGTGCGCGGGGGGCGGACTAATTGGGGGGGGAGCGGGGAAAGTGAGGGGCGAGGTGGGGACAAGTGTACGGGGAGGGGGGCAAGTGCGGGGACACAGTCACTTAGTCCGCCCCCCCACACTTGGCTCGCCTCCCCTCGCACTTGCCCCCACCCCTCCCGTCACTTAATCCGCCCCCTGCACCTCCCCGCCTCCCCCCGCACTTGACCCTCTCTCCCACACTTGCCCCCACCACTCTCCTCACAAAATCCGCTCCCCTGCACCTCTCCGCCTCCCCCCGCTCTTTCCTCCCTCCCCCCACCACAATTGCCCCCACTTCCCCCCTCACTTAGTCCGCCTCCCACCGCACTTGCCCCGCTCCCCTACACTTACCCCCTCCCTCATGTATTGATTACATTTGGACAGTAATGAAGGGGTTGGCGATCTACGCAGCAATTTACGGCGAATGAAGTGGGGGCAATAGCTTCCCAGTCTCCACCGGGTGGCAACTGGGAATATACCCGCACAAGATATGCACCGCGCGTGAACGGCGCAACAGCCGCGCGCGTACGGCCCGCACGCTGCAGTCGTAGCACTCATTCAATCAGTCGGTCAGCACTGAGCAATTAATAAACAGGGTTGAAAATAGCAGCCAACTGACGTGCATGCACGCAATCTACATACGCAGCGTGCGTACAGCATGCGAGCGTTGTATATGTTGCACGCGAGAAGCGCACAAAGAGTTGCACTAGTAGCACGCGTGCAGCACGCGAGGGGCACGCACGCATCGCTATCGCTCATTCGCCAGATCTGTACATACACTCAGATATTTAATTTTAATCATAAAGATATTCTTATTTACCTGTGAAGAACTCATCCTGGTAGGAACAGTCAAGCTCAACACTATAACGGTGAAGCTCGGGAGGTGGTGTTGATGGAGGCGACTCGTGTTGTGATATCTTCGGGAAGTAGTCAAACAACTCGCAGTGGTAATCTGTGCATACACAATGTGTAAATCAGATTAAAAGAAAATAAACACTTTGTGAAAAATTGAAAATTAATAAAATTTAATGTTTTTTTAATCATAGGTAGGAAACAATCATGATGATGATGTCCTCCTTGTCAGCTTTCAACAATGGCAACCCTTTCATCTACTTTCTATCATAAGCCCTAATATGGCTTGCCATACCTTTGGTTTCAAATGTGTAATCACATGCACTGCAGTAGAGTTGACCAGCAAACAATCATACAACCCTACTGTTGGGACAAGGTGACCATAGCCTATCAACATCTGTCATAACACTAGACATGCCACTAATGCGTAAATTTTGTTTTGACCTACCTTTTAAATTGCTACATGTTGTATAGGGAAAGACCACTGGTGGAAGCTCATTCAACATCTTATAGATGTGGAATGAGACAAAACCACTTCTTATGTTTATTTTTAATCTGTACATTTTACACCTTTCTAAAATTTATACAGAATAATAGTAGTTATTTAGAACAGATTTTCATTATAATTATTTAAAAGGTAGGTAGGTTAGGTACCCTGTGTTGTATTTTAATCTCATGTTTTTTTTATATACAAGTATGTCAGTTACTGACCTTTTTTAAGAGCAGGCTTTGTGAATTCAATATCTTCTATGTTGAAACCCTTATCTTTTTCATCTGTGTAAATCTGTTGTCCCACATTCATAACCCGAGGAGAAAACACTTTCCGGATTGGAGTGCTCTGCAGGGCTTTGCCAGTGTTGGACAGAAAAGACTTTTTAAGTTCTCCGAGCTTCTTCATAGGCTCATTTGGCTTTATAGGCCCTGTGGAGATGACTGTTTTACCCATGTTTTCTGTGGATTTACGATTAAAGTTTGCGTTACTAATAAAAAGGCCATAGTTTTACACATTGAAGTCCAGCGTACCTAATATATAATAAATAGGTCAGTCAGTGGTTTGTGGCTTTTGTTGTATCAACTTTTTTATTATACGCAAAACTGAAATTACAAGCAGTTGACTAGTTCGAATATGAAGAAGCGGTATAATTCCGATAAATGGTGATAAACTTACAATAGATAAGTAGTAGGTAATAGGTAAATAGGAAAAAAGATTGGATAGCTGGATACTTACCATTGTTGGACAACGGTTGGCGCGTAACATTTTTCACGGCTTGTCGGGTGTGATGGTCACCGAATATATCGAACAATGATTCTGCCATGTCGCTGTAATTACAATATTCAGACAAAACAAGAAAAGTGCACCACAAATTATTATTCAACGAAGAAAATGAGGTGCAGTAAATAACAGAATGCACGTGGAATGCACTCAAAAAAGGCAGTCGCAGGCGTAAGTTGTTTTCATTCGCAAAGTGCCGTTATTTTTTCAAAAATAAGGGGTTGACACCACAGAACACTATACTCCTAGCGGAGTATAGTGTTCTGGTTGACACTGACGTGATCCGAACGCAGGTCACGTAGCGTTACATACTCTTTGGCAAAGATAACGCTCTTTGGATTCCACAGGGATTCCACCACAGAATTCCCACGTTGGATTCCCTATATAGGGATGTTCCGATACCACCAAAGTATCGATACCTACTCATATGAGTAGTAATCAAGTCATGATTCGATATTACTCATACGAATCCCCTAAAAGTATCGACACAACTCATATCGATACATTTTTTATTATTTATAAAAACCGAAAATAATAAACAATTTTTACCATATTGAGCAAAATTTTTTTGTTTCTTTGACTGAACTACATTTCCAAGTGTTTTGGCGCGAAGAATCAGACATTCGAAAGCTAAGGATGCGTTTAGGATATTTTATTTGACAATATTCGATACAAGTTTAGTACTTTCATTCTGATACCGAGTAGGTATCGCGAGAATTTTTCGTTTTTATTATACTAAATTATTTTAATTAAGTGTAACAGCTACCTTAACTTTACTGAGTGTGTGTGTTTGTGGGTATTAACTGTATTCAACACTTTGAATTAAATTTGCATTTGGTTTAAACCTGATTAAATTAAAAATGGGGTTGTTTTAGCCTTAAGTATATTTTAAAAATTCACCTTTTTAGGCTACTTGGGGTTGTTTTAGCCTTAAGTATATTTTAAAAATTCACCTTTTTAGGCTACTTGACTTAAAGTTATGCCATACTATGCTTCTTTAAAGAAAAAATATATTATGGCGAATCCTTATGAAGCAGCCACGATTCTGCAGCGCGTCGGGCATGTTCGCGGATTCTCGGGTTCCCGACTTCTTTGCCATTGTTAGATCCCGTATCGCATCCTTTTGGAATAGAATACGAGGATCTGACAATGGGATTTTGCGGTGCCTGTCTGAGGACTTGTACTGTCCGATCTATAGGTTTTGGCATGCAGTACACCAGAGCGCCAACAAAAAATGACTAAATCTTTTGTTACGTACAACAATTTTTTAGTGTAATTTCATTTTTTTTTTTTTTTTTTTTTTTTTTTTTTTTTTTTATGTGATTGAATGACGTGACGAGCTAGTCGTTCACCTGATGTTAAGTGACACGGCCGCCCATAACAGTTGCAGTGTCACCCGGAACTTTAAAACAATAGTTTCGCGCGACACTGCACTGCGCACGTCATCCTGAGACATCACCCAGTCTAATAATCAGATCATTTTAGGTTAGGTTAGGTTTTTCTTTTCTTTTGCTGTATTTTTGTGTTTTATGGGTTTTTTATGCCTGCAATAAAGCAATTTATTATTATTATAATTCACTCATTTATTCATTTTTCTTAGGTTTAGATTTTTTTTACAATATTGTTATTTAATACATTACAAAAATACTATCAAAAAATCCTAAACCTAGAGTGCCGCTGGCAGCGGGGCAGGGCCCAAGCTATGGGTGGTCAGGCCTGCAGAGTGAGGAACCTCCTGACAATACGTGCCGTGTCAAGGAGTACTGCCTTCTGAATCTGACCCTTGACCCAACCGTCTAGCGAGAGCCTCTCGAGGTGTTGGTCGAGGCTCTTCGCTATAAGGCCGTTCGCCGAAACGACTATCGGGACAATGCTTGTCGAGTCAACATTCCACATGGCGGTTACCTTGTGAGCCAAGTCAAGGTACTTGCTGAGTTTGTCCTTCTCAGCCTTCACGAGGTTCTCGTCATGTGGGATGGTGATGTCAATGAGCACTGCCCGGCGTTGGGATCGGTCTATGAGCACGATATCAGGTTTATTGGCTACAATAGTCCTGTCCGTGATGATACAGCGATCCCAATAGAGCAATGCACGGCCATTTTCAAGAACCGGCCCCGGTGTATACTTGTAGTATGGCACCTCAGACTCCACAAGGCCGTATTGAAGGGCAAGTTGCTGATGGATGATCCTGGCCACTAGGTTGTGTCTGTGCAAGTACTCTCCGTTAGCAAGATGAGAACAACCGGAAATGATATGTCGGAGAGATTCTCCGGGACGGCGGCATGCCCGACAGATGTCGACCGTACCGTCCTTCATGATATATTTCCATATAGACATGATTATTGTTATTATTATCATTAAAGCTTCTTGGCATTGAATTTTTGGCGAGTCTATGCTGTTTTGACTTAGCAGCATTGATTCGATACGATACTAGTACTTTCTTTCCAATACCAAGTAAGTATCGAAAGAATGATTCGATTCTAAAAAGTACTTGGTATCGAAAGAAAAGTATCGAGTACTTACTCGTATTTACTAGTATCGGACCCTATATAACAAAGTACGTACTCTGTGATCGGAACATCCCTACGAAGAAGAAGAAGAAGAACAAAGAGTGTGTAATTGTAAACGCTAGAACTATTTAAAAATGCTGAAAATGTGTTGAAAACTTAAATTACCCCCAAGACCTTTTGCTTTTGCCTACCCGTGACTTAAAATCTAGATGGCTGAATAGATGGTTGATAACTAGTAGACGGACAGGTTCAAATTATGCTAAGTATCAACCCAAAATTCAAATTAAACCGTGGTTCTTTAAATTTAAATACAATAGAAGAGTATGTTCCACAATATCTAGGTTAAGATTTGGCCATTGCTGTTCTGGCGTACATTTAAAAAAACTGCGAATAAGAGACTCATCTATCTGCGAATGTGGTATGGACGAAGCTGACTTAAACCACATTTTCTTCGCTTGCCCTAAATTTGACCATAATTCATTATTCAACTCATTAATCCATTATAAATTTCCATTCCCAGTTCACATAGATAATATTTTGTGTAAAATAGACCCTACTTCAATAGATATATTATCATCTTTCATTACTGAAAATAACATTAAATTGTAATCAATATATCTTATAATGTAATTATATTCAATGCTCCTATGTAAGTCCTGTTGTAATATTCCATTATTGTAAATAAATAAACATATTCTTCATATTGTAATTATGTAGCGTAGTTTGTAGTTATAGGATATTTTTTTTTCTTTTGTTTCAGGTACCAGGTATTTATCATTTCTCTTTTGACATGACGCTGGCAAAAATGTGAAAAACAATTGCCATTAAAAAAAAAAAAAAAAAAAAACTTTGAAAATAATGTTATTGTTTTTCATATTCATACATACCTAAACCAAATTTCTAAGTATAACAGAATACTATGGTGTACCAACACGCCGTACATGTCCTGATGAAAACACTAGTGCAATTGACCTCTCCATAGTTAGCCCTAATTTGGCTTCTGCGCTTTCTTGGTGCACCCTATCATCTACTTTCGGCAGTGATCACTACCCAATCCTGATAACATTTCCTGGTGCTAAATTAAAAAAACAACATCCTAAACCCAGAATGAAGTATAGACTCATAAATGATAATTGGCCTAAATACACTCAATATGTTGAAAATCATATTTCAAACTTACCTGATCTCTCATGTGGTGTAGAACAATGCTCAACATCTTTAACTGATTTAATGTTACAAGCAGCTGATTTCTCATTTCCTTTGAAAAATGTTTCTAATGGTAAATTACCTTCCCCACCTTGGTGGGACAGTGATTGCACAAATGCAATTAAAAAAAGGAAAGAAGCCGAGATAGAATATAATACAAACATGACTAATGAAAATTTTCAGAATTTATTAAGTGTAATAGCCGATACAAAAACGTTTTTAAAAGAGAAAAGGTTCTTGAATTGGCAACGATTCTGCAACACTATTTCTCCTGGTACACCATCCTCAGTAATGTGGGCAAACATTAAACGTTTTCGGTTAGGTATTTCCAACTCCTCTTTCACTACTCTCCCTCCTTCCATGTCAAATGAATTCTTGAATATCTTAGCTCCTCCTTCAGTACCGGAACAAGAGTTAGTTATCCCTCAACAGTTTCCAACAAATGATAATGTTTATCTTCTAAATTCACCTTTTACTGTTAGTGAAGTCAAAGGCGTTCTCTCTGGCGTTCGAGATTCTGCTCCTGGCCAAGATGGTATTCCTTACTCCTTTTTCTCCAATCTTGAAGAAAATAGTTTAAATTATTATTTGCAGGTTATAAATTCTATTATTATGACAGGTGACATTCCACCCTCTTGGAAGTCTCAAACAGTGTTGCCTGTATTGAAACCAAATAAAAATCCTTCAGACGTTTCCTCCTATCGTCCCATAGCATTGTCTCCAGTTATTACAAAAATTGCTGAACATTTAGTGAAAAATAGATTAGAATGGTTTATTGAAAACAAAAACTTACTCTCTAGTTCGCAATATGGTTCCCGTAAAGGGAAAAGTACTTTGGATAGTATTGGCATCTTTACTTCCGACGTTCGATTAGCATTCTCTCAAAAGGAGTCCGTTGTAGCTGTATTCTTAGATATTAAGTCAGCCTATGATAACGTGTGTTTACCGATTTTGAAAAGCAAATTACAGTTTTTACAAGTCCCACAAAACCTCACAAACTTTATTATTAATTTATTGTCAGGGCGCTCGATACAAATAAATACATCTAGTAGGAATATTTGGAAGGGACTCCCTCAGGGTTCGGTGCTTAGCCCAATCTTATACAATATCTACACCTATGATTTAGAGAGTTCTTTGAATGGAAGATGTAACATCTTGCAGTATGCTGATGATGTGGTATTATACAAATCGCATCATTGTATTAATAGCATCTGTTCATCAATGACGAACAGTTTAAATGATTTAAAACTCTGGTTAGACAACAATGGATTGGAACTGTCTGTTTCTAAGAGTTGCGCAATATTATTCAGTAGACAACGCATGCCTCCGCCTATAACTCTACAGTATAATGGAATACCCATCCCAGTTAAGTCACAAACAAAATTTTTAGGCCTTATTCTTGATTCGAAATTATCCGGACAGCCTCATTGTGACTATATTGCAGATAAGTGCGAACGGTCACTTAATGTTCTCAGATGTCTAACAGGAGTGTGGTGGGGTGCCCATCCATTCTCTTTAAAATTGGTTTATAATGCCATAATAAGAAGTGTTCTTGATTATGGAACCTTTTTGTTGGAGCCTTGTAATTTAGCTGGATTGAAGAGACTTGATGCCGTCCAGTCGAAAGCTCTTAGAATCATAACTGGTGCCATGAAATCTAGCCCCATAAATGCTTTACAAGTTGAATGTGTTGAATCTCCTTTACAGTTACGACGACAATTTCTTGCAGATAGATTCTTTTGCCGCATTTTACAATTTTATGATCACCCGCTTATATTTAAACTCCAGCAACTTTTACACCAAATCAATACTTCCCAATACTGGACTCACAAGTCTCCTCCTCATTTAATTGTTACTTATAATAAATTTAACACAATAAGTGCACCAACACATCGTACTCATCGCCTGCCTCTTTTTGAGACTGGCTATGAAGCCCTCATAACTTCTCCAGATATTCATTTTAATATCGGTATTTTAAAAGATGATCAGCACGCAGATATTTGCTTTAATTTGATAGTTGATGACTTGTGGCAAGGATGGCATCGTATATTTTGTGATGCCTCTAAACATTCAGGTAACGACTGCGTTGGTGTAGGCCTGTACCATCAACAGTATAACATCGTAGAAAAAATAAAATTTCCTCCTCAGACTTCTATTTTCACGGCTGAATGTTATGGAATATATAAAGCTTTGGAATATATCATAATAATGAAACTAACTAATACTATAATATTCTCAGATTCAATGAGTGCACTACAAGCCCTTGCTAAATTTCCTTTCAAAAGAAATTCTTACCCTGCAGTCATCATCATGGCGAGAGAAAAACTTTTGGAGTGTGTAAACAAGGGATATTCTGTTTCTTTTGCTTGGATTCCTAGCCATAATGGAATAAAAGGGAACGAAAAAGCCGACCAGCTTGCAAATGAAGCAATAGAGTGTGGAGATCAATTCCCATTTAAAAATTACACTCAAGACCTTGCTGCCCTTCCTAAACTTTACCTCCAACAGGCTTGGAGTGAAGTGTGGACGAACAGTGCCCAGCTTAAAGGTAGATACTATTATTCTATCCAATCTGAAATTCCTCCCAAGCCTTGGTTCTTTAAAGCAAAACTTGGCAAGAGAGCCACATCTGTGCTCATACGTATGCGATTGGGTCACATGTGTAATCCAGCACATCTTGCTCGACTTCGCATTGTTGACTCCCCGTTATGTCAATGCGGTGAAGATATTGGTGACATTAATCATATTATTTTAAACTGCTCCATGTATGACCACACCCCTTTATATGATAATTTAATATATCTCAAAGTCCCCCTTCCTACTAATATACATTGTTTACTCATATATAATACTATCCCTATTTATAAAGTCTTAGCTTCATTTATTGAAGCTAATGACATCAAGTTGTAAATGTAATATAATTATTTTTATTAGTACCTATCTGTATTTTAAACAACGTTTACCTATCCTCGCTCCTTTAACCATATTCCATTCCTTTTCCAAATTCCGTTTTATTGTAAATATTGTAAACAAAAATTATCGTTTCCCCGTTTAAAAAAAAAATAAAAAATAAAAAATAAAAAACAACAACTAACTCCTTGTAAATAATAACAAATATATAAAATAGAACGGTTAGATACTTTTCCAACATGATGACTTGAAGAAAAAGAAAATAGCAAGTCAGAAGAAATGAAGAAGGAGAATAAAACAGACACTGGCTAATGCACAAGACGTGCGACGCCATATTTCCTAGTAAAGGGGAAAAAAAAAAAAAAAAAAAAACAGAATACTATTACCCTGAACCGTGTTATTAAAGTGAAATCTGTGTAATTTGTACATTTTACAAAAAAACCTTTTTCGGCCAAATATGTGTGACGATAAGCCATCTAAGCCCAACGGCCCGGGCACCGACCCTATGCAGAGACTTGCGTCTTTAAAACCTTCGCGGGACTTGTCCCTAGGTGCTGCAAAACCGAATAAAAAAGTCTTCCTACCTAACTTGAATGTGGCTAGAAATAAGAATAAAGGGTAAGATGTTTCTGAAACACTTCAAAGACCTTTTGCTCCCCATAGTTAGCCTTTTTATTCATGCAGTAGTATCGTCTTAAAATACCTGAAGGGTCTGGAAACAAATAAAAATACGATCAATAACGTTTTTGGAACATTTGTTGTAAGCTATAGGTACCTACATATATAATTTTTAGTATAAGATGTAAATGTTGAAGCAATATCACAAAATTACTTTCTTTTCTTTTTTAGACCTAGCACGTCTACCAATCAGAGTTCTAAGAAAGAGGAAAAGGACAGAAGAGACCGTAAGAATGAGAAAAGCAAGAACTTTCGGGGTCCCAATGTCATCAAATCCAGTGGAGTTTTCTCTGAAGGTAATCAGTTACAGCTACAGACCTAGGATATGTGAAGTGTGGGAGTGAGAAGTACAAATCAAGTACATACTACCCAAGAGGAAAAGAGATAGTGAAATAATGGCAGATTTGTCATTATTTTGGGTGAGTACTAGCACAAGAAGAGCACATAATTATGAGCCCAATCTGTTTCACAATAAAGAGCAATTTGTTATCATGTGCCATAATCCCATTATCAAAGTGCAAGGAAGGTGTGGATGTACTTGGGGGTACTTGTTATTTTTGTATAAAAACTATGGGGGCCTATGTAGGTTCAGTATTTAATGATTAAGCTATAGATAGTGTGCCCCAAATATTGAAGATCATAATCAACACTATGGTTTTTCACACACAAAATTTCTTAAACTTCTTGTCCTGCCTTTGAACTGTCATTGTTGTTCTTGTACATCCTAGGGCTATTACAGCAGTATTTTTGTATGTATTCTGGCATCCTTACTTGAGAGGTGTGGCTAGCACACTGCCTTGTTGTCAGTTAACTGTTTTAGATGTAAACATAAACAAAATCACTCTCATTATAATACAGACAAAACATCTAACAAAATATATAAGAATCTCAGTAATCCAGCATTTCAATCATGCCAGCTCATCACACTAATGTATGTGGTGGGTGAGCATCAAACTACTAAACAACAGAGCTAAGAGGCCAATCTAATGGGGAATCACTGCAATGAATTATAGGACAGATCCACAATCGCCACCTTGAAAATGGCACCGTTTTAACAACGCATATGCCACAGTAGCATGTGACCGCACCTAATGAAAGTGATTTAATTTTCATATTATTTTTTTACAATGCTATTACAGGGTGTTATGGTTCATTATTAAAATGAAACAACTGCTTGTGGACTATTTTATATTAGCTGGAGAGGTATATATATATATATCTGTATAAGTAAGCATTGGTACGGGGACACTTTCGAGGTTTGATTTTGATAGAGACTGTGTGTGTATCTATAGTATATTTGATTTAAGGGGAATCATTGCTAATCTGTTTCCAGGTCTTGGCAATGCGGAGCGGCAGTCTAGTCGCATCTCTTACACACGGGAGGCTGAACCTGCTGCAGCCTTGCAGAAACCAACCATCAGAGTTAAGGATTTTGTCAAGGTTAGATATCAAATGTTTTTTATGCAGTTATCTGGACGAAATTCCTGTGATATCAATTTTTCTGCTTTTTGTGTCACAACATTGCTCATAACTATACAAAAAAAAAAATTGTATGGAAATATTTAACTTTTGTATATTTAAACTCTTTCAAAATGTTTTATTACTGTGTCAAAATTATAATTTAACACTCTCCTGTAAAGTTGACACAGATACCGCACCCACTTGGGGTTTATTTTGTTTCCCCTTCCAGTCCCGACATCTACTATGTCGACACAACTTCTTTCTTCTCTATTTAAAATGAGAATTTCCCTGGTTTGCTGGCAGGTATTCTGGTCCAATTTCTGTAGTAATCATTGTAAATTGTAATTTTTTAAAACATTGTGTATGAAAAAATCTCATACATAAAATATTTTACTAACACAAACTATTTTTCTGGTCAGATTGACAAAGAGCGTGAAGAACAGAAAATCCGTTCAGTAATGGGTGAGGGTGGCAACGGCGAGTCTGGTTATGCAGAAGGTCCCAGTGTTGACTTCAAAAAGACTACCGAGAGAGATGCTCCTATAAAACTGCCCATGGATGATAGCTGTAAGTTAATAGAGGAATTAAGTTAATCTATGTTAGGTATAGTTAGACAGTGGTTGCACCTTTATCACAGGTTAGGTGATAGTTGATAGTTTTCTGAGGAGTGTCCAAAGGAATATGGATCAATACAAAACTGAATGTAAAAGGACTCTAATAGAGAGAGACTGATTCACATCATTAAATTACGATTGTATTAGTTTAGGTATAAGTATTAGTTGAGATAACCAGGGCGGCATAATCGCAAATGGCGATAAAGCCCTTAACCTTTGATTAAAAAAAAAAAAAGGACTTAAGGGCCGCAGAAATTAATAAAATTGTATGATTTTGTGTTTTTATGGATTTTTAATTAAATTCCCGATTCAGTGAAGATGATTATTGTCTATTTTAAACTATTGAAAATTTGTTCTAGTTTGTTCTAGTTAGCTATGAAATATTTATTTGGTTATACCCACCTTTCCCCTTGAAATTATTTTTTGCTTCTCAAGCCATTTATGTCCATAGTATTTCCTAAGCTCCAAAATACCTCTAGATTCGTTAGGATTCATATTTTTTGGATCACCTCTATTAGAGCCTAATTTACCACTTGAACAAAATGTCTGCTCTGCGCATGTTCAAAGTATGTAAAATGGTTATTATGCATGCAAGAAATTATTCAAGTTGTCTGCCAGGCACTCTGATTATTATATTACTGGCTGACCCGCCCTGGCTTCGCACGGGCTTATTACTTTTACGCCTTATTACGCCCAGGCCAAACAAAGAGAGAAGGAAGAGGGAAAAAGATAAGGAAAAAGGATGAATAGATGAAACAGCGAACGCGTGGTCTGATTTCATTTATTCTTTTTTGTTAGAAAGGGGATACTTACTTCAAATATTGTCCCGTAAACATTTCAAGGTCGTCGGTTTTGTGGGTCAGAAATTACAGACATCCAACCTTCAGTATTACATCCAAAGCCACTCCTATCCTGTGCTATGGGAAAGAGAGAAGGGAGGAGGAAAAAGATGAATGCGTGATGCTGGCGCACCTGCCTCCTTTTACCATTCGCCATTTCATCCATTCATCCTTTTCCCTTAACTTTTTCCGTCTTCCTTTGGACTGCATGGGATAAGGCGTAAAACTAATAAACCCGTGCGAAGCCGGGGCGGGTTAGCTAGGATTTTATAAATGTGTTAAACTTGTGTAGGGTATCTGATTGCTGAGCATTATGTTTTACCATTTCGTAGTTACTAGTTACACAGCATGCATGTCGATGTTCCCATACAGGTTGGTCAGACCCCACACCGCCGGTCAAGGTAAAGCAGGAAGTCGTCATCAAAACGGAGCCCGAAGACTTCGAAGCATTCAGTAAGATTTGACCTGTCAACTTTTTAACATATTAGCGCGTTCCACTAGGATAGGCTATTTGCCTGCTATTAAAAATTAACATGTAAGTATTATTTTCATAAAGTCGGTTAAAAATGAATGCAATAATTGAAAAAATAAGTAAAATCGGTAAATAAATCGCGGAGTAATAAGCTTTTAAATTTTCTAGAGGGTGCATCACCTGTCCTTTTCTCGCAAAACAGAGATCGTGTGGAGCTACCCCACAGTTATTATGAAAACACGCGTTGTGACGTCACATGCCAAAGAAATTTTATCGAAAGCTGCCACAGCTTAGTAATGAGGTACTATGAAGGACCAAGAACTGACGTCACTGCGTGTTTGAGCTGTCTCTTTCTATACCTGTATTTTAAAATGCTTGTAACTTTGTTATTTTTTGAGATATTTAAGTTTTGTTTTCACTACTGCTTATTTTTTAAGAATACTATTAATTTATGCAAAAAAAAAAGCAGGCAACTAGCCTATTGAGCCACAACTCACAACAGAACCGTATTTTTTCAAGCTCTATCCTTTTCTATCTCAGAATCGTCATTTCCTAGAACGAGAAAGATAGCGTCTATCGCGCGCGGCATCGTCAGCGATGCGACAGCACTCACGCTATCTTTTGGGGTAAAGTACCCAACGTTTTGTGCTCCAAAATCAAAGTTTATTTTTTGTTTCGTTTTAGTAAATTCATTGACTTTACTCGAGTGACAGAGAAAACGAAACATCTCCCTTATTGATGTGCTATTTTGTACGGTTTGGCGCGGGGCCGCACATTGCGATCTTTTGGTGCGGGGAGACCGCGGTGAAGCGCGGGTGAGGTACTAGCTCCGCCCGATTCCTCAAGGTCATTCACATGGTCCCAAGCCTTAAGGCGACGGGTAGTGCAAACAAGGTGTTTTTTGGGACGTTTCCTCGCGTAATTAGAACATGTGGAGCTTTGAATTTAATATATCATGTAATTCATTTCATTAAGTCGTTTGTGATGACCGCAAATACAAGATTAATAAATATAGGTCTATAGAAAAAAATATAATACCTCCCTCAAAAAATTTAATTGATTCCCATTTACTCCGCTTCTAACGAATATATTTTTACAAAAAATAAACCCAACAAACATTCAGATGTCGTGATGACTTAATAACTTTGAAAAATACTATATAAAAATAGATATTAATTAAAAACCGTTAAAATCAGTCATTTCGTGCGTTGTCTTTGTCGTAAGCACCGCGCTGATGTGCAGACTGAATTGATATTTAAGACTACGATATTAACGTTGATGTTTCTTTGAACGGATTCGGACCTGCTTATCTGGCTCTACCCGTCACCTTAGTGTGTTCTTCTAGTTGTGGGCTCAAAGTGGAACACGCTCATTGCAATGTTTTATCGCAGCTCCTTAGATCACTGGGCGAATTGTTTTGCTCAGTGCAGTGGAGTGGCGACAGCAGATTTATAATATTTTTAATTCTTATGCTCAAGTAGTTAACTTTCTACTTTAAAAACTGCTTTGAATACATATTGCCAATTTAGTAATTATCAACTGTTTATATTCAGTTTCATCAATTCTAGTTATTAAAGTTTACATGACATAACGTCAGGTTTTATTGTTCCGTAGTTAAGGCACAGATAACATAATACTATACTAGTAGTTAAGGTAACCAATGGCTAAAATTCTAACAAATTCTATCCAACAGTCGAACAAAGTTTGTTAGATATTTTGACCATTGGTTTATGGTTAGCTTAACTCAGGCGCGGATACAGGGGGGGGGGGGGGGGCCTGCCCCCCCCTGTATCCCTGTGTCCCCCCCAGGGAGTCCAGCACCAAGTGCGGTAATTAGCCAATTTACCAGGAAGATATAGGTGCATGGAATTCATCATTTTAAGAAAAGAGCACGAATTGGTTTTGTATCGTATTCTTATGTGTTTTACGACCATATCCCCAAATTCCCCTCTTGGACTCCCCTACTATAATAATTTGTGCGCCCCCCTTGAGAAATTTCTGTATCCGCGCCTGGCTTAACTACCACTCAAAAACCCCCAACCTATATAAGTGTTCACATTTTATCCTACCTTGTTGCAATATTTTGATATTTTAATAACTATTAATTTGTTCTTTGATAATATCATTCTAATTTCGTCATCTAAACTAATTTCGTCGTCAAAAAAAAAAAAAATCTAAAATGCTAACAATATTGCCTTAACTTATTTTAAAGCTATTCTCTTTCAACTGTTCACAATGTTTTAAGACAAGCTTTACACATCACTAGTTCTTAGAAATAAACATTTCATGGAGCTTAAACATTTTCAACACTAAAATGCAGACAGTTTACATAATGTTCAACTGGTTACAGCTAAGCCCGTGACAGCCCTCAAGCGAGATCCAGGTCAGGAGACAGAGGTTGTCAACCTGTTGAACCGGAAGGAACCTACACTAATACTTTTGCAGGTAACTCTTATTTTCGCAAAACTATTGCAGCTTTGCACGCTTTAAAAAGTATCGAGGTAAAGCCTAATTGTGTTGCCAGTTACCAGATACACTGCCGGGGCGCGGTGGCGGGCGCGAAGAGGAGCCCCAACGACGGAGAGGCAACAAGAGCGAACCTTCTACATCCACCGCCGAGGACACCGAGGAAAAACCTGTGAGTTGGGACAAGTTACTATTGCTACTGGGTATTATATTATCTGTGCTGTTATTCAACTTCTTTTTATGGCAGCAAAAAATCGCGAAGGTCACCTCTCGTAATTTATGGACACCCCCTAATTTATATTTTATTGATGTTATTACAATGAATAATATACACATAATGAATTAATATTGTGAAATTGAAATTGATATTGATAATTTTAGTGTATTACTTAGTTTATTTAATTTTTATTTACTCATTAATTTTAATTTTACTGATGTGTCATCTATGGATTCTTTTGTCTGAAAATAAACGATTATTATTATTATTAATAAAGGATAACACCAGTAAAACTTTGTATACACACACATTTGATTTAAAAAATCATTTTCAACAAGTACTCGGAAGTTTTCAGGTACCTACTAGCTAGTGGGTAGTGTGATTCAAACTTAATGGCGGCTGTCAAGTGTGCTGCAAGCCCCCCGCACGCTGCGCTCACCGCTGCTTCATCATCATCATCATCAACAGCCTGAAGACGTCCACTGCTGAACATAGGCCTACCCCAGAGCGGCTGCTCGCTTCCTGCATCCATCAGCTCCTCGCGGCTTTCACCAGATCGTCGGTCCACCTAGTGGGGCGCCAGCCTACGCTGCGTCTTCCGGTTCGTGGTCGCCACTTGAGAACCTTCTTCCCCATCAGTTTTGTTCTACGAGCGATGTGGCCTGCCCATTGCCATTTCAACTTGCTAATTCTAAGAGCTATATCGGTCACTTTAGTTCTCCTGCGGATCTCCTCGTTCCGGAACTTATCTCGCAAGGAAACCCCGAGCATAGCTCTCTCCATAGCTCGCTGCGCGACTTTGAGCTTACTAATGAGGCCAACTGCCTCTGCTTGCGCACATGTAATTTTTGCTACTGCGCAGCGTATCGCGCCGATTTCACAGCCGTCATTAAGTTTGAATCACGCTCCATAGCTTTTCATTTGCGGCATACACAAGGGAAATGGAACAAACAAGTGATGCTGTTTACCCTGACAGTTTTAAACTTTACATCATCAATAGCCTGAATACATCCACTGCTGAACATAGGCCTCCCGCATAGACAGTCGCGGATACAGAAATTTCATAAAGGGGGGGGGAGAGGCGCACAAATCATTATAGTAGGGGAGTCCAAGAGGCAAATTTGGGGATATGGTGGTAAAATACATAAGTATACGACACAAGACCAATTTGTGCTCTTTTCTTAAAATGATGAATTCCATGCACTTATTACTGCGCTTGGTGCTGGACTGCCTGCGCCGGGCCGTCCCTGTATCTGAGCCTGCCCACAGAGCGCCACTTTGACCGGCTGCTCACTACAAGAGAATATAATTGTCGTGTTTATTGTGCAGGAGGACAGCCGGTGCTACTTGTCAGGGTTGGAGGAAGGTCGCGTGGGCACTCTGCGGACGCATCGCTCGGGGAGAGTTACTCTACTGTTAGGGGACACAGTGTTTGAGGTCAGTCTATAACTTACCAGAGACACTACTACTATAAACGAATGAGTAAATATTATTTTCTTATAATAGGTTATTAAATGATGACATCCCGCACTGTGCATAGGCGTAAACGCGGGAGGGTCACGTGATATGAAGTTAAAAATTGAGATTATATTTAATTAATTAAAAATATTAACGAGTCATAAATAATAATAAAAAAAAATATTTTGACCTTAACTTTTTTTATAAGATAGCATTAGACCATAATTTGGACCCTTTTGAAAAAATAAGTAAAATCGCAAAACGAAGATAGTATGTCCTGTATGACGCTGCTCATTAGATTGTCCTACTATCAAAGATTTTTCATAGTCAGTGGCTACTATAGTGGTCCACAGCTTAGTAATGAGATGCTATGAAGTAATAATTTCTGACGTCACTGTGTCTTTCTATTCTTGTATTTTAAAATAAGTATAGGGCCTATACTATACCAGAGAATATATGGCCATCATCCTGCATTCTGAGTGGTTATTTAATTCCTGCTTTATCCATGTCCCCCAGGTGAATATGGGTACAAAGCCAGCATTCCACCAGGAAGTAGTATCGGCGTCGTGCGATGCGACGTCTCGCTCAGCCGCGCTTGTGTCGCTTGGTCCACTGCAGCACAAGCTTAGCGTCGTGCCACATTGGGAGACCATGTTTAAGGATATGGCAACATAGCACTGTTTCTAAAACTTGTATATGTACATTATTTTTAAAACATTTAGGGAATACTTATTTTTGTAGTCTGGCAATATGTCACTGCTGATGTTGGTATTATGATCAAAGATGTCTCTGTTAAAAGATATGGCACTGAAGAGGTCTATGTATTCTATTCTCATTCTTTCATAGTACCAAACAATCCGTTGGGATATTTTGCAAATCTTGTCTTTTCTGCTCCTTTATGCCATGTACATTATACAGCGAGACTTATTATTATATTTTATGACTAGTTATTTATTGTAAGTGTAACTTTGTAAATACTGAATTAAAGTTAAATAACAAACTTGTATAATTATTTTGGTTTTTCATTGAGGTGTATATATATCTACATATACACCAATCTATGGAGGTGATATCTGGACTAAATCCTAAGTATAAAATATCATAGACACCTAAAGTTCAATAAAACTATCAAATATCTTAACAAAAACTTTACTACCTACTTAAATAATTATATACTATATACAAGCTTCAAATGTTTATCTAGGCGGGTGCTGTTGCTTCTCTCCCTTCTTTTGGAGGTACTGCAGGGGTGTCTCTGCCCTGATAGAAGTTTCCTTTGAGGTCTATGGAATAGTTGTAATCCCTGGGGTTAGCAAGAGCATGGTCAATCGCTGCCTCAAGGGTTTCCGGAGTGATAAATGTCTTCGCCAGCTCCTGGAATGTTTTAAAATACTCATGTACATAATGTCAAAATAATAAAAATTGTAGTGGTAGACAATTAGTAGTGAAAAAACCAAGTAGCTTTTTCACTGATAAGCAGTTAGGGCATTGATGTGAATAAAATAAAAAGCCCCTACTTTTTCTCGCCTAATAGCCTCAGAAGCCTTCTCAATCCTCAGTTTCATCTGTTGATCTTTTAGCTCCATTTTATTGAGAGCATACTCTTCTAGTGCCCGAACTTCTAGTTTCCGTCTCTCCTCCCGTTCCAACGCTACTTGGCTGTTCCACTCATCATTATGCTTTACACAACGCTCCCATTCTTCTGCTTCCAGTTTCATTGACATCTCTGAACTTGCGCTCTCTGTTGTCAACTTTTCTTTCATCATTTCCGCATAATAAAACTTCTTTATCGCACGCATTTGTGAATTATAATTGTTATTTAGACGGCGTAGCTCTAACCGTTCTTCTTCTGATACTTCTGGACGCTTAGGAATTCGATATATCTTGCTTTTAGCAACGGGCATCCATCGGGGTTTCCTGTGTGCACCAGCAGACTGTATGAGCATTGGGATAAAACGCTTGGACAGTGCATTTTTGGATATCATATTTACGTTCCGAATGGATCTTGCTTTATTGATAAATATTTGCTCTAAATTATGTTATTATTGAGAGACATCTGAAAAATAACCTAAAAAAGGCGAAAATAGTTTTTTATTTAGAGATGAGATAGGAATCAAAGAGTATATCACTATAATACCTATATAGGGCGGGTTCCACTTGAACAAAATTATCGTTATTTTCGTTTACATTGACTGGAACGATCATATGTGATATGGCCTTGTCTGGGTAAAAAGTGGCATAATTTCGTAGCGTTCTTAGCGTTTTTAGCAGCTACTGGAACCCACACATAGGAATTGGGAGGCAGGATTACACGACCAAAGTATTGCATTGTATAGGCCGTATTATAAGACTAGGAATGTACGGCCCGTAATTGATGTACATGGCTTATGGGGGGGTGTAAGGGCGGAGAACACCCCCTTGAAGGAAAAACTTGCGGAACCCCCCCCCCACCCTTTTTTTTGGTTCCTAGTTTTTTGATATCCCCTACTTTCACTTCGGCATCGGCTGTCTTCATTACATGAAGCATTCAGATATGAACCTTTCTTTGAAAAAAAAATTTCAACCAAATCTGAGTGGCGTCGTTCAATTCAATTTCAAGTTAAGCCGTGCAATATTGGTACATTACTATACGTACAGTACAGTCACTGACCTCTATAATACATGTACGCTGTATTATAGAGGTCATAATAATGCACGACCCGGAATGTACAGCCAGAAATCCGGCCCCTGGAGCACGGACAGATTAGCAGCGCTGCTGCAGCGCGTCTGCCGCTCAAGTGACGTCAAAATTGTATGAACTTTGACATCACTTGAGCGAAAGACGCGCTGCAGCAGCGCTGCTAATCTGTCCGTGCTCGACCCCCTGGGTTGTCCAATACAGGTTATTCAATACCGCCCCCTAATTACCTAATTTGCGACAGGCGTAAATCTCGCGGTGATTGCTGTCACACATCATTAGTGGTGTAGCGGTAGCGTAGCATATGTATGCTACGCTACCGTGCCGAGCATGAACCATGTCGTGGTGTCGAGCATGTGCTCGACACCACTAATGATGAATGACAGCAATCACCGCGAGATTTACGCCTGTCGCAAATTAGGTAATTAGGGGGCCGGTCACACGTATTCCTGACTGTACAATACAGTGACTCGATTGTAATAGTTATCTGTCATTATCAATGTCATTTTGTCAAATATTTGTAACGTCAGATGTCAAGAAAGAAAAACTGTCAAGCTTGCTTGTTTGTCAAACAAACACAAGTAGGCGGTGAAGTAAATTCGGCTTTCTTTGTTTTTATTTATCTCAAATTATTTGGAATCAATGAATAAACGTAATTTAACATGATTAAAATATCCGCATTGAACGATGAGTCGGAAGAGGAGAGTGGGTCCGATGTAGAAGTAACCAGAGAAGCGCTGGAACAGATCGCACTGCAGCAGTACGCGAAAGCTCTTGATCTGCAACGAAAGGGTACTTTGAAAGATGCCACTCAGCTTCTCAAGGATCTTCTCGACACAGAGCTGCTATACGATGTCAAGAAGCCAGGTCCAGGTGAGAAAGTAGTCGGTCCGCTGTTAAATCTTAAGTACTTATGCTACAAAAATTTAGCGTCGATGCTAGCTTCTGCGGACGATATTAACGCCGCTATAGAGTCCTACTGCGCTGCAGCAGATCTAGATGATACTGATATAACACTCTGGCATCGCTTAGGAGAGCTATGTTTGCGGGCTAAGCACTATGAAAGGGCGCTTCACGCTTTTCAAAGAGGTATGGAACTCAATCCTCGTCACTGGCCATGCCTAGATAAGATAGTCATGCTCCTCCTAGGCCTGGATTTCAAAGAAGAATGCATTTCAACCATTTATGATTCACTGCAACTGGATCCAGACTATTTGAGAGGGTTGGCCTATAGAAAACACATTTACACCACTTTTCCCTACATAAGAGACTTCATGAAATACCTGAATCCAATCTACGAATGGAATGAAAACGAAGATGAGCCAATTGATGAAGAGTCTGCAGAAAAGTTATTGAAAGAAGCAACAGAAGTTCATGAGACATTCATTGCACAACAGAAAGCAGAGCAGTTCAAAACAGTGCTGCCAGAATTAAGACTTAAAAAACCAATCAATGAGTTTACATGGAAATCTGTAGGTGATTCTCTTGTGGATATGCATCATTATATGACTGAAAATTGCTACAGCCATGCATGTTTCATAGAGTTATTTGTTAAAAAATCAGAAAAAGATGTACCCATGGAGATCTGTGAAGATGATAAACCAGAAAAAGTAGAAACATTAGAAATTGTAGAAAAAGAAGTTACAGATACCACTGCTAAAATAGAAAAGTGTCAAGAAAAACCTAAAAAGATTGAAAGTGAATCAAATAATGAAAATAACAACTCTGATAAAATAATAATTGACATGGATAAAACTGAAAGTGATATGGAAGGAGTACCTAGTGATATAGTAGTAGATCAAAAGTCAGAAACTGACGGAAAGTCTGTTGAAAGTCAACCTGAACCAAAGAAAAAAGCACCATTGAGACGTCGGGGCAGTGACTTAAGGCACCTAACACAATGGGAGTGGTGCAAACCACGGAAATCAAGCCGAAAAAAACCTGCAAACAGACAAGATCATCTTAATGATAACATCTATGACATGTTGCGAAGAATGGTGCCAGAGTGTTTGTCTTTAGAGATGGTCCAAAAAAGAGATAATCAAGTGAAACAGACATCACCAGACATACCCAGCCATGTCAAATTTTATGATGAGAATCCAGAACCAGACAAAAGAGTTGAAGAAAAATATTTTGGTACAGAAAATGAACAGAAGGATGTGAAACAGTTTATTAATAAATACACAGAACATAAAAGAGATATAATTGAAATGTTAAAAGAATATCTGAGTATTTTAGCTGAAAAATGGAAAGTGAAATGGCCAGAGGAATTAGCAAACATATTTATAGAAGCTAACAAATGCTACAACAATCATACTGATGTGCCAACATGTACAGATGAAAACAGAGAAGAATTAATTCACTATGCCACTGTCAATATTCTAATAGAAGAGCTTTCTGTCAATGAAAAGTTTGCTTCAACATCAAAAGAAAAAGCAAACCATGAACTATGTGTAGTGGATGCTATAGGCATGACACTTTATTTAAAACCCCACTTCTTTACTGGTGTTCAGTGTCTTGAATTGACACTACGCCAGATTTGGATGAAAATGCATATTCATATTTTAAATGATACTGAAGAATTGACTTTGAACTGCTTGTACCAATTGTTAAGTGAGTTTGAAGCTATGGGGGAGCATCATGACACATACAATCTTGAACTTATCAATTTCACGTTCAAACCAGTTATAAATGAAGCAGAGATATTAGATAATATCAAATTTTTTGAAAGAAATAAGGAACTAGCCACTGTCATGGAGCTGTATGAGAGAGGAAATTATGAAGAAGTTCTTGCCATTGTCACAAATTCCTTTGAACATTGCAGAACTATGGCTAGAGAACAAGAGGAAGAGATATCTCTAGACTTTGCTGTACAGCTATCCATTATACTGGATACTTACTGGGCTTTAGATGATGTGGACAGTTGTTTTAAATGGTCTTTAATATGTTTGCATGAAGCACTCAAAAATTATTTTAGATATACAAGTGGCTCACCAGAATATGACAAGTGGACATTGACAGTTTTAAAAGTGCTTTGTTGCATGGAGCATATACTCAGTACTGAGGGTCTAGCCTGTCTGGATTCTGTGACCCCAAAAGAACTTGGCCAAGGCTTGGAAGATCTCATTAGAATTATAGGGCATCAAGTGGAAACTAATGCTTCTGAAATGCCTTTTGGCACTGTTGTTCCTTGGATTATAATGCACTACATTTTGCAAAGAGAAGAAGACCAAGGAAGGGTCAGAGCTGAGAAAGATAAAGATGGTGATGAAGTTTCTAATCCATTGCTTATATTATTTATTGCTCATGAAAAACTAGGAAACCGAGGATGGTGTTTTAAATCTGATGGGAAGCTACTCTATTTCATTCTAGACACAGTTGTTCCTCGATTACGATCTCCAGCGTTGTCTAAATGTTTTGAACAAGTGTGTCAGTATTTGGAGCAATGTGTTTACTGTCTATTTGGTCATCCTGTAAAGAAAAGTAAGAAATATTTAGCAGAACATAATAATGTGGTTGCACAAGAACTGAGTTGGGAAAGAGCACAGCAAATATATGAAATATTTAGACCGGTTGACTTGCCTGAATTAGAAGGGAAAATATCTGGGATATCATCTGAAACAGAGGTATTGTTTCATCGTATATTAGCGAAGCTACCTGCAGAACTTGATCCACAAAAATATGTAGCTGGCGTTAAAAATTACATAAAAGGCACTGAGAATACGCTACCGAATGTACCGCCGTTACTGCCGTATAAAATGAAAGATATTTACTTCCTGCTTGGAGATTACTACTTTAAGAGAGATGATGTAAAGCTGGCTGTAAAATACAACATATTAGATATTGTAGTAAACAATGATCGATTAAAATCTTGGGCTCAAGTTTCCTTGGCGAAAGCTCATAATTTAGAGCAGAAATTATATTCTTTCATGAAGCTTAAGAATGAAGAAGAGTTTCTGAATCCTGCTAAATCTATTATCAGATGTTTCAAACGAGCTTTAGAGATAGAGCCTACTCATTGCACACTGTGGATAGAGTATGGAATCTTTGTGTACACGGTACATTCATTTTGCTCACGTCTTTTGAAGCAAGCTAGTGAATCACTGAAAATGGAAGATTTTGAGTCACTTGAGAAACAGAAAGAGGATTTGTTAGACACAACGCAAAAATGTTTTACGACTGTAATTAACGATCTCAACTGCAGTAACGATGAGAAAGCAAATGAAGACTCTTGGTTACATTATTACATGCTGGGAAAAGTTGCCGAAAAACGTAATAAATCCCCATCTGTATATCTTGATTACTATATGAAAGGCATCAAAAGTTTACAGGAGGCCGACGCCATTTATCCCTTAAAAATTAACTATAGTGCCCCTACAAACTTATGTATGGAAGTATTGGAATTACACTACAGAGTGCATGCATCTATTCTAAAATATATCGAACAACATGAAAACAAACCGATACCAAATTCAGTTGGAAAAGTTTTTACAAATTGCATAGAGGAGTGGAGGAACGGACCATACACGAAAAAGCCCAGAAAAGATGGTGCTATAGAAACGGAAACTGAAAATGTAAACGTTACGAAAATTGAAGAGCCGATCCACGCAGCTAACATATTAAAAAGATCTATCAGTGATGCAGGTGAAGAAGTAACACAAGATACTAAGAAACTTAAACTGGAAGCTGCAGCGGCTAAAGTAAAGAGATCAGCTTCTTATGATACTGAAAGGATTGTTTCCAAAGAAGCGACAGTAGAACCACCAGAAGATCCTCCTAAAATAACTTCTACAACAGTCGAAAAAGAGAGAGAACTACCGGTTTCTAAACCTGATGCAGTTAACACTGGACAAAAAAACAAATTGAGCCTTGACAACCAACCAGAAGAGAAAATAGAAACCATTGAGAAACTTAGTGAAGAAGAAAAAAGTGAAAAACCAAATACTGAAACACAAAAGAAAGATAAAGAAGAAAGCTCAAGTAGCGTTAGCTCGTCTTCATCATCAGATTCTAGTTCTAGTGATTCATCATCAGATAGCAGCAGCGATTCAAGTAGAGACAGTATAGCCTCGACCAATTCAAATGACGACAAGCCACTATCCGAAGGAGATATCATGAAAATTGTAGCAGCCAGTTTAGACGCTCTGGAAGACTGCGCCAGTCGATTTCCAGCCCACTATAAAGCTATATACAGAGTAGCTCATTACCACTTTTATTATAAAAAAGGAAAAGATATAGAAAGGTGCCGCGATCTTATGTTATCCAATTTCACTGCTAGATCCGGTCAAAAACTGGCAGGATTGTTCAGTGAGCGAAAACCATCAAATTTTTTCAATAACATTTGGAAAATACCTCAAACAGAGGTCGACCGAGCTGGAGGTTTCGCTTTCCACATGAATCGTTCCGTCTTACTCACGATGGAAATACTGAAAGAGATAGATGATCACAAAACTTTACTAGAGCTAAGTTTACAGCTGCAAAGAATTCCGGAACTCGATAAGAAGTATTTGCGTGATTCAGACAGAGTGGAATTATCGGAACAAGCATTCTCACTTTGTGTGCAATCTTTGAAGGGCCAGTTGATTAAGTTCAGTCAGCAAGCAGACTTAAAGAGTAACGATGTGGAACAACAAGCACTTAAAAGTTTCATGCTAGATATTTACAGAGCACATAATAAATCTCAAAAGATGAAAAATCACAAATTGTTGACTAATTTACTAATAGAAGCATACAAACTAGTCACAACTGACCCAATCACAGAAAGTATGACACATCAACATTTCACCGAACAAAGTATAAAATATTGTAACAAACTGATTCAACAGCTAAGGCAAGAAGCCACACTTGCTAGTATGGATAAGAATCAGACGCAACAAAAGAAACAGGCATCCAAGCAATCTGTGGAAGTTTCGAAGCCCTCGACATCGGCCGTTAACCCGATGTCTAAGCCGGACACCAAATCATCTTCTACGTCGACTTCCACTGGCCTACCAAAGATCCCTAATGATATGAACGCTGCATTCCAAAGCTATCTCTCAATGTTAAACCCAATATCCGATCCGATATCGTCACAACAAACTGCTGCTCTGTTATCCTTGTTGAGCAATCCGAGCCCGAACGCCTATGCCTTTGGTCAGAGAGCTATGCAACCATTTTTGCAGAGTTCTTATCAAAACTCTTTTCAAGCCGAGTTTTATAGACAATTTTTAGGACAGGCATTTGCTTCGTACTTACCACCACCGGCAAAAAAGCAAAAGAGAACTCCTAAGATCCCTAGCGCGCCTAGACCTTCTGCGCCACAAATGAAGTCTTCTAAATCTTTCACATCCACAACTAAAGCCCAGACATCGGTGATAACGAGTCTTTCAAAATCAACATCGGCACCATTGGGGGTTCAGAGCCAGAGATCTGCGGTTTCAACATCTTTGGCGCCCAGTATGGGGACCGTGTTGCCAACTCTACCTGCATCGTTGACTGCGAATTTGACGTCCTATGGTGCTCCACATTCAACTGCCCACTCGCACGCCAGCGTTAACACGGCCTTGCCGACACAAGCGCACATGTCGTCTGCGTCCACAGTAAGCGCTGCGATCCACACCAAGCCACCGTTGCCGCACCAGCAAGTCAGTCCGGGTAAAACGTTGCAGGAGAAATTGGCTGAACGACAGAAGCACCTTCCTATTTCAAAATCAGGTCACGAAGTACCGTCTGAGCGACATAAGCTCACCTCCAAGTCAACCCAAGACATCAACGCATCTATCAGTAAGCTGCCGTCTTCCTTGACCATTACAAAGACATCAGTGCAAAAGCAGTCCGGTCCATCCAAAAAGACTGATGCTAAGAAATCATTGTTGTTCAGCCAACCCAAACCCACACCGAAGCCTATTTCCTCAGACGAAGTTATTGTGTTAGATGATGACTAATGATTATTATTATTATGTTAAATAGTATGTAACTAAGATTGATTATGTTAGTTTACTTGCTGTGAAAATACAAAATGCTTTATTTGTAATAATGTACTTTTATTTAATTTAATAACTATAAACATACTTTACAGTTACATAGATTATAAATAATATTATTCTAATATTTACAATGAAACATGTTACATAATTAATTATTGCATACTATCTTGATGTACACAGAATACACTTGGTACATATTTTATACATTTAGTTATTTGACTCAAACATACATTGGAGAATTTGAAAGATCAAAGTAGACAAGCATGTACTATTTTCTAGGCAAGCATGTACCATCGTAGACCGCGTCGTCACTTTCCATCAGGTGAGATTGCGGTCAATTGCGGGCGGGCCTATTTAGTTATAAAAAAAACACATTATTCTGTGAGAAACATAGATCATCATCATAATCATTAATATCATCTATAACGCTTTGGATGGAAAATTCTTAATTTATGATAGTAGTTAAGCTGTCTTAATTGGCAGACTGTCTCGACACATACAGTATGAATTAAATGATGATGGACAGGAATAGTTATTATATACATAAACACAAATTCATACAGAAACATTTTCTAATTAGAAACTTTAAATTTTGTACATTACCTATTTGGATACCATACTGTGGCCGTCATATTGCTAGTGTGAGCTAATAAGACGTAGTGGTTATCCTGAATCCAATAGGTCCTAACATTACTAAAAGCATTGTCCAAAAGTTTTTCCTTATATCGAAGGTTATGCAACCTTTGGGCCCATAACCACACTTTCAACACACATGTTGTTCAAAAATTGAGTCCTAACATAAACCTATAGATAATAACCGGAGCCATGTCTGTATTGGTAGAAGCTGATCATCATATTGCTGAGGTTCAGGTTGACCATCAGAGTGACGAAGTAGATTAGCACGAGGAATGGAAGCGGGAACAATATGATCCTCACGTTTTGTAGCTGCGGTAGATCTGTAAGTGAGAACAGGCATCTTAATGATAATTTAAAAGTAATCTTATTTTTTTATTGACTCATTTGCGAATAATAATAGAGTTTAAATGCAATGTACATAATTGCAAGCAAAAGGATTTTTGAACCAAAAACTGACTCCAAAATGTCGTGTACGAAGGATAGACAAAAACCGAAGAAGTTTTTTTAATAAAATGAAAAAATGCCAGGTGATAATTGTTTGATTTTAGCAGAGTAACTGTTTTTAGGGTTCCGTACCCAAAGGGTAATACAAACCCATATTACTAAGGCTCCGCTGTCTGTCCGTCTGTCACCAGGCTGTATAATAATATCATGATCTGTGATAGTTAGATAGTTGTTTTCACAGATGATGTATTTCTGTTGCCGCTATAACAACAAACATTTAAGGGGGATCCCCCTTAAATATTTGTTATAGCGGCATACAACAAACGTGTTTTTTTTGCCGGTTTTACAGATAATAGTACGGAACCCTTCGTGCGCGAGACCGACTCGCACTTGGCTGGTTATTAATTTGACTGCTATGTTGATGTTTTAAAATAAAAATAATATATTCTCAGTTTCCTTCGTAGCAGTACGCGAATATCATCTACACGTGAACTATACCCGCACTTGGCTAGTTTAATTTGAATTCGTGTCCAGTGTTCAGAGCGTCTATATACTCTCAGCACTGGACCCGAACTGAACAGCCTCGCTCCAGCGGTCGAATGTTACTATCATATTAATATTGTATGCGATAAAATATTCACAATCTGTCGAATAGCAAGGAATTTTCCCTGATGCAGATTTCTCTTTTTTATGTCAAAGAATGACGCGACGAGCTAGTCATGTTATTTATAATCGTAACGGCCGCCCATAACAGTTACAGTGTCACTCGGAACTTTACTAGCTACAATGCCCTTCAAACCGGAACACAGTAGTGCTTGCACACTACTGCTTGGCGGCAGAATAACTGGCAAAAGGGTGGTAAACCTACCTAGACGAACTTTGCAGAAAATTCCTAGCGTAGTTTCCAGCTTATCGGTAACAAACATATAGACAAAAATAATAGGTTTGAGTTCACTTTTGGTTGACCCCTAAATCATACAAACATCGGTTGAACAGAACAATAATGTTACTATTGAACCCCGCTACTTACTACTATTATTTATTCTGTGTCCCCACCAGATAAGAAGGCAGAGAACAAGTAGGTATATCGTCGTGCGTATACCCGGCTTGCTGGACCGATAAGGCCATGTCATAATGTTTAAAATTCAAAAACGTAATTTTTAAAATGTAAGTATATGACGTGACGAGCTATTCGTTCGTCTGATATTAAGCGTCCACGCCCGCCCATAATAGTTAAGCGCCATTCGTACCTCTAAAATTTCGTGTGACACTGCGCATTATTTACCTATACGTCGTAATATATCAATACATTCATTTTTAGAGTTAGATGGCGCTGCGTGAAATGCCCACAGATATTTAAAATATATATATATATATATATATATATATATATATATATATATATATATATATATATTTATTTATATAATTACCAGTGCACCACTGTTGTATGGACAAGTCGAGTGCATATAGAAGGAAGGATATGGTCTACGAACCAATCACCCTGTATAATATAAATGTAAGCACAAATCAACAGCCAGGAGGCGTACTGCAGAACATAGGCCTCCCCATAAAACGACACTGGACGCTTATCATACGGGGAAATGTGCCAATAATCACCACGCTTACCAGGCGGCTTGGTGATCGCAGAAGACTAACGTACCTCAGAGAATGCTGCTGCCCATTCCCTGGATATTCCCTTAGCTGGCTCTTACGGCATCCACGGGAAGAGATGGGGTGGTCCTATTCGCAAACCGGGGCCACACGGCCGATAAATGTAAGCACTTACTGTTATATCCAAGGAATGTAATATAAAGGTAGTAGGCGACCGCTGCTAGCCAGAACGTATTTGATACAAAACAGGAGAGGAAACCTGTTTGTCCCAATAAATCTGCAATAGAGATAGATTTTTTTTTAATATTCCGTATTGCAGGCACCTACAGTACGGTGCAACGGTACATTATGAGCTCTTGCTATCTATGCTGCCGTATTTCTTGGGGTGCTTGTCGACAATTATTTTCACTTGTTCACCACAATAAATCGATTTGGATGTGAGCTTTATGCCAGAGCATAGTAGACCTAAGATATATTTTGTTAAGGCTGCTTTTACATTTTGGTGTGCTCAGTACCGCGCGAGCTCGCAGCGTCCGTCGGTTTGACCAAATATATCTAGTTTCATTTATTGATATATAATAATTAATTTAAAAATTATGAAATAATTTTAAGTAGTTTAGAAAAATGATGAACATTATTTTGATAACAATATTTTGTCGATGTAATATAAAACTCCGGAGATATTCGACCTTTTGTTGAAGCCTTTTTTAATAAAAATCAGATTCAATTTTTTTTAACTGCTTTAAAGGTAAACATCGAAAAGCTGTTCTGACATTATTGCAAGTACGGGATGTATTTAGTGGAGTATAATTTAGTTTGGAGACTTACGTTACACAGAATTTGCAAATTAGAGCTCTCAAATCGGGTCTCTGTGTGTTATTACAAAAACGAACACCAGGAGAATGATGATTACTAAATAAATAGGTAAACTACCTAAAATTCGCTCTGTCATTATCGAAGAAGATGAAATGATGGGTATTTTTCATATCATAGCTAAGTATAGACATTAAAGCTATGCATCAAATAGTTATTGACGACGAAAACCTTGCAACTACGCATAGTTTTGTAAAGGCAGCCTTAATAGATTTGAATGGCACAAAATTAAATTAAATTTTTCATTCCCACTGGCTCCCACTGGGGGGTGGTCAGCACAAGTATCAACCACCCCCAGTGGGGGCTGTTTAGGTGGGGCTACTTACTGATAAATAGACCAATATGGAAGCAATGTAGCAGAGACAGTGGCGGGAAGAAGGCGTTGATGTGTACATCGAAGGCGTATCCCCACTCCACGTCTGCACTCAAAGAGTCCCGTCGCAAGTACTTATTGCTTATGTACCTGAAACCACAGATTATATAATATACTAATACAGATACCTACTAGGTTTACTAGGTGGTAGGACTTTTCTGCAATGTCCGTCTAGGTAGGTACCACCGCGTTGCCAGTTATTCTGCCGCCAAGCAGTAGTGTGCAAGCACTACTGTGTTCCGGTTTGAAGGGCACTGTAGCTAGTGAAATTACTGGGCAAATGAGACTTTATGATTTGATCACACAGTCTAGTAATCTTACTACTATATAGGTACAAGTGTCTCACGATGACGTGCACAGTGCAGTGTCACGCAGAACTATATTCATTTAGAGTTCCGAGTGACACTGCAATTTGTTATAGGCACCCGTGACGCTTAACATCAGGCGGACGACTAGCTCGTCGCGTCATTAATTTACATAAAAACATAAAAAAACCTTACCTACAGAACGGAACGTGACCATCTGACCATCCTAACTCGGGCTATTTTACGAGTTATTTTATTTTTATTTCTGCATAACGCAAGATTAGCAAGCGCCAGCCTCTGTGGTGTGGTGGCTAAGCAGGTCGGCTCATAACCTGGAGGTGGCGGGTTCGATTCCCGCGACAGCACAAGTATTTGTGCACAGGAAAAAAAGCGCAAGTACTTGTTATTGGTCTGGGTGTTGTGGGAGCATGGTCCTCGTAGTTCCTGGGTCCCTAGATACAGGGAATCCTAGTTAGGGTCCAGGATCTATGTATGTGTTTGTTGGGCGCTATTTATTTATAGGCGAGGTATTGGGCCAAAACTGGACACTAACTAATGCTCACGATAAGATCACTAGATTTTTTCAGGATCACAAAAATTATTTGGGTTTTTTTTATTTGTTCCTGGTGAAACCTCAATACAGTCTGAAATACAGTCAGAACGGTAGACCTCGCGAGCACAAACGTTTTTGCCATCATCATCATCAGCCTGAAGACGTCCACTGCTGAACATAGGCCTCCCCCAAAGAGCGTCACTTTGAGCAGCCGCTTGGCTCCAGCATCCATCGGCTCCCCAAGGTTCTGATCAGATCGTCGGTCCACCTAGTGGGGGGCCTATATACGCTGCGTCTTCCGGTTCGTGGTGTCACTCGAAAACCTTTCTTCCCCATCGGTTGTCAGTTCTACGAGCGATGTAGCCTGCCCACTGCCACTTCAACTTGCTAATTCTCAAAGCTATATCGGTGACTTTAGTTCTCCGAAAAACGTCCACTGCTTATTATATAAAAATTATCTTCTATGCAGAAGACATCTTACCAAAATATTGTTGACACCAATATGCTTGTTCCGATGAAGTCCACAAATACAATGAATATTGTGAGAACTGTTATTTGCGCGATGCTCCGCATACCCATCGCTATCCCGAACCACAGCGACGTCACTGGAAGAAGAACAAAATAGTTGTAAGGCCACGGAATAAATAAACACTTATGTGTGGGACATGCCACACAGCGCCATCTAGCCCCAAACTAAGCATGCTTGTACTATGGGAACCAGATAACTGATACAATACTTATATAATTTATATATGTACTTCTTTGTAGTCTATACATATAACACCCAGGCTCAGGAGAAACACCTTTGTTCATCACACAAATGTTTGTCCTAGGTAGGAATGGAACCCACAACCTTTAGTTCAAAAGGCAGAGCTACTACCTATCAGATCAGTCAAATAATATTGTATTGTGGAGAAAATTCTTCGTATTTTGTTCGAGAGCTTTATAATTTTTTTTATGTAAATGTATGACGTGACGAGCTAGTCGTACGCCTGGTGTTAATCGTCACGGCCGTCCATAACAGATTGCAGTGTCACTCGGAACTCTAAATTAAAGTTTCGCGTGACACTGCGGACTGCGCAAGTCATCCTGAGACATAACACAGTCTAAAAAAGATTTCTACACTGTGAGATCAGTTCATAACCCCAGTAATTTCACTAGCTACTATGCCCTTCAAAGCGGAACACACAGTAGTGTTTGCACACTACTGCTTGGCGGCAGAATAACTATGTATGTATGTGTGGGACATGTCACGCAGCGCCATCTAGCCCCAAACTAAGCATAGCTTGTACTATGGGAACCAGATAACTGATACAATACTTAGATACTTTTTTGTTTGTAAATACATACATAGAATACAATATAACACCCAGACACAGAACAAACATCGATGTTCATCACACAAATTGTTTGTCCTGGGTAGGAATCGAACCTACAACCTATAGTTCAGAAGGCAGAGCTACTACCAACTGAGCTAACAGGCCAGTCTGATAACTGGCAAAGCGGTGGTACCTACCTAGACGAACTTTGCAGAAAAGTCCTACCACATAGTTTAAAATGTAGAATAACGAAACTAGTAGCTACATTTCTGACGTTAAAAATTTCCGGACTGGAAAAGCTTGAACCAAGATTCCTCAAAACAATAGTGCATTACTGCAGCGGCCAGCAATAGAGGCGTTGATGGACGAACGTGTAAGTAAATATGAGCCGAGGCATACATACGTAAGTCCATCAATGCCTAGTTGAGGCCAAGGCTTGTATAGTACTTTTCTCAAATAATGCGTGGAAATTAAAACTAAGTAGAACTAAACTAGGCAGAACTTTTTATTTAAGGTGGAACGTTTCACTAGCGCGGCAAATTCAAATTTTCTTGCGGTCTTTTGCCAATAATAGCTTAATTACTCAACGTGATTACATGAAAACTTATTTTGCGCAAATAAATATAATGCATCAATAAATTACAATTAAAAATATCACCTACTTATCATTGGTTTAGCGACAAATGGCAATAGACTGAAAAACTAAGAAGAAAATTGTTTGTTGCCATTTGTCGCTAAACCAATGATATCTAGGAGATACTTTTAATCGTTTTTTGTTGATACATTCTATTTATTTCCGCAAAATTACTTTTCATGTAATCACGTTGAGTAATCAAGCTATTATTGGCAAAAGAACGCAAGAAAATTTGAATTTGCCGCGCTAGTGAAACGTTCCACCTTAAAAATATTTTTTCCCATAGTGTGAAAATAAGTTTTAAAGCTGTCCAGGAGTGAAATATCGGCGGACCTCCCCGAGAACACCTAAGTTTTTTGCAGCCAGCTTAGCCATGGACTCAATGTAAGAGCCAAAGTTTAAATCAGACGTTAACGTAACACCTAATAGCTCAAGGTGGTCAGATACTTCTGCTGATAAACCCCGGAAAGTGGGAGTCAGCTGGAATGGATTCTTTTTAGCGGTAAACAGACACGCCTGAGTCTTGGACACATTCAATTTGACCAGATTGGCATCGGCGTCTGGGTCTGAAAAACGTTTTTAACTCTACATGCCAAATAAATCTACAAAAAATTACGAGAAAAACTGTGTTCTTACTTTTTCATATTTAAAAAAAATGCAATATTTACGATTTTTGTGCGTATTTCGGGCCGAAAACGCGGACGGGGCGCTCACTAGCCGATGACGTCATGCCCCCAGTCAGACTAGTATTGTATAATTTAAAGACCTCCAGTCATTCGACAGGCGCGCTGTCGTTCGCACGCCGCTGCGCAGTGAAAATCATAAACTAGTTCTCTGTGGTAAAAATGGAAAAAAAATACTGTATTGTGCCTCAGTGCTACAATTCAACAGTTAAAACACCTAATAAACTCTTTTTTTATATGCCCGAGGACCCAAAAATGAGGAAAAAGTGGATGACAGCAGTAAAAAGAGTCGATTCATTAAGCCCTAAAACTAAAGCGCACTGCTGTGAAGACCATTTCGATGTGAGTATTTGTTAATAATAAGTTTTTCCTTCTTCTCTACTTATACTTGCCACCTTTGACCTACTTGTCTACTTTTGATTGTTAATATAGATAATTATCTTGCCTACTATCTATTACCTACATATTATGCAAATAGCCCTAACTTACTAGAAGATAAATAAAGTGCTCGCATACTGAAAGGCTCAATAATATTGATTATGAATCATTTGGTATGTTTTCACTGAACTACCTATATTTTAACCTAAAAACCTGCCATGGCCGCGCACGTGACAGCTCAAGTCAGACTGGTCCTAGCGTAAAACCAACACCGACCAACGAAACTTGACCCACCTGCACGGACGGTAGATAAAATTGTCTTTCCCCTGTTTTACTCCACGTGACAAGTAAGCAAGTATGAAGAAAGTGAGATAAAACGGGGAAAGACAATTTTCTCTACCGCCCGTACTAGGCAGGCTGTTACTGTATATAACCTATGGCATCATCTCCGTAGCTCTCTCTTCCTGACCTAAAACCATGTAACACTTCGAATTTAAAGAAAAAACTACAAAACGTACGTTTTTAATGTACTATTAGAACGGCTTAACCGATTTTGATAAAACATGTCTATGAACCACTATTAAAAAAACAAAATTCAAATAAAGAAAAGCGCAATGGGTTTTTCCCTTTCTTCCCACTGCAAAATACATGTGGGGAGAAAGAGAACTTTTTTGATTATTCCTTTTCTCTCCACTGGTGGGACAGAGGTGGTGGGGAGAAAAGGAACAACCCAGCTGACGGGGGTATGACGTTATGGTATGAGCGCGCATAATCTCGGAAATTCAAGAAAGGGCATAAACTTCTCGTCGTTATAGCTTCGAAAATACTGCATGTATTGAAGTGAAATAAAAACTAATGTAATGTGCATGATCTACGCTCCGACTTTAGGTGTACTTGATAGTAATATTTAAACCCTTTTGTGTTCTCCAGACAGCCTGCAAGGCCAGATCAAAAATTAAATTATAAATTTTATTATTGTGTAAACTCTTAGTTAGTAGTATTGTTTTGCTATACCCTAGCAGGGTTGTGTAACTTGTGTGATGTATCACCTTATAACATAATGCAATAAATAAATCTAAATATAAATCTAAATCAATGCACTCAACCATGGCCTCTTAGAAATTCAATTTGTTCCCTACTAGCTCATACATTAGATGTGTACCTTTCTACAACGGTGTTGTCGTCCGCATACCCAAAGATACCAGGATTCTGCAAATCGTTAATATGCAGCAAGAAGAGTGTTGCAGAGAGAACAGACCCTTGATATACCCCAGCGTTAATTGCCAATTGTTCGGATGTGCAACCATTGAGGACTACCCGTAACAATTGTTCCCTCAAGAAATCTGATATCCACGCGCATAAGCCGGTAGGCAAGCCGTATGATGGAAGCTTGTTAATAAGGCTATCATGCCAAACCTTAATGGCAAGTGGTTCCCCACACTTCTCTGGCTTCAACAGACTTTGACAGGGACCAAAAAGCTTTGCTACCTGCTGGATATGCAGCCAGTTTTGTCCCAATTCAGCTAATATAGTTGAAGCGTGCCTTTTTTTAATGTCTTTTTGCATGGCATGGCTGCCTTGTTATAGGCTTTTTTCTTTTTGCTCGTGTCCCTGAGCATCAGCCCAAGATAAATAAGCCTCATGCTTCAACGCTTCAGTGCGTTTGCGTTCAGCCCCAAACCAAGGGTGAGCTCTGTTGCATTGTGGAGCATCAGAGTAAGGAATAAAATACTCCAGTCTGACGCACGACGTCTGATATACCATCTGTGCAGGTTGATGGGTTGCCCGAAGAAAAGCAAATAGGCTGCCAAGGATAGGATGCAAAAAAACACCACATTTTATCCCATTCTGCTGACTTGTACCACCACACTCGCCGGTCGCCTTTTAAGCAGGATGTATGTATGTGATTGTTGTTGAGTTTTAGGAGAGAAACTTAAGCCTTTTAGACTATTTTTAATAGATGCAATTGAATTAATTTGGAGTGGAGACAATATCTTCCATACCCTCACTCTGAGCAAGTAGTACCTACTTGGTATTTGTGAAAAGAAAACAGCAGCAGTGAGGTTAAATACAAAAAAGAACTCAAACTATACCCAGACATAGACAGGGAATGGGGAAGGGAAGTCCCCCACTGCTCCCTCCCCTCTACGCTGATACGGATGTCTATACATTTACTCTGTAAACTCACCAAGCATCCAAACACTGAGTAATACCAGAAATGCAGGATCATCTCGTGCAAACTGGGATTTCATATCTGAAATGAGGTTTAAATTTTGTTTATTATACCTACACAATGCAATAAATAGATTTTTATCGCCATATTGGCTGGCCTGATATGGCTATTTTTAGGTATCCTTTTAGTAAGTTTATAAGGGAAAAGAATTGGATAACATTTCTGGAATATTTTCAAAATTAAGAAGAACTGTGCATAGGTGGACCATGCAAAGAAACAATAATCCCTGGTACAGCCAGGTGCGGTATGTTAGTTGACCATGGGCCACGACCAATAACTATGTATAGCATATCAAGGGCTGCTGTGCCCTTCGAACTGGAATGATATAGTGCTTGGATTAAGTAACTTGAGTAACTTTTTATGTGTCATCAGGCGTGGCCAAGAAGTCAACTGCAAAGGCATTTGCAATGGCCTCTTATTGCACTTTTGTTATGACCATAACATGCCATTTTCAATTTATCACACAATTTGAGCGCAAGCAGGAAAGTCACTCAGTAAGTTTCAGTTACATAGTTTATACATAGTGCGACATGAGATAAACTAACTGAAACTGATTTATAATAGTTCTGGTTTTATATTGTTGCTGGTGGCGGAAGACCACTAGGGTTATTCTGAGTTATAGACTCCATAGGTACTTCAAAAGTTTAACCACCCCTGAGAAGTTATGTTCATACATTAGGCGACATTAAAAATAAAGGTAGGTAGGTACTCACGTTTTCTATGATTAAAGTTCCTGAACACTTTTTGTGGTGACACAAACAAATAAAGCATTTGCCAGGCAGCGAATTCGAAATCCATTTGGTTGAATTTGAACAACCGTTTCATATACTTGTACCGCTTGTCAGAGGCACTGGCAGTTATGGGCTGGTAGTTGGCAGGGGCAGGCAGAGGTGACGTACTTCTTGGAAAGTTATTCACGGGAGTAGGAGACGTTGAATATTTCATTTTGCCGAAGATACTTAAGACTTTAGTACAATTTTTTCTAGGACAGGATCACAGAGTACTTTTCTAGTTTTTCTACACAAACTACGCCCTTGTTTCCATATACAAAAACGAAAACACACACTATTATAATAAAATTACCCTCATCCAAGTGATTTTATTCTAATTTTACTCTTATCCAAAGAGTATATAATTTACCTCTTATCCACAGAGTACCTTCTCTTATCTTACTCAAACCAAAGAGTAGATAGGAGTATGTCATATTCTCATATATACAAAAGTACTCTGTGATTTATACTCTTTGATTAGGGATGTTCCGATACTAGTAAATACGAGTGAGTACTCGATACTTTTCTTTCGATACCAAGTACTTTTAACATCGAATCATTCTTTAGGTTTTCAGGCAACCAAATTAAAAAAAATAGTTCTTTAAAATCCGTAAGATGGCGTTAACGACACATGGCCGCGAATAGTAGGTTTTCAGGCAACCAAATTAAAAAACAAGAAGTTCTTTAAAATCAGTAAGATGGCATTGAGGAGACATGACCGCGAATCACAGACCTAGACTTTTTTCGTGGCGTGAATAATTATCACTACCATGTCTGTGGTTCTGAAGATTTATGCCACAGATTGGGAGAAAAAAATAATACTGTGATTTATGCATAGACCATAAACAGACTCTCTGCATCTATGTCCACGTTGTGAAGCAAAAGCAGGGATGGCTGTGACAGTGTGACCACCTGTACATTGCAGAGTCTGCCTTAAATAGGCTAAAAATCTGCCCACACTTTGAATTCTTCCAGAAATATGCTTCGTCTTGTAATAGTAATAATACAAGGGAAATAATAGAAATATTTTTCGTTAGTTTCCAATTATATTAAAGTATAGATGTGATTTATAAAACACTTAAAACAATTAACAATGTCAAGCGCAGTCACAAGTCAGAACATAGCATAACTACGTCAATTTTAAAATTAAAATTAAAATTTTTAAACTAAAGATCCCTCGCGTGCCAACTTGGGCCAAAAGTACCCAAGACACTAGCTGCATTGCCCCGCTGGATTTCCAAGGAAATTTGCTGAACCAGGTACCAACCTTTATATACCTATTTTTTCATCATACATGGATTTTACATTCATATTTTTTCTAATCATGTCTTTTCTTGGCATGAGGGTGCACGTGCAACCAGCTTGTAATTTGCTAGTAAATTAAATAAACCCTATAATCATAGAGCTCAACGAATCCCAGAATAAGGACTAAGGTAAGTAGATACCTACCTACCAGAGGCTGGCCTTCGCTGCGTCTTCCGGTTTGTGATCGCCACTCGAGAACCTTTCTACCCCATCGGTTGCCAGTTCTATGAGCGATGTAGCCTGCCCATCGCTAATTCTTACAGCTATATCGGTCACTTTAGTTCTCCTGTGGATCTGTCGTAACAACGATTCCCACCAAATATCGAAGTCAATGAATTAAGATTTCGTAGCTATATATCTGAATTTTAATTCAAAATAATAAAAACTCCTAAATCTGTCAAAATTTTAAGTAGCCACTGCCATTCAAACATTCTTGCTCTGCCCTTGGACCGGCGCAGATTTCGGAGGGGTATGAACCCCCAAAACCGCCCCCCCCTCCCTGCTTACGGCCATGGATTTATGCATAGACCTTAAACAGCTACTCTTTGCTCTCTGTCATAACAGGCCAAAGCCACCACACAAAAAAAAATAAGCCAAGTCTCGCCAGCGCCCTCTACCTTTGAATGTAGAACTACGTGCCATCCAGCTGTCAGAAAATCCCCTATTAAAGTACATATAGGGATGTTCCGATACCACCAAAGTATCGATACCTAGCTTTTACTCCATTTATTAATATCTTAAGTAAGTTTATTCAAATTAACAAAATAAAATTGTAAAATAGTAATAGAAACTAACATTTTTGTACTTATACTATTATTTTATCTGTTTGTCATTGCCATGTTCTGTTTGTATGTGTGCTTTTGTATGTCTTGTGTTGTCGTATTTTTTCCAGTTAATACTCAGATTCGAATAACCGGCCAAAGTTCTACATCCACCGATCAATCTCCATCGTGTGTTTTCTACTCTATCCACGCGACATTGGCGAAATTGCGGCAACCCCGCAGAAGCCATAACAAGAAGAAGTTGAAGTTGAAGTATCGATACCTAATCATATGAGTAGTACTCAAATTATGATTCGATACTACTCATATGAATACCCTAAAAGTATCGATACCTACTCATATCGATACATTTTTTTTTTAGTTATAAAAACCGAAAATAATAATATATGTAGGACTTCGAAATAACGAATAGCGGTCGATTTTCAAATGCATCCCTAGCGAGGCGAGGGATGCATTTGAAAATCTGGCTGTGTCTCCACCAGAGATGTGCGAGTATGTGTCGCTACACATCCTCGCACATCTCTGATGGAAACGCAGCCTAAGGGTGCTTGTTCATCACACCATCATTTATCATTATCATTATCATTTATTTCTTAATAACAGAGTTATAGGTCGACATTTTACAATTTAAAAGTAATAAAATTCACACACATTTTTATAAAACATCAAAGGTAGACCTAATTAAAAATAGTACCAGTCAACATTTTTAAGAATAAATTATACTTAAAGTATAATTAGCGATTAATAATTCATCATAATAAAATTCGATATAAATTAATAAAACTATAAAATACAAATTAAAAATGTCAATTTTAAAAGAAGTTATGTCAATTTATCATCTAAGTATTCGTCGAGAAAGATGTCAGAAACCAAGATGATGGCGCCGAAGTAGCAGTCTTTGACTAGTATAGTAGATATCTGTGAGTAGCAGTACATACAGACCGTTCACTGTCAGATGTCCCCTGATGTACTTATATTAATTAAAAACATGCAAGTATTATCCTAAATGTAAAGTAATATGTAAGCATTATCTAAACTTGTATGTACCCACCACAAATTAATATGTTTTACTTGCATATTTTTATATAATATAAGTACATCAGGGGACATTTTGCGGTAAACAGTCTACCTATATTCTATGGTTGTCTGTCCGCTGCATGACCATCATCGAGCGTTCTTACAGGCAGCTGTGCAGTGGACAAGCTGCTATAGTAAATCTATATAATAAAGGTCAAATGTTGATGGCATATGTTCATATTTAGATGACATTACTGTTTGGACTAGACCAGAATAGACCATGATTAGAAATTGGCAAAATTCATGGAGATAGCCAAAGAACATAATCTTACCATTAACGTGGCCACTTATTGATGTAGAAGAGTATCCCCTAAATGATAATCAGATAGCTGCATTCCAAAGTATCAAACAAAAGGCTTTTTATTTAAAAAAAACACTAGTTCCGCTTCTTGAGTCGCGCGCGAGCGTTCATACTGAACACCCGTACACATATTTGTTATCGACTGCTTGGATCGTTGAACCGGTTAGCGTGTACCTACTACTTGCAATTTCAACTATAAATCCATTGATTTCCAATGAAGACGTGCGCTGCGTGTGATGCCAGTTATAATGACGGAGTTCAGTGTGCTCTTTGTAAGAAGGGCTTGGATTTCGGGTGTGCCGGGATCTCGGAGGCTGGATGGCGGAAACTGGGGGCTGAGCGGAGAACTGTGTGGAAGTGCTCAACTTGTAGGTCTATATCCCCACAACCAGCGGCCAGTCCTGAGCCTGCTTCGTTAGACATCATATTAGGCGAGATTCGTGCAATGAAGCGTCAGCTGAGTAGCCTGCCTACGTTAGTTGCCGACGTAAAGAGCATTAAGGAGGAGTTGTCTGACCTGAAGTCCGCTAACGATTTTCTTAGTGCTAAGGTCAATGATCAGTCCGATCGACTGACTGGACTCGAAAGCAGGGTGTCGGACCTTGAACCGCTACACGATACCGTGGTTTCTTTACGGAATGAGCTCAAGATTACGAAGCTGCTACTCTCCGCTGGCGATCAAAGATCGCGTCTTAATAATGTGGAAATCAAAGGTATTCCTGTTAAAAAAGATGAGAACTTGTTTACTATTGTTGAGGCCATCAGTAAGAAAGTTAACTATGTTTTCCCGAAGACACAGATCAATTACTTATACCGTATACCTCTTCATAACACGAAGGAGAAGGCGTTAGTGGTTAGCTTCTTGAACAGATATGTCAAGGAGGACTTCGTGGCCGCGGCACGAGCTACTAAAGGCATGACAGCGGCGGATCTTGGATTCAGTGAGTCATCGAATCGCGTTTATGTTAACGACCACCTGAATGCGGACGTGAAGTCTCTTTTGTCCAAGAGTAAATCCCATGCTAAGGAAAAGAGTTACAACTACGTGTGGGTCAAATATGGAAAAATCATACAACATACAAACATCCACCTGCAGCAGCAAATCTCCACCTTCCTGAACCACCCCTACCAAATGACGTCACTGTTGAAGTGACCCCACAGGAAGTAGCTGCAGCCGTTACTTCTTTCCAGAGTGGTTCAGCCGGAGGTCTTGATGGCCTTACCCCTCAAATTCTAAAAGATCTTTTATCGGGCATTTCCGGCGAAATTGGCGAGGCCCTCTTGAGAGACTTAACGGCTTTAGTAAACCTGATGCTGTCAGGGCAAGTCAACAGTGACGTCATCGAAATTTTGTATGGCGCAAACTTGTGTGCCCTTATCAAAAAAGACGGTGGTATCAGACCTATTGCGGTAGGCACCACATACCGCCGCCTCGCTGCCAAGGTCGGCTGTAGGAAAAAGGTTGCTTTTTTAAGCAACCTTTTTCAGCCAATACAGCTGGGCTTTGGTTCGCGGGGTGGCTGTGAGGCCGCTGTTCATTCACTTAGAACCTTTCTCAAACTAAATTGTGGTGAAGTGTTGCTAAAGGTGGATGTTAAAAACGCTTTTAATTCTGTCGACAGAGGCGCTCTTTTGACACAAGTCAAGGATAAAATTCCCGAACTATATAAATTCCTTTATCAATGTTATGGCAATCCAACAAAATTAAATTACCAAAATAACGCGATCCTATCCTCAGTCGGGTGTCAACAGGGCGACCCTCTAGGTCCGGCCATTTTTAGCCTTGCCATCCATCCAATTATTCAACGTCTTCAGTCCAAACTTAATGTTTGGTACTTGGATGACGGAACCCTAGGAGGCGACGTGAACACTGTTTTTAATGATCTAGGTATCATTATTAACGAATTTCGCGACATTGGTTTGGATTTAAATTTTTCTAAATGCGAACTTTTTGTTTGCGATACTTGTCCTGATAAAGATTTGGTTTTTGAAAAGTTTAATAGTCTTGCTCCGAATATCAAATTAGTAGACAAGCGTTCTCTTCGCCTTTTGGGTTCGCCGATTCTGGATGAGTCTATCTCACCTTTTGTAGAAGAAAAAATTCAAAAGTTCAATAACGCATCAGACAGGTTACTCAAAATTAACGCCCACATGGCTTTTACAATTATTCGTTTTTGTCTATTTGTCCCTAAATTTACTTATATTTTACGATGTTGTCAACTGTGGAAACACAGTGAGCTCCTTATGGGCTTAGACAGCATTGTAAAAAACACTCTGGTTTCGGTCTTGAATGTTGATATGGATGACAGGACGTGGTCGCAAGCCTCTCTACCTGTGCGCTTAGGAGGTTTAGGGATACGCAAAATTTCGAGTGTTGCATTACCGGCATTTTTGTCCTCTGTACATGGTACACATAAATTAATAGAAAAAATTCTTGCTCCATCTTTAGGTACTTTCGAAGTAGCCCATTTGTCTGAGGCCAAGAATGCCTGGGGGTTGGCTTGTCCAAATTCTGATTTCCCGGTGGTTCTTTCCTCACAGAGGCTGTGGGACCGACCGCTCTGCGAACTAGCACGGAAAAATCTTTTAGATACGTGTCCTAGCGTCGCTGATCGTGCTCGGCTTCTCGCAGTCTCTGTGTGGGAGTCAGGACTTTGGTTACAGGCCATGCCTTCTTTCAACACTGGTAACCTTTTAGATCCGACTACTTTTCGTTTAGCTATCAGCTTACGTTTGGGCTGTGTGGCCCATCGCTGCCAGTGCGGTACCGCAGTTGACCAGCTCGGTCATCACGGTCTCTCGTGTTCAAAAAGCGCTGGTCGAATTTCGCGCCACGCTAGTCTTAATGACATCATTCGCCGGGCTTTTACCACCGCCAATGTTGCAGCCATTCTCGAACCGAATGGTCTCATGCGTGACGATGGTAAAAGACCCGACGGAATGACTCTGGTTCCCTGGAAGATGGGGCGGCCTTTAGTGTGGGACGCTACTTGCGTCGATACTATGGCGCCGTCACACCTTCCCGAGACACACGTTAGGGCCGGCGCCGCGGCTAATTCTGCTGAGCAGCTAAAACGGCGCAAATATAGTAATCTCGGTAGCGGTTACATATTTGAGCCGTTTGGTGTTGAGACCCTGGGTCCGTGGGGACCGGGAGCTCATCGCGTTTTCCAAAGTCTATCAGAGCGCCTGGTCGATGCGACGCGTGACCAAAATGCTGGCACTTATTTGGCCCAACGCATCAGCATTGCAATTCAACGTGGCAATGCGGCCAGCATGTTGGGTACGCTACCTACCGGTAGTGGGCTGGAGCACTTGGACTGTCTATAGGCCATCGCGGCTATTATACAGTCCATAAGTGTTCTTTGTAGTAGGTAGTGTAGCTAGTTTAGTTTAGTTTAGCTTAGTTATGCTTAGTTTAGTTTAGTTTAGTTTAGTTTTTATTATTGTAGTAGTTAGCTTGAGTAATAAAGGCAATTTGCCCGTAAAAAAAAAAAGGAAGAATGATACTTCACGCGTCCTGATAATTGCTTGTGAAAACGATTTAAACAAGATTGTTTAAACTGCTTCTGGGAACTCTTGGTATCCTTAATTATTAAAAATCTCTTCGCGCATACGCCCTTGTTATTATTATTCATTCATATGTTTTCGCATTATTATTATAAGTCTAAGTTTCTTTTACTATTATCATTATGTGTCTTTGCTATTACCAAATCTTTATTTTTTAAGTTATGCTTTAATGTGTCTTTATTTTTGTTGCACATAATATTTTTCGCGGCCGCAATGCTGAGCTCACGCAGTTCATGCGTGTACCGCACGCCTTGCTTTTGTTCGATCCAGTGCCTACTACATCGTACCCTGTACGCCAAGGTATGTTTACCTATTCTTCTCACTCAGCTTACACTATTTTACTGCTCGTTCTCTCACTCTCGTATCAGTTGCTATTATTTACTTGGTTTGATTTATAATTTGTGGGTAATCTGTAAAAATATATATATGATTAAATTAAAAAATATAAATGCAATTCGGTTGGTGGTTCGCTCTAATAGCTGTTTTAAGCTAGTCTCCAGTTATTCTGTGGTTATACTGATTCTATTATTTAAACGTTATAAAAATGGATAATGAGGGCGATAAACTTAATATTTACTATCAGAATGTGCGGGGACTAAGGTCTAAAACGATTAATTTTCATCGTAATATTTGTCTCAGCTCGTATGATGTTATTGTTTTGACGGAAACTTGGCTCCTCGATAGTATTTCAAATTCGGAACTTTTTGATGATAGGTACATAGTATGGCGCCGTGACAGGGATTTTGGGATGACTTGTCAAATGCGTGGTGGTGGTGTTTTGATTGCGGTGAGAAAGGACTTGGCCGTTACGTCACAGTCCGGTTATCAGTCTAGTGCTGAGGATTTATGGCTCACTTTGTCTATTAAACCGCTGAATAGTACGCGTACGGTTAGCTTACATTTATGCGTGATATATTTATGCAAACAGAACCTTGGCTTCTCATTTTCTGTTCAATTGATTAACTTTTTATGTAAACTTAACGAAGTCATACTTGACCATCCTGATGATAAATACTTAATTATAGGTGACTTTAATATGAGTAGCATAACCTGGCTACGAGGTGACAATAATGATTACATGTGTTCATCTAATGTGAATAGCCTTGACGAGTTAACTTTAATCGATGAACTTACTACGCATAACCTGAATCAGTACAACGGTTGCCTGAATAAATACGGAAAAATTCTCGATCTAGTATTATCGAATGACACAGTTACCGTCACCGAGTGCGACGACCCTCTTGTACCTATAGATCCATATCACAGTTCCCTTAATATTAGCGTGCAATATATCGAAATACCACTTTTAAAAGCTAATTCTTATGTTAAGTACTTGTACAGTAAAGGCGATTTCAACGCTATAAACAGGGAAATTGCTGAGCGGAATTGGCAACTTGAGCTTTCTAATAAGCCATTGGATGATGCAGTCGATTTCTTTTACAAGGTACTTAGGTCGCTTCACAAAAAGTATATTCCAGCTAGACAGGTTATGAGTCAGACTTATCCTAATTGGTATTCTCTAGCACTTAAGAAGGTCATCAAAGAGAAATATAAGTTTCAATGCAAGTTTAAAATTTATCGTAACAGCGCTGACCTGCAAACATTCAAGTGTTTACGTGACAGAGCTAGGAAGTTAGAACAGTCTTGCTACCAGTACTATATAATGTCAGTTGAGGACTCCATAGTGAAAGACCCCAAATATTTTTGGTCGTTCCTAAAATCACGTGCTAAGTCGAATAGTATGCCGAATAATATTAAATACAAAAACGGCGTAGCTACGACAGGAGAAACTATTTGTAATGCATTTTCGGCATATTTTTTTTCAACTTTTCTTTCTGCTAGTTCTTCTGGTCATGATAACGGCACTCCGCCACCACTGCCACCTGCCATGCCGCAAGCCTTGGCAGATATTAGTTCAATTATAATTAACAATTCAGAAGTGTTAAAAATACTAGCTAACCTTGACCCTTCGAAATCTGCAGGACCAGATAACATACATTCTTTGTTCCTAGTAAAATGTGCTGGAAGTATTGTTATTCCCATTTCTATTCTATTTCAAAGGTCCATAAATGACAGTATTTTTCCTAGAATCTGGAAGTCGGCCTTTATTACGCCCATACACAAAAAAGGGTCAAAAACGGATGTTACCAACTACAGACCGATCTGCAAGCTATGTATCATATCGAAGGTATTCGAAAGAGTAGTCTATAATCAGGTCTACTCAGCGCTTAAAAACTCATTTAGTCCACTGCAGCATGGTTTTTTGAAGGGTCGTTCGACTGTTTCGAATCTCGTATTATTTAATGATTATCTCTCCGGTGCTATGGATTCTGGTGATCAGGTTGATGTGGTCTATACTGACTACAGCAAAGCTTTTGACAGAATAGACCATATCACCCTGATATCGAAACTCCAGAATATAGGCATCCGTGGAGACTTACTTAGGTGGTTTTCCTCGTATATCGACATGAGATCTCAAGCTGTCGTCATCAATAATTACATATCAAGCTGGGTTTTTGTCCCCAGCGGTGTCCCCCAAGGCTCCTTGTTTTGACCCTTGCTGTTTGCGATTTTTGTAAATGATATTTCAGAATGTTTTTTAAATTCTAATTTGTTATGCTTCGCTGATGACATGAAAATTTTTGCAAAAATATCCTCGACGGTACATGCGCAGGCACTCCAAGAAGACCTATTTAGATTAGATAACTATTGCGAAGTGAATAAGCTAGACCTTAACCCAATTAAATAATCCGTCACCACTTTCAGCAGAAAGAAAAACGTTTTAGCACCTATGTACACACTTAAAAATCAAATCGTTCAACAGGCTGAAGTTGTTCGGGATCTTGGCATTTATCATGATTCAAAGCTATTGTTTGATGAACACATCTCTCACATAGTAAGTAAAGCTTCTAAAGCGTTAGGTTTCATAATGAGAAGCTCCAAAGGTTTCACAAAGGCAAAAACTTTAAAGATTCTTTACTGCACTTTTGTTCGTAGCATATTAGAGTATGCGTCACAAATATGGAACTAGGTGGTAGGACTTTTCTGCAAAGTTCGTCTAGGTAGGTACCACCGCTTTGCCAGTTATTCTGCCGCCAAGCAGTAGTGTGCAAGCACTGCTGTGTTCCGGTTTGAAGGGCATTGTAGCTAGTGAAATTACTGGGCAAATGAGACTTTATGATCTGATCACTCAGTCTAGTAATCTGATTACTAGACTGGGTGATGTCTCAGGATGACGTGCGCAGTGCAGTGTCACGCGAAACTTTATTGTTTTAAAGTTCCGGGTGACACTGCAACTGTTATGGGCGGCCGTGTTACTTAACATCAGGTGAATGACTTGCTCGTCACGTCATTCAATCACATAAAAAAAAAAAAAAAAAAAAAAAAATCCGCGGTATAACAAGTACATCATGCGAGTGGAGCGAATACAAAGAAAATTTGTCAAGTTTTTATGTTTTCGACTTCACATTCCTTATAAATCAGATAACTACCTTCAACTTTGTAAACAATTTCACCTTTTACCGCTCAATATTAGACGTGATATATCCGACACAACATTTTTACTAAAAATAGCGTCTGATAAAGTAGATTGCCCTGACCTAGTTAAAAAAATTAAGTTGAATGTCCCTATCAAATTCACTAGACACCACCCACCCCTTAGCATTCCAGTTGTTAAAACCAACTATCGTCAAAATTCATATCTGATTAGAGCGAGCAGAAACTTTAACAAGCTATGCAGTGAGTGTAAATCATTAGACCTGTATAATACGAGCGTGGGCTCGGCGAGGCGACTGCTGTGCAGAGACTTTTTTGTCGATTAAGTCACATAATACTACTCATGTTTGTTATTGAATGTAACTATCTATTTATGTATACATATTATGTTGACATTTTACCCATTATGCGTAGCTTTACTTACTCTCAATTTTTTTTTTGTTTAGAGTTTCCGATCTTTGTCAAAGTATTTTTTATTTTGTACTTTTTCTAAATTAACATCAGGTGTTCATCACTGTATGCTCAAGCACTATTGCTATTATATTGCTAGACGTGAGGACCTGTAATTGGTTTCCTAGTGCTTACTTTAAATTTCTATTATTTAAGAAAAGCTGTTGGTCTTCCTAACAATAAATAAATAAATAAAAATAAATAAATTCTTTTCTAGATGGCGCTGTAAGTACATAGTTTAAACCTTTCAAACCACAGAGTAGTTTAAACATAAGAAAATGCTTAGACTACTAACAAAGAAATGTCAAATTCAGTTGAGTGGACCACGAGTACATTGTTTGTAGTATCTCCTAAGTAGTCTGTGGTGCATTATTCTTAAGTAGATTGAAGTACAGCAGAACTGCGAGACAGATAATTGTTAATATTATGATCCAACATTAAGCCGAGCTATCGCGCAACAAAAATAGTACAAACGAAACAGTTTAGAGTTGTCAGTCAGTATCGTGACACGTTTCCTATAACCTGGTGTCTATGCTTGAAACAGTAACAGTGACAGATTTTGGTAAAACCACAACTGGCGCCATCTATTGTGTCATACATAAAACACCATTTCTTTTTTTTAAATAAAACTCCTCATTGATCCTAAGGAACCAATCACCCAATCACAGTTGAAACATGATGAAAGGAAACAGTTGGTAGCCTAGCAACTCTCATAGACATTTTTATCTAGTGTCTAGAATCTCCTTGGTACAGAGCTATCCAACCTTAACAAAACAGACGCATCACAACATTCTATCGCAGCATCTCTGCAACTAATATGACACCACACACTAGGTGGTAGGACTTTACTGCAAAGTTTGTCTAGGTAGTTCACAATCACCACAGCTGTGTTCCAGTTTGAAGGGCATTGTAGCTAGTGAAATTACTAGTGGGATCTCCCACGGGATCGGGAGCTAAGATCTCTTAGCTCCCGATTTCTAAGGGGACCTTGCATTTTCAAGACAAAGCAAACCGCTTGGACCTGGTGTTCCTGGGGGTGATCTGAGCTGATTTAGCCGGGTTGCCACGAAGTTTCCCCCCAGCAGGTGGGCAGGGCAGGGGGGAAAGAGTGCATCCGCCGCGCCTCACTCTAAGCTTCATAATTATCTGCATACATCTAGCAACTATATCAAGTTTGGTGTCTTTTTCCTATAATTCGAGGACGAGGAGTTCATTTCTGGAACCAAATTTTTACTCGCCCATACAAAAAATACGAGAAGTTAAAAAACAAAAAAATAATTTAAAAAATATTTTTCGAAAATCTACTCTACAATTAAAACTATGAGGATTTGCTCCAAGAAAAAATACGTGGGAATAGCCCAGTTATTCTACTATACAGAATAATAAACTCGTCAAACAATTTTATCTAATAACCATGTTAAAAAATATATTTATGTCGAGCGGCGGACCTGCGTAGTAAGAGTGGTGTGCAGTTTTTAGGGGATTTTCAGTTATGTTTAGATAAGTTTTCATAATTTTTTACTGTTCTGGTTGTAGATTACATAGATTACATTAATATATTATTACTTTTAGATGTGATAAATATATAAATATGAACATATAACTATGTTGGGAAAACTGATTGGCATTAGGTAGGTATACATATTTAACTTGGTCTGAATACTTATTATAAGAGACATCAAGCAATATCACGAAAGAAGCGAATGCAGTCTGTGAATTGTAATAACAAAGATAATGTAGATTGCCCACCCAAGCTTAAGAAGTGTGTGTTTACCATAACAGCTGTGGACAATAGTAATTTGACCATAATCCGGCAACAACCTCCGCAAACACTGCTTTTCAAGGTTATTTAGTGTGACTATTTAAGTGTCACAATGAGATGTGGACCACATCATGTGATACTTTTTTGCATCTTATTCTTAGCAATTCACGTGCTTCTCTTCTAGCGATCATCCGACTTGCGCGGAAGCAGTGACGGATGTCCGCTTGATGTCGATTTCCGTGCTTTCCGCGTTGTAGGTAATTTTCGTGCTCACTTCGCTCGCACTTTTTTTTACTAGTATGCACCTCGTGTTACAGTGACGTTCATTTCTACAGTCCATTGCTCTGATTTTTCGCGCTCGCTGCGCTCGTGCTGTCGTTTTCCGATTTTAACCTGTTTTTCTAGTGAGCTTTGATCACAAATATACCTAAAAACGATTTCTTGTGCAATTTGGAGCACATTGTATGTTATTATCGCGCTCGCTTCGCTCGCGCTTTTCTTTTTAGTATGCGTCTCGTGTTACTGTGACGTCCGTTTCTACAATCAATCGCGCTGATTTTTCGCGCTCGCTGCGCTCGCGTTTTGTTTACCGAGCCTGATCTGTCTTTCTGATGAGCTTTGAAGAGCTCGCAAATGTACCTATCCAAAATCAATTGATTGTGCAATTTTGAGCACATTGTAGGATTGTAAAAAAGCCTAGGAACTCATGTAAAGACAAGGGCGGCAAATTTTCATAGCCTACCTTAAAAATATGTAAATCCACCACTGACTACGTACACGTACGCAGACAGTGGACTTGCACTCCTACATATCTATTATCTACATATCATTCCAACCCTAGCTCCAAATCTTGTCAGAATGGCCCCCAAAATGAAATCCTGAATCTGCCCTTGCTCGCAGGCCCATTTTTATTCTTGCCTCTTCCGTGGCTTTGCAGTGCAGCAGCACGTGCTCCACGGTTTCTTTCTCCTGCATGCAACACGTCACAGAGGACTGTCCGTGTCTCCGATTTTATGCAGATGGTAGTTCAGGTCGCAGTGCCCCGTCATGATACTTACCATGAAGAGAAGGTCCTGCCTAGTTAACTTTAGTAGGTCATTTGTTACATTCTTGTTTAGGGACGGAAACGTCATGTTTGCATGTCTGCAATCCGTTCTTTTGTCCCACAGTTTTTGCTGTTCCTTTTCCGAATAACGACCAAGTAGATTCCTTACTTCCATCGCAGTTGGTTTACAGAACTTTATCACATATTTGCCGATTTGCTTCTTGGCTCCTTCCTTAGCCAGAAAGTCCTCTCTGATGAACATGTACGTAACACGTACGATTCACTTGTAGAGGAAGTTGAAATGATCACACCCTCTCCAATGAGCAGTAAAGTGCGGTTCGCAAATGGACTTCATTTTTGAAACTTGAAAGCTCCACTAAACTGCCTGGGGGTAAAATTTCATTCATAAATACGTGTTTCTTAACTTTAGAAGTTACGAGCTGGCATACCCTGGCTTCCCGCGGATTAATTAGTTTTACACCCTATCCTTGTGCAAAATAAGATAGTGAAAAAGGATGAATGGACAGATGTACAGATTTAGCCCAGTTACAGTTTTATTATATATAGATAAAGCTGTGAAGGATTCAGATGGGCAGACAAACGGACAGACATGACGAACTTGTAAGGGTTCCTTGTTGTACTATGAGAGTAATAAGACCCCCTATAAAGTAGCTGTAAGAGAGCATTAATCGTAACTGTTGTTATTTTTAGGTTGAAAATGACATGGAAAATTATATCAAACACAAATTAGTTGGAGGCAAGACTTTTCTAAAGAAAGGTGTAGTACCTCATAAATTTGCCTGGCAGGACCAACCAACTGATGAAGATGTTAAAGTAATTGAAGAAACAAAAGCCGAAAAGAAAAAAGAGTTGATTGAGCAAATCATGAATGAATATATGGCTACAAATTGTGTGGAAAAAATATTTGTTGCGGAAACCATTGAAGTTGATGACCCCTTACAAGATGCAAACACCAACGACAAATTAAATGGAACAGGAAAAAAACCAGCAATGATAGACAAACAAATTCAAGTAAATATAAAAAAGAAAGTTAGGAGCAAAAGTACTTGTACTGAGACTGATAAAATTACACGTTCATATACTAAAGGGGCTAAAAAAAGGAGGAAGTAGAATGACTGAACATAACCAGTATTAACGTAATAGTAACTTAAAAAGGGAGCTATGGCTTGAGAAACAATGTTAAGATCTGTAGACAGTGGTCTGTCTGGGTGGTGTAAGCGGTTTGACTCGACATTTATAATACAAGCAGCAAAGGAATGGAACACTTTACCAGCGTCTTTGTTTCCCGATAAGTACAATCTGGAGCTCTTCAAGTCGCGAGTGAATAGGTATCTCCTAAGCAAGCATGTACCATCGTAGACCGCGTCGTCACTTTCCATCAGGTGAGATTGCGGTTAAATGCAAGCCTATTTAGTTATAAAAAAAGAAGTATACAGGATGTCCCAAGAAATAGGGATAAAAGAATCTCTCAAAGTGTACCAATCTACCAATGCAGACATATTATTTAACCATTTTGTGTAATACGTAACCAAGTCACCAATTAATTTATGTAAGTTGTAAGTCTACGGTATTGTATTTATTTACGAAAAGAAAGAATTGCTTTTCAGAATCACATTCTTGCTCAATCTTGTGGTTTTTAAGAGAGTAGAATTTTTTGGATTAAAATAAATGTTTGAGGCACTCATGACTGTTATTAGGATAATGAAAATAAGATAAAGCAAAACACTCAATTGCTACGATGTTTCTACTTTCTTGATGTTTTTAAATTTCTAAATTGTAAGGTCAGACATAGCCTGCAGAAGTAATATCGTCGCTTGTTTGACTAAGTGACGTATCAGACATTTTTTCTACAAATACGTTGATTAGACAGTTCGACGCGTCTTTGAAAGTAGATAAAACCTACATTTAAAATTTCAGGTATGTAAAAATGTCAGATACGTCACTTAGTCAAACAAGCGACGATATAATATATAGACTTATAAATAAAAACCCATGTACACACATAATGTTGTAAATATTATATTTTAAGAAAATAAAATAATACTTAAATAATAAACAGTCAATTTCTTAATTAATCACAAATGTAAAGTTTAGTTATTATCTTAAAATCTTAAATTTCATTAGCTTACTAATTTATTTGTTGTCATCACTTAAGTAAATAATTTAAACACCCAAATAGAGTAGGTATGGCATATTCTTACAGCTACAAGCTATAATCAAAGCTATTTGGTAACTTGTTAATAAAATGTAAATTAAACAAATTATACCTTATTTAACTCTTGCCATTAAAAAATCGGAAAGGCGCACATAAGTACAGTATGTCCGTAATTCTATTGTTGCCTCACTTGCGCATCTCTTTCAACAGAATAGTGCTAGTGAGGAAAAAAAAATATAATCCGAGCAGCGAAGGAATGGAACACTTTACCAGCGTCTTTGTTTCCCGATAAGTACAATCTGGAGCTCTTCGAGTCGCAAGTGAATAGTTATCTTCTAGGCAAGCATGTACCATCGTAGACCGCGTCGTTTCTTTCCATCAGGTGAGATTGCGGACAAATGCGGGCCTATTTAGTCATTAAAAAAAAACTTGCTTTCGTCGGAAGTCAGAACCGCATTTTTAATGGCGCAGCAACGTTATTAAAAATATTATTATTTTACAAAAGCTACAGCTAGTCAGATTTTTTCAATTAAGTATAAGTTACCTACATAAGTTTTTTGACACATTAAATTCGTTTTTAAACCTGCGTTTATGCACTGTCGTTATTTTTAGTTAGATTAAAATTGAAAAGTTATTGTCCACTTGAGCCCTTGATGTGAACCCCTGAGGGTCTAGCAAAGATGTTTTCCAAATCTATGGCAATGACGTTGCCTGCGGAAAACTTTTCATACCTAATGTCATTCCCATACATTTTGGAGTTATCGTGAGCTCACAGAACCGACAATATTGAGGAATGGAAGGTTCACGGGCTTGGAAAGGTTATTCCTTTTCTCCATGGGGAGAACTGGAAAATTGAGTTACATACTTTTTCCCCACTCGAGTCCCCTGCACCCCTGGACTGGGGGCAAAAATTATATAATCCCACATTTTATTTATTTTTATCTGACCTCCCTGGTGGACTCTCACCTGGTGTTAAGTGATCGCAGTCTTCGATGTTTTGCGAAAGGATAAAACAGGATAAAAGGTTTCATCTCCAGTCCGCGCTTAGGTGCCACACTTCTAATCAATGAATAACATCAGTCGCTGGCTGAACGGTTCTATCCTGGTTGTGGATTGTTAACTCGTGGGCTGTCAGTCGAGCAAGTTCTGCCCGAGCCAGTGGCTGTAGTGTGTGACGCGCGTGTAGACCCCGGGGTATCCGGGCTCGCCGCACTTGTTGCCGAAGGACACGACGCCGATCTGCGTCCAGCGCCCGTCCACCTGAAGCATTAGTGGACCGCCCGAATCACCCTGGAATGGCAATAAACGAGTATTAGTTACAAGCTGCGCCCCGCAGTTTCACCCGCGGATAAAACAAGCGAGCTATAAGTTGAGCGTAGATCAGAAATATGCCAAAAAACCATTTTAAACCTAGCCCACCGTAGTTAGCCACATAGCCCTCTCATTTTGCAGTGGCATCTATACTAGGTTTAAAACGGTTTTTGGCATACTTCTGATCTACGCTGTGTCCTTGGTATATTGGCATTCCTCTCCTCCCTGTTCCATGATAAAACGTACCCTATGTGTTAATCCAGTATATAAGCTATCTCTACTCCAAATTTCATCCAAATCCGTCCAGCCGTTTCAGCGTGAAGGAGTAACAAACATACACACATACAAACATTTGCTTTTATAATATTAGTAGTGTGATGTGGTAATAATATGACCTAGTATATCAGAGTTTGATGATAGGAGTCGTGAACATACAACTTTCGTATCTGTAGGACGATGGTCTGTACTGTACTAGTGGGACAGAGCTGATGGGGACAACCCTAACAATCGGACTAGTTCGGCCTTATGAATTTTTTTATCTCAGTCATCATCATCAACAACAGCCTGAAGACGTCCACTGCTAAATACAGGCCTCCCCCACAAAACGCCACATTTGAGCGCTTGCGCTCGCCACCTGTACCAGACCGTCGGTCCACCTAGGGTGTAGCATGGGCGTACCCCGCGGGGGGGGGGGGGGGGCAAACCCAAAATTTTTTATGCCGGGTTCCCACAATTTTTTTAATACCACTGAAGAGACCTAGAGCCAGTCATAACTTCAAATCAACCCTCTGGCGGTGGCGCCATCAATGTAAATTTGAAAGCATATCTTGGAAACGTGATGCAGGAGTACATTTTGTATCTTATTATGTCAGTACAAGCGTTCTGTTTATAAATAAAAATAAAGTAAGTACTAATAGAGATAGCACGACCAAAGCGAGCGCGAAAATTTTTCTATATTTGCCACATTTTATATTTCAGAAAATACGTGCAACGTACGTTCAAGCGTGCTGTTCATCTATTAAAACAAGAGCATAAATATTAATAGAGCGAGCGAAGCGAGCGCGAAAAATTCTCTGTATTTGCCACATCTCATATTTCAGAAAATACGTGCAACGTACGTTCAAGCGTGCCGGTCATGTATTAAAACAAAGCATAACTATTAACAGCGCGAGCGAAGCGGACGCGAAAAATTTTCTGTATTTGCCACATTTTATATTTCGGAAAATACGTGCAACGTACGTTCAAGCTTGTTGGTCATGTATTAAAATAAAGCATAAGCAGTAATAGCGCGAGCGAAGCGAAGCGAAGAAAAAAATCATTATTTTGCCATCTTGTATTTCAGAAAATATGTATAGTATGGCCACTTGAGCAATTGATTCGACAGTGTGCAATTAAAGCGCAAAACTTGCATTGAAGCTTTTTTCTCCCATGTCTGGATATTCTGGAGCAGCCTAAATAATAGCACAACTTACGAACTAAGCAAAAAGTGGCTATAGTTGTAATGTAGGCGATACTCTAACTCGGCCTTGTCTAACTATCATAAATCAAATACTAGTAAAACACGAACGGACTGCTAAAGTTAAATACAATTTTATAGCCTATCAATCAAATAAAAATGAAGCAACTTTTATTATATTTGATTAATTTAATTCAAGTAATTTTTTAGTAATTTTAGTCCCACTCTAAACTATCAACTCTACCTACAACTACATACCTACTCTAAAAGTCCTACTCTCATCATCAAAACTATCTCAGCACAAGCGAAACGAGCGCGAAAAACCACCACTTTTATCTGCGCTCCTTGCACAACTGGGTAGAAACCTGGCAGTTTTCGTTAAAATAGATAGAGGCAACGCTGCTGACTTGGCTGACTACATAAATAACGTAAGTGTGCCCACGCCCAGGGCATCTCAAAAAGGCCATCAAATTTTAAATTTTTCACCATGATTACATATTGTTTTTTACCTTTTTCATAACTTTTTTCGACAACGATGTAGGCATTAGGAATCCCACCCATGGTGTAGTTATCTCTAATATCACATCAGCAGCAGGAAGTGTCCACTGCTGAGCACAGGCCTTCCCCATAAAACAAACGCCGCTTTGGACGTTTATCATAGGGTGGGTTTCCTATAATCACCACGCTTAGCAGGCGGCTTTGGTGATCGCTGAAGATTTTTAATGTACGTACTTATGAGAAGAATGCTGCTGCCCATTCCCTGGATATTCCTTAGGACTACATCTCCAGTATGGTCGCCCCATCATGGGGTGCTTTCATTCTCATACCGCCGGGAACATATCGACCAGACAGTAATATAACTACCTACTTTATGGTTTAGGTAGTAGGTACTACCTTTAGCCTTAGCGAAAAAAATCTAATCTAAGTCTACCCTACCCACATTATAATACATCATCATCAACAGTCTGAGACGTCCACTGCTGAACATAGGCCTCCCCCAGAGAGCGCCACTTTGAGCGGCTGCTCGGCTCCTGCATCCATTGGCCCCCGCGGTTTTCACAGATCTTCGGTCCACCTAGTGGGGGGCCGGCCTACGCTGCGTCTTCCGGTTCGTGGACGTTACTCGACAACCTTTCTATTTCTAACACATAACCCAGGCATAGCATAGGTTTCTATTACCTATCTAATACATAGAATAAGTATGATACGATAGATATGTATAGATACGTATGATAGAATATAACGGCAGCTAACTATAGCCTGGGTGTCTTCAAGTCAAGAGTGAACAGGTATCTTCTAGGCAAACATGCACCATCGTAGACTGCGTCATCAGTTTCCATCAGATGAAACAGTGGTCAAATGATGTGCCTACAAATTATAAAAAAAAAACCTTTTTTTAGAAAATTAAAGCTTGCTTACTACGTTTTACAAAGACACTACGATATAACGAACGAATAAACTATCTCTGTTACAAAGATGAACATTAGAAGTGGATCCAACGCTGTGGATATAGACACATCAGCAGTCATGCTGCTCGTCTATCAACCAATAATAATATAACTGACCTGACAAGCGTCGACCCCGCCCCTAGCGTACCCGGCGCACAGGAAGGTGTCGGTGATGGGCTGGAAGTACGCCTTGTCGCAGTCCTCGTTCCTCCAGACGGGCAGCTTGGCCTCCAGCTGGCGCGCGCTCTCCGCGCCGCCGTACCGCGTGGTGCCCCACCCCACCACGGTGGCGAGGGACCGCTCGAAGCTGCGCGCCAGCTGCGGCCCGCCGGGGAGGCAGATCGGTATCACGTACTTGGACTTTTGGACGTTGTCTGGAATACGTGAGTTTAATAAATAAATAAATATGTGTGGACATTTCACACAGCTCCACCTACACTAAATTAGCTGCCTATGTGTATGAAATAACGCCTAGACGTGATCACGTACATAGATCCTGGACCCTAACTAGGATTCCCTGTATCTATAGGGACCCAGGAACTACGAGGGCCATGCTCCCACAACACCCAGACACAGAACAAGTATTTGAGCTTTTTTTATGCTGTGCACAAATACTTGTCCTGTCGCGGGAACCGAACCCGCCACCTCCGGGAGGCAGATTGAAAATACGTAATTCCGATTTCCGACGTCTACGAGTCAAGGTTTTTTAATGATTCAGCTGCCCGCGGGAAGACAGGTTGGAATAATCAACTTTGCTTGGAACAGGTGATACACACAACAAGGTTATGGTATTGAAGTTCCCAGTTGCTTGAAGTTTAGAGCTTTCTTCTAGCAACATCGTAAAGAGAAGGAGAGGAGGACAACAATATTATAAGCCACACGGTAAGAGTACCACGTCTTCTTATACTCTTTTCTTTGATAGTTACCTGATAAGACGAGCACCGCGATGTCGTTATAGAAGCCAACCCTTGAGAACTGGTCATGCGCCCGCACCGCCGTCACCCGCAGCGTGACGGGACGTGACGGCTCGTCGTCCCGCGCCAGGTCCACGTCACCGAGCCGGACCGTGAACTGGCGAGCTGGGAACCTGCCATGTTCACATCACAGATCAACAGGACGTCCACTGCTGAACACTGACCTCCCCCATAGAACGACACTTCGGACGCTTATCATAAGGGGGTTTGCTATGATCAGAATCACCACGCTCGGCAGGCGGCTTGGTGATCGCAGAAGATTTTAATGTACCAAGGAGAATGCTGTTGCTCATTCTCTGGATATTTCCTTAAACCCCATCTCTTCTAAAGGGGTGCCCTTTGGAAGAGATGAGGTGGTCCTATTCTAACACCACTGGGCCCTAAACGTATGGTAATTCAACTGGTTATTATTATCATCATCATCAACAGCCTGAAGACGTCCACTGCTGAACATATACGGCTCTTTGAGCGGCTGCTTGCCTCTTGCATCCTTCGGCGTCCCGCGGTTTTGACCACCAGGTACCATCAGGGTAAAATGTGTTCAAATGCTACTGTTTCACGGATTATATAAGTAGAGGGTTTTTCCATCATCATCATTAGCCCCCTTAGCTCTTATTCTACGAGGAGATGATGGTGCAGTATGCATGTGTTGCTGATCACGGGATCACCAAGATATGCATACTGCACTGTGAACGAGAGCGAGTGTGGCTCAACGGTAACCCGCGCGACCTTTAAACCACCGCACCCTAGTTCGAGTCCCACTAGACCCTGCACCAATGTCTTTTCAAGTTATGCGCGGGATTTGCACTCGCTTTTATAACGGCGAAGGAAAACATCCCATGGCATGGTGGCCTACTCTCTCTCTCTCTCTCTCTCTCTCTCTCTCTCTCTCTCTGTGAGAGAAAGCCCGTGTACCAGTAATGAGAACATATGGGTTGATGACGACGACCGTATAACCAGTTTAAGAGGGTACATAATAATATACTCACGGCCTCTGCTTGGAGTCCCTCGTGCAATGGGCAGCTGTTAGCACATGCCGCTTGTTCACCAAGGTCCCTCCGCACCAGAACTCTCTCCGCTTGCTACCGTGGAGATATATCGCGGCCATCCAGGGCCACGCACCAGGCTTGGACTCCGTGCCGCCGACGATACGACCACCCTCGTCTTCCGTTTCACCGCACTCTGGAATTTGCGAATGTAGTGTGTAAAAGACTTTTGGTCTAAATCATTATAGTAGGGAAGTTCAATAGGGGAATTTGGGGATATGGTGTATAAAACACATAATATGCGATACAAGACCAATTTGTGCTCTGTTCTTTAAATGATGCGTGGGATTCCGCGCGGTATTTTGTATTAAAGTTCCGCGGTAGAGCGAAACTTCATACAAAATACCCGGGCGGAATCCCGCTACCCACAGCGGTACGAATAACGCGGCGGTTTAAATAGGGCAGAAAAATTTGAATCACGAACGGAATTTGAATCCGCATCCACCATCTCTAAAGCCGAGACGTGTAAGCTTCGCAGGCGATACTGCTATATTACTCTACTAGCTTTTGCCTGCGGCTTCGCACGCATGTATTATGTTATTTCTACGTTTAGGTAGTCTAATAATAGCTTAGTTCATGCATTTCTTCTATACCAAATCACAAAATCCACAAAAATTTTTCGAAGCTCAGCACGTATTAGCAGATTAGGTAGCACACGTGTAAAAGTGTTGTTTAGGTTGTAGGTAGGTATGGCTTTTCACGTGTCATCAGATCACCTACACATTGATAAAATAGTCAGTTAGAAACTGCAAATCGTATGTATGTACCTACTTAGACCTACCTTATACTTAGCCGTTAGTTTTTTTAAATATACGGTAGATCTAGGCATCTAACGAATAAAAGTTTTATGGTATACCTACATACCAGTGATACGTTCGATCTTTTCCTTGTCATTTTCACTTCAACAGATTGTTCTTGTGTTTTCACCATAAAAACCGTTCAAGTCTTGATAAGAGGTTCCAGTAAATTTTGTTTACGTAGTAGTTATACCTACTTAAGTACTTACCTATTATTTAGGCAGTTTAGAAAAATACAAAACAAACACACATGGTCAGTTTTTCACATCCGCGTGCTTTTCGTTCCAAAGAGTATCTTTGTTGCATTCACCACATATTTTTTTTTACTTTCATAATTTTGACTCCATACGAATTGAGTATTTAGCCAGTGTCAATAATAAGATTATATAATACTTACTTTACAGCTGGAGTATTGCATTAACCTATACGATGCGTACTTAATTAGTTTTGTTAATACTAATTAGAAATCACAAGTATTTACGTACGCCACTGTAAAAAGAGTTGACATTTATATTATGTCCGGTATTTACCACGTTGTCTCATTCCCACTGCACTTTCAACATAGTGGTGGGAGTGAGAAAATAACATGTGTACAAAGCTCTAATCAGATTCACTTTTGCAAAGAATGTTCCATTTTTAGGGTTCCGTAACAGTTTTAAAATAAAGGAACCCTTATAGGTAACTGTACTTACCTAATAATATTAATAATATGACATTGATAATACTGTTTTTTTATTATTTGTTTTATATTGTATACATTAAATGACTTTTTTTTAAAATATTTTATTTGTAATACCTTAGACGCTTTTTTGTACTCTTATGTTACAAACTGTGAAATAAATTGAATTTGAATTTGAATTTGAATATGAATTTGAGGTAAGATCACTTTGTTGTCCGTCTGTTTGTCTTTCTAAATATCTGTCGAGACCATTACTTATTTTAGGAATAACGGAAAGAATTAAGCTGAAATTGATATCTATGATCAATTAATTCAAATACGGCTATCATCATCATCATCATCATCATCAACAACAACGTCCTGAAGACGTCCACATTCAAAGAGCTTTCTTCTTCTTGCCAAATTCTAATAAACTTTACAACTTATCCGTAGAGCCAAGCAATTACCACCAAAAAAGGAAAAAGAAGTTTACATTCTGATTGCATAAATACACCCAAAGATATAATTAACCTTCTTGGAGCAACCGAGTAACCAATAATTTTTACTCTAACCTGTGGTTTGTCCCAAATAGAATATAACTGCTTAGTTTGTTCGTTGAAAAGCCCACAGACCTAAAATATTTTAACTATTAAAACTCATTTACTTACGTGAAAGAAGAAGAAAAAATCAAAATCGACGTTACATACGGCCATGTTGTTAATTCGAGGATCTTACCATAAAGTATAATTATACTTACCTATATCTAAGTACCCTTAGAGTATAGACTAAAAGCATAGAGAGAACTTCATTATCTGTCAAGCGTACCACTTTTTTGGACACTTTTTATAAGAAGTGGACACTTTGATGTGAATGAGTCTGACAGATTTGTATAGAAAAATCTTAAGAGTATAGACTAAAAGCAAAGAGGGATCATCAAAACGATAGTATATTTGTACTGCCCACACGTATCGCTACGTCAGTGGCGAAGGAAAGAAACAAACATATAGTAATTAGCTACACTTGCGAAATTTCACCGTACCATTTTTTCGACTCGAGTCAACTGTTTTTTCTGTTTGACTTTTCGCAAGCGTAGCTAATTACTCTATGTTTGTTTCTTTCCTTCGCCACTGACGTAGCGATACGTGTGAGGAGTACAAATATAATATCGTTTTGATGGATATCTCTATGCTTTTAGTCTATACTCTAAGTAAGTACCCTTTTAAAACATTTTTCATAAAATATTTCGTATCATTGGCTAAGTACAAATGTCGTCTAATGCCAAAATAAAAAAAAACATCTACTTTCACACTATTAATATTTGTTGGTATATGTATCTATTTAACTTCTAAAATGCTAAACAAACCTGTAAAAATATAAATAGGAAACCTATAAAATGTTTTGATTCTCTTAGAGTAGCGGTACTAATATTACACTTTGGTCATATCCATTCACAGAGTCTTTTTCTTTAATCTTTGCCTCCAGATAAACATGTGGCACAGAGTGTAGTCGATTGTTTTTTTTTTGTAATCTGTGACAATATGTAGCAGCTTACAACTTACCGTTATGGCGGAAACAGTAGCCAACTTAAAAAAAACTTACCTAAAACCTTTACCTATAAACCTAACTTAGTAACGTACCTAAAACCTTCCCATTCATTCAATAACGCATTTAAAAATATTGATAGACAGAGGAGAGTTAGTTGTATGAAACGTGCGCTACACTTATAGTTGTAGCGCACGTTTCATGCAACTAACTCTTTTCTCTATGCGACTCCCATCTCTTCAGCGTAAGCGGTTATTTTCTCTATGCTTACTATAAGTAACCAAAAAAAAAACCATCAAGCGGCCATGTTGTTTACAACTCCGATTCGTTCCGTTATGAAATCTTAATAATTGTCATCAAATTTTTTTAACGATATTTCAATTTTAATATATCCTATGTTAAGCGCTGGTTATTTCTAAGCATATTAGTAAAAACCGCATGAAAATCCATTCAGTATTTTAGGAGTTCAGTCATAACAAACAAACAAACAAACAAACAAACAGACAAAGTGTTTAAAAAGTGGCTTAACGTGATCAGCGGCTAATTTTAAGCCAACCTGTGTATTTTTTTTGTTGATATCTTGCAATTACAGACTTTTTTATCTCTACAGTTTTATTATATGTATAGATTATAATTGCAATAAAAAGTAAAAATAAAGAACCTACACGCGTCAAATTAGAATAAGTTCCATCACTTATAATCTTTGGTGTACATACCTACATAACAAGCATCAGAAATACCTTAATTATCCATTTGTAACTAGATGTTTTTATAGTGGTAGAACTCCATCAACGCCTCTGTTGCTGGCCGCTGCAGTAATGCACTATTGTTTTGAGGAACCTTGGTTCAAGCTTTTCCAGTCCGGAAATTTTTAACGTCAGAAATGTAGCTACTAATTTCGTTATTCTACATTTTAAACTAGGTGGTAGGACTTTTCTGTAAAGTTCGTCTAGGTAGGTACCACCGCTTTGCCAGTTATTCTGCCGCCAAGCAGTAGTGTCCAAACACTACTGTGTTCCGGTTTCAAGGACATTGTAGCTCTTAGAGTATAGACTATTAGTTGTTGCTAGTGGAAATAATGGGCAAATGACTTATGAACTGATCTCACTGTCTAGAAATCTTTTTTAGACCGTGCGATGTCTCAGGATGACTTGCGCAGTGCGCAGTGTCACGCGAAACTTTAATTTAGAGTTCTGAGTGACACTGCAACCAGTTATGGACGGCCGTGACGCTTAACACCACGCGAACGACTAGCTCGTCACGTCATTCATTTACTTACATAAAAAAAAAGATATGTATGACCTAATGAAACTCTGAAAAATGTAAATTATGAAATCTGCCTACATTCAGCAGTCTCACCGCGCATGAGCCATAACTATTGTATTTGCACAATTAACACATGATGCGGGCAAAGCACTAGATTCCTTAGTGATTTGTTAAAAATGCCTTTCTGCTAACAATCTCGAAACTGAGGCTTTTGCTTTGCATTTCTAGCTACGTCATTCATGCGTCATTCATATGGTTGCCATTGCCATCCCTCCTATCCTTAGAGTATAGACTAAAAGCATAGAGAGAACTAGATTATGTGTCAAGCGTACCACTTTTTTGGACACTTTTCTTATGATGTGGACACTTTGATGTGACAGATTTGTATAGAAAAAACAGTTGACTCGAGTCGAAAAAAATGGTACGGTGACTTAACCAAGCGTAGCTAATTACTATATGTTTGTTTATTTTCTCCGCCACCAGGGCCGTCTTTAACCTAATAGAGGCCCTGGGCATTTAGGATAGTGAGGCCCCTATGACCTGGACAGGGCTCTATTTTATTATAAGTAATAGGGACTTAATCATAACTTTAAAAAATTAGTAGATTACAAGCAGATGTAGGAAGGAATTCTAATATTAAACGACACACAAAAAATTGCGCGAGCGAAGCAAGTACCAACATTTTTCACGATTATAAAAAAATGTAGATAAAACAAGTATTGTATCAAATATACTTATTCAAAAAAATTCAATTACACCTCCCAATCTTAATGAAATGGCTGTCATGAAAACGCATACGAAGCCATAAACTTCAGTAGTTCATATATAGGGAGTCGATCCAAAACGCGAGCGAAGCGAGCGCCAAAAATTTGCACGTTTACATGTACATCTAGATAAAACACGATGTGTATATCGTCAGTCATTCTCGTTTGGTTTTTCAAAATATTAAACTTTTTCGGTTAGGTATCGTTAGTGATCTGGTAGGAACTAGGGGGCCCTATCGATCGCGGGGCCCTGGGCAAGTGCCCAGAGTGCCCAGTGGGAAAGAGGGGCCTGTCCGCCACTGACGTAGCGATACGTGTGAGCAAAACAAATATAATATCGTTTTGATGATCCTCTCTATGCTTTTAGTCTATACTCTAAGCTCCTATCCGTAGTACGAAGCGTTATGAATCTAAACGCGAATGGTTAAGCTAAGGAATGGAACTCTTTACCAGCGTCTGTGTTTCCGAATAGTATATTCTGAATCCGATCTTTTCAAAAAGAGATCGTTTCTCATAAGCGAGCGTGGTAGGTAGGTAATATGTAAAAGATCAAAAAAAAACCTTACCATCTGGATCCACGATATTGGAGAAGTTGGTGATGACAGGCGGTGCCACGGTGTAGAAGGTGGTCGTCCTGATAGGCCGGGGGGTAGTTAGCACTGGACGAGGAGTAGTCACTGCTGTCGTCGCTGCTGTCGGCTTCCGGGTAGTCGAAGGCTTCGTTACAGGTTTCGGCTTCTTGGTCGTTAACACTAGAACAGCTGATGGTCTTTTAGTCGTCGCTGGCTTTGGCTTTTGAGTCGTCACTGGAACTAAATATGTCGGCTTCTGACTTGTGGCTACTGCTGGCTTTTCTACAGGCGTAGTAGTTGTAACTACCGCGTCTCTTGGACAGCAAACTCCTGGGACAAACAAGTCCTTGAAGCATAGTGATTCGCGAAGAGCTACCAGGTTGAGCAGCAATTGTGGACAGTTTCGCAAATCTTCACAGACCCCTTCTTGACCGTCAGGAGTAGTGCATACCTTCTCGTCGCTTCTGTCTAGTTCAGAAGTTGCTACTTTCGTGATTGGCGCGTCAGGCAATACTTTGGGCAATGCCTTCCTTACAATAGGGGCGATTTTGTCTGTTACGTTTCTTCCTAGAAAGTTTTTGCTGATGGTGTAAAATGCATGAGGAAGTCTTTTCAAGTTGGGATCGTTTTCATCGTTTTCATGCTCATCGTTGACCATGTCGACCAGGTAGTGCCCAACTGTATTAATGGCACCAAGAGTTTCAGATATCTTGGTGAATGCTGAATCTGACAGCAGTCTGCCATCGCTTGAGACCTGAGTTTCCGATAGGATATGATCAAATGCTGATCTCCCATCATAGTTTGGCGGAAAATGTTGAAAGTTCTGCGGTCGAGGCCCAAAAGGTCCTGTATTATAGCTGACTGGTTGATTCGTGTACTGTGCATTCATAGACGGTTTATTCGTATATTGTGCACTTATTGACTGTTGATTAGTATACTGTTGGCTTATAGGCGGTTGATTCGTATACTGCTCACTTATAGACGCTTGATTCACGTAAGGTGAACTCATATATTCTGGAGATCTTTTCCTTGGAGCTGGGAACTGGTGCCATGATTGGCTGCTCTGCTGTGACTGTAGGTTAGGCCAGCTACTTGATGGCTGGATGAAATTGACTGCAATCAAACCCTGCCGTTATATTTATGCAAAAATATAAAAGTAGAGGATAGGATAACATGAATGATGCGTACCTACCCGGATGATGCGCTGGATACTGGCATCTTGTGTTAGAAGACAGCAGCAGAATTCCTGGAACAAAAGAAATTGACAATTTAATAAAGCTTATGCATGTTTATGTAACACAACTACAAGTCTTACAAATTCTACATATGCACATCATCTGCAAGATAATGTCCACTGCAGAGCATAGGCCGTTAGAGGACGAGGAGCATAATCAGCAATGCACCACGCTTGGCGGAGAATGCTGTTGCCTATTCATGAATATATAGCCGGCTCTTACGGCACCCGCGGGAATAGATGGGTGGTCCTATTCTCACGCCGAGACCACATGGCACATGGTATCAGTTAAATACGGCCTTAGGAAACAATTTAATGTTCTAATGCGACGCGTGACCAAAATGCTGGCACCTGGCACTTATTTGGCTCAGCGAATCAGCATTGCAATTCAACGAGGCAATGCTGCCAGCATGTTGGGTACGCTACCTACCGGTACTGGGCTGGGGCATTTCGAATGTCTATAGGCCATCACGCCTAGTATACAGTACAAATGTTCTTTGTAGTAGATAGTGTAGCTAGTTTATTAGTTTTTATTATTGTAGTAGGTAGTTTAAAGTAGTTAGTTTAATAAAGGCACATTGCCCTTTAAAAAAAATTAAATGTTTTTCAGGATTAAAAGTGGGTAACCTATACCTATATCTAGTACGTAGGTAGGTAGAAATACCTACTCTTCACTCGGCTCGTTCTACATACTCAAATAGAGAGATTATAGTCACGCAACCTTTACTTTAAGGTACATCTAAAGGTGAATTACAAATAAATAAGATAATTAAGAGAGCTATGCTCGGTGTTTCCCTCCGAGATAACATCCGAAACGAGGAGATCCGCAGAACTAAAGTGACCGATATAGCTCTTAAATTGGCAAGTGAAAGTAAAAAAAAAGTGTATAATTGGCAAGTTGAAATGGCAATGGGCAGGCCACATCGCTCGTAGAACTGACAACCGATGGGGAAGAAAGGTTCTCGAGTGGTGACCACGAACCGGAAGACGCAGCGTAGGCTGGCCCCCACTCGGTGGACCGACGACCTAGTGAAAACCGCGGGGAGTCGATGGTTGCAGGAGGCAAGCCGCCGCTCAAAGTGGCGCTCTGTGGGGGAGGCCAATGTTCAGCAGTGGACGTCTTCGGGCTATTGATGATGATGGTGAAGATAAATAATATAATAAGCCATAAATTAAAGTAGATAAAAGCGAGAGTTCACGAGTCTGTTTGAGGCGTACTTCGTGCAAATAAATATTTATTAATCCGATGAATAAGCAACTAGGTTTCCAAATAATTCTGAAGTTCTATTTTTGGGTAAACGAATAACAACCTCCCACGCGTATGGTTACCCTTATTAGCTGTTTTATTGATGTGAAAGCGCTAAATTGTGTACGCACCTATTCACAGCTTTACCGTATTTTAATGCCAACATAAATATTATGTTCGCCCCCTAATTACCTAACTCGCAATAGGTTTGCGACAGGCGTAAATCTCGCGGTGATTGCTGTCATACATCATTAGTGGTGTCGAGAATGTATGCTTCGCTACTGCTGTCGCATTGCTACTGCTGTCGCATTGCTGTTGCAAATTTTACGTGATTACCCCGCCACCCCTAACTACCTAACTCGCAACAGGTTTGCGACAGGCGTAAATCTCGCGGTGATTGCTGTCATATGTTAGTGGTGTCGAGAATGTATGCTTCGCTACTGCTGTCGCATTGCTGTTGCAAATTTTACGTAATTACCCCGCCGGTTGTTGTCTTTTTTTATCAACGATAGGCTAACATTTGACCACGGTCTCACTTGATGGTAAGTAGGTAACGACGCGGTCGACCATGGAGCATGCTTTAGTACCAACATAAAAATTATGTTAATTCCGCGGGGTAATTACGTAAAATTTGCAACAGCAATGCGACAGCAGTAGCAATGCGACAGCAGTGGCGAAGCAATCACCGCGAGATTTACGCCTGTCGCAAACCTGTTGCGAGTTAGGTAATTAGGGGGCCGGTTGCCGTCTTTAATACCAACATAAAAATTATTGTAGTCCCGCCCCCTAATTACCTAATTTGCGACAGGCGTAAATCTCGCGGTGATTGCTGTCATACATCATTAGTGGTGTCGAGCATGTATGCTACGCTACACCACTAATGATGTATGACAGCAATCACCGCGAGATTTACGCCTGTCACAAATTAGGTAATTAGGGGGCCGGTTGTCGTTTTTAGTATGTTCCCACTGCTGTGGACGCCTTCTCTCACTGGTAAGAGAGTACAAGCCATAAGCCACCACGCTGGACAAGTGCATTTGCTGGATGTCCTAGAACAACCTAGAACTTATGATTCTCGATGTATCTTATTCTATATCTATTCTTGATTCTATTTATTTGTTACCACCTTGTCTGCCTTGTCTGGGCGGCCGTGTCGCTTAACACCAGGCGAACGACTAGCTCGTTACGTCATTCGTTTACATAAAAAAAATATACCCGGTTTCTTTATGATTACTTTCCTTCACGATTGTAATAGTATTTGACAAGCCAAAGCCAAAGATTGCAAGTAGGTAGTACAATAGTTAGCTTTTTTACTGTAGGTATCGACTATACACCTACCTACCATTTGCAACATGCACTGATATAAAAGTGCCATTTTATCCATTTAGTCCACTTTGGGATAACAACCATACTCGCCAGTTGTTTATTTGCGTTTCGTTAATTGATTTAAAATTGGCCGTATAAGAGTGCTTACGTAAGCCATCAGAGAAAGAAAAAGAGAACAGCAAAATAATGATCATGACGAATTCGCACAGTATGATTTAATAGATAGTGATGTTTGTAGTGTTTCCGGCGAGTCGGACACTTCATTTTATAAACTGGCTACTTTTAAAAACTTGCATAAGTTTACCGTTGCGGATAACCGTACTAGATATTAAGATAAAAACTTTATTTAATTTTATTTACGCGACAAAAAAATCTCAAGGGACATTTTAATAGGGACAGCGACGCGCAGAGTGACCGACATCCTTGCGCGATGGGCCTCAGAATTGTTTTAAATTATATATTTATTTATTTATTGTTAGGAAGACCAACAGCTTTTCTTACATAATAGAAATTTAAAGTAAGCACTAGGGAGCCAATTACAGGTCCTCACGTCTTGCAATATAATAGCAATAGTGCTTGAGCATACAGTGATGAACACCTGATATTAATTTAGAAAAAGTACAAAAAAAATACTTTGACAAAGATCGGTAACACTAAACCAAAAAAATTGAGAGTATATAAGTATAACTACGCATAATAGAGTATATAAGTATAACTACGCATAATGGGTAAAATGTCTACATAATATACATACATAAATTATTAAAAACTACTCATCGACAGTTTAGTAATTTTTTAATGTCTGTCTAAGGCCCGATTTCACCAACGTTTATTCCAAGTATACGGCTATTCCTTACTCTTCTTCGTCTTCTTCTTCTTCTTCTTCGTTTATGGCTTTATATCGCTTTTTAGCGATAATTCTGCCAATGTCAAGTAAGTAAAAATTTGTACGGTTATGTCACGTCAAAGTCCTATTTTGTCAGTCAAAATGCCAACAGTAAGATCAGGCCCGGGTCAGCTTTAGTACCGATGTCTCCACGAAACGCTCGTGTCACACGCATTCCGACATTTTCTTTGCATCAAGTGACTTCTATAATGTCAAAAGTCAATTGTGTTGTTGTCATGGAAATTATGTACATAACACAACCTAATTAATCGGTATAATTCGTAGTTTTTCTGGCTTTTTGTGTATAATTTCAAATTAATATATCATTATCATCATCTTCTTTGCCTTTTTCCCATTTCGCATTTGTTATTGGGGTCGGCTCCCAAGCTCCCAGTCTAATCTGTAGCGGCAAGCTACCAGAATTACACGAGCGACTACAGGATCGGACCGTGAGTTTGCCTAATTCTCAGCTGTTCTTGTTTTTCGTTAATCCTGATAGTTTCAGGTTTCGCACATTTATAAGTAAATCTAGATAAGACCCGTTAAATTTCAGTGGGGGCTGGGGGCCCTTTATCTCCACGGCGCGCTGGGCTGAAGCTCAAATTGCCCTTATACAAGATCTGGCCCTGAGCGACTGCCATCTGATCTCACAACCCATAAGGAACCAGTAACAAGGATGGTTAGACCTGGTATCAGATTCTATCAGGCGTCTGACTACCCGTAACGATTGCCATAGATGGTCTTATGACAACCGGGACCGACGGCTCTCGGAGGCACGGATGGCATCGAAAACTGCACATAACTTACTAGATAAATCATCGGCGCAAGGCCGAGGATCGAACCTGGTGCCGTAAGATTGCGAAGTGCACATGTTACTGCTCTGCTACCATCGCTCTTACTTCAAATTATATACCAATTATCTTAATCAGTTGAGCATGGGCAGTGACTATGGTTATTGATCAACACTATGGCGACGCGAAAATGTCATGTTGAAGCTTGCAACTAATAAAACTCATCGCCTGTTAAGTATCCCAAGGGACGATAAATTACGAGAATCATGATTGTCTTTTCTGATTCCTACAAATACTGAGCTCAGTGGCCTGTCTTAGTGAACAAACGTGTTCGCCAAAATCACTTTGATATACCCCCAATTTGATGGGATGGGTAACCGTCTTCTGCATGGATATCCTTGTTCACTGCAAATGAAGTGTTGCACGGGATTCCCTTGAGCTTATCTGGTGAGTAAACTCAATTTGAATAGCAAAAATAAATAATTAAAATAAAAATGGTTTCAACCCAAAAAATGGCCTAAAAATGGCAGTAAAAATACAAAGCTTAGGCTAAGAAATAAAAATAAATAAAAGCTATTTCAGTCTCATTTGTTTCATTTAATCCTTATTAGCGGGTGCTTCATCTTCCTGTCGTATTAAAATGTAATAGGTTAAAATAATAATAATAACTTCCTATGTAACTTCCATGTCGATATTTTTTTGGCGTGGCACGTCACTATGGTATCGATATCGATATTTGAATATGGAGCTAGGTACATCACTATGGCGACACCAGCGTTTCGTGGAGACACGGGAACTAATTGTCGATCATATAGAGCTGTCCTATCTGTCTTTGACTAGTATAGTAGATATCTGTGAGTAAGATGGTGGATATTTTACTGAAGGCTCTACAAAGCCGTTGAAGAGAAAACGAAAATGCATGGTTATATAAACTTGGAACCATTTGCCAACACTCGTGCACGTTCACGAACACTTAACGAATAATAATCCACCCTTATTACACATTAAAATTCAAAAATACACAGGCTTTGGTAAAAAATTCAAAATTTACAACCGCCATTGTCGGATTTTCTTCAAAGACCCTATTCCTTACTCTTGGATACAGCTAATTGACAAATGAAATTACACAAAAAAAGGCGCCATTTTGATTGTATCCAAGGAATAAGTCTTATTCCTTCACAAAATTGGTAGTATAAGGGCTATATTCGCGTAACTCGGTTGTTCTCGGAAAGATATACCTAGAATAAAATTTATTCTAGTTTGGTGAAATCGGGCCTAAATGTGTACCGCGAATATCGCGATAAACAGGTTGTTCCCAGAGATCCATATCATTTGCATCGAGCAAGGTCCATGAAAATTATTGTGTGTAGGTAAGTCAACATAACACGTTATATGTATAACACAGGCTGATTTAATCGAATCCTATAATTAAATTACACTTAAAAAACCTCAAAAACTCTTTGTAATTTTCATTTCATATTAATTTCATACATATAGAAACAATTTCTTTATTTCTAAAATATTTGTATGAAATTCCTAGTTACGTAGGTACCTATAGTTACCGCTAGGGGCGCTGATATTTTACCGTATTAGTTCTATCGAATAAACTCGGGTACTGGTTTTCGTATCCAGAAAAAACAACATGCACAATCTCTAACTGGGTTTTGGTTTAAATTAGAGAGAAAATCTGATCGAGTAATGCGTTCGGAGAACTGGAGAACCACCGTTTCGGAGTTATTTGTTGAGGTGGACATTATTTACTGCTCGGAGCTTTCGAGTGCGTATTACATTTGTTTACGCAATAAAAATAACGGAGCTTGCAAGTTTTAAATGCGTTTTTTGAACTTGGAATGTGACTTTGAGGTTTGCACAGCTTTTTATTTTTCTTTGGTTCCGAGAAAAGTTGCTTTGCTCGCTGCGTGAAGTTATGAGAGGTAAAGTAAAATATCAAAGTAATGAAGATTCAAAAATGTCTCACTTCGTGGTTATATTGTGTAGTTCCACGACGTGGGAACGCTGAAATCAAATCACCATCACATCATCAGTGGACCTTGGTGAATTGGTATCGTATTTTATAATATTTATTTTAATTTTAAATTTTGGATATGTAAGATGGGGAAGAAAGGTTACGCGACGACGAACCGGAAGACGCAGCGTAGGCCGGCCCCCACTAGGTGGACCGATGATCTGGTGAAAACCACGGGGAGCCGATGGATGCAAGTGATGAGCAGGCGTTCAAATGTGACGCTCTCTGGGGGAGGCCTATGTTCAGCAGTGGACGTCTTCAGATAATATACTTATGTGTTGTGAGTATTGTCATATGACACATCACCTTGAGAAAGTAAAGCAGTAGTGGTATTAAGTAGGTATACCCACAGATTAGAGAAAAAAACAAATGCTCTGTGGGTATACCATACTTACACAAACATGTTTCTGTTAGTCTGTTACACAACCATAGACTAAGGCTCATTTCATTTGGTAAACATTGGGTTTTTTTGTGACTAATATATAGACCTCATTGGTAGACCTTGGCTCTTTTATGTAACGTTGACTTCTTGGAGTTCTTGATGAATGGCCTTGGAGACTTTCGTCATTAGCATGGTATTGTAGTGTGCTTCCGTTACGATTATGTAAGTCGGATAAAAGTAGCTATGTATATGAAAGTAGGCACAGTAACAGTTGACAGCCTCCGTGGTGTGGCGGTTGAGCAGGTCGGCTCATAACCCGGAGGCGGTGGGTTCGATTCCCGCGACAGGGTAAGTATTTGTGCACAGGAAAAAGGCGCAAGTACTTGTTCTGTCTCTGGGTGTTGTGGGAGCATGGTCCTCGTAGTTCCTGAGTCCCTAGCTACAGGAAATCCTAGTTAGGGTCCAGGATCTATGTATGTGGTCGTTTTTCAGTCACGCAGTAGATATTAGGTAGGTCAGTGGTAATACCTGGTAATCTATCATTGGTAATACCTAGTCTGAAAGCTTCCACTGCTGAACATAGGCCTCTCGTTAGAGCATCACTTAGTGGCTGCATGCCTCTTGCATCCATCGTGCATCGGCTCCCCGCGGTTTTGATCAGATCGTTGGTCCTCCTAGTGATAGGCTGGGGGCCGGTCAAAATTAGGTACCTACTATTGCAACCAAAAAGGCTATTATAGTTTACCTTTATGGTTCTAACTTTTAGTGTTGGTCCTCAAAAGTTGGGCATAGACTCGCGCGTGTTATAAATGCCAACCAATTAAAAAAAAACACATATTCTTAAATAAAATTACTTCCGCTGTTATTGGGTAAGATACCTAATAGAACAGAAGTAAAACGAGGTTTCCTTACAGGCTATGTTGTAACTTGTAACTCATTTCATAACCGATGCGTTGGAAAACCCGCCTTATTAGCTGGTAGAGCTCATGTCGATGAGTAATGCATGAAGGTCACAATGATGACCTGGATTGGAGGCTGTTGATGAATTTTGACAATCAAAAGACAGAGACTCCTTTGTGTAGGATTAAATAAAAATAGATTTGTTCCAATGTGTTTGCTTCGGGCTTGGCTCTTTCAAAACCTCTTACAACATGTAGTACTTACCTATATACATAGGTATGCATTATGCGTATTATCACATAACATAATAGATAGGTACATGTATTACTAGGGAAAGACATATTGACACATAGAAAGACCTGCCAAATATGAATAAATATCTAACAAACATGCAAGATACGAACTTAACGTTAACGATGCTCCGTGTTTGGCTGCAGGTTATAGTTAGGCTGATGTCCATATAAAAACAAACCAATTATGGCCACGGTTACATAAATGCGCAAGATACGAACTTTAACTACCTATTCTAAATGGGCATACAGTACAACATACAAAGCTATTCCATTTAGAGGAAAGCTATTCAAGTTGGTTGAATAAGTTCAAAGTTACAAAATCTTTCACTCAATTCAATGGAGACCTAGAAAATAACGTCAAAGCCAAATTTAGTCCGCCCATAGACAAAATTCAGTTTGCGCGCGAAATGGCATTGAACAAAACAATATGGCCGCGGTTACATAAATGCGCGGGAACGTGACATCACAGCTTTCACTGTGGTATCGCGGTCAATGAGCCAGTGGTCCATCTGTGCGGAATTTGCATGCTTATCCGCGAATGCAGAGATAAGTAGGACAATAATAGCTACAGCAAGATTGATTGTACAATGTGCTGTCGATGATTAGTTGCATATGTTTCAACAAACGTTAATAACGAGAAAACGAAGAGTCGTTAACATTAAATTTTTGTTGCAAATATAGTAAGCCTATTTGAGTTTAAAAAAAAAGTTCTCTTTTCCACTACAGGTGCAAGCAACCCGGCACAATGCAGAATAGATAACGATTACACGTGTAAAGAAGAATTAGGTCTCAAATCACACGCTTCTAGTAAGGCGGAGTATTGGTTACAAAAACACCACGCCATCGTCCATAAAGGCACCATGCCATGTAAACGTATCATAATTTACTAAAGTGCAAGTTGCATGTTTCCTGCTCCACATTATGTGTCCTTATAGGCATGGTTTTGTACACAATTAGCTAACCATATTACTTATTCAAAATTTTCCTATAAGTAAATTTTGGAATTCACAAAATCATCGTTACAAAAGCTTCTCAAAAATGACCTTCAGTGACTGCCTCCACAACTTGGCTTCCGATTGTCAAAACGAGTCACGTCGCGACGCCCTACATATCCACTGGAGTGCGTAATTCATCTCAGTGCTCTCCAATCGATGTGCGCCGATCATTTCTAGTTCACTATAATTCTTTGAACCATTTTTTAAAGCAAGTGGGTAGGTACAAAAATTAGGCAGGCTACCAGGTACTACCCACCTACTTAGGTAGGTAGTAGGTAGGTACTACTTTTTGGGTTCACTACGCCATGTTTCAAATTTTTTTATGTAATAGAATGAAGTGACGAGCTAGTCGTTCGCCTGATGTTATGCGTCACGGCTGCCCATAACAGATTGCAGTATTACTCGGAACTCTAAAGTTTCATGTGACACTGCACTGCGCACGTCATCCTGAGACTTCACACTGTCTAGTAATAAGAGTACTAGACTGTGTGATAAGATTACTAGACTGTGTGATCAGATCATAAAGTCCCATTTGCCCAGTAATTTCACTAGCTACAATGCCCTTCCAACCGGAACACAGTAGTGCTTGCACACTACACTACTGCTTGGCAGCAGAAGAACTGGCAAAGCGGTGGTACCTACTCGTACCCTACCTAGACGAACTTTGCAGAAAAGTCCTACCACCTAGTAAAACAACTTAACAAATTGTTACATTTAACCTATGTCGACTCAACTAACATTCAGTAGACATGAGAATTACCTTCCTAGTTTTTACTCTGGCACTCGAGTCTATCAGCCATGAGGCAATGTGCATTATTGCGGGCCTTCATTGAGAGATTTTCCTACCAAATAAAAAAATACGAATGTACCTAATCGTAGTTCTGTCTTATGCATTACCGAATAGTGTAAGTACGTCGAGTGAACATTCTGTTAATATTTATTTCATATAATATCGCTTGAACTCAGTTAGAAGCAGACAGAATCAAACATGTTACACTTATAATGGTAAGTACTTATTGTATAAATTATATTATTATTATTATTTATTATTTACATTAGACCTACTGCACCGGGCATGTTCCCAAACTCGATGCGCTAAGTAGCCACCGTCTTCTAAAAACATGCCAGAGTAAAATTTACATCCTCTTATTAGATTGCTTCTTCCGTAGAAGTTATCTTAACGGGATTTTAATAACATATCCCCTCCCCCTCCCTTCATTCCCACCGTCCCTTCACTCCTACTCCCATCCACCTTCCATGCGGTGGGGGAAAGAAGTAGGTATACAATAGCATCTGACCCCCACGCTACGCATACTTCTATGATCCTCCCAAAAAAACCTACTGCACTGCTGTGCTGATGTTAGAACCATAGATAAGTTTTACCACCGATCTTTACTCCGCCTTTCACGGATGCAGTGTTGCAACAAGCGTGGTGCCGGTACCATAACATGTAGTCGTATAAACAGACCAAAACAAACGTTATGTCATCTATGCTAAAGGATAGGATGACGCATCTATTGCAACGAATATTACGAGTTCGACATACGGACACACCACATTTGACATCGTTGCTTAATACTTCACGGATGCAGGTATGTAGCGATGTGTAACAAGGACAACACAGAAATATAATGTGGGGGCGCAGAGTGCAAGCGCAGCAAAAATCGCATATGTTAGCCGCACCGCTCCTGCGGTCATCATCATGATGATGATGGTGACCGCTCCTGCCCTCCTCAGTCGCCTCTCTACCACCAACCGCGTCTTGACGTGCCTATATCCGCGGGGTAATTACGTAAAATTTGCAACAGCAATGCGACAGCAGTAGCAAAGCAACAGCAGTAGCGAAGTATACATGCTCGACACCACTAATGATGTATGACAGCAATCACCGCGAGATTTACGCCTGTCGCAAACCTGTTGCGAGTTAGGTAATAAGGGGGCCGATATATGTTTTACCGAGTAATAAACGTAAGTATGTACCTATAATGACTATTTACTTGGAGTCCTCTGCACCCTGATAAGTAAGTATAGGTGACCAGGCACGTATTATCCAACATATAACTAACTATCCTTGTAAGCATAAAATAATATGTAGTTTTATGCTCGTATACTGTAAACCTATTTTATATAGACAGTTGTAATAGCACCAACTACGATTAGTTCGATTGTTTTATTCCTGTTCATCCAAAGGTAGCCTGGAAGAAATCGCTTTATGCGATAAGGCCGCCCTTGTTCCACCATCCTTTGTTTTGTGTCATGTGCATTGTTGTACTTTAGTGTTCAATCAAGTATTATTGTATCATTGTATTGGATGGTACCTCCGGGTTAAAATATGCACTAATTTTCTCCTTACTTTTTTGGGAGTCAATATTGCCACGTGCATGCCACCTACGAAGTGTGGAAAATTCGCCCATATCTTGTTGGTCGTATGTAACTCGTAACACTCAATGCAATGGATGGAGCGTTATCCTGCCACACAATGTTTGTTTTGATTAGTTTTACACTACCTTTAGTAATGGGTCCGGTGCCTAAGACTTAACCGAATTAATTTTGTCATATTTTTATCGACACCTAAATGTCAAGCAAGTAGCATCCGCGAAGATTTGAGTAACCATACATATTTTCACTTCAGTCTACACAGAGTTGGTTGGTACTTAAAATTAAGTTCGCAAATATAACGTAGCATTTCTGTTTTTATGTAACGTGGATTAAAATTGGTTAATTTAGGCCAGAAAAATCGGACGATCGTATTGAAAATTCTAGTAATCCCCACCATCCGATATTGTAAATGCCAATGGGAAAAATGGGAAAATCCACATATCCACATATCTTAACAAAATACAAAACTAACTGCTAACTGCTAAAACAAAAAAATAACTGTACATAAATTTTCGTATTAGCTTGTTAAGTAAGGTTATATAGATTGATTAGGTAGACTTACCTACTCGAAAATAATTTATTAATAATATGTATCTGCTGAACTTTTCTAGACTTTTGGCTGGTGTCCTCTCTACCGCCAAATTCGTCATTTGCCATATCGGCGAAGCGAAAGCATTGGAAAGTGTGTTTTCTTTTAACAAACTCGGAATTCGGCCGCCGAGACGCGACAGTTTTGCTTGTTTTCGTTCCATTGTCTGCAATTACACGCGCTAATCTGTTCTCTAGTTGAGGACAAGCAAAGAAGGATAAACTGAAAACTAATGATCATAATTTAGGTACCTAGATATCTAAGTGGTAGGTTATACCTACGTACGTACACACATAGATATCATCATCATCAGCCTGAAGACGTCCACTGCTGAACATAGGCCTCCCCCAAAGAGTGCATAGATACATTGATTCTTTATTGAAACACCATAATATATAATTACACCTACACCTACCTACCTACCTACTTAACAAACATTAAATATCGATATCGCTTCGCCTGCCTCCCTTCTATTGCCGTCCCATCCATTCGTCCTTTTCTCCTATAAAGATAGCCCGCTTTCGAAAACAAAAAGTAGGTATCCTAAATGTTATCCTGAAAAATCAGCTATAACCACACCAAATTTCAGCGAAATTCGCTCAGTAGTTCCAGCGTGATGCGTGTTCAACAGGGGCGTGTACAGACAAAAAATTCAAAATAAAATGTTGCAATTTCTATATCGATTAAGAAATGTAATGCAATAAAAAAAATTCAATGTACAGATTTAGCCCAGTTACAGTTTTATCACATGTAGTTATATAGATTAGTCAGGTGTTAATCACACTAATATTATAAAGACGAAAGTTTGTATGTGGGTGTGTGGGGGTGTATAAGTGTGTATATTTGTTACTTCTTCACGCTCAAACGGCTGGACGGATTTGGATGAAATTTGGAATATAGACAGCTTATGTATTGGATTAACACATAGGCTAGGCTTAGGGATACTTTTTATCCGCGGGTGAAACCGCGGCGCGCAGCAAGTATATTATATTTACTAGGCAACCATACTCGAACGGTTCTACGGACAAGAAGTGCTATAGGACTGAGTTATGATTGCCTGGTAATATCATCTTCACCTTATGATGAGTTCGCAAACTTGTTTCGCAAGTCAATTTCCCGAGTTGGCAACATCTCGCTGTGCATACAGTCCTATTTATCTAGAATATTCCGGATATAGTTAGTCCCGTTCTGACATTCATACGTAAGAGTTCATGGCATTTACGCACACGTGCTGGAAAATGTTGCTATGGGAAAACTCTTACGTTCATTTTGACTTTTCACCTATACCTAACACATGTGACCGTACAACCCTCTGAGAGTAGGTTTTTTGATCACTAGTTAATAAGGTAACCAATGGTCAAAAATCCTAACAAATTCTAACCAATGGTCAAAATTTGGTAGAGTTTTTAACCATTGGTTAACTTAACTACGGATCATAAAACCCACCCTAAGTCTATAACGTACTTCTACCTACTGCACCGCATGTTCCTTGGGTACGCCCTAGAGAGAGAAAAGCGCGAACTTACTAACTTTAGCGCAGACGGGAATCAAAGGTAAAGTTTAACTGAATAAGAAGACTACAAAAATCGAGATAAACGAAAACCTCTACAAATACAACAAACGATTAATTTTCGCTGATTTATTTCAACATAAAGACAATTAATTCATCGTACGTTACCCCTTTGCGTGCAGCCACGATCTTCGGTCTTCGATTTATTGTCCACCCATACCGAATTCCATAAAATTATTACACAAAACATCGATAAAAAATATCGATAGGTATATGAAATGTACAGACCGTTCACCGTAAGATGTCTCCTGATGTACTAATATTATTTAAAAATATGCAAGTAAAACAAATTTGTTATGCAAGGCCGCAAAGTTTTTTAATTATAATAAAAGTCAATTTATATTTAACATAGAAATTCATATGTATACAAAAACTTGAAAAAACTAAAAAATATAAAAACTACAACTAGAAACATTATTTACAAAATTTACAACATAACTACGCCATCCAACTCACCACCGCGTGGTAAGGGTCCCAGAATACTGGCAGCATTACCTCGCTGAATAAGAAAGCTTAGCTTCTGAGCGAAGTATGTGCCAGCTCTGGGATCCCCCGAGGTGAGGACCAATCTGGTAGAAATTTGCTTACAGAAATTTTTCGTGTCGGACGACCACAGGCCTAGCGCAACAAACTTGTAAAACATACTAATCTGTGGTGAGTACATACAAGTTTAGATAATGCTTACATATTACTTTACATTTACTATAATACTTGCATATTTTTAAATAACATGAGTACATCAGGGGACATCTTAGGGTGAACGGTCTGTAAAAGAACACTTCTGACAGCATCACTTGAGAAATGTAATAAAAAACAAAATCGATTCACTTCGCACGATCGATCATCGATCATCGTAACGATCGCGTAACGATTATGATTTAGTTATCAATTATTTAGTACGTGCTCTATGCTGATGTGGTATTATATCAATTATTGTGGTCAGTTATGTGACGTCAAGGTCGCGGTATGCAAAGATATTTCTGTTTGAGTTATGATACTATTTTTGGAGATGAAAAAACTACTTTTACCCTACCTCAGAGAACGACAAATCCTTACGAGTTTATTCCGAGCGACGAGCTTTGTATAAATCATCATCATCATCATCAGCCTGAAGACGTCCACTGCTGAACATAGGCCTCCCCCAAAGAGCGCCACCTTGAGCGGCTGCTTGCCTCCTGCATCCATCGGCTCCCCGCGGTTCTGACCAGGTCGTCGGTCCACCTAGTGGGGGGCCGGCCTTTGCTGCGTCTTCCGGTTCGTGGTCACCCCGCGAGAATCTTTCTTCCCCATAGGTTGTCAGTTCTACGAGCGATGTGGCCCGCCCACTGCCACTTCAACTTGCTGATTTTCAAAGCTATATCGGTGACTTTAGTTCTCTTGCGGATCTCCTCATTTCGGATCTTATCTCGCAAGGAAACCCCGAGCATAGCTCTCTCCATAGCTCGCTGCGCGACTTTGAGCTTACTCACAAGGCCAACAGTAAGAGACCACGTTTCAGTTCCATAAGTCATCACTGGCAACACACACTGGTTGAAAACTTTCGTTTTCAGGCTTTGCAGTATTTTAGACGAAAAGATAGGTCGAAGCTCCCCGAACGCTACCCACTTTGTATAAATAAATAAATCTAAATAAGTAGATAGGTACATAACAATTTCTTAAAGACTTCTTTTAAAAGAAAATGCAATAAGTTCAATTCTTATAATCTTTGGTATTGGTATACCTCTTACATGCCGACCGCCTATTATTTTGGGCTTCCGGGTTTGTAATAATTGTACTTACTTCCGGAGTTTCTTGGCACAGAATAACTAATAGTAAGTACTTACAAGTAATCTTGGATAATACGACCTACGGTACGCAATAGGTGTTATAAATATCTTAAGGCGACGAGTAGAGCAAACATGGAGTATTGGGATGTTTCCTGGCGTAATTAGAACACGTGGAGCTTTGAATTTAATATATCATGTAATTTATTTTATTAAGTCGTTTGAGATGACCGCAAATACAAGATGAATAAATATAGCTCTATAGAAAAAAATCGCAAAACTCCCTCCAAAAATTTGAAAGTTCCCATTTTACTGACCTTCTACCGAATATATTTTTACGAAAAAACAATTTAGTGTATTCCCAGCAAACATTTAGATGTCGTGATGACTTAATAACTTTGAAAAATACTATATAAAAATAAATATTAATTAAAAACCGTCAAAATCAGTCATTTCGTGCGTTGTCTTTGTCGTAAGCGCCGCGCTGAAGTGCAGACTGAATTGATATTTACGACTACGACGTTAAGGTTGATGTTTCTTTGAACGAATTTGGACCTGCTTATCTGGCTCTACTCGTCACCTAAAGAAGTCGTAAAGAGTCGTCGTAAGATTTAAATTGTGACCACCCCGGCCTACGCTATGTCTTCCTGTTCGTGGTCGCCACTCGAGAACCTTTCGTCCCCATCGGCTGTCAGTTCTACGAGCGATGTGCCCGTATAGTCAATTTAACTTGCTAAGAGCTATACCGCTACATATCTATCGGCTTTGTAAAGTCACCAACATGCCTTTGCTGGCACCGCGCCGCCCCGCCCGCCGGCCGTCGGTGGCTGGGAAAATCTTGAGCTCATTGTTGGTGAAAATGAGGTCAACGTGCATGTACCTACTTTATTGTGGCGTGGTCTCTACAGCGGTCCCCTTATTACCTAACTCGCAACAGGTTTGCGACAGGCGTAAATCTCGCGGTGATTGCTGTCATACATCATTAGTGGTGTCGAGCATGTATGCTACGCTACTGCTGTTGCTTTGCTACTGCTGTCGCATTGCTGTTGCAAATTTTACGTAATTACCCCGCGGATCTAAAGATAGCTAATAACTAGTATATGCTACCATTATGAATTCTGTTAACCGACTTTACCCAGAGGGTATCATCGAATCGAGGGTGTAATCGAAGCTTCGGATCGGAGGTTTCTATTCTGCATTGTGCCGGATTGCTTGCAGCAGTAGTGGGAAAGAGAACTTCTTTTTTGTAACTCCTTTATTAATAGGCTTGCTATATTTACACATGGCAAAATTGTGCCGGATATGGCGGAAAAAGTTGCCAAAAAATGTATAAATTACATCAGTATGTATTATGGTCAGGTGCATATTTATCTACCTATTTTGTTAAATCGAAATTTCATTCACAAAATTGATCAATTTATAGAGTGGAGTAATAAACGTTCTGCTAGATATTCCTTAGATGTATTCTTTAAAGATTAAAGTTCAGCGAATAATAAGATAATAATTACTTTTTCCTATATTTTATCGAACAATTAAAATCAATAAAACGCAACATGTACGACAACACTTTTGTTTTATTAACGGAACTCTGCGTCAACAATGGGACGGTTTCTAAACGTTACCTAACGTTTTAGCTTATTCATGAAGTTTGTCTTGGCAACACCAGCTAATTTTTTCCTGGTCTTACATGGTCTATAAAGTCGAGCTAAGTTTAAAGAATCCACAACTTACAAAAACCATTAAATAAATAAATATGCGTGGACATTTCACACCCCCAAACACACACACATCTAGCCCCAAACCACAACCCAAACTAAGCAAAGCCTGTACTATGGGAACCAGATAACTGATACAATACTTAGATACTTTTTGTTTGTAAATACATACATAGAATACAATATAACACCCAGACACGGAACAAACATCTATGTTCATCACACAAATGATTGTCCTGGATGGGAATCGAACTCACAACCTAAAGTTCACTAGGCTGAGCTACTACCAACTGAGTATGTACTGAATATGAGGTATCTTTTCGTCTAAAATACCGCAAAGCCTGAAAACTAAAGTTTTCAATCATTGATGACTTATGATGGAACTGAGATGTGGTCTTTTACTGTTGGTTTTATGAGTAAGCTCAAAGTCACGCTGCGCGCTATGGAGAGAGCTATGCTCGGAGTTTTCCTGCGAGATAAGATCCGAAATCAGGAGATCCGCAAGATAACTAAAGTCACCGATATAGCTCTTAGAATTAGCAGTTGAAGTGGTAATGGGCAGGCCACATCGCTCGTAGAGCTGACAACTGATGGGGAAGAAAGGTTCTCGAGTGGTGACCATGGACCGGAAGACGCAGCGTAGGCCGGCCCCACGGCTGGTCAGAACCGTGGGGAGCCGATGGATGCAGCAGCAGTCGCTCAAAGTGGCGCTCTGTGGTGGAGGCCTATGTTCAGTAGTGGACGTATTTAGGATGATGATGTTGAGAAAGGACATACTTAGGATCATTTACGGGAATGATTTATAATAATTACACTAACGATGCTAAAGCTATTGAATCGATGTGTTTCGCTAATTGGCTCTTTGAAAGCAACGGTTTATATTTTATACGAGTAGAGCACTTAAAAAATTTTAGATTTTAGTAGATTTCATCCATATACATTTATGATTTAAGTAGATATGTAAGTAGCTAAAGCAGTATCATCAGCTTAGCGTATAATCAACTGATTAATTTTTAATCCAAACGACAAAAAGATCGGGTTTTGAACTCGCCTCTGTAAGTACGTCCCTAAAGGCGGGACATGATCCGGGAACTTTTCCTTTACATTAAAAACGAATCTGTTAGTCATTAATGATTTAACGTTCTCTTAGTCCATTATAATAATGGAATCGATGCGTGTTTCATTCGCTATTTGCGGTTAACGACGCGGTAAACACCATTTGATGCTAATTGAAACCCTCAATTGTTACTTTCGACGAGCATTAAAAAAAACAATAAAAGTACTCACCAAAGACTGTCAAAGATCGCTTCCCGATTCGGGCAGTATCCGCCATAATAACTGCTCTAATGTAACGTTTACGTCACGCCACTTTCACTGCTCCGCGGTACAACACTTATGAAACCGCGGCCGCTGCACTCAAGTTCAACGCACCGAAAAAAAAAGAAGAAGAAAAAAGGGTTTTGAATTTGACGTTTATACTTTTTTAGACGCGAAGGTTTTGGCGGGAGATTTGGGAATGTGATCCGTCGTGCGCGCGCAATGGACGCGCGGTTAGTGAATCTGGCGCCGCAACGCGATCTGCTTTTACTTTCTGTGTCACCAGTGGGGAGTGAGTTGATGATCGTCCTCCGGTTGCGACAGGGAGACAAGGAATGACGCGACCGATGGGTGAATTTCAGATGTCAATTTGGATAAAGAGCTCATTAGTTGCGCTTGTGGCTGGCATATGATTTACGTTCAAGACAATGGATAAGTTTCTAGCTTAGCTTTTGCTTTCCAGTCTTGAGAGTTGCTTTATTTATTGCTATTGCTGTGTTTCTGTGTGTGTATTTTAAATAGACTGCAATAAGCAATGTGTGTGCAAAATATGTGTAAATCAGGACAGTTCCTAGCGCAGGAGTATGGCGTGGCACAACCCGCCTCATTGTCACTAAATGTGAGGTGCTAATGCCTGCCTCTGCCCATTTGAAAATTCATTCAGTTGCAAATCCATCTCGAATTTGTTCATTTGCAAATCCGTCTTGAGAATTTATGCAGCTGAGAACTTGTTCAGAGTCTAGTTCCAGTTGCAAATCTATCTTGAGAATTTTACCAGTTGTGAATCCATCTTGAGAATTTATGCAGTTGAGAACTTGTTCAGAGTCCAGTTCCAGTTGCAACTCCATTTTGAGAATTTCACCAGTTGCAAATCCATCTTGAGAATTTCACCAGTTGTAAATCCATCTTGAGAATTTCCCAGTTGCGGATCCATCTTGAGAATTTGTCCAGTTGCGAATCCATCTGGAGAATTTGTCCAGTTGCGTGGAATGTGATCAAACGCAACACTGCCTGATATTTTAAAAAAGTCTTTATGCTCAGAGTTATTGCGATAGCACATAGCCAGCAACGAAGATAAAGCCACTACACTCATCCTGTAGAATCGCCTTAATTTCATACTGAGAACATAATTTAATGTACATATAACACGTCACTGCTGAGAACATACTTGTATGATATTGTAATACATACTTTTACCAGTTATTTTGATTTTAAAACCAAACTGTAGAACTGATTTTGGTAACTACATGACCAATCTAAAATCTAATAAAATCCAAACAAAAAATAATTTTCGAAATCGGTTTATGAAATGAAGGAATAACGAGCTAAAAACAAACATTAAAAAAAACGGAAACCGTATATTATCTTTGTGGTCGCTAAGCGACAAAGCCCTCCAAATAAGTAAAAAAAAACTTTATATACGGACGTCCGACATTAGGTACCTACTTGAATTAGGTGGATATCTATCTATAGCAAACGCCAGTTCTTTATACACTTAGCAAGTTAGGTAATAAGAAATGAACTTGAATTCATTAAGCTATTGGTCACCAGTGCCGGATCTTCACAAGCTAATATCCCAGCGTACCTATAGTTTATGTTTTGTAATGTTTCAAGAATCGCTCAGCCAGTAATGTGGCAACACTCGGTTTTTACATTCTGCCCTGAAGCTCACATGTAAGCTTTTTCCTCTTGCTGTGGGTCAATGTCGAATTATGCTGACCATCTAACAAAAAGTAGTACATTTTACAGCATGATGACATTATTATTGTAACTACCTATTTTACCAATGGATAAAAATGGTAACAATTTCTAACCAATGGTCAAAATTTGCATGAAGTTTTAACCATCGGTTACCTTAACTATGAAAAACCCACCCTAAGTGAGACAAAGTAAAGTATCAAGGCGATCCGCGGTTGCACTGATTGCCGTTGTTGTAAGACAAATACATAGTCGAAGCCTTTAGGCAGCCTAAAAATTCTAACACCATCAAGACTGACCATTATTTTTTGCGTAGAATTGTATACCTACCTAAGCTAAGTTGTGTATGATTATGTCTACCTATCAAGTCAAACTTTTGGTTTTGGGTATATTAACATCCGCAGGAGAACTAAAGTGACCGATATAGCTCTTAGAATTAGCAAGTTGAAATGGCAATGGGCAGGCCACATCGCTCGTAGAACTGACAAGCGATGGGGAAGAAAGGTTCTTGAGTGGCGACCACGAACCGGAAGACGCAGCGTAGGCCCCCCAATCAGTGGACTGACGATCTGGTGAGAGCCGCAGGGAGCCGATGGATGCAGGAGGCGAGCAGCCGCTCAAGGTGGCGCGCTCTGGGGGAGGCCTATGTTCACCAGTGAACGTCTTCAGGCTATTGATGATGATCAAATCACAATAATTTTAATATGTAGATATAAACCACAGAGCACTAAAAATATGACGCTTCGCCCGTCATTTTTATTCGTGTTCTGTGGTATCTATAAACTATAAAATTAGGATATCTGCACTGTCTCATGAACGAGCTATAAGTCCCGGAAACAGCTTATTTCTGGACGTAACTAGATACTCAATGAGAAAGCAAGTGTCTCCGTGTATGCAAAGTTAAAACAATGAGTGGAGTGGATCCATCCAATTAAGTTTCACTTTGCTATGCACGCATTTGAATAAAGTTAGATAGGTACCTATAGATTTATATTATATCTCGGCCTGTATAAGTAGAAGGGCAATTTATGAGTAGATAGGACGCAAATAAAGTGCTATATTTCAGTGAATATTGTTTTATTACACCCACAGATCTCTACCTAACGCCGCTGCTTTTAGCGCCTACAAAAACTCAATGGCAAAACTCATAACGCCAACGTGTATTGCTCAAATAAAAATGGCAGGCGCTCTGAATAAAAATGTGGTGTGAATTTTAAAACGGATATACACCATACAGCACCGGGCTTCACAATAGGCCTGGAGCGGCCTTTAGAATATAGATCGGCTAACAAAGGCCAGGATGAAGCCTTTCCACGCATCCGGTATAGAAATTTACCTATCGTTTCATTTTTATTTTTATGTAGTCGAGTGGATTGGAAGGGAGCTTTCGGAAATGGCAGAATTTAGAGAATTACAAACAGATTATATTCTAAATACCAACTTATTAAATTATTTTTTTAAACATAATAGTACAGTAATCCAATATTATTATTATTAATTTGTCTTTTTAGCTAATACGAGCATGTTTTTCTTCTCGATTTTAATTCATATTTTCAGTCGCAGTCCCAATTAACTTCGCCACTACATCTTGAAACCCCGTCACGTGTATCCTGTAAAGCAATAAATAATACTGTTATCACAGTCGCCAGGTGGTTTCATAAATACGAAACACCTTTGAATGGCGACACTAGTTTTCAGGCGAAGCATTTAACATGGACCCTATACATTGCCTTCTCACTGAGGTAGTAGATACCTACTTATATGCTAGGGAGGTAAGAAGCCTGTGGTTAAACATGGGGTTAGAGAAAAAGCGCAAAACGCATATGCGTACGCGCGTAGGGTTACCGACAAGTATGTCGTGCGAGACAAAAGTTCCAAGTGGTGCAGGAACTGTTATGGGTGGCCCTGACGCTTAACATCAGGAAAACGGACTTTAGTTCCCTGTAAATGGGTAACCATTACCGAATATTGGCATCATAACACAGCCTAGTAGGCTTAACTGCTGCAGAAAGCAAGATCCTATATTTATATATACTCATCATCATCATCATTATCAACAGCCTGAAGACGTCCACTGCTGAAAATAGGCCTCCCCCAAAGAGCACCACCTTGAGTGGCATCTCGCCTCCTGCATCTATTGGCTCCCCGCGGCTTTCACCAGGTCGCCGGTCCACCGAGTGGGGGACCGGCCTACGCTGCGTCTTCCGGTTCGTGGTCGCCCCGCGAGAACCTTTCTTCCCCATCGGTTGTCAGTTCTACGCGCGATGTGGCCTGCCCATTGCCATTTCAACTTGCTAATTCTAAGAACTATATCGTTCACTTAAGTTCTCCTGCGGATCTCTTCATTTCGGATCTTCTCTCGCAGGGAAACAACGACCATAGCTCTCTCTATAGCTCGCTGCGTGACTTTGAGCTTACTAATGAGGCCAACAGTAAGAGACCGCGTTTCAGTTCCATAAGTCATCACTGGCAACACACACTGATTGAAAACCTTTGTTTTCAGTCTCTGCGGTATTTTGGACGAAGAGATAGGTCGAAGCTTCCCGAACGCTGCCTACCCGAGTTGGAATCTTCGTGCGACCTCTTTGTCGAAGTTGATATATGTACTGGGTGTACTTAGACCTAACTGAATTATTAAGCATCCTTTGAAACTAGGTACCTACTCCTGACACTGGTCACGTGTAGATCAAAATTTATTAAATCTAATGCATCGATTTCGCATTGATACTTAATAACTTCAAAAAATAGGATAACTTACTTTATCAACTGCTACAGTACAAAATCAAATTAAAATAAGTAAGCTGTTTCTAACTAGTAAGTTACCTAGGTACAAGGTAAAAAAACTTATGTAAGTATAAAATTGTCAAAATCATTCGTGTCAATTATTTTAGGCACCGCGGCAATTTTCATAATTCTCCATTAAAAGTACCTATTTTCATTTGCACTCTTTACTCAATCCATGATATACTATTCTGCTCAACTAATGAATTCAATTGCTCCCTGTATATAGGTATTAGGTATGTATCATTCTAGCATGGTGAACACTGCAATTCATTGCGAAATAGTTCTACTTTTTAAAAAGCTTGTATTTAAAACAAACAAACACACGTGTTTAATAAAGCTTGTAAAACAGGTCAACCGACGCGCATTGTGCGACATTTTGTTGCCAACTTTTCATGATACACGACAGTTGGATTGACGGCTAGACAATAATGTTAAAGATCTCCTATAATAGTTACGAAACTCTGTCACAAAATGACACAGATAACCCCCAATAGATACCGCATGAAAGACGACGACCGCGCACCACGCATTGGCGTAAATGGTTCTATATAAATCACCGCTTCGCAGCACGGCCTTAGTTTCGACCAATTATTAGAGTTCATTATTAGGGCGTCACTCGAAACAGCCAATAATAGCGCATTGGCTCCAGTCCCCGCAACCCGCGCCTTCCGCCAGTTTCGGTGAGCTAGGATCCGAACAAAAATCCCGTAATGCGGTATCTATTGGGGGCTATCTGTGCAAAATGAATAATACCTATGCTAGTTGCCTGCTATTAAAAATGTACAAGTAAATGTTATTTTCGTAGCGTAAGTTAAAAATGAATGCAATAATTAAAAAAATAAGCAAAATCGATAAATAAATCACGGAGTAATAAGCTTTTAAAGTTTGGAAGGGGCATCGCCTGTCCCTTTCTCGCAAAACAGAGCTTCCCCACAGTTACTATGAAAACACGCGTTGTGACGTCACATGCCAAAGAGATTGTATGTAAAGCTACCACAGCTTAGTAATAAGGTACTATGAAGGACCATACACTGACGTCACTGCATGTTTGAGCTGTCTCCATTCCTGATTTTAAAAGGCTTGTAACTTTAACATTTTTTGAGATACTTAATTTTTGTTTTTACGAATGTTTATTTTTTGACAAATATTATTAATTTATGCAAAAAAGTAGTAGTCATCGAGCCTATTCTCTGACCAACAAACCGTACAGTAGGCAGTGGAAGTTTAATACCGTATCGTAAGGTATAAATTAGTATCTGTTGTAAAATATAATACCGAATTTTAGTGTGCTTTGAAAAAATATGTGTAAAAGTGAACTTACCTACATTTAGTTTAATTTAAGGTTGAGCATTGCCATTCAACGTGGCAATGCTGCCAGCATTTAGGGCACTTTGCCCACTGGTAGTGGTTTGTTATATTAGTTTTGTATTATATTGTTAATTTTATAGTTTTAGTTTAGTTATATAGAATGCCTAGTTTTATTGTTGTAGTTTTGTTATTATATTGTGTTTAAGATAGACATAGATTATAAAATTTGTTTAATTAGGAAAAAACCCAACTTGTGTATACTACCTTAAGGTGATAGAGATTATTTCAAATGTTTTTAAATCAGTGTCGATAACATTCGACACTGGTTACGCTACGCTATTGGCGCTATTGGTTGGTTGGTTGGCTACGTTTACCAATTTATTTAAAAAATAAAGTTTGCCATTCCATCATAAAGTTAACACAGCAATGTACACTAACCCAGTAGCTCAAGCGAAATAGTCAAAACTCATCCGGCACTCGGATGCTGCGCGATCTTTCGATCAATACCCAGTCGCGCCGCCCGCCCTAACAGTCTCACCGCGCCCGTGCTACACGCACCATTAAAAACAAAAAAAAATATAAAAAAATAAACAGACTATATGAAAAGAACGCGTTCAATTTTCGAATTTAGCTTTTTTATAAGTGCCAATTTACTTTTTTACTAAATCCTATTTTAACTCCAGTTAGTTTCTGGACAATGGGCGTCTGTTAAGGTGAGTTCTATTTTTAGATTGAAATTGATTATTTAAATTAACTAGGTATAATTCTGCTGATATTACGTTGTGGTTATAAAGATAACTTATAAAGCAATGGTAGTTTTCATTTAAGTTTTTTGATAGAGACACGATCATGGTCTTTCTACTTGAATATAGGTATAATTTATCAATATTTTCAACTACTTATCATCTGTGAGCTTATCAAACATTTTTTGCAGCAAGAGGTACCTAGTCCTGTAGAGAAAAATCAGAGCTTAAGTAGCTGTTAGAGGGTTTCATTTCATACAGAGTGCAGGCAATTTTCTGCCTGTTTTTTTTTTTTTTTTTATAATAATAATTCTTTATTTCACAAGATATAGACATTTAAGACATAGATATTAAAGCTAAGGCAAAAAGATATACACTTACAATTTGTGTTGGGTAGCTGCTGTCGAACTAGACTTATCGTCTGTGTTTCAGCGTACAGAGCCCTCCCCCGAGAAGTTGTTTAAAAACTAGCCTTATTATTAATGTTGTTGGTACAGTTTACTTAATTACGTTATGGTAGAAACAAAGAAGAATATAAATATAATGTGGGTAGGTATACAAAGTAGGCATAAAATAAAACTATATAACACTAATAATACGGTATTAGATGCTAGGATATTATGTTCCTCTCTGTGTGTATGGTGAGTATATGAATGTATGAGTGTGAGAGGGTGTTAGTATTGTAAGTATTTAAGAGTATGTGTATTTTTACGAAAAATAAGTATAGTTTTTAGTATTTGAGAAGTTGTTGTAGGTACTTCCTGGTGAATTTATGGTCCACAAAAATAAGCAAATGTTAATGCAAAGGTAAATGAAAATAAAAAAAAACAAAAAATAAATAAGTAAATGCTATGTTATAACTTTTAATAAATCCTCTGTCTTTTCGTAGGTATTAGATTAGGTACTTTTGTGGAGCAAACCTGTATAGGTACAATAGAGAATAGGTTATCCATACTAACAAATAAATAAATACTTAAATAAATAGATACCTAGTTATTTATCTCATAAATCCGAACTTTTTAAATTCGATTTTTTCCGGTTTGAAATGTGCAATTATTAAACGAATGCACGACTACGAACATTAAACAAAATTGTGGAATGCAAATAAACAATTGAATTTGAGATAGCGTGTAATAGAGAGCGCCACTTTGAGCGGCTCCTCGCTCGGACAATGTTCTCGATTCAACGTTAATTAATAATACCCCAGAATGGACAACAATTCTCACTTTTGATCCAAGTATTTATTGGGCTTATTAAAGGTTAAGTAGTAGAAAATAGTTATTTGTTATACAACAAGGCTGCAAAGTTGGTTTTTGGCGCGAGTACTTGAATTGAAACCTGAGCAAGCGAAGGATACTAGGATTGCGTTCAAATGAAGAATCCTGAGCGTAGCGAAGGTTTCAAAGGTACGAGACGCAGAAAAACTTTGCTGCCGAGTGCAACACACAACTTTTCACCTCACTAAAGCGAAGAAAATGTAAGAAAAACAGCTAAAAGGCTAAGAAAAGATTAGTTTTTAGCTTATTAATTTAAAAAGTGTTTTCATCCATTTTTCATGCAGTCGCTGTGCTGGATAGCGTATTGGTTATATACTCTTTGGTGCTGGACTGTGCGATTATTCTAAAAATGAGGTTGGTGAACGAGAAAAAGATGGTATCTTTTAGGAGGTAGTCTGTGGTATTAATGAGTTTTCAGTGGACTGGCAATATCAAGAAGGTTAAATTCGGGCAGATCTGTGATGAAATCCCACAGATTAGAGAAAAAAAAACAAATGACTGTGTGAAATCCTCAATTCTTGACGAGAAAATTATTGAATAGAAACGTTCGAATTTAAAAACACTTTCCACGCTAGCGATTATAATGCGTTTTTGCGCCCAGATTTCGAACGACAAAGCGAACCTTTCCGAGCTAGTGAGGTGAAAAAAATAATTTTGATACATTTTTTAAAATTGTATAAATCCTCATTTTGTTTTTTAATAATAACCTGAGAAATTCTACTAATATTATAAATATACGAAGGTTTGTGTGTGAATGTTTGTAACCATCACCTCCGTAAATAGTTTTTTTTTCTTGTATTTTGGCTCCACACATAGTGTATTTAGCCAGTGTCAAGTATTGTAATTTTCATCGTGCATGTGAATATTTCACGTAATGTCAAGTCTTAGTCACAGTCATAGTCGAGTCTAAGTCAAGTAATCATAGTCCAGTCTAAGTCATGCCCGAGTAAAGTGGTGGCAACTTTACTAGAAGCTTCTATGGAGTTTTGGAAGCAACACGAAAAACCACGTTTCACCACATTATATCACTTGCTCACACTCATGCTCGTAGTTCAGCACTTAATGCGTAAAATGCCACCAATTTTAAACATTAACACTAGAAAAAGCACAAGTTTTGAAAAATATTACAATGCAACGACGTGAACTTTTCCGCGTTCCCGCCAAAAGTCCCCGTAAATAGTTACGTATCGCATAGTATCGGGCCTTAGTATAGTTAAGGGCCGATTTTACCTAAGTAGAATAAGGTTTATTCCAAGTATAAGGCTATTCGTTACTCTCGAATACAGCTGACTGACAAATGAAATGACACAACAAAGACGCCATTTTGATTGTATCCAAGGAATAAGTTATATTTCTTCACAAAATTGGTGGTTTAAGGGCTATATTCGTGTAACTCGGTAGTTCTCGGAAAGTTATACCTGGAATAAAATTTATTCTACTTTGGTAAAATCGGGCCTAAACCAATTTTGATGAAGATTGCAGATAGCTTATACTTACGCTGTATTAACACACTAGAATACTTTTTATCCGCGGGTGAAACCGTGGGGCACACCTGGTACTGAACATAAAATCTGATAATATTTTGTATATATTATACTGGGTGTAATTGAATTCATTAGCATCCTTTGAAACTAGGTGCCTACCTCTGGCACCGGTCACCGGGGTAGGGTGTGGGCCAACATTTTTGAAATCTAACGCATCGCCTACCTACCTACCTATCGGGTACCTATTGATAATAACTCCAAAAATGGAATAACTTACTTAATCAACTGCTACAGTAGAAAATTTAAATAAATACGTACTGTTTTCAATTATTATATACAAAGTGAAAAAACTATTAACAGTACCTACTTCTCTACTTCTAAATCATTCGTGTCAACTACGTTGGCGCCGCGGAAATATTGATAATTAAAAAACAAAACATTTGCACTTTTTACCCTTTAATAAACATCAATAAATGATGTACTATCATACACTCAAGTTATGCTACTTAAATTGAATCCTGTATACATAATTGAGGTCTTCATGTATCGGATAATATCGAAAAGGTTTTAGAGTTTCGGTACCTTGCAAAATAGAAATGTTGTCAGATTATGGGTGATTAGTTTAAGCTGTTCATCTAAAAACATTTAGTCGAGTATACCTAGTATAATAATTAAATTCATTAGTTGTTACTAAAGAACAATAAGTCGGTCGGGCCAACTAACCCGTGCCTGGCCCGCGCATGCGCGCTTCAGCTCGACCCAGCCTCCCGGCCCGTGTGCATGAAATGCAGAGTGCAGACCAAAGAAAAATAATCACCACGTTACTTTACTTAGAATAGGTATGAATACTTATTCTAAGCCACGTTTCATTTTTTGTAAGAAATGGTTCTTCATCATACAACAACTAAAAACAAATGCGCTTGGAGTTTGAAACCAAATGGTTAAGTAGAATTAGCTTGAAACATTCTCTTTAACTATGCAGTTATGCTACAAGTTACCGGTAAGATCGATAAATAAAATCTGTTTATCGACTCGATATATTTGTCGAACCGAAGATCCATGCTCGCACTGCAGACTTTAACGATATTAAAAATTGGCATTTGCATGAAGCCTACATTTAAAAGTGGGCTGTAGGATCCGCAGGCAGGACCATTAGTCGTCGTTGCTGACTTTAAAGTGTTGTACCAATCAACCGATCTACTTGAACTATCTACCTATATCGACAGCATCAGGGGACCGATTCTGTAACTTGATGAATATCAAATATAGTGTGATACTATGACTTTTTTGGACGTCGATCGACATACCCCCAATATTATGAATCGTGCGTCACGGTTGCTCATAAAATTTGCAGTGTTGCTTAGAACTGTGAATTATAAACAGTCTGTTTCACAGAATCACTGTACCTACCTATATGATTTCTAATGGATTTCTACACTATGAAAACAAAGGGTCAATTTTGGTTATTTTAATTTTTAACTAGATATAATCATAATCACATTAATCTCGTTTCAATCACCATTTCTTTTTCCGACGCAGGCGTGTGCAGCTTTTTGAAACTGGGGCCGCGGTGTCAGTTGCCTGATACATTTAAATTGAATATGATTAAATTTGAAAAATGAGCTTCTCTGGTCACAATGTGGCGTATGATACCCAGTTATTTATTTCTACACAGTGCCCTTCAAACCAGACAAACTGTAGCAACTGTGCGCACACAGACAGCGCACACTTGCTACGTACATCGTCTCGTGCTCGACATTTTGCCTGAATCTGCCCCCGTCTGCAATAACAGTGTTCATGTATACCTAGATTTATTCATACAGTACAGTCAATAAAATTGCACGTGAAGTGGATAGGACAAATTGTATTGACTTTAGAGAAATAATTGTTCCAAGAAAACCTTGTAGGTACTAATATTTATTATGTGGTCAAAGTAGGCTAAAGCCGTGCCTACTTGTTCAATTTTATTGCTCAATTCTAACCCCTACGTTCAATTTTATTGATCAATCAACACTAAGCACCAAGCACTAAGCGCACTAAACGTTTTGCTATGCACTTTATAGTGAGAACAGTCAATGAGTGGAACGCCTTGCCGGCGTCCTTGTTTCCAGCTAACTATGATCTGGGAGTCTTCAAGTCGAGAGTGAACAGGTATCTTCTAGGCAAGTGTGCACCATCGTAGACTGCGTCATCACTTTCCATCAGGTGAGACAATGGTGAAATGCCTATCAACAATAAAATAAAAAATAAAATCTTAGTGTTTGATCAATATTGATCGTGTAGGGCACGACAAACAATGCAATGAAAATCTTCCCAGAATATTTTTTCAATGAAAAATGTAGCAGTAGAATGTAGATAGGATCGTTTTCCCCGCATCAATCACAATTTGCCTGCATTTACCTGATCCATAGCCCGTGGTCACGGCGTATAGCATTACTGATAGTACCAAGTACTTTCTTTTTCTTAGTTAATCCGATCTCTTCCATCAGACAACATAATCTCAGTCGCGTAAAGTATCTGTTTGCAAAATTTCATTCAAATCGGTCGTAAATAGGCATTAACCAAACTCGAAGAGTTTTATTGGTATTAAGACAACAATATGATAACTTGATATTTTGCCTCAGATTATCTTTAATCAAGTGAAGATTACCTATCAAGTCCCCTGGGGGACGGGGGCTACGGTATTTGAATAGAATAGGTTTTACTATACTATAGTTGAGTCCCCAGCATCGGGGATTGAAATGGAATAGCGAGAGCTGAAGTCTCCTTGGGGGACTGGGGTTCTGATATTTTAGTGGAATAGGTTTTGGTAGTACTATAGTTGAGTCCCCAGCATAGGGGATCGAAATAAAATAGCGAGCAGTGCTGCACAAGTCTCCGGGGAATGGGCGAGTGATTCCGGTGGAAGGAGTGATAAATCTGCCAAATCAATTTAAATATATTGTCAATGATATTCCACCAGGAAAAAGCTCGAGGCCCTTTGACATTTCAATATGCTCGTGTAGGTAATAACGCTTTCATCCAGTCTCACCTCACGCTCAGTCAGCGGGACCGCAGTTGTAGCTGAACCACCACCGCGGTCGGACGGGTTAACTGACAAACTATCTGAACTTTAAAAAAATACGTTTATGACTAGAGACCTTCAAACATTGATTAATAATAGATAGTTAATAGGATGTGCATTTGTGAAATGTTTGGCAAGCTTCCGTTGCAATCGGTTTATTTATAAAATGCGATCTCGTACCTGATGCAGTTATTTTGAATCTGGATCAATTTTAATAAAAGGTAAGTTTATTTTAGTAATGGTAGTTAATATATTAGTTATATTTTATATAGAAAGCAGTGCTTTATTTATGCCATTGTATTCTGTGGACAGTGCATAACTCTATCAAAATTTTCGAAGATCAAAGAAGAGTTTTTATTAATTTTATTGATTACTTTGTTTGTTTTATATTGGTTTTAATTCTTACCATAACATTTTTAAACATTTAAATACTATTATTTAATTTAAAGGGGCTTTCTCACATAAAGTAAATCACCATAAAAATGTTTTAAAATACACTATGATTTATAACATATTTTAAAATGGCATTATAAAATGGCATTACTAAACAAGCAAGTTGGTATCTACGAAAATCAGTTTTTTTATGAGAGCAAACTTGCTATACGTACCGAACAGTAAAACTGAGTTGAAGATTCAAAGGTTTCGTATAAGTACGTATAGGTACGTAGTAGGTATCTCTATCTAGTTTTTGGACTAAATAAATATAGTTTCCGAAAGCTTCTACATCATGAATAATGTGGGTATAGAGTCGTGTAACTCGTGTAGATACTTTGTATAAGAAGTTACTTATTTGCAAACCGTTTATGGATGTTCTATTTTATTTTATGAATGTACCAATTAGTTATCTCATTTTATTCAAACACCACTTAACCCAAAGAAATATACGAATGAGCAATGGAACAGCCAAGAAGTGTACCTACCTACTTTTTATTACATATTCCTTGTTACATGATGGTCGCATTGATGTACTTATATTTGTTTTCGGTGTTATACTATTATACTGTACCTCTACCTTGGACACTTATCATAGGGCGGGACTGCTTGACAGGCGGCTTGAAATTTTTCTGTCGAGGAGAATGCTGCTGTCTCCTCTCCTGGATGCTCCAGTAGCCAGCTCTTAGTGACGTGGGAACAGATTATTTACCACCTACTTATAAAATTTCCACATAATTTCAACGAGACCAGCATTGACTTAATAAATAGTATAGAAGCTGCGCAGGAGTCAATGGCTTCTCAGGTCTCATGGTATAAATAATAATCTATTATGACGCCTGTCAAGGTGTCAAGTCTCAACTTCTTATGATCATTTTACAAATAATGTCTACGTATAACATAACTCACTAGGGTTCAGAAATTACAGACATCCAACCTTCAGTATTAGGTCCAAAACCACTCCTATCCTGTACTATGGGAAAGAGAGAAGGGAGCGCGCACAAGCTTGTAGCGATTTCACGATCTCTTGCGAAGTCTTGCAAACTCACTCACGTTATGGGCCCGGACGTCTATAACAGACTTCCCGCTGATATAGTTGAGGCTCCCAGTACGACGATCTTCAAATCTAAGCTGAAACGCTGGCTTATCGAGCAAACGTTCTACAGTTTTGACGATTTTATGAAGACAAAATAATTTGTTGTTTTTATTTATTTATTTTTAAAATTTCGAATTGCGTATTATTTTATTGTTGACATATTCTATAATCATTTATCATTCTTATGCTTAATAATGACAATTTTATATTTTATTGCTTCTTTCTTCTATTCCAATTATAAAATAGCTACCTACTTATTGGTACCTATATTTATGATAAATAATTATGATAATTTTAATGTCGTCGTATACCAATGTGTATACACCAATGTTTATTTAATTATTACCTACTTATACTGTAATTAATCTGAACTGACTTGTAAACCTAGTTTATAAATAAATGAGTATTTGAGTATTTGAGTATTTGAGGCGGGAAGAGATAAGGGAAAAGAATGAATGGATGAAGGTGAAAGGAGGCAGGTGCGCCATATCAGTATCTAATTGTCAGTAATTTTAAACACATTTAGTTTATTTTACTTCGTTTTGTTACCGGCCCAGTGGCAACATGGATTTTGGCATTACGCCAGTTGTCAAAAATTCTAAATATTTTTCTTGTAGGTAAAGCATTTTACACGTCTCTAGTTAAAGACGTAAGCGATCTTGAAAGCGAAGGATTTATCACCTGAGAAACAAATTTTGCAATACTAGATTGTTTTAGTATAAAGGAAAACAATCAGCCGCCACTGATCTTGTTAACAAAAATCTTTATTCCACTGAAAATGTTAACTTACGTGTCATAGTTGTCATTAATTTAGAAACCAATTCACTGTGTTAGAAAAGCTTGTTGAATGAATAATATATGAATGAAATAGTTTTGTAGAGATATGCTTACCAATTATGACCGTCTGCACTGCACTAAGATTTGACAGCTCCTAGTACCTACTGTAACGTTTTTGGGTATAAGTCCTAGAGAGATAAGTTTAAACTTAAGAGCTGTCAAATTGTGGTATAGAAATGCAGACGGGCATTAATGTTTTAATTTAGTACTTTATTGTTTAATTTTTTTTACAATAATAATTAAAAGTAAAGTTTGATACCAGTATGATATTTATACGTATACCTGTAAGTACCTACCTGAATATTCCTAAAACATTATCAAGGTTCTGAAAACGCGACCTCTGTGTACCCTCATCATGTTCATGTTTCCATTTCCCGCCTCATAATGCGTCCACTTCCGGCGCTGTCGATCCAAAATGGCGGCTATGGCGGTTGCGATTCAATTCTCGCGTGTGCCTTGGATAGTGGATTTATATGTTTGAGAATATATTTTATTAAACTTTTATTTACATTAACATTTTTATAAACGGGCAATGTGCCTTTTTTCTTTAAACTAAGTACTACAATAATAAAAAACTATACTATACTAAAAGCTACTACTACTAGCTACACTATTTATTACTAAGAACATTTGTACTGTATACTAGCCGCGATGGCCTATAGACAGTCCAAACGCTCCAGCCCACTGCCGGTAGGTAGCGTACCCAACATGCTGGCAGCATTGCCACGTTGAATTGCATGCTAATTCGTAGAGCCAAATAAGTGCCAGCGTCAATTGGTCACGCGTCGCATCGCTTTACATATTGTTTTGGAGACATTTTGTAGTTAAATAAAAATGTAATATCAGAAATACATTCAAACCGAGCCGATACACCCAGGCTCAAACCCCACACGGCCTTGTAGCTATGACTTCTTAAGTTATGTGCAGAATTGGCACTCTTTTTTACAATGCTGAAGAAAAACATCCTGAGGAAACCAGCATGTTCAAAAATCACAATAACTCGTTATTGTGTCATCCACTAACACACACTTGTCCATCATCATCATTTTTTTCATAACTAAATAGGCCCGCATTTAACCACAATCTCACCTGATGGGAAGTGATGCGATCTACGATGGTACATGCTTGCCTAGAAGATAACTATTCACTAGCGACTTGAAGAGCTCCAGATTGTACTTATCGGGAAACAAAGACGCTGGTAAAGTGTTCCATTCCTTCGCTGCTCGGATTATAAATGTCGAGTCAAACCGCTTTGTGGGAATCGAAGGAATATCAACCATAAATGGATGGCGTGTACGTACGTACGTCTTGTCGTACGATAGTGAAACGGAGATGGTGGAATTAGATTGTGTAGCTCCGCAGCACACTCACCGAAATGTAACCTGTAAAATCATCATCATCAATAGTCTGAAGACGTCCACTGCTGAATATAGGCGGCTACTTGCTTCCTGCATCCATCGGCTCCCCGCAGTTTCCACCAGGTCGTCGCCGTCGGTCCACCGTCTTGTCCAGCGTGGTGGGTTATGGCCTTCACTTTCTCCTTGTGAGAGAAGCCTCACAGGTCTCAGCAGTGGGAAAGTTGGGCTGATGATGATGCCTTTGGTCCCTTTCCACTTGAAATGAAACTACACAATCACTACCAACATTTTTTACATACTTCGGTATAGTAAGTATGGCGTATAGGAACCCAGTTAGATAGCTTTTAGATACAGCTATTTTTCAATAGCACTAAATCATTTTTACAAGGTTACGAATTTATGACAATTGGTTTTGTACGTCTTCAATAGTCAGTCGGAATGGTTTTCTTTTATTCGGGGGAACGACCCCTATACAGTTTAAACCTTAGAGTTGAAGGTTTGAAGGGTGGCTAGACGAAAGTTTTCAAGTTCAACGATGTACCTACGTTATTAGGTATATACGAACTAGATTGGGATATTTATTAGTCGACACAACAATATAATACCAACATATTATGGAACGCACCCACATGGAAATGATAAACGCTAACCTGATTCTGAGGAGTATCTTCTTTCTTCTATTATTATACACATAAAAGGCTTTGTCCTGACTGGGTGACAGACAACGTATAGCTCTAGACGCAGAGACTTGAAATTTGGAGGGTGGCTTGCTTTTATGACGTGACAGAGGGAAAAATCCTGTAAAAACCTGACGTTTGCTTTTTTTTTTCTTTCTTTTTTTTATGTAAACGAGTGACGTGACGAGCTAGTCGTTCACCTGATGTTAAGCGTCACGTGCCCATAACAGATTGCAGTATTACTCGGAACTCTAAATTAATATAGCTTTGTGTGACACTGCAAAAATACAAACGAAAAAAAAAAAACTTAATTTTTTTAATTTCTTACGTAGCTCTACGTCGTAGCGTAGAGTCTACCGTCTACGAGCTACGAGACCATAACGCGCGTCGCTATTCCGTAATCCATAATAGCTTCACTAGCAAGCTTACGTTGCAATAACTTAGGGTGGGTTTTTTTATTCATAGTTAATGTAACCAATGGTTAAAACTCTAACAAATTCTAACCAATGGTCAAAACTCGTTAGAGATTTTAACCACTGGTTACCTTAACTACGTATAAAAACCCACCTTTAGTGTCATGATTCAGAGTGTTTAATCTCCAAATATACACAGACCACTAAATAAATAACAGTACCTAGGTAAATAAATATAAAATAAATATCTAAACTACTTGTACCACGTTCACACACTGAAGTTAAACTTAAACATATTCTAAGATCTAAACAAGAATAAAAACTGCATATAGGCTGAAGGAACAATAAAATAACCGGCCAAGTGCGAGTCGAACTCGTACACGAAGGGTTCCGTACAAATACGAGCAAAAAATCGTTTGTTGTATGGAAGCCCCTTAAATATTTATTTTAATCTGTTTTTTAGTATTTGTTGTTATAGCGGCAACAGAAATACAACATCTGTGAAAATTTCAGCTGTCTAACTATCACGGTTCATGAGATACAGCCTGGTGACAGGCGGACAGACAGACAGACAGTGGGGCCTTAGTAATACGGTCCGTTTAAGGCCCGATTTCACCAAACTAGAATAAATTTTATTCCAGGTGTAACTTTACGAGAACAACCGAGTTACGCGAATATAGCCCTTATATCACCAATTTTATGAAGGAATAAGACTTATTCCTTGAATACAATTAAAATGGCGTCTTTTTTGTGTAATTTCATTTGTCAATTAGCCCGATTTCACCAAACTAGAATAAATTTTATTCCAGGTATAACTTTCCGAGAACAACCGAGTATGCGAATATAGCCCTTATATCACCAATTTTATGAAGGAATAAGACTTATTCCTTGGATACAATTAAAATGGCGTCTTTTTTGTGTAATTTCATTTGTCAATTAGCTGTATCCAAGAGTAACGAATAGCCTTATACTTGGAATAAACGTTGGTGAAATCGGGCCTAAGAAAAGTATTGTGTAATATTTCAATAGTCGGTAAACGTAGTGTTGCGTAGATAAAGAAATATTTGTGGACATTACACACAGCGCCATCTAGCCTCAAACTAAGCATAGCTTGTACTAAGGGAACCAGATAACTGATACAATACTTAGATACTTTTTATTTGTAAATACATACATAGAATACAATAAACACCCAGATACAGAACAAACACCTATGTTCCTCACACAAATGTTTTTCCCAGGTGGGAATCGAACCCACAACCTATAGTTCAGAAGGCACAGCTATACTACCAACTGAGCTAACAACAGGACAGTTAGATGTTTCATATCTACACGCGAGAGCTTAAAACAGCTTTTTGCACGCTACCGAGTCTTTTTGTCTCCCCAAACCATCCCTCTTTTTATCCCTTCAAAATTCAACAGACTATGGCAAGTACCTATAATTAACTTTTGGATAATTTACCCCAAGATCCGTGATAAACACGCAAACGCTAAATTGTGAGATTCATTTGCATAATTACGCCTGAGTGAGGTGAAATTTGTTTTATTTCCTTACATTTGTTTACTTAAAGGGTCTTTCTTATAACGACGCACTTTTGATTAACTAGGGGAACTCAACGAAAAAATTTTAGCTTCTAAGTGGTGACAAATAAAGCAACCGAGCTTTTTTTAATTAAAAAAAGTAATAATTAAAAATAAATATGTGTTCAGTTCATTCAGTGTCTGTCATTATTTTGGCATATTTCTGATTTGCGCTTAACTTACAACCCGCTCATTTTGCAACGTCATCTAGTTTGAGGCATATTTTTGATCTACGCTGTTTTCTTGGTGTATTGGCATTGCTCTCCTTCTTGTTCCATGGTACAATATAGAATACCATTACTTTACGCGAGAGAATCTAGACTCTAGGTACAGGTACCTACTCATATCTACTTTTCGTATACATATCGCCTAACATTTACCAAGTAACCAGTACCTACCTGGTATAAATTATACAGGTATCACCCTGGTATTTAGGTTATTGCTCACATTACCGTGCAGTCCAATACTAAATTATTCAGACAAACACAGGAATACGTAATGTAGTTACTGGAAATGTCAACGTTGACAAGCTAGCGTGCCCTTTAGATCGGTGGCGTAATTTACTCAGGAATCGCTTGGGGGTGTTCCGAATAAAAGCCACCGACATAGCCTTGCAAAGTTAGCAAGTTGAAATGGTGATGAGCAGCCACATCGCTCGTAGAACTGACAACCGATGGGGAAGAAAGGTTCTCGAGTGGCGACCACGAACCGGAACATGCAGTGTAGGCCCCTGGTCAGAACCGCGGGGAATCGATGGATGTAAGAGGCTAAGCAGCTGGCAAAGTCAAAGTGGCGCTCTATGGGGGAGGCTTATGTTCAGTAGTGGTTGGACGTCTTCAGGCTGATAAATGTTCTGAAAACTGAACCATTCTATTATTACCCTATTGGGCGCTGATTTGACCTATCTATACGTTTCTTATGGGAATTTTAATTTATTTTAATAAGTTTCTATACGTTTTTTTACGGAAATTTAAATATGTTTTATTGTCTGTTCTGCGATACCTATATATAAATAAAATGCTGGGTTAGTTATATTAGTTATTAAATACGTCCCAACCCCGTCCAATGGAAGAGAGAAGGGGAGAGAAAAACATAGGGAAAAGAATGAATGGAATCGCCGCCTTATTCATTCTTATGTCTATGTCAGTAACAAAACGACGAATCTACCTTCAGTGTACTTGTTAATTATAGATGAAAATGAAAAAAGTAACATTAAAAGTATGGTAGACCTTTGTAAGTACTAAAATCATACTTTACTTTTTTTTTGTTTCAGGAAGAATGGCGCTACCCCGGCCGTCATGTGTCCTCGTACTGCTACTGACCTGCCTTACATATTATACAGAGTGAGTATAACCCGCTATCTGGATGACAGTATGGTTCAAAATGTTTATAATTAGGTAGATAACTGACCTACTACACTTTATCAAATTTAAGAAGTCCACTATGAAGTTGACATGATTAGTGATTGACACTGTCAGATTAACTGGTCTAGAGATGTGAACTAAATAATCGATATCGGATAAACCCGATTTTAAAGAGTAAAGGATACTGATTCTACATATTTATTCAATAATCGTTTAGTTTTTTCATATGATATGATCTCAGTAAGAGAACTAATGATTGTAATACTTATAATGAAACGAAAAGGTACTTTCGTATGGAGCCAAACTTAAGAATCATAGTGTGTGATTCTTCCATATTTTTGTAAACCGTACCTGACTGCTTAGGTAACTACTACCTAAACAAAATTTACTGAAACTTCTGTTAAATACCTGAGTGAAGTGATGATGATATCTTTTTGTTGTAATATGAAGAGGTACTTATAAAATTGTAGTTTTTTGTTTGAAACTTCTTTTACTGTTATAAATCTATATTAGACTCAAAACATTTAAATTTAGGTAATGGCTTAAATAGCTTCCACTCACGGCTATGCTTGCGTTATATCTATACCTATGCTAATACAGGTTACTGTGCTCAGCTTCGAAAAGATTTAGTGGATTTTTTGTTTGGTACGAAATGCATTATCCATTATTAGACTATAACGTAAAAATAACATAACACAAGCGTGCGAAGCCGCGGGCAAAAGCTAGTTTTGAATAAAGTAACACTTACATTTTGACGGATAAACAAAAGAGTGGCTGTCATGTAAAAAAAAATAATTATAACATGGTTACTCACTAGAATGAAGTTTTTATTTATAGACATATAGTTTTTAGCTAACTGTCACTAAATGGTGCTGAAAGTTTGAGTTGGTTTAGAATTGGTTTCTCTCGTCAAAGTGCTGGAGCCAAGAACTAGCTGCTATTTTCTGAAATGACTGGCTTCAAGACGATTCATGCGTGGACTATTTCGCAAATGTTCCATAGTGCTTTTTAAACTTTAGATCAAACAAGAATGAAAGCAATCCGTCTGCACTAAAGTCTATTAAAATACACTTCCGTGTTTAAGAAACACCAAAAATATCAGACTTACTCACTTACTTACTGCATCAACCCATTCACGACTAGAGCTGACGATTCGTATGAATGAAAGAACTATGCATTTTCATGATTCTATAAGAGTGTTGCGAAAATAAAGGATTTCACTTTCACGCGATAGCTTTCTGCGCCCATCGATGCTGCGATGCATCGCTGTACGCGGCCACATGAGCGTTCAACAGCGAAGATTCGCTGTTGCTCCGCATGTCTGGCCGCGCCATAACACCAAGAGGCCTTTTTGAATACAAAAGATAACACGGTCACAGTATTCATATACTTGACGTCAATGGCTTGCATTTCAGCGAGGACAGCTAGACAAAGTGACCGAGTTGTACTATTTATTTCTTACATGTTGGCATACCTATTCATAACTATTTTGTTTAATAAATGAAGGTAAAAATATCTGGGCTATTGTGGTGAACTTTTGATGGATTATTATGATCTGGTTTATGGAATGAGATAAAATTTGTCTCATCATATCAAATTTTTGAGGGAGGTGATGATTTGCCACACTATAAATGGGGCACCCGTAGGGGCTACTGGCTACCGAGGAAGCAACATCGGTGTGGGGCGGCTTAGGGTGTGGAAAGGTGTGCTGCACTTTCATTGAACGCTACTCGCGGCGTTATGCCCTTTAACATTTCCACCCTGGAGCTTTAGGATTGTATACTATATAATTATTATAATTAAAATCACCCTTTCAAAGTAGATAATTAGCGAACTGCACAAGATTATATCACTGAATTATGCTCGCCCAAAGATTTGATTCGATTAATTACCTTATACGAAAATTTCACCGATTAATCGAATGTGTAATAGTCGCATCACTATTGTTAGAATAAAAGTGCTGCCAGCTCCTAAAGAATTTTTTCCCTAGATAACTTAAATCCCCTAAAAACCCCTAACCTTTTTTTGTATTCCTAGCATATTCATTGTATGTTGCAGGTATATAAGTATTTGAAGCTCATAAAATAAAGCAATAATTAAACAATGTTTCTTAATAATATCTAAAACGCAATAGTCGTGACACGGCGACCTCAAATCCTTATGCTATAGGAACATTTGTAACATGAAATAAAAATGAAAGATTTTCTCTATATGGTTATAGTTTTTATATTCTTTACGTTACTTCCTCATTTATAAACTGATTTGAGAAATACATAAATTTTTAAATTAGTACCTTTATCTTTTCTTATTCTTGAATGCGTACTGCTTCATGCGTCATCATTAAAACATGTTAACACTTATAGTTATATATTCATGTAAAAAACAATTCGTTGACCACAGCATGAACAACAGATGTATATTAGGTGATATACATCGGTTGCATCGCCTGATCGCACGGATAAATTTTAATAAATAGACTTTTTTCCTTCTCATGAGATGAATAATCTTAAAGTGCGAAGATTTCTGCAGCAAAAAAACGTAAAGCAATCTTGCCATCAATTTATTATTATTATTATTATTTTTAATCCCCTAAGAACCCCCATTCCTCTTTTACCTCAAAATTTAGGGAAAAAATCTCTAGCTTGGTATCCCTCGAAATGTCATACTGTACCTATTAGATTTGATAAGGTATAGAAAGACCTAGAAAAATTCTAGGTCTGTGAGTGTTACCACAGACCTAGAAATTTTTCGTTTTTCTCAAAAGAGTCACGAAGCGTGGGAGCGAGAAGTACAAATCAAGTACACACTGCCCGACAGGAAAAGAGATAGTGAAATAACGGCGGATGTGTCATTATTTTGAGCGAGTACTAGCACTAGAAGGGCACATAAGGGCACAATGGAAATCGATTCCTTTCACAGATTAGAGAAAAAACAATGATTCCGTTGAAAGTTGAGAGCTATTAGTTATAGAATAATTATAGTATTCCTACTTCCTCGTACCTTCCTTCCTACGTGTTAGTGGGAGTGGGACAGCAATATTCTGATCTTTTCTTTTCTTTTTTTTTCTAATAGTAATTCAACCAGAAGAAAATGCGTTTGAATTGTATGTACGTAAATAATTGTTAGGTGTGTCAATTATTAGGTACGTGTTAAGTAAATTGCAGTCATCATTTTAATTTGAAACAATACGTATTATTTAACTTATAGGTGTGTATGTTTACATAAACATGATACCCATGTGATTATAATGAAAAAACTAAATTATTCCATCACTCTCTATTAGAACAAAACGAATTGTGCCTCGTTATGAAAGGTTTTATAAACGCATCAACTTACCAAGCCGATCTATTCTGTTCTAAAATCATTTGATCCATATCAGACGTAACGAGCCACAATTTATTACAACGTAAATAAAACTGCTTTCTAAATAAAATGATATTTATTATTATCATTTATATTATTTATCGCAGTAACGGTAAAGATTTGCCTTTGATCTTCTCTATCAATATTCATTGCTTTTGCCAATAGAATTCAAGTTTACTCCATTAGTATAAATAGGTCAAATATACCAAGTGAACCTAACCCTGAGGGTTTCGTTACCTTCATAATTATACCTATACCTTCTGCAGGGCGTAGCTTTGTTTTTCCACTTTTCTCTCTTTTTTTCTTATGTTGAAGTGTTACAAAACCTTAGATAAAGTGTAATAGGTACCCCTACTTATTTATGTAAAAAATGACGGGACGAGCTAGTCGTGCGCCTGATGTTAAGCGTCACGGCTGTCCATAACAGATTGCGTGTCACTCGAAAGTATAATTTTGCGTGGCACCGAATTGTGCACGTCATCCTGAGACATCACACAGTCCAGTAATATTTAACCGTAAGATCAGGGGCCTTATTGTCACCTCTTAGCGCGGTTCAACTGAAGATCTAAAGTGAATCGCTGCAATTCAGTTTGTACGGTAGCGATTCAGTTTAGGTCCTTATTTGAATCGCGCTAAGAGGTGACGGTTAGGTCCCGGATACAATACTTACATACATTATACATTAACCCATTTATTTATTTACAAGTTCATTTCTGTCGACAGATGCATGAGTGGCGGAAAGATCAATTTCAGGGAGAAAGAGAAGCAGATTCTGGATCAGATCCTCGGCCCGGGGCGGTACGACGCGAGGATACGACCTTCCGGCATCAACGGCACTGGTAGGTCATCTTACTTCTATAAGTTTCTACTCTACAGTCTACATCAATGAATTTAATCAAAGCAATCAGATATAATAATTCATCCATCAAAACCACAACTTCTTCCATAGAACCCAGTTACGTACGAGTAAACATAATTTCTATGCTAATGTCGAAGAGCCTATTTACTTACTAGTAATGATAATTTTTCTATAGAACCCGTAAAGATAATTTCTCAATAGAACCCATTTAAGTACGAGTAAACATAATTTATCTGTAGCCCAGTTACGTACGAGTAAGCATAATTCCACTATAGAATACAGTTACGTACGAGAGCAATTCCTCTATAACACAGTTACGTATGAGTAAACATAATTCCTCTGTAACCCAGTTACGTACGAGTAAACGATTCCTCTATAACCCAAAGTTACGTATGAATAAACATAATTCCTCTGTAACCCAGTTACGTACGAGTAAACGATTCCTCTATAACCCAAAGTTACGTATGAATAAACATAATTCTTCTACAGCACCCAGGTAGGTACGAGAGTAATTCCTCTATAACCCAGTTACGTATGAGTAAACATAATTCCTCTATAGCCCAGTTACGTACGAGAGCAATCCCTCTATAACCCAGTTACGTATGTGTAAACATAATTCCTCTACGAGTATATATAGAACCCAGTTAAGTGCGAGTAAACATAATTACTCTATAGAACCCATTTAAGTCCAAGAAACTCCTCTATCAAATCAAAACCAGTTACGTATGCACAAGTAATAGTAACAAGTAATATGGCCTATTTAGTTATTCAAAAAAAGTAAAATAATTCGAATAGATATACTTAGTTATCCAGTATGGATATCGAGTTAGGAGGTGTTTTACGATTTTCACGCGCTTGTTGTCTTCGTGAAAATTGCTTTTACAACTGTTTTATTAATTTTTTGTAACACTCGACGCTACGTTTTTAGCTTACCGTAGCCCTCTGACCTGATTTCAATCAACAAGACTTAAGTAAATTTAAGTGGTAGCTTTAAGTAACACTGATGGAATCTTATTTTGCGTGCTGTGTTTCAAGATTATTAAAATAAGGCCGTTTTAGTCAAAAATGTAGCTCTAACGCAACGGGTTATTAACAGTCTCGTTATTTGAACCCATAATTAAAAACTGAAAATTTCTTTACTTTTTTTTCTTTTTTTCTTTTTTTTTATTTCTTTTTTTTTTCTTTATTTCTTTATTTTTTCTTTATTTCTTTATTTTTTCTTTTTTTTCTTTTTCTTTTTTTCTTTTATTTGTTTTTTTCTTTTTTTCTTTTTCTTTTTTTTTTTTTCTTTCATTTAGGTATTCTAATAAGAATCCACTTCAAGGTTAAAACTAGGTAGGTACTTATAGGTATAAGTACTTTGAAGTAGCTTATGCAACTTATGCCTTTTCGTGTTAACAAGTTATTTTTCATCCTCCATGCACTTGGACGGTTTTCTTGTAAACTAAAATAAAGCTAAAAAAAAACAGCCTATACCTTGCCCCCTTCTACTGATATGTCTATATTTCTATAATCAAACCAGCCCATATTTATTAGACTTGTCAATATAAAAGGAATTTTCCTTGAAAGGTTTTGGACAAGGAAATCCATTTGTCTAACGTCAGAACGCATTAGTTCGTGGCTTTAAGGGAAGTAAAAGTATATATAATATATCCACATCTATCTAGGTATCTACGCCACAGAATAAAAGATGGGGGTATACACAACTACACATGTCTATCAAGTCTATATCTATGATTCTTGAGTTATGTTTGCGGTACGGAGCCCTAAAAATCATTTTCAATCCTCCAAAAATGTATTCTAAGTACCTACTTATAGGGACCCTGTGCACCATCAGTGATCATAAATCATGGCAGAAGATGGCACTTAAATTTTTCTTATCCATTATCCTGAATTTCGTAATTTAATGGGGTGTATCCGGATTTATCCGGTCCGGAAATTTGAGGGTCTCATCAAAGAGCAATCTATCTCTCTTTATGCTTCGTTTAGCGTTGAAGAGTTGCTACCTTTTATATGCGGGTTAAAAGGCACCTAAACATAATAGGATTTTTTTGCCGTATATGTACATAGTACATAAAATCTATATATAAGTATACTATAATCTACTACAGAAATAAGCATTCTTGTTAAATAGAGATACTCACTGCCATTGCTGATGCGAATCCATTTCTTGTAGCTTTAACTAGTTTAAAAAATTTACTTTCAAGAAAATTTAATAAAGCATAAAAATACAGAAACTTGAAAAATGTCCACACCTAAAACTTAGAGGCCTAAAAATATCTTTAAATGTCAACAACACCTCGTTAAAATTTTGTAAATCCAAAAATATTTCAGACAAATATGTAAGTTATACCTACTTCGGTAAAACTATTGAAATGGAATGTCAGGCTCGTTGAATTGTATAAGTACAGCTGCTGTTTTAGAAAACAACTCATCTGCAGCCTCCCACGCACCATATCAAAGAATACGAGAGGAATGATGGATTAGACTCTTGGAAGCAGGGCTTGCAAACAATTTTTGCATCAATTTAATTTTAGAGCTGGAATTTCAATCTTACCGATTTGGTTCTTTTTTGCATTACTTACTGCGTGACACACGGACTAATAATATATGACGCACGCAACACCAAATTTTTTTTACCCATTTTCAATAGAAACCAAATAAAAAAAAAACTTTTTTTTATGGTGTACTCTTAGGTGAAAATGTTTTTTTTTACATGCGTATAGTTACTTATTATTTCCATCTGCCACCCAAAAGGGAAATTAGGTCTCCGTGCGCAGGAAATTGCCAATTTCAAATATGCAATTGCGAAATTCGCAAGATGTAAATTGAAAAATTGCCCACCGAGGTTGACTGGATGATTCAATCTTCTAGATTTCGATGTCCTTGGCGAATAGGACTTTTACAGTCCAATCAAGAGTCTTGTTAAATATGCCAGATGGTCTTCTTCTATAGATTATGTCGATAGTCACAAAATTCGTTTCGGTTCGTGGTCACCACTCGAGAACCTTTCTTCCATCGCTTTAACCACGATTTATTTGCTTGGATAGTCAAATGAAAAAGAATCACAATTATGGGAAGCTCCATTTCACATAATTTTTAGGGATGTAAGCAAAATATGCTTTTTTAAATGATTTTCACGTTATTTTTTTGCTTATTTTATATATATTATTTAGTGACTTAGTAATAATCTGCTAGAAAGAAAAGACAAAAGCAAAATATCAAATATTATAACATATAATGCGCTATTATAATAAATTCAATATTTATAATATGCCGCAGGCCGATTTGATAATTCGTTCGCGAAATCCCTAGGGATTTTTGGTACTACCTAGTAGCGTATATACGTACAGAAGCTATTTTTAAAATGGAGTTTGTCACCTTGATATTGAGAGATAAATTGAGGATAACTGCTGTGACCACATTGAGAATATTCATGATTTAATACCACTCAGTCCTACGTTTTATATTACCTACGAACAGAACAGAAAGCTCAGTATAATAAACGAAGCAAGAACTAAACGTAGCTTGCTTGTCCCGTCTTCCACTATTATTTACGTACAGGATTAGACTGACAGTACCTATAATGTGCAAACAACATTAATGTAGGCTCTGTCTGGTTGTCTGTCTGTTGCCAAATTCGTGTTCGGTGCTCGAGACAGTAGCTGTCGCAGAATGTCATGCACCTGGTGGGCAGTCTAATCGAGGCTTGTAAAAAAACTATTACACAATATAAATCTACGTAGGTATATTGGTTACAATGGTCGGGTTTACCCAAAGAGTCCCATCAAATAGATTACTAAGAGAGATTAGATTTTTTATTTATTTATTGTAACCCAATTGTTTTTTTAACCAACACAATAATAGGCAGAATAATATTTATTATCAAGTTATTAAGTAATTTAAATAAATAAGTAATAGGTACCTAAACCGTATACAAATACAAATACAAAATGCAGTGTAAAACCAGATTCAAACCCCGATTAGAAAATAGGTATTAGTATTACACCTCCACTAAAATATTGTTTATTAACGGAATATTCACCAAGTAAATTATTTGTTTTGAATTGCTGATATTTTATTATTAGTGGTTGTGACCATGATAGATTAAAATCCTATAGTATTACACCTACCTATAGGTATATATATCTAATAATATGTTTTCGCTGAATTGTTGAACCATTTTGTTTCTACGGCTTTATAGAATAATTTTAGGGTTAGGTTTACCTAGCTGCTGGCATAAGGTTATTATTTAATACAAATGATAATGTAATGTTAATAAACGTGACTGCTCGCTATTAGCACTCACAATTTTTTTTCATTCAATTGAAATCTTCTGCTGATTGAAATACTTTAGGTACCTAACTATCTCGTTAGCTCATTATCATGTCACAAAATACGTATTTCCGAAGATAAAGAGAAAAAATGTTTGCACTTGTTGGCGATAGGCCAAGTTAAATTATTATGTCAATCTATATTTGTTTCAGTTGTAGTCCTTCAAATTGTGACGATTGATTAGTGATTAGGCAAATCGTTTTTCTTTGTTTTAGCGGGCCTCAATGGGGACTGTTCATTTTATTTTATTTGTTGTAATTAAAAAAACCGCCGTGCCGTGTTAGCCGTGTGGTCCCGGTTACGAATAGGACCACCCCATCTCTTCCCGTGGGTGCCGTAGAAGGCGGCTGAGGGAATATCCAGGGAATGGGTCGCAGCGTTTCCCCTTGGTCTTGATAATCAATTTTATCTACTGCGATCACCAAGCCGCCTGCCAAGCGTGGTGATTATGGCAAACCCCCCCACCCCACAATGACAAGCACAGGATGCAGGAGGCGAGCAGCCGCTCAAGGTGGCGCGCTCTGGGGGAGGCCTATGTTCAGCAGTGGAAGTCTTCAGGCTGTTGATGATGATGATGAATTTAAAAAAACCATATCGTGGTAAAAACCATTTTATTTTGTACTTTTGTATAGAACACAAAAATACAATAATTGAAATTGCAATTGCTTTGAGGCGTAAAACCTTAGTGGTACGTAACACAGTGTTTTTATCGATAATGTTTTATACTTTTAATTAAGTAGGTACCTAGTACTTAATACTTTACCTCAATTCCACATATTGTAGCGTTACTATTACTATTAGTTGTAAAAAAGTAGAGCAAGCAACGACAACGATCAATCATCAATTTAAATGGTACGGCGTTTGACAAGCTAGTTTGGTTGGGGTGTTTTTGGGGTTTTACTAAAAATTGGTTTCCATATCGGCAGTCCATTTATCACTATCCATTAGAATAGAATACTAATATCAATAGATAAGGCATACTATAGTAGGGATAGGGATTATAATAGGGAGTATAAGGCTGTTCATTATTGGTATTAATTTCAATTTTGAGGAGTCACACTCTGCAAAATAGTTTAAACTTTTGATGCCTACACTGGCAACTCATAACTTTTTAATTCCCGCCTACATTTTTGGTCACTTGTCGTTGGTCGACCTCTCTCGATGTCTTAATTTGTCGCTCCGCGGGTGTTCCCTTGGAATTTTATCGGTTTGTCGCAATATCTACCCCAGCATCAGCACCAATCCTGTGGTAAGGAAAAGGGAAGCGTTGGAAAAGGCCGAAGTACTTCACTTCTACTTGCCCCCATAGGTATTAGGTGAACTTCCAAAGCCCAAGCTGATTTGGTGAGTTTTTTTCGACCCTCTTTAACTCTATCGTTTTCTATCTTATTCAAATGTCTAAACTACAGTCCGCTTTATAATACAACATTAATTTGGTCCTTACGACCGGATCCTTTCTTGAACAGTCCTATTTTAGGATATTTCTCGTTAATTTTGTCGATTTTGCATATTCATTTTATTAACTTTGTGGGGTATATAAAATAAAAAAGTTCATCCACCCACATTCAATAAGTAACGTTCCGATTCACTGTAGTAATTATAATTTTGTTGAATACTTTCGTTGATTTCTTCAAGTGTCAAAAGTTTGGGTAGTCTACGGTTACGCACCTTGCATACTCTGCGGTACATAGTTGTTATGATCACATTCACCCGTTCTCGTTCCTTGTTATTGTAAACAAAACAGAAGAATAGTTTATTTTCGGTTTTCGCTGTTATTCTTTTGTTAAACATATAGTTTTGTGTTAAATATAATGGAGAGTGTGTGTAGTAAAGTGGACGAGGTGGACGTGAACAGAACTGCTCGGGATTATGCAGTGATGCGACTTGAATATTATGCCGATTGTGACTTCTTAATATTGTCATTACAAGATGTTTGCGAAATAGAAAAACAGTTTCATGATGCTCAAATTAAAGTATTAGCCAGCGTAGATAAGCTGTCGCAAAAGAATGAAATGGCAATAACATTTTCGTTCGAGGAACTAGTGTTTAAACTCAAGTCTCGTTGTGTGAATCGTGCTAATGATAACAAACCAACTAAAGAAGCAGAATCTGTTCAAGCGCGTCTACCGAAAGTTTCTATTGCGAAGTTTAATGGTACATTAGAAAATTGGGTATCATTTATTGGACTTTTTGACTCTTTGATACACAACCGGAACATTAGCAATGTGGAAAAATTGCATTATTTATTGTCAAGTGTGGAAGGTAAGGCATATGATTTAATTAAAAATTTCCCCCTTACTGACGCGAATTATATAGATGCTTATGAGTTGTTACATAAACATTATGACAAGAAAAGGCAAATTGCAACTCACTACTATGAAAAATTAATTAGTTGTGAACCAATTAAAACTAAGTCGGCTTCTGAGCTTGAGAGACTGCATAGGACATTTTCAGAAAACTTATCAGTGTTGGAAAAATATGCACTTCCGGATAAGAACTTCATGCTTTTCCATTTATTATGGACGAAGTTAGACAGAGCCTCCCGGGAAGCTTTTCAACTAGATTTTAAAGGTGATGAGATTCCTAAGTACTCTCAATTGCAGGATTTTATTGAGAAGCAGTATAGAGCTTTAGAGATGTCTTATGTAACAGCACCTAAACCTGTTGTTGTTTTGAAAAATAACCAAAACAAACCAAAAGCATCTTTAGTTGTTTCTAATGCAACATGTGTCTTTTGTTCTCACCCACAACACAGTCTCACAGGCTGCGAGGAATTTTTGAAATTGGATCCCCTCTCTTGTTTTAAATTTATTAAAGAAAAGGGACTCTGTGTTTTGTGTTTTTCAAATTCACATCGAGTGAAATCTTGTCCTTCATCGGTCCGTTGTGGTTCATGTAATTACTCCCACAACACATTGCTTCATTTTGGTAAGCACACACAGACCACACCCTCGCAGACATGTGATACAAATAATGAAAATAATAAGTCCGTTGTTTTGACCTCAGTGACTGCCAGTAACACTGTGCTTTTTTCGACTGCTAGAGTGCTGGTTCGTGATAGCTCTGGTAACTTTCAGCCAGCGCTGAGAGCTCTACTAGACTCTGCAAGTGCATGCAATTTTATTTCGCAAGATTGTGCTACTAGGTTAGGACTTAGGGTCAATCAACATGATCAGTCGGTTAGTGGAATTGGCCATTCTACTACTGAACTTCTCGGCTCATTGTCATGTGAGATGAAACCTATTAATAGGAACTTGTCATCAAATTTTAAATTTGAAGCTCTCGTTTTGTCGTCGATTTGTGTAGACCAACCCTCTCGCTTTATTGATTCATCGAATTGGTCTCACATTAAAAATCTGGATCTTGCTGATCCAACCTTTGCTCATCCAGGTCCAGTGGATATGTTGCTTGATGCAAGCATTTTCGTTTCGTGTTTGTTACCTGGGATCAAACGTGGTTCTCCGGGGCAACCTCTTGCATTGAACACACAACTGGGATGGATTTTGATGGGTGCTTGTGATGAAAATAATTCATCACTGTTTTCTCGTTGTCGTAGCACTCCAAAAAATTGTCTTTTCGTTTCCAATGCCACATTGGATAATTCCCTCAAAAAATTTTGGGAAGTTGAAGAAGTTAGTCCTAAAGCTAAAATTTTATCGAAAGAGGACGAGCTTTGTGAAAAATCGTTTGTCGAATATCATTCTCGTACTGAAGAAGGTAGGTTTGTCGTACCTCTTCCTTTTGTCGACTTGCAAAATAAACCAACTTTTAGTAACTCTCGAGACATTGCTCTTCGGAGGTTCTCATCTATCGAACGCAAATTGCAAATGAACCCTGAATATAAAAAGGCGTATGTTGCCTTCATGGAAGATTACGAAGCTCGTGGTCACCTTGAAAAGGTAGAGCCCCCCTCTACCAAAGAGGGAAAATTTTATTATATTCCCCATCATGGAATTTTAAGACCTGACTCAGTGAGTACTCCACTGCGCGTGGTGTTCGATGCCAGCGCTAAGGATGCTTCAGGAGTGTCACTGAATGATGCTCTCCTTCCGGGGCCAAAATTGCAAACAAACATCTTTGATCTGTTGTTGCGCTTTCGTTGGCACGCAGTAGTTTTTACCGGTGACGTGCAACAGATGTATAGGCAAATTTTGGTTTCGGATGAAGATGCAGAATATCAGCGTATCGTGTGGCGCCCCTGTCCTGCTGAGCCAGTCTGTGATTACCGACTCAAGACCGTGACCTATGGAGTTTCTTCCGCTCCTTACCAAGCTCTACGCACCATGGCTCAGCTGTCGATGGATGCGGCTGAAGAATACCCAGCCGCCTCTACCGTACTAGCTAGAGACCTCTACGTGGATGATGTTGTTACAGGAGCGGACTCTACCGAGAGTGCTCTACAACTTGGATTGGAGCTGTCCAGAGTATTGTCGTCTGGTGGCTTTCATCTGAGAAAATGGACCTCTAACTGTCAGGATTTCCTTCAAAATCTCCCTCCATCGGATTTATACTCGGAGAGTTTTAAAAGTTTCGAAGAGCTGGCTGATGTCTCTCTTAAAATATTAGGACTTCTTTGGAAACCTCAGTCCGACACATTTGGCTTTAGAGTTGCAGAAAACGGTGATCATCGTTGCACAAAGCGCATCATCTTATCGGAGATCGCGCGCATTTATGACCCTTTAGGGTTTCTAGCGCCGATCACGTTTTATGCAAAATACCTGATGCAGCTTCTTTGGACTTCGGGTGTCGCGTGGGACGAGGATGTGCCCGAGGAGATCACCTCAGAATGGTCGCGCTATAAAAATCAGTTGTCGTCGCTAGCGTCCATTTCGATTCCTCGTCGGCTCGTAAAATCCTTTGTCGTGCTGCAACTTCATGGTTTCTGTGACGCGTCGGAGCGCGGCTATTGCGCCGTAATATATTTTCGTGTCGTCGACGCAGACCGTGCTTGCTCCGTCCACTTTTGTTGCGCAAAAACCAAGGTTGCTCCTCTTCGCAAGCTGTCCATTCCAAGGATGGAACTACAAGCAGCTGTTTTACTTGCTGACTTGATCAAGGCTGTCGTCCAGGCTTTCGAGCCATTTTATCGGTTTGACAACGTCTTCGCATGGTCCGACTCTACCGTGGCTCTTGCGTGGATAAAGTCGTGTCCATCGAAGTGGAAAACTTTCGTAGCCAACCGAACTAGCCACATCCAAGAAATTGTAGCTCCAGATTGCTGGGGACACACCAGCACTCTGTCGATGCCTGCAGATGTTGGCTCTCGCGGCATGCTCCCTGCCGAACTCGTCAAGTGCGAGATGTGGTGGAGAGGTCCGCCGTGGCTCACGGAGTCTGAAGGCTACTGGAGTCGTTCGTTTTCAGCCTCTACATCCCTTCCTGTTTCGGAAGGTCTGGAAGAGCAACGAATTTTTAGTCTTTTGACCACTGTCGATGTCAACACTGTTGACAATTTAATAAATAAATGCTCCTCGCTTACTAAATTAAAGCGAGTTCTATCGTATTGTTTTCGATTTTGTCGCAATGCAAAGTTGCCTTTGCAAAAAGTTGTCGGTCCCTTAGAGGTGACAGAGGTTCGAGACAGCTTCATGTTCTTAATCAGACATGCACAGCAGGTCTCTTTTTCATTTGAGATTGAGAAGCTGAAAAATGGCTCTCCTAACACTCTGTCAAAGAGTTTGCGCAAACTTTCACCCTTCGTCGATGAAGCGGGTTTCCTCAGGGTGGGCGGTCGCCTGGCTCACGCCAAAGTCGACTTTAACGTGAAGCATCCGTTGTTGTTGCCGCGTGACCATCGCTTGACTTCGCTGATCATTCAAGATTATCATGATCGCTTCATGCACCCAGGTGCCCAGGCTCTACAAAACTTGCTTGCGCAAGATTTTTGGATCCTCTCGTCGAAAAGAGCCATTCGAAGCATCGTCTCACGCTGCATCAGATGCTTTCGAACGAATCCTCAACCTGTCGCTGCTCCCCTCATGGTCAACTTGCCGTCGTTTCGGGTAAACCAGATCAAACCTTTCTCTTGTTCTGTCGTTGATTATGGAGGACCTTTCAGTATCGCCTTAGGTCGTGGACGTGGTGTCAAGACCTACAAGGGATACATTTGCGTATTCGTGTGTACTTGCACAAAAGCAGTACATATTGAGTTAGCTTCGGAATTGTCGTCAGAGGCTTTTCTAGCCGCCCTTAAAAGATTTGTCGCCCGCCGTGGTCGATGCAGTCAAATCGTGTCTGACCAGGGTCGGAACTTTGTCGGTGCCAGTAATTATCTAGACTCTCTCATGAAGCAGGCTGCCTGTTCACAGGAGATAAAGTTCTCGTTTAGCCCACCTGGGTCTCCCCACTTCAATGGATTGGCGGAAGCAGGTATTAAAGCGGTTAAGACCCATTTGTCTCGTGTGATAAGGAGTCAGCGATTGACTTTCGAAGAGTTCTACACAGTTCTCTCCCAAGTGGAAGCAATGTTGAACTCTCGCCCCCTTACTCCTGTTAGCTGTGATGCTAATGATTTTACGGCGTTGACACCAGGGCATTTCCTTACTACAGAACCTTTGTCGGGTCTGCCTGAAGAAAACTTCGTGGATCAGCACATTAGTGTTCTTCATCGTTGGAAACTGATCCAAAAGATGCATCAAGACTTCTGGCGTAGGTGGCAGAATGAATATATTCACACTCTGCAACAGCGCGCAAAATGGAATAAGAATAGCGAAAACATTGCTGCCGGCACGTTGGTGTTGATTGTAAATGAACAAACCAGCCCCCTCCAGTGGAACTTAGGGAGGATAGTTGCCCTACATCCTGGAGCTGATAAAATTTGTAGAGTCGCGACTGTGAAAACTGCTTCCGGAGAGTACAAAAGACCTATCGTTAAACTCTGTCCTTTGCCTATCGCACTCGACAGTAACTAGCACTCTAAATGTAAACCACATTACTATCGTTATCGTTAATTTTAAGCTTTTCGTTGTCGTAAAATTAAACATTTAAGTTCATAAACTCATAACTTCATCGCTATCGTTATTATGCCATATCGTCTTTTCGTAAATACTTTGCATTTAGGTGGGCGGAATGTTCATTATTGGTATTAATTTCAATTTTGAGGAGTCACACTCTGCAAAATAGTTTAAACTTTTGATGCCTACACTGGCAACTCATAACTTTTTAATTCCCGCCTACATTTTTGGTCACTTGTCGTTGGTCGACCTCTCTCGATGTCTTAATTTGTCGCTCCGCGGGTGTTCCCTTGGAATTTTATCGGTTTGTCGCAATATCTACCCCAGCATCAGCACCAATCCTGTGGTAAGGAAAAGGGAAGCGTTGGAAAAGGCCGAAGTACTTCACTTCTACTTGCCCCCATAGGTATTAGGTGAACTTCCAAAGCCCAAGCTGATTTGGTGAGTTTTTTTCGACCCTCTTTAACTCTATCGTTTTCTATCTTATTCAAATGTCTAAACTACAGTCCGCTTTATAATACAACAAAGGCTTTATTTCAATGGATCAAGTTCCATAATTTGTTAATGGGATGTTCAATTAAACGGTTATGATTTTAATTGGATGATTTATTTAACATGAAATCACTACTGTTTAGAAGAAAAAGCTACTTATTTCTTTAATTTCTTGTTAATTGATTGATACTTTGCAACTAAAAATTGTGTAGGTACTTTTCTTTGCACATTAACCGCATCGCCTTCAAATCAAAGTTCAAAAACTTCACGCAAACTTTCTGCAACTTTATAGCTATTTACCCATTGAATGGCTTTCATAAAGGACATAAACTGTTTGTGAAATTTGCCTTTCCACCAGATGGACCCGCCGTAGTTAATATAAACACGTTTGTACGACAAATAACTACCATCAGCGACATAAAGATGGTTAGTAATAGAACGAAAAGTAAGAATTATTTCAATACTATTATTAGATAGTTTTCAGCTAATACCTTGACGGGCTAGTGTACTGTTTGTTGTTTGCCTGAGCGTGGTGTAGACTTTGAACTTACAAAAATGTGGAACATTTTATATGAACAATATTTAACAGAATTGTTCAATTTCTTTGTTCACGTAACTGTTGCTTCAAACCTGTCATGTGTTTTTTGACGTTACGTCAATTTACAAAGGTTGCGAGAGAAAGTTAAATTTAGATTGTGTGATGAACATTTCTGTTAAATGTTTTTTGTTAAGCCCTGTGTTTTATTTGTACCCTTTCCCTCATCCCTTTTAATGTTCCCGCTTGTAAAACAAGTATGTTTTTGGAATTTCAATTTAATATGTGTCTTTATTCAACGTTCTGTGACGTACAACAGATGTTTCGTAATTATTTCTAACCTTTAATCCGCAAGAGTGCGGGCATAGCGATAAAAAACAAAGTTTTGTAACTGTTCTATTTGCAGATCCGAGTTATTTAAAACAGCATTGTATTTTCATCCTTTCATAAGTTTAATTTGGTTTCCATGAGTTGGAAGTGTTTGGAGATAGACGATAGACATAATTGTATTATCATCAACAAACCATAAATTGGCCTTGTTAGCTAATTTAATATCAGTTGTGTGAGTTAGATAATCATAACTGCATGCCACATAATGTTTTAAAGTGACCATGAAATATTATTTTGAAATTAACAAACCCATTAAAGCTCCACAGATAATGCAGTGTTATTAAAAACTTGGTTCAACTTTACCATCACGCGATTAGGAGGTAACAAACATGGAGACATTAGCACGCAACAATCAATATTTTATTTGACACCAATCCCATTGTTTCGTTATCAAATGGATATAAGTCACGAATGGGTATTCCAATAGCTGACCGATTGAGCTTTTATAATGAAAGGGATATATTTATAAAATTATAGGTATACGAAACGGTTATATATAATTGATATAACTTTACTACATGTATTTGGTTGCTTGATTGTATAAACATTTTAGGGGCAGCTTTTGAACTATTCAAAAAATAACGTTTCGAAAAGCTCTCCTCATTCTTGAGTACTTAGCAAATGCGAATCTCGCTAGCGTGCTTCGTTTCTGGCACAAATTGCTAATTTCCGAGCTACGTCACGATCCATTCAAGATTTCTTGCCCCTCGTGCCTCGTGACTTGTAATTTTACTTTTCATCCCTATTCCATTACACGATGACGAAACTAAATAGAAAGTCATAGGTAATGGAATTTCAAACGACAATATACGTACTCCATTCCCCTCAAAATTTAAATAGGACAAATATTGAAATTACATTATCAATTTAATGAAATGATTGAATCCCAACTAGTTAATTAATTAATTAGGAACATAATAATGATTTAATTGCATTGCAGCTGTTTGTATACTTAACTAGGTACCTATTGTATTTTTTAATTTGAAGTAAATGACTTCGTAGGCTACATAAGTAGGTAGGTATATTATTTATGCTTTGGAGATGTTTCTATTTCACTGAAATAGTTATTTTAGTTTTTGTAATAACTCTTTGCTCCAAGTTTACACTAACACAAATTCCCATCAACAGGCCAAGTTTCGTTTATTTGCCAGTTTTCTTTTATCCCAATATCTTTTAAATGTGTTCAGCATACGTTGTTTTGATCACAGTTTCTATTTGCGTTACTTTCAATTCGTGTGATCGTTATGTGAGCATCCATCGTCACATTGATTAATGCCAAAATTTTCAGGTTGGGAGGCGAGTCATCCATAACACAGACAGTGCGTTTTTAAAAATTTTTCAGAATGAACCAACACAATGGCGGCCAAATTATCGTTTAAGTTTGCTAAGTTAGGGCTGGCCTTCATTTGATCCCGTGATTTATCCGTGATTTTGCTTGGTACTTAGATGGGCCGGCGGTAGTGAGCGTCAATATATTTGTCCGAAGTATATCAAAGATCGATGACGTCACAATGGTAAGTTTACAGAGCAGACTGGACCGTATTCTAGTCTTTGTTAAAGTATGAGTTTTAATATAAATTTAATAATCGCGGTTATAACAAGTCAAATGAATGGGCAACTCTCTCCCGATTGAGTGATGTGGAGCGATTTTCCCGAACATCTATGTGTATACTTACTTCTTTTATGATTTATTTCCTTTCAATTACTTTACTCCCATTTGGTGTTGACGACCAAAATCGTTTTTAGATTCACTAATAATGAAATTTCTTAGCAACCCGTGACGGTCTATCCATGCTTTTTCGGTCATCACGATCAACATGTCTAATATGAAATATCAATACTATTGTTAATCAAAATGGTCATACATTTTAGCTTGTAGGTACAATTACTACAATACTAATTGGTTATCATTATGATTGTACTCCTGTTGCAGCAGTAGCTTTCTATGATAGTACGATGACCTTTATCTAACTACGTTTCATTAGCTATAACATCAATTCCATTTCTTATTCTTTTAACATTTGACATTTCATCAAGTAACGTGATGTTCGCTCCAGTGTCGTTTTAGGAGTTGATCTTATCAAAATGGTTATTAAAATTTGTAATTTTGTTTCTTTTACAAAGGCAATGCGCCAACGTTAGCCCGCGTCAACCTCTATCTACGTTCTATCAGCAAAATAGATGATTATCATATGGTGAGTGATACCACGTGCAACTATTATGTTCAATATAAAGGCATTTTTATTATAAACTAAAGTACTTGCTAATACTTTGAATCTTCCATTTGTAGACGAAACTTTGTTTATAATAAAATTGGTAGCAATCAAAAAATGATATTTATATGGCAATCCATATTTGCACTTTGCTAAATATTCTACCGCTCTCGTATTTTAATTTTGAATGTCCTTTGTTTTTGTTATTTAACTTTGAGGTTTTTCGTTGGTTTTGATATCTTGTTGCACTATTAATTTGTGCTTTCTTTTTCCTATTTTATTCTATCCTGACCGTTCTGTTATTAAATTTACTTCTAATAACTAAGAATGTATATAAAAACCCCTTTTATGCGGTGCGGTGCCGTATGTTAACATTTTTTTCCTTTTATATAATTTACAAAATAAACTCAATAAGATTTTTCAAAATTGTGTGTTACTTTAATTTGATAAAGTTTTTGTTTCTAAGTTATATTATTATTTATGGTGGTTAATAAAACTGAAGCGTTTCTCTGTACAGACACTGATGGATTGGCACAAAATGTAGACGCACCAAAATTACAAGCAAATTGAACCGCTTCAGTACCGACTGCACATTGTACGTCGACAATACGATCTCTAACAATTGGCTTAACGAGCACACTTCAGCCTCCAACAACATCTTCAATCGGTATCACTACAGCGATCTCGAATCGTACAATATCGATCACGCTTCTAGAATAGGCGACAGGAAACCGTGGCCCGCACGCGAGTCAGTATCACCACATTATTCTTTTAATTTTATTTGTACCATTATTTTCCGATCATGCTTCTTATTATGATTTTACGCATCCCTTAATTATTGAGGAGATTATTATAATAAAAACTATTTTGGTCGTGTAATTTGTTTAACGTTGTTGGTTACTGTCTTGTTCATGTGAATTTGTGTTGTGTAATGATACGGGGTTATCGTCGCGCCCGCACTCGCCTCGCGCTTGGATCGGTGGCTGTCCCTACCGCAATAATCTGACACCCAACCTGAAACAACAGCTAGACGTACCGTAGCTCTAGTAAAACTGGCCGATATGCATGAAGGTAACAAGCATTCCTTCGACGAGTGCTGTTAACGGTGAGTTGATCATTAGGCTTCGCTTTAAACGCATGAGATGCCTGAACTGTAGATCGAAGGTTATCTTTTGGATCGTCTGAGACGGTTTGATGAGCATCGTCAAAGGGCTCCGTGGCTGGCGAGGTGCCAGCGTCGTCACATTAAAAGATTTGCTCCCATCCATCAACGTCGCTACCTTCCGTGAAAACATTATCTTTATGATCAGTGTGTCACAATTCGTGTAGATTGATCAGGAATGTAAATTGCGTAAAACACGAAACATTGTGTTTGAATATTTCAATTTCTGATGAATATGAAAACGACATTTTAATACATTGTTCTTATTAATCTTGTAGGTACAGTTCGTTTATAAAACTGGTTTCATTTTCAGTTTCTGATTCTGCAAGGCTTGTTTCACATTGTTAAAAGTCCAAAAGCTAACATTCGACAGCATGTTTTGGATCATTTCTTAGATGCTGTACATGTGACGTTAATTCATTTGACTTGCTGTTGATGTCGAGGGATCTTTTTGCCTTGATATCGAGTTAAATAATAAGAGAACCTTCGACAACACCCTTCCTTAGCGTAATAATGTATAACAAATTGAATTTGTGTCAATATCACCTTGGTCCTTGATGAAATTATTTTAGGATCACGATGTCTCCCTACCATTCATTTCATTACACTTCAGTCAGCAATCTGCATCAGTAAAGAGTTACACGAAAATTTTATTATATACTTTGTGATTTAAACAACACAAAGCATAAGAAGGTTTAGCTTTTTAGATGGTGAAAGTAGAAGACTTACACAAAACTCACAAATCACAACCTCACTTAAAAGATATTTTTCACGCGAAAAATTAAAACAGTTAAGTTTCATCAATGGCTAGTACAACAAAATTTATTGATGTCGTAGTTGTAAGTCAATCAAATGAATTGGGTGTAATTTCACACACAATTGGCACTTCTTTCAAACACGATTAGCAACATATTGGCACAAATGTAATTTCGCTACGTGTAAGCTTTGTGGCAAGAACATAAATGTATGTAAATATCACAGACCTAGTCAGCTTTTGCGGTCATTTGTTTAGAAATAAACAGCAAATAAGATAACGATTAAAAGCTTAATAGAAGCCTTAAACGTGTAAAATTATTTAGTGTAATTAAATTTAGCGTGGAGAGTTGTAACATTGAAATATTGTCGTAAAATTAATTTCTGAAATGGATATTAATAATCGTTACAGCATTGGGACAATATTTCAATGCGATATAGCATGATGAAATAATGAAATTGTAATGTTTCAGGAATATTCTGTTCAACTGACATTCAGAGAACAGTGGCTAGATGAGAGGCTGAAGTTTAACAATTTAGGAGGTAAGTTAATGTAAAGAGAACTACTGATTACATTGTGTGAATAATAATAATAGTAGTTATAGGTGGTAATAGTGGTTAGGTATTTATTTATTATTTATTTATCAATTCATTTAATTGCTTGAATATGAGTAATACAGAGATGTCAGTAAATAAAAATAGGCACTTCAATATTCCTCATGTCGGCATGTAAGTTTTTTTATAATTTTACAGTTATTTATTTATTTATTCGATTCAATTAGTATGGTTACACCATTTACACTAATTGTTATTTAAGTACAATTACAATCTGATTAAAATAATTACAATAAAACATAGGACATAGGAAATAATACCTACAAATCTGTTATGTGGATAATACAAATCAAAATAATTATAGGAACAGATTTTTCTTGATTTTCCATAGGCACAATAAAATTAAATGTAGATAGATAAACTCTTTATTGAAAAACCATATAATTAACAAAGCATTTAAAACTAAGAACAAAACTTCATAAAAGTATTATAATTTTGTTATATTATAATGTAAGTACTTATCTTATTTTATTTCAACACTACTTTCACTTTCTATATGTACGCAACAGAACATTCTTCTGTCACATGAGCCGTCTTAGAATGAATCTATAACTTAAACTCAAAGTATAGGTATGTTTAACTAATTCTACTTAGGGGTTTCACAGGGGCCTATACTAGGGCCATTCTTTTTTATTCGTTTTGTATTCATCTAGGTCGTCTCAAGTACCTGACACTGACGGAGGCGAACAGAGTATGGATGCCGGACTTGTTCTTCTCCAACGAGAAGGAAGGTCATTTCCATAACATCATCATGCCAAACGTGTAAGTTGACCGATCAGTTGAATTGAGAAATGCCATAGTATAGGTAAACGCAATCAGTAGTATTGATTTCACGATTTAATTATTACTAGAAGTATGTTCTAAAACCGACAATATAACATACCTACCTAATAATACCTAGTAATACACATACCTATAATTATATCAACAACAAATAGCGACAGTTCTAAAGAAGTCTTAGGCCGGGTTTCCACTTGCAAGAAAACTTCTGCAAGAAGCGTCCGACCGTCTATTAGACTGTAGCTTATAAATGTACCTAAACTAGTGTAAATTACAATTACAATAGTTTACACGTTTAAGCTACAGTCTGATAGACGGTCGGACACTTCTTGCAGAAGTTTTCTTGCAGGTGGAAATCCGGCTTTAGAAAAAATAATATGAGGTAATTTAATACCTATGAGGATTTCAAAATAAAATATCAGACTACTACTATACTGCCGAAGTTTCACTCACCGATCTAGGAAAGCTTTTATTCTGAACTAATAGATTTATGAACTGTGATGTCATCCAGGTACATCCGTATCTTCCCTAACGGCAACGTGCTGTACAGTATCCGAATTTCGCTGACGCTGTCGTGCCCCATGAACCTGAAACTGTACCCGTTGGACAAGCAGACGTGCTCACTCAGGATGGCCAGTTGTGAGTACTCTAGTTTTTGAGTTCCAAAATGATGTATCAATCAAAACATATTTGACTGATTTCGTGTTCTGACGCTAGCTTTGATTTTTATTATTATTTTATCTGTGCCAATTTCAACTTCATGGAGTTCAAATTTTTATTGGCACCTCGAAGCAAATTGTTTAACACTGTTTGTAGTAGTCGACCATCCAAGCAATGGGTAAACTGCAGCGCAGCAAACATCGGTTCAAACAATCAAATAAGTTCCGTAATGAGATCTTTGAGCATTAGCATGGATTATTAAAAGCCATTTCGTTGAATAAATTATTATCATCCACTCTTACACACATGAAAAAGACTCCGCCACCGAAACTAGAAGAGAACTCGGGTTGCTATACTTTTGAAAATGTTTTAATTAGCCTCCGAACTCTCATCAAAGACCGGCACTATAATTACAAAAATCTCGACATTGATCTTGTCACTCAATACTCAATACTCAATAATTTATTGCAACCATTATTATACATTACATACAGGTGTTAATAGCGTGTTTAAAGGTAACATAATGACCCTGCTTGGGTATAGCAATAACGTGCGGAGCGAATCGACTTAGTCTACAGTGAATCGTTCCGAAAGGAATTCGTCTAATGTATAGTAGCATTTATCCAATAGCACAGTTTTTAAAGCTACGGCGAATTTTTTCTCCTCTTCAATTTTTTTTAAATATACCGGTAATTTGTTATATATTCTTGTGGCCATTGTATGCGTGCCGGAACTATGCATAGCTAATTTTGACTGGGGTGTTATTAGGTCATATTTATAATTTAATCTAAGTTCATAGCCTCGATTGCAATCCGCCAGTTTTTTGAAAAATTGAGGGTATTTCTTGACGAGTTTACAGATTTCTAGGATGTACAAAGACACTGTTGTTAGAATTTTGAATTTGATGAAGTAAGGTCTATGAAAATGTTGTGTGCTGATGTCTGGTCACTAATAACAACTAATTGTTTAGACAGCTGAAAATGTGGTTTACATTTAGTTTTATTTTTGCACTGGTGAATAATTGTAAACAATGATAGATTTAGCTATAAATATTGTTCAAAACTGTGAGTGAAATGATAATAAGAATGTATTTACATAATAATTTACCGCAGTCCAAGTAAATCACACAAAGTAGCTACTTACTTTCAAAATAATTCGTATAATTTACGGCTTTGAAAGCAGATTCTTAAAATTACTTAAACCATCTTTTGTTTTGGTATGCAGATGGATGGACGACTGATGACCTCGTATTCCTATGGAAGGAAGGGGATCCGGTGCAGGTTGTGAAGAACTTACACCTACCACGCTTCACACTCGAGAAGTTCCTTACTGACTACTGTAACAGCAAGACTAATACTGGTAAGTGAAAAGTGTTTTTCTCCGGATTTCTGCATGTAGAGAGCGTATTATGAGTATCGATTGTTTTATATGTTCTGATATTTTTAGGTTTTTACTCTATTTAATAATTATCTTTTATACTAGCATCGCTTTTAGTGTTAGTAGGGCTGCTCTACTATATACCACACTGTATGTGGTATCTGATGAATTAATGTGTTTATTACGCTAAGCAAGGCGATACCGCAATAAATCATTAATTTTTGTTTCTCCTTAAACTTATCCGTCGATTGTCTTGTAATTACAGGTGAATACAGTTGCTTGAAGGTAGACTTGTTGTTCAAGCGAGAGTTCAGCTACTACCTCATCCAGATTTACATTCCATGCTGCATGCTGGTCATCGTCTCCTGGGTCTCCTTCTGGCTGGACCAGGGAGCTGTGCCGGCGAGAGTATCGTTGGGTACGGAGCTTAAACTTATTAAGGATCTCTATGTTGTGTTCTTATTTATAAGTCATCTTCATCAGCTGGAAGGCAACTGCTGCTGCATTAAGCTTCCCCATTGAATGGTCAGTCGACGCCTGCATCACCCATTTAGTTCTTCATACCGTATGGTCTGAATATAAATTAACATACTATCCATGATTGGTTGCATCCCCAAGTAAGTTCTGTCCAGTGCAACAGTTGACTTGTGCGCTGTGTCCATCAGTACTTTAAGAATAAGAATCTAAAAGAATCTGGAATCCTTATCCTTCAAAGATACTGTTGCTCTTTGAATGGGTCCTGTAATAATTCAAGATTTCATATTAACTTTTTCTGGCTCAGAAGCAACTTCAAATCCAAGTGAGGCTGTTAATCCTGCTAGAGCCACACCCTTGCCACTAAACTAACCAGTTCAATAACCCTATTGTGTTAAAATCACAAATTGGATTAATTGAGTACCTATACTAACAATGCCTGTAATATGAAATTTTAATACTCTACTGACATAAATTCTTATTTGATGCTCGCAGGAGTAACCACCCTCCTCACGATGGCCACCCAATCATCAGGCATCAACGCCTCTCTGCCCCCCGTCTCGTATACCAAGGCCATCGACGTTTGGACCGGGGTGTGTCTGACCTTCGTGTTCGGGGCACTGTTGGAGTTCGCTCTGGTCAACTACGCCTCGCGATCTGACATGCACAGGTACGAATGCACCTATATTATTCACAGGTGTCATGACTCTCCTGACGATGGCCACTCAGTCTTCAAGCATCAACGCGTCTCTGCCCCCTGTATCGTACACCAAGGGCATCGATGTGTGGACGGGCGTTTGTCTGACCTTCGTGTTCGGAGCCTTACTAGAGTTTGCTCTGGTCAACTACGCCTCCCGGTCTGACGTGCACAGGTACATGTACGCATGCACTAGTCATCCTTAGGAGTGAGCTACTGGATCAGCGACGCCAGCAACACGAGATTATGCTCTGGTAGTGTTGACAAGTTGGGCTTCGGTAGACGCTGGTAATAGCATGCGTAAAATTGCACAGAGCACTTCAGGCAAGACCTTAATCGTGAGGCTGAAATGGGGTGTTTGCGCCATTTTGAAATGCGCAGATATCTTTTTAGCTTCATGCCTTTGTTTCTAGACTCCATAGGAACCACGCTATTATTTTTAGCACTTTATTTAAGTATTTACTAACTTTATCAATTCAGATAGTCATTTTAGATTTGCACCTACCTATAAAACATTTGAGGATACTTCTTTAATATTTTCAAACGCTATTACATTTTTGTCATCTAAACCATTATACTTCAAAGGAGCATTACCATTTTATTAGAATTGTTCTAACAAACTTCCCTGTTTCAAATTATTTATTTGTGAATGTTAGTCCCATATTAGGCGCTACAATTTTTCACATTTTTTTACTCTGTTTATTCCTTCAAGCTAAGTTCGAGAACATGCTTATGCTATGTAATAAATACAAGTTGTACACCGTGTGTCCATAGGGAGAACATGAAGAAAGCTCACCGTGAGATGGAGGCGGCCAACATGGACGCTGCGTCAGATCTCCTCGACACTGACAGCAACGCAACATTTGCGATGGTGAGATCGCGTACAATAACACACGTAGAACCTTCTGTAGGATGCTGAAACTTTTATATTGCAGTTCGTTTCTTTGTGAATGAGTGTATTAGATGTCATTATTGAAATATGTTATTTCGGTAATTCAAAGGTAGCAGATAGCTAGTTGTGTTTGGGATAATTGAAGAAAATGTATTTTGTTTGATTTTTCAACGATGAGTACCTAGTACATTGAAGACAGTTTGATGACAGATTTTGTGGTTTTTATTTGTTATGTTTTGCATTGTTGTAGGTTATATTCCTAGTTGAGTATTGTTAGGATGTGTTGTTGTAAAGTAAAGTTTTATTTGCTTTTGACTGTTTATTTTGTAAGTACTTCAGCCTTGTGTTTATGATACTTATATTAATTGTTATCATTACATAACGAACTTGCATCAAATCTCTGCACAAAGGTACTTTTTTTAAGTCAAGCACCCATGATAATTTGGGTAGCTCCCAACGGATACCACAAAATCCTACCTAGTGGCTTCAGTGGTCTGTCAAATGATTTTCCTTTTAATCCTCTGTTTACAAACTACTAACAATTAACGAGATATAAAGTTTTTTTATTAACATAAGTTTACTGTAAAACTGGACTCCATAACTAAATATTTTGGTGGCAAAACAAACATGGATGAAAAAGAAAGTAAAGGTTGGAACATACAGGTGTGACCGCGGGCGGCTATACGCTATTTACGGTAACTTGGATTATAGTAATGTAACGTAATTTATGTACAATACCATTATACTAATTAGACGGTTACGGTTAAAGAATTTTACGTGAGACGTAAAAATTAAAATAAATAATCATCTAATACGTAAAAAATCCTAATAAATTAGTAGGTAGGTAATTAGGTATGCATCTCCTTTTGATATTATAATTTCTTGAAAAATACGAAACTTTGATGATTAAGGTGGAACGTTTCACTAGCGCGACAAATTCAAATTTTCTTGCGTTCTTTTGCCAATAATAGCTTCATTTAGTAATGAACGTGATAACATTAAAACTGATTTAACGTAAAGAAATAGAATGTATTAACAAATTACGACTAAGAGTATTTCCTACATATCATTGGTTTAGCGGCAAATGGCAATAAACAAACTTCGTCTTAGTTTTTCAGTCTATTGCCATTTGTCACTAAATCAATGATATGTAGGTAATACTTTTAATTGTAATTTATTGATACATTCTATTTTTTTGCGCAAAATTAGTGTTCATGTAATCAAGTTGAGTAATTAAGCTATTATTGGCAAAAGAACGCAAGAAAATTTGAATTTGCCGCGGTAGTGAAACGTTCCACCTTAACACGAGAGAATACCTAATAAAAAATCTATAAAATCCCGACTGCAAATAAAGTTTCAAGCCCCCCAATCAGAGAGTCCAAAAAGCTGTTCCTTCCGGCCTGACTTGTCTGCAACTGCAGAAACCCCTGATGCGCGGCGGCGGCGACAAGATGCGGCAGTGTGAGGTGCACATGGAGCCTCCACGGAAGAACTGCTGCAAGCTCTGGATGTCCAAGTTCCCCACTCGTTCCAAGCGGATAGACGTCATCTCCAGGATCACCTTCCCGCTGGTGTTTGCGCTCTTCAATCTGGCTTATTGGTGAGTGGTCCACTTTTTTGGCTATGTTCTTGCTGTTTTAGATTTATTTTAAAGATATATTAATTATTATAACCACTGCAGGAGAGGATCTTGGCTCTAGAACATCAAGATGGCGTAAAAGTACCTCCTCATATTTTTAGCTTGAAACTTAGTAAACTAATGTCTCATAAATAACATTGTGTAATTGGTAAGGCCCCTGATTCATTTATTTCATGCACAACTTCTTCCCTTACTTTGGTTAACCTGTTTCATATACAACATTTCCAAAAACAGTTCACTTATTTCTTTCAGCCATCACTTGATAATATCTCGGTCTTATATTTTTTAACGAATGACAAATTATTGGTTGGTGTTATGATTATTGCATGCTATACAAAAGATGCAAAACTGATTCCGCAAAACGTATGTCATTAAAACATTCGTTGATCGAGATTTCGATCGTGATATCAAGATATATTTCAATGATTTTTTCTAACCCCTAGGTCCACGTACTTGTTCCGCGACGAGGACGAGGAGAAGTGATTCTCCGCAGACGCGGACGCCCCACGCGCCGCCCACGCGCGCCTCGCCGCTGCCGTGCTTGCGCCCTACTTTCTCTTCTCCATCATGTACTGCACCTGTCTCCGCCCTTCTCGAGGCCCGCTCCCTACCCGCCGATCAAGAGTTTGATCCTTTCTCTTGGATACTTCTGCTCCATCTCCTTTCATCCGTTCCTCACGGTTCTCATTACCATTCGAGGGCAATCTGCCAGTCTGCCTCAAACTGCTAGGCTAACCTCGAGTATATAAGATTGCCAATGCAGCTCTCTCTTCTGCTTTATTTTTTTTTATAATACACAGCACCTGCATCCTCTTTGTCAGCGTCGTTCCTTTCCCGATCATCACGAGTGTGTTCCTTCCATTGAAGCTTCAGTTGTGCGATATAATATCTCCATGATATAGCACCCAATTGTATTTCATTAACTTACTTAATTCTTTGTGTACTGCGCTTGCCTTTACCCTTCCCTTTACCACACGATTTCTCCTTTTTCTGGGATGCACAAACAAGTAACTCTCTAATAAGTAACCTCTCTATTTTAAATCTTTTCTAATTCGCTTTTCCTCACAACGTGCTTACTTCTATCACGAACTCAATACTGCTTCATAATTACCCATTTCAACGCTTTTCTATATCTTCAATTCTTACTCTGTACTTCGTCTGCGGGTCTACAGAAAACGAGCCGTGGAAGTGCTGGGCTTGGAGGGTGTTAAAGTGGCGTCAGTTCTGTCAGTATATTAGGTACTACAGACCGTGTTGTGTTTTGGGAGAATACAACAGTGACTTGGAATTGTAAGATATTACTGTCGTTTATGACACTTATAGCTCCTTTTCCCATAACAAGATGAAGACTTATAGTGATAGGGTATGAAACAATGTATCTGAATCAGTGATTATCTTTTAAAAAGTGATCTTACTTTTGAAAGGATCCCAAACAGTGCCCAACTTTTTTGAAAAAGTAAATTCTCTGGAATAATCGAGCTCCTCGTCTACCAATTAACGGTTGGGCGCGACACTAAAGAGCGAATATCAAGCGCAAACTATTGTAAAAATACAAACAAAATATTAGTGTGAGATAAAATAATGTTAAGTGCACTAAGATAGACTAGATACAATTTTATAATGTTGTAATACATGCAAAACGTGGGCAAATGCTGCTCAAAGCGTATAGAGATAAGTTTTTTGGGTCGAACAAAATAACCAGACAAAAATATCCATGCTGAATGTTGTAAAGTATACAACACTGAATGAGCAGAACAGGATTATAGGTACCTACCTTAATTCAAGGAATGTCAGACGCACAGCGTGTGTGCATCTTAAGTAAACCAATTTTTATGCAGCGGTGTGGCCTTGATTGGATATTAATAAAAAATACTCAACACATCTTCTTATATAATCCACCGTAATAACTAATTTCACCCATTTATTACAGTTACCACTTCACTGCATACATGTATTTTAACAGCTTAGATATTCTCCGCTCAAACACTGATATTGTATACTTACTTAGTATGTATTTAAAAACTCCCATTTATACACCACTCCCATTTTTTTTTTAAGTATGTATGTAAAACTGTTATTTTCAAGAAATTTTTGGATAATTTTACCAAAGATGACTCGTAAAGCTAACGATGCTTTAACTAAGGTTTTATGGCGTATGAATGTAGGGTTATGTATCTATGTATGTCATATTCAAAACTTAGAAATAGTGGCATTGCCTTTTTACTAAGCAGGAATGGATGAAATGATATTATGTATGTAATGTGCGACATTATATTATTCCAATATGTTAGACAAATTAACTGGATTCTATCTCTTAGACATAGAGTTGAAATTTATAAATTGTTAGTTATCGACTAGTTACGTTTAATCTGACACGGCCTACATAAGTAGGTAGTAGGTACATATTATACTTGGTAGAAATTATTTTATCCTTTAAGTAAGGGACTCGTCTTTAAGACAAAAGGAATTTAAGCACAGTAATCAATATTTAGTGTAGTACATAGATAAGTAATAAATAGTAATATTATTTGTAATTAGTTGCGACCGCAATTTTACCCACATTGATTTGCAGACCACCTTTTTACAGGTGTATGATTTGACATTTATTAATGTAAACCTTTTTTAATAACATTATAAAAGCAATTTATAAATTTAATGTGAGTTCTTGCCTTTAAAATAAAATAAAAACTCATATTTACTATTCGATTACTTTGTTTGATATAGAACTGAGTTTTATGTGCTCGTTTACATAGATGATTTGCTATTATTTGGCTAAAACTTTATTAGGTGTTAGACTTGATAAAATCTTTTGTCTTTTAAACAGTTGTAAATGAGAAATGTAGGTATAATGTATAAATATTAGGGCCTACTTCTACACCTGTGTCGCTCACTGTACAGCTCTATGTAAACTATCGTTATATTTAATCAAGTGATTCTTTTTGTCTAGTCTCTGCATTGTATCACTGTAAATATCTATTGTGATCAGCAACATGCTCTCACGGTGTATCACTGTAACTGTAAAACTCGCGCCATTAAAGTAAACATCTGAAGAGAGCTGAAAATCAAATGTTGTCTTATTCCCACTCTTTCGACAGAGTAGGTGAAGGACCTCAGCTTTCTTAAGAATCGTTTCATTTATTACCTACCACAAGTTATATTATAATGTATCGTCATACTAGAAGAACACTATGTATTCAGAACTCAGGTGAAATCACGAAACATAATACGAAATCACACAATCAGAATGGTATGATTCTGTGATTTCGTATTATGTTTCGTGCTGGGATTTTTCGAGCAACGATCAAAAGCAACGGCTATCAATTCCTCTAATAAGTATCTACGTTTCATGTTAAAAATAATGATAAAATGTAAGCTTTCGATCGCATAGTAGATTTAGATCGTATAATGCGGGTGAAATTGTATGATTTTCTGATTTCGTATTCCTAATTTTGGCTTTGTTCTTTTTACAATTCTAGTTCTGATCAAGTCTAAACTTATATATTGTTCTTCTAGTCACTGATTATATCACTAAAGCTGTGTTCGTTACCAGATACGTTAGCGATACAATGTGCTTTGTTAATCTTTAAAACTGCTTTGTTATCAACAGTTGTGTTTTACTACAATTCTTGCTCATTTGTCTATTTCCGTCCTTAATTTTTGGCGTAATTTTGGTTGTTATAAAGTACCTATTGATAGTTGCAATTGACTTCATTAATCAGTATTTATAGATGTTTTAGGTATTTTGGGCTGTGAAATGGCAGTGTTTAACTTTACATTTGAACACCATGTTTCTATAGATTTTAAAATGAACACCTCGTGATTCACAAGACATCTGCCTCCAAAACTCATTAAAATAAGTCAATTAGTGCCATTGGAAAATAACATCGTTTACATATCGATACGATGAAGTTTTGGAATATCCATTACTACCAAAAAATGGTAAATAAGTGGTGGTGGTGGTGGTGGTAAATAAGTTAAAAAGTCAAAGCTCCTTTGAACAGTGTCCTGTGACAATCAAAACAGGTAAACAACAACAGTTTTATAATTTTTTAGATTTCATGTAGATAATGTTATAAAATAAAATAACGTGATCTATTACACAGTTTTATCTATGTCTACGTCTGAAAGGATTTTAATAAACGTATACCCATTATGTAAGAGTGTTTTATTTAATTTAGGTTAGGCTACCATTAACTTTAAAGTAGGCATTACGTGCTATACCTACCTTAAATAATATGTGCTGTTCTATAGATCGGCATTACCTATTTCCTACCAGTATTCTAACAATAGAGCAAAATGAATTTCTGGTGTAAGTTCATTTTATAAATTAACATCATACTACGCCCGGTTAGTTATAATTTAGTAAACTCAATTCAAAAATACAACGTCAAACACCTTGCAATAATAATAAAACTAAAATAAATAATACAGTAAGTACATATTAAATTAGGTATGATGTAATTATAATGAAATTTATTATTAACCATTACAAAACTAACACGATATGGTCTGATATTTTATTCTTGGTTTGGTTTAAATAACTAAGTAGGTACTAGAGGGATGTAGGGGTTTATGCTCGTATGTTTTATTAGTTCTTCCCTTCTGTTTGACATGCTAGGAACTTCTCTGCTTCTCTCTGAAACAAAGCAAATAAGAAGAGATAAGTTAATACTTATAGAGAACATGATAAAATGGCTGATGTAGGTAAATAAATAGGTCACCAACACCAAGTAAAACCCTCAACCAATTTTGGTCTTTGGTCTCTTCGCGCAGAGAAATTTATCAAAAAACAGTTTTTGACTAACCTCGACGTTTCCACCAAGTTACATCGGCCTTGGTCACGAGGGGACTAACCAGTGACCACGGCATGAATCCCCTCGTGACCACGGCCTATTTAACTTGGTCGAAACGTCGAGGTTAGTCAAAAATTGTTTTTTGATAAATTTTTGTACGCCAAGTGACCCGCTTTAACATTATAATATGATGGGTTCAAGTCGCGAAAGCTTAAAAAATGTTGTTGGTAAATATTCCCTAGTACAAGTTCTGCGTGCAATATATTCTGTGGAGCCCACAATTAATTTCCGAATTCATGACGAACTCATCAGGTAACGATATTTGGATAAAAGTGTCGATCGATCTAAAATCTAGCTATCTGCACTGGTGTTACAGCCAATCAAGACAAAGCTAGACATCAATCTGTTAGTTTTTACCCAAAAGATTATTTATTCATAATCATAATCATAATCATAATCATAATCAATCGTTTATTTGCTAGGATACACACATACAAATTACATTTTAGATTACAGGTAATGTCACAGTCACTGTACCCAGCCCGCAAGCAGGCGTGCAAATATTTATATGAAGTTATATTAATTATACATTAATTATATTACAAATTGCTATTATTATTATTATTATTACACGTCATTTATTTTACTTAATATTATCAATGTCATAATTTATTACCTACTTAAAGTTCAAAAATTCTTGCATGTTGTAAAAACAATTGTCGATCAGCCAACTATACAAACTTCTTTTAAATATGTTTCCCTGCAGTATCTTAATATTATCCGGTAACTTATTATACGCTAATATACTCATATTAACTACGTTCTTCTTATAAATGTCTTTATGATAGGGAGGTTGATAAAGTAGATGCATGAACTTAGAGCGCTTCTGTCTAGGCATAATTTCATTTCGCATAATAAAATATTGTGGGTGATTTTTAGCAAACATACACAAGTCTCTAATATACATACATGGAAGTGGTAGAATATTACAACGTCTAAATAGTGGCTTGCAGCTGTCCAAATACCAAGCCTTACTTATAGCCCTCACGCACCTTTTTTGTATCTTGAAAGCTCTGTGAGACTCAACTGAGTTTCCCCACAACATAAGACCATAGCTTAGTACCGAAGACACATATCCGTGGTATGCAGTTAACGCTGCTTCTTTAGAGACCGTCTGCCTCAGTTTTTTTAGAGCAAAAACAAAGCGGCCAAGTTTTAGACAGACTTCATTGACATGTAGTTTCCAATTCAAGTGCCTGTCTAGATGAATACCCAAAAACTTATATGTTTCCACTTCCTCTACCTTTTGATTTCCATATGTAATGTCAATAGAATGTTTATAGTTATTATAAGAGGAAAATTGAATTATTTTAGTTTTATTTAGATTAATATTTAAATTATTATTTTCTGTCCAACTAATTATATCCGCTAATGCTTCGTCCACAATCGTCTGAGGAGCATCTTTCTTGTCACATTTTATAATTACAGTAGTGTCATCAGCAAAAAGTATGCATTTGTGTCTAGTGTATTCTGGAAGATCGTTAATGTAAATAAGAAAAAGTAAAGGACCTAAGATACTGCCTTGTGGCACTCCTTTGCTATTTATAAGTGGTCCTGACCTGAACTTATGTTTGGAGAAATTGTTCCTATCTTTGACTATTTTAGTTATTTCGGTACATTGCTTCCTATTCCGCAAATAGCTAGCCAACCATTCTAAAGCTTCTCCCCTCACTCCGTACCAATCAAGTTTTCCTAAGAGCTTGGTATGGTTCACAAAATCAAACGCCCTTTTCAAATCGAGAAAAAGAGATACTACTGACGATCCACAATTAATGCTTTCTGTCACCTCTTTGATTAAATTGAAACATGCAAGTGCAGTTGAGCTTCCTTTCCGAAACCCGAACTGCTCATTCTTGAGTACATCATACTTATTTAAAAAGTTACTAAATCGTAGATGTGCTGTTTTTTCAAAAATTTTTGACAATATAGGAATAATAGCTATAGGCCGGTAATTATTTATATCCAATTTATCACCTGCTTTAAATATTGGTTTAATAATAGAAAATTTAAGTTCGTCTGGGAAAACACCTTCCACAAACGATAGGTTCACTATGTGCGCGATTGGCTTACATATGAAATGGGCACAAAACTTCAACAACTTTGTTGATATATCATCGTACCCGCTGCTTTTGCTATTGTTTAGAGACATGATGATTTTATAAATTTCATATGGATCCGTAGGATACATAAACATTGAATGTGGATTTTTGAATTTTAAATTAACTTTATTATTTGGATTATCATGTTGAATTGATGTCAAATTGATAAAATAATTGTTAAATATATTGCAAATGTCAGTCGGATCATCAAAAGTCTTATCATTAAAATTAATTTGTGCAATGTCGTTCTTATCTAAATTTCTTGTTACGGAAGACGAAATTGCATCCCAAGTGGCTTTACATTTATTTTTATTACTTTGTATCCGTCTAAAATTAACTATTCTCTGAGCCTTCTGCACGCATTTTTTAAATAAATTGTTATAATTCTTAAAATTATCCTTATTTTTACTCTTATTCACGTTTACTTCTCTATATTTTATATAAATGAACCCAATTTGAATCCCTGTCAAGGCAAGACGTCAATAGTTAAATGCAAGGTTCAAGTATATATTTCAGAACCTGCTAAAGTACACACATCAAAAAAGTCTAAGCAACATGCATGATATAACAAATTTACCATTTATATTAATTAATTTCAAGGTATTTACTCACTCAAAGTACGTAGGTAAGTAAACTTTTTTGTTATTGATGACATACTAGCTGGTTGTAAAAATAAAAATCGATTATGAGTAGGGTATTATTGGGCGTTCTAAATCACTTTTTTTCAACAACATTGTACGTTCGTCCAATGTTGTTTCCAAAGTGATTTAGAATGCCCAATAACCTTTTCGGAAACACAAATTACGGTGTGTGCTTCGGCGTTCTAGATCGCTTTTTTCAACAACACGGTACGTTCGTCCAATGTCGTATCTAAAGTGATTTAGTATGCCCTATAGCCTTTTCGGAAACACAAATTACGTTGGGCGCTCTGTATAAAAATGATTTGGTATTGCAATGCATTATCGTTCTTTACAATGCTTACATTCTACCTCACAACAACTGTTACTCCAACAGAGTGTAAATTCTCAATGATATATAATGAAGGTAAACCAGAATATAATGATCATTGTTACATGAACATTCTTAGCTATAATAACAATGAAGTTTGTGAAACAATCGCAATCATTATACGTTAACAAAGTTTGTGAAGATTTCAAAACTAAAAATTATAAACATGGCAAACTTTTACCTAATTCAATACGATGTTTAATTAGTGGTCCATCCAACTGTGGAAAAACTAATTTAATGATTGGTCTCCTCTTACATGAAAAAGGGTTGTGGTTTAAAAACGTATACGTTTATTCCAAAACTCTTTATCAACATAAATATATATTTCTTGAAAAAGTTCTTAAAATGGTACCAAATGTATCATTTATCAAGTATAGTGGAAACGAAGAGGTTCATAGTCCACAAGTAGCGAAACCTCATTCTATAATAATATTTGACGATGTTGCATGTGAAAACCAAAGTAATATGCGAGACTATTTTGCAATGGGAAGACATAAAAATATAGATTGTTTTTATTTGAACCAAACATATAGCAAAATACCTAAACAGTTGGTTAGAGACAATGCGAATCTAATAGTTTTATTTAAACAAGATGATACAAATTTAAAACATGTTTATGCTGAACATGTATGTACTGATATGACGTGGACGGAATTCAAAAAAATGTGTTCAGAGATATGGATAGAGCCTCATAATTACTTAGTGATTAGTAAAGACTGCGAAAAAAATAATGGTGCATACAGAAAGAATTTTGACACATTTGTGGTCTTCAATTGAAATAAATAACAAAACTTTATTTATTAATTCATTTAACACAAAGCATTACTAAGACAAATACGTGTTAAAAGTTTAAAATAATAATAAATATTATAATGGAGAAAGACCTTAAAAGACAAATAATAAATGCAGCAGAAGCTATTAAAAAAAAATTTCGTAAAATAAAGGATATAGACACAGAAAATGATCAAGTTTTAAAAAAATTCTTTAAGCCAATTATTAGTCCTATAAACCAAATAGCTAATAATTCAAATGCATCATACTCCACACAAGAAAAAAACCCTGAGTTGAATGTAAATAAGATAAATACATCTAATGAATCATATGAAACCGACAAAACTCTTAGAAAGAGTGAGTTCATTGATGAAACAATTAATTACAAAAGTAAAAATGATTCTGCAGATTCAGATAACATTAATTCTAATTCAGATCCATCTGATAGTGAAGATATTGAAAACGATAATTATAGTGATACGGATAACGATAATATGACGGGTAATGCATCTTTCAAATCAGCCAGTTCAGGAGAAAATAAAGATGCTTCAGCGTGGTCTTTGTCTTCAGAAGCTTTTAACAACATTCCATTTGGAGTGAGAAATGATCGTGGAAAACTCATGATGGGTTTGACCCGTGTTCTTGCTACTGATGATTATCTACAAGTTGGAAATATAAAATATAAAAGAACACCTGGATTGAATGAATTGTTATTTAAAAAAGTACCAAAATTAGAGTTAGTAACTCAAGATGATAAAACTCATTATAAGAGTATGTTGCTGGAGACGAATGTACATAGAAGAGATTATGATCCAAATAAACCTATAAGAAGTAACAGAGGACGGAAGTACCTAACCATTATAAAACCATTGTTTAAACTACGGAAAGTTTCTGCGAGTACTGATGGTAGCTGCCATGGAGCAGGTCTGCCACTATTAAAAAAATGGAACGAGAATGTAGATTATGTATATTGGGATGATCCTAATGAGTTAATCGATAGAATAAAGTTATTGCTTGCTTCGCGAGATGCTGGTAACACTGGGATGGATAATGAAATCATATCTATTATTGAAGAGCTGCGTGAGAGTGGTGTAATAAATAAATAGAACAAAACTACTAAAATTGTATCATTTCATCTTAATGAGTAAAACCTTGCGGTTCAGCTAAAATGAACGTAGATAAATTTGGTCATCATATACATAAACGATTACGCTTGTCAGAATTCTTTGAAATTTTTGATAAGACTTTAACAAAGAAAGAAAACGGTGAATTTGATTTACAGTCTACAAGATTGACCGGTATCAAATCTCCTTTGACTAGTAGCGATGCCGCTAACAAAGAATACGTGGACAAAATAACAAAAACCTTTTACACCAAAAAAGATGTACAAGTGTTACTGGACGTTATAAAAAATGATATACAAATGTTCATTAGTGGTTTTAAGCAAGACTATTATACGAAATCTGAAATAGACAAAAAAATAAAACCTAAAGCATAATGAGTAAACAAGATATAGTGATTGAAATCCATAAAAGTGCAAGAAAAAATTTTACTCGGAGGTCTGTTATATTAAAAGGAATCGATGATTTATGGCAAGCAGATTTGATCGACATGCAAAACTTTAAAAGTAACAATAAAGGTTTTAGGTTCATACTGGTTGTGATCGACTGCTTCTCTAAATTTTCTTGGACTGTTCCAGTTAAGACAAAAACAAAATCAGAAATAGCAAATGCATTCAAACACATTTTAGTGATGAGTCATCGAAATCCAGTAAACTTACAAACTGATAAAGGAACGGAGTTTTATAACGATACATTCTCGAAACTAATGAAATCGTTTAATATTAATCATTATTCTACATATTCAGTAAAAAAAGCTTCGATTGTAGAAAGATTAATCAGAACATTGAAATGTCAATTATATAAAACCTTCAGCTTAAACGGTAGTTATACTTGGATTGGTAAACCTCTAGAGAGTATTGTAAAATCTTATAACAACACAAAACATCGCATAACAAAGTATAAACCAATTGAAGTTTGTCAAGGAAACGAAATTATTGTAAGAGATAACATAAGAAAATCGCAAACTATAATTAACAAGGAAAGAAATAAATTCAAAATTGGTGATTACGTAAGAATCAGTAAATTTAAAGGTTCTTTTGAGAAAGGTTATACACCCAACTGGTCCACAGAAATATTTATTATTAAAACAATTAAAGATACTTCACCTATAACCTATTTAATTGAAGATTTGCATAAGCAACCAATATTAGGAACATTTTATCAACAAGAACTACAAAAATCTAGTTTTCCTAATTTATATCTAATTGAAAAAGTTATTAAGGAAAGAGAAGGGAAATTATTTGTAAAATGGCTAGGATTACCAAGTAGCGAGAACAGCTGGATTAATAAGCGAGCTATTATATAAAGTATAAAAAATGAGATGTATAGGATTTGATGCATTAGCATTTCAGTTATGCAAGGTGGAGGACTTATTAATACCTTGATTAATAAAATACCATTTGAACTACATATACCTGGATATAATTATTGTGGACCTGGTACTAAATTAGAAGAAAGATTGCTGCGTGGTGACAAAGGGATTAACCAGTTAGACGAAGCTTGTATGAAACACGATATTGCATACTCTAATCATAGTAATTTAGAAGATCGTCATAAAGCAGATTTAGAATTAATAACTATGGCCAAACAGCGAATCAAATCTAAAGATGCAGGAAAAGGTGAGAAACTAGCATCCTTGCTAGTTAGCAAAGTAATGAAAACTAAACTGAAGCATGGAGCCGGAGTGAAGTTGTTTCAGAATGTTGTCTCTCGAATACGCTCTCGTTTGAAGAAATTGAAACCAAAAAATAATGTAGCAGCAATTAAGGTAGCATATGCAGCAGCTAAGAAACTCTTAAATTGTAAAAATAAAAGACTTTATTTACCACGCGTTATACCGTTACCAAAAACTGGCGGAATTCTACCCTTAATACCTATATTTGCTGGATTGTCTGCCTTAGGTACGCTGGCTGGTGGCGCAGCTGGTATTGCAAAAACTGTTAACGATTATAAATCAGCTCAACATAATTTACAGGAATCTCAGAGACATAATAAAGTAATGGAATCTATCGCTTTGGGTAAGGGGTTGTATATCAAACCTTATAAAAAAGGCAATGGACTGTTTGTTAAATCAAAAAACTAATACAAAGGCTACCTAATCGAGCTCTCACTAACATAGATATTCTAGAATATGCCATCAATCATGTACCTTATTTTAGAGGTGTTTACATGCGAGATAAACTACCTAAAAGACCATTACAAATTGAATGTGCCATAATAAATTTAGATAGTTTCGATAACGAAGGAACTCACTGGGTAGCCTATGTAAAGTTTTTAGATTATTGTGAGTATTTTGATAGCTTTGGTAATTTAAAGCCTCCGTTTGAAATAGTGAAATATTTAAAAAGTGGTGTAACATACAACTACTGCAGATATCAAAGTTTTGATTCGTTTAACTGTGGTCATTTATGTTTAAAATACCTTGAAGATTTTTGGAAAAAACCTATCATTGTTTTATATAAATATCTACAGAATGTACTTAATAAAAGTATATAAAATGTGAGTTACAGTTTTATTTTTACCATTATTATAATGTCTTTCACACTATCTGTAACTGGTAACGAATCGGTTTTATCAACAAACTATTCTCCACCTTTACAACTTGACGGTGAATATGAGTGCGCTCTTTTGTATTTGTCAACCTTTAACTCGGTTCCAAATATTGATAAGAAAAATAACAAATTAAATTACGGGAATAACGAAGTCATAGAAATACCTGAAGGAGCTTACGAACTTTCAGATATCACTGATTATTTAAAAACTAAAATAAATGGTGCAGCTCTGAAATTATATTGTAACAATAATACATTGAAAACATTTATATTTTGTACAAAAGACATACATTTTGAGAAAGAAAATTCTCTTGGCGTGTTATTGGGTTTTGGTAAACAGACTTTAAAAGCTAATATATTACATGAATCACAGCTTCCAGTTAACATTTTGTCAACAACTGTGGTGAGGATCGAATGTGACATAGTGAGTGGGTCGTATATTAATGGAAAATCAAGTCATATTATTCACGAATTTGCGCCTAACGTACCTCCTGGATACCGCATTATTGAAATTCCAAGAAACATTATTTACTTTCCTGTTAACCAAAACACTATCAGCTCTATAAATATTAGAGTATTGGATGTAAATAATAATTTAGTTAATTTACGTGGAGAAGAACTTCAGCTTTATTTACATCTTAAAAGAAAATGATTGACTACAATAAATACGTGAGCCCTGTATCAAAATCCATTAGTGCTGATCGTGTAATCCGCAAAGAAACATCTAAACCGAAAATAAAAATAACCAAAGAAAACAAAAAATATCTGAAACTAATTGGATTACTAAAATGAATATTTTAGATATAACAAGTACACCGGCCTATGATAACACCATTGACGGTATTGAATATCATTCATACAAACCTTATGTAACAAGTTTTAACAGGAATGATGAAATCCGCATACCAATCAATCAACAGGATTTGTATGTGCTACCTTCAGCCAGTACTCTTTATTTGGAAGGAGTTGTTAACGTTGTAAAAAAAGATACAAAACAAAAGGTAAAAAGTATTGATTTCACAAATAATTCTTTACTTTACCTTTTCCAAGACATTCGGTACGAGCTTAATGGTGTGGAAATAGATAAAATTAAAAATGCTGGTATAACTACAACTATGAAATCTTTAATATCAATGAGTGCAAATGAGTCGAAAGTGTCCAAAGCCTGGGCTTGGGACCTTGACGGTACAAAGCATGAAGGGAATTTCTCAGCTTCAATACCACTCAGTAATATGCTCGGTTTTGCAGAAGATTTTAAAAAAGTTATAATTAACTGTAAGCATGAATTGATTCTCTTACGCAGCAATACAGATCTTAACGCTTTGAAACTTAACACCGGAGAAGTTCTAGAAGAAGTCGAAATTCACAAAATAGTATGGCGTGTACCGCATGTTAAAGTATCCGATAGGGAAAAAATAAACTTATTAAAACTCTTAGAAAGAGATAGAGCGCTTCTGTTAGCATATAGAAATTGGGATTTATACGAGTATCCTTTATTACCTCAAACAACAAAACACACGTGGTCCATCAAAACTTCAACGCAAATTGAAAAACCCAGATATGTAGTTATAGCTTTACAGACTAATAGAAAAAATCAAAGCGATAAGGATATGTCACAATTCGATCACTGTAATTTACGTGATGTCAAAGTGTATCTAAATTCTACATACTTTCCTTATGAATGTCTAGATGTAAATTTTTCTGATCACAAATACGCTATATTATACGAACAATATGTTAGATTTCAACAGTCTTATTACGGCCGCAGAACTGAACCCTTGTTGAATGCTGATGAATTTAAAGATAAAGCACCTCTATTTGTAATAGATTGCTCTCGACAGAGTGATAACATAAAATCAGGCCCAGTTGTAAATGTTCGCGTAGAACTCGAGAGTAACAAAGAGATACCCGCTCATACATCAGCATATTGTCTTATTCTTAACGACTGCATTGTGGAATATAAACCTTTGAGCAATTTAGTGAAGAAGATATCATGAATCCTGATACAATAATTGTAGATATGCAAGGATTCAAAGACTTAAAAAATCGATTTCTTGTAAAAGAACTAGCTATTTTATCTCAAGAACACACCCAGACCTTTTTGATAAAACCTCCCTACTCCTATAATAACTTAACAAAACAAGAGAAAACGCGAGTGAGGTGGATAGAAAACAACCGTAAAATTTTTTGGAGCGAGGGTTTTATTGATCACAGAGAGTTCAAACGCACCATTATACCATATTTAAATGGTAAAAAAATAATTACTAAAGGCTTAGAAAAAGTAAAATGGATTGAGGAACTATGCGCTAACTGCAAAGTTATAGATATAAGTCATCAAGGGTGTCCTAATTTTTTAAAATTATATAATGATTATAATGATCAAAATAATTCTTTTAATTGTATAAAGCATACTAAGCATTGTGCATTGAAAAATGTTATATGCATAAAAAAGTGGCTTGATGATAATAACATGCATGTATTTAATTTATTCGGGTAATTTCAAATTAAAAAATTTAGCGACCTATGCAAGTAACTGTAATTTATTAATTAATTTAGTTTTTAAATGTTATGTCTTTCTACATTTTAATCTTTGCACATAAGAATTGTATCCTAATTTAAAATTAATTATAATATGAATAGATAGATCTATAATATATAATAATCAATATTCCATTTCACTTGGTTTTTATGAAAGAGTTTTTTTTTTTTTTTAGATAAAAAGTTTGCAATATTATATTCAAAACCAAGATTGGCTAAATAGAATCTAGTTACTATATATTTGTGATAATATATTATAAAACACATACGATTGTTGCTTAATGCCTACCTAATATTTAAATTAAATAAAATAAAACTTAAAATTTACATCAATCTTTTTATTTCATAATTATAAATTTTAGTTTATTTATTATATATTTCATAACAGGTAGGTTAACATAAACAAAATAATAATGACTAAAACGAAATTCATTCTTATTAAAATGAAATAAACCAAGTACCTAAGTATCTAAATCTAAAACATTAAATACCTAAACATATAATTAAATATACAAACAAAATATTATCTGTTAAACTAAAAATAATTATTTCCGCACAATTTCTTCGAGATTTTGTTGATGAGACTCTCTGTTTGGTCCATGATCTCATCAATCGGATCAGTGATAACGTACTGTGCACTTAAAACAACGTTATCGTCCACTTCACTATCACTTGTTTGCACTGATTCACTTATTAGGTCAATTACACTTATTTTTATAAGCCTTGTGCCTTTCTTTGGCTCCTTGTTGATGACGTAAGATGTCGCTCGTATTCCTAAATTTTTGTTTCTTGCGATTTGGACGTCCCGTTTCTTAGATTTTTTTCCTTTGACGTCCTGCAGTTTGTTGCGTAACTCTGGAAACTGTTCTTCCAATCGTAACGGCTCTTGAGCGTCTTGGAAGAAAGTAGATTCAATATCTTCAGAAGATTCAAACACCAATTGCTTCTGCAAAATAAAATAAAAATTAATAAGCTATGTTATATAATCAGATGAAAATAAAATCATTAAAATAACTAAAATATATTATGTATATCTATGCATACAAAAATATGAACTTACCGACATTATGAAGTGAAGAAATAATTTGTTTAATTATTATGTACCTAATTTTTTATTATGTGTGCTGTCTCTAACGACTGACTGATTAATAATTTTAATATCTATACAGGTAATAGAGTGCACTGGCAGCGGTAAAACATGTTGAAACTTGTTTAATTGCGATATATTATGTGAGCCCTATGCATGAAATCCGATATTTTATTTATGCTTACCTAAAACATTCCAGGCATGCAGCCATCGAGTGACTTTAAAATTCTAAATTTAAATTGTATTATCAAGTTCCTTAATTTATCTACATGAAAAGAAGGAATGCTTTTATTTATTAAAATATAAACTAATAGTAATGATAGGTGGGGTACTAGTTGCTAAAAATGAAAACACAATTATCAAAATTAATACTAGGTAATTGTTTATTTACTAAGCACAAAATAGAAACATAAAATACACAAACAAAAAATATATTAATTTCAATACATGCATAATCGATCGAATTTTATGATAAGATTACCTACAAAGAAACCGGTAATACCTACATCATAGTACTGAGTGAGATGTATCTATCTATTTGGATGATAAAATATTATTATAAATATATTTTCTTCAATTATTAAAAACTATTAAAAACTAAACCCTTGAACGGATTTTGATGACAGGTATTTCTATGGGATGAATCTGAAAGCGTATAATTTAAAATAAAAAGATTTTAACAGGTTGAATTCTGAAGTTACAAACATTAAAATAACGCTTAATCAAGAACCTCCTCCTTGCGAAGTCAGATGAAAATGCCTGACATTAATTTAATTTTAGGAAATACAAGTTTGTTTACTAATAAGTGCTTATGAATTTAATTCAGTTTATAATACACATCTTAATGTTATATTAAGTTCCTAGTTATTTTATTATTACTATTATTGACACATGAATATACCATAAAATATTTACTTCAGTATTGGTACATTTTATATAAATATCATTATAAAACTGTAATTTATTAAAATTGAGAATAATGTCCCCATGACATTGTTGAAATCCTATCTTTTTTAATAATTCGCTTGTCATCGCTAGCGGATAAAGCTACTTTATTAAGTGACTGAGTAAAAATTTCATGTTTTAAGGATTTAAAAATAATATTAGTTTTCTTCAATGTTTCAGTTTTGATTAGCACATTTTTATAATCATGAAAGTTCAACTGTGAAATGGCATGACTTTTAATCCCTTTTGCTTTTTTTATATCGTTTTCTAATGTTTTGATGCAATATAATTTCGATCGTAAACCAACAAATTCGGTAATAAGTTCACCTCCCATTTCATCCTTAAACAAACCTGGTACCTTTTTGTTCTGTAATACAATACCATATGTATTATTTTTCTTGTAATTGCTTGTGTCAAAATATGAATAAAAATTTAATTTTAAATCTTTGTATATGTCATTTGTTGTTATGGAATATAAAAAGCTATCAGTATCTGTGTAACAAAGTTTTATGCTTGTAGTGTAGAACGGCTTCATAATTGAATAATGAAAATCATACATATGGCTTTTAGATATTTCGAGAACTGTGAAACCTATATAGATTGGTTTATCAAGTATGACTTTTTCTGGTTTCATTTGGATTGCAACAAAATTTTCATTAAAAATAGTTGAGCTGTGAAAATTAGGTCGAGCTGTTAATTGTTCAGCAGTCATATGCTTTTTAGTTTTGTTTTCACAGTCAGTCCATTTATTTACTAATTTTACATTTACTCGTTTCTCAGTATCTTCTAGAGTCTTTCCGAAAATACTGTTATTTAATAATTTAAAGAAATTTTGTTCAAATGTATTATTTGAAGCTTGTCTAAGTTGTGTATTTAAATCTATATATTGTTTTAAATAAGGACTTTGCTTAAATTGGATTACACGATGAATTTTTATTAACTTCAATCCATGTTTCAGACATGTTTTCAAATGAAGATAATGAATTACATATTGAAATTTATCATACAAATTGGGTATTAATTTTGGAATTTTTGAGCCTGGAGGTGTAAACTTTTGCGGACAAAATGGCATCTCGTTGTGTAAATCATGTAATTTTTCAGGGTATTCTAAATCTACTTCTAAAATATAACCGTACTCCGAGTCATCTGAAACTTTAAAAATATCCAGTTGACAGATTTGAGTTTCGTTCAATAATTTGAAATCGGACAGAGGTAAGTAAGCACACATAGCAAAACCGTATAAATTATTACAATCTATATAAAATAAATAATTACTCGAGGTGAGGGGATCATAATCAGGAAGATACATATTATTTGATTTTATATATCTAGTGGAACATAATGATAATCCTCCACGAAGTCCTTTTTGTATCATGCGAATAATTTCCAAATCTTCAATAAGTTCTAATTTAACCTGTGTTTTTAACAACATTGCATCAAAACTCAAACTAGGTGCTGTTATGTAAAAAGCGGGATCCAATCTATAATTTCTCTTGCACGTTACACGAAAGTTTTCAAAAATATCTGCTAACAATAAGACATCTGACTTTAGATATAAATCAGTATACTCGCCTAGGTTTTCTATGTTAAATAATTTCCACACGCGCTTAGCACGATCATAGTCTAATTCTGAAACTGTATCATCGCATAATTTACTATAAAAGCAATCTCGTGATGGTAAAGATGTTTCCTCAAAAGAACTCCAACTAGTCATATATTCATAAGGGTATACACCTTTCCGACTCAATAAATCAAATTGGTTTTTATTGGGAAAGTAGCGAGACAGATAGGTAAAATCTTTTTTGTTTAAGTTTGCTGCTAGCTTATCTAAACTTGTACCCATAAATTTAAAAGAATCTACAAAACGAACTGGTATGTATACATTATCGTGACCTGTGGTAAAAAACTTAGTAAACGATATATAATTTTCTTTATTTTTAGCTATTACTTTTAAATTTCCAGACATTTGTCCTAATTCTTTAATAAATAAATGACTATCGTAACCAGATAAATTATGAAAATACACTGGTATAAAATTAGGTAATCGAAATCGAATGTTACAAAACGAATGTGTGGCACCACGATATTTACCTGTAAGGTGACAGTGATCCCTTACTTTATCATCAAATAAAAGTTTGTCGCAAATGTAACAAAATCTCTCATCATTAAATTTTTTCGCATCATGTTTTGTAAATGTCATTGGAATCGGTGTTTTTAAAATGTTATATATCTTACATAAATCAATTTTTAGATAATAAAGAAATTTTTCTACACAATCTTGACCGCGATATGATATGTACCTGTTGAGAGAGCTATCATAAGAACAGACAATATAATATCCGAAAGCTGCTGGCACGTGTCTCTGTAAATTAGTAGTAGAACTTTTCATACCATTCTCATCCTTGATGTGTGGTAATATAGACTCAAAATCTGCATAAACAACAAATGGCATATCCTGCATCCGTTCATAGTGCTTAAATTGTAATAGCGTACCCTTTTCTGGCAATACAGTAGCGACACCACCACATACATGAGAATCCAATTTATCAGCATTTCCAAAAAATAACATGCAATCATCACAAAAATATATTTTTCCATGATGCTTTGATAACTGAGGTTTCAGTAATTTACTAAGATTTTTTATTAAGCAATAGTGCGTGCGTGTATTATTTTCTAACAACAATAAATTGACATGGTGTAATCTTCTAGACTGTGTTCTGTAAAGCGGTCCAACAATTTTATTTTTTTTATCGAGACCGTAAACATTAACACTTATACGCGGATTATTTTTTTCAAATATTTTAATGTCTAAGAACCCAACTGGAAACGTCATGTTTGTTAACTTTAAAACATTTTGAAAATGAGGATAAGAAGATGGTCGGTCCGTATTATTTTGAGCAGGAAATAATGATGCCATTATGCTCCATAAGAAACAAAAATTATCAGAGGTATTTTTCACGTTAATGCATGCTCGGGTATATTTTAATTTTTGTGGTAGTTCGATAAAACTGGAGGCTCTTAACGGGTTATATTTATTAACATTAAGTTCTAGGTACAAATTCTTTACAAAAAACCACCCGCTATCTTTTTCTTCGAAATCATCAATTTTTTTGCAAAGAGTATGGATAACGTTTGAGAACAAGGCTTTAAAGTCATGATTTTGATGTATGACGATATTTTCAGTAGCAAATGATTTAATTTCGCATGAATCGTTATTCGGTTTTGAAAACTCTGCAAAAAGTTCAAAATTGATCTTAATAGAATTAAAAGTAGCCAATCTCGCATTTATCAAACAGCGTACATGCTTTCTCAGCTGCTGCAGAAACCGAGCTGGAGGCAACGCTGAGTCATCTGTAGCCCGCACTCTATACGAAGCGATTCGACTGCGGAATGCACTATTTATTACTTCTATATTTTCATCTATTTGAATAGCAATATTATTTTTGTGCATAAAGCTTCGAAAGTGTCCAGACAGTGCATTACTTTTTATGGATTTTTCACAAACTGAACAGTACACTGTTTTACTCGACATAATGATTTATTAAATTTATTATAGTGTATGTATATTCAGTGTCAATAATACCAACAAAAAATTTGAATGGAAAGACTTCATAAAACCGATGAAAAATTAATTAAATTACAAATAGGATAAAAATTATTTTTTATTATCTTGACAAAAAGTTTGTTCATCGACAAGCTAAAAATGATCAAGATATTAAGTTTAATATAAATTATTTCTTTTTGTCAGGGTAAAAAGTTCCTTCATCAACGAATTTGGCTCTCACTAACTTGACAAACTGATGCAGTTGCATCAGTTCAACGGTATCGGCATCTGCTTGATATTTTAGTGCAAGTACGGCTTTTTCCCACCGAACCCTGGGATCTACGTTCTTTATGTCATTAGTATTGTAAATTTTTAACTCTATGTAAGTGTCACCAGCTAGTCGACAGGAACGGCGAAGAGTTCCGTCGGCAACGCGCCTCGACAGTGAAGACGGGAGCGCGGCGATGTTCTTATGATGCAGCTGATCAAATTCGTCCTCACTGTCTGACGCCAATGCCCATTTGTTCACAGGTACCCCTTGAGCTGCAGCAACAGCAGTGGTGGATGCTTTTTTCTTAGCCTTTGGCTTTTTGACACTGAAAATATTTGAAAAGAATGGTTTAAGGATTTTGCTATATAAATAGAAATATTAATACTTACCTACTTAAGTTTAATTATGTTTCAATTTCAGGGAAGGTATTTTTTGCAAGTTTATTTTTATTGAAATATTACATAGAACGTTACATAGAACATTTAGCTGAATGGTGTTATTAAAAAGAAATAAATATTCAAAATTTATGTTTTGATTTAGAAAATAAATTAACAAATTAGTATAAAATAATGGAATTTATAATATTTCAATATTTTTCCCTTACAAATAGGTAACTATAAAAACGAGATGAAATATTTAAAATATTATCTGTTGATTTAAAATTACTTAAAGTACACAGATAAACACGTAAGTATCAACACAATTAGCAAGAGATTTCTTCAAAAGCTTTACAATAGAACATTATCATCACTCATTATTTAAATAGGTAACAGCAATGATTAGGTAGGTACCTAAGGTATATAAGATTGTAATTTTAAATTTGGGGTACCTTTTTTAAAGTATAGATAGTAGGCTTAATGGTAACATTACACAATACATAAATAAAGGAAAATTTGTAAGTTATTTTCAGTTGTACGTACCTAGTGCTGGATCCTTCGTCTTCTGAGAAAAACCCAAGAGAATCTTCCAACACCTTCTTGCTACGCTTGTTTTTATTATAACAGTCAGAACCCGACCTGTAAATAATTATATTTATAATTATATATCTAATGGGATACTTATTTTTTACACCATATAGAAATGAATGAAGAAAACATTAATTTAAAGGGTGTTGCAATAACTACTTTTTAGTATTGTGATTTCACTTTTGCAACAATGAGATAGGGTAGGTGTATTTATAATCTATGGATAGTCTATAAATAGATGGATGGAAAATTATTAAAAACCTATAGATATTAATTCTTTGAACAGTAAAACACATAATTAGATGTACCTATGTAAATATAACAGGAGTTATTTTTACATAAGATATGATGTATTAAATTAATGCAAACTTACGAACATGATTTAAATGAAGATTTGGAGAGGTATCTCAGCAGCAAAATTCGGTGATGTTACAACTCACAATATACTTCACAAAATGAAATAAAATTCCATTACAACATTGGCTCACATAATTAGGTACATTGTCATTTCGCAACAACAATTGTATCCGATTGCGTTGACGTAGGTATAGGTTCACAGTCCATTCCAACCCGATATGTGACACCATACGATTCCGCCAGGAAATGCAAACGTGTTAGATTTAGGTACTGGCACTAGTAGCAGTAAACACGCAGATTATTAAGCAATGTACCTACATAAGTTGCGATGATTAAGTATAGGTATTCAATAAGATCGATATTTTCTATACTCTTATAAAGTAATATCTAAATAACACTAAAAATCTTTACAATATAAAGAGAGTACTTCAGCCGTAAAATAAAACCAGTACCGGAACACAATAAAGTGTTTCTGTAACATTTTGTTCCTTAAAATATAATACACGAATATCCATATTCGTACTTAAAATCCAAACGAATATCTAGAATTGATTAGCTAATTAATGTACTTGATCAAATTATTCTAATACCCAAACGTTAACGTGATCTATTGTGTACATATCCTTAAAACTATTTTTGTAGTCTGAATTGAGCTCACGACCATGATCATCAGAAACGAATAAAAAATTCAGATCCAAAACGACAACTGATTGTATAAAAATAAGTTACGAAAATTTCTTTATTTTAGGTAGCTAATTACGATACTCAATTATCTAAACCATGAAACCTAAAAATTACGGTTGAAGTATGACGTTATGAATGAGTGATAGTTATTCTGTAATATATGTCACAGTTATTTTAGGTATGATGTTGTAGGTTTTTACTGTTTTCCTCCTTCCATGAATTTTGAATGGATTATTATTTATTGCAACCTATCAGTTTGATAACATTGATGATATTTGTATTTGCCTTGTTTATCTAATATTATTTTATTTTGTATTATCTATTTATAATAAGCATGCATGATCAGTGTCAGTGAGTATCAAAAGCGCATTGATTGCGCATGCGTATTCTGCATATTCAAACAAGTTTTTTTTTTTTTTTTTTTTTTTTTTTGCACAGTATGAGTTAATATTAGTGTAATTCAGACCGCCTCGATGAATTACTGAATTGATGATATAATATACAAACAAACCCTTATAAATGCACAAAAATTCTGTAACTTCGTAAATCATCGAAGTACCTACCACATTATGATGTTGATAATTCCTGCTGACTTTAGAAAATATTTAGTATTTAAACACCATACTTGTCTAACAAAATCAAGTTGAATTCAGATTCTTGCTTTAGCAAGCTAATGCAACAAGGTACCGGTGAACACCGAGCAGTACTGCACAACATTAGTTTTGCACAATACGGTATAGAAATCAACATCAACTTAGAGAAATTGCTCTTGATTTGTTGAGGAAAAAAATATCCTTGAGAACAAGTTAATTGCTACAAGGTACCGGTGAACACCTAACAGTACCGCACCACATTAACTTTGTACAATAAGGTGTAGAAATTAACATCAACATAGAGAAATTGCTCTTGATTTATTAAGAAAAAAAATTCTTCCTTGAGAAAAAGTTAATGCTACAAGGTACCGGTGAACACCGAATAGTTCCGCACCACACTAGCTTTGTACAATAAAGTGCTAAACATCAAAATCAACTTAATGAGATTCGTTGATTTATGGAAATCAAAGAACAATTTACCTTCATAACAAGTTATTAATGTTATAAGGTACAGTAGGTGAGATAGCCCACTGATCAGTGCCGCACATCAATAATAGCTTTGCAAAATAAGGTTTAGAAGTCATCACATACTTTGAGGAACTGCTATTGATTTATTGAAACCATAAAATAGACTTACCTACCTTAAGAACAAGCACTAGGTACAGTAGGCGGTATAGCTCCGCTGAAACGTACCACATGACGTGTGCTTGAGAGATAGGGTTCAGTCTACTTTTTGAAACCGATAATGCTGTATGTTACTTGAAGTAAGCATGATGTTATTAAATTAATGAATGATGAGTTGAATGTGTTGATAAAAACGAGAACCCATTCAAACACATAATAATATACAATGCTATTGAAAAGGTAATTAGATGATCATGCTTTTGCATTTTGGAAAAGGTTATTGAACATTCTAAATCACTTTGGAAATGACATTAATCGAACGCATGATGCTACATAAATTAATGAACGTTGAGTTGAATTTGATGTTAAAACGGAAATACTAGTAAACTACATAATAATACAATGTTATTGAAAAGATGAGACTAGATGACCATACTTTGCATTTCCGAAAAGGTATTGGGCATTCTAAATCACTTTGAAAACGACATTAGACGAACGTACAGTGTTGTTGAAAAAAGTGATCTAGAACGCCGAAGCACACACCGTAATTTGTGTTTCCGAAAAGGTTATTGGGCATTCTAAATCACTTTGGAAACAACATTGGACGAACGTACAATGTTGTTGAAAAAAGTGATTTAGAACGCCCAATAATACCCTACTATTATGTTTTGTTTTTTCATAAAATTCAAATGACTGCGAATTTGTTTGAATTTAAGTGCGTTTTAATTGAGACGTTTACACTTGATTTTATAATTTTACCAACCATTTAAATAAAGTTAGCGACAAAATTGAATCGTCAGATATTCTTCACGTCATGGAGCGACGTCATTTGACGGCAGATGAAATGCAAAGAGTTGTAGGGATGTTGCAAGCGGGAAGTAATCAATCTCAGGTATCTCGACATTTTGGCATTCATAGAAGTGTTATTTGTCGTCCTTGGCAGCGCTACAATATTACAGGGGAACCCGCTGAACAGCACCCAGGCCGTAGAAGGAGTACAACCACTCGGCAAGACCGGTACATACAACTGACTGCAAGACGCCAGCCGATGTTAACCGCTCGAGAGCTAAGTTTGAGGCTACAAAATTCAAGTGGTGTTGATGTAAGTCCCCAAACTGTGCGAAATCGACTGCATGAGTACGGCCTACGAGCTCGACGCCCAATCAGGTGCCCACCGATACGTCACGGGAATCGCGCTCGTCGAAATGAATGGTGTAGAGAACGCATAACATGGACCCAGGAACAATGGGAAAAATTATGTTTTTCGATGAGTCGCTTAGTCTTTTTTGATGTGTGTATATTAGGTGTCTATAAATGTTCTAAGACTTTTATCCAATAGACCGTACGCAGGGTATAATATGGCGTTGTGGAAATGAATGGGCTTCGCTAAAATAGCTTTCGATATTGAGTACGAAACCCAGGTCGATATCGAGTACGTAGGTTCCACGAGGAAGATGTTTGATAGTATTACGCTGGTAAGATCGATTCCAAAAAAACGGTAGGTACAAATAAGCAAGAAGAGCGAAACTGGTACGACGATCTTAGCGCAGCTGATACTGCCACAAATCACATTTTTTGTGCTACAGCATATCTTATCGCAATAGGATCGTCCAGAACGCAGACGTCACCGGGAGAACTTACATACCAGGTGTACCTTATTCTGAATTTCTAGCCTACACATGGCACTAACCTGAATGAGTTTGTAAATAGCAAAGATGCTGTCCTCACTGACGCAGCCGTCTCCCTCGGACCTGACTGACCGCTTGCCGTTGCCCCAGTCGGTGCTAAAGGTCAGCTGGGCCTCTGATAGCATCAGGACGGCAGCCAGGAAGACGACCACGAACAGTATGCGACACATGGTTACTGTTGGGTTAGAAGTAAAAATAAATATATAAAAAGACATTCGCAAAACGGTAAAGGTATTGTGGCCTATGTTCAGCAGTGGACGTCTTCAGGCTGTTAATGATGAAAGGTATTGTGTTAGGTTCTTCTTCTCGTGTAGGCAAGTGGTCAGCCCAGGTGTCAGAATTTTCAGGCCGCCCAAAGGCGAAAGACCAAAAGCAAAAAAAGGCCAAAGGCAAAGGACTTGGCTTAAAGACAACAACAGCTGGGACCGACGGCTTAACGTGCCCTCTGAAGCACGCATTAGGTTAAGTATACTATAATCTCCCTATGTTATTATATTTATTAAACTTCGGTAGATACATAATAACATTAAATTACATTTAAAAAAAACCAGCAGCCCAACACGAGCCTTCTCTCACTGGTGAGAGAACAGGAGATGCAGTTCTCCAACACGTCGCAAGTCCTTACTACACTAAAAACACTTAAAACCTAAAACTTACAAAAAGTTAAAGCTTACTTGATTTTTACTAAAGCACGTTAAATTCTGTGGTTGATTAATAATAAAATGTTCTCTAATAAGCTTGAAACGGACGAAGAACTGAAGCAACCTTTTTTCAGATGTGCTAACCCAGAATGAATGTTCAAGAACCTCATTTTTTCTTTTATACTCAGATATCATTAAAGACAGGTCCTTCGAAGGTTTCAGAAACAAATCAAATGAAGCCAAGAAAGAGATGCTTAATGAAAAACTGCCCACTTGTGAAAACAAAGTGGTTTTTGTTCCTAGATGACTTATTAAATCTTTTCTGGGACAATCAAAAGTTTTCTGGAATAATTATCTGATTTTCACAAATTGAGGCTCTTCGGGCTTGTAACCAACTAACAATATGAACCTGATCATCATCATCATCATCAGCCTGAAGACGTCGATGCCACTGAATACATAATACTTATTATAGTAAGTACTACGTACCACTGCGAACATAGGCCTTTCCCTACAGAGCGTCACTTTGCGCGGCTGCTAGCCCCCTCCATCCATCGGCTCCCCACGGTTTTCACCAGGTCATCGGTCCACCGAGTGGGGGAATTATCTTGCTTAAATCGTCTAAAATAACAAAGAGCAGCTGGTCAAAGTGACGCTCTCTGGGGGAGGCCTATGTTCAGCAGTGGACGTCTTCAGGCTGTGAATGATGATGATGAAGCCAGAAAAGCTTACCAGTGGAAAGTCACGCCAGAACTCTTACGCTGCTTTTCTGATGGGTTCTGGCACGATTTCACCGCGCAATTGTCATTCAAAACAATTTTCTGGAAGCTCTTCACACGATATGACCACGCGAACGTCCGTACGGTGCCATACATGGCACCAGTTAAACGGCTTATATTTCGCGAACGTGCTGGGGTTCTATAGGTTCTTATTCTATGGTACCTATTAAATATGTTACTACGTAACCTATACTGAAAAAATGCTCCAGCTCACTAGCGTGCCCAGCGTGCTGGCAGCATTGCCCCTGCCCCTTAAAATGCGATGCTGATTAGCTATGCCAAATAAGCGGGGTAATTACGTAAAATTTGCAACAGCAATGCGACAGCAGTAGCAATGCGACAGCAGTAGCGAAGCATACATTCTCGACACCACTAATGATGTATGACAGCAATCACCGCGAGATTTACGCCTGCCGCAAACCTGTTGCGAGTTAGGTAATTAGGGAGCCGGTATATTATTATGTACCTACAGTCAGCTCACTTTCAAAGCTTTTAGAAGAGAGACTGATATGAACGTTTTATAGATAACGTTACTGGGGGTCTAGCAAAGATACCTTTGCATTAGCGTTAACGCCAAACGATAACTCAAAATGTATGGGTATGACATTACATGTGGATGTCGCTTTTCCGCAGGTAATATCATTCCCATACATTTGGAGTTATCGTTTGGCGTTAACGCTAAAGGATCTTTGCTTGAACCATTAAACCCCTGGTCGTAGCACAAACATTTAGCGTCAATGGCAAAGTGACGTAATATCGTTGACGTCATCGATTCCATTCACCCTGTACCTATCTAATCATTTCATGTGATAATGAGAGTATTCCAATGGTTTCACCACCACATGCCTAAAGAAATCAGTATAAAAGCTCTGCTGTCTGCCATCCCGTCATCACATATCCAGCACCCTTCGACGTTATACCATTCTACATCCTTCCTTATCAGGAAAAAAAACCGTAAGTACCTACCTACCCACACACACACGTTCTCAATACACTTACAAATAATTAAGATTGAAGAGTAATGGCTCAACGTTTATTAATTTTCAGTAAAAAATAAAATGTTGCACCACAGTTTTTAACTAGGTATCCATTCGTCCATCCATAAAGTCGGGAGATGCATGCATGCTCTTGTACTGTAATAATTAACAGTTAGGTACTGTCGCTTGGACATTGTACATTGCAACCTCAGAATATAGGTAGCTTAGGTTACCTTATGTTAATTGTTTTGCCGATGATATAGTCACAATGGCGGAATCGCTGGAGGACCTCAGCACCATGCTCAACGACCTCAGTAGAATCTCCCAGCAGGTTGGTCTTAAGATGAATATGGACAAGACAAAGATCATGTCTAATGCTCATGTTCCACCTATACCGGTAATTGTTGGGAACGATACTCTCGATGTTGTCGACAAGTATGTCTACCTAGGACAGACTGTTTAATTAGGTAGGGCCAACTTCGACAAAGAGGTGGCGCGAAGAAACCAACTCGGCTGGGCAGCGTTCGGGAAGCTTCGTCCTATCTTTTCGTCCAAAATACCGCAGAGCCTGAAAACGAAAGTTTTCAATCAGTGTGTGTTGCAAGTGATGACTTATGGAACTGAGACATGGTCTCTTACTGTTGGCCTCATTAGTAAGCTCAAAGTCGCGCAGCAAGCTATGGAGCGAGCTATGCTCGGTATTTTCCTGCGAGATTATCTCCGGAACGAGGAGATCCGCAGGAGAACTAAAGTGACCGATATAGCTCTTAGAGTTAGTAAGTTGAAGTGGCAATGGGCAGGCCACATCGCTCGTAGAACTGACAACCGATGGGGAAGAAAGGTTCTCGAGTGGCGACCACGAACCGGAAGACGCAGCGTAAGCCGGCCCCCCACTCGGTGGACCGACGACCTGGTGAAAGCCGTGGGGAGTCGATGGATGCAGGAGGCGAGCAGCCGCTCAAGGTGGCGTGCTCTGGGGGAGGCCTATGTTCAGCAGTGGACGTCTTCAGGCTGTTAATGATGATGATGATGATGATGTTAATTATAGCCTCATCATCATCAACAGGCTGAAGACATCCATTGCTAAACATAACCCTACCCCACAGAGCGCCACTTTGTGCGGCTGCTTGGCTCCTGCATCCATCCTGGTTTTTACCAGATCGTCAGTCCACCTAGTGGGGAATAATAGTAATTAGCCTACCTTCATATAAAAAGGACAATGAAAAGAGTAGATAGGTACCTACTAGCCTCTTATTGACAAGTTCACCAATTTCCATCAGATCCCTCCAAGATGTACAAGGCCGTGTTCTGCCTCCTGGCCTGCCTGGTCCTCATCAGCTCGGCGCAGCTTACCTTCACTTCCAGTTGGGGCGGCAAGCGCGCAGCCATCGCCGGAACTGTCTACTGTAGGAATGACCAGGCGTTGGCGGCGGTCCATAAACTTATTCAGGTGAATTCATTCAAATCATTCAGTACCTACATAAGGTATAGTTACGTGTAGAATATTTCCAATTCGGTATATAGGTACCTATTGAACCTCCTATTCTCTCCGTGAGAAAGCTTCTCATAGGGTCCACTCCTCCAGTGGACGTAGCCTTCTCGATCCTCTTATATCCCTGCAACAGTCCAAGCCGAGGCTCTCACCTCAGGGGTACCCTTGAGCTAGTTGCCTCCCACTTTTGACGGCTGGGCGCCTAAGAGCCTGGCCTCCCACCCGGTGCCGCTGTAAAGGTCGGTAGAGACCAACATCATTAGCCAATTCAATAAAACCGAAGGCTTGTGTGACAAGCACGGTAGAGAGATTATCTATAGGTAATATGGGTTTTCGATCTTTTGATTTTCTAAATTCATGCTGCATTTTACCTACTAAAAAAATAATATCGCATTCTCCGATTCCTTTGCTATTCGCAGACCAAACCCAATGACCAATTAATGTGTTTTAATTAATTTCAGAATGAAGCCGAAAGAATGCTGTTCTGCCAAAAACCTTGAGGACAGTTCTAAGACGAGCAAGTTTCTTCGCAAGACTACGGCTAATTTGTTTAACGAAATATTATTTTTACTGAGAAACGTTAAATGATTTGTAGGTATTTTATATTTATATTGTAAACAATTACCTATTTGATGAGTGTTGTAGAGTATTGAAATAGGTATTGATTGAATGAGAATGTAATAAATGTAAAAATTTACTAATATTCTGGCTTATTATTGTCTTTTAATGATATAAAATGGAATAAAGTTGATATATTTAGGTAGGTAGGTACGATACCTAAGTAGGTAGGTATACGATGGCTGCACCACACCACTTGAATCCCCTAGCCCGGTCCCCCAGGGGACTAGTATGACATACTTAATTACCTAGCACTAGCACTCGCCAATTTATTCCGATATCCACCCCGTTGAAAACTGCTAAATGCAATGCAAAAGCCATTTTTACTACTATTAGGCTGGATTTATAGTCAATGCTATTAGGTATGTTTGAAATATAGAAGAAGTTAATCCCTTGGGGGTTATCTGTGCTTTCAGCCGAGCTCTGAGTGGTGAGGATTCGCACAATAACTGGGTGTTATATTATAGTGGTAGGATAGTAGTTGTGTAGGATTTATTAAAAAAGAATTTGTATTTTTTGGGAAATTAAAATCATGCATTAACTATCTTAACCTATTGTAGGTATAGGTAGGTATCGTAGCACACTTATTTTTTAAATTAAACTGGTAAAGCTGATCATAATTATTATAGGTGATACAGGATGTTTGGCAGAGGGGGAGGGGTAATGGTGGGCGCTTAGGGGATATTATATCCGTCATATAATTATCCTTATGATCGAAGAGGTGACCTCAAACTGTAAATCTCGTAATGGAGATACTTTCTGTATCTCTATTACAAGATTTACTTATTCTGTATATTATACCAGCTCGCTATCTGTAGGTACCTACCTACCTACTATTAGTAATTATTTAGATGAAATCCAGCACAGCGCCATTAGCGGAAAATAAGTGTACCTAACTAATGATTACATGCAAACTTTTACGATTAGAATCGATAGCATAAATATTTAGATCAATTGCACTTCTTGCGACAGTGGGCCCGGGGCCAGGGTCATGGATACCCTTTATTTACAACTAGCTGACCCGCCCCGGCTTCGCACGGGTTAATTAGTTGTATGTCCACCAAAGATTATAATAACATGACTCACCTGCGCGGGCAGAGGGTGAGGTAACAAAACGAGACAAAGTCATACGAAATTACAAAGAACAGAGCAGGATGGAACAAAAGACACCAACGGGTTCCCGTGATTTATTAGAAATTAGTGGTTGAAATACACCACTAATTTTCGTATGAGGGGAAGTTGTATCATTAGTCAACTGGATTTATAGTCAATGGTCCTAACTCTGTTCATGGGAAGAGAGAAGGGAAAGGAAAAAGGATGAGGCGGCAATAGAAGGGAGGCAGGGCAGGCGACGAAGGTAGATTCCGATCCGATGTATTGTGAATCAGGCTGCTGGAACCTAATTTTAGTCTCGTAGTGGGCTGGGCGTACCCGTATAATTTGGAGGAATTGGAGGACCTCAAGACCTAGCCAATAGCTATTCAGTAAAAAAAAACCATAGACATATATATACCTATAGTCATTTGTTTTTTTCTCTAATCTGTGTATATACCTATTATTTCTATGAAAAAAAAACACAACATAGTTATTTGCGCTACATTTTTTAGAGACATTTTAAAATACCTGTGACGCCATCTACACAAGTATTTAGGAAACTGTAAGTGTAACCGTCACAGTCATATTTTTCAATGCTCTGTGGTACCCGTCTAGTTAGGATTGGAATGCGTATATGCTAGGGGCGCCCCGCAATTTCTCTTGTACACTATGGACACAAAATGTCACTCTGACTTCGAAAACTAACTTATGCAAAAATCTTATCCATTACTCCATCAAAGGACAAACCAACAAACACAAGTACCTACTTGTTGTCCTTTACTACTTCTTGTCTATTATTTATATTTAGATAAAAGTTAGTATTTATTACACATATGGTAATAGTTGACGATGATAGTTATAAGTACCTTTCTAAGTGCAGGTAATTTCAAGTCCCGCTCATGATTCAAATTTTTCCTTTACAAATTAATCTGTAGATTACGCTGAGCAGGCGATACTGCTATAAAAATCATAAATATTGCAGGTAATTTAGTTTAGTTTTAATTTTATTACTTCAAGTAATGAAAAACGTATTAATTAAAATTGTCATTTAAGCCATAATATAATATTCTTACAGTAATATCTAAATAAAATAAGTCATAAAATTATTATTTATGAAGCAGATGGTGACAGTACTTGAGTGACTCCACTAGTGTCCAGAGACATCCTGCTTGCACCAGGTACCATGTCATCTTCGTCTAAAGCTTCTCTCATCCGTCTCTTGTATATCTCACTGTCAGGATTGTTTTCTTGGTTACGACACCGGTCTAACTTCTTTTCTATAACCCTGACTTTTTCCCGCGCAGGACTTTCAACCATTTTCACCAAAGAACGGATTTTTCTTACAGCTTCAATCAATATTGCTAATTTGTCCGGACCGGCATCACGGAAAAGCATGTCAGTTACATAACTATCAAGGTTCTCTTGCTCTTTGCTAGCTGCATGCAATACAGCAGCTAAAGCTATTTGTGATGGCGCATACAAAAGACAAGCATCGGTCAAAAATACTTTTTCTAGAAACTCATCAATGCCCATTCTGAGCCGCTCCGGGTTGGCCAGAGAGCAGCGTGTTTTTATGTCAATTAAGAACCCTTCCACCGGTCTGAAAGGATTATGAATCGTTAGATGATAGTTTAGCTGCTGCATCAAAAGTAATTCATTGTTTAGGATAATGTCTGATGCTTTGTCTCGATCTCCCTTGATGTTCGCCACAAACTGGCCGATAGAGACGTTGAACTCTTCAACCTTGCATGCTAAGTACACACAAGTGGCCAGAATCTCCTTCGGATGATAGTCCATTGAGGAATTGTGCAGGTAGAAACGTTTGAAATAGTGAAAGGCTGTTCCGACTACTCCTTTAGGCATAGGCGGGCTGAACCTTTTACAAAATTCTTTAAGGTGGAGTTCATACTGTTTTAAGAGCAGTCTCTCTTCATCGGGCGACAAAAAGAAGTTGTAACGCTGATATTCGTCTATGTGCGATCCGTGCCTTGTGATGAAGGCTAAGTTATGTTTTTCCCGAAGTCGAGCGAGTTCACTTTCATCACTAAACGTCCAAAACTTTCTCTGAGAACTTGTGGAAAACATGACAAGGTGATGTTTTTTTTTTGAAGATAATTAATTGAATCGGAATGTTTTGTCATGGACTTATTAAAAAAGATATGGTTTGGTTTGGTTGTTGGTTGAGAAAAACGAATAACGGCGGGCGCCCGCGTTGAGCGTTGTTTTGTAATTTCTTCTTCTTCTTCGTATTCAAAGAGTAATCCACGTGTCCACAGACTACTATACGCTAACGCTTCAGACAGGGCCACAGAGTTCCCACTAGTAGAAATCTACTTTCGCGTGGCCGCCTAGTTGTTTCTTGCTCCCACACGAGGTGCTGCCTGAACAAGAACGTCTCCCAAAATTTTGGGTAGATAATGCGCGATTTCGTTAGCTCTATCTATAGAGTAATTTACCTTGATAGGTACCTAGAATTTATGTTTTACCAGTGTTCACTGCTTCTTTATTGTAAAAACTAAAATGTAAGGTCAGGTGGGGTAAGTGAAACGAAGGAGTACCTAAGTGAAACCCTATCGTAATCAATAAATCACGCAGTTTAGCTCTATGCTATGTGGCGAAATGGTTTCAATGCTCTAGCACACGCGTCACACAATCTTTCTGCTAGGTCATAAAATAAAAAGAAATCAGCTATCTTTAAGTTTACAAAACACAAGTCGGCTGATGCCATGAAGCAATTTAATAGTGTTTATGTACATTTTTACACGAATATAATGCATGAAACTGCGCGTAATGTGGGGTTAGTATTTGCAGTCACAGACGACACAGGTAATAAAATCAATCAAATACCTACTACATTACAAATGTCATTGTAAATGTCCCATGAGCGAAAATCACGTATTTCACATTTGCGACAGTAACGTAACGGCTGATAGGCTATCTTTGCAAGCAGTAAAACCCTTTTCCAGGTCAGCTGTCCAAGGAAATGGTTTAGCGCCTTTCCCTTGAGTGGACGCAATCGCGTCAATAAGCGGTGCTTGAAATTTGGCTGCGCCAGGCAAAAATCTGCGGTAAAAATTCAGCATTCCTAAAAAACGACGCATTCCCTGTACCGTTTTTGGTGGAGGAAATTCTGCAAGCGCCTGTATTCGCTCTTTCGGAGGCTGTGTGCCTTCTGCGTTGATTTGATACCCTAGAAAGGTAACTTCAGAAACACCAAAAATACATTTGGCTGGATTAATCACAACACCAAACTGACGTAACCTGTTGAACAATATTTTAAGGTGTTCTGCATGAATTTCCTTATTAGGCGAATGGACCAAAATGTCATCTACATACGTGAAACAGAAATTGAGGCCTCGCACGACTTCGTCAATGAAGCGTTGAAAAGTTTGACCTGCATTTCTTAAGCCAAAAGTCATGTAGGGAAATTCAAATAATCCGAAAGGTGTTATTATTGCAGTTTTGCAAATATCGCCTTCAAAAACTGGAATTTGGTTATACGCCTTGACTAAATCGATCGTACTAAATATGGTTGAACCAGCGAGGTTACTAGCAAAATCACCTATGTGTCTAACCGGATATCTGTCAGGGATCGTACGCACATTTAATAATCTATAATCGCCACAAGGCCGCCAGGTTGAATCCTTTTTAGGGACTAAATGCAAAGGTGAAGACCAAGGGCTATTTGAAGGCCTGGCCGTACCAGCACGAACCATTGCATCAAATTCTTGCTTTGCCGCACGAAGTTTGTCTGGGGCCAGCCGTCGTGGCCTACACGAAATCGGTGGTCCCTCTGTAGTCTCTATGTGATGCCTCGTCGAATGCTTAACTACCCTATCAATGCCAGGCGGGCGCGTGATATCCGTAAATTCCGAAAGCAAATCTGTAAAATCATTGCTTGGAAGTACGATTGCCTTAACACTAGACTGCGCGACATTTGCTGTCGATGCCGTGACGCTTAAGTTCGTTACGCCGTCGATAATCTTTTGACGACTACAATCTGGTAGTAAATTATAATGGCTCAAAAAATCAGAACCAATAATTGGTGTATTAACATCCGCAATTACAAAATTCCACGTAAAATCTCTCCTTAAGCCTAGGTTTAAATGAAGAGTGGTGGTACCATACGTTTTGATAGTTGACTGGTTGGCAGCGAAAAGCTCGTAGCCACTGCTCAATAAACGACCCTTGATTAAGCGTCGAGGAAAACAGCAGATGTCGGAACCAGTATCAACTAAAAAATTTTGTTTGGTATTTCTATCAAAAATAAATAGTCGGCGACTCTCAAACTTTCGGTCAATTGTCGCCGCTATTGACCGCGGTTCGCGTTTCCCGATGGTGCATTATTCCACTTACAAGGTTGCACGCACTTCGTCGCCTTCTTGGCAAAACGGTCGTGATACCAGCACAAGTCTGGATTTCTAGAACGCGACCTACTCCTACTACGGCTTCGGTTCCGATTTCCATTATAACTGGAATTGTTGGGAGATCTACCCTCACGAGATCTTATTTCCATCACGGACGCAACCATCCCGGCCAAATCAGATAACTGCTTCCTAATGTCAGCTAACTCTGACCGCTCGGAAGACGTGGATGGCTGGTCTGCACCTAAACTAAAGACTTGCGGTTGAGCTTGCGTCTGGATATCGATTAACCGGTCTGCTAATGATGCCAAATCACTTAATTCATGTAGCTGCTGCGCCGCCAAGACAATTTGAATTTGTTGTTGCAGCCGACTGGACCAAATTGACTTTAAAACGTCCTCTGGAAAATTCGGTCCAGCAAGCGTTTTTAAATGTCGCAAAAACGATGATGGCTTCCTATCGCCTATCACCTCGCGTTCTAACAACCGTCGAAATTTCTGTTCAAAACAATCGGAAAAACGCGCAATAATTGCATCCTTCAGCGTGGTGTACGGAAAGGTAGGAGGTGGTTGGATAATAATGTCTTCGACCTCTTGGGTGCAGCTTATGTCCAAATGAGCAACTGCATAATGGAATTTAGTTACCTCTTGTGTAATTTTATTTATGTTGAATTGCGCTTCTAAACTGGCGAACCATAAAGCTGGTCGCTCCTTGCAAAATTGAGGAGTTCGAATTGTTACCTTATTTACAAATACTTCCTCTGAAGCTGCCTCGAAGAAGCCTTCGCCTTGCTGGTTTGATTCCATGACTATGTGTGTGCACTTACAGAAAAAAAAAATTCAGAAACTTTTTAAGTTTTAATTCCCTGAAAATAAAATAATCGGAAAGCAAAAACGCACAGACAATTGCAGATAAATAAAAAAAAAATATCAAAGAAAGTGGAAAGTGAAAATAAACAAAAACCACTCGCTTTTGTTTATTCGTTCCAGGTGGATAGGCGGAAAGTGATGAAAAGTGGTGATGTGGCGACCCCGGAAACACACATCGAAGTCCTACACATACACCTAACTATTAACTAGAATATAAAATACATCAACAATAAAAAAGAAAATTCTCAAATAAAAATTCACAGAACCCTAAAAAAAAGGTCAATCAATATAACATAACACCGGCACAGTCTAAACTTCTTCAATTACACACCCGGCCGCATCCTATCAGATAAAATTCTATAATTCTTCTAAGGGTCACCAACGTTGGAGTGGTGACAATAATAATCACGTCGGGGTCACCAATTTGGAAGTGTAGTGGCGGTGGTTGTAGTCCGGTTTAGGCTCTCTACAGACTACTTCCGGTTAGTGGGGTCAGTCGCCTCCCCACTAGGTACTACCTTCCTTTAATATTCCGATGGAGAATGCAGGGGTGCGATAAATAAAAAGGTTGGGATACTTAGCTCACTGGGTTACTTTATTTCTTCGCAGAAATATTATAACAAGCGATTGTACTTCCGATAATAGTGCGGTTCTCTCACATGTTGTTCGTGTGGTATACTTGGATAATAACTTTACATATGTCTAGGCAGGAATTATTTTTCACCCAACTGGCAGCTAGTAGGTATTATGAATAACATAAATTCAATCAAATATTTATAATTCCCAACAATTTGGGTCCGTGAAAAATCTGTCATCTCTCTGTGACAGTGGCGGTCAAAGCTCGCCCCGTCACCGAACCATTTGAATCTATCGTTCCAAAAAAACTAAACATTGAGGTTGCATTTACATGGTGAAATAAGGTTCTGATTATTGCAGAACCGCCACAACATCAACAGCTGGAAAACGTCTAGTGCTGAACACAGGCATGCCCATAAAACGCCATTTTAGACGCTGATTACAGGGAGGTTTGCCATAATCACCTCGCTTAGCATGTAGCTTGTCATCGCAGAAGATTATAATGTACCAAGGAGAATGCTACTGCCCATTCTCTGGATAGTCCCTTAGTCTGCTCTTATACGGCACCCAAAGAAAGAGATGGAGATTCTGCGCTAATAAAGTGATACCTGGCAGCTGTTATTATATAAGTAAAAAACCTAATATAATGACTGCGGGTAACAGATAATAAAAACAAAACTGTCAATATAGTCAACTGCAAAATAGTCAAACGCCAATGTCAACCTACCGTCAGAATATTGAATCGGAACGTTTCTGTCAAAACCGTGAACCATTTTTGAAGTGATGTTTGATTCACGCAAATTGAATTTTCAAAAACTATTTTCTTAAAAAGTATTTATTGCCGTCATTTGCCATTTCAGATTTAGGCTTTATATGTTTAAAAAAAAATTTGCGTCCTAGCAGAATTCACAAAGTGCATAAATGTGCAAGTATGTTTCACTTACCCCACCTGAACTTAAATATAAAATGATATATTTTACTAAGTTAAATCAAGCAAATAATTAGCTAATATACATAGAAAAGGATTTTTTCCGACTTATAAACATTTGCAAATCAACATGGTAAAATCATATACTGGCAGTACCTTGACAATGAAATTTTTTGGTTATGTATGGTTATTTTATCCATTAATTCATCATTTAGCTGTTTTTCTGTTTAGCTGAGGACTTGTTATTACATGAAATGTAACGCTGTATTTATATTTTTCATAATAAACACTTCTAAAAAGGGAAAATAGACAAAATAATGTCTACTGACTTGTGAAATGTTATTCCTTCATATTTACGCCTCAGTGCGACTTCTGTTGCTTAAAATGCTGCAACCGCTCACTGCACACACATTATTTCTCAAATATTTATTGCCTAGATCACCATTTAAATAGGATTATTTCACAAAAAACAACAATTTCAAAAAATTGTTAACCTGTTTGGCTTAGATCAAACGAAGCCAAATAAAAAAACCCGGTAACGGTGACAAGGATCAAAGATATTACGTTCGTCTTTTTTTTTGCTTAGTACCAAATGTATAGCGCTCTCCTTGTTGTCCATGAATGACGTCATATACTACGGTTCTACTCGTAGATATTCAAAGGACAGGGCATTCCAATAGAGAGAATTTCGCCTTTATGGAAGCGCACGTATGTCCGATTATGCACGATTCTGTGGTCATATGACATTTTTCTTTAGCTTAATAATGGCACTTGCCAGCGACTTATTTAGCCAAAAATAAATTTCTGCCTAGCGCACTACACATTAAGTTTAATTTTTAAAACGATTTGGGGTGTTATAGAAGTAATGTAAAAAAATATGAAAAACAATAAAATTTATTTTTGCTTAATTTATGTTACAATCAACATAGGTATATTATTTCACTGATCACAGTCATTCATCATGTTCAACAGCTGATTTTGTATCAACTGCTTCTACATCTGCATCTGCATGAGCTGTAACAAAACAGACAAAAAAAGGTTACTTGGGTTGTTTTTCAATTTATTCATCTTTTGATACAGTTTCAAGCCACATCGTTTGTAGAACTAAACCAATGGGGAAGAATGGTAAGGTAAAGGTTCTGGAGTGGCAACCACAAACCGGAAGACGCAGCATAGGCCCTCCATTAGGTAGACTGATGATCTGGTCAGAACCACCTGCCTCAAATATTTTTATATGAGACAAAATTGGCAGATGCTATTATCTTATTCCATAAAGCAATATCATAACCCATCAAAAGTATTTATAAAATTATTATTATTATTTTTAAAAGTACTTTATTTTTTATCAAAAGCTCAATACGATAGCCCAGTTTTTGTTAACCTCTATAGGCTCTATATTATATAAATAGTTTCTAATATGCCATACCAGTTGATTTTATATTAAAAAGGGCCTCATGGTGTCAGATTTGTTCGGCCCCACCAATGGCTCCCAAATGTCCGGGCTGGGCCCAAGAAGCAAATTAGATAGGAAAATAGTAATTAATATTGGTATAATATTAAAAGTAGGTATAAAATTAAATATAATATTTTTGATATGAGACAAAATTGGCAGGTCTCATTCCATAAACCAATATCATAATCCATTAAAAGTTCATCACAAAAGCCCAGTTTTTTGTTAACCTTTTATTATATGATAAAAATAGTTTTTAATATGCTCTACCAGTTAATTTTATATTAAAAAGGGCCTCTTGTTGTTAGCTTCGTTCGTTCAGTATTTTTTCTTTAAAGAAGTATAGTATGGCATAACTTTAAGTCAAGTAGCCTAAAAAGGTGATTTTTTTAATGTATACTTAGAGCTAAAACAACCCATTTTAAATTTAATCAGGAATAAATCGAATGTAAATTTAATTCAAAGCTTTGAATACAGTTAATACCCACAAATACACACACACTCAGTACAGTTAAGGTAGTTGTTACACTTAATTAAAATAATTTAATAAAGTAAAACCGAAAAATTCTCGCGATACCTACTCGGTATCAGAAAGAAGGTACTCGTATCAGAAAGAAATACTTATATCGGAAAGAAAGTACTTGTACCGAAAATAGTCAAGTAAAATATCCTAAACGCATCCTTAGCATTCGAATGTCTGATTCATCGCACAAAAACACTTAGAATAATGTAGTTCAGTCAAAGAAACAACAAAACTTTGCTCCAATAAGGTAAAATTTGTGACATTGGCAAAATTTTAGCTTTCCACAAAGGCCATTAACCAAGAGTTGAAGTTGAAGTTGCACTTGCTAATGTCAAATTCAACTAATATTACATGTCAATTTTGTGAGCTGTCAACTTGACGTCAAGATTTTTAAATTATTGCCATATAAGTAGAATTTACCAATCACAGTGAACAGTATTTATTCTTTATAGGTCAACGCGGGCAGCATTATTTTTACAAGAGACATTTCGATCTGTCAATTTACTCCATCTAATGAAAAAACAAGGTTTACCTAAAATATGGAAATCGAATCAAACCACAGTATTAATTTAGAGTGCATTTGCGAAACTAATAGGTTAATATAATATGAAATAAAATATCAACATACCTGAGGTTCTTCCTAAATTGTTTTGCCAAAATCTGTCAATGTATGATTGAAAAATTTACGCGCTGACTTCGTTCGCGCTTTTTAAATTAACTTGTAACTTAGTGGCATTCATTTCTACATATTATATATAGTCCTATAGTGCTGATTATGTGTTTTTGGCGCTCGCTGCGCGCGCGAATTCTATTTAGAATCTTATTCGTTTGTCTACAATAGGTTAGGTGTTTGTTATCAGACCAAAGAGAAAATTAGATTAAAATGCAACAAGTTCAAGTTTCGATTTTGATAAAAATTACGGAATACCTAACGAGTAAATTGTTTCAAACTAATATTTCTGAGCAGTAGTGGTTTCATATTTCATTCAGAGTGTTATTCTTATTTTATCACGGTCTACTGCTAATTTGTTATTTTTGTTTCCATGTCAACGCCGCTTGGCGTCGGCACGACGGGCCTCGACGTCGCTCCTGACGGACGTCAAATCTATACAGACCCTAAGTTTATTTATTTACTTACTTTGTAAACACAGCATCTTTTGGAAAAAATGAGTACCCAAAACAACGTGGTGTCGCTGGAAAACAGGATACAGTGTCCCGACTGTCCCCAGGTACGTTTATTCAAGGGCCAAAAGGGCCTTAAAATTCATCAATCGAAATGCCACAGAGTGATCCAAATTCCTCTATCAGCCCCCGTTTCAGGTTCGGTAGTAGCCAGTAGCAGCCCTACGAGCGCTGCTACTCCTTCCAAACCGTTTTGGGAGGTTTTGAGCTCGTACAAAAGATTTATTCCGGTTCTAAAACGCATCCCGCGTGGTGCTCGCATTTCGGTTGCTCAATCATTATCATCATCCATTAGGAACGTTATATCTAAAAACACGAAACATGCCTGGGAGCATCTCCTAACTTTTCCGTACCATGTACTTTACGTAAAATTAGACCCTACAAACAAATCTTCCCTTACTAAAAGAGTAAAGGAAAACTGCGTAAGGTACAAAGTACTGGAAGAGCAATGTTTGGATCATGAAATTATTGTTCCGCTTAACAGGCGAAACAATATTATAAATTCAAAACAAAATAATGATTCGGCCACTTTTAAAATCGTAGAGAGCAAAATTAGTGACGGCGACATTAAGGGCGCCGCCCGCGTCCTGTTCTCTAGCGACACAATAGCCCCATATTGTTCTGAGACAATTCAATCACTGCAGGACAAACATCCACCTGCAGCAGCAAATCTCCACCTTCCTGAACCACCCCTACCAAATGACGTCACTGTTGAAGTGACCCCACAGGAAGTAGCTGCAGCCGTTACTTCTTTCCAGAGTGGTTCAGCCGGAGGTCTTGATGGCCTTACCCCTCAAATTCTAAAAGATCTTTTATCGGGCATTTCCGGCGAAATTGGCGAGGCCCTCTTGAGAGACTTAACGGCTTTAGTAAACCTGATGCTGTCAGGGCAAGTCAACAGTGACGTCATCGAAATTTTGTATGGCGCAAACTTGTGTGCCCTTATCAAAAAAGACGGTGGTATCAGACCTATTGCGGTAGGCACCACATACCGCCGCCTCGCTGCCAAGGTCGGCTGTAGGAAAAAGGTTGCTTTTTTAAGCAACCTTTTTCAGCCAATACAGCTGGGCTTTGGTTCGCGGGGTGGCTGTGAGGCCGCTGTTCATTCACTTAGAACCTTTCTCAAACTAAATTGTGGTGAAGTGTTGCTAAAGGTGGATGTTAAAAACGCTTTTAATTCTGTCGACAGAGGCGCTCTTTTGACACAAGTCAAGGATAAAATTCCCGAACTATATAAATTCCTTTATCAATGTTATGGCAATCCAACAAAATTAAATTACCAAAATAACGCGATCCTATCCTCAGTCGGGTGTCAACAGGGCGACCCTCTAGGTCCGGCCATTTTTAGCCTTGCCATCCATCCAATTATTCAACGTCTTCAGTCCAAACTTAATGTTTGGTACTTGGATGACGGAACCCTAGGAGGCGACGTGAACACTGTTTTTAATGATCTAGGTATCATTATTAACGAATTTCGCGACATTGGTTTGGATTTAAATTTTTCTAAATGCGAACTTTTTGTTTGCGATACTTGTCCTGATAAAGATTTGGTTTTTGAAAAGTTTAATAGTCTTGCTCCGAATATCAAATTAGTAGACAAGCGTTCTCTTCGCCTTTTGGGTTCGCCGATTCTGGATGAGTCTATCTCACCTTTTGTAGAAGAAAAAATTCAAAAGTTCAATAACGCATCAGACAGGTTACTCAAAATTAACGCCCACATGGCTTTTACAATTATTCGTTTTTGTCTATTTGTCCCTAAATTTACTTATATTTTACGATGTTGTCAACTGTGGAAACACAGTGAGCTCCTTATGGGCTTAGACAGCATTGTAAAAAACACTCTGGTTTCGGTCTTGAATGTTGATATGGATGACAGGACGTGGTCGCAAGCCTCTCTACCTGTGCGCTTAGGAGGTTTAGGGATACGCAAAATTTCGAGTGTTGCATTACCGGCATTTTTGTCCTCTGTACATGGTACACATAAATTAATAGAAAAAATTCTTGCTCCATCTTTAGGTACTTTCGAAGTAGCCCATTTGTCTGAGGCCAAGAATGCCTGGGGGTTGGCTTGTCCAAATTCTGATTTCCCGGTGGTTCTTTCCTCACAGAGGCTGTGGGACCGACCGCTCTGCGAACTAGCACGGAAAAATCTTTTAGATACGTGTCCTAGCGTCGCTGATCGTGCTCGGCTTCTCGCAGTCTCTGTGTGGGAGTCAGGACTTTGGTTACAGGCCATGCCTTCTTTCAACACTGGTAACCTTTTAGATCCGACTACTTTTCGTTTAGCTATCAGCTTACGTTTGGGCGCAAGATGCTGTGTGGCCCATCGCTGCCAGTGCGGTACCGCAGTTGACCAGCTCGGTCATCACGGTCTCTCGTGTTCAAAAAGCGCTGGTCGAATTTCGCGCCACGCTAGTCTTAATGACATCATTCGCCGGGCTTTTACCACCGCCAATGTTGCAGCCATTCTCGAACCGAATGGTCTCATGCGTGACGATGGTAAAAGACCCGACGGAATGACTCTGGTTCCCTGGAAGATGGGGCGGCCTTTAGTGTGGGACGCTACTTGCGTCGATACTATGGCGCCGTCACACCTTCCCGAGACACACGTTAGGGCCGGCGCCGCGGCTAATTCTGCTGAGCAGCTAAAACGGCGCAAATATAGTAATCTCGGTAGCGGTTACATATTTGAGCCGTTTGGTGTTGAGACCCTGGGTCCGTGGGGACCGGGAGCTCATCGCGTTTTCCAAAGTCTATCAGAGCGCCTGGTCGATGCGACGCGTGACCAAAATGCTGGCACTTATTTGGCCCAACGCATCAGCATTGCAATTCAACGTGGCAATGCGGCCAGCATGTTGGGTACGCTACCTACCGGTAGTGGGCTGGAGCACTTGGACTGTCTATAGGCCATCGCGGCTATTATACAGTCCATAAGTGTTCTTTGTAGTAGGTAGTGTAGCTAGTTTAGTTTAGTTTAGCTTAGTTTAGTTTAGTTTAGTTTAGTTTTTATTATTGTAGTAGTTAGCTTGAGTAATAAAGGCAATTTGCCCGTTAATTATTTATTAATAGTGAAGCTCCAACGGCCACAAATTACCCCCCCCCCCCCTGGAAAATATTCTTAGATACACCAATGACGCTAAACATGCATAATAAATGTCTGCGCAGTGCGCTAGCTTTCTGTGTTTAACATAAAAATTGGGTACACAAATTGTGCATAGTTAGCTCATTTTTATGCTGTCTAGGCGTCTATACTACCTAGGACCTAGACTCTATAGGTGATTCCAAGATAATTTTGAAATGCTGGTAGAAATAAGAATTGATATGGTATCACAGAATTTTCATAACATTTCCAATCACGCAGCAAGAATTTGTATCAAACACAGCCCCAGTTGAGAGTTGAGTAAGCTACTAATCAAAAAAGAAGAAGAAGAGAGTTTAATATCGAAATGACAATTTCGGAACGTAAAAGTTTTGTCTCTTATTATGAACGTTGTTTTAGCTAACTTAGCTGTGTGACCAGATTTAGCAGAATTCTGCGATTTTAGCAGAATTAGGTCCCCATTTTAGGGTTTAGCATGTTGTGTCGCAGATCTGAAAAGACAGCAGATTTTAGCAGAATCTTACAAAACCTCTTCAGAAAATTAGCAGGATTAGACATTAACAAATTACCTGTGTTCCATTTGGCTAGTGGCATCAGAAATATTTACAGAATTCTTACTTTCTTTAAAAAATTACAGAATTTTCTTTTTGCACTGGTAGCCCTCAAGTACATTATAGGAGAATTCCCTGTGTAAATGTATATTTTGCTTTGGATTTGTGTGTAGAGTATGTACTTATGTACATTTTCTGCACACAAAGTCGTCGTAAGTCAGTTGTACGATTGTATCGTGTGGTGTGCGTTAGTTAGTAAAAATTAAAATAATTTTCTTTTAATTTTTACCATAGTCATCGTTCTGAGTGGGAGAATGATCCAATATTTTCATCTTGGTTGTCTAGATCCAAAGATGACAGCAATGCGGCTTTTTGTAAAGCATGTAATATGAAATTAGTGTCACTACTTTCTGTTCTGAAAGACCATTATAAATTAAGAAGTTGTCATGGTAATAATTAAGTTTGCGTTTTTATTTAAACTTGCGTAAAAACTATGACTTCCCCTAGTATCAGAATTTTGGCATTTGTTATATACAAAATATTTAGCAGATTTTAGCAGAATTTACACGAGTAGCTAGCAGAATGTTCGAATTAAATCTGGTCACACAATGCCTTTATCTCTTTCACTCTCATTTGAGTCATCAGTGGCTGGAGGAAGGCAGGGTGGTGATTGCTAAATTATCATAAAATTAGGAGAATTCGATTAGTTTTGTATTGTTAACGGCATAATTTGTTAAACAGTGAAAAAGGCATAATGTCGCGTCCTGGTGATAGGCCAAACCAGGCCCAGACTTATAAATTAGTAGTGGTTGGTGGTGGCGGTGTCGGAAAAAGTGCTATCACTATTCAGTTTATTCAGGTATTTATGCCGTATTTGTGGAATACTCGCCTCTATTATTGACAGTATCCAATCTGGATACTACTTTCCATTGTTATTAACTTCTCTCATTCTTGAAATTGGTTGTACATTATTATGTTTTGGTCGCGATGTGTTCATTTTTATAAATAGTTTCTAAGACGAGTGTCAAGGCCTGCGGAAGGCTAAGACGCCCACTGTGACACATCTGGTGCTGAAACGTCCTTATTATCTTCCAGAGCTACTTCGTGACTGACTATGACCCTACCATTGAGGACAGCTATACCAAGCAGTGTGTCATAGATGATATTCCAGCTAAATTGGATAGTAAGTGGTTAGCTATTTGTTGTTGGTGTGCTATAGGATGTAAACAAGGCTAACATTGTGTGCTTGTAGGTGTGGAATGTTGCACATCCTTCTATGTAGGTTGTATAACTTGTTGATAGCCCTGAAAGAAACCATGGAATGCAGTAGCTATGTGACTATGTTGTGTCTACATTCTAAAAAGCTTATTGATTTTATTACAGTTAACAATCAATCTATTTAGAAATGACATGTACTGAATTCCAGGAACTGGCCACTGAATTAATAAAATCAAATAGCTAGATAAAAACTAAATAAATATTATATGATCTTATTCTATTTGAGGGTAGCACCTGCACGGACACCCCATATGGGGTGCATTGTGTGTTTCCCCTGCCAGCATCTATTTTTCTCTTTTTTGTATTTGATCATGGAACAAGGAGGAGAGGAATGCCAATACACCAAGAAAACAGCGTAGATCAGACATACACCTAAAACTAGATGGCGTTGCAAAATGAGTGGGTTATAAGTTCAGCGCAGATCAGAAATATGCCAAAAAACCATATTAAACCTAGCCCACCGTAACTACCGGTATAGCCCGCTCATTTTGCAGTGCCATCCAGGTTTAAAACTGTTTTTTGGCTTATTTCTGATCTGCGCTGAACTTATAACCCACTGATTTTGCAACACCATCTAGTTTTAGCCATATTTCTGATCTACACTGTTTTCTTGGTGTATTGGCATTCCTCTCCTTCTTGTTCCATGGCTTGATGTAAAAGGTAGGTGACAGTAATTGCTTTCCATCAGGCGGGCTATCAGCTTGTTTGTCTGTCTGTGTTATAAAAAATAAAATGTATTTTGGCATGTTAGATAGTTTGACTTCTGGGATAGGATACTTTTTATTGTGCTAAACTGTAGTCCACACACTGCAGGCAGTAGCTAGTTATTATGTCTAAAATGGCTGCACCTGTATAATTAGCTATAACTATTCCAAATTTCAGCGATATCCATTCAGTAGTTTCAGGGTGGCAGTGGCATGTTCAAAGGGACAGAGAAAAAAATTAAAAAAAATTGTATTCACTTCTATATTGATAAAAAAATGTAATGCAATTAAAATATTCAAAAAATATTCAATGTACAGATATAGCCCTGTTACAGTTTTATTACATATGTATAGATAGATTTATTCTTCTTCATTGAAAACTGTTTTAGGAAAACAAAGCCGGCCCCCGCCCCCTAATTACCTAACTCGCAACAGGTTTGCGACAGGCGTAAATCTCGCGGTGATTGCTGTCATACATCATTAGTGGTGCCGAGCATGTATGCTTCGCTACTGCGGTTGCTTTGCTACTGCTGTCGCATTGCTGTTGCAAATTTTACGTAATTACCCCGCCGGTTTGTTTGAATCCAACTATTCACAGAAAAATAAATGATAGTACATACAAGCCCAATTGATCATCAATGAATGAATAATAAGAATTCGTAATCTTCCGCAGTACTCGACACAGCTGGGCAAGAAGAGTTCAGTGCAATGCGAGAACAGTACATGAGATCTGGAGAAGGTTTCCTCCTCGTATTCTCCGTAGCAGACCACGCCAGCTTCGACGAGCTCTACAAGTTTCACAAGCAGATACTACGCGTTAAAGATAGGGATGAGTTCCCCATGTTGATAGTCGGAAATAAAGCTGACTTGGATATTCAGAGAGTTGTAAGTAACTACAGCTGGGTTAGCATGGACAGTAGACAAAATTATCTTTCCCCGTTTTACGTCTCTTTCTTCATACTTGCTTGGAGTAAAACAGGGGAAAGACAGTTTTGTCTACCGGCCGTGCTAACCCTACAGCCCTATATGCACAATCCACGGGAAAGGTTGAGATTTGAACACTGCACCCTTTGTCTTGTTTTCTATGTAAACGTATGACCTGCCGAGCTAGTTGTTTGCTTCGCTTGGTGTTAGGCACAGCCACCCATCACAGGTTGCAGTGTCAGTCGGAACACGGAAGTTAAAGTTTTGCATGACACTGCACTTCACACTTCATTCTGAAACATCATAAGATTACTAGACTGTGTGTGAGATCAGATCGTGAAGTCTCATTTGCACAGTAATTTCAGTAGTTACACTGCCCTCGGAATATGGCTTGCACACTACTGCTTAGCGGCAGAATAACTAGCAAAGCGGTGGTACCTACCTATAATTGTCTTTTTCATTCTGAATGTAGATTGAAAAGGATAGAGTGTAGATTCCGGATCGAAACCTATCCAATTGGGTTTAAATTACGGCAACTCAAAACTATACTGTACATCTTATTTTCCATACCAAAGCACCAACGGTTTTCTACTTGTTATCCAATTGCAATGGGTTTTTATATGTTAACTCTGAGTATAGACTAAAGCATAGAGAGAACTTGATTATGTGTCAGGCGTACCACTCTTTTGGACACTTTTTATATGATTAAAGTATCCACTTTGATGTGAATGAGTTGTACATAAAAAAAAACAGAAAAAACAGTTGACTTGAGTCGAAAAAATGGTACGGAGCTTATCGCAAGCGTAGCTAATTACTATATGTTTGTTTCTTTCCTTCGCCACTGACGTAGCAATACGTGTGAGCAGTACAAATATAATATCGTTATGATGATCTCTCTATGCTTTAGTCTCAAGTGTTAACTGCACAGTAAGAAAGTATGCTTGTATGTTTCTTTTTAATTTTCCCAATATCTTTGTTGTTATAGCCCCCTAAAGTTACGAATTTATGGTGTCAAAATTGTGACGAATAAATCCTTGCCAATATCGTCGGCCCAGTTTTGCTTTTTTTGAAGGGGCCCTCGCACTTCCCTGCCACCACGGGGGTGATGGCAGCGGGTATGTGGGACTCGAACCCACTACAACCCGTCCGGGGTCCGTCCGCCGGGATGGGGCTAGATAGGGTCGCGCTAGTATTCACTATCCCGGGCCGGGCGGTCTGCGCCAGTGTGTGGGTAACCTTACACCTCGGTTACCCACCAGACGTGTGGGGCCGTGTGAGCACGGCAGAGAGTCCCCCAATTCTGTCGGCTCAGTACCCTAACCTAGCGGAATAGGATACCGGTGCGTAACGTAATAAAACGGGACTCAAACTTTTGACCATTGGTTAGAACTCATTTGAATTTTTAACCATTGGTTACCTTAACTACGGATCAAAAAACCTACCCTTTTAATAATATATTTATATGGCAGGAATATTCAACATGTTATTTTGTGATGTGAGGTAAGTACCTACTTAAATACCATCTTACAACCAATTTGTTGCAAAAAAGTTTGAGCTCCCGAGGTCTTTTGTTCTAGTGATTAATTTCAATACTAAATAGAAAGCCTCGCTCACTGGAATTCATAGTAAAGTTGGGGGCTCCTCTAGGGGATGATTCAGGCGCTGTGTAGCGAATTCTAGTTTTATGCATTTCATAAACAAAAGTAACCCCTAATTTGACATTGTCAGGGGCTGGATGCTGATTGTTCGAATTTCGTCAACCAAACGGTCCCCTTGCTTTGATAACGTGCTATTTTTTATTATTTTGTGAGTGTTGTGTTGTGATGTTCATAAATATGGAAGTAGATGATGACTTGGATCTCATAAAAGACCTAATAGCCGATAAAGCCTTGAATTAAATGCGAGTTATATCAGTGCCGAAGCGATGTATTCGTAACCATCTTAACCCCACTGAAATCTACAGCGATTTCTATAAATAATAATTATAATGTAAGATAATGAAAGTGAATTAAATTATGTATCAAAATATTCAAAATGCAAAAGCCGTGTCAATATCAAGTCAAAATGACACCCGAGAAAATTTACAACATGATCGAAATGCACAGATTAGAGAAAAAATATGTGTTAAACTGCCATTCAGTTAGGGGTCTCTCCAGCGATTGCTTATGAAAGTTAAAGTAGAACGATTCAACATTTAACTTCTACGTGAAAATTGAATGATAGATTTTGGGGGTTTGTTCACCCGTTGACTATGAATACCACTGTAATGCCTTAAGCCAACCCCTGAGACCTTGTTTACAAAACACATTTCTCGCACTATTGTATTGTGGTCATTACATTTACTACACAAGTACACTAATGTCATGCGTAATTCATTTGTTATTGTTATTGTAAGTTAGTCACGTTTTAATGGAGTTCCCACTTTGTAAATGAAACTTGCATGCAGCATTCATGAAAATAAGGATACATAGAATATGTATGTATTATAAATTATAATAAATGAATAATAGTTACTAACGGTTGTATGGTTTGGTGTTATTAATACCTACTATTATTAGTATTATGTTCATTAGATATACCTACTAAGCCAATTCATGTAATTTGTATAACTGTAGGTAAAGGTTTATTGTGTTGCCTTCAATATGTTTGAGAACTAAACAAAAATTGACAAGTAGGGAGTAAATATTGCGCCCTGAGGGTTCCGCAATTGATAAGTGCAATTTCCAGATCCATTTATATACCTTATCAAGAATTTGAGTAATTACGTTATTAACTTTTTTTTTTCATACAATCTACATGAAATCAATGAAGTCACGATAATTCCACTTAGAAATCGAAATAGTATTTGGTTTTATCCCTGACTAGTTCCAAATAGAACAATTATAAATAAATATTGCATTGAGTAGAGACTTGAAATGTTCACTTGAAATGAATGAAATTAGAAGCTATAGAATTACGGTAGTACTACAAGTAAATCTATTCAATACCCTAGGCTTAGATTATGCTTGGGTTTCGCTGCAACCTTTTGAACGGTACCCTAAAACTAACCACGGGACTCCCCAATCAGGTAATAATCCTAAATGACTACCTAAATAAAATTTCATAACAAATAGTATAAATAGGTAACTATAAAGTTGGCACTGAAGCGAATACCAAATAAAGCAATTTGTCTCATTTGTAGTTCTACTGTTCTAGTTTTATTACCACTTAAATTCGTCACAACGTAATTCTAGCCGGTTGACCACATGCTGGTCTATTTGTGTAAATGATGAATGACCAGTTTATATTTTCCATACTACCCAAGTAATTCCCCATTGCTAGAGAGATAAATTCAGCTCGCATAAATAACAAATAATAATACATCTAAGGGTCGGTTTTTTCACCGATAGTTAAAGTAACCAATGGTTAAAAACTAACAAATTCTAACCAAGGGGGCCGAGCGGTAGCATGTGCGCTTCGCAATCTTACGGCACCGGGTTTGATCCTCGGCCCTGCACCAATGATTTATCTAGTAAGTTATGTGCAGTTTTCGATGCCATCGCTCCGTGCCTCGGAGAGCACGTTAAGCCGCCGGTTCCGGTTCTCATAAGAACATCTATGGCAATCGTTACGAGTAGTCAGACGCCTGATAGAATCTGACGCCTGATCTAACCATCCCTGTTACTGGTCCTTATGGGTTGCGAGGTCAGATGGCAGTCGCTCGTCGTCGTCGGTCAATTCTGGTAGCTCGCCGCTACAGGTTAGACTGGGAGCCGACCCCAATAACAAATGGGACAAGGCAAAGAGGTTGATGATGGTCTAAAATTGTGAGAATTTTTAACCATTGGTTACCTTTTAACTACTGATCAAAAAACCCACCCTAGACAGCTCAGTTGGTTAACTTATTAGGGTTGCCAGATCTGGTAAAGGAAATTCCGGGACGCAAAAACCAGCTAAGTTTTGCGATTCATGTCGTCACGGGTTCGAATCTCTTAAATCTTTCCGTGAAGGCAATATGACCGTGTGGTCCCAGTTTGCGAATAGGACCACCCCATCTCTTCCCGTGGGTATCGTAATTTCAATTTCAATTTCAATTTCAATTTATTTATTTGCTAGAATATGAGTACATAATAAGATGTCAGAATAATAATATTTAGCTCTCTAATATTCCACCGTATTGGCATGCAAAACTAGTAAAACACAAGCAAAATTTAATTACATCAAGAATTTGAATTACATGAGTCATAATATCAATAATAAATAATTAAATTCAATAAATAATAACTATACAATAAATTCAATAATATTAAAAATGTCAATTGGTAACATACGCATTAAAATACTTCTCAACAAACCGATACAATAGCAATAGAATACCCCAATTACAAGAACTTATCATTTAAATATTCCTTAATAGTATAATAACCCTTATTGACCAAAAATTCAAACAGCTTTCTTTTAAACAATTCAACATCTGAAGTTTCCAAAATACATTTTGGTAAATTGTTACGTTCGTGGGCTCGTAAGAGCCGGCCAAGGGAATATCCAGGGAATAGGCAGCAGAATTTTCCTCGGTACATTAAAATCTGCGATCACCAAGCCGCCTGCCAAGCGTGGTGATTATGGCATATCCTCTCAATGATAAGCGTCCAAAGTGGCGTTTTAAGGGGAGGCCTATTTGTTTAGCAGTGAACGTCTTCCGGCTGTGATGTGAATACGGCAGTACCATAACATAAACCACCTTAGATAAAGTCATCATCATCATAACAGCCTGAAGACGTCCACTGCTAAACATAGGCCTCCCCCAGAGAGCGCCACTTTGTGCGGCTGCTTGCCTCCTGCATCCATCGGCTCCCCGCGGTTCTCACCGGGTCGTCGGTCCAGCTAGTGAGGGGCCGGCCTACGCTGCGTCTTCCGGTTCGTGGTCGCCACTCAAGAACCTTTTTTCCTTCTTAGATAAAGTACTTAATGGTAATTTCTCTGTTACAGGTATCCCTAGAAGAGGCCCAAGCCCTCGCTCGGCAACTAAAGGTCCCATACATCGAATGCAGCGCCAAGGCGCGGATGAACGTAGACCAAGCCTTCCACGAGCTGGTTAGACTCGTGCGTCGGTTCCAAGAAGCCGAGCGGATCAACGTGAAGGCAGACTACAGGAGCGGCAAGAAGAAGAAATGCACCATCTTGTAACGTTTGCTATCTGTGGTGAGTTTGACGTTCGGATTTCGCGCCCGTTTTTTGACAGATGACTTTTTTAATGGATATTTTTTTAATGCAAATCGATTTACGACCAGTCTAGTGTTATTTTGGTAAATAAAGGTCGCGGGAGGTTTTATTTACAGTATGACGGTTTTCGTTCGATTTGACTACCACTTCCAATTTTGTATCTATTCTGCATTGACTACAGTAGGATTTAAAGACGAGGTGTTTTAAAACGCTTCTTAAAATTGATTTCAAAAAATCTTTTATGATGTTATTTAAGGTGGGACGTTTCAAATTCGGCAAATTCGAATTTGCATTTTTTGCCAATAATAGTTTAATTAAGTACTCAACGTGAAAACTAATTTTACGCAAATAAATAGAATGTATCGATAAATTACAATTAAAAGTATTGTTGTTGTGTGTGTCTTTTATATATATGATTATTGAGTACATAATTCAACATATACAATTTTAGTCATTTAGTCCAGAGCTATCCGTAGTCAAATCCACTGAAATTGATGTGTAGGAAGGGGGAGCCATGGCATCTGTAATGAAATAATTATGTCTATGAAAGGTAGATATAACTCTGGTATCTTCTGCACTTTCTGTCTTCTCTAATAATGTCTCAAAAACTTTTTCGTGTTCATGATTTAGGGATGGAAGTAAAGATACAATTTTCTGTAATAATTTCATATCCTTTTGAGTTACATGCTCGATGCGGTGAAAGTTTGAGCTTCTTAGTTTTTCTCTTTGATAGTGTTCAAACGTTGATATAGATATTTTGTAGTGTAATGATGAAATGATAAGATTATCATGTCCAGTCTAAATTCCCATGATCTATTTCCATGAACGTGATAAGGTAAGAATCCTTCCTCTAAACATGATCCCTCTGAGAAACTGCGGGATGAGAAATTGGCTGCGATCATCTCTGTTATGGAGGGTTTCCTAAGATGCACTTTGGTGTTTGAGAATGCAGTTCTGGATAGAAACTTCCATAGATATCCTCTGGCAGGGACAAGAACCGGATTCTTACAAGTTAGATCTATAACCCAGGCCATGAACAGAGTATTTAGTATGGTTTCCACTTTATTTATATTTATTTGACCTTCTATCTTTAAGTCAATGGAAACCATTAACATAAACGGAAGTTTTCTCAATGCTGTAATGGGTGCAGAAGGTATGGGAGTGTCTGACTTTTTATTATCTTTACTATTGTGTTTGTTATTCTTTATGAAGGAAAGAACTGAGGATAGTGATGTCATGATTATAAAGTGTAGTTGTCACTTTTTTCCGTTCTTTAATTGTATTATTTTGATTGGTTTTTTCCATTGATTTTTTATTATAACTATTAAAATATATAGTATTATAATCATTTATAATGAAAAGTCATATATCTATTACAATTAGAAGTACCAGAGATTGATTGAGACTTGTTTTTCTAAGTCTTTTGTCCGTAATCCTATTATCCAAGATCTTGGAATTTAATGGTTGAGATGGGTGATTTTTATCCATTGGTTGATTCCTTTAGGAATCTGCTTTAGAAGGGCAAGTAAAGACTTTTTCTTTTCCTCTGTGGACAAGTTCTTGAAGTTGTTTAGAATATGAGGGTTGGTTTCCAGTCTATTAGATAGTTCGCCGACGTCCAACAAGAGTAATCTTTTTATGGTAGACCATGGAATTCCTAAATCTACAAGTCTTTGAAGAGACTTTCCTGTGGAATTGATTGCATTAAATGACACATTGTCATGAATATCAATGCAAAGATCCCCATAATTGCATCGATAAATATTGTCACTTTCAAGAGTTACAATGTTTGATTTGTATCTGTCTGTGTTTGATCTGGAATCTGTGGAGACTGGGCTCCTGCCCCTGACATATTTGCTCTCTTTAATTGGTTGAAGACTTAATGTTTTTGTTTCCACCGCTTCAATATAGTTGGAAAATGCTGTTGATACTGAGTTCCATGTAACAGCTGCGTGTTCCAAAGTTTCTTCGTATCTTTTTGCTTGATTGTGGGCATTCTTCAGCATTACATTGAGGTCTGTCGAAAAACTTGAGAGATCAGCAATCGTCTTTTGGGTGTTTCTTGATATTCCAATTTGATAAGCCAATAGCAAGCTTTTAACAGTCCATAATAGTTCTGAATATCCTGATTTAGTATATCATTGGTTTAGCGACAAATGGCAATAGACTGAAAAGCCAACACGAAATTGGTTTATTGCCATTTATTGCTAAACCAATGATACTTAGGTGATACTTTTAATTGTGATTACATTCAATTTATTTACGTTAAATCATTTTTCATGTAATCATGTTTAGTAATTAAGCTTTGACTAGCAAAAAACGAAAGAAAATTTGAATTTGCCGCGCTGAGTAAAACGTTCCACCTTAAAGAGAGGCATGCGCTTGCTCCGTAGTCTGTGTAAAAAAGAGGCCTACACCGTATAAAAATATTATAATGTTGCCCTTTGTTAAAATTCAGTTTTTTATGACAATTGATCACTGTCTGTGTCAAGATTCCCTCCCGTGACCTTTAGGTAAGTAGGTGCATTATCTATGCAAATTGTTGGAACAGAAACAGTACCAGTGCAATGTGCTCGTTTTTTTTTATTTTCTGCATAATAGAAACTATCATGGATTGTTTTTTTAAGTGTAAACCACACTTCAGGTATATCTATAAAGATATTATAGTTCTTAAAATTTTAGCAAACAGCGGGATTTGAACCCGCGCCTTCTAACTAACCGGATTAGACCTACCAATTAGGCCATGGTCGCATGACCGGTAGCTGCGAAAATCTTAAGGACTATGTGTTCACCGACGCGGGTTCAAATCCCGCTGTTTGCTAAAATTTTAAGAACTATAATATCTTTATAATAGAAACTGTTTAAAGCTGAACATAGTCTACTAAAATATTGTTTATTAACGGGATATTTGCCATGTAAATTACTTGTTTTGAGTTTGAGCCGATATTTCGGTGCTGTTGCAAGCACCATGATCCCGGACTGAAGAACTTGCGGGTAGATCAGTGGTGCCAGGTGCACTGTAATTACAGTAGATTCACTGTAATTTTACTTCATTTTCTGGAATCTACTGTATTACAAATATACAGTATGCAGTATAAATACAAGTGAAAAACACATTAATTTTAATGTTAAAAAACAAAATATCTGTCTGCGTAAAACGAAACGTACTATGCTTCGGCTCTAGCTAGCTGGTAAGTATCAGCACTACTCGGGAAATCCCCTACAAATGTGGAGTCGCCGGAATTTTACTAATAACATAATGTCTACTGTATTTTTATGGTAAAAACACTGTAGTTTCAACCTGGCAACACTGGGGTTGATGATAATAAGCTATGAGCAAACGTAGCGGTCTACTCTCCTTCGTACACGTTTGTTACGCGTCGCACCAGTACCAATGTCCCTATTCTCACTATACACTCGATCTCGACACACAACACTCACAGTATCACTTTTTGCGCTTGGAACTGAAACATTTCGGCGTTTACATAAACGTACCACTGGATTCCAGATACTTGACAGTTTAAACCCGTCCTCACGATTGAAATTTTTAAACTTTGTAATATCAATCGCTTCCCTAACCATTCTCGGTATAAAGTATCTGCAAATATCCCGTTAATAAATAATATTTTATTAGTGTTAGTGACCATGATAGTTTAAAATCTTATATTGAACATAGTCTTCCTACTCTACCACTGGTAAAAGTAAAGAGTGGGAGCGAGAACGCTGTAAAAATGTCAAGTTTATTTTCTAACTTATCTACAAAGTTCTTTTTTTCCATAGGCGTAAGGTGAAATCATTATTTTTTTTTCTTTGTTACGTTAAGATATTTATTTTATCAGCCACGTATTAGTTTCTTAAGCTTAATTTAAAATGTTTTTTTGTGTTGATTGTAAATGAAATATACTCAGGGAAAGAATTGTTGTGATATATTTCAAATTAGATTTGTGACAAAAAAAAATTTTTTTTAATAGTCATCATAAAACCTTAGTTTTGGCTGGTTTTAAAACTAAAAAGATTTTATACAAAATTATAAACATATTTACGTACCATCATAATCAAGCCATTTCATAATGTAAACATGATTTTAATTAGATTGCCTGATTTTGGATTGATTGTATAGAATTATTGACGCACAATATTTTTAATCGAATTCAAAAACAAGGAGTAATTAAAATTAATCCTCAGAGACTACAAAAAAATTGTTCACAATTACTACTCTGACAGACTTGATTATATTTTTTTTCTTTCATGATAAGGGATTTGTGAAAAAGAAAAACAACGAGTGTTTTTATTTTTTTTGCTATATATTTTATTTATTTCTACTCTTATATTATGTAAACGGCATCTAGCTACTAGAAACTGTGTATATCTACCAGACTTCTTTATTTGTGCCATAATATCTGTCACACACTTAATTAAAAATGATGATTTATGAAAATTATAATCTTTATAAAATACTAATAATATATGTAAAAATGATTATAACATTGTTTTCAGATTAACAATCAATTTAGTTTACAAAATTGAAACCGAAATACACCTTCACTACTCTGAGTTAGCTTAAAAGAAAGAGACAAGTATATGTAAGTGAAACAGGCATATTATATTTACTTTTAAATCGTGTTAACTCGGATGCAAGTGGAACTAAATATAAAAATAATACTTTTTATTAAAAAAAATTAAAATGGTGCTCGTTTAGCACAACGATAGCACAAATCAATGTATCTGTTACTTTCTTTCAATTGTTTTGTCTCTCTCTAACGGGCCATACATGGATTCTTTGTATAAAAAAAATTACCACAACATTGAGTATTGCAATTTTTTTTGAGTCAGCTAGAACACCTTGTCGTAACACGATACGCCTATGAATGTTTTATATTGTATAATACCGCCATCTGTTGTTCAATATACGTAATTAACAACCTGTTGTCTTTTACCAAATGTAAAGTGAAGTGCCCCGTCTGTTTTCAATCAGGCCATTCCCTGCACTGGCGAAAACAGATGACAAAATTTGACCCGCACAGGTATAACGCGTGTCATTAAAGAAACGAATCTGACGCAAACAAGAAACTTGTTTTCCCTCTTCCACAATTGTGTTTAAGTGCAGAGGGAGTGAGACAGCAATAGCAATGTTTGCTCTTTTCTGTTCTATTCTTTATTGAATCGCGTTATAGCATGAGCTGTAGAAATCGAGATAAATCGACACTCGAGGAAGCATTTGACCTGTGAACGCGCGAACGATGTCATAAACCTTACTTTAAACAATTTTTGACATTGCGCACTTTGTTATTATATGCTCAGTATTTACAATAATTTAATTTAAGTATTTTAAGTACCTACCTACCTTTATTTTTTATTTAATAAGACTTAACGAACTGATCTCACAGTCTAGAAAACTTTTCTAGACTGTGTGATGTCTCAGGATGACGTGTGCAGTACGCAGTGTCACGCGAAACTTTAGAGTTCCGAGTGACACTTCAATCTGCTATGGGCGGCGGTGTCGCTTAACACCAGGCGAACGTCTAACTCGTCACGTCATTCGATTACACAAAAAAAACCTACCTGCCTATTTATAGCACTTTTACAAGTCAGATGAGAGACTTGTAAAAGTGCCATGAATAGCCTATTTGCAATAAAACACTTTGATTTGATTTGAACCTTTCGTTGCGTTTTCTTTGGTCTAACGCTTTCTCGAGTGAAGAGATGTGTCGATTTCTACATCTCATACTACCCGTGCGCCCTCTAGTACGCATTCTAGCATTACTATACTCGATATCAATACAATTAAAATATCGAGGACTAGGTAGGGTAGGACATCTGCAAAGTTCGTCTAGGTAGGTACCACCGCTTTGCTAGTTATTCTGCCGCCAAGCGGTAGTGTGCAAGCACTACTGTGTTCCGGGTTGGAGGGGATTGTAGCTATTGAAATTACTGGGAAAATGAGACTACGATCTGATCTCACGGTCTAGTCGTAATCGTAAAATAATTGAATGAAATCTTTAGTTACGTAGTACATGGTAGTACTTGTATATCTATTCTGTGGTATAGTTGCCGCTACGGGGCGCTGTGCGGGGATTTAATTTAGATCACTGACCTCTATTATACTAGTACGCTGGACTTCATTGACCAATATTGACTGAAGGCATTTGATTTTCGCCATTTTGACGCTGATTGCTAAGAGTGACATCGTGACCGTCCTCGGAACTAATTAACAACCAACCAATCAACGCGATGGATTTTCAAACTATAGTTCTCAGGACACTCGAAGTGGCGCTTCAAATCGGCACAAGAAATTCTCACTTTTTGTACAATATCGTCTATCCAGCGTACTTTGATTGATTTAGATATTCTACGATGATTATTCGATATCGAGTTATCGAGTACAGTAATGCTCATTCGAATAAATCAGTACTATAGGGGTACAAAACAAATAAATTAGTGGCACTGAGTTGTACAAGAATAATAAAAAATAAAACTATATTGTAAATGAAATGAAAAATTACTAAAATCTTTTATAAACTACAATCAATGGAGTTTGGTTTATTTATCTGGTCAGACTTATTGTATTAGAAGTCTAGATACCAAATACTAATTGTGTAAAATATTTTTTTTGTTATTTTTTTGTCGTTCTTTAATACATACGTAGGTTATAGCTAGGTGTATGTTATAAATGTATAAATGTAATAATGAATAATAATCTTTGGTGAGGTTTATAGAACTAATTACCTGTCTGCGCTAAAGTTTGACAGATCACATAAGTCGTTTATCTCTTTATGACGTACCCAAATGCGTTGCAGTAGGTACATCATAGACATAAGCGCGAACTTAAGCTGTCAAACTTAGGTGCAGACGTGCACAATAATTTATTAAAAAGAGATTTGTCAAAATTTAGCTTCAAACTTGCAATACATACATAAAAGAAGGATCTTTTTTGATAATAATAACATTTGTTTGCGAAAGGACATTGCCCAAAACTATTTAAATATAGTGCTTGTGAAATGTATTCCTTTACAAATGATATACTGCTAAGTGTCATTTCATTATTCATATATTATGATAGTAAAATAGATGAAACACAATTTTAAATAGTATCTATTTCACTTGATTAGTACAATGAGTTTAATAATCATTAACCAGGGATTAGGTAAATTTTGTACGTTGATTTATTAAGAGATAATGGGTCTTACTTATGAATGTTAGTTTAATTTAATCAATGCTTTATGCCCTATCTTGTACCTGACTTCACGTCAGTGACATGACAGGGCCATAAAGCAACTTTCTATAGGATCCAGTACTTTCCATAGGGTCCGCTTTCCAGGTCCAGTGGACGTAGCCTTCTCGATCTTCTTATCCCGGCAACGGCCCAAGCCGAGGCTCGCACCCCATCAGGGGTGCCCTTGAGCTAGTTGCCTCCCACTTTTGACGGCTGGGCGCCTGTAAAGGTCGGTAGAGACCAACAGCATTAGCCCGTTCAAAAAAAGAACATAAAGCATTGATTTAATTTAACTAGCGTTTCTTAGTACCTCTGTCTATTTTTATATTGTAATATTGTTTTTAGACATTTGCTTAGCGTAAAACTGACCAATATAACTTGACACTTGCAAAATAAACATTTAAATGTTTGAAGTTATATTTGTTGATTTCGATACACATCATTTTTGATATAATGTATACAAAACGATTTATATTATATCAATTTTTAGCTTAATAAGTGAACGATATCGTAATGAATTTTGGAACATTTTATTTTTTATCAGCTTCTTTTTATAAGTAAAAATGTTTCCAAACAAACTCTTTTGTAAATAATGAATAGAAAAAAAAAACAATATTTGTTTTGTTTAATTATGACTAATTGTTTTAACATGAATTTAATCGTTACCTAGTACTTTATTGGTAATATGACGTAACAGAATTTGTTTGTTAACATTTTTTAAATATATTAATTTATTATTTTGATTATACAATAATTGTACGGTCGCTAACAGTATTTGTTGTATTGTGACTTTTATTTAACTTAGAATTAACCGACATTTATATCTGTTACAAAAAATCTAATTATGTACTTGCCAAAGCTAAGTAAATAAAGTTATAAACTAACAGCCTTACTTATGCCCATCTGCACTATTTGACAGTTCTTAAGTTCACACTTATCTTCTTCTTTCGCTTTTATCTTTTTGACTAAGGATTAAAGGGGCTCGAAGATTTTTTTATGGAAACTGGAATTAATGAATGCCGAAAACGCCTCGCTATCTCATTTTCGCTCATCACATTTTACGTCAGCGAGTACTTGACAAAACATTTTTGAATAAGGTGGAGCGTTTCGCTAGCGCGGCAAATTCAACTTTTGTTGCGTTCTTTTGCACTTAATACCAAATAGCATAATTACTAAACGTGATTACATTAAAACTGATTTAACGTAAAGAAATAGAATGTATCAACAAATTACGATTAAAAGTATCTCCTAGATATCATTGGTTTAGCGAGAAATGGCAATAAACAAATTTCGTCTGAGTTTTTCAGTCTATTGCCATTTGTCGCTACACCAATGATATGTAGGTGATACTTTTAATTGTAATTTATTGATACATTCTATTTCTTTACGTTAAATCAATTTTAATGTAATCACGTTTAGTAATTATGCTATTAGGTATTAAGTGCAAAATAACGCAGGAAAATTTGAATTTGCCGCGCTAGTGAAACGTTCCACCTTAACGTTTATAAGTAAGGCTGTTAAAGTTGAATTTATAAATACAAAACGTAAAAATGACTAAAGAATCACAATTTAGTCTTTAAAATATCAAATAATGTCAAAGCACAAGCTCTTACATTGGTTATAATGTATCTATGTCTAGTTTTAAGGATTACGTTGTTTTTGTTAAAGCTTATTCAATTCGCTTATACACAGAGCTTGTCAGAAAAAACTGAACTATTTCTGCTGCAAACACGCAGCTATAGGTTTCGATAACTCCTAGTATCAATACTTGACACTGGCTAAATACACTATGTGTGGAGCCAAAATATAAGAGAAAAACAAAACTCCTAATATTTTACTTGGGCTAGTCTATGCATAGGTGCTTTGAATGAGAGAGTTTTATATTGTGTATGTAGAGCCAAGAATTAGAAAAAAATGTATAAAAAATTAAATGTCATTGGCACTTATCGTAACCACCGGGTTTTCATAGATTATACAGCGAGATTAGTCCAATTGCAACGTTCGTTGTCTATACGTACTTTGATATAATTTTCTGTATCGCGCGCGCTAGTCATTTATTATGGCATAGGGAATTCCTATGACTAACTGGGCCCTAGTTCTGTATGACCACTTTACGATTCCTTACTTCGAAACCACGCGAATTCCTGGAAGAAATCTCCAAAAATATATTCTCTATGAAATAAAAACGAATCCGCGCGAAAAGAATTTGGAATTGGCGCACATTGAACTGACAAAAATCATAATGTTCCACTGGGACGCGTTCCGAAACATCAACGTCAAAAGTTACCACTACTATTGAAAATATGAATAACTGTAATGTAAAGTGGGTTTTGTTTGGCGGGAACGCGAAAAAGTTCACGTCTGCATTGTATTATTTTTCAGAACTTGTGCTTTTTCCAGTGTTAATGTTTAAAATTGGTGGCGTTTTATGCATTAAATGCTGAATTACGAGCATGAGTGTGGGCAAGTGATATAATGTGGTGAAACGTAGTTTTTCGTGTTGCTTCCAAAATTACATAGAAGCTTCTAGTAAAGTTGCCACCACTTTACTAGGGCATGATTTTGACTGGACTACGACTAGAATATTTGACCCTGACTTTGACTAAGACTTGACTTTACGTGAAATATTCTTCTATAACATGATGAAAGTTATTGTACAGTTGACACTGGCTAAATGCACTATGTGTGGAGCCAAATATAAAGAAAAAAAAAGTAAAGTGAGTGAAGGTATTTCTAGTGCTGTGACACACGGTTTGAACAAGACACGATAACGACGTGGTTTCGAATCGTGTGGAATCTTGTGTTATACAGAATTAGGGCCCTGCTATGGTAGCCTAAATTATGTCCATCTGCGCTAAAGTGTGACAGCTCTTATCTCTCTATGACGTACCCAAATGCGTTGCAGTAGATACGTCATAGAGGCCAGTTTACAATGTAATAAATCCAAAACTTTTACATTGGATGAATCTTAAGCTGTCGCACGCTAAACACCTAAAAGATAAACTAAACTTTTACAACTAGTAAATACCTATTTCTTTTTTTTTGTGAGTGTGTTGGTGGAAACCATTGACTATAAATCCAGTTGACCAATGATACAACTTCCCCTCGTACGAAAATTAGTGGTGTACTTCAACCACTTATTTCTATTAAATCACGGGAACCCGTTGATGTCTTTTGTTCCATCCTGCTCTGTCCTTTGTAATTTCGTATAGCTTTGTCTCGTTTTGTTACCTCGTCCCCTGCCCGCGCAGGTGAGTCGTGTTTGTACGAGAAATTATGTTCACGAGCTGTCAACGAGCTTTATAATCTTTGGTGGAAACTGATGGTAGGTGAGGCTGTAACTTGTATAGGAATGTGTGCATGGACTTTATGCCATAATATGATGACAACCGGCGCAGACCACCTGGTGCAATAATGTATAATGAGCTTTAACTAGGGCGGTATGTGCTCAGTAACTTACTAAACGGAGACCTGATGTCCAGCTAATTTTACTGTATTTGTATAATAAATACATTGTAACATTATTTGTTTTTTATTTTGGATTTAAGAAAAGAAAGAAAGAAAATACATTTATTCCAGACATCACACAACATTAGGTCTGTACATTTTACAAAAAGGTACAAGACAAATCACACAAAAGAAGAAAGACCGCAAAATATAATGTCGCGTGATGTCGTAATATAACTAACTAGCGGCTCGCCCCGGCTTCGCACGTGTAGCGGTGTAGCCTATGTTACTCAGGTTGAATGTAGCTTTCTCCTGTCCTGAGGGATTCAGTTGGAGTTATTGTCCTCACAGATCCTCTGGGTGATTTATTTGTATATGTTCTCCATATACAGATGGATTCTTTTGGATTTTTTTGTAGATGTGCTGTTATTTGAATCTTTTTATACAGGGAAGATAATTATTATCGACTGTGTGTATTTTCCGGTTATTTTAATTTTAAAAGCAAACTACTGTACCGATTTTGATGTAATTTCTAACGTACCAATCTGAAAGTAACGAGCTACAGAGAGAGTTATGCTCGGTGTTTCCCTGCGAGATAAGATCCGGAATGTGGAGATCCGCAGGAGAACTAAAGTGACCGATATAGCTCTTAGAATTGGCAAGTTGAAATGGCAGGCCACATCGCATCGTGGACGTCTTCAGGCTGTTGATGAGCAGCCTGAAGACGTCCACTGGTGAACATAAGCCTCCCCCATAGAGCGCCACCTTGAGCGGCTGCTCGCTTCCTGCATCCATCGGCTCCCCGCGGCTTTCACCAGATCATCGGTCCACCGAGTGGGGGGCCTACGCTGCGTCTTCCAGTTCGTGGTCGACACTAGAGAACCTTTCTTCCCCATCGGTTGCCAGATTACAACCATAGGACAACCAAAAAAAACTAAAGTGAACATTGATTTATCGATTTATTAAATAATGAATAGTCTAACATAATCTTAGTTGTGGAGTTCACTTCCTGGCAGCCAAGGCGGACAGGTCAGCGATGCAGCGGTCCAAGGCTTGCTTCTCCTGGTCAGGAGTGATGGCCTTGGTGACGTTGGAGACGATCCATGAGACCATGTTCTTCTGGGCGATACGGCGTTCTACGTTGGACTTTTCCAGCTGGTAGTCGAGACGGCGTTTAACCTGTGAATTAAAAAAAATGCTTTAGTTAACTTGCATCACACCAGCTATATTGTGTGACCAATGGGGCTGGCATGGCCGTATAGGCTAAAAGTCCCTAAAAAACTTCAGATTAAAACAAAAAAAAACACACCAGCTGGAAGATGTCCACTGCTGAACACAGGCCTCCTCCATAAAATGCCACTTTGGACGCTTATCATAGAGAGGTTGCTGATTGCAGATTTTAATGTACCGAGGAGAATGCTGCTGCTCATTTCCTGGATATTCCTTTAGCCGATTCTTGCGGCACACACACAAAGAGATGGGGTGGTCCTGGTCATATTCTGTACGTAATATCGGAAATGAGAATGTATGGAAGGAAGATGGAATTTGAGTTCCAGCTGGAAAACCGGTACAAGTAATCCAAGGAATGTCGGAAGCACGACATTCGTGCGTTTTTTGTTTGTTAACGCGGATTTTTTGCGTTCTTTTGCCAATAATAGCTTAATTACTCAACGTGATTACATGAAAACTAATTTTACGGAAATAAATGGAATGTATCTACCAATTACGATTAAAACTATCTCCTAGATATCATTGGTTTAGCGACAAATGGCAATAAACAATTTTCTTAGTTTTTCAGTCTATTGCCATTTGTCGCTAAACCAATGATAAGTAGATGATACTTTTAATTGTAATTTATTGATACATTATATTTATTTGCGCAAAATTCGTTTTCATGTAATCACGTTGAGTAATTAAGCTATTATTGGCAAAAGAACGCAAGAAAATTTGAATTTGCCGCGCTAGTGTAACGTTCCACCTTAATCTATTGTTATGCAAAGTGTTTATGGCAGGGTTGCATGCTTAAAATAAGTTGTTTAATAGGCTAGAGTTGCATGTTATTAAAAATTAACAAGTAAATATTATTTTCATAAAGTAGATTAAAAATGAATGCAATAATTGAAAAAATAAGTAAAATCGGTAAATAAATCAAGGAGGAATATGCTTTTAAAGTTTATGGACAGGGCATCGCCTATCCCTTTCTCACAAAACAGGAGATTTCCCACAGTTACTATGAAAACGCACGTTGTGAAGTCGCATGCCAAAGAGATTGTATGTAAAGCTACCACAGCTTAGTACTGAGGTACTATGAAGGAGCAAGAGTGACGTCACTGCATGTTTGAGCTGTCTCTTTCTATTCCTGTATTTTAAAATGCTTTAATTTTTTTAGATATTTAATTTCTTTTCACAACTGTTTATTTTTTGAGGAATATTAATAATTTATGCAATAAAAAAATAGCAGGACACCAGCCTGTCAACCAAATCCAGTTGCCAGTCCATGTCTTGCAGGTGAAGTACATGAGGACTAGTAATGAATATGAACTTCTATGAAAGACCACTACATGCAGTATGTTTGCACAAGCGCTTGTGTGGGTTGATATGTTATTTATTTTGACAAATATTTTGATGATATTCTCCGCACTTAAAATCTTGATCCTCACCTCAGAGTAGGCATTCATAAGCCGTTCCCGATAAGCAGCTTCAAGCTGCAGAAGAACATTCTCCTTCTTGGCCTGGATGAGTAGTTCCTGCCCAGAGGCGCGCCACTGCGCCTTCTTCTCCGCCTCAATGGACTCTTGGAGTTCCTTGATGGACTGCTCTCGCTCCTCATTGTATGACTTCTCTACGGACTGGAAGATGGAGTGGAAGTTGGAGTCAGCTCATTATGAAAAAATATTATTCATATTAATTTTCCTATTTTCAATTTGTGTGCTAGATTTAAGTTATCGTTTGGTGTTAAAGGGATCTTCGCTAGTCCCCCTGTAACTTTATTGCAATCAATATAAACACTATATTGTATGGATTTGACAGTTTCAATACACAGTTTATGTGCATAGTTTCTATCGGAAATTAATAAAATTAAGTTCTGAAACGGTATTTTTGCATATAATCCCCTCACAGGTTAAACGCCTTCTCAACCCCCCTTGGTATTGGAATATGGGGTGTGTTTTTACGTTGCTCGAAAAGGCTTTCTCTTTTTATTGAAAAACGCAGATAGAAGAGAAAAAATTGCTAATTAGTGTACTCACATCAACTTCCTTATCTAGCCACGCAGCAATCTTAGGCCCGGCCCTGGTGGTGGCCACATACACCATCACCAACAGCGACAGCCCGGTGAAGTACTCGTGCTCCATAACATAGATCTCCTTGCTGAACAGGTACGTCCAGAGACCCACGCCAAAGGTGTATGGACCCGTTACTCCAGTCTTGGAGTGGAAGAACTGGAACCTGGAAGGTGTAAGTTAGCGCTAATTTAATGTGGGGGCCTGCACAGACATTCCGTTTTGGGTGTATTGTGCATTTCCACCAGCATCTACCCAAGCCAGCCCAGCTCCTTAAAATAAGGGTTTGGGGGCTGGCACGACTGCTGCAGTGCCAGTGTCGTAGGTGTTGATGATAATGAGTGTTACACACACACTCATTATCATCAACACCTACGACTACAATTATCTATGGGTATTACAATTAATCTATGGGTGGTTAGGTAGCGAGTCAGTGTGCTTCACCGGTAGCCCATTTCGCCCTTCACTGGTAGCCCGTTTCGCCTTTCATCAATGAGTTTCCAAACTATTATGCGGGATTTGAACTCACTCTCACAATGGTGAAGGAAAACATCGTAAGGAAACCGGCATGTTCAAGAAACACAAAATTCAAAAACATGCATCATCCACCAATAAAAGTAAAGAAATCAGTTTCAAGAACAAACTCGACAACTGGTTACGAACTAATAAACTATCTCTGTTACAAAGATGAACATTAGAAGTGGATCTGTGGGCTGAGTCGTGAATAGTTAGTTATCAATTACACCACAAAAGAAAGAAAACTATAGGCCGATTAAATGAAGTATAGTATTTAATTTGGAATAGGTATAGCAAAATTACAACACACAGAAATTAATAAATTACGGAGCGAAAACATTAATCGAGCGCGTAAGGTAGTCGCCAATAATATAGTGACGTCGGTATCCGCGGCCTGCCGCGCCCGCTAGCGGGCCCGGCTCGAACAAGAAACCAGTCGTCTTGGGGGCTGGTCCAAGCGCAAAGTAAGTGGCGATGTAATCTTAGTATAGGCGCTGGTCCAAGTCATCCGCATATTACGCCACATATTCCCCCTGGCCAGACCGTGACTACGGTCGATAAAAATTTGGGAACCGGACTCTTCTGCCGCTTCGGGTTCTCCTCTCTACTGGCGTGGAAGCGGGTGCCGGAAGTGTCTCGCTCTCTGGTAGTGAAGTGGTAAAAGGGATCTGTGCTTCTTTAGCCATGTACGCCGGTTTCAGTCTGTCGACAGTGACGCTGGTTTTTTTTCCTTTAACGTCAAGGGTGAAGAACTTCGGCTGTCTCTCGATGACCAAGTAGGGGCCGGCGTAAGGTGGTTCTAGTGAGCTGCGCACGTGATCTTGACGCAGGAATACGTGCGATGAGTGTTGTAAGTCACGTGGAAAATAAAATGGTGATGAAGTGTGCCAAGCTGTAGGTCTGGGTGTCAGCTTTTGAATATGGGCACGAAGACGAGTTCCATACTGCGTGATGTCATCAGAGCTGTAGTTGTCTGTGGGAGACAGGAACTGACCAGGTAAGCGTAGAGGCTCTCCGTAGACCAACTCTGCAGCGGACGTCTGTAGGTCTTCCTTCCACGCACTGCGCATACCCAGGAGCACAAGAGGAAGGGCTTCAGTCCACTGCGACGTAGTGTGGCACATGATGGCTGCCTTTAGTTGGCGATGCAGACGCTCGATGATTCCATTAGCTGCCGGATGGTAAGCAGTAGTGCAGAAGTGGCGAGCACCAACCATGGCAGTGAGGGACTGGAACAGCTGGCTTGTAAATTGGCGTCCGCGATCGGTGGTTACTCGGGAAAAGCAACCAAATCTGGATATCCATCCAGACACAAGGGCAGCAGCGCAGGTCTCCGCGGTTATGTCTTTGAGTGGAATTGCCTCAGGCCATCGCGTGAACCTGTCGATGACGGTGAGGCAGTACCTGTAATCAGATGACAAAGGTAACGGTCCTACGATGTCGAGGTTTATGTGAGAGAACCTCGAGGAAGGGGTAAGGAAAGAGGAAAGGGGAGATTTGGTGTGTCGGGAAATCTTAGATCGCTGGCATTTCAGGCATTGCCTGGCCCACTCTCTACAGTTTTTACGGATCCCCGGCCACACAAATCTTTGTGTCACCAGTCGTACTGTAGCTGCACATCCTGGATGATGAAGTTGATGAAGCATTTCGAAGACCTGTTTACGAAGCTGTGGAGTTACGAATGGTCGAGGTTGTCCAATAGAAATGTCGCAGTATACAGGTATGTCGCTGTCGATGGACTTCATCTTTTTCAGTTTCAAGCTTGAACCTCGTAGCAGCAGGTCTTGCAGTTCTGGGTCTGATTCCTGATAACGTGCAAGAGCTTGGTAGTCGATTGCTGTAATTTCTTCCACACGTGACAAAGCATCTGCAACGACGTTCTTCTTCCCAGGTAGATAACGTCGAAGGCCTAAGTCCAGCTGCAGCTGCGTAAGACCGTAAGTATGGATTACAGTATTGTTTGCAGCGGTGAGGGCAAACTTCGACTTGGTGCAGGGCGTCTTGACAGCTGATCGCGGGAAAACGCACAAGTCTGAACCAGTGTCCACAAGGAACTGCATTTTCGTGGCGCGATCTGTGACGAAGAGACGGCCTGTTGATGAAGGGCAGTCGTTGGCCGCTATTTGCGACCGCCCTGGAAGTTTTCCGAGGAGAAATTGCATGGCTGCTTGCATTTCTGCGCTTTGCGTCCGTAGGTGAAGTGGTAAAAACAGTGTGGGTGGTTAGGAGGTGGTTGTCTGGGTCGAGAGCGTGAGCGAGAACGGCTGTTCTGTCTGTTCCGGTTGTGTGAGCGTGATCGTCCTCCATTGGCTACCTGGTCCGCTAGCTTCGCTACTTGCCTTGTCAGCTCGCATACCTGCCGAGTCAGGTCATCGTAATGTGACGATGATGCTGCAGAACTAGCTGTGGCTCTGGAGGTGCTTGCCACCTGTGGAGTTGAAGGGGCTATCTCGTGCACCTTATCTGCTAAATCAGCCAGTTTATCTAAGGGTAAGTCTACCTGCGAAGCGATCACCGTCTGAATATTGGAAGGTAGGCGGCTTGACCAGATGGTGATCAGAAACTGCTCGGGCACAGATGGACCTGCAAGGCCCTGAAGATGGCGGAGGAACTGCGAGGGCTTCCTTTCACCAAGCTCTTCATGCATGAGAAGCTGTTTGACGCGCTTCTCCTGGGAAGCAGACAGACGTTTTATTAATTCCGTTTTTAATTTTAAATATTTATCCGTGGGAGGTGGGTTTGTGATGATGTCCTTCACCTCAGCAGCATACTGATGATCCAGTTGAGCAACCAGGTAGCAAAATTTTGTTTCATCAGTTGTTATTTTAGACAAGAAAAATTGGCTCTCAACCTGAGCAAACCACAAAGATGGCTCTTCAGGCCAAAATGGCGGTACTCTGACTCCAACTCTAAGTACCTCAGGACTAGAAATCGGCAAGGCATCCTGGAAGGATTCTGGGTTCGCAGGATCCATATTCAAATATTAAAAAATAAATCGCTCACCTTCTTCACTTGTACCACACCCCAATTTAGACCACACGTAATCCGTTTATTATTTGGTATGTTGTTGAAGGGCAATCCAAAAATGCACTATTATCCAGTATGGCACGGGTTCTTCTTCTTCTCATAAATGCCGTACCACAAAAAAAATCACTGACCTATCAGAAGGTTGATGTGGGCTGAGTCGTGAATAGTTAGTTATCAATTACACCACAAAAGAAAGAAAACTATAGGCCGATTAAATGAAGTATAGTATTTAATTTGGAATAGGTATAGCAAAATTACAACACACAGAAATTAATAAATTACGGAGCGAAAACATTAATCGAGCGCGTAAGGTAGTCGCCAATAATATAGTGACGTCGGTATCCGCGGCCTGCCGCGCCCGCTAGCGGGCCCGGCTCGAACAAGAAACCAGTCGTCTTGGGGGCTGGTCCAAGCGCAAAGTAAGTGGCGATGTAATCTTAGTATAGGCGCTGGTCCAAGTCATCCGCATATTACGCCACAGATCCAACGCTGTGGATATAGACACATCAGCAGTCATGCTGCTCGTCTATCAACCAATAATAATAATAATAATAAATGCTTACCATTCTTCAGGCAGGAATCCAAGCCTGACTTTCCCGGGCTCTGCCGCTCGCACTGGTCTCGGGAAGTTAACTTCATCGCGGACTCCGGACACATCGGAGGCCGAGCCGCGCGCTACCAGCGCTGTGGCGGATTGTCGGGCGAGAACTGCAAAATATACCAATACTTTGTTACAATAGATCCTCATCATGGGGTTTGTGCAACATAACTGTGTATATAATCATGCTGCTGATGAGAATGGCGTTTGTTTTACAACCAGCTGCCTGCTTGACATCAACTCTCTCAGAAATGTTTGTTGGTGACAATTAGTTATTTCTAGGTATTGGAACTTATCGCTGACACCATCCAGTGCCCAATTATAATCTTATTCTATAGGACAGAACCTGCACAGCAATATTTCATTAGAGTAGACTGATAGACTTACACATAACTAATATATTTTAATTTAATGCACAGGGTGACAGGTAAAATATAATGTATTATGTCATTGATTCTTCCTGGTTTCCTGTAGCTCTCATAGTGAACCAGTTCTTCTTATTCTGGATGAGTGATTGCTACCAAGTCTTGATGTGTGACAACAGTTGATAAGTAAAAGGTGGTTTAAAAATTCTGAGATCCCTGATAGTAGAATTTTAATTAGCTTCGCACTTGCCTACATTAGAAGGAAGGAGCTCTTTCTATATCTTATGTTACAACCTAGCAGTTTGAAGATTGGTGGTAGCTATCACAAGCAATTAACTAAAAAAGGTTCAGATTCCTATTTACTAGTTTTAGTAGCAAAGTTTAATAAGTCATTTCTATGCTTAAATTTTTAATAAAACAGCTGACTATCCTAGTTATCAAATCAGGCTCCGCCTTATCAGCTGTAATTTTAAGGTTAACTTTTAGTTATATATTTTTATGAATGTATTAATTTCGTGTTAGCGTCGTGTATTGATCGTATACATACGTCATTGCCAATTTTATGTCGGTGTCGTCTTAGTTAAAAAAACAAATGCAATCAGACACGGAAACACCCGTCAACTTGGTGATTACATAAACCTCAGTAACCCTCAGGGTTACGATTAAAACTGCACTTTTAACACAAGTCCTCGATACACATCTATTTATTCCGGAATAAAATACGTACCTGAACGCAAAGCTACGCGTGATAGCATTTTGAAAAGCACAATTTTCAAATTAAATTATCAAATTCGACGGCCCCCGAGAAAATTAATCACTTTGCGTTAGAGTTGTACAGTCTCACATTCTCACAAATGAATTCTCGATCGATTCTCACTCGGTCGAGTCTTCATTCTCGTTCATTACTCGATCCATTGTGTAATATTGTAAAATTGTTATCGATAGTTCGCATCACTATCACTGCCCAACTTTTCTTTTTCATTTTTGTTTTCTTTTTTTTGTTTCTGCTATAAAAATCATATATATTTTCATAATATTCTTTTAAATCAGGAGTGCAAAATTCATTAACATGATTGTTTCTTTAATTATTCTAAGTACTATAATTATATCGGAACCCTCTTGGGTTTATTATTGTTGGTAATCTTCTTATTGATCCTAAACTGCACAGTTCATTTCATTCGTGGTTCATTCTTTTCATGTCCACTTACTTATGTGGCTTTACATTACATTTCACTTTATGTCGATTTCTTTCTTTCTAAAAACAGCAAACTAGCAGCCTTAGCAAATTAGCATGGCTAATATTAATTCAATATTGACGAAACGAGATCAAGATCAAATGAAGCCAAATAAAAAAACCCGGTAACGGTGACAAGGACCAAAGATATTAGGTTCGTCTTTTTTTTGCTTAGTACCGAATGTATAGCGCTCTCCTTGTTGTCCATGAATGACGTCATCTATTACGGTTCTACTTTTTTTTTTTTTTTTTTTGTTCGCCCTATTTACGGTTCTACTCGTAGATATTCAAAGCTAGGTACTCTGTGATGCTCTTTCTCTTTGTTTATCTTGTTAATCTTGTTCAAAGAGTATATAATTTACTAATCTTGTTATTCACATTTTTATCACAACTATTTATCAGAGTTTTGGCGGGAACGCGAAAAAGTTCACATCGTTGCATTGTATTATTTTTCAATACTTATGCTTTTTCCAGTGTTAATGTTTAAAATTGGTGGTGTTTTACGCATTAAGTGCTGAATTACGAGCATGAGTGTGGGCAAGTGATATAATGTAGTGAAACGTGGTTTTTCGTGTTGCTTCCAAAATTTCATAGAAGCCTCTAGTAAAGTTGCCACCACTTTACTAGGGCATGCCTTAGACTGGATTATGACTTAGACTAGACTATGACTATTCTGACTGTGACTATGACTTGACTTTAAGTGAAAATTTCCATAATACGATGAAAAATTACAAAACTTGACACTGGCTAAATACACTATGAGTGGAGCCAAAACATAAGAAAAAAAAAAAAAAAACTATTTATCAAAAAAATAAAAATAAATTGTGATTTTGACGTGATGTGAAGCGAGCGATTAAACTAGCGATTTTCTATGGTTAATGGGAGAACTCCGTCTTTTCCACAATGGGAATATTCACATCCTGCTGTAAGCCCTCGGCTACAGACTTGCCTACTCCCGACATTGTAAGCGAAGTATCTCTATTTACTTTGTGATTGTAATAAGTAAAGTAGGAAACAAAAGTTTGTATAATTTCTTTTGTTCTGTACCTATGTCTATGATTTGAACCGTTTTTTATGGAAACCACCAACCTCAAAATATTTTTGTGGTTGGTGAATGTGATTACCCTGTAACTAGTGTGCAAGCTGTCCCATGTATTTTGTATAGGGGTTGCTAGTATGATCAGATATTTATATACTTGCTTTAATTTAATTGTTATCCATAAGTCATTTAAATCTAAGAATGAATAACAGTGAAGTCAAATAAATTTTTCTACTCTGAAGTTTCCGAGGACTGCAGTACCTCAGCAGTTATTGAGATTCACAACGCTGCAGTGCCTGAAAATCTATAAGTATAGTCACTAGTCACCTCTTTTTAATGGAATCTCTTATCTTAATTTGCTGATGACTGAGTCATGTTATATGAGGATGGGCCTTGCAAAAACGGTTAGCACCAGGCTTGCTATTACTCACTGAATGAAATAAACCAACAATTGAAAATTAAATGAACAACTTTATTAATCGTAAAATTAACAAAACTTCAGGAGACCAGACGTCGGCAGCAGGTGGAGGCAGCAGAACGCCGGGCGACGGAGCAGGCCTCCCGAGGCATCCGTAACCCAGACAGAGTGAAGCAGATGCAACAACGGAGTGAAGAAATGGAGAAGCGTGAGCAGGAGCTGAGCAAGGCTGGGGGTGCTAATTTGAAGGTATCAATCATTTGTTGACATTTTATTTTCGATTGTTGTATGTATAGTATAGTATGCAACGTAATTTCGGCTAGTGTGTCATAGGTACTTCATATACATTGCAAGCTTATTCAGTAGAAAGTTCCGTGCTGTACCTTGGGCAGGTGTGTTGCTACATGTACAGGTCTAAACAATGAATATTATATTTCTGTCCACAGTGGACTGCCGACTGAGATCAGGCCCAGGCTTTGGCCAGTACCAGCCAGCAGCCCGATCCACCACCAAAGGAATCCCCTGGCAAACGATATAAATATAAAAACTAAGTGATATAATGCTCTATCATGTTCATCAAACACTTATAATAATGTGATATACAGGAATGAAATATAGGACATTCTACTAAGCAGGCAAAAGTGGTAAAAAAACTTTTCTACAAAGTGTATATTTAGACCCAAAATCCCAAGACCCAAAGAGGCCTTAGCCCCAAAGGGGGCTTATTCTGCACATTAGAACAAAATTACTCTTGTTTAATCAAATGTTTTAAGGTTATAAAGTTTTAAGGTTATTCAACCAAAATCAGCTGTTTTTAGAGTGTTAAGGTCATTGGCCTTTAGGGTTAACTTGTTCTTGTTTCTGATACACTGTAGATTCTGGTGTTTATTGCTTTAGCTAAGTTATAATTAACTTATAAATGTGCGCTTATGCAATGTGCAATTGATTTGATTGTGGTTCTTCAAAAATTCTTATCTAAAATTTCAGAAAATATTTGAAATAAATGCAATGCAAACATCAACTTTAAGGCCTTTTTCAGACACATACAGGTTCCGTGTGAATGGCGTGCCATTATTTTGGAAATCATGTAGATATTAAAGCGCTGAGTGGCCTGTTCTGGAATTCTGTGGATTTGCATTGTTATAGACCAATACCGGCCTCGGGCGCTCTTTTCATGTTTCTATTCCTACATACATTATTCAATTATTACGGCACTGTTTACCCATACAACAAGTACTATGTGTGTGTAAAAGTGCCTTGAATTTTACAATCTTTTTACTAGTAATGTTAAAAGAGTAATTTTAGAGTATCAGTCAGCACTTTTCTTGTGTATATTATTTTGTATATCTTGCCTTTTAAAACTTGTATAAGTTGTATATATTTTAGTTAAGTGTCTATATTAATTTATAAACTGCATGATATTAGCCAGTAATGCTAAAAGACCATAATGAATTTTTTTTTCGCTCCCATTGTATAACAAAGGGGAGTAAAAAAACAATAAAATGGATGTCAAATTTAGACGGTTGCTTTATTGCTTATGCTTCAATTATTTCCGAATTTAGACAAAAAGCTTGATAGTTTTTTACTGCATTGTTGTGGCAAAACTAACGAGTTGAGTGTAAAAGTTAACTTTATGTGCTTTTGTGTTACATAAGCAACATAATAGCATAATAACAAAGACTTCTATATATACATACCTCTTTGCATAATAATGATATTTTTCATAGAGAATGTGTGTTCTTCATATGAAATGTATCCTCTATTTATGATATTAGTTTGTAAAAGTATATAAATAGACTATTTTTCCTTAATATTTAATGATAGTCTTACTGAATAGTGTGTTCCATCTACCTTTATCCAGTATCAGTACCCAATCCAGATGGCCTAGCATGCGCACTGCGAGAAGACTTGTCGTCGCTGTCAGAGTGAGACACACTTAGGCGCTACCACGGCGCTACTATAGTCTTGTCACGGTCTCTCACGAGACAGTGTCGAGAATAGTAGAATTTTGTCGCGGTGCGCATGCTAATTGCTAGCCGGGCAGGAGTGGTGTGGCGACCTTAGAGTAGTGCTTGCACACTACTGCTTGGCGGCAGAATAACTGGCAAAGCGGTGGTACCTACCTAGGCGAACTTTGCAGAAAAGTCCTGCCACCTAGTAAAAACTTCTATGTCTACTACTATGTAGATAGATGATGCAAAGATCAACATTTTATTACAACATTTAAAGTTAAGTACCTACCTAATTATTCTAGACTGTTTTAAAGTTATAGAAAGCATAATGACTATTTTTATAAAACTTCTATGTGTCTTGTATAAAGTATATTTGTATATTAGGTATGTAGGTAAGTATAAGATATCAAAATTACCTAAATGTTACCACTATTCTACGAAGTAGCCACATACAGGCCTAATAGGTATGTACTACTTATGTCATACCACACTCTATTTTGGGCCACAATTTGTTCTAAGCATTGGCCTAAATGGTACTAAGATATTTAACATTAGGTACTGTGCTTTAACAAAGTACTAAATAATTATCTACTACATAATAATATGATGTAGCTACCTAAGTAAATAGGGCGAAATTGTGGTAGTACCTACCTACAAGTAAATATATAATATTATTTATAGTTAAGTATTATTGAATAAAAGTGGCTTACTCGTATTTATCTTTGTATATTTTTATCCTTCATCGTAATCCTTAACTCCTTACCATATTGCACACAGATTCTTACATTAGAGTTTTATTTTACAGTATCTTTACCTATGCTTGAGGAATAGCATGTAGAAGCATGGTAGTAGTAGGTTATGCCTAAGCAAGTATGAAGGATAAAACGGGGAAAGACAATTTTCTCTATCGTCCGTGCTATGCGGGCAGAGATACTTTTTAGTTAGGTAGGCAAGTTGGGTGGGTAATTAGCACAGACCTGTGGTACTTAGAGTATATTATGAGTATTAATGGGCCCGCAGAAAGTTAATTACTGTTCTCCGTTTAAAAAAATATTTTATGTAGCTGTAACGAAACATGAACGAAACGCTTTTGTCAAAAGTCTGTCAAAATTTGACAATCACCTGATTTTGACATTCAACTGTCAAAACTCCGCGTTAGTGTTGTGTTGTGTGATTATTATTTTCCAGTTTATCAAGTTTTTAAAGGATAAATAGTTATGACTGAAGGCAAAGACGGTGATAGGAAGGTAATAATGGTTTTATCTATATTGCGAGAGTATTCAATATGGAGTTATCTACTTATCTACAGCGTAGTGGTGCTGTTTGTATTTATTTATCTCTCTTGACCTTGTTGCCTTTAGAGGTCGTTACGGGTCCTGTAACATCGCCGATATTATAATAATTATTCTCTTATTGAGGTCTAGTGACCATTCAACGAGTTTAATTCTAAGGGAAAGCAGAAAATGCATCCATCTGCAATGACAGACTGGGTACCCATCTACCTTGAAGTAATGTACTGAAATATTTGTAGAATAGTTGTAAATCTCTATTAATACGTATTAGTTCGCCTGGCCTACAGCCAAAAATACGCCTATAGTTATGCCACATATTCTTCAAATATAGGTAGCCAAATATACCAACTTATTTTATTCAGAAACTAAGTTTCACAACCTATAAAAGAAGTTTCAAATGTACACCTATAAAGTACCAACAGAACTGCTTAAAATATCTACTTACCTATTTATTTTAATTTAAGCTATTAACAAAAAAATTAAGCTTCATTGCAGCACCTATCATTGTATGTATACAATTTCAGTAAATCATAAGTTACACAGTCCAAACATACTGAGTAAGGTACTTATCAAGTTTATAGATTTTGTATTGGTACCTACAACTAGCTTGTTACATCAGTATTATTATTAAAAAAAATATAGTTGATACTTAAATTATTTTAATCACATGATGCCTATTTAGGTATCTACTGTTAGGTGTCTATGGTTTTAAATAGGTACTTAATTCTATTATATTTCTTTCAAATAGGGCACAACCACATGCCTAAAAAAGACTGTCTTAATTTTCTTAATGATTGTGTCAGATCATAATCAATTAGAAAATAAAATATGATCAATAAAAAGCTGTCTAAAAAAAAAGCGAATTTTATTTAATTCCAAACAAATTAAGTTATAATAATATATATCCATATACTTACTGATATTGTATGCAATGGTATCTTTGCTACCTTCACCACCTATACTGCACTAATTAACTATGTATGATACTAAATTAAACACTTACAGGCGGATAACAACCGGCTCAAGCCAGCGGTAAGCTTTTATTTATATATTTATATGTGTATAGTATAGATGTATGTGTAGAATAGATAACATTGGCTATGCATACTGCTTGATGCATGTTTATCATAATATATGTAATGTCATTAAACAATTTTTAAATTTATACCTGCTCAATATGTTCAAATGGTAATTTTTGGATATGTGTAATTTGTTATAAATTATTACATTTTAGAATGTCTTATCATCATCATCATCATCATTAACAGCCTGAAGACGTCCACTGCTGAACATAGGCCTCCCCCAGAGCACGCCACCTTGAGCGGCTGCTCGCCTCCTGCATCCATCGGCTCCCCGCTCAATGCGGAATGTCTTATACATTGTGTTAAACTCCATAGTGTAACCATTGATCATAATATTGTGGTAATTAATTTATGGTAGAAGATGCTAAAACCTACTTTTATGTTGGTTCTTTAATTCGGTCTATAAAATAAATGATAGCATGTTAGTTGTATCTTTTTAAATCATCATCATCATCATCATCATCATCATCATCATCATCCTCTTCGCCTTTTCCCATTTGTTATTGGGGTCGGCTCCCAATCTAACCTGTAGCGGCGAACTACCAGAATTACACGAGCAACTGTCATCTGACCTCGCAACCCATAAGGGACCAGTAACAGGGATGGTTAGATCAGGCGTCTGACTACCCGTAACGATTGCCATAGATGTTCTTATGACAACCGGGACTGACGGCTTAACGTGCTGTCCGAGGCACGGAGCGATGGCATCGAAAACTGCAATGCATATAACTTACTAGATAAGTCATTGGTCGATTGGTAGAGAGTCGTACCCGGTGCCGTAGATGGCGAAGCGCACATGCTACCGCTCGGCCACCATCGCTCTTGTATTAGTGTTAGCAATCTGGTTTCCATTTATCCTACTAACTCTAATTATACTAGATGATGGTGGCTACTAGAGGCAGACATAAGGAAAAAATAAATAATGCATACCTAAATAATGATAAATAACGCCCCACGATCACATACATCCTGATATCATATCATAGATCCTGGACTAGGATTCCCTGTGTCTAGGGACCCAGAATCTACGAGGACCATGGTCCCACAACACCCAGACACAGAAGAAGAACAATTTTTTTCATGTGCAGTAAATACTTGTACTGTCGTGGGAATTGAACCCTAGAAAATTATTGGAACACTGGGCTTGTACAGGATGGTTTTTTGGGTGGTGATGGCCAAGTCCAACCACGAGAGATAGAGAAAAATCCTGATAGCTTATTCGAGTTATTCCCTTTGTCTCTCCATCGCCACGCCATCCTTTGTCCGCCACGCCATGATGCGAACGGGAATTTCATCTTGGACTGCGATTAAATACGAGAAAACGGTGACGATTAATAACTCTTTGTCCCCCACTAAATTATTTATACTTTGATAGCCGTAACAGTTATCAACTTATCACCGTAACACATTGATGGCGGATCTTGATTGTGATACATCTATCTAATTATCCTTTTTTTCACTTGTAATGCTAGCTGTCTGCGTTTTTACATATTATTACGTCAGCCAGAGTAAAAAAGCTGACTCGTCACTTGTGACACACCTCTAAAACTGTAGCTAGTAATTTCGTCATTGCAGTGTCAAACCTACGAAGTCACGCCGATATAGGGATTATTCCGATATATCGAAGTACATAGTTTATCATTTCTGATAGTAACAATAGATATAGTGCTAATTATGACTAGCTGACCCGCCCCGGCTCGCACGGGTTAATTAAAAAAAAGAAAAAGAAAAAGAAAAAGATATTTATTTGTTCTGTTTTAGGTAACAACTTGTGAGTCACTAGCTCTCACGGTAGGATACCCTGAGTCTGTGGGAGCTAGTTCTCTTCGAGGTTCATCTATTATAATATTAAACTAGACTAGATATAATTATATATAAAATTTGTACAGCTAAATATTTATAATTTACATATATACCTATATGGGTAATAGAATCTAAGACCAAATTTGTGGAAAAGTTGTGTGAGGTGGGGTGTGGGGTGTGGGGGTGTGTGTGTGTGTGTGGGGGTGGGTGTGTGGGTGTGGGTGTGGGTGTGTGTGTGTGTGTGTGTGTGTAGATGGCGTGGGAGGAGTAGGGAAGAGGAAGGGTGTGATTGGTGTAGGGTGGTGTTTAGGGAAGGGTGAGAAGGTGTGTGTGGGTAAGTGTATGACAGTGTAGTTTAGACCTGTATTTTGAGTAAATTTTCCGTGCTTCTGTAGTCAAGCGTCAGAAGGTATTCCTTTATTTTGTTCCTACATATCCATTTAGTGTCTTTAACTAGATTTAGGGTACTGTTAAGTTGATTATATAAGTAGCATCCAGAGAAGTTGTAGCACCTCTGTCCTGTCCTTGTTTTTGTTGTATGTGACTTCCACATATACCTACGGCTAGATTTACTGGAGTTAACTTTAGCTGATAGGAGTGAAGTTTTATGAAAACGTAGAATACATCCCATTACAAAGTTTTGCCGTACTGTAAGTTCTTTGGTGTCTTTGTAAAGTTGTTGAGTCGGGTATCTGAAGGGTTTTTTGTATGCGACTTTTAGTACTGCACGCTGCGCACGTTCTGCCTTTATTAAATGTGTACCCAAGGCATTCCCCCATGAAGTTATGCAGTAGTTAATAATAGATGCGCAAAGTGTTGTGTACACCATTTTTACTGTTTTCGAATCTGCTACTGCCCTTAGTTTTTTAAAAATGTAAATTAATTTTCTTAGTCGACTGCTTAAATTTTCTATTTGTTTTATCCAAGATAATAGTTCGTCTATGTATATACCTAAATATTTAATATTTTTAACTTGCTCAAGCTTTGGGCATGCACAGCATTGCTGTGAAGCGCACATATGAAGCTTAATTGAAAGTGGATGAGAAGGTGCAGAGCGACTTGAAATGTGAAATGCGATAATCTTTGTTTTGGCAGCGTTGAGAGTCAATAAGTTCAGCTGTAACCAGCTTACTATTTTACGTAAACCATTATTCGTCACCATGGATACGTTTTCCCAGTTTTGAGCATGAAAGATGACAGCAGTGTCGTCTGCAAAAGCGAACAGTTTCGCTTGAGTGAGATTAAGCTGACAGAGATCATTCAGATACGCCAAAAACAGCGATGGGCCAAGAACGCTACCTTGTGGGACTCCAAAGAGCACTTCTTGGTAATCACTAAAGTGCTCACCCACTTTTACACGCTGTCTTCGGTTCGTGAGGTATGATCGGAACCACTCAAGCGCTGTACCACGGATACCCAAGTCTTCTAGCTTCCTTAGAAGTATGGGTCGCGAAACGGTGTCGAACGCTTTTGCCAGGTCAAGGAAGACGCCAATGCATCTCTGGCCCTTGTCTAACATGTCGGACACAAAGTCTACCAATGATGTAACGGCGTCTTCCGTTGACCTGTTTGAACGGAATCCAAATTGGTTTGGGGAGATAATATTTTCTTTCTCTAAGAAGCTCATCAAACGTTTATTGACGACTCTTTCCAAAATCTTGGAGACACTGGTCAACAAGGATATTGGTCGATAGTTAGTGGGCTGCTCTGTATCACCAGATTTATGAATTGGACATACGTTAGCGTCCTTTAATGCGTTAGGGAAACTGCCTGTTTCCAGACTTAGGTTACACAAGAACGCTATAGGGGCAGCTAAGATGTCTTTGCAGGCTTTTAGTAACTGGTTGGAAATATTATCACTACCTGGGGCTGAGTTGGGCTTTAGCGATGAGATGATTCCAGCAACTTGTACAGGATCAGTTGGGGCTAGGAATAAAGAATTGGCAGGTGTAGTCTGGAGGGATGTAGTATTCGCTAATTCCTGTTCAGTCTGACCTAGTAGATTAAGTATATTCCTGGCTAACGTTTCACCCACCGTTGCGAAATAACTATTCGCAGAGTTTACAGCATCTGCAGGGGTATTGGCAGCATTGAGTAGATCAGTATTTTTAGGTTTGGTGGGTTTAATGTTGCACACGTCTTTAATACAGTTCCATAGCTTTTTACTATTATTAATATTTGTTTTGATTTGGTTAGAGTCATATTCATTCTTTAGGTTTTGTAGAATATTATTGCAGTAGTTTCGGTATTTCTTATATTTTTCTTCTAGTTTCTTATCTTTTGGTTTCTTTTTATGTTTGTATTGTAATTTATCTCTTTTTTTAATGCAATTAATCAACCCAGGTGTAATCCAGTCCTTTCTTATATATTTAGAATTTCTTATTAGTCTTGTAGTTGTGTTCATTTCGACTGCCTGGGTAACAATACGTACAAAATCAGTTACTGCAGAATTAGGGTCCCTAAGAGCATAAAAGGTAGACCAGTTTTCGTTTTCCAATTGACTAATTATACGTGGGTAGTCCATTCTGGTAACCCGTCTACCTTCCAAACAAGGACTGTTTGGTTCTCTGGCTATCGCGACAATTATTGCATCATGGTCTGTTACATTATTGGTGCACACTACAGTAGCTGGCTGACATGAACTTTTGAAGAAAACATGATCCAAGCAGTTCAATCCTCGGGTGGGAATTTGGTGACCTGGGAAGAAGCCTTGACATGCGAGTAGTTCAAGGTAACGGTCTGCGCGAGGATCCGTTGAAGTATGCTTTATATCAAGATTCATGTCCCCAACCATAAAACAGGTCTGCCCCTTCATTTCGTCTAGTACCATTTCTAGCGTAGAGAGAAAATTATCTATACTATAGAAAGATGGTGACCTGTAAATAGCTAATATAGAGTAGTGATTTCCAATTTGAACCAGAAGACCAGATGCTTCGAGTAGCGCAGGTTCCGTTATACTTATGCGAATCCCAATTCTAGACAATACTACTATACCATCGTTTTGGTTTTGATATCGTGTACTATATGAGCAGTTATAGCCGTCCAACAAAACTCCGGCAAAAGATGAATCCAACCAGCACTCGGTGAGGATTATTAGGTCAGGTAGAAGTTTAAGACGCCTAAGAAAAACAACAAATTCATCAAAATTTCTCCGAATACTTCTAATGTTTTGCGTGATCAACAAAAACTGCTGTTCATTATGAACTAACCCTAAGTATGATTCACACATCTCTGGAATATAGGTATGTATACTGGTAACCAGTTCGGTGTTATCTATATCGTCTATTAAAAACTGACTATCCATAATTAAAAGTAAAATGTGAATTAATGATGCGAGCGTTGAAACAATAATTAAGGTACATCAATGCAGTATGCCAAAATCTGATGGACCATTTAGGTAACAGAGTGGGATAGTTAAAATTATGTAAAATTACATATTTCTTGATAGCAAAGGGATCATTTAGTTTTCGTGGGTACCCGTGCGAAACGGACGTGCGCGAGAGTCCGTTACTGACATTTCCTGTATTATAACTATGTATATTTTCTGTAAAGTGTCCCTGATAGATCAATATTATACTGTATGATTGGTGTTTTGCAAATCTTCGTGGTATAAAGCTCATTTTTAGTGTAAATTGTGGAATAAGGGTACTGAATGCGCATGAGTGAGTATGAAAAAGAGTTAGTGTTTGTTTATTACAGTAATACAATCCTTCGTGCACTCCGTGAATGCTATAGGTAGAAATAATTAAAATTACCTGAGGCTGGTAAGTTATCCTTAACATAATCATTATTTTAATACTATTAGCACTGATTAAATAAATATCCGATACATAAAACACAGATGATAACACCAACAATAAGCATTTCTCAATTAAAAGTAAATTGTACGCAATTGTTATTATTAGTAATAAGATAATAATAATAATATAATTAAGTAGTACACCAAGAAAATTAGTATTTAAATATATGCGTACAATATTTTTATGCCAAACACTTTGTACAAACTTGTTAAAGCCATTGGACTTCATTATTATTGATATTCGATGTTTTATCAAGAACACAATATTTAGTTGATGTTTTAAATTGTTAGGATTATTTTGTTTGTTTGTAGGTGATATGGATGTTGAGAAACAGTTTACATGTGGATTTAGGCTATTAAGATTACAGGGTAGTACAGGTAGGGATAGGGACATAATATCGATAATATTATATATAAAAAAGAAGATGTTATTTTCAGACGTTACTGAGGTCAGTCACGGAGTAGTTCTCATGGCTTCTAACTGAGATTCATTTTTAATCACGATATGCGGTGTTCCTTCACGCTTACGTAGATAGATTATACCATTAGATGTCCAACAAAATGCATAGTTTTGTGTCCTAGCTAGGTCCCGTGCTAGGTAGTACAATCTTCGAGATTTTGGTGTAAGATGCTCTGACATAAATAGCAAGGTAGGTGATACGTCTAGTCCAAGATGTCTTGTGTTTAATTTCCCACTGTCCCTATTAATGTTGTGTTTTTTGGCACTATTAAGAACAGTTCCTTTCAGCAATCTGTTAGCTGCCCCGACATATTATTTAGCGATTTTTCGATATCTGAAATCGTAGATGTGTGGCTTTTGACTTCAAATAGCTGTTTTTCTAACGCTCTCATACGTTCGTTTTGAGTGCTTGTAAACGTGCTCGTAAATGAAGAGAACATTGTGGACAACATGTCTTTCATCTCATTTTTGAAGACATCAAAATCGTCGCAGTCATCGTCGGAGCGTATCCGTTTTCTAGCTGGAACCTTTTTCTGCCCTTGACCTACATTTTTTTCTTCGTTAGAAGTCGCAGGTTTAACACTTTTACTAGTTTGTGCCGGAGATGGAGGTATTTTAGGCATTTTTACAGAGAGCGAAACGTCGCGTAGGCCTAAATACAGACAAGGCGGCGGACGGGATAGCGCTCGGTGCGTGTGACTTCAATTCGTATTTGTCAATGTGTGCCGGTCGCCGATAGTGCACTCACGCACACACGTGCTAAGGAGGCGTGGCAGGTTGCTTACGTAGGTCGTTGAACTTCCAATAACAGCTGATCAAGTCAATGACTCGGCGCACAGCTGGCTAGTTATTTGTCAACAATATATGTAGCACTTACAGGTTTTGGTAGTTGAACAGCCTAGTACCAGGCAGTCAGACACTGAAGAGGTGTATCTTCTACTTGTTAGCTCCACACAGCTTATGACGTCCTATTTTTTGAACACCACTTAGTGGTTAATTTGTCAAAATTATCACATTAAATCAATTTAATATACAGACGTCTATCACGTTTGCTGTCCGAGGGGGAAGAGGATTAATTAGTTTTACGCCTTATCCCAGTCCAAAGGAAAAAAGAAAGAAGAGGGGAAAGATAAGGGAAAAGGATGAATGATCAATGTTGATCTCGGTAGGTATTGAAGAAGACTTCTTCTCGTGTAGAGAAGTGGTCAGCCTCGGTGTCAGAATTTTTAGGCCGCCCAAAGACTTCTGACTTGGCCTAACAAATTTTAAGACAACACTGATGAACAGAGGGGACCGACGCAACGGCTTAAAGCGCCCTCTGAAGCACGGTAGTGCTCAGTTGTAAATAGCACTTTTTGTAGCGGTCACCCATCAAAGTAGTGACCGCGGCGAATGTTGCTTATCTCGGTAGTATAAGTTGTCCTATAGGTATTATAAGTATGCAAAGTTTTAACTTAGTCAACGTGATTATAAACTCTGCCTTCAACCTTCAACCGAAAATGGATTAGCCGTGAAAGCCACAAAAAAAACAGACAGCGTTTCACTTTTAGGGATTTTAAGGGAAGGGATAGGACCATGATAATTTATAATCAATTTTTTCCTTTACAAAGTAGATTCTGTAGATCACGCTAAGCAGGCGATACTTTTTTTTATTTTTTTTTATCCACGATAGGCTAACATTTGACCACGGTCTCACCTGATGGTAAGTGACGACGTGGTCGACGATGGAGCATGCTTGCCTAGAAGATACCGGTTCACTCTAACCTTAAAAACTCCCACATTATATTTGTCAGGACACAATGACGCTGGCAAGGTGTTCCATTCCTTTGCTGTCCGAATTATATAATAAACGAGGAATCAAAACGGTTTGTACGTATTCTAGGAATTTCTAACATATACGCTGCTATATAAAAATACTAGCTGATCCGCCCCGGCTTCCCATGGGTTGATTAGTTTATGCCTTATCTCATTCTAAAGGAAGAGAGAAGGAAGAGGGGAAAAATAAGAGAAAAACAGAATGGGTGAAAAGGCGAATTTCACCTTCATCCAGTCATCCTTTTCTATTATCTTTTCCCCCCTCCTGTCTCTCTTTCCCATAGTACACTGGTACTAGAATAGTATTATATTATCTGTGGTACAGGATAGGAGTGGCTTTGGACCTAATACTAAATGTTGAATGTCTAATCTCTGAACTACAAAACCGACGACCTTGAAATATTTACGGGACAATATTTAAAGTACCCCCTATCTAACAAAAAAAGAATGACATCGGACCACGCGTTAATAAATTACAACTAATTACGTATTTTTACCTTCATCCCCTCTCCCGAGGGAACTGTACTGCATTTCGGGATTTAAAGTATCCTAAAGCCTACCTCGTAATATGAACTTAAATCATGCCAAGTTTCATTTAATCCATTCTGTAGTTTCGGCGTGATGCTCAGCCAAGATACAGACAGACAGACATAAATGAAAAAAATTATAGTTTTGGCTTCAGCATAGATAATTGGGCCCACCAAAAAAAAATTCAAAATATGTTCAATGTACAGAATTGGACCTGTCTCGTCTTCTTGGACTCACGTCACACAAAAAAAAACAATAAAAGGCTGTCACCAACACTGTTGTGTAAAGGTTATTTTTTAATTTTTAACTAGTTGCGCCCCGAGGTCTCACCCGTGGATGAAAAGTACCCTATGTGTTAGACTAGCGTATAAGCAATCTACATTCAAAATTTCATCGAAATCGGCTTAATAGTTACAGAAATATAAGGTAACAAACATTCACTCACACACATGCTTGCACAAACTTTCACATTTATGATATTGTAGTAGGAAGGATTAGGATTAGGATTCTGTTTTGCTCACATCTTTGAAATAAACAAAAGTTTTTCATCATCTCGAGCAACAATAGGTTCAAAGACCATCATTGTATTACATTCATGACGATAGCTTATCACAAGTTAATATTTATATTATTGTTGCCTTCCTCGCTCCTCATTAGTTAGTTGTACGTTTTGCTAAACGTTGAGTGCTCGTTGCGTCTCCCGCCATAACTTACGTTACCGATGAGAGTCCAGTGACGGTTAAAGACTCCGTAGTACATATTTTAGTTATATCTCTTTGGTGACAGTTGACTTTTTTTGTGATTTGAACAAAGCCATGGATTTATTGAACAAGGTATCGTCATGGTATTGTACCTATTATTTTTTTTATTTTATAATAATAACTAGTTGCAGGTTACACGATAAAAATACCTAAATAACACGATATCCTATGTGTTAATACAGCGTATAAGCTATCTGCATTCCAAATTTCATCAAAATCGGTTGAGTAGTTACCGAGATAGAGGGTAACAAACACGGTGGCAATGGAATGGACAGGCCACATCGCTCGTAGAACTGACAACCGATGGGGAAGAAAGGTTCTCGAGTGGCGACCACGAACCGGAAGACGCAGCGTACCTGGTCGGAACCGCAGGGAGTCTATGGATGCAGGAGGCAAGCACCCGCTCAAAGTGGCGCTCTATATGGGAGGCCTATGTTCAGCAGTGGACGTCGTTGAGGTTCGTGGTCGCCACTCTAGAACCTTTCTTCTCCATTGGTTGTCATTATAATTATTAGGTATTTATTTTTAATTTATGTATGGGTAATTATGTTATTATTAGAAATCGTGGAATTTATTATTTGTTATGATGTACAGAGGTAGCTATTTTCATCGAACCTCGATGCACCGAACCCTTTATTTTATACAAAGTAATCTTTAGCTTTACTGTAATTTTTCTAGAATACTCTTCAGTCATCGGGTCAAGACTTGTTACTGATAAACTGATATAGTCAGGCTGCTGTCGCTATGCAGTCTGCATTGGCAAGACAGTATGTTTTTACTTGGGTTCGTTGCTGCACTTTCATAAATACACATAGGTACAGACACTCGTATAGTTTTAGTTTTTAAATTTTTCATTACTGTAATTTATACTGTAACAGGATCAATTCTGTAAATTAAAGATATTTTGAAAAATGTTGTTGGAGGGCTCTCTATAATCGATACTAAAGCCTAAACTATATTTTTTTTGCATTTTTGTGTCTGTCTGTCTGTCTGTATCTTGGCTGAGCATCACCCCGAAACTACTGAATGGACTCAAATGAAACTTGGCATGATTTGTGAGTTCATATTACGAGGTAGGCTATAGGAAACTTTTAATCCGGAAATTCAGCACGGTTCCCGCGGGAGAAGGGATGAAAGTAAAAATATGTACTTATTTGCAATTCATTAACGCGTAGTCCGATTTCATTCATTCTTTTTTTATTGATAAGGGAGTGTTTTAAATATTGTCCCGTAAATATTTCAAGGTCTTTGGTTTTGTGGTTCAGTAATTACAGACATTTAACCTTTAGTATTAGGTCGAAAGCCACTCCTATCCTGTACTATAGGAAAGAGAAAAGGAAGGGGGGAAAAGATAAGATGATAAAAGATAAAAGGATGAATGGATGAAGGTGAAAGGAGGCAGGTGCGCCAGGTCCTTTCACCGTTAAAGGCGTAAAACTAATTAACCCGTGCGAAGCCGGGGCGGCTCGGCTAGTTATTAATATATCAGGCTGAAGATGATGTTGATGAGGATGGTTAATATGTATATGCAAGGATAGGACCCCCCATTCTCTTCCAGCGAGTGCTGTGAGAGCTGGCTAAGGGTAATATCCAGGGAATGGGCAGCAGCATCAGTATTCTTCTCGGTACATTTAAAATCTTCTGATCATGGCAAACCCTATGGAGAAGCATCCAAAGATGCGTTTTATGGGGGAGGCCTATGTTTAGCAGTGGACGTCTTCCGGCTGATGGTGTGATGAGTGACATAACATGTAAAAACACACGTGTTTTATAAATACTATCTGTAATAGATTCGTTCCTATAAATAACTAAAGCCAATTTGGACGTTTTGCTTAGGTATAGTTGCATATATCGTCGCTCGTATGACTAAAGGTCCTATCTCACTTTTTGGCTGTTTTGAGTTAGGACCGCTATGTTAGTCTACGCAAAATTCTCTATCTATCTGACTAATCGTTGTACCTCTTAACATTTTGGATCACAAGATAATTAATTATTAAGTAATTAATTAATTATTTTTTATTACAATAATATTCAATTACCTATTGCAACCTCAAAATGAGGCTAATTAAGTAGTTTTTTATTGATAGGTACTTGGTAAAGTTATGGTGTTGTGTTGAATTAAATACAGTATTGTAGCATTAAACTTACTAAAACTAACTAAAAAGAAAAAACACACTAATAAAGCATTAACAACATAAATTTTGTATATTTATTTCCATACTTAGTCTAAAAAAAGTCGTAACTAAAAAAACAGACAGCTTATTTTAAATAAAACAAAGTTTTCACTAAGTGACCTATCTGTTTTGATTAATCAAAACCGGTATTTAGAATGCAAACAGGTTAAAAGTTTTAACGTGTAATTAAAGTACTTGAAATTATCTACAAAAGCATATAAAAATAAATATGCTGGACTTGCGAGGAACGAAACTATCTGAAAGTTAGAAATGTCAAAACCTTAAAACGCGTTTTCTGAACAATGGACAAAAATGAGATAGGACCTTTAGTTATACGAGCGACGATATGCTGCTACATTGAGCCTCTATAAACACCTTTAGTTATTATTATTATTATAGGCCCGTACGTTAGCGCGCAGCTATGACCCGCCCCGGCTTCGCACGGGTTTATTAGGTTTTTAGTTTTACGCCTTATCCCATGCAGTCCAAAAGAAGAGAGAAGGAAGAGGGAAAAAGATAAGGGAAAAGGATGAATGGATGATGGTGAAAGGAGGCAGGTGCGGCCCGCACCTGCCTCCTTTCAGCTTTTCCCTTATCCTTTGCCCCTCTCCCTTCTCTCTTTCCCATTGTACAGGTTAGGAGTGGCTTTGGATCTAATACTGAAGGTGGATTCCTGTAATTTCTGAACGACAAAACCGACGACCTTGAAATATTTACGGGGCAATATTTAAAGTTCTAACAAAAAAAGAATGAATGAAATCGGACTACACGTTAATGAATTACAACTAAGTACATATTTTAACGTTCATCCCCTCTCCCGAGGGAACCGTCCCCGATTCAAAGTATCCTATAGCCTACCTCGTAATATGAACTCAAATCATGCCAAGTTTCATTTGAATCCATTCAGTAGTTTTCGCGTGATGCTCAGCCAAGATACAGAAGGCAGACAGACAAAAATGAAAAAAATATGGTTTAGCCTCAGCGTTGATAATAGAAAAAAAATTTGCAAATATCTTCAATGTACAGAATTGGACCTGTTACAGTTTTATTATAAGTATAGATTATTATATTTTACGAATACCAGTGGCCAAGGATATAACCGTTCTCAAAAGGATACAGCTTAGTCACTATTACAGGACAGAAGCAGTGGTTGTATTGCTTTTGGCTACTGGCTGGCATCATTAGATGACTTTGCTTTTTTAATCAACGACGCGCGACGCGACGACATCAGTATGTACAAATAAGTGTTGTCATCCGATAGCACAAAAATAAACTCAACTTGTTAACTTAATAATACTTAAATCATTTACTGACTGAAACGAATCTATTTTATCTAAACTTATTTTGTTGTTATTTTTGTGTTCTTCTTATAGTTTATTGAAGCGTCTTTAATAAGTAACTATATGGAGTTTTGGCGGGAACGTGAAAAAGTTCACGTCGTTGCATTGTATTATTTCACAAAACTTATGCTTTTTCTAGTGTTAATGTTTAAAATTAGTGGCATTTTACGCATTAAGTGCTGAATTATGAGTATAAGTGTGGGCAAGTGATATAATGTAGTGAAACGTGGTTTTTCGTGTTGCTTCCAAAATTCCATAGAAGCCTCTAGTAAAGTTGCCACTACTTTACTAGGGCATGACTTAGACTGGATTATGACTACCTGACTTAGACTGGACTATGACTACCCTGACTGACTGTGACTAAGACTTGACTTTACATGAAATATTTCATAATACGACGAAAAACTACAATACTTGACACTGGCTAAATACACTATGTGTGGAGCCAAACTATAAGAAAAAAAAAAGTAACTATATTTTACAAGATGTTCACAAGTAATTTTACATATTAGGTGGGTAGAGGTACCTATAATATGTATTGTCTATATTACGTAACATTGTTGTGTCAGTATTGTCAGGATATTTCTTAAATTGTTATTGTACGTTCGAAATGGAATAAACTGTTGGAACTACATACTTAGCATAAGCACCATAAGATCATCTCCTACCTACACTACACAGTTTAAAAGGAAAAACGGGCTGTGATTCTCCATACAAATATATTCAAACGTATTCCCCTATTTCCTTCCTGGATTATGCCTCTAGACTATTTTATTTCTTCGTAAAATCTAGGTCTACTGTCTGTAGGCATGTCCATGTCCCTTGATTTTTTTCAAAATCTAATTACAAAAAGATATATGACCCCCCAAAAATTCCCCGTTATTACCGATACCGCCCCGTGGTCAAAGAAAAATTTGATCACGGTGCTTTTTTTACCCACGTATTTTTTTACAGAAAAATAAAACTGAAAAGTTTTAATATTAACAAAAAGAAAACCTAGTCATACTCATTCTATAAACTTTTATGCAAAAATTAATAGAATTGGTTTTTCGGAGGAGGAAACAGGAGAATACGAAACATAGATTTCGTTAAGATTTTTGTAGCTGTCCCTATCACACACTCTACGGGGGATACGTGGCGCTGTGCGACGGCAATAGTTTCTTCAAATACATCGAATATATACATTATGTAGGTTCCTAAAATCTACGATTTGTATCTACTTAGATTCTATACTGTGTATATGATGTCTCCTTTTTCGAAACTTAAAAACATTTTTAAAACTTTCAAATGTTTTTTAAATCAAAATAATGCATCAGAATTTGAAAAACATTGTTAGTGTTCGTTTTTTACTACTGATTTTAATTGATTTATTGGATTTAATGCTATTATTAATGCTTCATTGGTTTACCTAATAAAATTAATTTCTATGCCTACAAACATATTCTGACTCTGATTCTACGTATGCGTATGTATTTATGCTCGTATGTAAAATAACTGCGCAATTCATTGATGCCAATTCAACCTTGTCACTATTCTAGGCATATCATACTGTTTAAATAGAACGCTGGACAACGCTAGGGTTGCCTTAGAACAAAAATACTAGCTTGAAGTATGTATTTTTATTTTGTAGATGCATAACTCATAGAAAATACATTTTATATGGCATATCTTCATTAATACTTGTTTCTACATTCTAATATTAGTTGTGTCTAGTGTATACAGTATTATTATTATTACACAGTACTATTCATGTAAAATGTATAAATGTATTATTAATATTCATGGTAAAGATAGGTAATATATATTTATAAGTCTTAGTTTATTAACGTGTAAAAATATAATACTTTGTGTATTTAAGCTGCGTTGTACTGCCACATAAATTTTCCATGTTACACCCAGGTTAACTGGAAGATAATGCTCTCTAGCATTAAGTTCGCCTATGTACCTACATTTGTTGTTTGTGCAATAAAGCATTTTCTATCTATCTATCTATCTATCTATTCATCATCATCTTCATCATATCCCACAAACGCGTGATACGAAGCATTGGGCTACCTAGTTCTCTTTTAAACGACTAACCATTACGGGTTGGGGCCATAGGAAAATGCGCTGATCTGATTGGTCAACTATAGACACCCAGCAAATAATTATCACATTCGGAAACGGTTTGGTTTAGCAGAAATGGTCATTATGCACCCCTCTGCCTGGTTCTTCCTGTGCTACGTACGATTTATCATCATCATCATCAACAGCCTGTAGACGTCCACTGCTGAACATAGGCCTCCCCCAGAGAGCGCCACTTAAAGCGGCTGCTCGCCTCCTGCATCCATCGGCTCCCCGCGACTACTACACAACCGTACTATTAGTATAGTATTATTATGATATTAGGCAAAAATACTAACCCCCGGTTTCTGTTACGTTTGTTAAAGTTAAAACTCATGTCAACTTCAAATACTGGACGCTCATTGGTTGCCTGTTGATCATCGGTTGTCTTCAGCCAATGAGCGTATAGTATTTTTAAGTTGACATGAACTTTAACTAACGTACGAGAAACCGGGGGAAAATGTTTTTTGCTGTTATATTACATTAGGTAGGTATCGAATACTTAGTAGAATTGTAATTACGCAGTGAAAATATCTTACCAAAAATACTCGGAACTTTGCATATATTATGTATATTTTTGTCTTCGACAACCCTATTTTCAATCGATAGTAATTTTCTTAATTGATGTCCATTTTCACGGTTTGTTTGAGATACGGTTAAGTAGGTCAATTGGTTGACCACAAACACGTAAAATTCGTAGAAATAGGTAATTTTAATTGTTGAAAACAAATATACTGGGTGGCGCAAAAGTAAAGACCCTATTTGGTTCAGCTATAACATTTTTTCTAAATTAGAAAACTAGATTTAGGTTTTTTTAAATGTATATTTGTGCCATTAAATTTCGTACCATTAGGATTTAAAGATGATGTCTTTTAAATGGTGACCTCCAGAGTTGATACACATTTGAGCCCTATTTATGACATTTTGCAAGATGATTTTCCTTCAAAATTGGTTATGAGTGACGAAGCGCATTTCCATCTCTCAGGGCATGTCAATAAGCAGAATACTCGGTTCTGGGGCACTGATAATCCGCGCATTATTCAAGAAACACCTCTACACCCACTAAAAGTTACTGTATGGTGTGGCATCTGTGTTGACAGAGTGATCGGACCCTATTTTTTCGAAGACGCTGGAGGCAATGCGATAACTGTCACTGGAGAACGCTACAGAACCATGTTACGTGAGTTTTTGATACCCAGTTTGGACGAATTGGGGCTGGAGCACATCTGGTTTCAACAAGACGGCGCTACGGCACACACAGCGCGCGACACTATGGACTTAGTGAGGGACGCTTTTCCAAGCCGAGTTATCTCTCGTTTTGGCGATTTGCCTTGGCCTGCAAGATCACCCGATCTGACCAGTCCAGACTTCTTTCTTTGGGGTTTTTTGAAATCTCGGGTGTATGTGAACAAGCCACAGACTCTCGCAGCTCTAAAAGAAAACATTCGTCAAGAAATAACGAACATATCGCAGGAAGTGTTACGGCAAGTTATGCAAAATGTCATAAATAGGGCTCAAATGTGTATCAACTCTGGAGGTCACCATTTAAAAGACATCATCTTTAAATCCTAATTGTACGAAATTTAATGGCACAAATATACATTTAAAAAAACCTAAATCTAGTTTTCTAATTTAGAAAAAATGTTATAGCTGAACCAAATAGGGTCTTTACTTTTGCGCCACCCAGTATTATGTAATAGCATGTAAAACCCACATAAAAGAGAAAAATGCTAGATGCGCGGTTATTAATGAATAGTTTATAATATTCATTTATATTGGCTTATTAACGCTATATATATACACGGTGACATTTAATGGGTTCTTTTCCTTAAATTTATGTACTCAGCCCATGCTATAGAATAATCGTACAAGGTGCAATTAAAAAATAAAATAAAAAATTAATGCCTTTTTACATAACTGGATATCAGCCGAAATGTCTATTTAACGCTACACACAGCACGGGCACCGGCTGCTGAGCGCTTTGTAAATGTTTCGTAGGTAGGTAATAAAACAAAAACACCTGCGCTACCCGTCCCGCTCTCACACAGACAAAAAACAACGCGAGTGCGGCTTATCTCTTATCTTTGCTAAAAAAGACTCCCAATTTTCCCTTCATACTTTATCGGGCTTAGGACCGTCAGAATTACTTACCTACTAAGAAAATCAGCGTTAGGAACTTGTGGATCCCTGATGCCATGTGCTCGTAAAGTGTCGAAGTGCTGTGGCTGTGCGTACATCCACCTAGCCTCTGCTAAGTTGTAGCTTGACAGCGTATAAAAACGCACCATGTCCAACCACCCAACATTTGAATAACTGTAATGTCAATCCATTGTCCAAAATCGCGATGCGCGCGCGTAAACGGGACACAAGTTTTGCCCCTGGAAGTTTTTGACCGACTGACCTATTTTCTGGTAGACTGGTACTTGTTTTCGGAAGCGGCCCGCGCGCATATCCGCTGCACAAAAGAAAGGGGCGGGGTATCTTTTTGTGCTATTGGTCACCGCGGGCGGCGCCGGCGCGGCGGTCGCTGTTTGAACCAGTATTCGGTCGGGCGTTTTATTACGTTGTACTATTATCTATTCCGTGCCTTTGTTCAATGTCGCAGGGCTTTTCTTTAGAATTTGAATTCGCAGTAATTTGATAATACCTAGATTTAAGTTTTAAATCCATAGTTTTAGTTATATAGGAGCGTTCTATAGCATGGACTGAGTATGTACATTTAAGGAATAGAACCAATTAAATGTCACCGTGTATATATAACACTCAATAAAATAATAAATAACCGTATATTTCCTGTAAAAATAAGTACAATTATATTATTATTGCGGGAAAAGAAAAATATCTTTTCTATTTTCTATCAAACATCGTCGAGCCTTTTATTGGAAATCACAACATAATATATAATATTTATAATAGCTACAATAGCTCTAATCTTATTTTTTTAACTACGTCGTTTTATAATAATAATTATCACCATAGTGATTAGTTGGTATAATCTATGATTATAATACTGTACGCAGGCAAATAAATATATAAATATAATATATAATACATTAATTATGTACTGTTATATTATTCAATCTACAACAGTAAGTTATCAGGCTAAATAGTGAAGGCCGTAGTCAAGGTTTAAAGGTCAGAACCGTGTCCAAAATAATTAATAAAGTAAAGTTTTAATTAAAACTACATTAAAAACTATAATATTATTCTACAATTACGAATAGATATAGTAATGGTATCTTTTTAATCTCTGTGACAGGTTGCGGTTGCTCTCAGGCTTTTCAAACTAATTAATTACTATTTGAGACTTAGGCGGGCCCTACACGTTCAATTTTATGGATAAATCTTTGTGATTGATGAATGTTATTGATCGTTTAGGGTTAGTATTCCGCAATGTTTTTCGGTACTGTATGGAGAAAACATTGACGGGAATGTCAATATTTTCTCCATGTCAATGTGTCATCAATTTAATTGACCAATAAAATAGATCGTGTAGGCCCACCTTAGTAATTTTTATTATTAAGTATAGAAATATTATTTTATATTAAAATTCTAAATTTACTCATAAAATTAAAATAATGCCTGTGCAGCTGTGCTTGTGTCTATTAATTTGTTTGTACAACGTCTACACTCGGCTATTATCACTCAATCAATACTCATGTTTATCATTCATGATTCATATCAGTTATTCAATGTGAGTAGAATGAAATACGTAATAATTATTATTTAACTTGAATTACACAACAAAATGCTTAGTTTTCGACACAATAAAATTCGGCTCACTATGATAAAGCCAAACGAAAAACTTAAAATCAGCGTCAGTCGACAATCGCCGCCCGGTAGGACAACACGACATTGCCGTTTTTAATAAAGATATAGTTGTTGAGGATTTTTATTGTGATTCGATAATTTTGGTGGTAATTTATTTGCAATGACTGTTGGGAGTGAAGTAATGCGGTCTTGGGTACGTAGAAATGGCTTTTTACTTGTGTAATAACAATGATTAGTAGGTATTTTATTAACTTTACAATACATGCTAAACGGCGCCATGGAAAATTGATAAAATCATACTGAATTGTGAATATTTTATTATTGATTATTGTAGGAAACGGGTTTAGTTTATGGTGTACCTCCATGCGATTATCTGTTGATATATTTTGAGTTATTCAAATGATAATTATAATAAATATTATGATTGTAAAAGTTTACCTTTTAATAATACACGTACCTAAAGAATTGTGAAAAGACAACACCCAGAGGTTATGACTTAATAGTAATGCAGGGACAAAAAGATTTTTCCATGTGATTGAACTACTTTATACAACTCCATTTTACTTTTATAGATAACTTTATTGAGTTTATTATACATACTTATCAGTATGTAGTCATTAAAGCGATGATAAAGAAACATTGCGACTTCAATGTAATATTGTAATTTTGTTACAACGTATAGATATGCAACTGTATGTATATAATAAAGTATACATATTTTACGTACATAAAGTATCCATGTACATTCTTGAAATACAAGGATACGGCTATATATAACAAGGGTTTAATGTGGGCCACCTATGTTCAGCAGTGGACGTTTTTTGGCTTACCTACCTACTACAAAAGAAAAATGCAATCACCAGACTCTAACCGTAATTATTATAGTACACAGTAAATAGTTGTTAATTGTTTATCAAAGTTGTTTTATAGCAAAATCATAACCGTATCTTGTATTTCGTATGCAAATGAAATATTAACGTTACAATCTTCCAGCTAAAATCTACATCTACCCGCACACTGTACGTTCTACGTTCAAAACGTTCGTCTAGGTAGGTACCACCGCTTTGCCAGTTATTCTGCCGCCACGCAGTAGTGTGCAAGCACTACTGTGTTCTGGTTTGAAGGGCATTGTAGCTAGTGAAAATACTGAGCAAATGAGACTTTATGACCTCAGTCTCGTGATCTTATTAATACTGTGTCGTCTCAGGATGACGTGCGCAGTGCAGTGTCACGCGAAACTTTATTATTTTATTAAAATTCCGAGTGACACTGCAACTGTTATGGGCGGCCGTGTCGCTTAACATCTGGTGAACGACTAGCTCGTCACGTCATACAAAAAGAACATGTGTTATTTTTATTCTCATAAAAAAACACATGTTCTTTTTATATAACATAATCACAGAGTAATCATGTTGTGATATTGAAAGTTCTTACATAGTCCTCGTTATCGAATAGTTTTGAATTGGAAAGGACCTACTTACAATGTTGCTTATACAAGAAAGAAGGCATTCTAGTGGGGATACTAGGGAAAGGTGGGTCAACCTAACGACCTAGGGGATGTAACTCTGACTGCAATGCAACAGGAGAAATGTCATTTATAATTTGGACATTTTAGTAGGAAGGTAGTAAGTAACTATGCCCATAAACTGAGTCTGAGTAATAAAACTGAAATACCAGTTTCTTTCGGCTACCACTAGTTACGTGATCGCCTATTAGCTGGTCAAGCCGTGGGGATCCGATGGATGTAAGAAGCGAGCAGCTGCTCAAAGTGTCGCTCTATGAGGTTTATGTACAGCAGTGGACGTCTTCAGACTGATGATGAAGAAGGAAGAAAGCAATTGCTAAACGATTACTATAATTGAAACGAAATTATGATTGATAATCTACCCTCATTTTGTTTACTTAGATGTTTTGGGACTAAAATTTTGGTTAAAAATGTATGTCAATAGTTTCGTGTGGTTTCGATTATTTTTCCTAAACGTAATTAGGTAGGTATAGGTATGATTGTTATGCAATGTTTATATTATACACTGTAGGTACAACAAATTATTACAGAATGAAAGAGAATGAACTTGACAACACGGGGTTTATCCTAGTGTGGGGTTCGGGGATCTGCCACTCTACTCACAATGTTAAAATATAGAAAGTACTTATATTATTATAACAAATAAGTTTATATGATTAAGAAGTTTATTGTGTGAGATTCCATTCCATTTTGTGCAAGGAAATAAAACTTCATTTCATAATTGCAGTTAATAATCAATCAATGTTATAATCGTTAAGCATACAGTCATACCGAATAACTGGTTATAATTTGTTTACAATTCACGGTCATGGTTGATTCGTAGATTTCGTGGGTTGAACGTTGGCATAGTGACTGTAATGCAATCTGTGGTACCGTGCGAAATCGTGACAAGGCAGGTTTTACACTAGCTCATTGTTGTGGTGATGACATGACGGTGTATGTATAATATTTACTTATTTTAATTTCAACCGACTTCATAGTGGAGGTTCTCAAAAAGGTTGTATTTTTTTCATATGTTTGTGGCCTTATATTAATAAACTGATTTCAATGATTCTTTTTTTATTTGGAAGGATATAAAAAAAATTTAAAAGAAAAGAAAAAAAAAAGAAAACTAAACTAAACTCATTTTTTTAAATCAAACTTTATATATATTTTTTAAATAAATTATAATACCATTTACTTCATTAAAAATATAAAAATTTATACCTTCAGATTAAACAGTAGAAATAATAATTGAATCATAGAAATTTTTATCAAAATTCATTAGTTCCGTTTTTAAATCAAAATAACTCGAAAAAGTATGTATTGTAATATCATCCAATCATCATGTTCTCAGTAGGCCGTGTGGTCCCGGTTTGCGGATAGATAGGACCACCCCATCTCTTCCCGTGGGTGCCGTAAGAGCCGGCTAAGGCAACATCCAGGGAATGGGCAGCAGCATTCTCCTCGGTACCATAAAATCTTTTGCGATCACCAAGGCGTCTGCCAAGCGTGGTGATTATGGCAAATTCCCCTAACGATAAGAGTCTAAAATGGCATTTTATTGGGGAGGCCTATGTTCAGCAGTGGACGTCTTCCGGCTGATATAAATATGTATGTTTCAGTGTGAAATTAAGGCGAATGCAGTCCGCTTAACTCTTTGATTAAAAAGGATATTTTAGATGATTGGCAAATGATAGAAAATTCTTTATTGCACAAAAAACAATAGTGGGTACATATACTGCAGATCAGAATTCAGGGTTACTACCAACTCAGGCCAGTCATTATGTAGTGCTCAAAATCGAATCTGTAATGTACAATACAGGCAAATGTTCGACATGTCAGGCAATACTGTAATGCTCAAAATGGAATCTGAAACGTTACATTACAGGCGAATGCTCCAAGTGTGTAAGTGTGCAAGCATTTATAAATAAATAAATAAATAAATAAATAAGTGAGGGAACCCCACAGCATTATCTCCCAGTTAACCCCCATAGTGCGTTGTAGCTAAATAGCAGACATGCGTACCTACCTATAGCTAGACACGTTTGAGTGTGATCAGACTTGCATATCAGCATGATTGTCAAAATCTTTTTATATGATTATATAATGATAGATAAAATGTATCTCGGTTGTGTAATTTGTAGACCGTCTTATTTATTTTGTATAAACAGTGAGACCCTTATAATGGCTTGTTTGCTTATTTTTGCGTTTGAAACCAGTTAAAGAACGAGTTTTTCTAACGTTATTTGTATAACTAATTTTAGTCTAACTAAAGCCCCTGTGTTTTCGCACTATGAATAAACAAAGTACACGCGTCTGCAGAAACTAGAAATGATAATTATTTTGCTTATGTAGTTAGTTAGTATTTTAATTTATTTTAAGTAAGTTAATTTATGGAAAGTTTTCCGCAGCTAATGTCATTCCCATACATTTGGAGTCATCGTTTGGCGTTAACGCTAAAGGAAAGGGATCTTTGCTAGACCCCCTGTCCCAGCAGAGGGAACGTATTGGGGTGGTGACGATGATGACCTGAAGTCAGCGATAAAAAAATTACTGAAAATAAAACTTAATTTTCCTGTTAGTTAGATATCTCTGCCTTTTCCCATTTGTTATTGGGGTCGTCTCCCAAACAAACCTGTAGCGGCGAGCTACCAGAATTACACGAGTGACTGCCATCTGACCTTGCATAAGTAACAGGGATGGTTAGACCAGGCGTCAGATACTATCAGGGGGCGTATCGTGAGCTCTTAGCGCGATTCAAAACTGAGCCTATATTGGATCGCTTTGTTTTTTTTGTATGAGGATTTTGACAAGCGATCCAGTATAGGGTCTGTTTTGAATCGCGCTAACAGCTCACAGTACGCCCCCAGGCGTCGACCACCCGTAACAATTGCCATAGATGTTCTTATGACAACCGGGACCGACGGCTTAATTTGCTCTCCGAGGCACGGAGCGATGGCATCGAAAGCTGTACATAACTTACTAGATAAGTCATTGGTGCAGGGCCGGGGATCGAACCCGGTGTCGTCAGATTGCGAACCGCATATATTACCGCTCGGCCACCATCGCTCTCTAGTTAGATATCTTTAACTTAATTATTCTGCTGCAACTTACAATTTACAAGTTTAATTTTGCTTAGAATTTTATGTCATTGACCCGACAGTTCCACCTTTGTTTAGTCTAATGGGTTTATTATCAAGCCGAACCGTCCAATTTGGCACCCACAGGGCCTTAATTATCATATAATGCAACGCGCGACGTAGGTAACTATTCATAAATACATAACTACCTAATTATCTAATAGTAATAGTAGGCACGTGGTACCTCTTCAGGGGACAATTCTCATCATCAGTCGGAAGACGTCCACTGCTGAACATAGGGCTTCCAATAAAACGCCACTTTGGACACTTAGGTTTGCCATAATCACCACGCTTGGCAGGCGTCTTGGTGATTGCAGAAAGATTTAATGTACCGAGGAGAAAACAGCTGCCCATTCCCTGGATATTCCCGCCTTTTACACGCCAGCGGTATGATAGGGGGTGGTATTCTAATACCGGGACCACACGGTATAGCCATCCAGGGGCAACTCGTTTATTCCTAATCTGCCACCTTTTGCCTCGCGTACCACCGCACAGATATACTAGGGGTAGATGGCAACAATCATGGTCATTTGCCACCACTGGGCCAATAGCTATAAGTACTACCATCTGCTACCGCGTGGGGGACGTTCTTGGTGGCAGACGGCATATAACAATGATTCTTGTTTTCGTGATTACTTTTGAAAAGTTGGTAAGAAGTGTCCAAAACTAAGCCGCAGTGACACGATTAGTCTCCTCGGGCCGAGTGGCCTCGAGTAAGCTTTGTAGGAGTGTACTAGGATACCGGTTCACGTTATCATAGTTCCCTCGGATCGTTTTCTTCATACTTTTCATTGAACCTCACACTCAACGTCTATTTTTTTTGGACGTTGTAATGAATTTTCACTACCTACTCGTTTACGCGAGCTACTTTGCTCGGATACAATCGTCCGAGTGCGCTCGGATTATCGGTGTCAACGATACGAGTTGCGTCCGAGTAGCTATCCGAGTCCACTTGGTCCGAGGAGACTGATCGTGTCACTGCGGCTTTATGGCCTACATTGCACTTTGTCTCTCTCAGAGAATGCCGAGTGGGAACGAATTGGACTGCGACGACGATAGCAAACATCCGGAATTAAATCTGCATAAAATTATTCAATGTTTCTTTTCCTTTCAGATCCGAAGCCACCAGCGGACGCCCTCAGGGTCCCGGGACTTCAAGGAGGCAACCAAGAGAGATGCCCTCGCCAGGCTCGAAGTGGAGCTGGAGCGCCTGCAGACCACAGCGCCTGACAACCGGAAACCTTTGCTGGAGAAGGAGTATAGGGGGTTCAAAAACCTGTTCAGCAGGTTCCTGGCTGAGCGTGAGTTTTTTTACTAAGCGTTTGTTAACAGAAAAGAGAATGATTTTAGGAGGCAGAGGGTGGGGGGAGGGTGGAGAACACGCCCCTTGAAGGGATACTTGTGGACCCCCTCCCCCCCCTCCTCCTCGGAGTTATGATTATTTATCATCGATTTAGAACTGTTTTTAGGGTTCCGTACCCAAAGGGTAAAACGGACCCTATTACCAAGGCTCCACTGTCTGTCTGTCTGTCTGTCCGTCTGTCTGTCTGTCCGTCTGTCACCAGGCTGTATCTCATGAACCGTGATAGTTAGACAGTTGAAATTTTCACAGATGGTGAATTTCTATTGCCGATATAATAACAAATACTAAAAAACAGAGTAAAATATATATTTAAGGGGGCTCCCATACAACAAACGTGATTTTTTTTGCGCCTTTTTATAGATAATGGTACGGAACCCTTCGTGTGTGAGTCCGACTCGCACTTGGCCGGTTATTCTAGTACTTACGTAATGTATTTCTGTTAAAAAAAAAAACGAAGCCTTAGTCTTCTAACCATCACGGCCAAGTCAGACTTAAAACCTCAACTACCAACGTCCCCATCAATGGGCAAATGGCAAATTAAACTCCCCCCGGGTGGGGACGTTAAAGGAGCCGTTGGGAATATACCTGCTGTGTCAGCAGTGGATGTCTTCCGGCTACTGACGATGATCACTTACAGTTCTTGAGATAGATAGATATTATTGTTCATGTTTCTCTCGAAGTTCTCTGCCCAGGATTAACATAGTACTTTGCAAGAGCATCGGTTTTGTTGTGTTTGGATGCGAGGTGTGACCTAATGCTATATTAGGTACAGTGGGTGCTCTTATCGCTTAAAGTGATCTGTTCCAGGCAACCTTGATACGAAGAGGAAATTAGGAATTCATCTGGGAGTATGGTGTACCTACAGCTAAACAAGCTTTTGTTTGTTTTTTATAGAGGGTCCATCAGTAACATGGGAGAAGATCGAGAAGCTCCCAGAGGGAGCGGTCATAGACTACACAACCCTGCCCACCCCGACCACAGACAATATCCACCACATGCTGGACAAACTGGTGGTTGTCAAGCTCAACGGTGGGCTGGGGACCTCCATGGGGTGTAAGGGTCCAAAGTCTGTGATACAAGTGAGGAATGAACTTACGTTTTTGGATCTCACCGTGCAGCAGATTGAGGTGAGTTTTGTATGGCAATTCTTGTTTCATTTCTTGCCATCTTTCGCTGCCAACTGCACAACCTTTTACTGTCGACCACAGACAGCGACCCACCTCGACCCAAGGATGCGTTCCAGGCTTCTCTGTCTATGGTTTCAGGGCTTTTCGTTCCCAAATTGTTAGAATATTGGAATCGGCGGTCCACGACGGAATTGCACAACTTAATTCCCCCATCCCGTTTTTACCATCGTACAACTAGACGCACGGAAACACGGCATCCGTATATGATAGCAATTCCTAGAATATGTACAAAACGTTTTGATTTCTCGTTTATAATTCGGACAGCAAAGGAATGGAACACCTTACCAGCGTCATTGTTTCTTAACAAATATAATCTGAGAGGTTTTAAGGTTAGAGTGAACCGGTATCTTCTAGGCAAGCATGCTCCATCGTCGACCGCGTCGTCATTTACCATCAGGTGAGACCGTGGTCAAATGTTAGCTATCGTTGATGAAAAAACAGACAAGATCTTCAAAAGTAACAAACACTACATGGCTATTGTGAGGCTCGATGAAGATTTCAGCAGGAAGCCATTAGGAAATAAAAATGAACGCCTTTGTTTCGTATTATTTTTTTATCGCAGCCATTGACATAAATTAGTCTTCACACGTCAATCATCATTTAGCCTCACTTTGTTTTTTTAACAATAACTTCAGAAATTGAATATACAAATCTCCTCTTCTGCTCTTTAGGGGTAAACTCGAAACTGTTTTCGAATTTCGGTACCTTTCTTCCAAATAACATTTATTGGATTTAAAAACTTAAATAACATGTAGTTATATACTAAACTAGACCTAAAAACTAAACTATACCTAAAAACTTTAAAACTAAAATATAAAACTTAAAATAAACCGTTGGTGGAGAGAAAAGCGCCCAGAATGCTGGCAGCATTACCACCTTGAATGGCAATGCTTATCTTTTGTGCAAAATATAAGCCAGCATTCTGGTCACCTGATGCCTCCATCAAACGTTTCGCCAAGTCAAGTAATGAAGTGTTGTCAATTCCTTTCAGCATTTAAATAAGACTTACAAATGTAACGTCCCTCTGGTCCTGATGAACTCCTTCAACACCGATGAAGACACGCAGAAGGTGATCCGCAAGTACAAGGGTCTGAAGCTGGACATCCACACCTTCAACCAGTCCTGCCATCCGAGGATCAACCGGGAGTCGCTTCTTCCGGTGGCTAAGACTGCCGATACGCATGCTGATATCGAGGCGTAAGTTTGGGCTTTAGTTCGTGGTATCGGATAAGAGATGGTGCTACTTGCATCTTGGTTTTAAATGTTTTTAGATTACAAAGTATGCTTTGACATTAATTAGTATTGGAAAAAGTTCTTCGCAGAACGACAGGTTAGATTTTAGTCGGTATTGGATATAAGATGTCGCCACATACATTTTAATTTTACGATAATTGAAGGAAGATGGTCTTCGCTTCCCAGCGTTTGACCACGTTACATCTAATGATATGACCGAATTTGGGCAAACACTGTGGAGCTGGATTGGCAATTGGCTCTCAAGAGACTACTTGAACAGCGATAAGTGCTTGGCGACAGATTTTCAACTTGATGGCTAGACAGGCGAACACTAGAAAATGCCACGTCATCGGCATGGGCCGACACTGCGAACGTATGGACGTATGGACACCTAACTCCATTATTTGTACTTTTAATTATTCTATGACTCATTAAGTCGTCGGTTCCTGGAATTTAATTCTATTGTAGATGTTCAAGGATTCTATTGTGCTATCGACCCATATTGGCCTTGCGCCGCTCAACCGTCGTTATTGTCTATGAATAATTTTGCAAATCGTACCTGTACGGTGTGGTCCCAGTTTGCGAATAAGATCACCCCATCTCTTCCCGTGGGTGCCGTAAAAGCCGGCTAAGAGAATATCCAGGGAATGGGCAGCAGCATTCTCCTCGGTACATTAAAATCTCCTGCGATAAGCGTGGTGATTATGGCTAATTCCCCCCCATAATAAGCGTCTAAAGAGGCGTTTTATAGGGGAAGCCTATGTTCAGCAGTGGGCGTCATCCGACTGATAATGTATGTATGTGTATTTTCCATATATCGTCGTCGTAATGTAAAGCCCCGTCCATTCCAGCTGGTATCCGCCCGGTCACGGCGACTTCTACGAGTCGTTCCACAACTCTGGTCTTCTACAGAAGTTCATAAAGGAAGGCCGCACGTACTGCTTCATCAGCAACATTGACAACCTGGGCGCTACCGTTGATCTGAACATCATGAGCCTGCTCCTCAACCCTGACCCTCAGGTATGGACCAATAACACGATGGTGAAGGAAATGAGATGAATGCTGTGTTAATTTTGTTTTCTGATTTTATAATTTTTTTTAACTGGCCTGATAGCTTAGTTGGTAGTAACCCTGCCTTCTGATCTGTTGATTGTGGGGTCGATTCCCACTCGGGACAAATATTTGTGTGATGAACATCGATGCTTGTTCTGTGTCTTGGTGTTAAATTGTATTCTATGTATGTATTTACAAACAAAAAGTATCTAAGTATTCTACCAGTTATCTGGTTCCCATAGTACAAGCTATGCTTAGTTTGGGGCTAGATGGCGCTGTGTGAAATGTCTACACATATTTATTTCACATATTTTAATTTTACTGCACCGCTATCATTTTTTCCTTGCTCATCCAGGTTGACTGGTAGATAATGCTTCATAGCATTAAGTCCTGTTGTACATTATTTTGTGCTAAAGTATAAATAAATAAATCATCATCATCATCAACAGCCTGAAGACGTCCACTGCTGAACATACGCCTCCCCCAGAGAGCGCCACTTTGAGCGGCTGCTTGCCTCCTGCCTGCCCACTGCCACTTCATCTTGCTGATTCTAAGAGCTACATCGGTGACTTTAGTTCTCCTGCGGATCTCCTCGCTCCGGAGCTTATCTCGCAGGGAAACACCGAGCACAGCTCTCTCGATAGCTCGTTGCGTTAGGGTCTATTCAGACAGAGCAGCAAAATGCTCGAGATGGAATATTAACATTATTTCATTTAGACAAAGCTGAAAATAGTGCTGCTCTGTCGGAATTGACCTTTACTTTGAGCTTACTTGATTTACACGGGTCGATTATCGCCGTGCGGCTAATTGCTTCACATATCGCCTCACCAACCCCCCTAGCCCGTTCCACAGATGACTAAAAACGATCTGTACGTAGAATCGAGGTAGTGGAACAACGTGCGTGAAATACTCCTTCATGCGGCGGACGATCGCCTGCAAGTCCTGCAGCTGATCGTTAACGCGGTCGATTTTAGTCACCCGCCGCATGCACCGGTCGCCGCGCGGCCAAAATCAGATGCTATCCAGTTTTAGGGCGTTCGCGGCCGCCCATTACAGAAAGAAAAAGAAAGAAAGAAAATCTGTTTATTTGTAAACAACAATTACTAAAAAAAAGATACATAACATTTTAACAGGAATAAACAAAAGATAAACGTTGTCACAAATAACAGATACAAAATACAAATTGAAGTGTCACTCGGAAATCTAAATTAAAGCTTCGCGTGACACTGCGCACTGCGCACGTCATCCTGAGACATCACACAGTCTAAAAAAGATTTCTAGACTGTGAGATCAGTTCCTAAGTCTCATTTGCCTAGTAACTTCACTAGCTACAATGCCCTTCAAGCTGGAACACAGCAGTGCTTGCACACTACTGCTTGGCGGCAAAATAACTGGCAAAGCGGTGGTACCTACCTAGACGAACTTTACAGAAAAGTCCTGCCACCTAGTACCTAGTTAGTTTAAAAACAAATCCATAATTTTCGTATATTCATTAATACATCTCAATATTTCTTTACAGAAACCGATCTCGGAATTCGTAATGGAAGTGACAGACAAGACGAGAGCCGACGTTAAAGGAGGCACCCTTATCAAATACGAAGACAAACTTCGCCTTTTAGAAATAGCACAAGTACCGAAAGAGCACGTTGACGATTTCAAATCGGTATCGCAATTCAAATTCTTCAACACGAACAACTTGTGGGCGAAATTAGACGCAATTCAACGGGTCGTTGAACAGGGGTCGTTGAATATGGAAATTATTGTCAACAATAAAACGCTATCGGACGGGTTGAACGTGATACAGCTGGAAACAGCTGTAGGTGCTGCAATGAAGTGCTTCGAAGCTGGCATCGGAGTTAACGTCCCGAGAAGTCGGTTTTTACCAGTAAAAAAGACGTCAGATCTTCTTTTAGTGATGTCCAATCTATACAGTCTATCTCACGGGTCTTTGGTCATGTCTCCACAAAGAATGTTTCCGTCGACGCCACTGGTCAAGCTGGGTGACAATCATTTCGCGAAAGTGAAGGAGTTCCTGAATAGATTCGCGACTATACCGGATTTGATTGAGTTGGACCATTTGACGGTGTCCGGTGACGTCACTTTTGGAAGAGGAGTCGCTTTGAAGGTGGGTTTTTTTTTATTAACTTTATTTTTTTTATGCCCAATAAAAGACAATATAAATAAGTAACCTAGCACACACTCTGAAGCGGTAAATTCAAAATTTCCGACAGTTTCTAGGGTTCCGTACCCAAAGGGTAAAACGGTGATAGGGTATCACTAAGGCTCCGCTGTCTGTCTGTCTGTCACCAGTCTGTATCTCATGAATCATGATAGTTAGACAGTTGAAATTTTCACAGATGTTGTATTTCTGTTGCCGATAAAACAACAAATAGTAAAAAACAGAATAAAATAAATATTTAAAGGACTCTTATACAACAAACGTGATTTTTTTGCTCGTTTACCAGATGTGTCATAGATGGCGCTGCTTTAAATAGTACTGCTACTCAACACTAGATGGCAGGGATAGATAATGGTACGGAACCATTCGTGCGCGAGTCCGACTTGCACTTGGCCGGTTATTTTTTACTTTTGTAGCTAGCCCATGTTACATTTGTTATTTATTTATTTATTTATTCAAATTACAACTATCATTACAGGCCTGCCCAATTCAATAGTGTAAGTCAGCATAACTCTGAATTAAGATCTTATAATGACAAATGCGGGCAAAAGACCTTATTTCTTTCCTCACTTTAACTATTAAACATTTCTAATTTGCTTTTAAACAGGGTTTGAATTGATGGTTGGCTGTTGATTTTATTTCTAAACATTTTTTCTTTCAACAGGGTACGGTGATAATAATTGCGAACCACGGGGACAGGATCGACATTCCATCTGGTGCTGTCTTGGAAAACAAGATTGTGTCTGGCAACCTTCGTATCCTGGATCATTAGCGGCCAACTAGTAACTTTTGAAATTATGGCCAACTTTTGTGGCATGGATGCCACAAAAGTTGCCAAAAGTTGGGTTGGTAATAATGGTCATTTGTTATAACATCACTACACTATGTGCAGTGTGGCATGGTCCGGGAACCGTTCGTTTTCTATTTCCATTTTTTAATGTTTTGTATTAAATATGAAATACATTTTATTATAGTAATGAAGAAAGAGATTATGCTGTGAACATCTTTATCAATTTCTTTTTCTCCTTCGTTTATGGCTTTCTATCGCTTTTTAGCAATAATTCTGCCAATGTCAAGTGAGTAAAAATTTGTATGTCAAAGTCCTAATTTGTCAGTGTCAAAATTATATCAGTAAAATGGTGGATATTGTACTAAAGGTTCTAAAAAGCCGTTGAAGAGAAAAAGAAAATGCATGGTTATATAAACTTGGAACCATTTGCCAGCACTCGTGCACGTTCACGAACACTTAAGGGATAATAACCCACCCTTATTACACATTCAAATTCAAAAATACACAAGTTTAAATAAAAATTTCAAAATTCACAAACGTTGGATTGTCGGACCATCGTTATCTATAGAATTTAATTGAATAATGTGACTTCTGTCATGCGATATGTTCGGACAGTTGTTACTTAATGTCACCCGCACCATGCTACACCGCAAATAGTATACAGCAACAAATATATAATGCTAGACTACCACTAGGTAATGGCCAATATTTTTGAAGCTCTAATTATCTATTAGCAATGGTCATCATTACTTGTACTGATACTGCCAACTCCATATATATGGCCAACTTTCCTGGCATACTAAATTTTTAACTACTGTTATAGGTCAACTGTTTTGATATTATGCTTGATGCTACAAAACCTAGCACCCTAGCACTTCTACAAAATGGCAACTTTTCGAGACCAAATCTTATGGCCAGATTGTAATAGGTCCGTTCGACTTGAATATTATTGTATGGCCATTGTTTCTGGATCTGATGTTTATGGTCAACTATTTTTAGCCAACTCTTCTACCGTGATGTTTATACTTTTCTTATAATGGATTTTCTCTTTATACAACACTCTTTAATACTGTATACTATGTAATAATTTAAATATTTTTTATACGTATCATGAAAGCGTAATTAAATTATGAAAAGTAAATAATAAGAAGTTATTTAGCAAATGTTTTAAACTAAAATGCTGGTACATTTACAAAAAAAATCTTTAAATATATAAAAATAAGGTTTTTTTTTATATAAGTAATAAGTTCTGTTTTTTTTCTATGAAATTATGGATTTATGAGATTGGAAACGAAATACCAAATATTCTTATCACAGTTTGAATTTAATCGTTTTTTTGCTATGCTGTGTAGTTTTATTGTTAACTATTTTTATATTTAAAATAGTTGTCATATTTTTACTTATCATTTACTATGTAATTTATATCAGTCGGCCTTAAACGTATCAATATTTTATATTATTTGAATAATATAAAGTTTGTAAAAATAATACTTAATTATGCAATAATACCTATTTTTGTTGTTCAATAATGAACTTTTAGGAGAAACTAATTTTAAGTTTTTTTTTTTTTAAGATTTTTCTCCTAAGTTCATGAATATGTAAAATAAAATACATAAGCTTAACTTAGAAATTGAGTAATTACAAATAAATAGGTGATAGGTATAATAAAATATTAGTAAAATGTGTTACAAAATCTATTTTAACACAGAGGATAATAAAATAAATATAATTTTACAGTAAATAATATTAGAAGAACTAAGTACAATTATTGTTATTATATCGTAATAGTTATGGGTCAGAAAGTTGAGGTGCGAGTAGATGCATGAGAACGTATGTAAAATGCATGCCATTAGAAAAATGTGTTGATAAAAAAAGAGTTAAATAAATTGTCTTTTATTTTTACTAGGTGGCAGGACTTTTCTGCAAAGTTCTCCTAGGTAGGTACCACCGCTTTGCCAGTTATTCTGCCGCCAAGCAGTAGTGTGCAAGCACTACTGTGTTCCGGTTTGAAGGGCATTGTAGCTAGTGAAATTACTGGGCAAATGAGACTTTATGATCTGATCACTCAGTCTAGTAATCTGATTATTATGCTGGGATGTCTCAGGATGACGTGCGCAGTGCAGTGTCACGCGAAACTTTGTTGTTTTAAAGTTCCGGGTGACACTGCAACTGTTATGGACGGCCGTGTCACATAACATCAGGTGAACGACTAGCTCGTCACGTCATTCAAACACATAAAAAATATATATATATACAACTGCTTATATCTAAACAATATACCTTGACCATTTTTTTAATTAAAAGCTTAGCTTTGTTGATTTCTTATTCCTAGCTTAGTATTTATTTTAAAATATTTAAATATTTGCACTCAGAAAAACAAAAAAAAACCAATATAATAAACAATATTTTTTTTTAATTGTTACTAATTTTGACCTGTACAAATAATAAACATTTTTTATTTTTATTAAAAAATGTAGCATTAAAATAAAATAAAATCAACTATTAAAACAATAAAATAAACACTAAACTATAAAATTAACTTAAAAATATTAAATTAACTTCTGAAACATTACATTTCAATAAAATGAATAATATTATATTGACACAAAAAATAATAATTCCTTATTAAAATCGTAAATTGACAACATTATTTAATTATTAAAATTCGGGTCAGGTACCTACTTTTATGTAACGCATATTAATTAATTCGACAGGAATTAATTTAATTTTAATTTCCCCTTCGACAGCATGAGTACCTATAGCTTCATCTACGTTGCCGGCCACAGAGCATTAAAAAATATGACGCTTCGCACCTATTATTTTTCGTGCTCTGTGTTGCCGGCTATGTTTTATCGCAGCGTATGGATGACGTCACGTAATCAATTATCTTAATGTACCATGAAAATGGCGCAAGGATTAATTTAATACTTTGGCATTTTTCAAGATATTGAAATAATTATTTTACCATTGTTAATTGTATTTTAAACAAAAAAAACACTTGCATAAAAATTACTTATTACAAAGTGCAACCCGCGCTTGGCCGTTTTTGAAAACATAAAGTATCTTAAATATTATTCTGAAAAATTAGCTATAACCATACCTTTCAGCGAAATTCGTTCAGGCGTTTTAGCGTTATACGTGTTCAAAGGGACAGACAAAAAATTAAAAAAATTGTTTCGTCTTCTATATCGATAAAGAAGTGTGTAGTCCTTTAAAAATTTTCTAAACATTCCCTGTACAGATTTCGCCCAGTTACAGTTTTATTATACAAGGTGAGTTTGAATAGGTATGTTATCCCGAAAGTTGGAGAACTGGGACCACAAGTTGTGAGAGCCTTACTTGAAACTGCGTGTTTCCAAACCTCCATACTAAAAAATAAATCCACCCACAAAATTTCACGTGCGATCGCTACGAGAGTTAACAAGATACTACAAAATCATTTCTAAACACAGGTCGTTAAACTCATTTAAGTGCATTCGGTCAAGGACGAAGTTCAACCACCCAGCTGCGCTAGGGCTATCTTCGAACGTAAACTTTACATGGCATTTCTTCAATAAAAAACTTAATTTAGAAAGGACGTAGAAGAAATATTGTCTACCTTGGGGAGTAGACTTACCCCCTTTCGGGATAATATACCAATTCAAACTCAGATAGTATGTATAGATTATTAGGAACATTATTGAGACATTTAGGCCCAATTTTGAAGGCTTTAGTGGACAGCCTTTACCTTACTAAAAATATATCCGTCTCTAAAATTGCCGACTATCTGACAAGGACAACAACAGTTTTAGGAGTTTTAGATCTGTCAACTAAAGCCTTTAAAATTGGCCACATTATCAATTTATCATTGAATGATCGGCGCTTAGACTTAGCACGATAACTAAGATGTATTTCAGTCAGTTTATCTTCTTACGAATACTCCTGTCAAAGTTCCGTGGTAGGTATAGCCGGCGCGGTCCTCGCCCTGCTGGCCAGCACACTCACTGCGCCAGAGCCGAGCGCCAGCACGGAGCTGACGCATGGAATGATCCAGAGGCTGTCCTTGTGGAAGATGCAGCGCCCGTCATCAGCGTACGCGCACGTGAAGTCTGTGACATATTGTTTTATGGGTTACAGCTTTGATTTATTTACAAACTGCAAGGAAATTTTGCCTTATTCGTGCATTTTATGCTATCACAAAAATGTTATATAAAAAAAAAAATCGAACAAAGTTTGTCCAGGCTGTATAATTTCTTGATCTTGGGGATTTTGGCTGGCCAGCTCGATCTGACGGCTTCATGGCTTCATTTTGTGTGGTTATAGGGGGTTACGTAAGCATGGTGTAGTCAAAACATGCCGTAGTCAATCCAGGGGGTCTAGCAAAGATCCCTTAACATTAGCGTTGACGCCAACGATGACTCAAAATGTATGGGAATGACCGTAGCTATGAAATGTATGAAATCTTTTCCGCAAGTAATGTCATTCCCATACATTTAGAGTCATCGTTTGGCGTTAACGCTAACGGAAAGGGATCTTTGCTAGGCCCTCAGGCTCACAAGACCAGACATTCGTCAAGAAATCGATCATCTCAATCGCATCATCACTTTCCATCAGGCGAGATATTATGTCATCAATAAAACGTGAACCCATTCAAGCATAAACAATGTAACGCTGAAGATTTTGACGAATGTAACCTACCTAAGTAATCCTTTACTGTTTCCTTATTAGTGATATAATTATGTATTATTTATGTAGTATATATGTAAGTATTTGTATTATGTAATAGTAAGTATTGTTTATGTAGTCTATTATTTTATAACACCACCGTCCATGCTCATTCATGTATCTCTGTCCATCCAAAGGTTGTCTGGAAGAGATCGCTTTTTAGCGATAAGACCGCCCATTGTACCCTACTTGTAAGTTATCCTGTCTTTTTTATTTTTGTTATCGTTGGTGTCAATAAAGAGTTTATCTATCTATCTATCTATCTATATGTCATCATCATCATCAACAGCCTGAAGACGTCCACAAAGCGCCACTTTGAGCGGCTGCTTGCCGCCTACCTTTACCTATATGTAGGTTAGGTGTAAGCATCAAACAATAGATGACAAATAATTTCCTTCATTCCCATAGACATACTATATAATTATATATTTTATAGTGATTGAGCGATGCAAGAAAAAACTAATAGTAGGTAGGTTGGCCGTGTAGTCCCAGTTTGCGAAGAGGACCATCTCTTCCCGTGGGTGCCGTAAAAGCCGGCAAAGGGGATATCCAGAGAATGGGCAAGCGTGGTGATTATGGCAAATACCCCCTATAACAAGCGTCCAAAGTGACGTTTTATGGCGGTGGCCTGTGTTCAGCAGTGGATGTCTTCCGGCTGATGAAGAGAGAGAGTGAGAAAGGTAGTACTTAGTAGATAGGGTTACTGTTTTAGCAGGTCAGTGGAAATTAGTTATACTCACAGCTGATGACCATATAAACGATGTGCCCGCCCGTCGTGGCCAGCAACGCGATGGCGGAGAAAGAGGCGCCGATCGCGGTAGGCTTGTCGATACGACGCACCGCTCGCAATATCACCATGCCTTGCATCAGGAATGATGCCGCTGGAAGGCGGGAGAGCTAGCATGAACTATAAAATCGACAAACCTACATATCTATTATCTCGAGAAAGCGCTTGACCTATGAACGATCACGCTGATCACGTCATAACCCTTTTATTGCATCTTCATTGGTCAAACGCTGTCTCGAGAGTAATAGAGTATGTCGATTTTTATAGCTCATAGGTAAGAGACAATGGGGGGTAGCCTTTTGGTGGCCTAAAAATGCTGACACCAGATCAGACCCCCTAGCATGCGCATCGCGAGAAAACTTGTCGTCGATGTTAGAGTGAGACACACTTAAGCGTTACCATAGTCTTGTCACGGTCTCTCACGAGATAAAGTGTCGAGAAATTTTTGTCGCGGTGCGCATGCTAGCCAGGCAGGACTGACCACTTGCCTACACGAGAAGAAGAAGAAGCAAAGACAATGGATTACTGTTCTTAAAACTTTTCTGCAAAGTTTATCTAGGTAGCAGCACCGCTTTGCCATTCTACTGCTAAAGCAGCAGTATAATGTTCCAGAATTTAAAGGGTACTGTAACTAGTGACATGTGCACTGGGTGAATAAGGCTTTATGACCTGATTATCGTTTTTAAATTCAAAATAAAGTCTTCTTTCAGTAAAGTTTCCTATCTGCAATATTTAAAGGTGGACCGAGCGCGGGGAGCCGATGGATGCAGGAGGCAAACAGCTGCTCAAAGTGCCGCTCTTTGGGGGAGGCATATATTCAGCAGCGGACGTCTTCAGGCTGATGATGATAATGATGAATATTTAAAGTACTTTGCCCCGTGGCTAGGTGTGGGACGTCCTGTATAGTGAACTAACCAGAGACCGCCAGGAAGACGGTGTACAGCACCTGGTACGCGGAGAACACGACACGACAGTCCGAGATGGAGCACGCGCCGCGGACCGCGCGCTGCAGGCCACACGAGCAGTTCCCGAACAACCTGGGGAACGGTTGCGTTAGGCTGAGGCATATAGAACGACTAGCTGCGCCCCGTGGTTTTACCCGCAGACTAAAAGTTACTTATTAATAGGTATGTGTTAATATTAATACACACCGTGGTCTGGTGCCCACGAACGGGTTCAGCAGTGGACGTCTTCAGGTTGGTGATGATGATGATGAATACACGTCGGTGATCGTTTGAAGGTTTATGTCGATCTCCGTATAGTAAGCGTGAATGGGGATTTTGTGATAAACGTAATTATTATTTCAATAGTTGTACAAGTGACGAAATGATTGAAGGGCGCTATATGTTACACTTAACTTCAATAACTATTAGTTTCAACTTTCAAACCAGGCAGATTCAAATCCTGCTCAGCCTTGCACAAAGACTTCAGGACTTCTACATATATTTACCCCTGTTATACAAAAAAATACCTGGACGATAATATCAAAGTGGTGTAGGTAAACGATATGGCTACTCACGGGAACCCGTTAAGATCCTGCACCTCCTGGCATCCAGCGTGGCATGGCGAGAAGAACGTCGTGGAGGTGTCTAGCCCGCACACTGGACTGAAGCCGTAGCGAGCCGAGTCACATCTGGAATAAAAAAAATGGTCACAGATATAAATTGGTTTTTCTTTCTTTCTATATTCACCACTACCTATAGATGTTTGCAACTTTTTCAGCCGCTATCACAGAATAAAATAATATTCCAAGTACTCTCAATGTAGTCAAGTAATTCGCGTTCAAGCAGGGCTGAGCGGGATTCGAAACAAGGTGCAACGGCTTAATAGTCTACCGCTAACCCGCACTCGCTCTAGCTTGGGGGATACGGATATTGACAGTGAATGTGTGGAAACCTCTAGACCGATTTTGCTTATAATTATATTCCATTCACCCCTTTGCAATCTTCACCCCTTTTTAGGAAGTTTCATTGAACTTATAAATGTAATTAAGACAGTCTGTCCTACTTCCCAGTCTGTCCGGTGTCCAACAACAATAACCGGTATAGATGGAACAAGGACATTAGCAGTCATGATTTTCATCTTATCCATGTTCATCTTAAGACTAACCTGTTGGGATTGGGAGACACTATATTGAAGCCGTTTAGCCTGCTACTATGAGGTCCCCGAGTGACTCCGCTGCTATGACTAGTAGGTACTAACACTTCCTAGAAAATGCAGAGTAAAAAGCAAAAGTACCTAGTATCAATCAGTCTTACCCGCACTGCAAGCTACAATCCGGCTGTTCGTACTTTTCAGCAGCGCCCTCTATCGCCACAGTATTACAACTGAGCGCCGCAATAACGGCCAGGAATACGGCCACGATGGCCGCCACCACGCCGCCAACACGCGACGCAGTGTTGGCCTTCACGCCATCGCACCGGCGGACAGAGAAGCGGACTCGGAAGATCTGAGAAAGATCTAAATGTTAAAAAGCTAATAAAAATCCTTTTAAAATAGATAAGCAAAACGTAGATATAAAAATGTAATCGTTTTGGTCAGTGTCCGTGGTCCCAGTGCATGAATAGGATCACCCCATATCTTCCCGTGGGAATCGTAATAAGAGCAGACTAAACGAATATCCAATAGGCAGCCGCATCACCTAGGTCTGCGTTATACTCTCCTGCGATCACCAAGACGCCTGCCAAGCAAGGTGATTATGACTAATTCTCCTAATGGGAGGCCTATGTTCAGTAGTGAAAGTTTTCGGACTGAGGAATGCCTCTCTGAGTACAGAGACGGAGATGGAACTCATATGAAACAAAAATGACTAGAACTGCATATGACTCTATTTAGTACATTCACGTAGATCATGCACATGCATGTCAAACTGAAAGTCATTTATGAGCCGCATGTATACTGGACGGTAGAAACAGTGGGCCGCGAAACCCAATTTTTTTTGCTTTTTGACGATTTTATTTTCTATGACATCTAATATCTGCAAGCGAGTGAGAACACCATCGATGTCGATATAGAAAAGACACGGAAAAAACGAAAAGTTATCTCCTTGAAGCTTAAAATCTTGATAACACTTTTCAAATTCTGGCTTAAGTCCTCTCATTTTTACGGTATATATATACCGGTGTTATTTGAAATTGAGATATTTGGTTTTCCTGAAAGGCGGCTGTTTTTAAAATTGGATCAAATAAATGCATTGAGGGCTGCATGCGGCCTGCGGGCCGCAAGTTTGACATGACTGACGTAGACTATAGAGATGGATAGAAATATTGCAATTCAATTCAATTTTTTTTATCATGGGCAAACGTGGTCTACTTTAGACTACTTCATCACTTACCATCAGGTGAGTTATTGTCAAATGTAAGCCCATTTTAGCATAAAAAGAATTGCATGAGTACCATTACAAAGAAGATGATGACCAGCGACCGGAAGATGTCAGACAAGCCTCGAGAAGTCCGAGGGTCATGTCTAAACGCCTCCACGTGGAATCTGGCCTGAAACACCACACAATTAAATCTTTTAATCAGCCTTTTCAAAAGAAATGCTTTGTCATTGCTTTAAATTTTTTTCGAGAGCCTTGGCTTTCTATTTATTAATTTTCTTATATATATAACAAAGTACTCTGTATCTTTATACTTCGTATTCCATTCACATTCCAAAAAAATTAAGAATGTTACATAAAGTGTGATTATTGAAACTGCCAAATACATATGACCCCCTAGGAATAGTATCACCATTAATTATTGGTACCTACTATCTTTATGAACCGGAATGAGGAGATCCGCAGAAGAACTAGTGACCGATACAGCTCTTAGAATTAGCAAGTTGAAATGACGATGGGCAGGCCTCATCGCTCGTAGAACTGACCGATGGGGAAGAAAGGTTCTCGAGTGGCGACCACGAACCGGAAGACGCAGCGTAGGCCGACCCCCACTCGGTGGACCGAAGACCTGGTAAAAGCCGCGGGGAGCCGATGGATGCAGGAGGCGAGCAGCCGCTTAAAGTGGCGCTCTCTGGGGGAGGCCTATGTTCAGCAGTAGACGTCTTCATGCTGTTGATGATGATGATGCCTATCTTTATAACGATTCTGCTTTTGTAGCTATGTACAAATGAGTATCTTCAGCTGCTTCAGCCTAATCGTGGTGAATCAGATATGATTCTGTATGTAACTTAAAATATGCTTCTTACCTGTACATAAAATCTATCGTAATGTATGAAGCCAAAAGCAGCAGTGGTAAGCAATGTCAATGCTAACGTCTGCAGTACGACCGCCTTGTTCTTTGCTATCCGATCCAGGGATTCGAAGTAGTCTGAGGACAAATGTTAAATAAAAATTCCCCTTTCCATCATAGGACTACAAGGCTAGGTGATTCTTCACATCCTTACGTCGTTAGTGTACCACAAGTCCGCACTAAGCATTTTGCTGAGTCATTCATAGTCCGAACGGCCAAGGAATGGAATGCTCTTCCAGTAACAGTGTTTCCTCCTGGGTGTAACCTAGATATTTTCAAGTCAAGAGTGAATGGGCATCTCATGGGCAAACGTGCTCCACCTTAGACAACTTCGTCACTTACCATCAGGTGCGTTGTCAAATGTATGCCCATTTTAGCATTAAAAAAGTAAAGTTAGTAGTCAAGTTAGTAGTCACCTACTAATCAAAATGTTGTTTGTATGTTTATTTATTTGTATGGATTTTACGCCAAAACAGTTGACTCGATATAGTAAGATGAACGTCTTGATGTTTGGAGTTGGGAATGAAAATACTTAGTTTGAACCCGGGGTAGGACTTCCTTGCATCACCAATATAAATTGTACAAGAAACAAAACAGTTATTCAATTAATGATAATCTTACTCACTTCGATCGATCGTCGCGTCATTCTCCTCAGGAGGAAACTCTTTCATCTCCGTAGGGAAAAGAGTGAATAATACCGCGAACATGAAGGTGAGACAGCAGATGGACAAATGTGACTTCCACCAGTCATTGCCCAAGGAGCTGGGCTGCAGCCAACCCTGCCCGCTAAGGCCCAGGGACAGGCGGATGGAGATCAGGATTCCTGGAGGTAATTATGGACCTATTACTCCTGTAATTTTTTGTTATCATTGACAATGGTGTTGGACATGGACATTGTCCATACAATGGAGTTGCGAAGATTTGAGACCCATGCGTTATGCAGTAAACCAGTGTAGGGAGACCTGCACTAAACTTAACCCTTCGTAGCTTAGAAGACACTTTAAACTAATTGCTCAGTGTGCTACTCCGAGCAATGGGAATGCTTATTCAATATAAATAATTATATACTAGTCCCATCCAAGTTTGTAACTGGTTGAAATTACAGCAACAGATCTAATTATTGATTAATCGATTAGCTATAATTTCGAAACTTTTAGTCTTCAAACTTCGACCAGCAACGAAACTTACCATAGAAATACGGCCCGTTCTGAGGCTCATGGTCATCCAAGTACGTGAGACCATGCGCCCAGATGCTGACCTGCGTCAACTTGCAGAAAAATGCTGCTAGGATTAAGAAACCCGTACGGAGGTCAGCCCCAAGGTTCGCTGACTCCACAACCTCGGTATATTTGCTTATTGGCATGCCGCCGCACAGTTCTGAAATGTGTTAAATGCATGAGAAGACATGAGTATGTTCCAGATAAATGCGTGGAAGAATGTGGATACTGCCAAGACAGAAAAGGAGACCTGAAACTGCAAATAGGTAAACTATAGTGCAGCCTCATTGATAGTGCAATCTGCTAACATCAGCTCAATCGTAGGTTGTCACAGGTCTTTTTATCCAAACTTTACCTCTTCCATTAAGCTCTTAGCTAAGCTCAAAGTCGCGCAGCGAGCTATGGAAAGAGCTATGCCTGGAGTTTCCTTGCGCGACAAGATCCGGAATTAGGAGATCCGCAAGAGAACTAAAGTTACCGACATAGCTTTTAGAATTAGCAAGTTGAAGTGGCAGTGGGCAGGCCACATCACTCGTAGAACTGACAACCGATGGGGAAGAAAGGTTCTCGAATGGCGACCATGACCCGGAAGACACAGCGTAGGCCGCTAGGTGAACCGACAACCTAATCAGAACCGCTGGGAGCCGCTAGATTCAGGAGGCAAGCAGCCGCTCAATATGGCGCTCTTTGGTGGAGGCCTATGTTAAGCAGTGGACGACTTCAGGCTGATGATGATGATGATGATTAAGTTCTTACCAACATGAGGGCTCCGTTCTTCAGCGAAGGGAGCGAATAGCACTAGGGACCCTATAATCGCGGCGGCAGCCAGCCATCCGGAGAGGGCAAAATTCCGCTTTTTAGAGCCGGCCCAGGCTATTACTGCGCCTAGAAGGAACTCTGCGCCTCCTGATGATATGATGATCCAGTCTGAAAGGAAAGATGCAGCTGTATTTATAGAGAGCCAAGATTACCTTGGGTACCGAGAGATTGTAGAACTTTAGTGTAGTCAGATCAGAATGCTAAAATCTAAGACAGGAAGACGTAGAATCAAAGTCCATCACTCAAAATTTTACTTTTTTGTCTTAGCACCAATTTTATGTTCGGTTACTTATAGCATTATTTTATAATTTGGTTGCATTATATCTTTCGCTTCTGGCAGATTTCACTTGAGAGCCAGATGCCAAGATCCAGACGTAGGGTGGCACTACTATTTGGTTAAATGTGTTCAAATTATAACCTGATTTAAAACGAGTAGAATAGAATAGAATAGAAAAACTCTTTATTGCACATACCAACATAGGATAAAAACTAAAACACTTATTTACTAGTAGTAGTAAGGAGTAGGTTACACGATCTTATTCCTCCATCTCCTTTCTTTCACCGGACATCAAGGCGCACAAAAACACGGCACCCATATATGGTTGAAATTCCATCAACCCACTAAGCGTTTTGCTATGCACTTTATAGTGCGAACAGCCAATGAGTGGAACACCTTGCCGGCGTCCTTGTTTCCAGCTAACTATGATCTGGGTGTCTTCAAGACGAGAGTGAACAGGTATCTTCTAGGCAAGCATGTTCCATCGTAGACTGCGTCATCGCTTTCCACCAGGTGAGACAGTGGTCAAATGCTTTGCCTATAAACAATTAAAAAAAAAAGGTACTTTTCATAAAGCATTTAGCTCCAATAGTTTTTTCAAATCAACATCATCACCTTCATACCTTCAATATACGATGGAGTATGCCCTCCTCCATGGTCTCGTCGTAGCAGGAGATATATGTTGGTCTCCAGAAGGATGACTATCAGCAGCGACCCTTGAAGGAACAGGTCAAACCTGGCCAGCGTCAGGATATACGTTCGGAGGAAATACCATGACTTCTTGATAACTGAAAGTAAATGGTAATCAATTATTACTTACTAGCTGCACCCCGCGGTTTCACTCGTGGATAAAAGTAGCCTTTGTGTTAATCCAGTATATAGGGTGTCTCTATTCGAAATTGCATCCAAATCCGTCCAGCCGTTTGAGAGTGAAGGAGACAAACATACACACAAACACACATACAAACTTTCGCCTTTATAATATTAGTGTGATAGTGTGATGATTATTATTTTAGTTAATCTGTAGTTTCCTTTTTTTAATGAAACTCTGAAGTTCTTAATTTGTTTCTTCAAAATCACAATCTTAGATTTCATTAAACGACAATTAATTACTTATTCCTTATCAAGTAGGTAATTAAATTATGCTCACGTTTGATAATGATATTTTTATTTATATGCCAATATTATCTTGGAATAGATAAAAAGCAGGAGTCGATGTAATGGGATCTAAAAAAATGGAATTATTTTAAATATTTGTAAAGGCACTTGTGAGCTGTGTATTTGTCAAAGAATAGAACCACCAGTGCAAACGCCACACATAATTTGAAAATCATTCGCAATCTTACGGTACCGGGTTCAATTCTCGACCCTGCACCAATGACTTATCTAGTAAGTTATGTGCAATTTTCGATGCCATCGATCGCTCGGCCTCGTCGATGCCGTGCCTCGGAGAGCGCGTTAAGACGTTTAGACCAGCATCGATAATTTTTGAAGCCAAAAAAAATAATGGTATAATGAAACCCATTGGAAAAGGAAGGATAATGATAAACTTGAGTTATTAGTGCAGCGCCGAGTGGGATATGAACCCAGGTGGGTCCGTATGAAAGTTGCACGAGTTAACGCTGAGCCTCACTCGCTCTTACAACACAAAAAATATAAGTTAAAGAACCAAAGTACCGGTTTTGATGAAATTTCTATGGGTCTAATCTAAAAATAATTTTAAAAAAAATACAGAAACTAACTCAAATGAATAAAAGCTTTTCAAATCATTTTATAAATAACGGAGATCATAGGTTACAAAATATAAAAACCTCCTTATTTGAAGACGGTTAAAAACAGGCGAATGGCACTTACCCCCGTTTTCATGTAAAACCGTCATTTTCAGGTATCGTGTTATTATTAAACTTATTAATACACATAAAAGGTTTCAACACAATCTCACTGAAATTCACTTCTGCCTCACTTTGTTCTTTCTGCCATGGTAATTATTACACAAAAAAAAAAAACAAAATATTGTGTCGTAGTTTATGTACAAAAAATTTAATATTGCCGCTTTAGTAATTACCTTTTACAAATCTACAATAAAACAAAAATATGTTTGAAAACAAGACATTTTTGATTGTAATTATTGTTCTAGTCTTTTACCTAGTTCTATACAAACGTATCGAGATGATAACAGAAATCCGCGTACTGATATTACTTACCTACCTATAGGTATAAAAGTGGGGGCTTTTATCAGCTGTTATCAGTGCCATTGTCAATGCCGATATATTCGACGGACGTTGGTATCTCTACACTTAGCATTTAGTTGCCACAGCGTTTCCCACATTTGGGGACCAGATTGTACTCAGGTATTTTTCTACGAATTCTTATACCTTGTCCATTTTATGAATGGTTTTTTGACAGCTCACGCCCATGAAGTTTCGTATTAGTTACGTTAAAATTTCATCAAAACTAAATCAAAATGTACATTTATCGTCTCGATTATTACGTTTACGTACCTAATTCGATTAATGATAATGGTACAATCGGAATGGTATCACATTCGAGAATCTTTAAAACTCTTCTTAATGTCTAACTTGTCAGTCGTCAAGCTGTCGAAAACCATTAATAAAATGGACAAGGTATAAGACGACCGTCCTGATATTTAAAAAGGTAATTGCCGTCGATCTGCTATCTGCACGTTTGATAGATACATGATAGAGACTATAGAAACCATTCGTGTGTTTACCTACATTTTAGCGCTTCGGGGGAAAATGGTTTTCACCCTCTAAATCTCAACAAGACCTTTAATGAAACCAGCCAATGGAATGCTTTGTCTGTATTTACGCGATTGAATGACGTGACGAGCTAGTCGTTCACCTGATGTTAAGGGACACGGCCGCCCATAACAGTTGCAGTGTCACTCGGAACTTTAAAACAATAAAGATTCGCATGACACTGCACTGCGCACGTCATCCTGAGACATCACACAGTCTAGTAATCAGATTACTAGACTGAGCTCATAAAGTCTCATTTGCCCAGTAATTTCACTAGCTACAATGCCCTTCAAACCGGAACACAGTATTGCTTGCACACTACTGCTTGGCGGCAGAATAACTGGCAAAGCGGTGGTACCTACCTAGACGAACTTTGCAGAAAAGTCCTACGGGAGCCCCCTGAAATATTTATTTTATTCTATTTTTTAGTATTTTTTGTTATAGCGGCAACAGAAATACATTATCTGCGAAAATTTCAACTGTCTATCTATAACGGTGCGTGAGATACAACCTGGTGACAGACAGACAGACAAATGGACAGACGGACAGCGGAGCCTTATTACGGAACCCTAATAAGAAGACGTACGAACATCGTTGCAGCAACCCTCGACTACTCGCAACTTTTGTTTTCGCGTTTTTCACGAAAACATGTTTTATGTACCTACTCATTGCATTTTTCTTAAGGACGGCAGATGACTTGACAACGTTTGGATTTCTTTTGTTTTAACATTTTTTAAAAAGTGCGAATTATGTTTATTGGGATGAAAATTGGAAAAGTTCTCCGGAAAAATTTCAAATTCAAGAAAATGATCCTTTTTATCGATTTTTTTTCGTTTGGACATGGCAACGTACGTTGGGTCAGCTAGCTTTAAATAAATCAACCTTCACATTAGGTACGTAACATTATTAAAACTGGATAGAAACACGTTTTGTTATCGCATATAAATGCAAATAAGTTATTAATCTGTTATAATCTGAAGTTACGAGTGATAATTTATAATAATTAGCCGTGCCTATCTTCGCCTCTTGGGGTGCGCATGCGCACTGCGTAGTTATTAACTAAGATTACTTTAGAGAAACTGTTTTTTTGTGTAAATGACATGACGAGCTTGTTGCTCGCCTGATGTTAAGAGCCGGCCATAACAGTTGCAGTGTCACTTGGAGCTCTAAATCATGCAGCGAGCAGTTGGATGCAAGAGGCTGTCAGTTACTTACCTATCTATTAAGTATTTTATCAATATATCTTTGGAAATAAAACATAAAGCACTGTATAAAAATGTATATTTGCATTTCATCATTGTTTAACAAAACTTATTTATTTCTGGTACTTAATTACTTATATTTACTTATAATTACCTACATAACTGGGAAGTAAAGGAAGCTAAATATATTCAACACGAGAAAACAACACAAAGAAAAAAAAATTCTAAGGGTGAATTTCTTAATCCATAGTTAAGGTTACCAATGGTTAAAATCTAACAAATTTTGACCATCGGTTAGAATTTGTTAGTATTTTTAACCATTGGTTACCTTAACCATAACTACCGATCAAAAAACTCCCACCCTTAGCCATGGCAACAAGATTGATTCCTAGTTTCCTACCGAGGTATCACGATGAGCTGCGTCGGAGCAATACGCATAGGTACGTACTGTTTTTTGTTCTACGCAAGTCACGTGGTCCCTTTGTGACAAACAAAGAGTATAATGTCAAGAAAACTACATCCATATCCAATATTGATTTCATTAGCATTGGCCGAGTCATTTTTGAGAAAATCCCCCGAAAATTGGAAATCTCATTAATTATATGTCAGTATCTAATTCTAAGTACAAAATAATTCGAAAGTATCAAACTTAACATATAAATAAAGACTAAAGAGAGCTTAGTGCAGTGTAGCTGCGACTTGTGACTTCCATAAAAAAGGTCTTTTTCACAGAGCACAAATACCATAGTGATATTTTAGTTTAAGTTCTTCTTTAATAATGTGCCTTTTTTACAACTTAACCATTTATATTTTTAAAATAATTATATCCTATCCTATCACATTATCTGCTGATGTCAGTTCTGCCGGTGATCTTCTCCTCAAGCCATGGAGCAAAGTGAGTGACCCTGGTGTAGACCCCGGGGAAGCCTGCTTCAGCACACTTCTTGCCGTAGGAGACCACGCCGATTTGATACATCGGAGCTGCCAGGGTTTGTTGGTTGTACTGTAGAATAAAATAAAATAAAATAATAAAAATGAATAAAAATGTATTAGAATGGAAGGTGTTATATGGTTTTGGGTAGGTTGATTTTTTTTGCCATTTTTTGGCGTATGTATCTTATATGACTGTCTCTAATGTTAATTTATTTGTAAATTTTTTGTCTCTGCTAATTTTCCTAAACATTTTTCTAAGTCTAAGTAAACTTTTTTATTTCATCAGGTGTTCTATCTGTTCTGTTTTCATACATTATCTATGTCTATGTTTTTCTGTTATTCTAATTTTTAGTTTTTTTCTTATCCATGACTATTTTGCGCATATTTTGATTATTTATGCAAAATATATATTTTTATGTCAGCCTACCACCCTGTGCATATTATCTGCCATCTGCCTGCCTATCTGCATACCCTACGTATGTTCTTTCATCTTCCCACATAAATACTTACAATAGGCTGCATAAGAGGTCCCCCACTGTCCCCCTGGCAGGCGTCCTTGCCCCCCTTGGTGTACCCCGCACAGAGGACGCGCTCGTCTATCTTCTGAGCCTTGTACTGTCGGTACGCGGTAGCACACTGGTCATTGGTAACTACTGGTAGCTGCAACACTTGCAGGTGCGTGGCTGCTGGACCACCTGGCAAATAAGATGATTATATAAATTATAGCAGGCCATATTGCTCGCAGAGTCGAATACCGGCAGGGAAGAAAGGTTTTCGAGTGGCGACCATGAACCGGAAGACGCAGCATAGACCCCGCACTTGGTGGATTAATGACCGTCACGCCTGGGCCGTTGGGTGCAAGAGACAAGCAGCTCAATTTTAAACCCGATAACCGGCTATAATGTATCATCTGTCCTTGCTGAGAGGTTAAATTCTTCAACTTACGGAATTCTGTGTCTCCCCATCCAGCAATGATTGGGTTGTACCGCTCGAAGGTCTGTGATCGCAGCTCTCTGTTCCGAGGGATGCAGATTGGCTTGATCAGTTCTGGAAAAGATGAAACTAACTGTATCTGGGGTTATAATTACGAGCCTGGTTGAATACTAAACTTGGTTGTAGTTTTCTGTTGACGATGAATTGGTATACCAAGTCTTCTTAACACATTCCAATCACCATAACAATGGATCTTCTATTGTTTGGAGTCACTTGACAGTTAACTTGTAAAATATGTATATTTGGAGATTCTTTGCTGTTTATGGCACATCCCTAAGTGAATACCGTCAAATGACACAAATGCCATAATCTTGACTTGCATTAATTAAACTTAGGCGTGAAACTCAGAGTTTACGATGATAATTATGTGGTTTACAATTGTGTTATGTATGAGTACCAACCAGTGTATTGCACGTCTCTGTCTAGCACTAGAAGGCCGATGTCGGTGGTGAAGGCTTTAGCGCTGTACTGTTCGTGCTTGATCTTCTCTTTAATGAGGATGTCCATCGGAGTCGCGCCTTCATCCTCACTGGCAAGGTCCAGCTCGCCAAGGCGGACTAGGTAGCTGGAGACGAAGGATTAAATACTCAGTTATGGATGGCAGATTATATATACTACACACTAGGTGGTAGGACTTTTCTGCAAAGTTCGTCTAGGTAGGTACCACCGCATTGCCAGTTATTCTGCCGCCAAGCAGTAGTGTGCAAGCACTACTGTGTTCCGGTTTGAAGGGCATTGTAGCTAGTGAAATTACTGGGCAAATGAGACTTAAGAACTGATCTCACAGTCTAGAAATCTTTTTAATTTAGATTTCCGAGTGACACTGCAATCTGTAAAGACGGCCGTGACGCTTAACACCAGGCGAACGACTAGCTCGTCACGTCATACATTTACATAATAATACGAAAAATTACTCGCAGTTGGGCACTGAGACAAGTGTATCTGGCAGTAGCTTGAGAAAGGGCAAAGAGAGAGGTCCAGTAGTACCCACACTTGTTAATCTAGGACTGGACCTCCCTCTGTGCCCTGGTGAGTCTACATCTAAGGCTGTTAATTATTATCATCATCATCCTCTTTGCCTTTTCTCATTTGTTTCGCGGCCGGCTCCCATTCTGCAGAATTACACGAGCGACCGCTAAGGCTGTTAATGACCCTCGTCATCATCAACAGCCTGAAGACGTCGACAGCTGAACATAGGCCTCCCCCAGAGCGCGCCACCTTGAGTGGCTTGGCTTGGCTTGGCTTGAGGCTGTTAATGATGATGACAAAGAAACAGCAATGCTCTAGACAGAACTGAAGCCTCAGCTATACGCTAATAATATTACTTATTTTGTGCGTGCCTCTGCTATGTATGAAATACTACCAACAATTTTAAAATCAATGAATAATCTTTTCAATATATTATGATACTCATTCAATTCCAGTATATTATGGGCTATGCGATCCGTAGCATTGGCGGAGCGAATCTAGGAGAAACCCATAAGTAAAGATTTATCTATGTAGGTAGGTAGAGGTATATATTAGGGGACTCATCTAGTAAGTCAGTCAATGTTTAATTTGTATTTAATTAATGTTCAATAATAAATGATTTTTCTGAAAACATCTCGCTTAACGACTCTATAAAACATTTATTTTAATTACAAGCAATAAAAAATATAGTTAATTTGCAAGGAAAAACATCATCAGTCAATCCTCTCAAAGTTTAGTTATTTTCCTACACACGTTCGAGTTTTACGACTTGTGTGTAATAAAGCCTACCACACATCATGCAGAAATCAAGCTTATCCGATATTTGTGAACGTCGCGCATCGTGCATAAAGGAGAACTTTTTTGAAATTCATTATTTACCTATGTAGAGGCTTGCTATATTTGGACATTATAATTATGTTGTTTAATTTCAAAACATCATTTAAATTATGTATTCTTTTATTTTATTTTAATTTGTTTTGGGGCATTTACCCATTCTGGTATGCCAGCTCCATCGTACCCTAACCTAGTTTACACGTATAGTAATAAGAAAGCGTCTCACTTACGCAAAAGAATATTAAATAATGAAATTGCAGCATTGGTAGTAGGATTTGCTAATAATGTAGTATATGAACCGAGGTCATATTTATTCAAACCGAACGAAATTTTTGATTGAAACTAAGGGTATAATAGGGTTTTTGACTAACTAATTTTGACCATTGGTTAGAATTTGTTAGCATTTTTAACCAACCTTAACTGTGAATCAAAAAACACGCCCTTAGTATTAAATTATCACCATTTTTCCAAGATGATGACCCGCACTGAAACTGTCAAATCCATACAAATCAAAGTAATATTTTTTACCAGAATCACCTCAGGCGTATTTTTTAACTAATAGGGTCTTTAAAACCTGTGGTCGGAAATGATAGTTTGTTGAAACAATAGGTATTTTACAACAAAGACGGTATGTGTGGTAGGTATAAAATGCAAGAACAGAACCGGTTATGTAGATTATGAATGAATAGACCGAGAGCCAGAGATTTTTTGACATCGATCAATTTATTATTTTGAAGTGGATAAGTACTTAACTTATTGCTTCTAAAATGAGTAGGTACCTCGACGTATAATGAACATAGATTTTTTGTGAATTTAACAGTATAGGTTTTTACCTACCCTACCTTTAACCACACTTTTCTGAAATAAATAAATTAACCAATTAACATTGAGATAGGTATTTGTTTGCATTATTTTTATACTTACCATTAAAAATGTGGAAGCACTTTAGGGAAGTTTTATTACTCTCAACTTGGAATCCAGGATTACAAATAGAATTGAACTTATAAAGCATTTAAAACTCAAACTTAAAATCTTACTCATACGAACCCGTAACCAAAATTGGGCATTTATGAAATTTATTATAATCTTGCCCTGTACATTCTGAAATAAAACGTGGTGCCACTGTTGGCCCTTGGGTACCTAGTTAAAGTGAAAAAAAATAGGAACTACAACTTACTTCCCTCAGCTCGAGTGCTAACTCTCCGTCTAAAAGTAACAGAATACGATGTGCCATCGTCATTACGAAATGACTTTACCTAAGTACATTGTTATTAGCTTTTTACCCTTCAAGTGCTACTCATGAAGTGTTTTTTTTAAGAGCACAATGATTTTTGTTTTTAAAATTCGACATTTACCTTGCTCATATAACAATTAAGTTGTGATTAACACGTTTGAAATGCAGTTAGGATATGTACACTTCTGCAGGTGCTTTTTTATGTAAATGAATGACGTGACGAACTAGTCGTTCGCTTGATGTTAAGCGTCACGGCTGCGCATAACAGATTGCAGTATCACTCGATAGTGATTCAGTGCTTCAGTAGTGTTTCTACTGCTTGGCGGCAGAATAACTGGTAAGGTAAAGCGGTAGTACCTACCGCTGGCGGGTAAAACAAAATAGTCAAGCAAATACATCGAGCTGGAGGCAATGATAATATTATTTTAACTCACTGGCTAGAGGGAGATCATTGGCTAGCTTTGACTGGTTGAATAGTCAAAGATGGCTAGTTTTAGTTTCTTCTTCTTATCTTATCTTTGTATTATTTACCACCGATAATTATAAATATTAGATAGAATCTGACGCCTGGTCTAACCATCCCCGTTACTGGTTCCTTTGGGTTGCGAGGTCAGACGGCAGGCGCTCGTGTAATTCTGGCAGGTATATAGCTTGCCGCTACATCTAACCAAGGGGTCTAGCAAAGATCCCTTTCTCTCCCTAAGATCCCTTATGAAAGATAACTCCAAATGTATGGGAATGACATTAGCTATGACATTACCTGCGGAAAACGTTTCCGCAGGTAATGTCTTTCCCATACATTTTGAGTTAACGTTCGGCGTTAACGCTAATGGAAAGGGATCTTTGCTAGACACCTCCCCCCTCCGTTAGATTGGGAGCCGCCCCCAGTAAAAAATGGGAAAAGGTAAAGAGGATGAAATATAAATAGTATCTATTTAATTATGTAATAAATAAATGACGCAGTCGGTATATAAACGGACGGATATACTATTCAACAATTTATAACAATAATAAATGACAAATTGCTCTCTGATCATGGGCTAGGATATATATATATCCACACACTGCTCGATTATAACATAAATCACAATGATATTACTGCAATGTCATATCTACATTATTAAAAGATATTTTTAGATATAAATGCAACTCACGTGTGCAACAAGTACAAACCATTAAAATTGATGCTCTTTTTTTATTAAAGGGTTATTTCACGACGGATCCGTGTCACACCCCCAGATGATACTTTTGGGGTTGTATCACGGTAACTTCGGTTCGGACCCGTGGCACCCCCAGGTCAATTAATGCAGTGCTTTTGAATATACACACATCAAAAAAGTCTAAGCAACATGCAATCTCGGTAGCGGTTACATATTTGAGCCGTTTGGTGTTGAGACCCTGGGTCCTTGGGGACCGGGAGCTCATCGCGTTTTCCAAAGTCTATCAGAGCGCCTGGTCGATGCGACGCGTGACTAAAATGCTGGCACTTATTTGGCCCAACGCATCAGCATTGCAATTCAACGTGGCAATGCGGCCAGCATGTTGGGTAAGCAACATGCATGATATTGCATTTTTTTTTTTTTTGTATTTTTCATGCATGTTGCTTAGACTTTTTTGATGTGTGTAATATACACAAAATCATCATCATCATCATTTTTTTTTTGTGTTTTTTTATACTTGATATTAAAGCTATACTGTATAATGCGCTAATGTGACCTATGGTATTTGTCTTAGAGTATGTATGTAGGTAGGTAACTCGCCAGAAACCGAGGCTTTAGCCTAGCTAGACATAAAATTAACTTATTACCTACTCATTTAAGTATGTCTTATAATAAACAGCATTTGTTTGTTTTTAAAATGCTGTTTATTTTCCTTCTGTACTTAGAATAGTACAATATGATATAAGTGTGTTATGAGCAATGCACACGTATGTCATACGACGTTTTTCATCACAGTTGCGAAGAAAAAACAGAGTTGTACCTACTGTTAAATGTCGTGTCTTCTTATTTTCACGCGGCGTCAGAGAAAAACCGTGTTGATGGCGCGAACAAAATCGACATCGACCTAAACGAAAACTAGAACTGGAACTGAGTTTCTGTAGTTGGATAGTAAACGCCTGATGATATTTTATTATAAACACCTCTTTAAAAATGTTATGACATTTAAAAAAATGAACTCTACCAAAGTTAACGGAGACTAGATGAATGGTCAATTGGTCATTAACCTCACAGCAAGGTCTTGGACTATTCATTATTCTATGGTGTACCTATAAGGCCATCAACAAGTTTTAATCACGAAGATGTAGGTAAAATTGGAGTCCACGCTCCAGTCTTACCTACACCTTATATTTTTGATCATTCATCATCAATAGTTTAAAGAGCGCCACGTACTTTGAGCAGCTGCTCGTCTCCTGCATCTATCAGCTCCGCGGTTTTCACCAGATCGTCAGACCACCTAGTGGAGAGGCTAGCCTACGCTGTCTCTTCCGGTATCAAATATCTATTTGATCCATTTTCAATTTTTCACCAATCGCTACATTTAACGACCTCTCTTTCCTTTCGTCAAACATTTTCAAATTGTCGTTGTCTGTCAATGAAGAAGAAAGAGAGAGAGGAAATCAGACCCAACAAGAATTTGGTACGAACTGGTTGGTATACCTACGTATATGAGAGTTTTGACTCTACCTTCCACAGTTAACTGACATCTTCATAGTTCCAATACTATAAAAGACCAAGCACAACACAATCATTATTTACCTTGATTTGTAATGCCTTAGCCTGCTCTTCAGTGCCACCAACTCATCTGTGCAGTTGAATAGCTATTACTCTTTTAGTAAGGTCATTTCCTGTACTATCAGAAATCAGAACGAGATAGCGAAAAAAAGACAATCAATAGGCATTTTAACTGTCTTTGGTGGCATGCACTGTACATGCTTTAACCACAGAATAATAGGCAATACAGACTAGAGGATACAACTCAGTTCAAGTGAGTTTATTCCGTCAATATTGACCAATTGACCATGACTGTGAGTGTATAAGGTAGTCTGACAGGGTCAACATGTTCGCCGACGTGGGCAGTGGTCAGTAAGTAAACTGACTTGATCTAGCTACATACAATGTAGGGAAGTCCAATGTCTTGATTCCTTGTGCAAATACTTTTCGCGTGTTCGCGGAATCTAACAACGTTCGCGTTTATTTCTGCTTCTACAAAAGTCTGTGCATGCAGTAATTGTTTTACATTTTGATATTTGTAAGCTGAATGTTGTTGATTTAGACTTCCGCCAAGTCCACTCCTATATGAGGATTATAGTCCTTTGACTATTATGTAGACCATAGTGATCCACTTTTAATTATTGTTATTCTATTATTATGCAAATTAGTGGCATCCAACAGTAATATAATATATGTCTTTGCACCCGAAGGATTAAGTAGGACTTGACCTCTAGGCAGCAAGGACTATTCACACTGGCGCGGCTAACACCTAGCCTATGACTCGGTCTACATTGCCGTATCGTGGGTACCTAGTAATCACATCACAGGCCGTGCAAGTATCATTCGATTACCTGTGTAAAGTGTCTATCCGCGATTATCCGTAGGTAGCATATTCATAATTGCTATTAGCCGTCCCAAAAAATACCCAATGTTCTTCGCTAGCATCTCGCGGGTCTTTTAGAGTGCTCAAGCTGTTTTGGCGAATGGCTTTTGTAAGGAAACCATCAATTTCATTCCCATCATCATCTGCAGCTTGATTGCTCACACTCAAATAGCTTTCCGAGGGATGAGCCGTGCCTTTTGATCACATTTAGCGCATACGCACACTCATTCTTTTAGGTGGTATGGAATGATAATATGTTCTTCTGCGATTCTATCTGATTTTCTATTGCGAACATGTTCAAATGCAAATGTTTATTGCATTCCACAATGTTACAAAAGATGACGATATATATAAGATCATTACGGACCCTGTTGGGCACAAGAATATTTTAATATGTTACATGAAACTGCCGTGGTTTCAGTAAAGCTGGGTGTTGTCAAATTAATAAGATTTCTATTTAATATTTACACATATTACCTAGGTACTAATTTATATTTACTTATCGGCTTCTCTACCTACATCCGTCACTTGTCATTACACGGAACTAAAGTAATTTAGAATGCAATTACAATTAGTCGTATGTGGGTGCGACGTAATGACGGTTGACAGCTTCGGCATGCTTGACTTAATCTCAGCTGATCAAAAACATCACGTCGTCTAGGGAAGCTATTTTACCTAGATCAGTTGAAGAATACGTTATTTCATGCTTGACATACTATTCGAGAATCATCTCTCAGTGGGTGATCTCCAGCATGATGATCTATAATAACTCAAAAGAGACAACAAAAAGAGAGATAGAGAATTAAAGAATACGTTTTTAGGCTGTTGCGAAATTTTCTGTTTGGAACTTTTACCTACACCAAGATCACATTCGTGCACTTTTCTTTCACATTTGTTGATAAAAAGGAAAAGGAGAAGAATGAATACTCACAGATCGTTCTCATGGTTGTGGATGCAGTGAGCAGCAGTGAGGACATGTCGGGTGGAGACCAGGGATCCACCGCAGAGCCACCTGGTGTCAGACCCGCGTTTGTAGCCTAGCAGAGCCATCCAGGGGAAAGCACCTGTGGAGTGGAGGCTTAGGTTGAGAAAGGATTCGCAGAGCTCAATGGTGTCATCAAAGTGTTTAAATCTACCCAAAGGTGCCAAAGTTACAGTAGGCTTTTCCCTACTGTAGTGGGACAGAGGGATTAAGTTTTTTTGCGATTGAATGAAGATACAAAATGCAAAATAAACAATAAAAGCAAAACAACCCAAGATTTAACGATCTAAAATACAAATCTGGAGAAAAAGTAAGACTTACTTATAGAAGTCCGATAGGCCACGCCAATTTGAGAGCCCTGAACGCAATATGTTTGGGACATGGTAACTCTAGAAAATGGACTGATCTTGTATTTTGACCCGCATTTGGCCAGCGTGTCTATCAATGAACAGGCCATAAACCAGTTCCTCGTAAGAAAAACCCACGTCCTAGATGTCGGAACATAATAGGCTGCTGATATCTATCTATTATATCTTTTGTCTGATGGTTCTTATAGACATAGGTACCTGTTAATTGAAATCAGTACAGCTATTTCTCCAATCATAGCTTTATTAAGGTTTCCATACCTTCCAAGTTCGTTCTGGCATCACTTACCAAGTTTAGCGTTCTCTCCTCCAACAACCCTTCCTAGAGAAGCGTTACTGTGACCACAGACCGGAGGCTCTGGTAACGGTACGAAGTCACCACCATCTGGACTGGGCTTGACTTCCTTCGTCAATGGTGTGGGTATTGGTGCTGGCGTGGTGGTAGTTGTGGTAGTAGTAGACGTTGTGGTAGTAGTTGTTTCAGCCATAGGTAGACCTTGCGCTGGGCAGCACACCTGGGAGATAGTATTGGAATTAGAGTACAAGACAATTGCAAATATAGCTTGATGAATAGTCCAAAAAGCAAGGGATCAACAATGTCGCATGATGTCACTGCGACTGCCACTGTGCAATGTTCATATATCTCAGTGCATAAAAACGCCTATTTGCTACTTTACTTATTCTTGTGACTTCTTCTACTAAGGGTGGGTTTTTTAACCAATAGTTAAGGTAACCAATGGTTAAAAACTCTACAAATTCTAACCAATGGTCAAAATTTGTTAGAATTTTTACCATAACTATTGGTGAAAAAACCCAGCCTAAGTTACTGTGGAAATAATTTACCTACAACACATTTCTTTTACAACTTACCTTACGTAACTAACTGCTTTTATATGACAAAAACTATGACATCTCATAATTTTAGCATCTGCAATTTGAGCACTAATGATTCAGCCTGGCTTTCGATAGAAGACCTGGACATCAAGATCTCAGAAAACTCTCCAGTTACCTTAGGGTTGCTACCCTCGAAGCCGCAGTGCGCCTGCCTCAGCACCCTGGCCACAGCAGGGCTGGTCCCAGCCTGCTGGAGTATGCTCATCAGCGGTTTGCAGCTGTACAGGTTGATGCAGCTGCCTACATCACCGTCGACTGTTGTGCAAGGTTCACCTGGAGGAAGAGATATTAGGTTTATTGTGGGATTATCTATAAGTTTATGAAAATATTTGTTTTTTATATTTAAGCTATTCTTTCCAAATGCGTTTCTTTTGTCAATACTATTTCGAAAATCAAAAACTTGGAGTATTTCAGGAATCATCTATGAAAGAATTTGGACGAAATTGGAAAATAAAAGTTCTTTGACCTTGCAGAAAAAAAAACCAGATAAAGTAATAGTAGCAATACGTATTGTAGTAGCATCGCACTGTACATTTTTTTGGTCGCATTATTACTATCTATTGTTGACTATATAGGTCTTGTACGAAGTGACATAGGTGGAAGACGTGGCGATGCAAATGTCCATATAGAGACCAACATAATCTTGGTATGAGGTGTTTCTGGACTAGTTACAGTACAAACCATACTACATTCGTCAGACTCAATACTCCATACACTTCGTCATGTACCATTATTCTATTTTTAGGTTATAGGTATTACTACTAGATAGATAAATAGATAGATAAACTCTTCACTGAAAACACTGAGAAATCTTATAACTAAGAGTCTCAATGGGTGGTCTTATCGCTTAAAGCGATCTCTTCCAGACAACCCAGACTACTATTTTTCCTTTTATAGCAAATTGTATATGTATAGATTATGAAAATTTTGTACCGGATCTAAAATGAAGTCAAAAAAACCACACCGCAAATTAGCATGCCACATAAACTTGTTGGGCATGCCATTATAGTATTCAAATCCTTTTTTAGCTTTACGAGCAACTGCTTCGAAGATTAGCGGAGGCTATAAGAAAAAATAATGGTAAATTCCTCAGATTAATAGAAAATATAGACGACGTGAACCGAACAAAATGAAGCCAAGACAACTAATTTTGTTCAACATTAAAAAAGGCCCTAATCAAAGAAAAGAGCTAAATAGAAATTTGCAAAGAGCATTTGGCCTGTCTATAGGCCATCGCGGCTAGTATACAGTCCAAATGTTCTTTGTAGTAGGTAGTGTAGCTAGTTTACTAGTTTATAGTATTGTAGTAGTTAGTTAAAATAATAGAAACCAAACCACAAAATTGTATCCAATTCACCCGCATTATCTTTAACATATTAATGCTAACCACTGTATCTAATCGAATCTACATATCCTATTTTAGAATGTAAATAAAGTCGCTTATTCTTATTTCTGATAGAGCTGATTATATATTGATTTGACTACTAGCCACAAAGCAACCTTGGAAATACGCATTCGCACATCCAAACAATCTGTGTGTCAGATACTAACTCGTAGCTATTCTATCTATTTGCTTTAATAACTGTTGATTATTCTGCGGAAAAGTTAAATGTCTACAAGCGAGTAGAATTTTGATTATTAAGGAAACAAAATGATGTTTTTACTAAATCGTGATCTAGGCAATGTGATTCTGGTGATTTGAATAATTTATTTCAGCTTTGTAGATGGAGACGGTTAATTTAAGACTCCTATGGGTATAGAGGAACGATGGTAGAGATAGATGATAGATTACAGTTGCCTTCGATCTGGTATACCCTAGATATCGTGTCGGCGCAAAAAAGCCGTTTCGGGAAATAACAGCCCACTCGCGACGTGAGCGTGAGTTGTATACTTGATCGAAGACAGTTGCAGAATGAAACAAGAATAGAAATAGATAGTTATATTCTTGTTTCAGATGAACTGCCGCGAGGACTCGCTCAAGACAATCGATTTTTTCTAACCGTTCGAAGAGATTTCGATGGTGACATCATCATTGGTGGAGTGATGCAAGGCTTTTTTATGACAAGGCTTGCGTTTAACAAGAATAATAGTAATATTTCAAATTCCCGCTAATATATTTTTAATTATAAATGTGAAACCGTCCGCCTGAACCAACTTCACACGCAGCAAATGAGCTGTTCAGATTTGTGAGTCACTTCAAATGACCTCCTACATTGCAAACCTAGATGTTAAGACTATTTTATATGCCTAACTACTTGTCGCGCATAACAATGAGACCAAACTATATGTAAACAACTATATGTAAACTATACATAAATAAAGCTATAACTGGGCTAAATCTCCCCTTCCCCGCCGTCCCAGCCATTCATCCTTTTCCCCTATCGTTTTCCCTTTGATTTTCCTCTTCCGCTAAACAGGGGTCAGGGTAAGCCCGTGCAAAACCAAAGCAGGGCAGCTAGTGAAATTATAAAGTTTCTTAATAATAACTCTGATTTAAAAAATATGTGATAAATAAAATTGTGTGCATCATTCAAGATGTTGACCACAAAAAGCGAATAAAATGTTACCGAAAAAGTTATAGATGTTGATATGTCGCTACTGCTACCGATAAAAGTAAAATTATCAAAGATCAAGAATCAAGATAGATAAACACAATGCAAATTAAAAGATAATGAAAGGAAATGATGACAAATGATAGTTGTGAGCCCATTGTATTAAAATAGAAGGCGAACGTGACGCAGAGAAGTAAGCTAAACATGAATAGCGATCAATTAGGTACCTGTCTACGAAGAAACTGTATAATTTTTTCGTAGACAGGTACCAAAAAGAAATAAAGAAAAAGAAAGAAAAAAGAAAGAAAGAAATAGTTTGTTTAAAGTTTCAACTAATGTTGCTCTCTTTTGACTTATAAGTGCTCGGTGTTGCCCTGCGAGATAAGATCCGGAATGAGGAGATCCGCAGGAGAACTATAGTGACCGATATAGCTCTTAGAATTGGCAAGTTGAAATGGCAATGGGCAGGCCACATCGCTCGTAGAACTGACAACCGATAGGGAAGAAAGGTTCTCGAGTGGCGACCACGAACCGGAAGACTCAGCGTAGGCCGGCCCCCCACTCGGTGGACCGACGACCTGGTGAAAACCGCGGGGAGCCGATGGATGCAGGAGGTAAGCAGCTGCTCAAAGTGACGCTCTGTGGGGGAGGCCTATGTTCAGCAGTAGACGTCTTCAGGCTGCCGATGATGATGATGATATCTATAAGTAAGCATTTTTTTTCTACCTTTCTTACTTTTGTTATGGTTTTTTCAATAAAGGATCGTATTATATTTTAACATTTACATATCTATCATTAACACTTATTGTGATTTTTATCCCCTTTACACCAAATAAATAGAAAAGCATAGTTACTGAAAATCGTAGTGGACTCGTAGTTGAAATTGTTCCTCGAGCCTGTATCTGGGAAAGACACTGGTTTGATCCCTTCAGTGAAGGCCGGGGCTTGCGTCACAGGAGTAGTAGCCTCCACCTTTGGAGTGTTTGCAAAGTCCACAGGATCGTTGGGAATGTCATCTTGAGAGCTAGGAATACCGTTAGGTGTTTCATTTCGGTCGAAATTAACGTTGCCGTTCTGGCTTGGTTGGTTGCCTTGATTATTTAGGTTTCCTTGGTTGTTGGGTGACGTGAACTGTCCTTCATTACCCTGACCATTGAATTGTCCCTGATTGCCTTGGCCGTTAAATTGTCCCTGATTGTCTTGCCCATTGAGTTGCCCCTGGTTGTCTTGGCCAGTGAATTGTCCCTGATTGCCTTGACCATTATATTGTCCTTGTTTGTCTTGACCGTTAAATTGTCCCTGGTTGCCTTGACCATTGAATTGTCCCTGGTTGCTTTGGCCGTTGAATTGTTCCTGATTGCCTTGGCCGTTAAATTGACCCTGGTTGCCTTGGCCATTGAATTGTCCCTGGTTGCCTTGGCCATTCAATTGTCCCTGGTTGCCTTGGCCATTGAATTGTCCCTGGTTGCCTTGGTTGGAAATTTGGCCTTGGTTTCCTTGCCCTGTGTACCCTTGATTGTTTGGGGCTTCTTCAGGAAAGTCAGTCGGGAAGGCCACAGGTCTTTGGGCTATGCCATTAGGGGCAGGATACTGATTTCCTTGGTTGTAGTTCTGATTGCCTTGGCTGACGTCATTGGTGATGGGGCGGTCTTTGTTGCGATTAGGGTTAAGAAAGCCAGAAATGGTCTCGCGGATCTGGCCCGGGATTAGAGTGAAGGGTGACTGCCGCCGCTCTTCTCTTCGTGGGAAGAAACCTGTTGAGGAAATGATTCAGGTATCATTTATAAGGCACTGTGAAAAAAAATAGCGTTGATTAATTAGAATACGGCGGGCAATTACTGTATAGTTGCCATATCATAATATCACATTTGATTAAGATTGATAAAAATATTGAATAGCAATTGGCGTTATTATAAATCGTTAGTATTGTAATAATCAAGTTTAGTTTTATCCGTCTATAAAAGCTACCTACATGTACCATACTACCAATGTATAGGGTGAATTCTGTGCTACCCATAAAGAAGGTTAAATATACCTACTTATAAATATTATGAAACAATCAAACACAAACATTATATCGTCGTAAGGATATCGATACAGTCATTACAATGAAAATAAGTGTCTATAGATAAAATAAACATGGAGGATACGTCCTCCAAATTTCTAATAACCCAATTTTCACACATACATACAAATCGTACTAATCACTCGCTGTTGTGGGTGATAATGTAAATATGGAAAATGCACAGGGCCGGGGGCTTTACCTCGGCTATTTACCGGATCTACGGTTCCGGAATAATTTCGGAAAAATATATTGTACTTTACCATCGCTATTAGCTAAATTGTGTAATCATGTAGAGTTGAATGGTCTTTCAATTGCCATATTTGGTAGGTTTTCGCAGTCATGGTCAGGGGTAAAGTTGCAAATATAGAAGGAAATGTATTTGCCAGGGTCATAGTTAATGTCGTAGTAATAAATTAAATCAAATGATTATAATACTGCTATCTGATAAAGGAAGGAAAGGACCTTCCTATTATTGACAGTTGCCATTCTTGGACTCATGTATGATATGATAGAACCAGTATTTTTATTGGTTTGTTATCCAATTTCATTGTATATTTTAAGGTTATAATAGTCGATAGTCTTTTAAAACTGAATAAATAAATAAATAGTCGATATAGATGATAAAAAAGAAAGGCGACCTTACTATTTTTTGTAGCACGATGATGATAATGAATACAAAGAATGAACCCTATTAAAAAAATCACTACGACAGTAACCGACCAGCCACTTGCCCCTCTAACTTTATGTAAATAATTTTGAAATTGTGTCTTCCCTCTCGTTATGAGCGTAAAGTTAGTTAACTCGTTAATCTAGAAAAAACCTAACAGTAGGTATTATTAAATGTCACAGATGTAGCATTGTTCACGTAATGTGACATTATAATACTGATAGGATTTGTCCTTGACATTGGTTTGGTTATCAAAATGCCATATGTGCATAGGTGACTGACAAAATTAATAAAATCTAATATTATAAAGGCTAATTCGTGATTTATTATTTTTAGCGATATTCCGACTGTTCCTACAATTAAATTAATGGTATCACCAATATCACAAGCGAATGCCAGCAAAATGAACATAGCTAATGAAAGCACTGCTACACACGCTAGCGCAGCGTAGGCCGGGCCCCCACTCGTTGGACCGAGCGACGATCTGGTGGAGGCCCATGGATGCAGAAGGCGAGCAGCCGCTCAAAGTGGCGCTCTCTGGAGGAGGCCTATGTTCAGCAGTAGACGACTTCAGGCTGTTGTTGATGATGATGATGATAAAAGCTAAATGATGCAGTGTTTAGGTAGGTACTTATGTTAACAAACACTAAAGTTTACTAAATGGCTCCAATTGTTTCAAAGTTTTTTTTAAATGATGATGATTGTAAAAATAATCTTTTGAGGTGAATATCTGATGAATTTCAACGCCTGTTAGATAAACATCAAGAAATGACTACAGAAGAAAAAGACATGATTTTTAATAGTGGACAGGGTACCGCTTCACTAAAAGGATGACGTGCGCATTGTCAAGCGAAACTTTAATTTAGAGTTCCAAGTGACACTGCAATCTGTATGGCGTGTCTCTTAACTTCAGGTAGCTCGTCACGTTATTCATTAACATAAAAAAAATAACTGATTCTGGAACGTGTCGATCTTCTCACAGTGTCTGCCTTCGCCGTTGTAAAAGCGAGTGAGTCATTAGTGCAGGGTCGAGCGGGATTCTAATCTGAGTCGGTTTGACAGTCGCACGGACCACCACTAACCCACACTAGCTCGTGCTGATAAAGCGGCGCAATAGATAATCTAACTTGAAGGCTTGAAAGCTAGTAGCTTGCCATAGCCAAGTGAACTTACATCCCAATGCATTATTAATCCATATTTGTTTTTGGGCAATGCAAAGCGAAACTATTTCAGCTACAAAATATACAGTTATATAAGTTATGTAGTAGGTATCGTTCGACAGGCAATGCAATTTGGTACAATGAGCATTCGCGAGGTTATCATTAGGTGAACAACCTTTCTTGATAACAAAATGAAAAAAGTATATCTAGTGTAATTCCGCTAAAAGATCATATAAGATTATCTATATTGGGGAAGCTGCAAATGACTGTTGTAGGCAAATGTATTACAAAAATGATTAGAAACGTTTATAATGTATAATATTTATTGAAACCAAAACTGGGATGGCTAAATTGGTCCAACATTCGTTGCGCAGGATTAGGAAAAACCCAGTAAAAACCTAATCAGACCAATGGCAAACTAACATAAACGATCAAAATTAATTTTAAACAAATAAATTATAATACTAGTATTTAACTATTAACTTAGAATACTTAAATATATTAATTAAATTAAATGAACATAAATAATTCCGAGAAATAATCTAAACGAATATAATAATAAATTTAAATGAATATAACCCAAAATTACATATACCTAAAATATACTACATATACCTAACAACAATCACCTACACTAACCCAATATAGACAATCTTTACCGACACGTGTTTCGCCTCTCCACGAGGCATCCTCAGGACTGATGTTGACTCGACGAAGGCTCGTGCGAAAGTGACTGGGCCCGCCGGCCAGCCGCGCTTATATACGATTTCGTACCCTACCCCCACTAAAAATACGTAGCAAAGGTGACGAAACAATATTGGTTTGGTCATTCAACAATGTACTAGATGGGCTGTTGTGTTTTAGAATCTCTAATTGTTCCAACACACATAATCTAAAGCTCTTATCACATACATGTAATACGTCAAATGTATCATTATCGCGTAATGTATGACCTGTATCAATTAGATGTTTTGCGAAATGTGACCTGTCTGGGTGGTGATTTCTGTAAGCGGAAATATGTTCTTTATACCTAGTTTCAAAGTTACGGCCCGTCTGACCCACATAAACCCCGTTACAATCGTTACAAACTAACCTATAAACACCAGATTTTTTAGAATTATTTAACCGGTCTTTGCCATTGCAAAGTTGACGTATATTTTGTGTTGTGCGAAAAGCAACGTGTACATTGTTTTTCTTGAGTGTCCTAGCGATCTTATCTGAAATTGGACCCATGTAAGTTAAACTCCCCACATATTTATTAATGTTATTTGATGGACATGAAAACAGTAGTGAACGAACCCTATCCCTCTGTTTATTTTTTATTAAACTATCTATCATTTGTTTACTGTATCCATTAGAAACCGCGATTTGATATATAATATTTAGTTCTTTGATGTAGTTGGTAGGGGAAAGTGGTACTGTCATTAATCTATGCACATAACTCCGAAACGCCGCTAATTTATGCTGAAAGGGATGACATGAAGATGATGGAATAGTTATGTCTGTATGTGTAGGTTTATGGTAAATTTGAAATTCTAAGCTGTTGTTGACCCTAGTTATGGATAGATCTAAAAAATTAAGGGACTGATTATCCTCTATTTCTAACTCAAACTGTATTTTAGGGTGTATATTATTGATTTTATTAAGAAATACATTAATCTGTCTTCGCGTACCTGTCCAACATATTATGACGTCATCTACGTATCTGTAATAAAAGAGGATTTTAGGTTCGTTCACTATATGATTACACTCAAAATTATCCATAAAAATTTCCGCCATTAATGGACTCAATGGTGACCCCATTGCCAAACCTGCTTTCTGACGGTAAAACTGATCATTAAACCTAAAATAATTTTGTTCCATACAAATATTAGCTAAGCCTAAAAGCTCATTTATCTCTCCGGGTTGTAAACGTCGCCTTTCAAAATGATCACCTAGAATGCGCAAGGACTCTTCATAAGGGACATTAGTAAATAAACTTTTTACGTCTAAAGACATTAATTTGGCTGTGGGAGGGATATGAACATCTTTAACTTTGTCAATTAAATCTAAGCTGTTTTTTAAACCATACCGGGGAGTAAAAGATGACTTAGCTTTAAGCAAAATATTCAAATGTTTAGCTAGGTTATAGGCGGGGGCCCCAATGTGCGAAACAACAGGACGCATGGGAATATTATCTTTATGAACTTTTGGTAACCCGTATAAAAATGGTGGGCGCGGATTCATTGGGACTATATGTTTAAGAGTTTCTGGGGGTATAAAAGATGTAGTTTTGATAGCCTGTTTTAAATCCAAAGTAAATTTTGACGTAGGATCCGAACCTAAGGCTTCGAAATCCTCCCCCTGTATAACATCATTAACTTTCTGATTATAAACATTCCTGTCTAAAATTACAACTGAATTCCCTTTATCTACTTTAGTACACACTAAGTCATTATGATTTAACCGGTTTTTCAATGATCGACAAATATTTGATTCTGAATCAACAAGATTATAAGGGGAATTTAATACGTCCTTTATTTGTGATGCAACCTGATGTTTTACGGCCACATCCTGCTTACCCCTAACACAAGCTATTTCAGAGTCAACAGCTAGTGACTCAAGGGATCTCTGTGATAACCCGGGATTAATATTATATTTTAATCCTTTCTCTAAGAGAGAAATTTCTGAAGGTGGAAATTGGATATTAGTCAAGTTTTTAACACGCGGATAAAACAAATGGGTATTATCAGCGTTGTGATCCTCAGTGGTGGAACCATTATCAGTACCGGTAGTCTGTCTGTTTGTTAATAGTTCCAACTTTCTAGTCTGTGTTATAAATTTATCATGAGCTAAACTGGAAGCTAAATCCCTAGCTTTGCTGTCTAATAAATCAAATTCAACATTATGTAAACTAAAACTTAATTCTGTATATAATACTTTAAGATGAAGTTTAAGATTATCCCTAACTGAAAACCAATGTCTACACTCCTCATCTAACCATATAGCCTTGGCTTTAGACACCGCGACCCTACTAGCTCGACTATGTGTGTTGGTACGAACATTAATGTAATTAGGTATGACCTGTAATCTTTTACACTGCTGATTGAACCAAACATTTTGGGCAGCCAAACGATGAAGATGAAGAATGAAGAAGAAGATGAAGAAGAAGAAGAAAAAAAATGAAATGAAGATGATGAATGATGATGATGAAGATGTTCATATCCCTCCCACAGCCAAATTAATGTCTTTAGACGTAAAAAGTTTATTTACTAATGTCCCTTATGAAGAGTCCTTGCGCATTCTAGGTGATCATTTTGAAAGGCGACGTTTACAACCCGGAGAGATAAATGAGCTTTTAGGCTTAGCTAATATTTGTATGGAACAAAATTATTTTAGGTTTAATGATCAGTTTTACCGTCAGAAAGCAGGTTTGGCAATGGGGTCACCATTGAGTCCATTAATGGCGGAAATTTTTATGGATAATTTTGAGTGTAATCATATAGTGAACGAACCTAAAATCCTCTTTTATTACAGATACGTAGATGACGTCATAATATGTTGGACAGGTACGCGAAGACAGATTAATGTATTTCTTAATAAAATCAATAATATACACCCTAAAATACAGTTTGAGTTAGAAATAGAGGATAATCAGTCCCTTAATTTTTTAGATCTATCCATAACTAGGGTCAACAACAGCTTAGAATTTCAAATTTACCATAAACCTACACATACAGACATAACTATTCCATCATCTTCATGTCATCCCTTTCAGCATAAATTAGCGGCGTTTCGGAGTTATGTGCATAGATTAATGACAGTACCACTTTCCCCTACCAACTACATCAAAGAACTAAATATTATATATCAAATCGCGGTTTCTAATGGATACAGTAAACAAATGATAGATAGTTTAATAAAAAATAAACAGAGGGATAGGGTTCGTTCACTACTGTTTTCATGTCCATCAAATAACATTAATAAATATGTGGGGAGTTTAACTTACATGGGTCCAATTTCAGATAAGATCGCTAGGACACTCAAGAAAAACAATGTACACGTTGCTTTTCGCACAACACAAAATATACGTCAACTTTGCAATGGCAAAGACCGGTTAAATAATTCTAAAAAATCTGGTGTTTATAGGTTAGTTTGTAACGATTGTAACGGGGTTTATGTGGGTCAGACGGGCCGTAACTTTGAAACTAGGTATAAAGAACATATTTCCGCTTACAGAAATCACCACCCAGACAGGTCACATTTCGCAAAACATCTAATTGATACAGGTCATACATTACGCGATAATGATACATTTGACGTATTACATGTATGTGATAAGAGCTTTAGATTATGTGTGTTGGAACAATTAGAGATTCTAAAACACAACAGCCCATCTAGTACATTGTTGAATGACCAAACCAATATTGTTTCGTCACCTTTGCTACGTATTTTTAGTGGGGGTAGGGTACGAAATCGTATATAAGCGCGGCTGGCCGGCGGGCCCAGTCACTTTCGCACGAGCCTTCGTCGAGTCAACATCAGTCCTGAGGATGCCTCGTGGAGAGGCGAAACACGTGTCGGTAAAGATTGTCTATATTGGGTTAGTGTAGGTGATTGTTGTTAGGTATATGTAGTATATTTTAGGTATATGTAATTTTGGGTTATATTCATTTAAATTTATTATTATATTCGTTTAGATTATTTCTCGGAATTATTTATGTTCATTTAATTTAATTAATATATTTAAGTATTCTAAGTTAATAGTTAAATACTAGTATTATAATTTATTTGTTTAAAATTAATTTTGATCGTTTATGTTAGTTTGCCATTGGTCTGATTAGGTTTTTACTGGGTTTTTCCTAATCCTGCGCAACGAATGTTGGACCAATTTAGCCATCCCAGTTTTGGTTTCAATAAATATTATACATTATAAACGTTTCTAATCATTTTTGTAATACATTTGCCTACAACAGTCATTTGCAGCTTCCCCAATATAGATAATCTTATATGATCTTTTAGCGGAATTACACTAGATATACTTTTTTCATTTTGTTATTAAGATGAACTTCCGCGAAGTCACGCCTGAGTCAATCAATTAACCTTTCTTGACACTTTAACAAAAAAATGCGTTTACTTATATCTTTTTTTTTCATGTGTTTTATCGATGTGATATTTGCCTACATATCCAAATGTCTCCTGATATAAATAAAAGATTTGGCTGAAATAGAAACTTGCAATAAAAATTCTCTTGGAATAATAAAAATAAATCAAAAATGGTGGTTTGAAATTATATTTGTTTTTTTATTTCTCAGCTCATGTTTTTGAATTTTTAATGAAATCATTGATTATCTATAATTAGCCGCTAGACTCACCGTCACATCATTTTATTACACGTTGTTTGAGAGTGTTCCTAGCTATGATTCTAGGAAATTTTTTCAGCCAATAATCCGCTTTTGGGGTGCTGGCACAACTGCTCCAGTGTTGGTGTCGCAGATATTGACAATGACGATGATGAGTGGGTGCTAAGTTTTTGCGCTCTTTCACTCATTCCGGTTTTAAGTCTTATTTCTTCCGTGGCCTCACAGTGAGACATCACATGCTCCACGGTCTTTTTCTCCTGCAGACAGCCCCGACAAAGCGGACTGTCTGTCACTCCAGTTTTATGCAAATGATAATTTAAGTTGCAGTGACCCGTAACGAGGCCTATGAGTAGGCGAAGGTTCTGCCGCAGTTGTGCCAGCACCCCAAAGCCACCTTCCGTTATTTCAAGGAGCTGGGATGGCTTGGGTAGATGCTGGCGGGGGGAAATGCACAATACACCCCGTCAGTGCAGGCCTTACCGCCCCCACCTCAAATTAGAATTAGAATCCACTTTTGTCTAGCTGCCGAAAGGAAAGTCGAGGCTTTTTGAAATCTGAACAAACTGTCACTTGTTCTGAATGATTATTATCATATGATTACACAGATTTTCGTTGACCGGTTGGTTTTATTGTTTCCCAAAATGCGGATATGTACACTACAAAGTTGCTACAAAGCCTGTAATTACACTTTGTAATTATAGCCATAGTATTCTTCTAGGTGTAATTTATTATTTTGTTAAACTATGCTAGCATACCAAATGTTAGTAAAATGTAGAGCTTAAAAACATGTCATTAAAAATTAATGTGAAACCTAAATAAACGCGACGCGACATTTTTAGTAAATTTTTGTAACTGGCAGATTACTGCCAACAAGCTGCTGGTACGTGGAAATAAAATAAAATAAGACGATTCGATTCGTTTTTGAAAAGAGTTCTAAGATTTTGTTATAATAGGCATATAGGTGCCTACTTACACTTTTGAAGCAAAAAAGTAAACCACAGAGGATTGTAACTATTAACTGTGACACTAATTTTATTTGTTTTACTAGTTAGATACCTACCTATTTTTACTTTATATAAAGCTGAATTTTTGTGTTTATAATTTAAATTATTTTGTCTTTTAATTAGTCGATATCTTATATGCGTATTAAAAAAACAAAATATTTATTAATTCTTGAATAAATCCAGGTACTTAAATAAACCACAAAAAAACTTACCAAACTGACACAACCCGAGTTGTAAACACACAAGAAAGCACATAAACACACAAAACACCCGCGCCATGTTCACTAAAAAGAACGCAATGCACAAAACCCCCTCGCGAGTTCTAGATTTAGAACTAAACTTTACAAAACCGGTATTGTTTTTTACTTATCTTAAAATTAGCATCGAAACTTTTTCGAGCTGGTATTTTTTTTAATTTACGTCGGTTAAGCAGCATGAGCTGTCCGCGACTAAATGGTCAAGTTGACCGTTGTACAATTATATAGAAACAGAGGAATCGAGGCGAACTCCTACGTCATAATTAACTACGAGGCAAGCATATGTATGACGGAACTACGTGCGAGACGAAAAGCCCCGATTTTTTGCTGACGACAAAGAGTTTTTTTAGTGTGTCAACACTTGGCTTTGATTAATTACAGGTAGTTTGAGACGCGCCTGAGAATACAATGTTTCAAAAGTCAGTGATTATCCGATTCTATTTAAAATAAACTTGCTTGGTTTATTTTGTCTGAACTTATTAGACAGCCTCTGTGGTGTGGCGGTTGAGCAGGTCAGCTCATAACCCGGAGGCGGCGGGTTCGATTCCCGCGATGGGACAAGTATTTGTGCACATGATAAAAAATGCGCAAATACTTGTACTGTGTCTGGGTGTTGTGGGAGCATGGCCCTCGTAGTTCCTGGGTCCCTGATACAGGGAATCCCAGTTAGGGTCTAGGATCTATGTATGTGATCGTTGGGCGCTATTTATTTACTTATTAATGACACGCGGGTAAAACCACGGGCTACATCTAGCAATAAATTACCATCGGTATAGATTTAATAAAAAATCTTGTCATGATATAGGTACCTATTAATAATAACGGAGAAGATAAATGCACAAATAAGGTGTGGTGTGCCTACTGCCTAGTGCCTACGTGTTTCCAATACCGAAATACCTATGCAAAACAAAGTAATTTCAGGATATGTTTCAACCTGACCCTCTGGCTTCGCAGATAGGCTGAACAAAACGTCATTCAAATGACTTAATCAATTCTATTTTTGCACACATAGTGCCTAACCTATCTAGGCTGTATAATTTGAATTTAATTTTGGACACTAATTACCCACGCTTATTATGGCTTACAATTACCTACATGCACCTCATCAATTTATCGGCACCCGCCCAATAATAATATAAATAACGCCCAACGATCACATACATAGATCCTGGACCCCTAGGATTCCCTGTATCTAGGGACCCAGGAACTACGAGGACCATAGTCCCACAACACCCAGACATAGTACAAATATTTGCGTTTTTTCTTTTCATGTGCACAAATACTTGTCCTACTTACTGTAGTGAGAGTCGAACCTGCCGCCTCCTGGGCTTCCAGGGGCAATTTATTTATTTATTTATTTATTTGTAATAATATGAACGCACTTGCAATTACACATATTATCAAATACTCATCAGTAATAAACATCGTCTACTAAATAAATTGAATTAATGGCTAATAGCTCTAGGGTAATTTTCACAACATCAAATATTCGATTTAGGGTCACGGGACTCACAAACCGTTAATAATGAACTTAAAACAACAGGCCACTTATCACAAAAAACGTCACAGTCTGGATAAGTACTGAGGAATGCGTTGAGATCACTCATGATGCGACATAGCGGCGTATATTTCCTGTGTTCTGTCCGACTACGGCATGTGTGGAAGAGCTTGGGTCTATGACCAGCTCTATAGCGGATATACTTGTCGGGGACATATAAAGTACATTTGCGATTGTGAAGAGTAGGCGAGTCTACGGCATCTCTCAATATCTTACAACCGGTCTTAAGCTGGTCGAACAACCTCCTAGTCTTCAAGGAATTGAAACCTAGATGACCTAGCAAAAAATCAGTGGGGTACAGAAAAGGATAATAACCATAACTTTTCTTATAAAAATTTCTTAAGAAGGCTTTTTGGACCTTCTCAAGCGACAAGATATAAGTGTCACAATGCGGATTCCAGACGCACGCGCTTGACTCCAATTTACTCCTGACCAGAGTAGTGAACAGTAGCCGCAGGACCTGGGGATCGCGGAAGTCCTTCGCATTGCGCAGCACAAAGCCGAGACGGCGATAGGACTCTTTTGCAGTAATTTCGACATGACTATTAAATGTCAGGCCATGATCAAAAATTACGCCAAGATCCTTAATAGTGGACACCTGCTTCATTGCACCATTGCCTAATAGGTATGTGTGCCGAATGGGAGTGCGCTTGCGCCCAAAAGACATGACGTAACACTTTTCGGGGTTGAATGACATTTTGTTGGCAACACTCCAACGATAAATCGCATCAACATCTCTTTGCAAGCAAATGCAGTCAGCTTGCGATTTAACTTCAAGCGCGAGCTTTAAATCATCGGCATACAATAAGCACTTGGAGAGATGTATTTCTTTAGCCAAATCGTTGACCATAATCATAAAAAGTAAAGGTCCCAGAACCGATCCTTGACTCACCCCTGATGGGGTGAAGTAGGGGCAATACGTTTCAACTACCGGGACAGGACCTTCTCTCACAGAAAGATAGTGTAGGCCTGTAATAAGAATGAGTGTAAAATCTTGGTCAGAGTGGTGGATATAGCCTGTACCTACTCCCTCCCTGTGAGAGAAAGCTTGTCCCAACTATGGGAATATATTGAAATGAACAGTCTAACATGAACACTCCAAATCATTCTAATACTGATTAGAAAACTTTGCGACACAAAGTATGTAAAAACGTGTTTTTTGACATACCTACCAAAACCCTCCACCAGTAAGTAATGGCAATTTACAATTATTATATTGGGCTGCTAGCCCATCTCTTCCCGTAGGTGCCGTAAGAGACGGATAAAGAAATATCCAGGAAATGGGCAGCAGCATTTTCATCAGCATTAAAATTTTCTGCGATCACCAAGCCGCCTGCCAAGCGTGGTGATGGCAAATCCCCTATCCCCTATGATAAGTGTCCAAAGCTACATTTTATGGGGAGGCCTATGTTCATTAGTGGACGTCTTCCGGCTGATGATGCATGTGTGTATGTGTGAGAATTTACAATTATTGTATTAGGCGGATGACTACTGCGAACCACAGCAATACTCTCTTCCTTACGTAGAGTTACCAGTACCTAGTGTGTCATTGAAGGAAAAATAATAAAACAGGAATGCTATATGCAATAACTCTACCGCAAAGAATGTGACCCTAGCCACTGTTTTCCAGCCTTAGTAGGTCAAGGAGGTGGATGTGTTTAAACCAGTAAGTAATTATGTATTGGATATTAATATTATGTTAGAAATATTACACTGTCCAAATGATATAATAAATTATTAAGGAAAAGTGTATTGCAAGCGTTTTAACCACTATTAATGTCATTCTTTCGCTCGTAGACTTACAACCGATGGGGAAGAAAGGATCTCGATTGGCGACCACGAACCGGAAGACGCGGCGTAGGTCGGCCCCCTACTAGGTGGACCGACGACCTGGTCAAATCCGTGGGGAGCCGATGCAGGAGGCAAACAGCCGCTTAAAGTGGTGCTCTTTGGGGGAGGTCTATGTTCAGCAGTAGACGTCTACAGGCTGATGATGATGATGATGAATGTCATTCTTCAACGAGCAGGCCACATCGCTCGAAAAACTGACTACCGGAGGGGAAGAAAGGTTCTCGAGTGGCAATGACTGCCCGAAAGACGCAGCATAGGTCCCCCACTAAGTGGATCACGTCACACCGCGGGAACCGTTATGAATGCAAGACGAAGCAGCCGTGCAAAATGGTGCTCTATGGAAGGCCTATGATCAGTGGATGTTTTCAGGCTGGATGAACAAAGAATGTCATTGCAGTGACTCTGCTATTGCCAAAATCATGTGCCTTTTTGATATAATTATGTTCCAGGATTTGCCAACATTTGCCAGTATTTCAGATGTAAAACGGTGCAATGCTATTAGCGTTTTGGGTACGTTAAAAACATCAGACATAGTTTGAAATATCAGTAAGTATCCATAATCCATACACACCGTAAACTTTTTTACAAACGTTTTTATAATTTTCATAGCTTTTCTTACCTGCTTGCAATTTTCCGGATTTCTTCCTTCGCCCGATCTTGGTCTTCTTCACCACCACTTTGTATTTATTGTTCATGGTATACCCCTGACCAGAAGCGTACCCATAACTAATGTTAGTGTTATCGTACATGTTACCCTTCTTGAAGCTGGGGTAACTGTGACCACCGTACCCCTGGATACCGTAAATGGGGTACTTTTGCCCACCGTAGCTTGGGTAACTATGACCACCGTAACTTGAAGAACTATAGCCAGTATAGGTTGGGGTACTATGCCCATAGCTTGGGGAACTATGGCCCCCGTAGCTCGCGTAACCATGACCATAGCTTGGGGAAACGGGACCTTGACTGGGGTAAAAGTATTGGTAGCAAGTTTTACCCGGCTTCTTATTGTAAACAGTGTAGTGCTGGCACGGTTGAGAGTCGTACCCATGGCTCACGTAGCCATGGTGACCAAGGTCATACCCGTGATGATCATCGTGTTTACCGTCATGACCATATAAGGTCTGAAATAACGCATCCAAGGCTTCGTAATATTGAGGAGATTGTGTTGGCGAAGGAGGTTTGTAAATCAAAGGAGTTTTTAAACACCTGTTATGATTCTGAGCTAATATTAGCAGTACTGGAAATGTCTGGATTAAGCCACATATCGTGCTTTCTTGTATAGTCATATTGGAACACTGGTCGTCACTTTTCAAGTCTGTTTGGAGGGAAGGCCGAGGGAAAACTGAACTATGTTTCTAAATGTAGGTTATCGATGGAATCTGTCATTTTTGATGTGGAAATGCAATATTGGGCAAGTTACATTTCGCTTTTGTAATGTAATCTGTTGATCTGGGAGAGATGTTAGTTTGATAATTTTAATCATGTCATTGTGAAATTGAACAATTGTGACCTTTGTAAATAGGTTTATTTGGATCATTTACTTTTTTTGGACAAACCGTATAATGTACCGGAGGACTTAGATTATTTATTATTTCATATTTTAAAAACATACATATATGAAGGTAGTATGGTTCAATCTCAGTAGATCCATAGGCCAGATCCGTGGTGGATCTACTGAGTTTTTATTTTCTCATTGGATCTATTGTACACATGTACATGTATGTGTGTGTGTGTGTGTTGTATTGTCAACATGTATCTAATGTATGTAATGGACTTTTTTTCAATAGATTCATTTATACTGGATATTTTCATTTGCCCTCTTCACTCTATATAATCATCAATAAATGGTGTACTATCATGTACTCAATTTATGCTGATGAATTCAATTATGTAACCCTGTATAGTACCTATTATAAATTATATTGGATTTAGTAAGATACGTCTTTCTCTCACTAGATAAATAAATTATAAGAGCGCATCATGGTTACTCATTCAAATAAATCATTCATCTAGTATTTGGTTCAAGAACACCCGGGGTAATTGTAGAGGCATTATGTATAGGTATACATAATTATAGCGAGTGAAGGGAAGTGTTTCTCGGGAAACCCGAATGGTGCAATGCTGTGATGAGGAATTATATTTAAAGGACAATTTTGTTGCACCATGTTTTGTAAAACTTTCAGGGATGATAGTATACTTAGAGTTAATGAAAATTCAAAATTGTTTCAATAAGAGATAAATCATAGACCTTCGTAATGGGAACCAGATAACTGATAGAACACTTATCATACCTACTTTTCCATCACATCTATTCGAATAGAGGATAAGGGTTCCTCGATTAGTGCGCCTAAAATGGGTAATTTAGGCGCACTTAATAGCAGTTCCAAATTCCTTTTCTCATAGAGGGGGATGAAAAGCAGAGTCCCACACGGTACCAAAATTATTTAACCTTGAGCGACGCTTTGAATCCCTCGCTACGCTTAGGATTCTACTCTAGAATCCTTCGCTTCGTTCTGGATTCAAACAATAGCTCACGCCCTAAATACATTATTTTAGTCCCTTGTGACACAATCTATTATTTGACTGTAGTAAATACATGCACAACACTTACATGCTTAAAATTATTGACCATTGTATTTACGGTAACCTACCTATGGTATTTTATGAACTGGGGCCATGGCTTTAATCAAAGATTATAAAGCCCGTTGATAGCTTGTAAACATAATTTCTCGTACAAACACGACTCACCGGCGGGGGCAGGGGGCGAGGTCCCGTGATTTATTAGAAATTCATAGTATTTATTTGAAATTAGTGGTTGAAATATACCACTAGTTTTCGTATGAGGGGAAGTTGTATCATTTGTTAACTGGATAGTCAATGTCTTTAATGGAATGGTCAATATGGGAAGAGTACCTATAGGCATTTACAAAAATGGGCGTTATATGAAGTGAAATTTCTGTAAAGTCTTAAAGTGGCCTCTGGGAATGAAATCAAATGACAAAAGGCCATGACCACAATATCAATTCAAGAGCATACGTGTAAGATCACTACTCGTGAGTAATACTAACGAATTCCTCGTTTCTTTCGCAGAAGTCTCTAATTTAGCATTGACATTGAACGATGTTTCTAAAAATTCAACATTGAGTAAATTATTTCAGTGGATGTGTTTGGACGTCCCTATAATTTGGTTTGAATAATACTTCGTTTGAAAGATAAGGTACTTACTACTTATAGAAGGACATATATGCTGTACCTAGAAATATCACCCCGTCCTCCCCTCCCAAGACACGTCTTGAGCGACCCGGATGATCCTATAGCAGCCGTTGTGTCAGCTGCGCTAGGATCACCGGACTAGTACGGATAACGGATCACCCTTCTGGCTCAGGTACCGCTTTCGGCATCGGTATAGGATACCAGCGTAACACAATCAGACACCTCGCCCGCCGGCCTCGACGCACACCCGTAGGTTAGCTAGAACGGTCGCGACTTTCCATTGGATCCACTCTTCTAGTGGACATAGCCTTCTCGATCCTCTTATCCCTTGAACGACCCAAGTCGAGGCTCGCACCCCATCAGGGGTGCCCTTGAGCTAGTTACCTCCCACATTTGACAGCTGGGAGCCTTAAGCGCCTGCCCTCCCACCCGGTGACGCTGTAAAGGTCGGTAGAGACCAATACCATTAGCACGTTAAAAAAAAAAGCTGTACGTACAAAGTCGATAGGAAGATTAGCTGCCTTATATGTCGATGTATTATCCCACAAAATTAAGTTTTCATGAATTTAACGGACAAAGAACTGGTGAAACCACAGTCTGCCTTCAGCAAATAATTCCATGAAATAATAATTCCATTAAGAAAATGCTTGCTTACGCACGCTTCAAATATTATCCGGAATGGTAGAAAGGCCTTGAACGATAGTCATTTGTCACCCTGTCGCCTACTGTTTATGGTCAAATTAAACTGTGACTGATCAGACCACTGTCCAATGACTTATTCGTTGAGTTATATTAGGTTGTGCAACCCTATGCGTGCTAGAATTCCGTAAACTGACGTCACGTTTTCTTGATTTCTTGAAGCTGGAGTCTGAGCACAAGTCTGAGCTTTACACCTAGTCTGTAAAGACGAAAGTCAATACTAGGTAAGTTATACCTATATTTACATTTAACTCACGGTAGGTATATTAAAATGTTGCTTTCGAGTTTCAACAGCTAAAAACGAATACAGGCAATTAATTATTTATGAGTGATTACGAGAATCGTAATAAGTAGACATTTTCATTGGAATAACGAAGGCGTTATCATTTTCACCCAGTCTAAGAAGAAATTGAAAAAACGAACAAAACGTACCTGGAAAGGCTAAAGAGACACCCCAACACACTAGCTGCGCAACTCCTTAACCAAAAATATACTCCACGCCTTAAGAGGAAAAGAATACCTTTGACTAAGAGGCAGACAGAGCCGAATAATCGTAAGGGAAGATATCCTCACTGGAGGATACACTCAAAATGACACAACTCTCTCAACAAATCTGCTGAAGGTGCACACACCGATCGAAGATGAAGACATGGCAAAAAAAAAAAATTTCACCCACACCTAGTGTTTTTTTGGTATAAAAAAAAAACTCTTATTGGTATAAAAGTGATTAATAGATATAGTGAATAAATAGTTTCTAGATTTCCTCATTATACTTAGAGGGTTTTCAGACTTTTAGCAACGAATTTTTTTATGCTAAAATACGTTTGACAACATGTCTGCACCAGATGGTAAGTGCCGAAGTTGTCTAAGGAAGCACGTTTGCCCAAAAGATGCCCAGTCACTCTTGACTTGAAAAGACCCAGGCTATACCCAGGAGGAAATACTGTCGCTGGAACAGCATTCTATTCCTTGGCCGTTCGGACTATGAGTGACTCAGTAAGACGCTTGATTCCCATGAATTACCTATGCAGCTCCAAAAAAGAATTTTGGAACTCACCCTCGCGGTCGGGGTCGATGAATTTCCATCGGGCCCCGGTGTCAACGAGATGAACTCGCCGACTCAACTATAGATAACGGGGCCTATGGCACTTTTTCTTTACCATCAGCTCTAGTGAGCGCCAAGTTAAGGCTACCGGGGAGGATGCTATATAGCCTCTACCGCGCCTCCAAGGCCGATATGAGCCAAGCCAATAGTATAGGATCAAAAAAAATCAACTCTTTTATTGTGACTTCTGCGGCTCCAAAAATCGCCAAATACTTACCAAATGTCAACGACCTCTACAAAACCCTGCAACGTCACTGAGATGAGATCCGTGAATGTCATTCCGGAATTCCCGACTTCCGTTACGGACCGGAATTACCGGATGTGTTATGGTATTATAACAATATTACCATCGAGTAGCGAGAAGTTATCCATATGTAACGAGAATTGCTGTTGACAAGGTCACTACTATTAATACAATATGTGATCATAGAATAAATTAGAAGGAGAGTCCGCGGGACGAACTGAGGCAACTAAAAGTGTAAAGGCAAGGCAGGTGTGTGCAAGGCAGTTGTGTTCTCCTATAATTCGCTTGTTCCTAAGTTAGTTTAATTGCGTTGTGGAGCAGATTTTTCAGGAATGATCTTCCTTACTTATGTAGTTGTTGGAGACATTACTGTTTCTACGTCGTCTTTCAAATGTCAATGGCTCTTTTAATACATTGATATTCATTTATTGTACTGACATATAATATAGACTATAGTTGTATACGTAATAGCAGGTTGTCTTAAGGATCAGTATATGTGCCCTGTAAGGGCGCTGCACATTTACATTTCGAGTGGTTTCTACAATAATATATGTATGTCGGTACATGTCAATGCTATTTATTATTTAATTCTAATTTTATTATTTATGCCAAATCTAATTACTATTTATTCATTAATATTATTCACTCATTTATTTACAATTCTTAAGCCTACGTTTTTTACAATATCTCTATAAAAAGGAATTTACAAAAATATTATAAAAACCTAAACCTAGAGTGCCGCCTAAAATCATTACTATTATTATTATTAAATTCTTGTTAGTCAGGAGATTACAAAGCATTTCAAAAGATTATTATTCCTTATTTACTATCCACGCCCTATTCCTTCATGCGCAGGATTACACACCACATTATACCTAGTATCATATCTACCTACATACCACAGTCAATCCACAAGTTTATTTAATTAATATTTTGCTAATTTATTCAATTTACCTACATTATATTCTCGTTTAAATAATAAATATCGTTTTAAATAATACCATCATGCGAAAGCCTATAGCCTCCCTGATGCTGCGAATGCGGGGTAGTACCAACAGCCTCCTGGTCGCTGTTGCTGAGAGGGTGGATGGCCCGATTCTAAAGCATTGGACGGGGATGCTTGTGTTCTAGACGCATCGAAATGCCAAATAATTTATTGAGTAAATATAAAAATACTGTATTATAATATTTGTGATTCGCTTGACATTTATGTTAATTAGTAATTATGATTCTACTAATATAACTGTAAGTCTTAGTGTAACTAACAAAATGGATTGAATTATCTGGAATTGAATATGTCTATATTATTAGGACCAGATGGGTGGTCAAATGCTTTTGCCTATAGGTACCAAAATAATAAAAAATATCTATATTATAGGACGATAAGAAAAAAAAGAAGCACTATAGGTAACATGCGCGTGTGGAGCCGCGGGCGGCAGTTAGTTTGCTATAAAAAAGGTTCCTGGAAAACATTGTTTGTATGTTTCAAATGATATCGACGTACGATGCGGTGTTGGACTTTTTTAATAGCCTTACGTAGAAGGTACCTATAAGTTAGTAATTATAATACCTACCTATGTGTTTACGTCACTCTCTTTCTTTACATTATAATTGTAGACATGACTGCGTGTGCGTATTGATTATTCATTATTATTTATAGGCAGGCATATCAACTATTGAACTAGATTCCACTCGTAAATATTTGCCACTAAAAGCTCTATTATACGTACATAGACACATATATATACCTAAGTATATGAAAGTAGGTAGGTAGGTTTTCTTATGTTTTACATTTGCTCATAGCCCTATTCAAACCAGCGCGGTATTCGTACCGCGGTGGGTAGCGGTATCCCGTGCAGGATTCCTCCCGGCGGGGTAATTACGTAAAATTTGCAACAGCAATGCGACAGCAGTAGCAAAGCAACAGCAGTAGCGTAGCATACATGCTCGACACCACTAATGATGTATGACAGCAATCATCGCGCAATTTACGCCTGTTGCAAACCTGTTGCGAGTTAGGTAATAAGGGGGCCGGTATATTGTATGAAGTTTCGCTCAAGTTTTGCGCTAGCCGCGGAACATCAGTACAAACACCGCGTGGGATCCGGCGCGGTATTTACCGCTACCCACCGCGGTACGAATACCGCGCCGGTTGGAATAGGGCTCCTGGAGAAACAGTGTTTATTAGCAAAACAGCAATAAACATTAGGTAGTTACCATAACTTCCCGTGGGTGCTGTAAGAGCCGGATAAGGGAGTATCCAGGGAATGGGTAGTAGCCTCCCCCCTCCCCCCCGTGATAAGCGTCAACTTTTAACTAATTTCCGTGTATATCGGAAGACTTGGTTATTTTGTTTCTCTCTTTTGAGTTTGAAATGAGCAAAAATAAAACAAGATAAATCCCTGAGTAGCTATTTTATTTTATGCAGTCTATATTTAGTAGGCTTGTGTCGTGCTATTTTTTTATTGCACAAATTAATAATAATTCTCAAAAAATAAACAGTTGTGACGTCAGTTCTTGCTCCTTCATAGTACCTCATTACTAAACTGTGGTAGCTTTACATACAATCTCTTTGGCATGTTACGTCACTAACGTGCGTTTTCATAGTATTCAACTGTAGGGAAGCTCTGTTTTGCCCTCCAGAAACTTTAAAAGCTTATTATCCGTGATATATTTAGCGATTTCACTAATTTTTTCATGTAGGTATAGCATTCATTTTATTCATGTAATTATTCCCGTTCTATGAATAAATTATAATTATATAAATTTATATATATTATATAAATTCTCGGTATAAAATTAAGGTGATTTACGTGGATTTTAATATTTTTTTAAAGAGGTTATATTATTTATATAACTATTATTTAGTTGTTTATGTTGTCTAAAATTCAACTAGATAAACAATATATATCTTTATTCATTGTTTATTCCTCGATAGAGCTAGACGTATAACGTCCGGCTAATCTTTCTCTCCTCCAAGGTCTCTTAACACTAATCCATTCAGAATTCAATCGTTGACGTGTGAGTCAGTTGATTAACAGCACCTACTTATTTGGTGCAAATACGCAGGCGTTGACGGGTGTGTGTTTAGATTGTAGTTAAGGTCATTGTGGTCAGAATTAGGCATGGAAATAATTGCTACTTTAAAATCATTGTCATTTTATCATATGATTTATTTTTGTCACTGTGATTGCACCTGTGATTTTTCACAGACTATGATTTTTCATATTGAATTTATGATCAATGGTTGTTGGCAGTGCTTTATGAAATGGAACAGAGATGTGATTTAGGAGCAACCTAGTGAAATTGCAACCTGCTACAAATGATTACTAAGAAATCTTAGAACGGACACTGAATGTTACTGTATTTTTTTGTTAAATACTACTTTTGTGTTACGTCCAACCAAACGTGAACCAAAGAAATAATAAAAAAAAAATAATCTAACGCTACTCTCTTATGTAAAAGAAGATCAAAGTTCACCACTAGGTACATCAAAGGCACAGTGTTCATAAAATTACAATCTACAGGTTTCAGTTGGTTTCAGTAAACAAACTGAATATGGATATCAAAACAAATTTATGTTTTGATATTTACCGCTGATGCCTACTCTCGTAATATAACATCCGAAGCCACGATTCATTAAGTGCGATTATCACATTGTGATTTGTAGCAGAGTGTGTGACAAAAAGTAGCAGGAGAACCAATGAAAAATAAAATCTTATGATTTTTCACCTGCTCCTTGTGAAATGTTCCATGCCTAGTCAGAAGCACAGAAATAGGAGAGTAGTCAAACTCGTCGAAGCCAATTTAAAATTATTATACGCAAGGGATCCATTCCCTTGCGCTATTTTTACGTAGAAGATACATGACGTATTTTAGGTGCATATAAGTGCGTAGGTAATTAGAATTACTTATGCACACAAAATAATAACTTTATGAATAAGTCCAGTTCTGTTATTTAATGTAATTATTGAGCATTTTAACTTTTTATTGTTTAATGTTGTTATATTTTACTTTATTTTATGATTTATTTCTTACGTGACCAAAATGCTGGCCTCTACTTCGGCCAAAGGTTGAGCATTGCCATTCAACGTGGCAATGCTGCCAGCATATTGGGCACGTTGCCTACTGGTAGTGGTTTGTTAGATTAGGTTTTTGTTTTTATATTATTTAGCTTATTAGGGTAGTTTTGTATTTCTTACACAAATTATTTTAGTATGTGTTTGCCTTTTTTTAAATTAGTTTATAATTTTTTTTACATTTTTAAATTAAATCATTTCACATACTTACCTGATAAATTAAATTTTTAATATTGTTTTATATACTTAAAGAAGTTTTTTTATAAAACTTTCTTTTACTCGTTCTATTGATTTAATTTTTTTTTTCTAGCACCTGTAGTAGTGCTATTTTTTTTAATGCACAAATTAATAAGATTCCTCAAAAAATAATCAGTCGTGAAAACAAAAATTAAACATCTCAAAAATGACAAAGTTACAAGCATTTTAAAATACAGGATTAGAAAGAGACAGTTCAAACGTGCAGTGACGTCAGTACGTTCGCTGTGGTAGCTTTACATACAATTGATACAATTTCTGTGGCATATGATTTCACAACGTGCGTTTCCATAGTAACTGTGGGGAAGCTCTGTTTTGTGAGAAAGGGACAGGGGATGCCCCCTCCAGAAACTTTAAAAGCTTATTACTCGTTGATATATTTACCGATTTTACTAATTTTTTCCATTATTGCATTCATTTTGAACCTACTTTACGAAAATAATATTAAGTTGTTAATTTTTAATAGCAGGACACTAGCCTGTTATCGTGGCATTTGGCTTGCACTATTTAGTATTATAATAAAAGAATGTATTATATCGGTGTTTACTGACGGTGATGATCGAATAAATAAATTTCAACAAATAAATGATTCGATGCCAAAAGTACTGAGTATCGAAAGAAAAGTATCGAGTACTTACCTACTCGTATTTACGATAATATCGGAACATCCCTATGCGAGGGGCAAGTATAGCCATTTGAAGTACGGGCGTTCTATGTTCGGCAGGTATAGTGGACCTGTGGTGTCTTCCATCTGATGATAGGTAATGTTGATGACCGTAGCTAGTGCTAGTTGTTATGAAAATTATTCTCACTATGATGCAGCTTACTACGAGATGGTTGTATGTATTCTAGACTAAAGTTCGAATAGGCATCAAATAATTTGGTCGATCATTTGGTCCTAATATGGAGTAAAGGTAACTTCTTTTTTTTCTTGTTATTCAGGGAGATTTCATTAAATATACAAGAAAGCGATCCATCGTTGACCGCGCATTTCCACGCAGATCAAACTAATCATGGTCAAATGCATTAATTAATTAATGTGGGCCTATCAAAGATAGGATGTCTAGCTACTACAATAATACTAAATGCTAAATTGCTTAGTTATGATTATAGGTAGGTACCTATAAAGTTCATAGTGAAAGGCGAAACCACACTCAAGACCTGTTTCTATACAAAAACAAAAAAGATTAATGCCAATGTATCCTTCTCCTTAACGGTAACGAATGCAAAGCCATATCCCGTACTTTATCTTGCCTGTGTATACCCGAAACAAGAATATTACAGAGATTACTATTGTCCTGCTCAATCCCTAACAGGAAAACGGCACGTAGGTATTATTAGTATTATTTATCGTCATCAACAGCCTAAAGACGTCCACTGCTGAACATAGGCCTCCCCCAGAGAGCGCCACCTTGAGCAGCCGCTCGCCTCCTGAATCTATCGGCTCCCCGCGGCTTTCACCAGATCGTCTGTCCACCGAGTATATTACTATAGCATAGGTATATAGCTGGACTCTCCCCTGGTAACTACGATACAGGAAAATGAATTACAAGGTTGTGGAACGTAATGCACCGACATATTGAAAAATTCTCACTTAAGGGCTTGTGCAAGGCTAGCGTGAATTCAAGCCAAAGCCACAGAATAGATGTATAGTACTAGGCCAAAGCGGGGATGAGCCAGGGGCCACGCGGCAGGGGCGGGCTAAATTAAAATGGTTCCAACGCGCAATAGTTTAGGTAATTTATTATTACACTGGGTATTTTACATAACATAATGGGTATTTTAAAAATCCACTATACATAAGCCCTCTATTATATTTAGTTCAACTACTACACAAAGTTTCATGACTTTATTTAAGGTATTCATTGAATAATCGCTGTTTATTTGTACGGTTCGGAGGTAACTTTGTAATTTTATTCTATCGAGAAAAGTTTATTAATTCGTGTTTTCACTATACATTTGCAGTAGCATTAGTCCTGAACTTTACCATACATTAATTTCAAAGTCATTGTTGCAATATTGTTGACAGGGCACTGCTTCATGCACGGCCATTTTAAGCATTTTGGCATTGTATTGGCTCTTAATGAGTTATTGCGTAAAGTTGTGTTGGTGGTAGTGATCGATATAGCTCTTAGTTGAAATGGCAAAGGGTTCGTAGAACTGACCACCGATGGAAAAGAAAGATTCTTGAGTAGCGACCACGGACCGGAATACGCAGCGTATAGCCCCACTAGGTGGACCGACAATCTGGTTAAACCCGTGGGGAGCCGATGGATGCCGAAGGCGAGCAGCCACTCAACGTGACGCCCTAGGACGTCTTCAGGCTGTTGATGACGATGTTGGTGGTAAACAACTTTAATCTTATTCTATTCTTGTTAATCACTGTGTTCTTTGTAAACATTTTGACATTTGGTGCTAAAGAATTTTTCTAGCTCAAGGTAGTTGCATATACAACTTCCTAGCTATTAGCTAGATCTATTTTATATGTCGACTATTGTAGTCAACTTCAGAAGGAATTCCTGTTCCTACAGAATCAGGACCTCCGAGGACCATGGTCCACAAGACGAATACTGGGTTTTTATCAAACTGATTGTAGATGCCAGTCTCGGCGCGCGCCGGATGACTTCGTCACGCACTGACCTCATTGCACTGCTCTTGAATTGTAAACTAAGTATCGAATCTTCATCTTTGAATCTTGACCGGCACGTCGGAGGATGAATCAGATTTTCTAAGAACTGATAATATCACCTAAAGTTATAGTACATTACTGCAGCGGCCAGCAACAGAGGCATTGATGGACGAACGTGTAAATGTGGGCATACACATACGTAAGTCCATCAATCAGTCGGCTACCCAGCCGAGTTATTCTGCGAGATTTTTTGTATAAAGTGCATTCCGTCATTATCATTAAAAAAGAGGTGCATTCATGCATTGACACTTAAGGTGGAACGTTTCACTAGCGCGGCAAATTCAAATTTTCTTGCGTTCTTTTGCCAATAATAGCTTAATTACACAACGTATCAATAAATTACAATTAAAAGTATTTCCTACATGACATTGGTTTAGCGACAAATGGAAATAGACTGAAAAACTAAGACGAAATTTGTTTATTGCCATTTGTCGCTAAGTCAATGATATAGATCTAGGAGATACTTTTAATCGTAATTTGTTGATACATTCTATTTCTTTACGTTAAATCAGTTTTAATGTAATCCCGTTTAGTAATTAAGCTATTATTGGCAAAAGAACGCAAGAAAATATAAATTTGCCGCGCTAGTGAAACGTTCCACTGCTCATTTCAAGTATAACTTGAACCGTGACGGAACGGAGGTTATGTTTAGGTAATAATATGCTTTTTTTATAACTTGACTATATATATATTCATTAAAATGTATCCTATCCCATCACATTATCAGCTGATGTCAGTTCTGCCGGTGATCTTCTCCTCAAGCCATGGAGCAAAGTGAGTGACCCTGGTGTAGACCCCGGGGAAGCCTGCTTCAGCACACTTCTTGCCGTAGGAGACCACGCCGATTTGGTAGAACGAAGCTTTCCGGGTTTCAGGGCTTTGCTGTAGAATTAAATGGATGGTGATAAATGTTCTTTATAGGTTCTTCTTGTATTGGCCATTTTTTTTTGCATTTTTTTTTTGTAGGACAATGTTTTACTCTCTGAAAATTTTTCTGCACTCCTTTCTAAATAAAAAGTTATGTAATTTTTATTTCATTCATATACCTAATACCCTATATTATACCTATGCTCTTGTGTTTTATCTCCATACAGTATCTGTAGAGGATGGGGTGAAAGTAAGAAAGAAGATAGATGTCCAGAACAAAATTGACGCAATGCGAGCGAGCGACGTGTGGGTGCGCGTATATAGTTGGCGGATAATTGTTGAAGTGAAGTTTGCGAGTGCCGGCCTACCCCTCTCGCGCCCCTTACATCTACCCCTGTCCCTGGCTCGTTAGCTACACACAAGAAGCAATAAATTAAAAGAAAACAAATAAAAACATAAAATAAATGCGTCGCTAACAGTATCATTGTCTATTTTATGTTGTCTACGAACTTTTTATACTCTTTTACTTATACTACTGGTCATCACTTTGCATCACAGACAATCTTTCGAAACAGTGACTTTATTTTCAATGTTTTGTGTACTACACCTATTTCTGCATAACGTCTTTTTTAGATGCTAAAATGGGCATACGTTTGACAACATCTCACCTGATGGTAAGTGACGAAGTTGTCTATGGTGGAGCACGTTTGCCCATGAGATGCACATTCACTCTTGACTTGAAAAGACCCAGGCTGTACCCAGGAGGGAAATACTGTTGCTGGAAGAGCATTTCATTCCTTGGCCGTTCGGACTATGAATGACTCAGCAAAACGCTTAGTGCGGACTTGTGGTACACAAACGACGTAAGGATGTGAAGAATCACCAAGCCTTGGAGTTCTATGATGGAATGAACTGATGAAGGGCATGTGCACACTCTCCAAAATGTAACCGATAGAAGACCGACAGACCGGCAACCTTGCGTCTGTGTTCAAGACTTCCATCTGCCATCTGTCTGCCCATATGTCTGACTATCTATAGGTATGCGTACTTGTGTTGTACCCTATCTGCCCATCTGTCTGCCTTATCTGTCTGCATCCTACCCTATCCATCTTCCCTCCATCTCCCCACATAAATACTTACAATAGGCTGCATAAGAGGTCCCCCACTGTCCCCCTGGCAGGCATCCTTGCCCCCCTTGGTGTACCCCGCACAGATGACGCGCTCGTCTATAGTTTGCTCCTTGTACGAGGTGGCGCACTGCGCTTGGGTCACTACTGGGACCTGCAACCGCTGCAGGTGCGTGGCCGCTGTACCACCTGGGGAAAATCATGAGAATATAAGATGTGTAATTTTAGGTGTAAAATTGTAATAAGTACGAAAAATTAAATGGTCATAAAAGTTTTTATATGGTATAAAAGTTATCCCACTAATTTATAAAATGAACTGGCGTAGCAATAAGTATAGAAATGAGCAGAACGGATATCGTGGACGTAAACGAAGAGGACCAATAAAGAGGTACTAACCGAGTCAACGAAACAGAGTTCTCTAGAAACGAAATAGTATATTAGGAAGAATGATAGACCATAACGCAAGATACGATATAATAGCTGTAATAAAAATAGAAGGAACAGAATGGAGAAGGCTGAAAGTATTAGACTATATAGATATACATAGTACAAGCCAGTTAGAAGAGGAAGTCACTGTCATAATAATAAGTAAAAGATAAACATAATAATAATAATAACGCCCAACGATCACATACATAGATCCTGGACCCTAACTAAGATTCCCTGTATCTAGGGACCCAGGAACTACGAGGACCATGCTCCCACAACACCCAGACACAGAACAAGTATTTGCACTTTTTTTTGTGCACAAATATTTGTCCTGTCGCGGGAATCGAACCCGCCGACTCCGGGTTATGAGCCGACCTGCTCAACCACCACACCACAGAGGCTGTGTGATATGATAAAGCTGTGGACTAAAAGAAATGGAGACGCTCCCATGAGCTACAAGAGTCTAACTCTCCAATTAAAAGAAGCAAGAGTAGAATAGACAAAATAAAGGGCGATTCCCAACGAGTCCTATCAAAGCAATCTTATATAATACTTTTTGCAACTGGTCCCAGAAAAACAACAAACGAACTGACTGGCCTGTTAGCTCAGTTGGTAGTAGCTCTGCCTTCTGAACTATAGGTTGTGGGTTCGATTCCCACTCAGGACAAACATTTGTGTGATGTACATAGGTGTTTATTCTGTAAGTATCTGGGTGTTACATTGTATGTATTTACAAACAAAAAGTATCTAAGTATTGTATCAGTTATCTGGTTCCCATAGTACAAGCTATGCTTAGTTTGGGGCTAGATGGCGCTGTGTGAAATGTCCACACATATTTATTTATTTTATTTATTTATTTTTAACTTACGGAACTCAGTGTGTCCCCACCCTGCTATCATCGGGTTGTACCGCTCGAATGTCTGTGACCGCAGCGCTCTGTTCCGTGGGATGCAGATTGGCTTGATCAGTTCTAAAAATTATGAAATCAACTTTAGCTGAGATTTAAATTACGTTTTGAATATTGAATCTGAATTTTGTCATAGTTCTACTATTTACAGTTCTATTTAATTTTACTTATTTGGAGATTTGTTAAAGTTTATGGTACTTGTAGTTGAAAATTATTAATTATATTTAATTGAATTGTTTTGTATTTTTTCCTGCGAGATAAGGATCCGAAACGAGGAGATCTGCAGGAGAACTAAAGTGACCGATATAGCTCTTAGAATTGGCAAGTTGAAATAGCAATGGGCAGGCCACATCGCTCGTAGAACTGACAACCGATGGGGAAGAAAGGTTCTCGAGTGGTGACCACTGTGCAGGTCAAGGCCTATGTTCAGCAGTGGACCTCTTCAAGCTGTTGACGATGATGATGATGACGATGAATGTTTTGGTGCCGCGGGGAGCCGATGTTTGCAAGAGGCAAGCAGCCGTAGTTGCGCTCTATCGGGGAGGCCTATGTTCAGCAGTGGACGTCTTCAGGCTGCTGATGGTGATGACTATCTTGGTTTCTGATTGGTATGCTCACCAGTGTATTGCACTTCTTTATCTAGCACTAGGACAGCGATGTCGTTAAGGTTCTTCGGTTTGGGTTGGTATAGCTCGTGCTTGATCTTTTGTACAACGAGGAAGTCCATCGGAGTCGCGCCTTCATCCTCACTGGCAAGGTCCAGCTCGCCAAGGCGGACGTACCTGGAGACAAAGGATTAAACACTCATTTATAGATATTAGAAGATTATACGTAGAACAATTGCTGGCAGCTTGGTGTGGAACATTTGTCAAATTACTTATTTGTTTATTGGAAAACCAACAGCTTATTTTAACAAAATTTTTCGTCAATGTAGCCATAGAAAGCCAATTAGAGGTTCTCACCAATAGTACTAAGGTAAACATGTGAAAACACTGGAGCATAATAAGGTAGAACAGCTGTTACACAAATTACCTACATAATTGTGGAAAATTTAAAGGTTACAAAGTAAGTACCTACCTACCTATATGCAGGTACTTACAAAAAAAAATCAAAATTACAACTGTGTTCACCGTCCGCTACGAAAAATTCACTGCTCAACCATCGCCTGGCCGAGGAAGCGCTGCAGTAAGAGATCATGTCTGTTGCATAAGTCCTCACGGCCACATCGCTCGTAGACCAGACAACCGATGGGGAAGAAATTAATAATAAGAACAAAAAGCTGCATCCATCGGCACCCGCGGGGAGCCGATGGATGCAAGAAGAGAGTAGGCGCTCAAAGTGGCGCTCTCTGGGGGAGGCCTATGTTCTATGTTGTTGATGATGATGATGATATACACACCGGTCAAAATCATCCCTTCTTTTGATTTGCCGTAGTCTGGTAAAACGAAAAGCAAGAATACTCACAGAGTGACCTCAGGGACGCAGTGAGCAGCAGTGAGGATATGTCGGGTGGAGACCAGGGATCCACCGCAGAGCCAAGTGATGTCAAAGTCACGCCGGGGCTTATAGCCTAGCAGAGCCATCCAGGGAAAATCACCTGTTAGTGAATTAGGAACGCTTAGGTTAATAGGTATAGCATACAAGGTAATTTTAGGCACATTTTTAGCCAAAGAGCACGTAGAAATTCGAATTTAATATATCATTGAATTCATGTCTTCAAGTTATTTGTGATGTTCGCCGGTGCAAGATAAATAGTTTAGCTCGACGGAAAAAACGCACTTTCCTTGAAAAGTTTGAATGATCCAATTATACTAAGTTTAAGTATATCAAAGATATTTGTACGAGAAAATGAGATTAATTCCAACAAACATTTAAATATTGTAGAGTTTTCATGTGTTTTGAGAAATACAATATAATAACGAAAATGACTAGGTGGTAGGACTTTTCTGTAGGTACCTAGGTACCACCGCTTTGCCAGTTAGGTTGACCCCACCTCGGGTGGTAGCGATCCTCGAGCAACTTCTCGCGATATCGCGGCGACACACGCCGCACAATGGTAAAATGTCGCGGCGATCACGCGGCGATATCGCTACCACCCAATGTGGGGGCAACCTTATTCTGCCATAATAATATGTGGGTTACACCACTTTCATTAATCGCGCACACACATGACTGAGAGCAAATTCCTGGCATCACTTACCAAGCTTAGCATTCTCTCCTCCAACAACCTTTCCTAGAGAAACATTACTGCTGCCACAGACCGGCGGCTCTGGTAACGATACGAAGTAAGCTGGGTTGGGCTTGACATTCATGGACGATGATGCAGCTCCGGAAGCTGAAAGGTAGCAGGAAGATGTAGCTCATAGCAGGGCCACATAGAATACGTGATGAGTCGCATGCATTATACTATCTGAGTTGGAATTGGTGTATTATCCTGAAAGGGGGTAAATCTACTCCCCAAGGTAGACAGTGTTTCTTTTACGAATTTTCTAAAATAATAGTTTTTCATTAAAGAAATGCCATGTAAAGTTTACGTTCGAAGATAGCCCTAGCGCAGCTGGGTGGTTGAACTTCGTCCTTGACCGAATGCCCTTAAATGAGTTTAACGACCTGTGTTTAGAAGTAAATTTATAGTATCTTGTTAACACTCGTAGCGATCGCACGTGCAAATTTGTGAGTGGATTTATTTTTTAGTATGGAGGTTTGAAAACGCGCAGTTGCAAGTAAGGCTATCATAATCCCAGTCTCCCCCTTTCTAGATAACATATCAATTCAAACTCACCTTGTACACTACGTCTATTGATGGCTACGAAATGAAAGTGACGTTATACAAATGTTCGTAGAGACCAACAAACTTGCAACCCATAATTATGCTAAAATTCGCCTTAGATTGTTATCGTCAAGTACCTATCATTGTTCTGTTTTTAAGTTATAGGTATACAAAACAACATAGAAATTAAATAGGTTTTCAAGGAAGAAAAAAATAGCTTGTTTAAATAATTTTTACGTATTTTTTCAACTATGACGTATCTCTAATGCACGTCTACATATTAAAGTTAGACAGCTCCTTGTTCGCACATTGGTTTTTTCTCTAATCTGTGGTTCGCACTTATGACATACCTACTGCAATGCATTTGATGTGTCACAGAGGAATATACCCCCCTCTTGTCCATACAAAAAGTGCCAACTCTTTTCCACCTCTACATGTTATCCGATTTTGATGATTTTATTAAATGTTATCTACTCAGTAAAAACTATGGGTTGGCGATAGATTTCCGGTACCTGATTTTAATGATTGTGTGTGTTCAAAGATGTTCTAGGAGTTCATCCTAATCTGTTAACTATTTTTGGACCGAGGAAATGCGTTTTGAATTAATTACGATAAGAATAAGATTCTAAAAGTACGTGAAATGAAACGCAATTCTGACAATTCTGACAGATATTGCGTAAATCAAACGTCAAAGTTGTTAAATCATTCATAGAAATGTGAGAAATGAAACGTAATACCAGAAAAAATATAATTTACATTGTTTTATTATTAATTTCCATTATGAAAACCTCTTCTGCTCTAAAGGTAGGTAGTAAGGTAGTGAAGTGAAATGGAGCTAAAAAGTCTGTTACACGGATCACTAGGTTAGGTTAGGTTGAACCTGCGACAACACAACGCGCGAGCGGAGCGAGCTAGCGAGCGTGCCGCGGCAGCGGCCGGCAAAGCGCTAGAAACTATGAAACGCAGATCACTAGGTTCACCAGCACCTCCCCTACACGATTCATCATAGTTTGTGACAGCAAAAGTGAGGTTAAACAGAAAAAAAATTATAACTAAAAAACTATATGTTTGCTGCAAAAAGAGGGGGGGGGGGAGGTTACCCACCCCGTCCCCCCTCCCCCCTCCCCCGCGAGTACCGGATATCTATAGTTTACCTAAAACTATGCTCGCACGTCTTCTTTTTTTAAGTTTTTACTATATCTTTGTATTTATAGCCACCTAAAGTTACAAATTTTTTGCGTCATAATTATGACGAAGAAAAGTAGTTGTAGAAAACGAAACAATTTAAAAAAAAAAAAACAAGTCGTACAAGCTTAGATTATAATCTATACAAACGATTGACACCAACATCTAAAGTTTTTGTTAAGATTTAGAGGGTGAAAACCGTTGGCGCCCGAAACGCTAAAATGTAGGAAATTCACTCATGGGATCTATTGTCTCTATCATACGTGTGGAGAGCAGAGCTATGGCAATAACATTTTTAAATACCAGGGCGGTCCTTTTAAGAGCTGTCAAGCTTTAGTACGGGCGGGCTTTCTTTCTAACTAATTTTATGGTTTTCCTCCTAAAATCTATCATTAATATTTGCTGTAATTATTATCCCTTTTACACCAAATAAATATAAAACATTCTTACTGAAAATCGAGGAACCGTTGTTGGAATCGACCCTGATATCTGGATCTGAGAGGGACTCTGGATCGATCCCTTCTGTGACAGCTGGGTCTTGTGTCACAAGTGGAGTAGCCTCCACCTCCGGAGTGTTCGCAATGTCCACGTCGTTAGTAAGGTCATCTTGGGAACTGGGTATCCCGGTAGAAGTTTCATTTCTGTCGAGTTTATCTTTGCCATTTTGGCTTGGTTGCGATCCTTGGTTGCCTTGACTATTTAGCTCTTCTTGGTTGTCAGGTGCATGTGGCTGGTTACCTGGATCTGTGAATAGTTCTTGATTACTCTGACCAGGGAATTGTTCCTGGTTGCTTTGATCAGTCAATTGTCCTTGTTTGTCTTGATCATTGTCTTGTCCCTGGTTGCCTTGGCCATTGGATTGTCCCTGGTTACCTTGCCCCGTCAACCCCTGATTCTTTGAAGCTTCTTCAGGAAAGTCAGCCGGGAAGCCTACAGGCCTTTGAGCTATGCCAAGGGCAGGATACTGATCTTCTTGGTTGCAGTTCTGGTTTCCTTGGCCAACGTCGTTGATGACGGGGTGGTCTTGCTTGTCTTGGTTAGGGTTAAGAAAGCCGGAGATGGTCTCTCGGATCTGGCTCGGGATTAGGGGATAGGCGATGGGGAAAAGAGTGAAAGGATTCTGCCACCATCCTTCTGTTTGCAAGAAGAAACCTGTTGAGGAAATATTCGGGTATTATTGACAAGACATTATAAAAAAAGTAGCACTAAGTCATTGTTCCTGACCTGCGTTGCGTGCTGTAAAGAAGCTTAAAGCCTTTTCCCAGCCCAGATAGTTTTTTTTAAATATAATTTATAGGCATAGCATTTGACTACTACCATGGTATACCATATGTTTGTGTGGTCCCGAATAGGACTACCTCATCTCTTCCCATGGGTGCCATAAGAGCCGGCTAAGGGAATATCCAGGGAACGGGCAGCAGCATTTTCCTCGGTACATTAAAATCTTTAGCAATCACGAAACCGCCTGCTAAGCGTGGTGATTACGGCAAAACCCTCTATGATAAGCGCCCAAACTGGCGGTTTGTCGGGGAGACCTATGTTCAGCAGTTAATGATTTCCGGCGGATGATGATGATGATGTTCACGAGCGTGGTTACGGTTTAATTGTTCTTGATTTGATCAGTGAAATGTGCCTGATTGTGTTGGCCACAGTGTTGATGTGTACTGACCTTGGTTTATGAAATCAGCTTGATGGCCTTGGTTGGAAAATTGGTCTTGGTTGCTTTGCCCCGCGAAACCTTGATTGTTGGGAGCTTCTTCAGTCAAGTCAGGCGGACAAGCTAAAGGTTTCTGAGCTATGCCATTAGCGCCAGGATACTGATCTCCGTTGTGGTTCTGGTTGCCGACGTCGTTGGTGATTCGGTGGTCTTGCTGGCCTTGGTTAGGGAACTGAAAAGCGGAGATGTACTCCTGGATCTGGCTCGGGATTAGAATGATCGGAGATTGCCACCACTCTGCTGTTCGCGGGAAGAAACCTGTAGAGGAAATTGTTCAGGTATCATTGTTAGATCATGAAAAAATTTAATTTGATTATCAGATTAAACCCTGCCGACGATCAACGATTGACTATCTGGTGAAAGCCGCTGGGAGCCGATGGATGCAGGAGGTGAGCAGCCACTCAAGGTGGCGCGCTCTGTGGGAGGCCTATGTTCAGCAGTGGACGTCTTCCGGTTTTTGTTGATGATGATGATGATGATCAAATTAAAAAAAAGGCAGATTTAGAATTATGAACAGTCGTTAAGCGACAAAACCCTCCAAATAAAAAAAAATGATTATGATAGTGCATTACGTAGGTATCGAGGGGGCGACGCGGTTGCTATAAGTATATAGGGCGAGAACAAATACTACAATACATAACTCAAAACTCAATAATGTTATTGTTTCACAGCCTTCGTGGTCTGGTGGTTGAGCAGGTCGGCTCATAACCCGGAGGCGGCGGGTTCGATTCCCGCGACATAGAAAAAGCCTATGCATGTACAGCTCACGGAGCCACTAGCTCTTGTGTACTTTTTGTACCTATGTATAAAAGTTTCGTATGTATTAAAATAGGTAGCGATAATATAGGTAGGTATTTTGTGCTATCTAGCTATCTAGAGAGATTATAATCATTATTTCGACGGGATCACTACGTTGGGTTGGGCCCTGGCTCACTATTTTTAACCTCAGATCAATCAGAGGGGTGTTATATAAGTATAACGTATGCGTTTGTGATTGGGTCTGTCTGTGGCATGGACTCTATAAATTTTTTTTTTTTTTTTTTTAATTATAGACCTATTATAAAATATTGTTAATCTCCAGCAAAATAAATCACACCAAATGTACAAAAACTTACCAAATTGACATAGCCCGAGTTGTACACACACAAAAAAACACAAAAACGCACAAAACACCCGCACCATGTTCTAAAGGAAAACACAATACACAAAAATCCTTCAGGAATATGTACTAGATTTAAAACGAGGGATTTTCCAAACGTGTTATTTAAATAAAGAAGTTCTTAACCACTCTATAGATGGCGCTGATGATATTTCCCTGTCATAAACAGTACTAATGGAGTTTTGGCGGGAACGTGAAAAAGTTCACGTCGTTGCATTGTCATCATCATCATCATCATTAACAGCCTGAAGACGTCCACTGCTGAACATAGGCCTCCCCCAGAGCACGCCACCTTGAGCGGCCGCTCGCCTCCCGCATCCATCGGCTCCCCGCGGCTTTCACCAGGTCGTCGGTCCACCGAGATTATTTCACAAAACTTATGCTTTTTCTAGTGTTAATGTTTAAAATTAGTGGCATTTTACGCATTAAGTGCTGAATTATGAGTATAAGTGTTGGCAAGTGATATAATGTAGTGAAACGTGGTTTTTCGTGTTGCTTCCAAAATTCCATAGAAGCCTCTAGTAAAGTTGCCACTACTTTACTAGGGCATGACTTAGACTGGATTATGACTACCTGACTTAGACTGGACTATGACTACCCTGACTGACTGTGACTAAGACTTGACTTTACATGAAATATTTCATAATACGACGAAAAACTACAATACTTGACACTGGCTAAATACACTATGTGTGGAGCCAAACTATAAGAAAAAAAAAAAAAAAAAACAGTACTAATTTATTTAGCACTTCATCTACTCATCTATTCAAGATCTATTTAAATCAAAATGATGTTCAAAATTTGACAGTGACAAGTGAAAGTCGCTTAAGTCTCATCAGCGACATCTGCATGTAGTTTCTAAGTTTTTGAAAAGGTAGCGGAAAATCTCTCTTTCTAAACATTACAGAACCAATTTTGAATTTTTTTTTTCTTATACGTTGGCTCTACACATAGTGTATTTAGCCAGTGTCAAGTATTGTAATTTTTCATCGTATTATGAAATATTTAACGTAAAGTCAAGTCTTAGTCACAGTCAGTCAGGGTAGTCATAGTCCAGTCTAAGTCAGGTAGTCATAATTCATTATGACTACCTAGTCATGCCCTAGTAAAGTGGTAGCAACTTTACTAGAGGCTTCTATGGAATTTTGGAAGCAACACGAAAAACCACGTTTCACTACATTATATCACTTGCCCACACTCATGCTCGTAATTCAGCACTTAATGCGTAAAACGCCACTAATTTTAAACATTAACACTGGAAAAAGCATAAGTTTTGTGAAATAATACAATGCAACGACGTGAACTTTTTCGCGTTCCCGCCAAAACTCAATTTTGAATTTTGTCACTAATTATTTTAAAATTAGCATCGGACCTTTTTCGAAGCTAGTATTTTTTATTAACGTTGGCTAAGCAACATGAGCTGTTCTCGACTAAATGGTTAAGTTGACCGGTGTACAATTATATAGAAACGGAAGAATCGATTTTTATTTTATTATTTAGCTACATACAAGGTAAGCAAATGAGTATGGTGGAACTACGTGTGGATACGACAAGCCACGACTGTTTTACTGACGTCAATAAGATTTTAGGGTATCCACAGACATCTAATACTATAGAGTAAGTAAGATAGTATTTAGATATCTGTGAGTGTGTCAACATTTGGCTTTGTGGGAAAACTTAAACGTCCTATTTTCTATAGGATTTTTCTAAAGAAAATTTGGAAAGGACAACTTTTTAATTTTCAAGACTCTTAAAATACCGCTGGTTGTTATATTATTAAACTCAGCTTACTCAATAGATGTTTTCTGTCCAATTTTTCCATACAAAAATCCCTGAGAAAATAATCCGTTCAAGTTTTTCCGAATTAGAAAATTTTACAGTGTAACCACCCTATTAAAAATAAGGGGGTGCATGATCCCATTGTTTTCAACGTAGGTTATACCTACAGCCCCAGTACCTACGTTTCGCGCTCCCCGGACAACAATCAGTTTCACACCCGAATGGCTAATCCTTTCACCACGATCGCAAAACCTGAACAACCAGACCCAGTGTGAATTCCGACCCTGAGCGTAGTCTCGATTAACATAGACAGTTTCTCGCAGAATAAATTAAGACTGTGCCTTGAGACACACTGGGACGTCCTGACATGTTTACAAAACCCCTCCGACATATGTAATGTAAGTAGTTTATTTGCCAAAAACCTAAGTTACAATAGAACTAGCTAGCCCCGGCTTTGCACGGGTTAATTAGTTTTACGCCTTATCCCAGGCCAAAGGAAGAAAGAAGGAAGAGGGGAAAAGATAAGGGAAAAGGATGAATGGATGAAACGGGGAATGGAGGAAGTGCGTGCCTCCTTTCATATTTATCCATTCCTCCTTTTCCCTTATCTTTTTCCCTGTTCATTTTCTGTTTCCTATACTACAGGATAGGAGTGGCTTCTTTTTCGTTGCCGAAGATTATCTAAGATGTCTTATCGTAGCGTATGGATCACGTCTCTGAAGTGTCTATATGTACACTCCCGTATTATCATTAAATCACCAAACTTAGTAATTTTTCGGCAATATATTATGACTCTTTTGGAGTGCTCTAATCTTGACAATAGGCCAGCCATTATGTACAATAAAACTCACCATGCCAGTATAAGATGAGCCGTTCGTTTAAAGTTTCCTGTTTAATCCGGGTTTTAAGTACTTTACTAGGTGGTAGGACTTTCCTGCAAAGTTCGTCTAGGTAGGTACCACTGCTTTGCCAGTTATTCTGCCGCCAAGCAGTAGTGTGCAAGCACTACTGTGTTCCGGTTTGAAGGGCATTGTAGCTAGTGAAATTACTGGGCAAATGAGACTTTATGATCTGATCACTCAGTCTAGTAATCTGATTACTAGACTGTGTGATGTCTCAGGATGACGTGCGCAGTGCAGTGTCACGCGAAACTTTATTGTTTTAAAGTTCCGAGTGACACTGCAACTGTTATGGGCGGCCGTGTCGCTTAACATCTGGTGAACGACTAGCTCGTCACGTCATTCAATCGCATAAAAAAAAAAAAAAAAAAGTAATTTGGCCACCTGCCAAGCGTGGTGAATATGGCAATCCCCCCCCCCCCCCCATGATAAGCTTCCAAAGTGACGTTTTATGGGGAAGGCCTGTGTTCAACAGTGGAAGTCTTCTTTTTTGAATACTTATCTCAATAACATCATCTCAATAGTATCTTTAAAAAAAGGGTTAAACTACTTCGATCGCCTTAATTTCTTACATGTATTTTCCCAGTTATTTTGAACTAAAAACCAAACTACAAAACAAAATGGACCAATAAAAGCACCTCGACGGAACCCTAGTATGCGAGTATCTGACTCGCACTTTGCAAGCTATTTTAGTAACATTTTATTTATTTATACCTCCTGTTCTAGCTATAATCAAATTTAAAACAGTTTCCTAGATTGCTGTTAATAATTTATCGAGCCCGTAAGTCGTTGGAATGTTCAACATTCCAAAAAATTTACAGGTTTTTAATATTTCCTATCCAACGTTATTAATCACAGCCTAAAAATAACTTTTTAAGTACTAAACGCTCGACTTATTCTGGGAAATATATAGTTTGATTTATTTTACTTATTATTCATTCATCTTTTTTTATAGTGTTGTGTATTTACTTACATTTTATTATATATGCTTATTAAAATAACTAGCTGACCCGCCCCGGCTTCGCACGGGTTTATTAGTTTTACGTTGTGACCCTGTCCCCTACCTACCCTGAGGATGTATGGATGGGACGGCGAAGGAAGGCAAACTTCTAGGCCGACCCATCCATTCATCCTTTGCCCTACCTTTTTCTCTTTCTCTTCTCTCTTCCCTGCGACAGGATGAGTATAGTGTCGTCATCTTCGTTGCTGGCTATGTTTTACCGCAGCGTATGGATAACGTCACGTAATTACCTATACCTTAGTAATTTTTCAAGATATTTAAATAATTATTCTATACCCTACCTCGTAGTATGAACTTAAAAGATGCCAAGTTTTACTAGAATTCATTCCGTAGTTTCGGCGAGATGCTAAGCCAAGATACAGACAGACAGTACCGCGTAGACATCACGATATTAACTTGAGCACAAATTTAATGTCAAACGATTAATTTCTCTGTTGAAATTTAATATGAAGTGCAAAAAGTCCAATATCTTTTAGTTTTTAGTTTATTAATGTTTTTCCTGCATCGCGCAAACGATATTTTTCCGCTTATAATGACTCCGAACAACTGAATGATGAAAATGTCTCTTACTGGGAAAGTTACAGGTTTATTTATAAGCCGCGGGAGCCGATGGATGCAGGAGGCGAGCAGCCGCTCTAGGTGGCGCGCTCTGGGGGAAGCCTATGTTCAGCAGTGGACGTCTTCAGGCTGATGATGATGATGTAACAAAAGAAAAGAAAAGGGACAAGAAAATATTGAAATTGTCAACATGTGATCCCTTAACCTTCTCGCATCCCATTGAGTTTCAATAGTCCTTATCTTCACCTATTAATTGCGATGATATGGCGTTTCGATTATATGGGCTTTCAATTAATCTTCGGTTGTCATCATTGCCATAAAAAGCTCAATGTCATCGGATATTCCTACAGCTTCATGACAAACAAACCGCCCGGTCGGACCTCTGGAAGTAGTCTTACAATCTTTTCCAAGATTTGTACGTACCATGATAAACAAATAAATAAATAAAGTCATAAAAAAGTACAATAAAAGCTTTTAAAATATAATCCAAATACCGAAATAGTAACCCACCTTGAATGCAGTCGATAACCTGGTATCTACCTTCACTACCAATTTTCCTCAGACTGAAATTATAAAATAGACTGAGCGCGTGGACATGAAAGTAAAGCCTGAAGTAGGTAATACTAAGACGTAGTGCCCGATACCTGCGTCCTGTATATTGCTCGTACATTTTGTTGAATATCTGAATAGTAAACTATCCGTATGTTCCTGTTATGGCAGCTATCTTTCATATTGCTTTGTAGTCGTTGTAGTAGTACGGTAGAACTATTATTTATTTTGGTGTAACCTTTAGCTTGCAATTCTGTCTATCTATTAGTTAGTCAAAGCACCTCCCCTCCCATACATCAAATTACTTAACAATATCACGACGTGTCGCATAATCCTGATTATTTTAGATTTATCGTATTTTGTTATAATGTAAATTAAAAGATTGCAATGGAATAGAAAATTTGAAAAGTTTTGTTGTTTTTTCAAAGTTAGTACGTTCTTTTGCCAGTTTTGTTGATTGTTTTTCTGAAACTGATAGAAACACCTAATGCATTATCAGTGTCTATTCTTCTTCGTTTAAAAAATAATCATAGTACCGGGTCAATACTCAACTAAATAGAATAATAAGCTCTGTAACCTATATTATTGCCTAACTTGCAAAAAAAGGAAATTACAGTTTTTTAAGTGGAATAAAGCTTCGCTTTAAAAACCAAGCAATTAATCATAATACGGGTCAATACTCAATTAAACCGATGAATGTACAGATGGGGAAGAAAGGTTCTCGAGTGGCGACCATGAACCGTAAGATGCGGCGTATGCCAGCCCCCCATTCGGTGAACCGAACCCCTGGTCAGAACCGTGGGGAGCCGATGGATGCAGGAGGCAAGCAGCCGCTCAAAGTGGCGCTCTTTGGGGGAGGCCTATGTTCAGCAGCGGACGTCTTCAGGCTGATGGTGATAATGATGATGATGATGTATCAACGCGAAAATAAAAATTTACAAATTTTTTTTTGTGAGAAACATCTTACATTTTGGAAAGTTGTAGAACAAAAGTTGTTTATTTTAGTGATTTGAGTTATGCCCTAAAATGTTTTTGGTAAATTTAAATTAACCCTGTATATATTAAGAAGATTACTATAATATCGTATTGTAAAACAAAGACATTACATCTAATTGTATAAACAGTGCCATTTATTTATTATCTATGTAAATACATTATGGCTCGCAAGATTTATTTGTGTAATTATTAACTCTAGAATATAATATAGTATGTACACGCTTATGTATGTAACAAGAATAATAATAGTAATTAGCAGACACAGGTTATTATAATTATTATTATTTATTTCTTGGTAGCAGTGTGTTATTTTGTTTTTATTAGTGTTTGTCTGTTTGTATTTTTATGACACTTCAAATAATAGCTGTAATGCACTTATGAGATGTCTGTGGTGATTATAATAGGTACCGAAGTACAATCACGTCATTGCGGCTACTTAGTAACTACCATTGACTGTAAATCCAGTTGACCAATGATACAACTTCCCCTCATACGAAAATTAGTAGTGTATTTCAACTGCTATTTTCTAACAAATCACGGGAACCCGTTGATGTCTTTTGGTCCATCCTGCTCTGTCCTTTATAATTTCGTATAGTTTTGTTTTGTTACCTCATCCCTTGCCCGCGCAGGCGAGTCGTGTTTGTACGAGAAATCAACGAGCTATCAACGGGCTTTATAGTCTTTGGTAACTACCTACTAATATTTCTCACAATATAAGCAGTTTAGTTTTAGTTAGAACATCTAGATAAATAATAAATAATCCATCAAGTGGTCGCTACTCCCGCTATGCTAGCTGCTATTATTTATATATCAAGGGATAATATACGTTTTTTAGTAAATAAAAAACAACACTAACACAGTTCTGCTGGAGGCAATAAATATGTTCAACATTGATAAGCTGTTACAAGATCCAAACAAGGCTCAAGTAACTAGGCAAAAATGGAAGAACCATTAATCAACTATCTCAATAATATTCATCAATGTGATATAGATACATTAAGGCTTAGACAGAATGAAATTTTGGCGTTTCTTTTACTGGGTGTGAATGACCTCAATGCGCCGCGATGGGTCAATAAACTTGCGCGACTCGCGCGAGGATGGTACGGTCCGGTCAGTGCCTCCTGTGGCCATTGACACGTGGCGTAGAGCGTTGATGTAGCAGGCGTAGCACGGTAGTGTAGCCGGCGTAGCACGGTAGATATAGTGGGCAGTGGGCGTAGCACGCTAGATATAGGGTAGCGTAGCACGCTAGCATAGCGGGAGTAGCGACCACTTGCTCAGTTATCAATTCCAGACCACAAAGTAATTTTTTGGAAGAATTATGTAAAAATTTGAAATCTCCAAAAAAATTAGAATCATCTGTTTTTCTTTGAAATGTCATAAAAATAAAAGCATACAAACATAAATTAGTGAGAATTAAGTTGTAACCAAAATAATAGTAATCGTCTTTATGTCCGCCAAAATCAGAAAAGAATTCGTCTGCAGTAATAATGGGGTAGGTTATTAGAGAAGAGGAACTCAAATAAGATATCCGATCGACTGAGGTACTCACAAGACGTATGCGGTTGACTATTGATGATCGGCTTGCTGTGGTTCTGTAGCATTATCTCTATCGCTCACAATGCGCTTTCCAAGTGGATTTGACCAAACTTAGATATATGAGCGAGTAACTATACCAGAATAAATCTATTCCACGATCTTAAACTAGAATAATTCATTAGTCGTTTTACCATGCAATACAAAGTATAGCTGTGCTTATACGCGAATAGCGAAATGAACGATGAACGAAACTATTACCCAGCTAACAATTATTGTTCTACAACGCCAAGGTATTTAAGCTTATGTCATATCAACTCAATTTTATCGTATTATAGTGCAGGAAAGTAAATTTTGGGGTTATATGGCGCGCTACCGCCATTCAAATTTTCTCGGAATAATTTATTATTCCACCAAAAACGGTAGTATAAGTTATTATTCTCGAATAGGTTTGAGATGGTAACATGTGAAATTGATTTACTCTCGGATAACTGGCGATTTATTCTAAGGATAACTCTTACTCTGGTTTGGTCGAATCCACTAGCTATAGTATATTTTGCCAAATAGACGTATTATTGAGGATCGATTGTGCCTTACTGCGACCACATTGATACTGCAGGCATATCGTTAATGAGCTTGTCGTAAAATAGAAGAGTAAAATTACGAAATAGATAATATAGATTATAATGACTACAAGGCATGTTATGGCTTTACTTATTACTAATCTACTTTATTTACAATTCATAAATAGTGTTTTTGGTGGAATGTATATTTTACAATTTACAATTCAGGCTTTGTTGTTACAATTTTTGCAGTTTTCACAAGATATGTGATGGTTCACAGAAATTCTATAGGGTTATTTTCTAATACAACATTACATTACTGGCTAGTTTTTTTTTTATAAAGTAGTTTCTCAAGTTAGTGGGTGAATTTGAAGTGGGCTGTTGTGCGCTGATTGGGATCTTCTTTTTCTTTCATGTTCTCCTTCAAGAAGGTCTGCTCAGTAAGAATGGTATCTAGTATGATAGGTACGATATTGTTATGTGGAGTTTTAATTTATGCGAAAGTGGTATGATTCGTTTATGTGATTTGTCTTCAAGCAAAGAAGATGTCTTTTCTAGACATCTTCTTTGCTTGTTGTTTTTCTAATGCTCTGGTTCTGTAATTGGGTGTGCTATGTGCGTGTTGCAAGAGGGTTGTGTGATGCGCTGCGTTGAATGTATGATAAGTCATGAGTTGAAGTGTAATTCACTAAAAGTTGTTTTTTTGAGCTGTAGTTAAGGTAACCGAAGGTTAAAAATGCTAACAAATTCTAACCAATGGTCAAATTTTGAGTTTTTAACCATTAGTTACCTCAAACGACGGATCTAAAACCCACCCTTAGAAGGACATTGATAATTGGTGCTTTATAATAATCACGCTAAACAACTGACTGAAAAGTTGCATTAGCTACCAGTTGTGTTTCGGTTCTGGTTTGGTTTGGAATCATATATGAAGAGTGATGATTTAGTTATGAAGAGATTCATGATGGAGAAAACATCCAAGTTAATCCCTCATGGTTATGTGAAGAGAAAACCCATGTGAATGTTCCAAAGGGGTCGGTGTCAGTGGATCCAAGTGAACGGAGACCAACTGGTTTAATGACTGAACTACTGCCACAAGAAGTTTTCGGGCAGGCGATAAACGAACTAAAGATGAATTTCTAGCAGAATGATTTGTATGATCGGTGAAAGGAAACATCGTGAGGAAACCACGGCATGTTTAAGAATCACAAAAGAGAACATGTTTCTTTAGCATAAAAAAATGTATATCATCCAGCACCAATAGGCTAGTTGTCTGCTATAAAAATGAACAAGTACGTATTATTTTCACAAAGTAGGTTAAAAATGAATGCAATAATTGAAAAAAAAAAAGTAAAATCGGTAAATAAATCACGGAGTAATAAGCTTTCAAAGTTTCTAGACGAGGCATCACCCGTCTCTTTCTCGCAAAAAAGAGATCGTGCGGAGCTTCCCCATAGTTATATGAAAACACACGTTGCGACGTCACATGCCAAAGAGATTGTAAAAGCTACCACAACTATAGTAATGAAGTACTATGAAGGACCAAGAACTGACGTCACTGCATGTTTGAGCTCTCTATTTCTATTCCTGTAATTTAAAATGCTTGTAACTCTGTCATTTTTTGAGATATTTAGTTTCCGTTTTCACGACTGTTTATTTTTTTGAGGAATATTGTTAATTTATGCAATAAATAATAGCAGGCAACTAGACTAACACTCTCTTCATTGAGAGAATGCCCGTGCATTCCAGCAGTAGGAACTTAATTTGGCTCATGACATTTGTATGACGCATCATAAAAAAATTCATTTTTTATCTTTCTTCCTTTTCATTTTCAGTTAGAGTGGTTTCTAGCCGGGTGTGGTGTGTGGTGCTGCAGGTGTGGCGTGTGATGTGTCGGGTGTGGTGTGTGGTGTGGGGGGTGTAACGCGGGGTTGGCGACGGCTATGATGCTGTCTCCTCTCGCCGCTACCACTTGAGGACGGGACTCTTCAGTCTCCTGGAATGAAGAGGATAAAGTGGGATGTTTGAGATGTTCAATCCTGATTCCAGTAATTTTTTACGCATTTTAGATCATGTTTATAAGCTTTAGCTTTAGCATTATTTAGGTTATTGAAACAAGGTAAAACACCAAACACCTAAAGCCGGGACATGCTTTACTTAAGCTAACGTGGCCAGTGGTCTCGTGTCCGAATTTATCCTTTACCTTTTTACAACCAACTTAAGGGGTTGTCACGGTAGCTTAAGTAAAGCATGTCCCGGCTTTAGGGGCGGTTTCAAGTCTCGCTCGTGATTCAAATTTTTCCTTTACAAATTAATCTGTAGATTACGCTAGGCAGGCGATACTGCTACCTGTTTACCCTAAATGATCTCATATTGATCTAGTCTAGGTAGTTTAAGGCTAAGCCTTAGTGTCATGTGCAAAATTTCATCGAAATTGGTTATAATAAGCCACATAAAGAAACATATAGTAGGTACTTGTAGGGATAGGAATAATGGCCATAGTTTATACAAGAATCTTAAAGTAGGCATCTCACCGGAGGAGGAGTGCTGGTGCTGGAGTATGAGCATCTGGAATCAGCGTCATCACTCTCAGCTTTCACTCCCCACCATCTGGAACAACAGTTTAAACTGGTAAGTGCTGCTTGACATCAGTCACTTCAGTTGATATAATGTAACTCTCCAACTTCATCACGATCATCATCGCCATCATTACCACCATCGCCATCATCATTTTCATGAATATGTTACTATTTTCTAATGATGAGAGGAAATAAATTATAAGCCATAATGTACCACGCTTTGTTGTTTGGTTTGTTAAACATTTATTAGGTTTATTTACTAGGTTTTTTTGTTTCACTAGGTGGTAGGACTTTTCTGCAAAGTTCGTCTAGGTAGGTACTACCGTCACCACCGTTTTGCCAGTAATTCTGCCGCCAAGCTACTGCTCGGCTACTACTGTGTGCAAGCACTACTGTGTTCTGGTTTGAAGAGCATTGTAGCTAGTGAAATTACTGGGCAAATGAGACTTTATGAACTGATCTCACAGTCTAGAAAAGTTTTTTAGGCTGTGTGATGTCTCAGGGTGACGTGCACAGTCCGAGGTGTCACGCGAAACTTTAATTCAGAGTTACGAGTTACACTGCAATCTGTTATGGGCGGCCGCGACGCTTACAATCAGGTGATCGACTAGCTTGTCATGCTATTCATTTACAATTAAAATAAAACAAAAATCTACAAAAGGTCGACTCCAGACTGACTATATAAAAATATCCTAAGGTTACTTTTCATCAAAAGAATTTAGATAGGTCAGCCCCTCAAAAAATAAAAATAAATATAATAAGTATTAACCTTAGTTCAGTTCACCTACAGACTGATTGTAGTGGAATAGATCAAACATCATTCCTAATTCTTATAAGCCAATATAAAAGAATCGTACCCGTGGTTAGAATTGCTCCGGGCTGCGTCAGGGCTGGCTCTGACTCCATTGTCCTCGCCTTCCTGTGGAGTATACCCCTGTTGGAGCCAAGGCACAGTTATAGTTGGTAAGATGTAACGAAAATATTTGAAGAGTTTAAGTCTATGCGAAGTCTTTGATTGAACAATCGGTTTGTCATTTTATCCAATACTCAGTTCAAAGAAGCACAAAGTAAATAAGACAATGCATTCAAAAATTCCGTCTCGAGCTTGGACGTAGTATCCAATAGATTCGGATAGAATAGATACGTAGGTATAGTTTTTTCAGCGACATAATAGAATGCTATAAGATCATTAAAACATCCTTTTCATTTGTCCCAATAGAATTGAATATGAATGTGATGAGTGTCTTCAAATAAACCTTTGTAAGCTTTACAAAATCTTATATAGGTATAATATTTCTTTTTGGGTCTCGTTGTCTAAAAATTCAATTTGACCGTCAAGTACCGCAGTGCAGTGTCACGCGAAACTTTAGTTTAGAGTTCCGAGTGACACTGCAATCTGTTATGGGCGGCCGTGACGATTAACACCAGGCGAACGACTAGCTCGTCAAGTTATTCGTTTATATAAAAAAGTGAATCAGAGCAATTATCTACGTCATCATTATCATCATCATCAGCAGCTAGTTTTAGGACTAAAGATTCTTATGTTCATTATTCAGTAGTAGGCAGACAAACGAAAGATAAGATTCTCCTATGGCTTTTCATATCTAACTGATGAGTCTAATAGGTTTCCTATTTAAAATAACATTCAGCTAACTACTAAAAAGTTTCTGACATTACATTTTAGAATGAAACATTATACCAAAACATGCAAAAATAAATAGAAGTCCACTTACCAACAGAAATGCTTGCGAATCTAAAGCAAACAACTACAATGCGTGAGTTAGAATTTGATCAGGCGTTCGACAGAGTTGTTCATGCTTACCTTTATATGCAACTAAAATGTAAGGTTAAATGCGTTAATACTTGAAAATAATAAAATATGAATAAGCTATGGTTTTACAAAAAAAAATATGTCCCATAAGAAATTTAGTTTGAGAAGTGGCACAATTATATTTAGAGTACCGCAAGGGTCTAGTTTGGGGTTCAATTTATTTCAAATTGATTATCTAGAAAGATAAATTAAGCTAGGTTTCAAATTCTTATGTGAGTGCTTGTGAATTAGAATTAATAACTGCATTTTCTTATTGGAATAAAAGTTAATTTTGAAAGTAAATCTCAGTCATATGGAAATCCCATAAGACTAAGTTGCGTATTTGTAATTTATTTCACGTGGAACATTTCGCTATTTCTACTATTTACAATAAAATCATAGATATTGTTCATATCTAATTTGTATGTAATCAGTTTCTATATATACAAATATGTCTAGATTATAGATGGATCTAGCTGGGTCAGCCACTAGATGGATGCATGAATCTAGATACCGTAAACTATGTTTCGTTAGGTTACTGGATTCCATCCATCTATGATAGACCACTTTAAGGTCAAGTTCGTTTTTTCTGAATAGATGTACACCAAGATATATACTACATTCTATAGAAAGACCATGCCATGATTACAATAACAGCAGCTACTGTGCTGAGCTACAAGTCAATTGTAAGCAAGAACTGACATAGTATGCCAAAGTGTTCATCCCATTTAATATCGCAATGAGTCAACTTATGATACCACTGTACTTCTAGATGGTGGCAACTGTGGAAAGCCAATAAGTAACGATTCATTTTTAGACTGTAGTTAGAATAAGTGCGTCTACTGCCCAAGAGCTTATGGGAAAATACTATCATAAAGACAGTTAGTAAGAAATTACATAACCTCGACAATGGCAAGCCAAGTTATTTTGAATGTGATCCCATTCTATAGATAGGGAGAAGCCTCCATCATAGATAGAAATAAATAAAAATAGCATCCCGTTCAAGACAGGGATAAGCCAAGATATGATCTCTCTGTGGTTAGAGTAGGTGCAGCAGGATACGTCAGTGCTATGAGTCAGTGAGGTCTACATGCGTGGTGACCTGCCGCGTCCGCTTGGCTGGTGACTCGTCATCATCGCGGTCACGCTCGCGATCCTCGCCAGTTGATGCTGTGGGGGGGAGGCTGGAAAGTAAATGAAGAATATCAGTTTCCTGTGCATCAGCGCTGAAAGCAAAATGAAAACACTGTGGGTCATCACTGAAGTCATTTTTTTTTTAAATTGGCTTTCTTTGCTGATCATAATTCATTGTCATCTATCCAATGTGCCAAGCCAACACATCATTTAGAATTTCTAATCAGAATATCTCGTATTTATGTGATGAATGTACAAAATTAAAATATTTAGTTAGTTCTTAAAGAACCGAACTTAAGGGCCGGCAGTAAGCCTGCTCTTACGTTGAAATGGTGTTGTAATCTTGCAATTAGGAAAGATGCAACAGTTCCGGTTCCTGATAAAAGGTGAAGACTCACCCATGCTTAGAGTAGTGCAGACCAGCGCGCCGGACTAGCTGTCTCGCCAGTGGAAACAGCTCGTCCCGCCGCGTCAGCAGCGCCGGCACGCAGCGGCAGATCTGAGCCGCTGCCTCGTTTACCATCACCTAAAACATGATTATGAGTTGGTGATTAGAGAAGCATGTAACTATTTGATCTAGACTAGTTCACAAATCTCTTTGAATAATGGTGCAGCATAAAAAATGAAAAGAAAATGAAAAAGATAATCATTATTTTTCTTATTTCTAAAATCCATGACATACGGTTCCAAAAAGCATTATATATATTTATTTTCACTTATTTTTCTATCTCTCTTAGTTTCGGAGGTCTTCATACTGAACTATCTCGAAGTTACATCCTCACTGTATAGTGTACCTATATCAACATAAATAGATACATAGATGTTTACATGGTTTATAATCATATGTAAATAAAGATGATAAATTATAAGCATTCTTACCTCATGTAACGTTAACGGCTTCTCCGGCTTTCTCTTACAGTCAAACCTCCCATATATGGCCGCGTATTTCCGGATCTCCTCCATCCTTCTCGGGTCCGTCTCCGGCATCATCATCACCAGCTCCAGTTCCTTGCACATCTTTTTCTTTGTGTTTTGTGGCTTTGGCTCCAGCTGGGGTAAGTGTTTGCTCAACTTCTCCGCTGCAGCCGAAAGCTTCTGAACATGAACGTCCAAAAGAACTGGCGTTAGTTGAACTGGTGATGTGATTGACGATGGACTAGATCCGGCTGATGCAGGAGGACAAGCGCTTTGAGGAGAAAAGGATCTTGCTGCAGTGGTAGTAACAGGAGCAGCAGGAGCGGGAGATGGAGGTAAAACTATTTTGGAGAAGGTGTTGGTTTGATGGACTGGACTCGCGTTAGGAGCTGATGCCGTAGAACCGCAGCTGTTATCAGGAGCACCCGGAGATGGACTATACATCGGTCTACTGCTTTCAGGAGACGCCACAGGCCTGGGTAAGGCCACATTGGGTAACGAGGGAGGCATGTTAAGTAATCTTTGGTTACATTGGATGAAAGGGTTTTCAGTGGGGCAGAGGTTCGGGACGATAGGTATTTGGAAGAGAGCTGGGTTGTTGACCCATTCTTGGAGAGCTTTTTGGAGACGTCTGACGTGCAGAGGCTTGGAAGCCATGCCGACTAGGGCCATGATCTCGAGGAACTCCTCCTCGCCAGCGTCGCAAAGCTGCTGGACGTCGTCGCCGCCTGGAAGAAACCATTCTTCCTTGAACTATTAACTAAATTATAGAATACTAAGATTACCTAATTTAGAAAATCAAGGCAGGTGTCGGGGTTGACTACTTTGAAATATGAGCTGAAAACCGATATAAAGTAGGCAATATGCATAGATGTTAGGCAATTTACCATTACCTACATTAATTGTAGGTACCTACACAAATAGAAGAAATTAACCAATAAAAATCATAATTATATTTATTGAGATAATTATTACTTGATTCATACTTAATCTTATTAGTAAAGTAATAAATGATTATAAATAACTTAATTCGGTAGTTATATGACTCTAGCGTACCTAAATACTTACCCAAACCCAAAATTCTTACAAATAAATTATTTCATTTCATTTCATTTCATTTATTTCATTTCATTAGATGTCACGTGAGTGACGACCCACTACAGCATATGTCTAAAATAATAATAAAACTAATTTCAATAGCATTAGCAAGTAACTATGTAGCTACCTAAATCCATCTAAACAATATTATTCATCAGACACATATCCCTTCATACGTCCAGAAGTTTCCCAAGCCAAAAAACCACCATTGTCTCCAAGCCTACATTAATATGCAGCACTTTCTTGCGACCTCATTTCTTCCCATTCATAGAAAAACGTGTGATAGCAAGAAAAAATTCCAACACACACTCTTAATTTAGACAAATATGCAAATAGGTAACTTACGTGACCATTTTGCTAAAGGGATTGAAAAAAAAAACAAAAGGATCACGCGGACCGACCAAACCCTTCCTTAGCCAGTAATCGGAATTAAAAGTATATTTAAAAAAATAATTTGCATGTCTCGCCAGCCGGTGCGCCCAGCCTGCGAGTTGGCGCGTTTTTTACTCCGTGTCTATGGAAATTTGTTTTTTCTTTGATGAGAATACGTTTTTTCTTATGTTCGTGTGATTATCAAAAGATGTGGTTCATTGTGCGTGCTTGATTGATTTTGTTATTAATAATTATGTTTTGTTTGTGCTTACATAATTAAAAGATTGTTGTAGGTATGTACTTTGTTGTATAATAATTATATGTTTAATTTGACTTAAAAAGAGAGAGCAAATTGATTTTCTGATGTGTCCATATTTTCGAACACAGTGTTGTATAAATAATAAATTGAAGGAATTATAGCAGCGAATCAAATTCAAAATAGTCAGATATACCAACATTTTAAATTTGAAATTTTACAGAGAGAATTTTTGCCAAAACTTTTAACGGATAACTAACCATCATATTCATCATCATTCACAGCTTTGCTAATACAACTTGCTAATTCTAAGAGCTATAGGCATCTGTGACTTTAGTTCTCTTGCGGATCTCCTCATTTTGGGTCTTACTTATCTCGCAAGGAAACCCCGAGCATATCTCTCTTGAAATGATTGTAACTCTCTCTTTCCAATCCATAGCTCGTTGCGCGCCTCTGAGCTTACTAATGAGGCTAATACCTACAGTGAGAGACGACGTCTCGTCGTCGTCTTTATAGGTAATAGAATAATATTTTATATATTATATATAATATATTTATTATTATTTTAGTATTTTACCCATCTCAAGCAGCGTGTCGTAGTAAGCTAACAGGCTGGCCCGCTGCATCACTCTGTACAGCTGCAGCTCAGCTTCGTTAGACGGCGCCGACGTCACCACCACTGGAACAAACATCATCATCAGAACTACAATCGTCATCAGCAGCTCCATCATCATCAAGTGGTTTTAGCAGTAATAAATTGGTGCATTAACAAGAGACCAAATATCCTTCATATTAACGTTTTAATAGGTGTTTATCTATCTTGGTGACAGATATAGTGGATATGTTACCTAAGTACCTATTTAATTAGATTATTATTTACTCTGAATCTAGTAAAAAAAACTAAATTAAGCCAGGTCGTTACAACGCCCGTAAACTAACTATCCACTGGTGTAGGTATTTAATCAAGATAACCACTTAAACATAATTTATGTAGGTATAACCACATCCCAGACAGCTGCTATTATAACTCTAGAAAAAACCTAAAAGCTTATTCCGTACCAAAACAGTTTAGAATTTCTGGAAAGCCTATAAAACCCGGTGATTTGCGTGCGTCGAACAATTTAGCAGCATATAAAATCGCGTGAGGAGAAGCGCACACAAAAAAGTAACCCCTTTTAATACCAACCCCAGCTATTACCGAAAAGAATCGTTCCGACCGTTACCGGACGAAAAAATTAATGAATAAAGTTTTACATAAAAGGGTTCCAACCTCTTTTGTTAGAAAGAACTGGTTCGCGCCAATGCGACCCGCGCGCGGGAAAAATATTGATCGGGGTTGTCATTATAAAAAATGTTGCCACCCTTACTTTCGTGCACTATTGGTTTTTGTGCTGTAAAAAAATGTGGGGTGGTTTAAACTCCACCCCTAGAAGTGCCAGGTAGAAAAAGTTTACATGCAGAAAAAAAATATGTTTAACAAAAAGTTTTGGGTCATAATATGTCAGCTTATATCTTAGAGTATGTACTAAGCTTATATTGAGGTGGTAAAATAATCTATGTCTTTGCATTGAAGTTTATACATTTAACTAGTATTTTGCCCCGTGCGCGGGCCGCGAGCGGCCCGCGTGTGTGTTTTCGTGGCGTTCCATTTGTTCAAAACGCTATACTTGTGTTTAAACTTGTAATTTTGCAAGTACTTGTACAAAACTGCGGTATCTATCAAAGAAAATGATAATTCATCTGACTTGTGCATGGCGGCCATCTTGTTTGACTTGACAGCGTCATTGGCACCATTAGCAGGTCGCAACCGGCACACTTGCAAGTGTTAGTCGTGACTGTCCAATTATACCAATGAGAGACAATAAACTAACTCACTCATCGCCGCATTTGGTAGGTTGGAAAAAAAATTGACATTTGACATCTGTCCAAAAAATTCACATTTGACATTTGTCAATAAATTTGACAGCTGTCAAAAAATTTTACATTTGACATCTGTCAAAAGTTTGACATTTGACATCAATCAAACTGACATCTGTCTACACTTGACAGCGGTATTAGAACAGTGCACAGGTCACAAGCGGCACACTTGCACCGCGCGCGGGCCGCACGCGGCCCGCACACGGTACAAGTGTGCAGGTGCAAGTGTTAGTCGTGCCTGTCCAATTATACCAATGAGAGACAATAAACTAACTCACTCATCGCCGCATTTGGTAGGTTGGAAAAAAAATTGACATTTGACATCTGTCCAAAAAATTGACATTTGATATTTGTCAATAAATTTGACATCTGTCAAAAAAATTGACAATTGGCATCTGTCAAAAGTTTGACATTTAAAATCAATCAAACTGACATCTGTCTACACTTGACAGCGGTATTAGAACAGTGCGCAGGTGCAAGTGTGCAGGTGCAAGTGTTGGTCGTGACCGTCCACTTATACCAAACTACAGTATACTTGCTGCTCGCTTCGCTCGTCGTTGCATTTGGTAAGTTGGAAAAAAATTGACATTGGACATCTATCAAAAAATTTGACATCTGTCAAAATTTTGACGTTTGATATCTGTCACACTGACATCTGTCAAAATTACAACTATCTCCTTCCGAAACTGTAGTACCATAGGCGATCAAAACGGAAAACAGCAATTTCGATAATAGTATATACGGCGGCCATATTAAAAAATGACAGATGTCAAAATTTGACCAAACCATGTTGATCAGGATCCTTTGGGACCCCCAGATATCGATTTATATCCCGATCAGAGCACCTTTACTTTCAGACGCGGACCAATAGACCGCCATTTTGAAAAAAGTACTTTTTCACTGTGTGCCCCTCTCAAAACTGTACAATATTAGAACAAACCCTCCCTACAAAAGTCTCACAGTTTCGGTGTTATTTGCGAATTAAAAATCCTTAAAAAGTGAAATTGCATGTTCGCAATATTTCAAAATGGCGGAATCAAAAAAGTTTTTACACATTCCTACCAAGTGTACCGTGGGATTTTCAGATATCGATTTTCATTCGGATCGGACAACTTTTACTATGAGTCGGTACGTCTACAGCCGCCATCTTGAAAAAAATTGATTTCACTGATATTGCATTTTTACCCTTATAACATCTATACTTGATCCCCAGGAACGACTTTTCTAAAGCACTCGCAACGGAGGCGCAAAAAAGCAAAGTTGATATTTCAATAAAAGCACCTTTGTATGGCAGCCCCATTGAAAGTTGACAATTGTCAAAATTTGATTACAGAATGTTGATCATCATCCTTCGGGACCCTCAGATATCGATTTTCATCCGGATCGGTGAAACTTTTTTTCCCGCCGCGGCCAAAATTTCCGCCATTTTGAAAAAAAAAATTTTTCGCAATCTTCCCCTCTGACCTCCAACCAATATTAGTTCGAGCTCTTTATACTAAAGTGTCATAGTTTCGCCGTCATTTACGGTTAAAATTTGTATGGCGGATTTTTTTTTCCGCCATTTTGAATTTTTTTTGACATCTCCAAAATCGTCCCAAGGTTTGCTATGACATTCCTAAAAACGCACATGACCTATCTCATATGGTTTGGCCAGACCAGGTCGCGAATTTTTTTGAAGACACCTCGATCACCTGGACACAAAACACAACAAAGACATTCAAAATTTTCCATAGGTGTCGAGAAACAATGCGTCAAAAATGGAAAAAAAAATTTGTATGGCAGCCATCTTTAAAAATGGCGGAATCCAAAATATTTTTTCAAATATCGAATGTGTGGCCCCGAAAACCCCCTCATGCGAAAAATCACCCCGATCGGACCAACTTTCAAAATGGCCGCCATTTTGAATCCGCCATCTTGGATTTTCATGACAACCATCTGACAGCCCCCGTCATCCTCTATGACATTTGGTCGAGCACTACCCACATACCTCTTACCGTTTCCAAATTATGAGCGTTTCAATTTTGTATGGGGGCCACCGTTTTTTGTTCGGAGGCCCCCATTTTTTTTATTTCTCTGAAAACATCCCAGGGTCTACTCCAACTTTAGTTAAAACGGGACCCCCTTATCTCTGATCATTTTCGAGATCCGTTGACCTGTTCCATCTCAGAGACAATTTTCTGGTAATGTCAGATTTTTCCCGGGGTGACATGACCTATCACTACACAGCCTCATACTCAGTTTTGACTGACCACTTCTGAGAGCTGAGATCAATTATGTCAATCATCAGTCAGTGAGTCAGTACATGGGTTTTTAACTTTATATAAAGTCAAAACTCTATTATTACAATTCACTCATTTTTTACATTCCTTAAGTTTACGTTTTTACAATATTTCTATAAAAATTATATTACAAAAACATTATAAGAAACCTAACCCTAGCGTCCCGCCGGCAGTGGGGCAGGACCCAAGCTACCGGTGGTTAGGGCTGCAGAGTGAGGAACCTCCTGACAATACGTGCCGTGACAAGGACACGACACGCTCAGAACTAAGGCTCAGATTCAGTACTCCTACTGCTTTCTGAATCTGAGCCTTGATCCAACCGTCTAGCGAGAGTCTCTCGAGGGGTTTTGGTCGAGGCTCTTCGCTATAAGGCCGTTCGCCGAAACGACTATCGGGACAATGCTCGTTGAGTCAACATTCCATATGGCGGTTACCTCGTGAGCCAAGTCAAGGTACTTGCCAAGTTTATCCTTCTCAGGCTTCACGAGATTCTCGTCATGCGGAATGGTGATGTCAACGAGCACTGCCCGGCGTGCTAAATTATTTTAATTATTATTGTGAAAGAACATGACCAAATTGGCCGAAGTAGATATTTTCCGCTCAATGAGATAATTGAGAAAAAACAAAGTGTCAGAGATTATTAAGTCATATTTTACAATAGTTAAACATGAAAATAGTAAAGCGATATTTTTAAGGGAAATTAAGAAATGTTGTTCACATAGGTTGTTATGTTTTTATGATTAGTTTTGTTTTCGACATAAATTTAAATCATACTTAGATAATTATAGTTGTTATGTAAATAGTTTATTTTAGTTTAGATTAATTTTATGTTTATGAGATTTATTTTATTTTTATTATATTTTTAATTTTATTTTAATTTTATTTTTATTTTTAGGCATTTGGTTTTTTAAGTTATTTATTAATGCAATACAATTTTAAGTCTATTAAATCAAGATTATTTAATGAAACATCATTGATCAAGATCCACTAAATTATAATTATGGTTATTTAATTAGGTACCGATTACTTTGTGAGATGGCATACTAGATCATAAACTCTTTTGTAGGTACACACCAAATAATAAAACTTTACAATGAACACAACTATTTATAAGAAGTATCTAAGTATTTAACACACCGATTGTTAAGTTAAATACTTCTTACTGTACTTTTAACACCGTAAAATACGACTATATAAATATATTGTAATTTTTTAGAACTTTCCCAGGCATGATAAAAAATACAACAAACAATATTATTAGAAAGTCTTCACTGAATCAAACCCTTTATCTAACACTTAACAATTTTGTGCAAAAAAACTGCTTCACACCGAGCGCAATGTCCAAAAAATAAATTAACATAATCTTCCTGGCCATAAAAAAATCGCCACAGATGTATGCAAATTATTTTAATTCTGGATAGGGGTGGCGGGGCGGCCAGACAGCGCTTGCCTTTGTTTTTTTTTTTAATTTTTACTTCAAAAAAGTGGTCACGTCAGACATCTGCATGAACCTCGTATTTGTTATAATTTAATTTTATACAACTCTCACGATGTCTTGCGGGTTTTTTGCCGTCTAGAAAAAAATAGGTCTTGAGAACTTTAATTTTCATATGGTATTGCATGTACTTGATTTTTTTATGGGAATGAATGACGTTACGTGCTAGTCGTTCACCTGATGTTAAGCGACACGGCCCATAACAGTTCCAATGTCCCTCGGAACTTTAAGATAATAAAGTTTCGCGTTGAGTTTGTTTTAAATTTATGCAAAATGAAATTTTCTGTGGATCGTACCACTTTTAATTATTTAGAGGGAAAACATACTACACATACACACACAGGAACACACACACACACACGTACAGGAATACTTATTAACATTAGTTTAAATATTTTGTAAGAAAAGCTTGTTCTATATGTACTTATTTTACTGTGAATATATTCATGATGTTCTCATCTTTTTTGGTTACTCTCATTACTCATTTTCTTATTGAAATTAGCTAAACCAACCTATTATTGTTAGTGCATTATTTTCTTTAACTTCCATGATGAAAATTATAATGATAATTAATTTACTAGGTGGTGCTAGGATTTTCCTGCAAAGTTCGTCTAGGTAGGTACCACCGCTTTGCCAGTTGTTCTGCCGCCAAGCAGTAGTGTGCAATCACTGCTGTGTTCCGTTCTGAAGGGCATTGTGGCTAGTGAAATTACTGGGCAAATAAGACTTTACGAACTGATCTCACAGTCTAGAAAACTTTTTTAGTATGTGTGATGTCTCAGGATGACGTGCGCAGTGCAGTGTCATGCGAAACTGTATATAATTTAGAGTTCCGAGTGACACTGCAGCTGTTATGGGCGGCCGTGTCGCTTAACACCAGGCGGACGACTAGCTCGTCACGTTATCATTTACATAAAAAAAAAATTATAATGAAAATTTTATTTTGCACCCTATAATATGTACTATTTTATATAAACTTTGGTACTTTCAGAACATGAAAGTATTAACGTTAAAAACTCGCACTACCCATGTCCCTTATTCCGGGGAAAATCATCTCATCTGGCTACATTATCTTAGGGTTCTATAATATTATTATCAAACAAATAACAATACTTTTACGAACTTTTTACCTACGACAAACGTTATAAGCTAATAGTTAGAAACTTGTCTGTCTGTCTGTAGAAACTTACCTAATAAGTAAGTCCAAAATTGCAATGTTATAGGTAAGTACTAAGGAGGAAAGTACCTACCAAAAAATGCGTCAGTCTTAATACTAATCCAGTCAATAACATTCCCGGTATCAAATTGTTAATTTAAATGACAAACAGCATCCTGCTAATTAGCTACCTACTCGGTTACCACATCATACAAAACACGTGCATTCAGTACCGTGCGAAAATCGCAACTAATTCAAATTTGGAATACGATCGTAATTAGGCCCAAGCTCAAGACATACAAAAAAAATAAGTTAAAAAATATCCCTTGTCTATGCCCGCGCATTTGAATGAGGCGTAATCTTACTTTCTTTGCGGATAAACAAAAACATCCTTTTGTCGCGCTTGAAATTTGAATAAGTTCGCAGAACAAAACCGTTCTTTATTCGAAAAAAAGGCGCTAATGATAGTGCTGGGTACAAGACAAGGCGTAGGGATGTGCTCTCGCATGTGATTACGTATTTTTAACTTGTGATTGATATGCGTAATAGTGTTGCCGTTTGTGAATATTAATAAATCTATTGTGCAGGTTGCTGGTAAATCTACAAGGTGAAAAAAGTTAAGACTTTTTTGTAAGATAAGCTTCCGTGCGAATTGCTTGCGCGTTTGGAACTGATTAGTGATTGTTAAGTAGGTAGCTATAGTTTTTTTTAAGTAAGCAAATAACTTGACGAGCTAGTCGTTCGCCTGAAGTATAAAGCTTTGCATGACACTGCACTGCGCACGTCATCCTGAGACATCACACAGTCCAGTAATATTATTACTAGACCGTGAGATCAGATTGTAGTCTCATTTGCCCAGTCATTTCACTAGCTACAATGCCCTTCAAACCGGAACACAGTGTTCAATAACTAATAAAAAAAAAGTTTTGTTTAAATAATTGAGTTTTATTTGCTAACCTATAGGTAGGCTATAGGTACTTTAGGTACAGGTATATATTATATAAACAAGCTATACTTAGGCTATAGCTTGTTTATAATATAATATCCACCACCCTGCTGATGATACTTGAAATATTCAATAGGTACTTATTTATCTATTTTTCTAACCGAAATTATTCAATGTAATCTATTAAAATGTAAAAAAACTCAATTGTTAACTCAAGACTTTTTTTTTATGTAAACGAATGACGTGACGAGCTAGTTGTTCGCCTAGTGTTAAGCGACACGGCCGCTCATAACAGATTGCAGTGTCACTCGGAACTCTAAATTAAAGTTTGGCGTGACACCGCGCACTGCACACGTCATCCTAAGACATCACACAGTCTAAAAAAGTTTTCTAGACTGTGAGATCAGTTCGTATATAAAGTCTCATTTGCCCAGTAATTTCACTAGCTACAATACCCTTACAAACCGGAACACAGAACGGTTTTATTGCAAATAGGCTATTATTAGCACTTTTACAAGTCAATAAACCGCGTGGTCCCAGTTTGTGAATAGGACCACCTCATCTCTTCCCCTGGGTGCCGTACGAGCCAGCAAAGGGAAGGTTCGGAAATGGGGAGCAGCATTCTCCTCGGTACATTAAAATCTTCTGCGATCACCAAGCCGCCTGCCAAGCGTGGTGATCATGGCAAATCCCCCCTATGATAAGCGTCCAAAGTGACGTTTTACGGGGGAGGCCTGTGTTCAGCAGTGGATGTCTTCCGGCTGATGTAGTAAATGAAGTAAGTCAATAAGTCAGTAAGTACCTACTACTACTAATTGTTTACTTAATTATTAATAAATTGTAAACAAATTTCATAAAAAGTTGAATGTCCTTTCTTTGTCTTAACCTTAATAATACCAGTCAATCAAAACCTACCATAAAATCCTAATCCCGCGACTTCCTGCGTCACAAAAAAGGCCACAAAAGACAATGACTGGCCGATTTACATATGAGATTACGGCAGAAAAAATGGGTAATTCTCTTTTTCTTTTCGGCCTGACTCTTTAATTTTTTTTCTCAGATCGAAAGTGAGATTTAGGGGCAGGTGCTTGACCCAAACGCTTTTTCTTGTAATTAATCAGTGCCGCATCTGTTTGGTAATTACTGGCCGTTTGAAGGGTTAATCAAATATAATAAAGAAATTAGAACGCTGACCGACATGTGCTGCGTTTTGTTTTGATGTGCTTGCTTGATTGAACCAGCTTTAATGTGAGGGCAAAAAATATTATTAAGAACGTAATTATACAAAAACAATTTTTACTAAAAATACTTAATCAACATTTATAAAATATACCTACCTACTCTAGTCACGTAATACGCGTATTTCCTTTATCAGATTATATAACACTTTCGGCTTCTAATGTCTCACTACCTATCTAGGTAAGTAAACTAAAATGACCTTCATCATCAACAGCCTGAAGACGTCCACTGCTAAACATGGGCCTCCCCCAGAGAGCTGGCTGCTCGCCTTCTGCATCCATCGGCTCCCCGCGGCTTTCACCAGATCGTCGGTCCACCGAGTGGGCGGCCGGCCTACGCTGCGTCCGGTTCGTGGTCGCCACTCGAGAACCTTTCTTCTCCATCGGTTGTCAGTTCTACGAGCGATGTGGCCTGCCCATTGTCATTTTAACTTGCTAATTCTAAGAGCTATATCGGTTACTTTAGCTCTCCTGCAGATCTCCTCAAACCTCCGATCTGAGAAAATGACCTTAAGACCATTTTAATAATGATAATCCAATCGAGCATCAATCAACATTCTGTCACACCTACGTGACACATCGCTACATAATATTAGTGACATGAAAAAGTGCTTTTCCTGGGGCTTTTTTTATGTAACCTAATGACGTGACGAGCTAGTCATTCGCCTGGTGTTAAGCGACACGGCCGCCCATAACAACTTGCAGTATCACTCGGAACACTAATTAAAGTTTCGCGTGACATTGCGCACTGCGCACGTCATCTTGAGACATCACACATACTAAAAAAGTTTTCTAGACTGTGAGATCAGTTCATAAAGTCACATTTGCCCAGTAATTTCACTAGCTGCAGTGCCCTTCAAACCGGTACACAGTATAGCACACTACTGCTTGACGGCAGAATAACTGGCAAAGCGGTGGTACCTACCTAGACAAACTTTGCAGAAAAGTCCTACAACCTACACCACGTCTTCGATAACTGGAGAAATACATCATCCAAGTGCTGGGATGGTGTATTTCAATCGCCTCTTCATTTCATTATTGATAAGTATTTATCAATAATGAAATGAAGGCGATTGAAATTGGCGTAGTCCCATTTTTATAAAGGATATTTATGCTGTATAAATAAGCTTGCATTTTATCTATTTCGTAGGCTAGAAAGTTGTTCAGCCTTCAGATACATTCATAACTCGTAATTAAGCACTGGACTTTTATTTAGACGTACTCTTTCATATGAGTAAACTGGCTATCAAGCAAATAAACGTTCTAATTAGCGAGCAAAATCTTTATAAAAAGCAATAAATTGAAATACCACAAGGCTTTCGCCCGAGGCGCCACTTATACCTTTTACACATGTTACCATTAAAAAAACACTTAGTTTTTGAAAACATCTAATTGATACCTTCGTTCGCGGGCTTCGTGGTTAGCACCTAGAGAGGTAACGCTTTTAATTTTAAGAAAAAAAACATGGGTCGAAATGTTAACGCCGTTTTTTGACCACCGGCTGCGGTAGGGATAAATTTATTGTTTTGGTGTAGGGCTGGCACGCGATAGTATTTTGATAGATGCACATTTTAAAACTGTTATAGGTGAAATGTTTGCATATTCACCTATAGATGGGTATATACAACTATTAATATTTAATAACACTGTTTACTGAAACGCTGTAACTACATCGCAACCCATACTAAAATGTGTAATTTTCCAATTTTAATCAATAAATATTATTATGAGTTGTACCTACCACAGAATAAAATAATAGTACAAGTACGAACAGATATGTAATAACACTGAAGAGAAAAAATGATCTAATTAGTTTGGTTTTTTTATAGTTTATAGCCATAGCGTTTGACCACTGTCTCACCTGATGGTAAGTGATGACGCGGCCCACGGTGGTGCATGCTTGCCTAGAAGATACCTGTTCACTCTTGGCTTGAAGAATCCCAGGTTGTAGTTAGCTGGAAACAAGGACGACGGCAAGGGGCAAGGACTCATTTACTATTCGCACTATAAAGTTTGTTGCGAAACGCTTAGTGCGGGCCGTAGGAATATTAACGATATAAGGATGCCGAGTTTCTGTGCGCCTTCTAGTCCGATGAACGAATGGATATGAAGAAATTAGTTTGTGTAATTCCATCGCACAATCTTCAAAATGCAGCTTATAAAATACCGATAAGCTGGCGACTGTCCGTCGGTGCTCCAAGCTCTGGAGCTTAGCTTCGACCAACGCATCGTTACCGATAAATATAATACCTAATTATTATCTATTAAAAGCTTCAAAGATTTGCAGGATAGGTATCATAAATATTAATTACATTTTTTTTCTCTATTTCTCTATCAATTTGAAGGAGTGGTTTATTTAATAATTATGTACGGTTAAGAGTATAATAAGTAGATTTATGTAAATTAAACACCGAAGCACTTGTAATAACTAATTATTTATATTAAACTGGTATTTATGCTATATGATTTACGATTATTGATGAGCACGATCTATCGATGGCACGATTGCGAACGAAGTCGAACGATAAAAATACTGATGAGGTAAAAGTTTAGAAATGCTAAAATTACATAAATGTACGATGGCTCGTACAAATTATATGTGCTAATTTAGCACTGCTAAATAATACAATGAATGCTAGTTATAGGCCAAAAAGACCGACCAAATACATTTATAGAGAATCAAAAATTAAAATCAAATAATATATTACATAATAGGCAGATTTTAGCACTTTTATAAGTCAAAATCTGAATACTTAAAATAAGTCAATTTAAGTTATTGTTCTAAGCATATAAAATTACAAAGTGGTTAGTGTCAATACTTAACATCTTTACAACTCATAATGCACGATAAACTTAAATATCTAGTGCTATAGTCTAGTTTTCTTAGATTACCTACAATTGTGACGTCACTAAACCTTAAAACAAGTCTTGCGACAACCCTATACTGTCAATAGGGATGCGGGCTAGCCATCTGTCAGTCACCGGCAGCGCGGGTCAACCCTTCAACGAGGGGCCTCATGTTTACATTACTGTGGACGATTGACACACATCACCGAGCTTCATGCATTTGTTTATGGTACCTATTTTCCATGGTGTTTTCAGTGGTCCTTCAGCAATTTTTTTATTTATATTTACCTACAATATAGTCCTTTGCACCCGTGCTTTCCAACTCACCGGATTAGCTATGCTCCCAACTCTAATATAAAGGACTATGGTCAGTTTTAAAGGCTTTTAGTTGAATGATCTAAAACTCCTAAAACTGTTGCTGTTTTTTGTCAAATAGACGGCATTGTAAAAGATGGCTTATATTTTTAGTAAGTTAAGGACTGTCAACTAATGCCTTCAAAATTGGGCGTAATAAATAAATAAGTGTGGATATTTCACACAGCACTATCTAGCCCCAAACTAAACATAGCTTGTACTATGGGAACCAGATAACTGATACAATGCTTAGATACCTTTTTTGTTTGTAAATACATACATAGAATACAATATAACACCCAGACAGAAAAAAACACCTATATTCATCACAAAAATGTTTGTCCTGAGTGGGAATCGAACCCACAACCTACAGATCAGAAGGCAGAGCTACTACCAACTGAGCTAACAGGCCATGTCTTTATAGATATACCTTTGGTGTTTTATTGTATGATGAGTAGGTAAAACTTGATCACTCTCACCCTGGTGGAAAGTGATCAACTGATCACACAGTCTCTACACTTGACCGACCGCACAAACAACCTTCTTCTTCTCGTGTAGGTAGACCCGTGTCTGAATTTTTGGCCCCCCAAAAGCTACTGACTTGGCTTTACGACTTTTGTCTTACGATAACAGCCGGGACCGACCCGAAGCACGGTAGCGCTCAGTTGTAACTACCACTTTATGTAGCGGTCACCTACCAAGTAGTGACCGCAGCGAACGTCGAACTTTATTAACTTTACCGATAGGTTAGGAACGGCTAGTCATGCTTCGCTATGAGCGCTAAGTAAAGCTCAAACGAAGTTAGGTAAGGAGGTACTTACTTAGGTATAGGTTACTAGCATATATAATAGGTACTGGCTGACTGGTCGTTCAGCGACAAAACCCCATTAAGGTGGAACGTTTCACTAGCGCGGCAAATTCAAATTTTCTTGCGTTCTTTTGCCAATAATAGCTTAATTACTCAACGTGATTACATGAAAACTAATTTTGCGCAAATAAATATAAATATATAATATCTCAATAAATTACAATTAAAAGTATCACCTAAATAACATTGGTTTAGCGACAAATGGCAATAGACTGAAAAACAAAGACGAAATTTGTTTGTTGCCATTTGTCGCTAAACCAATGATATCTACGAGATACTTTTAATCGTAATTTGTTGATACATTCTATTTATACGTTAAATCAGTTTTAATGTAATCATGTTTAGTAATTAAGCTATTATAGGCAAAAGAACGCAAGAAAATTTGAATTTGCCGAGCTAGTGAAACGTTCCACCTTAACTTAAAAAAACTTAATGAAATGAAATTTTTAATTTTTATTAAGTATTTGGTAGAGTGCAAGTATATTATAAGGTATATTTAATTAAGTAGGTACTTAATTAAATATACCTTTACAAAATGTTTGTAACAGTTTACTTTTAATTTTGAATTACGTAATAAAAAAACATAATAAGCTAACTATTATAAGCTGAATAATAAATAAAATAATAAATAATAATAATATGAGTACCTGCCTACCTATATTATATACTGTTGAGCTCAACTTTATAGAGCAGTAAGTTTCATAATACTGCTCAACTAACCACCATCTTCCCTCGACCAACCATCTTCTAAAATAATCGCCTCTGACCGTTTAATTGTATCAAACAACAAAAGAACCCCTTTGCACCCAAAATGAACCCTTCAGAAACTCCGTCTATTCAAACAAATCTTGGTAACCCTACACCCGTGGTCCAGTCCATATTACGCATATTGAATACTTTTTGTCCATCAACATCCTCTCATTTGACTAAAACATCTTCCCGGAAGTTAAAAAATCATTTTTAAACGTGGGGTCATTTATTCCCACAGTATGCACCTTACGGCCAGTGAAAACAAACTAATAATTTTATTTTCTGGTAACCCTTCCGTGTTTTTTTTTAATCTACGATGTGGCTACGACGCTAGTCCATTCAGCCTCTTCCGTGAGAACGTTAAACAAGATCATAGAGAAAAAGTGAGGTGTATGGAGGTCCGGTAAAAAATAAAATTGGGGGCGCGAGTGGACAGTTGCGAGTCTCATGGACCACAAAAAAAATAGAGTTATTGCTGAGGAATGAATAATAAATGGGTTTTGATAAGGGATTATCTGATTCAGATGGTAAAGTCGAGTTACGACGCATAGTTTTACTTTTTGAACGGAAATTACAGTAGAGGTTATCCTAAAACATTTTTGTACAGGGACCTCTAATTACAATCACAATCGTACAATAAATAGCCACTAACATACTAGTAGTACTAAGTATAACTATTTTATTTTTATATATTACTAGCAGCGCCCCGCGGTTTCACCCACGTTCCTACAGGAACCGTTCCCGTTTCCGGGATAAAAAGTAGTCTATGTTTTAATCCAGGGTATAAGCTACCTCCATACCAAATTTCATCTAAATCCATCCAGCTGTTAGAGCGTGAAAGAGTAACAAACATACACACATACGCACAAACTTTCGCCTTTATAATATTATTATAATATTATAATTATAATTAGTGTGATTATATTAGTGTGATTAATTATTATTTGTTAATTATGTATTAACTTTAGAGTGCGTACAGCAAATGAGTGGAATACCTTGTCGTCGTCCTTATTTCCAGCTAACTACAACCTGGGAGTCTTCAAGTCAAGAGTGAACAGGTATCTTCTAGGCAAGCATGCACTACCGTAGGCCGCGTCATCACTTACCATCTGGGCCCTAATTCTGTATGAAAACTCAGATTCCACACGATACGAAACCACGTCGTTATCGTGTCTTGTTCAAATCGTGTCACAGCATTAGAAATACCTTCTCTTTACATTAGGTTATTTTCAATTTGAATAAATATTGATATATTAAGTGGTGGTAACTTTTGACGTGTTGATGTTTCGGAACGTGTCTCAGTGGAACATTATGATTTTTGACAGTTCAAATCGCGTCATTTCCAAATTCATTTCGCGCGGTTTTGTTTCCATTTCATAGAGAATAGATTTTTGCAGATTTCTTATATAAGACAAGGAATTCGCGTGGTTTCGAAGTAAGGAATCGTAAAGTGGTCATACAGAATTAGGGTCCAGGTGAGACAGTGGTCGAATGCTATGTCTATAAATTATTTTAAAAAAACTTTATAAATGAGTATTATGTATAAATAAGTACCTATTAGTACTTAGTTATTGAATAAGTTCTACTCTGGGGATAATAATATCATCATATTCTGTGACATCGTGACCCCGAACCTATGCCTACCTAGGTAATCAAGTGAAAATACTAGGTCCACCTTGTATTTTAGACAAATCTTAGTTCAAGTCTTCAAGTTTCAAGTTTTCTTAACAAAAAAGTCGATTTAAAAAAGTTTACCAAACAAATATCAACCCTAGATAACCTGGATTCATGTATAAATGGAGAAACAAAGATATAACTATCTCTATGGTTTTCCCCAAAACCAACAAGATACTACTAAGTAGGTACTCACAACTTGCATTATCAGAAATATGCTACACCGATTATTTCCGCAATTAATAATAATAGGTACATTCTCTTGAATTCACCCTATAGAACACTACAAAGTAGCGAAGCTCATTCTCACGTTTACATCATTAGCTACAAGTTTTTTGAATCCACTCCCATGCATACAGGTGGCGACGTAAAAAAGTTATAAGCCATAGACTATGAAGCAATGTGGGTTCCCGCGTTTTTCTTGTTTTTTTTTTCTGTCAGTGAATCTGTGAGCTAACGTATCATATAAGTTTTCATTCGCCAACGTCATCGCCATTAGGTGCCTGAAACCTGCATAACTTTAAAATTTGTTCTGTATCAAAATATGATTTAAAAAAAAAATTAAGAATGATGTTTTGTCTACGTCTACATACGTATTAGTGTACAGCTTGCCTTACTAGGTACATATATATGATATAAGCTTAACTTTATCGGGATATCATTTAAAACACGGGTGCGGTAATTTCAAGAAAAAAAACCAGCGTGTTTAATATCTTGGATTACGAGATTTATGAGTCTAAGCGATGTAATAAGTTCCTTGCTATATGCTGGGTGTAATTGAATTCATTAACATCCTTTGAAAGTCGGTATCTACTCATGACACCGGTTACGTGTGAATCAAATTTTTTTAAATCTAATGCATCGATTTGGTATTGATAATAACTCCAAAAAATGGGATAACTTATTAACATACTTTTTTTCAACTATTACAGTACAAAATTAAATTAAAATAATTAAGAACTGTTTTTAATTATTGCATACAAGGTAAAAAAAAAACTTTGAACAGTATCAAAATCATTCGTGTCAACTACTTTATGCGCCGCGGCAATCTTCATAAATATCAATAAAAAATATTTTCATTTGCACTCTTTACCACTTAATAATCATCAATAAATGATGCAATATCATGCTAATGTTTTAATTTGCATCCTGTTATAAGCAAGTGTGATGAAAATAATGTTATAAGTACAATTTATAAGGTAGCTGGCACAGGCTACAACTCTACAAGTCACTAGTCTTACGTTAAAAGGCGATAAGACTTTAGTCTCATAGCACAAAAACTTAACTTAAAATGTCCAGGATATCCTTCCATTACAACCGATAAAAAATTAATGCCTAAAACGTAACATTAACAACCGAACTTACAATAAAATTAAAAATAATGACGAGTGCACAGACATATGTCATTTCCGATGCATCAGACACCAAAATCAGTTAACCCTTTAAAAACAGCGGTCGAGACGTCCCAAATCAAATTGACAATTAAAAGGAAATAAAACAAATCTTTGTGGCCAGGAAACGAACAACTGTCGATTATTTTACTTTTTTATTTATTTTTTTTTATTCCAACAGGTGGCGAAGGCTGTTAAGATGTTGACTAATGCTCGCCGAGGCAGAGAAAGCGTGACAAATACAATAGTCAAAACATGTGTTGCCATCGTTAATTAATTAGGGAAATTGAAAGTTAACCCTTTCCCTTCATGCTTCCTTCCCGGACTAAGTAATTTATAACGTTGGATGTTTAATTTATCTATGAGAATTAAAAAAAAAATTAGAGAAATTTGAAGTTGACCACGTAAACTACGCGTGAAACACGCAAAGTTTAACAAAGTTATACTTACACGATAATTTATAAATATTTTTTAAGATGCACAGAACGGAAGACTTAGTAGGTAACCTAAAAGTGTAGATACCGATATTTTCATGTACCTCATCATCATCAACAGCCTGAAAACGTCCACTGCTGAATATAGGCCTACCCCAGAGAGCGCCATTTTGAGCGGCTGCTCGCCTCTTGCATCCATCGGCTGCCCGCGACTTTCACCAGATCGTCAGTCCACCTAGCGGAGGGCCGGTATACGCTGCGTGTTCCTGCTCGTGGTCGCCACTCGAAAACCTAGGATTTTAGGATACAGCTAGGTGCATTTATTTATATTTATTCGTAAATGCTATTGATATAAGTTTTTAAAATACATATTTAAAAATACGTTTATTAGCATTTAATACAAAAGATTTATAATTTATCAAATTAATTAAGATTACTTCTTTACTTTAGGTATAGGGGACTTTAAACTTCCATGGTCGCTAACATTACTAAAACATTGTTTATTAACGGGATATTTACCATGTAATTTATTTGTCGAAAACAAAAAAAAACGTAAAACATAGAAAAAAATTACGTGGTACATATCCCGTTAGTAGAGAATATTTTAGTATAGGCGACTTATTTAAATACAATCATAATTTTTTTTATGTTAATGGGAGCAAACAAGCATACGGCCCACCTGATGGGTAGTGGTCACCGTAGCCTATGGACATCTGTAACACCGGAGGAGGCGTCACCAATGCGTTGCTTACCCTGTAGGACTCTTTTAACCCTCCTTTTAAAGTACTCCATGTTGAACCGTGCTCCGTGTTGTTTTCTAATGAACTCCATGAATATACCTAATCCTACCTATTAATATTGCTTTCGTCATCATCATCATCATCATCACCACGATCACCACAGTGTAGTATTATTATCTGTGTCGCGTCTACACAACCCACTCTATATCACTTTCATCACCTGTCTCCAAAATAAACAATCATTCAATATCAATCCAATCCAATACAAAGGTCGGTGACCTCTCACCCAATTTACCTACGACCAATTTAAACAAAAGCCAACCTTAACACCATGGCAATAATTTTCAAAATTACTTAAATAACTTTATGAATTTTAACCATTTTCCTTAACGGTCTTCAACACAAATATAAACTTAAGTGTGAAAGAAATAGGGTTGAAATGGGGTATTTATTTTTTTGTGTGTAGTAACATCTGCTCGACAGATGTAATGTAATGTAGGATAGATCATATCGTACCTGTAGAGTCCGATGTCAGACAAATCGGACGCGACGTTAGAAGGGTTGGACGGAGCGTTAGATGCTCTGCATAGTACTTTGCTTGGTAGTCTTATCAGAGCAAAAGAAAACAATATTAAAAGAAAATCAAAGGCCCGCCTGTACTAAAGTTTGACAGCTGTTAAGTACGGATTTATCTTTTTAGGAGGTACCTAAATGCATTGACTGGCTAGCTCAGTTGGTAGTAGCTTTGCCTTCTGACTATAGGTTGTGGGTTCGATTCCCACTCGGGATAAACATTTGTGTGATGAACATCGATGTTTGTTCTGTGTCTGGGTGTTATATTGTATTCTATGTATGTCATGTATTTACAAACAAAAAGTATATAGGTATTTCTATCAGTTATCTGGTTCCTATAGTACAAGCATATGTGTAATAAATACTAATAGTGGGTCAACTCCTTTGTTATATCGCAAAATACCTACAAGACCGTCTCGACGTCTAGTCCCTAAAGATAAGCAAGGGTTGTCAGAAAAACATTTTCTTAGATAATAAATTTGTGTTTCGTAATAATTTATTTTTGTCACAGTTGTTCGTACAGTGGCTCTTATCACACCGCTTTTAGGTTCATAATCCAAGATATTACGGACGCGTGCTTTTTACTTTACATTACCGCACTACTGTTTTATGATGATATCTCGATTCAGTTAAGTTCTCAGTATTTTACTGCAAGTAATACGTAGACTACGTAGTATCATCATGATCAGCCTGAAGACGCCCACTGCTGAACATAGGACTCCCCCACAAAGCGCCACTTTGAGCGGCTACTCGCCTGTATCGGCTCCCCGCAGTTTTCACCAGATTCTACGAGCAATGTGGGTTGTCATTTCCATTTCAACTTGCTAATTTTAAGAGATATAGCGGTCACTTTAGTTCTCCTGTATATCTCCTCCTTACGTCACGATCTCATCTCGCAGGGAAACACCGAGCATATATGCTCGCTGCGCATCTTTGAGCTTAGGTATTAATGAGGCCAATAGTAAGAGACCATGTCTCAGTTCCATAAGTCATCACTGGAAACACACACTGAAACCTTCGTTATATAGTTATTCGTATTTTGGACGAAAAGATAGGTCGAAGTATTCTTCTTCTATTCACGTAGTACGTTCAATATACGTATAATAGAAGAATTCTTAATTCACTGATTCAATATTATACTAACAAAGAATTTTTATGCGGCTAAAATCGATACATAAGTACGTACACATTTTCTTGAAGTAGGATCTAGGTAGGTAAGAGGCAGGTACTTCTTAGTAAACATTCCATTTTATCAAATTATATGCAAACAATGTAGTTCCTTGTTGTTCTGTGTAAGCGACATGCCTGAACGGGCGTACCGACCGCAAGCGAAGCCGGTCGGTACTGCCGCAGACGTCGCGGGCAGGGGGGACCTCCGCTCTCCTTCATACCGCATCCCATCGTGTCTCCGTCTAGCCGCCGCCGAGTTGACTCACTATTAGTATTGATTACACATATGGTACAAGCTATGCTTAGTTTGGGGCTAGATGGCGCTGTGTGAAATGTCCACACATAGTTATTTATTTATTTTATTTTATTTATTATTATTGCAGTAGCTACGTCATTGAGGGATAAGTGGGAACTTAGGAGCTGTCCAACTTTAGCGGTAGGTAATGCTGTAGTTGCAAAAGACCTAACTGTAAAACAAAACAGATATTTTCATTGTTAATTTACAACTATATTAAAACGACTCCTTCATTTCGGAATATAATAATCAATGAATACCTAACTTAATTATTTTTGTTAATTTATTGGTAGGTAAAGATTTTTTTTGTTATTCATAAATATTTATGTAATTATTGTAAACAATAGTAAGTATTCAAGTTAAAATAGCATAAGTACCTATTATAATAGTAGTTTTAAGGACTTCTAGAAAATAACTGGTTTCCGAATTTATTAACCATGCAGCCAACCAATCATACATTCAACATTCTACTCAAGAAATAGCATAATTTTGTGCGCACAAAAACCGCACAGATGTGATCAACACCTGTTAATGATCATAACGGACTCATAACCTACTTTTGGCGGCAAAAAGGTTAACAATCATAATATTATGTGCTGGCAACAAAAACTTGCTTACTGCAACCAATCTCGTAGACTACGAGTAGGTACCTACTTGCTGCGCAAACATACCTACCCATGTTTGATGATGATGATGATGATGATGATATCCTCCTTGTCGGCTTTCGACAACGGCGACCCTTTCATCTACTTCCTAGTATGAGCCCTAATATGGCTCGCCATACCAAATTTGGTTTCAAATGTGCGATCACATGCACTGCCAGTAGAGTTGACCAGCACTGTTGTTAGTATAAACGTAGGAGGGCTTGACGCGAGTTTTACAAACAAGGCGTTTTGTGTCCAGATCGTCAAGTCGCAAAACTTCAAAGGTTTTAACACCATTGTTAACATAAGAGCGCTAACTCGCTATTTGCAGCAAGACCTTCCCAGCAGTTGTGGTCAATGGCGCACGCAGGTGTCTTTTGAGGACGTAATTGTAGATAGAGCTCATCACATAGCGAAGCACTACTAGCCGTTTCTAACTGATCCAACGTTCGCTGCGGTCACTACTCTAATGGGTGACCGCTAAAGCAAAAAGTGGTGTTTACAACTGAGCACTACCGTGCTTCGGAAGGCAATAGTCGTTAAGCCAAGTCAGAAGCCTTTGAGCGGCCTAATAATTCTGACACCAGGGCTGACTCCTTGCCTACACGAAAAGAAGAAGAAGGTTGTGCTACTATGCTAACCATTCAAAGTTGACCTTGGACGAATCATCCACATGTTGACCTATCAAGTTTCTTGCATCCAAGGGTTGGCAGGGGAAGGATGCCACGGCCGCGCGAAAATAGCCGCGTAAAAGCAAGTCGCAGCGCGGAACATTCTGAACAAAAATAAACATCCCTCCACGATTCGGCGCTAGCCGCTTATTATAAATAATTAATGATTCCGTCCGCTCTTATGCACGATAAAATGCCATTACGGTTTTCATCGGGGACTTGCAAAAAACATCGAAAACCGCCGCCGTCCGAACCCGTCCCGGCAAAAAAATATGCTTAAAAGAGTGCGCTGGCATCGCTGAAATTCCCGTGCTTCTTACCGCCGCCCGGTCATTTGACTCCGGCCATTATCTGCGGAATTAACGCGGGAAAAAAATACTGATTCGATAAAGGTATATTCGCGTCGTCGCCGACCTTTTTTGCAATATAAATAAAGGGTATATGGCGAGGGCGGCGGTAATGGCGTCAAACGCGATAAACGTTGCCCTCATGAAAATTCAGCGCTGCATTATAAATATATACAGACCGCTGAAAAAATGAGACCTCATTCCTCATGAGATATTTCATCACAACTAAGACTGGCTGGCTCAAGCCGTGTGGTCCCGGTTACGAATAGGACCACCCCATCTCTTCCCGTGGGTGCCGTAGAAGGCGGCTAAGGGAATATCCAGGGAATGGGTCGCAGCGTTCCCCTCGGTCTTGGTGGCAATCAATCTTCACCTACTGCGATCACCAAGCCGCCTGCCAAGCGTGGTGATTATGGCAAACCCCCCCCCCCCCCCCTAATGACAAGCACAAATAAAAACGGCCCCCAGTCCCCGGCAGCTCTGCTATCCCGTGGCTACGGTAGCGGCCACGGTAACGGCAGGGCAAGGGGTGCGAAGAATCCCCGGCAGACGCCCGGCTACCAACCCCAACGACGACCCCTGGCCCTGGCAACACATAACGTGCGCACACTGAAGGCTGACGAAAGGATGGTCGAGCTAGAGGCGGAGATGGGTAAGTTACGCTGGGATGTAATGGGATTGTCTGAAGTCCGAAGACAGGGACAGGACACGATAATCCTAAATTCCGGTAACTTATTCTTCTACCGGGAGGGAGACCAACTCTCCCAAGGAGGTGTCGGGTTTCTCGTCCGCAAGTCTCTCGTCAACAACGTGGTCAAAGTCGACAGTGTGTCGGCCAGGGTAGCGTACCTGGTACTCCGAATAACCAAACGGTATTCGTTGAAGGTTATACAGGTATACGCGCCGACGTCGGCACACTCAGACGATGAAGTAGAAGCTATGTATGAGGACATATCCGAAGCCATGCATACTTCCGAAACATACTTCACCGTTGTGATGGGAGACTTCAATGCGAAGTTGGGCACAAGGAATAGCGATGAGCTGAGAGTGGGGCCATTTGGATACGGGCAGCGGAACCCTCGAGGACAGAGGCTGGCTGACTTCATGGAGAAGGAGGAACTCTTTATGATGAACTCCTTCTACGAGAAGCGGCCATCCAGGAAGTGGACGTGGATAAGTCCCGACGGTTCCACTAAAAATGAGATAGACTTCATCATGACGACCAAGAAGCACATATTCGATGATGTCTCTGTGATCAGCAAGGTGAAAACCGGTAGCGATCACCGTATTGTTAGAGGCACATTGAATATCAATGTTAAGCTCGAAAGGTCACGTCTGGTGAAGTCTACGCTCCGTCCAAATCCTGTCCAAATCCAAAACCCCGAAGGCTTTCAGCTGGAACTCCAAAATCGCTTCCAGTGCCTAGCCGACTGTAACACAGTGGACGAGCTAAACGACGGGTTGGTGGAAACTGTCCAAGCTGTTGGATCGAAATTCTTTAAGACCCAACGCCGAAAGAAGACTCAAAAGCTCTCAGAAAAAACTCTTGAGCTAATGGCCGACCGGAGCGAAATGAAGCTGCAGTCTTCAGTTGATATGTCAGCCTACGGTGAACTCAATAGACGAATCTGGAGTTCCTTGCGACACGACTTGCGTGCTCTTAGTACTTCACGTATTGAGGCCGCAATTGAGCGGAACCAAGGCTCTAAAGTGTTCGCAAAGGATTCGTCTATTGGGCAACACCAAATGACAAAACTGAAGACCGAAAATGGTAGCATCATTTCATCCAAGCCTGAGATTCTGAGAGAGATCGAGAACTTCTATGGACAGTTATACACCTCGACACGTAAGCCCGCTACTAACACAGCTCAGGACATCAGAGCCAAGTTAGTCCGACACTATACCGAAGATATCCCGGACGTCAGCCTGTACGAGATTAGAATGGCCCTCAAACAGCTTAAAAACAACAAGGCACCAGGTGAAGATGGAATTACGACTGAACTTCTGAGAGCGGGTGGTAGACCGGTACTTTTAGTCCTCCAGAAGTTATTTAATTCTGTCATCCTTGAAGGTACAACGCCAGAGGCATGGCACAAGAGCGTGGTGGTGCTCTTCTTCAAAAAAGGCGATAACACCTTATTGAAGAACTATAGGCCCATCTCGCTCTTGAGTCATGTGTATAAGCTGTTTTCGAGAGTCATTACGAATCGTCTCGCACGCAGGTTTGATGAATTCCAGCCTCCCGAACAAGCCGGTTTCCGAAAAGGCTTTAGCACCATAGACCACATCCATACGCTGCGCCAGATTATACAGAAGACCGAAGAGTATAATCGGCCGTTATGCCTAGCGTTTGTGGACTATGAGAAAGCCTTCGATTCAATCGAGACTTGGGCGGTGCTGCAGTCCTTGCAGCGATGCCAAATTGACTATAGGTATATCGAAGTTTTGAAGTGTTTGTACAGTAAGGCCACTATGTCAGTCCGACTACAGGACCAGAGTACGGAACAAATTCCATTGCAAAGAGGCGTGAGACAGGGAGACGTTATTTCTCCGAAACTGTTCACAAACGCATTGGAGGATGTTTTCAAGCTCTTGGAGTGGAAAAGATCTGGCATCAACATAAATGGCGAGTACATCACTAACCTTCGTTTTGCCGATGATATAGTCATAATGGCGGAATCGCTCGAGGACCTTAGCACCATGCTCAACGACCTCAGTAGAGTCTCCCAGCAGGTTGGTCTTAAGATGAATATGGACAAGACAAAGATCATGTCTAATGCTCATGTTCCACCTATACCGGTAATTGTTGGGAACGATACTCTCGAAGTTGTCGACAAGTATGTCTACCTAGGACAGATTGTCCAATTAGGTAGGTCCAACTTCGACGAAGAGGTGGCGCGAAGAATCCAACTCGGCTGGGCAGCGTTCGGGAAGCTTCGTCCTATCTTTTCGTCCAAAATACCGCAGAGCCTGAAAACGAAAGTTTTCAATCAGTGTGTGTTGCCAGTGATGACTTATGGAACTGAGACATGGTCTCTTACTGTTGGCCTCATTAGTAAGCTCAAAGTCGCGCAGCGAGCTATGGAGCGAGCTATGCTCGGTGTTTCCCTGCGAGATAAGCTCCGGAACGAGGAGATCCGCAGGAGAACTAAAGTGACCGATATAGCTCTTAGAGTTAGTAAGTTGAAGTGGCAATGGGCAGGCCACATCGCTCGTAGAACTGACAACCGATGGGGAAGAAAGGTTCTCGAGTGGCGACCACGAACCGGAAGACGCAGCGTGGGCCGGCCCCCCACTCGGTGGACCAACGACCTGGTGAAAGCCGCGGGGAGCCGATGGATGCAGGAGGCGAGCAGCCGCTCAAGGTGGCGTGCTCTGGGGGAGGCCTATGTTCAGCAGTGGACGTCTTCAGGCTGTTAATGATGAAGACTGGCTGGAAAAAATATCAACGCCGCTGCAGTTAAGTTAATGTATTTTTATACGACAAAAAAGGTTGTTATTATCCGAGTTCCGTTCTCCATTCGAATGTGGCAAGCGGTGCGTTAATATCAGAAATGACAGATGCGTCATTCCAAGGCAACGGTCCCATTTGGACAGTAGCTTGTAGACTGTAAACGAGACAAAAAACACTTAACAATTAAAAACAATTTGCATATCCATTCGGTATAAAATAAAACGATTGAAGAAAGGGGTGTATGAAACCGAAAAAAGTGAGGAATAAAAAGTATTCGCTGTGTTTTCAAACGCATCTTGGCGTAACCAAGTGTTCTTTATTTGAATGGGTGATGCCGGCATTGTTGGATTCCAAATTCGTAGGTGCGTTTTTTTTTCAGATAATGGCCAGTATTTTTTTAACGGGCAAAGTGCCTCCACTCTTTGAACCACAGAGTATGAAAGAAAATCGCTTCACCCTGCGTCATTTTTTTATGCTCTGTGCTTTGAACCATCTAGGCCTGGTAGATGCTAGGTCAGCTAGGTGCCTACTACATCTCTACAATGATACCAACTACTATCCTCTAGCTACACTACCTGCCTACTACAAAAACATTTGGACTATACCTATACTTATAGCCGCGATGACCTAGCTAGAGGTATAGTGCCCGCAGTATTTAGCAAACATCGATTTGTAAAAGAAACTATTGACCCCTAGTTTTGTAGATTAGGTACTTACCTACTATTATAGTATTTAGGTAAACGTTATCAGTGGCATATTATTTGTACTAATCTAGTGATTAACAGTAATGAGAAGAAATGAAATGATGAGCTCCGCAAGAGAACTAAAGTGACTGATATAGCTCTTAGAATTAGCAAGTTGAAATGGCAATGGGCAGGCCACATCGCTCGTAGAACTGACGACCGATGGGGAAGAAAGGTAATCGAGTGGCGACCACGAACTGGACGACGCAGCGTAAGCCGGCCCTCCACTAGGTGGACTGATGGTGCTGAGGTGGTCTAGCAAAGACCCCTTTCCATTAGCGTTAACGCCAAACGATAACTCTAAATGTATGGGAATGACATTAGCTATGACATTACCTGTGGAAAAGTTTTCCGTAGGCAATGTCATTGGAAGGGATCTTGGCTAGACTCCCTGGTCAGGACCGCGGAGAGCAGATGGATGCAGGTGCAGGAGGCAAGCAGCCGCTCTATGGGGGAGCCCTATGTTCAGCAGTGGACGTCTTCAGGCTGATGATCCAGTGATTACTGCAATAATTTCGTTATTCATAATATTTGTGATTTATTTCATAAACCACCATGTAAACAGCTTTCGGACTGTGAAAGCACATAAAAGGTAGCTTAGCGCCTTTCTACAGTGTACAGGATCATACATCACGTTAAAAAGGTGAATACATTTGTATTTTTATAAAGAAATGCGATATAATGCACACGGCTCGCCACGAAAATTGGCGGGAATCTCCATATTATGCAGATTTTGTACAACGAACGATAAAAAATTGAGTTATACACCTTTTACTTGCATAATGCAGAAAACTGCTTCTTACTCAGTTTTGGGTTTCAGGCATAGCCCATAGGTACCTACTACTTTCTCGGCATCTCACTCTAAGGGCAAAAAGTTTCCTAGTCAACCTCTTGTTTAGTTTAGTATAGTATACATTACTGCAGCGGACAGCAACAGAGGCATTGATGGACGAACGTGTAAATGTGGGCCGAGGCACACATACGTAAGTCCATCAATGCCTAGTTGTGGCCAAGACTTGTATAGTACTTTTCTCAAATAATGCGCGGAAATTAAAACTAAGAGTAGATACTTACGCAAAACTTTTTATTTGAAAGTATATTTTCCCACGATAAAGTGTTAATTTTTTTTCAATAGGTAAATGGCTTTGTATTTGCAAGCCAGTTCAAAATTAAAATAAAACCTTTGATAAGTTACCTCCTTGTTTCTCCATTTTGTTTTGAAGTAAAAGATCGCTCCATTATTAAATTACACGACAAATATGAGTTTACTAAACTCTAAATTTATTTGGCCGCTAAACCACGACAGATAAGGATTTTCATAAAACTTTTGCCGGCCGCTGCTCGCCAGTACAGCAATTTTGATTTATCTCGAAGAAGGTTGTCAAAATAATGCTTAAATTTCCATAGCATTTTTCTCAAATATGCATATTTGAGAAAAATGCTTAAAATGCTCGCTTTTAAGGTAACTCGATCAAAAGGGAAAATAACACTGCAGTTATACATAAGTGTACCTTGTTTCTTCCACACAATCATGACGGCTTTTTAGTAGACCATTCCTTTCCTGTGTAATAATTAGTAAGTAGGTAAGTACCTACTACTAAATAAAAAGTTAGTGCAAAGCGAGCCAAGCCAGGCTCCGGCGAGTCTGTCGTATAAAAACCACTCGAAATGAAAGTAATGCACCCGCCTTTAGGGGCCCGCAAATGGTGCTGAAACCCATTCCTTTTTTATTTATTCATTTCTATTTAATATGCTTTCCTACCTTTTGAATTAAACGTAAACTTTATCTGTTTGTTTGTGTGTAGGCGTATTGAGAGTAACGATAATATCCCAGGTACATACCTGGGGGCGTACCGTGAGCTCTTAGCGCGATTCAAAACAGAGCCTACACTGGATCGTTCGTCAAAATCCCCATACAAAAAAAACAAAGCGATCCAATATAGGCTCAGTTTTGAATCGCGCTAAGAGCTCACGGTACGCCCTCTGGTCAAAACGGCCGAATTGATATTTTTACAAATAGGTACCTACTTGCACACTGCTCGACACAACGTAACTTTGGTACCTACCTTCTATCCCATAAAATATCAAAGTTCCCGTGGGGAAACGGTAAACATGTGATACTGTAATACAGTACAGGTAAGTACTAGAAATTCTAGAAAACAATGAAATGTTACCTACGGCTCTTTTGAAACGTTTTACTCAACAAAATAACTCAAACAAATGGTTTTAGTAAGTTTTCCTACGGAACCGTACCACGAACGTCCGTGTCACTGTTCTCTTTTTTAATCACCTTTGTTACAAATTCTGTTTTTTTTTCAGCACTATGTTCGTACTTATACTTCATTATAAGTAACTAACTTATTACATTTTTAAAATTTGGTTTTTGCGGCTCGCATTTTATGCACGTGTTTAACATAATGTCCTTTTTCTTTCAGTGAAATGAGTGGTGGAATTTTACTTGTTTATGTATTTCTTATTTCGTTTTTCTGGGGGTTGCCAGATGGCTTTACATAATTATTTAGATACTAGGTACCTAAATATTTTTAATAACAATTATTATCACACTAATATTATAAATGCGAAATTTGTGTGTGGGGGTGTGTGTATGAGTGTGTGTTTGCTTGTTCCCTCTTCATGCCGCGGCGCACTAGTGTTTTACCTATGTTATTAAATTGCCACTTTTTTGAGAAAAGATGGCAAATGTATCGCCATTTGCCAAAACTTGTAATTTCTCAATTTTACCTACTTTGATTCAAAAGTGGCATTTTTGTACATCAGGAAAAAAAATTTATGGCAGCCATCTTGGAAAATGGCGGAATCCAAAATATTTTTCAAAATTGGAATCAGGGCCGCCTAAAACCCCCCGATGCAAAGAGTCGGACCGGACCAGCTTTCAAAATGGCTGCCATCTTAGATTTTCATGATCACCATCGGAAGGCCCTCATTGTCTCTATGGCATTTGGTCATACACACCCCACCTACCTCTTACCGTTTCCAAGTTATTAGCGTTTTCAATTTTGTATGGCGGCCATGTTTTTTTGTACGGAAGCCATTTTATTTTTATTTCACTGATATCGTTCTAGGTTTTGCTTCAACTTTAGTTAAAACACAACACCGGCCTATTACTTTTTGAGAGCTTTTATGGTGTTCCATCTCGGAGACGACTTCCTGGAAAAGCCAGATTTTTCTGAAGGTCACCAGACCTCGGGAACAGTCTGAAAAATTGTGTCAATCATGCATCAGTCATTTAGTGGGTGTTTAATTTAACTTTATATAAAGTCAAAAAAAGTCATCATAAACACGTAAAACAGCTAACCACTTTCAAAATTAGAGTTCCCTATAATACCTAATCAAAATGACATGAAACACACATGAAACTGACATGGAATCGCTAAAACTTCAGCAGTTCATAAATAGGTAAATAGGAATCCTACAGTAGCCTCCCATCAGTTCTGGTCGAGGTAGCTAGAGGTGGGGGTGTGGTGGGGCCCCTAGGCTGGCCGGGCCCCTAGGCTGGTCGGGCCCCTAGGCTAGTGCCTTGTATGCCTAAGGGTAAATCTGGGCCTGGGAACTAGGACTCAGTTCACCTAAGAGCTTTTAGGTTTTAGCTCAGATCATTTAGGTACTTTTGTTCTTAGTTTTATTTCTAAACTTTATGTATCTATGAATTGCTGTATTTATGTAGGGTTATGGGTAGGTTTGTAAGTAAGAAACTTATAACTAGAGAACCACTAACATGAACCCCTGAACCGCGCAAATCTGTTTGGAAGCTACCAAACCAACCAATACAAAAATATTTGCTCAGAAGAAAACAAAAGCCCATTTAATAACCTCTTGACATAAAGTGGTTACCCTCCATCAAAGGTCTTTTTGATAACACTTAGTTTATACCTAGTTGTAGATACCTTAATTTATTAATTTTTATTTTAGTTTTAAGTAGTTTTGTAGCTAATCTTTTTTAGCCTCTGAATAATTATGTTCCTATATTATATTAGTTTAAATAAACCAACTTACTTCGTTAAAATAAAGTGGTTAAATAAGTCTGTACATTTATAATACCTAGGTACTTGAACGTAACCTACTACATTAACTTATAAGGGTGGGTTTTATCGTCCGTAGTTAAGGTAACCAATGCTTAAAATCTCTATGAAATTTTGACCATTGGTTAGAATTGTAAGGTTAAAAACCTTAGCTTAACTACATTAGTTTGCATTGGTTAACCATTGGTTACCTTAACTACGGATCTAGAAACCGACTCTAAGTACTTACCTAAGTATAATCAACCTTTTTATTTATAACTAGCTTTTGCCCGCGGCTTCGCACGCTTGTATTGTGTTATTTCTACGTTTAGGTACTAATAATAGCTCATACATTTTCATGCATTTTCTATATAACAAACAACAAATCCACTAAATCTTTTCGGAGCTGAGCACGTATTAGCACACGTGTAAATTGCATTTACCTATACGATGCGTACATAATTAATTTTGTTAATACTAATTAGAAATTATAAATACTGACTTAGTACGCCACTGTAAAAGGAGTCGACATTTATATGTCCACTATTTTCCACGTTGTCTCATTTCACTGCGCTTTCAACATAGTGGTGGGAGTGAGGAAATAACATGTGTACAAAGCTCAAATCAGAATCGCTTATGCAAAGAATGTTTCATTTTTAGGGTTCCGTAACAGTTTTGAAGTAAGCCAAGCAATGGGATCGGTATCGTTTTTGGTATTTACAAAATTAGCGTTGTTGTAAACCGTTCGGTTTGAGAATTTCGTGAATAATGCCACTTTTACCATTTTTACTCGCTACTCAAAACGAACACAAAATAACCAAATGCGGTTTGTTATCTCAAATGTCAAAAACAAATTGGCGGAGTTTTACATAACACACGTAAACTTACGTCTGTCGTCTTTCTTCTCACTTCTCCGTGCTTATATCATTACGATAACTACAATTCTCACAATGAAAATCAGTAATTTTACATAACCGCGCCAATAATTCTACGTCATACTCTAATGTCAGAAAAAGATCACCTTTAACCACAGCTTTTAACCCACCTCCGCAGGTGGGTCCAAATTGGCAGTTCACGATGGCATTTTTGACTGTTTTTGAGCTATCCGAACGGTGAACGAAAACAGTTAAAACGCAACTTTTGCTCACACATACCCAAAACGAACGGTGCATGTGATCGTTTTTGTCGTTTTTAACTGTTAATTTTGCCACCAGTGGGCTATCCGAACGCAGGTTAAGAAGATTTAAGCACGGATGTACAGAATATATGTACCTACTCCGTGGAAGTATAGTAATCCTCATTGCATCATTTTTGCTCTAAGCTGTGGTTCTTCCAAAGAGAATATCACCACTTAGTTTGTTCATTGAAAAGCCCACAGACCTTAAATATTTTACCTTAAAAAACTCATTTACATGAAAGAAGAAGAAGAAATCCAAAACGCGGCCATGTTGTTAATTCGAGTATCTTACCATAATGTATATACTTACCTATTTCTAGGTACCCTTTTAAATTATTTTTCATAAAATATTTCGTATCATTCATCATCAACAACCGGAAACGTCCACTGCTGAACACAGGCCTCCCTAAAACGACAGTTTAGACGTTTATCATAAGGGGGGAATTTTCCATAACCACCACGCTTGGTGGGCGGCTTGGTGATCGCAGAATGTTCTAATGTACCAAGGAGAATGCTGCTGCCCATTCTCTGGATATTTCTTCAGCCGCACCCACGGGAGGAGATGGGGTGGTCCTACTCGCAAACCAGGACCATACGGTGAATCATCAATGGTTCTTATCATTGGCTAAATACAAATGTCGTCTAATGCCAAAATAAAAAACATCTACTTGTTGCTTTTATTTTATTTTATTTTTTTATCTATTTGTTGCTTTTTGTCTAACTTCTAAAATGCTAAACAACCTGTAAAACATAAATAGGAAACCAAGAAATAGTTTCGATTCTCATAATGGTGATTTTTCAATGGCTGGATAACGGCTATTCGGGGCTAATAAATTATAAACCAGCTAAAACAAAAACATTTCAATTATCAGTATTCCGCTTAAAAAAATCGCTTTTTATTTTTACAGTGTTTTGTTTTCCCTAATGAACAACTTTTATGTGATGATTGAAAAATCACGCGTTAGAGTACCGGTATCTACTAATAATACTCTTTGGTCGTATACATTCTTCACAGAGACTTTTTTCTTTAATCTGTGCCTCCAGATAAACATGTGGCACAGAGTGTAGTTATCCAAAACATTAGTAATCTCCCCCCTTTTTATGAGTGACTATACCTTCATGGTTAGTGGCAAAAATGTGCCGCATTTGGCGGAAACAGAAGCCAATATAAAAAAAGTAGTCGATTGTCTTTTTCTCTAATCTGTGACATGTCGTAACTTATATACCGTAAGTAGCCAAAAACAACACCAATCGGCCATGTTGTTTAAAACTCCGATTCGTTCCGTAATGAAATCTTAATAATTGTCATCAAATTTTTTTAACGATATTTCAATTTTAATATATCCTATGTTAAGCGCCGGTTATTTCTAAGCATATTAGTAAAAACCGCATGAAAATCCATTCAGTATTTTAGGAGTTCAGTCATAACAAACAAACAAACAAACAAACAAACAAATAAACAAATAAACAAACAGACAAAATGTTTAAAAAGTGGCTTAACGTGATCAGCGGCTAATTTTAAGCCAACCTGTGTAATTTTTTTGTTGATATCTTGCAATTACAGACTTTTTTATCTCTACAGTTTTATTATATGTATAGACTACGTATTCCACTATCCACAGTATACTAGAGCTAGTGTTCAAGAGAGATGGTTTTTGTTCTGCACACTGTGAGCGCTCTTTTTCTGTATTTTCCACGGTTTTTCCGATCGCTCTACACACTCGCTCTTTTTTGTTCACTTTATCTGAGTACAGGCACTGCCGGGTTTGATACTTGGGGATTGGAAAATAGTAAATTGTAATTAGTACACGGAAATCAGTTTGGTTAAATAAAAGGTTAATAAATAAATAAGATATTATATTGTAGAAATTTTAAGTTAGCGGTCTCTGTATATTTTAAATCTAACATCAATGGAATTAATCGTGAATATAGCGCGCTTGCAATAGCGCGGAAATATCGAGAGTAGCTCATTACATAGTTATAGATATGAGATAGGTATTTCAAAAAATGTTTATCTCAAAGATGTGAGAAAGTGTGTGCTGTGTGTGTGTGTGTGTATTATTTGTGTGTTACCAGAGGTTATTACTCACAAAATTCGATGGTTAGGTATATTTGGTATTGTTAAACTCCTGGATTCTCCAAAATTAAATCGACTGGGATAAAATTTTGCACATAGGTACGTTTGCTCATATAAAGCTACCGGGCGCCACACTAAATAATAAAATTTCCAAAAAAACGACAAAGGCAACCGCGGGTGCCTCTATTTAAACATGAAAACGCTTTTTCTAATTTATGTTTCATGGCTTTATAATATTATCCAAAAAGTACATATTAGGAGAAAAACGGGTTGCTTTTCTCCATACAAATAGGTATGTCCAAACGTATTCCCCTATTATCTTCCTGGATTATGCCACTAGACAATTTTTTTTCTTAGTAAAATTTAGGTGTACTGTAGGCATGTCCCTGTCACTTGATTTTTTTCAGAAACTAATTACAAAAGAAAATATGACCCTCCAAAAATCTAAAAAACGCGTTTTATTACCGCCGTGATCAAATTAGACAAAATTAAAAAGTTATAAACACAAAAAAATAAGATGAACCTAGTCATAATCATTCTTTAAATTTCATTGTAAAAAAAAATTATTGAGTTGGTTAAGTTTTGAAGAATAAAACAGGGGAATACGAAACATTGATTCAATCATGATTTTTATCACACTCTACCAGAGAGACGTGGCGCAGTGCGACTGTAATAGTTTCTTCAAATACCTATCGAGTGTCCTCTTAATGGCATATTTTATAATAATTAAACAACCAAAAAGTATATTTTGTCGTCATTTTCTCGAGCGGATCAAGACTAACTAGTCCGCCTTAAGCACCAAGAACCGGAGCGAGGCTATGCAAAAACACCACACCAAGACAAAGCGCGCGGCCAGAGTAAAAACGCAAATGAGTAGTAACGGGTTCGATTCCCAGCAAGCGACTTTTCTTTTACTGTCGTTTTTGTAAGGAGACGGAATGCCTTTTACTGTAGTACCTATGGTTTTTAATTTACTTAGGCCCGATTTCACCAAAGTTTATTCCAAGTATACGGCTATTCGTTACTCTTGGATACAGCTAATTGACAAATGAAATTACACAAAAAAGACGCCATTTTGATTGTATCCAAGGAATAAGTCTTATTCCTTCACAAAATTGGTGGTATAAGCGCTATATTCGCGTAACTCGGTTGTTCTCGTAAAGTTATACCTGGAATAAAATTTATTCTAGTTTGGTGAAATCGGGCCTCAGATAGTTTGTAAAATTGGTTCTGAAAACTTATTAATAAAAAATAAATGTATTAATTTTATTATCACTAGTACTTATGTAGGGGTTGTAGAAAAATATAATAGAATTAAAAGTATTAAAATACAAAGTACAATTACAAAAACTAAATTAAATCTAAACTAAGTATTTATCTAAAACTAAAACTAAACTTATAAATAAAAAACCGCGTTTAAGTCGCTGTCTGCGGGTAAGGTGCCCAAAAAGCTGGCGACATTACCTCGTATAAAAATAAATAAATAAGTAAATCAAAAATGGCATGGGAGCGAGTTAAATAATAGATATTTTAACATATCCACTCTTTAGACACTGGGTTTTATTTAGCTGATGTAGGTACCTAAAATTAGAGATCGTAATCATTTTTATCATAGACAAAATATTTCCATGTGTCTTTGAAGCCAGTTTTAAAAGTAAGTAGCTACATTTTGATCTGCCAAAATATGTGTATGGTTTGCACCCTACACTCTTTTCATTGTTAATTAGATTAAATAAGTTTACGAATTCTGGTTCTTCGTTTATTGTTATTAAGTACAAAGTAATTATAGTTTAGTTATAGTTAAATGAGTGTTGATAGTTTGGAGGCGCTACGAGTACCTACTGACGTTAAATTATTAATAAATCGTTGCTGTGGGATAAAAATGCTGACCCGCGGGAACGTGTACTTGTGAGCTTTATTGTGCGGTTTGCTCAAACCGTACAATATTTTAAAATATAACCACAGTTTGTTGCTGAACGTATTATAATATCCAAAAAAGTCACTTAGGTTTTACCAAAGATGTTACAAGCTTTTTTCAATGATTGTGTGATTAGTAGCGTATTGCCAAATATTAGGTCGGGATCCCGTTGAGGCCGCAGAAAAAGTTTCTTTGTATTTTGCTTGAGATATCTAAATGTCATTCATCATCATTAACAGCCTGAAGACGTCCACTGCTGAACATAGGCCTCCCCCAGAGCACGCCACCTTGAGCGGCTGCTCGCCTCCTGCATCCATCGGCTCCCCGTGGCTTTCACCAGGTCGTCGGTCCACCGAGTGGGGAACCTATCTAAATGTATGTTTGAGGAAAGTATCAAATCTTGTTAAAGTAATAGAGAAAAAGTTTAAATCCCAAAAAAATATTGTTTTTTTTCAGTGGTATAAGTGCCTACCTATTTTATCATGAAAATAAACTTTTGGTGACTTACTGGTTCCATTCACATTCCTTCCGATGATCTTATTGGAGCCATTCGGCTGTGTGGGGGTGTGCGGCGCGGGGGCAGCGCTCCGTCCCGCTTCCTCGCCCGGGCTCTCCATTACACCCCTCTCGCTCGCGCACATCAACACCCCCCAAAACCGAAAACTTCACAAAGTACAAACTCCAACTTTCCGCTAGATTTTTTTTACATTACATATTGTGTTGGCTAAATGTTTTAGATGCGCATAGTCCAAAAAATTAAGTGTTTTTGAAAACGTTTCGTTTCGCGTAATGTTTTCGCGGTAAAAATCGGAAGGGCAGCCGAAACGTGTGCGAGTTGACGCGCGCGCCTCGACTGACGCCGGAGCCCTAGGACTGCAGCTGCATCGCCCCGCCCAGACCCCTCCACGTGGCCCCACGCTTTCCTTGCCCTCGTCTTGTGCCCTACACATAAAAAACGACATAGACGTCTGATTAACGAATTTTTGTTAATGTACGGGTGGTTTGCGAGTGTGGGTGCGAGGGAAAGGGTACAAACTTGAGGGTCGAGTTGGGACTTTTTATTAATTTTAAATTGGTCTTATAGTGTTATTGATCGCAGTTTTGTGAATTCGGCTTTAAATAATGATGTATGTAGGTATTCGTCAGTTTATTTTATTTCACATACTGTCATAGATAAATCGTTAAGGAATAGTTTTAGGTATATGGTACCTACCTTTAAAGTAGAGATACTACTAGATTTTTTTTTAATTACTTAAATAATAAATAAACAAATAGGGACATAAATAAAAATTATGATAGTAAAGTATTTTATAGGTTACCTACCTACCTTAGTTTAATACGTATTAGCTGTATTATCCATAGTAAGGTAGGTATTTTAATGCACTTCTGAGTATTGCACTTACCTACCGTAGAGTCATAACATTCATTATTATGGACCATGCATTGACTTTAGTAAAATCTTACGAGATTTGAAAAATTGAAACAATAATTTACCTACATATCTACTTTCCTGATCTCATTAGGAATGATTACAAATAATTCTTAGATAATGTTTAAAAAAGACTGACAACTAGACTATAATATACATGTATCTTTTACCTTCAAAACATACGTTTTTACGTATAAAGAAAAGCAATTAACCCATATTCCGTCTTAACATAGTTTTTACACTCGTGCGCCGTCTCGAAGCTCGCCTTCAGCTTTTTACACCTTCCGAGAAGCCGTCGCTGAATTAAGCTTTGAGCTTTCAAGTAATTACCATTTTTAATTCTGCTGCGGCACGAAACCGATCGCCATTTAAGTTTTTTTATTTGTGCACCTAAGGTTAGAAGGTCACTATAAAAAAGACAATTCAACCATAAAAATTTAATGAAAATTAAACGGGCTTCCTGACTTTTTTCCTGGATTTCCTATCAAATTGTGGATAGGATTGTGGAATTGATGAAAGTATCGATGAATATAATTACTTAACTACATTAAAAAACTGGACGCGCATAGAGCCCCTTTTTAAAGTCGGCTAAAAACGTGATGCAGATTTTAGGTACCTAAGTAATTTGAAATGTTGACGAATCATTACATAGTTTCAAGTGGTACCTAAGTGTAAAGAGGTACCTAAAAGACAAGTAGGTAGGTACTTACTCATCTACGCCATCTACATCTCTACACCACTATGATAAAGAGGAAAGATTTGTATTTTTGTGTGTATGTTTTTAATGAATAAACTCAAAAACTACTGTGCCGATTTCAAAAATTCTTTCACCATTGGAAAGCTACATTCACCCTGAGTTACATAGGCTACACCACTACACGTGCGAAGCCGGGGCGAGCCGCTAGTCTTACATAAAATATAATTTGTGTAACATAAAACATTTGAAAGTCTGTTAAAACGCCTATATAAGTACTTACTAATGCTTTGATCAAGAAATGCTTGTTTTCGTTTTTACCATTGATGAAGTTTCTGTAAAGCAATAAAAGCTCAAGAAAGACGTTCATGCGTTATTTTTAATTATAGTTATACTCAAATAAATGTTTTCATCCCATCCATTCTATTCGAAAAGAGGCGAAAGGGTTCCTCGATAATTGCGCCTAAGGGTAATTTAGGCGCACTTAATAATACTGACAAAATGACTTTTCTCATAGAGGGGGATGAAAAGCCGAGTGTGCCACACCGTAGCAAAATTATTTAACCTCGAATTACGTACTTTGAATCTCTCGCCACGCTTAGGATTCTACTAAAATCCTTCGCTTTGCTCTGGATTCCAACAATCTCTTTCGCCCTAAATAATAATATTGGTTCCCTTTTTTTGGACGGGCTAACGCTGTTAGGCTCTACCGACCTTTACAGCGTCTCTGGGCGGGAGAGCAGGCACCCAGCAATTTATTGGTCCCTAGTGACACAATATATTATCACGCGCTTTTTAAAACTATAAAGTTTTCTTTTCCCAAACAGAATGAGTTTGATGAACTTATTGGTTAGGTACTTCTAAATATAAGAGCTCTAGTACTGCTACATAAGTTGGTATTTAAAAGTAAAACTACGACTGCCTGAGGCACTTCTGCTTAGCGGCTCGCCCCGGCTTCGCACGGGTATAATAGTTTTCGCAGCGCATGTGATGTAAAGAATATTTTAGGTAATTTTTTTACACCTTGAGTTACATTATTGGAGATTTAGTAAGGATCCCTTTTTTTATTTTTGGATGCCACCCGGGAATAGTGTAGCTTCCCAACAGTGAAAGAATTTTTCAAATCGGTTCAGTAGTTTCGGAGCCTATTTAATGCAAACAAACAAACAATCAAATCTTTCCTCTTTATAGATAGATAGATAGATAGATAAACTCTTTATTGTACACCAACTAAACAAAAATATACAAAGAAACTTAATAGAATTATAATTGCTAGTGCAATGGGCGGTCTTATCGCTTATAATATTGGTATAGATTTATGACTGCCTGAGAAAACTTTCATTTTGTCTCACTCCCTCTTGAGAACAGCCTTTAAGGTCGTTCCCGAAGAAAGTTCTCTCATATGTTCTCATAACTGCAGCTGAATATGATTGAAACTGGAATAATTATCGGAGTACGCGGTGAGATGCGCGAGGAATGGGCAGCGGCTCGCGGCGAGGCGAGAGGCGGCCTCGTGAGAACGTAGAGCACGGTGACGTAGCGGGCTTGTAGAATGGCGGACTGCTGGAAAATTTCCGGAAAGACCAAACTTTTCTAGGTGGTAGGACTTTCCTGCAAAGTTCGTCTAGATAGGCACCACCGCTTTGCCATCTATTCTGCCGCCAAGCAGTAGAGTGCAAACACTACTGTGTTCCGTGTTGAAGGGTATTGTAGCTACTGAAATTACTGGGCAAATGAGACTTATGAACGAATCTCACAGTCTAGAAATCTTTTTTAGACTGTGGGATGTTTTAGGATGCCGTGCGCAGTGCGCGGTGTCACGCGAAACTTTAATTAGTGTTCCGAGTGATACTGCAATCTGTTATGGGCGGCTGTGACGCTTAACACTAGGTGAATGACTAGCTCGTCACGTTATTCGTTAAACATAAAAAAACTTTTCTGCCAAAACTTTGATAAAATCATTTAGATTATTTGTAAATTGTACTTTTTTTTCAAATGGCGCCATTAGGTTTTACTATAAAATAAAGTGAAGCTGCGATCAGACGCAATCTAATTAAATGTTACCTACACAGTTGATGACAGCCTCTGTGGTGTGATGGTTGAGCAGGTCGGCTCATAACCCAGAGGCGGCGGGTTCAATTCCCACGACAGGACATGTAGGTATATAAACATAATAACATAAGAAGAAAAAATGCAAATACCTACTTGTTTTATGTCTGGGTGTTGTGGGATTCATAGTTGTCGTAGCTCCTCCTGGCGAGTCCCCAGATGCAGGGAATCCTAATTAGTTAAATTCCAGGATATGATCGTTGGGCGTTTTTTAAACCTTTTTTTCTGATAAGATATTTTTTAAATTAGTTTCCATTATGATTCCAGTAGGCATTTGAATATATATCTTAAAAGAGTTTTCCATCCAAGTTTTCCGCTTTTCTCCTGGCCTAACTTTTTCTGCAAATAATATCCGACCGACGGTTATGGCGGTGTAAGTTTTTCCTGGCACAGTGAAAGGTTGCCACCGAGTCGGATCGCTAGAAATATGTCGATATGATGATAAACTAACGGCCTGCTCTGTGGGAACTTGTGCACTATGCTTTTTGTCGCACCTTGAAAAAGCAGGAGAGAGCTGGCAACCCTGATGGGAAAATTTCGTTCCCGGGCGTAGACGAATACCTACTTATTAGCGTAGCTATATAGTTAAACTCTTTATTCTTCTTCTTCTTCTTCTTCTTCTTCGCGTGTAGGCAGGTGATCAGCCCTGGTGTCAGAATTTTTAAGCCGCCCAATGGCTTCTGACTTGGCTTAGCGACTATTGTCTCTTACGATAACAGCCGGGACCGACGGCGCCCTCCGGAGCACGGTAGCGCTCAGTTGTAAATACCACTTTTTGCTGTAGCGGTCACCCATCAGAGTAGTGACCGCAGCGAACGTTGCATAACTTTACCGATTGGTTAGAAACGGCTAGTCATGCTTCGCTATGAGTGCTACATAATTGTTAACTCTTTATTCAAACACCACATAGGTACTTAACAAAACATTGTAAAATAGGTGGTCTTATCGCTTAGAACGATCTCTTTTAGATAACCTTGCAAGGAAAGGACTAACGCAAAGGCATATAATCTGTGTTTTTTTTTTTCAAAACATCCTTCCTGCGTAGGTACATAATATTAAAATATAATGATTCCTATTGTCATATATTATTATTAATGTTCTTTACCATTTTAAAGTCAGGTAAATTCAACAAGTAAGTCGCGCAACGAGCTACCTATGCTCGGTGTATCCCTGCGAGATAAGCTCCGGAATGAGGAGATCCGCAGGAGAACTAAAGTGACCGATATAGGTATAGCTATTATAATTAGCAAGTTGAAATGGCAATGGGCAGGCCACATCGCTCGTAGAACTGACAACCGATGGGGAAGAAAGGTTCTCGAGTGGCGACCACGAACCGGAAGACTCTTTTCGTTACACTCCAAAGTCTATGGATATATCAGAGTCATCTCTTTATTTGCCATTTTTGATGAAATTGATTTTCGCTTTCGGCCTTATTAGTCATTCAGTAATTTTTTTAAATCAAAATAATGACTGCTGAATAAAATATTTACTTATAATAAAAGCAATAAACGGTGTCATAAAAAATATCGGTTTAATAAACGTCCATCCATTCGCCGAACAAGAATTTCATCAGTTAACTTTTTACAGAACCACAGTTTTCGGAACGCGACCATCATTTCGAACCGTTTGCGCGGGAAAAACTGAAACTACAAAATGGCGGTTGGCGTGCAACCGATGCAAATAGCGCGCGGGAAAAAGTTCGCGATGGGAAAAAAGTTAAAGGAACTCATAGTATTTCATCGACGTCGCCAGTTATTGAGCGAGGTTGGTGTTTTTGTGCAGATTCCCGCGACTCCATCAGTTTTTGCACAGACTCGGAGTCTGGGAAGAGTTCGCAAGCGGTGTACCACAAAAACCAAACGAGGGCCGCCATAACGCTAACCGACGCAAAAACATCGCGACATACGGATAGAATTAATGCGGCGACTCTTCAATTTTGTTCAAGAAAGCGCGGGAGGAAATGGTGCTGGGTAATGAGTGTTGCCAGACGCAAAAACTATCTGTATAATGACGATCCTCATTTAACCAGTTTATTTTTCTGTTCTTACTGGGAGATGAGTAAAAAGCATGATACTGGAATCTTACGAGTGCTGGTTCTTACATGACGCGGTCGCAGTGTGTTTTGTCTAAGAAGACGTCCGCTGTATAATGCATTAATTATTTTTTACAAGTGCGAATGAATTATTTAAACAGCTGCACTAAATTAAACTTTTTAGCAATCTATGGTGGTTGCTTAGTTTTTAGTTATCGTCTAAGGAAAAGATGGAATATAATTAAGAAACATTTATAGTGTGATAGGCAGGGTAGGACTGGCCTCAGGGCATACCGGGACTTTTCCCGGTGGACCCGTCCCCCCTTGGGCCAGTCCAGCTAGACCCAAATCCAAACACCAACTCCATATTGTCTACATTTTAATGGAGAGCCGAGTTGTGATGACTGAGCTAATTATTATCTAATTACTTGCCTATAACTAGCAAAAAAGTTACCGATGTTGTATTTTACAACTAACAGAAAAATCTGGTAAAAAAGAAAGTAATTCAGGGGTTTAAACAGTGTTTTAAAAAGTTCAAATTCGGCTCTTTACTTTAGATCAGCTATCAAGTTGGAGGAAAATTACCTACCTACTTCAAAAATTTCTAGGTATTGTTTTAGTTTTTTATCATAAATACCTACCACCTTGTTCAGCAGTGAACGTTTTCAGGCTGTTGATGATGATGCATGATTGGATCAGGAACGTGATTTGAACCCGCATCCGCTCGCATCCGTCCCTAAAGCCAGGAAATGGCTACCATGACATATTTTTATCCTTCATCTTTTAAGAACTATGGTTTGGTTAGTGGCGTCATCTATTGAGACATTCTTGTTCGAGATTTAAATTTTTCCTTTACTTTATCAGTTATCATTATCACACTAATATTTAAGCCTTTAACATAGGCCAAACGCGTCTTTTTAACTAATCATACTGAAGAATCTATGAATTCTACAGACATGAAAAAATTATCACCAATAAGATCATTCTGCACCTGTACTTATCAATTGAACAAAATATTCGATTACTAGGTACATTATGAATAAAAAAAATACTTTAAGAACGCCTTTCCAGTCACAAAGTGTACAATGCCGCGTTAAGGAAGATTGCGTCATTAAATATTTTTACACCCTCGGATAGGAAATTTAAAAATAAACAAACTCATTTAATCATTTTATTTTTAGAGCCAAAATTAAGTCTGTTTAGTAATATTTTGCGTTATTTTGCGGCGAGCCAAGGGCGAGGCCTTTGGCGGGGCGTGAATCAGTCTGCCCCGGCATGTGCCAACGGGTGGACGCGCTGCTGTTTTTTATAAAATATTTTACATGTTTTTCTTATTTGCATGAATATTATCAATTAAACAGCCAATAAGTAGGTATTGACTATACGAAAAAGTCGGTTTTAGAGCCATTTGATTAGTTCTTAGTGACTTTAATGTCAGTAAAAGTATTTGGAACAATAATAGATCGTATAGTCGTAGAAGGTCAGTATAGGTATTTTAAACTCTTTTGGCAGGGTAGGGTTCCAATGGAACTAAATTAGCGTTAGGCCCCCCATACACGTTCAATTTTATTGATCAATCTTTGTGATTGATCAATGTTATTGATCGTTTAGGGTTAGTATTGGTCAATGTTTTTCGGTTTACAGTATGGAGAAAACATTGACGGAAGTGGTCTCGTCAATTTTATCTATACATATAATAAAACTGTAGAGATAAAAAAGTCTATAATTGCAAGATATCAAGAAAAAAATGACACAGGTTGGCTTAAAATTAGCCGCTGATCACGTTAAGCCACTTTTTAAACACTTTGTCTGTTTGTTTGTTATGACTGAACTCCTAAAATTCTGAATGGATTTTCATGCGGTTTTCACTAATATGCTTAGAAATAACCGGCGCTTAAAATAGGATATATTAAAGTTGATATATCGTTAAAAAAAAATGATGACAATTATTGAGATTTCATTACGAAACGAATCGGAGTTTTAAACAACATGGCCGATTTATTTATTTTTTTTGCTACTAACGGTAAGTTGTAAGTTACCACATATTATCACAGATTAGAAAAAAAAACAATCGACTACACTCTGTGCCACAATGACCAAATAAATAAAAAATAAATTTCTTATTTATATTTTTACAGGTTGTTTAGCATTTTAGAAGTTAAATACATACATGTACCAACAAATATTAAATAATGTGAGAGTAGATGTTTTTTTTATTTTGGCATTAGACGACATTTTTATTTAGCCAATGATACGAAATATTTTATGAAAAATGTTTTAAAAGAGTACTTAGATGTAGGTAAGTATAATTATACATTAAGGTAAGATATTAGGGTAAATATTTTAGGTCTGTGGGCTTTTGTTTGTTATATAGGAAATGCATGAACTAAGCTATTATTAGACTACCTAAACGTAGAAATAACACAATACATGCGTGCGAAGCCGCGGGCAAAAGCTAGTTGATCAATAAAATTGAACGTGTATGGGGGCCTTAAATTTTCGTTCACAAACGTCTCAAAATTTTTTCCACGTTCCAGCCTAAGTAAACATTAAAAACGCTACTGAACTACGCCACTTATTAGGGCGATGGGTCAAAACGATTGTTCCAGTCACACATTGGCGTTTAGGTATTTTCAAATTTACCCGTGTCTTGACTAAGTAGTATATTAGATATCTGTGCATCAGTGTCATTAAAAATCTGATTCGAAGATGGGGGGTATCAGTAAAGCAGCTAGGCGTAATAGCAATATTGGACGCCAACTGGTCAAGTGGTAACGTGGCTACCTATTATTATTAGTACCTACATCACAAGACATAATATACCTAGTCGTACCTAATCATAGTTACAATTATTATTTTCTTTTTTATCGGTTTGTATTTGTCGTGTCGGCTGGACTATCTAACCTTAGACTAACCTCATCATCATCATCACCATCATCATCATCACCACCACCATCATCATCATCATCATCATCAGCCTGAAGACGTCCATGGCTGAACATAAGCTCCCCATAAAGTGCCACTTTGAGCGGCTGCTTACCTCCTGCATCCATCGGCTTCCCGCGGTTCTGATCAGTGGCAGGTGCGCCACCTATCACCTTTCCCCCTTCCTTCTCTCTTTCTCATAGTATAGGATAGGAGGAGGAATTACAACTAAGTTCATATTTTTACTTTTATCCCCTCTCCCGAGGAACCCGTGCTGAATTTCGGGATTAAAAGTAGGTATATCCTATACCTACTTCGTAATATGAACTAAAATCATGCCAAGTTTCATTTGAATCCATTCAGTAGTTTCGGCGAAATGCTCAGGCAAGATACAGACAGACAAACGGACAGACAGACTGACAAAAATGAAAAAATGTATACTTAGATACTTTTTTGATTGTAAATACATACACAGAATACAATACAACACCCATCATAGAACAAACATCGATGTACATCACACAAATGTTTGTCCCAGGTGGGGATTGAACTCACAACCTATAGTTCAGAAGGCAAAGCTACTACAAACTGGGCTATCAGGGCAATCATAATGGAGCCCTCAAAAAAAATTCAATACATTATCTTCAATGTACAGATTTGGACCTGTTACAGTTTTATTATAAGTAATATAGATAGATATATATTATATAAGTAATAAACCGGGCACCATCATATTATTATAATAGGTAGATATATTTTTCACGGAGTTTCATCTGGAATTGGTTTAATCTTTGACAAACTCTAGCTCATTGTCAAACCTACGAGTGTGGCGCCCCAGGTGGCTCTTATTAATAACTTTGTGTCCAACGCTCAAGGTCATTGGCGTATGTTAAGCTCTTAAGGCGAAAGTTTGTACAATATGTGTAAATATTATGTTTGTTACTCCTTCACGCTCAAATGCCTGGACGGATTTGGATAAAATTTGCAGTATAGATAGCTTATATACTAGATCAACACATAGGCTGGGTACCTACTGAAACCAATGAACAAGGATTATCAATAATTACCCATGGTTTCGTTATATCACAACGTAAATATAAGGCATTCTTTTATTTTATTTTTTTTACCGGTTTTGGGATGATAAATCCAGGGATCCAAAACCTGTCATAGATAACTTGTCTTAGATCATACAGAATACAAAAGTTGACGATTCCTTGCTGTGACACGATAACGACGTGGTTTCTGTATCGTGTGGAATCTGCGTTTTCATACAGAATTATGGCCCTGGCTGTACCTCATGAACCGTGATAGTTAGACAGTTGAAATTTTCACAGATGATGTATTTCTGTTGCCGCTATAACAACAAAAAAATACTAAAAACAGAATAAAATAAATATCTCCCGTACAACAAACGTGATTTTTTTGCTTTACCAGATGAGTCATAGATGGCGCTGCTTTAAATAGTACTGCTAGTCAACACTAGGTGGTAGGGATAGATAATGGTACGGAACCCTTCGTGCGCGAGTCCGACTTGCACTTGGCCAGTTATTTATGTTACACCTAAACAAAATAAAAGAGAACAGCGTCAGATTTCGAGTAGATACCAATAACATTGATTCAGATTTCCGAGTGAAACTGCAACTGTTATGGGTGACTGACCGTGATGCTTAACATCGACTTAACAAGACTAGGTCATCACATTGTAAAATAACTGCCACTGATCTGATTTTATTTGCCATTGATGGTATATAATAAATGAGCCGATTCAATCGCATCACACTTCACACTATCCACACAAAATACTACAGAAATCAATCAACATAGTAAGTGCGCTCGAGCAACGCACACATAGATACCGCGCTCACCGACACGATGTCTCGGAGTCTTTCGGAGTAGTGCGAGCGCGAGCGCCACCCGCTTGAGACACGCGTCTGTGAACATTCTTGTAAAAAAATTGAGCAACTAAAAATAGTTATTATAACTGTAACAGTGGATGGTTGTTTAATTTCAACGTTAAACGGTGAATTGTCGTTTTTTAAGCTACCAGTTGTTTCAGAGAGGTAAGTAGGTAGGTTTTGCTTGTTTTCAATAATCTAATGAGGAAGATGTAAATGTAACATAACCGTATTTTTAGCCTTCAGAAAAGCTTTATCTAATTATATTAATAACTGCGAAAAACTTATTTCGATATAAAAGGCAGGGTTATGGTTTTAGCAGTCTATGTATGTATGTTTGTATTTACGTATGGATGATAAAAAAATACGGTCATCTTCCGCATTATAGTTATGATAAGTAGGTAGGTACCTACTGCTCCGCGCAGCGAGCCTGTCGCCCGCGCAGCCGCCGCGCCGCCGAGCGCCGAGCGTAGGTATAAAAATTTAAGTGCATACATGTAATTGCCTTCTGTAGTATTTTGTGCTATCCACTAATATTATAAAGGCTAGTTTATACGTGTGTAGGTGTGTATATATGTTGCTCCTTCACACTCAAACGGTTGGACAGCTTTGGATGTGGAATAGAGATAGCTTATAATGCTGGATGAACACACAGGCTACTTTTAAAAAAAGGTGAAACCGTGTGGTGCAGCTAGTTAGAGATAAGTCTTTTGTTTCCTTTCCTGCATATAATAGCATATTAATACAGTTGTAAAGATAAAAAAAACATGCGCTAATCCAGTGTTGCCATGTCAAAAATCCGGAAGACGGTGATTCCATTTAAAAAAAAAAAATAATAAATAATAAATGCTTTTTATTTCCTTGCAAAAAAACGGTAGATTCTTAAAAATTACGGTAATTGCGTCAGGAAAAATACGGTGTAAATTACGGTGTACTAATTTTTAATAAAACAATTATTTTACCGCACAAATTGTGTTAAACTCGAAAACACTAACAAAATCAATGACTCAAAGAAAGCTAGTTCATATTTTTAATGCAATGTAACTAAATGTAGGTAATTCTTGTAAAATTACTTGGAATTAAAACGTTTAATATTTATCGCATTGACGCGATGCATGGGTAAATCTCCGAGCTTCAACTCATCCGTAAGGACAAGATTGCGCTCTTAAAACATAATTACCTAATTATGCTGTCTTTTTTTTTATTACGCTAAAATACTTTTCACAGTTATTGGCAGGCAGCAATATTACGATGTTGCCAAGATATCATTCTTAATTTTAACGGAATATGGTTTGAAAACATAGGAATTGATTGCCAAATAACTAAACAATCGTTGTAAAAATAGTTAAGAAGGTGATCTCCATAAGTATTTTACTTCTTTTTAAATATCGACAAGGAATATGGCTAACGATTACGTCGGATGTCGTTCTTCTCGGAGCTTTACACGCTTTGAGACGTACTGTGGTTTTTTTTTCTACAAATATTCGTACCTCTGCAAATTACGGTAGATTTTGTCACCGTTGTCATGCTTCGACGGTAGGTGGTAAATAAGTGCGAATTACGGTGCACATGGCAGCACTGCACTAATCACAGAATTCGCCCTATCTATGGCGCTAATAAGACAATATTGGATTTTGACACAGATTGTATTTTTCTCTAATCTGTGATTTTGAGTTCCTTACATAGATTAGAGAAAAAAATAATTGACTATGACTATAGTTTTTTTTTTCTTATAGTTTGGCTCCACACATAGTGTATTTAGCCAGTGTCAAGTATTGTAGTTTTTCATCGTACTATGAAATATTTCATGTAAAGTCAAGTCTTAGTCACAGTCAGTCAGAGTAGTCATAGTCCAGTCTAAGTCAGGTAGTCATAATCCTTTTTATGTTTTTGAAATAAATATAGAATACGAGGTTTTCAGACAGCCAAAAAAAAGTGACGTTGACGAGACATGGCGCGAATCACAGACATAGATTTTTTTTGGGGCATGAATAATTTTACTATCATGTCGTAATCAGAAAAGCGTTCTTCCAAACTTTAGAATTTATTAGTCATTCAAATAGATACTCTGACCCTACCATCTACCATGATATGGTACATTTTCGTCTGTAATATGGCAGAGTAGAAAATCGAGCCACGTGAGATAGCTCCAGAGTTGGTATCTATCCTTGTCTAGCATATTGTCCACCATGCAAAAGAAAATCTTTGTGTTGGTTTGGTAGTGTTTGACTGTGTTTTACAGATAGTTAAAAAAATTAATATTTGCGTAAGTAGTTATATTACTGTGATAATTAATAAGAAAACGCAACTTATATATACTTTTACATGGATGTATTTTTTTACTGGAAAATCGAGGATATACCCAATAGACAATAATATCAAAATGTTTTATTGGTAGTAGTATCTTATGAATATGCCTGCACACTGGTTAGAAAAGAAAAAACGGAAAAAAACCATAGCGGGATATTCATTTTGATTTTATATTATCTTTTAGTTTATTTAATTTATATTTACGCTATCATTTTACTGATGTCAATATGGATCTTTGTGTCTGATAAATAAACGATTTATTATTATTCACTCATTTATTATTTTTTCTTAAACCTTATTATTATTATTATTGTGACTTGTTATACTTTTTATCGTTGATATCGTGTATTTTTGTTGTGTAAATAGTTGTAGAAAGGAATGGTATCGCAGTTATGCGTGACTTATCCACAAGTGAGCTACTCTTTAAGATTTCAATATATTGATACAGTATGGTGTTCATTTTTCGTGTAGTCCGATTACGTACATCCGTGTATTAAGCACTTCGCCGGTGCTGCCAACTCAGTTTTTAAAAGTTAGCCAGATCAGCAACACAAAATAGCTAAAAAAATAGCAAAATGTTTGAAAAATTTATAGCCGTAAGGTTTTGATAGTTTTTTATTACAAACACATCAACAGAGCAACAAAAATAACAGAACATTAAAATTAAAATCAACAGAGTTATTATTATTATTCATTTTATTCACTAGTAAATTACAAGCCAGTTTCGCCCACATGCCTATTAAAAACATGATTAGAAAAAATATGAACGTAAAATCTATGTATGTATGATAAACAGAGAAATATGAATCTAACGTTGATACATTAATAATAATTTTCCTCGTTTTTTTTTCATCATTCTTAGATGAATGAGGCGTTTTATTAAAAAAAAGAAATTGTATTTTATGTATGACCCAATAGATGGCGCCAGTTGTGGTTTTACCAAAATCTGTCACTGTCACTGTTTCAAGCATAGACCTCAGATAAGAGAAAATGTGTCAAGATACTGACTGACAGCTCTAAAGTCATTCGTTTTTTTTAGTTTCGTTGCGGAATAGCTTGGCTTAATTTTGGATCATAATATTAACGTTTATCTATCTCGCAGATCTACTGTACTTCAATTTACTTAATAAGATGTAACGTTATAAAAGTGCGTTCCGATACAAAAATTGTATCATTACAAAACGTGCTTTCCGTTACAAATTTTATCATTACAAAATGTGCTTTCCGTTACAAACTGTATTTAATCACTAAAAATTAGCAAATTAAAGGTTACCTGGATAAGCTAAGTCTCAGCGCAGTAGACCTTTGGTTCAAGGACCGTCCTGGCTGTCTGCTGAGAGTCTGCAAGAGGTGGGTGGTAGTGCTCGGACAAAATAAAATCAGAAATCTAGCAAATTGAATGAAATAATATTTATTTCCGTAAGTGTTGTCAAGTAAGTAGAAACAGCAGGCTGATGCTGGCAATTATACAGATAGGTTAGCTCGGCTTATCGCTATGCTTAACATCTAGAGGTGACCTGCGGGGTGTCCCGTAGGCAGCGAAAACAAAAGTTGTACTAAGACATTAAATTTACAATAAGATGCAGAAAACTGTTCTGAACACAATACAGATATATCTTTTCCGCTTATGTTCTCCTATGTTCCATACAATAATAATGTTCCGAATCTAATTTATCACTTAAGTTTTAAATTGTTTTAATAAATTTACGGTGCAGCTAGTGCTTGGAGAGTGTGACCATGTTGTGGATGTAAATTAAAGAAAAGGATTGGTGTACTATACCGGAGATCCGTTTGGTAAATGTAAAGCGCGGGGAAAATTACCGCGTGGCAGGGAGTTCTACGCCCATTAAAATATGCATCGACTTCATCGGGTTAAATTACCTACACATGAATTGGACTCGCCGGGTCGTCGTGAACTCATCTCATTCCCAAAGGATGTCCCAAAGCCCGCTGCAATAAAACAACGAACGATTTAATAAAATGAGGTTGGGAAAAAAATGGTGTCGACATCATGTTCGTCAACCCAGCCATGGCGTAGTGGGAATCATGAACCAAAAACTAGCGACTCACCTTTTTACGGGCTTTGTAGGTTCCTATGAAAATCCCCAAAGGGAAATATGATCGGATCGTACCGATTGGAACGACGGCTGTGCAGAATGACTCGAAAATCGCCATCTTTTCGCCGTCAGAAAAAGAGCCATCTGGTTTTGCGGAGGGAATTTTGGCAAAAGAATCTCCGTTCCAAAATCTACCATCGACACCTCGAAACACTGTTAACTTCACTCCGTTCGTATCCTATTGTCAAGCTACTTTTGTAATATTTTTGTAATAAATATTTATTTTGTTAAATGTATTGTTTACTTTTGGTTTCAAAACAATGTGAACTATTGGACACTGACCAAAAATAGCAATATTTACTTTGTTAATAATAAATTCTTTCTAAAGTTTCGTTCCAAAACACTAACAGGATTGAGTTTAGTACCACCCTGACGTATGCCGCATAGGTCACTAGCCACTCCCGTGTCAATGTCAGTTGACAGTTGACAGTGAGACATTAGGAATATTTACTTCAAACTGACAGTAGGTCTAGTGATCCTTGAAAAAAACTTTAACCTATATTATTTTTGTCCACAAATCTAGTAATTTGTGATGTAAAAGTGAAGGAATGCTAAATATTGAAATCTGGTAAGTAGCAACGCTACAAAGAATGCACTACAGACTACTTAGGAGATACTACAGGCAATGTACTCGTGGTCCACTCAACTGAACTTGACATTTCTTTGTAGGTTGTCTAAGAATTTTCTTATGTTTAAACTACTCTGTGGTTTGAAAGGTTTAAACTATGTACTTACAGCGCCATCTAGAAAAGAAGCGGAACTAGTGTTTTTTTTTTAAATAAACCTCCTCATTATGGGTTCCAATTTATCAATTACATTATTTTTAAATTCATCATTAACAGCCTGAAGACGTCCACTGCTGAACATAGGCCTGCCCCAGAGCGCGCCACCTTGAGCCTTGACCTTGACCTTGATTTTTAAAATAAATATAAGTAATATAATATTAAACATAATAATAGGTATTTCTTTTATTTTCCTTATATTATTACTATTATAAAAGACGAGGCATATTTCTGGGATATTTCAGTGTGAGCAGATTTTTAGCCTATTTAGGGCAGAATCTGCAATTTACAGATGGTCACACTGTCACTTACATTACGTAGTGTATACATCCGTGGGTTCTGAAGATTTATGCCACAGATTAGAGAAAAAAACAATAGTGTGATTGTTATACTGGGTGGCGCAAAAGTAAAGACCCTATTTGGTTCAGCTATAACATTTTTTCTAAATTAGAAAACTAGATTTAGGTTTTTTTAAATGTATATTTGTGCCATTAAATTTCGTACCATTAGGATTTAAAGATGATGTCTTTTAAATGGTGACCTCCAGAGTTGATACACATTTGAGCCCTATTTATGACATTTTGCATAACTTGCCGTAACACTTCCTGCGATATGTTCGTTATTTCTTGACGAATGTTTTCTTTTAGAGCTGCGAGAGTCTGTGGCTTGTTCACATACACCCGAGATTTCAAAAAACCCCAAAGAAAGAAGTCTGGACTGGTCAGATCGGGTGATCTTGCAGGCCAAGGCAAATCGCCAAAACGAGAGATAACTCGGCTTGGAAAAGCGTCCCTCACTAAGTCCATAGTGTCGCGCGCTGTGTGTGCCGTAGCGCCGTCTTGTTGAAACCAGATGTGCTCCAGCCCCAATTCGTCCAAACTGGGTATCAAAAACTCACGTAACATGGTTCTGTAGCGTTCTCCAGTGACAGTTATCGCATTGCCTCCAGCGTCTTCGAAAAAATAGGGTCCGATCACTCTGTCAACACAGATGCCACACCATACAGTAACTTTTAGTGGGTGTAGAGGTGTTTCTTGAATAATGCGCGGATTATCAGTGCCCCAGAACCGAGTATTCTGCTTATTGACATGCCCTGAGAGATGGAAATGCGCTTCGTCACTCATAACCAATTTTGAAGGAAAATCATCTTGCAAAATGTCATAAATAGGGCTCAAATGTGTATCAACTCTGGAGGTCACCATTTAAAAGACATCATCTTTAAATCCTAATGGTACGAAATTTAATGGCACAAATATACATTTAAAAAAACCTAAATCTAGTTTTCTAATTTAGAAAAAATGTTATAGCTGAACCAAATAGGGTCTTTACTTTTGCGCCACCCAGTAGATGCATAGACCATAAACAGCTACTCTCTGCATATCTATGTCCACGCTGTGAGTGTGAAGCAAAAGCAGGGTTCGGCCCCCCTACACGTTCAATTTTATTGAACAATAAAATTGATGAGATCACTTCCGTCAATGTTTTCTCCATACTGTATACCGAAAAACATTGACCAAATACTAAGGCTATTGATGAATCAAATTGACGAGACCACATCCGTCAATGTTTTCTCCATACTGTAAACCGAAAAACATTTTCAATACTGTGACCAATACTAAAGCCGTGCGTTCACTGCCTCGGCATCGGAGCGTACGGAGCGGAAGGATTTGTTGCTTTGTATTGATTTGTATGGTGTAGCGTCCACTGGATCGGCATTTCTGCGCCAGAGACCGGTATTTCTGCCGATGACGTCATCGGCAGTGAACGCACCATTCGAATCCCGATCGCTTTGAGTTCAGACGTGTAATTTGCGACGCTCAGACTACTAGGGATGTGACCTAAGGGGTGAAAAATCGATTTTTTATTAATCGGTTATTTTTTTGGTTGAAAATATCGATTCACCAAAAATCGATTTTTTTGAGAAAATATCGTTTTTTGCCGTATTTCATAAAGTAATAACAAAAAAAAACAGGTTGAATTAACTTTATTTATATTAATTATTTGTTTGAAACGTGAATGAGTGACGTGCAGTCTAATCCTTTGCCTGATTTTATGCATCAAAACTCAAAACTCAAAAAAGGGGTTTGGGTAAAAGTGGCGTCGCTTTCAAAATTACTGCCCACTAATGAAACTAGTAGTATTTAAAAGCGCCACTAATAGTGAGCAGAATTTGTTCAAGCAGTTCCTATCTAAACCATATCGGAGCTGAGTTATTAGACTCCAAAGATCACAAATATAATGTCAGGTTTTCCATTATTTTTCAAATAACTCTTCTAAATAATGATATTAAATGAATATTTTTTTTAATACAGTGTAGTTACACATGCTTACACTTGATAGGCCACTTCTAAGCCTCCGAAGCCAATCATCCATGCTGTCTCCTCCTGGGCTGGCTGCCTAGGGGGATGCAGTTCTGGGCCTTGCCCTCTCCTGTGGTGTTCAATTCGCTGGCTGCAATTTGGAGCCGGGTCGCGTTAGGACGTAAACTTAATTGCTTCCCTCTGCCCTTCCGGCTGGGAGCAGTAGTTGTGGTGGTGAGCCATGAACGCACCAACGTCTTGACTGACCTTTTAGCGTCCGGGCTGTCTCGGCTATTAATTAGTCTTCGTCACCAGAGAGTTTAAGTGTTCTGAACGTGCACCACCAGTTTCCACTTCGCGATCAATGGTGGTAGCTCGTCCAGAACCCAGTATCTTGGTGACAGCATTGTGTATTTTTAAATGAAGCTCTCATGTACGCTTCGTCGTCCGCGTACAAAGCAAGTGTTGATCTATCTGGCGTGGGGAAGTCATCCGTGTCAGCAGCGTAACAGACTAGGTTCAAGTAGATACCCTGTGGCACGCCCACCTCTATCGGGTACCTTTCGGACAGCACTGCTTCCACCTGCAACTGGAATCGCCTCTTTCAGGAAGGCGTGAAGCAAGCTTCTAGTTATCTCTCTTTTTTTTATTAGTTTGGCCTTTAATACCTTCTTCATATCTAAGAATACTCCTTCTTGTGGAGGTTTACGACTATGTGATGCGAGAGTTCTCCTTGAAATGCAAATCTAGTCTTGGCGTTAGATGTGGCGTCAGGTGTTTGAGCAGCAGCCTCTCAAACAGTTTGTATATGCTTGGCAAATGTGCTATGGGCCCTGTAGTTTTCCGGCTTCACTTCATTATGTCCTTCTTCTTTCCCGGCTTAGGAAGCATAATTACGTCCCGCAGCTTCCAGGAATGTGGGAAATGCCCACAGTGTAGTGTGGCCACTGCTGCTACTGCTTTATATGGTGATTGGCGCAGTGCTGTATTTCCGATATTATCTGCACCCGGGATGCCGTTCTTTGACTTGAGCTGTCTGGTAGCATGATGAACTTATCCAGGTGTGATGACTAGGGCTGTATTGCTCTGCCAGGTATCTACTCCTCCATTAGTTTCAATACTCCTGACACACTTTTGCGGCTGCTGCTCAACCTTACTGAAGAACTATAGGCCCATCTCGCTCTTGAGTCATGTGTACAAGCTTTTGTCGAGAATCATTACGAATCATCTCGCACGCAGGTTTGATGAATCCCAGCCTCCCGAACAAGCCGGTTCCCGAAAACGCTTTAGGATTATAAACCACATCCATACGCTACGCCAGATTATACAGAAGACCGAAGAGTATAATCGGCCGTTATGCTTAGCGATTGTGGAGTATGAGAAAGCCTTCGATTCAATCGAGACTTGGGCGGTGCTGCAGTCCTTGCAGCGATGCCAAATTGACTATATGTATATATCGAAGTGTTGAAGTGTTTGTACAGGCCACTATGTCAGTCCAACTACAGGACAAGATTAAGGAACAAATCCCATTGCAAAGAGGCGTGAGACAGGGAGACGTTATTTCCGAAACTGTTCACAAACGCATTGGAGGACGTTTTAAAGCTCTTAGAGTGGAAAAGATCTGGCATCAACATAAATGGCCAGTACATCGCTAACCTTCATTGTGCCGATGATATAGTCATAATGGCGGAGTCGCTCAAGGACCAAAGCACCATGCTCAACGACCTCAGTAGAGTCTCCAAACAGGTTGGTCTTAAGATGAACATGGACAAGACGAAAGTCATGTCTAATGCCCATGTTCCACCTATACCGGTAATTGTAGGGAACGGTACTCTCGAAGTTGTCGACAAATATGTCTACCTAGGACAGACGGTTCAATTAGGTAGGTTCAACTTCGACAAAGAGGTCGCACGAAGAATTCAACTCGGCTGGGCAGCGTTCGGGAAGCTTTGGCCTATCTTTTCGTCCAAAATACCGCAGAGCCTGAAAACAAAAGTTTTCGATCAGTGTGTGTTACCAGTGATGACTTACTGTTGCTTTGCTACTGCTATCGCATTGCTGTTGCAAATTTTACGTAATTACCGCCGATTTTACCAAAGTAGAATAACTTTTATTCCAGGTATAACTTTCCGAGAACAACCGAGTTGCATGAATATAGCCCTTATACCACCAATTTTGTGAAGGAATACGACTTATTCCTTGGATACAATCAAAATGGCGTGTTTTTTGTGTAATTTCATTTGTCAATCAGCTGTATCCGAGAGTAACGAATAGCCTTATACTTGGAATAAACCTTATTCTACTTTGGTAAAATCGGGCCTAAATGGTAGATATTCCATATACAGGGTTATTGGTAATTCGACGTATTCCCGTTAAGGGGTGATAGGGGTGACTATTTGCGATAGTTTTAACCCAAAAGGTAATAAATAAATAAGGTATGCAAAGGTGAACCATTTTTGAGTAATCATGTTTTTTATCTTTTTCAAAATAAGTCAAAAATGCAACTTCAATAATTTATTTAAAAAAAGTATTAAGAACCAGTACTACTTGTTTTCGGGTAGTGTATAGTTTATCTACTTATAATACCTATATCGAAATTATCGATAACCCATCGACACCTGTAAAATCATCTCTAATTTCGAAATGTAAAAAACTGTATAACCTTCTTGTGGTTTTACGATTTGTACCAAAAATCAAATTTTAACTTAATTGCGGCAATTAAATCACCCAATTCTAATCCAGCAACAACAAGACATCAAGGAAACAAGGACAACAAGGAAAGCGCTATACATTCGGTAGTAAGCAAAAAAAGACGAACGTAATGTCTTTGGTCCGTTACTGGGTTTTCTTATTTGGCTTCGTTTGATCTAAGCCAAACAGATTAACAATTTTTTGAAATTGTTGTTTTTGTGAAATAATCCTATTTAAATGGTGATCTAGGCAATAAATATTTGAGAAATGATGTGTGTGCAGTGGGTGGTTGTAGCATTTTAAGCAATAGAAGTCGCACTGAGTGACTGAGGCGTAAATAAATGAAGGAATAAGATTTCACAAGTAGGCAGCCATTATTTTGTCTATTTTCTCTTTTAGAAGTGTTTATTGTGAAAAATATAAATACAGCGTTACATCATCATGGTCATGTAATGACAAGTCCTTAGATAAACAGAAAAACATCTTCTAATAAATCAAAATATAATGTATGAAATTCTCCGAAAATAGGCCTTTTTAAGTTTATGTTATGAACCCACATCTTTCGTTTCCTTTTGTTTTTCTTTTCATCTGCTGATAATAAGCAACTAATGATTACAATATCTTCGTCACTATCTTCCACAATGTGAATACGTGCACAGGCGAACTCGATTGCTTTAAAAATAACGATATTGCCGATAGGTATGTTCCGATACTAGTAAATACGAGTAAGTACTCGATACTTTTCTTTCGATTCCAAGTACTTTTTGGTATCGAATCATTCTTTCGATACGTACTTGGTATTGGAAAGAAAGTACTAGTATCGAATCGAATCAATGCTGCTAAGTCAAAACAGGATAGAATCGCCAAAAATTCAATGCCAAGCAGCATTATTTCACCATTATATATTTTTTCTTTAAAGAAGCATAGTATGGCCTTTAAGTCAAGTAGCCCAAATTTTGTTAAATAGAATGTTTGATATTGTTTTTATTACATAGAGAATAATTGATTTTGTATAATGGTATCAACGAGTATTTATTATGGTGCGAGAGCCCACTGCACAAATACCTACGTCATCGGGTACCCTAATAGGCTATCTTTAGATCGTTAAACGACATCTAAATATGTAAAAAAAATCAGGTCTGCCAGTTCCGATCCTGCCGGGCCACAGAGTTAATTTTTGTCGATAAGCAATTCTACTTCCGTTAGTCTATCTTGTCTTTTGCCTTGTCAAATATGCCGGTTTTATTGTAGCACCATATATAAATTAATTCAAGTTTATCTTATAATAATGTGATCCAGAGTTCTATTATTGAATAATAAAGCCAGGATTGACAGTAAGTAAACCATTGTATTTTATTTATTTCTACAACATCGCCCCGCCTGCGCCATAGCTCTTTACGTGGTGCTTCCCTGCGCAGGCTCACCACAAATTTAATGTATAGTTAGGACTAAAACAACCCCGTTTTTAATTTTAAGCAGGATTAAATCGAATGTAAATTTAATTCAAAGCGTTGAATACAGTTAATACGCACAAACACACCTCCACACACACAGTACAGTTAAGGTAGTTGTAATACTTGATTAAAATAATTAAACACGAATCATTATTTTAATCAAACGAAAAAACTTTCAAAAAAGAACTTACTTTAACTTAACATACTTTTACTTTAACTTTAAAAAGAACTTTCATAATGAAAGTTCTTGTATCAGAAAGAAAATACTTGCATAGAACATTGTCAAATAAAATATCCTAAACGCATCCCTAGTGTACGAATGTGTGATTCTTCGCGTCTAAACACTTGGGAATGTAGTACAGTCAAAGAAACAACACAACTTTGCTGCAATAAGGTAAAATTTGTTTATTTTTATAGGTCTTGACATGTAATTAAAAATGTATCGATACTTTTAGGGTACTCATATGAGTAGTATCGAATCATGATTTGAATACTACTCATATGAGTAGGTATCGATACTTTAGTAGTATCGGAACATCCCTAAATGCCGATGCAAAATCCGAATGCAGTGGACGCACCCTATCGGCATTTTGTAAATCCCGACTCCTCCTCCGCTCCGTACGGTCCGATTCCGACGCAGTGGACGCGTAACTTAACCCTACACGTTCAGTAAAATTGATCATTTACAAAGATTGATCAATAAAATTGAACGTGTATGTGGGGCTTAGTAGACTTTTTAATATTGCGACTGACTTTGTATCCAGGTCAAGAAAAAAAAGGCCACACTCACAGATTTATTTTTATATGTAGGGTCTGTGGCCTGATTTGAATTTTGTTTGAAGTTAACGGCTGCCTAACGTTCTCAACTCAATTTCAGATTTCAGAGCAAAAATATTGACGACATTTTATGATTTTTTCATAGAAATTTAATTTAAATACGGTGTTATAGTGATTTGCGAATTGTTTTTTGTGTAGTCATTTAAGATGACGTCCGAAAAAGTATTTAAAAAGGACAAAAACCAGAATATCCAAGTGTTTGTAAGGCTAAGGTATTTATTTGACACTTTTCTTTATATTACCATTTCATTACATATAAGCAAAATTTTAGTTTTATGGCTCAATATTAGTTACCTACTTCTTTAGTTCATTTTGATATAATTTTTGCTAAATTTAACATATTAGCTGTAAACATATTCAGAAACATTGATGCTACGGTTAGACCCACGCACAGTCCTGACTCACAAGAAATATAAACTAAATTGCAGCTAATAACCTTTATTAAGCTTTTATTATCTACCAATAAGTAGTTATTCTATTAGCAAGTCTTAAACATACTGTAGTATGTAATAATAATAAATTAGGTCATGCTTGTAGATGGAACAGGACTAATCAGTAAATTATTTTATTGTCATCAACATCACCACGACAAGTTATTTTGGAAGCAAATAGAGAGGCAAGAAAATAAACATATCATAAAATTTGTATGACTGAATAACACTACTGTGTCACTGCAAAAATGTTTATGATGTAAATAGATGAATAAATAAGTATACGCTTTTCACAAAGCTGCTTACAGCTAGCCTTGACTAGCTAAGCAAAGCTTAGTTTTGTAAAGGATTTTATCACAAGTGGGTTTTGAACCTGCATCCATCCATCCCCAAAGCCTGGGCATGCTTTTCTTTAAACTGATGGGACAAGTGACCTTATGTCCAAATACAGGCAGGTGAATACTGAATGTAATAGAATAGTATTAAGCTAAGAATTTCACTTTACGCTACTGAGCTTACAGTAGATAAATTCAATATTTATCATGAAGCTGAAAGGGCATCCAGCTCAACATAAATATCAAGTACCTACTCTCAGTACCAGGTACTGATTTTCAGCTAAAACCCCACAGGTGGATAAATTACAAGTAAAATTACCGCAGAAGCCACTAAGATTCATTTCAATGCACAATGTGTGTTGCACTGCTATAAATCAAAAATCTTTAAGCTAAGCTTGTATTATGGGACTCAGATGACTGATAGACTACATTGATACTTGCTTTTAAAGGTATGAATAGTATTTTATGTAAAAAGTATTCTTACTGCACATCACAATCAACAGAGTGCTATGCTGGGTTCTATAAAACATCTAAGTCTGATAATATTTCACTTATGTCACCTACTATCTGCAGCTTGCAGCCCTGCCCATGGTTGCCCTATGTAGCATAATTAATATAACTATGTCTTATTCTTGTAAGAGCTAGAATATCTACCTGCTAACCCCCGGTGACTCATACATTTGTCAAACTTATGTTAACATACCAAATACCTGCTATACACTCATTGGTAGACAAAGACTTCTATGTATACACTAGACAGGACATCTCTAACTTGCACTGTCAACCACTGCAAATATGCCTATGAGCATCTTCTCACTCATACGATGCTTAGCACTCAAAGCGACTGCATGTGCAGCAGTGAATAGCAGTAAAAATTATGATCCGAATGTGCCATTGCACTAGCGCTGCGTGTTGTGATTGTTGGTTAGACGATTTAATCTCGTAAAGCGCTGTAGCGGATTTTAGTTTAATTATACAAAAAATGACAACTATTTGTGCTTCAAATAGCTTCTCTAGTATGTAGTACATAATTATACCTCTTTGTTGGTAGACAATTTCCGATGATTGACAGGCAACCAATGAGAGTTCAGTATTTTTAGGTTTACATGAGTTTAACTTTAACAAACATATGAGAAACCAGGGGCAGTAAGATTCCCTTAATTACAGTCATGTTACAAACATTCATATTTGTAATATTAGTAGGATGACATGTGTTATTGTGAGTAGTAATAAATACTTCTTTATCTAGCCATTTATCACTACAAGCATAAAAAGCATTTTGTCATTCTACAGACCAAATTATATCAAGATCCATTCAGCCATTTAGTTTAGAAAAGTTAATAAAGACAGAGATGCTTTTAATATTTTTTTTAAGGAGACGGTGTTGTTATTTGACTGGCCTGTTACCTCAGTTGGTAGTAGCTCTGCCTTCTGAACTATAAGTTGTAGGTTTCATTCCCACCCAAGGCATACATTTGTGTGATGAACATTGATGTTTGTTCTGTGTCTGGGTGTTATATTGTATTCTATGTATCTATTTACAAACAAACAAAAAGTATCAATTCAATTTTTTTTTTTATCATATATAGGGACACTTATGAAAATCATTTTTTAACAATACATTTTTACTACAACAACAACAATAATACATTAAAAAAAAACGAAATGCAATTGTACATATTTTGTAAAATTAAAGCTTAAAAAGTTGAATTTTTAACAACAACAAAATCACAAATTTATAATAATTAAAATTTAGGTGAAAGGAACGACTTTCACCGTTTCATTTCCCCCTCCTCCCTTCTCTCTTGCCCATAGTATGTTTGAATTGTATGGTTGAATGTCTGTAATAATATTTACGGGACAATATATAAAACACCCCCTTTTCAACAAAAAAAGAATGAATAAAATCGGACTGCGCGTTAATGAATTACAAATAAGTACATATTATTACTTTTACCCCCTCTCCCGCGGGAACTGTGCTGAATTTCGGGATTAAAAGTATCCTATAGCCTACCCCGTAATATGAACTCAAATCATGCCAAGTTTCATTTGAATCCATTCAGTAGTTTTGGCGTGATGCTTAGCCTTGGCTGAGCCAAGCTTGCTTGCTTACCAAGCAGGCTTGGCTTGGCTTGGCTTCCAACAAAAATTCTCAAAATATCTTTGATGTACAGAATTGACCCTGTTACAGTTTTACTATAAGTAGAGTTTGAAGGCATGAGAAGTGGCAACCTCCAGTGCAGAATAAATGTTAATAATAGTGAAAGTACCTACTGACTAAAACATACAGTGGTAAGAACTTCCTTTTTGTACTTAAAAGGAGTTGTTCTTGGGAAACTGGGCTATTTTGAAGAAAACAAATTGAGATTAGAGTATGAATAATGTCAGAAATTGGTTCCATTATTCTTCTCCATCCTGTATCTACCTTGCCAAATATTTTTTTATGTTTAAATATCTATTTCAGGCCTCTAAACCAGAGGGAGCGTGATATCAAATCCTTCGGTGTGGTGGAGGTGGTTCACAACCGAGAGGTGGTGGTGCGGCAGTCCCAGCAGGCTATTCACACTAAGAAGTTCACTTTTGACCGTGCATTCGGACCAAACGCTAACCAGGTATTTCTAATGTCTAAACCTTTTATATTATTATATTTCTTTGTAAAAATTGTTGCTATAATTTGTCAGATTTTTGATACTGGGACCACACAGTAAACCTTATACCCTGATGGGGTCATATTATGTTCCTAAACCTAATACACAGAAATAGAAATAGAAATATTTATTGGCCTTACAACATGTTGTTATACTGGGCAAGTCATTTTACAAAATATAATAAGATCATACAAGTAAATCGTATTACAAATCAAATAGAAAATAAAACAATAGGTAGGTTAAGAAAATTAAAATAGAATAAAATTAAGATCAAAAACTATGACAGCTAAAAGTTTGTAACATACCATTTAAATTAAAATAAAAAAAAACAATTGAAATAAAATAAAATACAACAAATAAAATATAATAATTGGAATGAAAAATTGGATTAAATTTAAATAATTAATTTATCAGATCAAATAATTTTCTATGTACAACGTTAGACCATGCTATAAATAATGCTTCTAAGTACCTATCTATTTTTTGGTATTACTCTCAACATTATAACATTACATTTCATGCAAGAATGAAGATTCCGTCAAGCGCAGTTTTATATGTAACTCATACAATGAGTAAAATGGATTGAACTCGAGAAATTGCTTTATCTTCCTTTTGAATTCTGTTGCATGAAGGTTTGTTAAGCTACTTGGCAGTATGTTAAACATGCAGATCTTATTGTAGGTCCCTTGTTTTTGTAACTTAGTTAATCTATTCACAGGTCTACGTAATTCGTCATAGTTTCGACATTTACGTGTGTACTTATACTGGGTGGCGCAAAAGTAAAGACCCTATTTGGTTCAGCTATAACATTTTTTCTAAATTAGAAAACTAGATTTAGGTTTTTTTAAATGTATATTTGTGCCATTAAATTTCGTACCATTAGGATTTAAAGATGATGTCTTTTAAATGGTGACCTCCAGAGTTGATACACATTTGAGCCCTATTTATGACATTTTGCATAACTTGCCGTAACACTTCCTGCGATATGTTCGTTATTTCTTGACGAATGTTTTCTTTTAGAGCTGCGAGAGTCTGTGGCTTGTTCACATACACCCGAGATTTCAAAAAACCCCAAAGAAAGAAGTCTGGACTGGTCAGATCGGGTGATCTTGCAGGCCAAGGCAAATCGCCAAAACGAGAGATAACTCGGCTTGGAAAAGCGTCCCTCACTAAGTCCATAGTGTCGCGCGCTGTGTGTGCCGTAGCGCCGTCTTGTTGAAACCAGATGTGCTCCAGCCCCAATTCGTCCAAACTGGGTATCAAAAACTCACGTAACATGGTTCTGTAGCGTTCTCCAGTGACAGTTATCGCATTGCCTCCAGCGTCTTCGAAAAAATAGGGTCCGATCACTCTGTCAACACAGATGCCACACCATACAGTAACTTTTAGTGGGTGTAGAGGTGTTTCTTGAATAATGCGCGGATTATCAGTGCCCCAGAACCGAGTATTCTGCTTATTGACATGCCCTGAGAGATGGAAATGCGCTTCGTCACTCATAACCAATTTTGAAGGAAAATCATCTTGCAAAATGTCATAAATAGGGCTCAAATGTGTATCAACTCTGGAGGTCACCATTTAAAAGACATCATCTTTAAATCCTAATGGTACGAAATTTAATGGCACAAATATACATTTAAAAAAACCTAAATCTAGTTTTCTAATTTAGAAAAAATGTTATAGCTGAACCAAATAGGGTCTTTACTTTTGCGCCACCCAGTATTTGTTTTTGGTCTAATTAGATTTCTCGTCGTAAACTTCTAGTAAACAATTGTAAATTTATGTATAAGGATATGGCAGTCATAATCTTATTATTCCTGAAATGTAGTCGGACTGATGTGCGTTTTCTTAAACCTAAAATTATTCTTATTGCCCTTTTCTGGGCTCTTAACACCCTTATTATATGTATTCCGTTGCCCCATACAGTAATAGCATACCTTATCCTAGATTGTATGTGTGCATGGTATACAGATAAAATAGCTTTCTTATCTAATAATGGTTTAAGTTTTAGCAGTGCGTAATTAGCACTCGCCAGTCGCACATATATGTTTACAGTAAATAATGATTCAAGTGTTGAGTATATGTCCCCCAGGTGGAGGTATACCAGCAGGTGGTCAGCCCCCTGATTGAAGAGGTGCTTGCTGGGTACAACTGCACAGTCTTCGCATATGGACAGACTGGGACTGGCAAAACTCACACCATGGTTGGAGAACACACAGGGACCGATACTGATTGGCAGTCTGTATGTATACTTGCATGGTTTTAAACTTTCATGGTCACTAACATTACTAAAATATTAAAATACTAAAATATGGGCAACTCGAAAGTCTAGAAACAAATGTTAAAATTACATGGTAAATATCCTGTTAATCTATTATATATAAGGCTTTGTCCTGACTGACTGACAGACAATGCACAGCCCAAACCGCTGGATGTATAGACTTGAAATTTGGAGGGTGTTTTCCTTTTATAACGTAAGCGCGTGATAAGAAAGGATTTTTGAATTTTCAACCCCTAGGTGGGTGATAAGGGTAAAACACGTTTGTATGAAAAACCTTCATTTCGTGACGTATCGTTTTGAAACTTGACACATACAAAGAAGTATAAAAATAAAAGAAATGGTATATTTTAGTTTTTCGAAATCAGACACGTAAGGAGGTTAAAAATTACCGTATCTTACTGAAATTCTGAATGTGTATAAATCATACAAAATAATTAGATACGGGTCGCGGCGTTTTTTGAATTTCATCCCTTAAAGGGTTAAAAAAATACAGGACAAATCCCCATCGTAAGACGCTCGCGCAGCTTAAACCGCTGCAGCTAAAATCATGAAATTTAGAAGATACATTGATTTGACATAGTGTAAGAGTGCACTAAAAGGGCAGTTTTATCCCGGGAAAATAAACGGTTCCTGAGGGACAGTCCACGCGGGCGAAGCCGGGGGCGAAAGCTAGTAAACAATATTTTTAGTAATGTATACTTACAACTAACCACACACACACACACACATACACACACACATAACACACATTAACATGATTGAAATCATTTATGAGTTACCATTACCATATTTCGGTAAAGTTACATGCACCACTCCATCTTCCGGTTCACAGCGTAGGCCCCTCACTAGTGGAGTGACAATATGGTTAAAACTGCAGGGAGCTGATGGATGCAGGTGCAAAATTAGCTCTCAACTCAAGGGGAAAATAATATAGTCGAGAGGCTTAACTTGAAGACTTTTCCAGGATCCCCTAGCTGGAATCATTCCCAGAGCGCTCTCCCAACTATATGACGAGCTCCGCCTATCCAACACGGAGTACACAGTCCGGGTGTCATACCTGGAGCTGTACAACGAGGAGCTGTTTGACCTGCTCTCCTCGTCTGAAGACAACTCCAAACTGAGGATCTATGAGGACATCACCAGGAAGGGCTCCAATATTGTTAACGGGCTGGAGGAAATTACGGTAATTCATTTCAATTTCAATTGTTTATTTGCATACAATGTTGTTTACAGATGTTCGTTTTTTAAATACCAGTTCATCGTGGACCCTGTTGGGCATGCATAATTAGAAGAGAGGAGGGTAGGTCATTATTATTTCCTTAGTCAACATGGCAGTTAAAAAGATTACAGATTATACCCGATAACAATTCTTAAAATTAGCGAGTTGAAATGGCAATGGGCAGGTCACATTACTCGCAGAACTGACAACCGATGGGGGAAAAAGGTTCTCGAGTGGCGACCACGAACCGGAAGACGCAGCGTAGGCCGGCCCCCCACTCGGTGGACCGACGATCTGGTGAAAGCCGCGGGGAGCCGATGGATGCAGGAGGCGAGCAGCCGCTCAAGGTGGTGCTTTCTGGGGGAGGCCTATGTTCAGCAGTGGACGTCTTCAGGCTGTTGATGATGACCCAATTACAAATAAATTATTTAGTATTGAGCCACATCTGTCACCACTATTCATTTTGCTATTCATTTCTATCGCTCAGGATCGTCTATAATTCCTGGAGCGAGAGGCGGTAGCGTGAGTGCTATCGTGCGCAGCATTATCATAATCATGCTCTTCCCCAGGGTTCAAGCTTTGAAGTTGATTCTTAAATAAGAATCAACTTTAAGGTTAAATGTCAGGTGTTGCTAAGCACCAAAATCCGCGCGATGGCGCTGTTTCCCCGAAAACATGTTTTTATATATTTTACGATGAAGAGACAAGAAATAAACTCATTTTAAGTTATTTTGCGGGTTTTTGATTGTGTTCTTAGCATATATTAGACATAGTTGAACCTAGTAATACCTATACTTTTGAGTGTAAGTCAATCAAAATCCAATTCCTGTATAATGTAATCGAATAACGCACACATAAGCAGAAAGTAAAACTGAAGTTAGTGTATTGTGAAATTGGCCACATTGTCAAGCTTCTAAATGGCGCAGTTGTAACATTGGTAGATTTGCAATCGTGTAACTCGAGTTCGAATCTCAATACTCGTAGTTTTATTTTGCTATAACTTTTAAACATTATATATTGGCTATCTATTGCGCTGAGTAATAATATCAATAATTGCTATTATTAGGTAAAAATTTAGCTTAGTGTACGCAACGTACTGCACTAGATTGAAAAGTAAAATAAAAAGTCCAGATTACATTCAAAAAGATTTATTTTCAATTATTATAAATCTATACATTTAGCATTTATTTTTTACTCTTCTTAGTAAGATTTTTGGCAGCACGCACTTTTTATAAAATGATGATTTCTGGACCATCTTCTCAATAAAATCTTCGTCTCTTGGTATTTCTAACACAGTGATTGGTTGCACTGGTGAAATGAAGCACACAAAGTAATATTTCTGCATTTTTGTCACCCTTAGCCTGGCCTTGTACCTGTAATCCAAAGAATATGAATATTTATTTCAAACACATAAGATTTTATGCATTACCATAAGCTAGAACATAGAAAATGTTTCGCCACCAAGTCTTTATTTTTACCCAGCTACGCAAGGAGGTTTATGTTTTCCGAGTACATATTTCTTTTGTATTACCACTTCTCATTTTATAGCCGCATAATGTCTTGAGTAGGTATATAATAATTGACAAAACAATATATTACATTATGACATGTTTTTACTTATTATTTATTATATAGAGGTACTGCACTTTTTTGCCAACACCATCAACATTTTCTTTCATCATCATTATCAGCCTGAAGACGTCCACTGATGAACATAGGCCTCCCCCAAAGGGCGCCACTTTGAGCAGCCGCTTGCCTCCTGCATCTATCGGCTCCCCGCGATTCTGACCACTTCGTCGGTCCACCTTGTGGGGCCGACCTAAGCTGCGTCTTCCGGTTCATGGTTGCCACTCAAGAACCTTTCTTCCTCATCGGTTGTCAGTTCTACAAACGATGTGGCCTGCCCACTGCCACTTCAACTTGCTGATTCTCAAAGCTATATTGATTACATTTTCTGTACTAACGTAATATTATCCATTTGTATTCACACTGCATATCCAAATATCCACATCCACATACCTGGTAATAATAATTGTGATTTTCATTCATTTTCAGTCTTCCATCTATGAATATAAGTGGAAAAACGTTTTTTTCCTTGGCAACTTGAAACACTACTGAATTTCTAACCTCTAACTAGGTACCTATGGTAGGCTTAGATTTTTTGCAATGCATCTGCCCGTCTGTAAAAAAAGAAATAAGTAAGTAGGGACGAAGCACTCGGAATCTAGGATAGTCTTTGTACTAAAAAAAATAGTTCTATTTATGTGTATAGGTTCAACACTTACGAAACATCTTCGCCATGGAAACGCTTGAGCTGAGCATGAACCCGTTTTCGGTTACTTATAAGCCCAGAATATCCGTGAGTTTTATACTCGATTGTGATAAGTTAGGTGTATTCATTTTTCTGTTCAGCAAACTTACAAAATACAAACAGTATACCTAACCTAAAACAGACGACAGACTCTGAATTTGTGTTGCCAGTGCACAGCGGTCAAAAAGTTTCTTGGATCTTGTATTTGCCTTTCCTGATAAAAGTGATACAGCTTGCAAAACACTTTTCTTTGCTGATATGAATGACATTTTCAAAGGAAACGCGTCTACAATAGAAATTATACGTAATCTCTATGAAAATTTCCAATAGTATACAATCAGATAAATAGCGGGGGTGTAACGGTATAATTATCATAAGTAACTCAAAATGTACACTTGGAAAGTTCTGGCAGCACTGAGTTGAATACCTCACAGTTTGAATTATTTTGTTATTACGATTTTGTGTTACACGGACACGGATCGGCAACATCCCGCTCTGCTCTCGCAAAGTAATGTGTACTTGCTTACACCTTGCACAAACTGACAACGTCGCACGCACAATGCACCACTACAAATGTAAAATTTGTCGAATTTACTAGGCTAAAATAATATACTTCCTAGCTATTATACAATAATGTTATTGATTTTGCGGCTACACAAGCCTAAATAAGGGCTATGTTAAGTTATGGCGACTTTTAAATCACACCAGGAACTGAACCTAAGTCAAGCAAAGTTTGTATGGGAAACGTTTAACCTTAAGGCTTCGTTAGTAGGAGAAGCTATTGTTTGGATCCAAACCAATCTCACCAAATCGAGTTAAACAGCACAATTTTCAACAATTTTGTCTAAATAGTAGTGTTGCGTAATGTCCATTATGATACAAATATCTATTATTTTTACAGGTTAACAACAAAAATGAAGTATACAAAATTATGGCGCAAGGACAAGAAAGGAAGAAGGTGGCTTCAACCCTTATGAATGCACAGTCAAGGTAATTTATACTTTCAAATATTTTTACTTTCAATAGCCCGTGACACAAATAAAAATCATGAATTATTTTCGAGATTAAAAGTAACTAGTAAATAATTTTAACTTGCAGCGGCCATCCCAATCTTAACAGAAATCCGACAATGTTATTGTAAGTTATTTCGTATTGTAAAAAGATTAGTTGACTATGTTTCCTCAGTGAAGAAATGTAACGAAACTATTGTATTATTTTAGTAAGAAATAAAAAAATACAGGAACTTACAGTCATTACATTGAGATGACAATTCGAATAGTAAAAGTATTTTTGGGTTGGTTTCTGCAATGTTAGATCACGCTTTGGGGAAGCATAATCAAACTTAAACGGGACCGGGAGCTCATCGCGTTTTCCAAAGTCTATCAGAGCGCCTGGTCGATGCGACGCGTGACCAAAATGCTGGCACTTTTTTGGCCCAACGCATCAGCATTGCAATTCAACGTGGCAATGCGGCCAGCATGTTGGGTACGCTACCTACCGGTAGTGGGCTGGAGCACTTGGACTGTCTATAGGCTATCGCGGCTATTATACAGTCCATAAGTGTTCTCTGTAGTAGGTAGTGTAGCTAGTTTAGTTTAGTTTAGTTTTTATTATTGTAGTAGTTAGCTTGAATAATACAGGCAATTTGCCATTAAAAAAAACACTTAAACTACCTATGTAATTAAAATTTTGTGTTCTCTTGTGCTGTAGCTAAAGAAAGTCATATTCCTATTTAGTGAGATATTCGGCTTCATAGAGTGTTATCTCTGTCACTCACAGGGAGATAGTTGGTTTCGTAGAACGTTATCTCTGTCACTCACGGAGATATTCGGCTTCGTACAGCGTTGTTTCTTAGGTTGATATGCATTATTTAACGTCAGCACTTGTACATTACTTATTACTTAAATATAATCAATCCTTAAAATATTCTGTTAACTTCTCACTGACGTGAAAAATGAATATTTTGGTAGTACAGGTATGTCCTGACCCTTTCTCGTAAAACAGAGATCGCGTTGAGATTCCCCAACAGTTACTATAAAAACCCACGTTGTGACGTCACATGCCGAAGAGATTCTACATACAACGTAATGTAAAGCTACCACAGCTTAGTAATGATGTACTATGATGGACAAAGAAATAACGTCACTGCATGTTTGAGCTGACTCTTTCTATTCCTGTGTTTTAAAATGCTTGTAACTTTGAAAGAAAAGAAAGAAAGAAAGAAAAATGTTTTATTCTTTGTCATTTAATGAGATATTTCATTTTTAATACTGCTAAAAATAGCAGTCATATAGCAATATATAACTACAATACGTTGCCATTCAACATAGGAACACAGGAGTCCATTAATCACGTGATGTAGTTAGTAGGTAGTTAGCAACTCTTTAAACTCCCCCCCCCCTTCCTTCACTTACGGTTTACAGGTTGCGCGTAAAAAATAAATACACGTGATATATTGCTATACGCCCCTCCCCTCTGGTGATGTTTCGTGATTTTTCCGAAACTCCACCCCTCCCCCCCCCCCTTTTTCGAACCTCACGTGATTAATGGGCGGCAGAAGAACTGACAAAACTGGTACCTACTAACTAACTGTACTCTTTCTTTCCAGCCGTTCCCACACAGTGTTCACGATAGTGGTACACATGAAAGACAACGGCCAGGAAGGTGAGGAGCTGGTCAAGATCGGCAAGTTGAACCTGGTGGACCTGGCCGGCTCGGAGAACATCAGCAAGGCTGGCTCGGACAACCCAACCAAGAAGGAACGGGCCAGGGAGTGTGTCAACATTAACCAGTCGCTGCTGACCCTTGGCAGAGTAATTACAGCGTTGGTGGAGAGGCATCCTCATATACCATACAGGTTGGTACAAGTTTTCTTCACCAACTTCAAAAAGTGAGGTTATCAATTCAATTTTGTTCTTTCCTCAGAACTCCATCAATTATTACCCGTTTTTAAAAAGTTCTTTTTTTTATTGAATTGACATACATTGAAATTTAATCAAAATATTTTAAATGGCTCTTTGAATTTGTTTTGTTATTTAATTTGTAATGATAGCTGTAAGCCCCCCAATTAAAATAAAATAAATAAAATTACGATGCGATGCGGGTTGAAATCCCGTTTCGTGATTGAAACTTTTCATTGGTTGCATTGAAAATTAACCTGTTTCATAATATTGTCATCATTCCAGAGAATCAAAGCTTACTCGAATACTCCAAGAATCACTCGGCGGCCGAACGAAGACTTCAATCATAGCAACCATCTCCCCAGGACATAAGGACCTGGAAGAAACTATGAGCACGCTGGAGTACGCCAACCGAGCTAAGAATATACAGAACAAGCCGGAGATTAACCAGAAGATGACCAAGCGGGCCATGTTGAAGGAATATGCCGAGGAAATTGATCGGTTAAAGAGAGATTTGGTAGCGTGCAGGGATAAAAATGGTTAGTTTGAGGACATAATTGATAATTTAGTTTATTTAATTTATTATAATTAGGTGGTAGAACTTTCTCCAAAGTTCGTTTAGGTAGGTACCACCGCTTTGCGAGTTATTCTGCCGCCAAGCAGCAGTGTGCAAGCACTACTGTGTTCCATTTTGAAAAGCACTGTAGCTAGTGAAATTACTGGGCCAATGAGACTTATTCTCTTAATTTGCAGTCCAGAAATCTTATTACTAGACTGTGTGATGTCTCAGGATGACGTGCGCAGTGCAGTGTCGAGCGAAACTCAATATTTTAGAGATTTGAGTGACACTGCAACTGTTATTTGTGGCCGTATCGCTTAACATCAGGCGAACGCCTAGCTTGTCACGTCATCAACACAATAAAACATATTCTCTATCAAATAATTTAAACCACATCATATCATAGCATCAGCTGGAAGACGTCCACTGCTGAACAAGCGGACCCCAGAAAGCGCCACCTTTTGGACCCTATCAAAGCGGATTTCCATAATCACCACACTTGGCAGGTGGCTTGGTGATAGCAAAATATTGTACCGGGGAGAATGCTGCTGCCCATTCCCTGGAGTTGGGTCTTACAGCACCTATGAACAGGTGGTCTGGTACCACACAGCGCTGTACATTTTTATAATGTTAGATCATTGTTCTCTTCAGGTGTGTACCTAGCCAACGAAACATACGCCGAAATGATCCTCAAAGATGAGCAGCACAAGAAAGAGATACAGGAACTGCTTCTCAAGAAGCGAGCCATGGAAGAGGAGATGGCTAAGGCGGATCAAATATTCTCTAATATCAGCAATACCTTGGAACAGAAGATGTCAGAGCTCAATGTTACGAAGAACAAGCTCAATAGTACTAAGACACAGCTGGTTGATACTCATCAAGTAAGTATGAAAAACTACTATAGGTTATTTGACTGACATTTATTATTGCATAAATAAATTTAGTTCCTCAAAAAATAAACAGTCATTTTTTGAGGAATATTATTAAATTGTGCAATAAAAAAATAGCAGGATGCTAGCCTACTACATTTTATTTAAACCCTTACATAATTATAAATAATAAATATGTGTGGACATTTCACACAGCACCATCTAGCCCCAAACTAAGCATAGCTTGTATGGAAACCAGATAACTGATACAATACTTAATACCTTTTGTTTGTAAATACATACATAGAATACAATATTTATCACCCAGACACAGAATAAACATCGATGTTCATCACATAAATGTTTGTCCCAAGTGGGAATCGAACCCACAACCTGCAGATCAGAAGGCAGGGTTACTACCAACTGAGCTATCAGACCAGGCAATTATAAGTAGTGTTACGAAGTAGTTATCTTAATATTCTTGTATATACCAATAAAGTAACTTTTTTTAAGAATGACTCGAATACTGTACTGAAAGCCAAGACATTGATTCACCCATTTGCCAATACTATATTGTTGTGCCCCAGATTCTGGAGAGCACGAAGCAGCGCATGCTGGAGGAAGCTCACGTGGCGGAGAGGCAAGCCGCCACCGAGGCTGTCCTGGCGCAGCAGGCGCGCGAGCTGGTGGCCACGGCTGATGTGATCAACACACATGTGCGCAGCTTGCACGACACCGTCGACAAACGCAGGTCGGTGTTACAAGCTTACAAATCACTTCGAAAATATATCCCTTTGGGTCCCGTCACAGAGCATTGACAAAAATGTCGCATACGACGACAAATGAAGCGTATTTTTTTCGTGCTCTGTGGGTCCCATTGTTAATTGATTTACTATGTCACGATTAATGTTTTATTAATTAATATGTCATAACTTATAATAAATAAATAATATGTATGGACATTTCACACAGCGCCATCTAGCCCCAACTAAGCAAAGCTTGTATTATGGGAACCAGATAATTGATAGAATACTTATATAATGAGCCGTTTTATTAAAAAAAGAAATGGTGTTTTATGTATGACCCAATAGACGGCGCCAGTTGTGGTTTTACCAAAATCTGTCACTGTCACTGTTTCAAGCATAGACCACAGGTTATAGGAAATGTGTCACTATACTGACTGCCAACTCTAAATTGTTGCGTTTATTTTGCTTTCGTTGCGCGATAGCTCGGCTTTATTTTGGATCATAATATTAACGTTTATCGGTGTCGCAGTTCTGCTGCAATTTACTTAAGAAGAATGCACCACAGACTACTTAGGAGATACTACGGACAATGTACTCGTGGTCCACTCAACTGAATTTCTAAGCATTTTCTTATGTTTCAACTACTCTGTGGTTTGAAAGGTTTAAGCTATTACTTACTGCGCCATCTAGTAAAAGAAGCGGAACTAGTTTAAAAAAAAAATAATACTCTTCATTCACTGTCGAAACTCATAAAATCGTTTATCATAATTTTGTTACAAATAAAAATGTTACTTATAAACATCATTTCACATAATGTCATTTAACATACTTTTACTATATCTAATTTTCTCTATTATAAATCAAAAGTAATAATCATCGAAGTTTATAAGAATGAAACTCATAAGGCGTATGATACACAAAAATTTATAATGTTTTTCATGATAGCTTAAATCATAAAACAAAAATCAATAAAACAAATGAAAGTGAAACACTACAATATGTAATGTTTTTATATAAGCACAAGTGACTTCTGGCACTTCGCCGGCCGCTACAGCGGCACGCTCGCTCGGCTCGTGCATCGTGTGGTCACTGTTCACCTAACGTTCGTTGTCGCACCTATTTATGACTTTGCCCTAGACTAGCTTAGTATCTTTAGGGCATACATGCAAGATGATGATGATGATGATGACGACGATGATGATGATGATTATGAGGATGATATGATGATGATGATGATGATTATGAGGATGATGATTATGAGGATGATTAAACTCCCTGAAAATGATTGTTTTGTGACCTTATAAATACGAAAAAAAACTTTCTAAACAATAAAATTATGAAGGATGAATATTATGAAATTTATAAAAACAGAACGTTATAATTAAAAAAATATAATAAAAAATATTCTTAACATTAACATTATCACATTAGATTTTATGAATTTAAACATTATTTTAATAATATACACGGTGGCATTTAATTGGTTCTTTTCCTTCAATGTACATACTCAGTCCATGCTATAGAACGCTCCTATATAACTAAAACTATGGATTTAAAACTTAAATCTAGGTATTATCAAATTACTGCGAATTCAAATTCTAAAGAAAAGCCCTGCGACATTGAACAAAAGCACGGAATAGATAATAGTACAACGTAATAAAACGCCCGACCGAATACTGGTTCAATCAGCGACCGCCGCGCCGGCGCCGCCCGCGGTAACCAATAGCACAAAAAGAATACCCCACGCCTTTCTTTTGTGCAGCGGATATGCGCGCGGGCCGCTTCCGAAAACAAGTACCAGTCTACCAGAAAATAGGTCAGTCGGTCAAAAACTTCTAGGGGCAAAACTTGTGTTCCGTTTACGCGCGCGCATCGCGATTTTGGACAATGGATCGACATTACAATTATTCAAATGTTGAGTGGTTGGACATGGTGCGTTTTTATACGCTGTCAAGGTACAACTTAGCAGAGGCTAGGCGGATGTACGCACAGCCACATCACTTGGACACTTTACGAGCACATGGCATCAGCTAGGCGATCATGTAACTTGTTGGCAACCGATAGAAACACAAAAATGTATGGATTTGACAGTTGCAGTACGCAGCTTATGTACAGAGTTACTAAAGAAATTTTCAAATTTGGATTGAAATTGCTTTTGTTGCATTGCTATCAAAGACATTACATGATCACCCCGTAGGGATCCACAAGTTCCTGCCGTACCCTTTTGTTTGTAGCTGATTTTCTTAGTAGGTAAGTAATTCTGACGGTCCTAAGCTCGATAAAGTATGAAGGGAAAATTGGGAGTCTTTATTAGCAAAGATAAGAGATAAGCCGCACTCGCGTTGTTTTTTGCCTGTGTGAGAGCGGGACGGGTAGCGCAGGTGTTTTTGTTTTATTACCTACCTACGGAACATTTACAAAGTGCTCAGCCGGTGCCCGTGCTGTGTGTAGCGTTAAATAGACATTTCGGCTGTTATCCAGTTATGTAAAGAGGCATTAATATTTTAATTTTTTTTTTAATTGCACCTTTTACAATTATTCTATAGCATGGGCTGAGTACGATGTCAGCGTTTCTTTCCGAATTATTAATTTTCCATATTCTAGTATTATCCATATTATTATTTTTCCAAAATCTGCTTTTTTCATATTCTGAATTTTCCGTATAACTAAATTTCCACATTCTTAATTTTACAAATACGTAAAATTCCATATTCTGAATTTTCCATATGAAAGTACAATCGTGATAAAAATGTAATCAATATTTTTTTACTGCGGCTGGTAGGTACTACCTCAAAAGTGCCCGTGGTTTAACCAGGTGAACTGAGCAGGTGGACCACGGGCAATGCTTATAGTAGCTAGGTTCAACTAGGTTACTTCTTGAAAGTATAACAGCGTAACCGTGTCACTACACTTCAATTAACTTTTTATTTTTTTGCGTTGTTATAGCTTCAAATAAGTTTATTATCGAGTTTAATTTTCATAGATGTAATTTGCAACACGTCTGCTCTGTACGAAGCCCAAAGCCGGTCTCTGTAGTTATTTTGTAATAAATTTCAACAATTTAGGTATTATAAAATAACTACAATGAATATAACAAAAGAAAATAGTTTGTTAGATTGGTGTGACGGTGAGTCTGCGCATTATCTTAGGCTCCGAAGCGAAATAAAATTGAGGTCGAGAAATCGCTGTTTCGGTCATACTAATTTTTCATACCAATAGGACCACGAGGATATACATGTCCTCGTGGTCATACTGAGACTTTATATTTTACGAAAGAGATTTTCCATCCTCCTATAGATATAAATACTTTTTCATCACAGTTGCTCGTAAAGTGGCTCTTATCCCACCGCTTCGGATCATAATCCAAGAAATTTCCAACGCATGCTTTTTACTTTACACTGCCGCACGTTGTATCTCACTGCAAGTTATATCGTCGTTTCGTTTCGTTCCAGTTCAAGATTTAGTTTGCGTTCCAGTTCACGTTCACGTTCTAGTTCACGTTCCAGTTCCAATTCACGTTTCAGTTCCAGTTCACGTTCCAGTTCCCGTTCTAGTTCCAGTTACAGTTCCAGTTCCCGTACTAGTTCCAGTTCCAGTTTTCGTTTCGTTTCGTTTTGGTCGATGTCGATTTTGTTCGCGCCGCCATCAACACGGCCGGTTTTTCTCTGACGCCGCGTGAAAATACAAAACAAACCTCTGCGAGGTTTACTGATGCTAGCACGTAAGCCCATGTAAAATTTGATACGAATAAATTAAAATAAAAACAAACATATATATATAGGAAGCCTGCACGACGAAGCTGTTTTTTCCTCGCAACTGTGATGAAAAACGTCGTATGACATGCGTGTGTAATGATCAACTTTGCACACTTATATCATAATGTACTATTCTGCATATTGACTTATGGACTAGAGGTTTATTAAAATAAATAGTAAGTCAAAATATGTAGGTACCTAATAGGTAGGTTAGGTACCTATAATAAATTATTACAGGAATATAATGTTATGTTCCATTAATTTTTCTTTGTGTATGAAACTGTACTTGTTAGGAAAATTAAGAATTTGTCCAATTTCTAATTAGAAAAATAAAGAATACGGAAAATTCAGAATTCGTAAATTTAAGAATTCGGACTATTAAGATTGCGTATTATTAAGAAATCGGAAAATATAGAATGTGAAAAATCCTGAATATGGAATTTATCGCTGACACCCTGAGTACATACATTTAAGGAAAAGAACCAATTAAATTCCACCGTGTATCTAAGAAAAGATCAATATAAAAGTAACTATTATAAAGAAAAATATATATAAATAGCGACCATTATAGATTTGATCATTATTAAAAATGAGGTATGTGAAATGAAATTATTAGTTCTGACGGTATACCTACTTATATACATTTTGTTTGTAAATACATACATAGAATACAATATAACACCCAGACACAGAACAAACATCGATGTATGTTCATCACACAAATGTTTGAGTGGGAATTGAACCCACAACCTACAGATCAGGAGGCAACTGAGCTATCAGGCCAGCCATAATTAGTAGCAGTGGTAGTAGAAGCGCTCATAGCGAAGCTCGACTATATGCGTATTACAGGAGTGTGGAGTCTACTAACCTGCAAGTGACCCGAACATTCCGCGAAGTATCGTCCCAACAACGCACGCACATTACCTCCAGCGCTAACCACTTCACAAGGATACTTGTCGATGGACTCAACGGCTTGCATACTGCTTTAGGTGAGATTACACATTACTACCCCCCGGTTTCTCGTACGTTTGTTAAAGTTAAACTCATGTTAACTTTAAAATACTGAACGCTCATTGGTTGAAGACAGCCGATGATCGACAGGCAAGCAATAAGCGTTCCGCATTTTAAAGTTAACATGAGTTTAACTTTAACGAACACTAGCTGACCCGCGCCGGCTTCGCAAGAGTTAATTAATTAGTTTTATGCCTTATCTGAGTCTAAAGGACTCTTCCTATGAAACGGCGAATGCACCTTCATCCATTCATCCTTTTCCCTTATCTTTTCCTCCTCCCCATATCCTTTCCACACACAGGATAGGAGTAGCTTAAGACTGACGGTTGAATGTCTGTAATTTCTGAAGCACAAAACCGATGACCTTGAAATATTTACGGGACAATATTTAAAGTACTCTCTTTCTAACAAAAAAAAGAATAAATGAAATCGGACCACGCAATGAAGAATTAAAAATAAGTACACATTTTAACTTTCATTTCCTCTCCCGCGGGAACCGTGCTGAATTTCGGGATAAAAAGTATCCTGTAGCCTACCTTGAAGTATTAAGTCAAATCATGCCAAGTTTCATTTGAATCCATTGAGTAGCTTCGGCGTGATGCTCAGCCAAGATACAGACAGACAAAAATGAAAAAAAAATCTGGCTTCAGCATCGATAAAAAAAAATTTGCAAAACATCTTCAATGTACAGTATTGGACCTGTTACAGTTTTATTATAACTATAGATACGAGACACCGGGGGCTGTGTATATAACATCCTCAACCACTGACTAGTTGGTATGACTTTTCTTGTAAAGATGTACTCAGGTAGGCTTTGCCAGCTATTCTGCATAGAGTTTCCGCAATCTTTGCACTAAAAAAAACTACTTATTATTCTTATACTGAGTGGGGGCGATAAAGGCTTGCACTGACGCCCCGCTTGGGGTGTTTTTTGCATTTCCCCCTATCAGCTCAGTTACCCTAGCCAACCTAACTCCTTGAAATATTGGAGCACATCCTTGGGTCGCTGACATAACTGTTCCAGTGATGGTGATGATGGTGGTCATGATGATGGTAAAGCAATCGATACAGATGAGCCCAAGCATGCTGACAATGATGATGAGCGATTCTGGGGATTAACGAGTTTTGACATAACTACTTATTATTAATTAATAGTGAATCTGTATTTGCAATTTGCATAGCTTCAACTGAAAAACTATTTTTTATGTTGCCAACCCCCCCATGGCTCCGCCATTATGAAAGAAATAAAAAAATTTGAGCGACAAAATTATCCATAAGTAATTATCGAATCTGCTCACAAAATATCACGGCACGGGAGAACAGCCGGATATCCGCCGGACATCCGAAATATTTTTTCAAAGCTTCGCCCTCGCTCGGTCAATAAAAGTGCGCGAAAACTTGCAAAGTCAAAATGAGCAGTCGGTAGATATGTCAGCTTCCAAATGAATAAATATTATTTCTATTCCTTGTCTCATTTTTCAAATAAAATCTTTCGGACCCCTTTAACTACATTTTACTATTCGTAATCATTTACTTTTGCAGAAAATTTCTCCTCGACAAACACTTTATCCATACAAGAAAACAAAAGTAAACTAGAAGGGGTTGTGAACATAATGGTGGAAACAATGGAGCAGGTAAATATAGCACATAAATTAATTTAAAAAATTCAACACAAAATACAAAATGTATTGGAATCCAAAAATATCGGTTTTACTATTCTTTCTTTGAGTCATAGTCAAAAAAAATAATATCACCATTGCCAGTTACAACTGAACTAACTGATATGGAATTTTCTTCTATTTTTCCCTAACCTGCTGGGTTAGCACGGACGGTAGACAAAATTGTCTTTCCCCGTTTTATGTCACTTTCTTCATACTTGCTTACTTGTCAAGTGGAGTAAAACAGGGGAAAGACAATTTTGTCCACCGTCCGTGCTAACCGTTGACTATAAATCCAGTTGACCAATGATACAACTTCCCCTCATACGAAAATTAGTGGTGTATTTCAACCACTAATTTCTAATAAATACTATGACTTTCTAATTAATCACGGGAACCCGTTGATGGCTTTTGTTCCATCCTGCTCTGTTCTTTGTAATTTCGTATGACTTTGTCTTGTTTTGTTACCTCGTCCCCTGCCCGCGCAGGTGAGTCGTGTTTGTACGAGACGTTATGTTCACGAGCTGTCAACGGGCTTTATAATCTTTGATGCTAACCCTGCTGGTATGTGGTATTATCCTCTCTCTCACCCAGAGCCCGCTTGACTTTGAGTTTCGGGACAGCCTGTATATCAAGGTTCTTTTTTTCAACTTGAGTGTATATTTTGTTAATCCAGATAAAAGCCGTAGCAGATCAAAGCCAATCAGGACTAATAGAATCAACCTCGGCCCACCGTTCCCAAGTGCAGTCTGCAATGGAGAGCTACCAGCGCGCAGTGCAGTCCGTGCTGACGTCACTACTGCACAGATTTGACAACTGTGTGCAGTCCGCGCAGAACCAGAAAGTTGCTGCCAGTGTTGCCAGCGTTGTCGATAAATGGGTAAGATCATAGACCTATGTACAAGACCAACTATGACAGTTTGAAGGCAGGATGAGAAATCATAATTCAAGAAATTGTTGTTAAGATAATGAAAAAAGACCCGACGGAATGACTCTGGTTCCCTGGAAGATGGGGCGGTCTTTAGTGTGGGACGCTACTTGCGTCGATAATATGGCGCCGTCACACCTTCCCGAGACACACGTTAGGGCCGGCGCCGCGGCTAATTCCGCTGAGCAGCTAAAATGGCGCAAATATAGTAATCTTGGTAGTTGGTTACATCTTTGAGCCGTTTGGTGTTGAGACCCTGGCTCCGTGGGGACCGGGAGCTCATCGCGACCACCAAAGTCTATCAGAGCGCCTGGTCGATGTGACGCGTGACCAAAATGCTGGCACTTATTTGGCCCAACGAATCAGCATTGCAATTCAACGAGGCAATGCTGCCAGCATGTTGGGTACGCTACCTACCGGTAGTGGGCTGGAACACTTGGACTGTATATAGGCCATCGCGGCTATTATACAGTCCATAAGTGTTCTTTGTAGTAGGTAGTGTAGCTAGTTTAGTTTAGTTTTTATTATTGTAGTAGTTAGCTTGAGTAATAAAAAGACATAAAAAAGAAGATGTTCAATATTTGCGACCAGTTAACTGTAGTATGTATTTACTAAATGTTGAACCTACAACTGGCCTAAAGGCCCTCCTAATTCTTTACAATAAAATAGCAGTTATTTCATTTACTGAGACAAACTCTGGACTCTTTCAAACTTTGGAGTTAAATTGTAATAATAAAAAACTGAAACACTGAAATATTGCGATATATCGGAAGGAGCATTCCCAATCTACATACACATACAAATAAACAGGTTTTCAAAATATGTTTTGATTTTCTCATGATACGTGTTAGTATGCTTTGTAACGTCCCATTCACTCGCGGAATAAAATGTAAAACCTGCAAAAATAGTATTTTGCACTTTGATAACGCCAGACGATAACTCCAAAATGTATAGAAATTACATTATCTGTGGTCGCAACCGAAAATTACCAAATGAAGCCCATTCATCGATTACGATTGGTTTTAAAATTCCATGATCACTCGCATATTGTTTACTAACGGGATATTTATCATGTAATTTATTTGTTGTCCCGTTAATAAACAATATGTGAGTAATGATTACGATCGAGTTACACAATACGGGGGCTGCTTGAATGATTTACTCACTGTATATCTGTTTAATATTGTTTAAGGTAAAATTAGTTGTATGTAAAGTTAGTTCCAGCAAAGTAAACTAGATGTCAGTGTTCGACCTTAAAACACGGTATCGTTTGTCGCACGATATGTCACATAAATATTTCGCCGCCAAAATTTAAATAGAAATCTACCAACCCTTAAAGGTGTTTCTTTTACTACAACCCCAACGCGGTTCCAAGGCTATTTAGGCTAGGACTTTTTCCATGGTCCTAACCGAGCCGAATGACGCGACGACTTAAGTCGCCTGCAAGCACTTGAAAACAGTGGTGGTTCGCCGCTGAAGGTGCTCATCGTACCCGAACCTGAAGGGGGTTCGGTACGATTGGTTGGAGGACGAGGAGCAGTTCCACCAGCCGAGGGAGCAGAAGCGATCGAGTGGAGCAAATTGTGACGCCAGGAGCAGAACTGACGTCATCAATACAACGCTGTGACGGGGCGTTGTCACCGTGACGTCACAGTTGTGACGGCCATACATTGGAAGGTTTGACAGTGAGATAATCGTGAGTACAATTTGTGATATTTAATAATAGCGCCATCTATCGGGAAGTTTAGTTTCATCAACTTAGAAAAATTCAAGCAAATTTGGGACTTTAACTTATTTATAGAATACTGGACTTGTAAAATTTCATGTGCATGCTTAATATTAAGGACTTAGAATAGTTAGGCTAAAAGTGAACCGACGGGGAATCCACGCCCGTTTTCGGTCCCACATATTAAGTGTTCAAACACTTGTAAAATTTTTCGGAATTTTCGATAGTTGTAAACTTTTAACAAACTGTTTGGACACTTGGTACAGTCTCTGTTTTTGTCTTTGAATAGGTATTATTGCTGTTTGTACTTTGTAATAAGTTTGTTTTGGTTTGAGTAGGTAAACTTAGTTGTGTTCTTCTAAGTTAAAAAATGGCATCTTTAGCGATAATTAAAAGCCAAACCAGTTACATAGCTAGGATTGAAAAAGCGTATGATAACTACAAGAAGACTCCTAAAGTCCGTCTTGCTAAAGAATCTTATTTGTCTACTAGATTAGAGGCCTTAGAAGAACAGTGGAAGATAATTGTTAACAACCACAATAAATTATTACTTGATGAGTCCGATGTCATTAGTCAACATAAGTATTTCACTGAAGGAATGTTTGATGACATCGAAGAAGAGTACATAGATTACAAATCTGATCTCAAAGAGGCGTTATCTCTGTGTAAGTCGTTAGCAGGCTCTTCAAGCTCAAACAGTACATATGCACAAACTTCAAAAAATGAGTCAAATGTAAAACTTCCGAAGATTTCGATACCGACTTTTTCTGGGTTGTACTCGGAATGGCAAACATTTAGAGACCTTTATGTGTCATTAATACACAATAACGCATCTATTGATAATGTTCAAAAGATGCATTATTTGAAGGGGCATCTTACAGGTGAAGCGGAACAGCTTTTAAGGCACGTTCCAATCACGGCAGACACTTACCAGGAGTCATGGGCATTACTCAATGGTAGATACAATAACAAAAGATACCTGGCTAACTGTCTGCTGAAACGCTTCATGAATATACCAAGCGTTAGAATGGAATCATGCAACGTCATCAAAGATTTATTAGACACAACTAATGACACATTAAACGGTTTGAGGAATTTGGGAATCGACGTAAAAACGTGGGATATAATTATAATTTATATTATCTGCACCAAACTGGATCCTGAAACGCGCAAGCAATGGGAGGTCAAAATAAGTGTCTCAGATCAGCTACCTACCCTACAGCAAATGCGAGAATTTCTAGAATCCAGATTTCGGTCACTTGAGTTTTTAGATACCAAACCCAAATCGAACCCAGGCTCCTCAGGCCAAAAGCCGAAGGTTATGCATGCCATTGCTAGTGAAGTTGCGTCCAACCCATGTCCTTATTGTAAAAAGACTGATCACAAAATTTCTAATTGCAAAGAATTTGTTAAACTAGATTATAAGACTCGACATAGTTTTGTTCAAAGTAACGGTCTTTGCTTCAACTGCCTAGGTAAAAACCACTCGGTCAAATCATGTAGTTGTACAACAAAATGTCGCGTTTGCAAACATAAACACCACTCTCTACTGCATCCTAAGCCTGAATCGTCTATAACAGAGCCGTGTACTTCCGGTTTACCGAAATCGGAAGCGTTCGTAGAAACATCATCGACAACTGCACCACCTTCGAATGTCGCCGCGCATTTTTCAAAGGAAACAACACCTAATGAGGTGCTGTTAGCCACAGCAGTTGTAAAATCTCGAGCCAGGAACGGCAATGAGCATTCGCTCAGAGCCCTCCTGGACCAAGGGTCACAGGCATCCTTCATTACAGAAGGAGCTGTACAGTTACTTGGCCTTAGGAAGATACCCACCAGAAGTGTAATTTCTGGGGTAGGAAGCGACCACGGTACTTTGGCATCAAAGTACGTCGTCGCCATCAATCTTCAATCTCGTCACGATCCTGAGTTTGTAGTAGAAGTACGTGCGCACGTCTTAAGTGCCATTACTAGTCTAATTCCATCGAAAAGGATCGTGAGCATAGATTGGCCTGAGCTAGTTGAGATCACTTTGGCTGATCCTCAATTTAACACGCCGAACAAAATTGACGTTTTGCTTGGCGCCGACGTGTATGGTCAAATCATAAGAGACGGCTTGATCAAGGGTCCCGATGGCATGTTGATTGCTCAACGCACAGCCTTGGGATGGATCTTATCTGGTCCCACACATCAACCTGATGATGATCAAGTCCTCACAACAAATTGCCATCATAACGTGATCATGAGCATGCATGCTCACGTAGACGATAACGAATTGTTGAAACAATTTTGGCAACTTGAATCTGACTCTTTCGAACCCAAAATGCTTACCGAAGAAGAGCAGTCATGTGAAGAGTTTTACAGTAGAACAACACGGAGAGATTCTTCAGGACGGTACATTGTGAACCTTCCGTTCCGAGAAGACGACCCGCAATGTAAGTATGGGAATTCAAGAGATATTGCGCTCAAGAGATTTCATCTTCTTGAACATCGTTTCAAGAAGAACCCTGAAATCAAGGCAAGTTACTCCAAGGTCATGCAAGAATACTTGGACCTTGGTCATATGGAACGTTTAACTGGCGATGACGACAAGCGATCTGAGAGTGTTTATCTCCCTCATCACGCCGTTATACGTGAAGACAAAACCACGACCAAGGTCCGAGTAGTGTTCGATGCATCGTGTCGTGGAAACAATGGAGTATCTCTTAATGACACATTGATGGTCGGTCCCACACTTCAGCAAGACTTACGCCACATCATCATGAGATGGCGTGTGCATTCCATTTGTCTGAGTGCAGATATAGTGAAGATGTACCGTCAAGTCGTTGTCAGCAAGCAGGATGCAGATTTCCAGCGGCTTGTGTGGAGAGACGATCCGGAATCTGAAACAAAAGAATTTAGATTAGTAAGAGTCACTTTCGGCACGGCGTCTGCTCCTTACCTGGCTGTAAAAACGCTGCAGCAGGTGGCAGCCGACGAAGGCGAAGATTTCCCTGAAACAGCAAAAAAGATTAAAACAGATTTTTATGTTGATGACCTAATGACAGGATGTGAAACAGTGACTGAAGGAGTTAGAATTTACCAAGAGATGACAGCGATGTTGGGTAGGGGAGGATTTGAACTACAAAAATGGATAACTAATGACAAGGATCTAGCTAGACGGATAACGGATAAAAAAGACAATCAGGATGAGAAGATAGACATCAAAATGGACGAGGTAGTGAAGGTGTTGGGACTCTCCTGGGATAAAGAATCGGATTCATTTCATTACTCAGTTCAATTTCCAGCCCTACAGGATCCTATCACCAAAAGGAAGGTGATATCAGATATCTCACGTCTCTTTGACCCATTAGGTTGGGTCGCGCCCTGTGTCATAGTGGCCAAGATCATGATACAGAAATTGTGGCTAGCAGGATTGGACTGGGATGAGGAGTTGTCTGATGACTTGCTTAAAGAATGGCTTACTTACCGGACAGAGCTGGAACATCTTCGTGACGTATCTATTCCGAGATGTATAGGAGCTAAGAGAGATGACATTTGTAGAGAGCTTCATGGTTTTTCCGACGCTTCAATTTCCAGTTATGCAGCAGTTGTATATCTCAGAACAGTTAGTGTAACGGGTAACATTTGCATCAATCTGGTCGCAGCAAAAACCAAAGTGGCTCCTACAATGCAAGTATCAATACCTCGGCTGGAACTGATGGGAGCCGTCCTTTTAGCAAAGCTGATACAGGAAGTCGCTAATGTATTAGACATTAAAATCAAAGATGTGCATGGATGGACTGACTCCACTGTCGTGTTGGCATGGCTCAGCAGTCATCCAAGTCGTTGGTCGACTTTTATAGGCAACCGGACTTCTGAGATTTTGTCCAGACTAGACAACACTCAGTGGGCACATGTCCAATCCAATCAGAATCCTGCAGATATTGCATCTAGAGGGTGTACCCCAATGGAACTTGCTCAATGTAGCATGTGGCTGCAGGGTCCTTTATGGTTGAAAGACTCATCGATAGAGTATACCAGGCCAAAGTCAATCTCCACTGATCTGGAACAGAGAAAGGTCAAGGCACATCTGACAGTTGACACACCAAATGATGAACCATTCTGGACGAGATTTTCATCGTTACAAAGACTAGTTCGTGTCGTAGCGTATTGTCGTCGATGGCTGAAAATAAAGGAAGTTAAGATGAAGCAGCTTAACTTTGAACCGTATCTCACGAGTTCAGAACTTAACGAAGCACTTGATGTTTGCATAAGACAATGTCAAACTGTAGAAATGAGTGACAAAAGCAGCTTGAAACCACTGAATCCGTATTCAGATGACAAGGGAATCTTGAGAGTCCAAGGAAGAATTCAGAATGCAGCTCTTCCCGAAGATACCAAGCACCCTATCATTCTTCCTCACAAGAGTCATTTCACAAACCTAGTGGTCGATGATGCCCACAAGAAAACATTGCATGGTGGTCCCTCGTTGATGTTGAATTACTTGCGTACGAAGTACTGGATAGTCTCTGCCAAGGTTTTAGTAAAACATCACGTACGTAAGTGTGTCACTTGCGTTCGACATTCAGCATCAACCAAGAACCAATTTATGGGTCAATTACCAATGGCCAGAGTCACTCCAGCACGCCCATTTGTACACAGCGGTGTTGATTTTGCTGGACCAATTAATATGCGAATGTCCAAGGGTCGTGGTAATCGGTGTTACAAGGGATACATCAGTCTGTTCGTGTGTATGGCCACCAAAGCCATACACTTGGAAGCGGTAAGCGACCTTACGGCTGAGGGTTTTATTGCATGTTTTAAACGCTTTGTGGCTCGAAGAGGGTACGTTAGCGATATTTGGAGCGATAATGGCACCAATTTCGTGGGAGCCTCTAAGGAACTTCAAGGGATTGTGGACCCAGGAACATCATCTGTATCAACAGACATCCGTGAGTGGTTAAGCAACAACAGTGTTACTTGGCACTTCATCCCCCCTCACGCACCCAATCATGGCGGTTTGTGGGAAGCCGGAGTGAAGTCCACCAAGTACCACCTCAAACGTGTGGTCGATGGCTCAAGCCTGACGTTCGAAGAAATGACAACGGTCTTGTCACAAATTGAGGCATGCCTCAATTCCAGGCCACTATCGACATTGCCAGGCAACCACACGGATCCATCTCCACTCACTCCAGGACACTTTTTGGTGGGTGAACCATTGATTGTGGTTCCCGAGCACAACTACGAACAGACAAACATCACCTCATTGAGGCGTTGGCAACTGACACAAAGGATGGTGCAGAATTTCTGGCGAAGGTGGTCAGATGAGTATTTGGTGCATTGCTTGCAACGATACAAGTGGTCAAAGGTCACTCCCGAACCAACCATCGGAGATATTGTACTCGTAAAGGAAGACAACCTTCCTCCAGCTCGTTGGTTGTTAGGTAAGGTTGTAGCAAAGCACCCAGGTTTGGACAAAATTACAAGAGTTGTCACTTTGAAATGTAACGGCTCTCACATCAAGAGACCAACCTCTAAACTCTGTATTTTGCCGGTTACAAATTGAGTGTGTAATGTGAATTATGGCTTTGTTTTAAGACTTCTTTCTTTTCGATAGTGTATTGTATATGGATAAAAAATCTTTAGCATTATAGGTAGTAAGTTTTTGTCAAGACAATTTATAGTTATGAATGACGTTACCTAATCTCAAGTACATTATAGACATAAGTGTCACCCCCTTGACCTCACGGTGGGCGGTGTCAAGATGAAGAACGTTCAGTGACGTTCTTGGTAGGCGGTATGTTTAATATTGTTTAAGGTAAAATTAGTTGTATGTAAAGTTAGTTCCAGCAAAGTAAACTAGATGTCAGTGTTCGACCTTAAAACACGGTATCGTTTGTCGCACGATATGTCACATAAATATTTCGCCGCCAAAATTTAAATAGAAATCTACCAACCCTTAAAGGTGTTTCTTTTACTACAACCCCAACGCGGTTCCAAGGCTATTTAGGCTAGGACTTTTTCCAATATCCCTTCCTTACAGCTCACAAGCGCCCTTGCGCGCGTGACGTCATTCAAGCGTACACACGCCGCGTTCTCCGAGCGTGCCGCCGCCAGTGATGGTAAGCGCACGGAGGCTGCGCGGGCGCACCGAGAGTTGATGCGGGCGCACAGCGCGAGGCGAACTGGGATGATCAACGCTGCTATTGCTGTGAGTAGTATTTCTAAATGTTTTTTGAGATACAGATAACTTTGTTTTCGGGTAATTCCTTTTTGGGCCGGTGAATGCAAGAGGCGATTATTTATTTATTTAATTTGGGGATTTAGGCCAGCCCTACACTAGGTGGACCCACGATCGGGTGAAAACTGCGGGGAGCCGCTGGATGCAGGAGGCGAGCAGCCGCTCAAGGTGGTGTTCTATGGGAGAGGCCTATGTTCAGCAGTGGACTTTTTTTTATGTTATCGAATGACGTGACGAGCTAATCGTTCGCCTGGTGTTAAGCGTCACGGCCACCCATAACAGATTGCAGTGTCACTCGAAACTCTAAATTAAAGTTTCGCGTGACACTGCGCACTGCGCACGTCATCCTAAGACATCACACAGTCTAAAAAAGTTTTCTAGACTGTGAGATCAGTTCGTAAAGTCTCATTTGCCCAGTAATTTCACTAGCTTTTTTTTCGTCTCCAGGTTGGTTATGATGATGATTTTTTATCGCGAAAGCTACAGCAGGAGGTGTTCAGAGAATATTAGAATCTTCAGAACGCGAGTATTAAGTAGCGGTTTGTCCACATAGATTTCGATAGACCGCTGGGTTATTTTGAAATGTAATATAGAACTTGTTCTGAATCGTGATTCTCGTAGTTCCTGCGTCCTCGGATACAGGGAATCCTTGTGATGCTCTGGAATCTATGTTTGCGAACGTTGGGCGTTATTTATTCATCATCATCATCATCACCCTGAAGATGTCCACTGCTGAACACGGACCTCCCCCATAGAACACCACCTCGAGCGGCTGCTCGCCTCCTGCATCCATCGGCTCCCCGCAATTTTCACCCGATCGTGGGTCCACCTAGTGTGGGGCCGGCCTACGCTGCTTCTTCCGGTTCGCGATCTCCTTTCGAGAACCTTTCCTCTCCATCGGTTGTCGTTATTTACGCTTATTATACAATTATCCAGGAGTTACAAGAAGAGCAAGCCCAGATCCAGGCCCACCTGAGCCAGCAGCTGTCCGAGATGGAGACAGAGAGACGAGACACGGAGCTGCGGCTGCAGCGGTGGGCGCAGCAGGAGACGGAACACTTCCAGCGGCGGCTCCAGGAACATCTGCGGGCCGAGAGGGAAGCCATGGAGACCAGGTACCGCCCGGCTGGAGCCTTCCACCCAGCTCTCCCCGGGGGTGGCGTAAGAGCCGGCTAAGGGAATATCCAGGGAATGGGCAGCAGTATTCTCTGAGGTACATTACAATCTTCTGCGACCTTCAATCGGCTTGCCGAGCGTGGTGATTATGGCAAATAGCCCTATGATAACCGTCCAAAGTGACGTTTTGTGGGGGAGGCCCATGTTTAGCAGTGGAAGTCGTCCGGCTGCTGATGTATGTGTGTAAAGTAATCTAAAAACTCACCCCTTAAATAAAAAACCACACTGCTATATATAACTTTGCCTAGGTGGTAGGACTTTTCTGCAAAGTTCGTCTAGGTAGGTACCACCGCTTTGCCAGTTATTCTGCTGCCAAGCAGTAGTGTGCAAACACTACTGTGTTCCGGTTTGAAGGGCATTGTAGCTAGTGAAATTACTGAGTAAATGAGACTTATGACCTGATTTCACAGTCTAGTAATCTGATTACTAGACTGTGTGAAGTCTCAGGATGACGTGCGCAGTGCAGTGTCACGCGAAACTTCATTATTTTAAAGCTCCGAGTGATACTGCAACTGTCATGGGCGGCCGTGTCGCTTAACATCAGGTGAACGACTAGCTCGCCACGTCATTCAATCACATTAAAAAAAAACTTTTTTTTTAAATGTCTCATCTTCCAGGTTATCAAAGAAAGCCCAAGATATAGAGACAGAGCTGAGCGAGCTGTCGTCCCGTGTGTCTTGCCAGCTTGGCTGCTACCACTCGCTGCTGGAAGTTGAAGCCGAGGAGTTGGAGACGGAGGAACACCAGCTCAAGGATGCCGAGGCTGCTGGAGAAGAGAGCAGTGACGCTCACGCCAGATACGGGAAGGAGTTTGACGAGGGTGAGTAAAAATAATATTTTTACAGATTTATTTGTAAAGGAAATATTTGCACCACGAACGGGATAGATTACGCTATGCAGGCGATACTGCTTTAATAATCATAAATAAAGTTTTTTTTATGTACTGGATAGACATTAATTTTTTTTTAACTTAGTGCCCTCAGTGGTACCCTCCAGGAGGGTTCACCTTTCCGCATTCGCGGGCCCGAGGACCCACATGGAGGGTCCATATTAAAAATATGGTTTTCATCGTAAATACTGGTATTTCAACATATTTTAATACAATATTATAAATTTATATTAAAGACCTTTTTTTATACTTACAATACTTATTTTAATTTTATACTTATTTAAATTTTTGTGTTTTTGTTGTTGTTGTTACAAGTTCAATTTTTTAGCTTTAATTTTTACAAAATATGTACAGTTGTATTTTGTTGTTGTTGTTGTTGTAGTACAAATTATGTATTGCTATAAATTGACTTTCATAAGTGTACATTGTGCCTATATGACAATAAATTGAATTTTTTTTTTTTTTTTTTTTTTTATATTGAAAGTTTACAAAACTGGGAATAAGCTACATATGGTACTTAAAAAAAAACTAGCCTTAACTACTAAAATCATGCGGTGAACATATTCCCTTCTAGATGTAAACCTAACTTGCGTTTATAGCTAACAAAATGACGCTATCTCTAGCTACTAGAGTGCTAAACACGACTAATAAAATTAATTTCTAACATACAAACAATATATATATATAACTTAAGTAATGACAAGTATAAAGTATAAATTGTGACAAATGCAATTAAATTAATAACCGAGATGGAGAACTTGTGGTAATACCAATTATTACAAGTTACATGATAGTATCTCAGTAATACGTCGTCTAACTGATGTTAGCGAACTATCATCAAAAATATCAAAATCATACTTTACTCTATCATAAGAGTCACACATTCGGTAAAGTGAAGAGTGCTTTAACATATTAGTTTTGCAAATGGGAAGAGCAAATACGTGCTTATTAGACAAGAGGCGATTACCTGGACGAGGTACTCGGAATGATATTTTATGCAACATATCAGGACAATCAACTAAACCAATAATTATTTTATATAACATGACAATGTCAAAAGCAGTCCGACGAATTTCCAAAGGCATAATTTTATAGTGTCTCAATCGAGACTTATAAGACCGCAATGATTTGCACATATTATCCATATAAGTTATATGGTACAAAAATTTCTTCTGGACCCTCTCCAATCTATCTGAATGTACCCGGTAAACGGGATTCCAAACAACACTACCATACTCCAAAATACTGCGAACTAAGCTAAAAAAGAGCTGAATGGATAAGTTTGAGTTACGGAATACTTTAGACTGTCTGGTAACAAATCCCCCAATTCTCAAAGATTTCTTAACAATACAATCCACATGATCACGGAAATGTAGCTTATTATCGATAACCACTCCTAAATCACGGATCGATGAAATTTCCAACAATGGTACGCTATCAATAACATAACTACCTGCAAATGGAGCGCGCTTACGGGAAAACTTAATGAAGAAACATTTTGATGCATTTAGTTTCATATGATTATGACTGCACCATTGACTCACAGCGTTAATATCAGCTTGAAGTTCCTCCACATCATTATCACCACAAATGGTTCTATACAATTTCAAGTCATCAGCGAATAGCTTTACTTTCGACTTTACTAAACTAGGTAAGTCGTTAATGTAGGTGAGGAATAATAGAGGACCAAGGTGAGATCCTTGGGGAACACCAGAAGGAACCGCTGCCGCCATAGATCTGAAACCTTTAGCAACTACTAGTTGGGACCGATTCAGTAAATAAGACCTCAGCCACCTTAGAAGAGATCCATGAATACCAAGACCTTGAAGCCGGTTACGAATGTCCCGTGTGGTCCCGGTTACGAATAGGACCACCCCATCTCTTCCCGTGGGTGCCGTAGAAGGCGGCTAAGGGAATATCCAGGGAATGGGTCGCAGCGTTCCCCTCGGTCTTGGTGGCAATCAATCTTCACCTACTGCGATCACCAAGCCGCCTGCCAAGCGTGGTGATTATGGCAAACCCCCCCCCCCCTAATGACAAGCACAAATAAAAACGGCCCCCAGTCCCCGGCAGCTCTGCTATCCCGTGGCTACGGTAGCGGCCACGGTAACGGCAGGGCAAGGGGTGCGAAGAATCCCCGGCAGACGCCCGGCTACCAACCCCAACGACGACCCCTGGCCCTGGCAACACATAACGTGCGCACACTGAAGGCTGACGAAAGGATGGTCGAGCTAGAGGCGGAGATGGGTAAGTTGCGCTGGGATGTAATGGGATTGTCAGAAGTCCGAAGACAGGGACAGGACACGATAATCCTAAATTCCGGTAACTTATTCTTCTACCGGGAGGGAGACCAACTCTCCCAAGGGGGTGTCGGGTTTCTCGTCCGCAAGTCTCTCGTCAACAACGTGGTCAAAGTCGACAGTGTGTCGGCCAGGGTAGCGTACCTGGTACTCCGAATAACCAAACGGTATTCGTTGAAGGTTATACAGGTATACGCGCCGACATCGGCACACTCAGACGATGAAGTAGAAGCTATGTATGAGGACATATCCGAAGCCATGCATACTGCCGAAACATACTTCACCGTTGTGATGGGAGACTTCAATGCGAAGTTGGGCACAAGGAATAGCGATGAGCTGAGAGTGGGGCCATTTGGATACGGGCAGCGGAACCCTCGAGGACAGAGGCTGGCTGACTTCATGGAGAAGGAGGGACTCTTTATGATGAACTCCTTCTACGAGAAGCGGCCATCCAGGAAGTGGACGTGGATAAGTCCCGACGGTTCCACTAAAAATGAGATAGACTTCATCATGACGACCAAGAAGCACATATTCGATGATGTCTCTGTGATCAGCAAGGTGAAAACCGGTAGCGATCACCGTATTGTTAGAGGCACATTGAATATCAATGTTAAGCTCGAAAGGTCACGTCTGGTGAAGTCTACGCTCCGTCCAAATCCTGTCCAAATCCAAAACCCCGAAGGCTTTCAGCTGGAACTCCAAAATCGCTTCCAGTGCCTAGCCGACTGTAACACAGTGGACGAGCTAAACGACGGGTTGGTGGAAACTGTCCAAGCTGTTGGATCGAAATTCTTTAAGACCCAACGCCGAAAGAAGACTCAAAAGCTCTCAGAAAAAACTCTTGAGCTAATGGCCGACCGGAGCGAAATGAAGCTGCAGTCTTCAGTTGATATGTCAGCCTACGGTGAACTCAATAGACGAATCTGGAGTTCCTTGCGACACGACTTGCGTGCTCTTAGTACTTCACGTATTGAGGCCGCAATTGAGCGGAACCAAGGCTCTAAAGTGTTCGCAAAGGATTCGTCTATTGGGCAACACCAAATGACAAAACTGAAGACCGAAAATGGTAGCGTCATTTCATCCAAGCCTGAGATTCTGAGAGAGATCGAGAACTTCTATGGACAGTTATACACCTCGACACGTAAGCCCGCTACTAACACAGCTCAGGACATCAGAGCCAAGTTAGTCCGACACTATACCGAAGATATCCCGGACGTCAGCCTGTACGAGATTAGAATGGCCCTCAAACAGCTTAAAAACAACAAGGCACCAGGTGAAGATGGAATTACGACCGAACTTCTGAGAGCGGGTGGTAGACCGGTACTTTTAGTCCTCCAGAAGTTATTTAATTCTGTCATCCTTGAAGGTATAACGCCAGAGGCATGGCACAAGAGCGTGGTGGTGCTCTTCTTCAAAAAAGGCGATAACACCTTATTGAAGAACTATAGGCCCATCTCGCTCTTGAGTCATGTGTATAAGCTGTTTTCGAGAGTCATTACGAATCGTCTCGCACGCAGGTTTGATGAATTCCAGCCTCCCGAACAAGCCGGTTTCCGAAAAGGCTTTAGCACCATAGACCACATCCATACGCTGCGCCAGATTATACAGAAGACCGAAGAGTATAATCGGCCGTTATGCCTAGCGTTTGTGGACTATGAGAAAGCCTTCGATTCAATCGAGACTTGGGCGGTGCTGCAGTCCTTGCAGCGATGCCAAATTGACTATAGGTATATCGAAGTTTTGAAGTGTTTGTACAGTAAGGCCACTATGTCAGTCCGACTACAGGACCAGAGTACGGAACAAATTCCATTGCAAAGAGGCGTGAGACAGGGAGACGTTATTTCTCCGAAACTGTTCACAAACGCATTGGAGGATGTTTTCAAGCTCTTGGAGTGGAAAAGATCTGGCATCAACATAAATGGCGAGTACATCACTAACCTTCGTTTTGCCGATGATATAGTCATAATGGCGGAATCGCTCGAGGACCTTAGCACCATGCTCAACGACCTCAGTAGAGTCTCCCAGCAGGTTGGTCTTAAGATGAATATGGACAAGACAAAGATCATGTCTAATGCTCATGTTCCACCTATACCGGTAATTGTTGGGAACGATACTCTCGAAGTTGTCGACAAGTATGTCTACCTAGGACAGATTGTCCAATTAGGTAGGTCCAACTTCGACAAAGAGGTGGCGCGAAGAATCCAACTCGGCTGGGCAGCGTTCGGGAAGCTTCGTCCTATCTTTTCGTCCAAAATACCGCAGAGCCTGAAAACGAAAGTTTTCAATCAGTGTGTGTTGCCAGTGATGACTTATGGAACTGAGACATGGTCTCTTACTGTTGGCCTCATTAGTAAGCTCAAAGTCGCGCAGCGAGCTATGGAGCGAGCTATGCTCGGTGTTTCCCTGCGAGATAAGCTCCGGAACGAGGAGATCCGCAGGAGAACTAAAGTGACCGATATAGCTCTTAGAGTTAGTAAGTTGAAGTGGCAATGGGCAGGCCACATCGCTCGTAGAACTGACAACCGATGGGGAAGAAAGGTTCTCGAGTGGCGACCACGAACCGGAAGACGCAGCGTAGGCCGGCCCCCCACTCGGTGGACCGACGACCTGGTGAAAGCCGCGGGGAGCCGATGGATGCAGGAGGCGAGCAGCCGCTCAAGGTGGCGTGCTCTGGGGGAGGCCTATGTTCAGCAGTGGACGTCTTCAGGCTGTTGATGATGATGATGATGAAGCTTAGATAGTAGCATATCATGATTGACCAAATCAAAAGCTTTACTGAAGTCGGTGTAAATGGCGTGTGCTTCACCACCTTTATCAAGGACTTCCAGAATATCAGTTACATAACCTAAAAGATTAGTGGTAGTAGATCTCTTTGGTAAGAAACCGTGTTGATTAACATCAAGAAGCTGTGAGACATGCCAATGAACTTTTTTAACAACTAATGATTCGAGCAGCTTACCCAGCCCTGACAAAATAGACACAGGCCTATAATTTTCTACACAAGCGAGATCGCCTTTTTTGTGAATGGGCGTGATGAATGCCACCTTCCACCGAGTAGGAAAGATGCCAGTATTCAGTGATAATTGAAAAATTTTAGTCAAAGGAGTTGTTAGTGAAGCCGCACATTTAGACAGTACGATAGAAGGAAGTGTGTCTGGACCAGCCCCTTTAATTGGCAGTCCACTAAGTGCTTTGCGGACGTCACTCTCACAGATAGTTACCTGACTCAATGGTGAGAAACTATCATGATCACGACATTCATGACTTCGAGATGTATTTAGTGTGGCAGGACAAATTAAATTATATACCGAATTGAACTGCTCCAAAAACAAATTACAAATTTCCTGTCCACCCACTGCTATTTTTGTACCTAAATACATAGACTCAGGTAAGGAACTACTATTTGATTTCAAATTATTAACATACCGCCATATGAATTTTGGATTTTTCTTTAATATTATCGAACTATTATCTTTGAATTTAGTGAAACAATCTAATAAAAGCTTGTCGGATCTTTTCCTTGCATCATTAAAAGCCAACTTATCCCGCAAATTCCTGTATTTTTTAAACTTATATTATAACTTATCCTTTTCTTTAAGAGACTTTATTAAAGGTTTAGAAAACCAGACAGGATAGTGTGTATTTTTTGGAGGGCGCAACGGACTATTTTGCAAAAGAATAGGCATAAACACATTATAAAAAACTTCCACCATTTCATCAACGTGAACAACCCCACCAAATTCATTTTGCCAGTCAATGCCTGACAACTTCTCGTTAATTTCTTGGTAGTTGGATTTATAAAAATTGTAATAACTAGTATCATTTTTTTTGAGAGATTTGACTGTTTTAGTTTCTAAAGTTATATACAAAGCAGGATGATAGGGGTCAGGCTTGATCAAGGGCTTAAAATTATTACGCACAGATATGACACCATTACTACTTTTAGTGCCTAGTACTAGATCAAGCGCACGACCATTACTGTTGACTACCCCATTGTGTTGCGAAAGGTCATTAAAGGCTAAGTTATCAGTAAATAGAGCCTCCAGTGCTCCAGAACTATTATGGGGTATATAGATTTGAACGTTTACATCTAGAACCCAAGTAATGTTAGGAAGATTAAAGTCCCCTATTATGATTGTTTGAGAATTAGGAGAGGCTTCATTATTAATGACATTGGAAACATTATCCAAAAAAGATTCCAGAGAGTCCAGTTTGATAGGTGGTGGTAGATAAGCGATGCAAATATTAATATCATACGCCGATGGACCTGATTCCATTTTAACAGTAACCCAGAGATCTTCGTTAGATGTTTCCCATTGTATCCTGCGTAAAGCTTTATACTTTTTCAAAATTGCAATCAAAACGCCCCCTCCATCCCTTTTACCCGAATTAGAGAATTGACGATCCCGTCTGTATACATCGTAGCGACCATCTATAAGTTCCTTATCAAACACGGAATCATTCAACCAAGTCTCTGTGAATAGTAAGATATCGTAATCATTTGCTAAAGCACTCATAAATAAATCATGTGTTTTAGTTCGTAAACCTCTCACATTTTGGTAGGATAACCTTAATTTAACCATCGCGCCTGTTTAGTCTCATAAAGATTGAACAAAATCCATATCCTTCACGAGAATAGACTTAGACTTAATATCTTTACGGGCAAAAAAACCCGGCCGTTTCTGACCCAAACAAATTGGTAACCTTTCGCAGCAGCAGCGGTCCTAGTGGCTGCATGGAGCTGTTTATTGGCCGGTGACAAGTGTTCCGCCACATAAATTGGGCGCTTCTCTCCAGTAATCCTGAGGTGGGAGGTGTTGAGCTTATCCTGCGGATTAGCCCTGTTAAACATCTTCACGGAGCCGAGAAAATTGTCCCTAATACGAGGAGTCGCCAGTCGGACAATAATAGAGCGAGGTCTGGGCGAATCGTTTTTGAGCTTAGCCACTCTATGAACTGTCATAATATCATTATCTCCCAGAACAAATGAAACAACTTGGCTAATCTGCTTAACTGTATCGAACAAGTTCTCCGTTTTATCTTCAGGAACACATTGTATTTCTAAATTACATTCACGTGCTTGCTGCTCTACCTGGGCAAAACGGATGCTCATATCCTTCATATGGATCTTCAAATTATAATTCTCCTCCTTAAGCGACAAAATCTCCTTGTTCTGTGCCTCACAATGCTTTTTAAGTTCGTTGAACTCGCTGGTCATAAACTCCACCCCCTCTGTCAGACTATCGATTTTACATATAGTAGCTCTACTTTCATTTGTTATTTTCGCCTGAATATCTTTAAAAATTTTAGTAGAGGCTTCTTGTAATTTCATATCGAAATAAGCCTTCAACTCAGCCACCACACTGGATGATTCTCCGATCGCGGGATCCAGCGGCTGCTGAGATCTGACAGGGGTATTGGAATTGTCGACTTTTTTCTCTTTGTTTTTGCATTTGGGACATTTCCAGACAGTTTTAGCTTGCTTAGACTCTTTGAGATAATTCTCACTAGTTATCCCAAGACATTGGTAATGATAGTCTAGACGGCAAAATTTGCAAGTTTTTAACTCGTTCGGCTTTATCAAGCATTCACAGGCATCGCATTTACTCATTTTTTACAGTGATTTCTCCTATCGGCTAGTATAAAACAAATATATAATATCAAGTTAATTCTTAAAGCCGAATAGGATGTCTTCGTAAACTCACTATAGGAACCACTATCTTCGTAAACGCAACTCGCCGACAAATATGACAGAAGGGAAGACCCAATGACATACGTCAAACTTGAGGTGCCTCTTTGTTTTGATCTCAGTGGTATCAGGTGTTGTGATAATTTTATAGACGGTATACCCAGAAATTCATGAGACTCACAGTGTCAAGTGATGGTTTCAGAGATGGATTTCACGCCTGAAATGCAGATGTGTCGGCGTAATTGTACGCTCTCCAGAACTCTCACTTCAACGCCAACACACAAGCGAAAATTCTACGCCGTTGAACCGGTTCCAACTTGATTTTTGCAATTAACTTTTAGAGCAATGAATAACACGTCTAAGTACTAGAATAGCGAAGGTAAAGAGGAAGATTGAATTGAATACACTGTAATACAATTAGAAAATAATTCGTAACTTTTGCCAAAGTATCATTTTTATAATAACACATATTTACGATTTATAATTGCTCGTAAAAGCGTATTTTATATACGAACTACTATATTACTAATATATTACGAACACATGCTATATTCCGCGAGCCCTCCTCGCGGGCTCACTAGCCCCCGCGCCGGCGCGGCCCCGCGGGGGCAGTGTGCCGGCGCCCCGCGGGGGCAGTGTGCCGGCGCCCCGCGGGGGCAGTGTGCCGGCGCCCCGCGGGGGCAGTGTGCCGGCGCCCCGCGGGGGCAGTGTGCCGGCGCCCCGCGGGGGCAGTGTGCCGGCGCCCCGCGGGGGCAGTGTGCCGGCGCCCCGCGGGGGCAGTGTGCCGGCGCCCCGCGGGGGCAGTGTGCCGGCGCCCCGCGGGGGCAGTGTGCCGGCGCCCCGCGGGGGCAGTGTGCCGGCGCCCCGCGGGGGCAGTGTGCCGGCGCCCCGCGGGGGCAGTGTGCCGGCGCCCCGCGGGGGCAGTGTGCCGGCGCCCCGCGGGGGCAGTGTGCCGGCGCCCCGCGGGGGCAGTGTGCCGGCGCCCCGCGGGGGCAGTGTGCCGGCGCCCCGCGGGGGCAGTGTGCCGGCGCCCCGCGGGGGCAGTGTGCCGGCGCGGGGTGTGCGCTGTATGAACGGGGGGAGGACGCGAATGCGTTAACAGTTAATGTGTTTTTTTTTCGTTGAACTTACTACTACAGTAATAAATCTATTCACTTCAATTTCAATTGTTTATTTTCATTCTACAGTGTTGTTTACAGATGTTATCAACAGCCTTTAGACGTCCACTGCTGAACATAGGCCTCCCCCATAAAAAGCCACTTTGGACGCTTATCATAGGGCTATGCTAGGGATTCAGTTCAGCAGCTTAAACGGCGCAAATATAGTAATCTCGGTATGGGTCCGTGGGGACCGGGGGGAGCTCATCGCGAGCACCAAAGTTTATCAGAGCTGGTTGATGCGACGCGTGACCAAAATGCTGGCACTTATTTGGCTCAACGAATCAGCATTGCACTTCAACGTGGCAATGCTGCCGGCATGTTGGGTACGCTACTTGCCGGTAGTGGGCTGGAGCATTGGACTGTCTACAGGCCATCGCGGCTGGTATATAGTACAAATGTTCTTTGAAGTAGATAGTGTAGCTAGTACTTTTTAGTACATAATATAGATTTTATTATTGTAGTAGTTAGTTTAAAGAATAAAAGCATAAATTGACTATTAAAAAAGTATATACATATTAAGTTTTTTTACTAGGTGGTAGGACTTTTCTGCAAAGTTCGTCTAGGTAGGTACCACCGCTTTGCCAGTAATTCTGCCGCCAAGCAGTAGTGTGCAAGCACTACTGTGTTTCAGTTTGAAGGGCATTGTAGCTAGTGAAATCACTGGGCAAATGAGACTATGACCTGATCACACAGGACTCAGGATGACGTGCGCAGTGCAGAGTCACGCGAAACTATATTAATTTAGAGTTCCGAGTGATACTGCAATCTGTTATGAGCAGCCGTTACGCTTAACATCAGGTGAACGACTAGTTCGTCACGTCATTCATTTACATAAAAAAAAGTAAAAACATGTTATTCCCCAGGCGCTAGCGCGATAAGTACGGATATGGAGGTATATAGCCGTAACGTGGTGGAAGTTGTACAACACTTGAACAACGAACTACTGCGCACACTACTACTGGGCAAGGAACAGATTGAGGTATGTTACCCTTACGTAGTGTAGTATTATATTATCTGTGCTCTTACCGACTTTTAAAAGGAATGCTCCACTCGTCTGAATGGATTTACTTACTGTTTCATTTTTTACGTTATTTTCTCCTTGTACATTGTTTTGTGCTAAAGTAATAAATAAATGAATAATTTTTTTAACTCACACAAGAAATCTGGAAAACAGATTTTTCTCTATTGTTATTAACTTGACGTTAGTTTTTTTTTTGATGCATTGAGATGTGTTTTTGTGTTTTTTTATTTAAAACTAGCGGCTCGCCCCGGCTTCGCACGGGTATAATAGTTTTCGCAACGCACGCGATGTAAAGAATATTTTAGGTTTTTTTACACCTTGGGTTACATTATTGTAGTTTTAGTAAGGATCCCTATTTTTTTTTTAAATATTATATAGCCTATGTCACTCGGGGATAGTGTAGCTTCCCAACAGTGAAAGAATTTTTCAAATCGGTTCTGTAGTTTCGGAGCCTATTCAATGCAAACAAACAAACAATCAAATCTTTCCTCTTTATAATATTGTCTTCGATAATTTAAAAAAATTGATTTCGAGAGAGAGATCCAATTTTCCACCAGCTCGAATACGTTCCCACTGCTGGGGCGGGCCTCTCACAGGGAGAGTGTAGGTCGTAATCATAATACACCACGCTGGACAAGTGCGGGTTGGTGGATAACACACATTTAATTTATTGTAATGGAGGTAAATTTCGTTTTCCCTTCGCAAATATAGAAACTTTCAATTAAATGAATAACAGTGGATCTTATGATTTAGGAGTCGGGGTATATAGTTATTTGCAATTTATGTATCAGACACTATTGGACTTCATTCTATCATAGCTGATGATGATTGTGGTAGTAAATATTTTTTAAGCTATTATTGGGAATAAACGGTATAATTTACGTTACACCACCAACTCGGCTGAACATAAGCAATGGTGTGGTCGAAGAGGGAGCACGTACATCTACAAGGTATCTGTTCACTCTATCCTTGAAGACATCCAGGTTAATTATAAGTTTCGGAAAACACAGAACATGGCAACGAGTTCCGTTCCATAGCAGTAATCCTTTGTAAAAACAACACTCAGATATGTTCCAAATATTATAAGGAAACAACACCTTATATTCCACATTACATTTTACAATTGTTCCGCACCCGTATTATGTAAAAATTGCAACAGCAAAGCAACAAACAGCAGTAGCAAAGCAACAGCAGTAGCAAATTGACAGCAAACACTTAGCAATCGGTCGCAGTCGCCCGCCTTTTGCTCGCCTGTCGCTGAATGCACTTTGGCCTTTGATACTAGCGCCACTAGCAACAGAACAGCAATAGACGGAAACAAAATAATGCACTTTTTAGTTCATCGATTGTCCGACAGACGGTGATCTAGCGCTCGATCGCTTTCTGCTCTGCCAAACTGACGTTTGACAGCAATGATTGCGAAATTAACGCCTGTTGCAAACTTTTCGTAATAAACTAGCCATGTTGATCCATAAATTCTATCAGCAATTGAAAATGGTGCTTCTAAATATTCATAAGCTTGTAAAATAGTAAAATAAATTCCAAGAATAATAGTTAAAAATAATCCCTTTGTACATTGAGAATAATTATTTTCTATTAATGCATGATGAGCTCAAGTGATAGTTACTCCGGATCTAATTAGAATAATTGTATTTAATAATGGAATTTGGTTTAACTGTAATAAAACGGTGATTGCGCAAAATGTCTACAAGTCGACACTTATATATTTTTTAATATTTGTTTTTGTCGATAAATGTTGTAAATTATTTATGTTGCTTACATCTTACTTCCTTATTCCACACAGGAAGAGGGCCTAGCGATGGTCCAGGAAAACGCGGCGGCCAGCCAACAGTTTGTCAACTATTCGGATACAGCACTAGCAAATTATTTAAATTCTAACAAAGATATTATGGACACTGTCACAGGAGCTATTGAGGTAAATATATAACTCTAACACTTACAGTGTGTAGGTGGCAGGACTTCTGCAAAGCTCGTCTAGGTAGCTACCACCGCTTGGCCAGTTATTCATTCAGTTACATAAAAACACAAACGTACAAATCGGTTTGTTCGCACTTTTTGGGCAAAAAAGTGTGAACAGCCATCAGTGCATCATCATCAACAGCCTGAAGTTCACTGCTGAACATAGGCCTCCCTCAGAGAGCGCCACTTTGAGCGGCTGCTCACCTCCTGCATCCATCGGCTCCTCGCGGTTTTCACCAGATCTTCGGTCCACCGAGTGGGGGGCTGGCCTACGCTGCGTCTTCCGGTTCGTGGTCGCCACTCGAGAACCTTTCTTCCCCATCGGTTGTCAGTTCTACAAGCGATGTGGCCTGCCCATTGCCATTTCAACTTCCTGTATCGGTCACTTTAGTTCTCCTGCGGATTTCCTTATTTTGGACGTGCTAGAAAGCTAAAGAGCTCCTCCATTCCGTAGGCAAAAAATACAGCAAACATCTCAACCCTAAGTACCGTAACCGCTGCATCAAGTACCCAGTTATCTTCCACTACCTCTCACGTGGCTGCCCACGGAGCCAGGGTCCAGGGCCTGGCGGCCCAGGTCACCAGGTTCCAGGAACAGCTGGTGGAGGCCGTCGGGAGACATGAGGACTTGGAGGGACGGTATCTTAGCGAGGAATATAAGGTGTACTCGCCTACAGGTCAGTAGAACTTTGCTAATATCTTAGTAACATTTTGTCATCTGTGCTTATGTTTGATGTTTTATTGAAATAATTTTCATATCATCAGCCGGAAGACGTCCACCGCTGAACACAGGCCCCTCCCATAAAACGCTACTTTGGACGCTTATCATAGGGGGATTGCCATAACCACCACGCTTGGCAGGCCGCTTGGTGATGGCCAGAAAATTTAAATGTACCGAGAAGAATGCAGCTGCCTATCCCATATATGGTTGAGACTCCATCAACCCACTGCAACCGTTCAACCTCCTCAGGCCACACCCCGTCCCGGCAGGAGTACCGCTACCCTCGCGTGCTGGCCACCACCTCCCCGCGGGATACCATCCTCGCCAAGTTCCGCGCCGCCCGCCGCCACCAGGACGATGTGAGTACATTCCACCAGGACATGCAGCCGCCCGCCGCCACCAGGACGATGTGAGTACATTCCACCAGGACATGCAGCCGCCCGCCGCCACCAGGACGATGTGAGTACATTCCACCAGGACATGCAGCCGCCCGCCGCCACCAGGACGATGTGAGTACATTCCACCAGGACATGCAGCCGCCCGCCGCCACCAGGACGATGTGAGTACATTCCACCAGGACATGCAGCCGCCCGCCGCCACCAGGACGATGTGAGTACATTCCACCAGGACATGCAGCCGCCCGCCGCCACCAGGACGATGTGAGTACATTCCACCAGGACATGCAGCCGCCCGCCGCCACCAGGACGATGTGAGTACATTCCACCAGGACATGCAGCCGCCCGCCGCCACCAGGACGATGTGAGTACATTCCACCAGGACATGCAGCCGCCCGCCGCCACCAGGACGATGTGAGTACATTCCACCAGGACATGCAGCCGCCCGCCGCCACCAGGACGATGTGAGTACATTCCACCAGGACATGCAGCCGCCCGCCGCCACCAGGACGATGTGAGTACATTCCACCAGGACATGCAGCCGCCCGCCGCCACCAGGACGATGTGAGTACATTCCACCAGGACATGCAGCCGCCCGCCGCCACCAGGACGATGTGAGTACATTCCACCAGGACATGCAGCCGCCCGCCGCCACCAGGACGATGTGAGTACATTCCACCAGGGCTCCACATTCCACAGGAAAAACTGAAACACTGAAATATCGGGACATATCGGAAGGAGAATTCCCAATCTAGTAAATAAATAGGGGTTTTTAGCCAGATACCACACCTAAATTAACAAAATATGATTAGTGTTAATGCGATCAAATTTGTGATAATGCTGTGATACGTGTGTTTGTTGGGGTTAGTATGTTTTGTAACGTCCCATTCACTCGCGGAATAAGATGTAAAAGCCGCAAAAATAGTATTTTGCACTTTGATAACGGGATTATGGTACATGATCAGGATCACAGAATGCAACAGATTGTGTTGATATGCGCTAATCTTGTGCTATTACTCGCCCAAAATAATGACACATCCGCCATTATTTTACTATCTCTTTTCCTCTCGGGCAGAGTGTACATGGTTTGTACCTCTCGCTCCCACGTTTCGTGAGTGTTTTGAGAGTAAGGAAAAAATTGTAGGTCTGCGGATGACACCGTTTGTTACAAGAAGAGAAGAAGATGAGTAACGTTTCTAAATATTTATATTATTTGTGTTAAGAATAACGGCAATACTTTGTTATAATTTTGCAGTGTCTTGGAATATCATTTTCATCATAGTTGCTCGTAAAGTGGCTCTTATCCCACCGCTTTTACGATCATAATCTAAGAAATTTCCGACGCGTGCTTTTTACTTTACACCACACACGTTATAATAAATATGATAACCCCATTCAGTTAAGTTTGTATCTCGCTGCAAGTTATACGTACATTTTCGTCGTTTCGTTTCGATCCAGTACCGGTTTCGGTTCCTGTTTCTGTTTCGGTTCCGGCTCCTGCTCCGGCTCCGGTTTCGGTGTCGGTTTTGGCTCCGGCTCCGGTTTCGGTTTCGGTTTCGGCTCCGGCTCCGGTTTCGGTGTCGGTTTCGGTTTCGGCTCCGGTTCCGGTGATTAACACGGTTTTCTCCAACGGCGCGTGAAAATAAGAAGCCTGCGCGACATTTATCACAAAGTTAATTTACAATACAACTCTGTTTTTTTCCTCGCAACTGTGATGAAAAACGTCGTATGCCATGCGTGTGCATTGATCATTACACACTTGTATCATAATGTACAAATGTGTATGTGTATTGCACTATTGTACAGAATGTATTTATGTTTTCTCCACAGACATTTAATACTATACAGTAAGCAGACTTAACGTAAGAGAAATATTGCGCGCCACTTTTTACAACATGAGCATGCAGCAAATCTCACGCACACAGTGACATGCACATCAAGACTTACTAGTGAAAATATAATTCGGGTGTTTTCCTATACGAAACGTTGCCGCACAAGGGCGCACTACGTTTTACCATTTTATTTTAGTGTTCGTAGCACTTAATATCCATTATAAGTGTAACACAAAAATATTGCAAAAAAAAACAGGCTGCACGTTGTCTGCGTATGACGCCATGTCACTTCTGTGACATGTTTCCATGGTAACATGATTGCGTTTTGGGCACGCGTTCCTTTTTGTCCACGGGTGCGTAAGTGTTGCAACAGCTAAACAGAAAGAGATAAAGTTATCAAATTTTATTAGGGTGGATTCGACCAAACGAGAGTAAGGGTTATACTTAGAATAAATCGCCAGTTGTCCGAGAGTAAACCAATTTCACATTTTACCATCTACTCTCAAGCCTATTCGAGAATAATAACTTATACTACCTTTTTTGGTGGAATAATAAATTATTCCGAGAATAGTTTAATGGCGGTAGCGCGCCATATAATTCCAATTTTTACTTACCTGCACTATAATACGACAAAGATGAGTTGATATGACATAAGCTTGAATACCGTGGCGTTGTAGAGTTGTTGTTGTTGTTGTTGTAATAACTGTTAGCTGGGTAATAGTTTCGTTCATCGTTCATTCCGCTATTCGCGTATAAGCATAGCTATACTTTGTATTGCATGGTAAAACGACTAATGAATTATTCCTGTTTAAGATCGTAGAATAGAGTTATTCTGGTATAGTTACTCGCGCATAAATCTATGTTTGGTCAAATCCACCCTAAGACCGGAAATATTGATATATTATTTATTCTCGTCTATGTAATTGTGAAGATAAAGTTAGGTCTGCTCACTGTATAGTATTAGATGGCTGTGGTTTTCTCCAACCAAACATGTAAAGCTAGCAACGTTGTACATCGTGTCAAGAACGAAATGTCTCCCCAGGATTGCATCCTGGTGGAGTCGGACCCGGAGTCCCGGGCGCCGAGCGACTGCGAGTCCTCGCTGTCGGAGGACTCCGCCCACTTCGCGGTGCCTTCGCCCCCCGCGCAGGCGGCGCCTTCGCCCCCCACACACGCGGCGCCCCGCCATATCCTCAAGTCTACCAGCGAGAATGATATCGTGTACGCGGTCAAACAGGTATGTCTCACATGTACATGGTTGTCTTATACGTCACATGTAATAAAACTGCGAAGAAAAAAAACTGCATTTTTTTTTATGTAATCAAATGATAGACGAGCTAATCGTTCGCCTGGTGTTAAGCGTCACGGCTGCTCATAACAGTTGCAGTGTCACTCGAAACTTTAAAATACTAAAGTTTCGCGTGGCACTGCACTGCGCACTTCATCCTGAGACATCACACAGTCTAATAATAAGATCAGCGGGGTGATCATGTAACTTTGATTGCAACGCAACAGGCGAAATTTCACTCCTATTTTGAAAATTTTCATAGTAACTATGCACATAATCTGCGTATTGAAACTGTCAAATCCATACAAATCTGTGTTTCTATCAGTTGCAATCGAGTTACACGATTGCCTAGCTGGAGACTGTGTGATCAGGTCATAAAGTCTCATTTGCCCAGTAATGTCACTAGCTACAATACCCTTCAAACCGGAACACAGTAGTGCTTGCACACTACTGCTTGGCGGCAATTGAAAGATATCCACACAAATTCACATAGTGTGACTTAAAATTAACAGCTGAACACGTTAAGCCACTTTTTAAACGTTTTGTTTGTTTGTTTGTACAGATTATGCTCCTAAAAAGATTTTCATGCGGTTTTCACTGATCCGCTTATAAATAACCGGGCCTTCAAATAGAATAAATATGTTACGGTTGAAATATCATTTTTTTTTGCGGATATCATTTTTAGTAAACCTTTTAGGTCTATAACTCATATCACTGAAATGAAAACCTTTTGTTTAGCAATTTTAAAACTATCAGAGTTTTTTCATGTTATTACATGACAAAAACAAATAATAGTATGGGTTAATGACATATGAAACTCCTGTAGCCTGTACTTACCTACCACGCAAAAACAGCAAATTGCAATTTTTTTAGCAAAGTTTTAACCCACCGCGAAAATGTAACGATTATATTTATTATACTAACTACTTATCAAAGAAAAAAAATGTGTTACTAAATCGGTTCAGTTTACTGTAAAGAATCATCATCGTTTTAAAAGAAATTAATAACCGGTCAAGTGCGAGTCGAACTCGCGCACGAAGGGTTCCGTACCATTATCTATAAAATCGAGCAAAAAAAAAATCACGTTTGTTGGATGGCAGTCCCCTTAAATATTTATTTTATTCTGTTTTTTTATAGTATTTGTTGCTATAGCGGCAACAGAAATACATCATCTGTGAAAATTTCAACTGTCTAACAATCACGGTTCATGAGATACAGCCTGGTGACAGACGGACAGACAGACAGACAGCGGAGCCTTAGTAATAGGGTCCGTTTTACCCTTTGGGAACCCTAACAGTATTAACATCAGAAGACACACCCACGACCCCGACCTTCTTTCACTAACCAAACCTTTTTTATGTAAACGAATGACGTGTTGAGCTAGACGTTCGCCTGATGTTAAGCGTCACGACTGCCCATAACAGATTGCAGTGTCACTCGGAACTCTAAAGTTTCGCGTGACACTGCACTGCGCACGTCATCCTGAGACATCACACAGTCTAGTATAAGGTTTCTAGCTCCAATAAGCAGTTTTCTTAATATCATGTTAGCATTATGATAGCGAGAGCGCTAGATGGCATTGTCGACAGTTTTGGAAACAGTAGTGTGGTATGAGCAAAGAGGATTTTGTATATTTTTTTACTATTTACGTTGACTGAACGAAGTTCTCCACTGTCATGATAAAGTTTAAAAAGTAAATGCCAGCGCCATCTCTTGACGATGAGAGAACTAAACTGGCAATACCATGAAGAAAACTGCTCATTGCTTCAAAAACTTTAAAGTATTACTTTTGTTCCGCAGACGCAAGACCACCACCAAGGCAAGGAAAACGCAGACCGTTCCATATCATACAAAAAGCCATCGAAGCTCCGCGCGCCATCTTACAACAAGAAACCACTCTTCGAACGAAACGGGCTCTGAAGGTGCGGGTAGTTTGACATTTTCGACGTACTCGTTTTTCGTATTTTTATTTACTTGCGCACGCGCAGTTATCACGCGAACTTTGTATTTTCCAGTTTCGAGTGGCACTGTAACTGTTGCGTTGCCGTGAGGCTTATTATCAGACGGACGACCCGCTCGTCACGTCATGCATAGTTGAATGACGTGACAAGAGGTTTGTAGTACTGTTGCAAAGTATATAAAAATATTAACAATGTTTAGACTAATGTATAACAGTAAATAGTTTTTTAACAATTATTTAAAGCTAGTTTGATTTGTTTATAGTAAGAGTTTTAATAAAAGACTAGTTGATCTGCCCCGGCTTCGATCAGGGTAATTAGTTTCACGTCATTACCCTGTTCATGGGAAGAGGGACGCGAAAGGAAAAAAGTTTGGGGAAAGGGATGGAATGGATGGGACGGCACTAGGAAGGAGGCAGGTGAAGCTAGCCTTATGTGTGGACCAAAATTTATGAAATCTAACGCATTTTGTATTGTTAACAACTCCAAAAAATGGAATAACTTACTCAACTGTTACAGTACAAAATTAAATTAAAATAATTAATAAAGTACTGTTTTTAATTATTTCATGCAAGGTAAAAACCCTTTAACAGTATCAAGATCATTCGTGTCAACTATGTTAGGCGCTGCAGCAATTTCCTAAAAAAGATATTTTCATTGTATCTCCTTAACCATTTAATAATCATTAATAAATGATGTACTATCTTGCACTCAATTTATGCTAATCAATTAAATGGCATCCTGTATAACTTGAGAAATACAGCCTTGAAGCTGGATAGCCCACTTCGGCTCGAGGACCATTTATGGTCATTTCTGATTGAATTTTTCTTTAAAATGTATGTTGTACCTGATAAACGTCAAATTGTTTGTGTGAAGCATGCAAGTCATACGATTCGTTTAATTACAACCCACCTTCATAGTAAATGGGTGGCAATGCCGCGGCATGGAATTCTATATCTTTCTACGGTTATGTTTTTACCACAAAAACAAACTCTATTTTGACAGATGTTTAACGTATTTCTGATTAACGTTGGCTTAAAATCTTTCTTGTGGTAGACCCGGACATCTTTATCTATGGCACTGACTCATCACTACAAGCTTTATCTTCCGTTTTCGATTTATAGATCAATTTTCTTATTGTATCTATACTATTATGATATCTAAATATATTTAGACAGTAATCTGTGTTAATCTCTATTTTAAGGTGACGGGTACACCCAGGTAAGCAGGTCCAAATCCGTTCAAAGAAAAATCAACCTTAACGTTAGAGTCTTAAATATCAATTCAGTCTGCACTTCAGCAAGGCACTTACGACAAAGACAACGCACGAAATGACTGATTTTAACGGTTTTTAATTAATATCTATTTGTATATAGTATTTTTCAAAGTTATTAGGTCATCACGACATCTGATTGGTTGTTGCGAAGACACTAATTTATTTTTTGTAAAAATATATTCGGTAGAAGCTCAGCAAAATGGGAACATTCAAATTTTTCGAGGGAGCTTTGCAATTCTTTTCTATAGAGCTATATTTATTAATCTTGTATTTGCGGTCATCACAAACGAGTTAATGAAATGAATTACATGATATATTAAATTCAGAGCTCCACGTGTTGTAATTACGCCAGGAAACGTCCCAAAAAACACCTTGTTTGGTTCACCCGCCGCCTTAAGTAAGAAGGAAATCTTTTATTGATGTGTGCCTAATAATCTTAACTCCTACAAAATCATTTAGCGAATAAAATATTTGTTTTATCATCATCATCATCATCATCATCATATCCATTCATCCTTCCACTATCTTTTTCCCCGTCGCTTCCCTCTTCTAAGGGCGTAAAACTAATGAACCTGTGTGAAGCCAGGGCGGTCAGCTAGTTCTTAAATATATTTAGACAATAATCTGTCTTAATCACTTTTTTAAATAAATTAATTTTAAAGGTATGAAGAAATCTTTTATTTATATGTACCTAATAATCTTAACTCCTACAAAATAAGTTTAGCGAATAAAATATTTGTTGTTTTATCATCATCATCATCATCATCATCATCATCAACAACCTGAAGACGTCCACTGCTGAACATAGGCCTCCCCCACAGAGCGCCACTTTGAGCTCTAAGTTGTTGTTTAGAAAGTCTTTAATCTAAATATTATGATAAAGGACTTGCAGCGCGGCCCTACTCGTTCACTTAAATTGACGAGTCCATTTCCGTCGATGTTTTCTCCATATAGTATACCGGGAAACATTGCGCAATACTAACCCTACACGATCAATAACATTGATCAATCACAAATATTGGTCATTAAAATTGAACGTGTATGGCCGGCATTAGGTGGCAGAAAGATTATAGCTATTATAATTTATTTAATTATCATTTATTTTATAATAATTATACTTCAACATCGGGTAAAATAAAAAGTGCTTTAGTTTTCTTTAAAATTGTTTATTAGCAAACAGACGTAGAACTATTTTACACAAGAGTATAATGCATTGATCAGACTGATTTTGAATAAAAGTTATAAATGAAACTTGGAAGAGTAAAACCAGGTATATTTTTAACTGCATGTTGACTAAAGAAATAATGATCTATCCTCCTCTCTTCTAATATTGCGTGCCCGGCATCGGCAGGGGCCATGATGAACTGGTATTTAAATAACCGGTCAAGTGCGAGCCGGACTCCCGCACGAAGGGTTCCGTACCATTATCTATCCCTGCCATCAAGTGTCGAGTAGCAGTGCTATTTAAATCAGCGCCATCTATGACTCATCTGATAAACGAGCAGAAAAATCACGTTTGTTGTATGAGTAGCCCCCTTTATTCTGTTTTTTAGTATTTGTCGTTATAGAGGCAACAGAAATACATCATCTGTAAAAAGTTCAACGGTCTAACTATCACGGTTCATGAGATACAGCCTGGTGACAGAGAGCAGAGCCGGAGCAGAGCCTTAGTAATAGGGTCCGTTTTACCCTTTGGGTACGGAACCCTAAAAACGAACATCTGTAAACAATATTGTTAAATGCAAATAAACAGATGAAATTGAAATTGACAAGTAAATAATATTACTTAAAAGAAATATCTAGTGTTACTCGAATAATTGAGTTTTTTTGTTAATACCTTACGTTTATGTATGACGCTAGAATTTTAAATATTCTGTTCGCTCCATTAAAAACATGGTGTGGGACTAACAAAGGAAGTTACTAAGTACTTTTTCAAATTCAATCTGAACTTTGCTTTGCTTCTATTTACACCTCTCCACAAAGACAAAAATTTCCTAATTAACAATTTGACATACAGTTTATGGCTCCGAAACAAACGAAAAATACACAAAAGTATGTATTTCTACTCCATAGCCTTTCGTTACACATACCCTAAAAACTAACCCCTTTACTAATGAACATTGTGTAGCGGGTGAATAGTTATTCAGTAATATGTTTCTTTCTATCAAATTCAAAATGGGCAAAGTTAAAGCGAGACAAAACACTGTGGGCTTTACTTATAAACACTGCTTAAAGTTAGTCATTGCTTAAAACCTTCTGTCAAGGCTGATTTGAAATGTCACACCCGAAAACGAGATGGAACATTTTAAACACTGATTCAATCAACGTTTATAAGTAAGGCCCTAAGTAGCTATTCCACTGTTATGCAGTGTTTATTATTAAAAGGGTTAATGTGTATGTATACATAATAGTTACTGTTTGGTTTTGGTTCTAAAACTAATAAATAATTATAACATAATATTTAATAATAATCCCCATTATAAATGCCTGGTTTCTAGATATTTTTCCTAATACAATAAACTTTTTAAATATTTTTTTTTTAGAATAGATAAACCATAAAATAGAAAACAAAATGGTGGGAGAACACGTATAAATGACGACATAAAATAAAAGTTACATCTATAATAAATTAATCTTAACTTAGTTATTACAAACAATATAATTAGTATTTACATTTACGCCTATCTTTCGCTATGCTGACCATCAAATATTAAAACCAAATTATAGGCAACCTACATAGTTTAAAATATCCCCCAGTCAACATACAATTGATAGACAATCTCGAAAGAGCATAAGCCATTCGAATACTGTGATATGCATTTTTATATAATTCGATAACTGCCAATTTTTTCGAAAACTAGTCGAAATTGCGATTGTTGACAATAATATAATAATTATTCTTTTGAACACATTGACTTTTATCATACTTGTTGAAATGATGTGCTTATAATTATTGAAAACTTGGCGCTAACGACACGAGATGAGAATCTCTGATACGTTATGGAATGAGAACGAGCTTCTTACCCCTGTATCCCGCGACCCCTTTAGACCCTTGCACAATTTAAAAGAATCATCGCTGACTACAAAAAATTAATGATGATGATTTTAACTCGATTCATACAGCGACGACTATCATGTAGTTTCGTTTTTATAAATTATATAAGTACTTAATTCAATTTCGATCAAAAACCACTCGAAAGTTAATGTTTGTATAAGACCCACCGCGTTTCGTCTACCTAATTGGTGAATATAAACGCTCCTTTGGGCTGATGTAGACGGGCTGCATTTGAACTGCGATGATTTGAACGTTAGCTGCACATTGCAGTTTGGATGCAATTTTTGTTCAGTTTACATAACTGCATTGATACTGCCAACCTGCACGCTGACTGCAAACGAACTACGCGGTAGATCCAAATGCGTTAAGACTGCATTACACACGTGCAGCTTGCTTGTAGTCACTGTGCAGTCCTTGGAACTGCACGCCGACTGCAAGTCAGATGCAGCTATATATGCCAACTGCACAAAAACTGAAATTTATTTGTTGTTCAAATGCAGCCCGTCTGTCTCAGTATTTAGCCGGTAGTGTGTAATTCTGTAAGGAAATCGACAGTTGAGGTCAGCTCAGGCGTCCGGTCTTAGAATAAAGCCAAACTCTTTCAGCAGCATGATCGTAGTTATGCACCCAAGCTGAATGAGGGTGTGGAGTAAAGTGAAGTAAAACCAAAGTGTTGTTGAGCCGAGCAAACCTATCATCCCACGGGTTATAGATTGTTGACCGATATGATCTGGTTGATCCACCCGATGAAGGCGGAGACCTTGGCGTAGACCCCGGGGACATCCTGGCGGCCGCAGCCGAAGCCCCACGACACGAGCCCCACCAGCTCGTAGAAACCATCGTCTTGGCACACCAGTGGCCCGCCGCCGTCTCCCTAAAAACAAACGTTGGATATTAGCTAAATACTACCTGAGTTTGGTATATTATCCCGAAAGGGGGTAAATCTACTCCCCAAGGTAGATAATGTTTCTTCTACGACTTTTCTAAATTAATACTTTTTCATTGAAGAAATGCCATGTAAAGTTTACGTTCGAAGATAGCCCTAGCGCAGCTGGGTGGTTGAACTTCGTCTCTGACTGAATGCACTTAAATGAGTTTAACGACCTGTGTTTAGAAATGAATTCATAGTATCTTGTTAACTCTCGTAGCGATCGCACGTGCAATTTTGTAAGTGGATTTATTTTTTAGTATGGAGGTTTGAAAACACGCAGTTTTAAGTAAGGCTCTCACATTGTGGGCTATCATGGTCCCAGTCCCCTTTCGAAATAACATACCGATTCAAACTCACCTTGTACATGGCTAGAATAAAATATAGCTGCCCTAACAACTATAAACTGAAACTCAATATGGATGAAAGTTTTGTAAAGTAGAACGAAAGGCTAGAGTGAACCGATACCTTCTAGGCAAGAATGCTGCATCATCGAACGCGCCGTCACTTATCATTAGGGTGGGAAATTGGGTCGTGTAAGCTTATGAATGATTTAAAAAATAGTTCGTGCAAACCTAAAACACCCGCATCCATCTGTTCCTAAAGCCGGGCATGCTTTCCTCAAGCTACTAGCGTCAGTGTGGGTCGGTGAATTATTGATTATTTTAACTCTTCTTCTTCATCAACCGGAAGGCGTCCACTACTGAAAGTATGCCTCCCTTATTACGGAGGGTTTGCCATAATCACCACGCTTGGTCTTCATAGCAGATTATAATGCAGATATAGGAGAATGCTGCTGCCTATTCCCTTTGCTGGCTGGTACGGGAATTCACGGGAAAAGATGGGGTGGTCCTCACACCGCGACCATATGGCATGTTTGTAACTAGGCTAAGTCACAGATAACCCCCAATAGATACCGCATGAAAGACGACGACCGCGCACCACGCATTGGCGTAAGTGGTTCTATATAAATCGCCGCTTTGCAGCACGGCCTTAGTTTCGACCAATTATTAGAGTTCATTATTAGGGCGTCACTCGAAACAGCCAATAATAGTGTCGCGACGAAGGGTCGCGAAGACACCATAAACTATTCTTAATAATGGCAACTCCAAGACTCCGCGCATAGACCATCAACTCTATGATTTTATATACTCTGAGGTAAGTTTTTTCATGGAGCGTCTTTTCAAAACGATGTTGTTTTGTTTTCTCAAGTTTAATACAAAGTTTTAATCCAAGTAAAAAGCTAAAGTGCTACGAGTAACGAAAGCTAAGTATTCCTAAGTATTCTAAAGTATCTTAAGTGTTCTGAGTATATGCTGAGTATTTACTGTATCTTCAAAATACACGCGTGATAACGCTTTTACATTTCACCAGATATCTTAAGTAAGTCATGCCGGCTAGTATACAGATCAACTAGGGTTGATCTGGATATGGCGGTGAATAAACAAATAGACAAGTTTCGAGCTCACGTATCACGTCGTGAATGGATCGAACTGGTCAGTACCTAAGAGAAACAGAGAAGCCTCGTAGTAATATCTAGCGTAACGCGATATTGACTGCAGGTCGTTACCGCATAGAAGTGGTAACGCAATAAAACCTAACAACATGTACATGTAATTAAACCAAGTCCTGGAGGTAACATCTAGCGCAATGCGGTGTAGACCCAGGTGGATGAGCCGTTGCAGCCGCTAAGGTGCAACGGAGTCTAACTAATATGGCGCATGGTATGGTGCGGTTCCATAATACTAATTGATCTTCTTTCTCAATAGATAACTGGTGAGGTGACTAATTAACGAGAGGGCTACGTTGTGTGTGTGACACAACGGAGCCCTATGTGCGATGGCACCGAGTAGACAGTCGGTGTCATCGTACCATAAACTCCACAGATGAAGAACGTTGACCTAGAGTGACACTTACATACACAAAGGCGAAGCAAATCAACCACAAGGGAGAGGGAAGGTGAAGGATACGAGAACACACACACAAATATTAAGTTAAGGTATGAGAGGCACACATTTATACTCTTTACTTGCATATGTTTCGCTGCACCCTCCATATACTATACATCCCAAAGCAATCTATGAGGAGATGCTATCAACAAATATAACACTAAGTAAATAATATACCATATAAATGGGGGGTGTCAAGATATGGTGGAGATGCGCTGGGATATATTTGTGCCTTCACCTTCCTGTATCTCATACTGTGAGTATTTTGACATCATTATCAATAAAAAAGAAAATGCTTGTTTGTAATTTGTATCAGAGTAATACATGGAAAATCTTATATTACTGGTCTAGTGCAAGGAGGAGTTGCCTAACTGAAAACATAGATGGCGCTGAGTGCCACGTTTGAAAAATTGCGACTGATTATCATGATAATATCCTGCTTTATTTAACAATATTTTACGACAATATTTTCATCTCAGTGTGCTTTATATGTAATCTAAAATTAATTAAAGCCAGCGAGGATTACGAGAATTGGCTGTAGTATTAATCGTATTCTACAAACAATTTAATTCGATCATTTATTGACATCCGAATTTCAAAATGGCAGAGGATTATGGTTATGGTACTTGAATTACGAACAAGTACGATTTTAATTTTATTTGTTTCGTTACATTTCTCAATGTTATACACCAAATTTAAGTAAAATTACCTAAAATAATTTTTAATGATCAGATATAATATAACGAAACTACCATCGCATTTATAATATTATAGGGAAGTAAACGCGTCTGACTACTTACTTCCGCCCACTTTTTTCACGGGGACGCCAGCACACGGCCGAACCGAATGTTCTGTGTTCTGTGCGCCATAGTTTTTTTTCTCGATAACTTGTTGCCGCGAAATTGATAAAACTTTTGAATTTATAAATAAGTGAATTTACCAGTGATATGCTGCTACTTTCCAATAATTAACTAGCAGCGACGAAATCAAGTAAGTCTCAAAGCTATTTATCGTATATTGTTAGTGTTTTGTTTTTTCTAATTAAGATGGTAAAATCGAAAAATACCATTACTGTTTCAATTACGATATTGTGCTAAAAGGTAGTAATGCTATAAGCAAATGCACATCTAATGCAAAGTTTGGACATAACTGTGGAGTACTTACCTAAAAACTAAACTAAACCATAAGCTAAGAGCCAGCATCGGATTACCGGTCATAAGCCGGTAAAAACGATGGTGTCTCTCAGATAGTCATTACCATTTTCAAAAACCATCAGGGAAGCCTCACGAAAGGTTAACTAAGCAGGGAACTGTTCAAAATAGAAATATTTATACTTACATGTACCTACGTAATTTGTGAGATAGGTAAGTAGGTACCTATTGTGCATTTTTGTTGGGTGGAGTTAGAGTTAGGTATGCACAAGTAGAATGTACTGGACTGATGATACTACATGTTTAAGTGTACAATACATACCTATAACAGAAACATAACAGAGAGAAAATTATAGCACAAAGGTTACCTACCATCATATTACATGTTCATTGCAAATTCATTTGAGTACCTACTTATCAACTTATTATGATTAAGTATTACTTAAACTTTTCCTGACTTAAGTTTTAGTTTAATTGCATTATCTGAGCATGAATCAAGCGGATAATTACAAACAGATTATTTCAATGAGTGCTGACTGATTTTTCTCGTGTATAAGTAAATATACCTATCATATCCTATGTTTGGATTAGGGATGCCTGCCGATAATAAAACATTTTAATGGCATTCATTTTACACTTTGAGCAGTTTATTACATTAGAGAGTATCTATTGAAGTTCATTAGTAGAATACAGTCAGGTACATAAAGTACAGTTGGCAAAAACATTTTCTTATAAAAAAGTGAAAACTTTTTGAAACTATACTATTTTCAATTGACATTTGATATATTAAAAAATTCTTTTGAACTTTTCAAATTACACTGCTTTATTAATGCGTATTAATACTAGTTTACTATCAATAGGAAAATTGTTTTCAAGAATATCTATATGTACACATCGGGGTGACATCCGAGTGGACCAATGACTATAAATAAACATCATCTAATTTCTTATGAGACTTAATCCGACATATACGTCTATGTTCATACGTGTAACCAAAGGTTAAAGTAATTATTGTCAAATGTTATGAGGGTAAACACTGTACTTCCAGGTGGACATGGAATCGGTACTCATAGCTAGATTACAAGATATTATTTCCCGCATTGAAAATCTTACTGTTCAATGTAAACAATTACTCTCAAAGGGAGAAATAAATGACGATGAGAAAAAAGAAGCTGAAATAATATGCAAAAAATTAGAAACCTTCCATTCTCGATTCTCGACAGAACTAAATCAGTACTTTCGTATGAGCACGGAACCATCTGCTGATGACATATCTAGGTTCAGCACTATCCAATTAGAGTCTGAAGAAGTCCTCACGGAACTGATCTATAAAATTAAAAACTGTAAAAGAACCTCGGAAAATCCTAACAATGCAATATCGAGTAAGCTGCCTAAGCTGAGCTTACCTGAATATGGAGGAAATATACTAGGGTGGCAAGAGTTTTGGGACCATTTTGCATCAAATATTGACAGCCGCAGCTTGCCTGACGTCGATAAATTATTATATTTAAAAGCGTCACTAACTGGAGAGGCAAAGAAGCTTATAGAAGGTTTCGAAACTACAAACAAAAACTACGGAATAGCAGTAAGGACACTTAAAGAACGTTATGGAAAAGAAAGCCATATAGTCGATGCTCATTATGCAGCTTTGTATAAAGTGAAGGCTGCTGACAAGACCGCCGAGGATTGTCGCAGAACACTCAATGAAATAGAGAGACATATCAGAGTGCTTAATTCACTAGGACAAGACACCAACCACCACCATTTAAGATTTATAATTATAGAAAAATTCCCTTCAGAAGTAATTTATGAAATGAAAATGGCTTTAAAAACAGATTCGGTTGAAGACATGAGGAAACAGCTAGAAATCATTGTTTCTGCAAAGGAAGATTGCACAAGAAAACCAAACTAACGACACCAGTCGATTTACAACTGAGACACTCCACGTGACACAAGAAAATAAAGGGCAAAAAATACAACCAAGTAAAAGGTTTAATGAAAGGAAATTTAAAAGGAACGATTATACACCCACATATAAAGGAGCAACAAAATTCTCTAACAAAAGAAAATTTGAATTTAAACATGAAAGGACCAATAAAAACAACAATGCTGAAGAAGAATCAAGAAAGAAAAGACAAAAACTTTCATGCATTTTCTGCGATGGCAATCACTATAATGACCGATGTGACAAATTCAAAACATTAAAAGAAAGAAAGTTTAAATTGAAGAAACGCTGTTTTGTATGCTTCCGGGAAGGACACAACTTCAAGAGTTGTACCAAAGGACACACATGTGTATATTGTAAAAGCCAAGGGCAACATAACAGAGCTTTATGTCCCAAAAGGGTTCCGGGAGAAGCTACATTAACTGTATCAAATGAAAGAGGATGTACTATATTACAAACAGCAGTTGTAACAGCGACCAAAGAAGGAGGTACGAAACAAGAAAGTTGTCGCTTGTTACTGGATTCGGGTTCACAAAGATCCTACATATGTAAAAGACTTGCGAAAAAATTATGCTTACCAATTATAGAAGAAAATTTGCTTACCATTTTCACATTTGGTGCGAAAACCCCCCAAGAAATAAAAAGTCCTTTGGTAAAACTTCAATTAAAGACACGAACGAAAGAAAATGTTACACTCTATGCAAACTGTGTAGAATCAATAACAAATGGAATATCATTCCATAAACTAAACCAAGAGATTCCGGACCATGACTTCATTATAGCTGATGATGGGTCGTTAAATGATCAAGTAGACATACTTATCGGAAACGATTATTATTTCTCATTGATCTCTGATGAAAAGAAGAAAATAGGGCAGAAACTATACCTAGTGAAGTCTAAATTTGGATGGATTCTAAGTGGTCAATTGGATTCTAAACCGGCCCAACAAGGAGAACTATCGGTTGTAACATATTTTCAAACCAGTTTGAATATTGGATTAAGTCAACCCGACTTACCTTTAGACTATGGAAACATAAAGAGTCTATGGGAATTAGAGTCCATTGGCATCGTCGACTCTCCAAAGGTCACTAAAGAGGAACAAGCAATCCACAGCTTCAATGAGACTACCAAGTACATAAATGGTAGATACACTGTAAACTGGCCATGGAAAGAATATCCACCTAATCTACCGAGTAATTTTGGATTAGCCTATGGGCGCTTGGTGAGTTTGATGAAACGATTAGATCCAGAAATTTTAATCTCATATGACCAAACTATAAAACAGCAAATAAACTGTGAAATCGTTGAACACGTACCTAACACTAAGGAAACCTCAAAGGTAGTACATTATTTACCTCATCATGGTATTCAACATTCGGACAAACCCATACGAATTGTGTATGATGCAAGTGCCAAGACAAAAGAAAACAAAAGTTTGAATGAATGTCTGTACTGTGGACCACTTTTACTAGAAGACCTAACTGGACTACTTATAAAGTTTAGAACTCATAAAATCGGAGTAACAGCTGATATTGAGAAAGCGTTCCTACAAATCGCTTTGCACACTACTGATCGTGACGTCACCAGATTTTTATGGTTGAAAGACATAAATAAACCAGTGACGATGGATAATCTCCTACACTTGAGATTCTGCAGAGTTCCATTCGGAGTAATCTCAAGTCCATTTTTGTTAAGTGCAACAATAAAACATCACCTTTCAAAGGCAGAAAAACCCGAAATCAAGAATTTAGCTGATGCTATATACGTGGACAATCTTGTCACTGGAGTAGAATCTGATTCTAAAGCGTTAGAACTACATAAAGATTCCAAAGAAACATTTCAAGAGATATCCATGAATTTAAGGGCATGGAGTTCCAACAGCACAAAAGTCATGCAACACATACAGGATGCCTGTAAGGATGAAGTAGTAAAGGTCCTAGGTCTAGACTGGAACATAAAAGAGGACACTCTTCAATTGAGATTCAAAAACGTTAACACCAACGTAACTACCAAACGAGACGTTCTTAGAGTAATCGCGTCCGTATATGATCCATGCTCATATGCAGCACCTTACTTACTATCAGCAAAATTATTTTTACAAGAACTTTGGAAAAGTAAGATTAAATGGGATACAACCTTACCCCAAGAGATGATTGAAAAATGGTCACAATCAGTAAGCAAAGACTTGAGCAATGTGAAAAATATATCTTTAAGCAGACGCTACATAAAGACCTCAACCAGGAGTGAATATACCCTACATTGTTTTTGTGATGCTTCCTTGAAGGCATATGCTGCGGCAGTATATGTCGTTCAAGGGAACGAGAAGAATTTCATCATAGGAAAGTCACGATTAGTACCTGTAAAAGATCAAGACAGTCTAAAAATTCCACGCTTAGAGCTTTTAGCTGTACTCATCGGAAGCAGACTAATTAAATTTGTTGTCAAAAACCTGCAATTAGAAATTGTTCAAACGATATTGTGGACTGATAGTCAGATTGTTATTGAATGGATAAAGTCAGATAAACTGCTACCACCGTTTGTAGCTAGAAGAATAAAGGAAATAAAATCAATTAAAAATGTAATCATAAAACATGTTCCTTCTGAACAAAATCCTGCAGATGTAGCAACTAAACCTACCAACTCGACAGAAGAAAAGATGAGATGGCTTTCTGGACCAGACTTTATTACAGAAGATCCTGAGTCATGGCCACCGGACGTTAGGCCCGACAACGTCGGTTCTCTCTTGACTCGGGAGGGTCTATCGAAGGAAGATCATATAGAGTCTATGATGGAAATAGAACAATATTCTAATGAGAATACTGAACACAATAATCGCGAAGATCAACGAGAAGGACAAACGTTAAATAAATTTGAAGAAATCAAACGTTTACAAGCTCAATATTTTACCCTGGAGGTTCAAGGAACGGATACAGATTTGAGTCGAAATTTAAGATTATTTAAAGATACTGATGGAATATTGCGTTGTAAAGGACGACTAGGGAATGCAGATTGGTCGTTTGATAAACGTTACCCAATTCTCATCCCAAAGGACTGTGACTTCACCAACAACATAATAATAAAGACTCACGAGCGCAATTACCATGTTGGTGCAAATCATACACTGAGCTTGATCCGAAACCTCTACTGGATACCTCAAGGGAAGAGCCAAGTGCAGAAACTTCTGAAACGATGTCCTAAATGCAAGAAGCATGGTGGGGGTCCATTTAAGGCACCTCCCACGCCAGCACTGCCTCCGGAGAGAGTTAATTTCAGCTCCACGTTCAATTTTGTTGGAGTTGACCTGATGGGTCCGCTATTAGTTGACAACGGTAATGGAGCTGTCAAACGTTGGATATGTATCTATACCTGCCTAGCTGTCAGAGCTTTACATCTTGAGGTTGTCCAGGATTTAACAGCACAAGAAGGATTACTTGCCCTGCGTAGAATGATGTCTAGCAGAGGAGTGCCAACACTCATTACTTCAGATAATGCACTTTATTTTAAATTGATGGCAGAAATACTGTCAAGTCAGTATTGCACAGACAACAAAATAAAATGGCGATTCATTCCACAACTCGCACCTTGGTTCGGCGGATTTTATGAAAGACTCGTTGGGATTGTAAAAAACTGTATGAAAAGAACTTTGCAGAAACATCTCTTGAAGGACACTCAACTGGCTACAGTTGTAAAGGAATTAGAAGCTGTCATAAATACGAGACCACTTACTTGTGTAGACTCAGAGCTGGATCACATCCTAAAACCGTCAGATTTTCTCACAATGGGAAAATGTATCACGACAAATGCTTCCCAAGGAAAATCCGTATGTACTGGTGCTGTAACTAAAACAGAACTCGTCAAAAGCTGGAAAAGAGCACTGATCATCCTACAAGAGTTCAAAGACATGTTCACAAATAGATACTTAACAAGCCTTAGAGAAAGGTATCAGCACTCACCTAAAGAACCTAGAGTAACTTCAAAAATTGAACCAGAAGTAGGGCAAATTGTGCAAATAAAAGGAGATTCAAAAAACCGTGAAGACTGGAGGGTGGGAAAAATTATCTCACTAGTGAAGGGAGTCGATGGTTTGTGCAGAGTAGCCAAAGTAAAGGTTGGTGATAAAGAATTCACAAGATCAATAACACACCTTTACCCTCTTGAAATGGATGAGGAAGAAAACCTGCCCTATCCTAGACCTGTGGTGACTAGTAGATACCATCCTCCGGAGCTTGAAACAAGATCCATTACTATAAATCCAATACCTGCCCGTGAAGTAACCAGTATTGAAGAAAATGTTCCTAACACTACGGATGAAATTCCTGTTAATGCTGACGAAGAAGTACTGAGTGAGAAAGAGGCTGAAAGGTCAAGTTTAGAAGAGAATGAGGAAGGTCAAAAAGAAATTGCTAACAATGACATTGAAACAAGACATAAGAGAGGCGCGGCCATTAAAGCCCTAGAGAAGATAAGGGAATGGACGCGCAACTTAGTATCACTTCTTTAAGCCTTTTCGGCGGGGTGTGTCGCGACGAAGGGTCGCGAAGACACCATAAACTATTCTTTATAATGGCAACTCCAAGACTCCGCGCATAGACCATCAACTCTATGATTTTATATACTCTGAGGTAAGTTTTTTCATGGAGCGTCTTTTCAAAACGATGTTGTTTTGTTTTCTCAAGTTTAATACAAAGTTTTAATCCAAGTAAAAAGCTAAAGTGCTACGAGTAACGAAAGCTAAGTATTCCTAAGTATTCTAAAGTATCTTAAGTGTTCTGAGTATATGCTGAGTATTTACTGTATCTTCAAAATACACGCGTGATAACGCTTTTACATTTCACCAGATATCTTAAGTAAGTCATGCCGGCTAGTATACAGATCAACTAGGGTTGATCTGGATATGGCGGTGAATAAACAAATAGACAAGTTTCGAGCTCACGTATCACGTCGTGAATGGATCGAACTGGTCAGTACCTAAGAGAAACAGAGAAGCCTCGTAGTAATATCTAGCGTAACGCGATATTGACTGCAGGTCGTTACCGCATAGAAGTGGTAACGCAATAAAACCTAACAACATGTACATGTAATTAAACCAAGTCCTGGAGGTAACATCTAGCGCAATGCGGTGTAGACCCAGGTGGATGAGCCGTTGCAGCCGCTAAGGTGCAACGGAGTCTAACTAATATGGCGCATGGTATGGTGCGGTTCCATAATACTAATTGATCTTCTTTCTCAATAGATAACTGGTGAGGTGACTAATTAACGAGAGGGCTACGTTGTGTGTGTGACACAACGGAGCCCTATGTGCGATGGCACCGAGTAGACAGTCGGTGTCATCGTACCATAAACTCCACAGATGAAGAACGTTGACCTAGAGTGACACTTACATACACAAAGGCGAAGCAAATCAACCACAAGGGAGAGGGAAGGTGAAGGATACGAGAACACACACACAAATATTAAGTTAAGGTATGAGAGGCACACATTTATACTCTTTACTTGCATATGTTTCGCTGCACCCTCCATATACTATACATCCCAAAGCAATCTATGAGGAGATGCTATCAACAAATATAACACTAAGTAAATAATATACCATATAAATGGGGGGTGTCACGATAAATAGCGCATTGGCTCCAGTCCCCGCAACCCGCGCCTTCCGCCAGTTTCGGTGAGCTAGGATCCGAACAAAAATCCCGTAATGCGGTATCTATTGGGGGTTATCTGTGGGCTAAGTACACCATACTATTATGAGACATCACACAGTCTAGTAATCAGATTACTGGACTGTGAAATCAGGTCACAAAGTCTCATTTGCCCAGTAATTTCACTAGCTACAATGCCCTTTAAACCGGAACACAGCAGTGCTTGCACACTACTGCTTGGCGGCAGAATAACTGGCAAAGCGGTGGTACCTACCTAGACGAACTTTGCAGAAAAGTCCTACCACCTAGTATGAACAAATAAAAGGTGTTGTGTTGATGTAACTTGACCATGCTGGTTGGGATAATTCTCAAGAGTTTCTCAATAGATGGCGCTGCCAACCCCCGGTTGTAAAAAGGTGAAGGATAAATTCGGACACAAGACCACTTGTCAAAGCATGTCCCGGCTTTAGGGACGGATGGATGCGGGTTCAACACCCGCTCGTGATTCAGATTTTTCCTTTACAAATTAATCTGTAGATTACGCTGAGTAGGCGATACCTACTGCTATAAAAATCATAAATACAAGGCTTTTTTATGTTTATAATACCTGACAGGCATCGTTCCCCTGCTCGCCCCCCGCACAGAAGGAGCTGGCGGGGAGGATGAATATCTTCTCTGTGACCGCGTTCACCTTGCGGATACACTCCGCGTCGCTCACTATCGGCAGCTCCGCCTCGCGCACGCGCAGGGGGATCGGGCCCGCTGCGTGGTGGAAACAATAAGTTATATGGTGTCATCATCAACTGCCTGAAAATGTCCACTAAACATAGGCCTCTCATAGAGCGCCGCTTTGAGCGGCTGCTTGCTTCTTGCATCCAACGGCTCTCCACGGTTTTGACCACCTAGGCGATCATGTAACTTGATCACAACCAATAGAAACAAAAATGTATGGATTTGACAGTTGAAGTACGCAGTTTATGAGCATAACTACGAAAAAAATTGTCGAATTCGGAACGAAATTTCTCCTGTTGCATGCAATCAAAGTTCCGTGATCACCCCGCTGGTCATCAGTGCACCTAGTGGAGGCCTGCGCTACGTTGCGTGTTCCGGTTCGTGGTCGCCACTCTAGAACCTTTCTTCCCCATTGATTGCCAGTTCTGCGAGCGATGTGGCCGCCGATTGCCAATTCTATAGCGGCGTGTTTATAGTACGTATATCTAAAGGAAAAACAAGTGATTTTATGCATATACAAAAACGCCACCGACGTTCCTTCGAACAGCCAAACAGTTTCTTGGATCATAGCTAAGAACACTCTTGAACCAGTCAAGCTTACCAGCAACTTTACTAGAGGCTTCTATGGAGTTTTGGAAGCAACACGAAAAACCACGTTTCACCACATTATATCACTTGCCAACACTCATGCTCGTAATTCAGCACTTAATGCGTAAAACACCACCAATTTTAAACATTAACACTGGAAAAAACACAAGTTTTGAAAAATAATACAATGCAACGACGTGAACTTTTTCGCGTTCCCGCCAAAAATCACAAACATGCTTTTTTTTTTTTTTTTTAGAATTAGTTCTTGACCTGGATACAAAGTCCTTCAGTCGCAATATTAAAAAGTCTACGAAGTCTGCATTATAATATATTATATTTTACTTAGTAATAGTCACAGTCATAGTGCAGTCCAAGTCAGGTAGTCATAGTCCAGTCAAAGTCATGCCCCAGTAAAGTGGTGGCAACTTTACTAGAGGCTTCTATGGAGTTTTGGAAGCAACACGAAAAACCACGTTTCACCACATTATATCACTTGCCCACACTTATACTCGTAATTCAGCACTTAATGCGTAAAACACCACCAATTTTAAACATTAACACTGGAAAAAACACAAGTTTTGAAAAATAATACAATGCAACGAAGTGAACTTTTTCGCGTTCCCGCCAAAAATCACAAACATGCGCTAATCCAGTGTTGCCATGTCAAAAATCCGGACGATGGTGATTCCATTTCAAAAGTTTTTTTGAAAAACGATAGATTCGACGACGGAAGATAACGGTAACGGTAGATTCTTAAAAATTACGGTAATTGCGTCAGGAAAAATACGGTGTAAATTACGGTGTACAAATTTTTAATAAAACAACTATTTTACCGCACAAATTGTGTTAAACTCGAAGACACTAACAAAATCAATGACTCAAAGAAAGCTAGTTCATATTTTTAATGCAATGTAACTAAATGTAGGTAGTTCTTGTAAAATGACTTGGAATGAAAACGTTTAATATTTATAGCATTGACGCGATGCATTGGTAAATTCCCGAGCTTCAACTAATCCGTAAGGACAAGATTGCGCTCTTAAAACATAATTACCTAATTATGCTGTCTTTTTTTTATTACGCTAAAATACTTTTCACAGTTATTGGCAGGCAGCAATATAACGATGTTGCCAAGACATCATTCTTAATTTTAACGGAATATGGTTTGAAAACATAGGAATTTATTGCCAAATAACTAAACAATCGTTGTTAAAATAGTTAAGAAGGTGATCTCCATAAGTATTTTACTTCTTTTTTAAATATCGACAAGGAATATGGCTAACGATTACGTCGGATGTCGTTCTTCTAGGAGCTTTACACGCTTTGAGACGTACTGCGGTTTTTTTCTACAAATATTCGTACCTCTGCAAATTACGGTAGATTTTGTCACCGTTGTCATGCTTCGACGGTAGGTGGTAAATAAGTGCGAATTACGGTGCATTTACCGTAATTACGGTGCACATGGCAGCACTGCGCTAATCACAGAATTCGCCCTATCTATGGCGCCTTTGAATATGTACGAGTAGAACTGTAGTATATGACGTCATTCATGGACAATAAGGAGAGCGCTATACATTCGGTACTAAACTAAGCAAAAAAAAGACGAACGTAATATCTTTGGTCCTTGTCACCGTTACCGGGTTTTTTTATTTGGCTTCGTTTGATCTAAGCCAAACAGGTTAACAATTTTTGAAATTGTTGTTTTTTGTGAAATAATCCTATTTAAATCGTGATCCAGGCAATAAACATTTGAGAAATAATGTGTGTGCAGTGGGTGGTTACAGCATTTTAAGCAACAGAAGTCGTACTGAGGCGTAAATATGAAGGAATAACATTTCACAAGTAAGTAGCCATTTTAGTATTAAAATTCTCATGAGTGTGATTCATTTTAAATAAATATGTATCCGACTGTTACTCACGAATAGTGTGTCAATTTCTCGACCAGGTTTCGAGCATATCCGATGCTCTTCCTCAGGATGAGTTCACGCAGCAAGATCGCGGCTGGTGTTCGTGAGTAACAGTCGGATACATGTTTATTTAAGTAGCCATTATTTTGTCTATTTTCCCTTTTTAGAAGTGTTTATTGTGAAAAATATAAATACATTACATTATACATTTCATGTAATAATAAGTCATCAGCTAAACAGAAAATCAGCTAAACGATTAATTAATGGATAAAATAACCATACCTAACCAAAAAATTTCATTGTCAAGGTACTGCCAGTTTATGATTTTTAATTTCCCATAAAACCAGCTAGGTACCATGTTGATTTGCAAATGTTTATAAGTCGGAAAAAATCCTTTTGTAGGTATATTAGCTAATTATTTGCTTGATTTAACTTAGTAAAATATATCATTTTATATTTAAGGTCAGGTGGGGTAAGTGAAACATACTTGCACATCTATCCACTTTGTTAATTCTGCTAGGACGCTAATTTTTTTTTACACATAGAAAGCCTAAATCTGACATGGCAAATGACGGCAATAAATACTTTTCAAGAAAATAATTTTTGAAAACTCAATTTGCGTGAATGAAACATCACTTCAAAAATGGTTCACGGTTTTGACAGAAACGTTCCGATTCAATATTCTGACGGTAGGTTGACATTGGCGTTTGACTATTTAGCAGTTGACTATATTGACAGTTTTGTTTTTATTATCTGTTACCCGCAGTCATTATATTAGGTACCTACTTATATAATAATAGCTTCCAGGTATCACTTTATTAGCGCAAAATCTCCATCTCTTTCTTTGGGTGCCGTATAAGAGCAGACTAAGGAACTATCCAGAGAATGGGCAGTAGCATTCTCCTTGGTACATTATAATCTTCTGCGATGACAAGCTACTTGCTAAGCGAGGTGGTTATGGCACGCTCCCTATAATCAGCGTCTAAAATGGCGTTTTATGGGCATGCCTGTGTTCAGCACTAGACGTTTTCCAGCTGTTGATGTGAAATGCGTGATTTTCGCCCATGGGACATTTACAATGACATTTGTAATGTAGTAGGTATTTGATTGATTTTATTACCAGTGTCGTCTGTGACTGCAAATACTAAGCCCACATTACGCGCCGTTTCATGCATTATTTTCGTGTAAAAATGTACATAAACACTATAAAATTGCTTCATGGCATCAGCTGACATGTGTTTTGTAAACTTAAAGATAGCTAATTTCTTTTTATTTTATGACCTAGCAGAAAGATTGTGTGACGCGTGTGCTAGAGCATTGAAACCATTTCGCCACATAGCATAGAGGTAAACTGCGTGATTTATTGATTACGATAGGGTTTCACTTAGGTACTCCTTCGTTTCACTTACCCCACCTGACCTTACATTTTAGTTTTTACAATAAAGAAGCAGTGAACACTGGTAAAACATAAATTCTAGGTATCAAAGTAAATTACTCTATCTATAGAGTAATTTACTTTGATACCTAGAATTTATGTTTTTGTTGCACGAAGTTTTAAGTTGTTTTATTTCTCCGGTGTCATTTTATTTAGTCGTCCTACAGTCATGCGTAGTTCCTTCAATGATAGAAGCAACTACGCATGCTCGTTCAGTGACGTTTCAGTTGATGTTACAGAAAACAATGTTTTTTGTGGTTTTTTTATTATATTTTAGTGTTTAGTCAATAAATTTAACAAAATACTTATTTAAAATAAAGACATTGACGTGTAATGTGTTTGGAATGCATATTCCAATACTCAAGAAGATTTACACAGAACAAATTATTCAGTTTCTATGGTGCAAATACTTTTCGTGTTTACGATATATTTTTGTGTGTAAGTAGATTTGCGTTCACATAAAACATAAGTAGAATTTTGTGCAGGATTAGAATTGGGTGATTTGATTGCAGCAAATAAATTAAAATTTGATTTTTGGTACTAATCGTAAATCCACAAGAAGGTTATAAAGTTGTTTACATTTTGAAATTAGAGATGATTTTACAGGTGTCGATGAGTTATCGATAATTTCGATGTATGTATTATATGTAGATAAACTATACACTAACCAATAATAGGTAGTACCTACTGGTTCAATCCTTAGAGTATAGACTAAAAGCATAGAGAGAACTTCATTGTCTGTCAAGCGTACCACTTTTTTGAACACTTTTTATATGAAGCGGACACTTTGATGTGAATGAGTCTGACAGATTTGTATAGATAAAACAGTTGACTCGAGTAGAAAAAATGGTACGGTGATTTTTTGCAAGCGTAGCTAATTACTATATGTTTGTTTCTTTCCTTCGCCACTGACGTAGCGATACGTGTGAGCAGTACAAATATAATATCGTTTTGATTGATCTCTCTATGCTTTTGGTCTATACTCTAAGGTTCAATCAACTCTTTAGATGGGCATAATATGATTGAAATTTGATATAATGGCACAGAACAAATAATAGTAAGTAAAACTACTACTGTTTTAATGAACAATGTTTTAAATGAGAATTTAAATAAGGTTTTGTTTGTTCACAGATTCTGCCAACCGTCATGACCACCTTTGACAAACCTACTTCAATGAACTTTGTATTTAGGGCAAATCTACTTATATTAATAATCTGTTGTTTACAATAGCTATTTTGAAATAAAATTTAGTAAAAATACATTTTCTTTATTTCTCATTAATCTTACTTCACATTCTGGAATAACGTTACGGCAATAAATTAATTAGCTTAGGTTAGGACGGAATATTTTCGTGGTTGACCACTATTTTACCTGGCGATAAGTGACGATGCGGCTTACGATACACATGCTTATCTATAGAAGATACCTAATCACTCCCGACTTAAAGTCACTCAGGGAAAAAAGATCCCAGTTAAAAGCTTTAGTGCGCATAATAATATTATATAGGAATTATTTTTCTTTATGTGCATAATATATGGAATAGGTATCAACCATTTAGTGACGTTCAACTGCTAATAGTCAACCATAAAATGATGATGAAAATGATGTACCGACCAAATTATTAGGCTCTATTATTTATTTCTTGAACTAGCTGGGCCAAAGGCCCGGATACAGAAATTTCTCAAGGGGGGGGAGCGCAGTGCCGTAAATAGCCTTTTCTGCCCCCTTGTTTTTTAGACATTATAGGTACCGTAGACAAGGCCGTAGCCAGGGATTTTTTCTCTATATATATCTACTGAATGTACATTAAATACGCGAGCAAAGCGAGCGTGAAAATTTTTATATTTGCCGAAGTGTATTTTTTTAAAAAACGCGTATGGCGATTCAAATATGAAATACATGTCAGTCAGTACAAACGCGCGTGCTAACAAAATACAGTAAAGACATTAAATACGCGAGCGAAGCGAGCGTGAAATTTTTTAAATTTTCCGTATTGTTTTCAGAAAACGCGTATGGCAATTCAAACATGAATTCCATGGCAGTCAGTACAAACGCGCATGCTATAAAACAAAATACAGTAAAAACATTAAATACGCGAGCGAAGCAAGCGCGAAATTTTTTATATTTGCTGTATTGTATTTCAGAAAACGCGTATAGTAATTCAAACATGAATTACATGTCAGTCAATACAAAAGCGCTTGCTATAAAACAAAATACAGGAAAAACATTAAATACGCGAGCGAAGCGAGCACGAAAATTTTTATATTTGTCGGATTGTATTTAAAAAAAAACGCGTATGGCAATTCAAACATGTTGCATGTTAGTCAGTACAATGAGGACCTCATGCTTAGCCATTTTAAGCATTTTGACGTTATATAGACTCTTAAGATTTCATTTTTGGGCCACTGCGGTCGTTTGGAGACTAAGCGGTCGCTGGGCGGCCGCTTGACTCCGATAAACACTAAACACAAATACGCTCGTACGCTGGCAAAAAATGAGCGCTATGTTTTGTCTAATTTTTGATGATACTGGCATGTAGGTACGTATGTGTTGGAATCGAACACTAGGGGCGCAGCGGGAACTTATCAGGAGCAAACCGAAAAAATAATTTTCCTGCCTGGTCTGGCCATTCTTGCGCCCCCCAGAGTCTACGCACCAAACATGGCACCGCCCTATTTACGGCACAGGGGGCGCACAAATCATTATAGTACGGGAGTCCAAGAGGGAAGTTTGGGGATGTGGTGGTGAAACACATAAGTATACGATTCATGACCAATTTGTGCTCTCTTTTTTAAATGATGAATTCCATGCACCTATATCTATACCTATATCTTCCTGGTAAATTGGATAATTACCGCGCTTGGTGCTGGGCTGCCTGCGCCATAGGGGGGGGGCGCGCCCCCTGCGCCCCCCCCCCTATGCGCTCCAGAGTTGGTATCTATCCTTGTCTAGCATATTGTCCACCATGCAAAAGAAAATCTTTGTGTTGGTTTGGTAGTGTTTGACTGTGTTTTGCAGATAGTTAAAAAAATTAATATTTGCGTAAGTAGTTATATTACTGTGATAATTGATAAGAAAACGCAATTTATATATACTTTTACATGGATGTATTTTTTTACTGGAAAATCGAGGATATACCTAATAGACGATAATACCAAAATGTTTTATTGGTAGAAGTATCTTATGAATTATGCCTGCACACTGCTTAGAAAAGAAAAAACGGAAAAAAAACCATAGCGGGATATTCATTTTGATTTTATATTATCTTTTAGTTATTTAATTTTTATTTACGCTATCATTTTACTGATGTCAATATGGATCTTTGTGTCTGATAAATAAACGATTTATTATTATTCACTCATTTATTATTTTTTCTTAGATTTAGGGTTTTCCACAATTTACATATAAAAATAAATTTAAAAAATATTATAAAAACCTTATTATTAATATTATTGTGACTCGTATCGTTGAAATCGTGTATTTTTGTTGTGTAAATAGTTGTAGAAAGGAATGGTATCGCAGTTATGCGAGACTTATCCACAAGTGAGCTACTTTTTTTTTTTTATGTTTGTTCTGTGTCTGGGTGTTATATTGTATTCTATGTATGTATTTACAAACAAAAAGTATCTAAGTATTGTATCAGTTATCTGGGCCTCGTTTTATAAAGCTACAAGTCTTGTACTTGTAGCGAAAAACTGGCAACACAGCCAAAAAAAAGTGAAATAATGCGTTTTATAAAGCTACAAGACAACAAGTTACAAACTACGTCCCCCGATATATTGCTTTACTCTATGAATTACAAGCACTTGTTCCTAGACCATAGACAATCCATAGTGTGTTTTCATTTTTAAAATGCAAAATCGAACAATTGTTTTGGTCATTACAAGTGTACGGAACTACAACTTGTAAAGTTTTTTACCTGACTAAAGAGCTAGGTAAAATGAGTACAAGTTTAGATAAATTTATTGAAAGTGTATTGTATTGGTCGTGTCACGTATTAATTAATGTTCAATTAGTTAAATTAAGTAAATATGAACTGATTATGTTTAAATAATGAGAAATTCAGCTTGAGCGAAGCCCATGAAAAATGAGCGTAGCTGTATATTACAAAACCTATTATGAGAATAGTGACTTAGACCTAACTTTGTTTACTTAAATAGCTTTACTTAAAAATAGAGACGCCCCGTGATTTCACCCAAAACTTGCATAATTTTCCGTGGGATATCATGAATTTCCGAAAAAAACCGCATCTATCCCGGTAATATAAGTTCATCTAAAAAAGGTCATCCAATTTAGCATGAAAGCCACAACAAACAAATAGATAATGTTTCTAATTTCTATATTATGTAGGGATTTAATGTAAAATTCACACCGGCTAAATTCACTAATGAATGGGAGCCAAACTAAAAAAAAGCTATTGACCGTGACGTTCATTCATAGTGATGTGCAACTTGTAATATCATAATCTACACTTTATCCTCTACTTAGTCTGTGGTCCCCGCCGTGAGGCCTCAGTGACGTTCATAGTGATGTGCATTATACTTGTAATTTACACTTGTAATCGATAATTGTTGTTTATAAAACGCCGTAACTAGTAACTTGTAGTTACTTGTTCTTGTAGCTGCTACAATTGTTAGCTTGTACTAGTAGCTTTATAAAACGAGGCCCTGGTTTCCATAGTACAAGCTATGCTTAGTTTGGGGCTAGATGGCGCTGTGTGAAATGTCCACACATATTTTTTTTTTTTTTTTCAAGCTTTCAATATATTGATACAGTATGGTGTTCATTTTTCGTGTAGTCCGATTACGTAGTATGTACATCCGTGTATAGAACACTTCACCGGTGCTGCCAACTCAGTTTTTAAAAGTTAGCCAGATCAGCAACACAAAATAGCTAAAAAAATTGCAAAATGTTTGAAAAATTTATAGCCATAAGGTTTTGATAGTTTTTAATCACAAACACATCAACAGAACAACAAAAATAACAGAACACAAAAAAAAACAGAACATTAAAATTAAAATCAACAGAGTTATTATTATTATTCATTTTATTTACTAGTAAATTACAAGCCAGTTTCACCCTCATGCCTATTAAAAACATGATTAGAAAAAAAATGAACGTAAAATCTATGTATGTATGATAAACAGAGAATATGAATCTAACGTTCCTCGTTTTTTTTCATCATTCCTAGATGAATAAGGCGTTTTATTAAAAAAAAAGAAATTGTATTTTATGTTTGACCCAATAGATGGCGCCAGTTGTGGTTTTACCAAAATCTGTCACTGTCACTGTTTCAAGCATAGACCACAGATTAGAGAAAATGTGTCACGATACTGACTGACAGCTCTAAACTCTTTCGTTTTTTTTAGTTTCGTTGCGGAATAGCTAGGCTTAATTTTGGATCATAATATTAACGTTTATCTATCTCGCAGATCTACTGTACTTCAATTTACTCAATAAGAATGCACTACAGACTACTTAGGAGATACTACAGGCAATGTACTCGTGGTCCACTCAACTGAATTTGACATTTCTTTGTAGGTTGTCTAAGCATTTTCTTATGTTTAAACTACTCTGTGGTTTGAAAGGTTTAAACTATGTTACTTACAGCGCCATCTAGAAAAGAAGCAGAACTAGTGTTTTTTTTTTAAATAAAACTCCTCATTATGGGTTCCAATTTATCAATTACATTATTTTTAAAATCATCATTAACAGCCTGAAGACGTCTACTGCTGAACATAGGCCTGCCCCAGAGCGCGCCACCTTGAGCTTTGACCTTGACCTTGATTTTTAAAATAAATATGAGTAATATAATATTAAACATAATAATAGGTATTTCTATTATTTTCCTTATATTATTACTATTATAAAAGACGAGGCATTTTTCTGGGATATTTCAGTGTGAGCAGATTTTTAGCCTATTTAGGGCAGAATCTGCAATTTACAGATGGTCACACTGTCACTTACCTTCACTCTTGCTCCAACTCCGCGTACCTTTCGTTCGGCTCGTGGAAAACTACGCTATCCTGATTACGTAGTGTATACATCCGTGGGTTCTGAAGATTTATGCCACAGATTAGAGAAAAAAACAATAGTATGATTGTTATAGATGCATAGACCATAAACAGCTACTCTCTGCATATCTATGTCCACGCTGTGAGTGTGAAGCAAAAGCAGGGTTCGGCCCCCCTACACGTTCAATTTTATTGAACAATAAAATTGATGAGATCACTTCCGTCAATGTTTTCTCCATACTGTATACCGAAAAACATTGACCAATACTAAGGCTATTGATGAATAAAATTGATGAGACCACATCCCTACACGTTCAATAAAATTGATCATTTACAAAGATTGATCAATAAAATTGAACGTGTATGTGGGGCTTAGTAGACTTTTTAATATTGCGACTGACTTTGTATCCAGGTCAAGAAAAAAAGGGCCTGACTCACAGATTTATTTTTATATGTAGGGTCTGTGGCCTGATTTGAATTTTGTTTGAAGTTAACGGCTGCTTAACGTTCTCAACTCAATTTCAGATTTCAGAGCAAAAATATTGACGACATTTTATGATTTTTTCATAGAAATTTAATTTAAATACGGTGTTATAGTGATTTGCGAATTGTTTTTTGTGTAGTCATTTAAGATGACGTCCGAAAAAGTATTTAAAAAGGACAAAAACCAGAATATCCAGGTGTTTGTAAGGCTAAGGTATTTATTTGACACTTTTCTTTATATTACCATTTCAATTACTTGAAGCAAAATTTTAGTTTTATGGCTCAATATTAGTTACCTACTTCTATAGTTCATTTTGATATAATTTTTGCTAAATTTAACATACTAGCTGTAAACATATTCAGAAACATTGATGCTACGGTTAGACCCACGCACAGTCCTGACTCACAAGAAATATAAACTAAATTGCAGCCAATAACCTTTATTAAGCTTTTATTAACTACCACTATGTAGTTATTCTATTAGCAAGTCTTAAACATACTGTAGTATGTAATAATAATAAAATAAGTCATGCTTGTAGATGGAACAGGAATAGTCAGTAAATTATTTTATTGTCATCAACATCAACACGACAAGTTATTTTGGAAGCAAATATAGAGGCAAGAAAATACACATATCATAAAATTTGTATGATTGAATAACACTACTGTGTCACTGCAAAATGTTTATGATGTAAATAGATGAATAAATAAGTATACGCTTTTCAAAAAGCTGCTTACAGCTAGCCTTGACAAGCTAAGCAAAGCTTAGTTTTGTAAAGGATTTTATCACAAGTGGGTTTTGAACCTGCATCCATCCATCCCCGAAGCCTGGGCATGCTTTTCTTTAAACTGATGGGACAAGTGACTTTATGTCCAAATACAGGCAGGTGAATACTGAATAAAATAGAATCGTAATAGAATAGTATTAAGCTAGGAATTTCACTTTACGCTACTGAGCTTACAGTAGATAAATTCAATATTTATCATGAAGCTGAAAGGGCATCCAGCTCAACATAAATGTCAAGTACCTACTCTCAGTACCAGGTACTGATTTTCAGCTAAAACCCCACAGGTGGATAAATTACAAGTAAAATTACCGCAGAAGCCACTAAGATTCATTTCAATGCACAATGTGTGTTGCACTGCTATAAATCAAAAATCTTTAGGCTAAGCTTGTATTATGGGACTCAGATGACTGATAGACTACATCAATACTTGCTTTTAAAGGTATGAATAGTATTTTATGTAAAAAGTATTCTTACTGCACATCACAATCAACAGAGTGCTATGCTGGGTTCTATAAAACATCTAAGTCTGATAATATTTCACTTATGTCACCTACTATCTGCAGCTTGCAGCCCTGCCCATGGTTGCCCTATGTAGCATAATTAATATAACTATGTCTTATTCTTGTAAGAGCTAGAATATCTACCTGCTAACCCCCGGTGACTCATACATTGGTCAAGCTTATGTTAACATACCAAATACCTGCTATACACTCATTGGTAGACAAAGACTTCTATGTATACACTAGACAGGACATCTCTAACTTGCACTGTCAACCACTGCAAATATGCCTATGAGCATCTTCTCACTCATACGATGCTTAGCACTCAAAGCGACTGCATGTACAGCAGTGAATAGCAGTAAAAATTATGATCCGAATGTGCCATTGCACTAGCGCTGCGTGTTGTGATTGTTGGTTAGACGATTTAATCTCGTAAAGCGCTGTAGCGGATTTTAGTTTAATTATACAAAAAATTACAACTATTTGTGCTTCAAATAGCTTCTCTAGTATGTAGTACATAATTATACCTCTTTGTTGGTAGACAATTTCCGATGATTGACAGGCAACCAATGAGAGTTCAGTATTTTTAGGTTTACATGAGTTTAACTTTAACAAACATATGAGAAACCAGGGGCAGTAAGATTCCCTTAATTACAGTCATGTTACAAACATTCATATTTGTAATATTAGTAGGATGACATGTGTTATTGTGAGTAGTAATAAATACTTCTTTATCTAGCCATTTATCACTACAAGCATAAAAAGCATTTTGTCATTCTACAGACCAAATTATATCAAGATCCATTCAGCCATTTAGTTTGGAAAAGTTAATAAAGACAGAGATGCTTTTAATATTTTTTTTAAGGAGACGGTGTTGTTATTTGACTGGCCTGTTACCTCAGTTGGTAGTAGCTCTGCCTTCTGAACTATAAGTTGTAGGTTTCATTCCCACCCAAGGCATACATTTGTGTGATGAACATTGATGTTTGTTCTGTGTCTGGGTGTTATATTGTATTCTATGTATGTATTTACAAACAAACAAAAAAGTATCAATTCAATTTATTATCATAAATAGGCACACTTATGAAAATAATTTTATAACAATACATTTGTACTACAACAACAACAATAATACATTAAATAAAAACGAAATGCAATTGTACATATTTTGTAAAATTAAAGGTTAAAAAAGTTGAATTTTTAACAACAACAAAAACACAAAAATTTATAATAATTAAAATTTAGGTGAAAGGAACGACTTTCACCGTTTCATTTCCCTGCCTCCCTTCTCTCTTTCCCATAGTATGTTTGAATTGTATGGTTGAATGTCTGTAATAATATTTACGGGACAATATTTAAAACACCCCCTTTTCAACAAAAAAAGAATGAATAAAATCGGACTGCGTGTTAATGAATTACAAATAAGTACATATTATTACTTTTACCCCCTCTCCCGCGGGAACTGTGCTGAATTTCGGGATTAAAAGTATCCTATAGCCTACCCCGTAATATGAACTCAAATCATGCCAAGTTTCATTTGAATCCATTCAGTAGTTTTGGCGTGATGCTCAGCCTTGGCTGAGCCAAGCTTGCTTGCTTACCAAGCAGGCTTGGCTTGGCTTGGCTTCCAACAAAAATTCTCAAAATATCTTTGATGTACAGAATTGACCCTGTTACAGTTTTACTATAAGTAGAGTTTGAAGGCATGAGATGTGGCAACCTCCAGTGCAGAATAAATGTTAATAATAGTGAAAGTACCTACTGACTAAAACATACAGTGGTAAGAACTTCCTTTTTGTACTTAAAAGGAGTTGTTCTTGGGAAACTGGGCTATTTTGAAGAAAACAAATTGAGATTAGAGTATGAATAATGTCAGAAATTGGTTCCATTATTCTTCTCCATCCTGTATCTACCTTGCCAAATATTTTTTTATGTTTAAATATCTATTTCAGGCCTCTAAACCAGAGGGAGCGTGATATCAAATCCTTCGGTGTGGTGGAGGTGGTTCACAACCGAGAGGTGGTGGTGCGGCAGTCCCAGCAGGCTATTCACACTAAGAAGTTCACTTTTGACCGTGCATTCGGACCAAACGCTAACCAGGTATTTCTAATGTCTAAACCTTTTAAAAGATTTCTTTGTATAAAATTGTTGCTATAATTTGTCAGATTTTTGATACTGGGACCACACAGTAAACCTTATACCCTGATGGGGTCATATTATGTTTCTAAACCTAATACACAGAAATAGAAATAGAAATATTTATTGGCCTTACAACATGTTGTTATACTGGGCAAGTCATTTTACAAAATATAATAAGATCATACAAGTAAATCATATTACAAATCAAATAAAAAATAAAACAATAGGTAGGTTAAGAAAATTAAAATAGAATAAAATTAAGATCAAAAGCTATGACAGCTAAAAGTTTGTAACATACCATTTAAATTAAAATAAAAAAAACAATTGAAATAAAATAAAATAGAACAATTTAAATAAAATGAAATTGAATGATTAAGATAAAATAGAACAGTTGAAATAGAATACAACAAATAAAATATAATAATTGGAATGAAAAATTGGATTAAATTTAAATAATTAATTTATCAGATCAAATAATTTTCTATGTACAACGTTAGACCATGCTATAAATAATGCTTCTAAGTACCTATCTATTTTTTGGTATTACTCTCAACATTATAACATTACATTTCATGCAAGAATGAAGATTCCGTCAAGCGCAGTTTTATATGTAACTCATTCAATGAGTAAAATGGATTGAACTCGAGAAATTGCTTTATCTTCCTTTTGAATTCTGTTGCATGAAGGTTTGTTAAGCTACTTGGCAGTATGTTAAACATGCAGATCTTATTGTAGGTCCCTTGTTTTTGTACCTTAGTTAATCTATTCACAGGTCTACGTAATTCGTCATAGTTTCGACATTTACGTGTGTACTTATATTTGTTTTTGGTCTAATTAGATTTCTCGTCGTGAATTTCTAGTAAACAATTGTAAATTTATGTATAAGGATATCGCAGTCATAATCTTATTATTCCTGAAATGTTGTCGGACTGATGTGCGTTTTCTTAAACCTAAAATTATTCTTATTGCCCTTTTCTGGGCTCTTAACACCCTTATTATATGTATTCCGTTGCCTCATACAGTAATAGCATACCTTATCCTAGATTGTATGTGTGCATGGTATACAGATAAAATAGCTTTCTTATCTAATAATGGTTTAAGTTTTAGCAGTGCGTAATTAGCACTCGCCAGTCGCACATATATGTTTACAGTAAATAATGATTCAAGTGTTGAGTATATGTCCCCCAGGTGGAGGTATACCAGCAGGTGGTCAGCCCCCTGATTGAAGAGGTGCTTGCTGGGTACAACTGCACAGTCTTCGCATATGGACAGACTGGGACTGGCAAAACTCACACCATGGTTGGAGAACACACAGGGACCGATACTGATTGGCAGTCTGTATGTATACTTGCATGGTTTTAAACTTTCATGGTCACTAACATTACTAAAATATTAAAATACTAAAATATGGGCAACTCGAAAGTCTAGAAACAAATGTTAAAATTACATGGTAAATATCCTGTTAATCTATTATATATAAGGCTTTGTCCTGACTGACTGACAGACAATGCACAGCCCAAACCGCTGGATGTATAGACTTGAAATTTGGAGGGTGTTTTCCTTTTATAACGTAAGCGCGTGATAAGAAAGGATTTTTGAATTTTCAACCCCTAGGTGGGTGATAAGGGTAAAACACGTTTGTATGAAAAACCTACATTTCGTGACGTATCGTTTTGAAACTTAACACATACAAAAAAGTATAAAAATAAAAGAAATGGTATATTTTAGTTTTTCGAAATTCGACACGTAAGGAGGTTAAAAATTACCGTATCTTAATGAAATTCTGAATGTGTATAAATCATACAAAATAATTAGATATAGGTCGCGGCGTTTTTTGAATTTCATCCCTTAAAGGGTTAAAAAAATACAGGACAAATCCCCATCGTAAGACGCTCGCGCAGCTTAAACCGCTGCAGCTAAAATCATGAAATTTAGAAGATACATTGATTTGACATAGTGTAAGAGTGCACTAAAAGGGCAGTTTTATCCCGGGAAAATAAACGGTTCCTGAGGGACAGTCCACGCGGGCGAAGCCGGGGGCGAAAGCTAGTAAACAATATTTTTAGTAATGTATACTTACAACTAACCACACACACACACACATAACACACATTAACATGATTGAAATCATTTATGAGTTACCATTACCATATTTCGGTAAAGTTATATGCACCACTCCATCTTCCGGTTCACAGCGTAGGCCCCTCACTAGTGGAGTGACAATATGGTTAAAACTGCAGGGAGCTGATGGATGCAGGTGCAAAATTAGCTCTCAACTCAAGGGGAAAATAATATAGTCGAGAGGCTTATCTTGAAGACTTTTCCAGGATCCCCTAGCTGGAATCATTCCCAGAGCGCTCTCCCAACTATATGACGAGCTCCGCCTATCCAACACCGAGTACACAGTCCGGGTGTCATACCTGGAGCTGTACAACGAGGAGCTGTTTGACCTGCTCTCCTCGTCTGAAGACAACTCCAAACTGAGGATCTATGAGGACATCACCAGGAAGGGCTCCAATATTGTTAACGGGCTGGAGGAAATTACGGTAATTCATTTCAATTTCAATTGTTTATTTGCATACAATGTTGTTTACAGATGTTCGTTTTTTAAATACCAGTTCATCGTGGACCCTGTTGGGCATGCATAATTAGAAGAGAGGAGGGTAGGTCATTATTATTTCCTTAGTCAACATGGCAGTTAAAAAGGTTACAGATTATACCCGATAACAATTCTTAAAATTAGCGAGTTGAAATGGCAATGGGCAGGTCACATTACTCGCAGAACTGACAACCGATGGGGGAAAAAGGTTCTCGAGTGGCGACCACGAACCGGAAGACGCAGCGTAGGCCGGCCCCCCACTCGGTGGACCGACGATCTGGTGAAAGCCGCGGGGAGCCGATGGATGCAGGAGGCGAGCAGCCGCTCAAGGTGGTGCTTTCTGGGGGAGGCCTATGTTCAGCAGTGGACGTCTTCAGGCTGTTGATGATGACCCAATTACAAATAAATTATTTAGTATTGAGCCACATCTGTCACCACTATTCATTTTGCTATTCATTTCTATCGCTCAGGATCGTCTATAATTCCTGGAGCGAGAGGCGGTAGCGTGAGTGCTATCGTGCGCAGCATTATCATAATCATGCTCTTCCCCAGGGTTCAAGCTTTGAAGTTGATTCTTAAATAAGAATCAACTTTAAGGCTTCGTCAGTAGGAGAAGCTATTGTTTGGATCCAAACCAATCTCACCAAATCGAGTTAAACAGCACAATTTTCAACAATTTTGTCTAAATAGTAGTGTTGCATAATGTCCATTATGATACAAATATCTATTATTTTTACAGGTTAACAACAAAAATGAAGTATACAAAATTATGGCGCAAGGACAAGAAAGGAAGAAGGTGGCTTCAACCCTTATGAATGCACAGTCAAGGTAATTTATACGTTCAAATATTTTTACTTTCAATAGCCTGTGTCGCGAGTGCGAAGCCATACATGTCAAGGTAGGTACATAAGCTGGTAGATGTCAGATGACATTGACAGCTAACGTCATGTCGATGGCGCCACGAGCGAGGTGAGTGAGCGCGCGCGGTAGTCGCGTCATTCTTGAACGGGACAGCGCCGGAGCAACACATGGCAGTTCTCAGTAAGTGAGCTTGTGATTTTTATGTGCTAGCACTCTCAGATACTCTCAGTTATCCTCAGATGCTCTCAGATATTCTCAGATACTCTCAGTTATTCTCAGATGCTCTCAGACACTCTCAGATATAACCATGTCTTGTGTATCCCAGAAACCGATGCGTCGGACTGTTTGCGGACAGTGGCTCAGTTGACTCAATCTCAGATCAGTCTCAGATTTACCAGTACCAGAATCAGCTCAGTTGCGAGGCTTAGAGAGTCAACTAACTCAGAAAGCACAGACATGGTTATCTTAGCTCTAATATTTATTCCTTTACAGCTATTGTAGTGTTGTACTATATTACTGCATGCTCAGTGACATATATATCAGCTCAGACATTCGTTAGGTACCTGTGGCTAAGGTACTTGGCGACATGGTGGAGATGCGACGGATTTTCATAATTTTCTATAGATAAGGAAATAATTCATGTACTCTTTTTTTCTGATGAGGGTAGTTTGAAATATTTTTAGTACGATGGTTCATTATAGGTACGGTCAGTACGGTGGGTAGATTTATCCACTAGCGACGAAAATATTTTTTACCAGTTAAAGAAAATTAGTTTTGTACCTACCTACCTACCTACGACGATTTATAATGTCTTAGTGTAAAGTTCTGATTTTCACAATAACAGAGAATTAAGTCAAGAGTATGCCTACTGAGTTTTCGGCACTCTATTTTCATAGTGATTACAACGATTTTTTTGCCTTGTTGTTTATAAAGAATGAGGCTGCTGATTACAAAATCATACAACGGTGAATACGTTTTTAGTAGGTACCACACAGCACTCAGATACATAAAGTTATTGATTATTTATGTAAGTACCTAGTAGTTCCCACATAGCACTATGTACTTAGTCATAGACTTTTTTATATCAGTCGTATTAAAATAGTGATGTAGGAACTTAGAGTAATGCTAAAAGTATAAAGTTGACGGCACTGCGTGTCGTTGCTTCGGGTTCGATTCCCGGACGGGCCAAATTCATGCAATCATGAGATGAGTGCAAATTTTTGTTCTCGCTTGGTTCTTGGATATATACAGTGTATGTATGTATGTCTTAAGCCGTTCATGACCGGCGGTAGCGTGGAGATATTAGTGTACCTGCTTAGCCTGCTAATCAATATAGTTCTTATGCGAATAGTAAAAAGTAGTAAGAAATACCAACCCAACTCAGATATTGTTATGAAAACAATGCTATGTTTGGACACTTTTCTGTAACTTGTTCAGTTTGTAAAGTCAGCAGGTACTTTACTTACATACAGTTTCGATTATTAGATTAATTTTAAATATCAGAAAAAATATCGGTATAGTATATAATGCCAGCAGTATATAAAGCGAAGCTACTTTTAGAGTTGAGTTTAGAGTAATAGTCTGAGATGAAGTACACTCTGTTTTAGATTATAAGAAGATATCGGGTCCCAGTATTGCTCTTGGCTCTTGTAGGTACTGTACTCAGAATGGAGGATATCATCCGAACTATGTTAAAGATAATTTATGAATCAGTCCAGTCGCATATAAACTCAGCCCAGTGTGCCCTCGCAAAATTAACAGAAGGCGAAGTTGACTTTAACGAGTTACGAGTTAATCGGGTCAAAATTGAAAGGTGCCAATCAGCGACTAGTTACTGAAGTTCACAATTATTGTAAAGTAGCAACGGCACCCAACGTCGATGAAATAAGTGAATACACGTCGACTCAAATTCAGGCTGAAGATTTCTTGTCAGAGATAGAAGTTAGCATCAGACGAAATGATCGAAACAAAGCATCAGTTAGTGCTACTGTTAGTAGGGATAACAACAGTTATAATAACAGTAAGTTGCCCAGAATAGAGTTAGCAAGATTTGACGGGGATATTCTCAAGTGGTACCAATTTTGGGATCAGTTCTCATCTAATGTCGACAGCAGAAATATCAATGATGTAGATAAATTATTGTACCTTCAGTCGGTTCTTGAAGGGGATGCGAAACTGGCAATCGAAGGATTAGACACAACAAACCAAAACTACCGTATAGCAGTTGACACTCTGAAGGAGAGATACGGCAAACCTAGCGCGATTATCGATGCTCATTATGTAGCACTGTACAGAATCAAAGCGGCATCGACAAACCAGGTTAAGGATTGTAGGCAAGTTCTCAATGAAATCGAAAGACATCTTAGAGTATTGAGTTCGTTGGGTGAAGACGTTAATCATAATATGATTATGGAAAAGTTCCCAGAGGATCTTATTTACGAATTAAGAATGAAATTGGCTGGTGAAGATGAATCGATTGATAGTATTAGGAAGTATTTAGAGTATATTATCTCAGCTAGAGAAACATCGAACAGATTAAAAAGCGACACTGACACTAATAATTTAGACGCAACCACCAGCAATGGCAAACAGGCAACAGATCAGTTCACATTGGGTTCATTACATGTTAGATCAGATGAAGTAAGGGACAATAACAAACAACGACGATTTACGAACTTTAGAAAAGATAAACCCAGATTTGATAACAGACAATCTAATAATAAGTTTAAACAACCATTTTCACGGAAAAGAACACATGAATTTTCTGACAAGAGTAGGACAGATGAGCCACCTAAGAAAAAGGGTCGTAAATGTATATTCTGTAAACAAGATCACTTTAATGATGAATGTACAAGCTACACCACTATGCAGGATAGGAAAGCGCAATTAGGAAACCGCTGTTACAATTGTTTCTCTGAAGGGCATAGAGCGGAGTACTGCCGCTCTAAGCGGAAATGTAGACATTGTAGTAAACTCGGCACTCATAACAGAGCGTTATGCCCTACAAAATTAGTTAAATCGGTAAAACCAATTCAGATTGATAGCCTACATGTCAAAAGCCAAGTCAATATGACTTTATTACAGACATGCCTTGTTAAAGTTAGCAATTCAGAAACCGGATCAAGACAGTTGCAGTGCAGAGTTTTATTAGACTGCGGTAGCCAGCGCTCATATATAACCGAGTCAGTTGCCAAATCTTTGGACTTGCCGGTAACTGAAAAACTAAATTTATCAATATTTACTTTTGGCGCTAAGTCACCACATCAGATAGAGAGCCCTGTAGTTGATTTTAGATTAGTGACTCGAACTGGCGTTTCACGGAAAATACATGCTAATATTGTCCCGCATATTACAAATGGTATACGAGCCCCAATCTTTCATGACTCAGCAAAAATATGGCACAATATTAGATCGAAAGATCTCACATTCGCAGATGATGGATCGTGCGGTGATAAAATAGACATATTAATCGGTAATGACTATTATCACTCATTTATGTCGCATGAAAAGATTCTGGTCACTAAAGATCTGTTCTTAGTAAATTCAGATTTTGGCTGGGTGTGGTCGGGCAAGATTAACGAAGGGGTTAACAACTCGGATCAGTTAAGCGTATTAACATATTTCCAATCAAATGCGGAAGTTGATAATAAGCTATACGAACCTGATCTTCCGTTCAAATTTGAAGATGTTAAGCGATTGTGGGACCTTGAGTCAATAGGTATTTCGGATTCTACGAAATCTACTCGTGATGAAGAGGCGGTAAAACATTTTAATGATACCGTTCAGTATAAAGAAAATCGGTATCACGTACAATGGCCCTGGACTGAATTTCCTCCAAATCTTCCTAATAATTTGGGATTAGCATGGGGACGTCTTAATAGTTTGTTGAAACGTTTATATAGTTCGGAAATTGATTCATACGATAAGGTTATTCAGGACCAGATACAGAATGGGATCATAGAAGTTGTACCGAACCCCACAGTTCCACAAACGCACCCGGTTCATTACCTTCCACCTCACTGCGTTCATAGTCGGGATAAACCAGAGAAGCCACGTATCGTCTATGACGCTTCGTCTAAAACAGCACATACACGAAGCCTCAACGAATGCTTGTATCGCGGGCCATTGATGTTAGAGGATCTCACCGGGTTACTAATTAAATTTAGAGAGCACCCTATAGGAATAGTCGCTGATGTTGAGAAAGCGTTCTTACAGTTAGGCCTCCAAGATTTAGATAGAGACGTAACACGTTTTCTCTGGGTCAAAGACAAAACTCGTAGATGCAGCCCAGACAATGTTGTGCACTTTCGCTTTTGTCGCGTACCATTCGGCGTCATTGCTAGTCCATTTTTGCTTAACGCCACGATTAGGTACCATCTAACGAGAGCGAATAGCGTTCTTATGAGGCAAATAGCAGAAGACATCTACGTTGATAATATAGTAACAGGCGCACAAACTACGTCAGATGCACTTAGACTATACGAAGCATCGAAACAATCATTCGATCGTTTGTCGATGAACTTACGGGAATGGAACTCAAACTCAAAAGATATGGTTTCTCAAATACCAGATAAGTTCAAAGCACAAGATCGTAAAGACGTAAAAGTATTGGGTTTGTTATGGGACGTAGATAGTGATATACTGCATTTGAGAATTAATTTCGAGAACACCACGATAGACACAGTTCAAACAAAATGAGAGGTATTAAAAATCATTGCATCCGTCTACGACCCGTGCGGTCTCGCAGTTCCGGTAATACTTCCAGCGAAACTATTCTTTCAAAAGTTATGGAAAGAAAAGATTAAGTGGGATGTTAAATTAAATGACGATCTACTTAGTGAATGGCAATACATTGCCTCTAACTTTACATGTCTAGAGAAAATACACGTCAATCGGTATTACGCGCAAAATGTAAATAGAGACGGTATCAGTAACGATATTCAGTACGAGTTGCATTGTTTTGCTGATTCTTCAATGGACGCGTATGCAGCAGTTGTCTATTTGCGCAGTTCTTTGGGTGCTAGTAATATTGTCAGTTTTGTTATTGGCAAGTCTAGATTAGTGCCTTTAAAGGACCAAAGTAATTTACAGATTCCAAGATTAGAATTGCTGGGAGTATTGATTGGATGCAGACTTATGACTTGCGTGATGAAGTTATTGCGTCTCAAGATCAAAGCACAGTTCTTGTGGACTGATAGCCAAATAGTTTTGAGTTGGTACAAATCGGAAAAGCTGCTTCCACCATTTGTTTCACGTAGAATAAATGAGATTAAACAGAACAAAGCGCTGCAAATTAGATACGTTCCGACCAAACTTAATCCAGCGGATGTAGGCACTCGAGCAGAGACAGTAGAATCGTACGACAGATGGCTCAAGGGCCCTGACTTTCTGCAAAATGATTTGAAACAGTGGCCAAATACTCATGCAGATAATGTTCAGGCTCAAATTTCTGTGGCCGGGGAGGGTCTCCCGAATACAGCTGTAGAAAATGTAACGAGATCAGATATACTCATGACGAAACCAATGTTAGTTGACGGTGACGATCAACATACTGATGATGACTTAGTTCAACGGATACTGGAAATTCAGACAGAATATTTTCCTAAAGAAGTCGAAGGTATTAGCACTGACTTATCAAGAACACTAAAATTGTATAAAGATCAGGACGGCGTAATCAGATGTAAAGGCAGATTTAGGTACTCCGATATGACGCATGATCAGAAAGAACCTATATTGTTACCAAATAATTCTAATTTTACGCACAAGATCATAACGGAATTACACCAGAAAAACTTTCATGTCGGGGTTCCCCATACGTTAGCGTTGTTAAGACAAAAATATTGGGTCACACAAGGTAGATCAACAGTTCAAAAAGCAATCAGGAAATGTCCCCAATGTATAAAATACGGTGGAGGTCCTTTTAAGTTACCAGCAATGCCTGATTTACCAGAGGAAAGGGTTAAACTCAGTCTGCCTTTTGCATTCACGGGCCTGGATTATTTCGGTCCTCTTCTTGTAAACGAAGTGACTAAGGAGAAGCGCTGGGTATGCCTATTCACGTGCTTGACCGTCAGGGCGATACATATGGAAGTGGTTAAGGACTCATCAGCTGAAGAGTGTGTTTTGGCTATTAGAAGATTCGTTGCTGTAAGAGGCTTACCTCGGCTATTTATATCAGACAATGCCTCTCAGTTTAAACTCACTGCAAACGTGCTGACTTCTAACTTCTGCATACTAAACAACGTCCGTTGGAAGTTCATCCCGGAATTAGCTCCATGGTTCGGCGGTTTTTACGAACGTCTGATAGGTTTAGTTAAGCACAGCCTAAAAAGGACGTTAGACAAGCATCTAATAAATCACAATCAGTTGTGCACAGTGTTGAAAGAACTTGAAGCCGTCATAAATACCAGACCTTTGACGACAGTTGGTGCTGACTTAGAACATATATTGACTCCGAATGATTTTTTACGAGTAGGAGGTCCAGTAACAACTCAAGTTTCAGATTGTGACTTTCTAGAATCGGCTACGGCTACAAAGTCGAATTTGATCGATGGCTGGAAGCGTGGTCAGGTTATTTTACTAGAATTCGCTAAGATGTTTACAAACCAGTATTTGACCAGTCTTCGTGAGCGAAGTGATAAACATCGACAACCAAGGGTGGTAGTTAACAGAGCACCTAGAATCTCAGAAACAGTTCAGTTAAAATCAGATAACAATAGGGCACACTGGAAGGTAGGAAAGATTACCGAGCTAATAAAGGGTTCGGATGGACAGATCAGAGTAGCCAAAGTGAAGTTAGATTCAGGAGAAACATACACTCGTTCAATAGGGCATCTTTATCCCCTTGAAGTTGATGACGATAATAGTACAGTACCTTCGCCAGTATTAGATGATTCCACTCTCAGAGCCAATCTCGATTCTGCGGAAACTCAAGTTGACAATTCAGTAACAGTTCCATATGAACAGCATATTGAAACAAGCCAGTCTCAGAAACCCCATACTGACGTACCTGTTATCAGTAATGAACCAGTAATCTCAGTAGAGCCAGAGATCCCAGTAGAGCCAGAGATCCCAGTAGAACCAGTAACAACAGACATAGCAAAACGACCGACTAGGGCAGCAGCGATCAGAGCCAAGGAGAAGGTTAAGGAATGGACTTCTCAGTTGATGGCTATATTGTTTCACCAGTAATAGGAACAGTATAGAGTCTCAGTGATCAGTAATAACAATAGTCAGATTGTTTTTAAGGACTAATGATTAGTTTTGTGTTCATCACAGTACAATAGATAATTAAATGTAGAATCAGAATCAGATCTTGGCTTTCTTTTCTCTTCCTTTGGGGGGGAATGTCGCGAGTGCGAAGCCATACATGTCAAGGTAGGTACATAAGCTGGTAGATGTCAGATGACATTGACAGCTAACGTCATGTCGATGGCGCCACGAGCGAGGTGAGTGAGCGCGCGCGGTAGTCGCGTCATTCTTGAACGGGACAGCGCCGGAGCAACACATGGCAGTTCTCAGTAAGTGAGCTTGTGATTTTTATGTGCTAGCACTCTCAGATACTCTCAGTTATTCTCAGATGCTCTCAGACACTCTCAGATATAACCATGTCTTGTGTATCCCAGAAACCGATGCGTCGGACTGTTTGCGGACAGTGGCTCAGTTGACTCAATCTCAGATCAGTCTCAGATTTACCAGTACCAGAATCAGCTCAGTTGCGAGGCTTGGGGTGGCTGTAGGGGAGGCTGGAGGCCACACGGGGGGGAAACCCCCCAAACTGAATCAGCTCAGTTCTCAGCTCAGAGAGTCAACTAACTCAGAAAGCACAGACATGGTTATCTTAGCTCTAATATTTATTCCTTTACAGCTATTGTAGTGTTGTACTATATTACTGCATGCTCAGTGACATATATATCAGCTCAGACATTCGTTAGGTACCTGTGGCTAAGGTACTTGGCGACAGCCTGTGACACAAATAAAAATCATGAATTATTTTCGAGATTAAAAGTAACTAGTAAATAATTTTAACTTGCAGCGGCCATCCCAATCTTAACAGAAATCCGACAATGTTATTGTAAGTTATTTCGTATTGTAAAAAGATTAGTTGACTATGTTTCCTCAGTGAAGAAATGTAACGAAACTATTGTATTATTTTAGTAAGAAATAAAAAAATACAGGAACTTACAGTCATTACATTGAGATGACAATTCGAATAGTAAAAGTATTTTTGGGTTGGTTTCTGCAATGTTAGATCACGCTTTGGGGAAGCATAATCAAACTTAAACGGGACCGGGAGCTCATCGCGTTTTCCAAAGTCTATCAGAGCGCCTGGTCGATGCGACGCGTGACCAAAATGCTGGCACTTTTTTGGCCCAACGCATCAGCATTGCAATTCAACGTGGCAATGCGGCCAGCATGTTGGGTACGCTACCTACCGGTAGTGGGCTGGAGCACTTGGACTGTCTATAGGCCATCGCGGCTATCATACAGTCCATAAGTGTTCTCTGTAGTAGGTAGTGTAGCTAGTTTAGTTTAGTTTAGTTTTTATTATTGTAGTAGTTAGCTTGAGTAATAAAGGCAATTTGCCATTAAAAAAAACTTAAACTACCTATGTAATTAAAATTTTGTGTTCTCTTGTGCTGTAGCTAAAGAAAGTCATATTCCTATTTAGTGAGATATTCGGCTTCATAGAGTGTTATCTCTGTCACTCACAGGGAGATAGTTGGTTTCGTAGAACGTTATCTCTGTCACTCACGGAGATATTCGGCCTTCGTACAGCGTTGTTTCTTAGGTTGATATGCATTATTTAACGTCAGCACTTGTACATTACTTATTACTTAAATGTAATCAATCCTTAAAATATTCTGTTAACTTCTCACTGACGTGAAAAATGAATATTTTGGTAGTACAGGTATGTCCTGACCCTTTCTCGTAAAACAGAGATCGCGTTGAGATTCCCCAACAGTTACTATAAAAACCCACGTTGTGACGTCACATGCCGAAGAGATTCTACATACAATGTAATGTAAAGCTACCACAGCATAGTAATGAGGTACTATGATGGACCAAGAAATAACGTCACTGCATGTTTGAGCTGACTCTTTCTATTCCTGTGTTTTAAAATGCTTGTAACTTTGAAAGAAAAGAAAGAAAGAAAGAAAAATGTTTTATTCTTTGTCATTTAATGAGATATTTAATTTTTAATACTGCTAAAAATAGCAGTCATATAGCACTAGCTACAATACGTTGCCATTCAACATAGGAACACAGGAGTCCATTAATCACGTGATGTAGTTAGTAGGTAGTTAGCAACTCTTTAAACTCCCCCCCCCCCCCTTCCTTCACTTACGGTTTACAGGTTGCGCGTAAAAAATAAATACACGTGATATATTGCTATACGCCCCTCCCCTCTGGTGATGTTTCGTGATTTTTCCGAAACTCCACCCCCCCCCCCCCCCCCCCCCTTTTTCGAACCTCACGTGATTAATGGGCGGCAGAGAACTGACAAAACTGGTACCTACTAACTAACTGTACTCTTTCTTTCCAGCCGTTCCCACACAGTGTTCACGATAGTGGTACACATGAAAGACAACGGCCAGGAAGGTGAGGAGCTGGTCAAGATCGGCAAGTTGAACCTGGTGGACCTGGCCGGCTCGGAGAACATCAGCAAGGCTGGCTCGGACAACCCAACCAAGAAGGAACGGGCCAGGGAGTGTGTCAACATTAACCAGTCGCTGCTGACCCTTGGCAGAGTAATTACAGCGTTGGTGGAGAGGCATCCTCATATACCATACAGGTTGGTACAAGTTTTCTTCACCAACTTCAAAAAGTGAGGTTATCAATTCAATTTTGTTCTTTCCTCAGAACTCCATCAATTATTACCCGTTTTTAAAAAGTTCTTTTTTTTTATTGAATTGACATACATTGAAATTTAATCAAAATATTTTAAATGGCTCTCTGAATTTGTTTTGTTATTTAATTTGTAATGATAGCTGTAAGCCCCCCAATTAAAATAAAATAAATAAAATTGTACTGGATTTGTTATTATTTGCATGTATAGGGTAGGCATGAAACAATGAATAAAGACAGTCTTGAACTAGCTATCGTGTTGTTTACTTCATGGTGACAGCGGTAAATGAAAATAAATAGTTAAATTGCAGTGGATTTGTACAAAACCTTTTCGCACTGTGTAAAAAGTGATAGAAATAAAATAAAAACGTGAAATAATGGAGCATGCTAGGCCTCCAGCGCAGTTAACCTTGGAAGGAGGGCCGGCGAGTCGCGCCGACGCGTGGCGGAGATGGCTAAGGCAATTTGAGGTTTTCATTAAAGCGTCGGGAGTGTACAAAGAAAAGAGCGACGTACAAGCCAGTCTCTTGATAAATCTGATCGGTCCCGAAGGATATGATATTTATTCAACATTGAAGTTTAAGAATGAGACCGATCGCGAAGACATAAAAAAAATTGATCGAAGGTTTCAATGCTTACTTTGGAACAAAAACCAACATAATAATGGTGCGATTCAAATTTTTTACTCGGAGTCAAGAGGTCGGAGAAAATATAGACGAGTACGTCACAGCTTTGAAACTCCTTAGCCAACAGTGTGAGTTTGAACAACTGGAGGACAGCTTAGTTCGAGACAGGATCGTCTGCGGAGTCGCCGACAGTGGCGTGCGGGACCGGTTATTAAGGGCGGATGACTTAACGCTTGAAAAAACAGTAAAAATATGTCAAGCTAATGAGATTTCTTTGGACGAGAACCGTCAGATCGAGGGAGTTAAGGGTGAGATAAAACCCGCATCTGTGGATGTGTTATGGAAGTCCAAAATGAATCAGCGTGGAGCTAAGTCATACACAGGTGGGCCGGGTCGGGCACGCGGCGGTGGTGGTTACAGCGGCGGCAGCGACCGAAATATGCGCGCGGGCACGAGCTGGATGAGCGGGGCCAGCCGCGGTGGCGGCGGCGGTGGCGGCGCGACAGCGCAGGCAGGGCGCACTAGTGTGTGCGGCGCCTGTGCCAATGCTCGTTGTGATGGAGGTGATCGGTGTGCGGCTAGAAGAGTGAAGTGTTTTGTATGTGGTGAGAAGGGTCATTTTAAGGTTCTTTGCCCGGCAAGAAAATACAACAAAGTCTATGAAGTAAGTGAAGATGACGGTGAGTTGTACTATATATCTACAATTGAGTGTGTTGATTCTATTTCAAAGACTGATGATAAATGGCATGAAAAAATTTTTTTTACCCGAGGCGACATCTACCCATGAGTACAAGCTAGACACTGGGTCCGATGTAAATGTTATGTCACGAGATAATTATGTAAGACTAGGGTTTTCTTTGTCTAAGCTTAATAATGAAAACATTCGGGCTAGATCGTTCTGTGGCAATTACTTGCCTATTTTGGGTACAACTAACATTAATGTCGAACATAAACAACGTGAATATCAGTTAAAATTTGTTATATCTAGTGAAGCCTGTCAGAGTATTTTAGGAAAGCATGCTTTAGAGACATTAGGGTTAATACAAAGAATATACACAATTAATTTAGATATATATGCTGATTTGTTTAAAGGGTTAGGTAAGTTACCGGGGAACTATAAAATACCGTTAGAAAGTAATGCTAGCCCCTGCATATGCCCTGTTAGAAAAATACCTATTGGAGTGAGAGACCAGTTGCAAAAAGAGTTGGTCCGTATGGAGGAGTTGGGAGTCATCAGAAGAGTGACACACCCAACATCTTGGGTCAACGGTATTGTGATAGTTGCGAAGAAAGATGCTAGTTTGCGAGTGTGTTTAGATCCACGACCTCTTAATAAAGTAATTAGGCGACAGCACTATCCTTTGCCGACGCTTACTGAAATAGCAACCAAGTTAAAAGGTGCGCGGTATTTCAGTAAGCTGGATGCCAAATCGGGATTTTGGATGTTGCAGCTAGATGACGAGAGCGCAGACCTATGCACATTTGGAACGCCGTTCGGCCGGTTTCAATATCTGCGTCTACCATATGGTATAACTTCAGCATCGGAAATTTTTCATGCAAAGGTTCGGCAGCTGCTCGAAGACTTGGAAGGCGTCGATTCCTTTGTTGATGACGTCATCGTATGGGCTGCTACAAAGGAGGAACACGATAGACGTCTGACCGGTCTTCTTGACAGGGCAAGATCCGTTGGCATAAAGTTTAACCGCGACAAGTGCGAATTTTGTGTGACAGAGGTCACCTATCTAGGACACACTTTCAGTGCTGAGGGCATGACGATAGATCGAACAAAGCTGAGAGCCATCATGGAGATGCCCAGCCCGAGTGATCGGCCAGCTCTCGAGTGATTTCTTGGCATGATGAATTATGTAAGTAAATTCATACCTAATTATTCTGATAAAGTAGGTCCATTGCGCCATCTGCTTAAGAAGGACAACCAGTGGTGCTGGGATGAGTGCGAAGAGCGTGTAGTAAGCTCCCTGAAGAGTGCGCTGTGCAGCGCACCGGTTCTGGCGCTGTTCGAGCCTCGCGAGCCCGCTCTGCTGTCGGTGGATGCCAGCGCGCGCGCACTCGGCGCCGTGCTGCTGCAGGGTGGCCGGCCAGTTGAGTTCGCGTCGCTCACGCTCACTGACACGCAGCAGCGGTACGCTCAGATCGAAAAGGAAATGCTTGCTATTGTCTTTGCTCTCGAGAGATTCCACCAGTACGTCTTTGGTAAAAGTGACGTGGTCGTAGAAACGGACCACAAGCCGCTAGAAGCACTTTTCAAAAAGTCACTCGACTCAGTTCCAGCTAGGTTGCAACGCATGATGCTCCGTGTTCAACGTTATGATTTTAAGGTGGCCTATAAACCTGGTAAATATATGTACGTTGCAGACACTTTGTCGAGAGCGCCACTCCCGGAGCGCCTGCACACCAAAATATCTGAAGAGTTGGAAGAGCAGACCTGCTTCCTATTGCAGAATGTCAGGGTGAGTGACGAGCGGTTAAAGTGCATACGGGAACACACGAGTAACGACAGTGAGTCCAAAATATTAAAAGATTATATTCTAAACGGTTGGCCCATAAATAAGCATCTAACAGAAGAGTGCGTGCGACAGTACTGGAGCCACAAGGAATGTTTCGAATATATTGACGGAGTAATATTTTGTAATAATTTGGTATTTATTCCTCGAGAGCTGCGCAGTGAAATGGTATCGCGTGTGCACGAGGGCCACCTCGGCATCGACAGGTGCAAGCGGCGTGCGCGTGACGTCATGTTCTGGGCGGGCATGGCTCGCGGTGCGCCGGTGCCGCGTGTGTGCGGAGCATGCGGCACGCCCCATGCGTGAACCCATGGAGCCTCACGCGATTCCCAATTTACCCTGGACGAAGCTGGGATCCGATATATTTGAATACTCTAAAAGGTATTATTTAATAATAGTCGATTATCTTACGAATTATATAGAAGTATGTCCGCTCAGAGACATCACATCAAAGCGGGTGATTTTAGCGATGAAAGATCAGTTCGCCAGACATGGGATCCCCGGGGAGCTGGTCACGGACAACGGCCCAGGGTACGCGTCGAAAGAGTTTAGAAGCTTCGCGCAGGCCTGGGGTTTTAAACACACTACCTCATCTCCTAACTATCCGCAATCAAATGGGCGTAGCGAGCGAGCAGTGCGCACGGTGAAAGAAATGATGAAAAAATGTATAGACTCCAATGAAGATTTCTACCTAGCTCTTTTGAATTATAGGTCGACGTCGAGAGATGGTATAGCGAGTCCGGCTCAACTACTCATGGGTTGAAGACTTAACACGCGCTTGCCCTCGCACCCCGAGAAATTAAAACCAGATAGGGACAACGCGGACGACCTTCAAAACATCCTGCGTAATCAAGAGAGGAGCCGCCGTCAATACGACAGCCGCGCTCGAACGCTCCCACAGCTGCAGCCCGGCGACGCGGTGGTGACGGCAGACAGCCCGAGGCGCCGGCACGCGCGCGTCTCCTCCCGCGCACCGGAACCGCGCTCCTACTTCGTCACCGACGACTCGGGAAGGGTCTTGCGTAGGAACAGGAGGCATCTCATTAAACTTCCAGATTTCCCGACTTCCGCGGCGTCGTTGGAACAGACGTTGCGTGAAGAAGAAGACTGCAGTGGCGGAGACTTATCAGATGAACAATCGGAATTCTATGGTTCATGTTTAGACACTGACGACGACATGGACCGCGATTGGTCCCCGGATGAATCCCCGAATATGTCACACCAACAATCTAAAAGGGTTGCTGCAAGAAAAGCTAGACAAAAGTTAAAACAAATTCATTATTAGATTAACGGTACATTACAAAACTAAAATTTAACGTTAAAAAATATTAAGCTTGCTTCCCTAAATTGCTCTTATCGATAACTACAATTAATTTTATTATTATCATAATTAAACATTAATCAATAAATCTTAATTAATACGCACTTACCAACGGCATGTTTTGTCAAATATAAAACATACCCATTGTATAAATTCAATTATTGAAATATCAGTGTTGTTATAATGAATTAATCTCACTATTATGATGGTTTTCATAACTATTCCCAAAGTTGATAGTTTTGATAAACAATAAATTGTATCATCGTTGCATTATGTAACTTGATTACTAAACATTTTTTCTATAATACCTATATCTTATAATAATAATGGTTGTACTAAATTAATTAGTCGTTTTCATAACTATTGCTACCTAATAGTTGTGCCAAACAATGAGTAAAAACATCCAAGAGTAGTTGTATATTGTACTTATTTAAGAGTGTACCTTATGATAAGTAGTTAGGTACCTACTAACTACATATACCCATCTACCACGTAGTACTTATATCTAGTTTATATTATAAATAAATGTTTCAAAAAGTAAAGATATATATAAAAAATGTATAAGTATTTACCTACCTATGTAATTAATAATCATTAAATAGTTATACCATAGAATAATTTAGTCCTTGTCAATAGCATGCTTACATACCTATCTACTTTTTATTGTACTTCCCTTCCGGAAAGAAGAACAGTAATTAATTGGATAATTATTAATACCTACATTTATAAAATAAAAAATGTATCGCATTTCTTTTGTGTACTTTGAAATATGATTATGAAGGGAGAGATGTACTGGATTTGTTATTATTTGCATGTATAGGGTAGGCATGAAACAATGAATAAAGACAGTCTTGAACTAGCTATCGTGTTGTTTACTTCAAAAATTACGATGCGATGCGGGTTGAAATCCCGTTTCGTGATTGAAACTTTTCATTGGTTACATTGAAAATAGCAGCGTTTTACCTGAAATAAAACGCATATTAAAATACTTACCTTACTGGAACCTTATATTGAGAATAGCATTTCCGTTTACGTCGATTTCCTGCCAGTGTGTTCGTACTTTTATACCTCGTTTCCTGTAAAGTGGCGCCACCTGGCGGATCCGCAGCGTTTTTAGTTTACTTGGAAAAGTGCAGCGCCATATTGGATCATTGGCTCAATTTTCACCAGGCAGAAGTTAAGTGAAAGGTTCCAGTAAGGTAAGTATTTTAATATGCGTTTTATTTCAGGTAAAACGCTGCTATTAAATAACTGTACCGTTACTGGAACCTTATATTGAGACGTGTTTGTTATCGCCTGGTGACGCCACTTTTAAAATAATTAAGTATTTAGATCCTTATTAAAATAACGCCAATGTGATGTGATGTGGCTTTTATGTGAAACACAGTAGATAAGTGTGGTTTTCTATTATGAATATTCAAATATAATTATATATTACATAACAAGAAGTGCAGTGAATAATATTCACATTTCACACTAAGGCAATTTAGATTGTCAATTCAGCATTATGAATTGTGTTACAGATTGTAAATCATCGTATACGTTATTACCACTTCATGCCGGTAGATCTGATGAAATGTATTTGGCTGCTTGCTAATTGCCCTGCGCCAAAACTTGATTGAGAGAGACACTGTCTAAACATTTTAATACTACTGCTGATGCTTTGAAGATGTGGTTTGATGCCAGCCTCTTCAAACAGAGTTTTATCTCAGCCAGATACTGCTGTGCGCGAGGTGGTTTTGCAATACCTTCCACTGATGAAATAAAACCTGACGTTTTATATTTGGTGCTTTCTATCCAGAATTAAGCATTAAGATTTTTGCTGTTTACATGGCTATCTAAAGTAAAAATATAAATATTATATATTCGACAGACTTCAACCTTACTCAATGATTAAAATCTTCTCTCAGCAATGCTTTGTCTGATATTTTCAGAACAAAGTAGTAATTGCAATATGATGCAATGCCTGAAATCAATTGCTTTTGTCTAATAGGTACAACCATATAAATAAGCTGGCATTCCATCATCATAGTACCTCAAGGCTTTTGGATAAAAAAGAGCGTGAGAGCTTACTGACTGGATCTTTCGAGATACAATGCAAGGTGAAAACAATATGCCTACGAGAGAATAAAAAATAGTTCTAGCGTAATTACGGTTAATACTCTTCCAAAGCTGGCCTTCCCTGTCAAGGAGAGGGTGCAGGTCACGATCCACCACGCTGGCGAAGAGTGAGTTGGTATATAAAATTCCGAGCTATGACATGCGGTTTTACGTCACAAACTTAAGGACACCATATTTTTTTTTAGTTTAAGTTAGGAATCTACGGTTCCGTCACCTTGGGCCACCCCGTATTTTCAAATTTCGTGAGCTGAATGCTCCAACTGTTCATGATTCATAAGTCGTTCAAGATCAACCATGCTTCAAGTGCTCGGGCATTGAGATTTCCAAGTTTTCACATCTCTGTGGGCTTAAACATCACAAACACGTCATTTGGCCGATGTTGGTGAGTCAGGTCAGGACTCGAAAAAAGGTCATGGAAGCGCCCATGTGAGTAGATAGTTCTATTTAACACTGATAAAGACACAAACTAGATAGCGATACTAACGTATTATATACTCACAAACCAGGTAGTGGATACTACGTATACTGATATGGGACGCAAAAATAGGGATTACCGGTTCTCACATTTCGTGTCAGAAAGTTTAACACAAGACGGGCTGTTCCCAACCATAGATAATACAATACTAGGGCGCACTATACTTACCAGTACCTAGTCCGAATTAAACAAACCCGTTGTTTTTAATTTCATTATTTCTACACTGGCCAGTATTATTAGCAGGTGCCACTCTGGAGGATGGCGATGCAGCGATAGATGATCGGCATGACTTGCATTCAGTATGAATGGACGTATCATGACATGAGTGTATTTGATGCTAATCTAATACTTGCAAAAGTTTATTTAGCATCTCTATAGTTCCATTATTGGGCGACCTGGCAGTTTTGTTATCGCTTGTCGCATTTATTGGAGACTGAACTGGCTCGAATTTACTGGGCTGGGGCAAGGCAATAATATCTTACCTGTAGGTATGTTGTACGCCTGCCAAAACTAACAAGAAGAGTTCAAGCTATTTTGCCCTGCCGTGCCATCATCACTACCAGTCTTGCACTCCGAGTGTCCGGCAACACATCGCCACCAATTTGATATAAATATGCTGATAAACGTCGTAACGAAAATTGCATTCTTGTCTCTTTCTAACAACAGTGGTGTATATACTCTCCATACTCCACAAACTTCATAATAAACATACGTAGGTATGTATAGGTGGCTTCTAGTTAGTTTTTAAAGCAGTGTGGTTCGACTGTAACGTCTATATTTCCAACTCACTGGGGCAAGGGCGTTGCTCGCTTGCAGTTCATAGACCACTCAATTGTTAAGAATATGTTTCGGTAGTTAAAGGTTCCTCAACGTTTATTTACGGTTAAACAAAACACGAGGTACCTACCACAACAGGCAATGTTTATTTTTCTAAGTTTTTCCGACTATTTATTACTATTTATTTATACTAATATTTCTTTGCTGACAAGGATCAGCGCAAAATTTTTACTATTCTGATGAACCGCAGTGTTCATGTATTCATTTCAGAAAAAAATATATATATAGTCGAGATAAATAGCAAAACTACTATGTCCCATTTTTCTTGCAATAATTGCTACCAATTGAGCTACCCAATTGTAAGAATCAAAGTTCTTTTGGTGCTGTGCTCAGACACAATGGTAAGAAGGTCACCTCTAACAGTTCACAAGGTGCAAAAGGCCTGTCTGTATAAAACTGTATATTTTCAAAGGGATGCTCAACATAAACTTACTTTCACACCCAGTCCTGATTTGGTTGCAAGAAGTATGGAATACAATTCATGTATATCAGGTGAAATGGTGCGGCCATTATATTAACGCTTTAAGGTTGTAGGTAATTATAGCGGACGGACTGATCTATCCAACTTTGATATTTGAAAAAGAGAGGAGAGGCAACTAAAGAAGGTTATCTGCTACTTTTGGAATGCCCTTTATTTTTATAGATTTTATGAACAATTACAGACAGTTGTTCTGAGAAAATAAATTTATGTATGGATTAAATGCATATGTACGTGTATCAAAGAATTGTATTTGATGCTCTTTAATTTTAACTTCAAAATCATTCTTGCTAGGTGATCACGAAACTTTGATTACAATCTATAGAAACCCCAATTTGTTTGGATTTGACAGTTTCAATAAATGGTTTACGTGTATAATTACTAAGGAAGTTTTCCAAATTAGGAATTAAAATACTCTTGTTGCATTGGAATCAAAGTTCCATGATCACATCATAGGTGTGCTCATTTCTGCACAATTCTGCTGATTTCATACCTTGGCTGATTTGGAAATGTTTGAGCTATTACTTCTCGCTGAAGGAGCGTCTGAGCATTTGTACGCTTTTTGCTACTTTTACGAGCGGGCTGCGAGCCCCGGTTGTGAGCCTAGCCCAGTGCCAGTTACAATGGCTATTTGAGGATTGACCTCAGGGAGGGCAGTTCCTGTGATACAATCCTGCGAGGATAGATCATTATAAGTTTGTTATGACAAATTTTGTTCATTGCATGTGATAACACCCCGTGAGGATGGCTATTCAATTTAAGACAAACTTTACTTTAATTCACAATCAATCAATCAATCAATATATATTTATTCAAAAATAGTTACAATTGTATATTGTAAAAGCTATGTTACTATACCTATATGTATTATATATATTCACAAGTGGACGCAAGTTATATCATACAAACAGACGCACATCGACTTGAGATACGCAGATTTTGGTCACCGCAGTATCTTACAGCGATCACCGTCTCCGAACTAAGCAAAACTTGTATTTCAGAGTACGGCGACCACCTCCAAAACCCGACCACCAAAACCGCACCACATTATTTGTGTTCATTGCGTCTGTCTGTGATTACACGTTCAACATTTATATTATATTAAGCTAAATACATAATTTTAATGCAGATAATAAATTAAAAGATATAGTAGTATATAACATAACTCCTACTAACAATGCCCTGTTTAGGTTATATAACACCTGTATCTAGGGCATCAGATACTCTACTGGATTCGAAAAATTTGTCGCGCATTTTAGTAATAAGGGAACAGTAAGTATAACAATTTTAGAGTAACGTAACAATAACTATGTTAGTATTTTAATAACTCATTTAAAGGTATAAAATCTGTACAAGTGTAATGTTAGTTTGTGGAAGTGTGAAGTGTATGCAACAAAAAAGAGTGCATGTATGAAGTGAAATTGTGTGAGTTAGTGCTTGGAGGGGAGTATGGAGATGTATGTATATGATATGGAAGTATGTGCATGTGTTGTTGTGTGGAGATATGGAATGAGAATGTGTGTGGAATGGAGTAAGATTGCTGATGATGATAATTATTTTGTATAATATATAATATAATATACTAATATATAGTAATATATACGAACAAGAAATAGCAGAATTGTCGTATGTCAAAGGTGACGTCTGACATTATCATTATGCCCATCATTTAAGGTCAAACTGAATTAAAGCTTCAGTTTCTACATAGTTAAGGCCTAGGAGCCAGTTTGTAACTATGGTTTTGGTCTCATATTTGGACAGAGGAAATATGCAAAGATATTTATTGACTCTGTTGTATAATTGATTGCCTATGATCGGGAAGAGGCGGCCATAAAAGCTGATGCGATGTCTATCTACAACACAAACAATATCCTTCCTACGCTTTTTTCCGGACTCCTTTTCGTTGTAAGGTACCAGTGGATGTTTTCGGATTATTGTTTGAAGAATAAAGAGCCGTCGGACTGAGAGTACTTTGGAATCTGAGTATAGTGCGGAAGTTGAGTATCGGAAAGGTTTCTTGAGCATCACTTTTATTACCGCTCTTTGCGCTCTTTCGAGTTGTAGCATTTTAGTTTTGGGCGTGCTTCCCCATACCGAGATGCAGTATCGGATTATTGACTCGCATAGCGCAAAGTATACTAATTTCAATGTGTTCTGGTCAGCTGAACTTCGTAGTTTTTTGAAAATGTATATAAGTTTCCTGGTCCGAGAGGTTAAAGCGTCTATCTGAGAATGCCAATTTAGGAGTTCGTCAACATATACTCCAAGATATTTTATTTTGTCTGTCCGAGATATTGTACTGCAGAGACAACCATCTCTAGAATCAGGATCAGAGCAGGTGTGAGCTTTGATTTGATATGCATGCCGAGGAGGCTGCATCGACAATTTCATCGAGAAGGTTAGATATTTGGTTTTGTCCACGTTAAGAGTAAGGAGATTATCTGCTAACCATGCCATTATTACTTGCATAGCTTTTTCAGCATAGTATTTAGTTAAAGACCAATTATCCCCTTTTACTAATATGGCTGTATCATCAGCATAGCAGAATATGTGGCAGTTTTGTATACAGAAACGGCACAAATCGTTAATACACGGTGGAATTTAATTGGTTCTTTTCCTTCAATGTACGTACTCAGTCCATGCTATAGAACGCTCCTATATAACTAAAACTATGGATTTAAAACTTAAATCTAGGTATTATCAAATTACTGCGAATTCAAATTCTAAAGAAAAGCCCTGTGACATTGAACAAAAGCACGGAATAGATAATAGTACAACGTAATAAAACGCCCGACCGAATACTGGCTCAAACAGCGGCCGCCGCGCCGGCGCAGCGCCGCCCGCGGTGATCAATAGCACAAAAAGAATACCCCACCCCTTTCTTTTGTGCAGCGGATATGCGCGCGGGCCGCTTCCGAAAACAAGTACCAGTCTACCAGAAAATAGGTCAGTCGGTCAAAAACTTCTAGGGGCACAACTTGTGTCACGTTTACGCGCGCGCATCGCGATTTTGGACAATGGATCGACATTACAATTATTCAAATGTTGAGTGGTTGGACATGGTGCGTTTTTATACGCTGTCAAGGTACAACTTAGCAGAGGCTAGGCGGATGTACGCACAGCCACAGCACTTGGACACTTTACGAGCACATGGCATCAGGGATCCACAAGTTCCTGCCGTACCCTTTTGTTCGTAGCTGATTTTCTTAGTAGTTAGTAATTCTGACGGTCCTAAGCTCGATAAAGTATGAAGGGAAAATTGGGAGTCTTTATTAGCAAAGATAAGAGATAAGCCGCACTCGCGTTGTTTTTTGCCTGTGTGAGAGCGGGACGGGTAGCGCAGGTGTTTTTGTTTTATTACCTACCTACGAAACATTTACAAAGCGCTCAGCCGGTGCCCGTGCTGTGTGTAGCGTTAAATAGACATTTCGGCTGTTATCCAGTTATGTAAAGAGGCATTTTTTTTTTAATTGCACCTTGTACAATTATTCTATAGCATGGGCTGAGTACATACATTTAAGGAAAAGAACCAATTAAATTCCACCGTGTATAGATCTGGAATAAAGTTGGCCCGAGAATGCTACCTTGGGGGACGCCGTAATCCAAGAGCTCTTCGTCACTTAAAATAGATCCTATCTTGACTATCTGCCTACGATTTGTAAGATAACTTTGAAACATTTTCAATGCTATACCTCTAACGCCAATCTTTTCCAGTTTGGTAAGCAAGATAGGAACCGAGACCGTGTCGAAAGCCTTAGACAGATCCAAAAATATAGCTAGACAGGTTAGTTTAGAGTCCACATTTTTGGCTGTGGCGTCGATAAGGCTACCAATGGCATCTTCCGTAGACTTTCCCTTTCTAAATCCAAATTGGTTGTCAGCAATAACCTTGTTGGTGTTAAGATATTTAACGAGTCGGAGATTTAGAATTCTTTCCAAAATCTTAGACATGGCAGGTAAAATTGAGATGGGGCGGTAATTGTTTACATTGTCCCTTTTTCCAGATTTATATACGGGAAGTACTAATGCTTTCTTAAACACCTCAGGGAAGTCCCCTGTTGAGATAGCAATGTTAAAAATGTGCACAAGGAGAGGCGTAAAGATATAATGGAATTGCTTGAGGAGTTTTGAGGAAATTCCGTCCCATCCCACAGCACAGTCATTTCGGAGACCTAATAGAATTTTTTCTACTTCAGCTTCATCAGTTGGAAAGATCACAAAAGAGTTGAGAGGAGATGAACTACTAGAGGCAGTGGGTTGGTTTTGATTGCCACGAGTAATTTTACTTGCTAAAACGCGTCCTATGTTTGCAAAGTAATGGTTTACTTCGTTAGCGGACGTTACCGGATCTGATTTTAATGCCAGCAGTTCTTTAGGCGGAGTTGATGTATGCTGAGTGTGAGTAATATTTTTGACAACTCTCCACGTGAGCTTACAATTATTCTTCGCTTTTAAAAATTCTTTTTGTTCATACTCCGTCTTAAGTTTCTTGAGGAGAGTTGTCAAGAAATTACGATAACGAGAGTAAGTTAATTTGAGGGTAGGGTTATTAGGCCGTTTTTTTACTTTCAGATGAAGTCTGTCACGGTGCCGAATACAGCGAAGAAGCCCCGGAGTTATCCAAGGCTTTATTATTTTGTTTCGCTTAGAGATTTTTACAAAGCTTGTGTTTTTATCAACGATGTCCCTCAGCAATGAGACTAAAAAGTTAGCAGCAGCACTGGCATTTTCAATAAGCATCACAGCTGAAAAATCAGTGTTGACTATTTCATACCCGATGGCATCGAAATTAACGTGAGAAATTGCAGGCGGGGACTTGTTATTATTATGACTCACATAAAGACAAAGAAGTACAGGGCTGTGATCAGTTATAAAAGTTTGAATAACAATGGTACAGGCTTCCTGAGCGCTTTTTAAGAGGACATGGTCTAGACAGTTTTCTAGCCTAGTAGGAATAAGGTGCGCTGGTAATAGTCCATGAGAGGCCGTCAAGTCAAGATATTCATTGTGCCGCTGATCAATACTACCTGGTTTAATATCAATATTAAAATCACCAGTGAGACATACATTTTTAAAGCCCGACAGAGAGGTTAGTATCACATCTAAGCTATTTATGAAGTTGTTAATATTACCAAAAGACGGAGGTCTGTAAATGGCTATAACTGCTGTTATATTGCCAATACAGCACACTAGACAATTACCATCACTAAATTCTGGCTCCGTTACGACACAGTCAAGATCATTTCTTATGTACATCACTATACCATCATTTTGATTAAAGCTTCTGTTTGTGCGAAATGATGTATATCCCTCAATGATGGGTAAGTAAGATACACCTCGAAGCCAACACTCAGACAGGGCAACAATGTCACATTGAAAGCGTAGCATTGTAAGAAGTGTAATAAGTCCGTTATAATTACAGTTTAGACTCCGTATGTTGAGGTGGAGAATTTTAAGCGATTTCTTGTTCGTATTTATGTAATTCTTGCAATCATCTGGAAGACAGGAGTGAGAAGTCGAGGGACCAATTGCATCAATGTCTGTACATATACCTTCAACATCAATCATACTTATCTATTTGAAGTATTCTAAGAATTCCACTGTGACAACTTTCACATAGTGTAATTAAATTGACGAAAGATTTTAAATAAAGAGACATTCCTGCCTTCGGCCCACCGTGCTTCCTCTCCCGTGCTGCCACTCCCGTTTTAGTGAGTGTTTGTGTTATGCGTTTTGTGTGTTTTTTATAGTATGTGAGTGGGTGTGAGATTGTGTTACATTGGTGTAGATTAGTGATAAAACAGTAGATATCAAAGCATTTATTCTTAATTAATAATACAAAAAATAGAAAATAAGGGGACAGCAAGCCATATAGTCAATCCATGCCCAGTAAGTCATTCAGAGATTGTTCATTCATAATTGTGAATGCCCTGGCTTGATCATCTTTCTGTATCAAAATCCTACCGTTATTAGACCAACAATACTTAAAATTATTTGATTTTGTAAACTCCTTGGCTTGATAGAAGAGCTTCCTAGAGGATCCTACCAAGTACTCTCCGACGTAGACTTGTGAAGGGGGGTTATCAGCGAAGCCCAAGTGTTTCGTATTCAGTTTGTCCTGGCCCAACCTCTGCTTATTAAACAGTTTCGTAGCTGCCAGCATACTACGCTTTAGACCTACTGACGTAAACTCTGCTATGATAGATCGCACGGTGCCAGGTTTGCCAGGATAGCGGTAAACGTCGCGGATGTCCGATGGCTGAACAAACACATTTAGAGTCTTGCCAAGATTTATAATTGCCGATTTAAGGCCTTCCAGATTCTCGTCTTTCTGTTGGGGTATATTTTTAATTTCAATGGCGGCTGGTCTTGATGAACGCTGGAGATCACAGTATGTGATAGCATCCTGCGAGGATGACTCATTGTAAGTTTTAAAAGACAGACTTTAATTCACAGTATGTGATAGCATCCTCCGAGGATGGCTCATTGTATGTTTTAAAAGAAACTTTAATTCATAGTATGTGATAGCATCCTGCGAGGATGGCTCATTCTAAGTTATAAAAGACAAACTTTAATTCATAGTATGTGATAGCATCCTGCGAGGATGGCTCAGTGTAAGTTTTGAAAGATAAACTTTAATTCATAGTATGTGATAGCATCCTGCGAGGATGACTCATTGTAAGTTTTAAAAGACAAACTTTAATTCACAGTATGTGATAGCATCCTGCGAGGATGGCTCATTGTAAGTTTTAAAAGACAAACTTTGTTCATAGCATGTATGTATAACATCCTGCGAGTATGGCCCTTGTAGGATTTTAAAAGATAAACTTTGTTCATAGCCATTGTAGGATTGAAAACGGCATATTTTGCTCATATCATGTGATTGCATCCCACGAGGATGGCTCATCGTAATTGGTAAATTTGTAAATGACAAATTTTGTTCATAGCAGTAACAAATATCCAGTTCCATGCGATGGAACGACAGGCTTTTGATTGCAAGTCGCTAAAGGTGGAATTCGGTCTACCGTAGTGTAACACGCAATCTGCTAAAACATCTATACAATCCATTATTATGGTGATCAGAATATTTTATAATTATTATAGGTTAGGTGACGAAAGGTATCATATTTATATACCTCCTCGACTGATGTTTGTACAAGAACACTACCCAGCGACTGAGATCGGTTAATATTTTTACGTAGTCAAATGCTGACGTTTTGCATAGGGACAATTCAACATTATAAATAATTCATAATGACTATGACTGTCACTCTTAGGATTACGAAATTATCTTCAAAATCGATATCCTCTAGTATAACTTGAGATGACATGACATGCATTATCTATAAAACCTACCGAGGTACTTGTAGTAAGAAAATAAGAAAATTGTTATAAAGCTCACCCCTGCTTCGTATGGCTGGAACGCTTGTAATTCTGTGGCTGGAACCTTCGCCTTTGTTTGTTGCCTGAGGACGACAAACCTGAAGAGCTGCTGTTGCTGCTGCTGCACCTAGATCTGCTTCGGTGCCGCTCTTTAGCAGGGCTTGAATGGCAGCCTGTTTTCGTTATCCGTGTGCTCTGTAACTTCAAGTCCATAATAAAACTACTGTAAGCACTACGAAAGAATATATACACTGGCTATTTAAAATTTAAACTGTAAGTGTCGAACGGCAATAGCCGTTTAAGCATAATGTAATTGGTTTACTTACCAAGTGTGGGTACCACTTACTTTTACAATTTACTCACATATTCACTTTCACTATAATATAATTAAATAATAATGTGAAGTAAAGCATATAGAAAATACACTTAATAACTTTGCAACTCACGCAGAGCCAGAGCTGCTGCGCACAAGTTGCTACGACGGGAACTCAAACGCCAATGATCCAATATGGCGCTGCACTTTTCCAAGTAAACTAAAAACGCTGCGCATCCGCCAGGTGGCGCCACTTTACAGGAAACGAGGTATAAAAGTACGAACACACTGGCAGGAAATTGACGGAAACGGAAATGCTATTCTCAATATAAGGTTCCAGTAACGGTACAGTTATTTAATTAACCTGTTTCATAATATTGTCATCATTCCAGAGAATCAAAGCTTACTCGAATACTCCAAGAATCACTCGGCGGCCGAACGAAGACTTCAATCATAGCAACCATCTCCCCAGGACATAAGGACCTGGAAGAAACTATGAGCACGCTGGAGTACGCCAACCGAGCTAAGAATATACAGAACAAGCCGGAGATTAACCAGAAGATGACCAAGCGGGCCATGTTGAAGGAATATGCCGAGGAAATTGATCGGTTAAAGAGAGATTTGGTAGCGTGCAGGGATAAAAATGGTTAGTTTGAGGACATAATTGGAGAGAAATCTTATTACTAGACTGTGTGATGTCTCAGGATGACGTGCGCAGTGCAGTGTCGAGCGAAACTCAATATTTTAGAGATTTGAGTGACACTGCAACTGTTATTTGTGGCCGTATCGCTTAACATCAGGCGAACGTCTAGCTTGTCACGTCATTAACACAATAAAACATATTCTCTATCAAAGAATTTAAACCACATCATATCATAGCATCAGCTGGAAGACGTCCACTACTGAACAAGCAGACCCCAGAAAGCGCCACCTTTTGGACCCTATCAAAGCGGATTTCCATAATTACCACATTTTGCAGGCGGCTTGGTGATAGCAAAATATTGTACCGGGGAGAATGCTGCTGCCCATTCCCTGGAGTTGGGTCTTACGGCACCTATGGACAGGTGGTCTGGTACCACACAGCGCTGTACATTTTTATAATGTTAGATCATTGTTCTCTTCAGGTGTGTACCTAGCCAATGAAACATACGCCGAAATGATCCTCAAAGATGAGCAGCACAAGAAAGAGATACAGGAACTGCTTCTCAAGAAGCGAGCCATGGAAGAGGAGATGGCTAAGGCGGATCAAATATTCTCCAATATCAGCAATACCTCGGAACAGAAGATGTCAGAGCTCAATGTTACGAAGAACAAGCTCAATAGTACTAAGACACAGCTGGTTGATACTCATCAAGTAAGTATGAAAAACTACTATAGGGTATTTGACTGACATTTATTATTGCATAAATAAATTTAGTTCCTCAAAAAATAAACAGTCATTTTTTGAGGAATATTATTAAATTGTGCAATAAAAAAATAGCAGGATGCTAGCCTACTACATTTTATTTAAACCCTTACATAATTATAAATAATAAATATGTGTGGACATTTCACACAGCACCATCTAGCCCCAAACTAAGCATAGCTTGTATGGAAACCAGATAACTGATACAATACTTAATACCTTTTGTTTGTAAATACATACATAGAATACAATATTTATCACCCAGACACAGAATAAACATCGATGTTCATCACATAAATGTTTGTCCCAAGTGGGAATCGAACCCACAACCTGCAGATCAGAAGGCAGGGTTACTACCAACTGAGCTATCAGACCAGGCAATTATAAGTAGTGTTACGAAGTAGTTATCTTAATATTCTTGTATATACCAATAAAGTAACTTCAACTCAAATATTGTACTGAAAGCCAAGACATTGATTCACCCATTTGCCAATACTATATTGTTGTGCCCCAGATTCTGGAGAGCACGAAGCAGCGCATGCTGGAGGAAGCTCACGTGGCGGAGAGGCAAGCCGCCACCGAGGCTGTCCTGGCGCAGCAGGCGCGCGAGCTGGTGGCCACGGCTGATGTGATCAACACACATGTGCGCAGCTTGCACGACACCGTCGACAAACGCAGGTCGGTGTTACAAGCTTACAAATCACTTCGAAAATATATCCCTTTGGGTCCCGTCACAGAGCATTGACAAAAATGTCGCATACGACGACAAATGAAGCGTATTTTTTTCGTGCTCTGTGGGTCCCATTGTTAATTGATTTACTATGTCACGATTAATGTTTTATTAATTAATATGTCATAACTTATAATAAATAAATAATATGTATGGACATTTCACACAGCGCCATCTAGCCCCAACTAAGCAAAGCTTGTATTATGGGAACCAGATAATTGATAGAATACTTATATAATGAGCCGTTTTATTAAAAAAAGAAATGGTGTTTTATGTATGACCCAATAGACGGCGCCAGTTGTGGTTTTACCAAAATCTGTCACTGTCACTGTTTCAAGCATAGACCACAGGTTATAGGAAATGTGTCACTATACTGACTGCCAACTCTAAATTGTTGAGTTTGTTTTGCTTTCGTTGCGCGATAGCTCGGCTTTATTTTGAAACATAATATTAACGTTTATCGGTGTCGCAGTTCTGCTGCAATTTACTTAAGAAGAATGCACCACAGACTACTTAGGAGATACTACGGACAATGTACTCGTGGTCCACTCAACTGAATTTCTAAGCATTTTCTTATGTTTCAACTACTCTGTGGTTTGAAAGGTTTAAACTATTACTTACTGCGCCATCTAGTAAAAGAAGCGGAACTAGTTTAAAAAAAAAAAACTCCTCATTCACTGTCGAAACTCATATAATCGTTTATCATAATTTTGTTACAAATAAAAATGTTACTTAATAATAATTCATAATAATAATAATTCATAATTCATTTATTTACTTACGAAAGTAGGTGATATAGGTGTTACAAAATTGCTAGTTCGCTACATCCAGCCAATGACGCATGCAAGTAGGTTAAAATAGTCAAAATTTACAAAAACAGCTTCAAAGGAATGTCGGGTAATGCCTAGTATTTATGGTCTCGTAAACGCACAACTTTAAATACAAACAGAAAATAAACCTATGCCTGCTTAATTATATACATTTTAAAATCGATCCTAGAGAAACGGTCCATAAAAGTAGGATGTCTCAAGCATTTTCAACATTAATAAAGTCAATATACCGACATAGCTCATTATATTATACAATTTAGTCAATTTAAGTTTCGTATATAATTACAACAAATAATAATTTAGGATTCTTATTAACAGATAATCTATAAAAATAAAATAATAAATAGATCTTACAAAATTCAAAAAATTGTTATGTCAGAAAATATAGGTAATTAATTATTATAATTATATTGTCATTCTATCACACCATCTACAATCTACTTATAAACATCATTTCACATAATGTCATTTAACATACTTTTACTATATCTAATTTTCTCTCTATAAATCAAAAGTAATAATCATCGAAGTTTATAAGAATCAAAGTCATAAGGCGTATAATACATAACAGTAAAAATTAATAATGTTTTTCATGATAGCTTACTTAAATCATAAAACAAAAATCAATAAAACAAATGAAAGTGAAACACTTTACAATATGTAATGTTTTTATATAAGCACAAGTGACTTCTGGCACTTCGCCGGCCGCTACAGCGGCACGCTCGCTCGGCTCGTGCATCGTGTGGTCACTGTTCACCTAACGCTCGTTGTCGCACCTATTTATGACTTTGCCCTAGACTAGCTTAGTATCTTTAGGGCATACATGCAAGATGATGATGATGATGATGATGACGACAATGATGATGATGATTATGAGGATGATATGATGATGATGATGATTATGAGGATGATTAAACTCCCAGAAAATGATTGTTTTGTTACCTAAATACGAAAAAAAACTTTCTAAACAATAAAATTATGAAGGATGAATATTATGAAATTTATAAAAACAGAACGTTATAATAAAAAAAATATAATAAAAAATATTCTAAACATTAACATTATCACATTAGATTTTATGAATTTAAACATTATTTTAATAACATATCTAAGAAAAGATCAATATAAAAAGTAACTGTTATAAAGAAAAATATATATAAATAACGACCATTATAGATTTGATCATTATTGAAAATGAGGTATGTGAAATGAAATTATGAATAATGAAATTATTAGTTCTGACGGTATACCTACTTATATACATTTTATTTGTAAATACATACATAGAATACAATATAACACCCAGACACAGAACAAACATCGATGTTTATCACACAAATGTTTGTTCTGAGTGGGAATTGAACCCACAACCTACTGATCAGGAGGCAACTGAGCTATCAGGCCAGCCATAATTAGTAGCAGTGGTAGTAGAAGCGCTCATAGCGAAGCTCGACTATATTCCTAAAATGCGTATTACAGGAGTGTGGAGTCTACTAACCTGCAAGTGACCCGAACATTCCGCGAAGTATCGTCTCAACAACGCACGCACATTACCTCCAGCGCTAACCACTTCACAAGGATACTTGTCGATGGACTCAACGGCTTGCATACTGCTTTAGGTGAGATTACACATTACTACCCCCCGGTTTCTCGTACGTTTGTTAAAGTTAAACTCATGTTAACTTTAAAATACTGAACGCTCATTGGTTGAAGACAGCCGATGATCGACAGGCAAGCAATAAGGGTTCCGCATTTTAAAGTTAACATGAGTTTAACTTTAACGAACACTAGCTGACCCGCCCCGGCTTCGCAAGAGTTAATTAGTTTTATGCCTTATCTGAGTCTAAAGGACTCTTCCTATGAAACGGCGAATGCACCTTCATCCATTCATCCTTTTCCCTTATCTTTTCCTCCTCCCATATCCTTTCCACACACAGGATAGGAGTAGCTTAAGACTGACGGTTGAATGTCTGTAATTTCTGAAGCACAAAACCGATGACCTTGAAATATTTACGGGACAAATTTAAAGTACTCTCTTTCAAACAAAAAAAAAGAATAAATGAAATCGGACCACGCAATGATGAAAAATAAGTACACATTTTAACTTTCATTCCCTCTCCCGCGGGAACCGTGCTGAATTTCGGGATAAAAAGTATCCTGTAGCCTACCTTGAAGTATGAAGTCAAATCATGCCAAGTTTCATTTGAATCCATTCAGTAGCTTCGGCGTGATGCTCAGCCAAAATACAGGCAGACAAAAATGAAAAAAAAAATCTGGCTTCAGCATCGATAAAAAAAATTTTGCAAAACATCTCCAATGTACAGAATTGGACCTGTTACAGTTTTATTATAACTATAGATACGAGACACCGGGGGCTGTGTATATAAAATCCTCAACCACTGACTAGTTGGTATGACTTTTCTTGTAAAGATGTACTCAGGTAGGCTTTGCCAGCTATTCTGCATAGAGTTTCCGCAATCTTTGCACTAAAAAAAACTACTTATTATTCTTATACTGAGTGGGGGCGATAAAGGCTTGCACTGACGCCTCGCTTGGGGTGTTTTTTGCATTTCCCCCTATCAGCTCAGTTACCCTAGCCAACCTAACTCCTTGAAATATTGGAGCACATCCTTGGGTCGCTGACATAACTGTTCCAGTGATGGTGATGATGGTGGTCATGATGATGGTAAAGCAATCGATACAGATGAGCCCAAGCATGCTGACAATGATGATGAGCGATTCTGGGGATTAACGAGTTTTGACATAACTACTTATTATTAATTAATAGTGAATCTGTATTTGCAATTTGCATAGCTTCAACTGAAAAACTATTTTTTATGTTGCCAACCCCCCCATGGCTCCGCCATTATGAAAGAAATAAAAAAATTTGAGCGACAAAATTATCCATAAGTAATTATCGAATCTGCTCACAAAATATCACGAGACGAGAACAGCCGGATATCCGCCGGACATCCGAAATATTTTTTCCAAGCTTCGCCCTCGCTCGGTCAATAAAAGTGCGCGAAAACTTGCAAAGTCAAAATGAGCAGTCGGTAGATATGCCAGCTTCCAAATGAATAAACAGTATTTCCATTCTTTGTCTCATTTTTCAAATAAAATCTTTTGGACCCCTTTAATTACATTTTACTTTTCGTAATCATTTACTTTTGCAGAAAATTTCTCCTCGACAAACACTTTATCCATACAAGAAAACAAAAGTAAACTAGAAGAGGTTGTGAACAAAATGGTGGAAACAATGGAGCAGGTAAATATAGCACATAAATTAATTTAAAAAATTCAACACAAAATACAAAATGTATTGGAATCCAAAAATATCGGTTTTACTATTCTTTCTTTGAGTCATAGTTAAAATAAATAAATAAATAAATATGTGTGGACATTTCACACAGCGCCATCTAGCCCCAAACTAAGCATAGCTTGTACTATGGAAACCAGATAACTGATACAATACTTATATACTTTTGTTTTGCAAATACATACATAGAAAATAGTTGAAATAGTTGGTTTGGTAGTAGTTGATAGTTGAAATATAATATCACCATTGCCAGTTACAACTGAACTAACTGATATGGAATTTTCTTCTATTTTTCCCTAACCTGCTGGGTTAGCACGGACGGTAGACAAAATCGTCGCGACCACCAAAGTCTATCAGAGCGCCTGGTCGATGTGACGCGTGACCAAAATGCTGGCACTTATTTGGCCCAACGAATCAGCATTGCAATTCAACGAGGCAATGCTGCCAGCATGTTGGGTACGCTACCTACCGGTAGTGGGCTGGAACACTTGGACTGTCTATAGGCCATCGCGGCTATTATACAGTCCATAAGTGTTCTTTGTAGTAGGTAGTGTAGCTAGTTTAGTTTAGTTTTTATTATTGTAGTAGTTAGCTTGAGTAATAAAAAGACATAAAAAAGAAGATGTTCAATATTTGCGACCAGTTAACTGTAGTATGTATTTACTAAATGTTGAACCTACAACTGGCCTAAAGGCCCTCCTAATTCTTTACAATAAAATAGCAGTTATTTCATTTACTGAGACAAACTCTGGACTCTTTCAAACTTTGGAGTTAAATTGTAATAATAAAAAACTGAAACACTGAAATATTGCGATATATCGGAAGGAGCATTCCCAATCTACATACACATACAAATAAACAGGTTTTCAAAATATGTTTTGATTTTCTCATGATACGTGTTAGTATGCTTTGTAACGTCCCATTCACTCGCGGAATAAAATGTAAAACCTGCAAAAATAGTATTTTGCACTTTGATAACGCCAGACGATAACTCCAAAATGTATAGAAATTACATTATCTGTGGTCGCAACCGAAAATTACCAAATGAAGCCCATTCATCGATTACGATTGGTTTTAAAATTCCATGATCACTCGCATATTGTTTACTAACGGGATATTTATCATGTAATTTATTTGTTGTCCCGTTAATAAACAATATGTGAGTAATGATTACGATCGAGTTACACAATACGGGGGCTGCTTGAATGATTTACTCACTGTATATCCCTTCCTTACAGCTCACAAGCGCCCTTGCGCGCGTGACGTCATTCAAGCGTACACACGCCGCGTTCTCCGAGCGTGCCGCCGCCAGTGATGGTAAGCGCACGGAGGCTGCGCGGGCGCACCGAGAGTTGATGCGGGCGCACAGCGCGAGGCGAACTGGGATGATCAACGCTGCTATTGCTGTGAGTAGTATTTCTAAATGTTTTTTGAGATACAGATAACTTTGTTTTCGGGTAATTCCTTTTTGGGCCGGTGAATGCAAGAGGCGATTATTTATTTATTTAATTTGGGGATTTAGGCCAGCCCTACACTAGGTGGACCCACGATCGGGTGAAAACTGCGGGGAGCCGCTGGATGCAGGAGGCGAGCAGCCGCTCAAGGTGGTGTTCTATGGGAGAGGCCTATGTTCAGCAGTGGACTTTTTTTTATGTTATCGAATGACGTGACGAGCTAATCGTTCGCCTGGTGTTAAGCGTCACGGCCACCCATAACAGATTGCAGTGTCACTCGAAACTCTAAATTAAAGTTTCGCGTGACACTGCGCACTGCGCACGTCATCCTAAGACATCACACAGTCTAAAAAAGTTTTCTAGACTGTGAGATCAGTTCGTAAAGTCTCATTTGCCCAGTAATTTCACTAGCTTTTTTTTCGTCTCCAGGTTGGTTATGATGATGATTTTTTATCGCGAAAGCTACAGCAGGAGGTGTTCAGAGAATATTAGAATCTTCAGAACGCGAGTATTAAGTAGCGGTTTGTCCACATAGATTTCGATAGACCGCTGGGTTATTTTGAAATGTAATATAGAACTTGTTCTGAATCGTGATTCTCGTAGTTCCTGCGTCCTCGGATACAGGGAATCCTTGTGATGCTCTGGAATCTATGTTTGCGAACGTTGGGCGTTATTTATTCATCATCATCATCATCACCCTGAAGATGTCCACTGCTGAACACGGACCTCCCCCATAGAACACCACCTCGAGCGGCTGCTCGCCTCCTGCATCCATCGGCTCCCCGCAATTTTCACCCGATCGTGGGTCCACCTAGTGTGGGGCCGGCCTACGCTGCTTCTTCCGGTTCGCGATCTCCTTTCGAGAACCTTTCCTCTCCATCGGTTGTCGTTATTTACGCTTATTATACAATTATCCAGGAGTTACAAGAAGAGCAAGCCCAGATCCAGGCCCACCTGAGCCAGCAGCTGTCCGAGATGGAGACAGAGAGACGAGACACGGAGCTGCGGCTGCAGCGGTGGGCGCAGCAGGAGACGGAACACTTCCAGCGGCGGCTCCAGGAACATCTGCGGGCCGAGAGGGAAGCCATGGAGACCAGGTACCGCCCGGCTGGAGCCTTCCACCCAGCTCTCCCCGGGGGTGGCGTAAGAGCCGGCTAAGGGAATATCCAGGGAATGGGCAGCAGTATTCTCTGAGGTACATTACAATCTTCTGCGACCTTCAATCGGCTTGCCGAGCGTGGTGATTATGGCAAATAGCCCTATGATAACCGTCCAAAGTGACGTTTTGTGGGGGAGGCCCATGTTTAGCAGTGGAAGTCGTCCGGTTGCTGATGTATGTGTGTAAAGTAATCTAAAAACTCACCCCTTAAATAAAAAACCACACTGCTATATATAACTTTGCCTAGGTGGTAGGACTTTTCTGCAAAGTTCGTCTAGGTAGGTACCACCGCTTTTCCAGTTATTCTGCTGCCAAGCAGTAGTGTGCAAACACTACTGTGTTCCGGTTTGAAGGGCATTGTAGCTAGTGAAATTACTGAGTAAATGAGACTTATGACCTGATTTCACAGTCTAGTAATCTGATTACTAGACTGTGTGAAGTCTCAGGATGACGTGCGCAGTGCAGTGTCACGCGAAACTTCATTATTTTAAAGCTCCGAGTGATACTGCAACTGTCATGGGCGGCCGTGTCGCTTAACATCAGGTGAACGACTAGCTCGCCACGTCATTCAATCACATTAAAAAAAAACTTTTTTTTTAAATGTCTCATCTTCCAGGTTATCAAAGAAAGCCCAAGATATAGAGACAGAGCTGAGCGAGCTGTCGTCCCGTGTGTCTTGCCAGCTTGGCTGCTACCGCTCGCTGCTGGAAGTTGAAGCCGAGGAGTTGGAGACGGAGGAACACCAGCTCAAGGATGCCGAGGCTGCTGGAGAAGAGAGCAGTGACGCTCACGCCAGATACGGGAAGGAGTTTGACGAGGGTGAGTAAAAATAATATTTTTACAGATTTATTTGTAAAGGAAAAATTTGCACCACGAACGGGATAGATTACGCTATGCAGGCGATACTGCTTTAATAATCATAAATAAAGTTTTTTTTATGTACTGGATAGACATTAATTTTTTTTTAACTTAGTGCCCTCAGTGGTACCCTCCAGGAGGGTTCACCTTTCCGCATTCGCGGGCCCGAGGACCCACATGGAGGGTCCATATTAAAAATATGGTTTTCATCGTAAATACTGGAAATCCCTTGACTTACACAACAATTAGTATCCTGATTTCAACATATTTTAATACAATATTATAAATTTATATTAAAGACCTTTTTTTATACTTACAATACTTATTTTAATTTTATACTTATTTAAATTTTTGTGTTTTTGTTGTTGTTGTTACAAGTTCAATTTTTTAGCTTTAATTTTTACAAAATATGTACAGTTGTATTTTGTTGTTGTTGTTGTTGTAGTACAAATTATGTATTGCTATAAATTGACTTTCATAAGTGTACATTGTGCCTATATGACAATAAATTGAATTTTTTTTTTTTTTTTTTTTTATATTGAAAGTTTACAAAACTGGGAATAAGCTACATATGGTACTTAAAAAAAAACTAGCCTTAACTACTAAAATCATGCGGTGAACATATTCCCTTCTAGATGTAAACCTAACTTGCGTTTATAGCTAACAAAATGACGCTATCTCTAGCTACTAGAGTGCTAAACACGACTAATAAAATTAATTTCTAACATACAAACAATATATATATATAACTTAAGTAATGACAAGTATAAAGTATAAATTGTGACAAATGCAATTAAATTAATAACCGAGATGGAGAACTTGTGGTAATACCAATTATTACAAGTTACATGATAGTATCTCAGTAATACGTCGTCTAACTGATGTTAGCGAACTATCATCAAAAATATCAAAATCATACTTTACTCTATCATAAGAGTCACACATTCGGTAAAGTGAAGAGTGCTTTAACATATTAGTTTTGCAAATGGGAAGAGCAAATACGTGCTTATTAGACAAGAGGCGATTACCTGGACGAGGTACTCGGAATTATATTTTATGCAACATATCAGGACAATCAACTAAACCAATAATTATTTTATATAACATGACAATGTCAAAAGCAGTCCGACGAATTTCCAAAGGCATAATTTTATAGTGTCTCAATCGAGACTTATAAGACCGCAATGATTTGCACATATTATCCATATAAGTTATATGGTACAAAAATTTCTTCTGGACCCTCTCCAATCTATCTGAATGTACCCGGTAAACGGGATTCCAAACAACACTACCATACTCCAAAATACTGCGAACTAAGCTAAAAAAGAGCTGAATGGATAAGTTTGAGTTACGGAATACTTTAGACTGTCTGGTAACAAATCCCCCAATTCTCAAAGATTTCTTAACAATACAATCCACATGATCACGGAAATGTAGCTTATTATCGATAACCACTCCTAAATCACGGATCGATGAAACTTCCAACAATGGTACGCTATCAATAACATAACTACCTGCAAATGGAGCGCGCTTACGGGAAAACTTAATGAAGAAACATTTTGATGCATTTAGTTTCATATGATTATGACTGCACCATTGACTCACAGCGTTAATATCAGCTTGAAGTTCCTCCACATCATTATCACCACAAATGGTTCTATACAATTTCAAGTCATCAGCGAATAGCTTTACTTTCGACTTTACTAAACTAGGTAAGTCGTTAATGTAGGTGAGGAATAATAGAGGACCAAGGTGAGATCCTTGGGGAACACCAGAAGGAACCGCTGCCGCCATAGATCTGAAACCTTTAGCAACTACTAGTTGGGACCGATTCAGTAAATAAGACCTCAGCCACCTTAGAAGAGATCCATGAATACCAAGACCTTGAAGCCGGTTACGAATGTCCCGTGTGGTCCCGGTTACGAATAGGACCACCCCATCTCTTCCCGTGGGTGCCGTAGAAGGCGGCTAAGGGAATATCCAGGGAATGGGTCGCAGCGTTCCCCTCGGTCTTGGTGGCAATCAATCTTCACCTACTGCGATCACCAAGCCGCCTGCCAAGCGTGGTGATTATGGCAAACCCCCCCCCCCCCCCCCCCTAATGACAAGCACAAATAAAAACGGCCCCCAGTCCCCGGCAGCTCTGCTATCCCGTGGCTACGGTAGCGGCCACGGTAACGGCAGGGCAAGGGGTGCAAAGAATCCCCGGCAGACGCCCGGCTACCAACCCCAACGACGACCCCTGGCCCTGGCAACACATAACGTGCGCACACTGAAGGCTGACGAAAGGATGGTCGAGCTAGAGGCGGAGATGGGTAAGTTGCGCTGGGATGTAATGGGATTGTCAGAAGTCCGAAGACAGGGACAGGACACGATAATCCTAAATTCCGGTAACTTATTCTTCTACCGGGAGGGAGACCAACTCTCCCAAGGGGGTGTCGGGTTTCTCGTCCGCAAGTCTCTCGTCAACAACGTGGTCAAAGTCGACAGTGTGTCGGCCAGGGTAGCGTACCTGGTACTCCGAATAACCAAACGGTATTCGTTGAAGGTTATACAGGTATACGCGCCGACATCGGCACACTCAGACGATGAAGTAGAAGCTATGTATGAGGACATATCCGAAGCCATGCATACTGCCGAAACATACTTCACCGTTGTGATGGGAGACTTCAATGCGAAGTTGGGCACAAGGAATAGCGATGAGCTGAGAGTGGGGCCATTTGGATACGGGCAGCGGAACCCTCGAGGACAGAGGCTGGCTGACTTCATGGAGAAGGAGGGACTCTTTATGATGAACTCCTTCTACGAGAAGCGGCCATCCAGGAAGTGGACGTGGATAAGTCCCGACGGTTCCACTAAAAATGAGATAGACTTCATCATGACGACCAAGAAGCACATATTCGATGATGTCTCTGTGATCAGCAAGGTGAAAACCGGTAGCGATCACCGTATTGTTAGAGGCACATTGAATATCAATGTTAAGCTCGAAAGGTCACGTCTGGTGAAGTCTACGCTCCGTCCAAATCCTGTCCAAATCCAAAACCCCGAAGGCTTTCAGCTGGAACTCCAAAATCGCTTCCAGTGCCTAGCCGACTGTAACACAGTGGACGAGCTAAACGACGGGTTGGTGGAAACTGTCCAAGCTGTTGGATCGAAATTCTTTAAGACCCAACGCCGAAAGAAGACTCAAAAGCTCTCAGAAAAAACTCTTGAGCTAATGGCCGACCGGAGCGAAATGAAGCTGCAGTCTTCAGTTGATATGTCAGCCTACGGTGAACTCAATAGACGAATCTGGAGTTCCTTGCGACACGACTTGCGTGCTCTTAGTACTTCACGTATTGAGGCCGCAATTGAGCGGAACCAAGGCTCTAAAGTGTTCGCAAAGGATTCGTCTATTGGGCAACACCAAATGACAAAACTGAAGACCGAAAATGGTAGCGTCATTTCATCCAAGCCTGAGATTCTGAGAGAGATCGAGAACTTCTATGGACAGTTATACACCTCGACACGTAAGCCCGCTACTAACACAGCTCAGGACATCAGAGCCAAGTTAGTCCGACACTATACCGAAGATATCCCGGACGTCAGCCTGTACGAGATTAGAATGGCCCTCAAACAGCTTAAAAACAACAAGGCACCAGGTGAAGATGGAATTACGACCGAACTTCTGAGAGCGGGTGGTAGACCGGTACTTTTAGTCCTCCAGAAGTTATTTAATTCTGTCATCCTTGAAGGTATAACGCCAGAGGCATGGCACAAGAGCGTGGTGGTGCTCTTCTTCAAAAAAGGCGATAACACCTTATTGAAGAACTATAGGCCCATCTCGCTCTTGAGTCATGTGTATAAGCTGTTTTCGAGAGTCATTACGAATCGTCTCGCACGCAGGTTTGATGAATTCCAGCCTCCCGAACAAGCCGGTTTCCGAAAAGGCTTTAGCACCATAGACCACATCCATACGCTGCGCCAGATTATACAGAAGACCGAAGAGTATAATCGGCCGTTATGCCTAGCGTTTGTGGACTATGAGAAAGCCTTCGATTCAATCGAGACTTGGGCGGTGCTGCAGTCCTTGCAGCGATGCCAAATTGACTATAGGTATATCGAAGTTTTGAAGTGTTTGTACAGTAAGGCCACTATGTCAGTCCGACTACAGGACCAGAGTACGGAACAAATTCCATTGCAAAGAGGCGTGAGACAGGGAGACGTTATTTCTCCGAAACTGTTCAGAAACGCATTGGAGGATGTTTTCAAGCTCTTGGAGTGGAAAAGATCTGGCATCAACATAAATGGCGAGTACATCACTAACCTTCGTTTTGCCGATGATATAGTCATAATGGCGGAATCGCTCGAGGACCTTAGCACCATGCTCAACGACCTCAGTAGAGTCTCCCAGCAGGTTGGTCTTAAGATGAATATGGACAAGACAAAGATCATGTCTAATGCTCATGTTCCACCTATACCGGTAATTGTTGGGAACGATACTCTCGAAGTTGTCGACAAGTATGTCTACCTAGGACAGATTGTCCAATTAGGTAGGTCCAACTTCGACAAAGAGGTGGCGCGAAGAATCCAACTCGGCTGGGCAGCGTTCGGGAAGCTTCGTCCTATCTTTTCGTCCAAAATACCGCAGAGCCTGAAAACGAAAGTTTTCAATCAGTGTGTGTTGCCAGTGATGACTTATGGAACTGAGACATGGTCTCTTACTGTTGGCCTCATTAGTAAGCTCAAAGTCGCGCAGCGAGCTATGGAGCGAGCTATGCTCGGTGTTTCCCTGCGAGATAAGCTCCGGAACGAGGAGATCCGCAGGAGAACTAAAGTGACCGATATAGCTCTTAGAGTTAGTAAGTTGAAGTGGCAATGGGCAGGCCACATCGCTCGTAGAACTGACAACCGATGGGGAAGAAAGGTTCTCGAGTGGCGACCACGAACCGGAAGACGCAGCGTAGGCCGGCCCCCCACTCGGTGGACCGACGACCTGGTGAAAGCCGCGGGGAGCCGATGGATGCAGGAGGCGAGCAGCCGCTCAAGGTGGCGTGCTCTGGGGGAGGCCTATGTTCAGCAGTGGACGTCTTCAGGCTGTTGATGATGATGATGATGAAGCTTAGATAGTAGCATATCATGATTGACCAAATCAAAAGCTTTACTGAAGTCGGTGTAAATGGCGTGTGCTTCACCACCTTTATCAAGGACTTCCAGAATATCAGTTACATAACCTAAAAGATTAGTGGTAGTAGATCTCTTTGGTAAGAAACCGTGTTGATTAACATCAAGAAGCTGTGAGACATGCCAATGAACTTTTTTAACAACTAATGATTCGAGCAGCTTACCCAGCCCTGACAAAATAGACACAGGCCTATAATTTTCTACACAAGCGAGATCGCCTTTTTTGTGAATGGGCGTGATGAATGCCACCTTCCACCGAGTAGGAAAGATGCCAGTATTCAGTGATAATTGAAAAATTTTAGTCAAAGGAGTTGTTAGTGAAGCCGCACATTTAGACAGTACGATAGAAGGAAGTGTGTCTGGACCAGCCCCTTTAATTGGCAGTCCACTAAGTGCTTTGCGGACGTCACTCTCACAGATAGTTACCTGACTCAATGGTGAGAAACTATCATGATCACGACATTCATGACTTCGAGATGTATTTAGTGTGGCAGGACAAATTAAATTATATACCGAATTGAACTGCTCCAAAAACAAATTACAAATTTCCTGTCCACCCACTGCTATTTTTGTACCTAAATACATAGACTCAGGTAAGGAACTACTATTTGATTTCAAATTATTAACATACCGCCATATGAATTTTGGATTTTTCTTTAATATTATCGAACTATTATCTTTGAATTTAGTGAAACAATCTAATAAAAGCTTGTCGGATCTTTTCCTTGCATCATTAAAAGCCAACTTATCCCGCAAATTCCTGTATTTTTTAAACTTATAATGTAACTTATCCTTTTCTTTAAGAGACTTTATTAAAGGTTTAGAAAACCAGACAGGATAGTGTGTATTTTTTGGAGGGCGCAACGGACTATTTTGCAAAAGAATAGGCACAAACACATTATAAAAAACTTCCACCATTTCATCAACGTGAACAACCCCACCAAATTCATTTTGCCAGTCAATGCCTGACAACTTCTCGTTAATTTCTTGGTAGTTGGATTTATAAAAATTGTAATAACTAGTATCATTTTTTTTGAGAGATTTGACTGTTTTAGTTTCTAAAGTTATATACAAAGCAGGATGATAGGGGTCAGGCTTGATCAAGGGCTTAAAATTATTACGCACAGATATGACACCATTACTACTTTTAGTGCCTAGTACTAGATCAAGCGCACGACCATTACTGTTGACTACCCCATTGTGTTGCGAAAGGTCATTAAAGGCTAAGTTATCAGTAAATAGAGCCTCCAGTGCTCCAGAACTATTATGGGGTATATAGATTTGAACGTTTACATCTAGAACCCAAGTAATGTTAGGAAGATTAAAGTCCCCTATTATGATTGTTTGAGAATTAGGAGAGGCTTCATTATTAATGACATTGGAAACATTATCCAAAAAAGATTCCAGAGAGTCCAGTTTGATAGGTGGTGGTAGATAAGCGATGCAAATATTAATATCATACGCCGATGGACCTGATTCCATTTTAACAGTAACCCAGAGATCTTCGTTAGATGTTTCCCATTGTATCCTGCGTAAAGCTTTATACTTTTTCAAAATTGCAATCAAAACGCCCCCTCCATCCCTTTTACCCGAATTAGAGAATTGACGATCCCGTCTGTATACATCGTAGCGACCATCTATAAGTTCCTTATCAAACACGGAATCATTCAACCAAGTCTCTGTGAATGATATCGTAATCATTTGCTAAAGCACTCATAAATAAATCATGTGTTTTAGTTCGTAAACCTCTCACATTTTGGTAGGATAACCTTAATTTAACCATCGCGCCTGTTTAGTCTCATAAAGATTGAACAAAATCCATATCCTTCACGAGAATAGACTTAGACTTAATATCTTTACGGGCAAAAAAACCCGGCCGTTTCTGACCCAAACAAATTGGTAACCTTTCGCAGCAGCAGCGGTCCTAGTGGCTGCATGGAGCTGTTTATTGGCCGGTGACAAGTGTTCCGCCACATAAATTGGGCGCTTCTCTCCAGTAATCCTGAGGTGGGAGGTGTTGAGCTTATCCTGCGGATTAGCCCTGTTAAACATCTTCACGGAGCCGAGAAAATTGTCCCTAATACGAGGAGTCGCCAGTCGGACAATAATAGAGCGAGGTCTGGGCGAATCGTTTTTGAGCTTAGCCACTCTATGAACTGTCATAATATCATTATCTCCCAGAACAAATGAAACAACTTGGCTAATCTGCTTAACTGTATCGAACAAGTTCTCCGTTTTATCTTCAGGAACACATTGTATTTCTAAATTACATTCACGTGCTTGCTGCTCTACCTGGGCAAAACGGATGCTCATATCCTTCATATGGATCTTCAAATTATAATTCTCCTCCTTAAGCGACAAAATCTCCTTGTTCTGTGCCTCACAATGCTTTTTAAGTTCGTTGAACTCGCTGGTCATAAACTCCACCCCCTCTGTCAGACTATCGATTTTACATATAGTAGCTCTACTTTCATTTGTTATTTTCGCCTGAATATCTTTAGAAATTTTAGTAGAGGCTTCTTGTAATTTCATATCGAAATAAGCCTTCAACTCAGCCACCACACTGGATGATTCTCCGATCGCGGGATCCAGCGGCTGCTGAGATCTGACAGGGGTATTGGAATTGTCGACTTTTTTCTCTTTGTTTTTGCATTTGGGACATTTCCAGACAGTTTTAGCTTGCTTAGACTCTTTGAGATAATTCTCACTAGTTATCCCAAGACATTGGTAATGATAGTCTAGACGGCAAAATTTGCAAGTTTTTAACTCGTTCGGCTTTATCAAGCATTCACAGGCATCGCATTTACTCATTTTTTACAGTGATTTCTCCTATCGGCTAGTATAAAACAAATATATAATATCAAGTTAATTCTTAAAGCCGAATAGGATGTCTTCGTAAACTCACTATAGGAACCACTATCTTCGTAAACGCAACTCGCCGACAAATATGACAGAAGGGAAGACCCAATGACATACGTCAAACTTGAGGTGCCTCTTTGTTTTGATCTCAGTGGTATCAGGTGTTGTGATAATTTTATAGACGGTATACCCAGAAATTCATGAGACTCACAGTGTCAAGTGATGGTTTCAGAGATGGATTTCACGCCTGAAATGCAGATGTGTCGGCGTAATTGTACGCTCTCCAGAACTCTCACTTCAACGCCAACACACAAGCGAAAATTCTACGCCGTTGAACCGGTTCCAACTTGATTTTTGCAATTAACTTTTAGAGCAATGAATAACACGTCTAAGTACTAGAATAGCGAAGGTAAAGAGGAAGATTGAATTGAATACACTGTAATACAATTAGAAAATAATTCGTAACTTTTGCCAAAGTATCATTTTTATAATAACACATATTTACGATTTATAATTGCTCGTAAAAGCGTATTTTATATTACGAACACATGCTATATTCCGCGAGCCCTCCTCGCGGGCTCACTAGCCCCCGCGCCGGCGCGGCCCCGCGGGGGCAGTGTGCCGGCGCCCCGCGGGGGCAGTGTGCCGGCGCCCCGCGGGGGCAGTGTGCCGGCGCCCCGCGGGGGCAGTGTGCCGGCGCCCCGCGGGGGCAGTGTGCCGGCGCCCCGCGGGGGCAGTGTGCCGGCGCCCCGCGGGGGCAGTGTGCCGGCGCCCCGCGGGGGCAGTGTGCCGGCGCCCCGCGGGGGCAGTGTGCCGGCGCCCCGCGGGGGCAGTGTGCCGGCGCCCCGCGGGGGCAGTGTGCCGGCGCCCCGCGGGGGCAGTGTGCCGGCGCCCCGCGGGGGCAGTGTGCCGGCGCCCCGCGGGGGCAGTGTGCCGGCGCCCCGCGGGGGCAGTGTGCCGGCGCCCCGCGGGGGCAGTGTGCCGGCGCCCCGCGGGGGCAGTGTGCCGGCGCCCCGCGGGGGCAGTGTGCCGGCGCCCCGCGGGGGCAGTGTGCCGGCGCCCCGCGGGGGCAGTGTGCCGGCGCCCCGCGGGGGCAGTGTGCCGGCGCCCCGCGGGGGCAGTGTGCCGGCGCCCCGCGGGGGCAGTGTGCCGGCGCCCCGCGGGGGCAGTGTGCCGGCGCCCCGCGGGGGCAGTGTGCCGGCGCCCCGCGGGGGCAGTGTGCCGGCGCGGGGTGTGCGCTGTATGAACGGGGGGAGGACGCGAATGCGTTAACAGTTAATGTGTTTTTTTTTCGTTGAACTTACTACTACAGTAATAAATCTATTCACTTCAATTTCAATTGTTTATTTTCATTCTACAGTGTTGTTTACAGATGTTATCAACAGCCTTTAGACGTCCACTGCTGAACATAGGCCTCCCCCATAAAAAGCCACTTTGGACGCTTATCATAGGGCTATGCTAGGGATTCAGTTCAGCAGCTTAAACGGCGCAAATATAGTAATCTCGGTATGGGTCCGTGGGGACCGGGGGGAGCTCATCGCGAGCACCAAAGTTTATCAGAGCTGGTTGATGCGACGCGTGACCAAAATGCTGGCACTTATTTGGCTCAACGAATCAGCATTGCACTTCAACGTGGCAATGCTGCCGGCATGTTGGGTACGCTACTTGCCGGTAGTGGGCTGGAGCATTGGACTGTCTACAGGCCATCGCGGCTGGTATATAGTACAAATGTTCTTTGAAGTAGATAGTGTAGCTAGTACTTTTTAGTACATAATATAGATTTTATTATTGTAGTAGTTAGTTTAAAGAATAAAAGCATAAATTGACTATTAAAAAAGTATATACATATTAAGTTTTTTTACTAGGTGGTAGGACTTTTCTGCAAAGTTCGTCTAGGTAGGTACCACCGCTTTGCCAGTAATTCTGCCGCCAAGCAGTAGTGTGCAAGCACTACTGTGTTTCAGTTTGAAGGGCATTGTAGCTAGTGAAATCACTGGGCAAATGAGACTATGACCTGATCACACAGGACTCAGGATGACGTGCGCAGTGCAGAGTCACGCGAAACTATATTAATTTAGAGTTCCGAGTGATACTGCAATCTGTTATGAGCAGCCGTTACGCTTAACATCAGGTGAACGACTAGTTCGTCACGTCATTCATTTACATAAAAAAAAGTAAAAACATGTTATTCCCCAGGCGCTAGCGCGATAAGTACGGATATGGAGGTATATAGCCGTAACGTGGTGGAAGTTGTACAACACTTGAACAACGAACTACTGCGCACACTACTACTGGGCAAGGAACAGATTGAGGTATGTTACCCTTACGTAGTGTAGTATTATATTATCTGTGCTCTTACCGACTTTTAAAAGGAATGCTCCACTCGTCTGAATGGATTTACTTACTGTTTCATTTTTTACGTTATTTTCTCCTTGTACATTGTTTTGTGCTAAAGTAATAAATAAATGAATAATTTTTTTAACTCACACAAGAAATCTGGAAAACAGATTTTTCTCTATTGTTATTAACTTGACGTTAGTTTTTTTTTTGATGCATTGAGATGTGTTTTTGTGTTTTTTTATTTAAAACTAGCGGCTCGCCCCGGCTTCGCACGGGTATAATAGTTTTCGCAACGCACGCGATGTAAAGAATATTTTAGGTTTTTTTACACCTTGGGTTACATTATTGTAGTTTTAGTAAGGATCCCTATTTTTTTTTTAAATATTATATAGCCTATGTCACTCGGGGATAGTGTAGCTTCCCAACAGTGAAAGAATTTTTCAAATCGGTTCTGTAGTTTCGGAGCCTATTCAATGCAAACAAACAAACAATCAAATCTTTCCTCTTTATAATATTGTCTTCGATAATTTAAAAAAATTGATTTCGAGAGAGAGATCCAATTTTCCACCAGCTCGAATACGTTCCCACTGCTGGGGCGGGCCTCTCACAGGGAGAGTGTAGGTCGTAATCATAATACACCACGCTGGACAAGTGCGGGTTGGTGGATAACACACATTTAATTTATTGTAATGGAGGTAAATTTCGTTTTCCCTTCGCAAATATAGAAACTTTCAATTAAATGAATAACAGTGGATCTTATGATTTAGGAGTCGGGGTATATAGTTATTTGCAATTTATGTATCAGACACTATTGGACTTCATTCTATCATAGCTGATGATGATTGTGGTAGTAAATATTTTTTAAGCTATTATTGGGAATAAACGGTATAATTTACGTTACACCACCAACTCGGCTGAACATAAGCAATGGTGTGGTCGAAGAGGGAGCACGTACATCTACAAGGTATCTGTTCACTCTATCCTTGAAGACATCCAGGTTAATTATAAGTTTCGGAAAACACAGAACATGGCAACGAGTTCCGTTCCATAGCAGTAATCCTTTGTAAAAACAACACTCAGATATGTTCCAAATATTATAAGGAAACAACACCTTATATTCCACATTACATTTTACAATTGTTCCGCACCCGTATTATGTAAAAATTGCAACAGCAAAGCAACAAACAGCAGTAGCAAAGCAACAGCAGTAGCAAATTGACAGCAAACACTTAGCAATCGGTCGCAGTCGCCCGCCTTTTGCTCGCCTGTCGCTGAATGCACTTTGGCCTTTGATACTAGCGCCACTAGCAACAGAACAGCAATAGACGGAAACAAAATAATGCACTTTTTAGTTCATCGATTGTCCGACAGACGGTGATCTAGCGCTCGATCGCTTTCTGCTCTGCCAAACTGACGTTTGACAGCAATGATTGCGAAATTAACGCCTGTTGCAAACTTTTCGTAATAAACTAGCCATGTTGATCCATAAATTCTATCAGCAATTGAAAATGGTGCTTCTAAATATTCATAAGCTTGTAAAATAGTAAAATAAATTCCAAGAATAATAGTTAAAAATAATCCCTTTGTACATTGAGAATAATTATTTTCTATTAATGCATGATGAGCTCAAGTGATAGTTACTCCGGATCTAATTAGAATAATTGTATTTAATAATGGAATTTGGTTTAACTGTAATAAAACGGTGATTGCGCAAAATGTCTACAAGTCGACACTTATATATTTTTTAATATTTGTTTTTGTCGATAAATGTTGTAAATTATTTATGTTGCTTACATCTTACTTCCTTATTCCACACAGGAAGAGGGCCTAGCGATGGTCCAGGAAAACGCGGCGGCCAGCCAACAGTTTGTCAACTATTCGGATACAGCACTAGCAAATTATTTAAATTCTAACAAAGATATTATGGACACTGTCACAGGAGCTATTGAGGTAAATATATAACTCTAACACTTACAGTGTGTAGGTGGCAGGACTTCTGCAAAGCTCGTCTAGGTAGCTACCACCGCTTGGCCAGTTATTCATTCAGTTACATAAAAACACAAACGTACAAATCGGTTTGTTCGCACTTTTTGGGCAAAAAAGTGTGAACAGCCATCAGTGCATCATCATCAACAGCCTGAAGTTCACTGCTGAACATAGGCCTCCCTCAGAGAGCGCCACTTTGAGCGGCTGCTCACCTCCTGCATCCATCGGCTCCTCGCGGTTTTCACCAGATCTTCGGTCCACCGAGTGGGGGGCTGGCCTACGCTGCGTCTTCCGGTTCGTGGTCGCCACTCGAGAACCTTTCTTCCCCATCGGTTGTCAGTTCTACAAGCGATGTGGCCTGCCCATTGCCATTTCAACTTCCTGTATCGGTCACTTTAGTTCTCCTGCGGATTTCCTTATTTTGGACGTGCTAGAAAGCTAAAGAGCTCCTCCATTCCGTAGGCAAAAAATACAGCAAACATCTCAACCCTAAGTACCGTAACCGCTGCATCAAGTACCCAGTTATCTTCCACTACCTCTCACGTGGCTGCCCACGGAGCCAGGGTCCAGGGCCTGGCGGCCCAGGTCACCAGGTTCCAGGAACAGCTGGTGGAGGCCGTCGGGAGACATGAGGACTTGGAGGGACGGTATCTTAGCGAGGAATATAAGGTGTACTCGCCTACAGGTCAGTAGAACTTTGCTAATATCTTAGTAACATTTTGTCATCTGTGCTTATGTTTGATGTTTTATTGAAATAATTTTCATATCATCAGCCGGAAGACGTCCACCGCTGAACACAGGCCCCTCCCATAAAACGCTACTTTGGACGCTTATCATAGGGGGATTGCCATAACCACCACGCTTGGCAGGCCGCTTGGTGATGGCCAGAAAATTTAAATGTACCGAGAAGAATGCAGCTGCCTATCCCATATATGGTTGAGACTCCATCAACCCACTGCAACCGTTCAACCTCCTCAGGCCACACCCCGTCCCGGCAGGAGTACCGCTACCCTCGCGTGCTGGCCACCACCTCCCCGCGGGATACCATCCTCGCCAAGTTCCGCGCCGCCCGCCGCCACCAGGACGATGTGAGTACATTCCACCAGGACATGCAGCCGCCCGCCGCCACCAGGACGATGTGAGTACATTCCACCAGGACATGCAGCCGCCCGCCGCCACCAGGACGATGTGAGTACATTCCACCAGGACATGCAGCCGCCCGCCGCCACCAGGACGATGTGAGTACATTCCACCAGGACATGCAGCCGCCCGCCGCCACCAGGACGATGTGAGTACATTCCACCAGGACATGCAGCCGCCCGCCGCCACCAGGACGATGTGAGTACATTCCACCAGGACATGCAGCCGCCCGCCGCCACCAGGACGATGTGAGTACATTCCACCAGGACATGCAGCCGCCCGCCGCCACCAGGACGATGTGAGTACATTCCACCAGGACATGCAGCCGCCCGCCGCCACCAGGACGATGTGAGTACATTCCACCAGGACATGCAGCCGCCCGCCGCCACCAGGACGATGTGAGTACATTCCACCAGGACATGCAGCCGCCCGCCGCCACCAGGACGATGTGAGTACATTCCACCAGGACATGCAGCCGCCCGCCGCCACCAGGACGATGTGAGTACATTCCACCAGGACATGCAGCCGCCCGCCGCCACCAGGACGATGTGAGTACATTCCACCAGGACATGCAGCCGCCCGCCGCCACCAGGACGATGTGAGTACATTCCACCAGGACATGCAGCCGCCCGCCGCCACCAGGACGATGTGAGTACATTCCACCAGGGCTCCACATTCCACAGGAAAAACTGAAACACTGAAATATCGGGACATATCGGAAGGAGAATTCCCAATCTAGTAAATAAATAGGGGTTTTTAGCCAGATACCACACCTAAATTAACAAAATATGATTAGTGTTAATGCGATCAAATTTGTGATAATGCTGTGATACGTGTGTTTGTTGGGGTTAGTATGTTTTGTAACGTCCCATTCACTCGCGGAATAAGATGTAAAAGCCGCAAAAATAGTATTTTGCACTTTGATAACGGGATTATGGTACATGATCAGGATCACAGAATGCAACAGATTGTGTTGATATGCGCTAATCTTGTGCTATTACTCGCCCAAAATAATGACACATCCGCCATTATTTTACTATCTCTTTTCCTCTCGGGCAGAGTGTACATGGTTTGTACCTCTCGCTCCCACGTTTCGTGAGTGTTTTGAGAGTAAGGAAAAAATTGTAGGTCTGCGGATGACACCGTTTGTTACAAGAAGAGAAGAAGATGAGTAACGTTTCTAAATATTTATATTATTTGTGTTAAGAATAACGGCAATACTTTGTTATAATTTTGCAGTGTCTTGGAATATCATTTTCATCATAGTTGCTCGTAAAGTGGCTCTTATCCCACCGCTTTTACGATCATAATCTAAGAAATTTCCGACGCGTGCTTTTTACTTTACACCACACACGTTATAATAAATATGATAACCCCATTCAGTTAAGTTTGTATCTCGCTGCAAGTTATACGTACATTTTCGTCGTTTCGTTTCGATCCAGTACCGGTTTCGGTTCCTGTTTCTGTTTCGGTTCCGGCTCCTGCTCCGGCTCCGGTTTCGGTGTCGGTTTTGGCTCCGGCTCCGGTTTCGGTTTCGGTTTCGGCTCCGGCTCCGGTTTCGGTGTCGGTTTCGGTTTCGGCTCCGGTTCCGGTGATTAACACGGTTTTCTCCAACGGCGCGTGAAAATAAGAAGCCTGCGCGACATTTATCACAAAGTTAATTTACAATACAACTCTGTTTTTTTCCTCGCAACTGTGATGAAAAACGTCGTATGCCATGCGTGTGCATTGATCATTACACACTTGTATCATAATGTACAAATGTGTATGTGTATTGCACTATTGTACAGAATGTATTTATGTTTTCTCCACAGACATTTAATACTATACAGTAAGCAGACTTAACGTAAGAGAAATATTGCGCGCCACTTTTTACAACATGAGCATGCAGCAAATCTCACGCACACAGTGACATGCACATCAAGACTTACTAGTGAAAATATAATTCGGGTGTTTTCCTATACGAAACGTTGCCGCACAAGGGCGCACTACGTTTTACCATTTTATTTTAGTGTTCGTAGCACTTAATATCCATTATAAGTGTAACACAAAAATATTGCAAAAAAAAACAGGCTGCACGTTGTCTGCGTATGACGCCATGTCACTTCTGTGACATGTTTCCATGGTAACATGATTGCGTTTTGGGCACGCGTTCCTTTTTGTCCACGGGTGCGTAAGTGTTGCAACAGCTAAACAGAAAGAGATAAAGTTATCAAATTTTATTAGGGTGGATTCGACCAAACGAGAGTAAGGGTTATACTTAGAATAAATCGCCAGTTGTCCGAGAGTAAACCAATTTCACATTTTACCATCTACTCTCAAGCCTATTCGAGAATAATAACTTATACTACCTTTTTTGGTGGAATAATAAATTATTCCGAGAATAGTTTAATGGCGGTAGCGCGCCATATAATTCCAATTTTTACTTACCTGCACTATAATACGACAAAGATGAGTTGATATGACATAAGCTTGAATACCGTGGCGTTGTAGAGTTGTTGTTGTTGTTGTTGTAATAACTGTTAGCTGGGTAATAGTTTCGTTCATCGTTCATTCCGCTATTCGCGTATAAGCATAGCTATACTTTGTATTGCATGGTAAAACGACTAATGAATTATTCCTGTTTAAGATCGTAGAATAGAGTTATTCTGGTATAGTTACTCGCGCATAAATCTATGTTTGGTCAAATCCACCCTAAGACCGGAAATATTGATATATTATTTATTCTCGTCTATGTAATTGTGAAGATAAAGTTAGGTCTGCTCACTGTATAGTATTAGATGGCTGTGGTTTTCTCCAACCAAACATGTAAAGCTAGCAACGTTGTACATCGTGTCAAGAACGAAATGTCTCCCCAGGATTGCATCCTGGTGGAGTCGGACCCGGAGTCCCGGGCGCCGAGCGACTGCGAGTCCTCGCTGTCGGAGGACTCCGCCCACTTCGCGGTGCCTTCGCCCCCCGCGCAGGCGGCGCCTTCGCCCCCCACACACGCGGCGCCCCGCCATATCCTCAAGTCTACCAGCGAGAATGATATCGTGTACGCGGTCAAACAGGTATGTCTCACATGTACATGGTTGTCTTATACGTCACATGTAATAAAACTGCGAAGAAAAAAAACTGCATTTTTTTTTATGTAATCAAATGATAGACGAGCTAATCGTTCGCCTGGTGTTAAGCGTCACGGCTGCTCATAACAGTTGCAGTGTCACTCGAAACTTTAAAATACTAAAGTTTCGCGTGGCACTGCACTGCGCACTTCATCCTGAGACATCACACAGTCTAATAATAAGATCAGCGGGGTGATCATGTAACTTTGATTGCAACGCAACAGGCGAAATTTCACTCCTATTTTGAAAATTTTCATAGTAACTATGCACATAATCTGCGTATTGAAACTGTCAAATCCATACAAATCTGTGTTTCTATCAGTTGCAATCGAGTTACACGATTGCCTAGCTGGAGACTGTGTGATCAGGTCATAAAGTCTCATTTGCCCAGTAATGTCACTAGCTACAATACCCTTCAAACCGGAACACAGTAGTGCTTGCACACTACTGCTTGGCGGCAATTGAAAGATATCCACACAAATTCACATAGTGTGACTTAAAATTAACAGCTGAACACGTTAAGCCACTTTTTAAACGTTTTGTTTGTTTGTTTGTACAGATTATGCTCCTAAAAAGATTTTCATGCGGTTTTCACTGATCCGCTTATAAATAACCGGGCCTTCAAATAGAATAAATATGTTACGGTTGAAATATCATTTTTTTTTGCGGATATCATTTTTAGTAAACCTTTTAGGTCTATAACTCATATCACTGAAATGAAAACCTTTTGTTTAGCAATTTTAAAACTATCAGAGTTTTTTCATGTTATTACATGACAAAAACAAATAATAGTATGGGTTAATGACATATGAAACTCCTGTAGCCTGTACTTACCTACCACGCAAAAACAGCAAATTGCAATTTTTTTAGCAAAGTTTTAACCCACCGCGAAAATGTAACGATTATATTTATTATACTAACTACTTATCAAAGAAAAAAAATGTGTTACTAAATCGGTTCAGTTTACTGTAAAGAATCATCATCGTTTTAAAAGAAATTAATAACCGGTCAAGTGCGAGTCGAACTCGCGCACGAAGGGTTCCGTACCATTATCTATAAAATCGAGCAAAAAAAAAATCACGTTTGTTGGATGGCAGTCCCCTTAAATATTTATTTTATTCTGTTTTTTTATAGTATTTGTTGCTATAGCGGCAACAGAAATACATCATCTGTGAAAATTTCAACTGTCTAACAATCACGGTTCATGAGATACAGCCTGGTGACAGACGGACAGACAGACAGACAGCGGAGCCTTAGTAATAGGGTCCGTTTTACCCTTTGGGAACCCTAACAGTATTAACATCAGAAGACACACCCACGACCCCGACCTTCTTTCACTAACCAAACCTTTTTTATGTAAACGAATGACGTGTTGAGCTAGACGTTCGCCTGATGTTAAGCGTCACGACTGCCCATAACAGATTGCAGTGTCACTCGGAACTCTAAAGTTTCGCGTGACACTGCACTGCGCACGTCATCCTGAGACATCACACAGTCTAGTATAAGGTTTCTAGCTCCAATAAGCAGTTTTCTTAATATCATGTTAGCATTATGATAGCGAGAGCGCTAGATGGCATTGTCGACAGTTTTGGAAACAGTAGTGTGGTATGAGCAAAGAGGATTTTGTATATTTTTTTACTATTTACGTTGACTGAACGAAGTTCTCCACTGTCATGATAAAGTTTAAAAAGTAAATGCCAGCGCCATCTCTTGACGATGAGAGAACTAAACTGGCAATACCATGAAGAAAACTGCTCATTGCTTCAAAAACTTTAAAGTATTACTTTTGTTCCGCAGACGCAAGACCACCACCAAGGCAAGGAAAACGCAGACCGTTCCATATCATACAAAAAGCCATCGAAGCTCCGCGCGCCATCTTACAACAAGAAACCACTCTTCGAACGAAACGGGCTCTGAAGGTGCGGGTAGTTTGACATTTTCGACGTACTCGTTTTTCGTATTTTTATTTACTTGCGCACGCGCAGTTATCACGCGAACTTTGTATTTTCCAGTTTCGAGTGGCACTGTAACTGTTGCGTTGCCGTGAGGCTTATTATCAGACGGACGACCCGCTCGTCACGTCATGCATAGTTGAATGACGTGACAAGAGGTTTGTAGTACTGTTGCAAAGTATATAAAAATATTAACAATGTTTAGACTAATGTATAACAGTAAATAGTTTTTTAACAATTATTTAAAGCTAGTTTGATTTGTTTATAGTAAGAGTTTTAATAAAAGACTAGTTGATCTGCCCCGGCTTCGATCAGGGTAATTAGTTTCACGTCATTACCCTGTTCATGGGAAGAGGGACGCGAAAGGAAAAAAGTTTGGGGAAAGGGATGGAATGGATGGGACGGCACTAGGAAGGAGGCAGGTGAAGCTAGCCTTATGTGTGGACCAAAATTTATGAAATCTAACGCATTTTGTATTGTTAACAACTCCAAAAAATGGAATAACTTACTCAACTGTTACAGTACAAAATTAAATTAAAATAATTAATAAAGTACTGTTTTTAATTATTTCATGCAAGGTAAAAACCCTTTAACAGTATCAAGATCATTCGTGTCAACTATGTTAGGCGCTGCAGCAATTTCCTAAAAAAGATATTTTCATTGTATCTCCTTAACCATTTAATAATCATTAATAAATGATGTACTATCTTGCACTCAATTTATGCTAATCAATTAAATGGCATCCTGTATAACTTGAGAAATACAGCCTTGAAGCTGGATAGCCCACTTCGGCTCGAGGACCATTTATGGTCATTTCTGATTGAATTTTTCTTTAAAATGTATGTTGTACCTGATAAACGTCAAATTGTTTGTGTGAAGCATGCAAGTCATACGATTCGTTTAATTACAACCCACCTTCATAGTAAATGGGTGGCAATGCCGCGGCATGGAATTCTATATCTTTCTACGGTTATGTTTTTACCACAAAAACAAACTCTATTTTGACAGATGTTTAACGTATTTCTGATTAACGTTGGCTTAAAATCTTTCTTGTGGTAGACCCGGACATCTTTATCTATGGCACTGACTCATCACTACAAGCTTTATCTTCCGTTTTCGATTTATAGATCAATTTTCTTATTGTATCTATACTATTATGATATCTAAATATATTTAGACAGTAATCTGTGTTAATCTCTATTTTAAGGTGACGGGTACACCCAGGTAAGCAGGTCCAAATCCGTTCAAAGAAAAATCAACCTTAACGTTAGAGTCTTAAATATCAATTCAGTCTGCACTTCAGCAAGGCACTTACGACAAAGACAACGCACGAAATGACTGATTTTAACGGTTTTTAATTAATATCTATTTGTATATAGTATTTTTCAAAGTTATTAGGTCATCACGACATCTGATTGGTTGTTGCGAAGACACTAATTTATTTTTTGTAAAAATATATTCGGTAGAAGCTCAGCAAAATGGGAACATTCAAATTTTTCGAGGGAGCTTTGCAATTCTTTTCTATAGAGCTATATTTATTAATCTTGTATTTGCGGTCATCACAAACGAGTTAATGAAATGAATTACATGATATATTAAATTCAGAGCTCCACGTGTTGTAATTACGCCAGGAAACGTCCCAAAAAACACCTTGTTTGGTTCACCCGCCGCCTTAAGTAAGAAGGAAATCTTTTATTGATGTGTGCCTAATAATCTTAACTCCTACAAAATCATTTAGCGAATAAAATATTTGTTTTATCATCATCATCATCATCATCATCATATCCATTCATCCTTCCACTATCTTTTTCCCCGTCGCTTCCCTCTTCTAAGGGCGTAAAACTAATGAACCTGTGTGAAGCCAGGGCGGTCAGCTAGTTCTTAAATATATTTAGACAATAATCTGTCTTAATCACTTTTTTAAATAAATTAATTTTAAAGGTATGAAGAAATCTTTTATTTATATGTACCTAATAATCTTAACTCCTACAAAATAAGTTTAGCGAATAAAATATTTGTTGTTTTATCATCATCATCATCATCATCATCATCATCAACAACCTGAAGACGTCCACTGCTGAACATAGGCCTCCCCCACAGAGCGCCACTTTGAGCTCTAAGTTGTTGTTTAGAAAGTCTTTAATCTAAATATTATGATAAAGGACTTGCAGCGCGGCCCTACTCGTTCACTTAAATTGACGAGTCCATTTCCGTCGATGTTTTCTCCATATAGTATACCGGGAAACATTGCGCAATACTAACCCTACACGATCAATAACATTGATCAATCACAAATATTGGTCATTAAAATTGAACGTGTATGGCCGGCATTAGGTGGCAGAAAGATTATAGCTATTATAATTTATTTAATTATCATTTATTTTATAATAATTATACTTCAACATCGGGTAAAATAAAAAGTGCTTTAGTTTTCTTTAAAATTGTTTATTAGCAAACAGACGTAGAACTATTTTACACAAGAGTATAATGCATTGATCAGACTGATTTTGAATAAAAGTTATAAATGAAACTTGGAAGAGTAAAACCAGGTATATTTTTAACTGCATGTTGACTAAAGAAATAATGATCTATCCTCCTCTCTTCTAATATTGCGTGCCCGGCATCGGCAGGGGCCATGATGAACTGGTATTTAAATAACCGGTCAAGTGCGAGCCGGACTCCCGCACGAAGGGTTCCGTACCATTATCTATCCCTGCCATCAAGTGTCGAGTAGCAGTGCTATTTAAATCAGCGCCATCTATGACTCATCTGATAAACGAGCAGAAAAATCACGTTTGTTGTATGAGTAGCCCCCTTTATTCTGTTTTTTAGTATTTGTCGTTATAGAGGCAACAGAAATACATCATCTGTAAAAAGTTCAACGGTCTAACTATCACGGTTCATGAGATACAGCCTGGTGACAGAGAGCAGAGCCGGAGCAGAGCCTTAGTAATAGGGTCCGTTTTACCCTTTGGGTACGGAACCCTAAAAACGAACATCTGTAAACAATATTGTTAAATGCAAATAAACAGATGAAATTGAAATTGACAAGTAAATAATATTACTTAAAAGAAATATCTAGTGTTACTCGAATAATTGAGTTTTTTTGTTAATACCTTACGTTTATGTATGACGCTAGAATTTTAAATATTCTGTTCGCTCCATTAAAAACATGGTGTGGGACTAACAAAGGAAGTTACTAAGTACTTTTTCAAATTCAATCTGAACTTTGCTTTGCTTCTATTTACACCTCTCCACAAAGACAAAAATTTCCTAATTAACAATTTGACATACAGTTTATGGCTCCGAAACAAACGAAAAATACACAAAAGTATGTATTTCTACTCCATAGCCTTTCGTTACACATACCCTAAAAACTAACCCCTTTACTAATGAACATTGTGTAGCGGGTGAATAGTTATTCAGTAATATGTTTCTTTCTATCAAATTCAAAATGGGCAAAGTTAAAGCGAGACAAAACACTGTGGGCTTTACTTATAAACACTGCTTAAAGTTAGTCATTGCTTAAAACCTTCTGTCAAGGCTGATTTGAAATGTCACACCCGAAAACGAGATGGAACATTTTAAACACTGATTCAATCAACGTTTATAAGTAAGGCCCTAAGTAGCTATTCCACTGTTATGCAGTGTTTATTATTAAAAGGGTTAATGTGTATGTATACATAATAGTTACTGTTTGGTTTTGGTTCTAAAACTAATAAATAATTATAACATAATATTTAATAATAATCCCCATTATAAATGCCTGGTTTCTAGATATTTTTCCTAATACAATAAACTTTTTAAATATTTTTTTTTTAGAATAGATAAACCATAAAATAGAAAACAAAATGGTGGGAGAACACGTATAAATGACGACATAAAATAAAAGTTACATCTATAATAAATTAATCTTAACTTAGTTATTACAAACAATATAATTAGTATTTACATTTACGCCTATCTTTCGCTATGCTGACCATCAAATATTAAAACCAAATTATAGGCAACCTACATAGTTTAAAATATCCCCCAGTCAACATACAATTGATAGACAATCTCGAAAGAGCATAAGCCATTCGAATACTGTGATATGCATTTTTATATAATTCGATAACTGCCAATTTTTTCGAAAACTAGTCGAAATTGCGATTGTTGACAATAATATAATAATTATTCTTTTGAACACATTGACTTTTATCATACTTGTTGAAATGATGTGCTTATAATTATTGAAAACTTGGCGCTAACGACACGAGATGAGAATCTCTGATACGTTATGGAATGAGAACGAGCTTCTTACCCCTGTATCCCGCGACCCCTTTAGACCCTTGCACAATTTAAAAGAATCATCGCTGACTACAAAAAATTAATGATGATGATTTTAACTCGATTCATACAGCGACGACTATCATGTAGTTTCGTTTTTATAAATTATATAAGTACTTAATTCAATTTCGATCAAAAACCACTCGAAAGTTAATGTTTGTATAAGACCCACCGCGTTTCGTCTACCTAATTGGTGAATATAAACGCTCCTTTGGGCTGATGTAGACGGGCTGCATTTGAACTGCGATGATTTGAACGTTAGCTGCACATTGCAGTTTGGATGCAATTTTTGTTCAGTTTACATAACTGCATTGATACTGCCAACCTGCACGCTGACTGCAAACGAACTACGCGGTAGATCCAAATGCGTTAAGACTGCATTACACACGTGCAGCTTGCTTGTAGTCACTGTGCAGTCCTTGGAACTGCACGCCGACTGCAAGTCAGATGCAGCTATATATGCCAACTGCACAAAAACTGAAATTTATTTGTTGTTCAAATGCAGCCCGTCTGTCTCAGTATTTAGCCGGTAGTGTGTAATTCTGTAAGGAAATCGACAGTTGAGGTCAGCTCAGGCGTCCGGTCTTAGAATAAAGCCAAACTCTTTCAGCAGCATGATCGTAGTTATGCACCCAAGCTGAATGAGGGTGTGGAGTAAAGTGAAGTAAAACCAAAGTGTTGTTGAGCCGAGCAAACCTATCATCCCACGGGTTATAGATTGTTGACCGATATGATCTGGTTGATCCACCCGATGAAGGCGGAGACCTTGGCGTAGACCCCGGGGACATCCTGGCGGCCGCAGCCGAAGCCCCACGACACGAGCCCCACCAGCTCGTAGAAACCATCGTCTTGGCACACCAGTGGCCCGCCGCCGTCTCCCTAAAAACAAACGTTGGATATTAGCTAAATACTACCTGAGTTTGGTATATTATCCCGAAAGGGGGTAAATCTACTCCCCAAGGTAGATAATGTTTCTTCTACGACTTTTCTAAATTAATACTTTTTCATTGAAGAAATGCCATGTAAAGTTTACGTTCGAAGATAGCCCTAGCGCAGCTGGGTGGTTGAACTTCGTCTCTGACTGAATGCACTTAAATGAGTTTAACGACCTGTGTTTAGAAATGAATTCATAGTATCTTGTTAACTCTCGTAGCGATCGCACGTGCAATTTTGTAAGTGGATTTATTTTTTAGTATGGAGGTTTGAAAACACGCAGTTTTAAGTAAGGCTCTCACATTGTGGGCTATCATGGTCCCAGTCCCCTTTCGAAATAACATACCGATTCAAACTCACCTTGTACATGGCTAGAATAAAATATAGCTGCCCTAACAACTATAAACTGAAACTCAATATGGATGAAAGTTTTGTAAAGTAGAACGAAAGGCTAGAGTGAACCGATACCTTCTAGGCAAGAATGCTGCATCATCGAACGCGCCGTCACTTATCATTAGGGTGGGAAATTGGGTCGTGTAAGCTTATGAATGATTTAAAAAATAGTTCGTGCAAACCTAAAACACCCGCATCCATCTGTTCCTAAAGCCGGGCATGCTTTCCTCAAGCTACTAGCGTCAGTGTGGGTCGGTGAATTATTGATTATTTTAACTCTTCTTCTTCATCAACCGGAAGGCGTCCACTACTGAAAGTATGCCTCCCTTATTACGGAGGGTTTGCCATAATCACCACGCTTGGTCTTCATAGCAGATTATAATGCAGATATAGGAGAATGCTGCTGCCTATTCCCTTTGCTGGCTGGTACGGGAATTCACGGGAAAAGATGGGGTGGTCCTCACACCGCGACCATATGGCATGTTTGTAACTAGGCTAAGTCACAGATAACCCCCAATAGATACCGCATGAAAGACGACGACCGCGCACCACGCATTGGCGTAAGTGGTTCTATATAAATCGCCGCTTTGCAGCACGGCCTTAGTTTCGACCAATTATTAGAGTTCATTATTAGGGCGTCACTCGAAACAGCCAATAATAGTGTCGCGACGAAGGGTCGCGAAGACACCATAAACTATTCTTAATAATGGCAACTCCAAGACTCCGCGCATAGACCATCAACTCTATGATTTTATATACTCTGAGGTAAGTTTTTTCATGGAGCGTCTTTTCAAAACGATGTTGTTTTGTTTTCTCAAGTTTAATACAAAGTTTTAATCCAAGTAAAAAGCTAAAGTGCTACGAGTAACGAAAGCTAAGTATTCCTAAGTATTCTAAAGTATCTTAAGTGTTCTGAGTATATGCTGAGTATTTACTGTATCTTCAAAATACACGCGTGATAACGCTTTTACATTTCACCAGATATCTTAAGTAAGTCATGCCGGCTAGTATACAGATCAACTAGGGTTGATCTGGATATGGCGGTGAATAAACAAATAGACAAGTTTCGAGCTCACGTATCACGTCGTGAATGGATCGAACTGGTCAGTACCTAAGAGAAACAGAGAAGCCTCGTAGTAATATCTAGCGTAACGCGATATTGACTGCAGGTCGTTACCGCATAGAAGTGGTAACGCAATAAAACCTAACAACATGTACATGTAATTAAACCAAGTCCTGGAGGTAACATCTAGCGCAATGCGGTGTAGACCCAGGTGGATGAGCCGTTGCAGCCGCTAAGGTGCAACGGAGTCTAACTAATATGGCGCATGGTATGGTGCGGTTCCATAATACTAATTGATCTTCTTTCTCAATAGATAACTGGTGAGGTGACTAATTAACGAGAGGGCTACGTTGTGTGTGTGACACAACGGAGCCCTATGTGCGATGGCACCGAGTAGACAGTCGGTGTCATCGTACCATAAACTCCACAGATGAAGAACGTTGACCTAGAGTGACACTTACATACACAAAGGCGAAGCAAATCAACCACAAGGGAGAGGGAAGGTGAAGGATACGAGAACACACACACAAATATTAAGTTAAGGTATGAGAGGCACACATTTATACTCTTTACTTGCATATGTTTCGCTGCACCCTCCATATACTATACATCCCAAAGCAATCTATGAGGAGATGCTATCAACAAATATAACACTAAGTAAATAATATACCATATAAATGGGGGGTGTCAAGATATGGTGGAGATGCGCTGGGATATATTTGTGCCTTCACCTTCCTGTATCTCATACTGTGAGTATTTTGACATCATTATCAATAAAAAAGAAAATGCTTGTTTGTAATTTGTATCAGAGTAATACATGGAAAATCTTATATTACTGGTCTAGTGCAAGGAGGAGTTGCCTAACTGAAAACATAGATGGCGCTGAGTGCCACGTTTGAAAAATTGCGACTGATTATCATGATAATATCCTGCTTTATTTAACAATATTTTACGACAATATTTTCATCTCAGTGTGCTTTATATGTAATCTAAAATTAATTAAAGCCAGCGAGGATTACGAGAATTGGCTGTAGTATTAATCGTATTCTACAAACAATTTAATTCGATCATTTATTGACATCCGAATTTCAAAATGGCAGAGGATTATGGTTATGGTACTTGAATTACGAACAAGTACGATTTTAATTTTATTTGTTTCGTTACATTTCTCAATGTTATACACCAAATTTAAGTAAAATTACCTAAAATAATTTTTAATGATCAGATATAATATAACGAAACTACCATCGCATTTATAATATTATAGGGAAGTAAACGCGTCTGACTACTTACTTCCGCCCACTTTTTTCACGGGGACGCCAGCACACGGCCGAACCGAATGTTCTGTGTTCTGTGCGCCATAGTTTTTTTTCTCGATAACTTGTTGCCGCGAAATTGATAAAACTTTTGAATTTATAAATAAGTGAATTTACCAGTGATATGCTGCTACTTTCCAATAATTAACTAGCAGCGACGAAATCAAGTAAGTCTCAAAGCTATTTATCGTATATTGTTAGTGTTTTGTTTTTTCTAATTAAGATGGTAAAATCGAAAAATACCATTACTGTTTCAATTACGATATTGTGCTAAAAGGTAGTAATGCTATAAGCAAATGCACATCTAATGCAAAGTTTGGACATAACTGTGGAGTACTTACCTAAAAACTAAACTAAACCATAAGCTAAGAGCCAGCATCGGATTACCGGTCATAAGCCGGTAAAAACGATGGTGTCTCTCAGATAGTCATTACCATTTTCAAAAACCATCAGGGAAGCCTCACGAAAGGTTAACTAAGCAGGGAACTGTTCAAAATAGAAATATTTATACTTACATGTACCTACGTAATTTGTGAGATAGGTAAGTAGGTACCTATTGTGCATTTTTGTTGGGTGGAGTTAGAGTTAGGTATGCACAAGTAGAATGTACTGGACTGATGATACTACATGTTTAAGTGTACAATACATACCTATAACAGAAACATAACAGAGAGAAAATTATAGCACAAAGGTTACCTACCATCATATTACATGTTCATTGCAAATTCATTTGAGTACCTACTTATCAACTTATTATGATTAAGTATTACTTAAACTTTTCCTGACTTAAGTTTTAGTTTAATTGCATTATCTGAGCATGAATCAAGCGGATAATTACAAACAGATTATTTCAATGAGTGCTGACTGATTTTTCTCGTGTATAAGTAAATATACCTATCATATCCTATGTTTGGATTAGGGATGCCTGCCGATAATAAAACATTTTAATGGCATTCATTTTACACTTTGAGCAGTTTATTACATTAGAGAGTATCTATTGAAGTTCATTAGTAGAATACAGTCAGGTACATAAAGTACAGTTGGCAAAAACATTTTCTTATAAAAAAGTGAAAACTTTTTGAAACTATACTATTTTCAATTGACATTTGATATATTAAAAAATTCTTTTGAACTTTTCAAATTACACTGCTTTATTAATGCGTATTAATACTAGTTTACTATCAATAGGAAAATTGTTTTCAAGAATATCTATATGTACACATCGGGGTGACATCCGAGTGGACCAATGACTATAAATAAACATCATCTAATTTCTTATGAGACTTAATCCGACATATACGTCTATGTTCATACGTGTAACCAAAGGTTAAAGTAATTATTGTCAAATGTTATGAGGGTAAACACTGTACTTCCAGGTGGACATGGAATCGGTACTCATAGCTAGATTACAAGATATTATTTCCCGCATTGAAAATCTTACTGTTCAATGTAAACAATTACTCTCAAAGGGAGAAATAAATGACGATGAGAAAAAAGAAGCTGAAATAATATGCAAAAAATTAGAAACCTTCCATTCTCGATTCTCGACAGAACTAAATCAGTACTTTCGTATGAGCACGGAACCATCTGCTGATGACATATCTAGGTTCAGCACTATCCAATTAGAGTCTGAAGAAGTCCTCACGGAACTGATCTATAAAATTAAAAACTGTAAAAGAACCTCGGAAAATCCTAACAATGCAATATCGAGTAAGCTGCCTAAGCTGAGCTTACCTGAATATGGAGGAAATATACTAGGGTGGCAAGAGTTTTGGGACCATTTTGCATCAAATATTGACAGCCGCAGCTTGCCTGACGTCGATAAATTATTATATTTAAAAGCGTCACTAACTGGAGAGGCAAAGAAGCTTATAGAAGGTTTCGAAACTACAAACAAAAACTACGGAATAGCAGTAAGGACACTTAAAGAACGTTATGGAAAAGAAAGCCATATAGTCGATGCTCATTATGCAGCTTTGTATAAAGTGAAGGCTGCTGACAAGACCGCCGAGGATTGTCGCAGAACACTCAATGAAATAGAGAGACATATCAGAGTGCTTAATTCACTAGGACAAGACACCAACCACCACCATTTAAGATTTATAATTATAGAAAAATTCCCTTCAGAAGTAATTTATGAAATGAAAATGGCTTTAAAAACAGATTCGGTTGAAGACATGAGGAAACAGCTAGAAATCATTGTTTCTGCAAAGGAAGATTGCACAAGAAAACCAAACTAACGACACCAGTCGATTTACAACTGAGACACTCCACGTGACACAAGAAAATAAAGGGCAAAAAATACAACCAAGTAAAAGGTTTAATGAAAGGAAATTTAAAAGGAACGATTATACACCCACATATAAAGGAGCAACAAAATTCTCTAACAAAAGAAAATTTGAATTTAAACATGAAAGGACCAATAAAAACAACAATGCTGAAGAAGAATCAAGAAAGAAAAGACAAAAACTTTCATGCATTTTCTGCGATGGCAATCACTATAATGACCGATGTGACAAATTCAAAACATTAAAAGAAAGAAAGTTTAAATTGAAGAAACGCTGTTTTGTATGCTTCCGGGAAGGACACAACTTCAAGAGTTGTACCAAAGGACACACATGTGTATATTGTAAAAGCCAAGGGCAACATAACAGAGCTTTATGTCCCAAAAGGGTTCCGGGAGAAGCTACATTAACTGTATCAAATGAAAGAGGATGTACTATATTACAAACAGCAGTTGTAACAGCGACCAAAGAAGGAGGTACGAAACAAGAAAGTTGTCGCTTGTTACTGGATTCGGGTTCACAAAGATCCTACATATGTAAAAGACTTGCGAAAAAATTATGCTTACCAATTATAGAAGAAAATTTGCTTACCATTTTCACATTTGGTGCGAAAACCCCCCAAGAAATAAAAAGTCCTTTGGTAAAACTTCAATTAAAGACACGAACGAAAGAAAATGTTACACTCTATGCAAACTGTGTAGAATCAATAACAAATGGAATATCATTCCATAAACTAAACCAAGAGATTCCGGACCATGACTTCATTATAGCTGATGATGGGTCGTTAAATGATCAAGTAGACATACTTATCGGAAACGATTATTATTTCTCATTGATCTCTGATGAAAAGAAGAAAATAGGGCAGAAACTATACCTAGTGAAGTCTAAATTTGGATGGATTCTAAGTGGTCAATTGGATTCTAAACCGGCCCAACAAGGAGAACTATCGGTTGTAACATATTTTCAAACCAGTTTGAATATTGGATTAAGTCAACCCGACTTACCTTTAGACTATGGAAACATAAAGAGTCTATGGGAATTAGAGTCCATTGGCATCGTCGACTCTCCAAAGGTCACTAAAGAGGAACAAGCAATCCACAGCTTCAATGAGACTACCAAGTACATAAATGGTAGATACACTGTAAACTGGCCATGGAAAGAATATCCACCTAATCTACCGAGTAATTTTGGATTAGCCTATGGGCGCTTGGTGAGTTTGATGAAACGATTAGATCCAGAAATTTTAATCTCATATGACCAAACTATAAAACAGCAAATAAACTGTGAAATCGTTGAACACGTACCTAACACTAAGGAAACCTCAAAGGTAGTACATTATTTACCTCATCATGGTATTCAACATTCGGACAAACCCATACGAATTGTGTATGATGCAAGTGCCAAGACAAAAGAAAACAAAAGTTTGAATGAATGTCTGTACTGTGGACCACTTTTACTAGAAGACCTAACTGGACTACTTATAAAGTTTAGAACTCATAAAATCGGAGTAACAGCTGATATTGAGAAAGCGTTCCTACAAATCGCTTTGCACACTACTGATCGTGACGTCACCAGATTTTTATGGTTGAAAGACATAAATAAACCAGTGACGATGGATAATCTCCTACACTTGAGATTCTGCAGAGTTCCATTCGGAGTAATCTCAAGTCCATTTTTGTTAAGTGCAACAATAAAACATCACCTTTCAAAGGCAGAAAAACCCGAAATCAAGAATTTAGCTGATGCTATATACGTGGACAATCTTGTCACTGGAGTAGAATCTGATTCTAAAGCGTTAGAACTACATAAAGATTCCAAAGAAACATTTCAAGAGATATCCATGAATTTAAGGGCATGGAGTTCCAACAGCACAAAAGTCATGCAACACATACAGGATGCCTGTAAGGATGAAGTAGTAAAGGTCCTAGGTCTAGACTGGAACATAAAAGAGGACACTCTTCAATTGAGATTCAAAAACGTTAACACCAACGTAACTACCAAACGAGACGTTCTTAGAGTAATCGCGTCCGTATATGATCCATGCTCATATGCAGCACCTTACTTACTATCAGCAAAATTATTTTTACAAGAACTTTGGAAAAGTAAGATTAAATGGGATACAACCTTACCCCAAGAGATGATTGAAAAATGGTCACAATCAGTAAGCAAAGACTTGAGCAATGTGAAAAATATATCTTTAAGCAGACGCTACATAAAGACCTCAACCAGGAGTGAATATACCCTACATTGTTTTTGTGATGCTTCCTTGAAGGCATATGCTGCGGCAGTATATGTCGTTCAAGGGAACGAGAAGAATTTCATCATAGGAAAGTCACGATTAGTACCTGTAAAAGATCAAGACAGTCTAAAAATTCCACGCTTAGAGCTTTTAGCTGTACTCATCGGAAGCAGACTAATTAAATTTGTTGTCAAAAACCTGCAATTAGAAATTGTTCAAACGATATTGTGGACTGATAGTCAGATTGTTATTGAATGGATAAAGTCAGATAAACTGCTACCACCGTTTGTAGCTAGAAGAATAAAGGAAATAAAATCAATTAAAAATGTAATCATAAAACATGTTCCTTCTGAACAAAATCCTGCAGATGTAGCAACTAAACCTACCAACTCGACAGAAGAAAAGATGAGATGGCTTTCTGGACCAGACTTTATTACAGAAGATCCTGAGTCATGGCCACCGGACGTTAGGCCCGACAACGTCGGTTCTCTCTTGACTCGGGAGGGTCTATCGAAGGAAGATCATATAGAGTCTATGATGGAAATAGAACAATATTCTAATGAGAATACTGAACACAATAATCGCGAAGATCAACGAGAAGGACAAACGTTAAATAAATTTGAAGAAATCAAACGTTTACAAGCTCAATATTTTACCCTGGAGGTTCAAGGAACGGATACAGATTTGAGTCGAAATTTAAGATTATTTAAAGATACTGATGGAATATTGCGTTGTAAAGGACGACTAGGGAATGCAGATTGGTCGTTTGATAAACGTTACCCAATTCTCATCCCAAAGGACTGTGACTTCACCAACAACATAATAATAAAGACTCACGAGCGCAATTACCATGTTGGTGCAAATCATACACTGAGCTTGATCCGAAACCTCTACTGGATACCTCAAGGGAAGAGCCAAGTGCAGAAACTTCTGAAACGATGTCCTAAATGCAAGAAGCATGGTGGGGGTCCATTTAAGGCACCTCCCACGCCAGCACTGCCTCCGGAGAGAGTTAATTTCAGCTCCACGTTCAATTTTGTTGGAGTTGACCTGATGGGTCCGCTATTAGTTGACAACGGTAATGGAGCTGTCAAACGTTGGATATGTATCTATACCTGCCTAGCTGTCAGAGCTTTACATCTTGAGGTTGTCCAGGATTTAACAGCACAAGAAGGATTACTTGCCCTGCGTAGAATGATGTCTAGCAGAGGAGTGCCAACACTCATTACTTCAGATAATGCACTTTATTTTAAATTGATGGCAGAAATACTGTCAAGTCAGTATTGCACAGACAACAAAATAAAATGGCGATTCATTCCACAACTCGCACCTTGGTTCGGCGGATTTTATGAAAGACTCGTTGGGATTGTAAAAAACTGTATGAAAAGAACTTTGCAGAAACATCTCTTGAAGGACACTCAACTGGCTACAGTTGTAAAGGAATTAGAAGCTGTCATAAATACGAGACCACTTACTTGTGTAGACTCAGAGCTGGATCACATCCTAAAACCGTCAGATTTTCTCACAATGGGAAAATGTATCACGACAAATGCTTCCCAAGGAAAATCCGTATGTACTGGTGCTGTAACTAAAACAGAACTCGTCAAAAGCTGGAAAAGAGCACTGATCATCCTACAAGAGTTCAAAGACATGTTCACAAATAGATACTTAACAAGCCTTAGAGAAAGGTATCAGCACTCACCTAAAGAACCTAGAGTAACTTCAAAAATTGAACCAGAAGTAGGGCAAATTGTGCAAATAAAAGGAGATTCAAAAAACCGTGAAGACTGGAGGGTGGGAAAAATTATCTCACTAGTGAAGGGAGTCGATGGTTTGTGCAGAGTAGCCAAAGTAAAGGTTGGTGATAAAGAATTCACAAGATCAATAACACACCTTTACCCTCTTGAAATGGATGAGGAAGAAAACCTGCCCTATCCTAGACCTGTGGTGACTAGTAGATACCATCCTCCGGAGCTTGAAACAAGATCCATTACTATAAATCCAATACCTGCCCGTGAAGTAACCAGTATTGAAGAAAATGTTCCTAACACTACGGATGAAATTCCTGTTAATGCTGACGAAGAAGTACTGAGTGAGAAAGAGGCTGAAAGGTCAAGTTTAGAAGAGAATGAGGAAGGTCAAAAAGAAATTGCTAACAATGACATTGAAACAAGACATAAGAGAGGCGCGGCCATTAAAGCCCTAGAGAAGATAAGGGAATGGACGCGCAACTTAGTATCACTTCTTTAAGCCTTTTCGGCGGGGTGTGTCGCGACGAAGGGTCGCGAAGACACCATAAACTATTCTTTATAATGGCAACTCCAAGACTCCGCGCATAGACCATCAACTCTATGATTTTATATACTCTGAGGTAAGTTTTTTCATGGAGCGTCTTTTCAAAACGATGTTGTTTTGTTTTCTCAAGTTTAATACAAAGTTTTAATCCAAGTAAAAAGCTAAAGTGCTACGAGTAACGAAAGCTAAGTATTCCTAAGTATTCTAAAGTATCTTAAGTGTTCTGAGTATATGCTGAGTATTTACTGTATCTTCAAAATACACGCGTGATAACGCTTTTACATTTCACCAGATATCTTAAGTAAGTCATGCCGGCTAGTATACAGATCAACTAGGGTTGATCTGGATATGGCGGTGAATAAACAAATAGACAAGTTTCGAGCTCACGTATCACGTCGTGAATGGATCGAACTGGTCAGTACCTAAGAGAAACAGAGAAGCCTCGTAGTAATATCTAGCGTAACGCGATATTGACTGCAGGTCGTTACCGCATAGAAGTGGTAACGCAATAAAACCTAACAACATGTACATGTAATTAAACCAAGTCCTGGAGGTAACATCTAGCGCAATGCGGTGTAGACCCAGGTGGATGAGCCGTTGCAGCCGCTAAGGTGCAACGGAGTCTAACTAATATGGCGCATGGTATGGTGCGGTTCCATAATACTAATTGATCTTCTTTCTCAATAGATAACTGGTGAGGTGACTAATTAACGAGAGGGCTACGTTGTGTGTGTGACACAACGGAGCCCTATGTGCGATGGCACCGAGTAGACAGTCGGTGTCATCGTACCATAAACTCCACAGATGAAGAACGTTGACCTAGAGTGACACTTACATACACAAAGGCGAAGCAAATCAACCACAAGGGAGAGGGAAGGTGAAGGATACGAGAACACACACACAAATATTAAGTTAAGGTATGAGAGGCACACATTTATACTCTTTACTTGCATATGTTTCGCTGCACCCTCCATATACTATACATCCCAAAGCAATCTATGAGGAGATGCTATCAACAAATATAACACTAAGTAAATAATATACCATATAAATGGGGGGTGTCACGATAAATAGCGCATTGGCTCCAGTCCCCGCAACCCGCGCCTTCCGCCAGTTTCGGTGAGCTAGGATCCGAACAAAAATCCCGTAATGCGGTATCTATTGGGGGTTATCTGTGGGCTAAGTACACCATACTATTATGAGACATCACACAGTCTAGTAATCAGATTACTGGACTGTGAAATCAGGTCACAAAGTCTCATTTGCCCAGTAATTTCACTAGCTACAATGCCCTTTAAACCGGAACACAGCAGTGCTTGCACACTACTGCTTGGCGGCAGAATAACTGGCAAAGCGGTGGTACCTACCTAGACGAACTTTGCAGAAAAGTCCTACCACCTAGTATGAACAAATAAAAGGTGTTGTGTTGATGTAACTTGACCATGCTGGTTGGGATAATTCTCAAGAGTTTCTCAATAGATGGCGCTGCCAACCCCCGGTTGTAAAAAGGTGAAGGATAAATTCGGACACAAGACCACTTGTCAAAGCATGTCCCGGCTTTAGGGACGGATGGATGCGGGTTCAACACCCGCTCGTGATTCAGATTTTTCCTTTACAAATTAATCTGTAGATTACGCTGAGTAGGCGATACCTACTGCTATAAAAATCATAAATACAAGGCTTTTTTATGTTTATAATACCTGACAGGCATCGTTCCCCTGCTCGCCCCCCGCACAGAAGGAGCTGGCGGGGAGGATGAATATCTTCTCTGTGACCGCGTTCACCTTGCGGATACACTCCGCGTCGCTCACTATCGGCAGCTCCGCCTCGCGCACGCGCAGGGGGATCGGGCCCGCTGCGTGGTGGAAACAATAAGTTATATGGTGTCATCATCAACTGCCTGAAAATGTCCACTAAACATAGGCCTCTCATAGAGCGCCGCTTTGAGCGGCTGCTTGCTTCTTGCATCCAACGGCTCTCCACGGTTTTGACCACCTAGGCGATCATGTAACTTGATCACAACCAATAGAAACAAAAATGTATGGATTTGACAGTTGAAGTACGCAGTTTATGAGCATAACTACGAAAAAAATTGTCGAATTCGGAACGAAATTTCTCCTGTTGCATGCAATCAAAGTTCCGTGATCACCCCGCTGGTCATCAGTGCACCTAGTGGAGGCCTGCGCTACGTTGCGTGTTCCGGTTCGTGGTCGCCACTCTAGAACCTTTCTTCCCCATTGATTGCCAGTTCTGCGAGCGATGTGGCCGCCGATTGCCAATTCTATAGCGGCGTGTTTATAGTACGTATATCTAAAGGAAAAACAAGTGATTTTATGCATATACAAAAACGCCACCGACGTTCCTTCGAACAGCCAAACAGTTTCTTGGATCATAGCTAAGAACACTCTTGAACCAGTCAAGCTTACCAGCAACTTTACTAGAGGCTTCTATGGAGTTTTGGAAGCAACACGAAAAACCACGTTTCACCACATTATATCACTTGCCAACACTCATGCTCGTAATTCAGCACTTAATGCGTAAAACACCACCAATTTTAAACATTAACACTGGAAAAAACACAAGTTTTGAAAAATAATACAATGCAACGACGTGAACTTTTTCGCGTTCCCGCCAAAAATCACAAACATGCTTTTTTTTTTTTTTTTTAGAATTAGTTCTTGACCTGGATACAAAGTCCTTCAGTCGCAATATTAAAAAGTCTACGAAGTCTGCATTATAATATATTATATTTTACTTAGTAATAGTCACAGTCATAGTGCAGTCCAAGTCAGGTAGTCATAGTCCAGTCAAAGTCATGCCCCAGTAAAGTGGTGGCAACTTTACTAGAGGCTTCTATGGAGTTTTGGAAGCAACACGAAAAACCACGTTTCACCACATTATATCACTTGCCCACACTTATACTCGTAATTCAGCACTTAATGCGTAAAACACCACCAATTTTAAACATTAACACTGGAAAAAACACAAGTTTTGAAAAATAATACAATGCAACGAAGTGAACTTTTTCGCGTTCCCGCCAAAAATCACAAACATGCGCTAATCCAGTGTTGCCATGTCAAAAATCCGGACGATGGTGATTCCATTTCAAAAGTTTTTTTGAAAAACGATAGATTCGACGACGGAAGATAACGGTAACGGTAGATTCTTAAAAATTACGGTAATTGCGTCAGGAAAAATACGGTGTAAATTACGGTGTACAAATTTTTAATAAAACAACTATTTTACCGCACAAATTGTGTTAAACTCGAAGACACTAACAAAATCAATGACTCAAAGAAAGCTAGTTCATATTTTTAATGCAATGTAACTAAATGTAGGTAGTTCTTGTAAAATGACTTGGAATGAAAACGTTTAATATTTATAGCATTGACGCGATGCATTGGTAAATTCCCGAGCTTCAACTAATCCGTAAGGACAAGATTGCGCTCTTAAAACATAATTACCTAATTATGCTGTCTTTTTTTTATTACGCTAAAATACTTTTCACAGTTATTGGCAGGCAGCAATATAACGATGTTGCCAAGACATCATTCTTAATTTTAACGGAATATGGTTTGAAAACATAGGAATTTATTGCCAAATAACTAAACAATCGTTGTTAAAATAGTTAAGAAGGTGATCTCCATAAGTATTTTACTTCTTTTTTAAATATCGACAAGGAATATGGCTAACGATTACGTCGGATGTCGTTCTTCTAGGAGCTTTACACGCTTTGAGACGTACTGCGGTTTTTTTCTACAAATATTCGTACCTCTGCAAATTACGGTAGATTTTGTCACCGTTGTCATGCTTCGACGGTAGGTGGTAAATAAGTGCGAATTACGGTGCATTTACCGTAATTACGGTGCACATGGCAGCACTGCGCTAATCACAGAATTCGCCCTATCTATGGCGCCTTTGAATATGTACGAGTAGAACTGTAGTATATGACGTCATTCATGGACAATAAGGAGAGCGCTATACATTCGGTACTAAACTAAGCAAAAAAAAGACGAACGTAATATCTTTGGTCCTTGTCACCGTTACCGGGTTTTTTTATTTGGCTTCGTTTGATCTAAGCCAAACAGGTTAACAATTTTTGAAATTGTTGTTTTTTGTGAAATAATCCTATTTAAATCGTGATCCAGGCAATAAACATTTGAGAAATAATGTGTGTGCAGTGGGTGGTTACAGCATTTTAAGCAACAGAAGTCGTACTGAGGCGTAAATATGAAGGAATAACATTTCACAAGTAAGTAGCCATTTTAGTATTAAAATTCTCATGAGTGTGATTCATTTTAAATAAATATGTATCCGACTGTTACTCACGAATAGTGTGTCAATTTCTCGACCAGGTTTCGAGCATATCCGATGCTCTTCCTCAGGATGAGTTCACGCAGCAAGATCGCGGCTGGTGTTCGTGAGTAACAGTCGGATACATGTTTATTTAAGTAGCCATTATTTTGTCTATTTTCCCTTTTTAGAAGTGTTTATTGTGAAAAATATAAATACATTACATTATACATTTCATGTAATAATAAGTCATCAGCTAAACAGAAAATCAGCTAAACGATTAATTAATGGATAAAATAACCATACCTAACCAAAAAATTTCATTGTCAAGGTACTGCCAGTTTATGATTTTTAATTTCCCATAAAACCAGCTAGGTACCATGTTGATTTGCAAATGTTTATAAGTCGGAAAAAATCCTTTTGTAGGTATATTAGCTAATTATTTGCTTGATTTAACTTAGTAAAATATATCATTTTATATTTAAGGTCAGGTGGGGTAAGTGAAACATACTTGCACATCTATCCACTTTGTTAATTCTGCTAGGACGCTAATTTTTTTTTACACATAGAAAGCCTAAATCTGACATGGCAAATGACGGCAATAAATACTTTTCAAGAAAATAATTTTTGAAAACTCAATTTGCGTGAATGAAACATCACTTCAAAAATGGTTCACGGTTTTGACAGAAACGTTCCGATTCAATATTCTGACGGTAGGTTGACATTGGCGTTTGACTATTTAGCAGTTGACTATATTGACAGTTTTGTTTTTATTATCTGTTACCCGCAGTCATTATATTAGGTACCTACTTATATAATAATAGCTTCCAGGTATCACTTTATTAGCGCAAAATCTCCATCTCTTTCTTTGGGTGCCGTATAAGAGCAGACTAAGGAACTATCCAGAGAATGGGCAGTAGCATTCTCCTTGGTACATTATAATCTTCTGCGATGACAAGCTACTTGCTAAGCGAGGTGGTTATGGCACGCTCCCTATAATCAGCGTCTAAAATGGCGTTTTATGGGCATGCCTGTGTTCAGCACTAGACGTTTTCCAGCTGTTGATGTGAAATGCGTGATTTTCGCCCATGGGACATTTACAATGACATTTGTAATGTAGTAGGTATTTGATTGATTTTATTACCAGTGTCGTCTGTGACTGCAAATACTAAGCCCACATTACGCGCCGTTTCATGCATTATTTTCGTGTAAAAATGTACATAAACACTATAAAATTGCTTCATGGCATCAGCTGACATGTGTTTTGTAAACTTAAAGATAGCTAATTTCTTTTTATTTTATGACCTAGCAGAAAGATTGTGTGACGCGTGTGCTAGAGCATTGAAACCATTTCGCCACATAGCATAGAGGTAAACTGCGTGATTTATTGATTACGATAGGGTTTCACTTAGGTACTCCTTCGTTTCACTTACCCCACCTGACCTTACATTTTAGTTTTTACAATAAAGAAGCAGTGAACACTGGTAAAACATAAATTCTAGGTATCAAAGTAAATTACTCTATCTATAGAGTAATTTACTTTGATACCTAGAATTTATGTTTTTGTTGCACGAAGTTTTAAGTTGTTTTATTTCTCCGGTGTCATTTTATTTAGTCGTCCTACAGTCATGCGTAGTTCCTTCAATGATAGAAGCAACTACGCATGCTCGTTCAGTGACGTTTCAGTTGATGTTACAGAAAACAATGTTTTTTGTGGTTTTTTTATTATATTTTAGTGTTTAGTCAATAAATTTAACAAAATACTTATTTAAAATAAAGACATTGACGTGTAATGTGTTTGGAATGCATATTCCAATACTCAAGAAGATTTACACAGAACAAATTATTCAGTTTCTATGGTGCAAATACTTTTCGTGTTTACGATATATTTTTGTGTGTAAGTAGATTTGCGTTCACATAAAACATAAGTAGAATTTTGTGCAGGATTAGAATTGGGTGATTTGATTGCAGCAAATAAATTAAAATTTGATTTTTGGTACTAATCGTAAATCCACAAGAAGGTTATAAAGTTGTTTACATTTTGAAATTAGAGATGATTTTACAGGTGTCGATGAGTTATCGATAATTTCGATGTATGTATTATATGTAGATAAACTATACACTAACCAATAATAGGTAGTACCTACTGGTTCAATCCTTAGAGTATAGACTAAAAGCATAGAGAGAACTTCATTGTCTGTCAAGCGTACCACTTTTTTGAACACTTTTTATATGAAGCGGACACTTTGATGTGAATGAGTCTGACAGATTTGTATAGATAAAACAGTTGACTCGAGTAGAAAAAATGGTACGGTGATTTTTTGCAAGCGTAGCTAATTACTATATGTTTGTTTCTTTCCTTCGCCACTGACGTAGCGATACGTGTGAGCAGTACAAATATAATATCGTTTTGATTGATCTCTCTATGCTTTTGGTCTATACTCTAAGGTTCAATCAACTCTTTAGATGGGCATAATATGATTGAAATTTGATATAATGGCACAGAACAAATAATAGTAAGTAAAACTACTACTGTTTTAATGAACAATGTTTTAAATGAGAATTTAAATAAGGTTTTGTTTGTTCACAGATTCTGCCAACCGTCATGACCACCTTTGACAAACCTACTTCAATGAACTTTGTATTTAGGGCAAATCTACTTATATTAATAATCTGTTGTTTACAATAGCTATTTTGAAATAAAATTTAGTAAAAATACATTTTCTTTATTTCTCATTAATCTTACTTCACATTCTGGAATAACGTTACGGCAATAAATTAATTAGCTTAGGTTAGGACGGAATATTTTCGTGGTTGACCACTATTTTACCTGGCGATAAGTGACGATGCGGCTTACGATACACATGCTTATCTATAGAAGATACCTAATCACTCCCGACTTAAAGTCACTCAGGGAAAAAAGATCCCAGTTAAAAGCTTTAGTGCGCATAATAATATTATATAGGAATTATTTTTCTTTATGTGCATAATATATGGAATAGGTATCAACCATTTAGTGACGTTCAACTGCTAATAGTCAACCATAAAATGATGATGAAAATGATGTACCGACCAAATTATTAGGCTCTATTATTTATTTCTTGAACTAGCTGGGCCAAAGGCCCGGATACAGAAATTTCTCAAGGGGGGGGAGCGCAGTGCCGTAAATAGCCTTTTCTGCCCCCTTGTTTTTTAGACATTATAGGTACCGTAGACAAGGCCGTAGCCAGGGATTTTTTCTCTATATATATCTACTGAATGTACATTAAATACGCGAGCAAAGCGAGCGTGAAAATTTTTATATTTGCCGAAGTGTATTTTTTTAAAAAACGCGTATGGCGATTCAAATATGAAATACATGTCAGTCAGTACAAACGCGCGTGCTAACAAAATACAGTAAAGACATTAAATACGCGAGCGAAGCGAGCGTGAAATTTTTTAAATTTTCCGTATTGTTTTCAGAAAACGCGTATGGCAATTCAAACATGAATTCCATGGCAGTCAGTACAAACGCGCATGCTATAAAACAAAATACAGTAAAAACATTAAATACGCGAGCGAAGCAAGCGCGAAATTTTTTATATTTGCTGTATTGTATTTCAGAAAACGCGTATAGTAATTCAAACATGAATTACATGTCAGTCAATACAAAAGCGCTTGCTATAAAACAAAATACAGGAAAAACATTAAATACGCGAGCGAAGCGAGCACGAAAATTTTTATATTTGTCGGATTGTATTTAAAAAAAAACGCGTATGGCAATTCAAACATGTTGCATGTTAGTCAGTACAATGAGGACCTCATGCTTAGCCATTTTAAGCATTTTGACGTTATATAGACTCTTAAGATTTCATTTTTGGGCCACTGCGGTCGTTTGGAGACTAAGCGGTCGCTGGGCGGCCGCTTGACTCCGATAAACACTAAACACAAATACGCTCGTACGCTGGCAAAAAATGAGCGCTATGTTTTGTCTAATTTTTGATGATACTGGCATGTAGGTACGTATGTGTTGGAATCGAACACTAGGGGCGCAGCGGGAACTTATCAGGAGCAAACCGAAAAAATAATTTTCCTGCCTGGTCTGGCCATTCTTGCGCCCCCCAGAGTCTACGCACCAAACATGGCACCGCCCTATTTACGGCACAGGGGGCGCACAAATCATTATAGTACGGGAGTCCAAGAGGGAAGTTTGGGGATGTGGTGGTGAAACACATAAGTATACGATTCATGACCAATTTGTGCTCTCTTTTTTAAATGATGAATTCCATGCACCTATATCTATACCTATATCTTCCTGGTAAATTGGATAATTACCGCGCTTGGTGCTGGGCTGCCTGCGCCATAGGGGGGGGCGCGCCCCCTGCGCCCCCCCCCCTATGCGCTCCAGAGTTGGTATCTATCCTTGTCTAGCATATTGTCCACCATGCAAAAGAAAATCTTTGTGTTGGTTTGGTAGTGTTTGACTGTGTTTTGCAGATAGTTAAAAAAATTAATATTTGCGTAAGTAGTTATATTACTGTGATAATTGATAAGAAAACGCAATTTATATATACTTTTACATGGATGTATTTTTTTACTGGAAAATCGAGGATATACCTAATAGACGATAATACCAAAATGTTTTATTGGTAGAAGTATCTTATGAATTATGCCTGCACACTGCTTAGAAAAGAAAAAACGGAAAAAAAACCATAGCGGGATATTCATTTTGATTTTATATTATCTTTTAGTTATTTAATTTTTATTTACGCTATCATTTTACTGATGTCAATATGGATCTTTGTGTCTGATAAATAAACGATTTATTATTATTCACTCATTTATTATTTTTTCTTAGATTTAGGGTTTTCCACAATTTACATATAAAAATAAATTTAAAAAATATTATAAAAACCTTATTATTAATATTATTGTGACTCGTATCGTTGAAATCGTGTATTTTTGTTGTGTAAATAGTTGTAGAAAGGAATGGTATCGCAGTTATGCGAGACTTATCCACAAGTGAGCTACTTTTTTTTTTTTATGTTTGTTCTGTGTCTGGGTGTTATATTGTATTCTATGTATGTATTTACAAACAAAAAGTATCTAAGTATTGTATCAGTTATCTGGGCCTCGTTTTATAAAGCTACAAGTCTTGTACTTGTAGCGAAAAACTGGCAACACAGCCAAAAAAAAGTGAAATAATGCGTTTTATAAAGCTACAAGACAACAAGTTACAAACTACGTCCCCCGATATATTGCTTTACTCTATGAATTACAAGCACTTGTTCCTAGACCATAGACAATCCATAGTGTGTTTTCATTTTTAAAATGCAAAATCGAACAATTGTTTTGGTCATTACAAGTGTACGGAACTACAACTTGTAAAGTTTTTTACCTGACTAAAGAGCTAGGTAAAATGAGTACAAGTTTAGATAAATTTATTGAAAGTGTATTGTATTGGTCGTGTCACGTATTAATTAATGTTCAATTAGTTAAATTAAGTAAATATGAACTGATTATGTTTAAATAATGAGAAATTCAGCTTGAGCGAAGCCCATGAAAAATGAGCGTAGCTGTATATTACAAAACCTATTATGAGAATAGTGACTTAGACCTAACTTTGTTTACTTAAATAGCTTTACTTAAAAATAGAGACGCCCCGTGATTTCACCCAAAACTTGCATAATTTTCCGTGGGATATCATGAATTTCCGAAAAAAACCGCATCTATCCCGGTAATATAAGTTCATCTAAAAAAGGTCATCCAATTTAGCATGAAAGCCACAACAAACAAATAGATAATGTTTCTAATTTCTATATTATGTAGGGATTTAATGTAAAATTCACACCGGCTAAATTCACTAATGAATGGGAGCCAAACTAAAAAAAAGCTATTGACCGTGACGTTCATTCATAGTGATGTGCAACTTGTAATATCATAATCTACACTTTATCCTCTACTTAGTCTGTGGTCCCCGCCGTGAGGCCTCAGTGACGTTCATAGTGATGTGCATTATACTTGTAATTTACACTTGTAATCGATAATTGTTGTTTATAAAACGCCGTAACTAGTAACTTGTAGTTACTTGTTCTTGTAGCTGCTACAATTGTTAGCTTGTACTAGTAGCTTTATAAAACGAGGCCCTGGTTTCCATAGTACAAGCTATGCTTAGTTTGGGGCTAGATGGCGCTGTGTGAAATGTCCACACATATTTTTTTTTTTTTTTTCAAGCTTTCAATATATTGATACAGTATGGTGTTCATTTTTCGTGTAGTCCGATTACGTAGTATGTACATCCGTGTATAGAACACTTCACCGGTGCTGCCAACTCAGTTTTTAAAAGTTAGCCAGATCAGCAACACAAAATAGCTAAAAAAATTGCAAAATGTTTGAAAAATTTATAGCCATAAGGTTTTGATAGTTTTTAATCACAAACACATCAACAGAACAACAAAAATAACAGAACACAAAAAAAAACAGAACATTAAAATTAAAATCAACAGAGTTATTATTATTATTCATTTTATTTACTAGTAAATTACAAGCCAGTTTCACCCTCATGCCTATTAAAAACATGATTAGAAAAAAAATGAACGTAAAATCTATGTATGTATGATAAACAGAGAATATGAATCTAACGTTCCTCGTTTTTTTTCATCATTCCTAGATGAATAAGGCGTTTTATTAAAAAAAAAGAAATTGTATTTTATGTTTGACCCAATAGATGGCGCCAGTTGTGGTTTTACCAAAATCTGTCACTGTCACTGTTTCAAGCATAGACCACAGATTAGAGAAAATGTGTCACGATACTGACTGACAGCTCTAAACTCTTTCGTTTTTTTTAGTTTCGTTGCGGAATAGCTAGGCTTAATTTTGGATCATAATATTAACGTTTATCTATCTCGCAGATCTACTGTACTTCAATTTACTCAATAAGAATGCACTACAGACTACTTAGGAGATACTACAGGCAATGTACTCGTGGTCCACTCAACTGAATTTGACATTTCTTTGTAGGTTGTCTAAGCATTTTCTTATGTTTAAACTACTCTGTGGTTTGAAAGGTTTAAACTATGTTACTTACAGCGCCATCTAGAAAAGAAGCAGAACTAGTGTTTTTTTTTTAAATAAAACTCCTCATTATGGGTTCCAATTTATCAATTACATTATTTTTAAAATCATCATTAACAGCCTGAAGACGTCTACTGCTGAACATAGGCCTGCCCCAGAGCGCGCCACCTTGAGCTTTGACCTTGACCTTGATTTTTAAAATAAATATGAGTAATATAATATTAAACATAATAATAGGTATTTCTATTATTTTCCTTATATTATTACTATTATAAAAGACGAGGCATTTTTCTGGGATATTTCAGTGTGAGCAGATTTTTAGCCTATTTAGGGCAGAATCTGCAATTTACAGATGGTCACACTGTCACTTACCTTCACTCTTGCTCCAACTCCGCGTACCTTTCGTTCGGCTCGTGGAAAACTACGCTATCCTGATTACGTAGTGTATACATCCGTGGGTTCTGAAGATTTATGCCACAGATTAGAGAAAAAAACAATAGTATGATTGTTATAGATGCATAGACCATAAACAGCTACTCTCTGCATATCTATGTCCACGCTGTGAGTGTGAAGCAAAAGCAGGGTTCGGCCCCCCTACACGTTCAATTTTATTGAACAATAAAATTGATGAGATCACTTCCGTCAATGTTTTCTCCATACTGTATACCGAAAAACATTGACCAATACTAAGGCTATTGATGAATAAAATTGATGAGACCACATCCCTACACGTTCAATAAAATTGATCATTTACAAAGATTGATCAATAAAATTGAACGTGTATGTGGGGCTTAGTAGACTTTTTAATATTGCGACTGACTTTGTATCCAGGTCAAGAAAAAAAGGGCCTGACTCACAGATTTATTTTTATATGTAGGGTCTGTGGCCTGATTTGAATTTTGTTTGAAGTTAACGGCTGCTTAACGTTCTCAACTCAATTTCAGATTTCAGAGCAAAAATATTGACGACATTTTATGATTTTTTCATAGAAATTTAATTTAAATACGGTGTTATAGTGATTTGCGAATTGTTTTTTGTGTAGTCATTTAAGATGACGTCCGAAAAAGTATTTAAAAAGGACAAAAACCAGAATATCCAGGTGTTTGTAAGGCTAAGGTATTTATTTGACACTTTTCTTTATATTACCATTTCAATTACTTGAAGCAAAATTTTAGTTTTATGGCTCAATATTAGTTACCTACTTCTATAGTTCATTTTGATATAATTTTTGCTAAATTTAACATACTAGCTGTAAACATATTCAGAAACATTGATGCTACGGTTAGACCCACGCACAGTCCTGACTCACAAGAAATATAAACTAAATTGCAGCCAATAACCTTTATTAAGCTTTTATTAACTACCACTATGTAGTTATTCTATTAGCAAGTCTTAAACATACTGTAGTATGTAATAATAATAAAATAAGTCATGCTTGTAGATGGAACAGGAATAGTCAGTAAATTATTTTATTGTCATCAACATCAACACGACAAGTTATTTTGGAAGCAAATATAGAGGCAAGAAAATACACATATCATAAAATTTGTATGATTGAATAACACTACTGTGTCACTGCAAAATGTTTATGATGTAAATAGATGAATAAATAAGTATACGCTTTTCAAAAAGCTGCTTACAGCTAGCCTTGACAAGCTAAGCAAAGCTTAGTTTTGTAAAGGATTTTATCACAAGTGGGTTTTGAACCTGCATCCATCCATCCCCGAAGCCTGGGCATGCTTTTCTTTAAACTGATGGGACAAGTGACTTTATGTCCAAATACAGGCAGGTGAATACTGAATAAAATAGAATCGTAATAGAATAGTATTAAGCTAGGAATTTCACTTTACGCTACTGAGCTTACAGTAGATAAATTCAATATTTATCATGAAGCTGAAAGGGCATCCAGCTCAACATAAATGTCAAGTACCTACTCTCAGTACCAGGTACTGATTTTCAGCTAAAACCCCACAGGTGGATAAATTACAAGTAAAATTACCGCAGAAGCCACTAAGATTCATTTCAATGCACAATGTGTGTTGCACTGCTATAAATCAAAAATCTTTAGGCTAAGCTTGTATTATGGGACTCAGATGACTGATAGACTACATCAATACTTGCTTTTAAAGGTATGAATAGTATTTTATGTAAAAAGTATTCTTACTGCACATCACAATCAACAGAGTGCTATGCTGGGTTCTATAAAACATCTAAGTCTGATAATATTTCACTTATGTCACCTACTATCTGCAGCTTGCAGCCCTGCCCATGGTTGCCCTATGTAGCATAATTAATATAACTATGTCTTATTCTTGTAAGAGCTAGAATATCTACCTGCTAACCCCCGGTGACTCATACATTGGTCAAGCTTATGTTAACATACCAAATACCTGCTATACACTCATTGGTAGACAAAGACTTCTATGTATACACTAGACAGGACATCTCTAACTTGCACTGTCAACCACTGCAAATATGCCTATGAGCATCTTCTCACTCATACGATGCTTAGCACTCAAAGCGACTGCATGTACAGCAGTGAATAGCAGTAAAAATTATGATCCGAATGTGCCATTGCACTAGCGCTGCGTGTTGTGATTGTTGGTTAGACGATTTAATCTCGTAAAGCGCTGTAGCGGATTTTAGTTTAATTATACAAAAAATGACAACTATTTGTGCTTCAAATAGCTTCTCTAGTATGTAGTACATAATTATACCTCTTTGTTGGTAGACAATTTCCGATGATTGACAGGCAACCAATGAGAGTTCAGTATTTTTAGGTTTACATGAGTTTAACTTTAACAAACATATGAGAAACCAGGGGCAGTAAGATTCCCTTAATTACAGTCATGTTACAAACATTCATATTTGTAATATTAGTAGGATGACATGTGTTATTGTGAGTAGTAATAAATACTTCTTTATCTAGCCATTTATCACTACAAGCATAAAAAGCATTTTGTCATTCTACAGACCAAATTATATCAAGATCCATTCAGCCATTTAGTTTGGAAAAGTTAATAAAGACAGAGATGCTTTTAATATTTTTTTTAAGGAGACGGTGTTGTTATTTGACTGGCCTGTTACCTCAGTTGGTAGTAGCTCTGCCTTCTGAACTATAAGTTGTAGGTTTCATTCCCACCCAAGGCATACATTTGTGTGATGAACATTGATGTTTGTTCTGTGTCTGGGTGTTATATTGTATTCTATGTATGTATTTACAAACAAACAAAAAAGTATCAATTCAATTTATTATCATAAATAGGCACACTTATGAAAATAATTTTATAACAATACATTTGTACTACAACAACAACAATAATACATTAAATAAAAACGAAATGCAATTGTACATATTTTGTAAAATTAAAGGTTAAAAAAGTTGAATTTTTAACAACAACAAAAACACAAAAATTTATAATAATTAAAATTTAGGTGAAAGGAACGACTTTCACCGTTTCATTTCCCTGCCTCCCTTCTCTCTTTCCCATAGTATGTTTGAATTGTATGGTTGAATGTCTGTAATAATATTTACGGGACAATATTTAAAACACCCCCTTTTCAACAAAAAAAGAATGAATAAAATCGGACTGCGTGTTAATGAATTACAAATAAGTACATATTATTACTTTTACCCCCTCTCCCGCGGGAACTGTGCTGAATTTCGGGATTAAAAGTATCCTATAGCCTACCCCGTAATATGAACTCAAATCATGCCAAGTTTCATTTGAATCCATTCAGTAGTTTTGGCGTGATGCTCAGCCTTGGCTGAGCCAAGCTTGCTTGCTTACCAAGCAGGCTTGGCTTGGCTTGGCTTCCAACAAAAATTCTCAAAATATCTTTGATGTACAGAATTGACCCTGTTACAGTTTTACTATAAGTAGAGTTTGAAGGCATGAGAAGTGGCAACCTCCAGTGCAGAATAAATGTTAATAATAGTGAAAGTACCTACTGACTAAAACATACAGTGGTAAGAACTTCCTTTTTGTACTTAAAAGGAGTTGTTCTTGGGAAACTGGGCTATTTTGAAGAAAACAAATTGAGATTAGAGTATGAATAATGTCAGAAATTGGTTCCATTATTCTTCTCCATCCTGTATCTACCTTGCCAAATATTTTTTAATGTTTAAATATCTATTTCAGGCCTCTAAACCAGAGGGAGCGTGATATCAAATCCTTTGGTGTGCTGGAGGTGGTTCACAACCGAGAGGTGGTGGTGCGGCAGTCCCAGCAGGCTATTCACACTAAGAAGTTCACTTTTGACCGTGCATTCGGACCAAACGCTAACCAGGTATTTCTAATGTCTAAACCTTTTAAAAGATTTCTTTGTATAAAATTGTTGCTATAATTTGTCAGATTTTTGATACTGGGACCACACAGTAAACCTTATACCCTGATGGGGTCATATTATGTTTCTAAACCTAATACACAGAAATAGAAATAGAAATATTTATTGGCCTTACAACATGTTGTTATACTGGGCAAGTCATTTTACAAAATATAATAAGATCATACAAGTAAATCATATTACAAATCAAATAAAAAATAAAACAATAGGTAGGTTAAGAAAATTAAAATAGAATAAAATTAAGATCAAAAGCTATGACAGCTAAAAGTTTGTAACATACCATTTAAATTAAAATAAAAAAAACAATTGAAATAAAATAAAATAGAACAATTTAAATAAAATGAAATTGAATGATTAAGATAAAATAGAACAGTTGAAATAGAATACAACAAATAAAATATAATAATTGGAATGAAAAATTGGATTAAATTTAAATAATTAATTTATCAGATCAAATAATTTTCTATGTACAACGTTAGACCATGCTATAAATAATGCTTCTAAGTACCTATCTATTTTTTGGTATTACTCTCAACATTATAACATTACATTTCATGCAAGAATGAAGATTCCGTCAAGCGCAGTTTTATATGTAACTCATTCAATGAGTAAAATGGATTGAACTCGAGAAATTGCTTTATCTTCCTTTTGAATTCTGTTGCATGAAGGTTTGTTAAGCTACTTGGCAGTATGTTAAACATGCAGATCTTATTGTAGGTCCCTTGTTTTTGTACCTTAGTTAATCTATTCACAGGTCTACGTAATTCGTCATAGTTTCGACATTTACGTGTGTACTTATATTTGTTTTTGGTCTAATTAGATTTCTCGTCGTGAATTTCTAGTAAACAATTGTAAATTTATGTATAAGGATATCGCAGTCATAATCTTATTATTCCTGAAATGTTGTCGGACTGATGTGCGTTTTCTTAAACCTAAAATTATTCTTATTGCCCTTTTCTGGGCTCTTAACACCCTTATTATATGTATTCCGTTGCCTCATACAGTAATAGCATACCTTATCCTAGATTGTATGTGTGCATGGTATACAGATAAAATAGCTTTCTTATCTAATAATGGTTTAAGTTTTAGCAGTGCGTAATTAGCACTCGCCAGTCGCACATATATGTTTACAGTAAATAATGATTCAAGTGTTGAGTATATGTCCCCCAGGTGGAGGTATACCAGCAGGTGGTCAGCCCCCTGATTGAAGAGGTGCTTGCTGGGTACAACTGCACAGTCTTCGCATATGGACAGACTGGGACTGGCAAAACTCACACCATGGTTGGAGAACACACAGGGACCGATACTGATTGGCAGTCTGTATGTATACTTGCATGGTCTTAAACTTTCATGGTCACTAACATTACTAAAATATTAAAATACTAAAATATGGGCAACTCGAAAGTCTAGAAACAAATGTTAAAATTACATGGTAAATATCCTGTTAATCTATTATATATAAGGCTTTGTCCTGACTGACTGACAGACAATGCACAGCCCAAACCGCTGGATGTATAGACTTGAAATTTGGAGGGTGTTTTCCTTTTATAACGTAAGCGCGTGATAAGAAAGGATTTTTGAATTTTCAACCCCTAGGTGGGTGATAAGGGTAAAACACGTTTGTATGAAAAACCTACATTTCGTGACGTATCGTTTTGAAACTTAACACATACAAAAAAGTATAAAAATAAAAGAAATGGTATATTTTAGTTTTTCGAAATTCGACACGTAAGGAGGTTAAAAATTACCGTATCTTAATGAAATTCTGAATGTGTATAAATCATACAAAATAATTAGATATAGGTCGCGGCGTTTTTTGAATTTCATCCCTTAAAGGGTTAAAAAAATACAGGACAAATCCCCATCGTAAGACGCTCGCGCAGCTTAAACCGCTGCAGCTAAAATCATGAAATTTAGAAGATACATTGATTTGACATAGTGTAAGAGTGCACTAAAAGGGCAGTTTTATCCCGGGAAAATAAACGGTTCCTGAGGGACAGTCCACGCGGGCGAAGCCGGGGGCGAAAGCTAGTAAACAATATTTTTAGTAATGTATACTTACAACTAACCACACACACACACACATAACACACATTAACATGATTGAAATCATTTATGAGTTACCATTACCATATTTCGGTAAAGTTATATGCACCACTCCATCTTCCGGTTCACAGCGTAGGCCCCTCACTAGTGGAGTGACAATATGGTTAAAACTGCAGGGAGCTGATGGATGCAGGTGCAAAATTAGCTCTCAACTCAAGGGGAAAATAATATAGTCGAGAGGCTTATCTTGAAGACTTTTCCAGGATCCCCTAGCTGGAATCATTCCCAGAGCGCTCTCCCAACTATATGACGAGCTCCGCCTATCCAACACCGAGTACACAGTCCGGGTGTCATACCTGGAGCTGTACAACGAGGAGCTGTTTGACCTGCTCTCCTCGTCTGAAGACAACTCCAAACTGAGGATCTATGAGGACATCACCAGGAAGGGCTCCAATATTGTTAACGGGCTGGAGGAAATTACGGTAATTCATTTCAATTTCAATTGTTTATTTGCATACAATGTTGTTTACAGATGTTCGTTTTTTAAATACCAGTTCATCGTGGACCCTGTTGGGCATGCATAATTAGAAGAGAGGAGGGTAGGTCATTATTATTTCCTTAGTCAACATGGCAGTTAAAAAGGTTACAGATTATACCCGATAACAATTCTTAAAATTAGCGAGTTGAAATGGCAATGGGCAGGTCACATTACTCGCAGAACTGACAACCGATGGGGGAAAAAGGTTCTCGAGTGGCGACCACGAACCGGAAGACGCAGCGTAGGCCGGCCCCCCACTCGGTGGACCGACGATCTGGTGAAAGCCGCGGGGAGCCGATGGATGCAGGAGGCGAGCAGCCGCTCAAGGTGGTGCTTTCTGGGGGAGGCCTATGTTCAGCAGTGGACGTCTTCAGGCTGTTGATGATGACCCAATTACAAATAAATTATTTAGTATTGAGCCACATCTGTCACCACTATTCATTTTGCTATTCATTTCTATCGCTCAGGATCGTCTATAATTCCTGGAGCGAGAGGCGGTAGCGTGAGTGCTATCGTGCGCAGCATTATCATAATCATGCTCTTCCCCAGGGTTCAAGCTTTGAAGTTGATTCTTAAATAAGAATCAACTTTAAGGCTTCGTCAGTAGGAGAAGCTATTGTTTGGATCCAAACCAATCTCACCAAATCGAGTTAAACAGCACAATTTTCAACAATTTTGTCTAAATAGTAGTGTTGCATAATGTCCATTATGATACAAATATCTATTATTTTTACAGGTTAACAACAAAAATGAAGTATACAAAATTATGGCGCAAGGACAAGAAAGGAAGAAGGTGGCTTCAACCCTTATGAATGCACAGTCAAGGTAATTTATACGTTCAAATATTTTTACTTTCAATAGCCTGTGTCGCGAGTGCGAAGCCATACATGTCAAGGTAGGTACATAAGCTGGTAGATGTCAGATGACATTGACAGCTAACGTCATGTCGATGGCGCCACGAGCGAGGTGAGTGAGCGCGCGCGGTAGTCGCGTCATTCTTGAACGGGACAGCGCCGGAGCAACACATGGCAGTTCTCAGTAAGTGAGCTTGTGATTTTTATGTGCTAGCACTCTCAGATACTCTCAGTTATCCTCAGATGCTCTCAGATATTCTCAGATACTCTCAGTTATTCTCAGATGCTCTCAGACACTCTCAGATATAACCATGTCTTGTGTATCCCAGAAACCGATGCGTCGGACTGTTTGCGGACAGTGGCTCAGTTGACTCAATCTCAGATCAGTCTCAGATTTACCAGTACCAGAATCAGCTCAGTTGCGAGGCTTAGAGAGTCAACTAACTCAGAAAGCACAGACATGGTTATCTTAGCTCTAATATTTATTCCTTTACAGCTATTGTAGTGTTGTACTATATTACTGCATGCTCAGTGACATATATATCAGCTCAGACATTCGTTAGGTACCTGTGGCTAAGGTACTTGGCGACATGGTGGAGATGCGACGGATTTTCATAATTTTCTATAGATAAGGAAATAATTCATGTACTCTTTTTTTCTGATGAGGGTAGTTTGAAATATTTTTAGTACGATGGTTCATTATAGGTACGGTCAGTACGGTGGGTAGATTTATCCACTAGCGACGAAAATATTTTTTACCAGTTAAAGAAAATTAGTTTTGTACCTACCTACCTACCTACGACGATTTATAATGTCTTAGTGTAAAGTTCTGATTTTCACAATAACAGAGAATTAAGTCAAGAGTATGCCTACTGAGTTTTCGGCACTCTATTTTCATAGTGATTACAACGATTTTTTTGCCTTGTTGTTTATAAAGAATGAGGCTGCTGATTACAAAATCATACAACGGTGAATACGTTTTTAGTAGGTACCACACAGCACTCAGATACATAAAGTTATTGATTATTTATGTAAGTACCTAGTAGTTCCCACATAGCACTATGTACTTAGTCATAGACTTTTTTATATCAGTCGTATTAAAATAGTGATGTAGGAACTTAGAGTAATGCTAAAAGTATAAAGTTGACGGCACTGCGTGTCGTTGCTTCGGGTTCGATTCCCGGACGGGCCAAATTCATGCAATCATGAGATGAGTGCAAATTTTTGTTCTCGCTTGGTTCTTGGATATATACAGTGTATGTATGTATGTCTTAAGCCGTTCATGACCGGCGGTAGCGTGGAGATATTAGTGTACCTGCTTAGCCTGCTAATCAATATAGTTCTTATGCGAATAGTAAAAAGTAGTAAGAAATACCAACCCAACTCAGATATTGTTATGAAAACAATGCTATGTTTGGACACTTTTCTGTAACTTGTTCAGTTTGTAAAGTCAGCAGGTACTTTACTTACATACAGTTTCGATTATTAGATTAATTTTAAATATCAGAAAAAATATCGGTATAGTATATAATGCCAGCAGTATATAAAGCGAAGCTACTTTTAGAGTTGAGTTTAGAGTAATAGTCTGAGATGAAGTACACTCTGTTTTAGATTATAAGAAGATATCGGGTCCCAGTATTGCTCTTGGCTCTTGTAGGTACTGTACTCAGAATGGAGGATATCATCCGAACTATGTTAAAGATAATTTATGAATCAGTCCAGTCGCATATAAACTCAGCCCAGTGTGCCCTCGCAAAATTAACAGAAGGCGAAGTTGACTTTAACGAGTTACGAGTTAATCGGGTCAAAATTGAAAGGTGCCAATCAGCGACTAGTTACTGAAGTTCACAATTATTGTAAAGTAGCAACGGCACCCAACTTCGATGAAATAAGTGAATACACGTCGACTCAAATTCAGGCTGAAGATTTCTTGTCAGAGATAGAAGTTAGCATCAGACGAAATGATCGAAACAAAGCATCAGTTAGTGCTACTGTTAGTAGGGATAACAACAGTTATAATAACAGTAAGTTGCCCAGAATAGAGTTAGCAAGATTTGACGGGGATATTCTCAAGTGGTACCAATTTTGGGATCAGTTCTCATCTAATGTCGACAGCAGAAATATCAATGATGTAGATAAATTATTGTACCTTCAGTCGGTTCTTGAAGGGGATGCGAAACTGGCAATCGAAGGATTAGACACAACAAACCAAAACTACCGTATAGCAGTTGACACTCTGAAGGAGAGATACGGCAAACCTAGCGCGATTATCGATGCTCATTATGTAGCACTGTACAGAATCAAAGCGGCATCGACAAACCAGGTTAAGGATTGTAGGCAAGTTCTCAATGAAATCGAAAGACATCTTAGAGTATTGAGTTCGTTGGGTGAAGACGTTAATCATAATATGATTATGGAAAAGTTCCCAGAGGATCTTATTTACGAATTAAGAATGAAATTGGCTGGTGAAGATGAATCGATTGATAGTATTAGGAAGTATTTAGAGTATATTATCTCAGCTAGAGAAACATCGAACAGATTAAAAAGCGACACTGACACTAATAATTTAGACGCAACCACCAGCAATGGCAAACAGGCAACAGATCAGTTCACATTGGGTTCATTACATGTTAGATCAGATGAAGTAAGGGACAATAACAAACAACGACGATTTACGAACTTTAGAAAAGATAAACCCAGATTTGATAACAGACAATCTAATAATAAGTTTAAACAACCATTTTCACGGAAAAGAACACATGAATTTTCTGACAAGAGTAGGACAGATGAGCCACCTAAGAAAAAGGGTCGTAAATGTATATTCTGTAAACAAGATCACTTTAATGATGAATGTACAAGCTACACCACTATGCAGGATAGGAAAGCGCAATTAGGAAACCGCTGTTACAATTGTTTCTCTGAAGGGCATAGAGCGGAGTACTGCCGCTCTAAGCGGAAATGTAGACATTGTAGTAAACTCGGCACTCATAACAGAGCGTTATGCCCTACAAAATTAGTTAAATCGGTAAAACCAATTCAGATTGATAGCCTACATGTCAAAAGCCAAGTCAATATGACTTTATTACAGACATGCCTTGTTAAAGTTAGCAATTCAGAAACCGGATCAAGACAGTTGCAGTGCAGAGTTTTATTAGACTGCGGTAGCCAGCGCTCATATATAACCGAGTCAGTTGCCAAATCTTTGGACTTGCCGGTAACTGAAAAACTAAATTTATCAATATTTACTTTTGGCGCTAAGTCACCACATCAGATAGAGAGCCCTGTAGTTGATTTTAGATTAGTGACTCGAACTGGCGTTTCACGGAAAATACATGCTAATATTGTCCCGCATATTACAAATGGTATACGAGCCCCAATCTTTCATGACTCAGCAAAAATATGGCACAATATTAGATCGAAAGATCTCACATTCGCAGATGATGGATCGTGCGGTGATAAAATAGACATATTAATCGGTAATGACTATTATCACTCATTTATGTCGCATGAAAAGATTCTGGTCACTAAAGATCTGTTCTTAGTAAATTCAGATTTTGGCTGGGTGTGGTCGGGCAAGATTAACGAAGGGGTTAACAACTCGGATCAGTTAAGCGTATTAACATATTTCCAATCAAATGCGGAAGTTGATAATAAGCTATACGAACCTGATCTTCCGTTCAAATTTGAAGATGTTAAGCGATTGTGGGACCTTGAGTCAATAGGTATTTCGGATTCTACGAAATCTACTCGTGATGAAGAGGCGGTAAAACATTTTAATGATACCGTTCAGTATAAAGAAAATCGGTATCACGTACAATGGCCCTGGACTGAATTTCCTCCAAATCTTCCTAATAATTTGGGATTAGCATGGGGACGTCTTAATAGTTTGTTGAAACGTTTATATAGTTCGGAAATTGATTCATACGATAAGGTTATTCAGGACCAGATACAGAATGGGATCATAGAAGTTGTACCGAACCCCACAGTTCCACAAACGCACCCGGTTCATTACCTTCCACCTCACTGCGTTCATAGTCGGGATAAACCAGAGAAGCCACGTATCGTCTATGACGCTTCGTCTAAAACAGCACATACACGAAGCCTCAACGAATGCTTGTATCGCGGGCCATTGATGTTAGAGGATCTCACCGGGTTACTAATTAAATTTAGAGAGCACCCTATAGGAATAGTCGCTGATGTTGAGAAAGCGTTCTTACAGTTAGGCCTCCAAGATTTAGATAGAGACGTAACACGTTTTCTCTGGGTCAAAGACAAAACTCGTAGATGCAGCCCAGACAATGTTGTGCACTTTCGCTTTTGTCGCGTACCATTCGGCGTCATTGCTAGTCCATTTTTGCTTAACGCCACGATTAGGTACCATCTAACGAGAGCGAATAGCGTTCTTATGAGGCAAATAGCAGAAGACATCTACGTTGATAATATAGTAACAGGCGCACAAACTACGTCAGATGCACTTAGACTATACGAAGCATCGAAACAATCATTCGATCGTTTGTCGATGAACTTACGGGAATGGAACTCAAACTCAAAAGATATGGTTTCTCAAATACCAGATAAGTTCAAAGCACAAGATCGTAAAGACGTAAAAGTATTGGGTTTGTTATGGGACGTAGATAGTGATATACTGCATTTGAGAATTAATTTCGAGAACACCACGATAGACACAGTTCAAACAAAATGAGAGGTATTAAAAATCATTGCATCCGTCTACGACCCGTGCGGTCTCGCAGTTCCGGTAATACTTCCAGCGAAACTATTCTTTCAAAAGTTATGGAAAGAAAAGATTAAGTGGGATGTTAAATTAAATGACGATCTACTTAGTGAATGGCAATACATTGCCTCTAACTTTACATGTCTAGAGAAAATACACGTCAATCGGTATTACGCGCAAAATGTAAATAGAGACGGTATCAGTAACGATATTCAGTACGAGTTGCATTGTTTTGCTGATTCTTCAATGGACGCGTATGCAGCAGTTGTCTATTTGCGCAGTTCTTTGGGTGCTAGTAATATTGTCAGTTTTGTTATTGGCAAGTCTAGATTAGTGCCTTTAAAGGACCAAAGTAATTTACAGATTCCAAGATTAGAATTGCTGGGAGTATTGATTGGATGCAGACTTATGACTTGCGTGATGAAGTTATTGCGTCTCAAGATCAAAGCACAGTTCTTGTGGACTGATAGCCAAATAGTTTTGAGTTGGTACAAATCGGAAAAGCTGCTTCCACCATTTGTTTCACGTAGAATAAATGAGATTAAACAGAACAAAGCGCTGCAAATTAGATACGTTCCGACCAAACTTAATCCAGCGGATGTAGGCACTCGAGCAGAGACAGTAGAATCGTACGACAGATGGCTCAAGGGCCCTGACTTTCTGCAAAATGATTTGAAACAGTGGCCAAATACTCATGCAGATAATGTTCAGGCTCAAATTTCTGTGGCCGGGGAGGGTCTCCCGAATACAGCTGTAGAAAATGTAACGAGATCAGATATACTCATGACGAAACCAATGTTAGTTGACGGTGACGATCAACATACTGATGATGACTTAGTTCAACGGATACTGGAAATTCAGACAGAATATTTTCCTAAAGAAGTCGAAGGTATTAGCACTGACTTATCAAGAACACTAAAATTGTATAAAGATCAGGACGGCGTAATCAGATGTAAAGGCAGATTTAGGTACTCCGATATGACGCATGATCAGAAAGAACCTATATTGTTACCAAATAATTCTAATTTTACGCACAAGATCATAACGGAATTACACCAGAAAAACTTTCATGTCGGGGTTCCCCATACGTTAGCGTTGTTAAGACAAAAATATTGGGTCACACAAGGTAGATCAACAGTTCAAAAAGCAATCAGGAAATGTCCCCAATGTATAAAATACGGTGGAGGTCCTTTTAAGTTACCAGCAATGCCTGATTTACCAGAGGAAAGGGTTAAACTCAGTCTGCCTTTTGCATTCACGGGCCTGGATTATTTCGGTCCTCTTCTTGTAAACGAAGTGACTAAGGAGAAGCGCTGGGTATGCCTATTCACGTGCTTGACCGTCAGGGCGATACATATGGAAGTGGTTAAGGACTCATCAGCTGAAGAGTGTGTTTTGGCTATTAGAAGATTCGTTGCTGTAAGAGGCTTACCTCGGCTATTTATATCAGACAATGCCTCTCAGTTTAAACTCACTGCAAACGTGCTGACTTCTAACTTCTGCATACTAAACAACGTCCGTTGGAAGTTCATCCCGGAATTAGCTCCATGGTTCGGCGGTTTTTACGAACGTCTGATAGGTTTAGTTAAGCACAGCCTAAAAAGGACGTTAGACAAGCATCTAATAAATCACAATCAGTTGTGCACAGTGTTGAAAGAACTTGAAGCCGTCATAAATACCAGACCTTTGACGACAGTTGGTGCTGACTTAGAACATATATTGACTCCGAATGATTTTTTACGAGTAGGAGGTCCAGTAACAACTCAAGTTTCAGATTGTGACTTTCTAGAATCGGCTACGGCTACAAAGTCGAATTTGATCGATGGCTGGAAGCGTGGTCAGGTTATTTTACTAGAATTCGCTAAGATGTTTACAAACCAGTATTTGACCAGTCTTCGTGAGCGAAGTGATAAACATCGACAACCAAGGGTGGTAGTTAACAGAGCACCTAGAATCTCAGAAACAGTTCAGTTAAAATCAGATAACAATAGGGCACACTGGAAGGTAGGAAAGATTACCGAGCTAATAAAGGGTTCGGATGGACAGATCAGAGTAGCCAAAGTGAAGTTAGATTCAGGAGAAACATACACTCGTTCAATAGGGCATCTTTATCCCCTTGAAGTTGATGACGATAATAGTACAGTACCTTCGCCAGTATTAGATGATTCCACTCTCAGAGCCAATCTCGATTCTGCGGAAACTCAAGTTGACAATTCAGTAACAGTTCCATATGAACAGCATATTGAAACAAGCCAGTCTCAGAAACCCCATACTGACGTACCTGTTATCAGTAATGAACCAGTAATCTCAGTAGAGCCAGAGATCCCAGTAGAGCCAGAGATCCCAGTAGAACCAGTAACAACAGACATAGCAAAACGACCGACTAGGGCAGCAGCGATCAGAGCCAAGGAGAAGGTTAAGGAATGGACTTCTCAGTTGATGGCTATATTGTTTCACCAGTAATAGGAACAGTATAGAGTCTCAGTGATCAGTAATAACAATAGTCAGATTGTTTTTAAGGACTAATGATTAGTTTTGTGTTCATCACAGTACAATAGATAATTAAATGTAGAATCAGAATCAGATCTTGGCTTTCTTTTCTCTTCCTTTGGGGGGGAATGTCGCGAGTGCGAAGCCATACATGTCAAGGTAGGTACATAAGCTGGTAGATGTCAGATGACATTGACAGCTAACGTCATGTCGATGGCGCCACGAGCGAGGTGAGTGAGCGCGCGCGGTAGTCGCGTCATTCTTGAACGGGACAGCGCCGGAGCAACACATGGCAGTTCTCAGTAAGTGAGCTTGTGATTTTTATGTGCTAGCACTCTCAGATACTCTCAGTTATTCTCAGATGCTCTCAGACACTCTCAGATATAACCATGTCTTGTGTATCCCAGAAACCGATGCGTCGGACTGTTTGCGGACAGTGGCTCAGTTGACTCAATCTCAGATCAGTCTCAGATTTACCAGTACCAGAATCAGCTCAGTTGCGAGGCTTGGGGTGGCTGTAGGGGAGGCTGGAGGCCACACGGGGGGGAAACCCCCCAAACTGAATCAGCTCAGTTCTCAGCTCAGAGAGTCAACTAACTCAGAAAGCACAGACATGGTTATCTTAGCTCTAATATTTATTCCTTTACAGCTATTGTAGTGTTGTACTATATTACTGCATGCTCAGTGACATATATATCAGCTCAGACATTCGTTAGGTACCTGTGGCTAAGGTACTTGGCGACAGCCTGTGACACAAATAAAAATCATGAATTATTTTCGAGATTAAAAGTAACTAGTAAATAATTTTAACTTGCAGCGGCCATCCCAATCTTAACAGAAATCCGACAATGTTATTGTAAGTTATTTCGTATTGTAAAAAGATTAGTTGACTATGTTTCCTCAGTGAAGAAATGTAACGAAACTATTGTATTATTTTAGTAAGAAATAAAAAAATACAGGAACTTACAGTCATTACATTGAGATGACAATTCGAATAGTAAAAGTATTTTTGGGTTGGTTTCTGCAATGTTAGATCACGCTTTGGGGAAGCATAATCAAACTTAAACGGGACCGGGAGCTCATCGCGTTTTCCAAAGTCTATCAGAGCGCCTGGTCGATGCGACGCGTGACCAAAATGCTGGCACTTTTTAGGCCCAACGCATCAGCATTGCAATTCAACGTGGCAATGCGGCCAGCATGTTGGGTACGCTACCTACCGGTAGTGGGCTGGAGCACTTGGACTGTCTATAGGCCATCGCGGCTATCATACAGTCCATAAGTGTTCTCTGTAGTAGGTAGTGTAGCTAGTTTAGTTTAGTTTAGTTTTTATTATTGTAGTAGTTAGCTTGAGTAATAAAGGCAATTTGCCATTAAAAAAAACTTAAACTACCTATGTAATTAAAATTTTGTGTTCTCTTGTGCTGTAGCTAAAGAAAGTCATATTCCTATTTAGTGAGATATTCGGCTTCATAGAGTGTTATCTCTGTCACTCACAGGGAGATAGTTGGTTTCGTAGAACGTTATCTCTGTCACTCACGGAGATATTCGGCCTTCGTACAGCGTTGTTTCTTAGGTTGATATGCATTATTTAACGTCAGCACTTGTACATTACTTATTACTTAAATGTAATCAATCCTTAAAATATTCTGTTAACTTCTCACTGACGTGAAAAATGAATATTTTGGTAGTACAGGTATGTCCTGACCCTTTCTCGTAAAACAGAGATCGCGTTGAGATTCCCCAACAGTTACTATAAAAACCCACGTTGTGACGTCACATGCCGAAGAGATTCTACATACAATGTAATGTAAAGCTACCACAGCATAGTAATGAGGTACTATGATGGACCAAGAAATAACGTCACTGCATGTTTGAGCTGACTCTTTCTATTCCTGTGTTTTAAAATGCTTGTAACTTTGAAAGAAAAGAAAGAAAGAAAGAAAAATGTTTTATTCTTTGTCATTTAATGAGATATTTAATTTTTAATACTGCTAAAAATAGCAGTCATATAGCACTAGCTACAATACGTTGCCATTCAACATAGGAACACAGGAGTCCATTAATCACGTGATGTAGTTAGTAGGTAGTTAGCAACTCTTTAAACTCCCCCCCCCCCCTTCCTTCACTTACGGTTTACAGGTTGCGCGTAAAAAATAAATACACGTGATATATTGCTATACGCCCCTCCCCTCTGGTGATGTTTCGTGATTTTTCCGAAACTCCACCCCCCCCCCCCCCCCCCCCCTTTTTCGAACCTCACGTGATTAATGGGCGGCAGAGAACTGACAAAACTGGTACCTACTAACTAACTGTACTCTTTCTTTCCAGCCGTTCCCACACAGTGTTCACGATAGTGGTACACATGAAAGACAACGGCCAGGAAGGTGAGGAGCTGGTCAAGATCGGCAAGTTGAACCTGGTGGACCTGGCCGGCTCGGAGAACATCAGCAAGGCTGGCTCGGACAACCCAACCAAGAAGGAACGGGCCAGGGAGTGTGTCAACATTAACCAGTCGCTGCTGACCCTTGGCAGAGTAATTACAGCGTTGGTGGAGAGGCATCCTCATATACCATACAGGTTGGTACAAGTTTTCTTCACCAACTTCAAAAAGTGAGGTTATCAATTCAATTTTGTTCTTTCCTCAGAACTCCATCAATTATTACCCGTTTTTAAAAAGTTCTTTTTTTTTATTGAATTGACATACATTGAAATTTAATCAAAATATTTTAAATGGCTCTCTGAATTTGTTTTGTTATTTAATTTGTAATGATAGCTGTAAGCCCCCCAATTAAAATAAAATAAATAAAATTGTACTGGATTTGTTATTATTTGCATGTATAGGGTAGGCATGAAACAATGAATAAAGACAGTCTTGAACTAGCTATCGTGTTGTTTACTTCATGGTGACAGCGGTAAATGAAAATAAATAGTTAAATTGCAGTGGATTTGTACAAAACCTTTTCGCACTGTGTAAAAAGTGATAGAAATAAAATAAAAACGTGAAATAATGGAGCATGCTAGGCCTCCAGCGCAGTTAACCTTGGAAGGAGGGCCGGCGAGTCGCGCCGACGCGTGGCGGAGATGGCTAAGGCAATTTGAGGTTTTCATTAAAGCGTCGGGAGTGTACAAAGAAAAGAGCGACGTACAAGCCAGTCTCTTGATAAATCTGATCGGTCCCGAAGGATATGATATTTATTCAACATTGAAGTTTAAGAATGAGACCGATCGCGAAGACATAAAAAAAATTGATCGAAGGTTTCAATGCTTACTTTGGAACAAAAACCAACATAATAATGGTGCGATTCAAATTTTTTACTCGGAGTCAAGAGGTCGGAGAAAATATAGACGAGTACGTCACAGCTTTGAAACTCCTTAGCCAACAGTGTGAGTTTGAACAACTGGAGGACAGCTTAGTTCGAGACAGGATCGTCTGCGGAGTCGCCGACAGTGGCGTGCGGGACCGGTTATTAAGGGCGGATGACTTAACGCTTGAAAAAACAGTAAAAATATGTCAAGCTAATGAGATTTCTTTGGACGAGAACCGTCAGATCGAGGGAGTTAAGGGTGAGATAAAACCCGCATCTGTGGATGTGTTATGGAAGTCCAAAATGAATCAGCGTGGAGCTAAGTCATACACAGGTGGGCCGGGTCGGGCACGCGGCGGTGGTGGTTACAGCGGCGGCAGCGACCGAAATATGCGCGCGGGCACGAGCTGGATGAGCGGGGCCAGCCGCGGTGGCGGCGGCGGTGGCGGCGCGACAGCGCAGGCAGGGCGCACTAGTGTGTGCGGCGCCTGTGCCAATGCTCGTTGTGATGGAGGTGATCGGTGTGCGGCTAGAAGAGTGAAGTGTTTTGTATGTGGTGAGAAGGGTCATTTTAAGGTTCTTTGCCCGGCAAGAAAATACAACAAAGTCTATGAAGTAAGTGAAGATGACGGTGAGTTGTACTATATATCTACAATTGAGTGTGTTGATTCTATTTCAAAGACTGATGATAAATGGCATGAAAAAATTTTTTTTACCCGAGGCGACATCTACCCATGAGTACAAGCTAGACACTGGGTCCGATGTAAATGTTATGTCACGAGATAATTATGTAAGACTAGGGTTTTCTTTGTCTAAGCTTAATAATGAAAACATTCGGGCTAGATCGTTCTGTGGCAATTACTTGCCTATTTTGGGTACAACTAACATTAATGTCGAACATAAACAACGTGAATATCAGTTAAAATTTGTTATATCTAGTGAAGCCTGTCAGAGTATTTTAGGAAAGCATGCTTTAGAGACATTAGGGTTAATACAAAGAATATACACAATTAATTTAGATATATATGCTGATTTGTTTAAAGGGTTAGGTAAGTTACCGGGGAACTATAAAATACCGTTAGAAAGTAATGCTAGCCCCTGCATATGCCCTGTTAGAAAAATACCTATTGGAGTGAGAGACCAGTTGCAAAAAGAGTTGGTCCGTATGGAGGAGTTGGGAGTCATCAGAAGAGTGACACACCCAACATCTTGGGTCAACGGTATTGTGATAGTTGCGAAGAAAGATGCTAGTTTGCGAGTGTGTTTAGATCCACGACCTCTTAATAAAGTAATTAGGCGACAGCACTATCCTTTGCCGACGCTTACTGAAATAGCAACCAAGTTAAAAGGTGCGCGGTATTTCAGTAAGCTGGATGCCAAATCGGGATTTTGGATGTTGCAGCTAGATGACGAGAGCGCAGACCTATGCACATTTGGAACGCCGTTCGGCCGGTTTCAATATCTGCGTCTACCATATGGTATAACTTCAGCATCGGAAATTTTTCATGCAAAGGTTCGGCAGCTGCTCGAAGACTTGGAAGGCGTCGATTCCTTTGTTGATGACGTCATCGTATGGGCTGCTACAAAGGAGGAACACGATAGACGTCTGACCGGTCTTCTTGACAGGGCAAGATCCGTTGGCATAAAGTTTAACCGCGACAAGTGCGAATTTTGTGTGACAGAGGTCACCTATCTAGGACACACTTTCAGTGCTGAGGGCATGACGATAGATCGAACAAAGCTGAGAGCCATCATGGAGATGCCCAGCCCGAGTGATCGGCCAGCTCTCGAGTGATTTCTTGGCATGATGAATTATGTAAGTAAATTCATACCTAATTATTCTGATAAAGTAGGTCCATTGCGCCATCTGCTTAAGAAGGACAACCAGTGGTGCTGGGATGAGTGCGAAGAGCGTGTAGTAAGCTCCCTGAAGAGTGCGCTGTGCAGCGCACCGGTTCTGGCGCTGTTCGAGCCTCGCGAGCCCGCTCTGCTGTCGGTGGATGCCAGCGCGCGCGCACTCGGCGCCGTGCTGCTGCAGGGTGGCCGGCCAGTTGAGTTCGCGTCGCTCACGCTCACTGACACGCAGCAGCGGTACGCTCAGATCGAAAAGGAAATGCTTGCTATTGTCTTTGCTCTCGAGAGATTCCACCAGTACGTCTTTGGTAAAAGTGACGTGGTCGTAGAAACGGACCACAAGCCGCTAGAAGCACTTTTCAAAAAGTCACTCGACTCAGTTCCAGCTAGGTTGCAACGCATGATGCTCCGTGTTCAACGTTATGATTTTAAGGTGGCCTATAAACCTGGTAAATATATGTACGTTGCAGACACTTTGTCGAGAGCGCCACTCCCGGAGCGCCTGCACACCAAAATATCTGAAGAGTTGGAAGAGCAGACCTGCTTCCTATTGCAGAATGTCAGGGTGAGTGACGAGCGGTTAAAGTGCATACGGGAACACACGAGTAACGACAGTGAGTCCAAAATATTAAAAGATTATATTCTAAACGGTTGGCCCATAAATAAGCATCTAACAGAAGAGTGCGTGCGACAGTACTGGAGCCACAAGGAATGTTTCGAATATATTGACGGAGTAATATTTTGTAATAATTTGGTATTTATTCCTCGAGAGCTGCGCAGTGAAATGGTATCGCGTGTGCACGAGGGCCACCTCGGCATCGACAGGTGCAAGCGGCGTGCGCGTGACGTCATGTTCTGGGCGGGCATGGCTCGCGGTGCGCCGGTGCCGCGTGTGTGCGGAGCATGCGGCACGCCCCATGCGTGAACCCATGGAGCCTCACGCGATTCCCAATTTACCCTGGACGAAGCTGGGATCCGATATATTTGAATACTCTAAAAGGTATTATTTAATAATAGTCGATTATCTTACGAATTATATAGAAGTATGTCCGCTCAGAGACATCACATCAAAGCGGGTGATTTTAGCGATGAAAGATCAGTTCGCCAGACATGGGATCCCCGGGGAGCTGGTCACGGACAACGGCCCAGGGTACGCGTCGAAAGAGTTTAGAAGCTTCGCGCAGGCCTGGGGTTTTAAACACACTACCTCATCTCCTAACTATCCGCAATCAAATGGGCGTAGCGAGCGAGCAGTGCGCACGGTGAAAGAAATGATGAAAAAATGTATAGACTCCAATGAAGATTTCTACCTAGCTCTTTTGAATTATAGGTCGACGTCGAGAGATGGTATAGCGAGTCCGGCTCAACTACTCATGGGTTGAAGACTTAACACGCGCTTGCCCTCGCACCCCGAGAAATTAAAACCAGATAGGGACAACGCGGACGACCTTCAAAACATCCTGCGTAATCAAGAGAGGAGCCGCCGTCAATACGACAGCCGCGCTCGAACGCTCCCACAGCTGCAGCCCGGCGACGCGGTGGTGACGGCAGACAGCCCGAGGCGCCGGCACGCGCGCGTCTCCTCCCGCGCACCGGAACCGCGCTCCTACTTCGTCACCGACGACTCGGGAAGGGTCTTGCGTAGGAACAGGAGGCATCTCATTAAACTTCCAGATTTCCCGACTTCCGCGGCGTCGTTGGAACAGACGTTGCGTGAAGAAGAAGACTGCAGTGGCGGAGACTTATCAGATGAACAATCGGAATTCTATGGTTCATGTTTAGACACTGACGACGACATGGACCGCGATTGGTCCCCGGATGAATCCCCGAATATGTCACACCAACAATCTAAAAGGGTTGCTGCAAGAAAAGCTAGACAAAAGTTAAAACAAATTCATTATTAGATTAACGGTACATTACAAAACTAAAATTTAACGTTAAAAAATATTAAGCTTGCTTCCCTAAATTGCTCTTATCGATAACTACAATTAATTTTATTATTATCATAATTAAACATTAATCAATAAATCTTAATTAATACGCACTTACCAACGGCATGTTTTGTCAAATATAAAACATACCCATTGTATAAATTCAATTATTGAAATATCAGTGTTGTTATAATGAATTAATCTCACTATTATGATGGTTTTCATAACTATTCCCAAAGTTGATAGTTTTGATAAACAATAAATTGTATCATCGTTGCATTATGTAACTTGATTACTAAACATTTTTTCTATAATACCTATATCTTATAATAATAATGGTTGTACTAAATTAATTAGTCGTTTTCATAACTATTGCTACCTAATAGTTGTGCCAAACAATGAGTAAAAACATCCAAGAGTAGTTGTATATTGTACTTATTTAAGAGTGTACCTTATGATAAGTAGTTAGGTACCTACTAACTACATATACCCATCTACCACGTAGTACTTATATCTAGTTTATATTATAAATAAATGTTTCAAAAAGTAAAGATATATATAAAAAATGTATAAGTATTTACCTACCTATGTAATTAATAATCATTAAATAGTTATACCATAGAATAATTTAGTCCTTGTCAATAGCATGCTTACATACCTATCTACTTTTTATTGTACTTCCCTTCCGGAAAGAAGAACAGTAATTAATTGGATAATTATTAATACCTACATTTATAAAATAAAAAATGTATCGCATTTCTTTTGTGTACTTTGAAATATGATTATGAAGGGAGAGATGTACTGGATTTGTTATTATTTGCATGTATAGGGTAGGCATGAAACAATGAATAAAGACAGTCTTGAACTAGCTATCGTGTTGTTTACTTCAAAAATTACGATGCGATGCGGGTTGAAATCCCGTTTCGTGATTGAAACTTTTCATTGGTTACATTGAAAATAGCAGCGTTTTACCTGAAATAAAACGCATATTAAAATACTTACCTTACTGGAACCTTATATTGAGAATAGCATTTCCGTTTACGTCGATTTCCTGCCAGTGTGTTCGTACTTTTATACCTCGTTTCCTGTAAAGTGGCGCCACCTGGCGGATCCGCAGCGTTTTTAGTTTACTTGGAAAAGTGCAGCGCCATATTGGATCATTGGCTCAATTTTCACCAGGCAGAAGTTAAGTGAAAGGTTCCAGTAAGGTAAGTATTTTAATATGCGTTTTATTTCAGGTAAAACGCTGCTATTAAATAACTGTACCGTTACTGGAACCTTATATTGAGACGTGTTTGTTATCGCCTGGTGACGCCACTTTTAAAATAATTAAGTATTTAGATCCTTATTAAAATAACGCCAATGTGATGTGATGTGGCTTTTATGTGAAACACAGTAGATAAGTGTGGTTTTCTATTATGAATATTCAAATATAATTATATATTACATAACAAGAAGTGCAGTGAATAATATTCACATTTCACACTAAGGCAATTTAGATTGTCAATTCAGCATTATGAATTGTGTTACAGATTGTAAATCATCGTATACGTTATTACCACTTCATGCCGGTAGATCTGATGAAATGTATTTGGCTGCTTGCTAATTGCCCTGCGCCAAAACTTGATTGAGAGAGACACTGTCTAAACATTTTAATACTACTGCTGATGCTTTGAAGATGTGGTTTGATGCCAGCCTCTTCAAACAGAGTTTTATCTCAGCCAGATACTGCTGTGCGCGAGGTGGTTTTGCAATACCTTCCACTGATGAAATAAAACCTGACGTTTTATATTTGGTGCTTTCTATCCAGAATTAAGCATTAAGATTTTTGCTGTTTACATGGCTATCTAAAGTAAAAATATAAATATTATATATTCGACAGACTTCAACCTTACTCAATGATTAAAATCTTCTCTCAGCAATGCTTTGTCTGATATTTTCAGAACAAAGTAGTAATTGCAATATGATGCAATGCCTGAAATCAATTGCTTTTGTCTAATAGGTACAACCATATAAATAAGCTGGCATTCCATCATCATAGTACCTCAAGGCTTTTGGATAAAAAAGAGCGTGAGAGCTTACTGACTGGATCTTTCGAGATACAATGCAAGGTGAAAACAATATGCCTACGAGAGAATAAAAAATAGTTCTAGCGTAATTACGGTTAATACTCTTCCAAAGCTGGCCTTCCCTGTCAAGGAGAGGGTGCAGGTCACGATCCACCACGCTGGCGAAGAGTGAGTTGGTATATAAAATTCCGAGCTATGACATGCGGTTTTACGTCACAAACTTAAGGACACCATATTTTTTTTTAGTTTAAGTTAGGAATCTACGGTTCCGTCACCTTGGGCCACCCCGTATTTTCAAATTTCGTGAGCTGAATGCTCCAACTGTTCATGATTCATAAGTCGTTCAAGATCAACCATGCTTCAAGTGCTCGGGCATTGAGATTTCCAAGTTTTCACATCTCTGTGGGCTTAAACATCACAAACACGTCATTTGGCCGATGTTGGTGAGTCAGGTCAGGACTCGAAAAAAGGTCATGGAAGCGCCCATGTGAGTAGATAGTTCTATTTAACACTGATAAAGACACAAACTAGATAGCGATACTAACGTATTATATACTCACAAACCAGGTAGTGGATACTACGTATACTGATATGGGACGCAAAAATAGGGATTACCGGTTCTCACATTTCGTGTCAGAAAGTTTAACACAAGACGGGCTGTTCCCAACCATAGATAATACAATACTAGGGCGCACTATACTTACCAGTACCTAGTCCGAATTAAACAAACCCGTTGTTTTTAATTTCATTATTTCTACACTGGCCAGTATTATTAGCAGGTGCCACTCTGGAGGATGGCGATGCAGCGATAGATGATCGGCATGACTTGCATTCAGTATGAATGGACGTATCATGACATGAGTGTATTTGATGCTAATCTAATACTTGCAAAAGTTTATTTAGCATCTCTATAGTTCCATTATTGGGCGACCTGGCAGTTTTGTTATCGCTTGTCGCATTTATTGGAGACTGAACTGGCTCGAATTTACTGGGCTGGGGCAAGGCAATAATATCTTACCTGTAGGTATGTTGTACGCCTGCCAAAACTAACAAGAAGAGTTCAAGCTATTTTGCCCTGCCGTGCCATCATCACTACCAGTCTTGCACTCCGAGTGTCCGGCAACACATCGCCACCAATTTGATATAAATATGCTGATAAACGTCGTAACGAAAATTGCATTCTTGTCTCTTTCTAACAACAGTGGTGTATATACTCTCCATACTCCACAAACTTCATAATAAACATACGTAGGTATGTATAGGTGGCTTCTAGTTAGTTTTTAAAGCAGTGTGGTTCGACTGTAACGTCTATATTTCCAACTCACTGGGGCAAGGGCGTTGCTCGCTTGCAGTTCATAGACCACTCAATTGTTAAGAATATGTTTCGGTAGTTAAAGGTTCCTCAACGTTTATTTACGGTTAAACAAAACACGAGGTACCTACCACAACAGGCAATGTTTATTTTTCTAAGTTTTTCCGACTATTTATTACTATTTATTTATACTAATATTTCTTTGCTGACAAGGATCAGCGCAAAATTTTTACTATTCTGATGAACCGCAGTGTTCATGTATTCATTTCAGAAAAAAATATATATATAGTCGAGATAAATAGCAAAACTACTATGTCCCATTTTTCTTGCAATAATTGCTACCAATTGAGCTACCCAATTGTAAGAATCAAAGTTCTTTTGGTGCTGTGCTCAGACACAATGGTAAGAAGGTCACCTCTAACAGTTCACAAGGTGCAAAAGGCCTGTCTGTATAAAACTGTATATTTTCAAAGGGATGCTCAACATAAACTTACTTTCACACCCAGTCCTGATTTGGTTGCAAGAAGTATGGAATACAATTCATGTATATCAGGTGAAATGGTGCGGCCATTATATTAACGCTTTAAGGTTGTAGGTAATTATAGCGGACGGACTGATCTATCCAACTTTGATATTTGAAAAAGAGAGGAGAGGCAACTAAAGAAGGTTATCTGCTACTTTTGGAATGCCCTTTATTTTTATAGATTTTATGAACAATTACAGACAGTTGTTCTGAGAAAATAAATTTATGTATGGATTAAATGCATATGTACGTGTATCAAAGAATTGTATTTGATGCTCTTTAATTTTAACTTCAAAATCATTCTTGCTAGGTGATCACGAAACTTTGATTACAATCTATAGAAACCCCAATTTGTTTGGATTTGACAGTTTCAATAAATGGTTTACGTGTATAATTACTAAGGAAGTTTTCCAAATTAGGAATTAAAATACTCTTGTTGCATTGGAATCAAAGTTCCATGATCACATCATAGGTGTGCTCATTTCTGCACAATTCTGCTGATTTCATACCTTGGCTGATTTGGAAATGTTTGAGCTATTACTTCTCGCTGAAGGAGCGTCTGAGCATTTGTACGCTTTTTGCTACTTTTACGAGCGGGCTGCGAGCCCCGGTTGTGAGCCTAGCCCAGTGCCAGTTACAATGGCTATTTGAGGATTGACCTCAGGGAGGGCAGTTCCTGTGATACAATCCTGCGAGGATAGATCATTATAAGTTTGTTATGACAAATTTTGTTCATTGCATGTGATAACACCCCGTGAGGATGGCTATTCAATTTAAGACAAACTTTACTTTAATTCACAATCAATCAATCAATCAATATATATTTATTCAAAAATAGTTACAATTGTATATTGTAAAAGCTATGTTACTATACCTATATGTATTATATATATTCACAAGTGGACGCAAGTTATATCATACAAACAGACGCACATCGACTTGAGATACGCAGATTTTGGTCACCGCAGTATCTTACAGCGATCACCGTCTCCGAACTAAGCAAAACTTGTATTTCAGAGTACGGCGACCACCTCCAAAACCCGACCACCAAAACCGCACCACATTATTTGTGTTCATTGCGTCTGTCTGTGATTACACGTTCAACATTTATATTATATTAAGCTAAATACATAATTTTAATGCAGATAATAAATTAAAAGATATAGTAGTATATAACATAACTCCTACTAACAATGCCCTGTTTAGGTTATATAACACCTGTATCTAGGGCATCAGATACTCTACTGGATTCGAAAAATTTGTCGCGCATTTTAGTAATAAGGGAACAGTAAGTATAACAATTTTAGAGTAACGTAACAATAACTATGTTAGTATTTTAATAACTCATTTAAAGGTATAAAATCTGTACAAGTGTAATGTTAGTTTGTGGAAGTGTGAAGTGTATGCAACAAAAAAGAGTGCATGTATGAAGTGAAATTGTGTGAGTTAGTGCTTGGAGGGGAGTATGGAGATGTATGTATATGATATGGAAGTATGTGCATGTGTTGTTGTGTGGAGATATGGAATGAGAATGTGTGTGGAATGGAGTAAGATTGCTGATGATGATAATTATTTTGTATAATATATAATATAATATACTAATATATAGTAATATATACGAACAAGAAATAGCAGAATTGTCGTATGTCAAAGGTGACGTCTGACATTATCATTATGCCCATCATTTAAGGTCAAACTGAATTAAAGCTTCAGTTTCTACATAGTTAAGGCCTAGGAGCCAGTTTGTAACTATGGTTTTGGTCTCATATTTGGACAGAGGAAATATGCAAAGATATTTATTGACTCTGTTGTATAATTGATTGCCTATGATCGGGAAGAGGCGGCCATAAAAGCTGATGCGATGTCTATCTACAACACAAACAATATCCTTCCTACGCTTTTTTCCGGACTCCTTTTCGTTGTAAGGTACCAGTGGATGTTTTCGGATTATTGTTTGAAGAATAAAGAGCCGTCGGACTGAGAGTACTTTGGAATCTGAGTATAGTGCGGAAGTTGAGTATCGGAAAGGTTTCTTGAGCATCACTTTTATTACCGCTCTTTGCGCTCTTTCGAGTTGTAGCATTTTAGTTTTGGGCGTGCTTCCCCATACCGAGATGCAGTATCGGATTATTGACTCGCATAGCGCAAAGTATACTAATTTCAATGTGTTCTGGTCAGCTGAACTTCGTAGTTTTTTGAAAATGTATATAAGTTTCCTGGTCCGAGAGGTTAAAGCGTCTATCTGAGAATGCCAATTTAGGAGTTCGTCAACATATACTCCAAGATATTTTATTTTGTCTGTCCGAGATATTGTACTGCAGAGACAACCATCTCTAGAATCAGGATCAGAGCAGGTGTGAGCTTTGATTTGATATGCATGCCGAGGAGGCTGCATCGACAATTTCATCGAGAAGGTTAGATATTTGGTTTTGTCCACGTTAAGAGTAAGGAGATTATCTGCTAACCATGCCATTATTACTTGCATAGCTTTTTCAGCATAGTATTTAGTTAAAGACCAATTATCCCCTTTTACTAATATGGCTGTATCATCAGCATAGCAGAATATGTGGCAGTTTTGTATACAGAAACGGCACAAATCGTTAATACACGGTGGAATTTAATTGGTTCTTTTCCTTCAATGTACGTACTCAGTCCATGCTATAGAACGCTCCTATATAACTAAAACTATGGATTTAAAACTTAAATCTAGGTATTATCAAATTACTGCGAATTCAAATTCTAAAGAAAAGCCCTGTGACATTGAACAAAAGCACGGAATAGATAATAGTACAACGTAATAAAACGCCCGACCGAATACTGGCTCAAACAGCGGCCGCCGCGCCGGCGCAGCGCCGCCCGCGGTGATCAATAGCACAAAAAGAATACCCCACCCCTTTCTTTTGTGCAGCGGATATGCGCGCGGGCCGCTTCCGAAAACAAGTACCAGTCTACCAGAAAATAGGTCAGTCGGTCAAAAACTTCTAGGGGCACAACTTGTGTCACGTTTACGCGCGCGCATCGCGATTTTGGACAATGGATCGACATTACAATTATTCAAATGTTGAGTGGTTGGACATGGTGCGTTTTTATACGCTGTCAAGGTACAACTTAGCAGAGGCTAGGCGGATGTACGCACAGCCACAGCACTTGGACACTTTACGAGCACATGGCATCAGGGATCCACAAGTTCCTGCCGTACCCTTTTGTTCGTAGCTGATTTTCTTAGTAGTTAGTAATTCTGACGGTCCTAAGCTCGATAAAGTATGAAGGGAAAATTGGGAGTCTTTATTAGCAAAGATAAGAGATAAGCCGCACTCGCGTTGTTTTTTGCCTGTGTGAGAGCGGGACGGGTAGCGCAGGTGTTTTTGTTTTATTACCTACCTACGAAACATTTACAAAGCGCTCAGCCGGTGCCCGTGCTGTGTGTAGCGTTAAATAGACATTTCGGCTGTTATCCAGTTATGTAAAGAGGCATTTTTTTTTTAATTGCACCTTGTACAATTATTCTATAGCATGGGCTGAGTACATACATTTAAGGAAAAGAACCAATTAAATTCCACCGTGTATAGATCTGGAATAAAGTTGGCCCGAGAATGCTACCTTGGGGGACGCCGTAATCCAAGAGCTCTTCGTCACTTAAAATAGATCCTATCTTGACTATCTGCCTACGATTTGTAAGATAACTTTGAAACATTTTCAATGCTATACCTCTAACGCCAATCTTTTCCAGTTTGGTAAGCAAGATAGGAACCGAGACCGTGTCGAAAGCCTTAGACAGATCCAAAAATATAGCTAGACAGGTTAGTTTAGAGTCCACATTTTTGGCTGTGGCGTCGATAAGGCTACCAATGGCATCTTCCGTAGACTTTCCCTTTCTAAATCCAAATTGGTTGTCAGCAATAACCTTGTTGGTGTTAAGATATTTAACGAGTCGGAGATTTAGAATTCTTTCCAAAATCTTAGACATGGCAGGTAAAATTGAGATGGGGCGGTAATTGTTTACATTGTCCCTTTTTCCAGATTTATATACGGGAAGTACTAATGCTTTCTTAAACACCTCAGGGAAGTCCCCTGTTGAGATAGCAATGTTAAAAATGTGCACAAGGAGAGGCGTAAAGATATAATGGAATTGCTTGAGGAGTTTTGAGGAAATTCCGTCCCATCCCACAGCACAGTCATTTCGGAGACCTAATAGAATTTTTTCTACTTCAGCTTCATCAGTTGGAAAGATCACAAAAGAGTTGAGAGGAGATGAACTACTAGAGGCAGTGGGTTGGTTTTGATTGCCACGAGTAATTTTACTTGCTAAAACGCGTCCTATGTTTGCAAAGTAATGGTTTACTTCGTTAGCGGACGTTACCGGATCTGATTTTAATGCCAGCAGTTCTTTAGGCGGAGTTGATGTATGCTGAGTGTGAGTAATATTTTTGACAACTCTCCACGTGAGCTTACAATTATTCTTCGCTTTTAAAAATTCTTTTTGTTCATACTCCGTCTTAAGTTTCTTGAGGAGAGTTGTCAAGAAATTACGATAACGAGAGTAAGTTAATTTGAGGGTAGGGTTATTAGGCCGTTTTTTTACTTTCAGATGAAGTCTGTCACGGTGCCGAATACAGCGAAGAAGCCCCGGAGTTATCCAAGGCTTTATTATTTTGTTTCGCTTAGAGATTTTTACAAAGCTTGTGTTTTTATCAACGATGTCCCTCAGCAATGAGACTAAAAAGTTAGCAGCAGCACTGGCATTTTCAATAAGCATCACAGCTGAAAAATCAGTGTTGACTATTTCATACCCGATGGCATCGAAATTAACGTGAGAAATTGCAGGCGGGGACTTGTTATTATTATGACTCACATAAAGACAAAGAAGTACAGGGCTGTGATCAGTTATAAAAGTTTGAATAACAATGGTACAGGCTTCCTGAGCGCTTTTTAAGAGGACATGGTCTAGACAGTTTTCTAGCCTAGTAGGAATAAGGTGCGCTGGTAATAGTCCATGAGAGGCCGTCAAGTCAAGATATTCATTGTGCCGCTGATCAATACTACCTGGTTTAATATCAATATTAAAATCACCAGTGAGACATACATTTTTAAAGCCCGACAGAGAGGTTAGTATCACATCTAAGCTATTTATGAAGTTGTTAATATTACCAAAAGACGGAGGTCTGTAAATGGCTATAACTGCTGTTATATTGCCAATACAGCACACTAGACAATTACCATCACTAAATTCTGGCTCCGTTACGACACAGTCAAGATCATTTCTTATGTACATCACTATACCATCATTTTGATTAAAGCTTCTGTTTGTGCGAAATGATGTATATCCCTCAATGATGGGTAAGTAAGATACACCTCGAAGCCAACACTCAGACAGGGCAACAATGTCACATTGAAAGCGTAGCATTGTAAGAAGTGTAATAAGTCCGTTATAATTACAGTTTAGACTCCGTATGTTGAGGTGGAGAATTTTAAGCGATTTCTTGTTCGTATTTATGTAATTCTTGCAATCATCTGGAAGACAGGAGTGAGAAGTCGAGGGACCAATTGCATCAATGTCTGTACATATACCTTCAACATCAATCATACTTATCTATTTGAAGTATTCTAAGAATTCCACTGTGACAACTTTCACATAGTGTAATTAAATTGACGAAAGATTTTAAATAAAGAGACATTCCTGCCTTCGGCCCACCGTGCTTCCTCTCCCGTGCTGCCACTCCCGTTTTAGTGAGTGTTTGTGTTATGCGTTTTGTGTGTTTTTTATAGTATGTGAGTGGGTGTGAGATTGTGTTACATTGGTGTAGATTAGTGATAAAACAGTAGATATCAAAGCATTTATTCTTAATTAATAATACAAAAAATAGAAAATAAGGGGACAGCAAGCCATATAGTCAATCCATGCCCAGTAAGTCATTCAGAGATTGTTCATTCATAATTGTGAATGCCCTGGCTTGATCATCTTTCTGTATCAAAATCCTACCGTTATTAGACCAACAATACTTAAAATTATTTGATTTTGTAAACTCCTTGGCTTGATAGAAGAGCTTCCTAGAGGATCCTACCAAGTACTCTCCGACGTAGACTTGTGAAGGGGGGTTATCAGCGAAGCCCAAGTGTTTCGTATTCAGTTTGTCCTGGCCCAACCTCTGCTTATTAAACAGTTTCGTAGCTGCCAGCATACTACGCTTTAGACCTACTGACGTAAACTCTGCTATGATAGATCGCACGGTGCCAGGTTTGCCAGGATAGCGGTAAACGTCGCGGATGTCCGATGGCTGAACAAACACATTTAGAGTCTTGCCAAGATTTATAATTGCCGATTTAAGGCCTTCCAGATTCTCGTCTTTCTGTTGGGGTATATTTTTAATTTCAATGGCGGCTGGTCTTGATGAACGCTGGAGATCACAGTATGTGATAGCATCCTGCGAGGATGACTCATTGTAAGTTTTAAAAGACAGACTTTAATTCACAGTATGTGATAGCATCCTCCGAGGATGGCTCATTGTATGTTTTAAAAGAAACTTTAATTCATAGTATGTGATAGCATCCTGCGAGGATGGCTCATTCTAAGTTATAAAAGACAAACTTTAATTCATAGTATGTGATAGCATCCTGCGAGGATGGCTCAGTGTAAGTTTTGAAAGATAAACTTTAATTCATAGTATGTGATAGCATCCTGCGAGGATGACTCATTGTAAGTTTTAAAAGACAAACTTTAATTCACAGTATGTGATAGCATCCTGCGAGGATGGCTCATTGTAAGTTTTAAAAGACAAACTTTGTTCATAGCATGTATGTATAACATCCTGCGAGTATGGCCCTTGTAGGATTTTAAAAGATAAACTTTGTTCATAGCCATTGTAGGATTGAAAACGGCATATTTTGCTCATATCATGTGATTGCATCCCACGAGGATGGCTCATCGTAATTGGTAAATTTGTAAATGACAAATTTTGTTCATAGCAGTAACAAATATCCAGTTCCATGCGATGGAACGACAGGCTTTTGATTGCAAGTCGCTAAAGGTGGAATTCGGTCTACCGTAGTGTAACACGCAATCTGCTAAAACATCTATACAATCCATTATTATGGTGATCAGAATATTTTATAATTATTATAGGTTAGGTGACGAAAGGTATCATATTTATATACCTCCTCGACTGATGTTTGTACAAGAACACTACCCAGCGACTGAGATCGGTTAATATTTTTACGTAGTCAAATGCTGACGTTTTGCATAGGGACAATTCAACATTATAAATAATTCATAATGACTATGACTGTCACTCTTAGGATTACGAAATTATCTTCAAAATCGATATCCTCTAGTATAACTTGAGATGACATGACATGCATTATCTATAAAACCTACCGAGGTACTTGTAGTAAGAAAATAAGAAAATTGTTATAAAGCTCACCCCTGCTTCGTATGGCTGGAACGCTTGTAATTCTGTGGCTGGAACCTTCGCCTTTGTTTGTTGCCTGAGGACGACAAACCTGAAGAGCTGCTGTTGCTGCTGCTGCACCTAGATCTGCTTCGGTGCCGCTCTTTAGCAGGGCTTGAATGGCAGCCTGTTTTCGTTATCCGTGTGCTCTGTAACTTCAAGTCCATAATAAAACTACTGTAAGCACTACGAAAGAATATATACACTGGCTATTTAAAATTTAAACTGTAAGTGTCGAACGGCAATAGCCGTTTAAGCATAATGTAATTGGTTTACTTACCAAGTGTGGGTACCACTTACTTTTACAATTTACTCACATATTCACTTTCACTATAATATAATTAAATAATAATGTGAAGTAAAGCATATAGAAAATACACTTAATAACTTTGCAACTCACGCAGAGCCAGAGCTGCTGCGCACAAGTTGCTACGACGGGAACTCAAACGCCAATGATCCAATATGGCGCTGCACTTTTCCAAGTAAACTAAAAACGCTGCGCATCCGCCAGGTGGCGCCACTTTACAGGAAACGAGGTATAAAAGTACGAACACACTGGCAGGAAATTGACGGAAACGGAAATGCTATTCTCAATATAAGGTTCCAGTAACGGTACAGTTATTTAATTAACCTGTTTCATAATATTGTCATCATTCCAGAGAATCAAAGCTTACTCGAATACTCCAAGAATCACTCGGCGGCCGAACGAAGACTTCAATCATAGCAACCATCTCCCCAGGACATAAGGACCTGGAAGAAACTATGAGCACGCTGGAGTACGCCAACCGAGCTAAGAATATACAGAACAAGCCGGAGATTAACCAGAAGATGACCAAGCGGGCCATGTTGAAGGAATATGCCGAGGAAATTGATCGGTTAAAGAGAGATTTGGTAGCGTGCAGGGATAAAAATGGTTAGTTTGAGGACATAATTGGAGAGAAATCTTATTACTAGACTGTGTGATGTCTCAGGATGACGTGCGCAGTGCAGTGTCGAGCGAAACTCAATATTTTAGAGATTTGAGTGACACTGCAACTGTTATTTGTGGCCGTATCGCTTAACATCAGGCGAACGTCTAGCTTGTCACGTCATTAACACAATAAAACATATTCTCTATCAAAGAATTTAAACCACATCATATCATAGCATCAGCTGGAAGACGTCCACTACTGAACAAGCAGACCCCAGAAAGCGCCACCTTTTGGACCCTATCAAAGCGGATTTCCATAATTACCACATTTTGCAGGCGGCTTGGTGATAGCAAAATATTGTACCGGGGAGAATGCTGCTGCCCATTCCCTGGAGTTGGGTCTTACGGCACCTATGGACAGGTGGTCTGGTACCACACAGCGCTGTACATTTTTATAATGTTAGATCATTGTTCTCTTCAGGTGTGTACCTAGCCAATGAAACATACGCCGAAATGATCCTCAAAGATGAGCAGCACAAGAAAGAGATACAGGAACTGCTTCTCAAGAAGCGAGCCATGGAAGAGGAGATGGCTAAGGCGGATCAAATATTCTCCAATATCAGCAATACCTCGGAACAGAAGATGTCAGAGCTCAATGTTACGAAGAACAAGCTCAATAGTACTAAGACACAGCTGGTTGATACTCATCAAGTAAGTATGAAAAACTACTATAGGGTATTTGACTGACATTTATTATTGCATAAATAAATTTAGTTCCTCAAAAAATAAACAGTCATTTTTTGAGGAATATTATTAAATTGTGCAATAAAAAAATAGCAGGATGCTAGCCTACTACATTTTATTTAAACCCTTACATAATTATAAATAATAAATATGTGTGGACATTTCACACAGCACCATCTAGCCCCAAACTAAGCATAGCTTGTATGGAAACCAGATAACTGATACAATACTTAATACCTTTTGTTTGTAAATACATACATAGAATACAATATTTATCACCCAGACACAGAATAAACATCGATGTTCATCACATAAATGTTTGTCCCAAGTGGGAATCGAACCCACAACCTGCAGATCAGAAGGCAGGGTTACTACCAACTGAGCTATCAGACCAGGCAATTATAAGTAGTGTTACGAAGTAGTTATCTTAATATTCTTGTATATACCAATAAAGTAACTTCAACTCAAATATTGTACTGAAAGCCAAGACATTGATTCACCCATTTGCCAATACTATATTGTTGTGCCCCAGATTCTGGAGAGCACGAAGCAGCGCATGCTGGAGGAAGCTCACGTGGCGGAGAGGCAAGCCGCCACCGAGGCTGTCCTGGCGCAGCAGGCGCGCGAGCTGGTGGCCACGGCTGATGTGATCAACACACATGTGCGCAGCTTGCACGACACCGTCGACAAACGCAGGTCGGTGTTACAAGCTTACAAATCACTTCGAAAATATATCCCTTTGGGTCCCGTCACAGAGCATTGACAAAAATGTCGCATACGACGACAAATGAAGCGTATTTTTTTCGTGCTCTGTGGGTCCCATTGTTAATTGATTTACTATGTCACGATTAATGTTTTATTAATTAATATGTCATAACTTATAATAAATAAATAATATGTATGGACATTTCACACAGCGCCATCTAGCCCCAACTAAGCAAAGCTTGTATTATGGGAACCAGATAATTGATAGAATACTTATATAATGAGCCGTTTTATTAAAAAAAGAAATGGTGTTTTATGTATGACCCAATAGACGGCGCCAGTTGTGGTTTTACCAAAATCTGTCACTGTCACTGTTTCAAGCATAGACCACAGGTTATAGGAAATGTGTCACTATACTGACTGCCAACTCTAAATTGTTGAGTTTGTTTTGCTTTCGTTGCGCGATAGCTCGGCTTTATTTTGAAACATAATATTAACGTTTATCGGTGTCGCAGTTCTGCTGCAATTTACTTAAGAAGAATGCACCACAGACTACTTAGGAGATACTACGGACAATGTACTCGTGGTCCACTCAACTGAATTTCTAAGCATTTTCTTATGTTTCAACTACTCTGTGGTTTGAAAGGTTTAAACTATTACTTACTGCGCCATCTAGTAAAAGAAGCGGAACTAGTTTAAAAAAAAAAAACTCCTCATTCACTGTCGAAACTCATATAATCGTTTATCATAATTTTGTTACAAATAAAAATGTTACTTAATAATAATTCATAATAATAATAATTCATAATTCATTTATTTACTTACGAAAGTAGGTGATATAGGTGTTACAAAATTGCTAGTTCGCTACATCCAGCCAATGACGCATGCAAGTAGGTTAAAATAGTCAAAATTTACAAAAACAGCTTCAAAGGAATGTCGGGTAATGCCTAGTATTTATGGTCTCGTAAACGCACAACTTTAAATACAAACAGAAAATAAACCTATGCCTGCTTAATTATATACATTTTAAAATCGATCCTAGAGAAACGGTCCATAAAAGTAGGATGTCTCAAGCATTTTCAACATTAATAAAGTCAATATACCGACATAGCTCATTATATTATACAATTTAGTCAATTTAAGTTTCGTATATAATTACAACAAATAATAATTTAGGATTCTTATTAACAGATAATCTATAAAAATAAAATAATAAATAGATCTTACAAAATTCAAAAAATTGTTATGTCAGAAAATATAGGTAATTAATTATTATAATTATATTGTCATTCTATCACACCATCTACAATCTACTTATAAACATCATTTCACATAATGTCATTTAACATACTTTTACTATATCTAATTTTCTCTCTATAAATCAAAAGTAATAATCATCGAAGTTTATAAGAATCAAAGTCATAAGGCGTATAATACATAACAGTAAAAATTAATAATGTTTTTCATGATAGCTTACTTAAATCATAAAACAAAAATCAATAAAACAAATGAAAGTGAAACACTTTACAATATGTAATGTTTTTATATAAGCACAAGTGACTTCTGGCACTTCGCCGGCCGCTACAGCGGCACGCTCGCTCGGCTCGTGCATCGTGTGGTCACTGTTCACCTAACGCTCGTTGTCGCACCTATTTATGACTTTGCCCTAGACTAGCTTAGTATCTTTAGGGCATACATGCAAGATGATGATGATGATGATGATGACGACAATGATGATGATGATTATGAGGATGATATGATGATGATGATGATTATGAGGATGATTAAACTCCCAGAAAATGATTGTTTTGTTACCTAAATACGAAAAAAAACTTTCTAAACAATAAAATTATGAAGGATGAATATTATGAAATTTATAAAAACAGAACGTTATAATAAAAAAAATATAATAAAAAATATTCTAAACATTAACATTATCACATTAGATTTTATGAATTTAAACATTATTTTAATAACATATCTAAGAAAAGATCAATATAAAAAGTAACTGTTATAAAGAAAAATATATATAAATAACGACCATTATAGATTTGATCATTATTGAAAATGAGGTATGTGAAATGAAATTATGAATAATGAAATTATTAGTTCTGACGGTATACCTACTTATATACATTTTATTTGTAAATACATACATAGAATACAATATAACACCCAGACACAGAACAAACATCGATGTTTATCACACAAATGTTTGTTCTGAGTGGGAATTGAACCCACAACCTACTGATCAGGAGGCAACTGAGCTATCAGGCCAGCCATAATTAGTAGCAGTGGTAGTAGAAGCGCTCATAGCGAAGCTCGACTATATTCCTAAAATGCGTATTACAGGAGTGTGGAGTCTACTAACCTGCAAGTGACCCGAACATTCCGCGAAGTATCGTCTCAACAACGCACGCACATTACCTCCAGCGCTAACCACTTCACAAGGATACTTGTCGATGGACTCAACGGCTTGCATACTGCTTTAGGTGAGATTACACATTACTACCCCCCGGTTTCTCGTACGTTTGTTAAAGTTAAACTCATGTTAACTTTAAAATACTGAACGCTCATTGGTTGAAGACAGCCGATGATCGACAGGCAAGCAATAAGGGTTCCGCATTTTAAAGTTAACATGAGTTTAACTTTAACGAACACTAGCTGACCCGCCCCGGCTTCGCAAGAGTTAATTAGTTTTATGCCTTATCTGAGTCTAAAGGACTCTTCCTATGAAACGGCGAATGCACCTTCATCCATTCATCCTTTTCCCTTATCTTTTCCTCCTCCCATATCCTTTCCACACACAGGATAGGAGTAGCTTAAGACTGACGGTTGAATGTCTGTAATTTCTGAAGCACAAAACCGATGACCTTGAAATATTTACGGGACAAATTTAAAGTACTCTCTTTCAAACAAAAAAAAAGAATAAATGAAATCGGACCACGCAATGATGAAAAATAAGTACACATTTTAACTTTCATTCCCTCTCCCGCGGGAACCGTGCTGAATTTCGGGATAAAAAGTATCCTGTAGCCTACCTTGAAGTATGAAGTCAAATCATGCCAAGTTTCATTTGAATCCATTCAGTAGCTTCGGCGTGATGCTCAGCCAAAATACAGGCAGACAAAAATGAAAAAAAAAATCTGGCTTCAGCATCGATAAAAAAAATTTTGCAAAACATCTCCAATGTACAGAATTGGACCTGTTACAGTTTTATTATAACTATAGATACGAGACACCGGGGGCTGTGTATATAAAATCCTCAACCACTGACTAGTTGGTATGACTTTTCTTGTAAAGATGTACTCAGGTAGGCTTTGCCAGCTATTCTGCATAGAGTTTCCGCAATCTTTGCACTAAAAAAAACTACTTATTATTCTTATACTGAGTGGGGGCGATAAAGGCTTGCACTGACGCCTCGCTTGGGGTGTTTTTTGCATTTCCCCCTATCAGCTCAGTTACCCTAGCCAACCTAACTCCTTGAAATATTGGAGCACATCCTTGGGTCGCTGACATAACTGTTCCAGTGATGGTGATGATGGTGGTCATGATGATGGTAAAGCAATCGATACAGATGAGCCCAAGCATGCTGACAATGATGATGAGCGATTCTGGGGATTAACGAGTTTTGACATAACTACTTATTATTAATTAATAGTGAATCTGTATTTGCAATTTGCATAGCTTCAACTGAAAAACTATTTTTTATGTTGCCAACCCCCCCATGGCTCCGCCATTATGAAAGAAATAAAAAAATTTGAGCGACAAAATTATCCATAAGTAATTATCGAATCTGCTCACAAAATATCACGAGACGAGAACAGCCGGATATCCGCCGGACATCCGAAATATTTTTTCCAAGCTTCGCCCTCGCTCGGTCAATAAAAGTGCGCGAAAACTTGCAAAGTCAAAATGAGCAGTCGGTAGATATGCCAGCTTCCAAATGAATAAACAGTATTTCCATTCTTTGTCTCATTTTTCAAATAAAATCTTTTGGACCCCTTTAATTACATTTTACTTTTCGTAATCATTTACTTTTGCAGAAAATTTCTCCTCGACAAACACTTTATCCATACAAGAAAACAAAAGTAAACTAGAAGAGGTTGTGAACAAAATGGTGGAAACAATGGAGCAGGTAAATATAGCACATAAATTAATTTAAAAAATTCAACACAAAATACAAAATGTATTGGAATCCAAAAATATCGGTTTTACTATTCTTTCTTTGAGTCATAGTTAAAATAAATAAATAAATAAATATGTGTGGACATTTCACACAGCGCCATCTAGCCCCAAACTAAGCATAGCTTGTACTATGGAAACCAGATAACTGATACAATACTTATATACTTTTGTTTTGCAAATACATACATAGAAAATAGTTGAAATAGTTGGTTTGGTAGTAGTTGATAGTTGAAATATAATATCACCATTGCCAGTTACAACTGAACTAACTGATATGGAATTTTCTTCTATTTTTCCCTAACCTGCTGGGTTAGCACGGACGGTAGACAAAATCGTCGCGACCACCAAAGTCTATCAGAGCGCCTGGTCGATGTGACGCGTGACCAAAATGCTGGCACTTATTTGGCCCAACGAATCAGCATTGCAATTCAACGAGGCAATGCTGCCAGCATGTTGGGTACGCTACCTACCGGTAGTGGGCTGGAACACTTGGACTGTCTATAGGCCATCGCGGCTATTATACAGTCCATAAGTGTTCTTTGTAGTAGGTAGTGTAGCTAGTTTAGTTTAGTTTTTATTATTGTAGTAGTTAGCTTGAGTAATAAAAAGACATAAAAAAGAAGATGTTCAATATTTGCGACCAGTTAACTGTAGTATGTATTTACTAAATGTTGAACCTACAACTGGCCTAAAGGCCCTCCTAATTCTTTACAATAAAATAGCAGTTATTTCATTTACTGAGACAAACTCTGGACTCTTTCAAACTTTGGAGTTAAATTGTAATAATAAAAAACTGAAACACTGAAATATTGCGATATATCGGAAGGAGCATTCCCAATCTACATACACATACAAATAAACAGGTTTTCAAAATATGTTTTGATTTTCTCATGATACGTGTTAGTATGCTTTGTAACGTCCCATTCACTCGCGGAATAAAATGTAAAACCTGCAAAAATAGTATTTTGCACTTTGATAACGCCAGACGATAACTCCAAAATGTATAGAAATTACATTATCTGTGGTCGCAACCGAAAATTACCAAATGAAGCCCATTCATCGATTACGATTGGTTTTAAAATTCCATGATCACTCGCATATTGTTTACTAACGGGATATTTATCATGTAATTTATTTGTTGTCCCGTTAATAAACAATATGTGAGTAATGATTACGATCGAGTTACACAATACGGGGGCTGCTTGAATGATTTACTCACTGTATATCCCTTCCTTACAGCTCACAAGCGCCCTTGCGCGCGTGACGTCATTCAAGCGTACACACGCCGCGTTCTCCGAGCGTGCCGCCGCCAGTGATGGTAAGCGCACGGAGGCTGCGCGGGCGCACCGAGAGTTGATGCGGGCGCACAGCGCGAGGCGAACTGGGATGATCAACGCTGCTATTGCTGTGAGTAGTATTTCTAAATGTTTTTTGAGATACAGATAACTTTGTTTTCGGGTAATTCCTTTTTGGGCCGGTGAATGCAAGAGGCGACTATTTATTTATTTAATTTGGGGATTTAGGCCAGCCCTACACTAGGTGGACCCACGATCGGGTGAAAACTGCGGGGAGCCGCTGGATGCAGGAGGCGAGCAGCCGCTCAAGGTGGTGTTCTATGGGAGAGGCCTATGTTCAGCAGTGGACTTTTTTTTATGTTATCGAATGACGTGACGAGCTAATCGTTCGCCTGGTGTTAAGCGTCACGGCCACCCATAACAGATTGCAGTGTCACTCGAAACTCTAAATTAAAGTTTCGCGTGACACTGCGCACTGCGCACGTCATCCTAAGACATCACACAGTCTAAAAAAGTTTTCTAGACTGTGAGATCAGTTCGTAAAGTCTCATTTGCCCAGTAATTTCACTAGCTTTTTTTTCGTCTCCAGGTTGGTTATGATGATGATTTTTTATCGCGAAAGCTACAGCAGGAGGTGTTCAGAGAATATTAGAATCTTCAGAACGCGAGTATTAAGTAGCGGTTTGTCCACATAGATTTCGATAGACCGCTGGGTTATTTTGAAATGTAATATAGAACTTGTTCTGAATCGTGATTCTCGTAGTTCCTGCGTCCTCGGATACAGGGAATCCTTGTGATGCTCTGGAATCTATGTTTGCGAACGTTGGGCGTTATTTATTCATCATCATCATCATCACCCTGAAGATGTCCACTGCTGAACACGGACCTCCCCCATAGAACACCACCTCGAGCGGCTGCTCGCCTCCTGCATCCATCGGCTCCCCGCAATTTTCACCCGATCGTGGGTCCACCTAGTGTGGGGCCGGCCTACGCTGCTTCTTCCGGTTCGCGATCTCCTTTCGAGAACCTTTCCTCTCCATCGGTTGTCGTTATTTACGCTTATTATACAATTATCCAGGAGTTACAAGAAGAGCAAGCCCAGATCCAGGCCCACCTGAGCCAGCAGCTGTCCGAGATGGAGACAGAGAGACGAGACACGGAGCTGCGGCTGCAGCGGTGGGCGCAGCAGGAGACGGAACACTTCCAGCGGCGGCTCCAGGAACATCTGCGGGCCGAGAGGGAAGCCATGGAGACCAGGTACCGCCCGGCTGGAGCCTTCCACCCAGCTCTCCCCGGGGGTGGCGTAAGAGCCGGCTAAGGGAATATCCAGGGAATGGGCAGCAGTATTCTCTGAGGTACATTACAATCTTCTGCGACCTTCAATCGGCTTGCCGAGCGTGGTGATTATGGCAAATAGCCCTATGATAACCGTCCAAAGTGACGTTTTGTGGGGGAGGCCCATGTTTAGCAGTGGAAGTCGTCCGGCTGCTGATGTATGTGTGTAAAGTAATCTAAAAACTCACCCCTTAAATAAAAAACCACACTGCTATATATAACTTTGCCTAGGTGGTAGGACTTTTCTGCAAAGTTCGTCTAGGTAGGTACCACCGCTTTGCCAGTTATTCTGCTGCCAAGCAGTAGTGTGCAAACACTACTGTGTTCCGGTTTGAAGGGCATTGTAGCTAGTGAAATTACTGAGTAAATGAGACTTATGACCTGATTTCACAGTCTAGTAATCTGATTACTAGACTGTGTGAAGTCTCAGGATGACGTGCGCAGTGCAGTGTCACGCGAAACTTCATTATTTTAAAGCTCCGAGTGATACTGCAACTGTCATGGGCGGCCGTGTCGCTTAACATCAGGTGAACGACTAGCTCGCCACGTCATTCAATCACATTAAAAAAAAACTTTTTTTTTAAATGTCTCATCTTCCAGGTTATCAAAGAAAGCCCAAGATATAGAGACAGAGCTGAGCGAGCTGTCGTCCCGTGTGTCTTGCCAGCTTGGCTGCTACCGCTCGCTGCTGGAAGTTGAAGCCGAGGAGTTGGAGACGGAGGAACACCAGCTCAAGGATGCCGAGGCTGCTGGAGAAGAGAGCAGTGACGCTCACGCCAGATACGGGAAGGAGTTTGACGAGGGTGAGTAAAAATAATATTTTTACAGATTTATTTGTAAAGGAAAAATTTGCACCACGAACGGGATAGATTACGCTATGCAGGCGATACTGCTTTAATAATCATAAATAAAGTTTTTTTTATGTACTGGATAGACATTAATTTTTTTTTAACTTAGTGCCCTCAGTGGTACCCTCCAGGAGGGTTCACCTTTCCGCATTCGCGGGCCCGAGGACCCACATGGAGGGTCCATATTAAAAATATGGTTTTCATCGTAAATACTGGAAATCCCTTGACTTACACAACAATTAGTATCCTGATTTCAACATATTTTAATACAATATTATAAATTTATATTAAAGACCTTTTTTTATACTTACAATACTTATTTTAATTTTATACTTATTTAAATTTTTGTGTTTTTGTTGTTGTTGTTACAAGTTCAATTTTTTAGCTTTAATTTTTACAAAATATGTACAGTTGTATTTTGTTGTTGTTGTTGTTGTAGTACAAATTATGTATTGCTATAAATTGACTTTCATAAGTGTACATTGTGCCTATATGACAATAAATTGAATTTTTTTTTTTTTTTTTTTTTATATTGAAAGTTTACAAAACTGGGAATAAGCTACATATGGTACTTAAAAAAAAACTAGCCTTAACTACTAAAATCATGCGGTGAACATATTCCCTTCTAGATGTAAACCTAACTTGCGTTTATAGCTAACAAAATGACGCTATCTCTAGCTACTAGAGTGCTAAACACGACTAATAAAATTAATTTCTAACATACAAACAATATATATATATAACTTAAGTAATGACAAGTATAAAGTATAAATTGTGACAAATGCAATTAAATTAATAACCGAGATGGAGAACTTGTGGTAATACCAATTATTACAAGTTACATGATAGTATCTCAGTAATACGTCGTCTAACTGATGTTAGCGAACTATCATCAAAAATATCAAAATCATACTTTACTCTATCATAAGAGTCACACATTCGGTAAAGTGAAGAGTGCTTTAACATATTAGTTTTGCAAATGGGAAGAGCAAATACGTGCTTATTAGACAAGAGGCGATTACCTGGACGAGGTACTCGGAATTATATTTTATGCAACATATCAGGACAATCAACTAAACCAATAATTATTTTATATAACATGACAATGTCAAAAGCAGTCCGACGAATTTCCAAAGGCATAATTTTATAGTGTCTCAATCGAGACTTATAAGACCGCAATGATTTGCACATATTATCCATATAAGTTATATGGTACAAAAATTTCTTCTGGACCCTCTCCAATCTATCTGAATGTACCCGGTAAACGGGATTCCAAACAACACTACCATACTCCAAAATACTGCGAACTAAGCTAAAAAAGAGCTGAATGGATAAGTTTGAGTTACGGAATACTTTAGACTGTCTGGTAACAAATCCCCCAATTCTCAAAGATTTCTTAACAATACAATCCACATGATCACGGAAATGTAGCTTATTATCGATAACCACTCCTAAATCACGGATCGATGAAACTTCCAACAATGGTACGCTATCAATAACATAACTACCTGCAAATGGAGCGCGCTTACGGGAAAACTTAATGAAGAAACATTTTGATGCATTTAGTTTCATATGATTATGACTGCACCATTGACTCACAGCGTTAATATCAGCTTGAAGTTCCTCCACATCATTATCACCACAAATGGTTCTATACAATTTCAAGTCATCAGCGAATAGCTTTACTTTCGACTTTACTAAACTAGGTAAGTCGTTAATGTAGGTGAGGAATAATAGAGGACCAAGGTGAGATCCTTGGGGAACACCAGAAGGAACCGCTGCCGCCATAGATCTGAAACCTTTAGCAACTACTAGTTGGGACCGATTCAGTAAATAAGACCTCAGCCACCTTAGAAGAGATCCATGAATACCAAGACCTTGAAGCCGGTTACGAATGTCCCGTGTGGTCCCGGTTACGAATAGGACCACCCCATCTCTTCCCGTGGGTGCCGTAGAAGGCGGCTAAGGGAATATCCAGGGAATGGGTCGCAGCGTTCCCCTCGGTCTTGGTGGCAATCAATCTTCACCTACTGCGATCACCAAGCCGCCTGCCAAGCGTGGTGATTATGGCAAACCCCCCCCCCCCCCCCCCCTAATGACAAGCACAAATAAAAACGGCCCCCAGTCCCCGGCAGCTCTGCTATCCCGTGGCTACGGTAGCGGCCACGGTAACGGCAGGGCAAGGGGTGCAAAGAATCCCCGGCAGACGCCCGGCTACCAACCCCAACGACGACCCCTGGCCCTGGCAACACATAACGTGCGCACACTGAAGGCTGACGAAAGGATGGTCGAGCTAGAGGCGGAGATGGGTAAGTTGCGCTGGGATGTAATGGGATTGTCAGAAGTCCGAAGACAGGGACAGGACACGATAATCCTAAATTCCGGTAACTTATTCTTCTACCGGGAGGGAGACCAACTCTCCCAAGGGGGTGTCGGGTTTCTCGTCCGCAAGTCTCTCGTCAACAACGTGGTCAAAGTCGACAGTGTGTCGGCCAGGGTAGCGTACCTGGTACTCCGAATAACCAAACGGTATTCGTTGAAGGTTATACAGGTATACGCGCCGACATCGGCACACTCAGACGATGAAGTAGAAGCTATGTATGAGGACATATCCGAAGCCATGCATACTGCCGAAACATACTTCACCGTTGTGATGGGAGACTTCAATGCGAAGTTGGGCACAAGGAATAGCGATGAGCTGAGAGTGGGGCCATTTGGATACGGGCAGCGGAACCCTCGAGGACAGAGGCTGGCTGACTTCATGGAGAAGGAGGGACTCTTTATGATGAACTCCTTCTACGAGAAGCGGCCATCCAGGAAGTGGACGTGGATAAGTCCCGACGGTTCCACTAAAAATGAGATAGACTTCATCATGACGACCAAGAAGCACATATTCGATGATGTCTCTGTGATCAGCAAGGTGAAAACCGGTAGCGATCACCGTATTGTTAGAGGCACATTGAATATCAATGTTAAGCTCGAAAGGTCACGTCTGGTGAAGTCTACGCTCCGTCCAAATCCTGTCCAAATCCAAAACCCCGAAGGCTTTCAGCTGGAACTCCAAAATCGCTTCCAGTGCCTAGCCGACTGTAACACAGTGGACGAGCTAAACGACGGGTTGGTGGAAACTGTCCAAGCTGTTGGATCGAAATTCTTTAAGACCCAACGCCGAAAGAAGACTCAAAAGCTCTCAGAAAAAACTCTTGAGCTAATGGCCGACCGGAGCGAAATGAAGCTGCAGTCTTCAGTTGATATGTCAGCCTACGGTGAACTCAATAGACGAATCTGGAGTTCCTTGCGACACGACTTGCGTGCTCTTAGTACTTCACGTATTGAGGCCGCAATTGAGCGGAACCAAGGCTCTAAAGTGTTCGCAAAGGATTCGTCTATTGGGCAACACCAAATGACAAAACTGAAGACCGAAAATGGTAGCGTCATTTCATCCAAGCCTGAGATTCTGAGAGAGATCGAGAACTTCTATGGACAGTTATACACCTCGACACGTAAGCCCGCTACTAACACAGCTCAGGACATCAGAGCCAAGTTAGTCCGACACTATACCGAAGATATCCCGGACGTCAGCCTGTACGAGATTAGAATGGCCCTCAAACAGCTTAAAAACAACAAGGCACCAGGTGAAGATGGAATTACGACCGAACTTCTGAGAGCGGGTGGTAGACCGGTACTTTTAGTCCTCCAGAAGTTATTTAATTCTGTCATCCTTGAAGGTATAACGCCAGAGGCATGGCACAAGAGCGTGGTGGTGCTCTTCTTCAAAAAAGGCGATAACACCTTATTGAAGAACTATAGGCCCATCTCGCTCTTGAGTCATGTGTATAAGCTGTTTTCGAGAGTCATTACGAATCGTCTCGCACGCAGGTTTGATGAATTCCAGCCTCCCGAACAAGCCGGTTTCCGAAAAGGCTTTAGCACCATAGACCACATCCATACGCTGCGCCAGATTATACAGAAGACCGAAGAGTATAATCGGCCGTTATGCCTAGCGTTTGTGGACTATGAGAAAGCCTTCGATTCAATCGAGACTTGGGCGGTGCTGCAGTCCTTGCAGCGATGCCAAATTGACTATAGGTATATCGAAGTTTTGAAGTGTTTGTACAGTAAGGCCACTATGTCAGTCCGACTACAGGACCAGAGTACGGAACAAATTCCATTGCAAAGAGGCGTGAGACAGGGAGACGTTATTTCTCCGAAACTGTTCAGAAACGCATTGGAGGATGTTTTCAAGCTCTTGGAGTGGAAAAGATCTGGCATCAACATAAATGGCGAGTACATCACTAACCTTCGTTTTGCCGATGATATAGTCATAATGGCGGAATCGCTCGAGGACCTTAGCACCATGCTCAACGACCTCAGTAGAGTCTCCCAGCAGGTTGGTCTTAAGATGAATATGGACAAGACAAAGATCATGTCTAATGCTCATGTTCCACCTATACCGGTAATTGTTGGGAACGATACTCTCGAAGTTGTCGACAAGTATGTCTACCTAGGACAGATTGTCCAATTAGGTAGGTCCAACTTCGACAAAGAGGTGGCGCGAAGAATCCAACTCGGCTGGGCAGCGTTCGGGAAGCTTCGTCCTATCTTTTCGTCCAAAATACCGCAGAGCCTGAAAACGAAAGTTTTCAATCAGTGTGTGTTGCCAGTGATGACTTATGGAACTGAGACATGGTCTCTTACTGTTGGCCTCATTAGTAAGCTCAAAGTCGCGCAGCGAGCTATGGAGCGAGCTATGCTCGGTGTTTCCCTGCGAGATAAGCTCCGGAACGAGGAGATCCGCAGGAGAACTAAAGTGACCGATATAGCTCTTAGAGTTAGTAAGTTGAAGTGGCAATGGGCAGGCCACATCGCTCGTAGAACTGACAACCGATGGGGAAGAAAGGTTCTCGAGTGGCGACCACGAACCGGAAGACGCAGCGTAGGCCGGCCCCCCACTCGGTGGACCGACGACCTGGTGAAAGCCGCGGGGAGCCGATGGATGCAGGAGGCGAGCAGCCGCTCAAGGTGGCGTGCTCTGGGGGAGGCCTATGTTCAGCAGTGGACGTCTTCAGGCTGTTGATGATGATGATGATGAAGCTTAGATAGTAGCATATCATGATTGACCAAATCAAAAGCTTTACTGAAGTCGGTGTAAATGGCGTGTGCTTCACCACCTTTATCAAGGACTTCCAGAATATCAGTTACATAACCTAAAAGATTAGTGGTAGTAGATCTCTTTGGTAAGAAACCGTGTTGATTAACATCAAGAAGCTGTGAGACATGCCAATGAACTTTTTTAACAACTAATGATTCGAGCAGCTTACCCAGCCCTGACAAAATAGACACAGGCCTATAATTTTCTACACAAGCGAGATCGCCTTTTTTGTGAATGGGCGTGATGAATGCCACCTTCCACCGAGTAGGAAAGATGCCAGTATTCAGTGATAATTGAAAAATTTTAGTCAAAGGAGTTGTTAGTGAAGCCGCACATTTAGACAGTACGATAGAAGGAAGTGTGTCTGGACCAGCCCCTTTAATTGGCAGTCCACTAAGTGCTTTGCGGACGTCACTCTCACAGATAGTTACCTGACTCAATGGTGAGAAACTATCATGATCACGACATTCATGACTTCGAGATGTATTTAGTGTGGCAGGACAAATTAAATTATATACCGAATTGAACTGCTCCAAAAACAAATTACAAATTTCCTGTCCACCCACTGCTATTTTTGTACCTAAATACATAGACTCAGGTAAGGAACTACTATTTGATTTCAAATTATTAACATACCGCCATATGAATTTTGGATTTTTCTTTAATATTATCGAACTATTATCTTTGAATTTAGTGAAACAATCTAATAAAAGCTTGTCGGATCTTTTCCTTGCATCATTAAAAGCCAACTTATCCCGCAAATTCCTGTATTTTTTAAACTTATAATGTAACTTATCCTTTTCTTTAAGAGACTTTATTAAAGGTTTAGAAAACCAGACAGGATAGTGTGTATTTTTTGGAGGGCGCAACGGACTATTTTGCAAAAGAATAGGCACAAACACATTATAAAAAACTTCCACCATTTCATCAACGTGAACAACCCCACCAAATTCATTTTGCCAGTCAATGCCTGACAACTTCTCGTTAATTTCTTGGTAGTTGGATTTATAAAAATTGTAATAACTAGTATCATTTTTTTTGAGAGATTTGACTGTTTTAGTTTCTAAAGTTATATACAAAGCAGGATGATAGGGGTCAGGCTTGATCAAGGGCTTAAAATTATTACGCACAGATATGACACCATTACTACTTTTAGTGCCTAGTACTAGATCAAGCGCACGACCATTACTGTTGACTACCCCATTGTGTTGCGAAAGGTCATTAAAGGCTAAGTTATCAGTAAATAGAGCCTCCAGTGCTCCAGAACTATTATGGGGTATATAGATTTGAACGTTTACATCTAGAACCCAAGTAATGTTAGGAAGATTAAAGTCCCCTATTATGATTGTTTGAGAATTAGGAGAGGCTTCATTATTAATGACATTGGAAACATTATCCAAAAAAGATTCCAGAGAGTCCAGTTTGATAGGTGGTGGTAGATAAGCGATGCAAATATTAATATCATACGCCGATGGACCTGATTCCATTTTAACAGTAACCCAGAGATCTTCGTTAGATGTTTCCCATTGTATCCTGCGTAAAGCTTTATACTTTTTCAAAATTGCAATCAAAACGCCCCCTCCATCCCTTTTACCCGAATTAGAGAATTGACGATCCCGTCTGTATACATCGTAGCGACCATCTATAAGTTCCTTATCAAACACGGAATCATTCAACCAAGTCTCTGTGAATGATATCGTAATCATTTGCTAAAGCACTCATAAATAAATCATGTGTTTTAGTTCGTAAACCTCTCACATTTTGGTAGGATAACCTTAATTTAACCATCGCGCCTGTTTAGTCTCATAAAGATTGAACAAAATCCATATCCTTCACGAGAATAGACTTAGACTTAATATCTTTACGGGCAAAAAAACCCGGCCGTTTCTGACCCAAACAAATTGGTAACCTTTCGCAGCAGCAGCGGTCCTAGTGGCTGCATGGAGCTGTTTATTGGCCGGTGACAAGTGTTCCGCCACATAAATTGGGCGCTTCTCTCCAGTAATCCTGAGGTGGGAGGTGTTGAGCTTATCCTGCGGATTAGCCCTGTTAAACATCTTCACGGAGCCGAGAAAATTGTCCCTAATACGAGGAGTCGCCAGTCGGACAATAATAGAGCGAGGTCTGGGCGAATCGTTTTTGAGCTTAGCCACTCTATGAACTGTCATAATATCATTATCTCCCAGAACAAATGAAACAACTTGGCTAATCTGCTTAACTGTATCGAACAAGTTCTCCGTTTTATCTTCAGGAACACATTGTATTTCTAAATTACATTCACGTGCTTGCTGCTCTACCTGGGCAAAACGGATGCTCATATCCTTCATATGGATCTTCAAATTATAATTCTCCTCCTTAAGCGACAAAATCTCCTTGTTCTGTGCCTCACAATGCTTTTTAAGTTCGTTGAACTCGCTGGTCATAAACTCCACCCCCTCTGTCAGACTATCGATTTTACATATAGTAGCTCTACTTTCATTTGTTATTTTCGCCTGAATATCTTTAGAAATTTTAGTAGAGGCTTCTTGTAATTTCATATCGAAATAAGCCTTCAACTCAGCCACCACACTGGATGATTCTCCGATCGCGGGATCCAGCGGCTGCTGAGATCTGACAGGGGTATTGGAATTGTCGACTTTTTTCTCTTTGTTTTTGCATTTGGGACATTTCCAGACAGTTTTAGCTTGCTTAGACTCTTTGAGATAATTCTCACTAGTTATCCCAAGACATTGGTAATGATAGTCTAGACGGCAAAATTTGCAAGTTTTTAACTCGTTCGGCTTTATCAAGCATTCACAGGCATCGCATTTACTCATTTTTTACAGTGATTTCTCCTATCGGCTAGTATAAAACAAATATATAATATCAAGTTAATTCTTAAAGCCGAATAGGATGTCTTCGTAAACTCACTATAGGAACCACTATCTTCGTAAACGCAACTCGCCGACAAATATGACAGAAGGGAAGACCCAATGACATACGTCAAACTTGAGGTGCCTCTTTGTTTTGATCTCAGTGGTATCAGGTGTTGTGATAATTTTATAGACGGTATACCCAGAAATTCATGAGACTCACAGTGTCAAGTGATGGTTTCAGAGATGGATTTCACGCCTGAAATGCAGATGTGTCGGCGTAATTGTACGCTCTCCAGAACTCTCACTTCAACGCCAACACACAAGCGAAAATTCTACGCCGTTGAACCGGTTCCAACTTGATTTTTGCAATTAACTTTTAGAGCAATGAATAACACGTCTAAGTACTAGAATAGCGAAGGTAAAGAGGAAGATTGAATTGAATACACTGTAATACAATTAGAAAATAATTCGTAACTTTTGCCAAAGTATCATTTTTATAATAACACATATTTACGATTTATAATTGCTCGTAAAAGCGTATTTTATATTACGAACACATGCTATATTCCGCGAGCCCTCCTCGCGGGCTCACTAGCCCCCGCGCCGGCGCGGCCCCGCGGGGGCAGTGTGCCGGCGCCCCGCGGGGGCAGTGTGCCGGCGCCCCGCGGGGGCAGTGTGCCGGCGCCCCGCGGGGGCAGTGTGCCGGCGCCCCGCGGGGGCAGTGTGCCGGCGCCCCGCGGGGGCAGTGTGCCGGCGCCCCGCGGGGGCAGTGTGCCGGCGCCCCGCGGGGGCAGTGTGCCGGCGCCCCGCGGGGGCAGTGTGCCGGCGCCCCGCGGGGGCAGTGTGCCGGCGCCCCGCGGGGGCAGTGTGCCGGCGCCCCGCGGGGGCAGTGTGCCGGCGCCCCGCGGGGGCAGTGTGCCGGCGCCCCGCGGGGGCAGTGTGCCGGCGCCCCGCGGGGGCAGTGTGCCGGCGCCCCGCGGGGGCAGTGTGCCGGCGCCCCGCGGGGGCAGTGTGCCGGCGCCCCGCGGGGGCAGTGTGCCGGCGCGGGGTGTGCGCTGTATGAACGGGGGGAGGACGCGAATGCGTTAACAGTTAATGTGTTTTTTTTTCGTTGAACTTACTACTACAGTAATAAATCTATTCACTTCAATTTCAATTGTTTATTTTCATTCTACAGTGTTGTTTACAGATGTTATCAACAGCCTTTAGACGTCCACTGCTGAACATAGGCCTCCCCCATAAAAAGCCACTTTGGACGCTTATCATAGGGCTATGCTAGGGATTCAGTTCAGCAGCTTAAACGGCGCAAATATAGTAATCTCGGTATGGGTCCGTGGGGACCGGGGGGAGCTCATCGCGAGCACCAAAGTTTATCAGAGCTGGTTGATGCGACGCGTGACCAAAATGCTGGCACTTATTTGGCTCAACGAATCAGCATTGCACTTCAACGTGGCAATGCTGCCGGCATGTTGGGTACGCTACTTGCCGGTAGTGGGCTGGAGCATTGGACTGTCTACAGGCCATCGCGGCTGGTATATAGTACAAATGTTCTTTGAAGTAGATAGTGTAGCTAGTACTTTTTAGTACATAATATAGATTTTATTATTGTAGTAGTTAGTTTAAAGAATAAAAGCATAAATTGACTTTAAAAAAGTATATACATATTAAGTTTTTTTACTAGGTGGTAGGACTTTTCTGCAAAGTTCGTCTAGGTAGGTACCACCGCTTTGCCAGTAATTCTGCCGCCAAGCAGTAGTGTGCAAGCACTACTGTGTTTCAGTTTGAAGGGCATTGTAGCTAGTGAAATCACTGGGCAAATGAGACTATGACCTGATCACACAGGACTCAGGATGACGTGCGCAGTGCAGTGACACGCGAAACTATATTAATTTAGAGTTCCGAGTGATACTGCAATCTGTTATGAGCAGCCGTTACGCTTAACATCAGGTGAACGACTAGCTCGTCACGTCATTCATTTACATAAAAAAATAGTAAAAACATGTTATTCCCCAGGCGCTAGCGCGATAAGTACGGATATGGAGGTATATAGCCGTAACGTGGTGGAAGTTGTACAACACTTGAACAACGAACTACTGCGCACACTACTACTGGCCCAGGAACAGATTGAGGTATGTTACCCTTACCTAGTGTAGTATTATATTATCTGTGCTCTTACCGACTTTTAAAAGGAATGCTCCACTCGTCTGAATGGATTTACTTACTGTTTCATTTTTTACGTTATTTTCTCCTTGTACGTTGTTTTGTGCTAAAGTAATAAATAAATGAATAATTTTTTTAACTCACACAAGAAATCTGGAAAACAGATTTTTCTCTATTGTTATTAATTTGACGTTAGTTTTTTTTTTGATGCATTGAGATGTGTTTTTGTGTTTTTTTATTTAAAACTACCGGCTCGCCCCGGCTTCGCACGGGTATAATAGTTTTCGCAACGCACGCGATGTAAAGAATATTTTAGGTTTTTTTACACCTTGGGTTACATTATTGTAGTTTTAGTAAGGATCCCTATTTTTTTTTAAATATAATATAGCCTATGTCACTCGGGGATAGTGTAGCTTCCCAACAGTGAAAGAATTTTTCAAATCGGTTCTGTAGTTTCGGAGCCTATTCAATGCAAACAAACAAACAATCAAATCTTTCCTCTTTATAATATTGTCTTCGATAATTTAAAAAAATTGATTTCGAGAGAGAGATCCAATTTTCCACCAGCTCGAATACGTTTCCACTGCTGGGGCGGGCCTCTCACAGGGAGAGTGTAGGTCGTAATCATAATACACCACGCTGGACAAGTGCGGGTTGGTGGATAATACACATTTAATTTATTGTAATGGAGGTAAATTTCGTTTTCCCTTCGCAAATATAGAAACTTTCAATTAAATGAATAACAGTGGATCTTGTGATTTAGGAGTCGGGGTATATAGTTATTTGCAATTTATGTATCAGACACTATTGGACTTCATTCTATCATAGCTGATGATGATTGTGGTAGTAAATATTTTTTAAGCTATTATTGGGAATAAACGGTATAATTTACGTTAGACCACCAACTCGGCTGAACATAAGCAATGGTGTGGTCGAAGAGGGAGCACGTACATCTACAAGGTATCTGTTCACTCTATCCTTGAAGACATCCAGGTTAATTATAAGTTTCGGAAAACACAGAACATGGCAACGAGTTCCGTTCCATAGCAGTAATCCTTTGTAAAAACAACTCTCAGATATGTTCCAAATATTATAAGGAAACAACACCTTATATTCCACATTACATTTTACAATTGTTCCGCACCCGTATTATGTAACTTTGTATTTTCCAGTTTCGAGTGGCACTGTAACTGTTGCGTTGCCGTGAGGCTTATTATCAGACGGACGACCCGCTCGTCACGTCATGCATAGTTGAATGACGTGACAAGAGGTTTGTAGTACTGTTGCAAAGTATATAAAAATATTAACAATGTTTAGACTAATGTATAACAGTAAATAGTTTTTTAACAATTATTTAAAGCTAGTTTGATTTGTTTATAGTAAGAGTTTTAATAAAAGACTAGTGGATCCGCCCCGGCTTCGCACAGGGTAATTAGTTTTACGTCATTACCCTGTTCATGGGAAGAGGGACGCGAAAGGGAAAAAGTTTGGGGAAAGGGATGGAATGGATGGGACGGCACTAGGAAGAAGGCAGGTGAAGCTACCCTTATGTGTGGACCAAAATTTATGAAATCTAACGCATTTTGTATTGTTAACAACTCCAAAAAATGGAATAACTTACTCAACTGTTACAGTACAAAATTAAATTAAAATAATCAATAAAGTATCATCATCATACCCATTCATCCTTCCACTATCTTTTTCCCCGTCGCTTCCCTCTTCTAAGGGCGTAAAACTAATGAACCTGTGTGAAGCCAGGGCGGTCAGCTAGTTCTTAAATATATGTAGACAATAATCTGTGTTAATCACTTTTTTAAATAAATAAATTTTGAAGGTATGAAGAAATCTTTTATTTATATGTACCTAATAATCTTAACTCCTACAAAATCATTTTAGCGAATAAAATTTGTTGTTTTATCATCATCATCATCATCAACAACAACCTGAAGACGTCCACTGCTGAACATAGGCCTCCCCCACAGAGCGCCACTTTGAGCTCTAAGTTGTTGTTTAGAAAGTCTTTAATCTAAATATTATGATAAAGGACTTGCAGCGCGGCCCTACTCGTTCACTTAAATTGACGAGTCCATTTCCGTCGATGTTTTCTCCATATAGTATACCGGGAAACATTGCGCAATACTAACCCTACACGATCAATAACATTGATCAATCACAAATATTGGTCATTAAAATTGAACGTGTAAGGCCGGCCTTGGGTGGCAGAAAGATTATAGCTATTATAATTTATTTAATTATCATTTATTTTATAATAATTATACTTCAACATCGGGTAAAATAAAAAGTGCTTTAGTTTTCTTTAAAATTGTTTATTAGCAAACAGACGTAGAACTATTTTACACAAGAGTATAATGCATTGATCAGACTGATTTTGAATAAAAGTTATAAATGAAACTTGGAAGAGTAAAACCAGGTATATTTTTAACTGCATGTTGACTAAAGAAATAATGATCTATCTTCCTCTCTTCTAATATTATAATGCCCCAGTATGAGCATGAGGACATGTATAATTGTATATTACACCTACAGTAGGCATACCTAGCTACTATGAGCATTGCCCGTGGTCCAGCTGCTCAGTTCACCTGGTTAAACCACGGGCACTTTTGAGTTAGCCCATACCAGCCGCAGTTAATAGTACATTACTGCAGCGCCTGGCAACAGGGGCATTAATGGACGAACGTGTAAATGTGGGCACACACATACGTAAGTCCATCAATGGCTAGTTGTGACCATGGCTTGTATACTTTTCTCAAATAATGCGCGGAAATGAAAACTATCATCTATTCTCATCTATTTCCATCTATTCCCATCTATTATCATCAATTCTCACCAATTCTCATCATTTTTCATCTATTCTCATAAGTTCTCATCTATTTTCATCAATTTTCATCAATCCTCATCTATTATCCTCAATTCTCATCTATTCTATTTGCAAGGAACCTTGGAAGACTTTTTATCAATTTTAAATTACACGACAGATATGAGTTTTGTATGAAATTTATTTGGACGCTAAACCACGACAAATATGGATTTTCATACAACTTTTGCCGGCCGCTGCTCGCCAGTACAGCAATTTCGATTTATCTCGAAGAAGGTTGTCAAAATAACATTTCCAAGCACGTTTGAAAAAAAAAATAAAGAAACATTTTTATCACGATTGTACTTCCATATGGAAAATTCAGAACATGGAATTTTACGAATTTGTAAAATTAAGAATGTGTAAATTTAGTAATGTGGAAAATTCCGAATATGAAAAAAGCAGATTTTGGAAAAATAATAATGTGAATAATACTAGAATATGGAAAATTAATAATTCGGAAAGATACGCTGACATCGTATAAGTAGGTATTTTCTATAGCTGGCACAAGGTTTTGTGAAACTACAGTAGAGATAGAAAGAGGAATGTGTTTGAATACGATTCATCACATTAGTTTTCGTGACTTAGTCTCAACTGAAAAATTATTGTCGTTAATGTTGCGGATCATATTAGTATAAATACGTAATTCTATAAATCTATTTTGTGGTAAAAGTACGTTGTACTATATATCTATTCTGTGGTATAGGAAGGTATTTCTTTAGCTGGTTTTGCGATGTTCTACGGAGGATATGAGAAAGGTTCTATTCCTACACGGTTATTACAATATGCATAAAAAGATAGGTATTTTCTTAGCGGATTCTAGGCGGAATTTTACTTAGCAGAGTTGGAGGGATCATATTCCTACAAGGAAACGAACGTTTTGTTTTCTAGTTGCGAAATAGGTAATACTTGAACGATAGTTAAGGAATTACCGGGAATTAGTAACGACTGGGAATTTATTCCTTTTACTTAGATAGCTATTGGGAATTTGTTCTCTGTTTGGAATCATTCGCGAGTAACTTAAATAAAATCGTAATTGAGTTTCGCTCTAGGATCGAAATACGTAATGCTTGTGCAATAGTTAAATAACTACCGGGAATTTATTCATAGTTTAGGATTGTTCGTGTTTGTTTATAGATCAATTTAGTGGAATTCAGGTTTGGGTTCGTTTGATTGAATTTTCAAAAGAATTTTACCTTTTATTCTATAAAAACATTTAAATGTACTAGTGATAAGAAATTGTCCTTCGTGTCTTGGGTCAAGCACAGCAGTACCTGTTAGTGATCTCCTTACCAAACGGATAGGGGTAGCTAATTTAAAGATTCGAATGAGAATATCTTGTTGTTAGGAAATAGCATCAATAATCTATAATATTATTTGAGGGAAACATGTCCTTATCGTATTTCATAATGGTGAAATATAATGCCTAAATTATATAAACGGGTTTTAGCTTACTTTTCAATACAAGTTCTGGAAAATAGAGACAACCTGAATATCACTAACAGATCATTGAATTCAAATAAATATTTATAGTTAAAATTACTACTACTGTTTAGTCCACTGCTTGCTGTTGATATAGAATCTACGATAATATTGATAATCTTTAGACGAAAGCTAGGAGATTTAAAAGTTGAGCTATTTTTAGAGTCTGTCATATACCGAATGTAGTACGTATTAGATAGACTCACAATTAACTAAGGTGATGTCTATTTTGTTAGGATTTGGAAAAAAATAATGTCCTCTTGTCCCTTGCACCTTTTGGAGTCCAAACTAGATAAGTAGATAAGAATAGGTAGATGGGGTACCTGACGTACTGACTTGGGATAAATAGAACAAAATTTAGTAAAATCAAATTTCTCTTAGTGTGGGGGAATTTCACACACGGTACCTCCGTGTGGGAAATTTCAAGCACTAAATAGTGGAGGGTTAACCAGTCAGGTAGTCGAGACCCACAGCATTGGAGCGGTGGCGGGGCTCCTATGCCAGAGTTATGATAAACAAATAGAGTTTACTATGACTTTGCTATATAACAAACTCAAACTCAGTTAGCAATATACTTACTTACGTTTTACCTATGTTTCACTTTCTTGTCTTGTTAATTTCAACATACGTTCGTCATGAAGCATTAATTTACTTTCAGTTTTGTTTATGACTAGGAACTATAATGTTCAATCTTTGGCAGGAAAAAATTATTCATTCCTACAATTGAAACCTTTCGAAAGTATAGTAGGAAATATATTGATTGGTGCATAATATGATTTTATGTGGAAATTTCAGTTCGGATACTCAGAGTATAGGAATAGTGTTCATCAGGGGATTAAATTGCAATTATTTGTAGGACGATGAATATTTTAAATTTATTTAATATTATTGAATAGGTTAGATGTTAGTTAGGTATTGTCTCATTACTTTAAAAGGATTTGGATTACTACATTATCACAACGTACGGTTCTACCATTTATAGGAGACGATTCACAAGGCCATAAACATTAAAATAGGTAGTCCAAAATAGTCAATCAACTTTGATAGCTTTTAGTGACATAAGATTAGGTTTAGAATTTTCGGTAATTCGGTGAATTTATTAATTATTATTATTATTATTAATTAATTATTTAATTAGATTAAGATAGGGGTCTGTTACATACCCTAAAAACTAACCCCTTTACTAATGAACATTGTGTAGCGGGTGAATAGTTATTCAGTAATATGTTTCTTTCTATCAAATTCAAAATGGGCAAAGTTAAAGCGAGACAAAACACTGTGGGCTTTACTTATAAACACTGCTTAAAGTTAGTCATTGCTTAAAACCTTCTGTCAAGGCTGATTTGAAATGTCACACCCGAAAACGAGATGGAACATTTTAAACACTGATTCAATCAACGTTTATAAGTAAGGCCCTAAGTAGCTATTCCACTGTTATGCAGTGTTTATTATTAAAAGGGTTAATGTGTATGTATACATAATAGTTACTGTTTGGTTTTGGTTCTAAAACTAATAAATAATTATAACATAATATTTAATAATAATCCCCATTATAAATGCCTGGTTTCTAGATATTTTTCCTAATACAATAAACTTTTTAAATATTTTTTTTTAGAATAGATAAACCATAAAATAGAAAACAAAATGGTGGGAGAACACGTATAAATGCCGACATAAAATAAAAGTTACATCTATAATAAATTAATCTTAACTTAGTTATTACAAACAATATAATTAGTATTTACATTTACGCCTATCTTTCGCTATGCTGACCATCAAATATTAAAACCAAATTATAGGCAACCTACATAGTTTAAAATATCCCCCAGTCAACATACAATTGATAGACAATCCCGAAAGAGCATAAGCCATTCGAATACTGTGATATGCATTTTTATATAATTCGATAACTGCCAATTTTTTCGAAAACTAGTCGAAATTGCGATTGTTGACAATAATATAATAATTATTCTTTTGAACACATTGACTTTTATCATACTTGTTGAAATGATGTGCTTATAATTATTGAAAACTTGGCGCTAACGACACGAGATGAGAATCTCTGATACGTTATGGAATGAGAACGAGCTTCTTACCCCTGTATCCCGCGACCCCTTTAGACCCTTGCACAATTTAAAAGAATCATCGCTGACTACAAAAAAATAATGATGATGATTTTAACTCGATTCATACAGCGACGACTATCATGTAGTTTCGTTTTTATAAATTATATAAGTACTTAATTCAATTTCGATCAAAAACCACTCGAAAGTTAATGTTTGTATAAGACCCACCGCGTTTCGTCTACCTAATTGGTGAATAAAAACGCTCCTTTGGGCCGATGTAGACGGGCTGCATTTGAACTGCGATGATTTGAACGTTAGCTGCACATTGCAGTTTGGATGCAATTTTTGTTCAGTTTACATAACTGCATTGATACTGCCAACCTGCACGCTGACTGCAAACGAACTACGCGGTAGATCCAAATGCGTTAAGACTGCATTACACACGTGCAGCTTGCTTGTAGTCACTGTGCAGTCCTCGGAACTGCACGCCGACTGCAAGTCAGATGCAGCTATATATGCCAACTGCACAAAAACTGAAATTTATTTGTTGTTCAAATGCAGCCCGTCTGTCTCAGTATTTAGCCGGTAGTGTGTAATTCTGTAAGGAAACCGACAGTTGAGGTCAGCTCAGGCGGCCGGTCTTAGAACAAAGCCAAACTCTTTCAGCAGCATGATCGTAGTTATGCACCCAAGCTGAATGAGGGTGTGGAGTAAAGTGAAGTAAAACCAGTGTTGTCGAGCCGAGCAATCCTAGCATCCCACGGGTTATAGATTGTTGACCGATATGATCTGGTTGATCCACCCGATGAAGGCGGAGACCTTGGCGTAGACCCCGGGGACATCCTGGCGGCCGCAGCCGAAGCCCCACGACACGAGCCCCACCAGCTCGTAGAAACCATCGTCTTGGCACACCAGTGGCCCGCCGCCGTCTCCCTAAAAACAAACGTTGGATATTAGCTAAATACTACCTGAGTTTGGTATATTATCCCGAAAGGGGGTAAATCTACTCCCCAAGGTAGATAATGTTTCTTCTACGACTTTTCTAAATTAATACTTTTTCATTGAAGAAATGCCATGTAAAGTTTACGTTCGAAGATAGCCCTAGCGCAGCTGGGTGGTTGAACTTCGTCTCTGACTGAATGCACTTAAATGAGTTTAACGACCTGTGTTTAGAAATGAATTTATAGTATCTTGTTAACTCTCGTAGCGATCGCACGTGCAATTTTGTAAGTGGATTTATTTTTTAGTATGGAGGTTTGAAAACACGCAGTTTCAAGTAAGGCTCTCACATTGTGGGCTATCATGGTCCCAGTCCCCTTTCGAAATAACATACCGATTCAAACTCACCTTGTACATGGCTAGAATAAAATATAGCTGCCCTAACAACTATAAACTGAAACTCAATATGGATGAAAGTTTTGTAAAGTAGAACGAAAGGCTAGAGTGAACCGATACCTTCTAGGCAAGAATGCTGCATCATCGAACGCGCCGTCACTTATCATTAGGGTGGGAAATTGGGTCGTGTAAGCTTATGAATGATTTAAAAAATAGTTCGTGCAAACCTAAAACACCCGCATCCATCTGTTCCTAAAGCCGGGCATGCTTTCCTCAAGCTACTAGCGTCAGTGTGGGTCGGTGAATTATTGATTATTTTAACTCTTCTTCTTCATCAACCGGAAGGCGTCCACTACTGAAAGTATGTCTCCCTTATTACGGAGGGTTTGCCATAATCACCACGCTTGGTCTTCATAGTAGATTATAATGCAGATATAGGAGAATGCTGCTGCCTATTCCCTTTGCTGGCTGGTACGGCATTCGCGGGAAGAGATGGGGTGGTCCTCACACCGGGACCATACGGCATGTTTGTAACTAGGCTAAGTATACCATACTATTATGAGACATCACACAGTCTAGTAATCAGATTACTGGACTGTGAAATCAGGTCACAAAGTCTCATTTGCCCAGTAATTTCACTAGCTACAATGCCCTTTAAACCGGAACACAGCAGTGCTTGCACACTACTGCTTGGCGGCAGAATAACTGGCAAAGCGGTGGTACCTACCTAGACGAACTTTGCAGAAAAGTCCTACCACCTAGTATGAACAAATAAAAGGTGTTGTGTTGATGTAACTTGACCATGCTGGTTGGGATAATTCTCAAGAGTTTCTCAATAGATGGCGCTGCCAACCCCCGGTTGTAAAAAGGTGAAGGATAAATTCGGACACAAGACCACTTGTCAAAGCATGTCCCGGCTTTAGGGACGGATGGATGCGGGTTCAACACCCGCTCGTGATTCAGATTTTTCCTTTACAAATTAATCTGTAGATTACGCTGAGTAGGCGATACCTACTGCTATAAAAATCATAAATAAAAGGTTTTTTTATGTTTATAATACCTGACAGGCATCGTTCCCCTGCTCGCCCCCCGCACAGAAGGAGCTGGCGGGGAGGATGAATATCTTCTCTGTGACCGCGTTCACCTTGCGGATACACTCCGCGTCGCTCACTATCGGCAGCTCCGCCTCGCGCACGCGCAGGGGGATCGGGCCCGCTGCGTGGTGGAAACAATAAGTTATATGGTGTCATCATCAACTGCCTTAAAGTGTGAGCGCCGCTTTGAGCGGCTGCTTGCTTCTTGCATCCAACGGCTCCCCGCGATTTTGACCAGCTAGGATAAGCGATCATGTCACTTGATCGAAACCAATAGAAACAAAAATGTATGGATTTGACAGTTTATAAGCATAATTACTAAGGAAATTTTCAAATTCGGAATAACATTTCTCCTGTTGCATGCAATCACAGTTCCGTGATCACCCCGCTGGTCATCAGTGCACCTAGTGGAGGCCTGCGCTACGTTGCGTGTTCCGGTTCGTGGTCGCCACTCTAGAACCTTTCTTCCCCATTGATTGCCAGTTCTGCGAGCGATGTGGCCGCCGATTGCCAATTCTATAGCGGCGTGTTTATAGTACGTATATCTAAAGGAAAAACAAGTGATTTTATGCATATACAAAAACGCCACCGACGTTCCTTCGAACAGCCAAACAGTTTCTTGGATCATAGCTAAGAACACTCTTGAACCAGTCAAGATTGTTTGACCTTTCAAACGAAAAAAGATAAACTTAATCCCGTTGGGAACTACGATGTTTTCGATGTGTAAATATATTACGATACCCACTGAGTAGCTGCAGTTTATCTAAAAATGCAAGCAAGTAATTTGTATAAATAACACCTGAATTGACTCACTTTCTCCCATATATCCGTATCCGGTGACGGTGCACCGTTTCCCGGACGCGTGACTCACGTCTCTCGCCGGCAGGCACACTAGGCACACGCCTTCCTTCAGCTCCATCTGTAAACATTAACCATTTCACTTAAATATTACTTATTAATAACGGGATATTTATTATGTAATTTATAAAATATTAATGTTAGTGACCATGGAAGTTTAAAATCTTATGTTAACCATTTCAGTAGTAGTTCTGCATCATAACTTTACAATTGGGTTGCGACAGCATAATTAATTGGCTCTCCAGCCCACGAACTCAAGAGCGTCTAGCCTGCTCGCGACACGGAGAAGTGAGAGCCTTTTTTTTATCAACGATATGTCAACATTTGACCACGGTCTCACCCGATGGTAAGTGACGACGCGGTCGACGATGGAGCCTGCTTGCCTAGAAGATACCGGTTCACTCTAGCCTTAAAAACTCCCAGATTATATTTGTCAGGAAACAATGACGCTGGTAAGGTGTTGCATTCCTCTGCTGTCCGAATTATAAACGAGGAATCAAAACGCTTTGTACGTATTCCAGGAATAATAGTGCTGGAGAGCGCTGGATTCTAGATCTACGAGGACCAAAACATGCTGACAATTTATTTATTATGTTTTAGAAGACTGTCGACTATTCTAGACTAAAATATAAAATCAAATTGGATAGCGATAAAGTCACTAAAAAGTCTTCACACTTAGAAATAAAATGATTACTAAAATACTACACTAATCTACATTGTTATACGATTAACAGCGGGGTGATCACGGAACTTTAATAGCAATGCAACAAGAGATATTTCTTACCGAATTTGAAAATTTCCGTTGTAACTATACACATAAACTGCGTATTGAAACTGTCAAATCCATACATTTTTGTGTTTCCATTGTTTGCAATCAAGTTACATTAATCAATGATGTTGGTGCCGTCGACGGGGAATCGCTTCTCCCCATAACATGTGCACTCGTGTCGAAGAATTACTGCGTTGTACTACAAGTTCAACGTTCATTACAAACATGCAACTGACTCCTGAGTTCGGAACCCTACCATCACCAGTTTAGAGTAACACATAAGTGAAACTTGATAGTTCCTTACCTTCCCCCCTAACTTCAAGAGCGCGATATCGTTGTCCAGGGTCTGGCTGTTGTGGTTGTGATGTATGTACGTGGTGAGCACCTTGAGCGTCTGCGCGCCCGGCGAGCCGTACTTGCGCGTCAGGTCGTGGTCGCCCACGCGCACGTACGTCGTCTCCTGCAGCCGGACCATGCTGGAGGCGAACGCAGGTTTAAGTACAACCGGCTACCGGATTACCAAGGAACATATATACTCTCTAACGAGAGCGGATTACTGTTGGTATGAAACCTTTTTCGGGCACAATACCAACCTACGCCTGTAGTGCATAGAGAGAAGCATTCGATCCTTCAATTACTTACTTATGTCATCTACTGTCGTATGTGAAAAATATAGGTACAATAGTTATAATTGTTTTCTCCATAAATATATGGCTACAAGGGCTTAAGATGTTTTAATTACAGCACTGGACATCCCCTCCAAATAACCTAACAAGTGGTAGCAGAGTTTACGGAAGTATGGAGTAAGTCTCAGAACATATAAAAATATAAAGATGGCTACTCACTACAGAATAGATTCGCTGACAAAAAATAATTATGATACATGGAGTGTCCAAGCTCAAGCCATATTAATTAAAAATGATTTATGGGAGATCGCCAGCGGCATCAAAAAGCCGCCGTCTCAAAATGAAGACGAGAAAATTACCTTCATGCAGAAGGATTTACTGGCACGATCGGAACTACTGTTACTGATATCACCGTCAGAGATTAAACAGGTGAAAAATTGCAAAACATCCTATGAACTTTGGAGTAAATTAAAAAATATATACCAAAGTACTGGACCAGCTCGCAAAGCAACGTTACTGAAGCAACTTATACTAAAAAGAGTTGAGAATAATGATGTTCATGAACACCTAAACAATTTCATGGACATTGTTGAAAAGTTAGCTGACATGGAGATAGAACTGCATCCAGATTTACTATGTATTATGATGCTCTACAGTCTGCCAGCGAACTATGAAAACTTCAGAATCGCAATAGAATCCCGCGACAAGCTGCCTTCACCAGATGAGTTGAAGATAAAAATAATAGAAGAAAGCGAAGCTAGGAAAAATACTAAAACAGAAGAAGAAGCTTTCTATGCCAAGAAGAAATCCAAGTTTTGCACTATATGTAAGAAAAAAGGACATGACACTAAATCATGTTGGAGCAAAAAGAAGGTTAATAATGATAAGAGACAAAAAGAAAATGACAAAAAACGTCAAGAAGAATCTTACAACCTTGCGCCAGTATGCTTATCCATCACCTCTCCTGATGCATGGTGTTTAGATAGTGGCTGCACCTCGCATATGTGTGCTCAGGGGGAAAAGTTTGAGTCTATTAACTCGAAAGAAACTGGATCTCTACGTCTAGCATCAAACAGTAATACCATAAATGTTGAAGGCAAAGGCAAAGTTCGGTTAAACATTAATGACGGAATAATTAATTTGCAAGATACCTTGTATGTGCCGGCTTTATCAACAAACCTACTGTCAGTTGCCAAAATTACTGAAAAAGGGAATAGTGTTGTTTTCACTAAAGACAAAGCCTATATCAAAAATGAAAAAGGCAAAACGTCATTAACTGCCAAAAAACAAAATGGCCTTTATTACATTAAAAGTGATGAACAAGCCCAAGTGGCCCGTATTGACAACACTGATTTACGTATGTGGCATCAAAAGTTAGGCCACCTTAACGAAAGTGACTTAAAGTTGGTCGCGAAAAAGAACCTTATTAAAGGAATAGAACTGGGAAACGGAGATTTACCAGAGTGTGAAACATGCATAAAAGGAAAGATGACACGATTACCGTTTCATTCCGTAGAAGAACCGCAATCTACGCAGCCTTTGCAAATTATACATAGTGACCTATGTGGACCTATCCAACCAGAATCTTTGGGCGGATCGAGATATTTTCTAACGTTTATTGACGATTTTACTAAATATTGCTGTGTATACTTTATAAAAAATAAAAGTGAAGTTTTTGAAATTTTTAAAGAATACAAGCGCAAAGTAGAAAAATTCCACGATGGACACGAAATAAAGAATTTACAGTCAGACAACGGATCCGAGTACCGAAATCGGGAATTTGATGCTTTTCTAAAAGAAAATGGGATCAAACGAAGGCTGACGGCACCGTATACTCCGCAGCAAAATGGGCAGAGTGAACGAAAAAACAGATCATTACTGGACAAAGCTCGATGCTTAATGATTGACGGAAACATGCCAAAAGAATTATGGGCGGAAGCAGTACATACTGCAAATTATTTGATCAATCGAAGTCCGGCTAAAGCCCTTAAAGGTTGTACGCCTTATCAAAAATGGACTGAACGTACACCATCGGGGAATCATTTGAAAGTATTCGGCTGCAAAGCTTTTGTTTTGAACAAGCATAGAAAGGGGAAATTTACCCCAAAAGCGTCGGAAGGAGTTTTCGTCGGCTATGCACAGAACGCGAAAGGCTTTCGAATTTTTCTGCCAGACAAGAAGACTGTGATAATAAGCAGAGACGTGAAGGTCATTGTGTAACCCCCCCCCCTCCCTCCTATCTATAAATAAAAATATATAAAATGTCTTAAATTAAATGCATGATACGACTAACTACTACCTACCCCTATCTATACCTATAATTACCTACTAATCCTAATTTACCTAATTAGCAACGATGTGCTTTTGTTTTGTTTTGGCCAAATGATCGTCTAGTGGGTAAACCTTCCGCTGTGATCGTATTATACCCAAGTAGCGAATAAGTATAAGCATAATAAAGAACCTATAAATCTATTCCCTACGTGATAGGTTGAATAAAAGACTAATTATCAATACCTATATTTTAATGTCGTAATTCAAGCTATTTTCACTTGTATTTTTAAATGGTAATTAAATTATGTTTTTTCGATTAAATAATTAATAGTATGAATTTCATGTAAACAATTATAGTACAACCTTTAACGATATTTCACTTTGAAGTTAGATATAAATATGTATTAAAGTTCTACCTTGAGACTAGTACAAATAAAATTATGCCTAAAATAATTCAGTAAGGAAATAAATCCAAGAGCTACGAATTGTCTACGAGTTTCGTAACCCTAGCTACACACTATTAAAAACATTCCCTTTACACAATCACTATACGTAAAATTGCGATATAACCGACCTATAAGTTGAACATCGAAATAAGTTAGTTCTTAACCTAATACCTAGACTGAAGATGACCTAAAGGCCTACATTTTCTACCAAATAGAAAATATCGTAATTTATTCTGGAAAACATAAGTAGATAATGTATAATAAACAATGTAGCATCCTTATTTCCTGTATTCATTGTAAAAATACATTGCTGGATTACACAAAAGGTTTTAGGGGTTTCCCCCAATGGTCTCCAAACCTCCCCTCATAACCATTCCGTACCACCCTTCAACTTCCATGTTAGAAGGCTGGATTCCTCAACTGTCCCATATTAGAAGGGTGGGTACCTCCACTGTCCCAAGTTTGAAGGCTGGGTGCCTAGACTCTATTAATCCAGAATCACAATATCTCTACAATTCAATACAGATAAATAAACATGAACTTTTCTAAAATAGAGTGAGCGAACACGGTTCATATTAAATCTCATAATTTATACAAGTATATAACTCAATAAATAGCAGTCAGGGAACACTCCCTCTTTTGACTGCTTGGAATACTTTCCAAACTAGATTATTCACATATAAGTTGATTTAGTTCAACACATAGTTATAATGATGTAAAATGTAGACTCTCGCTACTTCATTAATCTGTCTATCCCAGACTGATCACTGATTTCTATCAGATGAAGAAGAAAACAACTATTAACCCTTACGCTGTATAAGAAAGATCTCGCATTCCCTCTGGAATTTAAGTATACTTTCGGAGTCTCTCGCTCCTAATATTAACCGTCGATCCAGCCATTAACTCTCAAGCCGCATTTGAAAGATCCCGCATTCCCCTTGGAATTTAGGTATACTTTCGGAGACTCCCGCTCCAAATATCAACTGAAAGCTACTAGCCAAACAATCACTGTTGTCCCAGTTAGATATTCCAACCATGGAATAAGTTTAATTCATTACAAATGATCAGTCTTAGGTTATCCAAACCAATAAGTAGCTCTATTAAAAATAGATGATTACTCTAAGTTAATCTTATATAATTGCATAACAATTTAACAATATATCAATAGCTACCACTGTTAGTATTATTCAGACATCTTTATATTTCCTGAATACAACAACGTACATTACAGATTCTTGAATCTCTATTAGTAAGTGATTATTCAGTTAAAACACTAGAATCTAATTGCTCTATTCAATTCAAACCGTTTTGATAAAATTTCAATCAAAGAAATATATGAACTTTCTTAATATGAGCAAAACCTTTGAAAATATTTAGTAAATGCAGCTTTCCTGGCTAAAATCTCATTAATTACTAAAATGTCTACTTTACTCACAAATAATATCCAAATCCTTAATCACTGCAATCCAATACACTGCAATCCAATCAACACTGCAATCCAATGGCACTACCGAAACCGTAAAGGAACTACTATTCCAAACCGAACCACTAAAGACAATTTCTTTTGTTCATTACTTAAAACAATTAAAAGAAATTCCTGGTTAATTACTCCAAGAAAGCGCGACCGAGACTATCACGATTTCCCTCCTGCATCTTCTTCTTAAACTCTGGAACTTTCCTTCATCAGCTCCCAGCAACCAATCACAGCTCTTCGTCACATCTCAACATTGTCATTCTCCTTCCTGATTGGTCAAGAACCTACGTAGTCCACGTGGACCTACATTTCTCATACATCTCTTGACCATCTAGATTTACTATACTGCTCTCTAATTGGTCGAACTAGTTCTTACTACTAAGTACTGAGATCACACTCCACGTGGACCACTCCACGTGGACTCGACTTCAGCTGAAAATATGATCTTAGAATAAACAATTGACGATCAGTTTGTTTAAACCATTCCTCTAATCCTGCTAATAGACTGTTACTTAGCTTTATTAGAAATAATGATGTTTCTATAACTATTTTCACATTTTTCCTAATAATTAAAGAATAGTGGTGTATTAATCATACTATTTGAATAGTTTTCTTCAGTAACGATTAGCTACAGTACGTAAGTTATTTTTAATATTATTTACTGTTAAAGAAACCTATTTTATAAATGTAAACGGGACCCCGTACCGTTACAGACGACCCCTTAAATTTACAAGATGCTGTTAGTTGACAGCATCGGAGTAAATTTAACCAAAACATTTAATAATCAACACAACCATTTCGTTGTACATGAAGTATTCTTTGAATTAATCCCCTTTGCTACTCTAAAATGCAATTAATTCTCTGTTGTCAATATTCAAGTTTCAACAAATAAATTATGTGTACTACACTCTGTGTGCTTGCCCTAAATCTCTCATTACTATATGTGCTGTGTATTTAAACCAATCAAGAAAATAAACATCTTAGAAAATCAACGAAGAGTAAGCCCGTGCGTCATAAAAGAAATCAACATTCACAAGGTATCTGACTGAACATCCAGGATCCGGTTGTGAGTCGAACAGCTAGAAGAGCAATTAACTACCGTTCCCACCTATGAGCTTCCATGCAAATCAATAGGACTGGTCGTTAATCCATGCGTCAGTCTTAACCCTGAACCCTTTTCAGCAAATTTTGAGAATCTCGTATGACTCCTCAGGGTCTGAGCAACTAAAGCCAACTTTAAAGTCAGTCTAAGTCTTGATTGGAGCATGTAAGTGTGGGGAAAATTGCGTATTCGCTGAAGGTTGCGTGTAAGTATAGATTCAATATAACCCAATATTTACTATTGACGGGACTATTATGTCATCTGACTTAACCTAACTCCTTATCCCTATTTATATTGAATCATTTGTGGAGTAGTTGTTAAAACCCAGCAATTGACAACTCGCTTTCATGTCTCGATTTTATTGTTACCCTCAGCCCTTGAGTTTATTTGAAACTTTCACATGTAAACCAGCAAATGAACATAAAACATACACACACAATTCATACAAAGATATTAAACGTGTAACTCACAGAACATTCTTTCATTGTCATACATTACTACCTCAGGAAACATCAAAACCACCGGCTCATGATAGCGAACGAGTATGCTATTAAAATGAAACCCACTCATCTACTCACTTAGTACGAAGACCCCGTTTACGTCTATACCTAATATTGTCCAAGTTTTATCACAAATCAAATTCATCACATTTAGTTACCTACATGAACTTTAAGAATTCAATTTCCTACTTATATGACTTTATCGTAATTAGCTAATCAAGTGCAATATTTAATAAGTCCGCTTTTATTCGACCCCCAGATTTTAAATTGTAAGTCTAATAAAAGTCCTATTAAACCTGCACGGCCTGTGACATATGTGACAAAACATATGTGATAGGGGTATCACATATGTTTTTTTTTTATATAGCATTAGAACCTTTTTAAACACTAGTTAACATGAAACCTTAACTTCTTTGATTACTAGTTATGGATAGTTTAAAACCTCCTTGTATTACACCTACAACTAAGATTTTCTAAATTATTATTTATATTACTTGTTTCCATAACCTCTCGATCAATCTGAAAACAGAAGAAAATATTAATCACAAACAATAAAATATTTGTCGCGGTGCTTTTCTTCGACTCCATGCTCCATTGTGCGTTGTGATTTTCCCTTTTACTGGAACATAAAATATGAAATTAGTTTTCTCAATAATATAAACATTAATCCTTAAATACTCAATTTATTTTTCCCAGAACTACGTTTTCTATTATACATTATCTATCCTTGCAAAGAAAACCCCTTTTCCAATTTTATTTACTTAATTTATGATTAAAACCTTTTCCTTAGTAATATACTCATTTGACACGAACATTCTAAATTTGATAGTGGCTAAATACACCAAATTGCTTGGGCCATTATTTACTTTTTTTTTAATTTTGGCGGCAATACCGTCCTGTTGATTTGCAATTTTCAAGTAAAATTAGTGAAAAACATCTTTACAAAAAACAAAACAAATAATAATTATGTCTAGCATATTCGTACAACTTTTAAAAGATTATCCACAACTGTAGGATGACAAACATCCATTTCATGATGTACAGTTATTAGTATGTGTCTACATAGATTAAAGGCCCGGTACGAAGGTCTAGTTCAATTTACCATAAGCATTAACGATATTAAAAGAAAAGTGACCAAATACCGCTCTTTTCTCCTGCCCCCTATGGTTAGTACCCTATACCTAAATACCTATTTGAATTTACATATTTCTTTCTTTTAATTGTATCTTTTTATTATTTGGTCGATAAGGAACTCGGTTTATCATCAATATGGCCAAACGTTTTATTTGTATTAGTTAATCATGAACCAAAAGAATCAGACCAGACCATCCTCCCATAATAGTTGTACCGACGATCTGATGAAAATCGCGGGAAATCGATGGATGAAAGTCGTAAGCAGCCGCTCAAAGTGGTGCTCTGTTTGAAAGGCCTATGTTAAACAGTGGAAGTCTTCAGACTATTTATGAAAAATAGTTTATAAACTTGTTGGTCGATATAAAGTTAATATAAGTAGGTATTCAATCTGGGCACCTAAATCCTTTCTACTCACTTTATGTTATCTAGGTCAACATTACTAAGTAGCTATAAACATTTTGTTCGTTTTTTATCTAGATAATCTCTTAGTGTAGTACATGTGCCAACGTATCTGAACATTCCATAAATTAATTTTCACCCCTTTTTTTATAGATCCCACCTACAACAAGCGCAAATCCAATTCCTATACCAAATTTCAACTTCAAAAGAACTTAAACTCACTTTGTTAAATCAAATAGAAAATTTACTATTAAATGCTGAAAATGCCAGCCGCCAGACACAATCTTCTGAATCTGATGTATTAGCTCATTCACCTCCTCCAACTTCCTCCTACGTAAGTCCTTCCTTAAGTGGTTTTATTATTATTATTATTATTTATTTATTTTTGCAAATATTTATTAAATTATAAATTTTCAGAGCCCTATTAGCCCCCCACCTTCAACTCCAGTATCGAGATCTACAACCTTTACTTTGTCGGAGGTAAATAATGTCTTTTATACTTTTTTCAATTTAATACGTTAGTTTGTTCCTTATTTTATTTAATACTTTGTTTATTTTTAGGACCTAACAGATCTTAACTCTATCTTGGAAGATGTCCTAGATGACCTACAAAATTAGTAAGTTTTTTTCTATTATGTCATATATAAACACATCAATGTTCGTTTCTCATTTGATTTATTAGACTGATCTTGGATTTTAAATTTCTTGAATTTTCTATAGTACTTTAAACTGAAATTTTGCATAAAATATATTTATTACAATTACCTATAAATCTTTTAATATCTAATTCTCTTTTTCAGATTTTTGCACGGAAAAATTTAATTTCAAATAAATATAACTAAAACTCTATTTTTTTATTCAAGATATTTTATTATTATTAAAATACATACTTAAAATACTACTTTATGAATAAAAGTTGATTTTTAGATTTTAAATTGTTTTCCTCTACTTCCAAACCAATATAAAATACCTATTTAGATACCTACGACTCCTTTCAGTAATAATTAGATTGGTTAAGACAATTTCTTTAGCTTACAAGTAGCCTAAGTTAACTATCATTTCCCAAATCAGTTTAGTCCGTTTCCCTTTCCACAAACGTGTGAATGTATTATATTAAATTTTCCCCTTAAACTTATATTTTGTAATGTTTGTGATCTATCAAATCATAAACATTTTTGTGTACAAGTGATTACTACAAAATTAATGCCTCAAATAACCCTAAAGATAACGACCCTATTAATCATCACCAACTGTCCCCAATACTCTGTTATTATCATTTATTATAGACTGGTAGCGCCCCACGGTTTCACCTGTATATAAGTTTGTCCTATATGATAATCCTCCGCAGTTAGGCTAAAATTTCATCAAAATCGATTCAGTAGAAACTTACAGAGATAAAAGATAACAAACATTCGTACACACACAAACTTTCACATTATAATTATAATATTAGTAGGATTGGCAATTTAGCAATTCCCAATTGATCTTGTATTTTATCTTAGTTTTCAACTCGTTTTATTTAATTTTCTGTGGGATTAGAGAACAAAAGAATTAATTTGTATCTTTGGTTGAATGTTTATGAGATAGAATTAGTGATACCTGTATTTCGTATAACTATGAATTTGTCCAACTACTCGGATTACGTAATTAATAGCCTTATATCTGTTTTGAACTATAAAATTCATCAACCATTAATTTATCATCGTCATATTTTAGTCATTTAAGATTACTATGTAAAACTCAGTAAAGCTTGTTTCGTTTGAACACCTATATACCTACATTTAGCTTAGCTAATAATTGTTTACAGTATAACTAAAATGAAATATCTATAAAGAACATAACCTAGTTGATTTGTATTCGACCCCAGACCTTAAAATACACCTATATTTAAAAGAACAATTCCTAAATAAGCCTAATTCGCATAAATTTCATGAAATACATAGAATCAAGTAAAATAGAAAATTCACGTTTTTTGCTTTTTGTCATTTGTTTACTAATAACTGTTTCATGTTATTACATGCTACATGTATTAAAATGATTCGTCAATTCTGTAGTTAATACGTTGAATCTACGTTCATTTTTGTTTACGACTAATACCTATCTGTATTTAATACAAATTTTTACATAAAACAAACATGATAATTAATATCACTAGGTAAACTAAAATTTTGAAAATGCTCCTTAGTTACATTCTTTCTTACTCATTATTTATTTTTTTAAACCGATTAACTAGGACTAACAAAACCCAAAGTGACTCTACCTACTTGTACATCCCTTGTGTGAGATGATTATAAATAGAATGTTCATCATCATCCCCGTGCTACTCTACCTACTTGTACTTCTCTTATGTGAGTTGATTATAAATAAAATATTCATCATCATCATCCCTGTGTTACTCTAGTAGTATCTCCCTTACGAGAGGTGATTATAAATAAAGTGTTCGTCATCATCCCTGTGCTACCTACTTGTATCTGTCCTAAGTGATCTTTCCCTAAACTGCACTACAATTCCCAACGTAATACTATACGTAGGAAAGATATACGTTTAGTTTTTTTTTTGTATTTTATTAGATTTTAATTACAGTTAGGTTTAGTCTCACGTGGGTAAAAGATTAGCATACTTATTATTGTCATAAAATATGTAACTGATACCATTGAATATAGTGACTTCTTTTACCATGTATTCACGATTACTTCTATTTTACCTAACAGGCGAAACTATTTTCTAGTAACGAGTAACCCACTTTGTTGCAATTGAACCTATAGTGACAAAACTTAGTTAATTTACTAGTAAATATGTAAATATTATATTTTAGTAATTAAATATTTGTATAAGTATCTACTTTTTATGTTATTATAAGCTAGGTATTCCGACTGATATCAAGTAATTGATGCAGCCTAAGATGGAGTTCGCTTGCCTAGATAGATGAAACCGTCCTGAACATCTAAGAAACTGTCTCGAATAATTCGAAGGCATGTTATAAAAATGAATCCAATATTGTTCCCTGACACTATTATTTTCGCAACCCGTAAATATACATTGCTTATTTAGAAATCTTATAAAAAATAGACACAAATGTTATTTATCATGGCTAGATTAAAATATTAACAAACAAACAAACATAATTAACCTAAAACCACTATAGGTAATAAGAACCGACATGATAGCTGATCGCACTTAATAAACTAAGTTCCCTTTTATAAAGTATGTCAAGTGTCAACTCACTCCATTTTAAAAGCACAGCTATTGAAAATTGTCTAACCTTATTATTTAAATCGTTTTCTAATCGGTAGTTTCCAATTTTAACCATTGGTAAGTACATCCTATAGAACCAAGTTTAATTAGATTATTGTCATAATAAAATATTCATAATTTCCAGTCTGAATAATGAATTATGCATTCCTAAATAACCTAGCATCATTCTGAAATCCTAGACCTAACTTACTACTAAGCTTAGTTACTTATAGATTCGTATTTGTTTCTACTTAGTATGCCTATTAAAACCCTTCTATACTAAAGATGTACAATTTACATAAATTAACTGGCTTCATCATGAGGTTTCACTTGCTGTTCTAAATATTCATTCTTTTTCCAAAATAAAATTATAAATAAGTAGCTACATACTTTCTAATCATCGAAATCCGTTCAGCTGTTAGAGATGAATTCATACAAACTACCATACTCACACACACACCCGCACACATACACCTGCACCTTTGCATTTATAATATTGGAGTAATGTAAGGTAATTTATTTTAGTATCTACACTTTAAATATGTTTTTAGCCCCTTAAGGATGTTTTTAAGTTACTAAGATGTTGCCCAACCTGGTTTAAAATATAAATAGTCTTTAAACCTCTTAGATATTGAGCTAAATTAAAATTTTTACCTCTTTCCCCTTTTCCAACAATAGAGATAGATTGGAATAGGTAAATAGCCAAACTAATTTTCCTATCACCGAAACTGATTCAAAGTGATATAGCTGAATGGAAATTTATTGATGACTTTCTATAATTTTCTAAAATAATTATCCTATTACCCAACCACAACTAAAGTGACAGACATAGTTGATGATAGTTTTATCCGCCCAGGTTAAACTAAAGATTGACGTACGATTTTCCTATAAAAGTATTAAACTAAATAAAAGTAAATTTAAAGCTATCTATTTTACCTACGTTTGTACTATTGTTTCGTAGTTATTTTAATTTAATCTAATGATATGCTTATACTTACTCTCGTCCATTTTCACGAACAACAAATTGGTGTCTAGACAAAGTCTAGGCACCTTCTTAAATGTTAACCTACTTTATAAAACTTGCTCTAATTAAAACACCTTTCCCTTTTTAATTTTTAAATGTTATGTTTTAGTCTGTAGTACCCCAACATATCCTGGTAACGGCATACCAAATTGTAACCCCCCCCCCTCCCTCCTATCTATAAATAAAAATATATAAAATGTCTTAAATTAAATGCATGATACGACTAACTACTACCTACCCCTATCTATACCTATAATTACCTACTAATCCTAATTTACCTAATTAGCAACGATGTGCTTTTGTTTTGTTTTGGCCAAATGATCGTCTAGTGGGTAAACCTTCCGCTGTGATCGTATTATACCCAAGTAGCGAATAAGTATAAGCATAATAAAGAACCTATAAATCTATTCCCTACGTGATAGGTTGAATAAAAGACTAATTATCAATACCTATATTTTAATGTCGTAATTCAAGCTATTTTCACTTGTATTTTTAAATGGTAATTAAATTATGTTTTTTCGATTAAATAATTAATAGTATGAATTTCATGTAAACAATTATAGTACAACCTTTAACGATATTTCACTTTGAAGTTAGATATAAATATGTATTAAAGTTCTACCTTGAGACTAGTACAAATAAAATTATGCCTAAAATAATTCAGTAAGGAAATAAATCCAAGAGCTACGAATTGTCTACGAGTTTCGTAACCCTAGCTACACACTATTAAAAACATTCCCTTTACACAATCACTATACGTAAAATTGCGATATAACCGACCTATAAGTTGAACATCGAAATAAGTTAGTTCTTAACCTAATACCTAGACTGAAGATGACCTAAAGGCCTACATTTTCTACCAAATAGAAAATATCGTAATTTATTCTGGAAAACATAAGTAGATAATGTATAATAAACAATGTAGCATCCTTATTTCCTGTATTCATTGTAAAAATACATTGCTGGATTACACAAAAGGTTTTAGGGGTTTCCCCCAATGGTCTCCAAACCTCCCCTCATAACCATTCCGTACCACCCTTCAACTTCCATGTTAGAAGGCTGGATTCCTCAACTGTCCCATATTAGAAGGGTGGGTACCTCCACTGTCCCAAGTTTGAAGGCTGGGTGCCTAGACTCTATTAATCCAGAATCACAATATCTCTACAATTCAATACAGATAAATAAACATGAACTTTTCTAAAATAGAGTGAGCGAACACGGTTCATATTAAATCTCATAATTTATACAAGTATATAACTCAATAAATAGCAGTCAGGGAACACTCCCTCTTTTGACTGCTTGGAATACTTTCCAAACTAGATTATTCACATATAAGTTGATTTAGTTCAACACATAGTTATAATGATGTAAAATGTAGACTCTCGCTACTTCATTAATCTGTCTATCCCAGACTGATCACTGATTTCTATCAGATGAAGAAGAAAACAACTATTAACCCTTACGCTGTATAAGAAAGATCTCGCATTCCCTCTGGAATTTAAGTATACTTTCGGAGTCTCTCGCTCCTAATATTAACCGTCGATCCAGCCATTAACTCTCAAGCCGCATTTGAAAGATCCCGCATTCCCCTTGGAATTTAGGTATACTTTCGGAGACTCCCGCTCCAAATATCAACTGAAAGCTACTAGCCAAACAATCACTGTTGTCCCAGTTAGATATTCCAACCATGGAATACCTAAGTTTAATTCATTACAAATGATCAGTCTTAGGTTATCCAAACCAATAAGTAGCTCTATTAAAAATAGATGATTACTCTAAGTTAATCTTATATAATTGCATAACAATTTAACAATATATCAATAGCTACCACTGTTAGTATTATTCAGACATCTTTATATTTCCTGAATACAACAACGTACATTACAGATTCTTGAATCTCTATTAGTAAGTGATTATTCAGTTAAAACACTAGAATCTAATTGCTCTATTCAATTCAAACCGTTTTGATAAAATTTCAATCAAAGAAATATATGAACTTTCTTAATATGAGCAAAACCTTTGAAAATATTTAGTAAATGCAGCTTTCCTGGCTAAAATCTCATTAATTACTAAAATGTCTACTTTACTCACAAATAATATCCAAATCCTTAATCACTGCAATCCAATACACTGCAATCCAATCAACACTGCAATCCAATGGCACTACCGAAACCGTAAAGGAACTACTATTCCAAACCGAACCACTAAAGACAATTTCTTTTGTTCATTACTTAAAACAATTAAAAGAAATTCCTGGTTAATTACTCCAAGAAAGCGCGACCGAGACTATCACGATTTCCCTCCTGCATCTTCTTCTTAAACTCTGGAACTTTCCTTCATCAGCTCCCAGCAACCAATCACAGCTCTTCGTCACATCTCAACATTGTCATTCTCCTTCCTGATTGGTCAAGAACCTACGTAGTCCACGTGGACCTACATTTCTCATACATCTCTTGACCATCTAGATTTACTATACTGCTCTCTAATTGGTCGAACTAGTTCTTACTACTAAGTACTGAGATCACACTCCACGTGGACCACTCCACGTGGACTCGACTTCAGCTGAAAATATGATCTTAGAATAAACAATTGACGATCAGTTTGTTTAAACCATTCCTCTAATCCTGCTAATAGACTGTTACTTAGCTTTATTAGAAATAATGATGTTTCTATAACTATTTTCACATTTTTCCTAATAATTAAAGAATAGTGGTGTATTAATCATACTATTTGAATAGTTTTCTTCAGTAACGATTAGCTACAGTACGTAAGTTATTTTTAATATTATTTACTGTTAAAGAAACCTATTTTATAAATGTAAACGGGACCCCGTACCGTTACAATTGACAGAATGTATTATCACAGTCATCATGATCATAATGATGAAACCTATAGTAACATCTTCGGCGAACAGGAACAACAGCAGCCTGAAAAAGAGAAACAAAAAGAAAAAGACGAATACATACCTGTTGTGGATGTTGAAGTAGTACCGAACTCTTTTCAGAGACCTGCTATACCTGAAAAAATAAGTACAGTCCCTGGATGTAGTCAAGACAGGAGGAGCATACAAGAGCCTGGAAATGAAAATAGGAAATCTCGTAGACAGAGAAAACCTCCTACCTGGCAAAAAGACTATGTGCTAAATAATCCTTCTACGTCACAATCATCTTCGGATGAATACCAGGACGTCGATGAACTGACTTATTTGTGCGAGATCGAAGCCAAAGATGGAATAAATACAGAATGGCACGATGCCATAAAAGCAGAAATAAGGGCGCATATTAAAAATGGCACCTGGGAAATAAAAAAGAGAGAAGAGGAGAAAAACATCATAGATTTCAAGATACTACTCAAAGCAAAAGCCAACAATACTAAAAAGGCTCGCCTCGTTGCACGAGGTTTTACACAAAGACCTGGCATAGACTATGACCAAACTTGGGCGCCGGTTGCCAAGCTGAGTTCTATAAGACTGCTGTTAGCTACTGCGATCCAAGAAGGTTTGAAGCTTCACCAACTAGACGTCACAACCGCGTATTTAAACGGTGACTTGGATGAAACGATTATAATGAAAAAGCCAGATTTTTTAGAAGAGTATATCACAGAAATAATGATAGATGAAAGTTCAAACAAAGGCACAACTATTTTTAATAAAGCAAAGAAAATGTTGGAAGATGTCACAAGGATCAAAGGAGAGAAAGTATGTTCGCTAAAGAAAGCTTTGTACGGTCTTAAACAATCCGGGCGACAATGGTATAAAAAACTAGATAACGAATTAAAGAAACTTGGTTTTATACCATCAACAGCTGATCCATGCATATATGTACTGGAAAAAGGAGGAGCTAAAATCCTTCTTGGATTGTACATTGATGACATGCTTCTGGCCTACTCCTGTCAACAAATATTTGACCAAGTAAATAAAAAACTAAAATCTATTTTTGAAATGAAAGATCTTGGACCAGTTAATGATTTTGTGGGAATGGAAATAAAACAAAGCAATGGCAAGATCGAAATAAAACAAGAAAAGTATATTGAAAAATTACTTACCAAATTTGGAATGGAGGACTGCAAACCGAGTGTTACGCCAATAGAGCCTCGCCTAAAATTGGAAAAAGAAGCAAAAAGTGATGAGACGATACCCTATCAAAACCTAATTGGGTCCCTGATGTTTCTAGCTGTGGCTACACGACCAGACATTACGTTCGCTGTAAGCTATCTCTCGCAGTTCAACAATTGTTTTGGAAGTGAACATTTCAAAGCTGCTAAGAGAATCTTGAGATACCTAAAAGGAACAAAAACAATGGGGATAAGTTTCGAAAACACTGAAAACAAAGAAATGATGGGATATGCAGATGCCGACTGGGCAGCATGCACTATTGATAGAAAGTCCTATACCGGTTACTGTTTTATGCTAGCAAACGGAGTTATAAGCTGGGAATCAAGAAAACAGAGAGCAACTGCTATGTCTACTGCGGAAGCAGAATATATGTCGATTTCAGATGCTGTTAAAGAAGCTCTGCACCTAAGACTATTGCTAAAAGACATAACAGCGCTGAAACAAAATAAGATAACAATCTTTAATGATAACCAAGCGGCATTAAAGCTATGTGAAAATGACATCATAAGTAGCAAAACAAAACACATTGATCTGAGGATTCATTTTTTAAAAGATCACATCCAGTCTGGAGTAATCAGTGTGCGCTACAAAGACACTTCAAATATGTTAGCTGATATGTTAACGAAAGGGATGCCGGGACCTCGGCACCTGGAGCTAAGGAAACGCTTAGGGTTGTCATTGTGAGGAGGAGTGTTGGTATGAAACCTTTTTCGGGCACAATACCAACCTACGCCTGTAGTGCATAGAGAGAAGCATTCGATCCTTCAATTACTTACTTATGTCAACTACTGTCGTATGTGAAAAATATAGGTACAATAGTTATAATTGTTTTCTCCATAAATATATGGCTACAAGGGCTTAAGATGTTTTAATTACAGCACTGGACATTCAGGTATCCCCTCCAAATAACCTAACAATTACTATCCGGTCAGCGTTTTAATCTTGCAAATACTTTTCGTGTTTACGATATATTTTTGTGTGTAAGTAGATTTGCGTTCACATAAAACATAAGTAGAATTTTGTGCAGGATTAGAATTGGGTGATTTGATTGCAGCAAATAAATTAAAATTTGATTTTTGGTACTAATCGTAAATCCACAAGAAGGTTATAAAGTTGTTTACATTTCGAAATTAGAGATGATTTTACAGGTGTCGATGAGTTATCGATAATTTCGATATATGTATTATATGTAGATAAACTATACACTAACCAATAATAGGTAGTACCTACTGGTTCAATCCTTAGAGTATAGACTAAAAGCATAGAGAGAACTTCATTGTCTGTCAAGCGTACCACTTTTTTGAACACTTTTTATATGAAGCGGACACTTTGATGTGAATGAGTCTGACAGATTTGTATAGATAAAACAGTTGACTCGAGTAGAAAAAATGGTACGGTGATTTTTTGCAAGCGTAGCTAATTACTATATGTTTGTTTCTTTCCTTCGCCACTGACGTAGCGATACGTGTGAGCAGTACAAATATAATATCGTTTTGATTGATCTCTCTATGCTTTTGGTCTATACTCTAAGGTTCAATCAACTCTTAAGATGGGCATAATATGATTGAAATTTGATATAATGACACAGAACAAATAATAGTACGTAAAACTACTACTGTTTTAATGAACGATGTTTTAAATGAGAATTTAAATAAGGTTTTGTTTGTTCACAGATTCTGCCAACCGTCATGACCACCTTTGACAAACCTACTTCAATGAACTTTGTATTTAGGGCAAATCTACTTATATTAATAATCTGTTGTTTACAATAGCTATTTTGAAATAAAATTTAGTAAAAATACATTTTCTTTATTTCTCATTAATCTTACTTCACATTCTGGAATAACGTTACGGCAATAAATTAATTAGCTTAGGTTAGGACGGAATATTTTCGTGGTTGACCACTATCTTACCTGGCGATAAGTGACGATGCGGCTTACGATACACATGCTTACCTATAGAAGATACCTAATCACTCCCGACTTAAAGTCACTCAGGGAAAAAAGATCCCAGTTAAAAGCTTTAGTGCGCATAATAATATTATATGGGAATTATTTTTCTTTATGTGCATAATATATGGAATAGGTATCAACCATTTAGTGACGTTCAACTGCTAATAGTCAACCATAAAATGATGATGAAAATGATGTACCGACCAAATTATTAGGCTCTATTATTTATTTCTTGAACTAGCTGGGCCAAAGGCCCGGATACAGAAATTTCTCAAGAGGGGGGGGGGGGCGCAGTGCCGTAAATAGCCTGCCCCCTTGTTTTTTAGACATTATAGGTACCGTAGACAAGGCCGTAGCCAGGGATTCTCTTTATACATCTACTGAACGTACATTAAATACGCGAGCAAAGCGAGCGTGAAAATTTTTATATTTGCCGAAGTGTATTTTTTTAAAAAACGCGTATGGCGATTCAAATATGAAATACATGTCAGTCAGTACAAACGTGCTTGCTAACAAAATACAGTAAAGACATTAAATACGCGAGCGAAGCAAGCGCGAAATTTTTTATATTTGCTGTATTGTATTTCAGAAAACGCGTATAGTAATTCAAACATGAATTACATGTCAGTCAATACAAAAGCGCTTGCTATAAAACAAAATACAGGAAAAACATTAAATACGCGAGCGAAGCGAGCACGACAATTTTTATATTTGTCGGATTGTATTTAAAAAAAAACGCGTATGGCAATTCAAACATGTTGCATGTTAGTCAGTACAATGAGGACCTCATGCTTAGCCATTTTAAGCATTTTGACGTTATATAGACTCTTAAGATTTCATTTTTGGGCCACTGCGGTCGTTTGGAGACTAAGCGGTCGCTGGGCGGCCGCTTGACTCCGATAAACACTAAACACAAATACGCTCGTACGCTGGCAAAAAATGAGCGCTATGTTTTGTCTAATTTTTGATGATACTGGCATGTAGGTACGTATGTGTTGGAATCGAACACTAGGGGCGCAGTGGGAACTTATCAGGAGCAAACCGAAAAAATAATTTTCCTGCCTGGTCTGGCCATTCTTGCGCCCCCCAGAGTCTACGCACCAAACATGGCACCGCCCTATTTACGGCACAGGGGGCGCACAAATCATTATAGTACGGGAGTCCAAGAGGGAAGTTTGGGGATGTGGTGGTGAAACACATAAGTATACGATTCATGACCAATTTGTGCTCTCTTTTTTAAATGATGAATTCCATGCACCTATATCTATACCTATATCTTCCTGGTAAATTGGATAATTACCGCGCTTGGTGCTGGGCTGCCTGCGCCATAGGGGGGGGCGCGCCCCCTGCGCCCCCACTCTATCCGCGCCTGCTGGGCCATACAGTCATGACGCAAAAGAAGTCGGTTCTAGTTATCAGCTGGGTTAGCATGGACAGTAGACAAAATTGTCTTTCCCCGTTTTACGTCACTTTCTTCATACTTGCTTGGAGTAAAACAGGGGAAAGACAGTTTTGTCTACCGGCCGTGCTAAGTCTACTGGGGTACCTAGTATTTTTTCCTCTGGACAGCGAAGATAATTGAGCTTTCCATCATCCCCCCACAAATTAGAGAAAATTTGCTCTGTTTATTTTAGGTGTCAGGCTTTTATTAAAAATTAAAACTATGTTCAGTGAAGTATCGATATCGATAAAATAGCGTCTCATGACTATTTTTCAAAAATAGGTATGTAAATAATAATACACTGATGTTCCCTCTGGTTACTCTGTTTGTTTTTTTCTCTAATCTGTGGTTACTTATCAGAATCAATACCTAACCTTCTTTATATTATCGAAATATATAGGTAAGTCCTTTTTATGTTTTTGAAATAAATATAGAATACGAGGTTTTCAGACAGCCAAAAAAAATCCGTTAAGTGACGTTGACGAGACATGGCGCGAATCACAGACTTAGATTTTTTTTGGGGCATGAATAATTTTCACTATCATGTCGTAATCAGAATAGCGTTCTTCCAAACTTTAGAATGTATTATATAGTCATTCAAATAGATACTCTGACCTTACCATCTACCATGATATGGTACATTTTCGTCTGTAATATGTCAGAGTAGAAAATCGAGCCACGTGAGATAGCTCCAGAGTTGGTATCTATCCTTGTCTAGCATATTGTCCACCATGCAAAAGAAAATCTTTGTGTTGGTTTGGTAGTGTTTGACTGTGTTTTGCAGATAGTTAAAAAAATTAATATTTGCGTAAGTAGTTATATTACTGTGATAATTGATAAGAAAACGCAATTTATATATACTTTTACATGGATGTATTTTTTTACTGGAAAATCGAGGATATACCTAATAGACGATAATACCAAAATGTTTTATTGGTAGAAGTATCTTATGAATTATGCCTGCACACTGCTTAGAAAAGAAAAAACGGAAAAAAACCATAGCGGGATATTCATTTTGATTTTATATTATCTTTTAGTTTATTTAATTTTTATTTACGCTATCATTTTACCGATGTCAATATGGATCTTTGTGTCTGATAAATAAACGATTTATTATTATTCACTCATTTATTATTTTTTCTTAGATTTAGGGTTTTCCACAATATACATATAAAAATAAATTTAAAAAATATTATAAAAACCTTATTATTAATATTATTGTGACTCGTATCGTTGAAATCGTGTATTTTTGTTGTGTAAATAGTTGTAGAAAGGAATGGTATCGCAGTTATGCGAGACTTAGCCACAAGTGAGATACTTTTCAAGCTTTCAATATATTGATACAGTATGGTGTTCATTTTTCGTGTAGTCCGATTACGTAGTATGTACATCCGTGTATAGAACACTTCACCGGTGCTGCCAACTCAGTTTTTAAAAGTTAGCCAGATCAGCAACACAAAATAGCTAAAAAAATAGCAAAATGTTTGAAAAATTTATAGCCATAAGGCTTTGAATATGTACGAGTAAAAGCGTAGTATATGACGTCATTCATGGACAACAAGGAGAGCGCTATACATTCGGTACTAAGCAAAAAAAAGACGAACGTAATATCTTTGGTCCTTGTCACCGTTACCAGGTTTTTTTATTTGGCTTCGTTTGATCTAAGCCAAACAGGTTAACAATTTTTTGAAATTGTTGTTTTTTGTGAAATAATCCTATTTAAATCGTGATCTAGGCAATAAATATTTGAGAAATAATGTGTGTGCAGTGGGTGGTTGCAGCGTTTTAAGCAACAGAAGTCGCACTGAGGCGTAAATATGAAGGAATAACATTTCACAAGTAAGTAGCCATTAGTTTGTCTATTTTCCCTTTTTAGAAGTGTTTATTGTGAAACTTATAAATGTAGCGTTACATTTCATGTAATAACAAGTCCTCAGCTAAACAGAAAAACAGCTAAATGATTAATTAATGGATAAAATAACCATACCTAACCAAAAAATTTAATTGTCAAGGTACTGCCAGTTTATGATTTTTAATTTCCCATAAAACCATCTAGGTACAATGTTGATTTGCAAATGTTTATAAGTTGGAAAAAAACCTTTTGTAGGTATATTAGCTAATTATTTGCTTGATTTAATTTAGTAAAATATATCATTTTATATTTAAGGTCAGGTGGGGTAAGTGAAACATACTTGCACATCTATCCACTTTGTGAATTCTGCTAGGACGCTAATTTTTTTTTACACATAGAAAGCCTAAATCTGACATGGCAAATGACGGCAATAAATACTTTTCAAGAAAATAATTTTTGAAAACTCAATTTGCGTGAATGAAACATCACTTCAAAAATGGTTCACGGTTTTGACAGAAACGTTCCGATTCAATATTCTGACGGTAGGTTGACATTGGCGTTTGACTATTTAGCAGTTGACTATATTGACAGTTTTGTTTTTATTATCTGTTACCCGCAGTCATTATATTAGGTACCTACTTATATAATAATAGCTGCCAGGTATCACTTTATTAGCGCAGAAATCTGAGAATCTCCATCTCTTTCTTTGGGTGCCGTATAAGAGCAGACTAAGGGACTATCCAGAGAATGGGCAGTAGCATTCTCCCTGGTACATTATAATCTTCTGCGATGACAAGCTACTTGCTAAGCGAGGTGGTTATGGCAAAGCTCCCTATAATCAGCGTCTAAAATGGCGTTTTATGGGCATGCCTGTGTTCAGCACTAGATGTTTTCCAGCTGTTGATGTGAAATACGTGATTTTCGCCCATGGGACATTTACAATGACATTTGTAATGTAGTAGGTATTTGATTGATTTTATTACCTGTGTCGTCTGTGACTGCAAATACTAACCCCACATTACGCGCCGTTTCATGAATTATTTTCGTGTAAAAATGTACATAAACACTATTAAATTGCTTCATGGCATCAGCCGACATGTGTTTTGTAAACTTAAAGATAGCTGATTTCTTTTTATTTTATGACCTAGCAGAAAGATTGTGTGACGCGTGTGCTAGAGCATTGAAACCATTTTGCCACATAGCATAGAGCTAAACTGCGTGATTTATTGATTACGATAGGGTTTCACTTAGGTACTCCTTCGTTTCACTTACCCCATCTGACCTTACATTTTAGTTTTTACAATAAAGAAGCAGTGAACACTGGTAAAACATAAATTCTAGGTATCAAGGTAAATTACTCTATAGATAGAGCTAACGAAATCGCCCATTTTCTACCCAAAATTTTGGGTGACGTTCTTATTCAGGCAGCACCTCGTGTGGGAGCAAGAAACAACTAGGCGGCCACGCGAAATAGATTTCTACTTGTGGGAATTCTGTGCCATAAGGTTTTGATTGTTTTTAATCACAAACACATCAACAGAACAACAAAAATTACGAGGAAAAAAAAAAAAAAAAAAACAGAACACAAAAAAAACAGAACATTAAAATTAAAATCAACAGAGTTATTATTATTATTCATTTTATTTACTAGTAAATTACAAGCCAGTTTCACCCTCATGCCTATTAAAAACATGATTAGAAAAAAAATGAACGTAAAATCTATGTATGTATGATAAACAGAGAATATGAATCTAACGTTCCTCGTTTTTTTTCATCATTCCTAGATGAATAAGGCGTTTTATTAAAAAAAAAGAAATTGTATTTTATGTTTGACCCAATAGATGGCGCCAGTTGTGGTTTTACCAAAATCTGTCACTGTCACTGTTTCAAGCATAGACCACAGATTAGAGAAAATGTGTCACGATACTGACTGACAGCTCTAAACTCTTTCGTTTTTTTTAGTTTCGTTGCGGAATAGCTAGGCTTAATTTTGGATCATAATATTAACGTTTATCTATCTCGCAGATCTACTGTACTTCAATTTACTCAATAAGAATGCACTACAGACTACTTAGGAGATACTACAGGCAATGTACTCGTGGTCCACTCAACTGAATTTGACATTTCTTTGTAGGTTGTCTAAGCATTTTCTTATGTTTAAACTACTCTGTGGTTTGAAAGGTTTAAACTATGTTACTTACAGCGCCATCTAGAAAAGAAGCAGAACTAGTGTTTTTTTTTAAATAAAACTCCTCATTATGGGTTCCAATTTATCAATTACATTATTTTTAAAATCATCATTAACAGCCTGAAGACGTCTACTGCTGAACATAGGCCTGCCCCAGAGCGCGCCACCTTGAGCTTTGACCTTGACCTTGATTTTTAAAATAAATATGAGTAATATAATATTAAACATAATAATAGGTATTTCTATTATTTTCCTTATATTATTACTATTATAAAAGACGAGGCATATTTCTGGGATATTTCAGTGTGAGCAGATTTTTAGCCTATTTAGGGCAGAATCTGCAATTTACAGATGGTCACACTGTCACTTACCTTCACTCTTGCTCCAACTCCGCGTACCTTTCGTTCGGCTCGTGGAAAACTACGCTATCCTGATTACGTAGTGTATACATCCGTGGGTTCTGAAGATTTATGCCACAGATTAGAGAAAAAAACAATAGTATGATTGTTATAGATGCATAGACCATAAACAGCTACTCTCTGCATATCTATGTCCACGCTGTGAGTGTGAAGCAAAAGCAGGGTTCGGCCCCCCTACACGTTCAATTTTATTGAACAATAAAATTGATGAGATCACTTCCGTCAATGTTTTCTCCATACTGTATACCGAAAAACATTGACCAATACTAAGGCTATTGATGAATAAAATTGATGAGACCACATCCCTACACGTTCAATAAAATTGATCATTTACAAAGATTGATCAATAAAATTGAACGTGTATGTGGGGCTTAGTAGACTTTTTAATATTGCGACTGACTTTGTATCCAGGTCAAGAAAAAAAGGGCCTGACTCACAGATTTATTTTTATATGTAGGGTCTGTGGCCTGATTTGAATTTTGTTTGAAGTTAACGGCTGCTTAACGTTCTCAACTCAATTTCAGATTTCAGAGCAAAAATATTGACGACATTTTATGATTTTTTCATAGAAATTTAATTTAAATACGGTGTTATAGTGATTTGCGAATTGTTTTTTGTGTAGTCATTTAAGATGACGTCCGAAAAAGTATTTAAAAAGGACAAAAACCAGAATATCCAGGTGTTTGTAAGGCTAAGGTATTTATTTGACACTTTTCTTTATATTACCATTTCAATTACTTGAAGCAAAATTTTAGTTTTATGGCTCAATATTAGTTACCTACTTCTATAGTTCATTTTGATATAATTTTTGCTAAATTTAACATACTAGCTGTAAACATATTCAGAAACATTGATGCTACGGTTAGACCCACGCACAGTCCTGACTCACAAGAAATATAAACTAAATTGCAGCCAATAACCTTTATTAAGCTTTTATTAACTACCACTATGTAGTTATTCTATTAGCAAGTCTTAAACATACTGTAGTATGTAATAATAATAAAATAAGTCATGCTTGTAGATGGAACAGGAATAGTCAGTAAATTATTTTATTGTCATCAACATCAACACGACAAGTTATTTTGGAAGCAAATATAGAGGCAAGAAAATACACATATCATAAAATTTGTATGATTGAATAACACTACTGTGTCACTGCAAAATGTTTATGATGTAAATAGATGAATAAATAAGTATACGCTTTTCACAAAGCTGCTTACAGCTAGCCTTGACAAGCTAAGCAAAGCTTAGTTTTGTAAAGGATTTTATCACAAGTGGGTTTTGAACCTGCATCCATCCATCCCCGAAGCCTGGGCATGCTTTTCTTTAAACTGATGGGACAAGTGACTTTATGTCCAAATACAGGCAGGTGAATACTGAATAAAATAGAATCGTAATAGAATAGTATTAAGCTAGGAATTTCACTTTACGCTACTGAGCTTACAGTAGATAAATTCAATATTTATCATGAAGCTGAAAGGGCATCCAGCTCAACATAAATTTCAAGTACCTACTCTCAGTACCAGGTACTGATTTTCAGCTAAAACCCCACAGGTGGATAAATTACAAGTAAAATTACCGCAGAAGCCACTAAGATTCATTTCAATGCACAATGTGTGTTGCACTGCTATAAATCAAAAATCTTTAGGCTAAGCTTGTATTATGGGACTCAGATGACTGATAGACTACATCAATACTTGCTTTTAAAGGTATGAATAGTATTTTATGTAAAAAGTATTCTTACTGCACATCACAATCAACAGAGTGCTATGCTGGGTTCTATAAAACATCTAAGTCTGATAATATTTCACTTATGTCACCTACTATCTGCAGCCTGCAGCCCTGCCCATGGTTGCCCTATGTAGCATAATTAATATAACTATGTCTTATTCTTGTAAGAGCTAGAATATCTACCTGCTAACCCCCGGTGACTCATACATTTGTCAAACTTATGTTAACATACCAAATACCTGCTATACACTCATTGGTAGACAAAGACTTTTATGTATACACTAGACAGGACATCTCTAACTTGCACTGTCAACCACTGCAAATATGCCTATGAGAATCTTCTCACTCATACGATGCTTAGCACTCAAAGCGACTGCATGTGCAGCAGTGAATAGCAGTAAAAATTATGATCGGAATGTGCCATTGCACTAGTGCTGCGTGTTGTGATTGTTGGTTAGACGATTTAATCTCGTAAAGCGCTGTAGCGGATTTTAGTTTAATTATACAAAAAATGACAACTATTTGTGCTTCAAATAGCTTCTCTAGTATGTAGTACATAATTATACCTCTTTGTTGGTAGATGATTGCCGATGATTGACAGGCAACCAATGAGAGTTCAGTATTTTTAGGTTTACATGAGTTTAACTTTAACAAACATATGAGAAACCAGGGGCAGTAAGATTCCCTTAATTACAGTCATGTTATTACAAACATTCATATTTGTAATATTAGTAGGATGACAGGTGTTATTGTGAGTAGTAATAAATACTTCTTTATCTAGCCATTTATCACTACATGTATAAAAAGCATGTTGTCATTCTACAGACCAAATTATATCAAGATCCATTCAGCCATTTAGTTTGGAAAAGTTAATAAAGACAGAGATGCTTTTAAATTTTTTTTTTAAGGAGACGGTGTTGTTATTTGACGGCCAGTCAAATAACTCAGCTCAGTTGGTAGTAGCTCTGCCTTCTGAACTATAAGTTGTAGGTTTCATTCCCACCCAAGGCATACATTTGTGTGATGAACATTGATGTTTGTTCTGTGTCTGGGTGTTATATTGTATTCTATGTATCTATTTACAAACAAACAAAAAGTATCAATTCAATTTTTTTTTTTATCATATATAGGGACACTTATGAAAATCATTTTTTAACAATACATTTTTACTACAACAACAACAATAATACATTAAAAAAAAACGAAATGCAATTGTACATATTTTGTAAAATTAAAGCTTAAAAAGTTGAATTTTTAACAACAACAAAATCACAAATTTATAATAATTAAAATTTAGGTGAAAGGAACGACTTTCACCGTTTCATTTCCCCCTCCTCCCTTCTCTCTTGCCCATAGTATGTTTGAATTGTATGGTTGAATGTCTGTAATAATATTTACGGGACAATATATAAAACACCCCCTTTTCAACAAAAAAAGAATGAATAAAATCGGACTGCGCGTTAATGAATTACAAATAAGTACATATTATTACTTTTACCCCCTCTCCCGCGGGAACTGTGCTGAATTTCGGGATTAAAAGTATCCTATAGCCTACCCCGTAATATGAACTCAAATCATGCCAAGTTTCATTTGAATCCATTCAGTAGTTTTGGCGTGATGCTCAGCCTTGGCTGAGCCAAGCTTGCTTGCTTACCAAGCAGGCTTGGCTTGGCTTGGCTTCCAACAAAAATTCTCAAAATATCTTTGATGTACAGAATTGACCCTGTTACAGTTTTACTATAAGTAGAGTTTGAAGGCATGAGATGTGGCAACCTCCAGTGCAGAATAAATGTTAATAATAGTGAAAGTACCTACTGGCTAAAACATACAGTGGTAAGAACTTCCTTTTTGTACTTAAAAGGAGTTGTTCTTGGGAAACTGGGCTATTTTGAAGAAAACAAATTGAGATTAGAGTATGAATAATGTCAGAAATTGGTTCCATTATTCTTCTCCATCCTGTATCTACCTTGCCAAATATTTTTTTATGTTTAAATATCTATTTCAGGCCTCTAAACCAGAGGGAGCGTGATATCAAATCCTTCGGTGTGGTGGAGGTGGTTCACAACCGAGAGGTGGTGGTGCGGCAGTCCCAGCAGGCTATTCACACTAAGAAGTTCACTTTTGACCGTGCATTCGGACCAAACGCTAACCAGGTATTTCTAATGTCTAAACCTTTTAAAAGATTTCTTTGTAAAAAATTGTTGCTATAATTTGTCAGATTTTTGATACTGGGACCACACAGTAAACCTTATACCCTGATGGGGTCATATTATGTTTCTGTGTTTATGTACACAGAAATAGAAATAGAAATATTTATTGGCCTTACAACATGTTGTTATACTGGGCAAGTCATTTTACAAAATATAATAAGATCATACAAGTAAATCGTATTACAAATCAAATAGAAAATAAAACAATAGGTAGGTTAAGAAAATTAAAATAGAATAAAATTAAGATCAAAAACTATGACAGCTAAAAGTTTGTAACATACCATTTAAATTAAAATAAAAAAAAACAATTGAAATAAAATAAAATACAACAAATAAAATATAATAATTGGAATGAAAAATTGGATTAAATTTAAATAATTAATTTATCAGATCAAATAATTTTCTATGTACAACGTTAGACCATGCTATATAATGCTTCTAAGTACCTATCTATTTTTTGGTATTACTCTCAACATTATAACATTCCGTTTCATGCAAGAATGAAGATTCCGTCAAGCGCAGTTTTATATGTAACTCATACAATGAGTAAAATGGATTGAACTTGAGAAATTGCTTTATCTTCCTTTTGAATTCTGTTGCATGAAGGTTTGTTAAGCTACTTGGCAGTATGTTAAACATGCAGATCTTATTGTAGGTCCCTTGTTTTTGTAACTTAGTTAATCTATTCACAGGTCTACGTAATTCGTCATAGTTTCGACATTTACGTGTGTACTTATATTTGTTTTTGGTCTAATTAGATTTCTCGTCGTAAACTTCTAGTAAACAATTGTAAATTTATGTATAAGGATATGGCAGTCATAATCTTATTATTCCTGAAATGTAGTCGGACTGATGTGCGTTTTCTTAAACCTAAAATTATTCTTATTGCCCTTTTCTGGGCTCTTAACACCCTTATTATATGTATTCCGTTGCCCCATACAGTAATAGCATACCTTATCCTAGATTGTATGTGTGCATGGTATACAGATAAAATAGCTTTCTTATCTAATAATGGTTTAAGTTTTAGCAGTGCGTAATTAGCACTCGCCAGTCGCACATATATGTTTACAGTAAATAATGATTCAAGTGTTGAGTATATGTCCCCCAGGTGGAGGTATACCAGCAGGTGGTCAGCCCCCTGATTGAAGAGGTGCTTGCTGGGTACAACTGCACAGTCTTCGCATATGGACAGACTGGGACTGGCAAAACTCACACCATGGTTGGAGAACACACAGGGACCGATACTGATTGGCAGTCTGTATGTATACTTGCATGGTTTTAAACTTTCATGGTCACTAACATTACTAAAATATTAAAATACTAAAATATGGGCAACTCGAAAGTCTAGAAACAAATGTTAAAATTACATGGTAAATATCCTGTTAATCTATTATATATAAGGCTTTGTCCTGACTGACTGACAGACAATGCACAGCCCAAACCGCTGGATGTATAGACTTGAAATTTGGAGGGTGTTTTCCTTTTATAACGTAAGCGCGTGGATAAGAAAGGATTTTTGAATTTTCAACCCCTAGGTGGGTGATAAGGGTAAAACACGTTTGTATGAAAAACCTTCATTTCGTGACGTATCGTTTTGAAACTTAACACATACAAAGAAGTATAAAAATAAAAGAAATGGTATATTTTAGTTTTTCGAAATCCGACACGTAAGGAGGTTAAAAATTACCGTATCTTACTGAAATTCTGAATGTGTATAAATCATACAAAATAATTAGATACGGGTCGCGGCGTTTTTTGAATTTCATCCCTTAAAGGGTTAAAAAAATACAGGACAAATCCCCATCGTAAGACGCTCGCGCAGCTTAAACCGCTGCAGCTAAAATCATGAAATTTAGAAGATACATTGATTTGACATAGTGTAAGAGTGCACTAAAAGGGCAGTTTTATCCCGGGAAAATAAACGGTTCCTGAGGGACAGTCCACGCGGGCGAAGCCGGGGGCGAAAGCTAGTAAACAATATTTTTAGTAATGTATACTTACAACTAACCACACACACACACACATAACACACATTAACATGATTGAAATCATTTATGAGTTACCATTACCATATTTCGGTAAAGTTATATGCACCACTCCATCTTCCGGTTCACAGCGTAGGCCCCTCACTAGTGGAGTGACAATATGGTTAAAACTGCAGGGAGCTGATGGATGCAGGTGCAAAATTAGCTCTCAACTCAAGGGGAAAATAATATAGTCGAGAGGCTTATCTTGAAGACTTTTCCAGGATCCCCTAGCTGGAATCATTCCCAGAGCGCTCTCCCAACTATATGACGAGCTCCGCCTATCCAACACCGAGTACACAGTCCGGGTGTCATACCTGGAGCTGTACAACGAGGAGCTGTTTGACCTGCTCTCCTCGTCTGAAGACAACTCCAAACTGAGGATCTATGAGGACATCACCAGGAAGGGCTCCAATATTGTTAACGGGCTGGAGGAAATTACGGTAATTCATTTCAATTTCAATTGTTTATTTGCATACAATGTTGTTTACAGATGTTCGTTTTTTAAATACCAGTTCATCATGGACCCTGTTGGGCATGCATAATTAGAAGAGAGGAGGGTAGGTCATTATTATTTCCTTAGTCAACATGGCAGTTAAAAAGATTACAGATTATACCCGATAACAATTCTTAAAATTAGCGAGTTGAAATGGCAATGGGCAGGTCACATTACTCGCAGAACTGACAACCGATGGGGGAAAAAGGTTCTCGAGTGGCGACCACGAACCGGAAGACGCAGCGTAGGCCGGCCCCCCACTCGGTGGACCGACGATCTGGTGAAAGCCGCGGGGAGCCGATGGATGCAGGAGGCGAGCAGCCGCTCAAGGTGGTGCTTTCTGGGGGAGGCCTATGTTCAGCAGTGGACGTCTTCAGGCTGTTGATGATGACGATGATGATGACCCAATTACAAATAAATTATTTAGTATTGAGCCACATCTGTCACCACTATTCATTTTGCTATTCATTTCTATCGCTCAGGATCGTCTATAATTCCTGGAGCGAGAGGCGGTAGCGTGAGTGCTATCGTGCGCAGCATTATCATAATCATGCTCTTCCCCAGGGTTCAAGCTTTGAAGTTGATTCTTAAATAAGAATCAACTTTAAGGCTTCGTCAGTAGGAGAAGCTATTGTTTGGATCCAAACCAATCTCACCAAATCGAGTTAAACAGCACAATTTTCAACAATTTTGTCTAAATAGTAGTGTTGCGTAATGTCCATTATGATACAAATATCTATTATTTTTACAGGTTAACAACAAAAATGAAGTATACAAAATTATGGCGCAAGGACAAGAAAGGAAGAAGGTGGCTTCAACCCTTATGAATGCACAGTCAAGGTAATTTATACTTTCAAATATTTTTACTTTCAATAGCCCGTGACACAAATAAAAATCATGAATTATTTTCGAGATTAAAAGTAACTAGTAAATAATTTTAACATGCAGCGGCCATCCCAATCTTAACAGAAATCCGACAATGTTATTGTAAGTTATTTCGTATTGTAAAAAGATTAGTTGACTATGTTTCCTCAGTGAAGAAATGTAACGAAACTATTGTATTATTTTAGTAAGAAATAAAAAAATACAGGAACTTACAGTCATTACATTGAGATGACAATTCGAATAGTAAAAGTATTTTTGGGTTGGTTTCTGCAATGTTAGATCACGCTTTGGGGAAGCATAATCAAACTTAAACGGGACCGGGAGCTCATCGCGTTTTCCAAAGTCTATCAGAGCGCCTGGTCGATGCGACGCGTGACCAAAATGCTGGCACTTTTTTGGCCCAACGCATCAGCATTGCAATTCAACGTGGCAATGCGGCCAGCATGTTGGGTACGCTACCTACCGGTAGTGGGCTGGAGCACTTGGACTGTCTATAGGCTATCGCGGCTATTATACAGTCCATAAGTGTTCTCTGTAGTAGGTAGTGTAGCTAGTTTAGTTTAGTTTAGTTTTTATTATTGTAGTAGTTAGCTTGAATAATACAGGCAATTTGCCATTAAAAAAAACACTTAAACTACCTATGTAATTAAAATTTTGTGTTCTCTTGTGCTGTAGCTAAAGAAAGTCATATTCCTATTTAGTGAGATATTCGGCTTCATAGAGTGTTATCTCTGTCACTCACAGGGAGATAGTTGGTTTCGTAGAACGTTATCTCTGTCACTCACGGAGATATTCGGCTTCGTACAGCGTTGTTTCTTAGGTTGATATGCATTATTTAACGTCAGCACTTGTACATTACTTATTACTTAAATATAATCAATCCTTAAAATATTCTGTTAACTTCACACTGACGTGAAAAATGAATATTTTGGTAGTACAGGTATGTCCTGACCCTTTCTCGTAAAACAGAGATCGCGTTGAGATTCCCCAACAGTTACTATAAAAACCCACGTTGTGACGTCACATGCCGAAGAGATTCTACATACAACGTAATGTAAAGCTACCACAGCTTAGTAATGAGGTACTATGATGGACAAAGAAATAACGTCACTGCATGTTTGAGCTGACTCTTTCTATTCCTGTGTTTTAAAATGCTTGTAACTTTGAAAGAAAAGAAAGAAAGAAAGAAAAATGTTTTATTCTTTGTCATTTAATGAGATATTTAATTTTTAATACTGCTAAAAATAGCAGCAATATATAACTACAATACGTTGCCATTCAACATAGGAACACAGGAGTCCATTAATCACGTGATGTAGTTAGTAGGTAGTTAGCAACTCTTTAAACTCCCCCCCCCCCCCTTCCTTCACTTACGGTTTACAGGTTGCGCGTAAAAAATAAATACACGTGATATATTGCTATACGCCCCTCCCCTCTGGTGATGTTTCGTGATTTTTCCGAAACTCCACCCCTCCCCCCCCCCCTTTTTCGAACCTCACGTGATTAATGGGCGGCAGAAGAACTGACAAAACTGGTACCTACTAACTAACTGTACTCTTTCTTTCCAGCCGTTCCCACACAGTGTTCACGATAGTGGTACACATGAAAGACAACGGCCAGGAAGGTGAGGAGCTGGTCAAGATCGGCAAGTTGAACCTGGTGGACCTGGCCGGCTCGGAGAACATCAGCAAGGCTGGCTCGGACAACCCAACCAAGAAGGAACGGGCCAGGGAGTGTGTCAACATTAACCAGTCGCTGCTGACCCTTGGCAGAGTAATTACAGCGTTGGTGGAGAGGCATCCTCATATACCATACAGGTTGGTACAAGTTTTCTTCACCAACTTCAAAAAGTGAGGTTATCAATTCAATTTTGTTCTTTCCTCAGAACTCCATCAATTATTACCCGTTTTTAAAAAGTTCTTTTTTTTTATTGAATTGACATACATTGAAATTTAATCAAAATATTTTAAATGGCTCTTTGAATTTGTTTTGTTATTTAATTTGTAATGATAGCTGTAAGCCCCCCAATTAAAATAAAATAAATAAAATTACGATGCGATGCGGGTTGAAATCCCGTTTCGTGATTGAAACTTTTCATTGGTTACATTGAAAATTAACCTGTTTCATAATATTGTCATCATTCCAGAGAATCAAAGCTTACTCGAATACTCCAAGAATCACTCGGCGGCCGAACGAAGACTTCAATCATAGCAACCATCTCCCCAGGACATAAGGACCTGGAAGAAACTATGAGCACGCTGGAGTACGCCAACCGAGCTAAGAATATACAGAACAAGCCGGAGATTAACCAGAAGATGACCAAGCGGGCCATGTTGAAGGAATATGCCGAGGAAATTGATCGGTTAAAGAGAGATTTGGTAGCGTGCAGGGATAAAAATGGTTAGTTTGAGGACATAATTGATAATTTAGTTTATTTAATTTATTATAACTAGGTGGTAGAACTTTCTCCAAAGTTCGTTTAGGTAGGTACGACCGCTTTGCGAGTTATTCTGCCGCCAAGCAGCAGTGTGCAAGCACTACTGTGTTCCATTTTGAAAAGCACTGTAGCTAGTGAAATTACTGGGCCAATGAGACTTTATTCTCTTAATTCGCAGTACAGAAATCTTATTACTTGACTGTGTGATGTCTCAGGATGACGTGCGCAGTGCAGTGTCGAGCGAAACTCAATATTTTAGAGATTTGAGTGACACTGCAACGGTTATTTGTGGCCGTATCGCTTAACATCAGGCGAACGCCTAGCTTGTCACGTCATTAACACAATAAAACATATTCTCTATCAAATAATTTAAACCACATCATATCATAGCATCAGCTGGAAGACGTCCACTGCTGAACAAGCAGACCCCAGAAAGCGCCACCTTTTGGACCCTATCAAAGCGGATTTCCATAATCACCACACTTGACAGGTGGCTTGGTGATAGCAAAATATTGTACCGGGGAGAATGCTGCTGCCCATTCCCTGGAGTTGGGTCTTACGGCACCTATGAACAGGTGGTCTGGTACCACACAGCGCTGTACATTTTTATAATGTTAGATCATTGTTCTCTTCAGGTGTGTACCTAGCCAACGAAACATACGCCGAAATGATCCTCAAAGATGAGCAGCACAAGAAAGAGATACAGGAACTGCTTCTCAAGAAGCGAGCCATGGAAGAGGAGATGGCTAAGGCGGATCAAATATTCTCCAATATTAGCAATACCTTGGAACAGAAGATGTCAGAGCTCAATGTTACGAAGAACAAGCTCAATAGTACTAAGACACAGCTGGTTGATACTCATCAAGTAAGTATGAAAAACTACTATAGGGTATTTGACTGACATTTATTATTGCATAAATAAATTTAGTTCCTCAAAAAATAAACTAAATATCTCAAAAAAATTACAAAGTTACAAGCATTTTAAAATACAAGAATAGAGATAGCTCAAACACAGTAACGCCAGAAATGAACTTCATAGTACCTCATTATTAAGCTGTGGTAGATCTACATACAATCTAAGGCTGGGTTGGACCAGAAAAGCAGTTAAAGTAAAAGGTCTTTTTTGAGGAATATTATTAAATTGTGCAATAAAAAAATAGCAGGATGCTATCCTACTACATTTTATTTAAACCATTACATAAATAAAAAAAATAAATAAAAAAAAATTAAAAATGTGTGGACAGTTCACACAGCACCATCTAGCCCCAAACTAAGCATAGCTTGTATGGAAACCAGATAACTGATACAATACTTAATACTTTTTGTTTGTAAATACATACATAGAATACAATATATCACCCAGACACAGAATAAACATCGATGTTCATCACATAAATGTTTGTCCCGAGTGGGAATCGAACCCACAACCTGCAGATCAGAAGGCAGGGTTACTACCAACTGAGCTATCAGACCAGGCAATTATAAGTAGTGTTACGAAGTAGTTATCTTAATATTCTTGTATATACCAATAAAGTAACTTTTTTTATGAATGACTCGAATACTGTACTGAAAGCCAAGACATTGATTCACCCATTTGCCAATACTATATTGTTGTGCCCCAGATTCTGGAGAGCACGAAGCAGCGCATGCTGGAGGAAGCTCACGTGGCGGAGAGGCAAGCCGCCACCGAGGCTGTCCTGGCGCAGCAGGCGCGCGAGCTGGTGGCCACGGCTGATGTGATCAACACACATGTGCGCAGCTTGCACGACACCGTCGACAAACGCAGGTCGGTGTTACAAGCTTACAAATCACTTCGAAAATATATCCCTTTGGGTCCCGTCACAGAGCATTGACAAAAATGTCGCATAAGACGACAAATGAAGCGTATTTTTTTCGTGCTCTGTGGGTCCCATTGTTAATTGATTTACTATGTCACGATTAATGTTTTATTAATTACTATGTCATAACTTATAATAAATAAATAATATGTATGGACATTTCACACAGCGCCATCTAGCCCCAACTAAGCAAAGCTTGTATTATGGGAACCAGATAATTGATAGAATACTTATATAATGAGACGTTTTATTAAAAAAAGAAATGGTGTTTTATGTATGACCCAATAGACGGCGCCAGTTGTGGTTTTACCAAAATCTGTCACTGTCACTGTTTCAAGCATAGACCACAGGTTATAGGAAATGTGTCACTATACTGACTGCCAACTCTAAATTGTTGCGTTTGTCTTGCTTTCGTTGCGCGATAGCTCGGCTTTATTTTGGATCATAATATTAACGTTTATCGGTGTCGCAGTTCTGCTGCACTTCAATTTACTTAAGAAGAATGCACCACAGACTACTTAGGAGATACTACGGACAATGTACTCGTGGTCCACTCAACTGAATTTCTAAGCATTTTCTTATGTTTCAACTACTCTGTGGTTTGAAAGGTTTAAGCTATTACTTACTGCGCCATCTAGTAAAAGAAGCGGAACTAGTTTTAAAAAAAATAAAACTCCTCATTCACTGTCGAAACTCATAAAATCGTTTATCATAATTGTGTTATAAATAAAAATGTTACTTATATACATCATTTCACATAATGTCATTTAACATACTTTTACTATATCTAATTTTCTCTATTATGTATAAATCAAAAGTAATAATCATCGAAGTTTATAAGAATGAAACTCATAAGGCGTATAATACATAACAGTAAAAATTTATAATGTTTTTCATGATAGCTTACTTAAATCATAAAACAAAAATCAATAAAACAAATGAAAGTGAAACACTTTACAATATGTAATGTTTTTATATAAGCACAAGTGACTTCTGGCACTTCGCCGGCCGCTACAGCGGCACGCTCGCTCGGCTCGTGCATCGTGTGGTCACTGTTCACCTAACGCTCGTTGTCGCACCTATTTATGACTTTGCCCTAGACTAGCTTAGTATCTTTAGGGCATACATGCAAGATGATGATGATGATGATGATGACGACGATGATGATGATTATGAGGATGATATGATGATGATGATGATGATGATTATGAGGATGATTAAACTCCCTGAAAATGATTGTTTTGTGACCTTATAAATACGAAAAAAACTTTCTAAACAATAAAATTATGAAGGATGAATATTATGAAATTTATAAAAACAGAACGTTATAATTAAAAAAATATAATAAAAAATATTCTTAACATTAACATTATCACATTAGATTTTATGAATTTAAACATTATTTTAATAATATACACGGTGGAATTTAATTGGTTCTTTTCCTTCAATGTACATACTCAGTCCATGCTATAGAACGCTCCTATATAACTAAAACTATGGATTTAAAACTTAAATCTAGGTATTATCAAATTACTGCGAATTCAAATTCTAAAGAAAAGCCCTGCGACATTGAACAAAAGCACGGAATAGATAATAGTACAACGTAATAAAACGCCCGACCGAATACTGGTTCAAACAGCGACCGCCGCGCCGGCGCACAGTGGCCGATATATCGAGCTTCCCTTTCATAGGATTTTCGAAAAAAAAAGTTGTAATTTTGAGTGTTTTTAGTATGCAGTTTTGTTGAGCACATCAAAACATTAAATAAATTTATGACTACAAGCTTTTTTTTTGAGTATTAATTGTAAAATATCAGTTTGAATATTTCAAATGTATGAAACCGGAATTTGTTTTCCTCATAACTTATTTTTTTACCGTACGGTCAGGCTGGAATTGTTAGTCCCCCTTGCCGAGTCCAAGACGAAGCCACATGACCTTTGCCCTTTACCTCGGACGGCCACTTTTAGAAAATATGGATGAATGAAAAATGCATGGTTTGACAATATTGTTCTACGGGTGATGTGCTTCCAGAAATCAGTTTTTTGACCATTATTGTTACCATACCGATGAAACTCAATCTCTTTTATTTATTGACCTTATAAATGAGCGTATTTTATCAAAAAATACCTATGTTTTTGGATTTTTTCTTTCATTTTTTTTGAAAACGGCTCCTAAATTCACGTCCTCTTCTAATTATTCACTTTGAAGTATACAATTATGTTAAAAACTGCAAAATGTTGTATAAGTATATGGTTGCCGAGTATTTTTTTCGAGTTTTCATAGTAAAATATCAGTTAGAACATTTTATATGTATGAAACCGGAATTATATTCCTCATAACTTTTTTTTTTATCGTACGGTCAGGCTGGAATTGTTAGTCCCCCTTGCTGAGTCCAAGACGGAGCCACATGACTTTTGTCCTTGACCTCGGACGGCCACGTTTAGAAAATATGGATGAGTGAAAAATGCATGTTTTGACAATATTTGTCTACGGGTGATGTGCTTGAAACGGGGCAGTCCGAGGTCAAGGGCAAAGGTCATGTGGCTTCGTCTTGGACTCGGCAAGGGGGACTAACAATTCCAGCCTGACCGTACGGTAAAAAAAAAAGTTATGAGGAAAACAAATTCCGGTTTCATACATTTGAAATATTCAAACTGATATTTTACAATTAATACTCAAAAAAAAAAGCTTGTAGGCATAAATTTATTTAATATTTTGATGTGCTCAACAAAACTGCATACTAAAAACACTCAAAATTACAACTTTTTTTTTCGAAAATCCTATGAAAGGGAAGCTCGATATATCGGCCACTGTGCGGCGCCGCCCGCGGTAACCAATAGCACAAAAAGAATACCCCACGCCTTTCTTTTGTGCAGCGGATATGCGCGCGGGCCGCTTCCGAAAACAAGTACCAGTCTACCAGAAAATAGGTCAGTCGGTCAAAAACTTCTAGGGGCAAAACTTGTGTTCCGTTTACGCGCGCGCATCGCGATTTTGGACAATGGATCGACATTACAATTATTCAAATGTTGAGTGGTTGGACATGGTGCGTTTTTATACGCTGTCAAGGTACAACTTAGCAGAGGCTAGGCGGATGTACGCACAGCCACATCACTTGGACACTTTACGAGCACATGGCATCAGCTAGGCGATCATGTAACTTGTTGGCAACCGATAGAAACACAAAAATGTATGGATTTGACAGTTGCAGTACGCAGCTTATGTACAGAGTTACTAAAGAAATTTTCAAATTTGGATTGAAATTGCTTTTGTTGCATTGCTATCAAAGTTACATGATCACCCCGTAGGGATCCACAAGTTCCTGCCGTACCCTTTTGTTTGTAGCTGATTTTCTTAGTAGGTAAGTAATTCTGACGGTCCTAAGCTCGATAAAGTATGAAGGGAAAATTGGGAGTCTTTATTAGCAAATAAAGTATGAAGGGAAAATTGGGAGTCTTTATTAGCAAAGATAAGAGATAAGCCGCACTCGCGTTGTTTTTTGCCTGTGTGAGAGCGGGACGGGTAGCGCAGGTGTTTTTGTTTTATTACCTACCTACGAAACATTTACAAAGTGCTCAGCCGGTGCCCGTGCTGTGTGTAGCGTTAAATAGACATCTCGGCTGTTATCCAGTTATGTAAAGAGGCATTAATATTTTAATTTTTTTTTTAATTGCACCTTGTACAATTATTCTATAGCATGGGCTGAGTACATACATTTAAGGAAAAGAACCAATTAAATTCCACCGTGTATCTAAGAAAAGATCAATATAAAAGTAACTATTATAAAGAAAAATATATATAAATAGCGACCATTATAGATTTGATCATTATTAAAAATGAGGTATGTGAAATGAAATTATTAGTTCTGACGGTATACCTACTTATATACATTTTGTTTGTAAATACATACATAGAATACAATATAACACCCAGACACAGAACAAACATCGATGTATGTTCATCACACAAATGTTTGAGTGGGAATTGAACCCACAACCTACAGATCAGGAGGCAACTGAGCTATCAGGCCAGCCATAATTAGTAGCAGTGGTAGTAGAAGCGCTCATAGCGAAGCTCGACTATATGCGTATTACAGGAGTGTGGAGTCTACTAACCTGCAAGTGACCCGAACATTCCGCGAAGTATCGTCCCAACAACGCACGCACATTACCTCCAGCGCTAACCACTTCACAAGGATACTTGTCGATGGACTCAACGGCTTGCATACTGCTTTAGGTGAGATTACACATTACTACCCCCCGGTTTCTCGTACGTTTGTTAAAGTTAAACTCATGTTAACTTTAAAATACTGAACGCTCATTGGTTGAAGACAGCCGATGATCGACAGGCAAGCAATAAGCGTTCCGCATTTTAAAGTTAACATGAGTTTAACTTTAACGAACACTAGCTGACCCGCGCCGGCTTCGCAAGAGTTAATTAATTAGTTTTATGCCTTATCTGAGTCTAAAGGACTCTTCCTATGAAACGGCGAATGCACCTTCATCCATTCATCCTTTTCCCTTATCTTTTCCTCCTCCCCATATCCTTTCCACACACAGGATAGGAGTAGCTTAAGACTGACGGTTGAATGTCTGTAATTTCTGAAGCACAAAACCGATGACCTTGAAATATTTACGGGACAATATTTAAAGTACTCTCTTTCTAACAAAAAAAAGAATAAATGAAATCGGACCACGCAATGAAGAATTAAAAATAAGTACACATTTTAACTTTCATTTCCTCTCCCGCGGGAACCGTGCTGAATTTCGGGATAAAAAGTATCCTGTAGCCTACCTTGAAGTATTAAGTCAAATCATGCCAAGTTTCATTTGAATCCATTGAGTAGCTTCGGCGTGATGCTCAGCCAAGATACAGACAGACAAAAATGAAAAAAAAAATCTGGCTTCAGCATCGATAAAAAAAAATTTGCAAAACATCTTCAATGTACAGTATTGGACCTGTTACAGTTTTATTATAACTATAGATACGAGACACCGGGGGCTGTGTATATAACATCCTCAACCACTGACTAGTTGGTATGACTTTTCTTGTAAAGATGTACTCAGGTAGGCTTTGCCAGCTATTCTGCATAGAGTTTCCGCAATCTTTGCACTAAAAAAAACTACTTATTATTCTTATACTGAGTGGGGGCGATAAAGGCTTGCACTGACGCCCCGCTTGGGGTGTTTTTTGCATTTCCCCCTATCAGCTCAGTTACCCTAGCCAACCTAACTCCTTGAAATATTGGAGCACATCCTTGGGTCGCTGACATAACTGTTCCAGTGATGGTGATGATGGTGGTCATGATGATGGTAAAGCAATCGATACAGATGAGCCCAAGCATGCTGACAATGATGATGAGCGATTCTGGGGATTAACGAGTTTTGACATAACTACTTATTATTAATTAATAGTGAATCTGTATTTGCAATTTGCATAGCTTCAACTGAAAAACTATTTTTTATGTTGCCAACCCCCCCATGGCTCCGCCATTATGAAAGAAATAAAAAAATTTGAGCGACAAAATTATCCATAAGTAATTATCGAATCTGCTCACAAAATATCACGGCACGGGAGAACAGCCGGATATCCGCCGGACATCCGAAATATTTTTTCAAAGCTTCGCCCTCGCTCGGTCAATAAAAGTGCGCGAAAACTTGCAAAGTCAAAATGAGCAGTCGGTAGATATGTCAGCTTCCAAATGAATAAATATTATTTCTATTCCTTGTCTCATTTTTCAAATAAAATCTTTCGGACCCCTTTAACTACATTTTACTATTCGTAATCATTTACTTTTGCAGAAAATTTCTCCTCGACAAACACTTTATCCATACAAGAAAACAAAAGTAAACTAGAAGGGGTTGTGAACATAATGGTGGAAACAATGGAGCAGGTAAATATAGCACATAAATTAATTTAAAAAATTCAACACAAAATACAAAATGTATTGGAATCCAAAAATATCGGTTTTACTATTCTTTCTTTGAGTCATAGTCAAAAAAAATAATATCACCATTGCCAGTTACAACTGAACTAACTGATATGGAATTTTCTTCTATTTTTCCCTAACCTGCTGGGTTAGCACGGACGGTAGACAAAATTGTCTTTCCCCGTTTTATGTCACTTTCTTCATACTTGCTTACTTGTCAAGTGGAGTAAAACAGGGGAAAGACAATTTTGTCCACCGTCCGTGCTAACCGTTGACTATAAATCCAGTTGACCAATGATACAACTTCCCCTCATACGAAAATTAGTGGTGTATTTCAACCACTAATTTCTAATAAATACTATGACTTTCTAATTAATCACGGGAACCCGTTGATGGCTTTTGTTCCATCCTGCTCTGTTCTTTGTAATTTCGTATGACTTTGTCTTGTTTTGTTACCTCGTCCCCTGCCCGCGCAGGTGAGTCGTGTTTGTACGAGACGTTATGTTCACGAGCTGTCAACGGGCTTTATAATCTTTGATGCTAACCCTGCTGGTATGTGGTATTATCCTCTCTCTCACCCAGAGCCCGCTTGACTTTGAGTTTCGGGACAGCCTGTATATCAAGGTTCTTTTTTTCAACTTGAGTGTATATTTTGTTAATCCAGATAAAATCCGTAGCAGATCAAAGCCAATCAGGACTAATAGAATCAACCTCGGCCCACCGTTCCCAAGTGCAGTCTGCAATGGAGAGCTACCAGCGCGCAGTGCAGTCCGTGCTGACGTCACTACTGCACAGATTTGACAACTGTGTGCAGTCCGCGCAGAACCAGAAAGTTGCTGCCAGTGTTGCCAGCGTTGTCGATAAATGGGTAAGATCATAGACCTATGTACAAGACCAACTATGACAGTTTGAAGGCAGGATGAGAAATCATAATTCAAGAAATTGTTGTTAAGATAATGAAAAAAGACCCGACGGAATGACTCTGGTTCCCTGGAAGATGGGGCGGTCTTTAGTGTGGGACGCTACTTGCGTCGATAATATGGCGCCGTCACACCTTCCCGAGACACACGTTAGGGCCGGCGCCGCGGCTAATTCCGCTGAGCAGCTAAAATGGCGCAAATATAGTAATCTTGGTAGTTGGTTACATCTTTGAGCCGTTTGGTGTTGAGACCCTGGCTCCGTGGGGACCGGGAGCTCATCGCGACCACCAAAGTCTATCAGAGCGCCTGGTCGATGTGACGCGTGACCAAAATGCTGGCACTTATTTGGCCCAACGAATCAGCATTGCAATTCAACGAGGCAATGCTGCCAGCATGTTGGGTACGCTACCTACCGGTAGTGGGCTGGAACACTTGGACTGTCTATAGGCCATCGCGGCTATTATACAGTCCATAAGTGTTCTTTGTAGTAGGTAGTGTAGCTAGTTTAGTTTAGTTTTTATTATTGTAGTAGTTAGCTTGAGTAATAAAAAGACATAAAAAAGAAGATGTTCAATATTTGCGACCAGTTAACTGTAGTATGTATTTACTAAATGTTGAACCTACAACTGGCCTAAAGGCCCTCCTAATTCTTTACAATAAAATAGCAGTTATTTCATTTACTGAGACAAACTCTGGACTCTTTCAAACTTTGGAGTTAAATTGTAATAATAAAAAACTGAAACACTGAAATATTGCGATATATCGGAAGGAGCATTCCCAATCTACATACACATACAAATAAACAGGTTTTCAAAATATGTTTTGATTTTCTCATGATACGTGTTAGTATGCTTTGTAACGTCCCATTCACTCGCGGAATAAAATGTAAAACCTGCAAAAATAGTATTTTGCACTTTGATAACGCCAGACGATAACTCCAAAATGTATAGAAATTACATTATCTGTGGTCGCAACCGAAAATTACCAAATGAAGCCCATTCATCGATTACGATTGGTTTTAAAATTCCATGATCACTCGCATATTGTTTACTAACGGGATATTTATCATGTAATTTATTTGTTGTCCCGTTAATAAACAATATGTGAGTAATGATTACGATCGAGTTACACAATACGGGGGCTGCTTGAATGATTTACTCACTGTATATCCCTTCCTTACAGCTCACAAGCGCCCTTGCGCGCGTGACGTCATTCAAGCGTACACACGCCGCGTTCTCCGAGCGTGCCGCCGCCAGTGATGGTAAGCGCACGGAGGCTGCGCGGGCGCACCGAGAGTTGATGCGGGCGCACAGCGCGAGGCGAACTGGGATGATCAACGCTGCTATTGCTGTGAGTAGTATTTCTAAATGTTTTTTGAGATACAGATAACTTTGTTTTCGGGTAATTCCTTTTTGGGCCGGTGAATGCAAGAGGCGACTATTTATTTATTTAATTTGGGGATTTAGGCCAGCCCTACACTAGGTGGACCCACGATCGGGTGAAAACTGCGGGGAGCCGCTGGATGCAGGAGGCGAGCAGCCGCTCAAGGTGGTGTTCTATGGGAGAGGCCTATGTTCAGCAGTGGACTTTTTTTTATGTTATCGAATGACGTGACGAGCTAATCGTTCGCCTGGTGTTAAGCGTCACGGCCACCCATAACAGATTGCAGTGTCACTCGAAACTCTAAATTAAAGTTTCGCGTGACACTGCGCACTGCGCACGTCATCCTAAGACATCACACAGTCTAAAAAAGTTTTCTAGACTGTGAGATCAGTTCGTAAAGTCTCATTTGCCCAGTAATTTCACTAGCTTTTTTTTCGTCTCCAGGTTGGTTATGATGATGATTTTTTATCGCGAAAGCTACAGCAGGAGGTGTTCAGAGAATATTAGAATCTTCAGAACGCGAGTATTAAGTAGCGGTTTGTCCACATAGATTTCGATAGACCGCTGGGTTATTTTGAAATGTAATATAGAACTTGTTCTGAATCGTGATTCTCGTAGTTCCTGCGTCCTCGGATACAGGGAATCCTTGTGATGCTCTGGAATCTATGTTTGCGAACGTTGGGCGTTATTTATTCATCATCATCATCATCACCCTGAAGATGTCCACTGCTGAACACGGACCTCCCCCATAGAACACCACCTCGAGCGGCTGCTCGCCTCCTGCATCCATCGGCTCCCCGCAATTTTCACCCGATCGTGGGTCCACCTAGTGTGGGGCCGGCCTACGCTGCTTCTTCCGGTTCGCGATCTCCTTTCGAGAACCTTTCCTCTCCATCGGTTGTCGTTATTTACGCTTATTATACAATTATCCAGGAGTTACAAGAAGAGCAAGCCCAGATCCAGGCCCACCTGAGCCAGCAGCTGTCCGAGATGGAGACAGAGAGACGAGACACGGAGCTGCGGCTGCAGCGGTGGGCGCAGCAGGAGACGGAACACTTCCAGCGGCGGCTCCAGGAACATCTGCGGGCCGAGAGGGAAGCCATGGAGACCAGGTACCGCCCGGCTGGAGCCTTCCACCCAGCTCTCCCCGGGGGTGGCGTAAGAGCCGGCTAAGGGAATATCCAGGGAATGGGCAGCAGTATTCTCTGAGGTACATTACAATCTTCTGCGACCTTCAATCGGCTTGCCGAGCGTGGTGATTATGGCAAATAGCCCTATGATAACCGTCCAAAGTGACGTTTTGTGGGGGAGGCCCATGTTTAGCAGTGGAAGTCGTCCGGCTGCTGATGTATGTGTGTAAAGTAATCTAAAAACTCACCCCTTAAATAAAAAACCACACTGCTATATATAACTTTGCCTAGGTGGTAGGACTTTTCTGCAAAGTTCGTCTAGGTAGGTACCACCGCTTTGCCAGTTATTCTGCTGCCAAGCAGTAGTGTGCAAACACTACTGTGTTCCGGTTTGAAGGGCATTGTAGCTAGTGAAATTACTGAGTAAATGAGACTTATGACCTGATTTCACAGTCTAGTAATCTGATTACTAGACTGTGTGAAGTCTCAGGATGACGTGCGCAGTGCAGTGTCACGCGAAACTTCATTATTTTAAAGCTCCGAGTGATACTGCAACTGTCATGGGCGGCCGTGTCGCTTAACATCAGGTGAACGACTAGCTCGCCACGTCATTCAATCACATTAAAAAAAAACTTTTTTTTTAAATGTCTCATCTTCCAGGTTATCAAAGAAAGCCCAAGATATAGAGACAGAGCTGAGCGAGCTGTCGTCCCGTGTGTCTTGCCAGCTTGGCTGCTACCACTCGCTGCTGGAAGTTGAAGCCGAGGAGTTGGAGACGGAGGAACACCAGCTCAAGGATGCCGAGGCTGCTGGAGAAGAGAGCAGTGACGCTCACGCCAGATACGGGAAGGAGTTTGACGAGGGTGAGTAAAAATAATATTTTTACAGATTTATTTGTAAAGGAAAAATTTGCACCACGAACGGGATAGATTACGCTATGCAGGCGATACTGCTTTAATAATCATAAATAAAGTTTTTTTTATGTACTGGATAGACATTAATTTTTTTTTAACTTAGTGCCCTCAGTGGTACCCTCCAGGAGGGTTCACCTTTCCGCATTCGCGGGCCCGAGGACCCACATGGAGGGTCCATATTAAAAATATGGTTTTCATCGTAAATACTGGTATTTCAACATATTTTAATACAATATTATAAATTTATATTAAAGACCTTTTTTTATACTTACAATACTTATTTTAATTTTATACTTATTTAAATTTTTGTGTTTATGTTGTTGTTGTTACAAGTTCAACTTTTTAGCATTAATTTTTACAAAATATGTACAACTGTATTTTGTTGTTGTTGTTGTAGTACAAATTATGTATTACTATAAATTGAGTTTCATAAGTGTACATTGTGCCTACATGACAATAAATTGAATTGAATTGCACTGTAATAAAATTAGAAAATAATTCGTAACTTTTGCCAAAGTATCATTTTTATAATAACACATATTTACGACGTATTTGCGCGTAAAAGCGTATTTTATATTACGAACACATGCTATATTCCGCGAGCCCTACTCGCGGGCTCACTAGCCCCCGCGCCGGCGCGGCCCCGCGGGGGCAGTGTGCCGGCGCCCCGCGGGGGCAGTGTGCCGGCGCCCCGCGGGGGCAGTGTGCCGGCGCCCCGCGGGGGCAGTGTGCCGGCGCCCCGCGGGGGCAGTGTGCCGGCGCCCCGCGGGGGCAGTGTGCCGGCGCCCCGCGGGGGCAGTGTGCCGGCGCCCCGCGGGGGCAGTGTGCCGGCGCCCCGCGGGGGCAGTGTGCCGGCGCCCCGCGGGGGCAGTGTGCCGGCGCCCCGCGGGGGCAGTGTGCCGGCGCCCCGCGGGGGCAGTGTGCCGGCGCCCCGCGGGGGCAGTGTGCCGGCGCCCCGCGGGGGCAGTGTGCCGGCGCCCCGCGGGGGCAGTGTGCCGGCGCCCCGCGGGGGCAGTGTGCCGGCGCCCCGCGGGGGCAGTGTGCCGGCGCCCCGCGGGGGCAGTGTGCCGGCGCCCCGCGGGGGCAGTGTGCCGGCGCCCCGCGGGGGCAGTGTGCCGGCGCCCCGCGGGGGCAGTGTGCCGGCGCCCCGCGGGGGCAGTGTGCCGGCGCCCCGCGGGGGCAGTGTGCCGGCGCCCCGCGGGGGCAGTGTGCCGGCGCCCCGCGGGGGCAGTGTGCCGGCGCCCCGCGGGGGCAGTGTGCCGGCGCCCCGCGGGGGCAGTGTGCCGGCGCCCCGCGGGGGCAGTGTGCCGGCGCCCCGCGGGGGCAGTGTGCCGGCGCCCCGCGGGGGCAGTGTGCCGGCGCCCCGCGGGGGCAGTGTGCCGGCGCCCCGCGGGGGCAGTGTGCCGGCGCCCCGCGGGGGCAGTGTGCCGGCGCCCCGCGGGGGCAGTGTGCCGGCGCCCCGCGGGGGCAGTGTGCCGGCGCCCCGCGGGGGCAGTGTGCCGGCGCCCCGCGGGGGCAGTGTGCCGGCGCGGGGTGTGCGCTGTATGAACGGGGGGAGGACGCGAATGCGTTAACAGTTAATGTGTTTTTTTTTCGTTGAACTTACTACTACAGTAATAAATCTATTCACTTCAATTTCAATTGTTTATTTTCATTCTACAGTGTTGTTTACAGATGTTATCAACAGCCTTTAGACGTCCACTGCTGAACATAGGCCTCCCCCATAAAAAGCCACTTTGGACGCTTATCATAGGGCTATGCTAGGGATTCAGTTCAGCAGCTTAAACGGCGCAAATATAGTAATCTCGGTATGGGTCCGTGGGGACCGGGGGGAGCTCATCGCGAGCACCAAAGTTTATCAGAGCTGGTTGATGCGACGCGTGACCAAAATGCTGGCACTTATTTGGCTCAACGAATCAGCATTGCACTTCAACGTGGCAATGCTGCCGGCATGTTGGGTACGCTACTTGCCGGTAGTGGGCTGGAGCATTGGACTGTCTACAGGCCATCGCGGCTGGTATATAGTACAAATGTTCTTTGAAGTAGATAGTGTAGCTAGTACTTTTTAGTACATAATATAGATTTTATTATTGTAGTAGTTAGTTTAAAGAATAAAAGCATAAATTGACTTTAAAAAAGTATATACATATTAAGTTTTTTTTACTAGGTGGTAGGACTTTTCTGCAAAGTTCGTCTAGGTAGGTACCACCGCTTTGCCAGTAATTCTGCCGCCAAGCAGTAGTGTGCAAGCACTACTGTGTTTCAGTTTGAAGGGCATTGTAGCTAGTGAAATCACTGGGCAAATGAGACTATGACCTGATCACACAGGACTCAGGATGACGTGCGCAGTGCAGTGACACGCGAAACTATATTAATTTAGAGTTCCGAGTGATACTGCAATCTGTTATGAGCAGCCGTTACGCTTAACATCAGGTGAACGACTAGCTCGTCACGTCATTCATTTACATAAAAAAATAGTAAAAACATGTTATTCCCCAGGCGCTAGCGCGATAAGTACGGATATGGAGGTATATAGCCGTAACGTGGTGGAAGTTGTACAACACTTGAACAACGAACTACTGCGCACACTACTACTGGCCCAGGAACAGATTGAGGTATGTTACCCTTACCTAGTGTAGTATTATATTATCTGTGCTCTTACCGACTTTTAAAAGGAATGCTCCACTCGTCTGAATGGATTTACTTACTGTTTCATTTTTTACGTTATTTTCTCCTTGTACGTTGTTTTGTGCTAAAGTAATAAATAAATGAATAATTTTTTTAACTCACACAAGAAATCTGGAAAACAGATTTTTCTCTATTGTTATTAATTTGACGTTAGTTTTTTTTTTTGATGCATTGAGATGTGTTTTTGTGTTTTTTTATTTAAAACTACCGGCTCGCCCCGGCTTCGCACGGGTATAATAGTTTTCGCAACGCACGCGATGTAAAGAATATTTTAGGTTTTTTTACACCTTGGGTTACATTATTGTAGTTTTAGTAAGGATCCCTATTTTTTTTTTAAATATAATATAGCCTATGTCACTCGGGGATAGTGTAGCTTCCCAACAGTGAAAGAATTTTTCAAATCGGTTCTGTAGTTTCGGAGCCTATTCAATGCAAACAAACAAACAATCAAATCTTTCCTCTTTATAATATTGTCTTCGATAATTTAAAAAAATTGATTTCGAGAGAGAGATCCAATTTTCCACCAGCTCGAATACGTTCCCACTGCTGGGGCGGGCCTCTCACAGGGAGAGTGTAGGTCGTAATCATAATACACCACGCTGGACAAGTGCGGGTTGGTGGATAACACACATTTAATTTATTGTAATGGAGGTAAATTTCGTTTTCCCTTCGCAAATATAGAAACTTTCAATTAAATGAATAACAGTGGATCTTGTGATTTAGGAGTCGGGGTATATAGTTATTTGCAATTTATGTATCAGACACTATTGGACTTCATTCTATCATAGCTGATGATGATTGTGGTAGTAAATATTTTTTAAGCTATTATTGGGAATAAACGGTATAATTTACGTTAGACCACCAACTCGGCTGAACATAAGCAATGGTGTGGTCGAAGAGGGAGCACGTACATCTACAAGGTATCTGTTCACTCTATCCTTGAAGACATCCAGGTTAATTATAAGTTTCGGAAAACACAGAACATGGCAACGAGTTCCGTTCCATAGCAGTAATCCTTTGTAAAAACAACTCTCAGATATGTTCCAAATATTATAAGGAAACAACACCTTACATTCCACATTACATTTTACAATTGTTCCGCACCCGTATTATGTAAAAATTGCAACAGCAAAGCAACAAACAGCAGTAGCAAAGCAACAGCAGTAGCAAATTGACAGCAAACACTTAGCAATCGGTCGCAGTCGCCCGCCTTTTGCTTGCCTGTCGCTGAATGCACTTTGGCCTTTGATACTAGCGCCACTAGCAACAGAACAGCAATAGACGGAAACAAAATAATGCACTTTTTAGTTCATCGATTGTCCGACAGACGGTGATCTAGCGCTCGATCGCTTTCTGCTCTGCCAAACTGACGTTTGACAGCAATGATTGCGAAATTAACGCCTGTTGCAAACTTTTCGTAATAAACTAGCCATGTTGATCCATAAATTCTATCAGCAATTGAAAATGGTGCTTCTAAATATTCATAAGCTTGTAAAATAGTAAAATAAATTCCAAGAATAATAGTTAAAAATAATCCCTTTGTACATTGAGAATAATTATTTTCTATTAATGCATGATGAGCTCAAGTGATAGTTACTCCGCATCTAATTAGAATAATTGTATTTAATAATGGAATTTGGTTTAACTGTAATAAAACGGTGATTGCGCAAAATGTCTACAAGTCGACACTTATATATTTTTAATATTTGTTTTTGTCGATAAATGTTGTAAATTATTTATGTTGCTTACATCTTACTTCCTTATTCCACACAGGAAGAGGGCCTAGCGATGGTCCAGGAAAACGCGGCGGCCAGCCAACAGTTTGTCAACTATTCGGATACAGCACTAGCAAATTATTTAAATTGTAACAAAGATATTATGGACACTGTCACAGGAGCTATTGAGGTAAATATATAACTCTAACACTTACAGTGTGTAGGTGGCAGGACTTCTGCAAAGCTCGTCTAGGTAGCTACCACCGCTTGGCCAGTTATTCATTCAGTTACATAAAAACACAAACGTACAAATCGGTTTGTTCGCACTTTTTGGGCAAAAAAGTGTGAACAGCCATCAGTGCATCATCATCTTTTTTTTTTCGTGGGCGGTAGTTGCAAAACAAACAACTTTCGTTTTTGCAAAAATTTTAATTTTTAATATTTAAATTTATACAGTCTACTTTTACATAGATTACATGTTTAATTAATAAGTGAAGTTACAGTACCTGCTGGGTAGTGTTTTCCTTACAAATCTACACACCCATCACTTTATTTTCAACACTTTTGTTTTGGCACTGCACTGTACTGAACAAGATGGAGGACATCAAGGAGAGTATATCACAGATGACACATGTTTTCCACCTCAAGCTTGCTGAATTTGAGAAGAGGCAGCAGGCAATCACTTCTCCATCATCTTCAGATGCGTCAAGCCTTGCTACAGAGTTTTCTCTCTTCAAGACTTTTACATTGAATGCCCTCCGGACTTTGCAGACTCAAGTAGAAATATTGGCCTGTGGGAATGACAACTTAGAAATGCACAGCAGGCGTAAAATCTTGTTGTTTCATGGGATTCCCGAGGACAAACGGGAAGATGCCTCAGCTGTCATTGTCAAGGTAATTCTTGATAAGTTGAAGCTGCCGGAGTTCAAGGTGGAACACATAAACGATTGCCACAGAATGGGCCGTTCATCACTACCAGATCGGCCGAGGTCCTTCTTAAAGTTCGGGATACATCAATACGTAGCAAGGTATGGGCTGCTAAAACGAATCTCAAGAGCTCAGGCATTACAGTGTCAGAGTTTTTGACGAAGGTGCGGCACGAAGCTTTTATGGCAGCGCGTCAACGGTTTGGTGTGAATAAATGCTGGACGCGCGACGGTTTCATCTTTGTCTTAGGAGCTGATGGCGTACGACATCGTGTCAGTTGCCTGGCGGAGCTAGATAAGCTCGGTAAGACGAGTATTGCTGTCGCTGTACCGAAGCCCAAGAAACCAGCCGCTGTGGTTGACATGGAGCCCGCGGCGGTGGTGAAGTCGAGACGACCTGCTGCGACGAAGAAGTGATGTTTTTTTTCTCTTCTTTTTTTTTTTTTTTAACTTTGAATGAACTCCTGTGTATTGTTTGAGTATGTAGTTTTTTGTTTGTAGTCTATTCTTATTGTAATTTTTTCTTCTTGCTAAATCACTTAATGGACCTCTCTCCTCCAGGACAGAAATAACTATATGTAGTATAAAATTATTGCTAAAGATTTATTTATTCTTTTCCACAGAAGTGAGCAAATGTCAATCAATTGTAAACTTGGTTTGGGGTAAATTGTCACTGTCACCTAATGTAGTTTTTTTTTTTTTTTTGTCTGGCCCCGTGCTGCTTGCCTATTCAGCCGTTGACAAGTCATTTTATATTTGGTGCTTAGTAGAGTATGTACTAACTCAGAAGTTATTTATATATTATTATTATTACTATATTTTAAAATAATAATTTTTTTCTTATAAAGTTATAACTGTTTGTGGTACATACTCTAGGTTATATTATTTCTTTCTTTAGTGTGAAGGAGAGGGGTCACATAATTAATCTATTGCAGTTGGAACTTCTGAGAGCGGGTGGTAGACCGGTACTTTTAGTCCTCCAGAAGTTATTTAATTCTGTCATCCTTGAAGGTATAACGCCAGAGGCATGGCACAAGAGCGTGGTGGTGCTCTTCTTCAAAAAAGGCGATAACACCTTATTGAAGAACTATAGGCCCATCTCGCTCTTGAGTCATGTGTATAAGCTGTTTTCGAGAGTCATTACGAATCGTCTCGCACGCAGGTTTGATGAATTCCAGCCTCCCGAACAAGCCGGTTTCCGAAAAGGCTTTAGCACCATAGACCACATCCATACGCTGCGCCAGATTATACAGAAGACCGAAGAGTATAATCGGCCGTTATGCCTAGCGTTTGTGGACTATGAGAAAGCCTTCGATTCAATCGAGACTTGGGCGGTGCTGCAGTCCTTGCAGCGATGCCAAATTGACTATAGGTATATCGAAGTTTTGAAGTGTTTGTACAGTAAGGCCACTATGTCAGTCCGACTACAGGACCAGAGTACGGAACAAATTCCATTGCAAAGAGGCGTGAGACAGGGAGACGTTATTTCTCCGAAACTGTTCAGAAACGCATTGGAGGATGTTTTCAAGCTCTTGGAGTGGAAAAGATCTGGCATCAACATAAATGGCGAGTACATCACTAACCTTCGTTTTGCCGATGATATAGTCATAATGGCGGAATCGCTCGAGGACCTTAGCACCATGCTCAACGACCTCAGTAGAGTCTCCCAGCAGGTTGGTCTTAAGATGAATATGGACAAGACAAAGATCATGTCTAATGCTCATGTTCCACCTATACCGGTAATTGTTGGGAACGATACTCTCGAAGTTGTCGACAAGTATGTCTACCTAGGACAGATTGTCCAATTAGGTAGGTCCAACTTCGACAAAGAGGTGGCGCGAAGAATCCAACTCGGCTGGGCAGCGTTCGGGAAGCTTCGTCCTATCTTTTCGTCCAAAATACCGCAGAGCCTGAAAACGAAAGTTTTCAATCAGTGTGTGTTGCCAGTGATGACTTATGGAACTGAGACATGGTCTCTTACTGTTGGCCTCATTAGTAAGCTCAAAGTCGCGCAGCGAGCTATGGAGCGAGCTATGCTCGGTGTTTCCCTGCGAGATAAGCTCCGGAACGAGGAGATCCGCAGGAGAACTAAAGTGACCGATATAGCTCTTAGAGTTAGTAAGTTGAAGTGGCAATGGGCAGGCCACATCGCTCGTAGAACTGACAACCGATGGGGAAGAAAGGTTCTCGAGTGGCGACCACGAACCGGAAGACGCAGCGTAGGCCGGCCCCCCACTCGGTGGACCGACGACCTGGTGAAAGCCGCGGGGAGCCGATGGATGCAGGAGGCGAGCAGCCGCTCAAGGTGGCGTGCTCTGGGGGAGGCCTATGTTCAGCAGTGGACGTCTTCAGGCTGTTGATGATGATGATGATGAGTTGGAATGTAAAGTAGAAATACCCGTGTCTGGTGTGTAGCCTGTTTTGTTACCTATCTCAGTATTTATATACATTCATAGCCAGCAGGTGGAGCAAATTAGTAATTTTAGTAGGTTTTTTTTTTTGGCTTATCATAAGTGTTTTTGCAACATATTAATTAGTGTATATCATAGGATCATATTATTATTTATTTTTATTATATAAGTATTATATATTTTTAATTATCTAAGTATTTATAGTAGGCACCATGCTAAATATATTTAATGATAGTAGTGAAAGCGATAGCTATGTATCTATTTCTTCCAATGATAGTAGCGGCAGTGAGGAAAGTTTTTCTAGTATGCCTTCTCTCTCTGAAACTCTGGTAAACCATTTCTCTGATGTGCCCAAGAACCTCAACATTGTTCACATAAATGCGCAGAGCATTCCGGCACATTTCTCTGACATGCAGACGTCTCTTGACATTAAAAATATTCACGCTATATTAGTCTCCGAAAGTTGGCTTAAACCTTCTCTTCCCTCTATTTCCTATACTTTGCCGGGCTTCACCCTAATTCGCAACGATCGGACCGGGGGTGGTGGTGGGGGTGTTGCTATTTACCTCCGTGCGCATATTCCTTTCTCCGTAATTAGCACCTCCGCACAACCACCTCCACTGAATTCCGGGGAACACCTTTTTATTGAAGTTCTCCTTTCTCACTCTAAAATTCTCCTCGGAGTCTACTATAGCCACTCTCTACACAATAATTTTTTCTCTTCTTTCAACAGGATTTTAGAAGATCTCTCTCCCTCCTATAGTCATACCATTGTTATGGGTGACTTTAACACTTGCCTCTTAAACCATGATCATCGTTCTGCTTCGTTAGAAAACATTGTTAAGTCTTGTAACATGCATCTGCTTCCTCTTAGTGCTACTCATCATTTCCCTAACTCTAATCCTTCCCTACTTGATCTTATGATGGTCTCGTCAGTAGGGCATGTTGCTAAGCATGGCCAATGTTCAGCCGATGCCTTCTCTTATCATGATTTAATTTTCCTATCGTATAAAATTCGTCCTCCTAAATCTAAACCCACTGTTATTCTGCAACGCAATTTTAGTGGTATAAATCATGAGGCGTTTTTAAGTGATGCCCAAAACATCGATTGGTCTCCGATCATCAGTGCTGAATCTATTGATGACCAGGTAGCCCTATTTAACTCTTTTATTACCCAGCTCTATGATGTCCACGCACCATTGAGATCCATTAAAATAAAACATGTACCGGCACCCTGGCTCACTAACGATATAAAAATATTGCAACATAAAAAGGCTGCTGCCAAAAGCAAATTTAAGTGTCAACCCAATGACGCTAATAAGGCTCGTTATTTAAAGCTCAGAAATCGCTGCAACGTGGTGTGTAGGGATGCTCAACGACGCCATATTCACGAATCTGTTCAAAATGAGGACCCTGCCAAAGTTTGGAAATTCCTCAGGTCATTAGGAGTTGGTAAATCTCGCTTAGATTCTGTTCCTAAGAACTTAGATATTAACGCTCTAAATCAACACTTTTCAGTATCATGTTGTATTGATCCTTTAACTAAAGCCCGTACGATAAGTCAACTTTCCAACATTGCAACTCCTGACTTTTCTCCCTTCGTCATTAGTCAATTTACCCCTTGTGATGTTAAGAAGAGCATAATGTCTATAACGTCGAATGCTGTTGGAGTTGACGGCATTAGCCGGAACATGTTGATCCCCATCCTTGATTCCATTCTCCCCATCCTCTGTTTCATATTTGATTTCTCTATATCAAATGGCGTTTTTCCTTCCATCTGGAAGGAAGCCCAAATTATTCCTTTACCTAAAAAAGCCAATCCCAAGTCATTCTCTGAATTCCGTCATATATCCATTCTTCCCTTCCTGTCGAAAGTCTTAGAACGTCTGGTTCATAATCAGATTAACTCATTCCTTACCCGTAATGATCTCTTGAACCCTTTTCAATCTGGTTTTCGACCAGGCCACAGCACATTAACTGCACTTGTCAAAATCACTGACGACATACGTCTTGGGATGGAGAATGGTCAGTTAACTGTGTTGACACTTTTAGACTTCAGCAACGCTTTCAATACTATTGACTTTGACATTCTACTTGAAATTCTTCGCTCTATTAACATATCTCCAACGGTGGTTGACTGGTTTCATAGTTACTTGTTTGGTCGCCGACAACGGGTTCGTCTTGAAGATTCTCTATCTTCGTGGTGTAACACGTATTTAGGTGTACCGCAAGGTGGCGTCTTATCTCCTCTTCTTTTTTTCAATCTTTATTAACTCCGTAACTCAAAACATTTCGTCTTCCTACCACCTCTATGCAGACGACCTGCAACTGTATCGACAAACTCCTCTGATTCAGCTGTCCCAGGCAGTGCAAGACACAAATAAAGAATTGGACCTAATATCCACGTGGAGCCAAAAATATGGACTAAAAGTAAACCCACATAAAACCCAAGCCATTATTGTAGGCAGCTCTCGAACAATCTGCAAGATTGACTGGGATCTTCTGCCCCATATTGTGTTCGACGGAGTTGCAATTCCGTATAGTGACACGGTGAAGAATCTCGGCATTACCATGGACAAATGTCTCTCATGGGGCCCACAACTAGCCCTCACTAGCCGAAAGATGTTTGCCTCTGCGGGCTCATTGCGTAGGCTACGCAATTTTCTACCTACTACCACTAAAATTGCGCTAGCACAGTCTCTCTTGCTCCCTATTCTAGATTATGCTGACGTCTGCTATCTTGACATCACGGAGGACCAGCTAAATAAACTTGAGCGTCTCCAGAATTTCTGTATAAGGTTCATATTTGGCTTGCGCAAATTTGACCATGTCTCTGCTTTCCGTACTAAGCTCAAGTGGCTTCCCATACGCCTTCGTCGGAATGCTCATATATTATCTCTTCTGTACAGTATACTGTTTCATCCTTCTTCCCCGCGCTACCTTCGGGAACGTTTCGAATTCCGTCACGTTTCCAACCCTCGTTCATTGCGGCCATCAGAGTACCATATGTTGAAAATGCCGGTCCATAGAACCACTTTCTATGACTCTTCTTTCACTGTAGAAGCAGTACGGTTGTGGAACGCGCTACCTTTGGACGTCAAACGTGCACCGTCTTTGAATATTTTTAAAGACAGAGTTAAAGCTTTCTATCTCACGAAATAGCTACTATATCTTTAATATTCTATTGTAATCATTTTATGTAAGTATTGTATATAATATATATATGTATATATATATATATAGTATGTTAATATATGTATATTATATTATGATTTGGTTTGTCATCTATTTATTTATTTATTATATTATATTAAGTTCTTTCGTTGTACTATACATTTTTGTAAATTGAAAGCCACCGTCCTTGTTGTGCATTGTCTCTCTATACTTCTGGGTTGTCTGGAAGAGATCGCTTTAAGCGATAAGACCGCCCATTGTGGCACTTAGTTATAAGATTTCCCTCTAAATGTTCGTGTAATATGGTGTTTTCAATAAAGTGTTATCTATCTATCTATCATCAACAGCCTGAAGACGTCCACTGCTGAACATAGGCCTCCCTCAGAGAGCGCCACTTTGAGCGGCTGCTCACCTCCTGCATCCATCGGCTCCTCGCGGTTTTCACCAGATCTTCAGTCCACCGAGTGGGGGGCCGGCCTACGCTGCGTCTTCCGGTTCGTGGTCGCCACTCGAGAACCTTTCTTCCCCATCGGTTGTCAGTTCTACAAGCGATGTGGCCTGCCCATTGCCATTTCAACTTCCTGTATCGGTCACTTTAGTTCTCCTGCGGATTTCCTTATTTTGGACGTGCTAGAAAGCTAAAGAGTTCCTCCATTCCGTAGGCAAAAAATACAGCAAACATCTCAACCCTAAGTACCGTAACCGCTGCATCAAGTACCCAGTTATCTTCCACTACCTCTCACGTGGCTGCCCACGGAGCCAGGGTCCAGGGCCTGGCGGCCCAGGTCACCAGGTTCCAGGAACAGCTGGTGGAGGCCGTCGGGAGACATGAGGACTTGGAGGGACGGTATCTTAGCGAGGAATATAAGGTGTACTCGCCTACAGGTCAGTAGAACTTTGCTAATATCTTAGTAACATATTTTGTCACCTGCGCTTATGTTTGATGTTTTCATGAAATAATTTTCATATCATTAGCCAGAAGACGTCCACCGCTGAACACTGGCCCCTCCCATAAAACGCCACTTTGGACGCTTATCATAGGGGGATTGCCATAACGACCACGCTTGGCAGGCCGCTTGGTGATGGCCAGAAAATTTAAATGTACCGAGAAGAATGCAGCTGCCTATCCCATATATGGTTGAGACTGCATCAACCCACTGCAACCGTTCAACCTCCTCAGGCCACACCCCGTCCCGGCAGGAGTACCGCTACCCTCGCGTGCTGGCCACCACCTCCCCGCGGGATACCATCCTCGCCAAGTTCCGCGCAGCCCGCCGCCACCAGGACGATGTGAGTACATTCCACCAGGACATGCAGCCGCCCGCCGCCACCAGGACGATGTGAGTACATTCCACCAGGACATGCAGCCGCCCGCCGCCACCAGGACGATGTGAGTACATTCCACCAGGACATGCAGCCGCCCGCCGCCACCAGGACGATGTGAGTACATTCCACCAGGACATGCAGCCGCCCGCCGCCACCAGGACGATGTGAGTACATTCCACCAGGACATGCAGCCGCCCGCCGCCACCAGGACGATGTGAGTACATTCCACCAGGACATGCAGCCGCCCGCCGCCACCAGGACGATGTGAGTACATTCCACCAGGACATGCAGCCGCCCGCCGCCACCAGGACGATGTGAGTACATTCCACCAGGACATGCAGCCGCCCGCCGCCACCAGGACGATGTGAGTACATTCCACCAGGACTCCACATTCCACAGGAAAAACTAACACACTGAAATATCGGGACATATCGGAGACGTGTATTTGTTGGGGTTCGTATGTTTTGTAACGTCCCATTCACTCGCGGAATAAGATGTAAAAGCCGCATAAATAGTATTTTGCACTTTGATACCGGAATTATGGTACATGATCAGGATCACAGAATGCAACAGATTGTGTTGATATGCGCTAATCTTGTGCTATTACTCGCCCAAAATAATGACACATCCGCTATTATTTTACTATCTCTTTTCCTCTCGGGCAGAGTGTACATGGTTTGTACCTCTCGCTCCCACGTTTCGTGAGTGTTTTGAGAGTAAGGAAAAAATTGTAGGTCTGCGGATGACACCGTTTGTTACAAGAAGAGAAGAAGATGAGTAACGTTTCTATATATTTATATTATTTTTGTTAAGAATAACGGCAATACTTTGTTATAATTTTGCAGTGTCTTGGAATATCATTTTCATCACAGTTGCTCGTAAAGTGGCTCTTATCTCACCGCTTTTAGGATCATAATCTAAGAAATTTCCGACGCGTGCTTTTTACTTTACACCACACACGTTATAATAAATATGATAACCCGATTCAGTTAAGTTTGTATCTCGCTGCAAGTTATACGTACATTTTCGTCGTTTCGTTTCGATCCAGTACCGGTTTCGGTTCCTGTTTCTGTTTCGGTTCCGGCTCCTGCTCCGGCTCCGGTTTCGGTGTCGGTTTCGGTTTTGGCTCCGGCTCCGGTTTCGGTTTCGGTTTCGGTTTCGGCTCCGGTTCCGGTGATTAACACGGTTTTCTCTAACGGCGCGTGAAAATAAGAAGCCTGCGCGACATTTTTCACAAAGTTAATTTACAATACAACTCTGTTTTTTTCCTCGCAACTGTGATGAAAAGCGTCGTATGACATGCGTGTGCATTGATCATTACACACTTGTATCATAATGTACAAATGTGTATGTGTATTGCACTATTGTACAGAATGTATTTATGTTTTCTCCACAGACATTTAATACTATACAGTAAGCAGACTTAACGTAAGAGAAATATTGCGCGCCACTTTTTACAACATGAGCATGCAGCAAATCTCACGCACACAGTGACATGCACATCAAGACTTACTAGTGAAAATATAATTCGGGTGTTTTCCTATACGAAACGTTGCCGCACAAGGGCGCACTACGTTTTACCATTTTATTTTAGTGTTCGTAGCACTTAATATCAATTATAAGTGTAACACAAAAAAATTGCAAAAAAAAACAGGCCTCACGTTGTCTGTGTATGACGCCATATCACTTCTGTGACATGTTTCCATGGTAACATGATTGCGTTTTGGGCACACGTTCCTTATTGTCCACGGGTGCGTAAGTGTTGCAACAGCTAAACAGAAAGAGATAAAGATATCAAATTTTATTAAGACCGGAAATATTGATACATTATTTATTCTCGTCTATGTAATTGTGAAGATAAAGTTAGGTCTGCTCACTGTATAGTATTAGATGGCTGTGGTTTTCTCCAACCAAACATGTAAAGCTAGCAACGTTGTACATCGTGTCAAGAACGAAATGTCTCCCCAGGATTGCATCCTGGTGGAGTCGGACCCGGAGTCCCGGGCGCCGAGCGACTGCGAGTCCTCGCTGTCGGAGGACTCCGCCCACTTCGCGGTGCCTTCGCCCCCCGCGCAGGCGGCGCCTTCGCCCCCCACACACGCGGCGCCCCGCCATATCCTCAAGTCTACCAGCGAGAATGATATCGTGTACGCGGTCAAACAGGTATGTCTCACCTGGGGGCGTACTGTGAGCTCTTAGCGCGATTCAAAACAGAGCCTATATTGGATCGCTTTGTATTTTTTGTATGGGGATTTTGACAAGCGATCCAGTATAGGCTCTGTTTTGAATCGCGCTAAGAGCTCACAGTACGGCCCCTGTACATGGTTGTCTTATACGTCACATGTAATATATATATGTGTGTGTGGGACATGTCACACAGCGCCATCTAGCCCCAAACTAAGCATAGCTTGTACTATGGGAACCAGATAACTGATACAATACTTAGATACTTTTTTGTTTGTAAATACATACATAGAATACAATATAACAACCAGACACAGAACAAACATCGATGTTCATCACACAAATGTTTGTCCTGGGTAGGAATCGAACCTACAACCTATAGTTCAGAAGGCAGAGCTACTACCAACTGAGCTAACAGGCCAGTCAAACAGGGTAATAAAACTGCGGAGAAAAAAAACTGCAATTTTTTTTTATGTCAAATGACTGACCAGCTAGTCATTCGCCTGGTGTTACGGCTGCTCATAACAGTTGCAGTGTCACTCGGAACTTTAAAATACTAAAGTTTCGCGTGGCACTGCACTGCGCACGTCATCCTGAGACATCACACAGTCTAGTAATAAGATCAGGAGACTGTGTGATCAGGTCATAAAATCTCATTTGCCCAATAATGCCACTAGCTACAATACCCTTTAAACCGGAACACAGTAGTGCTTGCACACTACTGCTTGGCGGCAATTGAAAGATATCCACACAAATTCACATAGTGTGACTTAAAATTAACAGCTGAACACGTTAAGCCACTTTTTAAACGTTTTGTTTGTTTGTACAGATTATGCTCCTAAAATACTGAAAAGATTTTCATGCGGTTTTCACTGGTCCGCTTAGAAATAACCGGGCCTTCAAAGAGAATAAATATGTTACGATTGAAATATCATTTTTTTGCGGATATCATTTTTAGTAAACCTTTTAGGTCTATAACTCATATCACTGAAATGAAAACCTTTTGTTTAGCAAGTTTAAAACTATCAGGTTTTTTTCATGTTATTACATACCAAAAACAAATAATAGTATGGGTTAATGACATATGAAACTCCTGTAGCCTGTACTAACCTACCACGCAAAAACAGCAATTTGCAATTTTTTTAGCAAAGTTTTAACCCACCGCGATAATGTAAAGATTATATTTATTATACTAACTACTTATAGATACCAAAGAAAAAAAATGTGTTACTAAATCGGCTCAGTTTACTGTAAAGAATCATCATCGTTTTAAAAGAAATTAATAACCGGCCAAGTGCGAGTCGAACTCGCGCACGAAGGGTTCCGTACCATTATCTATAAAATCGAGCAAAAAAATCACGTTTGTTGTATGGCAGTCCCCTTAAATATTTATTTTATTCTGTTTTTTTATAGTATTTGTTGTTATAGCGGCAACAGAAATACATCATCTGTGAAAATTTCAACTGTCTAACTATCACGGTTCATGAGATACAGTTTGGTGACAGACGGACAGCGGAGCCTTAGTAATAGGGCCCGTTTTACCCTTTGGGAACCCTAACAACAGTATTAACATCAGAAGACACACCCACGACCCCGACCTTCTTTCACTAACCAAACCTTTTTTATGTAAACGAATGACGTGTTGAGCTAGACGTTCGCCTGATGTTAAGCGTCACGACTGCCCATAACAGATTGCAGTGTCACTCGGAACTCTAAAGTTTCGCGTGACACTGCACTGCGCACGTCATCCTGAGACATCACACAGTCTAGTATAAGGTTTCTAGCTCCAATAAGCAGTTTTCTTAATATCATGTTAGCATTATGATAGCGAGAGCGCTAGATGGCATTGTCGACAGTTTTGGAAACAGTAGTGTGGTATGAGCAAAGAGGATTTTGTATATTTTTTTACTATTTACGTTGACTGAAGGAAGTTCTCCACTGTCATGATAAAGTTTAAAAAGTAAATGCCAGCGCCATCTCTTGACGATGAGAGAACTAAACTGGCAATACCATGAAGAAAACTGCTCATTGCTTCAAAAACTTTAAAGTATTACTTTTGTTCCGCAGACGCAAGACCACCACCAAGGCAAGGAAAACGCAGACCGTTCCATATCATACAAAAAGCCATCGAAGCTCCGCGCGCCATCTTACAACAAGAAACCACTCTTCGAACGAAACGGGCTCTGAAGGTGCGGGTAGTTTGACATTTTCGCCGTACTCGTTTTTCGTATTTTTATTTACTTGCGCACGCGCAGTTATCACGCGAACTTTGTATTTTCCAGTTTCGAGTGGCACTGTATCTGTTGCGTTGCCGTGAGGCTTATTATCAGACGGACGACCCGCTCGTCACGTCATGCATAGTTGAATGACGTGACAAGAGGTTTGTAGTACTGTTGCAAAGTATATAAAAATATTAACAATGTTTAGACTAATGTATAACAGTAAATAGTTTTTTAACAATTATTTAAAGCTAGTTTGATTTGTTTATAGTAAGAGTTTTAATAAAAGACTAGTTGATCTGCCCCGGCTTCGATCAGGGTAATTAGTTTCACGTCATTACCCTGTTCATGGGAAGAGGGACGCGAAAGGAAAAAAGTTTGGGGAAAGGGATGGAATGGATGGGACGGCACTAGGAAGGAGGCAGGTGAAGCTAGCCTTATGTGTGGACCAAAATTTATGAAATCTAACGCATTTTGTATTGTTAACAACTCCAAAAAATGGAATAACTTACTCAACTGTTACAGTACAAAATTAAATTAAAATAATTAATAAAGTACTGTTTTTAATTATTTCATGCAAGGTAAAAACCCTTTAACAGTATCAAGATCATTCGTGTCAACTATGTTAGGCGCTGCAGCAATTTCCTAAAAAAGATATTTTCATTGTATCTCCTTAACCATTTAATAATCATTAATAAATGATGTACTATCTTGCACTCAATTTATGCTAATCAATTAAATGGCATCCTGTATAACTTGAGAAATACAGCCTTGAAGCTGGATAGCCCACTTCGGCTCGAGGACCATTCATGGTCATTTCTGATTGAATTTTTCTTTAAAATGTATGTTGTACCTGATAAACGTCAAATTGTTTGTGTGAAGCATGCAAGTCATACGATTCGTTTAATTACAACCCACCTTCATAGTAAATGGGTGGCAATGCCTCGGCATGGAATTCTATATCTTTCTACGGTTATGTTTTTACCACAAAAACAAACTCTATTTTGACAGATGTTTAACGTATTTCTGATTAACGTTGGCTTAAGATCTTTCTTGTGGTAGACCCGGACATCTTTATCTATGGCACTGACTCATCACTACAAGCTTTATCTTCCGTTTTCGATTTATAGATCAATTTTCTTATTATATCTATACTATTATGATTTCTAAATATATTTAGACAGTAATCTGTGTTAATCTCTATTTTAAGGTGACGGGTACACCCAGGTAAGCAGGTCCAAATCCGTTCAAAGAAACATCAACCTTAACGTTAGAGTCTTAAATATCAATTCAGTCTGCACATCAGCAAGGCGCTTACGACAAAGACAACGCACGAAATGAATGATTTTAACGGTTTTTAATTAATATCTATTTGTATATAGTATTTTTCAAAGTTATTAGGTCATCACGACATCTGATTGGTTGTTGCGAAGACACTAATTTATTTTTTGTAAAAATATATTCGGTAGAAGCTCAGCAAAATGGGAACATTCAAATTTTTCGAGGGAGCTTTGCAATTCTTTTCTATAGAGCTATATTTATTAATCTTGTATTTGCAGTCATCACAAACGAGTTAATGAAATGAATTACATGATATATTAAATTCAGAGCTCCACGTGTTGTAATTACGCCAGGAAACGTCCCAAAAAACACCTAGTTTGGTTCACCCGCCGCCTTAAGTAAGAAGGAAATCTTTTATTGATGTGTGCCTAATAATCTTAACTCCTACAAAATCATTTTAGCGAATAAAATATTTGTTTTATCATCATCATCATCATCATCATCATCATATCCATTCATCCTTCCACTATCTTTTTCCCCGTCGCTTCCCTCTTCTAGGGGCGTAAAACTAATGAACCTGTGTGAAGCCAGGGCGGTCAGCTAGTTCTTAAATATATTTAGACAATAATCTGTGTTAATCACTTTTTTAAATAAATAAATTTTGAAGGTATGAAGAAATCTTTTATTTATATGTACCTAATAATCTTAACTCCTACAAAATAAGTTTAGCGAATAAAATATTTGTTGTTTTATCATCATCATCATCATCATCATCAACAACCTGAAGACGTCCACTGCTGAACATAGGCCTCCCCCACAGAGCGCCACTTTGAGCTCTAAGTTGTTGTTTAGAAAGTCTTTAATCTAAATATTATGATAAAGGACTTGCAGCGCGGCCCTACTCGTTCACTTAAATTGACGAGTCCATTTCCGTCGATGTTTTCTCCATATAGTATACCGGGAAACATTGCGCAATACTAACCCTACACGATCAATAACATTGATCAATCACAAATATTGGTCATTAAAATTGAACGTGTATGGCCGGCATTAGGTGGCAGAAAGATTATAGCTATTATAATTTATTTAATTATCATTTATTTTATAATAATTATACTTCAACATCGGGTAAAATAAAAAGTGCTTTAGTTTTCTTTAAAATTGTTTATTAGCAAACAGACGTAGAACTATTTTACACAAGAGTATAATGCATTGATCAGACTGATTTTGAATAAAAGTTATAAATGAAACTTGGAAGAGTAAAACCAGGTATATTTTTAACTGCATGTTGACTAAAGAAATAATGATCTATCCTCCTCTCTTCTAATATTGCGTGCCCGGCATCGGCAGGGGCCATGATGAACTGGTATTTAAATAACCGGTCAAGTGCGAGCCGGACTCCCGCACGAAGGGTTCCGTACCATTATCTATCCCTGCCATCAAGTGTCGAGTAGCAGTGCTATTTAAATCAGCGCCATCTATGACTCATCTGATAAACGAGCAGAAAAATCACGTTTGTTGTATGAGTAGCCCCCTTTATTCTGTTTTTTAGTATTTGTCGTTATAGAGGCAACAGAAATACATCATCTGTAAAAAGTTCAACGGTCTAACTATCACGGTTCATGAGATACAGCCTGGTGACAGAGAGCAGAGCCGGAGCAGAGCCTTAGTAATAGGGTCCGTTTTACCCTTTGGGTACGGAACCCTAAAAACGAACATCTGTAAACAATATTGTTAAATGCAAATAAACAGATGAAATTGAAATTGACAAGTAAATAATATTAATTAAAAGAAATATCTAGTGTTACTCGAATAATTGAGTTTTTTTGTTAATACCTTACGTTTATGTATGACGCTAGAATTTTAAATATTCTGTTCGCTCCATTAAAAACATGGTGTGGGACTAACAAAGGAAGTTACTAAGTACTTTTTCAAATTCAATCTGAACTTTGCTTTGCTTCTATTTACACCTCTCCACAAAGAGAAAAATTTCCTAATTAACAATTTGACATACAGTTTATGGCTCCGAAACAAACGAAAAATACACAAAAGTATGTATTTCTACTCCATAGCCTTTCGTTACACATACCCTAAAAACTAACCCCTTTACTAATGAACATTGTGTAGCGGGTGAATAGTTATTCAGTAATATGTTTCTTTCTATCAAATTCAAAATGGGCAAAGTTAAAGCGAGACAAAACACTGTGGGCTTTACTTATAAACACTGCTTAAAGTTAGTCATTGCTTAAAACCTTCTGTCAAGGCTGATTTGAAATGTCACACCCGAAAACGAGATGGAACATTTTAAACACTGATTCAATCAACGTTTATAAGTAAGGCCCTAAGTAGCTATTCCACTGTTATGCAGTGTTTATTATTAAAAGGGTTAATGTGTATGTATACATAATAGTTACTGTTTGGTTTTGGTTCTAAAACTAATAAATAATTATAACATAATATTTAATAATAATCCCCATTATAAATGCCTGGTTTCTAGATATTTTTCCTAATACAATAAACTTTTTAAATATTTTTTTTTAGAATAGATAAACCATAAAATAGAAAACAAAATGGTGGGAGAACACGTATAAATGACGACATAAAATAAAAGTTACATCTATAATAAATTAATCTTAACTTAGTTATTACAAACAATATAATTAGTATTTACATTTACGCCTATCTTTCGCTATGCTGACCATCAAATATTAAAACCAAATTATAGGCAACCTACATAGTTTAAAATATCCCCCAGTCAACATACAATTGATAGACAATCTCGAAAGAGCATAAGCCATTCGAATACTGTGATATGCATTTTTATATAATTCGATAACTGCCAATTTTTTCGAAAACTAGTCGAAATTGCGATTGTTGACAATAATATAATAATTATTCTTTTGAACACATTGACTTTTATCATACTTGTTGAAATGATGTGCTTATAATTATTGAAAACTTGGCGCTAACGACACGAGATGAGAATCTCTGATACGTTATGGAATGAGAACGAGCTTCTTACCCCTGTATCCCGCGACCCCTTTAGACCCTTGCACAATTTAAAAGAATCATCGCTGACTACAAAAAATTAATGATGATGATTTTAACTCGATTCATACCGCGACGACTATCATGTAGTTTCGTTTTTATAAATTATATAAGTACTTAATTCAATTTCGATCAAAAACCACTCGAAAGTTAATGTTTGTATAAGACCCACCGCGTTTCGTCTACCTAATTGGTGTAGAATTAAAACGCTCCTTTGGGCCGATGTAGACGGGCTGCATTTGAACTGCGATGATTTGAACGTTAGCTGCACATTGCAGTTTGGATGCAATTTTTGTTCAGTTTACATAACTGCATTGATACTGCCAACCTGCACGCTGACTGCAAACGAACTACGCGGTAGATCCAAATGCGTTAAGACTGCATTACACACGTGCAGCTTGCTTGTAGTCACTGTGCAGTCCTCGGAACTGCACGCCGACTGCAAGTCAGATGCAGCTATATATGCCAACTGCACAAAAACTGAAATTTATTTGTTGTTCAAATGCAGCCCGTCTGTCTCAGTATTTAGCCGGTAGTGTGTAATTCTGTAAGGAAACCGACAGTTGAGGTCAGCTCAGGCGGCCGGTCTTAGAATAAAGCCAAACTCTTTCAGCAGCATGATCGTAGTTATGCACCCAAGCTGAATGAGGGTGTGGAGTAAAGTGAAGTAAAACCAAAGTGTTGTTGAGCCGAGCAAACCTAGCATCCCACGGGTTATAGATTGTTGACCGATATGATCTGGTTGATCCACCCGATGAAGGCGGAGACCTTGGCGTAGACCCCGGGGACATCCTGGCGGCCGCAGCCGAAGCCCCACGACACGAGCCCCACCAGCTCGTAGAAACCATCGTCTTGGCACACCAGTGGCCCGCCGCCGTCTCCCTAAAAACAAACGTTGGATATTAGCTAAATACTACCAGTAGGGTTAGCACGGCCGGTAGACAAAACTGTCTTTCCCCTGTTTTACTCCAAGCAAGTATGAAGAATGTGACGTAAACCGGGGAAAGACAATTTTGTCTACCGTCCATGCTAACCCAGCTGAGTTTGGTATATTATCCCGAAAGGGGGTAAATCTACTCCCCAAGGTAGATAATGTTTCTTCTACGACTTTTCTAAATTAATACTTTTTCATTGAAGAAATGCCATGTAAAGTTTACGTTCGAAGATAGCCCTAGCGCAGCTGGGTGGTTGAACTTCGTCTTTGACTGAATGCACTTAAATGAGTTTAACGACCTGTGTTTAGAAATGAATTCAATATTCATAGTATCTTGTTAACTCTCGTAGCGATCGCACGTGCAATTTTGTAAGTGGATTTATTTTTTAGTATGGAGGTTTGAAAACACGCAGTTTCAAGTAAGGCTCTCACATTGTGGGCTATCATGGTCCCAGTCCCCTTTCGAAATAACATACCGATTCAAACTCACCTTGTACATGGCTAGAATAAAATATAGCTGCCCTAACAACTATAAACTGAAACTCAATACAGATGAAAGTTTTGTAAAGTAGAACGAAAGGCTAGAGTGAACCGATACCTTCTAGGCAAGAATGCTGCATCATCGAACGCGCCGTCACTTATCATTAGGGTGGGAAATTGGATGGTGGTAAGCTTATGAATGATTTAAAAAATAGTTCGTGCAAACCTAAAACACCTGCATCCATTTATTTATTTATTTATACTTCAGCACAAAAATAAATGTACAAGGCGGACTTAATGCTGTGAAGCATTATCTACCAGTCAACCTGGATGTACAAAGAAAATAAATGGTAGCGGTGCAGTAAGATTAATGTTAGAATAAAATCGTGTTTATAAGAATAAAAATAAAAATACTACAAAATAATATATACTTAATTATACAAATAATATGATATACCTACTTACATAACTATAATTAATATACATAAATACTTACATAAAAACAAAGGGTATAAACAGTAATTATTAGGGGAGTTTTATTCAGCATAATAATTTTTAATGTAATAGATGCGAACTTGCTTTTTAAAGACTTCTTTAGAAGTAACCTTTTTTAATTCCTTAGGCAAGGAATTCCACAATCTGACTGCCACAACGGAAAAAGAATTGTCTCGGAACGAGGTATGGTGAATGGGAGGAGCCAGGAGAAGGTTAGAAGTAGATCGAAGTTCTCGCTCATGAGTGTCACCGAGATATTTAAATAAAATAATCCATCTGTTCCTAAAGCCGGGCATGCTTTCCTCAAGCTACTAGCGTCAGTGTGGGTCGGTGAATTATTGATTATTTTAACTCTTCTTCTTCATCAACCGGAAGGTGTCCACTACTGAAAGTATGTCTCCCTTATTACGGAGGGTTTGCCATAATCACCACGCTTGGTCTTCATAGCAGATTATAATGCAGATATAGGAGAATGCTGCTGCCTATTCCCTTTGCTGGCTGGTACGGCATTCACGGGAAAAGATGGGGTGGTCCTCACACCGCGACCATACGGCATATATGGTTGTACCTAGGCTAAGTATACCATACTATTATGAGACATCACACAGTCTAGTAATCAGATTACTGGACTGTGAAATCAGGTCACAAAGTCTCATTTGCCCAGTAATTTCACTAGCTACAATGCCCTTTAAACCGGAACACAGCAGTGCTTGCACACTACTGCTTGGCGGCAGAATAACTGGCAAAGTGGTGGTACCTACCTAGACGAACTTTGCAGAAAAGTCCTACCACCTAGTATGAACAAATAAAAGGTGTTGTGTTGATGTAACTTGACCATGCTGGTTGGGATAATTCTCAAGAGTTTCTCAATAGATGGCGCTGCCAACCCCCGGTTGTAAAAAGGTGAAGGATAAATTCGGACACAAGACCACTTGTCAAAGCATGTCCCGGCTTTAGGGACGGATGGATGCGGGTTCAACACCCGCTCGTGATTCAGATTTTTCCTTTACAAATTAATCTGTAGATTACGCTGAGTAGGCGATACCTACTGCTATAAAAATCATAAATAAAAGGTTTTTTTATGTTTATAATACCTGACAGGCATCGTTCCCCTGCTCGCCCCCCGCACAGAAGGAGCTGGCGGGGAGGATGAATATCTTCTCTGTGACCGCGTTCACCTTGCGGATACACTCCGCGTCGCTCACTATCGGCAGCTCCGCCTCGCGCACGCGCAGGGGGATCGGGCCCGCTGCGTGGTGGAAACAATAAGTTATATGGTGTCATCATCAACTGCCTTAAAGTGTGAGCGCCGCTTTGAGCGGCTGCTTGCTTCTTGCATCCAACGGCTCCCCGCGATTTTGACCAGCTAGGATAAGCGATCATGTCACTTGATCGAAACCAATAGAAACAAAAATGTATGGATTTGACAGTTTATAAGCATAATTACTAAGGAAATTTTCAAATTCGGAATAACATTTCTCCTGTTGCATGCAATCACAGTTCCGTGATCACCCCGCTGGTCATCAGTGCACCTAGTGGAGGCCTGCGCTACGTTGCGTGTTCCGGTTCGTGGTCGCCACTCTAGAACCTTTCTTCCCCATTGATTGCCAGTTCTGCGAGCGATGTGGCCGCCGATTGCCAATTCTATAGCGGCGTGTTTATAGTACGTATATCTAAAGGAAAAACAAGTGATTTTATGCATATACAAAAACGCCACCGACGTTCCTTCGAACAGCCAAACAGTTTCTTGGATCATAGCTAAGAACACTCTTGAACCAGTCAAGATTGTTTGACCTTTCAAACGAAAAAAGATAAACTTAATCCCGTTGGGAACTACGATGTTTTCGATGTGTAAATATATTACGATACCCACTGAGTAGCTGCAGTTTATCTAAAAATGCAAGCAAGTAATTTGTATAAATAACACCTGAATTGACTCACTTTCTCCCATATATCCGTATCCGGTGACGGTGCACCGTTTCCCGGACGCGTGACTCACGTCTCTCGCCGGCAGGCACACTAGGCACACGCCTTCCTTCAGCTCCATCTGTAAACATTAACCATTTCACTTAAATATTACTTATTAATAACGGGATATTTATTATGTAATTTATAAAATATTAATGTTAGTGACCATGGAAGTTTAAAATCTTATGTTAACCATTTCAGTAGTAGTTCTGCATCATAACTTTACAATTGGGTTGCGACAGCATAATTAATTGGCTCTCCAGCCCACGAACTCAAGAGCGTCTAGCCTGCTCGCGACACGGAGAAGTGAGAGCCTTTTTTTTATCAACGATATGTCAACATTTGACCACGGTCTCACCCGATGGTAAGTGACGACGCGGTCGACGATGGAGCCTGCTTGCCTAGAAGATACCGGTTCACTCTAGCCTTAAAAACTCCCAGATTATATTTGTCAGGAAACAATGACGCTGGTAAGGTGTTGCATTCCTCTGCTGTCCGAATTATAAACGAGGAATCAAAACGCTTTGTACGTATTCCAGGAATAATAGTGCTGGAGAGCGCTGGATTCTAGATCTACGAGGACCAAAACATGCTGACAATTTATTTATTATGTTTTAGAAGACTGTCGACTATTCTAGACTAAAATATAAAATCAAATTGGATAGCGATAAAGTCACTAAAAAGTCTTCACACTTAGAAATAAAATGATTACTAAAATACTACACTAATCTACATTGTTATACGATTAACAGCGGGGTGATCACGGAACTTTAATAGCAATGCAACAAGAGATATTTCTTACCGAATTTGAAAATTTCCGTTGTAACTATACACATAAACTGCGTATTGAAACTGTCAAATCCATACATTTTTGTGTTTCCATTGTTTGCAATCAAGTTACATTAATCAATGATGTTGGTGCCGTCGACGGGGAATCGCTTCTCCCCATAACATGTGCACTCGTGTCGAAGAATTACTGCGTTGTACTACAAGTTCAACGTTCATTACAAACATGCAACTGACTCCTGAGTTCGGAACCCTACCATCACCAGTTTAGAGTAACACATAAGTGAAACTTGATAGTTCCTTACCTTCCCCCCTAACTTCAAGAGCGCGATATCGTTGTCCAGGGTCTGGCTGTTGTGGTTGTGATGTATGTACGTGGTGAGCACCTTGAGCGTCTGCGCGCCCGGCGAGCCGTACTTGCGCGTCAGGTCGTGGTCGCCCACGCGCACGTACGTCGTCTCCTGCAGCCGGACCATGCTGGAGGCGAACGCAGGTTTAAGTACAACCGGCTACCGGATTACCAAGGAACATATATACTCTCTAACGAGAGCGGATTACTGTTGGTATGAAACCTTTTTCGGGCACAATACCAACCTACGCCTGTAGTGCATAGAGAGAAGCATTCGATCCTTCAATTACTTACTTATGTCATCTACTGTCGTATGTGAAAAATATAGGTACAATAGTTATAATTGTTTTCTCCATAAATATATGGCTACAAGGGCTTAAGATGTTTTAATTACAGCACTGGACATCCCCTCCAAATAACCTAACAAGTGGTAGCAGAGTTTACGGAAGTATGGAGTAAGTCTCAGAACATATAAAAATATAAAGATGGCTACTCACTACAGAATAGATTCGCTGACAAAAAATAATTATGATACATGGAGTGTCCAAGCTCAAGCCATATTAATTAAAAATGATTTATGGGAGATCGCCAGCGGCATCAAAAAGCCGCCGTCTCAAAATGAAGACGAGAAAATTACCTTCATGCAGAAGGATTTACTGGCACGATCGGAACTACTGTTACTGATATCACCGTCAGAGATTAAACAGGTGAAAAATTGCAAAACATCCTATGAACTTTGGAGTAAATTAAAAAATATATACCAAAGTACTGGACCAGCTCGCAAAGCAACGTTACTGAAGCAACTTATACTAAAAAGAGTTGAGAATAATGATGTTCATGAACACCTAAACAATTTCATGGACATTGTTGAAAAGTTAGCTGACATGGAGATAGAACTGCATCCAGATTTACTATGTATTATGATGCTCTACAGTCTGCCAGCGAACTATGAAAACTTCAGAATCGCAATAGAATCCCGCGACAAGCTGCCTTCACCAGATGAGTTGAAGATAAAAATAATAGAAGAAAGCGAAGCTAGGAAAAATACTAAAACAGAAGAAGAAGCTTTCTATGCCAAGAAGAAATCCAAGTTTTGCACTATATGTAAGAAAAAAGGACATGACACTAAATCATGTTGGAGCAAAAAGAAGGTTAATAATGATAAGAGACAAAAAGAAAATGACAAAAAACGTCAAGAAGAATCTTACAACCTTGCGCCAGTATGCTTATCCATCACCTCTCCTGATGCATGGTGTTTAGATAGTGGCTGCACCTCGCATATGTGTGCTCAGGGGGAAAAGTTTGAGTCTATTAACTCGAAAGAAACTGGATCTCTACGTCTAGCATCAAACAGTAATACCATAAATGTTGAAGGCAAAGGCAAAGTTCGGTTAAACATTAATGACGGAATAATTAATTTGCAAGATACCTTGTATGTGCCGGCTTTATCAACAAACCTACTGTCAGTTGCCAAAATTACTGAAAAAGGGAATAGTGTTGTTTTCACTAAAGACAAAGCCTATATCAAAAATGAAAAAGGCAAAACGTCATTAACTGCCAAAAAACAAAATGGCCTTTATTACATTAAAAGTGATGAACAAGCCCAAGTGGCCCGTATTGACAACACTGATTTACGTATGTGGCATCAAAAGTTAGGCCACCTTAACGAAAGTGACTTAAAGTTGGTCGCGAAAAAGAACCTTATTAAAGGAATAGAACTGGGAAACGGAGATTTACCAGAGTGTGAAACATGCATAAAAGGAAAGATGACACGATTACCGTTTCATTCCGTAGAAGAACCGCAATCTACGCAGCCTTTGCAAATTATACATAGTGACCTATGTGGACCTATCCAACCAGAATCTTTGGGCGGATCGAGATATTTTCTAACGTTTATTGACGATTTTACTAAATATTGCTGTGTATACTTTATAAAAAATAAAAGTGAAGTTTTTGAAATTTTTAAAGAATACAAGCGCAAAGTAGAAAAATTCCACGATGGACACGAAATAAAGAATTTACAGTCAGACAACGGATCCGAGTACCGAAATCGGGAATTTGATGCTTTTCTAAAAGAAAATGGGATCAAACGAAGGCTGACGGCACCGTATACTCCGCAGCAAAATGGGCAGAGTGAACGAAAAAACAGATCATTACTGGACAAAGCTCGATGCTTAATGATTGACGGAAACATGCCAAAAGAATTATGGGCGGAAGCAGTACATACTGCAAATTATTTGATCAATCGAAGTCCGGCTAAAGCCCTTAAAGGTTGTACGCCTTATCAAAAATGGACTGAACGTACACCATCGGGGAATCATTTGAAAGTATTCGGCTGCAAAGCTTTTGTTTTGAACAAGCATAGAAAGGGGAAATTTACCCCAAAAGCGTCGGAAGGAGTTTTCGTCGGCTATGCACAGAACGCGAAAGGCTTTCGAATTTTTCTGCCAGACAAGAAGACTGTGATAATAAGCAGAGACGTGAAGGTCATTGACAGAATGTATTATCACAGTCATCATGATCATAATGATGAAACCTATAGTAACATCTTCGGCGAACAGGAACAACAGCAGCCTGAAAAAGAGAAACAAAAAGAAAAAGACGAATACATACCTGTTGTGGATGTTGAAGTAGTACCGAACTCTTTTCAGAGACCTGCTATACCTGAAAAAATAAGTACAGTCCCTGGATGTAGTCAAGACAGGAGGAGCATACAAGAGCCTGGAAATGAAAATAGGAAATCTCGTAGACAGAGAAAACCTCCTACCTGGCAAAAAGACTATGTGCTAAATAATCCTTCTACGTCACAATCATCTTCGGATGAATACCAGGACGTCGATGAACTGACTTATTTGTGCGAGATCGAAGCCAAAGATGGAATAAATACAGAATGGCACGATGCCATAAAAGCAGAAATAAGGGCGCATATTAAAAATGGCACCTGGGAAATAAAAAAGAGAGAAGAGGAGAAAAACATCATAGATTTCAAGATACTACTCAAAGCAAAAGCCAACAATACTAAAAAGGCTCGCCTCGTTGCACGAGGTTTTACACAAAGACCTGGCATAGACTATGACCAAACTTGGGCGCCGGTTGCCAAGCTGAGTTCTATAAGACTGCTGTTAGCTACTGCGATCCAAGAAGGTTTGAAGCTTCACCAACTAGACGTCACAACCGCGTATTTAAACGGTGACTTGGATGAAACGATTATAATGAAAAAGCCAGATTTTTTAGAAGAGTATATCACAGAAATAATGATAGATGAAAGTTCAAACAAAGGCACAACTATTTTTAATAAAGCAAAGAAAATGTTGGAAGATGTCACAAGGATCAAAGGAGAGAAAGTATGTTCGCTAAAGAAAGCTTTGTACGGTCTTAAACAATCCGGGCGACAATGGTATAAAAAACTAGATAACGAATTAAAGAAACTTGGTTTTATACCATCAACAGCTGATCCATGCATATATGTACTGGAAAAAGGAGGAGCTAAAATCCTTCTTGGATTGTACATTGATGACATGCTTCTGGCCTACTCCTGTCAACAAATATTTGACCAAGTAAATAAAAAACTAAAATCTATTTTTGAAATGAAAGATCTTGGACCAGTTAATGATTTTGTGGGAATGGAAATAAAACAAAGCAATGGCAAGATCGAAATAAAACAAGAAAAGTATATTGAAAAATTACTTACCAAATTTGGAATGGAGGACTGCAAACCGAGTGTTACGCCAATAGAGCCTCGCCTAAAATTGGAAAAAGAAGCAAAAAGTGATGAGACGATACCCTATCAAAACCTAATTGGGTCCCTGATGTTTCTAGCTGTGGCTACACGACCAGACATTACGTTCGCTGTAAGCTATCTCTCGCAGTTCAACAATTGTTTTGGAAGTGAACATTTCAAAGCTGCTAAGAGAATCTTGAGATACCTAAAAGGAACAAAAACAATGGGGATAAGTTTCGAAAACACTGAAAACAAAGAAATGATGGGATATGCAGATGCCGACTGGGCAGCATGCACTATTGATAGAAAGTCCTATACCGGTTACTGTTTTATGCTAGCAAACGGAGTTATAAGCTGGGAATCAAGAAAACAGAGAGCAACTGCTATGTCTACTGCGGAAGCAGAATATATGTCGATTTCAGATGCTGTTAAAGAAGCTCTGCACCTAAGACTATTGCTAAAAGACATAACAGCGCTGAAACAAAATAAGATAACAATCTTTAATGATAACCAAGCGGCATTAAAGCTATGTGAAAATGACATCATAAGTAGCAAAACAAAACACATTGATCTGAGGATTCATTTTTTAAAAGATCACATCCAGTCTGGAGTAATCAGTGTGCGCTACAAAGACACTTCAAATATGTTAGCTGATATGTTAACGAAAGGGATGCCGGGACCTCGGCACCTGGAGCTAAGGAAACGCTTAGGGTTGTCATTGTGAGGAGGAGTGTTGGTATGAAACCTTTTTCGGGCACAATACCAACCTACGCCTGTAGTGCATAGAGAGAAGCATTCGATCCTTCAATTACTTACTTATGTCATCTACTGTCGTATGTGAAAAATATAGGTACAATAGTTATAATTGTTTTCTCCATAAATATATGGCTACAAGGGCTTAAGATGTTTTAATTACAGCACTGGACATTCAGGTATCCCCTCCAAATAACCTAACAATTACTATCCGGTCAGCGTTTTAATCTTGCAAATACTTTTCGTGTTTACGATATATTTTTGTGTGTAAGTAGATTTGCGTTCACATAAAACATAAGTAGAATTTTGTGCAGGATTAGAATTGGGTGATTTGATTGCAGCAAATAAATTAAAATTTGATTTTTGGTACTAATCGTAAATCCACAAGAAGGTTATAAAGTTGTTTACATTTCGAAATTAGAGATGATTTTACAGGTGTCGATGAGTTATCGATAATTTCGATATATGTATTATATGTAGATAAACTATACACTAACCAATAATAGGTAGTACCTACTGGTTCAATCCTTAGAGTATAGACTAAAAGCATAGAGAGAACTTCATTGTCTGTCAAGCGTACCACTTTTTTGAACACTTTTTATATGAAGCGGACACTTTGATGTGAATGAGTCTGACAGATTTGTATAGATAAAACAGTTGACTCGAGTAGAAAAAATGGTACGGTGATTTTTTGCAAGCGTAGCTAATTACTATATGTTTGTTTCTTTCCTTCGCCACTGACGTAGCGATACGTGTGAGCAGTACAAATATAATATCGTTTTGATTGATCTCTCTATGCTTTTGGTCTATACTCTAAGGTTCAATCAACTCTTAAGATGGGCATAATATGATTGAAATTTGATATAATGACACAGAACAAATAATAGTACGTAAAACTACTACTGTTTTAATGAACGATGTTTTAAATGAGAATTTAAATAAGGTTTTGTTTGTTCACAGATTCTGCCAACCGTCATGACCACCTTTGACAAACCTACTTCAATGAACTTTGTATTTAGGGCAAATCTACTTATATTAATAATCTGTTGTTTACAATAGCTATTTTGAAATAAAATTTAGTAAAAATACATTTTCTTTATTTCTCATTAATCTTACTTCACATTCTGGAATAACGTTACGGCAATAAATTAATTAGCTTAGGTTAGGACGGAATATTTTCGTGGTTGACCACTATCTTACCTGGCGATAAGTGACGATGCGGCTTACGATACACATGCTTACCTATAGAAGATACCTAATCACTCCCGACTTAAAGTCACTCAGGGAAAAAAGATCCCAGTTAAAAGCTTTAGTGCGCATAATAATATTATATGGGAATTATTTTTCTTTATGTGCATAATATATGGAATAGGTATCAACCATTTAGTGACGTTCAACTGCTAATAGTCAACCATAAAATGATGATGAAAATGATGTACCGACCAAATTATTAGGCTCTATTATTTATTTCTTGAACTAGCTGGGCCAAAGGCCCGGATACAGAAATTTCTCAAGAGGGGGGGGGGGCGCAGTGCCGTAAATAGCCTGCCCCCTTGTTTTTTAGACATTATAGGTACCGTAGACAAGGCCGTAGCCAGGGATTCTCTTTATACATCTACTGAACGTACATTAAATACGCGAGCAAAGCGAGCGTGAAAATTTTTATATTTGCCGAAGTGTATTTTTTTAAAAAACGCGTATGGCGATTCAAATATGAAATACATGTCAGTCAGTACAAACGTGCTTGCTAACAAAATACAGTAAAGACATTAAATACGCGAGCGAAGCAAGCGCGAAATTTTTTATATTTGCTGTATTGTATTTCAGAAAACGCGTATAGTAATTCAAACATGAATTACATGTCAGTCAATACAAAAGCGCTTGCTATAAAACAAAATACAGGAAAAACATTAAATACGCGAGCGAAGCGAGCACGACAATTTTTATATTTGTCGGATTGTATTTAAAAAAAAACGCGTATGGCAATTCAAACATGTTGCATGTTAGTCAGTACAATGAGGACCTCATGCTTAGCCATTTTAAGCATTTTGACGTTATATAGACTCTTAAGATTTCATTTTTGGGCCACTGCGGTCGTTTGGAGACTAAGCGGTCGCTGGGCGGCCGCTTGACTCCGATAAACACTAAACACAAATACGCTCGTACGCTGGCAAAAAATGAGCGCTATGTTTTGTCTAATTTTTGATGATACTGGCATGTAGGTACGTATGTGTTGGAATCGAACACTAGGGGCGCAGTGGGAACTTATCAGGAGCAAACCGAAAAAATAATTTTCCTGCCTGGTCTGGCCATTCTTGCGCCCCCCAGAGTCTACGCACCAAACATGGCACCGCCCTATTTACGGCACAGGGGGCGCACAAATCATTATAGTACGGGAGTCCAAGAGGGAAGTTTGGGGATGTGGTGGTGAAACACATAAGTATACGATTCATGACCAATTTGTGCTCTCTTTTTTAAATGATGAATTCCATGCACCTATATCTATACCTATATCTTCCTGGTAAATTGGATAATTACCGCGCTTGGTGCTGGGCTGCCTGCGCCATAGGGGGGGGCGCGCCCCCTGCGCCCCCACTCTATCCGCGCCTGCTGGGCCATACAGTCATGACGCAAAAGAAGTCGGTTCTAGTTATCAGCTGGGTTAGCATGGACAGTAGACAAAATTGTCTTTCCCCGTTTTACGTCACTTTCTTCATACTTGCTTGGAGTAAAACAGGGGAAAGACAGTTTTGTCTACCGGCCGTGCTAAGTCTACTGGGGTACCTAGTATTTTTTCCTCTGGACAGCGAAGATAATTGAGCTTTCCATCATCCCCCCACAAATTAGAGAAAATTTGCTCTGTTTATTTTAGGTGTCAGGCTTTTATTAAAAATTAAAACTATGTTCAGTGAAGTATCGATATCGATAAAATAGCGTCTCATGACTATTTTTCAAAAATAGGTATGTAAATAATAATACACTGATGTTCCCTCTGGTTACTCTGTTTGTTTTTTTCTCTAATCTGTGGTTACTTATCAGAATCAATACCTAACCTTCTTTATATTATCGAAATATATAGGTAAGTCCTTTTTATGTTTTTGAAATAAATATAGAATACGAGGTTTTCAGACAGCCAAAAAAAATCCGTTAAGTGACGTTGACGAGACATGGCGCGAATCACAGACTTAGATTTTTTTTGGGGCATGAATAATTTTCACTATCATGTCGTAATCAGAATAGCGTTCTTCCAAACTTTAGAATGTATTATATAGTCATTCAAATAGATACTCTGACCTTACCATCTACCATGATATGGTACATTTTCGTCTGTAATATGTCAGAGTAGAAAATCGAGCCACGTGAGATAGCTCCAGAGTTGGTATCTATCCTTGTCTAGCATATTGTCCACCATGCAAAAGAAAATCTTTGTGTTGGTTTGGTAGTGTTTGACTGTGTTTTGCAGATAGTTAAAAAAATTAATATTTGCGTAAGTAGTTATATTACTGTGATAATTGATAAGAAAACGCAATTTATATATACTTTTACATGGATGTATTTTTTTACTGGAAAATCGAGGATATACCTAATAGACGATAATACCAAAATGTTTTATTGGTAGAAGTATCTTATGAATTATGCCTGCACACTGCTTAGAAAAGAAAAAACGGAAAAAAACCATAGCGGGATATTCATTTTGATTTTATATTATCTTTTAGTTTATTTAATTTTTATTTACGCTATCATTTTACCGATGTCAATATGGATCTTTGTGTCTGATAAATAAACGATTTATTATTATTCACTCATTTATTATTTTTTCTTAGATTTAGGGTTTTCCACAATATACATATAAAAATAAATTTAAAAAATATTATAAAAACCTTATTATTAATATTATTGTGACTCGTATCGTTGAAATCGTGTATTTTTGTTGTGTAAATAGTTGTAGAAAGGAATGGTATCGCAGTTATGCGAGACTTAGCCACAAGTGAGATACTTTTCAAGCTTTCAATATATTGATACAGTATGGTGTTCATTTTTCGTGTAGTCCGATTACGTAGTATGTACATCCGTGTATAGAACACTTCACCGGTGCTGCCAACTCAGTTTTTAAAAGTTAGCCAGATCAGCAACACAAAATAGCTAAAAAAATAGCAAAATGTTTGAAAAATTTATAGCCATAAGGCTTTGAATATGTACGAGTAAAAGCGTAGTATATGACGTCATTCATGGACAACAAGGAGAGCGCTATACATTCGGTACTAAGCAAAAAAAAGACGAACGTAATATCTTTGGTCCTTGTCACCGTTACCAGGTTTTTTTATTTGGCTTCGTTTGATCTAAGCCAAACAGGTTAACAATTTTTTGAAATTGTTGTTTTTTGTGAAATAATCCTATTTAAATCGTGATCTAGGCAATAAATATTTGAGAAATAATGTGTGTGCAGTGGGTGGTTGCAGCGTTTTAAGCAACAGAAGTCGCACTGAGGCGTAAATATGAAGGAATAACATTTCACAAGTAAGTAGCCATTAGTTTGTCTATTTTCCCTTTTTAGAAGTGTTTATTGTGAAACTTATAAATGTAGCGTTACATTTCATGTAATAACAAGTCCTCAGCTAAACAGAAAAACAGCTAAATGATTAATTAATGGATAAAATAACCATACCTAACCAAAAAATTTAATTGTCAAGGTACTGCCAGTTTATGATTTTTAATTTCCCATAAAACCATCTAGGTACAATGTTGATTTGCAAATGTTTATAAGTTGGAAAAAAACCTTTTGTAGGTATATTAGCTAATTATTTGCTTGATTTAATTTAGTAAAATATATCATTTTATATTTAAGGTCAGGTGGGGTAAGTGAAACATACTTGCACATCTATCCACTTTGTGAATTCTGCTAGGACGCTAATTTTTTTTTACACATAGAAAGCCTAAATCTGACATGGCAAATGACGGCAATAAATACTTTTCAAGAAAATAATTTTTGAAAACTCAATTTGCGTGAATGAAACATCACTTCAAAAATGGTTCACGGTTTTGACAGAAACGTTCCGATTCAATATTCTGACGGTAGGTTGACATTGGCGTTTGACTATTTAGCAGTTGACTATATTGACAGTTTTGTTTTTATTATCTGTTACCCGCAGTCATTATATTAGGTACCTACTTATATAATAATAGCTGCCAGGTATCACTTTATTAGCGCAGAAATCTGAGAATCTCCATCTCTTTCTTTGGGTGCCGTATAAGAGCAGACTAAGGGACTATCCAGAGAATGGGCAGTAGCATTCTCCCTGGTACATTATAATCTTCTGCGATGACAAGCTACTTGCTAAGCGAGGTGGTTATGGCAAAGCTCCCTATAATCAGCGTCTAAAATGGCGTTTTATGGGCATGCCTGTGTTCAGCACTAGATGTTTTCCAGCTGTTGATGTGAAATACGTGATTTTCGCCCATGGGACATTTACAATGACATTTGTAATGTAGTAGGTATTTGATTGATTTTATTACCTGTGTCGTCTGTGACTGCAAATACTAACCCCACATTACGCGCCGTTTCATGAATTATTTTCGTGTAAAAATGTACATAAACACTATTAAATTGCTTCATGGCATCAGCCGACATGTGTTTTGTAAACTTAAAGATAGCTGATTTCTTTTTATTTTATGACCTAGCAGAAAGATTGTGTGACGCGTGTGCTAGAGCATTGAAACCATTTTGCCACATAGCATAGAGCTAAACTGCGTGATTTATTGATTACGATAGGGTTTCACTTAGGTACTCCTTCGTTTCACTTACCCCATCTGACCTTACATTTTAGTTTTTACAATAAAGAAGCAGTGAACACTGGTAAAACATAAATTCTAGGTATCAAGGTAAATTACTCTATAGATAGAGCTAACGAAATCGCCCATTTTCTACCCACAATTTTGGGTGACGTTCTTATTCAGGCAGCACCTCGTGTGGGAGCAAGAAACAACTAGGCGGCCACGCGAAATAGATTTCTACTTGTGGGAATTCTGTGCCATAAGGTTTTGATTGTTTTTAATCACAAACACATCAACAGAACAACAAAAATTACGAGGAAAAAAAAAAAAAAAAAACAGAACACAAAAAAAACAGAACATTAAAATTAAAATCAACAGAGTTATTATTATTATTCATTTTATTTACTAGTAAATTACAAGCCAGTTTCACCCTCATGCCTATTAAAAACATGATTAGAAAAAAAATGAACGTAAAATCTATGTATGTATGATAAACAGAGAATATGAATCTAACGTTCCTCGTTTTTTTTCATCATTCCTAGATGAATAAGGCGTTTTATTAAAAAAAAAGAAATTGTATTTTATGTTTGACCCAATAGATGGCGCCAGTTGTGGTTTTACCAAAATCTGTCACTGTCACTGTTTCAAGCATAGACCACAGATTAGAGAAAATGTGTCACGATACTGACTGACAGCTCTAAACTCTTTCGTTTTTTTTAGTTTCGTTGCGGAATAGCTAGGCTTAATTTTGGATCATAATATTAACGTTTATCTATCTCGCAGATCTACTGTACTTCAATTTACTCAATAAGAATGCACTACAGACTACTTAGGAGATACTACAGGCAATGTACTCGTGGTCCACTCAACTGAATTTGACATTTCTTTGTAGGTTGTCTAAGCATTTTCTTATGTTTAAACTACTCTGTGGTTTGAAAGGTTTAAACTATGTTACTTACAGCGCCATCTAGAAAAGAAGCAGAACTAGTGTTTTTTTTTAAATAAAACTCCTCATTATGGGTTCCAATTTATCAATTACATTATTTTTAAAATCATCATTAACAGCCTGAAGACGTCTACTGCTGAACATAGGCCTGCCCCAGAGCGCGCCACCTTGAGCTTTGACCTTGACCTTGATTTTTAAAATAAATATGAGTAATATAATATTAAACATAATAATAGGTATTTCTATTATTTTCCTTATATTATTACTATTATAAAAGACGAGGCATATTTCTGGGATATTTCAGTGTGAGCAGATTTTTAGCCTATTTAGGGCAGAATCTGCAATTTACAGATGGTCACACTGTCACTTACCTTCACTCTTGCTCCAACTCCGCGTACCTTTCGTTCGGCTCGTGGAAAACTACGCTATCCTGATTACGTAGTGTATACATCCGTGGGTTCTGAAGATTTATGCCACAGATTAGAGAAAAAAACAATAGTATGATTGTTATAGATGCATAGACCATAAACAGCTACTCTCTGCATATCTATGTCCACGCTGTGAGTGTGAAGCAAAAGCAGGGTTCGGCCCCCCTACACGTTCAATTTTATTGAACAATAAAATTGATGAGATCACTTCCGTCAATCTTTTCTCCATACTGTATACCGAAAAACATTGACCAATACTAAGGCTATTGATGAATAAAATTGATGAGACCACATCCCTACACGTTCAATAAAATTAATCATTTACAAAGATTGATCAATAAAATTGAACGTGTATGTGGGGCTTAGTAGACTTTTTAATATTGCGACTGACTTTGTATCCAGGTCAAGAAAAAAAGGGCCTGACTCACAGATTTATTTTTATATGTAGGGTCTGTGGCCTGATTTGAATTTTGTTTGAAGTTAACGGCTGCTTAACGTTCTCAACTCAATTTCAGATTTCAGAGCAAAAATATTGACGACATTTTATGATTTTTTCATAGAAATTTAATTTAAATACGGTGTTATAGTGATTTGCGAATTGTTTTTTGTGTAGTCATTTAAGATGACGTCCGAAAAAGTATTTAAAAAGGACAAAAACCAGAATATCCAGGTGTTTGTAAGGCTAAGGTATTTATTTGACACTTTTCTTTATATTACCATTTCAATTACTTGAAGCAAAATTTTAGTTTTATGGCTCAATATTAGTTACCTACTTCTATAGTTCATTTTGATATAATTTTTGCTAAATTTAACATACTAGCTGTAAACATATTCAGAAACATTGATGCTACGGTTAGACCCACGCACAGTCCTGACTCACAAGAAATATAAACTAAATTGCAGCCAATAACCTTTATTAAGCTTTTATTAACTACCACTATGTAGTTATTCTATTAGCAAGTCTTAAACATACTGTAGTATGTAATAATAATAAAATAAGTCATGCTTGTAGATGGAACAGGAATAGTCAGTAAATTATTTTATTGTCATCAACATCAACACGACAAGTTATTTTGGAAGCAAATATAGAGGCAAGAAAATACACATATCATAAAATTTGTATGATTGAATAACACTACTGTGTCACTGCAAAATGTTTATGATGTAAATAGATGAATAAATAAGTATACGCTTTTCACAAAGCTGCTTACAGCTAGCCTTGACAAGCTAAGCAAAGCTTAGTTTTGTAAAGGATTTTATCACAAGTGGGTTTTGAACCTGCATCCATCCATCCCCGAAGCCTGGGCATGCTTTTCTTTAAACTGATGGGACAAGTGACTTTATGTCCAAATACAGGCAGGTGAATACTGAATAAAATAGAATCGTAATAGAATAGTATTAAGCTAGGAATTTCACTTTACGCTACTGAGCTTACAGTAGATAAATTCAATATTTATCATGAAGCTGAAAGGGCATCCAGCTCAACATAAATTTCAAGTACCTACTCTCAGTACCAGGTACTGATTTTCAGCTAAAACCCCACAGGTGGATAAATTACAAGTAAAATTACCGCAGAAGCCACTAAGATTCATTTCAATGCACAATGTGTGTTGCACTGCTATAAATCAAAAATCTTTAGGCTAAGCTTGTATTATGGGACTCAGATGACTGATAGACTACATCAATACTTGCTTTTAAAGGTATGAATAGTATTTTATGTAAAAAGTATTCTTACTGCACATCACAATCAACAGAGTGCTATGCTGGGTTCTATAAAACATCTAAGTCTGATAATATTTCACTTATGTCACCTACTATCTGCAGCCTGCAGCCCTGCCCATGGTTGCCCTATGTAGCATAATTAATATAACTATGTCTTATTCTTGTAAGAGCTAGAATATCTACCTGCTAACCCCCGGTGACTCATACATTTGTCAAACTTATGTTAACATACCAAATACCTGCTATACACTCATTGGTAGACAAAGACTTTTATGTATACACTAGACAGGACATCTCTAACTTGCACTGTCAACCACTGCAAATATGCCTATGAGAATCTTCTCACTCATACGATGCTTAGCACTCAAAGCGACTGCATGTGCAGCAGTGAATAGCAGTAAAAATTATGATCGGAATGTGCCATTGCACTAGTGCTGCGTGTTGTGATTGTTGGTTAGACGATTTAATCTCGTAAAGCGCTGTAGCGGATTTTAGTTTAATTATACAAAAAATGACAACTATTTGTGCTTCAAATAGCTTCTCTAGTATGTAGTACATAATTATACCTCTTTGTTGGTAGATGATTGCCGATGATTGACAGGCAACCAATGAGAGTTCAGTATTTTTAGGTTTACATGAGTTTAACTTTAACAAACATATGAGAAACCAGGGGCAGTAAGATTCCCTTAATTACAGTCATGTTATTACAAACATTCATATTTGTAATATTAGTAGGATGACAGGTGTTATTGTGAGTAGTAATAAATACTTCTTTATCTAGCCATTTATCACTACATGTATAAAAAGCATGTTGTCATTCTACAGACCAAATTATATCAAGATCCATTCAGCCATTTAGTTTGGAAAAGTTAATAAAGACAGAGATGCTTTTAAATTTTTTTTTTAAGGAGACGGTGTTGTTATTTGACGGCCAGTCAAATAACTCAGCTCAGTTGGTAGTAGCTCTGCCTTCTGAACTATAAGTTGTAGGTTTCATTCCCACCCAAGGCATACATTTGTGTGATGAACATTGATGTTTGTTCTGTGTCTGGGTGTTATATTGTATTCTATGTATCTATTTACAAACAAACAAAAAGTATCAATTCAATTTTTTTTTTTATCATATATAGGGACACTTATGAAAATCATTTTTTAACAATACATTTTTACTACAACAACAACAATAATACATTAAAAAAAAACGAAATGCAATTGTACATATTTTGTAAAATTAAAGCTTAAAAAGTTGAATTTTTAACAACAACAAAATCACAAATTTATAATAATTAAAATTTAGGTGAAAGGAACGACTTTCACCGTTTCATTTCCCCCTCCTCCCTTCTCTCTTGCCCATAGTATGTTTGAATTGTATGGTTGAATGTCTGTAATAATATTTACGGGACAATATATAAAACACCCCCTTTTCAACAAAAAAAGAATGAATAAAATCGGACTGCGCGTTAATGAATTACAAATAAGTACATATTATTACTTTTACCCCCTCTCCCGCGGGAACTGTGCTGAATTTCGGGATTAAAAGTATCCTATAGCCTACCCCGTAATATGAACTCAAATCATGCCAAGTTTCATTTGAATCCATTCAGTAGTTTTGGCGTGATGCTCAGCCTTGGCTGAGCCAAGCTTGCTTGCTTACCAAGCAGGCTTGGCTTGGCTTGGCTTCCAACAAAAATTCTCAAAATATCTTTGATGTACAGAATTGACCCTGTTACAGTTTTACTATAAGTAGAGTTTGAAGGCATGAGATGTGGCAACCTCCAGTGCAGAATAAATGTTAATAATAGTGAAAGTACCTACTGGCTAAAACATACAGTGGTAAGAACTTCCTTTTTGTACTTAAAAGGAGTTGTTCTTGGGAAACTGGGCTATTTTGAAGAAAACAAATTGAGATTAGAGTATGAATAATGTCAGAAATTGGTTCCATTATTCTTCTCCATCCTGTATCTACCTTGCCAAATATTTTTTTATGTTTAAATATCTATTTCAGGCCTCTAAACCAGAGGGAGCGTGATATCAAATCCTTCGGTGTGGTGGAGGTGGTTCACAACCGAGAGGTGGTGGTGCGGCAGTCCCAGCAGGCTATTCACACTAAGAAGTTCACTTTTGACCGTGCATTCGGACCAAACGCTAACCAGGTATTTCTAATGTCTAAACCTTTTAAAAGATTTCTTTGTAAAAAATTGTTGCTATAATTTGTCAGATTTTTGATACTGGGACCACACAGTAAACCTTATACCCTGATGGGGTCATATTATGTTTCTGTGTTTATGTACACAGAAATAGAAATAGAAATATTTATTGGCCTTACAACATGTTGTTATACTGGGCAAGTCATTTTACAAAATATAATAAGATCATACAAGTAAATCGTATTACAAATCAAATAGAAAATAAAACAATAGGTAGGTTAAGAAAATTAAAATAGAATAAAATTAAGATCAAAAACTATGACAGCTAAAAGTTTGTAACATACCATTTAAATTAAAATAAAAAAAAACAATTGAAATAAAATAAAATACAACAAATAAAATATAATAATTGGAATGAAAAATTGGATTAAATTTAAATAATTAATTTATCAGATCAAATAATTTTCTATGTACAACGTTAGACCATGCTATATAATGCTTCTAAGTACCTATCTATTTTTTGGTATTACTCTCAACATTATAACATTCCGTTTCATGCAAGAATGAAGATTCCGTCAAGCGCAGTTTTATATGTAACTCATACAATGAGTAAAATGGATTGAACTCGAGAAATTGCTTTATCTTCCTTTTGAATTCTGTTGCATGAAGGTTTGTTAAGCTACTTGGCAGTATGTTAAACATGCAGATCTTATTGTAGGTCCCTTGTTTTTGTAACTTAGTTAATCTATTCACAGGTCTACGTAATTCGTCATAGTTTCGACATTTACGTGTGTACTTATATTTGTTTTTGGTCTAATTAGATTTCTCGTCGTAAACTTCTAGTAAACAATTGTAAATTTATGTATAAGGATATGGCAGTCATAATCTTATTATTCCTGAAATGTAGTCGGACTGATGTGCGTTTTCTTAAACCTAAAATTATTCTTATTGCCCTTTTCTGGGCTCTTAACACCCTTATTATATGTATTCCGTTGCCCCATACAGTAATAGCATACCTTATCCTAGATTGTATGTGTGCATGGTATACAGATAAAATAGCTTTCTTATCTAATAATGGTTTAAGTTTTAGCAGTGCGTAATTAGCACTCGCCAGTCGCACATATATGTTTACAGTAAATAATGATTCAAGTGTTGAGTTTTTATTACTCAAGCTAACTACTACAATAATAAAAACTAAACTAAACTAAACTAAACTAAGCATAACTAAGCTAAACTAAACTAAACTAGCTACACTACCTACTACAAAGAACACTTATGGACTGTATAATAGCCGCGATGGCCTATAGACAGTCCAAGTGCTCCAGCCCACTACCGGTAGGTAGCGTACCCAACATGCTGGCCGCATTGCCACGTTGAATTGCAATGCTGATGCGTTGGGCCAAATAAGTGCCAGCATTTTGGTCACGCGTCGCATCGACCAGGCGCTCTGATAGACTTTGGAAAACGCGATGAGCTCCCGGTCCCCACGGACCCAGGGTCTCAACACCAAACGGCTCAAATATGTAACCGCTACCGAGATTACTATATTTGCGCCGTTTTAGCTGCTCAGCAGAATTAGCCGCGGCGCCGGCCCTAACGTGTGTCTCGGGAAGGTGTGACGGCGCCATAGTATCGACGCAAGTAGCGTCCCACACTAAAGGCCGCCCCATCTTCCAGGGAACCAGAGTCATTCCGTCGGGTCTTTTACCATCGTCACGCATGAGACCATTCGGTTCGAGAATGGCTGCAACATTGGCGGTGGTAAAAGCCCGGCGAATGATGTCATTAAGACTAGCGTGGCGCGAAATTCGACCAGCGCTTTTTGAACACGAGAGACCGTGATGACCGAGCTGGTCAACTGCGGTACCGCACTGGCAGCGATGGGCCACACAGCATCTTGCGCCCAAACGTAAGCTGATAGCTAAACGAAAAGTAGTCGGATCTAAAAGGTTACCAGTGTTGAAAGAAGGCATGGCCTGTAACCAAAGTCCTGACTCCCACACAGAGACTGCGAGAAGCCGAGCACGATCAGCGACGCTAGGACACGTATCTAAAAGATTTTTCCGTGCTAGTTCGCAGAGCGGTCGGTCCCACAGCCTCTGTGAGGAAAGAACCACCGGGAAATCAGAATTTGGACAAGCCAACCCCCAGGCATTCTTGGCCTCAGACAAATGGTTGAGTATTGAGTGTTGAGTATATGTCCCCCAGGTGGAGGTATACCAGCAGGTGGTCAGCCCCCTGATTGAAGAGGTGCTTGCTGGGTACAACTGCACAGTCTTCGCATATGGACAGACTGGGACTGGCAAAACTCACACCATGGTTGGAGAACACACAGGGACCGATACTGATTGGCAGTCTGTATGTATACTTGCATGGTTTTAAACTTTCATGGTCACTAACATTACTAAAATATTAAAATACTAAAATATGGGCAACTCGAAAGTCTAGAAACAAATGTTAAAATTACATGGTAAATATCCTGTTAATCTATTATATATAAGGCTTTGTCCTGACTGACTGACAGACAATGCACAGCCCAAACCGCTGGATGTATAGACTTGAAATTTGGAGGGTGTTTTCCTTTTATAACGTAAGCGCGTGGATAAGAAAGGATTTTTGAATTTTCAACCCCTAGGTGGGTGATAAGGGTAAAACACGTTTGTATGAAAAACCTTCATTTCGTGACGTATCGTTTTGAAACTTAACACATACAAAGAAGTATAAAAATAAAAGAAATGGTATATTTTAGTTTTTCGAAATCCGACACGTAAGGAGGTTAAAAATTACCGTATCTTACTGAAATTCTGAATGTGTATAAATCATACAAAATAATTAGATACGGGTCGCGGCGTTTTTTGAATTTCATCCCTTAAAGGGTTAAAAAAATACAGGACAAATCCCCATCGTAAGACGCTCGCGCAGCTTAAACCGCTGCAGCTAAAATCATGAAATTTAGAAGATACATTGATTTGACATAGTGTAAGAGTGCACTAAAAGGGCAGTTTTATCCCGGGAAAATAAACGGTTCCTGAGGGACAGTCCACGCGGGCGAAGCCGGGGGCGAAAGCTAGTAAACAATATTTTTAGTAATGTATACTTACAACTAACCACACACACACACACATAACACACATTAACATGATTGAAATCATTTATGAGTTACCATTACCATATTTCGGTAAAGTTATATGCACCACTCCATCTTCCGGTTCACAGCGTAGGCCCCTCACTAGTGGAGTGACAATATGGTTAAAACTGCAGGGAGCTGATGGATGCAGGTGCAAAATTAGCTCTCAACTCAAGGGGAAAATAATATAGTCGAGAGGCTTATCTTGAAGACTTTTCCAGGATCCCCTAGCTGGAATCATTCCCAGAGCGCTCTCCCAACTATATGACGAGCTCCGCCTATCCAACACGGAGTACACAGTCCGGGTGTCATACCTGGAGCTGTACAACGAGGAGCTGTTTGACCTGCTCTCCTCGTCTGAAGACAACTCCAAACTGAGGATCTATGAGGACATCACCAGGAAGGGCTCCAATATTGTTAACGGGCTGGAGGAAATTACGGTAATTCATTTCAATTTCAATTGTTTATTTGCATACAATGTTGTTTACAGATGTTCGTTTTTTAAATACCAGTTCATCGTGGACCCTGTTGGGCATGCATAATTAGAAGAGAGGAGGGTAGGTCATTATTATTTCCTTAGTCAACATGGCAGTTAAAAAGATTACAGATTATACCCGATAACAATTCTTAAAATTAGCGAGTTGAAATGGCAATGGGCAGGTCACATTACTCGCAGAACTGACAACCGATGGGGGAAAAAGGTTCTCGAGTGGCGACCACGAACCGGAAGACGCAGCGTAGGCCGGCCCCCCACTCGGTGGACCGACGATCTGGTGAAAGCCGCGGGGAGCCGATGGATGCAGGAGGCGAGCAGCCGCTCAAGGTGGTGCTTTCTGGGGGAGGCCTATGTTCAGCAGTGGACGTCTTCAGGCTGTTGATGATGACGATGATGATGACCCAATTACAAATAAATTATTTAGTATTGAGCCACATCTGTCACCACTATTCATTTTGCTATTCATTTCTATCGCTCAGGATCGTCTATAATTCCTGGAGCGAGAGGCGGTAGCGTGAGTGCTATCGTGCGCAGCATTATCATAATCATGCTCTTCCCCAGGGTTCAAGCTTTGAAGTTGATTCTTAAATAAGAATCAACTTTAAGGCTTCGTCAGTAGGAGAAGCTATTGTTTGGATCCAAACCAATCTCACCAAATCGAGTTAAACAGCACAATTTTCAACAATTTTGTCTAAATAGTAGTGTTGCGTAATGTCCATTATGATACAAATATCTATTATTTTTACAGGTTAACAACAAAAATGAAGTATACAAAATTATGGCGCAAGGACAAGAAAGGAAGAAGGTGGCTTCAACCCTTATGAATGCACAGTCAAGGTAATTTATACTTTCAAATATTTTTACTTTCAATAGCCCGTGACACAAATAAAAATCATGAATTATTTTCGAGATTAAAAGTAACTAGTAAATAATTTTAACATGCAGCGGCCATCCCAATCTTAACAGAAATCCGACAATGTTATTGTAAGTTATTTCGTATTGTAAAAAGATTAGTTGACTATGTTTCCTCAGTGAAGAAATGTAACGAAACTATTGTATTATTTTAGTAAGAAATAAAAAAATACAGGAACTTACAGTCATTACATTGAGATGACAATTCGAATAGTAAAAGTATTTTTGGGTTGGTTTCTGCAATGTTAGATCACGCTTTGGGGAAGCATAATCAAACTTAAACGGGACCGGGAGCTCATCGCGTTTTCCAAAGTCTATCAGAGCGCCTGGTCGATGCGACGCGTGACCAAAATGCTGGCACTTTTTTGGCCCAACGCATCAGCATTGCAATTCAACGTGGCAATGCGGCCAGCATGTTGGGTACGCTACCTACCGGTAGTGGGCTGGAGCACTTGGACTGTCTATAGGCTATCGCGGCTATTATACAGTCCATAAGTGTTCTCTGTAGTAGGTAGTGTAGCTAGTTTAGTTTAGTTTAGTTTTTATTATTGTAGTAGTTAGCTTGAATAATACAGGCAATTTGCCATTAAAAAAAACACTTAAACTACCTATGTAATTAAAATTTTGTGTTCTCTTGTGCTGTAGCTAAAGAAAGTCATATTCCTATTTAGTGAGATATTCGGCTTCATAGAGTGTTATCTCTGTCACTCACAGGGAGATAGTTGGTTTCGTAGAACGTTATCTCTGTCACTCACGGAGATATTCGGCTTCGTACAGCGTTGTTTCTTAGGTTGATATGCATTATTTAACGTCAGCACTTGTACATTACTTATTACTTAAATATAATCAATCCTTAAAATATTCTGTTAACTTCACACTGACGTGAAAAATGAATATTTTGGTAGTACAGGTATGTCCTGACCCTTTCTCGTAAAACAGAGATCGCGTTGAGATTCCCCAACAGTTACTATAAAAACCCACGTTGTGACGTCACATGCCGAAGAGATTCTACATACAACGTAATGTAAAGCTACCACAGCTTAGTAATGAGGTACTATGATGGACAAAGAAATAACGTCACTGCATGTTTGAGCTGACTCTTTCTATTCCTGTGTTTTAAAATGCTTGTAACTTTGAAAGAAAAGAAAGAAAGAAAGAAAAATGTTTTATTCTTTGTCATTTAATGAGATATTTAATTTTTAATACTGCTAAAAATAGCAGCAATATATAACTACAATACGTTGCCATTCAACATAGGAACACAGGAGTCCATTAATCACGTGATGTAGTTAGTAGGTAGTTAGCAACTCTTTAAACTCCCCCCCCCCCTTCCTTCACTTACGGTTTACAGGTTGCGCGTAAAAAATAAATACACGTGATATATTGCTATACGCCCCTCCCCTCTGGTGATGTTTCGTGATTTTTCCGAAACTCCACCCCTCCCCCCCCCCCTTTTTCGAACCTCACGTGATTAATGGGCGGCAGAAGAACTGACAAAACTGGTACCTACTAACTAACTGTACTCTTTCTTTCCAGCCGTTCCCACACAGTGTTCACGATAGTGGTACACATGAAAGACAACGGCCAGGAAGGTGAGGAGCTGGTCAAGATCGGCAAGTTGAACCTGGTGGACCTGGCCGGCTCGGAGAACATCAGCAAGGCTGGCTCGGACAACCCAACCAAGAAGGAACGGGCCAGGGAGTGTGTCAACATTAACCAGTCGCTGCTGACCCTTGGCAGAGTAATTACAGCGTTGGTGGAGAGGCATCCTCATATACCATACAGGTTGGTACAAGTTTTCTTCACCAACTTCAAAAAGTGAGGTTATCAATTCAATTTTGTTCTTTCCTCAGAACTCCATCAATTATTACCCGTTTTTAAAAAGTTCTTTTTTTTTATTGAATTGACATACATTGAAATTTAATCAAAATATTTTAAATGGCTCTTTGAATTTGTTTTGTTATTTAATTTGTAATGATAGCTGTAAGCCCCCCAATTAAAATAAAATAAATAAAATTACGATGCGATGCGGGTTGAAATCCCGTTTCGTGATTGAAACTTTTCATTGGTTACATTGAAAATTAACCTGTTTCATAATATTGTCATCATTCCAGAGAATCAAAGCTTACTCGAATACTCCAAGAATCACTCGGCGGCCGAACGAAGACTTCAATCATAGCAACCATCTCCCCAGGACATAAGGACCTGGAAGAAACTATGAGCACGCTGGAGTACGCCAACCGAGCTAAGAATATACAGAACAAGCCGGAGATTAACCAGAAGATGACCAAGCGGGCCATGTTGAAGGAATATGCCGAGGAAATTGATCGGTTAAAGAGAGATTTGGTAGCGTGCAGGGATAAAAATGGTTAGTTTGAGGACATAATTGATAATTTAGTTTATTTAATTTATTATAACTAGGTGGTAGAACTTTCTCCAAAGTTCGTTTAGGTAGGTACGACCGCTTTGCGAGTTATTCTGCCGCCAAGCAGCAGTGTGCAAGCACTACTGTGTTCCATTTTGAAAAGCACTGTAGCTAGTGAAATTACTGGGCCAATGAGACTTTATTCTCTTAATTCGCAGTACAGAAATCTTATTACTTGACTGTGTGATGTCTCAGGATGACGTGCGCAGTGCAGTGTCGAGCGAAACTCAATATTTTAGAGATTTGAGTGACACTGCAACGGTTATTTGTGGCCGTATCGCTTAACATCAGGCGAACGCCTAGCTTGTCACGTCATTAACACAATAAAACATATTCTCTATCAAATAATTTAAACCACATCATATCATAGCATCAGCTGGAAGACGTCCACTGCTGAACAAGCAGACCCCAGAAAGCGCCACCTTTTGGACCCTATCAAAGCGGATTTCCATAATCACCACACTTGGCAGGTGGCTTGGTGATAGCAAAATATTGTACCGGGGAGAATGCTGCTGCCCATTCCCTGGAGTTGGGTCTTACGGCACCTATGAACAGGTGGTCTGGTACCACACAGCGCTGTACATTTTTATAATGTTAGATCATTGTTCTCTTCAGGTGTGTACCTAGCCAACGAAACATACGCCGAAATGATCCTCAAAGATGAGCAGCACAAGAAAGAGATACAGGAACTGCTTCTCAAGAAGCGAGCCATGGAAGAGGAGATGGCTAAGGCGGATCAAATATTCTCCAATATTAGCAATACCTTGGAACAGAAGATGTCAGAGCTCAATGTTACGAAGAACAAGCTCAATAGTACTAAGACACAGCTGGTTGATACTCATCAAGTAAGTATGAAAAACTACTATAGGGTATTTGACTGACATTTATTATTGCATAAATAAATTTAGTTCCTCAAAAAATAAACTAAATATCTCAAAAAAATTACAAAGTTACAAGCATTTTAAAATACAAGAATAGAGATAGCTCAAACACAGTAACGCCAGAAATGAACTTCATAGTACCTCATTATTAAGCTGTGGTAGATCTACATACAATCTAAGGCTGGGTTGGACCAGAAAAGCAGTTAAAGTAAAAGGTCTTTTTTGAGGAATATTATTAAATTGTGCAATAAAAAAATAGCAGGATGCTATCCTACTACATTTTATTTAAACCATTACATAAATAAAAAAAATAAATAAAAAAAAATTAAAAATGTGTGGACAGTTCACACAGCACCATCTAGCCCCAAACTAAGCATAGCTTGTATGGAAACCAGATAACTGATACAATACTTAATACTTTTTGTTTGTAAATACATACATAGAATACAATATATCACCCAGACACAGAATAAACATCGATGTTCATCACATAAATGTTTGTCCCGAGTGGGAATCGAACCCACAACCTGCAGATCAGAAGGCAGGGTTACTACCAACTGAGCTATCAGACCAGGCAATTATAAGTAGTGTTACGAAGTAGTTATCTTAATATTCTTGTATATACCAATAAAGTAACTTTTTTTATGAATGACTCGAATACTGTACTGAAAGCCAAGACATTGATTCACCCATTTGCCAATACTATATTGTTGTGCCCCAGATTCTGGAGAGCACGAAGCAGCGCATGCTGGAGGAAGCTCACGTGGCGGAGAGGCAAGCCGCCACCGAGGCTGTCCTGGCGCAGCAGGCGCGCGAGCTGGTGGCCACGGCTGATGTGATCAACACACATGTGCGCAGCTTGCACGACACCGTCGACAAACGCAGGTCGGTGTTACAAGCTTACAAATCACTTCGAAAATATATCCCTTTGGGTCCCGTCACAGAGCATTGACAAAAATGTCGCATAAGACGACAAATGAAGCGTATTTTTTTCGTGCTCTGTGGGTCCCATTGTTAATTGATTTACTATGTCACGATTAATGTTTTATTAATTACTATGTCATAACTTATAATAAATAAATAATATGTATGGACATTTCACACAGCGCCATCTAGCCCCAACTAAGCAAAGCTTGTATTATGGGAACCAGATAATTGATAGAATACTTATATAATGAGACGTTTTATTAAAAAAAGAAATGGTGTTTTATGTATGACCCAATAGACGGCGCCAGTTGTGGTTTTACCAAAATCTGTCACTGTCACTGTTTCAAGCATAGACCACAGGTTATAGGAAATGTGTCACTATACTGACTGCCAACTCTAAATTGTTGCGTTTGTCTTGCTTTCGTTGCGCGATAGCTCGGCTTTATTTTGGATCATAATATTAACGTTTATCGGTGTCGCAGTTCTGCTGCACTTCAATTTACTTAAGAAGAATGCACCACAGACTACTTAGGAGATACTACGGACAATGTACTCGTGGTCCACTCAACTGAATTTCTAAGCATTTTCTTATGTTTCAACTACTCTGTGGTTTGAAAGGTTTAAGCTATTACTTACTGCGCCATCTAGTAAAAGAAGCGGAACTAGTTTTAAAAAAAATAAAACTCCTCATTCACTGTCGAAACTCATAAAATCGTTTATCATAATTGTGTTATAAATAAAAATGTTACTTATATACATCATTTCACATAATGTCATTTAACATACTTTTACTATATCTAATTTTCTCTATTATGTATAAATCAAAAGTAATAATCATCGAAGTTTATAAGAATGAAACTCATAAGGCGTATAATACATAACAGTAAAAATTTATAATGTTTTTCATGATAGCTTACTTAAATCATAAAACAAAAATCAATAAAACAAATGAAAGTGAAACACTTTACAATATGTAATGTTTTTATATAAGCACAAGTGACTTCTGGCACTTCGCCGGCCGCTACAGCGGCACGCTCGCTCGGCTCGTGCATCGTGTGGTCACTGTTCACCTAACGCTCGTTGTCGCACCTATTTATGACTTTGCCCTAGACTAGCTTAGTATCTTTAGGGCATACATGCAAGATGATGATGATGATGATGATGACGACGATGATGATGATTATGAGGATGATATGATGATGATGATGATGATGATTATGAGGATGATTAAACTCCCTGAAAATGATTGTTTTGTGACCTTATAAATACGAAAAAAACTTTCTAAACAATAAAATTATGAAGGATGAATATTATGAAATTTATAAAAACAGAACGTTATAATTAAAAAAATATAATAAAAAATATTCTTAACATTAACATTATCACATTAGATTTTATGAATTTAAACATTATTTTAATAATATACACGGTGGAATTTAATTGGTTCTTTTCCTTCAATGTACATACTCAGTCCATGCTATAGAACGCTCCTATATAACTAAAACTATGGATTTAAAACTTAAATCTAGGTATTATCAAATTACTGCGAATTCAAATTCTAAAGAAAAGCCCTGCGACATTGAACAAAAGCACGGAATAGATAATAGTACAACGTAATAAAACGCCCGACCGAATACTGGTTCAAACAGCGACCGCCGCGCCGGCGCACAGTGGCCGATATATCGAGCTTCCCTTTCATAGGATTTTCGAAAAAAAAAGTTGTAATTTTGAGTGTTTTTAGTATGCAGTTTTGTTGAGCACATCAAAACATTAAATAAATTTATGACTACAAGCTTTTTTTTTGAGTATTAATTGTAAAATATCAGTTTGAATATTTCAAATGTATGAAACCGGAATTTGTTTTCCTCATAACTTATTTTTTTACCGTACGGTCAGGCTGGAATTGTTAGTCCCCCTTGCCGAGTCCAAGACGAAGCCACATGACCTTTGCCCTTTACCTCGGACGGCCACTTTTAGAAAATATGGATGAATGAAAAATGCATGGTTTGACAATATTGTTCTACGGGTGATGTGCTTCCAGAAATCAGTTTTTTGACCATTATTGTTACCATACCGATGAAACTCAATCTCTTTTATTTATTGACCTTATAAATGAGCGTATTTTATCAAAAAATACCTATGTTTTTGGATTTTTTCTTTCATTTTTTTTGAAAACGGCTCCTAAATTCACGTCCTCTTCTAATTATTCACTTTGAAGTATACAATTATGTTAAAAACTGCAAAATGTTGTATAAGTATATGGTTGCCGAGTATTTTTTTCGAGTTTTCATAGTAAAATATCAGTTAGAACATTTTATATGTATGAAACCGGAATTATATTCCTCATAACTTTTTTTTTTATCGTACGGTCAGGCTGGAATTGTTAGTCCCCCTTGCTGAGTCCAAGACGGAGCCACATGACTTTTGTCCTTGACCTCGGACGGCCACGTTTAGAAAATATGGATGAGTGAAAAATGCATGTTTTGACAATATTTGTCTACGGGTGATGTGCTTGAAACGGGGCAGTCCGAGGTCAAGGGCAAAGGTCATGTGGCTTCGTCTTGGACTCGGCAAGGGGGACTAACAATTCCAGCCTGACCGTACGGTAAAAAAAAAAGTTATGAGGAAAACAAATTCCGGTTTCATACATTTGAAATATTCAAACTGATATTTTACAATTAATACTCAAAAAAAAAAGCTTGTAGGCATAAATTTATTTAATATTTTGATGTGCTCAACAAAACTGCATACTAAAAACACTCAAAATTACAACTTTTTTTTTCGAAAATCCTATGAAAGGGAAGCTCGATATATCGGCCACTGTGCGGCGCCGCCCGCGGTAACCAATAGCACAAAAAGAATACCCCACGCCTTTCTTTTGTGCAGCGGATATGCGCGCGGGCCGCTTCCGAAAACAAGTACCAGTCTACCAGAAAATAGGTCAGTCGGTCAAAAACTTCTAGGGGCAAAACTTGTGTTCCGTTTACGCGCGCGCATCGCGATTTTGGACAATGGATCGACATTACAATTATTCAAATGTTGAGTGGTTGGACATGGTGCGTTTTTATACGCTGTCAAGGTACAACTTAGCAGAGGCTAGGCGGATGTACGCACAGCCACATCACTTGGACACTTTACGAGCACATGGCATCAGCTAGGCGATCATGTAACTTGTTGGCAACCGATAGAAACACAAAAATGTATGGATTTGACAGTTGCAGTACGCAGCTTATGTACAGAGTTACTAAAGAAATTTTCAAATTTGGATTGAAATTGCTTTTGTTGCATTGCTATCAAAGTTACATGATCACCCCGTAGGGATCCACAAGTTCCTGCCGTACCCTTTTGTTTGTAGCTGATTTTCTTAGTAGGTAAGTAATTCTGACGGTCCTAAGCTCGATAAAGTATGAAGGGAAAATTGGGAGTCTTTATTAGCAAATAAAGTATGAAGGGAAAATTGGGAGTCTTTATTAGCAAAGATAAGAGATAAGCCGCACTCGCGTTGTTTTTTGCCTGTGTGAGAGCGGGACGGGTAGCGCAGGTGTTTTTGTTTTATTACCTACCTACGAAACATTTACAAAGTGCTCAGCCGGTGCCCGTGCTGTGTGTAGCGTTAAATAGACATCTCGGCTGTTATCCAGTTATGTAAAGAGGCATTAATATTTTAATTTTTTTTTTAATTGCACCTTGTACAATTATTCTATAGCATGGGCTGAGTACATACATTTAAGGAAAAGAACCAATTAAATTCCACCGTGTATCTAAGAAAAGATCAATATAAAAGTAACTATTATAAAGAAAAATATATATAAATAGCGACCATTATAGATTTGATCATTATTAAAAATGAGGTATGTGAAATGAAATTATTAGTTCTGACGGTATACCTACTTATATACATTTTGTTTGTAAATACATACATAGAATACAATATAACACCCAGACACAGAACAAACATCGATGTATGTTCATCACACAAATGTTTGAGTGGGAATTGAACCCACAACCTACAGATCAGGAGGCAACTGAGCTATCAGGCCAGCCATAATTAGTAGCAGTGGTAGTAGAAGCGCTCATAGCGAAGCTCGACTATATGCGTATTACAGGAGTGTGGAGTCTACTAACCTGCAAGTGACCCGAACATTCCGCGAAGTATCGTCCCAACAACGCACGCACATTACCTCCAGCGCTAACCACTTCACAAGGATACTTGTCGATGGACTCAACGGCTTGCATACTGCTTTAGGTGAGATTACACATTACTACCCCCCGGTTTCTCGTACGTTTGTTAAAGTTAAACTCATGTTAACTTTAAAATACTGAACGCTCATTGGTTGAAGACAGCCGATGATCGACAGGCAAGCAATAAGCGTTCCGCATTTTAAAGTTAACATGAGTTTAACTTTAACGAACACTAGCTGACCCGCGCCGGCTTCGCAAGAGTTAATTAATTAGTTTTATGCCTTATCTGAGTCTAAAGGACTCTTCCTATGAAACGGCGAATGCACCTTCATCCATTCATCCTTTTCCCTTATCTTTTCCTCCTCCCCATATCCTTTCCACACACAGGATAGGAGTAGCTTAAGACTGACGGTTGAATGTCTGTAATTTCTGAAGCACAAAACCGATGACCTTGAAATATTTACGGGACAATATTTAAAGTACTCTCTTTCTAACAAAAAAAAGAATAAATGAAATCGGACCACGCAATGAAGAATTAAAAATAAGTACACATTTTAACTTTCATTTCCTCTCCCGCGGGAACCGTGCTGAATTTCGGGATAAAAAGTATCCTGTAGCCTACCTTGAAGTATTAAGTCAAATCATGCCAAGTTTCATTTGAATCCATTGAGTAGCTTCGGCGTGATGCTCAGCCAAGATACAGACAGACAAAAATGAAAATAAAATCTGGCTTCAGCATCGATAAAAAAAAATTTGCAAAACATCTTCAATGTACAGTATTGGACCTGTTACAGTTTTATTATAACTATAGATACGAGACACCGGGGGCTGTGTATATAACATCCTCAACCACTGACTAGTTGGTATGACTTTTCTTGTAAAGATGTACTCAGGTAGGCTTTGCCAGCTATTCTGCATAGAGTTTCCGCAATCTTTGCACTAAAAAAAACTACTTATTATTCTTATACTGAGTGGGGGCGATAAAGGCTTGCACTGACGCCCCGCTTGGGGTGTTTTTTGCATTTCCCCCTATCAGCTCAGTTACCCTAGCCAACCTAACTCCTTGAAATATTGGAGCACATCCTTGGGTCGCTGACATAACTGTTCCAGTGATGGTGATGATGGTGGTCATGATGATGGTAAAGCAATCGATACAGATGAGCCCAAGCATGCTGACAATGATGATGAGCGATTCTGGGGATTAACGAGTTTTGACATAACTACTTATTATTAATTAATAGTGAATCTGTATTTGCAATTTGCATAGCTTCAACTGAAAAACTATTTTTTATGTTGCCAACCCCCCCATGGCTCCGCCATTATGAAAGAAATAAAAAAATTTGAGCGACAAAATTATCCATAAGTAATTATCGAATCTGCTCACAAAATATCACGGCACGGGAGAACAGCCGGATATCCGCCGGACATCCGAAATATTTTTTCAAAGCTTCGCCCTCGCTCGGTCAATAAAAGTGCGCGAAAACTTGCAAAGTCAAAATGAGCAGTCGGTAGATATGTCAGCTTCCAAATGAATAAATATTATTTCTATTCCTTGTCTCATTTTTCAAATAAAATCTTTCGGACCCCTTTAACTACATTTTACTATTCGTAATCATTTACTTTTGCAGAAAATTTCTCCTCGACAAACACTTTATCCATACAAGAAAACAAAAGTAAACTAGAAGGGGTTGTGAACATAATGGTGGAAACAATGGAGCAGGTAAATATAGCACATAAATTAATTTAAAAAATTCAACACAAAATACAAAATGTATTGGAATCCAAAAATATCGGTTTTACTATTCTTTCTTTGAGTCATAGTCAAAAAAAATAATATCACCATTGCCAGTTACAACTGAACTAACTGATATGGAATTTTCTTCTATTTTTCCCTAACCTGCTGGGTTAGCACGGACGGTAGACAAAATTGTCTTTCCCCGTTTTATGTCACTTTCTTCATACTTGCTTACTTGTCAAGTGGAGTAAAACAGGGGAAAGACAATTTTGTCCACCGTCCGTGCTAACCGTTGACTATAAATCCAGTTGACCAATGATACAACTTCCCCTCATACGAAAATTAGTGGTGTATTTCAACCACTAATTTCTAATAAATACTATGACTTTCTAATTAATCACGGGAACCCGTTGATGGCTTTTGTTCCATCCTGCTCTGTTCTTTGTAATTTCGTATGACTTTGTCTTGTTTTGTTACCTCGTCCCCTGCCCGCGCAGGTGAGTCGTGTTTGTACGAGACGTTATGTTCACGAGCTGTCAACGGGCTTTATAATCTTTGATGCTAACCCTGCTGGTATGTGGTATTATCCTCTCTCTCACCCAGAGCCCGCTTGACTTTGAGTTTCGGGACAGCCTGTATATCAAGGTTCTTTTTTTCAACTTGAGTGTATATTTTGTTAATCCAGATAAAATCCGTAGCAGATCAAAGCCAATCAGGACTAATAGAATCAACCTCGGCCCACCGTTCCCAAGTGCAGTCTGCAATGGAGAGCTACCAGCGCGCAGTGCAGTCCGTGCTGACGTCACTACTGCACAGATTTGACAACTGTGTGCAGTCCGCGCAGAACCAGAAAGTTGCTGCCAGTGTTGCCAGCGTTGTCGATAAATGGGTAAGATCATAGACCTATGTACAAGACCAACTAAGACAGTTTGAAGGCAGGATGAGAAATCATAATTCAAGAAATTGTTGTTAAGATAATGAAAAAAGACCCGACGGAATGACTCTGGTTCCCTGGAAGATGGGGCGGTCTTTAGTGTGGGACGCTACTTGCGTCGATAATATGGCGCCGTCACACCTTCCCGAGACACACGTTAGGGCCGGCGCCGCGGCTAATTCCGCTGAGCAGCTAAAATGGCGCAAATATAGTAATCTTGGTAGTTGGTTACATCTTTGAGCCGTTTGGTGTTGAGACCCTGGCTCCGTGGGGACCGGGAGCTCATCGCGACCACCAAAGTCTATCAGAGCGCCTGGTCGATGTGACGCGTGACCAAAATGCTGGCACTTATTTGGCCCAACGAATCAGCATTGCAATTCAACGAGGCAATGCTGCCAGCATGTTGGGTACGCTACCTACCGGTAGTGGGCTGGAACACTTGGACTGTCTATAGGCCATCGCGGCTATTATACAGTCCATAAGTGTTCTTTGTAGTAGGTAGTGTAGCTAGTTTAGTTTAGTTTTTATTATTGTAGTAGTTAGCTTGAGTAATAAAAAGACATAAAAAAGAAGATGTTCAATATTTGCGACCAGTTAACTGTAGTATGTATTTACTAAATGTTGAACCTACAACTGGCCTAAAGGCCCTCCTAATTCTTTACAATAAAATAGCAGTTATTTCATTTACTGAGACAAACTCTGGACTCTTTCAAACTTTGGAGTTAAATTGTAATAATAAAAAACTGAAACACTGAAATATTGCGATATATCGGAAGGAGCATTCCCAATCTACATACACATACAAATAAACAGGTTTTCAAAATATGTTTTGATTTTCTCATGATACGTGTTAGTATGCTTTGTAACGTCCCATTCACTCGCGGAATAAAATGTAAAACCTGCAAAAATAGTATTTTGCACTTTGATAACGCCAGACGATAACTCCAAAATGTATAGAAATTACATTATCTGTGGTCGCAACCGAAAATTACCAAATGAAGCCCATTCATCGATTACGATTGGTTTTAAAATTCCATGATCACTCGCATATTGTTTACTAACGGGATATTTATCATGTAATTTATTTGTTGTCCCGTTAATAAACAATATGTGAGTAATGATTACGATCGAGTTACACAATACGGGGGCTGCTTGAATGATTTACTCACTGTATATCCCTTCCTTACAGCTCACAAGCGCCCTTGCGCGCGTGACGTCATTCAAGCGTACACACGCCGCGTTCTCCGAGCGTGCCGCCGCCAGTGATGGTAAGCGCACGGAGGCTGCGCGGGCGCACCGAGAGTTGATGCGGGCGCACAGCGCGAGGCGAACTGGGATGATCAACGCTGCTATTGCTGTGAGTAGTATTTCTAAATGTTTTTTGAGATACAGATAACTTTGTTTTCGGGTAATTCCTTTTTGGGCCGGTGAATGCAAGAGGCGACTATTTATTTATTTAATTTGGGGATTTAGGCCAGCCCTACACTAGGTGGACCCACGATCGGGTGAAAACTGCGGGGAGCCGCTGGATGCAGGAGGCGAGCAGCCGCTCAAGGTGGTGTTCTATGGGAGAGGCCTATGTTCAGCAGTGGACTTTTTTTTATGTTATCGAATGACGTGACGAGCTAATCGTTCGCCTGGTGTTAAGCGTCACGGCCACCCATAACAGATTGCAGTGTCACTCGAAACTCTAAATTAAAGTTTCGCGTGACACTGCGCACTGCGCACGTCATCCTAAGACATCACACAGTCTAAAAAAGTTTTCTAGACTGTGAGATCAGTTCGTAAAGTCTCATTTGCCCAGTAATTTCACTAGCTTTTTTTTTCGTCTCCAGGTTGGTTATGATGATGATTTTTTATCGCGAAAGCTACAGCAGGAGGTGTTCAGAGAATATTAGAATCTTCAGAACGCGAGTATTAAGTAGCGGTTTGTCCACATAGATTTCGATAGACCGCTGGGTTATTTTGAAATGTAATATAGAACTTGTTCTGAATCGTGATTCTCGTAGTTCCTGCGTCCTCGGATACAGGGAATCCTTGTGATGCTCTGGAATCTATGTTTGCGAACGTTGGGCGTTATTTATTCATCATCATCATCATCACCCTGAAGATGTCCACTGCTGAACACGGACCTCCCCCATAGAACACCACCTCGAGCGGCTGCTCGCCTCCTGCATCCATCGGCTCCCCGCAATTTTCACCCGATCGTGGGTCCACCTAGTGTGGGGCCGGCCTACGCTGCTTCTTCCGGTTCGCGATCTCCTTTCGAGAACCTTTCCTCTCCATCGGTTGTCGTTATTTACGCTTATTATACAATTATCCAGGAGTTACAAGAAGAGCAAGCCCAGATCCAGGCCCACCTGAGCCAGCAGCTGTCCGAGATGGAGACAGAGAGACGAGACACGGAGCTGCGGCTGCAGCGGTGGGCGCAGCAGGAGACGGAACACTTCCAGCGGCGGCTCCAGGAACATCTGCGGGCCGAGAGGGAAGCCATGGAGACCAGGTACCGCCCGGCTGGAGCCTTCCACCCAGCTCTCCCCGGGGGTGGCGTAAGAGCCGGCTAAGGGAATATCCAGGGAATGGGCAGCAGTATTCTCTGAGGTACATTACAATCTTCTGCGACCTTCAATCGGCTTGCCGAGCGTGGTGATTATGGCAAATAGCCCTATGATAACCGTCCAAAGTGACGTTTTGTGGGGGAGGCCCATGTTTAGCAGTGGAAGTCGTCCGGCTGCTGATGTATGTGTGTAAAGTAATCTAAAAACTCACCCCTTAAATAAAAAACCACACTGCTATATATAACTTTGCCTAGGTGGTAGGACTTTTCTGCAAAGTTCGTCTAGGTAGGTACCACCGCTTTGCCAGTTATTCTGCTGCCAAGCAGTAGTGTGCAAACACTACTGTGTTCCGGTTTGAAGGGCATTGTAGCTAGTGAAATTACTGAGTAAATGAGACTTATGACCTGATTTCACAGTCTAGTAATCTGATTACTAGACTGTGTGAAGTCTCAGGATGACGTGCGCAGTGCAGTGTCACGCGAAACTTCATTATTTTAAAGCTCCGAGTGATACTGCAACTGTCATGGGCGGCCGTGTCGCTTAACATCAGGTGAACGACTAGCTCGCCACGTCATTCAATCACATTAAAAAAAAACTTTTTTTTTAAATGTCTCATCTTCCAGGTTATCAAAGAAAGCCCAAGATATAGAGACAGAGCTGAGCGAGCTGTCGTCCCGTGTGTCTTGCCAGCTTGGCTGCTACCACTCGCTGCTGGAAGTTGAAGCCGAGGAGTTGGAGACGGAGGAACACCAGCTCAAGGATGCCGAGGCTGCTGGAGAAGAGAGCAGTGACGCTCACGCCAGATACGGGAAGGAGTTTGACGAGGGTGAGTAAAAATAATATTTTTACAGATTTATTTGTAAAGGAAAAATTTGCACCACGAACGGGATAGATTACGCTATGCAGGCGATACTGCTTTAATAATCATAAATAAAGTTTTTTTTATGTACTGGATAGACATTAATTTTTTTTTAACTTAGTGCCCTCAGTGGTACCCTCCAGGAGGGTTCACCTTTCCGCATTCGCGGGCCCGAGGACCCACATGGAGGGTCCATATTAAAAATATGGTTTTCATCGTAAATACTGGTATTTCAACATATTTTAATACAATATTATAAATTTATATTAAAGACCTTTTTTTATACTTACAATACTTATTTTAATTTTATACTTATTTAAATTTTTGTGTTTATGTTGTTGTTGTTACAAGTTCAACTTTTTAGCATTAATTTTTACAAAATATGTACAACTGTATTTTGTTGTTGTTGTTGTAGTACAAATTATGTATTACTATAAATTGAGTTTCATAAGTGTACATTGTGCCTACATGACAATAAATTGAATTGAATTGCACTGTAATAAAATTAGAAAATAATTCGTAACTTTTGCCAAAGTATCATTTTTATAATAACACATATTTACGACGTATTTGCGCGTAAAAGCGTATTTTATATTACGAACACATGCTATATTCCGCGAGCCCTACTCGCGGGCTCACTAGCCCCCGCGCCGGCGCGGCCCCGCGGGGGCAGTGTGCCGGCGCCCCGCGGGGGCAGTGTGCCGGCGCCCCGCGGGGGCAGTGTGCCGGCGCCCCGCGGGGGCAGTGTGCCGGCGCCCCGCGGGGGCAGTGTGCCGGCGCCCCGCGGGGGCAGTGTGCCGGCGCCCCGCGGGGGCAGTGTGCCGGCGCCCCGCGGGGGCAGTGTGCCGGCGCCCCGCGGGGGCAGTGTGCCGGCGCCCCGCGGGGGCAGTGTGCCGGCGCCCCGCGGGGGCAGTGTGCCGGCGCCCCGCGGGGGCAGTGTGCCGGCGCCCCGCGGGGGCAGTGTGCCGGCGCCCCGCGGGGGCAGTGTGCCGGCGCCCCGCGGGGGCAGTGTGCCGGCGCCCCGCGGGGGCAGTGTGCCGGCGCCCCGCGGGGGCAGTGTGCCGGCGCCCCGCGGGGGCAGTGTGCCGGCGCCCCGCGGGGGCAGTGTGCCGGCGCCCCGCGGGGGCAGTGTGCCGGCGCCCCGCGGGGGCAGTGTGCCGGCGCCCCGCGGGGGCAGTGTGCCGGCGCCCCGCGGGGGCAGTGTGCCGGCGCCCCGCGGGGGCAGTGTGCCGGCGCCCCGCGGGGGCAGTGTGCCGGCGCCCCGCGGGGGCAGTGTGCCGGCGCCCCGCGGGGGCAGTGTGCCGGCGCCCCGCGGGGGCAGTGTGCCGGCGCCCCGCGGGGGCAGTGTGCCGGCGCCCCGCGGGGGCAGTGTGCCGGCGCCCCGCGGGGGCAGTGTGCCGGCGCCCCGCGGGGGCAGTGTGCCGGCGCCCCGCGGGGGCAGTGTGCCGGCGCCCCGCGGGGGCAGTGTGCCGGCGCCCCGCGGGGGCAGTGTGCCGGCGCCCCGCGGGGGCAGTGTGCCGGCGCCCCGCGGGGGCAGTGTGCCGGCGCCCCGCGGGGGCAGTGTGCCGGCGCCCCGCGGGGGCAGTGTGCCGGCGCCCCGCGGGGGCTGTGTGCCGGCGCCCCGCGGGGGCAGTGTGCCGGCGCCCCGCGGGGGCAGTGTGCCGGCGCCCCGCGGGGGCAGTGTGCCGGCGCGGGGTGTGCGCTGTATGAACGGGGGGAGGACGCGAATGCGTTAACAGTTAATGTGTTTTTTTTTCGTTGAACTTACTACTACAGTAATAAATCTATTCACTTCAATTTCAATTGTTTATTTTCATTCTACAGTGTTGTTTACAGATGTTATCAACAGCCTTTAGACGTCCACTGCTGAACATAGGCCTCCCCCATAAAAAGCCACTTTGGACGCTTATCATAGGGCTATGCTAGGGATTCAGTTCAGCAGCTTAAACGGCGCAAATATAGTAATCTCGGTATGGGTCCGTGGGGACCGGGGGGAGCTCATCGCGAGCACCAAAGTTTATCAGAGCTGGTTGATGCGACGCGTGACCAAAATGCTGGCACTTATTTGGCTCAACGAATCAGCATTGCACTTCAACGTGGCAATGCTGCCGGCATGTTGGGTACGCTACTTGCCGGTAGTGGGCTGGAGCATTGGACTGTCTACAGGCCATCGCGGCTGGTATATAGTACAAATGTTCTTTGAAGTAGATAGTGTAGCTAGTACTTTTTAGTACATAATATAGATTTTATTATTGTAGTAGTTAGTTTAAAGAATAAAAGCATAAATTGACTTTAAAAAAGTATATACATATTAAGTTTTTTTACTAGGTGGTAGGACTTTTCTGCAAAGTTCGTCTAGGTAGGTACCACCGCTTTGCCAGTAATTCTGCCGCCAAGCAGTAGTGTGCAAGCACTACTGTGTTTCAGTTTGAAGGGCATTGTAGCTAGTGAAATCACTGGGCAAATGAGACTATGACCTGATCACACAGGACTCAGGATGACGTGCGCAGTGCAGTGACACGCGAAACTATATTAATTTAGAGTTCCGAGTGATACTGCAATCTGTTATGAGCAGCCGTTACGCTTAACATCAGGTGAACGACTAGCTCGTCACGTCATTCATTTACATAAAAAAATAGTAAAAACATGTTATTCCCCAGGCGCTAGCGCGATAAGTACGGATATGGAGGTATATAGCCGTAACGTGGTGGAAGTTGTACAACACTTGAACAACGAACTACTGCGCACACTACTACTGGCCCAGGAACAGATTGAGGTATGTTACCCTTACCTAGTGTAGTATTATATTATCTGTGCTCTTACCGACTTTTAAAAGGAATGCTCCACTCGTCTGAATGGATTTACTTACTGTTTCATTTTTTACGTTATTTTCTCCTTGTACGTTGTTTTGTGCTAAAGTAATAAATAAATGAATAATTTTTTTAACTCACACAAGAAATCTGGAAAACAGATTTTTCTCTATTGTTATTAATTTGACGTTAGTTTTTTTTTTTGATGCATTGAGATGTGTTTTTGTGTTTTTTTATTTAAAACTACCGGCTCGCCCCGGCTTCGCACGGGTATAATAGTTTTCGCAACGCACGCGATGTAAAGAATATTTTAGGTTTTTTTACACCTTGGGTTACATTATTGTAGTTTTAGTAAGGATCCCTATTTTTTTTTTAAATATAATATAGCCTATGTCACTCGGGGATAGTGTAGCTTCCCAACAGTGAAAGAATTTTTCAAATCGGTTCTGTAGTTTCGGAGCCTATTCAATGCAAACAAACAAACAATCAAATCTTTCCTCTTTATAATATTGTCTTCGATAATTTAAAAAAATTGATTTCGAGAGAGAGATCCAATTTTCCACCAGCTCGAATACGTTCCCACTGCTGGGGCGGGCCTCTCACAGGGAGAGTGTAGGTCGTAATCATAATACACCACGCTGGACAAGTGCGGGTTGGTGGATAACACACATTTAATTTATTGTAATGGAGGTAAATTTCGTTTTCCCTTCGCAAATATAGAAACTTTCAATTAAATGAATAACAGTGGATCTTGTGATTTAGGAGTCGGGGTATATAGTTATTTGCAATTTATGTATCAGACACTATTGGACTTCATTCTATCATAGCTGATGATGATTGTGGTAGTAAATATTTTTTAAGCTATTATTGGGAATAAACGGTATAATTTACGTTAGACCACCAACTCGGCTGAACATAAGCAATGGTGTGGTCGAAGAGGGAGCACGTACATCTACAAGGTATCTGTTCACTCTATCCTTGAAGACATCCAGGTTAATTATAAGTTTCGGAAAACACAGAACATGGCAACGAGTTCCGTTCCATAGCAGTAATCCTTTGTAAAAACAACTCTCAGATATGTTCCAAATATTATAAGGAAACAACACCTTACATTCCACATTACATTTTACAATTGTTCCGCACCCGTATTATGTAAAAATTGCAACAGCAAAGCAACAAACAGCAGTAGCAAAGCAACAGCAGTAGCAAATTGACAGCAAACACTTAGCAATCGGTCGCAGTCGCCCGCCTTTTGCTTGCCTGTCGCTGAATGCACTTTGGCCTTTGATACTAGCGCCACTAGCAACAGAACAGCAATAGACGGAAACAAAATAATGCACTTTTTAGTTCATCGATTGTCCGACAGACGGTGATCTAGCGCTCGATCGCTTTCTGCTCTGCCAAACTGACGTTTGACAGCAATGATTGCGAAATTAACGCCTGTTGCAAACTTTTCGTAATAAACTAGCCATGTTGATCCATAAATTCTATCAGCAATTGAAAATGGTGCTTCTAAATATTCATAAGCTTGTAAAATAGTAAAATAAATTCCAAGAATAATAGTTAAAAATAATCCCTTTGTACATTGAGAATAATTATTTTCTATTAATGCATGATGAGCTCAAGTGATAGTTACTCCGCATCTAATTAGAATAATTGTATTTAATAATGGAATTTGGTTTAACTGTAATAAAACGGTGATTGCGCAAAATGTCTACAAGTCGACACTTATATATTTTTAATATTTGTTTTTGTCGATAAATGTTGTAAATTATTTATGTTGCTTACATCTTACTTCCTTATTCCACACAGGAAGAGGGCCTAGCGATGGTCCAGGAAAACGCGGCGGCCAGCCAACAGTTTGTCAACTATTCGGATACAGCACTAGCAAATTATTTAAATTGTAACAAAGATATTATGGACACTGTCACAGGAGCTATTGAGGTAAATATATAACTCTAACACTTACAGTGTGTAGGTGGCAGGACTTCTGCAAAGCTCGTCTAGGTAGCTACCACCGCTTGGCCAGTTATTCATTCAGTTACATAAAAACACAAACGTACAAATCGGTTTGTTCGCACTTTTTGGGCAAAAAAGTGTGAACAGCCATCAGTGCATCATCATTTTTTTTTTCCGTGGGCGGTAGTTGCAAAACAAACAACTTTCGTTTTTGCAAAAATTTTAATTTTTAATATTTAAATTTATACAGTCTACTTTTACATAGATTACATGTTTAATTAATAAGTGAAGTTACAGTACCTGCTGGGTAGTGTTTTCCTTACAAATCTACACACCCATCACTTTATTTTCAACACTTTTGTTTTGGCACTGCACTGTACTGAACAAGATGGAGGACATCAAGGAGAGTATATCACAGATGACACATGTTTTCCACCTCAAGCTTGCTGAATTTGAGAAGAGGCAGCAGGCAATCACTTCTCCATCATCTTCAGATGCGTCAAGCCTTGCTACAGAGTTTTCTCTCTTCAAGACTTTTACATTGAATGCCCTCCGGACTTTGCAGACTCAAGTAGAAATATTGGCCCGTGGGAATGACAACTTAGAAATGCACAGCAGGCGTAAAATCTTGTTGTTTCATGGGATTCCCGAGGACAAACGGGAAGATGCCTCAGCTGTCATTGTCAAGGTAATTCTTGATAAGTTGAAGCTGCCGGAGTTCAAGGTGGAACACATAAACGATTGCCACAGAATGGGCCGTTCATCACTACCAGATCGGCCGAGGTCCTTCTTAAAGTTCGGGATACATCAATACGTAGCAAGGTATGGGCTGCTAAAACGAATCTCAAGAGCTCAGGCATTACAGTGTCAGAGTTTTTGACGAAGGTGCGGCACGAAGCTTTTATGGCAGCGCGTCAACGGTTTGGTGTGAATAAATGCTGGACGCGCGACGGTTTCATCTTTGTCTTAGGAGCTGATGGCGTACGACATCGTGTCAGTTGCCTGGCGGAGCTAGATAAGCTCGGTAAGACGAGTATTGCTGTCGCTGTACCGAAGCCCAAGAAACCAGCCGCTGTGGTTGACATGGAGCCCGCGGCGGTGGTGAAGTCGAGACGACCTGCTGCGACGAAGAAGTGATGTTTTTTTCTCTTCTTTTTTTTTTTTTTTTAACTTTGAATGAACTCCTGTGTATTGTTTGAGTATGTAGTTTTTTGTTTGTAGTCTATTCTTATTGTAATTTTTTCTTCTTGCTAAATCACTTAATGGACCTCTCTCCTCCAGGACAGAAATAACTATATGTAGTATAAAATTATTGCTAAAGATTTATTCATTCTTTTCCACAGAAGTGAGCAAATGTCAATCAATTGTAAACTTGGTTTGGGGTAAATTGTCACTGTCACCTAATGTAGTTTTTTTTTTTTTTTTGTCTGGCCCCGTGCTGCTTGCCTATTCAGCCGTTGACAAGTCATTTTATATTTGGTGCTTAGTAGAGTATGTACTAACTCAGAAGTTATTTATATATTATTATTATTACTATATTTTAAAATAATAATTTTTTTCTTATAAAGTTATAACTGTTTGTGGTACATACTCTAGGTTATATTATTTCTTTCTTTAGTGTGAAGGAGAGGGGTCACATAATTAATCTATTGCAGTTGGAACTTCTGAGAGCGGGTGGTAGACCGGTACTTTTAGTCCTCCAGAAGTTATTTAATTCTGTCATCCTTGAAGGTATAACGCCAGAGGCATGGCACAAGAGCGTGGTGGTGCTCTTCTTCAAAAAAGGCGATAACACCTTATTGAAGAACTATAGGCCCATCTCGCTCTTGAGTCATGTGTATAAGCTGTTTTCGAGAGTCATTACGAATCGTCTCGCACGCAGGTTTGATGAATTCCAGCCTCCCGAACAAGCCGGTTTCCGAAAAGGCTTTAGCACCATAGACCACATCCATACGCTGCGCCAGATTATACAGAAGACCGAAGAGTATAATCGGCCGTTATGCCTAGCGTTTGTGGACTATGAGAAAGCCTTCGATTCAATCGAGACTTGGGCGGTGCTGCAGTCCTTGCAGCGATGCCAAATTGACTATAGGTATATCGAAGTTTTGAAGTGTTTGTACAGTAAGGCCACTATGTCAGTCCGACTACAGGACCAGAGTACGGAACAAATTCCATTGCAAAGAGGCGTGAGACAGGGAGACGTTATTTCTCCGAAACTGTTCAGAAACGCATTGGAGGATGTTTTCAAGCTCTTGGAGTGGAAAAGATCTGGCATCAACATAAATGGCGAGTACATCACTAACCTTCGTTTTGCCGATGATATAGTCATAATGGCGGAATCGCTCGAGGACCTTAGCACCATGCTCAACGACCTCAGTAGAGTCTCCCAGCAGGTTGGTCTTAAGATGAATATGGACAAGACAAAGATCATGTCTAATGCTCATGTTCCACCTATACCGGTAATTGTTGGGAACGATACTCTCGAAGTTGTCGACAAGTATGTCTACCTAGGACAGATTGTCCAATTAGGTAGGTCCAACTTCGACAAAGAGGTGGCGCGAAGAATCCAACTCGGCTGGGCAGCGTTCGGGAAGCTTCGTCCTATCTTTTCGTCCAAAATACCGCAGAGCCTGAAAACGAAAGTTTTCAATCAGTGTGTGTTGCCAGTGATGACTTATGGAACTGAGACATGGTCTCTTACTGTTGGCCTCATTAGTAAGCTCAAAGTCGCGCAGCGAGCTATGGAGCGAGCTATGCTCGGTGTTTCCCTGCGAGATAAGCTCCGGAACGAGGAGATCCGCAGGAGAACTAAAGTGACCGATATAGCTCTTAGAGTTAGTAAGTTGAAGTGGCAATGGGCAGGCCACATCGCTCGTAGAACTGACAACCGATGGGGAAGAAAGGTTCTCGAGTGGCGACCACGAACCGGAAGACGCAGCGTAGGCCGGCCCCCCACTCGGTGGACCGACGACCTGGTGAAAGCCGCGGGGAGCCGATGGATGCAGGAGGCGAGCAGCCGCTCAAGGTGGCGTGCTCTGGGGGAGGCCTATGTTCAGCAGTGGACGTCTTCAGGCTGTTGATGATGATGATGATGAGTTGGAATGTAAAGTAGAAATACCCGTGTCTGGTGTGTAGCCTGTTTTGTTACCTATCTCAGTATTTATATACATTCATAGCCAGCAGGTGGAGCAAATTAGTAATTTTAGTAGGTTTTTTTTTTTGGCTTATCATAAGTGTTTTTGCAACATATTAATTAGTGTATATCATAGGATCATATTATTATTTATTTTTATTATATAAGTATTATATATTTTTAATTATCTAAGTATTTATAGTAGGCACCATGCTAAATATATTTAATGATAGTAGTGAAAGCGATAGCTATGTATCTATTTCTTCCAATGATAGTAGCGGCAGTGAGGAAAGTTTTTCTAGTATGCCTTCTCTCTCTGAAACTCTGGTAAACCATTTCTCTGATGTGCCCAAGAACCTCAACATTGTTCACATAAATGCGCAGAGCATTCCGGCACATTTCTCTGACATGCAGACGTCTCTTGACATTAAAAATATTCACGCTATATTAGTCTCCGAAAGTTGGCTTAAACCTTCTCTTCCCTCTATTTCCTATACTTTGCCGGGCTTCACCCTAATTCGCAACGATCGGACCGGGGGTGGTGGTGGGGGTGTTGCTATTTACCTCCGTGCGCATATTCCTTTCTCCGTAATTAGCACCTCCGCACAACCACCTCCACTGAATGCCGGGGAACACCTTTTTATTGAAGTTCTCCTTTCTCACTCTAAAATTCTCCTCGGAGTCTACTATAGCCACTCTCTACACAATAATTTTTTCTCTTCTTTCAACAGGATTTTAGAAGATCTCTCTCCCTCCTATAGTCATACCATTGTTATGGGTGACTTTAACACTTGCCTCTTAAACCATGATCATCGTTCTGCTTCGTTAGAAAACATTGTTAAGTCTTGTAACATGCATCTGCTTCCTCTTAGTGCTACTCATCATTTCCCTAACTCTAATCCTTCCCTACTTGATCTTATGATGGTCTCGTCAGTAGGGCATGTTGCTAAGCATGGCCAATGTTCAGCCGATGCCTTCTCTTATCATGATTTAATTTTCCTATCGTATAAAATTCGTCCTCCTAAATCTAAACCCACTGTTATTCTGCAACGCAATTTTAGTGGTATAAATCATGAGGCGTTTTTAAGTGATGCCCAAAACATCGATTGGTCTCCGGTCATCAGTGCTGAATCTATTGATGACCAGGTAGCCCTATTTAACTCTTTTATTACCCAGCTCTATGATGTCCACGCACCATTGAGATCCATTAAAATAAAACATGTACCGGCACCCTGGCTCACTAACGATATAAAAATATTGCAACATAAAAAGGCTGCTGCCAAAAGCAAATTTAAGTGTCAACCCAATGACGCTAATTAGGCTCGTTATTTAAAGCTCAGAAATCGCTGCAACGTGGTGTGTAGGGATGCTCAACGACGCCATATTCACGAATCTGTTCAAAATGAGGACCCTGCCAAAGTTTGGAAATTCCTCAGGTCATTAGGAGTTGGTAAATCTCGCTTAGATTCTGTTCCTAAGAACTTAGATATTAACGCTCTAAATCAACACTTTTCAGTATCATGTTGTATTGATCCTTTAACTAAAGCCCGTACGATAAGTCAACTTTCCAACATTGCAACTCCTGACTTTTCTCCCTTCGTCATTAGTCAATTTACCCCTTGTGATGTTAAGAAGAGCATAATGTCTATAACGTCGAATGCTGTTGGAGTTGACGGCATTAGCCGGAACATGTTGATCCCCATCCTTGATTCCATTCTCCCCATCCTCTGTTTCATATTTGATTTCTCTATATCAAATGGCGTTTTTCCTTCCATCTGGAAGGAAGCCCAAATTATTCCTTTACCTAAAAAAGCCAATCCCAAGTCATTCTCTGAATTCCGTCATATATCCATTCTTCCCTTCCTGTCGAAAGTCTTAGAACGTCTGGTTCATAATCAGATTAACTCATTCCTTACCCGTAATGATCTCTTGAACCCTTTTCAATCTGGTTTTCGACCAGGCCACAGCACATTAACTGCACTTGTCAAAATCACTGACGACATACGTCTTGGGATGGAGAATGGTCAGTTAACTGTGTTGACACTTTTAGACTTCAGCAACGCTTTCAATACTATTGACTTTGACATTCTACTTGAAATTCTTCGCTCTATTAACATATCTCCAACGGTGGTTGACTGGTTTCATAGTTACTTGTTTGGTCGCCGACAACGGGTTCGTCTTGAAGATTCTCTATCTTCGTGGTGTAACACGTATTTAGGTGTACCGCAAGGTGGCGTCTTATCTCCTCTTCTTTTTTTCAATCTTTATTAACTCCGTAACTCAAAACATTTCGTCTTCCTACCACCTCTATGCAGACGACCTGCAACTGTATCGACAAACTCCTCTGATTCAGCTGTCCCAGGCAGTGCAAGACACAAATAAAGAATTGGACCTAATATCCACGTGGAGCCAAAAATATGGACTAAAAGTAAACCCACATAAAACCCAAGCCATTATTGTAGGCAGCTCTCGAACAATCTGCAAGATTGACTGGGATCTTCTGCCCCATATTGTGTTCGACGGAGTTGCAATTCCGTATAGTGACACGGTGAAGAATCTCGGCATTACCATGGACAAATGTCTCTCATGGGGCCCACAACTAGCCCTCACTAGCCGAAAGATGTTTGCCTCTGCGGGCTCATTGCGTAGGCTACGCAATTTTCTACCTACTACCACTAAAATTGCGCTAGCACAGTCTCTCTTGCTCCCTATTCTAGATTATGCTGACGTCTGCTATCTTGACATCACGGAGGACCAGCTAAATAAACTTGAGCGTCTCCAGAATTTCTGTATAAGGTTCATATTTGGCTTGCGCAAATTTGACCATGTCTCTGCTTTCCGTACTAAGCTCAAGTGGCTTCCCATACGCCTTCGTCGGAATGCTCATATATTATCTCTTCTGTACAGTATACTGTTTCATCCTTCTTCCCCGCGCTACCTTCGGGAACGTTTCGAATTCCGTCACGTTTCCAACCCTCGTTCATTGCGGCCATCAGAGTACCATATGTTGAAAATGCCGGTCCATAGAACCACTTTCTATGACTCTTCTTTCACTGTAGAAGCAGTACGGTTGTGGAACGCGCTACCTTTGGACGTCAAACGTGCACCGTCTTTGAATATTTTTAAAGACAGAGTTAAAGCTTTCTATCTCACGAAATAGCTACTATATCTTTAATATTCTATTGTAATCATTTTATGTAAGTATTGTATATAATATATATATGTATATATATATATATAGTATGTTAATATATGTATATTATATTATGATTTGGTTTGTCATCTATTTATTTATTTATTATATTATATTAAGTTCTTTCGTTGTACTATAAATTTTTGTAAATTGAAAGCCACCGTCCTTGTTGTGCATTGTCTCTCTATACTTCTGGGTTGTCTGGAAGAGATCGCTTTAAGCGATAAGACCGCCCATTGTGGCACTTAGTTATAAGATTTCCCTCTAAATGTTCGTGTAATATGGTGTTTTCAATAAAGTGTTATCTATCTATCTATCATCAACAGCCTGAAGACGTCCACTGCTGAACATAGGCCTCCCTCAGAGAGCGCCACTTTGAGCGGCTGCTCACCTCCTGCATCCATCGGCTCCTCGCGGTTTTCACCAGATCTTCAGTCCACCGAGCGGGGGGCCGGCCTACGCTGCGTCTTCCGGTTCGTGGTCGCCACTCGAGAACCTTTCTTCCCCATCGGTTGTCAGTTCTACAAGCGATGTGGCCTGCCCATTGCCATTTCAACTTCCTGTATCGGTCACTTTAGTTCTCCTGCGGATTTCCTTATTTTGGACGTGCTAGAAAGCTAAAGAGTTCCTCCATTCCGTAGGCAAAAAATACAGCAAACATCTCAACCCTAAGTACCGTAACCGCTGCATCAAGTACCCAGTTATCTTCCACTACCTCTCACGTGGCTGCCCACGGAGCCAGGGTCCAGGGCCTGGCGGCCCAGGTCACCAGGTTCCAGGAACAGCTGGTGGAGGCCGTCGGGAGACATGAGGACTTGGAGGGACGGTATCTTAGCGAGGAATATAAGGTGTACTCGCCTACAGGTCAGTAGAACTTTGCTAATATCTTAGTAACATATTTTGTCACCTGCGCTTATGTTTGATGTTTTCATGAAATAATTTTCATATCATTAGCCAGAAGACGTCCACCGCTGAACACTGGCCCCTCCCATAAAACGCCACTTTGGACGCTTATCATAGGGGGATTGCCATAACGACCACGCTTGGCAGGCCGCTTGGTGATGGCCAGAAAATTTAAATGTACCGAGAAGAATGCAGCTGCCTATCCCATATATGGTTGAGACTCCATCAACCCACTGCAACCGTTCAACCTCCTCAGGCCACACCCCGTCCCGGCAGGAGTACCGCTACCCTCGCGTGCTGGCCACCACCTCCCCGCGGGATACCATCCTCGCCAAGTTCCGCGCCGCCCGCCGCCACCAGGACGATGTGAGTACATTCCACCAGGACATGCAGCCGCCCGCCGCCACCAGGACGATGTGAGTACATTCCACCAGGACATGCAGCCGCCCGCCGCCACCAGGACGATGTGAGTACATTCCACCAGGACATGCAGCCGCCCGCCGCCACCAGGACGATGTGAGTACATTCCACCAGGACATGCAGCCGCCCGCCGCCACCAGGACGATGTGAGTACATTCCACCAGGACATGCAGCCGCCCGCCGCCACCAGGACGATGTGAGTACATTCCACCAGGACTCCACATTCCACAGGAAAAACTAACACACTGAAATATCGGGACATATCGGAAGGAGAATTCCCAATCTAGTAAATAAATAGGGGTTTTTAGCCAGATACCACACCTAAATTAACAAAATATGATTAGTGTTAATGCGATCAAATTTGTGATAATGCTGTGATACGTGTGTTTGTTGGGGTTAGTATGTTTTGTAACGTCCCATTCACTCGCGGAATAAGATGTAAAAGCCGCAAAAATAGTATTTTGCACTTTGATAACGGGATTATGGTACATGATCAGGATCACAGAATGCAACAGATTGTGTTGATATGCGCTAATCTTGTGCTATTACTCGCCCAAAATAATGACACATCCGCCATTATTTTACTATCTCTTTTCCTCTCGGGCAGAGTGTACATGGTTTGTACCTCTCGCTCCCACGTTTCGTGAGTGTTTTGAGAGTAAGGAAAAAATTGTAGGTCTGCGGATGACACCGTTTGTTACAAGAAGAGAAGAAGATGAGTAACGTTTCTAAATATTTATATTATTTGTGTTAAGAATAACGGCAATACTTTGTTATAATTTTGCAGTGTCTTGGAATATCATTTTCATCATAGTTGCTCGTAAAGTGGCTCTTATCCCACCGCTTTTACGATCATAATCTAAGAAATTTCCGACGCGTGCTTTTTACTTTACACCACACACGTTATAATAAATATGATAACCCCATTCAGTTAAGTTTGTATCTCGCTGCAAGTTATACGTACATTTTCGTCGTTTCGTTTCGATCCAGTACCGGTTTCGGTTCCTGTTTCTGTTTCGGTTCCGGCTCCTGCTCCGGCTCCGGTTTCGGTGTCGGTTTTGGCTCCGGCTCCGGTTTCGGTTTCGGTTTCGGTTTCGGCTCCGGCTCCGGTTTCGGTGTCGGTTTCGGTTTCGGCTCCGGTTCCGGTGATTAACACGGTTTTCTCCAACGGCGCGTGAAAATAAGAAGCCTGCGCGACATTTATCACAAAGTTAATTTACAATACAACTCTGTTTTTTTCCTCGCAACTGTGATGAAAAACGTCGTATGCCATGCGTGTGCATTGATCATTACACACTTGTATCATAATGTACAAATGTGTATGTGTATTGCACTATTGTACAGAATGTATTTATGTTTTCTCCACAGACATTTAATACTATACAGTAAGCAGACTTAACGTAAGAGAAATATTGCGCGCCACTTTTTACAACATGAGCATGCAGCAAATCTCACGCACACAGTGACATGCACATCAAGACTTACTAGTGAAAATATAATTCGGGTGTTTTCCTATACGAAACGTTGCCGCACAAGGGCGCACTACGTTTTACCATTTTATTTTAGTGTTCGTAGCACTTAATATCCATTATAAGTGTAACACAAAAATATTGCAAAAAAAAACAGGCTGCACGTTGTCTGCGTATGACGCCATGTCACTTCTGTGACATGTTTCCATGGTAACATGATTGCGTTTTGGGCACGCGTTCCTTTTTGTCCACGGGTGCGTAAGTGTTGCAACAGCTAAACAGAAAGAGATAAAGTTATCAAATTTTATTAGGGTGGATTCGACCAAACGAGAGTAAGGGTTATACTTAGAATAAATCGCCAGTTGTCCGAGAGTAAACCAATTTCACATTTTACCATCTACTCTCAAGCCTATTCGAGAATAATAACTTATACTACCTTTTTTGGTGGAATAATAAATTATTCCGAGAATAGTTTAATGGCGGTAGCGCGCCATATAATTCCAATTTTTACTTACCTGCACTATAATACGACAAAGATGAGTTGATATGACATAAGCTTGAATACCGTGGCGTTGTAGAGTTGTTGTTGTTGTTGTTGTAATAACTGTTAGCTGGGTAATAGTTTCGTTCATCGTTCATTCCGCTATTCGCGTATAAGCATAGCTATACTTTGTATTGCATGGTAAAACGACTAATGAATTATTCCTGTTTAAGATCGTAGAATAGAGTTATTCTGGTATAGTTACTCGCGCATAAATCTATGTTTGGTCAAATCCACCCTAAGACCGGAAATATTGATATATTATTTATTCTCGTCTATGTAATTGTGAAGATAAAGTTAGGTCTGCTCACTGTATAGTATTAGATGGCTGTGGTTTTCTCCAACCAAACATGTAAAGCTAGCAACGTTGTACATCGTGTCAAGAACGAAATGTCTCCCCAGGATTGCATCCTGGTGGAGTCGGACCCGGAGTCCCGGGCGCCGAGCGACTGCGAGTCCTCGCTGTCGGAGGACTCCGCCCACTTCGCGGTGCCTTCGCCCCCCGCGCAGGCGGCGCCTTCGCCCCCCACACACGCGGCGCCCCGCCATATCCTCAAGTCTACCAGCGAGAATGATATCGTGTACGCGGTCAAACAGGTATGTCTCACATGTACATGGTTGTCTTATACGTCACATGTAATAAAACTGCGAAGAAAAAAAACTGCATTTTTTTTTATGTAATCAAATGATAGACGAGCTAATCGTTCGCCTGGTGTTAAGCGTCACGGCTGCTCATAACAGTTGCAGTGTCACTCGAAACTTTAAAATACTAAAGTTTCGCGTGGCACTGCACTGCGCACTTCATCCTGAGACATCACACAGTCTAATAATAAGATCAGCGGGGTGATCATGTAACTTTGATTGCAACGCAACAGGCGAAATTTCACTCCTATTTTGAAAATTTTCATAGTAACTATGCACATAATCTGCGTATTGAAACTGTCAAATCCATACAAATCTGTGTTTCTATCAGTTGCAATCGAGTTACACGATTGCCTAGCTGGAGACTGTGTGATCAGGTCATAAAGTCTCATTTGCCCAGTAATGTCACTAGCTACAATACCCTTCAAACCGGAACACAGTAGTGCTTGCACACTACTGCTTGGCGGCAATTGAAAGATATCCACACAAATTCACATAGTGTGACTTAAAATTAACAGCTGAACACGTTAAGCCACTTTTTAAACGTTTTGTTTGTTTGTTTGTACAGATTATGCTCCTAAAAAGATTTTCATGCGGTTTTCACTGATCCGCTTATAAATAACCGGGCCTTCAAATAGAATAAATATGTTACGGTTGAAATATCATTTTTTTTTGCGGATATCATTTTTAGTAAACCTTTTAGGTCTATAACTCATATCACTGAAATGAAAACCTTTTGTTTAGCAATTTTAAAACTATCAGAGTTTTTTCATGTTATTACATGACAAAAACAAATAATAGTATGGGTTAATGACATATGAAACTCCTGTAGCCTGTACTTACCTACCACGCAAAAACAGCAAATTGCAGTTTTTTTAGCAAAGTTTTAACCCACCGCGAAAATGTAACGATTATATTTATTATACTAACTACTTATCAAAGAAAAAAAATGTGTTACTAAATCGGTTCAGTTTACTGTAAAGAATCATCATCGTTTTAAAAGAAATTAATAACCGGTCAAGTGCGAGTCGAACTCGCGCACGAAGGGTTCCGTACCATTATCTATAAAATCGAGCAAAAAAAAAATCACGTTTGTTGGATGGCAGTCCCCTTAAATATTTATTTTATTCTGTTTTTTTATAGTATTTGTTGCTATAGCGGCAACAGAAATACATCATCTGTGAAAATTTCAACTGTCTAACAATCACGGTTCATGAGATACAGCCTGGTGACAGACGGACAGCGGAGCCTTAGTAATAGGGCCCGTTTTACCCTTTGGGAACCCTAACAGTATTAACATCAGAAGACACACCCACGACCCCGACCTTCTTTCACTAACCAAACCTTTTTTATGTAAACGAATGACGTGTTGAGCTAGACGTTCGCCTGATGTTAAGCGTCACAACTGCCCATAACAGATTGCAGTGTCACTCGGAACTCTAAAGTTTCGCGTGACACTGCACTGCGCACGTCATCCTGAGACATCACACAGTCTAGTATAAGGTTTCTAGCTCCAATAAGCAGTTTTCTTAATATCATGTTAGCATTATGATAGCGAGAGCGCTAGATGGCATTGTCGACAGTTTTGGAAACAGTAGTGTGGTATGAGCAAAGAGGATTTTGTATATTTTTTTACTATTTACGTTGACTGAACGAAGTTCTCCACTGTCATGATAAAGTTTAAAAAGTAAATGCCAGCGCCATCTCTTGACGATGAGAGAACTAAACTGGCAATACCATGAAGAAAACTGCTCATTGCTTCAAAAACTTTAAAGTATTACTTTTGTTCCGCAGACGCAAGACCACCACCAAGGCAAGGAAAACGCAGACCGTTCCATATCATACAAAAAGCCATCGAAGCTCCGCGCGCCATCTTACAACAAGAAACCACTCTTCGAACGAAACGGGCTCTGAAGGTGCGGGTAGTTTGACATTTTCGACGTACTCGTTTTTCGTATTTTTATTTACTTGCGCACGCGCAGTTATCACGCGAACTTTGTATTTTCCAGTTTCGAGTGGCACTGTAACTGTTGCGTTGCCGTGAGGCTTATTATCAGACGGACGACCCGCTCGTCACGTCATGCATAGTTGAATGACGTGACAAGAGGTTTGTAGTACTGTTGCAAAGTATATAAAAATATTAACAATGTTTAGACTAATGTATAACAGTAAATAGTTTTTTAACAATTATTTAAAGCTAGTTTGATTTGTTTATAGTAAGAGTTTTAATAAAAGACTAGTTGATCTGCCCCGGCTTCGATCAGGGTAATTAGTTTCACGTCATTACCCTGTTCATGGGAAGAGGGACGCGAAAGGAAAAAAGTTTGGGGAAAGGGATGGAATGGATGGGACGGCACTAGGAAGGAGGCAGGTGAAGCTAGCCTTATGTGTGGACCAAAATTTATGAAATCTAACGCATTTTGTATTGTTAACAACTCCAAAAAATGGAATAACTTACTCAACTGTTACAGTACAAAATTAAATTAAAATAATTAATAAAGTACTGTTTTTAATTATTTCATGCAAGGTAAAAACCCTTTAACAGTATCAAGATCATTCGTGTCAACTATGTTAGGCGCTGCAGCAAATTCCTAAAAAAGATATTTTCATTGTATCTCCTTAACCATTTAATAATCATTAATAAATGATGTACTATCTTGCACTCAATTTATGCTAATCAATTAAATTGCATCCTGTATAACTTGAGAAATACAGCCTTGAAGCTGGATAGCCCACTTCGGCTCGAGGACCATTCATGGTCATTTCTGATTGAATTTTTCTTTAAAATGTATGTTGTACCTGATAAACGTCAAATTGTTTGTGTGAAGCATGCAAGTCATACGATTCGTTTAATTACAACCCACCTTCATAGTAAATGGGTGGCAATGCCTCGGCATGGAATTCTATATCTTTCTTCGGTTATGTTTTTACCACAAAAACAAACTCTATTTTGACAGATGTTTAACGTATTTCTGATTAACGTTGGCTTAAGATCTTTCTTGTGGTAGATCCGGACATCTTTATCTATGGCACTGACTCATCACTACAAGCTTTATCTTCCGTTTTCGATTTATAGATCAATTTTCTTATTATATCTATACTATTATGATTTCTAAATATATTTAGACAGTAATCTGTGTTAATCTCTATTTTAAGGTGACGGGTACACCCAGGTAAGCAGGTCCAAATCCGTTCAAAGAAACATCAACCTTAACGTTAGAGTCTTAAATATCAATTCAGTCTGCACTTCAGCAAGGCGCTTACGACAAAGACAACGCACGAAATGAATGATTTTAACGGTTTTTAATTAATATCTATTTGTATATAGTATTTTTCAAAGTTATTAAGTCATCACGACATCTGATTGGTTGTTGCGAAGACACTAATTTATTTTTTGTAAAAATATATTCGGTAGAAGCTCAGCAAAATGGGAACATTCAAATTTTTCGAGGGAGCTTTGCAATTCTTTTCTATAGAGCTATATTTATTAATCTTGTATTTGCAGTCATCACAAACGAGTTAATGAAATGAATTACATGATATATTAAATTCAGAGCTCCACGTGTTGTAATTACGCCAGGAAACGTCCCAAAAAACACCTAGTTTGGTTCACCCGCCGCCTTAAGTAAGAAGGAAATCTTTTATTGATGTGTGCCTAATAATCTTAACTCCTACAAAATCATTTTAGCGAATAAAATATTTGTTTTATCATCATCATCATCATCATCATATCCATTCATCCTTCCACTATCTTTTTCCCCGTCGCTTCCCTCTTCTAAGGGCGTAAAACTAATGAACCTGTGTGAAGCCAGGGCGGTCAGCTAGTTCTTAAATATATTTAGACAATAATCTGTGTTAATCACTTTTTTAAATAAATTAATTTTAAAGGTATGAAGAAATCTTTTATTTATATGTACCTAATAATCTTAACTCCTACAAAATAAGTTTAGCGAATAAAATATTTGTTGTTTTATCATCATCATCATCATCATCATCAACAACCTGAAGACGTCCACTGCTGAACATAGGCCTCCCCCACAGAGCGCCACTTTGAGCTCTAAGTTGTTGTTTAGAAAGTCTTTAATCTAAATATTATGATAAAGGACTTGCAGCGCGGCCCTACTCGTTCACTTAAATTGACGAGTCCATTTCCGTCGATGTTTTCTCCATATAGTATACCGGGAAACATTGCGCAATACTAACCCTACACGATCAATAACATTGATCAATCCAAATATTGGTCATTAAAATTGAACGTGTATGGCCGGCATTAGGTGGCAGAAAGATTATAGCTATTATAATTTATTTAATAATAATTATACTTCAACATCGGGTAAAATAAAAAGTGCTTTAGTTTTCTTTAAAATTGTTTATTAGCAAACAGACGTAGAACTATTTTACACAAGAGTATAATGCATTGATCAGACTGATTTTGAATAAAAGTTATAAATGAAACTTGGAAGAGTAAAACCAGGTATATTTTTAACTGCATGTTGACTAAAGAAATAATGATCTATCCTCCTCTCTTCTAATATTGCGTGCCCGGCATCGGCAGGGGCCATGATGAACTGGTATTTAAATAACCGGTCAAGTGCGAGCCGGACTCCCGCACGAAGGGTTCCGTACCATTATCTATCCCTGCCATCAAGTGTCGAGTAGCAGTACTATTTAAATCAGCGCCATCTATGACTCATCTGATAAACGAGCAGAAAAATCACGTTTGTTGTATGGGGAGCCCCCTTTATTCTGTTTTTTAGTATTTGTCGTTATAGAGGCAACAGAAATACATCATCTGTAAAAAGTTCAACGGTCTAACTATCACGGTTCATGAGATACAGCCTGGTGACAGAGAGCAGAGCCGGAGCAGAGCCTTAGTAATAGGGTCCGTTTTACCCTTTGGGTACGGAACCCTAAAAACGAACATCTGTAAACAATATTGTTAAATGCAAATAAACAGATGAAATTGAAATTGACAAGTAAATAATATTACTTAAAAGAAATATCTAGTGTTACTCGAATAATTGAGTTTTTTTGTTAATACCTTACGTTTATGTATGACGCTAGAATTTTAAATATTCTGTTCGCTCCATTAAAAACATGGTGTGGGACTAACAAAGGAAGTTACTAAGTACTTTTTCAAATTCAATCTGAACTTTGCTTTGCTTCTATTTACACCTCTCCACAAAGAGAAAAATTTCCTAATTAACAATTTGACATACAGTTTATGGCTCCGAAACAAACGAAAAATACACAAAAGTATGTATTTCTACTCCATAGCCTTTCGTTACACATACCCTAAAAACTAACCCCTTTACTAATGAACATTGTGTAGCGGGTGAATAGTTATTCAGTAATATGTTTCTTTCTATCAAATTCAAAATGGGCAAAGTTAAAGCGAGACAAAACACTGTGGGCTTTACTTATAAACACTGCTTAAAGTTAGTCATTGCTTAAAACCTTCTGTCAAGGCTGATTTGAAATGTCACACCCGAAAACGAGATGGAACATTTTAAACACTGATTCAATCAACGTTTATAAGTAAGGCCCTAAGTAGCTATTCCACTGTTATGCAGTGTTTATTATTAAAAGGGTTAATGTGTATGTATACATAATAGTTACTGTTTGGTTTTGGTTCTAAAACTAATAAATAATTATAACATAATATTTAATAAAAACCCCCCATCCCCATTATAAATGCCTGGTTTCTAGATATTTTTCCTAATACAATAAACTTTTTAAATTTTTTTTTTAGAATAGATAAACCATGAAATAGAAAACAAAATGGTGGGAGAACACGTATAAATGACGACATAAAATAAAAGTTACATCTATAATAAATTAATCTTAACTTAGTTATTACAAACAATATAATTAGTATTTACATTTACGCCTATCTTTCGCTATGCTGACCATCAAATATTAAAACCAAATTATAGGCAACCTACATAGTTTAAAATATCCCCCAGTCAACATACAATTGATAGACAATCTCGAAAGAGCATAAGCCATTCGAATACTGTGATATGCATTTTTATATAATTCGATAACTGCCAATTTTTTCGAAAACTAGTCGAAATTGCGATTGTTGACAATAATATAATAATTATTCTTTTGAACACATTGACTTTTATCATACTTGTTGAAATGATGTGCTTATAATTATTGAAAACTTGGCGCTAACGACACGAGATGAGAATCTCTGATACGTTATGGAATGAGAACGAGCTTCTTACCCCTGTATCCCGCGACCCCTTTAGACCCTTGCACAATTTAAAAGAATCATCGCTGACTACAAAAAAATAATGATGATGATTTTAACTCGATTCATACCGCGACGACTATCATGTAGTTTCGTTTTTATAAATTATATAAGTACTTAATTCAATTTCGATCAAAAACCACTCGAAAGTTAATGTTTGTATAAGACCCACCGCGTTTCGTCTACCTAATTGGTGAATAAAAACGCTCCTTTGGGCCGATGTAGACGGGCTGCATTTGAACTGCGATGATTTGAACGTTAGCTGCACATTGCAGTTTGGATGCAATTTTTGTTCAGTTTACATAACTGCATTGATACTGCCAACCTGCACGCTGACTGCAAACGAACTACGCGGTAGATCCAAATGCGTTAAGACTGCATTACACACGTGCAGCTTGCTTGTAGTCACTGTGCAGTCCTTGGAACTGCACGCCGACTGCAAGTCAGATGCAGCTATATATGCCAACTGCACAAAAACTGAAATTTATTTGTTGTTCAAATGCAGCCCGTCTGTCTCAGTATTTAGCCGGTAGTGTGTAATTCTGTAAGGAAACCGACAGTTGAGGTCAGCTCAGGCGGCCGGTCTTAGAACAAAGCCAAACTCTTTCAGCAGCATGATCGTAGTTATGCACCCAAGCTGAATGAGGGTGTGGAGTAAAGTGAAGTAAAACCAAAGTGTTGTTGAGCCGAGCAAACCTAGCATCCCACGGGTTATAGATTGTTGACCGATATGATCTGGTTGATCCACCCGATGAAGGCGGAGACCTTGGCGTAGACCCCGGGGACATCCTGGCGGCCGCAGCCGAAGCCCCACGACACGAGCCCCACCAGCTCGTAGAAACCATCGTCTTGGCACACCAGTGGCCCGCCGCCGTCTCCCTAAAAACAAACGTTGGATATTAGCTAAATACTACCGGAGTTTGGTATATTATCCCGAAAGGGGGTTAATCTACTCCCCAAGGTAGATAATGTTTCTTCTACGACTTTTCTAAATTAATACTTTTTCATTGAAGAAATGCCATGTAAAGTTTACGTTCGAAGATAGCCCTAGCGCAGCTGGGTGGTTGAACTTCGTCTCTGACTGAATGCACTTAAATGAGTTTAACGACCTGTGTTTAGAAATGAATTTATAGTATCTTGTTAACTCTCGTAGCGATCGCACGTGCAATTTTGTGAGTGGATTTATTTTTTAGTATGGAGGTTTGAAAACACGCAGTTTCAAGTAAGGCTCTCACATTGTGGGCTATCATGGTCCCAGTCCCCTTTCGAAATAACATACCGATTCAAACTCACCTTGTACATGGCTAGAATAAAATATAGCTGCCCTAACAACTATAAACTGAAACTCAATACGGATGAAAGTTTTGTAAAGTAGAACGAAAGGCTAGAGTGAACCGATACCTAGGCAAGAATGCTGCATCATCGAACGCGCCGTCACTTATCATTAGGGTGGGAAATTGGGTCGTGTAAGCTTATGAATGATTTAAAAAATAGTTCGTGCAAACCTAAAACACCCGCATCCATCTGTTCCTAAAGCCGGGCATGCTTTCCTCAAGCTACTAGCGTCAGTGTGGGTCGGTGAATTATTGATTATTTTAACTCTTCTTCTTCATCAACCGGAAGGCGTCCACTACTGAAAGTATGTCTCCCTTATTACGGAGGGTTTGCCATAATCACCACGCTTGGTCTTCATAGTAGATTATAATGCAGATATAGGAGAATGCTGCTGCCTATTCCCTTTGCTGGCTGGTACGGCACTCGCGGGAAGAGATGGGGTGGTCCTCACACCGGGACCATACGGCATGGTTGTACCTAGGCTAAGTGTACCATACTATTATGAGACATCACACAGTCTAGTAATCAGATTACTGGACTGTGAAATCAGGTCACAAAGTCTCATTTGCCCAGTAATTTCACTAGCTACAATGCCCTTCAAACCGAAACACAGTAGTGCTTGCACACTATTGCTTGGCGGCAGAATAACTGGCAAAGTGGTGGTACCTACCTAGACGAACTTTGCAGAAAAGTCCTACTACCTAGTATGAACAAATAAAAGGTGTTGTGTTGATGTAACTTGACCATGCAGCTGGGTTAGCACGGACGATAGACAAAATTGTCTTACCCCTGTTTTACTCCACTTGACAAGTAAGCAAGTAAGAAGAAAGTGACAAACAACGGGGAAAGACATTTTATCTACCATCCGTGCTAACCCAGCTGGTTGGGATAATTCTCAAGAGTTTCTCAATGGATGACAACCGGGGGTTGGCACCCCCGGTTGTAAAAAGTTGAAGGATAAATTCGGACACAAGACCACTTGTCAAAGCATGTCCCGGCTTTAGGGACGGATGGATGCGGGTTCAAGTCCCGCTCCTGATTCAGATTTTTCCTTTACAAATTAATCTGTAGATTACGCTGAGTAGGCGATACCTACTGCTATAAAAATCATAAATACAAGGCTTTTTTATGTTTATAATACCTGACAGGCATCGTTCCCCTGCTCGCCCCCCGCACAGAAGGAGCTGGCGGGGAGGATGAATATCTTCTCTGTGACCGCGTTCACCTTGCGGATACACTCCGCGTCGCTCACTATCGGCAGCTCCGCCTCGCGCACGCGCAGGGGGATCGGGCCCGCTGCGTGGTGGAAACAATAAGTTATATGGTGTCATCATCAACTGCCTTAAAGTGTGAGCGCCGCTTTGAGCGGCTGCTTGCTTCTTGCATCCAACGGCTCCCCGCGGTTTTGACCAGCTAGGTTAAGCGATCATGTCACTTGATCGAAACCAATAGAAACAAAAATGTATGGATTTGACAGTTTATAAGCATAATTACTAAGGAAATTTTCAAATTCGGAATAACATTTCTCCTGTTGCATGCAATCAAAGTTCCGTGATCACCCCGCTGGTCGTCAGTGCACCTAGTGGAGGCCTGCGCTACGTTGCGTGTTCCGGTTCGTGGTCGCCACTCTAGAACCTTTCTTCCCCATTGATTGCCAGTTCTGCGAGCGATGTGGTCGCCGATTGCCAATTCTATAGCGGCGTGTTTATAGTACGTATATATCTAAAGGAAAAACAAGTGATTTTATGCATATACAAAAACGCCACCGACGTTCCTTCGAACAGCCAAACAGTTTCTTGGATCATAGCTAAGAACACTCTTGAACCAGTCAAGATTGTTTGACATTTCAAACGAAAAAAAGATAAAATTAATCCCGTTGGGAACTACGATGTTTTCGATGTGTAAATATATTACGAAACTTTTTTTTTTTTAACGGGCAAATTGCCTTTATTACTCAAGCTAACTACTACAATAATAAAAACTAAACTAAACTAAACTAAACTAAGCATAACTAAGCTAAACTAAACTAAACTAGCTACACTACCTACTACAAAGAACACTTATGGACTGTATAATAGCCGCGATGGCCTATAGACAGTCCAAGTGCTCCAGCCCACTACCGGTAGGTAGCGTACCCAACATGCTGGCCGCATTGCCACGTTGAATTGCAATGCTGATGCGTTGGGCCAAATAAGTGCCAGCATTTTGGTCACGCGTCGCATCGACCAGGCGCTCTGATAGACTTTGGAAAACGCGATGAGCTCCCGGTCCCCACGGACCCAGGGTCTCAACACCAAACGGCTCAAATATGTAACCGCTACGAAACCCACTGAGTAGCTGCCGTTCTTACTATTTATCTAAAAATGCAAGCAAGTAATTTGTATAAATAACACCTGAATTGACTCACTTTCTCCCATATATCCGTATCCGGTGACGGTGCACCGTTTCCCGGGCGCGTGACTCACGTCTCTCGCCGGCAGGCACACTAGACACACGCCTTCCTTCAGCTCCACCTGTAAACATTAACCATTTCTCTTAAATATTACTCATTAACGGGATATTTATTATGTAATTTATGAAATATTAATGTTAGTGACCATGGAAGTTTAAAATCTTATGTTAACCATTTCAGTAGTAGTTCTGCATCATAACTTTACAATTGGGTTGCGACAGCATAATTAATTGGCTCTCCAGCCCACGAACTCAAGAGCGTCTAGCCTGCTCGCGACACGGAGAAGTGAGAGCCTTTTTTTTATCAACGATAGGTCAACATTTGACCACGGTCTCACCCGATGGTAAGTGACGACGCGGTCGACGATGGAGCCTGCTTGCCTAGAAGATACCGGTTCACTCTAGCCTTAAAAACTCCCAGATTATATTTGTCAGGAAACAATGACGCTGGTAAGGTGTTCCATTCCTCTGCTGTCCGAATTATAAACGAGGAATCAAAACGTTTTGTACGTATTCGAGGAATAATAGTGCTGGAGAGCGCTGGATTCTAGATCTACGAGGACCAAAACATGCTGACAATTTATTTATTATCTTTTAGAAAACTATCGACTATTCTAGACTAAAATATAAAATCAAATTGGATAGCAATAAAGTCATTAACAAGTCTTAGTCGAAATAAAATGAATACTAAAATACTACACTAATCTGCATTGTTATACGATTAACAGCGGGGTGATCACGGAATTTAATAGCAATGCAACAAGAGATATTTCTTACCGAATTTGAAAATTTCCGTTGTAACTATACACATAAACTGCGTATTGAAACTGTCAAATCTATACATTTTTGTGTTTCCATTGTTTGCAATCAAGTTACATTAATCAATGATGTTGGTGCCGTCGACGGGGAATCGCTTCTCCCCATAACATGTGCACTCGTGTCGAAGAATTACTGCGTTGTACTACAAGTTCAACGTTCATTACAAACATGCAACTGACTCCTGAGTTCGGAACCCTACCATCACCAGTTTAGAGTAACACATAAGTGAAACTTGATAGTTCCTTACCTTCCCCCCTAACTTCAAGAGCGCGATATCGTTGTCCAGGGTCTGGCTGTTGTGGTTGTGATGTATGTACGTGGTGAGCACCTTGAGCGTCTGCGCGCCCGGCGAGCCGTACTTGCGCGTCAGGTCGTGGTCGCCCACGCGCACGTACGTCGTCTCCTGCAGCCGGACCATGCTGGAGGCGAACGCAGGTTTAAGTACAACCGGCTACCGGATTACTATCCGGTCAGCGTTTTAATCTTGATTTAAAGCATGTCATGCTTAGCTTAGGGCTTCAGTGATACTATCACTGAAGCCCTAAGCTAAGCCTCGGTCGGGTTGGAGGCGGCGGGTTCGATTCCCGCGATAGGACAAGTATTTATGCACAGAAAAAAAAGCGCAAGTGCTTGTTCTGTGTCTGGGTGTTGTGGGAGCATGGTCCTCGTAGTCCCTGGGTCCCTAGATACAGGGAATCCTAGTTATCTATGTATGTGATCATTGGGCGTTATTACAATACAATACAAAATTCGTTATTGTACACCAGACATGAAAAAAAAAAAAACAGATACATATAAATACAGAAAGTTACATACATAGAGCTAAAGTACAATGGGCGGACTTATCGCTAAAAGCCATCTCTTCCAGTTAACCTTTGGATGGAAAAAAATATTGGAGAGATAGAGGTCGGTGGTGCAAACAAATTATGTAAATTGTATTATTATTATTTTTGTTTTTTTTTTTACTAACGTCGTTGTACACTCACTTGGTGACACAGTGCGCGGCAGTCAGCACCCACTGCGTGCCGATGAGCGCGGCGCCGCACAGGTATTGGTTGTTCTGGTTGATTAGAGCCACCTGCCAGCACCACTCGCCGCGCTCGCCGTCTTCACCGCCCATCACGCGCCCCGACCGACCTGTCGTCCCTGGTCGAGCAATCATCAACAATCAGGACTAGCCTGATAGCTCAGTTGGCAGTAGCTCTGCCTTCTGAACTATAGGTTGTGGGTTCGATTCCCACCCGGCACAAATATTTGTGCGATGATAATCGATGTTTGTTCTGTGGCTGGGTGTTATATTGTATTCTATGTATGTATTTACAAACAAAAAGAAGTATCTAAGTATTCTATCAGCTATCTGGTTCCCATGTGAAATGTCCACACATTCTTATTATTATTATTTATTATTAATCATACAGTTAGAGGAATTGAATCATGCAATTCCAATGCACGCTCATATATACATACATAGAATACAATATTACACCCAGACACAGAACACACGTGCTCATCACATAAATGTTTGTCCCGGGTGGGAATCGAAATCACAACCTATAGTTCAGAAGGCAGAGCAGACCAACTGAGCTATCAGGCCAGTCAATAGATTGATATATGTAGATAGATTATGATCAATCATGGTTGAGAACCATTTAACTTTTCGATTAACTTACCTTTGACACCGCAGACGTATCTGTTGTACTTCTCAGGAGATTTGGTTGAATAGTTCATTCCGTAGTCGGGTTCGTAAGTGACTGGAAAGTAAAATGTACTGTCATAAGAGAAAATTATTATCAACCAAACACTTAACAGCTTCTTTCCTCCTTTAACTCCTTCCTTCTTTTTTCCCTCCTTCCTTTTCCTTTCTCCTTTTTCTTGTTCCTTTCGCAGCAGCCGTGGAAATGAAGAGGTAGAGGAGTCCAAATACACCCCTCTACAGCCATTCCGCTTTCATTTTAGATACTGCCTGATAAAGATTTCTCTGTGCCTATAGGTACCTACACACAGCTTTGTTTTTCCTTAATGAATAGAATAATATATGTACATTTGTTTTAAATTTAAATGCCATTCGTACGGAATTCGCCAACGGCTGAAAGGCGCAATTTTTTCGTATCGGCCAGTGAATCTTTGCAACATAAAGTACCTAAGTATTATTTTTCAATTATTTAACTGATAATTTGATGACCTAGACATCTCTATTTTTTTTAATAACTGCAGCAAATTGACTGGCGGAAGCCAGGGCCGTTGAAAGGAAGGGGGTGACCAAATTTGCCCCCATACGTCATGGAGTACTTTCGTACTTACCTATAGGTACCTTCTTACTATGTCTGGGCAAACCTAGGTTTAAGGCATATTTTACCGAAAAAATGCTTTTTTTTTTGTTAAATTAATAAATAACCGTGGTCCCACTCCATTCATGAAGTGGTTTAAAAGTATGTAAAGTTCTATAATATCTATTCTGTGTGTGTGTGTGTGTGTGTGTGTGTGTGTGTGTGTGTGTGTGTGGTGTGTGGGTGTGTGTGTGTGTGTGTGTGTGGTGTGTGGGTGTGTGGGTGTGTGTGTGTGTGTGTAATACTCACAAACAGGTGTAGTGTGCGGCAACATAGCGGTGGTGTAGGGCGTGTAGTGCGAGAGCTTGTCCTGTGCGGGCGGCGGGGGCGCGGGGGCGGGCGGGGAGGGCGGCGCGGTCGCCTCCTGCACCTTCGACTTGGGCGCGCAGCATGCCGTGCCCGCCTTCTTGCACTTGAATACGTCCGTTATTTCTGCGTTATCTGTGGGGCAACATGCAAAACATATGATTTGCCCAAAGATAGGTCAAATGTCTTTGGGTTTACCCGCCGTTGTCATCGAGAAAACAGAAGGCCAATCAATCCTTGTAATAACGTTCAAATACGCTTCAGTCTAGCTTAATCTCATGATAGTAACACGTTTGTGTATTCTGTTAAAAAGACAAACGTCGCATTTTGCTATTTATGTTGAGATTGAAATGATATTAAGATGACGAGACTAGACCAAATAATTATTACCACAATTACCCCTTTCAAATAACGGAGGACTTACCCTAAAACAAAATACCATTTGAATTTTGTGACAAAGTGAAATAAAATAACTAGGCTTAAAAAATAGGTTCAAATCGTTAATCGATTGGGTTTTTGAAAATTGGTTTGGTGTCTTCAGGCATTTAATGTAGCTGGCTTATAAACATTCCCAATACCGGTTGGCGTGTCCCATTCCTTGCTTCCTTGTAAAAGTCGACCGAAGAAATCTATTCTCTAAGGCTGTAGTGTAAGTACTGCCTGCATCCTTTTTTGAGGGGGGAAATGCCCTAGCCCTTCGCCACCACGGGGGTGATGGCAGGGGGTATGTGGGACTTGAACCCACTAAAACCCCACCGTGATCACCACATATGTCAATATTAATTCAAAATAAAAATGTTACCATAAGTATACGATACAAGCGCCCCCTGGCCCCCCCCCCCCCTCCCTGTATCCGCACTTGGTTTCGTATCGACTGGAATCTTTTTTAATACAGAATTAGGGTCCTGTTATGGGTGGCAGTGTCGCTTGACATCAAGCGAACGACTAGGTCGTCACGTCATTCATTAACATTGATGCCAAGTATATACTCACGGAAGCATGTGAACGTGGAGAGTAGAGGCATGATGCAGGAGCCGGGGCAGTCGGGGCGCGGGTCCGCGGGCGCGGGGGGCGTGGTCGTCGTCGGCGGCTTGCGGGGGGGGACGCTGGAATACATACACATCATCATCGTCACTCCAACACCCAACATCAGTTCCACTGGAGCAGCTGTGCCAGCAACCTAGAGCCACACCCCACTATTTTAAGGAGCTGGGATGGCTTGGGTAAATGCTGGCAGGGAGAAATGTACAATACACCTCAAGCGGGACGTCAGTGCAGGACTTTTTTGCACCCTCATGTGGAATTGGAATTAGATACACATCACATCGTCAGCTGGAAGACATCCAGGTCCACTCTGCTGAACATGGGCATCCCCCATAAAACGACACTGAACGCTGGAGGTTTGCCATAATCACCACGCTTGGCAGGCGGCTTGGTGATCGCAAAATATTTTAATATACCGAAGAGAATGCTGCTGCCCATTCCCTGGATATACCCTTAACCAGCTCTTAGGCATCCACGGGAAACGATAGGGGTCATGGCCCTTTTCTTACGCCAGAATCACTCGACTACGGCAATTTTAATAGCTAGCTGACCGCTCAGGCTTAGCGCGGGTTAGTTTGCACTCTAACTCTCTCGAAAGTAAAAGGGAAGGGAGGGAGAAAAAGATTAGAAAAGGGATAAATTTTAATAGATGGAATGGCGAAGAGAGGTAGGTGTCCACCTGCCGCCCTTCGTCGCTGTCGATGTTTTCAGACTGTTATGATGGTATGCATAGGTATTCATTCTACATTCTAAAATTGCAGTATCTTACTTGGAATTATCGCAGCAGAAGGAAGAGCTAAGCTTGCACTGCGTATTGTGCACCCTCGTTGCGGGCGGCTTGCAGAACGCAGCCATTATATTGTGCATGCAGTACCCTCGGCAACGGGGCAGTGGGGGCTGTAATGGAAAGACCACAACGTTTGAACTAACCTGTTTACTGTTGCTACAACACAGGTTTTTGGTGTAATCAAATGGCGTGACGTGTGGCGTAGTCGTTTGCCTGATGTTAAGTTATACTAATTCTTTCATCATCATCATCATCAACAGCCTGAAGACGTCCACTGCTGAACATAGGCCTCCCCCAGAGCACGCCACCTTGAGCGGCTGCTCGCCTCCTGCATCCATCGGCTCCCCGCGGCTTTCACCAGGTCGTCGGTCCACCGAGTGGGGGGCCGGCCTACGCTGCGTCTTCCGGTTCGTGGTCGCCACTCGAGAACCTTTCTTCCCCATCGGTTGTCAGTTCTACGAGCGATGTGGCCTGCCCATTGCCACTTCAACTTACTAACTCTAAGAGCTATATCGGTCACTTTAGTTCTCCTGCGGATCTCCTCGTTCCGGAGCTTATCTCGCAGGGAAACACCGAGCATAGCTCGCTCCATAGCTCGCTGCGCGACTTTGAGCTTACTAATGAGGCCAACAGTAAGAGACCATGTCTCAGTTCCATAAGTCATCACTGGCAACACACACTGATTGAAAACTTTCGTTTTCAGGCTCTGCGGTATTTTGGACGAAAAGATAGGACGAAGCTTCCCGAACGCTGCCCAGCCGAGTTGGATTCTTCGCGCCACCTCTTTGTCGAAGTTGGACCTACCTAATTGGACAATCTGTCCTAGGTAGACATACTTGTCGACAACTTCGAGAGTATCGTTCCCAACAATTACCGGTATAGGTGGAACATGAGCATTAGACATGATCTTTGTCTTGTCCATATTCATCTTAAGACCAACCTGCTGGGAGACTCTACTGAGGTCGTTGAGCATGGTGCTAAGGTCCTCGAGCGATTCCGCCATTATGACTATATCATCGGCAAAACGAAGGTTAGTGATGTACTCGCCATTTATGTTGATGCCAGATCTTTTCCACTCCAAGAGCTTGAAAACATCCTCCAATGCGTTTGTGAACAGTTTCGGAGAAATAACGTCTCCCTGTCTCACGCCTCTTTGCAATGGAATTTGTTCCGTACTCTGGTCCTGTAGTCGGACTGACATAGTGGCCTTACTGTACAAACACTTCAAAACTTCGATATACCTATAGTCAATTTGGCATCGCTGCAAGGACTGCAGCACCGCCCAAGTCTCGATTGAATCGAAGGCTTTCTCATAGTCCACAAACGCTAGGCATAACGGCCGATTATACTCTTCGGTCTTCTGTATAATCTGGCGCAGCGTATGGATGTGGTCTATGGTGCTAAAGCCTTTTCGGAAACCGGCTTGTTCGGGAGGCTGGAATTCATCAAACCTGCGTGCGAGACGATTCGTAATGACTCTCGAAAACAGCTTATACACATGACTCAAGAGCGAGATGGGCCTATAGTTCTTCAATAAGGTGTTATCGCCTTTTTTGAAGAAGAGCACCACCACGCTCTTGTGCCATGCCTCTGGCGTTATACCTTCAAGGATGACAGAATTAAATAACTTCTGGAGGACTAAAAGTACCGGTCTACCACCCGCTCTCAGAAGTTCGGTCGTAATTCCATCTTCACCTGGTGCCTTGTTGTTTTTAAGCTGTTTGAGGGCCATTCTAATCTCGTACAGGCTGACGTCCGGGATATCTTCGGTATAGTGTCGGACTAACTTGGCTCTGATGTCCTGAGCTGTGTTAGTAGCGGGCTTACGTGTCGAGGTGTATAACTGTCCATAGAAGTTCTCGATCTCTCTCAGAATCTCAGGCTTGGATGAAATGACGCTACCATTTTCGGTCTTCAGTTTTGTCATTTGGTGTTGCCCAATAGACGAATCCTTTGCGAACACTTTAGAGCCTTGGTTCCGCTCAATTGCGGCCTCAATACGTGAAGTACTAAGAGCACGCAAGTCGTGTCGCAAGGAACTCCAGATTCGTCTATTGAGTTCACCGTAGGCTGACATATCAACTGAAGACTGCAGCTTCATTTCGCTCCGGTCGGCCATTAGCTCAAGAGTTTTTTCTGAGAGCTTTTGAGTCTTCTTTCGGCGTTGGGTCTTAAAGAATTTCGATCCAACAGCTTGGACAGTTTCCACCAACCCGTCGTTTAGCTCGTCCACTGTGTTACAGTCGGCTAGGCACTGGAAGCGATTTTGGAGTTCCAGCTGAAAGCCTTCGGGGTTTTGGATTTGGACAGGATTTGGACGGAGCGTAGACTTCACCAGACGTGACCTTTCGAGCTTAACATTGATATTCAATGTGCCTCTAACAATACGGTGATCGCTACCGGTTTTCACCTTGCTGATCACAGAGACATCATCGAATATGTGCTTCTTGGTCGTCATGATGAAGTCTATCTCATTTTTAGTGGAACCGTCGGGACTTATCCACGTCCACTTCCTGGATGGCCGCTTCTCGTAGAAGGAGTTCATCATAAAGAGTCCCTCCTTCTCCATGAAGTCAGCCAGCCTCTGTCCTCGAGGGTTCCGCTGCCCGTATCCAAATGGCCCCACTCTCAGCTCATCGCTATTCCTTGTGCCCAACTTCGCATTGAAGTCTCCCATCACAACGGTGAAGTATGTTTCGGAAGTATGCATGGCTTCGGATATGTCCTCATACATAGCTTCTACTTCATCGTCTGAGTGTGCCGATGTCGGCGCGTATACCTGTATAACCTTCAACGAATACCGTTTGGTTATTCGGAGTACCAGGTACGCTACCCTGGCCGACACACTGTCGACTTTGACCACGTTGTTGACGAGAGACTTGCGGACGAGAAACCCGACACCCCCTTGGGAGAGTTGGTCTCCCTCCCGGTAGAAGAATAAGTTACCGGAATTTAGGATTATCGTGTCCTGTCCCTGTCTTCGGACTTCTGACAATCCCATTACATCCCAGCGTAACTTACCCATCTCCGCCTCTAGCTCGACCATCCTTTCGTCAGCCTTCAGTGTGCGCACGTTATGTGTTGCCAGGGCCAGGGGTCGTCGTTGGGGTTGGTAGCCGGGCGTCTGCCGGGGATTCTTCGCACCCCTTGCCCTGCCGTTACCGTGGCCGCTACCGTAGCCACGGGATAGCAGAGCTGCCGGGGACTGGGGGCCGTTTTTATTTGTGCTTGTCATTAGGGGGGGGGGGGTTTGCCATAATCACCACGCTTGGCAGGCGGCTTGGTGATCGCAGTAGGTGAAGATTGATTGCCACCAAGACCGAGGGGAACGCTGCGACCCATTCCCTGGATATTCCCTTAGCCGCCTTCTACGGCACCCACGGGAAGAGATGGGGTGGTCCTATTCGTAACCGGGACCACACGGGACACCGGGACTAATTCTTTGCCTTTACTAAAATTTTATAGACGGTTAAAATTATATGAAACTATTGCTTGGTGTTCAACAGCAATCAGCACCCATATATTTCATGGGTTGTTCCCGTTCTCCCCACCACTTCTGTCCCACCAGTGGTCATATGTTCATAAAATGAGGCCGAACTCTTGCTCCTCAGCAGTAGGTATGTCATAATTTAAAGCCCTATTTCCTTTGATGGAACAGCTAACTATTGTTAAGACATGCTTTAAATTTTGCCACCATTTCACCCTTTTTGTATATTTCATCCCACAGAACAAGAAAAAAAATACGCTTCGCCCCGCAAGTGCGAAGCGTCATATTTTTCAATGCTCTGTGTTTCATCCCAAACAATTAATTAATTGCACTATTATATATTCACTGGAAGGCGCATGTCAAAAAGAAACGCGATGACCTAGAGCTTCGCTACAGGAAGATGCACTGGTTGCTTGGGAAGCATTCTTCGTTGTCAGTGCACATTAAAATACTCTTATATAAACAAGTACTCATGCCAATATGGACTTACGGTATTCAGCTATGGGGCTGTACCACACAAAACGATATCCAGATCATACAACGTTTCCAAAACAAAGTACTTGGGTGCGCTGTAAATGCACCGTGGTATATTAGAAATGAGGACCTACATCGGGACTTAAAGGTCGATCTCATCGTTAGCATAATAAAAAAGTTTGCTGAAGCTCATGAACGAAGGCTTCACCACCATGTGAATATCGAGGCTATCCAGCTCCTCGATAACACGGATATAGTGAGAAGACTAAAAAGGGTAAAACCTTTTGAGTTACTGTAGTGATAGTGACATTGAACCGTAGTGTAGTTTGCTCAAAAAGGTCACATGATCGAAGTGCCTTCCCCTTAATAGAGACGTTAAGAAAAGTGTTAATTGACACATTTTTACGATTACTCTACTGTAGCAGATTAAATCAAACTTAAATTACTTACTAGCCGTAGTAATGGCTAGATTGTAATCTTAATGAAGCACTAGTTAAAGTACTTCATTACACAAAAAAAATTGCACTATTAGTGCCGATCAAGCTTTGCTAAGAGCAACTAACCTATGTTGAAGTTCGTTGCTGGATTTCGTATTATAGTTTACTCAAAAGAATGATAACACCACTAATAGCAAACAATGGTATACTTGAAGTCATTATTTAAAGCACAATTAATATCTTTCCACCATGATGTTAAGTTACCAAGAGTTATTCTACCATGATGATGATGCTGACATGCCAAATAACAAAGAACAGACTTACAGGAGGTTTGGGCGTGGTCGTCCTAGTGGGAGGCCGGCGGGTCGAGGACTTCTCGTTCATGCAGCAAGTCCCTTCATCAGGGCAGTACGCCCCCTGGTCCACATTCTCGCAGAGGATGGAGAACAGCCCAGTCATGCACTCCCCGCGGCACTTTCTGGTCGGCTTTGACTCGATAGAGTTGAGCCAACTTACTGGCTGCTTGGTCGTGGTCGGCCGTGGAGTGGTGGTGGTCTCCGACTTCTGTTCCGTCATGCAGCACGAGCCCTCGTCCGGACAGAAGGCTTCCTTGTCGATGTTGTCGCACAGCAGTGAGAATAGGCCTCCGATGCAGTCACCGCGGCATTTGTGGCCGCGCTTTGGACGGGGAGTTGTTGTTATTAGCTGGAAGGTGGAAAATTCACTTGAGCAAGGTAAGAATCTGACAACCAAGCACCTTGACAAGTTTAGTCTTTATTGAGAATGTAATAAAACACAAAACGTACAGCAGTAGTAGGCTTCTTCGTCGAGTGCTTCTTCTCATTCGGTATGACGAGATCGGGCGATGGCCGGCCGCCGTACTTGTCGCGCGACACGCAGCACACCATCCCCGGCACGCAGAGGTCGCGCGTCGTCAGGTACGCGTCGCAGTACTGCGTCAGGTGCGAGAATACGCACGTATCAGGACACGCGATGTTGCCTGAAATTTAACGGCACTGGAGTTGACGAGTTCTTCTCTCGTTTACTCTGAAGCAGTTACACTTGTCTACAGCTAGTACTGCTATATAACCAAATCGACAGGCTTAACAAGTTGTGACTAATTTTTACGTCAAATGTTGCATTATGAGATTTTACGTTATGCCGCGCTTAATATCTTTCTGAGAATAGACATAGGTGTTCCAGGGTCTAGGTAGCTACTTTTACTAATAAGAGTTATTATACAAGTATATTTACTAACTACCAAGTATCAATAAAAATATGCAAAACTAAGTTCGTAATAAAATCTATCCTAATAGGTAATGAGTGTACCTAATAATTACCACTTTTTTTGTAATTCTCTGGAGGGCTGGTGGTGGTCTCCTGGTCCTCCTCCTCTTCCTCCTCCTCCTCAGGGTCGGCGGTGGTGTACGGCCGGCGGGTCGATGGCTCGGTCTCGTTGCCTGAAATATAAATATCCGAACTACAATTATATCCTTCAATATCATCCGCCCATTCCATCCCACCGTGGCCGTGTGGTTCCGGTTCGCTAATAGGACCACCCCATCTCTTCCCGTGGGTGCCGTAAGAGCCGGCTAAGAGAATATCCAGGGACGGGCAGCAGCATTTTCCTTACATTAAAATCTTGCAATCACCAAACCACCTGCCAAGCATAGTTATGGCAAAAGTCAAAGAATCTAAAGTGGCGTTTTATGGGAGAGGTCTATGTTCAGCAGTGAACGTCTTCTGGTTAACGATGGTGTACATTATCACTGCAAGGACACGGAACTTCTCTCACAAGGAGCATTAGGATATTTAGGATATAATCTACCACGCTGGCAAAGTGAGTGTAGATGGGAAGGCCTTTTGAATTTTGTGAATATGAACATTCCACTTTTCTCACGATGTTTACAGTGAATGCTAATTCCAGCACACGTATCTAGCCAGATACTCGGTATTTCGGTATAGTTTCGGTAAGCTTACCGAAACTATACTGAAATACTGAGCTGTTCTCAAGAAAGCATGCTCTGGGCTAAGTATTTGGACTGTCTAATTTCTATATTGTTTTAGTGATCGATGATCATCGTCCTCTCCCATAGAGCGCCACGTTTATTGGGTACTGCCTCGTGTTTGTCATATGGGATTAACCATAACCACCACGCTTGGCAGGCGAAGACTGAGGAGAATGCTGCTGCCAATTTCCTGGATATCTCGAGTAGTAAGACAACAGTCGGTAAACCAAGTCAGAAGCCTTCGAGCGGCCAAAACACTCTGGCACCAGAGCAGGCGAGAAGAAGAGCAGCTCTAAAGTAATGTCGCTTGCATAGTAGCTCAAGACACGTTGTAAAAATAATCCTTACTCTGTGGATCATCTGCGCAGCACTTCATGTTGGGGCTGGGACACTCGACGTCCTCCATCACCTGGTGGCACATCATGGATGCCAGCGAGTTCATGCACACGCCCGGACAGTCCTTCGACTCCGCCTGCTGATCCAGCGTGTCCAGCAAACCTGGAAATAAACACCGGATTTTGGATTAGTATCATCGTAGCACGATTCAATAAAAAAGATATGATAATATCCTTCTCGAAGGGGTGTTAACGCGTCTCCAATCGCCTGTAGGTATTTCATTCTGAGAAGTATTTCGATGAGATATTTTTTCGATTTCTATTCATTATTTTGATTTGAAAACCAACCTACTGAACTGATTTTGATGAAGTACCTATGCTCTCTATGCTATGAAGAGAGCTATGCTCGATGTTTCCCTGCGAGATAAAATCCGGAATGAAGAGATCCGCAGGAGGACCGTATATCGGTCCTCCCGCGGATCACGAAGAAAGGTTCTCAAGTGACGACCACGAACCGGAAGGCGCAGCGTAGGCCGGCCCCCCACTATTTGGACCGACGATCTGGTGAACACCGCGGGGAGCCGAGCAGTCGCTCAAGGTGACGCTTCTATGGGGAAGGCTATGCAGCAGCGGACGTCTTCAGGCTGTTGATGATGATCTATACTCTCGTAGATCTCTTAAAGTAATATCGTTTCAAATAAATAACAGTTTTCCAAATCAGTTACGACGAAGTTCTAAAGGTAAAAAAATAAATAAAAATACAACCGGAATGAAACCCTCGGTTTTTGAAATACCTAAGTTAAAAAGGGCAGATATTCATTTTGCTATCTTATTCAGACTGCACATAGACATAAAGGTGGAAGTAGCAAACTTACATTGTATACATTTACCTGTCTACGGGCAAAACATAATTTTCTTACAATTTTGTCAGATTCATTTTATTTTTGATATTTTTTTATTATTATATCAACCAATCTGGCCATCTACTAAAATTGAATTCTTATGCCATCCTAAGCTTAGAGTTGTTGCTTGTTACTACGACCACATTGTAAATAACGTGATTTCGATATTAACGATGTGATGTATTTTAATTATAAATGTCCGCGCCTAAATCATATGTCCACAAACTCGTTCAGTTTGCAATAATGTAGGTAGTTGTAGATAGAGTGACGTCATCCGCGTCATAGTTGTATCACAGCTACTTTCGCGCGGTCGATGACCCGCGAGAAAGCACGACTACCATACGACCGGCCAGTGGCCAATGGGCACCCTACTCGATTATACACACATAAATCTTTTAAGACTAGAACAAGAATTAATAGACTCAACATTTGGAACTCAAAGAAGTCATAAAATCAAATAGAGACAAAATACTTTCGAGATGTCAAAGAGGTATAATACATTATGTACTAAAGTCATTGCAAGATGTTTAATATAATGGTAGGTTTTAGTTTGGATAGATATTAAATAATAACATTGTAACACCACTATCACCTACTTTTGTAAGTAAATAAATGAATTTGAATATAAGCTCGTACTATTTACTAGCATAGAATTGTTTTACACCAAAGAGCATTAGATACTAGACTAATTAAATTAGGTGTAAAGCACACAAATTACCATAAAATCTAAGATAGTGAAGTGAGACTAAAAATTCTCAGCCAATAATTGAACTACTGAGTACAGATGGTACAGACGAACACTCACAATCAAAGGCGCGACTGAACACTGCTCGAAAACTACTTTTGTTTTTATGTTTTACGTAAACAAATGACGTAACGACCTTGTCGTTCACCTGATGTTAAGCATCACAGCTGCCTATAGCAGTAGTGCCACTGGGAGTGGGAACTCTAATTTATAAAGATACACACGCTAATTCGTATTTTTTTGATTAGCTTATTTACTTTCTAGTTGTGATTACCGAGTCTATATCGTTTTTGTAGTCTGAGGTTAATATGTCTTGCTTAAATTATGAGAGATAATAATAATCATAACGGATAAATTAACATAATAGCATCATTAAATTAGCATTTTGAGTTTTGTAAGCCAACAGGGCAATGGCAACTTACTGGCGGCGTCTTGACTTTATTCCAATAGGTAGGTATATGTTTTTGTTTTTACGCCAAACTACGTTTTATTTATAATCATCGTCATCCTGTATCAGTCCACTGCTGGACATAGGCCTCTCCTAATGCACCCCCTGAGCCTGATCCTCGACTAATCTCATCCAGCTGCCGCCAGCCACTCTGGGTATATCGTCGCTCTACCTAGTTGGAGGGCGCCCTATACTACGTTTGCCAAGCCGCTCCACTCAAGAACACGTCTACCTCCGTGGTCATCGGATCTGCAGCAAATGTGACCAGCCCACTGCCACTTCAGTTTGCTAATTTATAATAATCCAGGAGTATCCAGGGAATGCACAGCAGCATGATCCTAAGTACATTAAAATCTTCTGCGATCACCAAGCCGCCAGCCAAGCGCGGTGATTATGGCAAACCTATGATAAGCGTCCAAATAGCGTTTTATGGTCCATGCAACTTTCAAACTGTTGCACTCATCCAGGTTCAAATACCACGTCAATTACTTTCAAGATTATATGTGGAATTGTACTAGTAGGTACTTACACAGGTGAAGGAATACATCGTGAGGAAACCGGCATCGGTATGTTCGTAGGCGCGAGCTTATATTGAACTGTGCTGTGATCCTTACAAGTACCTATCTATTCCGGACGCTCGTTATATAGTCGGGAGGACTGGGAAAATAATTTTTTACGATAAGGTTGCATTAAATCCTATACTAAAAGTTATTTTGAAATATAATTTTTTTTTTATTTTTTTTTTTATGTGATTGAATGATGTGACGAGCAAGTCGTTCACCTAATGTTAAGTGACACGGCCGCCCATAACAGTTGCAGTGTCACCCGGAACTTTAAAACAATAAAGTTTCGCGTGACACTGCACTGCGCACGTCATCCTGAGACATCACCCAGTCTAGTAATCAGATTACTAGACTGAGTGATCAGATCATAAAGTCTCATTTGCCCAGTAATTTCACTAGCTACAATGCCCTTCAAACCGGAACACAGCAGTGCTTGCACACTACTGCTTGGCGGCAGAATAACTGGCAAAGCGGTGGTATCTACCTAGACGAACTTTGCAGAAAAGTCCTACCACCTAGTAAAAAAAAAAAAAAAATATTATATTATGAGTTTAAGTTTAGGTTTTCCCCGCAAAATGTTTGGGGATTTTTTTTAACAGGCGTTTAAAGTTATGTAAATTCCTGTAAATCGGAGAATAAATACTACACTGGTGATTTTTCTAAAAACGACCCCTATAATAGCAATTTATGAGTTTTCCCCCATTATATCACAACGCTCAACTGGGGAGAGATAAATGGATAAATGCAATATGGGTTTGTGAAAACACCAAATATTCATTAGAAAAAGAAATTACAACTGTAGGATTTAATGTGATCAATTTTTTTATTTGACCGGAGTAATAGGGTAGGGGTCGCCAAAGCGTCGCCCACGGTCGACCGGTCGACCGCGGAGGCTTTTGCGGTAGCCCGCTAGACAAAAATAATCAAGAAATAAAAAAAAATAATTTGTTTCATTGAGTTTATAGTAAAACTGTTAACTAACGAAACCGATCAGCAATTTCAGCGTAACGCGCGTTAAAGGAACAGAGAACAGAGACCCACATTTATCTTATACGACCTGGAGGACTGGTAGATAATGCTATTTAGCATTAAGTTCATCCATGTACACCTTTGTGCTAAACTATTAAATAAATAAATAAACAACCCAGACAAAAATTACGAAAAAAAAATGGTGTTTGTGGTGTTGGTGGTGTTGGTGGTTGGTGTTACTTCTATATCTAGCCGTGACACTTAACATCTGGTTACATAAAAAAATATCGTTAAAGAAGCAACGTCACAATTGTATATGAAACTACTATTCAATGTACAGTTAGTCTAGTTACAGTTTTACACTGGAATTCATAGACAAGTTGGGGGCTCCTCTAGGGGATGATTCAAGCGCTATGTAGTGAATTCTAGTTTTATGCATTTCATAAACAAAAGTAACCCCTAAATTGACATTGTCAGGGGCTGGATGCTGATTGTCCGAATTTCGTCAACCAAACGGTCCCCTTGCTTTAATAAGGTGCTAACGTGCTATTTTTTATCATTGTTTGAGTGTTGTGTTGTGATTTTCATAAATACGGAAGTAGATGGTGACTTGGATCTCATAAATGATGAATGGCCGATGGAGGCTTGAATGAAATGCGAATTATATCAGTGCCGAAGCGATATATTCGTAATGTAAATACACAATAACTTTAACTTAATACAAACTAATTTTTTTTTACTACACTACAAGTTGATGTATCTCCCCTTACAACCTCTGTGAACTAATAAAGTTTTTTTTAATCATATTAACTTTTCTATAAATAATAATTATAGTGTAAGATAATGAAAGTGAATTAAATTATGGATATAACGCGGGAACGGGCCTCTCGTAACCATGGCAACCGATCGTCCCACCTCGGACCATGGTTACGAGAGGCCCGTTCCCGCGTTATATTATCTATCAAAATTCAAATGCCGCGTCATAATCATGACAAAATGACACCCGAGAAAATTTTCATAGACAACATGATTGAAATGCACAGATTAGAGAAAAAATATGTGTTGAACTGCCATTTAGTTAGGGGTCTCTCCAGCGATTGTTTATGAAAGTGTAAGAAGAACGATTCAACATTTAACCTCTACGTGAAAGTTGAATGATGGATTTTGGGGGTTTGTTCACCCGTTGACTATGAATACCACTGTTAGTCTGTTGGCGGTACCCGTAGACTACCAAGAAGCGGTCGGTAGAAGCTTACTTCTAAAGTTTGGCCACCCCTGGCATAGGGTGTTAATGGGATGTACCGGTGCAAGTCCAAATCAATACACAACATATTTCTACAATTTTTACGAACTTTCTTAATACTTAAGTAATTGAGTCATATAAATCCTGTGCAATCTTCCCCTTCAATCATGTCAGCAAACATCTGATTAAACAATATTGTGAAACAAATTGAAATTAAAATTAATTTTAAGTCTTCGACTGAAACTAACTAGTGGCATAATGCATTGTATAATGAATATTCACTATTCTTCAAACAATTTAACCTCAAACTTCAAACATATATTTTTGCTGTAAAGCTGCAAGTAAAAGACATCAACGCGCTCCCCGAGCCACGTCGAACTTTATTAAACTCTGCCCGGGATACGTATTCGGGCCTCAGAGAAGAAGTTTATCCGTATGCCGTACCATTATCTATAAAAACAAGCAAAAGAAATCACGTTTGCTGTATGGAAACCCCTTAAATATGTATTTTATTCTGTTTTTTTAGTATTTGTCGTTATAGCGGCAACAGAAATATATCATCTGTGAAAATTTAAATTGTCTAACTATCACGGTTAATGAGATACAGCCTGGTGACATACCTGATCGAAGCTGGTGACAGGTGGACAGACAGACAGATGGATGGACAGCGGAGCCTTAGTAATAGGGTCCGTTTTACCCTTTGGGCACGGAACCCTAAAAACTACAAATTTTCACATTTTTGCTAGGTAGTAGGACTTTTCTGCAAGGTTCGTCTAGGTAGGTACCACCGCTTTGCCAGTTATTCTGCTGCCAAGCAGTAGTGTACAAGCACTACTGTGTTCCAGTTTGAAGGGCATTATAGCTAGTGAAATTACTGGGCAAATGAGACCTTACAATCTGATCTCACGGTCTAGTAATCATATTATTGAACTGTGTGATGTCTCAGGATGGCGTGCGCAGTGCAGTGTCACGCAAAACTTTATACTTTAGAGTTCCGAGTGCCACTGCCATCTGTTATGGGCAGCCGCGACACTTCACATCAGGCGAACGACTCGCTGGTCACGTAATTTGTTCAAATTAAAAAAAAAATTAATACAAGAATAGAATGTCTAATGTGACTCCGCTAAAACTACCGCCTGACTCAATCATTGAAAAAATTTTCAAGAGCGAGCTGTCTAATTTAGTTATTCTAGTGTGCAATTATATTGCCCATTTATATCATCGGCAACTTTAAACCGAGTTAATTGACTTGCTGAGATGTATTATTGGCTGTAATGTGTGTTATTAATATAATTAATAGCTGCGGGTAACAATTACTGTCTATTTGAACGATGGGTGAAAGCTTTTGCGGTCAGATTTTATAGTTTTGATTAAAAAAATATAGAGCAATATTTGCTTTTGAAATACTTTAATTAATATAATTAGTGCATGAAATAATTGCAGCCGTGTGGTGCTAGAGCTGTGAGAATAGGAGCACCCATCTCTTCCCGTGGGTGCCGTAAGAGCCGGCAAAGGACTACCCTAAAAATTGGCAGCAGCATTCTCCTCGGTACATTAAAATCTTCTGCGATCACCAAGCCGTCTGCCAAGCGTGGTGATTATAGCAAATTTCCCCTATGATAAGCGTCCAAAGTGGCGTTTCATGGGGGAGGCCTGTGTTCAGGAGTGAACGTCTTCCGGCTGTTGATCTGTGATAGATATATATGATGAAGTATCTAACTAGTATGTGGCCGGGGATACCGTCTGTACTAATAATTTCATTATTCATAATTTCATTTCACATACCTCATTTTTAATAATGATGAAATTTATAATGGTGGTTATTTATAAATAACTTTGTTCATAATAGTTTCTTTTTATATTAATCTTTTCTTATACAATTTATTCAAATAATGTTTAAATTTATAAAATTTTATGTTATAATATTAATGTTAAGAATTTTTTTATCATACTTTTTTTATTATAAATTTCATTACTTATAATTTCATAATAATCAGCATTCATAATTGTATTGTTCATAATGATTTTTTCATATTTTTTAGTTAACATAATAATAATTTTGAGGTAGTTAAATCATTATATACATATGCATGTATACCCTAAAGATACTAAGATACTAGTCTAAGGCAAAGTCATAAATAGGTGCGACGACGAGCGAAGCGAGGAGGAGCGTTAGGTTAACTGTGACCACACGACGCACGAGCTGAGCGAGCGAAGCGAAGCGTAGCGAGCGTGCCGCGGCAGCGGCCGGCGAAGTGCCAGAAGTCATTAATGCTTATATTAAAAAATTACAGAAACCATCTATATTAAGTTTCAGATTACCTTTATTTGATTTAAATATTTTACACGTGTTTTTATTAGACATTTCAAGTTATTTATTAAAATAATGCACAAAGTTCACCAACAATACCAAAATCAACATAACATGAGAAAATATAAGTTATTTTACAATTACCCACAGTCCACACGTTAATTTTGTTTGTTTTGACTGGATGAAGTGCCTGCATAGATTGAAGAGCAAATTGGATTGCCGTACTACGTTTTTATAACTAATTAGGATATATATAACAATCAACAGTTCCAGTCACATTAATTTACAGTATTATTGATACTTTGTTTTATGATTTAAGTTAGTTATGGTAAAAGAACATTATAAATTTGTACTGTTATGTTATATACGCCTTATGAGTTTCATTTTTATAAATTTGGATTATTATTAATTTTAATTTATAATAAAGAAAATTAGATGTAGTGAAAGTATAATAAATCACATTATGTGAAATGATGATTATAAGTAACATTTTTATTTGTAACAAAATTATGACAAACGATTTTATGAGTTTCGACAGTGAACCACAGGACACGTAAAGCCAGTCCCGGCTGTTGTCGTAAGACAACAGTAACTGTAAGCTTAAGACAAAAGCCTTCAATCAGCCAACCCCGACTACGGACCAACATAAGAAAGAAGAAAGGAAAAATTTATATTATCAGTAGGAATACTAATATTCCTACTGATAATATAAGGCATATGTCACGAAAAAAGCACGACTTATCTAAGATAAGTCGTGCTTTTTTCGTGTCATATGCCTTTTTAGAAGCTACGGCCACATGGTTCACTGTCGAAACTCATAAAATCGTTTGTCATAATCGAAAAAAAAAAAAAAAAAAATCGTATAAATCATTGGCTGATTGAAGGCTTTTGTCTTAAGCTTACAGTTACTGTTGTCTTACGACAACAGCCGGGACTGGCTTTATGTGTCCTGTATTTAGAAAATCACGGCAAATTAATTACAAAAAAATAATTAAGTACAGAAGTACTTTTATTTTTCCCAAAAAAATAAAAAAATGTAAAATAACGCTCAACGATCACATACATAGATCTTGGACCCTAACTAGGATTCCCTGTATCTAGGGACCCAGGAACTACGAGGACCATGCTCCCACAACAACCACACACTGAACAAGTACTTGCGCTTTTTTTTACGTGCACAAATACTAGTCCTGTCGCGGGAATCGAACCCGCCGCCTCCGGGTTATGAGCCGACCTGCTCAACCACCACACCACAAAGGCTGTCAAACATAGGTAGTGTTGTCATTCAACGTGCATGGTACTGTTGCCAGCATTTTTGGCATTTTTCTTTCACCAATGGGTTACTTATTTTAAGTTCTATATTTTAGTTTAGTCTGTTTTTAGTTTTTAGGTAGGTGTATAGCTTAGTTTTCAGGTCTTTTTGACTTTAGTATGTATCTATTATTTAAGTTTTAAATTGGAATACGTGTTTATTACGACGAAACATTGTAATTACAGTGTTATTACTTATGACATGCATGCTGTCATCGTTTGATCGTGACATGACATCACTGAGTGGCCTAACGGGAAAACAGAGTCCAATTACAACCAGCTTTTGGGCCCGTGCTCATATTATTAAAGAATTCCACTTAGTCGACGATCGGAGCTCAAGTCGAGATTTGATTCTCAAAATTATCATCATCATCATCATCAACAGCCTGAAGACGTCCACTGCTGAACATAGGCCTCCCCCAGATAGCGCCACTTTGTGCGGCTGCTCGAATTCTGCATGCATCGGGTCCCCGTGGTTTTCACCAGGTCCTCAATGTAATTACTAAAATTTTATCATAATACTTACTAACAACCAATACGCTATCTTATAAATCATTTTGGTTTACCTCATATTTGGCTTAGCTCAATCATATAAGGTTTTCCAAATTCAAATTTGGTTAAGCTAATAGGTATGCTATGAAAGACACCAACATTATTACGTAGCGTATGTTACTAAGAATATTCCCAAATTACGAATTAAATTTCTCCTGTCGCATTGCAATCAAAGTTACAGGATCAGCCAGCTAGACGACCATGTAACTTGTTTGCATCAGATAAAAACACAAAAACGTATATATTTGACAATTTCAATACGCAGTTTATATGCATAGCATAAAAGTTTCCACGTTACACCCAGGTTAACTGGAAGATAATGCTCTCTAGCATTAAGTTCGCCTATGTACCTACATTTGTTGTTTGTGCAATAAGGCATTTTCTATCTACCTATCTATCTATAGTTACTGTGGAAATTTCACACATAAAAATCTTCTACCTCAAGATGATATCAACCGATCAACACGCGGCACACGATGAACTCCAGCCTGCCATTCAACATACGCGTAGGTATGTGTACTTGCAAACTGGCTAGTAAAGTTTCAGTTAACGCTATTGTCATCTAATTAGAGCCGGCGGTACGTCGCGTGTACTTTCGTTTTCGGCGCTGTGGCTGTCAGTGGCGGTGGACGATTTCTCCGCGCATTAGGTCATCGGGTAACGGTAGGTGGTGACCGTGGTTTGGCGAAGTTAGTGAGGCCGCGGGGAGCTTGACCTGGTGATAAGCATGCTTCGTAGGAGGGCTTAAACTAAGTAGCCGTTACTGTCGAAGGGAAATTTTGATACTACTGCCACTATTGCCACTACTGGTAGTGCCGTGAAGAATGACGGTGTTTCTGCTTTACAAAGCTAAAGTGCGGCCAAACATGGAATATACCCACCTTTGTGATTGTGAAATACTTACTTCGGCCTCTTGATTCCTTACAGTGAAGAGCCGTGACGTTAGAACCATGCACTCGAACTCCCGAGAGACATTGGTTTTCTGTGTATTAATTACCGCCTGTTTTTTTTTTTGGGGTCTTCTTGATATTCTCCCCGATTTGGCGTTCTATCACCGTCAAAAAGATCATCCATATTTTCTTGTGGAGATCTCGCACGACTCGCTTCATGCGGTTACCACGCACTTTCATGATGGTGAATAAATCGTCCCCTGAAGTATTCCCACGATGCTTCAATATGCAGTCTTTTAAAAAGGGTATCAAAAAAAAGCTTTACTGAGCTGGCAACGCATCGATAACGCCCTAGTTTTGCAGATATCTATAGGTACGGTTACCACATTCTTCTGGCGGGCTGTAGGTACGCTAAAAGTTAGCCGATCATAAAAATAAAAAAATACACTGAGCCACTGTTATTGCAAAGCTCTTATCAGTAATGGGGTTAGATGTCAGAAAATCAAGCGAAACAGATATTTCAAACTCAACATCTATGGTGATAAACTAACTAAGTAACACATGAGTTCTAAAGGCGCTGTTTAATGGTGAACCGACAAAAACAGTGGTATTTCTTGCCATTGAAAACGGGGCAATATAAGCCAGTTTCCAAAGTGGAGCGACGTGGTTATTACCACCGCTATTAAGCACTATATTTTCCTTTCATTTGCCTCTATTCCACGAGGTCGTCCGGCTCGGCTGGCCCGGTCGTCCTAAATCATCTAAATAACGGCACTGCGTTTTGGATCAGGAATGCAGCGTGACCAGCGCCCGGTTAAATAATAAGGGTCATCGTGGCCTAGCAGTGTCGAGGTCAGGTGCTGAGTAGTTAGTGTAATTCAAAGGTGCCGCGAAGTTTAGATGCGTTTGGAAGACGGGGACGGTGGATACAATCTCATATATTTTTGAAAATATCTATTATAATTTAGCAAGAGTAATTAATAGACAGTGCTGTTGTGGAGATATCATGTTAGATATAGTTTGGACGCCATGATTGGCAACCAAGACGACTTGAAACTTTTTGAACACATTATTTTACAAGCCAGACGGAATGTCTGGCAAACGATGTCTGGTTTGGAGGAAATTGGATTGAGCCGGCTCTGACAGTGGGGTACGAAGGTTTGGTGACATTTCTAAAAACAAATAAAGTTTTTTAACCCCCTTATAAGTTTAACGCGTGAAGATCGTTGTGTCTGTGTGTGGCCTCGCAATACCCATAGAATGGTATAAGCTATAGGTAATAACACCCAATCGGACGAACCGATATTAAATCCCTTTTTTGTATGAATTGGAGATAGTCGAGGCCTTAGCTATGATTCAAAAAATCCGTCAATAGCTCTTTTTTAGCTGATGAAAGGAAAGTCGGGGGCCTAGGAACGTCAAATTGGCGTAAATTGAAGCCCCTTGACTCACTAGATGACTGACGCTACTTAAGTTCAACCAGACCTAGAATTTACTGAATCTGGCTATGTATTGACGGCGCTTTTGCCATAAGGGACGAAATTCAAGTAAACCCAGTCATTGTAAGACCTGGCCTGGTATAATTTCCGAGCCGAACCTACCCTAAACAGTAGACAGTAGCGTAACAAGCCACACATCCTCAAGTGTTGGAATGCGGCCGTAACGGGCTCCGGCCGCGCGTGCCACACCATACTGCCTCGACGGATCGATGTGGGACACTTCAATGCTCATCCATCTTTACCTTTAGGACCTAACTCTTTGATTATTGAAACAGCTTAATAATCAAAGCTAAGACTATTAGAACGATATACATATATTCACAGCAGTGCTCAGAACTAGAACCAAAAATGATAAATTTAAAACTTTGCCCAAAACGCAATGCCAAAATTATTTTCGAATAGCGTTCTTATGATTGTATATACGTTTTATATTTATTCTGCCTGTCTTGCAGGCTGCTTCAGATCGAATAACGCGCTGGTATGGTATGATTTTATGATTTCATATTCCTTTTACTGATTTTGTTTTCTAAAGAAGATGTTATTTATTCTTGACCCAAAAAAATAGTTAAAAACTAAACCTAAATTTTTCTTTCTTAGATTTGATCGCTGAATCCTTTGTTGTGTAGTCTAATAAACCTGAATAGCGAGGAAATAATTAGACTCTCGTTACGATATTCATGATTCACTTGAACTGAGGAAGGAAGTACAGAGCCACCACTTAGCTGACACTAAACTTAAGGTTTTAACGTTTTACTCAGCGCGGCAAATTCAAATTTTCTTGCGTTTTTTGCCAATCCATAGCTTAATTACTAAACGTGTTTACATGAAAACTAATTTAACGTGTAATAGGACATATCAACAAATTACGATTAAACAACTAATGGCAACAAATGGCAATAAACAAATTTCGTCTTGACTTTTCAGTCTATTGCCGTTTGTCGCTACACCATGATATCTAGGGAATACTTTTAATTGTAATTTATTGATACATTCTATTTATTTACGCGAAATCCATTTTCATGTAATCACAGAGTAAGTAAGTGTGTTATTGGCAAAAAACGCAAGAAAATTTGAATTTGCCGTGCTGAGTGAACGCGCCTTAAAACAGGAGTTCCAAAAGCGTTTGTCTGACAATTTTTACAGCAAGCTTAACTCGGAACAATTCACTGAAGACACCGACTTTTTAGATTAATCTTCGGTGATAAGTGATCAAATGGTAGTGAAATATGGCAATCCTTATATAGAAATATCGATATGACGTTCAAAATTCCAACACCCATGCAAGTACTTAGGTAGTTCGATGTGGCCGTGAGTAGATTACAGAGGTCAGAAGATTATGGAAAAAAGGTTTTACAGTGGTGACCGACGAGCTGGAAGGCGGAACCGTATGACAGGTCAGGTGGACCAAGGTTGATGGTGAAATTGCAGACAACTGACCGACCAAAAGCTGTTAATACAATATGCGCCTCTCTATTGTCGGCTGAATACTGGTTCTCTTCCAAACCGAGAGGTATTGTGCGCTGGCGCCGATTTTACATAATTATTAATTCACTTTCAGCGCGTGCGTCGCGTCTAGTCGCGTGTAATGATTTCACCGTGGACGGCGAGCGGGCGCACTCAGTCGTCGGGACTTTGGTATAGAAAAGTATTATTTTATTGCCGGAAATTTGATGAAATTTTGGCAAAAATAGTACTCAATAAAACATTACCTGCCTGATAACGTCCACACAGACCATAGCCTAGGCCTCAACATTAGTGCACCAATGTGTGCCTACTTGTTACTTGCCTCTGGCATCCAACGGCTCCCACGATTTTAACCAGATCGTCGGTACACTTACCGCTGCGTATGATCGAGCCTCAAGAACTTTTCTTCTTTTACGAAGCTAGCAATGCAAGCATGCAAATTATTTATCAATCATTTATTTGCATGCTTGTGCAAGTGCATGTCAATTAACATTTTATTAAGTACAGAAACCTCAGTGCGCTCCTGTTTTTAGACTCTAATGACATGCTCCGAATACAAAGAATTCCAAGTTACAAAACTACATGACACGCGTCCAAGATGGGCGCTTGTCATGTAACACGACAACACAGATATTTTCTCTTTATTTGGTTATACTGGGTGGCGCAAAAGTAAAGACCCTATTTGGTTCAGCTATAACATTTTTTCTAAATTAGAAAACTAGATTTAGGTTTTTTTAAATGTATATTTGTGCCATTAAATTTCGTACCATTAGGATTTAAAGATGATGTCTTTTAAATGGTGACCTCCAGAGTTGATACACATTTGAGCCCTATTTATGACATTTTGCATAACTTGCCGTAACACTTCCTGCGATATGTTCGTTATTTCTTGACGAATGTTTTCTTTTAGAGCTGCGAGAGTCTGTGGCTTGTTCACATACACCCGAGATTTCAAAAAACCCCAAAGAAAGAAGTCTGGACTGGTCAGATCGGGTGATCTTGCAGGCCAAGGCAAATCGCCAAAACGAGAGATAACTCGGCTTGGAAAAGCGTCCCTCACTAAGTCCATAGTGTCGCGCGCTGTGTGTGCCGTAGCGCCGTCTTGTTGAAACCAGATGTGCTCCAGCCCCAATTCGTCCAAACTGGGTATCAAAAACTCACGTAACATGGTTCTGTAGCGTTCTCCAGTGACAGTTATCGCATTGCCTCCAGCGTCTTCGAAAAAATAGGGTCCGATCACTCTGTCAACACAGATGCCACACCATACAGTAACTTTTAGTGGGTGTAGAGGTGTTTCTTGAATAATGCGCGGATTATCAGTGCCCCAGAACCGAGTATTCTGCTTATTGACATGCCCTGAGAGATGGAAATGCGCTTCGTCACTCATAACCAATTTTGAAGGAAAATCATCTTGCAAAATGTCATAAATAGGGCTCAAATGTGTATCAACTCTGGAGGTCACCATTTAAAAGACATCATCTTTAAATCCTAATGGTACGAAATTTAATGGCACAAATATACATTTAAAAAAACCTAAATCTAGTTTTCTAATTTAGAAAAAATGTTATAGCTGAACCAAATAGGGTCTTTACTTTTGCGCCACCCAGTACATATTACACGCTTTTTTATGTTTAGCTTATCGCGCTTTATGCCATTTAAAAATGTATCACACTTATGATTTTTGATTTTCGCAGTCACTGCACGGGTTTGCAACCATTGGGAAGCGCGGGTTCTCAGTGGTTGCAAAATATTTTTTTATCTTATATCGTTGTGTCACACTTCATTTGTTTTACACACACACATACACACTCCCATATTTTTTTTATTTGTAGTGGTACAATTTCTTATAACAGTACTTTATAGGGATATTTAAAGTACCTACGCTTATATTTTTTACAGATTTATTAAATTTAAAAACGGTTCCAAAGAATAAAGAACGAAAAAACACCATTTATTTTACACAAAAAGTACTCTGTGTTTTATACTCACAAATAAAAATACAATTGTAAAGTTGTGAAATAAACTGTCAGAGAGGTGACATCTTAAATTGCAGACAAGGAAAAAACGCATTGACTTTTATTTCTTATTCCAATACAATTTAAAGTTCTGATGAATAAGATTTACTCGGAACAGATGAATTAGTCACGAAGTCACCACAAAAAGAAAGCTTTATTAGTCAAACTTATGTAAGCCAAGCTAGCACGTGTCGAGATTAACATAGAGCGCGATGAATTGTGCGTAAATTAGCATAAAACTTAAATGTAAGATCTGTCGATTTCGTAATAGCTTTTTTTGTGTAAATGAATGACGTCACGATCTAGTCGTTCGCCTGACGGCTGCCCGTGACATGTTGCAGTATCACTCGAAACTCTAATATAGTTGTGCAACTGAACTGCGCACGTCATCCTGAGACTTCACAAAGTCTAGTAATAAGATTACTAGACTGTGTGATCAGATCATAGTCTCATTTCCCCAGTAATTTCACTAGTGTTGTGTATTGTCTATGGCTTATTTCATAAGTATATATTTGTAGTCTATGTTCGTGGGCTAGGCTCCGCAGTCTGTGCAATTGCAATGGAGAACCGCCAAAGCTTGTTTTTATAATGAAAATGTAAAATTGTAAACTAAGGAATAAACAGCATTGATTGTGTGCAACTTGGTGTTTTACTAAATATATAAAAACTGGCTACAATGCCCTTCAAACCGGAACACAGTAGTGCTTGCACACTACTGCTTGGCGGCAGAATAACTGGCAAAGCGGTGGTACCTACCTAGACGAACTTTGCAGAAAAGTCCTACCACCTAGTAAAAAATAGAATGTTTAATTGTCTTTAATTTAAGGCTTGTATATTCCTTGGTCCTCTGTCTCTCTCGTGCAAAGCGACATTTTTGTAGGTATGTAATGGTAAAAAAAACTCCGGAGGCCTGTGTTCAGCACTGGACGACTTCCGGCTGACGTATATTATGCTCCATCTGCTATAGATAGAACCCACGCTTTCTGTCCTGTCATTCTTTTCACTTAGGTACCTATTCAGATGCGCTTGCGCAATGATGCGATAAAGCTACTATTTAACAAAATAAAAATACCGCAAACAACCAATTATTTATAACTATTGTGCAATCACAACGCCATAGCCAAGTAGCACAAGTTATATCGCAACGAACAATCCTCCTTTTTTCCTCATCACACAAATAAAACCTAAACTTTTTCGTATCAATAAAAACTTTGTAACAGATTACTAAATAATCTTTCACTAAATGGGGGGAACGAAGAAGAGGAAGAAAGGGAAGGGAAGGGGGGGGGAGGGGGGGGGGGTCAAAGGAAGAGAAAGTATTTCAGACATGCCGACGCCGCCGGGCAGCATTAATTGCGTTTATCAATGTACAGGTTTTTTCTGAATGACAAGCGGACGGCGGCGTCGACCACACATGGCTTCGTGGAGCTACTCGCACGCTCTCGTGGGAACTGGGTGCTCCTTATTTGCGGGGTACTTATCGTCTCTAAATAAATTTGATGTACTACGCAAGGAAATTAAACGTATATTCTATACCTTATATACCTTTTTTTATGCGATTGAATGTCGTGACGAGCTAGTCGTTCACCTGATGTTAAGCAACTGCAACTGTTATGGGCGGCCGTGTCGCCCATAACAGTTGCAGTATCACTCGGATCTTTAAAACAATAAAGTTTAGCGTGACACTGCACTGCGCACGTCATCCTGAGACATCACACAGTCTAGTAATCAGATTACTAGACTGAGTGATCAGGTCATAAAGTCTCATTTGCCCAGTAATTTCACTAGCTACAGTGCCCTTCAAACCGGAACACAGTAGTGCTTGCACACTACTGCTTGGCGGCAGAATAACTGGCAAAGCGGTATTACCTACCTAGACGAACTCTGCAGAAAAGTCCTACCACCTAGTACCTATAGGTAGAACTACTTTGGTACTACGTCAACTACTACTAAACGCCAAAACTGCCCTAAAAGAGAATTAAAGTGATCGATATAGCTCTTAGAATTAGCAAGTTAAAGTGGCAATGGGCAGACCACATCGCTCCTAGAACTGACAACCGATGGGGAAGAAAGGTTCTCGATTGGCGACCACAAACCGGAAAATGTAGGGTACCATAGGCCCCCCACTAGGTGGACCGACGATCTGGTCAGAACTGCGGGGAGCCGATGGATGCAGGAGGGAAGCACGCTCAAAGTGGCACTCTATGGGGGAGGCCTATGTTCAGCAGTGGACGTCTTCAGGCTGATGATGATGCCTACTAAACGCTACCAGCATCACTCCTACAAAAAACATTTGGTGTGTATTGTATTGTTTAGACTGGCCTGATAGCTCAGCTGGTAGTAGCTCTACCTTCTGAACTGTAGGTTGTGGGTTCGATTCCCATCCAGGACAAACATTTGTGTGATGAATACAACTGTTTGTTCGGTGTCTGGGTGTTATATTGTATTCTATGTATGTATTTACAAACAAAAAGTATCTAAGTGTTCTATCAGTTGTCTGGTTTCCATAGTCCAAGCTTTGCTTAGTTTGGGACTAGATGGCGTTGTGTGAAATGTCTAAAAATATTTCTTTATTATTTACCCCGCCCCAGCTTCACACTGGTTCATTAGTTTTACGCCTTAACCCTGGTTATGGGTAAGAGGGAAGCGAAAGAGAAAAAGATAGGGGAGAAGGATGAATGGATGGGACAGCAACAGAAGAGAGGTAGGCCAAGACTGCCTTCCATCTGTTGCCTCTGAGGTCTAGAAGTGATTTAAAATATTTCGTAGCTATATCAATACGGTCCATCAAGGCTCGAACAATTTCGTCCGAACAGAAGACTTCAACGCGTGGCTCTTTCGAAAAAACATGCCTGAGATTAAATATATAGATACCAATCAATAATTAATTAATAGATACTTAATTAATTTATGACTGTTTGGTTTTTTAAGCAAACATTTTAATCTCGAACGGGACAATCTCATCCATCCGTCCGTAAAGCTGGGACATATTACTGTGACAAGTGATCCAATGTAATGTACTTGCTAAAGTTAGGTAAGAAATGGAAATTCTTTATTAAATTAAATAATTACCTGATTCATAAATAAAATTAATATAACAAGTAAAAGTATAAATACCGTGGAATTAATTTCGATATTTTCCTGAAATGTAGGTATGTAGGTACTCAGTCCACGCTTTAGAATGTAAAAAGTACCTATGTTAAGATTAGTGGGACATATCAATAAAGATGCAAGAAATTCTATTTTAAAGTACTTTATTTAAACTGGTATTCGCTAACTAATCGCACGCACAACATGGCAGAACGCAAGAAGAAAAAACGCCTCCATCGGCAAACTTAGAAACTACAATATTTACTTTTATTGGCTTAGGTGGGAGCACACATTACGCCAATGTAAAATTCAAGTACTAACAACCTACCTATAATGTAAAACGTAAAACTAGGTACTATAAAATTAGTCCAAATTCATATTCTTAACAAAATGCTTACGACATGTAATAATTTAGCACTCCGGGACAGCGGGGAGGTCGACTCGGTGCAGGTATTTTAGCTACCTACGAAACATTTTTCCGCAGCATGTAGTGAGAAATAGACATTTCGGCTAACGGTGAATTCTTTTTTCATGCATTTATTTTATTTTTATTTTTTAATTTAACACTGTAATATTGTTCTATAACATGGACTGATTACATACATTTCAGGAAATGTGCCTTTATTACTCAAGCTAACTACTACAATAATAAAAACTAAACTAAACTACCTACTACAAAAAACACTTATGGAATGTATGATAGCCACGATGGCCTATAGACAGTCCAAGTGCTCCAGCCCACTACCGGTAGGTAGCGTACCCAACATGCTGGCCGCATTGCCACGTTGAATTGCAATGCTGATGCGTTGGGCCAAATAAGTGTCAGCATTTTGGTCACGGTCAAAAAAAAAAAACAGGAAAATATCGAATACAATTCCACAGTGTATATGAACGCGAACAAATTCATTAGATTTGTTTGTGTCCATATTGTCTTCGATTTAGTTAGCAAATAAACTCCGGTGCGACACCACGTTTACGCGTAAACTCAATCAGTTATGCCGTAGTATATGGGCCGCTATGGGCCGATAACGGTGTTCTCCGTTAATTTATGCGCCTGCGCCTACTCTAGCGCGGTCCACCGGCCACAGAGCAAGGTGGCGTCCTTGACTTGTTCTAAGGTTTATCTCGGTAATACAGTTATGCTGCGACCACACTACCGTTACCATCTACTCCGTATTACCACATTAATTATGACATTAAATTACTGCCTAAATTACCGCGTGAATTACGGATTCACTAGAGTTTATCTATAGCTAATTGCCTACCATATTATGCCATTTTGATTGCCATTGTGTTTAATTATGTCTATAAATCGTGGCCACACTACATCTAAGTGGTCAAATGCATTATTATAAACCATAAAAAAGTGTTATCATAATTATTGCCATACATCATGTTAGTGTGGTCGCAGCATCACCGATACGACAAGGCTATTTGCGTACTTTAACCTCATGAAACCTTTATAATACTAGTGGGAGCACACGGTTTCACCTGCATTTCTTCCATTTAAATTTAAAATAAACGGTGAACAATAAGCAATACAAAGCCACGCAGCTACCTCAGTATTTCTTAACAAATTACTAAATATTTAAATTTTTCATCCGCAACCACTTCAAAACCTCCGACACAAAGTGAAACCGAGTCATGAATAATACAAACTGTAATACGCGCCGGTCAAACAAGTCATAGAGTGAAAGTTTACATGTCCTAGGCATTGTTGCTGCCTACCTGTACTGTTACAACACCCGCCAACCGCTAAACGCTTCTCCTGCATCCAGAATTTCTTTTAAACGAAGTCCCTAGGAACAGATAACGCCACGTGAGACCATTCACGATTGTCAATGGGCACGCTGCCACGCGGTATTGGACAACATAATAGAAGAGTTTTTTAATAGCGTAGAGATTGCATGGTGCGCCTTGTTAAGGTGGGTCCGCGGGTAGGGTCGCCATGTAATAAAGATGGTGATTCGCCATGTGAAGGTTGCAGGTTCATGGTGAGCAGATCGGAACTCTTGTCTCCTATGGTAGATGGCGTAGGCCATGTTGGCAATGAAAGATAGTGTTGCGGTGCATTGCTCGGTTTCTACATGATGGCTACTCTAGCATATAACTAACTTATGCTACGTCGGCTAAACTATGTACGTCGGGCGTGTTCACATACTACAGTGGTAAGTATTAGTATGGGAATTTATTCCTGTGTCTGCAGCAAAGATTATAAAGCCCGTTGATAACTCATAAACATAATTTCTCGTACAAACACGACTCACCTGCGCGGGCAGGGGGCGAAGTAACAAAACGAGACAAAGTCATACGAAATTACAAAGAACAGAGCAGGATGGAACAAAGACATCAACGGGTTCCCGTAATTTATTAGAAATTCATAGTATTAATTAGAAATTAGTGGTTGAAATACACCACTAATTTTCGTTGGGGAAGTTGTATCATTGGTCAACTGGATTTATAGTCAATGGTCTACAGCCAAGCATTTTAAAAGTTTATGTTGGGTTCATTTCATAAAGTGCAACCAAGAGTCGTAACAAACCAAAAATTACTGCTGCTTATGGGCATTTTCAACAGCACTCACTCTAAAATCTCTAACATATATACAAGTTTTGAAGGACTCGGTGCTGTTTCCCTAAAGAAGGACCGTCAATAGCAAGGTCTAAGTTATCGAAAACGCTCAACAATAAACTGTTGTGTAAGGCTACGGCTACGGTCTATAAAAAAGTAGGCATCACTGTATGAGTGGTATGCGGATGAGCAAAGCAGTATACAATGGTTCCCAAGGGAAGAAAGAAACTTCTGTTTGTGGGAAGCATTAATACGTTTTTCCCACAGCTGCTCAGGCGTAAATTCTAATGAAATATATAAATGAGCAACACATTTCTTTACCAATATAAGCACAGTACGCTCACTGCCTTTTTTCTTTTATGAGCTTTTTCCATTAAGATTTCATTTATAAGGTCCAGCAGAAGGGACTTAAGAACTTATCTCATAGTCTAGAAATCTTTTTAGACTGTGTGATGTCTCAGGATGCCGTGCGCAGTAGGTACGCAGTGTCACGCGAAACTTTTGGATATCCGAGTGACACTGCAATCTGTAATGGGCGGCCGTGACGCTTAACACCAGGCGAACGACTAGCTCGTCACGTCATTCGTTTACATAAAAAAAGGTATCAAGGTACCTATTGAGAGATTTTGACGTAGACATTATAGCTCGCGGCTATTGTATAAGAGGTTTTATTGATCACAATTTCAGACAAGAAGACTGTCCAATAGTAACGGTTCTATACACTTAACGGTGCCCCGTGGTACTCGAGTGGAGAATCTTCATCTTATCGTACTCCATTATATTCCGGGATGAAGCGTTTGACAACCCTTATACCTAGTAGCTGTTGATCAAACTCAACTCATAACGATATAATAAATCAGCCAAACAGTCGATCGCGGTCGACCGGTCTATAGGCAGTTTTTGGTTATATGTAGATCGCCAGTAGAGTTCGGTTGTAGTCTGTCCCCCCTGACCTAACTTATCAACGCATTAAATATACATCTAGCAAAAATCTATGCAACTGTTTCATCGCTAAGAGGTAAACAATTGGCTAGTAGTGTCTTTATATAGCGTTTTCTCTGTCACTCAGTACATTACAAAACACCCACCTTAAGTGTTTTCATTTGTACTTATTTACTTTTAATATACCTAGTTCTTCTCTTTTACTTACGTACTGGGCTGGTTTGTTTTTATTTTCATTTTATTGTTTTTATTTGGTTACAAAAGTTATAACGAATCCTTTGGTTACCTATGTATAACGTGTATTTCCTGCAAGTAAGTTAGTCTCTAGTTAAATATTGGTAGTTTTTTTATTAAGTTAGGTAACCTAAATGTAAACTGTTCCGTGACGACACCGAAACGGCCCCAACGCAGGACCAGCGCTGGTTGTATGGCCAGCTCTGCTGAGTTGCAAATTATAGTATCTAGTTTTTGTAATGTTTTTATTTTATTTGTATATTATTTCTTTACATTTTGTGACGTTTACGACGCATCAACGCAAAGTTTCTTATCTATCAGTCTTCTATATATAAATTACAATTCGGTGAGTGTGCAATGGAATTGTATGATTTTATTCGCCCTATTTGACCATCGGATGACATCACGTCACCCACACATGGTTGCCATCCCTCCTATCGGTACCAAGTGTTTTGATTCGGCCTTTATAATGCGAACGGAGGAGTGGAACTCTTTGTTTACCAACGTCTGGGTTTCCGAATAGCTGGACGTTGTCAAGAGCACAGTGAACAGGTTTCCTATTGGCGAGCGAGCCATCATGAGAAATGTGGTCAAACGCAAGCCTGTTCAGTATAAAAATCGCATTTATTTACTGGGTCTAAGTAATTGAATTCATTAGCATCCTTTGAAACTAGGTAGTCTAGGTAATTAATTACTCCTGAGCGGTCACGTGTGAACCAAAATGTATGAAATGAAACGCATCGGTTTGGTAACTACAAAAAATAGGATAACTTACTACAGTACAAAATTTAATTAAAATAATTAAGTACTGTTTTTAATTATTACTTTCAAGGTAAAAAAAACATTATAAGTATCAAAATCATTGGTGCCAACTGCGTTAGGTGCCGGCAACCTCCATAAATTTCATGAAAAAATATTTTCATTTGCACTCTTCACTCTTTAATAATCATCAATAAATGATGTACTATCATGTACCTACTCAATTTATAGTAATAAATTCAATTGCAGCCTGTATGTAGGGATGCCTAGTAATAGTTTAATAGAAATAATTGATCACAGTGATAACTAATTTTGGGCTCTAACTATGACTGTAAAAGTAAATAAACTTGATCTAGCTACTAAGCAGTAGGCACCTAGTAGGTAGGAAGTAAAGACCTCATTAAATACGTAGACTTTCTTTAATGAACGAACGGTACCTTTGCCGTGCCCATTCTATCATGGATTTGTCAAATATTTCTTTATTATTATACTACTGCTAACCGATGATAAACACTAGCCTCACCAAGAATTCAACCGATTACGGTCTTTGACCCGATATACATCTATCAAATATCGTCATAAGTGTCGAGATATGTGGTAGAATATTTATGATTATTATTATTGGTTGATGTATAGACATTGGTTAGTGTATTGGTATTGGTGGGTATTGGGTAGCCTGATAGAATCTGACGCCTTTTTTTTTTCTTGGGGGGAGGAAATTGCCCACGCATTCCCCTGCCAACACGGGGGTGGCGGCAGGGGATATGTGGGACTCGAACCCACTAAAAACCTCCCCATGAGCAGTCTACCACCGTGGTGGGGCGAGGTGGGGTCGCTTCGCAGTCGAGCCATCCCGCCCCGGCGCGGTAGGCCCTTTCGGGCCTTTTTGCGCCTTAGGATGATTGACCTTGCTCACCAAGACCACCCACCAGACTTGTGGGACCGTTCTATACGGCGGAGAGTCCCCCGACTCTCCACCAGTGGCCCCACTACGGAGGAGGATGGAGGTGCGCAAAACGCCTTCTTCGTACGGGAGGGATCCCGTACGTCTGCGCCGGAGCGGGTCAGCTCCAGCGGCATCCTCTCTGACCCGCTCCGCGGTCTCCTTCTGCACCATCACCTCTTCGCAGAAAGAGACCACCGCCTGCCACGATCTCTCGCTGTCAAGCATGGCAAGCACCACGCTTGGCAGCGAGAGATCGGGGCCTACTGCCATCTGACGCCTGATCTAACCATCCCTGTTACTGGTTCCTTATGGGCTGCGAGGTCAGATGGCAGTCGCTCGTGTAATTCTGGTAGCTCACCGCTACAGGTTAGATTGGCAGCAGACCCTAATAACAAATGGGAAAAGGCAAAGAGGATGATGATTATTGGTTGATAGACGAGCAGCTTGACAGCTAATATGTAATAAATAAATAAATATGCGTGTCTATATCCACAGTATTGGATTCACTTCCAATGTTCATCTTCGTAACAGTGATAGTTTAGTAGTTCGTAACCAGTTGTCGAGTTTGTGCTTGAAGTTATTCACGGAGGTTTTTTTTTTTTTTATGCGATTGAATGACGTGACGAGCTAGTCGTTCACCAGATGTTAAGCGACACGGCCGCCCATAACAGTTGCAGTGTCATTCGGAACTTTAAAACAATAAAGTTTCGCGTGACACTGCACTGCGCACGTCATCCTGAGACATCACCCAGTTTAGTAATCAGATTACTAGACTGAGTGATCAGATCATAAAGTCTCATTTGCCCAGTAATTTCACTAGCTACAATGCCCTTCAAACCGGAACACAGTAGTGCTTGCACACTACTGCTTGGCGGCAGAATAACTGGCAAAGCGGTGGTACCTACCTAGACGAACTTTGCAGGAAAGTCCTACCACCTAGTGAAATAACAGCAATGTGGCAGCAATAACATCTTCTGGTAGCCTGTTCCAGTTGCGAACCACTCCATTACTGAGGAAGTGATGTGAAGTGTTGGTCCTAGCTGTTGTATATTTATTGAGTAGTTTTAGAAAAAATAGTTTTGAATATACTTAGTTACTAACGTAGAAGCAAACTGTAATATTGAGTAAACAACATAAGCTGTAACTTAAAATAAATATAACATGCTAGCTGACCCACCCCTTTTTCGCTTTTACGCCTGAATTCTCCCTCCCACCCCTCTCTCACCATCCCACTCTGTATGTGCTTTCTCTACACTTTTCTCCATATCTTCTTTCTCTTTTCATCCTTACATTTTCCCGTACCTTTTTACGAACATAATATTTGTTATTGAACCCCTCTGGTCATGCATCCGGTGTTGCTACGATGCGGATGAATGCCTATAACACTTTTTTGGATAAACTGTCATTGATAAAACAAATGGAAGAGCCTGCTTAGAACTCCAAAGATTACATTACAAAAAAAAAAGTCATCCGATATACAGTTTTGGCGTGATGAATTTTCATACAGACAGACAGCGAAAAATTTACAAAACTTTTCCAAAAAATGTTTTTTTTAAATAACTATAAGTATATTTATTTATTGATACTTTAGCTCAAAATAATGTACAAGGAGGACTTAATGCTATGAAGCATTATTTACTAGTCAACCTGGATGTGCAAGAAAATGTGGTAGCGGTGCAGTACAATTATTTAAGGTAAAATACGTATTTTAAGATTATAAATAAAAAAAATATCGCATAGACTTACGTATAGGGTTTTCAATAAATATAATAGTTTATAAGTAACTATATATCGATATGTTGAAAGATAGACCATACGATATGTCACATAAAGATTAGGTACTTACATAATAAGCAATAAGGTAGTAAGATTTTTAAGTTAGGATGGGGTTTTTGAACCACAGTTAAGGTAACCAATGGTTAAAAACTTTAACAAATTCTAACCAATGGTCAAAATTTCTTAGTTTTTAACCATTGGTTACCTTTTAGAGATTTTAACCATCGCAAAAATCCCACCCTTTGTCATAAATATTTAATTGCTAATTAATCGGTTCCTTCAATGTCTCGATGAAAAGAAATTACTATTATCCATAAACGATTATTTAAAATTTTTTTTTAGTAATTTAATTTCTCCTGCATGCAAAACTAGATAGTATGAAATGTAACTCACAAAAATTACAGTTACATCTACCTAGTTTGGTATATGCTGCAGTTAAAGTTACAGTTGTAGAGATTTCTATACCTCACAAACTGACAGTTAACAGGTAAAACTGTCAATTTAACTGCCACACTAAACATGGTTTAAAAATGTACCCAACAATTCGGCCACGTCTTCCATTCAGCCAGAGTAACATACTGACCTAAAACGTGCCCTATCTAGAGTGAAAGCTACTCACTTGTGAAGAATGACCCGACCGAGTATAGGTCATCCTGACAACGCCCCGGCGACACCGCCAGCAAGAGCAGCAATACCACTGGCACTGTCATGGTGGCACTGTCAAACTGTCAAACTGTCACTATCACTGTCAGACGGGCAGCGGCATTGCGTGCGCTATCGGAGAAGTGTACGGTTGTACTGCCGGTGAAAGAAGAAAGGTGTTTGGGCGAGCGCGATGAGAGGCAAAGATTATGCGGGGACTTGTGGAAGTAACGGCTTGCCTATAAGAAAGCGTCTTCTGCAAGGCTATCAATTACATCCAGGTTTTAACGTCTGAACACTGGACAATTAATTAATGTTTGCTAGTTTGGCTATATTCCGAAATTTCAATCAGGTTAATTAGAAAACTCATTGTCGCATGCTATATGTATTTGGAAGACCGACTTGAAACTTGTATATATATAATGACATAGTTCGTATCCTTTTGTAAAAATATCTGTATACTTAACGAATATAGTGCAACTTTCTTGTTTTTTTTTCCGATGGTTTAAGCGCGCTTTTATAGGTACACATTCTCATACATTTTGTGTTATCGTTTGGCATTAACGCTAAAGGAAATTGATCTTTGGTGGCGTCACGGCCGCCCATAACCGTTGAAGTGTCACTCGGGACCCTAAAATATAGAGCTTCGCGTGACACTGCACTGCTCACGTCAACCTGAGACGCTGTGGCAGCTGTGGGCTGCACAGCCCACAGCCTCACAATAAGATTACTAGACCGTGAGATCAGGTTATGAAGTCTCATTTGACCAGTAATTTCACTAGCTACACACTACTGTTTGGAGGCAACACATAATATAGTAGGTAGTACACCATAGACAGAAAGAAACATTATCTGCTTATAATATAGACTTTAAATAGATTTTATATGCCTATAAATCATGTATACATACGTTATATAAATAAAGAGCCTTCTGCAAGCCACAGTCTTTGACCAAACCACCACACGACATACAGGTTCGCGACTCTGGAACGCTTTGGTCCAACTTACTAGTAAGTTGCAACTTTTTACTAACCTGTCGCTACTATTTTAGTACATTCAGTTGCGATAACACAAGTAGTTGTAGTAAGCATAACATAATGTACAGAAACTTAAGGGCTTGTGCATGGCTTGTGGTAGGCCAGCGCGAATCCAAGCCAAAGCCACAGAATAGATATATAGTACTAGGCCAAAGCGGGGATGAGTCGAGGGGCCGAGCGGCAGGGGCGGTCTAAGTTAGAATGGTTCCAACGCGCAATAATTTAGGTAGTTTATTATTACACTGAATATAATGGGTATTTTAAAAATCCACTACACATAAGCCCTCCATTGTATTTAGTTAAACTACTACAAAAGTTTCATGACCTTGCTTAAAGTATTCATTGAATAATCGCGGTTTATTTGTACGGCTTGGAGGTAACTTTGTAGTTTTTTTCTATCGAGAAAAGTTTATTAATTCGTGTTTTCACTATACATAAGCCTTAGCATTAGTCCTGAACTTTACCATACATTAATTTCGAAGCACGAAACGACACGAAACGCACGAAACGAAACGGGCATGAATGATACAGGCGCACGGGAAGATGCTAAGCCTTTTTAAGCATTTTGCCAATAGTAATATCCAAGCCAATAGTATGTGAACGAAATAAAAATATGATATCTGTGTGGGAGGGAGTGTGTGAGCAACAGTAGTCGATACCAATCCTTACTAACATATAAAACTGAAACAATGTCTTTTGGTTTGTGTATTTTTTGTGCCTCCATTTAAACCGGCTGAATCGATTTGGATGAAATTTTGCACGCGGATTGCTTATATTGCCGGTTTATAATAAAGTTTTGTTTATCAACTATAGGCTAATATTTGATCACGGTGTCACCTGATGGTAAGTGACGACGCGGTCGACGATGGAGCATGCTTGTCTAGTCTTCTAAGCAAGCATGCTCCATCGTGGACCGCGTTCCGGTACCGGACCGCGTACTGGTTCACTGTAGCCTAGAAACAGCCAGATTATATTTGTCAGGAAACAATGACTCTGGTAAGGTGTTCCATTCCTTTGCTGTCCGAATTATAAACGAGGAATCAAAGGTCATAAAGATAAAGATATAGATTCATTTATTGTTAAACATGGGTAAGTAGATGTCATATCGTCTGGATTGTAAAAAGTCTGTGTATACAAAATATCTTAGTTGCAGAATGACTAAGGGTGGGTTTTTTTCACCAGTAGTTAAGGTAACCAATGGTTAAAAACTCTACCAAATTCTAACCAATGGACAAATAATGTTAGTTTTTAGCCATTGTTAAGGTACCCAATGTTTAAAAATGCCAACAAGTTCCAACCAATGGTCAAAATTTATTAGCATTTTTAACAAATCCTAACCAATGGTCAAAATTTATTAGCATTTTTAACAAATCCTAACCAATGGTCAAAATTTCTTACAATTTTTAACCATTGGTTACCTTAACTAGTTAACTACGGATCAAAAACCCCATCCTTCCCCATCCAAAACGTCTTAGGTACCGGGATAGGATATATTAGGATACTTTTTATCCCGAAAAATTGAGAGTTCTCGCGGGATAACTTCAATAAAGGTGAAAGTTTGCATGTTTGTTTAGCTTTCCGTAAAATAGCTGAAACGATTTGGATGAAGTTTTGCTTACATAATGCTCATTTTTTTTTTTAAACGGGCAAATTGCCTTTATTACTCAAGCTAACTACTACAATAATAAAAACTAAACTAAACTAAACTAGCTACACTACTACAAAGAACACTTATGGACTGTATGAAGGCCGCGATGGCCTATAGACAGTCCAAGTGCTCCCAACCCCTCCAGCCCACTACCGGTAGGTAGCGTACCCAACATGCTGGCAGCATTGCCACGTTGAATTGCAATGCTGATGCGTTGGGCCAAATAAGTGCCAGCATTTTGGTCACGCGTCGCATCGACCAGGCGCTCTGATAGACTTTGGAAAACGCGATGAGCTCCCGGTCCCCATGCTCATATATAACAGTATATAAAGATTAAACAATCTCGTCTGTAGTCAATCCAATACTTTCCCACTTATAAATATTATAATGTATCTGTGGTTTCAATTCAACTGATAGGACAGCAGCCTTCTCCCACAGTGAGAGCGTGTCCAACGCTCTGGCCAAGTGCGGGTCGGGTTGGTGGAAGACACACCATGTTAACTTGAAAAGTCATTGGTGCAGGGCCGAGACGGGATTTGAACCAGGGTGCGTTCGGTTTAAAGCCGCACGGGTTACTCACTGAGACACACTCGCTCTAAAAATATCACGACGTCCACTGCAGAACATATATTATAGCCTCCCCCATAAAATGCCACTTTGGACGCTCATCATAGGAGGCCATTTGTTATAATCACCACCCTTAGCTTAGTGGCTTGGTAACCGCAGATTTTAATGTATCGAGGAAAATGCTGCTGCCCATTCCCTGGATATTCCTTTATCGCCGGCTCTTATCGGCTATTAGCCGGCTCTGACGGCACCAGGCGAAATAGGAAGGTAACATGGGAAGGTACTAAAATCGTGGAAGAAGCCGTGTGGCAAAGTTGTATAAGTATTAATACATTTATTATTTTAATGCTCTTTATTTTTATTAATTCCGTCTGGTGCAAACACTTCTATGTATACACTAGACAGCACATCTCTAACTTGCACTGTCGACCACTGCAAATAAGCCGGCTAACGTCTTCTCACTCAAAGCGACTACACGTGTATTGCAATAAAAATTATGATCCGAAAATGCCATCGTGCGTGTTTACTACAAATATTAGTCGAGTAAAACAAACAAACGCATCGGAATCACTTTTAAACATTAAGTTTAGAATTTGGAACAAAATACACCTAAATAAAATAGTATTTTGTCGACTTATAATGGCGCCAGAGCGCGCGGCTGCAGCCATATTGGCGGAGTGGACGAACACTGACCGAATAGTCAAACACTGATCAAACAACCTACAAGCACTAGCGCTGCGTGTGGGGATTGTTGGTTAGACGATTTAATCTCGTAAAGCGCTGTAACGGATTTTAGTTTAATTATACCAAAATGACAACTATTTGTGCTTCCCATAGCTTCTCTAGTACGTAGTACATATACCTTTTTGATCTGGTGTGCAGTGAAGCAGTGAACCCACGCACTGATAAATAAATGTGATGTGTCTTTTTAGGAAGTTGGTTCAGATAAAACTTTGGTCCACACAGGCGCGGATACAGAAGTTTCTTAAGGTAGGGGCACACAAATCATTATAGTAGGGGTACTATAATGATTTGTATGCCCCCACCTTAATTCCCCCAATCCAAGAGAGGAATTTGGGGATATGGTGGTAAAACACATAAGTATACGATACGATCAGGACCAAACTCAAAATATTTTTATTAGTCCATCAAAAAGCTCAGGAAGCGCTAGTGCATGATACAAGTGCTATATAGACATGCTAATTTTTTTTTTGTTTTTACCTTGTCATCTTTTCCTTTTCTGTTACTGTTTCTCTTTTTGCCACTTTATACCTGTATTGATTATATGCTAGACCATGAATATTTATTTATAATTTTATTTTATTTTATTGGAACACTGTGTACCTAAACGCTTCATTGTACCTGTTGTTATTGTTGTTGTTGTTGTTGTTTTAGTTGCATAATTATCTTTCTTTTGTCATTCTTGTATTTTCTGTAAGAATTAAGTAACTGTTGGTGTGTATCCGCTCCGTGGTTTCACCAAGAGGTCCCAACGAAAGACCAGCGCTGGTTCAATTGAACCAGCATAATGCTGAGTTAGGCCTGTTGGGATTAAGTAAGTTATCCCATCATCATCATCATCATCAACAGCCTGAAGACGTCCACTGCTAAACATAGGCCTCCCCCAGAGCGCGCCACCTTGAGCGGCTGCTCTGCATCCATCGGCTCCCCGCGGCTTTCACCAGATCGTCGGTCCACTGAGTGAGTTATCCCATGTTTTGGAGTTATTATCAATACCAAATCGATATGTTTGATTTTATAAATTTTGGTCCACACGTGGCCGGTGTCAGGAGTAGGTACCTACTTTCAAAGGACGCTAATGAATTCAATTACACCCAGTAGATAGACAATGCTATGGCAATGTGTACTTGGGCAGGCCACATCGCTAGCAGAACAAACAACTGATGGGGAAGAACAGAGAACAAAAACTTATCAGCAATACAATTAACCGCCATTAATTGAACTAATGTAGTAAGTAAAGCCCAAAATGTTCTCGGCTTAACCTTATTTATAGTAAACTCCTATAAACTAGCAAACTTGACCTTTGTACAGATGATTTGTCATGTTTTGTGCAAGCTTGTGCTGGACCTTAATTCTGTATGACCACTTTACGATTCCTTACTTCGAAACCACGCGAATTCCTTGTCTTATATAAGAAATCTGCAAAAATCTATTCTCTATGGAATGGAAACAAAACCGCGCGAAATGAATTTGGAAATGACGCGATTTAAACTGTCAAAAATCATAATGTTCCACCGAGACACGTTCCGAAACATCAACACGTCAAAAGTTACCACCACTTAATATATCAATATTTATTCAAATTAAAAATAACATTATGTAAAGTGAAGGTATTTCTAATGCTGTGACACGATTTGAACAAGACACGATAACGACGTGGTTTCGTATCGTGTGGAATCTGAGTTTTCATACAGAATTAGGGCCCTGGTTGGTATTGCCTATGTAGGTAGGTACATTATTCTAATTTCAGGTACAGATAGAAACAAAAATTCGTCTGTTTCATGAGTATTGTATTTTACTTACATTTCTCTCACGGAGTTCACTTCAACCTGAACATACAAAATCAACATTAAATTTATTTACTTAGCAATAACCGCGAACTCTATATGCATGGTTTACAATGTTGTCGGCATTACTATTACAGACATTACATTAAACTCAATTGTTTAAATTAACTAAAGGCGATTAAGTTCTGCGCAATACAAAGACACAGTGCACAATTTTAACTAACGTCGTTTAACTTTAAGAAGCTTTTGAAGTAAGGTTACTGTATTATTTTCCTTCTAAGTCGGTAAGTAATATTCTATCAGTTATCTGGTTCCCACTAGTACAAGAGTCCTGGCACAGATTAGGTACATTACTGTGTTTAGGTTACCTATATACTTACATGTAAATGACTCGGTCAGCTCCTATATACATCATAACACCATAATCATTAAGGGAAATACCAACTATAGGTATCTATTATATACAAGTGAATATTTCAAGGGGTGTGGTAACATAAGAGAAAAAAGTATTTTGTTAAAAAAGACCTCTTTACTTAAGTTTGCCGTAAGTCATTGTCATTCCTTCCCAGAATCCGATCCTTGCGACACTATTAATTGGTGCAAATACAGAATGTGTTTTTTTTTACAAAACCAACGGGTTCAGTTCCTGGCTAGGACTATTGATTTTTCAATAATCCAATGATGTAGTTTTGGTTTTCATAAAAATTTAGCCCGTGACAGTGTGAGCGACACGGAGGTCGGAGTTTAACCTCCTTTATTTAAGTTTTATTTAGTTGTCTAGGATAGACAGACTTTAGGTTGACAAGGAAAAATATGTCGCTTTAATTTCTATGTAAATTTTTAATTTTTTATTATAATTTGATTTTCGCTGCTTTACAAGCTTTCTTTCGTTCCTTTTATATCGCACTTTATTTACTTTTCATCGGAAACACCGAGTCGTCGTCACCAACATTTCCTTCGAGAGTATTTTTCGATATTCCTCATAGTTTCCGATGCCTACCACGCCCACTTGAAAAATTCACCCCTTTTACAGTTGGCGCTAATCAAGATAGTTCGGAGAACCAACATTATGAGTTTTGGTTTTGGTGTTGGTTTTCTTAGGGTTACGGCCCTCGCAGCAGAGTGTGGAAGTGGCGACAATAAATAACATCTACATATCGGAGTAGAGAATTAAATATAAATATTAAAACAACTCCTGTAAACTTTTCTACTCAAAATAACATACATAGGCAGGTATCAAAAGTGGACACTGGACAGAGAACATAAATTATTTTTTTATTTAAATACGTCTATCAAAAAGGTAACTAACAGGTTTGTGTGGGCCGGGGCAGTCGGGACGCGGGTCAGCCGGCGCGCGGCGCGGTGGGCGGAGTCGTGCTCACGCTGGAATACACACACATACATTTATTTCATCAACCGCCTGAGCGAAGCGAGCGAAGTCTCAGCTTCAACTTGCGAAAGCTTTGTACTCCCGTGCCAGTCATACTACCTGTACGCGTGTACCTGTATACCTGTACGGTATGTAATGTAGTGTTGTGTGACGTCCTGAATAAATTTATTTCTTTCTTTCTTTCTTTTTTACGCGTGTTTCTATTAATCGCGGAAGTTTGCTGCGGTGCCATTTACCGGCAAATTTTGATGATATTTGATGGAAGCATTTGGTAGGTACTCAATTCTAAACAGGTACCTACTTACTTACTAATACTACTACTTCATCATCATCAACAGCCTGAAGGCGACCACTGCCGAACATAGGCCTCCCCCAGAGCGCGCCACCTTGAGCGGCTGCTCGCCTCCTGCATCCATCGGCTCCCCGCGGCTTTCACCAGATCGTCGGTCCACCGAGTGGTGGGCCTACGCTGCTTCTTCGGGTTCGTGGTCACCACTCGAGAACCTTTCTTCCCCATCTACTAGTCTACTACTACTTCAAATATGAGCAAAATCGGAAAGGTATAAGTCGAGAAGTCTGCAAAATCTTTGTGCTGGTGAGGTTTACTGTTCGCAGAAGTACTGGTGGCTAGAGTTACTATTACTCCTTAAGTCTAATTAAGGTGATTGGTATTTTATAAGTAGTACAGGATAGTACAGATTTCCAAATAAAATTGTGTGTTTATATCAACCCCCCGTTTCAGTTCGGTTTTTTGTGTTTGAGTGGCGACCACGACCGAAAGACACAGCGTAGGCCGGCCCACCTTTAGGATATTGACCACACTTTAGACAATAAGACGATTTAAAAATTAGACTTTCTGATCAGGATGCATGATTTCTAGTATACTGCATATATAGTAACTTACTTGGAATTATCACAACAGAAGGAATTGCTGAGCTTGCACTGTGTATTATGCAACTTCACTGCCGGCGACTTGCAGAACGCAGCCATTATGACGTGTATGCAGAACCCTCGACAACGGGGTAGTGGGGGCTGAAATGGAGAGATCATAACTTTTGTACGCTGTTTACTTTGCTACAACACAGTTTGTTAAAAAACAAATGACGTGACGAGCTGGTAGTTCGCCTGATGTTAAGTTGTAGGTACCTAATATATTAAATAAAAAATAATTTCATAAACGGGACTTGCAGGACGGTGGACAGAAGACTTCTCATTCATGCAGCGACTCCCAGCATCAGGGCAGTACGCCTCCTGGTCCACATTCTCACTGAGGCTAGTCATGCACTCCCCGCGGTATTTTCGGGTCGGGTTCGACTCGATTGAATTGAGCATACTTACAGGCTGCATGGTCGTGGTCGGCCGTGCAGTGGTGGTGGTCTCCGACTTCTGTTCCGTCGTGCAGCACGAGCCCTCGTCCGGACAGAAGGCTTCCTCGTCGATGTTGTCGCACAGGAGCGAGAATAGGCCTCCGATGCAGTCGCCGCGGCATTTCTGGCCGCGTTGTGGGCGGGGAGTTGTTGTTATCAGCTGGAACGTGAGTGGAAACTTCAGTTCAGAAAAGGGTTAGAATGTGAATGAATGTGTGATTTATCGTACAAAGTGAATGGTTGGCGTTTACATTCACGGATTCATTCTGAAGGCAGCGGGTTCGATTCCCGCGACAGGATAAGTATTAGTTATTTATTTATTTATTTATTTATTTATGGACCTTCAACAGTACTACATGATTTACAAATGTAATAAAAATTTTAGCTTACATGATATACATGACAGGTTTTGAATTACATGTAGGCCTAATTACAGAATGGCCACATCATGCATTAAGAAGTGAGAATCCTATAGTAAACCCTACAGTAAAATAAATACATATTTAAAAAGACAAAGACTACAAAAAATAGATTGTCATATCAAAAATAGATAAACAAAAATTATACCTACACAGCAGCACAGACAACGCATTTTGCATAGACCATTGTTACAATACATTTCATCACCTAATTATTCAATGACTTTTATTAGCTTAAAATGAATATAATATACACTCGCTCAAAGCAATAAACCAAGTTAAACCAACATTTTCAAGAATCATAAAAACAACAAAGAGTATGTAGCGCTAGTAGTTTACAAACCAGCCGTGTTTGAGATGTTGCCTGCTGCATCTACCCAAGTACCCAATGCCAACAAATACAACAAAATATACTTAACTCGGACATTCAATCATAGTACAAGTAGTAACATCTATCATATCATATTATTTATAATAATAAAAATAAATAAACATAACAAAAAAAAGTGATTCTATAGTTCACCTGAAAATAAAAGCGCAAATACATGTTCTGTGTCTGGGTGTTTTGGGACCATGGTCCTCGTTGTTCTTGGGTCCGTAGATACAGGGAATCCTAGTTAGAGTCCAGGATCTATGTGTGTGATCGTTGGGCGTTATCATTATTATTAATAACAGCGATTATAGCTCCTATCCCGTACCTACCCAAAAATATCCCGCTCCTACGCCGATTCTATCTCAATTACTACTTATATCCTGATTCCGCCCCGATCTGTTCCCGCTCTTATCCCAATCCCGTCCTCCGATCCGAATACCTAACCCTACTTACTTGGATTCCTATATCCACAAAGCCGCACCCACAAGGACAATCCTGGTAATTTTAACTCTACTTCATCATCATCATCAGCCTGAAGACGTGCACTGCTGAACATAGGCGTAGAGCGCTACTTTGAGCGGCTGCATACCTCCTGCATCCATCGACTCCCCGCGGTACTGACCAGGTCGTCGGTCCACCTAGTGGGGGGCCGGCCTGCGCTGCGTCCTCTACTTAGTACTTTAATTATAATAATTCATTTTATGCATAATAGTCCCCTCGCACTCTATTCGTCCTTTCTCTATAATACACTTTTTACAGATTAATTTGTAAAGGAAAAATTTGAATCACGAGCGGGACTTGAACCCGCATCCATCCGTCCCTAAAGCCGGGACATGCTTTACTTAAGCTACCGTGACAAGTGGTCTCGTGTCCGAATTTATCCTTCACCTTTTTACAACCAACTTACGGGGTTGGCAGCGCCATCTATTGAGAAATTCTTAAGAATTATCCCAACCAGCACGGTCAAGTTACATCAACACAAATGCTGTAAAGATAACGCCTCCCAAATCAATATTCCCGCTCGTGATTCAAATTTTTCCTTTACAAATTAATCTGTAGATTACGCTGAGCAGGCGATACTGCTATAAAAATCATAAATATTGATTTGGGAGGCGTTATCTTTACAGCATTTGTGTTGATGTAACTTGACCGTGCTGGTTGGGATAATTCTTAAGAATTTCTCAATAGATGGCGCTGCCAACCCCGTAAGTTGGTTGTAAAAAGGTGAAGGATAAATTCGGACACGAGACCACTTGTCACGGTAGCTTAAGTAAAGCATGTCCCGGCTTTAGGGACGGATGGATGCGGGTTCAAGTCCCGCTCGTGATTCAAATTTTTCCTTTACAAATTAATCTGTAGATTACGCTGAGCAGGCGATACTGCTATAAAAATCATAAATATTAATACACTTTTTTCTCTTACTCCACCTCTTTTTCATAGCGCTTCCTACCCTCTATCGTCCTTACGGCCCTGCCTTCCCTATCCAACCCCTAGCCAAATGCTGCTCTGAAACTGGAAAACGTGTCAGTATAATACCTGATACATTTTTTCTGCAGGCTTAGGCAAAACACTAAAAACTTGATGTTTTTCATTTAGGAGAATACCATTTTTGTTTGACACTAGATCAATACTAAAAGAACATTATTAGGTAATAACGAGACTTGGGCTTCTGTTGAAAAACAAACCCTACTTACAGCAGTAGTAGGCTTCTTGGTCGAAAGCTTCTTCTCATTCGGTATGACGAGATCGGGCGATGGCCGGCCGCCGTACTTGTCGCGCGACACGCAGCACACCATCCCCGGCACGCAGAGGTCGCGCGTCGTCAGGTACGCGTCGCAGTACTGCGTCAGGTGCGAGAATACGCACGTATCAGGGCACCCGATGCTATCTGAAATGATATGGCACTGGAATTGACAAGTTCTACCTTTCATTCACTCTGACCAGCGTTTACTTGAATACTTGCTAGACAGCCGAATAGCAATACAATTAATATTTTACGGTACCCGATGGCGAGTACAACTGTGGATACGTCAGGGATGAATTACTGTAACTGTAAGCAGCAGTAAAGGAACATTTAGTTTCATAATGAGCATATAAAATGTGTTTAAATGTGTGTATGTTTCTAGGAGCATATAAAAGGCCTCGCGTCATCGCCGCCCAAGGCACGTCATCGGCGATTCTATAGCAGCTCGGATCACCGGACCAGTCTAGCCTTTCTAACTAAAGTAGGTACCGTTTTCAGCACCGGTATACCAGCGTAACAATCAGACACCGACTCCGCCAGCGAGGTAGACGTACCCCCCGTAGGTAGGCTAGAGCAGTCACGACTTTCCATAGGGTCTATTCTTCCCGTCAATCCTCTTATCCCGGCAACGACCCAAGCCGAGGCTCGCACCCGATGGGTGCCCTTCAGCTAGCTGCCTCCCACTTTGCGCCCTCCCACGCGATGACTCTGTAAATGTCGGCAGAGACCAACATTAGCCCGTTCAAAAATAAAAAAATGGTTCTCGCGGTAGTCGCGGTTTTGACCAGACCGTCGCGCGTCGGTCTATATAGTGGGTGTAGTGGGGGCCTACGCTGAGTCTTCCGTTTCGTGGTCGCTAACTAGAGATGAACCTTTGAACTTTTAAGAGGTGTTACGTAGGTACCTCACACGCGTTATTGACGATCAGTGACCGGGTATGGACAGGACGGTGTAAACGACCTTCTCTGTGAAATATTCCACAACTATGACGCTCATGCAAACCACAAAACCGCAGAGTTAAACCTGTATCTATAAGTAAGTAATAATAATAATTTTTGCTTGATATTTCATGCGGGTCGTAAGCTCGTACCTAGTGTCAGTCGGAATCAAGTTGAAGTCTTCTTCATCTTCTCCTGTAGAAATATGTCCTAGCGAAGCGTTGTATAGGTACTCTTTGGAAATATGTTTATTACACTGAGTTGCTCTAATTCTTGCTTTATGGCGTAACGTTGATCATGATACCAATAATTATGGGTGATATCGATGGGGGAGTAGACGTCTTTCTGGCTTAGGATATTTATTTCTCAAAAGAAACGAATTCGCTTACATGAGAAAAATTTAACTTAAGGTGGAACGATTCACTCAGCGCGGCAAATTCAAATTTTCTTGCGTTTTTTGCCAAAAATAGCTTAATTATTCAACGTGATTACGTGAAAACTAATTTTGCGCAAATAAATCGAATGTATCAATAAATTCAAATTAAAACTACTTACCTACATTAACAAATAAATAATGAATATACCTAAAGCAAAAGTTAATTTTATAAGTAATAAGTATCGTAGGTTGTGAGTATAGTATCTATAAAACCCGTCAAGAATTTTTTTCTTAAATAAGTAGAATCTCATTTTAAGCCGTGGAAAAAGATTCTTTTTAAAATAAGTAATTTACAAAAAAATTAAGTCAACATTGAGATAAATCAACATTTTCGCCAGGGGCTGCATTTTGTCACATGTCAGCACAGAGCAATATATTAATAACATTTGGTTAATTGTGATAATAGTACCTACATATAAAAGTAGGCATCAGTACCTAGAGTAGACTCACTGGAGGTTTCTGTAACATTATTAGATAAGTACCTATTAGCCCCTACTCATGCCTACTTTCAGAAATCGGTGATTTAAAGTCCAAATCGGGAAATTTTTACAATTTTCATATAAGTAATTTTAATTACTTATCTACTTACTTAACTCGAAAATAAAAGAAAATCGGTGAACTAATACAACGTCAGTCTTAAGAGGACCGTCCTGGTTTTTGAAAATGTTATTGCCGCTTGGGGGTTATGTGTTGCCGGTGCTCTTCACACGTAGGTACCTATGATATGATAGAAACAAAAGTGAGTGATGTTACCTACATTTTTGCGTTTCGGGCACCAACGGTTATCATCTGCAATCGTTTGGATGAATTATATTATAATCTATGCTTGTACGTCTTGATATTTTAGAAAATATGTTTCGGGTTCTTACAAATACTTTTCTTCGTCATATATTTGCGCCAAAAATTTGTAACTTTAGATGGCTATAGGTAAATACAAAGATATTGTAATAATTAAAAAAAGAAGACGTACGAGCACAGTTTTTTACTGGATAATCAACATATAAAAAAAAACATCAAAATAGGATAAACGTTTTAGAGGTGGAAAAGCGTTGTCACTTTTTGTATGGACAAGACGGTTGGGGGGGGGGATTTATTCACCGCTATACCCTGAAAGGATACCGTCTACGAATCTATCACCCTGTAAGTATAGTGAAAGCTACTCACTTGTGAAGACCGAGCCGACCGTGTATAGGTCATCTTGACAAAGCCCAGGCGAGACCGCCAGCAACAGCAGCAAGACCACTGGCACGGCCATGGTGGCACTATCAGGACGGGCAGCGGCAATCGGCATTGCGTGCGCTATCGGAGAAGTGTACGATCCTACTGCCTAAAGAGTTATAGGTAGGCCTATACTAGGATACTGCCGATGCCGGTGAACTAAGAAAGGTGTATGGGCGAGCGCGATCAGAGGCAAAGATTATGTGTATAGGGTGTAGATATTAGAGATGCATGAAAGTAATGGCTTGCCTATTTACGCATGCGTATTCTTTGAGGCTATCTAGCTTGTAATATCTTATTAGTTATTGAAATATTGATCTGTCAGTTAAGAGGCATTGATTGTTTGCTGAGAATAAACGAGTAAAATTCCTCTTAGGTTATAAGATTGTGTGAAGAAACGTGGATAGAACCGCGAGCTGCGTCGGTTCATACATATAAAGATAAAACTATATTTTGCATACAAGAAATTTTACGCTAAGCCATGGTGTATTTACAATTTACAATATTAGACAAAGGCAGGCCACATCGCTCGCAGAGTCGACAACTGATACAACTACATAGTTCCTGCATAAACACCCGAGACACAGAAAAAGTATCTGTTTTTCCCTGTACTTGACCTGTCGCGGGAATCGAACCCACCGCCTCGCCTCCGGGCTCAACCAATATACCATAGGCTGTCATTGATTGACCAAGCACTCGGCTAAACCTTATTTATTCTGTGGTTGAACTAAACTAAAATAGTAAAGCAAAATTGAACTTTGTTCAGATGATTTGTCTGGCTTTCCTTGTACTTGTCTTGCTGTAAGTAAGTATTCTAATTTATATTTCAATTAAGATATTCGTAAAGCTAAGTTGGTGCAGTTAATAACAAAAATTATTTCATTAAACGTATTTATTTCCATTTCTTGTCTTGGTTACTTAAAATTTATTTTATATTTAACTAAATTTCTCTCACGGAGTTCACTTGCATCTGAACATACAAAATCTACATTAAAAATTAACAATAACAGCGATCTCCCCTATTAGCCCTGATTTGCCCGATGTAGTTAGGTTAGTACTTATGTGTGTTACTTATAGGTGACAAATATCTAAACTTCATTCATAAGTACCTCTACCCATTACACGTATTAGGGTCAATTCACACAGAGCGGCAAAATGCTCGAGCAGTTTTTAAGTGCTATTGTAATATAAACCTTATTCCATTTAGACAAAGCTGAAAACAGTATGCAACATTAAAATCTTACCTATTTTAACGTTGCATACTATTTTCAGCTTTGTCTAAATAGATTAAGGTTGATATTCATATAGCACTAAAAAACTGCTCGAGCATTTTGCTGCTCTGTCTGAATTGAGCCTTACATGTAGGTACCTATGTACGTATACAATATAGCTTACTGTCAATACAATTTCTTTATCAACTGAAATACTTAAACTAAGATATTACTTACTGAGATAATATTGTACTTAATGTGACAAAGGTACAAAATCGACTAACAAGCTTTGCTTTTTCGAACACTTATCATTAAAGTACCTAGCCTATCAATAATCATTGATTTTATCCTTCGATCAGGCCCTTTGTATACCTGATCGAAGATTTTATCCTAAAAGTTAAAACAGAAATGAATTCCTGACGTGCAACCATAGGTAAACACAATTTCACAATCTGTCGCTCTGAATTTAGGCCTTGGCCTTGCGCGTTATGTAGGTAACACGTACCTACATCAGTCAAATGTTTTTTACAAATAAGCGTAGGATAGTTGCCTGCTATTTTTTATTGCATAAACTAATAATATTTATCAAAAAATAAAGTCGTGAAAACAAAAATTAAATATATCAAAAAATTACAAAGTCACAAGAATTTTAAAATACAGGAGTAGAAAGAGACAGCTGAAACATGCAGTGACGTCAGTTCTTGGTCCTTCATAGTACATCATTACTAAGCCCAAAGCTGGGGTAGCTTTACTTATAATCGCTTTGACATGTGACGTCACAAATTGTGTTTTGTTGGAAGCTCCACACATCAGTTTTGCGAGAAAGGGACAGGCGATGGCCCTCCAGAAACTTTAAAAACTTATTACTCCGTGATTTATTTACCGTTTTTGCTTATTTTTTAAATTATTGGATTCATTTTAATTTACTCTATGAAATTAATATTGACTTGTTAATGAGGTGTTTTATTAAAAAAAAGAAATTGTATTTTATGCATGACTCAATAGATGGCGTCAGTTGCGGCTTTTGCTAAAATCTGTCACTGTCACTGTTTCAAGCATAGACCACAGGTTAAAGGAAATGTGTCACGATACTGACTGACAACTCTAAACTCTCGTTTTGTTTTAGCTTCATTGCGGGATACCTTGGCTTTATTTTGGATCATAATATTAACGTTTATCTATCTCGCAGACCTACTGTACATCAATTTACTTAATAAAAATGCACCATAGACTACTTAGGAGATACTACAGACAATGTACTCGTGGTCCACTCAACTGAATTTGACATTTTTTTTTAGGTAGTCTAAGCATTTTCTTATGTTTAAACTACTCTGTGGTTTGAAAGGTTTAAACTATGTACTTACAGGGCCATCTAGAAATGAAGCGGAACTAGTGTTTTTTTTTAAATAAAATGCCTCATTTTTAATAGCAGGCAACTAGCCTATTGCATAAATAATATTACTGCACAGCCATCTTCGGCCAGTTTCGTGACATCACTGCCTGCGGTAAGTTTATCCAAATATTCATCCTACCCGCGACATCCGTGGTTACGTACAGTTGCCGCTAGATGGCGCTGTTCTGTGTTTCATACAAATATCTAGATGGCGAGTACAATAGTATACATAATCGAATAAACTCAAGTACTGCATTGGTGCATGTATAATACTTTATGTTCAGTATCTATACGATATCGCGATTTTAGAAATAAGAGTTGTTTTTAATTACAGTTTTTAAAACGTTAAAACGTTTAAAAAACAAGATGCGCCAGTTAGAAATTCAAAACCGAAAGTTAGTAAGGTAAAATGATTATTATTTTTCGATAAGCTAAACTATTGTAAAACAATTTTTGTGTCGCTTCCACGCGTGATATTTCCCGTCAGGGAGAAGTTAACCGATTATTTTATATTTATGGCATTGCGTTATTTTACAGGAATCTTGAAAATAAACTACGATTATAAATCTTCTTATTTATTAAGTAAAAAATATACATTTGTTATAACTAAAATAACAACACTTTCTATTAATATTTCAAAAACAAGATCTTACGTAAGATTTTATTTAAATTATAAGCAATAGAAGTCTCTTTATTAATGAGTCGGCGTGACCGACATCGTGTACTTATATTTAACTAGTTTCACTCGCTTTTCGCCCATTTTCCCGCGGGAACTCATAATTTACCGGGATAAAAAGTATACAAGGTACAAACTGGCTTAAACAATAATGTTCGTTGAAAATATTAGTATCAGTTTCAAGAAGTTTATATATTTCTTTGTCCGATGAGTTTTAATTGTAACTTGGTCTCTCAACGTTAGTACAAGGTTCGCTTAGTTTAGGGCTAGATGGCGCTGTGTGAAATGTCCACACATTTTACTTATTTTGAACTATCGCCCTCCTACACCTGGTGGGGGGTCTACGCTGCGTTTTCCGGTTCGTGGTCGCCACTGGAGAATCATTCTTCCCCATCGTCTGTCCGTAGTTTTTATATATAAATAGAATAGAGATGTACTGTATATCATCTATAAAGCAAAGATCTTATTTTATCAGTCAATATTATTTTAGACATTTTATTGCGAGACCTATATTTCAAAAAGTATTTACATTTAACAGAAAAAAACTAAGGGATGAGTCAACACTTTTATACGGGGTGGCTGGTTGAACAAGAAAAATACTCAAGGATATGATGAATCATGGTCACAAGTAACGTTTAAAAAAAAAGAAATCAAGAAAATACCAATAAACTACAACGAAAACTTAAAGTAAAAGAATGTACTAAGACTCTTGAAAATGTGGACACAGCGCGGTTCCCTACGGCGCGAGCGGCATACTCTTACCTTAGCTGTGGCGCGGGCCACTGCTTCCATTCGCACGGCGCTAGTGACCACAATCATTATTGTTTTTACAAGATATTTAATACAAATATTAATTACCTGTTTTTAGAACGAGGGTCTATCACGATGTTCAGTGTTCAACCAGCCGGCAATAAAATTATTATTATAAAAAATATTCTTATTATAAAATAATTTGGAACTCTAACAGCTCAGTGGTCATGGGATCAGTCATACATTTGTTACATTTTCACAGACGATGTATTTCTGTTGCTGCTATAACAACACATACTAAAAAACAGAATATTATATATATTTAAGGGGGCTCCCATACAACAATCGTGATTTTTTTGCTCGTTTTTATAGATAATGGTACGGAACCCTTCATGCACGAGTCTGACTCGCGCTTGACCGGTTATTTTAATGTTTTATTTATGATACAATCACACCTAAACCTATGTGTAATGCAAAACACTGCATAACAAACATTACAATACAAATGTTCAACAAAGGTATCACTTGTTTGGATTAGGCTCAATTCAGACAGAGCAGCAAAATGCTTGAGCAGTTTTTAAGTGCTATATGAATATCAACCTTAATCTATTTAGACAAAGCTGAAAATAGTATGCAACATTAAAATAGGTAAGATTTTAATGTTGCATACTATTTTCAGCTTTGTCTAAATGAAATAAGGTTGATATTCCAATAGCACTTAATACTGCTCGAGCATTTTGCTGCTCTGTCTGAATTGACCCTTAATATGATATTTTTGTTGAACATTCATATAAATATGTTATTTTAGAGAACCAGACAAGTTTTTCGTAAGTAAACTCAGTCCAGGTATCCTTCATCCTCAATTGTACTTTCTCAACACATAATATCGTTCATGGCAAACAAATTATCAAGTGAATTTAACTTTTATGCCAATGTCAACAAACAACAAGTCATAAGAGCTTAAAAACTAAATTGTTACTTACAACAAAAATCTGACCTTAAAACTAAATCACGGTTAAAGCCGCCTTGCACCAACCAGAGTTCAAATGATAATAGCGTCTAACTGGACAAGTTAGAAGGCGCGGGTTCAAATCCTACTAGCTGTTAATTTTTTTAGTTTGTAAATTGTACATGTTGTGTTTCATTCACACATTATAAGATTTCCTATACTTTGCTCTTTCATTTACTAAGCTAACTTAGTGTTAAGTAACTCTAGTTAGTGCAAGTTGGACTTGGGCCAATCGTTCCATTGCAGGATCGTCTGCACTAAAGTTTGACAGCTCTTAAGTTCATATTTACCTCTCTAGGAAATACCCAAAAAGTGGCTGTCAAATTTTAGCGCAGACGGGTATGAGTTAAAATATTATCTGGTGTTTGAAAGATCTGCCCTTAATCTATAAACTAGGTCATAGGTCTCCCCAAGTATATCTACCCGATGATCATTTAGGGATGAAATAGTCACTTACAGTTATGTTTTCTGTTAATTCACACTTAATAACACTATGTGTTTGGCATTTTGTCTGCCTAAATCACAAAATCACTTCACTCACATTTCACCACTAGTTTTATCAGTTTTGGTTGACACCACTTATTTATACCACTTTTTATAATAGGTGAGGTTTCCTTGGTATGTATATTATAACAAAATAACAACAGGAATGCGACCAAATCCGATACTCAAAGCGATACTAACACCTCTAGCGGAATTCATCATCAACAGCCTGAAGACGTCCACTTCTTAACATAGGCCTGCCCCAGAGAGCGCCACTTTGAGCGGCTGCTCACCTCCTGCATCCATCGGCTTGCAGCTTTCACCAGATCATCTGTCCACCGAGTGGGGGAGCTAGCGGAGTTATGAGCAACTAATTACTAACGATCTTTGGCGTCAAAGTTTCACTAGTGTCTGGCTACTTCAAGTATACTATCACTTATTTGGTACTTGTACCCACTAACCATAGTACAGCTGTGCTTAGTTTGGGGCCAGATGGCGCTTTGTGAAACGTGCACAAATATTGAATTATTTATGATTGCTAAACACAATAGCTGCAGTAAATCCATGAAGATTTACTGCATGGAGTGTACACTTTACATTACTGTAGTCCTCCACTATAGCTATCTCACTCACTGATGACCCGTCTTAATATTGTAGATCACATAGGATAGAGAAAGAGAAGAAAACAACCAAGTAAGATGGGGATATTGGAGTTCATCACAAACCAATTTATTGAAGTCCTGACACAACTTTTAATCACTTTTTAATTTGAATCACGCTAAGAGGTGTTAGTAAAGCCCCAGGTAACTGCAAGTCGTCATGGTAGAACTGATTTACAGCATTAATTTTAACGCCATCTACCGGCAATCTACACCAAACAACGAACCAGAATTTGGCTGCTTACCTGTTTTAGATTCAGTGTTTTATTAAATCTAGCCAGTTCATCGGAACCGGCTGCTGTTTCGTTAATCAAAGTCCATCGCGTTCCTCATATACTCGTCTAACTCTTTGTCAAGCGCTGCCTTGGTTCCCGCCATGTATTGTTCTAGTTCGGCATCCAACTCTTCCTTAGTTGGAACTGGCTTGGGAGTTTGATTGCGCAGTATACCAGCTGGGGACAAAAGGTTACATTAAGATACTTATTATCCACGGGTGAAACCGATGCGCGCAGCTAGTCATCCAATAAAAATATTGTACAAAATTTATGTACGTTATGGTATTTTCCTGTTTAAAATTTTGCATCAACTGACTTCCAAAATCGACTGACCTGATAGCTCAGTTGGTAATAGCTCTGCCTTCTGAACTATAGGTTGCGGGTTCGACTCCCACCCAGGACAAATATTTGTGTGATGAACATCAGTTTTTGTTCTGTGTCTGGGTGTTATATTGTTAAATGTGTTTTATATTATTCAGTACAAAAGCTATGCTTAGTTTGGGGCTACATAGCGCTGTGTGAAATATCCACACATATTTATTATGTATTTATTGTTTCCTCAGAACTCTGTCATTTGTAAACCGATTTGAAAAATTCATTCATTCTTCTTTTATCTGAATCAATATACTTTCTGATCATTCTCATGGAAATTTCATTAAAGCTGATTCCATACTTTGGTATTAAATCAATTCAAGAATTTTCTAAATTGATATCTGACTGAAGAGAGACAAGATAAATGGCACCGAGCAGCAGTGTGCAAGCACTATTGTGTTCCCATTTGTAGCTAGTGAAATTACTGGGCAAATGAGACCAAATGAGTACCTGTGCAATGCAGTGTCACGCCAAAACTTTATAATTATAAAGTTGCGAGTGGTACTGCAACTGTTATGGGCGGCCGTGTCACGTAACATCAAGTGAACGACTAGCTCGTCACATAATTTATTATTATAAAAGAAGCTCGTAAAGCCCGTTTCAGTTCCTCACCTCTCCCCCGGGCGCGGCGCCAGGGCGCCCCCCGCGGCGGGGGCGGCGCGGCGGCGCTCCGGCGCAGGCCGCGGCGGCCGGAGCCCCGCGCGGGCCGCGCCCCCGCCTCCGCCACGCGCGTCACTCTCCCGCGGTGCGCTCGGCCTCTGTGGGGGGGTTGGCATGCATACAAGATGTGCTTTTAAACAGGAACAATACTCACTGTGCTGCAAGTTTTAGCTAGCTAGGGACGGTTGCCTATGAAGAACTAGTGTACCTAAATAGAAACTGAATAATTAAGTACATTGATTTTTAAATCCGAAACGGGATAATTTTAACCAGGTTTCATAACAAACAAAAGTACACCACACCGTAGCCACGCATGTGATCACCGTTTTATAATACTAAAAATAATAAAATGGTTAGTTTAGATTTTTTGTTGAAACAAGTTCAGTATAATCAGTACATCTATAAATATTATACCTATGTAAAACTCAGCTGTGGTTAACCAAAGTTTCAAACATATCAAAACAAGGCACCCCACCCATATATCGTTGAAATTTCATCAACCTGCACTAAGCATTTTGCTATGCACTTTATGGTGTGAGCAGGCAATGAGTGGAACACCTTTGCCGGCATCCCTGTTTCCAGCTAACTATAATCTAGGAATCTTCAAGTCAAGAGTGAGCAGGTAGGTCACCATGCACCAACATAGACTGCATCATCACTTTTCTTCAGGTGATACAGTGGTTAAACGTTTTGTTTATAAATAAATAAAAAAAGTTCCCACCTGTTCCCTCGGGCTCTGCCCCTACCCCGGGCGCCCCGGCCGGGCTGCACGCCGCGGAGCCAGAACCCACGTGACTTCACGCTGCCCGCACCACTGTACACCGACCCATTCATACTGCTGCGACTGCTGCTACGGGGAATATCAAGGGGGAGTCAAACATATTTACCATGTGGTTTCGGTGTGCAAATAGGACCACCACATCTCTTCCCGTGGGCTCTCCATAAGGGCCGGCTAAGGGTAAATGTAAATATCCAGAAATGGGCAGCAGCTTTCTCCACGGTCTTCTTTCTAATCAACTGTGATCTGGTGATCATAGTTGAGCCGCCTGCCAAGCATAGTGATTATGGCAAACCCCCTGCATCCAAAGTGGACTTTTCTGTGGGATGTCCATGTTCAGCAGTGGACGGGTTCCGGCTGTTGATGTGTTACATATACTCAACTCAAATATAAAGTTATTATTATTATTTCATGATCGATGAGCATGTTAACTGCTAGTGCTGATGTGCTTAATCTAAAGTACTGAATTCACTTCTTCAACTTTAACTCCTAGTTAGCAGCTTCACCACAGCGCGGACCACAGTGCGGAAATTTCACCACAGTTTCGCCAATGTCATGTACTAGGATAGACCATAGGACGGAGACTGATACGTAACTTAAGAAAAGTTGTCACTATGATAACTTTTAAACTGAAAAAAAAACCTGAAACAAAATTCAACATTCAGTCTTGTAACAGTAATAGCTTATTTGTTTGTATCCAGTTTTCAAGCTTGTTCTTGCAGATATTCACAGATGTGGCAGTAATGACATTTTCTGTTAGCCTGTCCCAGTTGTGAGTTAAACATTATATTTCCCACCTGAGATTCCCGTTAGAACGCCTCCACCTCTGCTCCTTAATAAAACCATTTTGATTCATGTCTCCAAAACTGTTAGATCTTCCATTCCGAAGCCCTGGCATTCCTCGAAGACTACCTTCACTGCCGGAACGACGGAGGCCACCTCTTCCTCTTCCTCGGCCGCGGGTTTGCATGCCGCAAACTGGCTAGAAGGAAATTTTAACATGTCAGTTATTTTGTAATTCAGATTCGGCAAAATATGCTTGAACCATAAATTTTATTAGCCATTATTGTAAGTGTTTTGTGATAACAAAAACTTAGTTCATCTCACACTTTAAAACATCAGCCTATACTTGTCCACTGCTGGATGTTGTAAAGGTTGGTAGAGACCAACAGCATAAGCCAGTTTTGAAAAAATGCAGGCTTCTCCAATAGCATGTCACTGACGTTGGTCTTCAGCACTCCCCATCCAGTTTCTAAGCTGAGAGCAATTTTTTATTTGATCCATATTGCTCATAATCACCATGCATGCTGGAGTTGGCAATTGCAGGGTTTGCATTGGTGAGACTGCTGCCTGTCACCAACCTTACCTGTGTACTATGATTTTTATGATGGTTGGATACCTATTGGTAGCAAAAGAGGAATGCTGCTGTCAATTTCAAGAACCTTTGTATGCTTGAATAATTTAAATCTGAAGAATTTGCCTTGAAGCCACCAGCTTGAAGACATCAACCGCTGAACAACTGAACTAGATGGATTCGTTGACTTTTTACTGCTTAACCTAACTCGCATCTCCAAGGAAATAGAAGGAAAATAACTCACTCTTTGTGCCTGATATTCCAGTTGATTGGCGATCGCTTCTATTAAAGCCTGGTTCGTTTGGCTCCGAGTCCTGGCGTAGAACGGATTTCGTTTCCCGCGTCGACCGACTGACGCCTGCGCCAGCATTGTAAACCGCTGGTGCATAGTCATACCAGTATTGTGCAGCCCATGCAGCTTCTCAACTTCTGCCATTGTAAATGTAACAACGGCGCGAGCGAGGGTACAACAAATAAGCCGATTGCCGACCTAACCTATAATCTAAAATAGGCATACACCAAAAGTTTATAGCACACACCACACAGTATTTTCAACGGATAGATATCGTCATAGCGTCTGGCAAAATTGTAATTGCAAAGTAAATGAAATGTAATTTGATACAAAACAGAAAAGCTGACGAAAGTCGAAAAGAATCTTTTTTTACGAACGGATTGGATTGAATGATTGAATGTAGCAACTTGTAAATGAATGAATGAACATGTAGTGAGAGTGAGTGAAGGAAGAAAATCATAGTCAAAAAAGTTATAAAGTATATTCAATGCTAACTGGAACACGCACAACAGACGGAAACGCAGTCCGAAGGCGATAGCGCACCGGGAGCCATTTGTCCTTCTCATTAGGGTGACAATTAGATGAAAGTTATTCGAAACATTTTCATTGTTTTGTGTGTGTGTGGGTGTATTGTTGTATGTTGTGTGTGTGTGTGAGTTGTGAATGAGATCAAAATGTGTTTTGTAATATAGTAAATTAGCTGTGCCCCGCGGTTTCATTCCTTCGATCCCATGAGAACTGTGCTTAAGAATTCTATGTCACCACCCGGCCCTCCACCCATCTCTCTAAAAAAATCATATCGTTACATTGATCTGTTGCAGCGTGAATGAGACGAAAACAAACCATACTTAAGCTTTTATAATAATAGTAGCGATAGGAATGCTTTGTTGTGTTGTGATGTGTGTAAATATTAGACTCACTCATAAACCAGAACGCATTTTTCCAGTTTCCAATAATTACCAATAAACAAACATTGTAATCAATAAAGCATAATAACACACATACATGAAACATTATATTATTTTTTGAAGCTCGTGCGTTTTCCAGTGTTAATGTTTAAAATTGGTGACGTTTTACGCATTAAGTTTTAGTAAAGTTGCCACCACTTCACTAGGGCATGACTTAGACTTAACCTTGACTACCTGACTTAGACTGGGCTATGACTAAGCAACCTGTGACTAAGACTTGACTTTATAGATATTCTCACAGACACAGACCAACCATATTCTATAACACGATGAAAGATTACACCACTTGACACTGGCTAGATCTTTGAACATCTACGAGTAGAACCATAGTGTATGACGTCATTCATGGACAACAAGGAGAGCGCTATACATTCGGTACTAAGCAAAAAAAAGACGAACGTAATATCTTTGGTCCTTGTCACCGTTACCGGGTTTTTTTATTTGGCTTCGTTTGACCTAAGCCAAACAGGTTAACAATTTTTTGAAATCGTTGTTTTTTGTGAAATAATCCTATTTAAATGGCGATCTAGGCAATAAATATTTGAGAAATAATGTATGTGCTGTGGGTGGTTGCAGCATTTTAAGCAACAGAAGTTGCACTGAGGCGTAAATATGAAGGAATAACATTTCACAAGTAAGTAGCCATTATTTTGTTTATTTTCCCTTTTTAGAAGTGTTTGTTGTTTGTGTGTTTGTGAAAAATATAAATACAGCGTTACATTTCATGTAATAACAAGTCCTCAGCTAACCAGAAAAGCAGCTAAATGATAAATTAATGGATAAAATAACCATACCTAACCAAAAAATTTCATTGTCAAGGTACTGCCAGTTTATGATTTTTAATTTCCCATAAAACCAACTAGGTAGTTAGGTACCATGTTGATTTGCAAATGTTTATAAGTCGGAAAGAATCCTTTTGTAGGTATATTAGCTAATTATTTGCTTGATTTGACTTAGTAAAATATATCATTTTATATTTAAGGTCAGGTGGGGTAAGTGAAACATACTTGCACATCTATCCACTTTGTGAATTCTGGTAGGACGCTAATTTTCTTTACACATAGAAAGCCTAAATCTGAAATGGCAAATGACGGCAATAAATACTTTTCAAGAAAATAATTTATGAAAATTCAATTTGCGTGAATGAAACATCACTTCAAGAATGGTTCACGGTTTTGACAGAAACGTTCCGATTCAATATTCTGATGGTAGGTTGACATTGGCGTTTGACTATTTTGCAGTTGACTATATTGACAGTTTTGTTTTTATTATCTGTTACCCGCAGTCATTATATTAGGTACCTACTTATATAATAATAGCTGCCAGGTATCACTTTATTAGCGCAGAATCTCCATCTCTTTCTTTAGGTGCCGTATAAGACCAGTCTAAGGGACTATCCAGAGAATGGGCAGTAGCATTCTGCTTGGTACATTATAATCTTCTGCGATGACAAGCTACTTGCTAAGCGAGGTGATTATGGCAAACCTCTAAAATGGCGTTTTATGGGCATGCCTGTGTTCAGCACTAGACGTTTTCCAGCTGTTGATGTGAAATACGTGATTTTTGCCCTTGGGACATTTATAATGACATTTGTAATGTAGTAGGTAATTGATTGATTTTATTACCTGTGTCGTCTGTGACTGCAAATAGTAACCCCACATTACGCGCCGTTTCATGCATTATTTTCGTGTAAAAATGTACATAAACACTATTAAATTGCTTCTTGGCATCAGCCGACTTGTGTTTTGTAAACTTAAAGATAGCTGATTTCTTTTTATTTTATGACCTAGCAGAAAGATTGTGTGACGCGTGTGCTAGAGCATTAAAACCATTTCGCCACATAGCATAGAGCTAAACTGCGTGATTTATTGATTACGATAGGGTTTCACTTAGATACTCCTTCGTTTCACTTACCCCACCTGACCTTACATTTTAGTTTTTACAATAAAGAAGCAGTAAACACTGGTAAAACATAAATTCTAGGTATCAAGGTAAATTACTCTAGATAGAGCTAACGAAATCGCCCATTATCTACCCAAAATTTTGGGAGACGTTCTTGTTCAGGCAGCACCTCGTGTGGGAGCAAGAAACAACTAGGCGGCCACGCGAAATAGATTTCTACTAGTGGGAATTCTGTGGGCTAGATACTCTATTCTACGCTACTCTACTCTTAAAAAAAGAAAACTATGTGAGGGGGAAAAAGAAGCAAAATATAAGAATAAAAAAGCTCGCGTCGAATGTTTTTTCTGTAATCTGTGTAATTCACCAGCTGATTGTTGCCACAGATTAGAGAAAAAAAACATAGTTACTCTGTGATTGTTGCCGATGTCGATGTCAAATTTTCATTTGACTCATTTGTCAATGTTTTTTTTTTTTTTGGGCGGGAACCTGAAAAGTGAAAAGGCGCGCTTTTAAACAAATATTTTTAAAAAACCCAAAATTATTGTAAATTTGTATATTTTTCGTGTATATAGTCTTGTATATATTTGTAAATAGAGCACAACCTTAGAGAGGGCCCAAGGATGGGCAAAAAACGTAAAAGAAAAGGAGATGACTCTCCACCTGATGAGCAGCAGCAGCGGCAGGTCTCATCCTTCGAGTCTTGCGATTCCGACTCGGACTCTCTGAAGTCGATCGCTGTAGAAACACCAAAAGCTAAAAACAAGGATAAGTATGACATCTTTAAGGTACGTGGATACTCGCGTAAGTACCCTGAAGACTCGAAAAAGACCGAGTTTATTGTGTTTCTTTCGCACGTGGAAGAAAACATTACTTTCAGCGACAAGGATCGTATGGCACTGTCCAAGGGTTTGCGGGAGCATGGTGTTTCAGGCGTCATGCACCTCAAGTCTATAAACAAGTACAAAGTAGGTATAACCTTCGATTTACCTAACAACGCCAACATGTTTCTGCAAAATAAAAAGTTACTGGAGCAACTGTCCCTGAAGGCAAATATACCGGCTGGAGACACCGAAGTGACGGGTGTACTCACCTCGGTGCCGACCGACATGTCTAATAAGCAGATATTCTCACTAATCGGAAGCTCTAAGAATGTTATACAGGTCAGGCGCTTTATGCGCAGAGTTAGAGTTGACGGTGGCGCTGCTGGCGCGTCCTTCGTACCCACGCAGGCAGTCGCAGTTACATTTGCGTCTACCAACCTTCCCGAGTACGTTTATCTTGACTCATGGCGTCATGAGGTGAAAATGTACATACCTCCCGTAAAACAGTGTCTGAAATGTATGTCTTACGGCCACATAGCCAAATTCTGTAGGAACACCGAGGTATGCTCAGTCTGCTCAGAAAACCACAATTTCAAAACATGTCAAGTTGACTCCAAAAATGCTAAGTGTGTCAATTGCAAAGGTAATCACATAGCCATTTCATCAGCATGTCCCATGAAAAAACAAAAAGTCGAAGAAAACAAGATTAAGTCCCGAAATGCTACCTTCTCAGATTTGTTTGATTCAAAGTCATTCCCAGCACTAGCAGCACGAACACTTGATGTTCAAGTAAACAACCTTATGAAATCAGAAACATTTATTAACATTCTAATTGAAACAATAACCAAAATTATCAGTAACAAAGATGTACCTATAAACTCAGGGTCTATTCGAGAGACTCTTAAAAAACCCTCAGTAATAAATTACCTCCTACTTCCTCATAATGGATCAGTTAAATATTATACAGTGGAACGCACAAAGTCTAAATAGTAACAAGCATATATTTATTAACTACCTCTACACAAATAATATACATATTGCGATCATTTCAGAAACATGGTTTAAAGCTAACCAACATTTTAAAATTAAAAATTACAACATTGAACGTAATGATTGTGGAAATAGCCATAATGGAGTGGCCATAATCATTCATAAAAGCATCACATATTCAAATATCAACACATACTTTGATGATTCGATACAAAATATCTGTGTCAAAATCACAGTAAATAAACAGGATTTATGTATTGTCAGTTTTTATAGTCCTACTAATTGTAACCCAGCTTTTAATAAAGCTAAATTTGATACATTGGTAAAATCGATTCCTAGTCCTTTCATATTCGCAGGGGATTTCAATGCCCATCACACCTCTTGGGGTTGCGGTTCTGACTCTCCCCGTGGAAGGGAGGTGTTGGAAGTCATCGATGACAACAATTTAGTCTTGCTTAATGATGGTCAAGCAGCAACAGTTGGTTCATTAACGTGGCGTCCAAACGCACTTGATTTGTCGTTGGTTTCCCCATCACTGGCTCTTCATTGTGAATGGTCCGTTCTTGATACTCCTCTTGGTACTAGTTACCACCTTCCTGTAATCATTAAAGTATTGCTTAGTAATAATAATGTAAATTCAGATGGAAACTACTGTAATGGCAAACACTTGCCCATCTACCCAAATTATAAACAGGTAGATTGGAAAGTGTTTAGTAGCTGTGTAGATGCATTATTGAATGATTTTGAATTGAATCTTTGGAGTCCTCAGGACGCATATTTGCTATTTTGTAAAATATTACAATCAGCAGCAAAATCCGCTTCGAATTTAAATAGTAGTTGTTCTAACAACATTAATCAATCCTGTCATAGGAATCTCGGTAAAAAACCTCACCTTCCATGGTGGAACCAAAAGTGCTCAGAAGCTGTTCTAAAATTCAAAGAAGCATATCTTAAGTTTAAGTACAACCCAACAGAAACCAACTACTTGGAATTTAAAAGACTTCGAGCTCTCAAAAAACTTATTATAAAAATAGAAAGACAGAACAGTTGGAAATCTCTCTGCGAAACTTTTAATCGTTGTACTCCTATGTCCATTGTATGGAAATTTATGCGTAAATTTAATAAAACATATGTTTCTAGCAATAATGCAGATGATTCCTGGATTTTAGATTTTCTACAGATGTATACCCCAGATTTTGTATCAAATGGTCTCAACACATCATATAGTAGCACTGGCAATATAAACTCCAGTAATAGTTACTTCCTTAGTCCATTTTCTATCAATGAATTAATATCTGCTGTCACATCTAGAAGAGATACTGCCTTTGGTCTTGATGGTATACCATATTCTTTTTTTAAAAATTTCAGCAGTAAGAGTATGGAAATCTTCCTAAAAATACTGAACTTACTCTGGGAAAACAATAATATACCCCACGATTGGAAAGTAGATTGTCTGGTACCAATTTTAAAACCTAACAAACCAAAATTGTGTCCTGATTCCTATCGCCCTATAGCGCTTACTTCATGTGTTGGAAAAATATTTGAACAATTGTTAAAGCAGCGTTTGGAGTTCTATATAGAACAAAATAAAATTTTACCTTCAAACCAATTTGGTTTCCGTAGAAATCGTTCAGCTAGGGAGAGTATCTGTCAGTTACAACTTGATATCCATAATGCTTTAGATGCACATAATCATCTCCTTGCTGTTTTCTTCGACATCACAGGGGCCTTTAATAGTGTGAATATTGATATACTTTGTCAGGAATTGTTGTTAACAGGAATACCTGGAAAGATTATACACTGGATTAAAATTTTTTTAAGTAGCCGTGAAGTCTTTGTTAAATATAATAGGCATCTATATGGTCCTAGACTTTCAACAAAAGGAGTTTGTCAAGGCGGCATTTTATCGCCATTAATTTTCATATTGTACATACGTCGTTTAAATATAATATTAGGCTCAAAAGTGAAAAATTTGCAGTTTGCAGATGACCTAGTTGTTTATGCATCAGGAAATAATATAAATCAACTGGTTGAAATTGTTAATGATGCATTGGCAAATCTCAATAATTATTTTTCTTACCTTGAACTTGATGTTAATCCTTCAAAGTCAAAGGTTGTTCTCTTTGGGAAAAGGTGTCCCAATATGCCTGCTGTTCATTATAAAGGTTCTTCTTTACCTGTTTCACTTGATGTTAAATTTTTGGGAGTATTGTTCTCCCACAATTTATCCTGGAACAATTATTTAAAACATTTAATAAACAAAGCTAACAAAGCTTTTAATGTATTAAAATCTTTGTCTGGTACATACTGGGGTGCAGATCCACAAATTCTACTATTATTGTACAAATCATTAGTTCGTAGTCATTTTGAATATGGTTTTTTATGCTTTGCTGCAGATGATAAAATTGTAAATAGTCTAGATGCTTTTCAAAACAAATGCATGCGAATAATAACAGGGGCATTTAGAAGCACACCTATAAATGCAATGCAGATTGAATGCAGTCTGCCCCCCATGACCATTCGTTTTAGGTATCTTCAAGAAAGATTTCTCCTTAAACTCTACAGTGTCTCTAACAATAGTCTTATAACTAATCTGTCTAATATATTAACCCAATCCACTGTTAAACCGTTTTATATGCTACAGGGATATGAAGGTTTCTTAGATTTTCTTCAAAATCTAAATATCTATCAATCAAATCATATTTTGCCTTGTTATGAAGGATCTTTTATTAGCAAATTTCCAGCAATGAATATAGTCATAAACAAAAAACTGTCAATAAAAGAAGAAGTATATACAATGTTGGCAGAGTGGACAGGTCACAAATTTGTTTACACAGATGGGTCGAAAAATGATAATGCTGTGTCTTACGCAATATTTGAACCCTCATTGAACATTGCTGTGGGATATAGAATTGATAAACATGCTAGCATTTTTACTGCTGAAGCTGTTGCTATTTTGAGTGCTTTGAAGCACATCAAAAACAAAAATCAGGGACACACAAGATGGGTTGTTGTTAGTGATAGCATGAGTGTTTTGAAAAACTTGGCAAATAACAAATTACATGCTAACACTAATTACATTATTTACTTTATAAAACAGTTATGGGTGGAATTATCTGATTCAAACATACAAGTCAGCTTTGCGTGGGTACCTTCACACATAGGTGTTGATGGCAATGAAAAAGCTGACTATTTAGCCAGCACTATAGTTAAATTTTCAGATGTTATTTCCAGGTATGCCAATGATGCAGATGTTTCATTGCCATACACAGATATTGTAAGCCTCTTAAAACAAAGGATGGTTCAACTATGGGGGAAACATTCGTACCATTGTACACAAGTTGAAAACAAAGGTTCTTGGTATGCCGCTTTAGATGTTCAGATAAATTCAAAGCCATGGTTCTGCAAGGCCGGTACTTTTTTAAACAGAAAGTTTTATTCAACTGTTTGTCGTATGCGTTTTGGTCACTGTCGTTTGAACTTTCATCTCCATCGCCTTCGAATGGTGAATTCCCCATATTGTGACTATTGTCAGTCCTCGAATATCCAATCCTTAGATCACATTTTCTTTGAGTGTTCATCTTTCAGCATTCAGCGCCTTGTGTTGATAGACGAACTTCTACAAATCTATGATAAACCTGAACTGGTCCCGCGGTGCATTCAGGAGTTGCTTGAGAATGCCTCTGTTTTTACCTATTTGTATAAATTTATATTGTGTACTGTAAATGAGATTTAGAATAAGATATAAAATGATAATTTTATTATTACAATACATATTACAATGGTTTTTTTTTATAAAGTTTTTTTTTTGTGTGTAAATATGTAAATGTAAATAAAGGTATTTGACCGACAGTCTGACACTGGCAGTCTGTCTGTCAGTGTCGGAGTGATGAAGTAAACGTCAACAATTGACGCTTGAAGTTATAAGGTACCTACTAATTGTAAGGGAAAAATTAAAATTGACTTTCATTATCTCGGAAATGAACAAAGGACGATGATCCTCTTACTTATGACAAAAATGATCCGGATTTGACTATGAAATAAATAAAACGAATGAAATTAATATCCTAACTATGACGAAAGAAGTAAATCCTACGAAAGACTAGGCGGTATGGTCTCATGACTTTAGCCTGCCCAATAGGGCGAACAAAAAAAAAAAAAAAAATATCATTTGTCAATCCATGACCAAAATCGTAAACAAAAATGCGTTTCTTGAAAGATTTATGTACGGTGATTTCAAAGAAAATAAATATGAGTCCAAAGAGTTTTCAATTTGAGGAATATGTTTCAGACGCTAGTCGAATATTTAAAAACAACAAAGTGAGAAAGTTTAGATTTAAAAGTGCAGTGGCGTTAACTTGAAAGAAGTTTGTTTTGGTCGTTGTGGTTACATAAGGCGATACTCCGGTACCATGGTGCTGAATTCGTTTATAAGCAGATGCCGCGTGGAGTCGCGAGTCATTTCGATCCAGCCTACGATGTCGCAGGTGGCTAACGGAACACCGGTTGACGATACATCCTTCTCTGATATGGACGCTTGTTATGAGACCTTCGACAAAGATGGGTATGTTTCTGTGAAGATACGCTTGAAACTGCAGCACTGAGAACTGCATGGTCTGTATTCAGTGAATACCGCGAATACTTTATTCGTTTTATACATTTTTAATACACACTTGAGTCATGAAACACATGTACTCACAAGTAGAACTTTCCAAGTTTTGCATTACTTGGAGTGTGTTTGCAGAAGGTTTGCACTGACTTCTTGAGTGTAATGCCTAATGTAACAACTGTTTACTAATGAACCTTGAATCGAATGGAGCCCTCCTTGCCCTTGCTTTGCTAAACACACCAACTGAAATAATATTCAAATTACTTATGAATACAAGTTGAGAATATCTGTTGAACATGTGAGCATCACTTTACCCATAAATGTTCATGTTAATACAAAAAATAACTCAATGTAATTTAATTGTAGAGGATGAATTTTTATAAGGATTGTACACACATTATCAAGGATTATTAATTGAGTATGTAGTTGAATGTCAAAATAAACAGCTTTTTAAAAGTAGATCAATTAATAAGGTTACTCAATTAGTTAAATTAGTTAAATATTATAGTTAAGTAAAGTGCCCTGTGCCTTACATCCATTTACCCAGTTTCCTGCAGAACTTTAATTTTGCAGGGTAATTGGCTCAACTATTTTAGTGGGAAAGCCGGACAAACAAACAAACTTGTAACACCTCAGTTTTATATATTAGTAGGGATATAAAAGTGGTACCTTTTTACTGATTTGATAAAGTTGTGTTGAGTTCTCTGTTTGTTTGTATTTCATAAAGCAACAAACATAATAAAACTACAAAATAATGTCAGTTGAATATGTCAAATCTGCATTTCACATATCAATCTTGAGGTGACTGACGATTGTCAGTTATATTGACTGACATTTGTAGTTTTTTATGATATGTCACATTATAAAATAGAGCTCTGACCTCCCTGGTGGTAAGTGATGTGGGCATAAGTACTTATATAGCATGCCTACGTAGTAAATACTTTTACACTATTCCATTTTTTTTATATGAGGTAAAGCACTTTGTAATGTTATAACCTATAGTAATTATGCTTAGAATCTATAATACTAAATTTAATTTAATATTTAAGTACCTAATACCATCTTGACTTGTAAATGTGCTAAAAATAGCCCTATTTGCAATGAAATCTTTGACTTTTTTTGACAGTTATATTTTTTCTGTAACAGATGATAGACTAAACAAAATACTTTATTGCACAAGAAAAAAACAAGTACATAGTCAAACTTAATGCTAAGTAGCATTTTCTTCCAGTTAAACTAAAACAACCAACAATTTCAGGGATGGCAAATTGAACATAGATGAATTCCGGCTGATTTGCAAAGCTCTGTTTCGGAATGAAAAGGGCCACATCTACCCGTTGCCAGAAGACAGGGCACGGCACATCTTCCAGGTGTTCGATAAGAATGAAGATGGGTTTATTGATAAGGAAGAGTTCACCTTCTGCTGGAACCACTGGATTAAAGTGGTATGTATGAAGTATTCTGTTTTATTTCAAACTAAAGTCACCCTTGGTTGCAGGTTTCCCAATATATATTGAATGTTTTGGGTCTAAAAAAGCATGTTTTAAATGGTTGGATTTATTAGGAATTAGCGGTGCCTATTTTTATGAATCTTGACAAGCAAAGCTGAGATATGTTTTATTGTTTTTAAATATTTTTTTTTATAATAACGCCCATCGATCTCTTACATAGATCCTGGACCCTAACTAGGATTCCCTGTAACTAAGGACCCAGGAACTACGAGGACCATGCTCCCACAACACCCAGACACAGAACATGTATTTGTGCATTTTTTCCGTATCGGTTGTCATTTCGTGGCTCTAGTAGGGCACAAACTGGAAGACGTACCTTATGCCGCCGCCCGAAACCGCGGGGAGATGTTGTATGCAAGAGGCAAGTAGCCGATCAAAATGGCGCTCTCGGGGAGGCAATGTTCAGCAGTGGACGTCTTCTCCGACTGATGTTGAACGAAATTTGTGTAGTAGAATTTCGGTCGGAAAATATTGAACGGATTTGGATGCGATTTTCGGTATTTGATATGGTTTATAAACATTACGAGGTCACTTCACTTCACTTCATCAGCCGGAAGACATCCACTGCTGAACATAGGCCTCCACCATAAAACGTCACTTTGGACGCTTGGCAGGCGGCTTGGTGATCACAGAAGATTTTAATGAACCGAGGAGAAAGCTGCTGCCCATTCCCTGGTTATTCCCTTTGCTGGCTCTTACGGCACCCACGGGAAGAGATGGGATGGTTCTATTCCCAAACCGGGACCACACGGCCAACGACGGGGTTACGAGGTCGGTCGCGCTGAAAATGCTACGGTCTGGCGTTTTTGTCTGTAATCCACGCGAGTGAAGCCACGGCAAACCCAATAAAATAATATCAGTAAATATATTTGTCATAGGGAAATGCACCTAAAACAAAGGGAAATCCTAATAGATAAGCCCATGTGTTTCCTGTGGCGCAATCGCAAAGCTATACTAAGATTTGGTCGGAACAAGTTCTAAATAATTTTATAGTTATTAAAAACAATCGGTACCTACAGTTCGCATATAATTACCCCTTTAATTAATAAACTATCATCATCTTCTACTTCAGCCTGTATAGTCCACTGCTGGGCGTATAGACCTATAATTGTGCTGAAATGTTATGATAGGAAAATAGGGAATAGATAGGCCTACTTGCGCGTTGCCAGGATTCACTAAAACTGGATTAGTCTTTTTTTTCTTATATTTTGGCTCCACGCATAGTGTATTTAGCCATTGTCCAGTTTTGTAATTTTTCATCGTGCGTGTTATAGAATATTTCACTTAAATCAAGTCAGACTGCACTATGACTACCTGACTTACGACTAGACTGTGACTAAGTCATGCCTTAGTGAAGTGGTGGCAACTTTACTAGAAGCTTCTATGGAATTTTGGAAGCAACACAAAAAAACCACGTTTCACCACATTATATCACTTGCCCACACTCATGCTCGTAATTCAGCACTTAGTGCATAAAACGCCACCAATTTTAAACATTAACACTGGAAAAAGCACAAGTTTTGAAAAATAATACGACGTGAACTTTTCCGCGTTCCCGCCAAAACTCTAGTCCTTTAGTTTATCTTGGCATGTTAAAAAATTAGCCACTTATGTTGTTACATTTTAACCCAGGCTTATTGCAAATTAGGTTATTAGTCAACGTGCCAAGAGAAACTAAAGGACTAATCCAAGATTAGGTATTTGTTTTGTTAACCCGGGATTAAAACGGTACGCGCTAGATAGACATATAGACATGGGTTTTGTTTCAGATTGTCCGTCCGATTAGCGCGTTCCTGATAGTGGACGTGCAAAACGACTTCATCTCTGGTACCCTCAACATCAGCAAGTGTAACGCGCAGCAGGATGGCAGCGAGGTAAGTTATATTTATTAAAGGAGTGGACATTTCTATTGCCTTCTCACACCAATTAAAGTTTCCACTTAGTGGGGAAATGGAAAAACAAAATACTGTAGCTTTCGACAGTTTTTTTTGTTTTTGTAGCACGCGTTACAAAAATGACTTAATTTCGTTATTACCATCGCTTCACTTTTCATCAGATTAGATTGAAATGGTGCTATATTACCTCTCTAATGCTAAAACGGGCGCACGGTTGACAACATCGCACCTGATGGTAAGTGACGAAGTTGTCTAAGGTGGAGCACGTTTGCCCATGAGATGCCCATTCACTCTTGACTTGAAAAGACCCAGGCTGTACCCAGGAGGGAAATACTGTTGCTGGAAGAGCATTCCATTCCTTGGCCGTTCGGACTATGAATGACTCAGCAAAACGCTTAGTGCGGACTTGTGGTATATTAACGACGTAAGGATGTAAAGAATCACCAAGCCTTGTAGTTCTATGATGGAAAGGCGATGATGGAATGAGCTGATGAAGGGCATGCGCACACTCTCCAAATTGTAACCGATAGAAGATCGACAGACCGGCGACCTTGCGTGTGTGTTCAAGGCTTTGAATTATGGCTTTAAGTAGTCTCTCAACACACATCATTTTTCAGCAATTAGTTGCAAACAAAGACACGAAACTCTTTTACCGCAACCAGTAGCGTATGTATCATACCATCGCCGCCGCCGGGGCGGGTCAGCTAGTATTAAAATTCGTTAAGAACACATGTTAATTGATATGTAATCTTCGATAATTGTCTGTTGAATATGACAATGAAATGCCCCTTATCCACGACACGAGGTGAGCGTTTAAAGTGATTTAGCATTTTCAGTAGAAAGACCTTGCATATTTGTTTTTAAACAAGCATGTTAGAGTCATTACGTTTTGTATCAAGTACTAGTAATTGTACGTAAATATCTATTATATTATCATCTATTACTTAAGTGTTAATAGTCGGTAGTTAATTATCGTATATCCATCGCGTCTAAACACAAGAGCGTAGCCAGGATTAGACTCAAGGGGAACAGAAAAAAAACTTGTGTATCATGCTAAAAATGTTTTTGTTAAGGTGCTAAATGCTCCCAAATCGACTAACTTGAACGTAATTGCCTCAAAATGTGTATATCATTTACAGGATTGAAAAAATACATGTTAATAATGGTCATATCTTCTTTCCGTCTGCAGAAATCAAAACACGTTTACGAAAAGTTTTCTCTATAGAAAAAAGTATCGTGAAGTGACCTCTAAAAAATCATTTATACGCCCTAACATGTTACATTATAATAAGACACCCCATTGAAATAAATCATAGTGATAAGTTATGTTTCAATGCATCCATCTACAGGCTTATGTATCGGAAGTTTCTACGATATAAAAATTACGAAATATACAAAGTTGAAGTTCCAAGACATATATAAAAATAGCCAGTCTTTCTAGTTTTTCTTTCAGGTTCAAATTAAAAAAATAAAAATAAAATTGACACAAATTATAGCAACAAGTTAATGTATAATTCAATTTGACTCATGTCTATTTCGCAGAGTGACAGAGTGACGCAAGAAATGCTTCGTCATTTGTAACGCAGTTTTTACAAAAACAACGTGAATTAGTGACTGGGTTGCCTGTTCATCATTATTTCTAGATTTAACGACAATACTTTGTAGATTAGAATTTTTTTTAGAGATTAGGACCATTGTCCTACCTCAATGATTAGGACAACAATTTTTTTAGAATTGGTTTTTTATCTAGACAGTGCACAGATTCTACTACGTTATTTGTTTGTATGTGTTTGTGTCACGATATTCATGATAATAGCCTAGTTACCTGCTATTAAACAACAAGTAAATATATTTTTATAAAATAGGTTAAAAATGAATGCAATAATTGAAAGAATAAGTAAAATCGGCCAATAAATAACGAAGTAATAAGCTTTTAAAGTTTCTGAAGGGGGCATCGCTTGTCCCCTTCTCGCAAAACAGAGATCGTATGAAGCTTCCCCATAGTTACCATGAAAACACACGATGTGACGTCACATGCCAAAGGGACTATGTAAAGCTACCACAGCTTAATAATGAGGTACTATATGAAGGACCAAATTCTGATGTTTGAGCTCTTTTTCTATTCCTGTATTTTAAAATGCTTGTAACTTAGTCTTGTTTTGAGACATTTATTTTTTTATTTTCACGACTGTTTATTTTTTGAGGAATATTATTAATTTATGCAATAAAAAAATAGGTCATCTAGGTCTAGCCTAATTTCGCCGTCGGTGTTAGTGAAGACTGGTCTTTATCTGTTGACGAAGTATATATAAATTATATAGGTACTTCGTGTATAGGTTTCCTCTAGGGTTGATCTTTAAGAGAAGAGTATACCCCCTCTTTTCTCCATACTAAAAGCGCCAACGCTTTTCTACCCCTAAATGTTATCCGATTTCAATGTTTCTTTAATATGTTGTCTACACAGTGAAATCTATGCTCATATGCATATGTCTGCCATTTTTAAGTTTTCGAAATATTTTCTGAGTTATAGCCATCTACATTTACGAATTTATGGCGTCAATATCAAGACAAAGAACTGTTGTTGTAATTAGAATACGAAACATAGATTATAATCTACCTAAACGATTGGCACCAAAATCAAAAGATTTTGTTAAGATTTAGAGGGTAGAGGGTGAACACCGTTTAAAATAAATATGATAAATAAACGGTTAATTTGTGTGATTTATGTTTTAAAATATGTACGTAAATTCACTCACGGATTTGTCTCTTACGTGCGGATAGCAGAGCGACAGCAATAACATTTTCAAATACCAGTACCGTCCTCTTAAATCGCTTATTTTCTTATTATCTAATTGACGATTGAAAGTCTTGCCAAAAAAAAGTTATAATACTTAAACCCTAACTTAAATCCAGTTCTAGAGTAAACCAACCACAAACTGTAACTTAGTTCCTATACGGTGGAAAGCGCTGTAGGTATTCATGTATTGTATCTAAATAACTGCTGTTTTGAACCGATGTGACATCCAATTATTCGGTTAAGGCCCGATTTCACCAACGTTTATTCCAAGTATACGGCTATTCCTTACTCCTGGATACAGCTAATTGACAAATGAAATTACACAAAAAAGACGCCATTTTGACTGGCATAAGTCTTATTCCTTCACAAAATTGGTGATATAAGGGCTATATTCGCGTAACTCGGTTGTTCTCGGAAAGTTATACCTGGAATAAAATTTATTCTAGTTTGGTGAAATCGGGCCTAAATCGCTGTGACATCTGACAGCTGGATAGAGCCGCATCAAAGTGGAGTTATTCGTGTTGTAGGAAGTACAATGGAGATAAAAGTATTTTGTAAGGCGAACTTAAATCAAATATAGGTACTATAGATAGATACACAAATAAATAGTCTCTATGAAAATCAAACCTCAAAAGTGTCCCCGCGCCAATGCTTACTTAAACAGATATATACCTACTTCTCCAGCTAATATATAATAGTCCACAAGCGGTTGTTTCATTTTAATAATGAACCATAGCACCCTGTAAATAATAACAATAATATGAAAACAATAATATGTGAGTTACATCACTTTTTTTTGTGCGGTCACATGCGACTGAGAACAAAAACAAGGTATATGCCTTGTTTTGACGGTGCCGTTTTCTAGGCGGCTATCTGCCCTACATTTCATCGCAGCTGGCGAAGCTTTTAAAGAAAAACATTTTGATGAAAGTATACATCTCGTGGAAACCAGAATGTTCAAAATAGAAAAATTATCGAGAATCTGTCATCCACCAACCCGCACTTGGCCAGCGTGGTTGAATAAAGCGTGTTGTAAAGTAAAATGAAGGCCACCCATGAGTTAAAACTCCGTCCAAAGTTCTGATTCAAATCAAAGTCCTGTCTATACACTAAGCAGTAGTGTGCAAGAACTACTGTTCCGATTTAAAGGGCACTGTAGCTACTGAAATTACTGGGCAAATGAGACTACGAAGTAATGTTATTACTAGACTGTGCTGATGTATTGATGACAGTGCAGTGTAACGTGAATCTTTGCAATTTGTAGTTCCGATTGACACTGAAATTGTTATGGGCGGCCGTGACGCTCAACATCAGGCGACGACAAGCTCGCCACGCCATAGGCGTAACTTAAAAAAAAACTAGTACACTCTTGCTCTTTACAAGCAAAAAGGAAATCTTAACGCTGAAGAAATTTCTGGCCAACTGTAGAAATCAAAATTTGTCGCCAACAGTACCGTACATAATAGTTTGTGAATATTCGTGATTGTGGCCAATATCAGGGAAATTTGCATAACTGTGTACTATCCGCATTGCCCTATCGAAAAATAATACAAACGATGTATTTACGGCGCACTAGGGGTATTTTTGGACCGCGGAGGGGTTCCACATTTGCCTTTTAAAATTGATGGTGCTTTCTTGCGAGTTGTGATGTGATCTTTACAGTATGATCCATTGTTATGGATCTTTTATAGCATGATCCATCATTGTTGCGGATCTTTTATAGTACGGTCCTTTTTTTGAGGCTTCTATTTAACGTCGCCTAAAACTATTTTACCTGTCTATCAATCAAAATTGTAGCTGCTGACCATAAAAACAAAAAAAAGTTAAGGCTTTTAATGGCCATATTTGTGCGGTCTGTTTAATGTGTACAGTACATGCACAAGGAAAAATATTGCTAATTTTATGTAGTACTTTTTATTTTTATGTTAAAGGTCACATGTTAGATATTCTATAAAGGTCACCAATCACTATGCTTTCCATATGAATCATGAACCCATCGTTATAATACGATGACATAAAAGAACCATGAAAGTTTAATTACACTCCTACGGATTCGAGACAGGCAGACCCTGAATTATTATCTTAATAGGTTCATCCGCTAAGCTATTCGCATCGCTCGTAGAACCGACAACCGATGGGGAAGAAAGGTTCTCGAGTGGCGACCACGAACCGGAAGACGCAGAGTAGGCCCCCCACTAGGTGGACCGACGACTTGGTCAGAACCGCCGGGAGCCGGTGGATGCAGGAGGCAAGCTGCCGCTCAAAATGGCGCTCTTTGGGGGAGGCCTATGTTCAGCAGTGGACGTCTTCAGGCTGATGATGATGCTATTTATGTTAGTCTGAAATATGTCTGGACTTCCCATCATCAGCTAGAAGACGTCCTCTGCTGAACATATCGACCTCCTCCAGAAAACGCCACTTTGGACGCGTATCATAGGAAGGGATTTGCTATAATCACCACGCTTGGCAGGTGGCTTGGTGATCGCAGATTTGAATGTGCCGAGGAAAATGCTGCTGCCCATTCCCTAGATATTCCCTTAGCCAGCTCTTACGGCAGCCACGGGATGAGATGGGATGGTCCTATTCGCAAACCGGGATCACGCGGTATAACACGCGGTCTGCACGCACGTATTATTACTTTTTAAAAATTAGTCATGTAGTAATAGAAGAGCGATGGTGGCCGAGCGGTAGCATGTGCGCTGCGCAATTTTACGGCACCGGACTCAATCCTCGGCCCTGCACCATTGACTTATCTAGTAAGTTATGTGCAGTTTTCGATGTCATCGCTCGGGGCTTCGGAGAGCACGTTAAGCCCGGTTGTCATAAGAACATCTATGGCAGTCGATACGGGTAGCCAGATGCCTGATATAATCTGACGCCTGATCTAACCATCCCTGTTACTAGCCCTATATGGGTTGTGAGGTTCGATGGCAGTCGCTCGTGTAATTCTGGTAGCTCGCCGCTACAGGTTAGATTGGGAGCCGACCCCAATAACAAATGGGAAAAGGCAAAGAGGAGGGGGAGGAGTCGTGTAGTAATAGAGATGACCCCATCCCTCCCCTGCATCAAATACTATACTTGTCCAATATTAAAAATTCGATGGTAACTTTGTATGCACAATCTCTGTCTAATCAAGCGACTACGGAAAATCGGTCGTATTCTTTAATGTATAACGCGATTTATTCAATAGAAATTTCATCAAAATCGCTTTAGTAATTTGGGTTTTATTTAAATAACTTCAAATAAAAATGTCACCCAAATACTTCTAAGTATGAAAGGCGATGGAATTCGATCTAACTCCTTTTTTTTAAAAGGATATTGATCTAGATACACCGTTTGAGTACCTACGGAAACCCTTCCCTATTTAGATTACGGAAAGCCTTCCCTTCCCTTTAGTTGAATGTTTATATTTTGATTTAGATTGTAGACTACTCTCACCTGCCCGCCCTATCAGTAGAACTTGTTTATCGAGGGAAGGGCATGTTTCTCTACGCGGTATTGATCAAACAGATCATGCCCTGTACACGACACATCACACACACAAGCACACATCTCTCGTTGTATGTGTACGACTGTATGTAGCTGGTTTACTGCCGTTTTTACAAGAAAGCAAGCAATTTGGGACCTATAAATTTTAATGTAATGCAGATTCTTTCTTACCTAATAGAATAGGACTGCTCCATCCCGCTCTCGACCCGTGGATGTCAGTCGATGCTCAGTCGTTATTTCTTTAATACGAGCCTAAATACTTGTACAGTACTTTTACATTATTCTGTGCCTAAGGGATAAAATACATTGGGTTTGGGTACTTCCAAATGCCAATGCTATAAAACAACAATAAAATAAAGCGAGCTAATACGGAGAGCTGTGCTCGGAGTTTCCTTACGAGATAAAATCCGAAATGACCACGCAAATTGGCAAGTTCAAATGGCAATGAGCAGGCAGGCCACATCGCTCACAGAACCGACAACCGATACGGTTTACGGTTCGTGGTTATCACTGAAGAAAAGTTCTTCAGTGGTAACCACGAACTGAAAGACGTGTCGTAGGCCGGCCTTCGTCTATACCTCCACGTCATCAGCCGGAAGACGTCCACTGCTGAACATAGTCTTCCCTCTTAACTCTTAACTTTTTTTGTTGAACATTTGTAATGTCATTCATGGGAATATAGTTCAGCCAGATTTTGCGTAACTGTATTCAGTTATTTTATATCTTCAAAAATGTCGCATTGCGCGAGCGAGATAGTGGATCCGCGTATATAGCAGCCTTAAAACGCCACTACGGATGATTGTCATAAGGGGTTTGCCTTGATCACCACGCTTGGCAGGCGTCTTGGTGAGCGCAGAAGATTTTAATGTACCGAGGGGAACGCTGCTGCTCATTCCATCTATGTAGATCGATAATAGTTTTCCTAATGCAAGTTGGCTACCATTGGCCCTAATCTATTGTTTTTCTACACACTGTGTGCGTGTGCTTACGTCAAGTCACGGGCAATTGATCGCAAAGGACACCAATGCCGGTCTACCCTGAGCCGGTGTCTGATAAACTGTTTTGTAGTAAAAAGCTTTCTAGGTACTACATTGTATATCGGGTGGTTCAGATTATTGCCTTTATAAACATATTGCGTTGTATTTGCTTTACGTTTTATGTATACAATAGACTAATATGTAATCTGTGTGCCAAGTTGTATTGAATTCGGGCATCCTATATGTACTTTGACTAATAACCTTTGTATATGCAGCAACGGACATATCCCAGAGGATGAGTAATAACTACTTCGAAAAGTAAATAATCTATAATCTATCTATAACAATATTATAAAGAGCAAAGATTTGATTGTTTGTTGGTTTGCATTGAATAGGCTCCGAAACTACTGAACCGATTTGAAAAATTCTTTCACTGTTGGAAAGCTACACTATCCCCGGGTGACATAGGCTATATTATATTTTCAAAAAAATTAGGGTTCCTTACTAAAACTCCAATAATGTAACCCAAGGTGTAAAAAAAATATCTAAAATATTCTTTACATCGCGTGCGCTGCGAAAACTATTATACCCGTGCGAAGCCCGGGCGAGCCGCTAGTTTTGAATAAACCAAGTCGATAATGATTAAAGCTAGCATTAAAATGGCTCAGTTTTTTTTTATAATTTACAATTTTTAGCGCATTACACTAAGAACAGCTTTGAGCTATACTTACCTTCAAATATAACACTGTTGTAGGTCTAGGTACGCGATACGATGTATAGTAGATGATACATCCACGACTATAGCACAATCTCGCGGGAGTGTCCCTCGATCGTCATACCCTATTACGTCGAGTTGATGACACGGACATCCGATCGGTATTTGATTTGTAGCGTGTCTTTGCTAGGAATTACGTACTTCATGTTCTTGACACATACCAACATTGCCTATTCGTATTTTTAGTTCATGGTAAACGTATTAGCTTGTTTTTCCATTTAGATAAGCAATTTTGTCTTAGTTTTATAACTTTTCTAATAGCACTTACTCAACTAATGAACGACAAAATTTAAAATCATATTTCCAACTTCCCAAGTTTTCATATCGGGGGATTCGTGGTAGGTTAAAATAGTTATGTTGTCTGACCAAACAGCATTCTAGACTTTCGCAAATGTTTGGTTTTGAACACCCAATTATCTGTAACTTAATATAACTGTGTCTGCTACATCTTGTATTTCACTCTTAATTTTCGTCGTCTTCGTTCATCAAGAACATGTCCCACGTTACATGCTAACTAATACTTAAACCCTTAAGGCAATATTCAAAACCTCAATAGATTCCTATTACGATTTACACCTAGGACCTGCACAGCTGCTAAGTAAAGAAATTCTGGTAAAACTGCAGTTTTGCCGCTGCGATACGCCATATTTCGTGGATCACGAGTATCGCCATGATAATGCTATGAGTAACCGTTGCATTGCATGTCACCAGTCACTCTCTCCCACCACCTCACCAATGCAGACTGACTTCCAGCTGGTGCAGTAAATCAGATTGATACAAGTAACAATTCACACTGAATGTCAATGCTAGCTGAAAATGGCATGCCAAAATGTTAATGCTATCTTTTAAACGCTTGTCGTGAACTTAACTGTGTTTTAAATAGAATATTTAGTTTTTACAACACGAAAGAGCATGAATCCGTTATGTTTTAACACACGATTTTATCACACTATTTTGGGTTACCCTATAAAATTAAAGTGAATTATAGCAACATCGTTCCAAACATGTTCTGTAATTAAATCACTTTCAAACTTTCCAACCAGGCTTAGCTTCAAACTAAACCAATTAATCTAAGTTGAACTGTATTCAAGCCACTCCAAAACTGCCAAAAGTAAATGAAGTGGTGTGCCCGATTGCACGATATCTTTTGCAATACGCAAAGATGGATGAACTTAGTTTTCTTTGCCTGCATTGCTTTGCTCATGTAATTTTGGCGTTAAGCCAGGCTATTATCGATTTTCTACTATTTCGGATGCGCTTTGATTATTCTATTGACTAAACAGAATAAGTCGAACATAGGTACCTATGTATAAAGTAACACAGCTACACAGTGTACCTAATGTTGAAGGTTGTATGTTTATAATGCCTAAGCCTGCTGAAATTGTTCTGCCAATATCTGAGGATCTGTTGACTTCATTGTCGAACAATAGGAAGAGAATAGGTCATAATATAGAACCTTGTGTAACTCCAAGTGTTGGTGGCCGAGCGGTAGCATGTGCGCTTCGCAATCTTACGGCACCGGGTTCAATCCTCGGCCATGCACCAATGACTTATCTACTAAGTTATGTGCAGTTTTTGATGCCATCGCTCCGTGCCCCGGAGAACACGTTAGGCCGTCGGTGCAAGTTGTCATAAGAACGTCTATGGTAATCGTTACGGGTAGTCAGACGCCTCATAGAATCTGACACCTGGTCTAACCATTCCTGTTACTGGTTCCTTATGGGTTGCGAGGTCAAATGGCAGTCGCTCGTAAAATTCTGGTAGCTTGCCGCTACAGGTTAGACTGGGAGCCAGTAAAAAACGATGAGACATAGCTTCTCAAAATTATGCTTACAAAAAAAACATAAAAGTTCCGCTACAGTCAATATTGAAACTATTCCTTTAAACTCGTTTACCAACAAAACTACGGAACGGAAACCCCAAACAAAAGAAACCAGCTAAATATAATCGAAACCTTCAAATAAACCCGAAGCACGAAAACTGCATTGGCGTGGAATTAAACTGCCTGTCAAAGTCAACAGCTTCAAATAATGGCTGTTTTCGGATGTTTCGTTCGGCAAAGTTCACGAGTTCACACCTATCGGCCCAGCAATTAGGCTTTCGAATCGGGGTAGGCACCGCCCGGCACCATCGCGCCGCGAAATTGGGTGTTCTAAAATTGGCGTTTTTTTCTATCTCAATTGTCTGAACTAGCATGGTATGTCGGTAATGGGTTGATAGGTTTCTAGGTCGCAGCTTTGTGGACGTTAAATCTTTTTATTTTTGTTAGGTTTTATTGGATAGCTTTATCATAATGAGTTAATGTTAGGGGTGTTTTAACAAATAAGTCTGCTGCTTGTGCTTTGAGGCTCGACGGTAAGTGGGCGTAAAACTTTTAGTACTCCTTCATGTTTGCTCTTTATTGGTCAATACTCAACCAATCACCGTGTGGTCCTGGTTTGCGAATAAGACCACCCCATCTCATCCCATGGGTGCCGTAAAAGTCGGCTGAGGGAATATCCAGAGAATGGGCAGCAGCATTCTCCTCGGTACATTAGAACCTTCTGCGACCACCAAGCCGCCTGCCAAGCGTGGTGATTATGGCAAATTCCCCCTATGATAAACGTCCAAAATGTCGTTTTACGGGGGAGGACTGTGTTCAGCAGTGGACGTTTCCGGCTGTTGATGATGATGATGACTCAACCAACCTATGCAAAAAATATCAAAATCGTCACACTGCAAACCGGTTACTTTTCGCCAAAACCTTTCTGAGATATCAGGCAACATAATTTGTTTCTGGTCGTACATCACCACTCAATCCAGAACTTTTAGTATTTGCCTGACTATAATTACGTATACGGTATACAGGTTTTCTAGCCTTAGGTGCCTTTTTCCCTCCTCCTGTATGAAGTTGATATTAATTGAAAATATGCAAATTTATTTGTTCCTTTATTTTAATGATTTGTGGTGTCTATCCATTTTCTATCTATCTTTGTGTGTCTTTTATTAGTCCCTACCATTTATCACTGTCATACCGCAAAGACTCCGCAGAAGCAAGTTGTCATCAAAAAGACAAATTCTATAGTAATACAGCTTTGATTAATTTATGCCTGTATAAAGTACAACCTTGATTAATATAATGTAACGGCTGGCTGACAAGTAATCCTATTTAGAGACCGCAGGCAGCCGCCACAATGGCGAGCGGAAATTACGATAAATCGTATAATAGCGTGTAATTGTAGTCATTGATCATTCTAGCAAAGCTAGGCTGATGGGTACCTGGGACAAAAAGCCAATGTCGACTGTAGAGTGTAGACTACAATTCAGTTATCTAACTTCGATGGCTTAGCCACCCAAATATTTGGCCTCTGAAATGAATGAACGCTACTATCCCATACTGGATCTGGCCTTAGAAAATTCACAATTGCATGTGTAATCTTCTTGTGTTTCTTTACCCATGATAAGCCAAGCCAAACCCAAGCCCCAAGTCATTTGGTCGGTACATCATTGGTATGGCCTTGTCCGCTACCTTTCGATCTCGTGGTTATTTATGAAGCTTCCTCTAGGTGCCATAATTGTATGTTTTGCCTATTACTAAGGCTCCGCTGTCTGTCTGTCTGTCCGTCCGTCTGTCACCCGGCTGTATCTTATGAACCGTGATAGTTAGTTGAAATTTTCACAGATGATGTATTTCTGTTGCCGCTATAACAACATATACTAAAAAACAGAATAAGTAAAATAAATATTTAAGGGGGCTTCCATACAGCAAACGTGATTTTTTTGTTTGTTGGTACGGAACCCTTCGTGCGTTGGTCCGAGTCGCACTTGGCCGGTTATTTAAGTTATTATCATAAACATTATATAATTAATTATTATGTCATTATATTATTATGTTTTATAAACAGCAGTTTAGGTGGAAAATATTTTCGTAGCCAAAGTTTCTTTCAAGATTAAGTCTCCAACTGGCAAAGACAATTTGTATTTCTGGACTTTATTCGAAGACTGATTAGTTTCTTCAGCTGAACACATTTCCGCTGAAAACCCTACTTTACTAACAAATCCAATCTAAGCTTCATGAAATTTTATTATATAGCTTTAATACTAACGAAATGTTTGGAAAAATTAGATTTATTTATTGGTTTAACTCCGCTACCTGGTGAATATTCTTTGTATTTCTTTTCCTTTCAATGATAATGCCTATAATATTTCAGCGGTTCACAGACTAGTAAAAGCTACTCATAACTCCGACAATGTACAATCAATTCTGCGAACAGACGACGTTTAGCTATATGTCAACCCTTCCGATTTATTATTGCATAGTACTAAAGAAGAAAGTATAGGCATAAAATATATGGCAGTATATCCAGTAAGGACACTTGGGAGTTGTGGGTGGCGTGTTTTCTTAGGTACTTTACATGTATTGGTGTTCGATTACTGTACGTCTTACAACTCGTCTCTGAAGCACCCACTTAATTGTTCTTTAGTTCGCATTGACTGCATTGACCCTCAGGCTCAGGCAATGCGCCTGAATAGGTATATTGAATTTGAATTAATAAAAAAAAACAGCTTTCGGAATTGCATAAATAGCAGCATTGTTTATAAGACCATTTGGTAAATTTTAAGATTACAATACTGTTTTTTTTTTATCAACTCGAAGACAAGTATAGGTATATTTTTAGGGTTCCGTAGCCAAAGTGTAAAATGGACCTTATTGCTAAGGCTCCGCTGTCTGTTTGTCTGTCCGTCTGTCACCAGGCTGTATCTCATCAACCGTGATATTTAGACAGTTGAAACTTTCACAGATGATATGTTTCTGTTGCCGCTATAACAACGAATACTAAAAAACAGAATAAAATAATTATTTAAGGGGACTCCCATACAACAGACGTGATTTTTTTGCTCGTTTACCAGATGAGTCATAGATGGCGCTGCTTTAAATAGTACTGCTACTCAACACTAGATGGCAGGGATACATAAAACTGAACCCTTCGTGCGCGAGTCCGACTTGCACTTGGCTGGTTATTACTATATTTAAAGGACTTATCATAGAGAAGTTGAAAGAGTTTTCCTGAATTAGCGTAAAGTAAAACCATACAGTCCATAGACTATTAAATAGAAAATATACAACAAGTTGTACAACCAACTCAAAATTATTATGGTAATTTATAGGTTGCTAGGTTGTATAACTCGCACAATGAATCATAACCGCGGGTTTGAGAGACTTCTACTATCTTCAAAGTCAACGAAAAGTACCGTCGGGTAGCCAATGGCTCTGGGCAGATAATTTGTCATCATCATCATCAACAGCCTGAAGACGCGGCTGCTCGCCTCCTGCATCCATCGGCTCCCCGCGGCTTTCACGAGATCGTCGGTCCACTGAGTCCTACCAGTGATGACATATGGAACTGAGACATGGTCTCTTACTGTTGACCTCATTAGTAAGCTCAAAGTCGCGCAACAAGCTATGGAAATAACTATGCTTGGTGTTTCCCTGCGAGATAAGATCCGAAACGAGGAAATCCGCAAGAGAACTAAAGTCACCGATATAGCTCTTATAGTTGAAATGTCAATGGACAGGCCGCATCGCTCGTAGAACTGACAACCGATGGGGCAGAAAGGTTCTCGAGTGGCGACCACGTACTAGACGCAGTGTAGGCCGGCCCCCCACTAGGTGTACCGACATCCTGGTCAGAATCATGGGGAGCCGATGGATGCAGGAGGCAAGCAGCCGCTCAAACTGGCGCTCTATGGGGAAGGCCTATGTTCAGCAGTGGTCGTCTTCAGGCTGATGATGATGATGAAACATTTTATACTGAAGTATTTACAACAGCAAGGAGATCAACCTCGGCAACTGTTTTTTCCAGGTAGTGGAGCCAATCAATCGGTTGCTGGAGTCCGTATCATTCGACTGCGTGTTCTACTCCCTGGACTGGCATCCCCCGGATCACGTGTCGTTTATCGATAACGTTCACATGAGGGAGCTGCATCCCTCCAGTCCCGTGAGTACACCCCTACCGTACCTTTAGGATTAGGAGTTCTACCCTCAGTAAGAGACAGGACGCTGATGTGGGCTTATTGCCGGATGCTTTTCATGATGGAACCTCCACAAACGCATGCGTGCGCGTTTGGGCATACGTGGAAGTGTGCAAGATCTGGTTGCCTAGCCGGGTTGCAAAAAAAACAAAGAGATGACAACTGACTTTTTCAGGAATGGAGTGGAACTTGAAGAAGAAGAAAATGGCACCCCCGCCTTGGGTTTAGTCAACAATCCAAATTGGAAAAAATACTGTTACGTTTCTAGACCTTGAAAGCCTTTTTTATTTCCAGACCAGAAAAGCTTCCTAATCCATCATGAGGACTCAGGGACATATATTTCGTCATAGAAGAGCGCGCTATACACAAAGCACCCGTTTTTGGAAATTTTAATAAGTATCTCGGTTTCCGGAAGTATGGAATACTTCTGATTCTGATTTTATCAAATCTTTATGGATAAGTCCATAATTGTATTATTTGTCGAGATTTGGTTATTTCATCGATTAACAATCTCTATTGGATTGATGTTCCGATTCTTTACACTTTAAGCAATTTAATAACAACAATAAAGATATCGGCAATCATTCAACAAAATCGGCTCGTTATCGAATCAATTAAATCGTCATATTTGACCCGGTGTCGCTCGCAAATCGTATCGTAACCCATGTAGTATCGATAAAAATGATTTAATTTTGCTCTTGACCTCGATGGCAGCGGATGCCGAAATGAATTTATGACGCCGAACGCGCACGCTACGTTTAGTTATGCTTGGTTTACACGAGAGTAAAGCAAATTCAGAGAAATCAAGGCACTAGCTCGTCACGTCTCAGTTGTACACTTAAAAAAACACAGTCAATAAATGCCTTCACTTTATCTGTTTCCTGTGTGTCTGGCCCTCTACAGCCTTTTTTTTTTATCAAATCCCGTTGAACCAAAATTTTTATTTCGGGCATTAAAAAATATTTTATGATCTACTTCGTCATAGTTTTAGTTCCTAGCTCAGTATAATAAAATCTCCAACATTTTGCTTAAATAGTCTTTAATAGACTTAAAGACCGCTGATGATAATAAAATGATTCAACATTTTCAAGACTCCTTCTTCCGTTTTTTCTTTTTGAAGGTCTGCATTGACTCATCAATTCCTGTAAGTGTTGGGTACTCTCCATAGACATTAGAATCTTGAAATTTAAAATTTCAGATTACTTTATAGTGCAAAAAAGTAGAGAGGAAAGTCCCTGAATATCTTCAACATCTTAGAAGGAATAAACACACATATTGATATACTTAACTTTATAAAATTATGTCATTAAAAATGTCTTCCGAAATGTCTTCGTTTCCGAAATCTCTTTCAATGAGAAAAACGTAGGTACCTAAACTATGTATTTTAGGCATTTCCATTTCAGGCATGCCCGTGTTCTGCTTTTTTGTCTTGGCTACCATTGGGAACTGGTATTCATCCAGATGAACCCTGGAGTAAAATATTTACTAGGTACCTAATCTGTGCCTTTGGTATTATTATCCATGTGGTTGCACCATAATACTCGCCAAGTGGTCGCGTGGCCTAAACTCGGAGCGTACGCTCTTCAGTTATATTGCACTGTCACTGTACGTAATTGGATTGTACTTTTTGCAATAAAAAATTTAATATTTGAATCTGAGATTATCGGTTTTCATACAACCTTGATTACTTTAACATTATTGCTCTCGAGGAACAGTTGCCTATCCAATGTTTTTGTTGTTACCTTGTTAGATTATTTTTAATGTAAACGAATGACGTCACGAGCTAGTCGTACGCCTGGTGTTAAGCGTCACGGCTGTCCATAACAGTTGCAGTGTCACTCAGAAATCTAAATAATTGTGAAGTACAGTGTACTTTGCACCGCGCACCTCGCATTACATTAGTATTTACAAAAACAGGCAACCTCTGGATGGACAGTATTGGATGAAGTAGTCGGTGGTCCACAACAAATAACTAATAATCATCATCAACAGTCGGAAGACGTCCACTGCTGAACATAAGCCTCCCCCACTGAGCGCCGCTTTGAGCTGCTACTTGCCTCCTGCATCCAATGGCTCCCCGCGGCTTAGACCAGGTCTTTGGTCCACCTAGTGGGGAGCCTACGTTGTGTCATCCGGTTCATGGTCGCTATTTAAGAATCTTTCTTCCCTATCGGTTAATGTTTCTGCGTGCGATATGCCCAGTAATTAATAATCTATAAATCTATGTCTATTTGAAACTAAAATACATTATGTCTGGTCGTAGGTATCAGCGGATAAGGCGCAAGCGTACGACACAGTAGTGTTCGCTGGCCCTCCGCCTATGAAGCAACGTCTGTGGCCGCGGCACTGTGTACAAGACACGTGGGGAGCGGAACTACACTCGCAACTTAAGGTATGCACTGGTCTATGTATGAACTGTTCATGTATACCTACACATAGTAGCTCAAGGTACAGGTGGTCTGCAAGGGAAACGAAAGGTCTGCACTAGCAATGGAAGGTCTGCACTAGTAACAGAAGGTTCGTACTAACAACTGAATGTCTGCACTAGCAACGGAAGGTCTGCACTATTAACAGAAGGTTTGTACTAACAATTGAAGGTCTACACTAACAACTAAAGGTCTGCATTGTCAACGGAAGGTATGCACTAGCAATGGAAGGTCTGCACTAGTGACAGAAGGTTTGTACTAATAGTTAAAGGTTTCCGTTAGCAACAGATTTTTAGGTCAAGTCAAGTTTAACAACACAAGCCATGTCAATCCACGCTGTGCGTTCCGGTTCGCGGTCGCCACTCTAGAACCTTTCTTCCACATCGGTAGTCGGTCCAACGAGCGATGTGGCCTGTCCAATGCCATATATAAACTTGCTTGCAGAATTTATTATCGGTTAATATCCATTGCTCTCAGAATAAGCAAGTTAAAAGGCAATGGGCAGGCCACATCGCTCGTAGAACTGACAACCGATGAGGAAGAAAGGTTCTCGAGTGGCGACCACAAACCGGAAGATACAACGTATCATAGTCCCTCCATCTAAGTGGACCGACGATCTGGTGAAAACCGCGGGAAGCCGATGGATGCAGGAGGCAAGGAGCCGCTCAAAATGGCGCTCTGTGGGGGAAGCCTATGTTCAGCAGTGGACGTCTTCAGGCTGTTGAAGATGAAGACCCCTGGTAAAGTCAGCTATCCTTCCAGATAGTGGAAGGCGCGATCAAGGTGTACAAGGGCACCAACCCCGAGGTGGACTCGTACTCCGTGTTCTGGGACAACAAGAAGCTGACGGACACGTCGCTCAGCACGCAGCTGCGCATGCGCAGCGCCACCGATATATACATCTGTGGGCTCGCGTACGACGTCTGTGTAGGTCAGTTACTGTTTTCAGAAGAGCGATAAGATATAACTTTTGTTGCCATAAACGAAATGTTACAATTTGTTACATACAGTACAGATAATAAGCTAAAAAAAGGAGGCAACCTCCGAAGGAAACCTAAAAAGCTGAATTTTTGTAAGAACCTTTATTTTGTCATTCTAAATCTAAATGTTGTCTCATACGGTAACGCGTGAGCGTCCTTAGGTATTCAAATAACAGTTTTTTTATTTTTTAAATGCCTCCCTTTCTGTACCTCCAATCGATTTTGCATGAATGTAAATATTGTAGATCATAAAATTCTCTATAAGTATGTGCAATTACGTCGAACATGAAATAGAGGGCGGTGAATGCTGACTAACTGGGGATTTATTCACTATGCCACATGAGATTCCTTGCCAATAACGCGTGACGTCATAACGTGCTCTAAACATAAACGCGGGCACTTTTTTTTTTATTCTTCTATATGCCACGCTTTAGGTTGTTTGTGGCCAGTGTTTTCTATTTGTCGACGTGCGTATAACTAGCCTAGTTGCCTTTGTCAAATTTTACAACGGCATACAGAATAGCATTTTTAAACCTAAAACAATTCCACGAAGATATCGTAACGCGTGGCGTTACGTGTCTAAATGGTCATAGGGAATAAGGACCCTGACGTGGTGATTGACTTTGCTTGAGCTCTGTTCCAGTTATGAGGAGTAAAACCCAATTTTACTCAGCAGAACTGGAACATTTATAAAAAAAAATTATAGGGATGCATAAAGGGTGCCTACCAGGAAAAGATAACAATTATCAGAAAAGATATTATAGTTCTTAATTTTTTTTTAGATTTGGCAAGCGCGCCATCTCTCGTCATTAGATAGTATCGGAATTACTACTAATGAATAGATTACCTATCTTAAACAGGTTCTATAGATGTCGCCACGACTGCTTAGTCGGTGAACACATAGTCCTTAAGATTTTCGCAGCCAGCGGTCATGCGACCATGGCCTAATTGGTAGGGCGTCTAATCCGGTGCGTTAGAAGGCGCGGGTTCAAATCCCGCTGGTTGCTAATGTTTTAAGAACCTGAAGTGTGGTTTACACTTAAAAATCAATCCATGATAATTATCAGAAACTCGTTTCTAAGATAGAGCGCCCCAACGGATCTCGGAAACTGCAATTCAAACAGGGGTACTGCTTTACCTAACAATAAAGTAGACCCTGCTAGCTTATTACGTAAAGTTTGCAACAGGCGTAAATTTCGCAATCATTGCTGTCAAACGTCACTTTGGCAGAGCAGAAAGCGATCGAGCGCTAGATCACCGTCTGTCGGACAATCGATGAACTAAAAAGTGCTTTATTTTGTTTCCGTCTATTGCTGTTCTGTTGCTAGTGGCGCTCGTATCAAAGGCCAAAGTGCATTCAGCGACAGGCGAGCAACAGGCGGGCGACTGAGACCGGTTGCTAAATGTTTGCTGTCCCTTTGCTACTGCTGTTGCTTTGCTGTTTCAATTTGTACATAATACGGGTGCTCGACGTTTTTGAACGAAATTATTAAAAGTGGCCCCCATAAAAGTTTTACGTTTATAGATCGAAAACCGTAAGAGTTAGGTGGGGAGGTGTTTGACCAAATGTCATAGGGGACAATATGAGCTTTCTGATTGCGGTCACAAAAATTTGGATCGTATCAATTTTCATTTTCAAAATGGCCGCCATTGTTAATCCGCCATCTTGGATTTTTAAATGTTGTTTATTTCAGGGGCGACAATAGCAGACGCGTTAGCGATCGGATACCGCGCCATACTTATAGAAGACGCGTCTCGCGGAGTAGACCTCGCTGATATCGAGAAGACCAAGGCCACCATACTGAATAACAACGGAGTTATTGTTAATTCAGATCAGGTACGCTCAATAAACCTCATCTTTCCCAGTGGGTGGTGTAAGAGCTGGCTAAGGGAATATCCAGGGAATGGGCAGGAGCATTCTCCTCCTCCTTATCATCATCATGAACACCCTCAATACGTTCACTACTGAACATAGGCCTCTACCCAGAGCCTCACTTTGTGCGGCGGCTCCCCGCAGCCTTCACCAGGTCGTCGGTCCACCGAGTGGGGGGCTGCGTCTTCCGGTTCGTGGTCGCCACTCGAGAACCTTTCTTCCCCATCGGTTGTCAGTTCTACGAGCGATGTGGCCTGTCCATTCCATTTCAACTTGCTAATTCTAAGAGCTATATTACATTCTCCTCAGTACATTAAAATCTACTGCGATCACCAAGCCGCCTGCCAAGCGTGGTGATTATGGCAAACCCTATGATAAGCGTCCAAAGTGGCGTTTTATGAGGGAGGCCTATGTTCAGTAGTGGACGTCTTCAGGATAATGATGTGATGTGATTGAAATAAATAAATATGTGTGAACATTTCTCACACAGCGCCATCTAGCCCCAAACTAAGCATAGCTTGTACTATGGGAACCAGATAACTGATACAATACTTAGATACTTTTTGTTTGTAAATACATACATAGAATACAATATAACACCCAAACACAGAACAAACATCTATGTTCATCACACAAATGTTTGTCCTGTGTGGGAATCGAACCCAAAACCTACAGTTCAGAAGGCAGAGCTACTACCAACTGAGCTATCAGGCTAGTTATACAAAATACAATTGGAAACGTACTTATATTGTTTTATTATAATTAATAATGAAATATTTTTTTCAATCAAACAATTATTTTTTTATAATTCTAATATTTTTAATAAATTATAGGTAAGGACAGAGTACTAGTTGAGCGTGATGCTCATAAAAACAATTAAATTAATTTAAATATCGTTTGTTGTAAACTTGCTTGCCACTCGGTCACAGAGAAGAGAAAGAAGGGCGGCCAAAAACCACAGACTATAAAAATACATTCTAGACATTCACGTTTAAGTTTTTATGCAAAGAGTATATAATAATAACGCTTTATGTTGCTAACACTAGTAAAATAACATAGGTACAAAAATGGAATTAATTGATCGTTAATTTCCGTTTCCGTGATATTTCAGGTGATGTCGATGGTGGAAGGTCGCGACAGGCGACCGGAACTCGGATACAAATTAGCCATGGAGCTGAAAAACGCTATGGATGACAACTAACGAGCGAACACGGGTACTTAAACTAGTATTACATGCCTTAACACACCCGCCCGACTACTTAGTTATTAATTTTTAGCTAATGCCCGTCTGCACTAAAGTTGGACAACTAAGTTCGCGCTTATCCCTATATATCCACCGCTTTGCCAGTTATTCTGCCGCCAAGCAGTAGTGTGCAAGCACTACTGTGTTCCGGTTTGAAGGGTATTGTACTTAGTGAAATTACTGGGCAAATGAGACTTTATGATCTGATCACACAGTCTAGTAAACTTATTATTATACTGTGTGAAGTCTCAGGATGACGTGCGCAGTGCAGAGTCACGCGAAACTATATTAATTTAGAGTTCCGAGTGATACTGCAATCTGTTATGAGCAGTTGTGACGCTTAACATCAGGTGAACGACTAGCTCGTCACGTCATTCATTCTCTTAAAAAAAATATAACATACTGCAACACATTTGGGTATGTACCAAAGAGGTAAGTGGGAACTGGAGAGTTGTCAATCTTTAGTGCAGACGGACAAAGGCCCGTATTTTTTATGCTGATCTTAGTTCTGAGCGCGATCTTGAAATGACTAAAAGCCGGTTCAATAGACCATTTTTGGATAGAAACGGCACCCCTTTTTACGAGTTTATTCCAAGCATTCAAAACTCAATCAATTTATGGCAAATGCAAATAGGCTATTTTATTTTGATTTTGGACTTTTTGCACTCTATATTTAATTTCGACATTGTAATTAATCGTTTGACATTTAATTTGTGCTTAAGTTAATACATGTAGGCCTATTAATTCAAATAGAAACATTTGGTTTCATCGCATAGACTAAAAAAATTAAACTACAAAACTAAAATAAATAAAAAAAATATATAAGCGAGTGTATAGAATGTATAGAGTATAAACGAGTGAGCGATGGTGGCCGAGCGGTAGCATGTGCGCTTCGCAATCTTACGGCACCGGGTTCGATCCTCGGCCCTGCACCAATGACTTATCTAGTAAGTTATGTGCAGTTTGTGATGCCATCGCTCCGTGCCTCGGAGAGCACGTTAAGCCGTCGGGCCCGGTTGTCATAATAACATCTATGGCAATCGTTTCGGGTAGTCAGACGCCTGATAGAATCTGACACCTGATCTAACCATCCCTGTTACTGGTTCTTTATGGGTTGCGAGGTCAGATGGCAGTCGCTCGTGTAATTCTGGTAGCTCGCCGCTACAGGTTAGATTGGGAGCCGACCCCAATAACAAATGGGAAAAGGCAAAGAGGATGATGATGATATAAGGCTAATTTTAGCACTTTAACAAGTCAAAAATCAGTTAAACTAAAATATACAGAAAACTTAGTACAAAATGAAAAAAGTATATCTAGTGTAATTCCGCTGAAAATAACTACAAGATTAACTATATTAAGGAAGTTGTAAAGACAACTTAGTAGTAATATGATATTGCTCTAAGCATATTATAACGTTACAAAGTGCTTAATGTCAAATATAGCAAGCCTGTTATAAAAAATTACTTAAAAAAGAAACTATGCAAACAAGAAGACTCTGATCCGAGGCTTCGGTTATTGTTATTTCTTCATTTCATTATTTCCTTGCTATCGCAAAATATCGTAAAATATTTGTATGAAATGTTTAGTTACGTACAGTTGCCGCTAGATGGCGCTATACTGATTTCATACAATAGGTAGGATGTTTATTTTTTTTACCATCACTCATTCTCAGATAAAATAAACGTTATCTTCTCCACTAGTGCAGAAAAAAACACGACTTGAATTCTCAGATAACAGAAGTAGGAAGGTTTATGTGATTAAAGCATAACGTTTGATGAGTACAGTCTCTCGCTAGGACCGTTGTTGCCATTCGCAGGATTTACTCCTTTTGGGTAGTAATTTCATGCATTGTACGCATTATCTTTTTGGCAACGAATCCAGATATGTATTGGACCCAATTGTGTATGCATCAGCATCTGTATTTAAAATACATTCTATGTATAATAATATATGCATCGTAAAAATCACTATGATCTTCTGTGATCAACACAAAACTCTGTCAGTAAGCTCGTTTAAAAATTAAATTTAAAAAAGCTAATATTGGGTTTTCACTGGAGCAAGTCAATATATTGACTTGTTCCGATGGAGTACAATCCCCAATGCCGTTATTCCAGGGGGTCTAGCAAAGATTCCTTTCCTTTTGCGTTAACGCCAACGATAACTCAAAATCTCTCAAAATGTACCTATGGGAATGACATTCCCATACATTTTGGAGTTATCGTTTGGCGTTAACGCAAAAAAAAAGGATCTTTGCTAGATAAGATTATGAGATGCCCAAAATTGTATGGCATTAGGGTTATTGTTAAAGCCCCTCTTGCTCTCCTTCCTGGGATCCTTTCTTTGAGGCGTATAATGTTTAGTTGTTGCTTTACACATTTTCCTCTCTTGCTCTCACGGCCGTGAAAAAGAGCTCGATATGATCTTGACTGATCTTGTAAAAGATGTATTTTAACATTTTTGTATCTTCCACCAAGCTTCTGTACAGTGCCAACGCGCTTTTCATGTTGATTAACAGTCCTATGAAACCGGTTTTTCTGCGGGAATTGTTCACAAATTCACCTGAAACTAATTTTGAACTTGCGAGGTAATTAGTCGCACCTTCGTTGTTACGAAACCAATATTGGCATGATGCATCGTTTTTTTTAAGCCTGGCGGTTGGAATGGCTGTTTAACAGATCAAAGACGTCGTTCATAATATTTATTAAATGTCCAGTTGTACTAAACTAACTCCTCAAATTGTTTTATTTTTAATTCATTGCGGCAATACTCTAGCTAGGGCATCTGCTTCGAGCTACTGCATTGTGTCGCCAGTTTCACTTTCATTTTTTGTTTGTGATACAAACATGCGGTAGTTTAATTTTATTTGCCTGATGTAAGCCCTGTTTTACTTGAAGTTCCACCTATTTAAAAAAAAATACTTTTCGCCCGCTCGACTCAATTGCATTTCCAACTAATTTTGTTGCGTGGTATATATAGGTCGTGGTATCGTCTTGGTTTCTTAAAGTATTGAAGCAGGGGATCTAGCAAAGATGCCTTTCCATCAGCGTTATCGCCTCACGCTAACTCCAAAATGTATGGGAATGACATTAGCTATTTCCGCAGCTAATGTCATTCCCATACATTTGGCATCTTTGCTAGACCCCCTTGTCCATCGCATGTAATGCTAACAACTTTTACCCCCACGTCTTCACAATTTTAGCGCCGTGTTCACGATAATACCTTTTTGCTCGCCTATGAGGGAAGTTTTATTAAAAAATAACCGATATGTATTTTCCGTGTGCCGTCGATCGACGTTAACATGACTACTGGGGCTTTACTGGCTTCTTCGACACTGTCTTACGTTGTGGCCATTTACTCTACCATAATATATCTGAGCTCTTGGTTCTCAAGTCGGAGACATATAACCATTTCATCAAAATCCAAGAAGCATATCACAGGCTGTGCACTTACCTGCACTTTCACTTTTAAAGTTTCAAATGCTTCTTTCGTGAACCCTGGTTTACAATTTGCACAAAGTTCTCGTATGGGGTAAGCATGTATTGTAATGTAAGTCCTCCAGTAATTATAGGCCTTGGAGGGGAAAAAATGTAATGTCAATGCAAACTTTCTGATTTTTCCAGAGTGTTTATATGTTACAGGTAAACCTTTGGACTTATTAATTTGTCTTTTTACGAATTCTTGTGGTCCCGCCAATTTTTCTATTACATTAGCCAGTTCCGAGTGGATGCATTTTTCTTTTCGCAGGTCTTTGATAATATAGTTCAAATTGGCAATTTTTGTTTCTCCTTTGAGTCATTTCTTTGAGGCGTTTAATTTTTAGTTGTTGATTCACATATTTTTCTTAGTTTCAACAACCTGAAAAAAAATGTGTGGCTGCTTCAATCATCAAGTAATTACCTACTAATCAAAGGTATTTATTTAACCGAATTATTTAAAAATGAAACAACGAGCATGAGTGTGGCCAAGTGATATGTGGTGAAACGTGGTTTTTCGTGTTGCTTCCAAAATTCCATAGAAGCTTCTGGTATAGTTGCCACTACTTTACTTGGGCATGATTTAGATTGGACTATGACACCTGACTTGATTGGGCTATGACTACCCAAAATATGACTAAGACTTGACTTTACGTGAAATATTCTATAACACGATGAAAAATTACGATACTTGACATTGGCTAAATACACTACTAGCCAGAATATAAAAAAAACCATAATCTGTCATAAATCCAGCACAGCGCCATCTAGCGGCAACTATACGTAACCAAGGATTTCATACAAATGTTTTATTACGATACTCGTAGGGGTACTGAATCGATTCCAATAACCGTTCCGAATTTCCCGTAACAATTTTTTTTATGATAATTTAAAAAGCAAATACAAAATGAATACAAATATTGCAAATCATCTCGAGATCGCTCTCAAATGTAACATTGGTTTATAAAATACGGGCCTAACTTTGCTAGGTTTATTAGAAACTCAGAAAGATGTATCTGAACTGGCTCCCGATACGTGAGACAACTACTTTTCTGTCCCATTTGTTCTCATCGGTTTTGGTATGTCAACGAAAAAGACAGAAGACATTTTGCACATATTTTTTATGTTATTTAATTTTATAAATATAACACTGCAATCTCGCGCTATAACATTACAGTAAAGTATTTTAGCATTAAACTACACGCAGTAGAACTTAAATACCAGTTCTACGAATATTTAATTAACATAAAAACTATTTATTTATGACTTCAATGATAGATTGAAAATATAATCATCGATTGATTTGTTTGATATAAATAATTTTTTTATCGTATCTCACTTTAAGTTGTTTATCTCATATTTATTATAATGAAAGACACCCAGTGATGAATATGAATATATATTATATGCCTTAGTAAAATGTTTACTTAGAAATATTATGTATGTATCAAATAATATACCTAAATCGTAGATAGTTCATTATATTTGCCTACCAAGCTTATGTTTGATCAAATATGGTAGGGCATTTAAATTGTTGTGTTGGTACTACATTATAGTAGGTAGTTTTAAGATAGCATTGGGAAGTGGCTGCTGTTGGCCGATACCACTATTTTAATCTGTGGATAAAAAATGAGATATTGCGAGGTATCGTGTTACGTACAAAAAAAATGTGAAACGGTGCATAAATTACTGATATATTTTAAATATTATCAATTACGTTTTTTGTTAAACATTTATTTTGTAATATTGACAATTTGAAAGAATCCTCAGTGTTTTTTTTAATTCATGACATCTTTTTTAATTTTAAGTACTTAATTTATTTTTACATTTTATTTGACTGATGCCACTGAAGTCTTTTTAGGAAGTATGCAACTAAGTACTTAAATGAATATGAATGTAACTTAAAATTTCTTTTAAATAGAAATACATTAAATTATTGTGTACTTGAGTATGGCACCCGTATTGTTGCCGAATCATTAGATTATTATCAATTATCATCAATCTCATATTGTTTAATAAATGTTATAAAAATTAATCTGCTATTGATCAATGAACAGTTGATTTTCTCAAGAATGCGTACATAGAAGGGCAGTTATCTGTTATAAGGGTTGGTTTTTTGTTCCGCAGTTAAAGTTACCGATGGTTAAAAACTCTAAACAAATTCTAACCAATGGTCAAAATTTGTTAGAGGTTTTAACCATACAATTTGTCCGTTTTTAACCATTGGTTACTTTAACTACGGATCAAAAAACCAACCCTAGTCGTGAGATTTACAGTGACATGTCGAGTACGCCCATTCAACATTATAGTTAGTGCCCTACAGAGATTTGTCGCCACTTTGTGATCAAAAATGATCAGAGCATTGACAGCAATTTTAGATTAGATATTAGGCTGCCCCCACATTGGGCGGTAGCGATATCGCCGCGACATTTTACCATAGTGCGGCGTGTGTCGCCGAGATATCGCGGTATCGCGGCGATATCGCTACCGCCCAATGTCGGGGCAGCTTTCGTGGACATACCTTACCATTATGTCAACGTCCTTGTTTTAAAACAACTTCAAGAAAGAACCTGAGTTACAGACTTGCAATGCAGAGCTATTTTCATAACGTCACCATCAGCACCAAAATAGCACAAAATTTAGACATTCCTATTTTAGTTAGTAATAAATTATGAACCTAGGAGCACCTAGGCTAGGTGTTTAGGCGAGCTAAGAGTTTGATGTTTAGATATTAAGAACTATTCCCACTCCTTGAAGGATTCGTTTTATTTATTGTTATGTGTCACTGATCTCTAATATACAAGTACGCTGGATAGACGATATCGTACAAAAATTGAGAATTTCTTGTGCCGATTTGAAGCGCCACTCCGAGTGTCCTGAGAACTATAATTTGAAAATGCATCGCGTTGATTGGTTGGTTTAATTAGTTGCGAGGACGCTCACGATGTTACTCTTAGCAATTAGCGCCAAAATCAAATGCCTTCAGTCAATACTAGTCTAAGAAGTTCACTAGTATAATAGAGGTCAGTGTTGTGTGTAGTCATTTTACTATTATTGCGGTCAGTTGAATAAAATATACAAACCACTTTTTGTACAAAAAAAGCAAAGGTTTAAAGCCAGTATCAGTAAAATAAATCAATCATTAAGGCTGACCTCACATTGGGCGCTAGCGATCCTCGAGCGACTTACCGACGATAACGCCGTGTGATCGCTGGGACAACGCGGCGCGTTTTACCAGCGTGCGGCGTGTGAGGCCGCGATATTGCGCGAATCGCTACCGCCAAATGTGGGGTCAGTCTAAAAATCACAAATCAGCTGTTGCCAACTTGCCATTAAGAGGATCTGACCTAAAGCGAATAAACCATCTCATTGATATTAAACAATACAAACATACAATTCCATAAAATGACCGTTGTGGTATTGTGTAGGTATATTTTTCCAGCTGACCGACTATCTCGTGATTGTTCTGAATCGTTGCATTTTAGATGTGATAGCTTGTAATAGTTCCTTTTATTTGTGTAATAAATGCACTTTAATTTATTTCATGTCTTTTACTTCTTATTTCTTTACCTGAACGATACCGATGTGATGTGCTACTTACAGGTACCTTTCAGTTTTCCCCATTTTTTTAGAAATGAGAATGAATGACGTTCTCCTGATGTTAAGCGACACGGCCGCCCATAACAGTTGCAGTGTCACTCGGAACTTTAAAATAATAGTTTCGCGTGACACTGCACTGCGCACGTCATCAGTCACTAATAAGATCACGAGACTGTGTAACTAGATCATAGTCTCTTTTGCCCAGTAATTTCTAATGACAGTGATTCTAATTTTGTTTTAAATACTGTTGATCCTCAGCTCAGCCAACCTCGTCACCAAGTGGGAAGTACATAATAAAAAAGAAACTAGCAATTAGGTACAAGATACCTAAGTAGTTTATTTAAAACTCTCAACATTATGTCAATTTTTACATAATTAGTGGTTTCTACAAAAATATCTTAGCAATACAACTTACTATAAATGTATAAAAAAAACTATGCGCACATATCACTAAAAGTAAACCTATTCTATTAAAGTGTGCATCTACATATTGTATTATTATTTGATTCTTACAAGTTACATATTTTACATAAACAAAAATACAGAACTGAAACATTTGGTTTTCAGTATAAACGGAGCTGAGATGAATAAGAAAAATAAAATTAAAGAAAATGTGAAAAGACTTAAGTATAAATAATGTATCTACATGAGACTAGATAATATACAGAATTCCAAATACATTAATATTATGCACACGTGACATTAATTTTGAAGAATTTTTGTTTAACATTGTGTGAGGCGCTCTGTAATTCTACATGACTAACGCAGTAGAGATTGAGCACGACGCAATATTGCAAAAAATGGCGAATGTGGTGCGTCATACTGCGACTACACTTCCATGATATGCCAATAATTATGGCCATAAATCGTAGCTCCACATACATTTTGTTTAAATTAGGCCATATAATTGTTATGTTATTGGCATATCACGGTAGTGTGGCCGCAGTAATAAACCAACATTACATTAATTAAAAAAGCTATTGATTATTTTATTTAGGATCAGAGTCGGAAACCCTTCGTCGAATGTCATGAGTTTTAAAACTTAGCTCCTTCAAAGTTCAAGCACAAAAATAATGTAATTATAATTATAGTAAGCACATATTGATACATTGGCGAACGCACAAGGCACCATGGGTTGTTCCTGCCTGTCCCCACGTGAGGACAAACAGGAATAAAAACTCTTATTTGTCTGTATTTGTCCCCGAATTTTAATTTGGAGAAAAAAAAGAATAAATCTTTTCCACATGTCTAGCGCAGTTGAATGCATTTTTGTTACTCCCCAGAAGGTCAGCTCTTATAATTTAAAACGTTCAAATACATGTTTCAATGTCTACTCTAGTCTCATGAAAGTATCGCATTTGTTTATTCTGTTAAATAGACATTTAAGTAAAGATGTAGGACATGAGATAGTAATTATGCTATTACATTTTTTTTTATCAACAATAGGCCAACATTTGACCACCGTCTCACCTGATGGTAAGTGACGACGCGGTCGACGATGGAGCATGCTTGCCTAGAAGGTACCGGTTCACTCTAGCCTTAAAAACTCCCAGATTATATTTGTCAGGAAACAATGACGCTGGTACGCTGGTAAGGTGTTCCATTCCATTCCGAATTATTAACACGGAATAATATCCAGACAAAACAAGACGAAATTTATAATTACCAGAACTGACCTATCATGGTGGTGCCTAGCTTTGTCGTTATCATAAAGTCAATGCGCCGGGTATTCCCCGTGTCTTGTACTGACATAATAAAATACAATGTCGTGGTCTTAGGGAAATACCCGACTACAGTGCAACTAGAATACAATGCAAGAACCTCTACTGTGATATAAGGTGGGGAAACCCCTGAATTATAAAATTCACTGATAATTAAATTTTATAATTTATTTATAGACACATTTGTGTGATAAAAGAGTTAATAATTTTTTCATCAATTTTCAACTGATTAATTATACACGAATTATATTCTAAGGACGGATTTATCACACTTTTGATAAGATATTAGTTTTTTGAACCTTTCATATCAATATTGCATACTTTTAATGTAATCAATGATTTTCCTAACCTACCCTTTTTCCATCGTTGTGGCGAGTGGCGAGTCTCCACACAATAATGATATTCAATAATTATTAAATCGTTATAAATAAAACGTCACGTCGTTGCGCCAACAGTAAGCCTCATAGTGTTGGCAATTAAAACAACTTTTAAAATACCCACAAATAATGATAACCAAACCCCAGATACCAGGTAGATAGGTAAGAGTATAATACATGGCAGTCTATGCTGCAGTGATACTAGAAAGCACCTGTCTTCCCAATTTCTCCGCAATAAAGTCTATGATAGTGAAGACCAGCTCTCTCCGACTCGCAGAGCAAGCCATAAGGATGTCCACTGCACGGATGTAGTCGGTCGAGTCCAGCCGTCGCAGGAAGTTGAAGGTGATGTACAGGAGCTCTTTTAGTTTATCTTTGATTGAATCCCAGACCTCTCGGAGGGACACAATGGCTGGAAAGTTAGAAAAGGTACAAAAATTGAGTACATAATGTATAATTCGATTCTCGGGTCTAGCCCGGACATTTGGGATGCATTGGTGGGGCCGAAGCTAACACCAAGAGGCGCTGTTGAATGCAAAACTAATTGCAACTGACAAGGCATGTATTTATAAACTATTTTGCATATATACGGGTTAAAAATAAATCAGGGCTATTTATTGTGTTGAAGTTTTTATGGAACATGACGTTGGTTTATGGAATGAGATAACTATAATAATGTATAATTATTATTATATTTATTATGCATATAATGAATAATTATAGCTAACAGAGATATTATTAAATCAAGCATACCTGTTATTAAATTGAATTAAACCCATGCCTTTATTTTAATAAACTTTTATTTTACCTTTTTTATTTTGTGGCTAGCTGACCCGTTACATCCTATCCTTGTTCATGGGTAAGTAAGGGGGAAGCGAAAGGGAAAAAGATAAGGGAAAAGCTTCAATTGTATCCCTGATCGAAGGGGAAAAGGATGAATGGATGGGACGGCAATAGAACAAAATAAAATTCCTTCACCCACCCATCCATTCCCTTCTCATTTCCCTTCAACAGGATGAGTATAAACAAAAAATCCTTGAATAAGAATCATATACTTATTAGAAAACAAAGTATCCTAGATGTTATTCTGAAACTTTTTCTATAACCATACCAAAGCGGCATTCAGCATTTCAGCGGAATCCGTTCAGTAGTTTCAGCATGAAGCATGTTCAAAGGGAACAACAGACAGCCAAAAAAATGGAAAAAAGAATGTTACCACTTCTACGCATGTACATATAGAAGTATAAGGCAATGCAAATTTTCAAAAGATATTTAATGTACAGATAGCCCAGTTACAGTTTTATTATAGTATACATAGATAGATGTGAACTTTATTATACAGCCTTCAAATAAAATAAAATAGGTATTTTAATGAAAGATAGATAAACAAGACTGAATTATGATAGCCTACAATAATTTGCAGCATTTCTTAACATGGCACATAAATAAATACATGTAAATAGCTTTTGCTTATATTAGTACTTACTAGAGACTCCCAACCCCGTAGCTCCCCCGATGCCTGCTCCAATAGCTGCCCCCATTCTACCTCCTGCATATCCTCCCAGAAAGCCACCAGCTACTGCCATTACACCAGTCAGAAGTGCCGTGTCACGGTCCCATACTATTTCTATTCTAAACTGGTCCGCTGGAAAGAATGATACAGATCTTAATATAGCTTTGGAAATTGCCAACCATTTTTAGTAATGTTAACTCCAGTTTCAGTCGACTTCCATATACTGGAACATACGCGCATCAGGATGATACATTCATGATCAGTTTATATTGTTTTTATACAGGATAGCCAACCAATAAAACTTCTGCAATAGAATATCGTATCAAAAACTACTTTCTCAAATCTTGCCTACTGTAGTAATGAAACCTTAGTGTGACGGCTTAATTATTTAAAATTATTGTATTTATTATTGCAAAATAAACTTACCAATTTTCAGTAGTATTTGCTCTATCCAAATTGGGTCAAATCTTACTTCGTTCGAATATGCCTGGAGTTGAGACATTTTGATCGCGTAAATACAGATTCTTATTTCTTTCAATAATCAGAACCTAGAACTACTTGGTCTACTCTGTCCCTAGAACTATGCCGCCGCGCCGCGATCTCGCCGATACAACAACACACACAACACACAACAATAGTGCGTACTTAGCTACTTGCTCTTGAATTTAATAAAAATAAATGTGTAAAAATAAAATACTTGGCAATGTATGTTTGAAAAAAGTCTGTCGGTGTCAAACTTAGGGATGTTCCGATACTAGTAAATACGAGTAAGTACTCGATACTTTTCTTTCGATACCAAGTACTTTTTGGTATCGCATCATTCTTTCGATACCTACTTGGTATCGGAAAGAAAGTACTAGCATCGAATCGAATCAATGCTGCTAAGTCAAAACAGGATAGAATCGCCAGAAATTCAATGCCAAGCAGCTTTATTTCACCATTATATATTTTTTCTTTAAATAAGCATAATATGGCCTGACTTTAAGTCAAGTAGCCTATAAAGGTGATTTTTTAATGTATAGTTAGGACTAAAACAACCCTATTTTTAATTTCAGCAAGATTATCAAAATGAACAGTTTCAGAACACGTTATTGGCATCAATACCAGTAAACAGTTTTGTATTGCAATATGGCGTACCAACCGACCCACCTCTATAAGTGGTGCAGTTTTGCCGCTGGGTACATTGGGCTGGGGGTTACCGTACACAAGTGGAAAAATTACCGTATTTGCCAAAACAAAGACTGTACGTACTCTGTATAACTTTCGTTTATAAAATTGTAAAAGTATAAAGAAGACAGATGTTCATCATCACAGCACCTTCATTCGCTTCGTCCGGCTTACAGACGGGTTTTTAATTGTCGTGATTATTTCGGGTATTGGTTCGAAAAGACGTTCCATAATGAACCACATTTATGTACGATAGAAAAATACCTAGGTAGTTAAATTTACCTTTAACGTTTAACTTTATCTACTGCTAATCCAGATTTGTTATAATATAGCAGCTAAGAAAGAAAGTTTGTATGAGCTTGACTTGGCTGTTTGTCAATTTGATTTATATATTAGCCTAGATGTGTAAGTAGGTAGGTAGTTATTTAATCAGAAAATAATAGTGTTTAAATAAGTAGGTGACGTTTAATAAGCCTTTATTGTTCAGTTATCACTGTTAAATATATCAATACAATAATTAAGAATTACAGTTTTATAATAAATCACGCCAATCCTTCACATTGTCAGAGTTTCATTAAATATTGTAGACAGTACATAGAAGAGTTACAAAATCTTGAGACACAATAATATCAGTCATTTAATACATTTATTCAAATATAAATAACCTGCCAGCAGATTCCCGTCAATGTTTTATTTTAATTAACTTTCCTACCTACATAATGATCAATAGGTAGGTACTAGACGTATGTAAATAGGGAGAAGCAAAATATTTTTAAAATTCAATTGCTGTAAAATAGTTTACCTGGATTTACATAGCATCGAACGAAAAAGCATCATTATGCATTATAAGTAGGTACTTACTTTTCATAAAGTTATAAAGATAGTTAAATAAGTACTTCATTCAAAAAAGTTAAATATCAAACGAATGGAACGAAAGTATAAGTACCTACCTACATAATTTTGACACATTCGTTAAAAGCATTAAATAATTTAGTAATACACAACTTTATTGCAATCTTTTATCAATATCACTGAACACAAATCTCAAATCAATAATTTCTTAACAATTTTACTGTCATTTTCTTTCATGCTTCATGTCACGTAAAATTAAGTAACTAATTTAGGTCACAATAAATACTTTATAATTCACAGTTAGTAAGTTATACATAATTAAATTTAAAATTAGTTTATTGGTCTCATATACATCATCATTATTATTATATTTACGTGAACTGGGTAGGTATACATAGTAACTTCATGCAGAAAGACTGGACACAATCTTCTTCCCAAGTATACCAGAAGCAGTCTCCAGAACGAGCATGGCGAGCTGGGTACTGTGGCTGCTGTTGCTTGTGAGGAACATGGCTGCTGCCTTATAGTCTTCCATCCCCATGCCAGCCAGGTAGTCGTAGACTATCTCGAACAGTTCATCCAGCTTGGCTCTGACATCTTTCCAGATGTCTCTCATGGATATAGCTGGATGAGAAATAATGAATTTAGTGTAAACAGAGCTTTTGAGTAGGGTATACTTAACGAGAAGATTAAATATGAAAAGATATCTGGCTTTATCTACTTAATAATAAAATTATTATATGTATGTAAAAGTGACATGATGTCTGTTTATAATTCATAATAATTGATGCACCTATTCTGCGTTAATGTATTATAGTTAACTAGCTGCGCCCCGCGGTTTCACTCACGGATAAAAAGTAGCCTATGTGTTAATCCAGTATATAAGCTATCTATATTTATAATTTCATCCAAATCCATCCAGCCCTTTGAGCGTAAAGAAGTAACAAAAATACACACATACAAACGCCTTTATAATAATTATTAGCATGATTTAAGTGGCGTGTATATGTGTGGCTTTCCCGCTCAAACCGTTGATCCGATTAGGATGATAATTCGCATAGAAAATGTAAAAAAATAATCAATCGCATTTTACAACTTTACACCTTTGTAAAACCGGATATTATATTTTGTCTTTTTTTTCTGCAGTCAAAGTAAGATTAGGCTCATTGACAATATTTTCATTGTGTAAGCTAATATGTAAAAATAAAAGAATGATGTGTGGGTAGGTACTTGGATCGTGATGATTAAGATTAAAACCTAGCAAAGATATGACAATCTTTGCTTTTTACGGCTTATTTCGATTAAAATTTAGTGATACTGTATTATAATTACGTAGAGATTATCATTATTAAGAGTTTTTAATTTTTTTTACACTACAGTCTACCCTCCATCTTATAATGTTATGCAAAAAACATGACTCATCCCCATGACGGAAACATCTTTTTACATAAGTAAATTAAACTATATTAGCTCGCAAATATAACAGATTTTGACTTACCAACGATTCCAAGTCCACAAACACCACCAACGGCTCCTCCAACCGCTGCACCGATTTTCCCGCCATAATGTCTTCCGATAAGCCCCCCGGCCAACGACATGCCAGTAGTAATCATGATGGCACCCTTCGTACGTTCGTCGCTCAAGATTACTCGGAAATCAAATTTGTCACTGATAGTAAGAATTATATTTTCAATAGAAGTTGGGTCGAATGCCAATGCGCAGGAGTTTGTCTGGGCTATGCATACCTCGTATTCGCTACCTGACCCTGAGTCTGAGTCTGAGGAGTCGGAGTCGGAGTCAGAGTAATCCATGGCGATTTGTTAAAATTTAATTTTCAATACCCGGACACGACTTGGTTTCAATTTACTACTGACAATCTGACACAAAAATAAAATAATTTAATTCCAGATTCACTATCAGCAGACTTCTGACAACACGGGAAACCCCCAACGAACCACTACTACCTCGTCTGTGCAACGAACCAACGAAAATCGAATGAAACGAACTTATCCACTTACGCGCATACGGTACTGATTTTCCTACACATTCCAGCCAATCAAGCATTGGATACTTCGTGATTGGTTAATACGAGCCAATCACATTCTTCTGCTCCATAACCACAGATAGACTAAAAACGAACGACTAGAAACCATAGATTAGAGAAAAAAACATAGAAACAGAAACATTAATTTCGTTCCGATGCAGTCCTTGTCAGCTTGTCAGCCTGTCACTGTCACGCAGTGATTATGTACTTAACATAGAGAAAAATAATATATATGAAAGAAAGAAAGAAAAAAGTATTTATTTGCAACAGACACAAATAATAATATAAAATTACAGTAGACAGACGATTATGGTTGATAACTAGTAGACGGACAGGTTCAAATTATGCTAAGTATCAACCCAACATTCAAATTAAACCGTGGTTCTTTAAATTTAAATACAATAGAAGAGTATGTTCCACAATATCTAGGTTAAGATTTGGCCATTGCTGTTCTGGCGTACATTTAAAAAAACTGCGAATAAGAGACTCATCCATCTGCGAATGTGGTATGGACGAAGCTGACTTAAACCACATTTTCTTCGCTTGCCCTAAATTTGACCATAATTCATTATTCAACTCATTAATCCATTATAAATTTCCATTCCCAGTTCACATAGATAATATTTTGTGTAAAATAGACCCTACTTCAATAGATATATTATCATCTTTCATTACTGAAAATAATATTAAATTGTAATCAATATATCTTATAATGTAATTATATTCAATGCTCCTATGTAAATCCTGTTGTATCCCATTATTGTAAATAAATAAACATATTCTTCATATTGTCATTATGTAGCGTAGTTTGTAGTTATAGGATATTTTTTTCTTTTGTTTCAGGTACCCGAAGTTCAAAATTTCGTTTTTATTTATCATTTCTCTTTTGACATGACGCTGGCAAAAATGTGAAAAACAACTGCCATTAAAAAAAAAAAAAAAAAAAAAAAAAAAAGACAGACGATTTATACTGTTACAAATCGGATATATATCTATCGGTCTGTTATACAGTGGTGGAGAGCTAGTTAAACCGTTGGCAACACTGTATATAGTTTCCGTTTATAAAAAGGTACTCTGTGGTATATAGGTACTTAACTTATGTACGGCAAACGCTCATTATTTTTAGATTTGTAAAATAATAAATAAATTAAAATTACTTAATAATTTTAGTTTAGCCGTTTCATTTTGTGTTCTCCAAACATTATTAGGATAATAGTGGAGTGTTCTGTGATTTATTTCATCAATTATTTTAGCCACAAGCCAAACAAGATACCGAAGTTATCACAGATTTTCATTCTAGAGACTAGAGTACATTATTAGATAAACCAATTTAAGCAATGGAATACGGCTCTGGAGTTGGAATCGCGCAGCGGCTTGCTTTTGAAAAGCAGCTTCTCGAGGAAGAGAAGTATCTCGTGGAAACTCTAAAGGCTGTTAAAATGGAAATCCACGCTCTCCAGGTTAATCGTATTTTACTTTTATGCTGTAGTGCTTTATTGATTTCAGAGCCCCAAAACGGGTCTGTGATGAAATACATAATAGGTTCCTCTGTGTGGATTTTAGAGGATAAAAACATCTAAAAAAACGAATGCACAAACTCTTCGTTACTTATCTTAGATTTGCTGATGATATAGCCATAACGGCGGAGTCGCTCGAGGACCTTAGTACCATGCTCAACAACCTCAGTAGAGTCTCCCAATAGTTTGGTCCTAAGATGGACAAGACGAAAATCATGTTTAATGCCCATGTTCCACCTATACCGGTAATTGTTGGGAATGATACTCTCAAAGCTGTTGACAAATAGGACAGATTGTCCAGTTAGGTAGGCCCAGTTTGAGAAAGAGGTTGCATGAAGAATCAAACTCTGTTCAGCATCATTTCAACCTTCAACCTATATTTTCATCCAAAATACTACAGTGGTTTTTAACCAGTGTGTGTTGCTAGTGATGACTTATGGAACTGTGACATGATCTCTTACTGTTGGCCTTATTAGTAAGCTCAGTCGCCTAGCAAGCTATAGAGAGAGCTTTGCTCGGTGTTTCTCTGCAAGATAAGATCTGAAATGAGAAAATCTGCAGGAGAAAGTGATTGATATAGCTTGTAGTCCCCACTATGTAGACTACTGATCTGGTTAAAACTGCTGGGAGCTGATAGATGCAGGAGGCAAGCAGCTGCTCAAAGTGGCACCCTATGTTCAGCAGTAGATGTCTTCAGGCTGTTGATCATGATGATGATGAGATGTGGCACCCAATAAATTTTACAATAGATTAACAGACAGTGTGAAACAACTTTATTTATCTCGTAAACATGGCTAGATAAAGACTGATATAAAATCAATAAAATTGTGAATTTTACAGATAGAAAGAATGAACATCATCAGTATGAGAGAAAATGTTATTAAAATGGGTATGTAAATATTTGTTGAGCATATTAAGGAAACATTCTACATTTTCAATTTCATAAATCAGTCCATAGATTTTTATTTTAGTTTGAACAAGCTGTATGTATTCAGTATAATTTCTAAGCACTTTGATTAATGCCCTTTGTGTGAAGGTCGGACTGCAACAGCTCCTGTCTCATCTAAGGATCAGGTAGTGATAGCACAGCCAGTACAGTCAGCACCATCATCTCTTGCTGATGAGTTTGATATACCAAACTTTGATAATGTGAACAGCAACAATGTAGAATTAGATCTGACTGTCCCTACACATCAATTCTATGGTGAGTTTAACCTTGCATACCTTTTACATTTTCCTAATAACAAAAATAATTATATTATGTCAATTATATTATCGCCAATACGCAATAGCTGTCACTTGCTAATCTCGTGTTATGCAGAAATAAAATAATTCGTAAAATAACCAGTTATTCCTTTCTATGAGATGAGGTATCAGTATAAGTATATTATATAATCTATGATTATACTAAGTGATTTTTTTTTATCCACAGAACCCCAAAAAGAGAATTTTGAGGAAATCGATGAGATGGACCATGCGGATGACTATGAAATTGAAATGAGCATGCTAATGAATGAGATGGTAGAATCGTGAGATACCAATACATAGCCGTTAGTATCCTGCTTCACTCAAATATTTTTTTACTGGCCTGATAGCTCAGTTGGTAGTAGCTCTGCCTTCTGAACTGTATGTTGTGAGTTTGATTCCTACTCAGGACAAACATTTGTGTGATGGAGCATAGGTGTTTGTTCTGTATCTGGGTGTGTTATATTGTATTCTATGTATGTATTTACAAACAGAAAAGGTATCTAAGTATTGTATCAGTTATCTGGTTCCCATAGTACAAGCTATGCTTAGTTTGGGGCTAGATGGCGCTGTGTAAAATATCCACACATATTTATTTATGTTCATTAACCTTCTAGACAATTTAAATATCAATAAGTTTTAATTGTGGTACTCTGGGAGGCCTATGTTCTGCAGTGGATGTCTTTGGGCTGTTGATGATGATGATTAAGTTTTTGGTTTATTATAAGAAAATAAAAGATAACTTTAGTTCTTAGATTTTTTACATCAAGTACTTGCAGTTTATTTTTCTGCTCATAAGTCATTAAAAATAATACACAAATAATGCATTATTAACAAAGAATTTAATAAAGTTCATCTTACGTTTAGATTTACATCAAACATACATGTATGTTATTATGTTATGTACACATTTGCATACAACAACAGACAATGAAAATCCTAACTGTTTTCAACCTTTGCATCTTCACAGAAATATGTAATATGTAACATTATAAAGACCCCTAAGACTCATTGGGAAAAACATATGCACATCATGCTTTGAAATCCACAAAATGTCCTAAAAAAATTGTACAAAACCTCTAAGGGTTGGGTTTAACAACTGTGGTGCTATTTGTTAGGAAAATACAAAACGTAGCAATTTGTTTACAGAGGAGCACGAAACAAGTCACTTTTTTGAAGCTGATCACATCTCCAGTGTACTTGTAACCACAACCAATGCAACTTGGTCAAAATGACCAAGATGTGATGATGTGTGTGTGTGTGTGTGTGATGATGATGTGTGATTATGAAATAAAAATGTTTTAACGTGATCAAGTCCTGTGTATACAAATAACCGTGTTCAAATCGCGACAGTTTAAGAAATACAAAACATTAGGCGCTGCAACTCATCATTAAGTTATACCTGATATACCAATACCAATGAGCGTTCAGTATTTTTAAGTTGGCATGAGTTTAACTTTAACAAATGCACGAGAAACCGGGGGTGAGGGTCACGTCGTGCTACAAGACGGCCCTAAGACTTGAGAGCTACACCAGAGACTTTACCTAAGAAATCCAAAATTTGAGGTCACTTACCAACTTGCAAGGTCATTTTCTGAGAGCTCTGATTAATTGATTACCAACGTTGAACAGAGGTCAACTAATATGACATAAGATTCTACTAAGCACTGTATATCATTACGTTTAATCCATTCCATTAATTATTAATCCTACTAATCATGAAACTAGTGTGATTATAGTTATAATTGTATACTAATCATTATATCATATCCATAATATTGGGCATTACTATCAACTCAAATCAACGGTTGCAAATATTCAGTCTTTCATTCGATTAGGGGTGTTGTGTGAATGATTGGTTTACATGTCAAAGTGGCCAAATGGTTACTCTAAGGGTGGGCTTTTGATTCATAGTTTAGGCCAATAACTAACGAATTTTGACCAATGTTTAACTATTGGTTATCTTAACTAGGGTTCAAAAAACCCACGCTTGCATGGATGTTCTAACGGTTTTGTACATTAACGCATGATTAAAGCATACAATTTTTGATCATGGTATGCATTTGGAGTGGATATTTTGACATGTGGGCCATGCATTCCCCTAGTCTTTCATTCAATACAATAATTTCGTAGAACATTCTTTCAAACGTGAGCAATGGGTCAGCAATAGAATAAATAAGAAGTTAAACACAAAAACCTATTTTGTACTACATTTTTCGATATATCTAAGTATAAGTAGTTTCTAGTTACCGAGGCATTCAGCTACTCCAACATGGTACATATATTTTTAAGCTTTATTTTTACCAAGTTGCTAGCTTTTGGAAATATTACATGCTGTAGCAATCGAGAATCGCAATGTTTTTGCGTCAATGGCCATCCAAGATGACGAGTTTAGAGATATGTTACATTTATTATTCGAGCCACGAACCGGAAGACGCAGCGTAGGCCGGCCTCCACTCGGTAGACCGACGACCTGGTGAAATTCGCGGGGAGCCGATGGATGCAGGAGGTAAGCAGCCGCTCAAAGTGGCGCTCTCTGAGGGAGGCCTATGTTCAGCAGTGAACGTCTTCAGGCTGTTGATGATGATGATGATGATTATGATTATTTCGAAGCTGAATTGAAATAATTTTGACGTAACGTCCAAGGATAATTGCGAGATCTTTCTACCTTGGAAAGCAATGATTTAATAAAACTCGGCGCGCGAATTTTGTCAAGAACAAATCGTGTTTCAAGATGTATAAAAATATGATAATTTGATAATGTTGCTTTGTACGATTGCATCTTAGATAATCTATATAGCTGATGGGTACGCTCGACAAAAAACCGCGTTTTCTCAAACACTCGGCATTTGTTTAAAATTACAAGCTATGAATAATATTATGTGATAATAAGTTACATTTTATATTTATTTAGTAACACGTTTTGTGTCTTTGTCTCCCAAAACTACGGGTTCAGACTCTAAAAAATCTAACTAAATCTAATTTGACAGCCTAAAAATGCTGTTGTCCTTTTCATATTTAGCATAATGTAATTTTTTGAATAAATATTATTTATTTTTATTTATTTATTTATATAGGTTGGAATGATAAGGACTACAATAATTTTAGAAGACGAATTAAATTTTGGATTTTGTACAAGATCGACACTAATATCAATCTTATCTTGGTTTGCCGACGCCATGGGCCCTAAAACGAGTTCATTCGAAACATTAGGTACTGTATCGAGTATCGTAAAATATTTGTATGAAATTCTTAGTTACGTATATTTACCGCTATAGGGCGCGGTGCTGGATTTCATACAAACACACCAAATACTGTACGCTCATTGGTTGAAGCCAGCCGATGATCAATAAGGCTATGGTCTCCTAAAAACGCCGTCGACCGCGTACACGCCGCGTCACGATGCTACTGTAGAAATGTACTGTTGTGGTCTCTTTCACACGCTGACGTTGGCGTGTGGACGCCGTAGGTAGCATGCAAACGCTTTGCGCCGCGTCTCTAGTTATTTCGAAGCATTGCAACGTGAATGTCGTATTTGGCGTCAGTACAAAATGTCGAGAAAAAGATGAGTTATTGATTGAATCAGTCAAATGTTATAGTGCATTATACAAAGTAACACAAGCGCCGCCAAGTGTGAAATTTATATCCATTTTATATCACACGACTACACGCGAGCACTGTTTGTCGACTACTTTTGTGAACGAGACGCCATCGTTCGCTATGAGATGTATTGACCGCTGACGCTGTGCCTGGCGTTCAGACGTCGGTCGGAACGAAAACTCTGAAGTCGGACGTCGCATATAGCATTTAATAGGAGACCGAGGCCTAACCAATGTTCACTATTGGGTAGTACCATGTTGACATGAATTTAACCAACATACGAGAGCCTGGCGGTAAGTGATATGACTTGTGCAGATGGGCATTATTGTTTCATATCATGATAAGATCCCTATTTCATATTTATGTTTAGAATAATAAAACAGTAAATCCGAATTTGAACAATTTAATGTGCCTTTTGTGACATAAATAAAACATTCTGCAATGTAAAATTCTAATCTTAAGACACTATGCCCAATTCCAGATTATAATAGTAACCTAGGACCTAAACTGTGTTTATCAATATATATAATATAAAACCCCTTACTAATAAACACTGCATAGCACTAGCTACTCGGTGTTTTCTCTTGCTTTATCATTACCTATTTCAAACTCAACAGAAAGAAACAAAAAACACTAGACAATGTTTATTAGTAAGAGCAAAAATGTCTACCAGGCATGTACAATTACATTTTTACAGATCTGTATACATGTAATGTCTTTTATCTAGGATTATTTTACGAACTACATACATACATGGTTATGTTGTTAAACAATACGTTCATCACTGAATATTAAAATTTCTCTACAATACATTGAATAAGTTTAATATAATAATAATCACAACAGATATTAAGTTAGCTCGCTGTGTCCAACGTCTCAATATGCACTAAAAGTCATGCACACTAAAGCATTACTGTGTCCACTTCTGAAACTGCTAGCACGAGACATTCACTTCACGATTTCCCACTTATGATTGTCAGGCACACTCTTGAAATCAAATAATGCAATAAGTTTTAAATTTGCAATCCATTTCCCAAACCTGCAGTAATGGCTGCTTAAAATTGTCCTAAAATCATCCATTGTTTTGAATTTTCCAGATACATCATCTTTGAGATGGCAGCCAATGCAATCGAATTCATATTTGAAGATATATACAAGCATTTTCAGTCAAACCAGTTGATTTTTTCTGAAATCTCACCGCAGCCCTGGTTCATATAACAACCCACAACCTAAACTTCACCGGTTATTGTGAATGGTACTCGATTAAACATCTCAAGTGAAGATCCTGTTGGACCAATAAACCAGTCAGCTTGCAAATCCAGCAGATTCAATCGGCATGAGTTATAGCATCATACATGAAGGCTTCCCTCCCTTGTCGGAAGGGGCAGTGGGGGTAAGATCACGCGAGACGCGGAGCGGCGCAGGATGTGTAGAACAGAATGTATGCGGCGCTTGACTTCACCTCGCTTGGTGATATCTCCGATACCACGTGGTCATCGTATTTGTACCATCTGAAAGTACGGTTTAAGTTTTGGTGAATAAATAATAACGCTCAACGATCACAGACGTAGATCCTGGACCCTAACTAGGGTTCATTGTATCTAAGGACCCAGGAACTACGTGCCCAGAGCACCCAGACTCGGAGGCTGTTTAATTTGACATGGAAAGTTGATTGGACATGGAAAAGGGATTCTGGCGCAATCTGCAGGATCTTGATTTCTTGTGTGTAGTGTAGTGTGAGTGAGACAGTGACAGCTTTACATCAATAGCGTGTATTTCAAGTTATAAATGAAACATTACAGATGTTGTAATAATTGATATTGACTATGTCAATTCTTAATAGCACTAAGTAAAGCTAAACGAAAAATATATATTGTTGTAGCACCAGCTAATATTTCTTGCTTACATCGAATGAAACTAGATGGCGTGATACGACCTTAAAACACGCAAGCGTTTCATGCAGTGAACTCGATATACATATTTTGTGAAATTGCATTTGTGATTCGGTTAGGCGTTAGGTTTCTTGAGCAGACGGACTTCCAGCACTCTTGAAAACTATTTTCGTTGCTCTAATCTCCTACTAGGCGCTGTGGACGGTTTTCTGGCCCTCGCTTACAGGATCGTTCGCAATAATTGTATAAACACGTAATAAACGTCATCTTGCCAACTCCCGTCGTATTACTCTGCGCCCCGTCCGTCACACCCCCGTTACATTGTCGTTTTTTAATAATTCACCTCTATCATAATAGAATAGACAGACTCGATGGCTCTTTATGTCTGAGAAATTCTGCGTCTAAAAACTAGATTACCTTCTGTAACGCAGATTTTGAATTACTAAACCAAAAATGTAAAGAGAACTTTTTAGGTGTTTTTTTATTTTTTATTTTATTGAATGACGTGACGAGCAAGTCGTTCACCTGATGTTAAGTGACACGGCCGCCCATAACAGTTGCAGTATCACCCGGAACTTTAAAACAATAAAGTTTCGCGTGACACTGCACTGCGCACGTCATCCTACAAACCGGAACACAGTAGTGCTTGCACACTACTGCTTGGCGACAGAATAACTGGCAATGCGGTGGTACCTACCTAGACGAACTTTGCAGAAAAGTCCTACCACCTAGTTAAGTAAGTCACGGAAGATAAGGTTGGGTGTTTGATAGCTAAATACTGCCAGAGAGAAGCCAGCCGTATATACTCACTTGCCATACATGCTACTCTTGCAGTAAGCCGTGTAGTGTCCGCCCTCCATGGTGCCGTAATGGTTGGAGACGGCGTACAGTTTGTACAGAGGTCCAGTGTTGCAGTGTAACGCGAACTGCCGCATGTCCAGCTCTTCCAGTGGGAAGTCTATGTATGTCTGTTTCTTTCTATGGAGAGAGGAAATACTATTTTAAATAATATTGAATTTCGCGCTTCAAAGTGTACCATCCATGGTCATATCAAGTTTTGTAGGTAGCTCATTGAGAGGCTATGCCTATGCATGTTGAAATTGAGTTGTAAAAAGGATTACACTTACTACTTACTTACTTAATTACTTTTGTCGCACATTAGTATCAAATAATGATATGATTAGAATAAAATTAAAAATTACATTGCAGAATACAATGAAGGTTATTTGATTTCCTGCTATTACAACGACAATTAAAAAAGTTATGATGATTAAAATGTGAAATTTCGTTTAATTTATGAAAAACACCAGGATCCAGAGAATGAGCAGCAGCATTCTCCTCGGTACATTAAAATCTTCTGCGATCACCAAGCCGTCTGCCAAGCGTGGTGTATAAGCGTCCAAAGTGGCGTTTTATGGGGGAGGCCTGTGTTCAGCAGTGAATGTCTTCCGGCTGATGATGCGACGAAAACATAAAATATGTCTATTACCGTGGTACTTAGGACAAACAATCTAGGGGGAAAAGAGCAAAACGAATCAATCCCACAAAAAACTGTCGGTCCATGCGTTTCAATACGCAGTTTACGCGTACAATTATTTTGAATTGAAGATAACAGGTTTTCTGGCAGCCAAATTAAAAAAAATAGTTCTTAAAAATCTGTTAGATGGCGTTGACGAGACATGGCATGAATAATTATCACTACCATGTGTGGTTCTGAAGATTTATGCCACAGATTAGGGGAAAAAACAATACTGTGATTTATGCATAGACCATGTGAAAGTGGCACTGCGCTATGAAAGAGGGCAGCCACCTAATGAAAAAAAATTTGCCATGTACGCCATGTCTCGTCAGCGCCATCTATGTTTGGCTGTAGAACTACGTTCCGTCCAGCTGTCAGAAAATCCCGTATTTTACCTGCTGCATTGCAATCAAATATACCTGCATAATAAAACCACCCCCTGGTGGATCAGTTACCTGTAAGCATTGCAGACGTAGTCCTTGGGGTCGAGGTAAAACCGCTTGAAGTGCACCACCAGCACGGGAGGCAGGCGCGAGATGTCCAGCTTCTTGAGGGCGTCCCTCGGGGCCCGACAGGACGGGCAGTTCCACCCGCCTATCGTCTCCCCGTTCAGGTACAGCTTCAAGCAGTCCTGCACATCACATTACATATTTTTTTTATGTAAACCAATGACGTGTTAAGCTAATCTTTCGCCTGGTGTTAAGCGTCACAGCCGCCCATAACAGATGCAGTGTCACTCGGAATTCTTAAAGCTTTGCGTGACACTGCATTGCGCACGTCATCCTGAGACATCATACAGTCTAGTAATAAGATTTCTAGACTGCGAGTTAAGAGTAAGATATCTGAGATAGTAGACTGTGTGATCAGATCATAAAGTCTCATTTGCCCAGTAATTTCGCTAGCTACAGTGCCCTTCAAACTGGAATAGTATAGTGTTTGCACACTACTGCTTGGCGACAGAATAACTGGCAACCGGTGACATTGTAATCTGTAATGGGCGGCCGTGACGCATAAAATAAGGCGAACGACTATTTTAGCACTTTTACAAGTCAAAAAAAGTCAGTTAAGCTTAAAATATACAGAAAACTTAGCATAAATATGATATTCATCATCATCATCATCAACAATAGCACTAAACGTAATTTGAATCAAACATAAACATAATTTGAATTTGAATAGCCTGAAGACGTACACTGCCACTTTGAGCGGCTTCTCGCCTCCTGCATCCATCGACATCGAATTATAATATTGTTCTAACAAGAAAAGATGTAAGTGTAACATAAACTCACACTAAGGCTGCACCTGGCAGCGTTGGCGGGCAGCTCCAGCGACAGGTTGGAGAAGGACTCGTAGGTGACGCTCTGCTTGCCGCACACGGTGCAGCGCACGGTGGAGCGGATCTGGCCGTAGAACAGCCGCAGGATGAGGCTCTCCTTGGACTTGGTGTACTCCGCCCACGCCTTCTCGGGCGGCGCCAGGCTCTCCTGCGGAGGTACGCGGTTACACGCGGCCGGACCCTCGGGTCTAACTCCAAGGATCTCATTGCTAATTACACCCTTTTAGGGGCGGAATTAAAAAAAAAACACTTAGTGGATCCCTGCTGACATCAGGATGGTGAGTCCTGCAGGAGGTATGATGGTGCCCCCCCCGTACCTTGGTTGCGGGCTGAGGCGCATGGAACTGCAGGTCCAGGTGCAGCCAGTCCATCAGGATGGTGAGGAACTCGTGCGAGTCCTGCTGCTCGCAGCCTCGGAACGCGCGCTGGTGCTTGCCCACCTCGTTCTGAAAATATTGAGATGCTCATTCATTCACTGACTCAATCGAGCCTAAAATGTCGTTTCGCTTGCTCTGTTCTATGCGTTTCCCTGATATTTTATGCATCTACCTAAGCTAGCTTCTTCTAGATAGCTGGCAGAGCTGTTCCAATGCCAAAGTCGTTGAGCTTGGCGAGTCATAGTCCATTTTGTTATTTTAGGTCAGGACGAGGGGGTCTTATTATTTTAGGTCATTGAATGTGTTGTCGAAAGTGCCGCAGCCTTGATATTGCTATATGGAACTGGGTTTCAGAACTATCAGAACGCACTAAAGTAAGTGTACGGACACAGATTCCTAAATTGAGGGTGGTAGTATGCTATTAGATATCACATTACATCTCTAATCATTTCCATCCATTACATTAGGCGTATTCCAGAAAACGCATTTAAATTCAAATATAATGTTTTGTTCAATCTCGGAGTGGTACGTAGCTACCTCCTATGTAGCTAGAGAACATACAGACCCTGAGGTCTCGTGCGGCGATAAACCGGTACTGTCCAGACCACAGCGCTCGCACTACCGCAGCCACTTCCTCCGCCACGCAGCCACGAGTGCTCGCCGACCTGGAACCATCAGGGACACATTAACACCACTTCTCGTCGGGAGATTTGAAGGTGTCAGCACTAATTCTTATCAAAGATTGGGGACTCGGTATCTAGTATTCGATAGCCTGGTCAAAACCGCGGGGAGCCGTTGGATATAGGAGGCAAGCAGCCACTCAAAGTGGTACTCTATGTGGGAAGTCTGTGTTCAGCAGTGGACGTCTTCAAGCTGATGACGATGATCTAGAATCTAATTCAGTGAACACCGGCTCTTGGAAAAATGAGTGAGTTAACTTCCAAAAGGGATTGAGGACTTTTGAGTGTCAGCAGGTTTGGACTGGATTGGGTTGAATTCGTAAAGCCACTACCACATTTAATTGAACACTGACTGACTTCAGAATTTATCAGAGATGTCGACCGAATCGATCCGGTTCTTTATCGAAAATTCCTGAATCGGCTTGCTGGTTGACATTTGGTATATCTGGAAAACTGAGTTACTTGTAGACCTCTCCAAGTTACTCAGTTTTCCAGATATTATCATTAGCGTCACCAGCTTCAATCATTGGCCTACACAAGAAGATATGATCGAGAGCCGATCAGCTTAATAGGAAAATAATAAACAAAAGGAAATTTATTTCATGAAGTTCCTAGCTTCTCACCTGTTAACGTGTTCCAAGTACTGTCCGTGGCAGAAGTAGTTGACCAATATAGCGGTGTTGTTGAGGCACTGGATGATGGAGTTCATATAGCATGTGTTGCCGAGGTTCTTTAGACCGGTGAGACCACGACCCTGTGCCACAAACTTGGTTTATGAAAGGTTCCTTAACTCAGGAAGTTACCGGTTCCTGGAAATATGTAGAATTCTAAGAATTAGATGTGTTATAGGCCGATATCAGCAGCTCGCTGCTTAACCTGAAATATTTGAGTCTGAGTTCTAAAATCGGCATCACAGAAGTCGGAGGTTCAAAAAAAGTTTCCCATATTTTCCCGTCTAAAGTAGTCGTATCGTCAGCCCATGATATACTTGATAGTATACTGTAAATTATCCTAGACCATGAATCTCATATGTGTGTTTAGTCAAAGGTACATAAATAATGGTCCCAACCATTCTAAAAACTTAAAAATGTTGAATAAAATAATATCATAAATGCTGCATGCTTATATCGCATTTTTAGAGTAGACGCGATGCTAGGTGGTGTGGACCTAAAACTTGCAAGACACATTTTCAGAAAACTATGGAAGAAGCTGTTGTATTTTATAAAAATCACATTTTCCATGAAAACATCTGTGTCTTTTTACAAATATATGATTTCTATTCTAACCTATACAGAACCTAGACTGAATGCTGCGGAGTAGAGGTCACTTACTTAACGTTTTATTTTATTCTTTGTTTTGTGAACAATGTGAATGTAGAAGGCTTAGGGTTTTTGATGTGATCATCAACACTTGAGGATTCAGTGTCTAATTTTACTGTCTTCGTCTAGATAATTTTATTATGACTATGCTGAAACGTTAAATACTCGGTGACCTTTTTGCATTTGACCGTGGCCTCCTCCACATGCCGTATGCTTGACCTATAACATAATTATAACGCATGCACCCTATTGATCGTTAGCTATTTTAAAATCTCCACCCCTTACAGTGAACTACTCGTATGGAACAGAATTGGAAACTCGAGTATCTAGAAGAAACGTTTTTTATTGATGCAAGTTGACGTTGAAATTGAGTGGTCGTGGTTAGTGCAACTTGATATTTGATTGGAGTCCTTGATTGCCGATTCAAGTCTCGTGATGATTTTAATTTTTCTTTTCGTGCAATTAAGTTGCAGTTTCACAACATTAATTGTAAAGCCGGTATTCTAGAATGTTGGTTGAGGCCCGAACTGTCTCTAGGTTCTCCCAGAGAAGGTAGGTACATAATTATACCCAAGCTAATTGGTGCACAATGTTGTGGCAGGGAATGGATTTGAACCGATGACTAATAAACCACACAGCGCCGCGGCATATTACCTACGCGGCCGGCAGCTGAACAGCTGCATACCTACTGAATCGCAACTAGGGTGCACGCCACGTTTTTAAACAGCTATCAGCTAGGACAAAGAATGCCACGCGGAGACTAATAGTTTATTCCTTGAATAGTGATCGACCAGAGGTTATGGTTGAGAAGTTTTGGGGGAAAATAAAAAACTAACGCTACAACCCGGCTTACCAGCTTTTGATATACTCACCCGTCGGAAGAGCCAAACAATGTGGTTTTGTGAGTATTTGAGCCTGACTTTGACCTTAAGCACCATGTTAGCAGCGTCCAAAGGTATGCATCGCCGCTCGTAGCTGAGTATCTTGACCAGGGATCTGCCCAAAGGGTCAGTTGTATACTTGCTGCTTGGTTTCAGGTGGAAGAGAATTTTATTTGGTTTGTGAGCTGCTAAGTCAGGTTTACAAGGTAAATTGAAGTAGCTTCTTTGTGTTTGTGACGATGTTCTTGCACTTTATTATCTTTACAGATCTTTATCTTAGTTTTTAGTGTACTTTGCAAATATTTAATACACTTTATATTTATATTACTTTCCTTTTAACAATTTCAATTTGACCCTGTATTCTCTAAATAAATTATGCAGCACTATTATCGACATTCACTTCTTGAAATTTTCTGAAATCTCTTTCCGTTCTTTCAGTTCACTCTTGCAAATTAAAATTACTATATTTCCCTCTTTCTGCCCATTATTGTCTTGTATTTTCACTTTAAATGCTCCACAAAATTGATCACTTTCTAGTAAGTTACAGTACACTTTCTATTTACACTCAAAAGTCAAGTAGAACCTCCATCAGTCAAATGATCCAACTGCAGCTACACATCCAATCTCCTTGGCTTAGTATACTTAGACAGCGGGAAGACCAGAACAATCAGCACTATTAAATACAGCATGAATACGGTCGCTAACACCCTGGCAAACATTTAGTATTTTGTTTACAAACACTATGGGGCACCGTCCGAGTTTGTATGCGAATTTGAACTTTGTTATTTCTGCGTGGTTTCAGTCGACGTGGCCGAAGGTGAGTTTAGAGGACGTGTCGCGAGTACAGTTGTGGCTAGACTGCTTCACGTGTACTTCGGGTGGTAGGTGACCGATGAGGGCGGTTTAGGGGTGGGTGAAAGTAGGGTGACAATTTATTTTTATTCACTATTATACCCCAACACCATTATACTTTAAAAAAAATTGTAATGTAATCCCATTAGATCTCAAAAAGAAAGAGTTGGTTTGATAACATGCATAAATAGTAGGTACATACAATACAGCAGCAATTTACGATCCCGTGTTTCCCACCACGGACCTTTTTTCAGATGAAGCCAGTGGGCAACCACCTCCCTACACATCCCTTAAACCCCTGAAATTACCAATCTGCTTGCATAATTTTTATTCGGTATGGAAAGCTTTCTATTTGAACCACTAAAAATAAAATTAACTAATGAAGCCTAGTAATTGTTAGTATCTAAATTCCATTTTTAGGCTTTATGTTAAATTGTTTTTTTAATAAGTATAATTATTAGATAGTCTTGCGTTTTGGTAAAATAATTCCAACGATACACGTAGTCATGGTCACTGTACAGGGTCAGGACGCAGGAGTCAGGGTGCGCGTCACGTCACTCGCCCCTCGTGACACGAACTAAAATACTGCAGTACATGAGCTTCAAATAAACGGTACTTCGGCAGGTTGGGTGTGCACTTAGATTAGCGTACTCTAGGTGATTCTAGAAGACCAAATGTGGCTTAGCGGTGACCCGTACGACTTCCAAACCGACGCACCAGGTTCGAATCCCGCTCGGCCCTGCACCAATGACTTTTCAATAAATTATCAGCGGAATTCACACTCGCTCTAATGAAAACTTTATCGGTAAAGGAAAAACATCGCGAAGAAACCTGCATGTAAATGATGTAAAGAACATGTGTCATCTACCGACCAGCACTTGGCCAGCGTGGTAGGTTATGGCCTACACATTCTCTACGTGAGAGAACGCTCGTGTCCCAGCAGCGGGAACATATTGGGTTGATGATTAATTTGTTAATACGGCTAAATCAAATCATTACTTACACGAGAAGTGACAAGTGGCAGCTCGTTACATTGGACCGAGTAGCTATTAAAAGTTCTAGTATTGAACTGTTTCTTATTTTTCCGGTTGGTTTGATTGTAAGTACTCGGTTCAAGAGGTTTTCAGTCTCATCAAATTAGTCTATAGCTTAGGTACTGAGCAAATAAATGTACTGTCCATTGGCAAGTCCACCGAGTTTCAAAATTATTTTAAATACAAAGTATAGGTGTAAACGATAAAAAGGAACCAAAGTAACAAATATTTGTCACTAGCTGACCCGACATAATATCCCATTAAAAATTTCCATAGAAAAAGGACTTTCAGTTTTTCCCTAATTTAATAAATTTTCGAGAAACGTTTCCAATATCTCCTTTAACAAAGGTGCAGTCTTTTACGGTGTAGTGCTTTGGTTTGCTTACCAACGAACAGCATTTCATTTTGATTTACTACAAGTTATTTTATTCAATACTTCACTATAGATCAGATAACTCCGTAAACCGTAAGTATGGCTTTGTGTACATTCTAGAGTAATGTACTGTTCGTACTAAGGGTAGAGGGTGCAGGTAGTGCAGAATGATAAATGAGTCGGCATCGTGTTTCATATATCGAACGTATATCCATATAAAGACAGCTATCTAATTAGTGTGGCAAAGATTGGTTTTGCGATTCCAATTTATCATTCCTTTTGAATTTACTATTTGGAGCGCGCCGTCTATATTGTTTCTGTAGTCTGTGAGTAGGTTTTAACAGAGTGCTCTGCCGAATACGGGTGCGCGAATAGCCAATGTAGGGTGAACGGCCAGACAGACAATCAATTCTATATAGTGTCATATAGAGTAGGAGACTAGGAGTGTTGCCAATGTTTGCCGAATTCAGGAAGTTGTAAGAGCGAGCTTCGTGAATTACGGTCTCCCTTTCTCTTTGAGAGAAGGCATGACTGCCAGGAATGGGCTCGCAACAGATAAATTTTGATAATACAAGTTGTAGTACATAAATGAACGGAAATTATAAAGGTAACGCATATGGAAACCAAGTCTCTAAAAATGTCGGCCTAGATCGTCACACTGCATTAAAATTTGTCACTACATATTGTTTCGAACTCAACTTTTAGGGTGCTCATCATTGTCACCCGGAAGACGTCCCCTGCTGAAGCACAGGCCTCCCATAAAATGCCACTTTGGATGCTTCAATAGGAGGGTTTACCATATCTACCAGAAAAAGAGAAGTCCGAAAGATACAGAAAGAAATGAAAGAAGCATAAGTACAACTTTTTTCAAATTTCAGTATTAGATACGAAAAAGCGATAGTAAATGAGCGAGGCAGGCATGAGGAAAAGAGACAAACAATCAATTAGCGAATTTAGTGATGCCAAAGCAGCACAGTTCGTTTTGTCCATTTTTGCTGGCAATCCTGTGTGGCGACGATATATTATCCTTTTAACGACGTTTGCAGTAAGTACACAGTCACAGTAATAGCTGGAAACTGAGAGCTTTACACCAGACAATGGCGATTGCTATTGTGTCTGGTCTGGCACATAATTATTACATGCATTTTTTAATATTATAGTTTGAATTTGTATTATATTATGGAAATATTTTTATTTTTGGAGTGGGATTGTGTTGTTGATGGAGTTTTACTTGATTATAACTTTTATTTAATATTTTTGTACACGTTAGCATTTTATAGACTTTAACACATACCCAAAGGTACTGGTTTGGATACCATTTTGTTAAACTCCAAAAAAATGCAAAAATCTTTGTGTTTCAAATTATTTATAAGTTCAAGTCTAACTATTTATATCACACCTTATTCAATCGCATAGGACACCTTCAAGTTCAGGATTCCATGACTAACCAGTCTAGAAGCCCCGTATTGTGTGTCTGAAAATGGCTAACCCTAACCACCTCTTAGATAGGGGCAACTTCAGTATATCATAACAAAGTTTGTCCGATGGATTTAATAAACTCAAAACCTACTTTCTTTTTTAAATTTGTATAGAGCGTTTTGAAAAGGTTTGCTTAAAAACTTTTTTGTTCAGTGTGCCACCCCACTCGTGATTTCAAATAGTTGACCGCCAAACTTGAAGACGGCCACTCCGCCGACCCTTGGCACTTGGCCTTGACATTTACACGTGGCCACCTCACAATATACTTAGTTGACAGTACCGAGGTTCTGGGTACTCACCGTTTGAATAAAAAAAAATAAAAGCAAACCAGCAAAATAAATGAACACCATACAAAAAAAGTTATACAACTCGTGTGATTTTAAAAAAAAAACAGATTAACATGGGCGTTTTTTGAATTCGCTATACAAAATAATGGGCTAGTTCAATGCTAATAAATCACTAATTTCTTCCAAGCATCAGGAGCTTCCGGAGCTTGGTGTCAACGTAATTATTAGGCAATTAATATTGTCATTCTTTTTAACTCGTTTGTAATTGGGACACAGGCGTAAATTGCGCGATGATTGCTGTCATACATCATTAGTGGTGTCGAGCATGTATGCTTCGCTACTGCTGTTGCTTTGCTACTGCTGTTGCAAATTTTACGTAATTACCTCGCGGATATCGATCAAGTTCATAACGAGAGACCTATGTCCAGCAGTGGACTACTACAGGTAATTATTATAAACACCAGTTCGGTGATCAGGAAACTTTGGTTGCAATGTAACAGGAAAAATTTCATTCCTTATTTGAAAATTTCCATAGTAACTATGCACAAAAACTACGTATTGCAACTATCAAATCCATTCAAAATTGTGTTTCTATCGCATGCAAGTCCCATGATCGCCTAGCAGAGCTTCAATACTGTATCGTTAGTACATTATCCGCATGTCTAGGCCAAGGAAACGCCAAATTACACCCTTCCCGGCGCTACGGGTGGGAGAAGGGGGTGAAAAACTATTATTATTTTAATAGCAGACGTGTTGCGGCGTTTTATTGCACAGTTGATTAATGGTAGGACTTGGCTTGTTTTATTTTTGGCACGGGTTATGGAAATTGCGGATTGGCATTCGTAAAGGGGAGTCAGTTAATGTTTTTTTAGCCATGTTCTACTTCATGTTGTACCATACGAATCATTGATTTATTGTTGTTGTCGTAGGACAACAGTCGTTTAGCCATGACGGAAAACTTTTCAGCTAGTCCTCCGTCTATTAGTTTGTTTGTTTGAAATGGTTTCGAGAAGTGACCGTCGAATTTAGATAAGTTAACCATAAAGACAATGTGTTGTGTGGTTTTTACGCGTCATTTAAATGACCCTTAATAATATTTATTATTCATCATCATCATCAACAGCCTGAAGACGACCACTGCTCAACATAGGCCTCCCCCCCAGAGAGCCAATTTGAGCAGCTGCTCACCTCCTACATCTATAGGCTCCCCACGGTTTTCAACAGATCGTCGGTCCACTCCATCTAGTGAGGGACCAGCCTACGCTGCGACTTCCAGTTCGTTACGTTTATTATTAATTAGATATATTTTATTTCTGCATATTGTATATTTCATTGGTGAGACAATAAAGAGTTATCTATCATCTATTTCTATTCTAGTGCAATCGAAAATGTTCTATCCAGCATCTGTTCTGAATAGGTATGGTTTTAAAAGAAGTGTGAACAGGTTTCTTATAGACGAGTGACTTACATACTTCGTCGACCACCTTGTCACTAACATCGGGAGAAATGTGGTCTAACGCAAGCCTAAAATATGTACATCGTGAGTGAATTTCCAGAATGTTTTAGATCCAGAATCGCGTCCAGGGGGTCTAGCAAAGATGCCTTTCCACTACCGTTAACGCCTCACGCTATCTCCAAAATGTATGGGAATGACATTAGCTGCGGGAAAGTTTAGCATCTTTGCTAGACCCCCTGAATCCTATTCTCTATCCCTGAAACGTTACCTGCGCTAGCTACAAAAGAAAAAAGCTGTCAATCTTTAGAACTTCCCGGTTCAGAGTGGACCAACAGCATGTCGAGTGTACAACGATTGCGTATGATATGATGACGCGTGCAGTCAAGGCGGTGAATCCCACCGCGTGCACTAATCCACCGCGCACCCTCCCGCCCCCTGGCGGCAATCAACAAACGTGCCCGTAAGATTACAATGTTAATAATTTGTTTATTAACATGCGAGACTCTACCTTTGTTGGGTTTTTAAATTTACTCACTTTTATGGTTTTACGATTCGGAGGTTTAGGCGCATAACGTAATGCAAGACATGCAAAACGATAGATTCTCAAAAAGAAAAACCACAAAGAAGAATACGCAAAATGATAGATTTTTAGTTTTGGTGCCGTAAACGGCCAGCTAAGGGAATATTCAGGGAATGAGCAGCAGCATTCTCCTCGGTACATTAAAATCTTCTGCGATCACCAAACCGCCTGCCAAGCGTGGTGATTATGGCAACTCATATGATAAGCATCCAAAGTGGCATTTTATGGGGGAGGCCTATGTTCAGCAGTGGACATCTTTCAGCTGTCGATGTGTGATATTATACCTCCAGCGTGATACAGATATTTAGTCCACGAGCCTACAAATAAAACGTGCGCTCGACAAAGGTGCGTCTAATCCGCTGTAATCCGCACTAATCGCCGAAAGCACGCGCCGGCGTTCCGGCGCGTGCTTGCGAGCGTGAGCGGACGTAAGTCGCGATTGGTCAGTAAGTCTGAATAGTATGATGAAATAATAAAATATATATACTGGGTGGCGCAAAAGTAAAGACCCTATTTGGTTCAGCTATAACATTTTTTCTAAATTAGAAAACTAGATTTAGGTTTTTTTAAATGTATATTTGTGCCATTAAATTTCGTACCATTAGGATTTAAAGATGATGTCTTTTAAATGGTGACCTCCAGAGTTGATACACATTTGAGCCCTATTTATGACATTTTGCATAACTTGCCGTAACACTTCCTGCGATATGTTCGTTATTTCTTGACGAATGTTTTCTTTTAGAGCTGCGAGAGTCTGTGGCTTGTTCACATACACCCGAGATTTCAAAAAACCCCAAAGAAAGAAGTCTGGACTGGTCAGATCGGGTGATCTTGCAGGCCAAGGCAAATCGCCAAAACGAGAGATAACTCGGCTTGGAAAAGCGTCCCTCACTAAGTCCATAGTGTCGCGCGCTGTGTGTGCCGTAGCGCCGTCTTGTTGAAACCAGATGTGCTCCAGCCCCAATTCGTCCAAACTGGGTATCAAAAACTCACGTAACATGGTTCTGTAGCGTTCTCCAGTGACAGTTATCGCATTGCCTCCAGCGTCTTCGAAAAAATAGGGTCCGATCACTCTGTCAACACAGATGCCACACCATACAGTAACTTTTAGTGGGTGTAGAGGTGTTTCTTGAATAATGCGCGGATTATCAGTGCCCCAGAACCGAGTATTCTGCTTATTGACATGCCCTGAGAGATGGAAATGCGCTTCGTCACTCATAACCAATTTTGAAGGAAAATCATCCTCTTCAAGGTTGAGGTTTATGACGCGCTGGCAGTAATCTAGACGAGCTCGGTGGTCAGCAGGCAGCAGTTGATGAGTCATTTGAGTTTTATACGGGAACATCTTTAAGTCTTTCACCAAAATACGCTGCAGGGTCCGTCTGGAAATGCCCAATTGCGTGGCACGTCGCCTCGTTGATGTTTCTGGACACTCTTCCACATCTTCGCGCACAGCATCGATATTTTCAGCTGAACGGCCTGTTCTTGGTCTCCCAGACTTAGGTCTATCCAATGTTGAGCCAGTTGCTTCAAGGCGTGTGGCAAAGCGTCGAATTGTGCGACCAATCGGTGCCGGACGGTGGGGAAATCGTCGACGAAATTCACGTTGTGTTCTTATCACTGATGAATTATTCCGTAAGAACATTGACACAATTATTCCACGTTCTTGGGGAGTAAAACGGTCCATGTTTATTTTCAGTGTATTTTACATTTGTTCACTACACAATTTTCAACAACAGAATGACAGAAAATGTCATATAAAAAAAATAAAAGTATTTTCTTTAGTGCCAGTACTTTTGCGCCACCCAGTATAATAATGGTATATGAAATATGCTTGTTACGTGTCCTTTACATCCATGTATTTTTGGGGTTCTATACTTCTAATCAAAAATAAAAGAAGTGTTCTAGTGTATAGTGAAAAAGAAGCTGCGCTGGCGCAGGAAATACACCCCATGCGGGACGTCAGTGCAGGCCTTACCGCCCACAAATAGAAAAAGAATGTGCTATATAGTGGTATGGAACTGCTATGAAATGTCTTACTCAAAAATAGTCACTTGATTAAACTAAATAATTGTGTTGCCAACGTAATTTTTTCTCCTTAATTACGCAAATTAATCAGAATGCCTGTAGGAATCAGTATATTTATATTTTAAAAACAAGTTGAATAGGCCTTTTTAATGTCGATGTCGGTTACCACATATCTATTATGTAACCCTTTGAAGTACAAAAAGGATAATAGCGATACAAAAGTAATACATTTTAAGTTTTTGACTGTCTGTTTCCCCTCTCACTTCTCTCTTCCTTTCGGAAGAGTAAAACTAAAGGATAAAGGCAATTTGCCCGTTAAAATGGCATACGGCACGTCAACACAATAGAGGTCGCGTGTGGACACGTGACACACGCGTGACTGGATGTAAGGCTTCGGTGAACGATTCAGGTTGGGGACTTAGCGATTGTAGGCTTATGATGATGCTTATTGGATACGTTTCCGCTTTATAAACCTAAGTATGTTGATAAATAGTTTTACTTGTTGAAGTTTAAATTTGAATTCTAATGCCCTGTAACTCTGCCGTTGATACATTTTACCCTGGAAATTGAGGGGTTGTTTCAATGCCCTGTAACTCTGCAGTGATGCATCATTTTGAAAACTTGCTTACGGTTGAGTTGTTGAAAATATAATTTTGGAAAGCCTATGACAGTGATATAATAAAATTATAATATATCTTTAGGCTGACGATCGAAACTTTATAATGCTGTAACTGCAATATGTTTCATTAACTGAAAGATCTACTATTATCATGAAATGGATTTTAAAATGTAAACCACATTTACGGTATATCTACAAAGATATCATAGATGTCGCCACGGCGTAGTCGCTACGAAAACATAGTCCTAAAGACTTTCGCACTCATATCTATAGCTCATTTGGCAGAGCATCTAATCCGGTGACTTGAAAAGCGCGGGTCAAATCCCGCTGGTCGCTAAAATTTGTAGGAACAATATCTTTGTAGATCTAATTATTAATCTGAAATATCAAAGTTTTTGCTGTCTGCGCTATACCGGCGCGCTGTGATGGCCTGGACCTGCGCTCTCAGCCATAATCATTACAGCCAGCAACACAGTCATTACAGATGACCACACTAATGTACTGTTGATAGTAATAGTACGGTTATCATAGCAGGGCAGGCCACATCGCTCGTAGAACTGACAACCGATGGGGAAGAAAGGTTCTCGAGTGGCGACCACGAACCGAAACTGAGACTACTAGATGGAGCGACGATCTGGTCAAAACCGCGGAGCGCTGAGAGAAGCAAGATGCAAGCCGCCGCTCAAAGTGGCGCTCTATGGGGGAAGCCTATGTTCAGCCGTGGACATCTTCAGGCTGTTGATGATGATGGTAATAAAGTGTAACATACCACATCCCCCCAGACGGGCTGGAAGTCCCGACGGTGCAGGTCGGTGGGAGGCACGGCGTGCGGCTTGGTGTTGCGGTCGAACGTCGGCGTCACATCCTCCTCGTCTGATGACGGCTGCGGTCGGGGAGAAACCATACATGTGAGAGAGAATGTGTATTCCCAGTTTCGTAAAAGCATACAAAGGCTAGTGCTTTATTTTGCATCTTTTATTTATATAGATGGTGGTAAGGCAAGTTGATTCAATTGGAAATAAGAACCAATATGTAATGAAAAAGTCGGCTCGAAGGACCAAAATACAGTGAATGAGATTAGGCTCGAAGGACCATAATAATTACACTAAACTGATACAGTGAAGAACCTGATTCAAAGGAAAAATATAAACATTATTTAAGAATTCGATTACATTAAGGACTTGGGCAGTCAATCAGCCCAAAATATTTATTATATTTATCATCTTAAAACACTGCATTAGTGTACCTTGGCAATATTGGGCGATGAGTGCGAGCGAGACAGCGAAGCGGCTCCCGGACTGTCTCCCGGGGATACCATGTACGTGTCTCCACTGTCCTCCTCCTGCAGAAAATGTATTTTTAAATGAAAGATGGTATTATTATTACTACTACTTGTACGATATTTTCTGCTGCTATCACCAAGCCGCCTGCCAAGCGTGGTGATTATGGCAAATCCATCCATATGATAAACGTCCAAAGTGGCGGTTTATGGAGGAAGCCTGTGTTCAGCAGTGGACGTCTTCCAGCTGTTGATGTGAACTTTTACTTCACACTCGATAGTGGTGGCTGCAGTCCAGATTTACATGTAAAGTGCCTATACACGAAACAAAACACTAAATTCGTGATTTGACACTTATAATAAATATCAAAACCCTTGACAAGTTATAAGACGATATTATAATTTGTCAAATCGTGAATCGAATTGGAAGGCCTAGTTTTAGGTCCCGAATCAGTCTGTAATGAAGAACTTAAAATAATTACATTTAAATAACGTTTTCATGTAAAACCAATCTTAGTGTAGGCCCCATTTATTCATTTTTTAGGGTTCCGTACTCAAAGGGTATAACAGACCCTATTACTAAGGCTCCTCTGTCTGTCTGTCCGTTTGTCACCAGGCTGTATCTCATGAACCATGATTGTTAGACAGTTGAAATGCTCACAGATGATGTATCTCTGTTGCCGCTATAACAACAAATACTAAGAAACACAATAAAATCAATATTTAAGGTAGCTCCCATACAACAAACATGATTTTTTGTGCTCGTTTTTATAGATAATGGTACGGAACCCATCGTGCGCGAGTCCGACTCGATCTTAGCTGGTTATTTCAAACTTCATTACTAACTTTCTTTCTGGTCTTTGCTTTTTGAGACCCGTACATCACTCATTCGTAATTAAATTAAAATTTGGTTTTAAACAATGTTTATACATTATTTATCTTTGTATTCATATCGTAATTACGCTGCATCATGCTGGTGTTCAATAAATAAATAAACATCTAATGCTTTTTTGTTTTTACGTTGAATAGAAAAGGCACATAATAATTATAAATGAGAAAAATAATGTAATTAATTGCCCGTACCTTGTCCAACGTAGGTTTCCGTTTCCCTCGCGCTTCATGTAGCTTCCTTTTGCGTTCCGTTTCAAGTGCTTCTCGAGTCCTGCGCAGGAGATGATGGAGAGTTATTTCTTGTTTTGAATTTGACCGTTGTTTTTTACCCTTAAATAATTGTGCGTTTAAACGGTAGCCTAGCTGTCTTGACTGTTAAATCAACGCACCCTGGTTCGAACCTCGCTACATTAATGACCTTTCAAGTTATGCGTGGTAGGGTAACATAGGGAAATAGAATGTTTAAGAATCATAAAAATCGACATGTATCATACAGCCCGCACTTGTCCCAAAGTGGGTATAGACAGACCTAGTTCACTCTGCACTTTAGATATAAAGCTGAAAAATGTAGTGTTGTTGGTTCACTCCACGGGTTAATCTGAATAATATAGTGTTGTTGATGGTTCACTCAATAAGTGAACCACGGGTAAATCTAATAAATGTAGTGTTGTTGGTTCACTCAATAAGTGAGCCACAGGTAACTCTGAAAAATGTAGTTTTGATGGTTCACCCAATAAGTGAACCACAGGTAAAAGATTTTGCTTCTTATGCGTAAAGTCGAGTCTCCCAACTGTCTCAATTGTGGAGTCCCAGAGGACTTGTACCACATCCTTATGGAGTGCAGTCGGAACGAAGCTTTTCAAAGTGTTTTTGACAGACAACAGAATGTAGGTGAATACAACAGTATTCTAGCCTGCCCACTATCAAAAGAAGCTAAGTTAGTATATAAGTTGTACAAAATGGGCATGAGCCCAACGTCATAGTCGTAAGCTAAGGTTGATAGATGTTAAGAGATTGAATATTGTGTACCTATTTAAGTTTTTGTGATGCTGGCTACTGAGCGACATAATCGCATGTGTGATTAAGCTCATTAAATAAAGAATAAAAAAAAAAAAAAAAAGATTTTGCAGAGTGAATCTTCTGTACGTAGTACTATCATGTATTCTGTGTTACAGCTTCCACTCACCACGTGAGAGAAGGCCGTGTCCCAGCTGTGGGAACGTGTGGGGCTGGTGGCGCTACATTTCCAATAGACCCAAGTGTCGAGTTTGTCCCGCTACCTTATTGCCTACTGGTAACAGAGCCGTGTGTTCGAGTCGCGTAATGTAGGAGCTGCAGCCGGGCCGGCACTCACCTGTCGAGCTGGTCCCGCTGCGCGCGCACGGCGGCGATGCGCAGCGCGCGCGCGGCCAGCTCGGGCGCGCCCGGCGCCGCCGCCAGCCGCGCCTGCTCCGCTACACAACCCGGCTCATACATGTGCGGGCACTACACGCAGCGCACTCTACCCACAAACTTAGCATAGCTTGTACTATGGCAACCTGCCGTAACCGTATTACCTAACTCGCAACAGGTTTGCAACAGGCGTAAATTGCGCGATGATTGCTGTCGTACATCATTGGTGGTGTCGAGCATGCATGCTTCGCTACTGCTGTTGCTTTGCTACTGCTATTGCATTGCTGTTGCAAGTTTTACGTAATTACCCCGCGGATAACTGATACAATACTTAGATACATTTTGTTTGTAAATAAATACATAGAATACAATATAACACCCAGACACGGAACAAACACGTTCATCACACAAATGTTTGTCCCGGGTAGGAATCGAACCCACAACCTACGATTCAGAAGGCAGAGCTACTACCAACTGAGCTATCAGGCCAGTAATATTACATTAATCGACTAATGCCAGTCTGTACTTCAGTTTCACAGCTCCTCAGTCCGCACGTCTCTCTAGGGCGTACCCAAATGCGTTGCTGTAGGTCTGTCATAGAGAGATAAACGCGAACTTAGGGAGCTGTAAAACGTAAATGCAGACAGGCGTCACAGGTTTTACAGGTGCGACGCTCAGTGTACAGGGCGGACCAAACCAACACCCTTGAAGGGAAACTATCAAGCTAAAAAAAGCACGCAACTTAACGCAAAGAAAAATTTCATACTATACACGTATCCACTATTTACTCTGTGATCTTGTATTCAAATTTGTAGTGTATTCTTGCAAATAAACAAATGATTTGATTTGATTTATAAATTTTACTGTATGTCGCTATTGTAATGTAATGTTATGTGATATCCTGAATAAATGTCTTTTCATTGTATATATTTTTCATTTTCTTAAAAATACGATAAACGTCATTCCGTAACATCATTATTTATTTAATAAACAGCCCGTTGCACAAAACTCTTCATTATCACTTCATTAGCTAATGTCGGCATTAGTGCTAATAAAGTCCTTAAACTAATGATGTTGCACAAAGGTTTTGTGACCAACATTAGGCTTTCTTAAAGCTCCATTAGACAATGACGACATTAAATAATGATCGAATGAATTGAGTGAGTTTTTTGTGTTTTGGTATTGCGCTTTTACCAGTTTACCATTGATTTTGCATATAAACATAACGCACATTATGCCATTATCGTCATTCCCAGTGTCATATTTCATATTCATATTCATTTATTCTGTTTCCACATGTGCATATTGATCTTACATTAGAAATAAGTCCTAATTATATTATAAGGTAACAACATGGACCCTGCTGGGCACTACAGATTGTATTGTGAGGGTAGGATTACTAAAATTAAGTATAGCTTAAGATTTAGATACATACCTAATAATTTTACAATTCAGCTGATCGAAAGGTTTACGTTTTATTCTTGTCGTCAAAAAATTCTTGCAAAGAATAGTAGCATTTCTTAACGAGATATAACTTCAATTGGCCAAAAAAGGCACATTCGCTTTGTATTTCTTTTAGACGTAGGGGAATATGATTATAAATTTTAATGCACATAACATGAGTACTCGTACTGTGCATTTTTAGTTTTGAGTTAGGAAGGGCTAACCTGTCTTTATATCTAAGATTAAACACACCTGAATAGTTATCTTTCAAAGTTTCTGTCAAATTGAATAATGTAAAAATCTATACATATAATAAAACTGTAACTGGGCTAAATCTGTACATTGAATATTTTTTTAAATATTGGTGCATTAATTACGGTTCACTGTCGAAACTCATAAAATCGTTTGTCATAATTTTGTTACAAATAAAAATGTTACTTATAATCATCATTTCACATAATGTGATTTATTATACTTTCACTACATCTAATTTTCTTTATTATAAATCAAAATTAATAATAATCCAAATTTATAAGAATGAAACTCATAAGGCGTATATAACATAACAGTACAAATTTATAATGTTCTTTTACCATAACTAACTTTAAGCATAAAACAAAATATCAATAATACTGTAAATTAATGTGACTGGAACTGTTGATTGTTATATATATCCTAATCAGTTATAAAAACGTAGTACGGCAAGCCAATTTGCTCTTCAATCTATGCAGGCACTTCATCCAGTCAAAACAAACAAAATTAACGTGTGGACTGTGGGTAATTGTAAAATAACTTATATTTTCTCATGTTATGTTGATTTTGGTGTTGTTGGTGAACTTTGTGCATTATTTTAATAAATAACTTGAAATGTCTAATAAAAACACGTGTAAAATATTTAAATCAAATAACGGTAACCTGAAACTTAATATAGATGGTTTCTGTAATTTTTTAATATAAGGATAAGTGACTTCTGGCACTTCGCCGGCCGCTGCCGCGGCACGCTCGCTACGCTTCGCTTCGCTCGCTCGGCTCGTGCGTCGTGTGGTCACAGTTAACCTAACGCTCCTCCTCGCTTCGCTCGTCGTCGCACCTATTTATGACTTTGCCTTAGACTAGTATCTTAGTATCTTTAGGGTATACATGCATATGTATATAATGATTTAACTACCTCAAAATTATTATTATGTTAACTAAAAAATATGAAAAAGTCATTATGAACAATACAATTATGAATGCTGATTATTATGAAATTATAAGTAATGAAATTTATAATAAAAAAAAGTATGATAAAAAAATTCTTAACATTAACATTATAACATAATTTTTAATAAATTTAAACATTATTTGAATAAATTGTATAAGAAAAGATCAATATAAAAAGTAACTATTATGAACAAAGTTATTTATAAATAACCACCATTATAAATTTCATCATTATTAAAAATGAGGTATGTGAAATGAAATTATGAATAATGAAATTATTAGTACAGACGGTATCCCATTAATTACACTTCTTTATCGATATAGTAGTGAAAACATTTTATTTTTATTTTTTGTCTGTCCGTCTGTCTGCCTGTCCCCTTGAACACGCACCACGCTGGAACTACTTTGGTATGGTTAGAATAACATATAAGAAACATTTCGTTTTCTAAAACGGCCAAGTGCGGGTTGCACGAAGCAATAAGTATGTAATTTTTATGCAAGTATTTTTGTTTGTAGGTATATTTTTTTATTTATACTCATTCTGTCGAAGCAATGAGAGAAGGGCTGGCGAAGGAAGACCGGCTTCACCTGCCTCCCTTCCCTTGCCATCCCACCCATTCATCTTTTTCCCCTTTCTTTTTTCCCTTTCGCTTCCCTCTTACCCATAAATAGGGTTAGGATGTAAAACTAATTAATCCGTGCGAAGCCGGGGCTGGTTAACTAGTTTAAAATAAACTCAAAGTCCTGCTATCGTCTTGTTTGAACTGTAGGTTGTGGGTTCGATTCCTACCCAGGACAAACATTTGTGTGATGAACATAGGTGTACTGTGTCTGGGTGTTACCTATATTGTATTCTATGCATGTAATATATTTACAAACAAAAGGTATCTAAGTATTGTATCAGTTATCTGGTTTCCATAGTACAAGCTTTGCTTAGTTTGGGGCTAGATGGCGCTGTGTGAAATGTCCACACATGTTTATTTATTATTTACCTATTGAGTATAGGCAAATATTACTTGTATCACGCTTGTGTGGTTTCAATATTATTTTTAAATATCTTCATCATCATCATCATCATCAACAGCCTGAAAACGTCCACTGCTGAACTTAGGCCTCCCCCAGAGTACCCCACCTTAAGTGGCTGCTTAAGCTTGAAAATAACAAGCAATAAAATATAATTTCTATGGAGTGTTTAAAGTTGATTAAGTTTTATTTAACATCCCTACATTATAATAATATACAGTGTATAAGTATTGAAGTTTTACTCAAAGGAACCTATTTTATTTAAAAAAAAATTAAAGAAGAGCGTGTCGGGAAACATCTTTGGTATCAAGCAATGATAAAAGTCTTGATAGAGACATATTTTAATCGCAGAAATGTACTCAAAACACTTAGAAAATAATTAAATGCAGATTTAATGGAGGATTTTCAGCCGATTAAAAATTCCAACCTTTAAACTGTCAACTAATGCCTCATTAGTGTTAATGGCGCTTTGTGCAACGTAAACACCATTTAATGGATAATCTGACGTTACTTAAAGTAGCATTAAAATCAGATAAAATTTTGTTTTGTGCAACAGTTTAATGATATATTAAGACTTTAAAAGTTAAGTTAATGTTCGTTTCTGCAACTGGGTGTAAAACGGCTATAGAAGCCAATCACATTAACTAAAAACTATACATCAATATTTTTAAAATATCACATCAATAAAAAATATACAAAACACGAATCTCTAATTTCCAAGTGCATTTTTTAGTTTTGTCCAAGTAGATTTTTTTACCTCTTGATTTGTGCCTTTTGCCGCTAAATATTTATTCTATTCTATTCTAGGAAACACTACACTGACAACCGATGGGGAAGAAAGGTCCTCGAGTGGTGACCACGAACCGGAAGACGCAGCGGAGGCACTAGGAGGACCGATGATCTGGTCAGAACCGCGGGGAGCCGATGGATGCAGGAGGCAAGCAGCCGTTCAAAGTGGCCTATGTTCAGCAGTGGACGTCTTCAGGCTGTTGATGATGATTCTAGGAAAATGTTGGTAAGTATCGGCTGCAGACAAGACCTAGTATAGCATAGATACTAACCATCAGGTCCGGCGGTGGTTTCGGCGACCAAAGTGTCGGAAAGGCGCTGTGCTTCCTCTCGCTCGCGCCGCTGGTACTCTTCTAACTGCTCGCGGAGGCTCATGTTCTCTTGTTCCTGGAAAATCATTTGCTTCAGTTTAAAACTAGTTGATGCGCGCGACTTCACACGCGTACACTTAAGTTTATTGTACAATTACACAGTGAGGTACTCTCGAAGGAGCCGTTGGATGGAAGAGACAAGCAGCCACTTAAGGTGAAGGGTAGGGCCAGATAAGCAGATCCAAATTCGTTCAAATAAATATTGATCTTAACGTGGTAGTCTTAAATATCAATTCAGTCTGAACTTCAGCTCAGCAAAATTCGAACATTGAAATTTTTTGTGGGAGTTTTTCGATTTTTTTCTATAAAACTATATTTATTAATCTTGTATTTGCGTACATCACAAAAGACTTAATGAAATGATATATTAAATTCAAAGCTCCAAATGCTCTAATTACGCCAGGAAACGTGCCCAAAAACACCTTGTTTGCCCTACCCTTCGCCTTAAAGCGACGCTCCATGGGGAGGCCCACGCTCCGCGGAGCACGGGGCTCCCCCATGGAGCGTCGCTTGTGGACGACTTCAGGCTGTTGATACAACATTGCTTTTCAGAATTTGATCCTTGTTAGAGATACTATCGAATGCTGTAAAAATATAATGTGTTTTTTTCTTAATCAACGTGTTCGATTCCAAGCAAGAAAAATTTATTTTTCAAAAATCCAATGATGCAGTTTTAGTTTTTATCAAAATCGGGTCCTCGGGTGACTCCTTTGAACACTTTCCGCTGTTCCTCATAGTTTCGGATTTAGTTATCCACGCCCACTTGAGTAATTGAACCTGTATACCAGATTCAATAAAGAACTGAAAAGAGCGAGATGACAATGGCTGACTGGCCTGATAGCTCAGTTGGTAGTAGCTCTGCCTTCAACTATATATAGGTTGTGGGTTCGATTCCCATCCAGGACAAACATTTGTATAAACAAAAAAGTATCTAAGTATTGTATCAGTTATCTGGTTCCCATAGTACAAGCTGTGCTTAGTTTGGGGCTAGATGGCGCTGTGTGTAATGTAATATATTTAGTGACTGACCATATCAAACTGCTTGTTCTCCAGCTGCATGAGTTGCGAGAGTATCTCGTGTTCCCGCAGCTTGTAGAGAGCTCTCACATCTTCCTGCGGCTCTTCCTCGCCCTTCACTCGCACTTGCTTCCAGTCCTGTCGACACGTCACAGATATAACTAACTAGCTAACTTCAACTTCAACTCTTGGTTAATGGCCTCTGTGCTGTTGCCATCCCACCACAATTCTGCCAATGTCAACTATACCGACAAATCCAAGAAATAAATCGTTCATAATTCGGACAGCAAATGAATGGAACACCTTACCAGCGTCATTGTTTCCCGACAAATATAATCTGGGAGTTTTTAAGACTAGAGTGAACCGGTATCTTCTAGGCAAGCTTGCTCCGTCGTCGACCGCGTCGTCACTTACCATCAGGTGAGACGAGACCGTGGTCAAATGTTAGCTAGCCTATCGTTGATAAAAAATAAGAATAATGATAATAGTTTGCAGAGAGGAGGGTGCTGGGTGATCGGTTTTATATTATAGCAAAATTTAACACGGTACCAAGTATAATTTGCTAAACCATACAAACAACGAATATTCATTCAGGTGAGACAGTGGTCATATGCTGTGCCTAACAACAATAAAAAAAATATTCAAGGAATGTCAGACGTACGGACACCAGTGCTGACAAAATGTTGACAATGAGTAGGACTGTAAATTCTTACAGCATGATACATTCATGTGACTGTCTGTATATAAGCCTCCAATGATTTTTTTTTGTTGAATTACTACAATAATAGAAACTGCTATCATGTAGCCAATACTACGAATTATGATGATAGTGGGTATGGTGTTTCCCTGCGAGATAAGATCCGGAATGAGATCAGCAGGACTAAAGTGACTCGTAGAACTGGCAACAGAATGGGGAAGAAAGGTTCTCGAGTGGCGACCACGAACCGGCAGACGCAGAGTAGGCCCCCCACTCGGTGGACCGACGACCTGGTGAAAACCGCGGGGAGCCGATGGATGCAGGAGGCGAGCAGCCGCTCAAGGTGGCGCTCTCTGAGGGAGGCCAATGTTCAGCAGTGGACGTCTTCAGGATGATGATGATAGTAGTACTTTAGATCTTGTTGAATAGTTTGTTTGTATGAGATCAATATTAGATACTTTTTATCCCATAAAATTACGGATTTCCGTGGGGAAGTGGGTAAGTAGCAGGTGAAACTGATTGTTTGTTACTCCTTCACACTCAAACGGCTGGACGGATTTGGATGAAATTTAGAATAGAGATAGCTTATATACTGGATTAACACATAGGCTACTTTTTAACCGCAGGCGTAGATAGTTTTTTATAATGCAGAGCAAGGAGAGTGCTGCCTGTTTCCTAAATATTCCCTTAACCGGGTCTTACGGCAGCCATGGGAAGGGATCACACTAAATCAAATGTAATTATCGATATATTACCTGTTCAGCTTCGATCCGTTGCATTTCAAGCGTGAGCGACGTGTCAGCGATACGTTCCTGTTCCTCAAGTATCAGCTGCATGTTGCGCGATCGCTCTTCGTACATTTGCACGGCGGCAGCCTGGAACCATGTATTACAAAAAATTAATAAAAATGATTTCGTTTATTTATTTATTTATATATACATATACATGTCCTTGGGTGAACACGACAGTTTCCCAATTCGTTCACCGAGGACTCAAAAAACGTACATATATCTAGTTTAGAATCACAGAAGTTCTCGATTCGCTCACTCAAGTCCCGAAGGGTCTCTTTGCCTTTTCCCATTTATTGGGGTCGGCTCTCAATCTAACCTGTAGCAGCGAGCTACCAGAATTACACGAGCGACTGCCATCTGACCTCGCAACCCATAAGGGACCAGTAACAGGGATGGTTAGATCAGGCGTCTGACTACTCGTAACGATTGCAATAGATGTTATTATGACAACCGGCCCCCTAATTACCTAATTTGCGACAGGTGTAAATTTCGCGGTGATTGCTGTCACACATCATTAGTGGTGTCGAGCATGTATGCTACGCTACACCACTAATGATGTATGACAGCAATCACCGCGAGATTTACGCCTGTCACAAATTAAGTAATTAGGGGGCGGGACCGACGGCTTAACGTGCTCTCCGAGGCACGGAGCGATGGCATCACAAACTGCACATAACTTACTAGATAAGTCATTGGTGCAGGGCCGAGGATCGAACCCGGTGCCGTAAGATTGCGAAGCGCACATGCTACCGCTCGGCCACCATCGCTCTATAGCTTATTTTGTGAGGCAAATTATTTATTTATGCAATAAAAATATATCAGTTGTATAGCCAATTGATGACGTATCATGTAAAGGGGATCATACAAGGTACATACAATAGCACCAACCACAATCACTTAGATTGTTTCATTCCTGTTCATCCAAAGGTAGCCTGGAGGAAATCGCTTTACGCGATAACGCCGCCCGTTGTTTCACCGTTCTTTGATTTATGTCGTGTGCATTGTTGTACTTTGGTGTACAATAAAGTATTTTTGTATTGTATTGTACAATCCGTCAGTTCAGATTGATCGTCACGACGTACCGTGTACTTCGTCCCAGCCAACATGTACTAAGGTTATAGTATAACGTGTATAGATACGGTTACCTTGCTGGTGCGGTCCACCGCGGGCTCCCCCGGCCGGCGCGGCGCCGCGGGGGCCGGGGGGGCCGGGTCCCCCCACGCGGGGGCCGGGTCCCCCCACGCGGGGTACTCGATCTCACCTGCATGTACAACACTATGCTATCATACACGACAAGTAAGGGAGGTAGGGACCGACTTTTTGTAGCGATTCCGTATCCCATTTAGTTAAGGGGAGGCGTTTCGACGCAAGACAGCACGGAGCGGGATATTGTGAAACCGCTGGAAAACGTTCAAGTTCCAGGATAAAGAATTTCATCATCATCATCATCAACTGCCTGAAGGCGTCCACTGCTGAAATAGGCTTCCCCAAGAGAGCGGCTGCTCGCCTCCTGCATCCATCGGCTTTTGCTTTCACCAGACCTTCGGTCCACCTAGTAGGGATAAGCAATTTAATAAATAAAAATCATCAGTTGAAAACCAAAATGTAGCAGGTTCTCTCTCTAGTCACTAGAGAAAACCTGCTAAATTATTCCTCATTACAAGTATAATAAGCAATAATTCCATGTAAACATTATGTGCACAGTTTAAAAAAACTACTTTTGTACTAAATAATTCTTTTCCCCAGCAGAGTAAGTAACGTAGGTTTTAGAAAAACTAAACCCTTAACGTGGATCGTTTCACTAGCGCGGCAAATTAAAATTTTCTTGCGTTCTTTTGCCAATAATAGCTTAATTACTCAACGTGATTACATGAAAACTAATTTTGCGCAACAAAATATATAATGTCTCAATAAATTACAATTAAAAGTATCACCTACTTATCATTGGTTTAGCGACAAATGGCAATAGACTGAAAAACAAAGAAGAAAACTGTTTATTGCCATTTGTCGCTAAACCAATGATATCTAGGAGATACTTTTCATAATTTACGTAATTTGTTGATACATTCTATTTATTTCCGCAAAATTAGTTTTCATGTAATCACGTTGAGTAATTAAGCTATTATTGGCAAAAGAACGCAAGAAAATATGAATTTCCCGCGCTAGTGAAACGTACCCCCTTAATGGAGTTTTCCCAAGCATGTGTACCAACCTAACATGTCCTCGAGCATGTCGGCCTGCCTGGGCGGCACGGCGCCCGGGTTGGTGGTGAAGGCGGGGTAGCGCAGCAGCCAGTCCTCGTAGCCGCCCTTCAGCGCCAGCGGCTGCCGCGAGTACTGCACTTTGATGTCCCACTGGAAGCCGGTAGTGTAACCTGTACTAGTATACTGGTGCGCTCCCGGTTTGCGAATAGGAGCATCCCATCTCTTCCCGTGGGAGCCGTAAGCACCGGCTCAGAGAATATCTAGGGAATGGCCAGCAGAATTTTCCTCGGTACATTGAAATTTTGTGCGATCACCGAGCCGCCTGCCAAGCGTGGTGGTTACGGCTAATTCCCCCTATGATAAGTGTCCAAAGTGGCGTTTTATGGGGAGGCCCATGCTGCCGTCCTTATGAAAAATGTTGTAAGTAAAACATGTTTTCGAGAAAAACGCGAAAACAAATATTGCGAGTAGTCGAGAGTAGTCGAGTTGCTGCATTCTTACTTCCAGAGTTTTTGGGTTCCAAGTGGAATTTATATACGTGAAAAAGAACAGAATATAGATTTTTTTTGGCGATTACGGATATGTATCTAACTCAATTTTGGCAAAAACGTTAGTTACATGCGTTTTCACTATGAGGGCAGTATGTCAGCCGTGGACGTCTTCCGGCTGATGCAGTATGCATGCTATACGTAAATTTACTCGTCTATGTAGAATAGAAACTAAGTAGTTCAAATTTTCACATATTGAACCAAACCATATAACTCCGGATGTAAGCATCAGCATTGGACACACTCCAAACTATTGATTTTGGCAGCTGCTTACGAACGTGGACTCTTAACATACACTATGTTATATTATAGTTTTATGATGCAAACGATAACAAGCTCCTAATACAATTAACTTTGCGATACATTTTTTTTAGCTGCAGAATCATCTGGGTTTGATATACACATCCGTTTCCGTAACAAAATCGGGTGATATCAGGCCTGGCACATTCTCCAATTCAGGTACAAAACTACGTAAGATCAGCACCGACGTAACGCATCAGAAGAGCAGGGCCACAATTCTGTATGAAAACACAGATTCCATACGATACAGAAGCCACGTCGTTATCGTGTCTTGTTCAAATCGTGTCACAGCAAAAGGAATCGTCAATTTTTGTATTCTGTATGATCTAAGACAAATTATCTATGACAGATTTTGGATCCCTCGAGTGCATTCCGAATTAGACTAAAAGATTTCTCATCCAAAAACCAGTAAATATTAAAATAAAGGAACGGCTTATATTTTTGTTGTGATATAACGAAGCTATGGCTAATTATTAAAAACTGACAGAAAACCTTTAGAAATACCTTCACGTTACATTAAAATTATTTTTATTTTGAATAATTAATAGTAACATAAGTGGTGCTAACTTTTGACGTGTTGAAGGTTCGGAACGCGTCTTAGTCGAACATATGATTTTTGACAGTTCAAATCGTGCCAATTCCAGTTAACTCTACATTCATTTCGCGCGGTTTCATTTTCATTTCATAGAGAATAGATTTTTACAGATTTCTTAAGTAAGACAAGGAATTCGCGTGGTTTCGAAGCAAGGAATCGTAAAGTGATCATACAGAATTATGGCCCAGTGCTATTCTCTTTAGGGTAGGCTCTTAGCGCTGTGAGAGCTGAACTGTCTATCTATTGCCGTCGCACTGTGCAACGTCTCCCCCGTAGAGTGTTTTTGTCATTTTATTTAGGCTAGTCCATAACCTCACCGGGTTTCTTAAATTGCTAAAAAACATCACGTGCTAAATGGACGACCCCTTATAGTACCCATAGAAAATATAAACAGCACACACATATTTTGTATACTTACAATAGTTTTTAGTGTGATTTTAACATATATTTTACTAAATATATGTTAAAATCACACTATAAACTATTACAATCAATGAAAGAAAATTGAAGAAAAAAATAACATGTAAGACGAGAGAAGTTAAAGAAAATGAAGGACATTGGTGACAAAATTTTTAGCAATATCTTTGAAATGTGTAGGTCTTAGGTTTGTACCTTCAATAGAATAGTTTTTAGCAGGTACAACGTCTTCCCCGGGATGACGGCTGCACTGTTCCAGTCCAACAGCACAATGAGGTCCATGGTGGCTCGCTGCGCCCACACCGGCTTGGACTCGCCCGGCAGGTTCTGTTCTAGGACATTCGCCGATTGCCTGGAATGTGAACATAATATTATACTTGATGGAATCAAATGGTGACCCACGGTGTGAGCTAAACCGGTTAAAACGGGGAAATTGCAGATGGAACCACAAGCTCTGCGAATGGGATCGCGCACCGAGGGTTCTGTATTTTTTCAACACTTAAATAACGCTGAGTTGGGGCTGAAAAGTTACCCAAACAAACAAAAGAATAAAGTATAGGTCCCGGTCTTATTTTCACTCATTGGATATTGAACCCTAAAGAGTTTACAATGATCACTAAGGCCGTTCTTCCATTACGAAACAAGTAGGAGCATTGAACAAGGAGGAGAGGAATGCCAATAACCCAAGAAAACAGCGTAGATCAGAAATATGCCAAAAACCGTTATAAACCTAGATGGCGCTGGAAAATGAGCGGGCTTTAAAGTTGAGCGCAGATCATAAATATACCAAAAAACCGTTGTAAACCTAGCTGACGCTGCAAAATGGGCGGGCTATACGGCTAGCTACGGCGGGCTAGGTTTAAACCGGTTTTTGGCATATTTCTGATCTACGCTGTTTTCTTGGCATTCCTCTCCTCCTTGTTCCATGGTAGGATACGATACTCAAGTCACATACTAGCTGAATACTTATTGGCAACTCGACGTTCACACATTACGCTACTGAAAAATAATAAAACGCATCATTTGTTTTGCGGTTTTTTAATGAACTGACGTTATGTCGAGCTATTCCTGTGATGAAGAAGCGCTTGCAGTCTATCTGTTTCACACACACAGAGAAATACGTCATCAATGCGTAGGAGACGCGACACGCGGGCCACCGCACGGTTGCGCACGACTAGTCGTGGATGTGGACGACACCGGTAGCCTAGTGTGCAAGCACAAAATGTATCTGTGACACTCCACAGCCACTAGTCTCCGAGACTTAATGGGAGAAGGGCCTAAATGTAGTAAAAAAAATCCAAGTAGCGATAAAAACGCAGATAAGAGATATCATACCCAGGAGAGATACATTCCTCAGGAACGCTGATGCAAGCAGGGTGGTTGATGTGAGACTCGATGTAGTCCTTCCCGGGCCTCACATCCATTATCATCACCTTCAGCTTCCCACTCTTCAAGATATGGTACATGTTCTCGCTGCTGATGATCACTTCATCTGGATCTGATATGATAACATTTGATTACTGCTATTTGACTACTATATTTAAAATGTACAAGGAAATATTATTTCTTTTAAGGTTTGTTTAACTTTATAAATTTTTAAATAAGACTGTATGATCGGTACAACTCTTGGAGTAACGCTTTCAGTACGGGCATCTTCTTCTTTGATTAGCTTCTAAACGCTATTTGGCATTTTTCAGCCAGTGTTGGAGTGAGAGGCCAACACCTATACTTTTCTTGGAAAACAGAGATTTTATGCAGCTTCTTCACAGCTTCTATGGAGTTCATAATTTGTGAGTTCACCTCTTTCTTTTATTGTAATTTTTAAATGTTTTTAACTTTGTAAAGGAAGTAGGGCTTGCACAGAGGTCCCACTTTCCCCCTAATAGACACTGCATAATAGTAGAATAGCAACTCAGTGTTTTCTATTAACCTATTTCTTTAATAGAGGAACCTAAGACAAAATAACTACACAAAGTGTGTATTGTGCATTTCCCCCGGCAGCATTATATAGCATAGACTTCATTAGACAATCCTCCAATAAACCCATGAACATAATAAATCTTTATGGATTTAACTTTAAATTTTTATACTATCTAGGACATTGGGTGACTGGACTGAGATGCTCTATTGCAGCACTCAAAAAAGGTAGATTCTATGCAATTTTAGAACCACTGAATCCAATGAAAAAGAAAGCCACAGAGAACTATTTTTTCACTCCCACCATTATGTGAAAAATGTAAAGGAGTGAGACAGCAATAGGAATGAATGCATCATAAAGTTTTTCTTTTAATGGATCAATTATTACTAACCGGGAAGGGAATAGAGTTGCGGTGGTTCAATAACAGTTACATTTTCCATGGCCTTCTTCCGATTCTCCTCCATCTTTGCTTTGACCATTTCATTTTCTTTGATTTCATTGATCCGTTTCACTTTCTGTTCTTTTGAATATCTGTAACAAGGATTTTTAAGAACTAAAACCTGACTGGATAGCTGTTGTCGCCAGTATAATCTAAGAAAACTGACAGACTTGAAGTGCTCCAAATATAAGTTCTGTGTGATGTGTCCATAGGTTCTATAAATACTCATGCACTTAAACAATAATATTATAAAGTCAGAATTTTGAAAAGAGTCTCCAGTGTTGACCTATTTAGTTTGATGAAAATGTACCAATAGTAAACAAATAAATGTATTTGCAATATGGAGTTGTTATCACAAAACTACACTTTTAGACTTTATACTCTTCCGAGCAGAAAGATTGAGCAACAACAGCTAGGTATTTCTTTATCTAACCTGTCAATCAAACTGTTTTTCAGTTTCTCTGCTGCGTCTATAGCTTTGGTGGGATTTTTAGCACCAAGCATGTTGTTAAAGTAGGTCTTGTCCTTCAGATAGTCCTTGTCCTTGCTGAGGTATGCGACCACTCGCAGGTATTTCATGTAGTACACGTACGAATACTCCTCATCGCCCTTCGCGCGCGCCTCTTCCGCACTCTCAAACAACTTTTGTGCCGTTTTGCATAGCCTGGAATGGAACCATGAAACTCGAAAAGTTTTTCACGTCATTTTCAGCAGATATAAGAAGTATTTAAGGAAGATGGACTTACAGCGTTGCTCTCTTCGTTTTTAAGTCGGGAACATTGTGCAGTTTGTCTAAATCCTCTATGCATTTTCCAAGGTGAAGCTGAATTCTTCTCGCTTCCGTCATCTTGCTAATTTTGGTCGCCGTCGCCAATTCTACGAAATAAAGTGTTGCTGAGAGTCTTTAAGACCTCAGCGCACTACATTTGGTACAAAAAATAATAGGATTATTGTAAAATTTCACTGCAAACAATAAAAAATCACTAATCCAGTCCGAAAAAATGTCATGTTTTTTACTTGGCAGATTTTGACGTTTGTGTAGGGATGTTTCGATACTAGTTAATACGAGGAAGTACTCGATACTTTTCCTTCGATACCAAGTACTTTTAGCTTCGCATCATTCATTCGTTAAGGTGAAACGTTTCACTAGCGCGGCAAATTCAAATTTTCTTGCGTTCTTTTGCCAATAATAGCTTAATTACTCAACACGATTACATAAAAACTAATTTGGCGGAAATAAATAGAATGTATCAACATATTACGATTAAAAGTATCTCCTAGATATCATTGGTTTAGCGATAAATGGCAATAAACAATTGTTTTCTTAGTTTTTCAGTCTATTGCCATTTGTCACTAAAACAATGACATGTAGGTGATATAGGAAAGCCTGATAGCTCAGTTGGTAGTAGCTCTGCCTTCTGAACTGTAGGCTGTGGGTTCGATTCCCACCCAGGACAAAGATTTATGTGATGAACATAGGTGTTTGTTCTGTGTCTGGGTGTTATATTGTATTCTATGTATGTATTTACAAACAAAAGTATATAAGTATTGTATCAGTTATCTGGTTTCCATAGTACAAGCTGTAATGCTTAGTTTGGGGCTAAATGGCGCTGTGTGAAATGTCCACACATATTTATTTATTATTTATTTATTATTATTATTTATTTATATTTTTAATTGTAACTTATTGATACATTATATTTATTTGCGCAAAATTAGTTTTCATTTAAGCTGTTATTGGCAAAAGAACGTAAGAAAATTTGAATTTGCCGCGCTAGTGTAACGTTCCACCTTAAGTACCTACTTGGCAACGGAAAAAAGTATTGGTATCGAATCAGTGCTGCCAAGACTAAACAGGATGATCGCTGAAACTCAATGCCAAGCAGCCTGAATTCGCCATAATATACTTTTTAGCCTAATTTCGCCTAATTTTAAGCCAGGTTGCCTATAAAGGTGGTTTTTAATCTATACCTAGGCCCAAAACAGCCCAATTTTTAATTTTGGCGGGATTAATTCGAATGCAAAGTGTATCCTAAGTGTCGAATACAGTTAAAATATATTATACTTCATTATATAAATTAACAATGAATTATTCTCGAGGTACCTACTCGGTATCGAAAAGAAAGTTCTGGTATCTAAAATAATGTCAACATAATAATGTCAAAATAACATATCCTTAACGCATCCTAGTGCTCGAATGTCAGATTATTCGTGCCAAAATACTTGAAAATGTAGCTCAGTCAAAGAAACAACAAAATTTTACTGCGATAAACTAAAATTTGTCCAATAAAAATGAATATGAGTAGGTATCGATACTCTTAGGGTATTCATTTGGGTAATATCGAGCAATGATTTGAGTACTACTCATATGGATACGTATCGATACTTTGGTGGTATCGGAACATCCGTACATTTGTGCACGGCAGATTATCTTCAAACAAAATATCCCAACCTTATTACTAATTGTCTATGGTTCACATATCCAAAGTACTTTTTGGATTCTGTGGTCCACGCTACTTTTTCGCTTCTGTCGATACGAAGTATCTTTCCGGAGTTTTGGCGGGAACGTGAAAAAGTTCAAGTCGTTGCATTGTATTATTTCACAAAACTTATGCTTTTTCTGGTGTTAATGTTTAAAATTAGTGGCATTTTACGCATTAAGTGCTGAATTATGAGTATAAGTGTGGGCAAGTGATATAATGTAGTGAAACGTGGTTTTTCGTGTTGCTTCCAAAATTCCACAGAAGCCTCTAGTAAAGTTGCCACTACTTTACTAGGGCATGATTTAGACTGGATTATGACTACCTGACTTAGACTGGACTATGACTACCCTGACTGACTGTGACTAAGACTTGACTTTACATGAAATATTTCATAATACGACGAAAAACTACAATACTTGACACTGGCTAAATACACTATGTGTGGAGCCAAACTATAAGAAAAAAAAAAAAAAAAAAAAAAAGTATCTTTCCTTGGTCTGTGCTGTGTTCTGTCGACCGCGGCTACTTAGTCTGCGGTGGGTCAGTGTTGCCAATCGCGAGGAAAATCCCCGATTTGCGAGGAATTGAGGGTTAGTGCGGGGAGAGCGCGGGGAATGACAAAAATCGGGGAATTTCGGGGAATCCAGAGTCCTGACCAACTTTTTTCGGTTAGCTTCGCCTGCCTCCCTTCTATTGCCGGATGAGTATAGTAGCTTCATCTTCGTTGTCAGCTATATTTTATCGCACAGCGTATGGATGATACCGTGAAAATGACGCAAGGATTAATTTAATTAACTTCGTCATTTGGCCAGGTATTTGAATAATTATTTTACAAACAAAAAACTCTTGCCTTATTGCTTCGTGCAACCCGCACTTGGTCGTTTTGAAAACAGTATTCTAAAACATTTTTAAAAAAAATTGCTGTTAGTAACCGTACTTTCAGCGAAATCCGTTTAGTTGTTTCAGCGTGATACGTGTTGAAAGGACAGACAGACAAATAGACAGAAAATCAATAAAGAAATATAATGCAGTCAAAATTTTCAAAAAAATATTCATTGTACAGGTTCAGCCTGGTTACAGTTATATGTATGTAGATTAAACAAATTTTGTGTAAAACCGTGTTTTATTCCAAAAATATCATATTGGGGTATTTGTGGGAAATTGTTCAAGAAGCGGAGAATTTCGGGGAATGGACAACACTGACGCGGGGAATTGAGAAGTTTTTATTGGCAACCCTGGTCGCCATATTTCTCATATTGTTATTGTGTTTATTTTGTTGTCAGGTTTTGATATACATTTTTGCCAGGAATAATACAATTAATTTAAACTAAATAGAAAGTCTGTGTGCAGAAAAACAGAGGGGGATCGTCGAAGACGTCAAAACAGGTTACACTGTCGTGTGTCGTGGTGTAATGTAATCACACGTGAGAATAAAGACAAAATGGAAGAAAGTTAAAGGTAATTTCATTCATTTGATTTTTTGCTGTTTTCACTTAAAATGTAAAAAATGAGCTAAGTATAATCATAGATTGCATTATAAGGAATAAATTTTATCCGATCTCATGCTTTATTATCACGTTATCTTGTATTGTTTTTTGAAGTACATAATTATTTTTTTATTTCAGGTGAAATGTTGCACAAATGTTGCCTCTTAAACAATACTACAGCAAATTAACACATCATAATCTGTTTCGTAAGTATCTTCGTTATCTATATTATATTTATTTTTATACCTACTTAGGCAATACCAAGGGTTGGCTATAGATATCCGGTACCTGATTTTAATGATTGTGTGAGTTTAAAGGTGTTTTAGGGGTTCGTCCTAATCTGTTTAAACTATTTTTGGAACGAGGAAATGCGTTTTGAATTAATTACGATAAAAATAAGATCCTAAGAAAATACGTGAAATGAAACGCAATTCTGACAATTCTGATAGATATTGCGTAAATTAAACGTCAAAGTTGTTAAACCATACATAGAAATGTAAGAAACGAAACGTAATATCAGAAAAACCCAACGAAGCACGAACGAAGCTAACACCAAGAGGCATTTTTTTTAAATATAAAATTAACTGGTATAGCATATTAAAAACTATTTTTATAATATAATAAAAGGTTAGCATAAACTGGGCTATTGTGATGAGCTTTTGATGGATTGTGATATTGGTTTATGGAATGAGATAACGGCACCTGCCAATTTTGTCTCATATCAAAAATATTATATCTAATTTTATACCTACTTTTAATATTATACCAATATTACTATTTTCCTATCTAATTTGCTTCTTGGGTCTAGCCTGGACATTTGGGAGCCATTGGTGGGGCCGAACAAATCTGACACCAAGAGGCCCTTTTTAATATAAAATTAACTGGTAAGGCATATTAAAAACTATATGATATAGAAGTTAACAAAAACTGGGCTATCGTGATGAACTTTTGATAAAAAATAAAGTACTTTTAAAAATAATAATTATAATAATTTTATAAATACTTTTGATGGGTTATGATATTGTTTTATGGAATAAGATAATGGCATCTGCCAATTTTGTCTCGTATCAAAAATTTGAGGCAGGTGGTTCTGACCAGATCATCAATCTACCTAATGGAGGGCCTACGCTGCGTCTTCCGGTTTGTGGTTGCCACTCCAGAACCTTTACCTTACCATTCTTCCCCATTGGTTCAGTTCTACAAACGATGTGGCTTGAAACTGTATCAAAAGATGAATAAATTGAAATACAAGCCAACTAACCTTTTTTGTCTGTTTTGTTACAGCTCATGCAGATGCAGATGTAGAAGCAGATGATACAAAAATCAGCTGCTCAACATTATGAAACTCTGTGATCAGTGAAAAAATGTACCTATGTTGATTGTAATATGGATTAAGCAAAAATAAAATTTATTGTTTTTCATATTTTTGTACATTACTTCTATAACACCCCAAATCGTTTTAAAAATTAAACTTAATGTGTAGTACGCTAGGCAGAAATTTATTTTTGGCTAAATAAGTCACCAGCAAGTGCCATTATTAAGATAAAGAAAAATGTCATATGACATATGAGCGCTTCCATAAAGGCGAAATTCGCTCTATTGGAGTGCTCTGTCTGAAGCGTTAGCGTATAGTAGTCTGTGCATTTGTGTAACGAAGTGATTATAAAATATACTCTTTGATTAGTGTGTGGCACAGACTACAAATATCAAAGAGTACGTAACATGGTCTTGACCTATGGACACAGATTATAGAAAAATACAATATACACAGATTCACAGATTAGAGAAAAACCATTAGTCAAAAAAGAAGAAGAAGTGCAAATCTTGATCAAAGCAAATTCAACTTTACGTACTAAATTCTCGCAAAGTATTTTATTCTGTATCTTAAAACGAGAAGGTTTATTTTACTGTGTATAAAATCTATTCATCCCCACTTTCATTGTGTCTGTCAGCGTAAATAGCGCAGAAGCGCAAGTTTTCATGCGCAGTGAAAATATTCCTGAATTTCCTGGTCGATCGCGGATTTCCATTTAGTTTTTCAGCTGATTACGCTTTCTTCGGGCGGATATCAGTCTTTCCGCGTCGCGGGTCATGTGCGAAACTGTAACACCGTTGTGAAATCGCTGTGTGATTGTGTTGTGTATAATAGTTGTTTGATTAGTTAGTGCCTGTGAAAATGTTTTCGGGACTCACAAATCAGGTCAGTTCGTGGATGGGAGCGGCTAAAGGAGAGCCACAGGATGAAGAAGTTCCAACACCCACAAAAGAGGCGACGGGCGAGCCTGCAGCAGCGGTGGCGGAGGGCGATAAACAAAGGTGAATGGGTATCTTTGTTTACTTTCTTTTACCTACCTTCACATTGCAGAAAAAAATACAAAATTGATTTTGAGCCGATCAATACTTACGTCAACTCTTCATCGTCTTAGTTTATGAGGTAAGTACTAAACTTATGCAAGTTGCTGAGATAGTCTCTAGTGAATGGTCTAAAATAATACAACATGATGGATTATGTAAAGTTGGAATACTATTCCTTCATTACACAATATTCAATGATCATATTACCTAGTGATGTGAGGTTTCAAATTGAATATATAGCTACTAAATTCAATGTAATACAGTGCAGAATTTTTGGACAATCTATTCTTCAATTATATTGGTCAAAAATGTACGGGAGCTTGCCCTATTGTTCCAACTGTATGAGGTGACAAGTATGAGACTTTTATATTATGGCAAAGTAAGCACTAAATTCATGTGCTATTGAATGATATACCTAGCTAAATATAGCTAAATACTTAGGTTTATCTGTTTTGTTTTCTTCTATTTTGTGTATTTTTTATAATTTTTGTTGATTGAACAACCATCTTCTTTCACCAGTCCCACAAAAGGCGGCAGCAAGCTGGACCTCATCACCAATGTAAAGTCACAGATGACAGGCTGGCTTGGCTCTGGAATCCCCATCCCTGGTCTTCGGAAAAACGAAGCAGCTCCAGCAGAACCAGAACCGGCCCCAGTGGAACCAGCAGAGGTTGCAGAACCCAAGGCGGAAGGGAAGGATGACGATGATAATTCTAGGTATAATAGGTACGAGGGGTTTGGCAGAACTAATGAGTTTGTGGATTTGGCTATAGCTTTTTGTGATGGGTGCTGTTTGCAAATTGATTTGGGGAGGAAACTCTGAATTTTTCTTTTATTGTTTCTTTATTTTAACTGGTAATGTTTCATTCAAGATGTATGTGAAAATAGACACAAATATATTCGAAATAGTAAATATTAATTTAAATTAATCCCTAATCCTATTTTTGTGTCCATTTCATTTGTCCTTATTACGATGTAATTTTTTGAAAATGCTGAATTTGCATAGCGTGAACCAAGAATTAATTAACACGGATCAAAAAATGTATTCCAATTCTTTTAAAATGATCAGCATGTCTCCAAAATACTGTCATGTCTTATTTAAATTCCAGTTAATTCAAAAGTAATTTGGCATGGAATAAAATACTGCCTTTTTACTTGAAACACACATTAGTTTAAGTTTTTGCTGCAAATGGCATAACGATTTCTTAATTAAGTATAATTTTAAGCAATGCTTTATCACAGTCATGGCTTTTCCTTTTATTGCACAAATATTTGTCATTTGCCTTTGCACAGTCTAGTGTCTTCCACAGACAATAATTAGTTCTTATAATTTCAACTCACACTTTTTCATATGCTCTGATTTTTAGGATAATATTAGTATTAGTACTAACCTAACAGAAATCATTCTTTACCTACCTGAATAAAATAGGTGTATTTTCGTCCGGATCGTACGATATTCATCAAATTACACAAAATATGCATTTTCAAATTACACAAAATATGCACCTAAATGCAGATGTCTCACCAAGAAGAATGATGTTACATCGAAACACTCAGTGGATTTAAACAATTCCTAAAACACTATGAAAAGTGGCATGAAAATGTTAACACCATTAGGCATTTTTCTTCAGCTTTCAGTTTAAAAAATCATTTATTCTAAATACATTTTTCATTTACTACACACCAAAATATCTTCATTGCACACGCTTTTCTCTGCAAACTCATTTATTCTGCTGAAACCCCATATTTTATTTATCATTGTGCATTCTATGTTATTAGTGTTAAATCTTTTACTCTGCAACTATGTGTTGTTACTACTACCTTCAAGGAGTTCAATCTCAACTTAAATCACTTAATGATACATATATATACCGTTATTTAACACTAGTATGAATAGCGGTTTTGTTAAAAATTGCCTAAATGTTCATTATATACTAATGCGAAAAACCTTCACCAAGATTTGGGTCGGTTTTCAGGCCTTTCAGTTTCTTGAATATGGCCAAATTATTCCACAGCATTTATTTTCGACATATATATTTAACTATATTCACTTTCAGAGCCAATAGCACGGTTTGTTCAATATACTCAGTGGATTTTAGAACAAAAAATACCGTTACGATTACGTTAATCCCCTAAAGGCGCAAATGTTACTTCCACTGTTCAGCTCCTAAGCGATACTAGGCCCATACAAAAAAGGTCCAGCTCCTTTAAATATGTACATAGACAAACGTGTATCATGTTTTCAACTGTGGTATACTATCGCAGTGCCACTGGCGGCGCGGACAGCAGGCCTGGGTCCACAGGCGGGACCCCCACTGAAGAACAGCCCGCGGGCGTCGGGAACGGTAAGTCATGCAATAACGACACGTATGTTATTCATTTGGCAAAGTCGTTTTTTTATGATTTGAGTCCTGTCCTTTCGCCGACTCTCCGCACGAGTTTACCCCGTAAAAATAATCCATGTTTTAGGTAGAAAATTGCCTCCGTCTACTGGGACTATCTAGGTAGGTAGCTTCTTATCTAATAATTACTCCATTGCTTTCTTCTAGCTAGTGGGGTTTAAACTTAATAAAAGTCGAGTTCTATCAACACGCTGTGACTGTGAAGCCTTGTCTAGTGCCATGATAAACCAGGGAAAAGTTGAAAATCCAAAGGGCTTTCGACTTTTCGTCAATTTACATCAATAAAAGACTTGATTTGGCCTCTGCGACAAAGTAATGTCGCAATTTTTCCAGAAGGCTTCGTCTTGTTCGAGTAACTGAATGACAGACAATTTACAGCCCAAACCGCAGGACATAGAGACTTGTTGGTATTTAAAGGTGTTTCTTTTAAAGGAGGTGTGCTAAATTTAATAAAGGTTGTGGAAATTTAGCCTCTTATTTAGTCAAGTGGGGAGTGAAAGGTTGCATGAAGAAACCGTGGGCTGCTTCTGTTTAGCATAACACTACTCTGGGGCAGAAATCGTTCATGTCTTTGTACTTTCTGTTAATTACAACTTTAATTTTTCTTTTACTGGAAACTATTTAACAGAAAATGAACCCTATTGTTTAGATTTTTTGTTACCTCTCTATCTTAAAGCTCTATCTGCGAGTAAAAGAAAACTTTCCAATTTCCATCCTTGCAACTCAAAGCGAGGTCGGCAGCCGTAGAAAAAAACCACTTCACTCTTTAAAATTACGTACAGAAGCTAGCTTGCCGCATTCTCAGTTGCATTTCATTTTGTTTTTGTTATTTTTGTTTGCTACAGTTGTTTTTGCTAAATGTTTTCAGATCAAAGTAAAAGGTTTTTCTCTGTGGACGCTATCGAAGTACCTGACGTGCAACAGTGTTAGTATTTTTTTATTGTTTACCGCTTTTATTGTTTTTAGTAGATTTAAGAGTCAATTTGCATCAACCGGAGTTAGACAACGACATAAAATAATTATGCGTGTTATCTACACACTTGCAGGTTGTGCATCTCTTTCTTGTTAGAAAACCACTTGGTGCTGGCTCCAAACTCCGGCACAGATTATTGAATATGTTACTTCGTAAACTCCGGTTGGTGCAAGTCTGCTTTAACAACTATTTTATTGGCTATAGAGTTCGAATTACTTTTTCCTGTCCACAAATCTTGTAAAATATTTTCTACAATTAAACGGTGTCCACGATTATAACGCGCAGTCGTGCAAGATCACTTGTTTCTTACAAGATGGATCGATTTCATCGATGCTTATGCAGGAATGAAAAGAAGGAGGAAGCTTCTGCCCTGTAGTGCCTGCTGCTGCTGATGATGATTTTGCACAATACATTACGAGAAATAGTTTCAGTATACTTATATAAAAAATCAGTCAACTCTTGCCCTGTCATCAAAGCTAACCGTAAACCTGTACCCCCAGTGACCACCAAGGCCGTGGCCGGAGCCAAGTCCCTGGGCAACTTCCTGTACTCAGCTGTGAACAAGGCTGGAGCCAAGGTCAGCGAGGCCAGCGCCAAGATCAAGGAAACTGTCGAGAAAAACGTATGTATTGCTCAGATAATGTTCTAATGTCGTGTGCTTTTTGAGGTGGAAGATGGTAGAGGCTCTCTGCAGTAGAATGCCTTTGGCAGGTATATACTTGTTATGGATAAAATGTCTAACTTTTTACCCTTAGACCGACCGACTCTTGGCTGAATACCAAGTGCAGTGACATGGAGTAATCGATTTCGCATAAGGCAATAGTCGGTCATTCCACAAAATACTGCGGCAAAATGGAATCGTTCGAGTATTGCGCATATTGTGGGTAGTTTCCGAAAAGCGACAGACGGTATGTCCACAAAATATACTCTTCTATTTTGTGGTATGTCTGACAAATGAAAATAAGAAATTCAAGATGGCTGATCTTTGACTATTCAACCTAAAACATCAAATCACTCGTAATAAGTTAAAGGTTGGCTTGGAGATATCAATGCGACGACAACACCAATTGCTACGACCATGACCAATAATAAATAATAATATTAATGAATAAATATGTGTGGACATTTCACACAGCGCCATCTAGCCCCAAACTAAGCATAGCTTGTACTATGGGAACCAGATAACTGATATAATACTTAGATACTTTTTGTTTGTAAATATATACATAGAATACAATATAACACACAGACACAGAACAAACATCGATGTTCATCACACAAATTTTTGTCCCGAGTGGGGATCGACCCACAACCTACAGATCAGAAAGCAGGGTTACAACCAACTGAGCTATCAGGCCAGTTGTTCAGAGTTAGAGAGAAGCAGGTCCTTTGGGTTTGGCGCTTGTAATGACCACTTCCCAATAATGACAACTTTCATTATAGTCATATTTTAAATTAACCATTGCCGATAATGAAACGGATTATTAAAATTCAGTTGATTTTTTAAAATAGTAAAAATTCGTAGGTTCGTCTTTCTTACGCTCCGTCATGTACCTACCATTTCGAGCAGCAAGTATTACTGGTCCACTTGGGCCGTGCGCTGCGCAACCAGTTAACAACAACCGGCCGGTACAGTTTTCCATGCGTTCTTCTGCTGTGGAAAATGAGGATTATGATTCTAAAGAAAATATAATATCTTTGAACTTCTGGGGTTGGATTATAATACTCTATTTATAGATAATAATTACATTCCACTCAATCTCGCGGTTTAAGGCGAAGGGTAGGGCAAACAAGGTGTTTTTTTGGCACGTTTTCTGGCGAAATTAGAGCATTTGTGGAGCTTTGAGTCTAATATATCATGTAATTCATATCTTTAAGTATGCCGAGATGTCCGCAAATACAAGATAAATCAATTTAGCTCTATGGAAAAAAATCGTAAGCCTCCCTCGAAAAATTTGAATGTTTTAATTATATAGTATTCCCAACAATCATTCAGATGTTGTGATGACTTCATAATTCTGAAAAAATACTATATAAACATAGACATTAATTAAAAACCGTCAAAATCAGTCATTGCGTGCGTTGTCTGTTGTCTTTGTCATAAGCGCCGCGCTGAAGCTCAGACTGAATTGATATTTAAGTCTACGATATTAAGGTGGATGTTTCTTGAACGGATTTTGACCTGCTTATCTGGCCCTACCCGGTGCCTTAATGGAAAATGATTTCAAAATGTGACATATTTGCCCATCACTGTAGATGTGTTCTTAATGGAACCACTTGTCGGCAAATACCGCACGTGTTTGGCCATTAAGTGCCACCGTGGCCGCAGCCGACCAACAGAGTATCTGACCGCGGTGCTGATGCTGATGCGGTGGCTGTAGTCGTTCGGCTTTTGTTTTCTGGCTACCTTTGTGCAATATTCTTCTTTATTTTAGTGAGAAATCAGTTGTAAATATAGAACAGTTTCTAATGCACTTAAATCTCTCCTTTTGAACTTCACAACCATTGGTTGTTATATTTGGCAGGTTTTTATTTGTAACGGTTCCTGCCAATTTTAACGAGGTATGTCGTCTAGGCTGGAAGTTCCATCCAGGCCATGGTTGCAACGATAGAACCTATTCCCAATGTTAGTCACGTCAGCTCTACGAGGTATGATGACTGTTTATTGCCACTTCAACGATAATCAAGTGTTCACTGGAATTAGAAAAGTCGGTACGTATCAGTATGGTTCGGTGAATGTCTGATGTCTCTTATGACCAATTTTCTCATAAAAGTTTAGGCATTACTTGATCGAAAACGACAGTCTCCCCAATACTTCCAGGAGTTAATAAGTCTCCTAACCCGAAGTACTGCCCAATTAAAGACGAAAGGACCTTTTAGGACAACTGTACTGAGAAGTCAAGATATCAGTTGCTAAAACTTTTGATTGGATTTTTCTCTCAGACGGTGTTGTTGTTCGCACGGCCGTCTTACATAAGGGCTTTATTTTTGGAGGAGAAGTTACGGAAAGGAAAAGCCTATTAGGAAGTTTCCTTGGTTGTTTTTGTTGGATCCACTTATCATTAAGAAAATACTTTTGAATCTTTGTTGCTTTTGCCTATGTCTGTGACATATTCACGATTCAATGGCTGCACTAACCATGCATCCAACATAACAATCATTGCATTTAAGGCCTCCCTAGTGGCGGGCCTATGCTGCGTTTTCTGGTTCGTGGTCTCCACTCGAGAAACTTTCTTCCCCATCGGTGGCGTATGGGGGAAACCTATGTTCAGCAGTGGACGTCTTCAAGCTGATGTTGATAGTTTTGTGATGCATACGCATTGTTTATATTACCAGGATCAACCTAGAGTAGTTTTTATTGCGAAAAATTTAGTTCCTGCAGGAAAACGGCTAAAAAACGAGGTGCCACTAGGGGTATAACAAAGACATCAAGTTCTGTGACAAAGATAGCTCGAGACAGTGTACATTTCAAACATCCTTTTCATAACGTTAATCCTGGTGACTGAGTACTCTCTAGTTAGAAAAATTAAATCTACCTCCTTACTCGTTACAGAGTTGGAGCGGGAGTATTTTTCATCCTGCTGGTATCCTCGCACGCTCTGCAATTCTTTGTGTAAACAAGATTTATCTACAGTTTTACTAGAAAAACTTTTTTTTTGTTTCTGCCAGTCCGTACTGAAAATGGAATGGGTAGACGAAGTTGCATTATCCATTAGTGTTACTTCGCGGAAACTAAATGCATTTTGCTGTTTCGGTGAGTTTTATGTTCATCTAAAACGTGGAATGCAGTTTTCACTGCGAACGGAAGATAAGAACATATTTTTTTGAGAGAAAAGGAATGTTGAACGTCTTGTGTGTCTAACTACTTTTTGGTGTCGAGTCGGGATCGTACCGAGTCAGGGGTGTAGCCTTTTTACAACTCGTTATAACTTTACACCTTTTCAAACGAGGATTTTTCTCATAGAGCTTTGATTAGGATGATCCATCTCTTTCCTTATACATCTTTTACTCCTTCCCTTTTTCTCGTGTAGGCATATGGTTAGTTTTGGTGTCAGAATTTGAAAACTTATGAAGGCTTGTTGTCGTAAGAAAACTTTCTTACGGCGAATTAACATTATGTTTTCTGTTATTAGGATATTATACTATGTTGGCAAACTATAACTCTCTGTCTTAACAGGAAAAATGCAGTGGATGGCACTTTTCAAACTATAACTTGTACTATTAATTCATCTGTATATCACATAACAAACGTTTTTAATTTCCATCGCGAACTTCTTAGCTTGAACCTCTTTTTATCTGAGACGACCATTTTGGCTCCACGCCAGTCGAGAATTGAGGCGAAGCGTAATGCGGCGTGTGACGTAAGGGTGACTTAACCCTTATGACGGGGTATAATATGGACTTTAGCTGTCAGATCCCCGCAAGTTCACCGAGACTTCGAGGCTGATGACGCGTGAGAGGTGTCGGTAGTTGCTGGTGTAATATGTTTTTGGGGTTTAGTTTGGAAACAGGGTTGAAAACAACTACTTTTTCGATTCAAACTCAATCCTACACTGCAGGCCTTAGAGTAGAATATAAATATAACCCAGCAGTTTCCTGATTAAAGTTGAAAGTATGCAAGATGTTTAATAAAAATGCGTCTTTAGCAAAGGAACTGATAGAAAACCTATAAGGTTACTTATGTCTTTGGACCACTTACAGTACTTTTCCTTTACCGCAGCACCGTTTAAAATCTTTGTAAGCTCTTTATATTAGCCTAAAGATGGAATTATATAGGGTAAGTAACTGACTCCAAAATTAGAGGAAGTCAGTTACTTACCCTGTGTATTTCCAGTATTAGGCTAGGCACCAAGTCTAGTTTGTTTCTAATAATAAATAATTCATTTCGATATACGAACGAAGATATTTTTCTGATATTAAAAATAGAAAGAATAAGAATTTGTTTATTAGCGCAATATAGGAATACATACATTGAGTGAGATTACATTTCATATTAATTATTGATACAATGCCAAGCAATATGGGTAATGATTAGCGATTAGAGTGCTATTCAGAATTATAAAAGGTCGGAACACTCAGTGCCGCAGTGACGTCTTGTATTAGGGACGTCGCATTTTGTCCAATCGATTATCTCGAGAAGAAGATAACCACTTACTGACAGTGGGAAGATGTTAGTATCGGAGACCACCGTGTTGGTTGTACCGAATAGTAATAATCGCTCGCAGAACCGACAACCAGGGAAGAAAGGTACTCGAGAGGCGATCACGAACCGGAGGACGCAACGTAGGCCATTATTGATTTATTATACTACTAGCTTATGCCCGCAGCTTCGCCCGCGTGGACTGTCCCTCAGGAACCGTTTATTTTCAGGGGTGTTTTAAATAAAAGTTGCATTTTAGCGCACCCCTGCACTATAATAATGAATGTATATTTGAAATTAAAAGATTTTAGATTCAGCGGTTTAGGCTGTGCTGATTATGGGACCTTATCCTGTATTTTTACCCCTTTAAAGGATGAAATTCAAAATTTGCCGAGACCCGTATGTATTTATTTTGTATGTTCTTTACACATTCCAAGTTTCAGTATGTTACGAACAAAATTTTTAAAATTTTCATTCAAATTTTAACTACATAATTCACTCTTTTTTAGGTCGATTCTCAAAAAAGTAAGAAATACCACTTCATTTATTTTTATACTTATTTGTATGTGCCAAGTTTCAAAACAAAAACCTTCTTTCACTGGACATCAAGGCGCACAAAAACACGGCACCTATATATGGTTGAAATTCCATCAACCCACTAAGCGTTTTGCTATGCACTTTATAGTGCGAACCGTCAATGAGTGTAACACCTTGCCGGCGTCCTTGTATCCAGCAACTATGATTTGGGTGTCTTCAAGTCGAGAGTGAACACTGAACAGGTATCTTCTAGGCAAGCATGCACCATCGTAGACTGCGTCATCACTTTCCATCAGGTGAGATAGTGGTCAAATGCTTTGCCTATAAACTATAAACAAAAAAAGATACGTTATGTAATGTAGGTTTTTATACAAACGTTTTTCCCCTTTTCATCCATCTTTCGTAGCACGCGCTTACGTCATAAAAGAAATAGCCACCGCCCAAATTTCAAGTCTCTGCGGTTCAGCAGTTTTGCCTGTACGTTGTCTGTCAGTCACCCAGGGCAGTTCCTTTTATCCTTGGATGAAATTCGTCCAAGCTTTTATATAATAAAAGATATTTGTATGTTATAATGTTACAATGTTGTGCGTTGTCTAGGATAAATGTCTTTACTTTCTTTCTTTTCTTTATTAAAAAAAAAAACTTATCCCGAATAATTAGGTCGTATTACAAAGTAAAGATAATGAATGCCCTTTAACACGACTTCCTTTTTACAATCTACAGAAGCTAATACAAGCTCTTATCCACAATGAGAAGTAAGCTAACTACATTACTGGTAAATGCGAGTGCCCAGGAGGAGGCGATCTCGATGCGATAGCTTTCATTAGTGTAGATTGGACTAATGGAGTGGCAAGGGGGGGATAAAGTGCGCCTTCATGTCTACATGTGGTCTATGTATCATTTGTGGTTGTACAAGTTGGGTAGATGATGTACTAGGAATTTACTTCGTGATCTACGGACTGCTACTTAAGACCGAGTCTGATCACAAAACCATCAAAAACAACTATTTTTGAAAGCCCATAGTGCAAAATAATCACATGAAAAAAATTATGTAAATAAGAAATAAAACGAGGGAGAACAGTGACTAGTTTGGTTTCCGTAGAAAGACCCCCAAAAAATACTTTGCCAACGTACTGCTCCAAATTTACAGCGATTAACAACACAATTAAACCAGGTTTTTTAAAAATTGATACGTATGCTTATTTCACTGAATTAAAAAAAAATCCTGCAATATTAACACAGTTTCAAGCGCAGACTTAGTTTGACATCAAATATGATCGAAATACGACGAACCCCCAAAAACATAAAACTGGTGCTTGGACGCGCCGCCTTAAAAACAGTTTTCCTATTTAGCCATATATTTGGACCCGCCCCTACATTAGGTAGTCATAGGTCATTAGCATAGCTTAATGATTATTGTAATATGGAACAGTAAATGTAAAATATGCCATCGAAACTATCTGGTGCTTTGGATTTACTCTCATACGGTTAGGCATCAGCTAGTAGTAACAATATCAATGGTAAACCACTTTTCATTTTGTACCACAAGCTAAGCTATTTTTGGTGACAACGTTTTCCTCACGTGGAAAAGTTGAAACACACGTAAAAAGTTCAATTATAACCGTCCGCACCCTTTTATATGGAGCAAGCGGCTATTTTACAACGGTTTTTAGAAATAACTTTGTGTTTTGATCAACTTTAGATTAACCGCAGCCTAAATTTAATACACTTCGGCCTTAATTAACATTCGTGTTAACGTAATTACCTTTAGAAATCAATTTACTATACTGGGGCTTATTTCCATGGCACCTTTTACCACCCCTTTACCGCGTTGACCTTTATTGGTACAGACTGTGGACATGACCTAATTTCTCCTTTGACCGTGTCTTCAGACCTTTATCCTTTTTTATTAATCGAAGCTTACAAGCTTTTAGCTTCAAGGTAAAACGTTTACACTTAGCGGAAAATTCAATGTTATCAGTTTTTTGCTTTTGTGCATATCACAGGTAACTAGTTTTTTCAAGTTATGTGCGGAACTTGAATTTGCATGTTCAAGAATCAGAAAGTTCGAGAACATGTCTCATCTACCGACATGCACTTGACCAGCATGCGGCGTGGTAGATTACGGCCTACATTCTCCCTGATTTTGATATTATTTCCCGAGAAAAAACTTTAAACTAAAACAAACCGACCAATTCCGACCCAACTAACTCTCCGTAGTCTCAAAATTAAAACCCATAAAAGTCCAGAAAGTGTTACTTAGCAAAGCACCTCTCTCCCCAGTTACCCTCGGTCGATGGTCCATTTGGAAAGGTCAACAGCTCAATCGGCCTGCTGAAAGCCGACGCCGTTAGGTCTGGTGCCTAAAGATAAAGTCCGATGGCCAGTGGAGGGCTGGCAAATGGATTAAATATTCAAGTGATTTTTTGACCCCTTTCCCCCCGATTGCGGTCAGAGAAATAGATTTTTCACGGTTCTTTCTGTATATATATGTGTGTGTTATATCGTCCCATGGAACTCAACGAAAAAAGGTATCGTTGACTTCGTTTGTGAGTAGTACAAAATCGCATCGCAAATAATAAGTTGCCATTCAGTGTTTAATTGATCTTTGTCTTCAGAAACAAAAAATAAGCTTAGGATGAATATAGCCAGCTTGGAACAATGGCTTGGAGCTATGTCTAACACCTTGCATATTGGTCGTAATGATTTAGCCTTTAATTTTTTCTCAAGATTTGCATTCTAGAGATCGTAGGTACTTGAAAATAGTTCTACATTACTTACCACCAGGTGAGTTGTAGTCGTATGCACAATAAAAAAAAAAATAGCATTAAAATAAAGAAAAAAGTCCGTTAGCTTGCATAACTGCGTTAGTACTTACAACTAGTTATATAGGTACCTATATTATACCTATATAATAATTATTGTATTATGTTATTGATCTGTAAATTATTTTTCACCACTAAATTCTGTATTCGGTAATGAAATATATTGCATATTTAACTCTGGAATCATCAATATTCATATTGGTATCGAATATTGAAAGTTTTAATATTTAAATCAGAAACGTGACCAAATTTTACAATAACGCAAGTTTTCCGAGTTCCAGAACTAATTTCCGGTCTCATTCAAATTACTTGACTTCGAGCGTGATACCACCCAGCATCTCTTTTGTGAATTTTGCGATAAAAAAGTTGAAAAATTAAATTTAAACCGGGAGAACGAAGAAATGGGTGGTTCCGGTTTGTCCCCTCGTGCTGTCCCCTCGAGGGGACAGAGAAGAATAAAAACTCCTTAATTGGTAGGTATTTATTCAAATAATTCATAATTACGAAACAAATAAAAAGCAGCTATGTTTATAATGTTCTAATTTACAGCAGTTTTCAGTGATCGTTTTCTTGTGTTGTTAAGGTTTTGATTCTTTAGGATATTATATAACCGTTGATTTTATGTTTTTTTTTTAAATTATGATGAAGCGTGGTCTTCATTAATATGTGAAATACTCTCTTATTTCTTTTTTACAATAGAAAATAATTGTAATCCATCCATTTCTATTTTAGACACCTACCCGCGCCCTCTGCTCCGGCCCACGTTGGGCGCCAATATCAGCCATCACATCCTATATTTCAATGTCGCCGGCTAAACGGCTTACCGGATTACCCCACGGTGTCGACGATAATGGATCGTATTACCTGCCCGTTCAACTAACATTTCGCGTTGGAAACTGGCCGTAGGAGGACAATGATTGTTTGGGGACCGTGCGAATCCCTTGTCCATCTTTCGAAACGGACCTAATGTAAAATAGTTCACAGTCTAGTAGGCTAGAATGGGCCATTTGACTACTATTAAAAATTAACGGTATATAAATCACGGAGTAATACGCTTTTGAAGTTTCTGGAGGAGGCATCATAATATGTCCCTTTCGCGCAAAACAGAGCTCGTGCGGAGCTTCCTCACAGCTACTCTACTACAAAAGCATAATTTGTGAGAGATTGTATGTAAAGCTACCACAGCTTAGTAATGAGGTACTATGAAGGACCAAGAAGTGATGTCACTGCATGTTTGAGGTGTCTCTTATTATTCCTGTATATAAAATGCTGGGACTTTTGCGATATTTAACTTTTGTTTTCATAATTCTTTATTTTTTGAGGAATGTAATTTATTTAAGCAAAAATAAAATATTAGTCAAATAGCCTATTAAATGCTTTGTTTAGAAAACTTAGTAAACAAGCCATTCGCGGGGGGGGTTATCTGTGACTCTGTGGTAACCATCAGGTTGATGATTATCTCGACTTGTTTGAACCAAGAATTCCGTAGTCCCATTTTGAGTGCCAATATTCCCTAACATTCGTATATTTCACCGTGTCGTGGATAAATAGATTTTCCCGATGCCTCGAAGATAATAAAATCACCTGTTCGGACCGCTAAAATGTAACGTTGGAAACCAGGGCACGTGTGTGTAAAATAAGACTTACGACTACCTAAAACCAGATAATACATCCTGTTTGATGCCAAAATCTCTGATACATTTATTTGAATGTCGAACTTTTTAAGTCATTGATATTAATAATAATAATTCTACTTCGATTTAGCTCTGTCCAAAAAAGTTGTATATCTTTTTTTTTCTCCTAATAAAATGAGAGGGAAGCATCCACACTAAAATATTGATAACTTCAACTTTGTAGTGGTATAGTTTGTATAGATCATAATAATCCATGTATAGTCAGAAGATTATGTTATTCTTCATTGTAAGCTGTGTCTAGGTATTCTATTATCTGTGGCTATGTTTCGTTTACAAAGTTTTAGCCGCACGTTCCATCGCTAAATCCGAACGACTTATACCATATATCACATAAAAAGCTTAGTATAAAGCTTCGGCCGTAAAAGATTGAATCACCTGCCCAAGTACTAAAGTGGTACCTAGAAAGCCTGGGCTCAGGTGGCCGTAGATATCATTCTGAGTCGACGTGACTCTCGGCTTAAGTTGTCATGTTTCGAGACGTTATACTTTGGTTCTTATATTCTCTTAGCTAGACTCTGTAAATCTTGTTAGGTTCGATTTTGTTGTTTTTTCAATTGCAAATTGCATATGTGATAAGCTGATAAGATTAGTATCATAATTATTAAATGCTGTATAGTAATCTTCTTCTTCTTGAAGAAGAAGAATTATAGCAATCGTTATTAGTGTGTTAAGCTCGTCTGCAATAAAGTTTCACAGCTCCTAAGTTCGCACTTATTCCTGTACTAGTTGACCCGCCCCGGCTTCGCACGGGTTAATTAGTTTTACATCCTAACCCAGTTTATGGGTAAGAGGGAAGCGAAAGCCGGCTGGCCGGCGAAGAAAGGCAGGCTTCGCCTGCTTTCCTTCTATTGCCGTCCCATACATTCATCCTTTTCCCCTATCTTTTTCCCCTTCCCTTCCATCTTCTCTTCGACGGGATCAGTATAAATAAAAAAATAATATACAATAATATACAAACAAAAAAATCTTGCAGAAAAATTACTTTCTTATTGCTTCGTGTAACCCGCACTTGGCCGTTTTAAAAAACATAAAGTATCTGAAACGTTATTCTGAAAAATTAGCTATAGCCATACCAAATTTTAGCGAAATCCGTTCAGTAGTTTCAGCGTGATGCGTGTTCAAAAGGACAGACAGACAGAAAAAAACATTCAAATTGTTTCCACTTCTATATCGATAAAGAAGTGTAATGCAATCAACATTTTCATAAAATATTCAATGTACAGCTATATCCCAGTTACAGTTTTATTATATGTATAGATGACGCAGATACCTACTGCAACGCAGTTGGGTACGTCCTATAAGTGCGAACTTAGTAGCTGTCCCTTAATTTAGTGCAGGCAGACATTAGAGTAATAACATACCTACTTGGAAAGGATTCAAAAACTAAAACGGACTAAAGTTCCACGGACATCAAAAATTGTTTTAGTCCCTTGGAGATCTTGGTAGAGTGGCACATTTTAACACCTCTAGGTTTCTCAGTAAATTGGAAGCGAAGCCAGAGATGTCGTTATCATATGAAAATATCTTTCCATCTCATTTCGACAGCCATAAATTGTGGCTTCAAATTTAATACGGTTTCGTCTTAGGTAGCTAGGTTCTGCGGAGGCGAAATTTTCATGAGGTGCATGATTTATTTTTTCATAACGCTTGGGTTTATGTTCGGTATATTTAAGAATATTTTAGATATTACAAGTCATCAATAAATAATGAATTTCAACAACTTAATCTACACGAGAAATTTAATTTACTGACCCTAATTCTGCTTCTTCTTCTCCAAGTGGTCAGTTATTTTAGGCAACGCAAAGGCTTCTTCATTTGTCTTACGACAAGAACCGGCCGACGGCTAATAATACAATTGTGCTGACAATGTGAACAAGCTTATAGACAATTAGTCTTGCTGCTCCATTGACTCTTAATATCACTTACCGTCTGGGAAAGTCTTAAAACTCCTAAGTGGAGGCCCCTTCTGTCCTCGAAGCAACTTAGCCAATTACCACCCTGCAGTACTGTCGCCGGCAGGGATAAATGTCAGGCTGCGACGTCCAACTGCTAACTTGATAACTTGGCGACCGTCGGCCTTCGTGAGGGAACCTTCGCGGAGCTGGAACTTTTTTCTAAGATTGAGGGTAATGGCTTGTGCAGACCTCAATACCCTACAGGCTACAAGTCTTTAGGAGTCGCCCGTTTTGCATGCTCAGATTTTTTTTTCAGAGTCTGTACACGTAATTTTTATGAGGCGTGCCTTTGTTCATTTTTAGGGTATTTTTCGTGCGGTGCTTATACTAATCAGCTTTATATTCTGAAAATGAAACGTGAAGCGTTTAATATGCAAATGGTGATGCTGTAATATTATGTCCATACAATTATTATTCTACCTTACTATACTTGGTCTGTTCTATTTCTATGTCTTACTTAGACTAAGCACTTCGTTTTTTAGAAATTAGCTACATACTAACCCACACACCTAGAGTTTTTTCGTTACAAGTCTATGTACCTACTAACCAATGGGTGTAGTGTATATGTCCGACAACAAAAAATGTTTTTATTTAATTTTACCTCTGACAGCTTGAAGTACCGTGAACAGTTGATGACGGTAACATGTTCATGCACAGTTCCATGAATTTTTAAAACGAATATGTCATAATATTGTTGAAAATGTTTCCTGACATTCCAACCCGGCGATGTTTTCATTAGCCCCTGACAGGAGCATAATAAAATAGAAAGGCTTTCTCCGATGTCCAAATAAATCTTACAACTTGTTGGACGTCTCCATGTAGACCCTAATTCCAACGTATCAAAATGTCAACGGCAACAATATATTATCTCAGAAACAGAAAGGGGTGCAAAAATATTCCTTCATTCTCGTAAGATGTTTCACATGGGGTACGTGACAAGAAGGGCGGAATTGGCGAAGTAACGGAGGTTTTGGAACCCTTATTTTGGCAGTGGGGTATTTCTGGTTTCATCTTTGATGTAAATTGTATTTCCGATAGCTTCCTTGTACTTGAAACTCTGAAAAGAATTCATAATACACGTCAGAACTAAAAAAATATTAGATAACATTGTCATTTCACACTTTTCTCAGAGTTTTATCAGCAGAAAATTAGGAGTTAAAGTTTATAGAACGGTGAAAACTGTTCATATTGAATTTTTCCACCTCACAGGAGTTTAGAGTTAGTTCAGAATTCCCAAGAAATTTGCTGGCAAAAGTTAGTGGGAGCATAACTCTTGAAAACGCGAGGAGCTACGGTACATTTGCGTCAAATATTTGCATATAAATATTCTAGTTTCCCGCACTTCTCGACTTATTTCCATTGTTGGAGGCCATTTATCTTACTTCGCGTTTGTCTATTCTGTTTCGAATCAAACTTTCATTTTAATGCAATTCCCTCGGTATTTCTTTTCGTTTATTAATTTCCGTTCGTTCTATTTAATTAGGCCACATCCACATCTATATTCGTTTCCAATTTTACGAACACAGTCGTTACTTTAAGCTCTGCTTCATATTTTGTTTCAAGTATTTTCCATTTCATTATTTCATTTGCTAGCGCCTATCTGTAGGTTTTCCATTCGTTTTACTTTGAAACGTATTTTTGTCGTTCTCTTACATAAAGAGGCAATAATTGGTAATATTGGAAGGTTCGTTATATTTTCGTATATTTTTGCGATTCTGAAAACAGATTGGATTATATATTTGATGTTTATTCACGCCACTCACGGAGTAGGTATGTTTCCTCGGGCTACGAGTTTTTATTACAAGTTAATTGAATTTCTTCCGAGTCGAGGGAAGAGTCTTATCTTTATTATTATTCACACTAATTTATTAACAAATTCACCTATTAAGGCAAAGCTTTTTACGATATTTCGATTTAAAAATTATAAATATATTTAACAATATTACTGGGCTTCAGAATAAGAAATCTGACAATACGTGCCGTGTCAAGGAGAAGTGCTTGTTGAGAAAACTCTCCCCGCGGTGAGACGTTCGTCGATCCACCTAGTGGGGGGCCGGCCTACGCTGCGACTTCCGGTTCGTGGTCGCCACTCGGAACCTTTCTTCCCTATCGGTTGTCAGTTCTATGAGTTATGTTGTCTGATATGCCCAATGCAATTCAACTTGCTTATTCTAATAGCTATAATAATCTTTTAAGCGTAGCGCTCATAGCGCACGACTAGCCGTTTCTAAATGATCGGTAAAGTTAAGCAACGTTCGCTGCGGTCACTACTTTGATGGGTGACCGCTACAGCAAAAAAAAAGAAAAAAAATGTGGTATTTACAACTGAGCGCTACCGTGTTTCGGAGGGCAGGTTAAGCCGTCGGTCCTGGTTGTTGTCGTAAGACAATAGTCGTTAAGCCAAGTCAGAAGCCTTTGGGCGGCCTAAAAATTCTGACTCCAGGGCTGACCACTTGCCTACACGAGAAGAAGAAGAATCTTATTTTTGTAATATAGTAAAATGATTATTTTATTTAATATAACTGACTGAGCCAAAACTGGAAATTCCTAGCTCAACGCAAATTGAAATAGAGCTACATTAAATTAAAACTAGGCTGCCAACATGAAAACTCCAATTCACAAATTCAGTAATACGTTTTCGAGGAAAGTTTTGGCTTTAGCTAGCTTTATTAACTTTTATGAGGGGTCGGATACACGCAAAGATGTGATTTTACACAATGGCTGAGTATAAATTAATATTTTCATGATAGGTTTTCGTTTATGTATAATTAGTAAAGTAAAGTAAAGTAAAGTAAAGTAAAGTAAAGTAAATGTTTATTAAACCATAGAATGATTACATGCATTCCTTAATTGCCTTTTTTAAATTGCCTTTGCACATGTCATGTCATGGAAGGGTTGTTCGTAGATACCTATTTATCATCATCGTCATCATCAACAGCCTGAAGACGGTCACTACTAAACATAGGCCTCCCCAGAGAGCGCCACTTTGAGCGGCTGCTCGCCTCCTGCATCCATCGGCTCCCCGCGGCTTTTACCAGATCGTCGATCCACCGAGTGCGGGGCTGGCCTACGCTGCGTCTGCCGGTTCGTGGCCGCCACTCGAGCACCTTTCTTCCTCATCGGTTGTCAGTTCTACGAGTGATATGGCCTGCCCATTGCCATTTCAACTTGCTAATTCTAAGAGCTATATCGGTCACTATAGTTCTCCTGCGGATCTCTTCATTTCGGATCTTATCTCGCAGGGAAACACCGAGCTCTCCTATACCTATATTCATACTGTGCTTTAATCTACCTTAGATAATTATCGTTATATTAGAGAACTTGGTCGGTAGTATTATTAGTTTAAATTGATTATAAACTTCAACCAAAGTAGTTTAACGAAAATTATTAGTTCACAAACATTATTATTAAACGAATTATTATTAAAAGCTTTAACAAACAACAAAATGTGGTAAATTGAAATTCGTTCTGATGTAAAATTAAATTTACTCTCAACACAATACAATACCTAATTATTACTGTAGACGATATTATGAAGTCGTTAAACAAGTCGGTCCTTCACAAAGGAGATTTTAATCAAACCCTTTGCAAACATTTTATTTAATATTTCATCACCCGTAAAATTTAATTTTTGTCGTGACGTAGACGCTGTAAAGTATTTTTATATTTTGATATCCAATTCCAGACTTGTCTTAGGTTATACGAGACAGGTTTTTCTTAATCTCCGATGTGCTCATCTGTTCTACTGTTTATCTCGCTAAGCTTCCAATTTAGCGCAAGATCGCGCTCCGCCATGTTCACAATATTTCATCACGATACATCGGAATGTCTGTCAGAATCTGGCACGCGGAAGATTTAAGTTGCGTTTTTAAACTTGCGTAGTTCCTCAGTTCTAAGCTGTCGGTATAATATGTATATAAATGTATATAATCTAAAAAAAAATAATTAACAAATGGGTATAAGTAAATTTGTAAATTCTCGCGCGGAGAATAGAAAAGGCAGCCTGTAAAACAAACATATAAACAAAAGATGATAAAAAAGGGTGCGAACTTAATGTCTGCAGTCGCTAAAACAAAGGATGGTTTAGTCCGCAGGTTGCCGAAGGTATTGGCGGACTCGGACATGCCCGCGGGGCCCATTTCCGGGATCCATGAAGGTTACTGCCCACCCTCGGTAGAAAAAAAAGCTAGCTATCAAAGCTAGGCGAGTATAGCTCTAGAAATGTAGAGTCCTTGGATAATGAATCAATATAAATGTATCATAATAATACAGAACATCTATCGCAGGCACTATCGAACTTAAGAATCATTTGATATTCATTTACGTTCATAAGAGATTACAGAAAATCCACGAATCAGGGTTCAGTGAAGCGCGCAATCACGCGCGGAAGCACGCGCGCAAATTGAGCGCAGATGCAGGGTAGAATGATATTACATCAAATGATTTGATTTTACTCTCTCCTCATATTACTGCGTCGATAAATAAGAGCGATTCTCAATAAACTGGAATGTTCGAGCGACGGGACGTCTTTAAGTGCTTCCAATCTATTTAGGTTTATTGGTACGCTGAGGTCACACGATACACGCCCGTCAGATTGAGAAATATTCATAATTTTCAAGCGATGAATATTAAATTGCGTGTCGCCAGCGTTGTGAAAACGTTTAGTAGAGTTTATGGGCTATTAGGGAATATTTCTGTTCCATGTCTTCAGTGTAATCAGTGAGAATTGTTATGGGTGCTAAGCGAATATTCATATCTTTATTTGTACCAATTTTTAAACGAATAGCACTCACGTGATTCAGTTGAAAAGCTCGACCGGTGTTTGGGATAGATGGTCATTTTCATGGAATATGCGCGGCGGCAATGCTCTGCGCCAGCCGAAGTCGCTGATTGATTGATAATATCGTGCTAGCCGTTTACTTCCATACCGCTCAGCACTCACGTCGGTTTCTTTTCTATGATATTACAAAAATATCTTCACTTCCGGGTGTAACTAGTGCGTTACACATATGATTTAATTGTGGCATTAGAATTACTACAAGTATGTACGTCGTTAGCGTTGTGTCATGATATGTTAGTTAATTATTGTGATATTCCCTTTCAATGCGTCCAAAGGAAGGGGAAGTTATAGCTGCTATCTTATCACTTCCGGTCATTTCCGCCTGTCCAACGTTTTCAAAGGCTTCCTTCTCGTCCAGCCTTTGACCGTATAGCTTAGATGAATTACGCTTGTTATATTTCTATGCTCTTTCTATCTCTGGAAATTATTTCAATGTTCCTTTCACGTACATAGAAGACTGAGCTAATTCAGGGCAGTGATACCTACGACGAAATTAAATTAGGTATACACTTTGAGCATCCTGATTTCATACAGAAACGGCTGACGTAACCAAAATCGATACCTAAAGTCAACGAACTTTAGGTGCCAACTTTGGGAGCCGGCAAGACGCCAGGATAGCAATTTCGGCGACTACAAGCTCGCGGGAAGACATTAAAACTTGGAAGAATAACCGTGTTTTATAACTGAGACAGACAGGAAGTAATGGAATGGGAGAGACAAGGGAAACTCAATTATAAATGATATCCTATCATACCTAACCTGACCTAACAAAATAGGTTTTGTTGAAATGTGAAGAGACGGAATGTATTTATAACAAAGAAAACAAGCTTCAGCCTTCCGTACCGGCTTTGAATAACCAACCCTAAAGGTATCGTTTCTATGTCCGTCGTATTTGTCTGTCGAGACTCTTCTCTATTTCTATACCTATAAAACAAAGTCATTTTCGGGAGTTATTTTCATACTTGTATGATAAAACGGCAAAGACATCTGGGTAAGACGTACACTGCTGAACATAGGCCTCCCCATAGAGCGCTACTCTTAGCAGCTGCTTGTTGCCTCTTGCATCCATTGGCTCCCCGCGGTTCTGACTGGTTCATCGGTCCACCTAGTGGGGGGCTTTAGAGCGCGATTTAAACTAGATTTTTGTTTTCTTATTTTATTCGCGAACCCTTTCAAATTCAATAAACATTTCAACGTTATCTATTCTCGCCATAATAGAGAAAGGGTTTTCGGAATAGCAAGCTGATCAATTCACTCTAAGATTTTCCGGTTCTCGAGATTCCATTTGGGATAATCCTGGTCAAGGAACCACCATCGGAATTCGTTTTATATTCTGATTCTGTTCGTTTGAAAAGTAAACAAACGAACTGTGGGATATTTGGAAGGGAATCATCCTTAATTGGTTTAAGGCTTATGTTACGTTTGCTGTGGATCAACAACGGGAAAGGTTTTTGCGTTTGCCTGTTTCTGATTTTATAAACAGTTATTTATTTCGGGGAATGTGTGATTATGATTTACTGTTTTGTTTAATGGACCGAAGCTCAGTTTTCTTTAAATATTCTGGAAGATGACTTAAAGAAGACTTATGTTTTGAGCATAAAATATTAAGTATGCTTTAAGTTTACGAATTGCAATCTTTACGTACAGAAATGTAACAAACGACTACTAAATCTATCCATTCACCAAGATAATGAAATTACTGAGAGGATATAGGTATCCTACGAAAACAATGAAAATTTAAGGCTTTAGACATGAAATTAAAGTATTTTTAAAAGACTATTTCTTCTTTACTATGTGGTAGGACTTTTCTGCAAAGTTCGTCTAGGTAGGTACCACCGCTTTGCCAGTTATTCTGCCGCCAAGCAGTAGTGTGCAAGCACTGCTGTGTTCCGGTTTAAAGGGCATTGTAGCTAGTGAAATTACTGGGCAAATGAGACTTTATGATCTGATCACTCAGTCTAGTAATCTGATTACTAGACTGTGTGATGTCTCAGGATGACGTGCGCAGTGCAGTGCCACGCGAAACTTTATTGTTTTAAAGTTCCGAGTGACACTGCAACTGTTATGGGTGGCCGTGTTGCTTAACATCAGGTGAACGACTAGCTACTATTTCCTATTGTTCTCTTTCTTTCTCTTAGCACAATCCACATAAAAAAACAATGACATGTAGCTATGAACGCATCTTACATCCATGCATGGATGGATATAGCCTTGCCAGAGTTGCCAGCTTACCACCCTGACACCTCCTACGGTATTATCCGATTAATCCAGTTAATACCGATATTTACTTCCACGTTTCCTAATGGACCCTGACAGGGCCTTGCTAAAGGAGCAACTACCAGTAACCTTGCTTGACATAATAATATCACCGACCTTCGCTTAAACGCGGTAGATCTTTATTGATCTATCTAGATGTGGGATCAGACGTAGTAATTCAACCGAGACATTGTTACCGAAACTAGAAGTCCCGTATCGGACTTGTAAAATGTAGAATGATTTGCGATCGAAGCTACGGATCGGAGTTTTCTATTCTACATTGTGCCGGATTGCTTGCACATGTTGTGAGAAACATAACATTATTTTTCAAACTCGTATTGTAATAGGCTTGTAATAAAACATTTTGACATTAAGCACTATGTAATGTTGCCTATAATTATGCTTGCTTAGTATTTAGAATCATGTAATTTTAATATTTTTAAATAACTTATCTAATTTTGACTTGTAAAATTGCTAAAAATAGCTTATTTGCAATAAAATTTTTGAGTCTTGAGTTTTGAGTTTTGACCATCTTTGATCTTACCTCAGAGTTACAACATGGAGTCTTTCAAAAAGGCTATATCAATACAGCCCGTAAGGGCAGGTGCTTTAACATAACCCCGTTTTCATAATAGTTTCTGCGAATAGGTAACATAGCAAATACAATGTCTGCATATCTGTCGGTACCTCCCACAAGCCCCCAACCCCTCCCACCCTAATGCTGATTTACGAGGATGCGGTATCGAGATTGCATCATGCACTTCGTGCGTACAGTAGGTACTTATATAACGAGTGACAGGCTTTAGTTAGTGGCGTTATAGGTATAACCAGTCTCTATTCTTCTTTCTTCTTCATAATTAATTTTTTCATGTACATTAAAAATAGTCTGCTCTTGCCGTTCTACTGTTACCAAACAGTGGTTTTTATCTCGGCAATACCGTTTTTTGGAGGGTCGTCAGTCCCGGTTGCTGTTAGATAATAGTCGGTCATCTATTCATGTGACTGAATTTTTACATATCTATTTAAATAAAAACACAAACTATATACAATGACTGTATTGTAACTAACACTATACCAAACTTCGATAATAATGTTGGATCTTACGTTAAATTGAGCATAGTTTCAGAGAACCTTTCATATTGCGTGGTTCCAACTTGTAACAATGTCTTTTATTTTCAAGAATAAGTATTGTTTATATAATGTCGGTTTGAATTTTTTCTCTGAATGTCATCTAACCTCTACAGCGCCATACACATGGCGGTTTTTGTTTATCAAGATCTTCTGGCTATTTATCTGTTTCTACAGAAAGCACATTTTCAGCAATACGTTTCGTCCACGCTTGATATCGTGATCCCTATTGATCCCGCAGTCGGTGACCTCATCCGCGTCCGATGCTGAGCAGCCAATATTGGAAACCGACCAGTAAGCTCCGCTTCAATGGTTGCTTGAGGACCATTGAGAACTCCGACAGATAACATACCCACGCGGGATCTTTATGAGACTTTGTGGAAAATAGTTTAGAGAAAATATTAGGAGTGACGGAACAAAAAATGATAATTCCATAATGTCCTCCATACACAGGGTTACAGGAAAATTCGTGCTAGATCCGTTAAGGGCATGGAGTACCCATCATTTCTGACTTATTGCACTATGAAACACCCTAGCCTAAACTTAATATTTTTTTTTATTTCTTAACTTTCACTTGTCTACTACGGTCTATTCATGCTTAATTAACCTATGTACTATTTTAATGATTGACGTCCTAAAGCATCTTATTACACAAGTTACGGAGGCTGCAGGTGGAGGATGCAGAAGAGAAACCAATATGGATTCTATAACTATTTTAATCTATAATTTGAATATAAAATATTACATTATGTAGTATTCTAATATTCCTACAATCTAAAGTGGTGCTTCCGGCCCCAAGGCCGGCCCGGAGTACCTTATGCCATTCAAGAACACGTGAAATGACATAAGACACTGTCTGCTGCGTCGGCGCATGCCTGGATGGCACCAGTCGCGGTGAGCTGTGGACTGACGTCACACGGCAACGTAACACCTCCCTCCCAAAGATCGGCAACTGATGGCAGGCCGTAGCTGTCAGAGTTGTCGATGGCACAGGCATTAACCATCGTGGGGCTGATGCTGGGGTTGGTTCTTTGTCTTCTGCAATCTCTGCATTAACTTACTCGCGGGTGATGACTCAGTTGCGAGTGCTTTTGCACCAGTTATAGCGGGCTGATAGACGGCAGGCTGCCTGTAGTGTGACAGATATGAGGCTTGATGGTTCGCCTACTAGGTTCAGCTTCTTAAAGGTATGGAGACTCGGAGAGATGATGAAGTATTCGTTATGACGTTAGAAATTTTTATGGGTAGTTTGAATTTTGAGGATCGCCATCATCTTATGAAGTTGTTCTTGAATTGGATGGTGGTGTCATAATATTGAAGGTTCTGCTTATGATGCGGTTATCGTTGTTCATGTTCATGGAGGTCGTGACGTAATAGCTCTGAATGAATCATGGCAGACAACTGCTCTGAATTTTCAGCTTGATCTTTTCCACAGAAACTCATAGATTTAGTTGGTGTAAAAGGTTTTGGTGTGGTGTTCATCAGCTTTTAGAAGACGGGTGATGGAAGTCATCATGTAGGATGCAATTAGCTGCTGTTTCGTGATTAGTTGATAGTGGTTTACGCTGTCTGGACTGGATGGCGATGAACTGATGAATGACGTGGCTGAAACTTTTGTATAGTACCAGCAGCAGGGGCTGGTCTTCGGACATTCTGCCTCTATTGTACATAGAGTTCGTACCATCGGTTGCACATGCTACTTATGGATGGGTTGGTATGAGGATTAGGCTCTGATTAGGGAAATTTAAATTTTGTAATAGAAGTTATAAATCAAGGATAGGCAATCAAGATTCAGAATGCTAACCATTGAATAAATAGAAATAACCTAAGTTAACCTAAATTCTCTAAACACGGAGGTTCTATTTTTAAGGATAAAACTATAACTTTATTGAGGAGTGCTCGATGCACAAGAATAAAAAGCTATCTCTAGCTAAATTATTTCCTCGGACAAGCATTCTATAATTAATTTACCTACATTATGCTAAATGGGCATTCCTAAATCTCAATATACCTAATCTTAATGTAACAAAATTTAACCGTTGCAAAACTAGCTATGTGTTACATCTAAATCAAAATTAATTGAAATTTATTACTTTCATTTGTAATGCTTATCGTTTTGCTACTTACAGATATACTAAGGACCTGCTACGGCATCTATCTTCTACTGATTTTTTTAAAAGAATGAGGTCTGATAAAATATGTGTGATGTGAACCTTAAGAAACATTACGTCATCAAGCAAGATATTCAGTATTACTTTTTAGTATGTTCTAAGAATTGTATAATTGTATGTATAATTTATCTGGCAATATTCAGTCAAAAGTACAGCATGGTGAGTGAAAACTGAAGCAAAGCTTATGCTGCTCAATGCTGTTCCTTCTTGATAAATATAAACAAGCATATTTGAAGAAGGCATTGACTAAGCAATTAATAAAATTAATTTAAACATGAGTTATCTATAAATTTACATGACTATTGGAATCTAGGACTTATAAATGCAGGAAGTTACAATTTAATAAAACTATTTTCTATTCAGATTTTTTTCTTCGGTCTTCTCTGCACACAGTTCATGGTTGTACTTTTGAATAAGTTTCAGTGTTTACTGTAGATATTCACTTCATTCATAGAAAAATCAAAAATCAAAACCAGCAACGAAACATACACTTAAACCTCCCTTTTCCGTAGTCGGATAAAAGGAGCTACGTTCTAGATAAAGGGTCTGGTTCTTAGTCGAGTTATTCAATTTAATGCTGCGGCCGTTCTTAACATTTGTGACATATCCATGAATAATGTAATTAGATATCAACTTCTAATTGGATTTTGAAATAAATCTTAATTCTGATTGGACAAGTAAACTAAATTTTGCCCAGTCCGTGGAAAGCCATTCATAAAGATTGCGACTGCATGAATTAGGTACAGGTACCTAGTACCTACAATTGAATTGCATTCGTCACGTCTCAAGTTTCCAACGCTATCTTTCAAGTTGAAATTTGATTTCTATTGTTTCAACAAATGATATGAGTGAATCGTCCAAGAATGAATAAAATTTATAATGAACAATGAACATCATATTACCTTCTGCACGGAATTCTGAGAAACTCGGTAGCATGATAGAACAATTTCATTATTTTATGATATTTAAAAAAAAATATAAGTCTGATAAAAATGCATGGAATGTGGGGAACATAACTTTAAATGTTCAAAGGTAAAACTTTAAAATTTAATTGGCACTGAATTTTATACCTTTTCATAGGTAGGTAGGTACACCATAATATGTACTACCATAATAAGCATAAGGCCATAAAAAATTTCCTCTGCTATAACATTACAATCTAAATTTATTTTATTACTAACTATAACTAGGTATGCTTTCTATCTTTTATTCATATCTGAAGAATGTATCCTACATCGAAAAATTTATGCCTATCTACCTATAAGCTATCTAAAAACCTAGGGGACCGCGATTCCTGTGGATGGAAAATTTTGGAAAGATAACGCTAACGCGTTAAAATAATTATGCTTAAAAAATAGGGAGAGCAACCGTTAGTAAGAATCTAAAGTACTCACTTGTTCATTTTCAGTTCCTTCGCCGTATCGATTTCTTGATACTCCTCCTATCCTGTAGCACTCGTAGGTTCTTTTCTTGATATTATCTGAGGCCTAACTACAGAGAGGATCTTTTAAATATCGTACCGTCGTCTGCGCCAGTTACGGAGGCTGCAGGTGGAGGATGCAGAAGAGAAACCAATATGGATTCTATAACTATTTTAATCTATAATTTGAATATAAAATATTACATTATGTAGTATTCTAATATTCCTACAATCTAAAGTGGTGCTTCCGGCCCCAAGGCCGGGCCGGAGTACCTTATGCCATTCAAGAACACGTGAAATGACATAAGACACTGTCTGCTGCGTCGGCGCATGCCTGGATGGCACCAGTCGCGGTGAGCTGTGGACTGACGTCACACGGCAACGTAACACACATGTAAAATGCAATAATAATAATAATAAGACACACAAAATAAACAAAAGTAAATTTTGTAGCCTAAAAATCGGCAATTTTCAATAAAAAATTAAAAGTCGAATATCTCGAAAAGGGTTAAGTTTACGCTAGAGTGTAACCCCATACTTTCTCAAAACTATTTTCCACAAAGTCTCACCTAGAAACTCTAGTCAGTTCTAGAAACTAATGGGTTAGACTGAGAAGTCTAGCCCATAAGTTTCTAGAACCTTGCTTGATCTATTATACTGCTAAATTGGCAAGTTTTGGTTACTCAACTTGTCAATTTAGCAGTATAATAGATAAATATGACGCATCCAATAATGTCATTGGGGGGCATCCTTACACAACACCTAGATATAATCCCCATACCGTGATATTACCTAATCCCCGTATCTACGAAGCTCCTGTGGTATAATACTAAAGTCCATGGAGCCGTCTATGGAGCTGGTCTGCCCAATGAATCAAACATAGAATAATGCTTGAGAACATCTTGAGAAGCACCTGCGTGCTTTTAACTTTACATTTTGACGCGTAACGAGCTGACAAATCACAGGCATTGGCCGTACCTAACGGCTCATCATCATCATCAACAGCCTGAAGACGTCCACTGCTGAACATAGGCCTCCCCCAGAGCACGCCACCTTGAGCGGCTGCTCGCCTCCTGCATCCAACGGCTCCCCGCGGCTTTCACCAGGTCGTCGGTCCACCGAGTGGGGGGCCGGCCTACGCTGCGTCTTCCGGTTCGTGGTCGCCACTCGAGAACCTTTCTTCCCCATCGGTTGTCAGTTCTACGAGCGATGTGGCCTGCCCATTGCCACTTCAACTTACTAACTCTAAGAGCTATATCGGTCACTTTAGTTCTCCTGCGGATCTCCTCGTTCCGGAGCTTATCTCGCAGGGAAACACCGAGCATAGCTCGCTCCATAGCTCGCTGCGCGACTTTGACCTAACGGCTATCAAATTAAAATTAAACCCTGAGCTATGATTGGTTCGCACTGGGAGAGAGAACGGGGTGGCGCGGGGCGCAGGCCGCGATCAATACGAGACTTGTTACGTAACGCGGTGGAGCCACCTCCGCGCTATCATCGACTTACTTCTCTACGTGTAAAAAGGTCATTTTTGCTCGGCGACGGCGTGTCTGCCAGCCAGGCTATATGACGCCAGGGGCTGCTACTTCCGACAAAACTTTAGGGAGCTGCGCGTCAGATAGATCGGCTCACAGTGTAGTTTCTAATAAAGTTAACGAACTCGTACCACGGTGCATGTAATTTCGCGCGAACTATGATATTACAGCGGGAAATAGAATATTTAAGTTTCTAACCTCAATTTGGAATTTCATTTGCAAGTCGTGGTCTTTGCGAATGGAAATCATGTTTAAAAGTTACAATTTGCGATTTCAAAATGCAATTGAATTTTAGAAAAATAATAATAGCTAAAAAAAACTAATTTTACAATAGTACATTTTTGTCTGGAAACGGACCCTATTACTAAGGCTCCGCTGTCTGTCTGTCTGTCCGTCCATCTGTCACCAGGCTGTATCTCATGAACCGTGATAGTTAGACAGTTGAAGTTTTCACAGATGATGTATTTCTGTTGCCGCTATAACAACAAATACTAAAAAACAGAATAAAATAAATATTTAATGGGGCTCCCGTGCCATAAACGTGATTTTTTAGCCGTTTTTATAGATAATGGTACGAAACCCTTCGTCTGCAAGTCTGACTCTCACTTGGCCGGTTATTAAAGTAACATAAACTTTGATCTTTAAAACAACCTATTTCTACTTTATAACACATTATTTAAAAGTCATTAAAAGTACACGAAAAAAAAGGAATATTCAGCTTAAATCCTTCGATCATCGTTACGTAAAAGCTGAAAACGTCCCCATAACCTTTTCTACAGAAACCCTGATTCATCATTTCTGCGGCTTAAAAGCTTAAAGAAAGCCTCATTGAATTTTCCCGGCGTATATTCTATGGATTAGAGGATTCCGCCCTCGTGTTTACTGCAGGAGTTTTTATTTTTAGCATTTCAATAGAATGAAAAAATACAGGTAGTATGCTGCCCATTAGGAATATAACAATGTATAAAGAAAGATTAAGATGTTCTCTGAGTTTATAACTATATAGACTTCATAAGCTGAGTTGGGACCGATTTGTGGCAAATAGCAATTTAATGCTGTTTAATTTGCTGTTAATCGTATGTTGTATTATTGTTTTATTGTCACAAATAAATTATTTTTCTTTATTCTTTCTTTCTTTCATAAAATACTTACTGCCATTTTCTGTTAAACGCGACGCCATCATGTGCCGATTCAGATTAAAAGCGGTATTTTCGCCCTTGTAATTAGTTGGGAAAATTAAATAATTAATAGTTACCCTTATTGCAGTACTAGCTTATGCCCGCGTGGATTAATCCCTCAGGAACCGTTTATTTTTCCAGCTGGGTTAGCATGGACGGTAGACAAAATTGTCTTTCCCCATTATACGTCACTTTCTTCATACTTGCTTGGAGTAAAACAGGGGAAAGACAGTTTTGTCTATTGGCCGTGCTAATCCTGCTGGATAAAATTAACGTGCCCCTCCCTTTTTGGGAGTCGTTTGAAAAGCGCTATAACTAAATAGGTTACTTTGAAATACCTATCCTCGAAATTTCAAGATTTTAGTTTTTGAGGTTCAGGCTGTGCGAGCGTTTTACTATGAGATCATGGGACCTTGTGTATTTTTTACCCCTTTCGGGGATGACATTCAAAAAATTACCGAGACCCGTATCTTTTTATTTTGTATGTTCATTACACGTTCCAAATTTTTTTATAACTAAATAGGCCTTCAATTGACATTTCATTATGATACGGCAAATATTTAAATATTTTTTACAAGCTTGAACTACTTATTTGGCCCCCTTAAAGGTTATCTTTAGAAAACCTAAAAAATACCGTTTCTTTTATTTTTATACTTGTTTGTATGTACCAAAATCTAAACAATACGTTATGAAATGTAGGTTTTTCATACAAACGTTTTTGACCCTTTCACCCACATAGGGGTTGGATTTTCAAAAATCCTTTCTTAGCACTCGCCTAAGTTATAACAAGGTTTTACGTCTAGCGGTTTGTGCTGTACGTTATCTGTCACCCAGTCAGGACAAACCCTTTTATATAATAGAAAGAAAGATAGAAGATAGATTGCCTGCTTAGCGTAATCAACAGATTAATTTTATTGTAAAGAAAAATAATAATAACGTTAATATAATTACCTGATCTGTTAACTCTATATCCTTGTTGTCTTTGACGCTTTGGGTTTGCAATATCAATAGAATGTTGGACATAAACATTTTCCATGAACTTGTGTTTTGGAGGCCATGATAGAAGGGTATGCTTTTACGCAGATTTATTGCACACAAAACTTGTCGGTGAAGGAAAACATTAGCAAATATATGGGAGAAATCACTACTTCAAATACTTTATAACTATCAGAAAAAGCGTGTTATCTGTTATCTGTACCAGGTCTGGCGACTCCGCGCTTTAGGTACAAAGCTACATAGGTTTAGGTATAACTACATGGGCCCGTCTTGTCGGGTCAGTTCGTTAAGCGTAATGCATCAAAAGAGCAGCGCTATAACGATGGAAAAAGATCTAACGGTTTAGAGTAGGCTTGTAGCGCTGTGCAAGCTGAACTACTCTTTATTGCGTTGCAGCAAGAGTCGTCATTTATTTAGGTTACCTCATGGAGTGAATCTTCTGCTACCTGCATTATTAAATATTCTGTGTCTGTTAACTAATGTTAAAAATGAATCTCCCTTGTGGAGCTTACGAAGGTATACACTTATTAGAATACAAGTCACGAAGGAGACTAACTCTCTCCGAAGCTTTTAAAAAAGTTTTGTTTGAGGCGGAAGCTAGGATAGAATATTATTGCCGGAAGCCCATATTCGGATTTGAAAACTAATCTAGAGTCCTCACGTTGTCGTTTCTATTGTACTTCAATTTCACTATGACTACGTTTAAGTAAGTACAGTAAGTCAGAGTAATCATAATCAGTGTCTCTTTTTGAATGTTATTGTTTTAAAAGTTATTAACTAGTTTAATTAAATACAATATCTTAATACTCACGATCTCTTGAACGAACTAATGCTGATGGTCTCTCCCTACCGGCCTTTACAGCGTCATACACAGAGAAACTTATGTTGATGAATAGCACAAAGATCGGAAAATAAAATACTCTCGCATAAAAAAATAAAGCAATACGAGAAAAAAAAAACAGATAATGTTAAATATAAAAAGCTTACAGTAACGTTTCAAATCACAATTTATAGAACAAAAGTATCTGCGTAACATTTATGGCGGCTGTAACAATAGACTCCGATTTAACTGTCATGAGCGCTGACCAAAACGATGAGTAATGGTGAAATGGCTTAGAACAGCCATTTGTTATTCTTGTTTAGGAGATCACTGAATTTTATTTGTTTCGTGAACATGAAACATTTGACGGGAGACTTTGCTTGATATACAATTTCACAGGATTGATTTGGTTTACAATCTGATCCGGCTGTGGAATGCATTTAACTAATGATACAAAATTAAATGTTAACGAATCCAATATTTTTAATTAATGTATTATGCTTATAAATGTTTATGAATTAGGATTTCTAGTATATTTCTTCTATCGATACTTCAGGTAAACTAGCTAGGTCGATTCTGATTACAGAGCTACAACACAAAAAGCTATAAGTCCTTAGAATAACTGTCCATGTGTAAGTCAGAATAATCTCACCTTAGAAAAACAGCTTCCACAGTAATATAGCTAATAGTAAACAAGAAGCTACCAGGAATAACTGCTGAAGAAATACGAGATCCTATAAGAAATTGTCATGACGAAATAAAACATAGCCCGGATTTGCGAGAAAATATCGCGGTACTCAGAATAGAATTGTTTTCTCCTTGATGTCGTTGGATGTATTTATTAGTATAGGTACTATTTTTCGTATTCTTCCATCTATTCATATAAGAAAATCTACAGACCTCGTGGAAATTTATGTAGATCATGATATAAATAGGTGGGTATGTTTTCAGGACTAAAATCCTGGAAAAATAACATTACATATTTCTGTTCATGTCACAATAAACGCCTAGAATCAAAGCTCGCATTTATCAATATTATACTTTTTTTTTTGCAAAATGATTGACGATTCAGTATAACATTTGGACCTGGCTTCCAGCCCCTCTCTTTCATGGCCACGGCAATCAATAACATTCCTCATTCATTGCTGAATTTCGATACGTGCCGCGTCGCAGGCGACCTACATTCGCAGCTTTTGTTCCGCCCGCTTTGCTCCATATAACGATCCACTTTTATTGCCCACCCCGCCATATTAATGCTTTTCTTGACTTGGATTAATGCTTTAGTACGTCTAACATTGTTAGCGCTTTCTAAAATTAGAATGACTGATCTTATGGGTTTACTTATGACCTGTGCTTGGTTGGATTGGAAAACGATGTAATAGCCCATATTGTAATGTGATTTATTACAATATATTGTATTGTAATTTATAATAACATGTGGTGTGTTTATTTTGTATTATTAACGAAATTGCTATTATGTAACCTTAATAAGTTATTGTATTCTGGTCTTTTGTTTCAGGTAAGTAATATTTACATCGACCACAGATTGCGGATATTACGTAAGATTTTAGCGTAGCCTGAACACAAAGGTATTGTACTGTATTTCACAAGAATAGACAGCTCTTCGATATGCTGAAAATATTCGGGATGAAATTTCTATTTTTCGCTTAAAGATAAAGAGGCCGTTTTTATGGTAAATGTGCCAATATACATTGCTTGTAGAAATATATCGATTAGTTACATACCAAGTTCCCACCCACGCAATATATCGCGTGGTAGTACCCTACATACCCACAGTTTAATCATATAAACGTCTCAGCGGGATGTTAACGTAGACACTGTTTCTCATATTTCATTATTTTTGCATGACGGGTAGAATTCCCTTATATCGAATTCTTAAGTTATGGTATGTGTGGTTGAGTTGTTAAGAAGATTATCATATCGTCTAGATAGACGCTGTAGAAATTGATGTAAGAGTAAAAGATGGTTAATTGCGATTCAGATTACGTTTTGACTTCAAAAGTTAGAATAATATTAAATCGTGTGTACCTATATCTGTCAATAAATCTGTAAACAGCGAGATTTATTCGACTCTATTGTTTATTTACTCACCTGAAGTAAATCTTGTTTTGATGTAAAATGTTAGCAAAATCAAAGGAAAGAAATAATTCGATTAGCTATACATAATTTACTTGTTTATCAAACCATTTAGGGTATTGGATTTTTTCTTACAGAGGTTAAAAGTTATAATTTCACAACCGGCTAGGCATATTCAAACCTGGGCAGGAAATTCGTATTCTATACATATAACAAAACTGTAGAGATAAAAAAATCTGTAATTGCAAGATATCAAGAAAAAAATGACACAGGTTGGCTTAAAATTAGCCGCAGTTCACGTTAAGCCACTTTTTAAACACTTTGTCTGTTTGTTTGTTTGTTTGTTTGTTATGACTGAACTCCTAAAATACTAAATGGATTTTCATGCGGTTTTCACTAATATGCTTAGAAATAACTGGCGCTTAAAATAGGATATATTAAAATTGATATATCGTTAAAAAAAATTTGATGACAATTATTGAGATTTCATTACGAAACGAATCGGAGTTTTAAACAACATGGCCGATTGATTTTTTTAATTATTTTCAAACTGGAAGGCACCTGTGAAGCTTATGTAATGTCATCTGTCACATGTCAAAAACAATTTTGGTGATGTGTAGGCCAATATTCGGTTCGATAATTAACGATTATTTTAGATACATAATACCGATTAACGATTATTTTTAGACACATATCATATAATCATGATATCTATCTTAGGTAGACCTACCTACCTTAGAGTGCGTGGTAAATAATATATTATTCCCATTGTTGAAATTAGAGGAAACACAAGTACACGTGGGTGGGGTATAAAAAATAAGGTGTCGATTTAGATGATAAGAATTTATTGAGGAAATCAAACCCTTGACGTATTGTCATCGGAATTGTGTATCAAGTATCGTCAAGATTCGCTGAAAACTATGACCTGTACGCGAGTCGTACATCCAATTCCGGACAGACGAAAGAAAAAGTTGCGAGTTGAAACCAGACTAGCAATGGATGAGTGCTTATTTGTGGAAATTCGATCTCACGGTATCTTTTTTTATTTCCAACTATCGATTTTTCTTTTAAAAACCGATTTTTCAGATAATTTTTGCCGAATATTTTTATTACGGTTGGCAACACCGTATTTTGTGCCCACGCTATTTACCAATAAAAGTACTCCAAACGATTTATCATTTTGTTTTCGATTATTCTTCGATTGTAGTTATCGTTGATGTCCCGCCCCTATGGTCAAGTGTCATTATTCAACAGTAGAACGTAATTTTGCAAGCAACGAATTTAATATTTTATTTATATCTTTTTTATTGAAAAGTGAGTTAAAAGCGAATTAATTGCCTTCATTCCATTTCTTGTATATTTTACAGTTCCTTTTAGTAATTTTTCTTAAACATTAGCATTACATTTTCCCCACAAAATAGAAATGTTTAATGTTTTGTATGACGTCACCTGTTTTGCTTACATAACAATTTACGTTCTATCAACCTGTCACAAGTTAAATAGATACATATACCAACAAATATTAAATAGTGTGAAAGCAGATTTTTTTTATTTTGGCATTAGACGACATTTGTATTTAGCCAATGATACGAAATATTTTATGAAAAATGTTTTAAAAGGGTACTTAGATGTAGGTAAGTATAACTATACATTAGGATAGGACAATATATAGGATAGGTAAGATCCTCGAATTAGCAACATGGCCGTGTAACGTTCAGTTTTGATTTCTTCTTCTTCTTTTAAGTAGGTAAATGATTTTTAAAGGTTTTAATAGTTAAAATATTATAGGTCTGTGGGCTTCTCAATGAACAAACTGAGCGGTTATATTCTCTTTAGGACAAACTACAGGTTAGAGCAAAATATTATTGGTTACTCGATTGCTCCAAGAATGATGATGATAGCCGTATTTGAGTTAATTGATCATAGATATCAATTTCAGCTTAATTCTTTCCGTTATTTCTAAAATAAGTAATGGTCTCGACAGATTCTTAGAAAGACAAACACACGGACAACAAAGTGATCTTACCTATAAGTGTTCCTTTATTTCAAAACTGTTACGGAACCCTAAAAATGAAACGTTCTTTGCAAAAGCGAATCTGATTAGAGCTTTGTACACATGTTATTTTCTCACTCTCACCACTATGTTGAAAGTGCAGTGGGAATGAGACAACCTGAAAAATAGCAGCCGTAATATAAATGTCGACTCTTTTTACAGTAGCGTACGTAAGTATTTGTGATTTCTAATTAGTATTAACAAAATTAATTATGTACGCATCGTATAGGTAAATGCAATACTCCAGCTATAAAGTATGTATTTTATAAACTTATTGTTGACACTAGCTAAATACTCAATTCGTATGGATCAAACTTAAGAAAGTAAAAAATAAATGTGGTGAATGCAACAAAGATACTCTTTGGGAACGAAAAGCGCGCGGATATAAAAAACTGACCAATGTGTGTTTGTTTTGTATTTTTCTAAACTGCCTAAATAATAGGTATGGTACTTATGCAGGTATACTTACTACCTAAACAAAATTCACTGGAACCTTTTATGAAGACTTGAACGGTTTTTATGGTAATACACAAGAACATCTGTTGAAGTGAAAATGACAAGGAAAAGATCGACCGTATCACTGGTATGTGGGTATACCATATTATAGAACTTTTATTAGTTAGATGCCTAGACCTATCGTATATTAAAAAAAACTAACGTCTAAGTATAAGGCAGGTCCAAGTAGGTACATATTTAATTAAATATTGTACCTATGATTTGCAGTTTCTAACCCACTATTTTATCAATGTGTAGGTGATCTGATGACACGTGAAAAGCCATACTTACCTACTACCCAAACAACATTTTTACACGTATGCTACCTAATCTGACAATACGTGCTGAGCTCCGAAAAGATTTAGTGGATTTTGTTGTTTGGTATATAGGAAATGCATGAACTAAGCTATTATTAGACTACCTAAACGTAGAAATAACACAATACAAGCGTGCGAAGCCGCGGGCAAAAGCTAGTTTATAAATATAATTCTGAATGGAATCATAAGCTTCAGATTGCCTGCAAATTTCTATCAAATAATATTAATTGAATGTCATGTTGCTATTTGCAACAGCATAAAAAGGGTTCGTGAGATTGCTTTTGAACTATTGGACTGAATCTGCATGTTGTGATTTATATAGAACTGTCCCATTAATAGTTTGTGTAGAGTCTGCCTAATTAGCGTTGTCGCTTTGAGAGCCTTTCTCGTTGTTCAGTACTGGCTTTGACACTGTTTTAGAGCAAATCGATAGCCTGAACACAGTTAAATGAGCATGCTTTATTGCTTTGACGTTGGGAGTAATTTTGTCATTAAGTTAGGGTTTATGAAGCAACTTTAAAACTAAACTTTAAACTAACTCTCGTAACTTATAAAGGATTATTCATGCTTAGTATATTGGCAAACTAACTATAGCTGTACCTATTTAAAAAAAAATGCTGCCTCAATAATCAGTCCACATTATTGTAAGTAATCTGTTCACATTATTGTTAAAATTCCAATCACTCAAATCACAGTAAAATTTTGATTACAAGTAATTTGATTACGTATATCTATGTACACTAAGCCTAAGAAAACAAAATAAGTGAGTAATAAAAAGTTATAAATAAAAATAAAAATAAAAAAGATGGCTAGTTTAATTATCTATGTTCAATAATGTAAGGAATAAAATTTTGTCAAACTATTGCAAATTTGATTACATATTGCAAGGAAGACCATATTGAAATAAGTTCCATATTGGATAAGTTAATATTCCTTACTTAATTCCATTTCCTCGCAATTTATAATAACCATCAACAGCAGTGCGGCCAATTAGCGGTGTCATTTCAAGTGGCTCTCGGCAGTGAAGCCGCCACTCTGCCGGGAACTGGTGTAATATCGCTGCGACTATTTTGCTGATGACTTTATCACCCATTTTAGGACTTGAATGGACTACTATGTTAGTAGTTAGTATGGCAGAGCTTTCGAACTAAGCATTTTATGTTTATCACCTCCTTCCAGCGGCTGAAACTGAATCATTTCTAAAATAGTCATAGTATTTTCTGTTCCTGTCAATTCCAAAGAACAATTTATAAGTGAATTGACTTTAACACACCAGTAAAAATAAACAGTGTATTTTAACCAGCAGTGTATTAAAAGCATTGAAAGCTTTTCCCTTTTCTCCCCATCAGTAGCATAATCTATAGCTCTTATATCGGAGAACTCAAGAAACACTAGTAGTCATTCTATGAAAATCTATAAAACGGAATTCCGGATCATGAATACGAAATGGTTTGCTCTCCTCTCGAGCTCCTCGGTAGTAAACACTTTAGCAGCTGAATTATTCAGCTCGGGACGAACGGATTCAGAATTGGAAGTCACTTGAGTGTCAAAGAATAACTTCGATTCTACCTATGACGTCAATAGCAAACAGCATCTGATATGAGAATAGGAATTAAAGTGGACACCGGATAAGTATACACGGTGAATCGGCTTAGAAATCTAAATCTGGAATTACAGGCACTCGCTTTTATGAACAACTATGAACATGATAAAACTTTATAGGGTTTGGTGCTGTAGAACATCTTACTGTTATTATTACGTAAAGATCTAGACGACGACAAATGAAATATTCTAAAACGTTCTCAGCGTGATCTGGCAGTTACAATAAAAGGGCATCCTTTATCTGCTGAAAATGATTGGAAAGAGCAATAAAGTCTGACACCATTCACACAATAAAATCATGTTTTCGAGTCTCTTTATTTTTTTACGACACACATTAAGTAAATCCACGCCAATATACAGGGCGGCAGGCTAATAAAAATGCGTTATTGCCGGCAGTAAAGTGTCTCAAAAGCAACTTAACGCGCACAGAGGTCTGTCTGTGCCAACTTGCCAAGTGCCGACTGGGAGTACGTCCAGTCGAACAGAATCGTTCAAGTGTAGCTTATGTAACCGTCGCGTCGTCAATGTGGCCAAGTACATATCGAATCTGGAATCATTATTTTTTGGCTCTCGATTCACACAATTTCTGGGAATGTGGCATTTGGCAGAAATTGCATTGAAAATCTTTTATATCATTAATTTGTCTGGCGAAGACGTCATGAACTAGAAGAAAGAGCATCCTTCTAGAACTTTTTATTAGAGTTGGTAGAGCTTACTTTAAAAACTAGCGAGGTCTCAACTGTAGCCGAAGTCTAGATTTGTTCCAGAAACCTCGTTACCAAGTTGGACCATTCACAGACCGGTTACAGGATTAAGCGTACAATTCGCTTCGCTTAATACGTTACTGCAGAAAAGTCCTACCACCTACTCCACCTAGTATTAATTCAAATTAAAGCTTTTTCATTGTATGATTTAAATTTATTTTCGTTGATTCCCTTAGTCATACAATTACCTCCATAGGTATTATAATATGTACGTGCTGAACTCTTTATTATGTTGGTAATTTATGTGAAAGTATCTATTTCAATTAAAACCTTTATGTACCATTTCTACAGAAGTGTAATTATAACAACTAATTGGCTTTTGTGAATCAAATAGCTAATTGCTGGTCTTGTTAAACTATATTACCATAATTGTGTGTATTTGATTTATACAGCAATTGCTACCGTAACAAAATACCCTTATTATAACATTGGATCTTAATATACAGTGAGTAAACACATCATCATCATTTTTTCATCATTAACAGCCTGAAGACGTCCACTGCTGAACATAGGCCTCCCCCAGAGCACGCCACCTTGAGCGGCTGCTCGCCTCCTGCATCCATCGGCTCCCCGCGGCTTTCACCAGGTCGTCGGTCCACCGAGTGGGGGGCCGGCCTACGCTGCGTAAACACAATATTCGCTTAATTAAAGTACTTTTGGTGGGACACTATTATGTTTGGCACCGTATAATCAGTTAATCACAAGTATAATGAACAATATACTAAGTTATGCAAGCTTACATAATACTTCTTTTCTTTCACTCAATCCCTATTCCCCCTTATTTCTCTATTCTCTCTCTCTCTCTCTCTCTCTCTCTCTCTCTCTCTCTCTCTCTCTCTCTTGTTTCAATGGTTCTATAGACTGGAATTTATATAACGTCCCTCTTCAAATCGCATTTACAACCCTACACATTTTCCAGCATTGTATTGCGCTTATCAAAGCAAGCGCTCTGTAGGCGTAGCATACCGTGTAACTTTCTGCACATGCTTACCTTTTATCTCTTCAATATTTGATAACGTTTGAAGTACTTTATTTGAAGCTTGAGGTTTATTTTGAGTTGCTGTATCTTCACCAGTGCTTATTTTAGCCTATTGAGCATTTTTTGGAACTTGGTCCTATTTATCTAGTTTTAATACTTCGTTTTTTTTTCTTTACCGATATTCAATGTGATTATTCCAACCAGACTATATTTTAATGATTATACATAATTTACTGCTTATAAGTATGATAATCTAACTGCTGCCCGCGGCCACACACGCTTGAACTATAGCTTACCGTGATGAAAAGTATCCGATGTCCATCCCCAGGGTTTAAATTATCTCCATACAGGATTTCATAGAACTTGAGCCAAGTTTGGTCGTTATTAAAATAATTTATTACCTTAAATGAAACGTTCATTAATGGCTTAATTCTTTTATTTATTGCCCAAAATAGATTGTCTCTACTGTAAGAAAATTTTCCAAGATTACCAAAACTTGAAAGTGAATAAACGTATAATTTAACGCTCATTTTGAAAAGATCCTAACATGTACCGGCAGAGTTTCGATGGAATTTACTAGTTTTATGTATTCCTTTTATGTCCTGTGTTTTCATTTTCATAGTTTCCATTTCCGTCCCTAACGGTCCGCCACCCTCCATGATGTCGAGCAACACAAAGCCACCGCTTTGCGCCGTGTAATTTCCTGTAGGTAACCTATGTGACTATTGTCCCTGGTAACGTTATTTTAATAGATTGGTTTACTCGTTACTGTGAGTTAAAGGTCAATTTACTGTATTTGTGTTCGATCAAAATAAAAGAAATCGTAACAGTGATTAGAAAAGGCGCAAAAAGAAACAAAACGGTGTCTACTTTGTTTCCACCGTGCTGTAACTGTCACCAACCGTCTTGCTTGTTTGTCTCCAAGCACAGAAATGGATTAAATTGATTGAATGATTAATGGTCCTGTGCCTTCAATGCTCTTTTGCTCTCATTTTAAGTCGTTAACAGAAAATATTTTGTTATTTTCCCATGGCAGTGTTCTAAAAGCTTTGTTAATGATAATTGCTGTATCTCTCTCTGCTGTCCATAACTCTTCTCCCCTCGTCTGAAGTTTTACTGCCCTATTTAGAACCCTGAAGACGCTTAAATGAATCATATTTTAATTAAAATTACCGTCGCGTGCAACTTGAGAGGAATGATAATTAGAATGACCATTACTTGAAATTTCATTAATGCCTTTGGACTACTCTAAAACGCTGCTGCTGAAAGGATTTCCCATTGTCGAAATTACCTTTTTAATATCAATGTATTCAAAATGAATGGATCGTTATAAAATCTTTCGACCAAAGTAAGATAGAACGGCTTCCTTAAATATTGACTGACACCATGTCACGTGGTTAATCTAGGCCTAGGGGGGTGAGGAGGAATAAATAAAGTACTCACTGTTGGATGCTAGTTGGTAAATTTTATTTTCTAATACATCGAAGTGCTCCTTAATTCTAGGTGTTAAATATAGGTACCCTATCTACCTAGGCTCCACAATACACCAACGTCACCGTTGCCTAAGGACCAGCTCAGTCGTAATCTCAGGTGTGGATCAGTGAGATTCAATAGTACGGATTTCTCTAACGGATTTTATATGAAAAGAAAAGAAATATGGGCGCCACCCAACCAGAAGGGTTGGGAAAAATAATACGAGTTACTTGGTGTTCCTCGAAGCCGGTGGGAGAACACAGGGCGTCGTGCCACGATGGCACGATGCTCGCAGGGGAACGGGCTCAAACGCTGCGCTGAGCCGTTCCGGGGACGGACGGGCGAGTCCAACCCCACAAACAACGTCCGGGCTTGGCCTCGGCGCAAAATCAACGGGGATGGCCCCGGCAAAAAAAATCTTCCACCCCAACAATCAAACCCTGAAATGCGGAAACGAACCGCATTAAAAAAAATACAAAATACGGGTGGTCAGAGGGACCTTACACAAAGATAAAAATTAAAATATTAATGAATGTTGGCTAACCCCATCCTACACGCGGATGCAAACAGATTAAGGTGGCCTAGCCAAAAAAAAAATATGGATGGGGGGCCCGGAAGACAAAATATCGCTTTTGGAGATGGTATGGGCTTCAGCGGAAGCGTTTTAAGGCCAAAAGGGGTACATAAATAAAACATGGGTTCAGTCGCATAAAATTCCTAAAATATGGGATAAAAAGGCACTAAAATCTATCGCAGCGCACAGAAAACATTAGTTAAAGATGCACAATGCTCAAACAATACCTAGGGAAGCAGAATTTAGCACAATGTTTTAATCCACCATCAAATTCACCATGTGGCCAGGTGTCTTCCAGGCACATGGGCTACAGAAACAAGGTTAAAGAAGGTGGCCCGCACCTACCAACAGGGCCAAAGCATGCTCGCACACACAAGCATGTCCTACACAAGTTTATCTTCCCTAACCTCTCAAGAAAATAGCAAAAACACTACATAAATACCTTTTCAGGGTGTTAAAAACATCAACCGTGGAACACCAGGCAAACGCCGACAAACGGATGAGCGTCGGTGACCACGAGGCATCGACCATGCGGTCGGCAAATGGTCGTCAACCAAAGCTGGAAATAAAGTTTATCATTAGCGCTGTGTTACTGAAATGGCAGCCCAAAGAAAAAATCAAGAGGAAAGAAAATGAAAAGCACCAACGAACGACGCTTACCTGCTTTAGCTGGAGGCGGCTGATATGCGGCGGAACTCCGCTTTTAAGAAAACAGACGACGGTCGTAAGAGAAAGGAAGATGCCAACCTCCAGCATCCTGTTTTATAGTTGCGATTTCAGTGGTGCCAGGAGGCAAAAACGGGCTCTCCCCAGGACTGCAACGCGATCGACCGGGGTAATTGTGGCATCTATTCCTCGGGATCTCAGGGCACTCCACAGCCCAGGGCAGGTTCCGAGAAGGATGGGAAATGGTTTCCCTCTTCCGTTCCAGCCAGCGTCATTACGGGATAGATCGAGTTGGAACGTAGGCCTACAGCCTTCGTTCGTCCACAAACTTCCGCAAGATCCCAGGTTTCCTGTAGGCCGATCGCCTGCACGAACATGGCACAACGTAGAAGACGAGGAATAACACTTTTGCCAACAATAACACCACATAAATATGGGATTTTCCCCTTGACCTTAGGGGCCAAACGCGGCATGTCAACACCGACGTCTACCAAAGAGTATGCAATGTCGCGCTACCGACCACAGAATACACAGAAAATCGTCAAACAACTAGAGATGTGCAGTTATCGACTCGACCAAAGGAATCATGTCCGATATTAGCTCTAAAGAGGAATCCAGAATCTAAATTAGCGAGAAAAGAAAGGAAATTAATGAAAACTAAACTTTTGGAATATTATTATATGGTCATACACAAAAGAAAACTAAGGCGGCCCATACACGATCCATTTTCTTGATCAATCTTTGCGATTGATCAGTAATATTGAACGAGTGGGGTTAGTATTGCGCAATGTTTTTCGGTTCTCTGTGTGGAGAAAACATTGACGGAAGTTGACTCGTCAATTTCTTATGCTCAATAAAATTGAACGTGTATGGCCGGCCTAAAAGAACCGGAGGCACAGATAACAACAAAAACCAAAGAATGTGCCACGCGATGCACAGACTAAAAAAGGGTTGACGCAGGCACCTGAAACACAGATAAAAGAAAATCCGCCGACTAATCGATGATGGAACACCAAAGTGAAAAGCAATCCGAGACACAGATCAAAAAAAAACTAAGCCCATTCTCAGTGAGGCGCGAGGCGACGCGACGCGACGCGTGTCGCAACACTAGTACCATAGCTGAATAGACTAGGCACTCAAAAAAAAAATAACCTTCTGACACCTGTCAATGTGTCAGTCAGTAACAGCTGTCCGTGTTACTTAACTAAAATTAAAAAAAAAGAGAAGACTGGATACAGCTCGTTACACTCCCCCCCTCTTCAGAGCGAAAACTGGATAAGAGCGAACAGGTTGAGCAAAGCGGTGCCCTCACCGCTGCTCTGATCACCCCTCTCTAAACAATGACGTTATGAGGTGGTCAATCCATCCTGAAAATGAAACAAAATGAAAAAAAATACCTAACTCTACTAGCATCCAAAGCAAAAAAAAGTCCTCAGTCACATCTGTTAACTAAAGGGGAACGAACAAAATAAATCTCCTTGACTCAACAAAACAAAAAAAAATTGTAAGTCAGACTTACAGACAACTCAAAAAAAAATGTAAGTCCGGCTTAACTGACAAACTCAACTAAAATAAATTGAAAACACTAAGTCCCGTTCGGTTGTTACCTTAAAAAGTTAAAAAAAACTAAGTCCCGCTTGTTAGAGAACGTGGTTGGTACACCCTGTATTTATAATTCACAAAAACCTGCACCTAATAATAAAATAATTATACCTTCTACACAACTCTACAAAAAACTCTATCTTCCATAAGCAGAGAAAATAGCTCTACCAAAATATCTCTATCTTCCATAAGCAGAGAAAATAGCTCTACCAAAAACAGCAGTCGTCAAAAAAAACTGACTCTACAAGTCTGCTTCCGAATCTCTATACCTATATCCAGGAAAAACTCGGTGTCCCGAACAAAACAAAAAAAAATCACCTGACCAACAACAAAATCAACAAAAGTATTTTCTTTTGTTCCTATGCACGGAACAAAACAAATCAACAAATTAATCTGGTACGGTTCCTAGGAACACCGGACCAACATCAGTTACTGGTTCGAGTCCCGTTCAGGACCAAACCCCAAAATATTCTTCCAAACACCAATGTATAATTTTCATGCTCAGAAAAACTTACACAACATGATTTTATACTAATATAATATGACATTATATTATATGTGATAACAGGTCAACGACCTATCACTAAACTCAATACCGACGGTCAATGACTTAATATTCTTTATAATAAATAAGGCATCGATCTATTGGTGTAATTACCGCCATCTAGCGGCTCACGACAAATTAGCCGATATAAAAGCGCCATCTAACGACTACGCATGGAGTCGGACTGGCACACCAGTCTGCTCCTTATCGCAACAACTCACACGACATCTTGTTGCCAACATGCCCTCATAGGTGGCGCTAACAACAATTATTGATTAGACTCACCTCTGTGGCGCTAAAAAAAATCTTATAACTTCATTTTTGAAAACAAAGTTTTATTAAACTGAAGTACCAAGAAAACAAACCTTTAGGGGTACCAACCAAGTACTTAATTAAATACCGGAGCGGCAAAACTGCAAAAATCAATTAACAAACAAAAAAAAATGTCACGAGAAAGGGAAGGGTTTACAGATAACGGCTTACTCAATATTTAGGAAAAAGGGTTGTCATGTCGCTCACTCCATACTAAAATTAAAATAACAGGGAGTGGGCCACAATTTTGACCAAGCAAAATAACAAATTAAATAAATCAATTTTTGTAAGGTCTTAGGAAACAATTATCTGGAATCAATCGAGAATACATTAAAATTTTGTCTGTCTGTTGGTCGTGAGGGAATTTTTGGGAAAGTTAGTGGGGTTAGTATGGAATTTTCTACAGGGTGTTAGTACGGTTAGGGGATCAAGCAAACTATTAGCGTTTTAGTAGGAAGGGAGGCAAGTTGGGTTGGAAGGGAGCCTACAAGGAATACCTATTCTTTTGGGGAACGTTATAATTAACCTAACAGGGAGCATTAGTGGGTTATGCTAAAGCGGACATTTAGCTTTTAGTAGGAAAGGAGCGAAGCGGAACCTAAGGGTGTTTTAGTTTAATGTATGAACCTGGGAGAATAAGACTGGGTTAGTAATAAGAAAAAAATCAACATAGACCTTACAAAAAACTAAGTTTTTCTTTTTTTTTTTTTTTAACAAAAATTAAAATTTTAGTTAAGTTTTTTTTTAAGAATAATACTTTCTAATAAGGTGTGCAAAATGGCAAAAAAAACCAAGGATACAAGTTTTATCAAAAAGAACAAACGTTATCTGTAAACAAGAAGAAAAGGTATTGCAGAGTGCGCTGTGGAGCTAATGGATGAGGTGTCCCAAGAAATTGTTTCGGTTGAATAAAGTGGAACACAGGGTTAAGCTACTCTACTTGGTAGCCACCATATCAATGCTTCAGCAATAACATAATTCTCCCACCCACAAACACTTTTATGATGACGCCGTCATTGTTAAACAAAAAAAATTGAAAAAAGCCTTGTTCCACCCGGACATTCAAACCGAAACAAGCCCCTGGTCAAAACATCAAAACAAAATACCAAATAAAACCAACAACACCCTAGCAATATGATAACAGGGATAGACACAGATTACAGCGAAGAGTTAGAAGAAGAAAATGGAAGAAAAGAATATACCTTGGCGTCGCCAACCCCCAGTGACCAGGGTTGACACGGATAGGCCCGGCCTGCGGCATTCAGCCCCGTTTTAGATCCTTTACATGCCACTGTCCCAAATTCTTGTCAGTGTAGTAGCCTTGAAGCTCATACACCAGTTTACTTAACTTATTTATGACCCTACATTTTTCATACTTAGGTGCCAACTTCGCCATGAAGAACTTAGCCGCGTTACTTAGGGGATAAGTGCGTTTCCATACAATGTCACCGACCTCGAACTCCTCGAAGCGACGATTCTTATTATAGTGTACTCTATTCCTTCGGTGAGCCCGGGCGATTGCGTCAGACACAGCGACAAAGGTATCAGCCAAGCTTCCCAGCTTAACGGTGTGTGCTTGATGAGAACCCATCACCGGGCGCGTAGGAGACCCAGAATCCTGAAAAACAGACCCACTGCAAACTGCTTCTCGTCCGTGCAAAATGAAAAAAGGCGTATACTGCGTTGTTTCGTTCACCGAGGTATTAATGGCGAATTGGATTTTTGCTAGCGAAACATCCCAGGTGCGATGGTCTTGACCCACCAAGGTAGAAATGGCGGTGACTATGGTACGATTGTAACGCTCTACAGTGTTCACCTGGGGACAGTATCGCGGAGTGAATTGCACCTGCGGAACCTGGTACTTCTGGAACAAAGATTGCACCTCATGGCCCGTAAAAACGCTGCCATTGTCCATGTAGATAATCCTAGGGATTCCGTGGGTGAGAAAAACACCCTCCTCCAACCGTGGTACTATCGTGCGCCCTACGGCTCGACGCAGTGGAAACAACAAACAGTACTTGCTAAAGCAGCAAACAACCACCAGTAAATAAGTAAAACCTGCACGAGAGCGGGGAAATGGGCCCACTAAGTCGATGCTTATGGTCTCGAACGGACGGGAACACACTTTCGGGTCCCCCATGAAGCCTGGAGGGGGTCGTTGCGAATGCTTATAGGCAGAGCACTTCTCGCACTTCTTAACATGCCGCAGAACGTCAGCGTACATCTTAGGCCAATAGTAACGAAGCGCAAGGCGTCGGAAAGTCTTAAAGACGCCAAAGTGCAAGGAGAGTTCGCTGCCGTGGCACTCAGCTAATATAGATCCCCTCCGATCCTGTGGGATCACCTCCTTCCAGTCAAAATCACCATCAGAGCTAAATTTGTTCTTACAATATCGAAATAGCCTACCAGAGCGCAATATAAAGTTGGGACAAGACTGCGGTGACCGCTCAACCCTCTCAACCAGAGTATTATACCAGGGATCACTTACCGGTGGGGGGATCTCTGCTACGGGGACCGCTCTCGACAAAAAGTCCGGGACCAGATTCTCACTGCCCTTGCGGTGCTCAAGAGTGAAATCATAAGGTGACAATCGACAGCCCCAACGCGCTAAGCGACCTGTGGGATTGGTAAGATTGAAAAACCACTTCAAGCTCGAATGATCCGTAATGACTTTAAACTGCGGGCCCCCTTCTAAGTAAGGACGGAAGTACTCGACTCCAAACACTACAGCCAACGCCTCTCTCTCGGTCACTGAATAGTTACGCTCTGCTGAGTTCAATGAACGACTAGCATAAGCGACTGGGTGTTCTTCGCCGTCATCCTCTGAAATTTGAGTCAACGTAGAAGCTATTCCGTACCCCGAAGCATCACAATGAAGTGCGAACGGTCTGGTGAAATCCGGGCAAGCTAGTACCGGGGCGGTAACCAACGCAGTTTTTAGGTCATTAAACGCCTCTTCTGCCTCGTCTGACCAGGCAAAGGCCGGGGCGGTCTTCTTGGTTGTCGTTAAGGCGTTCAACGGCGCAGCGATACAACTGAAATTTTTAATGAAGCGACGATAGTATGAGGCGGTACCTAAGAAACGTTTGACCTCCTTACGGTTAGTAGGAACAGGACAATCCACTATAGCGCGAACCTTGGAAGGGTCAGTCTGCAAACCACGCTCATTAACAACGTACCCTAAGAACTTCAGCTCTCGCCGGAAAAATTGCGACTTTTTCAGGTTGATTGTTAAGTTCGCCGATCGCAGACGCTCCATGACTTTCTCCAGCGTCTCTAGGTGGTCCTGGAAAGTAGAGGTACAGACAATAATATCGTCCAAATAAACAAAAACTTTGTTGCCGAACTCGGGGCCAAATAATTTGTCCATAAGTCGCTGCTGTGTTGCAGGAGCGCCCTTAAGACCAAAACACATGACTTTAAACTGAAATAGGCCACGTCCAGGGACGGTAAAAGCGGTTTTTTCCTTGTCCAACAAAGGAATCTGCCAAAAGGCCGCTTTCAAATCGATTGACGTAAGGTACTTACTGTCCCGCAGCTGGTTCAAGATGTGGGAGATGTAGGGTAGGGGGTAAGCATCTCCTTTACTAATGGCATTAAGTTTCCGGCTGTCCAAGCAAAATCGCAGCTCTCCATCGGCCTTTGGGGCCAACAGGACTGGATTGTTCCATTCACTGGTACTTTCCTCCACTACATCCAACTCCAACATCTCGTCCAACTGTCGATTCAATTCCAACAACCGGGCGGGTGACAAGCAATAAAATCGTTGTTTTATGGGTGCCGCCGTACCCGTATCAATGGAATGGGACACCAACGACGTGCGACCTAAGCCTTTTCGCTCAAAAGACACCCCTTTCAACCGGTCGATAAGCTTGTCCGCCTCCTGACGCTGCGTCGGACTCAAATCGTCCAGAGCGTGAAGATGCTTTAGCTCTGAAATGTTAGGGGAAGGCAATGAGAGGTCAGGCTCGACCGCGTCACCGAACAACTGAGGGGCCAACTGAAACGTTTTCCAAAAGTTAACACCGAGAATAAGTGGAGTGGAAACTGCAGGGACGATGTGAAACTTGACAACTTTTGTAACGTCTCTCCAGCGCACCGGCAAGTAAACCACGCCATGAACCTCTTCTCTCGAATCATTAGCAGTGACAATATAAGCAGCGTCTCCCTCCATGCATGAGTGTATTGTCACCCCTAAGTCGGTAAACAACTTTCCAGCATCAGCGCCTAGAACGGAAATGAAAGCACCCGAATCAAGCAAACCCGAATATTGCTCGTCATAAATGGAAACGGTCAGGTGAGGGCGATTATCGTCCGCCCGAGCAAACTTGACAGAACCTACACTACAGGTGGAAAAGAACTTTCTAAGTTTAATCAAATAGTTCCCCCAATCATCCTCCTCAAAACAGGCTTTCTGAAAAGGGGAACTCCCTACGCGTTTTTTGGAACGGCAGAGTTCTGTAGGGGCGGCTTCGGTCTGCAACTCGGACAATCAGCCATCCTGACTCCCCGCTTTCCACAAGAAAAACAAACCACCTCCCTGGATGGACAGGTGCTGAGCGAATGACCCGCTATCCTACAACGAACGCAGAACATAGAAGGTGATGATGAAGATGAAGAAGGCGCCAAAGCTCCTTCAGCCTTGGGGGGTTGTACCGGCTCCACTTTAGGTTGAGATTTCCCCTGGTAAGAAAGATCAGGGGCTAAGGTCAATGATCCTTGCCTAGGCGGCTCCCTAAAATCAGCAGCACGAGCAAAACTATGTTCGATCATCCTACATTTCAACTTGAGGTCCTGTAAAGTCACAATGGGGAACATGGCCAACGCAGTAACAAAGCGCGGACGAAGATTGTAACGGATAGTCTGTAACTTATCCGCTTCTGGAACGGGACGATCCAACCTAGAATAAAAGTTCTGCATGATGGATATGAACGACGACGCAGATTCGTTCTCACCCTGGGTACGCTGGGAAATTTCACGAAGTAATCTTTGATCATAATCAATAGGTGAATATTCTTCAATCAACGCCGCTCTTAGGCTGGTCCAATCAGCAAACTCCGTCTTGACACCACGATACCATAACAAAGCACGATCTGTAAATAACTCAGCGGCTCCCTGAAATAATATTGGATCTGAAATCTGGCGCGTGACGCACAGCTCCTGTAATCGCTCCAAATAAACCCTAACACATGACACTCCATTGTAACGATGGTTCAAAACAGACAATGCTTTCATTTGTTTTGAACAGGCAGACTCCCCCGGAGTAGACTGTTGACACGAAGCAGGTGGTTCTTCGAGGTCCGTTGCCTGTTTAAAGCTAATCTGAAAAGAACTAAAGAGGGAATCAACCCGAGGCAAAACTTTCAGCAGCAAGTCCTCCACGGCTGCAACTTTCTCTGCCACATCTGGGGAAGAAACATCTACCCTACCCAAACGATGAAATAAATGGTGAGCCAAAGCTCTCATGCGGTTGCATCTCTTGAAGTTCAACTTATCCTGTGCGAAAAAATCGGTTAGCTCCTTCAAGCTACGGGCAATGGTGTTAATTTCTAGAGTAATGTCCCTATCAGTTTCTAAAATTTCGTCCGCAGGAATATCAAGTGCAAGTTGGCGCACCTGCGCTCTCAAAGTGGGAACGGTGGGCTCCGGTTTCGCGCCGCGAATTTCCGCCTCATAGATGAGTTCATCTTTGTTTAGTAAATTGTAAGCAATTGGGCGTTCCATGACTCTAAATTTTAAATAAATTTTTTAAAATCAAAGTTGAAGTTAATACACGAGTATACAAAGCTGGACCTTTTACAGTAGAATATGAGTGGCACATAAAATTTCACAGGTTAGAAATACACACAGTTAAAAACCGCTTAAAAATAAATACCAATGAGCACAAAGCAAGGAATGTTTCTCCTGAATAAAATTATCAAGGAAACATTTCTTGAAAAATATAACAAGTGGAAATTTCTGAAAAAAGGTGAAAAATATTTCCTTGAAAAATAATATATTAATTTTTTAGGTTAAATATCACCCAAAAAAAATGGCAAAACAAAGCCAATCAATGATTGGGAAAGGAAATATTTTTCAAACACACACAATTCTCAGTAGAAGAAATCCGTACTTTATTTCCTCGCTAGCCGGGGAAATAATGATCTCACTTTAGAAAAAGCCCTACGTTGTGGTGCCAAATTGTCACGTGGTTAATCTAGGCCTAGGGGGGTGAGGAGGAATAAATAAAGTACTCACTGTTGGATGCTAGTTGGTAAATTTTATTTTCTAATACATCGAAGTGCTCCTTAATTCTAGGTGTTAAATATAGGTACCCTATCTACCTAGGCTCCACAATACACCAACGTCACCGTTGCCTAAGGACCAGCTCAGTCGTAATCTCAGGTGTGGATCAGTGAGATTCAATAGTACGGATTTCTCTAACGGATTTTATATGAAAAGAAAAGAAATATGGGCGCCACCCAACCAGAAGGGTTGGGAAAAATAATACGAGTTACTTGGTGTTCCTCGAAGCCGGTGGGAGAACACAGGGCGTCGTGCCACGATGGCACGATGCTCGCAGGGGAACGGGCTCAAACGCTGCGCTGAGCCGTTCCGGGGACGGACGGGCGAGTCCAACCCCACAAACAACGTCCGGGCTTGGCCTCGGCGCAAAATCAACGGGGATGGCCCCGGCAAAAAAAATCTTCCACCCCAACAATCAAACCCTGAAATGCGGAAACGAACCGCATTAAAAAAAATACAAAATACGGGTGGTCAGAGGGACCTTACACAAAGATAAAAATTAAAATATTAATGAATGTTGGCTAACCCCATCCTACACGCGGATGCAAACAGATTAAGGTGGCCTAGCCAAAAAAAAAATATGGATGGGGGGCCCGGAAGACAAAATATCGCTTTTGGAGATGGTATGGGCTTCAGCGGAAGCGTTTTAAGGCCAAAAGGGGTACATAAATAAAACATGGGTTCAGTCGCATAAAATTCCTAAAATATGGGATAAAAAGGCACTAAAATCTATCGCAGCGCACAGAAAACATTAGTTAAAGATGCACAATGCTCAAACAATACCTAGGGAAGCAGAATTTAGCACAATGTTTTAATCCACCATCAAATTCACCATGTGGCCAGGTGTCTTCCAGGCACATGGGCTACAGAAACAAGGTTAAAGAAGGTGGCCCGCACCTACCAACAGGGCCAAAGCATGCTCGCACACACAAGCATGTCCTACACAAGTTTATCTTCCCTAACCTCTCAAGAAAATAGCAAAAACACTACATAAATACCTTTTCAGGGTGTTAAAAACATCAACCGTGGAACACCAGGCAAACGCCGACAAACGGATGAGCGTCGGTGACCACGAGGCATCGACCATGCGGTCGGCAAATGGTCGTCAACCAAAGCTGGAAATAAAGTTTATCATTAGCGCTGTGTTACTGAAATGGCAGCCCAAAGAAAAAATCAAGAGGAAAGAAAATGAAAAGCACCAACGAACGACGCTTACCTGCTTTAGCTGGAGGCGGCTGATATGCGGCGGAACTCCGCTTTTAAGAAAACAGACGACGGTCGTAAGAGAAAGGAAGATGCCAACCTCCAGCATCCTGTTTTATAGTTGCGATTTCAGTGGTGCCAGGAGGCAAAAACGGGCTCTCCCCAGGACTGCAACGCGATCGACCGGGGTAATTGTGGCATCTATTCCTCGGGATCTCAGGGCACTCCACAGCCCAGGGCAGGTTCCGAGAAGGATGGGAAATGGTTTCCCTCTTCCGTTCCAGCCAGCGTCATTACGGGATAGATCGAGTTGGAACGTAGGCCTACAGCCTTCGTTCGTCCACAAACTTCCGCAAGATCCCAGGTTTCCTGTAGGCCGATCGCCTGCACGAACATGGCACAACGTAGAAGACGAGGAATAACACTTTTGCCAACAATAACACCACATAAATATGGGATTTTCCCCTTGACCTTAGGGGCCAAACGCGGCATGTCAACACCGACGTCTACCAAAGAGTATGCAATGTCGCGCTACCGACCACAGAATACACAGAAAATCGTCAAACAACTAGAGATGTGCAGTTATCGACTCGACCAAAGGAATCATGTCCGATATTAGCTCTAAAGAGGAATCCAGAATCTAAATTAGCGAGAAAAGAAAGGAAATTAATGAAAACTAAACTTTTGGAATATTATTATATGGTCATACACAAAAGAAAACTAAGGCGGCCCATACACGATCCATTTTCTTGATCAATCTTTGCGATTGATCAGTAATATTGAACGAGTGGGGTTAGTATTGCGCAATGTTTTTCGGTTCTCTGTGTGGAGAAAACATTGACGGAAGTTGACTCGTCAATTTCTTATGCTCAATAAAATTGAACGTGTATGGCCGGCCTAAAAGAACCGGAGGCACAGATAACAACAAAAACCAAAGAATGTGCCACGCGATGCACAGACTAAAAAAGGGTTGACGCAGGCACCTGAAACACAGATAAAAGAAAATCCGCCGACTAATCGATGATGGAACACCAAAGTGAAAAGCAATCCGAGACACAGATCAAAAAAAAACTAAGCCCATTCTCAGTGAGGCGCGAGGCGACGCGACGCGACGCGTGTCGCAACACTAGTACCATAGCTGAATAGACTAGGCACTCAAAAAAAAAATAACCTTCTGACACCTGTCAATGTGTCAGTCAGTAACAGCTGTCCGTGTTACTTAACTAAAATTAAAAAAAAAGAGAAGACTGGATACAGCTCGTTACAACCAATTTCGAAATACAAATCTGATAGCAATTTTCCAATTTTCATTTGAATCATGGAGTGGATCATTAACAAACTTAATCTAAATTATTCTTACATCACCGACCATTAAATTACTTCCAGCTAATTTCTCAAACAGGTTCGTTGGCTAACAGAAATAAACGATTGAAGTTACTGAACTTCAAGTTACTGAACTTTAAGTTACGTAACTCTGCCGTTCAATATACTTATTGCCTGGAATACAATATTGCCAATCGTCGTTGCGCTTGCCAAAACCTCTATGTGTGTTTAGTGAAGTTTTCAGGGGAGATAAAAAACTAGTTTATTTAATGATTGAAAGACTTATCAATTAATTAAAAATGCAGCATGGTGGCAAAAAATATTATGTATTATCGATTTCTAGAAGGAAATAACACATAGAATAATGTTTTTGTAGTTTCAATTTATGTAACTACCTAGGAATAAGGTTCAAAAAACCAAAACACGAACTTCATACTGTGCATATTTATAGCTATTGTTATCCGTAAGATGTGACCGATATAAAACATAGATAAGTAATTAGGACTATGCTGTCTAGCTATCAATACAACTCTGTTTTTAAAGCCTTAATTTTAGACTTGATATTAATATGTTCGAGTCTGCGTACTTTGAAATTGTTGAAATCTTATTCACATCTGCCGTCCGTTTCATCTTCAGTTTTGTGTTGGCATCTCACTACTTATTTGTCTGATTCTCAGTACCACCCCATTTGTACTCCATTACTCCAGTGACGCGCTGAATCATCCCGTGTAATTTAAGAATGGAGCAGACTCGGCGGCGCGCTTTAATTTATTACCTGCAGGCCGAGTTTCCACTTCAATAGTTAATAGTAGTTTCGTTCCTCTGTTGTCTAGCTGAAGGATCATTCTATCAACTCTTTTGTTGCAAACCTATTCATGGCCTCTACCACTAGAACATATCTTAGGTGTATGTTTCATTTTTACCTACAAATACTTGTATTCGTGGTGGTTTGGTTATATTTTGTGATCTGAAAAAAAAGGATAACAGAATACAAATCCAATTTGAATGAACAAGATAAAAACTGATGTGCCAAGTATTTTACGGACCTTATACCTTTATTCGGTGAGACACAATTCGGTTACAAGGATTTGATAAGAGCCGAGGGTATGTCGTCGTTCGGGATTAATGTTATTTGTCGAACTAAACCGATCGTTGTACGGTTTCATTAATATATCAGACGTGTGTTTCCCCTTTGAAGGGTTACTAAGGTCTCATTTTGATTGGCGTCCCTTTACGCATAGTAGATCTGTGATTACCAAGCCGCCTGCCAAGCGTGGTGATTATGGCAAACCCCCTATGATAAGGGTCTAAAGTGACGCTTTATGGGGGAGGCCTGTGTTCAGCAGTGGACGTCCGGCTGTTAATGAATACAACTTTATAGATCGGTGTTTATCGAAATAATCTCCTTTATTTCGAATGCTATAGATATAGTTGGTAACGCGTGTTCGGTACAAGATGCTGATGAGTTCATATCCAGACCCTGCACCTGACTTCATCTGTCGCAACCTTACGTAGTCGATTGGATACAGCTCTCGCTCTCTCTTTAAGGTAAAGAGTCTGACACCAAGCAGTGGAAACGAGGCCAATCAACCTTCAAAGTTAATTTATTTCAGCGTTTCAAGTTACTCTGATTTATCGAAGAATTCCTAGAAATAATATTAACGCTGAGGATATTCTCATCAAAAATCATAATTGAATTTGAAACCTGCAGAGCTTGAATTTCAACAAAGTGAGCATTATTGGAAATTGAATAAATACCTTCCTCGACGATTCCTTCTATAACTATCTCCAGTACTTCTTTTTCTAAGAATGCTGTAGCTCAAATAATAATGATACCATATGAACATTTCACATCGCTATTCGCGGAAGGGTAGCGGACGGCAGCTAGCTTGTCATTTTTGTGCCAGGTTTCTCTATATTACGTATTTTATGAACGCTGCCTGACTGAATCCCCTTTTCTTTTTGAATGGCAGGGTAGCCTGTTATAAACGACCGAGTATTTTTTCAAAGTGAATGGAATAAAAGAGCTTTTTCTGTAAGAAGTTTTTTACTACGACACACGAGTTGTGTTATGAAATATGTTTTACAAGTTGTTAAGTATAAAATAATATGTAGACCAAAATTGTTTTTAGATTATTATCAACAATATTTGCAAGGTAAATCAACTCGTAGAAGCTCTTGTGAGAGTACATTTGAATTCAATTTATTTTTGTTTAGGAGTTTACATTCAGATTTTTTTAGCTATAGCAGTAGTTATTTCTACTGTTACAACGAGTAGGTTCCTACTAACCTGTTGTTAGCCAAAAGTCTACTTTCCCATGCAAACAGTTCGTACCGACGATCTACCGCAATATCGGTTTGCGATACAATATGAGGAACATCAAGGATAATTATCACTTACATAGTCGGGCATTACCGTGTTATTTAATATATTTATAGTAATGTCACTTTATCTATCACTAATAGTAGCCACTATAGTTTATTCCCTACTTCAATTATTATTCCGAAATTGTTGTTATAATGGCTTCTACCAACATAGTATGAATACACTTGTATCTTAGTAGTTAATACTTTAAGTACTTATATATATTTCTTTTGTATGATCAACAATTTTGCTTATCTCCTTTTGTGCACGCCTAATCTACGTCTTTTCTGCACACCTTGGTTGACTGGTAGAAAATGCTGTTAGCATTAAGTCCACCTCTGTACACGTTTTGTGCATAAAGAATTAAATAAATAAATATGAATCTAAATATACGTTCATGGGCTATACTATACCACTGATCTATGCTGAACCAGCTCAAGTTGAACCTTCGATTGGAACAGTATTCCACAGTATAGTGGTTCAGGATTCATTTTGTCATTTCCTTTTTAAAGAATCTTCAAAGTTAGATTGTTGAAATGCTAATCTAACTTTTGGAATACATATTGAAAAAGTTTTTGTGGTATTGTTTGTGGTTATTGCTAAAATATACACGCACATCTCTATCTATTCTGATAGCTTTGATTCTTTGGTTGGTTATTTAAATATAATATGGTGATTAAATATGTTACATTCGTTAACCGAAATGTGAAAGAATTTTCCTACTGATGCTAATTATTTTGTAGTGTTAGCGAAATGAGCTTTTATACTCCAAGATAATAGATTTGCATAACACTGCGCAAATTCTCTGAAATAAATTATACATTCACGCTCGAAAACACAATATACATAGTAATTAACTTTTACGTTCTATTTCTGCGACATTTAATGTATCTACCATGACCGGTAGCCCGACTGTGCAGCCGTATAGAATACACCAGTATGAATAATGGTGATTAGAGATTGCTATCCAGCCTTGGCATTTCATTAATACTTGCCTTTATTTTGAATTCTTAAATCATCAAATAAAATTTTCATCCAATAGGTATATCAAACGCGATGCAATGCAGCCATAAATAATCTGTAGTGAATTTGTACACTATCCTTATATTGCAGTCGGTCGCGTAACATAACATAACGTAACAATACAGTTTACAAGCTATAACCTACCCTTCCTTTCAGTATCGACAAGATGCTATATTTTAAATACCCCTTCGTAAAGTCCAGAAATCGCTTCCATCAGCTAATGTGTTCCAAAGTGCCGTAAAGCGAGCTGTAAAACTCGTCGTTCGCTGCTATTATCTGCTGCCTTTTTACTGCTGTTGCAGCTTTACGGTTTTATAGTGTTTTGCCTTTCTATATTCAGAAATTCAGATACTTTTATTAATCACACATGGAGAGTTTTTTCAAATTTGGCTAAATATTTTTTAACAGCGTTGATTTATGATATGCTCCTTTTGCTTATTTTTAGACACGATGTCGTAGTCGGTGTCGTACCTTAGTCGTTCAGGTTAATGATACCGTAGTGCTGATCTGTTTTTTCTGGTTTTCTACCATTATCTTCTCTCGGTTTTTTGATTTTTGTTCTCGTCTTATTATGCTTTGTAAAGGATCATCATTATCATCATCACCACAAGTAGGAAAACATCTACTGACTCAGCCTCCTTACCCCATAGAGCGCTACTTTGATCGTTTCGGATCTTTTGATTGGTACTTGTTTTTGCATCCAACAGCTGCCCGCAGTATTGATCAGGTCCATCTAGTTGGGTGGCGGCCGATTGTCATTTCAAGTTGCTTATTTTGAGAGCTGTCGGCAAAATCATTATAATTTTTATGATCAGCCATGTCACTAGATTAGCAAACTTACTAAGTTATTCAGGATTGGCGTCCTCCAATCCAACCATCTCCATGGGGGTTAATGTGTTCATCACATTACGTTGTCATGAGCTTTGCGTAATATATGCAAATGTTGAGATGCAACTATTATGAACGGCCTCGCTGGGTAACATCACTGTATCATCGGTTGGTAAATAATCGTTATACAACCTGAAGTTTTTTTTTTCTCTATAGCCCCGTAAACCTTCGTAGTTCTTCTCTTAATAGTCTACAAAATTCTCAGAGCTATTTTCTTCACCGTTTTCTATTCAAACTTTTGTATCTTTAGTTTTAGTAGAGATGTTATTTTCATCCTGGCTTTTACATGAGAAAATTAAATTGGTCTTCATTGGTGTCATGCTAACATTTTTCTTATATTTCTCATAATATGCCTTATCTTACGACAAAAATCGTTCAGCCTTAATCACGGAAGCACTGCGTTCTAGTTCTGGACTTCAGGTACGAACAGTTTATTAAACTCATCTCTGTGAGCTCATCTCTCTAGTCTAGTTAATTATTGAAATGGAAATCTTTCAACTTGCTTGGGATCCTCTTCAACTAAGTTCCTCAACTCCCAAACTATGCGTAATTGGCACAAGGGGATGCACGGTCACATCCAACTAATCTCCCCCTACTCTTCAGCAACCACATTTACAAGCTTCACTAATTCTCGTTCCATTTCAGCCTGTAATGTCCATAGTTTACGTACATCACTTAAGTACATAGCTTTCACCATGGTCCATCATTAACAACATTCGGTCAAGATTGAACCTTACTGCGAGGACATAAGGGCTTCAAACTGATTACTATTCTTGGTATGTCTTATCGTATATTGACAGTGATACAGATTCGGGTAAGTTACTAGAGTTGGGTTCAATGATTTACCTTGGGACAGATATATATGTCCAGCAGTGGACTTATATATGCTGATGATGGTGACTTCAAACATACGCCCGTATGCAATAAAGTTTGACAGCTCTTAGTTTCGCCCTTATCTCTCTAGGACCTACCCAAATGCGTCGCAATATAGGTACGTCAACTTAGGACCTGTCAAATTTTAGTAGAGACGGGCATTAGAGACATAAATGTTTGTTATCACGTTCTAAAACTTTCTAAAGCTATGTCTGATATACATCCTGTGTACCTGTTCATTGATGACTTTGTTAAGGAAGAAAGTAATAAAAGAAGAAAGAAAGAAACCATCTCTTAAATAAACAAATCATCAACTTACGTACTGACATAAAAACAATTTCATATCCCGGTCGTATGTCTTCATTACGGCACCCTCGTCGCGTTTCGTTAATTTCGGCTGAATATTGCAATGTGCTGTGCACGCCCGTCGCCCGCTCACAGGAATTAGAGCCGTCCATGTTTTATGTATCTCCAGAGCTGGTATCAGCTAAATCGAATTTGAGCTGAGCTCTGTTCGTTTCTGTTATTTTTCAGCCAAGTCATATCTTCGTTGCGTGTATTCAATGGAGATTGTAGTCTTTTATTAGGTCAGTCTAGTCCCCACTCGTCTCCAAGTATTAAGTATTATCTACTTGTGCTCTAAAACAGTTCTTTGATCTCCAGTTCAATGACACTTAATAACTATATTTCATCGTAAAATTCAATTGCATTGCGATTTTTTTCTACAGCTCCCAACTTATTACAAGCCTGGAGCGGATAAGCTAAGTCAATACGAAGACAATGTCGCTATATACATGTTTAAGCTGGCATAGTATTTGTGTGAATAAGCGAACGTTGGATTACTCTCACCATTTTCCATGTTTTGTTGAGAAGCTATGAATTATGTAGATGTTATTTGTAAGTCATGTCGGCTTCGTAGTTCGTATATCATGGCATGCAAATGATCAACAAGAGCACAAGAGTTTCAGGCAGGCAAGAGGCACTATTAAGTTTGGTTGAAGGTTTGGTACGTCCCAGGCAAGAACTTTTTTCTGTTTTACGTTTATGTCTTCTCAATATTGTTATAGCTTAGACTGTTCCTATTAAAGCGGAACTATAAAACGTACCGTAAATATCAGAGAAGGGAAGTCTCAGACTAATCTGTGTAGTGTGTACTAACAACTCAGCCCTTCTGTGAACTCAGCTAAATCATTCAGCGCATGATATATTATTATCTTCACGACTAGTCTTCTAACTGCTTCATCGTAAAACTTAACAGAAGAATAAGTCTGTTTTATTTTCAGTTCCAGCTTTTTTCGCTTTTCTCTATCTATTATTCTTACGCGATCTAAGGTCTTTGTTATCATTATCACTTACTAAAAGAATGATGTATTGTGACAACTATTTAGATCATCCTTAATTAGCTTAACTTTTTATCCTGTCTCTGTTTACATTGAATATTCTTTAGATAATTTAGTCACTATTTAAATACTAACCCACTGCACTGTTTCAAAAATGCTCTTAACCGTAACTGCTTTGCTATTGGGTAAGCACTAAGCAGTAAGTACTACTTACTCTATGTAATGTATACAACGCTAAGAGCAAAACTTGCTCTTCCTGACGTCTCGCGGCTATGTGGCAGTAAGACGCCAACATTTTACAAAATAGGGCGTAGTTTGCGTTATGAAAGTTTCATACTCTGGCTAGGCTGCACGTTGTCGCATGCGGCTCCGACATGGCGCGTCTTTGTATGTCCACCTTACATTGCAACTATGCAGTGTTTGACGAGCACCGCTGGTTTGTGGTATTTGTTTTAAATTATACCGTAGTTGTACAAAGTTGTTCAGAGTTTGCGCTGCTGGTGTGTTCTTTGTTGTCCATTTGCATCTAGATTGCTTTGCAGGTTATAACTAAGTTAACGTTATGCATTATTTTATTATTTGCTTAATCCCTATTTTTGTCAGCTTTGTATGCGGTACTGTAAAACACACATTAAAAAACCCAATAATAAGCTTCACATTTTTGTGAAATTTTAAAAACACACACTTCGCTTACTGCTTTTGTAGAGCCGAAACTACCTTTTTACGCTCCGCAACATAACCATACCGATTCCAGTCGTGAGGACGACAATCAAGGGTTACCAATAAAGGCTGTAACGACCATTCCACCTCGTTCGGAACTCTTTACGACCGCCTCTGAGGCGACTCTTGTTTTCATTGCCTCATGGCTTCTTAAACGAGCTGCTGGATTGAAGGGAAAACATGTTTATGGTAAAGGTCATGGGCGTTAGGAATATAGGAGAAATAATAAGCAGTTTTGATATTTTCTTACATAAGGATTTGCAGCGTTTGTTCATGAAAGCCTTGTGTTAGTTTTATGGTAAAGTATTGTTACCTAAAAGCTCATTCATGCGTTGACTAAAACTCTTATTCAGAATGTTATATTATTCAAAGAACATAGTGATCATTGCTATAACGTCCATGCTATAATCATCATAATCATAATCATCATCATCATCATCATCATCATCATCATCATCATCATCATCAACAGCCTGAAGTCGTCCACTGCTGAACATAGGCCTCCTCCAGAAAGCGCCACTTTAAGCGGCTGCTCGCCTCCTGTATCCATCGGCTCCCCGCGGCTTTTACCAGATCATCGGTCCACCTAGTGGCGGGCCGGTCTACACTGCGTCTTCCAGTTCGTGGTCGCCACTCGAGAACTTTTCTGCCCCATCTGTTATCAGTTCTACGAGCGATGTGGCCTGCCCATTGCCATTTCAACTTGCTAATTCTAAAAGCTATATCGGTCACTTTAGTTCTCTTGCGGATCTCCTCATTCCGGATCTTATCTCGCAGGGAAACGCCGAGTATAGCTCTCTCCATAGCTCGTTGCGTGAATTTGAGCTTACTAATGCGGCCAACAGTAAGAGACCATGTCTAAGTTCCATAAGTCATCACTGGCAACACACACTGATTGAAAACCTCCGTTTTCAAGCTCTGCGGTATTTTGGACGTAAAGATAGGTCGAAGCTTCCCGATCGCTGCCCAGCCGAGTTGGGATTCGTCGTGCGACCTCTTTGGCGAAGCATGCTATAATACCATCAATAAAAGGCCTTGTCGTCAGATACTGACTGACATACAACGTATACCTTACGAGACAAGTGCTGGGTAATACGAGATTTGATATTTGTGCCTTTTATGATGTAAGATATGGATGTGCTCCTTCCTTCCTTATGTGTCGCCAAGTGGTCAGCCCTTGTCGCGACGGGCAACATCGCGATTTTAAATATTACATAGATAAAATATGGCAATACAATGTTAAGTTCAAAATTGGATTGCGAAGTCTGTCACTCGCGGTTTGTCTATTTAAATGTCATAAAATATAAACTGAAAACACAGAAAATTACATAATTAAAAGAAATAAGGAAAGCAATAATACCTATTGATGTGATACCATGAACCGTGAGTACATACGAGCTGTAATCGTAGGTAGATACGGTTTAATATGATGACGCACAATGGTGCGGGTGGAGGAGCAGGCCCTAGGTTGTGGGCAGTTGAGTGTGGTAGAAATACTACGTCGACAGTCATGAGATGGGCTAAGCGACTGGCTTGAAGACGTATGGTCTGAGAGCGCGTGGGCTTGGTTAAATATCCATCAACATTAAAGTTTACTTACGTGTTACAGTTCGTTTTGTGCTCCTTGTGGTTTTATAATTACAGGCGTTATATGCGATCACATGGGAGAGATTATGAGAAGTTCACTATGAAATACAAGTAAACAATTCTACTATAACGGCATATACAATGGGCAATAAGGCGAAGCAAACTACGTATAATTTTAGTTTCAATGGTTTCGGTGAGTGACTTTATCTTATTCACATGCTCTCTTATAACATTCTATGGAGACAATCATGGACCACGAACCCTAGGTTAATACTTTCATATTGAATATCAAACTATAATAAATCTAATATCAGCAACAACGTCCCCATAAGAGATACTTGGTCGAGATTGTCACCATAGCCCTGGTCTCAGAACGCTCATTTGTACCTAAATAAGAACTGTAGCCGAGCTTCGCTATCGAGTATGAACAAGATTTACCATTGTACTGATGTACAAGAAGTTCTCCTCATAACACTTCTATTAGGTATGAGTAAATCGAATGCGACATGACCAAGCAGGATAAACGCGAACTAATCAAAGGAGCCACATTAGCAATTCAGCAATCATCACCTTTAATTCGTGGCTTAACAAAATAAAAGCATCAAAATTCCAAGATCCCTTAATTAAATCAAAATGTCCCTAAACAAATAATCTCTCTGATGAAGGCGCTACTTGAATCTTCGAGCAGCTCATTTGCATGAATATAAGATTACGAGATAACTCCAGTTTACTTGATGGCACGAAATTGTGTAATTTTGTAAGGATTCAAATGCTGTAAGGGCTGTTATGATGAGGAAATGTCACCGTCAATGTCACAATCAAAATTGTATATGCATGATCATCGTAGGATCATACACTGTTAGTGTGTTATTATAAAGCTTATTCTGTTGCTGTGGACTAGTCGTTCTGATCAGATCTTAAGGCGGCAGGTAGACCAAACAAGGTGTTTTTTGGGACGTTTCCTGGCGTAATTATAACACGTGGAGCTTTGAATTTAATATATCATGTAATTCATTTCATTAACTCGTTTGTGATGACCGCAAATACAAGATTAATAAATATAGCTCTATAGAAAAAAATCGCAAAACTCCCTCGAAAAATTTGAATGTTCCCATTTTGCCGAGCTTCTACCGAATATATTTTTACAAAAAATAAATTAGTGTACTCGCAACAAACATTCAGATGTCGTGATGACTTAATAACTTTGAAAAATACTATATACAAATAGATATTAATTAAAAACCGTCAAAATCAGTCATTTCGTGCGTTGTCTTTGTCGTAAGCACCGCGCTGAAGTGCAGACTGAATTGATATTTAAGACCACAAAGTTAAGGTTGATGTTTCTTTGAACGGATTTGGACCTGCTCATCTGGCTCTACCCGTCACCTTAATGGTAGGTGGTTAAATGAACTATGCTTCGAAAAATAAACTAAGCGCCTAAACAAAATTCATGTCGACCAATGACCAAGTCGTCTTCAAAAAATATTTTTTGAGACGTCTTGGTCTTTGTTTTTGTGATTGCTGACGGTCTCACGTCGTCGGGCATGCCAATAGACTGTGTGGAATTTTTAAGAATTATTAGGTAGGTGCGCTTTATTATGATTCAGTTTGAATCATCTCTGCTTGATTTCTTGAAGGATGTCGGTTATAGTTTTAGGAAGATTTTCTTACCGTTCCTAACAGATGCGGGTATAAATGATACGTCAATTTGAGTATTCTCTAAACTCTAAAATAGCCAACTCCAAGAACTGTTTTAACGCAATTTCCCCGGCGGGAATTGCTTCCACAGCATTCACATTCGACATTCCCACATAGTGTTTTAAATTGAGGTGACGTACATCGAATTCCATTTTGTATCGGAAATGCACACACTAGTGTTGGAAATCAGAAACTCCGCATAAGTGGAAACGAGTGTAAAAGAATACGATCGGGTGGTATTGTTAATGGGTATCAAAGCCAAGTAAATTCTACATTCTCGATAGATAAACGACTGTTGTTTGGCATAGTGAAGTAAACATGGGTTGCCTACAGGCCAGCAAAGGGAATATTTATTCGGGGTTTATAATACTAATTATGATTAGATTGATCAGTAGTTTTTGTATCAAATTACCGGAGTAATAAATATGTAAGTCGTGGATTTATTAGCTTTTCTATCTGGGGTCATTTTGAGCATACATGCAGTTTCTCTTCATCAGCCGGAAGACATCCACTGCTGAACACAGACCTCCCCCATAAAACGTCACTTTGGACGCTTGTCATAGGGGGGTATTTGTTATAATCACCACGCTTGGCATGCGGCTTGGTGATCGCAGAAGATTTTAATGTACCGAGGACAACGCTGCTGCCCATTACCTGGATATTCCCTTAGCCGGCCTATAAAGCACCCACGGGAAGAGATGGGGTGACCCTACTCGCAAACCGAGACCACACGGCAGTTTAAATAACTGCCGTTCGTTTGTATGAAATTTTCTCATCACGTTAACTAACTTCCTTAGTACTTGCGTCCGGCCGAGTGCAATTGTTTTTCAAATGCACTAATGAGATACACAAAAGGTTATTTTGGGCTCACATTTGTAAGATTTTTATACACACTACCGCATAAAAGCTCGTTTTAAAGGCACTGTTTTAAATTTTCACGGTTTTATACAGTTTTAATAGTACTCAGAAATTATTCCAATCACGGTTAAGGTCCTGTAAGTACTATTCAAATTGATTTAAAGACATTTCAAATATAAACCTACCTATTCATAACCATGCTAAACATGAAAAGCTATTTGTTCCTAGTGAGTTTAGTATTCCATAGAAATGCAGAAAATTATTCTTTGTAATTGAATCGACCGGTGAGCGGCGGCCATTCGTATTGGGATCTAGTTCGCTGTTCGCTGAGCAGCGCAGCGGTGGCGGAAATGCAAACACTACGTGTCTTGCAAGCGGAACGTCACCACTCGGAAGAGTTGGGGTTGAAAGGGGGTGGCAGAACCGTGGGTGGGGTTTGTTTTAATTTTACACGTTTTCACAAATTAGGGTGTTTCTGTACTACAGGAGTCCTATACGAAAGGATATCAAAAAGTCGTGAAACCGGCCGTCATTACGGATGTTTTGTTTCTCGGTGTGTGTTTAGTTTTCTTGGTCATCACCATTGCCTACGTTGTCAAATGAATACCTTTGTGCTTGCTCACTCACGATTACTTCAACCGTATAAAGAAATCAGATTTTAAACGCCAAAAATCGATTTCGACTTAGTCTGTTTTTATTCTTAAAATAATGTGTTTGTACAAAACAGAACCTAGTAAAAATGCAGATATATTATTATCTCGTTTTATGATACTGATTTAATTTCTTACTTCAAAATTTTACTTTATATAGACCCAAAACAGAACCTGCACATTTCAGAAATACCTGCACATTTTTTCGGAGCAGAAAAGCACCCAAAAGGACTTATTCAGAAGAGACTTCTTTGTTAAACCTACAGATTAAAAACATACAAGTAAGCCAAGTACGCTCTACAAAGCTCAGCTCCCCGCTAACACAGCATATAAACCACTTCAACATACTGCATTTGATGCACTCATAGCTACTCTACTCGGCCGGCACAAAGCGTCATACGTTTTCAATGCTATTCGCTAGAAATGTGTGCATAAGTCCTTGTGAAAATGTTTTTATATGGATTTAAATACAGCTATTTTTAGAGTCCTAGAATAAATTTGAACGATGTTGAAGTTGTCGACAAGTAGGTCTACCTAGGACAGACTGTCCAATTAGGTAGGTCCAACTTCGACAAAGAGATGGCGCGGAGAATCCAACTCGGCTGGGCAGCGTTCGGGAAGCTTCGTCCTATCTTTTCGTCCAAAATACCGCAGAGCCTGAAAACGAAAGTTTTCAATCAGTGTGTGTTGCCAGTGATGACTTATGGAACTGAGACATGGTCTCTTACTGTTGGCCTCATTAGCAAGCTCAAAGTCGCGCAGCGAGCTATAGAGAGAGCTATGCTCGGTGTTTCCATGCGAGATAAGCTCCGGAACGAGGAGATCCGCAGGAGAACTAAAGTGACCGATATAGCTCTTAGAGTTAGTAAGTTGAAGTGGCAATGGGCAGGCCACATCGCTCGTAGAACTGACAACCGATGGGGAAGAAAGGTTCTCGAGTGGTGACCACGAACCGGAAGACGCAGCGTAGGCTGGCCCCCCACTCGGTGGACCGACGACCTGGTGAAAGCCGCGGGGAGCCGATGGATGCAGGAGGCGAGCAGCCGCTCAACTGGCGTGCTCTGGGGGAGGCCTATGTTCAGCAGTGGACGTCTTCAGGCTGTTAATGATGATGATGATGATGAGAATAAACTCATAAAACTGCTAACAAAAGTGACGGTGGCAGGACTTGTAAAATGGAACGTGGAGCTTAGAATATTTACGAAGCTTTGCTCGTATATATATATATTTGAGAGATACTTAGTTGTAAAGACCTTCATCGTTCAGGATTATTTCAGATTTACTCATGTTAGCTACGTTCGTGGGGTCTTGATTCCTTTTATTTGGCGTTATTTACTTTACGTAAACTATCATCCTCAATCATCCGCCTTACTTGGTTTCACTGTTTGGAGTCGTTGTACCATGGTCCTTGAGATCTTGTTGCTGAAAATATTTAGTTTTATTTACCCGCCTGCCTGATCTCAACTCTCTTTTGGAATGATGTTTGATAGACTCTATTGCTTTACATTTATGTTGGTGGAAGGCCACCACACCAAACTTATGTAATGCAAGACGTTACATCAGAAGCAAGCCAGGCTTTAAAATATTGCAACCAAATCCATTACCCAGTACGACTGTACTTCACAATTTTATTAACCTTTGCATTGGGGTTGAAGTTGAACGCGCTTTACATCCAGCATAATAAATGAAGCTCGTCGCGATGTTGCGTGTCGAGTCGCCCTCTGCAAATATGTTCATCACGTGATGGTACGATGTACCTTTGTACCTCTGTTCTGTTACTATATAACGCGTGACAGCATAGAAAAACGTATAAATAAGGGAAAAGTGGACCGACGATCTGGTGAAAACGGCGAGGAGGTGATGGATGCAGGAGGCGATCAGCCGCTCAAGGTGGTGCTCTGTGGGGGAGGCCTATGTTCACCAGTAGACGTCTTCAGGCTTTTGATGATGAAGGGAAATAATAATCATGACGAATGTTACAGCTATGAGAATTGTTACTTCGACAAGTGATCAGAATCGTCGACACACAAATGTCGCTCTTGTTATACATATATATAAATCCGAATACCTACCTATAATTTTAACATAGTTTACTAAAGAATCTGATGTGTGTAGAAGCTTTATAATCAACTTGATCAGCATTTCGTCGAGTGGGTAATAGTCGGAGCTATTCGAGCGTGATTTCGTCAGACATGTAATGATGCTATTTGCACTTTGTTATCTTTGATTCCCCCAATCCGATCCAATATGTGAAGAGCTCTTCGTAATAGGGTTAGTCAAATTGACGTCAACCACGTGCTGTCCCTCTGCGAGTGGGCTACAGCCCCATTGATTAACCAATAAAATTAAAGTGCCAGCACTTACCCGATAAAAAGTCGTTTCAGCGGGTTAATAGAAAAATTCTGTCTCCTCGTTTCCTCAATTTTCTTTATAAAGAAGGATTTGTGCCCATTAATTCTTTTCCTTTCAAAGTAACTTCGTTTTTTGTGTAGACTTGTTACAGAAAGGCCAACTTTAACAAGATTCCCAGCGTTCTTTATTGAATTTGGTTGTAAACCAACGAGCAAATAATATAGCAAGATTCTGTAAAATACAATTTCAATACTTACAAATATCAAGAAAATATGTATTTGTGACATTTTGCGTCAATTTACAATGCGTTTGTTTATTGGTTCAGAAGTAGGTAATTTACATTTAAAGATTTTTATCTATTTCAGCAGCTGCATCATCTCATCATCAATATTGGCTTATTATCATCTACATCTTTACCTACTGCAAAAATTACCAGCATTGATAATAGTAACGTCACAACACAACTACAAGCTTTGTACCATACAAACCTTGGATCACGGACCTCAGTGGATGCCAACAACTTGAGCATCCAAGTTTCAACTTTGTTGGTCTTTAACTTTGCCATCAATAATGCATATTATTGGAATGGAAACACCGCTGCAGGATAAAATATTGAAACATTTTCGATTTGCGAACAGTTTCTTTTCAATTCAATATAATGTATTGAATTTGCTACGTGAAATTGTAAAATTCTGAATGACTCGGGAGGCAAAGTGTTGTTGACAGTTCAATTATGTTTTGCAATATTATCGGATTGTAACTTTGTTTTAAGGCTAATAAAATATTAAGCTTTCTTCTGGCTATTGGTAATAGTCAATAGTCTAGACTTTACATTAAAATCTGCTATGGGGATGGGTGATCAACCACCAGTGAGCAAACGTGAGTTAATAAGATTATTTCAGTAAAAAATCCGGCCATATAGATTTTGATTACGCACCAGCAGAGTAGAAGTTGATTTTTACAACAGCTATACAGTATACTTTTCAAACTTCCCTTGGGTATGAATATAAAGCCAGCCGTAAATTTCTCGGATTTTAAAATTAAATTTCAGCGTCGCAATTGGTAAATTCACAGAATAATCAGGTTAGCTGACGCCGGCTTACGGGCACGTCGGTAGACTCAGGGTTGAAAACGAATACCAGCTTTCTAAATTGAATTTTGGGTACCTATTTGAATATTCCATTCTTTGTATAACCATAGTGTAGTATTTTACACATATTATTATGGTCTAGCTAATATCGTCTAAAAGCTCCCGACTTCTTTTTTCTTTTGTCAAAGGAATTTTGATATCAGTGTTAGTAATGGTGCCGCTTTTTTTCTCTTCGTCCTAGAGCACATCATTTGTTTCCATCGGGATAGATGAAGAGCTAACCTACTTGCTTGCACTAAAAGGAAAGAGGAGAGATGCCATTCAGCATTACAGAATTTAGGAAAGAAGAACTTCCAATAAGTACAACAAAATCATAACAATGAACACAAAATATGACGAGTGTGATTCATTAGAAAGAACCAACATACAATGGTTCTTGATGTTCGTTATTCTGACGGGTTTGTCAAATGGGTACCCGTTACTTCGTTACATCGTTAAACGGTTCGTTACATTTACGAGAATTAGCTTTTAGGAGATTAAAATTGCAAATGATGCTGGGTCTTAATTGCGGCGATATATGGATACATTCCTCGTGTAATTACTGTTTTTGTTCATCTTTTTCATTCACTTCTGTTTTACAGGCTTTGCAGCCATATTTTAGTAATATCAAGTTATATTTATATACATCTGTGTCAGTTGTGTGAGATCCAGTATTCATTCTATTGCCCTGTGATGAAATTAAAAGTTTTGCTAGTGTAACTTTGATAACTACGTTTGTTGAAGAACCATTACCCACTACATATACAAGGTTTCAGCGAACAGTGTAAATAGTTTAGCGCGTTTCACTAAGCACTGCGGCTTACCCTCATTCTGATTTACGTCCTGAATCTAGTGCCAGGGCAGACAATACGACTTACACTACTGAAATACTATCATCTAATTAATTGAACGTGCTCGCGGCCCTTTCCGGAGATTAGGATCCGGAATCGAATGAATCACCGGATGAAAAGGATGGACGTGACCTCAGTCCCTGTGGAGAGTTTAAGGACTAACCATACTTGACTGCAGATACCGCTGTCTCTCTACCGTTCGCTAACGTTGCTACATAAGGCATACTTCTTATATTCCACCAATCAAAATTCTGACATTCTACACATTTCTTAGTCTGGTTGACCATTGACAGCAGTGCTTTTTCCACTGCTTCCGGACGCGTGCGGATCTAAGCTTACGACTACACTATTGGTTTCTTTCTCCATGTTAGCAGTAGTGACAGTAAACGTGTAGGGATACCTACGGTACGTGTGGGAAGTAGATGTGGGACGTAGAGATTGTCAGTCTCCGGGGCCCGATCGTCAGAAGCTTGGACATGTGGCGGAGACTTACGGAACGTGCAGCTTCAGCTCAGAATGATGATTGAGGAAGTTTGTTGGACACTTTCTGTAACAATGTTGTATTTTGGTAGAGCAACACTGCTGAATAAATTACCGATTTCGATTTGAAATTTTCTACATTTCTGCTCAGATGCGAATCTGTGAACCTGCGTTAGCATATACCTGCCCACACAGAGTCTAGTAGCTATTCAGCTAACAGCAAATTTAAAATAGAAAAGCTGAAAGACAAGGATATTCCTTACTGCTATTTAAGACCTGTATTCATATTTAAATAGTTTAAACAGCAGCGTCTTATAGCCGATTAAACTTGATTTAGATTTATGTAGTTTTCCAACGATTCCCTCACCCCAACCGGCAAAGATAATCCTGAACCGCTGACCGGAAAATATATTCGACCGCACAACATAGCCTTTCAGTATGGCGTTACAAACTTCCTCTAGCTTTCGCACTTCCTAAGTCGGAATCCCAGATTGATCGCTTCGGTTATAGGGGTCCGGTCACGGGATGTCACAGATGGATCGAAATGGATTTAATTATTTGGAACTTCTGTACTTAATTAACCATAGTTTCTACATATAGATCTATATATCTTATTTATTTATTTATTTGAACACCAACATAACAAACACCAAATCATGCTCGAGTAATTCAATTAATAATAATATAGCTAAATGTCGATATAATTATAGGTGAAGACAGCTCGCAAACTTTCTATTAGAAATATTTTTTTAATGTGAGCGAGTACAAAATTATAGGAAGATAACATACAATTAATTTTATTGAATCTACAATAGAAATAGGTGATAATTATATAGGCAATATTAATATAAAAAAGTCTAAAATGTGCATGCAAATTAGGAATGCCTAAACAAATCTATTAACAATCAAAACATAGATAAGATGTAGGTAAGAATGATAAAATAATTAAATTGACCTCTATATTAACTAATTTTGACCTGTACAAATAATATACCTTTTTATTAGAATTATTAGAAAATCTAGCATTAAAATAAAATTAAATCAACTTTTAAAACAATAAAATAAATACTAAACTATAAAATTAACTTTTAAAAATATTAAACTAATTTTTAAAACATTACAGTTCAATAAAATGAATAAAATTATATTGACACAAAAATCCAGTCATAAAAATAAAAGAAGAATACAAAACTTTTATTCAAGTAGTCAGGGACTTTCTGAAGCTGTGGACGTTGTCGACAAATATGTCGACATTTTAAGTTTTAGAAATAGTGTTGTACTGGCGGGCTACCCTGCAACACACAACACGCTGAATCGTGAGACTCTAGGCAATTTAGTTGGCGCAGAAATGAATAGCTCTGAGAGTAATTTTGGAGTGTCCATAAAACTGTGAATAACTTTTAAAAGAAACATATCGTCCAACATCTCCCTACGGTGTTCAAGCGTTAACATTTTAAAATGTTTTAACCTGGCGGTGTAGCTCAGGAGATCTTTGCCAAGAAAGCAGGACTATGTTAAATGCCATAGAAATCTTTTCTGAACACCTTCTAGCCTTTTAGCCTTTTTTTTTAGATACAGCTAGATAGGACCAATGGCCCTTGGTAGTTCCTGGGCCCCTATAGATATGGGGAATCCTAGTTAGGGTCCAGGATCTATGTATGTGATCGTTAGGTGTTATTTATTTAATTTATGAACAAAGAATTCGAATTGACTTATGCTAGTACAGTAGGTGGTCTTATCGCTTAAAGCGATCTCTTGCAGACAACATTGGGATGGAGAGGAAATTGAGAATTCGGAGCTACGGTGTACAGCTAAAGTTAGTAGTAATAGCAACACATCATTTTTATTCAACATAGGTTTATCAGGTACTCCCAACTAAGCGACATATTCATCAACATCTCCAGCGAATCCACTGATAGCTCATCTTTTTCCTATATATTAATTTTTCATCGAGTTTTCACTTCCACCACTTTTCTTCTTGTTTTTTTTTGGGTCGTGCCGCCTGCCCGCCCTAGACCACTGACTTCTTCCACCTTTTTTTATTTCAGCACCATGCATAGATGGCGCTGTTCCATAGAAAAACTGCTCTTCCATCGGTTTATTATTAATGACTCTAACAGTAGTGAATTGACATCTATTTCGTATAAAAGAAAATAATAATAATAATGATCACAATCTACACGTTATGATTCAATAATAATTATATCTTAATAAATGAAATATTCGCAAAAGCTCTGAATTTAAATGAAATATGCGAGCTTAGATTAAAAATCGTCCCTCATCAATAATGAGCGCTATCGGCGACTGAGCGTCCGCCATCGGGAGCAAACAAAAACGGAGCTTTCAATAGCTGTGTCAATACAGACCACGGACGTATCTGATGAATGTGTTTCAGTGAAATTGGTGTTCCGGTCTGTGGTAACGAAATGATTTCTACAGAACGAAAGTTCTATAAATGAGATGTTAGATGTCGAGCATTTTTAAAGCCTAAACCACACGTATATTTACAATAATATAAGTATAAGTGCTGGCGCACCTGCCTCCTTTCACTTTCATCCATTCATCCTTTTCTCTTATCTTTTCCCCCCTCTCTTCTCTTTTTGCCTAGTGGCTTTGGACCTAATACTGAAGGTTGAATGACTGTAATTTCTGAACCACAAAACCGACGATCTTGAAATATTTATTATTATTATTATTATTATTTTGAGCCTGGTTTGTCCCACTGCAGGGCAAAGGCCTCCCTACCCTCCTTCCACTCCTCACGATCTAAAGCTCTAATAGTCCAGTCTTTACTGTAAAAATCTAGTTCATCCCGCCATCTTCGTCTGGGCCGGCCGCGTCGCCGTCTGACGTTCTGTGGAGCCCACTCTGTAGTGAGTTTGGCCCACAACTCGCCCGACATGCGGCAGACGTGTCCGGCCCAGTTCCATTTTAGTTCGGCGGCTTTCTGACCAACGTCAGCGATTAGGGTTTTGGAGCGCAGTGTGTCATTTCTGATGCGGTCTGATAGTTTGACTCCCAAAATACTGCGCTCCATTGCTCGCTGGCAAACCCCAAGGGTGGACTTCTGATGTTCAGTCAAAGACCAAGTCTGAGCACCGTAGGTAAGGATGGGGAGAATGCATACGTCCATGAGTTTTTTCTTCAGGGTAAGAGGGAGTTTGCCCTTCATAAGGTCTTTCATGGACCAATAGCTCCTCCAGGCGTTCTCAGTGCGTCTAGCAACTTCTTTATCTTGTCGCGCCTGGAAGGAGACTAATTGGCCCAGATAAATGTACTCATGGACATATTCAATCTCCCTTCCCTCGACTTGCAACCTACGTTTCAATATTTACGGGACAATATTTAAAACACCCCCTTTTCAACAAAAAAGAATGAATGAAATCGGACCATGCGTTAATGAATTACAAATAAGTACATATTTTCAATTTCGTCCCCTCTCCCGCAGTAACCATGCTGAATTATTACTTGCTGCAAAAGTATCCTATAGCCTACCTCGTAATATGAACTCAAGTCGTGTCAAGTTTCATTTGAATCCATTCAGTAGTTTCGGCGTGATGCTCAGCCAAGATACAGACAGACAAAAACGAAAAAAAAAATAGTTTTGGCTTTAATATCGATTATAGAGAGCCCTCCAACAAAATTTTTCAAAATATCTTCAATGTACAGAATTGACCCTGTTACAATTTTATTATAAGTACAGATAATATATTATTATGGTTTCTAAAATATTTAGTGGCCTGTGGAATTTGAACCACGTTATTCCAACTAAGCTATGGTCGCATGTCGCATGCCTAATGGTTGCGAAAGTCTTTAGGACTACATTTTTCGGATGTTAGATGTTGTTGCTTGATGGGCTGTGCTGTGTCTAAAATGCTTTTAAATTATTTGGCAATAGGGTTGATAGGAAAATCAAACGGCTCGGCTTCCTAAAAGTAGTCTTGCGAGGTTGCATAAGTAGAGCTTATTCATACCTATATAATAACTAGATTGCTCTTGATAAATCTCTCTGTTTTGCAAAATATTAGACAGACGTAGATTTTAATTGTTGTTACTATTATAATTACTTGGACAAATTGATTACTGGATCAAAAGCTGCTAGAAAATTCCAGCAGTATAATAGAACGGGTTGTTTGCTGAGAAATACCGTTTTTATCCAACCATTCGCTCCGCCATACTGCTACATACTGCTATAGAAATATAATATGTTATGTTATCCATTTGTCCGGAGATTACATGACTGCGATCATATTAATATCATTGAGCGGCTTCGTACAGGATTATTAATGTCCCGTTATTGTCCGTGTCTATTCGCAGATGTACCGACTCACTCAATGGGATGAATGGGATGGGAGATAATTAAATCGAATATTGGATTTGCAGGAGACTGATGGTTATTATTCGTAACGTAACCCCCCTTTGTACGTGCCCTTACACTCACTATGGTAGAAAAGATAGCGACGGACTCTTTTTCAATGCTGGTAGGCGGACGGTGATCCTCTCTGGATCCGGTATACCACTGAAGTACATTACTACTTTACCTGCGGGATGCTGGGTAAATTAAAGGCGTACCAGCGAGACTTTGCTACTTTCAAAATATAAAAAGAACAGGGTTGTAAAAGATAGTCTTTATTAGCTTTGAGATTTTCACCTTTAAGATTATTGCCAGGGAACTTTTAATCTGAGCGCATAACAATCTTCTATTATATAAAAGGCTTTGTCCTGACTGACTGACAGACAACGCACAGCCCAAACCGCTGGCCGTATAGATTTGAAATCTGGAGGATAGCTTCCTTTTATAACGTAAGCGCGTGCTAAGAAAGGATTTTTGAAAATTCAATCCCTAAGTGGGCGAAAGGGGTAAAAAACGTTTGTATGAAAAACCTACATTTCGTGACGTATCGTTTTGAAACTTAACACATACAAACAAGTATAAAAATAAAAGAAATGGTACCTTTTAGTTTTTCGAAATTCAACACATAAAGGGGTTAAAAAAATTGTTGAAATTTGTATGAAAATTTCAAAAAAAATATTTGTATCATCCTGAAATTTGGAATGTGTAAAGAACATACAAAATAAATAGATACGGGTTTCGGGAATTTTTGAATTTCATCCCCTGAAGGGTTAAAAAATACAGGATAAGGTCCCATCGTAAGACGCTCGCACGGCTTAAGCGCTGAAGCTAAAATCTTGAAATTTCGAATACGTTCGTTACATAGGGGTGCAATGAATTCAGCCCTTAAGGGGGTGGAAAGGGTAAAAAGTCTTTGTATGAAAAAAATCTTTATTTCTTAACGTAGGTAGGTTATCGTTTTTAAACTTGACTTGAACCATACAAACGTGTTAAAATGAAATGGGTTATCTTTGTTGTTTGGAGTTCAACCCTAAAACCATTGGTTGAGCTATGTAAATTTAAAAAAAAATCGTAATGTATTCAAACTTAGAATGATTTAGACAACAACTTAGATAGTTCCTTAGTTATAAAAATGTTGCTTTAAATTTGTTTTGAGAGGAATCACTTACGTGGTTGAAATATGGGACAAAACTTTGTATTTTAAATTATAGTGATGAAAATTGGCATTGTATATACTTTTTAAAACATAATCGTGCTACAGTAATACTTTTTGCCAGGGTTAATTTGAAGGGGTAAATAGGGAAGAAAGTTTTGTTTCTTCATTTTCGAAGTCACGTTCGTAAAACCGGTTATTAAGTAGGTGGGTTGAAAAAGAACAAAAATGGGTGGTGTACTTTAACATTTTTTGCTTTAATGTCAAACTATAGCTACATAAAATATTGATGTCAATTACTACCAGATATCTCAAAAATTACATATTTCATCCCTGCCTCTTATAATGCCACCATGAAAAATCACTGCACGAGGCCACTTCAGATTAAAAGGATTTAAAAGTAACGTTTTTAGATAGGTACCTATAGGACTTTTCAAACGCCTCCCAAAAAGGTTAGTTATAAGATAATTTTATCCCGGAAATATAAACGGTTCCTGAGAGATAAGTACTTCTTCCAGTTGTGATATCTACTTCTTGCCCTTGGTTTCTGGCAAGCAGAAGGACACCACCACTGCAATAACGGGTGCTACGGCGAATATTGCTGGAGGTAGCCAGGCGGCCTCGGTGCGGAGACCCGCGATGAATGGGGCCAGCATAGTCCCCACCTTTTGAATCGTGGCAAATACACCCATGGCCGTGTTACGAGCTCCAGTTGGAAACATTTCTGCCGTGTAAACGCACCTAAAAATGCAATTATTGTTTAATCTTATGAAAAATTGTACCGCTAATAAATGTATGAAAAAAGTATAACATAGGTACATTATTGGGTAGGCTGAGCCTATCAAGCTTACTCCGACGATTCCGGCTACCAGCTTCGAATAGTACCACTCATCATTTAGAATTAGGATTCCATTACCAACGCTGCCGATGCTGAACAAGATCATCAAAGCTATTTTCCTTCCTAAAACATCCGACAGGTACGCTCCCAATAAGAAACTAGGAGTCTGGAAATAAATAGGAAAATAAATATGGAACTTTGAGCGTTTCTATGTCGGAATCGCGCACACTTGCTTCTAAGAAACAAAGACAATAACTAACCTGAACTACGCCTATTAAAGCGAATACCAGGAAAACATTACTAGTAGTTTGACTGAAATACTGATTCGGTCCATAATAAGACATTCCGTCCATAAACCATAATATGCAACAGCACAGATTCGTAATCCTCAAACTTGGTAATGTCACCAAGTCTATAAACTTCACTTTTGTTTTGTTCGCATTATAAGACGTAGTCTCTTTGGTCATGTCCTCAGCTATTTTTTTTATATCATTTGTTGGAAGTTTGTTCCTGAAAACACAAAATATACAATTTGATTTCGTCATTGTTTCTAATGTTAGAGGAAACGAATAAAAAGGGTTTCAAATGGTTTCTAATAATATTACTAAGTTAAATATACTCGATATACATTTTTTAAACAAATTGTAACGAAGGTAGGTACCATATGCATGGTGGGCTCGTAGATTTTGTTTGTTCTAGTAATTACGAATTATTTGGCACTGATCCAGTACCTATAGAGTGCCCTACGCTACTGCGAAGAACTGAGGTTCGAATCATCAAAGCGCGACATCACTGAGTTGCGAATCACTACGGTTCGAAATTACACTACTTCGACAAAAGCTCGACACCACTCTAGTGCGACATCACGCTACTTCGACACCGTCCGTCACTAAGTCTACGTCTGGCAATTATACTTACATTATATCCATCCATCCTTATGTCGTTAACGTGCCCCATGTTCGCACAAATCGCTTCGGAAGTTCGTTTATAATCCGTACATCTAAGGAATGGAACTTGCTTCCCGTAACAGTTTTCCCTTCCACATGCAATCTAGGCGTATTCAAGAGCAGAGTGAATAGGTATCTTCTGGGTAAGCGTGTCCCACCTTAGGTTTCATCTACACTTACCATCAGGTGAGATGTGGCCAAACGCTGACCTATTTGCAATAAAAAAAAAAAAAAAAAATAGTACGTAGTTGACCGAGCGAACGATGTGAGCGAACGTCTCTGTTTCAACTCGGGGTTTTTGCTTTCGTCTGTCCGGATGTACGTACTCGCATACAGGTCGCATTTTTTAACGAAAACTAACGAAACTTGGCATACAGGTTCTACAGGTCCAGAGATTTTTTTAGTTGTAGTATAATTGGGGTATTTAGTTGGGGTATTTCCCACAAAAAAGGGGGAAGTTTGCTGCGGTGCCATTTACCGACCGATTTTGATAATATTTGGTAGAAATAGTGGGCACTCAATTCAAAACCAAACAAACAAAAATACACCAAAATAAAAAAACAAACAAAAAAAAAACAAAAATAAAAACCACCAATAAAATAGAAACCAAAATAAAAAAAAACAAAAACAAATATAAAAAAGGGTTCCAACTATTTGGAACCCTTTAATAATTTGTTGATGGTGACTATTCACCATCAACAGCCTAAAGGCTAGAAGCACCCAAGCAATGTTTCACGATAATGTTCGGCTGCCGAGTCGAAGTAGTGTGATTTCGAACCGTAGTGATTCGCAACTCAGTGATGTCGCGCTTTGATGATTCGAACCTCAGTTCTTCGCAGTAGCGTAGGGCACTCATACCTATAGGATTATCAAAATATTTACACATTTCACACAGCGCCATCTAGCCCCAAACAATAAGCAAAGCTTTGTACTATGGGAAACAGATAACTTTTTAGTAATAAATTAATGACATAACTAGTCGAACGACTAGTTCGTTATGGTGTTAAGCGTCACGACCACCCATGCCTAATAGATGCAGTGTCACTTAAATTAAAGTGTCGTGTGTGTGACACTGCATTGCGGACGTCATCGTGAGACATCACACACTCTAGTGATAACATTTCTAGACTGCGAGATCAGATCTTTGTCTCATTTGCCCAGTAATTTCACTAGCTACAGTGCATTTCAAACCGGAACACAAAAGTGCTTGCACACTACTACTTGGTTGTGTTCAAGAGTAGAAGTTTTCAGACTGTTGGTGATGATGATAATGATGGTGATGAAAAGGCCTGCATTTGACACTGTCTCAACTGATAGAATATTTACTTTTTATTTAAGTTCATAATAATACATAACACCCAGACGCAGAACAAACAGCTAGGTTCATCACACAAATTGTAATTTGTTTTGTGTAGCTATATAATAAATAAATAAATAAATGTTTGTCCTGGGTGGGAATCGAACCCACAGTACAGAAAGCAGGACCAATTCCTCAGTTGGCCAATCAGGCCAGTCGATCAGTGTGAAAATAAAGCAAAAGTGCCATACCATTTCGCCGCTGACGTCATAACAATGACGGCTTCATCCAACTTGCCAACAGAAATCAGCCATTTGGGCGATTCTGGCAAGATGAACATGTACGTCAAGCATATCAGCATTGGTGTTGCCAGTCCCACGGTAAACTCCTTCCAGCTCCTGAAGTAAAACGCGACTATGGCAACAATACAACGGCCGAGGTTACATGGCATCATAAATATGGATCCAAGCAGGTTCTTCTTCTTCGGACCAACGATCTCCACAAGTAAAACAAAGGATGTTGTTGTGGTTCCTCCAGTGGCGAGTCCCAGAACAAATCTAACGGCTATTAAAATCCAGAAGTTTGCGCAGAAAGGCATAACTAAACACATGCAACACTCCAGCGACCCGCTTATGAACAGTGATAAACGGCGGCCATATCTGAAAACATACGTATGTCTTTTATAGTATAGTAGTACTCACACATTAGTATTTTAAACTGATAACCCGCACCGGCTTCGCATGGGTGCATTCGTTTCCAGTTAAAGATAACTACTTCTTTAAAATAAACTATAATTTCACTTACATGAGATATTATTCAATGCTGGTATATATTAATAACTAGCGCCCCAACCCTCTCAAAAGAAAGAGGGTAGGGGGAGAGAAGCGTTTTGCTATGCACTTTATAGTGCGAGCAGCCAACCAGTGGAACGCCTTGCCGGCGTCCTTGTTTCCAGCTAACTATGATCTGGGAGTCTTCAAGTTGAGAGTGAACAGGTATCTTCTAGGCAAGCATGCACCTTCGTAGACTGCGTCATCACTTTCCATCAGGTGAGACAGTAGTCAAAACTTTGCCTACAAACAATAAAAAAAAGATGAAGGCAGCTTGATGAAAGGAGACAGGTGGCCGCCACCCTTCGCTGTCCCATCCATTCATTTTTCAAATTAGCGTATGGATACGTTACGTAAGGACCTATTTGCTCTGCATGTGGAGTCCGGCTGCCATGAAATCACCGCGAGAATTAAATATATCTTTGTCATTTTTTAAGATATTGAAACAATTTTTTCTCTTTTATTTACATATATATAAAAATGCCATAAAATTCCTTATTGCTTCGCGCAACCCGCACTTCGCCGTTATAAAAACATAAAATATCTTTTCTATCTGGCGGCTGTTCATTAAGTTTAATGTTACAAAAATCTTACCTATCAGAAACTGATCCAAAAATATTACCACCGACTAAAACTCCAAACATGGACACTGACTGAGTAAAGTCAGCGAGCCAGGCTGTATCACATATCAAATCCCACTGCTCAATGATAGAGCTCTCGAAATCACTGGTATATTCATACTTAGTGCAGTCACTATAACACGTCATATTTTCGAATTCTCCGGTAGCATTCACCCTTTCCAAACACCGATACGTAGTTTTCGGAGCCATAAAAACTATGCCAAAATTAGCCATGGGTAGCGCTGTCAGTAATGGTACCGCTATGATGCAAAACTGGAACATTTGCCACCTTCCAAATTCACCAATAGCTTGCGAAAGTTTGTCTTCATGATGTTCTTTGGTACCGGATTCTTCTCCCGCTTCGGTCATTACGATTGTGGCTGCAATCGTCAGACGTTACTACAACAATGAATGTTCCTGAACTCGTGGCTTCAAATAAGTTACACTTCGTACGTGGAGCTATTTTTATTTAAATTTATGCATATAGTAATACAGGCAAACCATAGACTTAGGATGTGCAAGATCAACAATGACATGGATTGATTTTTAAGTGTAAACCACACTTCAGGTATATCTATAAAGATATTATAGTTCTTAAAATTTTAGCCCACTACCACCCGGATACGGCAATATTGTAATCGAAGCAATAATTTAAAAGAACATGAATGATAATATGAAAGAAGAAAAATGAACTACACATGTACCAGGGGAGGCCTACGCCATTTAGGCGACCACTACCTAGGCAATTTTAATCTACCCATATTAGTTAATTTATATACAATTATCAAACTTCAATACTTGATCAATGTAATCCTATTAGTGTAAATAAGTATTATCTACATACATAAGATTATATACCTGTATGTATGGAAATTGCAAATCACAGGTAGTAAGTAGATATGCTTAAATATTGAAACTAAATTCTAAAAAAAAAATCATCAATTGCATGGAATTAATAATAATAACTCTGAATAAATTGAAGTATGTGCCTATATTTTCAATAATTATCTTGGTAAATAGTATAGGCATCACATAAAGGTATAATATTTTTATAATAAAAATGAGTAGGTGTAGGTAGGTCGCTTGCCAAATCTATCATCATCATAAAAAAAATTAAGAACTATAATATCTTTATAGATATACCTGAAGTGTGGTTTTGCAAGCGCGCCATCTCTCGTCATTAGGTAGTATCGAAATTACTACTAATGAATAGATTACCTATCTTAAACAGGTTCTATAGATGTCGCCACGACTGCTTAGTCGGTGAACACATAGTCCTTAAGCTTTTCGTAGCTAGCGGTCATGCGACCATAGCCTAATTGATAGGGCGTCTAATCCGGTGAGTTAGAAGGCGCGGGTTCAAATCCCGCTGGTTGCTAAAATTTTAAGAACTATAATATCTTTATCAACAATGACAGTTTGAAAATGGGGCAAGAAATTAAGAAATTGTGTGTGTGTGAAAAACTGTTGTTGTGATTAAGATCTTGAATATTTGCGACAAGTTAACTGTAGTATTTGCTAATATTGAAGCTACCCGTAACCCGCTCTAGTTTTTCATATAAAATAGCAGGCGTTATATTTACTGAGATCCTTCAAATTTTGAAGTAAAATTACTAAATAATAAAAAACTGAAACACTGGAATATTGCGATATACCGGAAGGAGCATTCCTTTTCTACAAAATAAACAGGTTTTACATCCAGATACCACCGCAAAATTAACAAAATATGACTATTAATAATGCAATAAAATTTATGATAAATTTGCTGTGATACGTGTATTGTTCGGGTTAGTATGTTTTATAATATCACATTCACTTACGGAATAAGATTTAAAAGCCTCAAAAATAGTATTTTGCACTTTGTTAACGGAATTATGGTACAAGATCAATATGCTCTTCGTCGTGAAACAGATTGTGCCGATGTGTGCTGTTCTTGTGCTAGTACTCGCCCAAAATAATGACACATCCGCCATTATTTCACTATATCTTTTCCTCTCGGGCAGTGTGTACTTGATTTGTACTTCTCTCTCCCACGCTTCGTGAGTCATTTGAGAGTAAAAAAACTCTAGGTCTATGGTCCACCTACTTAAAAAAATCAAGATTATAATTTAAAATGTTCATAATAGACCGATTAGAATATTACACAAAAAAATCCAAATAAAAAAAACTGAACGTCCGGCCTTCTTGTTTGGATGGAAAATTTGGATAGTCTCAGTCTGTCGGGTCCATAAAATATTCTACGTCTGTGGTCGGGTCAGATAGTTTTATAATAGAAATATGCTAATTGAAATATTATCTATTATTCATGTTTTTCCATTTACATCAATAGTTTATGTAACAAAAGACTATTTCGTATCTTTTTCAAAGCAATTTGAGTCTACCACCTTCACGCCTGACCAAGCGTAATGTTCGCCTTATGGAAATGGCGGTAGGTAACATCTGCAACTATTTATAATCAAATATTTTCCGCAATTCATCAGTTCAGGAACTTCACTTCCTGGATCGTTGGCATTCCATATTTTGCATTTTGCCCACTATCGATGACTCGCCTTGTTGTTAAGAAAGAGGTGATGGCGAGCTGTCGATGAGTTGACACTGAGTCTTAGACAATCTAGTTTGAATTGTCTAAGCACTGGGCCATAACTGTGCCATGAGTTTTTTTTATTTAAAGACCACCGTCCTCATAATATTTTATCGTTATTACTCTTCGGGCAAGGTTAAGGGGTAAGAGGGACGAGACCACTTTGAGCGATAAAACCGCCCACAGTTAACCTTTTATTCTCTCTTAGTTTTTAATGTTTTATGATGTTTTATATTAAACTGCTTAATTCTATTTACAGAGCATCCTGGGAGAGTTCAACCGCGAGCAGGACGCCTTCATCAAGGGTCAGGCTAACAACGCTTCTGCGGCCGTGGCGCCCTGGATCGGCGCTCCCAACGAGGCCGGCCTGAAAGAGGAATGCCTGTCTCTGTCCACTGTAAGTGAAACTATCTATAGTCTGTAACAATGTCTTTGATTTCACTATCAGCCTAGACTTATGATCGTGATCGACGCAGTCAGCTGGTAGTCGTCTGATTACATGAGATTTGCTGAAGGAGTTTCCGATACGTATTGAGTGAACTTAGGGTACGAGGTCATGGAGCTCCGGAGCGTACTCCCGGAAATGTACGCGGTAAAAGACGGACGGACAAGCTATCTCTCTTCTTTCGGGTTATGCATCCTCTTTCCAAGCAGTGCTTCGTCATTAACCATTTTTGATATCTGCCGGACGTTGTGCTTATTTGTCGATCTTACCTCATCAGTGGCTATTCTATTCCAGGACCGGCGGAACTTCGTACGCGCCCCGCCCGCCGGCGTCGAGTTTGACTTTGACTACGACAAGATGTATCCCGTGGCGGTCGCCATCATGACCGAGGACCCCAACCTTGAGAAGATGCGCTTCGACCTCGTGCCTAAAGTGTAAGCCTCTTTTTATTTCGCATAAATTTCAGCCGTGACCAGACTGAATAATAATTCTAAGTGTCTAGAAGGTCAAAAATCTATAATCATTAAGAACCGTTTCGTCATACACAAATGTAAATCATATGTTTGCAACTTATTGTTCTGTAACGAAGGATGAATCATAGCTCTTTCTTTGTGCATGTCTTCCTATTATAAAATATAGGATTAACTTAAACACAACCACCGCAATATGATATTACCTAACTTCACTCATACGATGCTGTCTATCAATCCGTGATCTGTCAGCATTAACGTTAAGATCCTATCCTTTCTAATTGCTATCTATACTCCATATCTTTACTGTATCTTTTCCAGCATCACCGAGGAGAACTTCTGGCGGAACTACTTCTATCGCCTCTCTCTGATAGTTCAGGCCAACGAGGCAGACCACGCCGCCGGTCGCCAGCCCAGCGCTGACGATTCGCAGGGTGAGTCATTTCATACCTGATACTGTGCCTCATTTCACTATAGGAGGTTTTACTGACTAGCGAAGGGTGATTGGATCCGCGATGATTGATTTCAAAATGTATATCGTTAGATTGCTTCGCATTTTTTAGGTTTGTTGCCGCTTCTTTTTATTATTACCTTTGGCATTAGACAATGCAAACGTACCTATGGGACATAATAACGATCAGACTTGTAAGAAAGAGGTGCCAGTTGGTCTAATTATTGAAAATTCAATCCAAATTGAAAGTATAGCTCCCACTTTTAGCTTTGTGTAAAACCTCCTATGTGTAAGAATGTATGTAAGCATTTTAATTATGCTGTAAATTTGAAATTCACTTTTAAAATCTTAAAAATAAGTTCCTTAGTTTTATTTTTATTTTATTGTAAGACTTTTGTTAGCTACCTATCTATTTATTGCCAACAGTAAGCTGACCTGGCAGTTACGATGTAATTTTTTTTAGTTCTGAAACTGATGAAACTCGTAATGTTTCTTTATATTGTCTAATTTACAACATTATCAAAAGATTAATTGAAAGATTTTATTTATTTCAATATACTGCTTGAATTATATCGGTAAGATAAAATCATAATATCGTTAAAATGGAGCTAAAAGTACAATCATAAACATTCCATAATACATCTGCATTTTAATTTAATTGTATTTATTACCTATTGGTTTATCACTTTATTTTATTTTCCCATGTTTTTGTTTTGTTAATGACTTAGACGAAACGTCGTTAAGCGAGAGCGTAGCCGCCGACATATCTCAGCAAGAATCCATTGATGACGTCAAGAAAAGAATTAAGTCGTTGAAAGTTGACAAAGAGAATGACGATGGTAAGACTTGACTCAATTATGTTTAAAACACCTAAAGTCTTTTTTAAACACGATATAATCAACTGGTACACGACGACAACGAAAGATATCCTCCCGAAACGTTTTACTCTATTAATTTTATTTTCTTTTTTCACGCACACATTTAGCCAAATTATTTATCTATTTAATTTTGTTAACTTTATAATTTTTGTATTTAAAGCTTTTTGTGGAAACATTGTTTGCCATACTAATAACAACCAACTTTGAGGAATATCAAAATTATTGCCTTGCATGTATGATTGGTATAATATAATGTTTAGTTGTTAATATTCTACCCCAACTAGCAAGGGTAGTGGAGTAAATAATCTTTCCCCCGTTTTACTCCACTTGTAGGGGATAAAACAGGGGAAAGGATATTACTTCACCGCCCGTGCTAGGGGTGCAGCACTGGTTCTCTATAAAGTTATACATTATTTATTTGAGCACAACTCTTCTTACTCAGGAACAAAAATAAACTTATTACCATTACGTATCATCACATTTTATGACAAAGCTAGTTTTTATATTGTATTGATCGTTGTAATATGTTGTGGTCGTTGAGAAACGTGCTAAATGCAAACTGTTTTCTTTCCCCGGAATGCAGCTTAAGCAAGACGCACGGACATCTAAGGGGCATCCGCAATCACAATAACACCAGCGTATCACGGTTCTATATATTTATCTACTGTCTATGTCACAGCAAGCTTTTAAATTCTGTCGCTAAGCTCCTTCCCTCTCGATACTCCTTTGAACAAATTAAGAAATTTGTGTGCATTTAATTTGGATTGGAAGAAAATAGTGATTATAAAATCATTATAAGACCTTCTAAAGTTCGAGGTGGATAAAGTATAGAACTGTCTCAAATGAATACGAAGCTTGCGTCAAGCGGAATTATTAACGCTATTCAAAAGCTCCTACCCACAGTAAAACTGTTTCATCTTGATAGAATAATGCCATCACAACTATTGATAGAGTTAGAGGGTACGCACAGGTAATGATAGATAAGTTCTTGTATTGATATCTCCGTAAATTATTACTATCTAACATTTATTCACATTATAATTTTTGAGTTCGGGTTACAGTTATTGGAAAATACTTCTGAATATCATTTCCGAGAAGGCTTTACCTTTAGAACATGAAGCTCTCATGTTCTTGGATGATGTTGTTATTTTTTCAGCTCGATCCACGAGCAATGGAGGCGTCATGGCATTATTATGTCAAGTAACATTATATATGTCACTGTTATTCCTCTCACCTTTTATATAATTTATGCGTTGAATATGTATAGAATTTATGGCTGTTCGCAATCTATTGTTTATTTCTTACTATAAAGTTTATAATCTATATCACTGTGTCATATCTTCATCCTTGTTGTTATCTCGTGTGACGTATATATGAATTAAAATAATGTTATAATATGACAATATAGCTTTTTTGTCCCATACCTGATAGACTATAATAAAAATTGTATATATTGCAATTTGATTTACACATCTTACTGTACTACTGATTCCAAGTTGGTCTGTATTACAATAGCCTAACATATTGTATTTAATCGTAATATTTCAATTTGGTAGCAATAAAAAGTAAATTTCATCATAATCTGCTGTTGGTGTAAAGACCTACTACAGTTATATTGTATACTTATCTAATAATCAAATTTTCTCAATGGAACCTATTTTAATGTCTACTGAATGTTATATATGTCTAAGTATTAATAAGGTTATATAATAGCTGTAACACCACACCGTTCATTCAATTTGGCTCAGTAGCGATAACTGTAAGTATTTATCACTCCGGTTTTGACATTGCTACTTGAATTTTAACCTTCATTCTTTTGCTTTATGACTTCTCCTGCTTCGAGTGTCTGTGCCCATTTTCTATACTCTTATATTATTATTTCCTTTGCTTTATTTCTCAAAGTTGGTCATTGTTTGAATTGCATTCTTCTACAATTTCGCCTTCGCTATTGTTTGCAGCGTGTAGCAATGTTGAAACTTTTATGTTGTACATAAACTGTGTTGTCAGATCTTCCTTACATTTCTTACTTCCATTTGGATTTACAACTTTTGGAACAGCTAAGTTTTAACTCTGATTATGGAACGCGTAAGACTCAATTTAAACTTCATAAAATCGTTTACAAAGTAGTGACAGTTAAATAAGAGCAGCGACATATCACTTAATGGTGAGAGTCAATTAACCGCGGAAACTGGCGAGTTCCGAGCACTGTTTACCGAAACTTTGGAACCTTCAGCTGACAACACACCTGTCTCTTCCCGTTTCCTTTTGTGATTATTTACAACTAGAACTTAGGCCAATATTAATCTGAGAACTAATCCAATGTTATTAACAAGTTGTGTAGAATTTTAGATTGTAAACTCATGTATAATGATTATATAGGTATTTAGTGGGTGTTTGAAAGGAGGTGATAGTATTGTACCGGCCTACAGAGCTGACGCCATTTTGTTTGACCCCCACCCGTGGCGAGGCGCAGCAGATACATTCGTACGATGGGTTGTAGAGGGAAGTGTTATAATGTTACTAACCGGTGTCCATTATAAACAAATATTAACTCCATAGATCTGATGTTTTCCAAATGAAATAATTTGGCTACTGTGTATCAGGAAGGTCGCAGATTCGCAATAGGTACACTTTTAATAAACAAGTTTCAGTTAAAACTTACTTCGTACATTTATTGTTAGTTTAATTTTAGTTGATCTGTATTACTTAGGGACAATTCGTATTAATATCGACACGTGGATAGTTTGTTTAGTAAGGTTACAACGTGTAGTTACAGAATGAAAATATTGGCATTTATAGTTAGTTATTATGAATTGAAATAATTATATTATTCTAAAATAATATTGGTGTTGTTATTTCGGAACCATTTCAGAGGAATGTCGTAACTGTTTACTGTTGCTTGTTATTAAGAATGAATTACAAAAAGTACTTTAATAAATATAATAGGCTTATTAAAAATTAACATCTTAATATTATTTTCGTAAAGTAGGTTAAAAATGAATGCAATAATTGAAAAGTGTATGTAGTATGTAAAGCTACCAAAGCTTAGTAATGAGGTACTATTATGGAGAACGTACTAACGTCACTGCACGTTTGAACTGTCTCTTTCTATGCCTGTATTTTAAAATGCTTGTAACTAAGTAATTTTTTTAGATATTTAATTTTTGTTTTTACCGCTTTATTTTTTGAGGAATATTATTATTTTTGCAATAAAGAAATTGCACGACGCAAGCCTATTGTATAGATTTGGATCTAATAGGGTAAAAAGCTTGAGCCTCTAATTAGAACAGAATCTGTTTATATGGTCTCATTAGTAGAGTCAATTTAATATTAAGGTTAATTTAACTTAAGTAAGTAGTTAACGAGGCAGTCTTTGTTGTCTGACCTTGTAGCTCCTCAGTGACTATCGGTGTAAAGTTATTGGTGGATGTGTAGGTGGATATTTTTGTTAGCAGTTACGCACGTATTCTTTAGCAAAACAAGACTAATCAATTTTACTTGTAACAATAGAACGAACAAGTGTTACGTTTCCTTGGAGACTAAGTGAGTGCAGTCCTCCTAAATACTTTGCACAGAATACACGTCTTTATGTAGGTATACTAAAGAGATGCTCAAAAGTTCAACTGGAAGCGCTATACACGTTTTTTGGTACCCCGGCAAGCTGAATACAAAAAAATTCAGTCGAGTTTTTTCAAAAGGTTTTATTAAGTGATTCATAAAACTTGAACTGTTTCAGAGCAATGGGAGAAAGAATTAGAGGCTGAACTCAAAGAATATGAGGTAGTAGCGGAAAAGGAAGGAGACGACAAACACTGGGAGAAAGAGTGCGACGATCTTCTAGGCGATGACATCGATCTCAAGTAAAAACTGTACCTATAAAAAAATGCATCGATAAATATGATATTTTGTCTATGTTTTAAATCGATAGAATATCATAAAGTCGTACGCTGAGTCTTTTCACGAATAGATCAATATCGATTTTTTTTGGCACATTTTGCTACCGCCATGCAAAAAGTATTTGATTTATGTGCGTATAAGGCCTAAAAAAAATTAAGCCAATGAAGATTTAAGTATCGAATAAAATTGATATTTAAAAGTTCTAGTGACAGAGTTATGAAAAGTTCTGGTACAGAATGATTGTTATATTGACCGTATGGGCTCTCATGTACACAGGCTATCTCAAGCGTTACATTTGTTCAGAGACTTTGTTATTTTGGTCAAAGCCCGACTGGAAAGATACGGTGTTAAAGCCAATCATCGTGTAGACAGAAAAATATGAAATAAAGAATGTCTTGTTAGTTCAAAAAGTTTCAGTAGATTCAATTTCCATTCCGATGTGGTTGTCAATTGGTGTTATTGAATATATATAAATACTATAAATAATATGAACATATTATAATGAAATGTTGCTTGTGAAAACATAATCACAAAAAATGCGTTATAATAATGTAAAGGGTTGAAGAAAGGTGGTTGAGGTAGCTCAAATTCTTATGATGGTAAAGTTAAATTTTAATTATTATTAATTACTATAACTTGCGTCAATAAAGGAACGATTCTGTTAATCAATTTACTTACACGGTTGTTAGTAATTCACTTAAACTTCGAACTTAAATCCTATAAAACTCATATCATCTAAATAAACAAGTATTGTTCTACATTTTTCCAAACCTTTATTTTCACCAATGCAATGAGTAATAAAAAAGTTTATATATCATAATTAAAGGGCTACGTACTGAAGTAGACTTTAATTTAAGCCATAAAACTACTTAATTCTTATTATTTTTCTTACGTAATGGCTTAAATACGTAGTTTTTCTGTTTTACGTGGTTTGCAGTAATACTGAGTACTTACTTGAGGATTATTATACTTGTTTCATTGAGTGATAACACGTATTATAATTAATTACCTATTGTATTCGTCATAAAAACCACCACCAATGACTTATCTAGTAAGTCATGTGCAGTTTTCGATGCCATCGCTCCGTGCCTCGGAGAGCACGTTAAGCCGTCGGGCCCGGTTGTCATAAGAACATCTATGGCAATCGTTACGGGTAGTCAGACGCCTGATCTAACCCTCTCTATTACTGGTACCTTATGGGTTGCGAGGTCAGATGGCAGTCGCTCGTGTAATTTTGGTAGCTCGCCGCTACAGGTTAGACTGGGAGCCGACCCCAATAACTAATGGGAAAAGGCAAAGAGGATGATGATGTATTCGTCATAAAAAAATTACGATTTTTTTATTGGTGTAGACGCTTCAATAATAAGTTTTGTGTGCTCTTGCTTTACAATGTAGAGCAAAAGTTATATAGTGTTTTAGTGATATGAGTTATGAATTAAAACGTTTTACTTGGTGACTTAAAATAACCCTGTAGTATTCTCATTTTATCGAGTTGTAATAGATAGAAACCAAAAAATGCCAACTCTTATCAAAAATGGTCCTTATTGACGCAAATTTCGTAACTGCATTTAAATTAGATCGTTTTTTTACCTTAGATAGACCTGCATTTGACTACTGTCTCGCCTAATGGTAGAGTGCGATTTAAACTCAATGTCGGCTGCGAAGTCGGCGCGAAACGCTGCGCAATAGCAAAAATTAGATGTGCGCGGGCAGAGGTAAGCGGTGAGAGCAGCGCTTGCAGTGCACGTCACAGCCGCCATTCAGTTTGAATCGCACTCTAGTATAATATTATCTGTGGTATGCTATAGTGCGGCTATAGTTAGTTATGTTACTATGATTGGAGGTTTATTTCAATTAGTAGTAAATTGTAAATATGAGTGTCTGTATAGTGATTGTTGTATTGGAATGTTTATTAATTTGTTTTAAAAAAGTATGATTTAATTTGATTTTTCTTATTGTATCATGTCTTTTTATATTATGTTCCTAATTTCGTATTTCACCAACATGGCAATTAAAATGGTCGTTAAATAATTATAATATTCGTCTAAATTCAAAATATATACAAAATTGTTACAAGTCCAAAATATTTCATTTCTCATTCATGTTTTTTTTAAGTTTTAGTAATTTATTATTGTTATTCGAATTTTTTTCAGATAATTTTGTAAGTAAGTAATGCTTTTATTCTTAGGAAGCTACTTTTAAATCCGTACGTTTTCTAAACCTTCTTTACTTAAAAAGAGGTCCACGTGGCGTTTTACTTTTCAAGTAGGTACCCATTACTTGTGCCACAACATTATACGATGCGTAGTTCTGAAAGTGGTTGGAAATGATAAAATATTGTCAAAATAGCCTCTTTATTGGCACCATATAAAAAATGAATTGTCTCTAATGGCTAGTTTTCTATGACTAAAAACTTAATTCTGTTAATTATAACAATTGTTAACATATAGCTGTTGCTGTAGATTATTTCCTGTGTAAACATTCCCGTTTCTTATTTATAATAAAAAGTGTGTATATTATGTTGATTTATTATTTTGTAATAAGATACGAGTGTGATTCAAACGCAATGGCGGCTGTGAAGTTGGCGCGAAACCCTGCGAAACGTAGCAATACCTAGTTGTGCGTGTGCAGAGGTAAGCGGTGAGCGCAGCGTGCTTGCTGCACACTTCGCAGCCGCCATTACGTTTGAATCGCTCTATACTGCCTTTATAAGATGCCCGTGAATAGCCCGAGACCAAAAAAGACTGAAAATAATTCGTGTGAAGCTAGGGCTAGGGGTTTTACTAAAAGGGGAGGGGGGACGAGTACCGGTACCTTTTTCAGACTTTTGTGAACAACTCGAACACTGGATTATGTACAAGAAAGGTTCTATAGCCGCCTGACAAGCGTGACGATTATGGCGACCCACTCTGCATCAAAACACCACTGGATGCTTAGTTACAGGTAGGTATACGTAGGTGGGAAATAATACGCTCTGGATTGAAAACCTGCTGCTTGTAGTTAGTTCGAAATAATTGCTCCTTATAATACCTATATATCGGAATATACGACGAATATGCTTAATCATTTTTTTCTGATTTTATGAAAGTAATCTAAAATATTTTAGAATATTTCTTCAGAAAAGTGAATTACATTTTTTTTTGTTTGAAATGATTCGATAATTAAATTCTTCATCAAATTATCAATAACGCAGTTGAACCACAGAATACATAATAGTAGGGTAGGTGCTCCGTACTGTGTCCGTAAACATAATTGTTCAATGGTGTTCAAGTTATAGCTGACACATCAGTGTTAATGTTTGAACATGGTAATGTCAATAGCAGTATTTGCTGCGAATGAATTTGCTCAGCCAATGTTTGTTTTTTTGTTTAAACGCTTATTTCTCATGTTTCATTACAAATAATTTATATTATGTCAAACTTTGGGCTATTTGTGATAATTATAACTTTTTAGGTACCGATTTACTTAGGTAGGTACTTACTAACAAACAGCATAAAATTAAATACGTACAAAAGTGGTTTCCTTCAGCCCGCTCTGCCAACGGCAACTCCCGTATGTATGTTCTGATAAACAGATTTATACCAATTTGAATTTAGGCAAACTGATTCTTAGTCAGTTTTGCATTTCAGGCATACTACCTACTTCCTTGGCATCTCACGCTAAGGACAAACAGTTTCCTAGTATTCATACTCTTGCTTAGGTAAAATGCTCATATTGGCATCTTGCTCTAAGGTAACTCGATCAAAAGGGGACGATGCTATTACAACCGCTTCATAATAATGATCGCCTTCACCTCTCTAATATAAACTGGACTACAGAACCCTACCATATGTACCTACGTAGTACCCACTATTATCTATTCTGTGCCATAAGCGTGTCTAGTCTATGTATTTTATCAATGACTGTACTAAAGTAACAAAATGGTAAAATGTCCAGTAAGGAAAGTGTCGAATTAGCGAAAGTAGCGAATTAATCAAAGTAGCCAGTTAGAGAAAGTGCCGAGTTGTTCCTGTTGTCCCCTACATTTTCGGCCCCATGGGGGACAACAGTTGGCCGCACCCGAATAATGTCCACTCTTGAATAATCCATCGTAGTGCCTGTCGATCGTTATTTTATTTATTATAATTCATTTATTTAATAAATCGACGTCATTGCATAGGTATACATACATTTAAAAGGGTTAAAAATAACGACTACTTGAAAACATCAGTCGTCAAAACGATGCAAGACTTATGACGTATGTACTTATAAAAATTAAGTAAGTACCTATAGGTACTTAACTTTTTTTACTACAAATTTAATCTGTTATTAAATAATTACTAATTAATTTAAGTAGGTACCTACTGTATTGTATTAGTTTTTTTACCGAACATTGCTATAATTACTTCTTATAAATTAATAAATTACTGATGTTCGTCTACTTAATATTATAGCAGTGTCCGACGGGTTGGTACTTGATAGAAGTACTTACGTAGTAAACTACCTTTACGTCAATAATACGAAGAACCTCGTGACCCTGCGCCCTCTTGTTATGTCTTAACAACCACTGGTGTCGATCGCCTCTCCGAGACAAAAATCATAAAGTCAATAACAATTTACGTACAAAAATACCTAATTTAAATAAAAATATAAAAGTTTAAGTAGGTATTTTCAAACAGACTGTCGTAGTGGTACTTGTATCAAATTATTTTAAGTTAAAAGTTATAAGTATACTAAGTTTTAGACAAATGCAAAAAGTGCACTAAGTCAAACAGTCATGAAGTGTGCACTTACAGTGGTCTCACATAAAGTGATGCTGATCATCATCCCAATTATTATCGGTAAGTACTAAACATAAATACCTTAAAGTATGCTTTTATCAACGACTAGTTGACCCGCCCCGGCTTCGCACGGATTAATTAGTTTTACGTCCTAACCATGTTTATGGGTAAGAGGGAAGGGAAAGGGAAAAAGATAGAGGAAAAGGATGAATGGATGGGACGGCAATAGAAGGGAGGCTAGCGAAAGGCAAGCTATCTTTTTCCCTTTCTCTTCCATTTTCTCTTCGACAGGATGAGCATAAATAAAACAATAATATACAAACAAGAACTCTTGCATAAAAATGACATCCTTGTTTCTTTGTGCAACACGCACTTGGCTGTTTTAGAAAACAAAAAGTATCCTAAATGTTGTTCCGAAAAATTAGCTATAACCATCCAAATTTCAGCGAAGTCCGTTCAGTAGTTCCAGTGCAGCGTGATGCGTGTTCAAAGGGACAGACAGACAGACAAAAATTCAAAAAGAATTGTTTCTATTTCTATATCTATTAAGAAGTGCAATAAAGCAAACAAAATTTTCAAAAAATACTCAATGTACAGATTTAACTTAGTAACAGTTTTATTATATGTATATATAGGGTATCATTTGACCACGGTCTCGCAGACCTGATGGTAAGTGACGATGCGGTCGATAATGGAGCATGCTTGCCTAGAAGATACCGGTTCACTCTAGCCTCTAAATTGGTTAAATAATAATTGCATGCAGATTCATCCACCCACGAGGTACGCGAAGACCGTTAGGTATTCAATTATTTACTCAGTGGGAGGCTCAGAACCACTGAGTATAGAAGCTAAGTACCTTCTAGTATTTTATTATCTGTGATCTAAGGATCCTTGGTCGGTATTTACGGAAAATATACATTATTATGTAATATCCACACGCACGGCGCGGTGCTCAGCATGTTACGCTATGAGCGTAGGTCGATCGTAGCTCAGCACATAGTACCTACCTTTAGCTCAGCGTAGCTTAGCGTAGCTCGATCGTAGGTTAGCGTAGCTCGATTGTAGGTTAGCGTAGCTCGATCGTAGGTTAGCGTAGCTCGATCGTAGGTTAGCGTAGCTCAATCGTAGTTTAGCGTAGCTCGATCGTAGCTTAGCGTAGCTCGATCTCTCGAACCATTATTCTTGTACTATTCATTATTCTGTGCCATCGAGCAACTGTCCATAATAACATAAAAAAGGTAGGTACCTTTAGCTCAGCGTAGCTTAGCATAGCTTGATCGTAGCTTAGCGCAGCTCGATCGTAGCTTAGCGTAGCATGATCATAGCTTAGCGTAGCTGGATCGTAGTTTAGCGTAGCTCGATCGTAGCTTAGCGTAGCTCGATCGCAGGCTAGCGTAGCTTGATCGTAGCTTAGCGTAGCTCGATTGTAGCTTAGCGTAACTCGATCGTAGCTTAGCGTAGCTAAGCGTAGTTTAATTGAGTACCTACTACGATGATTTATTTATTTTAACAGTGTTGCATGTTAAATTGTATATCTTAATGAAGGACCTGAAGAGCTAGTCGTTCGCCTGATGGAGCATCACATCCGCTCAGAACAGTTGCAGTTCCACTTAATTGTGCTCTAAAATATAAAGTTTCGCTTGCACTGCCCAAAGCGCACGTCATATAGGTAAGATTACTCACCATTTGTTAAAGTTAAACTCATGTCAGCTTAAAAATACTGAACGGTCATTGGTTGAAGACAGTCGATGATCAACAGGCAAGCAATGAGCGCTCAGTATTTTAAAGTTAACATGAGTTTAACTTTAACAAACGTACGAGAAACCGGGGGTTAGACTGTGTAATAAAATAAAACTAATAGGATTACTAGACTGTCAGATTAAGTCACAAAGTCTCATTTACCCAGTAATTTTATTAGCTACCTAGAGTGCCCTTCAAACCTTCAAACACAGTAGTGCTTGCACACTACTGCTTGCCGGCAGAATAGAACTGGCTAAACGGTGGTACCTACCTACTTACTCAGAAAAACTGTAGAAAAGTCCTCCTTATACTAGTAAAAGTATAGGTAGATAGCTACATATTTAAATGTAGATGTAGTTAAGATGATGATGTTAGAAGCTGGTAATGTTTTTTGTACTTTAACGTGGGCAGGTAAAAAACCACTTAGGAATAATCCTACTATCAAAATATAATTTTGCATTACCTAACAACGCCGATAACATCTATTGAACTTCAACACAAAAAACGCCCCTGGGAATAAGTACATACCTGGCTACGCACGTCACAATTATGTTTGTTTTTATGATTTTGTATTTTTTTTTGATACGGCTAGGTGCATATTATTCTTATTTTTGGAGACTCCTTTTGAATTTACTTTTTTTTTGTCTTACTTTGTGAACACATAACGCCATCTGTTGGAAGCCATTGAATTTATTAAATAATAATGAAACTGGAAGGTGCGCGTAAATTTATAATTAAACATGTCGGGAGTATTGTAAGTTCTATACAGCCCGCACGCACAGATAATATAATATTAGCCGCACGGACGGAGCTAGGTCTTGATTTTTTTACCTAAACAAAAAAACGTTTTCGTGTAGCAAGTGACGCGAACTAAAAGAATATCCAGAAATAGGCAGCAGCATTCTGTTGGGCCTTCATTATATTCTTCTATGATCACCAAGTCGCCTGCCAAGCGTGGTGATCATAGCAGCCCACCTCTTTCAAATGGGGGAGAGCTGTTGAAAACTACCTACTTAGCCGAAAGCGGACCTCATCATCAACAGCCTGAAGATGTCCACTCACTGAACATAGACCCCCCCATAGAGCGCCACTTTGAGCAGCTGCTTGCCTTCTGCATCCATCGGATCCCCGCGGTTTTAACCAGATTGCCACCTAGTAGAAATCGGCCCTATTTAATTGTATTATCAATACTGTTTTTAACCTACGGCTAAAATAGCTCGTGTAAAACTTGTCGCCCTATTAACAGCTGGCAGTTTCTGTGGTCATTTGACCACTACACCTCCACTGTCCCTCCAAATTGATCTTTAATGTAGATAATGCTACTTCTTATTTCAAGTGAACGATGTAAACGGCCTTGCTGATTTCTGCATTACGAGTAAACTGCGCATTTACGTGTATTATTGAAGTTGTGATGCAGCGGGAGGTAGTAGGTAGGTAAGTAGCTATTATATTTCATTATAAGTACATTTGTGGGTTTGATCTCAGCCCAATACGTTCCCACTGCTAGGACACAGGTCTTCTGTCACAGGGAGAGAGTTGGTCATGATCCACCACGCTGGACAAGTGCGGGTTAGTGGACGACACAAATGTCCTCGAGTTTTGTGATTCTTTGACATGTCGGTTTCGTCACGATGTTTTCCTTCACGGTGTAAGAGCGAATGCAATTTCCACTCATAACTTGAAAGTCATTGGTAGCTATAAGTTTTAAGTTAGGTACTAACTCTATGGGTGAACAACCTGAAATAAAAAGATATATTATTATTCTCCTATTTAATTTGATTCTCGGGTCTAGCCGGACATTTGGGAGGCATTGGTGGGGCCGAAGCTAACACCAAGAGGCCCTGTTGAGTATAAAATTTATTATAACTGACAAGGCATGGTATGGCATATGATAAACTATTTTCTATAAGTAGGTAAAGGTAAAAAATAAATCAAGGCTTTTGTGGTGAACTTTTGATGGATGATGTACATTGGGTTATGGAATGAGATAGCGGCACCTGCCTTATTATTATTATTATTGGTGCGGGCCCGAGTGGGATTCGAACCTGGGTGCGTCAGTTTAAGCTACCGGCGAGCCACACCACCCTCTATTATTAGACTGTACTGATGTCTATGACGTGCGCAGTGCCTTGCAAGACTTTATATGGAGTTCACACAGTATCACTGCAAATGTCATGGACAGCCGTGACGCTTAACACCAGGCGAATAACTAGCTCGGCACGTTATACGAATGCCTACCCAAAAAGGGTAGTTTATTATAACCCGTACGATCCCAAGCATTCGTATACAGCTGAAGGCCTATGTAACAAGTTCTTACTAAGAACCTCACTGATCGGTGGGCCCGCAGACCTTTAAATCTTAAAAACATGTTTCGCGTACTTGTTTGCGTACAGTTTTGTCTCAAGTAATACCTACTATATTATACGGTCAGCAACAATTACTTGATACTCTTCAACTGAAGTAGGTAATTTGAGTACTTATTTAAATAAACCTTAATTTTGTATTTGAATAGGTTTTGCTATACTATCATCAAAGCGTTTGAATCATCATCATCATCAACATCAACAGCCTGAAGACGTCCACTGCTGAACATAGGCCTCCTCCAGAGAGCGCCACCTCGAGCGGCTGCTCGCCTCCTGCATCCATCGGCTCCCCGTGGTTTTCACTAGATCGTCGGTCCACCTAGTGGGGGCCTACGCTGCGTCTTCCGGTTCGTGGTCGCCCCTCGAGAATCTTTCTTCCCCATCGGTTGTCAGTTCTGCGAGCGATGTGGCCTGCCCATTGCCAATTCTAAGAGCTATATCAGCTTTTGGTTATAATGGCACAACTCGTTTCCTCTATAGTGAACTTTAACCTATTTCTGGTGCTGAGTGTACCACTGGAGGCTGTCGACCGTGACTCCGAAACCCTAGCTGCGAACATATATATATATGTGCATAAATTAACAATGAATATACTTAAGTACGTTTATTACAAATGTAGTTAATTTTAGCACAATGATGATAATACTACAAAAATTCTAACTTTTGAAACATAAACCAGTCTCTCTTTTCGGTAGGGCTATGAGCTTTGCGGCTGGCTTCGTCTAGGTCGGTGGTGTGGCGTGCCACCCCAATAGCCCTAATAGCCCTTAAATAGTCACACCGTGAGTACTTGTGTACGGAGAAAAAGACTATTGCGATGCCTACCTACTATGCAGTAAGAGATTTGCCCACTCACCAGTTCCACCACTCGCAGATGTCGTCACTCTTGAGCCGCGAATTACAACAGATCCAACTCCCTCTACGGTATGGCAATCAGGCTCCTGGTCTCTCCGTCCAAGCCGGCTGGCGGTCACGGAGTCCACTAATGGCGAGTTTGCAGCAGTTCCACGAGACGATCACTGTGTCTAATACGCAATTTATTGTCTCACACGTGTGTCAGTAGAAATTTCAGTTCTATTCTTTATCACAATTGCAATAACTCCAAACCATTCTCGCATCGGCACGCGTGTGAGACGGTTGCGTACCAGTGCGTTGCAAAGTATTAATTGTTTTGTTTCGCGATAAGCCCGGCGCGGGCTAGCTTCCTGCCCGGGCGCATCCTTTGCGTGAACAAAGCATTTCAACATGGAGCTTTGTGAAGAAGAAGAAAGAAAAACTGAGAGAGAAGAGATGGAAACACCAATGAGTAAGTCGACAAAAAGATGTCACGAAGAGCAAGAAGAGGAAGTTATTGAAGATGAATGGGAAACTGTGAAGGGAAAGAACAAGAAGTCCCGTCAAGAAGAAGAGAAGAAGATAGTGGAAGTGAAAGAAGAGAATAAGAAATTTGCTATTTATGTATCGAGCCAGGAGCCAATGCCTAAACAGTTTGCCCTCGCTCGCCTATTTAAAGATCTTAAGATTTGTGAAGTAGCCAGCATAAAATACCTAAATCCATACAAAATAAGAGTGCAATTCCATAATAAAGAAGATATAGACCAGATTACCACTAACGACACCTTAAAAAACAAAGGATGGAGATTCAATAACTTAACTGAAGTGAGTTATTCCCTAGGGGTTATAAAAGATGTGGATTTAGACTTATCTGAAGAAGATATTATGAAGAATATTATATGCCCAGAGTCCGTGGAGCTTATTTCCTTAAAAAGGCTAGAACGCCGGAGTAGGAATAACAATGATGTAAAATGGGAGCCATCAGAAACGGTTCGTCTTTGCTTTAAAGGCAACTGGTTACCTCCCTTTGTTTACGTTCATGACGTGAGAGTAGTCATTGATCCCTATGTTTATCCGGTAACTCAATGTTATCTATGCTGGAAACTGGGTCACACGGTTCGTACGTGCACTGTGAAGAAAGAAGTTTGTCCAAAGTGCAGCGGAGACCATGCTAATTGTGAGACTAAGGTTTTCAAGTGTATTAACTGCTCGGGAGGTCATATGGCTATGGCCAGGATATGCCCTGCATACCTGAAAGAAAAAACAATTAGGGAAATAATGGCAGAGTATAACTATACGTACAGCAGAGCATCGCATATGTATGCAGCCTCATCCATCGTCGTACCGGCTGAGCTGAAAAGAGACCCTCAGGCTAAGCTACAGGTGGTTGCTTCGACCTCTAAATCAGAAGTTTTACCTCAATTGTCTAGTGTGGCTGATCTTACGAGAGATATCTCTGATGTCCAGTCGGAAAAAAGTATTATACTTCCTTCTAGACCACAGAAGAAAAAATTGAAAAAGAAGACACAGAAAAGCGGAGCAAATAACAGTTCTGAGTGGAACTTCACAATACAAGAAGAGATGGAGGGTGAAAGTCATCAACAAACTACGACTACTGAAGGTCAATCTGACAAGACGACATTTAGTGAACTTCTGTCTAGGATTAAGGAAGTAGTATTTTTGAGTAATCTGGATTTACAATCAAAAGTGAAGAGTGTTATTCAGCTGTGCATGGAGTGGTTCATTATAGTTGCGGTAGATCATATATCTGATTGGCCTATGTTTAAATTAATTTACGGGTTAATCTGTCGTAATTATGGATAGTACAAAGTTAATTAAACTGAATATTATACAGTGGAATGCCCAAAGTATTAGACCCAAGCTCACATCTTTTGAACAGTTACTATTGCAAGAAAAAGTCCACGTTGCAGCTATTAACGAGACATGGTTGGAGCAGGACAGCTTTTTAAATGTAAGTCAATATAATGTTTATCGTTTAGACCGGAGTGACTCATATGGGGGCGTGGCCATTATGGCCCATAGATCTATTAAATCTCAAGTATTCAATCTAAGATTAATTAACCGTAATATAGAAGCTGTTTGTGTAAAAGTATTTAATTGCAAATTTATAGACTACGTTATCTCCGTCTATTGTTCTCCATCCGCCCGAACCAGTCAAAGTGATTGGAATGATTTGTTTTCTCGATTTAGTAGGCGCACGGTTATTTTAGGTGATTTTAATGGACATCATTTAACATGGTCTTATAAAACTGATTACAGAGGTACTCTTTTGTTTGACTCCCTGTTAGATAATAATTTTGTAGTATTGAATGATGGTCGTGAAACTCGCGTTAAGTTAGTTAATGGTCACCTTCAAAAATCATCGCCAGACTTGTCACTGGTTACCGCTGATATCGCGCTTGAATTTAAATGGACCGTACTTCAAGAAAGTTTAGGTAGTGACCACTTAGTCTTAAAACTATGTAGTAGTTTCAATTCTTATCAGAAACCTACTGTTAAAAGGAATTATAAAAAAGCGGATTGGGATAGCTACACTAAATGTCTTAATGATGTTTTTGATAATATTTTAATACCTACTAATGACCAAGAATGTTATGATTTATTTTTAAATAGCTTAAATTTAATTGCAGATATTCATATTCCTTTTAAAAAAAATACTGTAAATCCTGAAACTAACTTTAAACCTAAACCTTACTGGACTATTGACCTATCTAGGGCAGTGGCCTCACGAAGATTAGCATTATCTCAATTTAGAAGCAATCCAATTCCCGATAACTTAGATAAACTTAACGACAAAATAAGAGAAGCCCAAAAATTAATTCGCCAAGCAAGGAGTAATAATTGGTTTAATGTTTGCTCGTCTGTTAATGAAAGAACTTCTTCTTCGGAGATGTGGAAGCGTATGAGATGGGTCAAAGGTTACAGATCTAACCAACATCATATCAGTGAGACTCAGGCCTCAAACTTACTAGCCTCTCTTGCTCCTGACTTTGTAATCCCATGCCCACCGAGTTTTGTTAGTTTTAAGTCTCAAATAGATATTGAAATCTCCATGCAGGAGCTAGATGCGTGTATCAAATCCAAGGATACATCTCCTGGATGTGACGGTGTCTCCTATTCTATGATTAAATACCTGCCAGTTAACGGAAAATGTGTACTCCTATCTATTTATAATCGATGCTTGCAATCTGGTTTTGTACCTACGCAATGGAGGGAGGTAGGTATACTGCCCATTCATAAACCAGGGCGAGACCCAGACGATGTTTCTTCCTTACGACCAATTTCGTTACTATCTTGTTTATGCAAAACATTTCATTCTATTTTAAATAAGAGATTAGAATGGTATTTAGAACACAATAATATGTTTTCCCCCAATATGATAGGGTTTAGAAAATCAAAATCATGTTTAGATAATTTAAGTTCTTTGGTAAGTAGAATCCAAATCGGATTTTCTGAAGGTCAGTCCACCATTGGCTGTTTTATTGATGTAACGAATGCCTACAATAATGTTGATATAACCGCTCTAATATCAATTTTAAATAGGATTAATGTAGGCTCTAAAATGTGTTCGTATTTGTGGAATTATCTAACCACTTTGAAACTCACCGTAACCACGGCTGCGTAGGCGCACCCAGTCTTAATACCCCGCGTAACTGTTTGGAAAATAATATATGTATATCGCAATATGCAGACGATTTTGTAATATATAATCAGTGTAGAAATATAACTCAAGGAGGTCAAGCCTTAGAAGCTTCTTTAAAAATATTATGCTCATTGTTGACTAATTTAGGTCTGGATATTTCTCCAAATAAAAGTAAAATATGTATATTTAAAAGGGGATACATAAGAAATAATATTTTAAAAATAGAAATAAATAATTCACAATTAGAGGTGGTAGATAGTATCAAATATTTAGGTTTATGGCTGGATCGTGGCATCAGATGGACTAAACACATAAGTAAAGTGCAGGAAAAGTGTCTTAAATTCATAAATATATTTAAAGTATTAGTGGGTTCATCATGGGGCGTGCACCCCATACACTTGAGACGGCTATATATAGCCGTGGTTCGTAGTCGCGTGGATTACGCAAGCTTCATTTATGATAATTGCTGTCGCACTAGAATTAATAAATTGGATACATTACAAAACCAATTTTTAAGGATCATTGGAGGTTTTATCAAAAGTACACCGATACATGCTATGGAATCTGAGCTTTGTATCCCCCCTTTGTTTGTACGTAGACATTATTTGGCTGGAAAGTATTGGGTCAAGTCAAAATCATTGAGAAGTAATATAATAATTGATTTGCTTGAAGAGTTGTCCTATTCATTACAATTACCATATTGGAGTCATAAAAAGAAACCTCTACTAGTAACAGTTCACGAGATACTTAAGTATGATAGTTTTCATAGCAGTAATCAATTAGAAATGTTCAGCTTAGATACCTGGATGAGTAGTATTAATTTACGGGATGTATTAGAACCTAATATTAAAATGATTGATAAACCTAAGAGATGTTATAATCCATTTGAACTTAAACTCAAATGTGGCAAATATTTATGTGAAAAATATTCTGGTTTTTATAAAATATTTTCAGACGGATCTTTGACTAAGGATGGAAGAGGTGCCGCGTTTTTAGATGCGGAGACTGGTATGTCCAATAAATTATTAATACGTTCTAAAGTTAGCATAATGAATGTGGAACTCATAGCACTATTAGAAGCTATATCTTACATAGAATCAATTAACTATCATAAGTTCGTGGTATTTACTGATTCCAAGAGTGCCATTCTTCATTTGGCTCGTTGTGTTACTGGGTCTAGCTTTCGAGGCATTCCTATAGCGTATAGTATAATAAATAGTGTGAATAAAATGAGAAGTATGAACAAATGTATTAAAATTCAATGGATCCCTTCCCATATTGGTCTGGTGGGCAATGAAGAAGTAGACCGTTTGGCACAAGAAGCAGTGATTGATGGACAAACATTTAATTGTTTACCTAACTATACAGATCTAACATTATATGTAAAAAAATACACTTTTGATATTTGGTCGGAATATTTCGATGAAAGATCTTTAACTAAAGGCATCTGGTATAAAACGGTTCAACCTTCACTTCTTCGCTGCCCATGGTTTTTGAGGACCAATATGGGAAGGAACGAGTTAGTGACGGCTGCAAGGCTTAGATCTGGGCATGTTCCTCTTAATAAATTTGGTTATATGATGGGCAAGACAAATACTCAAAATTGTGATGTATGTTACACATTGGAGGACGTGTTCCATATTATTATGGAATGCACCAGAAACGGGGGTTTGCGTCGGCAACTGTTCCCCGCTGATCACGTTTTCTGGCAGGTTGGTGGCTGTAACCAGATATTAGCACATCCAGAATCTGATGATGCCAAAAATCTATACGATCTGTACCAAGCAGCCGTTAAAATTAGATTAAGTTAAATTATATAATTATATTAAGATTAGATATAAGGGTGGCATATTCTGTTAGAATAAACCCTGTATAAAATAAATAGAAAAAAAAAAAAAAAAAAAAATAACTCCAAGCGACGCTACTTTATAACACATGAACACAAGTGTTTTCCATAATAAGTAGATTACAATTTAGAATAGTAATGAAGGTAATGACACGCAGTTAATGCTAAAGTAAAGTCGCTTCACCAGTAGGTATATCAACGCTTTTCCAGTGTAACCCCGGTGTGCGAATAAGACCACCGCATCTCTTCCCGTGGGTGCCGTAAGAGCCGGCTAAGGGAAAAGAAAAGAATGGGCACGAGTATTCTCCTCGGTACATTTAAATCTTCTGCGATCACCAAGGCGCCTGCCAAGCGTGGTGATTATGGCAAACCCCCTATGATAAGCGTCCGAAGTGGCGCTTTATGGGGGAGCCCTGTGTTCAGTCGTGGACGTTTTCTGGCTGTTGATGATGACCACTACAAAATTTTTTAACGTCAAAAATGCAGCTAGTTTTGCTCATTCTACAGAGCTCTCGAGCAAAATATAAAGAAGCTTTTCCCAGCCTATGGGTAGAGAAAATGTTACTAATTACTAACTCTACATGTGTTGATACGTTTCAGTTCTAATACCATGCGAGGGCCAAAGGGAACCTAGCCTGCCGGTGAACTCGGGCAGCTTCACCCAGATCCTGCGGAGCATGATGCTCGGTATGAAGTTTTGGATCCAATTTGAACCCGTTGGAAATACGCCCTGTTGCCCACTAGCATCACTGAATAACAATAACCATTAACAATTTCTGAGCGGATCTCCTCATTTCAGATCTTATCTCGCAAGGAAACTCTGAGCAATAGCTCTCCATGGCTCGTTATGGTTCAATAGTTTGGGTTAGTAGAGTATAATTAATTTTTTAAATATTTTTTTCAGCGCCTAAAGGAAGATCGGCAAGTTACAGCGATGTCATCTTAAGATTTTACAGGTTAGTATGCAAATTGCAATTACCTATACTTAAGCCCATCTGCTCTAAATAGTTCTTATCTTTTCGGACATAATATATGCGTTGCAGTAGATACGTTATAGAGGGGTAAAGGGGCTGTCCAACTTTACTGCAGAGGCATTTATAACAAGGTACCAATTACTTTTATTCAAAGAGAAAACGGAGGTCAGTGAGCACTAGTAAACGTGTTTATTTACAGAAATTTTAATAATTTTTAGCTCAAATTCTACGGGTCCGCCGTCGTCACTCCGCCTGCGAGCCAGCAAGCTGCTGCTCACCTTCCCCGAGTTCGACCAGAGCAAGCCAACAGTAGTCTATGCACATGGGTACGTCTGCTACTCTACAATTCGTATAGGTACTTCAAAAACATATCCACCCCATCTCTTTATATATGGGTGCCGTAATATCCAGGTAATGTTGACATTGACTTACATCAGGAGACATATGTTTTATAGTATAAAACAAATGCGCAACAGCATTCTCCTCGGTCATTATAATCCACAGATCACCAAGACGCCTGCCGTTAATCAATAGGTTTTTTACAACTAAATAGTCCCGCATTTGACCACAATCTCACCTGACCAAAAGTGATGACGCGGTCTACGATGGTACTAGAAGATACCTATTCACTCGCGACTTGAAAAGCTCCAGATTGTACTTATCGGGAAACAATGACGCTGATAAAGTGTTCCATTACTTCGCTGCTCGGATTGTTGAAACACTTTTGTCGTCGACAATACCTTCCACCTTAAAAAAACGTCTTCTGACAGCGTTTATCGTTTGTTTTACGTCCAACTTTTTGATTGGGATCAGTTGGGAGCTCAAAATAATATTTTGTGGTATCAGTTGCAAAAAATATTAGGTGGGGTTCCGTTTTATGGGATCCGTTGGGACCTACCCATCATAAATGGTAGGTAATCATAATCCTAACAACCTAAATTGACATATTGCAGATACGTGGAGCTGACAACCGACAAGAGTGTCCAGAGCATAGTGCGAGCCTACCAACAAAGTGGACAGTACAATATTATCATACTGGACTGGGCCAACCTCGCGTTTGGGAACTACATCACCGTTGGCTTGGACATTCCCACAGTAAGTGCATATAGAGTGAAACAGTTGCATGTCAGTAGTGCAAGAGAGACGTCTGAATTTGTTACAAGATTATGAAGCCATAGTTCTTGTAATGGTTCAACGTAATACAATCATCAGATATTTTCTAGTCAAGAGAATGTACACAGGCAGGCCGCGCAGGAGAAATAAAGTGACCGATATAGCTCTTAGAATTAGCAATATGAAGTGGCAATGGGCAGGCCACATCACTCATAGAACTGACAACTGAAAAAGGTTTTTGAGTGGTGACCACGAACCGGACGACGCAGCGTGCCATGTGTACCAGCACGTTTAAGAATTTATATTTATTCCTTTCATCACAACATAACACAACACACATACACATCACTCCGATGATTTCAGGTAGGCAAAGAGACGGCGACAGCTCTGTACCGGCTGGTGAAGCGAGGCCTGCCCATCACCAGCCTCCACCTAGTGGGCCACTCCATGGGGGCTCACGTGTTGGCGTATGCTGCTAGATATCTGGCCGGGAAGGGCTTACGGATACCCAGGTATAATCATGGAACAAGGCAGAGAGGAATGCCAATACACTAGCGTAGATCAAAGATATGCCTAAAACTAGATGGCATTGCAAAATGAGCGGGTTATAAGTTGAGCGCAGATCAGAAATATGCCAAAAAACCGCTTAAAACCTAGCCCGCCGTAGCTACCTGTATAGCCCGCTCATTTTGTAGTGCCATCTAGTTTTAGGCATATTTTTGATCTACGCTGTTTTCTTGGTGTATTGGCGTTCCTCTCCTTCTTGTTCCATGGTATAATATATTGGTAGTTTTTTATCATCATACCATGTGGTAAAAGCCTCTAAATAAATGTTGAATAGATTATGATAATAATTATTCATTAATAGGTGAAGCTCCATCGGCCATATATTTTCAATTTTCAGGGGCCTGCCATATGCAGTTCAACCATTCGTCACAGCTTCATCAATTACTCTTCGTTTATAACTTGTTCATTACAAAACTCGTTCTTTACAAATTTTTCTTAGCAATTGTCTACGTCTTCATAGCGCCTAATTCAAAAGTACTCTGTTGCCTAATTCTTTACAGCGCCAATGCCTTCAACTCTTCACCACTGTCTAACTAAAGCAAACTATGCAGTTTGATAGAAGAAAGAAATTAGGAATGAAAGAAAGAAACAAACTAACAAAGACAGAAAATACATTTTATCAGGATTGCAATAAAGAAAGAAAGTGCATTTATCAGGATTGCGTTTCTTCATCTCCTTCCCTTCACAGACTGACAGGCCTAGACCCGGCGTATCCAGGCTACTACCCGCCTCTGTTAGGGCAGCCTCTGTCAGCATCTGACGCGGCATTCGTGGACATCGTCCACACCGACGGCGGGAGGTACGGGGCCCCCGCGCGCGCGGGACACGTGGACTACTGGCCCAACGAGGGCGACGGGAAGCAGCCCGGGTGTCTGGCTACTACACTACCGCTTACTGTTGAAGGTACCTTTTTTTAATGTAAACGAATGACGTGACGAGCTAGTCGTTCGCCTGGTGTTAAGCGACACGGCCACCCATAACAGATTGCAGTGACACTCGGAGCTCCAAACTAAAGTTTCGCGTGACACAGCGCACTGCGCACGCCATCCTGAGACATCACAGAGTCTAAAAAAGTTTTCTAGACTGTGAGATCAGTTCGTAAAGTCTCATTTGCCGAGTAATTTCACTAGCTACAATGCCCTTCAAACCGGAACACAGTAGTGTTTGCACACTACTGCTTGGCGGCAGAATAACTGGCAAAGCGGTGGTACCTACCTAGACGAACTTTGCAGAAAAGTCCTACCACCTAGTACAGTACCTAGAGCATTCCCTGGATAACTAAATTACCTATGGGGTAAAAGACACATTTTTTTTTGTAATGAAGTACTTTAACTAGTGCTTCATTAAGATTACAATCTAGCCATTACTACGGCTAATAAGTAATTTAAGTTTGACTTAATCTGCTACAGTAGAGTAATCGTAAAAATGTGTCAATTAACACTTTTCTTAACGTCTCTATTAAGAGGAAGACACTTCGATCATGTGACCTTTTTGAGCAAACTACACTACGGTTCAATGTCACTATCACTAAACTAACTCGAAAGGTTTTACCCTTTTTAGTCTTCTCACTATATCCGTGTTATCGAGGAGCTGAATAGCCTCAATATTCACATTGAGGTGAAGCCTTCATTCATGAGCTTCGGCAAACTTTTTTATTATGTTAACGACGAGGTCGACCTTTAAGTCCCGATGTAGGTCCTCATTTCTAATATACCACGGTGCATTTACAGCGCACCGAAGTACTTTGTTTTGGAAACGTTGTATGATCTGGATATTGTTTTTGTGTGGTACAGCCCCATAGCTGAATACCGTAAGTCCATATTGGCATGAGGACTTGTTTATATAAGAGCATTCCCTGGATAACTAAATTACCTATGGGGTAAAAGACACATGATTCTTTTGTAGAATGTTACCTATACCATACCAATTGGCTAGGAAGTTTGTAGCAGGTATTTAATTATCAAATTTAATTTTTGAAATATCGGTTTTCGTACGTTTTTATCATGTTACGCATTAACGTTTGTGATTCATAACTGATGGGGTTCTATAGGTACTTATTCTAAGACTAGTTGTATAATTTGATAGGTTTGCGCTCGGCGTGCTTGCCTTGTGATAATACATAGACGATAATATACTCTATTGGCCGTCATTTTACAAAGCTGCAGGTTTTGTCTGGTTTCGTAAACAGTTGTAGTATTTCTACAGATTTGCACAGTTCTGTTATTGATCTAGATACAAATAGGAGTAAACAGCTACAGATTTTGATATAAATAGTACCCATTTCAAATAACTCTGCTACGTATACGTTATTACCCAGATCTGTGCAGCCACTGGCGCTCGTGGGCGTACTGGGCGGAGTCTGTCGCGGGAGGTGACTTCCTCGCCAGGAAGTGCGACAACTACGATACCTTCCTCAGGCGACAGTGTACTGATAGTCCACTGGTTTACATGGGACTGAGAGCTACGCCTGAGTGAGTACATGTTTGTACGCAATATATGTAATTATAAATAAATATGTGTGGACATTTCACACAGCGCCATCTAGTCCCGAACTAAGCAAAGCCACCGCCAGAACCACCAGAAGCGACTGCCATAATATCTGACCTCGCAACCCATAAGGGACCAGTAACAGAGATGGTTAGATCAGGCGTCAGATTCTATCAGGCGTCTGACTACTCGTAACGATTGCCATAGATGTTGTTATGACAACCGGGACCGACGGCTTAACGTGCTCCCCGAGGCACGGAGCGATGGCATCGACAGATAGCTTATACGAATACTTAGATACTTTTTATGTTTTTTTTCATACTTACCCCCTTACCAGTAAACATTGCGTAACAGTGGAATAGCTACTCAGTGTGTCTTGTTTTATATTTGCTCATTTCAAACTCAATAGAGAAAGACAAAACACTAAATAAAGCTTCCGCTATGCCACGTTTATTAGTAAGAGGGCTACAACACAATATAACACCCAGACACAGAACAAACACCTATGTTCATCACACAATTAATGTTGGTTCCGGATGGGAATCGAACCTGTTCAGAAAGGCTACTACCAACTGAGCTATCAGGGCAATAATTTATCATCATCATCATCAGACTTTTTAACCGACTTCAAAAAAGGAGAAGGAGACACCTGGAACGATTTAAAAAAATCTTTTTTGTTTACTTACCTACTTACTTATTTGGTTACAGTCTCCGTGGCAACTACTACTTACGGACGGCAACGAAAGAGCCCTACGCCTTGGGAATCGCTGGCGCGGACTGATTTACAACGCAGATATTTTCAGTATTACGTAGTAACAAGGACTGGTAGTACGAATATGGGGCCAATTTTAGAGGGTTTAGTTGGGTTGGTTGAACTCCTAAAACTGTTGCTGTTCTTGTCAAATAGACGGCAATGTAAGAGACGGATATATTTTTAGTAATTTAAGAACTGTCAACTAAAGCCCCACATTGGGCGGTAGCGATCCTTGAACGACTTCGCGCGATATCGCGATATCGCGGCGATACACGCCGCTCGATGGTAAAATGTCGCGGCGATCACGCGGCGTTATCGTCGGTAAGTCGCTCGAAGATCGCTACCGCCCAATGTGGGGGCAGCCTACAATTGGGCCTTGTACACTTAATATGTTCATAAAGATATTTTTAACTGCATGTTGTTGAAAAGGAAATAATGATCTACCCTCCTCTCTTCTAATTGTGTGAGCCCGACAGGGTCCACGATGAACTGGTATTTATAAAACGAAGGTCTGTAAACATCACTGGAATTGCAAATAAACAATTGAAATTGAGGATATCGGGGATTAGATGTACTAAATTAAATGAGTTAATTATGCCATCTTAAGGAAATAAATAATAAATATGTGTGGACATTTCACACAGTGCCATCTAGCCCCAAACTAAGCATAACTTGTACTATGGGAACCAGATAACTGATACAATACTTAGATACTTTTTTGTTTGTAAATACATACATAGAATACAATATAACAGCCAGAGACAGAACAAACATCGATGCTTATCACACAAAGGTTTGTCCCGAGTGGGAATCAAACCCACAACCTATAGTTCAGAAGGAAGCGCTACTAGCAACTGAGCTATCAGGCCAGTCATGATCTAATCTAGCACTATCTGCTTTAATCAGTGTTAGGAAGATGTTTATTATTGATGTGCATTTTTGTTTTTTTTTGTGTAATACGAATGACGTACGAGCTAGTCGTGTAATGATAATGAATGCCCCTCTGTGATAAGCGTCCAAAGTGTCGTTTAATGTTGAACATAGTCCTCTCCCTATGTTCAACAGTGGACGTCTTCCGGCTGACGATGTGATGTGACAGTGAATATAATATTTAATTTTATATTATGCAATTGTATAAATATTTTTGTAATCCAATAAAACCGGCCAAGTGCGAGTCGGACTCGCGCACGAAGGGTTCGGTACCATTATCTATATAAACGAGTCATTATTGTATGGGAGCCCCCTTAAATATTTATTTTATTCTATTGTTTTAGTATTTGTTGTTATAGCGGCAAGAGAAATACATTTATCTGTGAAAATTTCAACTGTCTTACTATCACGGTTTATGAGAAACAGCCTGGTGACAGACGGACAGCGGAGCCTTAGTAATAGGGTCCGTTTTACCCTTTGGGTACGGTACCTTAAAAATAGCTTCCTGTCTCGTGTAAAAAATAAATAAAAGGATCTAATGGTTAGGTAACATAATGTAATTTATCACAGGTTATAAGGTCATACTTATATTTAACACATATAGCTTATAGATAATAATAATATGTACATACAAGTTAATGAATCCAAATGACCAAGAACAGCTAGGCGATCATGTAACTTGTTTGCAACTGATAGCAACACAAAAATGTATGGATTTGACAGTTTCAGTACGCAGTTTATATACAGAGTTACTATGGAAATTTTCAAATTTGGAATGAAATTTCTCCTGTTCCATTGCTATCAAAGTTACATGATCACCCCGCAGGTTCTGTCAAAAATAAAATAACAATATTTCTAATAGTTGGTAGGTGGGTATACCTATTACGGGATCTTTAATTATCTCAGAGAAATTAGTCCAATAATGGAATAATTTCTCTCAGTTCCCAATATTTCGGCACAGTTAGGTACATGCACTTAAATAGTCTATGCGCATCATTTTCACGGATTAACTGAAGATGCGAGTGCGTGCGGGTAGATGTTAAAAAATACAAGAATGTAGAGAACCGTGAAAGTTTAAAAAAGTATATGAAGTACTTATAAAATATAATTAAATTATAAATTAAATCTTAGTAGTTTTATTTTCATCACAATTTCCAACCTCATCTATGCCATCCTGTAAAATCTGTCCCTTAGTTTCCGGTAAGCATAGACAAACTAAACCGGCGCCGATTGGCGCCAAACCGAAAATGACAGTTGACAGCCATGGCGTCGTCAATGATAGGTTAGAAATATACGGCGCTAACATCGACCCTATTCTCATGGCCATAGAGCTCGCTCCCATTGCCATGTTTCTTATAACTGTTGGGTACAGCTCTGATGTGTAAATATAAATGGTTACTGCTACAACGGAGGCGCAGCTGACCCCTAAAGAGCCCAGGGTCAGGGTGATGGCGAAGGTTTTGGGGACAAAGGCCAGGATGATGACGCAGATGCCGCCCAAAGCCAGAAAGGCGGCGGTCGTGAGTCTCCGGCCGAAGCGAGCGATCAGCCATATTGACATAATGTTTGAGGGGATCTGCAAAGAAAAACAACTGAATAAGTAGGTAAAACAAACATGATTGTAAAATGAAAAAATATCAAAATATTTTCGCTACATATAATAGCCTTTTTTAAATTAAGTAGGGGAAACCCGGGTAAAGTGAATACTTTAATCTGTTTCTTATTATTGTCGTTTAGTTATAACTAGGGAAATCGAACCAATTATTTATAATAAACCTTTATTTATTGAACTTACGGTATAATATAACATTTGCCATTAATATTAATTAAGTTATGAGTTATAAGGCAAGTTTATAAAAGTGGCTTACTATCCACTTTGCCCAAAACCCCGAGTAAAGTGGATATGATACCAGGGCAATGCGAAAAAAACATTATTTGGCATGAAATGAAACTTACAAACAAAATAAACATTGAAAATTAGAAGAACATATTTATGACAACACTTTTGGTTATACATCTAATGGTTGCAGTTATCTATCACAAACAAAATCATCACTGACTTCGAAGGCTGAACACTCTTCATGATACCAGTGAGTACAAACGCTGCAAAGTAACCAGTTTTCCGTTGGCTGATCACCTTCTTCAATGTACCCACATTTCACCACAAAAAATGCACCCGATTACCAATTTTTTATTTTTTTTTGATTTTCATTATCTTTGACATCAGTGAATACGGTATCTACTTTGCCCCGATCCGCTTTGCCTTTCGGGTACATTTTTAATGTTATCCCAAATCATTAAAAAGCCAGTGCTTCTAGACTCGTCACCTACACGTACTTGAAAGCTACATAATCACGCATTAAATGTTCCTCATAACCAAGAGCAAGTCACAAATAACATTATAGGTATAAACGAAACACTTCCCTCTGAAAATTCATCTTTTCCGCACAAAAACATACTTTGTCCATTCACAGGCGCCACGAGATGTAAAATTGCGCCGAAGTACTTGCCGCGTACTAAGCGGTAACAGGCACCATTGCTATGAGAACGCGGCTGCCAGCTAACGAACAATTTGGGAGTAGTGGGCACTATTCGCTTTGCCTGGGGTATCCACTTTAGGCGGGTTTCCCCTACCTACCTACTATAGGTACCTAGGCTTGCGTTAGACCACATTTCCCCTGATTTCTCTACTCTTTTTTTGAAGCAAATATGCAATATTGCAATAAAAATTGTGATCCGAAAATGCCATCGTGCATGCTCAGATAGTCGTGGAAAACAAACGAAAGCGTCGCTCGTCGAGTGCCCAGCTTCGTATGGGCGAAAGTATACTGGCCGGCACAGTACTCGCTGTGGTCGACAGTGCTAGTTAGAGATGTCCTGTCTACATAGAGGTCTTAGGCACCAATGCAGTGCAGTGTCACGCAAATCTTTATTATTTTATAGTTGGGCAAATGAGACTTTATGATCTGATCACTCAGTCTAGTAATCTGATTACTAGACTGTGTGATGTCTCAGGATGACGTGCGCAGTGCAGTGTCACGCGAAACTATATTGTTTTAAAGTTCCGAGTGACACTGCAACTGTTATGGGCGGTCGTATCGCTTAACATCAGGTAAACGACTAGCTCGTCACGTTCATTCTCATAAAAAAAAGGTTAACCTGGATAGCCCCTGCAACTGCTACACTGACAAACGGGTCCGGGCTGGTCTGGCTGATGTACTGGTTGAACCCGTAGAACGTGACTCCAAGCACCAACCACACGATGCAGACGCAGGTGGTCCTCATCCAGAGGGACCTTCGGAACAGGTCCAAGTAGTTCGGTTTCTCTTTAGTTGATGGGGTGGCGGTGGGGATGCTTCGGAGGGTCTCTTCGATCTTGTTTGTTGGGAGGTTGTTACTGTAAAAATTGGTTTAGGGTGGGTTTTTTGGCCGTAGTTAAAAACCAATGGTTAAAAACTCTAACGAGTTGAAATGATCACAGTTTGTTAGCTTTTAATCATTGGTTTACCTTGACTACGGATCAAAACCCCCCCTTAGATTTCATTGAATTTTAACAAACTTCAAAGAGGTTCTCGGTTCTTTTTTTTATGCTAAAATGGGCCTACGTTTAACAACATCTCACTTGATGGTATGTGACGAAATTGTCTAAGGTGGAGCACGATTGCCCATGAGATGCCCATTCACTCTTGACGTGAAAAGACCTAGGTTACGCCCAGGAGGAAATACTGTTACTGTTCTGATATCGGAATGCCTTGTTTCCACTTAGTTTGGCATGAAGGGCGCAAATTTTCCAGAAGTTTGTACTATCAATAATTGGTACCTACATGCATTGGTACATACAGCATTGTATCTATACACTGTCTTCCAGCCATTCTGACGGTAACCAAATTATTCACATAACTTGAAAAATTGGTGCAGAGCCGAGCGGGATGCGAACCAGGGGTGCGTCGGTTTGAAAGGCAGATGGAGTTACCTCTGTCAGAGATTACTGAATATGTTACTACGTAACCTCTGTGCCAAATCCGCCCATGGTTACGTTATAATATAATCAATTAGGTATACCTAAATGGTTATGTTTATTTTATTACCCGGCGCTGTTGCGGCAGTGTGACCTTTAAATTTTCGAAGTTGGGCAAATCTATACATGGCAAAAATTGGGTTGCGATATTTTATCAAAAATATCTCTAAATATCTCTATAAATGTATGTATTAAGGCGAAAAGTAGAGCAAACAAGGTGTTTTTGGCACGTTTTCTGGCGAAACTTGTGCATGTGGAGCTTTGACTTTAATATATCATGTAATTCATATCTTTAAATATGCGGTCCGCAAATACAAGATAAATAAATTTAGCCCTATAGAAAAAAATCGCAAACCTCCCTCGGTAAAGAATGTACGAATTTTACTCAGTTTGTACGGAATTTGTATATTTACAAACAAAAATGGGTGTATTCCCAACAAACATTCAGATGTTGTGATGACTTCATATTTTAAAAAAAATACTGTGTTAATACAGATATTAATTAAAAACCGTCAAAATCAGTCATTGCGTGCGTTGTCTTAGTCGTAAGCGCCGCGCTGAAGTTCAGATTAAATTGATATTTAAGTCTACGACGGTCTATGTTTCTTTGAACGGCTTTTGACCTGCTTATCTGGCTCTACCCGGTGTCTTAATATGAAAACCTGTTTCCCGACCAAAGACTTGTATGTATATACGTAGTACATATACTTCTTTGTTCCCGGCAGATGTTATCATCGAAGAAAGTATACCTACCTAACTTGTTATTATACATGTGTCGTTATGGTCCCGGCGGCAGCGGTGTGAGAATACGATCACCCTATCTCCTCCCGTGGGTGCCGATAAAAGCCGGCCATGGAAATATCGAGGCAATGGGTAACTGGGTACTGGGCAGAAGCATTCTCCTCGGTACATCAAAATCTTCTGCAATCACCACGCTTGGCACCACTTTGGGCACTTATCATAGGGGTATGGATAAGCGTCCAAAGTGGCGTTTTATGGGGGAGGCCTGTGTTCAGCAGTGAACGTCTTCCAGCTGTTAATGTGGTATTATAATAATAAATAATTATTAGTTTCATGAATATATTCTCTCTCGTATAATAGGCCTTATCTCAGGGAGAGAAAACAAAAAGGGTTATCTATAGCCTTAGGGTTTTGCAATCCTACCATTGAGTGCCATTAGGTTTCATTATTTTATTTCTATAATGATCTGTGGGTTTGATACAAAAAAAGATATATTTTTTTAAAAAGAATGAATGGTGTGATGAGCTAGTCGTTCACCTGATGTTAAGCGACACAGCCGCTCATAATAGTTGCAGTGTCACTCGGACCTTTAAAATAATAAGGTTTCGCGTGACACTGCACTGCGCACGTCATCCTGAGACATCACACAGTCTAGTAATCACATTACTAGTGTACCTAGTGCTTGCACACTACTGCTTGGCGGCTGAATAACTGGCAAATCGAACCAACCTCCTTCCACCTAAAAATATTTACTTACATATTACATATGTCTATGAACCGAACGGACCCGGATAAACCTAGAATGGCGAGTATAAAATACACTATGCCCATTAGGATAAATCCACCTTTTTTTTGAGTTATTACCTATAATTAATTTAGTTTCGGACTTTTTTAATACCAAGCATAAATTTTAATAATCTCTAAAGACCAGGAAATGAACTTTACTGTTGGTAAGTAATGTTATAAAGAACAATTTTTTTAACCGTACAGTTTGACCCGGGATGCACCTTTTATTAGGATTACCTATTAACTATTCGTATTTTTTTGCCATTTCGTATAATAAAATTACACCGTGCAGTAAGTAAAATAGTCAAATTATGAACGGACACAGTTAAAGACGTGTGAATGGCAAAATCCCTCAAGTTGTACTATATAATAAGCCCTTTATTGTCTTGGTAGGTAGGTACAGATTCCCCAAATCACTACCTATATCAATAACTACCACAGAAACACAGAATTTGAAGACAAAGACATGTTGTGATATCATGCACCCGCACATGGCCAGCGAGGTGTATTATAGGCTACACTCTCCCTGTCAAAGAATGGACTGCGTGATGACATGCGTAGGGATTGTAATGATGTAAGTCATCATCATCATCATCATCATCATCCAGACAGCCTGAAGACCTCCACTGCTGAACATAGGCCTCTCTCAGAGAGCACCACTTTGAGCAGCTGCTGGCCTCCTGCATCCATCGGCTCCACGCGGTTCTCACCACGTAGGGGGCGGCCTACGCTGCGTCTTCCGGTTCGTGGTCGCCACTCGAGAACCTTTCTTCGCCATCGGTTGTCAGTTGTACGAGCGATGTGGCGTAAGTAGTGTGTAGTATGGTATAAGTAATATATGTATAGTATTACAATGAGGTAGGTAATACTAATTATATTAGGGATTATGCTGTGGTAAGTCAATTACCTTCGCGTTGTAGCACGTAATTTATATTTTGTTCCATTTGTGCGTTAGACTGAAAATAATGTTAGCTACATTTTGGGCGTTATTTAATAACGATGGTAATCAGCGAGTCGACCAATACACAATACAGTTCATCTTTCATTACACATGACCACTAAAAGTTTAATAATGTTGTTAATCTAACTTAAATGTCATGCATTATTTTATGATTCATGAATCAATTTGGATAAAAAAGAACGTGGTTAACAATAATTAAAAACAGTAAAGAATCATCTACGTCTCAGTGCCACAGGCTAGTTAGTATTATATGGTATTATGTAAGTGCGTTTAGTCTGTGTTGCTATGTGACCTACTATAGCCACGGCTTGCCCAATTTTGAACTACAAGGTGGCGTCATAACTTACATTTTTAGATACCCAATACAATACACCCACACGTACCTACTTGTACAATTATACATCGCTCGTAAAAAAGAAAACACGTAACTTTCTAGGAACCCTAGGAAGTGTAATGTTCCACTTCCTAGACGTCTTCAAAATTGTACTTCCTGATCAGGATGCCATTACTTAGTAGCCCTAGATAAACCCCCAGAAAGTACGAGCGTCAATAATAGATGAAACTCAGCTAATCTTGGTTTATGATCATTTTAGTGTCTATTTTAATTAATCTGAGTACCTACACACCGCCCGATAGGAAAAGAGAAAGAGATATATAATTTTATTATTCTCAGTATGTCATCAACTTGGTGCGAGTAGGACACATTGTGCACATTTCGCCACGGTTTTTTCACAGAATATTTTTGTGCTTTATAATGTTGTAGGTACTTAAGTATAATCCTGCCATTTCAATGAATTATTATTAATGCATATTTATTTTCTATCCACATGTTTTCGAATCTTGACTACCTAAATCCCCAATTTTAATGATAGTGATTATGTCAGATAAATATTTAAGTCTAAAAAAATATCTTGGTTAAACTGAAATGAAATAAAAGACTCGTGTTTGGCTCGTCACGAATAATTGGAAATCTAAAATAGAGGTGCGGCATTTAATCTGTAATAGGCACGGCGTTCGATAGATTTTCGGGACGACCGTCTTTTTGATTCCCACAAAATTTACATGAATTATTATTATCTATACTTATTATGCAAAAAGATAAATGTTTGTTTTGTTTAATTTCGTTAAAAGTTTTAGGTGAATTACAAAATACCCCTGTATCTATGATTTGATTACACAAACTCTTTCTTTATCATTATTATCTACTGTTGCGTCAAAACAAAACACTCTTAGACCATAATCATCTATGGATGTAGGTACTGTATGATACGACTACGACCACCAATTGTTTTTTTCTCTAATCTGTGATATGCATTGACTATAAACCCAGATCTTTGGTGATATGATATGATACGACCACACATGTGTTTTTTCTCTAATCTGCGGATGCGACCTTGTTTAAAAGAAGTAGATATGATATCTCATCTAAGCTACTATAGTATCATTTGCGTAGTTTTCTCTTATGATAAGCTCCCAAGTGAAAATACTCAAAGGTATGCTATTTTCGTAATGATCTACATAAATAAAAGGCTTTCTCCTAACTGACTGACAGATAATGTTGGTACCTACAGCCCAAACCAGAACCACTAACGTAGAACCTTGAAAGGAAGATCTTCCTTTTATTATGTAGGGGTATAGTTACTACAAAATAGTTCTTGAAATGAAAGTTCAACCCAAAAATGGGGTCAAATAAATGATATTTTGGTCAAATGAGGTGTTAAATATTGTATGAAGAATACAAATACAAATAATTTATTTATAACCCCAAAGTTACATGTCACATAAATTTAATAGTCCATTCTGGCAATTTATAATACTCCTCCAAACCGTAAAAGACGTGCTCCAAAAAAAACGTTTTTAAACGGGCCCTGGGGCCGTACCGTGAGCTCTTAGCGCGATTCAAAACAGAGCCTATACTGGCTCGCTTGTCAAAATCCCCATACAAAAAAAACAAAACGATCCAATATAGGCTCAGTTTTGAATCGCGCTAAGAGCTCACGGTACGCCCCCTGAAAGAGCTGGTGGAAGGTGCATCCAGTACATTTTTTGGTAATCTATTGTAGATCGAAGGGCCCATTATAAAGACGGACCTTTCCGACTTTGACAGCTTATGGCTGGGAGTTACAAGGCAATCTTTGTATTTATTGCTCCTCAAAGCTCGGGATGGGTTAATGCCTCTACGCCGGAACAAATGAAGGTGCGTATGGGTGTACAAAGCTATTTGGTAGATGAGTTCACAGGGCAGTGGGAGGATTTTGAGCTCTTTAAACAAATCCCTGCAAGAGACGTCGTTCGGTACGCCGACAATTGCGCGCACCCCTCGTTTTTGCATAACAAAAGCTCTCTGTCTATCAGCCGCACAGCCCCACAGTTCTACACCGTATGTTAAGGCGCTGTGGACGGTCGCAAAGTAACACTCGCGCACCACGGCACGGGTAGCGGTACTCGCGAGTCGGCGCAGTGCAAAGCTCGTACGACCTAGCTTCCCGCACAGCTGGTCGATGTGAGTCTCCCATGTGAGGGCACTATCGATATGGAAGCCAAGAAGCCTTGTGCACTGCACCTGTTTAAGGGAGATTGCACCTACGTCCACCCTACATGGCTGCGATGCTTTACCGTTCAGGTTAAAAGTCAGGAAGCAGGTTTTTTCCTTATTTAGGGCTAGGCCGTTTGACCTAAACCAATTCTCAAGTTGTTGCACCACCGAGTTCAGCTTACACTCAAGCTGACGTTCCGTGGCCCCAGTAATAACAGCGGCCACGTCGTCAGCGATGAGGTACACATCGAAAGTTTCGCATATAGGTAACATAACGTAACGTTTTGAATTTCGCATACCAAAAAATAAAAAAATAAAAAAAATAAATAAATACCTACTTTACATAGATTAGGTATATAATTGAGCTGGCAGTAGAATGTGGTACGTGTACCTATCATTATTTACTTACTTTGTTATGGTGCCATTTCTATATAAGATCTTCGGATAAGTGGGATCACGATATGATCCCACTTATCCGAAATCATGTTGATATAAGCACTTTCTGTATACTTATGTATTGACAGAGTCAAGTGCAATGCCAATTTATTATCTACCGAAGTACCGACAGTGACATATTTGTTATATTACGTATGCGACGTAAGAAAAACAATGATGACCTTGATTTCATGTTGAGCCGGGACCCAGGTTATTTTTATGTAAATGAATGACGCGAGGAACTTGTTGTTCGCCTGACGTTAAGCGTTACGGCTGCCCATAACAGATTGCAGTATCACTCGGAACTCTAAATTAAAATAGTTTTGCGTGACACTGCACTGCGCACGTCATTCTGAAACATCACACAGTCAAGTAATCAGATTACTAGACTGTGAGATCAGATCATAAAGTCTCATTTGCCCAGTAATTTCACTAGCTACAATGCCCTTCTAACTGGAACACAGGGCGTTGTAGCTAGTGAAATTACTGGGCAAACGAGACTTTACGAACTAATCTCACAGACTAGAAAACTTTTTTGGACTGTGTGATGTCTTAGGATGACGTGCGCAGTGCGCGGTGTCACGCGAAACTTTAATTTAGAGTTCCGAGTGACACTGCATTCTGTTATGGGCAGCCGTGTCGCTTAACACCAGGCGAACGACTAGCTCGTCACGTCATTCGTTTACATAAAAAAATGAATGCAAACTTACATTAGTGCAGCTTTCTTCACGATCTCCGTTGCCTCTTCCACCCTCCCCACGGAGACGAGCCACCTCGGAGACTCGGTCACCACGAAGAAGTAGCCCAGGTAGATGAGCGGAGGAACTGCCATCGCCAGGCTGTACTGGTCCCAGCTCCGGTAGAAATAGGCGAAGAGCGGGACTGTCATGTGACCTGGAAGGTGTACCGTGAACCGTGAACTATGGAAAATATCAGGGTTGTCTGGAAAAGCAAACAGAAAAATCGCAAAACATACATATAAATAGGAGTGCTTCAAATGTCCCAGCGCTTTAGATTTTCGCTGGAAATTATTTCGTTCATAAGCCACCGTGTATAGTACAAAATAGTCTTGCCCTAGCAGTTATACTTTGTACATTAACCACATGTTGATTTACCATCAGCTATTCATCCATCAATTACTGCGTGGTGCCACTAGCGGTACTATAGGGGGTATCACGGTTACTAAACGCTGCCTCCAGCCAGATACGTGTCTTAACTTTGAAATCTTTTAAAATACGACACACAATGCTACGAGCGCTACATCTCCTAGCGAGAATAAAGCTATAGGTATAATAAATCTATGAGCAATACCATTCCAAACACGTAACATAACAAATTCGAAGACCGGTGTCTTACCAATAATGAAAGGTATCTGGAACAAGCATCCCACGACTCCCCGGTACTTAGCTCCAACGGTCTCCATCACGATGACGAAGGAGACGACCATGGTGCCAGAGGTGGCCACCCCGAGGAAGAACTTCAGGGTGGTGAAGATAGCGTAGCTTGGAGAGAAAGGGACGGCGAAACCGAAGATGATGACCGTAGTGATGGAGAGGAGAAAGGTGTTCTTGCGGCCGTATCTGTGAATGATGATGGTGAATTAAGAAATTTGTCATTAAACATAATCTTATCTAAAAAATCTGAGTAAGAAATTACCACAATTATTTCGACATATAAAATTAACAGAACCGACAACCGATGGGTAAAAAAAGACTCAAGTGGCGACTACAAACCAGAAGACGCAGCGTACAAGACCCCACTGGGTGGACCGACAACGTCAGAACCTCCGGAAGCCGTTTGATGCAAGAGGGAAGCACAAGCAGCCGCTCAAAGTGCCGCTCTATGGAGGAGACATGTTCAGCAGTGGACGTCTTCAGGCTGTTGATGATGATGATGCAATAGTAGGTACCTATACGTATAATTGTACAATAGGTACTGTAGTTTGGGAATTTTGGACAGCACGAGTAGCATGCCCTAAGTAAATCGACATCTCTTCCCTCAAGAATGCGTTTGACCAATGAGCGATCACGCAGATGACGTCATAAACATTTTGTTGCGTTTTCATTGGTCAAACGCTTTCTTGAAATAAGACATAATAAGGGTAAAACCGGGATAGGTGCCTCACTTTTTGAAGAGGCCTCATAACTTTAAATCTATTAATTTATAGGAATATCTCCTATAATATAGCTAGTCTAATCTTTCATCTTACATTAGGATCTAATTTTGTTGACCTACAAATTACTGATTGTGCAGAATTTAAGTTTTTGCAGACCCTTTTTTTTGGGGAGAGACGCCTACCTACATGGATAGGTGCCCCACCATGAAAATGAACAGGAGGATAAATGTCGATTTCTACAGCCCATGCTAGCCGGGCAGAGTTGGAAATGTCGGAATAGGTACCAAATCAGCACAATAGAAAATGAAACACCTACTCCCTAAGGCTGGGTTTATCACCAATAGTTAAGGTAACCTATGGTGAACGGTCACGGTTTTCATACAAATGCTGGGTTAGCATGGACGGTAGACAAAATTGTCTTTCCCCGTTTTACGTCACTTTCTTCATACTTGCTTGGAGTAAAACAGGGGAAAGACAGTTTTATCTACCGGCGGTGCTAACCCTACAGATCGTCGGTCCACCTAGTGGGTGGTGGTCTGCGTCACGAGAACCTTTCCTCCCCATCGTTTGTCAGTTCTACGAGCGATGTGGCCTGCGCATTGCCATTGCAACTTGCTACTTCAAAGAGCTATATCAGTCACTTTAGTTTCCTGTGGATCTCATTACGGATCTTATCTCGCAGATTATCTTCTATCTGAAAGTAGACTTTTCAAATATAAAAACGAGTTATCGGAATTGGTTTATAAGTATCGGAGCTCTGAGGTAACACACTTAAAAATGCAACCAAATATAGAACCTCATGCTTTTTTAAGTCGGATGAAAATCATAATTACCTCAAAGTATCAGCGAGATACTTTGTAATTTTCACTCTAAGGAAATGTTACGTACAGTTTCTCACGCAAGCGGTGCGGTGTAACAACTCTACATCACCTCGCTATAAAACAGGTTCGGTAATTGAAAGTGTGACGATCGGGACTCGTTGTATGGGTTTGCAAAACTGTGACAGAACAGGCCTGTGACCGATCGGTACTAACTCAAATAAAGAATTACAACAACTTTTAACCCTTTTAGCTGAATAGTTTAGTTTAAGGTGGAACGTTACACTGGCGCGTGAAATTCAAATTTTCTTGCGTTCTATTGCCAATAATAGCTTAATTACTCAACGTGATCACATGAAAGCTAATTTTGCGGAAATAAACAGAATGTATCAACAAATTACGATTAAAAGTATCTCCAAGATATCATTGGTTTAGCGACAAATGGCAATAAACAATTTTCTTCTTAGTTTTTCAGTCTATTGCCATTTGTCGCTAAACCAATGATAAGTAGGTGATACTTTTAATTGTCATTTATTGATACATTATATATATTTGCGCAAAATTTCCAGGGAACTACGGTCTTAGAAGAAGAAATATTTTGTTATAGGGAAAAGATCACACAATATCATCAGCGCAATATCATATATTTATCTCTTACTTTTTCATTTTTTGTCTTACCACTTATATGTGAATGTTGTAAACACCTGTTAAGGGTATATGTATCAGAATTAGATTAAGATATAATTCTCTACTGATAATGTTAAATATATGTACTGTTGGTGTTTCTATAAATAAATAAATAAATAAATAGCTGAAAAACATCCACTGCTGAACACAGGACTCCACGGGAGTTGCCACGGTGAGTGTGCACGCACCCACTCACCAGACAACTCTTGGCACCCACCCACGCTTGGCAGGCGTCTTGGCGATCGCAAAACCCAAAACGAGGAGAATGTTGCCCATTCCCTGGATATTCCCTTAGCCGGCTCTTACGGCACTGATGGAAATAGAGATGAGATAGTTGTATTCTTACACTGGGACCATACGGACATTTGAACACGTGATGCATTTTTATCTAAAGAACATTTCACATCAAATACAATAACACGAAAATACCAAATGGCCATATTTTATAAAGGCACTCGAGAATACATTTACGTTATTTTATTACATTGTTCAAGTTTATTTTATTGAAGTAGATTACCCATCAATACCAAATGCTAGGTGCATGTGGTATTGATGGGTAATATACGCAATTCTTATTTACATAGATGCACAAAGCACGAAAAATTACGCCGTCATATTTTTGTGCATAGATGTAATAAGGCGCTATCGGCGGCGCGGTGCGGCTAGACTAGATTATGCGGGTAAATTACAGGTATACCTACCAATCAGTAAAACCAACGGTCATGCATATAAATAGGCGAATGAAGCACTATTCATTTAAACATTTATTTTGTCTAATTTAATGCTTTATGCATTGCACAAAACGTGTAGGTAGTAAGTATAATGACTTATTTGTAACAGCTCTTTATTAATAGCAATGAACCAAATCATGCAGAAGAAAATTGTCGCAATTTTTTATAGGTACTTAATTAATACAAAAAAATCACAAAAACATTAATAAAAGTAACTTGAAAACTTCATAAAAAATACCTTTTGGTTTAATGAAAATTGAGAAATGGCCAATACCCACTTTATACGTTCGTTTTACCTCGGTGTCATTCAAAAAGTGTCTCAATACCTACAGTTTTAGGATGTTCATAAGCGATGGTGACCAACAAGGAACAAGGAACCAACAAGGAAGGCAGCCTCTTTGTTTGCCACTTACAATGCCTACAATACCTACCTATAAAAATATACCCTGTTCTGCGAATACGAATGTAATTTAAAAGAATCCTCTAAAATTACATTAGAAACATTATCAACATAATCTTACCTATCAGAGAGGAAGCCAAACATGATGCTTCCAATCAGCACACCCAGCTGCAGTATCATTTGCGTGAAGCTGGCCAGCCACCTTCTCTCGCAGACCAGGTCCCACTCCGAAATGATTGTGTTCTCAAACGGGGTAGTATCATAATCATACTTCTGGCAATCACTATAGCAAGTATTATTCAAAATCTCCACATTAGAGGTGTTCAATCCATCACCAGCTGCCAAATCTGAGGTCATGTTCGAGCACCAGAAGATCAGGTTCGGAGTGAGGAATAAGATGGCCATCTGTACCCATCCCGAGGAGAGTTTCACCAGCGATATGGTAGCGTAGATGAAGAACTGCCAACGGCCTATGTGGCCGAGGAGACGGTCGAATGGATCATCTGCTGGAGTCGCGCTGCCAATTTGAGCTATTTGCACCATCTTGGTTATGGTTTATTTTTTTGGAACTTAATTCAAATCCAGATTTAATGTATTTTTCGACAACAGTTTTTGAAATTGAATTTGTAACGAGGTCAATCGTTTTTATAATTTTAAATTACAAAAATAATTTTTACGGACACCAAAGAAATATTTTGGACACTCCCAAAGTTTTAAAACTTGCGAAATTTTTCTCGGTACTAGCTAGTACCAAAAGTGTCAAGTTTTGGTAGCTACCAAATAATTTTATAGCCCTCTGAATAAATGTCATAAGCACTCGCCACTTTTGGAAATATCTTTATAAAAGAACTTTACGCTTTGGATAATTGTGTCACTGGCACAGTCAATGTAAATTAACTAATTAAGCGAGAATTTATTAAAACTGCAAGTTTTATATTGAAGGATAAAATATTGTATTGATTAAAAAATAAAACTGGTTGTTATAAAACACGTCTTAGCGCCGAAGCCTTCATTATCGCTCTGCCTTCAGTCTCCGTATCTGCAAAGAGAAGATATTTAAATTTTATTTACATTGGCCCAGCGATACGTTCCAGTAGCTATGTAAGTTACACATAGGCGTCGAAGTTTTCTGTGTCAGAATTTTTCATGTGTAAAATTGCGTTTTTACTGCATTTTTTTAATTTAGAATGTATAATTATAATTATCATTTCGTTTAATGATATTGTATAGATCCCTATTTCTTCCGTACAATATTATAAAACATTTACGTAATATACAAAAAAATAAATAAATTTAAGATTATAACTGAAATGAAGATATATGTAGGAAAATGATTCTAATCACGGTAAAGATCCCGCCAGTACTAATTACTAAAGAATGTAGGATTATAATTGTATGTTTAATATTTGGATGAAATCTTGCACACATATTGTTTATTTCCAAGATCAACTTAGAATACCTACTTTTAGCCTGAAAATTATAGATTTCCATGGGAAACTGAGGAAACTGCTGAATAAACCGCGATTCGCATCTTGCAATCAATGATTATGCCGTTAAGATTTTAAACTTTCTTGATCACTAGCTGTAGTATAATGGCTTTGCTCCATAAAAATCATTAGTACCTACGTACAGAATAAATAACAGTTATAACATCTGGTAACAAGTTTACAAGTTGGTAGAAGGGAAAGTTACCAAGCAAGCATGTTATTATTTTTAAAGCAGATGCAGGCCTCGCTGTTGGTACTATTTGCATGTATGTACAAGAAATTGTAAAATACATACTTGCATGCGTGTTGTGTAGTTGTTGATTCTGAAGTTGTTGTTTTGTGTTGTGTTGTATCAGAATAGGTACTACAGGTTACATAATAGGTCAACTATTTATAACCTTTACACAAATGGGGATGTTGGGGACAACCCGGACATCCATTATTACAAATCTAGGGAATTACCTTATTATATAATTTATCGAAGACCACAATAATGCAATTTAGACCCCATCAAAAAGCTCCCCTTGACATTAATTTTATATATAATAACAATAAATTGCAATGTGTTGACGCAGCTACTCTATTAGGCATAGACATTGATACGCATATTAATTGGAAAACCCACATTAAAAAAATAAAAGCTAAATTGTCAAGTTTCACATACGCGCTTAGGGAACTACGACGCGCAACTGACCTTAATACAGCTTTATCAGCGTATTGTGCTTATGCACACTCGTGGCTAAACTACGGCATAATACTCTGGGGAAATAGTACAGATGCTAAAGATCTCTTTGTAGCCCAAAAAAAATGTATCCGTATTCTCGCAAATATTAAACCAGACATCAGCACACAACATTTTCATAGACCTTACTTCATCAAATTCAAAATTCTAACAACAGTGTCTTTGTACATCCTAGAAATCTGTAAACTCGTCAAGAAATACCCTCAATTTTTCAAAAAACTGGCGGATTGCAATCGAGGCTATGAACTTAGATTAAATTATAAATATGACTTAATAACACCCCAGTCAAAATTAGCATGCATAGTTCCGGCACCCATATAATGGCCACAAGGATATACAACAAATTACCGGTATATTTAAAAAAAATTGAACAAGAGAAAAAATTCGCCGTAGCTTTAAAAACTGTTCTACTGGATAAATGCTACTATACATTAGACGAATTCCTTTCGGAACGATTCACTGTAGACTAAGTCGATTCGCTCCGCACGTTATTGCTATACCCAAGCAGGGTCATTATGTTACCTTTAAACACGCTATTAACACCTGTATATAATGTACTGGGTGGCGCAAAAGTAAAGACCCTATTTGGTTCAGCTATAACATTTTTTCTAAATTAGAAAACTAGATTTAGGTTTTTTTAAATGTATATTTGTGCCATTAAATTTCGTACCATTAGGATTTAAAGATGATGTCTTTTAAATGGTGACCTCCAGAGTTGATACACATTTGAGCCCTATTTATGACATTTTGCATAACTTGCCGTAACACTTCCTGCGATATGTTCGTTATTTCTTGACGAATGTTTTCTTTTAGAGCTGCGAGAGTCTGTGGCTTGTTCACATACACCCGAGATTTCAAAAAACCCCAAAGAAAGAAGTCTGGACTGGTCAGATCGGGTGATCTTGCAGGCCAAGGCAAATCGCCAAAACGAGAGATAACTCGGCTTGGAAAAGCGTCCCTCACTAAGTCCATAGTGTCGCGCGCTGTGTGTGCCGTAGCGCCGTCTTGTTGAAACCAGATGTGCTCCAGCCCCAATTCGTCCAAACTGGGTATCAAAAACTCACGTAACATGGTTCTGTAGCGTTCTCCAGTGACAGTTATCGCATTGCCTCCAGCGTCTTCGAAAAAATAGGGTCCGATCACTCTGTCAACACAGATGCCACACCATACAGTAACTTTTAGTGGGTGTAGAGGTGTTTCTTGAATAATGCGCGGATTATCAGTGCCCCAGAACCGAGTATTCTGCTTATTGACATGCCCTGAGAGATGGAAATGAGCTTCGTCACTCATAACCAATTTTGAAGGAAAATCATCTTGCAAAATGTCATAAATAGGGCTCAAATGTGTATCAACTCTGGAGGTCACCATTTAAAAGACATCATCTTTAAATCCTAATGGTACGAAATTTAATGGCACAAATATACATTTAAAAAAACCTAAATCTAGTTTTCTAATTTAGAAAAAATGTTATAGCTGAACCAAATAGGGTCTTTACTTTTGCGCCACCCAGTATAATAATGGTTGCAATAAATTATTGAGTATTGAGTATTGAGTATATTTTATTGAAGTATGTAATAGTAATTTTTTTTCCTTGTATTTTGGCTCCACACATAGTGTATTTAGCCAGTGTCAAGTATTGTAATTTTTCATCGTGTTATGGAATATTTCACGTAACGTCAAGTCTTAGTCACAGTCAAGGTAGTCATAGTCCAGTCTAAGTCATGCCCTAGTAAAGTGGTGCCAACTTTACTAGAGGCTTCTATGGAATTTTGGAAGCAACACGAAAACCCATGTAAGTAATAGTAATTAGCTTAATACTTACTTTAGGGGTGGGTATTTTGATTCGTAGTTAAGGTAACCAATGGTTAAAAACTCTACCAAATATTGACCATTAAGTAATTAGAATTTGTTAGAGTTTTTAACTATTGCTTACCTTAACTATGGATCAAAAAACCCTACCTAAGTGGACAACTAACAGAATAAATAATTTATAAACAGGGCTTGTTATTCAGTACAGCCTATGAATTGGTCTACAATCGAGTGTGAATCTCTGAAACCAGCATGTCCATCATTTTACGTCATTTAGCTAAATAGGTACAATACAATACAAAAATTCTTTATTGTATACCACAAAGTACTTAATTAATGTTACATAATATCTGTAGTAGGTATTACAACGGGCGGCCTTATCACTAAAAGCGATCTCTTCCAGGCAACCTTTGGATGGACAGTATTAATAGGTACCTACATCTATCAACCTGCATGGTTCATCTAGTCTAGACTCTGGTGGATTATGGACCCTCTTTAGGCCAACATTTGACCACGGTCTCACCTGAAGGTAAGTGACGGCGTGGTCGACGATGGAGCAAGCTTGCCTAGAAGATACCGGTTCACTCTAAGCCTTAAAAACTCCCAGATTATATTTGTCAGGAAACAATGCATGCTTTCTTGCTGTGTGAGAAGGCCCGGGCCCAGCATTGGGGTGGGGTGGGGACGTATGGGCTAATGATGACAGCTTTACGTAAGTGTGAATAGGTTATGTGTGAGATCAATACCCTAGGCCTATTATAATTATTAAGGTAATGTTACACAAGGTACTACTTTGGGAAAAAATGTGTAATTTTTAGAATACTTTAAATTAATCAAGAACTTACACACTTGAGCTAACATTCATTCTTAATTTATTAAGCTATAATTTAGGCTTAGTAAAAATATTAAAATATGTTTTTCAATGTTCTTATAAAAGTACTTTTGGTACGAGTTATGGAACGTTGCCTAATTCATACCTATCTATCTAGTACCTACCACCTATAGCCGAACTTGTACTTAGAATAAGACATCAGTACCGACACCATAAATATAATATGGTAACATAATAAGACGTCAATAAAAAAACGTTTTAATAATATTATTATGAGTATTATTACCTACTACTACTACCTACTGGAGATACCTACGTTCTTAATACATGGAAGATCAAGACAAATTCTTCTTCTTTTTGGAGTCATCCAAGTCTTCAAACAAACAATTGTAATCAAAACTGCTCACAATAAATTCTGTGCTATAATATATTATGTTTCAAAGTACGCAAGGACAAAATAGTATGTTTGTAATAAAGGAATTTTGTACAGCTACGACCTTTGTGGCGAGACATTCAAAGTTTCATACCCTATATTTCACCGCAGGAAAATCGAAAAAAACTTACTTTACAATATTATTTTTCCATCACAAAAGCCGGTGGGCTACCCACTTGTTTTGTTTACTTGCACGACTAAATAGTTCAATTTAAAAGCACTAGATGACACTTTTATAAACGTGAGATCAGATATTACTGGAGTACCTACTACTCAGGCTGTGGTACGATTAGAGCAACCTTACCCTATTTATAGGTCGCGGCCATGCATTTAACGAAAATGCGTGACGCGTGACTGTAAACTATAATAATTATTATCTTATCCAATTGTAGTTTATAATCTGCATTTTGCATTTGTGACCTACCTATAAAGTTAATCCTGGTCTGTTCACGCACGGAATTTTATCAAAATATAATTTAGACTATAAACTGGTTTTATTATTTAGGTTTATTATTATTATTATAGGTAGATATCAATATATTTAGTTATTTATTATTATCACAACAACTTAAAATATATAAAATTACTTAACTAGGCCTAAAAACTAAACAATAAAATACAAAATACAATTACAAAAACTAAATTAAATCTAAACTAAGCACTTATCTAAAACTAAAACTAAACTTATAAATAAAAAACCGCGTTTAAGTCGCTGTCTGCGGGTAAGGTGCCCAAAAAGCTGGCGACATTACCTCGTTGAATGGCCATACTTAGTCCTTGGCCGAGGTAAGAGCCAGCTCTTTGGGCACCTGTAGTTTCTATTAGGCGTCTGGACAGCTCTTTAACGAATCCGCGGGCGGATGGACCCCACGGTCCCATGGTTTCTACCCCAAACGGAAGAAATATGTATCTCTCACCGAGAGATTCATATTTTGTCGGATCCGCTTGAGGTTTTCCGCCACTTCCGCCGCTGCACCAGCCGCTCTTGAAGTGCCCTGGAGGTAGGACGTTGCCAGAGTATCGACGCATGTGGCATCCCAGACCAAAGGCCGTCCACGACTCCATGGAACTAACGTCAAGCCATCGGGCCTCTTGCCATCGTCACGTGATATACGGGTCGGCTCTAAGCAAGCCGGCACGTTAACGGTGACAAGAGTCCGACGTAAGACGTCGTTCAAGGAGGCATGACGTGAGAGACGACCAGCACTGCGGCGGCATGATAGGCCATGGTAGCCTAATCGGTCTACTTCGCCTCCGCAGCGACAAAGGTGAGGTTCTGTTCTAGAGATGCCCAGACGCAGACCTATAGCAACAGAAAAACTGTTGTTATCCATTAGTGTCCCTATGTTGGGAGAAGGTATCCGCCTGCAACCAATAGCCTGACTCGCGTTCGGCCGTATATTAAAAATAAATAACTTATAGATTCATAAGTCTGCACTAAGCATTTTGCTGCATGAGTCATTCATAGTCCGAACGGCTAAGGAATGGAATGCTCTTCCAGCAACATTATTTCCTCCTGGGTATAACCTGGGTGTTTTCAAGTCAAGAGTGAAGGTGCATCTCATGGGCAAACGTGCTCCACCTTAGACAACTTCGTCACTTACCATCAGTACGTAGTGTATATATACATTCTGTGCCATCAAGTGAGGTGTTGTGAAACGTACCTATGCCCATTTAAAATTAAAATAAAAGATTTTCCAAATATTTTTCTGATAACTACTATGAGTAAGGCCCGATTTCACCAAACTAGAATAAATTTTATTCCAGGTATAACTTTCCCAAAACAACCGAGTTACGCGAATATAGCCCTTATACCACCAATTTTGTGAAGGAATAAGACTTATTCCTTGGATACAATCAAAATGGCGTCTTTTTTGTGTAATTTCATTTGTCAATTAGCTGTATCCAAGAGTAACGAATAGCCGTATATTTGGAATAAACGTGGTGAAATCGGGCCTAAGTATACCTAATCACTTATTCCCGGCTTGCAAATGTACTTATAAACCCTTATCTTTCTTTATTTCTGTAGGTAGAAAACAAGCATACCTACGTCCCTGCTGATGGAAAGAGAGGTCACCGTAGCCTACAGAACCCGTAGCCCATAGACATCTGTAACACTAGACGTGCCACTTACTCTGTGTCTCTGTGATAATTAATACTCTTAGAGAATTCAGTCATCCTACTTCATTTTAAGACCCATAACCTCGTTTAGGCCAAGAACCCCAAATAGGCCTAAACCATATGTGTGATAAATACTAATACACATATGCCTAAACTAAAGGTCAATATCATTTCTCACGCTAGGATAATAACGGTGACCTCCGCCACGCCAAATAAACAAATAATAATAATATAATAAATTTATTTATTTCCAAATATACATAATACAAACATAAAACAAATGTAACGGTCGATTAGTAAGTCAATGATAATATAAATACTTTGTAGTTCTCCATATAATTATGAATGAACAAACATTTTGGAGGACCTACCTATGCTGTTATTCTATTCTCATCATTCATCATCATTAACAGCCTGAAGACGTCCACTGCTGAACATAGGCCTCCCCCAGAGCACGCCACCTTGAGCGGCTGCTCGCCTCCTGCATCCATCGGCTCCCCGCGGCTTTCACCAGGTCGTCGGTCCACCGAGTGGGGGGCCGGCCTACGCTGCGTCTTCCGGTTCGTGGTCGCCACTCGAGAACCTTTCTTCCCCATCGGTTGTCAGTTCTACGAGCGATGTGGCCTGCCCATTGCCACTTCAACTTACTAACTCTAAGAGCTATATCGGTCACTTTAGTTCTCCTGCGGATCTCCTCGTTCCGGAGCTTATCTCGCAGGGAAACACCGAGCATAGCTCGCTCCATAGCTCGCTGCGCGACTTTGAGCTTACTAATGAGGCCAACAGTAAGAGACCATGTCTCAGTTCCATAAGTCATCACTGGCAACACACACTGATTGAAAACTTTCGTTTTCAGGCTCTGCGGTATTTTGGACGAAAAGATAGGACGAAGCTTCCCGAACGCTGCCCAGCCGAGTTGGATTCTTCGCGCCACCTCTTTGTCGAAGTTGGACCTACCTAATTGGACAATCTGTCCTAGGTAGACATACTTGTCGACAACTTCGAGAGTATCGTTCCCAACAATTACCGGTATAGGTGGAACATGAGCATTAGACATGATCTTTGTCTTGTCCATATTCATCTTAAGACCAACCTGCTGGGAGACTCTACTGAGGTCGTTGAGCATGGTGCTAAGGTCCTCGAGCGATTCCGCCATTATGACTATATCATCGGCAAAACGAAGGTTAGTGATGTACTCGCCATTTATGTTGATGCCAGATCTTTTCCACTCCAAGAGCTTGAAAACATCCTCCAATGCGTTTGTGAACAGTTTCGGAGAAATAACGTCTCCCTGTCTCACGCCTCTTTGCAATGGAATTTGTTCCGTACTCTGGTCCTGTAGTCGGACTGACATAGTGGCCTTACTGTACAAACACTTCAAAACTTCGATATACCTATAGTCAATTTGGCATCGCTGCAAGGACTGCAGCACCGCCCAAGTCTCGATTGAATCGAAGGCTTTCTCATAGTCCACAAACGCTAGGCATAACGGCCGATTATACTCTTCGGTCTTCTGTATAATCTGGCGCAGCGTATGAATGTGGTCTATGGTGCTAAAGCCTTTTCGGAAACCGGCTTGTTCGGGAGGCTGGAATTCATCAAACCTGCGTGCGAGACGATTCGTAATGACTCTCGAAAACAGCTTATACACATGACTCAAGAGCGAGATGGGCCTATAGTTCTTCAATAAGGTGTTATCGCCTTTTTTGAAGAAGAGCACCACCACGCTCTTGTGCCATGCCTCTGGCGTTGTACCTTCAATGATGACAGAATTAAATAACTTCTGGAGGACTAAAAGTACCGGTCTACCACCCGCTCTCAGAAGTTCGGTCGTAATTCCATCTTCACCTGGTGCCTTGTTGTTTTTAAGCTGTTTGAGGGCCATTCTAATCTCGTACAGGCTGACGTCCGGGATATCTTCGGTATAGTGTCGGACTAACTTGGCTCTGATGTCCTGAGCTGTGTTAGTAGCGGGCTTACGTGTCGAGGTGTATAACTGTCCATAGAAGTTCTCGATCTCTCTCAGAATCTCAGGCTTGGATGAAATGACGCTACCATTTTCGGTCTTCAGTTTTGTCATTTGGTGTTGCCCAATAGACGAATCCTTTGCGAACACTTTAGAGCCTTGGTTCCGCTCAATTGCGGCCTCAATACGTGAAGTACTAAGAGCACGCAAGTCGTGTCGCAAGGAACTCCAGATTCGTCTATTGAGTTCACCGTAGGCTGACATATCAACTGAAGACTGCAGCTTCATTTCGCTCCGATCGGCCATTAGCTCAAGAGTTTTTTCTGAGAGCTTTTGAGTCTTCTTTCGGCGTTGGGTCTTAAAGAATTTCGATCCAACAGCTTGGACAGTTTCCACCAACCCGTCGTTTAGCTCGTCCACTGTGTTACAGTCGGCTAGGCACTGGAAGCGATTTTGGAGTTCCAGCTGAAAGCCTTCGGGGTTTTGGATTTGGACAGGATTTGGACGGAGCGTAGACTTCACCAGACATGACCTTTCGAGCTTAACAGTGATATTCAATGTGCCTCTAACAATACGGTGATCGCTACCGGTTTTCACCTTGCTGATCACAGAGACATCATCGAATATGTGCTTCTTGGTCGTCATGATAAAGTCTATCTCATTTTTAGTGGAACCGTCGGGACTTATCCACGTCCACTTCCTGGATGGCCGCTTCTCGTAGAAGGAGTTCATCATAAAGAGTTCCTCCTTCTCCATGAAGTCAGCCAGCCTCTGTCCTCGAGGGTTCCGCTGCCCGTATCCAAATGGCCCCACTCTCAGCTCATCGCTATTCCTTGTGCCCAACTTCGCATTGAAGTCTCCCATCACAACGGTGAAGTATGTTTCGGAAGTATGCATGGCTTCGGATATGTCCTCATACATAGCTTCTACTTCATCGTCTGAGTGTGCCGACGTCGGCGCGTATACCTGTATAACCTTCAACGAATACCGTTTGGTTATTCGGAGTACCAGGTACGCTACCCTGGCCGACACACTGTCGACTTTGACCACGTTGTTGACGAGAGACTTGCGGACGAGAAACCCGACACCCCCTTGGGAGAGTTGGTCTCCCTCCCGGTAGAAGAATAAGTTACCGGAATTTAGGATTATCGTGTCCTGTCCCTGTCTTCGGACTTCTGACAATCCCATTACATCCCAGCGTAACTTACCCATCTCCGCCTCTAGCTCGACCATCCTTTCGTCAGCCTTCAGTGTGCGCACGTTATGTGTTGCCAGGGCCAGGGGTCGTCGTTGGGGTTGGTAGCCGGGCGTCTGCCGGGGATTCTTCGCACCCCTTGCCCTGCCGTTACCGTGGCCGCTACCGTAGCCACGGGATAGCAGAGCTGCCGGGGACTGGGGGCCGTTTTTATTTGTGCTTGTCATTAGGGGGGGGGGGGGGGGGGGGTTTGCCATAATCACCACGCTTGGCAGGCGGCTTGGTGATCGCAGTAGGTGAAGATTGATTATCACCAAGACCGAGGGGAACGCTGCGACCCATTCCCTGGATATTCCCTTAGCCGCCTTCTACGGCACCCACGGGAAGAGATGGGGTGGTCCTATTCGTAACCGGGACCACACGGCATATTCTATTCTAGCTAAGACAAAAGTGCCGAATTATATTTATGACCGAGTGAACGAAGTGAACGAAAGTCTCTGCTTCAACTCGCCTTTCGTCTGTCCGGATGTACGTACTTGCGCACAGGGGGCGTACCGTGAGCTCTTAGCGCGATTCAAAACAGAGACTATACTGGATAGCTTGTCAAAATCTTCATACAAAAAAAATAAAGTGATCCAACGAATCTTGGCGAAACTTGATACAGAAGTTTCAGTTCGAGTTCAGGTATTTTTTTGTCGGCGACTTTTTCCCCAAAAAGGGGGAAAGTTTCACGGACATCTTATAGTAGGTATTAGATGCCTCAGGGAAGTTTGCTGCGGCGCCATCTATCGGCCAATTTTAATAATGTTTGGCAGGAACATCGGGTACTAAATTCTAAGTGTTACAAATATGAGCAAAATCGGTCAAGACGTTGTCGAGATGGCCCTAAGGTCTGGCTTCGGGACACAGACCTAGAATATTTTCGTTAGTTCGGGTACTACTTATTATATTATCTGTGGTTCGGGTCTTCAGGCTGTTGATGATGATGATGATGAACACAATAATTGTTGCAAAAACGTTTATGTTCGCGAGTCTACCGTTCGCAGAACTACTAAGTATAATGTGATCGAACTATGTCTTTGTCTATCTTTGTCTGTACATAAGTATGAGACTTTAGTCGATACGAGACGATATAATATTAATGTAAATAGGGCTGTGATGTCAGCCAGTATACGTAGGTAAGAATTGCCAAAACAATCGGCATTTTTTTCTGAAGTAGCCTATTTATTTGGCGACCGAACCAAATATTCAGTCGTCAAATATTTGGTCGTCCTTTTAGGATAGGTACCTCGAAGATAGCTTTCCAACAAAATAATAAGGTTGTTAAGGGCCAAATTGTGAGAAAATAATAGCTGTAAAGTTACTGAGTCACTTTCGTGGACCGTCGCGTCACTATCGTGGCATCGGGAATGTGGAACTTCAAAACCGTTTATCGTCCAAACGAGACCCTCTATTTGATTTTACATAATATGAATTTACTCGTCTTATCAAGCGGTATGTTATTTTACAAAAATCGTTGAAATAAACACAAAATAAAATTTTACATGAAAATGACGATCATCACCATCTTCTTTGCCTTTTCCCCATTATGCCATTTCTATATATATGAAATCTGCTTATTTGTAAAAAAACACCCAAATTTGTTTAAAAGACAACATGAAGTTATAAAACGAAGTCGAAATGTTCATGAGCTATATGTTCCTATACAAAGACTCCAGTTGAATAGTCAAAATGTAAATTGTATGGCAATCAGAGTATTTAATAAATTACCTGACACTTTCAAAGTATATGACATAAATGAATTTAAGAAAAAAATATTTGACTTCCTACTGGATAAATGCTACTATTCTGTAAAAGACTTTTTAAATGACGCTTCGATTAGTACTTATAGATATAGATTAGTTTGACCAATTCAATGTATTTAATTTGTATTTAATGTGTTCAATGTATTTTATGTTTTTTAAATAATAACTCAATGTTCAAAAATGATAACTATAATTTCTTAATCTCATTATTGAATACTGACACAATTAAATTAGATCCAATTACGAATATTTGTACGCCTGTACCTATGGGCAGAATTTTGTTGGAAGAATTATGTGCTAATCCATCTTTGCAATATTGTAACCCAAAATTCTTACAAATAATAAATATGTGTGGACATTTCACACAGCGCCATCTAGCCCCAAACTAAGCATAGCTTGTACTATGGGAACCAGATAACTGATGTAATACTTAGATACTTTTTGTTTGTAAATACATACATAGAATACAATATAACACCCAGACACAGAACAAACATCGATGTTCATCACACAAATGTTTGTCCCGAGTGGGAATCGAACCCACAACCTACAGATCAGAAGGCAGGGTTACTACCAACTGAGCTATCAGGCCAGTCAAATAAATTATTTCATTTCATTTCATTTCATTATTTCATTTCATTTCATTTCATTTCATTTCATTTCATTTCATTTCATTTCATTAGTTATTGGGGTCGGCCCCAATCTAACCTATAGCGGCGAGCTACTAGAATTACACGAGCGACTGCCATCTGACTTAGCAACCCATAAGGGACCAGTAACATGGATGGTTAGACTAGGCGTCAGATTCTATCAGGCGTCTGACTACCCGTAACAATTGCCATAGATGTTCTTATGACAACCAAGACCGACGACTTGACGTGCTCTCCGAGGCACGGAGCGGTAGCATCACAAACTGCACATAACTTACTAGATAAGTCATTGGTGCAGGGCCGAGGATCGAACCCGGTGCCGTAAGATTGCGAAGCGCACATGCTACCGCTCGGCCACCATCGCTCATGAAGATGACGATTAGAATCGTAAAAATTAGAATTACCCAGTTACTATTGTTTCTACTGTACTCTGGGAGAGAAGCTGCGAAGTCATGGAACGCAGCGAAAATGCCAATCCTTACTAATTTAAAGTGAGACGTTGGCTGTTTGTTTGTCAAACTTTGACGCTTACCCCCGGTTTCCCATATACGTTTGTTAAAGTTAAACTCAATGTCAAATTAAAAATACGGAGCGCTTATTGGTTGCCTGTTGATCATCGGCTGTCTTCAACCAATGAGCGTTCAGTATTTTTAATTTGACATGGATTTAACTTTAACAAACGTACCGGAAACCGGGGGTCAGTGTTACCTACTTTGTAGTATGTTTAATTATGTTGTAACAAATTATAAGTGTTGTAAACAATTAAAAAAAAATGGATCAAAAAATGACACTGTAAAGTTTCTTGTAGCTTCTTCTTTACAGATGTAATCGAAGCTACGGTTCGGAGTTTTCTATTCTACATTGTGCCGGATTGCTTGCACCTGATATGAGAAGGAGAACTTTTTTTTTTCAAACTCGTATTGTAATGGGCTTGTTATAATCATAATATTTTGACATTTTTGACATTAAGCACTGTGTAAGTTTGTTTAATCATGCTTGCTTAGAATGTACAATAATATAATTTTTATTATTTTTAAATACATTATCTAGTTTTGACTTGTAAAAGTGCTAAAAATAGCCTATTTGCAATAAAAAAATTGATTTTGATTTTTGATTTTGAGTCAGCTAAACTAATTAGGATGTTTTCCACACATCTTATCTTATCTCACCGATAACCTTGAAATATTTACGGGACAATATTTAAAGTACCCCCTTTCTAACAAAAAATAGAATGAATGAAATCGGACCACGCGTTGATGAATTAAAAATAAGTACACATTTTAACTTTCATCCCCTCTCCTGCGGGAACCGCGCTGGATTCGGGATAAAAAGTATCCTATAACCTACCTTGGAGTATGAAGTCAAATCATGCCAAGTTTCATTTAAATCCGTTCAGTAGTTTCGGCGTGATGCTCAGTCAAGATACAAACAGACAGACAGACAGATAGACAAAAATGAAAAAAAAAAAATATTTTTGGCTTCAGCATCGCCTCCCAAAAAAAATTTTCAAAATATCCTCAATGTACAGAATTGGACTTGTTACAGTTTTAGAATAAGTATAGATTTATTCACTGTTTTTCTGGTTTCGTAATTTTATTCCGAAATATTGAATGATGACCCCCATCTCTTCCCGTGCGTGCAGTAAGAGCCAGCTAAGGGAATATCCAGGGAATGGGCAGCAGCGTTTCCCTCGGTACATTAAAATCTGCGATCACCAAGCCGCCTGCCAAGCGTGGCGATTATGGCAAACCCCCGTATATGGTTAACGTCAAAAGTAGCGTTTTATGGGAGCCCTATGTTCGGCAGTGGACGTCTTCCGGCTGCTGATGATGACCGCTGATTTGAAAAATAGCAAATATAAAATTAGTGCTACGTTTATTTATAGAACCTAATTAGGTCATTATACAATTGCACTTACCACATTTAGTTATATGGTATAATCAGTATCCACTAAACTTATCACAAATATATAATAAAACTAATAAAACTCCATAGATTAAAAAATAGGTGTGCGCCCTAATTTACGCTCTAAGTAATACTGAGCTGAAAGGATAATAAATATAGCACGCAGTGTAGCAGTGATTATATAAAAGTTAGACACTTCGCGAATAAACCAGTTTTTAAAGTTCATCCAGATAATAGTCCAAAAAACTATGAGATATTTAGGAACAAAAACCCGGACCTGCAAGTTTAATATTCGTTTGTAGGCATGTTGTTCTTTTTATAGAAACTAATTAATTTTTTCAACGTATTGTGTCTTTTGTTTTGTTTCGATCAGGCAACTCTACGCATTCCAATTATGTAGACATGCCTATTATCTAGGTATATCAACATCATACTTACTATAAATAAAGGTACATTTACATATTATTATTTATGTTATTTAATATTATGAATGCTATAGTTAGTGTGTTGTTTTTGACAAATGGTTGAATGCATTTAAATGTTTAAAATGTTTACAAGCTGGATTAACTTACCTATCTACTTTTTACTTTTAGCGGCAGGTAAAATCGCAGAGCGGCAGCAGTCTCTCTTTTCTATACTAATATACTAATAATATATATATAATATTATAAAGAGGAAAGATTTGATTGTTTGTTTGTTTGCATTGAATAAGCTCCGAAACTACTGGACCGATTTAAAAAATTCTTTCACTGTTAGGAAGCTACACTATCCCCGGGTGACAGGTTATATTATATTTTTATAAAAATTAGGGATCCTTACTAAAACTCCAATAATGTATCCCAAGGTGTAAAAAAGTTACCTGAAATATTCTTTACATCGCGTGCACTGCGAAAACTATTATATATACCCGTGGGAAGCCGGGGCGGACCGCTAATCAACTAATAAAAGCTGGACCGTTTTCTGTTTGTATGTTTGTTTGTTTTTACGGTGAAAAGGCAGAACTGCATAAAACATGAATAATTTTGGTTTGTGTGACCTGCGCAGCTTAGCACAAATGAACAATAATTCGTGGAGTGACGTCATAACTCAGTGACTTGCCTCATACTCATAGCTTAGTTGGTAATACTGGTAGGTTGTGGGTTCAATTCCCACTCAGGGCCCTAACTCTGTATGACCACTTTAGGATTCCTTACTTCGAAACCACGCGAATTCCTTGTCTTACATAAGAAATCTACAAAAATCTATTCTCTATGAAATGAATTTGGAATTGGCGCGATTTAAACTTTCAAAAATCATAACACTCATAACTGAGACGCGTTCCAAAACATCAACATGTCAGAAGTTACCTCCACTTATCTCAATACTTATTTAAAATAAAAATAACTTTAGAATAGAATAGAATAGAAGAATGCTTTATTGCACACCAAAACATACACAAAGATACATGACAATATGAATTATTTGACAAAAGGTAGTACAATGGGCGGTCTTATCGCTTAAAGCGATCTCTTCCAGACAACCTTTGGATGAACAGAAACAGATTATGAATTAGGGAGGTTGGCGATGTACAGTAAATACAAAATTAGATATGAATACTAAATCCTAAAACTACTAAAATACATATAATACGACATACATACATAAACATACACATCATTATTAACAGCCTGAATACGTCCACTGCTGAACATAGGCCTCCCCCAGAGCACGCCACTTTGAGCGACTCCTCGCCTCCTGCATCCATCGGCTCCCCGCGGCTTTCACCAGGTCGTCGGTCCACCGAGTGGGGGGCCAGCCTACGCTGCGTCTTCCGGTTCGTGGTCGCCACTCGAGAACCTTTCTTCCCCATCGGTTGTCAGTTCTACGAGCGATGTGGCCTGCCCATTGCCACTTCAACTTACTAACTCTAAGAGCTATATCGGTCACTTTAGTTCTCCTGCGGATCTCCTCGTTCCGGAGCTTATCTCGCAGGGAAACACCGAGCATAGCTCGCTCCATAGCTCGCTGCGCGACTTTGAGCTTACTAATGAGGCCAACAGTAAGAGACCATGTCTCAGTTCCATAAGTCATCACTGGCAACACACACTGATTGAAAACTTTCGTTTTCAGGCTCTGCGGTATTTCGGACGAAAAGATAGGACGAAGCTTCCCGAACGCTGCCCAGCCGAGTTGGATTCTTCGCGCCACCTCTTTGTCGAAGTTGGACCTACCTAATTGGACAATCTGTCCTAGGTAGACATACTTGTCGACAACTTCGAGAGTATCGTTCCCAACAATTACCGGTATAGGTGGAACATGAGCATTAGACATACACACTACATTAATAATATAATACTATAATTATTACGTTATAATAATAAAATTTGTGTTTAACACAATTCTCGACTTTACGTCGGTTTTAATAAATACCTCGTCCCGTAGCCCACAGGAAAAAAGGTATTTATGTTCCCATTATTATGTATTTATTCTCCTTCTCCTTCCTCTACCTAGTCTTTGTTCTCTTCTCTGTTGTGTGTTCGATGTTCGACTTATGTTGGACGGGTCTGGTGTGTCAGATGACTGCTGTGTGGTTGATGATTGTTGTGTGTCCGATATTTGAGTTGTGTTGGACGGGCCTTGAGTGTCAGATGTCTGTTGCGTGGTTGATGATTGTTGTGTGTTCGATGTTTGAGTTATGTTAGATGGGTCTAGTATGTCAGATGACTGTTGTGTGGTTGATACCTGTTGCGTATTAAGTACGTTTTGATCTATTGGTATGTTGTGTACGAATACTGTGTCTCCTAGCACTTTACTGAGTATAGTTGTTGTGTGTATGGCTGCTTGTTTTTGAAGAATGCTGATATTGATGGTGGCGTCTAATTTATCTATGTATTTTTTAATGCTCTTAGCTACTATCCCTGTTGCACCTACTACTATCGGTATTACAGTCGCTTGCGTATGCCACAACCGACTGATTTCAGTTTTCAGTAGATGGTATTTGCTTAATTTTTCAATCTCCTTAGCTCCTATATTGTAATCTGACGGTACTGTTATGTCTATTAAAAACGTTTTATTGTTTGTTTTGTCTATGTATATTAAATCTGGTCTATTGTGCGTTACGGTGACATCGGTTTGAATGGGGATTTCCCATAAAATTTTAGTTGTATCATTTTCTTTTACCTGTGGTTGCACGAGTGTTTCTTTCCACCATAAGTTAGCAACTTCTATTTTATGTTTTTTGGCTAGACACCAGTAGACGTACTGGACAAGGTTATTATGACGTTTAACATAATAGGTCCCCGCCAGTTTTTCGCACCCTGATATGATGTGCTGCGTGGTCTCATCTTTGCAGGCACATAAGCGACATTTTCCGTCGACTGGTTCTTTCAGTATGTCGCGTTGATGTTGTCGTGTCATGACGGCTTGATCCTGTATTGCGAATATTGACGATTCTATGCTTGGAGATATTTGTTGCTTTTTAATCCACTTGAACGAGAGCTCCTTATCTATGTTGGCTTGATCTAATACTTTTTTAGGGAACTGTCCATGTAACTGATTGTTTCTCCATGTTTCATTGCGCCTTTTAACTATTGCTTTTTTAATTTCTTCATCGGTGTGTCTGCTATCAACTGCTAAGTGTAATTCCCTTTCTATTTCTTGAGCTTCTTTCATGATCGAATATTTATCCCTATGTGTGTCGTGTTGTACTATTGCTTCAATGAGATGGTCGCTTTTTGGTTCTAGATATTGCTTATATTTGACTATTTGTGTTTTATACATGTATTCTACATTCAATAGGCCTCTTCCTCCTTGATTTACCGGCAAGTATAGCCTTTCTACTTCCGCCTTCTGCTGATGTGCCTTTTTTATTGCTAATAGTTTTCTTGTTTTTACGTCTATTTTCTTCAGATCATTATTTTTGTAATTTATAACACCAAATGAATATAGTAAGACCGGAATTGCGTAGGTATTTATGCCTTTTACAAGGTTTCGCGAGTTAAGATGCGTATTCATCAATTTTTTCACTCTTTTAAAATATTCTTTAGTTATTTGTGCCCTAATAATGTTGTGTTCTATTTTTCCTGATTCACGTACCCCTAAACATTTGTATCTATCTCCTATTGCAAGTTGTTTGATGGTTTCCCCACTTAATAATATATGTCCTTCTCCCGTTACGTTGCTTCTATGTCCTGAACTAATGTGTATTATATTGCATTTATCTAGTCCAAACCGCATCCCTATGTCGCTTGTGAATATCTCTAAGCTGTCCAGTAATATTTTTAAATTAGTTCTGTTATTTGCATAAACCTTTAAGTCATCCATGTATAACAGGTGATTGATCCAGAAACTATCTTTCAGCTTATATCCTTTCATTTCATACTTATTCAGTATGAATGAAAGAGGGTTGATAGCCAGGCAAAACAACAATGGTGATAGGGAGTCGCCCTGGAATATTCCGCGTCTTATATAAATCGGTTCAGTAGTTATTGAATCTTGGGAGCCACGAGCTGTCATTATCACTCTCCACGACGGCATAGCCAACAGAAGGAATCTTTTGATCAGAGCTGGGCACTTATAGACATCAAGGATCTTTAATATTATACATACATACTATCAGGGATATATGTACCTACATATACGTATCTACATATAAATATAACTAAATTTGTAAACATAAGTACTTATAATTAAAAATAATACTAGCTCAGATTGGATAAGTAATGTGTCTTCACCATAGTCTTGAAAACTGACAATGACTTTGCTTGCCTGATAGGCACTGGGAGCTCATTCCAGAGCATGACGGCTTGCACAGAAAAAGATTTGTGGTAGAATTGGGACGTGTGGACAGGAGGTTTCAAAAGCAGGTTTTCTGAACTACGTAAGGAGCGAGCATGGGACTGGTGAAGAAACCTGAAACGTTCTTTCAGATAGGGAGGAGTGGAGGGGAGAAATAGAATGCTATAAAGAAGGGAAAGAATGTGAGTATTCCGGCGAAGGCGGATTGGTAACCATTTGAGCTTGTTACGGAATTGTGAGATGTGGTCATACTTTCGTAGAGCAAATATGAAACGAATGCAAAAGTTTTGCAGACGTTCAAGTTTGTTGAGCTGCTCTTCGGTTAAGTCCAAGTAGCAGGAATCGGCATAATCTAATATCGGAAGAAGAAGTGATTGAGCAAGAGCAGTTTTGGTGGTAATGGGAAGGAAATTACGTAATCTGCGTAGAGAACCGGCAGACGCAAATATTTTTCGGCTAACTTCAGTCAGCTGAGGTTGCCAGGAAAGCTGACCATCCATGATTACGCCTAAATTCTTAACCGTTTTACTAATTTCAATAGGTATACCGTCGAATATTACTTGTGGGAGGTGGAACCAGTAAATCTTGGAAATCATTCGTGAGCTGCCTATGACAATGGTTTGCGTTTTTGACGGATTGACTGATATACCATAGGAATGGAATGGATGGAGCAGTCCATTGCAAAATTCGTTGTAAATCAGAGTTAGTAGCTTCAATCGACGCATCTAACTGATCCAATGGGGCCTGCGTATAAATCTGTAAGTCGTCTGCATAGAGAGGGTTTTTTTTTTTTTTTTTTTTTTTTTTTTTTTTTTTTTTTTATGTGATTGAATGACGTGACGAGCTAGTCGTTCACCTGATGTTAAGTGACACGGCCGCCCATAACAGTTGCAGTGTCACCCGGAACTTTAAAACAATAGTTTCGCGCGACACTGCACTGCGCACGTCATCCTGAGACATCACCCAGTCTAATAATCAAATTACTAGACTGAGTGATCAGATCATAAAGTCTCATTTGCCCAGTAATTTCACTAGCTACAATGCCCTTCAAACCGGAACACAGTAGTGCTTGCACACTACTGCTTGGCGGCAGAATAACTGGCAAAGCGGTGGTACCTACCTAGACGAACTTTGCAGAAAAGTCCTACCACCTAGTAGGAAGAAGTAAGATGTTGAGAGATTGAATTTATAAAAATTGCAAAAAGAAGAGGAAATAAAACGCCGCCCTGAGGAACACCAGCAGATATATCACACCAATCACACTTTAATGTAAAGTGAAGGTATTTCTAATGTTGTGACACGATTTGAACAAGGCACGATACCGACGTGGTTTCTGTATCGTGTGGAATCTGTGTTTTCATACAGAATCAGGGCCCTGGACAAACATAATTATTTTGTATGATGAACATAGTTGTTTGTTCTGTATATCTGGGTGTTTAGTATTCTATCATCTAATTTCCATAGTATCTACAAACTTTGCTTAGTAAGGGGCTGAACCGAGGGCGCTGTGTGAAATGGCCACACATATATTAACTATTGATTTATTTTAACCTGTGCAGGTCTGCCAACTTTGCTGGACCCTAATTCTGTATGCCCAATTTACGATTCCTTGCTTCGAAACCACGCGAATTCCTTGTCTTACATAAGAAATATGCAAAAATCTATTCTCTATGAAATGAGAACGAAACCGCGCGAAATGAATGTGGAATTAACTGGGATTGGCGCGATTTGAACTGTCAAAAATCATATGTTCCACTCAGGCGCGTTCCGAAACATCGACCCGTTAATAGTTACCACCACTTATGCCAATATTAATTATTCAAAATAAAACTAATTTTAATGTAAAGTGAAGGTATTTCTAAAGTTTTTCTGTCAATTTTTAATACCCATAGCTTCGTTATATCACATAAATATAAGCCATTCCTTTATTTTATTTTTTTAGTGGTTTTGGGATAAGAAATCCTTTAGTTTTAATTCGGAACGCACTCGAGGGATCCAAAACCTGTCATAGATAATTTGTCTTAGATTATACAGAATACAAAAATTGACGATTCCTTGGTGTGACACGATTTGAACAAGACACGATAACGACGCGGTTTCTGTATCGTGTGGAATCTGTGTTTTCATACAGAATTATATGGCCCAGTACTCAAATACAATTCCTGGCTGTAATTGTATAAAATACGTCCCCCTGAAATTATTTTTGGTTCTACTGTGATTTTTGCAGTCTGATAAGGGTAATGTACTACACCTAAGCCACGGGGAGCCGATGGATGCAGGAGGCGAGCAGCCGCTCAAAGTGGCGCTCTCTGGGGGAGGCCTATATTCAGCAGTGGACGACTTTGGCTGTTGATGATGATGAGGATAACTATATCTAGGCGTGCGTAGGTGTTAAAAGTGATTTTAGGGCAGCGTCGTAACAAGTTTATTTTTCTAGAGGTGTTATATGATTATTTTGTCACATAAAGTTGCACTTGCGCTTTCAAAAAAGTGCTTTTTGTTGATTTTGTACTTTGATCGTAATAATCCGGGCGAAGCTTGGATGGGTCAGCTAGTTTTACTTACTATAATAGTAGACCTAATATTCATGAACCGGGGCAAAGTCGCAATCTCAAAGATTACGAGAGAGTGAAAGGTAGGAGAGTTTATGGACCAAATATTATACGTATGCGGCCATGATCGCTATTTCTATAACTACTAACATCTAAATAATGATGCAACATCTAAAACCGTCCTGTATGCTTTAGAAATAAATATTGAGGTAGGTACATCATTAAGGGCGGGGTTTTGATCGGTAGTTAAGGTAACCAATAGTTAAAAATACCAAAGAGGTATATGTACTAAAAATACTAACAAATTCTAACCAACGGTCATTTGTTGAAAGTTTTAACCATTGGTTACCTTAACTACGGTCAAAAAACCCATCCTAAGAGCACAGAATAATATAAAATAGCTTAGCTTATTTTAAAATAGAGGAATAGAACACCAAAGACGAACTTAATTTAGTTTTATTGGTGCTTTTAGGCATGTATGTAAAATTTATCAGATTTAAATACATGAAAAAATATGTACCACAGAATTCGCTCTATAAGTCTATGAAATGTACATCATCATTTATGTACCTACAGGAAACGGCGTGCGGTAAATAAGTGTTACGATTTTTATACTGATGTAGTCGCCTGGCAACTCCAGCTTCATTTTTTGATGTAGAAAACTGCAGGCGACGCTAGCGCCTCCTCAATACAGACGCGAGTTTTAAGTATACGTTAACTGTGATTTTTCCAATTGGGCGGTGTGGTCGCTCAGCGACACAGCCCATTAAATAAATTAAAAAAAAAAAAAAAAATAAGTATACGTTAGGTTGGTTTGTTAATTCGTGTTTTTGAACGTACTTTTGAAGTTTTGGTTTCTGAACAAATTAATTTAACCAATGAGAGGCCTGCTGAGCTGCCATTGGTGACCAAATTGGTGTCCGGTAAAAATGGCGGCTCAGGAGGAACGTTTGCTGGTTTTTCATTTTTATTCGGCAGTTGAGTTTGATTCGGCATTGGTGCAACATCGCTTAGTGTTGTTAGGATATTTTACCGCACAAGTTTATAGCGTGTAGTATAGTTTGTACAGCAGCAGTATCTTATTTATATTTAAAACGTGTGAAATATAGACTGTGGATTTTATTTACTTACATCGTTACCTTGTTTTATTTAAGGGCCTCCTACACTAGGTTAGGAATTTTCTGCCAAGTTCGTCTAGGTAAGTACCACCACTTTGCCAGTTATTTTGCCGCAACACAGTAGTGTGCAAGCCACGGATCTCAAGCCCTATTTGTGGTCCAGTTTGAAGGGCATTGTAGCTAGTGAAATTACTGGGCAATTGAGACCTTATGTGATCTCACAGTCTACTCAGTCTAGTAATCTTATTAATAGATTGTGTGATGTCTCAGGATGCCGTGCACAGTGCATTGTCACGCGAAACTTTATAATTAACTAGTTGACCTGCCCCGGTTTCGCCTAGATAGTAAGTATTTAGTGTCATACTCCGTAAGTGTTAGGTATTTACTGTGCACCTCTGGCCTCTCTAGTTTATCTTTATTTCTGTCCATTCAAAGGTTATCTGGAAGAGATCGCTTTAAGCGATAAGACCGCCCGTTGTACTAGCTTTTGGAAATATTTTTGTTCTTTAGGTACTTGTGTAGTATCTTTTGTGTATAATTATTTTGGTGTGCAATAAGGTATTATTCCATTCCATTCCATTCCATTCCATTCCATTCCATTCCGTTCCATTCCATTCCATTCCATTCCATTCAATTCCATTCCATTCCATTCCATTCTATTCCATTCTATTCTATTCTATTCTTTTCTTTGACAGGATGAGCATAAATAAAACATAATATACTTACAAGCAAAAAAGCTCTTGGAAAAAAATGAAATACTTGTTTCTCACATACCATACCAAATTTCAGCGAAATCCGTTCAGTAGTTCCAGCGTGTTCCATGGGACAGACAGACAAAAAATAAAAATAAAAAAAACCTATTTCTATAATTCGGTTAAGAATTATATGTACCTGTAGATAGTTCCGAGTGGCACTCTGTTATAATCTGTGGTCAATCTGTTATAGACAGCCGTGCCGCTTAACGTCAGACGAAAGACTAGCTCATTTTGATTGCATAAAAAAAATTGGAGTTAAAGAGAGAGGTAATCGGATAGTTTCATAGAGCGCCGTGTCTGTGCACTAGAGTGAAAAAAAAACGACACATTACAGTGTGACGAAGTGAACAAAACGTCACTTTATTGTGTGACGAAGTGAAAAACGTCACACCACTGTGTGACGAAGTGAAAAAACGTCACTTTACTGTGTGACGAAGTGAAAAAGCGTCACACCACTATGTGACGAAGTGAAAAACGTCACTTTACTGTGTGACAGAGTGAAAAAACGTCACTTTACTGTGTGACGAAGAGAAAAAACGTCACTTTATTGTGTGACAAAGTGAAAAAACGTCACTTTACTGTGTGACGAAGTGAAAAACGTAGGTACTTTGCTGTGCGACGAAGAGACAAGATGACGCTCTGCGCAGCTGACAATAGATTTCCAAATCAGTACCTAACTCATTAGCAGTCCTGGTTTATAATAAATGAAACCCCGATATGACCGTTTCTAGTTACCATAAGAAATGTTCTAGCTTTTATTAAAATAAACCAGTTACAGTATATGCCAGCGACATTATTGACAATGTAACCTCTCGAGGCAATCTTGAGGTCGTTTTTATATCTTCCTCGTTACGTCTCCACATATTTAATCACTACATTTATTTGCTCAGACTTTCCTGTGCCTGCATCGTATACTCGGGGCTTAGAGTCTACTTTTGCTTGTACGAGTGCCAGAGGCTTTACCGACCGGCTTTAACGTTAACAAATTATTGTCAACTAGCGGGTCGCCCTCGGCTTCGCACGTATAGTTTTCGCAGTGCACGCGATGTAATAAGGAATATTTAAGGTAATTTTTTTACTGGTTCCCATAGTATAAGCTATGCTTAGTTTGGGGCTAGATGGCGCTGTGTAAAATGTCCACACATATTTATTATATATTTATTTATTTACATTCCATTGCATTGTACCTACATAAAATATTATGCAGTAAGTTGTAGTAGTAAGTATAGGTACTTATTATATTATCTGAGTTGTATTGAATTGAATCTTGTCGTGGCTTCTGCGGCAAAATATCAATACATTATCTGTGATTGCAGTTTGACGTATTTTTCTTATCACATTTATATTAACGTTTTACAATGTCATGTGCGCTAATACTATCGCGCTATTCCGGTTTCCACGAGGTATCATTTAAGTCCCAAAGCGTAAGCAGAGCCGAAGTTTATTATAGTAGGTTAGATTCAACGAACTGATAACGGCGTCTGCTAAAGATCGAGTGGGATCGGATAGCTACTCAGACGCAACTCGTATCGTTGACGATAATCCGAGCGCACTCGGACGATTGTAATCGAGAGTAGGTACACTCGGACCGCGCTCTACTTGTCCGATCTACAGACCGTCCACCGTAAGATGCCCCATGATGTACTTATATTATTTAAAAATATGCAAATAAAACATATTAATCGGTGGTGGGTACATACAAGTTTAGATAATGCATATTACTTTACATTTACGATAATACTAGCATTATTTTTAATAATATAAATACATCAGGGGACATCTTACGGTAAACGGTCTGTAGCTCGTATACGAGTAGTGAGTGTTCAATACAAAATCCAAAAAAAAATTTCGACGTGAGGTTCAATGAAAAGTATGAAGAAAACGATCCGAGGGAACTATGATATTGTCAACCGGTATTCTAGTGGACGCGTACGAAGCTTACTCGTACGAGTCCACTCGCTCCGAGGAGACTCTGATCGCGTCACACCGAGGCTTTTAGTAGAGAAAAAAACAATTGTTGGCTAAAGCCACTCGGCGCATGGAGGCGAATAGCTTCCCCAGCAAGGTCAGCGTGCTTCGCGAGCTATCAAATTCGACATAATACCTCTTGATCTCTCGAGAAAGCGTTTGAACAATAGAAGATAACGCTGATCACGTCATAAATATTTCTTGCGTTTCCATTGGTCAAATCACAGACCTACAACATTATATTGGGTCAAACACTTTCTAGAAAGAAGAGATATATCGATGTTTACAGCGCATGCTTGTCCTGCTGCTCTAGTTGGAGAACTTCCTACACCACAGGCATTTTGTTTATCATTACAATAGTAACACTCAACGATCACATATGCACATTATATAGATCCTGGACCCTAACTAGGATTCCCTGTATCAGGGACCCAGGAACTACGAGGACCAAGCTCCCACAACACCCAGACACAGAACAAGTATTTGCGCTTTTTTTCTGTGCCCAAATTACTATCCTGTCGCGGAAATCGAACCCGCAGCCTCCGGGTTATGATCCCACCTGCTCAACCACCACACCACAGAGGCTGTCATTGAAAACTGAATTGGAAGTTTCTGGCTGTTTTTTTAAAAACATTTTTGTCGTACGCTTCTAGTTTCGATACTTATGCTCTTGGATTCAATGTCTTATCAACCCACTCATTCAACACGTCATCCCACTCTTTTAACTTAAATCTACATATAAAACCTAATTGTCACGTAGGATGTACAATCATTATGATAAAGAGCTATTCAGTTAGTACAGGGAAGTCGTAATAGTAGCAATACTTAGGTAGGTACCTACGTAGTTATCATCAACAGCCGGAAAGGTCCACTGCTGTACACAGGCCTCCCCCGTAAAACGCCACTTTGGACGTTTGTCAGGCGAGGGGAATAATTGCCACAATCACCACGCTTGGCAGGCGGCTTGGTGATCGCAGAAGGTTGTAATGTACCGAGGAGATATCTGCTGCCCATTCTCTGGATATGCCCTCGGTCGACTTTTACGGCACCCACGGGAAGAGATGAGGTGATCCTATTCGCAAACCGGGACCACGCAGCGGACGTACGTAAGTATAGTAAAATTATTAAATTATTTTATTTTTATTTACTAACTGTTAGTTTAAATTTTTAGTGAGTTACCTACCTAGCTACATGTGAAAACTGACACATACAATGTTTTAGCTACTTAGATGCTGGTTTCCGTATAAAAAATATATTAAAAATAATTAAATCTTTCGAAACTGCCTTAAATAAATAATGGGCTATGTGTCTTTATTACTCAAGCTAACTACTACAATAATAAAAAACTAAACTAAACTAGCTACACTACCTACTACAAAGAACACTAAACTTATGGACTGTATGATAGCCGCGATGACCTATAGACAGTCCAAGTGCTCCAGCCCACTACCGGTAGGTATAAATAATTAAATAACAAATAAACAAATGTATAATTAGCAAAACAGCTATTCTAATCTTATTTTAACGTACGTAACGCCTGTAAAAATATTGACAACAATCTACGCGAACTGTTTTGCTATAAGCAAATAACAACTGTGATGAGAAGTGATGGATGCAGGCTGCGATATCAAACAGCTTTCCGATCCGTTCAGCACAGCAGTGGACATTCACACGCATGAATATGATTCCCTCTTGATCATCATCATCATCACCAACAGCCTGAAGACGTCCACTGCTGAACATAGGCCTCCCTCAGTGTGCGCCACCTTGTGCGGCTGCTCGCCTCCTGCATCCATCGGCTCCCCGCAGCTTACACCAGATCGTCGGTCCACCTAGTGGGAGCCGGCCTACGCTGCGTCTTCGTTGTTGATGGTGTATGTGATCGGTGGGCGTTATTATTATTATGTTTTTATAGTGCGGGTTGGTGGATGATATGTATATTGTATAATGTACCTACATACACACATGTCCTCGAATTTGTCTTCCTTGAACATACCAACCAAGTTCCTCACGATATTTTCGTTCACGAGTTAAATTCTGGTTTTAGGTAACTTAAAAAGTAGGTATCTATCTATGTAACTTCGTATATCAGGTATGGGATCCAGCGGGGATTTTGAAGTTGAGTGCGTAATGCACATTGACTATAAGTCCAGTTGACCAATGATACAACTTCCCCTCATACGAAGATTAGTGGCGTATTTCAACTACTAATTTCTAATAAATATTATGAATATTATGAATAAATATTATATTATGAATTGTATTTGAAAATAGCCATGATACCCCTGATAAAAGATTAAAAGGTCTGCCAAGTCTATACTTGGCGAAACTTAGTATTCAAGGCATTTGAAGTTGGTGGAGGTGGATTATTTCCATGACCCGGCAGGATCGGCACTGGCAGACCTGATTTTTTTACATATTTAGGTGTCGGTTAACGATCTAAAGATAACCTATTGGGGTACCCGATAACGTAGGTTTTTGTGCAGTGGGCTCTCGCACCAAAATGTTTGTCCTGAGTGGGAATCGAACCCACAATCTATAGTTCAGAAGGCAGAGCTAATACCAACTGAGCTAACAGGCTGGTGAATAAGATTGATAGTTGCAAGTCTCGAGCAACACTCCTTCTCAAATGTTTACTTAGCCAAAACCATAAAATGTTTAATCCTGTAACGTAAAAATCTAACTCCATCCTTCTAAATATCCCAAGCCTCCATCCATTAATCACTAGTAATCCGCCACCGGTGATTGGTCAACCAGTTGTCAATGTTACCCGTCAAACTGTCAATAGAGTTGCCCAACGCAAATAATCGGTTATCAGTACCGGTAACCGGTTACCTACCGTGGCGTGTACCGGTTCTCCAAGGTCAATGTGAAGCTTTGTTCCACATTTTTTTATCTTAGCTTTTGTAATTGTTAATTGAAAAGTTCATATTCAATTACATTGCTCGTATTAGTATAATGAATTATTGTATTGATACGAGAATAGTATTGTTTGCAGCTGCACCGCTGTGTGGTAGTGCAGGTTCTATTAGGTCAGGCATGTCAAACTTGCGGCCCTCAATGCAATTATTTGCGTCCCAATCCAATTTTAATAACAGCCTCCTTTCGGGAAAACAAAGTGTCCTATTTTCAAACAACAAGTATATACCGAGGAAATGATAAAATTACAGACAGAATTTGAAATGCGTTTTCAAGATCTCCATGGGCATCCTAACAGCCTCCTTTCGGGAAAACAAAGTGTCCCAATTTCAAATAACAAGTATATACCTACCGATAAAATGATAAAACTTCAGGCAGAATTTGAAATGCGTTTTTAAGATTGTAAGCTCCAAGGAGATAATTTTTAGTTTTTTTAGGGGGGGGGGGGGGGGGTTTGATGGTCGGGTTGGGACACTGATGGAGTTCTCACTTGTTTTTTTTTTTTTCTTTTTTTTGGCTCCACACTTAGTGTATTTAGCCAGTGTCAAGTTTTGTAATTTTTCATCGTATTATGGAAATTTTCAATTAAAGTCAAGTCATAGGTCACAGTCAGTGTAGTCATAGTCTAGTGTAAGTCATAATCCAGTCTAAGGCATGCCCTAATAAAGTGGTAGCAACTTTACTAGAGGCTTCTATGGAATTTTGGAAGCAACACGAAAAACCACGTTTCACTACATTATATCACTTGCCCACACTCATGCTCGTAATTCAGCACTTAATGCGTAAAACACCACCAATTTTAAACATTAACACTGGAAAAAGCATAAGTTATGTAAAATAATACAATGCACCGACGTGAACTTTTCCGCGTTCCCGCCAAAACTCCTTCTCACTTGTTTGCAGGTAGATGTCATACATCATGACATTAAAATTTAACAGATTTCTTTTTTAGTTTTGCGGCCCACTATTTCTGCGGTTCATTATGCACGCCGCCTATCAAAGACTTTCAGTTTGACATGCATGAATTAGGTAGATTGTTAAGCATGTACTTATTCGATTCAAAGTGGTAAGTAAGGGGTAAGACCACTTTTGTGACAATCCTCATACCTACTGGCCCGCGGTTTCACACACGTATCTTCACAAAATCTTTATATCTCTCCTCAGAGCTACAACATGCATTTTAAAAGGGTAATGGGGCGTTTCACACCGCGCATGGTTCACACCGCGGGTGAATCGCCCAAGGTCTCTAAATGAATAGGCTCTTTCGCACCGCGGTGTGAATCATCCTCTGATATTATAACACTTGGGCGATTTGCACCGCGGGGTGAACCAAGCGCGGTGTGTAACGTCCCATGACCCTTTTAAAATGAGGATGAAAAGTAGTACTAAGTATTATTACAGGTTAAGCAACAAAAGTGCTTAGTCTAGTGATGAGATGTGATGCTAATTTAATACTTAGATAGGGAATGTTCTAAAACCCCCCACGGCATCAAATTATCTCCAAATTCCATAGAAGAACCACGCATCCCCATAGCCAAGTAAAATTGGAAGAGACATAAGGATGCTAAATAATAAAACCGGCCAAGTGCGAGACGGGCTCGCGCACGAAGGGTTCCGTACCATTTTCTTTAAAAACGAGCAAAAAAATCACGTTTGTTGTATGGGAGCCCCCTTAAATATGTATTTTATTCTATTTTTTAGTATTTGTTATTATAGCGGCAACAGAAATACATCATATTTGAAAATCTCAACTGTCTAACTATCACGGTTCATGAGATACGGCTTGATGACAGACGGACAGCCACACAGACAGCAGAGCCTAGTAATAGCCCCTACCCTTTACCCTTTGGGTATGGAACTGAAAATACCTAGGAAAATACATGAATAAAATGGATCTAAGTATATTTATCTTACCAGTAAGGAGAGATGGCGAGATGTCGGGAGGCGAGCTACATCAGCCCACCACTCTTCGTGACGCCCACGACCGCTCTGTCAAGAGTAACACGATTGAGAAGAGAAGATATTTATCTTGTATTCCTCTATCCAACAAGGCACCTATTATATATCTATCAATATTCAATGGTAAACTCTTGGATTATTTTGCCTATGCAACCAATTTGTGCTGTGTTCTTGTTCAGAGCCTTTAAACCTCCTGGTCGTAGTTCTCCAAACCTCTCTTCAACCTTGTAGCCAGCAGCCAGAAGGTTTTATTTCAATCAAATATTGTAATACTTCTTTTTTGTTTTTTATTAGCAAGTTGAAATGGCAATGGGCAGACCACATCGCTCGTAGAACTGAGAACCGATGGAGAAGAAAGGTTCTCGAGTGGCGACCACGAACCGGAAGACGCAGCGAAGGCCCCACTCAGTGGACCGACGACCTGGGGGCGTACTGTGAGCTCTTAGCCCGATTCAAAACAGACTGTATACTCGATCGCTTGTCAAAATCCTCATACCTACAAAAAACAAAGCGATCCAATATAGGCTCTGTTCTGTCTGTTTTGAATCGCGCTAAAGAGCTCACAGTACGCCCCCTGGTCCTGGTGAAAACCGCGGGGAGCCGATGGATGCAGAAGGCAAGCAGCCGCTCTAAGTGGCGCTCTCTGGGGGAGGCCTATGTTCAGCAGTAGACGTCTTCGGGCTGTTGATTATGATGATAAATACTTTTTCAGACTTGCTATAAAGAGGCTGTAGGCGCATGGGCGCTTTGGTCGGCAAGTAGGTACCTAAACAAAAAATAAATTTAAATAAGTACTGAACAAGAAAAGTGGGTTCCACAAACAAAAATCTCAATAAGTTATCTAACATTACCATAACATTAGTGTAACAGGATCTACATTAACCAGCTCAATACAATAACAACAGCCCATAAAAGACCAATGATGTCACCCGACTTTCCTCCGCCGACGCTAACTGGTGAAATTTTGTCGTTTTGATCACATTTTGTTGTAGATCACGGCTGGGATTGGATCTGTGGACAGAAGAGGCAGAGAGGTAAGAAATTGCAACTTTTATGAGCTTTTTGTGTTGTTTTGAAGTTATTTTTTTGTGTATAAAATAATGCACAGGATATCGCTTTCTTTCGTGGAATATTTTGTTAGCACAATATTCATTGATAACTGTATTTTTAATTTAATAAAATATGATTTTATAGCAGCCTGATTAGCGCAATCAAGTTTAATTTTAATGTACCTACCTAAAGGAAAACAATCCGTTCATGCTAAAATCATTTAACTCTTTTCCTGGACATTAAAATTAATAATGCATTTTCAGTAATTGTGTAGTAAAATAAAACTAGAGTTAAAGCCTAAATACACTAGGCAATAGTTATTGTATAATTTATAATGTTTATATTATATAAATTAATAGAGTGATGGTGGCCGAGCGGTACCATGTGCGCTTCGCAATCTTACGCCACCGGCTTCGATCCACGGCCCTGCACCAATGACTTATCTAGTAAGTTATGTGCAGTTTTCAATGCCATCGCTCCGTGGCTTGGAGAGCACGTTAAGCCGTCGATCCCGGTAGTCATAACAACATCTATATGGCAATCGTTACGGTTATAAGTAGTCAAATGCCTGATAAAATCTGACGCCTGATCTAACCATTCCTGTTACTGGTGTTGCGAGGTCAGATGGCAGTCGCTCGTGTAATTCTGGTAGCTCGCCGCTACAGGTTAGATTGGGAGCCGACCCCATTAACAAATGGGAAAAGGCAAAGAGGATGATGATGATGTTTATAATATATATAAATTGATTAGTGTGTATTTGAATATTTCGCAGGAGTATAAAATAAAACATGTAGCAACGAATCATAGTAAACTTTATGTGAACCAATCAAGAACATCAGGCGCTTGCTAATGGTTCATAGCACCAAACATTTTTTTATTGTTTGCTAGGGTTACGCTTAGCCACTATCTCACCTGATGCTAAGTGACATGCGGTCTCGTCAGCCACTATTTGTTTCACAACCACTAGTATCTTTTTTATCTAATGACAAATGAAAATAAAATTTATAATGAAACTGAGGTCATTATAGGATATTTATTCCTTCGAGAGTCCTCCAACTCATCATTCAAACATTCCTAAGAGTCGTACAACTTACGTAATATAATTATTTTTTCAGAAGCACCAGAGACATGAAGACCGCTGGCCTGCTTGTTCTTTCCTTCCTCCTTAGAGTTGCAACTACCGTAGCTGCAACTTCCAATAAAACCACTAAGAGCTATGACCCTGCCGAATTGTTGTCGTAAGATCTAACTTTTTATTTATCGAAATATTTTTAATGGTATATAATTCATATAGTCAGAGCATAAAAATGTGTTATAGGCACTTTATGACGTAAATCAAAAACACGTAAACACACAATTTGGAATGAGCTGCCCCTAGCGGTCTTTCCGCAGAGTTATAACATGGAGTACTTTAAAAGGAGGGTTAAAAGAGTCCTACAGGGTAAGCAACGCATTGGTGACGCCTCCTCCGGTGTTACAGATGTCCATAGGCTACGGTGACCACTTCCCATCAGGTGGGCCGGGCCGTATGCTTGTTTGCTACCTTTAACATAAAAAAAAGTAACTTTTCTTCTTTCAGAAAAATCTTCAATTCAAACTTCACAGTAGAGTCTCGTCAAAGAGAGAATGGCTTTGTCAAATTTGAAGGCCAATTTGAGCCTGAAACAGACCCAGATATTCAAGAACTTGGACAATACGGTGTTATCGATTACGAACGAGATCAAAACCCTTTGAAATTTGAAGACGATTATGAGAATCAAAACTACAAACCTGATTTCGACAATAGTCAAAACCTGGAAGAAAGTAATCAAAATTACAATCCTGGTTTTGATAATGGACAGAATGCAGAAGGAAATAGACCATTGAAATTTCAGGATTCAGAAACATACCAAGATGGAGGAGTTAATTTCAACAATGGAGGAGTTAATTTTCAAAATGACAATAAAGTAGATGATCAAGTAGGAAACAAAAAGAGAAAGAGAAGGCGTAGAAGGAAGCCAAAAAATGGAGTTTTGCCTCAATATCCGGGAGCAGGTGGTGGACTGCCTTCTGGAAGACCAGAATTTCAAGGGCATATACAAGGTGGATACGGAGTCAACCCCTATGGAAATCCAGGATATCCGGGATATCCTGGACTACTTGGGTCACAGCCTTTTAGTGAGTTTGCAACTTTTTAAATAGAAAATTATATTAAGTTTTACTTTCTAGAGTTGTTTTAAGGTGTTATTAAATTCTTCGTTTTATTTTCGTCAAAATGGACTCTAGACAACAATGCTTTTAGAGTCTCTAGTAGTAATTAAGCGTTGGTGGCATAATGAAGCTTTGTAATAATTGCATATCGTTAACCATCATGGATATCAATATGTATAATTATGATAAATTTATTTAGATCAATTGTATTTCATACATTATCCCCAGGCTGTGAGTGTTCACAAAAATATTAGTGTGCCGACTGATAATTACATTAATTTGTGTTTTCTTTTACAGGACGTCCTCGCCGTCCAAGACCGAGACCATCGTTTGCCACTGAAGCCTTGTCGTCTGTCACTGAAGCCCTGACATCCATCGCTCGGTACGACGACTACCAGTGTGTGCCACGGTTGCTGTGCGAGGCGGCTGGGGGTGGAGCCCTGAGTGACAATGGAGTCGTACAGTCTATCGCTGGAATACAACCTTTGTTGACGTAAGCTGTAGACATTTTGTACTAAGTAGCTTTTAACAAAACCAAATTATTGTGAAGTTCTTTATTCTAAAAAATCCGTGGTAATAAGATGAGTATCTTTTAAATTGTTGGTGGTAATGGCCACCAAGGCCACTAGCAGACGGCCCCAACACCAGGGGCGCTGATGATGCGTTGCCTACCCTTAAGCACTGCAGTATTGACCTTTTCGAAGGATTCCATGATAATCAATATTATGTTATTATTGATGTTAGAATCTAAAAAAATCACATAATTAACGTATTTAGGTATTCAATTCTTAAATTACGAAACTTTTATCAAAAGTAACAACATCTATGTGGACATTTAACAGAACCCTGCATGAGTTCTTATAGGGCATTTAATTAAATTAAATTTTAAATTTAAGTTTATCTTCATTTAGTTGATTATTATGTTTTACAGCCTATTGTCAGCATACAACGGTATCAGCACCTCACCACTCTTTGTTTTCGGCCGCGCAGTCTTCCTCGGCATGACTTCCAAAGGAAACACTGGCACCTGCAGATATGCATACCCTCAATGTCCGACTGACCCAGAGCAGCTGATCTTCTACTTGAATAACCACAATGGAGGCTTCTTCAGGTTCTTCAGTGCTCCTCAGCTACAAAACCAAAATTTGGAGCAGTTCTATAATCAGTTGAGCCAAGGATATGAGCCTAATCAGCAAAATGACGGGCAGCAAAATTATGGCTATCCTAATGATCCAAATTTAAACCAACATGGTCTCTACTCCAATGACCAAAATCAAGCTTACCCAAGACCAGGGAATTATGACAGTCAAACCTATGTTCAGAGACCCGGACATGCTAACAGACCAGGTTTATACAATAACCAGTATTATGGATCTAACTATGCTGACGACTATAACTACGGTTCTGGTAACCAAATCAGATTTAGAGATAACGACGTAAAAATAGAAAAGCGTATACAGAATAGACCAACTCATAATCTTGTTGATGATATTTTTGAAGACGATGATGTCAAAACCAAATGGCAGTTTCCTGAAAATTCAGCTGAAAATGATTACGATAATAATTTAAGTGTAAGAGGTAGTCGAACGTTAAAATTCCCAGATGAAGGGCAATCGCACGTTGATCAAACAGATTCCAATAGAAAAGGAAAACAGTTATATTTTCCAGAAAACCAGAATACTCACAATAAATATGTCAATCGTCCACACATTTTCACAAATGATAACAGATACCAAACAACAACGTATTCGTATAACAATCAAAACAATCATAATAATAATAATCGACCAAATATTTACACGAATAATAATAATAACAACTACAAACCGGCAATAAAATATCACAATTATGATTATATTCCTAATCATAGTAACGGTAATAATAGGTATCAGAATCATCAGAACTATTATAATAATAGGCAAAACAGTTACAGCAATAATTATAAGTATCCGACAACCACTTACAATAACGAAGACTATGTTTTCGATTATACACATAACTTTTACGTTAAGAAAGATAATAGTTACAACAATGATAATAAGTATTACACAAATAACAACAATAACTATGCAAATAATAATAATTACGCAAATGCTAATGATTTTGTAAATAGTAATAATTACGCGAATAATAATAATTACGCAAATAATAACAATAATTATGCAAATAATAATAACTACGAAAACAACAAAAATATAAACAGCTATAATCACTACGAAGATATTGGTATAAAAACCGTTTATGTGGTCAGAGGTAATGGTGACCCAAGCAGACCTGAAATTGTTAAATTAAGACCTGGACAAAGCGTGTATTAAGTTTGTTTGCTTTAATTTTTTTTATTGTCTTCTTGATATAGAAGATTTTTAATATATTTCTCAAAATCACGTGATATCTTTTTATGTTTTGTTTTAAATAAATATTTACTTATTATTATTATTATTTATTATTTACTTATTAATTAATTCATAATTATTTAATTACACCAAAGGATTATTTATTACAATAACTTGCTCATTTTATTTTTTCCATTAATTATTGTTAGGTACTTGTAATTTATTATACTTCTATTTTGGCTATAATATTTTTTAAAGACTCACAAGAACTTTGGAGGAAAATTAGGTAAGTTGCAGGTGAAATAGCTATGGTGTTTAGATAGGTAATTATGCTATTTACCCATCATCATAAGCCTGATCTCATCCACTGCTGAACAAAGGCCTCCCTCATAGAGCGCCACTTTAACCAGCTGCTCGCCTCCCACATCTATCAGCTCCACACGGTTCTCACCACGCAGGGGGCCAGTGTACACTGCGTCTCCAGGTTTGTGGTCGCCACTCGAGAACCTTTCTTCCCCATCGGTTGTCCATGGTGTTTTTTTGTACCTAAACTTATAAATAGTTCATTTAACATCCAGACCTACAAATATAGAATTCAACTAAAATCTTTTTTAGGTTAAAAAATCTTTGGTCGAGGGGAATGTGCCCTGAACGCTAACTGCATTGTCGGCAATGCAACATTTTTGGCCAAAATACAAGCCAGGGCTCTTTAGTCTCCAGTCGTCTTATCAAATTGGGGGACATCATAAATTTACTAATGAAACGAAAATACAAGACGAAATTAGATGCCGAGCATTACACACAAGCTTGACCTCATCAAGGTTTATTGTTAACGCCCCGACCTCCAACTCCAACGACAATGCAGCGAAACGACCGTTTTATCCCCTGCGCACATTGTGAAATTAGTATCCGGCAAACATAGTCACGGCGTGGTCCCGGTTTGCGAATAGGACCACCCCATCTCTTCCCGTGGGTGTCGTAAGATCTAGCTAATGGAATATCCAGGGAATGGGCAGCAGCTTTTTCTTCGGTACAGTAAAATCTACTGCGATCACCAAGACGCCTGCCAAGTGTGGTGATTACGGAAATCCTCTCTATGACGTCCAAAGTGAGGTTTCATGGGGAGACCTTACACAACAGTGGGAATCTTCAGGCTGATGATGATGATGATTATGATGATGATGAAATGTAGTCATCGTCGTCATCGGCCCAATACGTTCCCACACGGTCCTTCTCTTACAGGGAGAGAGTGTAGATCATACTCCACCAGGTTGACTAATTGCAATTTGGTGGATGACACAGTTCACTAATTTTGTGTTTCTTGAACATGCCTTTCCTCACGTTGTTTTCCTTCACCGTTGTTAGAATGAGTGCAAATTCCGCTCATAACTTAAAAATCATTGGTGTCGGACAAAACGGGATCCAAACCTGGGAGCATCGGCTTGAAAGTCGCACGGGCTACTTCTGAGTCTCACGTGACACTCTGAGCCAGACGCGCTCTCAATATAAACATACCGTTGCTAGGTATTATATTATCTGTGACGTTGCCCAACTGCCCAGCTCTAATATTAAGAAATCATCACAATTATTACGTATTTTTGACAGTTATTTTGATCTAAAATCAAACTACTGATTTGATGAAATTAAAATAAATTTAATAAACATAATTTTCTAAATTGGTTTATAAAAATGACGATGATTATGTGATACGTACCTAATATATTTAAAAAAAAAACGAACGAAGAACTTCCTTTTTTATGCCGGTATAAAACTAGTTTCATACTGTGCGTACGGGGTCTACAAGCGGAACGAATTGCAGTTCCCAGTCGCGACCAATTAAAGTTATGATGCCCTTATCTTTATTTTTACACCGCGGATCGTTCACCTTTCGATCGTGAGCGACGGGGACACGATTCCGAAAGTTCGGTCAAGGAGCCACAGCTTAGCTAGATCCTGCCTATGTTGATCGGTGAATGGATCTGATAGGATACGAGCATATTCGATATGCATTTGATTGATTAACTTTAATGTAAAGAAAAAATCTGAATCACGTGCGTGTCCCAGTTTATCCTTCACCTGTGACAACCAACTTACGAGGTCAGGATTTCTTTTACATTAAAATTAATTTGTCGTTTACCCTAATTAAGTAATTATGATTTTAGTAAGAAGTAAAATTTTATTTAACAGTTCATCTGCTGACGTTATATTTTTAAGGCAATCGGACATTTAATTGAGTTTATCACGATAAAAATAAATCGTGGTCCTTCGGGACGAGGGCCTCAGGGATCGGGGTACTCAAGACTCAGGGAGTAACCCAAGCAAGTGATGGAAATGGAGATCACCAAGTAGGTAAACCATGTTTATATGTTTTAGATTATATGTATAATGATAAGCAGCGGCTATCATGATGGTAATGTAACAGAACCCTCTCTTAACCTAATTATAATAAATTAATAATAAAATCACCGGATTACCGAATATTCTTAACCAACCTTACGACGCTAAAAGATTAGCAAAATTTGTTGACTATTTTAGACTACCTATTTTAATGTTTATGGCCTTGTGAATCGTCTCCTATAAATGGTAGAACCGTACGTTGTGATAGTGCAGTAATCCAAATCCTTTTAAAGTAATGAGACAATACCTAACTAACATCTAACCTATTCAATAAGCTTAAATTAATTTAAAATATTCATCGTCCTACAAATAATTGCTATTTAATCCCATGATGAACACTATTCCTATACTCTGAGTAACCGAACTGAAATTTCCACATAAAATCATATTATGCACCAATCAATATATTTCTTACTATACTTCCGAAACTTTGAAATTGTGATAATGAATAATCTTTTCCTGCGCAAGTAGAACATTATAGATCCTAGTCATGGACAAAACTGGAAGTAAATTAATTCATCACGATGACCGTCATATGAAATAAACATAAAATGTAAATAAAGTGTAGGTAAAACGTAAGTAATTGTATTGCTAACTGAGTTTAAGCTTGTTATATAGCAAAGTCATAGTAAACTCTATTTGTTTATCATAACTCTGGCATAGGAGCCCCGCCTCCGCTCCAATGCTGTGGGTCTCGACTACCTGACTGGTTAACCCTCCACTATTTAGTGCTTGAAATTTCCCACACGGAGGAACCGTGTGTGAAATTCCCCCACACTAAGAGAAATTTGATTTTACTAAATTTTGTTCTATTTATCCCAAGTCAGTACGTCAGTTTCCCCATCTACCTATTCTTATCTACTTATCTAGTTTGGACTCCAAAAGGTGCAAGGGACAAGAGGACATTATTTTTTTTCCAAATCCTAACAAAATAGACATCACCTTAGTTCATTGTGAGTCTATCTAATACGTACTACATTCGGTATAAGACAGACTCTAAAATTAGCTCAATCTTTTAATCTCTCCTAACTTCCGTCTAAAGATTATTCATATTATCGTAGATTCTATATCGTCAGCATGCAGTGGAATAAACAGTAGTATTCTTTTAACTATAAATATTTATTCGAATTCAATGATCTGTTTAGTGGTATTCAGGTTGTCTCTATTTTCCAGAACTTGTATTGAAAAGTAATCTAAAAAATCCCGTTTATATAATTTAGGTATTATATTTCCTTATTAATATAGTAATAGATTATTAATGCTATTTCCTAACAACAAGATATTCTCATTCGAATCTTTAAATTAGTTACCCCTATCCGTTTGGTAAGGAGATCACTAACAGGTACTGCTGTGCTTGACCCAAGACACGAAGGACAATTTCTTATCAATAGTACTTTAAATGTTTTAATAGAATAAAAGGTAAAACTCTTATTGAAAAATCAATCAAACTAACCCAACTCTGAATTCCACTAAATTGATCTATAAACAAACACGAACAACCCTAAACTATGAATAAATTCCCGGTAGTTATTTAACTATTGCACAAGCATTACGTATTTCGATCCTAGAGCGAAACTCAATTACGATTTTATTTAAGTTACTCGCAAATGATTTTAAACAGAGAACAAATTACCAATAGCTATCTAAGTAAAAGGAATAAATTCCCAGTCGTTACTAGTTCCCGGTAGTTCCCTAACTATCGTTCAAGTATTACCTATTTCGCAACTAGAAAACAAAACGTTCGTTTCCTTGTAGGAATATGATCCCTCCAACTCTGCTAAGTAAAATTCCGCCTAGAATCCGCTAAGAAAATACCTATCTTTTTATGCATATTGTAATAACCGTGTAGGAATAGAACCTTTTTCATATCCTCCGTAGAACATCGCAAAACCAGCTAAAGAAATACCTTCCTACACCACAGAATAGATGAATAGTACAACGTACTTTTACCACAAAATAGATTTATAGAATTACGTATTTATACTAATATGATCCGCAACATTAACGACAATAATTTTTCAGTTGAGACTAAGTCACGAAAACTAATGTGATGAATCGTACTCAAACACATTCCCCTTTCTATCTCTACTGTAGTTTCACAAAAGCTTGTGCCAGCTATAGAAAATACCTACTTATACCTTTGCAGCGTTGCTCTCTGTACATTAAATCCTTCTGTGATCACCCAGCTTTCCGTCAAAAGCAAGGTCCACGACAACTAGCTCTACAATAAACACCCACAGCTTCAACCTTCGAGAAAACTCGGATTATAATTTTATAACCTTGATAATTTACGTATTGTATTTGCACTTTTATTTATTAGTATTTTATTATAATGAATTTATCTTTAGATGTATTTTATACCGCTTTAAATTTATTTAGTTATTTATTGAATTTTATCTATTTCCCTATCACTATTAATTTTCCGCGATTTTCAATATTTTATCCCTAACTTTCCCCTCCTGTGTGTATTCCTCGACTTATAGCTTTTCCCTATACATTAGTGTGTACCCCCAAACACTGGAGATTGCTACAAATCTCACATTTACTTTTAAACGTGCATGTCTGTTCTCGGTGTGTGCAATGAGAACATACCTGATCTAACCCTATGAGAGAACGAGCTGTGACAAAAGCTCTCCAAAGCTAAAACCTATTGCCACCTAATTTTTATCTTGCATGCGGGACCGGAGTCCATGGGCAGCATACAAGACAAAACCCTATCACTTGGGACAGTTCAGCTTAATTTGCATTTAGGATCCGGGTATCGTATACACGAAGACGGGACAGTTAATCTTTTCAGCCCTCCTTTCAGCCAGAATGCAAACCAAACCAAAAAGGTGGATCCAGATCCTATAACGGAGGCAAAATCTGGTGCAGGTCTCCACAAAACACGCGAACTGCATACCCTAAGCAAAATAAGGGAAGACAAGCTTCGTTGCACAGTTTCAACTTATCTCTTACTGAGTTCCTGGACCCGAGGCATACTTCCCCCCAGATCCAGAATTAATTGAGAGGGCGAATTTATCTAAGAAGTTAACCGAAGATTTTATGTGCATTTTTATTACCAGGTTTCGACTTGCGATCCCCGTGAAATGATTTCATAACTGATCGCGTTTGACAGCTTGGCAGATCTTTTATAACTTTTGCCTGGTCACGTTTAGTAGTGCGCGCGTCGATGTGTTTGTTTCTATATGTTTAAAAGAAAATGTCTTGTCCCAATTTTCTTACTAAAGTACATACAAAATATAATTCCTTTATTCTTATAAAATAACTAGGTGTTTGAAAATTGCGTTTTCATATTGTAACAGCCTAAAAATAAATTTCCGTTAAGATATTCAAAATCCCAACAAAAGCATAATTAAATCTTGTATGAAAAATCACAACCGAGTATGTAATCCGTCTTAATTAATACTTAAAACGTCCTCGTGACTTCTCCTTGTACTATATACACTTTCTCCGAGATCTCTCAATCTATGAAACATATCCCTTCCCGTAATAATTCTAGAAAATATTGTGAATTATTAAAGAACTAGTCTCGCCTAAAATTATTCAACCCTCCTAACGTGGATCCTTTCAATATATAAACAAACTACTCTGCTACCCTTTAAATACTTTCTGCACTCTCTAAAAGATAAAAATCTTTTTATCTTCCGTCTAGAAACAATAATTTCATGAATATAAATACCCCAATAATAGCGTTTGTATGATTATTGTCCCCACTTCAATTTATTAAAGATTTTTCGTTCTCAATTTGCTATAATTTCCCCATACTATTTCATCCGTCTCATTAAAAAGCAAAACCAAGTACCGATCCTAGTCTCCTCCATATCGTATGGTTGTGATACTTCACTAACAAAAGACGACTAAATTATTTTGACAGCTCGATATCGTCCCACACGATTCCTTCTGCTTCGCATTTAAGGGCACGTTATTCCAAAACCGTTCTTTAGTATACCTAAATGGTAAACATGAAAACACTAAAAATATACCTAATTCCAATGTATCCATTCAATCTATTCTATATTTATGGTCAATTTAGACTGCCTTGTTAGCCCGGTTGATAGTAGCTCCCCCTCCGAGCTCTAGATCGTGAGTTCTACTCCCATCCAGGACAAACATTTATGTGACGAACACAAACTGTTCTAAGTCTGGATGCTACATCGCATTCTCCGTACGCATTTACAAACAAAAAGTATTTAAGCGTTTTATTTAGTATCAGCTATTTGACCCCGACAATACAAGCCTTGCCTAATCTTCATTTTCGATGAATTCTCCAACCTTCTGCTAACATATCCAGAACTGACAAAAGGCCGTCAAAATCTTATAAAAGTACACTAGATGTTTATTTTTCATTAACCTCAATTTGAAATGTAAGTCTCTACGAATAAATCATTACAACTTTTCTCTACCAAAAATATGATAATACTAGTTGCACCCCGCGGCGTTAATCGCGGACAAAAGTATTCTGTATGTTAATCTAGCGTATAAGCTATCTACATTCCAAATTTCATCAAAATCGGTTCAGTAGTTACGAAGATATAAAGTAACGAACATTAACACAAGAACTTTCGCATTTTTTTAATATTAGTACGATTATAAATAACGAATAGTACAAAATGATTCCTCAAATTATACGATTTTTATTAAATAAATTCTACCATAATGTAATTTAGTTTGTAATTATTTACTCATCTTACTAATATGTGCGCCTTTATTTCCCGTGCACAAACATTTCTCCTGTCGCGGGAATCGAACCCGCCGCCTCCGAGTTACGATTCGACCTACTCAACCACCCCTCCACTGAGGTTATCAAAACGTACTAGCCTTAACAAAAATTTCTTACGCATGCTCCTACTTTCACCACGCGGGCTTCAGGGATTGGACAATGAAATTAAGAAACATAAATCTGTCACAATTAAATTTGGAATTCCAGGAAATTTTTTGACACATTCAGTGATCGAACGCTCTACGACTAGCAGCTCCCCATATCTAAGTATGAACCTTTTAGTATGAGAATTATTTTGAGGTTTGATTTCTTTTACTATTACCTTATTTTACCACAGATAACCACTTTTACACCTATCTCTACATTTTCTCTATCAGTTAATGCGATGCCAACGACTATTTCCTTTATTTTTGGACTATTCTTTGTGCGTAAAATGCTTTGATCAAATTATTTCAGTATTTTTATACTTTAGGTAAAATTTATAATATTTGTGACGTCACGAGACAGCCTGTATCGTTACAGTAACATCATGATTATCTTCAAGTGCAATCTTTCTCTACTAAATATATCAGGCATCACTTTTTAACTGTGTTGGCTAGTGTGGTTTAGCCACGTCATTTGATTTCTCATTTCCAAAATTTAGCTTTTTTTTCAACGTTTTACTATAGCATTTTATTTTGGTAAAGCACTTTGTAATTTTAGGTGCGTAACGTCGATCAAATTTAAATTATATTTCGAATACATATTTTCATCATGATCATCATCATCAACAGCCTGAAGACGTCCACTGCTGAACGTATGTCTCCCCTAGAGCGCGCCACCTTGAGCGGCTGCTCGCCTCCTGCATCCATCGGCTCCCCGCGGCTTTCACAAGATCGTCGGTCCAACGAGTGGGGGGCCGGCCTACGCTGCGTCTTCCGGTTCGTGGTCGCCACTCGAGAACCTTTCTTCCCCATCGGTTGTCAGTTCTACGAGCAATACTTATTTTGACTTCTAAAAATTCTGAATGTAAATAGATAGATACATTCTTTATTTTACACACCAAATAAAAAAAAATAAAAAAGCAATTATTCACATAAAGTGTAAGGTGATCTCTTCCAGTCCAACCTTTGGATGGAAAGGAACGAAGTGGCAAATGACGCGATGACGTCTAGAGGAGCCTATTCTATAAATAGTTTTATTTTGACTTTGGTATTTCCGGCAATTTACTCGAGATTCAACGAACATTCTAAATAACCATTTCCTCGAAAAAAATCACGGTAGGCGTAGTGCAACAAAGTTATTGTAGGTAGCATTGTTGCTTGCGAGTACTGAAAAGGAATTATAAAATTTTAATCTTAAGTTATTTTTTAAACGAGTATTTTATAAAACTCGTTACTCGGCAGGTTCTGTTCATGACATTTTGCCATTTTTGGGAAAAGCAAGAATTTTCTCAGCAAATTGCGTACCTTGGACTTATTTTTTGTATAAATATTGTCTTCCGCCTTGGTTATTATCATCTTGAAATAGTCATTTGCAAATACATGATTTTGTGTACATTGATTTTACGATTTGTAGGTACTTTAAGTAGATTACCTACGCTGCCAGTAAATGATTGGCTACCCTACCTACTACCTACGTAAGTATTTACAATTTAATGTCCAGAATTAATAAATTGATTTTTTTTTTTTTTTTTTTTTTTTTTTATGCGATATAATGATGTGACGAGCTAGTCGTTCACCTGGTGTTAAGCAACACGGCCGCCCATAACAGTTGCAGTGTCACTCGGAACTTTAAAACAATAAAGTTTCGCGTGACACTGCACTGCACACGTCATCCTGAGACATCACACAGTCTAGTAATCAGATTACTAGACTGAATGATCAGATCATAAAGTCTCATTTGCCCAGTAATTTCACTAGCTACAATGCCCTTCAAACCGGAACACAGTAGTGCTTGCACACTACTGCTTGGCGGCAGAATAACTGGCATAGCGGTGGTACCTACCTAGACGAACTTTGCAGAAAAGTCCTACCACCTAGTAAAAAGTGATTTCAAAAGCGTACATATTATAGTACTTCAATATACTATTAATTCAGTAGAAGATACAGTATAATTGGCAAGGATAAGGAATGCATTAGGTAATGTTTTTTTTAATTTCGTAAACCAATATCAAAACACTTATGAATGCACGTAATAAGCATGCGTAATAAGAAACATATTATATCTTAAAAACAAAAAGAACTAAGACAACAGTGATGGAAGAACAAGAATCTATCGTGAGTATGGTTCATTTTGGTAAATACAATGGTTAAATTAACTAAAATTAGCTTTATTTTGTTTATTATTTTGTGTAACATGATAAATAACAACATTTACCAAACACTGTTTAAAAAACAATTAAAAAATTTTATTAAAAAAAGAACATTTACCAAAAACAAAGTGACTCTACTTAATTGTATACACAAGGGCTCTACCTAATAAGAGCAGATATTATGCTACCAGCACTAGAATAATACTACGCACTCAACTATCTAGCACAAAAATAAATTTAAGCTTACCTACTGTATTGGATATAATACCTACCAGTAACAGTAAATTAGATATTTTTATTAGTTTAGATGAGATGGCCTCTGTCAAAACATTTAATGCCATAAAAGGTGAAATAAACACCGACAACTACGCACTAAATGGCTCTTTAATTAATAAAATTTACAAGACATCATTACAAGGTAAACTCATTCATCTAGATAAGAATCTAGTAGGAAAATTCTAAACAAAGCGTGTAATGTAAACACATTATGCAAGCCACTGCGCCCAACTAAAAGGACTTCGAGACGTGCGTCAAACAACTCAAGCAGCTAAAGTTCTAAGCTGTGAATATACGGCTACAGTCGACGCCACAGGATGTCAAGACAAAGCTAGAGTCGTGAATAGCGATTGAAAATAGTTGGATTATAGAGTATTATCATTCGGAGTGAAAGTCGAAGGACGCGCTGTTTGTTTCAGTACGCTACCGACTCTGCCGCCGACCAGTCGACTTCGCGCGCGCTTTTCGACACATCCCCATCGCGAGTGATCTGTGAATTTTCTGAATGAAACCCGCAAAACTCAACTGAATTAAGTATGCCAGCTTTTGTTATATTGTTTTTGAATTATGTAAGGCACATTACGGAAGTGTTGTGTTTTGAATTCGACGGTTAACCGTGGCGAATTAGTTTCGGTGAGCTCGCTTCAAGGCATGAATAAATTAGGCTTCTTGCAAGTAGTTTTTGCTACCTTGACGACCTAATTCTGGTATGAAATATTTAAGGAAATCTACGTTTTTTTGTACAGAGTTTGATAGTTAATTTTGTCATAGGATATCGCAGTATTCTTGCGCAATCGTTGAAGACAGCCGTGAGCTTGATTGTATTATAGATGAAGATAAAGATTTTTGTAAATATTTTCTGAGAAAACCTGCGACAGTCTGCAGCAACTTGGGTCAATAATAAAAATTGAGTCATACGCAGAAAACTGTAGGCCAAAAATCATTTACTAAGAAAAGATAGAGAAGAAAAAAAAAACGCAGTCAGATAATTCTTATCTCACACTTGGGTTTCATTTACGATTTGGAACCAGTATTTTTAAAATTTTATCAGTTAAGTAGGTACATATATAATTTTTTGCATTAATATGTCTTTCGGTTTTGTTTGCCACTACGCAAAATTCCTACTATCATAGATACAACTAGGTATAAAATATCTTTATACAATCTGAGTTTTTTATAGTTTAATTATCTACCGATATAATATTATTGTTATTATATTAAGTACTTTACTTATCGAAATGGCTAATTTTCCAGTTTATCTTTTCATTATTATTATCATTATAAGCTATAATGTCATCATCTTATTTACTTATTCCAGCTGTGCAGGTTTTTGAACGTTTTTAAAGAAAACCTGTGTTTTTTGAATATTAAGTTGTTTTCGTGTTTAATTTCAACGGTTATCTTAGTAACTGATGTACCGTGAAAGAATGTTACACAGCTTGAAGCTGATGGAGCTTCTTTTTTAGAATCAATACTAAAGTCATAATTTTTCTAGAAGTTTAAATTACATTATGATTGTACTGGAAAAAGCTACCTACAGTAGGTACTCTTAAATTCATTTTCTTAGAAGAAGTAAGAAGACCTAGCAAAAATATTATGTGAATACAATGATGTTATATATTTCAAGGAATATGGTTACGATCTTGTCGTTAAAATTCAGTAAATAACATATACCTACATAGCATTACTTTTATCCATTTTCCTTATAAAAAGATGGAGTAACGTGCCAGTCGATAACGCAGACTTAAATTTCTTTGATGCAGTCCTATTGACTCTAAAACGATGTTTATGCACACAGGCTCTATCAAAGTTAGCATTTATTTCTATGAATATTCCCTGATTACTTTCAAATAGTTTTTATCGTTATCGCAATTTTTTATTGTCATTATGCAGTTTATTTTATTGATATGTTATCAAAACTGCATGTGACCTATTATTAATCATACAGCAAAGCGTCCTTTGCTCTAGGTGCACCAATTATTGGATTCATTCAAAATAAACTCTCCAGCTTCCCAGGATTCCAATTGTCCAATTGGGCCACACGCCGCCCACTGTTTAAGTTTAGATTGTTAAGAGTGTCGTAGTTATTACCACTATGTATAAGCTTACAAAGAATGACTTTATCGTTACTTCTTTAAAAAAGTTGCTCACGATATGTGATATAAAAGCTCGTTTTTAGAAATAATATAATCCCGAAAAGGGAGACAATACAAGTCGTGCTCCAAAACTGACAAACGTCTAATCTACCATTCCTGTGTCACCAAGAATCCGGCCACGAAACCAGTTTGCGCCAACCTCGGCGACTCCCAACGCCTCTGCAGTCTCACTAACTCTAACATCTATGGTGTTTTTTAAATTAGTAGGGTTTTTGCTGAATAATGCATCAGTTTTTGTAGGATGCAGCATCAGGGCCATTGGGTTAAGAATAATATTGTGGTTCTTTATTGGAGAGGCCATTCATGGTGTCTCATTCATGGTAGTTACCTACTGTGTCGTTTCGTTTCTGGTTTAGATTCGAAACAATGTCAAATTAGTACTGGCCTGGTTTTGAACTACAAAGTTTGAACTTTGAATGGAGCTTCTGTTTGAATTGATATTAGATTTATTATCATCATTTCAACAGTATTATGTCGTACTTTGTTATTATTTGTTGAATTGTGTGGCCTTTAAAACAGAAGGTTAGATTAATTATCAGACTGAGATAGTTAGGTACTTGTAATCTAATCGTCAGCATTTTCACTTTTACTTAAACTTCTAATGATAACCGTATTTTAAATTCTAAGACAATTTAAAAAATTGGTACTTAAAACTAATTTTGCAGACTTCAATCAGTCGATTTCATCATCACCGTGTTATTTTCTACAGCCGGGTATTGATCTCTTTTTGCCTTTGTCGTTCTGTCCAGTCTTTTGCTACTTGAATTCAATTCTGTTTCCTATTTGGAAAAGGGTTGTTCTATTTTATATTTTTTCGACAGACATACCTACTGTTTGTGTTTCGTAAATATCTACGTTAAAGCTGTTATCAACCTTTACGCGACTACACAATAAGAAGCATCAGAAAAACGCTTGTTTTCATTCTCTACCTGTCAATTATCAACGCGGAAATTGGTTAAAATTCCAGCCTTAGACAAAAAAATAGACACGCCGGAAATTCTCCCAACGGAATAATATGTCCACGTTTCGCAGCGAAAATGATAAAAATAGCTACCTACTTACTTCTTTCACACTTTTAACGAAGGGCCCGAACATGTCCGTGCCACTTCCTCGTCAGCTAATTCTGTAGATCAAAGATGGCGCGCGGGCAAAGATTAATTCCTCTATAATTATGGTAATAACTTCGCAATAACTTCTTGTATATTTGCGTTGGTTTCGTAACAGTTTGGCGCCAGCTTTTAAGTTTTTTAACGATATTCCAGTGGTTGTTTTAATGTGGTTTGTTAGTAATAGAGCGGTTTGTTCGTGGTTGGTTGTTGGCTCGTTCGAGCGTCGTTAAAGTTTGCTTTTATTGCTTGAAGCTTGCTCTGGATGGATAGTTTGAATGTCTTGCGACAAAGTTTGTTTTGGAAGAGAGACACACATGATACAGTATTGTCTATTTTCATTTAAGGATCTTGCGTGATTGCATGTCTACGGATCTTAAAAATCAAGGGCACCTGACTCCTACCACGCAGTGTTGGGTGTTTAATTTAAGATTCTCTCACTTGTTTTTCTTTACTGTACTTTTTTTCATGTAAAGGAATGACGTGACGGGCTAGTCGTTCGCCTGGTGTTAAGCGTCACGGCAGCCCATTACAGATTGCAGTATCACTCGGAAATCTAAATTAATGTTTCGCGTGACACTGCGCACTGCGCACGTCATCCAGAGACATCCCACAGTGTAAAAAAGATTTCTAGACTATGAAATCAGTTCTTAAGTCTTCTTAACTTTTTAAATATTCCTTTTAAATATTCATATCGTATTTGTATTTGTATTTATCAAGCAACAATTAGGTGCGATCCAATACTTAGAATAGAGACACAATCCGATAGATCCGAAAGTAAGCTGCATGATCTTAGAAATCCACCATCACTCACATTAATTCGATTTTGTTACATCTGTTCCTGCTTGCCACCTTTCTTAACAATGTTAACGAAGAAGATCACCTTCATTCGTTATCACCAAGTTGAAGGTGTCGAATTCCAAGACAATGTGCCATCATTATCACTCGACATTGTGTTCCGGCATCAGAAATATGGGAGGTCACCGACTTGACAAATATATGTATAGGTTCACTTGGTGTCTGCCAGCCATTGCCATTGTTGTTTTTATCTTTTTCTGCTGTAGTAGCAGTGAAGATTCTTTTACCAATCGAAGCTGTTTTTATTTGAATATCAATTTTTCCGGCAGTATTAGTTATTTTGTGCTTCATCACAACTTTTTAAACATCTTCCGCTTCTAAAGTTTCTAAAGCTATAAAATCATCAAAAAATAATTTGATTAATTACTGTTTGTATATTAATGTGCTATTGTAAGTAGGTACCTACATATCTAAGTAATTATAATAATTAAGATTTTTTAATGGTTATTAGATGAACTATTTGAAACGTTAAATTATCTTCTGAAATTAGTTTTTTAATCCCGAAAGAACGTCAATCCAAAAATGCGGTGACCGTTGACTCACCGACACCAACTCATTCACGTTCCCGCTTCACCCAATTTCGCGCCATAACTGTTTCTATTTTCAAATTCCCGAACTGTCACACGCTTCCTGGATCCAACATGGCGACATTTCTCTCCTGTCACTCTTAACTGTCAACTTAATTTAACCTTTAAACCTTTTTATTACGACTCATTATTAAGCGTGCCTAATTGTAATGCAAGTGCAACTGTATCATTCATATTTTAGTGGTTCTCTGTTCTTATGTCAAGGGATTAAGGTAGCTTATTGTGTACAGTTTTGGGTGTTCAATATATTCTGTCAGTGTATCCGAACGTGATTTGAATATTGATTGGACATTGAATAGGATCCGAATAGGTAGGTATTTGTCAGGTAACAATGGATGGTATAACTATAGGCTACATAACTGAGTGACATAAGTTAGACTTGGTGACAAAATAACAGTTTATATTCATAGTTAGTATAGTGTGAAATGACAAGTAGGTCTTTCATGAGACTTGCATATTGAACAGTCGACATATTTTTGCCCTGGATATGCATTTAAGGCAGGCAAAAAGTATTTAATCATAGAGTTATATTTATGGTTAGGTTAATAAGTAGGCAAGCTAACGATCATGTTTAATTTATTTTCCACGTTATAAACTATTTTAAATTTATTCTGTAGAACCATTTAGGTAATATAGCAAGTAGGTACTTTATTATATTACTTAGATTGCTAGCTCTACAGAAAGATTTAAAATAAATCTTTTGAGTTTAAAATGGTGTTTGTCAGAAAGGTTTCCAGTGTTTCAGGTCTAGGCTTTTTCTATTCCAAGATAATATTTATTTACCTATAAGTACCTACTGTCGATGAAGCATGCTTCGGTGAAGGGTGTTTCGGCATATTGTAGATACGGAGCTCTTGTAGTAGAAGAGTAAGGTGACTCTATCCGCGCTTTTATCTTCGACATTATTCGATGTCAAAATTCATCTATTGTAAAATAGAATTGGACAAGAGCGGGATACATTGGGATCGGAGTGGGTTGGTAACGGGGTAGGAGTGGGACAGGATCGGGAATAACACTGGAATATAGATAGAATATCGGAAATAGAGCGAGGCCGAATCAGGATGATAAGTGGGGTGAAATCGGCCTATTATGTGTGGGACATAGTATAAAATAGGAGAGATAATGTAACTAAATCCACGCAAACTAGTAAGTAGGTATGAGTTAATTAAAATAATTTTGTTATAAAAAAAAAATGGGACTCATAAACCTTATCTCGTACTAAACCTTACAAAAGCAAAATGGCCTTTATTCCCTACATATTAAGGACATTAAAGTTGCCTATGTCGTCTATATAAGGCAAGTGACCGTGGCCAACTCTGAGTAATCAAGTGCGGCCTCATGCTCACTCCGTTTTGACGTGGTTTCTCTATATTGCTTGTTACTTAACTTGCGATTATGAAAAGATTGATATAAATAAAAATATTTCCTTATAGTGATAAGTTTCAGTGAACCCATGTGGTCCCGGCGGTGTGAGATTAGGACCACCCTATCTCTTCCCGCAAGAGCTGACTAAAGACATATCCAGAGAATGGGCAGCAGCATTCTCCTCGGGTCATCAAAATCTTCTGTGATCACTAAGCCGCCTGCCAAGTGTGGTGATAATGGCAAACACCCACTATGTCCAAAGTGGCGTTTTCCACTCGGCCGTTTACAATGACTTTTCAAGCTATGTTTAGAGTTTGCTGATACAACGGTGAAGGAAGTTCGCGAGAAACACTCCTATTCTATAATTAAGCACGCAATTATGCCTCCTGCATCTATCGGCTCCCCACGGTTCTAATCTAACCAAGTCGTCAGTCCACCTAGTGAGGGGTTTATACGCTCCGTCTACCGGTTCGTGGTCGCCACTCGAGAACCTTTCTTCCCCATCGGTTGTCAGTTCTACGAGCATGTGGCCTGCCCACTGCCATTTCAACTTACCAATTCTAATTGTAGCGCTCATAGCGAAGCACGAGTAGCCGTTTCTATATAACCAAATACAAATAACAAATACAAATCATTTATTGACATATTGGTTAGGTACAAAGTTATGATGAACCCATAGACTCCCGAACTAATTGAAACTGTGTTTCAGGAGTTAGTGGCTTCTCCCATTATTTAAATCCGACCCGATCCCATTATTTAAACCGGTAAAGTTAAATAACTTTTGCTGCGGTCACTACCCTAATGGGTGACCACTACAGCAAAAAGTAGTTTTTACGACAGAGCCCTACCGTGCTTCGGAGGGCACGGTTAAGCCGTCGGCCCCGGCTGTTGTCGTAAGAAAATAGTCGTTAAGCCAAGTCAGAAGACTGGGCGGCTTAAAAATACTGACACCTGGGCTGACCACTTGCCTACACGAGAAGAAGAAGATGATTCTAAGAGCTCTATGAGTGGCATGTATAATAATATTAATATTTATATATTATATAATCACTTTAACCTCAGCTAGCGCAGAAAATAGTACATTTGGAAACGTAGTTGTCATGGTGTTTATTTTTTACGACAGAAAAAACCGAAACAAATTGAATTTGTTACCTAATTTGTTAGTTTTAGCTTATATTACATTCCTATTAATAATTCCTAAACTACCCGCACGTTAGCTTCCATTGTAACCCTGATAGCTTCATCGCGTGCCTTGCATATTTTAGGGGTAAAATAGGGTTTTTATTCACGAAACGACACGTCAAAAGTTGCGTGAAAGTCTACAATTGAGTCGTCACGTAATAAATGTAGGTAGGTAGAAAATAATACACCTACTAACATTTTTCGAAGCAGATGTAGATACTAACACAACAACAATAACAATTACTGTTTCCAGATAGGTGCTCTCGCGCAGTACCTCATTCACCTTTGTAGTAGTATCGCATGTATTTTAGCGACCGGTGACTGTAAAGGTCGATAGAAACCAATACAATAAAAGGCCTCTTCAAAAATTTATATTTTTTTGACAGCCGCTGTGGTGTGGTGGTTCAGCTGGTCGTCTTTTAACCCGGAGGCAGCGGGTTCGATTCCCTGACAGGCTTGTCCTGTGCCCAGAAAAGACAAATACTTGTTCTATGTCTGTGTGTTGTGGGACCATGGTTGTGGGCTGAATAAGGTTCAATATCGTACGAGAAGCTGGAGTAATGATAGATGAGCGTGTGGTGGTAGCGGGTGTTCAATAGCAACTGAAGAATTAAAAGACAGTGGACTGTATAATGGCATAATAATGGTTAGCGCGTATACCTAGCTATAGCTATCTTTCATATTCCTTCTAAAATAGCTATACATATCTATATCTTTTAGATATAAAACCATTTACTTAAGTATGTTCATTAGCATTTATCTATATTTACGGGTAGGTATGTAGGCTGAGTCTAAATATCTTATTATTCCTAGCAATAGTCCTCATAGTTCCTGGGTCCCTAGATACAAGGAATCCTAGGGTCCAGCTAGGATATAGATCCCCAACGATCACATACACAGGTATGTGATCGTTGGGCGTTATTATTATTGTTATTTTTCTATCAGAGAATGAATGATCGTTATCTATAACTAGACTAAACCATTTATTTTTTATTAATTTTATACTGTATATTTCATTGGTATTAAATGTCTCAATTAAGAGTCTGTCTAAAGAGTTTACTGAATACATTTCTTGCAAACGACTTATTTGCGCGGAATCTCGACATTGGATTCTAAAAGAGCATTTTGAAATCATATGGCGATCAACTCAGAGAGGTATTAATTTAGAAAAAAAAATTATAACATTAAAACCTTGATAATTAATATTGATAATTGCAGATAATAACACTTAAATAACTTTTCAGTTAACGAAATCTTAGGTAATCAGGTAACATGATTATATATCTGTGGCAATTAAAATAGCCATGTCTACACCATTGCTTAATAAAGTCTAATAAAAATATAACGGTCTATAAAATAATAAACTGATTTTATAAATTAACCACAATTAAGTGTCCGTCGGCTAGATGAAAGGGCTCACTTTCATTTTGAATTTATTTGTTTGGTGAAAAGTGAAAACCTTCTAACTTGTTTTTCGTTAATTTAAATGTTAATTTTTGACTAAAACACAGGTTATTTATGACAGTCAGTTAAAGTTAACAAGATTTTATTAACCGTGCGGTTTTAAATTCTTTAATGTGGAGGTTTTTGACAAATTGTCGGTTTTTGTTTGTAAATAATGACACCCACGTTTTGAGTGGAAATACTGGGTGGCGCAAAAGTAAAGACCCTATTTGGTTCAGCTATAACATTTTTTCTAAATTAGAAAACTAGATTTAGGTTTTTTTAAATGTATATTTGTGCCATTAAATTTCGTACCATTAGGATTTAAAGATGATGTCTTTTAAATGGTGACCTCCAGAGTTGATACACATTTGAGCCCTATTTATGACATTTTGCATAACTTGCCGTAACACTTCTCAGGGCATGTCAATAAGCAGAATACTCGGTTCTGGGGCACTGATAATCCGCGCATTATTCAAGAAACACCTCTACACCCACTAAAAGTTACTGTATGGTGTGGCATCTGTGTTGACAGAGTGATCGGACCCTATTTTTTCGAAGACGCTGGAGGCAATGCGATAACTGTCACTGGAGAACGCTACAGAACCATGTTACGTGAGTTTTTGATACCCAGTTTGGACGAATTGGGGCTGGAGCACATCTGGTTTCAACAAGACGGCGCTACGGCACACACAGCGCGCGACACTATGGACTTAGTGAGGGACGCTTTTCCAAGCCGAGTTATCTCTCGTTTTGGCGATTTGCCTTGGCCTGCAAGATCACCCGATCTGACCAGTCCAGACTTCTTTCTTTGGGGTTTTTTGAAATCTCGGGTGTATGTGAACAAGCCACAGACTCTCGCAGCTCTAAAAGAAAACATTCGTCAAGAAATAACGAACATATCGCAGGAAGTGTTACGGCAAGTTATGCAAAATGTCATAAATAGGGCTCAAATGTGTATCAACTCTGGAGGTCACCATTTAAAAGACATCATCTTTAAATCCTAATGGTACGAAATTTAATGGCACAAATATACATTTAAAAAAACCTAAATCTAGTTTTCTAATTTAGAAAAAATGTTATAGCTGAACCAAATAGGGTCTTTACTTTTGCGCCACCCAGTATAAGCAAATTAACAAAATTTATATAGGTAGGTAAATTCCATCATTTTGAGAATGAGAAATACAACTTAAAAAAGCTTTTTCGTGCTGCCAGTGCCAGACTGCATTAAATTCTACAATATTTGTTATGGTGCGAGAGCCCACTGCAAAAATACGTACGTCATCGGGTACCCCAATAGGCTATCTTTAGATCGTTAACCGACACTTCAACACGTAAAAAAAAATAGGTCTGCCAGTACCGATCCTGCCGGGTCATGGAAATAATCCACCTCCACCAACTTCAAATGCCTGGAATAGTAAGTTTCGCCAAGTTTAGACCTGGCAGACCTTTTAATCTATTATCAGGGTCAGGTGGCTATTATTAGGCGTAGGTTTCATCGGGAAATCGGAGAGGCTATCTTTTCCCATTCCAATTCATGGTTGTTAAGATGTTTAAGGTACGTTTCGTCACTCACTTTACACCTCCGATATGCGTTGATTTCATAATGCCTACACTCGTGACGAAACTTATAAAACTCATATAAAATATTCTGTACTTTACATTCTCTATTATAGTCATACTGAATAATTTGGCGGGTAGTAGCTCGACTGCTTTCCGAATAGGTTGTGGGTTCGATTCCTACCTAGGACAAATATTTGCGTGATGAACATCGATCATGGTTTTTGGAGTTCAAGAGAATAAATTCTGACATTTGTTTTAGGGTTCCGTACCCAAAGAGTAAAACGGACCCTATTATTATGGTTCCGCTGCCTGTCTGTCTGTCTGTCTGTCCACCAGTCGCTAGGCTCTACCGTGATAGTTAGATAGTTGAAATTTTCACAGATGATGTATTTCTGTTGCCGCTATAACAATTAATACTAAAAAAAAGAGTAAAATAAATATTTGAGGGGGCTTACATACAACAAACGAGATTTTTTTGGTAATTTTTATAGATAATGGGTACGGAACCTTTCGTGCGCGAGTCCGACTCGCACTTGGCCAGTTATTTTGTATTGTCCCTATGAGATTTTTATCACATAAGTTATGACCTAATGATCTACATTTACAAGGTAAGAAGGAAAAGAATGAAGTAGTTACATACTTAGGTAAAGACTTTTTGTGTAATTCAGTCAGAGAATAAACAATAATAGGCTACTGTATTCGTATTAGTGCCTGAATATTCAAAAGAATTGATTCCTTACTCTTTATTTAAATATCTTTCAATCTCGTAATTTTATTCCCAATAGCGTCAAAATATCCGAGGTATTTTAAAGCTAAGGTGCGTTGAGACCTCGGAAACCGTGTTCGGTAGTCGGTTGCCCAAGGCCACGCGTGGGATAACCGCCTCCGACAAACCTGCTCAATACTCTCTCATTATCATTAGGAACGGGCGTTAAATATTTGAACAGCGAATGATTTGCATCGGAACACTCTTTCATGTTGAATTTAATACGAAAGATTTTGATTATAAAAAAAAGTTGGTCATTTATAATCTTAAGATTGGGTGTGTTCCCGGCGGTGTGAGAATGGAATAAACCCATCTCTTCCCGTGGGTGCCGTAAGAGCCGGCTAAAAGAATATCCAGGGAATAGGCAGCAGCATTCTCCTCGGTCCATTTGAATATTCTGCGACCACCAAGCCGCCTGCCAAGCGTGGTGATTATGGCAATTTCGTTAATATTAAATAATCCTTTGATTTTCTAAATAAATTTGAAATTATCATAGTGGCTTTATTTTGCACAAAAGATAAGCATTGCCATTCAGCGTGGTAATGCTGCCAGCATTCTGGGCAGTTTTCCCTCCACCAACGGTTTATTTTTTAGTTTTATATTTTAGTTTTAAACTTTTTAGGTCTAGTTTAGTTTAGTAATGTTATTTAAGTTCTTAAAAGTTAACTTTCTAATTAATAAAAAAAGTCATGAGTAATTCGCACTGGCTCTTGCAATAGTGAAGGAGAACATCGTGAGGAAACTGGTTATGTTCAAGAATCAAAACCTCGAAGCATGACGTGTCATCCACCAACCCGCACTTGACTAGGATGGTGGGTTATGGCTTACACTCTCCCTGTGAGAGAAGGCCCGTCTCCCAGCAGTGGGAACGTATTGGGCTGATTGACGTATGAGTAGGTATTATAAATTAATAGGTAAGGTAGGCATTAGCGCCGATTCTGCCCAAACAACATTCTATATATCTAAACTTATGCAACAGCCCTAAAGTTAAGTATGTCCGTCTCTTTCATCTTCAACTTCTAGAAAAAGACGACAACACTAAGTTCTATAAAACTCAGAGCATTATATATTAAACTTAGAACAATTTCGACTTATCCAAGTGCATGTGTGATCTCCTATAAATAGAGGGGCGGCGGCGTAACAAAGGCATATAATTCTGATAAGACTCCATAGAGGGGGCAGATAACGAAATCTTGGAGTTCAAATTGTACTAAGAACGTAAGTACTTAGGGTGGGCTTTTCGATCCGTAGTTAAAGTAACCAACGGTTAAAAATGCTAACAAATTTTGACCATTGGTTAGAATTTGTTAGAGTTTTTAACCATTGGTTACCTACGATTACTACAAATCAAAAACCCCCTCTTAGTCCTATTTAGGTTAATGGTCTTATATTTTCGAATATTATAAAAACACATGAAAAGAATTTAGGTAAAATGTGTAGAATGAGTAGCAGTTAAGCCAAGTCAGAAGCCTTTGGGCGGCCTAAAAATTCTGACACCAGGGCTGACCACTTGCCTATACGAGAATAAGAAGAAGTAGAAGTTACAACCTGTTTTTACCGCTGATACTATTTAGTTGTGGTGTAAAAAAATCACATCTTAATAGTATCAGCCTCTCTTACCTACTTATATTTTAGGCATGTTGTATGTTGTGATTTTGCTATCTAGTTTTTCTTTCTGTTTGATTCCATCTCATCTATTTGTTCATGCCTTGAAGACTTCTTTTATACCAATGATGATAGAAAAAAACCTTATTTATGCTGTAATCATCAGTCGCAGACTGAATAACTACGTTCAAGCGTTGCCAGCCGTATTCCATGAATAAGATTTTACAAAACATTAAATAAAATAAATAAGTTTAAATAACATTTAAATACAGTTTATAAAACCTTCCCCCTTTCACTTACTATGACATTTGTAGAGAGTCAGAGAGCCTATGTGGTGTGTTGGTTGGGTGGGTAGGTAGTGGGTAGGTTAGTGGGTAACCTGGAAGCTGTGGGATCGATTCCCGTAACTACAAGTCATTTGAGCTAAGAAGAAAAGTGCAAATACTTGTTCTATGTCTGGATGTTGTGGGAGCATAGTCCTCGTAGTTCCTGGGTCCTCAGATACAGGGAATCCTATTCCGGGGTCTATGCATGTGATCGTTGGGCGTTATTTAATTTCCTATTTCTAGTCTGTTCTACGGAATAATTGCCCTAGACCTTAAAAAGTTACATCATGTATAGTGTATTTTTCCTAACAGTTTTTTTTATGTAAAATCAGCTAACGTTTAATGTTATTGTCTTTTTTGTTTCAGGTAAAAACTTAGCAGTGAAGAAGTTCCCACGAAATCGACATTGAAAAATGTGAAGCCGTTATCGACACGATTGTACCTTCTAACAACATAATACTGTGATTGTGTGTGTGTGTATCTGTGGTAGTGAAGTGGTGATTATAAAGAAAATTGTGTAGGTATGTCTAAATTATTTTTAATGCTTAATAATGTCAGTTATAGTATTAACAAATGAGTTCCTATTTTAGCAACTAGCGGAGTTTGAAAGTGCGTCTGGCAACTCAACGGGTTAAAGCCCTATTCAAACCGGCGCGGTATTTTGTACTGAAGTTTCGCGCTAGCCGCGGAATTGGGCGAATCTTCATACAAAATACCCGGGCGGAATCCCTCGCGGAAAACCACACCAATGGACCTAAGTCTCACACCGTGTTATTACAAAACGCGGTCTAACGTTAGTTCCAAGTTTAAACTAAGGTTCAAGGTAATTTCATATTACAAAACGTAGTTTATCTCTTATTCTTCGCTTATTTATGGTCCTAAAGTTAAACCTGGTACCCTGGTAACCTGGGCCTTAGGCACACTGCGTTTTAGGTGACCAGCGAGTAAACGCGATTTCTTCCGCAGTATGCTCGGGCAAGGATAATCTGGAATGTATTCTGTCGTCAGGACAAGTAACACATTAACACAATAAAGTCAAGCAACTGTCAACCACCTTTTCAATCAATTAGCTCGATCAAGCTCGATTGATAGAAATTGCACAATTGACGGCCGGCTTGATCAATCTATGTTGTGTGGGACAAGTGATAAACTTTTTACTTAAGATCTCTTAGCAGTATTTATTTTTCTGTTTTTTATTGATTTACGTTTTTGGTATACCTACCTATTTATTGATATAGTAACTCAAAACAGTAAAAACAAAAAAAAAATTAAAACTGCAACTTATTACTTTGTATACTGGAATTCAGCCGAGACGACGACCTCTCGCAACGACATACCTACTTTGCTTTAGGTTTAGTGTCTTTAAATCGTTATCAACTTATCAAGTCGACAAACAATACTAGTTATCTACCTAATACATTCTCACTGCTGGGTTACGGGCCTTCTCTAACATGGGAGAGATTAGGCTATAATTACACCACGCGACCAAATGTGGATTGGTGGATAACGCAATTGCTCTCGAACTTTGTGATTCTTGTAAATACAAGCTGAGAGGTATAGCATGTCATTGTGTTGTTAGTGTTTTGTGATGTCCTGAATAAATGTATTTTCTTCTTACTCTTCATCTTCATTGTAAATATTCTTTTTCAAATATAAATTCTTTTTCAAGTATAAATCGCTTGACATAATCCAGCCGCTTACAGCTCATTACTTGTACCACAAGAACAGTAGCACCCGGCAAATTAAGACTATGAAGAAACATGACAAATTAATTGAATCATTGCTTTAAGGCCAGCAGCTTAGTTCCTACTTATACTAGCTGCTACATGCGGCTCTACTTGCAATAGCCTCGGAAATAAAAACTATAAACAATTAAGTAGAAAGACTTGACTGCGTCAGCCTTTTAAAAAGCTATTTGTCTGTCTACCGATTTCTGCAGCGTCACCTCCCATAGTACCCAGTCGCCAAAAGTGGGAGGCAAGTATCTAAAGGGCACCCGCGGGGGTGCGGGCCTCGGCTTGGGCCGTTGCCGGGAGAAGAGGATCGCGAAGACTAGGTCCACTGGAAGAGTGAACCCTATGGAAAGACGCGGGGGTATGTCGACCTCGCTGGCGAGTCGGTGTCTGACAACGACCAACTGAATCTTCGTGACGGTGGCCAACTGAATGTTCGTGACGCTGACCAACTGAATGTTCGTGAAGCTGACCAACTGAATGTTCGTGAAGCTGGCCAAAGAATGTTCGTGAAAGACCCATGTTCTCGAATTTTGTGATTCTTGAGTATGTCGTGGGTTACTTACGAGGTTTTCCTTCGCCGTTGTGCGAACGAGTACCAAGTAACCAGGGTGTGTAGGATTCATATTCATTCTTAATATTCATTCATGTTTATTCATATTCATTCATCTTAGTTCATGTTCATTCAATTGCATAAATAACAAAAAAAAGTGATTTATGAGTCATAGAGTCTCACTTGCCCAGTAATTTCACTAGCTACAATGCCCTTCAAACCGGAACACAGTAGTGCTTGCACACTACTGCTTGGCGGCAGAATAACTGGCAAAGCGGTGGTACCTACTGTAATTAAACTCTCTTACCAATATGATTTTCATATAAGTCTTCAGCTCTGTAAGTCCTTTGCTTGTGATTTGTTGGTAGTGCACTTAACTTTTATTGTGTATTCCAATTTTCAATGTGTTCAACTCTCTTCCTTACCTCGCATGTCTTTTTTTTTTTTTTCTTTTTTTTTTTTAATGTGGCTCTTGCCACCATATGCTAACAGTCGGCCATCCTGGTTTAGGAATGTCCTCATTCCTACTTCGGCCATCATAATAAGTGGATGTCCCAGCCACAATACATTTTTGTGATTAAGTAAGTAATTTTCTAGAACAAACTTGTATATAAGCCACTTTGGTTATAACAATACTTTATGGACCCGTTCGGTTTTTTCAGGTTACTTGGGCTTTATCTTCTTTGGAAACCTCTTTGTATTAGGTACTTTAGTCTTATATTCTTTCGAAGCCACTTTGGCTTTAAACACTTTTGAGCCACTTTGGCTTTACACAATTTGAAGCCACTTTGGCCTTCTATGCTGAGCCACTTTGGCTTTAAACAATTTGGAGCCACTTTGGCCTTATATACTTTTTGAGCCACTTTGGCTTCATATATTTGTGAGCCACTTTGGCTACATATTATACTTTAGAGCCACTTTGGCTTCATATAACTTTGAGCCACTTTGGCTTCATATACTATTGAGCCACTTTGGCTTCATATAGTTTTGAGCCACTTTGGCTTCATATAACTTTGAGCCACTTTGGCATCATATACTATTGAGCCACTTTGGCTTCATATAACTTTGAGCCACTTTGGCTTCATATACTATTGAGCCACTTTGGCTTCATATAACTTTGAGCCACTTTGGCTTCATATACTTTTGAGCCACTCTGGCTTTATCTGGATTTCACCTAGGAATTTAGGATTACAGGAGGGATTATTGTAAGGTGAGGAAGAACAATGGATAAGAAGGTTTTGTGTTATGGATGGGGTCAAGCTGTATCATTCAGCATTCTCAGCTTATTTAATGCATTCATCATCAGTCTCTTTATATCATAACTAAAACAGTCTATAAATATTCTTCAAGTTTATTGTCAACTACATTCAGTTGTCTATCATTTATTATTCATCTGAGGTAGTAGAATCTCGTTCGCTTTCGGTCGGAGATGAGTGAAACGTAACCCAGGGCTTTAGGTGATCCGCTGGAAAGATGTTTTTATATTTTCTCATAGAATGTCCCTCGATACTAGATACTTCATACCGGTCATGGTCTAATACTGCAGTTATTTTATAGGGGCCCCTGAATTTTGATACGAGTTTACTACTTTTTCCTTTTTCTTGGTTTATATTGGGAATCATAACTAAATCTTTTTGTTTGTAGAACTTAGTTGGGGCTCTCTTCTTATCGAAGTTTATTTTCATTTTATTTTGTTGGTTTGTGATAGTTTCTTTTACCTCTTCTCGAATCTTTTCTCTGTTCTGCTTCTCATTTATACTGTCCATGTCGAGTACCCTTTTAATTATTCCTTCAGAGGGGTTCGTGACTCTGTGTCCAAAGACTACTTCCGTAGGGGCTTTACCTATACCTTTGTTTATGGTATTGTTTAAACTTAATTGCAGTTTCGGTAAGTTGAGGTCCCAATCAGCTTCATTAAGATTGTGATTCATTGCAGCGAGTGAACTCAGAATAGTCCTATTATAACGTTCAATTTGTCCATTAGCGCGTGGTGTTGCAACTGCATTTAATACATGTTTGGCACCGATCGACCTCATGTAATTTTTAAATTCCGCAGTCTGATATCACTATTTTAGGACACCCAACGGTCGCAAAAATATCTTCTAATGTCTTAATGGTAGTCTTAGACTTGGTGTCACGTACCCCTTTGACAAAAATAAACTTGCTAAAGCTGTCAATGACCCCGAGGATGTACATATTTCCTCTTTTGCTCCTAACAAAGGGGCCTAGGTGATCTAAATGCATGGTATGGAAAACCTCGTTAGGTTTCGGAATCGGATGCAAATACCCCGATTCCTTTCCTGTGGTTTTCTTGTTGTAAGCACAATTCAGACAAGCTTCTACGTATTTTTTTGTAAAGCGTCTCATCTTCGGGAACCAGTATTCTTTACTCATTTTCTCTAAGGTTTTGTCAAATCCGAAATGTCCCGATTCATCGTGACACAGTTGACATATCCGCCATTTAGCGCCATTAGGCACTACCCATTTCAAATTTTTGCCAACTTTTCTATAAAGCCTACCATCTTTAATGACATAATTATTTGTAATCTCTTTAATGTCAGCTTCTTTAGTTTCTAGTATTTCTCTTATATGTTTGAGTTTTGGATCTGTCATTTGTACTGTATGTAACCAATCTTCTGTCCTAATATTCATTATTTCCATTGTTTCTGGTTGAAAATCCGTCAAGATGGGATTGCGGCTTAATGCGTCAGCGTGTTTCATTGCCTGTCCTGGTCGGTATTCCACCGTGAAATCAAATTCTTGCAGTTGGAGCCACCATCGTGCGATTCTCGGGATCAAGTCTCGCTTACTTAAAGTAGATCTTAACGCATTGCAGTCAGTAAGTACTTTAAATCGCAAACCTATAAGATATATTCGAAATTTCTTTAAACTTGCAACCACTGCCATGGTTTCGAGTTCGTAAGAATGCCAGAACTCTTCCTCTTTTGCTGTTTGTCGACTGTAGTATGAGACTGGTTTTAAGGGAGATTTCTCATCAGGTTTTTGGAGTAAAATACCTCCCATGCCATGCTTACTAGCATCACAGTGCACCTCAGTAATATATTCGGAATTATATAATGCCAGAACGGGTCGTGACGTGAGCCGTAACTTTATGTCTTCAAATGCTTTTTCCTGGTCTACTCCCCAAGTCCACGGTGTATCGGTTCGAGTAAGCATAGTAAGAGGACGAGCTATGCGCGCAAAATTGTCAATAAATCTTCTAAAGAAGCTCGCCAACCCAATGAATTGACGGATCTGATGAACGTTTGTGGGAGTTGGAAAATTATTCACTGCTTGCGTTTTGTTTGATCCTGGTTTAAGCCCGTTTTCAGAGATCTCATAGCCTAAATATTCAATAGAAGACTTAAGAAAATGGCACTTCGTAATGTTAAGGGTCAGATGCGCTTCTTGTAATAGAACAAGAATTGATTCTAGCTTTTCTAGCGATTTTTCAACAGTTGGTGCTGCTGTCAAAATGTCATCTAGGTAGGGTATGGCCAATTCAAATCTTTTCGGCCCAAGAGCTTTATTGATCATTTGTTGAAATACTGCGGGCGCATTCACTAATCCAAAGGGCATCCGTGTGTACTCATAGTGTCCATCAGGTGTAATGAATGCTGTCAAATGTCTGGATTCTTCTGCGACGGGAATCTGATGATATCCAGATGCTAGATCAAGGCTAGTGAAGAACCTATTACCACTAAGTCTATCTAACTGATCATCAATGACCGGCATAGGGTATCTGTCTTTGACGGTTTTCTTATTCAGAGCTCGGTAGTCAACACAAAGGCGATAATCATTGTTTTTCTTTCTTACCAGTACTATAGGGCTGGCATAATCCGACTGTGACTCTCTTATGACCCGATTTTGAAGCAACTCATCTATCATGCCCTGAACTATTTTTCGTTCTGCAAAAGGCAACCGGTACGGTTTGTAAGATATTGGGGTATCATCAATAAGTTTAATGTGCATTTCGGTCACAGGTGTGAGTCCGAGTTCTTGCGGTGACAATGCAAAACATTCACGATATTTGTTTAGCAACTCAATCAATTTATCTTTATCATCTTTTTTTATATTTTCTTCAATATTTAACATTTCGGCCGTGATATCCCCCCTAAAATTGCTTGTTTCTGTTAGTTCTTTATCATATTCGGTGACTGTTTTAACTTCTTTAATTTCCGTCGGTTCCGTTTTGAGTGTGTACGGCGTCTGTGGGATTTGGTGTGCCTACGTTCTTCCTGTCGTTTAACCTTAGATCGCTGACGGTGTCGCTTATGATGGTCGTTCGAGCTTGGCGACGACGACGACGACGATGATGAAGTTGTTGTACTCCGGTTGTGCCGTGATCTCTTGTTACGAGTACGTTTCGCCAATCTCTTACGATCTTTTGAAGCGTACTTATTATGACAATGTCGTATCCCGTCTCGCTTTCGTTTTTTACTTCGGCTTCGTCTTCCATAATGATTTTCAATGGATGACAAGGACTGAGCAGATAGACTTCTCCTTCTCTCTGTAGGTAATCTTGATCTCTTACGTATTTTAGAGTGTCTCATAACATGGATTGGAGGGGTTTCCCCTCTGCTTGCATCACCCATATCAGACCGAAATATGTCGTTGTTGTTAAGAACTGCTTCATGAAATTATTATTTAAAGGAGTAAAGGGAAGGTGAAAGAGGGAGAAAACAAACAATTGCATTAGTTGAGTAAACATAAAATCAACACATGTCAACACATCACGTATGTTTAGAAATAAGCTGGTTGGTAACGCTACACAAGCACCTTACTGTACAATTATCTATTTAAAACAGCCTGTGTAGTAGAAAATCCTGTATATAAAACATCCTGTATTGTATATAAAAAAAAAAACATGCTGTATATATAAGCAGCCTGTATATAAAACATCATGTGTGTAGTAGACACCTTGATAAAACACCTGTATATAAATTTATGTAAATGTTTTTATGTAAAAACACCATGTGTATAAAAAACATTTGGTATATAAAAAACAACCTGTATATAAAGGCCTTCTGTAAAGACAACCTGTATATAAAACACCATGTATAAAGGAATAAAGCATTATACTAGAAAACACCAGAGTGTACCGCTGCGGAATGTAACTTCATAGAAACTTAAAAACACATAAAAATGGTAGATGGCGGTCACAGAATGTGTAATAATACTATGGTATGGTAAAATGATAATAAGGAGGATTATTGCTATTTATTTCCTTGAACTAGCAATAATCAATGGATATTAGATACACAACAATACAACACAACAATAACAATACTACATTCAATTAGTATTCTGTGTTTTGTATCCAAATAAATATTGGCCCGATACAATAATAATTAGGTATTATATTTCTAGATGCCATGCTCAAACATACATAAGTTGATAGAGAAGCAGAACTCATTTTATTTTTTAAATTACAGTTAATCTATCCTATATGTAATCTGATGACAGGACTTGCTTACATGATGTTATATATATATATTTAGCTTTTAAGTATGACCATAGGGATGAGGTGTTATGTATGACTCATTAATTATGGTAAGTATTATAAAAGCACAGTGTTTGTATTAAGATTATAATACAAATATGAATAATAGCTTAAATAAAATAATGTGATTTAAGCATAGAATAGATAGGTAATTCTTCTATGTATGTAAGTAAATTATAATGATAATTAGGTGCCTGTTGTTTTATGTAGGATCATTTAAAATTGTAAGCTTTCCTTAATAGTGGGTACATGAGTAGGTATCTAATGTAATTTACTATAGAATTATCCTGCTCGTAAATCAGTGATGGAGCAAACTCCATCCAAATATCAAGTGGGGTTTATCTATGTGATGTTTGTTGAGCATCAAGAGAATCTAAGGTAAGCATTCCATTGGTTTCTTAATTAACCAAAGATGATATAAGTACTTTTAAGTAGCCGTGTAGAATAGTCACTGTTTCATTAACTAAGTATGACACAATATTAGGTAACTACACGTCTAAGAAGTCAGTATTTATTGTCTGGAATTGCCAGTGTACCACAATGGTAAGTGAACTTAGGTAGGCAGGTGCGTTAGATACCTTAGGTCTTGTGATACACTTGGTTCAAATCCACTAAAGTTTTGATGCTAAGATAATTATATACCTAGGTGTAGGTTAGGCAGGTATGTGTATTTAATATCAATTATGATTATCCTAGATCATAATTACCTTTTTAGGTAGATAACCTACATATTCCTGGAAGACCTAAATAGGTACTTTAGATGGCTAGTAGGTAGGCTTGGATCCAGCTCAATGTGTACCTATTTAGCATAAAGCCGTGCCAGTCGGCCTACGCGAGTTTAGGTAGGTACTGGTAAAATGTAGACTGTGTATGTATTGGTGGTGTTTCGATAACTTCCTATCTGGCAAGTTATTATAGTGCAAGTAACAAATGCGACTCATTTTCATAAGAACGCGTGAGGAACAGTAAAAGTAAGAAATAACAAGTAGGTAATAACTTTGTTTACGAACCTTTCTGGCGTTTCGGGAAAACGTAGGTGTAGGTACCACTTCTGGCTGTAATTAAACTCTCTTACCAATATGATTTTCATATAAGTCTTCAGCTCTGTAAGTCCTTTGCTTGTGATTTGTTGGTAGTGCACTTAACTTTTATTGTGTATTCCAATTTTCAATGTGTTCAACTCTCTTCCTTACCTCGCATGTCTTTTTTTTTTTTTTTTCTTTTTTTTTTTAATGTGGCTCTTGCTACCATATGCTAACACTACCTAGACGAACTTTGCAGAAAAGTCCTACCACCTAGTAAAACATAGTCTAGTAATAAGATTACGAGACTGTGTGATGTCTCAGGACGTGCGCAGTGCAGTGTCACTTTATTCCGAGTGATCTGTTATTGGCAGCCGTGACGCTTAACATCAGGCGAACGACTAGCTCGTCACGTCACTAGTTTACATAAAAAACATTCATATTCATTCAAGTTCATTCATGTTCATTGATATTCATTTATTTCTGTTTCTACATGTTCATAAAACTTGACTGTTTGATATTTTTATATTCATAGTGATGATATTTTCATCAAAATTAGTCCAGGTTTAGGTCTTAGGTAGCTCTTAAAAACTGGCAAATATTATGCACATAACCTTTCAACAGCATAACAATATGACATCTGACATTGGTTCTTGACCGTCCGATGCTAATCTCGATGAAATGTCTTCGACTGACACCTCTTGACCTTGAGAACGACCGAACTGGTACACGGAGGTGAGTTCCACTTAAACTGGTTTTGGCATTAAGTTGTGATGCAAGAAACATTTCTTGTTTCAGATTTTGACTTTATTTTGATTTTATGCGACTTCGATGAACCGGAATCCTAATAGAATCGCTTTGTGGTCATAGTCTGTCTGCCTGTAAATACCCCTTTTCTCAGAAACAGCTATAAAAATCTTTAAACAAATAAAGTTTCTATGTGATAAAAAGGTATAACCTTGATTTTTTGGACCAATTGCTTCTATGGATATTTCCCTTATACCTAGAACCTTTAAGTATGAAATAAGAACATGAAGGTATTTTTATCACAACACATAACCAAAAATTCAAAAACCATGAATTCAGAAATTTCGGAAACGAGTGCGGGTTTTTATTTTATTACATTTCGTTCAAAGGTGTGAATAACAACGTAAGGTAGTTAACTGACTTTTTCCTTAGCTATTAAAAGACCTAAGAGACCTACAATAACATGTTTTTTGTTTTTTCAAAAATGAGTAACCAACTTACCAGGGAATCATCTGGTAATAGGTATTAGGTACGCTGAGACACCTGACTTATTCATGTTAAGGCCTAAGCTATTACTGTAAATGTCGATAATGAGTGTCCTTCGGTCCTTCAGTCAACCGTGTAGTCACGGTGTACCTAAGAATAGCACTACCCTATCTCTTCCCGTGTGTGCCGTAAGAGCCGGCTAAGAGAATATCCAGGGAATGTTCAGCAGCATTCTCCTCAGGCTGCATCATGATCTCGCGATCTCCAAGCCAAGCCTATTTATCTGCCAACCGTGTCTTTCGTCTGAGGATGTGATCCTTCAGTCCACCATCGTATCTAATCTCATCTCTGTAATTTTCATCAAAATTCAATTCAACTTCACTCTGAATGTACATTTCATAATCTTGCTAGCTCGATTCATCGCTCGAGCTTGATTCTTGAACGTCTAACGATCACATACCTACATAGAACCTGGACCCTAACTAGGATTCCCTGTATCTATATATAATATTACTGTAAGACCCAGGAACTACGAGGACCATGCTCTCACAACACCCAGACACAAAACAAGTATTTGCGCTTTTTTTTCATGGGCACATGTACATATACATACTTATCCTGTTGCGTCGCGGGAATTAAACCTGCCGCCTCTGGCTTATGAGCCGACCTGCTCAATCACCACACCACAGAGGCTGTCAAATGTTGACTCTGGATCGTGCCGAGTTGAAATATAATAGTATCCATGTCCATGCTACTAGGACTTTTCTGCAAAGTTCGTCTAGGTAGGTACCACCGCTTTGCCAGTTATTCTGCCGCCAAGCAGTAGTGTGCAAGCACTACTGTGCTCCGGTTTGAAGGACATTGTAGCTAGTGAAATTACTGGGCAAATGAGCCTTAAGAACTGATCTCACAGTCTAGAAATCCTTTTTAGACTGTGTGATGTCTCAGGATGGCGTGCGCAGTACGTAGTGTCACGCGAAACTCTAATTTAGATTTCCGAGTGACACTGCAATCTGTAATGGGCGGCCGTGAAGCTTAACACCAGGTGAACGACTAGCTCGTCACGCCATTCGTTTACATAAAAAAAAATGCAATATTTTTCAAAAGATACAGAATATTTTATATTCTAAAACACTTTGGTGAGGCTGGACATATCGTTTAGTAGATGCTAGGTCAAGAGCCTCAAAGTTCATTCAAGGTCAAAATGCGTCGTACTGACACCCAACAGTGGAGTGACGTGGGCAAGATCACATTAAGCTGTAATTAATATATCAAAATCAAAGTAAACACGCGTCATGCTCGTGCTTAAGACCTCGTCATAGCAATGACCCGATTCGCCATATAGGTACAGCTCGTTGCGAAACCACTCGTGCTCCTGAACAGATGTTCTGCAGAGGCGAAGGTTGTCGCTTGAAGTGGGTAAAAGACTGTGAAGGCATTTGGGCCGGAAGTACAGTGTACTATGAGGACTCTCTAAGCGCTGTGGCTTAGCGGATATGGATAGATGAAATAATAGATAGATACTGATCAAAAACAGGCTTAACCGAATCATAAAACGGAAGTTTTGAAAGCAATATCTTGTGAGTAACCTTTAATCACAGATAACAATAACGTTCTTCGTTTACAAATTATTATTTTACTACTTCTTAGCGTATCAGTGGTAAAAAATTGAAATAGCTGCAGCCCAGACCCCCTGGCTACGTTGACGTTATTTGTAGCATCTATGAGGTCTTCTGCAGAAGAAGCAGTGGCGGGACATGCAGAACACCTTATTAAGTGTATATGGCAAAGGTTTGAACCGCTCCGCCAAAAAAAAGGGATGAACGGGATCCATCCAGAAATGTTCCATGCTCCTGAGTCCGAAGCCTAATTAAAGACTTCCAGGTCAACCACGGTTCCTCATGCCCTGGGAGGTTCTCATAAGGTTTCATAGAGAGATTTGGAAGTGAGGGCGTTTACGAGGGGTTGCGTTCGGCTATAGTAAGTTTTCACGAGGAAAGTGACCAGGTTTCTTATATAGACAAGCGTGCTACATCATCCACCACATTATCACTCAGGAGAAATATGTCAAACGCAAGCTTTTGTAATACATATTTAAAAATATGGCTCGGAGGATAAGGCTAAGTAAGTCTCTTTATTGACTAAACTAGCTACTAATTTAGTGCGCCACTGATTAAGTGATTACTTATGATTCATAGCTCTAGAAGAAATCTACCCAAACCAATCCAAAAGACTCTACATCACCAATTTAAGTTTCGTCATCTATACCCTTAAAAATCTCAGAAATCCAAAATTCTATAAATAACCTCTCTTTAAACTTCGTAGTAGCCTGACTCAAACCTGATGACGGCCAAATCCATTCATCAAATCACTTGGTACTCTCATTCTCTTTAAGCCATCATCGCAAGTGGGTGTCCCGCCGGCTATAAACAAATAATTACTGCGAACTGCCCTTGGCCTAAACAAACTTATAAGATGGGTACAGTCAGAGACATAAACGCATCTACATCATCAAGTCTTGTAATGCTTAGAGCTCACGCAGTCTAATTTGCGCTAATTACTCACGCAAATTGCAACCAACTTGTAGCATATTCTACCACTCTCCATGTAGCGTACACACAAAAATCATTCTCTTTACAAAAACATAATTAAAGTTATTTTTATTTCTATCCGGGTTTTTTTTTGTATTTACAAAGATTATTTATAATTTTACGTATTAAAACTTATTTGGATATTTTTTAAACATAATGTAAGTTATTCTTGATGGTCTAATTTAGCCAGAGTTTTTGTAAATGTTTAGTAATTTTTTCAAAAATGCGCGTGCAAGATAGGAGATCCAGGGGGTCTAGCAAAGATGCCTTTCCATTAGCGTTAACGCCTCACGCTAACTCCAAAATGTACGGGAATGACATTAGCTATGACACTACCTCCGGGAAAGTTTTCCGCAGGTAATGTCATTCCCATACATTTTGAGTTATCGTTTGGCGTTAACGCTAATGGTAAGGTACCTTTGCTAGACCCCCTGGTAACATGAACCCTTCAGAAAGCATCCTTACTTACAAGATTGCTCACCAACTTATGTGTCTAACTATACCTACGTCAATACGTAGATTGTTTTAAAGGAAAATCATGTGTAGTGACTTCATTCTTGGCTGAATTATTTTCAGTGAACTTAGATAACGTAGTTTGAGGTAAATTAGCATTGTTTTTGTTTGTTATGGTAATAAGGTTACTGGTTCAAGGTCAGAATAATTTATAGAGAGCGTCACGTAGTAGACAACAATAATAATTTAGTTTTGTAAACGGCTTGATTTTATATTACGTAGAGTCATTGACTGGGGTAAATATTATGATGAATATTTGCAGTGAATTATGGAATGTCAATTTGTATTTTCCTTTTATATAAAAAGGTAAAAAACCCACCTGAATAAGTTTAGTATGAGAGTTAAATTAACAGAAAGCGTGAATTTTTATTGAGCATAGAGGAGATCCGCAGGAGAACTAAAGGGACCGGTATAGCTCTTAGAATTAGCAAGTTGAAATGGCAATGAGCGGGCCACATCGCTCGTAGAACTGACAACCGATGGGGAAGAAAGGTTCTCGAGTGGCGACCACGAACCAGAAGACGCAGCGTAGGCCGGCCCCCACTAGGTGAACCGACGACCTGGGAAAATCCGCGGGGAGCCGATTGATGCAGGAGGCAAGCAGCCGCTCAAAATGGTGCTCCATGGGGGAGGCCTATCTTCAACAGTGGACCTCTTCTGGCTGTTGATGATGAAGCCAAGCTTGTTCCTACTAATTTTTTAAATTACTTTTTTTATGTAATAGAATTACGTGGCGTCCTTCGCCATATAATATTACATTACCTAACCATAATATCTTACAATAAATCTTTACCATTATCTTTGTTCAGACCTGTATATAGGTACCCATTAAAACTATAATGTGTTTCAAGTTATGTCATTGAATATTTATAGGCCCACAAGTCGCTAGCCTGCAGAGTTAATGCCTGCAAGTTATTTTCCAGTAACCATATGGCACATACCAAGTTACCAGCATTCAAGGAGGTTGACTCAGCTCTATTACGACTAAATAAAGGTTATATTAAATGTTTAAATTAATTCAGTTTATGATGACGGATCGGAAGTATCTTATCAAATTGGTTAGGTGTAGTGTGAACTTCCTACGTGTGAGCTGGCAATGGTTGCGCCCACTCATGGTGCTTCATTTCTAAGGTTGAATACTTAGATGGTGTTTTTGTAATGGTTTTACTATCAAAAGCTTTAAGACGTCCACTGCTGAATATAAGCCTCCCCCATAGGGCGCCAGTTTGAGCGGCTGCGTGCTCTTGCGTCTAACGGCTTCCCACGGTTTCTGCTTTAATTTTGGTTAGAAGGTATTTTGAAAATAAGTACGCAAGCACCTGACCGCAGTATTAAATATTGCTACTGCAAAAAAAGGTGTACACTGGGGGAATTAGAAGGTTCATCAGCTAGAATCAACTTTTCTTTGTACGAGTGTCAAACGTCTGAAAATTAACGATTCTTTTGCATTAGACGGATTACATACCATTTGAATAAAAAATATAACATTAGACATCAGCTATACCTACTCAATTTACTTCTAAATTCAAATAAGTTTAGAAATATGTTCAAGTTATTTTTAACACTTCATTCTGTTCATTATACCTACTTAGCTAACTTAATTCAAACTTAGCTAAGTTACCCATTTAAAGTGAAACTAACGCTACAACATCTTGATTTATATCCTACGAGAATGCAGCATCCGTCAATCAATCGGATAAATAAGTAGCTTTAGCATGTTTACTTAACGAGAGAAAACTTAAATGTAACTTAGATAGTGATATTAAGATGGAAACTTAATCGTGGGAACTGCCAAAATCCATCCATCATCATGGGAAATCCATCTATGCTAATTTTATAAATTCAAAAAGAATCTGTCTGTCTATTAAAATTGGTACCATTTCACGACTGTCTTGATATTTGTATGGAAGTATCCTGGGTAGAGATTCCTTTTTACCTCATTGAGTAGTCAAGTGGCTTGGTAAAGACCATTCTGGCTATTATCTAAGCACGCTGATCATAAACTGACTGCCACGCGTGGTGATATGTTCAACAGTCGATGTCTCCGACTTATGGAGACGAAGATTTGTCTCGTCCATTATTTACTCTGTGATCTTGTACCCCTTGTAGATTTGATTTGATTTTTGATTTGTGTAGAACATTTATTTGACATTGTAATAATCCATTGTACCTATTTTTATTATTTAATACCTTGACATGTTTATTCTGTAAGAAATATTTTGTGGTAATTGTAATTGGTTTTGTCGTTTTTATCACAATAAATAAATGAATAATAAGTTTTAACTCATCTGTACCAGTTTCGTACCTGACCAGTTAAGCGAATTGCCATTAAATCTGAATCTTCGCGTAGTACCAGCCGTAAATCACCAGGATTTTTTATACGCACCTTATCTGCAACGCGAAGGACCGTGAACCAGAAAAATTACAAATCTAACAGAACAACGTTTCAGCATGAAGACAAACCTATCGCAGCTAGCCGGATATAATGTTTTAGGTAGTTGTTTCCCATCGCCCACCGAGTAATTTTGCCTGATGCCTTCACCTGGAAAAAAGTGAGCTCATTAACATAAGAAATTCCTCAACATCATCATCATCATCAACAGCCTGAAGACGTCCACTGCTGAACATAAACCACTTTGAACTCCTGCATCCATCGGCTCGCCGTAGTTTTCACCAGGTCGTCGGTCCATCGAGTGGGGGGCCGGTCTACGCTGCGTCTTCTGGTTCGTGGTCGCCACTCGAGAACCTTTCTCCCCCATCGGTTGTGAGTTCCCAACCGAAAATCCCTAATAAGTTCCGATAAATTTCCTAAATGATATTATTATTTATCTCGATAAAGTTAGCGTGCGGCTAGATGGTGCTAGTTTAAATTTGAACCTAGGTAATATGCCACCGTAGCATCTCTTGATGAATTGCCCCGAAGTGAAGTTGCGCGGTACTAAATATGTTTATCTCCCGCTCAGCTGTCCACACACTGTTCCAACTAACGTGTGACTGTCACTGGTGTTTACTGTTTACCGTTGGCAAGTCGACGACCGGGGTCTAGGAATTCCAGATCAGTGTTTACAGCTTTTGATTTATTTTATTGCGAAGTCGTAGAATTTAAATTAGCCAAATGCCTATTACGTAACTTGGGGTAAATAAACTACTGCACAAACTAAGCTTGGAGTATAGTTATTTGGACTCTGATTTTAACATGTAAAAGTGCTACAAATATCACGAATAGTAAGTTCTCTGGACATGGGCCTGCTCAGAGAGAGTGCAGGCCATAATGCACCCCGCTGATTGGCCAAGGGCGAATTTTATGATTCTGAATTTGTCGGCTTTCTCATGATGTGTTCATTGGTCAGAGCAGGATTTGAGCCTGGGTGTGTCAGTTTGATAGTCGCACGGTCTACCGCTGAGCCACACTAGCCGCCACAACAATATCTTATTAGCAATAAATTAATAATAAATAATAAATATGTGTGGGCATTTCACACAACGCCATCTAGCCCCAAACTAAGCATACCAGATAACTGATACAATACTTAGATATTTTTTTCGTAAATGCATACATAGAATACAAATATAACACCCACACAGAACAAACACCTGTTCATCACACAAATGTTTGTCCTGAGTGGTAATCGAACCCACAACCTATAGTTCCGAAGGCAGAGCTACTACCAACTGAGCTAACAGACACGTCAAATTATGACTTTATTAGGTTTGATAAAAATTTCATCGAAATTGTTTCAGCCCTATTAAAAGTAACAATTAATCAATAAGCAGGCAAAGTTTTATACTTACCTACTATTTTGCCCCGTAAAATTTTCTTTCATTTGTCCGGATATTCGTAGTCTCGTACCTAGGTCGTTTTTTTTAACAAATCCTCGCGAAACTTGGTATACTGGTTCTACAATTTCATAGATCTTTTATGGCGGCGGCGATTTAGATTGGTGGGGTATTTCCCCAAAAAGGGCGGAAGTTTGCTGCGGCGCCATTTACAGGCCGATTCTGATAATATTCTTAATAACACCACTTAGCGGCCACTTTTGATGATATTTGGCCGGAACATTTGAGTCGGTATCTACTTAAAACACCAAATCCCATTGCTACAAAAAAAATTGTGCTCTTGAGGCGTTCTAGATGCAAACTTCTAGAAGTAGGGAAGGTGGTAAACTTCATTCATAGCGTTAGATGCAATTACAGAATAGATAGGCACTAGACAGAAAACAATAAAAGAAGTATCCACCTAGAAAACCCACACAGAAAGTCGAAGAAGTTTTTTTTATGTTCGCCTGGTGTTAAGCATCACGGCCGCCCATTACAGGTTGCAGTGTCACTCAAAAATCTAAATTAAAGTTTCGCGTGACTGCGCACTCCGCACGTCATCCTGAAACACCACCCAGTCTGAAAAAGATTTCTAGACTGTGAGATCAGTTATTAAGTCTTATTTGCCCAGTAATTTCACTAACTACAATGCACTTCAAACCGGAACACAGTAGTGCTTGCACACTACTGCTTGGCAGCAGAATAACTGGCAAAGCAGTGGTACCTACCTAGACGAACTTTGCAGAAAAGTCGTACCACCTAGTAAGAAGTTACTGCAAGCAATCCAGAACAACGCAGGAAAGAAAACCGAAGGAATCCAGAGCTTCGTTTACAACGTACAGAAGAAGGTACAAGAAACTTTAGTGATGCCATTTTTTTTGTAAAGGCACATATCTTTTTTGTTTTTATAATTCAGCAAACAATAGGTTAACGGTGGTATAATATTCAGTCATCTTAGTAACCGAAGCTAGGTATTGTTTTTGCAGCTAAATCGACGGCAACCTGCTCACCTTCACCCGTCGAGGATCAATTACGTGATTCATATAGTACTGGGCGATGTGGTACTACTAGGTTTATTGATACTACATAAAATTATTACCAAAGCAAAAGCGTTAGGGCAAATTAGTTCCACTTTGCGAACAACACGATTTGGTTCCACGTTTATATGATGTGAATCAGCCAAGGAGTTTTGATGGCATCCGTGTTTCCCCATTGTTGGAGTCTTCAAATCGAAAGACCATAGGTAATAAGTAGGTAGGTAAGTTATAACTCTAGACCGCATTGTCACTTACCATTTCCACAGAATATAATACTACTATGTATACCCATTTGTATGAATTGGACGAAACGCAGCTTTATCATCATCATCATCATCAGCGTGAAGACGTCTACTGCTGAACATAGGCCTCCCCCATAGAGCGCCACTTTGAGCAGCTGCTTGCCGCCTGCATCCACCGGCTCTCTGCGATTCTGACCGTCGTCGGTCCACTTAGTGGAGGGCCCTCCTACAATGCGTCTTCAGGTTCGTGGTCGCCACTCGAGAACCTTTCCCCATCGGTTGCCAGTTCCACGAGCGATGTGGCCTGCCCACTGCCACTTCAACTTGCTAATTCTAAAAGCTATATCGGTGATCGGTAAGCTTTATCAAACTATTTAAAATATACTTTTTACGTTTTGTCTATCATTCTACTCGGGTCAGTTTTTTGATTCATATATAGTTAAGGTACCCAATGGTTAAAAATGCTAACTAATTCTAACCATTAATAGAATTTGTTCGCATTTTTAACCATTCAACAAACCCACCCTAAGATTTTCACCCTTAGAAAATAGATAAACTTAATTAGATAAGTATACCATACACTACTTCCAGTTACGCTTCTAACTTAGTATATTCAATGTGCTTTGCTAACAACGTTAGTGTCCTAACCATTTTGATAAACTTAACTAAACTGCAAAGTCATCGTTTTCGTACTTAGAACTTCAGCTTCCATTAGGCCCCCCATACACGTTCAATTGTATTGATCAATCTTTGCGATTCATAAATTTTATTGATCGTGTAGAGTTGGTATTGATCAATGTTTTTCGGTTTACAGTATGGAGAATACATTGACGGAAGTGGTCTCGTCAATTTTACTGATCAATTAAATTGAACGTGTATGGCGGACCTTAGAGCTCAACGTTTCTCGAACGAACTACCGGTTGTCCTTGAGTCTACGGGTAATGCATTAGCTATACTTAGGCTAGGAGATGTTGCTCAGCAACATCTCCTAGCCTAAGTTGCTGTCCCCAGGTCCACAGCGAAATTTGTCGAATCAAAAAAAGGCTAGGAGATGTTGATGATTTTAATATAACTGAAGGTAAATAATTTATCAAAATCCGAATTCATTTAGCATTTTTATTAATTTTCGATGAAACTACAATGAATATGTGATTGACAATGAACATTTAATCAAATGGCACTTTTTCTTTAAATTGAAAACAAAATAGGTTCTACATAGGTCCTAACCATACAGATAGTTTTGTAGATATTAACCACAGGAACCCACGAAAAGCACACAATACAGCCCCATACGTACTAGTGAGTACGTATGGGACTGTATTGTGTCGGCACACTGGCTTTGACTATTTAAATTTTCTGTTGAATAGTCAGAGGTACATTCTCACTGTGTCGGCACACAGACTTTGACTATTCAAATTTTCTGTTGAATAGTCAAAGGACACAGGTCTTCTTTATGTATGTAAATGTATAAGCTATAATCCATAACGCTCGCCAAGTACGGGTTGGTGGGTCAGCTGCTGGACAAACTGGAGATCAGCTTCAGTTTACTTTGTGAGCTATTTAATAGTTAGGTTACATCATATGGTTATGGTCAAAATATTTTCATATTATATGAAGTGTTCCTCACTCCCTGCCTATAATTACCACATGCGTTAGGCATCTTGCCGGTCTAGACTGGAGCATGTTTTTCTAATTCTATTTATATACCAATTCAGATACTTTCCTATGGTTAATTTTTATCGTGAAGTAAGTAGCGGTCTTAGGTCTATGTTTACTGTTTAGCATATTAATCATTGATTTTGTCTCTAATAGCTAATGGAAAGGAATAGGTATTCTGCATGGGGGTCTTACGCGGTGAAAGAAAACATCACAGACCTATGAAAACATAGAGCGTGAGGATCTTGTGAGGATAAGCCGGAGATCACAGATTAGAGAAAAACAATTTGTTCATTAAAGTTTGTACAAATAATTTATATATGGCTAATTTTAGCAGTTTTAAAAGTCAGATTTAGAATACTTAGTACTTACCGTACTTGCTGTTCTAAGCAACAAAGTGCTTAAGTCAAATATAGCAAGCCTATTATAATAAATGACTTTGAAAAACGAAAGAAATTCTCTTACCCACTACATGGTGCAAGCAATGCCGCACAACGTAGAAAAGAAAAATCTGGAGCTTCGATTACCTACACCTGTAAAAAGGAAGCAACAAGTAATTTTACAATGAGAACATGTGACATCCACTAACCCGCACTAAGCTTGGCCAGCGTCAACGTCCTGCACGCTATAGATGAAGCATTCCAATTCTAGAAAGAATTTAACACTAGATATAAATTACTCACCATATTATAAAATATGACGTATTTATACTCCATTAATTAATCGTTTACCGTCTGGCCAGGGTGAACAGGGCCTCGTTTTATAAAGCTACTAGTACAAGCTAACAATTGTAGCAGCTACAAGAACAAGTTACTACAAGTTACTAGTTACGGCGTTTTATAAACAACAATTATCGATTACAAGTGTAAATTACAAGTATAATGCACATCACTATGAACGTCACTGAGGCCTCACGGCGGGGACCACAGACTAAGTAGAGGATAAAGTGTAGATTATGATATTACAAGTTGCACATCACTATGAATGAACGTCACGGTCAATAGCTTTTTTTTAGTTTGGCTCCCATTCATTAGTGAATTTAGCCGGTGTGAATTTTACATTAAATCCTTACATAATGGGGCCAATTATAAAGGTTTTAGTTGACAGATCTAAACCTTTTAAAACTGTTGCTGTTCTTGTCTAATAGACAGCAATGTAAGAGACGGATATATTTTTAGTTAGTTAAAGACTGTCAACTAACCTTCAAAATTGGGCCTAATATAGAAATTAAAAACATTATCTATTTGTTTTTTGTGGCTTTCATGCCAAATTGGATGACCTTTTTTAGATGAACTTATATTACCGGGATAGATGCGGTTTTTTTCGGAAATTCATGACATCCCGCGGAAAATTATGCAAGTTCTGGGTAAAATCGCGGGGCGTCTCTATTTTTAAGTAAAGCTATTTAAGTAAATAAAGTTGGGTCTAAGTCACTATTCTCATAATAGGTTTTGTAATATACAGCTACGCTCATTTTTCATGGGCTTCGCTCAAGCTGAATTTCTCATTATTTAAACATAATCAGTTCATATTTACTTAATTTAACTAATTGAACATTCATTAATACGTGACACGACCAATACAATACACATTCAATAAATTTATCTAAACTTGTACTTCATTTTACCTAGCTCTTTAGTCAGGTAAAAAACTTTACAAGTTGTAGTTCCGTACACTTGTAATGACCAAAACAATTGTTCGATTTTACATTTTAAAAATGAAAACACACTATGGATTGTCTATGGTCTAAGAACAAGTGCTTGTAATTCATAGAGTAAAGCAATATATCGGGGGATGTAGCTTGTAACTTGTTGTCTTGTAGCTTTATAAAACGCATTATTTCACTTTTTTTTGGCTGTGTTGCCAGGTTTTCGCTACAAGTACAAGACTTGTAGCTTTATAAAACGAGGCCCAGGACGCATGCTCGTCGCCACTTGACACCAGCCGTTCCGAGAAGTGTCAACCGTTCGCGGGTGCTTATTTTTGTAATGATCGCGCTAAAGCTCCAACTCCACTGCAATACCAAACTAAGTTAGATAAGATAGCTAGCAAACAAAAGTTAGAGGCAATATTTTTGAAAAGAATTCGAAATTCAATAAATCTGAAATGTTACAAAATGAAGCGTCTGAGAATTTTTAATATAAGTACCTATGTAGAAACCAGCCTAAAGCCATGTTTTCCATTATTCTTCGTTGAGGTACCTACCTCTACCTACCTCTTTGAATGAACCGGCACAATTTTTTCCAAGAAAGCTTTCTTGGAAAAAACATTACAGGCGTAAGCTAGCTATAACCTGTTAACCTAGGAGTCTTCAGGTTGTTAAATCAGGTCAGAATGTTAAAGCCCAACTAAGACACCTAACTAAATAAATTGAAAAAAATTACTTCCCGTTTAGCCAGATAGAACAAAATACGTAGCTTGCTCGTTTAGCTCTACCTACTGATAGAGCTGGCTCGTGGCTTAGCTAAGTTAGTAGGTATAGTATAGCTCACAGTAGAGTCTGCGCTTATGGCGGAATGTTCAGAGCATTGTTCGTATGCTATTGGAATTCTCAGCGTGTGCGATACTAATGAATCGTAAGGAGGAAATGAGATACGTGGCTAGGTTGTGTTTAATACAACACTTAAAATGCGGCTGCTAAAGTTTCCTATGATAACAGAAGGCGGCTTAAGGTAAATTGCATATTAATAAAATTATTTTATGTCATTACGAGATATGATTACCCGTTTAAATTTGTTTTGAGTCTAATGATACGATTTTTTCAGCCGCTCACTAAATGGATGTACTTAAAAGGTATAAGGTACAGACACAGATAGGTAAGGTACAGGTAGGTAATTTACTATTTAGAAAACATATTATTAATACTTACGCCTAATTTGACTGTTTCTATTAAACAAACCTTTATAACCTTCTTTTTAACTAACTAAGTACCTAAACAAAAACAACAACAATCTTTTTAATAACAATTTTTTTACGCATACTGGGTTAACAAGTGGGTAGGCGTAAGCTGATGGTGACAACTGAAAATAAGCGGAACAATCCAAACAAATTAACAACTTAGGTTTCCATACAATATGTTCACGATCCAGTAAAGCATGAAAATAGAAACCACAAAGTATGATTGAACGTTATTATCAAGTTTATGGCGCCGCTGGCACTGCTGCGTATGAATCAATTTAAATATAGGATTGAATGCGCCGACCGCAATGTAAAAACAGTGCATTCTAAAGTGGTTCAATTATTGTTCTTGGTAAATAAATTATGTAAATGTTCCTTTTATTAGAAAATTGAAGTGTTTAGTTTCCACTGAAAATATAGGTGCGGCACATAACATGAGTTTTTCCCAGATATACACGGCCAATTGTTTACGAAAAATGAACTTTCGTAGATTAATTCCCCAGAGATATGAGCAGCAGGGTCAGTAAAAAAGGCTAACGTTTCTAAATGTTGTTTGGCTAAATGTTTCTATGTGAACTCTAGAATAGTCATGACAAATGACAATAAAATAAAAGCACTTATAAAAAGGATAGCTTAGGTAAAGCTTCTTCCCGCATGACTTTATGCGCGTTATCAAAGAAGTAGCAATAAAAACCACATCCAAATTGATCCACTAGTTTTCTTTCGGGTTTGGAATTTGAGATTTTATTTGAAAAACCTTATTATCCCCTATATTCTGTGATTCGGGCTTCAAATCAGATCTACCTAATCCAATTATTTGATATACCTAATTATAATAAAATTTAAGCGTAGGTACCTATCTTAGAGTAGGTACCTAGATGCGAAGATGCAGGGTTGTAAAATTAGAATTTTCCTTTTTTTGTTATAGAGGTTGCTTTTGACAGCATGTATTATTTGCCATCAAAGGTGGTTTATTGTGACTTGGTTATTACATAATAAAGTCTAGAATAGGAGCCAACCGTCAACTTAAATTAAGTCTAGATTTCAGTTTATTGCAACATTTTCAACATTCAAAGTTGGTATACTTGCCTACGTATCTACGGCGTTCCTCAAGGTAGCAATCTTGGTCCATTTTTCTTTCTCTCTTTATAGAATACGAGTACCTATTGCTTTATTTGAAACGGATGTGTGTTATGCCACTTTACGTTAAATATATCATCTGGTATTAAAACATTCTTGTTACAAAATAAGGCCAGTAGATACCACCCAAAAATAACGCTATCCCTTTCACTCGTATTAGTCTGTCTTTCTCTGTTGACGTTAAAAATATATCGAATCCTTTAATCCTCTTTATAGGAAACAGGAGATGGTATTAGGATAGGTCAGGAATTTAGGATTATACGATAGGTATTTATTAGAAAACTGAGAAAGGTCTGACAGTAAAATGTTTAAAGATAGATATAGATTAGATAGATTGGTGCAACTTTAGTTGGTGCTCTTTTTGAGGATACATTAAGGTTAATGTTATTGTATGTGCGCTGCCCTTCGTTAATAGCGTGCATGGTGTTGCTTGCCGGTGCCAACGGAAGACCAGCGCTGGTTGCTTGCAACTAGAATTTTGCTGAGTTGGGGCTGGGTTGTGGCAAACACTATTAGCTTTTTGTAAAAATGTTGTTGTAGCTATATTGTTGTTTGACACAAATAAATAATTTTCATTTCATTTCATTGGATTACATAAGTATTGTAAAAGTATAGGTATACCCATTTCTATGAAATGGAATAATTTGGCGGGCTAGTCATATGCATGCATGATGTTAAGCGCCACGGCCACTCCGTGTGCCGTGGCAAGTTGTAGTGTCACTTGAAACTCAATTATAAAGTTACACGTGACACTGTATTATCTGGCAAACCTACCCAGGACCCTAATTCTGTATGACCAATTTACGATTCCTTGCTTCGAAACCACGCGAATTCCTTGTCTTACATAAGAAATCTGCAAAACTCTATTCTCTATGAAATGAGAACGAAACCGCGCGAAATGAATGTGGAATTAACTGGGATTGGCGCGATTTGAACTGTCAAAAATCATGTTCTGCTCGGTGCGTTCCGAAACATCGACCCGTTAAAAGTTACCACCACTTATGCCAATATTAATTAATAGGCCTTACCCACAGAGTGCCACTTTGAGCGGCTGCTCGACTCGTGCATCCATCGGCTCGCCGTGATTTTCACCAGACCGTCGCGCTCGACACCAATGTGTCTTAGATTATACAGAATACAAAAATTGACGATTCCTTGCTGTGACACGATTTGAACAAGACACGATAACGACGTGGTTTCTATATCGTGTGGAATCTGTGTTTTCATACAGAATTGGGCCCCAGGCGTACTTTTGCAGAAATGTTTACCACGTAGGTAGTTAAGACACCATTTTTGAGAATATCTCAAACAATTCATCTAGCACTACTGTGTTCCGGTTTGAAGGGCATTGTACCTAGTGAAATTACTGGGCAAGTGAGACTTTATGATCTGATCACATAGTCTAGTAATTTTATTACTAGACTGTGTGATGTCTCAGGATGACGTGCGCAGTGCAGTGTCACGCGGAACTATATTAATTTAGTTCCGAGTTCCGAGTGATACTGCAGTCTGTTATGGGCAGCCGTGACGCTTAACATCAGGCGAACGACTAGCTCGTGACGTTATTCAATTACATTAAAAAAAATTATGTACTTTATCGGTGCTCCAACCCACTACCGGTAAAGATATTATTTGGACTATATTAAAGTCCAAATTTCTTTTTTGTAGTAGGTAGGGATTTAGCATATTATTGTAGTCATTAGTTAAAACAATAAAGGCACTATGCTCGTTAAAAAAATGTATTTAAATGGCTTTAACGTAATACTTTTTTTTTTTTTTTACTGACATTTTTTTTTTAACGGGCAAATTGCCTTTATTACTCAAGCTAACTACTACAATAATAAAAACTAAACTAAACTAAACTATACTAAGCTAAACTAAACTAAACTAGCTACACTACCTACTACAAAGAACACTTTGGACTGTATAATAGCCGCGATGGCCTATAGACAGTCCAAGTGCTCCAGCCCACTACCGGTAGGTAGCGTACCCAACATGCTGGCCGCATTGCCACGTTGAATTGCAATGCTGATGCGTTGGGCCAAATAAGTGCCAGCATTTTGGTCACGCGTCGCATCGACCAGGCGCTCTGATAGACTTTGGAAAACGCGATGAGCTCCCGGTCCCCACGGACCCAGGGTCTCAACACCAAACGGCTCAAATATGTAACCGCTACCGAGATTACTATATTTGCGCCGTTTTAGCTGCTCAGCAGAATTAGCCGCGGCGCCGGCCCTAACGTGTGTCTCGGGAAGGTGTGACGGCGCCATAGTATCGACGCAAGTAGCGTCCCACACTAAAGGCCGCCCCATCTTCCAGGGAACCAGAGTCATTCCGTCGGGTCTTTTACCATCGTCACGCATGAGACCATTCGGTTCGAGAATGGCTGCAACATTGGCGGTGGTAAAAGCCCGGCGAATGATGTCATTAAGACTAGCGTGGCGCGAAATTCGACCAGCGCTTTTTGAACACGAGAGACCGTGATGACCGAGCTGGTCGTAATACTTACTCTACATGTCTACTTAACTTAGTACCAATTTTATATTGTCGACCTTTTTTCTGTTAGTTTTCAGTGAACAATACTACTAGTTGATAGTGTACTTGACACAGATTATTTAAAACAAAATAATTATTACATTTTCAATAAACCCTAGCTTTATAATCATATCGTCCGCACCTTGTGGAAAACACCGTCGAAATGTTTGAACAGCTGCACCGTTTCATTTATAAATATTATTATTTATTATTCAATATTATGAAGGATATTTAAAATGCATTTTGATGATTGATATTTGAGTATAAAATATTTAATAACTGTGGAAAAAAAGCAATTAAATAATGTGCTATGGCCAATATAAACCAAGACTGTAGACAGCTCGAGGTTTTCTTTTATTTGACCCCATTTGTGCCCTAGTACACTACTATTTATTTATTTATTTATTTATACTTCAGCACAAAAATAAATGTACAAGGCGGACTTAATGCTATGAAGCATTATCTACCAGTCAACCTGCTACGTCATAAAAGGAAGTTAACTTTCCCTCTAAATAAAAGTAACTCTAGGGTCCACCGGTTTGTCGTTTGTCAACGTTGTCTCATCCAGTCAGTCAGTCAGTCTGTCACTCAGACCAATATGTAGATAGAAGATAAATATTATGGTTGTAATTCCTGGGCGATCTGGTCGTTCTAAAACAAAGCCCCTATAATTAAATTTAATAAAGGGTTGTATTGTATTTCAGTGTGAAGAAGTGTCGCTAACATTTTATGCTGCGTCAGTATTTGGTATGGGCTGAAGCATTTGGGCTGTCTAGATGTCAACATAACAGGTCAATGGTTACCTACCTAAACAGCCTTATCATCACATCTTTATGTGAATCACTACTTATAGGTATTACAATTTGGACACTTCAATTTAAATTAATTGGCCTTTACCATCATCATAACCATTAAGAAATTAGATGATTTAAAGATTATAGGTGCGTATAAATAATGTTATGTTACATCAAACATAAGGTAAAATATATTCAAGTACGTATATTACAGTAACAATAAATATCTAAGCTAAGATGAAAGTAAGTACTTTCTTACTGCCTACAGGCATGTGTGACACCTAGCTTTCTAACGGCAGTGGTTTTAAAGAAAACGAGAATAAAACTATTAAAAGCAAACCTGCCCGAGTGCAGCTCTCCCAAAATTGAATACGACTTTGACGTTTGCGCAACAATCGAAGAGTTACAATCGAAAGTTGGAAATATGGTGTGCGTCCGACATTACTGTCTTGAATTAACTATCATAATCATCAACAGCCTGAAGACGTCCACTGCTGAACATAGACCTCCCCCAGAGTGCTAACTTTGAGCGGCTGCTTACCTCTTGCTTTTCATATAGGGGAATTAACTATACTACTTATATTTTTATATCATATTTTTATTATCAGCCAGAGCGATGGTGGCCGAGCAGTACCGTGCGCGTTTCACAATCTTACGGTACCAGGTTCAATCCTCGGCCCTGCATCAATGACTTATCTAGTAAGTAATGCGCAGTTTTCGATGCCATCGCTCCGTGCCCCCGAGAGCACGGTCCCGGTTGCCATAAGAACATCTATGGCAATCGTTACGGGTAGTCAGATGTCAGTCCCAACAGCATCTCTGGGACGGGAGAGAAAATGGTTTTTCCCCTGTTTTATTCCACTTGGGTGAATTGCACCTTTTTCCTAATCTGCGTAAATATAAAAATGAAAATTAATCTACAAAATCAGATAAGCAAGTTTCATAGATATATAAGCAACGATAAAACTTTTAATGTGTTTCGCTTATTCTCAAAAATGAATCATATTTTATTAACCTACACATTATTTAGGTAGGTGCTTACTTACTAGCCAGACTAGCATAGATAGAGCTGCGATTCCTCGAATCGCCATTCGTTTTTACAAAAATATCGTATGACAAACTTGTTTTGATTGAACGATTAAAAGAATCGTTATCAATTAGGTCAAGTCTTCAAATCTGTAGAAAAAAATATCAATGGTTATGTGTTTTTACATATAAACCTAAATCCTCTTTTTAGTTGTAAATATAAGATCATTGTCCTTTCGTTTCATCTCTACATTGCGATTTAGAACTGTGCAGATTATATTTTTATTCATGAAAGTTAGTTTAGGTTAATTTACTTTCCGTTTCGCCACCTATGCCACCTACTGAGATCTCATTCCATCTCATCAAGACAGGAGGTATTCCACTTCTAATGAGCCGGTCTATGCCAAGCTTTAATGGCAAAAAAAAACTGAAGAGCAAGTGTCACGCTCTCTGAATGGGTGGCTTTTAAAAAAAGAATTCTTGTTCGGAAATAGCGGGCGCCGCGCCGCGTGCCGCACGGGCCTGCATTTCCGAACGTATGCGCACCTGTCATCAGGCGCGCCATTTTGCTTTTTTGGCGGGAGTTTTTGTTCTTTTTATGTCAAAGATTAACGATACAGATGCGTAATTGCGAATCTTATCATCAAGTTAGGTATCTACCTGCCTTGTTGCCAAATTGATGCATAAGATTAACATTACAATAAAATACAAGGCTTTAATAATAATGATTATGTATTCCTTTTCGATTATATTCATTTTTAGTTCTGTGTTTTGTGTGTTGTTTTTTTTGTTGTTTAGTTATTTTGTTTTTTTCTTAGATCTGCTTATTTATGCTTTCTTATTTATTTAATAACTACAACATAACGAAACAAGCTAACGAAATGAGTAGAAAACATTGCAAAAGCTCCCGCTACCACCGCGTTACGGCCGACAAATAGTCTATTATCCAATTGTGGCCCTACTGCACCCTGGCACATAAATCTCAATGGAAACTGATGCCCTAATAGGGCTCAGCCCTTTCCCATAGAGCTGGTGTCACTAATCTGAACTATGGTTATTTAATGTGGATATAGGTACTTGGGTAGTAAAAAGTTTTTGTAGATATCACAATACAATATAAAAATTCTTTACATCTGTACATCAGACATGAAAACAGGGAAAGAAATAACTTAGAGCTATAGTACCAATTGGTGGACTTATCGCTGAAAGCGATATCTTGCTGCAGTCAACCTTTAGGTAGAAGGGAAGAATTATTGAATAGAAGTAGGTACATAGCTGTTTTATTTTTGTAACTGGATCGACTTGTCCTACCTAAACAAGCAAATGTTGTGCTATTCTTGCAATAAACTGAATTGTTTTTAGTTTAGTGAGTATTCTGACCTCAGCTACTTGCACTGTTATTATATAGTCTGTGCCATATAATGCCTTATGTGTGATCTAAATTTAACTTTATTTTTAAATATTTTTTTAAGGAACGACTTATCAATGACAATTTTAGTTCTATTTTGTTTTCCTACTTTATATCAATGACAGAGAAATAAAAATTCTATCCACATAGGTACTTATTTTCCGTTTTTGGCTTGTTCATTGGCGCGGATTATTTAAACCGTGCAATAAGTATTTATTTAACTCTGATACAATACATCTGTCTCAAATCAACCGTTAAATTCTCACCTATGTGTTATTTATTTCGCCTTTCCGACTATCAGTTGGTGTATTGGCAATTCGGTACGCTTGTCACCTTCTTGTAACCTATCCTACTTGCTTGCTTAACAGCTGGCATTGGCCTTGACGAAGTTAGAATGATAAATTTAGGCTAAAACAATCTATTTACTTATACTTACAAAATAGATAATGTAAATGTAAATTAGTTATAATATATTATAGTTATATGGCCTGATAGCTCAGTTGGTAGTAAGCTCTGCCTTCTGAACAGGCTTGTGGGTTCGATTCCCACCCGAAACAAACATTTGTGTGATAAACACAGGTGTTTGTTCTGTGTCTGGGTGTTATATTGTATTTTATGTATGTATTCACAAAACAAAAAAATATCTATCAGTTATCTGGTTCCATAGTATAAGCTACGCTTAGTTTGGGGATAAATAAATGTTTAATAAAAAACATTTTTAATTATAATTTTAAAAAAACCGTGACGTTTTCTTTGTTAAATAGATAAGGTTGAACAGATTTTCTTGACCACAGATAAGAACACGCTAGAATTAGATGTCACACATCACATGGTTAATCCCTTTGATAGAGCTACGCTTACTATGCCGCAGACAGAAAAACAGAATACCTACCACACGTTAAACTTATGACACTCCTTTGTTTGGTCGGGGCCCACGGGCTTTAAATGATAATTCAGAAATGTCACTTTGACAGTTAACCAGCAAATTCACGTTCATATGCTTCTAGTTCAGTAGCGGTTACATATTTGAGCCGTTTGGTGTTGAGACTCTGGGTCCGGGGGGACTGGGAGCTCATCGCGTTTTCCAAAGTCTATCAGAGCACCTGGTCGATGCGACGCGTGACCAAAATGCTGGCACTTATTTGGCCCAATGCATCAGCATTGCAATTCAACGTGGCAATGCTGCCACCATGTTGGGTACGCTACCTGCCGGTAGCGGGCTGGATCACTTGGACTGTCTATAGGCCGTCGCGGCTATTATACAGTCCATAAGTGTTCTTTCTAGTAGGTAGTGTAGCTAGTTTAGTTTAGTTTCGTTTTTATTATTGTAGTAGTTAGCTTGAGTAATAAATGCACATTGCCCGTTTAAAAAAAAGTTTTCTAGTTCATATAAGAAGGTACTTACTTTGTAGATAAGTACTACAGAGCCTAATAGGCTAAATTCTCGAAATAAAATGTCCAAGGTCGTATAAAATTCACACGTGATCACGAACTTTAGTGCAATACTTGCTCCATGTACAGTGTTTATTTGTTTGACATTGACACCCATTTATCTACTGCTTCACCTACTTCACTTTCTTTGCGTGTGAAACAAACATTACACTTTATTGACACTGTACAGTGGTGAAGTTGAGGCTTTTTAAAAGATGACTGCTGTGTCATTTGGTAAAAATATATACATAATTTAACACTTTGATATGTCCGGCTAAAATTGTTCCATGAAGTCCCAATTTTTCCAACAAAATGAGTGACGTTTTGAGTCCATAATGTGTTACCCGGACTTTGTGTGGCTTGTCTACTGGGACCTACATGCGCGGACTATAAATAAGTATCACTTACAAAATATTTATAATATAATAATAATTATGATACAATTAAATATGTATTACTTTTCTTCGTCCTATTTATTTTCTTTTAATTTATAACATAATATCACCTAAAAAACTAAAAGCGTAAAACATGTATTTTTTAAAAGTCCATGGAGGTGATTACTACACTTATAAATTAAAAGCAAACATAAATGAAATATGAAACTCCTCACAAAAACAAATTAGGTAAAATCAAAGCATGACTTGTTTTCTGAACAGACTAGACAGCATCCACTATCTCAAGTTAGCGCCGTCCGCAAAAAATGCGCGGTCTCGTAGGCAATAAATCAGGCGGGGTGAACGACACTTCGGGTCACTGGCTGTTTAATCTATGGCAAATGTCTGCGTCCGGTGAAAAATGGCCGATAGATATTATTTGGGTTTGGATTATGTCCTACATATTTCTAGTTCTAGTCAGTTTAGTATTAAGTATATCTGGACGTAAGAGAAGGAGAATTTGTCCATCCAAACCGCAGGTTATATGTACTACTCAATTGTACTACTTTATCGTCACAACACACACACACACACACACCCACAGTCAGTTCAGGGGGCAGGCTCAGGTAAGTGGTCTAGGTAACTTTAGTATGACAGATTCATCTAGCACTCATTTAATCTCGTCTTGATATCTCGTTTCTTTACTCTTCAATCTCGCGTGTTCCAAACCTGGGTCCGTCCGATATAAGACTTAGATAAAAACTCACGTTTTCGTAAAATACCGTATCGTTGGTGGGCGAGCCGCCATATTCGTCAACTGGACGCGCCCGTGGCTCCAGATATCTTGTTTGTCACGTTTGGGCTCCATAATGTTAGTATATAGAAACTACTACACATTGAGGATTGAAAAGCAAAACCTCAGACGATAAAACCTTCTCATCATCGTCTTCATCATCATCATCAACAGCCTGAAGACGTCCACTGCTGAACATAGACCTCCCCCAGAGAGCGCCACCTTGAGCGACTGCTCGCCTCCTGCATCCATCGGCTCTCCGCGGTTTTCACAAGATCGTCGGTCCACCTATATGGGGCCCTACGCTGCGTCTTCCGGTTCGTGGTCGCCACTCGAGAACCTTTCTTCCCCATCGGTTGTCAGTTCTGCGAGCGATGTGGCCTCATCGTCTTAATCAGCCTGTATTATACTCTACTGCTTGATATCCCAATTTACACTACTGAGTTCCAATCTTTCTTCTCAGCCAGTTGCTGCCAACCATTCTGCGTATATCGTAACTCTACTTCCTTTGGTACGTGACAAAAGTCATATGGTCCCCATAAAATTAAAAGCCATCGTCATTCTTAAATGTCGAATTATCCATCATCATCATCAACTGGAAATGTGCGGTGCTAATCGTTGCGTTCCACTTTGAACTCCAATTCTATCTACATTTAAGCCAAAATTTCAAATGAGACAGTAGGTGGGTTTCAGTATCGAAAGCCGTTTCAGCGAAGCCCTTTTCCACAACGCATCGAAAAAAGCCCATATCATCGATACAGAGGCTACTGAGAATTATACCCTAAAATCTTGCTCCATAATCCTATAATGCCGACTATCTAAAGAATGTTTTTGCCCAAGTGTTCTGACATGTCTATGTACAAGCTGCAAACTAAATATAGATCCGACATGAAAGCCACTCCGCCTTGCACTGCACGTTCAAGTACGCTTTTATCATAATTATCAATTCCGATCTCGAACCGATCAATCTTGTAAATGGTTTGTCTATAACTATTAAACAGGTGGTAAAATTATTATTGAACGGTAGATCATTCAAGGTTGGACACTCTATTGAGATGAGTTTTACTATGCGCAGGCGCAGCGGGTTCTTTTGTATTTTTTTATCATTTTAATGTGTAAATTTAAAATGAGGTTTATTTTTCTAAAAAGGACTTCTAAAAAGAGGGACAGAAAGTACATTTAAAAAAAGGAAGTTATTTTTTAATATTCATATAATATTTAGTCTCGTCTCAAAAATATTCTAGATCTGTGCTGTAACTATAGTAGGGTCATGTCTAAAGTATGGTGATATTTTTATGTCAAACAACATTGATTAAAAAAATTAAAAGCCTGCGCTCTTCACCCCTTCAAATAGTTCATGTTTGCTGCTGGAGCCGGAGCCCCCTAGATTGCTTCGAGACCCTACGTTTTGTTGTGGCATGCCCTCGAGTGCCTACCAAAACAAGTCTGCCAATGCGGTATGTAGCTTTAGGCATAGAAATATATGGATTTAGGTACACATAAGAGGAACTCTAAGCACGTTGTGAAATATCCACATTCCAAATGCCAAAAAGGTTTAACATGATTAATTATTCCATATTTTAAAATTAAGTTTACATATTTATCAATTAGAGTTGATTTTATCTAATCCTAAACGATCTGCACGATAAATATTATCTAAACTTGTTCGACATTACGCAAAAATTATAACTCGTGATAATTATTTGTGACGTTTCGTACGCATGTTGATAGCCGGCTGATTTGAAGGTATCATTGATTTAGTAAGTAACTAGAGATGAAAAGATTGCAGCCTTGGAAAAAAAATGTGTGTAAAATACCAAATTTTTTATGACCAGTACCTATCGTCAAAACAATCACCAAATTACACGATAAAAGAAAAACATTTTCAATTTTCTTAAACTACAAAGTTCTTGGTTTTTATCAAGATGAGGTGATCCCATATGATCGCCAATCCATTTTTGGTTTATCTCTAAAAACAATAATTAAAAATAAAAACAAATATTCCCAAATCATCTACAGAGACTGGATGTACCCATTAAACTCGGAACTTGTTATTTAGAAAAAAATGTATGGCGTATAAAATTAAATCCAGTCTGACCAATCAACATTGTTCTGCATAAAAACATAATCACGCTCGCCAATTCCAAAAATTAAGGCCACTCACACTTCTTGTGCAATCAGAGCTCCCCGCATGCCGTCTGTGCCCGCCCTAAATATAGCTACGTGTAACATCTTATGCATTGTAGAGTAGGCGGGCCAGAAGAGGCAAAAGGTACCTGGATCTACCTATTTATTTTAAGCTAAAAATCTAATTCGTTTACAATTAAATATATTTTATTATTATTATGGGATTACTTCAGTGAGTTGAAATAAAAAGAGTAGTTATAGCCGAACTACACTGCGTTATAAACTAAATATAAGCCGTTTATATATATATATATACCTACGCATGTTTATTATGAAATTTGTGACTGCGGGAAACTCATTTACAGTTAAAGTATCATTGGATTACTTTCCTACTGCGTATCTTAATAATTACCTCTCTAGGCTAAAAAAAATTAAGATAAAATTATGAATTAGGTGGAGATAACTTGATAGAAATAATTTCGCAGAAAAGATTTTAAATTCTAATTTTAATTTTGTCCTACAAGCAGAATAATGTCCATAGCTTTAGTATTTGCATCATTTTACATTGAACAACCATCATCCATCCCACCTCATCTTTTGCTAAAATAGTAATAATATGACGAATAAAATTATTAAATGTATTTAAAAAATGCATGCACAGATAAAACTACAGCCGTAAATATTTACGAAAACAGCAACAAAATTCAGAATAAATCAAATTGATAGCATTATCGAAGCAAAATACCTAATTAATTACTCACGCAGTACCTAATGCGCCCTAAATAGGTACTTATCTAAAAGATATTTTAAGGTTTGACTAAAGAACTTTTACCTACCGAAACGATGTAAGTATTATACCTCTAAATCCAGCAATCGGTATTCAGTCAGGGTTTCACGCACATTATCAACAGAATTATAATAATAATAAAATAAGACTAATTAATGCTTTGGTTTTTTTGTAGTATCTAACTAATAATATTGGTTTTACAGACTTTAAAAGGCCCTGGGCTCGCTAAGGCAATGACTATCAAAAAAACTTTAATTTCATGTCGTTCACCCATAGTGTTAGTAATACATCAAACTGTGAGCTCTTGTAACGGTTTTTAGACGTTTTATACGCAAAAGTAGCAAAATGTTATAATTTTTATTAGCTTCTAAAACTTAGATTATTTATACAACCGTTAAGTTATCAAAGTAACGACTCTAATAAATTATTTAGATTACGAGGGAATCTTGATCAATACCTATGTAAGATATGATTTAAAAATAAGGTAAACTGCTTATTTATACCATTTTGCCGTCCAGTTACATCAATGATTACTTGATATTTTCCTGGCAGATATTATGTCGTATAATTTATGTTAATTCAATTAGACGAGGTAGTTTCAGTCATAAATTCATTCCGTTATGAAACTAAAATTACATTTTATAATTTTTTATTTCTAAAGATTTATAAAGTCTTTGTGAGATGAGATCACTTGTCATCCCAGCTTTGGGGACGGATAGATGCGGGTTGTAAAATGCATTCAAATACATAATTCATGAAAATTAATTCACTGCACAGACACTCCTTTCTGTAAGTTTGTAAGGTTTTAGTAGTTGGCGATGTGTGTAATCTCTTTTATATTGTAAAAATCTGTGTTTTAATAAAAACAAAGATTATAATAAATTATACTTATTACTATATTTAAACTTAGTCATCACAATCACACCTAAAAACCGGTTTAAAATTATCAAGAAAAAATTTGTTAACTCCCAATACTATAGGCAAGTTTTGAAATAGCCCAGTGACGCATCTGCGTAATCCACATACTAATCTAAGGCCTAAATTTAGTCAAGTTAAAATGCATGAGTAATACCGATCATAATGTATGACGAATTGCTTCGAGTCTCGTAATATGATGGAGCGGTCAAGGAACTACATTTGATGTGGGATTGGAGGTTTCTATGAAACAAGGTGTCTATTCAATTAAGTATCAATGGAAGTATTGCCAAAATGACTTTCAATTGTTTTTATTTTAGCGATCGTGGGTTTGATCCCGACTCTAAAGTGGGGCATTTTTTTTTATTATTATTCGATAGGCTTGCGCTTGACCACTATCTCACCTGATGTTAAGTGAAAAATTAAAATTATTAAATTATTATCAAAAACATAAGCTTTTGAACCCGCGTACCTCGTGTTCTCGAAAGGTTCTGGTATACTTAAATTAGGCGCAATGCACACATTTTCCGTGCATAAGACTAATAGACAAGTACCTACAATGTAGAGCATGTTTTTGTTTTTTTTTAATTGGAGGACGTGAGTTATCTTCATCTTTCCTCTTTTGTCATTCATGATTTTAAAGTTATTTTAAAAAAACTATTACAAAAATTACATATATTATTCGCGTCCATATTTCCTAGCTCTGTCGTTCGTTGACCCCGTGTTTAGGATGGGCATTTGACCGACTATATTTACAAGTAGGTCGCGTGGCCAATTGAAACGATGGGCAATTTTGCGATTGCCGCTATTCAGATATCTGTACAAGACCGTACCCAGCAGTTTTCTGATGGGGGGAAGAGCCAAACTGTGGACCAGAGACAGCAGTAAATAACATAAAAAATAAATAAAAATAACAACTTTATTAAATTAATTTGAATTTTTAGGCAAACCGAAAAAAAACTCGTTCAAAACGAGAAGAGGCAAATAAAATATAAAGAACTAACCGCGTTGACTTGTAGACAGACAGTCCAAAGTTTAAAACTCCGGACTGACTTTTTGTGTTTTTTTTTATTATCTATTTATAGGTAGCGCACCCCATAATCTTTTCCATAAGTAAAAATGAAAGTAAGTAGGTATTATCGGTACACCGCCACGACGTAGTGTTGGGCAATGATAACAGCTGATAAGGAACGACCTTCCACCGCATTCCTTGTTGATATAGTGATTTAGTTACCTAGATGGTTGCTTTTGTTAATTTAATCTCCAGGAGCTATGGAGAGAGCTATTCACGGAAGACACAGCGTAGGCCCCCCACTAGGTGGACCAACGATCAGGCGAAAACCATGGGGAGCCGATGGATGCAGGAGGCGAGCAGCCGCTCAAAGTAGCGCTCTCCGGGGGAGGCCTATGTTCAGCAGTGGACGTCTTCAGGCTGTTGATGATGATGATGATGATGATGACCTCCATGGTAAATGCAGCCTTAATGTCTATTCAGAATTCAAAAGATAATGCGATTCGAAAGTCAAATCTACGAAAGGCATGGAATGTAATTGTAATTAATTTTTTACTTAAATAAGTTTTTAATTAGATTAAGTTTCTTCAGCCTCAGCTCTTTATCTTCATCAAAATCAGCTCTAATTTTCATCAAATCATTTTGAAACGGACAAGCAAAAGCAAGGTTGTCAGTCATCTTGGAATTATTATATTTCACCTTAGATTGGATCAGTGCCACCAACAGTGAAGAGCCAATTTAAAGAACGGTTCTATAGTACTTAGTTTTAATTTAGTTTATTTCATTTTATTATTTTACTTTTGTTTATATTACTAAAAATATACGGCGAAGCGTAAACCTCATCTCAGGTTGATTGAGAATGCGTAAACTAATATTACACTATGTATAAATTAATTGCCTACGTTAATGATCAATTAGTATTTAAAAATGATATAATTTTGTTTGGTAATGATATAATATTTTGCCTCCTCTTTATCCGTAAGGAATGTGAAATGTGATAAGAATTAATAGTAATTTATTACCCAATTCTAAGCCTATTGGGCATAGTTATAGTGTCATATAATATTGTTGCTACCGACTTGGGACTATAACATTGTATAATTTTTATTGTAAATTCATAAATATTGTATAAGATATACATATAAAATTGTTACTTTTGAAGTTATACGCTTCTTATTAGAAATGTCTTAGTAATTATATTAGTGTATACGTGTCAGGTATGTAACTTAAAATCTGATTCTAAAAAAATATAACGTTGTCTTAAGTATTGTTATTACTTAAATTGTTATTAGGGCAAAATATAACAACGTTTTGTTTTCATTACGATAAAATTCTTAAAAAACATACTGCATCAGAATCTGTAAATTTTTACATTATTGTAAACCATGGTGTAGGTAATTTATATATAAACATTTTATTTATTCTACGCCACAGATTTTTTTTATGCGGTTGATTGACGTGATGAGCTAGTCGTTCACTTGATGTTAAGCAACACGGCCGCCCATAACAGTTGCAGTGTCACTCGGAACATTAGAACAATAGTTTCGCGTGACACTGCACTGTGCACATCATCCTGAGACATCACACAGTCAAATAATCAGATTACTAGACTGAGTGCTCAGATCATAACGTCTCATTTGCCCAGTATTTCACTAGCTACAATGCCCTTCAAACCGGAACACAGTAGTGCTTGCACACTACTGCTTGGCAGCAGAATAACTATCAGAGCGGTGGTACCTACCTAGACGAACTTTGCAGAAAAGTCCTACCACCTAGTATAATACCAAGTATCTGTAATAATGACCACAGAATAAATAACAGTGCAATTAGGACATAGTTTTCGTTTTCGCAGTAGTTTAATTAGCCATCTAGATACAGCAAATTCCTTTTATTACCTATCTAATGGTAATTTACTAGATGTCTATTCTTCGAAAGTTTTTATTGGTTCATCGCCAAACAAGTAAAATCACCTATTGTTTAGGTTTTATTATTTTGTAATAAAACGTCTCTTTCATCAACCGCCTCGTATTATTTGCGTACGTGAGCGAGTGAGAGTGAGTGAGTAATCGAGTGATTCAAACTAATCGTGATCGATAACGATTGTCGGCTTCAATCGTATTTTGTATTTCATTAAGTAATCTATGACTGGTATATTGTTTTTGTATATTATAAACAATACTAACGCTAACCTATATATTTTCATGCTACATTTCTTCACACTGAAATCATGAGACATCAGTGATTATTGGTCAATACTCAATACATATTTTATCTGGGATATCTGAGCGCATACATTTTTCCCATAGTACAAGCTATGCTTAGTTTGGAGCTAGATGGCGCTGTGTCCACACGTATATATTTTTGGCTTCAATATTAAGTTCTGAATCGGCATTCGTTTCATAGACATTTAATTTTATTGTGATTTATGATATCATTAGCAAGATAAGCCTTTAAATAAATACAATAGGTACCTACCGAGTATTATCATTTTATGTGTTTCTAAAGAACAATATACCATGAGATCAGGCATACTGAAGACTTGAAGAGGTGTAGGATACTTCATTGAAAGGATATTAGAACGATTAGACATGGTATTGGTACTTGACCGTGAAACGTACGTCGGAAGGTCTTTACTGTTTCTATTTATCTCTATACTGTTTATCATCACATAAAGGAAGACCTACAAACATCTTGAGAGTGTATTTAAAACTAATTAGCATACAAATCGATTAATTAACAATGGAAACGGCATAATACTTCTTGTTCCGAGTAGAACGTGAATATTGATCAGTGATTCTCAAAGTTGATGATATTTGTTCTAACGATATTCATTGCGATAGTTGGAATGGACGAAGGACCACTTTCGTTGACTTATTCAGAGAACAGTATGAAAATATTCCTCTACTCGCCCCATACAATCACAAAGTCCCTGAAAAATCACAACGCGTTAGTGCAAAATCTTCATCATTAAATGCCGTTAAAAATCCAAAACATATATTCAGTGAGCGACTACATTCTGGGGGTCTGTAGATTTCTAATAATTTAATTTGCGACTGAACCTATGAACTTTTTGTTCTAAGTTAGACGGAACAGTATCTCCTGTAAATGGAGATGGTAACATAAAAGTTTGTGAACCTGCAACGCTAATTCACAAACAGTGCATAATATATTAAGCCAGGAAGTGCACCATAGTGCGTCGAGATCGTGATGTATTTACTGAACATACATTACATAGTGAAACCCCTATGACTAACATAACTTGGACCTTTACCTCAAACACCTTATTTGAAAAGCTTAATACTGCAGCGGTTCTTTTTAAATTGGTATTTAAGCAACCAGTTTAAAGAGAACTGCCAGAGCTTAAACATTTCTAGGGAATAAATTTAACAGACAGGTCTATTGATTATGGTAGGTGGTGTATGGTTAATATAAAGGAAGGATGTAATGGATGTGATCGTATTTCAAAATAAGATCAAATAATCGGCTCTATTTTTTTATTAATAATAAGTACTTTGATTTGTAAAATGGTATGCTTTAATTAGTAGACTTGTGTACAAAATGTACATACTCTCTATTTAGTTATTGTTATTACAGTGATTACAAATATAAGCTGACCTCTGGCTGAAACAGGACCTTGCGACTTACGCAGTAAGTACGCGATATATTAACGTTACCGCTGTTGAAGCTACTTGGGGTCATAGCCTATCATAATATAAGAGAATAATCAATATATATAACCGTCAAGTAATAATATATCAGTAAAAAGAATTCTAGAAATTGCAATATTATATTTTACCCTCATGTCGTTCAACGAGGGGTTTTATAAGACTTATACGCCTATGTCGACACTAGCTCCTAAACAGATGAACTAATTTTAATACAGTTTACTGTTAGAAAGCTGATTGAAACGAGATGGTTCATATCTTAGCTCATCAGCATTCAAGTCAGAAGATATTGTATTTTCCTCGTCACTTGCCTATGTTTACAACCCCATTTTCGAAGTTTTCCACAAATTCTCTGTATCTACTGAACATATTTATTGTAGTCATTTTCTAAAGGTATTTCAAGTATTCAACTATTTCACAATCTTCATCTCGGTATGTGTTCGAGTGTTCGTTTGTTCACATGTAATTATCGTTTAAACTTTCATTCAAATCTATAAAAGGAGACGCAATCAATGTCGTTTGAAATGTAATGTGTAAAAAGTACAGTCGAAAGTAGGTATCTACCATAATGTATGTTTTATTTTGCTTCCACTTTTAACATGCGTACCAACTATAACGACTGGAACTCATTGCAGGAGTTTTTTTTTCTGGTAAATATTATTATACTAATAGAAACCTTCGCTGTCCGCGGAGCAATACAAGAGTGGGATAGAGATGCCTATATAGTGCTCTCTGTTGCACTTACAGGTGTTATGGAAGATAATAGTGATGTTCCAGTTACTTAACGATATTAATACGATAAAATATTCACAAAAAACGAAATGGAATAGAAATATCTATCAAAGGTTGTCTGGAAGAGATCGCTTTTTAGCGATAAGACCGCCCATTGTAAACTACTTGTAAGATTTCTTTTTTATTTATTGTTATCTTAGTGTCAATAAAGAGTGTATCTATCTATCTATCTATCTATCTATAACGTCTGTCCCTTTGAACATGCATCACGCTAGAACTACTGAACGGATTCCGCTGAAATTTGGTATGGTTATAGCTAGTTTTTCAGAATAACATTAAGGATACTTTCTTTTTCTAAAACGGCCAAGTGTGGCTTGAACGAAGAAGCAAGGATGAAATTTTTATGCAAGATTTTAATTGTTTTTTTTTCACCAATTTATTTATGCTCATTCTGTCGTACTAATTAAGCCGTGCGAAGACGGGCCAGATCAACTAGTAACATACAAAATTAACGATTTCATTGATAAAACTCAAAACTTGGTACGACTACTATACGTGCATACCGGCCAAGTATTCAATACACCACGAAAGATTTCGTTTTACACTCGACATTCATCACATATTTCTACCACCGACTGTACTCTGCAGTCTGCAAGGTGTGATGTTACCTTTAAAGGACTTCTCATATAAGGAGGTGTTATTGTATATTGGGCAACGAGAAAGTCTAGGTCGAGTACCTCAAGGTCATGACTGTGATGTCTCAAAAATAGACGTACATGATTATACCATATCGGATCTATTCAAGATGTTATCATTATTATTTAATGGAGCTTAATAATTTCCGCTTTAATAGATAAACGACTTTTACTGAATACAATAGTGTGGGCTAGGTAACGATGATTTGTTACAACCAATTGAAAAACTTCCTTCTATCAAAGATTACTAATATGATTTAATTTTTATAAAACTCTTAGTAAACTGTATCTCTATATATGATTTATAAAATACCAGTAATGTATTTTTTTAATTAAAACAATCAATGCATTCTTTTGACAAAAACTTTGGTATAGGTAGACCCAAGTGCAACCCACATAATTTTTGATTTATTTTAACATTTTTTAAAAAGAATTGTCTGAAATTAACCTTGACTTTTTTCTATTTCAGATGCTGATTGACGTAAATTCGAGTAAGTATTTCTTTGTAGAAATTACAATTATTTAACACCTAGGGAGATATAATATATTTAGTACGGTTCACTGTCGAAACTTATAAAATCGTTTGTCATAATTTTGTTCCAAATAAAAATGTTACTTATAATCATCATTTCACATAATGTGATTTATTATACTTTCACTACATCTAATTTTCTTTATTATAAATCAAAATTAATAATAATCCAAATTTATAAAAATGAAACTCATAAGGCGTATATAACATAACATTACAAATTTATAATGTTCTTTTACCATAACTAACTTTAAGCATAAAACAAAATATCAATAATACTGTAAATTAATGTGACTGGAACTGTTGATTGTTATATATATCCTAATCAGTTATAAAAACGTAGTACGGCAAGCCAATTTGCTCTTCAATCTATGCAGGCACTTCATCCAGTCAAAACAAACAAAATTAACGTGTGGACTGTGGGTAATTGTAAAATAACTTATATTTTCTCATGTTATGTTGATTTTGGTGTTGTTGGTGAACTTTGTGCATTATTTTAATAAATAACTTGAAATGTCTAATAAAAACACGTGTAAAATATTTAAATCAAATAAAGGTAACCTGAAACTTAATATAGATGGTGTTTGTAAATTTTTAATATAAGCATAAGTGACTTCTGGCACTTCGCCGGCCGCTGCCGCGGCACGCTCGCTACGCTTCGCTTCGCTCGCTCGGCTCGTGCGTCGTGTGGTCACAGTTAACCTAACGCTCCTCCTCGCTTCGCTCGTCGTCGCACCTATTTATGACTTTGCCTTAGACTGGTATCTTAGTATCTTTAGGGTATACATGCATATGTATATAATGATTTAACTACCTCAAAATTATTATTATGTTAACTAAAAAATATGAAAAAGTCATTATGAACAATATAATTATGAATGCTGATTATTATGAAATTATAAGTAATGAAATTTATAATAAAAAAAAGTATGATAAAAAAATTCTTAACATTAAGATTATAACATAAAATTTTATAAATTTAAACATTATTTGGATAAATTGTATAAGAAAAGATCAATATAAAAAGTAACTATTATGAACAAAGTTATTTATAAATAACCACCATTATAAATTTCATCATTATTAAAAATGAGGTATGTGAAATGAAATTATGAATAATGAAATTATTAGTACAGACGGTATCCCATTTAGTACCTATCACTTACGGTGGATTTTTGATCAGTAGTTAAGCTAACCAATGGTTTAACATTTCTAACCAATGGTCAAACGGTTTAAAAAAACCTAAGCTTAGGACTATATGTTGCTGGTTTACTGGATCTGTGGCGAGGTTAGGTAATATCCTTCTACTGTACACTTCTAACTTTAGAGCTAATTTAGATCTACTTTAGTAGGGTTAGTTCGTTTTAGCTTTGCCATAAATAAACAGATCATCATCATCATCATCATCAACAACAACCTGAAGACGTCAACTGCTGAACATAGGCCTCCCTCAGTGAGCACCACTTTAAGCGGCTGCTCGCCTCCTGCATCTATCGGGATATCTATATCCACCGAGTGGGGGGTTGGCCTACGCTGCGTCTTCCGGTTCGTGGTCGCCACTCGAGAACCTTTCTTCCCCATCGGTTGTCAGTTCTACGAGCGATGTTGCCTGCCCATTGCCATTTCAACTTGCTAAATTCTAAGAGCTATATCGGTCACTTTAGTTCTCCTGCAGGTCTCCTCATAAACAGATATGTTAAGGCCTATAATCTTATAACTATAGGTACTTAATAGGTAAAACAAAAGTCATGCTCAATTACCGTTATTTTTGTTTGCGAATAAGTTTCACTTGTTGCCTACACTCATTAGAGATAATTACGAAATGCTAACAAGAAAATTGAAAGTGTACACACATGCCTACTCCTCATACCTAATGTCAAGTAACCACGAGTACCCTACTCCTAAATATATATAAAAATTTACCCAAGTAAAAAATGTTGTCGGCTTGTTTATGACGATTTCTATGTGATTTTGATGTAGGTAACCTATGGTTAAAAATGCTAACAAATTTTGACCATTGGTTAGAATTTGTTAGCATTTTTAGTCATCGGTTACCATAACTACGGATCAAAAAACCCACCCTAATTCTGATAATTTTTTCTCACTAGTTGCTTATACAAATTACTGGGACAATATGGGATATTTTTATCCCTAAAAAATTCAGAGTTCCGAGAGAGAGAGACAGCAAGAGCGAGAAAACAGTGAAACCATGGACACATGCGTATGCCCACTGCTGGGGCAAGTACGGGCCTTCTCAGTCTCTCACGGGGAGAGGGTGCAAAAGGCCATAACCCACCACGCTTACAATTTATTGACCATTAAGTTTAAATTAGATCTTACTATATTACATTATTATAAAGCGAGTGTAGCTCAGTTGTCGCCCGCGCGACCATCAAACCTATGCACTCTGGTTCGAGTCCCGCTCGTCCCTCCATCAATGACATTTCAAGTTATGTGCGGTATTTTCGCTTGCTCCTACAACGGTAAAGGAAAATATCGTGAGGAAATCGGCATGTTCAAGAATCACAAAATTTGATGACAGTGTCATCCATCAACCTGCACTTGGCCAACGTTTTACACTCAGTATAAGGTCTGTGACCCAGCAACGGGAACGTAATGGTCTGATGCCGAAATTACATTATTTATTTTTGTAGTAAGCTAAGTAGGTACTCTAACTCGTTACAAAAACATGACCACTTAGCAAACACTCGACTCGAATATAAAGACTAACACAATTTAAATACTAAAAACATCACTAAACAATATATTCACTGATCAATAGGTATAGTAAGATGATCGTATAAATATTACTTAATATTTGGCAATTATTTTCTCACGGTCTTGCCAGGTAGCGGTGGGTGTGTCGTTTCAATTCTGTACGAAACATGGACATACATGGCAAATAAATTGATTTTTATGTTTTTATGTACGGGTTTCATGTCAAAACGGCTGAACAGTTTTTGATGAAATTTAGCGCACAGATGGCTTACACTACGGAGACTATTATAGCATACTTTTTATATTTAGTGTTAAATAGTATTGTCAGTAAAAAAACCAGCCAGCTATTTATTACGGTTCAAGAGATACAGCCGTTTATAGGTCGGGCAGACAGACAGACAACACGCGGACGCTTATTAATAGAGACCTATTGCGCACGGAACCCTGAAAAGGAAAAATGAGGCACTTTCTTAAACCGCTTAGTCAAAAAATGGCCTCATGGGAAAAAGGGTTTGCCCTTGAAATGGTAGAAACTATAAATTTTAAATACAACTGCATAGCTATTATATACATAATTGTCTATAGCATGCTTGGAATGTATAAATGCGCATATTTCTAAAACATAATTTCCCTTTCAATTTTCCACACGAACTATTGCAGAATACCCAAGTAAATGCATAATGTATTAACCTATACAATATGCCCAGTAAGTGTCTCTACAAATGGATTTTGTAACTTCGCACTTCGCGTTTGAATGTAAACATTGCAACGATATTTTGATAGTCTTGGTGGCCTGTAAAGAAATGCGAAGCGATGTGCAAGATGGAAAATTATAAACCAGATGAAGTTGAATTTAATATGTGATCCACGTAGTCAAGTAGTATTGGTTTATATATTATAGATTGGTAACCTATGTGTTGAGCAGCTGGGTTAGCATGGACGATAGACAAAATTGTCTTCCCCTGTTTTACTTCACTTGACAAGTAAGCAAGTATGAAGAAAGTGACATAACACGGGAAAGACATCTTTGACTACCGTCAGTGCTAGCCCAGCTGGTCGACTTATAAGTTATAAGTCGACCAGCTGGTTATAAGTTATAACCCATGGCGGTGGGTTCGACTCCCGCGACACAGGACTAGTATTTGTGTACAGGGAAAAAAGCGGAAATACTTGTTCTGTGTCTGGGTGTTGTGGGAGCGAGGTCCTCGTAGTTCCTGGGTCCCTAGATACTGGGAATCCTAGTAGATCGATGTATGTGATCGTTGGACGTTATTTGTTACCATATCAAAAAAAATGTCGCATTAGACGGGCATCATTAGACTCATCCACTAATATATTCCACATGGCTATTATATTCGTCGGCTTGCGAGACAGAGGTGACAGACGACTGACGGCTCGCCGAATACCTACAATATTTGTACATCTGAGAAACATCTGAAGACGGCCGTCATCTTGATGCTCGATTGTTTTACTGTTGTTAAGTGTTTTTGCAGTTGTTGTTTTGATTGAAACCCCACATTGATAATGGCAAAAGCATAATTGGGAAAAACGCCTCTTATTTTGAACGCACTTTGGATACCTACAAAATACGCACGCACGTCCACTTACAATTTTTGTGGTACTTTCCACAGGTACTCTACCAGTGGATATTCTCCCAATTCGTTGCCGCCTTAGACAAGTCGACGATTTTATCGCAGCCGTAGGTACTATCGACTGCGCTAGATAATCGAACCAGTCTAGCCTTTCTGGCTAAGACACAGTCTTCGGCACCGCTATTATAATAGAACACCAGCGTAACACAACCAGACACCGACCCCGTCGGTGAGGTCGACATACCCTTCGTAGGTTCCAGTTCACTTTCCAGTTCCCGTTCTAGTTTCAGTTCCAGTTCCCTTTCTAGTTCCAGTTCCAGTTTTCGTTTCGTTTTGTTTTAGTCGATGTCGATTTTGTTCGCGCCTGATGACACGGTTTTTCTCTGACGGCGCGTGAAAATAAGAATTCTGCACGACATTTTATACAAAGTTAATTAACGGTACAACTGATTTTTTCCTCGTAACTGTGATGAAAATCGTCGTATGACACGCGTGTGTATTGATCATTACACTATTGGCTCCCATATATTACCACCTCGAGTGCAATGATCAACTTTGCACACTTATATCATAATGTAGGTACTATTATTTGCTTAAACAAATCGTTCGTAGTTTTCCATCCGGACAACAGCCTATAAGCTGAAGCTCGCACTTCAGATTTGCCACAGAGCAGTTGCCTCTGACTTTTGACTGACTGGGCTCTGGGGTGGTCTTACATAGAACGCTCTTTAGTCCGGTGATCCTGTAAAGGTCTGTAGAGACCAACAGTAGGTTCAAAAGTAAACAATTATGTAGACAGAGGCAGGCGATGGGGCTACGAATAACTTAGGTCGGTTATATATAAGTCTAATGCCCACCTGCAATTCTTTACTTCACACTTATATCTCTAGGACGTGCCTACCCAAATGCGTTGCAGTATAACGTTATAGAAGGATAAGTTCGAACTTACGAGCTGTCAAACTTTAGTGCAGACGGCCATAAGCTTCAAGTAAGATCCAATTTCACCAAAGGAACTTGAATGGCAAACAGTGGAGGTCAAGGAGGTCACCGTGCCGTCTCATGTCAAGCAAGATAAACAAACGTTCGCTTTCACGCGATCTGTTTGCCCAACTCCCCACGCCCACGTGTGGGAACGCATGAGTGAGCTTAAAGAAATTGACGTTTATTGCTTTTAAACCACAGATTACGGGAAAACAATACCTACGTATTGGTTAAATAATGGTTAAAACTGAATTGTCCGTTAACACCAGTGTCGCTTAACATCAGGCACGTAGAGCATCGATGTAAAGACCAGTATTGCCAATAAGCACAATGAATAAATAAAGAAATGTGCACTCAAGGACTCGGAGCTATAGAGACCTATGTCGAGCAGTGGACTAATACAGACAGTACCTACAGACAGAGATGATTATTATGATGGTGATGATGATAATGCTGAGAAAATGTATGGAAGTGATTAATCTATAATCTAAAACAATATTATAAAAAGGAAATATTTGATTGTGTTTGTTTGTTTGTTTGCATTGAAACTAGTGAACTGATTTGAAAAGTTCTTTCACTGTTGGGAAACTACAGTATCCCCGGGTGACATAGACTATATAATATTTTCAAAAAAAATAGGGATCCTTACTGAAACTCCAATAGTGTAACCCAAGGTGTAAAAAAATTACGTAAAATATTCTTTAAATCGCGTGCGTTGCGAAAACTATAATACCCGTGCGAAGCCGGGGCAGGCCGCTAGTAAGATATAAATACGATATAGGTTTCTTTATACGCTAGCGTGCTACATCGGCGACTAAATAGAACCAATCAATAAATATGGAGCGTAGATATTCTCAATAATTTAAACATACATCATCGTCATTAGCCTGAACATAGGCCTTCCCCAGACCGCGCCACCTTGAGCGGCTGCTCGCCTCTTGCATCCATCGGCTCCTCGCGGCTTTCACCCAACATAGTTATAGTAAAACAAAACTCAAAAGCGAAATATTCAATCTACTGAAATCACATTTAGGCATCACATCAGCCGGAAGACGTCCACTGCGGAACACAGGCCTCCCTATAAAACGCCACTTTGGACGCTTATCATAGTGGGTGTTTGCCATAACCCCCACGCTTGGCAGGCGGCTTTGTCATCGCAGAATGACCATAATTCATAAATATGTCACGTGAAACTTTAATTTAGAGTTCCCAAATAATTCAATAAAAATATGTCTGTTAAAATCATTTTATTTAACAGACATATTTTTATTGAATTCCAGTTCATTGACCAATAAAAATACAGTATATTAAAATTATGGTCACACGCACCACGACATGAGGTGAATCCTTCAAGTTCAATCATTGTTGTGGGACCGCAGCCGCGGCCGCGACCTACTTGCAAGTACATTGTACTTAATCGTTTATATTGAAATTGCTGGTTTTAAAGTAATCACGGAAACAAAGCTCTTATGAAAGCTTAATAAGTTTTCGGAATTAATTAGTTCTTGAGAAGCAAAATGGCTGTCTGACCTCGCTCTACATTGGAGTTTATTTTTAAAGAATTTTACCTTATTACATATTATAGACGCTTTTTCGAAAAAATAAGAGGACATGGTCATGGACAAGAAAGGACTTGGCGCTTCCTTAACCTATGTAATGATTAATATTATACTTGATAAGTATCTAACTATAGAGTGGAGTAGGAAAATACCCAGCAACCGTATCTCTGCGGTGTTTTTCGATAAAGTCATGTGAAAATGAGTCTCATTTCGTCTTGATCATTATTACACTAGTAATCAACCTTTCAAAAAAAGGGTTAAATAGACTTTATACTGGGAAATAGACGATATATTATATTATTATTGCTAAATCAAACTACTATACCGATTTTTATGTTATCAGCATCATCATCATCAACAGCCTAAAGAAGTCCACTGCTGACCATAGGCCTCCTACATAGAGAAAGCCACTTTGAGCGGCTGCTTGCCTCCTGCATCCATCGGCTCCCTACGGCTTTCACTAGATCGTCGGTCCACCTCACCAGGTGACGCAGCGTAGGCCGGCTCCTGACTGGGGGCCGGCCTACGCTGCGTCTTCCGGTTCGTGGTCGCCACGCGGGAAGTTTTCTTCCCCATCGTTTGTCAGTTCTACGAGCGATGTTTGCTAATTCAAGCTATATCAGTCACTTTAATGCTCTTGCGGATCTCCTCGTTCCGGATCTTATCTCGCAGGAAAACACTGAGTATACTACCTCTCACCATAGCTCGCTGCGCGACTTTGAGCTTTATACTAATGATGAGGCCAACAGTAAGAGACCATGTCTCAGTGTGATGACATGGGTTTTGATGTGCAAGAGATGATCTGGAAATGTTCTGGAGTAAGATTATCTGAAGTCCTTTCAAATGAAAAGGGTAGGTAGTTATTCTAAGGATAAAGCATTTTCTAAATTGGCTTTTATAAATGACGGAGTTTTGAAGCAACAAACTTTTAAATAAACTCCGAGTGGAGAACCTTCATTTTGAAATTCGGTAAAAATAAGTAAATGGTTTCTTAAAATCATTTTTCATCAAACAGGGTAGCATTTGGTATATTTCAACGGAAAAAGTGACAATAATAGGCAAAGGTGGTGATGGCGCCACGCTGAACCCAACCTTCTTGAACTTCCCAGAATAAAAAAGATAACTAAAGTTATTGCATTCATAAAAAGTTTATAAAATCATACTTACCCAATTTCCTAATGAATGAATTTCACATTACCTCTACTTTGTATTTATCATACAACATTCTTATCACGAACCTGATGACTGAACCTAATTTAATATCGTAAAACTATAAAACTTTAACAGGTCACTGCCCTCCCGTGTCGAAACCGGGAAGCAGATTTTTGAGATAAAATTCTTGTAAGTAAACAAATTGTAATTATGTCACAGCATTATCCGGGATATGTCCACATCTGAACGTAGGCCTCCCCATTAGTTACCATAAGGTTCTTACCAAAGTAACATATTCAGTAATCTGGGGGCGTACCGTGAGCTCTTAGCGAAACTGAGCCTATACTGAATCGCTTTATGAGGGCCAACAGTAAGAGACCATGGCTCAGTTCCATAAGTCATCAGTCTCACTCAGTTTCTTTTTTATGTAAATGATTGACGTGACGAGCTAGTCGTTCGCCTGGTGTTAAGCGACACGGCTGCCCATAATTAATTGCAGTGTCACTCAGAAGTCTCGGAACCAAACTCAGAGTTTCGCGTGGCACTGCACAGCACTCATCTATCCAGTAATTTCACTAGCTACAATGCACTTCAAACCGGAACACAGTAGTGCTTGCACACTACTGCTTGGCGGCAGAATAACTGGCAAAGCGGCGGTGCCTACCTAGACGAACTTTGCAGAAAAGTACTACCACCTAGTTGCATTGCAATCAATTTACGTGATCGATTAGCTAACAGGTAGTTATTATTCGTTTGTGTTGTAATTTATTTATGTAGGCTCTTGTCCGTTGGGACACTGTCATCGTGGTGGTCTGTATCTTTATGTATTACAGTAATAAACAAATTAATTGGAGTATTGATTGACCTTTGCCATTGAAGATAGTCTTTCTACCAGCGAACTTAACTTACAATCAAAGCGTTTCTACATCTACCCGATAATTCTTATTTCTTTGGCGAAAATCTGTCCAAGCATAGGGGTAATCTGAGAAACAGCGCTGTGTTTGCAATTATGTGAACACAGCACATGCTGAAGCTACCCCTATTGCCCTACAATTCAATTATAATTAACTTTTATAAGCTGTAATGGTACGCTCGTTGTTTGTGTTGTAGAGGCAATATTTTTTTTTTAAATCTAAAAGTGGTTTGTGTAAACATTAGCGGTTTGACTCGACATTTATAATCCGAGCAGCGAAGGAATGAAACACTATTACCAGCGTCTTTGTTTCCTGATAAGCACAATCTGGAGCTCTTCAAGTCGCGAGTGAATAGGTATCTTCTAGGCAAGCATGTAGCATCGTAGACCGCATCGTCAGTTCCCATCAGGTAAGACTGGGTTGTTCCTGTTGTCCCCCACATTTTCGGCCCCATGGGGGACAACAGGAATTTTTATTATTATCGATTTTTATTCCTGTTGTCCCCCACTAATATAATAGTCATATTAAAAATTATAATATGGTAAAAAAGCAATAGATATAGTTACATTACTATTATGTTTAGTAAAATCACACTTCACACTCTTATATAAAATTTATTTAAACGCCTAGATAGATAGATAGAGAAGACTGCGTTCGAATGCGGGCCAATTTAGTTATAAAAAAATGACAAAGTTTATTATGCTATACAATTCCGTTCACTGCATGAAGATGCCTCATGTATCATTGTTATAGAGCATGATAGGTAGATTAGTGATGAAATTTAAAGTAACATGACATTTTGACTAAGTAGGTATAGACCATAAATAGACTTAGGTATTCTTAGTTTAATAGTAAGTAAATATGTTACTGGCCGCTTATTTGCATTGCAATCCCTGACATTTCCAACGTTCTGTCTCCAATTCTTGATTATAAATGTTTTACCTATAACAATATACTATATACCTACTACTTATAAAAACTGGAAAAGGAAAAAAAATATGTGCGAACGTTTCACACAGCGCCATCTAGCCCCAAACTAAGCATAGCTTGTACTATGACAGGTAACTGATACAATACTTACATGAATTCCATTCCCTAGCAGTTCACATGATAAAAGTCAGAGAAACGCTTGGTGCGGCATGTTTAATAGGGGTGAAACGACTCCACGCGCCTTGTAGTCCTATGTCGAAATGGAGGACCTCCTCATTTTTCAAAGATGATTTTCTATAATATATCACCCAAATTCAAGATGCAATATTTACTATAACATAGCACTGACAGTAGACTCAGCGGATAGCAGGGTTTACAAACATTTTTGGCTTTGGCGTACCCGCCCATGAAAAAGTTTTCATACCAGCTTCATAGAGAACCTCTTGGTTGCTAGAGGCGACGGATCGAAGTCGAAAAGTAACCAATTGTTAAAAAGTAACCTACCCAGCACTTCAAAACAGATTCATTATGGTTGGCACTGATAAATCTCTGGTGATTTTGATCTTCGTTTCTGATTACCTATTGGGGATTTTTAAATTCAAGTAGATTTCATATAATGACGTAACTATTGAAAATTGTGACAAATCTGATAGAATTTATAGGTAAAATCATCGCAATTTGATATCGCTCAATCATTTCGTGGCGACAACCCTAAAAATCAGCTGGTTCAACTGTTAGTGCAATGTTGGTAAATATTGCATCTTGAATTTGACTAATAGATACATAATATAGAAGTTTTTATTCATCCTACAATTACTGTAATACCTATTTAGTAGAGTAGGAGATAATTATGTAAAACAGAAGCGTGTCCCTACACACCTTCCGATGTAGCAACGCCTTGTTAAACAAATGCAATTAGAAAACAATTGAACTACGCTTAAACAATAGTAGGTAAGGCACCTAGATACTTTGTCAAAGTACTGCTGGGTTACACCATGACCCCGGTTACAGTTACTGCTATGGTTAAAATTAACTTGAAGTTTACCCAGCATTATTATCTTACACCATCATTATAATTTAACTATTACATTCCAAACCTTTTTAACCTTAACCTTCTATTTAACCAATCAATTTTGCGGTTAGTTAAAGTTATTGGTAAAATTATGACGTCATTTTAACAACGGTTAAATGGTGTGTGTGTATGTAGGTATGTGCAAGTAACTGCAAGCAACTAACACATTTTATATTTTCACATGTTCTCTATTGTAAGTCTTCATAACTGTGATGAATGGCCTGATAACTCACTTAATAAGTAGTTTAGCTCTGCCTTCTGAACTGTAGGTTGTGGGTTCGGTTCCCATTTCCCACCCAGGTCAAACATTTTTGTGAGAAACATAGATGTTTGTTCGGTCTCTTGGGTTTATAATTAAGAATATTCTATATGATGTGTATTCACAAACAGAACGTATCTAACACTCTATCAGTTGTCATAGTGCAAGTTTTGCTTAGTTTGAGGCTCGACGGCTCTGTGTGAAATGGCCACAAACATTAACATTCATTCATTTAAATGATAATATTTTATAAAACAAATTTTTCTACGCCCGATCTTCAACAAGCCATGAGTTGAAAACCACATCCATAATAAAATATTTTCACTTTAAAATTGCGATGAGATGCCAAACAAAGGTAACATATTCAGCAGTTGACAGCTCACAGGCGGTACACGACATTGTCTCTAATATTTTAATATTCATTTCCATAAATTATGTTACGTATGCTGACGTTACGTTTTTAGTTGGTAGACCTACTTAAACCTTTTTAGATCCTGTGCCTTAAGGTCTAAAGAACCAAGGTGTGTTCAGTCGAAACAAATGCTGAAACGTCCCCAGAATGCAATTCTGCTTGGTGACTTTAATCATTGGTGACGCTGAAACGGTCAGTACAGGGTTAGAAACCAACAGCATTAGCTAGTTCAATAATCAAATGAACGCACTTTTCGAGAGAATTCTTAATCTTACAGTGTGTAAGTATACATAGAGGCTTTTGTGAACTTGTACCTAAACACAACTTTTTTTATTTTAAAGGGAGCAAACAAGCATACGCAGGGGCGGATACAGGGGGGGCGCCGAAGGTGCGCGCCCCTCTTTTGGCGCAGGCAGTCCAGCACCAGTCTGGTAACTAGCCATATAGGTGCATGGAATTCATCATTTAAAGAAAAGAGCACAAATTGGTCTTGTATTGTATACTTATGTGTTTTACCACCATATCCCCAAATTCTCCTCTTGGACTCCCCTACTATAATGATTTGTGCACCCCCGCCTTGAGAAATTTGTTTCCGCGCCTGAGCATACGGCGTACCTGATGGGAAGTGATCACTGTAGCCTATGGACATCTGTAACACCGGAGGCGACACCAATATTTTTCTTACCCTGTACGACTCCTTTAACCCTCCTTTTAAAGTACTCCATGTTATAACTCTGTGGAAAGACCGCTGGCGGGAGCTCATTCCTCATTTTGCAGGTGTACGGCAGTAGGTGATTATTGGGCATTTCAAAACAAACTTCAAAAACCAGTGGGCATTTCAAAACAGATTTTCCATACATATCGATGTCACTCTTCAAACACAATTTTTTTAAACCAATTGGTCATTTCAGTACACATTTTTCCAATAATGAGCTCACTTCGTGTTCACTCAGTTCGTTAATTATTGGAGAAATGTGTGCTGACCAATTGGTTTAAAAAATTGTGTTTGAAGAGTGACATCGATATGTATGGAAAATCTGTTTTGAAATGCCCATTGGTTTTTGAAGTGTGTTTTGAAATGACCAATAATCGTTTGTTCAAAGCGTTTGAACTGGGTGTGTTAACTGTGTTCACTCACCATAAACTATGTTCTGCAATATTACTTACACATACATTGTGAACGTTTACCAATTATATATGGGTACCTATATAATGATAGTGAATCGAAACGCGTGCTCATTGTTTTCTGAACATTCTTAGCTTTAATAACAATGAAGTTCGTAAAACAAATTCAATCACTGCAAGTTGACAAAATATATGGAGAATTAAAAAATAAAAGTTATCGTCACGGTAAACTTTTACCTAATACGATACGATGTTTAATTAGCGGCCCGTCGAACTGTGGAAAAACTAATTTAATGGTGGGTCTACTCTTACATGAAAATGGGTTGCGATATAAAAATGTATATGTTTATTCCAAAACTCTTTATCAACCTAAGTACGTATTTTTAGAAAAAGTTATTGAAATGGTGCCAAATACATCATTTATCAAGTATCAGGAAAATGAAGAAGTTCGTAGTCCACAAGAAGCGAAACCTCATTCTATAATAATATTTGATGATGTTGCATGTGAAAACCAAAATAATATGCGAGATTACTTTGCAATGGGACGACATAAAATCATAGACTGTTTTTATTTGAACCAGTCGTATACTAAAATACCTAAGCAGTTAGTTAGAGATAATGCAAATCTAATAGTTTTATTTAAGCAAGATGATATAAATTTAAAACATGTTTATGATGAACATGTAAGTACAGATATGACATGGTTTGAATTCAAAAACATGTGTTCAAAAATATGGTCAGAATCTCACAGTTACTTAGTGATTTGTAAAGACAGCGAAAAAAATAATGGTAGGTACAGAAAAAATTTTGATACGTTTGCTGTATTCAGTTAAAATAAATATAAGTATTTATTTTATACTAAATCATTTAACACATGGCAGTACAAAAGCAAATACGTGTTTCAAGTTTCTATAATAATATAATGGAGAAAGACCTTAAAAGGAAAATAATAAGTGCTGCAGAAGCTGTTAAAAGAAAATATCGCAAAATAAAGGCTATAGATACAGAAAATGATCAAGTTTTAAACAAATTTTTTAAGCCAATTATTAAACCCTTAAACCAAATGGCTATCAATTCAAAGGCATCATATTCTAATCAAGAAAAGACGTCCGAGTTCAATTCAAATAAGTTAGATACATCAAACGAAACAAACGAAACCAACGAAACTATGAGGAAGAGAGAACCTAATATTAGAACATCTGATTACAAAAACAAAACTGAAATTTCCGATTCAGATAACAGTGTTTCTGATTTAGAGCAGTCTGATAATGATGAAATGGAAAACGTAACATACGATACATCATTTAAATCAGCTGATTCTGGAGAGAAAATTGATGCATCATCATGGTCTCTGTCTTCAGAAGTTTTTAATGACATCCCCTTTGGTGTGAGAAATGAACGTGGAAAACTTATGATGGGCTTGACACGTGTGCTTGCTACTGATGATTATATACAAGTTGGAGGTCATAAATACAAAAGAACATCCGGACTAAATGAACTGTTATTTAAAAAAGTACCAAAATTACAGTTAGTAACTCAAGATGATAAAATGAATTATAAAAGTATGTTGTTGGACACTAATGTACACAGGAGAGATTATGATCCGAGTAAACCAATACGAAGTAACAGAGGACGAAAATACTTAACTATTATAAAACCGTTATTTAAATTACGGAAAGTTTCTGCGAGTACTGATAGTAGCTGCCATGGAGGGGGTCTGCCGCTATTAAAAAAGTGGAATGAGAATGTAGATTATGTTTATTGGGACAATCCTAATGAATTAGTCGATAGATTAAAACTATTAATCGCCTCTCGAAATGCTGGTAACACTGGGTTGGATAATGAAATCATATCGATTGTTGAAGAGCTACGTGAAAGTGGTATAATAAATAAATAAGACATAACTATCAAAATTGTTTCATTTGATCTTAATTAATAAAGGCTAGAGGTTCGGTTAAAATGAACGTAGATAAATTTGGCCATCATATACATAAACGATTGCGCTTCTCAGAATTCTTTGATATTTTTGATAAGACTTTAACGAAGAAAGAAAACGGTGATTTTGATTTAAAGTCTGCAAGGTTGACTGGTATCAAATCTCCGTTGTCTAGCAGTGATGCTGTTAATAAAGAATACGTAGATAAAATAACTAAAACTCTTTACACAAAAAAAGAAGTTAAAGATTTACTGGACTTAATAAAAAACGATATTCAAATCTTCATAAGTAGTTTTAAGCAAAACTATTACACCAAATCTGAATTGGAAAAAATAATAAAATCCAAAGCATAATGAGTAAACAAGACATCGTAAACGAAATTCATAAAGAAGCAAGAAAAAATTTTATTCGGCGACCTGTTATATTAAAAGGAATTGATGATTTGTGGCAAGCAGATTTGATAGACATGCAAAATTTGAAAAAATACAATAATGGTTTTAGATTCATATTAGTGGTGATAGACTGTTTTTCAAAATTTTCATGGGCAGTTCCAGTAAAGACTAAAACCAAGTCTGAAGTGGCGAATGCATTTAAAAACCTTTTAGTTCGAACTCATCGTGATCCGGTACACTTACAAACTGATAAAGGCACAGAGTTTTACAACGCTGTATTCATGAAGCTAATGCAGTCATTTAATATTAATCATTATTCATCCTATTCAGTTAAAAAAGCTTCAATTGTTGAAAGATTAATCAGAACTTTGAAATGCCGATTATATAAAAGTTTTAGCTTAAACGGTAATTACAGATGGATTGGCAAACCTTTAGACAGTATTTTGAAATCTTACAACAGCTCAAAACATCGCATTACAAAACATAAACCAATTGAAGTTTGTAAAGAAAACGAAGAAGTTGTCAAGAATAACATAAGAAAATCACAGCTTATATTTAACAAGCAAAGAAGCAAACTTAAAATTGGCGACTACGTAAGAATCAGCAAATTTAAAGGTTGTTTTGAGAAAGGTTATACGCCTAACTGGTCCACAGAATTGTTTAAAATTAGTAAAATTAGGCGTACTTCACCTATTACTTACTTAATTGAAGATTTAAATAAACAACCAATATTGGGAACATTTTATGAACAAGAATTGCAAAAAACGAATTATCCAAATTTGTACCTAATCGAAAAAATCATTAGGAAAAAAAGAGACAAATTGTTTGTAAAATGGTTAGGATTGCATGATAGTGAGAACAGTTGGATTGATAAACGAGTTATTATATAAAGTATAAAAATTGAGTTATAGAGGAACCTTTGCATTAGCATTTTAGTTATGCAAGGTGGAGGACTTATTAATAGTTTGATAAATAAATTACCATTTGAATTACATTTGCCTGGTTATAATTATTGTGGACCTGGTACCAAACTAAAGGAAAGATTACTGCGTGGTGACAGAGGGATAAACAGTTTGGATGAAGCTTGCATGCAACACGATATTGCATACTCTAAATATAATAATCTAGAAGATCGTCATAAAGCAGATTTAGAATTATTACATATGGCAAAACAGAGAGTTAAATCTAACGATGCAGGAAAGGGAGAGAAACTAGCATCCTGGTTGGTTAGCAAAGTAATGAAAACTAAGCTGAAACATGGAGCTGGAGTTAAATCATTTCAAAATGTTGTTACTAGGATACACTCTCGTTTGAAGAAGTTAAAACCAAAAAATATTACAACAGCAATAAAATTAGCCTATACAGCAGCTAAGAAGCTGGTAAAATGTAAAAATAAAAAAATTCATTTACCACGCATTATACCGTTACCAAAAACCGGTGGTATTCTACCATTAATACCTATATTTGCTGGACTCTCTGCTTTAGGCACGTTGGCTGGCGGCGCCGCAGGCATTGCAAAAACTGTGAACGACTATAAATCCTCGCAACGTAACTTACAAGAGTCTCAACGACACAATAAAGCGATGGAATCTATCGCTTTGGGTAAAGGCTTATATATAAAACCTTATAAAACAGGTAATGGGTTATTTGTAAAATCAAAAAACTAATGCAAAAGCTACCTAATCACGCCCTCACTAACATAGATATTCTTAAATATGCTGTTGATCATGTGCCTTATTTTAGAGGTGTATATATGAGAGATAAATTACCTAAAAGACCGTTAGTCATTGAATGTGCAATCGTGAATTTAGATAGTGTTGCCAACGAGGGGACACATTGGGTAGCCTATGTAAAGTTTTTAGATTATTGTGAGTATTTCGACAGCTTTGGTAATTTAAAGCCTCCGCTTGAATTAATCAAATATTTAAATATGGGTGTAACTTATAACTATTGCAAATATCAAGGTTTCAACTCATACATTTGCGGTCATTTATGTTTGAAATACCTAGAAGATTACTGGAAAAACCCAAACGCAATTTTACAAAAATATCTGCAGAATATTCTTAATAAAAATGTATAAAATGTAAGTAACCGTATTATTTTTATCATTCCTATAATGTCATTCACACTGTCTGTAACTGGTAACACATCAATTTTATCAACAAACTATTCTCCTGCTTTACAACTTGACGGTGAATATGAATGTGCTCTTTTGTGTTTGTCAACTTTTAACTCTGTTCCGAACATTGATAAGAAAAATAATAAATTTAATTATGGATTTAATGAAGTCATAGAAATACCTGAAGGAGCATATGAACTTCAAGATATTAGTGATTTCATAAAAAATAAGGTAAATGGTGCAACCTTAAGACTATATTGTAACAATAATACATTGAAAACTTTTATATTTTGTACAAAAGATATACATTTTGAAAAAGAAAATTCTCTTGGTGTGTTATTGGGATTTGGTAAACAGACTTTGAAAGCTAATATATTGCACGAATCACAGCTTCCAGTTAACATTTTGTCAACAACCGTGGTGAGGATCGAATGTGATATAGTGAGTGGATCGTATATTAATGGAAAATCAAGTCATATTATTCACGAATTTGCGCCTAACGTACCGCCTGGATACCGTATCATTGAAATACCTAAAAACATCGTTTACTTTCCTGTTAATCAAAAAACTATCAGCACTATAAATATTAGAGTGTTAGATGTAAATAATAATTTAGTTAACTTACGTGGTGAAGAGATTCAACTTTATTTACATCTTAAAAGAAAATGATTAACTACAATAAATACGTGAGCCCTGTATCGAAACCTATTAGTGCTAATCGCACAATCCTCAAAGGAACATCTAAACCGAAAATAAAAATAACTAAAGAAAATAAAAAATATCTCAAACTAATTGGATTACTAAAATGAATATTTTAGATATAACAAGTACTCCTGCCTACGATAATACCATCGATGGTGTTGAATATCATTCATACAAACCTTATGTAACAAGTTTTAACAGAAATGATGAAATCCGCATACCAATCAATCAGCAGGATTTGTACGTGCTACCATCAGCCAGTACTCTTTATTTAGAAGGAGTTGTGAATGTTTTTAAAAAAGATACAAAACAGAAGGTAACAAGTATTGATTTCACAAATAACTCTTTACTTTACCTTTTTCAAGACATTCGATACGAACTTAATGGAGTGGAAATAGATAAAATTAAAAACGCCGGAATAACTACAACGATTAAATCTTTAATATCAATGAGTGACAGTGAATCAAAAGTGTCCAAATCCTGGGCTTGGGATATCGATGGTACAAAGCATGAAGGAAATTTTTCAGCTTCAATACCACTCAGTAATATACTCGGTTTTGCTGAAGATTTTAAAAAAGTCATAATTAACTGTAAACATGAGTTGATACTCTTACGCAGCAATACAGACTTGAATGCTTTGAAACTGAATACTGGGGAAGTTCTGGAAGGTGTTGAAATCCGTAAAATAGTATGGCGTGTACCGCACGTTAAAGTATCAGACAGAGAAAAAATAAATTTACTAAGACTCTTAGAAAAAGATAGAGCGCTTCTGTTAGTATATAGAAATTGGGATCTGTATGAGTATCCCTTATTACCTCAAACAACAAAACATACGTGGTCTATTAAAACTTCAACACAAATTGAAAAACCTAGATACGTAATTGTAGGTTTACAGACTAATAGAAAAAATCAAGGTGATAAAGATATGTCACAATTCGATCACTGTAATTTACGCGATGTCAAAGTGTATCTTAATTCTACATACTTCCCGTATGAAAGTTTTGAAGTTAATTTTACTGATCACAAATACGCTATATTATATGAACAATATGTCAGATTTCAACAGTCTTATTACGGTCGCAAGACAGAACCCTTGCTGTCCACATCGGAATTTGAAAATAAAGCACCGTTATTTGTAATTGATTGCTCTAGACAAAGTGATAACATAAAATCAGGCCCTGTGGTAAATGTGCGCGTAGAGCTCGAGAGTAATAAAGAGATACCCGCCCATACATCTGCATATTGCCTCATTCTTAACGACTGTGTAGTAGAATATAAACCTTTAAGTAATCTAGTAAAGAAAATAACATGAATTCCGATACAATTATTGTAGATCTGCAAGGGTTCAAAGATTCCAAAAATACGTTTATCATCAAGGAATTAGCAATTTTATCTGCAGAATATACTCAAACATTTTTAGTAAAACCACCCTACTCGTATAATTATTTAACAAAAGAAGAAAAGAAGCAAGTGAGATGGGTAGAAAACAACCGAGGCATTTACTGGAGCGATGGATTTGTTGATTATAGAGAATTCAAACGTATTATTAAGCCGTATTTAACTAACAAAAATATATTATGCAAAGGTTTGGAAAAAATGAAATGGATTAAAGAACTTGGTGCTAACTGTAAAGTTACTGATATAGGAGAAAAAGGCTGTCCTAAATTATTTATGTTGTTTTGCAATTTTGATCTAAATAACTCTTTATCGTGTGTAAACCATATTAAACAATGTGCATTGAAAAATGTTATATGTATTAAAAAATGGATGGATGAAAATCATATTCACAAATTCTCATTGTTTAATAAATAATTACGTAAAATTCGGATTTATTATAATTATCAACTATATTTATGTTTTTACTTTAATAATATCAAATATTGTTAAATGCTTATCATGGTTGTAATAAAACACTAAAATATCAATATATAAATTGTAGCTTTTATTTTCAATAAATTAATTTAAATACATAAATGATTTTTATTTCTTAATTTAATTAGTTATACAATGAAATTATTTATTTATCTTTATTCAGTAGGTATGTAGACCCACATTTATTAAAAACATCTAAAAATTATAATGTATAATTATTTTCATAACATCAAATGACTTCGTATAAGTACCTAACAATATTTATAGTCTAACTATTTACACTAAAATTACAATCTACGATATTTTTGTTTATTTAATCATTATGTTTTAGTAGTTTAGATACCTATTTCTACCTATTTAAAAAATAATTCTATTTTAATATTTAATCTAACTAACTATATTTACATCAGGTACTATTTTTATCTACTTACAAATTATAGCCACACAACTTTTTTGAAATTTTATTTATTAAACTTTCTGTTTGGTCCATAATTTCATCCACTGGTTCCGATATTACGTATTGAGCACTTAAAATTACACTTTCACTGTCTTCATTTTCATCTCCGCTCATTTGTTGCGATAAGTCATATACGCTTATCTTAATTAAACGGATTCCCTTTTTAGGCTGTCTATTGATTACGTATGAGGATGTTTGTAGTTTAGGGCTTTTTATTGTCTTGCTGCGTCGTGACTTTAATGATCCTTTTGGATCCCGCTGTTTACGGGCGAACTCCGGGAAGTCTTCGTCAAATCCAGCTAGCAGGTCCTGAGCATCTTGGAAAAATTCGCCAGAGTCACAGACTGTACGGGACTGAAACAATAAAACAATAATATTTCAAGACAATATATAAATACCAATATTAAATTTATTGTGATTATTAAAAGTTTGGTTTAGCAACTTACCGACATGATGGTGGTTTAATTATTTGATCACAGGAATACAACAAATAACAACTGTTTCTAAGCGTGGAATCGTATTGAATGAATATTTTCATTCATTTCATGTATAAAAGTGCAAATAGCAGCACAAACAGTCATGCATGATGTAAACTGATACCTAGCGCAAGGTTACGGAAATTGACTTGTCTGAACCTGCTTTTTATAATATTGATTAAATTATTAAAATGTGATAAATGATATTACAAACATTATTAGGTACCTACCTATCTATCAACCTACTTAATAAGGTATGTAGGTATATGTAGACAGACATCATTTAATTTTGTGGTTGATCTGATTGCCTATAGAAAAATGCATAGAACTATTGAGCTAGAGTGATCATAAATAAAATATAGGCGTTTATAGATTTTAAGTTCCAACCAATCAAAAACTTATATGTTCGTAAGGTACATACTTAATATTATAATAAAACAAATAAAATATAGAGAAAAACCATTTTATTTCATAAGTAATTGTACAAAACTATGCATATCTAGGTTACTTATTACAACGATAAAAACACCAATACTATAAATGAAGATAATTACGCAACATTAGGAGAAAATTAATTTTATTACATACGATTAAAAGATTATAGGTACAAAGCTATTTCAACTAAACTACCTACCTATTACAACAGTATCAAAAATGACAACTTTACATCTGTATAACGTAAAAATTCAAGAGAAACCCCACTTTATTTAATACAACTAATTATTCGAAACTACTACAACTAGACTACCTATTATAATCATCAAATTATAACTTTTTATACCTGAATATGCTATTACTAAAAATTATTTTAAAACATATACGAATACAAACACAAAATAAACTTCTAAATTAAATCAATTATATACGTTATCATCATCATCATCATTATATCAGCTAATAGAGTGGGTAAGTATTATTAAGTTGGTGACAACCTACTTATGGAGATAAGTATAAGAATATTTTTATTACAACAGTTATGTGGTTGATAAACATTTTTCGTACCTACCTAATAAATGAGGACCAGTCTGTTTAACACTTTTTGATGGTAATCAAACATAATATTTGTATAGATATATGAGTTGAAAAATTTGTTATTGAACATAATGTTAGGTAGTAAATAAAAACAGTGCTAGAAGTTCAGGTCTACATTAAATATTTTTTATGTAATATTTAGAGTTGCAAAATTAAACTCAGATTCAATATAAACACAACAAGAAGCTATAATTTTCATTCACGTAAATAAAAATGAAGATAATGGGAAGCTAAAACAATGATTTGTGACCCCACGATAATGTTGATATCTTGTTTCCTAACAAAATTCGCTTGTCATCATTAGAGGACAATGCTACTTTGTTAATTTTTTGTGTGAATATTTCATGCTTGAGAGATTTAAATATTATGTTACTTTTTCGTTTAACTTTATTCTGTAACAGAACTTCGTTATAATCTGCAAAATCTAAGCCATTCACAACATGTTTTTTTACACCTTTAGCTTTTTTTAATTCTTTATCTTGAGTTTTAATGCAATATAGTTTAGACCTTAATCCTACAAACTCTGTAATAAGTTGACCACCTAATTCGTCTTTAAATAAGCCTGGGACTCGTTTGTTGCAAGGTATTATATTATATGGGTTAGGTTCAGGAAAATTACTAGTATCGAAATAATGATAAAATTTTGTTTTTATATCTTGATAGACATCTTCTGTGTGGATGGAGTAAAGAAAACTGTCGGTGTCTGTATAACAAAGTTTTAATTTTGAACCATAAAAAGGTTTCATTACAGAGTAATGAAAGTCATACATATGACTTTTTGATACTTCTAAAACAGTAAATCCTATATAAATTGGTTTATCTAGGACTACGGTTTCTGGTTTCATTTGAATGGCAACAAAGTTTTCGGTAAATATAGTAGAACTATGATAATTTGGTCTCGCTATTAGTTGCTCAGCAGTAAATTGTTTTTTAGTTTTGTTACTTTCGTCTCTCCATTTATTAACCAACTTTACATCGAGTCTTTTTTCAGTATTCTCCAAGGTTTTGCCGAAAATACTGTTATTAAGCAATTTGTAGAAATTTACTTCAAAAGCTGATGTAGCACGCTGTCGTAATTCGGTATTCAAATCTATATATTCTTTAAGGAACGGACTTTGTTTAAATTGTATTACTCTATGTATTTTTTTCAATATCAATCCATGTTTTAAACATGTTTTTAAGTGAACATAATGTATCACATAATTAAATTTATCATACAAGTTTGGGATTAGTTTGGCAGTGTTTGAACCCAGTGGTGTATATTTTTGAGGGCAAAATGGAATATCGTTATGTAAATCATGCAAGTATTCGGGGTATTCCAAATCTACTTCTAGAATGTAACCATATTCAAAATCGTTTGGTACGGAAGAAATATCAAGTGCAGCCATTTCAATTGCATTCAGTAATCTAAAATCTGAATACGGTAAACATGCACACATTGCATAACCATATAGGTTATTACAATCTATATATAACAAATAACTCTCAGGAACAGTGTTATTGTAAGTGGCGAGGTATCGATTATTTGAGAACGAGTACCTGGTAGAACACAACGAAACGCCACCACGGGTTCCCTTTTGAATCATTCTAATTATCTCTAAGTCATCAATAAGTTGTAGCTTAACTTTCGTTTTAAGTAACATAGCATCAAAACTTAAACTTGGAGCCGTCATGTAAAAAGCTGGATCTAACCGATAATTTCTCCTGCAGGTTTTGCGAAAGTTTTCAAAAATATCGGCTAGCAAAATAACGTCTGTTTTAAGATATAAATCTGTATACTCTCCCAAGTTTTTTAAATTAAATGTATCCCAAACGCGTTGTGCATGAGCATAATCTAATTCTGATACTACTTCATCACGCAAGTAATTAAAAAAGCAATCACGTGGTGGCAGTTTCTTTTCTTCATAAGAATTCCAACTATTCATGTACTCATACGGGTAGATACCTTTACGTTTCAACAAACTAAAATGATTGCTTAAAGGGAAAAAACGTGACAAATGAATAAAATCTTTTTTGTCCAGATCCATCACCAGTTTTTCTAAACTTGAACCTAAAAATTTCAAGGTGTCTACAAAACGAACTGGTATATATTCTTCCTGATTGGTAACGAAGAATTTAGTGAACGATATGTAATTTTCTTTTGTTTTTGCTATAACTTTGATTCTACCAGGTAATTCTCCTAGTTGGCGAATGAACAAATGACAGTCGTAACCGGACAAGTTATGAAAGAATACGGGAATAAACTTCGGTAGCTTAAATCGAATGTTGCAGTATGAATGAGTAGCACCACGATATTTTCCCGTTAAGTGACAATGATCCCTAACTTTATCATCGAATAGTAGTGTATTACAAAGAAAGCAATATTTTGAATCTGTAAACTGTTTTAAATTTTCGTCGGTAAAAATTATTGGAACACATTTAGTGGTTGTTGCATGTACCTTGGCTATATCTGATCGAAGGTTCTTCAAAAAGACATCTACGCAATCTCTTCCACGATAATTAACATATCTACTGAGAGAGCTATTGTATGAACAAACAATGTAATAAGCAAAAGCTGCAGGCACATGCTTCTGTAATGTAGTTGTGTTACATGTACTAGACTCGGTTTCACTACTGTTAGGTTGTAATAAAGATTCGAAATCAGCATATACAACAAAAGGCATATCCTGCATTCGTTCGTAATGCTTAAACTGTATAAGAGTGCCTTTATCGGGTAAAATTGTTGCTATACCACTGCACACATGACAGTCTAACTTTTTTTCAGTACTAAAAAATAGCATACACTCATCACAGAAATACACTTTCCCATGGTGTTTTGTTAGTTGGGATCTAAGTAATTTACTTAAATCTGTAATTAAACAATAATGAGTTCGGTTACCTTTTTCTAACATCAATAAGTTGATGTGGTGTTTCCTTCTATTAATTGTTTTGTACAAAGGACCCACAACACTCGCATTGTTCTTGAGAGCATAGATGTTAATACTGATATTCCTATTATTTTTTTCAAAAATTTTAATGTCATTAAAACTTACTGGAAACGTCATATTATTTATATTGAGAATTCCATCAAAATGAGGATATGAAGAAGTTCTATGAGCATTATTTTTTGCTGGAAATAGTGCTGCGATAATGCAATATAAAAAACAAAAATTATCTGAATTTTGAATGTTAATGCATGCACGTTTATATTTTATACATTTCGGTAACTCAATAAACCCTGAAGATCTCAAAGGATTGTACTTATTAATATTGACTTCCAAATATAGATTTTTTATAAAAGCCCATCCACTATCTCTTTCTTCAAAATCGTCTACTTTTTTACATATACTACGAGAAACTTTTGAGTATATATCATTAAAATCATAATTCTGATGAATAACTATATTTTCGGTAGCAAAAGATTTGATTTCTAGAGTATCGCTTTTCGGTAAAGAAAACTCCGCGAATAGTTCAAAATTTGCTTTGATTGAGTTATACGTAGCTCGTCTAGCGTCGAGCAGACTGCGCACACGGGTTCGCAGCTGCAGCAAAAACTCTGCTGGCATTTTCAACGTTGAGCTGCTGGCCGTATCCGTAGAATTCTCAAAAACTCGATATGATGCTATACGGCTACGAAAAGCGCTATCTATTTTTTCAATGCCATCACTTAATTGAACAGTACTATTATTTTTATGAACATTACTTCGCAAATGTGCCGAAAATGCTTTACTTTTAATGGATATATCGCAAACTGAGCAATATACTGCTCGATTAGACATGATTTTAATAATTTTATGGAATGACTAACTCAAAAGCTTCTCCCGTATAAAATAAAATAATGATGCAAATTAAATACGCATTAAATTGAGTGTATCTATAGCCATGTTACTTTTTATAAAGTTGTTAAAAAGACTGGTCACTTAAATAATATAAGTCTATTTCCTACACACAACAAAATAGATAAAACAAGATGATAAAACAGATGATATAGATGTGTAAAACCCAGCTATTTTTTATGCTTGGTGATATAGTACAACAATTCACTTTTTATCTGCATAAAAAGTGCCTTCCCCAGTAAATTTTTTTTTACATTGATTTATAAATTCCCTTAGCGGTGTAAGCTCTGCACTATCAAATTTTGCACTGTATTTAAGTGCAACCACCGCTTTCTCCCAACGATCTTTGGGTGCTAATTTTAAAATATCGTTAGTATTATATAGTTTTAAATCAACATACACGTCTCCAGTGCGATTGGTGATGCGACGTAGCACGCCATCAGCGACTCTGCGTGTCAAGACGGATGGCAAATGTGATGCAGGCTCCTGTGCCCGCCGTACTGACTCCGAGTCAGATTCAGAATCGGATTCCTTGAGCCAGCTCGAAGCGTCCTTATTACGAGGTTTGGTGGTTACAGGAGTCGAGGACGCCTTCCTTTTGCCCTTTCCACACGCCTTCTTCTTATTGGTGTAAGAACTGAAAAAGCAGTAAATTCTAATAAATATTAACATTAATCAACAGGTGTTTACATCAAATTCTAAAAAATTTAGTTAACCTATACTATAAGAACGGTTGCTATTTATGTAGATAAAACTATGTGCTTGGAGCTCAAATTAAATTTTAATATAAATTGATCTTTCATCCCACATAAATAACATGGAAAATGTTTAGATTAGAGTGAATGTTTTTTAACACTTACCTGCTACCACTTTTCCCATATTACGTAATAATTAAATAAGTACATAATTATAGTCAGAAAAAAGAATAAAAATATTATAGTCAGTTAATAGGTACCTGAAATAGTAGCTTACCTTTCAACCTGGATTTCGTTCTCATCATCAGAGTCCAAAACAGCTTGCAGTGATTTATCAACTCTTTTAGCTCGTTTTTTGTTAGTTTCATAGTCCGACCTGAAATATAAAATTAGTAAATTAATAAACAAGATTTAAATTTACCACGATGTAATCCTGTGAAAACTCGTGTTAACTAGCTATTTCGTAAACATACAAATAACGTGATATATTAAATATGTTTTACAAAATATTTAAGTACCAATATGGAAAAAACTATATTTTGAAGTTTATGTCAGTTATTCCACTGTAAAAACGTTAGTTTACCGACGACCTGGTGAAAGCCGCGGGGAGCCGATGGATGCAGGAGGCGAGCAGCCGCTCAAGGTGGCGTGCTCTGGGGGAGGCCTATGTTCAGCAGTGGACGTCTTCAGGCTGTTAATGATGATGATGATGAAAAACGTTAGTTAAAATATCTATTGTCATAATAATATCTACGTTAGAAGGTTAACAAAATTAACTTATACATAATTTCGTTACATGAAATGTATAAAAATGATTAAAATATATATATATATATATATATATATATATATATATATATAACATATAAGATATATAAATAGTGATTGTAATGAAAAGTATTGAATACTAACAATTTACTTACATGTTGTACCGTAATCGCAGGTGCACTTGTTTCGCTCGATAAAATTAAAATGAAAATGGAAGCATTAAACAACCAGTCAACCACGCTAAGTCACTCATTTTTTGCAACAATGTAATCTCATAACAATGACAAAGTTAAAACGTATAGTAATAAATATAAGGTTTAATATTAAACCTACTAGATTACAGTACTTATTTCTTTCTGATATAATTGTGTCGGCGCTTTGAATACTGAGTAAAGGAAGTTTGTTATATGATATCAAGTTCGTGTTCCAAGTAAAGTTTTCGCTTACTTGCACATATGGAAAGAGTACCTATCCTCGAAGGCAGTTTTATGAAATTAACTAATCAGCAACATTCACTATTAGCTACTCTATGAAACGCTTAAAAGTACAATCCAATGCATAATTCTTTAAATTTATAGTGCTTGTTTGAATCCTAATCAAATAATAAAATAAAATGATAGACTACAAAAATTTTGTCGACCAGCGGGGTTCAAGCCCACGTCTTCTAACTACTCACCAAATTAGACGCTCTACCAATTGAGCTACGGTTGCCTGCATGGGGACTGCGAAAATCTTTAACACTATAGTTACTTTAGTACTGTATAAGCGTAATTGGTAGGTATGTCGTTCATGTTGCAATAAACATAATTAAAATTTGAGCACATGAAAAATACGTAAAGAACTGTCTTTTTAACTCTTTAAATCTCAATAAACACGTATCTGCCCATACATACAACAGCAAGTGTTAGGAGCTATCATCCTCATTATGCAGACTCAGTAGTATTTACCTACACATTTTGGTAATTGCATAGACTTAGGAGAAACGAAAAAATTCTTGGTCTGTGGGTAATTGATGTATTTGTATTTTTTGAACTGACTGTACTTGCGCGGTATAATGCTAACTCAGCTCCACGTGCAATAATATAACCTTAACATGTAGATATGCTGTGTTAGATCTTTACACACATGGCACACAAATATATATTATCGTTGTGTATTGTACATAACATTAGTATATAACCCGTAATATTTGCTTTCAAATTCACCTTGTGAAGGAATCATCCTCTCTAGGTGCTTAGTAACTCGGAAATAAGTACGAGTAAATAGCACGAGCAATCTGCCTTGATGATGAATTGCCTTGAGCAAACAGCCGCATGGTCAAAACTAAATAGTCAAAATCTAATATCTGCTTACGATATTTTATCACTCTCACTATGAGAAGGAGCTGCAATCTCTAGGTGCTTACTAACTCGGAAATAAGTACGAGTGTACGGCAAGAACATTCAACCTAGACAATGAGTTCCTTGAGCAAACAGCCTCATGGTTAAAACTAAACGGTCAAAATCTAATATCTGCTTACGATATTTTATCACTCTCACTATGAGAAGGAGCTGCAATCTCTAGGTGCTTACTAACTCGGAAATAAGTACGAGTGTACGGCAAGAACATTCAACCTAGACAATGAGTTCCTTGAGCAAACAGCCTCATGGTTAAAACTAAACGGTCAAAATCTAATACCTGCTTACGATATTTTATTACTCTCACTATGAGGAGGAGCTGCAATCTCTAGGTGTTTAGTAATTCGTAAATAATTAGTATGAGTGAACAACACAAGCAAATCAGCCTAGACGATACATTGCTTGAACAAAGTTGCTTGGTGAAAATAAAACAACTGGTTTTTATTTGAAAAAAAAACTATGAGTAAGGTCTACCTAATACTACCAATCTGAAACATTATGTATACTCAAACAAGGCGAAATATTTATATTGGAGGCGCATTTCACGCGAACCACTCAAAACCTATTGGGCTTTTGAAAACATAAATAAAACTGAACCATATTTCAATAAATAACGAGTATTACAGAACAGATAATTCAAAACCTATGTGTGCTTTAATTAAAACATATTGGTGTGACTATTCAAAAATCTGGTTTAAAACCAATTGGGCATTTCGGAACACTGTTTTTCTAATAACGAATGAACAGAGTGAACATGAGGTGAGCTCATTTTGAAATATTATCGAAACTCAATCAAGGCGAAATATTTATATTGGAGACGTATTTAACTCAAACCTTTCTAGTCATCGAGCTTTTTTTGACATGTTGATAATAAATTAAATTATATTGTTCGAGAAGCGCAATACAACAGAAATTATTGGGCAGACAAAACACACTCCAAAAACCAATGGGCATTTCAAAACAGATTTTCCATACATATCGATGTCACTCTTCAAACACAATTGTTTTAAACCAATTGGTTATTTCAGCATACCTTTTTCCAATAATGAACGAACTGAGTGAACACGAAGTGAGCTCATTATTGGAAAAATGTGTTCTGAAATGACCAATTGGTTTAAAACAATTGTGTTTGAAGAGTGACATCGATATGTATGGAAAATCTGTTTTGAAATGCCCACTGGTTTTTGAAGTTTGTTTTGAAATGCCCAATAAACACCTACTTACGGCATGTTTACTTTGTATTCTTTTGTTTTTTATTATATACTGATTAGTCCATGCCTGTATTAACAATATTTGCATGCCTTATTTTAAGGTAAAACATAACTGGACATCAATTTTGTAACATCTTTATCTATTGACATATGTTTAAGCAAATAAATATAAAAAAGAAGGAACGCATGAATCGGGTCGTATGAGATTTCCACGACTCAATAGTATATGGATGAGCCTTTTTGCGGTGGCGAAAGGTGCGATGATAATACCTCGCACCTCTCGCCACTGGTATAGAAACGCGATGCCGGATTCCGGAATCAGGTTGAATAGCTCTTCAGAACATTCCCCATAGTAGAGGCGGAAAAATATACATAAAGACCCAATATCTCTAAGTTATTATTTTTAAAGTAATTTGCAGGCAGTTAAAGGCAGAGACGAGGAAGAGTAAGTTCTATTAATATTGTTACAGAACCCGAAATCCAATGGAAGGTATGAACCTTCCATTGGATTTCGTCACAATAAAACGTAATATAATATGAATGAATTTCATGAACTACACGTTACTTCGATAATATTATGAGCAAAGGCTCGAAGGCACACGCGATGCAAAACAAATCCTGACAAGCTTTGCTTTTAACAGGATGTTATTGATTAGGTACAACTAATTAATTCATCGTAAAGAACACTAGGTGTTTAACTTTACTATATTACCTCGTTATATTATTTCGTTTACCTCGATACTGCAGCGCAAGCGCCATGTTTGCCGAAGGCCGCGCGCCAGGATGGCAAGCGCTACTAAGAAGCCGCTCTGCCACCGCGCGTACGGCGTTATACCGCTTTGCAAACGCCCTGGGGCCATATTCTCAGCCATTCGATTTGTCTTCCGTCTCTTTCGAACCTATTATAAAATCGACTATAACGATAAGGACTACAGAAAAGTCGAATTGGTGAGAATCGGCCCCCAGGTGGCTGCGGTGCGAGACTGGGACCAGAGCCCACTACACCGAATGTGGCAATCCTACCACTCACCTATTACGTAGAGATACGCTGGTGTCTTATGCTAGGTTTAGATATTTTTTGTTTTGTTAGTTCAATTAGATAGTTTTATTAGTGTAAGGTTGGATTATTATCTGGAAAATAAACTCATTTCATTTCATTTTCATTTCATTACATGTAGCACTATTCACGTGATCCCAGCGTAAGAGTGCGACCACCCCATCTGTTTCCATGGGAGCCGTAAGAGCCGGCTATGGGAATATATAGAATATCCAGGGAATGGGCAGCAGCATTCTCCTCACACATCAACAGCTGGAAGACGTCCACTACTGAACATATGGCGCCTCCATAAAAAGCCACTTTGGACGTTTATCAAGCGGGTCACCATATTCACCACGCTGGGCGTGCGGAATCTACTGCAATCCCCAATCTCTCTCCCATAGGGATGAGGCCTATGCACTATGCAGTAGTCTTCCACCTAATAATGTGATAAATATAAGTACTTATCCTGTTTTACTATTGTCCTAGGGTACTTTCTTTGATCCATAGTTAAGGTAACCAATGGTCAAAAATTCTAACAAATGCTAACCAAATTTTTAACGATTGGCTACCTTAACTATGTATCAAAAAGCCCACCCTTACCCCCCGGTTTCTCGTACGTTTGTCAAACTCACGTTACCTTGACACACCAAATACTATACGCTTATTGGTTGACGATAGCCGATGATCATCAGGCAACCAATGAGCGTACAGTATTTCAAAATGACATGAGTTTAACTTTAACAAACGTCGAGTTAGTCTGTGAGTTTACGTTGCTTTATTAAATTATACCATCTGAATCCTTGAGTCAATGTATTTACATAGATTAAGTAAATAGTACATACATAAAAGCGTGTGTGTACCTAAATGTATATGTGTGTTGTGTGACCGTGGCTCGTATGCTTTTGACCCACTTGCCGACATGTGTTCCTACTAGATTTGGACTCCTACTAGACTACGTACATATAAACATACCTACCAACATTGGATAGAACAGTTGGATCTAGCTAAGCCATTTCGATCGGCGACGCAGTAATTGAAATGCCTGTTCTATAAAAATGTATGTTGTTTACTTGCAGCAATCAATAGATATCAATAGGATTGAAATCTTCAACCAGCCAATAAGGAAAACGGTGGTCTAGTAGGGAAATCCGGAGAACTTTTTGGTAACTCCTGTGACCCCACTAGTGGGGGTGGCTTTTTCGATAATTGGTATGAGAAAACATCAGCATAAGAATGAATGGAAGCGGCTTCAAATCTCACTAACAGTTCTAACTTTTCCCTTTGAAAAAAAAATAAGTCATCAAAATATGTTTCATTTATTGCGATCAAACTGTTTCAGACAAGTGTTCTTCAATGATTAATGACCTCTAGTAATGAGCAAGTGTTTAAATTAAATAAGTATTTCCGGTCTAAGAACTAAAAATAACACGAGCGGTACAGACCGGTACTGTTAGCACCGCAAGTGAAATAAAATTAACTTTACTATAACATAACATAGATAATTAGGTACTACCCTCCAATTTTGGGATATTTGAACATATTGATGGTGTTCTACGATGTTTTCGTTCACTGATATAAAAGTGAGAGAGAAAATTTTGCCCAGAACTTGGAAGATTCAATCGAAACAGATTTCGATTCATGGTATGTATTATACACACTAAACACCATTCACTATGTCATTTAATTTTTCACCTCATGTCGAAAACGCACTAATTTATAGGCATGCGAGTTGCGGCTCCCATCCAGCAAATTTTCGACAGATTGAGGCGACAAATTGAATGACAGATTGAATGGTGTGTAGAGTAGTTCAGGTTCTAAAGTCGCGCGAGCTACTCAGCAGCTACTATAAACCAATATCTAAGACTAAAAATATCCTCTTGAACAGGCTCACAGTCTAGCTCACATAATACCCACGATTCCATTCCCATAGTCCGCGGCTCCGCGTCGGCGCCCAGTATGGCACCGCCTTGATGCCCGGTTCGGGCGAACTACGTGAGCCTATGCAGAATGCCGCTGTCGGGATTATAGAGAAAACTAAGCCGGTTCTAACACTTATCTGTTCAGATATATTTATAGGAGAAAATATATCGCGGAAACAAATCTAAAATCCTAAGCATTCTATTCCTTGCATTCGCAACTTTTTTTTGTAAAATCACTAAGTTTGTGTCTAACACAAAAGAAATGGAGATATGTTACGAGTTGTTTTTTTTATGGGAATGAATGACGTGACGAGCTAGTCGTTCACCTGCGGGGTGATCATGTAACTTTGATAGCAATGCAACAAAAGAAATTTCAATCCAAATTTGAAAATTTCCATAGTAACTCTGTACCTAAGCTGCGTACTGCAACTGTCAAATCCATACATTTTTGTGTTTCTATCGGTTGCCAACAAGTTACATGATCGCCTAGCTGATGTTAAGCGATACATCTGCCCATAACAGTTGCAGTGTCACTCGGAACTTTAAAATAAAGTAAATAAGTTATTAAGTTTTTAATTTTAGGTATGGGAACTTCAAAAACATATGGCTTCAAACACTAGCTGAATTCTCTAAGAGCTAAGGGAGTGGAGATGGATTAGACAAATCATTAAAGTATCAGATCAGCGATGGTTGTGCTTAAATGATTTTAGATTTACGCAGATGACCCTAGCAAAACAAAACACGCAGACCTGCAAGGGTGGATTCAACCACTGAGTTCCAATATTTATTATCATTGCCACCAACTGATAACCCCAGCCCCCTGGTTTATCCTAATCAATCTTATCAACAGGAAAAGCAAATATGTAACTCACGAAATCTCGGCTGCATTCAATTAAATATCTAGCTTAGCATATTGTACCAACCAATTGTAAATACGCTACTATGCTAACATATCTGGCCTTAGACTTCCAAACAGCATGTCACGAGCATACCAACCTTCGAGTGGCAAAGGAGGTCGGAAAACATAGGAAGAGTTTTGTTTCCGTTACGGATAATTTTTAAGTAATTATTTTCACGGTTTGTCTAATTCTTTTAGAGTTGTATTTCGTATTATTGATATTTTCAACGTACCTGTGACCTTAAATAAGTATATTTAATCATATCGTATACCAAAATAGTACGCTCATGCCCTAAAATCTGGTAAGTTATTATGGTTAACGTTACAGCTACTAAAATAAATTTTTCATTGTTACAGATTTCCTGATGTTATTCTGCACGTGATAAATGTAAGTTCACAATAATTATGACTTTATATGCATTAATTAATTAAATACTTAGAAATGGATCAGAAATAAATATATTGGACGTAGGCACAAGCGGACAGAAAGCATAAAGAATGAATATACATCAGCTTATAGTTTTCTTCCTTACTAAGTAAACTTTACATAACAGTGGAATGGAATAGCTCCTAAGTGTTTTCTATTGTTTTGTCTTTGCTCATTTCAAATTTGATAGAAAGAAACAAAACACTAAATAAATATACTTTTACACAACGTTGGGAGTTTATATTTGATGATGATGATGATGATTTATATTCATACAAACGATTGGATTAATTAGTGAAGTTCCCGACGTAAGTATGTGTGGACTTCTATATAAAAATCTAACATTCCTTAACTAAAACAGCTGCTCCATACATTTCCCGACCAAGGCTAGATAGACTAGTTATATGCCATATATGGGATAAGTGCCCGGTCATATTATAGTCACTATAGTCCATATATGGTCAATATACGCCCATGTATGGAGGGCACGCGCTTCCTGTATGCTCAGATGTGAGACAAAAGATGCATTAATTGTTCAAATATGTTAACGCCATATGGCAGCTATTAATTTATATCATCATATTGTCGTCTGATCTAAAGATAAATACAGAAAAACACGATTAAAAATTTGCTCAAGAAATATAATGTCTTAGAGGCTTTGCTTTTAGTAAAATTGTTGAAGTATATCCAGCAAGTTTTCTGCTTCACCGTACCTAACAAACTCAATATTCTCAATGTTGATATTATTGACACTTCCGCGCTCTTTGTTTAGCAAAGGTATAACCATGACCTGACTATACCCAATCGAGCGCGACCCAAGCGGTGACCAGGTCATTGGACTTCTGACGCACTGCATGAACGCATGCGCAACTTGAAGCTTCCGGTCTATTAGGGTTGGCATCTGTGCAGCCAGTAGACATCTTCCCAATCCTCTTGTCTATCCAATGGTTCAAGTCCAAACTGAGGCTTTCACCCCAATATTTGAGATAAGCTGTTTCCATGCCACCCCATATGTTGACAGGATGACTAACTTTACAATCCCTCCGTAACGCTGTAGAGATTGGTAGAGATCAACAGCTTTTTTCCTTCTTGTATATTATAATAAAGTAGAGCAATTTGAGTCTTCCCATCGTTGAAGTTTGGTAAACCCGTCGATTATCTTCAATAAAATTGACAACAACTCCCTAACCTTAAATCCTTCGGGATTTCCCAGCAAAGATTGTTTAAAGTGATGAGGAATTTTAACAGAGTAATTTTAAGGAAACAACCAGCTCAAAGTATTTACTCCAATAATAATATCACTTATCATCATAGCTGGAAACATCCAGTACTGCACATAGGCCTCCCCAAAAAGAAGGCTTGCCATAATCTTGCTTGGCATATGCTATGGCTATGCTTGGCAGGCGTCTTGGTGATTATAAGGCGCAGTAAATTGTAATGCAGGCATAAGAGAATGCTGCTGTCCATTCCCTGGAGATTCCCTTAGCCGGCTCTTACGGCACTCGCGGGAAAAGATGGGTTGTTGCCTTATTCTTACACCGGGACAGCTGGGACTACATAGCTTCACGCTCATGTCAACCAAATCAAAATTATGTGTTTGTAAATTACGTTCCAATAATTTGGAAATACCTTCCAATTCCTATCAAAGTTTTAATCGCAACTATCTGTGCCCTTACTAGACAGAACAATACCGTGACATCCCTGCACCATAACTAAAAACAATAGACCTCCACGTCCTCATTTTAGTTATGGTATCGTGGTCCCTTTGTCACTCCACTGTCGATGGTCATAGGGCTATAAAATTGATGGCTGAGTCACAGTGACGTACATATTTAAAGTTTCCATACTTAAAGAGGGAAACGATAATGTAAGTTTACTACAATGGAAAGGACATACTTTTAGTCCCGTAGAAACTTTATCAAAATCAGTTCAGTAGATTACGTTATCAAAATAACTGGAAAAAATATGTCGTCTTCTGAGTATGAAATATAGGTGATTGACGTGGATTTAATCTGCTTTTTAAGCATATTATTAAACACCAAATGTCGAAGTGGGCGATCATCATTCCTCATCTCGCAATTAAGTGTGCGGTAAGAATGGAAGCATATGGCGGGTTGTGAGTGAAGCCCATCCTTGCAAGATATGAGGATGTGCATGGTTTTCCAAGTTTGTTAATGTCCCCTTCAATTAGTAAAGCCAAGCCTGTGAAAAACGCAAACTATTTGTGTTTTTGACTCAACATCCGCCACTGCTAAGATATAGCAAGGAAGTGGTCAACCTATCTATTAATAGGTTTTGCCCGTTAACTAGAAAATCACCGTAAAATGTCATTACTAAAACAACTGAGTCATTTTCTATTGTAGTTGAAAAATTTAGGTGAAAAATTTTAGAACTTTTAAAACGCAGCAATACTATTAGCTAAAGGCAGCGTAGGCTTGCCTCCCACGGTGGACCGAAGACCTGGACAGAACCGAGGTGATGGATGCAACAGGCAAGGAGCTGCGCAAAGTGCTCTATGAGGCGGGGAGGGGAGAGGAGTCTATGTTCAGCAGCGGACGTCTTCTGCCATATAATGATGAAATGCTTCGCACATATTTTTGTGAATAAGTTAAATTCTACCATCTAGCCCGCTATGTCTAGTTTTTGGAGAATTTAGCTTTAACTCAGCATAAAACTTCTCATAACTAATCAAAATATAAAGTAGAAATAAAAAAACAAGATAAAAAACCATAAGTATAAAGGTATACTTCTCCTTCAAAAGACTGAAGGAACTTAAAAAACGAAACCACGTCACATAGTAAATAACATTACAAGTATAGGAATAGCGTAATTCCTCTAAGATAACAATTAACCAAGTTAATCAAAAAATCAGTATCCTCATAACAAAGACATAAAGATAAAAGATAAAGATCGCTATATCACACTATAAACTAAAGTGTTTTATGCTAAGCGTTTGATGAATATGCGTACACTCGATCTAGGCTATCTATTGCCTATAAATCAGTTGCATAAGAGACCGGTCCTGTTCAAGGTCGATGTCGATACTCATTGACGCCTCTGATGCTGTAATAACGTTTATTGATATGACGACAATTATTGTATACATGCTCTTGAAACAACTTCGTGAATTCATCGAAGTTTTGATCCAATAGCATAAAGAACATATTTAAGAGCTAACTTATGTAATGATTAGAGGTGTCATTGACTCCTTTGACTTCTGCTTGATCCGTTTGATGGAAGATTTTGTCATATTTATTTTATACGCTACCTACCGGTAGTGGGCTGGAGCATTTGGACTGTCTATAGGCCAAATGTTCTTTGTAGTGGATAGTGTAGTTAGTTTACGAGTTTTTAGTATTGTAGTAGTTAGTTTAAAGAATAAAGGCAAATTGCCCGTAAAAAAAAATATACGCTACTTCTACGCTACGTGAACCCAGCGACAATTTTCGCTAACGTAGAACCAGTCTTTTTTATTACTAGCAGGTAAATAAAATAAAAGTCTTAAGAACCGAAGATTTTCAATTGAAAATATTTAGGTATTTTTGTTGTAGTTTGAAGACCATTTTATTATTGGAGAAGAAAGATTCTCAAGGGGCGACCAAGAACTGAAGACCCAAGTAGCCGCTCAAATGTCGCTCTTTGGGAGAACCCCCTGTTCAAGAGACGACGTCTTCCAGCTGGTAATGATGATGACTGATGGCTGGACAACAATACATTACATATACTTATGTTCTATTTTATATAAAAGATAGATGTCGTATTGAATACTAGTAGGTGTAGGGCTTATAGGTGAAGCTGTAGGTACCTATAAGATAAGCCGTAATAAGAAGACGTAGATTCAAATTAGGAATAAGAAGGCCAAATAGATTTTGATGGAGAATAACAGGAGCTGATACATGATAACATTTTGAATGACATGACGAGCTATTCTTTCGCCTAGTGTTAAGACTCACGGCTGCCCATAACATATTGCAGTGTCACTCGGAACTCTAAATTAAAGTTTTGCGTGACACTGCGCACTGCGCACGTCATCCTGAGACATCGCACAGTCTAGAAAAGATTTCTAGACTGTGAGATCAGATCATAAAGTCTCATTTGCCCAGTAATTTCACTAGCTACAATGCCCTTCAAACCGTAACACAGTAGTGCTTGCACACTACTGCTTGGCGGCAGAATGACTTGCAAAGCAGTGGTACCTACCTAGACGAACTTTGCAGAAAAGTCCTACCACCTAGTCAAATAAAGTCTTATGGTTTGGTTTTGGTAATATAAATTGCTTTTAATATCTGACTTAGATTCTTTAGAGTCGTGTATATTCTATTAAATGTTAAAACTATTAATAACAACTACAGAAATACGAATAATACATATAAATGATATAATATTCGCAGTAGGAGGGCTGCGCAATATGAATGAATGAAAGCACATTAGAACAAGTCTCCTACACATAATCCGAGATTTTGTCTTAACAAGTCGTTTCCTAAGAGCGATGACCGATACATTAGTGATATGTGATATGCCTGCGTACTGGTGGGCAGGAGAAATTGATATCTTCATATCTTGAGCTCAATGAGGTGGAAGGAAAAGGTCGAGACGTTTTTTGTTGATGTTTTTATAGTGCTATCGTATCGTTCATTGAATGTAGGTAGAAACTCAACAAGTTCTACAATAAATATTTATACACTTATGTAGGCTGTAGACACATTTTTTTTTCAGGGTAATTTACCTCATCATCATCATCATCAACAACAGCCTGAAGACGTCCACTGCTGAACGTAGGCCCCCCCACGGAGCGCCACTTTGAGCGGCTGCTTGCCTCTTGCATCCATCGGCTCCCCGCGGCTTTCACCAGGTCGTTGGTCCACCGAGTGGGGGGCCGGTTCGTGGTCGCCACTCGAGAACCTTTCTTCCCCATCGGTTGTCAGTTCTACGAGCGATGTGGGCTGCCCATTGCCATTTCAACTTGCTAATTCTAAGAGCTATATCGGTCACTTTAGTTCTCCTGCAGATTTCCTCGTTTTGGAGCTTATCTCGCAGGAACACACCGAGCATCTCTCTCTCCATAGCTCAAAGGGCGACTTTGAGCTTACTAATAGTGAGTTACCTAAAATTTCAATAATTTGTATTATACTTACTTAATTATAAATTTTTGTAATCTTCAAGAAAGCATAGTCATCAAATTGTTTTATTTGAAACTAAAGACAAATCTTTATAGACACCTAGTAAATCTAACAGGAAGTATTTTGTCCCATTCGACAACCAGTTGTCAAATTGGTTTTCTGCAACGAAAGATTAATCTTTATTGAAAACCGGGTAACCTAGCAGTAAATAATTTTTCTTATTCCATAACTAATTATCAAATTGGTTTTCTGTAAGGAAAGGTTAATCTTTATTGAAAACCGGGTAATCTAACAGTAAAGAGATTTTTTCTTATTTGATAACCAGTTACTAAATTGGTGTTCTGCGAGGAAAGGTAAATCTTTATAGATAACCGGGTAATCAGACAGTAAGTATTTCTCTTGTTTGACAACCAGTTGTGTAACTTGGTTTTCTAACAGGAATAAACGATTCTGGCGGATGTAATCGGTCTAACTACAAAAAATGCATACTTATTTCAATTAATACTTATTTACTTACTTAGTGCTTTTCATAATAAATTAAGTCAGCACTTATTTACTTATTCTCGTCAACAATGACGGTACAATTAATGAATTTATGTATGAACCGATGGGACTGATTGATTGATCTTTGGAAACGGAGGAGTATTTTTAATAAATGGGATTGGTTTAGTGCAATCCCATAACAATAACTATACTGTGCTCGTATTTTTGGATGCAATTTTTTTAAACATCAGTTTCTTCTTTCATAGAATATTCTTCTCTCTAAACATTTTGTCTGGACTAACTAAAAAAAGTCCGCCCAATACATCGAGCAACTGCTCAACTCCATCTCCATGCTCCAACACATTGCCTATAAATCCAATCTTTACCCCAACAGTATAGGTACTTTATACAGAAGCCTAAATTTGTTGGTTCATTTTTATGTATAATTAAAAACCGGCCAAGTGCAAGTCGGACTCGCGCACGAAGGGTTTCGTACCAGTATCTATAAAAACGAGCCAAATAAAAATCACGTTTGTTATATGGGAGCCCCCTTAAACAATTATTTTATTCTGTTTCTTAGTATTTGTTGTTATAGCGGAAACAGAAATACATCATCTGTGAAAATTTCAACTTTCCAACTATCACAGTTCATGAGATACAGCTTGGTGACAGACAGACAGCGGAGCCTTAGTAATAGGGTCCGTTTTACCCACAGGTACGGAACCCTAAAAATTAAATTTAATAATACAGTTGATTTATTTATTCTTAACTTTCATAATGATTATTATGTAAACAAAAAGAAATATCATTCAATATTCATAACCATGGCGTGGGTTACACGAGCCCATTGTTGTGTCTCTGGTAACGTGAAGTGAGTGAAAGTGTAGGAAAGTGATCTATGACCTCAGCATGTGGAATGAAGGGCTAGTGCTCTTTATAGTGCTTATGGCAATGCCTAAGCTTACTAGGTCTTTACGTGCCTTTGTTTGTAATTTTCCGGGTTGCGTGAGAATGTGAACTAACATAGGTAGGTACTTGCCTAATATATTTTTTACCTCACTAGCTCGGAAAGGTTCTCTTTGTCATTCGAAATCTGGGTGCAAAAACGCATTTTAATCGCTAGCGTGGAAAACGTTTTTAAAATTCGAACCTCTTATTTATTAATAAGCTAAAAACTAATCTTTTCTTAGCTTTTTAAGCTGTTTTTCTTGCATTTTTCTCGCTGTAGTGAGGTACAAAGTTGTGTGTTTCACTCGGCAGCAAAGTTATTCTGCGTCTCGTACTTTGAAACCTTCGCTACGCTCAGGATTCTTTCTTATGCTTTATATTCATAAAATATACAATACATAAGTGACAAAGAGATTTTTTTCCAACCACACAATGATTATGGAGAAATAAATTTTGCACGATGAAACAAATCCTGATTTTCCATTTATTTGGAGAGTCTAATACTGGTCTCTATCGACCTTAACATACAGCAACACTAAAAAGGCGACAAGCCATCAAAGACCAACTGGCTCAAGAACGCATCTTATTTACATTGCCAGGAAAGGAGGGTTGGGAAGACTACGTCTAGTGAAGGAGTAGACCATATTGATTCAGTGCTAAGGGAATAAGGGAAGTAAATAATTTTTCTCTAAATATAAATACGAATAAATAAAACCATTTTTACATTACGTACAGAGCAAAATAATATGACACCACTCACTCAATGTCAAGCGTTAAGGGCACGGAGCCGTCCCGACGACCTGACCAAATCGGGCGGACCTCGTCAGGAGGTCGGGCAGATACCTGCCAACCTACTTTGTCTGCTCCCCCCTTTCCCCCTTCCTTACACGGATCTTTGGGTTCTATTACCGTACTCATTATTACCTACTACTACTAATTTTTCTCGACACTTTTTCTCGTGAGAGACCGTGACAAAGCTATGGTAGCTCCTAAGTGTGTCTCACTCTAACAGCGACGATAAGTTTTCTCGCGGTGCGCATGCTAGGTACACATGTCGGTATAGGTTCTCGGTTGGTACCTCTTATCTCTTAGGCATCTTTAAATCTGCGTACCTAGGTCTTCTCTGTATTGCAGGTGTTGTTTATCATGCAGTCTGCAAGCTCAGATCCTGCACACAGATAGCTTTCTGAGAAGGAATTCTTTATCACTTGAAACAGATGGTCGAGCTAAAAATTTATTATGCACTAACGCTTCTAGGCATACCTAATTATTTTGTTACTATGTCTCAACATTTACGTGCGTCTTTTATGGTTTAGTTATAAACTTTATTCATGAAATTGTTTTAAAAAAGAGTCAATGCCTTCGTGCCACCTTTTTCCAGATATGGAACTTAATTGAAATCTCATCAATTACTATTTGTATGGATTCGAAAGCTTCGTTGTATCTGCAGAAAAGTTTTCACACAAGCGCTCTTAATTTTTTTAAATAAAATGCATCCATATCGGTAGAGTAAGCAATCTGTACGCGTAGTTTCAGACAAACCATTTCAGCTGAAATTAATGTTGATTAAGTATAGGTTATAAAGAATCTATGATTCCCAATTGACGGCGTGACCTACCCATGTAAATTCTAGATACGTATACACCTAGCAGAAATTCCTGCAAAGAAGCCAATTCTAGAGTATAATTTATCATTTATTTATTTATTTATTGCTTGGAAAACAAACAGCTTAAAAACTTATACATACAGCTCAAAATAAATGAAGAAACTAGCCTTAACAGTTTTCGCAGGCAGAACATTCTTTACATTCCAGTTTAACTTAAATGAAAATATTAATTGAGGAGGTACTTACTAATGAAATATAGACCGAGAAAATAGTGCAATTACAATATCTGAGAAAATATTAACTATATACTACCTTTACAGAGAAATCAAAGCAAAGGGAGAAGAGGGAAAACAGGAAAAGGGGGGGGGGGGGGGAACTATATCAATCTATAGCACTTGAAAAAAAGTCAACATAGAAGGTGGCCGTCCAAAAATGTGGTTGCAACATAATTTTTAAAGAAATTTGGTGTAGATGTAAATAAATCAATAATATTGGCAACCAGAGATTAAAATTATTTGTGGTACCTGTATATCAGAGTCGCAGTGTCGTTGGATTGCATTAGACTATATGGGTACCGGACCGGCAGTGCGTAGGACGACGCTGGTATGCGCCTGCAGGTTGGCCAGTGGGGCAAGGCATACACTTTTGTGATTAACCAATCTGCCCAAAATTATCATCAACGTGATCGTTGTCACTTTTTGTGTCAGACTTCTTGAATGGGTTGATAAATCATAATGGCCTCGAATCGTGTGCTGATTACTGTCTTTTTCTTCTTTTATATATTCAACTTAAAAAACGTGTTCTGACAGCGTTTATCGTTTGTTTTACGTCCAACTTTTTAATTGGGATCAGATGGGAGCTCAAAATGATATTTTGTGGTATCGGTTGCAAAAAATATTAGGTGGGATCCGTTTGGTGGGAGCCGTGGGGACATGGCTGGGATCTAACATTTTTGGTTCATGCTGGTTTTCTTTAGGTACGACATTGAGTCCTTCAAAAAGTATATCAATACAGTAAGTTAAGAGTTAGCATGGCCACTTACCATCAGACGGGCCATCTGCATTTTTGCACAAATATGAAGGCACAAACTGAAATTGTCTTATGATGACGATAATTAAATTTACCAATATAGCTCTTAGAATTAGCAAGTTGAAATGGCATTGGGCACTTGGGCAGGTCACATCGCTCGTAGAACTGACAACCGATTGGGGAAGATGTCGGTCCCCTACTCAGTGGACCGATGATCCGTTGAAAGCCGATGGATGCAGGAGGCGAGCAGCCACTCAAATTGGCGCTCCCTGGGGGAGGCCTATGTTCAGCAGTGGACGTCTTCAGGCTGTTAATGATGATAATTGGTAGGTTTTTCATCATCATCATCAATAGCCTGAAGACGTCCACTGCTGAACATAGGCCTTCCCAGAGAGCACCACCTAGGTAGAGGTCTTTACTATTCTCTAAATACAAGAGCCACACACAACACTAGATTTGCATACAAATCTTGGTAATTGTGTGTTTTCTAGATTTATGTGATAAGTAGAGTAGGTTACATCATTATAATCTAAATATTATATTTTATTCTCCGCTACCTCCTATAACTTACAAGACCGGAAACCCGACTAGTTGTCTAGACTTTATGGTAATGTCCTGGGCTAGGTCTCCTGAGATAAGGACGGATGGACGAAATCCGAGATTTTGTAACAGCGGCCGCATTGTTTCTCAGGAATTGTTGCTTTAGACCCAGATAGCGTTGTATTTATCGATGACATTCTAATAATTATCTGGCTTGGTGCTTTATCTTATAGAACTAATACTTTGGTAATTCGGCTGTACTAAATAAATATTAACTTGTAATTTGTAATTCTTACAATAGCAATTGTAAGAATTACAAGTTACAAGTAATAATTTACAAAAATCGGATTCACTATATGTATAAGATCGCGCAGAGAATCAAACCATGTTTTATAGTTGATCTATTCATTTTAATATTTTTAATCTTGATTTGATTTGATTAACTGACGCCTGCAGTAAAATAATAAATAGAAAAGTCTACAATATACTGATAATATTCCGGTGCCTAATTTAAAATTAACATGTATTTCCGACTGTTACTCACAAATGTAGAGGGAGGTTGTTTCTATATGTGTGTGTCCTAACCTCCTATACCTAATTTTGGTAATTTTATTCAGATGTTTATTCGTTTTTACTCATCACACACCATGATCAAATACAAGCCTATACATTATCTAGGTAGATTGAAATAAGCTATAGGTGTGCGTATTTTAACCATGAGCTGTGCGGTGTTAGGTAGGTAGGTATACTCAAAATGTTGAACACATCAATTACCTATTATTGTGGGTACCATAACCTATTAATGATGTATATTGATTATTGGATATCTACATTTATTATTGCGAAATATCACTGAACCAATTTGTCTAAACAATAGATTAACATCATGAATCCATTCATCTTCAACCAGAAATTCTTGATTAAGGACCGGTTAAGAAACGAAACAGTAAAACATTCTATGATCGTAATCATGGTGAGACAAAATTGCACAAAACAAAACAGTTGTTAGTATTAATTTAGAATTGAGGTGAAAAAAAAATAGAAAGATAACTACATATATAAGTTGAAAATTACAAAATGCCCTTTCTCTATTCAGAATTGATAAAAAGTCGGATACTTACATATTTATTTAAAAAGAATTCATAAAATTTGAAATTATGTATATTTGATAAATAATACATATAAAAAAACAAAATAACCAATATGTCGTGTGGACATTTTCACATAGCGTCATCTAGCCCCCAAACTAAGCATAGCTTGTACTATGGGAACCAGATAACTGATACAATACTCAGATACTTTTTGTTTGTAAATACAATAGAATACAATATAACCGTAAAAAAAATAAAAAAATAAAAATAAATAAATAAATAATAAATAAATAATAACACCCAGACACAGAACAAACATCTATGTTCATCACAAATGTTTGTCCTAAGTGGGAATTGAACACACAACTTATAGTTCAGAAGGCAGAGCTACTACCAATTGAGCTGACAGGCCAGTCAACTGGATGTAGGTATCATTATAAATCATTTCATTGAGTACATTAGTACTTATGCCTAGTATATTTTCAGCTATTGCTAAAATAATAGCACACACAATAACATTTTTCCTTAGGCATACAATATTTCGTAGTATTCATCTATACGAAGAGTTTTGCTGTTGAAAATGATATGGCTGAAGGTGGCGGCTTACTCCCATAACGCTTTTTATAACGGCCGCTGCTACTGTCAAGATACCAACCGCTTTTTCACGATTTAATTCGTATTTAAAATATCCAACTTAATATTCCACGAACATGAAAGCTATTTTATTGAGTTGTCCTTTAAATTTTATTCTTGTTTAAATGACGGCATTACAACTGGTATTTTCTTTGAATTTGTTTAAAAATCTTGTTTGGATTGGATTTTATGTAAATCGTGATCAACTGGAAGGTCATTAAATGGGCAGGTGAGGATATTAATATTAAGGATAAATTTATGAGCATTTTAAGGTGAATATACTCACTTATTAAGTGAAATAGTTAACTTAAGTAATACACTAAATCTTTCACTTAGAGCCATAATGATAACATTTTTTTAAATAGAAGAAATTCGTCATATCTTTGTCATTTTGTAGGCCTCTATTTTAAAGTACTTACACTAAACTTAATTAATATTATTAAATCGTTGACTTTACCCTTGGTAATTCCATAAGTTAACAGTGTGTCACTTCTGCAAATATTTGACTAATGTCTAATCCACTATTTAGATTTTTTGGAATTAGTACGTAAACTGCCAAATCACTCCAAATCTAATAGGACCGATGGCAGTTTACTTAAACATTAAAATTATTCAGTTGATGATTTTGATGATGATGCTGATGATGTTGACCCCTAGTTACCATGTTTCAGTACCGGCACGGAAACCCGTGTAGGGCTGAACTACATAGTCGTACAACCATACTTTAAGCAAGACAGAGTTGGTGCCAATGTCTTATGAAATGTTATAGTGACCGACAGTTAAAGACTTGGCATAAATAATTCAATTGATGATTTTGATGATGATGCTGTTGATGATGATGTTAAACACAGTTTTCCTTGTTTCAGCACCGGCATGGAAAGCCGTGTGGGGCTGGACTACATAGTCGAGCATGCAGAGTACGCGGGGAAGCTCGCGGCCGCGCTCACATTGCCCGCTGCACCCGTCAAGAAGCAGGTAATATCATCTTCTTGTCCTCTTACAGTTTATAATATACAATTATAAAAAAGTATCGTATGTATTAAGCCAGCGTATAAGCTATCTACATTCCAAATTTCATTCAAATCTGTTCAGCTGTTGTGATGTGAAGAGGGAACAAACACACACAGAAACTATGGCATTTATACCATATTATAAATGCCATAGTTTCCGTGTGTGTATTTATATTATTATAACATAAATAACACAACACGTGTTTTGGTTATATCATGATGGTCTACTGTGGTATCTTGAGATGGTATTTTCGGTCATGTTACAACAAACTTTCAATAAAAATGTTGATGGAAGGGAAGAGGAAGACCGAAGAAAAGGTGTAAGGATTGTAGAGCAGATTATGAATGAAAAAGTGAATGAAATGATGATGACTGACAGAGGAGAGTGGAAGAAAATGACATAAGTTGCCCATTACCATTTCACCATCGGACAACCAGATACGACGACAACGATACGATGATACGATGATACGATGTACGAAAAAACGCCATCGTTACGTGGTTATCATCCCGCATGTGTGAACAGAACGTTTTGCTTCCACATGCGAACAGCGAAAGAGTATAACGCTTTGCATTTGGCGTCTGTATTTCCTGAAAACTACAATCTTGGAGTCTTCAAATCGGTTTTCACAGGTAGAGAAATATAGTTCGTTATTTAAAGCGATATTATTCATATCTAATTCATATCTAATGCAATTCAACTTGGCAATGCGGCCAGCATGTTGGGTACGCTACCTACCGGTAGTGGGCTAGAGCACTTGGATTGTCTATAGGCCATCGTGGCTATTATACAGTCCATAAGTGTTCTTTTGTAGTAGGTAGTGTAGCTAGTTTAGTTTAGTTTACCTTAGTTTAGTTTAGTTTAGTTTAGTTTAGTTTTTATTATTGTAGTAGTTAGCTTGAGTAATAAAAACAATTTGCCTAATAAAAAAAAAAATTTAGGCGGGTCAAATTAGGTGATATTTTTAAAAGTAGCAAAAAGAATTTGCTACAGTCGCAAATTATTTTTTACATTAAATGTAGGGCCATGTTTTAGTCTCAAAATAGTAGATTCAATAATAGAGTGTCATAATATATGTTGTATGATATCTGGGAGAATCATTTCATGATAAAGTAGGTACAAAAAATACCCAAAAACAACGGTAAACAAACCAAACTGCTTAATAAGTTTACTAATTTATATGACACAGTAGGTTTACCAGCCCCAACGTCATGATTACATTTAATTAAGACTATATCTACATGTATCTCATTGGCATTTTGGTTCACCTATTTGTGTCGAAACGACATCTTAATCAAGTAACTTTGACCTAAAGAAAATATTTAATTTCTGTATTACCTTTTAATATATGATCTTTATCGTATGAAACAATCAAATACATTAAGTAAATTATTATGTACATGAATTTATTTTAAATTATTGCATTGCCATTTTGCTGCATTTCCGCTGCTTTTTTTACTGAAGGAGAGATACTATAGATACTAGAGAGCCCCGCGGGTTCACTCTCAATTTAATTGTTTTCTCGTGGTAACTCAAATTTTCCAAGACATAAACTACCTACATAATTTATAATGTTAATTTCAATATTGAGGGAAACTGTATGCAAAATTTTATACATATTGGTTTAGCACTTTTGAGGTGTGAGAAACAAACCAACCTTAGCATATCACATTTACCTATAGTAAAGACAGGGATAATTATAAATGTGTTTTCTTCTTCTTCTTGCAGGTGTTCGAGCTTCTGTCGGCGTTATGCGTGTACAACGCCGATGGATACGCCCGGGCTGTCGATACGCTTGACCGGTATAAGGTATGCAATATTTATATGATCAATTTTTTTGGCATAGGTGCCCAGTAGGTTATTCGTGACTTAGGCTGGGTTTTATGATCTATAGTTAAACTAACTCTAACATATTTTAACCATTGATTACATTAACTACAGATCAAAAATCCCTCCCTTAGCAGACATTCGAAGGTAAGGTTAGGTTAATTATAGTTGAAGCGGTTCTAAAAGAAAGAATTATAGGAGCAAGAGGCATCAAGCAGCCGCTCCAAGTGGCGCTCTATGAGGCCTATATTCAGCAGTATCTTCATGCTGTGGGTGAAGAGGAATGAAAGAATTCAAAAACTCCTTTCGGTCTTCCTTCCAGACCCTCAAGAGTGAGCGGTACCGCCTCTCAGTGGTGGTTGAAGAGCTGAAGAATGCCACCACCACGGACTACAAGACGGCGCTGGTGGCGTTTGTCAACTGCCTCATCATTTCAGCGCCGCGGCTTCCTGACAGGATCCGGCTAAGGAATGAGTTCATAGGTGAGATCTACCTTCAGATTATAGGTGCATATTTGTACTTATATGTTCTCGATATTGGTACTAACGTAAAATATATCAGTTGATCACAAGTGTAAGAACCTTATATTGTAAATCGGCGGAAAGAGCTCAACTGTTAGCTGACACCTCATTTGTCTGAATAAAGAACTTGGTATCTAAAGTGTATCAGTAAAAATACTCGTTGCCAGAATCAAAAACAAGTTGTATGTGATTTGTTCTTCGAAGAAAGTGAATGAATTGCGTAGGCAACTACTACAATAACACAACTGCGACATACATTATTAGTTCTGTTGTCTGTTGCGTAGGTACCCTAATTTAACTAAGCGCTTCTTTTTCCATTACAGGCCTCGGTCTTCTGCCCACGCTCAACAATCTAAGGTAAGAACAGTTTAAACTTCTAGGTACCAATAGTTATTTAACTCCAGATGTACCTATGTATGTTAAAAGTCAGTAGGTACAAACAAAGAATTTAAAAATGGAGCTACCTAATTGCTTTTTTGCCACCTCGTGAAATATAAAGACTTGGCTTTTCGTGGGTGTCAGTCTGTCAGGGAATACTAAAATGTATGATCTTAATAAAATTGGGTTAAAGTATTTTATTGGTTGTTTTTAAAAACATAAATCGATCAAATCAAGACAACGATGATGGTTGTTTTATAATAAAACCTGTCGTTTAATTTTTAGAAAAAGGATAAAATATTTTATTTTACTTAAAATGATCCCTTTTTAAAGTGGCAATCAAAAGAATTCCATCTCATCAGATCTTCATATAAAGCCAATGCTTAAAGCAAACTACCCTGAAATAAACCAAAATGTCATACGATTGTTTAAAAGAAGCCTATTTACCTTAGATATCATTATTAACATTTAACACAGTGTCTTCCTTCACCCACTCTACACCATTGAGCTACCGCTTTCCAGCTATCCATTAGATTTTCCCTGAGGTTCAGCACCTTCTATTCTATAATCATTATCATTATCATCATCAACAGCCTGAAGACGTCCACTGCTGAACATATGCCTCCCCCAGAGAGCACCACTTAGAGCGGCTGCTTGCCTCCTGTATCTATCGGCTCCCCGCGGTTTTCACCAGATCGTCGGTCCACCGAGTGGGGGGCCGGCCTACGCTGCGTCTTCCGGTTCGTGGTCGCCACTCGAGAACCTTTCTTCCCCATCGGTTGTCAGTTCTACGAGCGATGTGGCCTGCCCAATGCCATTTCAACTTGCTAATTCGCTTGCTAGTTTTGCTAATTTATTTTGCTTGCTGTTCTATCATACTCCTATATTATTCCAAGAATGCTCCGTAATAATTAATATGGTACGCGGCACCCTTTCTTTGAACACAAATCTATGGTAGATGTTTTGTAAGTATCATAATACGAGTAAAAACTCAATTGTGTGTATAATTAATTATATATATTACAAGTCCTTACGACAAACGCTTTATCTCTGTAGAGTCATCAAACTACAAATATTATTTATGCCAAATACGGACTCATTGATTTGAATATATTGTCCGTTTTTTATCGACCATCGATTCTTTTTTATCGACAATCAATTTTTTATTGCCTATCCATTTTTTGTGGATATTCGTCAAGTTTTTGCGCACAGCACTCGTCTGTCGCAGTGTTATAATGAGAAAAAAAAACAGATAAAAACCAAGCGTAACTTAATCGGAATATAGCCATATAGTTTTAACTAGATGGGATTAAGAGATGAAAAGATGGTTTGGAGCCACAGGTAGCAAAGTGTTACTTAATTAAGCAGGTTTTGCTGTCCAACGATTACTGATAGATATACCCAACAATAATGTCAACCCATCAATACAAAGTATTTTAAAAGACAGGTCTTAATCTTGGTAGACCTTATATTTAACTTCAACCTCCATCCAAAATCTACAAACCAATTATTACTCACTGGTTGACTGATGGTGTCGTTTCTCTGATCCTCTTTTCCTAAGTCCCGGCAAAGGTCCATTTTGAGTCTCACGAATCGGGGACGTTTTTGATTTAAATGCTGGTTGTCACTAATCATGGCTTAATACTGAACGCTGAAACGAGGCAGAAAAGTTCGCAGAAAAGATCAAATTCTGTCGCGTATGCAGTCGGATTGAACAGTGTCCCGGGGCATTCCCGAAGCTTAGGTACAAAGCTGACAGCAAGTTAACCACTATAGATTTATCCACTACGGCAATTAATCATTTGGCCTTTTGGAATTTGGATATTCAGACAATTTGATATCTATTGGACATTCGACAAGTCTTGGCTTTTCCACTGAGTGGGGCTGCCAAGACACTTTTTAAGATGATACTAGATGTTTTTATTTAGAATATAATTTGAATGTATATAATGGAGCTGACATAATCGCCATGCGACTAAAGCTCCCAAAAATTAAAGATTAAAAAAAAAAGAAAAAAAAAAAGTGGATGAAAAATGAAAATTAACCCTAAACGCCAATAATAGATAACCATGGTAATGCAATCGTTTCCTCCTAAACTTCTTTAACGTAAATCCAAGTAATTCAAGCCACAGTAGCTCTTCTATAATATTCATTCCAAGTTCCAACCGTGGTACGGACCAAAGGATCGTTGTGCGTAGGCGCAGCTACCGCTCCTAATATGGCGCCCCGGTGGGTCCCAGCGAATAATATCGTATTCTCAGTGGAAAAACGTGAATAATACAACGATGTTTCATACTTTAATAGTGTGTCTAAATATAGATAAAACTTTATAAGGTCTTGCAATGATGTTTTTTAATTTTTAAGTTTTATAGTGACTGAGAAAGGTTGATTTCTGCACTTCTGGGTTATAATCAGTTAAAATATTTTCAAAGGCATAAAGAAGTTAGTTAGAAGTTTGCATAGCTGAGTTGATTTCATATTTTTGAAAATGTAATGATTTTGATATTATCTGTACTACACTTTTTAGTCTTTCGCGATAAAACCACAGCCAATGTAACTTGATTAAATCATCGAGGTTAGTCAAAATGTTCAGATTCCTTTATAATCTAAGTACGTAAAGGATAATTTTGAATAACGATTGAACTTTGAACCCGAATCCATCCGTACCTAGCCGGGACATGTTTTACTTCAGCTACCGTATAAGTGGTCTCATCTAGTCATCTCCAAATGTCACCTTTTTCAATAAACTTACAGAATCAAAATTATGTTTTGATAGAATTCTGTGAGCGAATTTTACCCGTTTTAACTTTTATAACTTTATCTATTATTAGTTGCGCCCTACGGTTTCACCTGCAGATAAAAAGTATTCTATATAATAATCCAGCGTATAAGCTATCTGCATTCCAAATTTCATCGAAATCGGTTCAGTAGTTACGCAGATATAAGGTAACAAACATTCACACACACAAACTTTCGCATTTATAATATTAGTAGGAAGGATAGTAGGATACTGCTTTATCAATAACTTGTAAGTTTTCCCCACATCACATACGTAAAATGATGTCCACATTTCTTCTCCAGACATGAAGCAGCCAGCCACCCGGATCTGGGAGTTCAGCTCGACGTGTTTGAAGAGCAGAGGGAGAGCGACGAGGCGCAGGGTCCGGGAGGAATCAATCTCAACTCGCACTTGGATGTCTTTTACGCTATATTGAAACAGGTAGGAAAGAATATTGGGGTAAAAAACAAGTTGGCTGTTAGACTTAAAAAAGAAGCTAATCTAGGTATATTCGGTAAAAAGATAGGTGTTCCGCCGAAAAGCCAAGTTTTCGGAGCTTTTTATCCGACTAGCCACACACAGCTAAAGAGTTGAGGCATATATCCCAAGCCAATTAACTAGAATAAGATGATAACGACGACATATAAGTGAGATCTCATTTGCCATAATCCAACAACTGGTTTCCAAAATACGAAAGCACCAACTTACCTCATTATTAAAATGGCTTTCCAGGTATCAGACACCCCCCAAGAGATCCCATTTCTGAGTATTCTGCAGCATCTCCTGAGGATAGATCCCAAGGAACCAGTCAGTGATATAGTCTGGGACACGGCGGAGATGCTGGTCCATCGTGCTACCTTACTGGAGTCTAGGGAAGATGCTGCTAAGCTACTTCGAGCTCCTAGTGTTCAGGTAATCTTCTAGTTTCGTATGTAATCAGCTTTTGTTCAAATGAAGTTGACTTTTAGGTACAAGCTGGTTGTTCGCCCGATGTTAAGCAACAGTTGCAGTCGCAATTGATTTGCGCGATGTCATTACGAAAAAATGTTCTAAACCAAACTTCGGAGTCATAGTTAATTCAAATTCTATTTCCTATTTTCCCAGGCAAAAATGGGCTGCACATGTCAGCACAGAGACATATCAAACGGGAGGAAACAGAGTCTCCAACGAGCCTTGTCTCCACCACCACCGCCACCACCTGCGCCTGCGCCGCCACCTCCGTGTAAGTGCCATGAACTAATTTGTGAAGAACTCTTTTTAGATAGGTACCTACTTCATTCTCTTATTGTCAAGTTATCGAGTAACTAGCCTTTGAATAAGACTTTTGAACCATGAATATTTTAGTCTTGCCTAACTGCCTGTACTCAGTCGTTAGCAAAACTATTTTGATTGGTCTTTACCTGCGTGAGTTCTGATGTCAATGACTGTAGAGATGAGCAGAAATGTTCCAATCTTCATCATAATCATCAGTGGAAAGACGTTCACTGCTGTTTATAGTCACAATATCTCCTCCTTCATGACTAAAGATCGTGATTACCATATCTCATCCAGCGGGTGGCAGATTCTTTATAATATCGCATAAGGAATCTGCCAAAGTAACCATTTGCATGGTCCAATTTTATTTATTTATTTATTTCACAAAATCCACAGATCTTAAAATAGTGTAAAGTTTTAAATTAAAAAAAACGGTAAAACCTATTTCTGACGCGCAACGTACCATGTATCATGCGATCAGTTATAAAATTATAAAACCCATTGGTAATGGATGCCATGACGAACTAGTCAATCCTCTGATGTTAAGCGTCACGGCTGCCAGTGCGGTACTACTTGGAACTCAAAAATATAAAACTTCGCGTGAACAATTTCACATTGCGCACGTCTTCCTGAGTTGACCTACTGTATTTACACAATAATTATCTAATCCTCAGGTATCCCACCTCCGCCCCCTTGTATCCCGCCGCCACCTTGCATCCCTCCCCCTCCCTGTGGCCCTCCCCCTCCCCCCGTACCCCCCTCTACCCCCACCCCACCACCAGTACCTGTGGTTGACATCAAGCTGCCGCAGCAAGAGACACCCATACCGAAGACCAAGATGAAAACGATTAATTGGAACAAGATACCTAGTAACAAAGTAAGTTTCTTTTTTCTTCATCATCAACAACCTGAAAACGTCTACTGCTGAACATAGGTCCCTCAGAGAGCACCACATTGAACGGCCGCTTGCCTCCTGCATCCATTGGCTCCTCGCAGTACCTACTGACCAGATCGTTGAAACATTAAATAGAGAGTAATAAAGCTCAACACCTTAGTTTGAAGCAGAGTCAGATTAAAAGGCCAACGCTTTCTTATAATTGCTTTCATTTGCCAAATGCTTTCTCATTTTATAAGTAGTACCTATTTCATTATGGCGTTAAAGAGCAGTCAGATAAATGAGTACCTATTGATTCTATATTTTAGGTAATTGGCCAGAACAACATCTGGTCGCTAGTAGCATCAAGTCACAAACACTCACCGAAGACGGAACTTGACTGGAGCGAGATAGAAGGACTGTTCTGCCAGCAGGTAAGTCATGCGCAGTTCATGTCTTCTTCTGAAATACCTACTGCCCACTGGTTTCTTCGCTGAATCCTGTGAAGGTCCCTAATTCATAAATCAGTAGTTTCTTATTAAACATTTCATTGTAAGTCGGATACTAATTTGTCAAAAATAATGGCTCTTCAGCCATCAGCGGTCTATACAATAAGCACGGTTGATTTCGCATATTGAACTGAATTTGGCGGAGAACCTAAGTATAATAAGATAATACAAGATTTTTTAGATGTTCTGCATATTGAGATGAAGATTCTGTGAAGATGAGTAGTTATCATCTTAATCACAAGTTACTCTCTTTATAGATCCAACCAACAGGATCAGCTGGGTCTTCACCCCGACTGGGCCGGAGCCCGATCTGTGACACCTCCGGCGAGAGGAAGCCAAGGAAAGAATCTTCGGAGATCACACTCCTGGATGGCAAGAGAAGTCTGAACGTTAACATATTCTTGAAGCAGTTCAGAAGGTAAATTATTCATCATCATCATCATCATTAACAGCCTGAAGACGTCCACTGCTGAACATAGGCCTCCCCCAGAGCACGCCACCTTGAGCGGCTGCTCGCCTCCTGCATCCATCGGCTCCCCGCGGCTTTCACCAGGTCGTCGGTCCACCGAGTGGGGGGCCGGCCTACGCTGCGTCTTCCGGTTCGTGGTCGCCACTCGAGAACCTTTCTTCCCCATCGGTTGTCAGTTCTACGAGCGATGTGGCCTGCCCATTGCCACTTCAACTTACTAACTCTAAGAGCTATATCGGTCACTTTAGTTCTCCTGCGGATCTCCTCGTTCCGGAGCTTATCTCGCAGGGAAACACCGAGCATAGCTCGCTCCAAAATAAAAATAAAAATTATTAATCTAAGTAAAATAATAGTTTTTCAAATTATAGTGGCACATCAAACCAACACGCTGAATAAATCCCGTCTCCATTCCAGTTCCAACGATGACATAATCCAGCTAATCCGTGAAGGTTCTCATGATGACATCGGCACGGAGAAGCTGCGTGGTCTACTGAAGATCTTACCTGAAATAGACGAGTGCGAGATGCTGAAGGCATTCACTGGAGACGTGAACAAGCTGGGAAACGCTGAGAAGTTCTTATTACAGCTGATACAGCTGCCAAAGTAAGTGGTCTTATCGTCCAAATACTTCAGTAGATCAAGAGGACTATCAATGATGTAACTACCTTCCAGATGAGGCTATATGTATTTAAAGACAGAAAAGCTAATAAATCTCAGGAGAAAAAATTACTTGATGATCTTAACCCAGTTTTTAGGGTACCGTACCCAAAGGGTAAAACGGACCCTATTACTAAGGCTCCGTTGTCTCTCTGTCTGTCTGTCTGTCCGTCTGTCATCAGGCTGTATCTCATGAACCGTGATGGATAGACAGTTGAAATTTTCACAGATGATGTGTTTCTGTTGCCGCTATATAACAATAAATACTAAAAAATAGAATAAATATATAAGGGGGCTCCTATACAACAAACGTTGTTTTTTGGCTCGTTTTTATAGATAATGGTACGGAACATTTCGTGCGCGAGTCCGACTCACACTTGACTGGATTTTTTTATTCATTTATACTAAATAATTATTCCAGTTACAAACTCCGAATCGAATGCATGCTGCTGAAAGAAGAGTGGCCATCAACAGCTGGCTACTTAGAAGGGGCCATAAACGCGATTCTCGTGGCTGGTGATGATCTGATATCTTCTAGGCATTTGCAGGTATGCAAAAGTTTACCACCTATTTTGTGCCACCACGTGTGTCGTGGGAAGTGGTGGTGTGGTATGATATTGATGACTTATCTTTTTATTTTCAGGAGGTCCTCTACATAGCCCTAATAGCGGGTAACTTCCTGAACGCGGGGGGTTACGCAGGGGGTGCAGCGGGGGTGAAGCTATCATCCCTGCAGAAGCTACCGGATATCCGGGCCAACAAGCCGGGGATGAATCTCATGCACTATGTCGCTATGGTACGCTGTCTACTTTACATCATCTTCCATTATTCATGTAAGGTGGGATTGAAATATCCCATGCTTTTTTAACTTCCTTTTAGATTGGCCTCTTCGTGGCCAGCCACAACTAAACCATTTTACACCAAAATGGTTTTGGGTCTAGAACCAAAACCATTTAGGTGTAAAATGGTTTTGGGTTTTGGTTCCAGCTACTAAAAGCTTCTAGTGATACAGACATTTCCAAAGTCTTTGATACTTAGCGTCCTTAGCTCAGCATTTATCAGAGCGGAAAGCCAAAAAGACCTCTTCTATTTATGTTTCCAGCAAGCTGAACGCAAGAACAAGGATCTGGTCCACTTCGCAGACGACACCCACATGCTGGAAGAGGCTGCCAAGGCTTCCGTGGAACAGCTCAGCAACGAGATCAAGACACTGGAGACAAGGATCCGAGGGTTGAAGAGGGAGATCCAGCTGCCAAACACTCAGCCGGACATTAAAGAGCAGATGGGAGATTTTCTTCAGGTGAGATTTTTTTAGACATTATCAAGTGTAAGACCGAAAAAGTAGATGACTGTGGGTTTTTTATCCGTAGTTAAGGTAACCAATGGTCAAAATTTGTAGAATTAGAGGTTTAACCTTAAGTTAGATCAAAAAACCCACCATAGGCCTTTTTGGAATATTGTTGGGAGGTTTAACGTGACAGGAGTCAATGGTAAAATAAGATAGCACAAATCTTCTCTTAGCATGTGGGGCAGTATAATATACTGATAAAAATTATGAGCAGTACCTATTCAATCGTATGCCATGCATGGCAATGGTAGTTTTGACCACAAACCTGCACGTGACAAAATTTGAATCAAATCCAAAATACTTTTATAGGTGGCAGAACAAGAAGTATCAGCGTTGAACAAGGACATGGAAGAAGTGGAAAGCATCAGGAAGCATCTCGCTGAATTCTTCTGTGAAGACCCTGTTTCGTTCAAGCTTGAGGAGTGTTTCAAGGTAAGAAATAATTTTCCTTATCTAACTCGAATGTATAATTTTGTCCTTTCAGGTTCAAATTGGATCCAACAGGTATGGCTGTTGATCTTGCTAAGCTTACTTACCAATAATAATTTTCACTCCAGACCTTCGTCCAGTTCTGCTTGAAGTTCCGTTCAGCAGTGAGCGACAACGAGCGGCGCCGCGCTAATGAGGAACAAGCAGCGGCAAGACGGAAGGCGAGAGATATGGCAGCTGCTAAGGTCAAGACTCAAGGTAAGAGATATAGAGGCTTCCTCTCCAAAACCTTCGTAGCTAGTTGGGAGAGCGTCAGAAATGGCACCTGCTGCAGACTCAGGGAAACTGGAGATTACGATACCTACGTCTGCACTGCAGTAGTTGCTAATGGTATTTGGTACCTGATTTGTTTTAACAATTTGCCTGTTGGCGACATCACTACCTGGTAAATTTGCGGATGGGAAAACGGAAACGATGCCCGTTGAACACCTTTTCACTGTTTTTTAAAGGACTTCTAAATAGCGAGCGAGCTCATTATATAAAAATGAAATTGCACGAGGTGATAAAAAATTGTGACAACTGCAAATATTTGCAGGCATCGTTAATACGTGACTTCAACTCCCAAGCGAAATTTACGGGGAATCGACATGGGAATTCAATTAATTCACTCAACACTATAAAGATTTCATTCATACGAGCGAAAATTGTATCGCTAAAGCTATAAACGGCTAAAGATTAGGTATCTCTTTTCTTCGCACGAAGCATTATGGTAACGTAATGGTTCCAGGTGGCAGCAGCCTTTGCAGCACCCCGGTGTCTGAATGCGAGTCACTGATGGAATCTCTACTGCTGGACATCAGGAACGGGCTGGGAAGGCGGTCTTTAAGGCGGCCGCACGACCCATCACCTTCTCCTGGTATGTCTTTTAGGTACTTTTTAGATACATACAGTAGTGTTTGACAAGTTGACAACACATCAATGTTATGTGATGATATCGCTGAATGCGGTGTCACGTTAAACTGAGATTAGTAAAGTAAGACTGCCAGAACATTTGACCTACCTTAGTAGGTCCCCGAGGTAGGCGAACCTTAGTTCACGGTTGCTTCTTCTATTTGTATCCCTTAGCCTCAGTCTTCCAGAGGACTACTTACATGGTATTCCATTCCGATCCCGTGGGGAAATAATTCTGACTATATTAGGAAGCTACCTACTTAAATGCAGCATCATCAACATGTTTTACATGACCTGAAAGTTTCAGCATGTCCTATGGATGTTGATAATTACACGAACTGGTTTCCACAGATGTGACTCCAACTGGCAGCCTCCGCCGCCGCAGTCGCGCGAGCCCAGGCGAGGGTGACGAGGAAGGTCTGCTGGAGTTCCTCCGACATTCTTCACCTGCTGCTAATGACCTTCGGGAAAGAAGTGCGTGGGGTAGTTTAGGTAAGTTTTCCAATTTTTGAAGAGAATTTAATTATATAGGAAAGCTGTAGTTTTCTTTTTATAGTAAAGGGTGTTTCCAGGTGTTGCAAATAAAGTTGACCTATATTTTTACTCATGTCGCATTTCAAGTCTTTTGTTATGGTATTTTTAGTTTTATATCAGTCAGGTTAGCGTTTTAACACATTTACCTGCTGATGAGAAGTGGGTGTCGTAAGAGGCTAAGAGAATATCCAGGGAACGTGCAGCAGCAATTTCCTCGGTACGTTAAAATCTGCGATCACCAAGCTGCCTGCCAAGCGTGGTCGATTATGACCAGCCTTTTTCTATAATAAGCATCCAAAGTGGCATTTAATGGGAGAGGCCTATGTTCAGCAATGGGCGTCTTCAGGCTGATGATGATGACAGATCTCACATCATCCAGGCTAAGCACGTCCACTGCTGAACACTTCAGATACGCAACCGCTCAATGGTATAGACCATAGAGCGCCATATTGAGCGGTTGCGTGCCTCTTGCATCCACCGGCGCGGTTTCGAGCTTGTTGGTTGCGGTGGTGTGGCGTGTACCAACATGCGATGGTTGTGCAGACCGGTCGTGGTCCCGGCGCGCCGCGCGGCCGCGCCTCGAGCTGCCCGAGCGGTCCCGCGAGCGCGCGCCCTCCCCCCGCGCCGCGCCCCGCGCGCCCGACGCCGCGCCCGCGCCCGCACCTTCACCGGACCACTCGCCTAAACCCAAGTATGTATACTGTACAGGGGGCATACTGTGAGCTCTTAGCGCGATTCAAACCAGAGCCTATACTGGATCGCTTGTCAAAATCTTCATACAAAAAAAACAAAGCGATCCTATATAGGCTCTGTTTTGAATCGTGCTAAGAGCTCACGGTACGCCCCCAGGTACCACAGAAAAACTTGATGGCACTGAACTTGTTACTTATACTTTTACTATAAACTTATCTTAAGGCCTATTCAAACCGGCACGCTACTCGCTAGAAAAGTAGTAGCGGTATACCGCGCGTGATTCCGCCGGGTATTTTGTATAAAGTTTCGATCGAATTTCGTTCTAGCCGCGTGGGATCCTACCCCGATCCCCTCGTCCCTCGTCCCAGATTCGTTCAAGGTAGACAGATAGGTAGGCACTAGGTAGGTACCGTATATAACTACTACTACTTTATTTGGTACCGTTTCGTTTATACCGGGTATTGCCCGTGGTCCACCTGCTCAGTTCACCTGGGTGGACCACGGGGAATTTTTTTTCCCCGTGGTCCACCTCAATATTTCTGGGTGTACCACGCCAAGTAATGCTCTAGCTCTTAGATTTAGCAAGTTGAAATGGCAATGTGCAAGCCACATCGCTCGTAGAACTGACAACCGATGGGGAAGAAAGGTTCTCGAGTGGCAACCACGAACTGGAAGACACAGCGCAAGCCGGCCCCCACTCGGTGGAGGCCAATGTTCAGCAGTAGACGTCTTCAGGCTGTTGATGATGATGATGATGATGAAGTAATGCTCGCATTGAACGGCATCAAGTTAAGCCTCATCCATTCATTGGCCATAGGAACTTAGTTGTTAACACATATTCTTGTTCTAGAGACATATAAAAATTATATATCTTTAGATCAAAAAAAGCCTCCTAACACCCAAGTGTTATTTTTCAGGGAATGGCGGCAGAAGATCGAGTCCTGGCTGCGAGCGAACAGTCAAGAAGAGAAGAAAGATGCAGAGCTACGAGAGCGAGCGAGACGGGTACAGGCCAACAGGCGGTCCTTGGAAAACGACTCCGGTATGTGCCACTACCTTCTCCGTTGTCTTTACCTGATACACGTCTTGGGTCACTTGAACGATCCGATTGCAGTCATCTTAGTGGCTGCAATAAGATCACCCAATCAGTCTAGCCCTATTGGTGCCGGTGCCAAAAACGGTAAGTACTGACCGACCCGACCGGGCGACCCGGTGGACCGACAATTTAGTAAAAACCGCGGGGAGCCGATGGATGCAGGAGGCGAGCAACTGCTCAACGTGACGCTCTCTAGGGGAGGCCTATGTTCAGCAGTGGACGTCTTCAGGCTGTAGATGATGACGCTGACCAATAATTGTTAGGATACTAGCGTAACTTAACAAGAATCAGACAGTGAGAGCTAGCATCTATCTATATCTAAAATACAAGAAATACAGTGACATGCACTCCTACAGCACTCGCAACGCGCACAAGCTCGTATCGATTTCGCGCGCACTTGCAAAGTCCTGCAAACTCACCCACGTTATGGGCCCGGACGTCTATAACAGACTCCCCGCCGATATAATTGAGGCTCCCAGTATGACGATCTTCAAATCTAGACTGAAATGCTGGCTGATCGAGCAAACTTTCTACAGTTTTGACGATTTTATGAAGCTAAAATGATTATTATAATTTTGGATTTTTATTTTATTTTTATTGTTGACATTTATAATCATTTATCAATCTTAATAATTGCAATATTATATTTTGACGATTTTAAGAAGCTAAAATGATTTTTATAATTTTTGAATTTTTATTTTATTTTATTATTTTATTTTATTGTTGACATATTAGAAAATAGCTACCTACGTATTTGGTACCTACTTATGATAAATGTAATTTTAATGCTGTTGTATTGTATACCGATATGTATACACCATGTATAATATAATTTTTATGATAATTACCTACTCATACTGCACCCGACCATACTGTGTAAACCGACGTGTAAACTTAGTTTATTAATAAATGAGTATTTGAGTATTTGAGTATTAGGTTATATCTTCTCGTGAACGTACATTTTCTGGATCTTCTTCTAACAACCACTACTCTGAGGATCCCTTTGAGCTAGATGTTTTCCCCTACAGCTGGTTTTAGTATCAGTGCCTATAATAATACGGAAAGTATGTATACTAGCTTTTTTATAGCAGATCTGCTGGCACTCTGACAAATACCTTCTATAATGTCTACAATAATTGTAGCTATTTTAGGACATGATGACAGCATGATAGATCACTACGTCATGCTTACTCATGGCCCTAAAATCTTCCAAAGAGGTCAGCATGGCAATAACACCACATCATCAGCTAGAAGACGTCCACTGCTGCACACAGGCCTCCCCCATAAAACGCCACTTTGGACGCTTATAATAGGGTTTGCCATAATCACCACGCTTGGCAGGCGGCTTGATCGCAGAAGATTTTAAAGTACCGAGGAGAATGCTGCTGCCCATTCCCTGGATATTCCCTTAGCCGGCTCTTACGGCACCTACGGGAAGAGATGGGGTGGTCCTATTTGCAAACCGGGACCACGCGGTGGACACCCACGGGAAGACATGGGACAAAATTGTTGCTAGTCTGAAAGTTTGTAGTACCAGCTTTGTGTTGAAATTGTCATCAAGATTTTAATCGAGACTGTGAAAGGAACTGTTAAATATCCAACCAAAACCGGCCATTGTCCCGCCCCTACATGTATTGTACCGACCCCCGACATGTAATGCGACAGAGAGCGAGCGCAGCGCGGCCCTGGAGCCGCTGGCGGAGGGGCGCGCGGAGTGGCGGCCCGCCGTGCTGCCCGACAGCGACGTCGTGCGGACCATCGAGGCTGTCGAGGGTACGCACTACACTCACTACTTACTAAAAAAAGGAGAAAGCTCGGCAAACCTAGGAAGGCAACGCATCGGCAACGCCCCTGGTGTTACAGGTGTCTTTAAGCGGTGGTAGCTGCTTACCATCAGGCGTGCCGTTAGCTTACTAATTTAAACAGCAGAAAATGGCTCTTGTAACTATTTTATATCACAGTCGCCTGAAGAACATTGCATAATTTTTTTCTTCCATCAAATAATTTTCAGGAATATTTCAACATCTATATTTTAGGTTGCCATCCTGTAATCAATTTTGACTGTAACATAATAATATTTTCTTAACATAAATAGATACCATCTCTCTTACAACTTACATGACAAAAACATATGATTTTCCGAAATAATTAAAGAACACATTTACTACGATTAAAACATTCCTAAACTCCTAAAACAATCCCATTTCTCTATTTCAGATGTTCAACCGAAAAAGAAAGACAACAGGGTTCCGTGGAGAAAAACAGAAGAGAACGAAGAGATGAGACGATTGAGAAGACAACGATCAAGGCAACAGATAGAATCTCCGCAACCTCTGGTTTCCATCACAGAAGAAGAAAAACGTAAACTGCCCGACATTCAAGTAACGCACGAAAAAGATATAAAGTTCGAAAGAGTGGAAAGACCCGAGAGAGTAGAACGAGCTGAGAAAGTAGAAAAATTAGAAAGAGTAGGAAGGTTGAATAAGGTGGAGAGATCGGATAAGGTAGAAATAGATTCAGATAACATAGAAACTCCACCAGCCCAAAGAAAAATGTTCAATCCACCCCCCGAGCGCGAACCGTGCAGGAAATTCCAACCTTCATTCCCTATTAGACAAAACTTGAGTGAAAAAGCCTCGGCAGAAATGAAAGACTTGTGTCAAGAAATATTAGGCGATGGACAATTTGACAGATTCTCGGCAGCTAGAAGAACTAGAAGATATAAAAGAAATACAGACTCCAGTTCACCAGAAGACGAGAAAAAGCCTGATATAACTCCAGAACTGGTTGCAGAAACTCAAGTCATAAGGCCATCGAAATTAGAGGTCCAAGCATCGTACCCTGTCCAAGTGCCAGCTGAACCTGCAAAGCCCGTGGAGGTTATCAAAGATGAAAAAGAAAATAGACTTAAACGCTGGCAGGATAGACTTAAAAACCAAAGCACTGACAAAACTCCGACCAAAGAGCCCAAGCCTTTCCTGCGAATGAGGCGGCAGACTTCCATCAACCAGGAAGACGTTCAAAAGGCAATCAGGGAGTTGAAATCTCCTACTGAAAACCCTACAGGTGTCTGGTCTAGGAGTGCGTATAGAAACAGATCAATGGGACCTTCACATAAGACAGAAAAGGCCCCAGAGAGAACGACATCTCCTAGAATCCCAAAAGTGAAGAGCGAGCATGAATTAAACGATGAAGGCTTTGAAGAAACACAGAGCCTGAATTCCGAAAGCGCTTCGCAAGGGGCATCGTCAGGTTGTAACGTGGAGTGCGACTCTCCAATCCCGAAGTCCAAATCCCCAGTAGTTCCAAAGAAAATTTCTACCAAAGAGACCCGTACGCCTCCACGGACGCCTTTAGACCCCAAGCGAATAACAGCTCCAAAACGAGCGAGCTCATTGAGAGTAGAACGGTCGACCTCTAGAGCATCCCTAAGAAGTTCGAGAAGTTCCTTGAACAGTTCTGCATCAGTGGCGACTGTCAAGAAGGCTCCAGCTCCTCCTAAACCTGTTCCGAAGCCAGTGCCGAAGCCTGTAGTCAGGATGCCAGCTTCCAGATCTTCGTCCAGTGGAAGTTCGGTGGGAACCTCAAGGCCACCTTTGAAGACCGCTGGAAAGACCTCCGGGTTCATGAGACCTACGCAAGCTTCGAAAGGAAGGGGAGGTCTCACGACGACGCCACCAGTGTTGAGAGCCAGTGTTAAGTAAACGGTGCTAGCTCTTATGAACGTTTGTTAATTTAATCAATACATTATAATATAAGTCAGATTAACTTAATCTCGCTGAAATGAAATGTCATGAACGAAAACTGGACAGAATATTTTAATCATTGATTAAGATTAAGTAACGTTTGTAAGTAAGGTTGAATTGTCAGTCATTTATATTTTCTTTTCCTTTTTACGGCTATTGATACGTAGCCATTTCCAATTCTGTCAGAATAGATAAACCACTATAACGTTGTCTTTTTTAGGTGCTATTTCCTTAATAGTATTGCAAAACTGTGAAAAATTTATTTAGAAAAAAAAACAGTGATTCATAAATTCACACGCACAATAATCGAGCCAAAAATATTTTACTGTTTTTATGTAAAATATTGTATATTTATTTAATGATACAAAGACAATTGTCCATGTGAATTTAATACAAAAAGTGCCTTATTATGGGTTCTTAATTTAGTGTTAATTATAGAATATACATTAACAATTTATTAATAATAAATTATTGGAAACTTCAGATTGTATTAGGTGCTAGAATCTCAACTGAAAATCTGAAGCTTTCAATGACTGATTTAGTTATTAATAGTAGATCTGTTATGATTATTAAAATTATTATTATTATTATACGTAAGCCCGTACGTCATTTTATACGATTATTTTATGTAATAATTAGTTTTAAAAGTATGTTTGATTTGAATTAATGTGCCACGATGTAGTACGGGTATTTTATTTAAATTACCAATTTTTTAAACAAACGTTGTAGTCTATAAATAGGAATTTAAAATCCGGAGCGTATTCATTTTTATATTTGACGAATTTCCATCTCGTTTTCCCCTTTTTTTTAAATCTTTATATAAAGCCCTTTTTTCTTACGATACCTATTCGATTGGAATAGGTACAAAAGAAAATTGTTAGAGGGCAGCACTGTTGATATCGGATTTTAAAATAATTATTTATAAAAAATAAAAAAATTGGTATGGACAAAGTACAAATAAATCCATCAACATTTCGGATTTTGAATTCCTTCACTCAGCCCCAGTAACATTAAAGTCATTATTTTTATTAAAGTGATTAATTCAAATAAATATACAAAATAGATATAAATGTATAAACAAAGATCTGATTTGTGAACGTACATAAACATTTTAACTTCTAAAGATCTAGAAAATGTCACAAAATAAATATACGTTCGTAGATATTTTACTACATATTTTGTAAGATTTAACACCAATGTTCTATTGTACGTGTTTATTTACTAAAAGAGATACAATAAAACATATACATCCAAGTGAAAGACTTGTATCATTTACTAAGACCTGGATGAGAAGACGTTCAGCAGAAACAAAATATTGAATACATATCTGTGTGTACTACCTACTACGGAGCATAATGTACAATATGCAGAATGTGCAAACTGCAAAATGAGCACATTACGCAATATGTACAAAACTCAACGAAACGAAAATGTTGGTCAATTATAGTATTCTATGATAATGTCTAAGTTTTACCTATGCACCTTACCTCCTAACTATAGGTAGTTAATTAAAAAAGATCTACTGGTAGGTACCTATATATACCTACTTATTATAATTGGTTTTAGTAATAAAAATAAAACAACTAGCTTTTATCCCTGTAGTATTTTATTAAATATTTAGGTACTTTGGTTTAGGTACCTACCTACTTAGCAATAAAACTAGTTCAAATTAAAAATCTTACAGTGCACCAAACGATGAGCACCATAACCGCTGGCTAATTACGTAACTCGCAACAAGTTTGCAACAGGCGTAAATTTCCCAATCATTGCTGTCAAACATCACTTTGGCAGAGCAGAAAGCGATCGAGCGCTAGATCCCCGACTGTCGGACAATCGAAGAACTAAAAAGTACATTATTTCGTTTCCATCTATTGCTGTTTTGCTAGTGGCGCTAGTACCTACCTATCAAATGCCAAAGTGCATTCAGGGACAGACGAGCAACAGGTGGACATCTTGCGACCGATTGCTAAGTGTTGGCCGTTTTGCTAGTGATGTTGCTTTGCTTTGCTATTGCTGTTGTAATTTTTACATAATACGAAGGCGGCTAAAAGAGTAAAGAACATTTTAAAACCGTGGCAAAACATTAACTATGGATCAAAAAACCCACACTAAGCCTCCAGTGCCTGTCTTTCGACCTAATAAACGCCTAGATCTTTTGTATCCTATTAGCTAGTTGAAATGTTTACAGAATACAATTATGTTATTATGTATGACGATTGCAAAATATTAAATATCTCAAATAGGAAAAAAATTGGATCATTCTGTAGATCCATCGTCCAGATCCATAATGGTTCCAGTGAGAATTTTATTTCTCATTAGACCCAGTTCTGAAAATGTGGATCTACTGTGAACTTTATTTTTCTACAGATCCATCGTCTAGATCCATAATGGGTCCAGTGAGAATTTTATTTATCTTTAGAACCATTTCTGTAGTTGTGGTTAAGGTCATCCATGCAAGAAACGGGTTTTTGTTTTTTCATGTCAAAAACGGTATACAAGCCTCAAACTTAGTGTAATTATAGTACCTATACTCTGTATACATCACAACAATAAACACCAGCCAAGTTTATACGGAACCCCCATTGCGAACCGCACTTGACTGGTTTTTTAATTTTATTTAAATAATATCTAAATCAGCAAATTCTTGCACTAAATCCGTCATTTTCTTTCTACAAATTGCGTTAGATGTCCACACCGGACCTGGAGGGACATGCTCTGAAGTCGTCTCACCAACATTCTGCGGAAAAATATTTATTGAAACAATCTAAAAATGGCTGAACGGATTTCATCGGATCAAAAATATTTAAAATATATAATAAGATTTGTTTCCTTGCGAGATAAGATCCGAAATGAGACAATCCGCAGGAGAACTAAAGTGACCGATATAGCTCTTAGAATTAGCAAGTTGGAATGGCAATGGGCAGGCCACATCGCTCGTAGAACTGACAACCAATGCGGGAAGAAAGGTTCTCGAGTGGCGACCACTAACTGGAAGGCGCAGCGTAGGCCATCCACTAGGTGGATCGATGATCTGGTGAAAACCGCGGAGAGCCGATGGTTTCAGGAGGCGAGCAGCCACTCAAGGTGGTGTTGTCTGGGGGAGGCCTATGTTCAGCAGCGGACGTCTTCAGCCTTCAGGTCTTCAAACGATGATGATGATGAAAAATGGTACATTTCAACGATGACAGGAAGATACGCTCTCGAGATGGTGACCACAAGAACCGGTACACCGTAATACTTAGGCGGTTCAATGACTCAATAACGCGAGGAGCCGTTGTATCCAAGAGGCAGTAGCCGTTCAAAGCAGTTCTTTAGGGGAGTTCTTCTATGTTCAGCAGTGGGTGTCTTCCGGATTATGGTGATGATAATTTTCAATGGCTGATGATAGAAGAACAGTGATAGTATCGCTGACCATAATGATGGCATTAGACTCAATAAAATACTTCCAAAAGTTCATCAAAAAATTAAAATTTCTTATTTACCTCCTGCTGATAAACATTGGGAGCTTCATTGCTGTCGCAGGTTAAGATTGGAAGCATATCCAGGGCTACTCCAAGGCCAAACGGCGAGCAGCGCGTGAATTCCTCTTGTATCCTAGAAATTGAATTGGTATTTCGAGCTGGTAGCCAAGACTCTAAAATCAGCCGATTGATAGGTAGGTATGTATGATTCGTATCGTATTAAACAATAGTATGAAAACGTCCGGGCCACCAGCTCGAAGGGTATGATATTGGATACAGTAATCTAACTACGTCCTCGATGCGAGTAGAGTAGACCACTACCTATATAATAATTAGATAGATTAAGGTATTTCTATAGCGATTGCTGATATCCTTGTATTTTTCAGTAGTAAATACAGCTACTTTGACACTCTAAGTAAGTACGAAATATTTCATGCAGCTCCAGCTCTAATTCCCCATTTTACTCCGTTAAATTTATTTTCGCGACGGACACTATTTGGGTAAATTCACAGCAGAACAGTCTCAGAACTCACAGTCCATACAACCGGTCCCTATCCAAGCTTCCCAGAAACCCTGCCTCCTGGTCGCAGGTCTGCGCCAGCCTCTCCTGCAGCTCATCCACATAGTACTGCAGCAGTGAGTCTTGATGCTCTTGGCGTTGGTTGCGATCCAGACAAAGGTACATAATGTATACCAGATCCAGTGCAGGAGACGCGTAGCGGACCAGCTGGAAGTCTACGAAGTACATCTGGAAAGAAGACTTCTTGGGTATATTGATGGATGGACAGTTTTGCGTCCACTTGATCGATCTATGTAAATAATTTTATACCTACTTAAACAGTTCACTTGATGCTCCATACCTATAGGTATAGATCCGACTTACAAACCTTATGGTTAGGTACAATCATTTTTGTAAAACACTGTTTTAAACTTTCACGGTTGTTCACTACGGTTATCCCGTAAGTAATACATATTATAAACGTAATAATTGTTGTTACGAACCTCAGCGATTTCTCCGTCAGCGTACCGAAACTGAAAGTTATTTGTCCAACAGTCGCCATGACAGATTACAGCCAAGGGTTCCCTTGGCTTCACCAAATCCACCATCATCGTGAAGAAAGTATCCTCCGAGCAGAACTTTCGGAACTTCTCCAGGTAGAAGTTTTTGGTCTCAGAATCTTTTAGCTCCTCTTCAACCATGGCAATAGCATTCTGAATGGCTTCGTTATAGTAGGTTCTGTAGTAGTCTATGTTCTCATCCACGAAGAAGACTGCAAGAGATAATCAATTGAAGTTACCTAACAGGCAATGGGAAAGAAAAGGTACGGTACCTAGGTACGTGTAAGTATGGTTCTAAATTATGGTGGTTTGATGAGTTCCAAAACTAGAAAGAAATAATGATTATGTACTTAGAAATCATACTATGAAATACCCAAAAGAAACAAGTTCATAATGCATAAATCTTACCTTCGTTAATTCCGTCTTTTTCGTTAAGAAGCTCGAAGAACTTTTCAGCGTTGTGACACTTCATAGCCATCGACAACGCATGGTACTGAGAAAGATTCTTCAAAACCACATAACACTCTGCTACTGTTAGACCCTGTCTTCTATCTGGCATCACAAATCCATACTGCTTCAGATCCTTCAGGACTACACAGTCATTCCTTGCTAAATAGCATTTTGGAATCCCTTTAAAAGGCTGTTTTACTTTCCACTGGGACTGAAATGAAGACATAGCTGGCCAGATTTTGGTGTAAAAAGCCACTTCGTTACGGAATAGCTCGTCGCTTTTGAAAGCCTCGCGTCGCAGTATGCTCTCAGGTAGACATTTGTAGATGAGGGAACCCTTCCAGGTTTCATGACTTTCTGCGGAGCCATCTGGTTCTACGTGCTTTCTGATGCCTTTTAGTGTGATTCGGTATACCATTGAAGTGTAGTTGTCTCCACGCTTCGACCCAGGTGCCCCCTGAACAAATTTCAGGAGAATCGGTTGAGAAATCAATCCCTTTGTCAATTAAAGTTCTTCTTGGATTTTGTACCCATTTTTTTAAAGACTTGGAATTTAAGTTTATCTAGACGAACCTAATTCTATTTATGAATCCAAATTAGACACTAGTCGATAGAATATTAATCAGATAGACAGGGACATTGCAGGCTGGAAGACGGATCGTACAAAGGCCCCATGAATCGGACATCGGAAAGTCATTCGGGACGTTTTTTTAGCCATTTTACACAAACAGCTAGCAACTGACAGTGAATTCAATAACAAGATGCTGTTCAACAGCATCTTCACAGGCTAGTGATGCTGAGCTAAATTGAACATTACCTCAAACTCTTCAATGTCGACATCAGGATAATCATCTCTGAGTAGGTCCTGAATGAATTCCAGCGAGATATCAGTCATGGTGTGCGCTAGGTGGCTTCCAGAAGCAGACTGGATGAGTAATGGTGCTGATTATATGGATGCACCGGTAGTTAGGGGAGATCGGTTGGGTAGCCATGGTTTAGAGATTATGTGGACTGTCTTTATTCATTTTATCACTACTTCAATTTCGCTTGTTGCCAGTTGCTAGTATGTTCATATTTCTTTAACTTACAATCATCTAGGGGTTTTCAACTGACGTGACTTACTTACGATAATAATACCTATAGGTAGGTACAATCAGGGAGACCAAATAGGTATCTACTTAGGTACCGAATACCTATGTAAAGTTATGTAAGTACCAATTTAGGCAGACTCATTCTATAAAGTTAAAATGGGTCTCTTCGCGCACAGAAATGTATCAAAAAATAATATGGACTAACTTCGACGTTTCGACCAAGTGCATTGGCCGTGGTCACGAGAGGAATGGAGTAGAAAGTGTCATCATCGTGTAGGCTGACCGTTGTCTCCAACCACAGAGCATTGAAAAATATGACCCAGAAGCGTTTTTTTCATGCTCTGTGTCTCCAGCTACCCGCATTTGGTCTTGTAAAACTTCACTGTCAATGTCCCGATATACAGAGTTACGAGTTGAGTTCAACTTTAAAAAGTGTTAGACTCATTCTAGCTGAGATATTTCAGACAGCTTAAAGAAGGAACAAGTTTTTTTTTCTTTTTAAACCTAATTCGAACATATTAAAAAACTTAAACCATCTGCAGCCGCTTTAGTTTCATACCGACATATATACACATACAGTATAGGTATGTATATTCTTGGCTGACATAATTTTTTTTCCAATTACATAACTACTTACACAATATAATTATCATCTATACATAATAATAATAACATTGTATATAACTACAACTAGTAAACGGCTAGCACTCACGAAATTTTAGTCGAATAACTCGACCGGAAGACCATGAAGACACACCCTTTATACTCCATGAAGATGGGCATCTTTATTGCCTGAACACCAGTCGAGTTATTCGACTAAAGTTACGTGAGTGCTAGCCGTTTACTAGTCGTAGTTATGAATACTACTCACGTTGGTTTCTATAATATTAAAACTGTATATATACATACATATAATAAAACGGTAACTGTACTAAATCTGTACATAGAATATTTATTGAAAATTTTGATTGCATTACACTTCTTCATCGATATAGAAGTAGAAGAAAGAACTTGTTTAGAATTTTTTATCTGTCTATCTGTCTGTCTGTCCCTTTGAACACGCATCACGCTGGATCTACTGAACGGATTTCGCTGAAATTTGGTATGGTTATAGCTAATTTTTCACATAAACATTTAGGGTACTTTTTGTTTTCTAAAACGGCGAAGTGCGGGTTGCACGAAGAAACAAGGATGTAATTTTTATGTAAAATTTTTTGTTTGTATAATATTTTTTTATTTACCCATTTATTAATACTCATCCTGTCGAAAGGAAAGGGAAAAAGATAAGGGAAAGGGGTGAATGGATGGAACGGCAATAGAAGGGAGGCAGGCGAAGCGAAGGGGTAGCAGGGGAAAAACGCATAAAATTAATCTGCCCGTACAAAGCTGGGGCGGCGGGTCAATAGAATATACCTAATACCTAAGTAGATATTTTTCGTAGCGTATTAGGTGGTCACCATTTATCGTAGGGAATTAAATTGAATTGCTCGACATTTTGCAGCTCGAGTACATAATGTGGGGTCGCATTCATCGGATAATGTTCCCGTGTTCAGCCTGGGAGTGAGTCAGTGAGCCAACAGGAACCTGTCGCATAGCAGCCATTTGCTGCCAGCCAGCCTTCCTGTGAGCTAACTATTATTAGCTAATAGAACCCCGTATGTTGGTAAAGTAGGTAGGTACCTACTTATTAAGGAACCGTACCATATGTATAAAAATAACACACATATAGGTAATAGTAGGTACCTACCTAAGTACTTAATTATTGGTGGGTAGGTACCTACTTATATTCATTTAAATGTAGGTGTGTAGGCAGGCACACAATTCCAAAGACTTCTCGTAGTAGATGCATATAGGTACCACTTAGCAGAATTCACCCAATTTACATACGTAGGTAGAGTAGGTAGATGCGAAACAAACTTAATGGCAGTTGCGAAGTCGGCGCGAAACACTGCGCAGTTAACGAGGTTTATTATAATGTACCTATTTAGAAAGTTTTTGCGAGTTTGTGCGCAGTAGCAAAAACTAGATGAGCACGGGCAGAGATAAGCAGTGTGCGCAGCGTGTGAGGGGCTTGTAGCGCACTTCACAATCGCCATTCAGTTTGAATCACACTCTACTACCTACCTATTCCAACTATTATAAATCCATACTAATTTTTTGTTTGCTCGCTGACTTGACCACCGGCCAAGTGCGAGTCGGACTCGCGCACTCATTAGCTGAACAGCTTCTTTCTGCAGTTTCTGCTAGGCTCGAAATACATAGGATCTGCCATTCTTCTTTAGCTATAAGTGCTATAACCATATTAAGTCTTGGGCAGGCCACATCGCTCGTAGAACTGACAACCGATGGGGAAGAAAGGTTCTCGAGTGGCGACCATGAACCGGAAGACGCAGCGTAGGCCGGCCCCCCACTAGGTAGAATCGTAGGGTAGGCAGATTTTCGCCTATTTAGGGCAGACTCTGCAATGTACAGATGGCCACACTGTCACAGCCTTCCCTGATTTTGCTTTACAGCCTGGACATAGATGCAGAGAGTAGCTGTTTATGCATAAATCACAATATTGTTTTTTTCTCTAATCTGTGGCATAAACCTTCAGTATAGGTCTGTGATTCACGGCCATGTCTCGTCAACGCCATCTTACGGATTTTAAAGAACTATTTTTTTTTTAAATTTGGTTGCCAGAAAACCTATTAGCCTACGTTGGCCGAGATTGTATTATGTGCAGGCGACACAAATATTGGCGCGACACAAAAAGGACAAAAACATCGCGTTTCATAGCCGACAGCGATGTTTTTGCGCGTCAACTGCTATATATATTATTTTTCTCTATGGTGTCAACGCATCACGAATATTCGTCCGATATTGTAGCTAGCCCACAGAATTTGCCCTCTAGCCATAGATTATAACCGCTTTGTAGCATTGAGCTACTATACTTCCTTAGTCTGAGCTTTGTAGCCACAGCAATGAAGAAAAATTACAATACTTAACACTGGCTAAATACACTATATGTGTAGCCAAACTATCAGAAAAAAAAGCCAACGGTTAAAAAAATTAAAATGAAATTAGTTGAAATTACCGAGTGATTACCGAAGTAAAAATAAATACTCAAGTGTAATTTAGTGTGTATACTTGTAAAGAGTATATATAGTAGTATAATATACTAGTAATATACTTGTATATTGTATTGTTCGCCTCATTGTTAGGATTAAGGCTGGAGTCAAAGGTATAAAGGGGTTTGGGTAAAAGTGGCGTCGTTTTCAAAATTACTGCCCACTAATGAAACTAAGTCTATTTAAAAGAGCCACTAATAGTGAGCAGAATTTGTTCAAGCAGTGCCTATCTAAACCAGCTGGAGCTGAATTATTAGACTCCAAAGATCACAAAAATAATGTCAGGTTTTCCATTATTTTTCAAATAACTCTTCTAAATAATGATATTAAATGAATATTTTTTTAAATACAGTGTAGTTACACATGCTTACACTTGATAGGCCACTTCGGGTGATTGGCCCAGTGCTGCATTTCTGATATTGTCTGCACCCGGGATGCCCTTCTTTGGCTTGAACTGTCTGGTGGCATGATGAACTTATCCAGGTGTGATGACAATAGGGCTGTATTGCTGTGCCAGGTATTTACTCCTCCATTAGAGTTTCAATACTCCTGACACTTTCTTCGTCGCTGTTGCGGCTGTTGGTCAACCTTACTGAAGAACTACAGGCCCATCTCGCTCTTGAGTCATGTGTACAAGCTTTTTTCGAGAGTCAATGCGAATCGTCTCGCACGCAGGTTTGATGAATTCCAGCCTCCCGAACAAGCCAGTTTCCGAAAAGGCTTTAGAGTCCTAAAGCCTTTTCGGAAACCGGCTTGTAAACCACATCCATACGCTACGCCAGATTATACAGAAGACCGAAGAGTATAATCGGCCGTTATGTCTAGCGTTTGTGGACTATAAAAAGGCTTTCGATTCAATCGAGACTTGGGTCCTTACAGCGATGCCAAATGGATTGTAGGTATATCGAAGTGCTGAAGCTGAAGTGCTTTTACGGCAAGGCCACCATGTCAGTCCGACTACAGGACCAGAGTACGGAACAAATCCGATTGCAAAGAGCTATGAGACAGGGAGACGTTATTTCTCCAAAACTGTTCAAAAACGCATTGGAGGGCGTTTTCAAGCTCTTGGACTGGAAAGGATCTGGCATCAACATAAATGGCGACTACATCACTAACCTTCGTTTTGCCGATGATATAGTCATAATGGCGGAGTCGCTCGAGGACCATATCACCATGCTCAACGACCTCAGTAGAGTCTCCCAACAGGTTGTTCAGAATCCAACTCGGCTGGGCAGCGTTCGGGATGCTTCGATCTATCTTTTCGTCCAAAATACCGCAGGGACTGAAAACAAAAGTTTTCAATCAGTGCGTGTTGCCAGTGTTGACTTATGGAACTGAAACGTGATCTCTTACCTCATTCATCATCGTCGTCATCAGCCTGAAAACGTCCACTGCTGAACATAGGCCTCCCCCACAGAGTGCCACTTTGAGCGGCTGCTCGCCTCGTACATCCATTGGCTCCCCGTGATTTTTACCAGACCGTCGGTCCACCCCGTGGGGGGGCCGGGCTAGTTTTTTACGCCTTTACTATTGATCACTTTTTACGATCATTAGGTAGGTAGGTAGGTACCTACTTTAAATAAATAACGTATATAAAATAAATACTTGCTTTGTCTGCAGATTTTCTATCACCTAGTACAGCTACTCGACACTAGAGGCGCGAGTGGCGTCACTTCATTTAGTTGCACGGCTAAGCAGTTCTAAATTAAGTTCAACGTAAATACCGAATAGCTTTTGTGACGCTTGGCGACTAAACTAAAATTTTAAAGTGGGCTAATAAGAGATCTCTAAAACCACCGAATCGACACCATTGTCATTTTTTGAGATATGTATTCAATTTTTGTTTTCACAGCTTCTTATTTCATGAAGATCTTGTTTGAGTGATCGGATCTGCGTCTGCGATGTACGTTGGAGTGTGGAACAAGAAGAGGAATGCCAATACACCAGGAAAACAGCGTAGATTAGAAATATGGCAAAAAACGTTATAAACCTAGATGGCGCTGCAAAATGAGCGGGCTATACGGCTAGCTACGGTGGGCTAGGTATAAAACGGTTTTTTGGCATATTTCTGATCTACGCTCAACTTATAGCCCGCTCATTTTTCAGCGCCATCTAGGTTTAAAACGGTTTTTGGCATATTTCTGATCTACGCTGTTTTCTTGCTGTATTGGCATTTCTCTCTTCCTTGTTCCATGGTTGGAGTTCCATCAAAATCGGATCAGTTGCCGTACCGTTGAACAGACAGACAGACAAACAAACAAAAGAACAAACAGACAAAAGGTACTTCTTCTCCCTCGTATCGCCGATGGCCGTCGTTACATACTTGTCATAGTGACTCGAGTGACTGTTCTTGCGTCTTGCACAACGCCCGCGCTGCCGCGTCGTTTTTGTGAGCGAAGCGGTAGATTTTACGAGCGAAGCGAGATTTTGTGAGGGATCAGTAAGCTAATTTTAACTGATTCTGTCAAAATTATGTCACAGTTTTGAGTTCGTTGTTTGTTATAAAACTGTTGACTTCAAATGTTTCTGGTTACTGTTTATAACTCAAAAATGTTGTATTCCTTTCCGGGGGGCGTACCGTGAGCTCTTAGCGCGGTTCAAAACCGAGCCTATATTGGATCGCTTTGTTTTTTTTGTATGGGGATTTTGACAAGCGATCCAGTATAGGCTCTGTTTTGAATCGCGCTAAGAACTCACGGTACGCCCCCTGATCTCATTAGTAAAATACTCTGTATTGCAATAATGTAATGAGTGCATCAGAAGAAAATTAATAGGTAACAATTTCAATAACGCAACTACACCCCTCATCATCTCAAGGAAATAATACTTGTTCTCTAATTTGGATATAGGTCGATTCATCGTCTAATTTATTTTCGGGGACAGTTGGGAAATATTTATTCTTGTTTGTCCCCACGTGCGGACAGGACGCGGGGACTAACGGGAACAACCCCATTGATCTCCTACAAATGTATATTAGTAGAAAGAAAATGTTAATATTTACTAGTTGCATCAGATTGTATTGTAAATTGTAATCATCACCATGATCATACTTATTTTATAAGTTTGATTAATTTTTATAATAATTATTATGTAAGTACATTGAATAGGTACATTATTTTGAGTTTCTAGTCCTACCCATAGATCTGTGATCATACCTACCTTAATCGTATTTATGATTTTTATAGCAGTATCGCCTGCTTAGCGTAATCTACAGATTAATTTGTAAAGGAAAAATTTTAATCACGAACGGGACCCGAACCCGCATCCATCCGTCCCTAATGCCGGGACATGCTTTACTTAAGCTACCGTGACAAGTGGTCACGTTGAGACAGACAAGAGACAAGTTACATCAACACAAATGATGTAAAGATAACGCCTCCCAAATCAATATTTATGATTTTTATAGCAGTATCGCCTGCTCAGCGTAGCGTGTGTTTAGGGACGAATGGATGCGGGTTCAAGTCCCGCTTGTGATTCAAATTTTTCCTTTACAAATTAATCTGTACCCACAGATAACCCCCAATAGATACTGCCTTACGGGATTTTTGTTCGGATCCTAGCTCACCAAGACTGGAGGAAGGCGCGGGTTGCGGGGACTGGAGCCAATGCGCTGTTATTGGTTGTTTCGAGTGACGCCCTAATAATGAACTCTAATAATTGGTCGAAACTAAGGCCGTGCTGCGAAGCGGCATTTATGTTTTTTTTTATGCCATTGAATGACGTGACGACCTAGTCGTTCACCTGGTGTTAAGCAACACGGCCGCCCATAACAGTTGCAGAACCATTAACGCCATGTAGAACCATTTACGCCAATGCGTGGTGCGCGGTCGTCGTCTTTCATGCGGTATCTATTGGGGGTTATCTGTGTCTGTACCTTAATCATGATGATCATCAAATGTAAAGTAGAAATTAAATGAATAGTTGCCACCAATTTTATTGTAACCATTATCATCACCATGATTACAATGATTTTACAATAATGTAAAAATACGGTAAATGTAACTATCCAAGTTTTTTGTATTAATACCCTGACCTCCTCAGTATTTCTTGTTTCCTGGTACTTTACTGGTCAGAATGAGCATTTTTTAAAATATAAATCGAGCGTTGAGGTGAAATTCAATGCAAGGTGACCATGAAGAGATTTGAAAAGAGACTGGATGTATAAGTATGACAAATCATAAAAGATTTTGTACATTTTGCGTGTTATGCTCATTTTGCGATTTGCACATTCTGCGTATTGTACATTTTGCATAATATAGGCCATCGCGGCTATTATACAGTCTATAAGTGTTCTTTGTAGTAGGTAGTGTAGCTAGTTTAGTTTAGCTTAGTTTAGTTTAGTTTTAACTATTGTAGTAATTAGCTTGAGTAATAAAGGCAATTTTGCCCGTTAAAAAAAATAATTGCATAATGTTCATTTTGAGTGTCGTGCTCATTTTGCTATTGTATATTTTGCTCCGAAGCGTTTTATTCATTATTAATTGATCGTCATAATATATCATTACTTATGTCCCTCTATATTGCATTTATTATATAAATAAATGTAGGTAGGTACCTAAGTACTTAACAGAATTTTTATATACAGAATAGAAGACAGCAATAGAACGTTCTGACGTCTAAGAAATACGTTTTGACTGGCAGGTCAGTTGGTAGTAGTGCCTGCCTTTTGAACTGTAGGTTGTGGGTTCGATTTTTGTGGGCCCAATCTATTCTATGCCAAGACAAACATTTGTGTGATGAACAATAGGTGTTTGTTCTGTGTCTGGGTGTTATATTGTACAATATTCTATGTACGTAAGTATGTTTTTAGTTTTTACAAACGAAAAAAAAAGGATCTATGTAAGGAGTTATGTTCCCATTACAAGCTTTGCCTAGTTTGGCGCTAGATGGCGTTGTGTGAAATATCTTCTTCTTCGTTTAAGGCGGAACGTTTCCTCAGCGCGGCAAATTCAAATTTTCTTGCGTTCTTTTGCCAATAATAGCTTAATTACTCAACGTTATTATATGAAAACTAATTTTGCGTAAATAAAAAATTTTTTTACTAGGTGGTAGGACTTTTCTGCAAAGTTCGTCTAGGTAGGTACCACCGCTTTGCCAGTTATTCTGCCGCCAAGCAGTAGTGTGCAAGCACTACTGTGTTCCGGTTTGAAGGGCATTGTAGCTAGTGAAATTACTGGGCAAATGAGACTTTATGATCTGATCACTCAGTCTTGTAATCTGATTACTGGACTGGGTGATGTCTCAGGATGATGTGCGCAGTGCAGTGTCACGCGAAACTTTATTGTTTTAAAGTTCCGGGTGACACTGCAACTGTTATGGGCGGCCGTGTCACTTAACATCAGGTGAACGACTAGCTCGTCACGTCATTTAATTACATAAAAAAAAAAAAAAAAAAAATAGAATGTATCAACAAATTACGATTAAAAGTATCTCCTAGATAGCATATGGTTTAGCGACAAATGGTAATAAACAGTTTTCTTCTTAGTTTTTCAATCTATTGCCATTTGTCGCTAAACCAATGATATGTAGATAATACTTTTAACTGTAATTTATTGATACTTTCTATCTATTTGCGCAAAATTAGCTTTCATGTGAACACGTTGAGTAATTTGCTATTATTATTATTGTTATTATTGGCAAAAGAACGCAAGAAAATTTGAGTTTGCCGCGCTAGTGTAACGGTCCACCTTAATTGTTTAATTGCTTTCTATCGCTTTTTTAGCGATAATCCTGCCAATATCAATGAGTAAAAGTTTACGGTCAAAATGCCAAACTAAATTGGTGGATATTATAGACTAAGGTGGAACGTTTCACTAGCGCGGCAAATTCAAATTTTCTGTTTCGAAGAAACACGAGGAGACACGGCTTTACGCCAGCGACGCTGGGTTAGCATGGACGGTAGACAAAATTGTCTTTCCCCGTTCTACGTCACTTTTTCATATGCTTGGAGTAAAACAGGGGAAAGCACAGACAGTTTTGTCTACCGGCCGTGCTAACCCTACTGCCTACTGCTGTTGTCAGCGACACTGACAATGTCAAATTGATTGTGTTTTTTTTTCTATATTTCGGCTCCACACATAGTGTATTTAGCCAAAGTCATTGTTATAGAATATTTCACGAAAAGTCAAGTCACAGTCTGGGTCAGTCGTAGTCCAGTAGAGTTAGCACGGCTGGTAGACAAAACTGTCTTTCCCTTGTTTTACTCCAAGCAAGTATGAAGAAAGTGACGTAAAACGGGGAAAGACAAGAATTTTGTCTACCGTCCGTGCTAACCCAGCAGGCTAACTCAGACAATCACAGTCCAGTCTATGTCATGCCCTAGTAAAGTGGTGGCAACCTTACTAGAAGCTTCTATGGCATTTTGGAAGCAACACGAAAGACCACGTTTCACCACTTTATATCACTTGCCCACACTCATGCTCGTAATTCAGCACTTAATGCGCTAAACTCCAAAAATTTAAAAAACATAAAACTGGGAAAAGCACAAGTTTTGAAAAATAATACAATGCAATGACACGACATGAACTTTTCCGCGTTGCATGAAAAACTACCTGGCTAATACACTATTAGTGGAGCCTACACATAAGAAAAAAAAATTTGCTTTTTCTGTCTGTCAATAAGACGAGTCACTATATTGTACAGCTAGGATTGCATGGCCAGTATTGTACAAAATGCATTGCACAACCCAGTATTTGGAAGCCATGTACACAAATTCCGGGCTGTACAATACGCGCTGTGAAGTATCGGTACAGGCCATATTGCATGACCAGGAATGTACAGCCCGGAATCCATGTGCATGGTGTATTGAGTATTGAAATGTCAAAGTCTCATTTGCTTTGTGCGAGTAGACTACAATATTTAATTGATATTTTCATTGGGTAAAGCAAAAAATTAACGATTCTGAACCTAAAAATTAACAGATTTTCTAAGTGGGCTCTCGCCACAACTCTCGCATCGTCGTCCCTTCGCTACACTCGTGCATTTAATCTTCACTCCACTCGAGAGGTTTCCGACTCGCTTTGCTCGCTACCTCCCCCTCTCGCTACGTTCAGCTCTCTTGCGCTCGTTTTACTCAGGCCCTCTTTGCGAGCTTCTACTACGTGGAGTCGGAGTGCTCTGAGACTACATCTGAAAGGTAAAATCGATTATCATTAAATCGATTAAAACTACTCGCCTGCTATAAACGAGGCATCGCATGTAGAGATTCCATGTTTGTCTATGGTTGGCTTCTGATTCCGGGCCATAGGTACATTCCAGGCTGTACATTATCTGTCCATGCCGATATTTCGCGACCAGTATTGTACGACCTGTATTGCACAACTAGCATTTCGAAGCCATATATACGGATTCCGGGCTGTACATTCCGGGCGTAAATTATTGCCTGTACCAAAATTTGCACAGACGATATTGTACGACCCGTATTGCACAGCCTGATATTTGGAAGCCATGTACACCAATTCCGGGCCTTACAATATGGGATGTGCGATATTTAGGTCGTGCACTCCGGTCCCTCTGTCAATAACAGTGACACTGAAAAGTGAAAACGTCAAACTGTCAAATAATTTTCAGTTAATATAAAATGTCATGAGGACTTTGAAGCAGTGTTGCCACCTTAGTGGTTTTACCACTAGAACTGGTGGTTTCGACCCTTCGTTTAGTGGCGAAAAATTGCGTTTAGTGGCTGGTGGTTTTTTCTAGTGGTGGTGGTGTGGTGTTTTGTGTGTTTTATATAGTAGTTCTAATCAAACAAGGAAATCGGTACTAAGAATTGTATCAATCTGAAACCAACGATGACGAAATTACAGACAAAAATTATTCATTAGCCGTTGTTTTTTTAAATTGGGTATTATCTTTCGCGATTCAAATTATTGAAATCGCGTGAAGTCAGACCCAAGGGTTTCTTAACAAAAATGTACCTACTTACTACTACTACTATCTTTGCTTACAATAAAACTGTAACAGGTCCAATTCTGTACATTGAAGATATTTTGCAAATTTTTTTGGAGGGTTTTTTTGTTAGATAGGGGTACATTAAATATTGTTCCGTAAATATTACGAGGTTGTCGATTGTGTGGTTCTAAAATTACAGACATGCAACCTTCAGTATTAGGTCTAAAGCCACTCCTATCCACCCTCTGTACTATGGGAAAGAGAGAAGGGATGAAGGTGAAGGCGCCGTTTCATCCATTCATCCTTTTCCCTTATCTTTTTCCTTCTCTCTTTCTTTACACTGAGATAAGGCGTAAGACTAATCAACCCGTGTGAAGCCGGGGCGGGTCAGCTAGTTGGTAATATGGCGGTGGAATTCCATGGCATTAGTTGTTGTCAAATAATGTAGTTTTAGTTTGAACAGAGTAGCTCAAATTACCTAATCATAGAGCCGCATTTACCGCAACATAGTGTGAAAATGGCTTAGTTAAAAAATGGAAAGATGGATTAGAAAATGGCAAAGTTGTTTTTGTGAATACGGTTAATAATCTAAGCTCAAAGGCTCTAATGTAGGTAAGCGTAAGTTTCGATTTTGATAAAAATTACGAGAAAGGAATAAGTTGTTTCAAACACTAATAATTCTGAGCAGTGACAGATTCAGGCGGTTTGTGATCAAGCTCAACACACAAGCATTTGAGTTCTTCCTAAATTTATTTTGCCAAATTCAGTCTGGGTGTGATTGAAAAATTTTTCGCGCTCGCTCCGCTCGCGCTTTACAATTTAATTACTCTTTATGTGCCTTGTGATACAGTAGTGTTCATTTCTACATATACTATTTCTATGGCGCTGATTACCTAGGTGAATTGTCGCGCTCGCAGCGCTCGCACTGTCGTTTCAGATACTTGAACAACCAGGATTTTTATTTTATTTCGATAACCGGGATTTGGTTAGGTTATCTATTTCTGAATCCGCGCCTGTCGGGAGGTCTGCTGTTCGCAGAACTACTAGTTGCAGTTGGTTTAAGCATTTGACCACTGTCTCGCCTGATGTTGTTAAGCAATGACATGTCCTACGATGGGGTACCTATACATGCCTGGAACTACAAGATACGTGGTCAGTGATCACTCGAAACTCACTTTGACTTGTTGATTCTAATAATTTTATCATTTTTTTTTATTTTAATTTTTTTTTCTTATGTGCTGAATACAATTGCTATTATACATTATTTTCTTTCGTAAAACTGGTAAAAACTAATAAAAATTAGTTTAGTGGAAAATTTAGCGAAATCAAAAATAGGGCCGTTTTTGTTAGTGGTTTTCTGGTGGTTTTAGAAGTAGAATCTGGTGGAGAGCTAGTTAAACCGTTGGCAACACTGCTTTGAAGGAAGAGATAATTTGGGATTATTTCTTTCTTCATTCTTGGTTTGATTTAAGTTCTTCATTTTAGCTGGTTTTCATATAAGTAATAGTGTTTACGCTCCCCTACTTGGTCTGTGTTTACGCGCTTAGAATACTGTATTGTTTATATAACTAAATCCAACTCATAAATTATAAATAATTTGTGACTTCTAACTGTAGGTACTGAAATGCCTGTGGACCAGATTCAATATTCGGAAAGGTACACTGATGACGTCTATGAATATAGGTAAGACTATAAACCAATTCTACGCGAATTTACGCAGTAATTTGCTAATAAAAACCGGTCCAGGCATAGTCAACATTTATTAGGCTAAGCCCTTTCGATACGACTAGTTTTCTATGGCCCATTTTAATCCAATATGGAAACTTAGTCACGTTATAGATTCTTATTACTAAATACCTACTAATAACGATAAGCTTCTCTCAAGCTAAGAATTAGAACAGTGGTATCTAATCTAAAAAATATTTAGCACTTATTTCATTGCCGTTAAGTACCTAAGATAACACCTAACATCTGGTAGGTGGTTGTGATATCCCTTGTGATATAACATTTATGAAATCTCTTTCATAGGTTATTTACAATATTTGACTAAACATTGAAATGTTGGACGTTTGAATGTCCAACACCACTACCACTACCAGTACCACATGTTTTTCTAATTGAGTTATTGCTTTATCCTCTTAAAGTTAAAAGAGATGAGTAATATTGCACTAAAGTAGAGTTTATAATAGGTAAGTAAGGCGGATAAAACTACCAAATGTGACCACTCATTTACGAAACCAAAATTTTAAAGTGATTAAATTAAAATAAAACACCATGAAATTAAATTAAAACATCCTTCAACCTTTTCAGACATGTCATCCTTCCGGCTGACATTGCTCGTCTAGTGCCGAAGTCCCACCTTATGACTGAGACCGAGTGGAGGAACCTCGGAGTCCAGCAGAGTCCAGGCTGGCTGCACTACATGGTGCACAACCCGGAACCTCATGTTTTATTGTTCCGGAGACCACGGTCTGATATTCAGCCTGTAAATGGACTTGATAGCAATACCAATGCCACTGTTAAAGTATGATCAACAGTGTAGTTAGAGAAGTTGGGTTTAGAAAGAGATATTAAAATGTAATAATTACCAAAACAACACCTGCTTCAATGACAAAACAATTGAAGACTTTCAAAATGGCAATTAAAAAAAATTGTTTATAAAAATCTAAAAGGTAGCTCTGACAAGACATAGAAAAGCGAAAGCAAATTGAAAAACATGATAGATGATAGATATGTTCATAGAGCCATAAATTCATAATTGTTTTGGTTTCTGGTTAATGTTAAACTGAGATATTGATTTTTATGTTATCTGGGAGAATTTTACCAATTGTTTTTCCTTTAGTCTGTGGTTTTATTAGAAGAAGTTAACCATGTCTCGCTATGATTTTAGAACTTTGTCCAGCCAGCTGCCGGCAAGCTCTAGTGGAATTATATTAATTTTAATATTCTCTTCTAATGATATTATTAATAAGAATAGGATTGGAATATAAACCCCACCTATAAAGAAATATTTTATGGCAAAAATATTAGTTGCACCACTGAAGAAGTGTTTTTGATGAATGCTGTAGTTTACAAGCAAATATAGTAAAGCAATTTAAAAAAATACTATATGTACATATATGTATAAATGACATCAAATCATTTATTTGCTAAAAACAAATGTACAACACAAGTATCATAGATTTTTCAAACAATAAATACTTAAAAAATATTCTTGTTAAATCCATATATTAATTATTCAGTTAAGGGCTTTTTAACACAGCATTCCTCGTTCCTAAATAACCAGGAATATGTTTTTTTTAAATAATACACTCTTATTATAACTGTTCATTTTAATAATTGGTCACTACAAAATAATCTATAAAATACCTAATTACCTAGAAAGAATTAGGTATTAAATATGTATAAAATGCAAACATTACTAAAAGATTTGTGACTGAATAATATTATGAGTATTGGTGCCTGTAAACCTTATTAAATACATTGTTATTACTTGTGATACCAAGTGCCTATTATCTGCTTTTGGCGTCGATCCTACGTCGCAATATCTAAGGCTCTAAACTAGGTGGAATGTTTTACTCAGCGCGGCAAATTCAAATTTTCTTACGTTTCATAGCTTAATTACTCAATGTGATTACGTGAAAACAGATATTGCGCAAATAAATAGAATGTCTCAACAAATCACGATTAAAAGTATCACTTAGATATCATTGGTTTAGCAACAAATGGGAATGAACGAATTTCGTCTTGGATTTTCAGTCTATTGCCATTTGTTGCTGACCCAATATCTAGTTGATACTTTTTATCGTGATTTCTTGATATGTTCTATTTACTTATGTGTGCTAAATCAGTTTTCATGCAATCACGTTTAGTAATTAAGCTATGATTGGCAAAAAACGCAAGTTTGAATTTGCCGCGCCGAGTAAAACTCCACCTCAAAATAAATAATGGTGGCACTCTTGTTAAAAAAGTTGGTGAAACTCGCCAATTTTGTGGAAAATGTCGATCGAAAGATTGAATTGAATTGAGTCTTAGTCAGTGTCTTCTGGAATCTTGAGTGAATACCATCATTATTTGTATGGGCGTCAATCGACATGTGACGTCATCATTTTGCTACCGAGATCTGCCTCCATTGTATCAGGGTTTGATTAGATAAAAAATGCGGGTAATCATGATTATGACGTGTGACTTAGCGTACTCGCCGTCACCGTGTTAACTCATGTCTCGGCCTTACTTATAAACTCCGCTTAAATGAATTAATGTAAATTAATTTCTGCGCAATACAAATTTAGCTTAGTGCATGGCCATGACTCATGTCTGTCAGCCTTACATATAAAGTCTGCAATGTCAATTACTTAAGTTCTCCGCAATATTCAAAAATAACGTCGTTTAAGTAGTGTACTTAGTGCGCAATTTTAACTAACATCATTTAACTTTAAGAGGTGTTTGTAATTAAAGCCCTTTAGGAATAAAAAGCATGTGTACATTTTAGTTTTGACTATGAAATAATTATAAAATATAGCTTAGCTTATTAAGTTTCATTTAGTTTAATATTTAATATGTTAACTGAATAAATGTTTAAATACATTCATGGAATTGCTTGAAATGAATCCCCTAGGAAATATTACACCGGTCAGAGATTAAGAAAGCAAAAATTATCCCCTAGAGGGGAGCATTGTCAGGGTGCCAATAGAACTTATATTTTGTTTTTGTAGAAGAAAATAGGTAAGTATTTTATTTCCGATTTGAATTTGATACAAGCATGCTCCACTGTAGGTCACGTCAACCCTTACCATCAGGGGCCCAATTCTGTATGAAAACACAGATTCCACACGATACAGAAACCACGTCGTTATCGTGTCTTGTTCAAATCGTGTCACACCAAGGAATCGTCAATTTTTGTATTCTGTATAATCTAAGACACATTGCTGTCGAGCGCGACGGTCTGGTGAAAATCACGGCGAGCCGATGGATGCACGAGGCGAGCAGCCGCTCAAAGTGGCACTCTGTGGGGGAGGCCTATGTTCAGCAGTGGACGTCTTCAAGCTGGATGATGGTGATGATGATGATGATGATGATGATGATGATGAGTTATAGTAAAGGCATATAAAACTAGCCCGGCCCCCCACGGGGGGGACCGACGATCTGGTGATAATCACGTCGAGCCGATGGATGCACGAGGCGAGCAGCCGCTCAAAGTGGCACTCTGTGGGTAAGGCCTATGTTCAGCAGTGGACGTCTTCAAGCTGGATGATGGTGATGATGATGATGATGATGATGATGAGTTATATTATAGTAAAGGCGTATAAAACTAGCCCGGCCCCCCACAGGGTGGACCGACGATCTGGTGATAATCACGTCGAGCCGATGGATGCACGAGGCGAGCAGCCGCTCAAAGTGGCACTCTGTGGGTAAGGCCTATTAATTAATATTGGCATAAGTGGTGGTAACTTTTAACGGGTCGATGTTTCGGAACGCGCCTGAGCGGAACATGATTTTTGACAGTTCAAATCGCGCCAATCCCAGTTAATTCCACACTCATTTCGCGCGGTTTCGTTCTCATTTCATAGAGAATAGAGTTTTGCAGATTTCTTATGTAAGACAAGGAATTCACGTGGTTTCGAAGCAAGGAATCGTAAATTGGTCATACAGAATTGGGGTCCACGTGCATCCATCGGCTCGACGTGATTATCACCAGAGTCGGTCCACCCTGTGGGGGGCCGGGCTAGTTTTATACGCCTTTACTATAACTCATCATCATCATCATCATCATCATCACCATCATCCAGCTTGAAGACGTCCACTGCTGAATATAGGCCTTACCCACAGAGTGCCACTTTGAGCGGCTGCTCGCCTCGTGCATCCATCGGGTCGACGTGATTATCACCAGGGGCCCAATTCTGTATGAAAACACAGATTCCACACGATACAGAAACCACGTCGTTATCGTGTCTTGTTCAAATCGTGTCACAGCAAGGAATCGTCAATTTTTGTATTCTGTATAATCTAAGACACATTGGTGTCGAGCGCGACGGTCTGAAGCCGTGAAAATCACGGCGAGCCGATGGATGCACGAGGCGAGCAGCCGCTCAAAGTGGCACTCTGTGGGGGAGGCCTATGTTCAGCAGTGGACGTCTTCAAGCTGGATGATGGTGATGATGATGATGATGATGATGATGATGATGATGAGTTATAGTAAAGGCATATAAAACTAGCCCGGCCCCCCACGGGGTGGACCGACGATCTGGTGATAATCACGTCGAGCCGATGGATGCACGAGGCGAGCAGCCGCTCAAAGTGGCACTCTGTGGGTAAGGCCTATGTTCAGCAGTGGACGTCTTCAAGCTGGATGATGGTGATGATGATGATGATGATGATGATGATGATGAGTTATAGTAAAGGCATATAAAACTAGCCCGGCCCCCCACGGGGTGGACCGACGATCTGGTGATAATCACGTCGAGCCGATGGGTGCACGAGGCGAGCAGCCGCTCAAAGTGGCACTCTGTGGGTAAGGCCTATGTTCAGCAGTGGACGTCATCAAGCTGGATGATGGTGATGATGATGATGATGATGATGATGATGAGTTATAGTAAAGGCGTATAAAACTAGCCCGGCCCCCCACAGGGTGGACCGACGATCTGGTGATAATCACGTCGAGGCGATGGATGCACGAGGCGAGCAGCCGCTCAAAGTGGCACTCTGCGGGTAAGGCCTATGTTCAGCAGTGGACGTCATCAAGCTGGATGATGGTGATGATGATGATGATGATGAGTTATAGTAAAGGCGTATAAAACTAGCCCGGCCCCCCACAGGGTGGACCGACGATCTGGTGATAATCACGTCGAGCCGATGGATGCACGAGGCGAGCAGCCGCTCAAAGTGGCACTCTGTGGGTAAGGCCTATGTTCAGCAGTGGACGTCTTCAAGCTGGATGATGGTGATGATGGTGATGGTGATGATGATGATGATGATGATGATGATGATGAGTTATAGTAAAGGCGTATAAAACTAGCCCGGCCCCCCACAGGGTGGACCGACGATCTGGTGATAATCACGTCGAGCCGATGGATGCACGAGGCGAGCAGCCGCTCAAAGTGGCACTCTGTGGGTAAGGCCTATTAATTAATATTGGCATAAGTGGTGGTAACTTTTAACGGGTCGATGTTTCGGAACGCGCCTGAGCGGAACATGATTTTTGACAGTTCAAATCGCGCCAATCCCAATTAATTCCACATTCATTTCGCGCGGTTTCGTTCTCATTTCATAGAGAATAGAGTTTTGCAGATTTCTTATGTAAGACAAGGAATTCGCGTGGTTTCGAAGCAAGGAATCGTAAATTGGTCATACAGAATTAGGGTCCAGACCGTCGCGCTCGACACCAATGTGTCATAAATTATACAGAATACAAAAATTGACGATTCCTTGCTGTGACACGATTTGAACAAGACACGATAACGACGTGGTTTCTGTATCGTGTGGAATCTGTGTTTTCATACAGACTTGGGCCCCAGGTGAGACAGTGATAAAATACTAAGCGTATAAATTCTAATAAAAAAACTTATTATAAAAATCTTATCTACACTTCTACACTACTGTATACTATTATAAAGAGGAAAGATTTGTATTTTTGTATGTTTGTAATGAATAAACTCAAAAACTACTGTGCCGATTTCTAAAATTCTTTAACCATTGGAAAGTTACATTCACCCTGAGTAACATAGGCTATATTTAGATTACTTACATCGCGAAAACTATTATATACCCGTGTGAAGCCGGGGCAGGCCGCTAGTATTAAATAAATGAATATGAATATGAATATGAAAATAACTTTTATTGTAGGAATGTGTAAGTAGCCCTTGCTTATTCGAATGTACATTACTGTACCTGGACCTACTCGCTACCGAGTATCAAAATTTTTACATGCAATTTTTTCTTTTAGTCATTGTCAGTTTAGTTCTCATCAAGAGTTGGCGCGCGCGTAACTTTTGATCATGCCTACTCTTCCTTTTTCTTAGTCGGGCAACAAAACCCATCTCCTGCGATTGCACATCTAAACCAATAAACAGCGAGATCTGTCTGTCGCGAGTGCTCTAATTATACTGTTTGGCGAGTGCTCTTGCTACGTTGTTAACGGTTGCAAGTTACTGTCCGATTTATGCGTAACGGCTTGTGACGACTAATTTCGGCACCTGTTATCATCGGGGATGTAACTCAGTGGTAGAGTGTCTGCTTCGCATGCTGAAAGTCCTGGGTTCAAATCCCAGCATCTCCACAGAACTTTTGCACTTTTTACTTTTTGAATAGTTATAAAATACCCAAGACTAAGGGCCGCTTGCGTAAGAATCCTTCTTTAATTTTGTTTAGTTAAATGTGTTTAACTGCTAAAATACGTTTAAGACAAAACCCGTTTAAGATTGACTTGCTTAACATGCTCACCCACAAATTATAGCTCACCGACTCTGTTTAACTAAATACATTTAGTATAGACGTAAAAAAGTCCTACGTTCCGTTTTACGTACATTGCGAAACTTGTTCATCAAGCCGCCGTCAAGCCCGTACAACTCTTGGACGTATAGATAAAATTTTGCGTGATCATAGGAATTTGGATGTCAGTGGCATTAGACGTCAAATCTGCTCAGCTGGAATTCCAAAATGGTGCTAAACATGTTTAAATAGCGCTAAACGCCCGTTTTTGGGTATTTAAATTTGACAGATCTTTAATTATGTTTAGTCTCAAATTTTATATTTGCAAGAGAGTAATTGCGTTTAAACCTCTAAATGCATTTAGCTGGGTCACTAATTGCGTTTAAGAACGCTTACGCAAGCGGCCCTTAATTTATTTGTGACGATACGTCCATGTTCTGTATACAAGAAAAAAAATCTGTTAGCAAAAATTAAATTTTTTTTATAAGTTGGTAGCTAGTTTACTCGTTTTTGTTATTGTAGTCTTAAGGCACTATGCCCGTTTAAAAAATTGATAAACATAAAATAGGTAGGGTGGTAGTACCTTGTTAATTACACATAAATAATTTAATAAAGATAAAACGGCCCCCTAATTACCTAATTTGCGACCGGCGTAAATCTCGCGGCGATTGCTGTCATACATCATTAGTGGTGTCGAGAAATGTATGCTTCGCTACTGCTGTCGCATTGCTGTTGCAAATTTTACGTAATTACCCCGCGGGTCTCTTCGCGCATAGAAATTTATCAAAAAACAATTTTTGACTAACCTTGAGTCCCCGCTCGTGACTACAGCCGATGTAACTTGGTCGAAACGTCAAGGTTAGTCAAAAATTGATTTTTGATAAATTTCTGTGCGCGAAGAGTCTGTGTTTTAACTTTATAAATGAGTTCAAGTCGCGAAAGTTTAAAAAGTGTTAGACAGAGCAGCAAAATGCTCGAATACTTTTGAAATGCTATTGGAATATCAATCTTAATCCATTTAGACAAAGCTGAAAATAGTAGGTATGCAACATTAAAATCTTACCTATTTATAAAAAAACAAGAAAAAAAGAAATAATGTTGATATTCCAATAGCACTTAAAAAGTGCTTGAGCATTTCGCTGCTCCGTCTGATTGACCCCTACACATAATTTTATGTTCAAATGCACTCTCTATTTTTCCATACTGCTTAGGTACTAAGTACCGATTAAAGATCATTTTCTGTGGTACCGACCCACATAACGTGTGTCCCTTTTTATTTATAAACCCCAACAAAACAGAGGGGTGTTCTAGTTTGGTAATTACTCAATTTAAAACCTATGTCGTTCGTTGGAAGGGCGTAAATAGGTACATTCAACCGTGAAAGAAAAAACTAAAGTACTATGCAGAATGTTTATTTGGATTTAACTTCTAAAACATACTAAACATAGTAAAATAATAATACAAATAAATGCTGAAGAAATATAATTTTATATAAAGTTGCCAATGTTAAAATAATAATTATAATCAAAATCTGAAACATATATGTAACTACTACTATGCAATAAACAAAAGAAAATAAAATTATTAACAATTATATTAGTGTACATATTTATTATTTCGTTAAAATAACATAAATTGTGCTTTTTTTCTTAAATTCTAATATTAGCCAAATTAATAAATGAAAATTTTAAGTAACTTTCGAATTCCCACAATTCTAAAGTGTTGCCATGAGGCATCAATTTACAACTACAGTAAAGTCGATTAAAGAAAAAAGTAATAACCAAGAAGTTAAGTCGGAAGTCCTTAAATGTAAAGTTAATAACAGGTTTCACTTAACATTCGTATAAAAGTCGTCTCTCCATAAATCTTATCTAAAAAGGTAGGCAGCATCTTACTATTAGACACAAATCGTCAAAATATTAGAACGAGACATAAAACTCGTCCCATCCTTCTAACAATACAAACGTGTCACGCCCTGGTAATAGTGAAAAAGTTTTGATACATTCCATAGTCACTAACGACCAAATCTAATAAGATTATCTATTCGTCAAGTCTACAAATAAATCTGCCAAAATTCTTCAACCAAGTCAATAGGTGTTTGATGTTTATCAAGTTGCCTGGCAATTCATCATAGAATCACAGATTTCTTTTTATGGTGAAGGCGAAGATAGAATATTATAACTGACATGAAAGTGTATACATACTTATACAAAACTGTTTACTTATTTGTCGCGCTTTCTTGTCTTATTTTACATCTTTCGCAAAACTTCGCACAACTTTTGGCAGTTTTATTGTAGACCTCAGATAAATAACTCTCGCCAGGTTTGGTTCTAAGAAGAATCTCGGAAAGGAAACACTAATTTGCGTAGAAGCTTCGATTATTCATGATCTAACGATACATTTCGATAACATGATAATAAATTGTACATAAGTACGTAAATAACATGCTTTGATTATCCATTTTTTTCATCTACATACCTACAAACTACGCGAAACGGTTTAACGATTCCTTTTTTAACTACGGCCATAGACTATGGCATACAATGATTTTTTTGGATATGTCTATCTAATAACAATACTTACACTTTCCACTAGAACGTAGGCCATTTCCGGTATTGCATCTTCGAATTGCATTATAAATTGTCAACACAGAGTTTAAAGCTAATCGTGATATTTAAAGCTTTCAGCTCTTGACTCCGTGTGACTGTATTAAAAAAGCTGTTATAGGTATATCGACGTTCTTTGTATTAAAATGTTGCCAACTACACTTAGAACAATAAAATCGGTAGTTGTAGTAGAATATTAACAAAATAAAGTCACGTCAAAGCTGCCATAAAAAAAGTGATCGAGTTCAACGATCGACGACTGCCACCAACTTATCGAATTTCCGTGATATTTTATACACGTGCCAGTTAATTTTATACACAGCAAAATGATATGGAAGTATACAAGAAGTGATATGATACTATGAAGATTGTACTAAAAAGATATGTACTTAAACGATTACAAAAGTTTTATATCGAATTTGGTACGATTTAATATACATAAATGCTCGTTAAAAATGTCTTTTTCGTTGGAACGTTTCGTTCTGGCAACACTGGACCTTAAAGGGGGAGAGACAAAAAAAGAGATTAACTGTAAGGTGTTGCTACTATAAAAAATAAGACCTAGTAGAAAGTAAAGAGTCGACTCAATCACGATACGTACTGCAACAATGGCATGCCCTTATTGTACAATAAGCGTTGCATACGACTATCGCTCGTCTCAGGCAGCTAATACGAACTAAGTTTGCTTGTACTCGTTAGTTCTGATAGCTGATCCTTGCAGGCCTCTGTTCTTTAGAATCTTCCCCCGAACCCGAACGGTGAAGCCCAGTCCTTTGTTAGACTTATAGGATGGGAATGGAATGTTAAAGATTTTTATTAATTAAAATAAAGGCAAATCAGTGTGTACAGTAAGTGCGGGTGTTAGTGATGAGTCGAAAATTAGTGGGTTATTTACAGTTCTGATTTTATAAAGAAGCCGTTCAAAAACGCTAGTGAATTTCGGCTAAAGCAATCGATTTAATGATAAATCTTTTATGATTTTAGTAAAAATGAAATTCACAGGTTTCTAGACGAAATATTGTGCGATCCAGCATCTTTAAAAATCAGAATCAAGACTACGTCTTCCAATAAAGGAAGGTCCCAAAGCAATACCATTGCAGCATCAAGTCTTTGGTTCAGATAACAGTGTTGCCAAATCGAAATAATGTGTTGCTATTCTCAGTGGTATGCCGTGTGGTCCCGGTTACGAATAGGACCACCCCATCTCTTCCCGTGGGTGCCGTAGAAGGCGGCTAAGGGAATATCCAGGGAATGGGTCGCAGCGTTCCCCTCGGTCTGGGTGATAATCAATCTTCACCTACTGCGATCACCAAGCCGCCTGCCAAGCGTGGTGATTATGGCAAACCCCCCCCCCCCCCCCCCCCCTAATGACAAGCACAAATAAAAACGGCCCCCAGTCCCCGGCAGCTCTGCTATCCCGTGGCTACGGTAGCGGCCACGGTAACGGCAGGGCAAGGGGTGCGAAGAATCCCCGGCAGACGCCCGGCTACCAACCCCAACGACGACCCCTGGCCCTGGCAACACATAACGTGCGCACACTGAAGGCTGACGAAAGGATGGTCGAGCTAGAGGCGGAGATGGGTAAGTTACGCTGGGATGTAATGGGATTGTCAGAAGTCCGAAGACAGGGACAGGACACGATAATCCTAAATTCCGGTAACTTATTCTTCTACCGGGAGGGAGACCAACTCTCCCAAGGGGGTGTCGGGTTTCTCGTCCGCAAGTCTCTCGTCAACAACGTGGTCAAAGTCGACAGTGTGTCGGCCAGGGTAGCGTACCTGGTACTCCGAATAACCAAACGGTATTCGTTGAAGGTTATACAGGTATACGCGCCGACGTCGGCACACTCAGACGATGAAGTAGAAGCTATGTATGAGGACATATCCGAAGCCATGCATACTTCCGAAACATACTTCACCGTTGTGATGGGAGACTTCAATGCGAAGTTGGGCACAAGGAATAGCGATGAGCTGAGAGTGGGGCCATTTGGATACGGGCAGCGGAACCCTCGAGGACAGAGGCTGGCTGACTTCATGGAGAAGGAGGAACTCTTTATGATGAACTCCTTCTACGAGAAGCGGCCATCCAGGAAGTGGACGTGGATAAGTCCCGACGGTTCCACTAAAAATGAGATAGACTTTATCATGACGACCAAGAAGCACATATTCGATGATGTCTCTGTGATCAGCAAGGTGAAAACCGGTAGCGATCACCGTATTGTTAGAGGCACATTGAATATCAATGTTAAGCTCGAAAGGTCATGTCTGGTGAAGTCTACGCTCCGTCCAAATCCTGTCCAAATCCAAAACCCCGAAGGCTTTCAGCTGGAACTCCAAAATCGCTTCCAGTGCCTAGCCGACTGTAACACAGTGGACGAGCTAAACGACGGGTTGGTGGAAACTGTCCAAGCTGTTGGATCGAAATTCTTTAAGACCCAACGCCGAAAGAAGACTCAAAAGCTCTCAGAAAAAACTCTTGAGCTAATGGCCGATCGGAGCGAAATGAAGCTGCAGTCTTCAGTTGATATGTCAGCCTACGGTGAACTCAATAGACGAATCTGGAGTTCCTTGCGACACGACTTGCGTGCTCTTAGTACTTCACGTATTGAGGCCGCAATTGAGCGGAACCAAGGCTCTAAAGTGTTCGCAAAGGATTCGTCTATTGGGCAACACCAAATGACAAAACTGAAGACCGAAAATGGTAGCGTCATTTCATCCAAGCCTGAGATTCTGAGAGAGATCGAGAACTTCTATGGACAGTTATACACCTCGACACGTAAGCCCGCTACTAACACAGCTCAGGACATCAGAGCCAAGTTAGTCCGACACTATACCGAAGATATCCCGGACGTCAGCCTGTACGAGATTAGAATGGCCCTCAAACAGCTTAAAAACAACAAGGCACCAGGTGAAGATGGAATTACGACCGAACTTCTGAGAGCGGGTGGTAGACCGGTACTTTTAGTCCTCCAGAAGTTATTTAATTCTGTCATCATTGAAGGTACAACGCCAGAGGCATGGCACAAGAGCGTGGTGGTGCTCTTCTTCAAAAAAGGCGATAACACCTTATTGAAGAACTATAGGCCCATCTCGCTCTTGAGTCATGTGTATAAGCTGTTTTCGAGAGTCATTACGAATCGTCTCGCACGCAGGTTTGATGAATTCCAGCCTCCCGAACAAGCCGGTTTCCGAAAAGGCTTTAGCACCATAGACCACATTCATACGCTGCGCCAGATTATACAGAAGACCGAAGAGTATAATCGGCCGTTATGCCTAGCGTTTGTGGACTATGAGAAAGCCTTCGATTCAATCGAGACTTGGGCGGTGCTGCAGTCCTTGCAGCGATGCCAAATTGACTATAGGTATATCGAAGTTTTGAAGTGTTTGTACAGTAAGGCCACTATGTCAGTCCGACTACAGGACCAGAGTACGGAACAAATTCCATTGCAAAGAGGCGTGAGACAGGGAGACGTTATTTCTCCGAAACTGTTCACAAACGCATTGGAGGATGTTTTCAAGCTCTTGGAGTGGAAAAGATCTGGCATCAACATAAATGGCGAGTACATCACTAACCTTCGTTTTGCCGATGATATAGTCATAATGGCGGAATCGCTCGAGGACCTTAGCACCATGCTCAACGACCTCAGTAGAGTCTCCCAGCAGGTTGGTCTTAAGATGAATATGGACAAGACAAAGATCATGTCTAATGCTCATGTTCCACCTATACCGGTAATTGTTGGGAACGATACTCTCGAAGTTGTCGACAAGTATGTCTACCTAGGACAGATTGTCCAATTAGGTAGGTCCAACTTCGACAAAGAGGTGGCGCGAAGAATCCAACTCGGCTGGGCAGCGTTCGGGAAGCTTCGTCCTATCTTTTCGTCCAAAATACCGCAGAGCCTGAAAACGAAAGTTTTCAATCAGTGTGTGTTGCCAGTGATGACTTATGGAACTGAGACATGGTCTCTTACTGTTGGCCTCATTAGTAAGCTCAAAGTCGCGCAGCGAGCTATGGAGCGAGCTATGCTCGGTGTTTCCCTGCGAGATAAGCTCCGGAACGAGGAGATCCGCAGGAGAACTAAAGTGACCGATATAGCTCTTAGAGTTAGTAAGTTGAAGTGGCAATGGGCAGGCCACATCGCTCGTAGAACTGACAACCGATGGGGAAGAAAGGTTCTCGAGTGGCGACCACGAACCGGAAGACGCAGCGTAGGCCGGCCCCCCACTCGGTGGACCGACGACCTGGTGAAAGCCGCGGGGAGCCGATGGATGCAGGAGGCGAGCAGCCGCTCAAGGTGGCGTGCTCTGGGGGAGGCCTATGTTCAGCAGTGGACGTCTTCAGGCTGTTAATGATGATTCTCAGTGGTGGCAACACAGTAGCCAAAGCACCATGGACCAGGGTCTATTCGTTGTTCGCCGGTTTGCCGTTGGTGTATTGAGGTGGTGATGTCTGGTTGGGCTGGTCTTCTGTCATCACCGATACCAACTCCTCAACTGCGCGGCCTAGGTCGTCTGAAAAAAGAGATTAAACTGTTAGAATATTTGTCACAAAATTAGATTCTTTTCTAAAACGAAGTCCACAATCTCAAACAGCTAAAATTTCAAACCTTGCGACATCTATAGGAAAGAAAATAATTAGTAATGAATCAATGATATTACCTCAAGGTATGCGTCCTGTTATGTTTGCATGAACAGAAAAAAGATCATGAAATCATCATGAGAACAGAGAAGAGTTCAAAACATCGACCATGCAAAACTCATGCAACTTTGACGAACTGTACCACACTAGAAAGAAATTGGAGAGATAAATCCAAAACTACTTAGTTATATCTACACAACTACTTTAACAGATGTGTGTAACAAAAGACTTATTAAATAGCGGTGCCTAAAATGGGTTACCATTTATTATTGTCTGTTAAGGTATTGAATTTTGTTCGACCACGTGTAGTGTAAATACTATTTATGCTTATGCAAAACTCACACACGATCTAAATAATTGTGAATCTTGAGCAAATTGTACTAAATTGGTGCAAGTAGGTACCTGCTTTTTTTCTAGGAAACAAAAGAAATTGGCAACTATACAATCTGGTCCTATAAAAAAAAGCTGTAAACAAAAAGGAACTGCAACGCGAACGACATAAAGCTGTTTGTCACACCGGCTGACCTGCGCAGTGCATGAGGGAGTGGACGCTGTGTGGCGGCGGCGGCGGCCGCTCCGACTCACGCTCCACGCCCGGGCCCCAACGACCGCCACCATCTTATAGTAAATACTTTGTTAATAACCTAGTTCGCAAGACAAATGAAGATAATTATGGCAAGACCAAAGTTACTCTAAATCAGTAGGTATTCATAGCTATTTCAGTGTTAAACCATAACTGTGACACTCTGAATTTATGATTATTTATAGCAATCTTGAGAAGGTAAGCTTTTTAATTTGTTAGCATAATTACTAAGTAGACTTCTACAACAACATATCTCGAAGGAGTTAAATAGGACCTAAGCAAGCACCTTGCGGTACGCCAATACATTATTTGTACTCTGTGTTTGTTTTATAGTTGTAACTATTTAACTAACAAGTTAAAATGCTTAAATCGACTCAAAACAGACTCAATACAATTAACTAGTAAACACACATCAAAAATATGTGTGATCAGCAGTATCAAACGCCTACTCAAAGTCAAAGAAACTACAAATCGGAATGAAGTTAAGTCAACAGCTAAAGTTGTATACTCACTAGTTTGCGCATCATGGTAGAGTCCATTATGCATCTTGGCGGGCGAGTCCGTAGCGAGCTGCGAGGCTGTCACCGACCGCGTCTGTAGCGTGCCCGTGCGGGCCGGCGGAGAACCTTGCGAGGGCTGCAAGAGGGGGGGGATGTTAGACTAGGTTATATATAGGATATAGCCGAAGGTGTCTAAACATTGACCTTTGAGCGAATTGCAGCGGCTCTCAACCTATTTTTTTGGTGGGTCACTTTATATTTTCAAATCCTCTCAGAAACTCGATATTAAAACATGTCAAAGCCGGTTTAGCGCCGCTGATTGAACTTGTCTGGCGCACTTCCTTGTACCACGAAACGCGGTAGACGCGCAAACGACAGTGACGCGATGCAGAATTGTATTGAAAGCGATACTGTCGCTTTTTACGAGGCTAACTTAGAACCAGGGGAGCAATGCACGAGTTTCTCCGGGGATTTAAAACATACTATAGGCGAAGCCAGTGCAGAACCGACAACCAATGCAGAATAATGGTTCTCGAGTGGAAACCACGAATCGGAAGACGCAGCGTAACGGCCCAGTCTGCGTCTTCCGATTGGTGGACTCGGCGAACGGTCAGAACCGTGGAGAGCCGATGGATGCCAATCAAAGTGCTCTATGGGGGAAGTTAGTAGTGGACGTCTTTCAGCTGATGATGATGATGATGATAATGAAGTGCATGTATGCTCACCTCATCCAGCAGCCTCCGCAGCCGTTGCAGCTGCGCCTCGAGCTGCCGGTTGTGTTCCTCGAGGATCTGCATGCGCGCCTCCAGGCGACCCTTGTGCTGGCGCAGCAGCCGCGCTTCCGCCATCATGTCCTGGAATCGCATGTTCTCTAGTTATAGTCTAGTTCCTTAGTAGTTAACTGAGCGAGCACGTAGCGTATCCGTTTCAGTTTGGGCAAAATGAATTCGGTTAGCCATTCTCCTCTACAAGTCGCATTACTATACCGATTCTTACGAAGTTTAGTTATAAAAATGAAATTTTGTGAAAAGAAATGGGCTGTTTCGTATTCATCACGAAGTTTTATCGAGGTAAGTATTCGGTTCGAAATTGAAATTTTTTACTTGACACAAAATAATTAATAATGAACGAGTTTGTGTTGTGCTCATAATATTGTAAATATGGACGCAAACCTACCTGATCAACCGGTGCGTTCCTGTTGTCATTGACACCGTGCTGCTGATCCTCCGGAGTGGAGCCAGGAGTCTGCTTGGCCTTCAGCCGCTCGTACTCCGCCTGCAGGCTGGCGTTCTCTTCTTCTAGCTCTCTGAAATTGTGACAAATCAAATTAGTAATAACAAAAGAGTGTCAAATCTTTGTTCTACTACTAAATGCTACACCCCTACAAAAAAAATTGCCTGTGTACTGGTTGAGGCAGACCACATCGGGTGTCCAAAATCAAAACTTAGCAAGTGTCAGAAGAGTCAGACGCTCTTGCTAGGTTTAGAGTTTTGGACAGCCTAAATGCTCCACCCTGGTAAGTACCGGTAGTAGGAACTCTTGCACCTAGATAACTTTACAGTCATCCATTGCAATTTTTATACATACTTCAAAATTTAGTATTAATTTAGTATTACAGGCTATCGAAAAATTTTTAGGTACTAATACCTACTGGTACTTAGTAGGTTGATACGTAGTCTAGTAGGTACCCAAAAATTTGCGATTTGAGAGTACTTTGGAATCTTAGCATCATACGTTTTTTTTTACTTTATTGGCTATAAGGTCGAAGGTGGAGGACGCTTACCCAGAAATTACCTATTGAACCTAACATCATAACATCACCAAGTCACTATAATAAATGAGAGACTTATGATAAGTTCTTATTAAGATTCCATAATAGTAAGTTAAGATTTCATAATATACCCTAATAATTACTCGATAGTAGCCTTACCTGATCATAGCTTCCAGTTCATGTCTCTGCTCCCGATGTATGATGGAGACGACCTGCACGGGAGACCTCGGGGGCTCCTCGCCCGCTACGCCCCCGTTAAGGGACTGGCAGTATGCTGCGATCAGCTGGTGTTCTTCGTCGCTGGAAATTATATTGAGAAATAGTTAAAATAATTTCCATCTTTAAGCCTGGGTTAGTCTTCAAGTTCAGCCTGCTCGTAGGTATTTTGCGACTACCTAATTGGAAGGCCAAGTTGATTGAGGACAAGTCCTCAATGGATCCCAACAAATTGCTGATCTTTATGATTTTTATAGCATTATCGCCTGCTCAGCGTAATCTACAGATTAATGTTCGGGTTCAAGTCCCACTCGTGATTCAAATTTTTCCTTTACAAATTAATCTGTATAATGCTGATCTGTTTTTAAATATTTTTAATGATAACGAACCAAAACGGACGAACGGTTCCAAAAATCAATTCTTTGTCACTGAAACAATTGACATGTAATGGTTGATTACTGATTACCCACATATTTGATTTTTTTGTATGAGACATATGAGACACTTAGGTACCTACTTCATCATCATCATTGGTCTGAAGATATCCACTGCTGAACACAGACCTCCCCCATAAATCGCCACTTTGAGCGGCTGTTCTATGTGGTCAGAACCGCAGAGAGCCGCTGAATGCAAGAGGCAGCAGCCGGTCATAGTGTCGCTCTAGGAGGGTGGGCTATGTGCAGCAGTGGACGTCGTTAAGACCATCAGTCAGTTGGATCATCAGTCGATGATGACCACCTCTGTGGACTAGACCAGGCCGTGAAGCGAAGAGTGTTTGCGGATGCAGCGAGGTCATCGTGTGGCGTGTCCAGTATGTTTACCTGTCCGGAGTGTCCCCGGTGGGAGCGCCCAGCTCGACCTGCGCGAGGCGGGAGGCGTACAGCTCGAGCCGCGAGTGCATGTCCTCCGCGCCCAGCGAGCCCGCGTGCTGCGGGGACGGCGCCGGGGACTCCAGGGCGTCGCCTGGGGACAACACAACACGGTTATCTACAATCCAGTATACGTACTTATAAGTTATCTCTATTCCGAATTTCACCCAAATCCGCCCAGCCGTTTGAGTGTGTTAATTTACCACCTTCGAAGTCAGAATTTTTACCCTTCTAAATCCTGGTCACAGCACCAATTTCTATCAGTCACTAAGCTTGCCCAAACTAAACACAGCTATTTAAGACTTCCACTTGCATTCGTATTTCGTGTGAAAGTCGGCCTTACACGTTAGGAGGATGGCGACAGCATTTATTGCGTTTAGGCGAGAGAAAAAACAATTATGCATACTTTAATTTAAGAACAGAAATTAAAAATTGATTAAAGCAAAACTATATTAATAACGTTAATTTATTTTCAGTACCAACTCTTGTGAAAAAATAAAGAATACGGGCATAAATCACTTGCATAGGCATAAAGTTACCTTCTAGAACGGTCTGTACAGGCAGATAACCAACTCGCGGATGTTTCTTGAAGTACCGCGCCGACTTGAACTTGTTGCGCAGCGCACGAGTGAAGTCTCGCACATCCTCACCAGATGTCGTCTGGAAGATAAACAACTTGATAAACTAGAAAAATCAAGAATTTTGGGACGGAACACTTTATAATACCAGTGCCATTTGTTCCTCTTACCAACTGTTTTGGCTAGAATGAACTGGTGTCTAATATTCCATCGCCGACGTAACTATCAGGCCAGACAGTGGCCCAAATGCATCCCTTTCAAAAATACGCAATTTTTTACCAGACCAGATCTTTAGTTGCCACAGAGTAGTAGAAATATGATCGTTCTCAATCAAACAAATCCTATGAAGCTTCTAGAATTTGGATGCAAACGGCTAACCAGTCTTTGTGCTCTGCGATGGACCCTTTAGGAAGAAAGTAGAATCCTTACCGCCGTGCAGTACTCCTGCATGGGATGCGTGAGCTTGTGGTTCTTGGCCTTCCGGCCACTGAAGAAACATTTCTGGCACATGTCAAAGTTGAAGCATTTCAGGCAGCGGTATCTGAAAAACGATACCAGCATGTTATTTTTTGTATTTGTTTAGGATAACACCAAAAGTGTCATATAGTTAGCGTTTCCGAAAATTTCACACTACACCAGGATTGGAACCTGCAGCTGACTACTTTTTGTCAGACGGTCCTCGCCTGAAACCAAGGTCAGGGTATACTTTGCATCTAATACCTGACCTGAAAGCCTAGTTCTCATTGTTTCAGCAGCCAGAGTGGATCGTTTGGAGCTTGTTTCTTACGATGGAATAGTTACTGCTTGAACTCCTTGATCCTTCACTCCTAAAACATTTGAAAGTTGGAAGCTACTAAGAGATTTGAGCATCTCTTAGTAGCTTCCAACTTCCAGATGACCCAATAATGGAACCCAATAATAGGATACTCCTTGCATAATATGTTGCATACATTTACCTCCCCTGACGTATACTGGAGTTTCTAAAAGTCTTGGAAATTAGAGTTCTGCAGCCTGCATCTCAGGAAATCCTTACCCGAATCCATGGAGCTTGTTGTACTTGGCTTGATGGTTGTTTTATAATAGATCCTTCGCTCCTAAAACATCTGGAAGTTGGAAGCTACTAAGAGATGCTCACCTGAACCCGATGATGGGGTACTCCTTGCATATATTGCACTTGGCCTGATGCCTGGCGGTCTCTGCGGCCGCTAGCCGGTGTAACACTGGCAGCCACACCATGGACTGCGGCTCCTTCTGTAGCCACTGGAGGAAGTGGAATGCTTCGATGTACTGAAGCTGACCGTCCGCGTCGCGCTCTACTGTCTTGTCTTTGGCCTCTTCTTTGTCTTTGTCTTTTTCTGAAACGATGCATTTGAAAAACTAGTTACTAGTAGGTAATACCACAGATAATATAAATACCATCTTTATTGTAGTCTTTATGATTTTGTGTCGATGCTATTTTTTTAGAGTTCCGTACCCAAAGGCTAAAACGGACCCTATTACTAAGGCTCCACTGTCTTGCTCTATAGCATTAAGTTCGCCTATGTACCTACTATTGTTGTTTGTGCAATAAAGAATTTTCTGTCTGTCTGACTGTCTGTCTGTCTGTACGTCTGTCACCAGGCTGTATCTCATGAACCGTGATAGTAAGACAGTTGAAATTTTCACAGGTGATGTATTTGTTTTGCCGCAAAGCATTCAAAGCAAGTTCATAGTTGTTAAAACAAGTCTTTTTAACTCTGTTGTTCCAAAAAACGTGTTTTCATCTGGTCTTTATCTGATCCATAAGATTTTCCTTAGTGGGAAATCTTCAAGGGATAGACTTACCACCAGCCTTCCTATCCAAGGTGCCTCCCTTGTTCCCATCCTTAGTGGCAGCCGAGGCTTGCTCGAAGCAACTCCTCACTGAGGGCTCGATGTTGGACCCTCCGAAAGCTGCCACTTCTCCCAGTTGTCTTGGGACCTGGAATTGAAGAGCGAGGATAAGATAATAAGATTTGAAGAACTAGCTCATGTAGCTTAGTTGCCCGAAGTCAGTATAATTATATCCCTTACAAACCTAAATAATAAGGCACATTATTTAGATTTCTATGGTATATCCTAAGTTGGTGATTCTTCACATCCTTACGTCGTTAGTGTACCACAAGTCCGTACTAAGCGTTTTACTGAGTCAGAACGGCCAAGGAATGAAATGCTCTTCCAGCAGCAGTATTTCCTCTTGGGTATAGTCTGGGTCTTTTTAAGTCAAGAGTGAATGGACATCTCATGGGCAAACGTGCTCCACCTTCGACAACTTCGTCACTTAGGTACCATCGGGTGAGTTGTTGTCAAACGTATGCCCTATTTGTCATTACTATTTTCTCCAGGACGCGTTTCCACTTGATTTTTAAGAATTTAACACAACTGGGCTGTGGTTCTATAACAAATACCAACCTGTATACAGTCGTGTAGTAATAATCCGAGTTTTCTTTGGTCTGCTCGACATGACGGGTCTGCTATCAATCTGAATAGATACCTGCAATACAAAGCAATCATTTAATATAAATGCATAGTAGGTACAGGCTCTGCAGAAGACGTTGAACTTCAAACGCTAGGCACTTTACACTTAGAAAGGGTGGTTGAAGGACCCTTAGTCCAAATATTTCACGCATCCGAGATTAAAAAGGTCGGACATAATGAGACAATCATAATTGTCAACTGCATCTTTGTAGCAACATTTTCTGAAGCTTGGGGGAAGCCTGCTGTATAGTAAATACTCTGAGAGGAAGCCTATGTTCAGCATTGGACGTCCCCAGGCTGTAGATGATGATTAAAAACAAATCTGTACATTACCTATACTTCTCCTCGAGATGCCCTTTACACAGCAGCACTAGCCCCACCTTGAAGCTGAGCACCCGGATCTGTCCGGTCCGCTGACTGTCGTACACGTTGAGCAACCAGTTGATGGACAGGTCCAGGCACAGCGGTACGTTCACCAGGCTCGGGTTCTCGGCTGCTATCACCTGGTGGGGGGTAGGTGGTGGTAAGAGACAAGATCAGCACCTCCAGTTTGAATTGGGGACAGACGTTTTATCAACTGTCTGATCCGCGAAGTCAATGGAACAGGAAATAACCAACAGTAAAAGTATTTTCAAATAAAGTTCCTTGGTGGCGTAACCAATTATCACAATACGAAGGTGTCGCGATTTTTCACCAACGGTTAGCCTGTATTAAAGAAGTGAATGTTTTGTATATAACCTTAGGTAGTTGGGGTAGGTACCTCATAAAGCGATGTGAGAACAGTGATCATGTCAGGAATGTCGATGAGCCTGTCGTTCTGGGCGCGCAGACCGTGCGAGTCGAACGCTTCTAACGCTGCGGGCAGCTGGAGCATGTGCACTGAAACCAGATCAAAATTATATTAAATATCTTGAGGGCATATGTAGATGTAGGTGGTTATAGATCGTCATGTGGTTCCAGCATCGAAATAAATGAGTTCCAGCATAAGAATAAGACCACCTTCCCGTGGCTGCCGTAAAAGCCGGCTAAAGGAATATCCAGGGAACGGGCGGCAGCATCACATTTAGTAATCTGTGGCAGCATACTCCTCGATCTGCATTATAATGTACCTACCTACATCTCCGGGCATTGGCCATGGTCCACCAGCTCCGTTCACCTAGGTGGACCATGGGCACTTTGTCTTGCCCAAGTTTCACCTCATTCAACTGGGCTCGCATTAGTTTTTTTATGAACGTATAGGCCAACGTTTGACTGTTAAGTGATGTTCAGCAGTGGACGTCTTCGACTGGTCATGTAATGTAATATACAGATGAGCCATACCCATTGCCCAACTAGCAATTCTAACACTTTTCAATTTGGCATTCTTCGATCTACCGGCCGTGAACATGGTGCATGTAGTTTTGGCGAGATGTCAGAAACTCAGAGATGATTCCAATCACGGTAAAGATCCCGTAAGTACTATTTAGAATGTTGTCTATTCTACGATCTATAATTATAAATGGGCGATGGTGGCCGAGCGGTGGCATGTGCACTTCGCAAACTTACGGCACCGGGTTCGATCCTCGGCCCTGCACCAATGACTTATCTAGTAAGTTATGTGCAGTTTTCTATGGCATCGCTCCGTGCCTCGGAGAGCACGTTAAGCCGTCGGTCCCGATTGTCAAACGAACATCTATGGCAATCGTTACGGGTAGTCAGATGCCTGATAGAATCTGACACCTGGTCTAACCATCCCTGTTTCTGGTTTCTTATGTGTTGCGAGGTCAGATAGATTGGGAGCCAACAACCCCAATAACAAATGGGAAAGGCAAAGAGGATGATGTATAATATGTGGAACTTACTGCAAAGCGCTTTCTGTACAGTCCGTAGCTTGAGCGCGGTCCGGTACGCGGAGAACCGGACCTCGTTCAGGTCGGCCAGGGAGTTCATCAGGTCAATCATCTTCGGATGGTCCCAGTGAGTTGTTTCTAGTTCATGGCTGTGAATGATGGAAATTAGGTACATCATGATGGGCAAGAACTCATGTCAAGACAGTTCCACAGCGGTAAAGGCAGAATCACACCTATGAAGACTAAGAATCTCATCAGTCACTAATCACACTAATATTATAAAAGCGAAAGTTTGTATGTGTGTATGTTTGTTACTCCTTCACCCTCAAACTGCTGGACGGATTTGGATGAAATTTAGAATAGAGATAGCTTACATTTATACTGGATTAACACATAGGCTACTTTTTAGCTGCGGGTTAAACCGCGGGGCACAGCTAGTATTATATATGCAAAATTTTGTGTGTAAGTTTGTAAGTGTGTTTGTTTCCTCTTCACACCGCAACAGCTGAACTAATTTGAGTGAAATTTGGCATGGAGGTAGCTTATATCTTGGATTAACACATATTTTACTTAGTATGCGCGAGTGAAACCGCGGGGCGCGACTAGTAGATAATAGTATATTCGAGTGCATCCTCTTTATCCAAAGTCTGAAGATTCAAGAGACTCGTGAGGGTTCCATATGAAAATATATCATACTTACTGACTGATTCAACCCCTCGTAATAACATTTTTGTCAGCAGCAAATTATTGGTAAAAAAATTTAAAAAACTAGCAACTAAATAGCTAACTAGCGTCTTTCTTTAATTTTGTAATGCAACAAACTCAATATTTGGAATCTTATAAGTCAATTTCTGGTACCCACAAACGTGAACCATTTTTGCATAATAACAGTTAAACAATGACAAGCGCACCACTGTCATGCGAATAATCAAGCCCAGAAGAAGCTACTCACTTGATATAATAAGGAACATTAGCCGGAGTGACTGCCCTCTCCCAAGGTGACTCCACGGAGCCGGCAAGGAAACCCTGCGCAGCGCCCGCACCTCCGTCCCTGGCAACTCCAGCCAGCTGCCTGGCACGCTCTTCGCCACCCGCGCAAAGTGTACCAACCCTGGGAAAATAAACAAGAAGATTAAGAAGTGTTATAAAAGAAACAAAAAAGTCTTCTCATGATGCTTATACTAGTGAAAGTACCTACAGCAGGTCATCAACTCCTGAATGTCTCTTGTAAAAGACGAAATGGGTCTTTTAGTTGCTTTATTCCGTAGTTAACCATACCAATGACTTAGCTTAGCATGCAAATGCTTGACATTCAAAAGTATAGGTTCGGTTTATATTTCATCGTTGGTTCGGTGTGCCAAATTGAAATGAAAAATTTTAAATCAAGTTAGTCAGTGAAAGACCTAATAATACGAAATCTGTTTGCTTAGTCATAGGTACATGCTAAAAAAAGAGGCTAAGAATTCGATGAATCTTAATAGCTTTGTTCTGCAAATATGTGTTCGCTGATTGGCTTGATATTGCTGAATTGATGCAAGGTCAGTATCAAATCAATCAACGGAGTCAGTGGTTGAACTAATTGAATATGCATTTTGTACATACCATTGATTTAGTGGAATTCCTTTCATATTATAGCTGGCCTCTTCGATTAATTTATTATACTTAACCTCATAAATTAGACCACTTTCTATACTAAATGATTCGAGTACGTATTTTGCTATCATCACCATCACCAAATTTATCAGCATCAGCATCATCAGCCTATATTCATGCACTGCTGGGTATAGATCTCTTCCTAGGTCACTGAGCCCAGTCTCGGCACTTCTCAGCCAAGTACGTAATACCAGCCGTTCGGCGCAAATAATCATTCCACCAAGTCATCCTACACTACGTTTGCAAAGTCGTGAACTCCACTAAAAAACACGACACGTTTATTTTGGTAACCCACTTCGATAATCAAAAGATCGCATCGTACCTGGTATTCAAATCATCAAGTCTCGCCAGCAAATGATCAGGCAGCTGTATCTTGTCTCTGGCCAATGCCTGCGCTTGGCTGTGCAGTTCGTCTGCCAGCCTCCTGAGCGGTGGCAGCTGAGCCCTGGCCCTGGAGACGGCATCCAGCTGCGCCCTGGCATCTCTGGCGTCTCCAGGTCCTCGCCATGATGAGCGGGCTGCTTCGGCACCTTGTACTCTGCCAGCGAGCTCGTCCAAGGAGGTGGTGAAGGTTCGGACACGCTGTAAGGGATGAGAAAAGTCTTGTTAATAATGGATTCTGTAGTAAGTCTTTATTTTAAGTAAAGTATTTTTTTTCAACCTATCTATGTCATCTTAAGTTAACATGATTCTTGGTTGAACACCGCATGTAAAGGGAATATGCATTCAAAGTGTGCAAGGTGTCGCGTGTTCATGACAGTCCCAACAAGTTTAGAAAAGAAACGACTAATGCCCGCCCATACCAGTCCTGGCGGCGACCTTGCGAGGGCGTCGCTAACTCAGCCCCGACCGTAACCTTGTTGGACCTCTCACATTACCTGCGTGAAGACTGCACTTCCTTGCATGTGGTTGGGATATCTACTAAGGTTACCACCCTCTACTTTTAATCTGATTAAATGTTAGTCTAGAGACCATATAATTATTGAGAATTTTTCCTGTTAATCTTGGTTTATTACTGATAGTGTAGGGCTGTAGCCAATCATACTGTTAGAAGAATCCACCAAGTACACGGAAACTCATTTTGTTCTAAGTAGAAATTTCATTTGAAGGCACTATCTGTTCCTACAGTTGATAGTCTGCCAGTAGTTGCGCTAGAAAGTTTCACCACCAGTCATTAGTTTTGAAGCAAGTCATTGAAGCATTGGTATCTCAATTATAAAAGCCGTAAAGAAAAATAATCTCAATGTTAGCACCTTGAGCTTGACTTTGACCTTCTAAGGATGAAATACTACCTGGCAATCGGGTCCAATTACATGCGGCTACTCTTCTTCGTAATTGTATCTGTATCTAGGAGTAAGTACCTATATTCTTACCCATAATGTGGTCACGAGGTACATCACAGACAGGTTCTAAGTATTTCATTTTATCAGGTAATTACCAGCTCATTTTACACGTGGTTTACAATCATTACTTATATATTATGTATGTAAACTAAAAGCAGCCCGCTTTTCTTTATACAATCTTGAATACCCCCATTAGCTCAGAAGTTGAATTTTCAAAGACCCTTTCATAGGGTGGGTTTAAGTGTTAAGGTAACCAATGGTTAAAAACTAACAAATACTAACCACTGGTCTAAATTTGTTAGAGAATAACCATTGGTTACCTTAACTACGGATCAAAAACCCACCCTTAGGGTGGTTTTTTTCACCAATAGTTAAGGTTAGTCGCTTAGTCACATGGGAATGATAGTGGGTCAAAATAGTGGCAGTTGCCCAAGGACAACACAATGAGGCTAGTGGGATTGACTCATATAGGTAGGTACCTATACCTAACGCTATAAAATAAAGATACCCTACAAAAATCTCAAGTGGATGTCAGTCAGGCAGTCACTCAGGACAAAGCCTTTTATTAATATAGATAAAAGATATAAGTACGTACTCAAAACCCGATCGAGCACTGAATTTCAGTTCTATTTATCTGGTCATCATGTTATCGAAAAAAAAAAACATGTCAGTGCTTAAATGAATAGAATAGAATAGAAGATCATTTATTCAACTTCACAATACTTACACAATACACAATAAAAAATAACAAACAAGGAGCTTACTTAATTTTATATTACTGTGCATATAGATAATTATTAAAAGAAAAATTATTTTCGTGGTGAAGTTGAAAGGGCGTTCAGCTCAGCATAAATGTCAAGCACCTTCCCTCGGTACCAGACGCTGATTTTCAGCTGAAACCCCGCGGGCGGATAAATTTTGCAAACGGATAAAAAAAAAAATACTAAATAACATTAAAAATTATTTAAATACACACATAAATAATATACATATAATATACACAATTACACAATTACACATAATAAATACACATATCATTACTTAATATAGTAATAGATATAAAAGTTTAAATATAAGCTGGATTAGGTAAATATTAATAGCAATAGACAGGTACATAAAAATATAAAGCAATTAAATTAACATACAACTAAAACGACAGGTAATAATATTCGTTGACTATACTGCAGTCACTTGTGTTATTAAATAAAGGACCGATCATAAATAATGTTGCCATGTTTCACTTGCTCATCAATTAAATATTTTTTAAGCATGACTCTAAAACCATCCACACTTTTCAACGCTCTAATTGGCGGTGGTATATTGTTCCAGCATTTAGAAGCAGCATACCGAAAGCCACCCCTAAATGCCTCAGTACGGTGCCTTGGTATGGACAGCTGATTAGAGCCATGCCTATTCGAACGTTGTCTGGTGTCGCAAGTCCACTTCAGTTTGTCATGCAAATATGAAGGAATCCCGTAAATTGCTACACCAAACAGAAGGCAGGCCAGATGCAACTTGTAACGTGATTTCATTTTCAGAATACGATAGTTATTCAAAAATGGCGTAACGTGGCTTCTTGGCGGTATTGCAAAGCAGAACCTCGCGCATGCATTTTGCACTCGTTGCAGTAAGCGTTGTGTTCGTACCAGCAAACGAGGCCCATACACGGTGTCGGCAAAGTTTAACTTCGACAAAACTAACGATTCAACTAGTTGAATTCGCAATTCCTGGGATAAGTAGGGTCTAAGCTTATAAAGAGTTTTAAGCCGATAAAAACAGTTTCGTACTGAGTCAGCAACATGCTTTTCAAATCTTAATTGTACATCAACGTACAACCCTAGGTTACGCGCCTCGTAAACCCGTTCTATTGTCTCACCCAAAAGCGAGATGTTGATCACAGGCGGAAGAGATGATAACTGGCGTTTGCTACCCAGCACCATAAATTTAGTTTTATTTGGGTTGAGTAGGAGACAATTGTCAGATGACCAGGCAGCAATCCTGCACAGATCTTCTGCAACATCTTGTATCGCCGATTCAATATCCTTTGGATGAAACGACAGATATACTTGTATATCATCAGCATAAATATGATATCCACATTTCTTAAAAGAGCTTATGATATCAGCAGTGTAAAGGATAAATAGTATAGGACCTAGTATGGACCCTTGTGGGACACCTCTATTGACCTCCGTAAGAGCTGAGAAAACAGTGGCACCAGAAATTTCACGCAATTCAACGTATTGTTGTCAGTTACTGAGGTAGCTATTAAACCAACTTATCGCAGACGAATCAAATCCATAGTACCTCAGTTTGGAAAGGAGTAAATTTACATTGATAGCATCAAATGCGCGGGAAAAATCAAGTAACACCAGCAATGTGCACTTTCCTTCATCTTGGGAGGCCAGGATATTATCTGTAACATCTAAAAGTGCCGTCGACGTACTCCGACCTTTCCTAAAGCCAGATTGCACCTAAGGAAGTATCTGATGTTTTTCTAGGAATGCAGTTAACTGTTCACATACAACTTTTTCCATAATTTTGGACATGCATGGAAGAATGCTAATTGGCCTAAGGTCCTTGAACGTCACTGGGTTATTAATTTTAGGAAGTGGTCGCACTGCAGCTACTTTCCACACTTCGGGAAAAGTGGAGGTGCAGATAGATCTATTCACTAGGGCAGTAAGAGTTTCAAGAGAATTAGGCAAGGTCATAAGTAACATTTTTAAGGTTATTTGATCACACCCTTCGGCGTTTGATTTAAGACTTTTAACTATTTTAAATACGGTTTTTACATTAACTGTTGTTAACGTAAAATTATTATCACAATTGAAATAATTAAATTCAAAAAAGCTAAGTTGAGATAAGGTAACTGAGTTTCGTCCGGGTACATTCTGAAAGTGTCTGTTTATGGCATCTGCATCTGTAATGTGCGCCGGGAGCTCAGTATGCTTAGAAGAAGGTAATAGAGTATTTTTTAAATTATTCCACAATGTTTTAGGGTCATTTAATTTATTGTTAATATTATATTTGTAGTACGCCACCTTTTCCAAAAACAAAGATTTATTTACCAGCGTTTTCAAACTTTTGTAGTATTCTAACTTAACGCTTGATTTTGTAAGCCTGTATGTAGACAGAGCTTCATTACGAAGCTGCATCATTAGTTTTACATTATCTGTAATCAAATCTGTAAATGAGACAAAAGGAATAATCTCCAAAGGGACAATGATATCCAATCGATGGTACAGAGCTACAGAGAACGCTGTGTTATGTTTCCCTTACCAGATCAAAAAGCCCGTGTACCCGGGCTATTTCCGTCGCAAAAATATGTAGGCGGCTTATCGGCTACATCCATCTAAGCGAAAATCGGATTCGACGATTTCTCCCGATTTTTTCCGGGAGAATATTATATTTCCCTATTTCCTAAAAGCGTATACTGCTGCCTATCAGATCCTTAGCATGCATATTTACGCCGGTAAAGAAATACGTGGGGGAATTCGCAATGATGTGGGGATCTGTATAGGTAGCAGGTATGTAGGTAGGTGTAGTCTATTTGCATAATACAGGAGATTGGCGGTGTTGGCGACAAAACACCATGCATTCGCATGGAAATGCGAATGCTAGCTTGAATTGGTGAAAATTGAACGAAATTCAGCAGTTACTCTAGGCCAGCTTGATCCATAATATTCAACCACAAATAGAAAGGTGCCGACGCAGAAGAAACTTTATTATTATTTGTTTCATTTGTGTTTTACAAACATTTTTGTCGGCTTCAAAAATACGTACCTACTGCATACTTGCTGCATCAGTATTATAATGTGAAAACGAGAAAACTATTGAAAGTTTTCTATGTTCAAATCTTTTCTAAAAAATAAAACGTTATCAAGGTCGGTAGAGCCGTATAGACCTGCGTCATTAGTAAAATTTTATCAAGAGGTTGCACATGAAATTCTAAGAGAAAAATAAACGTAGGGGGGATGTTCAATGTGCTTTTCCTAAGCAAAACAATGGCTTTGAGGAATTTAGGAATCACGAATACAATCAAAATGAGCCATTTAATTCCGAGTTAAGTGGTTTTGCATATGTGGTATGCATTATTTTCATTTATTTTAACGCCAAATAGAGTCTTATCGATATCCAAGTTAATGCTACAGCCGACCGACAGTGGACCACTTATCAACTTAACTGCCGTCAGTTATGTTATCCGACATTAAACAATGCTGTTAGACGCAGACAAACAGTTTTATCGGTCTAACTACATAATTGCTTTTAATATCAAAACTATAGGGGTGAGACCGTAGCTGATTATTGAGTCAAGGACTAATCATTAAAAAAAACGTGGCGTAAGATTCTGCTCTATAAAACTGTAGTACCAGAAAGCAAGAAAATAGTAAAAATACGCAGACCTGTTCTGTGCCTGTGTTGCGGGAGTGGTCCTTATAACTCTTAGGTCCCTAGGAAATCCTAGTTAGGTGCCCAATTTCTTTGATTTTCTTCTTTTTTTTTTTGACGGGCGTAATTTATTATTAATTTCGGAATCGTCATCATGAGCCCAATACGTTCCCACTGCTGGGACACTGGATTATGACCTACTTATACTCTCTCGAGAGAGTATAGGACATAATCCACTACGTTAGCCAAGTGCGGGTGGGTGGATAACACACGTTTTCAGTTGTTTCCCGAACATTCACGATGTCTTCCTTCACCAGTGCGTGTTGTAAAAGCGAGTGCAAATACCGCATATACCTTGAAAAGTCATTAGTACAGGGTTGAGCGGGATTTGAACCAGGGTTGTTCAGTTTGAAAGTCGCACGGATTACTGCTAAACCAGACGCACTATTATTGATTATTTCAAATTTTTTACCGTTTGAAGAATTATTGCGAGCACAGCCATTGCTAACTTATAACCCTTTACCAGTTAGTCCTTCTAAAAGTTCCGCTCCCGAATAGTTTAAAGTTTCACCCCAAGCTGCCTTTTGGTAACACTAGTAAATGGCCAGTAGTGTTCCGAACAGAACAAACTAGCCATGATAATGTTGGGTACACCAACAATGTTTATACAGTTATCACCCGCGTTTAATCTCACGACCTGTAGAACCCAAATACAGACGTGACCCGTGACCGAAATTAATTCCATAATTTAGTTGAAGGTAAATTAGATGCTGTGATAATTTAATTATGGTATTACGGATTCTGATTATAATAATTATTATTTTCAGTATGGTGCAAACCTGAAAGTAGTTTATTATGAGTCACTGGGAGAATCGATTAATATAATTTTTACACCATGTTAAATTTTGCCCGAAAATTGTTTAAATTCACTGCAATTTATTGGACACAATAATTTATATCAACGCAAATCAAAGTTTCTTTTCTATCTTTCAAGTTAAAGAGATCTTCTTCTTGTATGCAAGTGGGCAGCCATAGTATAGTGGGCTAAGTTTTGTCTTAAGTACGACAACAACCGGGACCGACGGCTTAACGTTCCCCCCGGAAGCATGGCAGCGTTCTTGTAAATAAATAGGTACATAATACCACTTTTTGTGGCGGTCACTTATCCCCAAGTAATGACCGCAGTACGCGTATGATAGCTACAATTTTAATAATAACAAATACATACAAATATACAAATACAAATAACAATATACAAATATAGATGCCTATTAACAAAATAAATAGACAAAAAATAAACCCAAACTTCAAAAATATCTCTCCCCTAAACGTCAAACGCACAATACGAGATTTTTACCAGGGATAACAGATATCCGGGTTTTTAGAGAGTCCAGCACCGGCCCGGTTATCGGGTATGACACACCCGGGCCTTGTTCTAGATGGCCGGGCCGATAGTGGCCCGCATTTAGCGCGGAATGGAAATAAATGTAATACAATGCAAATTTGCGAGAGCTCATTTTGCGAATTATAAAATTAGATTGTTATATTTTATTTATTCCATTGTTAGTTTACCTGTTGTATTTGTTTGTAAAGGTTTGTTATTTATTAGATTTTAGTGATAAATGTTTTATTGTTATTTGAGGTACCTATCTGCTCTCGTACCTATAGGAAGTAGGTAATTTTATTTCGATCGTTAAAAGCTAACTAATAATTCTCATTTAGCAATAGAAATACTAAAATATATAAATTATTTAAATGATAGCATAGGTATTTACTAATAATTTATATTTATTTATTTATGAACAAAGTGTTGCTTACAGACTAGGCCAAAACGCTAACACTTCACTTAAATTAGATTTCTTAATGTATTACGTATATATACCATGACTGCCATGCATAACTAATAAAAATTAAAATTATTAAGATTTAGTAAATGTATTGATTGTATTGTAGATTTGATTAAACCTAGCTAACACCTATCTTTAATTAATGTAATTGATAATGCCGTGTTAATTAAAGTAAAATAATTAAGTAAACAACTAAAAATTAATATACAAAAATTATTAAAGTCAAAATAAGCATAAATTTAGAAATAAAATAAAAACAAAATAAAAGTAAAACAACTTTTTAAAATTCATTATAATTAGAGATCCGAGTGACACTGCAATTGTTATGGGTGGCCGTGACGCTTAACATCAGGCGAACGAGCTTGTCATGACATTAATTTTAAAGTAAATTAAAGTAATTTTAGTAGTCTTTGCGGTAAAATCGTTTGCAGCATACATATAGGTCAGTTTCTTAATATCATCTATGGATCCTGACATTTCCTTTCGGAAAATCATGATGTAGGTACCTACTCCGGTGTCCACCAATTTCCCCTGGGTACTTTATTAAGTACCTATAAGAAGCTATAAATAGGTTCTTTCAAGTCGGCCCTATCTATTATAGCGTCAGATAGCCTCTCACCACCCTTATTAGAAAAAAAATACGAGTCCATGGGGATCAGTAAAAACTTATAGGGTTTCCACCCGTTCTCGGATATTTGACATTTCTTCAGTACAGTTTCAGAAAACAGATGCGTGTGAAGCCGCAGGGTGTGCCCAGTGGTACCTTGATAAAGTTATGATAGTACGCTGTATTATTTACTGTCTATTTTTGGGGTAACTTTTGCCTTGTGTGCCGTCGTAGGAAGATCGTAAACTTTTATGTTGTTGTCGCCTACTGTTTTATTTTTGGTTGATGGTAAAATATAATATGATACCTACAGCGATGGTGGCCGAGCGGCAGCATGTGCGCTTCGCAATCTTACGGCACCAGGTTCGATCCTCGGCCCTGCACCAATGACTTATCTGGTAAGTTATGTGCAGTTTTCGATGCCAGCACTCCGTGCCTCGGAGAGCACGTTAAGCCGTCGGTCCCGGTTGTTAAAGAACATCTATGGCAACAAAACGGAAAAGGCAAAGAGGATGATGATGGTAAAATATAACATGATAACGTTGCCCATTACAGTTGCAGTCGTATGTTAACGTGATTTTTATGGCAATGTTAAATATACAAGATGAAACAAGAATAAAATTATGTATGTAGTACCTGCCTGCACTTACTTAGATATTGTGGATTAATTTTTCCACGAGGTGACGCTCGAGTCAATTAATGTTAAATATCTACAGAGAGACATTTACTATATTTATTTATTTTTTCCCGTGCTAATCCATAATTTATCGCTGAGATAGTAACAATAATAACTAAAATATTTATTTATTAAAATAAGATTATGATTTTTGTTCAGTACTGTGAAGCTCTACCACAAATGAACAAATCCGTCCCTACAATGATGCCCTACCTATTCTACATAGCGCCCATGGTCAGCTTTAACAACATTGCTAACCACCGGTTAAAATCAGCACCATAACCAGTGACGGGGCGCCACATAAATCAAAAGCGAGCCGCGCAAATGATTTCGCAATCCGCCGCCACGCGCCGCCACTGCCGTTGCCAACTTGCCACATTTCACGACGCCTTGTAAACGCATATTGTTCAAAGTTGTTCAGTTTTATTGTCAACTGTTGAGTTTATGTGCAATATTAGGAGTAAGTACTTCATTTCAAGATTTATATTCCATGAAATAATAACTGCGAAAATGACATTGATATACAGCCTCCTAATGAACAGTATCGTAATTAAAAGTGAATAATATGATATACTTATATACTTACTTAATTCTAAGGTTAGGTTTACAGGTATGTATCTACTTAACAAATTATTGATTCAGATAAATAAGTACCCACCAAACAGTTCCATTTTTTAACGTAATGATAACTAAATTAGACTTTAACGCTCATAATAACATGCACTGGTAGCTCCCTATTTTGATTAATTAAAAACAATTTTACTATAAACTAACAACAATACACACAGAAAGCTACTTTAATAATAAGTACAAGAATTTTAACAACTTATTGTAGTAATTGTAACAACTACACTCCTCACAGGTCAAGATCGTATTTTCATCAATGAAAAGCACAGTATGGATGGACTGTTTATTCTACCGCTTACATTGTTGGTTTATTTACTCCAGTTAACCGATGGTCATCAACCCCATGAGTAATGGCTAGCGCACACTGAACGCGTGATCGGCGCCTTACAGTTACACATAGATACTCATTCACGAGTGTGCGCTGGCCTTGAACTCTATGTTTACTTTACAAGATAAAAGGATTTTTGTCTTCCTGATTATGGAATTATGGTCTTGTTTAGAAGCTACGCTTTTGCTGCCCATTAATTTGCTAGAAACATTACTTGGTATTGGCTAATGGAGCGGTTTTAGTCGATCCATTTATAGAGGAAAATTTTCTGTTTTTTTAGTAGTAAGTACATAAAATAGTTGGTTATAGTGAAGATGTAAAGCCTGTACTGTTACTCATTTCAATATGGTTTTTATTTTTGTGTGTATTTTATTTAGTTGTTGTCTCAGGGGGTCTAGCAAAGATGCCTTTTCGCCTCACGCTAACTCCAAAATTTATGGGGATTTTTGGGGGATGGTAGCTAATGTCATTCCCATACATTTTGGAGTTAGGTATCTTTGCTAGACCCCTGGATGATGTGCGCATAGTGCGGTGACACGCGAAACTATATAATTTAGAGTTTCGAATGACACTGCAATGCAACTGTAATGGGCGGCCGTGATTCTTAACTTTTTACAGTGACTAAGTAGTTACTTACAATCTTTTTAGTAAAATCCTCATGAGTGTCATTCATTTAAATTAATCTATTTCCGACTATTAGACCGGGTTTCCACATGCAAGAAAACTTCTGCGAGAAGTGTCCGACCGTCTATCAGACCGTAGCTTACAAGTGCAAACTAGGGAAACATAACAGCATACACTTTCAAGCTACAGCAGTCTGATAGACAGTCGGACACGTCTTGCAGAAGTTTTCTTGCAAGTGGAAACCCAACCTTACTCACGAATAGTGTGTCAATTTCTCGACCAGTGGCAACTTTAATTGCAATGCAACAAGAGAAATTTCATTCATATTCTGAAAGTTTTCACTGTAACTATACACAAAATCTGCATATTGTAACTGTCAAATCCCTACAAATATGTGTTTCTATTGTGGGTTGCAATCGAGGTACATGATAGCCTAGCAGGTTTCGAGGAAATCCGATGCTCTTCTTCAAGAGGTGAGACGCACTGCTTGTGAGTAAATAATCTTTTTTATTTTAGAATATCACAACCATGTAAATTTATTCTAATAGTAAAACTACAACAATAAAACTAGGTATTCTATAAAACTAAACTAAAACTATAAAATTAACAATATAATACAAAACTAATCTAACAAACCACTACCAGTGGGTAAAGTGCCCAAAATGCTGGCAGCATTGCCACGTTGAATGGCAATGCTCAACCTTTGGTCCAAATAGAGGGTAGACCCCTGTAACCTAGACAGCGGTTTTATTTTTGCGCCTTTTGGGGTCGAGACTCTTGGGACATGGGGACCAAGTGCACACAAAATCTTTAAAGAACTTTGTAAGCGTCTGGTTGAAGCAACACAAACATGTTGTGTTACTTCATAACATTTTATTTTTACACATATAGGTAAGTACACGAAGTATCTTACTTACCTACTCCAACCTCCAACGATCACGTACATAGATCCTGGAATCTAACTAGGATTCCCTGTCTCTAGGGACCCAGGAACTATGAGGACCAGGCTCCCACAACACCCAGGCACAGAACAAGTATTTGCGCTTTTTTTTCTGTGCACAAATACTTGTCCTGTCATGAGGATCGAACCCGCCGCCTCCGGGGTATGAGCCGACCTGCGGGGCTCACCCACCACACCGCAGTGGCTGTCAAGTAGTAGTAATATAGATATATAGTACTACTTCAGGGCAGTTTTAAAACAAAACTTTAAATTCTACGTAGCCTTGTTAACTTCTTATACTTCTCTAATACAGCTAAAAGTCATTAACCGTTGCCACAGAAGGCATTTCATTACCATACACCTCCATTTTACTCCTACAAGATAGTAAACTAACGGGTCTTTTGCAAAGACCAGACTACTTAGTCCTACCTTATAACACCAGGCCCTGAGCAAAAAAGGCGTAGTAGAATATATCTTTCTTAGAGACCGGAGCGCTTTAGAACCTTGTATTTATATCTGGGAATAGATTTACATCGGTTATTGTAGGAGTGGTATAAACATTTATTGCGACAAAGTACTAAAGGTGTATGGAGTGCGAATCAACTGCGCTTATGCTTGATGTCAAGTTAAGTTTTTCTACACATTTTATACTTTAGCAATATGTAGTATTAAGTATTAGTAAGTTGTCTCTCGTGTTAAGAGAAGTTAGTTTATATAAGAGCGCTTGTCCTGTGGCTCAGTGGTAGCTCCCATCAAAGCGCACCCTGCTTCGAATCCCGCTTGGTCTTGCACTGGTGACATTTCAAGTTCTGTGCGGAATTTGCACCACTAACGATGAAGGAAAACATGGTGAGAGAATGGATATGGAAGGTAGATCCTGGACCCTTACTAGGATTCCCTGTATTTAGGGACCCAGGAACTACGATGACTATGCTCCCACAACACCCACACACAGAACAAGTATTTGCGCTTTTTTTTTTACTTGCACAAATACTTGTCCTGTCGCGGGAATCGAACTCTCCGCCTCCGGGTTATGAGCCGACCTGCTCATCCACCACACCACAGAGGCTGTCAATAGAGAGATTGATAGATAGATAGATAGATAAACGCTTTATTGACACCAAGATAAAAAAAATAAAATAAAACATGGTGTTTTCACCAATTGCGACCCCTCTCGAGTGCTTTTTTTAGGTTCCGTCATTGCTACGATTCATATTTATGTAAAACAACGGTACTTATTTCAAGAAAGCTCTGCCCATAGTATCATAGTACATATTTTATAATGGTGTGGTGGTTGAGCAGGTCGGCTCATAACCCGGAGGCGGCGGGTTCGTTTCCCGCGACAGTTCAAGTATTTGTGCACCGGAAAAAAGAGCGCAAATAATAGTTTTGTGTCTGGGTGTTGTGAGAGCCTGGTCCTCGTAGTATCCTGGGTCCCTAGATACAGGGAATCCTAGTTAGGGTCCAGGATCTATGTATGTGATCGTTGAGCGTTATTATTATTATTCGTATAGGTACTATAGCACTTGCCCTGTGCGGGTTGTCTAGAAGAGATCGCTGTTAGCTATAAGACTGCCGCAATGTTTTCTATCTGTACATTTCTATCTAAACTTGTTTAATTCTCTGATTGTTACCGAGGCATAATAATTAATTGATTTATCACCAAAAAAAAGGAAAATAAGCGTAGGCCCTTAAAACATAAATCATAGTTAAGGTACTATTCGTGGTAGGTCTCAATAAAAGCAACATAAAGTTCGAATAAAAAATATCCGCACTAAAAACATCAAAGCTTTCGTACTCATTCTGACCATATGGCGTTTCAAACGATAGCTATAAAAACGATAAATAAGTTAAAATAGCCTTAAACTACTACGTTTTACGGTTTAAAACTGATCAAGTTACTTTTTGCTTGCAATTTTATAAGGCTTTAAAAATGTGATTGAAAATGGTGTAACTACCAATTCCCATTATAGGGAACTGTTTCTAAAGATACATATCAATAGAGTTGAAAATAGGTAACGAACATTTAGATATAAGTTGCTAAAGGCTATGTTTTAAGGGCTGACTAAGAGGAGTTTTTTACGATAACCCATATTGTTTCCTTCTCGGTCATTGTTCTATTGCGAAAAGTTGTAAATAAGATTTATTTTACAAATATTATAATCGAAAACGGAAGTTATGTGCTCTATGTTTCTAGGGCATGGTTATTATAGTTCTACCAGTTATTCTGCCGCCAAGCAGTAAGTAGTGTGCAAGCACTACTGTGCTCTGGTTTGGTCTGCGTTGTGTGAAATTACTGGGCAAATGAAACTTTATGATCTGATCACATAGTCTAGTAATCTAATTACTAGACTGTGTGAAGCCTCAGCAGGATGACGTGCGCAGTGCATGTGCAGTGTCACGCAAAACTATATTAATTTAGAGTTCCGAGTGATACTGCAATCTGTTATGGGCAGCCGTGGCGCTTAACATCAGGCGAACGACTAGCTCGTCACGTCATTCATTTACACAAAAAAGTATAAATAGAAAAAAGATCTTACCAACGGGGATTACAGTCTATGTAGGTTATTTCGTATTTAGAATCTCTATTCTAACTAACTTTATGTGAAAAACCAAGCGAAACCTTCCATCCAGACATTTCCCTGTTAGATCCCGATTACCTACATTTCGCATGTAACTGCAAGTCAATGCACCGCGCCGCCCACGTGCTACATAAACTCGCGATTAGCGACCCGTCGCGGACGCGATCGCTAGCCCGCGATTGCAGTGCGATACCATAAAGTTAGTGACTAGGGTTGTAGTCAGCTTCCTACATTTCCTTGACAGAAGACAGAGCCGACAACCAATGGGGAAGAAAGGTTTTTGGCAACCACGAACCGTAAGACGCAGAGCTAGCACCCCGCTAGGTGGACCGACGACCTGGTCAAAACCGCGGGGAGCCAAGCAGCCGTTATATATAAGGACTTTTCCTGCAAAAGTTAGTTTAGTAGGTACCATTACTTTGCAATATGTTCTACCGCTAAGCAGTAGTGTGCAAGTACCACTGTGTTCCATTTTGAAGGGAACGCAAGCTAGTGAAACTACTGGGCAAATGAGACTTTAGTTGCTGTACTGTTTTCCACTTCCGATAGGCCGCGGGCGGGCCCGGTTGCACCATTTACACCGCGGCACCATCAGTTGACCAGCAGTTAGCGATTAACTGCTGACGGCCACTAACGGTACCGTGTTATATATCTCGCTTAGCTGCAATCATTGACCAATTGAAATGACGAGGCTTTCAATCCGCAGACTTGTAACGTGATAACAGGGTGGTAAAACAACCTAAATAAGTACCTCTTTTAATAACTACTTGAACTAAAACTTTCATATTGAATACAAGCGACGTAACTATCTGACATCTTTGAAGAAGATACGATATATTGGATAACTATATTTCTAAATCCACGGACATGTAAGTAATTTTATTAACATTTGTGTTTTTTAGTAATCTGATTATGACTTGAAAATGTGCTAAAACTGATCAAGCATAATTCCAATAAATTATAATTTAATTTTATGTTTGTTCAATTGGCGCTGGGTACTTAAGGTCAATTCGAAAAATGATTTTAGGTCTAGAAATAAAATGCAAGCAGGGTGCTTTTTACCCCGGAAAATTGTGTGGTTTCCGTATGCGGGTGAAATCGCAGCAGGGCGCGGCAAGCAGACAAATAAAAAGCATCAAATAACAGTTAACAAAGTTGTCACTGTTTATTATTACGCTTCGTTCTATAATTATTATAAGAGGGGGTTTCAAGTTAAACACATCTGAATAAAGAGCTATTTGTCAGTCAAGCAATTATTTTTGACCTCATTAAAAAATCCCAACAAAACGCAGTCCTAACAGAGAACAAAGTTCCTATTTTGACGGCAATTTTCACACCTGTCAATTAAAAAGCACGCTCGAAACATGATGGCGTCACGTCGGGGCGCAACGATTTGTCAGTGTCGTATGCTCGTGCGCAGGAAATGTCAAATTTGAATTTTGAACAGCTGCGATAGGGCTGCCATAGTTCGACTAGAAAAACAACACCATCATAAAACTGTCTAAAAAATAAAGGGACATAACTTACAACTTATATTTTTGCACCTATTTTATAAGTTTTGTAGAAATACATGAACGAACGACTGTTCGTCATGGAAATAAACACCTACCACACATTTTCTTGTAATTTATTCAACAGTACTATACCAAATAATTATATTTATGCCCTTGATTCTTGTAAATATAAAAAAATATATTATGTTTTGTTTTTAAGTGTTAACACTGTTAAATCTACTACTACCCGCTTGAATAGCAAAATTGGAGTGTGCTCGACTTTTCCATTTTAGACAACCCTATTTCTGAACAATGTCTGCGTGTCTATCACGTTTCTATGTAGATATTGTATAAGTTGTATGAGTCATGCGATTGTTTAGACAAATCGTGGACGCGTAGATAGTATAATGACATTCTTGTGCGTTCATTACGTAATTTAAGATTGTTTTGAGGTAAGATGGGACATTTTCTGGTTTATGATTTTGATGTTATGTTAACTGTTAAAGATTTCATATGTATGTTTTCTCTACTTGTGAAATGAAGTAATTTTCTATTGTTCTGTGATGTGTATGCCTAATTTATTGTGATGTTTTATGGTAGCAGTTTATTATATAGGTACATAATTATTTTCTAAATCAAATGCCTTTCATTACAGTTCTTGAGCTATTCTTTTTATTTGTTTTTTCCTAGAGAAGATACGAAGGCTTTTACTTTACTTTTTTTCATCAGTCTCTTACGTTAATATTCGATACTTACATTTTTTATTTCACGACATCATCATCATCATCATCAGCCTGAAGACGTCCACTGCTGAACATAGGCCTCCCCCAAAGAGCTCCACTTTGAGCGGCTGCTTGCCTCCTGCATCCATCGTGCACGCCTACGCTGGGGCCTACGCTGTCTTCCGGTTCGTGGTCGCCACTCGAGAACCTTTTTTCCCAATCGGATGTCAGTTCTACAAGCGATCTAGCCTGCCCACTGTCACTTCAACTAGCTAATTCTCAAAGATATATCGGTCACTTTAGTTCTCTTTCGGATCTTGTCTCGCAAGACATAAGTTCACGACATAAGCATTATTTTAAAAATATCCTAGTGCATTTAAAAACTCATATAGGTACATATAAGTACAACTAAACAAGAATCTGGTTAATGTATGCAAAATGGCAGTGTCAACGACCCGCGGCTATTAGCTGTTTCCGAAACCAGTCCTCCGGTCTCCGGTAGGCAGTTTACTTCGTCGACCAGTTGTGTCCAGAGGATTATTAATCAATGTCTTTGTTAAAGATAGCTCGTTATAACAAAGGTTTTTACTGTTTATGTAATTTTCAGATTTTTGTTTTGCTTTTTTATTGGATTTTTGGTAACAACACCCACGATAAAAATCGTTCGTGATTCAAATTTTTTCTTTGCAGACATCGTAGACTGACGTGCGGCATGCGACGCGATTTACGCGGTTGCCAATGATTATAACAAACGTACTGGGTGGCGCAAAAGTAAAGACCCTATTTGGTTCAGCTATAACATTTTTTCTAAATTAGAAAACTAGATTTAGGTTTTTTTAAATGTATATTTGTGCCATTAAATTTCGTACCATTAGGATTTAAAGATGATGTCTTTTAAATGGTGACCTCCAGAGTTGATACACATTTGAGCCCTATTTATGACATTTTGCATAACTTGCCGTAACACTTCCTGCGATATGTTCGTTATTTCTTGACGAATGTTTTCTTTTAGAGCTGCGAGAGTCTGTGGCTTGTTCACATACACCCGAGATTTCAAAAAACCCCAAAGAAAGAAGTCTGGACTGGTCAGATCGGGTGATCTTGCAGGCCAAGGCAAATCGCCAAAACGAGAGATAACTCGGCTTGGAAAAGCGTCCCTCACTAAGTCCATAGTGTCGCGCGCTGTGTGTGCCGTAGCGCCGTCTTGTTGAAACCAGATGTGCTCCAGCCCCAATTCGTCCAAACTGGGTATCAAAAACTCACGTAACATGGTTCTGTAGCGTTCTCCAGTGACAGTTATCGCATTGCCTCCAGCGTCTTCGAAAAAATAGGGTCCGATCACTCTGTCAACACAGATGCCACACCATACAGTAACTTTTAGTGGGTGTAGAGGTGTTTCTTGAATAATGCGCGGATTATCAGTGCCCCAGAACCGAGTATTCTGCTTATTGACATGCCCTGAGAGATGGAAATGAGCTTCGTCACTCATAACCAATTTTGAAGGAAAATCATCTTGCAAAATGTCATAAATAGGGCTCAAATGTGTATCAACTCTGGAGGTCACCATTTAAAAGACATCATCTTTAAATCCTAATGGTACGAAATTTAATGGCACAAATATACATTTAAAAAAACCTAAATCTAGTTTTCTAATTTAGAAAAAATGTTATAGCTGAACCAAATAGGGTCTTTACTTTTGCGCCACCCAGTAGATCGCGTCACAGGCCTCGCGTCTCTGAACGCGCCAGTGCGCCAAATATTGCAATGCAACTTTTTCTATATAGTTATGATAATAATTGTGGCGGGCATAATATATTATGTAGGAATGATAGATTACGCCTTTCAAAAAAGTTAACTAAGTACTTGACGAAAAAACACGAAAAAAATATAAAAAGAATAAAAGTACTTATACAAATATTTATTAAAAAATCAATTAATTATAGCGGCAACAGAAATACATCATCTGTGGAAATTTTTAACTGTCTAACTATCACGGTTCTTGAGATACAGCCTGGTGACAGACGGACAGGCAGACAGACAGACAGACAGTGGAGCCATAGTAATAGGGTCCGTTTTACCCCTTGGGTATGCAATCCTAAAAACGTAACAGGTGTCGTACGTCCGAAAGCATTCTCATCGGTGCAATATAATCTTCTGATGCGATGAGATGACCAAGACGCCTGCCACGCGTGGTGATTAATGACAACCCTCCCTCTAAACGATAAGCGTTTTGTGGGGGGAGGTCTGTGTTCAGTGGACGTCTTCCGACTGATGATGATGATGAAGCAATTAAGCTACCTAATATCATAGTCTAGTAATTAGACTATGCTAATAATGTTATGGTAAGATTTATAGAACATGCGTGACTGCTTGAACGATTGTTCACTGTTCATGAACGTGAATTCCTGAACCCAAACACGTTGTGTGACTGAGTGCACAATAAGCGCTTTAAATAAGTACGTGATTGTTTTCCATGAGTCAACTTTTCGAGACAGACCTTATTAATAAAACTGTTGCTACGAAATATCATATTAAATAATGTACCGTGTTTCACCGCAAAAATATATCTAACAGTAATAATAGAAAATTATGAAGAGTCATAACCTTAATATAGGATAACATATGCGTCTGGTGTAATCATTACATTCTTGCAGCGCTTCTAGCGAAGCTCGACTAGTACGATCGCAAAGTTTGCTGCCGTGGTCACTTGGATTGGTGACCGCTACAAATAGTGGTGTCTTATACAAATGAGCGCTACCATGCTTCGAATGGCGTTGATCCCAGGTGTTGCCCTAAGACTAAGGCTTAAAGATTTTGACACCTATGACTACTTGGTTTCAAAAGAAAAATGAATATCGCTTCTAAATAATAAACAAGAACTTTTTTAAGCTTTGAGAAATCTTCCACACTCCTAGTGAGAGGGCATAGCATTATATATTTAAAAATAAAATAATAAAAATAACGCCCAACGATCACATACATAGATCCTGGACCCTAACTAGGATTCCCAGTATCTAGGGACCCAGGAACTACGAGGACCATGGTCCCACAACACACAGGCACAGAACAAGAATTTGCACTTTTTCGTGTGTGCATAAATACTTGTCCTGTCGCGGGAATGACTGCTCAATCACCAGACCACATAAGCTGTTAAGATTTTTCCTTACCGATTCTTCTTCCTCCATAGCGCTGATCAGCTCATAGTACAGCATCTCAGCCTCTTCGGAGACCTGGACCTTCTCCATCTCGCACCCACCGTACGCTATCTCGCACGTGATGTCACTTTGTAAATGCATTTTCATTTTTCACCTTTTTTTAAACGCACGCAAAATATTATGGATCACAGCACAGAACCTGATTTCTGAGGGTAAATTCACAAAAAAGGTTTTAATGTGAACAACGCTATCTGACAATAAAGTTTCTTGTGTGACACAAGAGTTGCCAGGACACGAAATTTCTCATAAATTTTAAAGTTTATGATTTTGACACTGTTTACTGTTGATAAAAATAGGATTTTTTAAACGCGAAGGTCTTTTACTTTCTCATTAATAATCTCTCTGTGCTTAATATTTTCCAGTCACTTACATACATCACTTATTACCACTATTATTCGAACAATATCACTACACTAGACTAGGTCTTGATGTATTTTAAACAATATTTTCTTTGGCTTCGTGTATCGTGTAACTGTTATTTCGTAATAGAATGATAATACTTAATATGTGGCTATAATAATATTTATATAGATACCTAGTGAAGAGCACGTAGTTTTCGTATCTTCAATCTGTAATAAGATTATAATGATAGTGATTTTGATAAAAACATATCAATATTACCTTTTGAAGAAAGGGGAGTAAAGAGATTAAGCCGACTTCCTGAGAAATACTCGACTGACATATTTTTTCCAGTTACTTTGACTTGATAATTGATGAGTTGTTGAGTTGTTGTTTCTATCTCTCAAGGTCTTCATCAGATCTTCACTAAATTTACATGTGACCCCCGCGCAAGCACAACAACTAAAAAACAAACAACAAACAAAACAACAAACAAAAACAACACAACAACAAACAACACTAGGCAACAAATAAAAAATCACGTGAATCGGTCCAGAAATCTACGAGAAATCGGTAGACATACTTAAAAAATACATTCAGTCGACCATAGAACCTTACATTTAGAAATTAGTTGAAAAAAGTAAAGGAGGATCAGGCTCAAAATTAACCATCACAAATGACACTTAACTTAATTAAAACATATCCACTGTGATCAAAATTGACGACACACCGGTCTCGCGAATGACATCACATCCCGAAGTTTTCGTTTTGTGTCTCCCTTGCACAAGTGCTTTGAACCCTTCATGAAGTCCAGGAGTAATGGTGCTGTAAATACTGCGTGATTCGTCATGCTCTGCGCAGACAGACGCGATCTAAATGGCTATGGGGTGGCTCTTGGCTCTGCCATCGCTCCCTTAAGCTGTGTAATGATAGCTTTTTAGGTTTTTGTACCAAAAACAAAAAACGGCCAAGTGCGAGTCAGACCTTTATCGCAAGTAATTCGCGCTTGGCTCTTTTTAGTATTTGTTGTTATAATACTTCAGAGTATGACACTATCGTCATACAAAGCTAGTTCGTACTCGCTGTTTCCTCGTGGTCATACTAGTTTGTCATAGTGACCAGTAGGACCACGAGGATATACATGTCCTCGTGGTCATACTGGGAGATCATATTTTACGAAAGAGGTTTTTCCATCCTAATAATTTTGCAGAATTTTACGTTTTTTAGATTCCAAATAATCAAAAATTCTATTTTGTCTGATAAACAAAATTTGAGAAATCACTTCCGAATTAAGACTGCTTTTCATAAAACATGCTCCAACTTTGAACAACTTTTAAACGGCTTCTGTTACTGTTATGTACAGCAAACAGGATGTTCACAGGTAAACAGAGTTGTGTATACCTACTCTACTTTTACGAGTATAATAGCCAGCATTCGCAACTCGTACAACCAAATATGTGGGAAAACCAATCAATTATAATACACACAATAACACCGTTTTGAAAAAAGAATTTTTTTGGTTAACAAAATAGTTAAGTATCTTATTACATTTTTCATCATCATCATCATCATCATCATCATCATCATCATCATCATCTTCTGAACATAGACCTGCCCCATACAGCGCCACTTTGACCGGCTGCACTGCTTGCTTCTTGCATTCATCGGCTCCCCGATAGTTCTGAACTCTGAACCAGGTCATAGTCCACTTAGCGGGGGCCGGCCTATGCTGCGTCGTTCGTGGTCGCCACCCGAGAGCATTTCTTCCCCATCAGTTGTATGATCAAATTTTCATTTTTTTTTCGTAGATCGCATCGTCATTTGCGGTCAAATTAGGGCGTATTTAGTTGTAAAAAAAACTCATAGAAACCGTGAGTAAAACACCATCAAAACCACTTTTCGCGAGATGAAAGTTTTTTTACAAGCTTTTACGGTGGCCTTATTCGTTTCTTTTTCTTGGGTAAGTAAAATCTTGAAAAAGATTTGAGAATTCGAAATTCCGGTCCGATGGCACTGATACTTTGCATGGACATACACATGTCCATGTTTCTTACATGGACTTTCTAATAACGACTTCAAATTCCGCAAATATTGAAAAGTTTTGATGCGGAAGCTAGTGGGATTCAAACCATGGTGCATCGGCTTGGAAGTTGCAGGAGCCACAGTTTTATAGATGTTAACATAATGCCAACACCATTGATGAATAATATTTTACAAATTCAAAGTATTCAACCAGAACCATAAACATCGCCTCATGTGGTTTCCTCAAGTAAAGGGAGTAAAGCCGCTGTACTTAGAGAATGGAAAGTGCTCCTTCGTATCGATTTATTGCTCTTGGATAAACACGATAAAGCGGTTGTTGTGCTCTGGATTTAATAGAAATAGGTACTTACACAGCTACATTATTTACTTATTGACCGAGCGAGCGCAAAGCGCGAGCGAAGCGTTTCAGCTTGGGCAAAAATGATTACGTAATGTCCGGCGGATTTCCGATTGTTTTCTTCTGCAGGTCGCATTTCTCAACCGTTTCTTGTAAAATTCGGTAATTATAAATCGAATCTTTGTCGATTTGAAAAAATTCAATGTAGCTGAGCCATGGGGGGTTGAAAACATAAAAAATAGCTTTTGAGTTTTAAAGTTATGTAAAGATAGGTCAGAATCGTGGGAAGCCGATGGATGCAAGAGGCAAGCAGCCGCTCAAAGTGGCGCTCTATGGGGGTGGCCTATATTCAGCAGTGGATGTCTTTAGGCTGATGATGAAAGACAGACTTGCGACGTCTACTTCACAGCTCACAGAACCCAGGTTGAGAGCGTGAATGTATAAAACCTCCGGTAAATCATGAAGGACATACAATTGAAGCACCTCAAGTGTCATATTTCACTGTTCTGTGGCATCAAACCACGATTTTTTTTTATTCATCTACGTGAGTATTTATTAGTTACTGCAATTTTCAAAAATTAAGGATTGTTAGGAATTGTATATCGTTGTAGGTTACCCAAAATCTTCTTCTGACTTTCCACAAAAGGAACATAACTAACAATAACTATGTTTCTGTTGCATTTTTTAAGGTTTTTAAACGTACTATTTGCTGGTATAAATTCCGGGTATCCACGGGCATCAAACCCCAGACACTCAAGGACTAATGACGCCGCCAACAAGCCATTCGTCATGCTCACCACAGGATGTGTTGAGAGATTAAAATAACAGTCGGCATTCCATTTTAGGTTTTTGCAAAAATACCAAATCGCAGAGTGAATTTTGGATATTGAAATGTTGATCTACATTTTATTCAGGTTAAGGTTAGGTTAACACCATTATCATCGTAGTTAAGGATTAAAGGTATATTGCCAGTTAAAAAAGTATAATGAATACGATTACGAATATGCGTACATTTCACACAGCGCCATCTAGTCCCAAACTAAGCAAACCTTGTACTATGGGAACCAGATAACTAGATATAGATAGAGTTGGTAGGTACTTAGATACCCTTTTTTGTAAATACATACATGGAATACTATATAACACCCAGACACAGAACAAACACCTACGATCATCACACAAATGATTGTCCTGGGTGGGAATTGAATCCACAACCTACAGTTCAGAAGGCAGGGCAGGACTATCAGGCCAGTGAAGATCTAAACCACACAAATCCAACAACACAATAATATTTAAGTTCAGCTAGTTACGCTAGGTTTCCGAAAACACTAAGAATAGACCGGTAACGGATGGAGCTAGACTTGCCAAGTGCGCGATCTAGAAATAGAGCACTAATTCTAAGCCTAGGGTGCCTACCTACACTTCCTAGGCACTCGGGTAAACCCGATTGAGATATGGTGACTTTATGGCCCCATTGCGCGGTTTGTTTGTAAAGTGTTGGCAAACTTCCTTTTGCACTAGCAGTGTGTTTGCTCTAGAGAGTGTTTTATTGGATGAAGGTGAATTGAAATGAAATGTTTGAAATAGGAATGTATATCTATTACTCTGTACTGTTTTGCGGCGTTTGCTGTTTGCTTTGTCACCCCAACATAATCCTAAAACGTGATTACTTACATACTTTTTTAAAGTCAGTTAAAATGACATTTAGGTTAAGTAACGCATTAGTGGCACGTCTGGTGTTACAGAAGTCCATAGACTACGACAGGCATGTCAAACTCGCGGGCCGCGGGCTCAAGGTATTTGTTTGCGGCCCGATCCAATTTTAAAAACGGCGTCTCGTCAGCAATAGAAAGTGTCCCAATTTGAAATAACAAGTATACCGATAAAATGAGAAAACTTCAGGAGAAATTTAAAATTGCTTTTCAAGATTTTCAGCTCCAAGAAGATAATTTTTCGTTGTTTACGGGTCTTTTATCTAACGACATCGATTGAGTTCCCACTCGCTTGCAAATAGATGTCATAGAATTTTTTGGGTTTTGCGGCCCAGTTTCTACGGTCCATTATGCATGCGGCCCATCAGTGACTTTCAGTTTGACATGCATGGGCTACGGTGACCTTTTACAATCAGGAGGGCGATATGCTTGTTTGCTGCTTATAGCATAAAAAATGTCGTCTTCCTCAATTAGCTTAGTAATTATTCCCATATAAGTCCTAGGTATCAAGCACCAACAATGTGGGCGAGGGCTATAAACCTAGGTATCCCGCAATCCTAACATTTCTATGCTAGACTATTTATTTATAGGATACCATAATAACGTCTACCTATGTCGTAGGCTGATGAAGACAATCGGGTAAATTTACAATGGCTAGATTTTTTATCAGTTTTTATTTATTTGTGTTTAAATAGTTGTGTGAGTAATTTCAAGTGATCTTAAGATAGGCAGTGAGGCACCTACTGCAATTGGTAAAATAATGTTGTACTTAATGATGGTAAAATATTTTTATATTTTATTTTGACAACACAAACAACACACAACTGAAAACCTAGTATTTAATAATAAACAAAAATTAGTATTTTTCTCTATTTCAGAAACTTTATAAAAGTCTAGATTTTTCTTATACTTAACTAACCTATCTCGTAACATAATATGCCTAAACAGGTGTATGTATAATACACGTATGTCTGCACATTCTTGTGATCTAAATCGGTCCCGTCGCGTATAACGAGGCATGCAAAAAGACAGCCAAGTATACTCCCTTACTCGGTCCTTAGACCCTTCCCTGTAACGAACCACTGCTGGACTAATCTGATACCTTAGCTAAAACCATTACCCATAGATCTGCCGTCCTTATGAAAAATGCAGTGTAGGGAAAACATGTTTTCGAGAAAAAGCGAAAACAAAAGTTGCGGATAGTCAAGAGTAGTCGAGTTTGGGTTCAGGTTGAATTTTGATAGGTACGTGAGAAAGACCAGAATATAGATTTTTTCTGGCGATTCCGAATATGTATGTGTAACTTAATATTGCCAAAAACGTTAGTTACAGCGTTCTGCACTATGAGGGCAGACATAGATCTATGTTTAAATAGATACCTTAGTTAAGATCATTAGCGTTGCCCATAGTCCGACTTACCCCCTACACAACCATTATGTAAGTAACTCATTAATAAATCTAGAGTTGCCTGGAAGATATCGCTTTTAGCGATAAAGTCGCCTGTTACACTTTTGTAATAAGTTGTTTTTCTTTTTGTAAGTAAATGTTTACTATTTGGTGTGTAAGCAGGTAGGTACTATACGACAAAGAGGCTATCTATAAATAGTCAAAACATGCGTGAAACGGGTACATCTATAAAATTAACATATAATTTGACGTAAATGGAACAAACTCCGTGTTAATTTAATTAAAAGCTTGTAAAACAGAGCACTCATCAATCGGTAGGTACCACAGGCATCTCTCCCAGATGGACGCCATTACTCAATGCGTTCCGTTCCACGTAAAAAAGAGGCCACATTTCCGCGTACTGGCCAGAAAGTGAATTTCTCTCGAAAACCAGTGAAAACAAATCGTTTGACATCTGACACGAGTGGAATAAAAATGGTGGCATGGCGGGCTTCTTTGTATGCAGTATGCACGCCTGTTCCGAAGGATGCAAGGAAGCGCGCGAAATCTTAGAAGTGGCACGGCGGACGTCTAAGAATGTTGGAATTTATTTCATCAAAATGGATATTTTAATACAAAATAATGGTCCAAGCAATACAAATTAACCGGCGTTGAATGAATGATATCTATTCTATTCTAACAAATTAAAAACTTAAAGCTCTCGCCCCAAAACGAACTTAATAATTGCTAAGTAAACCCTCGTTTGACAGTAACGATGCCACACGTAGATATACGTTAAACTTAAGAAAAAATTGGATTTTGGATCAATGAAATCTAAAAACTTGATTGGTGGGAGATTGGTTAACTCTCCTGAAAACTTTTTTAGATTTTAATTTTATTCCGTAATCTAAATAAAGGATTTAAATGATGGTATGCTAAAACATTCAGTCTTTTCTAAGTAATATCATTAAAGAATTATCGTAATAAAAGTTAACGACAGCCCGTTTATATTGCTTTTGTTTCGAACCCCTCGATATACGCATGAATGGTGATCCTATACTGTGTAGACTGTGAATGGGATATGGAGGGGACGGAGCTGCGTAGGGGCAAGGGGGGCAAGGGGGGCAAGTGTCTCCCTTGCCCCACTTATAAGTAGGACAGGTGCTCCCATATAATCTTTTTGGCAGTAATTATGTGAAACACGAGCACAATTTGTTTAAACTATGAACAAAGTTTGCTGTAAGTAATTTATTTACTTTTTCAAAAGTAATTCAACAACAAATTTTCGTCTTAGGAAGGTGTTAGTTTAGGTTTCACCGATATTTGAAAATTGGTATTTATTTATTATCACTATGGTACGCTTTCAATTATCAGTAGTTATTCAAAAATCAGCCATATTCGACTGGTTATTGGGTGTGCAATTTCATTAACATTTAAAAAAATATATTTTATAAACAAAAAAACCCCAATAATCGCCGGCTCCTTACCCCCTTACACTTAATCCTGCATTACAGCCCTTACCATAAGCACAGAATCAATAATAGTACAAGTACCATAGGGCACGATATACGCATACGCAGTACTCAACCTACATGGTATCGAAAGCGGAAGTGCAATCTAAACTAAACTCCAAACTGAGTCAAGCGTGGTTAATGTTTTCGTCAGTTGGACTTAATCGTTTATTCGTATCTTTCTCTGTTTATACAGCTCTTTGAATTTTGTTTCATGGACTGAGTCGAGTTGAGTTTAAGTTAAGTAAATGTTTTGGATGTTTGGATGAGTCATGTGCATTATTGACTGTTGCACTGGGTAATCCTATTTAAGGTGGAACGATTCACTAGCGCGGCAAATTCAAATTTTCTTGCGTTCTTTTGCCAATAATAGCTTAATTACTAAACGTGATTACATTAAAACTGATTCAACGTAAATAAATATAATATGTCAACAAATTACGATTAAAAGCATCTCCTAGATATCATTGGTTTAGTGACAAATGGCAATATACAGATTTCGTTTTAGTTTTTCAGTCTATTGCCATTTGTCGCTAAACCAATGATATGTAGGTGATACTTTTAATTGTAATTTATTGATACATTCTATTTATTTACGTTAAATCAGTTTTAATGTAATCACGGTGAGTAATTAAGCTATTATTGGCAAAAAAACGCAAGAAAATTTGAATTTGCCGCGCTAGTGAAACGTTTCACCTTAAATAACCCTCGCCAATAACTTTCTGAAATAAACATAGTTATTTGAATAAGATATTTTGTCCAGGAAATGGGCAGCAGCATTCTCCTCGGTATATTAAAGTCTTCTGCGATCACCAAGACGCCTGCCAAGCGTGGTGATTATGGCAAATCAGCATAACCAGCTAGGATAAGCGTCCAAAGTGGCGTTTTATGGGGGAGGCCTGTGGATGTCCAGTGGACGTCTTCCGGCTGTTGATGTTTGATGATGATGATGAAGATATTTTGTTTTACTCTAACTCTCACTACTTTCGATAACTTACCTAGTAGGTATCAGTTTTCTTCATAATCTTTTTGCTTAGTTATCGGTAAATAATTTGTTTAGGGTACCATTATAAACGAATAAATATGTAAACATCTTTATTGATAGAAAAAAAAACACCGTTAATCAAATAGCAGTTAGAGATAAAAAAACTAAGTAATTGATTTATCATAAACAAAAATAGAAACCGGATGAGATGATAAATTCTAGTGTCAGGCAAAAAAGTAATCGATGCAAAAGTTCAACGAACTTTCGATTTCATGTTACCTATCAATAATACATAAATAATGTGTACCTATTGACCTATAATACGGCACTTCTTAATAATAATTTATATCTGTTATTGATAATTGAATAGGTTTGACTAATCGCCAATGAATTTATGAATATTTTATTATAATTCGTAAGTAATATTCATTTTGGAAGCTTTCTGAAAGTAGTGAAGGTATATATATAGATTTAATACCTACTGCCTCGAGGTAAATTGCTACTGGTTTCTGGTTTTATTAAAATGATATGTGTGCGAAGTTGATCAATGTAATGATCAATGCACAAGCGTGTCATACGACGTTTTTCATCACAGTTGCGAAGAAAAAACAGACTTGTATTGTTATTAATTCTTATGAAATATGTGCAGGTTGCTTATTTTATTTTTATTAGTATTTTGACGCCTGCGCTGCGCTACAGGGCGCGAACCACAGATTAGACAAAAACTGTGTTGATGGCGCGAACAAAATCGACATGCAGCCGATATTAAAAATATCTCGAAGAAATATAATAATACAAATAACAAAATTTGTATTTAGACACCGCTTAGAGAAAAAAATAATCGAGCTGTAGGTACAAAGGTATACTCATCTTATTATAGTTTGTGCTTCAGCAGTAACGCGAAACACTATTTCAATCTAAAACCCAAGTCTATCTCGGAACTGGCATAACTCTTAAAAAGCCAGCCCAGAATAAATCTAAGCTGACATCGGAACATCCTGGCGAGGATTTATAACACTTGCTGTGCCAGTGAGATGTTATTCCCGGGTTTCTAGGCATATAATTGGCATAGCTTACTAGCTTGCTAATATTAATATTATTTACTAATATACTGGCGTGAGGTACGAACGTGCAGGCTTATTGGTATTTGAAGAATGAATAATTAACTATTTACTTTCTTTAGATTAGTTGCTAGGTAAGATCCGTAATGAGGAGATCCGCAGGAATACTAAAAGTTACCGATATATAGGTAGGTCTTAGAATTAGCAAGTTGAAATGGCAATGGGTAGGCCACATCGCTCGTAGAACTGACAACCGATGGGGAAGAAAGGTTCTCGAGTGGCGACTACGAACCGGAAGACGCAGCGTAGGCCGGCCCCCCACTTGGTGGACCGACGATCTGGTGAAAACCGCGGACAGTCAATAGATGCAGAAGACGAGCAGCCGCTCAAAGTAGCGCTCTCTGGGGGAGGCATATGTTCCGCAGTGAACGTCTTTAGGCTATTGTTGATGATGATGATTATATAGTTGTTAAACTTTCAGGCTTTCAGGTACCATGATTCCTTCATCTTATTTTGCAAGTAGGTTCTGCCTGCTATTACTGATGAATGAATTGAATAAGTTTTATGAAGCAGGAATAAAGATACTTAAAAACACAATCTTGGGAAGCTTACACAATAGATGGGAGAATGTTTTTCTCTTAGAATAAGTACCTATAAATCTAAGATGTTTTTGGAAAAGTTTATGAAAATTTCTTGTTATAAACACGTTTGTGATTTTTAGGCTTTTTCAAGATATTTATATAATTTATTAGAAAAAAAACATATTTATTGCATCAAGAGAATTACGGTAGGTATAATATATGTGTATGTGTAATGTATAATAGACTAATGAGTAGAGTATTAATTAAGTAGAAATTAAATAAACAATCGGCAGACGGCATTATAGATGTCACGTTTCAGTGTTTTTTCTGCGAAAACTGTACGTAGGTACTTTGCATAATATCTGAGTAGCCGCAAGTCTCATTTTGTAACCCTTAAGAAAGTATTTTTCAATCATTTGTTACATAACTAGTAAATAATAAGTTAATAACCCAGAACTTCAAAGTGAACCAGATTCAATCAAAGCTCACATTACACGCATGTAGGTACATCAACACGACATACGATCCCCATTACAAGATAACAGTTACATCGTAACACGATAAGCCTATTAGTAATCGGACCGACAAACGCAAGTACACAAACATAATTATTTTAATCCTTACATCACTGTTAATACACCCTTAAAAATAAACAAACAAAAATCACGTCTAACGGAACGCAACACTCCACAAAAAAGGTTTTCATAAACAGGCCGAATAGCGCTCGCGATTATGCATGTGGTCCGAATTGCACTCGCGTGATTTTTTAATCGATTCGGAAATTGTTTTTTTTTTCAAGATGGCGGTACGGGCGCGTTCGCCCGGCAGGCGGACGCCATGGCACTGGCACGGCGCGGGCGCACACTCATCGTATTTACATATTTATTGTAATGCCAAGTCCTGAGCGTGATCTTGGCAGAAAGCCGGCATGCGAGTTGCATACACTCAGGATTCCTGCGAACTGGTTTAGGATCGAAAGTAACTGGGCTCAAGGGCGTGTGTTCTTTTATAAAGAGTTGCATGTTTATCTGGCGAAGAAACGCACGCGCGTTTTTTTAATTTTGGAAGATAAACTTTAAATATGTAACAAAAAGTAGAGCAGCTAAGTACAAAGTTATGGCCTATTCCAAGTACAGGCTACAAATAACACAATACACAGTAAAGGCCGATAGGATATTTTTAGTAACAGAATAAGCTAAGTATAGGTAAGTAATAAGTAAGTATATTTAATGGTTTAGCTGATATGGTTGAAGGAATACTCCTTGTTTAACGGAGTACATCGGTTCAGTAGAGTAGTTTGATTTATCTACTGTGATTTTAATTATTGTATGACTCGTTGATATAGGAATTTAGCCCTCCTGGTGACGATATAAAAGGCAGTAGGCACCAACTATATTATCCCACAGAAAAGTGAGTACTTAGATTTGTGACTTGGATACTAAATGTATCCTGCAGCTGACGAAAACATTAACACTTCAATAAAGGTTCAGCTTCAGCTAGAAAAATCATAGTTTACCATCAACCAATTGTAATAGATAGAGAATTCCTAAATAATTCAAATATATCTATATTTTACAAAACCACTAATATAGGAAAATGGTGAAAAACTAATAAATATATAATTTTCTATTTCCATAACAGCTACCTTTACCTAAGTACCTACAGGTAATTCAGAAAATGTTTTTTTTTTATTTGATTGAATGACGTGACGAGCAAGTTGTTCACCCGATGTTAAGTGACACGGCCGTCCATAACAGTTGCAGTGTCACCCGGAACCCCAAAACAATAAAGTTTCGCGTGACACTGCACTGCGCACGTCATCCTGAGACATCACCCAGTCTAGTAATCAGATTACTAGACTGAGTGATCAGATCATAAAGTCTCATTTGCCCAGTAATTTCACTAGCTACAATGCCCTTCAAACCGGAACGCAGCAGTGCTTGCACACTACTGCTTGGCGGCAGAATAACTGGCAAAGCGGTGGTACCTACCTAGACGAACTTTGCAGAAAAGTCCTACCACCTAGTAGATTATGCTTCGAGTATCAACTTAACCAACATTTAATTAATAACCAATCTTCCATCATTACATCCAATCATACATTTAAATTTCCATTAGGCTTTTCCAACAAAGTTACTAGGAATGCTGGAACACTGGAACAGACCTGGCGATAGAGGATGTTCTGCCAGCAAAAGATTTTAAAAGAGTTCTAATAGGTAGTACTACTTGACACCACCAGGCGCGGGTGTCGTCGGCACGCGGCTAAACACGCGAAAGTGAAAAAAATGATTAAATAAGCAAAGCTTATACGTACTATGGTAACCAGATAAATGCGAAAGCATGGACGTATTGTGGCTTTCGAATCACTGTTTGGCAACCCCCGACCAAACAGAGGGGTGTTGACTTAACGTCTGTATTTGTGTCTGTCTGTAACATCGTAGCTCTCAAACTGATGAATCCTTTTAGGTATTGCTTTTTTTTGTTGAAAGGTGACTTAGTTTGTTCTAGACTCAAAAGCGTTTTAACCATGATCCAAATCGGAGATTGCACAATTCGTCGTTTGTTTGACTAAGTGACGTATCTGACATTTTTACGTATCTGAAATTTTAAATGTAGCTTTTATCTACTTTCAAAGACGCGTCTAACTGTCTAATCAACGTATTTGTAGTCAAAATGTCAGATACGTCACTTAGTCAAACAAGCGACGAATTTTACTTGTCTATTACAAATTTTACATATGTACCCACGAATCAATTGAAAAGCGAAGCAAAGGCTGACTTGGAGGTTTGATTAAATACTTATACAGTTTCTTTGTAAAATACTCACAACGCTGCCACTAAGAGTGGGTTTTTTTATCTGTAGTTAAAGTAACTAATGGTCAAAAATGCCAACAAATTCTAACCAACGGTCAAAATTTGATACAGTTTTTAACCATTGGTTACCTTAACTGCGGATCAAAAAACCCAACCTTAGTAAAATTTTAAGCAAAAAAATTCCATCATGAATCAAAGACGCTGCAGTCAGGTGTTCCATAATTCCATTCCTTAACCGTTCGTGTCATAAATAAGGTAATGATTCGTGCGAAAAGTCCTGGCAGGGTTACAACCGACGGAGTCGAGTAAGGACCTGCATAGTCTACGTCAACTTTGATAAAATGGACGCAGTACTTATAAAGAGAACGATAAGGCACGTCCACATTGCTTAGTCAAAAAATGACTGCACCGCGCTCCACTTGTCATTGTCACTCAAAATGCGTATTGCCATCTCTTTCTTCAGCTGCCAAATTGTGTGCGTTGCACCTAATTTAAGAGGACCGCTTTCAAAAAGCGGTTTCCTTAAACTTATTGCAATTGTATAAACCCTTTCGTTCTTTCTCTACCACTCTCTACTCACAATGTAATGTGATAAAAAGCTTCATATAATAATACTTTAAAACACCATTACAAAAAAATCTGAAGGAAATATTGATCGTCTAAGTACTTGTATATTTTTATCATAAACCGTCGAAATCGGAAGACACTAAATCCCACGACACAGGTCGCCCTAGTGCGGGGTTCAGAGTTTCTTTACATATTAATATATATCCTATTTACACTGTAAAACAACCTTCGATATAAGTACCTATTTTAATTATTGTATTACTTTCTTTGGTCAAATAAATATATCATTAAATTATTATTAAATCATGTTTTCATACATTTTCCGGACATTTCACGTCCCGTGGATGATAAGTCCATGCATGTAACTTGTGTCAATAATATTAGTCTGTGGCCGCAGCTGGATAAAAAAGCTGATGATCGGTAATCGTATTCAGTAGCGTGATCGACACCTTGTCCAACAGTACGATAATAAAAGCATATTATTAAATTAGCGATAACTTGATTATATGATGCAAAAATCTTATATCGTGTCCGTAAAGTCAGACAAAGTATGAGTTACTAATTGCTTATTAGTAACTCATACTTTATCTGTCTTTATCTTTATCTATTACTAATAGGTTTCCCTAGACTCCACCTCCACTTCTAATTCGAAATACAACAGCTAAAGTATTAGAATTGTGGCTGTTCGGGGACCGTTCAATAGTCTAAATCTCATTTTTGATGATGATGATGATGATAATGATGATTATTAGTGTTATTAGTGAATTGTTAAAAGTTAGTGTAATGCAGACAAGTGCTACTCAAAAAAAAACACAAGAACAAAGTGTCGTCGCCTTAATAGAGACAATAGGAAATGTATTATTGTGCACATTCTTAGGTAATAATGTTTCTAGAAGACATAAGGTGTATAATTAAAAAAAATCAAAGTGTTTTATTGCAAATAGGCTATTCATAGCACTTTTACAAGTCAAATGAGATTAGGTATTTAAAATACCTAATTAAATTATTGAAAATACTATATGTACCTATAGCAAGCCTGTTACAATAATGTGAGTTTGAGAAAAAAAAGTTCTCTTTTCCACTACAGGTGCAAGCAATCCGGCACTATGTAGAATAGATAACTCCGATCCGTAGCTTCGATTATATATATTATTACTTATTATCCAAAATATGTCTACATTGTAATACTAGCTGAGTACTTATTTCAGTAAGTACGTAAGTACTGTATTAGAAATGAAAAAAAAAAGCTTGTTCATCGCTCAAAGACTAAGTTAAGTCCGTGTCTGTTAAGAAAGCTTCAAGTTTAACTGAAACAAAAGTTTCAGTGAGCTCTTGTATTGCGATGCTCTTTGTCTTTTGACATTAATTTAAATGAGAAAATTCTTTGGGTGGTTTTCAGATGTAGTTCCAAAGCTCCTAACCCCTTCTTTCCCCATCTATGAAACTGCTCACAGTTTTCTTCAACTTCAATTTAGGGCAGATCATGAGATCAATGTGACCCTACAGTTCAATAGATACCTAGAGAAAGACGGAAAACAATCCAAAGAGTTATCTTAGTAAAATTATATCAATAGACAGAGAGCATCGCATTGCAAAAGCAGTATTACTGAAGCTTTAAACCACCTTATCATCATCATCATCATCATCAACATCATAAATATTCTCTGTCTCAGCTGGACCATCAGGCGGTGAAAAGTTTGTTGATATCTTGTTTGAAAGCTTTATAGATTGCACAAAACTAGCTGCATTGACATTTAAATGTTCCGGACTGAAAATACGTGAACAAACATTGCTCTATTTTCACTTACACTACAACAGAAGCCCACATATTGTTGTGTTGCAATAGTGTTCTTTTTAAAGAAAAAAAAACAAAACAATAAAATCGATTGTGTTAGATATTTTCACTTTTTAATAAATTAATCAAGTCAAACAAACAGTACAACCGAAGAAAATCAATTTTTAAGTAAACGAATGACGTGACGAGCTCGTCGTTCATCTGATGTTAAGCATCACGGCCCATAATAGATTGCATTATCACTCATAACTCTATATTATAAAGTTTCAAGTGACACTACACTACGCTCGTTATCCTGAGACATCACACAGTATGGTCATAGTAGGTATGTTAAAAAAAAGAAAATGTTTTTCTCCCGATCAAAAGGTCGTAAGTCAACGAAAATGTACACAATTTTGGCTGGCCTGATAGCTGTTGGTAGTAGCTCTGCCTTCTGAACCATAGGTTGTGGGTTCGATCACCACCTGGGACAATCATTTGTGTGATGAACATCGATGTTTGTTCTGTGTCTGGGTGTTATATTGTATTCTATGTATGTATTTACAAACAAAAAAGTATCTAAGTATTGTATCAGTTATCTGGTTCCCATAGTACAAGTTATGCTTAGTTTGGGGCTAGATGGCGCTGTGTGAAATGTCCGCACATATTTATTATTTATTTATTTTGTAAAGCTATGACCCTATTGATCACGAACGTAACATCTCTATTCAAAATCAGATCAAAATAGACTTCACGCATCACCTGTCATTAAAGTAACAACGTAATTATATCGTAATGCTGTCTCGGTCAGTGACCCCGGGGCGCGGGGAGGTGGGAAGTGGGAGCGGGGAGTGTCACAGGATGTCAATGCAACAATGCTTCTCTAGGGTAATGGGTTCGGTTCCTGGTTGGGTAATAGGTAATAGCTATGTATTTATTAGTGCTGGCAATGATGTGCTAATTTTATGTAAGTAATGCCAGTCTGCACTAAAGTTTGACATGTCCTAAGTTCGCACCTTACCCATATATGACGTCCCTAATTCAACGCATTTGGGTACGTCCTAGTGAGATAGGTTCTAACTTAAGAGTTGTCAAACTTTAGTGCAGACGGGCACGGGTGAGGCAGGCGGAAGTAGAAGTAGTAGTGCAGACGGGCATATAAAGTGAGTTAGAAAGAATTTAAGTAGGTACTTAATATTTATGATTTTCATAGCAGTATCGTCTGCTTAGCGTAATCTACAGATTAATTATTAAAGGAAAAAACTAAAGTGCAGTACAGTAGTAGTAGTAAAGTACTTACTTGCAACTAAAGTATTCTACTGTCGTTTAAATCTTATGATATGATGCGAACGGCAAGCGCTAAGTCATGAATGGAAAACGCAAATACCTAAATCTAAATTATACTACAGCCATAAGCGTGTCTTGTCTACGTATTTCCAATGTATTTCAATGACTGTACCAAAGTATCAAAATGGTCCAGTAAGGAAAGTGTCGAAACGAGGAAAGTGCCGAATTAGCGAAAGTAGCGAAATAATGAAAGTAGCCAATTAGAGAAAGTGTCGACCTGTTACCGGACCCATTTGTGCAGCTATAATGGCCAAACCCAAATAGATGAAGTTTTGCACATACATAGCTTACGTTACCAACACTAACATAGAATATTTTTATCCCGGATAATAGAGTTTTCGCGGGAAAATTGTGGGTGAAGCCGCGGGACATCTCTAGCTGTGATAAAAGGAAAGCATTTACTTCACTTGCCTATTAGAACTAAACTTTTATTAAGTAACAGGCTATTTAGTTTAACTATCCTTTAACAACTTCCTGTATTGTACGATAAAAGTGTATTAGGTACAACTTTATACTCTAAGAGGTAGCAGACACTTTGACTCTGTTGTTTTAGGAACGACCATAGGCTATAGTATTGCATTTACATTACAATTGGACGTGATAGACGTAGGAGAGACTGGAGAGGAATGCCAAAGATCAAAATGAATTTGTAACATTTTAATAATAATAATAACCGGTAGCATGGGTCCTGCCCCGCTGCCGGCGACACTCTAGGTTTAGGTTTTTTTTATAATATTTTTGTAATTTATTTTTATATGAATATTGTAGAAAACCCTAAATCTAAGAAAAAATAATAAATGAGTGCATAATAATTTTAAAATAAATAAATATAATATATACTCTTTATTGACTCCAAGGTGACCAAATAACAAAAAATAAGAAAACAACTTTAGAAACACACTAAAACATGAAACTGGACACTTCTTTAGGATTTCTTAAACCTAACTAAAAAGAAGGTCTATTGAACCTACCAACTTTTAGGTACTAATCCAAACTATCAATTTTAATTATTATAGTTCTACAACCTTTACTTTAAAGTCACAGTAAAAGCTGCTTTTTATAATGACGACGATTTTGTCTGATCCGAACATATCACATAAAACGACCGCTGGCTCTCAACCCACAATAATAATATCGTACTACTATCAAGTAATCCGCTCAGAATATAAATAGCGGTAATAATACAGGAAGTTAATAATAATACTGGATTATTACAATATTATAGAGCTTCTACTGTGAAGTGAAACGTTACAATCGTAAAGTTTTAGCTGCGAGTAAACTTCATGCTCGGGATCCTAACAATACTACGTTTTAGTCTATAACTGAACTATAATTTTATAATCTGTGAAATGAAAACACATTAACAAATACAATTTTAGAGAAATAGAAGGTACAGGTATCAGTAAAGATAAACCATGATTTTAGTTGACTGATTTCATAAGATGAGGGTTAAATCATCGAAATAATATCGAGGTATTATTACATATTGGGTTAGATGAATATCTTTTAGAAAGAAGACTGCGTAAATTGAATGTAAATCAAATTAATAAATGTGTATTATTGCTACAGAATTCGCCCTATTTACATTTTTTTAATGCTATAGGTAGCAAACAAGCATAAGGCCTTCCTGATGGGAAGAGGTCACCGTAGCCTATGGACATCTGTAACACAAGACGTGCCACTGATGCGTTGCTTATCCTGTGATAATACTCTTTTGACCCTCCTTTTAAATTGCTGCATGTTGTAGCTTCGGAGAAAGACCGCTGGTGGAAGCTTATTTATCATCTTACAGATGTACGGTAAGAAAGTAACATATTGCAAATAGGCGGTAAATAGCCTACTAGTACTACAGCTCACAAAACTGAAAACCAATGGGGAAGAACAGTCCAGTGGCGACCAGGAAGCGGCAGACGTAGCGCAGAGATAGGCTTCCCACTATAAGGATGCAAGAGGCATGGGAGATATCAATGTTTAGCAATGTTCTTCGGGCTGATAATAGTGAGCCTATTTTCAGCACTCAAAATTACAAGTGACAATTAGAATAGCAAAAATAATCAAAATTAATGATTTAAGTAATAGAAGGCGTCGTGCTACGAAATTTTAGTTAAGCAGTGAAAACATATAGCTATTAGGTATAGGTGGACCGACGATCTGGTGAAAATCGCGGGGAGCCGATGGATGCACAAGACGAGCAGCCACTCAAAGTATAGCTCTGGGGGAGGCCTATGTTCAGCAGTGGGCGACTTCAGGCTGTTGATGATGATGACGATGAGTGAAAACATTAATTTTCATATTATATTTAAATTGACGCGGTAAAAACGGCTGCTTACAATGGCCATACAAGTTCACAAACTTAAACAACGAACACAACAAAGTGAACGACAAAATCAAACAACACGAACAGCAATCCGTAGTTTGCAGCATCAACAAGAGATTGAGTTTTAAACAACCAAGTGTACATATAAACGGCTCATCTTAGTAATTTCACTTGGAATGGGATCTGGCCAATAGCTAGAGGGTCAATAGCTGAAGGGGAGAGAAATTAAATAAAATTCAGCTCGGTAACGAGGAAAGCCGGTAGTTCCCTATTTAATTATGAATTTATGAGCGCCGGGCAAAATGCAAACCTAGGAACGGCGTGGGATTCGTTATAAGAGGAAGCGGGTTTGAAAATCAAGCGGATAGCATAATGTTTGAAGTTATAACGTCCTTGCTCTACTTTGATTCATTTTAGTTAATTTACTAAAATTAATGGCAACATTTGATCGAAATTTTTTTTTGTGTTTTTCCACATCAAAAAAGTTCTGTTATTTCAATGTTTTAATTACTGAACAAGTAGACTGTAGATCTACTTATTCGAACTATAGTCAATGGCGGATTATAAATGATTGATGAAATGATTGATAAGTCGTTGTAGTGATTCAACATTATGTTGTTAATAATTGTAGTTAGCGAATAAAAAACTCAATTTGAATAAATCAAACCTATAATAAAAAAAATCTTTATTCAATAGAATTTCAACTATCAAAATTATAACTCTACAAAGCTATATTTAAGGTTGGCATCTATTCAAGATTTTAAATTGTATATGTGGGCATCATTTACAATAACGACAAAGCGTTAAGCCATAGCACAAGCGACAGCGGAAATAAACCCGCAGTCGCTGCCTCTCATCACGAAGCCCCTACCGTAGCCGTTGCAGCGTCTCTCAGTTCTGGTTAATTAAGACAGTGTTATGAGTGGCACTTACAGCGAACTGAATAAATAACCAGATCCGACATTCGGTTGGTTGCTCGTCCGTGAATAGCTTAGTTTTCAGCTGGTGGAACCGCGTGAATGAGATGTGTAATGTTTAAATTAGCTTAGAAAACTAGACCATATATGAATGTGCTTGAAAAAAATATGAATAAGTGAGTTTAGCATCATTGACTTAATAATATTTACTATGTACTTAATAAATTGTTGCTGAAAAATTACTGTCTTTTTTTTTTTTTTTATTATTATTGTTTATAGGCAAAGCATTTGACCGCTGTCTCACCTGGTGGAAAGCGATGACGCAGTCTACGATGGAACATGCTTGCCTAGAAGATACCTGTTCATTACTGGTTGACCCGCCCCGGCTTCTCTCTTCCCTTCGACGTGATGAGTATAAATAATAATAATAATAATATCGTTTCGGCGAACGGCCTTATAGCGAAGAGCCTCGACCAACACCTCGAGAGGCTCTCGCTAGACGGTTGGATCAAGGGCCAGATTCAGAAGGCAGTACTCCTTGACACGGCACGTATTGTCAGGAGGTTCCTCACTCTGCAACCCTAACCACCGGTAGCTTGGGTCCTGCCCCGCTGCCGGCGGCACTCTAGGTTTAAGGTTTTTTTATAATATTTTTGTAATTTATTTTTATATGAATATTGTAGAAAAACTGAAATCTAAGAAAAAACAATAAATGAGTGAATAATAATAAATAAATATGTGTGGACATGTCTCACAGCGCCATCTAGCCCCAAACTAAGCACAGCTTGTACTATGGGAACCAGATAACTGATATAATACTTAGATACTTTTTGTTTGTAAATACATACATAGAATACAATATAACAACCAGAGACAGAAATAAATAAATAATATACAAACAAAAAATTCTTCAATTAAGTTACATCCTTGTTACTTCTTGCAACCCGCACTTTTGCTATAACCATGACAAATTTCAGCAAAATCCTAGCGTGATGCGTGTTCAAAAGGTCAGACAGACAGACCGACACAAAAAATTAAAAAAAAAACTTGTTTCTATTTTTATATCGATTAAGAAGAGTAATACGATCAAAATTTTCAAAAAATATTCAATGTACAGATTTAGCCCAGTTACAGTTTTATGATAATTATTTACCTATAGATTGTGATAATGTTGAGAAGTGTATTTTGGTTTTTGTAATATAAATAAGACCGCATATATTTTAAGATAGGGGCCGGGCTTTATAATAATCTTTGATAGGGGGCTCTAAGTAAGTAAATACCAACTATTGTCGTTACGTAGTTTTAAAATGATCTGCCAAAACTAGTAACTACTTTTGACATAAACTATACTTGAATTTTTAATTTAGCGGTTTCGTTCCGGCGTAAGAATAGGACCACTCCATCTATTCCCGTGGGTGCCGTAACAGCTGGATAAGGGAATATACAGATAATGATCAGCAGCATTCTCCTTTGGGACCTCAAAATCTTCTGCGATTACCAACCTGTCAAGCGTGGTGATTATGGCAATCCCTAATCACCACGCTTGGCATGTAAGCGTCCAAAGTGGCGTTTTATGGGAAGGCCTATGTTCAGCAGTGGACGTCAAGTTCCAGTTTATTGGGCCAACGATTGGCTTCTACATTTATAACAAAAGAATGACTACTTAGGTACAAGCCCACCCCACGTATCATAGGGGTCAGTGGGTACATATTTAATAATGCAAGTCGTCATAGCAACGACCACCCTTCAGGGATCACCGGTCAGTGGCCCGTCTGTGATGAGCTAATCTTTAATGATCCTACAAGTACACTGCTGTGTTCAGTACACACAGTGGTGTGAAAGTTTATCAGCAAATACAAGTAAAAGAAAAAAATCTTGGTGTAAAAGTAAAACGTATTACATTGAAAGAGAGAGCGAGAGCACGCACGGCTGTAAAGGCCGGTGGAGACCAACAGCCCGTTCAAAAAAACCAGGGTTCAGTCTGTGGGCGAAGCGGTGTGATTAAAATCATGCGCCGTGGTTCTAGTATATGAGTTATGAATTGTAGCAAAAAAATACAATAGAAGGCACAATATCGAATAGATTTTACGTGAGGTGTCTTGAATTCAATTATATCCTTATTCAGCTCGACTGTTTGATTCATTCAGCGTCAGAAACGAGGCTATTAAAGTTGCCAGCATATAAGCTACGTACTGATAGTGGGGCTGAGCATGCGGACTGTCTAATAGGTCAGGGCGGCTAGTATACAGTCCAAATGTTTTGTGAAGTAGTATTAAGTTGCACTTAGCGGTAGCTAGTAGAGAACAAAGAAATTTAAAAAAAATGCCAATCATTTTGTAATTTCTACCAATAATATATTATTCTACATAGATGGCAACACGTAAACGCTCAGCGCTCGTTTATTCCGATCCAAGCCGTTCTTTGGAAAAAAGCCGGTCAATTTCCATTTTGGCCGCGCTCCAACCCTTCGGACCACTGTGCGCCATTAACATATTAATGTCGTAAGTTATTAGTATAACCGATTGGGTTTGTGTCACTGTGTCCTGAAGAACGTTTGGGAATTGAGTATAGGATGTATTTCATTTGAAAATCTTTGAAGTAAGTTAAGAAAATTAATGTTTTTGTTGGAAGGGCTTTTGCAGAACGAAGTTGGCCGCTTTAAAACGGTAAAGGATTTTTGGCGGGAACGCGGATTTCACGTCGTTACATTGTATTATTTTTCAAAATTTGCGCTTTTTCAGTAGTTTTTCGTGTTGATTCCAAAATTATATAGAAGCTTCTGGTAAAGTTGCCACCACTTCACTGGACAATATAGAATCTTTGACTCAGACTGTAACTGACTTGACTTTACGTCAAATTTAATACTCTCTAACATGATGATGATTACAATACTTGACACTGGCTAAATACACTATGTGTGGAGCCAAAATACAAAGAAAAAAAAAACAGTAAAAATATCGAGTTTTTTTATGTAGGTGCGTATGACGATTTGTGCGGATACAGTAATGAATGACTTTTAGGTACCTGTAATGACTCGCAAAGTATGTAGGACTCATCTTTTGAATTCTTATATTTAGGTACCCACCTACTTTTATAGATTTTGGGGTGTTATCTGATCATTAAACGAAGCTACTAAAACCTAAAAATCCCCTAAGTAAATGTCTTACATAATTAGAAACTTAATTATACTTATTTCTATCACTTACCTTTCAACTTCTACGAGCTACTGAGAACCATCTCAAACAATTTCTTACCTGTGAACAAAAAAAAAGCAATCAGCAAATAAATAACATTATCAAATAGCCGACGCACTTACACATTAGCGATTTGAGAACATAGCTTTTATGCGTTATAATGGAAACGAATCGGATATTTGTCATAATAACTATATTTAAATAACACGTGTGGTTCTATTCAGTGGGCCAGCCAGCCAGGATGATGACATTTCTTATTAATTAGCGCAGGGCGGCTTTGTGGCGAGCTGTCTAGAGTCACGTCGGTGATGAGTGGCGACACCGCCTACCTTGATTCCTAGGGGCTAAATGAGACTAATTATTGATATTCGTATAATAATTATATTAAAAAACACATGTGGTACTTTTCTATTATTTAAATCAGAATGGGTCTCCTCGCGGCACAAAAATTTATCAAAAAAATAATTTTCACTAACCTCGACGTTTCCGTTTTGACTTTACAATATGAGATCAAGCCGAGAAAGCGTAAAAAACATGTGGTACTATCCAGCGCGCCCGCCAGCCAGGATGATGACAATCCTTATAATTAGTAGTATTATTAATTTATTACATGTATACCTAACATACATAGGTAACCTAATACGTGTGTAATGATAATGACATGCTCAATTAAAGAAATTTCAACGTACTAAACAAACTGAATGAAAGTGCAACAGTATCCTAAGCATTCCAGCTTTTTGAAATGAAAGTGAGTGCAGAAATTCCATTTATCTCAATTTGAGCATCCCTCGCGGAATTATCGGCGCCAGGCTCATATATTTCTCTCAATGTGTGCGCCGGCGCAACACAACTGATCCAATTGAGGGACCTGCTGATAAACATCTGTTCGTTGGGTGAAGAAATATTAATGCACTTTATTGCTGTTTTTTAAAGGTTGTTTGACACGAGGAACTTTTGTTTTGTGTTTGTTTAGAAAGAAAATAAAGAGATAGTAGGTATTTTAAATTCTACCAAAAAAAGATTGTCTCAAAAATATTATGTTAGCGTACAGTGTTATTAGTGTTGAGAACAATTTCACAGTACTACGCTTATCGATATCGATTCTTAATATCGATCGAAATTATCGTATCGGCAGAAAATAATAGTCACAATGTCAATTAATTAATTTTGAAACGAACAAGTGACCCTTAAAAATACGATAACTCTTAAAAATACTATTTAATACTTATGAGTTCAAAAACTACATTAAAGTCAATATAATTGAAATAATGTTAGTATTTAGTATGATAAAATGTCAATAGGTACCTACTATAAATAAATAAAATATTTGTGGACATTCACACAGCGCTCCCTAGTCCCAAACTAAGCAAAGCTTGTACTATGGACACCAGATAACTGATACAATACTTAGATACTTTTTGTTTTTGTAAATACACACATAAAATACAATAGTATAACACCCAGACACAGAACAAGCTCCTATATTCATCAGACAAACATTAATGTATGGGAATCGAAGCCATAAGCCATCAGAAGGCAGGGCTACTACCAACTGAGCTATCATGCCAGGCATACTAATACCAATATGTAGTGCATGCAAACTCTCTACCGACATATCTATAGAGCCTGATAATCAGGTCCATCACCCATCCCACTACCCATAGAAAATCCCACCTGATATACTATCTACCCACCTAATATATATATACTATATATGGTACTATCGATAATTTTTCAACAATCATTAGAAGAAGGGTTGCACAAAAGTTACAACAAATCTTACCACTAACACAAAGTACATAATGGTCTTTGGGAGTTGTCTCGGCGTGCAGTAGCGAAGTAAACAAGCAATGTAAAGGCTCATGCCAACTTTTTCACAAAACATCTTCAATCTAGGTTTCTTATACCCTGTCGGCATCTAACCAAAGGTATTTACCGCCAATATAACATAATAGCCGTCCCGTTATACGATATTTATAGCCACAATTCACCTAACAACCACAATAGGTACTGATTTATGGTTTAATGTTCCTAACTGTTTATTAAGTGTTCGATCTTAGTGTTTAGCTCGTAAATACTAGATGCCGGTGCCCTAGGTGAGACATTACATATAGAGAAAGTACCTGGGTAGACATCAAAGGTTTGATTGAAATAAGTTGTAGCAACATAGAAACAAGGACTAGGATGTCTATTAAAAAATGTTTGAAATACTCTATGCTTTAGTAGCATTTGTTCAACCCAAATATTTTGATAGATCATCATTATCATCAGTAGTCGGAAAACGTCAGCTGCTGAACATAGGTCATCTCCATAAGCGTCACTTTGATCGGCTACATTACCTCATCCAGCGGCTCCTACGAGGTAATCGGTTAACTTACGCTGTGTCTTGTAGTTCGTTATTGTCACTCAAGAAGCTTTCTTTCTCATCTTTAGTTGTTTTTTGGTACATACATACATACATAATTTTGGATGATTACGAATATCCCTATTAGCATCTCCATCGGCCATATTGAACTGAGATAGCTCAAATTCAAGTCTTCCATCTATATAGAAGAGACTCGGGCCTAAACAAAGAACTTCCGTACGTACAGCAGAGGCTGCAAAGTCTAAGCAAACACTGTAGCATGTACTAGTTAATGTATGCGAGAGCATGCGTCTATCAGGCGATGCGTACAAACCTGACGCTGCATTTTTTATGCTTACGAGCGTATATTATTTTGTATTTAGTTGAACGCGGCTAATTTGTCTGTTGATATTTGGCTTTGAATAAAGAAAAATCTAGAATAAAAATAAGAGTTTTGTAAAAAACCATTGCTTTCAAACACTAAAAGCGGGCTCAATATCAACGTCCGGCACAAAGGGAAAAAATCTGGATAACTCGCAACCACTCGTCAATTTACCTCAAATAAAATGCAGTTTCACAACAGAGGGTTGCAATACAAAATATTTGCAGTTGTAATGGCACCGAACGTCCCAGTTTGTTGGACATTTCAGACTCCCACTTTTAGGAATATCGTTCTTTGTGGGACAGAATTGAATCCCGCATAAGTAAAGGAAAAATGATTCGATTGCATCAGGAAATGTATTAATTTAGAATGGCTAAGTTGATATAAGCTAAGATAAATGTGAATTAAGTACAAAATAAGTTAGCAAACAATTTCATAGGTCTCAAACATTATTATTAGAATATAATATGATCGTTGAAATACATTAAAAATATCCAAGAGATTGCAAGTTGAGGCGTTAAACGCGTAATACACAACTGGAATTCAAAATCTGCGATAAAGATGGTTGTATAATTTGTGGTAAAGTGGAACGTTCCAAACGATATCTGCACTAACGAGAACGGAATCCTAACCACTGAATCTTTATCAAAGTGAGGGGATTCAAGAATACTCCGATTTGTCGATACCAGTGGAACACTATCGATACAAACAATAATTTATATGTAGAACGTAGAGTATCTTTCAGTGACGTGTCACTGGTTTTACGAATTTAACAAACTAAATAAATTTATAATAAGTTGTCTATCCAAACACAAATCGATTAGATTTGTGTTTGGATAGACAACTTATTACATTATAAGTGTTCTATTGAGCACAAAACATAGTACATCGCTCTCTAAAGAAGACACTTAAAGCAAAAATTAACATTATTTTAAATTTTCATTACTTTAAAAGTTTAATTTAAAAAAATACACTTCCGCTATTATATGGCAGAAAATTGATAACTTTTAATATCAGTAACTTTTGCTGCTTTAAACCAGTCAGGCAGGAAAACGTATTTTCATTCAATATTTCTCAGCACAGCTTAGAATTAATTTAATCACCGCTAGCTAGGCTTTTAATTGACACTTTTACCCGGCCTCAGGCTGGATATAGTCGAGTAATTGAGCATGTTGTTAGAGTAACAAGCGAAAGTGGCCATTTGGTATTTCTAGGAACTGTACAACGGATTGTGACTAATGAAACACAAATTTTCTCTAACAACCTTTGACTGGGAGTTTATTTTAATAATGTACGATTAATAATGCAGCCAGATAAGTAAGGAGAAAGATTATCAAGAGCTATGTTGTACGAATAAATTTTCTATAATTATTATACTGAGAAATAAACGGACCAAAAAAAGACTCGATTGTTATTCGCACCATAGTATTGCGCTTTTAATTGTTTATCTATTATTATGCAAATGAGTGGCATCCGAATGTTTATAAAGTGAGGTAGATAGTTATAACTTTTTATTATTTAGAAACATCTTTATAAAATAATTTATGTTTAAAACTTATTATAAGTGCACCTCAATATACATAAATAAGGTACAATCATTTACGAGAGTAAAATGTGCAAACTGAAACACAAGCTATCCTTACAAAATATTACCTACCGTCATTTTTATGGATATCTTTAGAATCTATGTTTCAACAACTGGGAAAACGATACAGAAAAAAATATCGATAAAATTGACTCGCCCCGTTTCCCCTCCCTACGCACTCATCGCGAGTGGTCGCATAACGAGCCGATAACGAAGCGCGGCGCATTGTTATCGACATGCAAAGCAACGGAGGTTTCAGCTCCACCAGCACTTCAGCTGCTACTATAGTTAGTATAGTAACTATACGCCGAAATACTGAACGAAATATATATTAGACTTACAGTTACTGTAATATTCACCATCGGCTCTTACGAAATTCATGAATGGAAAATTGGAATTGGACTCACCCTGTGAATGAATTTTATTTAAGAAGTTCTATTTCAAAATCTGCATACTACAAGGTTTAAATACCTACCTATATAGAAACATACTATATAAGAATCAAAACAGAGCGCTCTTAATCACTATCATGCTCTGGCACGATCGCTTTATCGTTCACCGCCTTAGCATCATTATCACTATTATTACCATTGTTACCATCATTATCACCATCACCATCATTACCATCACTACCAACACTGGAGCAGCTGTGCCGGCGACCCAAGGCTGGTGCTCCGCTATTTTAAGGAGCCAGGGGGTCTAGCAAATATCCCTTTCCATTAGCGTTAACGCCAAACGATAACTTAAAATGTATGGGAATGACATTAGCTATAAAATTACCTGCGGTAAAGTTTTCTCATACATTTTGAGCTATCGTTTGGCGTTAAAGCTATGGAAAGTTATCTTTTCTAGACCCCCTGGTTAGCTAAGTTTAAGAGCCTACTGAACGCCAAAATGCTTAAAATGGCTTAGCATGAGGCCGTGTCCTATCAACAATATTGCAACAATGACCTTGAAATTAATATAATATGGTAAAGTTCAGGACTAATGCTAAGTCTTATGTATAGTGAAAACACGAATTAATAAACTTTTCTCGATAGAAAAAATTACAATGTTACCCTCCAAAGCGTACAAATAAACCGCGATTATTCAATGAATACTTTAAATAAGGTCATGCAACTTTGTGTAGTAGTTGAACTAAATATAATGAAGACTTTATGTACTTATGGTGAAATTTTAAAATACCCATTATATTCAGTGTAATAATAAATTACTTAAACTATTGCGCGTTGGAACCATTCTAACTTAGACCGCCCCTGCCGCGCGGCCCCCTGCTCATCCCCGCTTTGGCCTAGTACTAAGTATATATCTATTCTGTGGCTTTGGGTTGGATTCGCGCTGCCCTACCACTAGCCCTTAAGCGGAAACGCGCAAAACGCTCCATGCGGGACGACAGTGTCGGATTCATTCATCCCAAAGAATCTGTATACTTTTGGCTTTTACATATAGTAAAACTGGAACGTTTAGCGAAACTCGCAACCGCAAGCATCTAGAAGGTATCAAACAAAGTGTTAGCTGTTGAATCGTGTGTGAGTTCGACTACATACGCGCGCCCTGTGATGTACCACCCCGATATATCAGAGAAGTATTTCAATTACACAGAACTCCGGGCTGCGGTCAACTGGGTAGGTATCGGAATTCGGGGTACACTTGAAAAGAGCACACGTTCTATTGCTGTCTCACTATCACAGCTCAATTCTGTCTCGATTTAGAGTTTACAGTAATGGTGGAAAAGGGATAACAATATTTTCAAATTCTAATTCAAATAGGCTTGTGTCGTGCTATTTTTTTATTGCAAAAATTAATAATATTCCTCAAAAAATAAACTGTCGTGAAAACAAAAATTACATATCTCAAAAAATTACAAAGTTACAAGCATTTTAAAATACAGGAATAAAAAGAAACAGTTCAAACGTGATGTGACGTCAGTACGTTCTCCTTAATAGTAGGTACCTCATTACTAAGCTGTGGTAGCTTAACATACAATCTCTTTGGTATGTGACTTCACAATTTGCGTTTTCCTAGTAACAGTGGGAAACTTAGATTAGGGGAACTTCGGTTTTTTGTCATATTTCTAATCTGCACTTAACTCATAACCCCCTCATTTTGCAACACCATCTAGCTTTAGGCATTTTTTTGATCTACCCTGTTTACTTGGTTTATTGGCATTCCTCTCCTCCTTGTTCCATGATCATACTAACTCCACAAAATAACACAGGGTGCAATTGAATTCTTTAGAAACTCAATTGAATTCATTAGAAATTGAGTACCTAATACATGATAGTAGGTAGGTACGACATTTATTGATGATTATTAAAGAGTGAAGAGTGCCACTGAAAATATTTTTTCACCTAACGTAGTTGGCACGATTGACTTTGCTACTTTTAATATGTTTTTGCCTTGCATGTCATAGTTAAAAGCAGTAATTAATTATTTTAATTTAATTTTGTACTGTAACAGTTGATTATGTAAGTTATCCCATTTTTGGAGTTATCAAAACCAAATCGATGCGTTAGATTTCATAAATTTTTACCCACACGTGACCGGTGTCAGGAGTAGGTACCTAGTTTCAAAGGATGCTTAAGAGTTCAATTACACCCAGTATAAGTGTTCAGCATAGAATAACTACCTTTTTTATGGTGCTAAGATTAATATCCATAGATAGAGCCAGTGTCAGAGCTGGTACCGTAGAGCAGCCAGGGAACAATATATTCTGCAGCTATTGTGCTGACGCAACGAGTGTGTACTTAAATCAGATATACATTTTTATCTCAGTTTACGTATGATTGATTTAAAGTTGGGTTAAATACTTATTTACCCACATTATTTTATTGTAGGCTTGCATAAACAATTTACGAGCAAAATACCTAATTAAAATAATATTAGTAACACGTATTATGGATCTAATAACTATAAATCTTTCTATTGTAAAAAAAAACAAAGGAGATTGTAATTAATATGGGATGCCTTGAAGAATAAAGTACGATAGAAGAGACTAATATAGATGAGCGTAGATTTGTAGAAATATTGAGCGTAGTTTGCGAGCTGCATGACTGATGTAAAACAAGAAAAGCAGATTTAGTAAGATTTTTTCTTTAGTTTTTTTTTAAATAAATAATAATAATAATAATAATTTAGCTTCTTTTTTAGGGCCTGTACCTAAAGGGACCCTATTACTAAGTCTCCGATATCTGTCTGTCACCAGGCTCCAGGCTGTATCTCAGGAACCGTGATAGTTAGACAGTTGAAATTTTCACAGATGATGTATTTCTGTTGCCGCTATAATAACAAATACTAAAAAACAGAATAAAATAAATATTTAAGGTGGTTCCCATACAACAAGCGTGATTTTATTCTCGCTTACCAGATGAGTCATAGAAAGCGCTGCTTTAAATAGTTCTGCTACTCAACACTAGATGGCAGGGATAGATAATGGCACGGAACCCTTCGTGCGCGAGTCCGACTCGCACTTGGCCGGTTCTTTATAAAATGTTATCTCATATTACGCTTCTAGTAATTATGATACCACATCTAGCCACATCGATATAGAGCATCATTTTCAATCCGCAGCGGTATTTAGTCCGCGGCGCGTGATGTGTTTCCAAATGCAGGCATTAGTGGAGCGTGTCGCTTCCTGCATATTGTGCCATTGACAGCTTTGATGGTTCCATCGCGTCCTCCGGTTCGGCGGATAAAAGGTTTTTGATTCATGTTTTCATACTCAATAGGTGATAGTTATTAAACCATCGCATGTCCTGCAGACACATTGTGACTTAAATACAATAATTTAAGTTGTAAGCAAGACATGCGATCTTTTTATCGTATAAAGCGATATTAAGACGATGACAGCACCCTATGCGAGCAGTGTTTGCGTTGCGCGTCGACGTTTCCATTTTGAGGTACAAATATAAATGATTAATTATAAAACAAAAATACATAATGTTATAACAAATTAAGTTAACAGTGGGATGCATTGAAACTAACTTGTCACTATGATTAATTTCAATGGGGTGTCTTATTATAATGTAACTTTATTTGCATTAGAATAATCTTTTAGAGTTCACTTTGCAATTTTTTTCTATCGAGAAAATTTTTCGTTAATGTGTTTTGATTTTAACAGTTGGAATAAAGATATTTTATTAATTTTATTTTATTTTTAAAATTCTCGAAATGATACTCATTTACATTAAAGTTAGGTCGATTGGGCGCCTTCAGCCTCTTAACAAAAGAAGACGGTTCTAAAATCGGTATTCGGTTTTGCGTTATCGTTATTAAGGGCGCTCGTCAAAGGCAGCTAAGCACACCACGTCAACAGATGACGTTGATGTTCTAATTTAGCGTATTTTATTTTTTAATTAATGAAAATGCGTATATTATTTGGTAATTTTATGTTTACCGGTAATAGCATAATATTTTGTAATTTATCCATCAATATTTCAGGTGATTTAGGTTTCTAAAATACTTTTATTTGTGATGTATCATTATCCCAAAAGGCCGGTCTGGCGGCAGAACTATTCACTCACACATACAAGGTTCTTATTCTACCAAAGTACAAGATGTATGTATTTACAAACGAATGCCTAATTTGGTGTCACTACAAACGTATAGATTGGACCAATGGTGTACGCCTTTGACTGCAAATGGGATGATCCTGGGTTCGAGCCTCACCGCTCGTGTTGATTTTGCATACTATATATTTTCATTCAATTTCAATTTTGTTTTGAAGTGATGGCTAATTTGGTTGCATAAAAATTAACAAGATTGGACTAGTGGTGTGACCCTTTGACTGCAAGGGGTAGGGTCCTGGGTTCGAGCCTCACCGCTCGTATTGATTTTGCATACTATATATTTTCATTCAATTTCAATTTTGTTTTGAAGTGATTGCTAATTTGGTTGCATAAAAATAAACTAGATTGGACTGGTCGTATGAGCCTTTGACTGCAAGGAGAGGGTCCTGGGTTCTATTCTCATTTTTGCATGTTTTATTTTTGTATGCATTTTTTGATGTTATTGCTAATTATTTTAGTCTCAAGAAAATGATCTAGACTGGACCAGTGGTGAAAGCCTTCGACTGCAAGGGTAGAAGTCCTTGACTCATACCCCACTTCAGTGTGTTTTGTTTTTTAATTCAATCACTACCCATCTATCTATCATCATCATCATCAACAGACTGAAGACGTCTACTGCTGAACATAGGCCTCCACCAGAGAGCACCACTTTTAGCGGCTGCTCGCCTCCAGCATCCATCGGCTCCCGCAACTTTCACCAGATTGTCGGTATACTGAGTAGGAGGCCGGCCTACGCTGCGTCATCCGGTTTGTGTTCGCCACTCGAGAACCTTTCTTCCCTATCGGTTGTCAGTTCTACGAGCGATGTGGCCTGCCCATTGCCATTTCAACTTGCTAATTCTAAGAGCTATATCGGTCACTTTAGTTCTCCTGCGGAGCTCCTCATTCCGGAGCTTATCTCGCACCTACCTATAATATCTATATTATTTACTAGCGGCTCGCCCCAGCTTCCCACGTGTATTGGTGTAACCTATATTACTCAGGGTGAATGTAGCTTTCCAATGGTGAAAGAATTTTTGAAATCGGCACAGTAGTTTTTGAGTTTATTCATTACAAACATACACACAAAAATACAAATCTTTCCTCTTTATAATAGTGGTGTAGATAAATAATTTATTACTTTTTGTTACAAGGTTAATAATACTCTTAATCCTACTAATATTATGACTTTGAAGTGAAAGTATGTTGGTTTGTCTTATTTTACCCAAAAATAAAAAACATTTTGGGTCAAGTGGGGTAAGTGAAACAGACATTACCTACGTACCTACTTTTAATTTTACGTAAATAGCTCTAGTGAATAGTACCACCCCTTTCTTTTCCCACGGGTGCCGTAAGAGTTGGCTAAGGGAATATCTAGGGAATGGTCACGAGCACTCTCCTCGGTACCTACATTAAAATCTTCTATGATCACCAAGACGCAAGTCAAGCGCGGTGATTATGGCAACTGGATTGTCTATTTACTTATATATTTTGTATTTAAAAAATTAGGCTGAGTTTTATCCTTATCACACACACATTAAAAACTTTTTGGAGTTTGCATGATCGAATTGCTGTCAGACAATATTAAAAAAGGAACAAAAATATAATATTGCGATATAATAATATTATGTATCTGATGCACGAGCTGGTGACGCGTATACCCATTCTCTCAGGAAAGACTTGATTACATGATTGAGCGCATAAATTCGGATTTACAGGCAGTCTCCGATTAGGGTAACGCTGGTTAATAAAGGGGTTGCAACATTTTTGTATGAAGCCTGGCCCATAGGTCGCTGCAAAAACGTTATAAATTCCGAGAAATGTCAAGATCTAGTAAAGTATATTATGTAAAGGGATACACCGCTGGGCATAAGGCATGGCTTTATGTATATTTATAGGTATACCAAAGTTAAAAAAAAAACAAAATGAAATGTTTCCACTAATATTTAATTACTCATAAATCATCCTCCTTGTCAAGTAAAGATATATTCTATAAAAGCAGCAGGAGAAAGAGGTTGGATCTCTTGGTTCCTCGCCCATCCCACAAACCACACTACACTCATGAGATAGGCAGTGGGCATATCTTGTAACCAATAACAAAACGATAACAATAACTTTACAAAACGATGGCAAAAATAACAGAAATAATGCCTCTATATTGTGGTGGTTGAGCAGGTCGGCTCATAACCCAAAGGTGGCGGGTTCGATTCCCGTAACAGGACAAGTATTTGACACATGAAAAAACCGCAAATACTTGTTCTGTGTCTGGGTATTGTCGGACCATGGTCTTCATAGTTCCTGGGTCCCTAGATACAGGGAATCCTAGTTAGGATCCAGGATCTGTGTATGTGATCGTTGGGCGTTATTTACTATTTAACTTCTGGAATACCAGCATTTTTCATAACAATAGAGTAACAATGTATGCCAGCTCGATATCGAGCCACTGGGAGTCCAAGGGTTTAATAATTGAGATGATGGACACGTGCGCACAGTGAGAAACAAGTGGCAAACTAACAAAATATTACGCTGTTTGTTAATTTTTCTGTATTCTCTCTGTTTTAAAGACATTTTTGCCAATTTTATCGCTCGCCAGCATTTTATCGGGAATCGACAATCGGTTCACTGCACGTGTCCTTCCTAGCTAGCGCACCGATAATTTTTTGCGACCCCGCGGGCAGGATACTTAAAAACATCTCTAAATGCTAAATAAATTGTTTTATTATGCAAAATGGGATCAACCACAACACAATATTATAATAGCTACCTGTATTCACTCACTCTGGTTTATTATGAGAAAACAATAGTGCATGATTTCTCATAATTAAAAAAAAGCAGAAACTGCGCATGGAACACGTACTTGAACCGCTAACCGATGTGGACGAAAGGTTCTTGAGTGTAGACTATGAACTAACTAGAAGACTAGGTAGGCAGGCCGACTAGATGAACTAACGACATTATGAAAGTGACGGGCATCCAGTGAATGTAGATGGCAGAATCTCGTTCAGTCTGGCGGTTGATGGGAGTAAAAAGCGTATGTTCATTCAGAAGTAAACTTCTTCTGACTGATGATGATGATGATGATGATTATGATGATGATGGATTATTATTGAACATTACATCAATTGTGCTTTGCATGAATTAGATGGTAATGATTTTGTCATTTTTTAAATAATCATTTTTTGTTTTTGTCATATAACAGGATAATGCAACACTTTACAAGATTACTTCCTTGACATTTATTGCTTGTATGAATGTCCTCTACACATTGGCATAAGTTTTCAAAGTGGCCGCGCATATGAAAAAAAAACAAGATGGGTGCCGATCTATAGGCCAAAATGTTACAACCCCTTTAATGCTACTACAACACAGTTGTTTATATTCACCGCAAAATAGAGTTCATTTCCACTCGCTGCTATTTTTTCCATGATGATATCTCGATTCAGTTAAGTTTGTATCTCACTGGAAGTTATACGTATAATCCTGGTAAATTCTAATTTACCCGGATTATACGGATAATTTAGATTCAGTATGCATGATACCACAGATTAATGAATAATGTTATTATAGTAACAAAGAGTTTTTATGCGGCTAAAACAGGTACACATTTTCTTAAATAAATAAATGTATTGTATATAATTGTGTATAAATGTATTGGGTACCTCCTTAGTAAACATCTAATTTTATCAAAGTTATGTTTTAAATACGAATATTTTTATTCGCTCGCAATTGCTTGGCACCCAACAAAATGATTTCTACACCTGCCACGGAATAGATTATGGTTTACGATAGGGTGTTTCACTTACCCCACCTGACCCCAGGCGCGAATCCAGGATTTCGTTGACTAACTTGCAAATTACCCGGAAGTGTGAGAGAATGATAGTATTGTGTTGGAATACAACTTATTTACTTGTATTGACCGGGCTTTATGCAAAAGCATATTTGTGTAGGTAATTATGCATTTTCGCATTTCTCTTTGATCTAATAATAAACACCTCACCCATTGTAGAAAAACACTTTTTCAACAAGTACCTAAAACGACAATGCGAGCGTAGCGAGCACGAAAATTCACCTGGGTAATCAGCACTGTAGGAGCAGGTATAATATTATGTAGAAATGAACACCACTGTAAAACAAGGCACACAAGCACCAACTAATTTGTAATGCGCGAGCGGAGGGAGCGCGAAAAATTTTTCATTCATACCCTGACAGATTTTGGCAAAATAATTTTAGGAAGAACTCAGATGCTTTTGGCTTGGGCTTGATCTTCTTTATTGCCAATAGGTAAGTAGGTACATTTTTGTTGAGAAATACTTCGGGGCTGACTTTACGCGATTTCAATCATTTGAAGGATCAGTCGTAGCTCAGGGGGGGCAATTGCCCCCCTTGGATCCGCGCCTGCCTGACCATCATCATCATCATCATCATCATCATCATCATCATCATCATCAACAACAACCTGAATACGTCTACTGCTGAACATAATATAGGCCTCCCAGAGAGCGCCACTATCAGCGGTTGCTCGCCTGCTGCATCCAGCTTGCACCTGACCAGAATTACAACTAAAACAGAATTCTTTATTTATTATAGCTTTTATTTATTTACTTATTTATTAGTAATATAATTAGAATTGTATAATGTAATTTCTCCATTACGCAATAAATGAACACGTCTTATCCAAAATTCTAGTACTGGATAATCAAATGTCCAATCCTTCATTATTTGTTTTTGAGCCGAGTTCAAATTATGGAAAAAACAGAGAAGAGCGGCAACAGTGCGTGACGCGTACATGTCACGAGCTGGCACCGTCGCGCGTTTTCGCCGCCATCAAACACAACTAAGCAGTGTCATAGCGTACGACACTATCAGTGTTCACTCATACATTGACAAAATTTACAAAAATTTCGATGTTATTTTTGCTATTAATCCATTATTTTCTTCAACTGCAGTTGATTTATCGCATTTAGAGGACCAATAAAAACCAAACTATAGTTATTCCAGTATTAAATTATACGCTCTTCGCCCATAAATTAGAAAATATATTAGTAGGAGAAACGAGCCACCTTAAGGAGGTACCTACTGTTATTTGTGTGATGCTGATGGTACACGTTTTGTGTATTTCACAGTGTGTACGGTGATCTATAGTGATGGGCTGCTGGATGAGAACTGTAATCTTCTGAATGAACAATCACAAACGCATCGCTGGAGGATAAATTATGCTAATATTAGGGTATTATTATTTCAGCGACCAAAGGACATCTCTGACCTGCGCATGAACTTTGAAGATATAAGAACCTAAGACCTATAAGGAGGTAGTATGATACCTACTTTATCGACTGTAGTACGTTACGTAGTAGGACAAACACATTATATTATATTTTTATATATTATAGATATTATCTTGAAATTAATTAGCAAGTCATATTTAAATCTAAAAAAAATATAATATAATATAATCATTAAAAAAGAAAAAAAAATCCAAAGAGCTCATAAAATTGTTTCAGAATAAGACCCCCCATACACGTTCAATTTTATTAATCAATAAAAATGACCAGATCACTTCTGTCAATCTTTTCTCCATACTGTAAACCGAAAAAGATTGACCAATACTAACCCTACACGATCATTAAAATTGTTCAATCACAAACATTAATCAATAAAATTGAACGTGTATGGGCCGCTTAACTTTATAAAAGCTCGGTCTACACCGGCGTAATGTAAATATCAGTAACGCCATCTGTGTGGTGTTGCGTGTGCCTAACTTCAAGCAGTTATCGATCGAGCTCTGAAAGTTTTAAAGCATGGGGATAGATGGCGCTGTTTTCAATTTAATTTATGGCTCGTTTACATCTGACATGTTGACATAACTTTAAAAAACTTAAGTGTTGGTTCACATGGAGAGTAATATCCAATATTATCACGAATACAACTTTTATGTAATTTCCTAATAAATAAAAAAGTCTTACCTGTACGGCATCGTCCAGACACTGTCCCCACGCGTCGCTGCGGTCCACCAGCGAGTTCCACTTGTCAGCTAGCTTGGCCACCTCACGCCGGATGGAGCGCGCCAGCTCCCGCGCTTGCTCCTCTGCTGACCGGTATCCACGAGAGTCACCTTCACTGTCCCGGGAGGCTGTGGAAGATGACAGCTGTTAGGAAAGATTTGATTGGGTACCTATACGTATTTTTGGGAAAAGAAGAGGCAATATTCTAGTTACTTCCTAAATCCATCCTTGTATGTAACATGACAAGAGTCACCAGTTTTTACAGTGTAACGGTAAATAACATCAGTTGCCTGTTGGTATTTACAGTTACATTAAACGTAAGAAGAATTACTAGTAACAGAAATTAGTCAGAAAAGCCACAATCCAAAGCGATGTTTAACAGAATCACCCCTGTACATAATATTTTCTGCGATTTTTATAGTTTTGTAGTTTAGTTACGCCACTTTTTTGGTAAAGCTTAAGATCAAACTTGATTATTTTGGCTAAAAATCAAGTACAAGAAAAATCTTTTTGTTAGTGCTTCTTTCAAACAATACCTACTGCTATCATTATCACATCAACAACTGGAAGAAGGCTACTGCTGATCACCGATCTCACATCTTACTAGAAGTAGGTACCTAGAGACCTAATACACCGAGTGATATTTCAGGAACATTTGTAATGTGACATTAATAACTAAACGATTCTTGTAGTAAAAATAGTGACACTAAAACTTTTTGCAACACAACAAGCAAACCAAACTAACAAAAAAAAATACACCCACAACCCCACCTATCCTGCCATAATACTTCACCCGTCGCTAAAAAAAAACCACCCATCAAACAGCTCGCCTCGTCCCGTCCACTTAATAATATCTGGAGCGTGATGCTAGGCGGGCGGGGCGGAAGCTGGGAATTTAATAATTACGTCGTTACTTCCGCCCTGCGAGCTTGCAGTCTCCGTCGGCTGTACGTACTTGGGTTGCTTTGCGGAGATTTCAAGAAAAACTATTCACAATCAAAGGTTGTTGTTTAGTTTTATTTACTTAAATACAGTTAATAAAATAAGCTGATACTTACTATTATTTTTTGAAATCACGTAGTTCGGTACATAGGTACTCTACATTATATTTGTATATTTTTATTTACCATTAGTTCTATACACCTAAATATATAAATGACTCTTTCTACTGGACGCACCACTGGAACGATAGCAATGGGACATGTACATGAACCACCAGTCCGAGCAAGGGATGACTTGAGAAACAGCGCTGTGTGCACGTGGAAACGTGCATGCGGCACAACGCTGAAGTCACCCCTTTTGCTGTCAAACTAGGATCTTCGTAATATTAAGTAATATTGTAGTGGTGATAAAAAGGCAATAAAGTAATTTTTATTTATTTATTTTTATTTTTATTTATGAAATCTATTCTGATTTTTTTTTGCATTTTGCATCATTTTCATTTTTTGAGCACGATTCAGTAAATTACACTGCAGCGATTAAAAAAGCATTGCGAAATATATTTTTAAAATTGCTTAGCCTAACCAAATTCGCTTCTTGACCAATATGCACTCATGAGTTTGCACAAACTTTACTCGTTATAATCTTAAGCTCCACTTATCTACAAAACTAAAAAAAAAAATTATACCTTGAACTTGTATATTTCTATCAGTTATTAATTAGTGGTATTCGATACGACAAGTTTTCGGAACGAGGAATCATTGAAAAAGTTTTTCGAAATTGTGTGTGTTGTATTCGCATTAATGTTCTCCGCAACTACGTAGATCAGTAGTTAGTACTATTTATTCTGTGACAGGACCAGTTTGAGACAAGTCTACCGAGAGTACCTATGTATGGTCAAGAGTTATCAAAACATTTTTAGAACTAAATTAAAAAATGTGTTTTGGGTTTGAGTCCCTAAAAGCAAACATAGTTAATAGACACATAAATAAATTAGGTACGTCGTAGGACAATTATTAATGGTCGTAAAACCGAAATTAAACTAATCAAATAAAGCTAAATTTCAAACACCCTTTGGAAAGAAAGTAATTGTAATATTCGAATTCTTTATTTCCAAACTCTGCAGCTGTCTGGAATTAGAGAGGTGTTGTGGGTACTATAAAATACTTATTCTATCCTTAACTTTCTTAGTTCATTATAAAGTTTATTTAATTTCCCGTTGCAATAAGACACCGTCGCAAACCAAGCTTCCCTAACTCGTTACTGGAGACTCACTCCAGAAATCTCGGCAGATTTAGAATTAAACTTATTTTCCGCTAGAAATATTTCATTAGAGATACGGGGTTGGAACCCACTGAGGTTAAGTAAGCGATTATAAATTGTGAACAGATAGGCTAACATTTGACCACGGCCTCACGTGATGGTAAGTGACGACGCGGTCGACAATGGAGCATGCTTGCCTGGAAAACCGGTTACCGGTTCACTCTAGCCCTAAAAACTCCCAGATTATATTTGTCAAGAAAAAATAACGCTGGTAAGGTGTTCCATTCCTTTGCTGTCCGAATTATAAATGAAGAATCAAAATACTGTGTACGTATCCAAGGAATACCATTAAAATAAATAAACAAATATGTGTGGACATTTCTCACAGCGCCATCTAGCCCCAAACTAAGCATAGCTTGTACTATGGGAACCAGATAACTGATAGAATACTTAGATACTTTTTGTTTGTAAATACATACATACATAGAATACAATATAACACTCAGACACATAACAAACATCGATGTTCATCACACAAATGTTTGTCCCGAGTGGGAATCGAACCCACAACCTACAGATCAGAAGGCAGGGTTACTACCAACTGAGCTATCAGGCCATTCAATAAAAGCCAGGCCATTATATTAAATGGTGTTATAGTTACATAAAAAACCCTATGGATAACGGTTTATTTGACTGTATATCGCCCGGTGAGCTCCCGTAAAGGTTGGTAGAGACCAACAGCCTTAGCGCGTTCAAAAAAAAAAACACCCGGTGTGTTCCAAACCGTCATTCATCTTTGAAAGCAGTTAAGAGATTGTTCAGTCAGTTTTCGAGACTTCTGAATTTCAGAAGCTCCATAAACATACTTTAATTAAGGACTAAGATTCCGAAGCTATTCATTTCGTTTTTTTAATCTTGTGTGGGATTTTGGAGCTATGAAAGAGGTAATTAATTCTGATGAATGGTAAAGTTCGTATGTTACGGTTCGCGTGTTCATATGTTCGGGAGTCGTACAGGGTCAAAGGTGGAGTTCGTGTTCCCATTCATGTTATTTCTGGAAATGTAATCAATTGGGAACGTTGTGCTTACAGTGTATCTGTCAAAACATTCTAAAGGTTTTTTGTTACGTTTGGTCTGGGTCCTGGGTGTCTGAGCTTTCAAAGTGAAGAACTCGCAGAGCATTTTGTACGTTATTTTTGTTCGTGCCACTACTTGTACCTAATGCCTAGTACTTATTTTTTACTATACAAAAAAGAGGGCCTGTTTACAGCAGTGAACATTTTTTAAAATTTCTAAATAGGCCCGCATTTGACCGCAATTTCATTTCACCTGATAGAAAATGACGACGCGGTCTACGACGGTACATGCTTGCCTAGAAGATCACTCGCGACTTGAAGAGCTCCAGATTGTACTCATCGGGAAACGAAGACGCTGGTAAAGTGTTCCATTCTTTCGCTGCTCGGATTACAAATGTAGAGTCAAACGGCTTTGTCTGAATCGAAGGTATTGTAACGATACAGGCTGTCTCGTGACGTCACAAATATTATAAATTTTACCTAAAGTATAAAAATACTGAAATAATTTGATCAAAGCATTTTACGCACAAAGAATAGTCCAAAAATAAAGGAAATAGTCGTTGGCATCGCATTAACTGATAGAGAAAATGTAGAGATAGGTGTAAAAGTGGTTATCTGTGGTAAAATAAGGTAATAGTAAAAGAAATCAAACCTCAAAATAATTCTCATACTAAAAGGTTCATACTTAGATATGGGGAGCTGCTAGTCGTAGAGCGTTCGATCACTGAATGTGTCAAAAAATTTCCTGGAATTCCAAATTTAATTGTGACAGATTTATGTTTCTTAATTTCATTGTCCAATCCCTGAAGCCCGCGTGGTGAAAGTAGGAGCATGCGTAAGAAATTTTTGTTAAGGCTAGTACGTTTTGATAACCTCAGTGGAGGGGTGGTTGAGTAGGTCGAATCGTAACTCGGAGGCGGCGGGTTCGATTCCCGCGACAGGAGAAATGTTTGTGCACGGGAAATAAAGGCGCACATATTAGTAAGATGAGTAAATAATTACAAACTAAATTACATTATGGTAGAATTTATTTAATAAAAATCGTATAATTTGAGGAATCATTTTGTACTATTCGTTATTTATAATCGTACTAATATTAAAAAAATGCGAAAGTTCTTGTGTTAATGTTCGTTACTTTATATCTTCGTAACTACTGAACCGATTTTGATGAAATTTGGAATGTAGATAGCTTATACGCTAGATTAACATACAGAATACTTTTGTCCGCGATTAACGCCGCGGGGTGCAACTAGTATTATCATATTTTTGGTAGAGAAAGGTTGTAATGATTTATTCGTAGAGACTTACATTTCAAATTGAGATTAATGAAAAATAAACATCTAGTGTACTTTTATAAGATTTTGACGGTCTTTTGTCGGTTCTGGATATGTTAGCAGAAGGTTGGAGAATTCATCGAAAATGAAGATTAGGCAAGGCTTGTATTGTCGGGGTCAAATAGCTGATACTAAATAAAACGCTTAAATACTTTTTGTTTGTAAATGCGTACGGAGAATGCGATGTAGCATCCAGACTTAGAACAGTTTGTGTTCGTCACATAAATGTTTGTCCTGGATGGGAGTAGAACTCACGATCTAGAGCTCGGAGGGGGAGCTACTATCAACCGGGCTAACAAGGCAGTCTAAATTGACCATAAATATAGAATAGATTGAATGGATACATTGGAATTAGGTATATTTTTAGTGTTTTCATGTTTACCATTTAGGTATACTAAAGAACGGTTTTGGAATAACGTGCCCTTAAATGCGAAGCAGAAGGAATCGTGTGGGACGATATCGAGCTGTCAAAATAATTTAGTCGTCTTTTGTTAGTGAAGTATCACAACCATACGATATGGAGGAGACTAGGATCGGTACTTGGATTTGCTTTTTAATGAGACGGATGAAATAGTATGGGGAAATTATAGCAAATTGAGAACGAAAAATCTTTAATAAATTGAAGTGGGGACAATAATCATACAAACGCTATTATTGGGGTATTTATATTCATGAAATTATTGTTTCTAGACGGAAGATAAAAAGATTTTTATCTTTTAGAGAGTGCAGAAAGTATTTAAAGGATAGCAGAGTAGTTTGTTTATATATTGAAAGGATCCACGTTAGGAGGGTTGAATAATTTTAGGCGAGACTAGTTCTTTAATAATTCACAATATTTTCTAGAATTATTACGGGAAGGGATATGTTTCATAGATTGAGAGATCTCGGAGAAAGTGTATATAGTACAAGGAGAAGTCACGAGGACGTTTTAAGTATTAATTAAGACGGATTACATACTCGGTTGTGATTTTTCATACAAGATTTAATTATGCTTTTGTTGGGATTTTGAATATCTTAACGGAAATTTATTTTTAGGCTGTTACAATATGAAAACGCAATTTTCAAACACCTAGTTATTTTATAAGAATAAAGGGATTATATTTTGTATGTACTTTAGTAAGAAAATTGGGACAAGACATTTTCTTTTAAACATATAGAAACAAACACATCGACGCGCGCACTACTAAACGTGACCAGGCAAAAGTTATAAAAGATCTGCCAAGCTGTCAAACGCGATCGGTTATGAAATCATTTCACGGGGTTCGCAAGTCGAAACCTGGTAATAAAAATGCACATAAAATCTTCGGTTAAATTCTTAGATAAATTCGCCCTCTCAATTAATTCTGGATCTGGGGGGAAGTATGCCTCGGGTCCAGGAACTCAGTAAGAGATAAGTTGAAACTGTGCAACGAAGCTTGTCTTCCCTTATTTTGCTTAGGGTATGCAGTTCGCGTGTTTTGTGGAGACCTGCACCAGATTTTGCCTCCGTTATAGGATCTGGATCCACCTTTTTGGTTTGGTTTGCATTCTGGCTGAAAGGAGGGCTGAAAAGATTAACTGTCCCGTCTTCGTGTATACGATACCCGGATCCTAAATGCAAATTAAGCTGAACTGTCCCAAGTGATAGGGTTTTGTCTTGTATGCTGCCCATGGACCCCGGTCCCGCATGCAAGATAAAAATTAGGTGGCAACAGGTTTTAGCTTTGGAGAGCTTTTGTCACAGCTCGTTCTCTCATAGGGTTAGATCAGGTATGTTCTCATTGCACACACCGAGAACAGACATGCACGTTTAAAAGTAAATGTGAGATTTGTAGCAATCTCCAGTGTTTGGGGGTACACACTAGTGTATAGGGAAAAGCTATAAGTCGAGGCATACACACGTAGGAGGGGAAAGTTAGGGATAAAATATAGAAAATCGCGGAAAAATAATAGTGTTAGGGAAATAGATAAAATTCAATAAATAAATAAATAAATTTAAAGCGGTATAAAATACATCTAAAGATAAATTCATTATAATAAAATACTAATAAATAAAAGTGCAAATACAATACGTAAATTATCAAAATTATAAAAATATAATCCAAGTTTTCTCGAAGGTTGAAGCTGTGGGTGTTTATTGTAGGGCTAGTTTATCGTGGACCGTGCTTTTGACGCTGAGAAAATATTATTCTGTGCCTAATACTGAAGTACAAATACAACATAAATAGATAGGTATTTTCATAGCGGATTTTAGGCGGAATTTTACTGGTGAGATGGAGGGATCATATTCTTGCCAGGAAACGAACGTTTCGTTTTCTAGTTGCGAAATAGGTAATGCTTGATTGATAGTTAAGAAACTACCGGGAATTAGTAACGACTGGGAATTTATTCTTTATACTTACATAACTATCGGGAATTTATTCTCTGTTTGGAATCATTCGCGAGTAACTTAAATAAAATCGTAATTGAGTTTCACTCTAGTACGAAATATGTAATGCTTGTACGATAGTTAAAAAACTACCGGGAATTTATTCATAGTTTAGGGTTGTTCGTGTTTGTTTCAAATAAATGACCATAGATCAATTTAGTGGAATTCAGGTTTGAGTTTATTTGATTGAATTTTCAAAAGAATTTTACCTTTTATTCTATAAAAACATTTAATGTACTAGTGATATGAAATTGTCCTTCGTGTCTTGGGTCAAGCACAGCAGTACCTGTTAGCGATCTCCTTACCAAACGGATAGGGGTAGCTAATTTAAAGATTCGAATGAGAATATCTTGTTGTTAGGAAATAGCATCAATAATCTATAATATTATTTGAAGGAAACATGTCCTTATCGAATTTCATAATGGTGAAATATAATGCCTAAGTTATATAAACGGGTTTTAGATTACTTTTCAATACAAGTTCTGGAAAATAGAGACAACCTGAATATCACTAACAGATCATTGAATTCAAATAAATATTTACAGTTAAAATTAATACTACTGTTTAGTCCACTGCATGCTGTTGATATAGAATCTACGATAATATTGATAATCTTTAGACGAAAACTAGGAGATTTGAAAGTTGAGCTATTTTTAGAGTCTGTCTTATACCGAATGTAGTACGTATTAGATAGACTCACAATTAACTAAGGTGATGTCTATTTTGTTAGGATTTGGAAAAAAATAATGTCCTCTTGTCCCTTGCACCTTTTTGGAGTCCAAACTAGATAAGTAGATAAGAATAGGTAGATGGGGTACCTGACGTACTGACTTGGGATAAATAGAACAAAATTTAGTAAAATCAAATTTCTCTTAGTGTGGGGGAATTTCACACACGGTACCTCCGTGTGGGAAATTTCAAGCACTATATAGTGGAGGGTTAACCAGCCAGGTAGTCGAGACCCACAGCATTGGAGCGGTGGCGGGGCTCCTATGCCAGAGTTATGATAAACAAATAGAGTTTACTATGACTTTGCTATATAACAAACTCAAACTCAGTTAGCAATATACTTACTTACGTTTTACCTACGCTTTATTTACGTTTATGTTTAGTTCATTTTACGGTCATCGTGATGAATTATTTTACTTTCAGTTTTGTTTATGACTAGGAACTGTAATGTTCAATTTTTTGCAGGAAAAGATTATTCATTCCTACAATTGAAACCTTTCGAAAATATAGTAGGAAATATATTGATTGATGCATAATATGATTTTATGTGGAAATTTCAGTTCGGTTACTCAGAGTATAGGAATAGTGTTCATCAGGGGTTAAATTGCAACTATTTGTAGGAAGATGGATATTTAAATTAATTTAATATTATTGAATAGGTTAGATGTTAGTTAGGTATTGTCTCATTACTTTAAAAGGATTTGGATTACTACATTACCACAACGTACGGTTCTACCATTTGTAGGAGACGATTCACAAGGCCATAAACATTAAAATAGGTAGTCCAAAATAGTCAACAAAATTTGATAACCTTTTAACTTCATATGATTAGTTCAGTATATTCGGTGATTTCGGTGAATTTATTATTAATGTATTATAATTAGATTAAGAGAGGGTTAGTTACAGTATATCAACCATAAATGGATGGCATGTAGCTGTACGGTTTGTCATCCAATGGTAAAATGCAGATGGTGGACATCTTCAGGATGTTGATAAATGATAGGGGTTTATTAAATAAATACTCTCATTATAAATGGCATCATTTATCAGTAACGCATCCTTTCATCCACGTATCCTTTCCAACGAAAATGTAGTGAGGTCCGAGCGCGATTATCGATATCGATAAACAACCGTAAACAAATCGGATCGCACTTGAATAATGTCTATCATCACTCGGGCGGGTGCGAAGAGAGGAAATATCGATACTTTGGAATTCTTGAACACTACAATTTATAACAGCAACATTTCTCTTGTTTAGATAATTTAATTCAAGATGCTTATATTTTAGACCAACTAGATATCAGGACAGGACGCCAACGATTATAATCCATTTTATTACAATGCAAAGTTGTTGATAAGCATAATACACTATGTGTGAAGTACAACCAACCCTGTGAAACTGCATAATTACCATTGAGTATTCTTGATTTGATTAATAGATCAAAACACAGAGCTATTGGCAGTTTCTTTCGTTATTCAAATAATAAACAACGAAGTAGGTACAACGCATCGATGAAAATTCAAAAATGTTCATGTTCATGGTGTACATACTTAAATCGAATCGTCTCGATGAATAATGTCGATCATAACACGAGTTCAAGCTGACATTACGATAAAACGTCGCCGAGTGCGGCCATTGGTTCGCGCTCTCCGTTCCATTTTCAAATTTACGACTTGGCCAATGGACGGAACGGACGCATTTACGCGCTCGGGTTCGAGTAAAGTCGTCTTTCAACGATAAACGCCGATTTGTGACTGCCATTTTATTATTAACGTTTTTATTGAGTTTTTACGCTGTTAACTTCTTTAAAAGATTTGTGTGGAAGTAATACGAAACAGCTCAAGGGATTTTTGGCCGATATACTACGAAAAAGGCGGCATTGTATCGACATATCAGATAATTGAAAGCTCTATTGTATACATTTATTAGCACCATCTATAAGTAGTAGCGGCTTTGGAAACTGACGAGTTAGGATCAAGACAAATTAGGAAGATGACAATTTTGGAAATGGACTATTTAAGCAGTGGACCAAACCGACCGGAGGGTTTCAATCAGTGAGACTAACGAACTAGAAGTTGAAGCAAACAAAAGACAACTAAATCGTAAAGTCAAAGGGTTTTGATTCCTTGTTTATAATTTGGACAGTAAGAGAATGGAACACCTTACCAGCGTCATTATTTCCTGACAAATATAATCTGGGAGTTTTTAAGGCTACAGTGAACCGATATCTTCTAAGCAAGCATGCTCCATCGTCGACCGCGTCGTCACTTACCATCAGGTGAGTCCGTGGTCAAATGTTAGCCTATCGATGATAAAAAAAGTCGTACATTCAGTCATACTAATTCAATGTATTAGTACAGATTCGAAATTAACTGTTAATTTCAACCAACTCGCATGAGAAATGCTTTTGCATCTATAAGTTCGAATTGATCTTTACACCGTAACAGAAACTTGTCCTCTACGCATCTTGGGCTGCTTAAGCCCTGTCACAGCTCCCGTGGTTCTGCATAATGACATGTCATATAACTATGCGCATATTCCGTTGTTTGCCATCTGTGCAAAGTAACGAGTAGAATCTCTAATGTGTTCAGTTTTTAATAGTTGAAATAGTTTAATTGGTAAGTATCGAATTCTCGTTGAATGATCGAGAATATGTGTCAATCGGTTCATTATTATGATTCCTTGCTTATGTATACTCTAAGGATCCGGGTGTCAAGCTGAATATTTAAATTTTGGTGTATTATTCACTATAATCGGTGTCTGGTTTTAATTTCCCAAGTTTATCTTAATGAATTTCATTGATAGACATAATATTGTGATATTTGCTAAGGAGATAGGTACCCATTATTAAGTACCTAGTAAATCCATTTTCCATCTGCTTTTTACCAACAGTTTCAAATCCACGACAATCGAAGCTATCAAACGTAGGGCCACAAAAACATAATCGTCGAGCAATCAATCGGCCCCTGAATGATTGGAAGGCGCCTTGAACATTGCTCACAGGGCCGAAGCAAGGGAACTATCGGGGGCTGAAACAACTGGGGCATAGAAAGGTTCAAAATTTACAGTTAACCTTAATTATGCAGCAATCAATTGCTGTTGACTTAGAAGACGACTTAAGCCTGTATATAAGCAAGTGCAGAGTCAAGCGTTGTGTTAAAATGTTAATCCAAGTAAGTAAATATAGGGAACCTTTCATAAAATGCCTATTGATTGTCTCACTTTGCCAAGTTTTGTTTAAAGTTTAGTGCATTTTAGAACTAACGCGCTTAAAATTATTATTTTAAGGAAACGTTATTGTAAAAGAACTGTGTATTCAAAAATGAATCTCGCTTGCCGAATATCCAGGTCATTTCTGGGTTATGTTTTGCCCTATTCTTTTCTATCACGTGTAGTAGGCAAGCGTCAGGTGACAGTAGGTGATGTTGTAATTTTCAATTTACTAGAAGTTTCTAACTCGAATTACCGACAGTTGTCTTACCAACCAACCGGGACCGACGGCTTAACATGGCCTCCAAAGCACGGTAGCGCTTAGCTGTAAATACCAGTTTTTATAGTGGTCACCCATCGAAGTGATGACTGCAACAAATGTTGCTTGACTTTACCGATCGCTCGATGAGTTAGATGGCTATTTTCCACTATCCAAAAAAAATTCCATGAAATTAGCCCCAAAAAATTTGTCCTAAGTACGCCCCTGCTTCAGATTGATTGAACACTGGCCGTCTATCGCCATACGGAATTTGCAATTAGCGCACTCGGCTCGCTTCTAATTGCGTTCACTCGCTCCGTTCATTCATTCCTTCATTCACTCCTTGTGTTAACTGTGGATATTGACTTTTAATAGCTTGAAGCTGTTATGCCATATCTTTGTACTATGATTAGTTGGGCTGGTTGTATTGATCAAAACTACAACAAACTACATCCCATTCAAACAATAGATTATAGATACACCCTTTTAAAACACGTTACAATACCTTATCTACATTATAACCATTCAAAACAATGTAAATGCTGTAATCAATATCAATTTCCCATAAGCGAGACTACACGCGAACTCCAAATCGATCAAATTATCGCACAGTGGTGCATGTAGCATGTAGCTCGAATTGACAGCAGTACGGATAAGATAACATTGCACACCGGCGCTTCTGTGATTAGTTTATCTACTGAATTAGGTGTTAGGTGTCGCATCTATGATTATGTACTGTGTATTTTGGCATCTGTATAGAAAATTCCAGAACATGGTGTTTGGCGCCTTCCTTCCCTCAACCCGCACAAGGCCAGGTGGATTATGGCCTACTCTTTCCATGTAAGAGAAGACCCTCGTTCCAGTAATGGAATGGGAATGCGTTGGGTTGATGACGATTGACATACTTTTAGTATCCTATACTTTGAGTCTTTGGCTAATTTCATTTCGAAAAGTACCGCAGTAATAACTTATTTATTTAAATAAAACACCTGTATTTTATTTTGATTTTCCACCTTATACCACGCATGGCATACTCCGCACTTTAGATACGAAACGGTCAGCCCCGACTTCGATGTCCTGATGTTAGACGAGCCTAGATGGAAGGTTTACTCAAGAAGCAAGATTAGCACCTTTAGAGTACTATGCGGGCTAAACTGCTCTATATTGCATTGTAGCAAGAGTCGTTGTTTCTTTAAATGTGTAGCTTCTGTACCTGTACTAACGAGTCTTTTGTGCTCATAGATGATCTATTTTTAATAATCGACACTACTTTGATTTCTTTTTCATCAACGGAGGACCGCTATTCTTCAGGCATTATCAGTTCTGCTCCATAGACACTGCCCTATACTTTTGCTTGCAATGTAGTGGGTAGTAGGGTAGTAGTTACTCACGTTCAGTATCACTGGTGTCCGATAAAGGAGGTTCATTGGCGATGTACTGTCGACCGCTAAGAAGGTTGCTTTCCACAACTGGACGCTTGTCTTCCAGTTGTCTTCTGAACGCGCGGTGGTCATCCTGAAAGATGAAGTGAAGGTTTTAGCACGTTTTGAGGAAAAACTTACGTTACATAATAATATCAGTAGTATTTGGAGTACCTATACGAATACAAATGCTGCTTGGTACTTAAAAAGTGTGTAGCCTTAAACCAGCAAAGTAGGCAACTAAATGATCATAGAATAATATAAAAAATATTAAAAAAATTACGCATTACACGAGTAATGTTAAATTACCGAAACCATTAAACGATCGCCATTTTGCGGCAAACGTGTTGCCTGGCCTCGGTAGCGTTAGCACATCGCTTATATAGCAGTGTCTGCGTGAATTAGCTGTGGTCAAATTATTTATCGCCGGACGTAACATTTGGCAATGAAGTTACTTATTTATATTTTTGGTAAATTTTTGGGTATTATGTTGAGGATAATTTGTTCCATTTTAGTTTAGAAAATGAGTAACTTAGCACGAAGATAAAGATTAGGTATTTCTCGGAAAGCTTTTGTTAAGGCTTTTGATATTGTCTTTATCTGATAACACCAACTAAAAACAATTGAAACAAACATTAATCTAACAAATTGAGATTGAGAGAATAACATTTATTTCCACGCTTTAATTTTCTCATAACGAAACGTCACAAATCCTTAGTTGTTGTACAAAAAGTTAGATAATGCTACAGCGCACCCAAAGGAAGCGTATTTGGTCCCATTCTTATTCCTATGCTCGTTTTTACTACATCAATCAGCAATTGATCTGTATTTACCTGTTGTTTTAGCAAAGCATTAAGGTCTCCTCTAGGAGGCGCCAGTGCATTTAGTTCGGTTTCTTTCCTGATCACCCACTCAGTGAGCTCTCGTAGTGACAAGAGGAGTGCCGACCAGTGCTCCGCGTTGCTTTCTAGTCGGTTTCTGTAAAGAAAAATAAATGCGTATTAAGTTAAAATTATGTGTGTTGTGGTGTATTGTACGCTCGATAAAAACAGAGCTATGGATCTCATTAAAGCATGTAAAGTACGTATTGTGTTCATCATCATTGTTTCAAAAAAATAATCGGCTGATCAGCATTGGGTAATGTAATGCAATAATTGAAATCTATTGTGTCTATGAAACTGACGTTTCAATTAACAGCAGAGCCAGTTCAACATACTGATAGCTAATCACACTTTCATGTTCTATAACTTAGACAGTAGTCAAACAATAGATAATGAAGGATTTTCGGCATTTTCTAACCAAAATCCTGCAACCAAATTACGTTTTCAAACGTTTGAAATATGATCTAAATTCCTAGGGATTTCTATCACCCATTATGGGCACCAAATAGATTTTAGTAACGCAATCTCAAAACGTGGAATTAGGTATTCTGACACAAAAGCAAACTTCTAAATAATCCTAGATCACCAAGATCCCACAGGAGAATGTAATCAGAAACTTGGCTCGGTTTACAAAGACTCGTATGAAAAACTGTAATTTGGCATCAGTTGCATCAAATATATTTGAGCCGGGATTTCGCTCAGGATTAGAAAATAAAATTGTCTAAGATAATAAGCTTGAAGTTGAAGGTTTGAAGAGAAGTTAGTTGTTTATACGCATTGATATATTCCTTTGAACTTTTGATAGTCTTTGTGGACATTAGTTAATCAGTCTTACTTATCTCAAATAAACCTTTACTTACTGCATTTTAAAATTGTTTTAAAAATAAATTCACATTTAAAACATTTATCAGAAAAGGCTTATGTATAGCTCTTTTACAAGTCAAAATCAGAATCCTAAAAATACAAATTGCTTTCATCATTCTAAGCTCAACAATCTAGGTATGTTTAATTAAAAAATGCTTCAATATCAAAAATTTTAAATGTATTGATAAAGCAAAATTGAAAAATGTGTTTTCTTTCGTAATAGCAATCCGAGATAACATAGTAGTTAATAATATTTGCTTTCAATTAGAATAATTTGGAAGATATTATTCTCGCTACATTAATATTATTAAAAGTCATGTAATTTTAGAAATCTACATTCTCAAATTCAAATCAAAAAATGTTGTAAGCAGAAAGACAGTTTAACAACGTAAAAATTAATACAAATCATTACCAACTAAAAAAAAGTGTTCTAACGCTAGGAGTGTGAAAATTTTAGTATAATCTGTGACCATATTTACCATACTACAATCTATAGAAGTAATATGCGGGAAATATTCATGCGCCAAAAGCTGCCCCTTCTAAAGGCGGTTATCCACCTGGGGGTCGGCCACAACCGCAGCCAACTTACACACGAAACCGAACATTCTGAGCCTGTGCTTGCTTTTAAACCGCAACGCGTGGGTGTGGTACCAGTAGCAGCGAGAATGGACAGTGTGAATTACAAAAAAATATTGAAAGCTCATTTTGCAGGTTAGTCCTAAATTGCACACGAAACTTTTCATGTAGATATATAATAAAAAGTAATTTTGTTAAGTTGTGTTATTAGGTTGTGTTAAGTGTTTTGTTTGCTATGGAGAGAGCTGTGCTCGGAGTTTTCTTGCGAGACAAGATCCGAAATGAGGAGATCCGCAAGAGAACTAAAGTCACCAGTATAGCTTTAAGAATTAGCAAGTTGAAGTGGCAGTGGGGGCAGGCCACACGCTCGTAGAACTGACAACCGATGGGGAAGAAAGGTTCTCGAGTGGCGATCACGAACCGGAAGACCCAGCGTAGGCCGGCCCGCTCTAGGTGGACCAATGACCTGGTCAGAACCGCGGGGAGCCGATGGATGCAGAAGGCAAGCAGCCGCTCAAAGTGGCGCTCTTTGGGGGAGGCCTATGTTCAGCAGTGGACTTCTTCGGGCTGATAATGATGAATTTTGTTTAAAATTAAAAAAAAAACCGTTGTTGGTCTTCAAACGGCTAGTCTTGAAGCATAGTTAAAACCTCTATCAAGTCACTTTTCAAACAAACAAAAAAGATAAATCAGAATCGGTTTATTCGTTTAGGAACTACAATGGCACACAGGTACAGGCTTAAAACTTAAAGCACCCTCTGTTTGGTCAGGGGTTCAAAATAAGTTCACATTTACAAGTTTTGGTATTACGTTATACATATTCAGAGTTCCGAGTGGCTCAGGAACTGTTATGGGTGGTTTACTACTTCAGGCGAACGATTGGCTCGTTACGTCATTCGCATTTTTTTAAATATATTATATATATAGGCCATTTGACCACTGTCTCGCCTGATGGTAAGTGATGACGCGGCCTACGGCGGTGCATGCTTGCCTAGAAGATACCTGTTCACTCTTGACTTGAGGATACCCACATAAAACACATTTTGCAATAGTTCAGCAATGGACGTCCTCGGGCTGTTGATGATGTTGATGATGATGATGATGATACAATAGTTATGACGTTTCTAAATAAGGATATCGTTCATTCGTGGTTCGTTCGTTGTTCGTTCGTTTTCGTGAGTGCTAGCCGTTTGCTAGTTGTAATTAAGATGTATTATCATGTTTGAGATAATATGACATATGAGATAACTTTAACACAAGAAATATTATCAAGCTTTAAAGAATTCCATTGAAACCCTCATCACCCCCCAAACCCAATGAAAAAACCAGCAAACCATTAAAAATTAAAACCTCCATCTAAATAAATCTAAATGCAAATACGGCGGACACAGTTTATCGGCCAATCGAATAGTCAATTACATGGAGTGTCTACAGACAGAAGCGGCGGCGTTTTATTAGTTTTACCCCTCTGCAAACGTAAAACAGCACAATAAACTGATTTTAAAACCGCTATCTTGTTTTATGTCGCGATCAAATCGCTAAACAGTGGCTTTTTACTGCGTCACGCATGCTGATGGCGGTTTATTGCAGGGTTGGGTCCTAGTTGTAGCGGGAAGCGATAATGGGAGCGTTTTGCTTTACTTTAGTATAATTGCGTGTGCAGGAAAAAAATAAGATTAATAACTAATAGCTAGTATAATATCAATAGCAGTACCAACCAATCCGTCTTATTTTATTCCATTAATATTTAATTTTATTGTTATTATTACTAACCACCATTTAGACGCTGGTTTTAAACTGAATGACAGTAAGATTGGGTGTGAGTGATAGCGGGAAACGAAAAATATATAGAATGAGCCGATTATGGGCACTGCTTGTAATGAATAGAGGCAGACTGCGGTTTCATTTGCGTTTCTTTACAATCTTTAATGCCTTTGAAACTCTTATCAGTCTTATAAAAATAACTCATTTGGCACCTTAGGGATAAAATTTTCAAAAAAATAACTCTTAGTACACTCCTACGCCAAAGGAAGACACCCTCCAAACGTCAAGTATCTAGGTCCAGCAGCCAGCAGAGCATGAGCAATAAAGCTCAAAATATCTGGTTCTCTATCTAGAAAGTGTTTGAACTAGTGTTGCCGAACTATCGATAGTTTTACCATCGATATTTTTAATCTGAAAAAGCCATACTATCGATAGCTATGAGGCAATACAATATCGATAGTATCGTTGCTCGTAAACAAATCTATCGATAGTTCGGCAAAACTAGTTCAAACACTTTCTAGATAGAGAAGAGATATTTCGAGTTTTATTGCTCATGCTCTGCTGGCTGCTGATTGTTTGGCTATCGATAGACTATTGAAATCATCGATAGTCGACTATCGATTGGCAACACTAGTTTGAATAATAAAAATGCAAGAAAAGTTTATGACGTGTCCGCGTGATCGTCTCGAGAGAAGATATGTAATATTATAGCTAGCCCTGCTATGGGCTGTACGTCCGGCAGACAGTCACTCAGAACATTACTCAGGAATTAATAATAGATATAGGAGATTATTCGAAAGTAAGTTTCCATAATTATTATGCAGAGCGTCGAAATTCGGAGGGCACGTTAAGCAGGTCGGCTCATAACCCGGAGGCAGCGGGTTCGATTCCCGCGAAAGGACAAGTATTTGTGCACAGGAAAAAAAGCGCAAATACTTGTTCTGTGTCTGGGTGTTGTGGGAGCATGGTCCTCGTAGTTCCTGGGTCCCTAGAGACAGGGAATCCTAGTCAGGGTCCGGGATCTATGCATGTGATTATTGGGCAAAAAAAAAATCGAATACTATTGTCAAAGGTTCTCGAGTGGCGACCGCGAACCGGAAGACGCAGCGTAGGCCGGCCCCCCACTCGGTGGACCGACGATCTGGTGAAAGCCGCGGGGAGCCGATGGATGCAGGAGGCGAGCAGCCGCTCAAGGTGGCGCGCTCTGGGGGAGGCCTATGTTCAGCAGTGGACGTCTTCAGGCTGTTGATGATGATGATGATGATGATGATGATGATGACTATTGTCATCGCAGGTGGTGCGGTGACTATAGAATATCATCATCATCAGCCGGATGACGTACATAGACCACCCCCATAAGAGCATCACTTTAAATGGATGCTTGCCTCTAGCATCCAACGACAGCACATGCATTTCAGCAAATCCAATATAAAAAGACTCCCTACTCATAAAACAAAAAGTAGTAAAACTAGGTAACTGAAGTGTACCTTTTGAATCCTTTCACATCCTTACAAGCGAAATAATTAAACGCCTATTCCACATCGCAGCCTTTCGACCTATTTCGGCAGGTTTAGCGAAGATTATGCAATATGGAAGCAGGCTCGCATTACCGCCTTTGAGTGCATAGCTCGGATGCCGAACTTTGGAACATCGCAAATTGTACTCCTTTTACAACGCGAATTCGGAAAATGCTTTTGTTATGAGAAAATGTTGTAAATTAATAATGTTGCCAGAAATCGTAACACGGAAAGTTTAATTTATAGTATAAAACGTTTTCGGTTAGTTTGTATCTTTTTTTGTTGACGGTAGAACCGATTTAGCTAAAGTTTTGCATACAGATAGCTTAAATAAAGAATTTTTGCAGAATAACAGGTAAAATTACAGGTAGAATCACGGGGCGGCTCGTCTTCTACGGTATGAAGCTAAAGTCACACCTATACAACACACCCTCGGACGATATGTAAGTAGGTATTGTAAGCTAAGTATTGTTGCCATTATAACTTATTATTATGATGTATTGCCAGCCAATCGGATCTGCTGTCAGACTGAGAATAAGTAAGGGGAGAAACAGACGTTGCGATGGGTTGAGTGACTTCAGAATGAGCAGTTTTCCTAAGTAGTTTAATCATTGATGGCATTGGTGACAGTTCTGGAAACATTAGTAGGTCGAAAAGTTATCCTTTGAGTATGGCATCCTACGTGATAAAAAAGTAAATACCTATCAGGAGCTACGTGAGCACCATCTCTTGACGATGTAATAACTAAACTGACAATACCTGAAAGAAAACTCTTCATTGGAGTGTCTGCACGATTATCATGAAATTTTGGAAATTATTTTCCGTCATATCCTAAAAATACTGCTATCGTAGTTTATGTACGAATATGCGAAATCGTATAGTGTAGATAAAGTAAATAATCGATTTTTTTAGTTCGCTAAATATCACAGTTTCACTAAATTCGCGCGCTTTTTCCGCCGCCGTTTTGCAATCTGTCATTTAAGCGCGACTTTTTTCCGTGTGACATTTATTAATGTCTGTCTGCTCCGGACTCCGGACGCGATGCAGTGTTTCGAACGGTACTAACTGTAACATGTTTTTTAGTGTATTGTAGATTTAAAAACATTTTGTTGTGTTAAAATTGATCATGGTATAACTGTTTCACACGAAGTTATCCAATTATAACAGGGATTGATAAGCTCATTATAATCAATCACTTAAGTACCTATCTATACTTTTATAGACTCACGCGTACGTACCTAAATATTAACAAGAACGAGAAAGGATCTTTAATAAAAATAATAAATAAATAAATATGTGTGACAATTCACACAGCACCATCTAGCCCCAAACTAAGCATAGCTTGTACTAGCGGAACCAGATAACTGATACAATACTTAGATACTTTTTTGTTTGTAAATACATACATAGAATACAATATAACACCCATACACAGAACAAACATCGATGTTCATCACACAAATGTTTGTCCTGGGTAGGAGTCGAACCCACAACCTATAGTTCAGAAGGCAGAGCTACTACCAACTGAGCTAACAGGCTAGTCAAAAATAAATTTTAAGATAGGTAAGTACTTCTATCTTTGATCTTTGATTTTTGATTGAATTTGACAGGTACGGTGCGGTTGAAGTCAAAATAAGACACATACTGTAGGTGCCGGTATATAGGTAGTTTTTCATACACTAGGTCAGGTTATAGGTTTATAAGTTGTGTGAGTGGTGTGCGGTACACTACACTTTTCACCAATATTAAGCCATCCTTAACTGCTGTTTATTAATTTGTACAAATCAAGCCAAATCATAATTTAAAATTAGTTTTTAACCTCATCTCGCCACACCTCATCCCAGCATCAAATTCCGGCCAACCCTAATAACTCAATGACCGCAGATTCGCCCTCACCGCCCGCGGCGATCGCGTTACGTCACTAAACCTATTACAGTCTGCCACTCGCTACGCGTGCCTACGCCTAATAGCTATTAATCCGAGAAATTGACAACCCTAACTTGGTTACGTGTACACACGTACACAAGGTAGGATGGGTTTGGTTAGCTTCCTCGTTATCGGTTTAACAGATTAGCTACGGATGTAAACTAAGCTCAAGAAGAAAATCGATACGATATCTGAAAGAGAGAAGTATTGACGGCGGATAACTAAATTACGCTTGTGCAATACTTTTTCTTGTCCTCTTTTAACTTTCATAGCGAAGCCCAACTAACCGTTCCTAAATTAACGGTGAAGTTAAGCAACGTTCGTTGCTGCAGTCACTATTTAGTATACCTTTTTTAAGGAAAGAAAAATTTGAAGAGAATCCCGATAAAATTTCAAATTCAGAAAAATTTAAATGTCTTTTTTTCTATGGGATTTTTGTATGGGTTTGGACAGGACCAAGTCTGTTGGGACAGCTAGCTAAAAAAACCACTTCCTAAGCCTGTGATAGTCACTATTAAGAACTTCAATATCTATACAAAATAAGTTCAGAAATAATTATGTGTAACTCCGCTACACTACCTAAACAAAATTACTCCGCTGAACCCGAACCACAGATATATAGGTAATAAAATAGTACTACGTACCCGAACTTCAATATAATTACTGTGTAGTTGTTACTGACCTGATTGCCATGCTCTTGGACTTGAGATGGTGCCACCGCTGGTTCATCTCGTCCAGCCGCCGCTGCAGCATGACAGCGTCTTCCTGTGAGGACAGGCTGCCCAGCAGGCGGCGGCCCGTGCCCGTGAGCGACGCGTACACATCGCGGTGGGTCTCGATCTCTGATTGTAGGTCCTGGGGGCAACAGATAAGTCATATTAGCTTTATCATCATCAACAGCCTGAAGACGTCTACTGCTGAATATCTCCCACAGATCACCACTTTGAGTGGCTGCTTGCCTCCTGCACCCATCAGCTCCCCGTGGTTTTAACCAGACCTTCGGTCCACCTAGTGGTTTGTGGTCGACATTTGAGAATCTTTCTTCCTATCGGTTGTCAGTTCTACGAGCGATGTGGCCTGCTCATTGGAGAACCCCTCCAGAAACTTTAAAAGGTTATTACTCTGCGATTTATTTACCGATTTTATTAATTTTTTCAACGATTGCATTCAATTTTAACCTACTGTACGCAAATAATATTAGGTTGTTCATTTTTAATAGCAGGACACTAGCCTATTATGTCAATTTTTACAGCTCATGCGACCTGTGCTGATGCTAAACGATGGTTTAACTTAGGTATAGGTTCACGATACATCTATAGAAATAACATATAATAATCTTTCATTGCTCAGCAATTTTGTTTTGAATGAAATCAGCAAATCACTGTACCCTCTTACGTATTATTAACATTATGAATAATCCCCGTAAACGCTCTACACATAAACACACCCATCTATTACTCGTGGGCATCATAATACCGGCGTATACATCAGAAGTGGGATACAATAGTTGTACTCAGAGTCTTGTTTGGGCGACGTAAAAGGACAATTTGTAAGAGTGGCTCAAGAATTGCTGGGATCATGTGACAAATGCCGTCCTCATTCGGAGACGGCTAGGGTTGCCAGTAAATGAAGCGACGGAAAATACCGGAAAAGTCTGAAATATGACACCGTGTTCCGAACGAAGTGTATACTTTGCTACTTATTTACTTTCTACGACAAGATAAAATAACATAATAATATCTAAATTCTGTAAATATTACGTTTTCTGGTAAATGTACCTACACGGATTTCGAAGAATAATTTAAATTGAGCTTCATAAAAATGTACTAAAACAACAAGCATTTTTGTATTAGGCTTAGACAGCCCTATACTAACTATAGGGCACGCTCAGACGTCGCGATGTTTTCCGCCGCGACATACGACTTTTCTTCAACATAGTCGGAGTTTCGGCGATTTGTTACGCTTACTGTGGTAAGATTAGGTTTGTAACTGAATGTTGTAGAGCTAAGCGATTGTAGTTAGAAAACAACAGTTGTAAATTAGATAAAGAGCTGAAATATTGCTTATTATTCTTGTGATTAAGTACAAAATTACGAGACGGTAGGTAGTAATAATTTGAGTATGAATACTTCGTAGTAAAAGGTTTAGTAGAAATTCAGACTTTCATGTTTGGAAAGTTTTTAGGTTTATTTAAACAGCTCCATTTTTCTCACTTTCCAAGAGAAACTCTTCAAATCCAACTACTTGAATAGCTGATTAATTAATAATTTGTAATTAACTTTCTTTAAATGAATTCCAATTTGTACCGTCATTATTTCACTTGGTTAAATTTAAAACACACGGTAGGCCACATCGCTTGTAAAACTGACAACCGATGGGGAAGAAAGGTTCTTGAGTGGCGACCACGAACCGGAAGATTCAGCGTAAGTCTGCCTCCCAAGTGGACCGATGACCTGGTCAGAACCGCGGGGAGCCGATGGATGTAGGAGGCAAGCAGCCACTCAAAGTGGCGCTCTATGGTGTATGTTTAGCAGTGGACGTCATCAGGCTGATGACGATGAAGATAAAGAGATTTAAAATTGGAACGGTAATTTTTTGGCTGAATTGAACATTCCGTAACCGTAGGGTGGATACAGACGTCACGATGTTTTGCCCGACATACTGGCGCAATTCAACAACGCTGGTCTAGCATCATTTGTTAGACTTACGGGCGAAATAAGAGAACTTGTTACTAAATCGCTAAAGTTGGCTAAAACAGTTTGTTCTAAACTGTTACGCATTTTGGTTACATTTAGTAGATTTTGGTATAGAGAGAATAAGAAACAATAAATATTTAAGCAAGCATTCAACATACCGAGATTTGTTATAGCCATAATATAAGATGTAAATCTATAAAAACAAAATTATGTTATATCATAATATCATTTTGGGAACCTGATATTATATTCAGACCATATTAAATAATTTATTTTAATATTTTCAGTAGTAATTACTATAAAAATATAGTTGTTTCTCTAGTAGAAAATAAACTCCTAGTTGAGCAGAAATATCAGGCAACACTAAAATATTCAATTTTTTTAAATTATAATTGTTTGCGTTGATTTTCAATGCTGTCGTTATTGTCACTACAAAAATGCAAACTGTAATTTATTTCCTTAATTTTATTTCTTATTCAATAATAACTATTAGTGTTTGTTTCATTTGTGGAATCCGAAATAGTTTCAATTCAATTTAATTTAAGGTCGTTACCCACATGCTCGAGTTAAGGGTGACCGCACAATTATTAGTTTAAGGGTATTCACAGTCAAGGCAACTAATACGGAACTTTGATCCGGTAACCACAAGTTACAAACAATATAAACACTTGTGATTACAATGAAATACCGTTGGATGTGGTAAATATCTATAGTTTCAATTGGATTAACTGTTTTAAAACTCTTAAAGCTTTGGGAAAAAAGTTGGTTTAGTTTTACGCGTTGGCAGTTACTGCTATTTGTTAGAGCTTGCTCATAAAAGCTTGTTTATCGACAAATGGAGAAAAAATATTTCACTTAATCACAGTTACTCTGTGCACTTAACCGAATAATGACCACCAAATCCAATGGACGTTTTCGGGCTGTTGATGATGATGATGAACAACATTATTGATCTATACATATAATAAAACTGTAGAGATAAAAAAGTCTGTAATTGCAAGATATCAAGAAAAAAATGACACAGGTTGGCTTAAAATTAGCCGCTGATCACGTTAAGCCACTTTTTAAATACTTTGTCTGTTTGTTTGTTTGTTTGTTTGTTTGTTTGTTATGACTGAACTCCTAAAATACTGAATGGATTTTCATGCGGTTTTCACTGATATGCTTAGAAATAACCGGCGCTTAACATAGGATATATTAAAATTGATATATCGTTAAAAAAAATTGATGACAATTATTGAGATTTCATTACGAAACGAATCGGAGTTTTAAACAACATGGCCGACACATGTTTTTTTTTTGCTACTAACGGTAAGTTGTAAGTTACCACATATCGTCACAGATTAGAAAAAAAACAATCGACTACACTCTGTGCCACAATGACCAAAGAGTAATATTAGTACCAACCGCTACTCTAAGAAAATCAAAACAATTTATAGGTTTCCTGTTTATATTTTTACCGGTTGTTTAGCATTTTAGAAGTTAAATAGATACATATACCAACAAATATTAAATAGTGTGAAAGAAGATGTTTTTTTTATATTTTGGCTTTAGACAACATTTGCCAATGATACGAAATATTTTATGAAAAATGTTTTAAAACACTTAGATGTAGGTAAGTATAATTATACATTAGGGTAAGATCCTCGAATTAGCAACATGGCCGTGTAATGTTCGGTTGGAGCTCTTTGAAGAAAATCTGACGATGGTGGTTGTGAATTTTGATTTTTTTACCAAAACCTGTGTATTTTTGAATTTCAATGTTTAATAAGGGTGGATTATTATTCCTGAAGTGTTCGTAAACGTGCACGAGTGTTGGCAAATGGTTCCACGTTTTTATAACCATCCATTTTCGTTTTCTCTTCAACGGCTTTTTAGAGTAAAATAAGAGTAAGAGCTTCAGTAAAATATCCACCATTTTACTGATGGCATTTTGACTGACAAAATAGGACTTTGACATGACATAACCGTGCAAATTTTTACTCACTTGACATTGGCAGAATGAGGAGTTATATTTAAAAAAAAGAAATGGTGTTTTATGTATGACCCAATAGATGGCGCCAGTTGTGGTTTTACCAAAATCTGTCACTGTCACTGTTTCCAGCATAGACCACAGGTTATAGGAAATGTGTCACGATACTGACGACAACTCTTTAACTGTTTCGTTTATTCTATTTTCGTTGCGCGATAGCTCGGCTTAATTTTGGATCATAATATTAACGTTTATCTGTCTCGCAGTTCTGCTGTACTTCAATTTACTTAAGAAGAATGCACCACAGACTACTTAGAAGATACTACATACAATGTACTCGTGGTCCACTCAACTGAATTTGACATTTCTTTGTAGGTACTCTAAGCATTTTCTTATGTTTAAACTACTCTATGGTTTGAAAGGTTTAAACTATGTACTTACAGCGCCATCTAAAAAAGAAGCGGAACCCACGTTTTTTTTTAAAATAAAAAGCCTCATTATTGCTTAAAAGCGATAGAAAGCCATTAACGAAGAAGTGGTAGGTCTGTGACACATGGTTAGTGGCAAAATTGTGCCGTATTTGGCAGAAACAGTAGTCAATATAAAAAAAAACCGTTCGGTTTTGATTTCTTCTTCTTCTTTCACGTAGGTAAATGAGTTTTAATAGTCAAAATATTTTAGGTCTGTGAGCTTTTCAATGAACTAAACAAACTGTAGGGTTAGCACGGCCGGTAGACAAAACTGTCTTTCCCTGTTTTACTCCAAGCAAGTATGAAGAAAGTGACGTAAAACGGGGAAAGACAATTTTGTCTACCGTCCATGCTAACCCAGCTGCTGAGCGGTTATATTCTCTTTAGGACAAACCACAGGTTAGAGCAATAAATTATGAAAGACAAACAGACGGACAAGAAAGTGATTTTACATATAAGGGTTCCTTTATTTTAAAACTGTTACGGAACCCTAAAAATGAAACATTCATTGCAAAAGCGAATCTGATTAGAGCTTTGTACACATGTTATTTTCTCACTCCCACCACTATGTTGAAAGTGCAGTGGGAATGAAACAACCTGAAAAATAGCGGACTTAATATAAATGTCGACTCTTTTTACAGTGGCGTACGTAAGTACTTGTGATTTCTAATTAGTATTAACAAAATTAATTATGTACGCATCGTATAGGTAAATGCAATAAATACTCCATCTGTAAAGTATGTATTTTATAAACTTATTATTGACACTGGCTAAATACTCAATTCGTATCGACCCAAACTTCAGAAAGTAAAAAAAAATTATGTGGTGAATGCACAGAGTAAATTGTTATTTTCTCTAATCTGTGGGTGAATGCAACAAAGATACTCTTTGGTTTTGAAACGAAAAGCGCGCGATATGAAAAGCTGACGAAAACAGTGATTATTTGTATTTTTCTAAACTGCCTAAATAATAGATTACCTACCTATTATTTAGGTAGGTATACTTAGTACCTAAACAAAATTTACTGGAACCTCTTATGAAGACTTGAACGGTTTTTATGGTGAAAACACAAGAGCATCTGTTTCAGTGAAAATGACAAGGAAAAGATCGAACGTATCACTGGTATGTAGGTATACCATATTATAGAACTTTTATTAGTTAGATGCCTAGACCTATCGTATATTTAAAAAAACTAACGTCTAAGTATAAGGTAGGTCTAAGTAGTACATATTTAATTAAATATTGTACCTATGATTTGCAGTTTCTAATCCACTGTTTTATCAATGTGTAGGTGATCTGATGACACGTGAAAAGCCATACTTACCTACTACCCAAACAACATTTTTACACGTGTGCTACCTAATCTGCTAATACTTGCTGAGCTCCGAAAAGATTTAGTGGATTTTGTTTTTGGTATATAGAAAATGCATGAACTAAGTTATTATTAGACTACCTAAACGTAGAAATAACACAATACAAGCGTGCGAAGCCGCGGGCAAAAGCTAGTACAAAATAAACAAGGAGATATCTATTGTAAATTTGCTCATTCATTTTGTATTACAAATGAACTTCCGTTCCGCGGGGTCACGCACGCCTGAGTCTATCGAACATTATTGGACTCTACCGACTTTTAACAACGTTACAAGGATATTTTTTTCCTAGATTATTTTACTGTCTTTCATTAGTTTTAAATGTTGCGAGTTGATATTTTGAGGCGAGATGTTTTTTCTCTTGCTACCTTCTAAGCGGTGGTCAAAGTTCAACGAATCCTCCCTTATTTTCACTGCAACCCGGCCACGTAATTCCATAAAGTCCTGGACTAAATAAACAGCCAGTAATGAGAGCTAGAGTTGTGCACACAGACGCCGGGATATCGGCCTGCGTACGCTTACTTAGGGTAGGGATGGGACAGCTGACATGATCTCACAAACCTTGCACATACCCCTATACAAGCATACCTGCACAACACACACACATACACACACACATAATTATGTGCACAAGGCAAGCAGGCACCACCGTAGGCTGTGTCATCGCTTGCCGTCGGGCGAGACAGTGGTCAAATGCTATGCCTTTAAATTATATAAAAAACAATATAATATTCACATATAGGTACACTCTACACACACACACACATACACACCTTTCATACTATTTTTGTATACTACAAGCTAGTAAACACACATTTTATTATATAATTGTAGTCAATTTGTGTAATCCTGTTTGGTCTTCTTTTATGTGTTTGGTTTACTTTAGTGTCATACATACGCATGTATTTACAAACAAAAAGTATTTATGATTCCCATACTACAGGCTTTGCTTAGTTTAAGGCCAGAGGACTCTATGAAATAAATGTATTTTTTTTATTTATACCACAGATTATAAATGAAAGAAGTAAGCGATGTCACCCGCTGAAAATGGTAGGTGATGTAAAAAAGCATAATCCTCCACACCTGAAATTCTTACATGCATTAAAACTTGCCCGAACAAACTTATAAAACTTAAAACTATCGACAACATCCCGTCCCTTTTCCCATCCTTAAGTAAGCCGACAGCGCGTCCACAAGGCAATATTGATGTTGTTTACCCAGCCTATCGACGCCACGCGCGCGAAACCTTCCTAATATAAGGGTTTATTATAATAAAGACACAGTAGGTACATAAACACCAGAAGGGAATGTTCATAAGTGATTAGTTTTTACGCACACTAACACAAGCTTTACAATGCGTTCGCGTACAGATATCAAAAGGCACTATTTTATTATATTTTATTGAGAAGAAGATCAACAACTCATTAAACTCATTAACTAAATTAACTTACTTTTACAAAACGGAGCAATAAATGAACTTTCTAATTACATATACATTTTGGTATTATTTATTCATCTTTTAGCAAAAAGTGTGCGTGACGTGTCAGAATGAGGGTAAATGTGTGAGTAGGGATGCTCACATTATACATATTTTTCAAAATCAATAACAAAATACGAAAATTCGAGATAATACGTTTTGAAAATCTTACTAAACCCACGTCACTCAGCAGTGGGATCAATAGCCCCAAAAGAGCCTATATTAGTTTCAATGCCAATAAAACAATCTTCAAACGTGTCACAGTTAAATGATTAATAAAAATTGTAAACTATACGTATAAGTAAACCAAACTTGAGATCTGAAAAATAAAACGAGGCAGCGATATCGAAGTGTCCTCTGAAATCCGAAGTGGGTTATGAAATCCGATTAACTTTCCCCACTGTATCTTACCCACTGTGAACCTACTAAAAGTCCCTCCAATATGGGGAAAACGATTCTTTTTGTTATTATAATAAAGGGAAGAGCCTATCTTATCGTGGGCCGCGTAAAATAGCCGCTTTTTGTGGGGATTTCCTTAAGGAGTCCTACATACTGAAGTAGTATTGCTACTCTACACCGTGGTTGATAGGGTTGAATGTGTAGAAAGTTGAAAGAGTTAAGAATTCGAAGGTCATTGATGTAGCGCTCATAGCGAAGAACGACTAGCCGTTCCTAACCGATCTGGACCCTAATTCTGTATGACTAATTTACGATTCCTCGCTTCGAAACCACGCGAATTCCTTGTCTTACATAAGAAATCTGCAAAAATCTATTCTCTATGAAATGAGAACAAAACCGCGCGAAATGAATGTGGAATTAACTGGGATTGGCGCGATTTGAACTGTCAAAAATCATATGTTCCACGGAGACGCGTTCCGAAACATCAACCCGTCTGAAGTTACCACCACTTATGTCAATATTAATTATTCAAAATAAAACTAATTTTAATGTAAAGTGAAGGTAAAGGTTTTCTGTACATTTTTAATAATTACCCATAGCTTTGTTATATCACAACATATATAAGCCATTACTTTATTTTAAATTTTTAATGGTTTTGGGATGAGAAATATTCGAGTTCTAAATCGGAACGCACTCGAGGGATAAAAACCTGTCTAAATAATTTGTCTTAGATTATACAGAATACAAAAATTGACGATTTTGTGCTGTGACACGATTTGAACAAGACACGATAACGACGTGGTTTCTGTATCGTGTGGAATCTGTGTTTTCATACAGAATTGTGGCCCAGGTAAGTTAAACAACGTTCGCTGCGGTCACTACTATGATGGGTGACCACTACAAAAAGTGGTATTTACAACTAGCGTTGAAGGTTGGTTAGTTAGATGGATGAGTAAAGGTTTGTAGGTACTATTGTTTATTCTGTAAAAAAGAACCTTTGTATCATGTTTTTTTCTTTGTGGAGAATACTTAATAGTACATTAAGCCCCGATTTCACCAAAGTTTATTCCTAGTATACGGTTATTCGTTACTCTTGGATACAGCTAATTGACAAATGAAATTACACAAAAAAAGACGCCATTTTGATTGTATCCAAGGAATAAGTCTTATTCCTTCACAAAATTGGTAGTATAAGGGCTATATTCGCGTAACTCGGTTATTCTCGGAAAGTTATACCTGGCATAAAATTTATTCTAGTTTGGTGAAATCGGGCCTTAAGCAAATAGAGACTCTTAAGTCCTTTTTTAATAACTCATTCGAAATTCAAAGCGGTTTGACTCGACATTTATAATCCGAGCAAGGAATGGAACACTTTACCAGTGCACTAGGTGGTAGGACTTTCCTGCAAAGTTCGTCTAGGTAGGTACCACCGCTTTGCCAGTTATTCTGCCGCCAAGCAGTAGTGTGCAAGCACTACTGTGTTCCGGTTTGAAGGGCATTGTAGCTAGTGAAATTACTGGGCAAATGAGACTTTATGATCTGATCACTCAGTCTAGTAATCTGATTACTAGACTGTGTGATGTCTCAGGATGACGTGCGCAGTGCAGTGTCACGCGAAACTTTATTGTTTTAATGTTCCGAGTGACACTGCAACTGTTATGGGCGGCCGTGTCGCTTAACATCTGGTGAACGACTAGCTCGTCACGTCATTCAATCGCATAAAAAAAAAAAAAAAAAAAAAAAGTGTCTTGGTTTCCCGATAAGTACAATCTGGAGCTCTTCAAGTCGGGAGTGAATAGGTATCTTCTAGGCACACATGTACCATCGTAGACCGCGTCGTCACTTCCCATCAGGTGAGATTGCGGTCAAATGCGGGCCTATTTGGCTATAAAAAAAACGTTAAAATATATCAATTGATGTCAAATATATGTTATTAAGAATATTACACAGTTCGCAATGAAAATCGAGAGCACATTTCAACAGAACTGAACAATCAATCAGAACCGACCGGTATCCGATTCGGAACAAAAACCGATAAAATTCAATCGTACATTAATTAAAAACTCGTTACGTATGCAAAATGTTTGATTGTCCATCCGTTCATCACCGCAGGTTGTAGGGTGACCTTGCATTATACGTTATTTTTTTTAAATTTTGATTTTTTTTTTGCACAGCGTTTATTGGCCATGTTTCGATTTTGTGCAACTCCGCCTTAAGGTTACAAAATAAGTTTTATCCCAAAAGGTATGGTACTATTTTGTAGTGCCATTATTAATGGTTCTAAGTATATGAATAAAATAAGTACCTAATTAAAAGTATGTTGTTGATTTAAAACTATCAAAAAAATTGAAAACTATAGTAGTCCTCTTTTTAGTACGACAGAACGGTCACCCTATTAGCTAGTTTAAAAACGGTTTAAATTTTTAAAATTGGAACAGGCATTCTGGATTTAACTTTTATCGTTACGTGATATTGAAATTCAGAAATCCTTAGATATATACATATATATAGCTTTTATATGCAAATATTATTTACTTTGATCTGATGAAACAATAAAAGCGCAATTATTATCATTACATGTATTTAATATTAAGACGAAAATATAAATTAAAATTGAAAACCGATAGTTCTCGAGTGGCGACCACAAACCGGAAGGCGCAGCGTAGACCGACCCCCTGGTGGACCGACGACCGAATCGCGGGCAGCCGATGGATGCAGGAGGCAAGCAGCCACTCAAACTGTCGCTTTATGGTCTATGTTCAGCAGTGGATTCAGACTGACGATGAAGATAACGAGATGCTCTCTGGGGGAGGCCTATGTTCAGCAGTGGACGTCTTCAGGCCCAGGCTGATGATGATGATGATAAATTAAGTTCTTTGCCTTAAATATTAAGGCTAAGATCTATGAAAAAAGTATTTGTGATATATATACTGAAATTTTATAGGATGTAATATTTTGAAAAAAATATTTTGTTTTAAAGTTTTTTATTGAAATTATGAGACTTGTGGGAGAAAGTATAGATTCGTTAGATATATAATAGGTTGTTACAGTCATGTCGGTAGAATGATATAATACTTTGCTTGCAGGTGAAAAACAAACAGATTTTGCTTAAAATAGTGTATTTGAAGTAATATCCTATAGGTAATACGAAACCACGCGCAAAGATTAGGTAGGTAAGATAGGAGTAGTAGGTAGGATTAGGTAATTAGGTAAATACGCCAAACTTAAAAAAAAATATAATTTTTAAAATTTTGCCTTTGATAAAATTGGTTTCTATCTTCTATATTCAAAAATATATGGCGCTGTGTGAAATGTCCACACATATTTATTTATTTATATAATCTACACATCTACACATAAACTTAGAATGGTAAACTTAAAATGAATTTAAAATACTGTATCAGAAGTATAAAATAATAAACCTGATCTCGAAAAATAAAGTAGATCCTTAATTTAAAAGAAAAATATATTTTAAAATCAACATGAAACAATTTCGTCGTTATTAAAACGACGCGATATTAACGTTTTAATTATGTTAAAACAATATTTCATTACAATGTAACTGATGGGACGAGGGGAGGAACCACCCCCATTAAATCAGTGGGGGGATGGGACCCATCTCCCTTGTCTTGAGGTGGCCTCTTGAACAGATTTATTATGACGCAGAGCTTCGCTTGAGTATCTACTTTCATTCAGACGTTTATGGCAAAGATTATGATATTTATTATCAAGAAAAGAGGTTCTAATAGAGAACACCTAAGAAGTTAAAGACTTAGAGAGGTAGCAGAAGTTTGTCTCACTCTTTTCTAGGGTTCAGAGTTGATATTAAAGCTTAAGTTATTACATTAGACATGAGTCATTCTAATAATTATTATTAATAATAGAGACTGGTAAATATTTTAAAATACTATCAGCTGTTAATAATAATTACTAGCGTAGTAAAAATAATTGACAAATAATTGTAACTAATACAAAAACTAAGACTAATAATTCAAGAAGCCGTTTTAATAAGTAGCCACCTGCTTTTAATTAATTTAAGTGATATAATTCCTTTGAAAGATTAACGTACCGATGTAACTATAATAATATTTAAATCGTAGTTGAAAGCTATGTATTGTAAAAAGCCAAGTGCTATTGATTACGACAAATGATTTGGAAAATTCCCTCGTCATGAACGTTGCGTTTATTGCACGCGATACATTTGCGGTTCCCGCATATCACTTATTTCCAGTTGAGTGTTTATCATTATTTAAAACAAAAGCTAGTGAAATATGCGTGATGATCGTGAAGTTCGCAAAATTATCCTGCCAATGTCCGACGTCTAAAAATAAAAAAAACGGTGGGTACATTTAAATTATATTCGCGAGTTATTTAAAGTTTTGGGATGTTTTAGTTGAGTATTTAATTCAGCAAGGCAATTCGGGTAATTTTACGATACACACACTTGCATACGATTTTAAATTTTACATCACGCGATGAATGACCTCTGTTATGTAGAAAAAGGAAGATTAATAACTTTAGTTAACCAGTAAGAATTGTATATTTACTGCTGTGTTTCACCAAAAAATATGGTACCTACTTTTTTCACAACCATCTGTCGCATCTACTTCATTGCTCTATGACCGGGTCACAGGTGCGCGCTAACCAGTGGGAGAGGCGGGTCGTTAAGTTGGTACTCTTAAGTCCGCGGCTTCCCAGGTAGCTTGCAACTTTGCAACACCAAACTGTATGTATAGTGCTGTTTATTTTCTATAATGAACTTGCAACTGTTGCAACTACGTTCGGTCACAGAATAAATAATAGTAGGTACGACTATTGTCAAAATAGTATGAACTTTGACAGCACCTGAGCGGCAGTCGCGCTTCAGCAGCGCTGCTATATTCATCGTAATAGGAACGCAGAGCTACGTTTGGTTTAGAAATCTTTCAGGTATTGGCAAACATGAATCGTTTATTATGCTGGGTTGCACAATCTACAGTCGAATCTGTATTTAAAATTCTAGTTAAGCGACAATTCGTTGAATTGATAAGTTACGTCAATTTATTGGTACTTGTTGGTTATTGAATACGAGGTCCGCCTAGTTAGATCCTTTTAGCAAATAAAAGTGGTAGTTCAGGTAAACGCAAAAATATAATATAAAAGAACAGTTTGGTTCCTTTCACAGTTTTCTGGTGAGTGACAGACGAAAAATCAAAATATTTAAAATTCACAGAATGACATCGAATACATCTACAAAAGAAATACATAAAGAGTTTTAACTACCTAGTAGCTCATTACAACCTCTTCAACAGTACTTAACATTAACTACAAAAAATTGGTCAAGCTAGTCGTTCACCTGGTGTTAAGCGACACGGCTGCCCATAACAGTAACAGTTAACTCTAATAGGGATTGTGGTGCATCGAAATTTGTCCTCTCTCTCACTTTAGATAATTTATTAAAAATAAAAAGCATTATATGGTAGCAAATGCACTGAAAGGATTAAAAAACTTTATCTATAAAAATAAAGAAATATAGTAGAGATTTATAACTAGTTGATAGAACTTTGATAGCTCAGAATATCATTTATTACTGAAACTACGGATGTACAACTGAAACCGTAATCGAAAATTGCACTAAAAAGTTTTATGGCTAAAAATAAAAAAGTTTTTAACATGAACTCGCATAAAATAATGGTTAAATAAACCTTTCAAACGAAAAACTTTTTTAATATGTTTAATGGTCTGTCTGTAAGTTAGTTTTGTTTAAGTTAGCTGAATTATTTATTGCTTCCTCGCGTTGAAGTTTTATTTGTTATTTGCTTTGTGATTTGAGCGGAACTTTTACTTTTTGATTAAAGAGTTACTTTAACTGGATAGTGTTCATCAATTATTGTTTTTGTTATTTTTATTATGTATTTAAATAATTTCTAAGCCGTGATATTTTTTCATTCAGTATAATATTCGTATAGCTTCTTTTTAGGGTCCGGAACCAAAGGGTAAAACAGACCCTATTACTAAGGCTCTGCTGTCCGTCCGTCTGTCTGTCTGTCTGTCGGTCCGTCTGTTACCAGGCTGTATCTCATAAACAGTGATAGTTAGACAGTTGTAATTTTCACAGATGACGTATTTCTGTTGCAGCTATAACAACAAATACTAAAAAACAGAATCAATAAATATTCAAGGGGGCTCCCATACAACAAACGTGATTTTAATTAACTTCGTGCGCGAGTTCGACTCGCACTTGGCTGGTTTTTTAATTGGTGACGTAGGGTTAGTTGTACTGGTAGGCAATTTGGTTATGGTTTAACAAGTTTGGATTCAAATTTTCCGCTGTGAACAATAATTAAAAGATTCATTTAATTTACAGTATTCTTCTATATTATCCCTTATCTAAACGGATTATTGGATCTGCGATTGTTCCGATTAGTTGTGTCATTTTACTCACCCTAAAATCTCCTAATATTGCCTTCATTCGACATTTCTACCACGTATCTGCAATCAGAGACACCTCATAATTCCCGGGACGGTATGCTAATTTAATATAACCCTTTCAAATCGATTGATACGTCAAGATGTCGAAAATTAACCTGATACATAACCAGGTACCGTCATCCGTGTACCCACAGGAACCGATAAACAGTAAATTGTTTGTAAAACTCTGATGTTTTTATGTTTTAAAGGTTTCCATAAAGGTTAAAACCCTTATAGTGTCATCTGTCTATCTGTCAAGACACTATTTCTGAGAAACTACTAATGGTATTAAGTTTAAATGAACATTTCTATTCCTTAGGGTGGGGTTTTCGATTCATAGTTAAATTAACCAATGGTCATAATACGTTACAATGTTTGATCATTTACGGATCAAAAAAACCTAACCAATGGTCTAAATTAGTTTTTAACCATTAGTTACCTTAACTATTGGAGAAAAAACCCACCCTTAGTCACAGAACAGTTCCTAAATTCTATCCCCAAACACCAGACAATAGTCACTGTAACAAAAGTCAGAAGCAAATTGGTCGCATGCAGTGGGTACATAGCCCTATAACCGGATAAGAATTATCCAGTCAGAATTAACCGGTTATGGTTGAGAAGGATCGCGCGTGGTTGGAATGGCTAATGTACCGGATTAAAACCTTAACCGGACATCGGCGGACAAAATGGCGCGGGTTTCGCGTGGTTTTTGCATAATTTAACAGGTGGCATAAACGCGTTTGTCATTCTGCGGACATTTTTATTTTCGGAATTAATTTCTATGCATAATTTATAAAAAAATATTCGCGTAGAACTCTGTTTGTCTAAACAACTTTTTTTACTATCTAATAGATAGATAGACAGAAAATGCTTTATTGCACAAACAACAAATGTAGGTACATAGGCGAACTTAATGCTAGAGAGCATTATCTTCCAGTTAACCTGGGTGTAACATGGAAATTTATGTGGCAGTACAACGATAATAATTCGGAAACAGATTACGGCGAAAATTTTAGAAAGATTTTCTGTGTGTTTATTAAAAAAATCAATAGCTTAAGATTTACTGGGTATTTAAAACACAATAGTTTACACAAAAAGTATTTTGAATTAACAAAATTGATTAAATTCCAAAAAAATGCTAACAGCGGGATTTAAGCTACGCCTTCAAATTCACTAGATTATAATGCTCGTTCAAACTTTATACTTTAAAATTTATTCGACGATATTTTTATGTATTTATCCTAAAAGAAAGTTAGTAAAGAATTAGCACTACGTTGCCTGTGCGTTAGCGTACGTTGTATTGAAATAAATACTTTTAATAGTAGGCAGTAATGGCAGTAGCCATATTACCCGACTTCCGTATACAGGTCATATCCCAGGTCACATAAAAGTCATAGGCATGTCGCAACCACAGACTACTCAACTAATTAAATCTTTACAAAAAGAAGTAAAATAGCTATGGCTTTTAGTTGCCACAAAGCGGTAACGATCGAGAGAACATACCTTTATGGAGCGAGTGCTCGTTATCACAGGTGCCCAGGCCGGGCGTATCTGGGTAAATCCGGTTACAACCGGTTACCGTGCCCGGGATTACGCGCGAGATCCGGTTCTGCAGTCGTTTGCGACTTGTTTTATACGAGTATAGACGGTTTCTCGGCTTTTTACGAATGTTATGTTGCTTCGACCGACTTATTATATTGATTTACGTTTTGAAATCAGTAACTTGGTTTTGGAGGAATTGAAATAAGACTCTGCCATTGATAAAAGAATAAGTACCTCTAGGTACCTACATTGTTTTGCTTTTGTCGTTAAAGACAAAAAGCCACGTTCACCTCAACAAAAAAGTCTATTATTGAAAGGAAAAAAGTAGCAGATCATCTTTAGATTATCTTTCTGTAATTCAACAATTTTTTTAATTATTGTTTCGAGGCTGATTATATCAAATCAAATCAAAATCAAATAATCATTTATTGACATAAAAGGGTTTATACATCTTATTGAGTCCAAAGACTCCCGAACTAGTGAGAACACTGTATTTCAGGAGCCAAGGCTTCTCCCATTCTTTGACTTTTATTATTATGTCATATTATACTAACATTATTTCACAGTTGATAAGATTTTAGGTTTTTTAGCTTAAGATATTATATCTTGAATCTTCCACACAACTATAGAATAGAAAATTGTTTACTTTACTTCTAAAATATCTTTAATCTGTACAGCAAATAACAAACAAAACTCAACGAGATGAAATCGCGAAACTAAGTATTATTTCAGAACTAAGATCTTGTTTCGCAGAACGCTTCCAGACAAGCAAACTTGTAAATCCCTTATCCTGGGGCGGAATCTGTGTCCTCTTGCCAAGGGGCATGCTGCCAACTTGAGCCAAGTTTATAAAATATTTCAATTGTTTCAACATGCCTTTCTTAACCTTATTCTATTTACGCTGATTTATTTATCAATTTGCACTTGCATTTTCTGATTCAGCGCTTACGTGGCGGGAAATCTTCAACATCTGCTAATTGAAACGATGTACTGAACGACGGCTAGTTTAGTTTTTTTACATTAGTTAAGGTACTATTTTACCACATGCTGCTTACAGTTAAGAGACAACATGAGCAAAGGTGGTGCTTTACGCAGGAATATGATACAAAGTACTTGGTGACAGATTCCAGAACATGAAGCTGGTAACCTGATGGCAAGCTAAGAAAATAATCTTCCAAAAATGCATTACCACGAGTTAGTTATTTAGTTGTAACAGGTTAAAGAATCTTCATTACCTTAAAACTTTGATATTTACAACTAAAGTTTTACTTGTCAAGTAAAAATATAGTAAAAATGTAACAAACTGTGAACTAACATAAAATCATTGTAGGGAACATCGACATTATTAAATAAATACCTACAGTGTAAATGCAATATTATAGACGTGTCAGTCTCATAATTTTCATTCTAACATATTACCACAGACATGTTCCGAATACGACGCATGCAAACGTGCTCGCTTAGAGCAACACGCTTCCCAAAATTAATACAATACGTATTAGTAACAATTCCACATACTCTGTATGCTAAAGACGGAGTACTAACGGAGCACAGAGAGCATGCATCGCTGAAATGGCACGCACGTCCGACTGGCGGTGGCGGGGGCAAACGTGGCGCCATCTTATCCGGTTTTAGCCGGGTAAGCGGTGGGCTACTGCTTAGAAAAACAGTTTAGATAAAAATATTTTTTTTGTTTACGTTATGAAATTATTATGATCTATGGTCTAAATATAAAGTGATCAAGAGCTTCGTCGGATGTCTCGGGAAACAAAAAACAAATGGTGGCAGGACAAAGCTCGTCACATGCAGTGGCTCGCAGACACAAACCAGCTTGGGGAGTTCTACGGAGAGGTTCGAAAGCTGATTGGTACCGCTTCCCTTGCTAAAGTGCCTCTCAAGCCTGTCAATGGCGAGGGCCTTCTAAAAAGCAAAGAGGAAGTGCTTGAACGATGGGCAGAACACTTTAACAACCTGCTAAACGTGGACCGATCTATCGACTTAGGGCACGTTGCTTCGATACCTCAACTTCCTATTGCAGTCGAGCTGGATGACCCATTGCTTTGAGGTGAGGTTGTTCGTGCTATAAAGCAGCAGCAGAATAAGCGAGCGGTAGGCATTGACTCTATACCAGGTGAGCTGATTCAATACGGCGGTGAGGAATTGCATTCAGCTATATGGGAACTTTTTGACCGTATGTGGAAAGAAGAACAAGTCCCGTCTACTTTCAAAGTATCACGTATTAAGGCTCTATACAAGAACAAAGGCGACCGTTCTGATTGTAATTCCAACCGCGGTATTTCGCTGTTGACAGTCCCGGGTAAAGTCTTTGCCAGAGTACTACTAAACCGCCTTATAAAACTTTCAGAAAAGATCTTACCGGAAACCCAGTTTGGCTTCCGTCCAGAACGTGGCACATGTGAAGTCATATTCTTACTTCGTCAGCTTCAAGAAAAAAGCAGGGAACAAGATCATAGTTTGTATCTCTGCTTCGTTGACCTTGAAAAGGCATTTGACAGCGTGCCTCGAGAAGCCCTCTGGATGGTACTTAGGAAAGATAGGATGCACACGGAAGTTTGTAACATGATAACATGGAGTGCTGTGTCGACGCTGACAGCGAACAGTCAGGCTTCTTTCCCGTTACCTGTGGTGTGAAGCAGGGGTGCGTCCTGGCCCCCACACTGTTTGCTTTGTACTTTTCAGTGGCGGTTTAAGAAGTTTTGCAGGCAATCCCTGAGGGTATCCGCATCCGCTTTCATACTAACGGTAATCTTTTCAACTTAGCCAGGTTGAAGTCCCGCACAAAGGTCTCTCACACGATGATTACTAAGATCATGTACGCAGATGACTTGTGCTTTGTGGCAGATTCCCCAGTAAACCTGCAAAAGCTAATATCTTGTTTCCATGAGGCTTGTTGTAAATTCGGCCTTAAGATTAACGTCAAGAAGACGGAAGTGATGTCCTTGGATATCAACGGTCATGAGACCCTGACCATTAAAATTCGAGAAGATGGGCTGAAGCAGGTTGATAAGTTCCGTTATCTGGGGAGCACAATAACATCTAAGTGTGATCTTGATGCAGAAGTCAATAGCAGGATCGGTGCTGCGGCTGCAGCTTTTGGCAAGCTCGACACTAAGGTCTTCTGCTCACACGATCTGAAACTGGCTACTAAGATATCCATATACATGGCGATCGTGCTGACTAACATCCTATATTCTGCTGAAACATGGACCGTGTATCGCCGTCATATTCGCATGCTGGATCGTTTCCACCTCCGGTGTTTGCGAAAGATCCTTAACATCCGATGGTCAGACCGAGTGCGAAACACCGAAGTGCTGCGAAGAGCCAACGTGGGTGGTATTGAGGCATACTTAATGCGACGACAACTTCGTTGGTGCGGTCATGTTTCACGGATGGCAGATCAGCGAGTAGCAAAGCGCATCTTTTATGCGGAGCTTGAGGAGGGTAAGCGTAAGCGTGGTGGACAACTCCTTAAGTATAAAGATGTGCTTAAGCGGCACATGAAGAAATGCTCCTTAGAGCCCTCGCAGTGGGAGCACGATGCAGATGCTGCTAAACGGCCAGAGTGGAGAAATCTGGTTAAAACCAGAGTCTCGGATTATGAAGCTAAACGTCGCGCTGAGCTGGACGCTAAGCGCGATGAATTGAAAGCCCAACCACCTGTGGCGATCAATTATCATTATGTGAACGGTGTGCTCACGTGCCCTGAATGTGCAAGGGTTTTCACAAGAAAGATTGGCTATATCAGCCACATGAGAGCACATGAAAGAAAAAAATCTAAGAAGTTGAACGCAGTCGCCGTGGCCGAAATCGGCTAGGACATCATCATCAAAAATTGTCTATTTCAATAATTATTTTTTTTAATTGGATTGCGCTATAATAGCTACAAAACTGCAAAAATCGTTTTATATGCAAACAAAGCTGAGTTTTAATACATTCAATTTGGTGATAATGTTTGATAATAAATTCAGTTTTTTTTTATTAACGGTAGGCTAACATTTGAATACGGTCTCACCTGTTGGTAAGTGACGACGCGGTCGACGATGGAGCATGCTTGCCTAGAAGATTCCGGTTCAATCTGGCCTTAAAAACTCCCAGATTATATTTGACTAAAGTTTTGTATCAAAGTGTTCTGACGGGGGGGTTGCCAAATTCCATCGGACAAATAAATATGGAACTCTAGCAGTTCTCTCCCGAAACGTAAACCAAAAGCATTGGAAATGATTCTCCAACGAAATTCCGTATAATACAATCAGTGATCGAACGTTCTGTATAAAGCGCAGCGCGCACTAGCCGTAATCGATCTCGCTAACTGAATTACGGCAATCGAGTCGAGTCAGTCTGCGACGGCCCTTAGGGCAATTTGCGGTGTCGAGTGTGAGAAGTAATGTGATTGCAAATGAAATGAGAGTCAGTGTCTACCACAGATTATTTTCTACAGTAAAAAAAACCAACACCAAGTAGATTAACTGGACAATTCAATTATATATAAGAACTATATTTAGTGTTATTGAATATAAACTTAGCTATGACTTTAGTACCTAAATACCTAAATATGTATAAGTACTCTATATAAATCTAAAGAGCGATCATTACAATAATTTCATATCGTGAACTCTTCATACTTAAATCTACGCACTGACGATGCGAATAAATGTATTTACTTTCTTTTTCGTTCTTTCATCACAATGTACAAAATTATCTAAATATTAATTTTCCCATAGGGTAAGCACTAAGCTCGGCTGGGCAGCGTTTTGGAAGCTTCGACCCATCTTTTCGTCTAAAACACCGCAAAGCCTGAAAACGAAAGTTTTCAACCAGTGTGTGTTGCCAGTGATGACTTATGGAACTGAGACGTGGTCCCTTACTGTTGGCCTTATCAGTAAGCTCAAAGTCACGCAGCGAGCTATGGAGAGAGCTATGTTCGGGGTTTCCTTGCGAAGATCCGAAATGAGGAGATCCGCAAGAGAACTTAAGTCACCGATATAGCTTTGAAAATCAGCAAGTTGAAGTGGCAGTGGGCAGGCCACATCGCTCGTAGAACTGACAACCGATGGGGAAGAAAGGTTCTCGAGTGGCGACCACGAACCGGAAGACGCAGCGTAGGCCGGCCCCCCACTAGGTGGACCGACGACCTGGTCAGAACCGCGGGGAGTCGATGGATGCAGGAGGCAAGCAGCCGCTCAAAGTGGCGCTCTTTGGGGGAGGCCTATGTTCAGCAGTGGACGTCTTCAGGCTGATGATGATGATGAAGCACTAAGCAGTCCCTGCAGTCAACTCTATTGAACATTAAACTTTAGTAAAAGTGTAACAAGGGCTAATTTTCGTTTTTTAAAACTAACAAAAAAAAAAATTCGAACATTATAAAAATCACTTCCATTCACATAAATTAAAACACTGCGCCCCATCCACCACAAAGAAACAAAAAACACTTACCTTTTCAAAACACCGGACCTCTGCCAACAGCACAAAATTGATATGTAAAAACCTAGCGTCCTCGCACGACCGCGCTTTCACTCTGAACCCAGGTCTTTTATAAAAGTACTTGTAACCCGTATACTCCGAACTATCCAAGTCCACTTTTAGACCTCCTGAGAAGGCCCAGTCACCGCCGCAGCCGCAGCATATACCTTTGGTCATGAATCGCTCCCACGTTTTGGAGTTTGGAGTCCGAACGTTCGCGTTCGAAAACCCCAAGTTCATGTTTAAGCCAGGGTTCAACGAGCCAGCCGCCCCCGCATGGCTGCGTGGGCGGCCTGGCCATGTTCCCGAGTTGGGAGGACCCTTTGACCCCCTAGGTTTCCTTTGCAGCTTCCACTCTTCGGAGCTCAGATCAGCTGGCGGCCGCCATTTCCATTTGGCTATCACTCGTGATTTTTATTTGGATATTTTCAGTCAGTCCTTTGGCACATTTGGTTGGGGATTGTCACTTTTGTTTGGGGATTGTAGAGACTCATTTGACTTCCGGTTTACGTGGCACAACACTATAGATGAGTCAATGTAGAGATTGTATCAATAGATTGCCGTACTTTTACTACATTATCAAGATAGACTTTATATTAGATAAGTAATTAGTTTTTTTTTATTGTCATGATTGTGCTGAAATATAGATTTTGGCACAGAATAATTAACTATAGTAAATACAAGATTTTGGGTATTACATAGGTACTTTTGTTTCGATATAATAAATTAGGTACTGCTATGTTGCTATACTTACCTTCATTTAATGGTACAAATTTTAATAATAAAAAACCAAACATTTATAATTATAGAAAAGAGCTAAGAACAATATCCCCAAGAAAAACGTATCGAAGAGAAAAACCCACCGCGGCGAACAAACAAAAAACTGTAACAAAACCCGAGAAGAAATCTCGACAGTCCCAACTCAAGTTACTTACTAATTAAAGTGAAAACCTACCCTGAAAGCGCCTGAAATCACTGAATCATCCCCCACCCCTTACCACCCTCTTTGGAGACCCATTAATCAAATAACTCTCTTGTGATTAATTAGAAAATCAGCAATTAGTACAATCGCTGAAATTAAGGAGGGAGCCGTGAAGCTTTGATATGAGGGATATTTAGCAGATGGGGATGGCAATATTGTCCTGTCTTGATTTATTGACAATTTTTTTACCAACACCTTTACCCGAATAATGAAAAAATAAACAATAAATTTTATAATAAAATCAGTAAATTGATTTTAATTTTTAACAGTTGCTTTCGTAAAGTACTAAGTTTATAGTCTTCTATAAACTGTAATTAATTTCAATTTAAAGAAATATTTAAGTAGTTTATCCTAATTCATTAATTACGAGAATCTAAATATGTATGAATACCTACAGAAGTTATCGTATAAAAACCTTCGAAGATTAGTCAAATTCACAACCATATCCATTTCTTCTTTCGTCTAAGACTTGTAATCCACTTTATAAGAAAATAAATTTGATACCGTAATCCTAGCGGGGATTAATATCGTATTATGGGGAATTATGGGGATTCTGCGGGGTAATGACCGGAACGAATTGTTATACGCGTTTTTGTTCTCGCGGTTATTTGGTGTATGAGTTTTTATTTTATCTCCTAATATTTCTTTTTTATACGCGAATAAACACACCCATTTTTTAATATTGTTACGAATATCATAGACTTAGGGTGGTTTTTTGATCGGTAGTTAAGGTAACCAATGGTTAAAAACTCTAACAAATTCTTTTTTAAGAGTTAAGAGTTTTTAACCATTAGTTACCATAATTACGGATAAAAAACCCACCATTAAAGACAATTTATTCAATGCGTAGGTTATCTGACTAATAAATTATAAACTAAGATAAAGGTTGTTATGTGAAAACGTGCTCCATCTTAGACAACTTCGTCACTTGCCATCAAGTGAGTTGTTGTCAAACGTATTCCCATTTTAGCATTAAAAAAATGATAATTAATTCTTTTTTTTCAGTATACGCTATTTTTGCACAGTGTGTATAGTATTATATTCTGTAACTGTATTTCACTTTATCCAATGAATAAATTTTATCTCATTACTAATAGCTGACTAGATAGAAATTGTCCTAGGTACATACAAATCCCATAGAAAATAGGTTCAGTTTTGCCGAACTTCAACATTTTCCGGGAATCTTTTGCAATTTATCTTTTCTTATAAATCACTTACAAACCTCTTAAAACAAAAATACATTGAAAATAGATTTTAACAACAATCATATTCATAATGCTGGATGCCATCCCTGAATGTGACTCAATAATGTCACCAGGCTGTATCCTCATGAGCCGTGATAGTTAAACATTTGAAATTTTCACAGATGATGTATTTTTGTTGCCGCTATAACAACAAATACTAAAAAACAGAATAAAACAAATATTTAAAGGGGCTCCCACACAACAGACTTGATTTTTTTGCTCGTTTTATAGATAATGGTACGAAACCCTTCGTGCACGAGCCCGACTCGCACTTGGCCGGTTATTTATTAACACTGTCTCTATGTAGATATATTATGAAAAGAAAAAATGCCATATGTGCTACCTGAATTTGTGAATGTATGATGGCTGTAGTTATTGGTAATAGTGATTGCGATTTTGTAATTAATGTTTTACGTACAGATTGTATTAAATTGACATTTATTTTGACTAACCTTTAATTTATGTAATTGGTTAATGCCGTGTTAATTCAAGTAAATAATTCAATAATATAGCCTGCTTGACTTCCGTCTTTCCAGCGGTCACTGTAGCATGTAAAACCTGTAACCAAAGATTATAAAGCCCGTTGATAGCTCGTGAACATCATTTTTCGTACAAACACGACTCACCTGCGCGGGCATGGGGCGAGGTATCAAAACGACACAAGGTCATACGAAATTACAAAGAACAGAGCAGGATGGAACAAAAGACATCAACAGGCTCCTGTAGTTTATTAGAAATTCATAGTATTTATTAGATATTAGTGGTTGAAATACACCACTAATATTCGTATGGGTAAAGTTGTATCATTGGTCAACTGGATTTATTTTATAGTCAGTGGCTGTATCTAATGCGTTGCTTATTAATTAACAATAAAAAAGTCCCCAAACTTGACTGCACTGCAATTGCGACGGCTTTAATCTCTTTGAAATTGCAGTGCATTTAACTGCATTTCTCGTTAGTATTTATAAAGGCCAATAATAAAATGGTTCGCTTCCTGTAAGAAGGGAGCTGGCATGCGTCCAGACATATAATTACCCTAAGTACGTCCTGAACAGTAGCAATACTTCCGGCACTGCTTAAGACGTGCCCAGTTTTTCGTGATACACCCAAATATTCCTTTTGTTGCTTAATTGTGTACCTAGACTTAAGTTTCAAAGATTTTAGAACGTTTTCTTGTAAGTGTCATGTTGTTGCTTCTTTAGAGTCTAAAGAAACAATAAAACACAAAGAAAGACAGTGTGGGTTTTCAAAAGAAGAATTAACACGTTTCTAATAGGTAAGCGTGCTACATTTGCAGCAGTGTCAGCGACCATATTGTCGCTTAAGAGGTTGAAGGCTCCTAAATCGACTAACTAGTAAAATTACTGGGCAAATGAGACTTAAGAATTGATCACACAGTCTAGAAATCTTTTTTAGACTGGGTGATCTCAGGATGACGTGCGCAATGCGCGGTGTCACGAGAAATTTTAATTTAGAGTGACACTGCAATCTGTAATGGGCGGCCGTGACGCTTAACACCAGGTGAACGACTAGCTCGTCGCGTCATACACATACTTACAAAAAAAAAAACTTGAATGTATTTTTCTCCAGATGTATACCATTTACAGGATTGAAAAAATACACGTTAATACTGGTCATATCTTATTTCCAACTGTAGAAATCGAAACACGTTTACGAAAAGTTTTCTCTATAAGAAAAAATCGTGAAGTGACCTCTAAAAAATTATGTAAATGCAAAAAATGTTACATTATAATAAGTCACCCCATTGAAATAAATCATAGTGATAATCTGTTATGTGTTTCAATGCATCCAACTGAAAGCTTATGTTTTTTAAAACAATAACCATTTCTTTTATAATTAAATATTTGTACCGCAAAATGGAAAAGTCGACTTGCAACGCAACGTAATCGCCATATGTTTGCTACGCAAAAAGCGACCCTATGTATTAAAAAATACGTTCTAGGTTCAACTGCTGTAATAAACGTGCATTGGGTATTGTGAGCGTCTTAACATCAGGAGAAATGTGGTCAAGGGCAAACCTATACTTAGTATTTTTTTTAAATGTTAGTACCTACGATGAAAACTGACGCCTGCTAAAGTCTGACTGTCTGTCAAAATTTGCAATGCGGGTCTGTTTTAGCCTAGTACAGCCCTGGCTAGAGATAATCGAAGCCTGAAAATTAATTAATATTTTTTTAATTTGATAGGCTCAAGTTTAAAATTGGGCTTGAACGTTATTAAAAACTTTCTAATGATTAACTGCGTCATTATCAAATAATACATCGATACTTCAACCACAATTATTCCCCAAAATACCAACGTAATTCGATTTTTCCCCCAAAAAACGTGCAGGGATTATAATACCCCAAGGCATTTATGGTAAGACGCGGGACAAGATATCAGGACGGGATTCCATTAATGCCGTCTCGTGGACCGGATCCCTTCATTTCCTAAACGCCTCGTGGGGTTTCCCCATAGTCTTATTTGCGCGGGTAGTTTAGAAAAAACGGAGAGCGAAAAATATAATATTTTTGGCTGGCAATTCTATTGTTAGCTTGTGTATTTGTGGATTGTATTTTTAAAAGGCCTTGATTCTTACGGACACTACTCTTTGAACTTTAAACTAAAAGGTTGTCTGGAAGAGATCGCGTAAGACCGACCGTTGTGCTACCTTTTGTAAAAATTTTTTTGTTTCTATGTACTTATTTGTGTAGTGTCTTTTGTGTATATTTTGGTATGCAAGTAATTTTTCTTATAAAGTATTTTTCTCAAACATGCTTGAAAATTTGAGCATTATTTTGACAACCTTCTTCAGGATAAATCGAAATTGTTGTACTGGCGAGCAGCGGCCGGCAAAAGTAGTATGAAAATCCATTAATGTCGTGGTTTAGCGGCCAAATAAATTACATACAAAACTCATATCTGTCGTGTAATTTAAAAATGGAACGATCTTTTACTCCGAAACATGGCAACCAAGGAGGTAACTTATCAAAGGTTCTATTTAAATTTCGATCTGGCTTGCAAATAGAAAGCTGTTTATTGAGAAAAAAAAACCCTATCGTGGGAAAAAATATTTTAAATATAAAGTTCTGCCTAGGTACTATAATTAGTTTTAATTTCCGCGCATTATTTGAGAAAAGTACTATACAAGCCTTGGACACAACTAGGCATAGATGGACTTACGTATGGGTGTGCCCAGATTTACACGTTTGTCCATCAATGCCTCTGTTGCTGGCCACTGCAGTAATGTACTAATTCTATTTTATTCTGACTGCTTACTAAAGATCGCAGCTGCACTATCACTTATGGAAAAAAGACATACTGGGCCGCCCCAAACAAAACTGGACTGGACAAGATGACGTCATTAACAAAAACTTTGCTAAAATTCGTTCTTATAGCCTAAAAAGAGGCAACTAAAAGACAGAAGAACCAAAATGGCCGCTTTTCAGACGTTTCAGAGTTTCAGAGGCATAAATCTGCCGGTTCCTGTGAGCCAATGTCCACAATCTATCTAGTCGCAGTCGAAAACTTAGTGATTTATTATCTAAACCCTAGTTAATTAGGTGCGAGAACTTAGAAATGATTACTAGAAGATCCTAGAATATGGAAAACGTATCCTTTGTTCCCGTTACAATACCAAGTTTGATAACTGGTTGGCAAACACAAAAACATTTACTGATAGATCACCCGGGTATTTAAAAAGATTTACCTTTCCTACCAGAAAGAATTTGATAACTGGTTAGCGAATAAGAAACAAAATTTACTGTTAGATTTTACCAAGCTGTAATAATTTTGCGAGTTCTTATGGATTATGGATTGTGCTGTTTTCTCTTACTCTCTCTATGAAAGGCTTGAGTTCAAGTTCTAGAAGTGGGAAAGTACCAAAAAATGCCCAAAGCGGTCAGTAAAAATCGAAAAAATATAGCTCTTCCAGTTCCATTTAAATCTTCGTTATCTCACTTAAATACTCTTAAGTTTAAAGTGCGACTGGTGGCCCACAAATGGTTCGAAAACAATCTTCCGATGCGTTTCAACTTGAACTTAGGTTTAAGTTGAACTTAAGTTGAATCGGTAGGTAGTTAAAGTTCGTTACTCCGAGTCCACTAATTTCACTGAGACTGTCAGGAGTTTGGTGATCAAGTAACTTTGGTTTATGTTACTGCAGATCCGTGAAATGGGTCTCAGTAGAGAAAGCGACCCGCTGCCTATGTAAAAGTTGCAACAGCAGAAGCGAAGGAACAGCAGCAGCAAAGCGACAGCAAACACTTAGCAATCGGTAGTAAGATGACACTCTCATCTGTTGTCTGTGTCATGTGTCGGTGACACTGGAAATCGTAAGTCACCAACCTGTTGCTCGCCTGTCGCTGAATGCACTTGCATGCATGCATGGCCTTTGATACTAGCGCCACTAGCAACAGAACCGCAATAGATAGAAACAAAATCATGCACTTTTCAGTTCATCGATTGTCCGACAGACGGTGATCTAGCACTCGGTCGCTTTCTGCTCTGCCAAAGCGATGTTTGACAGCAATGGTTGCGAAATTTACGGCTGTTGCAAACTTGTTGCGTGTTATGTAATTAACCAGCCGGACCCCCAAAATCTTCTGCAATCACTAAGCCGCCTGCCAAGCGTGGTGGTTACGATAATACAAATGATTATGATAAGCGTCCAACGTGGCGTTTTATGGGGAGGCCTGTGTTCAGCAGTGAACGTCTTCAGGCTGTATGTGATGCAAGCATACGGCGCTCCTGATGGGAACAGGTCAGCGGAGCCTATTAGATATCTGTAACGCTAGTCGTACCGCTAACGGTTTGCTTACCTAAGTACCCTGAAGTCAAGTTATGTAGGTAATGAAACCTTTTATTTACGTCTATAGATAAATAAAAGGTACTGAACCCAATGCAATGACGATGTTAAGTCACAATCATATACATCACAGTTAATATAACAATAACTTAACAACCGAAGATATGAAACTTATAGCTGATCAACGATCCAACTTCCGGCGCAGATCTACCGTAGTAGGACTTCCGGTAGCTTCCAAGTTCTGTAGAACTAAGTAACTACGAACGTTATCAGTCTGTCTGTCTGTTACGCCTACTGAAGTAATCTCTATAGTTTGTTATTAGAGATCTCTAGGGTTGGTACAGTCTGTGGTTTGTAAGGGGAGTATCGAGTTTGTATCTTGCTACGAGATATCTTTGAATAGGGTGCTTTTCGTGTGACAGATAGTTTGTTGAATTTGTAGGTAAGTATCTTTATTAGATTATGTAATGTTACGCATAAAAGAGAACCAAAAAACTTATGTCATTTAAATAACCGGCCAAGTGCGAGTCGAAGTCGCGCACGAAGGGTTCCGTACCATTATCTATAAAAAAGAGCAATAAAATGAAGTTTGTTGTATGGAAGCCCCCATAAATAATAATTATTCTGTTTTGTTTTTTAGTATTTGTTGTTATAGCAGCAACAGAAATACATCATTTGTGAAAATTTCAACTGTCAAACTATCACAGTTCATGGTGACAGACGGACAGACACACAGACTGACAGATAGACAGACAGGCAGTAAGACAGACGGACGGACAGCGGAGCCTTAGTACCTAGGGTCCGTTTTACCCTTTGGGTACGGAACCCTAAGAAAACATGGAAGGTACTTTTTGTGAATTTGTGTACGCCAAGTTAATTAAATACAGGTTAATCTTAGTTTATAATTGTTACAAAGACAATTATTTTGTTGCTGTTATTAAGAAAGAAAAAGAAGAAGACAGGGAGCAAAAATGATAGAATTATTTTGGAGATTACCAATTGCGTTTAACATGTGTTACGATATTAAGGCGAAGGATAGGGCAAAGAAGGTGTTTTTGGTACGATTCCTGGCATAATTAGAGCATGTGGAGCTTTGAACTGAATATATCATTTAGGTAATTCATCTGTAATTTTTAACTGACGTTCGCAAATACAAAATAAATAAAAAATCGCAACTTAACTTAACTTTTAAACTTTTCTCAAATAAACGTTAAACGGATATTGACCTGCTTATCTGACTACTACCTACTACTATTATCTGACCCTACGCCTTAAATAGTATTTTTGTAATAAATGTTCTAAAATGTTTATTTTTTCACAGCATCGTAGAATGATTCTAATTAAAAAAAAATCAGCCACTGCACTGGTTAACTAATTTGTTTGTAAGTATCTCTTCTTACATTATTTTTATTTGTTTGTTATATTATTTTAGTGAGAGCTGCTTTAACTTCCTTAGTTTTGGACGTAATCAAAATTTTACACAAAGCTAACTCACAATTAAATTACTTCCACATTCTCGAGCACATTACCTTAAGAGTGTTATTAATGTTATTATACACTCTGTAGTAAATCAATAAAACTTCACGAGTGTTGCTAAAAGGGGTGCCATGTATGTAGCACGTGGTATTTATGGCGGAAACACCTTGAGGGTGTAAGGTACTTAAGGTGCATTTTACCCCGGCGGGGTAAATGTGAAGTTTACCTACCTTTATTAATTTTCTTGAACGAACTGATTCTATTTATTCTTTGTTCATAATTGTTTTACCTACGTGATTAAATTCGGCACGCAGAGATCCACAGAAAAACAAAAGTTATTAAATCAAGTTGAAACGGATGGGTAGGCAACGTGCTAGACTATGGAAATGGATGGAATGGATTTTAGAAGTGGGTAAATTAGGAAATGGACGAGATAAGAAGAGCGCTAATCAGGAAGTGAACATTTTAGGAAGTGCTGGCTTTGGAAGTTCTCAAAATAGGATGAAGATAAATTAGGAAAGAAAGTGGATAACTTAGGAAATGTACGAGATAAGAAGAGGACTAATCAGGAAGTGAACAAGTTTGGAAGAGTCGTATTTGGAAACTGACGAGTTAGGATCAAGGCAAATTAGGAAGATGACAATATTGGACATGGACAATTTAAGAAATGGATCAAACCGACCGAAAGGCAAACATTATCGTTTCGTATTCGATTCGTACATAAAAAAGGCCACATCGCTCGTAAAACCAACAGCCGATGGGCAAGAAAGAGTCTCGAGTGGTGACCACGAACCGTAAAACGCAGCTTAGTCTGGCCCCGTACTATAGACGGACCGATAACCATAGAGGAACCATTGGATGCAGAAGCCATTTTTTATAACGCCGTTATTTAATTACTTAATTTTTGTGTACTATACCCATGGGAGAATGTTTTAGTTGTTCACGTTGCGAACTGAATGTACCTGTAACAAAATAAAATCTATTATTAGAAACACAAATCCAATACAATAATTATAGATTTTCAACGCAAAACAAAATACGTTGACAAGTTAAGATGAACAAATTTTACGAATATGTTTATATTTCAGAATGTTTATAGTAAAATCCAAAAATATCTATTACCCCAACTCGCAAATACACGAAACAGACATCCGCAAATTGAGCAAAACATAATAAAATCCGAAACACGTGTCAAACCACAGGTCTGATAAGGACTGATTACTAAAAAACCGGTACAAGACTAATGTTTTTCTCTACCTACGATACCTACCATTTGATGACAGATATAATTTCCACAAAGATTGTATGTCATGTATTTACGGAGGGAAAAATTAAAAGTATTCCCAAAAGAGGACATTTATAGAGAGATGAGAATAAAACCAAAATATCAACCTTTATCGGCGGTTTTTGGGGGTAATTCCACGTTGCGGTACGGTTATCAAATCTAACTTTTCTCGAAAACCTCAGAAGAGAGAAACCAAATAAATATTGCAAAACGTAACGTAAATTTTAACGTTAAATGACCATACATTGCCTTGTCAATGCGATTCGTGACCAAAATGTTGCACTTATTCAGAACAACGAATCTTCATTGCGATTCGATGCAGTAATGCTGCCATCATGTTGAGTACGCCACTTATAACTGGTAGTGGGCTGGAGCATTTGGACTGTCTATACTATAGGTCAGCACGGCCAGTCATACATTCCAAATGTTTTTGTAGAAGGTAGTGTAGGTAGCTATGTTAGCATTTAGTAATATTTGGTATGATTGTAGTAGCTAGCTTAAAGAATAAAGGCAATTAGCCCTTTCAAAATATACGTTGGACTCTAACTAGGACTCGGACTAGGGAGCTTAGAAACATCGTTCTTTTTTGTTTCAGTCCTTGCACCAGACAAGCCACTTCAAGACCGCGCTCGTAAAATAAAATCAGTGATCACTCAGATCACCTAAAGTTTTTACTGCCGTGTGTATAACGAGGCGTATAAATAATTCACGAAGCTCGCTGGTAGGAGGTACGTCTTCAAGATTTACGCGGTCTGGAAGCGATACCTGACGGTCATAAAGTGGAGTAGTGTAGTAGCAAATAACCGCATTTAGTACCGGATATAATGGAGTTGTAAAAACGTTTGATAAGAAGAGATAGAAATGCAACGGATATCATATTTTTTGTCGTAAAATGCAATTGAATCCTGCTTTGACTATAAACCTGCCAAGCATGGTGATTATGGCAAACCCTCCTATAGTAAGCGTCCAAAGTAGCATTTTATGGGACAGGCCTATGTGTACAGCAGTGAACGTATTGTACTCGTGATGATGTGATACACATTTCATTTAAATAGCCTTACAAACAAACAAAAAACATTTTAATACGAACACATAATATTACGGAACACCTTATTATTATTTGCTTGAATTCCTTTTCCCTTTAACACCTCAGATATTCTCAAGCCCTCAGCCTCTCAGCCCCTCAGTGAGCAGAAAGCTAGTGACGTCGCTACAGCCCCCGCCGCGTCAGCAGACGAGGATTGTGAATAAAACAAATCTGTCTTCGCGGCGTTTAGCTCTTATTTCCATCCGCTACTCAGCTATTTCCTGCTGCTGTCTGTGTAACAAGTCATAGGAGGTGGAGAGTAGACTTGTACTTTTATGCTTACACAACTATAGTAATTGTTTCGGACCGGAACACCTAGACAGTTGTACCACCTTCCAGAGAAACATAATATTTGAATGGTGTTAGTAACTAACTGAGAATAAGTTCAGTTTTTCATTCCTACTTTTCGTACCAAGCTGTTTGATGCAACCCCTAAACAATGAATGGCTAAGAAGTGGAACTTTTTATTAGCATCTGTGTTTCTGAACATCTATATAATCTGGATGTATCAAAGGTGACCCAGGTTTCTTCTTGATGAGCGGCCTACCTACATCGTTTGCAGACTACGAACATCAGGTGAAATGTAATCAAAACCAAAATTAACAGTCTAAAAAAATATGTCCCTGGTCCCTGCTTTCAGAATATTTAAGCTGCCCAAAGGTTGCTAAGACTAAGCTAAGCTAAGTCAGAAGCCTTTGGGCAGCCTAATAATTCTGACACTAAGGCTGAACTCTTGCCTACACAAGAAAAAAACAAAACAAAAAAAACATTTTAATTCCTAACTACCTATGTCTTTCAGTAACAGTTCCATTTGCACCACACGCACGCCATTTCCCCCGCCGGTGTCATCCCGTAGACACGCCATTCCCGGCAACTATTCCCCCTTCCCCCTCTCACGGCATTCTTCCCCCGTGTACAGGCATGTGACCCGGATTCTGATGATACGATGTAGCCTTCCGGGTTATATGGGACAATTGGGGTGAGACGATTATGTCGGTGTTTAAATGTTGAGTCTTTACAACCGTAAGACGCCCACTGCTGAACATAGGTTTCCCCATAAAACGCCACTTTGGACGCTTGTTATAGAGAGAGGTTTGCCATATACACCACACGCGGCAGGCGTCTTGGTGATCACTGAAATTTTAATGTACCGAGGAGATTGCTGCTGCCATTCCCTGGATATTCCCTTAGCCAGCTCTTACAGCACCCGCGGAAAGAGATGGAGTGGTCCTATGCTCACATCAGGACCATACAGCAGCCTGCAAGACATGCTTATTGTTATTTTAATCCTGTCATAGTCAAAGTAGTAGTCTGTACCCAGCCACTGAAAGCTTGGAAACTTGGACTAATAGCGCAGAATATTTAAAATGCAAATGGCTAAGGCGTGAAACTCTCTCGGTATACTCTGGAAGTTTGTCAGAGGAGAGTGAACAGGTTTCTTCTAGGCCGACGTGCTTCATCGTGGTCAGCCGCCTTGGCCAACGTTGGAAAAATTCTGCTTTTTTGGCATAGAACTGGCTGACAGTTTGGTCCTAACAATATTGAATTTACAGGGAGATTTTAGCAGAAAGGTCGAATAGAAGGCAGTTCCCAGTGCTCGATAGAGACATCAAAACATTGGTATCACTTACAACTGTTAGTTGACAGTGAAGATTAGTTTAAAAAAAATAAGTAAGTATAGAAAAACGAAATAGTGTTCTATGTACCTAGGTGAATTATTGTTTTGTAAACGGATCACATCTTGATGATAAAATACTTCCAATCCGGCCTGCTGAATAGCATGATAATTACCATTACGGTTTATGTAGAGCTTCCGAACCAGCCTGCAAGTTATACTCCGTAACGGTTCCTCTAAGGGTCGCTAACGAAAGTCTGTTAAGCAAATCGGGCGAGTCCCACCCCACTTACGCCTTTCCAAGCTATTTCACACGTTTTGCTCGGTGAACGCGACGGTTGTGACACACGGGTCAAAGGGAAAGCGAGCACGATTTTTACTTACACTTTTGTTTTTGACAAAACTTTTTTAACACTGAGCAGGCTAGCGTTTGACCACAATCTCATCTGATCTTCTTCTTCTCGTGTAGGGGAGTGGTCAGCCCTGGTGTCAGAATTTTTAGGCCGCCCAAAAACTTCTGACTTGGCTTAACGATTATTGTCTTAAAGCAACAGCCGGTACCGACAGCTTAACGTGCCCTCCGAAACACGGTAGCGCTCAGTTGTAAACACCACTTTTTGCTGTTGCAGTCACCCATCAAAGTAGTACTGCAGCGTGCGTTGCTTAACTTTAGTGATCGGTTAGAAACGGCTATCGTGCTTCGCTATGAGCGCTACATCTCATCTGATGGGAAGTGACGATGTACTACGCTTGTCTAGTAATTACTATTAACACAAGCTATTTTTTTTATTTAACTTTAAAGTAGCAAATATTCTTTATTTTGATCTGATAAAAATATTGTGTTGTAGTTACCGAAACATTTTTGATTATTTTACTCTCTTTCTTTTGAACAGTAGCGTATAGAATATCAGTGGTACAAAGATTTCCTTATCAGAAATATAAATTCATCCAATAAAGTTTACAAGGTTAATAAAGTTTATAAATAACACAAAAAAAAACTGCTACCTATAACTTTGAAAAGTCCATTCAATACTTGGTTTTGTTTTTTATTCATAGTTCACTAGTATATTCTTACAACTTGCTTTGTACCTTTTGTTATAAGTAGGCCTAAGTATGTATTTTATAAATTCCATTCCATTCTTTCGGGGTAACATTGAGCCTTAGCCTACCCACGTACCAACTGCAAAAATATTGAACATTCTCTTTGCCCCTGTGTGACAAAATAAAGGCAAATCTAAGAAAACATTGAGTCGGAACGCGCGACGAAGCGTGACTTATATTCATATGATATCAACTCCCCAGCCATCCCAAAACGGATTCGATTCGATTTTTTATCGCAGCGATTTGGTTGTATCGATTTGGTGAACGTACTTAGTAAGATAGTAGTAAATTAGCAAGTTCAAATTGCAATGGGCAGGCCACATCGCTCGTAGAACTGACAACCGATGAGCGACAGCGTAGGCCGGCCGTGGGGGGGAGGTGAACCGATGAAAACAAAATTTGAGTAGTTTCATCACGCTGGAACTACAGAACGGACTTCGCTGAAATAAGGTACCAATAGTTATAGCTAGTTTACCAGAATAACATTTAGGATACTTTTTGTTTTTTAAAACGGCCGAGTGCGGATTGCACAAAGAAATAAACATGTAATTTTTATGCAAGTTTTTTTATTATATTGTTTTTATTTTTTTATTTACCTATTTATTTATACTCATTCTGTCGAAGGAGTCGCTTGCCTCCCTTCTATTGCCGTCCCATCCATTCATCCTTTTCCCTTTCGCTTCTCTCTTCTCATGTCTATGTTCCAGGTTATGAACGGGCCGAAGCCGGGCGGGTCAATTAGTTTGGAATAAACATAGCTTATATATCAGCACATTTAACACAGAATACTTTTTTATGCGCGGGGCGCAGCTAAAACAAAAATTAAAACATTTCCTTTACACTTTTATGTACCTACCTACTCTACATACAGACAAACTTGTGGTATAATATGAAAAAATCTTTTACGCAACAGAAAGCAAGTTGCAACAGCTTTACTCGACTCCGGACTAATTTCGCATTCAGAAGGAGCAGCGCCAGTTTTTAATATGAACCTCTCAAAATAGTACATTACGCCACGAACTGCACCGTTCTTGTTTATGATAATATTTGCTTACATGCAGCGGAATAAAATTGAACATAGGTATCTGGTAAATTTTGGAGAGCTTTCGTTCTGAACTTTTGTTTTTCAAAAAGGGTTGGGTAATTATTGTATGAAAAGTTGAGACTAGTAAAACTAATAATTGCAGAATAAAATATGTTAACGGTATCTGATTATTGTCTTAGTAATAACTCTTTTTAAGCCAAATAAGTTCCGGCATTTTGGTCACGCTTCGCGTCAACCAGGTGCTCTAATAAACTTTGGAAAACGCGATGAGCTCCCGGTCCCCACAGACTCAGGGTCTCAATACCAAACGGCTCAACGAATCAGCATTGCAAGTCAACGAGGCAATGCTGCCAGCATGTTGGGTACGCTACCCACCGGTAGTGGGCTGGAGCATTTGGTCTGTCTATAGGCCATCGCGGCTAGTATACAGTCGAAATGTTCTTTGTAGTAGGTAGTGTAGCTAGTTTATTAGTTTTTATTATTGTAGTAGTTAGTTTAAAAAGTAAAGGCACTTTTTGTTACATTTGACCACGGTCTCACGTTATGCTGAGTAAGTGATGACGTAGTCGATAGGGCATGCTTGTCTAGAAGACACTCAAAACTTCCAGCTGCTGGGTTAGCATGGACGGTAGACAAAATTGTCTTTCCCCGTTTTACGTCACCTTCTTCATACTTGCTTGGAGTAAAACAGGGGAAAGACAGTTTTGTCTACCGGCCGTGCTAACCCTACTGGGATAGCATGGACGGTAGACAAAATTGTCTTTCCCCGTTTTACGTCACTTTCTTCATACTTGCTTGAAGTAAAACAGGGGAAAGACAGTTTTGTCTACCGGCCGTGCTAACCGTACAGGTGCCTATAGGTCTGGTATAATTAAAATTTGCGTATCAATCAAAATTAAAAAAAATACAGTATTTCGCTATTTCCTACAATACTACAAACGAACTAAAATCTCACCCCTAACATCCGGACGATTTGTTCCACCCCCTGAATGAAACACTCGTTTGTTAGATCGTTTTTTTTCCACCCCCTCGTTCATCCCCTGCTGAGTGACAGCTAACGGTGCGGTCATTGACAACAAATCACCAAATTCTTGGTTATCTTGGGATTTTCTTTGTATTTCTTGGACTTTATCGTTCTGTCGATAAAATAAGATTATTTTGACCTCGGCTCAAAGCTTTTCTACGCGATTTTGTGCAAAGTATGCGCCTGGCGTTTTACTGACAGCAAATATTAATATTGATTGTTGCTCACGCCATTATTTCAGGAGTCTACTCGTAATAAACTAATACCATAAATGTCGGTCTCTGTTGTGTATTTATTGAATAAGACTTATTTGAGTTGTTTTGTATTTGTTAAATACTATTCGTTTATTATCTCTTTACTGATACTGTCCATGCAAAGGTTCTCTGGAAGAGATTGCTGTTAACGATAAGACCGTCCATTGTTACACTAGTTCGTAAAATTTATTCTATTCCTATTTGTATATTTTATTGGTGAAACAATAAAGAGTTCTCTATCTATCTAATACAATTTTCTATAAATATTAGTATAACCAGACCAAAAGATAGGATGATAGATCGATGATAACTGCTTTTAAACTCGATTTCTCTATTTTGCGTTGGAAAATGGGAGCATGATAATAATAATAGGTATACGCTCTATCTATACTTTACAATCTTAGTTGCAAAACAAGAAAAATAAAGATAAAAAGCCCCGACATATTATAAAATAAGTACCTACTCGATTAACCCTTCCACCCGTGGATTTTTTAAAATAATAAACATGAAAACATGCGTTAATTTACCTTTCAAAAAGAAAACAATAGTAAAAATCGAAAGATTATACACAGATACACACGTTAAGTTTATAACACGGCTCTGTTCGAGGTCGAGGGATAAAAAATAATCCACGGATTTCAGAAAACGCATCAAAAAAATTATCGGAAAATCCAATACAAAAAAACGTGTCATTAAAAATAACGAATAGGAAGAAAAAGCAATCATCACAAGCAGAAACATTTTTTTAGGTACACTACAGATAAGCGTACGTTTATTATTGCGCATTATCTAAAGACGCAAAAACAACCGAAATCTAAAAAGTTCTGTGATTCGTTTCCCTTCATGCTCGGGGAACCAAGACGAGGGTCTCCACATCAATCACCCCTCCTTTACCCCGCACACCCCCCTTTCTGTGATTTGTCAGTATGTGCACAATATAACTATTAGCAGATGTCTAGAATTAAAAAAATAGGCCAAGTAGTAGCAAAATAGGTATAGGGGAAAAGTTAGAGTGATCATTTTTTGTATTTTCTTTACAGCTACTTTTACCTTCCGCGCGGAGGCGATGGATGCAGGAGGCAAGCAGCCGCTCAAAGTAGCGCTCTGTGGGGGAGGCCCATGTTCAGCAGTAGACGTCTTCAGACTTTAGGATGATGATGATGATGAACCTTCACAGACAAGTATATACACGAACATCTGCGGGGTGATCATGCAACTTTGATTGCAATGCAACAGGCGATATTTCATTCCTATTTTGAAAATTTCCACAGCTATTCCATACTTTAAGTTTCTATCGGTTGCAATCGAGTTCCATGATCACCCAGATGATTGTACGTACTTAATTAATTAGCTTAGCAAAAACGACTCGCAGGTTAAGCGAGTCGCCAACATCTGCCAACACTATCAGCCAGTACTCTTATTACGAGTATAATTATACATTACTGTATTTATAGCTGCATTTTGGAGTGTGTGTGAAGGAATTACACGATCCTATTCCTCCATCTCCCTTCTTCCACCGGAAATCAAGGCGCACAAAAACACGGCACCCACATATGGTTGAAATTCCATCAACCCGCACAATACGTTTTGCTATGCACTTTATAGTGTGAACAGCCAATGAGTGGAACACCTTGCCGGCGTCCTTGTATCCAGCTAGCCGCTAGTAAACAATAAATAATAAAAACAGTGAGAAAATATTTTATGAAATCCTTAGTTACGTAAAATTACCGGTAGGCGACGCTGTGATGGGGTTCCATAATATAAATACTTAAATACTCGATACCGATATCGATTAATGTTTATTCGAATAAACTTGCAGTACAGACACAATTCAATCATACACCCAAAGAAAAAGTACACCTGGCTAAAATAAACTTAAAAGTAATATCAAAGGGCCCCTAAATGTGTCGTAAACGTGGTAAATCGCGTTCCTTGGCTCATTCATCACTGTGTTTATCCAATTTCCGGCGATGTCTCGCGCGAGCCGGCTCTAGAATCGACTCGTACTACGGCTTTATTGTGTTCGACGGAATTAAAGAGAGATTCGGATGGAAGATGATTGGCTTCTTTATTTACTTTCTTTTGTGAGAAACTTTGGTTAGTGCTTTCCATGTGAACTGACTTAGTACTCCAAAAGATACTGCGAGAACAATTTACGTTTAAATGCTCGTGCATTAATTACAGGCGATTAAAAAACTCTTGCGAATACAATTTTTACATCAGCTCATAATTATCATCACGTGAATTAGGAAGCTTATAAAATACACCAATAATGCATTAATATCAACGTTTTCAAGCAAGAAAATGTGGCCGTGAATGACGTGACAATATTTTTCTTCTCTTTCTTTAGACCACGTCACAAGCTTTTTGGACCTACCGGTAGTGGGCTGAAGCATTTGGACTGTCTATAGGCCATCGCGGCTAGTATACAGTCCAAATGTTCTTTGTAGTAGGTAGTGTAGCTAGTTTATTAGTTTTTATTATTGTAGTAGTTAGTTTAAAGGACAAAGGTACATTGGCCGTTTTAAAAAAGCTTTTTGAGTGGTCAAAACAATGAAAAGAAGTTTGAATTATGACAAACAAACTATAAATAAATCATAATAATTATCAAGTATAGAGTAACATCTATATAAGATAATTATTCAATTTTCTCATCAATCGAAACAATATTCTCCCACCAAAATGTTCGTTCATCGATTGTAACAACCGTCACCGGAACTCAATCGATCTATTTCCGAATCGATATAGAACGCGCGTCGAACACTGCCGGCCCGCTAACTTATGTGCCAATATCTTCCGTACTAAATCAACGATGGAACCCGAAGGGATTAGAATATCAAGTATAGTTTAATTATCAAGTATCGAATACCAAGTAATAAGTGAGGCTAGTATTGAAATCAGTTTGGTTGGTACTAAATTGCTAAATGTTATTGTAAGTCATAGGACGCGCACGCGGTTAAGCTTTTAAAAATCTGTAATACTAATTTAGTATGACATAATTATATCAAAGGATGGGAGAAGCCTTGGCACCTAAAATTCAGTGTTTTCTTTAGTTCGGGAGTCTATGAATACGCACGCACTTTTATGTCAATAAATCATTATTTAATTTAAATAATTTTTGGTGGTCAAAAATTTTGACCCTTCTTTTGTTGTAGTTAAGGTTGTTATTGAAAGAACCAAAATAAACTGAAACACAACGAAATTTATAGCTACTAATTAATTAATTTACATTGTAATATGTATCAGTGTTTTCTGATGGAGATAAATAGTATAGGATTCATACTTCATGCTTATTAGACTTTCAATTTTTTAAGTAATTGGTAGGATAATGCCAATATTATAATACCAAATATCAGGATAAGTAGAAGAAAAGGGTACTAGACAAGGATAACTTTGCTTTTCGTTTGGATATTGCCAGAAAGCAAGACTATATACTTAGTCATTCAATGCATGCTGTGTTCACTAATTTTAAGATGGACACTGAATGTTACTCTGTTTTTTATTAAATATTACTTTTGTGCTACGTCCAAACTGTGAACCAAAAGAAATAATACAAAAATAAAACAAGAAAAAAGCAATCAATAAGTAACTCTCAAAGACTGTCACTATAAAATTGGTGGCTTGGTCAGAACGTCATCCGAAAAAATATTATTAATGCGTAACGTGACAATCAAACAGTATTAAGTATATATACTAAACTAGTATCGGGTACTCCCAATACCTGTTTAGTACTCGCAATACTTGTAAGTAGGTATTGGGTATCGATACCTAGTAATAGCGCCCTCTAAATCATCGACTTCAAGCAGAATACCAACGGAAATTTGGCTAATCGAGATAAATTACTATTGATAGCTTGGTGCTGAGTAAATTAGATAAGAGAATCAATCATCTTGACAATACCACAATAAGCTTTGATAGTATCGAAATAGGTACTTTAAAAGTATCGTTTCGAGAGCTTATGTATTGAGTATTCAATAAAAAAATTAGATAAATATTTCACAAGTATCGTCCAACTATTTTACTGCAATATTAGGTACGCATAACTACGCATAAAATAATAAGCAGTAAGTCAACTTAAACCAAAATGCATCATGCTTGGGTTTCATAAACGGGCAAAATAAGACCTTATAGTAACCGAAATCAGTAATCTATAAGGTTCCTTTAGCATGCAGACAGACAAACAGAAAAAAAAACTATCATATCGTTTATCAAACTTTGAAACTAAGAATTAAAATAGTACTTAATAAAATACTCAAATGATTTTTATCATTTTATTTCGCTCGCTTTTTATTTATTTTTGTATTTTCCAGGGCGGTGTGATTATTGTTCAGACTTGATTTACTGTAACTAATTTGGGTTACGTGCAAACTATTTTAGTTGAAATGCCGGAGTTGAACAATGGTTCCAAGTGGCAGAGTAGGTAATAGTTTCTCAAATTGAATGCTTGGGAAATGATCCTTACAGTTATGGGTAGGTAATATATTATCAACGTATTTTGTATTTATATCAAGAGAAAACCATTCAACTACCTGTACTAGGTACCTATTCAACTAGGTAGAAAAAAGAAGAAACCATGAAGAAAAAAAACCATTCAACTGTATTTGTAGCGCTCATAGCGAAGCACAACTAACCGTTCCTAAGCGATGGGTGACCGATGGGTGATGGGTCTTTACAACTGAGCGCTACCGTGCTTCGGAGGGCACGTCAAACTATTGGTCTCGCTCGGCTATTAATTGTCGTGAGACCATAGTCGTTAAGCCAAGTCCGAAGCCTTTTGACGGCCTAAAAATTCGTACACCAGAACTAACCACTTGCCTACACGAGAAGAAGAAGAAGAAATTTTATTTAGGTAGGAACGTGCTGTTTTTTACTCTATTTGACTACAAGTATAGCCTGGTAGACCAAAGGCACTATCTGGCCACAACACTAAGCTGGTTGAAAATAATATCTTAATGCCGGTAGGGATGTAATTGAGTATCTATAGTCGATATCGATAAGTCAGTTTTAATCTGTCAAATCGTTTTGAATAGCTACACTATTTAAGAATTGTTTGTTAAATATTACTTTTAGATAATTCTATATTATCGATGTACGAATGCGCACTATGTATAAGTATAGGTACTGCTTTTCACAATCTGGTGGGATTTTTTATGTACCTATAATTTTATCACGAACATTTAACAGTAGAAATTGACTCTAGTCAAATTATTTGCAATCTTGTATTTTAGTGTATCTAGAATCATTCTAATTGTTGTGAGCTTAAATATATTTTGCGTTTCCATCGATACCGTTTCATCACTAAAACCACAGGTGCACCAACAGTGGCGATCAATTAGTCGATAAGCGTTTTGTGCACATCCGTATCCGTACACAACACGTAAGCTTGGCATACACAGCTTATCCCTGTGGTTCTTAGTCAGGGATTGGTTGTTTGGTTCTCCAATATTATCATTAGATGTGCTGAATATAGAGTGATGACAAATTGGTCTTGGTGTTAATCGGCTTAGAACTTTTCTTCTGACTCAGATTATTCCTGAGCTGCGAGAGATAGGACATGGAAGCTGTTTTAAATACTAAGATAATCTAGTATTCACGCGGTTTCATCTAGATACCGTTACTGAAAAATACTCAATTCATTTGTTGATATATATAAAAATATAATAAAATACAAACTTTACATAATAATTGATTAGTAAAGTATATAAGCCTATCTAAATTGTAAATAATTATCATTGTTAAAATTGCTAGGCGAATTTTGATGAGGTACCCTCAAAAGTGCAACGGTTTTAGAGCGCCGATGATAAGAGCACCTTCAATATGAATATTGATCATAAATACAAATTGGCAGTCAGTGTAACTAAACATATATTTATATCTGAAATGTTGAGTAAATTTCAATAAAATAATAGCTAAAGGCATATTTGAGAGCTTGATAAAAACAGTCGATATTTCGATTATCGATAAAAATTGTCGACATATGAAACTCTCTAGTTCCGTATGCAGATTTGACTCTTGAATGCGTCTAACAACTAAGCCCTGGACAACGCCAGTGGTTGTTGTCTTTAACTTGTCGTTTCGGGGTAAGTCTGGTGGAAACAGGGGTGCTGTGGAAAGGAGATTGCATATCAATAAGGAGGGGGGAAGAAGGGGAATGATGTTGTATGGTGTTATGGACGGAATATCTATATTGGCATTACAAATTCCGTATTGTATTGAGAACTGAGAATATTATTTTACAGTTTAAGATCATCTTATTACTAGAGTAATATTTTTATTTTATAAAATGTTCAAAAGGAAACGGAGGTCCGACTCTGCCGGAAATAACACATAGCGGTCAGGGTTGTCACAAACATGAGAGAAATAATTCATTATATTTTATATTTATCTGCGAGTAGTAAATGGAAGGAACTTGGAAGAACGTTTCAGTAACGTTGAAAGGATTTCAGTTTTTTTTTTCAGTTTCGTAGTGTCCTTAAAACTGAGATTGAAACTTTTCTTGTTTGAATAAACTGCTTTTGATCTCTATTGACTTTTACATCATTGTACACAAATGTGACGATTACTTGTGCTTCTATACTATTCTCGTGTTTGAATTTCACAGGGTGAAGTCATTTGGTTTCATTATAACTATGATCTGTCAATGTCATTGTATTCGACAACCATGACATGGTAGCCATTATTGCTAGAACAAAGTAAGTCAAATACTCCATGTATTTAACTATAATCACTTCATATCGCCCACTGAAGCCACATTTAAGCCGCACACACTGCGCCTGCCCCTCTTTTCAGAAAAACCTATAGTTTTATTGGTCGGATTCAGCCGCGCGCTGCCTAGGCCTTACAAACATAGGAAAGAAGCTAAGTACTTAATGATATTTAGGTAGGATAATTAATATCTCTATCGGTTTGCTCTTCACCCCTGCTGTTATGTAGCATGTCATGATGGCCAAATGTGAACTCATAGTTCAATATAGTGGTTAGTTTTGGTGTCAAAGTCTCCCAAAACCTTCTGGTTTATTTATAAACACCCATCCTCAAACTACTCTTTTTCAGAGTAGAGCTGCCTCAATTTGCTCGGCGTTAAATGCCTCTGATTTTTTATGTTCTACGAGCGATGCAGACGGCCGTACTCACGTTAAGCCGAGCGGCCCGGTAAGCCATTAGAGTCGTCCTTGCCACGGCAAGCTTTTACGCTTATTCGGATTATTATTATACATAATTAATTATAATAAACATTATAATAATTTGGTATCTGTTATGATGATGTTTAGCAGAGTTACCTACGTAATATTTGTAGCGTATTAGTGCTGATAAAATTTTATTTATCTTAATCGATAAAATCACTTTACTACTTAGTAGTACTTCTATTCAAACTCGTCATCATCTTTAAAATAACTATTATGGATTACAACCAAGTACTAGGTAAATTAAATACCATACATTGATTTCACACAGTTCAAACATGCCAGCCTTCCTCTAACTTTTACAATAACCTATTTCTTTGTTATTCTGAACTATTATTATACTCATAAGTTTAATTCTCTTAATTGGTGATACAATGAATTCTGTAACTACCCTCCTTGGCAGACTCTACACGGCATAGGCGGGTCACAGACTAACTAAACTGCTGAATCTAATTTACGGCTCGACCAGACGTACATGATAGTAGTTTGAATGTAGATTAGCATGTGACAGCCAAGGTTGGGGTTAGTTGTCGATGACGTTCTATCGATATTCGATATAACTAACGAGTGGAGCTCTTTTCCAGCATTTTTGTTTCCATATAGCTTTATTCTGGAAGTTTTCAAGAGGGAAGCGAACAGGTTTCCTGTCGGCGAGCATATACAGATATCGATAGCATTATTTTTTATGTTATAGATAACAAACAAGCATATATTATACGGCCCTCCTGATAGGAAGAGGTCTAAATATAATATCTTTATAATTTAGTTACAAACCTTATAGACAAATACTACAAATAAAGTAAAAACCTCAGAAACTCAAGTCGTTTCTGATGACAAAGTTTGTGCAGCGTTGAATCGCAGGTCGTAGGCTGGGGTATAGTCCAAGTTACAAGCAGTAGTAATCGGTTACGTTTAAAAAAATGTTACACATTGATTTGGATTAAATACACTGGTATAAATGAGGAAAGATAAAGTTAATAGAATCTCTCGAATGTAGTTCATGATCCATAACCATCTTAGATTCTTTTTTTTAGAATTGTGTAGGTCTTTTTCATAACAGTTGCAAAATTTCGAAATAAATTACTTTTACAGCAACAAATGAGCCTCACAGAGTATAACGCGAGTTTACTTTTTTAGGTGAACAATCCAAATAAATACTCAAATATTATTTTTTTCTGTATATAAAAACCCCGCTGTCGCTTAACTTTTGATCCATATTTAACCAAAAGATTAAGGAGTCAGCGGGTGAACGCTTCCTCACAGTCGGGTTGCGTTTCCGCAGGGCTGCCACCCGACACTCAGCGGCGTCAATAAATGATGCGGAGACGCTAATGCTGCATCAAACATTAAGTTTTAGCCCTTACTGCACTTAGCTTGTATGATTTAACTCTATAACAGAAAGCGACCGTGTCTAGCTTTGTAAAATTGCCCGTTACCTTACGTACTAAACTGTATTAACATTAAAAATGAAACTTTATAAATAATAGACTTAACTACTATTCGGAAAAGCAATTTTAGTGTTAATTTGGAAGACGATATGTCAATCACGCGTGGAAAAAAACGCCAGTATACACCTGTTTTGGTTGGCAAAGCTGACAATCAATTGACAGGTGAAGCGTCGGAAAAGATAAAGAAATAATATCTAGTGTTCCTGCTACACTAATCAAACATGCGTGTCAACCCTAATCCACGCACACAGACGCAGGCTGCGACCGCCGATCAATCACAGCGTCCCGTGACACACACACATACACAAACACTAATATAACATTAGTGTTCGCAATAAAGCGGGCGGCATTCTTCTAATATATGAAAGGAGGTTTTCTTGTGGATTTAGAGGTTTTTCTCGGGTTGTTATTATGGCCGCTATGATTTTATTAGGGGACTAGCCTTTGTAAAGTAGGAAAGTGTGCCCTTTATTGGAGTTTTATTATTGCCTACAGACACAGAAGTTTTATATTATTTTTATTAGACGTACTTAGTTCTAGTTTATTAAAAGTTAGAAAAAAAATATACTATTTCAGAGCTTGAGCACCTAATGCTTTGAAATGAAGAGATCTGCCAAAGTCACTGACATAGCTCTCAAAATTAGCTATAGGTAGTTGAAATGGGCAGTGAGCAGGCCGCAGAACCGACAGCCGATCTGAGAAAATGTTGCCGAGTGGCGATCACGACTCGGAAGGCAGCGTAGCCGCCCTAAGACGGCAGTAAAAACTGCGGGGAGCCGTTGGACACAAAGAGCAAGCAGTCCGTAGAAGGTTCTCTATGGCACTGGCCTCCCCCACGTTCTGTTTAGGACGTCTTTCAGCTAGATTTAAATTAATTGTCAATTTATTTTTAGATGCGGCAGACTTTTTTCTTATTATGTACTCAGTAAGTACCTAAGTCAATATAATGATAAAAAATTTAGGTGACCGTATCACTAAAACCAGTCACGTCTGGACAACACGCAATTCTATGATTCAATTCTGTTTATTTTACCAAATAAATCATACATTTACGAACAAATTTTTTTCCAAATTCTAAACCACATCTCGCATAATAACCAAACATATCCAAAATTCATTCACAATCTAATAACACTTCCGACTAATTTAATTTTATAATTTGTAATGACGAATTTGATGAATATTGCACTTTAATAATGTAGGTATTTAGGTGCTAATTATTATGAAGACAATTTGTAGATAAATACTTATTAATTTTTATAATCGCAATGTATTTAATTTTTGTATGCCAGTTTCTGGTGAAATATGCGGAACTATTTTTTTTTTCCCTGACATCTTGTTGTACCATATTTCCTGCAAATAAAAAAAAAATAAAAATAAAAAAAAAATAAGGCGCTAACTTTCGCGGTGAGAATAGTACTTGTTCGAAACGTCGAGGTAAATAAATAATGTTTTTACGCGATTAAGTCCTGTGTTAAAGTTAAACTATGAATAAATATGGTGTTAGGACATTTTCTAGTTTAGCTATGGGATTAACTTTATTATTTAATCCCCATGAATCTAGGTTGATCCCGTATTAGTATGAAACAAGTGTAATATTGTGCGAGTGTGCGTGTAACTCAATTAACAACTACGAGATCTCATACGGAATGGTAATTATAACCACACAATCATATATGATATGATGCCCTATGTACATTTACCTAAGCTAACACTAAAATGTAGGACTTGATAAGGGACGCACCCTGTCTCATGTGTAAGGTATATTAAACTAACATTATTTCTACAGGGGTTGGCTTGGGTTTGTATGGGGCTTCGTCTAATGATCTACGTTTGCACAGGTGTGTTGTTTGGGTTAGGAGTCACCTGTAGAGTGGCGAAATGGAAAAATAACTGTAAAAAGACTGTGGCAAAAAACACACTGTGCTTTAGTTTCATTAAAAAGTTTATCCACCTTTCTAGATAGACAATTTTTTTTTTACTAAATACTTTTTTTGTTGAACCAATTTCTTTCCCGAGTTAAGATACAGAGTTAAGAACTTATATTAGTTTGTGATAGAATTATAGATAACCATAGAATTTAGAATGATATATAGATTATTATGTTATAAGTATTGATGCAACTATTAAACTCTACTACTACTTAGCATTAAGTTCATCCATGTACACCTTTTGTGCAAAACTATTAAATCCTATCCGATCCTATCCTACTTCCTACTAATATTATAAATGTGAATGTTTGTTACCATATATCACCGTAACTACTGCACCGATTTTGATGAAATTTGGAATATAGACAGCTTTTACACTGGATTAACATACAGGATACTTTCTATCCGCGGATAACACCGCAGGCCGTTACTAGTAAATAAATAAGATTAAGTTGAAAAAAAGCTGCCCAACTATTGATAACTTTACACTACAGAAATGGCAATCGTTGTAGTGTATAGGACGCTCTTCGAATATTCGTAACCTAATCGAAGGGAACAGCCAATGGTCGGGAATCATTGGCGTACATAACGGGGAGCCTTTGTCTAGCAGTGGACTAATTAATACAAGCTGATTATGATGATGATGATACAGAAACAGTTTAGAAAGCTTACAGAAACACACTTTACGAATCTCAGCGAGATAACGTCAATGCTGAACACATGCCTCCCCCATAAATGCCACTTTGGACGCTTATGATAGGGAGATTTGCAATTAACATGGTAACGCTTCGCAGGAGGATTAATGATCGCAAAAGTTTTAAATGTACTGAGGAAAATGCTGTGCCCATTCCCTTAGCCGGCTCTTACGGAACCCACAGGAAGAACGGATGGTTCTATTCGCAAACTGGGATCACACGGCTAACATAAAAACAGTTTAGCCTTCAATAAACAGCCATTTAATCTTATCTCTCTCCTAAACCAGCGTACCTATTCAAGGCTAGGCTATTTGATAACAATTATTTGACAGCTTGATTTATAGGTTAGAACGTAAATGAACTAACAAATACCTGCCTGTCTACCCTTCTCAGTGGTAGTCATAAATAACCATAATTGTGTTAGCATCGAATAAGATTTAGAAATAGTTTTTTTTTTACATTTGGTTACTCTGTTAGGTTTGGTTGTTAGGTTCTATCTCTGGCTTTACTAACCTCCAATTTCGATGTTGTGGAAACAACCAACAAAAACTATTAACAATTCATGTGAGAGACACGATTTGATAATAGATCTAATTTTTTAATCGTAAGCAGGACATTATTTTTAAGCACTTTAATTAAATAATGTGTTAATGCACACACAGCACATCGCTCGTAGAACTGACAATCGATGGGAAACCGAACCGAACCGATGGGGAAGAAAGGTTCTCGAGTGGCGACCACGAACCTGGTGAAATCCGCGAGGAGCCTATGGATACAGGAGGCAAGCAGCCGCTTAAAGTGGCGCTCTCTGGGGGAGGCCTATGTTCAGCAGTGGACGTATTCAGGCTGTTGATGATGATGATGACGAATGGTTTATGTATTTAGCAATTCATTATAAACAATTAATACATGAATACTCAAGAGCAAGTGCGAAGTTTGACAAAGCACGCCACTAGAGCTCATTTCTATTCAAGCCTTTAGTCACAAAAGTGTCTAAACTGAATAAACTCCCGCCCCAGTAATCTGCCAACCCACTATTCTGAAATTTTGAATAAATATCTTGTATTAAGTTACATGAAAACCGCATTTCTTTCATACCCCTAGATTGGGAGGCTTGTCACGTGCGCCGCTTTCAATTGAGATACGTGGCGGGACAGAAAGCGGGGTCTAGTGCGTGTCATAAGATTATGGAGGCTTTAGATATGTATTGTCATATTATGTAGGCATTTTAATGATCTATGTAAGCGACAAGAAGGATCTGTAAATATAAAATGGATGGAAAACGTCGTAACTCTTTGTATTTCTGTGGGTGGGATTTTCATACAACTGGCAGAAATATTAGGGTATATTTCTGCCAAATGTAGGTATATCGCGTTGGCAACTCCAATACACTTGTTATGTTGTGCAAGTACTTTCATAATATAAAAGCCACCTCCGTCTTTTTAACAGCTTTGTCCCAATTTTTCGTGTTCATTTTTCGGGATAGTCAAAGTCAACAGTTTATGAAAATAGACAATCATTACAACTTAAAAGTCAAAATCGGCTTATATCCAAGATTCTAAGAAAATACAATTACAAAGTGCTTAAAAAAATAGCAGGCCTATTTAATGAGTTGCAAAACTTGGGAACATTGTGTCATCCAAAAACCTGTACTTGGCCAGCACCCTCTCCTTGTGACAAAAGGCCCATGTCCCAGAAATGGAAACGTACCGGTCTGATGATGATTTTCAAATGAATACACGTAAAACCACAGTAGTAACTGTTAACAGAATTTTTCAACCAAATCTCTGATTCCGCAGTCTCGTCACGCGCCCACTTTCAATTGAGAGAGGTGAACGGGCAAGAAGGGGTCTCCTGTAATATGACGTGAGCTTGAGCGTGTCATAACTGCACGCGTGACTACTTGCTTTATAGATATCGTTTTCGTCCTTTTACCTACAGTAAAAATGACTATGCCTAATTTAGAGGGTATAATAGACAGGGATGCTAGACTGAAACGCACTCAAATGGGGCTCAAAGAACAAACTACGCTTACACTTAGCACCAGCTCATCATCGTCATCACCTGTGAACCCGACACTGGAGCAGCTGTACCAGCAATTCAGAGCGGCGCTCTATTACTTTAGTTCTAGGAATATCGGACGAATGGATGGCAGTGTATATTTTAATTGTTATCAATTGTTTTGCAAACTACGTGAAGCTGAGCTGGCTTAGATGCTGAGATACTGGCAGGGGGATGCACAAAACTCCCCAAGCTGGCAGGACTAAGCTTTGCCGCCCTCACATCGAATTAGAATAATATGCTTAAGGTGGAACGTTACACTACCGCAGAAAATTCAAATTTACTTGCATTCTTTTGCCAATAATAGCTTAATTACTCAACGTGATTACATGAAAACTATTATATATATTAATTAATTAATTAATTATAACTATGATATATTTTATAACTAAATAGGCCCGCATTTGACAGCAGTCTCACCGAATGGAAATAGACGACGCGGTGTGTGTTAGTACATGCTTGCCTAAAAGAAAATTTAATATAACTGGCTAATATTATGCATGACCATAAAACTCGAAAATCTAGAGGCACACAGAGGCTTTTCTTCTATCTGGAGCACCTACACAAACCACATAAAATATAGTGTGCTATATACAAGAGGTCTCCTTATTGCGACCTCGACGTTTATTACGGGCCGGGGTCATTTCCCGATGGAAATAATTGATAACCACCCTTGTTTCAGGGATGATAAATAAAACAAGAGCCTAGTACGTTGCTTCATTGTTACAGTAGGAGACTTTTAAATTTGTCTTTAACAAGCACGTGCATTTTAATTTTTAGTTAACAGAGCAACAACTGGGCTGTGCAACTGCACTATGCAACTGTGCAACTGCACTATGCAACTGTGCAACTGCACTGTGTGCCTTGCAATAAGATCTTCAAAACCGATATCTTCTAAGCAGGCATGCTCCATGGTCGACCGCGTCGTCACTTACCATCAGGAGAGACCAGAGTCAAATGTAAGTAAGCCTATCATTAAAAAAAAACAAATTTAGCTTTGCAAGCCATTTTTGCGCACTTCAGCGAAGTTGAGTTTTAATTTTGAGCTTTATTCTCATTACTTTTACGAGTCATAATAATTTATGCTTAAGGTTCAGAATTAAAAAGCAAATCACCAATTCACAGTAACTACAGCATCTGCATTCTAATACCCCCCCTTGTTCCCTTGAGAGCAAAGTTTGAGAACATCTGGCCCCATGTAATCGAAGTTCGCAACTGCAGCGGGAAGCGGCTGCAAATGCGGCGATTAGAAGTTAATATCGCCACTTTGACAACCTGTGTGGATTGGTGAAACTTTGGTGATTTTGCTTCATTAATTTGAGTCAGAAAACTGAACTCTCTTATGTCAAAAGAGTATTACTCTTATATCAAAAGAGTAATTATTAATACTCTTTTGACAGAGAGAGTTTTATGACCCAAAACCTTTGCTTAAAACCACAGGTATGTGCTCAAAACTGATGAAGCAAAAGAGAAAAGTTACGTCTTATTACCAAGCTTTAATAAGGGTCTGCCTCTCCTTTATTGAATCACCTTCATCCTCACTCGCAACAGAAAAAAAACAATTTATAACAGACTCAAAAAAATTCGGCACTATCTTTTAGGTACCTACAATTTTTTTTGATTATGTAAAATTGAGTTACGTGAAAAAACTATTAAAAACTAATTTATTATATAGAATACAGGTATCCCGTACCTACTGGTTATACAAACACTAGCGAAATACTCAGCCAAAACAACGCAAGCAGATAAACTGGTTTACGTGAAACTGTAAGCCAACAATAATCGGTACACTTGGAACCGGGACGCAAGATGAGTTCCGGATAATCCCGTGTGGACAGGTTAATCCGGGACAACATCCCATTCGGTTAAATTTTGGGGACACCGTGTTATGTCCCGGTCAAAATGTAACAATTTTTGAGATCCTTTGTAACTTTGATGAAAATAGTTAAGATTTATCAAAGTAAAATAATAATAATAATATTGAAACTGCGCGTTTAAAATTTTAAAAGTCCTCTACATTCTTTTCATCAACTAGAAAAGACTTGATAATCTTCAATTACCTACCTGAACAGATTTATCATTAATCAGAGCCACATAGTTATACTTATAACACCCTTATGTTTGATTGGGGGGTAATCATTCAAGTTATAACACTACTAACTTCCAAGGAAATAATAATTACGTAGGTTTATGTACCTCCGTAATTTACACATTTTTTTTTTGTAGTATCCTACTTTAATGAATATTATAATAAAGCGCGTATAAAACTAAAAAGGGCTTTAAATTAGCAGCAATAATCACTGATTAATTATAAAAGAAAACAAATAGGTGTATTGACAGACACGTCTGAGTCATAAAGGCCGTATAAATACGCCGATCATGGCAACTGTAACACTGTGTACAACAATCGGCGTGGATTAATCGGGCGCCCGCATAACACGGCGAGAGGTATCGTTTTTGTGAATTTAACGACCGATATACCGGTGACGGTTGTTCAGATAATTCTGTTGGTATTTAATAATTTATGCGGATCGATCTTTCGGCATAACCATTGTTAATTTCCCTACCCACATGCAACTAATCATCGATGAGTCATGGTAGTGTATTATTTGGAAAACTCACACTGCCTATTTTGTACTAGGCAGTTTTTTGTTTTCTCATGGACACTCTTAATTTTCCGGGATAAAAACTATAAACCTCTGCTGGATATTTTAATGTTGATTTTGTTAGAGTAAGCAACATGTATGCATTATCCAAATCTGAACTCTATGGCTTTAGCAAAACTGGGTGTTTTTGCACATGGTTTTGTAATGTAGGAGATTATAATTTAAATAAGCGAGGTATAAAAACCTTCAACCAGTGTTGACTGATTGATACATTTTTGTTTGATGACTTTTCTTCTATCAAACGCATTGTTAAACAAATAAAACCGTTTTTCAAACTTGCTCTAAAACAAAATAAATCCCATAGTCACAAGCTGCACCAAGTTGACACTGTCCACGGCAGTGCCGCTTGCAGTGCATAACGAGCTTCTGTTCCTGACTGTACTTTTGACAGTTCACGTGCGGGCACAGTTGCGCAGCTGCACAGTTTAGAGCAATTCAATGTTTGTTGTTAGGAGTTTTGATTTGAGTTTATTTAATTTCACCTAGTAAATTTGCGTCTGGACTATGTAGATTTAAATGGCGGATTTGTTTAGCTGTTTGTGTTGCAGTAATCATGAATATTTAGTTTCTGTTTTGATTATGAAAATAAAACATTTATAAACTAAAACGAAGTGAATACGTAAAATTGAGTATGTTTTTATATGAAACAGACGTAGAATATTTTTGCAGTTATATCTGTGGCATTAATAATTATAAAATAAATAGGTATTTTTAAATCTGCTGCAACAATATTCATTAAATTTTATTGTAGCACGTTTTTGAAGTTTTTGCAATAATACTATACTACTAGGTGGTAGGACTTTTCCGCAAAGTTCGTCTAAGTAGGTACCACCACATTGCCAGTTATTCTGCCGCCGAGCAGTAGTGTGCAAGCACTACTGTGTTCCGGTTTGAAGGGTATTGTAGCTAGTGAAATTACTGGGCAAATGAGACCTTACGATCTGATCTCACGGTCTAGTAATCATATTACTGGACCGTGTGATGTCTCAGGATGACGTGCGCAGTGCAGTGTCATGCAAAACTTTATACTTTGGAGTTCCGAGTGACACTGCAATCTGTTATGGGCAGCCGTGACGCTTAACATCAGGCGAATGACACGCTAGTTACGTCATTTGTTCACATTAAAAAAAAATTTTTTTGATCAATTATTTAAGTTATATAATGAATCATCTACACGAAAAAAAAACGCTCTTCTAAAGCTGACTGTGAAAGGAATTAGAATTTGAAAGCTTTAACGTTATTAAACGTTTTTTTAATGATATTTTAATACCACGTATTTATTTTACAGCAAATAGCAAAAGTTCCATACGTACCAATGTAATTTTACAGTAGCTACACTCGTAGGAGCACCAAAAGCAGACCTCCCTTGCAACCGCAAACCGACCATTGGATTCAACTGTGCAGCAAACGAGCTGCGAAGCGACACAGCAACGAACTGTTTAACTGCATGTTAAACTGCACCGTTTAGCTGGTAATGATGATTACAAGCGAAGAATGTATAAATTAGAAGGTAAATAATATATAAAATCAATAAAAACTGAACAATGTACCGTAAAGTTCAAGTATTTGTTTTAAAAACACTTATTGAAAACTTACACTAGTGATAGCGCCCCGAACGACCCCGATAAAGATGAAAATAATTATAATTTTAACTAATTACTAAACAACTCATTTTATGTAATCTGCGCGCAGGCAAACCATAATAATAGGTAATAATTTTTTTTATTTAAGCATTATTTTAAAACGTTACACATTTCAATAATAATTGTAGTAGCAAAGAGTCTTTTTTTCCTGCTCTATGATAAGCCCTATTATAAGTAAAGTACAAGACAATTAATTTTGGCTAATTCGTGTAATTTGAATCAGTTTGTGTCGGTATCGTTTCAACTATAAAACAACCGTACCATAATAAAACAACCATACAAATTGAACAAGACACAAAATAGTTGACAACCGACTGTCCCAGATTAACCTGTCCCAGTTGGATTATCCGGGATCGTGTCCCGGTTTTTTTTTTTGAACGGGCTATTGCTGTTGGTCTCTACCGACCTTTACAGCGTCACCGGGCGGGAGGGCAGGCGCTTAAGGCGCCCAACCGTCAAAAGTAGGAGGCAACTAGCACAAGGGCACCCCTGGGGTGCGAGCCTCGGCTTGGGCCGTTGCCGGGATAAGAAGATCGATAAGGCTACGTCCACTGGAAGAGTGGACCCTATGGAAAGTCGCGACCGTTCTAGCTAACCTACGGGGGGTACGTCGACCTCGCCGGCGGGGTCGGTGTCTGATTGTGTTACGCTGGTATCCTATACCGGTGCCGAAAGCGGTACCTGAGCCAGAAGGGCTAGACTGATCCGGTGATCCTAGCGCAGCCGACACAACGGCTGCTATAGGATCATCCGGATCGCTCAAGCCGTGTCTTGGGCGGCGACGACGACGGGGTGAATCGTGTCCCAGTAACAAGCGTCCCGTTTATTAGCTAACTGTCAAAAACACAAGGTACGGTAATTATCAGTTATGTTTATAACCAGTGAACATATTATTTAATTAATAATTTGTTTGCAAGGAAATTTAAATTAGGAACAGTTCGGAGCAAGAATTTCCAAACATTTTTAATTGTACCATTTATTTTTCTAAAGACATAACCTGAAGCTGATTTACCTAATAGTTGAGAGTTGGCTGAAACCAGGGGGTCTAGCAAACATCACTTCCATTAGCGTTAACGCCAAATGACAACTCAAATTGTATGGGAATTACATTACTTAAGGAAAAGCGACATCCACAGTTAATGTCATTCCCATACATTTTGGAGTTATCGTTTGGCGTTAACGCTGAAAAGATACCGATAGTTAAAGATGGAAAGGGGATCATTGCTAGACCCCCTGGACCCTTTATAAACGACACAAAAGTGTTTTAATAATAATATTTACAAGACTTTTTTATCCAACTCCTGAGGCCGTATTGATTAATTTTAACTAAATAATCAATTCCTAAAATATCCGGATTTATATTCGCATCAACGAAAAATTAGACTTTTAAGCAACGATTAAATTTAACTGATGATTATAAGTAAATGTTTGTATCGTTTAAACAAATTATAATTTTTGTGATCAAAAATTTCACATCAAAAACAAACGATCACAGTATATAACATAATAGTTAAATGCGAAATTTTGGTGTTAGTTCACTCTTCACGCGGCAAAGACTGCTACGGATTTGAATAAAATTCGGAATGTAGTTAGCTTATCCACAGACTATGATATAATTTATCCACGGCTAAAACAGCGGAGCACCACTATTTCAGAGCCTACACAACGCCAAAATGCTTAAAATGGCTTAGCATATTAATTTCAAAGTCATTGTTGCAATATTGTTGACAGGACACGGCCTCATGGCCTCGACTTCGTCCCGCTTTGGCCTAGTACTATATATCTATTCTGTGGCTTTGGCTTGGCCTAGCATAAGCCCTTAACTAAACGTGGAATAAAACAAACAATTACATAATTATATTTGTCCGTACAAGCGCGGACAAATATTTGCGCGTAAAGTTAATAAGCGAGCTTAAACCATTGTCAACATATATTTATAAACGGACGGGGTTTAGTTTGGGGTAATGTGTGGGTTAAGTCATGAGCGAAGAGTGTTATTACATTTAGCTCTTGCTTAGATAGACCACGTTTTTGCGTAACTTCACTCTATAGTCTTTAACATGACGTGAAAGTTGTTAATTAAGAAATAAAAATTACTGGTTTTTTTTTACTTGTGATCAATTTCTATTTCCGATTATTTTGAACTCCTTTCTATATCATAGATCCCGTACCTAAAACAATAATCACAAAAACAGTCGTTATTAACAACTTTACAGTTTCAAGCGATGGCGAATCGCTGCCTCCCATCACGCGAACCCCACAACGCACCTCAGCCTCATTGTTGTAAGCGTTTCCGTTAATTAATTTAATTAAATCCACCAGCTCATTATTTCGTACTGCGTTCGAAGCGCATAAATAGACGTGTTTATGGTAGCCAACAGTTTTGATTGTCTATTGCAATGGCCCTGGAATTATTATAGATACAGTTATAATAATACTAGCTGCGCCGCGCGGTTTCACCCGCAGCTAAAAGGTAGCCTATATGTTAATCCAGTATGTAAGCTATCTCTATTCTAAATTTCATCCAAATCTGTCCAGCCGTTTGAGCAACACACATACACAAACACACAAACAAACACACATACAAACTTTTACCTTTATAATATTAGTGTGATAGTGTGATGGGATAGTGTGATGTATATGCTGACAGAGAAGTAAGGTTCTCGAGTGGCGACCACGAACCGGAAGATGCAGCCTAGGTCGCTCCCCCCCACCCCACTAGGTGGATCGACGATCTGGTGAAAATCTCAGGGAGCCGATGGATGCAGAAGGCAAGCAGATGCTCAAAGTGACTATTTGTGAGGCCTCCCTCACAGATAGTCACTTTGACCAGCTGCTTGTTACTATGATCGTTCAGCAGTGGACGTCTTCAGGCTGTTGATGAGATAATGACTATGTGCAGGCTAAAGTGCCTAGTGTAATATTATCATGGTCAACTAGAGGCTCATAACTTCCTGTTTAGCGGGATTTTTTTTTTTACGGAATATAACAGTATTTTTGGCTATTTTCAGTAGTGTAAGTTTAAAAGAGGTTGTTAAACAGCATTTTAAAGCCACTCTAATCAAAAAAGAAGAAGAAAAACAGATAATTCTAGCTCTTATTTTCGTATTATAATACACTCATCATTATGCTCTTTGCTATATTTTGAAGCACTTACAAAACTTGCGAATCGTAAAAATTGCGTTGCCGGCTTACCTGTAACAATAATAGAAAATCATTAGTAACACGTATTTGTTCACCCCGTCGTCGTCGCTCAGGATACGTCTTGAGCGACCCAGATGGTCCTATAGCAGCCGCTGTGTCGGCTGCTATAGGACCATCGGATCAGTCTAGCCCTTCTCGCTCAGGGACCGCTTTCGGCACCGGTACAAGATACCAGCGTAACACAATCAGACACCGACCCCACCCGCGAGATCGACGTACCCCCCCGTAGGGTAGCTAGAACGGTCGCGACTTTCCTTAGGGTCCACTCTTCCAGTGGACGTAGCCTTCTCGATCCTCTTATCTCGGCAACGGCCCAAGCCGAGGCTTGCACCCCAGGGGTGCCCACCAGTTAGTTGCCTCCCACTTTTGACGGCTGGGTGCCTTAAGTGCCTGCCCTCCCGCCCGGTGACGCTGTAAAGGTTGGTAGAGACCAACAGCATTAGCCCGTTAAAAAAAACCACGGCGGTATTTGTTATTAATAGACTCAAATTATACTATCGCGTACTATAACAGGGTAGGCCAACCCTCAGCTAGGTAGACCAAAGACCTGCAGGGCTAGAGCATGAGCCAATCGAATCATACTGCTTTTTGTGACATAATAATAAGTGTTAAACTATTGGGAGAAGCCACTGATTCCTGAAATACAGTTTAACAACTAGTTCGGGAATCTATGGATTCATTAAAATAATGTAATAACTAATATTTATGTCAATAAACTATTTTGTATTTTTGTATTTTTTTTTTTAATCTACATTATCCCTTCTCTCGACAAGGCGTTGATCAATGAATGATCACGCGTCATAAATCTTTTGTTGTATTTTTATTGGTGAAACGTTCTCTCGAGAGAAGATATATTATGTCAATTTCTACAGCACACACAATGCACACGATGAGGATGCTAGAGTGAACCGGTATCTTCTAGGCAAGTATACTCCATCGTCGACCACGTGGTCACTTACCATCAGTGAGACCGTGGTCAAATGTTAGCCTATCGATGATAAAAAAAAATGTCACCACCTCTGGTTAAACTGCGAGGAGTTGAATCTCACAGTCTAGGTGGGATGTCTCAGGATGACGTGCGCACAGTGTCACGCGGAACTTTAATTTAGAGTTCCGAGTGACACTGCAATCGATTAGGGGCGGCCGTGTTGCTTAACACCAGGCGAACGACTAGCTCGTCACATCATTCGTTTACATAAAAAAAGATGCTAGAGGCCAGTAACCGGTCAAAGCAGCAAAGAAAGGCCTATGTAACCTACGTTCAGGTTCAGGTGCAGGATATCTTCAGGCTAATGGTGATAATTATACTTTTAAATAAAACTTTACCTATAGCATGTGTAATGGTAGTAATCCTAACCCTTATTATTAAGTCAGGCATCTTGTAAATTAACTTTTACTATTAAATACACCTATGGTAGGTACCAATGTCCAATTAAAATACAAGTAATTTTAGTTTTTTTATGTTATTATAGTTCAATCATAAAGAGTAGAGGCAGCCCGGTTCTCAATTGTTGAGTCTCTAATATGGTATTATAAAAAAAAAAAGCCCAAGTACAAATACCCTTTCTTATCCCAACCCTTTCCAAGCTATATTATGTTATCTAGGCTAGGTTTCGGTTCGAACCAGGCACCCGTCTGTCCGCTGTCGTATTATGGACCCGGGCAAGCAGAGTGTTTATAACGTAAATACCACAGACTATAAAAAGAAAGTAGATGAACTAAAAACTGAATATAAAAGTATGCCTAAGTACACTATCTAGACTATCTACCTCTAAGCCGTGAGCTTCTTAACTGCAGTCAAAATGACTCCAACTTATGAATTATTTTTCATTTTATACACACTTAATCATTATGACTGAACATCGATAAAAAAAAACAACAAAATCGTAAAAGATCAATCCCAAATATTATGACGATAAGTTCGATAATAGTTTTTTTTTATTGGTTCTCAAGGCGTGATTATCGCGGAGTTCATCATTATAAAATTATATTGTAGGTACTTTCTTAGGTATAAATCATCTACCTACAATCGAAAATCAAAGACGTATAACCCGAATCGGCAGCAGGCTGCAAAATTAATGAAACATCTGCGCGCGGGCTGAGGCCAGATTTTACTTTACTAATAATATTTTGTGCAGTGGGTCGCCGCTTAATTAATCTGGATAAGTTTTCCGGGTTCAGAGCCGGGTTTTTGATTTATTTTTGTACACTAAAGTGAACTTTTTAACGTGAGGTCTTGTTGCTCGGTGAAACAATAATAAATCGGTGACTATAATAACTACCCATGACTAGGTGGTAGGACTTTTTTGCAAAGTTTGTCTAGGTAGGTACCACCGCTTTGCCAGTTATTCTGTCGCCAAGCAGTAGTGTGCAAGCACTACTGTGTTCCGGTTTGAAGGGCATTGTAGCTAGAGAAAATACTGGGCAAATGAGACTTTACGAACTGATCTCACAGTCTAGAAAGTTTTTTTAGACTGTGTGATTTTTCAGGATGACGTGCGCAGTGCGCGGTGTCACGCGAAATTTTAATTTAGAGTTCCGAGTGACAGCAATCTGTTATGGACAGCCGTGTTGCTTAGCACCAGGCGAACGACTAGCTCGTCGCGTCATTCGCTTACATAAAAAAAAATGACGTATTATAGCCCATACTGTCTCCATGTGAAAAAGGCCCGTGTCTTATAGTCAAATAGGGAAGTAGGGATCAACTTTCTTACTAATATACAGGGTTATTTTTAATTCACCGAATACATTTAAGATCATAATACAGAAGAAGATACAAAGAACTTTTGTTCCACAACTTTCAATTTTTTTTCGACAGATTTTTGATGAATTTGCTTTTTTATTTTAATGATATAACATAGCAAAAGATATACATAGTACGTGTCAATACTCAAAGACACAAAACGAATAATCTCGATACCCTCTGTTGTTGCCCAAAACAGGAAGTTTTTAGGCAAAGTTTTAACAATTAAATTGGCGAATAATTATGTCTTATGTAAAGTTCAGAAATAAAACTTAAAACAAAAATTGTTTGTTTAAATGGTTCGACCTAAAAGCTTTCGGATGAATTAAAAATAACGCTGTATAAAATGGAAACGTTGTCAGTTTACTTATAAGTTTATTTGTGGCTTTAAAACGCACATGAATTGCTTAAAATACTAGATTCAACAAGAGGTACGTTTTATCACGAAAAATTACGACTTCCGAAAAACGGGAATGCAATGCGTTATACCTAACTGTTTTTTATAAGTATAGTGTTGATTCCGGTATCCAAAATCCTTGTTTATGGTGGGCTTAACGTTTTACTCAGCACGGCAAATTTAAATTTTCTTGCGTTTTTTGCCAATCACAGCTTAAATACATAACGAGATTACATCAAAACTGATTTAACGTAAATAAATAGAATGTATCAACAAATTACGAGTAACAGTATCACTTAAATATCGTTGGTTTAGTAACAAATGGCAATAAACCAATTTCGTGTTGACTTTTCAGTCTATTGCCATTTGTCGCTAAACCAATGATATCTAGGTGATACTTTTAATTGTAATTTATTGACATTCTATTGATTTGCACAAAATTAGTTTTCATGTAATCACGTCAGTTTCAGTAATTAAACTATTATTGGCAAAAAACGTAGGAAAATTTGAATTTGCCGCGCTCTGTGAAACGTCCCACGTTAAACTATTGTCGTCCTGGTTATTTCAATGTGTAATGTAAGGCATGGCATCTTATTAAGGTACAACTGTCAAATTAGATTTCATTTCATAATTTAAACAACCGACACCAATTATAATAGTACGAGACACTTTCAGAGGAAGTATTTTGATGGGGTGAGATGGGTAAGTGATGTCTTGCGGATACAAAGAAGAGTGTACAAGTAAATGTGACAGTATTTATGTGGCCCGCAGCGGGACAGAGTAAGGAAGTACAAAGTTGAGACCAACTTTCAAAATTATAGCCGCGGCTCAAATTGTCTTTGGCTGAGAATTTCGCATATTTCCGGAAGTTCAGATGGTTAAGGACAAATTTTATTTAAAGCAAACCTGAAGGGGAAGTGGGTTCAAGCTTTAAATACTTATAAGACAAAATAGAACCAGAGATGATACAAGGCGAACCAAACCAGTAACGCCCCCTGGACTAAAAGTACCCTATACCTATTGAAGATAGCCAATTTTACTAAAAAAAATATATTGTTTCATCATCATCATCATCATCATCATCAACAGCCTGAAGACGTCGACTGCTGATAATAAGCCTCCCCCAGAGAGCGCCACCTTGAGCGGCTGCTCGCCTCCTGCTTCCATCGGCTCCCCGCGGTTTTCACCAGATCGTCGGGCCGGCCTACGCTGTATCTTCTGGTTTGTGGTCGCCACTCGACAACCTTTCTTCCCTATCAGTTGTCAGTTCTGCAAGCGATGTGACCTGCCCATTGCCATTTCAACTTGCTAATTCTAAGTAATTATTAAAAGCTATCTGTATTCTAAGTAATTATCGCTCACTTTAGCCCTCCTGCGGATCTCCTCGTTCCCGATCCTATCTCGCAGGAAAACACCAAACATAGCTCTCTCCATAGGTTTATATTACCGCTGCCTTAATCAATGTCAGCTATGGAACTACATAACTACGATATTGAAGGGAATATGCTAAAATCTCTCCCCCTATGATAAGCGTCCAACGTGGCGTTTTATGGGGGTGGCCCATGGTAAGCAGTGGACGTCTTCAAGCTGTCGATGTGTGATGAGAATATATTATCATACACACCATTAGTTTACTCTGCAAACACGAATCTAAGAGGCAATAATTCATCATTCGGCAAATCAACGATAAATCACCGCATTTCACCTGAAATAGATACAAACAAAACTATCTCCATCTTTCCGGGCTCATCCCTCCCGTGATTAACAATCCGGGACGGGTCCCGGGCGTCCCGGTCCCGGACTTACCGGATCATTTGCGAGATTGCGTGGCGGAAGCGTTAATTTTTGTAATTGTCCCGGGAGAAGTTGCCGCCAATTTGATGTACTGTGATTGCCTTGATTTGATTGGAATTGATGCGACTAGATTTCTTGTGTGTTTAGGTTGGGGAAAATGTTTTTTGTGTTTTATTCGAAAATTTCATAGAACTGCATTTTTGACTATAAAAATATCCACGCTGAACCAACCAACGTTGTGCTATCCGGAACACATATTTCGTGTCACAATTGTTTTTTTTCTATTAGGAAAACAATAATAGCGATTCTTTTAGTTAATTTTTAGTTTCATTTAGAGAATTCCGTTTAATCCATCATTTTGCCCTCTTAATAGGGAGGCAAATAGAAATATTTATTTTTATCTATCCCATTCACAGATTAGAGAAAAATACAATGTTACTCTGTGATCCGTTCTGCATCCGCGGCTGTTTTTTGTTTCTCTTTCTAGTTCTGAGCAACGAGTTTATTACGTTTAAGTTTGCAACCCCGGAATCCACACGGCACACTACACTACCCTCCATTAATCATCCCCGTCAAATAACTAACTATATTCATAAGCAGATTCCGAGCTCGTCGCACTTGTCATTCACCCTGACATGATGAATAGATACCAGGGTAGTAGGGGGTAAAGAGGGGAGGGGGTAACCTTGAGCCTGTATAGTGTACATTTCAAATACTCCTTTGATATGACAACTCTGTGAAGGGATGTAACACGACTTGCGACATCTTGCGGAGCTGTTTGACATGTGATGCTGGGGGTTGCGATTGTGGTAAATGATACAACAAATACATTTTAAATATTTCTATAATTATTCTTTATCCCTTATTCCACTAAAAGGTAATTTATAAATAACGCCCAACGATCATACACATAGATCCTGGACCCTAACTAGGATTCCCTGTATCTAGGGACCTAGGAACTAAGAGGACCATGCGTCCTACAACGCCCAGGCACAGAAAAAGTTTTTTTCGTGTTTTTTTTTTGTTCTGTCGTGGGAATCAAACCCTCCGGGTTATAAGTCGATCTATTCAACCACTGCCATACCACAGAGCCAGTAAATTAGCAATTGTAACGTCTTGATTCGACGTTCCTACTGACAATCAGGAACTAACCGCTGTTCACCATTTCCGCAAAAAAATTCACGTCACGAACTCCTGCTTTTTATCTACAAGTCAATCGAAAGTGTAAAATCTAAATCTACGTTTAAATTTAAACAATTCAAGCCAACGGTGGTTTATGCGTTTAAACACATTATGGTTATGGGTTGCCACAATAATGACAAAAACTCTCATAAAAAATGAAAATTCAACAAAAGACACCCAAAAATCGTTTCTGAATTCCCCATTTACGCGCCCAAAGCTCCATAACTCGAAATAATAACAAATCAAAAATGTAGAGCCATCAGGAACGCAATAAATTCTCGTATCGGAGATTGAATATGAAATCTGCATAAAATTTCATTGAAAATGACAAGGGCACAAGCAAAAATCTACGTTATTGTAATAAAAACAGAGTTTGTTATTGCATGCTAGAGTTTGGTAGTCACGTTTTTTCAGTGCCGATGTAGAGTCGGCTTTATTGATTCTCTACATTTTTTTAGAGTTTGCGGAGAGGAAATTAGGTTGGATTTTGTTTAGACTAGTACTTGTGGAGTATGAAATGCTATTTTGTTGAATTGTAAAATACCTATGCATATTATTTTGATAATTAGTAATTTTATTTATAAATAAATATTTATTGGTTTATATTGGCCATAGCTATACTACGTTTTAAGGCATTTTACTCCTCAGCTATACTAGGTATAAACGCATGTTTTTGTTTGTTTTTGGTACTATGTATTAGTCATAATTAATTTTATCATACAAAAAACCATTTAAGAACACTTCTTCTTAGGCCATTTTTACAGATTTTACTTATTTTACGTCTCGTTTATCTTAATGAGTAGGGATATCATTATCATTTTGTCAAAATTTCTGACACCAGATGGCCTAGCATGCGCACCGCGAAAAACTTGTCGTCGCTGTTAGAGTGAGACACACTCAGATACTACCCATAGTCTTGTCACGGTCTCTCACCAGAAAAAGTGTCGAGAAAATTTTAATAGGTAATAAGAAATTGATATTTACTTGTCAGTATTCGTATCTGCGTATTTTTGTTTCTCAACGAGGTCAGACCACCCGTGTGCCGTATCTACGGATGCATTTGTTTATTTACCATTAAATTCGGAATACGAGAAATACTGTAAATAAAATAATTATATTTATGAACAGATTCATTTTAATGTAAAGGAATAATTTTAATCAGGAACGGGATCTGAACCCGCATCCATCCGTCGCTAAAGCCCGACATGCTTGTCGCTGTAGCATGAGTAAAGCATGTTCTAGCTTAACGACGGAAGGATACGGATACACATTTCCTTTAATTAAAAATTAATTTAAAAAAAAAAGGTTTAGGTACAACCAGTGTGTACTGCGAGTGATGGCTTATGGAACTGAGGCGTGGTCTCTTACTGTTGGCCTCATTAGTAAGCTCAAAGCCGCGCAACGAGCTATGGAGCGAGCTATGCTCGGTGTTTCCCTGCGATATAAGCTCCGGAATGAGGAGATCCCCAGGAGAACTAAAGTGACCGATATAGCTCTTAGAATTAGCAAGTTGAAATGGCAATGGGCAGGCCACATCGCTCGTAGAACTGACAACCGTTGGGAAAAAAAGATTCTCGAGTGGCGACCACGAAATGGAAGACACAGCGTAGGCCGGCTCCCCACTAGGTCAACTGACGATCTGGTGAAGCCGCGGGGAGCCGATGGATGCAGGAGGCGAGCAGCCGCTCAAAGTAGTGCTCTCTGGGGGAGGCCTATGTTTAGCAGTGGACGTTTTCAGGCTGTTGATGATGATGATGATGATGATGAAATTTAATAAATTATTTGGCACGACGCACCGGCATTGCAATTCAACGTGGCAATGCTGCCATCATGTTGGGTGCGCTACCTACCGGTAGTAGGCTGGAGCATTTGGACTGTTTATAGGTCATCGCGGTTATTATAGGTAGTTCAATTTTGTTATTGTAGGTGGTGTAGCTAGGTAGTGTCTAGTGGTAGTTGTATTATTTAAAATAATAAAGGAATTTTGCCATTTAAAAAAAATCTGTAGATGACGCTAAGCAGGTGGTATTGCTACTATTACTACTTATAATCATAAATCTTAGAATTATCAATTTAGTAATTAATATTATTTTAAAGTTTGAATATCCTTGCAAACGTCATCAGTGGTAATCAATACACCACACAGTGAAATCTCTCCGCAAATAGAGTTGGTTGGTGATAGTAACCCGAGGCGGGGTATCGCGTGGCGGGAATCGAACCCGCACACTCGCAGTGGTCACTCACTCGCTTCCGGGACGGTGGTATGTAGGACGAGAGTACTTCAACCAACTTCTAAATAGAAAAGGGTTATTAATTACTAATTAGACCTATAATAATAATGTACATCATTAGTATGGTTATTTCTGATAGAAATCCATCAACCAATTATTTTAAAAACACTTTTCCTATACTACATTTCAGCAACAAACATTCGATTACGCTGCAAGATCGAAATCAGTGGTGGTGGTGGGGGTAGTACAATTTTAATAAGGATATTTATGGTGGCAGCTACCTACACGATAATGCTCTCTCTGTTAATCGGTTTAGATGTTGAATTGACAAGCGGTTAATGACTACGTATACATAAGCAATATTTTGAAGTTTTATGGAGTAAAATTGTTTCCCAATATTATACAATTTTCAAAAATCTTGTGTAAAAGTCATTAGGGTCATTTGGGGCATTGTTTTATCAGATTTTCGTCAGAATTCACAAAATCGGTTGAAAATTGCACTAAAAAAAAAATTTCTGATTAGGGTGACCATTATTTGCGGACACATTTGCGTAACACACAGGGGTGTCAACACAAGCACTGTGAGTAGGGTTGTCCGTTTGCTTTAACTTAGTTTGTTGGTATCTGAAGATTACATTTCACCGTTATTGTATTGTCGGCTTACATGCTGAAAATAAATTAGAAGTAAGTGTATTTGAATGACTAAGTTGTACTAATATAAGATTGAAATAAGGTGTATAGCGACAGACCCGTACTATTTTTCCAAAATAAATCGTCCAATTTATAAAGTTATTACCTAGGGACCTTTTTTTAGGGGGGAAATGCCCTCGCGCATCCTTGCCATTACGGGGGTGATAGTAGGGGGTATGTAGGACTCAAACCCACTAAAATCCCCCCGTGATCGGTGTGATCCATCCGCCGCTGGGATGGGGCGAGATAGGGTCGCGCTAGCATTCACTATCTCACCCCGGCGGTCTGCGCCAGTGGATGGGTAACCTTACAAATTACCTAGAGACCTAGGCTAAGGAGGACTAAACTAAACTGATGTTTATGAATTTTTATATGTACCTTTTGTTATATACACGTATTGGCGTGATATAAATAGCCGTTTTAACACTTCTTTATTTGGTACTCATCATCATCATCATCATCATCAACAGCCTGAAGACGTCCACTGCTGAACATAGGCCTCCCCCAGAGCACGCCACCTTGAGCGGCTGCTCGCCTCCTGCATCCATCGGCTCCCCGCGGCTTTCACCAGGTCGTCGGTCCACCGAGTGGGGGGCCGGCCTACGCTGCGTCTTCCGGTTCGTGGTCGCCACTCGAGAACCTTTCTTCCCCATCGGTTGTCAGTTCTACGAGCGATGTGGCCTGCCCACATTTGCATCTGCATTTGGTACTAATAGGTATTAAAATAGATTAAAAATTTAAAAAAAATGTTTTAAAAATATTTATTTTATTTTATTTTATTTATTTAACAAAAACCACAGGTCTTAAATTTAATCAAACATAATAATATCTTCTAAATAAAACTTACAGCCAAATACGGTTTTCATTTTTTAAAGTAGGTACATATAATTGTGTTGTTCAACTGTTGCTGAATTTAAAATGCTAGCAGAGGGTAATCTATAAAAGTCATGTATTGTAAAATTAATATAATAATCTAATTACAAGAAATATTATTTGACAATTTAATGTCAAAGACACTATACGAATTTAGTATGAGTCTAACTTATTTTCGTAGTGTCTATTGGGAAGACAATAGAAAATTTAATAAATACCAAAAGCATTTGGAATATTTTACCGGTCAAAGCGACCGAGCTTGGGGTCCATTAAGAAAGCATTATATGCAAATGTAAGTGTTCTTTGTGAGCCTAAATTAGATTTTGTTCGGGAGAGGGCAGTCGCTTGGAAAATGGATGTTGGGGTATTTTAATATTTGTTAAGGATACTGGGGTATGTATAATGTATCTACCTTTTGTTTTGTTTTGATGGGAGGTTTAAGGTTCACTGCAGTGCTGTTTTACAATTTATTCAAATGAGATATAAAAAAATAAAACGGTAGAGTGCATACGAGATTAATGAAAGTGGTGATAGAAGTTAAACGAAACTGTTATGATTAAAAACATGCACCATTAACTTATTAAATAGAAACCCACATGACACTTTTAGTTTAATTTATATAAATCCAACTTTCCAATACGGAAATTTACTCTTTCAAACATTTTTCTTACCATGTATGTACCTATTTTTATCGTGGTATTTTAGTAAACATACCTGTAACCAAATAAATCACAAACCTAATAACGATGCAAGCTTAAATAAAATTTAACCAAACAAACAAATCACAATTATAACAAGCCATTTGTATGCATATGAGTTACAAAGGGTATATAATATTCGTAACGAACTGGCAATAAAATTGATTTTATTGCTGCCACTACTATCCCATTTTGTTACGCATATTATAAATAATAGATTTATTTAACCAAAAATATTGGGCGTAAGATGCAAGAGGCAAGCAGCCGCTTAAAGTGACGCTCTATGGGTGAAGCATATATTTAGCAGATGATGATGATGCTTAAAAATTTTATGTTAATTATTGTTACTCATTTTGATTGGCCATCAGCGTGTGATTAGTGTAGGTAAAAAAATCTTGTATTTTTATTTAAAACTGTTTATAAAGTACATTTTCATACAGGCTGTAACAAAGTATTTTTCTATTGTCCTTGATATTGCTAACCATTTGAGTAAACAGTGAGATAATATGCGTGAACGTTAAAGAATTTCTGAAACTGAATCTATGCTGCAGTATTATTAAAGTGAAAAATATAATTTTGTTTACCAAAAAAAATAACAAGACGTAAAATGTTTCTTGAAATGTGCAAAATGGTAAAAAGTGTTAACGTGTTAATTGATTTTTGTTTGAAGAGTAAAGTTATCACACTGATATAGTTTATACTTCTATAGAATAAACTATAGAAGTATAAAATTATATATAACAATTATAAGTCTATTAAGTTTCTTTGTATATTTTTGTTTAGTTGGTGTACAATAAAGAGTTTATCTATCTATCTATCTATCTATAGTGACAGTAGAGCCGTCAGTTTTACGAGCGTCCACTAAAATATCGTTCTCCATATTTTATGAAACGCGAAACGTATGACAACCCTGTATTGTGGTCGGAATTGTCCCATCCAGTTTTACGACATGGTCACTTCAATTTTCATGGGCGTTATTTAAACTAGACACCACGTTTGGTTTTACTCGTTTTTATGCTCCAAAACCTGTAAATTTTAATAAAAATTTCTGAAATTGGTAGTATTCGGATGTTTACGGCAGATTTAAGCTCTTAAATAATCAAAATCGTACTTTTAAATAAAAATAAAAGGTATCAAAACGTATATTTAATCAGTGGTGTGTGAGCTTTGAGTGATCACTGATCACTGTCAGCCAACCTTTGGTTACTAAACCCTAGAAATAATTCTTTAAAATTTTTATGCAAATTTTGAGCTTTAAAATCCATTGTAAGTTTTTTATTTTAATTTTAAATACATGCCCAAAAACCTCCTATCCAAAAATAGAAGCTGTTTTTTGTCCCTTCCTCGTCTTAGAATATGGACATGAATACAAAATCATTAGCTAATACGTTTTTCATTTTGATCTCTCCTTAAAAGGTGAATTAGGGCGCACGTGTGGTCGCCCTTCCGGCTTTCTTTGGCCTTAAGCCCTTATGGCATAACTTATTTACAGGATAGAAATTGAATCTTATTTCTCAGTAAATACGGTTCCTATTTAGTTTTGTGGAAGTAGACTCTTTATAGATGATGTGAAATCTTTTAATAAAGATAATACCTGCTGGTTTAGGGTTTCGCCATGCAACGAGATTACCTTGGTAATGTGTGGTCTTCCCAAATAGTTGTTTCGCCTAAAGATGGCGAGTTAAGTTACATTCAGACATTTTTGTGTATTAATTCTAGGCATCTATTAGTAATACTGGCAATGCGTAGGCCACATCGCTCGTAGAACTGATAACCGATGGGGAAGAAAGGTTTTCGATTGGCAACCACGAACCGGAAGACGCAGCGTAGGCCAGTCCCCCACTAAGAGGACCAACGATCTAAAGTCAAAACCGCGGGGAGGCGATGGATGCAGAAGGCAAGCAGCCGCTCAAAGTGGCGCTCTTTAAGGGAGGCCTATGTTCAGCAGTGGACGTCTTCAGGCTGTTGATGTCGATGATGATGATGATGATGATGACCTAATAATGAAACAGTGTACACTTCAGAAAAAACATTTTGATCCGGACCGGCCTTTTGATGTAAGAGCGCCGTACCTAATAAAATACGTATAGAGTACGATAGGGTTGAACAAAAAAATTCTGCGAATATGTAACAATATATGTCTTTAATCCTCAATAATGACCAGAGAAAAGGTCTTCTAAGAAAAGAAATTGAAAGAATTGTCTAAACAGATAGTAAATAACGAGAAATAATGGAAAAAGCCATAAAATCTAAAGTATAGTGAATTTACGACGTTGTCGTAACGTAGCCCGTTCTAAGTGATAAACTGGAAGCGTAGATAACGTGGGTGTAGGTACCTTAAATCGCCAATTAAAAAATATCAAAACTAGTAGAGCAGTAAAAACTTTTAGTAATAAGTAAAAGTGCACCCGTGTTAAGCTTAAAACCGCAAGTGAAGGTGAATTTAGGGACGCTGCGTCTGCTGGTTCATGGTCGCCACTCGAGACCCTTTCTTCCCCATCGGTTGTCAGTTCTACGAGCGATGTGGTCTGCCCATTGCCACTTCAACTTGATAATTCTAAGAGCTATATCGGTCACTTTAGTCCTCCTGTGGACTTCTTTATTAAACAAATAAAATAACTGACGTTAAAAAAAAGCGCCCCTACATTTCCTTAGGCCACAGAATATTAAGAAAAACTAGTGGCTTCTTCAAATATGTATGTAGCACTCTACAATGAAATGCTGCGCAGGCGCAATAGCAAACATTAGATGTGCGGGCAGCGGAAAGTGGTGAGCGCATTGCAGCGCACTTCACAGCCACCATTAACGTTATAATCAGACTCTATTAATTGTTGTGCTTATCGCTTAAAAGGCAGCCATTATCACTCAAAGACGTCATTGTTTACAGTGAACCAGCCGGCGACCTGGTTCCGATGCGATGCGCACGCGCTTCGATTGTTTCCACGATAAAGATCTATTGTCAACATCGTGTAGTACGCATAAGATAGTAGGTAGAATGCACTATGGTACTCAGTTTTACTAGTAACGCATAGTACGCGTTAAGCCTCAATGTTCACTATGTGACGTCAAGCGTTCGCAAAACGTCCAACTCGCAGAGTATCCAATTCAACCAATGTCGAACAGCGGAATGGCAGATTCGCACAACGCCATCTTTTAGTTTGGTTGCCTAAGAAATGTTCGTTATGGTGATTAATAGGAAAAGCGTATCCAAGTTTGTGTATCATCATTATCAATCTCCCACTCAATTACTTACAATCACCTTTCTACTGAATCATACAAGTTCCTGTCAGTTTATCGTACTATCGTCGACCGCGTCGTCACTTACCATCAGGTGGACTATGATCAAATATTAGCTTATATAGTATTTTTTTTTATTTCTGCTTATTCCAAAGTTTTAAGTAGCTAGTAATGTACCTTGCGTGATAGAAACTATACCTACTTGAAAATAAAAATGTGTAAAAAATAATTTCTTTTGTAAACAGCTCCATGCACCAAATAAAAACACGCATTACTTCAATCACTCGTAAAGAACAACTGCTTTATTCATGTTTTCCCGATATTTACTGTTGTAATAGATAATAGCTATTATTGCGCCACACTGGCAATATTATAATAATAGACAAGAAGTGTTGGAGTCATGAGACGGGGCAACACTGAGTCTTACGTCATCATTGCATTACAGACTTGTACTGCCATTAAATATTCCACATTAAACTTATTACTTGAATTTAAGTGTTTTTACATAAAGACCCATACTAGATGGTGTCAGAAGTAACGAGAAAATATGATAAGTCACGAAGAAAATGCCAATATCACACACCGACCGCCGAAACCAGCAAAGCCGACCGAAATGGCGTCTAGTTCAACAAAAGTCAACATGGCGGGGTGTGCCCCAATGCTATTTTCAGGAAACTTATGTGTTAACTGGAGAAGATTCCGTCAAGCATTTAAAATATATTTACGTGCTGCATTGCTAGATGAAGAAAATGACGCCAGAAAAGTAGCATTATTTTTACATTACATAGGTGACAAAGGAGTAGAAATATTTAATTCATTTGGTGTAGACGAGGATCAAGTCGAATACGAACAAGTACTGAAGCTCTTTGAACAACATTTTGTTCCCAAAACTAATATCACATACGAGTCACACAAGTTTTTCACTTATAAACAAGGGCCGGATGAGTCAATCGAAGACTTTGTCGCCACATTGAAAAACTTAAGTCAGTCCTGTAAGTTTTCTTCGTTACAAGAACGCCTCGTCAAGGATATTTTTATTTGCAACATGCACGACAAGTACAAACATATAAAAGAGAAACTACTTCTTGAAGATAAATTTTCCTTAGATCAGTCGGTAGAATATGCAAAAACCGTCTTCCAAACCAGTCAACAAGCGTCAACATTATCTACTTCAGTAGATGACCAGTCTTCAGTCCTGTACATGCAGAAGAAAAGGTCGACAAACTACAATAATCCGAATAGATCAATGTCACAGGATCATTCTAAGCCAGTATGTGGAAGATGCGGTCAGATACATAGATACAAGTGTCCTGCTCAAGGTGCAGTCTGTCGTTCATGTGGTGTCAAGAATCACTTCCAGTCAATGTGTCACAATCGTAAAAATGTCAGGAATATTCAAGTGGATCAAGAACCAGATGAACTCTTTATCGGTCATATAAAATCACAAAATAAGTCTAGTGCAGATTGGTCTATACCATTAATAATCAATAATGTTAGCATCAGTTGTGTACTTGATACAGGCAGTGATGCAAATGTCATGTCTTATAAAATATTTAAGTCGTTAAATGTCAATGTATCAGTAAACAAGTGTTCCAGTAAAGTCATGTCATACAGTGGTGATGCAATCACTGTTTTTGGTGAATGTGAGCTCTTAGTTCAGTACAAATTACAAAATAAAATCATGTTGAGTCGAGTCACTTTCATAATTGCCAACTGTAATTCACCAACAGTGATTGGACATCAAACCTGTACTAAATTAGGTCTAGTACAGCGTATATATCATATGAACAGTGAAATGTCAGTAAGTCAAGAAAGTCATAATGAGTCTAGGGAACAAGAACAACTTAATAATTTAATTGACAATCATAAGTCTGTATTTGAAGGGTTGGGCTGTCTCCCAGGTCTTTGCCACATTACAGTGCAAGAAGGTGTCCAGCCAAAAGTCGATGCACCACGCAAAGTACCATTTGCATTGTACAAGAGCCTTGAGAACGAGCTACAGAACATGGAAGCCATGGATGTCATTGTGAAAGTCACGGAGCCTACAGACTGGGTAAGCTCACTTTTATTAGTTGAAAAGAAAAATGGTAAATTACGTGTCTGCCTTGATCCTAGAAACCTAAATGAAGCTATCTCTAGAGCTCATTACCCGATTCCGACGGTAGATATGATTCGATCCAAGGTTGCAGGTTCAAAATTCTTCTCAACCCTTGATGCCAGCAGTGGTTTTTGGATGTGCCATCTGGATGAGGAAAGCTCTTACCTAACTACATTCAATACACCTTTTGGCAGGTATCGTTTTAAACGACTCCCTTATGGTATCAACTGCGCACCAGAGTATTTTCATCGGGTGATGACTGAAACTTTTGGAGATATTCCCGGAATTGCTGTCTATAGCGATGATCTGATGATATCAGGAGCTACCTTGACTGAACATAATGAGCGTCTACGTTTAGTTTTCGAAAGAGCAGCACAGTTCAATGTCAAATTCAATAAGTCAAAATGTACATTTGCTACTCTGCAGGTTAAATATCTAGGTCATATTTTCTCAGGTGATGGTATTACACCTGACCCAGACAAAGTCAGAGCTATAAAAGATATGCCTTCTCCAGCAAGTACAAAAGATTTACAAAGATTTTTAGGTCTTGTAAATTATCTGAGTCCTTTTATAAAAAATCTTGCCTCTGAAGTCAGTCCTTTAAGAGAATTACTTAAGAAAGATGCCCTGTTTGTTTGGAATGCTAACTATGAGCAAGTATTCAACCATCTTAAAATTCTAATTTGCAGCGCACCAGTCTTGGGGCATTTTGATGTCAATGAACAGATCACTTTGTCTGTTGATGCAAGTAGCATTGCTGTGGGTGCAGTTTTGTTACAAAATGGTCACCCTATATATTATGCATCGAAAACTCTAACACAAACACAACAAAAAATGGCGCAAATCGAAAAAGAGTTATATGCAATAGTTTTTGGCTGTATCAGATTTCATCAATTCATATATGGTCAGGTAATTACTGTTGAAACTGATCACCGACCATTAATTACATTGTTTAAAAAGCCTCTTGTAGAAGTTCCAACTCGTCTACAGCGCATGATGATGAAAATACAAGCGTATAGTCTAGAAGTCTGTTATAAACGAGGTTCTGAAATGTACATTGCTGATACATTATCTCGAGCAGCCTTACCAGAATCAAGTTCAGATGAACTCGATGATGACGTCATAGTCCATGTAAATATGCTAATCAAAAATTTACCTGTCTCTTCAGAACGTCTACAGTGGCTGAAAGAATCGACAACCACTGATGATAGCATGCAGATTTTGAAGACCTACTGTCAAACAGGCTGGCCATCATGTAAGAAAAAAGTACACAAGTCAGTACAAGAATATTGGAACTTTAGAAGTGACATACATACCGAAGCTGATCTACTATTCCGAGGTAACAGCATTATTATACCTAAGAAAATTCGCCCCGACATTCTCAAAATTATACACAGTGGACACCTTGGTATTGATCGATCGAAAAGCTTTGCAAGAGGAATTGTTTTCTGGCCATTTATGTCATCGGATATAAAAAATATTGTTGAGTCATGTCCTACATGCTTAGAACATCGAAATGCTAATCCACCAGAACCAATGCAGCCACACGAGCAACCTACCCTGCCATGGGAGAAAGTAGGTGTGGATTTCTTTGACTGCAAGGGTAAAAAGTATGTACTTATTGAAGATTATTACTCAAATTACATAGAATTAACTACTGTGCCTAGCACAAGTGCCCAATCACTAATTAGGGTATTAAAAACCGTGTTCAGTCGTCAGGGCATACCGGTCATTCTACAGTCTGATAATGGACCCCCATTCTCATCAGCTGAATTTAAAAAATTTATACATGTGTGGGGTATACAACATACAACCTCAAGTCCTTACTTGCCAAGATCGAATGGCTTGGCTGAGTCAGGTGTGAAAGTTGCTAAGCGAATCCTAACCAAATGTCAAGAAGCAGGTACAGATCCTTACCTTGCTCTACTACAATACCGTACTACACCTAGAGGTAATATAGCTTCACCAGCTCAATTATTAATGTCACGTTCACTTAGAACACAGCTTCCCACAGTTAAAGATAATTTAAAATCAAAAGTTGTTAAGTTTAATGATCATATTGCTACTAAAATAGAGAATGTAGAAAGAATGAAACAGTACTATGATAGGAGAACAAAGAATTTATCAAGTTTAGAAGAAGGAGATCAGATATTATTTAAGAAAAGTCCTGAAAGCTTGTGGTCACCTGGTGTAGTCAAGAAGAAGTGTACAGAACCTAGATCTTACATCGTAGAAACACAAGAGGGTTCAAGTTGTAGAAGAAACCGCCAGCACATCTTGAAAGTTCCAAGTCCTAAGGTACAAGCTGAACAGAGAAGTAAACATTATGAAACCACTCCTTTCACTCAACAGCTTACTTCATCAGATAAGCAGGAATCGTCCAGCACCATCCAGCAGACCAGCAGTGATCCTGAGCCTCGAGATGATCCAAGCAGTAGTGAGTATGGTTATGTAACAAGGAGTGGGAGACAGGTCAAACCTGTTCAAAGATATATGCAGCAGTAGGTGTATTAGGTTTTAACTAATGTACTCATTATGTCTTTTGCAAGACACTAAAATAAAACAACTTTGTGTATAATAATAATAACATATTTAGGTATTTCAAAAATTATATTAAAGCTTTCTATCTATAGATTAGACTCTACTTACCTCATACTTACCTTGTATAATGATTAGCTGTAAAATATATTAAGTTTCCCATTTCCTAAAATATAAGTTTACCTATGACAACTATATAGTTTATAAATTATTGTCATATGTTGGTACCTATCTACCTTATCAATGCCTGATATCTAGCCATTATAGTACCAGTCCTATTAGTTCTTTATCACTAGTTCTGTATAAGAGTAGTAAATGCTATAAAAGCATTTTAATTAAAATAAGGATGATGTTGTAATAGATAATAGCTATTATTGCGCCACACTGGCAATATTATAATAATAGACAAGAAGTGTTGGAGTCATGAGACGGGGCAACACTGAGTCTTACGTCATCATTGCATTACAGACTTGTACTGCCATTAAATATTCCACATTAAACTTATTACTTGAATTTAAGTGTTTTTACATAAAGACCCATACTAGATTTACGTTACGTTTACGACACGGGAACGTAACAGTATCTGTTACGTTCCGTTAACGCGCTAACGATACGTGATAGTTTAATCGTTAAACCGGAAGTTGTTCAGGTACAGTTAAAGTTCAACGGTATACGCTATAAAGAAACCTTATTTAGTCTGTAGGTTAGTAAGCGCTCATTGTGTACCCAATGTTTCTGCCAGACATTATCAAAATCAGCCGTTAAATGTTGCCGCCACGAACTTCCCTCTCTTTCGAGAAATTTACACCTCCAATCAAAAATCGCCAACGGCAATATTTATAAAATTGTAAAACCTGCATAACAATTTCGACAAGATATTTATGAAAAGTATCCATTATGATCAGACTGTTTACAAAGAAAAAGACTACGAGGGCAGAACGACTGAAATGCAAAAGGACTAAAATAAAGAACGACTAAAAAGCAGGAAAACTAAAATCGAGCTGTATGTAATGGGACCAGCAAACATTCGGTAAGATGAGAAGCAGAGACTTCACTCGCTTTGCTCACTAGATCAGTTATAAATGCGAAAGTTTGTGTGTGTGTTTGTTCCCTCTCCACACCGCAACTGCTTAACGGATTTCAATAAAATTTGGAATAGTGATAACTTATACAATGGATTAAACAACAAACTTTTATTTGCGGATGAAACCGTAGGGCGAATGGGAATGGGATAATGGAAAGAAAGAAAGGAATGAGAGAAACAAAATACAAGGGCATGTAATGAAACGTATTACTAGGTAGAATGGCCTAAACATAACATTGTTACTAGGTGGTAGGACTTTTCTGCAAAGTTCGTCTAGGTAGGTACCACCGCTTTGCCAGTTATTCTGCCGCCAAGCAGTAGTGTGCAAGCACTACTGTGTTCCGGTTTGAAGGGCATTGTAGCTAGTGAAATTACTGGGCAAATGAGACATTATGATCTGATCTCGCAGTTCAGAAATTTTATTACTAGACTGTGTAATGTCTCAGGTTGACGTGCGCAGTGGAGTGTAATGCGAAACATTAATTTAGAGTTCCGAGTGACACTGCTTCTGTTACGGGCGGCCGTGACACTTAACACCAGGCCAACGACTAGCTCGTCACATCATTCGTTTACAAAAAAATATTAAATACGTCATGGCATCATTGAAGTACACGTGTACTTCAAATGCATGCCATTTTCAATCTTATTCCGTGATTGCATACATATTTACTGCATTTCAATTACCAACTCTGTTACTCAACGATTCACATCAACATGTGATCACTAACAACAATACATAAGTAACTATCGATATCTTTCGTATAATATACGCAGTAGTACGACGTGTTAACACGTTCTCTGACGTACGTCGATTACATCGTTAAACCATATCCGTTGATTGAATCAACCTTGGACCAATTAGATAAAGATTATTGGCAATACTGAACAATAAAGAGTTTTTTTGCTTCTTTTGTCTCATCATCCTTTTTGCCTTTTCCCATTTGTTATTGGGCTTGGATCCCAATCTCACCTGTAGCGGCGAGCTACCAGAATTACACGAGCGACTGCCATTTGACCTCACAACCCATAAGGAACCAGTAACAGGGATAGTTAGATTAGGCGTCAGGTGTCTGACTTCCCGTAACGATTGCTATAGATGTTCTTGTGACATCCGGGACCGACGGCTTAACGTGTTCTCCGAGACACGGAGCGGTGGCATCGAAAACTGCGCATAACTTACTAGATAAATCAATTGGTGTAGTGCCGAGGATTTAACCCGGCGCCGTAAGATTGTGAAGCGCACATGCTACCGCTCGGCCACCTGTCTGTTTACAAAAAACCTGTAGACCTCCAGGGTTGATGATGATAATGATGATGAACTGAAAATTCAGATGTAAACCATGTACAAATAAACGTTATTCACTGTGTACAAATGTTTTTTTTTATCTTGTACAAAAAGCCAATAACTCTTTATAAAACTCAAAACTTATTTAATTAAATCTTGTTTCATTCAGCTGTTATTCTGGGCTGCTAATCAAAATCATCATTTAATGCTGACTATTAGATATAATTATGCCCTTGACAATTTGACTATTTGACATAAATACGGTAAGCATTTAGCGCTCGTCTTTTCGAAATCGCAAACCTTCAACATGCACTTATCTGCACCTTACCATCTTACGATACTCCTTTGCGATTTAACAGCTACACATAGTTTATGTTTTATGATTTGCTCTGTAGCCTAGCTAGGGTTTGCAATCCACTAGTAACCTAGAGAATATGTAATTTTTATGATATTTTAAAGCGAGAGCCAATTTCCTTAGGTCTAAAAAATGTTTTAGACCTAAGGAAATTGGTCAAACAGCGCCGGAATCGCTTTGTTAGTTTCATGAACTAATTTCATCAGAGCAGTTTAAAAAAATTGTAAAAATACTGACAGCCAACGGCCAAAAAAGTAAAATTATATTCTATTAGTATTTTTTGTAGATAAGTACCTACCAAGCTTTATTCCAAAGATTTACCAAAATTTAATGACCACTTCTCTCCCCGAGAAGAAGTACCAAAGTAAACTATAATATATATTGTAAAAAAAAAAATTATGGCTGCTGAAGAAAGCGCTCAGTTCTTTTTTTATTTACTTATTGCTTAGACTATTAAATTCAGTAAATCTGAAGCAATCGAAAACTTAGTTTCCCTAAGTGCCGTGCGTTTTAACCCTTACAGTTTAGTTTTACAGAGATCTAGGCTGGCTAGACCTAATATTATAGTACTTAACGCGTCTGAGTTATAGCCCAGGAAACGCACTTTGTAACTGATGATTTGTGACTCACAATTATTGTTATTAATCAAATAGATTATTCACGTAGGTTATTTGTTTCAACACCAAGTTTTAGAGGTATAAAGATTCTAGCTGTGGCCTGTGACGACGACTATTACGACACTATTTTTTTGTCCATGTCGTCCCAGTGTAGGAATAGGATCACCTAAACTAATCCTTCTCCATCCGAAGGTTGTCTAGAAGAGATCGCTTTAAGCGAGTCATAATATCTATTTCTCTCTCCTTCCCTTTTCCTTCGACAGGGTGCGGACGTAAAACTAATTAACCCTTGCTAATAAGCCAGGGTGGGTTAGTACACAACGTTTAGCTTTAAGTACATACCTAAAATACACTTAAACTTTGTTTTTTTCTTTCTTGTTTTGATTTTATTTTAATATAGATGTAGGTGCTTGTATGAAGCAATAACTTACAATATATTTTTCAAACCGATTTCCCATAACCCGCTCTAAGTCCAATTTCCCATAAATTGCCATTGCGACACAATCGTTAACTTTCCCATAAACCGTCCCATAGATCACAGCGTGTTTATGGTTAACGTAATGATTTCGGCACTCTTTCATGTTTTTATGTAATTTTTATGAGCGCGGCCTGTTTGAAGTGGTCATTTTGTAAGTAAGTACTTGTAATTTAATTCATTATTCTTGAAGGTCTTTGGTCAGAAAACGTAAATACTAATATTTCATTTTATTATTTTTCCATCTACGGTCTAATAGTGACATTTATTGGAACTCATGTCACCTTTTTTGTGACCGAATGACGTCACGAGCTAGTCGTTTGCCTAGTGGTAAGCGTCACGGCTACCCATAACAGTTGTAATGCCACCCAGAACTCACATAAAGAACTAGCGTATGAGCTATCTCCATTCCAAATTTCATTGTAATCCGTTCAGTTGCTGCGACGTGAAAAGGGAACAAACACAGACACAAACTTTCGCATTTGTAATATTTATTTATTTATTTATTTATTTATTTATTTATTTATTTGTTTACAAAATCCACAGCTCTTAAAACGAATACATATGAAACTTAAAATAACACTTACAGCCAATAACGGATTTACATTTTATGAATTTATCCTTTTATAAGCTAAAACGACAATCACTAATCAGTAACCTAACCTAACAACTAAGTAACTATGAATAGAACAACGGTAGATACTAATAATTAAAGTCTTTCCTTGTAGTGTGCCTAGTGTTCAACTACGTAGGTTTTTACGATAATTATATTATGTGTGTGAACAACACTTTTGCGTGTGATGATTTTGGGTTTATCTCGTTTTGTCCCCAACCTTACCCTCATCTTTGAGGATTTGGAGAACCTCCCGTTTGAGATGCAATTTGCTAATGTTGAAAATATCAATGGAGCTGAATAATTTATTATAAGTTCTGTGCAATCGACTAACGAGTGAATTTTGGGCATAATTAGTAGCCGAGTGTGATACAGCAAAAAGATTCGTATGTCTTGTTCGCTTTCTTGGCACACAAAACCTTAAGGTTTTCGACACTAGATCTGGACTATCAATATAGCTGTTGCACAGACCATGCAGAAGTGACATGTCAGCTAGCTTTCGCCGATTTTCTAGGGTAGTAAGGTGATGATAATTACATGAATCCCGATAATCCTTGACATTAAGACTACGATAAGACCTAAAGTTTAAATGCTTTACAAACTTACTCTGAATGCTCTCTAAGTCATGGATATAAATGAGGTACTGCGGATTCCACACCGTGCTACAGTACTCTAAGATGCTACGCACATAGGAGTAGTATAAGACTTTCAAACAATCAATATCAGAGAATGGCCGACTAACCCTCAATATGAAGCCCAGGCTCTTGTAGGCCTTACTGACCACAGAGTCCACATGTCCAGAGAATGAAAGTTTTGTATCCATAACTACCCCTAGGTCCCTAATAGAATCTACTTTGCTTATTTTAATGCCATTGATTTCATATTCAAACTTAATTGGAAGTTTTTTTCGCGTAAACGAAGCAAATGAGCACTTACTTATATTGATATCCAGGCGATTTCTAGCATAATACACGGCCAATCTGTCTAAGTCTGTTTGTAAGTTCAGACAATCGAAATGATTTTGTACTTTCATGTAGATTTTGGTGTCATCTGCATACATGAGAAGCTGCGCGTACTCCAGACAGTGTCTAATATCATATATATACGAAACGTACATAAGAGGCCCCAAAATGGAACCTTGTGGTACCCCCGAAGGAATCTCAATAAAATTTGAGCAGAAGCCACCTACAATCACCGCTTGAGAGCGGTTGCGCAAGTAGGACTCCATCCACCTTAACAAATTACCTCGAATACCAAGCTCATAAAGCTTGTGCAAAAGTATGATGTGGTCAACACGGTCAAATGCCTTCTCAAAGTCCGTGTAGACCACATCCACTTGAGATCCTCCTTCCATACTATTGGTAACATTATCAATAAAGACTCCTAAATTTGTGGAAGTTGATCGCCCTTTCATGAAGCCATGCTGTTCTACGGGGATAGAGGTAGAAATAACGGGGTATATTCGAGTGTGCACCACCCTTTCAAACAATTTACTCAAAACATTAAGAATTGAAATGGGACGATAATTTTCAATAGCTGTTTTAGGTCCCTTTTTATGGATCGGTACTATATGAGCTTGCTTCCAGATACTAGGGAAATAGCCATCTCTAAGACAACGGTTAAATAATAATGATATAGGAACACTCAGCGAAACAGCACAATTGACGAAGAATATAGGTGGGATATTATCGCTGCCTGCTCCCTTTGTTACATCTAGATTTCGAATAAGTTTTAAGATCTCACTATTATTAACTTCTATATCAGAAATAACGTTATGACTAGCGTTATTTGACTCATTAGAAATATAGCTAGAGGCTGGGTTCCTAAAATTTTTCTCAAAAAATTTATTAAATGCGGAGCAAATATCATGCTGTTCGTCAAGTGTCACAGAGCCACAAGACATCCTTTGGGGGTAGTTTGAAATGTTCTTCCTTTTTGACTTTACATATGACCAGAAAAATTTTGGATGAGATTTGATTTTCTGCTGTGATAAATTAACATACGACTCGTAACACTCATCTTGTACAGACTTTTGTCTTTGTCTAAGCTCGGCGAAAGTGCCGTAATCATTGGGATTTTTATAGCGCTTCCAGTCCCTGTGTGCCTTGTATTTCTCTTTAATTATTTGTATTAGAGCTCGGCTATACCAGATTGGATAAATGTAATTGCCAGAACAACGTACCTGAGGTACAAATTCTAGTATTAAATTACGTAGAATAGAATAAAAATGTTCTACAATATCTTCTATTTGAATACCGTTCACAATAAATGACCAGTCATGTTTTTTTAGCGAACCATTTATGCTTTCGAAATCACCACGTTTGTATTGATATTTCATGCGAGACTGCGGCTTCAATGGCGGTACTAAAATGTCTGTGGCAAAGATAGAAAAAGCTGGATGAAAAGCATCCTCTTTCACTAGTGGTGAAATTGATTTTTTAATACTAATTGGCGAGTCTGAGAACACTAAGTCTAGGGTATTATTACACTTATTGGTAAGTACATTATACTGCGAGAAACCAAGCAATGAAAACTGTGCAATCAAATTAGATGCCAGGCTCTGTATATCAACTGATCCCACTCTCAGTATTATCGGATCCCCAGAACTCCAATCTACGCAAGGTAAGTTAAAATCTCCAAAGATCATAAAGTGATCATCCGGATGAAAGTTATTAACCTGGATCGTAAGATCTATGAAAGCTTGTATTCGCGAAGAGATGAGTGAGTTCGGAGGTATGTAAATAACGGCAATATGCAAGTCATGCGCAGAACCAAGTGTACGAGCTGGAATAGTTACCCAAATGCATTCTAAGTCTACTTTTTGCCACTCAGGTCGCGCGCACGCTTGAAGGTGTGCAGCGCATAGAATCATAACTCCACCCCCCAAAGATCCACGATCTCTCCGGAATAAACTAAAAGTACCATCACTTAACTCGGCATCCAAGATTCCCTCACAAAGCCATGTTTCAGTAATCAACACAACATCAGAATTATTTAATAACAGATTATTGTAAAATTCATTAGTCTTTGTCCTTAGCCCCCGAACATTTTGATAATACAGTTTTAATTTTTTCATTGTATCAAGCATTATGAACAAAAAAGAGTATCCACACTTACGAACAGAACATAGTAATTTTTTTCTAGTGTATAAAAAGTTGGGTCTGGGCCTGAAAACACTGACGAGAACTGAAAATATTTTGCAGCAAATATTTTTGCTACTCCATAATCCCAAAACTCCCAAATCATGACGTCGGGTATTAAATAGTCAGATAATGTGCTATAATCCATCTCCACAAAAGATAGCGCACTGATTTGTAATAATTGTTTGGAATAATTATTGTTCGTTTTGTATGAATAGTTACAATGTATTATATTATATTGTATCATTATTTGTATGGGGTAATTATTGTTCATTTTGTATTTTTGGTGAAGTGTGCTTATTCTGTAAATAGTTATCATAATATATTGTATTATTATATGTATGACGTAATTATTGTTTGTATTATATGTTAGGAGAAGTGTGCTTATTTCATATATAGACAAATTGTATGGTTTCATTATTTGTATGAGGTATTTCAGCAATAAATACATATTAGGCATATAGGTACACACAGACAGTAATTTACAAGATATACATAGCAGGTAGACATAATATAACAGTTCTAGGAGGCAAGTTAGACTATTTTGACAAGGTCCGACGGTGAGTTTATGGGGATTGGAGGAGATGTCTCGTTTTTGCGAACAAAAACTCGACAGTTTTTTGTCCAAGTGTACTTATAATTCGCTTCCTTCGCCTTCTGTTTACATGCACTAAGCAGCATCTTGCTATCTTTAGTGAGATGCTCGTTTATAAAAATCCTGTCAGTTTCGCCTCCAATTCCCATCTCCCCAGCAGTGAGGTTCCGGCGCTTGCGTGCGGCGGCGACAATCTGATCCTTCAGAGCACGCTGTCTCAGACGAACAACAATGGGACGAGCGCGGGCTGCACTTGCCACACGCCGGGGCTGAACTCTGTGGGCGAACTCCAAGTCAGAAGGCTGTATGGTGACGCCAATATGCTGAGCCACTTGCCGCACTATGTCAATAGGAATTTCGTCATTTTTCTCAGGAATACCAGTGATTTCGAGATTTTGCATTCTAACCCATTGCTGTTGTCTCAGGTTCTCCTCCTCCAGGACCCTGACGCGAGTCACACATAAACTCAAGTTATCCTTGAGGCTTTTATTCTCCTCCTTAAGGGTTTTTACTTCAGAAGAGGAATTACTAAGCAGTTTCTTTAAGTCCATGATTTCTTTTCTGAGGTCATCATGCTGCGTGCTGACGAAGGCAATAGATTCCTGGAATCCCGAGCATTGACTAGTTATTGACTTTAAATGGCTAGATACAGTCCGCTTAATCGTCGCCTCAAGCATGGTTTCCATCTCCTTTTTCATTTCATTTTTCCAAATATCACGTGATGTTCGCTCGGTGACGTATTCAGGAGAGTGAGCCTTTTGTTTGCGCATAGCCGCACCGGAACTATCAGACAAGGGTTCAGTGTCAGCATCGTCGTCCGCCTTCGTACGCTGTAATGCAGACGAACTTGTACGAACGGGGGTGTCGCTGTTATTCCCGCGTTTCAGTGCCTTGGTCATGCACTCAGGACATCTCCAGTCACGTTTAAGCTCTAGCGTTAGCTTTTTAAAACGCTTAGGCGACAAATTTGCGCACTGCAAATCATATTTCTGTTTGCAGCCATCACAGTTCATGTATTCCCTATTAGGGATAGCATTTTTGCAGCCAAAACAAGATTTTGCATCCATTATTACAACACGATTAGCTATACTTATGTAATTCTTTATGATAGAAACCGCGGACTAGCGCCTTGCTAAAGCTTTGCTAGTAGTCGTCTCCCAGGCGCAATGCGCTGTTAAACTCTCTATAGTAACTATGCAGTATGCAATGGCGCAGCGAGCGCTCTGCGAGTTGTCGTAGGTCAGGTTTACGAAGAATGCGCAAATTATTGAGAATGTTATTGCTTGTAACTCACTGTCTCCTGGATGTAATGAAATGGGATAAACACCAACAGGCAGAGTATCCAAATAGCTTCACAACAATGTATCACACTTAAAGCAAAAGTTACTTCAGACACACTCTTAACAATTATTTTACGGATAAGTCGTACGTTATGATTACTTAGTAATATTAGTATCATTGCATGGCACTGCACTGCCAGTTACCAGATGTTGTATTTTACAACGAACAGAAGAATCTGGTAATAAAGAAGGTAATTCGGGGTTTTAAACAGTGTTTTAAAAAATCAAAATTCGGCTCAACTTCAGATCAGCACCATTTAAGTTGGAGGAAAATTAACCTCCAAAAATTTTTTGCGCTCGCTCTGCTCACGCTTTATAGGTGTTCTTGTAATGTGCTTTGTTGACAACCCAACCCATCACTTGAATGTTCAAAATTAATCAAAAATATCACAAATAAAAAGTAGTGTGGGCCGCATTTAGAAATATTATTCTGGTATTTTTTTTGGGTCCCATACCGACGCTGTCAACCAGGTCTGTGGCCGGAGTACACTATTAGGTACTTGGCGACAGAACTTGGATCCTGATCTATAAAAGATAAATACTCAGTTATGAATCATTCAAAAACCATTAATGAATTCTACCTCTGCATACCATTTAAATCAATGTGTCACTGATCCCACATTTCTGAGAAAGCACAACAGCGTGTAATTCAAATAGATACGTATCATCTTTATGGGAACATGAGTATCTATTTCCCAAGAATTATCTTAATAAAGAGCTTCTTTATAAGCACTTAATCGGAATTCGATGATTCACTCCAAGATTGGTGAAATATACCTAACTAAATCAAATACCTCTATGCATACTAGACAAGACTCTCTAACTAGCACTGTCGACCACAGGGACTAGGTATATTGTCGCTCATACGAAGCTGTATACTCAAAGCGACGCTTTAGTTTGTTTTCTCCGACTATCTGAGCACGCGGGATGACATTTTCGTATCATACATAATCTTTATTGCAAAACGCGTGCAGTCGCTTTGAGTGCCCATCTTCGTATGAATGAAACTATGCTCTGGCTATATTCAATGTGGTCTACAGTGCACGTTAGAGAAGTCATGTCTACTATACATAGTCTTTGAACTAGATCCAGTCTGCCATATCAACCGCGTTTCTTCATACAATCTTTAAAAACTTTTCTTAGTACTCCCTTAGTTCATAAAAAGATGATACTCTCCAAATATATAGTAGTCTACATCCAGCGGCCGTGAGATCCCGTTGCAAGAATAGGATTACCCCATCTCTTCCCGTGGGTGCCGTAAGAGCCAGTTAAGGGAATATCCAGGGAATGGGCAGCATAAGCGTCTTAAGTGGCATTTTATGGAGGAACTCTACGTGCAACAGAGGACGAGGCTGATTATTTGGATACAACCACAGAAAACTGATACAAAAAATGGCTCATTTGAATGATTGGTCAGTTTGTTAATAATTTTACTTTTGTTTTACTAATACGGTGGAATATTAGAGAGCTAAATATTATTATTCTGACATCTTATTGTGTACTCATATTCTAGCAAATAAATAAATTGAATAAACATTTCAAAAATACATTTATGAAACTTAAGTTTAGTTCACAAGCACATAACAACAATGTCAGTTTAAGCTCCCATTTGAGGTGATTTTACGATGAGCAACAATGTACCCTGTAATCTGGAACTGTACTTAGATACAGTGATGCTATAAAACGGCGTGGGGTGGTTTAAAAATGCTTTTCTTTTGAGCTAAAGTATAATATGACTTACTAAAAGTAGACGTCTTGTTGATTACCATTACCAAAAAAACCATCATCTAATATGAACACTTTTTTGATACATTTTTGTGCGCGAAAAGACTCGCTTTGACTTTATAATATCAGCCATCTAATAATTATTTGTTGGGAACGATACTCTCGAAGTTGTCGACAAGTATGTCTACCTGGGACAGATTGTCCAATTAGGTAGGTCCAACTTCGACAAAGAGGTGGCGCGAAGAATCCAACTCGGCTGGGCAGCGTTCGGGAAGCTTCGTCCTATCTTTTCGTCCAAAATACCGCAGAGCCTGAAAACGAAAGTTTTCAATCAGTGTGTGTTGCCAGTGATGACTTATGGAACTGAGACATGGTCTCTTACTGTTGGCCTCATTAGTAAGCTCAAAGTCGCGCAGCGAGCTATGGAGCGAGCTATGCTCGGTGTTTCCCTGCGAGATAAGCTCCGGAACGAGGAGATCCGCAGGAGAACTAAAGTGACCGATATAGCTCTTAGAGTTAGTAAGTTGAAGTGGCAATGGGCAGGCCACATCGCTCGTAGAACTGACAACCGATGGGGAAGAAAGGTTCTCGAGTGGCGACCACGAACCGGAAGACGCAGCGTAGGCCGGCCCCCCACTCGGTGGACCGACGACCTGGTGAAAGCCGCGGGGAGCCGATGGATGCAGGAGGCGAGCAGCCGCTCAAGGTGGCGTGCTCTGGGGGAGGCCTATGTTCAGCAGTGGACGTCTTCAGGCTGTTAATGATGATGATGATGAATAATTATTATTTCTTAGCTATTTTAGCACTTATCATTATCTCCTTGGTTTGCTCCTTTTCTAATTTGGGTGCAGTAATTTTATTCAGCTTCAGTTATTTTTATTTTATTTTTCGAAAGCATGAAAGCGAATTTCGCATGTTGAGGCAGAGGCTTCACTATTGCTTAGGCAATAAAAGTTTAGGTTTTATGCAGTCCATCTATCCTTTTCATTGGTCTTTCCTAGACTCAAGGAATCTGGTTTCTAAAATTATATATTACACTATTCGATCCTTAGGCTGCGTTTCCACCAGAGATGTGCGAGGTAGCTAGGCGGTGCGAGGGTGCGTAGCGAGACTGTGAAACGGTGTGAATGTTTCCACCGGAGATGTGCTAGGCCACTGAGCGGTGATTCGTAGCGACGTGAAACGGTGCACGGATGAGCGATGCGAGGATGTGTAGCAGGGCTCGTCGGATGTGATGGGAGCGGACATATTCCTCGCAACATACCCCTCGCTACACATCCCCGCACATCCCTGGTGGAAACGCAGCTTTAGGGTCTACTATGCCCAATAACAAGATAAGAATTACTTTTGTAATATTTTGAAAAAAATAACACATATTATCATTAAATTTGTAGGTATAATGGTATTTGACTATAAATGGTGCAAAAGTGCAGTATTGCTCGGTGAAAAGTCATGAATGTAAATGCAAGAAGCTATATCATTGCAGTATAGCTGCAGCTATTTCACTGCTACAGCTGTCCCCCAGGTGCGACCCAGTTCGCTACCTGCTCATTATCAGTTGTAGCGTGCTATTAAGCTGTTAGCTTGGTACCCTGAGTCAATATTTGATCTAGTGCATACCCGTTGTTAATAACATTTACATAAGCTGCATAGGCATTTGTCCGCGACTTCGTCAGTATGGCATATAAAACTGTAGATTAACAAAGTAGTATGTTTTGTATTTTTCCATGACCATCCACCCCTCATCACTATCATTGCATTTCGTTGCACAATCTATTCACGTTAAGCCGTCGGTCCCAGTTGCTGTCGTAAGACAACAGTCGTTTTATAAAAGTTTGGATCCTTTTTTCTCGTGTAAGCAATGACAACTCTATGGTGTCAGAATTCTTAAGCTATCCAAAGACATTGTCTTAAGAAAAGTCAGAAATCTTTGGACAGCTTAAAAATTCTGACACTATGGAGTTATGGAGTGTAGTTGGCTTCACGAGAAGGTCAAATTCAAAATTATATACAAATTTTAAGAGGTTTTGTTTATGTGGAAGGTGTGTGTATGTTTGTCGAAGTAAGCTTTGAAACTACCAATCCAATTTTGAAAATTCTTTCACTAAAAGAAAACAGCATCATCCCCGAGTGACAGTGATTATGTTTTATTGTGAAAACTTCTACATATCGCATGATATTGGTGGCATGAAATATCGATGCAAAAAAGCACGTAATGTTGACAATACGTTACTGTTATGGGCGGCCGTGTTGCTTAACATCAGGTGAACGACCAGCTCGACACGTCATTCAATCGCATAAAAAAAAATAAAACATGGCGGTAATAAATCTGTATTCTTTACAACAGTAATCTTTATTGTTATAAAGTACTAAATTGTAAACGTAGCTGTGTAAAAGGTAACCTACCTAACTGATTATTACTTTATCGTATCGGCGGAAGCTGTAGGAAAATTATCATTAATTTGCTGGATACTTAATTAGATTAAGCAATTAGTAGATTAACATCTTAACAGGCCCTTTTAACTAAGAAAATACGAAATGTTTAAGATATACCTGAGTTTTTATGAGTGATTACTTTTTATGGATCTGATTTTGAGTCTTATTGTAAAGTGTATAAGTACTAATGAAATTACTACATTATACATCATCTATTGATTAAATGCAAACTTTCATTTGTACTAATGTATTTTTAATAGAGTTTAAATTAATGTTGTTTGGCTATCAATTAGTGACATAGTAATTATATGTACCAAACTATACGTATGTATACGGAAAATTGGGAACTTTTTTTTATATACAAGTACTAACTAGCCAAATAAACATGAAAACAATACATATACCAAAATACATATAACTCTCAAAAAAATAAACCTAATTTTTTTTCACATCTTTACTCTGTAAATTGTAGCTTCTTCTTTACAAGTGTAATCGAAGCTACGGTTCGGTGTTGTCTGTTCTACATCGGATTGCTTGCACCTGTAGTGGAAAAGATAACTATTTTTCTCAAAATCACATTATTGTCTTCTTCTTCTTCTCGTGTAGGCAAGTGGTCAGCCCTGGTGTCAGAATTGTTAAGCCGTCCAAAGGCTTCTGACTTGGCTTGCTATATATAATTATTTGACATTGCGCACTTTGTGATTTTATAATTATGCTCAGTATTTACAATAATTTAATTATTTTAAATACCTAATCTCATTTGATAAAAATGCTATGAATAGCCTATTTGCAATAAAACAATTTGATTTTCTTTTTGCCTGATATTTTTGCATTTCTATGCAGTTGGAAGTAATGAAACTTGGACATAATAGTAGGTAACTAAGTCAAAGAGGACTTTGAATTGAGGATTTTAAATACGATTCTTTCATATTTATTTTCTCACAGAAACAAATAACTCCCAAAATCTCACACCAATAACGGCACACTCGACTCTAACTACCGAATTACTCTGATCTGTCTGTCTGTCAACAGTATAATGTCAACATCCTGTATGTGTACAATTCGAAGCATCCTGTAGATTGGGAGTGTCAAAGTATACATTATTTATGGGTTTAGGGCGTTTGCTGAATACATTTAGTTTCAATAGATATTTCAGTAGTTTCAGAACTGTTTAGTTTCAAAATGAGAAGTACTCTTTCTACTCATTTCATCATCCATATCAAAAACAGAGCAGACCGCAGCCGTACAAAGTGGCGGTCTTTGGGGGAGATATGGTCAGCAGTGGACGTCTTCAGGGTGGTGATGACAGAGCAAGAAAAAAATACGCTTTTTAGGTGTGAACCGTCATTTTTCAGGGTTCCGTACCCGTACCGTGAAATTTTCACAGATAATGTATTTCTGTTGCCGCTATAACAAATACTAAAAAAAACAGAATAAAATAAATATTTAGGGGCTCCCATACAACAAACGTGATTTTTTGCTTGTTTACCAGATGAGTCATAGATGGCGCTGCTACACAACACTAGATAGCAGGGATAGATAATGGTAGGAACCTTTTGCGAGTTCAACTCGCACTTGGCAGGTTATTTTAATGCTCTGCGGCTACATTTCACTTTACTGCTAGGACGTTCGCTATACAGGGAAAACCACCATCAAACGAGCTGGTCAAGTGCGGGTTGGTAGATAATGATATTGTTCCTGTGGGGCCTATCATTCTTCTTCTCGTGTAGGCAAGTGGTTAGTCCTGGGTGTCAGAATTTTAGGCTGCGCAAAGACTTCTGACTACAGTATACGTATAGGCACTAGTCGTTTACTGTAACTACCTAAATTCAGGTCAGGTATTAGGTAGCTGTTAAACATGAAACCTAATCTGGAGCAGGTCTCTTAACATTAACGTTAAAAATTGGTTTTCGATATCATTGTATCCTTAGATGAATTACTTTCAAACGCGAGCTCCAAAAAATGTTGGATAATGGAAAACAAGCAACTTTTTACGAGTCTACTCAATTTTTTTCCAACTTTTATACGACTTTTGGTATCTGAAGTTCTCGGAACTGATTTACATAGTTATTTGAAAAATGTGATCAAAATATTTTTTAAGCCACCTTTTAAAAAGCTGTTTACGAAAAGTTTCAAATGTTTTAGTGAAATTGGTGATTAAACGTTTTTAATGGTTATATTAGATTGTTTAGTATTTTTCTAATTTACTAATAATAAATTATACTGAGAAAGTCAATGAGCGCTCATAGCGAAGCACGACTAGCCGTTTCTAACCGATCGGTAAAGTTAAGCAACGTTCGCTGCGGTCATTACTTTGATGGGTGACCGCTACAGCAAAAAGTAGTATTTACAACATTGCGCTACCGTGCTTCGGAGGGCACGTTAAGCCAAGTCAGAAGCCTTTGGGCGGTTCTAAAAATTCTGACACCAGCTGGGTTAGCATGGACGGTGGATAAAATTGTCTTTCCCTGTTTTACGTCACTTTCTTCATACTTGCTTGGAGTAAAACAGGGGAAAGACAGTTTTGTCTACCGGCCGTGCTAACCCTACAGGGCTGACCAGTGACCACTTGCCTACACGAGAAGAAGAAGAATGAGTTTTTGTTATAGGAATAATAAGCGTAACGTAAGCCGCGAAAATATTGCCGATATCTTATAGAAATCTACCTTTGCTTACCTAAAACTGCTTGAAGCTACCATTCAAACAGACGCAAATTTTAAACTTAACGTCTCTAACAATAAAGACTATCAAAAATAGTTTAAATTCGCTGCGTTGCATCGCGTGCCTTTGACAGTTACTGTTCTATAACTCTGGCCAAAATTAGCTAAAAATATTCAATTGAATATCAACTTTGTCACTATTGAAACACAGTCACAATTTGCACAAAACTGCAAGGCAGCAGCTTTTACGGGAATTGCCGGAAGTGCCCTGTGAAAGTAAGATAATAGAATTTTGGAAATAAATGTCGGAAATTCGAGTTCATTGTTAGAATAGATGAAATCCAGTATAATTACGATCACGAGGTTAGCTTTATGGTAATGTTGGCTTAATAATGATTTAATGCGGGGTTTACATTTAACTCTAAATGGGCATAAAATACTGGTACTATAGTAAATATGAGAATGTCGTGCAACGCAAATGATTTTAATTTTTATTAGGGTTCCGTACCCAAAGGCCCTATTACTAAGGCTCCACTGTCTGTCTGTCTATCTGTCTATCTGTCTGTCTGTCTGTCTGTCTGTCTTTAAGTACTTACCACTTAATCGTAGCCATATTAATATCCTATACAATAAATTTATTGATACTAATCTTACAAGTAATACCTAATCGAGATAGTCTGCACAAGTTGATTAACAACTAGATAAGCCAGTCAAGTTTATGCTTAAGTAATAAATAAATTGCAAATGATTATCTTTTCTTTCCTTTTCATAGATCACAGTGTCGATAGTGTTTATGTAACGTGTTTTTAACAGGCATCCTATAAGGACCTTACCTATAAATAAATTAATGAATACCGCTATTAATGATATCAAAATACATTGCAAATATTCTAACAGTGACAGCCTCTGTGGTGTGGTGGTTGAGCAGGTCGGCTTACAGCCCGGAGGCGGCGGGTTCGATTCCCGCGACAGGACAAGTATTTGTGCACATGAAAAAAAAAACGCAAATGCTTGTTCTGTGTCTGGGTGTGTTGGGACCAAGGTCCTCGTAGTTCCTGAGTCCATAGATACAGGGAATCCCAGTTAGGGTCCAGGATCTATGTATATGTGATCGCTGGGCGTTATTTATTTATATTATTCTATATGGAATGACAGAGAATAATAAAAAAGTTTTCATATTTTACTAGAGTCCCCGCCCCCCACTAGGCTCCCACTAGACCCGTAGGCCGGGTCCCCACTAGATAGACCAACGACCTGGTCAGAACCGCAGGCAGCCGATGGATGCAGGAGGCAAGCAGCCGCTCAAGGTGGCACTCTTTAGGGGAGGCTTTTGTTCAGCAGTGGACATCTTCAGGCTGATGATAATGATGATGACTAGAGCCAGCCACAATTTACCAATTTCCCGGAGGATAATTGAATTTTCCGAAATAAAATTTACTTACTGATAAAGATATTATAGGCGTTAAAATTTTAGCGACCAGCGGGATTAGAACCCGCGCCTTCCAACTAAAAAAAAAAACGCGCGCGGGTACAAATCCCGCTGGTCGCTAAAATTTTAACGACTATAATATCTTTATAGATATACCTGAAGTGTGGTTTACACTTAATGATCAATCCATGGTACCTACTGATGTAAGATGCACCTATAAGCAAGCTGTGTGCAAAGTTTCATCCCACTCGGTGCAGGTGTTTTGTCATGAAAGGCAATACATATAACTACAGTTCGTTTCAATATTAGAAATTATATGATGCCAATGCAATGAAACCCCGTTTACACAATCAAGAAAATACATATTCATAAAAATTACACATTCTTTGCTACATAATAATCAGTTCAACATTTTGCAAAAAAATAGGACGTACTATTTTTTTCCACGCAAGTTCGGTGTTCAATTATCTCGGCTTGCGCAAGCGCATTGTAATTGAGAATAATTAGCGATATACAGTTAATTGATACTTTACGATTTCGCAGTGCATCCGTGTTGTAGTGAGGAGCTAGTGGCTTTAAAAAACCACAGCTATTTTTTAACTATCTAAATAATTAACAAGCAAGTTGAAGTGGCAATGCGCAGGCCACATCGCTCGTAGAACTGACTACCGATGGGGAAGAAAGGTTCTCGAGTGGCGACCACGAACCGGAAGACGCAGTGTAAGGCCGGCCCCCCACTCGGTGGATATAGATATCCCGATAGATGCAGGAGGCGAGCAGCCGCTCAAAGTGGCACTCTCTGGGGGAGGCCTATGTTCAGCAGTGGACGGCTGTTGACGATGAAGTAATTAACAGGTGGTAGAGCGTAAGTTACATAGTCTTTCCATTAATGCCTCTTACCTTAATTAAAATTTCGTAATCTCATTACATTTTCAAAAGCGCAGCCGGCTAGCTCCTTGCCTACCTACGTAAACGTCAGAACATATTTATTTAAGAATCGGATGCCAGTGCATTGGAAATCGATTTTAAACTTGTAAATTTAATGGAATTATAATTGTAATTTATTATTTACTAACAATAGCTTGTTAACATTACAACACAACTTAATTGACAATTTGTAACCGGGTTTAATTAGTGGAGTGGGTTAACCAAGTTTAAGAATTTTACTAACTGCGCCCCGCAGTTTCACCCGTGGATAAAAAGTGTTAAACCAGCGTTTATGCTATTTACATTCCAAATTCCATTCAATCTATTCAGCTGTTGTGACGTGAAGAGCAAACAGACCCCCCCCCCCCTACAAATATACCAAAACAAAACGGTTTTTGCCATATTTCTGATCTACGTTTCTCATTTATAGCCTGGTCTTTTTGCAGCGCCATCATTACAGAGGGAATACGACCACACAGACCTTTACACAACTATACCTCTGACGGCATCCGTGGTGTGGTGGTAGAGCAGGTTGGCTCATAACCGGAGGCTAGATACAGGGAATCCTAGTTAGGGTCCAGGATCTATGTATGTGAAATATGTATGTGTTAATTAATATGTCAACTTAAAAAAACACACTATAAAGATCCACAGCCCTACCCAACCATTACTGATTATTGCTTACTAGATAATTTGTCTACTTATAAATCTTTTTATTTATGTTGCGCACCGCTACTCCAAATTTCTGGATACCTACTATCCATCCAAAGGTTGCCTGGAAGAGATCACTTTTAGTGATAAGCCCGGCCATTGTGATACCTAATAAAGTAATCTAATGTTTTTTTTTTATTTTGGTATATGCAATGAAGTTTTTCCATTCTATTTTTTTATATTCTATTCTACGAAGACGTGCATCAAGTTGACAAAACTATTCGGTTTCCATTTTTGTGTCAAACTAAAATGCAACTCATTGTGCATTGATCTATGATAGCATTTTTTCATTTTTGATCAAAAAAAGAACCTATATTTTCCATTTCAAAGCAAACATGAAACCGATTTTGACCGTATTTGAAAAAAGAATAGCAATTCTGTTTTTGCTAGCTTTAGGATAACACACACCTGACCAATCACGACGGCACGTAGAAATAACAAATATGAAGAAAAAAACCAACAAAATCCAGCACAATGATACCTTCCATCGAGGGTGATGATGAACTCTGTCTACTATCTACTATCTGCCATCAACTTGAGCATCAACGATCGTTCATCATCAATAGGCTGAAGACGTCCACCGCTGAACATAGGCTAACGATCATTGCTACCTTCAAAATTAAGATCGCTTACTCAAACCAGGTAATCGGCATAAAAGAAACAAACTAGCTCATACTGGCCGTAAAATTTGACAAAACAATCGAGGCAACTTTTTCACCGAGACGGTACCACTGTGCAGACGGATGTAATTTTTTAAGTATCTTTTTTTATCTGAATTATCCACGGCATTATTAAAGTCGAATTTGTCGTCTGTCGGTGAGTTTGTCGCGGTTCGTTGACCCCGATTGTTCCAAGTTTTTGCTGCGGAACGGGATTGCCACCCGCGGGAAACCGGGCTAGGGTTGTCAGCAAATAGTCACCACAACAGCAAAATGCAATGACTAACCAACTAATATTTAAGGTTTACGTAAAAAATAATTCTTTACAGAGTTAAGTAACTAAATAGTATGTTAAAATTTATTCAATTTTCTATATACATGCGTAAAAAAATATACATGAATATTTTTATATTCATATTTATATATTTATCGAAGGTAGCACTGTTTTCTATTTCTCTGCCTCTTAATGATAACTTGCTGTATAATTATTTAGGTATTAGTTATACCTACTTACTTAGTAACTTTTCGAAATAATTTTAAATTTATCAAGAGACCGTTTAATTCGTGACATTCACGTTATAATTGTATTATATAAAAGCATTTTAATAAAAATGTAGACCCAGAGTTCCAAAATATCTTCTTGATAATTATTACCTGTCATAAAAATAATCAAGTATACATTTATACCTTAACGTAGAAGATATTTTTATTCATTGATTGCGAAGACAACAGAAACCAAAAAACAACGATTTTAAAATAAACTTCAAGACTGTGAGAAAACGCCATGGAAAACAATTTAATCATACAAGTAACATCTGTCGGAATCATAAACGAGACGTGCCGAGAACGACAACCAGACGCAAGGCTGTGAAGGATTCTTACTAAGGCGATATTAAATGCAAATATATTGCAATGTAAGGGTTACGTGGGATTAATATTTATTTTTTGGTTATAATTTTATGAATAATGGGTGTGGATACGATTTCTATACTTAGTAAAAATATTAACAACATGCTTCGGAAATAGGGGAGAGAGAGAAGAAGGGCGAATAGATGAATATCTATTCGCTCTTCTTCTCTCTCTCCCCATCTCTCATATGATTATTTATCGGGTTATTTGTTAAGTTTGTTGAATAACAAACTTAACAAATAACCCGATATATAATCATATTTTATAGTCAAAGTCCACGGCAAAATAACAAAAACGTGTTCTAATTATAAAGTGATATTGTAATGCGATTAATAAAAACACAAAACTGTTACAAAGTAGGCCGTGTCAACACGCCATAAAAAATGTTTGACATGACACGCCCCTCGATTTAACAGCTACAAAAAATCTACAAAAGGCAATCTTTAATCGTGAGTAAAAAAATATGATAGCTTTTTACGCCTCGAGCTTCAAGATCAGAGATAAGCTCGCATGCAGTTAGTTTAGATGTTTTATAGAGTTATTTTATTTAAAGCTTTCCCACTCGTAACGTGTAGTTTTTTTTTATTTAGTACCTCTTTACCAGTTTTATAAATGCAAAATTTAGTAAATATGGATGGACCTAGTACAGTAAGTAGCGAGAAAAGTAAAAATCTCAGCTAGTAAAAAACCTATCATTTTCAATATTATTTTTTTCAAATATTATTTGGATCTGAAATTACAGTTATAACTTATTATAATCAATTGAATAAAAATCAATTTGAAATAACCATAAAAATGACTACTACATACAGTCAGTGTTATCACCAAGAATGGGTAGTGATCGATTACATAGTATAAAATAACTGTTAACTAATATTTTACTGTATGTAGCTAAGTATCAACCCTAAGACAAGAGGTAGTCGAAATACTTATACATCCCGGTACCGCGTTCCTCGCTTTCGTCGCTCACTTGAACTTGAGAATTTTAATCACCCACTCAGTGCAAACACAGCTTAACTGCTTGACATACATGTCATATTCTTCTACGGCGAGGCGTTCCTTTCCCGTATGAGATGGAATTCCATAAGCGCCATGAGTTGTGACGTCAGCTTTGATGCCGTGTGGTCCCGGTTACGAATAGGACCACCCCATCTCTTCCCGTGGGTGCCGTAGAAGGCGGCTAAGGGAATATCCAGGGAATGGGTCGCAGCGTTCCCCTCGGTCTTGGTGGCAATCAATCTTCACCTACTGCGATCACCAAGCCGCCTGCCAAGCGTGGTGATTATGGCAACCCCCCCCCCCCCCCCCTAATGATAAGCACAAATAAAAACGGCCCCCAGTCCCCGGCAGCTCTGCTATCCCGTGGCTACGGTAGCGGCCACGGTAACGGCAGGGCAAGGGGTGCGAAGAATCCCCGGCAGACGCCCGGCTACCAACCCCAACGACGACCCCTGGCCCTGGCAACACATAACGTGCGCACACTGAAGGCTGACGAAAGGATGGTCGAGCTAGAGGCGGAGATGGGTAAGTTACGCTGGGATGTAATGGGATTGTCTGAAGTCCGAAGACAGGGACAGGACACGATAATCCTAAATTCCGGTAACTTATTCTTCTACCGGGAGGGAGACCAACTCTCCCAAGGAGGTGTCGGGTTTCTCGTCCGCAAGTCTCTCGTCAACAACGTGGTCAAAGTCGACAGTGTGTCGGCCAGGGTAGCGTACCTGGTACTCCGAATAACCAAACGGTATTCGTTGAAGGTTATACAGGTATACGCGCCGACGTCGGCACACTCAGACGATGAAGTAGAAGCTATGTATGAGGACATATCCGAAGCCATGCATACTTCCGAAACATACTTCACCGTTGTGATGGGAGACTTCAATGCGAAGTTGGGCACAAGGAATAGCGATGAGCTGAGAGTGGGGCCATTTGGATACGGGCAGCGGAACCCTCGAGGACAGAGGCTGGCTGACTTCATGGAGAAGGAGGAACTCTTTATGATGAACTCCTTCTACGAGAAGCGGCCATCCAGGAAGTGGACGTGGATAAGTCCCGACGGTTCCACTAAAAATGAGATAGACTTCATCATGACGACCAAGAAGCACATATTCGATGATGTCTCTGTGATCAGCAAGGTGAAAACCGGTAGCGATCACCGTATTGTTAGAGGCACATTGAATATCAATGTTAAGCTCGAAAGGTCACGTCTGGTGAAGTCTACGCTCCGTCCAAATCCTGTCCAAATCCAAAACCCCGAAGGCTTTCAGCTGGAACTCCAAAATCGCTTCCAGTGCCTAGCCGACTGTAACACAGTGGACGAGCTAAACGACGGGTTGGTGGAAACTGTCCAAGCTGTTGGATCGAAATTCTTTAAGACCCAACGCCGAAAGAAGACTCAAAAGCTCTCAGAAAAAACTCTTGAGCTAATGGCCGACCGGAGCGAAATGAAGCTGCAGTCTTCAGTTGATATGTCAGCCTACGGTGAACTCAATAGACGAATCTGGAGTTCCTTGCGACACGACTTGCGTGCTCTTAGTACTTCACGTATTGAGGCCGCAATTGAGTGGAACCAAGGCTCTAAAGTGTTCGCAAAGGATTCGTCTATTGGGCAACACCAAATGACAAAACTGAAGACCGAAAATGGTAGCATCATTTCATCCAAGCCTGAGATTCTGAGAGAGATCGAGAACTTCTATGGACAGTTATACACCTCGACACGTAAGCCCGCTACTAACACAGCTCAGGACATCAGAGCCAAGTTAGTCCGACACTATACCGAAGATATCCCGGACGTCAGCCTGTACGAGATTAGAATGGCCCTCAAACAGCTTAAAAACAACAAGGCACCAGGTGAAGATGGAATTACGACTGAACTTCTGAGAGCGGGTGGTAGACCGGTACTTTTAGTCCTCCAGAAGTTATTTAATTCTGTCATCCTTGAAGGTACAACGCCAGAGGCATGGCACAAGAGCGTGGTGGTGCTCTTCTTCAAAAAAGGCGATAACACCTTATTGAAGAACTATAGGCCCATCTCGCTCTTGAGTCATGTGTATAAGCTGTTTTCGAGAGTCATTACGAATCGTCTCGCACGCAGGTTTGATGAATTCCAGCCTCCCGAACAAGCCGGTTTCCGAAAAGGCTTTAGCACCATAGACCACATCCATACGCTGCGCCAGATTATACAGAAGACCGAAGAGTATAATCGGCCGTTATGCCTAGCGTTTGTGGACTATGAGAAAGCCTTCGATTCAATCGAGACTTGGGCGGTGCTGCAGTCCTTGCAGCGATGCCAAATTGACTATAGGTATATCGAAGTTTTGAAGTGTTTGTACAGTAAGGCCACTATGTCAGTCCGACTACAGGACCAGAGTACGGAACAAATTCCATTGCAAAGAGGCGTGAGACAGGGAGACGTTATTTCTCCGAAACTGTTCACAAACGCATTGGAGGATGTTTTCAAGCTCTTGGAGTGGAAAAGATCTGGCATCAACATAAATGGCGAGTACATCACTAACCTTCGTTTTGCCGATGATATAGTCATAATGGCGGAATCGCTCGAGGACCTTAGCACCATGCTCAACGACCTCAGTAGAGTCTCCCAGCAGGTTGGTCTTAAGATGAATATGGACAAGACAAAGATCATGTCTAATGCTCATGTTCCACCTATACCGGTAATTGTTGGGAACGATACTCTCGAAGTTGTCGACAAGTATGTCTACCTAGGACAGATTGTCCAATTAGGTAGGTCCAACTTCGACAAAGAGGTGGCGCGAAGAATCCAACTCGGCTGGGCAGCGTTCGGGAAGCTTCGTCATATCTTTTCGTCCAAAATACCGCAGAGCCTGAAAACGAAAGTTTTCAATCAGTGTGTGTTGCCAGTGATGACTTATGGAACTGAGACATGGTCTCTTACTGTTGGCCTCATTAGTAAGCTCAAAGTCGCGCAGCGAGCTATGGAGCGAGCTATGCTCGGTGTTTCCCTGCGAGATAAGCTCCGGAACGAGGAGATCCGCAGGAGAACTAAAGTGACCGATATAGCTCTTAGAGTTAGTAAGTTGAAGTGGCAATGGGCAGGCCACATCGCTCGTAGAACTGACAACCGATGGGGAAGAAAGGTTCTCGAGTGGCGACCACGAACCGGAAGACGCAGCGTGGGCCGGCCCCCCACTCGGTGGACCGACGACCTGGTGAAAGCCGCGGGGAGCCGATGGATGCAGGAGGCGAGCAGCCGCTCAAGGTGGCGTGCTTTGGGGGAGGCCTATGTTCAGCAGTGGACGTCTTCAGGCTGTTAATGATGAAAAAAAATGATGATGAGATAATTTGTCTACTTATAAATCTTTTTATTTATGTTGCGCACCGCTACTCCAAAGTTCTGGATACCTACTATCCATCCAAAGGTTGCCTGGAAGAGATCACTTTTAGTGATAAGCCCGGCCATTGTGATACCTAATAAAGTAATCTAATGTTTTTTTTTTATTTTGGTATATGCAATGAAGTTTTTCCATTCTATTTTTTTATATTCTATTCTACGAAGACGTGCATCAAGTTGACAAAACTATTCGGTTTCCATTTTTGTGTCAAACTAAAATGCAACTCAATGTGCATCTATGATAGCATTTTTTCATTTTTGATCAAAAAAAGAACCTATATTTTCCATTTCAAAGCAAACATGAAACCGATTTTGACCGTATTTGAAAAAAGAATAGCAATTCTGTTTTTGCTAGCTTTAGGATAACACACACCTGACCAATCACGACGGCACGTAGAAATAACAAATATGAAGAAAAAAACCAACAAAATCCAGCACAATGATACCTTCCATCGAGGGTGATGATGAACTCTGTCTACTATCTACTATCTGCCATCAACTTGAGCATCAACGATCGTTCATCATCAATAGGCTGAAGACGTCCACCGCTGAACATAGGCTAACGATCATTGCTACCTTCAAAATTAAGATCGCTTACTCAAACCAGGTAATCGGCATAAAAGAAACAAACTAGCTCATACTGGCCGTAAAATTTGACAAAACAATCGAGGCAACTTTTTCACCGAGACGGTACCACTGTGCAGACGGATGTAATTTTTTAAGTATCTTTTTTTATCTGAATTATCCACGGCATTATTAAAGTCGAATTTGTCGTCTGTCGGTGAGTTTGTCGCGGTTCGTTGACCCCGATTGTTCCAAGTTTTTGCTGCGGAACGGGATTGCCACCCGCGGGAAACCGGGCTAGGGTTGTCAGCAAATAGTCACCACAACAGCAAAATGCAATGACTAACCAACTAATATTTAAGGTTTACGTAAAAAATAATTCTTTACAGAGTTAAGTAACTAAATAGTATGTTAAAATTTATTCAATTTTCTATATACATGCGTAAAAAAATATACATGAATATTTTTATATTCATATTTATATATTTATCGAAGGTAGCACTGTTTTCTATTTCTCTGCCTCTTAATGATAACTTGCTGTATAATTATTTAGGTATTAGTTATACCTACTTACTTAGTAACTTTTCGAAATAATTTTAAATTTATCAAGAGACCGTTTAATTCGTGACATTCACGTTATAATTGTATTATATAAAAGCATTTTAATAAAAATGTAGACCCAGAGTTCCAAAATATCTTCTTGATAATTATTACCTGTCATAAAAATAATCAAGTATACATTTATACCTTAACGTAGAAGATATTTTTATTCATTGATTGCGAAGACAACAGAAACCAAAAAACAACGATTTTAAAATAAACTTCAAGACTGTGAGAAAACGCCATGGAAAACAATTTAATCATACAAGTAACATCTGTCGGAATCATAAACGAGACGTGCCGAGAACGACAACCAGACGCAAGGCTGTGAAGGATTCTTACTAAGGCGATATTAAATGCAAATATATTGCAATGTAAGGGTTACGTGGGATTAATATTTATTTTTTGGTTATAATTTTATGAATAATGGGTGTGGATACGATTTCTATACTTAGTAAAAATATTAACAACATGCTTCGGAAATAGGGGAGAGAGAGAAGAAGGGCGAATAGATGAATATCTATTCGCTCTTCTTCTCTCTCTCCCCATCTCTCATATGATTATTTATCGGGTTATTTGTTAAGTTTGTTGAATAACAAACTTAACAAATAACCCGATATATAATCATATTTTATAGTCAAAGTCCACGGCAAAATAACAAAAACGTGTTCTAATTATAAAGTGATATTGTAATGCGATTAATAAAAACACAAAACTGTTACAAAGTAGGCCGTGTCAACACGCCATAAAAAATGTTTGACATGACACGCCCCTCGATTTAACAGCTACAAAAAATCTACAAAAGGCAATCTTTAATCGTGAGTAAAAAAATATGATAGCTTTTTACGCCTCGAGCTTCAAGATCAGAGATAAGCTCGCATGCAGTTAGTTTAGATGTTTTATAGAGTTATTTTATTTAAAGCTTTCCCACTCGTAACGTGTAGTTTTTTTTTATTTAGTACCTCTTTACCAGTTTTATAAATGCAAAATTTAGTAAATATGGATGGACCTAGTACAGTAAGTAGCGAGAAAAGTAAAAATCTCAGCTAGTAAAAAACCTATCATTTTCAATATTATTTTTTTCAAATATTATTTGGATCTGAAATTACAGTTATAACTTATTATAATCAATTGAATAAAAATCAATTTGAAATAACCATAAAAATGACTACTACATACAGTCAGTGTTATCACCAAGAATGGGTAGTGATCGATTACATAGTATAAAATAACTGTTAACTAATATTTTACTGTATGTAGCTAAGTATCAACCCTAAGACAAGAGGTAGTCGAAATACTTATACATCCCGGTACCGCGTTCCTCGCTTTCGTCGCTCACTTGAACTTGAGAATTTTAATCACCCACTCAGTGCAAACACAGCTTAACTGCTTGACATACATGTCATATTCTTCTACGGCGAGGCGTTCCTTTCCCGTATGAGATGGAATTCCATAAGCGCCATGAGTTGTGACGTCAGCTTTTAGGTAAAAGACATTTTTTATTTTTTATTTTCAGTGTAGTACGATGTACGTAATAGTGGACGGCTTGGAGGAATTCAAGACTCAGTATATGAACATTTTTGAAAGAAATCGTAATGAGCAATTTGACGAACCTTATCCACGATGTCTTTTTATGGAAATCGTTCGCATAAAGTATAATTAAAATTAAAAACGCTGTACTGCAGCTAACGTATATATATAAGTAAATTGCCTGTAGCCGTTCAAAGTGATGTTCTATGGAGGCATATGTCACAGAATAACTAATACCTAGTGCCTACGCTCAGCAGAAGGCGTCTTCCGGCAGATGACGTTGATGATGCATTAAAAAAATACTAATAATTGTGTTTGAGTTTTTAAATAGATTGTAAAGAAGATAAAGGCTGTTACTGCAACACTTGAATTATAATTAGCAAGTTCTCTAACAGCAAGAGATGACCCTGACAGATCTAATGAGATAGGTATGTATAGAACTAAATATGTTTCAATGTGATAGAAGATGTATTATATCAAAATGAAATAGTAACTGAGGAAGAACAATGTTCGTAAAAATAAATCTCCAGCAAAAAACGTTGTAGGCTTAAACGTGGTTTGTTATTGTGACTCAATTCCTATGATTCAAGGAATTGATTTGATACGCTCGTGGCAGTCATGGTTGTACTGACTATTAAACCCTTTATTACATTACTATTATTTACTATACAAGAACTATGAATGATTGCTATCCTTGGTTAAGTTGAAAATTATGTTACTGTCTTTTGTTCATTTTTAAATACTTTCAATCCAACATTGATTTCTACTCTTCTCTATTCCCATAGAGCACCACATTGAGCGGCTGCTTGCCTTTTGCATCTATCAGCTCCCCGTGGTTCTGACCAGTCAACGGTCCACCTAGTGGGGGTTTACGCTGCGTCTTCCGGTTCGTGGTCGCCACTCGAGAACCTTCCCCATCGCTTGTCGGTTCTGTGGGTGATGTGGCCTGCCCGTTGCCATTTTAACTTGCTTTCATCCATTCTATCTTCATACTTCATAAGTTAAAGTATTATCGCAATTCTTGGTTCTTAAACCTATTGAAAAGAACCCGAGAAAAATATAATTCACTAGCGGCTCGGCCCGGCTTCGCACGTGTAGTGGTGTAGCCTATGTTACTCAGGGTGAATGTAGCTTTCCAATGGTGAAAGAATTTTTGAAATCGGCACAGTAGTTTTTGAGTTTATTCATTACAAACATACACACAAAAATACAAATCTTTCCTCTTTATCTATAATAGTGGTGTAGATTGAGAAAAGGTGCTTTAAGGGAAGCTGCTCTAAAAATACCTATTTAATGCCTTTGGGCAATAATGATATCAACTCAAAAACTATTGTTACAATATTAATTAATATCATTGAATAGGTTAAATATCGGGAAAGGTTTATGATCACGATAAAGCCGCGGTAAACAAGTGTAATGTAAACGTAGTCAGACAAAAACATTTATTAATATAAAACAAATATACAAACACGAAGAATTTAGCATCCAACATACATCACCCAATCTTAGCACAAAACAAACAAATTCCATGAGAGATGACATAATAGATACATGATAAAAATCACACTAGATCACGCTTCCGCGAGTGGAGTAACCGTGAGCCCTGAATACCGGAGCTTGGTCGTGTAGTCAGTTACACTGATGATAATCTTGATACTAAGATGGTATGATGTATCCGCTTGAGTTAGCTAAACGTAACTGAGTATCTGGGAACTAGTTTATTCTTCTCTAGCAAAAAGGTTGTCGGGTGGAAGCTATTTTAGCGATAAAACCGCCTATCACTGTCCTACATTTGATGATCTACTTTCGATTGTTTTTGAATTTGTTTTGTTAAATATTTTTACTAATTAATATACCGTAGGTCAAAAATCCATTCTTTTTTTAAAAAAAAGCATTTTTAATGTAAGCATTCTAAAAAACTGTTTAAATAATAAAGAAATAACGCCCTACGATCACATACAGTGATTCTGAACACTAACTAGGATTTCCTGTATCTAGAGACCCAGGAACTTCGAGGACCATGCTTTCACAACACCCAGACACAGAACAAAAACACAAAAAATTTAAAAAAAAGTTTTAATGTTAGCCTATCGTTGATAAAAAAAGTATCTACGTTTTATTTTTTCTTGTGCACAAACATTTGTCCTGTCATAGGAATCAAACCCGTCGCCTCTAGATTGTGATCCGACCTGCTCAACTACCACACAGAGGCTGTCAATAAATAGTAATTATTATTAAAAAGAAAGTAACACTCCCTGACGAACTAATAATTAAATTAGCAGAATACTCGAGATCACTGGAAAATTGGGCTTTAAAATATTACTAAGCTTTTGGCAACCCTAACCGTGCATAGAGACGCGAATTCCGCGCGAACGGCCACGTAATTCATTCACGCCGCCAGATTTGAAATTTTAATAATTCTGCTAACCTTGAACTACCGAACATAACTTAGCATTAACTTCTCAGTATCGCGAGATACAAACTTGTGAAATGTATGTGCAAGCATAAATTAAGCTTTAAGTTGTTCAATATAAAGGTTACAATAATAAGATTATATTTAGCTTTGTACTTTTGGCTTATCATTATCATTTTAAACATAGAAACGTCAATCAAGTTGTTTCCAAATTTTGACTATTATTGTGTTCTATGTAAGCAAAGTTACACGTTTGATTCTTTAGGCTGCCTGTTACTTACTATTAGACTAATCTGTGTCAAAATCAAAATTAAATAATTTTATCGGTACTTTTAGCCAGGCATACTCCGCATACTCCATTTTCGATCGCATCGTCTGAATCAGCACTCACCTTTAGGTGACACAATGGTTAAATATTAACCATTCTACGATAAAAAATATTTGATATTAAAATTTTTGTAAATCAAAATTATTTTTAAATTTTACACTAACTAGTTTTTGCATTCTAAATTTTATTTCATCCATCGCAATCTTTATTCGAGCTTTAACTAATATTTTTTTAGTCTTAACGGTCAATTTGGTACAAATAGTATGCAAGCTAACTGATAATAAAGCTTTAAATTTTAGCTTCCTTTCTTCTCTTCTAATAAGTAATGAATAATGTTTGCGCCAGTCGTAACTGCGCTTATTATTTTCCTGCCCTCATAATATTTATACTTTCCGATGACTATCTCTGTCACCCACGCCGCGAATGCACGAGACAATTTGCTTGTCATTGCACAAGCAGTCTGCGATCGACCCTCGTTCATCGCGGCTGCCGCTAATCGCTCTGAACTCGGAGTGTATCCTGGTTGTCCATCCTTTGGGCTAATCAGCTGAAGGAGCTGTGCACTAACAGTTCCACCGCGCCGCGTTATAGTCCACTTCCGTACCATTCGGATATTGAAGGCCGCTTGAGTGACGTACCTGAAGAAGCCGCAGTACTGCAAGGCTGGACCTCTCTGCTGGATACAAGCTACAGGATCGGAGCCCGCACTGAGGTGATCGTAGCTTGTCAAGTGTTGTGCCAGTAGGAGACCAGGTTAGTCATCTTAAATTCTCATAGTTCACCAGCTATCCTACCCCCGCATTTTTGGAGACGTGCTCAGCTATAAAGCTTAGCTGCCGCGTTAACATTTCTTGTGGTCCTCCACCGCCGGATCATTTCTTGTGATTCTCCACAGTCGATCATTTCTTGTGATCACTAAAATCTATGTAATTTACGTAGATTCTCCGGTTTAGTTCATTTCTTGTGTTCTGCCGTGAGCTACCGCACATTTTTTAAATCAATATTTCTCATAAATATTGTGTTGCCGCCCGCTATATTACCGCTTATTTAGTACCTCTGAGTTACCTATACGCTCTTGTATATATATACTTCGTGTATTCCGCTATCCTAAATTGCATAAAATAAGATTTTCCTAGAATAATATTTTTATTTGTATAGTGAAGGTATTCTTGCGACTTCGTGTCCGTACAATAGTTATCGCGTCATTCTTACTTGACCACGCCTATTGAGTGTTGCAGGCATATTACGACAAAATTGGTCATTTGTTAATTTGTCTAAATTATTTAATATTCCGACAAAATGACTAGTACTCGGTCTCATGACCAGGAAGTAGTCGAGAAACCAAAAGCTCTCGGTACTTTGGAAGTCCAGCGTTTGACTTTAATTGGTCAACGTGACGCAATATTCGCCCGATTACAACAAATTTATAACCGCTCTTTAAAAGCTTTTACTGATGATACTGAGAGAGATTTATTTCTATATGGAATGATGTCCTTAGACCGCTTACGTTTGGATTTTTCTGAAATTTTGAACAAAATTAATGTCGTCGAGTTGACTATCAACCCTTCGTATACCGTTAATTATCAGTCTGTAAACGTATTCGAAGATATGTACTGCCGCTGTAAGTTTGTTTACGATAAACTCAATCCGCCCGCGACAATAGTTGAAACCGCTGTTTCACATGTTGCACCGCCACGCAAATCTATTCGACTCCCTGAGCTTGATTTGATGAATTTTAACGGAGATCCTATGTCTTGGAGGATTTTTTATGAGTCTTTTAAACGGACAATTCACGAAAATCCTGATCTCACAGATCACGACCGCGTTCAATATTTAATAAATAAACTGTCAGGCCGGGCGCTTTCTGCTTGTTCCGGAATAACTCCAAACGGTGATAACTACCGCATTATATGGCAGACGCTCGTCGAAAAATTCGATGACAAGCGTAATCTTGCCTCCGCATATCTGGACCAAGTGCTTGAATTTAAATCTTTTATTACCGCGACGAATAAGAACTTAGAATCATTTCTCGATAAATTCTGCACGGCAGTGTCAAGTTTGAACTCACTCAAGCTTGAAAACTTGCCAGATTTTATTCTGTTACAACTTGCATTAAAGAAGGTAGACTCGAGCACCGCACGTTCGTTCGAAATGCACATGCGAGGTAAATCTATGCCTACCTATAATGAATTTGTGAAGTTCGTTCGTGAACAGAGTAAAATATTGGAACGCACTACGCCTGCCTCCCATGGCCGGGTGTATGATAATAACAAACCGGTTATGGTTACCGCGAAATCTACGCATTCTTTCGCTGCATCATGTGTATCTCAGTGTCCGCTATGTAAACAAACTGATCATTCCTATTTATATAAATGCCCTGCATTTAATAAACTTTTAATTGATGACAGGTTTTCTTTTATAAAACGTAACAAAGGTTGCACTAATTGTTTAAGTGTTACACATATTAATACCGCTTGCAATTCTAAATTTAATTGCCGTTATTGTGGGTGTAAACATCACTCATTATTGTGTCGCAAGACAGTGTCTTCCCCCCGCGAAGACTCCCGCTCGCTCCCGCGCACCGCGCCGCGTGCTCCCGCGCAGCCTCCGCGCGCGCCGTCTGGCCACGCCGCCGCCGCCGGCGCCCCCGTCGCACCCTCTGTGCTGGCACCACTTTCGGCTCAGCCGCCGCACTATAGCTCGCGCTCTGCTGTCGCCTGCGGTCAGCTGACAGATATACCTACCACTGCCGCTTATCAGCCCGCACAACAGAACGTATCGTTATGCAATGTACGTCCTATATCTCAGTCTACGGATATGACGTGTTTACTGGGAACGGTGCAAGTTTATGCTACCGATTTAAATGGTCGCCATCATGTAGTACGCGCATTGATCGATTCTGCTTCTCAAAGTAATTTCTTAACTTCGAACTGTTGCGAAAAGTTAAACTTAAAATGCAACAAGGTTTCGAACACAGTGGTTAAGGGTATAGGTTCCGCATCTAATCCGATTAAGGGTGCAACTTCTACTATTTTATCTTCGCGACTTAATAATAATTTTATTTCGATTGACGCCTTTGTTATCGACCGTATTACGGACAACTTGCCTTCTGTGCAAGTTGACATAACCTGTTTGTCATACCTAAACTGCCTGCCTCTGGCAGACGATAGTTTCTCCGCGCCTTCCGAGATAGATATTCTTATCGGGGCACCGCTCTTTGCTGATATATTGTTATCAGGCCGCGCCGCTGGTCCGCCTGGAACACCTACCGCTTTCGAAACTATTTTCGGATATATTGTAATAGGGACCGCACCCGTTGCACCCGCTCATATTCACACCGCTACCGCTTATATCGATACAGCCGCTATCGATAATAATTCCCGCTCTCATATTTCGCTCTGTACCTTTACTGAAGAACCGCGCTTGGACAATATTGTCCAAAAATTCTGGCAACTCGAGGAGGTGCAGTGCACGCCGACCTTGAGCCCAGCCGCTCTCGAAAATGAACGTATTTTCACAAATAATGTCTCACGCGATTCTACGGGTCGCTATTCTGTAGCGTTACCTTTCTCCCGCGATCCCGCAACCGCTCTTGGTAATTCTTTTACCACCGCTAAAAACCGCTTCATGTATCTCGAACGCAAGCTCGTCGCTTCACCTCCCCTGCGAGTGGAGTACGATGCTATAATAAAAGAGTACATACAGAAGGGGTATATTTCACTAGTTGACAATGCTGATCATTTAACTGGATTTTACATACCGCACCATGCAATCGCCAGGTTGGATAAGACAACCACCCGTTGGCGTATGGTCATGGACGCTAGTGCCCAAACTATAAATGCTCAAAATGAGTCTCTGTCACTTAATGACATTTTATATGCGGGTGATAATTTACAAAATGACCTTTTCATAATCCTCTTGGATTTCCGCCTGTACGCAATCGCCTTTACGTCTGACATCAAGCAGATGTATCTTCAGATATTAGTCAATAAAGGCGACCGTAACTTTCAAAAGTTTTTATATCGATTCGATCCCGCTGCACCGCTAGATACCTACCAATTCAACCGCGTTTGTTTTGGTCTGCGTAGCAGCCCCTTTCTTGCTATGAGAGTGCTACGGCAGCTGTGCGCTGATGAGCGCGCCCGCTTTCCGCTAGCAGCAGAAGTAATAAAGAACAATACTTTCATGGATGACGTATGCTACTCCATGCCATTGTTGTCTGGCTGCCTACAACTCAGAGATGATCTCTGCGAGCTCCTCAAGGCCGGGGGCTTTGAGCTCGTCAAGTGGGCTAGCAACGTGCCCGCGCTAGTCGAGTCTCTGCCGGTTTCTGATCGTCATACCGCTAATATAAACTTCGAAGAGCCTGACACAAAATTGAAGGTTCTAGGCCTGCAGTGGTCACCCGCTTGCGATGAATTCATGTTCACCGTGAACATCGAAGATCGTCCAGTTACTAAACGCAATATTCTTTCCTTAATCGCGCGTCAATTTGACATTCTTGGATTAATCGCGCCGGTTATATTTTATGCTAAATTGATTTTACAAAAACTTCACGTATTGAAGCTCGACTGGGATGAGCAACCGCCGTCAGATATAACTCATATTTGGCAAAACTATACTCGCGAACTACCTTGTCTTCAACAACTTCGCTTTCCACGTCACTTAGGCGTGGAAGAAACTTCAAAAATTTCCATCGTGTCGTTCGCTGACGCAAGCGAACGAGGATACGGTTCGGTAGTTTACATTCGCACTCAGACCAACCCAGCCTCTTCTCCTGTCACCCGCTTAGTTTGTGCTAAATCAAAAGTAGCCCCGCTTAAAACTGTCTCTATTGCCAGACTAGAACTGTGCGCGTGTTTGCTTATGGCAAAACTAGTTCGCCGCGTAATCGATACGTACGGTAAGCGTCATACTGTTGACCAAGTATACTGCTTTACTGATTCCATGGTAGCCTTACAATGGATTACCGCTTCCCCACATAGATTTAAAACATTTACTGCTACGCGCATAACAAAAATCGTTTCCGCTATCCCCGCTGACAGCTTCCGCCATGTTTCTGGATCTCAGAATCCCAGCGACTGCTTATCCCGCGGACTGTCACCCGCTCAACTATTGAACCACCCGCTGTGGTTCACTGGTCCCGCTTGGCTATGTCAAGAACCCAATGAATGGCCGGTTACGTCAGTTGTTCCCGCTAAAGCGGACGCTGACTTACCAGAGGCTAAGAAGGTTATTTCGTCTCTTCCCGCCACGCACACAAATAACGAGGTTTCTAACCCGCTGTTAGACCTTTCCGCCCGCGTTTCTTCCTGGCTACTGCTCTTGCGCACAGCTGTTTTAATTTATCGTTTTATCAAAAGACTACCGCGCTCTAATTATTTTACCGCTGATGACCTTAATTTCGCAGAAATACAAATTCTTAAAGCCTTACAGAATTTTTATTTTCCCGACATAATAAAAAATTTAAAATCTAATGACCGCTGTTCACGTGCAGTACAACGGCTCGTGCCGTTTCAAGACGCCGATGGACTCATACGAGTCGGAGGTCGACTTAGAAATGCGGATCTGTCTTATAGCCAACAGCATCCCATTTTATTACCGCGTAAGGACCGCATAGTCGAGATGATAATTTCTTATTATCACCGCAAAAACTTACATACCGGCCCGCTCGCCCTAATGTCAATTCTTAGACAAAGGTACTGGATACTTTCCTGCCGAAACATTGTCCGCTCGGTTATACATAAGTGTAACTTTTGTTTTAAAGCTAAACCTAAACCTAGCTTCCCTTTAATGGGTGATTTACCCGCTTGCCGCGTAAACGAAGCTAGCGCGTTCGTCCATACTTCGGTCGACTATGCTGGGCCAATTTCCATAATTCCATTCAGAAAACGTGGAGTACGTTCTATAAAGGCTTATCTCTGCATTTTTGTATGTATGGTGGTACGCGCAGTGCACGTCGAACTAACCACAGATCTGAGTACAAGCTCATTTCTTTCCGCGTTTAAACGATTTCTCGCACGCCGTGGTTCCGTTTCCGTTAATGTATTCAGACAACGCAAGGACGTTCCTAGGCGCGAAAAACGCTTTATCGGATGTTTATACTCTTACAAATTCTGCTGAATTTAATAAGTCTCTCTCAGATGAATTATCAGCAAACCGCATTCTTTGGAAATTCAATCCACCGCGAAGTCCTCACTTCGGGGGGAATTACGAAATATTTGTAAAAGCGTTTAAAGGGCATCTACATAAATCGCTCGGTTCACAGTTACTCACCTACGAGGAGATGTTAACCGTGCTCACGCAAATTGAAAGTGTGATCAATTCACGACCGCTAACGTTATTGAGTGAGGATCCTTCTGAGCCCACTGCATTAACTCCCGCGCATTTTTTAATGACTGCACCGCTTAAGCACTTACCTGCGTGCGTGGTCTCTGATGAACCCGCACACTTGTTAAAACGCTACGCTTTACTGGATCAAATGATTCAGTCATGTTCTAAACGATGGAAGTTGGAGTATCTTCACCTGCTTCAATCTAGGGCAAAATGGAATACACCTTCGAATCCCATCACGGTAGGCTCTATCGTTCTTATCATCACTGATAATATTCCACCGCTTTCTTGGCCTCTCGGTGTCGTTATTGCCACTTATCCTGGCAACGATGGCATTTGTAGAGTCGCCTCTATAAAAACCGCGACTGGTGTCTACAAAAGACCAGTCGTTCGGTTATGCGTTTTACCTACGCAATAAGGTAACCGCTTGCTACCCGGCCACCCCGCTAACAACCCACCACTTTATATATCAACCCGCAATTTTTTAATAATATTTTTTCCACTCTCTCTTTTAAAAACCAACGGTTTTTAGGCCGGGGGCAATGTTTGCGCCAGTCGTAACTGCGCTTATTATTTTCCTGCCCTCATAATATTTATACTTTCCGATGACTATCTCTGTCACCCACGCCGCGAATGCACGAGACAATTTGCTTGTCATTGCACAAGCAGTCTGCGATCGACCCTCGTTCATCGCGGCTGCCGCTAATCGCTCTGAACTCGGAGTGTATCCTGGTTGTCCATCCTTTGGGCTAATCAGCTGAAGGAGCTGTGCACTAACAGTTCCACCGCGCCGCGTTATAGTCCACTTCCGTACCATTCGGATATTGAAGGCCGCTTGAGTGACGTACCTGAAGAAGCCGCAGTACTGCAAGGCTGGACCTCTCTGCTGGATACAAGCTACAGGATCGGAGCCCGCACTGAGGTGATCGTAGCTTGTCAAGTGTTGTGCCAGTAGGAGACCAGGTTAGTCATCTTAAATTCTCATAGTTCACCAGCTATCCTACCCCCGCATTTTTGGAGACGTGCTCAGCTATAAAGCTTAGCTGCCGCGTTAACAAATAATAAACAAAATTCTGTGTCATTTATTTTGAAAATTGCCGCATTTTCTTCGCTCGCGGCCCACTGTGCCCAAAACTTTCAACTGTTTATTGTTACGGTTATTTTAATAACAAAAGTACAAATTGGAGGGCTAGTTACACTCGTAAATAGTCATTGTTTCAACAACACTCTATTGTTGTGGGATCTTTGAACAACCGCTAGAAAATAACGTTTTTAAATAACATTACAGAAATGTTTGTGGAAAAATAACAGATTTTTTAATCATAACGTTGCTAGTTGTTATCACTACTACTAGTTGTTGTTAGCTCTTTTACATAACAATGTATTTATTATTTGTATTGTTTGTAGCTTTCAAAGAAAAACTAGACTTGAAAACGTAATGAAAAACATTAAAAATGACATTGTTTAATTATAGATTATCTTTCCGTACCTTCTTTCCATACTACTAAATCAGAAAATACCTTTGTCAGTCTGTCAGTTACTGTTGGGTATTCCTGCATCATCTGTAGTCGCAAAGTAAGTCATAGGTACACGTACACGTAGGTTAAAGACTAAGAAAGGACAGATTATGTGGTATATAAAAGCTAAGGGTGTATCCACGTGGCGTAGCTAGTAATAAATTATGTAAGCCTTGGTTGTGCTTTTTCGAAGTTACGAACTTTGGTAGAGTTTTTATTTTTCGCAATAAGTTACCCCCTTTTGCCCTTTTAGCTAAAAAAAGAACATTGACTAAAAACACTATAAAGTACCCACCTTAGAATAAGCACCTATAGAACCCCAGTACATTCGCGAAATGTAAGCTAGGAGTCCTGTGACTTTTCACTGGTAAGCGATTGATTTTCTTGCTTAAATCGTCTAAGATACTAAAAAAGTAGCGTGCGTTTTGAGAAGGCGTTGTTTGGAAACAACCTTCGGAACACCTTCTATAGGTTCTTATTCTATACCTAATTCAACATGATACAAAACAGAGATAAGATAACACATTGCATTTATATTATAGAAACTAACGTGAGTAGTATTCATACCTACAACTAGTAAACGGCTAGCACTCACGTAACTTTAGTCGAATAACTCGACCGGTGTTCAGGCAATAAAGATGCCCATCTTCACGGACGGAGGGGACATTGCTTTTAATTCATTTATAAACCCTGATAATTATTATTCCATTAAATTAACGACCACATTCTAATTTCCCTCGCAGAATAATCATGCACCACATAATTATGATCCGCCCACGTGGCAGCCCTATTAACTTTCTAACAAAGACTAATAATCCGCGTGACTATTCATAATGTTTCCTCTCACCTAAAACGCGCTTTTTATAGAGTAATCGTTTGCCAATTGTAATTCTGAAATTCGAGTTTGACATTTGTAACAGTCAAGTTTGACCAATGACAGCTGTGCGTCGACCTGTCAAACCATGCGTACCAGTAGTGTAACTAGTAAGTTGTAGTAGGGTGTAGCTAGTTTAGTTTAGATTTTATTATTGTAGTAGTTAGCTTGAGTAATAAAGGCACTAGGTTTCTAGTTTCTACTATAACCACTCCAATGGTTCTTCTACGTCATGCCTCTCTGCCTAATGCTCTGTGCGTGTCTGGGCTTAATTGACCCTTGACTCCGCAATAGAGGGTTAACGCTGGGTGAGAGTTTCACGCATGTTTTAGGTTAGAATGACAGTCGCGGACAAAAGTGTTTGACGCATATTGAAAATATTATTAAAAACATTTTTTAATAAAAAAACGTTTCACTAGAAAGATTATTATTATTTTACTACCAGAAAGAGATGTTTTACTGTCACAATCTTAGAAGTATTGATAAAATATATTTGAATGTTAACCTATAAAATTGTATGAGTTATTTAAGTACTACTTTCTGTAATCCTTAAAACAAATATGTTTACAGTTTTATTTTTATCTGGTACTTTTTAAATTACACAATTACTAGGAGTTAAGTATCCATTGACTTTATATTGTGCTACAAATCGGGATTATGTACACGAGCTTTTATTGCTTGAGAAACAATTTAAATAATTAGATTCTCCTATTTCAACGGTAACAGCATTACAAAGAGTTAAATTGGTAACTGTTTTTAATATACTTAACATAATATATTGTACTTAAGGGTTTATGAACTTTTTGTAACGAGTGCAAACCTTAAACATTAGCTGCTGAACATAGGCCTCCCCCAAAGAGCGCCACTTTGAGCGGCTGATTGCCTCCTGCATCTATCGGCTCCCCGCGGTTCTGACCAGGTCGTCGGTCCACCGAGTGGGAGGCCGCCCTACGCTGCGTCTTCCGGTTCGTAGTCGCCACTCGAGAACCTTTCTTCCCCATCGGTTGTCAGTTCTACGAGCGATGTGGCCTGCCCATTGTAGTTAAAGTTACGCACTATATTTTTGAGTAGCGCATAACTCGATTGACATTACCTTATTCTTGAAACGGTTAGTATTTTATGTAGAAACGACTTTATTGAAATAAGTAGGGATGGGTAGGCATGACTTTGTCGAATTTACACACATTATTTTTTTATACAGTAAAAGTGAGAAAACTAAAAAACGGATCATCATCATCACCATCATCATCATCAACAGCCTGAAGACGTCCACTGCTGAACATAGGCCTCAGAGCACCACTTTGAGCAGTTGCTCGCCCCCTGCATCCATCGGCTCCCCGCGGTTTTCACCACATCGTAGATCCACCTAGTAAGGGGCCAGCCTACACTGCGTCTTCCAGAAAAATGGATGAAAAAAATTGTGTGGTTATGGTTGTGGAAAAAATGGATTAGTATAATTTATTTCTTTATCACCACGAGTCATAATTTTATCATATACCTCTATAGCAATGACCTTAGTTTTGTATTCATTCATTTAACAATGTGACATTGAAATATTTAGTTACGCACGCATAGTATTCTATGTAAGTTCATTATAGGTAACTTACCGCCTACGGTTTTGCCCGCATCCAAGACCCATGTTACGGCACCTAGTGTTACTGCGATGATTCATTTTAGTTTAAACTTTACAATCATTCCCTACTGTCAAATATCTATCTATACAAGATTTTTTTATGTAAATGAATGACATGACGATCTAGTCGTTCGCCTGATGTTAAGCGTCACGGCTGCCCACATACATACAGATTGCAGTATCACTCAATACTCTAAATTTAGAGGCAAAACTGTATTAATTAATACAGTTTTGCGTGACACTGCACAGCACACACGTCATCCTGACACTTCACACAATCTAGTAATAAGGTGTCTCAAGTCTCAATTGCCCAGTAATTTCACTAGCTACAACGCCCTTCAAACCGGAACAATAGTGCTTGCACACTACTGCTTGGTGGCAGAACAACTGGCAAAGCAGTGGTACCTACCTAGACGAACTTTGCAGAAGAGTCCTACCACCTAGTAAATAGATGAACAATATAGAGGTAGAACTAAAGAGTAGCTTTAATATTTTTTTATGCTTCATTGTTTTTTACCACTTACTACTACCGACATGACTGTATGATTTATTTATTTTATATTTGCAATATAAACGCATTTACAACTATAACAACCCCTGTTGTTGTACGTGTTTTGCTTGAAGGGTACCCAATCGTACCCCTATTCTATTCACAGTACGTGCAAAATATAATTTAATATTCCAAGTTTGATGGCTCTCAAAGACTCCCATGTATGGAATAAACAAGGTCAAAAATCTAAAGAGGATCTCATAATAGATAAGAAAAAACTATGTAACCGTGATATATAAATACCTACATGACGTGATCTATTAACAGTGAGATGTTAAACTTCCTACAATAGTCACGGTAGCGGATAAATAAAAGTTTATTGTATTTGCCGAACCAATCAGCTGATTCGTCATGCCGGCTTTGAATAAAAAAACAACTCACCTAACAAAACACACGGATGAATGGGCATGCCGCATGCATGCGCTTACGCCGCGCCGTACGTAAATCCATTGACACAATCTCTACATGAATGACGGAACTAGAACCTTTTTTGTAACTAAACCTTTTTATCACCCTTCGTTTACCACTGGCACAATAATAGCACTCACACTTGCACTGAAAAAAAAACACTAGCTTTTAACACAACGAAAAAAGCGCGGGATTTGCTGATTTTTGACAAATAGTACACTCGCGGTCACATGTGTTACGTATTTTTTTCTTTTTTTATAGTACTGGTTGGCACACGGTGTTCGCTCATGCGGCCAGCTATACTGACTAACGGCTCAGTGCTCGTGCGGTTGTCCGTCGGTACGTCCCAAGCCTTGCGTAACGTTAACGGGGCATAGAGTAAGTGATTTTTGTGTACAGAACGGTTGTGCGAAGAATAGACGGTAAACATTTGATCTGTTTGCTGATAGTATGAGAACGTGTGTAAGATTAGTAAACATAGCTTCTTAACTAGTTTATTTTTCTAGTTTATCCACTGATAAGTTTTATTTAGTAAAGCTTTGTTGGTTCAGGATATTATTAGAAATGTTTCAAATAAGGTTAATGCTCTAATAAATGCCGTAAGTTTTAGATATATTTCAAAGGATCGTGCGTCAAATGTTAGAATAAAAAGTTGTCGTTTTTTTTATTTTATTTTATTTATGTAATAATTAATTTGGTCATCTATTAAAATAAAGTTCTAAAAACACTTTTCCAAAAGTTTTACGAAATTCTGTAATTATTGTGTCGACCTTTTGAATATAAATAGCTGCTCTTTGCTTTCCAGCTATGTTAGCGCCCACACTAAACGTTCGACATGTCACATTCTACAACAATAGTCTTATATATCACTTGGTTTACTGTCTATAAACGTTTCTATAGCAAGGAGTTGGATTTACTCTGTGCCGCCGACGAGTAGGCGGCTTTAGATGCGCATACTTAACTGAATAATTACGGTGTATGGAACTTTTTTGATTGTTTTTATTAAGAGTTTTAATTATTATCGTGTGCATCGATGCGTCTTGAGTATTATATCAGAATTATGTTTGAGTTAGAGCTAATTGCAATTTTATAACTTTCACGTAACTAAAGTAACTCAGTACTAAGCTGTAAAAAGCATTCGTGTCTTTTTATTATATTGAAGAATCCAATTTGTACATTATCTCAATTGGAATTCATAAGGTGTCTCTATTTTATGGACCCCATTCCTGCACCATAACATTTTTTGATGTTGATATAAAAGTGTGCCGTCCATCTAATATTTGAAAAAGCCTAGTTTTTATTGAAGCAACAATAAAAAAATGATATTCCAATTTCCTAGTCACAATTTCATATTCTAATGCTGCAAAAATGTTTGCATAGATAGTTGACTTTGAGTGTACTTCTATATCTTGAAAAAATAAACGTTCGAATGCAATAATAAGGATCATAAAAGCAGCTAAAATCACTTAGGACAATTATTGCAGATTATTATTATTTTAATTTAACAAATGTTGCTATTTATAACTAATATTATTGTCGTGTAAAATAATGTAACATTAAAACATAACCCTATTTTATTTAAATTAAAGCTGCCTATTGTATTCCGATAATTAGCAAAACCTAATTTGTATAATACCTACTGATTCCACAAAAATATTTTAATTAATTTGATCTCTAATTCGTAATGTAAAGGAAGCTATATCCATTAGCTACATAATATATTAACATAACGTGATTTAAGATCTTAGATAGGTACGTTGTACAGACCTTGGCTGCAAAGGTCACGTTTTTGGCTAATGAGAAGTGTAATTTGACCTTGGTTGTACGGTAGGCCTAATGTTCCTTTAGATACCTGTAATGATATTAAATTACAGCCTTATTAGTGTTTAAAGGGGGCCTCTATCTATGTACATTTTAATAGACGATTTGTTCGCAAGCAGGACATGTAAATTGCTTTACCAATAAAATTATTATTACTACGATTGTTATGTATTGTGATCGCCATAAACCCCTATTTATCAAAAGTTTTATCTAAGTATTTTTTTTTAATAATTTTATGAAATATCCAGTTCTGTGGATCACAATGAATGATTTATTGATTCTATAGTGTCTGAAATAAACAATCACTATTTTTCATATTTAATTGAAAAATCAAAGAATATCGTGTTATTTATTGTAGTTTTCTCTAAAGCCAACGTCGTGTAGCACGTTGGCCTATTTTCTTCTTCTTCTTGTGTAGGTTGACCAGTTGCCTACACGAGAAGAAGAAGATAGGCCAACGTGCTACACCTTCAAATGCATCCTCAGGAATCAAACGTTGGCCTATATTTTATCTATTTTGTTACACTAACATGTTCGTAGTTTTTTGTTTTTTATCAATGATAGGCTGACATTTGACCACGGTCTCACCTGATGGTAAGTGACGACGCGGTCGACGATGGAGCATGCTTGCCTAGAAGATACCGGTTCACTCTAGCCTTAAAAAGTTCCCGGATTATATTTGTCAGGAAAAAATGACGCTAGTAAGGTGTTCCATTCCTTTGCTGTCTGAATTATAAACGAGGAATCAAAACGCTTTGTACTTATTCGATGAATTGCTACCATATACGGATGCCGTGGTTCCGTGCGTTTAACTGTACGATGGTAAAAATGGGATTATGTATTAGGAACATCTTGAATGTCTATAATTATGTTGATAAATAAATAAAAAAGCGCTAGCTCAACTTAAATCCATACACATTTCTCAAATCAAAGTTATTACAAAGTTTAATATTCAACAGAAAAGCTGTAACTCGAGAGGAAACGCGCAAGCACGTTGTATTTAATTTATTAGTCGTTCAAAGACCTATTTCATATGTTATTGTAAGCTCAAACGAATGTGTGTCGTTCGGTTTCCGTGTTTCATGTTTCTAGTAGGTGTGTGGAGCTTGTTTACTTACGATATCGGATCAAACGGGAACGTACCTGGAATTCAATAAATAACATGTATTACAAATAATATAGTTGTTAAAGCGTTCATATATCAAAATTTTTATTTAAATTGCAAGATTCATATTGTTATAAAATAAATACTTATTACTATTAAATAAGGTTTTCAATCAGTGTGTGTTGCCAGTGTTGCCAGTGACTTATGGAACTGAGGCGTGGTCTTTTACTGTTGGCCTCATTAGTAAGCTCAAAGTCGCGCAACGAGCTATGGAGAGAGCTATGCTCGGCGTTTCCCTACGAGATAAGCTCCGGATTCGGAGTGAGGAGATCCGCAGAAGAACTAAAGTGACCAATATAGCTCTTAGAATTAGCAAGTTGAAATGGCAATAGGCAGGCCACATCACTCGTAGAACTGACAACCGATGGGGAAGAAAGGTTCTCGAGTGGCGACCACGAACCGGAAGACGCAGTGTAGGTCGGCCTCCCAGTCGGTGGATCAACGACCTGGTCAGAACTGCGTGAAGTTGATGGATGCAGGAGGCAAACAGCTGGTCAAAGTGGCGCTCTATGGGGGAGGCCTATGTTCAGCCGTGGACGTCTTCAGGGTGAATAATGATGGACTATTATAAAATTATTCTCAAACTAGATACGCCCGCGGTTTTACCTGCGGATACAAGGTAGCCTGTGCGTGTGGAATGAAAATAGCTTGTACGCTGATGCTTTACCACTACCGAATAAGTTATTTCAAGTTTCAAACACACACTAACTTTGTTTATAATAATCTATAACAATATTATAAAGAGAAAAAGATTTGATTGATTGTTTGTTTGTTTGTTTGCATTGAATAGGCTCCGAAACTACTTAACCAATTTGAAAAATTCTTTCACTGTTGGAAAGCTACACTATCCCCGGGTGACATAGGCTATAGGTATTATATTTTCAAGAATATTAGGGATCCTTACTAAAACTCCAATAATGTAACCCAAGGTGTAAAAAAAATTACCTAAAATATTATTTACATTGCGTGCGATGCTAGAACTATTATACCCGTGCGAAGCCGGGGCGAACCGCTAGTTATTAATAAAGTGTGATAGTGTAAAGTGTGTTGTGATTAAGTTTATAAGTGATAAGAATCTCCTGATGGGAAGTGGTCACCGTGGCCTATTTTATGTCAATAAATGATTATTTGATTGGTTAATTTGATATGGACATCTGTAACACTCGACGTACCAGTAACGCGTTATTTAAGGTGTGGTAATATTCTTCCTCCACCTCTTAAAAATTAAGTTTTTTCTTTGTAAAGCATTGTGGCATACTATCACAATCTTCTCAAAGCCAGCATCTTTGTTTCCCGATAAGTACAATCTGGAGCTCTTCAAGTCGGGAGTGAATAGGTATCTTCTAGGCACACATGTACCATCGTAGACCGCGTCGTCACTTCCCATCAGGTGAGATTGCGGTCAAATGCGGAGTTATTTAGTTGTAAAAAAAAGTCCTACAGTATGCACACGATCCGTAGTATAAGCAAAACCACCGTCCCACGGTGTCAATCGATCGCTCTTGACACTGTTGGCGAGAAAGCACCGCACACCTAACCCATCGACCTGCACTCTGGTAAAGCTGAGAGGAACGATGACGTAACATATCTTGTATCTGTAGAATACAGTACTTTATAAGTATAAAAAATCTGATGCTATATACGTAAACCAAAAGCCAAAGTGAATAAAAAAAAGAAGTGAAAGAGATTTAGATACATAGATAAACTCTTTATTGTACACACCAAACAATTCACAAAGAATACAACGATTTACAAAAAGTGGGGAAAAATAAGCGACCTTATCTCTAAAGCGATCTTTCGATTTATAAAAGTGCTAAGCTCCGGAACGAGGAGATCCGCAGGAGAACTAAAGTGACCGATATAGCTCTTAGAGTTAGTAAGTTGAAGTGGCAATGGGCAGGCCACATCGCTCGTAGAACTGACAACCGATGGGGAAGAAAGGTTCTCGAGTGGCGACCACGAACCGGAAGACGCAGCGTAGGCCGGCCCCCCACTCGGTGGACCGACGACCTGGTGAAAGCCGCGGGGAGCCGATGGATGCAGGAGGCGAGCAGCCGCTCAAGGTGGCGTGCTCTGGGGGAGGCCTATGTTCAGCAGTGGACGTCTTCAGGCTGTTAATGATGATGATGAAACACAGCTCAATTTTGCGATAAATTTTTGACTTTGAAAACTGTTAATGAAATCGAAAATGAAAATGACGATACAAAATGAACTTGCAATTTAGAAATAAATATAATATGTTCTTTCGATACTCGTTTGGAAATATTTTGATTGCTCTTTTAATACATAAGGTAAAAGTTGCTAACAAACAAAAACACGGTTAATATTATTTCACCATTCTGTTTACCCCTATACGTCGATTATACCACCCTATATCTCAATAAACAACCCCCGGCAGAGAGTCAATCGATCGCACTTGACACTATTGCCGCGAAAGCCGTATCGACCGACTGTTTGTTTGTTGCTACATCGGAAAGCTTTTGCCGGCGAGCGGGGTCGGGCGCGGGAGGGTTAGGATTTGGCTGTAAGGGGTTTACAATGCGGTGCGCATTTGACAGGTTAAAGTTAGTGTGGTTAGAGTTTAGATTACTTCTCAGTATTGCGCTATTAAAGAAAATAGATACTTAGTACTAACTTTGATAGTAAAGTTAGAAAACTAATTAATATCAGGTTACACAAAAGAAATAAAGAAAACTCTACTGTTTTATGTCATTTCGCGGCGTTATGTCGAACTTTGTTTATTATGTTTATAGATGACGTTGTATTGCATAACTTCTATTATAAATTACGTAGATACGCGCGACGTTTTATTATTTTCCTTAGATCGGACCAAAAAACAAAAATAACTAATTATTCATACTATTGTTGACGTTATTTAAGTAAATAAATAGCAAAAATTATCTAACATTTCACTATTCTCTCTAAACACTCAGAAGTATCCTAAAATAACGAACAAAACCCCAAATTAAAACAAACAAAAGAATTTTCACCAAATCGTAAGTATTCAGTAAAAAGCGTATTTTTCCCGAATCCCTTAACTAAATCGTCAGGAACAATTCCACAGATAAAACTCCGCGGTGGGAGTCGATTGATTGATAGCCACTTGTGGACGCGACTGTACTTGGCAGTGACAGGGTGACAGGTTTGTGTTTTCCCGCTTCAGACGGGTTTCCAGGATTTAAGAGTTTATTTTATATTTTTAGCAGTTTACTGAAAGCTCTAAAAGCTCGAGATTATCTACTAAAACATTTATCCTCGCGAAATATCACGGTCAATAGAAAAAAGGGGAAAAAATAAATATATTGTGGAAAAAACCTGCTCTCACATTTTCGCAGCTCACCTCTTAAACATCTGTTTATTGTTATGTAAACGAATGACGTGACGAGCTAGACGTTCGCCTGGTGTTAAGCGTCACTGCTGCCAATAACAGATGCAGTATTACTCGGCGCGTGACACTGCACTGCGCACGTCATCCTGACTCCTGACCTTCTCTCACGGACAGAGTATAGGCCATAATCCACTGGCCAAGTGCGGGTTGGAGAAGTTAACCAATATATTTACGAAGACTACACCATCCATCCTCAAAGGTAGCCGTCGTTCGTTCACTCATTACGGTAAACAGAAGCGACCGTTACAATAAGATCCAAATTAGAGCAATAAATCCGAATCGACCGTGACCGAGCCAGTTAGAAAACGTGCGAAACCACTGCAGGTCATTGTCTTAAACATAAAAAAAATATATATTACTTGTTGACTAGCATTTTGATAACCATCCATAATTAAAACAAAAATCGCACTGATAGCACGACAGTATGTTTTTCTATTTGTAAGCCTGATGTAAAGCATGGTCGCCCAAAACACCCGCAGATAATAATTATCCTATGAGTAAAGCCAGGGTATAACGCTATATGTATATAAATAAGCTATCTCCATTCTAAACATTCAAATCCAGTCCGGCGTTGCATCGCCAAGGGACAAACACACACACAAACATTCACGTTATATAATTTTTTTTTCTTATATTTTGTCTCCACACATAGTGTATTTAGCCAGTGTCAAGTTTTGTAATTTTTCATCGTATTATGGAATATTTCACGTAAAGTCAAGTCTTAGTCACAGTCAGGGTAGTCATAGTCTAGTCTAAGTCAAGTAGTCATAATCCAGTCTAAGTCATGCCCTAGTAAAGTGGTGGCAACTTTACTAGAGGCTTCTATGGAATTTTGGAAGCAACACGAAAAACCACGTTTCACTACATTATACCACTTGCCCACACTCATGCTCGTAATTCAGCACTTAATGCGTAAAGCGCCACCAATTTTAAACATTAACACTGGGAAAAGCATAAGTTCTATAAAATAATACAATGCAACGACGTGAACTTTTCCGCGTTCCCGCCAAAACTCTCACGTTATAAAATTAGTGTGATGTGATTAATAGGAATGTGTGAATAACCGGCCAAGTGCGAGTCGGACTCGCGCACGAAGGGTTCCGTACCTTTATCTATAAAAACGGCAAAAAATCACGTTTGTTGTATGGGAGCCCCCTTAAATATTTATTTTATTCTATTTTTTTTGTAATTGAATTGAATTGAATCTTAGTTAATGGCTTCTGCGGCAGTTTCACCACAATTTCGCCAATGTCGTGTACTAGGATAGACCATCAAACGAAGGAGATTGTACGGTAATTTAAAAAATTGGCCGATGAAAATGAGTAGGTACTATGATGACTTTCACTGAAACAAATCTGAAACAAATACAAAAATATTTTTTTTTGTATTTTTTGTTATAGCGGCAATACAAATACATCATCTGTGAAAATTTCAACTGTCACGGTTCATGAGATACAGCCTGGTGACAGACGGACAGACAGAGGAGCCTTAGTAATTTGGTCCATATTACCCTTTGGGTACGGAACCCTACAAGTTATGTAATTTAGATATATGCTAAGGGTTAAGGATCAAAAAACCCACCCTGTCTCATTTGCCCAGCGATTTATAAAACGAGTAAAAGAGAAAAACATGTTACACCGACCCCCTTAATGAGGTAAGGGTAAGTGGATGATGAGCTGACCAGCTAGGTAGATAATTATTATACCGTGTGGCAAAGTTATTAATCAGCACTTAGTTAAGTCCAAACTTGGCCAACCACCACGTGGGACGAGCAATTAAAGAGGCATCATTACTAAGCCACGTATCACGGAGTAGCTAACTAATGGAGTATTGAAGAAACAGGTCGGGAGGTAGAGAATGTAAGGGGACAATAATGTTCCCCCCAAGTTTTAGGTTAAGTTAATTTAAATACTTTGGTATTTCAATTACCATTGCATGTTCTATAATGGACAGTATTTCAGTTATTCGAATTCGAAATTCGAAAACCGTTTCTGGATTAATATCAACAGTACCGATATAAGCTCAATTTAAAAAAGAGTACTTACTAGTTGAACAATTGCAATATAAATAAAATATACGTCACGCATCATCATCATCATCATCATCAACAGCCTGAAGACGCCCATTGCTGAACATAGGCCTTCTCCAGAGAGTGGTACTTTGAGCGGCTGCTCGACTTCTGCATCCATCGGCTCTCTGCGATTATCACCAGATCGTCGGTCCACCGAGTGGGGGGGCCGGCCTACGCTGTGTCTTCCGGTTCATGGTCGCCACTCGAGAACCTTTCTTCCCCAGCGATATGGCCTGCTCAATCCCCATTGCCATTTCAACTTGCTAATTCTAATAGCTTTATCGGTCACTTTAGTTCTCCTGCGGATCTCCTCATTTCGGATCTTATCTCGTAGGGAAACACCGAGTATAGCTCGTTGCGCGTCTAAACCTATTTGAACATCACTCTACACACCAATTTCTTATACTACTTACACCAACATAAGATTTTAAGTAGTGTATTATTGGGCATTCTACCCCACCACACGTTCGCTACTCTCACTTCCGTTCGCTTCGCTCACGGTGGGGTAGAATTCCCAATCGTATTTTTGAATATGATTATCGCGTTTCCGATGTTGGCGAACATCTCTATTCAGTGTTCCAATGTTGGCGAACATATCTATTCAGTGTTCCGATGTTGGCGAACATCTCTATGCAGTGAAACAATTTGCTTGCAAAACCAATACGCAAAACAACATTAGTTACTTACCTACGTTTATGCTGCCAATGGGCTACGTTTGCGATGCAGTTGTCGTGTGCACCTGATAATGATAAGCGTTCATAATATGACATAATGTCTAACTCGCAAATAGAACAGACATCCATCGTTCTGTTTACAATACCTACGTTATAGACGGCGTTGAATGCACTATGTTGTTTCTCTAGAATGTAGGTATCATTTGTCAATGGTAAAAAATGCAAATTAAATATCATGTCTAAACAAGTCTGTAGATATTTTTTATAAAATTTGTGTTCGGTGTCGCGAGATATTCAAAGTTAGTTTGAACATAAGAACTAACATACGCATCTTGAGGCAACCTGTATTTTTACATTTAAATAATAAATTGCAGTTAAATTAATGGAGTTTCCTGTGCCCAAGCATTCTCGATATGCGGCTGAAAACATACGTTTAAATAGTTTCAATAGCTGGCCTGTTGGCTTAGCTCAAAAACCACAAGATATGGCAGATGCTGGATTTTTTTACACTGGAGAAGGCGACAAAGTGATATGTTATTTCTGTGGTGCAGGACTGAAAGATTGGAGTCCCGAAGATTTGCCTTTACCAGAGCATTCTCGCTGGTTCCCAACTTGTCCTTTTGTTTTACTTGTAAAAGGAAAAGATTTCGTCGCAAATATTCGTAAAAATACGTGTGAAGAGAAAAAAAAGAAGCAGTCTGGAGAATATTTGAACAGAAGAAAAATAAGTGAGAGTGAATGTAATATAAAAAATGCAAGTGCAGATTATATGCCTACTGGAATGTATTGTAAGATCTGTTTGGAAGAAGACCTGAATATATGTTTTATACCATGTGGTCACGCAGTTAGCTGTAGTAAATGTGTTCTCTCATTAAAAAATAAATGCCCGATGTGTAGGCTTTCTTTTTTTAAGATAGTCAAATTGTACTTCTAACTTTTATTAATAGTTTAATTTTCCTTTATTATTGTGTGATATTTTAATTACTTAAGTATTTAAATTAAAGAACTTAGAACAGTTTAGATTGTTTTTATGCATTACCTACCTACCGATAAACATAAGAAATAAATAATATTATACATTATAGTGAAAGCCTTAATTAAAACATAAGTAAGTAAGGTGATTTGAACCAGTTTTTACTGTATTTCTGCTGAATTAGTATAAACATAATATTATATTCTTGGTTTATAAAACATTCTCTATATTGTACTTATTATCGTTTTTGGCTCAGATTCCTCTTTAGTTTTTTACTTTTCGAGACCCTTTTGGCTCAAGGATACCTAATCGTAAAATTAGACCAGCTTGGCTCGTATCCTCCTCGAAATAATAAAAAACAAGTTTTAAATAATTTTATTTATTTTTTCTTTATTCGAGACCCTTTTGGCTCAAGGATACCTAATCGTAAAATTAGACCAGCTTGGCTCGTATCCTCCTCGAAATAATAAAAAACAAGTTTTAAATAATTTTATTTATTTTTTCTTTATTCGATACCAGATTGGCTCAAGGATACCTAATTGTAAATTAGACCAGGTTGGCTCGTATCCTCATCGAAATATTAAGAAACAAAATAAATAATTTCACTACTTTTTTTCCCTTTACTCGATACCAGCTTGGCTCAAGGATACCTAACTATGAATTAGACCCGGTTGGCTCGTATCCTCATCGAGAACGGAACAAAAAGTCGTGAAAAATAATTTGTTATTTTTTTACTTCAAATTTGAGACCCCAATCGGCTCGAAGACACCTAAATTACTGCTTTCATTTAGACCAGCTTGGCTCGTACCCTTCACGAAATAAGCCACAAAAATATTTTGCGTTTTATATTCGTGGCCAGATTGGCTCAAAGGCACCTAAATTAGGACTGTAATTTAGACATGGTTTGTTCGTGTCTTCCTCAAAATCCAAAGTAAAAAAATACTCTTTATTGCTTGTGAGAAATTTGAAGCAAACACGTAATAAAAATTAGACAATGTTTTCTATGCTAAATATTAATGCATACGAAAATGTATTTTATAGAATTTTATTTACTGTTTATTATTTATTTAATTCTTGCACTTGCACCAAACATCTACAAAGTTGACATAATGCTAACAGCATTTTAAACCAGTCAACTAAAAGTGCAGAAAGTAGATTAGGCGTACACAAAATGAAATGAGCAAATTGTTGACCATGCAAAATAAATAAGAAAAACTAAGGCATCAATCTCATTTTTGTTTAAAAATGACATTTGTTATATATTATTTTATATTATTTCTTATTAAATTCTTACTTATCAGTATGTACAAATAAATTAATTGAAATTGAAATATTTATTGTCATATTACAAAGAACTTTTCGTTTATTGAAGAATATTTTAAAATATCACACACATAACTTTAAAGTAAAATTACCCAAATTGTGCAAAATAGAACCAATGGTGTTAATTTTATTGAATAAGGTATTCATGACCTAGTATTTATAGGTATATATTGGCGAAATTTACAAAATAATTACAAATATTACCGACCTGAAGAATATCAAGCACTTACCATAACCGGTGGATTATTCGTGCACAAAACATGTTTTTTTTATCATTTTAACAAACACTTTTATTTATCAATTTCATTAAATTAAACTTGATTATATAATCTGCCACATTTTTTCTCACGAACACTACACGATCACATTATGATTTATGACACTACGATATTATTGTTGCTACCTACGTGCATTGCATTTGCATGTGCGCGTCACGTAAGCCCTAGTACAGTCAAGTACAAAATCAAGTTGTTGACGTTCTTGGTTGTTGGTTCTTGTTGGTATTTAACTTATTGGTTACCTACATTACTTTAACAACCTTATTATTATATCTTATGACCTAGCATATACCTACATACCGTAGGGATGCGATAGATGATGGAGGCGAGCAGCCGCTCAAAGTGGCGCTCTGTGGGGGAGGCCTATATTCAGCAGTGGATGTATTTAGGCAGTTGATGATGACCTTACATCATAGTTCAAAATTGACAGACAAGTGATATCACTTATTATTTTAAGTAGGTACCTATGTATTAATATCGTAACTTATGAATTACAAGAAAAATCGTGTATTATTCATTACTAAGGCGAATTTATAAATGAAGAGTATTAGATTTTTACATCATACACAATTATACGTATAAAACATAGGTAACCTACGTAATTCGGTATTCCTCAAATCATAGAGATACCTAAATATTGTGCATGCTAATAGGTCCTACAATTCGTATAGAACTTGTTATTTAAAACATTACTTAAGTGAATTCACAAAAAACATCTGAAAGCTTATTTTTCCATACGACTGTACAAACACACACTACTGCTGTTAAAGTTGCTTGTCAAGCATTTTAAAGGGCTTTGTACAGTCAACTGAATCTATTGTTATAGCAATTTGAAATATTGAAATAAGTCTTTATAATTCCATAAGTGTAGGTAGGTACAAGTACCTACTTGAAATTGGGTACCATTTGGTAACATTTGAGTAACATTTGGGTATGTTTGGGTGGGTTTGGGTAATACCTTTTTTATTTGATTCACAACGCTCTATAAAGTATAATACATAATATAATTAACATATTCGAATATGCTGTCTCAAACTGGTCCGCTTTTAGCATACATGTATATAGAAGTTTTATTACATAATGCTTTTAGGATTAGCACCATTATTGTAACGTCGATGATTTTGTGCCAGACTGTACATCTGTACTTTACGTATTTATAGCACACTAGCAACGTTTTTGCAGAATGCTTATTAAATCATTTTATAGTTTCTCACCAACAAAGATCGTTTCAGATAACACAAAGCATATTCCGTGAAGTACAAAGTAATGCCGCCAGTTTAGATCTAAAACGTAATATGTACTAAATTAATTGATTCATATAATGACAAATTATGGGGTATTTTATGATTTATATTAGCTCGAATTAGAGAAATGATGACACGAATGCTACTGGTATAAACCCAAAACGTAATATGTACACAATTGTGTATTTTTATTAAATAATGACAGAATATGTTATTATTACGATTAATTTTTGTTCGAATTAGGGAAATGCTGACATTATAGATTTTTATGTTTAAAACGGCCTGTTTTCGCCACAAATCGCTACATTTAATTACATTGTCATATCAGTGACAAGTGCCTTCGGAGTTCCACAGCTGTTCTACATTTCTACTTAAAATGTTAGTAAGTGATAAAATATAATTTCAGTAATTAAATTAATTACTGAATAATTTTATTTTTATTTAATGTGTTATTCTCTTCTCAGGTCTGATTCCGAGTACGATAGCGCCCCCTCGCCACTGCCAGTGCCTACGCCCACGCCACCACAGCCGAAAAAGAAGGCCGCGAAGCGGAAATCTGCACTCAACGCGGCTGGCTCTGCTGGCTACAATCTGACCGCACCGTCGTTGGCACCACCGTCAACCAGCAGCGCTACTGCTACGGTTCACTCATCCAAGTAAGTTTCACAACATAATTGCATTTTATCAACAAATTCTTCTTAGTAGTGCAAATAAAGGTACCTACTTTAATTAGTGTATATTACCAACTTTTTCTACTATTAAAATAAACATTCATCACTCATTCACAACATTAAACTAGTAACAAACCTAAGCCTTAAAAAATATAAAAGTACCTACTTTATTATCGAAAGTAATAGAAACATTTTCAATGTTTTATCGTGTTGTTAAATATTACCTTTATGTTACAGCATACGCAAACGGAAGGCTGACATCTTTGCCATACTGAAAGCCGAAGAACGTTTAAACAGCGCGGCACCACCACCGAGTTCGGCCAACACGTCCAGCTTCACTGCGCGCGTCTCTAACGGTCAGGTTAAGCGTAGCGTCACCCTTGACGGGAATTTTTTTATAGACCTAAAGATCTATAACACTGCCGACTGGGTGGCAAACAAGCCTGAGGAGCGTTACAAAAAAGCGTTATCAAGTATAAAGCTTGCAACAGACGTTGACTCTCCCGAATGGGAGGCGGTTCAACGTTTTATAGGGCTCGCTTTTACGCGTTTTGAGAAGAGCGAGCCTGTATTTTACAAAAATACAAAATGAGCGTTAGGAAATATACTATTTTTGTTTTGTAACGCTCCTTTGAAAATAAGCCTTATCGTGTATGTTACATGTTAAACTTTATTCGATTATTTTAGATAGAATCCATCTAAATATTAGAAGAGGAAGGTCTTTGTCCAACAGTGCAACTATCTAGATTGTAACTTTATCTTTCATTTTAGATAAAACATTAGTTTAGTTTGGTTGGTTTTAAACACTAAATATATATCAGATACTTACACTTTTAACCTACATATTATAAAAGAAGATTAATTTCAGTAGTACCTAAATTTCAGTAGTATTGTTTTCAAAATGCCTTACTGCACGCTATGTGCAATATCAGTAAAAAATACATCCTGGGTAGGACATTTACGTAGTGATAAGCACAAACAAAATGATAGCAGCGTGACTCATCACGATGGTGTGGATATAGTCTCGTCAGCATTTCGGTCTCGCATAGCTACGTACAGAATTACTGCACCTGACGAACAAAGCTCGATAGAAGCGTTTTTCGATTCTATTAGTAAAAAAATAAAGTCTCTATTAAATGAATCATTAAAAAAACACACGTGCTTAAAAGTAAACTTTGAACTTTATTCAATGTTTTTAATGATAAAAGATAATAAACAAGAAATGAAATCATTCGGAACTAAAAACGCTGTTTTGTATTGCAATTACGATTTTGATTCATTATGTGATGACATATTGAGCAAATTAAAAAATAAGATCGAAGAATTTACGGAGCGTGATAGTGGTTGGACGTTATTGAATCACTCGCATTTAGAGATAAATGTTAATAAGTATCAACCGTTGGGCGGATCGACCTTTATAGACTTGCCTAAAAATATAAAAAATAAAAAGGCTTGTCTTAATATACACAACTCTGATGAGTTTTGTTTTATGTGGTGTGTGACAGCGGCTTTATTTCCAACTACAACGCACCCTGAAAGAACGCCATCGTACCCAGATTTTCACACCAAATTCAATGTCGATAATATGCACTTTCCTGTAACTTTTGCTGATATTCAAGTGTTTGAAAAAAATAATCTAAACATAAAATTCATAGTCTATGGTTTAAAAAATAAAAAATACATTGTAGGTCCTGTGTATAAATCAAACGAAATTAATGAAAATGACAAAATCATACATTTGTTATTACTTGAAAATGATGTATCTTCTCACTACTGCTTAGTGAAAAATTTGTCACGGCTCGTAAGGGGACAAATCACAGGCCACCATGGCAAGATACATTTTTGTGATACTTGTTTAGTATTTTTCAATACAACCAACGAGCTTGATAATCATTCATGTGGGGGTATAGTAACGATTTTACCTGAGAAAGGTTCAGTAATCAGTTTCAAAAATTACAATCACAAGCAGGATATTCCTTTTGTAATTTATGCTGATTTTGAATCATTGTTAGAAAAATGTGACAAACATGTGGAGCAATCTAAATCACCAAATACATGCACTTTGCAACGTCACGTTCCTGTGGCTTTCGGCTATCATATTGTATGCTCTATTGATGAAAGTTATAATCGTTATGTGTCATACCGAGGCCCTGATTGCGTCGATAAATTTATCGAGTCTTTATATCAAGACGTTTCTGAAATCAATAAAATATTAAGTAAACATGTTCGTATGATTTTTAATGAACAGAACGCAACTGACTTTGCCAATGCAACTCACTGCCACATATGTGAGCATTTTCTTTATTCAGATAAAGTCAGAGATCACTGTCACATATCAGGTAAATATCGTGGTGCTGCACATAGCTATTGTAATTTACAATATCAATTGCGAAAGTTTGTTCCAATATTCTTTCACAATTTGTCTGGATATGACTGCCATTTATTCATAAAAAAACTAGGAGAAGCTCCGGGCCCCATAAAAATAATTCCTAAAACTAAGGAAAACTATATCTGTTTTACAAAGTTCATTCCGGTTTTAGAAGGAGAGTTTGTTCAACTTCGATTTGTAGACTCGCTCAAGTTTTTAGGTACAAGCTTAGAGAAGCTAGCAAAAACAATTAATAAGAACGAATTTAAACATATGAGTAATTATTTTCCAAATGAGGCTGAATTGCAGTTGTTAATGCGTAAAGGAATATACCCATATGAGTATATGGACGATTGGACACGATATAGTGAACAATCGCTTCCGTCCAAGGAATGTTTTTACAGCTCACTCACAAATGAAAATATATCAAAAGAAGATTATAGACATGCTCAATTGGTTTGGCATACATTCAATATAAACAATTTAGGTGAGTATACAGATTTATATTTAAAAACAGACGTACTTTTGTTGAGTGAAATATTTGAACATTTTAGACAAACATGCAAGATTCACTATCACCTGGATCCAGCTTTCTATGTCACTGCACCTAGCCTATCTTTTGACGCGATGCTTTTGAAAACGGGTGTTGAGTTAGAGCTTATTGATAATTTAGAAATAATAAAAATGATCCAAAACGCTATTAGAGGCGGCGTCTGTATGTGTGCACACAGGCATGTTTTAGCCAATAACCACTATTTAGCAAATTATGATGAATCTCAAACAGATTCCTATATTGCTTATATCGACTGTAATAATTTGTACGGATTTAGCATGTGCCAGCCGTTACCTATATCAGATTTTAGATTGTTGGAACAAACAGAAATTGATAATTTGAACGTATTAAACATCTCAAATGACGCTCAGTATGGATTCATCCTCGAGGTCGATTTGATCTACCCAGACAACTTGCATGACACACATAATGATCTACCATTTTGTCCAGAGAAATGTGTTCCTCCTGGAGGAAAGCATTCTAAACTTGTGCCCAACTTGAATGACAAATATTTCTATGTGATACATTATGTTCATTTGAAAACGTGCCTCAAACATGGTATTGTTTTAAAAAAAATACATAGGGTTATATCTTTCAGACAAACGCCATTTTTGAAAAAATACATTGATTTTAATACAGCCCTTCGACAAAAAGCCACGTCAACTTTTGAACAAGATTTTTTTAAATTACTTAACAACAGCATATTCGGTAAAACATTGGAAAACAATGAAAAAAGAGTCAATGTAAAGTTGGTAAATACGTGGAATGATGATAATAATGTAACCAAAAAGAAGTTAGGTGCAAAAAAATTAATTTCGAGTCCTAGTTTTCATAGTGCATCTATTTTCACGGAAAATTTAGTTGCTATACAGCTAAAACCGGATCGTGTCGTTTTAGACAAACCAATTTACATTGGGTTTACAGTTCTGGAATTATCTAAAAGTCACATGTATGACTTTCACTATTCAGTCATCCAACCTCATTACAAAAATCGTGTACAGATGTGCTATACAGATACAGATAGTTTCATTTACCACATAGAAACCAAAGATTTCTATAAAGATATTAATGAAATATTTTTAGAATATTTTGACACAAGTAATTTTGACCCTAAAAACAAATTTGGTTTGCCTGCTATAAATAAGAAAGTACCGGGTCTTTTTAAAGATGAAATGAGTGGAAAAATAATTTCTGAATTTGTAGGTCTTCGAGCAAAGCTGTACTGTGTCGAGACCGGAGAGTATACTATAAAAAAAGCTAAAGGCGTGAAGGGTTGTGTAGTGCGTGATTTAGATGCTTCAGACTACAAAAAAACTTTATATAGTAATGATGTAGTTCGAAAAGTAAATGTTTTATTTAAATCCATAAAACACGAGATATACACTAGAACAGTAAATAAAGTTGCATTGTCTAGCAATGACGATAAACGTTTAATTAGCAAAGATAAAATCCACACCACAGCGTGGGGGCATGCCTCAATATTAAATATAAAACGTAGTAATCTTTAAGTGCTTCGTTATGGTACCAGGTTGATGATTGAAGCTAAAAAAACTACTTTTAAAAATAAAACTTGTATTTTATGTAGACCGTAGCATGTAAACTTATGTGTGTTAGATAACTAAGAAGACTTAACTTTAAGAAGTAGAAGTTCTATTATTTGTACGTTTTAGTATTAGTTTTGTAAAATGAAGACATAAATAAAAACGATATGTGCTTAATATTTTATGTTTTTTATTTGATATATCCTATGGTCATTACAGTTATTTTTAAATAAAACCTAAATTATCACCTAGCACTTTGACAGTATAAAATACCTAATATGATACCAACCGTGAAATTTTAGCAATTGATTTAAATATAACTGGAATGATCTTCGTAATACATAATATAAGTAGGTACCTACCTTATTCTCAGAATAGATACAAGAGTAGATAAATCATTAATAGTTGCATAAAGTATGGTTAGAAACAAGTCGATTCCTGTTTGATAAAAAGTATCTAAGTACTTAAGTATATTTCCTTAACCATATTGTGTTCAATTTCATCATGTAAGCAGTTTGAGATCACCCGACACGCCTCTGTTTAAATGCGACATCGTTAAGATCAGCATTTTTATAGTAAGCAAGCTTAAAACAAGTACGGACTTGAATTATTAGTACCTAACAAGTCGATTCCTGTGAAAAGCGCCCGTCAATAGGTCAGCCCGTATAAAATTTCATCAAGTAAGCAATTTGATACAAGTAATATCACTGCGCTGATTCATTAAATCATAACCATTTGCAGAAGGTACTAGTCACTTTAACTTTTACATCACAATTAATCACAATTTATCTAATATTTCTATTTATTTTGAAACTGCAGAGTATCTACACGTTAATCTGAGTAAGTATTTAATATCTTGTATAAAATTATTATTTTAAAACGTTATTATGTTTATGATAATAATTATTTTTTATTTGATTACAGGAAAACAGTTATGGAATCCGAAACTGACCCAATGTGGGTGCAATGTGCTCAAGAACCCGTGACCTGGGAGGAATTAGAAAAATTAGGACAGGAGAGAAACGAACGTCATCGTCTTGAAGCTGCTAAGATTGTGGAAAAGCAAGGAAAGCCTTCCAAACGTAAAAATAAAGACTCCTTGTCATATATCATCAGCAAAGCGCCTAGGATTGGACACAGACTGATCAAAATACAAGTGCTTGACTATGATCAAAGATTACCGACCAATTACAGTGAAAGTGTTCGTCTTCAGTATGCTGTTGTAGATCCTATAGACGAAATAATGGACTTAACCGAAAATATTATTAACAAGATTTCAAAAAAATTGTCTGAAAGTTTAGTTTAATATAATAATTGTAAATAATGAACTGATTAAAATAAACTTTATTTATAATTGTGTTATTTAAGTATCAATAATGATTGTAAATAATTGAAATAAATTTTAATGTAATTAAATTGTGTAGTTTTATGGACCTACTTACTTTAAGTTATTTAAGTACCTCTCGATAATGATTGTAAATAATTAACCAATTGAAATAGTCCTTGAAAATAAATTTTGTGTAAATAATATTTTTTAGTTTTATTCTACAATAAGGAAAGGTTTAGTAATAAATAAACTATAGTTTAAATCCATCACAATATATTTATAAGACAAACTTAAATTAAATAACAATCCCAACAATTCATATATTATAAGTATGTTACTTACATAATATTGTTAGTATTATTATCATTAAACCATTTCTTAATAACTACTACATTTTTTAAAGCACAATTTTTTTTATGATAAATACAATTATACAGTGTAATATTGTTATCTTGACAGTATTCATTATATAAACTTAAAAAATTAGGACAACCTTTTTCTCCAATGTCTTCTATAGAACAATCAGTAGATAATTGTTTTACCCATTTAATTTTTTCCAGTCCCTTCACTAATATATTTTTGTTTTCCAAAATTGGTTTGATAGTACGTTTAAATTCACGATAATCTATGAAGCCTTGTGACCAAAATATGCCACGCTCTCTTTCTAACCATGAAACTTGTTTCTTTTCTTGCCGTGATAAACTTGAATACGAATAAGGAGGCTTCACCAAAAACACTTGAGTATGTTCTCGTGTAGCTAATGCAAATTCTTTTACAATAAAGTTATTTGAACAATCTTTGAATCCCTGCAAATCAACTATAATACAGTTAGGATTCATGATACCTTTTTCACGATATTACTCAGAGGTTTGTATTCTATAATACAATCGTTAAGTATAAGGCAATATGCAGTAGTGTTTGCTGGGAATGGGGCGTCAGTTTCCAGGTCAACACGAACGTCTATTGGTCCTGCTTTCAGAGTTTCGTTTTGTCGCGAACAATCTATCACGAATAAAGGAGCTTTATTTTTAAAATCTGCAAAACTTAACAACGGTTCTGGACGGCGACCATGGTATGACTGTTGGAATTTAGCATATTGTTCGTAAATTATAGCATAGTTATTATCCCCAAACCTCGTATTCAAATTTTCATAAGGAAAGTAACATGAATTTAGAAATACTTTAACATCACGTAAGGAACAGTGATCAAATTGTGACATGTCTTTATTAGCGTGACGGTTTCGATCCGTTTGTAAACCGATAATAACAAATCTAGGCTTTTCTATTTGGGAAGAAGTTTTTATTGACCAGGTATGTTTTGTAGTTTGCGGGATTGCAGAGTACTCGTAAAGATCCCAGTTTCTAAACACCATGCTGATTGGACGATCTTTTTCGAGCAGTCTAAGCAAATTAATTCTCTCACGGTCGGATACTTTGATATGAGGTACGCGCCAAGTAATGTGTTTGATTTCAACATCCTGAACAAATTCTCCAGTATTTAATTGCAAGGCGTTAAGATTTGTACTACTTCGTAGTAAAACTAATTCATGTTTACAATTCATAATAATTTTGTTATAATCTTCCGCAAATCCTAAAACTTTGCAAAGAGGTATTGATACCGAAAAACTACCCGAAACGGAAGTTGTTGATCCATTTATATCCCACCCCCAAGACTTAGACATCTTCGACTCATTTTCGTTCATGGATAGAAGGGATTTCATTGTGGTAGTTATACCAGCATTTTTAATTTTATCTATTTCCACTCCATTGAGTTCATACCGAATATCTTGGAAGAAGAAAAGAGTCGGGTTGTTTGTAAAATGGACCAGATCTATTTTCGCTTTTGTTTCCTTGTTAATCACGATGACATTGCCTTCCAAATACAATGTACTCGCAGAAGGTAATATATATAGATCTTGTTGATTGATTGGTATACGTATCTCATCATTTGTATTAAAGCTTGTAACATATGGTTTATAGGAATGAAATTCAATGCTTTCGACGGTATTGTCGTGCAAAACAGGAGCTGTTATATTAAGTATACTCATTTTAAGAGCCCAATCAGTTTGAGAAATTTCTTATTTTCTTTCGTTAACCTTATTTTAGGTCTTCTTTTAATGATGGTACGATTCGAAGTGATAGAATTCACTCTTGATACTGAGGTTTTATTAAAGTCAATCATGTTTTTTCTTCAGATGTAAATACAGTTGAATGTCTTCTCCTCGCAAATTAATCAAATTGTTATTTGCATCGACAATTCTAATAGTAATAGAACATATGCTATTTTGATTTACTGGAAAGTAGATAACGTTTCTTGGTATTTCAATAATTCTGTACCCTGGTGGCACGTTTGGTGCAAACTCGTGGATTATATGAGTAGGTTTTCCGTTAACATATGATCCGCTGACAATGTCACATTCGATTCTTAGCACAGTTGTTGATAGAATGCTGACAGGAAAGCGAGATACATTTAATATATTAGCTTTTAGTGTCTCTTTACCAAAACCTAATATTTTACCTAATGAAGGTTCTTTTTCAAAATGTATATCTTTTGAACAAAATATAGCTGTTTTTAGTGTGTTATTGTTACAAGTTAATTTAAACGAGCAATCTTTAATATTTTCACTCAAATAGTCACTTATGTCTTGAAGCTCATATGAACCTTCAGGTATTTCAATCACCCCACTATCACCATAGTGGAATTTGTTATTTGTACTGTCTATATTCGGTATGGAATTGAATGTTGAAAAATACAACAAACCACATTCATATTCACCATCTAGCTGAAGGGCTGGTGAATAATTTGTCGTTGAAGCTGAAGTCAAACTAGATATAGACAGTGTGAATGTCATCGTGCTACTAATAGCATTGCAAGAAGCCTATATCAATTTAAACTATTTTTCCAATAGCTTTTCAAATATTTTAGGCACAAGTGTCCACAATTTACGGTATCGTAACTTTGATACTTAACATAGTTATAATGAATATCTCGATTATTTAAATATTTTATTAGTTCTAATGGAGGTTTCAAATCACCAAAGCTATCGAAATACTCACAATAGTTGTTATCTTTAACATAAGCTACCCAATGAGTTCCTTGATTTTTATAATCATCTAAATTCAAGACACCGCATTCAACTCGTTTTGAACGTTTCGGCAATCGATTTCTCATAAAAACTCCTCTAAAATGCGGTATGTTACTGGCATGTTCTTTAATATCTAAATCAGTAAGTGCACGATTGGGTAGCCGCTTTTTCAGTTTTTTGGATTAGTTAAGAATAAGCCACTACCTTTTTTATAAGGTTTAATGTACATGCCTTTGCCCAAGGCAATCGCTTCCATCATTCTGTTATGTCGTTCACATTCACTAAGATTTTTTTGACCTGCTTTGTAATCATTAACAGCCTTTGCAATACCAGCTGCTCCACCGGATAATGCGCCAATCGCAGAAAGTCCAGCAAATATCGGTATCAGCGGTAAAAATCCTCCTGTCTTAGGGATCGGTATAACTCGAGGTATGCTAACATTTTTTTTACCAAATAATTTTTTGGCTACTGAATATGCAACTTTGATGGCAGTCTTGAAATTTTTTGGTTTTGTTTTCTTGAGTTTTGAGTTAATCTTAGATATTATTGTTTTAAAGGATTTTCCACCAGCTCCTATTTTCACTTTTGATTTCATTACTTTGCTTACTAACCAAGACGCTAACTTCTCGCCTTTGCTAGCGCTTTTTGATTTAGATCGTTGTTTAGCCATGTTCATAAGTTGTAAATCGGCTTTATGTCGGTCTTGCAGGTTAGAGCTATTTGAATAAGCTATGTCGTGTTGCTTACAAGCTTCGTCCAATTCATTAACCCCTTTATCACCTCTTTGTAACCGTTCCGATAGTTTCGTACCCGGTCCACAATAATTATATCCTGGCAAATGCAACTCAAACGGTAAATTATTTATTAAATTATTAATAAGTCCTCCCCCTTCCATTAGCAATACAATAATGAAAATTATACGTAACTATTGTAGTTTTTATAGAATTATAACAGCGAGTTTTTATTGATCCATGAATTGTTACTCTCACTAAGACCTAACCATTTTACATACAGCTTATTACCACACCTCCTCAGCACTTTTTCAATCAAATAAATATTTGGATATTTTGTTTTTTGTAGCTCTTGTTCATAGAATGAGCCTAATATGTTCTGCTTCTGTTGATCTTCAATGTTATAAGTAGTTGGGTTGGTATTATTTACTTTTGTTATCGTAAAAAGTTCAGTAGACCAATTAGGAGTGTATCCTTTTTGGAAAGCTCCTTTGTATTTACTGATGCGTACTTGATCACCACATTGAAATTTTGTCTTCTTAAGTTTAAGGGTTTGCTGGGTTTTGTAAATATTATGCATCACCTGCACTGCATTTAGTGAGCTTACATCCACGGGTTTAAACTTTGTAGTACGATGCAGAGTGTTATTGTATTCTGTCATGATGCGTTCTAATGGTTTTCCAACCCATTTGTAGTTACCAACCAGATTAAAATATTTGTATAATTTGTTTTTTATAGTTCTTATTAATCTTTCCACAATTGATGCTTTTTTAACTGAATACGTAGAGTAATGGTTTATTTCATATACTTTCATTAAGTTTCGAAATACATCATTATAAAACTCTTTCCCATGGTCAGTTTGTAAATGTATCGGTCTTCTTCCCTTCGTAAGTAAACGTTCAAATGCAACTGATATTTCGTTTTTAGATTTAGATTTAACTGGAACAGTCCACGATAGTTTAGAAAAAGCATCAATTACAACCAAGATGTACTTAAACCCTTTGTTACTTTTTTGGACTTTTTGCATATCAATTAAATCTGCTTGCCACAAATCATCAATTCCTTTTAAAACGACTGGACGGCGAATAAAGTTTCGACGTGCTTGTTTATGAATTTCCTCAACCAATTCTTGTTTGCTCATTTTTTATATTTGTTTTATTATTGGACTGAGATTGTTTTCATCTTTAATAGAAGGTTTAGGTTGAAACTGATCAAATATCACTTGGATTTTACTTTTTATATTTATTATCTCTGTGTCTGTTTTTTGTTGCTTAATATAAAACTCTGTGAGTTTCTGATCAACGTATTGTTTGTTAACAGCATCATCAGGAAAAGATGGTAGTTTAACACCTTTCAGCCTTGTTAGCTTTAAATCAAATTCTCCATCGTCTGACTTGTTAAGCTTCATATCAGTCAAATCTGTGGGTAACCTCAACCTTTTATGGACGTGCTGTCCAAATTTATCCATATTTATATTATTGACCGCCTTTATGGCTTTGCAAAAGATAACTGAACAAAAATCAATATTTACTCTGTACTATATCTAGCGAATGATGCCATTTTCTCGTAGTTCCTCAATAATAGATATTATTTCATTTTCGAGGCCAGTATTACCAGCATCACGAGATGCAAGTAATAATCTTAATCTTTCAACCAATTCATTGGGGTCGTCCCAATAAACATAATCTACATTTTCTTTAATTTTTTTCATTAGTGGCAGTCCTGAACCTTTATGAAGACTCTCGGTACTGGAAAGGTGCTGTTTACTTAACTTAAAAAGTGGTTTTATAATATGTAAGTATTTTAAACCTTTATTACTTTTGATTGGTTTTTTAGCATCAAAATCACGTCGATGTGCATTAGTACAAATTAATATTTGTTTATAATTATTCAAGTCATCTTCGGTCATTAAAGTCATATCAGGTGACTTTTTAAATAACAACTCGTTGAGCCCAGGCGTTTTATCATAACTTTGGCCACCAACTGAAATGGTATCATTGGTAACACTAACACGCGATGTTCCCATTTTAAGTTTACCACGATCCAATCTTACTCCAAAAGGAACATCTTGAAATACTTCAGAAGATAAAGACCATGCACTATTGCTGTTTGACTCATAATTAGACTCAAGTGACTTAAATGACGAAGCACTGATATCTTTTTCATTTACGTCAATGTCTGATAAATATTCATCCTCATCATCAGTGTTTGATATATTAATAACTGTCTGATCAGATTTTCTTTTTCTCGTATTAGTTAATGAATCAACTATAGTTTCATAGGACGGATAATCACCATCATCCCCTTTCACGTTTTTTACTTTGCTTAAATCAGGAGCTGTATTGTTCTCCACTCCATTCAAACTGTTATCCTTTACTATTTTATTAAGCGGATCTGTGATTGGTTTAAATACTGATTCCAGCACATTTTCATTATCAACCTTTAAATTTTGCATAATTTTCACCTTCTTTTTAACAGCATCAGCAGACTTTATAATTTGTTTTTTTAAATATTTTTCCGTATTCATTTTTAATCAGTACTTAGCTTTAACACGTCTAAGCCATAAATGAAGGTATATTTACTGTAGGATGTTATTATATGGCATTTATTTATCAAAAACTACAAAGGTATCAAAGTTTCTTCTATAACATCCTTTGTTTTTTTCACAATCTTTATTTATGACTAAATAGTTATAGGGAACACTCCAGATTTGAGCACACATATCACGAAACTGATTCCAAGACATATGAGTGTTAACATGTTCATCATAAACATGTCTAAGATTAATATCATCTTGTTTAAAAAGGACTAAGAGATTCGCATTATCTCTTATGAGTTGTTTTGGTATCTTGCTGTATGTTTGGTTTAAATAAAAACAATCTATGTTTTTGTGTCTCCCCATCGTAAAATAATCCCGTATATTATTTTGTTTCTCACAAGCTACATCATCAAATACTATTACTGAGTTAGGTCTTGCTTCATGTGGACTCAAAACTTTCTCATTTTCACTAAACTTAGAGAAAATAATTTCTGGAACTTTTTTAAAAACCTGTTCCAAGAACATGTATTTCGGTTGATATAAAGTTTTAGAATAAATGTATATGTTCAAGAATTGTAAACCTTCTTCATGTAAAAGAAGACCAACCAATAGATTAGTTTTACCGCAGTTGGATGGACCACAAATTAAACATCGAATCGTGTTAGGTAGCAGCGCCCCGTGTCTATTGTTACTCTTTCTGTTAAATGATACACATACGTTATCAAGTTTTAAAGAACGTGATTGCTTTACAAATAGCATGTTCTTCTCATTACAATGCTGAGTTAAAAATGGATTAATGATACAAGATTCTACAGTTTTATACAAGAACTAGTTTTTAGATTTGAAAAAACACGTCGATTTTGATGAACAGAAACGTTCACCTACATCGCAAACGAATTCAAAAAATACGATAGGGCATTCTACCCCATAACCAAATTCAAAAAATGCGATTGGGCATTCTACCCCACCGGATGTTCGCCAACATCGGAAACGCGATAACCATATTCAAAATACGATTGGGCATTCTACCCCACCGGAGTGAGCGGAGCGAACGGACGTGAGCGTAGCGAGCGTGCGGTGGGGTAGAATGCCCAATAATACACTACTATTTTATATCCCTTAAACTCAGAGTTCCAGCAGAAAAGTAGCAGATCACCATGTTTAACCGCGCCTCTATAAAATGCCAAGAACAGCATATTTTCGGTAACTGATGGGAAGCGGTATTCCCAGTCGAAAAGGTTAGCAGTCATTGGTTGTAAAGCTGAGGGCCTAAGGCCTAGTATAGTAGCCGGTACGTGGCCGTGGGCAGGGGTCCATTGAGAAACGAGCAGGTTTGTAACGGTTGTATACGGATCGCCCACACTATAAGGTGTAATGTTGTCGTTGTAATGACAGTATGGGTTGTTGAGGTAATGGTGCGATCTTAGAGAAAGAGTTCTGAGATTAGAGTTTACATTGAAACTGAGCAGTGGTTTGCTATTGTAGGACAATAAAAGACTCTTTATTGCATAAAAGATAGGTGGTGATTACGGGTAGGTACTTACGTTCTTAATTACCTAATTATGCACTTAATATTGTATTAATTAATTAGTATTCCTGTAATTACTAAAACATAATTGAGTGTTTTTTATTTGTTAATATTTTAAATACTTAGGTGTATGTATAGCAAACAATTAGTTAAGCTTATTATGCCTTGGTTGAGTAAGGACTTTTAGGGTCAATTCACATAGAGCAAAATGCACGAGCAGTTTTTAAGTGCTATTTGAATATAAACCTTATTCCATTTAGACAAAGCTGAAAACAGTATGCAACATTAAAATCTTACCTATTTTAATGTTGCATACCATTTTCTGCTTTGTCTAAATAGATTAAGGTTGATATTCATACAGCACTTAAAAACTGCTCGAGCATTTTGCTGCTCTGTCTGAATTGAGCCTTAGTCAGTCTGCATTCTAGTCTTGCTGCATTTTAGTCACTCTGCGTTTTAGACTTTCCGCTTCTTAGTGAGCTTGCATTGTAGGCAGTCTGATCATAAAGGCCAAGACTGATGTGATATCACAGCATTTTGGAGTATAACGTAGTGAATGTTTAACTTTTATGGGTAAGTTTAACGCTTTTTAAGGTGAAGAGCAGGACATTTGCTTAACTTCACCTAACGTTATATTACTTAGCAAATATTTTTATCTAGAATTTGATTATAAAAATTCTATAACTCAGTACCCATACTATTTATTCCCCAGTATTGTTCCTCAACTTGTTTTCAAAGATATAGGATGGTACTATCTCTGTTTACAGAACATTGTTATAGAAAACTGAGCCTTATTACTAAGTTCAATAAAGTTTAGATTCACATAGTGCTACTTTGTTTAGACTTCAGAGTTGATAGTAAACAAAATGTGTGAAAGTAGTGAATTTTTATGAGCTTAGAAAAGAGAATGCAGCCATAAAATGGTATCATTCTTTTAAAGTTTTATATGTATGCTACACCACGACGTACGTTGTTGGATTTGTTTTGAAAAACTGCCTATATACTGGGTGTAATTGAATACATCAGCATCCTTTGAAACTATGTATGACATAATTTGAAAAATTATTTCGTAGTCTTTCGGGAACTTTAAAATACTTTTCTTTTAAATTACAAGGAGTGTCTCAAAATTAACGCAGGATTTGAATTAAATAAAAACACACTCTTTTATTAGTTATTGTTTAATGTGAAGACACGTTGCATCTGTTATTGCGTAACGCTCCATTGTAACTAACCCGAACAAAACAATGTTATCAAATTATTACTTTTTAGGGTTGCCAACACATCACTGCACTAAGAAAAATACTTTCATGAATTACGAACAATTTGAAAGGAATTCCGGTACTTTTGTCCGTATTCCTGACAAAAAGGGACCAAGAGTTCTTACTAATTTGTACGTAAATCATAAAAAACTATCATGAACAGACGTCACCATTAAACATCCGAAAACAGCACGATATTGCTAAGTGCTGTATACTCAAGTTTTATCGTTACGCGTCATGACAAATTATCATGACGAACTCTTTGTACACTTCAAACGGTAATGACGAGACATCATGATGGGAATGATAGAAATTGTAGAAGTAATGGTACGGAGTCATTATTTTGATGTTAAATTGGTCTGTATATCACAATAATATAAAGATATTTCCTAATAACGTTAAAGGAAACTTAAATATATTTTTCATTACGGTCATTGCGGTTTAACGAGCTTCCTCATATTTTACTCATGGTAAACTCATATGATGCAATGACCATCTATAATAGTTTGTTGGTATCGTAATGATAACTGTGGATTGAAAGATACCGAAAACATAAAAAAACTGTGCATTTAACAAAAGCTACTTAATTGCTACGAACAAAACACCACCGCGTGCTAACTTTTCTACTAACGCCATCTAGTTTATACAGCCTCAAATAAATACTTCGATATTGTTCTATATTACTAAAATAGCCCTTAGAATTAGTATGTTGAAATGGCAATGGGCAGGCCACATCGCTCACATCGCGCACATGGGGAAGAAAGGTTCTCGAGTGGAGACCACGAACCGGAAGACGCAGCGTAGGCCAGCCCGTGCTAGGTGGACCGGCGATCTGGTTAAAACCCTGGGGAGTCGATGGATGCACAAAGCAAGCAGCCAATCAAAGTGGCGTGGGGGAGGCCTATGTTCAGCAGTGGACGACTTCATGCTGTTGATAATGACTATTATGTACTTAACACATCCCTTTTCACGTAAAAACCCGTTAAAATGTATCCTATTGTGCCTGTCACGAAAGTTTATCATGAAATCACACTGTCACGATAGTTTATCATGAAATGTGATATTTTCTATTAACTTACGGATTTATTCAAGGTATTTTATTTATAAATTGTCGTGCTTACATCTCTATCAGGACAAACTTTCAAATTGTCGTGATCTTCTCGATAAAACACCAAGTTAGAACCGACAATTCAATATTATGTAACTTAAGTTTTAAATGATAAACAATAATGATAACCAATCATTAAATTCCCTTAAACTAGTAGTGATGAACCGTAAATTGATTTGACTGACTTATATTTCATCATGCGCATGATAATATTGTAGGCGTCCGAATAAAATATTATTCTTCATGTTAACATTTAATGAAGTACCGAAGTCATTTTTCTCAGTGTGCACAAATGGTAGCAAATTCAAATCTTGCTTAATTTTGGGTCAGCTTATTTATAATTTAGGTACATTAAATTATCAAATGTTAAGGTCAAGGGCTGTCACTATTCTAAAATAAAAACACCATTAAAATTAACGGCGATATAAATGAAAACACACCTTAACGGTATCACCCACGTGCATTCTATTCATAAATGAAATGACGTGGGGTTACTATTGGTTTATCATTTTGTCATATCATTTTCAGTTATTTATTATTTATTTATTTATTTATTATTTACATTTACATTGCAGCTTTTGCGTTTTGGCTTGCCTAAGCCAAAACTCTGGACATGTTATACCTACAAAACGATTATACAAACACGGATACAAAAATTAGATAAGTAGCTTGTCATAAATTTTGCATTAAAACGTTAAAATTATTAGAAATTTAAATAACAAAAAAGTTAAATAAAAGTAGTAGTTAGTTTTAGTTAAATTCTTGTTGTCAATGAGTTCTTTTGAAACACTTATTTTGTCAACTTATAGATGGGTAACTAAACAAAACAAATTACAATCAATGACTTATTCAACATCGAGATACAAATAGTTTTTACAAACCATTGTACTTACCAGAGCATAAACCACAAAACAAAGTATTTAGAATCTAATTGGGTCTTGCTTAGTGCATCAATTCGAATTTGCTTGAGTAAACGCTGCATTGATGTATTATTTGCTGGCAAATTCAAATGTTTAGTAACTTTTCAAAGTGTTTAAACTGGTATTGTGTATTTATTTATTTATTTTTTGTATAATGTCTTACAATAATTAAAAAACCTCAAAGAGTACTGCAATTTAAAACTATAAACCTGTGGGGAAATCCCTAGCCCTCCAATGGGCTTCTTCAACTGCTCACCAGTGGGCGCGAAAAGGTTGATGATGTGACACAATAATAATTATTATAGTTACGATGATGATGATGATGATGATGAAGCAGAACTTTACAGAACAAACCCCTTAATATTTATTTTTATTTACCATTTCGGTCGGAAACAATGGTAACCCCAATTCATCTTATCACCGAAATATCGGTCATTCGGACACCATTTCATAACGTTACAAGCATACTGATTTACTCGTGGGTGTTAATTGATTTATATCTATGTTGAACCAAACATAATTATGTATTACTATATCGCGATAAAATAACACGAAACTTCTATCAGGAACTAAAACGAGTATAGATGCGACAAGGTTCTTTAGTCATCACATCACACTATTACATCACATCACACTATTACATCACATCACACTATCACATCACATCACATCACACTAATATTATAAAGGCGAAAGTTTATATGTGTGTATGTTTGTTACTCTTTCGCACTCAAACGGCTGGCCGGATTTGGTTGAAATATAAAATAGAGATAGCTTATATACTGGATTAACATATAGGGTACTTTTTATCCGCGGGTGAAACTGCGGGGCGCAGCTATTAATCTAATAATTACGAAAAGTTGGCCCGTGTCACAATGTACCTCAAATCTGTTCATAACTTGTTTAAAGGCAAGGTTCTACAGAGTTGTTTTTATTTTATTGGTAGTTTAATTAAACGATGCATAACGGCGAGTTAAATGTGATATATTTATGTTTTGATTTGAATATATTATATTTTAACAGTTCCGTTATTAACTAGAGTTTTATGAATGGAAAAGTAGAGTTGCGTAAATGGAAAATGAAATAGACTCCCGGGAAAATACTAGGTAATGGATTAACCTAGGTTAGAAACTAAATACAGATTAATAAATAATAATAACTAACGCCCAACGATCACACACATAGATCTTGGACCCTAATTAGGGTTCTCTGTATCTAGGGACCCAGAAGCTACGAGGACCATCCCACAAGAATTTTGCGCTTTTTCTTCCGACACAAATACGCGGGTATAGAACCCCCGCCTCCGGGTTATGAGCCGACCTGCTCAACCACCACACCACAAAGGCTGTCAAGAATAATTGTACACTGTTTACAAAGCCAGGCGTCACTGGCTAAAAGTTTTTCAAGATTATAAATGTCAAGTATATAGAAAGACATCAACAATATCTGTAATAATAAAGATCAAGCCCAGAACTATAGCACTAATACTTATTCTTATTCTGTACTATAGGTATACTTAGGAAATTAGAAAGGGCCTGTAGAAAACCATTCGCAGAAACACAAGTACCTAATAGTATTGCGTTCAAATAACGGTAGGAGCAACGGCAAACTATAAAAAAATAAATGGTTTCACTCCCATACTTTAAAAATGTTTATGATAGTTTCATCAAATATTCATTGTAAATAAAACTATGAATCTCAAATGGTATTTGAACCCGGCCCATCCATCCATCTCTAGTGCCGAGATAAACTTTTTTAAGCTACCGTGGCAAGTGATATCATTTCCATAATCCTTCATCTTTTCATCACCAGCAGCCTGAAGACGTCAACTGCTGAACATAGGCCTCCCCCAGAGAGAGCCACCCTAAGCGGCTGCTCGCCTCCTGCATCCATCGGCTTCCCGCGGCTTTCGCCAGATCGTCGGTCCACCTAGTGGGGGGCCGGCCTGCGCTGCGTCTTCCGGTTCATGGTCGCCACTCGAGAACCTTTCTTCTCCATCGGTTGTCAGTTCTACGAGCGATGTGGCCTGCCCATTGCCATTTCAACTTGCTAATTCTAAGAGCTATATCGGTCAGTTCTCTTGCAGATCTCCTCCGGAGGGAAATACCGAGCATAGCTCTCTCCATAGCTCATAGCTTCTGCTTTTACAACCAACTGATTATACAGGGTTAGTATCGCCATCTATTTAGAGATTCTTGAGAATCACCTCAAACAGCATCGCCAAGTTAAGTATATCAACACAAAGGCTGTAAAGATAACGCTTTTCAAATCTAAAGATAGTAAATTTTCAACATCTGTCATCGCCGACACTTATATATTGTTCCTTTCCGACTGCTTTGCTTGAAAGCCATTCCTAATCCGGATGAAACGTGGCGCCTCTATAAAGTGACATGATGTTATCAAAATATGCTATTATCTCAAGCAAAAAGGAACAAAGTCTCGCTGCTATAATTTACTAACTAAGGTCGATATCCCCGTGCTACATTTAGCAACAAGCCCCGCTCCGTCCAATACATTTCTGGCCGATATTCAATAGCCATTCACGATACAATGCCTCCAAGATATGATATCTGCCGTCGAGACCTCTTTACAGGGGGGTATTGTTTGTGAAAATAATATTTTTTTCCACTTCCCTTGCGTTCGATACAGTATTGGAGTAACAGTAAAGAATCTCGCAATATCACTGACCGTTCACAGTTCTCTGGTTCCCATAGTAAAAGCTTTGCTTAGTTTGGGATGGTTTGGGGCTATACCAAATCTATTACTGCGGACATTTCACATAACACCATCTAGATATGTTAAGCTGTGTGAAATGTCCACAAGTAATAATAATAACGCCCAACGATCACACACATAGATCCTGAATCCTAACTAGGATTCCCAGTATCTAGGGACCCAGGAACTACGAGGACCAAGCTCTCACCACATACACACACACACACACACACTCTCACATACCCCTATACAGTAAAAGTATTAGAGCATTTCTTCCTGTGCACAAATACTTGTCCTGTCGCGCGAATCGAACCCGCCACCTCCGGGTTATGAGCCGATCTGTTCAATGACCACACCACAGAGGCTGTTAATATTTATTATATTTTGATACCTTCTTCTACTGGCTGTAAGTACACTGTGGCAACTCCCTCCCTCTATATTTTGGCCGACGATTATGTTCGTGGACGGGCCGAGGGAAATGTCACCGCGTCACAAATCTTGGGTATTTCACCGAACCTTACCCGGAAGGTATTCCAGCTTCCTACCTTTTCATACCGATATTTTTTATGGAAACAATTTGAAAAGCTTTTGTATTGAATAAAATATATTTTTGATGCTAAAATTTACTTTTGTAAGTGTTGTTTTTTGTATTTTTTTAGCCTTTTGTTTTTTAGTAGTCTTTGATAATAATACTTTCGAAGAAGCAATTTTTTTTTCCAACTGAACTTATTAAATTTAATTATAGCTCTTATTTATATTACGTATAGATTATATTATGGGTATAATAGCACATAAATTGTTAATAGTTAATTGTGGCATGACAGTCGAATGACCCGTTGAAAAAAAAACTTAGATAACATTTTTTTCGTATGATTTCCGCATATACATTGCCAAAAAACTATCACTTTAAAAACAACCTGTGTAAAATCCACACTACAGAGCAATCTCAACAGTTCGTTAACCACCACCAAACAAAATTTAACCCGCACTAAAAATTCGAAAATATTCGAGTTTCACGACTCGGTTTTAACCAGAGGCCCGTCGGCGTCGACACAACCAAGAATCGAAGCCGGAATCCGTGCAAATTCATCAAATTCTTACCACTTACCTGATTGCAACCATCCCCTCTTCTGATAGATACTTTTAGTCTTCCCCTATTTGGTTATTTATCAGGTTGAAGACCCTTAAACATGGTTTGAGCATGTTTTATTGCGGTTTTATCCGGTATTAACATAAAACCGGTTAATATAGGGACCGCATTCCATGTTGTTACCGGTATCTTACCGGAAATAGATGAGTGCATGGTGCTTTTTTGACAATATACTTATAACTACATAGTTAATTTGTACTATTTCCTGTGTTTAGTTAACATTGCAATTTTGGTTTTCATTAGATTTTAACTCTTTTATTTGCTTATGTATTTATTGAGGTATACCATAATTAATTGAAAGTAACTTTAGTTTCCTCTATTCTACGACAATTTTCTTTTGTCAAATGTTACTTGACCGAGATGGAATTAGATCGAGTCGGCGGATCACCACACTCGGTCTGTGGTCTATACTCTATTTATTTTATCTTGCACCCTGGTAGAGTGGGAGGTATGGGAGCCGAGAGTGTAATAATCAATGCACACGCATGTCATACGACGGTTTTCATCACATTTGCGAGGAAAAACAGGAGTCTGTTTTTCATAAGTTAAACACAACAAGAGTTTGTTGTGTTTAACTTTTAAATATTAAAACGAAAAATAGTGATAGTATCACTTTTTTAATTCCAACATCAAAAACCCTATTATAAAAAAATGCAACAATATTAACAAACAGAATTAAAATACCATAGTTAATTAGCTGTCGCGGGCAATTACCGCCTTTTTTAATAGAATTGGAAGAAATTTTCCACTTCCTTTCCATTACAGGCAAATAATAAATTAGATACTTGATATGTCTCCGTGTTTAATTTTACGAACTAAAATCAAATCAAATAATTTATAGCAAATATATGAATTTTTGGCACTTTTACAAGCCAATACCAGGATACTTAAAATACCCGGTTTTTTGATCCGTGATTATAATTATAAGGTAACCCTTTGTATAAAAAGTTTTTCATAATTTTACATTAACTCTACATATAATTAATAAATGAAACTCCATTTCTCTTCCAAACAACCTGAGAGATAAACTCCGAACTAACAGCTGGTAGAGTCTTGTCTTCGCAGGTGCGACTGTATTCTCTACCGGTTCAGAAACTCTACGGTTGCTTTGAATTGTTTAATGTAGAGTAGGAAAGTTGTAGAGGCTTTCATATAGAGTAGGAGAGTTGTAGGGCTGTAAGCGTTTATAATGCAATTATTTTATTTATTTATTTATTTATTTAATTCTAACTTAAGTAAGTGTTACATAATATTATGGAGCCTTAGATCCCGCACTAGGCATGCCTGTGTCGCAGGATCTAGCCTCTTACGTTCCTTATTGAGGTAGGTATTCTGTGCTAGTGAGTTCTAATGAGGTACGAAAGTGTATGTATATAATATATGTGTGTCAGTGAATACAAGTATTTGTTTTGTTCATGTTTTGTTTTGTGTTTGTGTAGACGACAGGATATGTATTGTGTAAATCCCTACTTTCCTAATACTGTGTATATAAGTGAATCATTGGGTGTAAGGTGTAAGTATGTAAAATATTAATCCGTGAGACTTACATGTCCAAACAACTGAACCGATTTTGATGAAGTTTTGCTCACGGATTGGTTTTATTACCGGGGACATCTAGTCAGATATAGGTAATCAAGAATGTCACAGCTCGCAGATGTAATGTTTCTCCGATCAATTACAAAATATAGGTGGAAAACATCTATTAGACTTTGCAGGTAGGTACGTAGGTATAAGTGTATAAGTTAGTACCAACCTATTAAAGTTTCTAAGAGGGAGTCAGTTTGAGTGAAATCAGGCCTGAAGCACTTAGCCCTACACGTACGAAACACGTGCAAAGCTACAAGGGCATGATCACGACAACTTTGATAGCAGATGTCACAGGCAGAATTCAAATATTTAAGACACACCTAAGAAAACAAAGAACTGCATTCAAGGAGTTTTGGCGGGAACGCGGAAAAGTTCACGTCGTTGCATTGTATTATTTTTCAAAACTCGTGCTTTTTCCAGTGTTAATGTTTAAAATCGGTGGCGTTTTCCGCATTAAGTGCTGAACTACGAGCATGAGTGTGGGCAAGTGATATAATGTGGTGAAACGTGGTTTTTCGTGTTGCTTCCAAAATTCCATAGAAGCTTCTAGTACAGTTGCCACCACTTTACTAGGGCATGACTTAGACTGGACTGAGACTACCTGACTTAGACTGGACTATGACTACGCAGACTGTGACTAAGACTTGACTTTACGTGAAATATTCTGTCATTATGAAAAATTACAATACTTGACACTGGCTAAATACACTATGTGTGGAGCCAAAATATAAGAGAAAAAAAAAAAAAAAAACTGCATTCAAAATGGTCTATGGTCAGTTTCATACCATAATCTGTCATTGGTATCGCTTACGTCAGCAGGCCGGTCGGGGCCGGTTCATCAAGCATCAAAGAGTACATAGGTCATGAGCTAATACAAATTATGGGTCAGAGAGAAAGGCGACTAGTACATGGCTCGCCACACTATCCAAGGTGAAATGCAGTTCATTGTATTGGGCAAATGCTTAACTAATTTTACCGGTCGTTTGATTGTTACGGGCCTGGGTCGCCATTGTGCCTAAAAATAGAGCAACTGGCTGGTGCCAGAACTATCTGGAAAGCCGTTACAGCCAGCCTATTGGCAGGCGAACCAGGCCCGTATTGTCATTTTAGTATTTTTATGAGATTCTCGGTTTCCTCATACCCCAGGGTTCTGAGATAGGCGCAGATTTTTCGTTTGCAGGTACTTCGAGAATCGTTAATGATGTGCAATGACCTATCGAGATTTTCATACACGTATGCACCCTTGAATGCAAAAGACCGCTGAGCAAACACGGATTTGACCCGAGGAGTCTTCCATTTATTGCGACGCGATGATTTCAGCGGTCCGGTGATAGAAGTAAGTGCCGTTTTGTGAAATCTCAAGGTTGCGGCCATAATGAAAAGTTGTCTTACTCTCAGATGTCCACTATCTGAGTATAGTTTATCAGTGGAGTATCTGTACGGCTTCCGGTATGCTACTTTTAGTACTGCTCGCTGGGCTCGTTCAAGTTTAAGTAGCAGGGTCTTAGCGGCAGTTCCCCAACAGATAATGCCATATGTAAGAATGGATTGGCATAGAGCAAGGTAAACAATCCTCACAGTTTCGGCATCTGAAACAGCTCCAAGTCTTTTAAAAATGTGCAGCATTTTTCTTAGGCGGTTGTATAGAGCATCAATTTGATAATTCCATGTAAGATGTTGGTCTATTATAACTCCCAGATATTTAATGTTGCTGACCCCCGCGATCTCCGGGCAGGTGCAAGGAGATCCTTTGGAGGAAGAAGAGTCACAATAATGTAGGCGGAGTTGAATGGGCACGCCAGGTTTAGTACGTTCAGAAATTCGAAATGCTATAAACTTAGTTTTGCAAGTGTTCAGGGTAAGGAGATGGTTTTGTAGCCAACAAGCAACGGTGGTTAAACCTCTCTGAGCCACATCAGTGACCTCTTCCCAGTCTTTCCCATAGAAAATCATATAATTAATATGTCATACTGTTAAACTGTGTGTTTGTTTTATGTTGTTTACTGTTTTGTTAGGTTTTGGAGTGCAATGACCACGAACCGGAAGACGCAGCGTAAGCTGGCCCCCCCACCAGGTGGACCGACGATCTGGTCAGAACCGCAGGGAGCCGATGGTTACAGGAGGCGTCCAGCCGCTTTAAGTGGCGCTCTATGGGGGGAGGCCTATGTTCAGCAGTGGACGTCTTCAGGATGTTGATGATGACTGTTTAAAAAGTGCATGTTACATGGCATTTCGACATGGGTTGTTGGGTTTTTGGACCCAGATCACAGATCCAAATGCCCAACAAAAACATTATTTACCATAATTTAACTTAGTTTCAATCGATTTAGATTTGAATCGATTTCATTAAAAAGTCAAAAATCAATCAAATTCTCAAAGTAATCATCAGTAAATTTCAAAATTAGTTTTAGTGTTTGGTTCAAAATCTTTTAGTTCCTACCACAAATTCTACAAAGTTCCATTTATGGGCTAAGTCAATGTACAAGTCTAAAACTTCTTAAAAATCTAATAATGCAAGAAACTCGCAATAAAAAATGTATTTCCGACAATTTAATAAAAAACACAATAAACACGAAACAAACAAACTCAACTTTTATTTACAGTCCAACCTATATTTAAAAGCAACGATGTTTGTGATAAGTTTGTCTTTCCTTCCTGCGACCTAGAAACTTTTAGAAAGTTCTAGAAGAAGCGTCAAGGTGCCGCCTTATTACAACTCGGCAGAACTTGCTGAAACTTGCAAAAACTTTTACTAATTGTTGCGGATTCGTCTGGTTTATCAACGGCTCGCAATTAATAGTTTTATGTTAGTTTTGCTTGGAGAAAGTAATGAAAAGATATTTCTGCTACAAATGAGTTTTCTAGGTTATGTTAGTGAGAAGATTTAGTAAGTATAGATACAGAATTTGGTTCAGTGTAGTCACGAATAGAACAAATTTATTTTGAGAAATCAAAGAGCACAAGAATTACCTTTACTTTATTTCTATGTTAAATATGTGTACTCCAAGGAAGATCCATGGTAATTCTATTGGTGTCCTCACATGAAAAGAAGAGGTTATTATAAAAAAATCTGACTCCTTTTAACCTTTTGAAATAATTTTAACTTTTAGTAGGTAAGTTACATTAGGTAGGTTACAGTATACTTTTTGCATTTTTTACTTCAAAAACTTTACGAAATTTGAGACGACTTGATAATTATTATTAAAATAAAACACTGCAATAAAATAAATCAATGAAAGAGCTGTCCAGACGCTTAATAGAAATTACAGGTGACCAAAGAGCTGGCTCTTACCTCGGCCAAAGACTAATTATGGTCATTCAACGAGGTAATGTAGCCAGCTTTTTGGGCACCTTACCCGCAGACAGCGACTTAAACGCGGTTTTTTATTTATAAGTTTAGTTTTAGATAAGTGCTTAGTGCGGCCAATTTTAAAGGCTTTAGTTGACAGATCTAAATCTCCTAAAACTGTTGTTGTCCTTGTCAGATAGTCGGCAAATTAAGAGTGATATATTTTTAGTAACGTAAAGGCTGTCCACTAAAGCCTTCAAAATTGGGCCTAGTTTAGATTTAATTTAGTTTTAGTAATTGTATTTTGTATTTTATTGTTTAGTTTATAGGCTTAGTTTAGTTATTTTATATTATGTTTTAAGTTGTTGTGAATATATATTAAATCAATGAAAAGGAAAGGTTTAAATGAAATGAACTTTATTTCAGAACTTGCCTTTATTTTGAAATAAAACTTTTTCCAGTTTTCAAATATCATTCGACCAAACGCAAACATCCTATCTTCACACCCAAACCTTCTAATCCAAAACTCAAAAAAACGTCCCTTCCTGTCCGTTTTGCAAATTAATGGGTGAGAGCCCTTCCGTGCCGGATGCAGACCTAACGAGGGACCTTATCTGCACCTTTCTTAACGGGATCGATTGAAAAAAAATTACGGTGAGATAGTGATAAGATAAGATAAGATAGCAAGATGAGCGAAGTAGCGTTCTCAATTACGTCGGTACCTAAAAATACTAACTTAATTAAGTTAGTATTATGAAAACGGATGCTGGGAATTACGTGCGGTAACTAGAAATTGATCCCAGTTCTACAGATTCCCATGTCTACAGACTCCCATTTTTACAGATTCTTATTTCTACAGATTCCCATGTCTACACTTTCCCATGTCTACAGATTCCTTTGTCTAGACTCCCATTCCTACAGATTTATGTTTACTGATTTGTAATTCAACAGAAGCAAATTATTCTAATTAAATTAGAAACAGGGCGAGCGTACTCGATAAAGATTTACAACTTTTATTTTGGTTTCATCTTGATGTTTTTCTTCACCAGAAAGTAAAGTTCGTTGCAGGATTTGAACCTAGGTACTACAATATGAGCCCGAGGTCGACGTCATTACCAACTGAGTTGTCATCGCAACATTATCATTGGTGCAGCATAAACTACAGCATCAAGCACTCGCCTAAAATAAAAATACAAACACATTACGTAACCCATGATACTCCCAAAAAAGTAAATTTTCTCAATGAATGGACGAAGAGGACTTTTAAAGGGACCCTTCGGCCCGGATGTTTGCCTAATGAGGGGATACCCTTATCGCGCCTATCTAATTCTACCTCTGATGTTACCATCGATTGGAAATACCTGGGAGAACGTGGGGAGGAATTATTTAAAACAGCTGATTGGAGAAAATTTGGAGTACACGCTGGCCCCCCAGGCTTCATCAAACTGCTGGAGACATTAATTTCATTCCTAGTTTTAGCTCTGCCGATGGTGAACTATAATGCTATATTATGTTATCTGTAGTTTTCTCTCTTCTACTCAATATATACGGACAAGTGCAAGGGCTTTCATTTTACGAAAGGAACATCTCTTTTTTCATTGCTTTACCTCGTTCGATAACAAGCCAGCTACTTCTGTCTCTAATAAAAAATAGTATTTATGATAGATGCGACTGAACCTCGATCTTTGTGCTTGTGTCGTCTAAAATAGCTTATTACTACCCCAAACAACTAACATTACCGTGTTGACTTTAAATCAAAGTAATTTTAGTAATTGTCAACAGTTTTAGAGCTAAAATTGAGTTAAAACTTTGTAAAAAGTTCAAAATCGAATGGAAAGGTTTTGTTAAAGCTGTGACCTGTATTTTAAAATTTATCCCCGCCGCTATACTCTCAACTCACTTTAAACATCAATGCAAAATCAAAGTTTAAAGCGTGTGAACTTTTCTAACTATCAAAGTTCTCGAAACTAAAAACTGAAAAACCAAGAGCTTGCAGCATTAAAGTCACAAACTTGCAATCTAAAATCTAAAGTTTGCACAAAAATGTTGCCAAATCTAAGATGGCGGCCAAGTGTCATACATTCCGCGCGAAAAAGTATCTAATGATATGTAAAAAAGAACTCCAAAATATAGACAACTTTTAGAGGAAGTTATAAAAAACGGTCGGGTATTTTGAAATTTCCACCGAGAGTGCCGTTGCAATTTCAACTTTAACTTTTAACGGGCTTGATGCACTTTTCGCGTAATTCTGTAGATTTATTCATATTGCGCAGATTTTAGGAAGTTCATCATAGTGCAGTTTATGAGTTTTAGAATTGTGTACTTATGTGTGCAGTTTAGCTTTACTTACTTTATTTTAGGCTCTATATTTGAGTTTGTATTCAGACAGGAAAAATACTCTTTGTTGAAGGCAGTCATACGTAATAATTATTACCAGACATTTTTATTCATCTACCTATTTAATTCTACTAACGTTAAGATTCTAGAAAATAAGTCATGGTCATGAAATAAGAAAATCACAAACGACGCTGTTCGTAGTAGTCTAATCTTTGCTAAAACGTAAGAATCATCGTCATCATAATTATCAGCATCACCATCATCACCAGTATCATTAACTAGCCTCTGTAAATCCTCCCAATAGCCTCTCCCCAAGGTATCTATGCTATTGAGACCAGTATTAGGTTCAACAATGCATAATGTCAAAATCAAAAAATTCCCCGTTCTATCAAACGTATACATACTGTCAATAAACTTGAGACGTTTCTACATTCCCTTCCACAAAGTTACACACCAACTAAGCATCTAAACACTTCAGCAGCGGGACTCCAGGGGTCACCAGGTGTCCGATCAAATCTACATGCGCAATTTAAACTTCGCCGCACGGTCGCAACTTCGTCTATTTGGACGTAATTTGTGTTTGTTTATTTACATGAGGGTGTTTTGGTAGGGGACGGTAGGGGTTGGAAGGGTTCCGGCTTTTTAGGGGCTCGTGATTATGGTTATAGTAATTAGTTTGGTTTAATGGAAACATTTTCACTGAAATGAAATGATAAAATTGTGCTCTTGTTGAGGTCGTTAAAAATGTGTGGATGTATTTCATACGAATCTGCAAGCTGCCAGACCTGCTGAATATACAAGACGTCGCAAAAACCAGAAAGTACACATTTTATTGTAAATAGCAGACTTCATTCTATATTTGGGACACGACTGCCCGTCTGCACTGAAAAGTTTGCCAGCTCCTAGGTTTGCACTCATCCCGTAAGTCTATGACGTATCTACTGACGCATTATTTGGACGTCCTAGATAAGTGCAATTTTAAGAGCGCCTAAACTTTAGTGCAGACCGGTGGCGTTAGTGTTAATTAGCTTTATTCATTTCGCCTTAAACTGTTTATGCTTTGTTTAACATAGCTCGGCTGCAGAACATATTATACCCTAAACTCCTAAAGCCACGAATAAGGTACTGTATGTTGAATTTCTTTATTTCATTTCTTTTTCACAAACTTGTTCTGGTAACTTTAGCATGAGCTTGCATTCCTCAAATGGGATCAAGTCTAAGTTAAATTGCACTACGGGATCAGATCAGAGCTCGCGACACCTGCTCGCATGTCTCCAACTTTCAGAAGGAGATACGGTATTTCCGTAACCACACACACAGGTAAGTACTACGCAACTTTAACATATTCTCTGGGGTGTAGATACTTATGTACAATTGTTCGCAACTATCGCACACGACTGTCATTTGTTTAAAATGAAGACTATAAATATGTTTGTTTGAAACGATGACCATAATTATCTTAAAAGCAACTATCGCACACGACTGTCATTTGTTTAAAATGAAGACTATAAGTATGTTTGTTTGAAACGATGACCATAATTATCTTAAAAGCAACTATCGCACACGACTGTCATTTGTTTAAAATGAAGACTATAAATATGTTTGTTTGAAACGATGACCATAATTATCTTAAAAGCAACTATCGCACACGACTGTCATTTGTTTAAAATGAAGACTATAAGTATGTTTGTTTGAAACGATGACCATAATTATCTTAAAAGCAACTATCGCACACGACTGTCATTTGTTTAAAATGAAGACTATAAGTATGTTTGTTTGAAACGATGACCATAATTATCTTAAAAGCAACTATCACATACGACTGTCATTTGTTTAAAATGAAGACTATAAGTATGTTTGTTTGAAACGATGACCATAATTATCTTAAAAGCAACTATCGCACACGACTGTCATTTGTTTAAAATGAAGACTATAAGTATGTTTGTTTGAAACGATGACCATAATTATCTTAAAAGCAACTATCGCACACGACTGTCATTTGTTTAAAATGAAGACTATAAGTATGTTTGTTTGAAACGATGACCATAATTATCTTAAAAGCAACTATCGCACACGACTGTCATTTGTTTAAAATGAAGACTATAAGTATGTTTGTTTGAAACGATGACCATAATTATCTTAAAAGCAACTATCGCACACGACTGTCATTTGTTTAAAATGAAGACTATAAGTATGTTTGTTTGAAACGATGACCATAATTATCTTAAAAGCAACTATCACATACGACTGTCATTTGTTTAAAACGAAGACCCTATAGTCATCGTTTCAAGATACCTATGTATCTTAGGCATATAAGTACTTATATAGGATGCAATTTAATTAATTAGCATAAATTTAGTCATTTGGTCATTTATTGATGATTATTAAAGGGTAAAGAGCGCAAATAAAAATATTGTTACTGAAAAATTATGAAGATTGCCGCGGCGCCTAACGTAGTTGGCGCGAATGCATTTGATACTGTTGAAAGTTGTTTTACCTTGTATGCAATAATTAAAAACAGTAGGTACTTATTTTCATTTAATTTTGTGCTGTAGCAGTTGAGTAAGTAAGTTATCCCATTTTTTGGAGTTATGATGCGTTAGATTTCAAAAATGTTGGTCCACACGTGACCGGTGTCAGGAGTAGGTACCTAGTTTCAAAGGATGCTACCGATTTCAACTACACCCAGTATAGTTATCACATAGGTACGACTGCTGTCATTTGTTTGAAGACAAAATCAACCCTATCGTCAGTTACAATCAACTGTATGCAGATGAATGGTCGTAAAATAAGCCATCGATTTCCTAGCTCACGTTTCCCCCCGACAAATAAATGCAGGTCTATTGAAATAAAATGAGGTTGGATGCGAAGTTTTTTTTTTAAATTACTTACGCACTTAATCGCACAAACGAAGTCTGATATTGTGTTGTTGATTAGTTACCTGAAACAATAAAAAAGAAATGATTAGGATACTTAAATACATTATATTACTTAATTTAACGTTCTTTAGTAGTTCTGCTTTTTATGACGCTAAAATTCAAAAAGCCATTAATGTGATTATAACAGGACTTTAATTGTTTTTTTATGTTAAAGTTTTTAGGTGATTATATCCGGCAAATATTTATTACAGGATTTTTTTTTTTTTAAATTAAGTTATGAAATTTTTTAATCGTCTTAAAATTTTTTAAATATTTATATAAATATTTATTTATTTACTTTAACCCGTAAATAAAAGGGTCACTCTAAAAAAAAGCAGCATCGGCAGCAGTGTACTCCCTCCGGGCATAAAACAATGGGAGTAGGGGCAGCACGAAGACATATTTATGTCTTGCAAACAAGGCTTCCTGTCCATTTCAGAATCGGAGTTATCGACACTAAAAAGGAAATGGACACTAAAATAAAAGTAATGCTCTATTTTGTCTATAATTTATTCAAAATTGTTTTAGTTGACGTTATTACAGGTAATACAGGCATCCATTACGACGCCTGATAGAACCTGACACCTGATCTAACCATCCCTGTTACTGGTTACTTATTATGGGTTGCGAGGTCAGATGGCAGTCGCTCGTGAAATTCTGGTAGCTTGCCGCTGCACATTAGATTGGAAGCCGACCCCAATAACAAATGGGAAAAGGCAAAGAGGAGGACAGTCATCAATTATGAATTGTAATCCATAGTCGTACGAAGCAAAATGTAACGTCATTAAATCTGGGCTTGATAGGGCATTTCCAAGTTCTTAATTCACTAAGTTAAAAACCTGTAGACTGAAAGCCCACTTTGAGAGCCGTTCAAAGATAAAGCGAGCATCAATAAAATTATTATAATAATACTGAAACCAATAAGAGGTCTGTAAATGAAAGGAAATATAGAATTTAAAAAAAATCGTAGTAGAGCCCAAGGTTTTTTTAGATGTTTTGTTGGTAAGCCTGAACTTTTATTTATGTTACTTTAATAATAATAATATTATCCCAAAAAATCAGATAACCCGACAAATAAAGTAATAATAGTTTTAGATGAGTATTTCGCTTATAGTTTGTTCCCTCTGTATGATAAGCGTCCAAAGTGGCGTTTTATGGGGGAGGCCTATGTTCAGTAGTAGATGTCTTCCGGCTCTTGATGTGATTCAGCTTAGACCTAGAATATTACATCCTAAGTCTATGGCTTAGACAATTACTATTGTGTAACGTCTAACACATTCAAGATTAGCTGAAAGGTAATTTTCAAAGGAAATCCTCACTTCCTCAATGTTTCCCTTTTTCCGCCTTCTGTATTAAAGAGTGCACGCTAACTTAATATATTAGGGAAAGAAGGTAAATCGAGAGCACAACAACTTTTGCAGCTTTATGTGTCTCTCTTACATTTTCTGTACAAAAAAGGCTTTACTCATCAAACAAACTTTAAACAATCGAATGCTGACGTTTCGCATAGTAAATGATTATTAATATAAATTAACAATTAAACTGTACGGGCGTCCTACGTCTTATATTTCTATTAGCTCAAATTATGTAGGTAGGTATACCTAGGTATCAAAAACTCAATTGATCTAGTTTTTAACATGCAATACTATGAACCCAATTAATATGATGTTATTTATTGTATAATAATTTATGGAACGGCCAAGGAATAGAATGCTCTTCCAGCAACAGTGTTTCCTCCTGGGTATAACCTGGGTCTTATCAAGTCAAGAGTGAATGGGCATCTCATGTGTCAACGTGTTCCACCGACAACTTCGTCACTTACCATCAGGTGAGTTGTTGTCTAATCTATGTCCTGTTTAGCATTAAAAAAACACAAAAACATTTTAAAGAAATGAACACAATATAAAAACAATTAAAAAATAAACAAAAGGTATACAAAAAATTGTTCAATGAACGTTATTTCTATTGGAGCATCCTGGGGGTGCCATTAACTCTCACTCAATGCATGATGATCTAAGACTAGCCAGCTGTCTCCTCGAGTATTTCAAGTACGGAGGCATGGAAGCGCATTATCTGTACTACGCAGCCCCGCTTTAATGTGTTATGTTTTAGACCTTATCTGAAGGTTATTGTAATGACGTCACCAGAATCTTACCCTATGTCAGTTAACCCTGGCTAAATAGGAAATAGTATGAAGATATGAGTATAGGTACTAGAATTTGAATTTTATTAAATCCTTCAGAATTAAAGAACGGGTTACCAAGTCTTTGTGATCTGGAAAATAATAAAATCTCTCTACTAGTTAGAATCCCTTTCTCTCTCTCTTGATTACTTTTTTCTATTTATATTTATAATAAATAAATAATAATAAATAATTATGTGCGGACATTTCACACAGCGCCATCTAGCCCCAAACTAAGCATAGCTTGTAATATGGGAACCAGATAACTGATACAATACTTAGATACTTTTTTATTTGCAAACACATACATAGAATAAAATATAACATCCAGACACAGAACAAACATCGACAAACATTTGTGTTCATCACACAAATGTTTGTCCCTGGTGGGAATTGAACCCACAACCTAACTATAGTACAGAAGGCAGAGCTACTACGAACTGACCTATCAGGCCAGTCAAAATCTAGGTGTGTCCCTTAGTTTCTATTATTTGATAATCATCTTTACATCTATACTTATTCCACATCTCTTCCCGTGGGTGCCGTAAGAGCCGGCTAAGGGAATATCCAGGGAATGATGATTGGCTCTATATTTGCCATAGATTAATTATTTGAATTTGACATTGACTTGACTTTACTTCAGCAGTGGTTCGGCAGTTGACTGGTCTGATAGCTCAGTGGTAGTAGCCCTGACTTCTGAACTGTAGGTTGTGGGTTCAATTCCAGGACAAACATTTTTATGATGAGCATAGGTGTTTGTTGTGTGTCTGGGTGTCATATTGTATTCTATGTATGTATTTACAAACAAAAAGTATTAATGTAGGTATTCTATCAGTTATCTGGTTCCTATAGTACAAGCATTGCTTAGTTTGGGCACAGAATAGATATACAGTATTACGGTTTGGCGCTAGATGGCGCTGTGTGAATTGTTCACACATTTTTTTTAATTTAATAAGTTCTCGGTCATGTGGTTTTCATTTCTCAACAGTTCATAAAACTCAGCTTTTTTAATAATGTTAGCTCCCCGTGAAATGTCATCGTATGTACCTACTATGACAGAAAGATTGATGAGTTTAATTTCTATCGACCCCTGTTATAAGGGTGAAGGGTGAAGTACACGGTTTCGATTTCAACACTTCATAGCATTGGGGTGAAACGTTGAAATGCCAATAATAATTTGACCTACTTTTTGATCGTTTTTTTATGTCTTTTGTTTAAATTCTGCGTTTATAAATATTTGCATAGTTAGATTTGATAGTAATTAGATACTTCAAACGTATATACTATACTGATGAAGTCTTTTCAAGGAGAAACTACCACAAAAAACTAAACCTCCAAAATCCTTTCATCCCAAACACGTGATATTGAAAAGAATGGAATCCAAAACGAAAACTGAAACTTTCACATAGGTGGCGCCACCAAACGTCATTAGTGGGACGCGTTTCTGGTTCCGGCAGGTACCCACACTTCCGGGGGAGAAGAGAGGGGGAGTAATCCCTGATTCCATCACTTTGGTATGTAGGTTATTGTGCTATAAATACATTTTTATTCTACTAGCTATAATAGTGATAAAGGATAACATTTAGTATCTTACTAAATGGTATGGTTAAGTGTGGCTCTGTGATATTTTCAAACTGATGACAAGCTCTGGGGGTCTAGCTAAGATCCCTTTCCATCAGCGTTAACGCTAAACGATAACTCGAAATGTATGGGAATGACATTACCTATGGATGTCGCTTTTCCGCAGGTAATGTAATTCCCATACATTTTAAACTTGTCGTTTGGCGTTACCGCTCATGGAAAGGGATCTTTGCTAGGCCTCCTGCTGGTTTGAATACCTTTCAGCCCTGCACCAACGACTTTCCAACCTAAGTTTGCACTTATCTCTTTACCCCTCGGTTTTTCGTACGTTTGTCAAACTCATGTCAAGTCAACACACCAAACACTGTACGCTCATTGGTTAAAGACAGCCGATGATTACCAGGCAATGAGCGATCAGTATTAGGTGTGCCAATTTAACAAACGTATACGAGAATCCAAGGGAAAGTGTTGCTTAGCTAAGTTGTATTTTAATAGACTTTAACGCAGACGGGCATAAATATACCTACATCTGAAAATATGTGAATTTAAAGTGTAAAAAACTATTCCGATGTTACTTGCCATACAATGTGATTGAGACATTTTTCTCTTTGTTATTAGACTTATTAGGTATACAACATCGTTAATGTGTATGCATCAAAATTTAATCATCTCCACGGCTCGTTTAAAATATATAAAAATGCTTTATTAAATATATTATTTAGTTTAATATAATAATCCATTAGTAACACCTGTTAGAAGGTTTGGTATAAAACGGGTGGGTGATGGTATGAAAGGCATCTTCTGTGAGAGGCAGCCTCTTGGTGACAAGAGCTGGCAAGATGAAGATCCTTTGGGTTTTTGGGTTGTTGGTGGTGGGAGCTTTGGCTAGACCTGAGGGTAAGTGATTTCTATTATTTAATTATTCAGACCAGCAAGTTTAAAAAATGGTATGAACAAGTATTTTTTAATAAAAGAAAAACCCAACATTATCTTCATCAACAAGAAAAGAGCTGATGGTCTTCAAACGGATGTTCAAATCTTCAAAAAGATGGTCTTCAAACAGCTGAACGGATTTTCTTGAATTATAGCTAAGAACGCTCTCGATCAAGTCACATTTCAAACAAAAAAAAACCAAGTGCAAGTCGAACTCGCGCACGAAAGGTTCCGTACCATTATCTATCCCTGCCATCTAGTGTTGAGTAGCAGTACTATTTAAAGCAGCGCCATCTATGACTCATCTGGTAAGCGAGAAAAAAATCACGTTTTTTGTATGGAAGCCCCCTTAAATGTTTATTTTATTCTGTTTTTTAGTATTTGTTGTTATAGCGGCAATAGAAATACATCATCTGTGAAAATTTCAACTGTGTATAACTATCACGGTTCATGAGATACAGTCTGGTAACAGACAGACAGACAGTGGAGCCTTAGTAATAGGGTCCGTTTTACCCTCTGGGTACGGAACCCGAAAAACGAACATTTAAGGTCGGTCACGTGCGATTGGATTTTGAACACAATATTTGAATGCACAAAAGATTCTATTTTTATAAATGTAAAAATCTATGACGTGACGAGCTAGCCATTCACCTGGTGTTAAACGTTACGGCCGCCCTAGACAAACGTTGCAGAAAAGTCCTACCACCTAGTAGTAGTTATTCTTTTATCGTGTACTTCATTTTCAGCTGATCGTTCAGGAGAGCCTGAAGACGAAGAATCCCGCTCCTACATCCCTAATGATTGGTTTAACATCGACGGTATAGGTATGTCGGTTTCTATTAAATCAGGCACTTATTATTACTATTTGATAAGAGTCAGTCAAGTCATTTTTAAAATACCTGATATGAATACGTCGTGAGATAACTGGTGATTAAACTCAATCAGATTTTAGTTTTGAGTTTAGCTGGTAAAAAGTATGGCAACAGACACAGTCCAGTTTCAAATATCACACATCATATCAACAGCCGGAAGAACATAGGCCTCCCCATCAAAACACCACTTTGGACGCTTATCATAGGTGGATTTGCCTTAATCACCACGCTTGGCAGGCGGCTTGGTGATCGCAGTGAAGAGATGGGGTGATCCTAATCGCAAACCGGGACCACACGGCTGAATCATTTATTCAATGAAATTGCCTTCTTTTCATTTTAAGCAAAAATGTATACCTACCTAACTCTGATGATGTTGGCCTGGATCTTTATTTTCCCGTTTATACATATGTGTCACCTGATGTTAAACAATTATAGCATTATGATGAAAGGTGGCGTCAAGGGCATGGACACAGGCTATCAAATGCGCCTTAAATATATAGTTAAAAAAAATTGTTCAGTGATCTGATTGACTAAGCTTTATTCCAGGAGTGTCACGATGCCGTCAAGTGGGCGACATGTACATTGCCCGGTCATGGGGCGACTGCTACATCTGCAGTTGCTTCCCCTCTATGTATTCTGGTGGCATTTACGCCAAATGTGCACCATGCCGCGGGTGCTCCAGTAAGTTACATTTTTACTACTTCCACTGCATACTCTTTATCCAAACGCTTCTGACAATTTAAACTCTTAACCTTGGTCACGAAATCACTTCGTTGTTTCGTTGTTTTATTATTTAGATACACCACTGACCGAATGGATTTATAAAATTGATATATATGCAGTTACAAATTTAACTTTATCAAATTTTTAGTCCCTAAAATGTACTCGTTGAAGTATCTGTTTGGTTTCAGCACCATACCCGATACCGGAGCCGATAATACCCCCGCCGATACCGTTACCGGTACCACGCCCTTGGCCCCAGCCTTGGATACAGCCCCAACCAGAACCGATGCCAATACCTGGTCCTATAATACCCGATTGTAAGTACAACCAACTTGAACAAAGTACAAGAAGACTTTTATTTTTTCATTCAATTTCATAGTGTTGCTAACCGTTTGCATCCAAACTTTGTTATAATAATTATGATACTAACATCACTTATGTCACTATGGTTTAGTTTTATACTAAAGAGGCTTATTACGTTACTTGAATTTATTACGCATCATATAAAGAAGTACCTATTAAAGTCTGTGAAATATTTATATCTATGCATCTATATATTTTTCTTTTTTGTTTCATAATTCCATACTGTTGTTGTTTTAGGCCCGCCGCCTGTAGTAATACCTGGTCCTCCACGCCCCTACCCAGTTCCAGTGCCCGTACCGGGTCGCAAGATCTTAGTACCCATCCCGGTCCCTGTCCCAACCACGCCGGAGAAAATATACGTTCCCGGCCCATCTGTACCCGTACCGGTTCCAGTTGAGCATCGGGTTCCTTACCCTGTACCTGTGAACAGGCCTTATCCGGTCCCGTCTCCACCTAGAATAGTACCTGTTCCTGTACCCGAGCCTGTGCCTGGACCGGAAGTGAGGGTACCCATACCGGTTCCGGTGCCGTCACCACCCATAAGGGTCCCGTACCCCATCAATCGATATATTCCGATCCCTGGCCGTGAGAAATACGTACCCGTACCAGTACCAGTACCGGTCGACAGTAAGTATTCTCTACCTATAGTTTTGTACACTTAGGGTGGGTTAGATAGTCTTGAACATACGCAAGGTAGCCAGTCTATGGATCTTCTATCGGTTACACTTTGGAGAGTGTGCGCATGCCCTTCATCAGCTCATTCCGTCATCCCCTTTCAACTATAGAACTACAGGGCTTGGTGATTCTTTACATTCTCACGTCGTAAGTGTACCACCAGCTCGCACTAAGCGTTTTGCTCATTCATAGTCATTCATAGTCCGAACGGCCAAGGAATGGAATGCTCTTTCAGCAACAGTATTTCCTCCTGGGTATAACCTGGGTCTTTTCAAGACAAGAGTGATTGGGCATCTCATGGGCCAACGTGCTCCACCTTAGACAACTTCATCACTTGCCACCAGGTGTGATGTTGTCAAACGTATGCCCATTTTAGCATAATAAAAAATACTTAAAAATATGACTAGACCAACAGAATCATACATTTTCGTATCAGTTTGAAATATGAAGTTTTTGTTTTTCAGATCCTAGATACTACCCCGTACCGGTCATCTACTACATCTGTAAGTATAATAATATAACCGTATTTTCCCGTTAGAATACAAAGTTTGATAACTGGTTATCTAGTAACTTATCAGTATTCAGAAAATTTACTAAAAAATCCGATCCATTGGGATTGCGTTTGATAGACGTGTTTTAGAACATATATTAGCAGGCGTAATGCAAGATACCTTGCGGCGAGATGAGGCGATGACATACGCAAGGTATCTGGAAGAATAGAGCTGAAGAAGAAGAATATAATATTTTTTTTCACCGTTTTGGACCTCTGTAAATACAGCAAAAAAGTATTATACATAACAAGTTTTCTGCATAATAACAGTTTTTGGTAATACCGTTGAATTCCACAGCACCGATATGCAGAAACCAAGTTCCGATGAGGCCGTTCAGTCTCCCTGGAGACCCGTGCCATTCCTACATCTGCAAGGTCAAATACCACTACGTATACATCGAGACCATCACTATCCCTTACTGTAAGTATACAATTATTTGGCTCCCGACTCTTCCAAATCAAAGCATCTCTTTGTTTTACGTTCCTTTCTATTTACAGTTTGATATTGAGACGTCTTGATTCCCAAACCTACTAGGTTTTATTAATTTCATTCAAAACATTATAGTCGTCACATTTTGCGACATTCTAAACGAAACTTTGAAATATACCATATTTAATTTTTTTTTTCAGGCAATGATCTACCTATGAATCCTTGTAAGTAATTTTTCTATCTTATCATATTTTAATTTAAGGTAAAACAACGCCTCGATCACTACTCAGATAATTACTCTTGAAGAATGAATATTTTTTTTCTATTTAAAAAATAAATATGCTACCTCAATATTAATAAAGTGGAAACAAGCATACATCCCACGTGTTGATAAGTGTTCACCTTAGCGTAATGACATTTAAAATACTTCAGGAATTGTTCCCGACCCTAGAAAAATAACACATTAAGGGCCGCTTGCGTAAGCGTTCTTAAACGCAATTAGTGACCCACCTAAATGCATTTAGAGGTTTAAACGCAATTACTCTCTTGCACAATATAAAATTTGAGACTAAACATAATTAAAGATCTGTCAAATTTAAATACCCAAAAACGGGCGTTTAGCGCTATTTAAATATGTTTAGCGCCATTTTGGAATTCCAGCTGAGCAGATTTGACGTCTAATGCCACTGACATCCAAATTCCTATTCACGCAAAATTTTATCTATACGTTCAAGAGAATTGTACGGGCTTGACGGCGGCTTGATGAACAAGTTTCGCAATGTGCGTAAAAAGGAACGTAGGACTTTTTTAAATTTTAAATGTATTCAGTTAAACAGAGTCGGTGAGCATGTTAAGCAAGTCAATATTAAACGCGTTTTGTCTTAAACGTATTTTAGCAGTTAAATGCATTTAGCTAAACAAAATTAAAGAAGGATTCTTACGCAAGCGGCCCTTAAAGTAAAAACTTGTTTGTGATTCTCAGGGTTTTCCTATCATCATTAACAGCCTGAAGACGTCCACTGCTGAACATAGGCGCCCCCAGAGCACGCCACCTTGAGCGGCTGCTCGCCTCCTGTATCCATCGGCTCCCCGCGGCTTTCACCAGGTCGTCGGTCCACCGAGTGGGGGACCGGCCTACGCTGCGTCTTCCGGTTCGTGGTCGCCACTCGAGAACCTTTCTTCCCCATCGGTTGTCAGTTCTACGAGCGATGTGGCCTGCCCATTGCCACTTCAACTTACTAACTCTAAGAGCTATATCGGTCACTTTAGTTCTCCTGCGGATCTCCTCGTTCCGGAGCTTATCTCGCAGGGAAACACCGAGCATAGCTCGCTCCATAGCTCGCTGCTCGCTGTTTTCCTATCAATACACAATAATTATCATTATTATAAAATTAACTAGTTAGTTAGTGTACTAGGTGTGTTTTATAGAAACCGTAGTTTCAATAATTAATTTCGTTTGCAGGGGACTTCCAAGGTAGTGAAGCAAATGCTCTAGCTAACTCAATGAGCTATGGTGGAGGAAACGCATACTCTAATGCTGAAGCTAATGCTATATCTGGTGGATACAGTGGATTAGGTGGATTCGGTGGATATGGTGGAGCTGAGGCAAATGCTGTTGCTAACTCTGTGAGCCTCGGAGGAAACGCATACTCAAATGCTGAAGCCAACGCTTTCTCTGGTGGATACGGTGGATTGGGTGGATTAGGTGGTATGGGTGGATTGGGTGGATTTGGTGGATATGGCGGAGCTGAAGCAAATGCTCTCGCTAACTCTATGAGCCTTGGTGGAGGAAATGCATATTCAAACGCTGAAGCCAACGCCCTTTCTGGTGGATACGGTGGATTGAGTGGATTAGGCGATATGGGTGGATTTGGTGGATATGGCAGTGCTGAAGCAAATGCTCTTGCCAACTCAGTGAGTCTTGGTGGAGGGAATGCATACTCAAATGCCGAAGCCAATGCCCTCTCTGGTGGATACGGCGGATTGGGTGGCTTAAATGGGTTCGGTGGATACGGTGGAGCTGAAGCAAATGCTCTTGCTAACTCAATGAGCATTGGAGGAGGAAATGCATACTCAAATGCGGATGCCGATGCTTTTTCTGGTGGATACGGTGGTATGGGTGGATTGGGTGGACTAGGTGGATTTGGTGGATACGGTGGAGCTGATGCAAATGCTCTTGCTAATTCAGTAAGCCTTGGTGGTGGAAATGCATATTCAAATGCTGAAGCCAACGCTTTCTCTGGTGGATACGGTGGATTGGGTGGATTTGGTGGATATCGTGGAGCTGAAGCAAATGCTCTTGTTAACTCAATGATCCTTGGTGGAGGAAATGCATATTCAAATGCTGAAGCAAATGCCCTCCCTGGTGGATACGGTGGATTCGGTGGATATGGTGGAGCTGAAGCAAATGCTCTTGCTAACTCAATGAGCCTTGGTGGAGGAAATGCATATTCAAATGCTGAAGCAAATGCTCTCCCTGGTGGATATGGTGGATTCGGTGGATATGGTGGAGCTGAAGCAAATGCTCTAGCTAACTCAGTAAGCCTTGGAGGAGGAAATGCATATTCAAATGCTGAAGCAAATGCCTTGCCTGGTGGGTACGGCGGATTCGGTGGATATGGTGGAGCTGAAGCAAGTGCATTAGCTAATTCAATGAGCCTTGGTGGGGGTAACGCATATTCAAGTGCCGATGCAAATGCTTTTTCTGGTGGTTTCGGCGGACAAGGTGGATACGGTGGAGCAGAAGCAAATGCTCTAGCTAACTCAATGAGTTTTGGTGGAGGAAATGCATACTCAAATGCTGCAGCAAATGCCCTCTCTGGTGGGTATGGCGGATTAGGTGGATATGGTGGCTACGGAGGAGCTGACGCTAATGCTTTAGCTAATTCAGTAAGCCTTGGTGGAGGAAATGCATACTCAAACGCCGAAGCAAATTCTATTACTGGTGGATTTGGAGGATCTGTTCCTTGGTACGGTGGCCTTCGGGATGGAGAGGACAGATCATCACCTCGTTCAGGTGGGAATAATATTTTAAGTAAAGAAGGTTTATCACAAATAATAACAGACTCCATAGCACAAACACTTGACACTGCTGGTATTTTAAGTAAAAAAGAAGTCAGTCGTACAAAAAAGGGGTACAATTTGTAGCTAGTATGGAGCAAAAACCTAGAGTTTATTCGAATCCTTATGTTTTAGCAAACGTTCAAGATCTTGGTTACAGTGGATTTGGTAGAGACGAAGCAACTGCAGTCTCTGCAGTACAGTCACTAGCTAGTAACTTAAAACAAGGTGCAATTTCAGATGCTACGATAAATGAAAACGCCAGGGGTGATTACTTGGGTGGGAATTCAGCAAGGGATGCTAAATCAGAGGCACTCGCTAATAGTTTCAGGCAAAATGGATTTGTAAACGCTATAAAAGACAATCGCTTTGGTTTTGGCAGTGAAGTAAGTGGTGCTGATGCTAGAGCACAAGCAATTGCCGAAAGTTTGCGACAAGCAGAACGTGTAAGGGCAAGTGATTTGACAAATGCAAACGCTTATCGTTTTGGTTTTGGCAGAGAAGGAACAAATTCAGATGTTAGAACACGAGTTGTTGCCGAAAGCTTAAGACAAGCAGAAATCGCAAAAACAAATGCTAACGCTGACGCTAAACGTTGGGGATATGGAAGAGGTGTAACAGCAAGTGCTGACGCCAGTGCACAAGCAGTTGTCGAAAGCTTAAGGCAAGCAGGTGTTACAGACGCAGATGCTATTGCAAATGTAAACGCAAATCGTTTCAAATTTGGCAGAGATTCATTTATTGAAGACGCTCAAGAAAGAGCTATTGTAGAAAATTTAAGACAAGCTGATGTCCTTGCTAATATCAACGCCAACCGTCTTGGTTTTGGCGTAGAAACAAGTGCTAATGCTCAAGCACAAGCATTTGCTGAAATCTTGAGACAAGCTGACATTGCAAACGCAAAAGTTCTAGAAAATATGAATGCCAACCGTTTTGGTTTTAGTCGAGTTGCAATAAGTGATCGAGATGCAGACTCTGCAGCTAAATCACAACTTACGAGACTAGTCAGAGATAGCACAAACGCGCAGTTAGAAGCAGGTGTCAGTCGTTGGGACTTCGCAAAAAGTGGAATAAACTTTCCAATCCAAAAACTAGCAAAAGGTTCCAAACAAGCCGCAGTTCGAAGACAAAATGACGTTGTGAACAACCAAGCAAGCCGTTGGGGTCTAAGACAAGCTGAACTTGAAAATGTAGATCCCATTGCATTTGCTAACACAAACCTTTGGGAACTTCGAAAAGGTGAAGCAGATACTGACGCTAGAGCAGAAGCTATTGCACAAAGCCTAAGACAAGCAGGATTTAACGTGAATCAAGATGCCAGAAATGCCAAAGATCAAGCACGTGCAATTAGCGGAACCTTGCGACAATCTGAGCTCGCAAATGCAAACGCTCAAACTAGGGCACTTTCCGATAATTTAAGACGGGTTGGGCTTTCAAACGCTGATAATAATGCTTCTACTAATCGTTGGGGTTACAGACAAGCTGTATTAGCAAGCGCCGATGCAGCTGCAAACGCCCAAGCTAAAAGTTGGCGTTATAAGAGAAGTGCAGCAAGTGCTAGTGCTCAAGCACAGGCTATTGTTGAAAGCTTGAGACAAAGTAGATTTGCAAGTGCAGATACACTTTCAAATGCCAATATGAATCATTGGGGCATCGGAAGAGACGAAACGATAGCTGATGCTAGAGCACAAGCTATTGGAGAAAGTTTAAGACAAGCCGGACTTGTAACCGCTAATGCACTCACAGATGCCAACTCATACCGTTGGGGTGTTGGAAGACAATCTGCAATGACTGATGCTAAAGCACAAGCAACGGAGGAAAGCTTAAGACAGGCGGGACTTGTAAGTGATTCAGTACTTACAAACTCTAACGCAAATCGTTGGGGCTTTGGAAGAGGATCAACAAATGCAAATTCTAGAGCACAAGCGATTACAGAAAGTTTACGACAAGCACGACCTGTAAACGTTGATCCCTTTGCAACCGCCAACGCTAATCGTTGGGGATTTGGAAGAGAACAAACGACTGCTGACGCCAAAGTGCAAACAATAGCCGAGAGTTTAAGACAAGCAGGACTTTCAAGCACGAATTCTCTAGCAAACGCTAACGTAAATCGCTGGGGATTAGGTAGGGAGGCAGCCAAACAGGCAATCGCCGAAACCTTAAGACAAGCAGGACTTCTAAGCGTAGATGCTCTAGCAAACACCAAAGAAAATCGCTGGGGTGTTGGAAGACAATCTACAATTGCTGATACTAGGGCACAAGCAATTGCGGAAAGTTTAAGACAATCCGGTCTTACAAGTGCAGATGCTATTACAAACGCAAACCATTTTGGCTTTGGTCGAGATATGTTTAGTGCAGATGCTCAAGCTCGAGTTCCTGTTGAAAGTTTTAGACAGGCTGAAATAGCAAAATTAGATTCTCTTGCAAACACTAACGCTTATCGTTGGGGATTTGGAAGAGATGCTACTAACACAGATGCAAGAAATCAAGCAATTGTCGAAAGCTTACGACAAGCTGAACTTGTAAGTGCCAATGCTGCCGCAAACACTAATCGTTTTGGATTTAGTAGAAAAGCAACAAGTGATGACACCGAAGTTAGGACAGCTGCTGCAAACTTAAGGCAAGTTGAGAACGCGAAAACAGATTCGGTTTCAAGCGCTGATACAAGACGTTGGCGTTCAAAAAGAAGCACAGCAAGTACAGATACTCAATCACGAGCTGTCGTTGAAAGCTTGAGACAAGCTGGGTTTACGAGTGCAGATTCTCTTGGAAATGCCAACGCTAATCGTTGGGGATTTGGAAGTGAATCAACCGTTGCTGATGCCAGAGCACAAGCAATGTCTGATAGTTTGAGACAAGGAGGACTTATGTCTGCATATGCTCTAGCCAATGCCAACGTCAATCGTTGGGGATTGGGAAGAGAAGCGACAAACGCTAATGCCAGAGTGCAAGCAATGTCTGATAGTTTAAGACAAGGAGGACTAACTTCTTTAGATGGTCTTGCAAATGCCAATGCTAATCGTTGGGGATTTGGAAGAGAATCAACAATAGCTGATCATAGAGCACAGGCAATAGCTCAAAGCTTAAGACAATCAGGACTTGTAAGCGCAGATGCTCTAGCAAACGGCAACTCAAATCGTTGGGGACTTGGGAGAGAAGCAACATCTGCTGATGCTAGAGCAAACGGAGTTTCTGAGATTTTAAGACAAGGAGAACTTACGTCTGCAGATGCTTTTGCAAACACTGACGCCAATCGTTGGGGATTTGGTAGGGAAGCAATAAATGCTGACGCTAGAGCACAGGCAATAGCGGAAAGCTTAAGACAATCACGACTTATAAGCACAAATGCTTTAGCAAACGCCAAGTCAAATCTTTGGGGACTTGAGAGGGAAGGAACAACTGCTGAGGGCAGAACTCAAGCAATTGCCGATAGTTTAAGACAAGCCGAATTTACGTCTTTAGAAGCTCTTGCAAATGCCAACGCTAATCGTTGGGGATTTGGAAGAGAATCTACAATTGCTGATGCTAGGGCACAGGCAATAGCTGAAAGCTTAAGACAATCAGGACTTGTAAGCGCAGATGCTCTAGCAAACGGCAACTCAAATCGTTGGGGACTTGGGAGAGAAGCAACATCTGCTGATGCTAGAGCAAATGCAGTTTTTGAGATTTTAAGACAAGGAGAACTTACGTCTGCAGATGCTTTTGCAAATACTGACGCCAATCGTTGGGGATTTGGTAGGGAAGCAATAAATGCTGACGCTAGAGCACAGGCAATAGCGGAAAGCTTAAGACAATCACGACTTATAAGCACAAATGCTTTAGCAAACGCCAAGTCAAATCGTTGGGGACTTGAGAGGGAAGGAACAACTGCTGAGGGCAGAACTCAAGCAATTGCCGATAGTTTAAGACAAGCCGAATTTACGTCTGCAGATGCTGTTGCAAATGCCAACGCTAATCGTTGGGGATTTGGAAGAGAATCTACAATTGCTGATGCTAGGGCACAGGCAATAGCTGAAAGCTTAAGACAATCAGGACTTGTAAGCGCAGATGCTCTAGTAAACGCCAACTCAAATCGTTGGGGACTTGGGAGAGAAGCAACAACTGCTGATGCTAGAGCACAAGCAGTTTTAGAGATTTTAAGACAAGGAGGACTCACGTCTGCAGATGCTTTTGCAAACGTCAACTCCAATCGTTGGGGATTCGGTAGGGAAGCAATAAATACTGACGCTAGAGCACAGGCAATAGCTAACAGCTTAAGACAATCAGGACTTGTAAGCATAAATGCTTTAGCAAACGCCAACTCAAATCGTTGGGGACTTGAAAGGGTGGCAAGAACTGCTGAGAGCAGAACACAAGCAATTGCCGATAGTTTAAGACAACGAGAACTTACGTCTGCAGATGCTGTTGCAAATGCCAACGCTAATCGTTGGGGATTTGGAAGACAATCTACAATTGCTGATTCTAGGGCACAGGCAATAGTTGAAAGCTTAAGACAATCAGGACTTGTAAGCGCAGATGCTCTAGCAAACGCTAATTCAAACCGTTGGGGACTTGGGAGAGAAGCAACAACTGCTGATGCTAGAGCACAAGCAGTTTCAGAGATTTTAAGACAAGGAGGACTTAAGTCTGCAGATGCTTTTGCAAACACCAACGCCGATCGTTGGGGATTTGCTAGGGAAGCAATAAATGCTGACGCTAGAGCACGGGCAGTAACTGAAAGCTTAAGACCATCAGGACTTGTAAGCACAAATGCTTTAGCAAACGCCAACTCAAATCGTTGGGGTCTTGAGAGGGAAGGAACAACTGCTGAGGGCAGAACTCAAGCAATTGCCGATAGTTTAAGACAAGCCGAATTTACGTCTTTAGAAGCTCTTGCAAATGCCAACGCTAATCGTTGGGGATTTGGAAGAGAATCTACAATTGCTGATGCTAGGGCACAGGCAATAGCTGAAAGCTTAAGACAATCAGGACTTGTAAGCGCAGATGCTCTAGTAAACGCCAACTCAAATCGTTGGGGACTTGGGAGAGAAACAACAACTGCTGATGCTAGAGCACAAGCAGTTTCAGAGATTTTAAGGCAAGGAGGACTTACGTCTGCAGATGCTTTTGCAAACGTCAACTCCAATCGTTGGGGATTTGGTAGGGAAGCAATAAATACTGACGCTAGAGCACAGGCAATAGCTAACAGCTTAAGACAATCAGGACTTGTAAGCACAAATGCTTTAGCAAACGCCAACTCAAATCGTTGGGGTCTTGAGAGGGAAGGAACAACTGCTGAGGGCAGAACTCAAGCAATTGCCGATAGTTTAAGACAAGCCGAATTTACGTCTTTAGAAGCTCTTGCAAATGCCAACGCTAATCGTTGGGGATTTGGAAGAGAATCTACAATTGCTGATGCTAGGGCACAGACAATAGCTGAAAGCTTAAGACAATCAGGACTTAGCGCAGATTCATCTGCTCACGCTTATTCTGTTGGCTTGAGAAACGATCTTTCTCGTGATAATGATTTAGCAAATGAAATAAACTCTAGATATTGGGGTGGGTATAGCAACGCCAAAGCTGTAGCTCAGGCTAATACAGCAGCTTATGGTGGATTAGGAAGTGGATGGAACTATCCTGCCCCCTTAGCAAATCCAGATGCTGGAGGTTTTTCACCTTGGAATTGGTATGGTGGAAGACAGGGGCTTAATGCAAGGAGGAACAAAAGACGAAGTGAAAACCTTGTTCAAAGAGTCTCGTTCCTCACACAGAACAGCGAAGAGAAAACTGTCTAAAAATCTGTAAGTATGAATATTATGTTCCTACTGGCGAACTAACCTGGGGGAACTCTGTCTTCACTTCTACCTCCGCAACGGTAATGCATATTTTTATTTGATTTATAAATACCTTTTATGTATCGGGTACCGCTCTTAGAACTTAATTAATTTTAATATTTCACTTATTTGTATAAAAACACCTCTCATTCTTTGTCTGGAACTTTAGATCACTTACCTACCTGCTTAAAATCTGAACTATTACTATAGTAACATTGTTGATATTATTATCTTATATCTTTTGGGCTCTGTACGGATTATATATGAAGTGCCTGAGATATAGTACTGGAGGTAGCTGCAATGGAGCAAGTGTAAAATCACGTCATGTTGTTTGGTTGACAGCTGGTGAGACCGACCAGTTGTGGCTGGTATGTAGATTTTCTCCAGAGACTAACTTTGAGCCCTTATGGATTATTGTTTGTGAACCACATTTTAATGATTTGTTAGTAAAGACTTGATGTTCACAGTACGCTGAAGAATTGGCAAGAAAAACTTTAGAACGTAGACTTGAACATTAGTATGATCAAAACAGAACAACAGAACTGTACCCCTACCGCGTAACTATTCTGGTAATGGACATCGCCATCCTGCACGCGCCCATTTATAAGTCCGTGAGTGTGAGAAGAGTGCACAAGATCACGATCGCCACCAGACTTACACAACAAGGCCCTAGTTCTGTGATTGCGGTGGTTATGTGAGCCGATTTATTTGTATGACGTATGGTGAGGTCATAAAAGATGAATACCAAAAACTACTAAGGGGTTTAAAATTATAATGTGTGAATGATAAAAAAGATGTCCAAAAATGATGAAACATGGTGGACTGTGTGAAAGATTATTTTTGTACAAAAACAGTTAATGCTATGTTGTTGACTGACCTATTAGAATAAAGTAACACATGTTGCACCGACTTCACTTAGTGGGGTGGGGGTGGGGTAAGAGTAGGCGAATGATCTTGTATGTGCTCTATGACAAGCTGTATAATATACATTTTTACTGTACTTTTTCTTTATATACCGGCAGAAAAGATATTAACCTTTCTAAAGAACTTCAACTTCTTATAACCTGCGCGTGATGAGCTATGATCTTTTATTTCAAACTTTTAATGGGGAATTTCTGATGGCTGTGATTTTTCTTATTACTTTTAATCATCTATTATGTTTACGTGTCATATTCATAAGACTAATATGAACAATTTTGTTTTCAGACTAACTGGCTATACTTTTGTGATCTCTCGACGACGATGGCTAGAACGTGGATATAACGACATATTAATTTTAAGTTTGAGCATTAGAAAATGACAGAAGACACTCTACACTTGTATATATTTTTGTAATAAAAGCATTTAGTGGGAACTTATTACTGTTTTTTTTTCTTAACCCATAATTTTTTTTTAATCTCAGCTGTTAAGTTTAGCATTAAATCATCATTACTTTACATAGGTCCTTACAACTTAAATAAAGTAAACAGTTCTAAATAAATACCTTACTTATCAACGTTTTCAATTCTAATTGACAACTGTTACAAATTAGGATAGGTTTACCAAATTAAAAAGTTACGCTATAACTTTAATACATCAAGTCATGCAATCAATGTCAACTTTACTTTATGGTTATTATGAGTTTTCTATATAAGGCATTTATGTTAGTATTTTGTGTTAATCAAGTGTGTGATCTGGAAATCGACTATTAGGTGAAGGATCCTAGTAGTGAGAGCTAAGGTCAATATGCAGGGGGCGTTGGCCTGGAGGGTTAGCCTCTTTGCTGTTCTGCTTTTTGTTGGCCAAGCCGATTTTGCAGATGATCTCAAGGGTAAATAGATTTTTTTCTTAATAATAAGGTTAGATCACTTTTTTATCCATTACATAGTCATTATTAGTCTCTATCGTTATTACACGCATTTGTCCAACAGACATTACGATTAAACACAATTTATAGTTCAAGACACGAGACAAACAATTTATTTTATCCGCGTGCGCCACTGCGAAATAAAAGAGCGTGCGTCCAGTCAACTGTTTATCTCACGACTGCCCTCATAATATACAACAGGTTTCTCAATTTTAAGTTTTTGTTGAAGATGTAATAGTGGAGTGGTGATAATAACATAACAGATTCAGTTTCCTTATTTGTTTAGTTTTTCTTGGTATGTATAGTATAAATCCCACCCGATAGTTTATTGTACTCTAAATGGTTTACTAAGTCAAACCTTGCTATACTGTACTGCCGATATGAGTAAAATTTTCTCAGCAAATAACTTTATTAAATAATAAAGTACTAAACCTAGTTTCATAACTTAGGTGATCATTCTGAAGACTCAAGAACAGGTTATCACAGCGGTAGCGATAGTGATAGCAACGGTAAGATATTTATGAAATAAAAATAATTACTTAATCATTATTTCTGTTACGAGACCAATAGTTATTTGATAAAATTATGGTAACAAAATATGTTTTTAGAATCTGGATCAGATGCAGAAGCACAAGCTTTTGCAGAAGCCTTAGCAGAAGCAGCATATTCGAACGCAGAAACATCAGTTGACGATGCTCGAAGAAATAATTTAAATAATGTTCAGTCCAAACCCGACATATCAGTTGAGAATAGAAATTTTCATCATAGCATTCAACAACAGGAGAATATGGGGCCTAATTTTGGCCCAAGACCTCTTCCAAATATGCAAGAATATCGTTCTTTAAAAATTAATGACAATAATTCAGCGCACTTTCTTCAAGACGGTACGTTTATAATAGTTACTTATGACAATAATTTTTATGACAATTTATTTTAATACAAACATACTTTCAAAGAAATTGAATACTGGCGAAGAAGGAGTGTACTTAAAATATTTAAGCGATTTTTTACGTATCCTATTGTATTTTATGTATGTTTGGTCTAATAAATAAAATATGAATAATTAAATAGTCCAGAAAAATTTCTGCATGACTTTCAAAACTTACTCAAAATAATGGAATCATTTTCATGTACATTATAAATAATAAGTGCATCAAATTACCGGAAAGATTTCACAATTAACTTATCATTATTTAGTATGTAAATAGTTTTGTGTAGTTTTATTAGAAAAACCTTTTGAGTCTTATAGAGTATTTCAAGTTTAAGCTTGATGAAATAATTCAATTTCAATCAGAAACAGCCGTTAAACCTGGACTAGGAAATCAGTACGTTGAACCCGAGATCCCTGGTGGCCCAATTTTCCGTAATAATTTAGTATTACCAATGGATCCAAATTATGAAGTACGAGAAAACGAAAACCAGTATCCGTTTAGTCCAGAAAAAGATGGGCACAAGCAATCAATGCACTTAGCAAAACAAAGTAAGCTTTTCCCTTTTTATTTAATAATTCAACATCACCTACTTGTTGGCTAAGAAACCAGTGTGAAAGACCAAAACCAAAGATCCTTTTTTCTCAGCATTGACTGAAATTTATATAGAAAACTAAAAAAGTTACAACGAAACCGGAAAACTCAAGCTTCTGTAACTGTATTGGTACTTACTTACCCCATGCTATTATGGATATTTGTCAACAAAATCTATACGGAGGTACCGAAACCCTCGGAACTCGAGTTTCACAAGTTTCTTGGCCTTTTATTTCGTGCTACACTCCTCGAGTCTTGAAATTGAAAGATTATATGCTAGTTAATTACTAATCTGCCGTATTGAGCTTGTTGACCTGATGTTATCTTGAAAATGTTAATATTTTTCAAAACATTTTCAGAAATGATCTCAAGACTAATTCCGTTAGAAGAACACGTTTTGTTGCACAAAATACCAGGTGAGACCTCAAAAATCTCAAATACAGAACTAAATATATTAAAAATGTTGAAAATCATATAAGTTAGATGTACCGTCACAAGTAGCCACTTTTCTTGATCTTACAGGAGCCTACAATGCAATACACTGTTCAAAAGAAGGAGAGCTCCACAATTTCTGGGCTTCAAGCTTCCAATGCATGGTATGCGTCTGTCTCAGCGCATACGGTAGACTTCAACCGGTTTGTGTGAGCTGCTCATCATGTAATGGGCCTCCTGAACCACCGCCTGCTGCTAACACTACTCCTGAACCTACCAGGCCTCCAATGCCCTACACTACGCCAGCTCCAGAGGAGAAATGTATGGATTCTTTTCAATAGATATTTATAACTAAAGTGAAAGCGTACAATAATTGATTTAGTTTCGTAGCAAGCTTGGGCTTGAGGCATAAATTAAGGATATCTAAACCAAAGTTTATTTATTATTATGTTGACCCCCAACATCAAGAAATGGATTTTCTACCGTACATAATCTATACTTATAATGTAACAGGTCCAATTCTGTACATTGAAGATATTTAATAAAATTGTAGTGCAATTACAATTAGTACAAGGTGAGTTTGAATTGGGGTATATTCCGAAAGGGGATAAATCTACTCCCCAAGGTAGACAATGTTTTTTCTACGAATTTTCTAAAATAATAGTTTTTCATTGAAGAAATGCCATTTAAAGTTTACGTTCGAAGATAGCCCTAACGCAGCTGGGTGGTTGAACTTCTGACCGAATGCGTTTAAATGAGTTTAACGACCTGTGTTTAGAAATAAATTTATAGTATCTTGTTAACTCTCGTAGCGATCGCACGTGCAATTTTGTGAGTGGACTTAATTTTTAGTATGGAGGTTTGGAAACACGCAAGTTTCAAGTAAGGCTCTCACAACTTGGGGGCTATCATGGTCCTAGTCCCTTTCGGGATAATAGCCCAATTCAAACTCAGATAGTATAATCGATGCTGAAGCTAAAACTTGTATTTTTTTTTTTCATTTTTGTATGTCTGTCTGTCTGCAGCCTCACGCCAAAACTACTGAATGGATTGAAATGAAACTTGGCATGATTTAACTTCATACTACAAGGTAGGACAAAGGATACTTTTTATCCCGAATTTCTGCACGGTTCCCTCGGGAGAGGAGATAGAAGATAAAATGTGTATTTAGTTGTAATTTACAAACGCGTAGTTCGACTTCATTCAATCTATTTTTTCTAGAAAGGAGGTACTTTATATATTGTCCCGTACATATTTCAAGGTCGTCGATTTGGTAGTTCAGAAATTACAGATATCCAACCTTCAGTATTAGGTCCAAATCACTTAAATTCTGTAATATACAGGAACGCAGTGCAAACCTATGTAGATATATAGCTTAGCTAACTACGGGACGTAATTCATACGCTAGGATAAAATATCGTCGGCAACGAAGGTGAAGCCACTCTTTATCCTGTTCTAGGGAAGAGAGAAGGTCGATGGAAAATATAGTGGCAAAGGATGAATGGATGACGGTGAAGAGAGGCAAGCGCGCTAGCTAGCTAGGGCGTGAAACTAACTAACCCGTGCGAAGCCAGGGCGGGTCAGCTAGTGGTAAATAATGTGAAAAATGGACGCTACTAACATTTTATACGGACTATCTCGTATTAGCTTGCATTACTTTTATCCATTTTATATTTGGCTACTTTTATCCTATGGTATCAATGCAATATTTATTACTTCTTAATATTGTTTTCAGTGGCATGCAAACCCTTGCCGGTCAACGTACCATTCCAAAGTCCTCTGGATCCGTGCAAGATTTGCGTCTGCACGGAAAACTTAAACTTGTCTGGGAAGATTGACGTGCAAATCAATTGCCGGCATAATCCTCAATGTGGTAAATGTTTCATTATTGTCTTTATGTTTTGACCACTATAAGTCACTGTTCCACACCGTTTCATAGGATAATACAAAATATTCTAGGTCTGTGCTCCACTTAAATATATAGAGTGGCGAACTGGAGTTAAACAGTGAGTCGCTCACTGTTCGCATAATGAGGACATAACTAATTCTCTACAATCAAGATGAAGAAGAGTTGATGAGAAAAGATATTTCGTCACTTGATATTACACTATTGTCTTGATAACATTTAACTGAGAAAAGTAGTGCTAAACATAAGACCAAAATAAGTATACCCAATAAGCAATAAAAGAACAAGTAGACCTTATTTAAGGGAATATGGATGGAAAATACTATATAGATGTGAGCGATCAATAAATAAAATCGCCTTACTTCTTTTTGAATTTGTCAAAGCCTGAGTAAAATTTATGGATTATATTTTAAAAAAATATGTAAACGAATGACGTGACGACCTAGTCGTTTGCCTGATGTTAAGCGTCACGGCCGTCCATAACAGAAAGCAGTGTCACTCAGAACTCTAAATTAAAGTTTCCCGTGACACTGCACACGTCGTCCTGAGACATCACACAGTATAAAAAGTTTTCTAGACGTGAGATCAGTTCATAAAGTCTTATTTACCCAGTAAATTCACTAGCTACAATGCCCTACAAACCAGAACACAGAAGTTCTTGCACACTACTGCTTGGCGGAAGAATAACTGGCAAAGCGGTGGTACCTACCTAGACAAACTTTGCTGAAAATCCTACCAGTTAGTAAAAAGCTTTTTCATGCTTGAATCATAATTATTGTTTATATTTATTTACAGTTCTGCCCTCTACTTCACGTAAGTATATTCAAAGTTCCAACAAAATCGAACACTGATTTGATAAACAAATTTATTATTATATAATAAATATTTTTTTCTATCTACATTTCAGCACGGACATCTGTTTCGACTCCGATACCTCGTAAGTTTATTTTACGGATTACTCGTTTTATGATGTTTCTAAATCATGACGACTACATGGAATAGTTTTTCCTCATGACTATATTAGTTTGCAAAATTATTCCATAAAGTGGTTCTTCCATATTTTTTGACATCATCATCACTTTTATCATTGAATTCAACAAATAGCATAAATATATACATTTGATCTTTCAATTTTCTTTGCAGTACCTGTTTGTGATGGATTCCCGCACAACGTGCCATTCCCCCATCCACACGATCAGTGCAAAATATGCAAGTGCACCACCAGACAGACCACTTACGGTGTGCCAGAACAGCAGATTTCCTGTTTCCCCAACCCTGAATGTCGTAAGTTTATTTTTACAAATACCATAACTTTTCTACAACAACACAGAACAAGATTCAACGTCTGTTGAGCTTCTGACGAAACAAATTAACATTTTTCTAATGTTGTTTAAATATTATGTTTTTCTTGAGGATGTCATTCTACTAATCAATGTAGACAGATATCAGATAATAACCATTAACCATATTAGAATTTATAAACATATAAGAATAACAATGGTCTAATGCTATAATGTATATTTATAAATTAAAACATATTTATTTTCTATGATGTTTATTAACAATTTCAGAACCAGAGACGGAAACACCAGAACCGGAAACAGAGTCTCCAATAACGATATTACCACCAGAACCAGGTGAGATAAAAATAAATAAATAAGTCAAATGGCCTTTGCTCATCACATCCTTGTAAAATAAACCATCATCAGCATCAGCTAATTAATAACTAGATGCAAGCTTCTCCTAGACAACTTCATCTACTCTTTCAAGCAGTTAGTAGTCAGTCATTAATTATAAAATGTCAGTATACATTTCTTCCTTATTACAGAGATCTGCGACCGTTATCCCGCAAACGTAATTTTTCCTCACCCAAAAGACCCCTGCCAAGTCTGCAAATGTACCCTGCCAATGAAACTGTTCCACGATAGAAAGAAGATTACCTGCCACGTGAAACCAAACTGCTGTAAGTACGGAAATAATAGTTTTCTAAAATGATGTCAATTTGTGTAAATAGAGATTAACTTTTCTTGTTTGAAGCAATGATTCTACCTTTTGACCATTTTTAGATGATATGAGAATTAATTTTACTGTATAAGTAAATAGAGTATTTTGGAATCTACTATTACATAAATGTAAATATGTAAATATGTTGTTTCAATAACCTTTAGTATTTGAATAATCTTTGTATATTGAGCTTTCTTTCTTTGTGGAGCTTTTTGCTTTGTTTTTTATTTGAAGTTGCGGTATATGATTGTAGATTTTCTCTTTCAGTACCAACTCCAAGACCACCGCAGCCCTCTTCGACTGTGATTCCTTGGACTACTCAAACACCTGAGCCCACGCCTGGACCTCCACCAGGGAATGGTAAGCTAGAATTACTTTCTCAAATTATTACAGATATCAAAATTATAACATCTTTATTATGCATTCAATTATGTCAATTATTGGTTGAAGCAACGCGTGACCAAAATGCTGGCCTCTATTTGGGCCAGAGGTTGAGCATGATTGAGATTTTGGGCACTTTGCCCACTGGTAGTGGTTTGTTAGATTAGTTTTGTATTATATTGTTAATTTTATAGTTTTAGTTTAATTTTATAGAATATCTAGTTTTATTGTTGTAGTTTTACTGATTTACCTTTTTTTAAGTTTTTAGGTATAGTTTAGTTTTTAGGTCTAGTTAAGTTATTTTATGTTTTTTAAGTTGTCATTAAAGGAAGAATCATTATGTCAATAGATCCCTGGTCTCGTGCGTTTGTTAAAGTTAAACTCATGTCAAATTAAAAATACTGAACGCTCATTGGTTGATGATAGTCGATGATCAACAGGCAACCAATGAGCGTTTCGGAAACCGGGGGTGAATCTCGTCCACATGATCAAATTGAATTTTTAGACTTTCATTTGGTTAGCATTCAGTCAGGCTGGAGACTCGTGAAGTAATCCTGAAGGCCTTCCCATTTTCTTTTTACTACTGGACTAATACTATCTTATATCAACATCATGCTGTTATCCTCATCACGTTACAAAGCCCTATTTTCATAATAATGTTCAACATTTATATTACAGCGAAATGCTCCCCGCTTCCCGTGGGAACGCTTTTCCAAAACCCTCTAAACCCGTGCCAGGTCTGCATCTGCACAGAGCGTTTGAACTTATCCGGGCAACTCGACGTGCAAATAGAGTGCCAAGAGAATCCTCAATGCGGTAACATTAATATAAATATTATCATAAATAATTATTATGTTATCATAAATAATAATTATTGCTATGGCCCAAATTAGTTTTGGGATAGCAAGGATGCGTTATGTGCCCTAAGGCTTTATGGCGTTAATTTTATAAGAGAGTGGACTGTATTTTTTTTTTATCGTTAGGCGACTGGTTACAACAAATGGTATCACAACTACGACGAGCAAATGCTTAGGACTAGGATAAAGGAATTCCACGCACCTTCGCTCCACATAGGTACTCCTGGGAAGGTCCAGAGCGTCCTGGATTGTCCAGTATCACCGGTCGATCGCCGATGAGGTCCGATTGCTAACCACTGTCCAGAATTGTCTATATTTTGGTGCACCAACACTAATCAACTTGTTATAGTACTTTAACACGTACTTAGAATTGCGGTAATGTTCACACAGGGCGCGTGCGCATATATTATCGTGCGCAGATCCTTCCCTTGCGACGGTTCAAGGGTGACAGTTGACACCGAGCGCATCAGCTAGGTGTCGCGCGTGGTTGGCGAATTTGGAGGGAGGGAAAAGGACGCAATATACTCATCAAGCTAATGATACCATGTCAATATAATTTGAATGAGAAATATATGCCTATACGGCGCCAACATCCCCCCGGCCTTAAAGGGTTGCCTTTAAGAAACCAAAATGCGTATAAAATATCGTATGTTACTATATCAAATAGTATGCGGTGCGGTGTAGACTATATAATCTATATAAAATAGTATGCGGTTAAATATAAGCGGGAAAATATTTTGCGGGTGAATATGTGTGTGCGGTACTTAATATTATGCGGTTCAATATAATTATAATACGCGGTAATTTATTTAATTTAACTTAAATTAAAATATAAGCTAGGAAATTATGCTATAAGAAATTATTGATTAGGTAAGGGACATAACTTAACTACCGGGCGAAGGTAGCTTCCCTTTGAAGTCTTTATCGCGCAAACTCGAGTAGTGCCATCCTTAGACGGAAATACCTCTTTCACAATGCCCAAAGGCCAAGCAAAGGGGGGAGCATTGTCAGTCTTGACAATGACAACCGTTCCCTCTTGTATGGGAACAGAAGGAACATTCCACTTAGCTCGCGATTGCAGCTGGTGCAAATATTCAGCGCGCCAGCGCTTCCAGAAGGACTGTACCATTCCATCAAGCAGGCTATGTCTTTGACGTAAGTCTATCGAGCTAACCTCGGGCGCGGGAACTGAAGAAAGCGGCATAGTTTGCAAAAAATGCGCAGGCGTAAGAGCAGAGGGCTCTGCGGGGTCACTACTCATGGCGACAAGCGGGCGTGAATTTATAAGTGCTTCTATCTGTGTGAGAACAGTAAGAAGCTCCTCGTACGAAACGATTTGTTGACCTATGACCTTAAAAAGTATGGTTTTAATAATCTTCACCATACTCTCCCAACAACCACCCCAGTGTGGTGAAACAGGAGGAATGAACTTCCAATCTATGCGATTCTCAGAAAATTCAAGCTCCAGGCGAGGCCGTAGTTCGTCCAAAAATGTATAGAGGTCGCGGAGATACGAACGTGCTCCAACGAAACAAGTCCCGTTATCGGAGTACATACACTTTATAGGGCCACGTCGAGACAGAAAGCGTTTAAACGCATTGATGAAGCTGACTGTACTCAGATCTGTAGCTATCTCAATGTGAGTGGCGCGGGTTGTAAGACACGTGAAGATGCATAGCCAAGCTTTACGGCTCTTCACCCCCCGACCACGAACGGGTGTGTACAACAATGGGCCAGCATAGTCGCACCCTACGTGTGTAAAAGCTTTATCTACCTGATTGACGCGGTGACTAGGTAGATCAGCCATAAGCGGAAATAACGGAGTCGGTCTCGATCGGAAACAAACGTTACATTTATGAATGCGGTTGCGTATAATGCGCCTTGCAGCTAAGATCCAAAATCTTTGTCTTAATAAAGACATCAGAAGCTCTGGTCCAGCATGCAAGTGCTTGCGGTGATAGTAGTCTACTACCAAGTCAACTACATGGTCGTGGCGTGGTAGAAGGCACGGATGCTTATGCGTATATTCCTCGGCGGAATTCGACAAGCGACCTCCAACGCGAATAAGACCATTACTATCAATAAACGGCCGAAGTTTATTTAAAGCGGGTGAACAAGGTTTATTTTTTAAAAGATTAGATTTATCGTGCGAGAAATAAATATTTTGCACGGCGCGAATTAACTCAATTTCTGCATAATCTAAGTCTGCGGCGGATACAGAACTACCACGAGGTAATTTTTTCATAAAGCGGTAAACATAAACAATGGCACGTAACAATTTAGAATACGACGAGTGTCGTTGCGCGAGCGCGTAAAGCGGGGAGTCCTCAGGACTAGTCGTGAGGACATGTACCTGAGACCGTTGTTCAGGCACATCTGCGTAATCATTATTATCGATTTTAACTATAGGCCATTCACTAGGATCGCGCGTGATCCAGGAAGGTCCAGTATACCATAACGGATGGTCAACTAACTTGTCCGGGGTGAGACCACGTGACAAGCAGTCCGCGGGATTATTTGAGCCAGAAACATGAAAGTATCGACTCGCGGGAATATTATCTGTTAATTTTACAACTCGATTGGCGACAAAGGTCTGCCAACGATGCGGAGACGCTTTTATCCAACAAAGAACGACTTTGGAATCGCTGAAGGCGTAGACATCCCTGACGGGATAACGCGGTTTAACAATGTCTATAACCTTGCGAAGTAACTGTGACAACATTACCGCAGCGCAGAGTTCCAATCGTGCAACAGAAACTACGTTTACTGGTGACACTTTAGACTTCGCGCATACGAGTTGTACAGTATACTCGGAACCTACGCGGATTTGCATGTATACAACGGCACCGTAGGCTCGCTCGCTCGCGTCAGCAAAGCCGATAACATTAACATCACAATCCTGCACAATACCCAGATGTCGTGGGATGCGCAGTTGGTTGAGCGCGGGCAGCTCAGCACAAAACTGCACCCAGCAGTTGACAATATGTTGAGGAGGCTCAGCATCCCAGTCGCACTTTGACAACCAAAGCTCTTTGATAAGAAGCTTGGCGTACAAAATGACGGGAGCTGCAAAACCCATGATGTCCCACAGACGTGCTATCGCGGACAACATCGTGCGTTTAGTGCACTTGTCGTCTGGTGCGGCGACAACAAAGCGGAAACAATCACCAGATCTATCCCAAAATAGACCTAAGATTTTATGCGGAACAGACTCCTCGAACTCTTTGTCACGAGGTTCTTTGTGTGTATCTGGTATGTGGGCTAGTACAGCATCAGAATTGCTTGTCCACTTGACGAGGTCGAATTGACCCAATTTGAAAAGTTGGATTAGCTCATCACTCAATGTGATAGCTCGCGTCGTCGTCATAACAGATAAAACAATGTCATCCATATACAGGGATGAAACAATGGCGTCTTTCGCGGCGGGAAATTTATCTCCTTCATCAAGGACCAGTTGACGCACAACGCGTAATGCGTGAAAAGGACTGGACTTTAGTCCGAAACAGACGCGGTTAAATTGATAAACAGCAACAGGATCATCAGTACTAAACCGATATAAAATCCGTTGAAACCTGCGGTCAGGCTCGCGTACTACTATTTGAAGGAACATTTGACGGCAATCGGCAGAAAGCGTAACTTCAAATAGGCGGAAATTTATAAGAATGCTAAACAAGTCGCCTTGTAAATTAGCACCTGCATGGAGAAGTTCATTTAGGCTGGGACCAGACGGCACAGTTTTACAACTCGCGTCCAGCACGCAGCGAAGACGAGTCGAAGATTTATCTTCCCTCACTACTCCATGATGCGGGATCGTATATGAAGGTCGAGTAACGTCATCATTATTTATATCGATAGGACTTAGGTAGCCCTTATCTATATAATCGCGTATAACATCATTATACGCGGCGCGGATTTTGAGCGAAGCATCTAACTTACGCTCTAAACACTTGAGACGTCTAAGCGCGGCGGCATAAGAATCGCCTAACAAACATGCGTCATCACGAAACGGTAAGGCGACGACGTACCTACCACTGTCATCACGAACGGTGGTAGCGCGGAAAATTTCTTCACACTCAATGTCATCGGGACATTGAGCGGGCGGCGCGGTGGTTATCTCTTCAAGCTCCCAAAAGCGTTTGAAGAGCGTGTCCATAGAGTCATGAACAACGGAACAACAAGTTGAGACATTACTGTGAACGATCTGTGACGTAGGCGCGGAGCCCATAATCACGAAACCCAAAACAGTTTGAATCGCAGGCGGTACATTAGTATATTGACTATGAACTACTCCAGGTAGCATCAAATGCGCGAAGGTTGATGCCCCGACTAGGCAGTCGACCGGTCCTGGAATTGCGTAATCCTTATCAGCGAGCGGAAGTGACTCGAGATGCGTAAACGCGGCTGCATCGACGGGCGCGGACGGCAGCGTGTCGCTTATACGATCGATCACGAGCGACGTAAGATCGAAATTAATATTCGTATTAAATCTCGAGTGTATTTTAAAGTTAACTGAACCCTTAACCTGTTTAACGGAACCCCCAATACCCCTGACTACCGTATGTGACGGCGTTATATTATTTAGCAACCCAATGCGCTCGCAACATTCGTAAGTTATGAAATTACTCTGCGATGCACTATCTAACAGACATCGAATTATTAGCGGCCGGTTATAAGCATCGTACACTACCACTTGAGCTGTAGCAAGCAATATAGTAGAACAGTTAGCTAACCGTTGCTGCATATCAGTCGGTGTATTAATACGCGGACGAACTGAAGCGGCAATGGATGTCGTACATAGCGATAGATCACTGCGTTGCGTTATCAGTGCAGGCGCTTGACACGGGACAGGCGCGTGCGCGGCGGCGGGGACGGGCGCCCGTGGCGTAGCGCTCGTAGGTGCTACAACCTTTGGCGTAGCGGGTTCGAATCGCGGGCGCGGGTTATTATTAAAATGTAGCATGGAATGGTGCCGCTGACTACAAGTGCGGCATTTTAATTTAGAAGTACAATTAACTGCTTTATGAGTACGACTTAGGCAATTTACACACGCGGTATTATTTTTAATAAACTTAAATCGGTCAGAGGGCGAAAGTTTGTCAAACGCGGTACATTTATAATAATGATCATGAGCGGCGTAATTACACAGGGAGCATTTATCAGAAGTCGAGCATGTTACGTATGACTGTGGATTCGGCGGGGTATTATTATAATTCTTAGCGCGGGGTTTCGAGCTAGACTTCGCAGTATAATTACTGTCAGCAGCTGTAGGCATAGTGCTCCCGTAGATTCGACCTTGACTTTTAATAAATTTAATAAAGTCGTCGAGCGTGTTTACTTTCTTATCACGGGAGTACATTTGAAACGCACGTATAGTTTCCGTATCAAACTTCTGCATAGCTATGTGCAGTAATACAAAATCCAACAGATTATCGATTTTTAATGCTTTAAGCGAGTTAACAGCGACTACAAACTTATCAATAAACAATTGAAAATAAGCTGCAGACGGAGGACCATTTAATCTTAGGTTAAGCGCTTGTTCTAAGTAATTAGTACCTAACAGCTTGACGTCTTGATATCTATCGATAAGCGTCTGATAAATTATCTCATAATTTTCTGGGGACGGTACAATGCCCGAGAACGTACTCTGAGTGGCGGGGGATAGTTTACCTATCAAATAATAAAGTTTGTCTGCGTTTGTCAACGAGGGGTTGTTGTGCACTGTGGCATTAAAGCTAGCGTAAAATAATGGCCAGTTACACATATTATTATCAAAAGACATAAGCTCAATCGGTGGTAGCCGCGGTAAAATTCTGTGCGCTGCCGAACTTGGCGGAGGCTCAGACGCGGGCGCGGGTTTAGTAAACATTGACTTAACCTTCTTGATGTAACAGTACAGGTCCTCAAAGGAGGAGTAACACTGATAAGAGAGAGTGGCTTTGGGATCACTTTCAATGAGTAATTCATTATGTTCGTCAAGGACCTTGTGAAAACTCGCTCTTATATCATCTATTGTTACACAAGAATTCAGAAATACCTCGCGGTATATATCTGATTTATTAGCTGATGTAGCCTGCTTATAAACCACATTAATTCGTTCATAAAGAGCATTTCGCTTTGCTTCTAGAACGGCTAAGCGCGGACTACACGGAGGAGCTGCCTTATCTTCTTCGCAAGACATTTTAATCGAAATTAATTATCGCGGAAGAACAAACAAAACAACAGAAAACAATACGTAAATATGCGGAACAATAAGTATAGGCAACTATCAATATAGCATTAAACAATACATATACAGGATAGCATCAAGTTGAGCGGTTTTTTATTTTATTACGGCGAGTAAACAACTATCTCGACCGTGCGCGGGTAATGCGTTAACAAATTGATGCTACCCTCAGATTATGAGTAAATACTGCGTAATATTAAGTAGGCGCGGTTTTAATTTATGTTATGTTATGTTATGTTATGAGTACGTGTTAATAAATACCTAATTATAAAACATATAAATGTATATGCCTGAAGGGCGGGAATGTATATACGATTTATAAATCTCTAAAGGCAAACACTTATATGGGCGCGGTGCGGGGATGCGTTGAAGTTCGGTGAATGTCAACCAAAGCATCAACGGCTTTATGTTGATGAATGTAAGGTACACAATAGCGTACTATCGTACTAACCACGTTGTGTTACGAAGAAATTGCAACAAAATGGTGGAATTAAAATATGACAAAAATGGACAAAAATCAATTGAATACAGTTATGCTGGATCCAAATTGATCGAATCCTGTGAGAAGGACCAAATATGCTATGGCCCAAATTAGTTTTGGGATAGCAAGGATGCGTTATGTGCCCTAAGGCTTTATGGCGTTAATTTTATAAGAGAGTGGACTGTATTTTTTTTTTATCGTTAGGCGACTGGTTACAACAAATGGTATCACAACTACGACGAGCAAATGCTTAGGACTAGGATAAAGGAATTCCACGCACCTTCGCTCCACATAGGTACTCCTGGGAAGGTCCAGAGCGTCCTGGATTGTCCAGTATCACCGGTCGATCGCCGATGAGGTCCGATTGCTAACCACTGTCCAGAATTGTCTATATTTTGGTGCACCAACACTAATCAACTTGTTATAGTACTTTAACACGTACTTAGAATTGCGGTAATGTTCACACAGGGCGCGTGCGCATATATTATCGTGCGCAGATCCTTCCCTTGCGACGGTTCAAGGGTGACAGTTGACACCGAGCGCATCAGCTAGGTGTCGCGCGTGGTTGGCGAATTTGGAGGGAGGGAAAAGGACGCAATATACTCATCAAGCTAATGATACCATGTCAATATAATTTGAATGAGAAATATATGCCTATACGGCGCCAACAATTATGTTATATTGGTATAAGGGTAATTTGTGTAGATTGAAAATAACGAACTCTAGAAAGCTTTTCTCTTCATAGCAGTTTTCTTTTCAGTTATGCCAAATGATGTCACCACATTACGTAAGTGTCTAATCTAAACCTAATTTTTCCAAATATTTTGGAATAAATTACATAAAAAAATGTATGAGTTAAATTATTTTATGCAACTTAAGTATATGATTTCAACCCGGTTTTTTTGTTACAGTACCTCACATAGTGACTCCAGTACCACGTACGTATTATAATAATGAAGCAAAACTAAATTAGGATTATATTAAAACATCCTATAAGCTTTTTGCCAAAAGTTATATTAATTGTCATCATAAGCCTGAAGACGTCTGTTGAACATAGACCTCCCCCATAATAGAGCGCTACTTTGAGCGGCTGCTTGCCTCCTGCATCCATCGGGTCCCACGGTCTCGACTATAAGTCATCGGCTCACTAGTGGAGGCCCTGCGTCTTCCGACTCGTGGTCGCCCTTCTAGGATCTTTCTTGCCTATCAGTTGTCATAGCCATTTGATTGTAAATAAGTTTAGTTATTTTGATTTTGTTTATTTCAGTGCCAGCTTGCAACAAGTTCCCCGAAAACGTGCTATTCCCCCATCCCCACGACGCCTGCAAGATGTGCAAGTGCTCAGTACTGGTGACACCTAGCGGCGTCCCAGAGCAACATATCAACTGCTACACGAAACCCGAGTGCTGTTAGTACATCATGACACGACATCACACTTCGTCTTAACTCGAGACATATTATTTGACATACTTACTAATTTATTTATTTGATTGTATGTATGTAAAGCCAAAATGGCTGGATTGATTTGAATATAATTTTGCACATTGATTGCTTACATTACCAAGATTAATATGAAATACTTTTTTCTGACTTTCACAATAAAATGTGTAAGTACTGGTTTCAACCACAGGCACCAAATATTTTTCGACAGTCTATATTATCCAATCATTCTTCTAATTGATTTTATAGAAATGTATTATTTGTTACAATATTATTTATTTATTGTAGTGCCAAAGCCAACAATTCCCAGCCCCATCACAACTCCAGAACCAGAACAGGGTGAGTTATCATTTTAAATTTTGTAATTAGTTTTTATTTTTTCAAAACTTTGTAAGCTATAATAATTAAAGGGAGAGGAGCTGCTCAGCTAAGCTACAAATGTCATGATTAAGAAACGGCTTTTCAAAAAACAGAAATATGCTATTTTTCTGTACCCAAAGAAAATAATTGAATCACGAGCGGGAGATATTATGTTACTATATTTTGATCCACTACAAAAATGGTTTTGGAGAACATAAAAGTTGTAAATGCTTTTAGTTAGCACAATTATATTTCAGCCAATTCCTTAACCGGAGCATATTAATCATGATTTAAAATTATTTATATATTTACAGACGAAATATGTGATGCATATCCAATAAACACCCCATTTGACAATCCTTTGGACCCCTGTCAAAAGTGCGTGTGTACTTATCACACCCACACACACACCACATCTCCCTCTTTGTCTCCGTTATCGCCACATACTCGGCCTCAGGTGCAGATCAAATGTTACGAGAAACCCGAATGCAGTAAGTATTTTGTAGTGTTCAATCTAGTCTGATTAATAAACGTGATATTAAAATAATACGTTTTAACAGAATAATTATAATTATTTTATAATCCATGCACTAGAATAAATTGTACTTATTCTTTTTACGTTTTAGTGCCAACACCGGAACCAATTACCGCTCAACCAGAGCCAAGTAAGTTTTTTGCGACTACAAGTAGCTATTATAATTAAATTTACTGTAAATGCGATAACAGTATGAAGTAAACTAATTTTCCTTGTGTTAATAAACAGAGAAAAATAAAACTAAAACATGTAAAATTATAAATTATGACAGCTATTAAATTCAATATTTATTTTATATCTACAGGTGATATTTGTGACACACTGCCAATTAACACTCCATTTGATGATCCAATGAATGCGTGCCGGGAGTGCATGTGTACATACGGTGCCACAGCTCCTTCTCTCTCACCGAATCTACCGTTATCGCCAAATATTCGACCTCGGAAGCATATCCAATGTCACGAAAAGCCCGAATGCAGTAAGTACATTTTTTGTATATGACAGCCTGATTAAATTACTATTTTAAATATGAGTAGCAGAATTTTATAAGTGACATTTTTGAAGTGTAACTTTATGTGAATTACTTTTAGGGACAACACCGAAACCGGAACCAATAACCGATCAACCAGGGCCAAGTAAGTTTATTTCTTTATTGTAACTATAATAGTTATGTTAATAAGTTTATAAAATGTTGATTGTATAAATAGAAAATAGAATAATAATTGTTATGTTTATCAAAACACATAATGATGTACATGGAGCAAGACCAATCCAAACAAAGCTACCACACAACAAATCATAATGAATTATTCTAATGAGTTCAATATTTTGTCTACAGTTGATTTATGTAAAACATTTGCAATAAATACTCCTTTCGACGATCCCCTGGACCCTTGCCGAGAGTGCATGTGTACATACGGTACAACATTACCCTCACTCTCACCAAATTTCCCGCTATCGCCACATGCTTCGCCTCAGAAGCTTATCCAATGTTACGAGAAACCTGAATGCAGTAAGTATAATTAATGTACCTTTTTTAAGACACGTTAAGTTTAAAAGCAGCAAGCGTTTAAACTGATTTTGAATTATCATCAATATGTTAAAAGATATAAAATAAAACTGTGTACTAACTATTTTAGAACAAACACCAGAGCCAATAACGGAACAATCAAAGCCAAGTACGTATTTCCTAGATTCTAAATTCATATTATTAAAAATACTAATAAAATTATGACTGGATCGAAACAAATAAATCAAAATATGTATTTATGTTCTATAAGTAAATATGTAAATAATCATTGCAGAAAGACTACATTAGCAAAATGAATACAGCTGATTGATTCAAATAAACCTAAATATAAAGCAAATAAAATTTTGATAAGTGCAAAAATATTTACCTACAGATTATAAAATTTTTCAGGTGATTTATGTGAGAAATTCCCAACAAACACACCATTCGAGGATCCACTCGATCCGTGCCAAATGTGCGTGTGTACATACGTGTCTACGTCACAATCTATCTCGCCGAACGTACCGTTATCGCCACATACTCAGCCTCAGAAGCTTATCCAATGTTACGAGAAACCCGAATGCAGTAAGTACATTTTCATGACTAGTCTAACCTGATTAATGTGATTAAAATGCACAACGTAATTATAATTAGTGAAGGTTATCTAACGCTAACGTTAACGCTTTGAATAAACATGTTATGTTACAAAGTATGGAGTAAATGAGTTTTGAATCTAGTGTCAGAAATGTTTTTTATAAACGAATGACACGACATCCTGGAGCACCACGGCTATCCATAACAGTTGCAGTGCCACTCAGAAATCTTAATTTATAGTCTCGCATGGCACTGCATTGCACTGTCTAAAGTAAAACTGTACTTTCAGTGCCTACCCCGGAACCGATCACGGATCAACCAAACGCAAGTAAGTTATTTCATTGAATTTATTAATATTACCAAGGAGATAAAAGAACAAAGACTATGCAAACCAGCGCCTCTAGCGGCCATACTTAACTGAGAATTTCATACCAATTTAATAACGTCCAACGATCACATACATAGATCCCGGACCCTAACTCGGATTCCCAGTATCTAGGGACCTAGGAACTACGAGGACCATGGTCCCACAACATGCACGCAGACACAGAACAAATATTTGTAGTTTTTTTGTGCGCAGATGCTTGTGTCCTGTCCTATAATGGTTCCCGGTTTGACACTGTGTGAAACATCCACAACATTTGTTTATGTTTTTAAATTTGTCTACAGGTGAACTTTGTGGGAGTTACCCAGTGAACACTAAATTTGACAATCCTTACAACCCGTGCCAAGTGTGCACATGTTCATATTACTCTCAACCAAAACCATCCCTGTCTCCCCAACTATCGCTATCAACGCAAGTGCTGCCTCAAATGCAGATTCAATGTCACCTGAAGCCTCATTGCTGTAAGTATTTCTGTCACTATCACAATTAAATATGAGTACCTACCAGTTATTTTAACCGTAACAGAGAAAGTGATGATAGCTTAGCAGTGAGGTGGATTTCCAAACTGTGAGTCGCAGGTTCAAATCCTGAACCTACAACTGAATTCTTTTTGTGAAGAAAAGTATTTTGATAGAACCGTAGCATACTGATGTGGACATGTTGTTTAGTTTAATATGTGTGTTACCGACGTAAAGTTGCCAGCCTATCAGTTTTTTACAAGCTGAACTTCGGAGAGTGTGCGATGCAATTGCACAACTTGATTCCTCCATCCCCTTTTTACTATCGTACAACTAGACGCACGGAAACACGGCAACCATATATGGTAGAAATTCTTCGAATACGTACAAAGCGTTTTGATTCCTTGTTTATAATTCGGACAGCAAAGGTATGGAACAACTTACCAGCGTCATTGTTTCCTGACAAATCTTATAATCTGAGAGTTTTTAAGGCTAGAGTGAACCAGTATCTTCTAGGCAAGCTTCATCGTCAACCGCGTTGTCACTTACCATCAGGCGAGATCGTGGTCAACATACTTACCTACAAAAACCTACTATTTTTCCAGCCCAGCATTGGATTCACGCAGGAATTATTCAATCCAATTAGATAGGCTTTCTACAAAGATGCAAAGAATAAAACAGTTTACGTGGTTTTAGATCCCCCATCCCCAGAACCGTACACAGAGGCACCGAAACCCACTCCTACGCCAGAAACGGGTAAGCAAAATACAGTTATTGTTATAAAATGCTTACGCGTCTATTCCGTAAAACTATCGCTAAAATCATCTCCTCAAATATTAAAACCATGTATCACAAGAACAGGTAAAATGAGTCTATACACTTAATTTAAATGAACCACTTTAGAGAAGTTACCTTATTTATCTTCTCTCTGTAATCAAATCAGGTACGTCACACACACCAACTCTTTATTGTTCAAGTTTGAAATGATTATTGTTAATTTGAACTTTTACGTTTAACAGCATTCGCTCAGTTTTTATTTGACCTCTGAGACATGGTAAAAGTTACGTTTAGAATTTAAACTCTCATAGCTTAATACTAACCGTCCTTTGTAAGAATGATTAGCATGCATTAAACTCCTTTGTTAGCTTTATAAAATTTCATACATTTACTAAATGGTTAAATCCAATATAGCTTTTAGAATTAGCAAGTTGAAATGGAAATGGGTAGGCCACACCGCTCGTAGAACTGACAACCATTAGGGAGGAAAGATTCTCGAGTGGCAACTACAAACCCGAAGACGCAGCGTAGGCCGGCCTTCCAGGTGGACCGACACCTGGTGAAAACCACGGGGAGCCGATGGATGCAGGAGGCGAGCAGACGGTCAAAGTGGCGCTCTCTGGGGGAGGCCTATATTCAGCAGTGAACTTCTTCGGGCTGTTAATGATGATGATGATGATGACTAAATGATTACTAAATCTATGAAATTACTACCATTAAGTACATATTAGATTTGGCAAAATCTAGTATTTTCCAATTTACCAGCTTTTACAGTAACATCTCATTCTATAGTTCATGAAATGACTAGAGCTGACTGTTCCAGTGTCGTGTAAGCCTCTGCCCACGGGGACACCGTTCCAGAACCCCATGAACCCGTGCCAGGTGTGCATTTGTATGGAATCCATCGACATGTTCGGGAGACCTGACGTCAACATCAAGTGTCAGGAAAACCCTCAGTGCGGTAAATATTGGTACAGATAAAGAAAAAAAAAAACTCTCTCTCTTTTTCTAGCTTCTTTTGGTGTGGTCAAATACAACATTCTGCCATTTTAGGTAATAATAGTAATTATATAAGACATTTATCCCACACTTTACTGTACTTTTTTTTTTACTTTCAGTTCTTCCGTTTGACGTGACCACTGTCCGTAAGTTTCTAAATAAAACATACTACTTATTTGGTATAATTTATTATTTTTATCCTAAAGGCATTACTCGCAGTTTCACACACGTTTCTTTTAGACCCACTTAGGGGATGAATTTTTTAAAACCCTTTCTTAGCACATCTCAACGTTCATTTAGACTGTACGTGTCTGTCAGTTAGTCATTGAAATAGGTCGTAGAGGTATCACTTATAGAATACGCAGGTTAATCTCGTCATGATTGAATTTAGCCAAGGAACAGTTAATTAATATTAAAATTCTAAGATATTTATAGTCCAGTAAAGCATTACTAAATAGTATTGTAATTTCAGCCCCAATACCGGATACAAGCCCGATACCTTGTAAGTACCTCTATCTACATAAAATGAAACAAATTACATTACTTACACATTTATTTTTACTTACTCATTTTATATGGAACTATTTATAAATACAAACCTCAGTTACTAAATTTTATTTATTACCCCCATATTCCATTTTTTAAAGTTGCATTTTGAGAAAATAAATATCTTCCACACCCCACACTTTTTAGGTACAGTTTAATTTATTTAAGTCTGTTATGTATATTTCTATGGTGGTAAATATAAATAAATTTAAAAAAGTTATATGAAGAACATTACCAGTGTACTTAATTTATTTTCAGTGCCAGCGTGTGCGCAGTTCCCTACAAACGTAGAGTTCCCTCACCCTCAAGACACTTGCCTTCTGTGCAAGTGTACAGTAGAAGCAAACTCATGGGGCATGCCGGAGCAACTCATCACTTGCCATAAGAGACCTGAGTGCGGTAAGTTCTTATCACTTGCCATAAAACTCCCGAGTGCGGTAAGCTCTTATCGCATCATGAACCCAATATGTACCCACGGCTAGGACCTTCTCTCACTGGAAAAGAATAATACTCAAGTATCTATACACTACAATGACCAAGTGTGGCTTGATGGATGACACCACGTCTTCCACAAAAAATATTTATAGAAACATACACTTAATTTGGTAAATTTGTAAGACGGTACGAATTCACCAAGATTATCTTATAAACATTTCAAAAATCCAAATAGTTCAACCTACTTTTGTTTCTGGTTTACAGAACAAGTTTCTACAACTGCTGATGTTTCGTTTCCATATAGCTAAATAGAATCTTTTTTTTGTGTACCTATCGATGTTCAGTTACTCGCGAGCGCAGCAGTGAAACGCAGTCTAGTTTCGACTGTCATGCACCGCGGACTCGTATAATTCGGAGCTCTAAGCAATATTCGTGTGTGTGTGTAAACCTTGTCATCGCACGCGCCCCCTATCGGTGGATTTTATTGGAAAATCTAATCAACTGAACTACTACGCGTGTGTTAGTGCCCCCTCAAAGCGTGAACCTCTGGACTTAGCTGATGAACATCGAAGGTGGAACCTCAACGAGTGCTGGAGCAGTCCAAGGTACGTGAGTGCATTGTATTCGCTGCAGCATAAGTCGAGTTTTTGAACATCGTCCTTTTTTCGAAATCGTATTGTCCCAGTGTAAGCAGAAAGCCACCCACTATTTCGGTTAGTTGGTGCGTATGCTACATCTTAATGGTGCCGAAACCAGGGAAGTTTCTCCTATCTCAGTATGCGTATGGTATTTCTGGTCATAATCGTAGTGTGTTTGTTAGCTTAGGATACGTAAACCCATCGGTCATAACTACAAACTTACTGCATTCTAAGTTATTGCATCATCATTCAATCGTAAAAGATATCGTGCCTACCTACCTACGTATATTATTTTAAAACGTTCACTAGCTATCAAAAAAATAAAAAAATAAATATTAGTGATTGCTCAATTCCATCGACTTACAATAGTTTCAACATCCCAATCGTAACAAACAAACCTTATCTTTCTTGCATACTTAATAACATAGTTTCAATACCTAAATCATAAGTTAAAATCGTAAACTTATCTAATATTATTTTTTTTCTCAAAACCGTAGGGTAGAAAAATAAACGCCGCATTCATCGTACTGAGTCGCGACCACGCCCGGCTCAACATTCCGTGCGTAGCTGAGCACTTGCCGTGTACAATCTATCACGCAGGTTTACGTGTACTTTTAATAATTTTCATACATTCATCGGTAAAAGTCGCGTCCACTTGCTAGGTGAGTTGTACTTTTAGTGCATAATAACAAGGTCGTAACTCCGTGAACAAATTCTAACTGTTTATTACTACTATAATAACGTTGAAATTGAACTTGTTATTTTTAGTTTATTATCGTTGTCATTTTTAACTTGTAACTTTTAGTAAAAGATAAGTTTTAATTTAAGACGAACTTTAACAAATAAGAAACAATGCCTATCTTAAGTAAACATTCAACTCGTAAACGACAGAGTCTTGGGAAATTATCAAAGCCTAAATTTGTAGAAGTCGAGTATTCAATTAAAGATTTACCATCATTACGTAGAAAGCGAACTATCGCTTATAAACGACTAGCTAAGGCTTTAGAGATAGGTGAGTCGTGCATGAATGATTGTTTACAGCGCGACTTGTTTTTGTCTTATCACCAGGAAGTAAAACAAATCGCTGCAAGCTTTGAAGATGCACATCTTGCTATCATGGAACTTGTTGATGATGACTCGGGAGATGATGATTATGAAGGTGACGTGCAAGAACGTTTCGACGAAATGTATTATCAAGTTTTGTCAATTCACCGTAGCTTAACGAAACATGAATCACCACAACCGCACGGCTTATCATCTTCATCACCTTCATCATCGAATATTCGTTTACCGAAAATTTCACTTCCTCAATTTTCTGGTGACATTAAACACTGGCCTGAGTACTTCGATACTTTTAACGCGTTGATACATCAATCCACATCACTTAATGATACTGAGAAGTTTCATTATTTGATTTCTTCTCTCAGTGGCGATGCGTTATCAGTAGTCAGAGCATTTCCCATGACTCACGAACATTATCGCGACGCGTATCACTCGCTTGTCGCTCGCTATAAGTGTAAACGCACCTTAGCTTTTACATGTTGGCGGGATATATTAAACATTGATTTTAAAAGCAGCAATGCGCGCGAGTTTCAAAAATCGCTGGACTTTTTTGAAGAGAATTTGAGTATTTTAAAAACAATTGACTTGCCTATTGCGCACTGGGATTTTATTTTAGTTTATCACATTTTATCGAAACTGGATAAGGACTTGCGCCGTAGTTTTGAAGAAAAATACTCTTATGTCGAACTTCCGTCTTATGATCAGTTAAAGTGTTTTTTGCGATCTAAGTGCGAGGCTCTGTTACGCGACACGCACTTTTCCGAATCGTACAAAGTCATTAAGCCTGCGCTTAAGATTCCGCCAGCGCAGCCGCAACCTAAGCGCGCCAACATGTTGTCGCACACGCTCGTTGCTGCGACTGATGAACAATATAATGAGAGTGATAATAAAACCGGTTCGTATGCAGGTAAATGTTCTTACTGTAATGAATCTCATTCAATTTTATCATGTCAAAGTTTTCTTAAAAAATCTTTTGACGAACGCATGACAATAGCTAACGAGAAAAACTGGTGCTATAATTGTTTGAAGCCATCTCATCTATTAAAAAACTGTAAATCGATATTTTCGTGCCGCACATGCAAACGTAAACATCACACCTTACTCCATCGCGATAACTCTAACATCGAATCTAACCACCTCGGATCGTCGTTGGTTTCAAGGTCACAATCGAACGTTACTGTGTTGCTGGCAACTGCTATTGTGCAAGTTAAGGATGCTTCAGGCAATATGCAATCGTTCCGTGCTTTATTCGACACGGGAAGTCAAAGCAATTTTATTACCGAATCTGCAGTGAAGCGATTAAACTTAAAAATGGTTAAGGCGAACGCGAACGTGTGTGGACTGGGAGAAGCCGCCGCGCCACTTATCGGTGACGTCACTTGTGGTGTCGGTACAAACGGTCGAGTTTTATACAACTTGGACATGCACGTTCTTCCCAAAATATGTGGCGATCAACCTATCGCGCAATTAAACACATCGGGCTGGTCACATATTAAATCGCTGCCGTTAGCCGACCCTGGTTTTGATATTCCGGGTTCTATCGACTTGTTGTTCGCTGCAGATATTTTCGCTGACTCTGTGCTTAACCAACATATAAAGGGAGGTGTCAACCAACCTACCGCGTTCAATTCAATCTTTGGTTGGCTACTCTTAGGCAAGACATGCCTATCTGCTAGTACTCTTCTGCATACATTGCCAGATATCGATAACGATCTAAATTCGTTGGTACAACGTTTCTGGGAATTAGATTCCCTACCGAATACATCACGGCTGACTCCAGATGAATCGCTTTGCGAACAAAAATTTACTATCGATCATTCTCGCGATGATTCTGGACGATACATGGTTCGCATCCCTTTCAAGGACAGTTCTGAGCCCATTTTCGAAGGTTCTCGTGATGTAGCATTGCGAAGATTTCACGCTACTGAACGAAGACTGTCACGTGACCCTGACTTGCAGTCGCAATATGCAGATTTTATGTCTGACTATATCGAAAGCGGTCACATGTCGTTGGTTCCAGTTAATGAGTTGAGCACTGGAAGATATTATATTCCCCATCACTGCGTTTTACGCCCGGACTCAGCCTCGACACGCCTACGCGTAGTTTTTGACGGCTCCGCTAGGGATTATAACGCTCAGTCCTTAAATGAAACGCAGCTCATCGGTCCTAAACTGCAACCAAATATTCTGGACATTCTTCTGCGCTTTCGAGAACATAACGTCGTTTTCATGGCAGACGCTCGTCAAATGTACCGTCAAATTTTAATATCGCCCGACCATCGTGACTATCAACGCATCTTTTGGAGGACCTCGCCCAGCGAGCCCCTTCAAGAATATCGTCTAAACACGGTCACTTATGGATTAGCTTCGTCTCCGTATCTCGCTTGCCGTACTTTACGACAGCTCGCTGAAGACGAAGGAGATTTGTATCCTCTCGCGAAACAAATCATTTTGTTAGACGTGTATATTGATGACGTCACCACCGGATTCTCTTCTTTCGAAGTCGCTCAAGAAGCAAAATCGCAAACCATCGCACTTTTCAAACGTGGATGTTTTCAACTTAGAAAATGGGCCAGTAATAATCCTCAGCTTTTATCCGATCTTCCCAGCGAGGACTGTTTATCTGGTTCCGTATCGCTTGATAACACCGAAACACCGACCTTGAAAGTTCTGGGTCTCAAATGGGATCCTACGTCAGACGTGTTCCTTTTCGAGATCAAACCATCAGATCGGCCATGTACTAAGCGCTCTATCCTCAGTGAAGTCACTAGGATTTTTGATCCCCTTGGATTTCTCTCAGTTATTACAATTCAAGCTAAATGCTTGATCCAGAAGCTCTGGATTCTCGGTGTTGGCTGGGATCAAACTCCTCCTGATGAGGTCATCCGTACATGGAACACTTATCAAGAACAACTAACGTTATTAACTCAGCTCAGAGTACCTCGTCAACTCACCTGCGCAGATGCACAATCATATGAACTCATCGGCTTCTGTGACAGTTCTGAAGTTGCCTTTGGAGCAGTCATCTATCTGCGTGTGACCGATGCATCAGGCAAGTCACATGTGTTCTTCGTATGCTCCAAAGCTCGTGTAGCACCTCTGAAACGTACCTCTCTGCCCCGACTTGAACTCTGCGCTGCCGTTCTGCTTTCGGATTTATATAAATTCGTGCGTGACACTTACCTCTCTCGTATCAAAATTGACGCTGTCTACCTCTGGTCAGATTCCACAGTCGTCCTCTCGTGGTTGCGTTCCCACTCCTCAAGGTGGGCAACGTTTGTCGCAAATCGTGTCAGTCATATACAAGACATCACTCCTACCGAATGCTGGCATCATGTGTCCTCTGGCGACAACCCTGCCGACCTCTGCTCGCGTGGTCTGTTTCCCGGTGAAATTCTTCACAATTCGTTGTGGTGGGCGGGGCCAAGTTGGCTATCTAAACCTCACGAGGCCTGGCCATTAGAGACGCCTAACGTATCTCATGAGGATGAGGCTACAGTGAATGCTGAAGTACGGAAGCCAGTCGCTTTGACTTCCAACGAGATCGCTGAAACAGAACCTTCAGTTTGCGAAAGTTTGTTAAGTCGTTTCTCCTCTCTGCAAAAACTTGTCAATGTACTGACTTATGTTCGCCGATTTATAAACAACTGTCGTAATCCGAGTCGGGCTAATCGCAACAATTTTCTCAACAACGTTGAACGACACAGCGCATTGATGCTAATCGTTAAACACGTACAGAGTATTACTTTTTCAGAAGCAATCGATAACTTAAACTCGAATAAACCGCTATCAAAACTGTTCCGAAAACTTAATCCGTTCATCGATAGTCAAGGTGTGCTCAGGGTGGGCGGCAGAATCACTCGATCAGGTTTAGAATACGAACAAAAGCACCCAGCTTTTCTGCCATCTGAGCACCCACTAACATTCTTAGTCATTGACTTCATTCATCGTAACTACTTGCACCCGGGCGTCAACACTACACACTACTTGCTCCTACAGCAGTTTTGGATAGTTTCCGCTAAACGCGCAATCCGTCGTTGCCTTGCAAAATGCATCAACTGTTATCGGACAAATCCTCAACCATTGCAACCGTTTATGAGCGACCTTCCGTCGTACCGCGTGAATCAAGTCAAAGCCTTCTCGGTGGTGGGCGTTGATATAGGCGGCCCTTTTCGTATCAAGCTTGGACCACACCGTGGAGCCAAGATTGACAAAGCATACCTATGTCTGTTCGTCTGTCTCGTCACTAAAGCAGTCCACCTCGAAGTTGTTTCGACGCTGTCTACGGACGGTTTTATCGCTGCGCTACGTCGCTTCGTAGCACGTCGCGGTCGCTGCAACGTAATACACGCTGACTGCGGAACAAACTTCATCGGCGCTAGAAGCCAACTGTCGTCTCTAATGCAGCAGGCTTCTAGCGCGGAGAAGATTGAATTCAAATTCAACCCTCCATCAGCTCCGCATTTTGGCGGCGTATGGGAAATCCAGATTAAATCAGCGAAGAGTCTTTTACTGCGCGTCGTAGGTGAACAAGTTTTGACTTTCGAAGAGCTCACCACTCTTTTCGTTCAAATCGAAGCCGTTCTAAATTCTAGACCCCTTTGCCCGATCAGTTCCGACCCAAACGACCTATCCGTTTTAACGCCAGGACATTTCCTCACTCTAGAACCTCTAACTGCTGTCCCCGATCAAGATCTCACAAACATTAATTCAAATCGGCTTAATCGATGGCAGTTGTTACAAGCATTCCATCAGAACTTTTGGTCCAGATGGAAACACGAATATCTGAATTCTTTAACACAACGCGCCAAATGGACCAAAGATTCTAAACCGTTGCAGATAGGTTCGATGGTGATTATCAAAGACGATAACCGCGCGCCCCTACAATGGCTATTGGCCAGAGTGGTAAATCTTTTACCTGGTGCTGATGGGATTGCTCGGATTGCAGTAGTTAAAACCGCAAACAATCATATACTTCAAAGACCGTTGGTTAAGTTATGCCCTCTACCAATAGAGGACTAGCTTAAATCGTATCATTTCAAAAAATCGTAGCATAGCATATCACAATTCGTATTATATCGTATCGCATCATACTCTATCGTATCAATCATATTTTATCGTATCATAATTGTATTTCTAAGCTAAATAAACTATAGTTCTAGTAACAATTAACTGGACATCTTTCCTCGTCCCTGAACTTGTCCTATTTATCGTTTGACCAGAAAATACCATAGGCATTTTGGTGGGCGGGATGTTTCGTTTCCATATAGCTAAATAGAATCTTTTTTTTGTGTACCTATCGATGTTCAGTTACTCGCGAGCGCAGCAGTGAAACGCAGTCTAGTTTCGACTGTCATGCACCGCGGACTCGTATAATTCGGAGCTCTAAGCAATATTCGTGTGTGTGTGTAAACCTTGTCATCGCACGCGCCCCCTACCGGTGGATTTTATTGGAAAATCTAATCAACTGAACTACTACGCGTGTGTTAGTGCCCCCTCAAAGCGTGAACCTCTGGACTTAGCTGATGAACATCGAAGGTGGAACCTCAACGAGTGCTGGAGCAGTCCAAGGTACGTGAGTGCATTGTATTCGCTGCAGCATAAGTCGAGTTTTTGAACATCGTCCTTTTTTCGAAATCGTATTGTCCCAGTGTAAGCAGAAAGCCACCCACTATTTCGGTTAGTTGGTGCGTATGCTACAGCTTGTGAGTAAAAAAAATATTTTTATAATTATCTCACTGCTTCGCCTAAAGGATTAAGTGATTATGTTAAGATATTCTTACTTTTGTTGGTTCACCACACTACGCTTTGGTTTGTAATTTCAGCAATCAATTTACTGATGAAAGAGTATTGATGCATACCTGTAACAAAATAAAAACAAATTTTAGACTATGTATATACAAAAGAAACGCACAGGAAAACAAAGACAACCTAATTAACTTGGTGAACACTAGGCTCCAGAGCCTGGCGCACCGATGTTGAGTTCAGCTAGCCTATTGGTATTCTATAGGTTGCACTATGCAGAGTGTGCACAGGAACTGCATGACCTAATTCCTCCAGTACCTTTCCATTATAAAACCACCAGGTGTCCGGCCAAGCGTCACCTTGTTATGGTCGAAATACTTCCAATACGTACTTACCGTTTCGACTCCACTTTTAATAAGAACTGCAAAAATATGGAATGCCCTGCCCTGGTCGGTGTCTCCAGAAAAATACAACCCGGGGTTGTTCAAGTCAACAGTGAATAGATATTTATTACTAGACAAGCGTGCTACATCTTCGACCGCATCATCGCTTCCCATCAGGTGAGATTGTGGTCAAACGCTATCATAGTCAATGATAAAAAATATCTGTCTGTCAACTTTTCACTATCGTGAAATGTCACGAGACAAAAGAGGACAGGGGCATTTTAAGCAATTATTAAATTTAACTGAAGTTTATGAAGCTCTGAATATTTTGTAACCAGTTATTGAGTTGAGTAAATACTTAAGTTCATAAAATCCTTTCACATAAACAAGTCAAAAATGAAGACAATACCGAAATGACAAAGATAATTTCATTTACATCTAATTCAGCTCTCTATCTTCCGGAAAGTATGACACGACTAAATTATATCTTAACGTTGGAACTCGCTCTAGTTAAGGTAAATAATTGTCACAGTCCAGTTATTAATGTATTGTCGTTTCGGCTTCCAGCGCCGTGGCCACCTGCGCCCCCGGGACCTCTCCCTGGACCTTACCCGCGTGAGTTGACAGCTTTACTTTTAATTATACGCTACCAGAAATGTAACTAGATAGACAAGATTATAAATTAATACATACTTTTCATCTTAGACCGCATCATCACTTACCATCAGGTGAGATTGTCAGCTTGAGTAATGGTTGAAGACTGAGCATGATTCTGTAATATGAGCCATTAGACAGTGTACTTGAGCGGAGACCACCACTTAGCAAACGTAGTATAGGAAGTCCTCGAACTAAGTGAAGCAACCGCCTAACTGCTGGTAGCAATATTTGGATCAGTAGAGCCAAAGATAGGGTTCAATGGCGTACCTTAAACTTGGGAGAGGCCTATGTTCAGTAGTGAACTAATATAGGCTTACGATGATTTAGTCAGTTAGTCAATAAAAAACGCGCCAGCATTACTGGAAATTATTGTACTGATTTTAAATTTAGTTGTTCATAGACTGCGGCTGCAGGAGAGATCATTTAAATTGGAATAGACTGAAAATGTTGTCAATATAGGAATCTGTCAGATTTGATAAAACATGATATTAATTTAATGACTTTTATCAATTTGTGTAACGTATAAATAGGCAGGTATTTAAATGTTATTTATAATATTTGGACAATCAAAACATATTTGATACATAATATATTTCAGATTAATGATTTATCCAGTATTGCAGTGTAGGGTGGTGATTTTAGGTTACAAAGAAATCACAGGGAGCAAATGGCTTCGCGATGTGTCCAAGCCCTATCCCTTTAGCCTTTCTATTGATATTAAAACACATACACATTAGAAATCATAAAAACTCATAGCCAGTTAAAAAAAAAGTAGAACAGTCATGTCCAATAAGATGCAACCTGATAATTATACAACATTCCTATAAAATCTACCTCTGGTACTCTGCCTTCAATGATTCCTTTACAGATGAATCCTGCGACCCCTACAAACCAAACAAACCGTTCCAGCATCCTTGGGACGACTGCCAAGTGTGTGTCTGCAGAGAAGCTATCTCTTCGGAGCGCATCACTATAGAGGTCAACTGCTATACCAAGACATCCTGCTGTAAGCTGTCACGATGCTTTATAAACTAAATATTTATAACCAATGTTTAACGCTATTATATGTACTAAGCTGCATGGATGAAAGATACTATTTTGTTTTTTAGGTATTGAACCTCCATTTGACGTGCCAGGAATTGGACCAGGTCAGTACACAAACCCTTTAGCTTCCCGTATTTAGAAATAATTACTTACTACCCTTGTCACACCATAATAATAATATAATATCCCAGTCTTAAAAAGTAGCAAGTTCTGGTATATTTTCCTACCCTTTCGTAGCACTTCATGCGAAACCAGCACCTGCGATCCTCAAGGCTCAAGGTGATCATCCTATCTACAAACGATCACCTAAACCTGAATGTCTGCAATAAACACCCACACTCGCACCCTACGATGCCTCCGAGCGGTATAAAACCTCGCGTTAAAAACAACAAAACGAATAAAGTAAAAATTTACGAGCGAGCGACACAACCGTCAAAATTGACAAATGCAATACCCCAGGTGCTGTAATCCACGTGCCTCTAGCAAATCCAATATCTCGCGCAATAAGGGTCGGCAATCAATTGGGTATGAGCATTTGAACCATTCAACGGGAAACTAACAGCCAATGATTGGAGAGCCTTACGAATACTGTGTTACGTGTAACAATCTTTACTACTCATTCTCATACTAACTCCTACGTAGTCTGTGTTATTTCCATACAATTTCAGCTAGTTCCAAAATCCCGTGAGCATAATAAAAATTGTTGGACTCAAGCTTCGGATTGTGCCGTAATTCTTTATGTACCACCTTTAACTCTGCTCGGGTATTGTACGGTGATTCGCAGGGTATCAGGTGTTCAAATTTTATGCTGCCATGAATTTTGTTGCTGTTTTATTTGTTGACCAATGAACTCTTTTATGTCAGTTGCGGTGAAGTTAATTTATTTTCATTTGTTTCTACCAATGGATGTTTTTTACGTAGGAGTAATTTCTTTTTGTGCTGTCTAGGGCAGCCATCGTTTTCGCATAAGATCAACATTAATTAGTCTGCCAATAACAATGCTCGTATCAGTAATCAGAAAGATTATTAATAAATAAAAATTGCAAGACTTTGCATATATTGGCCAATACACGACAATCACAAATTCTTGTATTGATATTGATTGCTATATTTTAATTATTCAGTATTATACTTTAAACACTCACATTTTATTATATTCAGGAAAATAATCAATGAGATAGTACCGAAAGAAGAAGTTTAGAAAGAAAAGCTAAACAAAGTGCACAACAACAACAACAACAACAACAACAACATTTTTATTTTACAGGTAGCAACAGTGCAAGTTTAATCAGCCCTTCAGGAGAAAACTGGATTGGACCAGCTGGTGGCATGTTGATAAGTTCGTCAGGTGGAAATATGATAAATCCATCTGGTAAAAGCAGGACTGAACCATCTGGTGGCAATTTGATAATCCCGTCAGATGAAAACTGGATTGGATTAAATGCTGGGAACTTGATAAGCCCGTTAAGTGAGAGCTGGAGTAGACCAAATGGTGAAAACTTGATAATCCCATCAGATGAAAACTGGATTGGATCAAATGATGGTAATTTGATAAACCTATCAGGTGAAAACTGGATTGGACCAAATCGTGCAAATTTGATAACTCTGTCCGGTGAAAATTGGATTAGACAAAATGGTGGCAATTTCATGAGCCCATCAAGTGAAAACTGGATTGGACTAAATGGTGCAAATTTGATAAACCCGTCAGGTGAAAATTGGATTAGACAAAATAGTGGCAATTCGATAAGCCCGTCAGGTGAAAAATGGGTTGTACTAACTGGTGGCAATTATATAAATCCATCAGGTGGAAGTATGATAATACCTTCGGGTGAAAGTTGGATGGGCCCAACTGCTGGCAATTTAATTGAAGCTGATGAAGTTAACGTTAATGCGAACCTGTTTAGACCTACAGGTGAAAAGTGGTTTGGTCCTCCAGGCCAAAACGTATATTACAGACCAGGTGAAAACTGGATTACGGGAGGAAGCATAATTGAAACTGGACAAAACTCAATAAGACCTTCGAGTGAACATTTTATAATACCCACAGGTGGAAATATGTTTGAATCATCAGGTGGTAGCACGGTAGGTCAACTGTCAATCAATGGACCAGCTGGTGTAAACGGTAATCTAAACTTAGCAACCTTGAATTTACCAAAACTATCGCACAATCTTGGCAGCAACTTATACCTACCAAATCGAGGAAGTCTGGTAAATAACAAACCATTAGCAAGCCTAGTTGGAAATGGCCAGTGGAGAGAAATTATAAATACTAAGCCTGGTCATTTACCAGTACATATACGGCACCAACAACCTGAAGCGGAAGCCTCGGTTGCGAACTCAAGTGAGTGGTTATTTAAATTTTTGTGTGGCTTTACTGCTTTTTAAGTCGTAGACCATAGACATGGAGGGACAAATATCAGATCAAAACTTTCTCACGGCCTGTTTTATCAATCGATTAATTAAGTGATCAAACTCTTATTTGTTTATTGTTATCTTTTGCAGATGGAATGGTTTTAAATGGTGCAGCATCAGCATCAGCTTCGGCTTCGGCAGCTGTTCATCGTCATCACCGTTACAGTACAAAAATGCGAACTAAATCCGGTACGAAATTTCTTTGAACATCAAAATTTAAAATTTAAAAATTTGTTCTAGTCGTATATCCAAAATACCCATGACATGAAAATCGTTGGTATATTTTTATGAACAAGGAAAACGTGCTCCATCGCTCAAGCAGTAATGGTATAATGTAAACCTACTTGAATTAGACCTATAAACCGCTTCAGCAGGACGATTGCGTATGTGATGCTATTTTATCATCATCATCATCACCATCGTTAGCCTGTGTTAGTTCACTGCTAGACGTAGGTCTCTCCCTAGTCACATCACTAAGCACGATCCTCAGCACTTGTAGGAAAAAAAAAGCCGTATATCATCGCGCTTAGTGAAGTATCCATCTTATAAACCAAAATCTATGAATCATACAAAAGCTACGGTAGGTTTCGTTTATGCTTCGCGAAGCTATCAATTCATACATGAAAAAGTATCAACCAACTTGCAGAGTTTGCAATAGTGACAATGGTTAATTTACAGAAATATAATTTATCAATAAATTATACAAAAAATTTTAGGCCCTGTTCCGTAACTCGAACCGGCAAATCCGAGAAGCCTCGCCAAGTTTAAGGATATAAATTAAAAATAAATTACGGAACCATCTGTGCCCAACTCATGTAAATCCATTTTAATCAAACTTCAGTAGATTCAAGGCTTACTTAAATCTTATTGGATTTTTTTCCTTATAACTTAGTTCGAAACCTTAGGCTAGTTCGGACTAGTTCAATTTTGACATTCGCACGGGAGTTCCAAAACTTTTTTCGGGAGTTGTTGGGGTTGGGGTTGGAAATTAATTCTGGCAATGTTTTGACGTTGGATCCCAATTAAGTGAATTCGATGAATATAATCATGTTTCTTTTTGTTACAGGAAATCCAAATGACCATGACTCAAGCTCAGCAGATGAAAATTAGGAGGATATCTGTTTAATTTAAAATATTTAGTTAGTAACTAAGTAAGTAATTTAGACAGGTTTTCAACGAGTCTCATTCACTCGAGTTCTACATACCAACTGTACCCCGATTGTTGTAGAATCAATGTGAAGTTTAAACACAAATATTATTCCACATTAAATGACATGTTACTGTTAGGGAGAAAAACATACCAACGAGTGTCCGTTGCGGTATGTTTTTGACGTACATGTTTGGCTTTGTGTATAATAAAATATAAATAAAATAGAATAATGTAATATTGATTATTTTTATTTCCAGTTAGATGATTGAAAACCAACGGCAAAGCTATGACTCCGGACTAATGAATTTTTCATAATGAATTTGTAATGTGTGACTTCAAAGCAAGAGGCGCTTCCAAGTACTTCAATAAATGATGAAGTGCCGTACTCTGTTGTTTTATTTTGAAACCTTTGAAATATTAATTAGACAAATGAAAAATTCATGATTGCGAATGCTGGAAAGGTTAGACGGCAGGCGTTTAATAATTTTTCTGAGATAATATCCTTTCCAGCTAGTTGAACCAAATCAGATCGAACCAATGATGCGTTCATAAGAAATCCGAGAGATCTTTAAAAAGATAGTGAGATGGTGAAGTTTTGTGCATTCACAAGATTTCCTAGTATAGAGATCTAGCAAATAGATTGTGACATTTTGTAAAAGAAAATTTAAAAATGATAAAGATGTAATGCTTTTAAAGAAGTAATCCTCAAATAAGTTTTATAGCACAAAAAAGAAGCTTTAAATAATTTTGCTCTTATTCATAAACGCTCTATAAAGAATAATGTATTGCTAATTTCTTGCGGACGGGAAGTATAGGGTTTAAATGATATGAGCTATGGCCCAATGGGGTTAATTAAAATAAAGGTTAACAAAAAAATAGGATCTTCGAAAATAAAGAACTACAACTATGTAAAATGTAAACTAAATCTACATAAAGATAATACCTATATCTAGGTACATTAGATTATAGTTGTTCAATAACGTAACTGCAAGTTAGTAGTGCACAATAAAAATAAATTCAGTCAACCCTATAACATTTTACGAGCAGTGAAATATAATGGTGATTTTCAACAATGATCATTTTTTGGATTGTTCTTTTTATAACAGGTAAGAATTCGTTATTTTTATAATATTACATTTCTTAATGTGTTCCCCGTAATATTTACGTATCTATTAAGACACATTAAGGCGGAATTTGTGATTAAACTCTAAAGACATAAAATCTGTCGCAGGTAGCTAAATTTGATTTTCAATAGCAAAGCTCCATTGTATATTGAAACTGAGCATATTCATATCATTCTCATATAATTTATGCGCATAATCTGAATTATGTATGAATGTAATGAATTTCGTATTAATTCATATGCGAAGAATGAATATGCAATTAAGAGGGGCTAAATAACTGGTGACGTTACTGAGTTCCGTTCCGGCAGCATGAAGAAATTAATACTATCTAATTGAATCTTAGTTATTTTTTAGATATAAGTTATGCCAGCAATGAAAGAAAAAACTTTTCGAATCTTAAAATTCTCCTTCGCTTATAAAATACCAATGTTAAGTTTAAAAGTAGGTAAGTTTATAACAATATAAAATTTCCAAACATAATCAACTAAATGTAAACCAAATCGCAGTCTGGAGTAATGTCCGAAACTAAGTGGGGCGAACTAATTCCGCCGGCAACATACTAATCCGACAAAGTCAGCGTAATCACGTCATGTGAATATTTAACGTTAGGTTTAAGTAATTGTGTCTGTATGTACATGATTATGAATAATTATAGGCCCAAGTGTATTCCGGCCGGCATTGTAATATTAGACGTGAGAATGGTGGATTAAAGAATTGTGCTTATTGTTTTATAAAATATTATCATCTACCCTGGTGCAGTTGGCAGTTGCAGTTGGTTTTCCAGATGGTTGCGAATTTTTTTTTTTAATATGAATGAATGACGTGATGAGCTAGTCGTTTTATGATCTGATAACACAGTAAAGTAATAAGATTACTAGACTGTGTGATCAGATCATAAGGTCTCATAATAATGTTTTTATTTATTAGGTTGAGCGTGTCATCATCATAAATTAAACATAATATAATTAAAAGGCTTTGTCCCGAGAGACTGACTGACAGAGAATGTACTACCCAAACTATTAGAAGAGAAACTTGATATTCATAGGGGTCCTATATTACGTAGGGGTGTACAAAATAAAGGGGTTTGAAATTTGTCTATGTTAAATGGGATGCCAAAAATTGCATGAAGAAAGATATGCGGAAGAAACCGCTGAGGCACTTTCACTGACTATATTCATGAACCCATTTAAAATTTTAACCCAAAACTCCAGTATCTAAGTCACTATCACAAGTAATAATTTCAGTGGCTGAAACACAGCGTCGCGGTGTGACGCCTCACTTGATGGGTGTCGATGAAATGAAAAATGTCGCAGCTTTCGATGATGCTCAGCACAGAGGTCCTCGCTGGTACGACTACCGCAGCGACTCTGAGAGTGGCAGTGATTTGTCTAGCTCTGGCAGCTCACAAGCACGGAGGTAACTAACGCAAGTATTATAATAATATACAGCAAATAATAGACCAAAGCGTTTACAGTATAAAAAAAATATGACATCAACAGCCGGAAGGCGTCTACTGCTGAACATAGGCCTCCCTCATAAAACGCCACTTTAGACGCTTATCTTAAGAAGGGTTTGCCGCAACCCCTTCTTGTTTTAATTGCAGAAAACTTTAATGTACTACAGATAGTGCTGCTGCCCATTCCCTAGATATTCCCTTAGCTGGTTCTTATGTCACGCTCAGAAAAAGATGGGTGGTAGTGGTACTATTCTTGCACCGGGACCACACGGCAAAATATGCAGAGTTCCAAAACGGGCGTTGCTAAAGTTGTAAGAATGCCAAGCCAAGATGGGAGTGGGCAGGGCATGTATCTTAGATGCACCCTGATCGCTGGACAAAGATCGTCAAGGAATAAAAGTATGGGGAGACTTTTTTCCCATCTAATAACTTGTTTCTAATGTTTTTACTTATTTCACTTTTGGAGAAAATCACAATGGGCCTTGCAGTTTTATGTTTAACTTCTACTCAAATGATTCAACCAATTACGATACTTCTCAATACACTGTCTAAAAAAATCGTATTATTCCAGTTCATCATCGTCCTCCGATTCATCATTGTCCGACATTTCTGGCTCAGCTTCCTCAAAGGAAACAAGCGATGAGGACAAGGCGTAAGTTCCTTCATTAATATCAAATTAAGAAACAGACGGATAGAAATCGCGAGTCCTCATTTACAAAGCTCACGAGTGTAAAAGTTCTTAAACTTCATTTAGGCTGAATAACGAATTTGTATTACATTTGGAGTGTAGGTGTAGTATGTAGGTACCTTTTTGTGAATAGTATCATTTGGTTTTGACTGTCAGGTATTATTGTTATGGTTAATGTTAAGCACTAATTTTTGCCCAGATCTTTGTTTTTATCTTTTTACTTACTTTTAAAAGTATTTTTACCTCTCCAGTTATTCAGTCTCTGTCGATGACGTAGTATTTTGTTACGATCTCTGAAATAAATCTATCAATTAAAAATGGTATAAAATTATCTGTAGTGAAGTAGCTACAGGTATCGAAGTCTATAAGTAATGATATCTTGTTGCAAAGGAACCGGGTGTATCGCAAATGCACTCCATGTCCCTCGGACATGTTAAAGAAGCACAAGAACATCGGCATCAAGTGGATCTGCGGAGGATACCAGCGCGCCAGGAGAAGCTTCAAGAGTACCTGTATGATGCGGTACAGAAACTGCGAAGATGGGACTAGTAAGATCAACTTTTATACTTGCTGTATAAATTGAGCTATAAAATCCAAAAGTACCTATTTTATAATTGATTTTCATTATGAGAAAATTGATTTATTTGCCTGTGGGTTCTTTGAAAATTCATGACCTGACAAAACCCTTCGTAAAAGTCAATACTTTTACGAAGGGTTTTATCAATCCCAAACTTATCAAAAGTTTTTACAAATCAATACAAACTATACGGAGGTCTTCAAAACAATCCAGTCCATTACCCCCACCCACCCCATTTGTTCCCATAAGCTGTATAAAAGTTCATCCTATCTCGGAACACATCAAACTTGGATGAAGAACAACATAAGTTTTATATCTCATTAAATGGATACAAATCCCTATGAGGGCAAGTTTTTTTATGTTGGAAATGTTAAAATGAGCGGGTGTTTGTCTGATGGTAAACAGTATTGTGAGCATAGTACCCACATTTATGAGAGCAATAGTTCTGAAAAGTTCTTATATGACAGGTTTATGAATCGTAGATCTAAGATAACGAATATGTTCTAGGTCTGTGTTAATAATTATCTTTCATTTTCCAGTGTTTGTCAAACTGTACAGCAAACGTTGCAATAATGATACGTACCACGGACGACATTGGTTTTACGTGTATAAAGTATAACGACAAATTAAAATAAATTATTTGAACAGTATTCAAGATATTTTTTATTTTAACATTATTTACCTCACGCTAAAATGATGAAACGGTGACTTATTCCATAAGTTCACGTAAAAGTATCTTATAACTAGTATTCCACTAGCATTTTATACTTTCTTTCAGTATTTTATATCAATTACTTATCTCAACCACTGTCATAATTTTATTAAATTATTTCCTAATGTAGATCTTTGAGAAATTAAATATTATGGATTAAACACTATAAAATATCCCGTACAACTCTAGATTTTACTAGAGGTAAAAGTTGGCTTGCAATTGCTAAAGTGAGCATAGATTCTGCATGCAACCCGTAAATTATTGAACAAGAGAGGAATACTAATCTAACTGAAGTCGAGCGAGGAATAGTTAATTATATAAAATTTAATAAGTGGTAGTGATAAAATACGAGCGTAGTTTAGAGAAGGAACCGCATACGAGGTCGAGCTAAAATAGATCCTAATCGGGACCCGCTGGATCGTTGATATTTTTCTTATTGTTAGTTTTTTGAGTTTTTGAGTTCCAACGAAAATTTTTGGTCTGCGAGTATTACAATACAGCTCTGAATTGTGAAAATTAAACAAATATTAAAAAATGCTGTTAGAAAACCCAAAATAAATAAAACCAGATCCAACTGAACGTATAAATGAAGTATTTCACAAAATATATCCAAAAACAATAAACTGCCGGCTGAAATGTGTGATGTCGTAAAAACAGCGAATGGTAGCGCCATAAATCTTATATCTGAACTTGATTTATTATTTCGTAGGCAAGTAGGCATGTACCTTACACGGGTTTTAAATGAAATAAAAGTAATCGGGCCCGTGTGACTGATAAAATTTGTAATGGTGCGGTTGGAGATATGTTGTATTGTTTTTCTAATAGTTATAGGTAAGTCACGTAGCCGCAATTTACACGATTTATAAGCACGTTTGTCAAACTTCATTGAAGGTTGTATAAAATACATAAATAACATAATTATAAACAAGTTAAAATTGCTCAAGATCTAGAATCATCATCATCCTCTTTGTCATTTCCCATTTGTTATTGGGGTCAGCTTCCAATCTAACCTGTAGCGGCGAGCTACCAGAATTACACAAGCGACTGCCATCTGACCTCGCAACCCATAAGAGACCAGTAACAGGGATGGTTAGATCAGGCGTCAGATTTTATCAGGCGTCTGACTACCCGTAACGATTGCCATAGATGTTCTTATGACAACCGGGACCGACGGCTTAACGTGCTCTCCGAGGCACGGAGCGATGGCATCGAAAACTGCACATAACATACTAGATAAGTCACAGGTGCACTAGATAAGCGGTAAGATTGCGAAGCGCACATGCTACCGCTCGGCGACCATCGCTTTTGCTCAAGATCTAGAATATTTTTTAATATTTTGGAAGTTAGATATAGAGTTAGGTATATAGTTAGATATAAGATCTACTGCAATCAAAATAGAAAGATCAACTTAACTTCCAAAATATTAAAAACTAGCAGCGCCCCGCGGTTCCACCCGCGTTCCTACAGGAACCGTTCCCGTTTTCGGGATAAAAAGTAGCCTATGTTTTAATCCAGGGTCTAAGCTACCTCCATACCAAATTTCATCCAAATCCGACCAGCTGTTAGAGCGTGAAAGAGTAACAAACATACACACATACGCACAAACTTTCGCCTTTATAATATTAGTATGTTAGTGTGATTATTTTAGATCTTATGTGTTAGTAGTTATACTTCCAGAAATCTCTGGTGGTAATGATGGTGCTGATGGAGCTCAAGGCGGAGCACCAAGCAATGGTGCACCAGGATATGAAGCATCAAGCACTGGAGCTCCAGGAAAAAAAGCACCAGATACTCCAGAAACGTCTTCTTCAGAAGGAACTATTAAGAAGAAGAAGAAGAAGAATAAATCAGATCGATCCACATCTTCATCTTCTGGAGCCAAAGGTATACTTTTGTCTATTTCACTCTCTTTTTATTTCTTTTATAATATTTTTATGTTTGCAATCATTGGCTACTTTTTATTGAACACTAAAATAGTCAGATTCTTTTATTTTGATTAACCCGTAGAACCTTTCCTTGGCTCTAAATACATACTCGCTGTTATCTGTGCCTTGGCAGAGATTTTCAAAATTTAACTATAATTAGGTCAAAACAGATTTTTGAGATAGTCCAATATTATATTTAGTTAAATCCATATTTATAGTAGCATTTATGAGTATAACTATTCAAATACACAAAAACCAATAAGTTATATTCGTTCAAAGGAAGACTTTAAACCCTAACGATTTTTAGATGTCCATGAATGATAATGTATTTTTCTCAAACATGCTTGGAAATGTCAGTATTATTTTGACAACCTTCATAAATCGAAATCGCTGTACTGGCGAGCAGCGGCCGGCAAAAGTTGTATGAAAATCCATATCTGTCGTGGTTTAGCGGCCAAATAAATTACATACAAAACTCATATCTGTCGGTAATTTAAGAATGGAACTAGCTTTTACCCCGAAACATGGCAACCAAGGAGGTAACTTATCAAAGGTTTTATTTAAATTTCGAACTGGCTTGCAAATAAAAAGCTGTTTTTTGGAAAAAAGTAACACTTTATGGTGAAAAAAAAATATTTTCAACTAAAAAATTCTTTGTTTTAATTTCCGCGCATTATTTGAGAAAAGTACTATACAAGCCTTGGCCACAACAAAGCGTTGATAGACTTACGTATGCGTGCCTCGGCTTCGCCTCGGTCCACATTTACACGTTCGTCCATCAATGCCTCTGTTGCTGGTCGCCGCAGTAATGTACTATTTGTCTCGTAACTCGTCACGTTCATTAACATAAAAAATTAAATGCATAAAATGATTATTATCATCATCATCATCATCATCATCATCAACAACAGCCGGAAGACGTCCACTGCTGAACACAGGCCTCCCTCATAAAACGCCACTTTTGACGATTACCATAGGGTTTGCCATAATCACCACGCTTGGCAGGCGGCTTGGTGATTGCAGAAGATTTTAATGTACCGAGGAGAAATGCTGTGCCCATTCCCTGGATATTCCCTTAGCCAGCTCTTACGGCACCCACGGAAAAAGGTGGGGTGGTTCTATTCGCAAACCGGGGCCACACGGCATTATTATTATATTAATTATTAACTCTATTTCAATATCGATTATAACTCCAAGATCAGTAACACTAAGATGATACTTGTAGTATTTAGATTTTCTGGTAAGTACGGTAATGCAATAAACACCTTCCGCCACGAAACCAAAGCTTTGTAATCAGTTACTGTTGAAGAAAAATTCTTTATAATACGTACGACATCAACTAGTCTTTTCAACTTATTGATAAACATTATTGAAAGGTCTAATCTAATATTAACAGACAGCCGTAGTGACGGTGGGGATTCTCTCTCCATGTCTGCATCCAGCGGATCCTCATCAAATTCAAAGGAAAAAGACAAAACTTACATACCAAAGTCCAGCGCAGAAAGACGAGGATGGTAATTTTTACTTTACTATTTCACATCACACATCAACAGCCGAAACACGTCCACTGCTGAACTCAGGCCTCCCCCAAAAACACCACTTTGGACGCTTATTATTGGGAGGTTTGCCATAATCACTACGCTTGGCAGGCATCTTGGATATCGCAAAAGATTTAAATTTACAGAGGAGAACGCTGCTGCCCATTCCGTTGATATAGAATACTATTTCAATGGATTTTATTTATTATTTAGTTTATATTTATCTGTTAATGGTTGTAAAATTACTTTAGCCTTTTGTATTCAAATTTATTTTGCTTTTACAAACATTGTTTATATCATGCATATTTTTTTCTTCTTTTCCTGGAAAGTCTAGCTGAGCAAAAAATGTTTTTAATAACACTTTTCTTATTGTTACTATTAAGGCGAAGACATTTCATTCTTGTTTCGTTGTAATAATGAGATTATATCATAAAAAGATTTTGTGGCATTACTCGGCCACCATACAGTTTATTCTAGCCAATTTTAAAAAACGCATTTTTATTTTGTTAATTTACAATTATTCAGGAGGAAATGGCACCGGAAATGCCCCAAATGTGGCGATGAAGTGAAGAAGAAATGGAAGGACCCCAGCATAAAGTGGATCTGTGGAGCGTACCAGCGTGCAAGGAGGAGCTTCAAGAGTAAATGCATGATGGAATATAGGAACTGTCAAGATGGAACTAGTACGTGATATTATACAACAATTATTCTAAAAGTCAGCAGATAAGTTTTTAATGTAAAGGAAAACTTTGAATTTTGAGCGGGTTTTGGACGAATTTGGATTGGGACGAATGTCGATTACTATGCTAAGCATGAATCTTTTCAAAAATCTTTACTCCTCTACTAAGCTATTAGAAAAAGCATCTTTAGGTTTCGTAAATCATGATAGGGCAAGGACTTTTGCAACTTTCTAAATTCTTGACATTGAGCTTGATGTTTGTCCCGTCTGTTTACAGATTTAGGAATTTTAATGAGAAATCAAATCATTTGTTTGCTAAATATACGTAATTTTCACAGGTGTTAACAGTGATTATATTACAGATCGGTATATAGAAACATTCAAGTATGCAAATATTTTAGCATTTAAAAAGCCTAATAATTATAGTATTGCACATTCACATTAATGATTATTTAAATGTCAACTGGTTAAATAAAAATTGTATTAAATTGTTTGAATTTATGATAGATGACTAATTATTCTATTTCTTCTTAATCTGTGCATCATATTTTCACAATTAAAATATTTCATTTCATATCATCTTTCAGTGTTTGTAAAACTCCACGATCACCGTTGCGCTAACCAGACTGGTGCTGAAGAAGATTTTCACGGTGACCACTTCTTTTACGAGTACAAGGTGAAGATGTCTGATGAATCATCTGACAGCTCCAAAGACAAGTCCGAGAGTACTGAAGAGGAAGAAGATGAGAGCACTAGTTATTATTAATTTGATTGATTGATTAAATTTTGTAAAGAATATGTTTGTTGATTTTGTCTGATACTTAATTTATGCGAGTAGTCTTGGATATTCGAATTTCAGAACCGTCAAAACTTCCACTGGAAAAAGACTGTGACATTAGTAGATGAATTATGTTAGAGATGAGATATTTTACTTGGTAAGTAGACAAAGCATTCTTACACTGTGACCAACGTAAATAACGAAACAAATAATCTGGTCCGTAATCACAAAAACTAGATCGTAAACATAAATTCAATCCCAAATCTGATAACAATAACGTTAACAAACAACATATTCGACCTTCCGCGACACATGCGGATCACTGCAGGAACATACATCAAGGGCTATTATCTTCCAGATATCATAAATCCACATAACGTCACGCGTCCATTAATCGTTTTGCTACGTAATTTGTCATACAGACAGACAAGAGCACAGGGGATGAAAACGTTAGTTGGGAAACATACACAGCCAAAGACAGTACTGGAGATTGCCACGTCGTGTCGACCGTGATACCACTACATTCATTCTTAATGAACGATGTGATAACAAATGAAATTTAAATAATTAAAATAAAGAACAAAGCTTTAGATAAATTTTAGATAACATGGATATCTTTGCATTATTTGTCTTTGTCCAGGCATTTTTAGTAATTTCACAGTAAGTTCACTTACTATTTTACACTGAGCCATGAGATATCAAAGCGTAAGTGCACGTCTGGTACTGTCATAAAACTACTTTCCACTCTATAAACTTGACAACAATGTTCATTTCTCAACTCCAGTACCATCACATACTTATAATATTTATAACACGCTGCACAGCATTGACATCAATTTTAACTTAATTGTGTGCAGACGAAGGTAGAGTTTTGAGCGGGTTGGGAAATGGCAGAAAAGGTGCAAATGCATTTGGAATGGAATGGCGTGATGTTTCAAAAAGAACGCAATTGAAGTTGTGTCTGTTTTAAGTTCAGATGGATCTATTATAATGGTTGCATTTTTACCGTTCTCGTAAGTACTAGAGTGTTGGAAAATTAAGTAATTGTTTATAGTGGGTAAACTTTGAACTGATAGATTATTCTATAACACCTTCTGCATAAGTATTGTAATGTGTTTTCATGAGTATTATAACAAAAATACTAGCATTTCTTAAATTTTTGGAAAATTATGTTTTTTTTTAAATATATTAAGACTTTAAAACAACGCTTTATAATATAGAAAAAACGTGAAGGTAAAGTTGCCAGTAAAATAAACCTCACCTTTCTCTACATCCACCAACAATTTTTGAAATGTCCACCAACAGTACATTACACAGCATGTAACAGAAATCAAGAAAAATGTAATAGCCCGAGGCAATCCCGAAATAACTTAAAACCTTAAGACATTTATGTCCCAAAGGATTTTCATATCTAATAGCCGAGGTTTTACTGGGATTTAAGGATCTGCAAATCTATTTCCGTGGCCTTCAGGACGGTTTACACAGATACGTCGTCATTGGGATTATGTTTGGGACATCGGAAAAATTAGCTCGGGGTTTCTTGACATCAGGAGACAACGTTAATGTTTAAGACATTCAGTAAATCTTTAATCATGCTTATGTACGTAGTTATCTAGAAGTCTCCATAAGAAAACTAATGTGATGGCCTTATGATGATGGTCTGATTATAAATAGTTCATCACGCATACAGATAACATGACTTAGGTAATTTTAATCCTTGACCACACCTGTACCTAAGTAAGCATCGATAGAACTTTGCAAAAGCATTTTAGCATTTTACACAACCGCTCCAGTTTATCTCAAGCTGGAAACAGCCATTACCTGTCCGCTATCAAAAGTTGTATCTATAATGGTCGAGCATACGCCGTAATGTGGTGATTTGCATAATGCTACCCAAAGTCATTTGCGAGTTTTTGAACATGAATGTAGAAAAACAGCAGATGGGAGCTAAAAAACGCTTAACCGAAAGCCATACTTTGTAATTTTATCTACCTAAAATTAAAAATAGAAATGGTACCATATACCACATAACGCTTACAAAATAATTTTAATAGAGTTTATTATTATGATTGTATTTAATAGAGATACTAATTCGGCACAGAATCGTGATGGATTCACAGAACTGACGGTCAACCTATACAGTGAAGAGGCAGAAGAAGACATAATCTTTTAATAAAAATATTTAGTTTACATACGTTTACACACTTTAAACATCCAAATCTCTCTTACTTATCCGTCTACCAATCCCTGATTTCACCCCAGCCTTTCCGAGCCTGTTTCACCTAATAACCTTCCCTTGTCCCATTACCTTCGTGAAAAATATGTTTTACTTTTTCGCGGACTACATATTTATTCTTTGCTCTTATCAGACGTGACAGGTCTCATTTTGCGGGTACTTTGAGAAAGGTTTACTTAAAATTCTGTTTTGGACTCAATTTTGTAGGTGCAAAATAAAATTTCGCGTGACTCTTAGTTTTGCGTTTCGTTACGACCACGAAACTTGTTAAACATACGTAGTATTTTGTAAGGGGCATCATTATTTCATTGTAATGTGTCTTCATTCAAGGAAACTTGTTATGTAATGTTTGAACGAGGCGGTGAGAAGCTGTTAGCCCAGTTTTTTCTACTGCAAGTAATTAATAAAGCTTTAGATATTTCTAAAATAATTTTAAACCAAAGAGAGGTACAGGCATATCGTTGTTTTTTATCTTATAGTCACTTAAAGAAATAAACAGTTTAACCTCAGCAGGTTAGTTTAATGCGGCAGTAATCAACTCTAAACCTCCACTGGGATCCTCCGTACCACGGTACTAGTGACCCCATACGACCCGGGGGTCTCTCAGACCCCGTAACGCTGACCAATCAGCGGCGAGTCCCATGTGGGTACACCGTCCAATTACCGACCGTCAAAGTGAACAAACACTCAAACAATATGGGCCTTGTATTACGTAAAAGGTAAATCAATTTTGGTGGTTAATTCATCAAGGGATTTTATTAGTTCTATGAAATTAAAATTGTAAAAGTAAATATTTGTATTCTTCCGCTTTTGAGTTGACATGAAAATTCAATATACTTTGATTTGTGTTGTATGTTTAAAATGTTTACAAAGTTTCTGTTCTACAAAAAAAGCTTTTTTCTGGGCAAGTCTTTTAAGTATAAATAAGTACTTGTTTGCCTCGTTACACAGACATTACTGATATGTCTGTGCCTTTGTTATTTTTCTTATGTTTTAATCTGTACTTTATACTGTATTATTATTATTTTTTCTTTTTGGTAGTTTGTATAGAATGCGTCCGTGATGTCATGAGTTCGGGTTCCGGCTGAAAATCAGTAACTGAGGTTGTGATCTGCAATCTCAGTTGTATGCTGAGCCGGAGCCCTTTCCTGACATTATACAATGTTATACGTTGGTTCCTCTGTGTTTTATGTTTCTACTGTACCTATGTTGTGTTCCATTGTGTATGTCATGAATAAATATATTTCATTTCATTTCATTTTTTATTTAACTACAAAAGTTACCGCCATAGCTCTAAAATTAATTGAAATGGCAATGGGCAAGCCACATCCTTCAAGGAACCGACAACCGTTGGGCAGAAAGGTTCTCAAGTCAACCCGGAAGAAACAGTTTAGGCCAGCCCTCCACTCAGTGGACCGAAAACTTGGTCAAAACCACGCATGCAAGAGACAAGCAGTCGCTCAAAGTGGTGATCTATGAGGCGAGGCCTAAGTTCAGCAGTGGACGTCTTCGTACATATATGTTAGATACTTAAGGAAAGTCAGACATCCCAACATTCTGTCAATGCCATAGCAATAGAAATTTAAAAACTGGGTTTAGAACACTTACAATTTATTCTACAATTATAGAACAGCTATGATTGATAAAGGCTGCTATACAAAGTATAGCTAGATAGTGAGATGAGATGATGTTTTCCCACGACAGAGCTTGTCCTCACGCGTCCCACGACTGAATAAACACGTTGTCAGCCATATTGGACCAGTTATTGGACGTTGATTGATAATATCGAAACACAGCCGCAGTATATTTCATTATTATGTGGCGATGCAGTAGCAATTTATAACAAGGTTTATTAGTTAGGTAGGATGCTATTGATTTAAGTTGGTTCATTTCAAAAGAAAACTTACTATGTTCGGGAACATTTTGCACAATTAAAACTTACCTGAAAAGAAACAAAATTTTTATTAATATAATGTACATTGGAATTAGGTTTATGTAGGTATCTAAGTGACTGAAATCCATTTGGTACATATAGGTGTAAAACAAAGTCTATTTTTATGCAAAGCACACGTATTGTCTGTGAAAATGGTAAAAGTTTTGTATTTTTGAACCCGGCGTCATCATAACCATGTTGTCTCTCAAAATTATTATTTTTATCGGGTTTGCGCAGGCCGGTGCGGGCCATAACCGTAGTGGACATACGAACACGTAAAATACAATATTTGGACTGGGCTGCAACTCACACCGACACAACTTTTCACGGTACTTGACTTATGATAGCACTTTTTTTAAAGCCATTCATAGATTTTCATATGTATTCCGGTACTTGCAATCAAGAATTGATACGTATTCGGCTATTTAAACGACGGAATACGACTTTTTAATATTATGAGTGGCAAACAAGTAGGCGGCCCCTAAGGTGGATGGTTACTGCTTTTTAGTAAAAGTTTTTCCAAACAACAGTTGCACACCAAAACATTAATCATTACAACAAGCGTAAAATGTTATAGGTGAATTAAAAATAGCCCTGTATAAGAGTCAGCCCTAAGAATTAACAAACTGGAAGCAAACTAAATACAGATTTTGACAAACATGTTTAATGAGCTTTTGTAGGCATAATAAGACTGAACTAAGCCTGTCAGAGACTTACGAAATTAGATTATTCTAGACGAATTCATAAAACGATACCATCGGGGAATAGCGTAATAACGTCGTCCGGAGTATAGACGAGGAAAGATATTAGGCTAGATTTTTGTCATTATAAGGATACCTATTTCTGTTATAGGTTTGTCTGGAGACAAAAAGAGGGTCACGGTCGTTACTATTTGAAAAGATCATTAAATATTAAGTTCAGAGAGTCACTTCTGTTATGTACTAGATACATTAATGCTAGAAAAGTTATGGAAGAACTGATATTATTTAGTATTCTGTGCTGATGCCCCAAATACTTTTACATTTAAATCAAATCGTTTCTAGTAAGGTGTACATAACTCTGAAGGTATGTCATAAGCAAAAATATTCAAACACACATGTCACAACCTATAAAATGTATGCTAATTCACGCTGAAATTACGAACGAAGTGGGTACACAGGGTGAAACAATAATTTCAGTCGGCGCATTCAGAATAATAAATTAGAGGGTGACGGGACAATATAAATGTGGGTAACTCCACTGACAAAGTTTAGGACATTTTGTTACAATTTGGTGACGTGAGGGTGAAGGATTGTGTCCTTGACTTGTCATGTTTGGAAGCAGTTAGAACTTAATCAAATTTTCCCCTGGTGATGTCAAATTTAGATTTGAACTAATCAGAAATACAACAACTAAACAACAACACAACAACAACACAACACAACAACAACAGTCACAACAACAACAACAACACAACAACAACAACAACAACAGTCAGTTTTAGTAACAACTAAAGCAACAATCTTGGATTGGTAAAATTAACTTTGAACCCAAATAGGGGAAGAAGAGACTTTTTTACTTATCAGACAAAATCAGAGATCACAAATGACACAAGATCACAAATGATTTTGGAATTGAAAGATGTACCATACCTAAGTATGTGTAAACTTACTTAGAGTAGTCGCTACGTAAGTATAGTGGTCAACAATCAAAGTCACCAACATTAGTTGCCTTAATTTTTTCCACCAGCTTCAATTTTCTCACAGACGTATCGATACAGACTAACAGAAAATGAAGATCTTCATTTTCTGGTAGTCTGTCCGGTGTGAGCGACGTCCGCGGACCCATTATCCTAATGGTACCGGTACGGCCGTGTCTTGTCGCGCTGACCTTTGCTTTGTTAATTTTTTGCGCCCCTGCTTTTAACACTTAGCGTTGAACATGCTGCTGTTAATTTGTTTTTGGTGCAGTGTATCATTTATCCTGTGGGTAATACGGTATTATTAGTATTGGACACAAAAAAAATACTGCGAAGTGTAATAAAATAACTAAAATCAATTTGTTTTGCTAAAAAAGATGTGTGTGTAATAGCATAAGAATATCATTGTTTTTTAATGATATTTTTGTAATTATTATATTAAGTGCAAATTTTATGCAGAGGGAACAGACTACAGACTAAAACAACGCAGGAAAACCAGCATGTCCACGATGATTTAATTTCAAAGTATGCCTGCTGCTGATGTGGCATCTACTACTGACTTTATAGCCAGCGTAGATAACGACCCAAATTCTCTAACAATAATAAGAGAAGAACAGGAAATAATAGATCGAGGGTTAGAATATTAGAGTGAAGAAGCTCTAATTTTTTCCTTGCAAAAACTCTTAAAGCAACGGTTGTAACATCAAATAGTAAAACCATAATCAAGCAATCATAAATAAAACACAACTTAACTCTACTGAATATCCTAATCACAATAAACACACAAAATCCAACTACCCGCAGATAATTCTCCAAAGAATCGGGAATGAAGTAGAAGGTAAACAATAGTTACCGAACTCGGAACCAGCCGCCACCGTGAGTCCGGAAGGAGCGTGTCCGGATCCGGAATGGGACGGAGTTACGTCCGGACACATTTGTGGACGAAGTTGGCTGGGGCGAGTTTTGGGAGAGAAGTAGAGTTTTAAATAACTGGAACTGCTATAACCAGTACAAAGTCATAAATTATATTGAATTTGAGAGTTCTAAAACTACTACGATCGATTCAGATATATATGAAAGTGAGCAACCTTTTAAGAACCATCAAACGATAAGTTGAAGATTTTGTACAACAAAATCAACAAATCATATTACAATGATGTTTAGTTTATACTTGAAGTAAGAACTTCTACCCTGAAAATCAACAGTTCAACTAAAAAGCTTTCTCGATTTAAAATTTTTGTGCGAAGAACGTTTGGCAAATAGACGTTACGCTAGCTAGATTATTATTTCTAGTTTTATCGTTTCAAGCAAGGTAGACGTTATGTTACGTAATTTCCTACGTTTCAGACCACATCTAGCGCTACTCGGATAGGATATTCTCATAAATATTTTATGCGAACCACGATCAAACCTGGATGGTTTTTGCCGTTCAGAGATAGCCAAGATAGACTGACACCTTTTGTAGAATTTTTATGTTAGAGTTACGGTGTGATATTTCTAAGGGTTTATATTTTCTGATTGGCTGCAAAATATAATATTCAAGCTTACAATTTATCGATTCTTTAATGGTGATCATCTAATATCAGTCATCAAATTGGTTTTCTGGAAGGAAAGACCAATATTTATAGACATCTAGTAATCTACAATAGGTAACTATTTTATCCTATTCGACAACCAGTTATCTAATCGGTTTTCTGCAAGGGAAGGTTAATATTTATTTATAACCGGGTAATCTAACGGTAAATAGTTTTTTATTCCATAACCATTTATCAAATTGGTGTACTGTAAAAAAAGGTACAGCTTTATAGATAGCCAGGTAATCAAACAGTAAATATTTTTCCTTATTTGAAAACCAGTTATCAAATTGGTTTTCTGTAATGAAATGTAAATCTTTATAGATAACCGGGTAATAAAACAGTAAATATATTTCTTATTTGACAACCAGTTATCAAACTTGGTTTTCTAACGGAAATAAACGCATATTTGGTTAAGAACAAGCTGTTTAAATGAGAACAATGCAAATAAAAGTCTCCTCTGGAAGTTTCATAGTTGTGGAGCAGAGAATGGCACGTGAGCTACAACTCTTCATCCTCTGCAAAAGAAATCGATGAAATATGTATTCAAAGTAAAGCAAGTAGTTACTTGGTAAAGTAATTTACGAATTACATACGTATGTAGTCATCCACATTGCAATATAGGTAAAAAAAAAGTTAAAAGACTTGACTTGAAAATCACTAAAACACGAATATTAAAAATTTCTTAGAAAGTTTCCATTATTTACTTCACCTCCAGATTTAAAATCCATGTCAGTGGTTACCATGCGACGCGAATATCTCCATAACCTATTTAGGAGGAAGTGGGGCAGTCTAGACGTTTAATATTTATGAGATGGTGCCAGAGCCTGATCAGCGCTAAGGTCTAGCAAATTGTGCAGGTTACCTAGCGCTAGCGGTCGGTAAACCAGAGTGGCTGCAGCCTTTTGTACTTCGGTGTCATTTGATTAATGTTCTGCTGAAATGCGATCTTTAAAGTCATCGTTTCCCTGCATGTATTTTGAGGTAAGTTCTGCAAAATTAAATTGTTGATTCATTTTTGTAGTCAAAGAAAAACAAGTAATTGACCAAGTTAAAGAGAAAAACAAGAAATGGCGCTAAACAGGAAGAAGTTGAAGATAATTATGTGCGAAAAGTTTGAAGAAAAATAGTTGCAACAACCTTTACATTAAAACCCTAAACATTATTATCTATTGCTTAAAAGTATTGTGTCGTCAACTAAGACAAACGAATAAAATAGTAGCAAAATTCTTAGCCATTAAGAAGGAACGTTACACTAGCGCGGCAAATTGAAATTTTCTTGCGTTCTATCACCAATAATAGCTTAATTACTCAACGTGATTACAAGAAAACTGATTTTGCGGAAATAAATAGAATGTATCAACAAATTACGATCAAAAGTATCTCCTAGATATCATTGGTTTAGCGACAAATGGCAATAAACAATTTTCTTCTTAGTTTTTCAGTCTATTGCCATTTGCCGCTAAACCAATGATAAGTAGGTGATAATTTTAATTGTAACTTATTGACACATTATAGTTGTTTGCGCAAAATTAGTTTTCATGTAATCACGTTGAGTAATTAAGCTATTATTGGCAAAAGAACGCAAGAAAATTTGAATTTGCCGCGCTAGTGTTACGTTCCACCTTAAGCTGATAAGCTAAGCTGGTCAGTGAAAATGACATGAGTATGATAGGATGTCCATTGAATAAAATCTCATTCTAATTAAATACATGGATGCACGTAAAGGTTCCTTCAGTTTAATATCTAACTAGTGCACGGCTTATTGAGCTGCTTCCTTGAAAACTTCACTCAAATTTTACTGTACATTTTATCATTTATCAAAAAACTATCATCCTCTTCAGAGGTTGATATAAAAATATTTACGACATAGATACACATCGTTCGCGTAAACAATGTACTTTATATTTTATGAGGAACATTTTATGAAGGTGTTAACATTTAACTGTTTTGAAGGATACAGTTGGTATAAAAGTAAAACTTATTAAAAACAATGTTGGTAAATATACCATTCAATAGTGAATGGGCCTCTCATGAGCAAACGTGCTCCACCTTAGACAACTTCGACACTTACCATCAGGTGGGTTGTTGCAAAACGTAGGCTCATTCAAGTATTTTAAAAAAAACTCGCTGCACCAAGCGCATGTGGGCTGCTAGGGAATGAAATATGTTCTCGCCGGTCCCTTTTTATTTAAAAATACAACCTGAGTCTTTTTAAGACAAAAGCGAACAAACCTCTAGAATCCGAAAGCTGCGCCCTCGGTTATACTTACTGCCGCTTTTTATAAAGTTGCCAAATTGTAAATTTCATTCTAAAACCGGGTATCATATCAAAATCATGTCACTTTTTCGATATATTTTACTTTCTAAGCCACACTTTCAGCAACGCTCATCAAATGCTAATATTATTATACGCCCTTTCGATAAGCTCTTCAAAACATGTCATCTCCCATGCCTCAACATTTACCTCCGTAAATATACCTTCGTAAATAAAGTGCTGCGGAATCCAGTTTACTCCCTTATTAGATTTCCCTCACCCATCTATCTGTGAGTAATGTGATAGTGAGAAATTACATTCTGGTTTTCTGATTTCCACGCGTATGTGGTTGAAAGCGTATTATAAAACACGACGGAGAGTAAAATAAGAAGCTGTAAAAGGGTTTAGAAGCCTTTCGAAGAGATCAAGACGTGGATATGGTTGGATTTAGATAAAAGATTGTACAAATAACTAATAAGAACAAAAATTAAGTTCCCAGAAGGTTACAAATAGGTCATCATGTCAAGGGATCATTAACAGTAGATCACAACGGGATGGCAAAGGTCGAAGAAATGAAAGAGAGCCAATCTTGCCAAACATAAACTGAAATAAAACAAAAACTAATAGTACCTATATATCCTAATGTATATAACAAAAGATCCTATTGATTCCATTGATACATGTTTACGTAAAAATAATTTCACTTGCTACTCTTGCCCAGAACACGCGTGTATTTTCACTCGCTTCCCTTTTAGTATGGGAGGCTTGTGAAAAAATGAAAAGTATTTTAATACAGAGTGGTTTTGATATCAAAAATTCCGTATAAAAGCTCCGTAACTCGCGAAATCTCTTTGATGGCCACGTTAACGCATAGCCCAGAGGTTTTGGCTTCGACAACGGCTTAAGTAATAAGCTTTGACAACTATACTTTGTGTACTTATTAGCGATTGATTGACATAAAATATACAATATTATGTTCTGAGAGGATTTCAAAATTGACTATTTATATATTTATCTTTCATTTATTTATATCACTTTGAAAAACTTCATTATGATTTGTACTAATAGTATCCAACGTCGTTATTGTAAAGTTATGGTAAGTTTTCATTATTTCAGGCATCGCTAAACCTAGAAGTAAGTTAATTTTCTCAAAATTAGTTCACCTAAGTTAGGAATGCTTACACAATTTGCCTTGAAAAACCGGCCAAGTGCGAGTCGGACTCGCGCACAAAGGGTTTCGTACCATTATCAATAAAAACGAGCATAAAAATCACGTTTGTTGTATGGGAGCCCCCTTGAATGTTTATTTGATTCTGTTTTTTAGTATTTGTTGTTATAGCGGCAACAGAAATACATCATCTGTGAAAATTTCACCTGTCTAATCACGGTTCATGTGGTACAGCCTGGTGACAGACGAACAGACAGACAGATAGACAGCGGAGCCTTATTAATAGGATCCGTTTTGCCCTTTGGGTACGGAACCCTAAAAAAAGACCGCGCCTTGTACGACAAGAGCACAACAGAGGGCTAGCTTCGACTTGCCTCATTATCTACTTTAATGACATCTATGATGTCACTTACTGTAATAAGATAACTGTTGGAGTGCCCTGCTAACGCTTTTGCTTTTACTTTGCGCCAACTTCGCTCTCAGCCGCGCTTTAAACGCTTTTACATCTCAGTTATTTTTTAATAAATTCTACCGGCGCGAAGTCTGCGCTAATAATTGTCGATATTAAACATTAGCCTCGTGCCTGCTGTGTCGGGAATATTCCTACCCGTCTTTTGATGAAAGCTTTACCTACCATTTTTGGGAATGTCGGCGGCTGAATGAGAACGGCGGCAGCTGCTTTTGTTTCATAATTTTATCAACGTTTTCATCAAAATATGGTAAGATCGTTATAAGCACGATATATGCAACAGCACCAAATCACGTACATACTTTTTGCGTTCTCAGGGGGTCTAGCAAAGATGCGTTTCCATTAGCGTTTACGCCTCACGCTAACTCCAAAATGTATGGGAAGGACATTAGCTATGACATTAGCTGCGGAAATATTTCCGCAGGTAATGTCATTCCCATACATTTTGAGTTAGCGTGAGGCGTTAACGCTAATAATGGAAAGGCATCTTTGCGAGAGCCCCAGGTTGCTTAGTACAAAAAACAGGACCTCTTACACAGTGGAAAATGAGATGCATTACGCCTAATTTGGCAGACCACTTTCCAAAAGCTCTTTTTTTTTTGTTTGTGTGTGGATACTCAACTAACTCAACTTTGTCTTCTCTTTCATAATCTGGGGGTGTGTAATAATTTGCTTTAGAAACTTTAATTTACAAAACTCATCCAGAACGTACAAAATGTTTCTTCACATTCAATGAATAAATAAATAATATTTATTCAAAAAATTACATTATGCTAAAATACAATACAATATGAATCTTAGGATCTATACATAAGTCTAACAAAGCACGGTGCCTGTACTAGGATAAACCTGTGTCACAGGCGGCATAAGTGCTAGCATTCTGCAATACGAGTATATATACGTGAAAAATTTAATTATTAACAATATTTTACATTAAAACTAAACCTCTATTTATAGACAAGCATACAATAATTATTTAACAAACAAAAGTATTATCTAAAAATATATTTACCATAATTTACTTATCAATTACTTAAGCAGAGTATATTAGAATTTAACAAAAGGAAAAAAGTAACTCATATATCATAAGAAATAAAATCCGAAACCTTTACTCCACGTTTCCAGTCTATAGCAACTATCACCTATTCCACACCGACGTTGGGGTAAAACACCTCCAGGTATAAACTAGATAGGTACACCCCTCCAGGACAAACGTTATTGAAAATAAATTGGCCCGAACACTACCTAAAGAATGTTACTATGTTATTGGGAAAGAATGAGATCGCCCCCGGCGTGTAGGGTTGCTGCAAGACCTTTATTTTTAGGACGAAATTCTTATTGGCAAAAAATAATGCTATTTGTGATTATTACTAACTCAAAGATTCTCCCCCACTCGGTGGACCGACGACCTGGTGAAAGCCGCGGTGAGCCGATGGATGGATGCAGGAGGCGAGCAGCCGCTCAAGGTGGCGTGCTCTGGGGGAGGCCTATGTTCAGCAGTGGACGTCTTCAGGCTGTTAATGATGACTAACTCAAAGACAGGTTTTAGTTATGTTTTAAGGAAATCACAAACATTTTTTGTAAACAAATTAAGGACTTTTTTTTTAACTTGCCTGTAATAAGTCCTTTTTAGGGTTCCATACCCAAAGGGTAAGACGGACCCTGTTACTAAGGCTCCGCTGTCTGACCGTCTGTCCCTGTCGGGGGCTCCCATACAACAAAAGTGATTTTTTTTGCTCGTGTTTATAGATAGTGGTACGGAACCCATCGTGCGCCAGTCTGACTCGCACTTGGGCGGATTTTTTAAATATAAATAAATATATAATATAACAGTAAACTTAAAAAAGCTTTTTTGATCCATAAATATTAAATTTAGATTAGAATTATTACAATAGAATAATATTAGGAGTAATTTAGCAATTTTAGTATTTGATCAGACTGCTATATTGTTGTTTGATTGTTTTGCTTGCATGCTTCAATAGTGCTTTTAAAAAGAATAGCAGCGTTTTACCTGAAATAAAACGCATATTAAAATACTTACCTTACTGGAACCTTATATTGAGAATAGCATTTCCGTTTCCGTCGATTTCCTGCCAGTTTTTCCGTATTTTTATACCTCGTTTCCTGTAAAGTGGCGCCACCTGGCGGAGGCGCAGCATTTTAGTTTACTTGGAAAAGTGCAGCACCATATTGGATCATTGGCTCAATTTTCACCAGGCAGAAGTTAAGTGAAAGGTTCCAGTAAGGTAAGTATTTTAATATGCGTTTTATTTCAGGTAAAACGCTGCTATTAAATAACTGTACCGTTACTGGAACCTTATATTGAGACGTGTTTGTTATCGCCTGGTGACGCCACTTTAAAAATAATTAAGTATTTAGATCCTTATTAAAATAACGCCAATGTGATGTGATGTGGCTTTTATGTGAAACACAGTAGATAGGTGTGGTTTTCTATTATGAACATTCAAATATAATTATATATTACATAACAAGAAGTGCAGTGAATAATATTCACACTAAGGCAATTTAGATTGTCAATTCAGCTTTATGAATTGTGTTACAGATTGTAAATCATTGTATATGTTATTACCACTTCATGTCGGTAGACCTGATGAAATGTATTTAGCTGCTTGCTAATTGCCCTGTGCCATAACTTGATTGAGAGAGACATTGTCTAAACATTTTAATACTACTGCTTATACTTTGAAGATGTGGTTTGATGCCAGCCTCTTCAAACAGAGTATTATCTCAGCCAGATACTGCTGTGTGCGAGGTGGTTTTGCAATACCTTCCTCTGATGAAATAAAACCTAACGTTTTATATTTGGTGCTTTCTATCCAGAATCAAGCATTAAGATTTTTACTGTTTACATGCCTATCTAAAGTAAAAATATAAATATTATATATTCGACAGACTTCAACCTTACACAATGATTAAAATCTTCTCTCAACATGCTTTGTCTGATATTTTCAGAACAAAGTAGTAATTGCAGTATGATGCGATGCCTGAAATCAATTGCTTTTGTCTAATAGGTACAACCATATAAATCAGCTGGCATTCCATCATCATAGTACCTCAAGGCTTTTGGATAAGCCTAAAAAAGAGCGTGAGAGCTTACTGACTGGATCTTTCGAGATACAATGCAAGGTGAAAACGATATGCCTACGACAGATTAAAAAATGGTTCTAGCGTAATTACGGTTAATACTCTTCCAAAGCTGGCCTTCCCTGTCAAGGAGAGGGTGCAGGTCACGATCCACCACGCTGGCGAAGAGTGAGTTGCTATGTAAATTTCCGAGCTATGACATGCGGTTTTACGTCACAAACTTAAGGAAACCATAATTTTTTAGTTTAAGTTAGGAATCTACGGTTCCGTCACTTTGGGCCACCCCGTATTTTCAAATTTCGTGAGCTGAATGCTCCAACTGTTTATGATTCATAAGTCGTTCAAGATCAACCATGCTTCAAATGCTCGGGCATTGAGATTTCCAAGTTTTCACATCTCTGTGGGCTTAAACATCACAAACACGTCATTTGGCCGATGTTGGTGAGTTAGGTCAGGACTCGAAAAATGGTCATGGAAGCGCCCATATGAGTAGATAGTTCTGTTTAACACTGATAAAGACAGAAACTAGATAGCGATACTAACGTATTATATACTCACAAACCAGGTAGTGGATACTACGTATACTGATATGGGACGCAAAAATAGGGATTATCGGTTCTCACATTTCGTGTCAGAAAGTTTAACACAAGACGGGCTGCTCTGAACTCCCAACCATAGATATAACTATATAACCATACAATACTAGGGCGCACTATACTTACCAGTACCTAGTCCGAATTAAACAAAACCGTTGTTTTTAATTTCATTATTTCTACACTGGCCAGTATTATTAGCAGGTGCCACTCTGGAGGATGGCGATGCAGCGATAGATGATCGGCATGACTTGCATTCAGCATGAATGGACGTATGACATGAGTGTATTTGATGCTGATCTAATACTTGCAAAAGTTTATTTAGCATCTCTATAGTTCCATTATTGGGCGACCTGGCAGTTTTGTTGTCGCTTGTCGCTTTTATTGGAGACTGAACTGGCTCGAATTTACTGGGCCGGGGCAAGGCAATGATATCTTACCTGTAGGTATGTTGTACGCCCGCCAAAACTAACAAGAAGAGTTCAGGCTATTTCTCCCTGCCGTGCCGTCATCACTACCAGTCTTGCACTCCGAGTGTCCGGCAACACATCGCCGCCAATTTGATAAAAATATGCTGATAAACGTCGTAACGAAAATTGCATTCTTGTCTCTTTCTAACAACACTGGCGTATATACTCTCCATACTCCATAAACTTCATAATAAACATACGTAGGTATGTATAGGTGGCTTCTAGTTAGTTTTTAAAGCAGTGTGGTTCGACTGTAATGTCTCTATATTTCCGACTCACTGGGGCAAGGGCGTTGCTCGCTTGCAGTTCATAGACCACTCAAATCGTTAAGAATATCTTTCGGTAGTTAAAGGTTCCTCAACATTTATTTACGGTTAAACAAAACACGAGGTACCTACCACAACAGGCAATATTTATTTTTCTAAGTACCCGACTATTTATTACTATTTATTTATAGTAATATTTCTTTGCTGACAAGGATCAGCGCAAAATGTTTACTATTCTGACGAACCGCAGTGTTCATGTATTCATTTCAGAAAAAATATATATAGTCGAGATAAATAGCAAAACTACTATGTCCCATTTTTCTTGCAATAATTGAGCTACCCAATTGTAAGAATCAAAGTTCTTTTGGTGCTGTGCTCAGACACAATGGCAAGAAGGTCACCTCTAACAGTTCACAAGGTGCAAAAGGCCTGTCTGTATAAAACTGTACATTTTCAAAGGGATGCTCAACATAAACTTACTTTCACACCCAGTCCTGTTTTGGTTGCAAGAAGTATGGAATACAATTCATGTATATCAGGTGAAATGGTGCGGCCATTATATTAACGCTTTAAGGTTGTAGGTAATTATAGCGGACGGACTGATCTATCCAACTTTGTTATTTGAAAATGAGAGGAGAGGCAACTAAAGAAGGTTATCTGCTACTTTTGGAATGCCCTTTATTTTTATAGATTTTATGAACAATTACAGACAGTTGTTCTGAGAAAATAAATTTATGTATGGATTAAATGCATATGCACGTGTATCAAAGAATTGTATTTGATGCTCTTTAATTTTAACTTCAAAATCATTCCTGCTAGGTGATCACGAAACTTTGATTACAATCTATAGAAACCCCAATTTGTTTGGATTTGACAGTTTCAATAAATGGTTTACGTGTATAATTACTAAGGAAGTTTTCCAAATTAGGAATTAAAATACTCTTGTTGCATTGCAATCAAAGTTCCATGATCACCTCATAGGTGTGCTCATTTCTGCACAATTCTGCACAATTCTGCTCATTTCATACCTTGGCTGAATTGGAAATGTTTGAGCTATTACTTCTCTCTGAAGGAGCGTCTGAGCATTTGTACGCTCTTTGCTACTTTTACGAGCGGGCTGCGAGCCCCGGTTGTGAGCCTAGCCCAGTGCCAGTTACAATGGCTATTTGAGGATTGACCTCAGGGAGGGCAGTTCCTGTGATACAATATCCTGCGAGGATAGATTATTGTAAGTTTGTTATGACAAATTTTGTTCATTGCATGTGATAACATCCCGTGAGGATGGCTATTCAATTTTAGACAAACTTTACTTTAATTCACAGTATGTGATAGCATCCTGCGAGGATGACTCATTGTAAGTTTTAAAAGACAGACTTTAATTCACAGTATGTGATAGCATCCTGCGAGGATGGCTCATTGTAAGTTTTAAAAGACAAACTTTAATTCATAGTATGTGATAGCATCCTGCGAGGATGGCTCATTCTAAGTTTTAAAAGACAAACTTTAATTCACAGTATGTGATAGCATCCTGCGAGGATGGCTCATTGTAAGTTTTAAAAGACAAACTTTAATTCATAGTATGTGATAGCATCCTGCGAGGATGGCTCAGTGGAAGTTTTGAAAGATAAACTTTAATTCATAGTATGTGATAGCATCCTGCGAGGATGACTCATTGTAAGTTTTAAAAGACAAACTTTAATTCACAGTATGTGATAGCATCCTGCGAGGATGGCTCATTGTAAGTTTTAAAAGACAAACTTTGTTCATAGCATGTATGTATAACATCCTGCGAGGATGGCCCCTTGTAGGATTTTAAAAGATAAACTTTGTTCATAGCATGTAATAACATCCCGCGAGGATGGATCATTGCATGATTGAAAACGGCATACTTTGCTCATATCATGTGATTGCATCCCGCGAGGATGGCTCATCGTAATTGGTAAATTTGTAAATGACAAATTTTGTTCATAGCAGTAACAAATATCCAGTTCCATGCGATGGAACGACAGGCTTTTGATTGCAAGTCGCTAAAGGTGGAATTCTGTCTACCGTAGTGTAACACGCAATCTGCCAAAACATCTATACAATCCATTATTATGGTGATCAGTGTCAGAGAGACTTAATGGTATCTTGGTTTTGATATAACTCTTAATATTTTATTATTATTATAGGTTAGGTGACGAAAGGTGTCATATTTATATACTTCCTCGACTGATGTTTGAACAAGAGCACTACCCAGTCACTGAGATCGGTTAATATTTTTACGTAGTCAAATGCTGACGTTTTGCATAGGGACAATTCAACATTATAAATAATTCATAATGACTATGACTGTCACTCTTAGGATTACGAAATTATCTTCAAAATCGATATCCTCTAGTATAACTTGAGATGACATGACATGCATGATCTATAAAACCTACCGAGGTACTTGTAGTAAGAAAATAAGAAAATTGTTATAAAGCTCACCCCTGCTTCGTATGGCTGGAACGCTTGTAATTCTGTGGCTGGAACCTTCGCCTCTGTTTGTTGCCTGAGGACGACAAACCTGAAGAGCTGCTGTCGCTGCTGCTGCAGCTAGATCTGCTTCGGTGCCGCTCTTTAGCAGGGCTTGAATGGCAGCCTGCTTTCGTGATCCGTGTGCTCTGTAACTTCAAGTCCATAATAAAACTACTGTAAGCACTACGAAAGATATATACACTGGCTATTTAAAATTTAAACTGTAAGTGTCGAACGGCAAAAGCCGTTTATAATTGGTTTACTTACCAAGTGTGGGTACCACTTACTTTTACAATTTACTCACATATTCACTTTCACTATAATATAATTAAATAATAATGTGAAGTAAAGCATATAGAAAATACACTTAATAACTTTGCAACTCACGCAGAGCCAGAGCTGCTGCGCACAAGTTGCTACGACGGGAACTCAAACGCCAATGAACCAATATGGTGCTGCACTTTTCCAAGTAAACTAAAATGCTGCGCCTCCGCCAGGTGGCGCCACTTTACAGGAAACGAGGTATAAAAATACGGAAAAACTGGCAGGAAATCGACGGAAACGGAAATGCTATTCTCAATATAAGGTTCCAGTAACGGTACAGTTATTTAATTCAATAAATTCACGGTTCTATATTTTTAGATAGACATAATAATAGATATAATAAAGAGTGTTTTGTTCCCAATAATATAAAAAGGTTTTCCCTCGAGTACTGGGTACAACCCTAATCATGGCTGATAGGTAATCCTCGGATATTCCCGCCGATCCTCGAGAATCTTCGGGAATTCCCTATGATAGGTGAGAATCTATGCTTCGCTGGTGTGAAAATTTTCTATTATTTTTTCGGTACGTGATAAATGATTGAGCGTTGTTTTGTCTATTTTGTGGAGCATATTAAGTGCTTTCAAATTGGTTTAGATTGCAATTTGAAAAATAGATTTGAAGGAAAGTGTCTCGTTAGCCTTACAACGTACCTATTTGTCTAGGTGCGGCTCAGAATCTGTTAAAACCAAGTGACTAGTGACTAAAAATAAACAAAAAAACAAAAACAATTTTTTTGTTTTTTTGTTTATTTTTAGTCACACACAGTTGTCTACGTGCTTATTACGAGCAACATACTTTTCAAGTTAGATAAGAATATTGTTGTCTGTCAACCAACTATCTGTCCTAATTACTTAAAAATTAAATAAAGGTACCAGGTAAATTAATATGTTACTATAGTAGACAGCAGTAGCTCGTGCAATTTTCAAACCATTGAAGATACGCCCTGGTTCGCATCCCGCTCGGCCTTTCAAGTTGTGAAAACATCGTGAAGGAACTCACATGTTCAAGAATACAAAATTTCAGGACGTGTTTCATCTATCTCCATTTGACAGCCTCTGTGGTGTGGTGGTTGAGCAGATCGGACCCGGAAGCGGCGAGTTTGATTCCCCTGACAGGACAAATACTTGAGCACATGAAAAAAAGCGCAAATACTTGTTCTGTGTGTGGGTGTTGTGGAAGCATGGTCCTCGTAGTTCCTGGGTCCTCAGATACAGGAAATCCTAGTTAGGGTCCAGGATCTCTGAATGTGGTCGTTGGGCATTATTTATTTATTTATATTATTTATCTCCCAACCCGCACTTGACCATCGTGTTAAATATGGCCTACATCCATGTGAGGCCCACATCCCAGCAGTGGCAACACTGGTGAATCTGATTTACATAGTATAGATACCAATAAACATACTTGATTGGATAATATCAGTGTAATTAACATTGCTTATTCTAATGAGTAAATTGTCAACATTATGGACAAACTAATCAATGATCCAATCATTATAAGTGGTTGATAATTAGATCACTTTGGTTGTAGTAGTATATACATTACTAATCATCTGATAGTTGGTTGCATTTTGTTAGGTGTAGGTAAGTTTATCTGTTTAGGCATACTCCTCATTGGACATTTCGCACTGTTGAACGTTTTGCTTCTTAAGCTTTTTGATCTGGAGGATAAATTATTTATTAAAAAAGAATAGAGATTCCACGGTCACTAATATTACTAAAATATTGTTGTTCGTCCGTGATGATGGTGCTTGCAACAGTACCGACATACCGGCAACTCGAAATAAATAAATTACATGGTACATATCCCGTTAATAAACAATATTTGACTAAGAATAGAGATCATAAGAAACAAAAACTACGATTGAAAATGGTGAGGACATAAATAAGGGTTCTGAAGTTTATATTGTCATGACTGGCAAACAAGCACTTTTTACGAGGTGGTAGGAATTTTCTGCAAAGTTCGTCTAGGTAAGTACCACCGCTTTGCCAGTTATTCTGCCGCCAAGCAGTAGTGTGCAAGCACTAAGTACTATGTTCCGGTTTAAAGGGCACTGTAGCTAGTGAAATTACTGGGCAAATGAGACTTTATGATCTGATCACTCAGTCTAGTAATCTGATTACTAAACTGTGTGATGTCTCACGATGACGTGCGCAGTGCAGTGTCACGCGAAACTTTAATTTAGAGTTTCGAGTGACACTGCAATCTGTAATGGGCGGCCGTGACACTTAACACCATGCAAACGACTAGCTCGTCACGTCATTCGTTTACATAAAAAAACAGCAGACGGCCCACCACCTGTCCTGTTGTCATCGTCACTTATAGACATCTGCAACACCAGCTCGGATATGTGCTGTAGAAGTCGACTTAATATATCTTCTCTCGAGAAAGTGTTTGCATGAAAACGCAGCAAAGGTTTATGACGTCATGATCCGCATGATCGACCATTAAATAAATAAATATGTATGAACCACAGATTAGAGAAGAAACAATTGGTGTGGACATTTCACACAGCTCCATCTAGCCCCGAACTAAGCATAGCTTGCGCTATGGGAACCAGATAACTGATACAATACTTATATGCTTTTTTGTTTGTTAATACATACATAGAATACAATATGACACCCAGACACAGAACAAATACGTATGTTCATCACACAAATGTATGTCCCGCGCTTGGGAATCGAACCCACAACCTATACTTCAGAAAACAGAGCTACTATAACACCAACTGAGCTATCAAGCCAGTCAAACGGTTTCTCGAGAAAAAGTATTTATGTAGAACGATCGGTAACGTATGCTACTCGCGCATGAGCTGAAAATGCGTTACTGATCCCTAAAGACTCCAACTTCAAGCTGAATTCCAGTCATTGTTTCATACTCCATCCAGCCTGTAATAAAGAACCAAGAGAAGCGAACATTTACCATTTACCCCTATTCAATGGAAAGACAGGCAAAACAAGCACCTAACAAAGTTCCGATTCAACATAAATTAATTTGCAAAAACAAATTCAATCATTCGCAAAAACAGAAATATCCCAACAACTCGCAACTGTCACTCAAGTTAAATATCAATTTACAATGAAACTCAAAGGGAAATCTGTACCAAGTTGCTGTCAAAGATACGGCGACAAAAGCTGCATGTCGCGCGTTGTCGCAAAATGTCACGACAAGAAATAGTCGTGTCGTGCTTCTCTTTGTTTAAAACGCTTTGTGAGAAAATTTGTCGATGCCAGTTTGGGCTGTTGTCGCTATTTCGAAAACCGATGTCATTTTTCGTGTTACAAAGATTTGATTTCTTTTAAACTTGGTTATATTTTTCCGTGACAGCTTCCTTATATTCATTCTGTTGTTAATGTTTTAAACGTTTTAACCCATTTAAACTGTCGATCTGTCTAGAAAACTCTACTCGTTAATTTAGCTTTTTAAAATCTTATTTTATGCCACGATTTTTCCACGCTAACAACTTTGTAGAAAAATAATACACATAGTTCGAACTCTTAGGGTGGGTTTTTTGATCGGTAGTTAAGGTAACCAATGGTCAAAATCCCTAACAAAAGTTGACAATTGGTTAGAGTTTGTAAGAGCTATTAACCATTGGTTACCTTAACTAGGTACCTTACATAACTTAACACAAACATTAAAAAAAATCTGTATTGTACAATGTTGTGAAAAAATTAAGTTTTCTAAAACTTCATAACTACGGAAGACAGCGAGGATATCGAGCACTTTGGCGCCTACTCTCATATATTCTGTGAGTTTGACAAGCGCAGTGGATTATGGCCAATACTCTTTGCATATAAAAGGCCCGTGCCCCAGGAGAAGGAATGTAATGAACTGATGCTACGTCACAGAATAATATTATTCACATAGTACATGCATACGAGTAGCTAGAAGATACACAAAAATCTGAGAAGTTAATTTGCGTAGGCGTTGGCAAGACGAAGGTCTGCTAATAAACGTCCTATTTACAACTTGTACTTATACCAGGTGCCTTTCCCTTCCTAAACACTCAAAATTACTCCCAAACCCACACAAGTCTAGCAGGTGTACCTCAAACGAAATTGGCGATCCGAAGATGACTGCAATAATAGATACCCAGTGTTGCCATCTTATCCCGACCCAAAAAGAAATTTACCTGAGAATAAGCTGACTCAGCGTAAAAACTTTTTGATACGTTTTATTTACTCTCGACCTCGTCTTAAACCCGCATGAGGGTCAAGGGTATTCCCCATTTAAGAAGACCAGACCTTTGTATGAAGTGCCATTCAAAATAACCACCTTTTAAATACCGCTTTTATTGCCAACACCAAACAATTTTGACTCTTATTTCTAAGACGGTAAGGTGCAGTTGCGTATCCACGACTTTTAGATTGATCTAGTTTTTTTTATAGAAGTGGATTTTATACGAAACAGAGGTTTTGATGTTTGAGTTCAAAGGTTGGAAAAGTATTGCTTTGGTGGTATGCATCAAACAAAGTCAATTTCTGTCTTCTATTCTATAGATGATGATATTTTTATTGCAGAGTGACATTTTGAACGAAGAAATATGTATTTTAAGTATAATAACAAAATAATAATATAATAATCTGTAGCTACACCTACATAGTATTTGCTCTCTTGTCGAATGTTTAACCGAATGTGAAATGGGTATGCGTAGAGGTAGAGCTCAATGTCCCAGCACCAAAATGTCCCGGAATCAAACGTCCCGTTATTGCAGTTTTATTCATAAATGCAAATATGGAGTCTCATCCCTCGGGAACCGGGACATCGATACTAACTACACTGCTTTTGATTGAGACTCGGGACATCTCGTATTATGGACTATGATGTATGAAATGAGTTTTTCATTTCGTTATTTTTCCTCGCTTGCAACTAAAGCAAAGAAAGTTGAATGTTTTGTATTTTCTGAAATTTTATATATGTGTATCAAAAATGTAATTAAAAATTTAAAGGTACATTTCCGCAATGACACCAGCCATACAAGCACCTATTACTTATCCCTCCAAAAAACAAGCAAAAATGCAAACTGAGATAAATTTAAAGGGTCAAAAAACTTCGAAAAGGGTTGAAATCCAACTTGGGCCATTACAAAGGGTGGATTAAACGTGTTCCTTTAAATTGCTGTAGTCTGTCCGTGTTTAACATGTCGGATTAGCGGACCCCGAATAAATATACGGAGTACGCAGTTTCAATTTAATGCGAAACTTTGGATATTTTAGAAATGATTTTTGAAAGGAACGGTTTTGGATATCTGATTCAATATGAATGCTTGCGTCGAGGTTTGAGGGTCGAGGGCAAACTTCATTTGGTTTTTGACTCGACCATTTGTCTGTATTTCCTTTTGTATAGGTTATTAGGTTATTTGTCATCGTGATTTTCAAAAGTTTAGTATAAACATGCGAGTTTTGATTGGATTAAAATTGGTCGTGTAACAAAGGTTAGTAGACAAATATAAAAGCTTTTAGTACATTCAAAACGCCTTTGGTTACCTTTTTCTTTAATTATCTCGGTCAAGACCAAAAAATAAGGGTTACGGCCAAAGCATTCAATTACATAAAAAAAAAAGAAAAAAGAGCTCTAGGATAGGTTAAAAAGTAGGTAAATATTATATTTATAATCCAAGTCTAAAGAGTCAATGATATTTCTAAGCCATTGCATAAGTCGGTTCTAGAATTTAGTCGATACGCCATACTGCCAGGCAGAGTTTGGTGAATTCTTGAAATTGTTACAACAGTATGAGCTATAGAACCATATTTGTTGAGTAGAAATGATGAGAATTATTCTCTTTACTCGATCTCAGAACTTATCTACACCTCTACACCACTATTATAAAGAGGAAAGATTTGTATTTTTGTGTGTATGTTTGTAATGAATAAACTCAAAAACTACTGTGCCGATTTCAAAAATTCTTTCACCATTGGAAAGCTACATTCACCCTGAGTAACAAAGGCTACACCATTACACGTGCGAAGCCGGGGGAGCCGCTAGTTATTTATAAATTGTTAATATAATGTAACCACAGTTCCCATTTGAACTCGCTAAAACTACCTGGTAGTTTGTTTTGGTACATACTATAATTATTATTATACTCTAACATTAAACTGACCCCAATTTTATAGTAAATTTTATTGCTTATACGAAAACAAACAACAATAGTCATTCCTACCTCGTTATTATCTAATTTGGTGAAATGAATCGCCTCCTAAAATTGTTATGGCCAACATTATGATAATGTTAGTGTTACCTTCATTTATATTTTATTTTCTTACGAGAGTTAATCAACTGCAATTTACCAATTATGCGAAGACTTTGCTAATAGTTTTGAGATACAAAAGATACTAATCAAACACAGCTTGCATGTGTTTAATAAAATTTCACTGAAAAGTTATAACCAATTTTTCAGAGTAATATTTAGAATACTTTGTTTTCTATAACAGCCAAGTGCGGGTTGCACAAAGCAATACGGATGTAATTTTTATGCAAGAATTTTTTGTTTGTATATTATTTATTTATACTCATCATGTCGAAGGCAAGAGAGAAGGGAAAGGGAAAAAGATAGGGGAAAAGGATGAATGGATGGGATGGCGATAGAAGGGAAGCAGACCCATTCATTCTTCCCTGTTCGTATATCTTTTTCGCTTTCGCTTCCCCCTTCCCGTGAACAGGGTTAGGACGTAAAACTAATTAGCCCGCGCGACGCCGGGGCGGGTCAACTAGTCAGTAATACAACCTTATAATAAGTAGAGTAAGAGATCCATGACAGCTGTATAAACATTATACCTACTGCATAATCATATTAAATGCATACGCCTTATAAAATAATCACAGCAAAACGCGTGCCACTGTCAACCATTGCGATCAAAAAATAGACAGGCGCTTGCGTACCATTCCTTGTAACTTCCATTTGCATACAAACCCGAAGTTGAGCTTCAGTAGCAGTGTGGCAAGAGTAATCCCGCGGTACAGACAGTAAGAGAAACCGCAAATCTGTAGAGAGAGGCGCAGTAATGCGATTTATGCGTTTCTTTGATCGCTTCAAAGGAGCCTTGGATGGGAATTAAAACGCGAAGCGGCTTAAACATGGCTTAAATGTAGAGTTTAGTGTAAAGTCGTTTAAAGTTTCGAGTTTGAGACATGAAATGAAAAGATGCAACAAGGAATATTAATAACTTTGCACAAAACAAGCTATATATAGACTACGGTTATGTAACACATAATCTATGACGAAGGATTTTTAGGCTTTATTTATTTTTACGACGTAGAGATGCCAAACATAATTTTTGACATTTCAATACACCAGGAAAATCTAAGCCCCTATACCTACAAAAACTTTTATCATTTAGCAAAAAGTCGAAGTATTTCTATATAATGATATGCATACAAAGTACACACAACCACAATTCAAGAATATAGCCTAGATTTTCTAACATCTAAACAAACCTTCAGACACAATAGTGGTGCTAATGCCAACTGTGTGTAGGCATTTTAATGAACCTCGATACGGACGCCAACGCCACACATGAGGTCTAGTGATGGGACCGTTGGCCCGTAGTTGAGCGTAATTACGGACTATTGGCCACCACAGATAAAATGTTCATCATCATCAGCCTGAAGACGTCTACTGCTGAACATGGGTCTCCTTTGTAGAGAGACTTTGAGCTGCTGCTTGCCTCCTGCATCCGTTGGCTTCCCACGGTTTTGACCAGGTCGCCCGTCAGTCCACCTAGTGGGGGGCCAGCCTACGCTGCGTCTTCCGGTTCGTGGTCGCCACTCGAGAACCTATCATTCTCATCGGTTGTCAGTTCTACAAGCAGTGTGGCTCGCCCGCTGTCGATTCAACTTGCTAATTCTAATATAATAAGAGCTATGTCAGTGACTTTAGTTCTTCTGCGGATCTCCTCATTTCGGATCTTATCTCGTAAGGAATTAGGAAACTCATCAACAACATAAAATATTATCAAATATATACTACCAAAATATACTAAATGAGGTTCATTGAGACCCATCACTAGTCCATAAACTGCATGATTAATTTAGCCATCATCGTAAATGTAATGAGGTGGAAAATGTAACACCACTTTAGGTACTCAAGGCAAGAGAAAACAGAGAAAGAGTTATCATCTTCCTTAGAGTATAGACTAAAAGCATAGAGAGAACTTGATTGTGTCAAGCGTACCACTTTTTTAGTAACTTTTTATATGATGTGGACACTTTGATGTGAATGAGTCTGACAGATTTGTATAGAAAAAACAGTTGACTCGAGTCGAAAAAATGGTACGGTGACTTTTCGCAAGCGTAGCTAATTACTATATGTTTGTTTCTTTCCTTCGCCACTGACGTAGCGATACGTGTGAGCAGTACAAATATTTTTTTTTTTGATGATCTCTCTATGCTTTTAGTCTATACTCTAAGTCATCTCCTTCCCTGCGTTTTCAACCGCAGAGGGCATTCGTTCCAAATTCAATTCCACAAAAATGAAGCAATTACGGATAGCATCTCGCCCTCCCTAGCTTCACAGAACTCTGCGGGGATGTAATGAGTACGGAAGAATTCGCGGTTAGCGCAGCTCTGTGATTCCCTCCCCGTATAGCGGAGACAATACCTACTGCTGTGGTTACCAGTTCATGTACGGTTGAATGTGGAACGTTTAAGGGTTAAGTCGAGCTGGGATTCAGGGATTTAAATAAGGAATTTTTGTTAGAAAATGTGAGAGTAACGCGTTAGCAGAAAGGGCTGCAACGTTAGAGTTACCAACGAGTCTTACGCCAAAGCGGGTTGTTCCTGTTGTCCCCACGTCTTTGGCCTCATAGGGCCCAACAGGAATATTTATTCCTCTTGGGCCCCACGCGGGGCCAACAGGAATAAGTAGTACCGCGGGTACTCTTGACTTTCCGAAAAAAAGTAACTTGTATTCACTTTCACTAGCAATTTGTGTGCAAAATTTCATCGAATTCAGTTCAGCCATTTTTGTTTGCAAGTTACACAACCAAACAAAGAGACAACGTTTCAATCACACTAACATTCAATTTTTCGTATTACATACTTCGCAAGGAAATAAATTGTTTCATCATCATCATCAACAACCTGAAGACGTCCACTGCTGAACATAGGCCTCTCCCAGAGAGCACCACTTTGAGCGGCTGCTCGCTTCCTGCATCCATCGGCTCCCCGCTGTTTTCACCAGATCATCATCATGTTTCCAGCTAACTATAACCTGGGAGTCTTCAAGTCACGAGTGAACAGGAATTTTTTAGGCAAGCATGCACCATCGTAGGCCGCGTCATCACTTACCATCAGGTGAGACAGTGCTCAAATGCTATGTCTATAAATTGAAAACAAAAAAAAAAGTTTCACCAAGTTAGCGGGGATAAAATGTTGAATATTATATAATTTTATATTAACACTGCCGGTGCAGAATATTGGACATAAATATTAGTTCTGATCATGCTGCTGAGAAAGGTTTTTTTACGACCTGGCGCCTAAAATCAACCCATTTCGGAAACTATCGTTAGCGGAATAACGAAAATAAGCTGAAAACAACGCCTATTCTCTTAATCCTATATTGTTGCATATTCTACAAACAGACATAGGTATATACACTTTATAGATAAGTTGGGAAGCACCCAGTCCTACCCAAATACTCCTAGTCAATATCAACACAACTAACAATTAAAATAAACAGTAAAACACATTCAATGTGTCAGCGCGCCACTTTGCGACAATTTTGTTTGGTTAGCTTAACTAAATCCAAGCAACTTTCAACCCAACCCCAAAGCTTTAGGATAGAGAATCGACTAGCACGTGTTAAACTCTCTAGATAACTCGAAAACCTACTAAACTTGTCGAACTAATACGCTCTTCTTACCTCAAAATGGCTAAAGTTTTTCCCAACACCAAAGGGAATAACCGCCTTATTTTTATCAGAGGATTTCCTACCTAAACACGTGGCAGTAGAGTGCAGTTTGTTTATTAAAGAAGGTTATACAGGTTGATACTAAATAATGGAGTAAGTTTAAAAGTAGGTGTTTTTGAAGCATCCTGGGACCTGTTGAAAGGTTTGCCGAATTAATTTTTTTATGTTCAAACGTAAAGAGTTTGTTGAAAGTTTCGAAGTTGGTGAATTTCATTCGTTTCGACTTGTTAAGCCGATGAGAGGTAGGAGGTATAAGAAAGTTATTGGGTATCTGGTTATCTCAATTCGATTCGATTCCTGTATATGTATAGCAAGCTTTACTTTTATTCAATGTGTAAATACCATTTCAGAGTTCGGCAAAATCCGCTAATACTGTATAGGCACGAAGAGAGAATCTAATAGGCACCACTTGCAGTCGTTTAGGGTAGAGAATGTGGTGAGAGAAAGGCGAGGACATTTTTCCTCACCTATAAAAACAGAGACCAACAGTTTTATCCTTAAAAGACGCTTAAAACAATCTGTGACGGCTACTTATAACCTTATAACTGTTGTTCAATCACATCACAATCAAAACACAAAACTGTCACAATAATCACAAAATCCTGGAATGCAAAAGTCCAATCTCAAAATTGCAATCTAAAATATATGCATTGGGATAAAATAATTCAAGACGCCACCTTTTAAAACTTTCCTCGGTGACATCTCGTTAGGGGAGACTGGGGAGATAAGAGACGTCTATAAAATTACGAACACCTTTCAGGGGAAAAGAAATCTTTTACTCGATATTTCATTTGGAAGAATTTTCGAAGATCGATTAGTGTTATTTAAGTGAATGAACAGTTCGTTTAGAAGTTATGACGATTTGCATTAATGGTATGGCAAATTTACTTTATTATAAGGTGAGGAAATATTGTCAAGGAAGGTTTCTATGTGAGACGTCATCTATTCTGACGACCCCCACTAGGTAAATCATCAACCTGGTAAAACCGCGGAGAGCCGATGGATACAAGAGGCAAGCATCTGGTAAAAATGCTCCGCAGTGGACGACTTTCGTACGATGATTAAATATTTATGTAAAACATTTTTGAGTACTTTGGGCATCTATTCTATAACCATCTATCTCGATAACTTTATATATTTCTTTCGCTCCGCACCACATTCAATTTGTTATAATACACTATAGGTAGATACCAAACATAATGGCGGATTAGCCTCATCGTCCCCAACACAAATATTTGTGGGTATTTGCCCCCTCTGCTATAAAAACACCCCTAACAAGGTGACCGTTACACAGCGTTTCTCAAACGATTAAGTTCCCACTGTGAGGTAGGAGTAAACAAGGACACTTTTACACCATGACGAGGACCGAATAACCTAAAAAGAGTAAAAACGTTTTTGTATGGAGTGTTTGGTTTTAATAGCGGTAAAGCCTTGCAGTCATAGCGGATTTCAATGGCATTGCTATAAAAGCAGAGATTTTTCCTTCTAAAGAACACGAAAAATCAAAATGAAAAACAAAAGATAGCAGTAGTAGTTACAGTAGATATTAGTAAAAATTAAACGGTACTTTTTATATCGGAAAATTTGTATACCTACATCCGTCCTTTCCGTTAAGGGTGATTCGCAAAAACTGCCAAATTAGAGACCCATCCCGTCCCTGGAAGGGACAGGGTAGAAAAATGTGCTAAATAAGTGGGTTCACCGTGAGATGTGTTGCTTGCAATTTATGTTTTTTTTTTTTGGATTGTCAGCATTGTATTGTAAAAGTAGTCAGTGTATGTGTTTTTGTGCATGTTTAGGATACATGTAATCTCAGCTTCTTTTTATCATGTTTTTTATAATAACTAAGTTTGTTCCCTTTTTAAAGCTTTTAGTAACTCTAGTACGAATAAAGTAGCGACGCTTGTAAACTTACAAATGAGCAACGATGCAGCAACGAAGCGGATACTTTATTCTAAGCTAGAGTTACTTCTGAAGCTTCATTATTTTACTTTTATAATTCTCATTTCAATTTTAGTACCTCATCTATGGACTAGGTGGTAAGACTTTTCTGTAAAGTTCGTCTAGATAGGTACCACCGCTTTGCCAGTTATTCTGCCGCCAAGCAGTAGTGTGCAAGCACTATTGTGTTCCGGTTTGAAGGGTATTGTGGCTAATGAAATTACTGGGCAAATGAGACTTTATGATCTGGTCACACAGTGTAGTCATCTAATTATTTGACTGTATGATGTCTCAGGATGACGTGCGCAGTGCAGTGTGACGCGAAACTTTATTTTTTTAAAAGGTTCGAGTGACACTGCAACTGTTATGGGCAGCCGTGTCGCTTAACATCAGGTGAACGGCCAGCTCGTCAAGTCATTCATTCTTATAAAAAAATAATAGTAGGATAGTGTTTTTGAAATAATTTTTCATCACAGAAAAAACCTTCAACATAAGTCTAAAAAAATACTTTCCATTGATTTGAAAATCTTACTGTTAAATTATAAACTAGTTCAGCAGCGCAAGGTCGATGAAGACCATAACCCCATTGAATTTTATTTTGTCTACAAACCTGCCACTGAGAATATTAAAGTAGACTGGGATACCACATTTTTTTAATTCATGTGGACAAATCATAATTTTAACTAAAAAAAAAACCTCAGTTCTTTTATTTTATGTATGTGCAATGACACGAACACACAGCTTCAATAAATTTTAAATAAAATATAGTGCAGCACTCATCCTCCCCTTCCTACGTCATAAAAGCTCGCAACATAATTTCCGAGGTGTTCCAAGGAAGTATTCCAGGAGTAAAGTTTCACAGGTATTAAGTGTTTGCTAGACAATGCCGTGCGGCTCTCTTAATAAATTTATACCTCGAGTTTTGAAAGTGCCGGTTTATTTTGGTTTTAAAATTGTTAAACTAAGCTGACGCCTAATTAAAAAGACTTTGTTTTGTTTAATTTTGACAAGGCGTAATGAATTTTTTTCTGTTTGCCTTGGAAACCACCATAAGAATCATGCATCTCGGGTCAGATGTGTTTATTGTGTAAGTAATTATCGATGAGCTTGCATTAAATTAAAATTAACACTTCTTCAGTAATTATTTTACATATTAATTAAATGAATATCATTAGCCTTGGAACGAAAACCAAGACAAAAGCTATTGCCTCATTGGCGCTAAAAATTTAAAAAAACCAATAACCTAGCATCTCATAACAATAAACGTCCCTCCGAAATTCTACACGGATTGTTCTAAAAGACACAAAGAACCAAGCAATCACATATTTCTCGAGCCAAGCGCCATTTAATTCATTACATTTATTGTAGACATAATTTAGGGGCCACAAAAAGGGCCTCAAACAGCTGAGCATTAGGGAGGGGCCCATTGTCCTGGACTCATTGTCGGCTAATGCAAGGACAATGTGCTTGGGGACAATGATTTGGGGTATACGGTGTCACTTTTGTTGTACCTGCAGGTTTTGTTTGATGTGTGTCTACGTGTATTATGCGGACCTACCATTTTATGTTGGATCTCAGACAATAAAACGTAATCATACGTATAACCAAAAAATAAATATGTCACTGAAGGCACCTAAGCCTACCATGTTGTAATGAAAATTGACAAAATATTATACGCCGAAAAATGCAAGTATGCAAATATATTGAATTCACGTTATTATAATTTGCCACCATAATTAAATTAATAATTGGTGCTACATTAAAATATAATTATTTTTGAAAAGTTAAAGGCTAAAGAAGCTAAATTTTCATTTTAAATTACTCTCATACTTCATGAAAGAAAGGCTTCATGAAATAATAAATTGAAAATTCCAAATAGCAAGCTATTAATTTAATTAACGTGAGGTATCACCAACCTTTTGTAGTTTTAAATGAAAATAATAGTTTCCTTTCTGAAATTTGTAGCCTAAATTGTTTTACATTTTTGCTATGTTGCACTAAACAGAGAAAAGAGATAAACTAAAATAAAAGCAACGTTGTCGAAATTTTGATTTAACTTGTATGTTTACTTTGCGTGTTTTGGATACAGCATCTGATTCATAACAATTTATGCCCAACGTCTACAATGGCACAGCCCCAACATAGTTAGGTCAATATAGCCTGAACAAAAATCTGACCCGGTTTCAACTTCAGTATCTGCCACAATATTTTCAAGAAAACGTTTTAAATTCATGAGCGGCGCTCTGGCACGTGTCATTACTTGAAATTGTACGTTTTTATTGAACCATAACAGTTCGCCGCGACGGCAACAGGTACCGTGTGGCCGTAAAATCTTACACCCCTTTCTGACCTAAACAACAAAGTGGAATAAACTTTAATGACTGGAGATAGGGTTAGAAATAGCGTGTGCGGTACAAGTTTATTATAAGGGGAAATTAAATCTGTTGTTCGTAATTTTGTGGGCTATTGAAGCGCTCGGGTACAAGTGTTATCTTCGGAATGAGAGGTTCTAAATGCTGAAACTTCCATTATGGTTAATGGTGTAAGCTGTTTTTCGTAGATAGAAAGCTTTTGGGTTTTGGGCTTTTCATAAAACTTGGTTCCTGACTTAAACTTATGTACGGGTATAACTACTATAAAACTGTGATAAAGACGCTATATATTGAATCAAAACTCTCTAACTTATGAATAAAACTTAGACAACCATTAAACGTATTTTAAACAAAACAAAAAAGATGTCTAACTAGTTCAAAGCTATTTTGCGGTAAGGCCAACCTAACTAATAGTTAAAATAAATCAGTCACAGTCACAGCGCTAATTGAAGCTCTACGAAAACCCCGTCGACACACTACTGCGCGTACATCAAACGTCAGTAGGTGAAAAAGCGCGGGTCACATCACCACGTTCGCGACATAAACTTGACTCCCGTGACATAGTTCCATCCAGCCGCAATTACAACATGGCGGCCTCTCTCCATTACCAGCGAGGCCCACTCCTGTATAATCTTTTAAAAAATTCACACGCGTTTCGGCTCGCTCGCTCTACGAGAAACGTTGAGCACCCCTGTTTACTTTTCGCGCAAAATAATATGAACCTTATTCCTTTTGATAACGGCAGGTTTTGGGTTGCGATAACTTTTTTTAATTTTAAGTTAAATGTTGTGCGAACCGCGATGAAAGTGGTATTGCTAATTAAAAATGTTTGGGTTTTTAATTTAATTTGTGGTTATGTTGGCGGTAAGAAGCCGGCTGGAATAATTATTTAAACAAGGTTAAAAGGTCAATTATTTATTTTTAAAGCTTTCTGACGCAATACTTTTCAAAATAATTTTAATATTTTTAAATAGCTACAAATTATTAAAAAAAACAGTATATTATACAATTTATTATACAACACTAATCCTTTGTATTTATTTTAATAAAAGATCTGATGTATCAGACTTCATTTTACACTAATAGGTAACGCCATTAACACGTCTTCAGGCTGATGATGATGATTATGACACCGTTTCTATAATAGCACAATAATAATCTAATCTTTTTTTGCACCAAAACCGCGCACATTTCTTAGAAAGCAAACAGTCATTCCATCCTGATAAAACCAGTATAGTTTTAACCCATCTGGATAAAAAAGTACCTACATTTTGTTTTGCTTGAATAAAGACCCACTTGAACGATAATTGTAAGCGTTATTCGGATGTCTTTGCTTTGACCATTTACCGGTTTAACCGGCTTCAATCAGAATGCACAGTAGGAACGTCGTTACGGTGGCGTACATTCAGAGTTTTCAACTAATCCAGTTTAAAGTACGTATGTATTTTAAAACATTATATTGGTATATGAATATGGTATTAAAATTATGAAATAGAAAATACATGTTGTATTCATACTTTTATAATAGCTATTCTTAACATAATAATATTATTATCCACGATGTTGCTGGTGCTATAAAACGACAAAATTATCTATTACTTTACTAGGAATAAATACATTTTCGATGATTAAGACTTGTTGACTTGAATTTGCGTAAAATATTAATTTCGTGCAAGTATAAATTAAACAAATACTTATAAGTTAGGTCAATTAGCTCTGGTAGCGTTCCGCCTTGTTTTGTTAGCTAATAAAACTTTATAAATTAATCAAATCTAAAAATAACATACCAAAATGTCCTAGTAAAGAGTCCTTTCTATGACGTAGTTTGTGAACTTACCTGAAAAAGAAAAAGTATTTTTATTATAATCTCTACAGGATGCAATTTAATTCATTAGCATACATTGAGTGCATGATAGTACATCATTTATTGATTATTATTAAAGGGTAAAGAGTGCAAATGAAACTAATTTTTATTGAGATTGCCGCGGCGCCTAACGTAGTTGACACGAATGATTTTGATACTGTTGAAAGCTTTGAACCTTGTATGTAATAATTAAAAACAGTTCTTAATTATTAGAAATTAATTTAGCACTGTAATAGTTGATTAAGGAAGTGTTTTTTTTTAATGCTTAAATGGGCATACGTTTGACAACAGCTCACCTGATTGTAAGTGACGAAGTTGTCTAAGGTGGAGCACGTTTGCCCATGAGATGCCCATTTTTTGGAGTTATTATCAATACCGGTGTTAGGAGTAAGTACTTACTTTCAAAAGATGCTAATGAATTCAATTACACCCAGTATAATAGTTACCAGCTCATTATTTTAAATAATAAAACATATATAGTTCAATATCTTTAAATATGTGTATTTACAACTAACATCAATTTCCAATAATAGCCTAAAATATTTCCTCTAAACAATGAGAGTACATAAACATCTCAAATGCGAACCATCCGGGTTTTAAGCGCGGTTTGGCCGGATTTCCATAACCCGTTATCGGAGTGTAGGGTGCTGTAGTGTAGATAAACATACTTGATCCAAGAATTTAATTGTATTACAATAATAACAATGGTTTTTATACAAGAGCGATAAAAGATTCACTTTATGCCGTGAGTTTCATTGGGTTTTTCGAATTTTTGGTTACAACATGCGATTGTTGGGGAAAGTAGAAAATAAGACGGAGTGGCTAAGTTATTTAAGAGATAGAAATGAATGGAGCAGGATTATCCCAGAAAAAGGCATTCAATGATGCAATCAGGACACCCAGCATTGCAAAATGGACTCAAAGAGAAATTTGGTATTTACTGGTAAGTTGAATCCTTACGAACCCCGTCCACAATAAAGTGAAACTTGATCTGTTTGTATGGTTTACGCGTCAAAAAAAACTAAACCTATTACCATGTTTTGCACAGATTGAATAGCCTAAGAAGATGAACATAGAATATTTTTCCCGGAATGTTGCGTAAGAAATCAGGGAGCCAAGCAAAACCATTATTAAAATGTAGATAACTAAAATTATAATTACAATCTGGGAAATAAATTGGGTAATTTGTTCCTAAACGCTGATCGAAAATGATACCCGGTTTATGAACTGCCCTAACGCGCAACCCGGTTTAATTAGAGTCAACCGGTTTAGGTAATCAACCACCGTGTTTATAACGCCACCGCCGACAAAATGAGATAGTGAAACCAAGGGACACTTTTCATTCTTGTTTTCATATTCAGTGACCATATTTGCATGAGAAATACACTTTTCCGTTTAGTTTTATTGAAGCAATTTTGTTTATTTATGTTTAGTTATAAAACGTAATAGTATCACTTGAAGTTATGAAAACGACGTGGTACTAATAAAACTAAATGCTTTTATGAAAATGGAGCAACTTGAGTTAGTATTTAGTTTACTAAGGGTTTCATCATATCGGTATTATCATAATAATGTGGATCAATTACCGGTAATAGTAATACCGGTCCGGTATTACCATTACCGGTGTTAAAAACTACGGGCTTCAACATACCGGTATTATCATAACTACCGGTTCTATCATACTGATATCATAAATCCGGTTACACAGTCCCCACTAAGAGATAGTAGCAACTATGACTAGTGATCGCAGCCGGTGCGACGCGGGCCGCCGTTGGCAGCAGCCCGGTTATAATTTTAGTACAGTATCGATCTGTCTGCTCTCTCCGTTCTTATTAACACGTCTATCTATTGACGCAGTATTTGAGTTGGCAGTGCAGCTGCAGTTTTGGGTTCAGAGTTGTGTTTTATTTGTCTTTGTTGTAAATATTCTTAATAAATTACTTGTGTTAACTCAGTTGATTTGAGATCATTGATGTAATGAGGATAGATGAGGAACGTACGTCCACTGTTGAACATAGGCCACCCGCATAAAACGCCACCTTAAACACTTATCACAGGTTTGCCATAATCACCACGTTTGGCAGGCGGTGTGGTGATCGCAGAAGATTTTAATGTACTGTACCGATGTAATGTACCGAGGAGAATGCTTGCTGCACATTCCCTGGTTATTCCCTTAGCTGGCTCTTATATGGCACCCGCGGAAAGAAACAGGGTGGCCTTATTACGCACGGAAAATTGTGTACCTACATTGTTGTAATTTAAGAGCAATTTCGAGACACTAGTGCCTATAGGATCAAGATTATTATGTAAAACAATTTTGGCTGTAAAACTCTGTTCACATAAATAACCGGGCATGATTTCATGAACATAACAATGTAATCTTTAAGTCTCGGTGGAAATCATATCTAATACCTATCCTATAACTTTCTGAAATCAAGTTTTGAGTTACGTTACGTCCCTAAACGAAGAGCAAAATGATTTAGTGTTGCGATGTTTTGTTTACTGCTATAGAACGCTGCGTACGTAATTATGCAGATTTTGTTACTTGGCCATAGATATTAGTAAAAGAGAGAACCAAAGGCACTAAATTTTCAAAAGGGACTCCTAAATTAGGTGCAGCGCACACACGTTGTTATGCATAGAAAGATGTCGTGATATGAGTTTTGAGAGAGAAGTTAATCACGGCGCTAAGTCAGTTTTTAAGCCAGCTCTTTGAACGCCACTACCTCATAAAATCAGTATATCTATTTATAATATTTATACTTTATTTCTACCACTAGAGTTAAATCCCTACTAATGAACCAAGGACAGTAAAAACCAGTTTCAAATAAAACTACCGCCGCCCTTTGACAGTGACCATTCTGACCACTGACCGCCCGCTAACAAACGAAATCCCTCTAATAAGCGGCGTCCTCCCAGATGGACCGTTTTTGTAAAGCTGTATCTGACACAGTAGAAATAGATCAGTAAGGGTTCTCGCGATAAAATTCGGTGTTACGCTGAGACTATGCATGCATACAAGTGGCCTAGTGTAGCTTTCAGCGCAAGGTGGGGCGCCCTCGATTTTATAGCAGTGATCACGCCGAGCGACACACCCGACCAAGCCGTGCAAAAAAAGAAAGGGAGAGCTCTCTCTCTAAGATAGCGCATAGCGCTACCGACAAAAGCCAAAAACTCCCGACCGGTGTGTGACTGCATGCTTGTCGCCTGGCCTTTACAGATACATTAAAAAAAACAAATAAATACTTCGGTTTCCAACACCTAGTTTGGCTGCTGGGACTACGAGGTACTGGAAACACAAAGATAATGGAACTAATAAAAATGTGGTTTGTGTGCCTACAATATACAATAGTTCTATTATTCTATATCTATTAGGATTACAATTATTATCACATCATAGTCAACATTGTCTCGGAAAGGAGTGGTTGAGACTCGCATAGGACCGGAACACGTGGCGTGAAGGCAGGGGGGGGGGGGGGGGGTAACCGAGGTGCAAGGTTACCCACCCACTGGCGCAGAGGCCCCAAAGGGCCTACCGCCGGGGCGAGATGGTAAATGCTAACGCGACCCTATCTCGCCCCATCCCGGCGGCGGACGGATCACGTTTTAGTGGGTTTGAGTCCCAAATACCCCCTGCCATTACCCCCGTGGTGGCAGAAATGCGAGGGCATTACCCAACCTCAAAAAAAAACAAATAAAAAAGGGGGGCCTATGCTTACCAGTGGGTTAACACAGGCTAAAGTGATGATCATTATGATGATGATGATGATAATAACTTTTTCTCAATCGCAATCGTGGTAGCTGCTAGCATCACAGAATTGGCATGATTTCGTTTGAGAATAGAAAACATAATAATATAACTCAATCAATCTTAATTTTTTCTGAAGTTTCCTTACTGTTTTCGTTGTACTGTGTCGAGAAGGTCCGTTTTTGCGAGGTTTGTTTATCCGACCGCTAGAGCGTTTAGTGAAACGCGAAACTATTTTAGTAACAGTTAACCCTTGCCTTTTAGGGTTGCATTGTGTAATTATGTACCTACACTTGTGCAGGATGTAAGTGTATATAATGTGTATATATCCCAGGATTGTGAGGCGAAGTTAGATGTTGCAGTTGGTTTAGTTGAAAAGTCAATATAATTCATTTTTTTATAGTTATTTAATTAATCAAGTTATACCTAGTTCTCTTAGTTTTAGTTTTAAAAAGGGAAAAATTAAAACATCTCAAAGCAAGCTACATCTGAAAACCATTATTTTTGATAATAACTAAGCACTTGTTAAATAATAAATCATCAATTATCCCAGTCTCTTTTATTATGGGCACCATATCTAAATGAAAAAAAAAATTGTTTACTACATTTTCATTAGTTGTAGTGAACAACCGTGAAAGTCTAAAATTAGTTAACTACATTAATTCAATAACAAATATTTTGTAAATATTAAGCCCCGTTTCTAAATCTACTAAAAAACTGACTAATTAATTATAAACAACCTAAATAAATAAAACTGTTTACTGGTTAATATAATACAACCGATGGGGAAGAAAGGTTCTCGAGGCGACCACGAACCGCAAGACGGAGCATAGGCCGGCCCGCAGCTCGGTGGACCTACAATCTGGTGAAAACCACAGTGAGCCGATGGATGCAGGAGGCAAGCAGCCGCTCAAGGTGGCGTGCTCTGGGGGAGGCCTATGTTCAGCAGTGGACGTCTTTAGCTATTGATGACTGTTTAGTATGCTATATACCAAAACTGCTTTTCCGTTTTACTGTTTTTTTTGTTTTATTCAATGTAGGTATAACTTGATTATTGAAAAACCGTGCCTTAGATACCTACATTGTCTTTTATTACCCTGGACGTAACCCCTCACCCGCCTTGCCGGGGTCCGTCCGACCCCGGTATCCCCCAGTAATTAACCGCCAATTGCTCCATTACACCACAGACCCTTTTTAGGGTCCGTTATTATGTGTCGCCTGTCGATTACCATTGTAGTGATAATGCAGGGTGTAACCCACCCCCTTTGCGTTTATTGAAACGGGCGAGGGTTAAATTGGGTGTCTTATTTTTATGACTAGGAAATCGAATTCTTAATAATGTGGACACCATTTTGTTTACTAAAATTATGCGGTTTGGTTTAAGTGAAATATGTAAAAATACGACGAATGACGTGACGAGCTAGTCGTTCGCCTAGTGTTAAGCGTCACGGCCGCCCATTACAGATTGCAGTGTCACTCGGAAATCTAAATTAATGTTTCGCGTGACACTGCGCACTGCGCACGTCATCCTGAGACATCACACAGTCTAAAAAATAATTACTAGACTGTGAGATCAGTCTTTAAGTCTCATTTGGGCATTTCACTAGCTACAATGCCCTTCAAACCGGAACACAGTACTGTAATGCTTGCACACTACTGCTTGGCGGCAGAACAACTGGCAAAGCGGTGGTACCTACCTAGACGAACTTTGCAGAAAAGTCCTACCACCTAGTAAATGACAATAGTAGCATAATCTCTAAAAAATATAGACCTAGGAGGTAATTGCACTTAAGGGACTACGGCGAGCGCCTTAAATGTTGCTGGAGTTTCTCCCGACTTTTACCTTATCATACCTTTACCTTACCATTTCACCTTGAATTAATTATTTCAGCTTTTAATTATTTGGATTGCACAGTTATGTAATTACAAGAGAAACCAGCGTATGAACAGAAAGCCTGGCCGTTTAACCCTTGGACTCCCGATGGCTTGATATCGAGCCGCCATACATTTTTATTTTATTGTTATAGAAAATGCTGGCATTCCAGAAGTCCTCGCAATTAATACATTTAAATATCATAGAAATTAAATCACATTTGTAACGTAATATTAATTTAACTCTCCACCAATACAAAGCTTGACCGCAAGTTTCAACGTTCTAAAACAATTACAGATTCAAAACGCAAAACAAGTTTAACCATTGGCATGATTTCCACTGAAAGTTAATAATTAAAAATGTCCACCGCATAAAGAGGTGCGGATGAAGCATTAAAATTAATTTGAATCCATCTGGGCGGCCATGGGGATGAATAAAATCGGGGTGGTTATGCAGGCACTTTGTATGCGAAACGTGCTTAGGGGTGATATTTTTAGGGACACCCAAACTTTTGGCGTTTTCAAAAAACTAAAAAAAAGAAGCTTTATTTACCGGCACAAAAAATTTCAGGTTGTTCCTGTTGTCCCCCACGTTTTCAGCCCCATGGGGGACAACAGGAATAAAAATTCCTGTTGTTGATTTTGGTATCAGTAATGTAAGTAATCTATGTGCAAAATGTTATCTAAATTAGTTAATGTGATGCGGCATCAAACGGTACTCAGAAAAAAACTCAAATATTTTTTTTATAACACGGATAGACAAGCAATCTGACGGCCCGCCTGATGGTAAGCAGTTACCGTCGCCTATAGACGCGTTGCCGATGCGTTGCCTACCTTTTAAGACTCTATTTACCCGACGCTTGAAGTGCCCCTTGTTGTATCTAAACAGACCGCGCACCGCCCAACCGGTTAATAAATAAGTAGTCAGTATCAAACCCACAAATAACAAATTCAACCTCCCTCATTAATTAAAAGTATCTTATAATTACAATAACAATTAAAAGTTTCCAAAGATCACATTTAAATTAGCCTAAACACCCAATTTGCAGCCACAGTGGAATTAAACAAGGGATGAATAAAACTGGAATAAAATCAGTTGGGACGGGGAAGAATAGAGCCCTTTGTTTGTGGTTAATTAGGACTGTGAGAGACCGGTCTATGGGATAAATAATCTCTGCTAGTTCGTATTACGTAAACAATAATATTCATTAAAAGTAACAGGTATACTATTAAGCATAACCCATTTTAAGCCGACTTCAAAAAAGGAAGAGGCTAACAACTCGGTTTTATTTTTATCATTGCTTTATAGTTGTTAACCTGTTTAAAAAAAGAAAGTTAAAGTTGTAGGTACTTTCAGTTGGGTCCATAGAGGTTCAGATTGTTCTCAGTGAGCAGGCAAGGCGATTGTAGTCAGTTCAACTCCTTTTTCAAAAGGATATTTAATTTCCAGTACTAATCATTACCTAAACATGAAACGCTAAATAACTTATCAATACCAATACAAAATAAACTACGAACCATTAGTAAATGTAAGTGAGCAAGGCTCGCGGTCTGACAGTGACGTCACCGCGCCGAGCGCTACGGTCGCGCGGTCGCTGGCAGGGTTAGGTTCGGGAGATTAGTGCACTAAATCTAACTCTGTCAACGTGTGCTCAGTCTAATTCAGGGCATCGTTCCATACCTTAACTTCTGGACTACCATGGTCCCGATATCGTATTATCTGCTTATTGTTATTCAATTATTATGCAGAAGGCCGGTACTCAATTAATTAATTTATAGGACCTGTTAAAAACTAAACATCTAAGAATATAAATCAAGTTTTATAAAGTTTTCTTCGGTCAAAGATAAAACACTTAAGCCGGTAGCTCTTCCTACATCTTGCAGGTCTGTGGTAAAATGATCTCGAGAAGGACAGAGATTTTGATAAAAATACCAAACTGAAAATAGCTTTCACATTCTTTTTTCAATCAAGAATGCTATTTAAAAGAACAATCGCAAGAAAGGAAGGAAACAAAAATCTTACAAATTAAAGTCAAATATATGAAAAATCAAAGGCCAAAAGATCGTAATTATTGCCGACTGAGCCGGCCTCCTCCGCTCCTTTTAGAGACAAAACGAGAAAAAAAATCCGGAAATATCGTCAAACGGATGCGGACGAGCTGTTTGACGATTGATGATTAAAATTAGAGTTCAGTTCAGTTTTTTTTCCTGCGTGAGCGCATCGTAAAGTTTCCCGTAATATTGTAACTGTTTCTACAGTAATAAGCCTTATAATTTTACCATCTGTGATTCTATTTTATACGAGTAACTATAATTCTCAATTATGCTGCTATTCCGGGGCGATATTAAAATAATACACAGAATAGAGAAAATCAAAAAAGTGCTCTACTCTTATACACTTAAAAAATAACAAAAAGTTTGACCCATTTCTACCATTTTTTAAGTAATAATAAGCCAATGCTAAGCTAAAATGTAACATTTGCAATAATGAAGAGGGAACAACATACCCACGATTTATAAAAAAACAAAAGCTTGCAAAAAAGTAGCGACTCTGCAAGCCCGTCGACTTCAGCAATCGACGCAACAGACGAACTACTTTCTTTGGTCCCCGTCCAAAACTGTTCAATAGAGTTCAACAGACAAGTCGGAACTACAATTATTCATACTCCGTACTAGAAAACGACTCTGCCTGCATGTTTCCGCTTGAACTCCCTATTGCTGTTTGGTCACAGACGGAGCTAGTTTTTATTTACTTTTTTATTTTATTTTTTACCTTTTACTAGGTGGTAGGACTTTTCTGCAAAGTTCGTCTAGGTACCACCGCATTGCCAGTTGTTCTCCCGCCAAGCAGTAGTGTGCAAGCACTACTGCGTTCCGGTTCGAAGGGCATTGTAGCTAGTGAAATTACTGGGCTAATGGTCTCATTCACCCAGTAATTTCACTACTATTTATGACCTGATCTCACAGTCTAGAAAAGTTTTTTTAGGCAGTGTGATTTCTCAGGATGACGTGCGCAGTGCGCGGTGTCACGCAAGACTTTAATTTAGAGTTCCAAGTGACACTGCAATCTATTATGGGCGGCCGTGACGGGCGAACGACTAGCTCGTCACGCCATTCATTTACATAAAAAAACCTACGGTTTGGATTAATATGTTTTTTACTTTACGATTTTGTTCAATAAGGTCAGTTATGGTTAGTTCGAGATAACATTGAGCCAAATCTATCCAAAAGTAGAGTTCTACAGCAGTATACGTATTTTTCGTAAAATAAATTTTAAAAATCTATTTATCTATGACTAGCGGCTCGCCCCGGCTTCGCACGTGTAGTGGTGTAGCCTATGTTACTCAGGGTGAATGTAGCTTTCCAATGGTGAAAGAATTTTTGAAATCGGCACAGTAGTTTTTTAGTTTATTCATTACAAACATACACACAAAAATACAAATCTTTCCTCTTTATAATAGTGGTGTAGATAGAACGAATGAAAAACCTTTCTGTAGTTTTTTTTAAATTATGTTTTAATAACGCAATAACTTCATATCACGCCTTTTAATAACGTCGCATGGAATTAAATACCATCCAAAACCCGTGTAATAAGTACGCTTTGGTAAATATTTGTTCGATTTAAATTTGTTTTTAGTATGTGTGTACTATTGAATACATATTGACGTATGTTTCTAAATGAGAAGCAGACGCAAGTTGTATCTTCAATATTCAGGCGGCTCTAATAACTCCTACAGATATTGAGTAAATAGTTGAAGTGTGTTTTGAAACTATGCAGATTCCGAAATTCTGTAATGTTTGTTTGTAACGCGTAACAATTCTGATAGAACATACTTTGTTTAGGTGTATATATATATACAGTTATATAACTGTGCTTTATGATTTATTGAATTTTTGTTCATCATCATCATCGTCAACAACAGCCCGAAGACGTTCACCGCTGAATATAGACCACCGCCATAAGGCACCACTTTGAGCGGCTGCTTCGCTCTTGCATCCATCGGTATTGACCAAATCGTCGGTCCACCTAGTGAGACCGACTGGCGTCTTCGTGGTTGCCACTCTAGCACTTTCGTTCCTTATCATTTATCGGTTTTGCGAACGATGTGGCCTACCCATTGTCATTTCATCTTGCTAAACTAACATTGATTGGATTGTGTTTAGGAATTTTAATGTGATAGTATAAATAAAATAACGTGAGTGCTAGCCAATTACAAGGCGTAGTTAAAAATATTCATTATAATTCTAGTTAAAGAACTAACAAAACACAAAATAACAACTTACAATCGAACTGAGAACCACTATTTAGTGAAGCCACTCAAAAACATTCAAATTGACCCAGAATCCTCCCCCTGACCTACCTCGACACGGCTGGATTGGTAACTACATAACATCATTACCAAGTCCTGGTTCACTGGGCTCCAGTTAACGCAGGCTGGGGAACTCTGTAACTGAGTTGTCGCCGGCTAGCTTGTTGATCATCCACCACGGCTGTCTGGAGTCAGCATTGTGGCTACATTTAGTTAGTTGTTTTGAATTTCTCATGTATTTAAATAACCGGCGAAGTGCGAGTCGGACTCGCGCACGAAGGGTTCCGTACCATTGCCTATAAAAACGGCAATAAAATTAGGTTGATTGTATGGGAGCCCCCTTAAATATTTATTTCATTCTGTTTTTTAGTATTTGTTGTTATAGCAACAACAGAAATACTTACATCATCTGTGACAGACAGACAGACATTCAGACAGACAGACACAAGACAGACCGACAGACAGACAGACAGACAGACACACAGACAGACAGACTTTTTTGTATTTTTGCTCGCTTTTGCTTGTACTGACTATAGAGTAGGTATATATCCAAGACATTATCATTATAATAGTAGCATTAAAAATAAATAGTATTATTATGCCAAAAATGCTCACACAATTCTAAAATCTACTTACGTTCACTTGCCTAAAGTTTTTGAGTGTTTTTTTATTTTACTGTTTTTTTTTGCATTAATTGTTTTAATTCTCTGTGTCACTCACTACTTTTAAAAAGGAAGGTAAAACCGAGTGTCCATAATTGTATGCTCCCAATCCAAAACGATTAAGGTTGGGCAGGTACAATGTTACCTACAATGTTTCTCCTTTGAGGTCGAGTAAATAATTGCCTGGTTTCGTAGTGTATTGACGCGTCTACATGACGAATGTGCGGGCCTTAATAGAGGTCTTGGATTTTATTACAGCTCCCACCAGATGCAAGTCTTTAGAAATGTTTTTCAATGGATATTATGTTGGTTTGAAGATTCATTGATGGTTTGACAGGTATTATTAGACTGTAGGTAATCATTTCGAATATGAAATTGAGATATTTAGCACCTACCGTCAATCATTTCTATTTGCACTTAAATCTCAGTCCAATTTATGTTCTACCCTCAGTTTATAAAACTTATTTTAACAAGCGTGTCTCCGCGGGGTGGGGTTTAAAACCTACATCAGGCACCAGCCTCTCACAAAGCAGGTAACAATGTTAATTTAAGTACTTAATATTATCAAATAACATTAATTAATTTTTGACTGAATGTGTATTAGAGAAACAAATGATTATGATTATGAATTATGAATAAGATATTTACGCTATAATCTAAAGTACAGGAATTAAGAGTGCATTGAGTTTTATTTATTAGTTACTAGCTGCACGCTACGGTTTAGCCTAAAGTTTTCCAGTTTTCCAGCGGGAATGCAACATTTACCAGGATTAAAAGAACCGTATTACCTTAGTACTGTGTATGCTATCTGTGTGTAGCAAACAAGCATAATACGGATTTTGATAAGCAACAAATAAATTTTATATCTTTTCATTCGTTTTGCAATCAAAAAATAAAGAGTTTTGACTAACTGACAGACAATAATTAACGCAGAGCCCTAAACCTAATTTTGAGGGTGACTTGGGTTAGACTTAAGGGGTAGCTCGGACCAATTTCATTCTTTAACCTCTAATATGCAAAACCTCTAAAGCCTAAGTAAGACTTAATTAAATACTGTATCGGACTAGTAATTACAATTTTAAAAAACGGGTGTCAGGTTTTATCGACCCCTAAAAGGGTGACATTAGGGTGCTACAGCATGTATTAGGAGACACTAAAGTCGGGAGGCGCAGCTGGTTATGGATAAACACGATTTATCATAGAGTAGACACAACTGCAGTCCCGTGGCGGACGCAAAGCGCCTATTTTTAATTTCCTGTGTTCTTCCTATAAAGGAAGCGCTGGCACATCTGTGTGTTTATTGTTCTTTGCTATTTGCCTCAGTGTACGATTGTATGACTGTCTGTGCAGAAATTTAAGTTTTAGTTGAATTTCAGGCGCTCATTGGTTTATTCCATGGTCTCTTAGGAAGGTTTGGGGTCTTGCCATCCTCTGACCGCGATTCAAATAAAGAACTAAAAGGGAATCGCTACTGAATAGCGATTCATTGTCGAATACATTATGAATGCGCTGACACAACCCGCTCATTTATTTATAGTGAACACATTGTACTTGCTTCAGGTAAATAGGTGCATGGTAGGACTTTTCTGCAAAGTTCGTCTAGGTAGGTACCACCGCTTTGCCAGTTATTCTGCCGCCAAGCAGTAGTGTGCAAGCACTAATGTGTTCCGGTTTGAAGGGCATTGTAGCTAGTGACATTACTGGACAAATGAGAATTTATGATCTGATCTCAGGATGACGTGCGCAGTGCAGTGTCACGCAAAACTGTATTAACTTATAGTTCCGAGTGATACTGCATTCTGTTATGAACGGCCGTGACGCTTAACATCAGGCGAACGACTAGCTCGTCACGTCATTCATTTACATAAAAAATGCTCTAGTTATAGGATGATAATGTAAAGCAAGGTTGTATGTACAGTCAAAGTAAGTCATAGACGGATACTATGAAGTATATATTAATGATTTTATGGCAGTACCACCTGTCTGTCCTGATCTAGTAGTTGCACTGAGGGACACTGAGGAACCACACGGTGATAATTACATCAAACGTGGAAAACGAAGTTTTTCTTCATTTTGTTTTAGAATTATGCACTTCCGAAAAACAGGTTTATCATCTCTACTAATACATAAAAGTAAAACATCACCTGTTGGTTCGTTTGCTGAAACGGCTGAATCGGTTTGGCTAAAACTTTACACACAGATTGCTTATACTTCTCAGATCAACATAGAATCCTTTTTATTCCGGAAATTGTAGAGTTCCCGCGAGAAAACGCTGCCAAAATCACGGGGCGCCGCTAGTTTATTATAAAATCAGCTAAACTGCTTCGAAACTGCTCCAACTTTAATATCTAGATCTACAAAATGTAGAGAATAAAGCTTTATGGCTCTACAAAATATAGAGCAAAGCTCTAAAATTATTTTATAAAGTTTAAAACACTCGGTAGAGTCGCAGGTGTGGACTAAAGACGTAACAATTTGTCAACGTCGCCTCTGCTAAGGATAAAGATCTCTACTTGTCGGAAGAGGCAGGTGAAATTAGAAAACACAATTTTTTGTTAAGTTAATTAACCTAAAAAAAAAAATTGTTTATACTTTTACTATGACATGAATGAAAATAAGTAAAATAAATTTAATTTACTACTGTAGTTTTTTGGACACAGTTTTGAATTTTGTATGGGAACTAATATTTTAGAAATATTAAAATTAATTGGTAAAAATAAATATAATGTAAATAGATAAAATATTTGGACACCTCACACAGCATCATCTAGCCCCCAAACTAAGCATAGCTTATAGTTTACGTTTAATACTTTCTTTTTAAATTATCATCAGCTTGAAAACGTCCACTGCGGAACATAGGCCCCCACAGAGCGCCAACCGGCTGTTCGCCTAATGCATCCATCGACTCCCCGCGGTCCTGACCAGATCGTTGGTCCACCGAGTGAGAGGCCAGCCTACGCTGCGTCTTCCGGTTCGTGAACCCTTCTTCGTCAATTCTACGAGCGATTTAGCCTGCCCATTGCCATTTCAACTTGCTAATTTTAAGTTTATTTTTAAAAACGTACTTATAATACCATAAACACCCAGACACAGAACAAATATCGATGTTCATAACATGAACGTTTGCCCTGATGGGAATCGAACCCCCAACCTACAGTGCAGAAGGCAGGGCTACTACCAACTGAGATAGCAGGCCAGTCAAGTCTAAGTATTGCATTTTATGGTCTTTATTATTGTAATGAAGGTAGCAAGCACATTTTGAATATTAAAAAACAAATTTAAATTTATTAGTTTCATTACCGCTTGGCAAATTAAACAATTACTAAAAAGATCCATCTCCCAGGATCACTCTAACAAACTTGTTTACAACAACACGCAATTTATAACGGACGACCACTATCTCCTGACCTCTACACCACCACCAACTTCCTTCAGGCCCACAGCTTCACCTTCAATGAGAAGGGTGGGGAAGCCCAAGTTATACTGGTGAGAATGAGTTAACAAAATTGTAGAATGGATCATTACGCACTGTGTGTTCGTTCGATCGTTTTTTCGCTAAATTTAGCGGAAAATTCACTTTGACGAGATGATTTTTGAGGTTGTTTTTGAAGGTTTTTTGGTAATTGATGAGGAGATTGTTTTTTATTCGTGATTTATCGTTTTTAATGTAGGGCATTGAGTAAGACAAGTCTAATTATATCTAGATTACAGTCTGTTCTAATTTATCTTTTTATAATTTATTTTATAAGAACTGTATTTTCAAGTCGAGTTGGGATTTGATCGAGCTAGGAGGAAACTGTAATTAATAACAATGGTTTTTATTAATTAAGCAATACTTACCGATATTGATTAGGCCGGCAAAATCCTAGTCTAAATTTAAATTATTATGCTTGCGAACGTTTACCTGATGCTATGCCTCGCGGCTTTTCATAACAGTTACCACCACCAGTTACCAGTTAACTATTAATTTAACTTCGCATCTATTGCCATCCCTTTCATATAAATTGAAATAACAAGAACCGCAATAGTTTTGGTACTGTCAAAGTAAAAGATTAGTGTAGTACCTATTTTGTATAACCCGACTAAAACTGAAATGACCTAAAACAATATCAAACGATACGCATAAACTATAAAACTACAATCTTCGAGGAAGTAATTTTCATTTGGTAACGAATAAAGCAATAAGCACCTACCGCCATGAATAAACAAGCATTATCCGAATAAATACAGAAAAACGGCCGCAGCCCGCATAAGGCTTTCAATTCTGTAACCAAAAGATACGAATATTTATCTTAATCCCAAGTGTCAGAGGAATTAAAACAGATACGGGAAAATGACAGTAATTGGGAATCATTTCCTCTGCCATCTTTACCATCAACCGACTACCCTCAATTTAAAACCAAACATCTTTATTCCTTAGACCGTAAAGTCTAGTTTGGAGTGAAAGATAAGATCGTTCGTTTTCCCGAGTGTAGATTTAATTTGGTGGAGCGTATGAAATTTTGCCTTTGAAGTAAAAGTCTTTGTACAATCGCAGCTCAGACTAATACTACCATATAGATACGCGCCTAATTGAAAATTCAAACCAAAATAGGAATACCAAACTGTAAAATTCATAATCGATAAGTAATATAGCACTTTCGAGCAATAGTCGGGAGATTATATAGGTACGTCTTATCTTTTTTGGTACCATTCAAACTAAATATTTACGGTCTAATTTCTCAATAGAATATATTTTACCGAACATCATTCAGTCAAAGTAACCAGTAAACTACTTTTACAAACATAAAAACTATACGAGGTTTATGGATTGAACATCACTTCTGGAGGCGTACCGTGAGCTCTTAGCGCGATTCAAAACAGAGCCTATACTGGATCGCTTGTCAAAATCTCCATACAAAAAAAAACGAAGCGATCCAATATACGCTCAGTTTTGAACCGCGCTAAGAGCTCACGGTACGGCCCCTGGTCATAGGATCATCATTATCATTATCGTAGCGGTTTAGTATTTCTTTTTTATTTTTAATCTGGCTTTGATCGCAAAGTCTATATCGTTCATATAGCGAGTGTTGAGAGTGAGTAGAGTGAGTGAGAGAGTGAGTTTTACATCACACACACACACACACATCAATAGACAGAAGACGTCCACTGATTAACTCCTCAAAAAACACCACTTATAATCCACCACGCTTGGTAGGCAAGTACGATGCTAGTCGCTCGGGTGTGAGTATCATGATTGCGTATTCCTTTTTCTACTACACTTTTTCCTGCCATGTCTTTGAGTTCTTCTAGTCAAAGCAACGCAAATTCGTTTGAAAAACACATTGTTTGATCGCAGAGTTTTATGTCGGTATAAATAGACGTTTAACATTGAATTCTGTATTATGATCGTTACTCTTGTATTTACAACGCATGCGTTATGTATTCTCTATTCTGGGTTTAGTTGTTGGATTTTTGTAACTAGGTTGTAAAATTTGCAACGTTCACGCGGTCTACTTTAATTTGTTTGTCTTGGTCGCTAGCACAGGTTTTTTTTGGATATTTTAGCACATTATATTAGCAAAAACACCTTTCTTTATTTAAACGAATGACGTGACAAGCTGACCTTTCACCTAATGTTAAGTATCACGGCCGTCCATAATAGTTGCAGTATCACTTATAACTCACTCCTTTTATATTTCAAGGCAGAAATCCACAAGCCCACACTGTTGACCAACCCGCACTTCGCAAGTGGTAGTTTATGACTTACATACTCTTTCTGTAAGGGAAGAACTGTTTCCCAGCAGTGGGAAATTAAGTGTATTATTAAAGGATAAAAATTTAGAGTAAATATTAAATAAAAGGTCTAATAATGTAAGAAATTCGATTCTCGTAATGTAATTTGAAATAACAACCCCTTTTCTTTGTCGTCGGCTAAAAGCTCTGCACCATAATACGTACATCTACACTTACAATAAAATCTTATTAGATTACGTTTAGTAATATCGTTTCGTTACAATATAAAGGTGTCAAGTGTGCGTCGAATTACGTGACGATAGGGTTCAGTAGGTATCATCATGCGTCTTATAAATAAACGAATACTTCAGAAACAAAAGAAATAAGTTAGTAAATTAATTATAATTTGTTAGATTAGCTTGTTTTGTATTATATTGTTAATTTTATAGTTTTAGTTTTGCGGTAGTTAGTTTTATATAATAGCTAGTGATAAAAGAAATTTTATCTTACGTAGGTACTAATACGTTCTATTACTGCCAGAAACTTGACTTGCAGATAACACAATTATAATCTTCAGGTTTACTAACATAAACATCATTTACAAAGAAGTTAAATACGCAGTAATTATAATAATTCTTTGTCCTAAACTAACTGTAAAAATCAAATTTAGACTCAGTTTTTTATTTGTTTCCATTGTGTACAGAGATGGTATAAGTAATTTAGTAAGGTAATTAAGTAGGCTCATTATGGACCTCGTCAGGCACTTGGAGACAGGAGGACGTTTTTAAAATGAAAATGTGAAAATATTATCAAAGAATGATTGTCCAAGGAACCCTAACAAAGAGTCCCAATAACACTGTATACAAAAAGACACGTAGAAAAGTTATACATTTTTACGACATTTATACATTATTATTATATTTATACCTCCTTGGGGAGATATTTAGATAACGCGATATTGCCGTCCGGGTATTTTATAACAATAATGCTGTAAAATGGTTTTACTGTTGTAGATAAAATACATAATAGCTTGAATAACGTCTCCTGTTTTTGTAGTAGACTTAAAATGGATATTAAATGAAATTAGTATTTACAATTATACTTTTTGTATAAATGTTTATAAATGTTGGGAACGGTAATTGTTGGGAATGATACTCTCGAAGTTGTCGACAAAAATGTCTACCTAGGACAGACTGTCCAATTAGGTACTTCGAACTTCGACAAAGAGGTCGCACGAAGAATCCAACTCGGCTGGGCAGCGTTCGGAAAGCTTCGACCTATATTTTTATCCAAAATACCGCAGAACCTGAAAACGAGGGTTTGCCATCAGTGTGTGTTGCCAGTGATGACTTACGGAACTGAGACGTGGTCTCTTACTGTTGGCCTCATTAGTAAGCTTAAAGTCGCGCAGCGAGTTATGGACAGAGCTATGCTCGGTGTTTTCCTGTGAGATAAGATCCGAAACGAGGAGATCAGCAGGAGAACTAAAGAGACCGATGTGGCTCTTAGAATTAGCAAGTTAAAATAGCAATGGGCAGGCCACATCGCTCGTAGAACTGGCAACCGATGGTGGAGAAAGGGTCTCGAGTGGCGACCACGAACCGGAAGGCGCAGCGTAGGCCGGCCTTCCACTCGGTGGACCGACGATCTGGTGAAATCCGCGGGGATCCAATGGATGCAGGAGGCAAGCAGCCGCTCAACGTGGCGCCTATACACATGCGCTATATATGGGGGAGGCCTATATTCAGCAGTGGACGTCTTCTGACTGTTGACGATGATGATGATGAACAGCGGAGCAGCTACTCAATGTTTTCTCTTGTTTCATCTTTATAAAAATACTTCATTTGTTTAACAAATATCCTGAAACAACTTGCAGTGAGAAATAAAATCACATTAGTTTACTTTGTAAAAAGAATTGCATAAACTTCTTTAGTTTGAGAAGGAAAACAATCTTTTATTTTATTGTAACAAGATACAAAAATGCTCTTTGAATTTTCGCAAATGTTACTACAGAAAATTATTCAAAGTTTCAGTTGAAAGAAATAACTTGAGTACATTGAGGTCTCATCATCATCATCTGCCTAAAGACGTCCACTGCTGAACATAGGCCTCCCTCAGAGAGCGCCACCTTGAGCGGTTGTTTGCCTCCTGCATCCATCGGCTTCCCGCGGCTTTCCTCAAATCGTCGGTCCACCGTGTGAGGGGCCTGCGTACGCCTTGAAGTCTAGAAACGTAGAATTAGTGGAATTATAAGCCAAATTTATTTATAGTCGTTTTGATGTCAAATATTGTACACTTTTTATATACATGCAGTACTTTTTTTTTATACAGCGCCATCTATCCCCAAACTAAGCTTTACTATGGGCACCAGATAACTGACAGAATACTTAGATACTTTTTGTTTGTAAATACATACATAGAATACAATATAACACCCAGACACAGAACAAACACCTATGTTCATTACACAAATGTTTGTCCTGAGAGGGAATCGAACCCACAACCAATACTTCAGAAGGCAGAGCTACTACCAACTGAGCTAAAGACTAGTCAAAACTTATGTTGTATTCTGTTTGATTTTGCTTGGCAGTAACAAGCTGCCATGATGTATCCAAGCTAGCGGCATCACCCATGTAGATGATTTTACAGGATTTAAAGTATCATCATCATCATCATCATCGTCATCATCATCATCATCAGCCAGAACATATCCACTACTGAACATAGGCCTCCCCCTGATTTACAGTATCTGCAAATTTCATCAAAACCATTTAGCCATTTCAGCGCTGCAACTAACATACAAACTTCAAATTTTATTAATTGGTATAGGATACTGTTAGGTGAAAGATTCGCGAAAGTGGCACAGCAGAAACCCGTTTGACTTTGAAACCGACGCACCCAGGTTCCAATCCTGCTCGACCAATGACATTTTAAGTTCAGTTATCTGGTTCCCATAGTACAAGCTATGCTTAGTTTGGGGCTACATGGCGCTGTGTGAAATGTCCACAAATATTTTTTTAAGTATTTAAAAAAATGAAAAATCATGTTTAAAGAACCACATCCATCAATTCAGTAGTCCACCAGTCCCAGCAGTGGGGAAATTTGGGCCAATAACTATGAGATAGAAAAAGATTGTCACTTCATAAGCTGACAGCGTGAAATTGCTTCCATAACTAATAATGAACTTAGAAAACAATTAGTTTCACCGCTACATAAAATTAATTTCGCATAATGTGTATCCTAATTAGCAGCTAGTTTAATAACAGTTTTCGTAGTTATTAGCTCTAATTACGACTCTCCTTGACACAATAGAGCATCTAACGAGCATAAAATGAGCACAAACGAGTACTAAGACTCTACATCTTCTCTACAATATATTACTTGACTGGTAGAGATATTATTGCACTTTTCCTTACTCTACGTAGAGTATGTAGAGTCCCAGAGTGTGCTTTTAGTGATTACTAGTGCACTTTTTTATGCGATCCCAGAGGCACGAGCTGGAAAAATTACTAATGGTGGGTCAAATGCAGGGAAAACGTCCCAGGGGCCGCATACCAGTACTATGGTCTGATAGAATAAAGGAGGCAACAGGTGAGACTCTACAGCGGACGATTGATCTAGCACAAGACCACACAATTTGGAGGGCCTTCTGTGCCATGGTCACGATCCTCATCAGTGAGGGAACGAAGTGAAAGAAAGAAGGGTGCATTTTTATCATTAGCAACCTGAAGACGTCCACTGCTGAACTGCTGTAGGCTTCCCCCACAGAGCGCTACTTAGGGCGGTTGCTGCACTGCTGAGTGCACTTCGGTAGAGGAATATTGTAGACATTGGCTTTAAATGAATAAGTTATTCAATTTGAAATCGTTTGATTTATTCTGTTTCACTTTTGAAATTTCCTTGAAGTTTTAATTATATTTGTTAAGTTTGTAAGGGAGATAACGGACTTTATTCACTTTAATAACTTAGGGTTAGGGTGGGTTTTTTGATCGGTAGTTAACCAATGGTTAACGATTCTTAAAAAAAATTACCATTACTTAGTTATGATTTTGAAAGAGTTTTTGACTATTGGTTACCTTAACCACGGACCAAAAAAACCCACCCTTAGAGTGTTGAATTAATAATAACCCCCAATGATCACATACATAGATCCCGAACCCTAACTAGGACCCCCTGTATCTAGGGACCCAGGATACTACGAGGACCATGCTCCCACAACACCCAGGCACAGAACAAGTATTTGCACTTTTTTCTGTGCACAAATACTTGTCCTGTTATGGGAATCGAACCCGCCGCCTCCGGGTTATAAGCTGACCTGCCCAACCACTGCACCACGGAAGTATGTTGTATTTATTGTTAGTAAAAGCAGGAGAAATGTGGCCAAAAGCTAACCTGTCAGAAGTAAATGCATTGAACTCCATTAAAAAATGGCGACATGCGACATCTATTGGCATATACATCACTTACGAACGACAACAATGAAGTTGTAAAGTAATACATAAATCATGTAAAATGACTGCCCAAGTAGGACACATTTTTTTTCATCGTTTGTCATAATTATCTCCACGTATTTACACGGGCCGGCAACAACCCTTTGCGGGGGTGGTTTTTTACTTTTTGTACTATGTTGAGTAAAGTCCGTGTATTAAGTTAATGGTTCAAAGCGGAAAACGTGGATATAATTATTTTACAGGTTCTTTATTTTTGATTAACTGCAGCGTTCTTTTAAAATCCTTCAACTTTAATCAACTTTTATAAAGCCCTTCAAGTACCAGGTAACCAGCGCTAGTATATGAATGTTTAATCACCGGTTTCTCGTACGTTTGTCGAACTCATGTTAACTGAACATACCAAATACGCTCATTGTTTGAAGACAGCCGATGATCGACAGGCATCCAATGAGCGATCAGTATATTTAAGTTGACGTGAGTTTAACCTTAACTAACGTACGAGAAACCGAAGGCTAGACTCTGAAACTTCTGACTTTTAATCCCTGAAGTGGGTCCAATGATGAACTATTGCTTATTTTTTTAATGTTTTAAAATATAGCACAACAACGAGCTATCTGTATAACTAAACACTCTCTTCTCGCTTCCAAAAAAATACTAAAAAGGTGAAGGGTAAAGACTAATTTAATAGTACCTACCATTCGCTAGACTGAAGATAAGTAATTGTTTAACCTCACACAACTGACACGTCTTTATACTCCAACACAAAAACAACCTTATTTTTAAAATAAAAAAGTTTTAATTAACTCGGCTAGACCACTAACATTATCAGTACAAAAATGGTCTGCGGCAAAACCACGTATTTTAAGACGTTCACTAATTTTACGACTGCAAAACTACGGTTTGCTTTTAGTGAAAAGATTTTAGATCTGACGATACGGGCACGATACGAGAACGATACGGCTAATCGTATTGCTTTTAAACTGGTGCTATAAATGCAGTTTTTAGTTTTAAAAATATCATTTTGAAGTTTTTTAATTCAGATTATTTAGCTATTTGGCTAAATTGTATAGGAGTTGAGGTTGAAATTGGTAGTGAAATTTTGTATAGATTTTTAACTAAAATGAAATTGTCATAACAAACGGTTAGTGTTTATACGGTTATTACTTTTTATTTAACCTATTTTCTCTATCGTTATTATTTGGTTAAAAATTATAAAAGTCTGGTTTTAGTATAGTTTTTAGAGTTTCTTGTACGTATTTCTCTGATCTTTTAAAGGCGTTTCAGCTCCATAGTATCATGGTCGATGGGGGTTTCTGGACAAACAGTTCGAAAATTCCCACCAGGAGGGAAAGTTCATTTTTAACCATTGGTTAACTTAACTACGGAACAAAAACCCACCCTAACTCTGTATTTAATAGGATTTGTGAACAGTTTTGTCCACATATCGTTATAATGAGGCTCAATGGACAGTTTAAGAGGATTTGTAGATAAAGATTCCAAATCGCATTGATAGAAAAGTTTAGATTTTTTCTCCTCATGCCACGATGTCACCAACTACTGATCTGTTTTCAGAAATTGTTTATTTCCCAGAATAAAAAGTATCCTATGTTAATTTCTTTAGTGTTACTAATCTACGTGGCCAAATTTCATCCAAATCAGTACAGCCACTTTGGCGTAAAATCCACAAAAATAAACACAACCTATCATTATTATTATATTAGTAGGGATTTGATTGAACCGTTTCATAAAGCTAACCGTACGTCAATTTTATTTTTCTATAAAAAACCCTAAACACCGTCTATCCATCCACTATTTCCCGAGTCTGCACATTCTGATAGCGAAACAGTAAACAAAGCCCATTTGGACGCCACCAGCGGCGAGCGTTAAATCAATACGTTGAAAAGTACGCTCTAAATGTACGTGAAAAATCCGGTAAAAGTCGGTAAGATCCGGTTAAAAGCAGTAAAAGCCAGTTCTAACTGTGTCGCTGGTTGTAAAGCCAGTTCTAGCTGTGTCGCTGGTTGTAAAGCCAGTTCTAGCTGTGTCGCTGGTTGTAAAGCCAGTTCTAGCTGTGTCGCTGGTTGTAAAGCCAGTTCTAGCTGTGTCGCTGGTTGTAAAGCCAGTTCTAGCTGTGTCGCTGGTTGTAAAGCCAGTTCTAGCTGTGTCGCTGGTTGTAAAGCCAGTTCTAGCTGTGTCGCTGGTTGTAAAGCCAGTTCTAGCTGTGTCGCTGGTTGTAAAGCCAGTTCTAGCTGTGTCGCTGGTTGTAAAGCCAGTTCTAGCTGTGTCGCTGGTTGTAAAGCCAGTTCTAGCTGTGTCGCTGGTTGTAAACAAGTTACTTCTTAATTGGGCTGGACAGTAGACAGCGGGGTGACGCTGCAAGAGCATGGTGCACTATTATCTTTATTTTGGCAATGAAACGAAGCATCAATAAATGCACGATGCTAAGGAATTAAGGACTGCGTTCTATAAGATTACTAGAAATCTTGCAAGTAGCTATAAAATGTTCTGACTACTACGCTGTGTTAAGCTTATTGCAGGATTCAAACCTACAACCCATGGATTGCAAGTCCACGTCATTACCTTTGCTATAAGTGCTTCAAACGCATTGCAATTCTAAAAGGCTTGCAAAAGTGTCCCAGTTTCAGACTAAAGAACAATATTTTCTGGTCTGAGGCCCTAAGTTTTAAATTTTATAGAAAGCACCTCTAAGAGAGGCCAGTCTTAGCCGGTTAATTGCAGTGGACACAAGCACTTAGCCAGTTTTCACTGGCGGCGGTGGCGGCGGAGAGTGAATTGAATTTCTTAGGACATATTTGCTCACGAAATGTTTGTTTTCGTTGGTTTATATTTAAAGAGAGGGGGTTTTTTTTTTTTTGGGGGGGTTGGGTTTTTTTGAGTTAAAAAAATTGTCTTTTTTGAGTGCTAGTTCAATTCTGCAAACCGTCAGACTATTTTTGATACTTACAGAGATAAGCGCAAATACTCAGTGCTGGTCTTTTAGACAAAATACAACTAGTTTGGCAGAATTGCTAAAAAATCTAAACTACAAGTGCGGTGGAAGTGTCAGATGACCAAAATGCTGGCTCTTATTTTGGGTAATGGGGCGTTTCACACCGCGCTTGGTTCGCACCGCGGTGTGAATCGCCAAAGTACTCTAAATGAATAGGTTCCTAGAACACTTGAGCGATTCACACCACGGTGCGAAAGAGCCTATTCATTTAGAGTACTTGGGCGATTCACACCGCTATCGAAAGAAGAAAAGAACAGTGTAAAACTGTACAGGCAGGTAGAAAAACGTTAACCCATACAATGATTTAATTTTTGACTTTGCACAAAAACTTAGCATGGCCACAGACATGGCTATTCAACGTGGTAATGCTGCCAGCATCTAGAATGCTCTTTTCTCTCAATCAACGGGCTATTTTTAGGTTTTAGGGTTAAGTTTTTATGGTTTAAAATCATAATACACACACACACACACACAGCCCTCACCTTCCACGTAATGATATTCAAAATAACACGCATCGAATTCACGTTTAAGAGCGTGCAGGTCATTGACCGGATGTTATTTATAGTTGGAATAATGGATGAATCCGTTACAAAGCTGCTCTTAAATAAATTAGATCGTGAAGGGTAGATTTCACACACTATGAATATTTTAATACAACTAATAGAGCAAAGCTAAATTAACACGGAATAATAATGAACACGGGTTCTTTGTTTTGATTTACTAATACTGCGATGTTAGAAATTAAAAAAAGACCACAAAATCAAGGTCAGAGTGAATACCTCCTAGCTTTATGTCATCCATCTTCGGCCACGCCATTGCTTACCATCTGTGCTTTATACAAATATAAACGATTGAATACGACCAATAGAACTTAAAAAATATTAAAGATATGGGTATAATATCGCTCAAATGATCACATACATAGATCCTGGACCCTAACTAGGATACCTGTATCTAGGGACCCAAGAACTACGAGGACCATCGTCCCAGAACACCCAGACACAGAACCAGTACTTGCGTTTTTCTTCTCTGCACAAATACTTGTCCTGTCACTGGCTGTCACGGGAATCGAAGTCGCTACCTCCGGGTTATGAGCCGACCTGCTCAACCACCACACCACAGAGGCTGTCACGTCATTTGAGAGAAGAATCAAAAATGTATGGGTTTGTCATGGGGTATATGGGAGTTTTTGAAATTCGGAATGTAATTTCTCTCTGATAGTATTATGAATAGACAGACTTATCAAAAACGTACGTAAAACGTAACAAAGCTATTCTTGTATAATGTCCAATTAAGAGCTAATTAGGAGCCAACCAGTATTCCTCATTACCACATAGCTAAATAAACTAAACCATGGATTATCTAACCTAAGAATGCTGTTTGTAACTAAGTATTAATAATATTAAGTTTTTTTTTATAACATGAATGGAAAGACAAGCTGGAGGCCTACCTGATGGTAAGCAGTTACCGTCGCCTATGGACACCAGCAGCACCAAGGGCACTACCGATGCGTTTTCTAATGGGAACACCTATGTTCATCTTCTTCTCGTGTAGGCAAGTGGTCAGCCCTGATGTCAGAATTTTTAAGGCCGCCCAAAGGCTCCTGACTACTTCTTTATTATGCTAAAGAGAAGCCCATTCTTCTTGTTTTCTTTTTAAATCTATTTTTGATATTTGTTTTGTTTATTGTTTTATTGTAGCAGCGAATTTTGAATAAATGTTATTTTATTCTATTTTTTAAATGATTTTTTAAATCAAAAAGCTTGCGTTGCCTGCTTGATGGTAAGTAAAGTTGCTACAAAGCACTCATCCAAAATATTTAGGTGCTAAGTAGTTATTTGCGCCTTTTCGTTTACTGATTTCCGTTGCCAACACCAATTTAGAAAGAAATAGTATCCAACAATAAACCACGGACAAAATAGCCCTGATCAGACCGCAGTTTTCTTATAACAAACCTACCGGCATCATGATAAAATATATTTGACATCCACGAAAATAGAACCGGAAAGTAGAAAGGACTTCTTCGGTATGAGAATCTTCGCCACCTGAACAGAAGTGAGTCAAAAATCGTAGTTTGCCTTTTCTATTTACGTGACAGGCTTTCCAATATTCATATACGTTTGGCAATATCTTAATACAGCACCTGAACTGTGGAAATGTATAAATATAGAAGCGTTTTTCGGCTATACTCGCAAATTACTCTTTTCCTAGAGGAACAAGTAAATTTTCCGGTATAAAAACTATCCTGTTTTGGTCCCGATAGTATTACCAAACTGGGTGTGAAATTTCATCAAAATCGATTAAGCTATTTTTAAATGAATGACACAAAATTAAATGTGGGTCGCACAATATGCAGAAGGTACACAAAATATGAAACATAAAGTCAATAGTGTATGAGATGCTACGGAACTGTCTACGAGAATCCGAAATACATTGACGGCGGCTTATAGCCTATTCGTAGCACATGCTACAAGTCTACGCCGCTACGGAGCTACAAAGCTACGGAGCTACGAATACGAAGGCAAGTGTATTAAAACGTTCTATGTCGTTTAATATAACGAATGAAGTATGGGTAGAAAGAATGGATTTATGTTTCGAGATATTTATGGATTTTGAAATAGAACTATTGTTAATATCTATAACGTAGATGATATGTAAACTTCCAGATAATATTAAATAATAATTTTAAAAGTAGGCATTACAAAACAAATAATAAAGACAATAAAAGATTGCGAACCCAGCGAATTCTCGCCAAGGTCAAGACCTCCAAGTATTTCCGAAGCAAAGCAGGAATTCTCTTAAAGCCCCCATTTTACATTTTCAGTGTTTCAGTAATTTTTCATATCGAAACAAAAGCCTCCTTCGGAAGCAGGTCAAGTGAGGAGCGCCATGAATTTTAACCCTACAATAGCTAGAGGGTGGGTTCTTTCAACCCCGAGTGTTTCAGCGGAATCATACTTTTTAATTGAATTCTGTATCCGTGTCGAATGAACGTTATTTTAGTATTTCAGACCTTGTCGAAACGAAAATGGAACTGAAAATTAATATTTAAGTCAATTTATTCTAATTGGTCAATTCATGAAGTTAATTTAATCGTTTTGTGCTCGATTTTGTATTCGTTTCCGTTATTGATTCACATCCGGTTTGTTATCATTCGTTTAACGGACAGTGGTAACAAAACTACGGACAAATTGAGTTGTATCAGGTAGTTATATTAACCTATTTTAAGTAACTGGGCTATTTTTATGGAATATCTCTTTATTCATTTAGTAATTAATTAAAAGATAACATTTCCATATACACGTTAGTTGAACAAAATACAAACTGTGTTTAAGAAAGTTTAACATTGCAATGACGATGTTCGTATTTTCAAGCGAGTTGGAAATTTGGAAACCGTAATATGCTATTAGAATATGAATAGAATACGTCGCGAGTGCACCACCGTGCACCACGGATGAGGAATAGAGAAACGATCCAATATTCTATAACTCCGCTTAAAAATACACGAAATATAATTCCAAACTTTCAGCTCCTCGCACGTGGAACTTCTAAGTGCTTGCTCAGCGTCGGCTGCAGCCACTCCGCTCACAAATGGATTATTCAATAAACTCATGTAAACATTATAAATTCGCGACGAAGCGGCATAATTGAGACACGAACGAACTTCTTAAGACACTTCGAACTTCGTCCAATCTCCACATGCCGGAAATTTACATCATCCTTTACAAGCAAACGAATTTATAACCTATCGAACAACGAGTTGGTAACTTGTTTAGAACGAGACTCATAATCGACGCGGGGCGCCTTTTATTAGAATTAAATTACTCTGCGTACACAAATCCGCTTTTTGTTTACGAACTTTGTTTGTTTCCGCGCCGAGGGGTGCAATAATTCTACGCATTACATCCAATTTCCGTTTACTTCCGACTGGCTCGGGAAACTTTACGACTAAGATATTGCACGCATTCTTTACTATAGCAAACATAAAACTTTCGGGGATTCCAATAACATCAGCCCACCTGTGAGAACCTCTCCTGCGCGTCCAATATCTCGATGAACAGCGACAGCTTGTGATCCATGATGGGGAACCCGTTCCGAGGCTGCATGAGGAGATGCCTGACCGCTTCTCGGACGGCAGCGGGCGTGCTCGGCGTCCCAGGGGTCCCCAGAGTCGGAGGACCCCCCATGAGAGCCGACAACCCATGGAAGGTGGCCGATGTCTTCGGGGGGTTCTGCACTCCTCCCGGCAACGATAACCGGCGCGAGGTCGAAGGCGGCACGGCACCATAACCGTTTGTCATAATCGCCGGTCTTTGCAACTGATAATCACTTCTGGAGGACGGTAGAGTGAACCCCGAGCGGGGTAGCGTGGAGAGGGAGATGGGAACGGGACGCGGGCGTCGCGGCACTGGCGCCAGCAGCGGCACCGGCGGCCAGTCATCCTCCACGGAGCCGATGGAGTGTGGCCGCCTCGCCAGCTGGTGGCAGGGTCGCGGTGCGACCACGCTGTGGGGCCGCCGCCGCTCCGGAGCGGCATACGGGCTGAACGCATTGAAATCGTCTCTGAGCGGTACGGTTTGTTTGGGTTTCGTCGGCTTCTGTTCGGGCGCGGGCGGTGGAGGGTCTTCCCACGCGCGCGCTGGGTACGCGAGAGTTAGCGAGTCCGGCTTGCGTGGCGGCGGAGGCCTGGGCCTGGCCGCCGCCTCCGTCATGGCGGGCGGCGAGCGTCACATGCCGGGCGACTGACGCGCGCGGCGGCCGCCGGTCGACTGGCGCGAGGCGTCCCGACGCCTGCATCTCGCCTCTGCACCGACGCACCGCGGACGGCTTTTTCGGCGGTTTCGCGTATGTCTAACTTTCAGGAGTTCTGATACGGATAAGGAAGTTTATTGGAGCCTTGTTTTGTTCGCATCGGCTTGCATATTGTAGTTGTATTGACTTTATTTTTGGTTTCGAGCCATCTTACTAATCTGATTAATTTAATGGTATTTTTATTTATAAGAATAGCTTAGAATAGCTTTTAAAAATAGTTTTATCACAAAATAACTTTCTTTTTTCTACATCTTTAACTAAAAAATACGTTGTCTTGACAAAAAACATTCTATAGATCGCAGAGTCCTATTCTGAAATATCACTAGTTCCGCACGGTATGCGATAGTATGGAGCGATCGTAAATCAACGATTTAGTGCCGGACCGCGTGCGATCGCCGCCCCCGTGTGCGTTGCTGATATATACGTAGTTGATGAAAAAGGAAAAATCAGGGGGTTATTATAGCTAATGCGTAAGCAGGCTTTGTTCGGCATTTACAATATAAAAGAGCCTCGATTTATTCAAAACATCGTTTTTAATTTTAACCTTATTCCTCTAAGTTTTTAAAAACACTGCAGTGAGTTTGTAACTTACAAAGTTACCGAACTCGTGGCGTAAACAGAAGTAAATCTATGAATTTTAAATCTATTTTTACGTTGATTTTTAGTCTTTAGTTTTATTTAGTCATGAGTTTACACGAAATAAACAAATTAACTTTCAAATCGTGACTCCAACCACCAAAACCACAGAGATTTAGCGGAGACCATATCAACACCGAGCCAGCCTTAACAAACATCGAATAATTCATTTACAAATCGATTCTGTTCCAATTTAAAATCTCATCCGAGCTGATATTGTAGATAAGAGAGTGATTGATTGCGAGCTGCGGACTCTGGATAACTTCGAGTGGATGCAACGAACCTTAAAAGTAGTGCTGCGTTTAGTAAAGGTATACTTGTAATTGATACGCGGATGAGTACTGTATACTAGTTAAGGATAATTACTATTAGTATTTATGATACTTTTGAAATGCAAAGTCGCAAAATCATAGTAGGCGTATTTAAGGTCTATGTTAATATAGGGCAAGACTATAAAGTTATGATATTATGACCGTTACAATTGTATTGTTATTTCAATTGTATCTTGTTAAAAATTAATTTGTCATGCTCATTGATTGCATTATTATTTACAAACCATTTGTATAATGGTAGAACATTCGTTTTCAGGTAGCTTTCAAATACTTTTCATCCGCATATTGAGTAAACATACATTAAATCGAATAAAATACTTTACCATAAACTAGTATTTCTTCTTAGGTATCAATTCACCGCAACGATAGTGCGATGCTAAATATTGTGGTACTAAGTCCTAAGCGACACTAGAGGCGGTACAATAATGCATCTCAAGTGGTATTATTTCGGTATATCACTTGTTTCAGTACTCGGTACTTTCGGTTACCGCGCTGCACACGCGAGCTATTTATGTCTTTTATTTAAGCACTCTGAAAATAACGTTCGAGATTTAAAAGGGTAGTTTATGTCGAGTGATCGTATAGGTCTTAGAATAGAGGCTATTTTTAGAACTTTGATAATATGAATGGTTCTTGATATAGGAGAGAGCTGGTCTAATATTATTCGTTGCTTTATTTCAAACTGGCTGTGTCCTGCGGTTTTACTCGCGGATAAAAAGTGGCTTATGTGTTAATCCAGTACATAAGCTATCTATATTCCAAATTTCATCCGAATCCGTCCAGCCGTTTGAGCGTGAAGAAGTAACAAATATACACACATACAAACTTTCGTCTTTATAATATTAGTGTGATGATCAACTGTTGGTATTGCAAACAATAGTAACTTGGATCATGGAGCAGTTGGATAAGTAAATGATAATTGTACGCGTAAATCATATGGCGCAAAAAGTTCTCTATTTAAAAATAGGTATAGACAATCCTAAATACTGAAGTGAAGTTTACAAATATATATATATAATTAAGATGCAGCCACTAAGCCTAGTGTACAGCCGGCTGACTGTGGCTGGATTGCAGTGCTGCGGCTGCTGAAGTAGATCGCGTCACAGACCGCGCGTTGGGCCGCAGAAGTTTGTTGTAACATTTGTATATATATATATAAAAAACCAGTTAAACTGCCTTCAATTGCCTTAATTTTGTATTTTTATGATTTCATAATTGAGGAGTTTTATACTCTATCTCCGAACATCTTCAACAGGTATTCGCCGAACTTACATGGGACCACCTCGCGAGGTTCTTCTACCAAACAACAAAATCAGTTCATAAGCTTCGGATAAACCAGTGAATATGCATAAATAAATGTGTAGACATTTCACACAGCGCCATCTAGCCCCAAACTAAGCATAGCTTGTACTATGGGAACCAGATAACTGATACAATACTTAGATACTTTTTGTTTGTAAATACATACATAAAATACAATATAACACCCGGACACAGAACAAACACCTATGTTCATCACACAAATGTTTGTCCTGAGTGGGAATCTAACCCACAACCTACAGTTCAGAAGGCAGAGCTGCTACCAACTATCTAACAGGCCAGTCAGCTTAAAAAAATACTAACAGTCGAACCCTCCCCTTTTTCGAAGTCGGTAAAAACAAGATTATGTAGGTAAAGTAGCAAGGAGAGCGCGAGAAGGTTTTACCCACCAATATATTAAACATTCACTAAGAAAAATATTTACAGCGGACCTCCCTGCGGACCGCTAAGTTAAGAAAATCACAAAGAACCTCTTTTTTAATACGAATATAAACAAAATTAAGGGCAGAAGGGATCGCTTTCGTAGATCAAAAGACTCTCTTGGATATGGGAGATGCGAAGTAAGTACGCGCGATATGTTTCATAAATGTGCTCTGCAGATTTGCTCGCGATCTCCGCATTGATCGGAATACAATATTGCTTCTATTACGTACTATTCTAGAGTCTAAATTCCATTGTTTGATTTTTTTCACTTAGCCCAGCACCAAGCCAAGCGTCTTTATTGGTAATCTCAATTTTTCCCTCTAACTAAAGGGAAAAAGAGAAATATACAGGCTTCTCTCTCAATTTCTTCCTATTCAGTCTTTTTATACTCATATTTTCTCTTTCATTTTATTTTCTCCCTTTATTTCCCTCTCTCTTCGTTGGAGCGAGGACTTCCAAGCGTAGTTCTTAAATAATGGTTCATAATTTCCATTTTGAGTAAATAAAGTAAAGAATTTACGTAATTATCAAAAGGACCGGCGAGTATTCACATTTCCTTGAGTTGAAGAGCAAAGCAGCCAAGTACGGCGCTGACGTTTGATCGATACGCAGGAGATCGAACGCCCGCTATGATGGATGACTTTATTAAATCCAGTCAATAGCTCGACGGGATTTATTGCCTGTCATCTGTATTAACTGCACGGCTTTTTATTAAACTGTATTATTATTCCAAAAAGTTTTTCTTCTAGTGGTCAGAATTTCTAGGTTCCCAAAGGCTTTTTCAAGACTATAATTGTCTTCTGACAAGAGCCGGGAGATGTTGTTTGAAGCACGGTAGAACCCAGTTGTAAATACCACTTTTTGCAGCGGTCACCTATCCAAGAACCACAATGAACGTTTCTTAATTTTGTCGATAGGCTAAGATGATATTATTGCTGAAAATATTCAAGGTCACTTCAAACGATAATTCATCGTATTTTGCAATATTTGTATGCAATGCTTAGTTACGTTAACTGTCGCTAGTGGCGCTGTGCTGGGTTTCATATAAATATTCTACTGTACTTGATAGCGACTACAGTAATGCAAATTCAAATAAACTCGTATTATAATAGTTCTAAATTTAAAAAGTTAAAACTACTGGCCACGTAAAAAGTTGAGATTAAAACAAAAGCTATACGCCATACAATCTACAGCGCTCATCAATCTAAAGACGCTTCCACACGAACGCACAGGAACATTTGAAACGAGGAGCGAATCAACTCGCACGGAGCTTTCAGCCAGAGCTCGCTTCGCTTGCTTTCTAGTGCTTAGTATTCTAGTATAACTAACTTTGGCAAAAGGTATTACTCAAGTTTCTCATACGTTTTAGGATGTTATATACTAACTAAATGAGGAGTAGCTAATTTATTTCTTATTTATAATTAGAAAATAACTTGTCATTGCATATGGTTTTATTTGTAAAAAGATACTACGCAGGTTCTACGCAATTATAATAAATAGATAAGTAGAAAATGCTTTATTGCACAGGAGTAAATCAAGTACATAGGCGAACTTATCGCTAAGTAGCATTTTCTTCTAGTTAACCTTTGTGTATGTAGCGTGGAACGAGTGGTAGTGCTGGTTGAAAAATACAAATATATATAATACACCGTACTTACATAGAAAAACACTTGTGTTGGCGTATTTTTGTCTAAAAATTATTTATTTTAAATTTGGAATTATTTGTTAAATTATTTGTATGATTGTAGAGTTTAAGTTACATAAAATATTGTTTTTGCTTACGATTCTAGGATTTAGGGTTATAGGACCCTGTCGAAAGACACGTCAAGTTGAAGTACCGTGTGAACTTACGCACAGAATACTTAATGTTACAGGTACAGAATATTCACTCCGTGAGGTCACTTAAATAAATAAAGACTCTTGCTGAAACGGCATAAAGTGTAGTTTAGCTCGCACAACGCTATAAGCCTACCTAAAACAGCTACTTCTCTTTCTACCGCTGTAGCGTTGCTCTTCTGACGCGTATGAGCCCGATAAGACGGGCCGGTAGCTTGGTACCTAAAGCACGGAGTTCGCCAGACCTATATTAGGTCAGTAGCCAAAATGACAGTGTCAGTGACAGCGTTAGACTGCTAAATATTTATCCAGATAGGCTTAGATGGCTGAAGGGATTTATGGACAAAAGTTCTTAAATCCCTATTGATGAGAAAAATCAACGGGGATTCATGAACTAACCTCATTCGTATATACCAACCTGTATTAAATAAGGCAACAATCCAATCCAAGTCGTCTATTCAGATGGGCTACTTAGTTGATCGTGCGGACATTTACGGACAAAAGTTTTTAAATCCCCATCGATGGGGGTAAATCCAAGGGGATACATGAACTAGCGCTTTTCTCACCACCCTCTATTAAATATGGCAACAATCCAATCCGAGTACAACTCCGGCATAGTTCTACAATATTAATCAACAGCTAGTTAGACAACAATACAAAAGTGGGTACACCATTAACACTTGCTCCACAACACAATAGGGCCAGTGTTGCCATGGTTAAGGTGATGTTAGAACAAAGGGCTACAATAGGGCTTTATCCGCTAATTACAAAATGTAGGGCTTGTTTTTTTAATCTAGGGCTTGAAAATGTTCTAGGCTAATTATGACCTTATGAATGTGTTTTTTTATTGTTTGCTGCTGTTGTTTTATGTATGAAAGTTGTTGATAAATGTTTATTTATTAGTTAAAATGTATGTTACATTTCGTTAGTCATAATATATGAGCAAATGTGTTAGTCTTTATTTATCTTTTCAGCCGTAAAATATTTTTATTATTATTTTTACATTTATAAAATTACTACATGGATAGGTAAATATGGATGCCTATTGGATTTTGATTTAGTGAAAAATATTCCTACTTGTTAAATATAGGTAGTAAATATATCAAAAGCCTTTAAAAACTGCGTCTGTTCCTCAGCGGTTTCAACAACTGTTTACCCATCCCGCGAGAACTCTAAATGTTCCTAGATAAATTGTAACCAATGTTAATTTCAGATTTTGGCACACCATTATGTGTGCCAAAATCAAAATCAGTTCAGTAAAAGAAGAAGAACAAGAACATTAAAAAAAGAAAATAAAAACTTAAAATATGAACTTAGCTTCAGACGAGACAGTCAGTTTATAATACCTACACGTCACTTCTCTCTGAAGTCGGCATTGATATTTCTGCTATCACAAATTGAAATTATTTCGGTCGCAATAATAAATTACCGTAATCATCATAATGGTACAATTCTAATAATTTATCATGAACCTTTTCGTCTGGGACCTAAGGTCTGAATTCGTGATATTATTAAGTATAATTTATACCTTGTGTTATTATGTTTATATATTATGACATATATTATCGATTTGGTATTACGCTAAAGTACCATTGGATTTTTAAAATTGTTTTATATACTTTTTTAAACTATATTTATATAGGAGCTTGGATTCGTCTAACGAATATAATGTATTAGCTGGCCTACCCCGGCTTCGCGCGGGTTAGTTAATTTTACACATACCCCCCTCTTTCTGCTCCCTCTCTACCTGCTTGGTTTTTCTTCATTCGTTTCCCCGTTTCTTCCCCATTCCTTAAACAACAATAAGTTACTTTTTGGGTTATACCAACTACTTCAATACCTAAACGGGGTTTTTAATCCTCTTCTATGTTTACTTTTCTTTGGGTACAGTTTTATTATAAGTGTAGGTATAGATTGTTATTGACCGAGAGAAAGTCTCTGCGTCAACTTGCATTTTTTGCTGTCGTCTGTCCGGATATACATTCTCGCGTACAGGTCACGTTTTTCAACGAATCTTGACAAAACGTGGTATACAGGTACGTAGTACTATATATCTATTCTGTGACAAAGGTTCTACAAGTTCAGGGATTTTGTTGTCGTCGGCGATTTTTTATTGGAGGGGTATTTAACCTAAAAAAGGCTAGCTAGCGGCGCCATTTGTCAGTTGGTTTTGATAATATTTGGCAGAAATAGTGGGGCTCAATTCTAAACAAGTATTTTAAATATGAGCAACATAGGTCAAAAGGTTATCGAGATATACCTAATGCCGTGAGCAGAGTTCGGGACGTAGTAAATGCAGTGCGGTTACAAAAACGATTGTGCTCGCGAGGTCTACCGTTCGCAGAAATACTAGTAGATATAATATCAGTCAGATATATATATATACTAAACCTTTTATTTCGCAACGTTTAAAACGATATTGAATATCGTTTAAGATGTTGCAAAGTAAAATATTCAATATACGGGTACAAATCCCAGCGACCATTTTTTTCGTAAAGATTGTCCTGAGATGATAAATATGCAGAGCTGCTTCATGTTCAGGCAAACATCAACAAAATCCAATATCTCATAACCCCTACTCTACACGCAGGTGCGTCCGTCCATCTTTAACAAAATAAATATACGATAGAAAGATGCGTCTCCAAAAGCTGTCATGACAATTCACAGTAAAGCCAGTTTAAGTTGGAACGGAACGCGATCGGTTCTTTTTTCAATAATAGCTTAACTACTCGACGTGATTACATGTAAACTAATTTCCCGGAAATAAATACAATGTATCAACAAATTACGATTAAAAGTATCTCCTAGATATCATTGGTTAGCAACAAATGGCAATAAACAATTTTCTTCTGAGTTTTTCAGTCTATTGCCATTTGTCTTTAAACCAATGATAAGTAGGTGATACTTTTAATTGTAATTTATTGATACATTTATTGATATATTTGCGCAAAATTAGTTTTCATGTAATCACGTTGAGTAATTAAGCTATTATTGGCAAAAGAACGCAAGAAAATTTGAATATGCCGCGCTAGTGAAACGTTCTACCATAACACTTTTTGTGATGAAACGTCATTTCTCAATAGCTACACACTAGTTATACACTATACTACACTACTAGTACTTGCTATAATACTTTGATGATATGGGGATATGGACTACAAGTGAAAAATAACTATGATTCTTTGCATCAAACAAACATACAAATACCACAAAGTACTTTGCTTTATTCGTCAGAGGTTAACATTGAATCAGTACAAAATTAATATAAACTACTTTTAGGCAGTCACCGCCAACATACCAACTGGTTTTTTATAGAAGTTATTTTTGAAACTTTAATTTTATAACTATGTTTTGTCAGAGTTGCGCGCGGCGTGAGTTACGTGGACAAACAGAACAAAACCTTTTTGGTTAATGAACGATTCGAAAAGATTGATTGATTGACTGTTTAAGAAAAATGCCTTTCTTGTTGATATGCCACCGCCTTAACGTATCTTCTATTTTTCCCGTTCAAAGGTCACGTTGATATTAACGTGCGTTCGTTCGGTCGGCCGTATGCGCATTATGTATGAACGGGCCGTTTGTGGCACGTGCCGTGTGGAGGGGACTTTATAATTTGTTTTGATGTGTTGTTTTGTACTGGTCTTCGAGTTCGCAACTTTTTTTTCCAGTTCTGATATTTTGTTAACCGACTTCGATAAAAGCAGAAGGTTCTATGTTTGACTGTATTTTTATGTATGTTTGCCGGTTACTCCTTTTGTAGAAAAATTTGCGTGCACCCGTCTCTGGTAAATTTGGTGAAGATATGATGAAGATCTTTGAAGATAACCGATAGCCTCCATGGTGGGGTGGTTGAGCAGGTCGGCTCATAACCCGGAGGCGGCGGGTTCGATTCTCGCGACATGACAAGTATTTGTGCACAGAAAAAAAGCGCATATTATATATTAGTTCTGTGTCTGGGTGTTGTGGGAGCATGGTCATCGTCATTGACTATAAATCCAGTTGACCAATGATACAACTTCCCCTCATACGAAAATTAGTGGTGTATTTCAACTACTATTTTCATACAAATCACGGGAACCCGTTGATGTCTTTGGTTCCATCCTGCTCTGTCCTTAGTAATTTCGTATAGCTTTGTCTCGTTTTGTTACCTCGCCCCCTACCCGCGCAGGTGAGTCGTGTTTGTACGAGAAATTATGTTCACGAGCTATCAACGGGCTATATAATCTTTGGTCCTCGTAGTTCCTGGATCCCCTGGATACAGGGAATCCTAGTTAGGGTTCAGGATTTATGTATGTGACCGTTGGGAGTTGTTTATTTATTTTATTTTTTATTTTTATTAAATGGCAATTACTTATTCAATTATTTATCTAGAGTTCTGGAAAAAAATGTTTTTGACTTATCGTTAATTTTTTTAAAGCTTCTTTTTTATGCAAACATAACATAGAGCCGCTGCAACACTTTATTCCTTAAATTATCTACTACAAATAAACTACAGCCGGATTCCCTGACCCTATTTCAAGCATAACAAAGTTGACCTGAATCATTCCACTTCCGAAATAGCGCTTCCGTTATAGCGCGCTCCGAAATTATCGGGCAAAATTAGAGAAGCTCCCGAAAAAATGGGAAATTATTTCCCGTCCCGGAAATGTGCCGAAATGTCCCTAAACTGGAACGAATTATAAGTTTTCCAGTCGAGTGGACTGGAAGAAAGGACGCTGTGGGAAGACCGAAGCGCCAATAGATACAGATTTAGACAAACCTTTATTGTCTTTTTACATCATCATCATTATCATCATCATCATCTTCAGCTTAAAAACCTCCACTGCTGAACATAGGCCACCCCCAAAGAGCGCCACTTTGAGCGGCTGCTTGCCTCCTGCATCCATCGTCTCCCCGTGATTTCAATACTCGTTACTTTGCCCAGTATTTATAAGTTTGAATATCTTTTTAAACCCGTTATACTGTATGTATTGTAACGGGATTTATTTTCAATTTCAATAGTTTGTTTTTCTGAATAAACTACCATTATTTAATTCTGAAAAATCCATAACCGGTTACATCTTATTTGCAGTACCGTTAAAATGTTAATATTTCAGGCCTTTTATTGAACAAGACACCCTTATTACGTCTAAACGGTGACTGCGTGACAATTGCCGTTGACGCCTTTAGTCTGGACGAGGGCTTGTATTTAAAATAAAGGGTGCTAAGAAACCTTGAAATAAGGGTCAATGGTTATGGGCTGTTCTGATTATATTCATTGTGATTCTACTCTTTATCACCCTTTAGTAAAGTTATGAAAAGTAAACACAGCTCAAATTGGGATTGTATCATCAAATATTAAGGTACCTATATACCTAACATTATATAAAAGTTACATTGAACATTAGCAAAGCTACTACTAACTTCATTATTTCTCATATTTTCAGCGAGAATTACTTACAACATTGTGGGATAAAAACTTCCTAAATTTCTCTTTTCTATCTAGTTATTTGACAGCTAGTTAATGGTAATATTAAGTTGACATATTAATAATTTTATTTCATTGTTTTTCTTTTTATTTTTACACAACACATATCCTCTCGTCTACACAAACACAAAACAAAACAAATACCACTCATCACTGACACATACATACATACACTTTTGGTACCAATTTAAAACTCACTAGCACAGAATATCTCATGAAGGAACGTAAGAGGCTAGATCCTGCGACACAGGCATGCCTAGTGCGGGATCTAACGCTCCATAATATTATGTAATGCTTACTTCAGTAATAATTAAATAAATTAATGAATTCCTAATATTATTAATGTGTTTGGATCTTAATGATGCATATTATTATGAGTCTATTTAAGTTATTCGAAATAAACAATTTAATTTAACTTTTTACTAAACTCTACGACATCCGCTCGCAATCCACCTATTAAAAGCTCAAAAAGAACAACACCTAATATTTAATTGTTTTAATTACATGGGTCCCAAAGGATCTCACCAAAACGATCCCACCTAATGTTTTTTTGCAAATGATACCACGAAATATTATTTTGAATTCCCGTCTGATCCCAATCAAAACGTTGGACGTAAAACAAACTATTAATGCAGCCAGAACACGTTTTTAAAGTTTAAGATGTAGAGAGGATATAGATATTTCAGCGAGGAATTATATTTTTTATTGTATTAATAAAATAAATAAATAATAAATAAATAAATAACGCCCAACGATCACATACATAGAACCCACACACATAGGGTACATTCTGGACCCTAACTAGGATTTCCTGTATCTAGGGACTAAGGAACTACGAGGACCAGGCTCCCACAACGCCCAGACATAGAACAAGTATTTGCGCTTTTTTTCTATGTGCATTGCACAAATACTTGGCCAGTCGCAGGAATCGAACCCGCATAAGTTTCCAAATTATTCTAAACTAATCGATTTCCTTTACCGATAAGAAACATAAAAATAAAGAATCGACTTCCGCGCAAGCTCTTGTAGACACTTGTACTAACGACAGTTTAATGTCCTAACTTGGGTTCAGACAAGTCTAGGTTCTATTACCTAGCTGATCACCGTAACAGGTGGGGTGGTTAAGTGGAGACGTGTTGAGCTTTAATTTAGGGATGCTTAGACAAAGTTTAGCCTTATCTAGCGAAGTGCGGCACTTTGCTCAATCGGTATATTTAATGATACTTCATTTGAAGCAACGTAAACTAAGAATGCACCACCGTAGGCCGCGTCATCATTTACCATCAGGTGAGACAGTGGTCAAATGCTATACCTATAAATTATGAAAAAAAAGTGTTATATCATTATGTTTTAGAAATTTTTAAGTTTAAGTTAGAAGGGGATGATGATCCTTGAATTTATTAACCAACTAATTAAAAAAATGACAAGGACAAACAAACAGGCTCGCCTGATGGTAAACAATTACCGTCACGTACCTATAGACACCTGCGACACCAGGGACGCTGCCGATGCATTATTTACCCGTCGTTTAGTGCCCACATCTCACGCTAAGGGCAAAAAGTTTCCTAGCCAATCTCATGTTTAGGTAAAATGTTTTAATTGGCATGTCACTCGATCAAAACGGCCCTAGCCACCAACCTCTAGTATAATAGAGATCACTGTCTCTAGCTCAGTGGAAACACCTCAGAAGGTAGCTCATTCCACATCTTGCAGGTGTGTAGCAGAAATGATCTTGAGAAACGAACTGTCCGAGATTTCCACGGGTCCACGAGGTGTGGATGAGGTTTTTGATGGATACTGAATGACCATTTGTTATATGTCTAGAAATTCCATAAGGACTATTTTTCGTCTCGGAAAATTTTTAGGATTATTTTGTGCGATAGGTTAACCTTATCATGAAAAATGTACCTATTAATTAATAATCATATGTTATTATATTACTAAAAATTACTTTAATTACAAAAGTCCGTTAACTAAATTGCAATACTGTGCTTCCAAAGTCAACCTTGAGATATAATATTTACTATATCTGAATCCAAACCAAGCAATGCAAACTTTAATATAAAACGTACCCATTTGAAAACCACATCTAAAACTGTGAAAAAACAATCGCAAAAGAAGGATAACTCGAACCAAGCACTTACAAGTCGAGTTTCCCCACTTCTGCGGTCGGGGTGGAAGTTGGAGACACGTGTCCTACTTGCTAGGGGGTGATCGAGACGCTGTTTTTCGATGAATTGTCGCGAACTTTTCTCGATGTTACCGATTTTTTACGTCAGATTTGATCGGGTATTTGCCAACATGCCAAGTCGATTAGGGTAAAGGTTACATGGACTTACCCACCAGTATGTATAGGTGAAGTCTGACTCGCTTACCTGTAAGAAAACATTTAAATTAAGTTATTTGAAGTTATTTGACATTGGAATAGATACATATTATTATTAGTACTACTGATATTTACTGCAACTATAAGTTACTACCTGGAATTAAAGAGCTCTACAGAACCAATTTACATTAACGCACGAATATAATCACTTCCCCCCTTACCAATAATCATTGCATAACAGTGGAATAGCTACTCAGTGTTTTGTCTTGCTTTATCTTTGCCCATTTCAAACTCAACAGAGAAAGACAAAATACTAAATTACTATTCTTATACAGCGCTATACAACGTTTATTAGTAAGGGGGTTCATATTTAAATAAGTCATAGAAATTCCACCTACGTGTTTGCTTTTAAAGCAGTTTTCGTTTAAATTTTTGACTTTCATCATAGCTAACATTTAGTAGCAGCTCTACCTTTGAACTTATTTGTTGTGAGTTCGATTCTCAATCAGGGCAAACATTCGTGTGATAAACGTCGATGTATGTTCTGGTCAGGGTGTTTTATTGTATTCTATGTAGGTATGTATATACAACAAAGTACATAAATTAAGTATCTCTATCAGTTATCTGGTTTCCATAGTACCTCTGCTTAGTTTGGAGCTAGATGGCACCGTGTGAAATAACCACACATATTTTTTATTTGTATTTAAATTAATCCTACTGGGTGGTTAGGTGTCACAGAATAAACATACTTTTCAGCGCTTATTCGTATAATAAACATCCACACCAACTTCAGCATTTAGAAGAATTACATTAGAAGAATTTATTAAAAGATAACTGTTTTATTTTGTTGAGATTTTTCGCCCTTTTTTGTCACATAAACTGCGAACTCAAACTCGAATTAATGTCCAAAAAACAATGTGTCAATGTACTTAAAACGTCCCACATGCCTTCATTCTTCGCTGTCTTTTCCAAAAAGCCTCTAATTCCTTACCAAACATAACATAAAGTTTATCTTATATTAAAACCAAGTATGTTGTAGTCAAAGAAGGGAAAAGATCCAAGAATACGGACAACTTTGTCAACAAAATTCAAGACGTAGATGTAACTTTGGCGCAAGTATTCGTCTGACCCCTGGCCTGGCTCGCATTCAATATCTTTTCATAAACTTACAATAACTCAACAATACAAAAGCTGCTTTGCCCGGGAACCCGAAAATACAGCTACTGGTAAGCAATATGGCACAGCTGACAGGGTCCGTATAAAGACGAATATTTGTGAGCTTTTACACAGTGAGGAAACATGTATAGTTTTACGGAATTTTTAGTGTTTTGCACATCGCCTGAGAAGGGAAAGATATCGATCTTATTTTATATATGTTTGAGTAATTTAAAAAAGTAAGCACTCTATCAGTTATGAGTTACCGCCTTATAGCTGGCGTTGTTTGACTAAGTTTTTGTATGGACCGAGACTTCTTGTGTAACCAAGACTAGTTTATTGAAAAAAAAAACCTTAGAATATACGATCGTTTACATCCAGAGCACCTAGGTTTTGTAATAGCTGCTACACACTCAGTCTAATCTTTGTCATTGGCTTTTCTCATCCCTGTCTGTTCTCATAAGCGTGCCACTATAACACCCCCTCTGTACCGCTAACCAGTAAAGTCTCCAACAGCAATTTAAAATCTAGATTTTATAATCACTGCTACACCGTTAATCTTATCTTGCTTACGATGTTTTCCTGTCGTCTCTTTCTTTCATATTAAACGTACCAATATGTTGTATACCCCCTCTGTATTGCAAACCACTAGAGTTTCGGACCACAGTTCTAAATTTTATAATTACACACTGCTACAGTCTAATCTAGCTCATTATAATACCCCCCTCTGTACCATAACCCGAGAACTCTCCGAGCGCAATTTAAAAGTTTGCAATAAGCGATATGTTCTCGCGCTAACCGTCTACCGCCAACTTTGATTACTTTAATGGGTGCTGTACATTGTTGCCAACTAATATTAAGAAGATTATTAAGACTTTGATGGAGCTCGATTGTTCTTGTATCGGTCGGGAAAAGTTTGGGATGATAAAAGTTGCCAAAGCAAATTGTTTAAAATGCAAGTTTTTGTTGACGTTGGAAATGTTGTTACACTCGGACAAAGAGGCGCTTTGAACCACTTAATTATCCGTCATTCATAGAATAATATGCATAGAATAATAATATTGCAGAAAAGTTCTACCACCTAGTAAAACTACCCGAAGATATGGAACAGATACTATTCCTAATTTTCATTAGGTACCCATACATCTCGAATCTAGCTTAAGACAGAAAACGTTAAATGTAAAACAACAATAAAGAAAGAAAGCCAAACAACTGAGAGGGACCGCCAAAGGAGCAATATTAAAAACAACCGTTCAAAGTAAATCGTAATCATGATATCCCGGAGATGATCTCAGCAATTTCATTAAAGAAAGCTTTCGGCGGGACACGGTTCTCCTTCGAGTCGAAATATGAGGTATGATATTTCAGGAATTAGTCTTTTGACGACGTTTATTTCGTTTTTGTATTTTATTTGCTGGCGTTATTAAAATGCTTTTTAACTTTTTGACATTTAGATATACCTACACTGCGATGAAATATAGGGTAGACCCACGATCACCGCTTCGAAAACGGCACCGTTTAAACAAGGCATATGCTTTGTTTTTGCACGCGCGGTCGCATGTGACCGCGCCTAATGAAAGTGATGTAACTCACATATTGTTTTACAACGCTATTACAGGGTGCTATGGTACATTATTAAAATGAATACAACCGCTTGTAGACTATTTTATATAAGTTGGAGGGTATATCAGTATAAGTACCTACCTAAGCATTGGCACGGGAACACTTGAGGTTTCATTTTCATAGAGACTGTGTATTATATTTGATTTAAGTACATACATAATTATATTATATGTAATTATTTATTTATTTATCGTAGGTTCTTACTAACCTACGTATAAAGACCCCTCAAAGTTCTTGTGGTTAAAGATTTTTTTTTTAGTTTCGTGTTATGTACTTAGACTCCAGAGTATAATATAACGTACTAGTCTATGTTCATCACACAAATGTTTGTCCTGGGTGGGAATCCCACGGTTGTGGGTTCGATTCCCACCCAGTTTAGAAAGCGGGGCTACTACCAACTGCACACACTGCACTGCACTGCTACTATCAGGCACAGCTTTCCGGGAAAAGAGGTTATCTGATTTTGATCTCGATATTATGTAACCAAGCCACAGATACAAACAAAATTTCTCAAGCTAACTACTACAATAATAAAAACTAAACTAAACTAAACTAAGCATAACTAAGCTAAACTAAACTAAACTAGCTACACTACCTACTACAAAGAACACTTATGCACTGTATAATAGCCGCGATGGCCTATAGACAGTCCAAGTGCTCCAGCCCACTACCGGTAGGTAGCGTACCCAACATGCTGGCCGCATTGCCACGTTGAATTGCAATGCTGATGCGTTGGGCCAAATAAGTGCCAGCATTTTGGTCACGCGTCGCATCGACCAGGCGCTCTGATAGACTTTGGAAAACGCGATGAGCTCCCGGTCCCCACGGACCCAGGGTCTCAACACCAAACGGCTCAAATATGTAACCGCTACCGAGATTACTATATTTGCGCCGTTTTAGCTGCTCAGCAGAATTAGCCGCGGCGCCGGCCCTAACGTGTGTCTCGGGAAGGTGTGACGGCGCCATAGTATCGACGCAAGTAGCGTCCCACACTAAAGGCCGCCCCATCTTCCAGGGAACCAGAGTCATTCCGTCGGGTCTTTTACCATCGTCACGCATGAGACCATTCGGTTCGAGAATGGCTGCAACATTGGCGGTGGTAAAAGCCCGGTGAATGATGTCATTAAGACTAGCGTGGCGCGAAATTCGACCAGCGCTTTTTGAACACGAGAGACCGTGATGACCGAGCTGGTCAACTGCGGTACCGCACTGGCAGCGATGGGCCACACAGCATCTTGCGCCCAAACGTAAGCTGATAGCTAAACGAAAAGTAGTCGGATCTAAAAGGTTACCAGTGTTGAAAGAAGGCATGGCCTGTAACCAAAGTCCTGACTCCCACACAGAGACTGCGAGAAGCCGAGCACGATCAGCGACGCTAGGACACGTATCTAAAAGATTTTTCCGTGCTAGTTCGCAGAGCGGTCGGTCCCACAGCCTCTGTGAGGAAAGAACCACCGGGAAATCAGAATTTGGACAAGCCAACCCCCAGGCATTCTTGGCCTCAGACAAATGGGCTACTTCGAAAGTACCTAAAGATGGAGCAAGAATTTTTTCTATTAATTTATGTGTACCATGTACAGAGGACAAAAATGCCGGTAATGCAACACTCGAAATTTTGCGTATCCCTAAACCTCCTAAGCGCACAGGTAGAGAGGCTTGCGACCACGTCCTGTCATCCATATCAACATTCAAGACCGAAACCAGAGTGTTTTTTACAATGCTGTCTAAGCCCATAAGGAGCTCACTGTGTTTCCACAGTTGACAACATCGTAAAATATAAGTAAATTTAGGGACAAATAGACAAAAACGAATAATTGTAAAAGCCATGTGGGCGTTAATTTTGAGTAACCTGTCTGATGCGTTATTGAACTTTTGAATTTTTTCTTCTACAAAAGGTGAGATAGACTCATCCAGAATCGGCGAACCCAAAAGGCGAAGAGAACGCTTGTCTACTAATTTGATATTCGGAGCAAGACTATTAAACTTTTCAAAAACCAAATCTTTATCAGGACAAGTATCGCAAACAAAAAGTTCGCATTTAGAAAAATTTAAATCCAAACCAATGTCGCGAAATTCGTTAATAATGATACCTAGATCATTAAAAACAGTGTTCACGTCGCCTCCTAGGGTTCCGTCATCCAAGTACCAAACATTAAGTTTGGACTGAAGACGTTGAATAATTGGATGGATGGCAAGGCTAAAAATGGCCGGACCTAGAGGGTCGCCCTGTTGACACCCGACTGAGGATAGGATCGCGTTATTTTGGTAATTTAATTTTGTTGGATTGCCATAACATTGATAAAGGAATTTATATAGTTCGGGAATTTTATCCTTGACTTGTGTCAAAAGAGCGCCTCTGTCGACAGAATTAAAAGCGTTTTTAACATCCACCTTTAGCAACACTTCACCACAATTTAGTTTGAGAAAGGTTCTAAGTGAATGAACAGCGGCCTCACAGCCACCCCGCGAACCAAAGCCCAGCTGTATTGGCTGAAAAAGGTTGCTTAAAAAAGCAACCTTTTTCCTACAGCCGACCTTGGCAGCGAGGCGGCGGTATGTGGTGCCTACCGCAATAGGTCTGATACCACCGTCTTTTTTGATAAGGGCACACAAGTTTGCGCCATACAAAATTTCGATGACGTCACTGTTGACTTGCCCTGACAGCATCAGGTTTACTAAAGCCGTTAAGTCTCTCAAGAGGGCCTCGCCAATTTCGCCGGAAATGCCCGATAAAAGATCTTTTAGAATTTGAGGGGTAACAAAATTAGAAACAAACATTGCTTCACGTGATATTGACTTACAGCTACTCACTTCGAATGACGGCACATCAATAACACTTCATAATAATTTAATTAAAAAAACAACCCCGATTTAAAAGCAAATACTTGCTTCCTTTGTAACCGCCCAAAACGTAATTAAAGCCCACTTTCCCCGCGGATGTTAAAACTCAAGTCTGGGGAAATTCCCCAAGTTCCCGCGTCTTGGGGAAGTTGTTGTGTCGCGGGTAACCGCCCGCCCTGCGGTGGGCGGCTTGTTTGGATCTTATTGTAAAACTGTTTAGCAGAAGTAATGTATACCTATTTAAATTTAGCAGACATCAAGCCACATGATAGAAATCTCAAGTGCTTCATAACAATTTCACCTAAAATGTTAACCTGAAGACTTTAATCTTATAAGCTGTTGCTTAGTCAACTCTTAAAGTCTATTCCTAAATTTCATGTTGTCTCTTTTGAGGTTATTAAACTTTATTAGAAAATCTAAATGTGGGTTATTGTTTTATGAAATTATACTCCTGACATGACAGCAGTTTATATTTGGTAAAACAATGAATGGAAATTAATGTTATTAAGCGACATCTTCGAAAGCTGTCCACAAAAATCATTATTATATTTTATATGAACTAACCAAAATATAATTTTAAAAACTCGCCGCCTTTTAGTACCAGCTGGTGTTATTATTGATGTATTTTTCCGCAAGGTTTATTTTGACAGACTTGTCACCAATTTAGTGTAAACAAGCACTATCGTATTGATGGCGTTACCCTAAAGTGCGCAAATAAGGGTTAGTGGCACGGGTTACTCTAGGTATGAATGCACGAAGAAAAACATAGATGTCACTAGTGAGCGCTTTGGTTTTGCTTTGGGTTTTGAATTCGGACGAAGTTTAACCACCCTTGTATAGATGGCGCTGTAAATAGTTCGAGGGTGGTATCCTAACGAAGAAGTATTAATGGTTATCTGTAGATGGCTCTGCTCTACGTTGACAAAAGAGCTACCACAATAAAACTGTCTAGTCAAAAGAAAGGACCCCTTTAGGAAGAGTAAAATACACGTTAGTACGGGCACCCTTACACAGATGGCGCTGACTTCCTTTATCAGACGAGCTATCTATCAACAAATAGTTGCCGTGAAAAATAAAATGTTCGTAGTTTTGATACTCTTACACAAATGGCGCTGAACTAACTGTAATTTACTTGTATATGTCACCGGAAATGTATAATATACTTTCAAAATGATCTACCAGTTATCTTTTGTTTTTTTAGGGATAAAAAAATATAAACAGTGTTGGTTCCGATGTACAGTTTTGAAATATAGTGTAGCTAAACCGTTTATTTCCGAGCTTGGACTACAAGCCCGTCTGCTACAAGACTGCTTAATGTCCAGAGCGTAGAAGGTGGGTACTGGGTATATTTTTGTTTAGAAATAATCCAAAAGAACGGCCAAAAGAAGGTCATGGATAAAAAGTACAGCATGGTTACCAGGCTTTATTGAACATTTCAGGAACTTACCTTTAACAGATGTGGATCCCGTTCGGCCGTGTCTAGCAACGACTCGGCCTCGCTGAGCCACGCCACAAAGCTCTCCAAGGAACGGTCGAAGTTCTGGAGTGATGACACCGCCGAATGTAACGCCTTGCCGCGGGCGATGATGCTGTGAATAAAGAACGTAATGAGGTTAACTAGCAGAAAAAATAGGAAAATATAAGTAAAGTTGGACCATCAAAAAAAGAAAGAAAAGACATGATTGATATATTTATATCAATATGTGGTGTAAAAAAGAAAGAAAGAAAGAAAAAAATATTTATTCAACACTCACAAGAATTAGATAAGTACAAGTATAATATACACAGTTAAGTAGTAACAGTAGTCAAGTATGAGAAGAATAATACGAAGTGCAGATATTATATAGATAAAGTAAAAGGTATACCACGTTTATGCTGGATTAGAAACTGTCTCTCAATTTTATTAAGGTTAAAAAAACATACAGTTAGGTGCGTACATAAAAACCACGTTGGAGGTTTAATAATGACAGTTTTCATCGAAAGCAACTCAACTGATTATGATTAATTTATTCAAACTCCAGGAAAATATACGTTAAGCGTACATAATTTGGGCACCAGAATATACATTTTCTACCTGCCTTACATTTCAGTTCTTGTTTCACAAGAAAGGGTTACAACCCCATTTCTTATTCCCTTAGTTTAGGGGAGTCAATTTTCGTGCCTGTTTTACATAAAATTGTTTTAATTGCCCAAGGCAGGGCACGATGAATATGAATTAACCTAAACGAACATTATAATATCGTTCTGTTAGAAATAACAAAACAGAGGTGATTTATTGAATAAACACGACGTAAATTATGACAGGTACCAAGGAATATCTTTGTTCGCATTCCATTTTCATCTACTTAGTAAAACCAACGAATAACCTACACCTACGATAAAATATGGTTTCGGTGCTAGTTACCGTTAGAAACCCTTACTTCTGATGCCCAGCGTAGTTGTAGCTCAAACCAAAAGATGGCGCTGGTTGTAAATTTATTTGCACCCTTTCACAGATGGCGCTACCAGGCCAATATTAGCTAATAAAGCAAAAAGTGTGAATAAATCAAACCATAAAAGAAAAATAAGGTACCTATTATTTAGCTCATTATATCGATGGTTGACAGCTTCGGTGGAGCGTTTAATTCGGGTGGTGTCATCGTTGCGGTAGACCGCAATCAGTCGCTGCGTCAGCTGACCGAACAGTTCGATCTGATGCTTGTACTGGTGAACCTCAGCATGGAACGACTAGAAGAAGAGAGAATAAAGGTTATTTTCGTTTGTTTCTTTTAAAACAGTTAATAATGAACTTTAAAGACGAGTGGCAGTGAAACTGAACACCCACCTTCAGATATCAGGCTTCATTTCACATTCGGTACCTAGCGAAGGATCGCGAGGGTTACGATAACATGTGTAAGTATATTGTCTTCGTGTATACAAAACTCGTATAACGCTCTGTATTTTAGGAAACTAGCCGTTGACAAAATAATGCAGCTATCGGACAAAATAATGTCTATTGTATGAAACACCAGCTGATTGTTGTCCTCAATACAAGGATCCCATAAAAAATGACGATCACTTTTCCAGAACATAAAATTATTTCAAGGAACTTTTTCCAATTATTACCTTCCATACAAACCCAATAATATTGCAAACATTAAAAAAAAACCTAACCGATCTCATGTGATGCTTAAGTACCAACTAACAGCATTTGATTTTTTTTTATAGTTGATTTATACTCGTCAGGGTGATCAATAATGAACCGATTTTTGACCTCTTTAGAAAATAACTAGGTGGTAGGACTTTTCTGCAAAGTTCGTTTAGGTAGGTACCACCGCTTTGCCAGTTTTTTTTTTTTACAATTTATAGGCACAGCATTTGACCATTTGACCAGTTACTCTGCCGCCAAGCAGTAGTGTGCAAGCACTACTGGGTTCCGGTTTGAAGGGCATTGTAGCTAGTGAAATTACTGGGCAAATGAGACTTTATGATCTGATCACTCAGTCTAGTAATCTGATTACTTGACTGTGTGATGTCTCAGGATGACGTGCGCAGTGCAGTGTCACGAGAAACTTTCTTGTTTTAAAGTTCTGAGTGATACTGCAACTGTTATGGGCGGCCGTGTCGCTTAACATCTGGTGAACGACTAGCTCGTCACGTCATTCAATCGCATAAAAAAAAAACTACAAAAATATAATGACTAACTACTAAAAATAAAACTATTAAAACTTCCAGCTCTTTAAAACCAACACCAAGAGCTCTACAGGAGTAAGTTCACAGTCAGACTCGCGACAGACGCGGCGGGACGTCCAATTAACTTAGATTTACAATTTTACATGCGAGGAGCAAGTTGTTACCGCATGTTTGATACTCGGACGAGTTTGAATATGGGATGAGAACGGTAGCCAGTAAAGGGGTACTATTCTTGAGTTATAGAATAGGTACTGAATAGATAAAGATTCATGCTTTATAGCATTACGCCTGCGTAGCGTAATCAACAGATTAAAAAGTATGAGTACTTAGATGTGAATATGTAAAAGTGAACGATAAAGCACATGAGATCACTTGTCACGGCACGCCCTTGCTAAAACCTTCCGACCAAATTCAAATTTTTAATTTTGACAATTCGTTGGAATTCCTTATTTTTTAACTATTTAACTACAGTTCAAAAAATTTACCCAAAGATTGAAAATTAATTACATTTTTATTTGAAAGAGATTTCAGATTGGTCCCTGCAGGGGAATCTTATTTAAACCAGTTCCGTAGCTTGGTGTTTAAATCAAATATCTGGAAAAATATATGCGTGATATTATTATCCAAGTACGTGGTGGGTCTTTGATCCGTTGTTAAGGTAACCAATGGTTAAAAATTCTAACAAATTTTGACCATTGATTAGAGTTTGTTAGTTTTTAACCACTGGTTACCTTAACTACGAATCAAAAAACCCACTCTAAGGCAATTGAAGCCAATTTAACGCATACATTTAGGATTTTTCGCTAGTACATCCTAAGCCTTTAATGCAGTTCCATTTTATATATTTTAAATAAAAAAGGGGTTGTTTTTTATATATAACTCTATGGATATGATGTAGGTGGCCTTTTGTTAAGTAACTAACCTTCTGTTCCCTAAGCTGCGACTCGAGCACATCCGCGGTATGTCCGGGCGCGGTCATGGCAGCCAGCCGGCTCTCCATGCGAGTCAGCCAGGCGTCCGCCTCACGCCTCCGCGCCTCGTATCGCTGGGAGTCACCGAGCATCGCGTCCAGCTGCGCCTTGCGCTGGAGGACTCGAGCGTTCGCCTCATCCCAGTGCTCGCGGAGGGCTGTCACTGAAAATGAGAAATTACATATTTTTATGCGGAATTCCGTGTGGTACCAGCGGCGGCGCTTTATAATTTTTTTATCAACGATAAGCTAACATTTGACCACGGTCGCACCTGATGGTAAGTGACGACGCGGTTGACGATGGAGCATGCTTGCCTTGAAGATACCGGTTCACTCTAGCCTTAAAAACTCCTGGATTATATATGCCAGGAAACAATGACGCTGGTAAGGTGTTCCATTCCTTTGCTGTCCGTTTGCGCTGTGAAAATAGGACCACCCCATGTTATCAAAATCGCCTAAGCGGTATAGGGGGTCCAGGGAATGAGCAGCAGCATTGTCTTCCGTACATTAAAATCTTCTGCAATCACCAAGACACCTGCCAAATTTGGTGATTATGGCAAACCTGGGAGAAGCCTATGTTCAGCAGTGGACGTCTTCCGGCTGTTGATGGCATTGAGTGTTTTTATGACATGAGTGGCAAACAAGCAGGCTGCCTACCTAATGGCAAGCTACCGCTACCTTTGGTCATCTGCAACACCCTCGGCGTTGCCGGTGGGTTGTTTGCCCGGAGTCTTTTAACGCCTTTATTTTGTTGTTTTGAGTTGTTATTTTATTATTCTTTTCTAAAACCTTTTTTATACTAAACGTACCAATCGAGGTAATGGCTTACCTGATGGTCTACTTTTTCGTTTTCATAAAGAAGAATGATGGTAGTTAGAAACAAAAAAGAGAAAGACGTGTCTTTATGGCGAAATATAAGCCAATGGTTTAAGGCCAGTTTTATACCACTGCTCCGTTGATGTGAACAATGTTTAGGTTGGAGTTCAACAACTCTTTAAAATGGCTGTTTATCAGTTAATGTCTGATTAGGTTATATATAATTTTGTACTTTAAATTACATTCTTTTGTGTAGGTAAACTTATAATTAATAATTTAGATGGCAAAAAATAAATGTAAATAATATTAGTACCTCCCTACGTGACCTACGTGCATCATTTTAGTCTTGAGTAAACGCACAGATCAACAGAATTTCGTTGTGTTACAACCCACAGAGCAAGCACGGAGCTGCGTAATTGTTTGATGCCAGAGTGTCATTCCACATTATTAATTTTCCAAGTTCTCTGCTCTATGTGGGGTACTATGAATACATCTTTGTTGGAAATGCGATATCGTAAGGGTGTAGTCTTCACGAATCCTTTTTATAAAATTTAAATAAGTAGAATGTTTTTTGAGAGTTATATTTTCATAGAAACCGGATGGGCCGGCTCAAAAATAAAACACGGCAATTGTATTTTTACATGAGCTTAATAATTATAAAAGAGCATTCATAATGTAATGTGTTTTTAAATCCTTTACGAAAGATGTGGTTGGTTTGAAATAGAACAAATATTAGCTTACAAAAGGTTTAAAAACGGTAATGACAGCTCAGTTGATTGTAACGTCGACTCGCAATCTGATGGTAGTGGGTTCGAATCCTGCAATGTGCTTCAGCTTTTAGTGAAGGAATCATCGTGATGAAACAATAGTGTTCATAAGATCATAAAACTTTGTGTAGTAGTTGAACTAAATATAATGGAGGGCTTATGTATAATTTTTAAAATACCAATTATATTTAGTGTAATAATAAATTACCTAAATGCGCGTTGGAACCATTCTAACATAGACCGCCGCTGCCGCTTGGCCCCCCGACTCATCCCCGCTTTGGCCAAGTACTATATATCTAATCTGTGGCTTTGGCTTGGCCTAGCATAAGCCCTTAAATAGGTTGCCTATCTTTGAAACGATTACTATCTAGAAGAGCAAAATTCACAGCAAAATATCGAGTTGCGGACTTTTGAATGATTTACCAGACGGCATCGTGTGAATAGACAGGAAGATTACTTATACTTATAAGTTCAAGCTAGGGTTCTCGCTAATTAATGTAAAATTAGTAACTGTTAGACCCTTGTCATATTTCTAAGTCTTCTATCTACCTAATTTAGTGGAAACATGTAAAACAAGCTTCGTTTCATATGAAGAAACATCCCTCTCTCCCGACCCCCGGGCGAATGAAAAATGTATTATAATACAACCCTTATTGTAATTAAACGTATGTAGTTATAATTATATACACCTATGTATTAGATAGGTACTTATATGATGTGCGGGGGTCACCGTACACATATTTATTTAATAAGTAAATTTTAATTTTTGGAGTTGACAAAAATAAAACCATTAGAATATTTCTTATAAAAAAAATACGAATGTTTAAATTGATATTTCGTTGATGAACTTTTTGAAGTTCATCAAATAAATCATCCTCCTTATATATGCTAATTTCTTCTCAGCGCAAAAATGGCTTTACTAGACTGTGTGATGTCTCAGGATGACGTGCGCAGTGCAGAGTCACGCGAAACTTTATAATTTAGAGTTCCGAGTGATACTGAAACTGTTATGGGCAGCCGTAACGCTTAACACCAGGCGAACGACTAGCTCGTCACGTTCGTTTACATTCATCCATTTACATAATACCTGCATGCCACTATAACGCTGATTTAATTTCAATTGTTTATTATCATTCCACAAATTTGTTTACAGATGTTTGTTTTAATAAATAGGTAGTTCAGTATAGACCCTGTCGAGCACGCAAATGTTGAAGGACAAACGTGCTCCACCACGCAACTTCGTTACATACCATCAGGTAAGATGTTGTCAAACATATGCCCATTTTAGCATTAAAAAAAGAGACAATGATAGACCATTTGTTTATTTATTTTTTCTAGAATATTGTTGATGTGGGTGAAACCACCGAGAGTAGCTTATGAATTTTCTTTAGTTTTGTGATCTTTTTTTAACACAAACTAAGTTATATACTTATCTCTACAAATATTTATCAAAATATGTAAACACTAAATACCTATATCACGGACTACTGGGGCGATGAACGGTTTTAAAACACATGAAATACCTATAAACTTTACCATAAACAAACCTAAATAAGCATGAAACACGCGCGGCACAAACGCAATAACTTACGATACTTTTCATCTTTCATTCACCAAGAAGTATGTTTATTTTATAAGAATAAAAGGAGGTTCCTGCACCTTCTATTTTTTGAAGACGTATCGGCGTGGCGGCAAATCAATCACAATGTTTGCGCTCGTACACCACCCCCTACACTCACGGAAAAAGGGTACAAACAAAATATTTACCTTTGAAATTGTATGACTGTCTACAATTCCGGAAGTCTGTGTGGAAACGTTAGTAGAAATTGCTTCTGTAAACCGTATAGTAACCGCTTCGCTATTGCCCTTTTTATCGTTTCTTTTAGTTGGAGAATCGTTAATGATAAGTGTAATTTTTTTTTTCATTAAAAAAAACATTTGAATTGTAGATTTTAAACTTTCATGGTCACTAACATTACTAAAATATGAATGGGATATTTACCGTGTAAGTAATTTATCTGTTTCGAGTTGCCGAAATTTGAGCCGAGTAACAAATAAATTACATGGTAAATATCCCATTAATAAACAATATTTTGGTAATGATTTCAACAGGTTTTTGTGTGAAGCCTAGAGATTTTTAGTTAACCCACGGTTTAACTTATAGGCTCAACTTACAGAAAACCATCATACGGTTAAAGTTAACTACCCGAGAGATACCTATATGCATATCCCGATACAAAACTCCGTGAGTGTTTTCGACACATTCTCAGCGTACAATTCGTAGCATCACTGTGTACACTCACGTGCAATGTAAACTATGCAAATGTGGAGTGGAGAGGTGAGACGGTAGTATCGCTCTAGTGCCACTAGTGCTTTACTATGTTACGGATCGTACGACACTAACCGGAGTTTATGTTACCTATAATTATGTTTAGTATCTACAGTAATTTAATTTAAATATTTTAAGTACAATATCATCTTGACTTGTAAAAGTACTAAAAATAGACTATTTGCAATAAAAAAAAAATACTTTGACATTGTACTTACTCCGTGTTGGTGAAAACTAACCTATTTGTTGATAGGCGTATAATATAATTTATTTCATTAGTTTTTATCGTATTTTTCGAAATAAAGATTGTTTTAATTTTATTTTTTTCTATTTGGTAACACTGAACGACGTTTGATTGGACTGTGTGAGTCTCACGCTATTGTACACACTCCAAGCAAAAGTGATCAAGAAATCAAAATAAAGAACGAAACCAATTGAAATGTTTATACAACAATGTAAATAATAGCACGACCAAATTAAACAATAAAATGAACGCTTCAATAGAACCTAAACTCTCCAACAAGTAAACAAAACTCTCATTAATACTTAATTACGAATTAACAGGCCATTGTGAAGTTTGTCCTCGTCGAACCGTGGTACATTAACTGAATGTTCAGGATCATTAGAATTCACCTACCAGTGCTTGTAATAATACGCATAACCTGCGGACCTAACACCTTGGGTATCCCTGATAACATATCACAAATATATTATCCCTTTAGAAAGGGGGTTCAACCGGAATTAATGACCTTAATTTCATATTAGTTTCAAGTATTAGATGTCAAAAGTCAAAAAGTTTATTACAAATAGGCTATTTTTAACACTTTCGCAAGTCAAGATAATAATAGGTACCTACCTACTTCAAATATTAAAATTGAATTATTGTAGATACTAAGCATAATCATAGGTAACAATATAACGTGCTTAATGCAAATATTATATAGCAAGCCTATTCAATATAAGTACGAGTTTGAAAAAAATAGAAGTTCTCTTCCCCACATCAGGTGCAAGCAATTCGGCACAATGCAGAATAGAAAACTCCGATCCGTAGCTTCGATCGAGATATTTGTCCCAGTTATTTTTAATGTAATACCAAAGTACTGAACCGCTTTTTTTGAAATTTCTATCAGAAAGTATTATCCTATTAAATAAAAAAGAAACTAAGGAACTTCATTGAAGTCGGTTACAAAAGCTCAAACCATCAAAAACTTGTTAAAATCATTATTGAGTAACTTTGAAATAATGGTAAACAAAATGACGTTAAAAAGCATTGACCTGTCATTAAGTCAGAGTTAAAAAGTTAAATATCATCGATGCTGATGATGATAACTTGTGAAAAAACTACACACACCTGTTTATTTTTAATTAAAATTATTTCTAAAATTAGAATAAACAAAATTCTTCCGCCATTGGTATTTTATGCAATTTATTTATTTATTTATTTATTTATTTATTTACAAGCAAGTGTTATTATACAAAGTAGTTTCACTAAGTAAGGCCAAAACAAGTTAGAACCATGTCTAATTAAAGCCAAATTGTATAATACAAGTTAGTGTGCATTATTTTCGGCAAAAGATCGAACCTTTCAACAGGGATCTAAGGTGTAACAGCTGTGCGCTTGTGTGCGACACGGGGAACCCCGTTATATCAGCTGAAAGGAAAGAGACAGAATGATTTTAAAGAAGAGTAAAGAAATAAAGAGTAAGTAAAGATAACAGTGAAAATATGTACAGTACAAGTAGTATCAGTACCTATAACTATATCGAAAAACTATTTTGCTGAAGACTAAGCGTAAAAATAGTTATATACTAAAATATAATTTATAGGAATAGCATGATTGAGTCGAGTCGGTTTGGTTGGTTTAGCCGATTGAGTTGTTCCGTTTAAACCAGAAATGATGAATAAATGATGTAGGCATCATGTCATTAGTCATAATATTCATTTGGCTAATTTCATGAAGCCAACACAAGAGCTTCTTCAATATTTAAGACACGCAATTCGCTATAGCGTAAGCTGGCCCCCACTCGGTGGACCGACTACCTGGTAAAAACCGCGGGGAGGCCTATGTTCAGCAGTGGACGTATTCAGTCTGTTGATGATGATGAATTTGCTATAGTCAAGCATCTGGTGGAAGAATTCTTGTGGAGATAATAGAAGCCGTTGGATAGATGAGGATTAAGTTTGTGATCTGTGGTTTTAAGGCTCGACTGATATTTAATAGTTTTGTTTTGTTTGAGCATAAATATAATTATGCGATAAATTGCTAAACTTAGTTTTGTATATTAATAAGAGGCGCTCGTAATAACAACTGAAATGATATTTGATCTGTAAAATTTACGTGATATTCACTAATGGATTTGATGTATATAACACTCTAAAAAACAGAAATATCCACTGACAGGTGCCAAAATAAAGCTATTCAGAGAAATCCCGTTACAAATGCGCGCCCACTCACTCTGACCATTAGCGCCGCAGGGTAACCCCTTAAGTGACCGCTATCGATCAAAGCCTAATGTGGGTCACTTATACCCCCAATCGGGGTAACTATCGACAGTATGCTGGTATGTGAATGGTATGTCGATGTTTTAGGATTGTGCTAAGATTTCCTGGCAACCTCACTTGAGAGGTGATTCCCAATTCATCAGGAGAAACATGGGCAATAATGCTTTTATAAAAAAAAAATAACGGCCGGTGATCACATACCTACATAGATTCTGGACTCTACCTAGAATTCCCTTTATCTAGGGAGCCAGGTAACCATGCTCTCAACACAACACTCAGACACAGAACAAGTATATTTGCGCTTTTTCCCTCTGCACAAATACTTGTGCTGTCGCGGGAATCGACCCACCTCTGGGTTATGAGCCGGCCTGCTTAAACACTACACCACAGCCTACTTATCTGTTGAATAAAATCACTATTTTCCAGTCTAGTAAATTAGTATTTTGTTCAAGTTCAACGGAACGCAAAGTATGTTTTAGTAAGTTTTTGACCGAACGTCATCACTCCAATATGTTCCCACAGCTAGGACATGATCTATCCTTCACAGGGAGAGTGTAATCCATAATCCACCACGCTGGACAAGTGCGGGTTGGCTCATCACACATGTTCTCGAATTTTGTTATTCTTAAACGTGCTGGTTTCCACACGATATTTTCATTTTTTTGTTATAACTAAATATGCCCGCATTTGACCGCAATCTCACCTGATGGAAAGTGACGACGTGGTCTACAATGGTACCTACATGCTTGCCTAGAAGACACCTTTAACTATTACCTTTAATATTACCATAGATTTATCGTGTGAGACATATAAGGGCGTGAAATTACGGTACAAATACCGTAATTACCGTATGGTTCGCAAACTGAGCACAAGCTACAGTCGAGTCGGCCACGCACGGCTGCCACGCTTTTTTTATATATTGGGCTATGGTCGCACAACAAACGCGCTGCTAAAGTCGCCTCAATCTGAAAGCGGCCTTCGCCGCACTTGTTCAGTTGTTGAACGACTTAGAGCATACATAAGCAAGCTTGACCGATAGTTGTGGTACGTCAATAGGTCAGAGCTTTCACCTTAACAATAGGTAAAACAAACTACCCAACTGACCCAACTCTCATAAACAGGGGTCATATTGTTCCCTTGTTTCAAGCTGTTCGGGTAACGGTGACCTCAACTAGGGTCGGGGTCACCCTTCTTATACTTATAACGTGCATGTTTTACTTGTGCGGTTTAATTTTGATACTTGAAGAAAGAACATAAATAGAAAACTTTCATAACTTGGACTATAATATTCAAGGGCTGTTTATCGACCCATTTGTGTTATTCTGTTGATTTCCTAGAATTCAATTGATTTTGGTCCAATTGTAGGGACCGCACGCCGTCCAACCGGTTACGCCGAGTGTAGCGACGGTGTACTAAATAGGCACAATCCATACTTTTGTATTTACCGGTAGGAATAAAAACAATTTATTGTATTGATAATTTAAGTCTACATTTTTTTTTATAAAACTATAGACAACCGCGCTACAAGTGGCGCTATATGGGGGAGGCTTACGTTCAGCAGTGGATCATTGATAAAAAAAATCTTCAGCCTGTTGATGATGATAATGATAGGGTTAAAATATTAAGTCTCATTTAAAAAAATTGAGGTAGCTCGGTTTATTATTATTGTTACAGTTTTTGTTCTTTCATTATAGTGCCATTTAGTTAATATATTTTGACCTGACTGAATTATCTAAATTATAATTTGAGGCACGAAAGGCTCGTTTTGAACCTTCATCATCATCATCATCATCAACAGCCTGAAGACGTCCACTGCTGAACATAGGCCTCCCCCAGAGCACGCCACCTTGAGCGGCTGCTCGCCTCCTGCATCCATCGGCTCCCCGCGGCTTTCACCAGGTCGTCGGTCCACCGAGTGGGGGGCCGGCCTACGCTGCGTCTTCCGGTTCGTGGTCGCCACTCGAGAACCTTTCTTCCCCATCGGTTGTCAGTTCTACGAGCGATGTGGCCTGCCCATTGCCACTTCAACTTACTAACTCTAAGAGCTATATCGGTCACTTTAGTTCTCCTGCGGATCTCCTCGTTCCGGAGCTTATCTCGCAGGGAAACACCGAGCATAGCTCGCTCCATAGCTCGCTGCGCGACTTTGAGCTTACTAATGAGGCCAACAGTAAGAGACCATGTCTCAGTTCCATAAGTCATCACTGGCAACACACACTGATTGAAAACTTTCGTTTTCAGGCTCTGCGGTATTTTGGACGAAAAGATAGGACGAAGCTTCCCGAACGCTGCCCAGCCGAGTTGGATTCTTCGCGCCACCTCTTTGTCGAAGTTGGACCTACCTAATTGGACAATCTGTCCTAGGTAGACATACTTGTCGACAACTTCGAGAGTATCGTTCCCAACAATTACCGGTATAGGTGGAACATGAGCATTAGACATGATCTTTGTCTTGTCCATATTCATCTTAAGACCAACCTGCTGGGAGACTCTACTGAGGTCGTTGAGCATGGTGCTAAGGTCCTCGAGCGATTCTGCCATTATGACTATATCATCGGCAAAACGAAGGTTAGTGATGTACTCGCCATTTATGTTGATGCCAGATCTTTTCCACTCCAAGAGCTTGAAAACATCCTCCAATGCGTTTGTGAACAGTTTCGGAGAAATAACGTCTCCCTGTCTCACGCCTCTTTGCAATGGAATTTGTTCCGTACTCTGGTCCTGTAGTCGGACTGACATAGTGGCCTTACTGTACAAACACTTCAAAACTTCGATATACCTATAGTCAATTTGGCATCGCTGCAAGGACTGCAGCACCGCCTACTGTTATGGGCGGCCGTGTCACTTAACATCAGGTGAACGACTAGCTCGTCACGTCATTCAATCACATAAAAAAAAAAAAAAAAAAAAATAAAAAAAAAAAAAAATAAAAAAAAACCGCCCAAGTCTCCATTGAATCGAAGGCTTTCTCATAGTCCACAAACGCTAGGCATAACGGCCGATTATACTCTTCGGTCTTCTGTATAATCTGGCGCAGCGTATGGATGTGGTCTATGGTGCTAAAGCCTTTTCGGAAACCGGCTTGTTCGGGAGGCTGGAATTCATCAAACCTGCGTGCGAGACGATTCGTAATGACTCTCGAAAACAGCTTATACACATGACTCAAGAGCGAGATGGGCCTATAGTTCTTCAATAAGGTGTTATCGCCTTTTTTGAAGAAGAGCACCACCACGCTCTTGTGCCATGCCTCTGGCGTTATACCTTCAAGGATGACAGAATTAAATAACTTCTGGAGGACTAAAAGTACCGGTCTACCACCCGCTCTCAGAAGTTCGGTCGTAATTCCATCTTCACCTGGTGCCTTGTTGTTTTTAAGCTGTTTGAGGGCCATTCTAATCTCGTACAGGCTGACGTCCGGGATATCTTCGGTATAGTGTCGGACTAACTTGGCTCTGATGTCCTGAGCTGTGTTAGTAGCGGGCTTACGTGTCGAGGTGTATAACTGTCCATAGAAGTTCTCGATCTCTCTCAGAATCTCAGGCTTGGATGAAATGACGCTACCATTTTCGGTCTTCAGTTTTGTCATTTGGTGTTGCCCAATAGACGAATCCTTTGCGAACACTTTAGAGCCTTGGTTCCGCTCAATTGCGGCCTCAATACGTGAAGTACTAAGAGCACGCAAGTCGTGTCGCAAGGAACTCCAGATTCGTCTATTGAGTTCACCGTAGGCTGACATATCAACTGAAGACTGCAGCTTCATTTCGCTCCGGTCGGCCATTAGTTCAAGAGTTTTTTCTGAGAGCTTTTGAGTCTTCTTTCGGCGTTGGGTCTTAAAGAATTTCGATCCAACAGCTTGGACAGTTTCCACCAACCCGTCGTTTAGCTCGTCCACTGTGTTCAACAGTCGGCTAGGCACTGGAAGCGATTTTGGAGTTCCAGCTGAAAGCCTTCGGGGTTTTGGATTTGGACAGGATTTGGACGGAGCGTAGACTTCACCAGACGTGACCTTTCGAGCTTAACATTGATATTCAATGTGCCTCTAACAATACGGTGATCGCTACCGGTTTTCACCTTGCTGATCACAGAGACATCATCGAATATGTGCTTCTTGGTCGTCATGATGAAGTCTATCTCATTTTTAGTGGAACCGTCGGGACTTATCCACGTCCACTTCCTGGATGGCCGCTTCTCGTAGAAGGAGTTCATCATAAAGAGTCCCTCCTTCTCCATGAAGTCAGCCAGCCTCTGTCCTCGAGGGTTCCGCTGCCCGTATCCAAATGGCCCCAATGGTTTGAACCTTAGTATTTACTAAATTATTCTGTAATTTTAGTTACCACACCTTTAGAACATTCGTAACATTCGTAGTCATACTGCTTACGACAGACTTATACAAGGTTAATTTGGATTTAGCAAAAACCAATAACTGACATCATTGAAACAAACAACATGTTCTACAAATTTCAAAAAAGATTTTCTTTCTCAAAAAAATTTTTGTTACATTTTTATTTTGCTGTTAATACATACCAAAAAATTAATCATAATACGGGTCAATACTCAATTAAACAGAATAACAAGCTCTATACCCAGTATTATTGCCTAACATGCAAAAAACTGTAATATCCCTTATATTACAGTTTTTAGGCGATGTTTTAACCCATTATATTGACGAAAATATTAAAGAGTAGAAAAAAACAACAGAACATTAAAGTGTTTCAATGGTGTGAGTTACGCCCTAAAGGTTTCTGGTAAATTAAACATAACCCTGTATACTTGCTCTATACCGCTACTTAAATATTAATAACACAAAGTTTAGCTTAACGTCACAGTAGCCAAGATTGCTTACACGGTACAAACTTCAATATTAGCCGGGAGTTTCAATATTACCGTCTGCGTTATGTAATTGAAACACCTAAATATATACATCTAGGTTCTGATTAGTTCCGTACCCAAAGGGTAAAATGGACCCTATTACTAAGACTCCGCTGTCTGTCTGTCCGTCTGTCACCAGACTGTATCTCATGAACCGTGATAGTTAGACAGTTGCAATTTTCAAAGATGGTGTATTTCTCGTGCCACTATAACAACAAGGACTAAAACAAGAATCAAAACAGAATAATATAAATATTTAAGGGGCCTCCCATAAAACAAACGTGATTTTTTTGCTCGTTCAGATGGCGCTGCCTTTAATATTACTGCTTCTCAACACTAGATGGCAGGGATAGATAACGGTATGGAAGCCTCCCTGCGCGAGTCCGACTCGCATTTGGCCGGTTTTATTAAATAAGTGATCAAAATGAAGCTTGCTCCTGGAATCCTTGTTTTCTGATAAATAGAAATGAACATTGGAACTTTAATGCTAGAGTGAAAAGGCTCTTCATAGGCCAGCGTGCTCCATCGACCATCATCGCTTACACATCAGGTGTATTATCCTATTTATATATAAAAATGTCCCATAGAGGAACCTCATTTGATGACACGATCAAGGAGGCGTTTTATTTAAAAAAAAATGTAATTTAAGTATGACCTAATAGATGGCGTTAAATAGTTTGACCATGATTTGCCACTGTCACTGTTTCAAGGTTTCAAGCATAGACCACAGATTAGTAAAAATGAGTCAAGATACTGACCGACAGCTATAAACTCTTTGGTATTTTTTTTATTTGCATTGCGCGACAGCTCGGCTTTATTTTGGATCATAATATTAGCGTTTATCTATCTCACAGTTCTACTGGACTCCAATTTAATTACGTGACCTTCGCATAAGTGCCATCGAATTTTTCGCTGGACACTATCATAGTTGCTCTAATCCATGCCACTACCGCTTCATGGTTTCGGGAGGCAGGAATACACGACCAAACACGCACGCATTTTATATTTGAGATGGTACCTATTTTTTTGAATTTTAGAAAAGTACAATGTAAAGTGATAGTTAAGTACTTATTAATGTCCTCCTCTCCTCTAACACAATATTGTTGTGCCCGACAGGGTCCATCATGATCTTAATCTTATATATACCGTCATCTTTTGTAACATTGTGGAATGTAATAAACTTTTGAATTTGAAATTACACTCACTGAAACCAATTGTTACGCTGTGAGTCCACTCGAGTGGTTTTGACAGTTCCTGGCATCTGGTTTCCGCGCCATCTACATAGAGCATGAGCGGAACTAGTTTTTTTAATATAAACATTTCTTTTAACTAAAGTAATTTTTATCTTAAATCAGCCTCATCAAGTTCGTTATCTTAAACCATCTCCATTAAAGTAAACTTACAATGTCAACCTTATTTCCGGAGTGTATTAAAGGGAATAATAAATAATACGGTCATCACAAATTTTAATAGCATATTACCCCAGAGCGAAACTTCAATAACAAAACCAAATAAACTCAAGGGATATCTACCGTTATAACTGAAACATGCTGAAACACAATTCTGCGATTATAAAGGACCAATTCTGCAAGGAGAAATGTTTTTATACTTACAAAGTAAAAATTGTGCCTTCAAGGAAACATCAAAGGTTCATTCTGAAAGGGCTTAAGGCTGTCCCTTCGGGCACAAGCGGTTTGTAAAGTAATTTTGTTAATTAAGCAAGTATAACGGAGGCTTGCTTTATAATAATCTTCAAATATTAGGACGAAGCGGTGATTAGGCAGATGTTGAAGGACTAATTAGCTTTTTATGGTGGGAAGTCTTCAAATGATGGGAAATTTTGGTTTAAATGTAATTCCCACAACCTCTCGACCGACTTTTCTCATATTCGCATCACTTTTTTTAGAATTGCGTACTAAGGGTGGCTTTTTTGATCTGTAGTTAAGGTAACCAATAGTTAAAAACTCTAACAAATTCTAACCATTGGTCAAAATTTGTTTGGGTGTTTAACCATTGGTTACCTTGACTACGGATTAAACACCCACCTTAAATATTCCTGCCAAATATTATCAAAAACGGGCGGTAAGTGGTACCGCAGCTAACTACCTCTTTTTTGAAGGAAATACCCCTCAAAAATGGCTGACGGCAACAAAAAATCTATGAAATTTTAGAGCGCGTAATATCTGCTAAAATTGTGTTTTTTTTTTAACGCGACCACCTTCATACATCCGGACAGATCAATGCTTCGCTCGCTCTGTCAACTATATTGGGTACGGGGTATTACATGTCATATAGCAATATGGTAACCATTCTATAAACCTGTTCATATTTTGATTAACATTTTAAGAAAGATGGATGCAGGAGGCAAGCAGCCGCTCAAAGTGGCGCTCTTGGGGGGAGGCCTATGTTCAGCAGTAGACGTCTTCAGGCTGATAATGATGATGAAAAATGGAAAAGTTTCTCTACTTATAGCTAATAATATTACAATAAATAATTTTTATTGTTGCTCGTAATCATGAAAGAGTATTCCTAACGCACTTTTTTAAACAACGGCTAAAAAGAGTGATTTTCATTACCGTAATATCAGTCCCCTGTAACAGTCCCTGTAATTTAATTAAAGTGTAAAAGAAAGTGTAACGAAAGCGGGCGGCGTGAGGAATGAGTTAATTACTCTGGAGCGTCTTTTTTGTCAATAGAGGGTTGTTTTTAGGGTTAGTGGCAAAACGGGTTAAACGGAACGGTTTTAAGTATGTACATTAAGTAAGGTGGTGCAAAAATGTCTTTATATTTTATTACTTTTTTTTTTTTTAATTTTTGAATGGTCGCTTACATTGTTAAACGAATTAATATTTTAATTTAAAAAATATCTGATTATGGTGGGTATTTTCATCAAAATATTTCAATATATTAAACATTTATTAAATATTTTATGCAAAAAAATATGCGAGGACATTTCACACAGCGCCATCTAGCCCCAAACCAAGCAAAGCTCAAGCTTAGAACGAGATAACTGATAGAATACTAAACTTGTACAATTTTTTGGTGGTAGAGTTTTATTGTAGTGAGAAAAAAACAGCTGAACGTTCCAATGTTATTATGATCACATGGATCATTATTGTACTGAACACTCAGCGGATAAATCATACTCGCACTTGGCGGTTATTCTTATCAGCAAAGGGTCGTTTTTGTTTTAGAGGTCCTTTTGAAGGGTTGAAGGGGTATTAATGCAGGGGATTGTTACGCGATAGGAATCCTTAATTTGACGATGGGTACAGGATTTATCTGTTTGTCGCGGTGACAAACAAATTGATTTTGAGTTTGCAATTACTTTGGGAAGATAGAGACTACAGAAGAGTGAGGTGAGTAGAATTAGGTTTTTATTGAGAATTTTGATGGTTGAAGCTACTTACTAAGTACTTAGTGACAGCCTCTGGTGTGGTGGTTGAGCACTGAGCAGGTCGGCTCATAACCCGGAGGCGGCGGGTTCGATTCTCGCGACAGGATAAGTAATGCACATGACAAAAAAGCGCAAATACTTGTTCTGTGCCTGGGTGTTGTGGGAGCATAGTCCTCATAGTTCCTGGGTCCCTAGATACAAGGAATCCTAATCCTAGATTTATGTATGTGATCGTTGGCCCTTATATTTAGTATGTATAGTAATAATGTATGAGAGCGCTGTTGTTTCACATAATCGTAGGATGACGTTATTTAACTTTATGCCGCGTGGTTTCGATGTGTGAACAATAGATGGATATAGATAGTAAAAAGAGAAGTGGCGTTTTATTGGGGGAAGCTCTAATTCAGTAGTGAAATTCTTCCGGCTGGTGAGTTGTTATTCAATAAACTGTCAATATTCTACTAATTAACTATCAATATTATGCTAATGAATGTCAATTTTATACTCATAAACAGTCTATTAATTACAGGTAAGAGAATTCAAAGTATCGAACACAGACGCAAGGTCGCCAGTCTGTCGATCTTCTATCGGTTACATTTTGGATGCGCATGCCCTCTATCAGCTCATTCCGTCATCCCCTTTCCATCATAAAACTACAAGGCTTGCTGATTCTTCACATCCTTACGTCGTTAGTGTACCACAAGTCCGCACTAAGCGTTTTGCTGAGTCATTCATAGTCCGAACGGCCAAGGAATGGAATGCTGTTCCAGCAACAGTGTTTCCTCCTGGGTATAACCTGGGTCTTTTCAAGACAGAAGAAGAACCTACCCTATATGACGTAACAACTATACACTATACACGACGTAACAATCCGCCATAAATGGCGTTATATTCGCCACGACTGGCATTTCAATCCCGCGCGTGCGAAATAAAGTATAAATAACGAGTTGTGAGGTGCGAAAATTACATTCCATGTATACACTCGGATGTCGCCATTTTTACAAATGTAGTTGGAAAAGTTGCGGGTATTTATGAGCTTTTGAGCCGATGATGATGAAAAATAGGTTATAATTAAAGCTCTTAGAATTAGCAATGTGAAACGGCAGTGGCTCTACCGCTACCGACCCAGAGATGCTGTAAGGGTCAGTAAAGACCAACAGCTATATTATACCCGTCCAAAAAAAAGTGGTCTACCGCTATTACCGCTAATATCTCTACTAAAATTACTTTTATTAAAAATTACGTAGTGGCCGTTGAGACAGGAAAGCTTTTTGATGTAGTTTGACTATCTTTTTAGCTTGCTTTAATCTATACTACTTAAGCTTAGGTTCTCGAGTGGCGACCACGAACCGAAAGACGTAGCGTAGGCCGGCCCCCCCCCACTCTGCGGGGTAATCATGTAACTTTGACTGCAATGCAACAGGAGAAATTTCATTCCAAATTTGAAAATTTCCATTATAAATATGCACATAAACTTTTGTGTTTCTATTGGTTGCAATCAAGTTACATGATCTCCTAACTGATTAAAACTGCGGGGAGCCGATGGATGCAGGAGGTGAGCAGCCGCACAAAGTGGCGCTCTGTGGGGGAAGCCTATGTTCAGCAGTGGTCGTTTTTAGACTGTTGACGATGATGACTTAATAAATACATCAGGCGAACGACTAGCTCGTCAAGTCAATAATATAACAAAAATCAATCTAGACTGTGGACTGACAATAAAATATTCTGTGCTCCCATGAAAACGCCAGAACGATGCACTGCATCAAATTAATGTATCTACATACATAACATAATATATGCAAAATCGAACGCAGCTGGATTTCAAATCTATATTTATCGCGTGAGCGGCAAATTCGCTATTTTGCGTTCATTTTGTGTGGGATTATCCAGCTAAGCTGCCTATGGTGAAACGATGGTCGACTGCATGCGAGGTGGGTGTGCACGTGTAGTGTGTACTCTATCAGGTTTAACGGCCAATTTTGTAGTGATAGGCTATTTTTCGATCGCCTCTGATGATGGTTCAAATTAAATACAAAATGAGTATTAATGCGGCTGTATTTTGCGCTCATATTTTATGACTTAAGTAGAAAAATAAGGTTAATAGAAGATACTAGAAGTGAAGAGAATAACTTGTAGTAACCAGTTTGAATAAAGAATCCCCGCTTTAGAATCTACGAAGTAAAATACTTAACACAGTAAACTAATAAATTACTTCAAATGAAACCGTTCTGAATATACAACAGAAAGTAATTGAATTTCTGAAATAGAATCTGTATAACATTGATGAAACCACAGATTAGAACGTTAGAAAGTTAATTATCGCAATACCGACACTGGTAATTAGCTGTCAGTGGTTTCAGACTTTGCTGAAGGCTGGGCGGGAACTCACTATAATAATAAAATTACCATTTCAATATCGAATAGCGGCTTTCAGACTTCGACAGAACCACGAAGATACCTAATATTATATTTTGTTATTTACATTTTAATATTAATTTCTTTTCTTATCTTAGTTGAGTTAGTATTTATACTCCCTCCTGCCGCCCGCCCATTGTATGGTGTCCCGCTGTTTCCTAGAATTCTATAGATTTACAAGAATTCAACTGCCTTATTGGACCATCGATGGGGCCAGTCAATTGTATAGAGAACACGCCGCTTATCTATACTTATAATAATCTACAATAATATTAAAACTTCTAAATTGTTAGCCCTCGCAGCCTATTCATTACGAGCTACACGACTAATTTTTTAAACACGTGCCCAATTTTGTACCCCAATGGACCCGCATGAGTACTTTCATTTTATTTTGATCCATTAATTAAGCAAATAAGGTATATCCGTCGCCGCGAACATTTCCGGCTATAATTAAACAATCTCTTCAAATCACCACTTGCGAATTTAATTACCAACAAACACCTGATTTCACTGATTGGGATTACTTGAACTTTTAGGGTTCCGTACCCAAAGGGTAAAACGGCCATATTACTAAGGCTACGCTGTCTGTCTGTCTGCCCGTCTGTCTGTCCATCTGTCACCAGGCTGTGTCTCATGAACCGTGATAGTAAGACAGTTGAAATTTTCACAGGTGATGTATTTCTGTTGTCGCTATAAAAACAAATACTAAAAAGCAAAACAAAATAAATATAAATGGGGGCTCCCATTCAACCAACGTGGTTTTTTGCTCGTTTTAAAGATAATGGTACGGAACCCTTCATGTGCAAGTGCAACTCACACTTGACCGGTTATTTAAATAATGATAACTATACGTTTTTAATGCTCAGTGAATAGCGGTGCTGTAGTGCACATGTACACTTCTATGACCTAATAGCGTGTATTTCATATTACCGTAGTGATTATGACCTTATGTAACCTTGTGACCTTATGTTTTTAATCGTAGTAATATCGAAGAGGGGACGATGTACCATTTAATGCGCCCTTGTGGCAACGTGTTACCTGTACAGCCTGCATTTTGTCGATCCCTTGATAGTATTGAGACGATCATTGTATTTATTTACCTGTAACAAAATAAAGTTAAAGTTAGAGACCACAATAGTAATTAAAACTGCAGGAAGCCCTACAACCAGAGAAACAAATGAAGATCTAAACAATAACCGCGAATTCATGATAGGTTTTATGTATCGGACTAACATTCAACGTAAATTGGCAATAAAGGCGTCTTTCGCGTGCCCACAGCAAATTAAACTCATAAAAACATCATTAAAGTATCCAATCTCCGTGGCCTTCGTCTTCCCTGTCACCAGCTAACCGCCGACCAAGCTGTCTTGATCCTTTACCGACCGATCTTGATACTTACAGGGAGCTAAAAAACAACGCGAAGTTAACGGTTACTGCTGCCGGAAAATGGTGAATTATTTTATCGCAAATTGAATTCCCCTGTCGCTTCAAAGAAGCCAGGGTTCTGGCGAGATGGACGCTTGTATGAAAGAAAACAGTCGACCGTGTTTATACTAGATATTACAACAGACCTTTTATAGATTCAATTGATTATTGCGGCGGGGAGCCGATGGATGCAAGAGGTAAACAGCCGCTCAAAGTGTCGCTCTGTGGGGGAGGCCCATGTTCAGCAGTGATGACTTCAGGCTGTTGATGATTATGATGAGAATACTCCGTTGGTAGTTACGTCTGTTTTATGATCTCAAAGTTGTGGGTTCAAATCCTGCAATGAACTTCATCATCATTATCCTGAAGACGTCAACTGCTGAACATAGCTCCCCCCCATAGAGCACCATTTTGAACGGCTGCTTGTCTCCTTCCTTCCTTCCTCGTGTAGGCAAGTGGTCAGCCCTAGTGTCAGAATTTTTAGGCCGCCCAAAGGCTTCCGACTTGGCTTAACGACTATTGTCTTACGACAACAGCTGGGACCGACGGCTTAACGTGCCCTCCGAAGCACGGTAGCGCTCAGTTGTAAATACCACTTTTTGCTGTAGCGGTCACCCATCAAAGTAGTGACCGCAGCGAACGTTGCTTAACTTTACCGATCGGTTAGAAACGGCTAGTCGTGCTATGCTATGAGCGCTACCTGTAATGAGCTTGTGCGATGGATAACATCGTCTAATAGAACCGTAGTAGGGCCAGCCGGCTAATTACCCCGCTAAGAGTCTGTTGGCAAGCACGTAAATGCATCTAGCAGCCTCACTTAACAGCCAGTACGTAATCCGGGTGTGGGGTGGCGCCACCTTCTGTATTGTCACGAAAGAATATCCTTCTAAACAAAGAGTTTAAAAGATCTCCTTAATTTCATGCTGAGAAATACTTGGATAATCATCATCATTATGATCAGCATGAAATACATCCACTGCTGAACATAGGCCTACCCCACAAAACGCCACTTAGGACGCTTATCATAGGGAGGATTTGATAATCACCACGCTTTGCAGGCGGTATGGTGATCGCAAAAGATTTTAATAAACCGAGGAGAATGCTACTGCCCATTCCCTGGATATTCCCTTATCCGGCTTTTACGGCACCTACGGGAAGAGATGGGGTGGGCCTATTCGCAAACCGGGACCACACGGCCTAATAGATGATATCATCATATTGTATACATTTGTCCAGTTATATTGATTTAAAATCTAATGAACCAATTTTGGTGAAATGTCTGTGGAACTAATCGATCGGAAAGTAAAACGATTCAAACAAATGATAGAGCCCTGAGGTGTCAAACATAAAAAAAACAACCGAATTGAAACCCTCTATTTTTTTAAGTCAGAACTATTACAGCTATTTGATCTAATATGTATTTTCTATCAACTTCTTTCTTTTATCTAAGTTCGCAGAATATTTATAAGTTGTCTTTGCAGGATTGCGGGGAACCAAGAGTCTCAGATTTTCATATTGATTTTCCCGTTTATATTTCCAATTGCCTCGCGAAACAAATGGGTATTGCTAATGTTCTGTTAATACTTAATGTGGTGGCTCGATAAACCCGATTGTTTAGATTGGAAACGCTTTTTTGGGTTCCAAATAATATTTCAATTGTTACTTGCTGTTTAGGGAACTCAATGAATATTTAGGTGGGAATCATTAGTGAAAGTGCTTGTCCGATAATTGGATTGTAAGGAGAAGTCATTTTATCTTGGAACTTTCAGGATTTTGTAAGTTTGATTTGAGACAGGACCTGGGGGATATTGCTTAAAACGAATAAATCTAATAGTTGGCTATGCGTAACAGCACAGTGGTCTTAGTTTTCATGGTGATCCATAAAAGTAAATCTAGTATCATTTATATTTGGGGGGCGGGGGGCACGGGAGGGCGAGTATATCACAGGGGTGAATGTCATGAATTTATTAATTGGTTTCTAACTTTCGAAGTTAGGTGAAATTATTTTTCTGGTTGGCAACACTGGTGGACGCGTGATTCTGACAGTTGAGTAAGAAGAAACCACAGATTAGAGAAAAAAACAATTGACAATAGAAAAAACGAACGGTCTCGGGTTTACGAGTGAAACGCTACAATGTTTACTGAAGAATGAAGAATAAACAGAAAGAGAGGTGGATTTATTTATAATTTAGTACTGACCGCATCGGTTCAGAACGGTCAATCTAAAATAAACGCTTCTGTAGATGTACCCACGAAAATGTACTTAACTATAAAATTTTCGAGTTTTTAAGTTTTTTTATATTTTATATCGTCCGATATTTACCGCTCTTCTTTCAATATTACTTAGTTTCACGAGCTCCGTATGTATATGTAGTACTAAATCCCAGTCACGATGGAGAATCCAATTTGTCAGCTCGGGTTTATCTGTGCCAAGCGCCCGATGAAGAGTGACAGCGTCTGCGAGCCGGGTCTTGCCGGGAGGAATAGGGCGGAGGTAGGTACACCACTTCTTGGGAAGTTTTGGGATAGTGTGTACTCTTGTTTGAGTCTATGGGGGGCAATATTACTGATACTGATTGATCGGTGATTATGTTGAATGTTTTCTTGTTATTTTGATTTAAGGTTTGAAATTTTAGTTTTAAAACGAAAGTGGTACGGTAAAAAAAAATTACCAAATTTAAAAAGAGGATTACCTACTATGAACTCTGTTTTAATATAAAAAGGTACGGTTTCCTTTTTTTATATTTATATTTTTTTTTTATTTTTTTATTATTTTTTTTTATATATTGTGCTCTGTTTCTCTTTAAATAAGAGATATCAATAGAAAACACTTAATAGCTATTTCACTATTATGCAGAGAAAGAGTAAGGGGGAAAGAGTTTAAGTATACGACGCGCTGCATAACAATGGATTTACATTATTTAAATCTGCACAAAAGTCTTGATGAAAAACCAGTATATACAAATAAAATAAAAGGTCAGTACATAATAAAACTTCAGTAGGGACGTTGTGAATTGAATGTCCCAAATGTACCACTAATTAAATTAGGGGTTGACGTTGGTAGGACTATATGGACATGGATAGCATGAAACCCTATAGACAGTAGATGCCAGATCCTCCGTCTACTATCCAACAGCTCTGTCCCTTACAAACCAAAGATAAGAATATTTGACAGCCTCTGTGGTGTGGTGGTTGAACAGGTCAGCTCATAACCCGGAGGCGGCGGGTTCAATTCCCACGACGGTACAAGTATTTGTGCACATAAAAAAGCGCAAATACTTGTTCTGTGTCTGGATGCTGTAGGATCATGGTTCTCGTAGTTCCTAGGTTCCTACGTGATCGTTGGGCGTTATTTATAATTATTTATTTATTTATAGATTTGTCCATCCAAGTTCATGGTTACCCCAACCTAGGGTAAATAGAATGTATGGTGTTCAACAAGAGCGACGCATGTTTCATTTAACGTGAGTGGCTCAGTTATGATGAAGAGGGCGTTTCAGGAAAATTAGCGAGTTGAACATTTTAGTCGCTCCTGTCAAATTACTTGAATGAACTGATTATGAATTGAAAATTTGTGCTCGCTAATGAAGTAAGCAGACGGTGACTGTACTAACTAGATTCTTGTTGTCCCCATTAATGAGACCACAGAGTGAATAAATCAAAGTAGAGATGCCAAGACGACATGGCTGCGTTGCGTTGCTCACTTGGACATGCAGCGAACAAAAACCATTAAAACCGTAATTTTTAACCATTGGTTACCTTAACTATGGATCAAAAAACACACCCTTAGAATTTGGTTTGCTACGATGTATATTGAAGAATGGAGAATAAACAGAAGTTTAAAGGTAACAAAGGTAGTGGTAAAAGAATAAACAGAACTTTACTGTACTAACTTTGATTGCGATACGTGTGAGTGATACTTGACGCTCATACATTACTGTTATATTGTGCGCGTGTAGGACTATCTTCATTTCAAGCACGCAATGTATTATGTAGCGACTAGTGTTATTAGTTCTCGTACAAACGAGGTACAGAATGCCATTTCCAGACCTATTTCTTGAATGAGACAGAGTAGTGAGGACAACGGGAATCCATCGATTGAATAGAGCTAACCGCTTGGATATTTGAGTTAACTGTCTAAGTCTAACCGTACCCGAAGGGTAAAACTGACCCTATTCCTAAGACTCCGCTGTCTGTCTGTCCATCTGTCACCAGGCTGTATCTCATGAACCGTGATATTTAGACAGTTAAAATTTTCACAGATGATGTATTTCTTTTGCCGCCATAACAACAAATACTAAAAAACAGAATAAAATAAATATTTAAGGGGTCCCATACAACAAACGTGATTTTTTGCTTGTTTACCTGAAGATTCATAGATGGCGCTGCTTTAAATAGTACTGCTACTCAACACTAGATGGCCGGGATAGATAATGGTACGGAACCCTTCGTGCGCCAGTCCGACTAGCAGTTGGCCAGTTATTGTTAATGTAGCAGTTAGTATAAAGAATAAAGGCACAATATAACCAGTTTAGAAAAAACTGTATTTCATATTATGCGTAGCAATACCTAGTTGCGATTTCAAGTACAAAAGTCATCTTAAATTTATGACAGCGGCTTTAATTTTCAACCCAAGTGTTTGAATTCGGGGTCCACCCACGACAAAGGCAGCATCCACGGAAAAATAAATCCCTAGATTTTGTTTCCATTCACTTGCGCTGTCGACATCCATGAGAATACATTACGATTTCATTATTTTAATGGCTTCTTTGATCATCTTACTAATTACCAGAATTTTTTGAATATAACATTAAAAGAAATAAGACAGAATCATTCCTTTTCATATTGTGGTAGTAAATATAGTCCCTTATTTTATGATACTTTATTCCGACGACGTGCATTAATATGTTATTAGCTTCTCACTAATTGGGAAGACATGATTAGGATGACATCATTTAGACATGTTTTATTATGAGGACATACTACAACACAACGTTGCAAACAATGCCTCGTTATTGACATTACAATAATGAGGTTGGAGGTTGTTTGCAACATTATCACATCAATAACGTTTCACGTCACGACAACACATTCATTCGTTGCTAATAACGTAAAAGTATTTGTTTATTTGGCTTTCACGGTTGATACGATTTGGACGAAATTTTCCACAGATTGCTTGCACTGCTGAGATCGACTAAAGGTGATTTAAAAACAAATAAAGCAATGTTTCGCCAAGGCAGAAACCCTCAAACGGCATAAATATGCACTCCTTGATGAGGTCTACATATCTGTGCCATTTGGGGTCCGTGGGGGCCCGCTGCCACGGAAACGTACCGGGACTTGGCCTAATGTTTGGTGGAGGTATCAGGTGACCAGGCCAGCTGGCTTTTATTTTGCACAAAAAATCATCATCATCATGATCATCAATCAGTCTGAAGACGGCCACTGCTGAACATAGGCCTCCCCAAAGAGTGCCATTTTGAGCGGCTGCTTGCCTTCTGCGTCCATCGGCTCCCCGCGGTTCTGACCAGGTCGTCGGTCCATCTAGTGGGGAGGCTGGTTTACGCTGCGTCTTCCGGTTCGTGTTTGCCTTTCTTCCCCATCGGTTGTCAGTTCTACGACCGATGTCGCCTGCCCACTGCCACTTCAACTTGCTAATTTTCAAATCGGTGACTTTAGTTCTCTTGCAGATCGCCTCATTTCGGATCTTATCGCGCAAGGAAACCCCAAGCATAGCTCTCTCCATAGCTCGCTGCGCGACTTTAAGTTTACTCATAAGGCAAAAAATAAGCATTGCCATTCAACATGGTAAAGCTTGGCAGTATTCTAAGCCCTTTTCCTTCCAGCAACGGTTTATTTTAAGTTTTATATATTAGTTTTAAAATTTTTAGGTATAGTTTAGTTATTTATTAGTATAATTTTTTGCAAAATAAAAATATAATGACATGCACTTAGACATCGCCTTATGAATATGAATTATTACAGTAATTCAGCTATTGAAATGTATTTCGGCGCATGACAAATTGTATCTGCCGCACTACGTAGGTACTTAACCATGGCACTTCTAAGGGTGGGTTTAAACTAACTCACCGATGTAGTCAATTGTTTTTTCGTTAATCTGTGCTAACTATATTAAATTGTGTTCCATGTGTGCATATTCACGGTACATTTATTGTAGGTAGGTATATATCATTAAAGTGTTAAGCATAATCCTAATCTATTATATCCTTAAAAACAAATAAACGGCCCTAGGGATCTGCGACACAGCAAATTGGAATTGATGGATGGTCGTCAGATTACTCTGTGTTATGTTCTGGTATGTTCTGATACATTATGTTTTGCGTCGGAATGTTCTGATAGATTGTGTTCTGTTATGTGTCAGTAATTGCTGGCGGTGTGTTAAGTGTCCCAAATGGGTGATAAATTGTTAGAAGTTTGTGATAGATTAGGTGATTTTTTGTCTGTTTTCTTTAGTTCTTACGGTTGTTAAAAATTCGGTTTGTTAAAGACAGCCTCCGTGGTGTGGTGGTTGAGCAGGTCGGCTTATAACCCGGAGGCGACGGGTTCTATTTCCGCGACAGGACATGTATTTGTGCACATGAAAAAAGCGCATATACTTGTTCTGTGCCTGGGTGTTGTGGGAGCGTGGTCTTCGTATTTCCTGGATCCCTAGATGCAGGGAATCCTAGTTAAGGCCCAGGATCTATGTTTGTGATCGTTGGGCGTTATTTATTTATTTTATTTATTTATTATTTGTTTCAATTGTTGAATCCAGAAAGCGATTCTAAATGGAATTAGTTTTACCTACTGAATAACAAAGAGTTAGGAAAAAAAATCGGATCATTTGTTGTCACAACGTAACCAACAGAATAACTTACTTCTTTAAAGTCCTGATACCGTACCTTATGTACTCTAATCCATAAGTCTTATGTAGAAAGAAAATCAATCGGTGAAATTATAGTAATTAAAAATGCGAATGCTTGTGTGTTTGTGTGTATGTGTGAATGTTTGTTACCGTACTATCTCCGTAACTACTAAACCGATTATCATGAAATTAGAAATGCAGATAGCTTATACAGGATGCAATTTAATTCGTTAGCATAAATCTATTACTTGAGAGTACATCATTTATTGATGATTATTAAAGGGTAAAGAGTGCAACTGAAAATATTATTTTGTTATTGAAAATATGAAAATAGCCGCGGCGCCTAACGTAAAATCTACCAACCATAGCTAGCGCGAATGATTTTGATACTTTTAAAAGATTTTTTTATCTTTTATGTATTAAATAAAAGCAGTTTATTAAATAAAATATTACATTTTTTGGAGCTATTATCAACACCAAATTGATGCGTTAGATTTCATAAATTCTGGTCCACACGTGACCGGTGTCGGAGTAGGTACCTAGTTTTGCAGGATGCTAATGAATTAAATAACACCTGGAATACGCTAACACATAAAATACTTTTCACCCGCGGGTGAGACCTCGGGGCTCTACTAGTACATACTTCTTCGATACAATGTTCATCAAACATAATCTCCGGAAAACATTCATGAGATAGTTTTGTTTGCTTAACTTTTATTTATTTAATTAAAATTCACATCAATATTATACTATTCGAATTATTCAGTCATACACATTTATTGTCCTTACCTTTACGAGAATCACCAACACCAATCTGTCCAACAAACGGTTATTTCCGTCTCGATAATTCCAAGTTACAATTTATTAGGCAGTTACTCTCGAATAATACGTAACGTCGGCTTACAAACCATTTTAAGCTTTATTGAAAGGGTTTAAGATTCATTTTAAATTGTAATTGTTGTAGGTTTTAGGGTCTTCTTTTGTGCTAATGTGTAGGAGATCGTACCGTATGGTAATGAATTAACGTATTATTTAGATTGCAGGTATTTCATGTGATGGCTACGCGGTTTATAATACGTTAGACGTTATTGTATTTTCATTCTGAAAATATTTAACAGTTGTTTGTGATATTTTTCTTATGTTTTATAAATACTTAAGTACATAATTATTACCTGTCAAAATTACTTATAATGTATATTAAATCAATAACTTTATATAAACATAATTAAAATTTTATTACAGTAAATGGAAACCATAGATTAATAAGTACATAAGGAGGTAGCTAAAGTGCCGAAACTATATCGCAGAAATCTACCACGCCCGGATGTGACGTCACAGCGGCTGCGGTCGCCGTATAACTCGATACCGGCTAAATGGTGCGGAGAGGCATTTTAAAAGAAATTGTGTTTTCAAAGCTTTTGTAGCTGTATGTGGGACTTTATTATCGACCTTTGCATTAAAGTATTTTTCAGTTTGGGTTTGTTCTTTTCACGTACCTATCTTACATAAAAAAGGCTTTCGTAAAAATAAATTGATATTTATGTAGGTAATAAATATTCTTATGAGTAATTACGATAATGCACATAAATGGCTCAATTACAAATAAGTAAAAAAGCAGAAAATAAATATAAGTAAAACGAACTAAAACAGAGAATTTTTCACATCAAGTTTGCATACAAGCTACATTAATTTTTTTCGACTTTATAAAAGGTAATATTTAGAAAAGAAAACATAAAAGTAAAAAAATGAATCCATCTTCTTACCTCGTGCTATTAAGTCCTCTTTATAACTGTAACTTTTGCCATAAAGCTTGACGTTGCATTTCTCAAAGTTGAACACCGTATTACAGTTTTACTCTTTACTGTTTTACCTGAACCTATATTATTTAGTAAATGGTTCCACGGAAGCGTAATATTTAATGTGATAGTAAAAGTTTAATGTAAATCGGATTGAGTATGAAGTTAATTGAATAATAAAGTGGAATTTATGGCGGGAATATTATTTCCGCTGCGGAAGAAAAAGTTTAAATAATTCAACGCCATTGCAATGCGTGAGTAGAAAGTGCTTCAATTGACTAAACCTTTTGTAGTGCTTTAGTCAGCACTGTTCATTTTAGTTATATATTTTTGCTGCCATAAAAAAAGTAGTAAGTAAAAAAGTAAATTATATAAAAAGGAAGTAGTGTGATTTCGAACCGTAGTGATTCGCAATTCAGTGTTGTCGTGGTTTGATGATTCGAACCTCGGTGTGTCGCCCAAGCGTAGGACACTCATAGCTAAGGATTTTAGAGTACAATTATTTAAGCTGGAACGTTTCACTCGCGCGGCAAATTCAAATTTTCTTGCATTCTTTTGCCAATAATAGCTTTTTTACTCAACATGATTACATGAAAACTAATTTCGCGCAAATAAATAGAATGTATCAATAAATTACAATTAAAAGTATCACCTATATAACATTGGTTTAGCGACAAATGGCCATAGACTGAAAAACTAAGATGAAATTTGTTTATTGTCATCATCATCATTGACAGCCTGAAGATGTCCACTGCTGAACATAGGCCTCCCCAAGAGCACGCCACCTTGAGCGGCTGCTCGCCTCCTGCATCCATCGGCTCCCCGCGGCTTTCACCAGGTCGTCGGTCCACCGAGTGGGGGGCCGGCCTACGCTGCGTCTTCCGGTTCGTGGTCGCCACTCGAGAACCTTTCTTCCCCATCGGTTGTCAGTTCTACGAGCGATGTGGCCTGCCCATTGCCACTTTTGTTTATTGTCATTTGTCGCTAAACCAATGATATCCAGGAGATACTTTTAATCGTAATTTGTTGATACATTCAATTTCTTTACGTTACATCAGTTTTAATGTAATCAAGTTTAGTAATTAAGCTATTATTGGCAAAAGAACGCAAAAAAAATTGAATTTGCCGCGGCAGTGAAACGTTCCAATTTAAGACCTAAGCTACTTTTATATAACCTACTAACTATGTTAGCGATTCTGCAGATATTCTTTCATACACTTTAGAATATTTTACAAGTACAAAAATACCTTTAAATAAATATATCACTAAACGCTTAGAAAATTTTGTATAGGAACATTTTACGTCCCGAAATATTTTCCTATAATAATGGTCACTCTACACCACTCCCGCATGTTGTCCCATAAACCCGTGCGGTCCCACTTGCTGCTAAACTGGGACAAAGCGGGTTGGCTCTACTAAGTTCACTATGCTATCGTTTCTATTAAGAGTAGAGCATTTTCTTGAGCAAGTGAGCTTAAATAAAAAATCACTAATACTACCACAGATAAGATAATAATAAACAAAGTATCCATTTTCTGGATAACTAAGGTTCATTCTTAGGTAGATACACGAATCCATATAAAAAGCATGTGGGAACAAAATGTGCTATTATTATTTTTACATTACAAATTTTGGAATGTAGGTATCCGTTTGCTTGGATTTCAATGATTAGTACCGAAATCAACAGTACCTACTTTGTGCTCCGGAAAATAAAATCTCCACGGAAAACTGTTGCGTGTGAAATTGCGAAATACTACTAGTAATGAATAAACTAGGCCTGTTATTACCCCGTGTTACCGTGAGGTATAAACTGGGACGAAGTAATACAGGGTGATAACTGTCTCAGTTTATTTATGCTCCGAACTTTGGGAAACGCCTATGTCTATTAGTAATACTACGCATTTCCCAAGGTTCGCTACTGAACCCTAAACTGTATTCTCTCTCATCCAACCTAATGCATGATTTTTACCAAAAAATGTACAAAGTATATGCCAAAATGTAACCGCGTCAAAAGAGCTTCAGTAATATTTTATTGGTAGGTACCTCTACAATAGCAGTCTTTACGAAAATCTCCATGTTATATATTTCCATAAGAATGCATGAATTATGAATGAGGACCCTAACTAGGGTGACCACCCTAGTCGTAAAGCTAAATGTAATTTGGCTTTTAGCTTCTTTTCTGGAGTATATTCGTATGGTTTGTTTAGCGGTATGGTCACTTAGACGCGATTTCTTTGCAGCTAAGTTAGAGCAAAACATGAAGGTACTTTTATATGAGTAAACAGACACCGCGCTTACACCAGCACCTAGCACTATTAGTTATTCTGTGCCCACACTTTACCTGTTTTATCGCGGGAATATCAAATTTCCAGGAGACAAGTATACAGTGTAAACACACATCAGCTGGAAAAGGTCCACTGCTGAATATAGACCCCCGTGAGGGGAGGGGGTCAACCAAAATCACAACACTTCTCACGCGCCTTGATGGTCACAGTAAAGAATGCTTCTGCCCATTCCCTGGATATTCGCTAGTCGGCTTTTTTGGCACCCACGGGAAGAGATAGGGTGGTCCTATTCTCACATCGACACCACATTGCCCTGTGTGTGCAAAACTTTATCCAAATTGATTCAGATAAACAGATAGACATTTTATTCATAATTTTTTTTTTATTTTTTTTTTTCGAATTATAAGGTAATAATCATCCAATCTGAAAACGAAAGTTTTCAACCAATGTGTGTTGCCAGTGATGACTTATGGAACTGAGATATGGTCTCTTACTGTTGGCCTCATTAGTAAGCTCAAAGTCGCGCAGCGAGATATGGAGCGAGCTATGCTCGGTGTTTCCCTGCGAGATAAGCTCCGGAACGAGGAGATCCGCAGGAGAACTAAAGTGACCGATATAGCTCTTAGAGTTAGTTAGTTGAAGTGGCAATGGGCAGGCCACATCGCTCGTAGAACTGACAACCGATGGGGAAGAAAGGTTCTCGAGGGGCGACCACGAACCGGAAGACGCAGCGTAGGCCAGCCCCCCACTCGGTGGACCGATGACCTGGTGAAAGCCGAGGGGAGCCGATGGATGCAGGAGGCAAGCAGCCGCTCAAGGTGGCATATTCTGGGGGAGGCCTATGTTCAGCAGTGGACGTCTTCAGGCTGTTAATGAAAATCATCCGACCAACCGATCAACCGATTCAACCGTTATGCCGTGAAAGCTTCAGACAGAAATAATCAGGAGACGTTTCACTTTTATTTTAGTCAAAATGAAATAAGGTATGAGCCCTTGGCACCACATTCTAGGTAAACGGGAAACAAAACAAACGTTGTGACAAAGTTCAAATAGAGTCGTTAGCTCCATCGAAATTGTCATCTGACTCTAAATCGTGTAACTCGAGATCTGTTTTTTAATTGTCGTTTTCCTTTTGTGAGAGCTCTTGGAAGTCGTCTTGGGGTTTTTTTGAGCAATCGTTTTATATTGGTGTTCACCTGGAGGCGGTTTTATTGTGATTGAAGATTGTTATCAGCATTGAACTTTAGATTTTTGTTTGGATGTTTTGCTTATACTACTTTATTTTTGTGACGCCCACTGTATTCCAGAAAAAAAAATATGATGTTTTATATACTGGGTGGCGCAAAAGTACTGGCACTAAAGAAAATACTTTTATTTTTTTTATATGACATTTTCTGTCATTCTGTTGTTGAAAATTGTGTAGTGAACAAATGTAAAATACACTGAAAATAAACATGGACCGTTTTACTCCCCAAGAACGTGGAATAATTGTGTCAATGTTCTTACGGAATAATTCATCAGTGATAAGAACACAACGTGAATTTCGTCGACGATTTCCCCACCGTCCGGCACCGATTGGTTGATACCCAGTTTGGACGAATTGGGGCTGGAGCACATCTGGTTTCAACAAGACGGCGCTACGGCACACACAGCGCGCGACACTATGGACTTAGTGAGGGACGCTTTTCCAAGCCGAGTTATCTCTCGTTTTGGCGATTTGCCTTGGCCTGCAAGATCACCCGATCTGACCAGTCCAGACTTCTTTCTTTGGGGTTTTTTGAAATCTCGGGTGTATGTGAACAAGCCACAGACTCTCGCAGCTCTAAAAGAAAACATTCGTCAAGAAATAACGAACATATCGCAGGAAGTGTTACGGCAAGTTATGCAAAATGTCATAAATAGGGCTCAAATGTGTATCAACTCTGGAGGTCACCATTTAAAAGACATCATCTTTAAATCCTAATGGTACGAAATTTAATGGCACAAATATACATTTAAAAAAACCTAAATCTAGTTTTCTAATTTAGAAAAAATGTTATAGCTGAACCAAATAGGGTCTTTACTTTTGCGCCACCCAGTATAATTGCTTATTTGTGTTAATGATATAGCTTTGAGAATTAGCAAGTTGAAGTGGCAGTGGGCAGGCTACATCGCTCGTAAAACTGGCAACCGATGTGGAAGAAAGGTTCTCGAGTGGCGAGCACGAACCGGAAGACGCAGCGTAGGCAGGCCCCCCACTAGGTGGACCGACGACCTGGTCAGAACCGTGGGGAGCCGATGGATGCAGGAGACAATCAGCCGCTCAAAGTGGCGTTCTTTGGGGGAGGCCTATGTTCAGCAGTGAACGTCTTCAGGCTGATGATGATGATGATATTAATTGCAGTCATGTAAGCAATATGTGAGCCAAATTTTATATAAATTAGTTCAGTCGTGTTGGCGTAAAATTTAAACAAACCGATAAAGTTATACTTTTATAAAGTTATATTTTTTTGTAGGAATTGAGGTAGAAAACAGGAATCTCTCTCTCTCTATCCTATAGCTCTGACGGGAGGCCCATTCTACATTTTGTAGGTTTATGGTGGCAAAGAGCTAGTAGTCTGTGACTTATTTTGCAAAATGTGTGATATTACTTTAAACCAATTAAAATTTTAATTTGATTCTAAACTGTTCTATAACAACAGTTTAAGACTACAATTTTCCAAAGCCTTTCAAAATGCTTTTAAAAGTTCGACTAGATAGTGCCACAACTTGTGAAACGCGGCCAACTCCAAGTTCAAAGTACAACTACTAAGTCAAAAGACCCATTAACTCAGAGATAAGTTAAACTTTAAAGTTACCAACTTAGCTCATGCAATAACGTGTTACAGTGTAATAACATGCAGGAGGACAATTCGGAATATAAGTTATTCTACTGTAATAAAGTTTAAATTGGACCGATAAGCCCAGTTTCGAGCTTTAGTTTATGCGCTTGTTAGTACTTATTTGTTAATCAGATTTCGAATGTATCGTTTACATTATGGGTACGTAGTACTATATACTGGGTGGCGCAAAAGTAAAGACCCTATTTGGTTCAGCTATAACATTTTTTCTAAATTAGAAAACTAGATTTAGGTTTTTTTAAATGGTAATTTGTGCCATTAAATTTCGTACCATTAGGATTTAAAGATGATGTCTTTTAAATGGTGACCTCCAGAGTTGATACACATTTGAGCCCTATTTATGACATTTTGCATAACTTGCCGTAACACTTCTCAGGGCATGTCAATAAGCAGAATACTCGGTTCTGGGGCACTGATAATCCGTGCATTATTCAAGAAACACCTCTACACCCACTAAAAGTTACTGTATGGTGTGGCATCTGTGTTGACAGAGTGATCGGACCCTATTTTTTCGAAGACGCTGGAGGCAATGCGATAACTGTCACTGGAGAACGCTACAGAACCATGTTACGTGAGTTTTTGATACCCAGTTTGGACGAATTGGGGCTGGAGCACATCTGGTTTCAACAAGACGGCGCTACGGCACACACAGCGCGCGACACTATGGACTTAGTGAGGGACGCTTTTCCAAGCCGAGTTATCTCTCGTTTTGGCGATTTGCCTTGGCCTGCAAGATCACCCGATCTGACCAGTCCAGACTTCTTTCTTTGGGGTTTTTTGAAATCTCGGGTGTATGTGAACAAGCCACAGACTCTCGCAGCTCTAAAAGAAAACATTCGTCAAGAAATAACGAACATATCGCAGGAAGTGTTACGGCAAGTTATGCAAAATGTCATAAATAGGGCTCAAATGTGTATCAACTCTGGAGGTCACCATTTAAAAGACATCATCTTTAAATCCTAATGGTACGAAATTTAATGGCACAAATATACATTTAAAAAAACCTAAATCTAGTTTTCTAATTTAGAAAAAATGTTATAGCTGAACCAAATAGGGTCTTTACTTTTGCGCCACCCAGTATATATATCTACTCAATGTTATGGGGAACTAAGAGTATACATAAGCAAGTATGTATACTGTAAGATGGGGAATGTCGGGCAACTTTGTCTAATGATAATGACAGTTCTATATGGGTCGGACTTTTTTGTTGAAATTACTCTTTTTAGAATCGTCATTGAGTCTGTAACTTGTAATTTTGCCTTTTTTAACTGGGTTAGAAATGGAAATGTTTCTATTTTAAGACCAGATAAAAATATTGATTGTTTAAAAGTTACTTACTACAAGTAATAAAATATCTAATACAAAAATAAATACTCATTATAAAATACATATTTTTATGAATGAAGGAATAAACTATGAACGATTTGGTTTTCCATAATCACTACTCTTAGCAAGCGTCGCAGATGATTTTAATATACCGAGGAGAATGCTGCTGCCCATTCCCTGGATGTTCCCTTAGCCAGCTCTTACGGCATCTTCGGAAAAAGATGGGATGATTCTATTCAGACTGAGATCACAGAGTATAACATAATTAGGTCTTAGGTATTCAATTATGATGAAAAATAATTAAGCAAACTGCTTTTTCTCGAATAACGTAATTCCGAAACCAAGAACACCAAACACGTCCATACTCCAGCCCTACATACGCTTACGATTCCCTCCTCATATCTAGGCTTAGACAAGAACAACAACGAAGACGCAGCGTTACTTCATAAGTGAAGCCTCAGAATGAAATACGGTATCAGAAAATAATACTATAGTACCCACATTAATCTCGAGACGTGGATAGGAGCGATATAGTTTATGCGCCATGTTTCGTAGTTAAATAAATACCTAAATGTAGGTAAGGAGTGGAACTCTTTTATCACCTGTGTTTCCAAGTAGCTATAATATGAACATTTTCGAGAAGAGAATGAACAGGCTTCTTATAGGTGGCCATGCTACATCGTAGACAACATTGTCGCTTAACATCAGAAGAAATGTGATTTACACTAATTTCACAAATCGGTTTATAAGATCTGACGGAGTTCTAAGGTACAATATGTAAATACAATCTAAACCTAGAACCTCGCCTTTTTTTAAAGCCGGTTAAGAAGTATAATAAGCAGATATGTTGATTTTCATAGGTCAAGCTTTGCTTAGTTTGGGACTAGATGGCGCTGTTATAAATTAATGTACATTTTATTTTTTTCAATTTATGTCGCTCCTTTTTGGATTCACTCTCTTCAGACGTGCCCTCTGTATTGTTCTTTTAGCTCAAGTCATAGCGAAAGTACATAAGAGTAGAGTATATCACAATAAATAGGTAGTTTACCCACCGTCACGTTCTCCGCGTGGTATGAATGTAAACTACGCACATCCGTCTGGTTTGGGATGAAGACGTCGCCTTCTGCTTGGTTATTGTGCTGTTTAGAATAACGAATCTCGTGTTATGAAAATAGACATGTCTTTATTAAAGAAATGCGGACCTGTTTAGAAAATATGATCAGTCTTGTATTAAATATTCGGATACCACTTATTCGCATAATTAACACCACCACTATTATAAAGAGGAAAGATTTGTATTTTTGTGTGTATGTTTGTAATTAATAAACTCAAAAACTACTGTGCCGATTTCAAAAATTCTTTCACCATTGGAAAGCTACATTCACCCTGAGTAAAAAAAGCTACACCACTACACGTGCGAAGCCGGGGCGAGCCGCTAGAAATGTATAAAAAAATTATAACCGCACCACTGTGGTGCGTATAACCGTCAAGCGCTCATTCGACTTACTCGTAACTTGGTAAAAGTAAAGATATGAACAACACATTAGGATACGAATTTTGTAAAACCCCAAAGAAATGCAGACTCAAATTATACGTAGGTATTTTTAATAGGTGAACCGACGACCTGGTGAACACCGCGGGGAGCCGATGGATGCAGGAGGCAAGCAGCCGCTCAAAGTGGAGCTCTTTAGGGGAGGCCTATGTTCAGCAGTGGACGTCTTCAGGCTGTTGATGATGATATGTAGGTAATATATGACAATTCACCTTTCAGTGCCCTTACAACTCGATTAATTAACGAATACGTAGACATGAGTACAATATATCGACTAATTAATCTAAAGGTATATAGAGCTAGATGAAACCTTATTAAACCATTCTGCTAATGGATTTAGACTAAGATTAAATTTTGGTGTAAGTTACCCGTTCTTAAATAACGGTTGAAGTTTGAATAATCATAAAGAGCTGGTCTTGAATTAACTTTTAGCTGAAATAATTAAATAATACTTATTAACATTACTATATCTGTAAACATGGTAATTTCACTAGGTGGTAGGACTTTTCTGCAAAGTTCGTCTAGGTAGGTACCACCGCTTTTCCAGTTATTCTGCTGCCAAGCAGTAGTGTCCAAGCATTACTATGTTCCGGTTTGAACGGCATTGTAGCTAGTGAAATTACTGGGCAAATGAGACTTTATGAACTGATCTCACAGTCTAGTAATCGTATTACTATACTGTGTGAAGTCTCAGGATGACGTGCGCAGTGCAGTGTCACGCAAAACTATATTAATTTAGAGTTCCGAGTGATCTGCAATCTGTTATGAGTAGCCGTGACGCTTAACGTCAGGCAAACGACTAGCTCATCGCATCATTCATTTATATAAAAAAAAATTTAAGCCTATAATTATGAAGGATAACATCGTGAGGACGGATGTTCAAGAATCACAAAATTCGAGAAATGGTTCATCGACCAGCCCGCACTTGGCCAGCGTTGTGGATTACGACCTACACTCTCTCTCTCTCTGTCAAAGAAGGTCCGTGTCCTAGCTGTGGGAACGTGTTGGGCTGATGATGATGACGACCAAGACGATGATGATGATGATGATGATTGAGCCAAGGAAGTTGGACGCATGGATTTAGCATAACACTTCACCAAAAAAAGTCTCGAATATTTTTGAAGTTCTGCGATCACCAAGCCGCGTGGTGATTATAGCAAATCCCCACAGATTTTTTTTTTTTTTTATGAGATGAGTGGCAAACAAGCAGGCGGCCCACCTGCTGGTAAGTGGTCACCGCCGCCTATGGACATCTGCAACACCGAAGGCATTGCCGGTGCGTTGCCTACCCTTAGAGAGGACTCTTTTAATACTTTTCTTGAAGCTCCCCATACTGTAGATAATATAATACTATACCCATGATAAGCGTCCAAAGCGGCGTTTTATAGGGAGGCCAATGTTCAGCAGTGAACGTCTTCCAGCTGGTGAAGTGTCGTATTATAAAGTTAAAACGGGTCTCTTCGCGCACAGAAATTTATCAAATAAAATTTTTAATAAAAATTTAATTTTTTTTACTAACCTCGACTTTTCGACCAAATCGCGAAAGTTTAAAAAGTGATGATGCGTCATTATTTTTATTCGTAATCCAACGCAAAATAGTCCAACTAGAGAGTTAGGGGTACTAACAATACAAATATAATAAGAAGAAAATCCATCAAGATATCCCTTGAACATCTAAGGGAATTTTCACAACGGTACTGGCAATACGTGCTTGGAATCCAAAATGGCGGTCAGGAAAACTAATTTGCAGTGCAGGAACTGAATTAAGTTTTTTATAAAAGGAATAAATGTATGTCTGGAGATTCACGCTGATGGTCGGGGTCGGCTCTTAGATTAGATTTTACTGAAGGTTATATCTTAGGGAATATCGCCCGTTAAGGTTTATAAGATGGGGATTGGGGATTTAAAATAATTTAGTGAAGATTTCATTTCGTGGTATTGAGAAATATGTACTGCACTGAGAGCGATGGTGGCCGAGCGATAGCATGTGCCCTTCACAATCTTGCGGCACCGGGTTCAATCCTCAACCCTGCACCAACGACTTATCTAGTAAGATATGTGCGGTTTTTGATTCCATCGCTCCGTGCCTCGGAGAACATGTTAAGCCATCGGTTTCGGTTGTCATAAGAACATCTATGGCAATCGTTACGGGTAGTCAGACGCCTGATAGAATCTGACACCTGGTCTAAGCATCCCTGTTACTGGTTCCTTATGGGTTGCGAGGTCAGATGGCAGTCGCTCGTGTAATTCTGGTAGCTCGCCGCTACAGGTTAGATTGGGAGCCAATCCCAATAATAAGTAAGAAAAAGGCAAAGAGGATGATGGTGAGAAATATGTACTGTAAAAACTTTGTCTGTGTCTTTGTTTGTTTGTGTGACTTTCAAGTCAAAGCGGCTGAACTGATTTGTACACTGATTGTTAATATTACCAAGGTCAAGATGAAATACATTATTTTTCGAAATAATTCGAGTTACCGAAGTAATACGGGTAAGCTTCGGGTGAAACCAGAAAGTGATCTAGTGTATTATTATGATTTTAATATAGATACCTATGTTATTTATTCAGCTACTATTAGGTTCATATGAAAGGTTCCATATTTTATTCCATTCCATCAATTTTTCTAATAACATAAAATCATTCATCGTCCGCCCTCACTCCGCGAGTAAAAGTACAACAATTGATCACGGGCGTGACGTCACGCCATCAATAATACCGCCATTATCTGCCACCATCGCGATTTGCCATCAAAATAGCGTGAAATTACCCAATTTTTAGGGGAAATTCATTATGTTATGTAGGCGCTGCGTAGGTGTGTACTCATGACTTGACACATAATATAACCTAATGTTAAGTAAAAAATAACTTACTAACCAAGTAAACGGTTTGTTTATCTCAGAGAGCAGACAATTTAAAACAAGATCAACGAGTTTAAGAGAACCAATTTACTGTAAAAGCCAAATGACCTATGGGAACCGATGGATGCGGAAACCTCAATTGTAATTAATTTTTTCTCTACTCGACGTTAATAATTCTCGATCTCTTTCTGAGATCGAAAATTCTCTTTATAGATGGGTTCTTGATTTTAATACTTACCAGTATTCAAATCAAGAATCCATCTATAAAGAGAAACTTCTAAGACACAATACATAAGCAGTAGGTAGTAAGAAATCTCCCACCGCTTTAGAAACCATTCAACAAAACGTCTTCCAGTCGTCAGAATAGCGCACAGCATAAACAGTGCGGCCACACAATGTGCCGACTCAAACACGCATTCTCATTACTGTGTTTATTTACTGCACATTCTGCTTTTACTGTGCACTGTGACTATATTCTGTATATTGTGTAACTTTGAAGCAGTATGGGTGCGTAAAACTATAAGTAAGAAAAACCTCGGAACATTCATGGAGGTCATTCAAGTTCTCCTGGCTATATTCTACCCTTTAGACTTTCGCTTGAAACCTGGAACAACCTGTGCAGAAAGGTCATCCACCGTATCGCGTAATGGTAAATGCCGAGGCGTTCAACGTTTGATGCATAAAAAGTTCAACAATGAAACAAGACTAATATCTAGAGTAATTCCGCTAAAGTAAGTAAGTAAGTAGAGTAGTAAGTTGTTTCAATTGATGACTATAAAAAAATTGTTATTCTATTTGGGGGCGGTACGGCCTCCACTGACATCTCACTTGGCGTATTGTGCATTTACCCCTGCCAGCCCAGCGTTCTTATGTAGCGTGGCACGGCCTTGGGTCGTTGGTGGTCCGGTACACAACACCCATACTGGTGATACTGTGTGTACTGTGTACTTGAATATATGCGACTGGATGTCTGGACGGTTTGTGTACAAACGCAATGTTTTCTTTGTAGGCGTGGGCGCTCCACTCGTATGAACAACATACATAATACTGGATGGTTTATTGATATACAAGTATGAAGATTTATGTAATTAAAGTAATTGAACGACGTAACGTAACGTTGAATAGTATAAGCTAACTATTATCTTCACTACATTTTGAATAGTACTTTTTTTTTAAATTTTATAGGCAAAGCATTGGACCACTGTCTCACCTGATGGAAAGTGATGACGCAGTCTACGATGGTGCATGCTTGCCTAGAAGATACCTGTACTTACGGGATCTTTACCGTGGTTAGAATCATGTCTGAGTTACCTAATCACTGTAAAACATCAAACATACGTACTATTAAAAGTGTAGTAAACAACCGTGAAAGTTTATAAAAGTATATTAACTTCCTACCTCTTCAACCGACTTCAAAAAAGAAGGAAGTTTTCTATTCCGTTCTGTTTTTTTAAATGCTTGTTATCTCATATTTCCGTGATTTAGAAACCGGATTTATTTTTTAGGGTTCCGTACCCAAAGGGTAAAACCAACTCTATTACTAAGGCTCCGCTGTCTGTCTGTCTGTCTGTCTGTCTGTCACCAGGCTGTATCTCATGAACCGTGATAGTTAGACAGTTGAAATTTTTACAGATGATGTATTTCTGTTGCCGCTATAACAAGAATACTAAAAACAGAATAAAATAAATGTTTAAGGGGGCTCCCATACAAACAACGTGATTTTTTTGCTTATTTTTATAGATGGTACGGAACGCTTCCTGCGCAAGTCCGACTCGCACTTGGTCGGTAATTTTTTATTTAAGTAACCTTAATAATTTAGACTTCCAGGAGGCAGTAATTTGCAAACATGACGCCGTACGACTACAGTTCGTAAAGTCATTCGATTACATAAACATGGAACCTGAAAAGCCACCCTCACAACATTGTTCTGTGTGAAATTGCCACAAGAACTAGTTTACCTTCACAATATGACTTTAGTCTGAACCTACGCAGTAAGTATGAGTTGGGAGTTTGGGCGGCCGCAGGGCGGGCGGCTGTAGGGCAATGTTTTGTCGCGTTAAAGGGTTGGATTAAGGGAGGTTAATATTTTAGTTTGGTGGTAAATGTGGAGTAGGTTGTAGCCAGCGAAGCGTGCCGTGTCAACATACAACACGAGTGTTTTATACGTTTAGCAAAATATTTTTTGAAATCTTAACTTTGTGTTGAAAATCACCCTATATCAATATAAACTTACTTGTGAAATTGTTTTATTGGAACTTAGTTCAGCTACATAAATAAATAGCAATAATTTAACTTAAATAAAATATATAAATATAGTAAATTAAAGGACTTATAAACTCAAAAATATTGAAGTAGACAATTGTTACTTATATAAGTTTGCGTTTGTGTGTTTGTGAACTTCTTTATAGAAGTTTAAGGTTAGCCATATTTCTCACCAGCAAAGCGGGGGTTATGATCATTGTTTTGTCTCTAATTATCGGAATCCACGCCCCGATAATTGAACGAGCGTGCCATCACGGCTGCCACAGATTAGTTATTTAATTAGGGAGCCGCAGAAGTGACACACTTGTTGACATTGGACGTGGAAAAGTGGTAGAAAATTTTTCGGGAAAAATATGTAACGAATTTATAACCCACATCGTAGGTTTTTTGTAAGTCGCGAGCCGAATTTTTTTTTCTCTATTTTTGTAATTTCTTTTAATTTAACTAGATAATTAAATACAGACTATAGTTAGATTAGTATTTACAATTCAAGGATAAGTGTGAATATGACCGTAATTTCACTGAATCAAAATTTCAGAGCTCGCCTTTGACGAAGCAGGTATGATACAATATTGATGATTATTCCTCTAACCATTCCTATAGCATATTTAAGGCATTAAGAATAACGCCTTAAATATTCTATAGCAATCCCTTCTATTACCCCATACTATCATAGAGCCCTAAATCAAATCCCTCTAAACAATAACGGCCACGAAGTGAGTAGGTAATCGTGAGGGATTACCTACTCCACTCCATCCACTATCCTATCGGGGCGCTTAATCTTTGTCAGGCTATGTCAGCCTACGCTGTAGCTGCCTCCATCGTAGAGAGGCTACGCCGTAGCAGCTACGGCAACGTGACGCTGCTATTTATCTGAGCTGAGGAGATTACGCTCTGGAGCGTTGAGCATTGATTGCTAGTAATAGAGGTGCTCTATAATATTAGTAGAGATTGCGACTCTAGAGGTAGATAATTTCTAGTTAGGATTTGCCTTGCGAAATTGCTGCAAGGCATTTAACTGTTCAAAATACATAACGTTATGTTTAGTCTGAAATTTGCTTGTATAAGAAAACTATACCTACCTATACAAAGCATAACATAGTTTCTCTTAGCGGCAGTTTCAACAAATTTTATGTAATAAAAGAGAATCACCATATCGACCCGGAAATTCAAAATAATCTACCATGAAATTATGTCTGCTCTTTTAAAACTAAATGTATTATTAATGTTCTATTTTATTTCAAAAGAGCACCGATTCATTTTTTTAGTGATTTTTAGGGAACGCTTCTGATGCTCTTAAAATTGGCAATCTTTTGGGAAGACCAGCTGCACCATCATGATCAAACTGCCTGAGGACGTACATAGGCCAGCTTGAACGTTTTGAAAATAGTCTAAAAATATTGTTCTCATTGATTCATTTCACATTCGCCCAAGTAGTTGCGGCCTGTATAAATCCACTTTCAGACGACTTTTTATTACTATTTCGGTTCAACAAATATAATGAATCAAGCACATTTTCTTCACCAAAATGATACTCCTACTTTAAACAAACCCCTTCACCTGGCGATCACCCCTCCCCTGATTCCCTCGCGCCCGAAACATTAACAAAGTTCCTAATAGCCCTATTCAAAAAACCTCAACTCGTTTCCGCAAAGGATTAATAGCTCCACGCCACTGCAAGATACATAGCTTGTACGGTAATAGCTCGGACTGTGGAAAGCAGTATGCTAGCTATCTACATTCTAGATCTCATAGCATTAACGTTCTTAACTGATCGGTAATGTGAAGCAACGTTCGCAGTTATTACATGGACGGTAACCATTGGCAATAAATGATGTCTACAACTAAGCGTTTTTACCTTTAGTCTAGGTCTTAAAACAACAGTCGTTAGGCAACATCAAGTTTTTGGGCCTGACTCTAACACCACATATGCTTCTTTGCAACACTTTTGTGATACATTATGGAAATAAATTCTAATTAGAAGTATCAACAATTTCATGCCTTCGTAATCCCCTTCACCTTGATAGCCCACACCCCATTTATCGCCCGTTCAACGAAGATCAAAACAAAGTATTGACCTTTGTAACTAACAGCACTACCGTGGCCATAGAGCATTAAAGCGCTAAGCGTTCATCATCATCTTCAGCCGGAAGAAGAGAACAGAAGAAGAAGTCCACTGCTGAACATAGGCTTCCACCATAAAACGCCAATTTGGACGCTTATCACAGAAAGGGTTTGCCATAATCACTACGCTTAGCAGGCGTCTTGATGATCGCAGATTTGACTGTATTATACAACAGAGTAAGGCATATATCATTTCATAAGGAGCAGGTGAAAAATCATATGGTTTTATTTTTCATTAGTCACTCCTGCTACTTTTTGTCACACAAACTGCTAAAAATCACAGTGTGATAATCACACTTAATGAATCGTGGCTTCGGATTTTATATTACGAGAGTAGCATCAGCGTTGAATATCAACACATAGTTTTGTTTATGCTTCAGTAAACAAACTGAGACCTGTAGAGTGTAATTTTATGAACACTGTGCCTGTGATCTACCTAGAGGTGAACTTTCATCTTCTTTAACTTAAGAGAGTAGTGTTAGATTTCTTAGTAATCATTAGTAGCCGGTCGCAATTTCACTAGGTTGCTCTTAGATCATATCTCTGTTCCGTTTCAAAAAGCACCGACGATCACCGTTGATCACAAATTCGTTAGGAGTATGAAAAATCAGTCTGTGAAAAATCACAGGTGAAATCACAGTGACAAAAATAAATCATATGATGAAATGACATGCTGCTGCCCGTTGTTTGGATATTCCTTTAGCTAGCTCTTACGCCACCCACGACGGGTGGAGACATTGGGTTGTACTATTCTTACACCAGTGCCACACAGCAAAACGTTAAATGCTCCCAATAAAAAAAAATGACCAGTCTTCCACACTGTTCCCTGCTAGTATTATAACAGCCGGTTAATAGCTAGACGCTAGAGTAAGATATGGTAATCTACACGTTATGGCGCCGGTCACGCGACCGAACCCCCACCGGTCTCAGTCGCAACCACTGAGCCGGAGTATTTATCTGTCTGAAGCGAGCCCCATACTATACACACTAAATCATTTACACATCCAAGATATTCAATCCTAAACGATATAATTACATAGTAGACAATGTAAAGAAGTCCACTAGAAAATGCTAATGTGCACAAAATATTCTGATATTCATTGCTAATTATGGGACCGTCTGTCTATAACAGGCTACCTGACACTGTGCGTGATGCACCTTCAACTGGGGCGTTTAAGGCTCGTTTAAAAACCTGGCTTTTGGAAAACACATTTTATAATGTTCAAGAGTTTTATAAACTGCCAGAGCTATTGTAAATGGAATGTAATGTAATTCATTGAATTTTATAATTTAATTTATTTAACGCTAAATAAGTTTGTATAATTTTAATATTTTTATTTTATTAATTTATTACCGTAGTGATGTATGTTACACTACTTAACACAACCTCGACTTGTAACACTGGTGTTATTAATAAATGATTTGTATTTGTATTTGTATTTGTAATAACAGTGGAATAGCTTTGCCATTGTTTTCTCTAGTTTTTTTTGCCTTTTTCCACAGAGCATTGAAAAATATGACGCTTCGCACCGAAGCGTATTTTTTTTTCTTGCTCTGTGCCTATTTCGAACTTGATAGACAAAAACAAAACACTATTATACCTATTTCTTTACACAATGTTATTAGGGCGCAAATTTGTCACTTTCAGTTTGATTTTACACGGACTAGTAATTTATAGGTTACATATAAAAGTAGTTTGTGAATACAGTATAGGCTTTCATAATATATTCGTTTTTAAGACGTTTTTGTTAAATAAATAAATATTTGAGTGAATGAAGTGTGTGTTCTGCAAAGTTCGTCTAGGTAGGTACCACCGCTTCGCCAGTTATTCTGCCGCCAAGCAGTAGTGTGCAAGCACTACTGTGTTCCGGTTTAAAGGGTATTGTAGCTAGTAAAATTACTGGGCAAATGAGACTTTGTGATCTGATTACACAGTCTATTAATCTTATTACTGTGTGAAGTCTCAGGATGACGTGCGCAGTGCAGTGTCACGCAAAACTATATTAATTTAGAGTTCCGAGTGATACTTCATTCTGTTATGGGCAGCTGTGACGCTTAACATCAGGCGAACGACTAGCTCGTCACGTCATTCATTTACATAAAAAAAGAGACAACATGATAAACTGTACCGTCAACGCTTCTTAAATAATAAAACAGACTGTACAACATTTAATTTATCGCTACAGACTTTCCTCTGGCGAGGATATCATGAAAACTTACAGGAAGTTCCACTGCAATATTAAACTTTATCTATAGCACCACAAGGGTTATTATCGTCCTGTAACGTAGCTAAAGCACAGTAAACGGTAAAAGCAGTATTCTTGCCGTGTGAAGTATCGCACTAGAGTTAATTGCCGCGATAGGGCAGGTCGTACGGTTTACTGCCCGGGCAGTTTTAATCAAGCCGGGCTTGGACTGGCGGCGGGTATATAATCAATACTGGTAATAGTGGAATTGAATAAAGTGTGTTTCATTATAGGTGATTTTTTCGTATTACTGAAACATTATTAGAAATTTTTAGGCAGTTTTTTATATGAAGAGATCCAAGTAGAGGGAGCCAAGTTAAATACAAAAAAAGTTTATTATTTGGTTGGGGATACCACTTTATAAAATTTTACTGACCAATCCCAATTAAAAGAAGGGGGACATATCGTCGCTCGTATCACTAAAGGTCCTATCTCACTTTTTGGCTGTTTTGAGTTAGGACCGCTATGTTAGTCAACGCAAAATTCTCTATCCATCTGACTAATCGTTGTACCTCTTAACATTTTGGATCACAAGATAATTAATTATTAATTAATTATTAATTATTAATTAATTATTATTACAATTAAGACTTCATAATATTCAATTACCTATTGCAACCTCAAAATGAGGCTGATTAAGTAGTTTTTTATTGTTAGGTACTTGGTAAAGTTATGGTGTTGTGTTGAATTAAATACATATTGTAGCATTAAGCTTACTAAAACTTACTAAAAAAAACAAACATACTAATAAAGCATTAACAAAATAAATTTTGTATATTTATTTCCATACTTAGTTAAAAAAAGTCGTAACTAAAAACAGACAGCTTATTTTAAATAAAACAAAGTTTTCACTAAGTGACCTATCTGTTTTGATTAATCAAAACAGGTATTTAGAATGCAAACAGGTTAAAAGTTTCAACGTGTAATTAAAGTACTTGAAATTATCTACAAAAGCATATAAAAATAAATATGCTGGACTTGCGAGGAACGAAACTATCTGAAAGTTAGAAATGTCAAAACCTTAAAACGCGTTTTCTGAGCAATGGACAAAAATGAGATAGGACCTTTAGTCATACGAGCGACGATATACAAAATGAAAAAAGAATATGTACTCTAACTCCGCTAAAAAGCGCACACTACACACACATACACACTCCTAAACACTTTTCTCCCTCTCTCTCTCTCTCTCTCTCTCTCTCTCTCTTTGTCGCCCCTCTTATCACTAGATATTCTTGTTTCATTTTACTTATAGACCTCCACTTGGTCATCAGTTATTTTTTTTATTACTATTACTAAGAAGCAACAACAAAAACGTTTTTCACGCAAAATAATTTCGCTTTGCACCACACCTCAAACACAGCTTGAAGTGGGATCGCCCCATTTATTGTACACTAGCAGTAAAATTCTACTCTAAAAGATTTTACTGCTCGGCGAAACTACCCCCTACCACTACATGTACCGACTGGTTATAACCCCGCTATTAGTACTACCCCACCATACCGTGGTACTACAGAGATACCACCTTAGGCTAGTAACCGATGACGATAAAACCAATCGACTGAACTGCTTCCAACGAGTGGAACCATGCCACTTTTTTAGTCATACTTCACACACCGCTAATATTTCATCCATTTAATAACTGTATTGCTTAAATCTGCTCATTTAGTTGACCAATGGTCATTGCTGTAGAAGTAGGTACCGACCAATCACATCTTCTTAGCCTCGACCCAGATAGGTAATGACACGTTTTAAAATAAATGGCTCGGTTTGTGTACCACCAGTAAATGTTTTCCTTGTTGAGAGAACGCGACTCACTCAAAAATACACTGCTGTAATTGGTCAGCGCACTAGATCCTTCATGTGATTGGCCAACTATAAGACAGCACACTTTAAACAGAAATTATTTTTTTTTAAAGCAGCGTAGTAAAACTCGATAATAGGGTATACTCAATTAGTTTTTTACTCTTGGTAGTAACAGATGGTCACGTCAATGACGAAATTAGCCACACACATCACCACCCCTCCACCCCCCGCACCCTTGGGCTCACGTTACCCCTGCCTCTGCAACCTGAGCTAATATAGAGGCCATTCAGTAGGACATGTTTCACTTTTAACAAAAACTTAACTCTATAACTTTGTTTTAATAAAGTGCGGTATGTCGTCAACAGATGAATTTTTAGTGCAAAGGAAAAGAATCTCGAACACGATTCCAAATTTTCATCATTCTTATTCTTTCCGGCATATTAAAATCTTCTGTGAATGCCAAGACGCCTGCCATTCATGGTGATTATGGCAAAGCGCTTCTGAAACCAATAGCGGCACTCCTCTATCGTGAAACCTCAGCCTTATTTCTATCTCTAATGCTCTAACTCACGTAATTCCGCTTCCACTTTGTCCTCTCATCGATACATTAATCGGATACCTAGCCTCCGTAATCTGTCCCAAATCCCTTGCAATTTATATAAATAAAACCTTATCTGTTTGTTTGTATGCCTTTTACGTCAAAACTTTGGAAATCAACAAAGAGAACTTTTTATTTCGGAAAATCAAGATTTCCCGCGGAAAAAAGTATCAATTGAAACCTCGCCCGGACATCTCTAGTACGATCATAAAAACAAAATACTACCCACAACTGTTCATCAACGCATGAGCTTGTGTGCGTGAACGTAGCCGTCGTTTTTGCAAACAATAGGTTACTGTATTCTTTGCAAGTGGTTCAATCCGTCTGGACTAAAATAGCGTACTCGGGAACCATGACAGCGCGGTTTTACTTTACTTACCGCTTGTAAATTTGCGTACCGGCTGGTAACAACGATTATCACTGACTACGGCATCAGAAAGGTTATCATTTCTATACTGAATACTGAAGGCTGCTTTTTGCTGTGGACTACAAAACTATGTCGAGAGTCTCTAGTCGAAGTTCTAAGTAAACATTCTGATAATAAGGCTGATTTCTCAGTAGGAGATGATGATGATGATGATGATAATGAAATCATTGCTAAGGTTTATATAAATCTCTAGATGTCATCAAGCTATTGATATGGAGACGTCTTCTAGTTAGGTCTTCGGGAATACATTGTTATATTTCAATATCTATCTCAATGGCTGTGCTGTATTGATAGCTCTGCAGTTTATCGGTCGCTTCATTATTACTTCGTAGGCACAAATTGAACGATTGAAGAGATTCATCATCATCAACAACAGCCTGAAGACGTCCACTGCTAAACATAGGCATCCTAGAGAGCGCCGCTTTGAAGCGGCAGCTCGCCGCCTCCTGCATCCATCGGCTCCCCGCGGGTTTCACCAGTGTCGGTCCACCTAGTGGGGGGCCGCCTACGTTGCGTCTTCCAGTTCGTGGTCACCACTCGAGAACCTTTCTTCCCCATAGGTTGTCAGTTCTACAAGCAATGAGACCAGCCCTGTGGGCTGCAAGAGGTTAATTAATGTTCCGTATTAAACTGACACAAAAATCGACGTCACTGCCCAATATAAGCTGGATAAAGGTTATCCGACTGTTTAATTATAAACCAACTAAAACAAAATACATTCTTTTTCAGTATTAATTTGAGTTTACTCATAACTTTTTAAATGAATAGGTACAAACTAAAACTTCTAAAACTTTCAGTATTCATTTTACAAACACTTAGAACTTACATATAGTGGTTTCTTTTATCCAATGAGTAACTTTTGAATAATAAAAACGCACGTCTTATAAGTCACTAATATTATACTTAAAGGAATATAATTAAAGACAAAAATACCAAGACGCAGAATCAGTTTTCTCGGACAAGCATTAGAAGTTTCTACTCACTTAGCTTTTTCTGCACTTCGCAAGGAAAACACGAATAATCAAAGCGAAGCTTCTTCCGCGCCGCGGCGCTTTGACAAACGGAATGAAAGTTTTACGAACTAGGGGGAGGGAGGGAGGGGGTAAAAACAAAATTATTTAAACCTCATCGTGGAGCGAGCGCATCTTGGTGAAGAGTGTAGGGAGACCTTGAACAGCGGAGTTGTCGGAAACTGTTAATTTAAGTCGCGTCGCGTGGCACCACCTTCGCAATTTAACACCAGATTACAATGCCATAGTAGCTTTTTAAACGAGGATGCATGATACAAAGTAGACCAATTCATGATCATTGTGTAAAACTAAAGACTAAGTAAACTAAAATGAGTTAATACTAAACTAATAATTATTCAGTTTTTTTAAGTTATTTACCATTACTGGTATAATTTCTAACTCATAGAATCACTATACAATTATTTTGGCACTCAGAAGTAACATTCCGAGGTCATTACCAGATCATACACATTAATAAGTAGGTACTGTGAAATATTTATCATAACTCTGATAAAAAAGAGATGAAAACAGTGTATGTTGTTCATAGCAGAAAATAAGACGGGAAAATAAAGCACTAGATTCTTAAAAGTGGTAAGTAACCGGTTAAATTAGGTGTAATGTTCACGATTTGCCGAAATAACAAGAAAAGCAATACGCGTCTCGAGCGATAAGTAATGCAGGATTATGGCCAGTTTTTGTCTATCCGATGCGAGGAGGTACCTAGTCTTTTCGTTTTTAATTACATCTATGTTTGTCCGTATTTATCCGGTATCACGGTCCACCTACCCCTGCCCTGGGACTACGCAGACGGGCGGTGTCCCGGATTGAATTAGAGCGGGAATTCCCGGGATTGCCTGTTTTGCGCCAAGTGCCCGGGAAAAAGGACCGGGGTTTTTAGGTTACCTTTGTAAGTGAATTCTTGAGATAGTGAGATATATCCGCGTTGATATAATGGATAGTTGCAGTGCTAGTTAGGCGGGTTGGCGTGTTGGGTAAGTGGAGGGCTGTGTATTGTAGAGTGTGGATTCCTTCCTTGCTTTGCGTCTTCCCTGCTATTAATTGTAGTAGGTGTAAGTAAAACGCTGTCTAATATGTTTGTTTGTTAGTGTGGATTTCACGCCAAAACGGCAAACCCGATTTAGAAGAAATTCTTTACAAGAATTGATATTATTACCGAAGTAAACAAATGATTTTAACTTATTATACCAGAAAAGTAAGAACTCTTGTGGAATATGGGAAAATTGTGGGCGTAACTCTATATCCGATCACTGCAAGTCTGCCGATCGAAAGACACAATATTTAAGTGATTTACTTACTATTGAACGAGGCGTCTATAGATTAAATCTGTCGGTTAACTTACCTGCAAAAATAGAGAATATAGAATCAATCATCAAATTATAATACACATAAAAACATTACATCGTTAATCAATAAACCGAGCAAACACAGTCGAAAATTGTCGAACAACACAAAAATAAATTATCTATTCGACTGTAAAATACTGGGTGTAATTGAATTCATCAGCATCCTTTGAAACTAGGTACCTACTCCTGACACCGGTCACGTGTGGACCAAAAATTATGAAATCTAACGCATGGATTTGGTATTGATATTATCAATACCACTCTAAAAAATTAGATAACTTGCTTAATCAACTGCTATAATACAAAATTAAATTAAAGTAGGTACTGTTTTTGATTATAATTCATAGCTCCATTCTTCAGATATAGTTAACCAGGTAGTCCTTTTAATCGTACAGGTAGGTTCGCACGCTTTTAGATTTTTATCGATTAAAATATCGATAAAGTATCGATACGGTATCGATACGGATATCGGAACGGTCTCCTCACTACTGTCATGGCGCCTCTCTATAGTGTCATTCTTTTAGAGAAATTATCCAAAAACTTGTAATAATTATGTATTATATAATTATTGTTTTACCAACAATATATTACATGGATTATGTCATTTGCTTTGAATAATAATAATAGGGTAGTGGAGGGAAGGGTTCTTACTACCTATATCTTCGAATGGAGCTATTCATATAATAATGATCGAACTTCACTTGAGAAGTTCGTTTGATCACCTATTATAATTCATAGCTCCATTCTTCAGATATAGTTATAAAACCAGGAAGATGTTCAGAGACAAATAGTTTTTGGTAAATAAGCATTTCAAGATATGTATATTGCAAATGAAACGAAGATATTTCAAATATAAGTAATCAGTTTAAAAAAGAAAAGTTAACTTTTAACAGCAATAATTGTATACCTACATAGTAAGTAGATGTATAATCATCTTTCACAAATAGCACATTATTATAAGTTTTCATTGCTATAAAACATGGCGGTTGACTGCGGGTCATACACGAAGGTTCTAATAAAAAGAGTATGAAGGCTATATCTGGCTTAGTTCAAGCGAGTTTATTACAATATTTTTCTACATACTAAATAATTTATTTTCCTACCCACATTTTTTTCTGATATATAAATCACTATACCTGCATAGGTACTATACCTACCTATATCTAGAAATTGAATCCACGATTCATGTCGAGTCCGTGGACAATAATTGGGCATATTTAATACCCCTTGTATAATGCATATAAGTGTGTATGACTCTACAGAGAATAATTCTCTTTCTCCCGACAATGTATATACTAACCGATGCAATACATATATCCAACGTTGGCTTCCATTTTTTGAAAAGGCCTCACGAGAGATAAAAGATACAGATTTAGTCTTTTAAAGACATTGCAGTGGTCTCGCAGGAAGTGCGAACTAGAAATAACGAAGTCAAAGTGAGGCAAAAGCCAAGCATATCTGCCATATCTAAGGATTATTAAAAAAAAAAAAACCCTCATCTCTGAATGTGGGAGGCAGGAATGTATAACTCTAACAGAAACAGACCTACGCTCTAAGAGCTAGTGAAATTTTAAGTATGTGTCGTCAGACCTATTTAGCCTCCTCCACAAGCACCAGAACAGATAGCCAAATGCGGTAGGTATTTCATGCTGGTACCTACAGGCAAGGCAGGTTGAACTATTTCAAGCCATCACTAAATATGACTTTATATTCAATGGATACTGTATAATACATTATACGTGACGTATCAATGAAGGCACCTACACATATTTCTTTCCTTCTCATAGCGAGAAAAGCTGCATAAAACTTACAGTTATAATGTACTTGAGAATATTGGCTATATCTGCTTACAATATGTTACTAATACATCATGTTGTGATACTTACGTATCACTTAATCGATTTTACCTAAGCTCCACCAAAGTCTAAGTCTAAGTTTGTTTACTTAGCCTTTAATTATTAATGATGCAGTGTTTCAATAAAGAGTTTATCTATCTAACTCAAAAGTTCACGCCTATTGCATATGGATTCATATTAAATTTAAATATCGATACTTATTATTATACATTCCTAACTCTCAAAGTATCGATACTTTCATTTAACTTTTTTTTAAACAAAATAAAAAATGATGAAATGATCCTTTTTTAACTTAATATTCAATTTGAAATTAAGAATTAACAATTTGGCGTAAAATTGAATAATTGAAGTTCATACTTCATACAAAACATACAAAAAAAAAAAAAAACTGTAAGTCAGACTACCGCCACCATCTTACAGCTCAATGTAACATGTCCATTTGAAAGCGCATGACGCTGCAATTACTAGATGAATTTCGATGAAATCTGCCTAAAAAATATTATGATACCTACCTGATGTTTTAAAGAACAGCCAAGCACATGTTGCAGAAGCAAAAAGGAAGCAATGTTTATGCAAAATGTTTATGTCTTATTAGTAATGGTATTTTTAAAATCATTTAAAAATTAACTATGGTAAAAGAATTATTTCAATATTTTGGAAAAGTGCACTTGTTTGATATAATCTTTGTGCTTGATAGGTGCATGATAGTGGCTTCGTTGATGTTGTTCTGAAACAATTTTACCCCGAGTGAAACTAGAACTAGATAACTGATAACTGAACTAGATAAGCTCCGGAACGAGGAGATCCGCAGGAGAACTAAAGTGACCGATATAGCTCTTAGAGTTAGTAAGTTGAAGTGGCAATGGGCAGGCCACATCGCTCGTAGAACTGACAACCGATGGGGAAGAAAGGTTCTCGAGTGGCGACCACGAACCGGAAGACGCAGCGTAGGCCGGCCCCCCACTCGGTGGACCGACGACCTGGTGAAAGCCGCGGGGAGCCGATGGATGCAGGAGGCGAGCAGCCGCTCAAGGTGGCGTGCTCTGGGGGAGGCCTATGTTCAGCTGTGGACGTCTTCAGGCTGTTGATGATGATGATGATGAAACTAGATGGCGTTGTACGCTCTTAAAATACTCAAGGTGTATGTCGTGCGATGGACACGGGTATTATTATTGGAGATATAGGAGGACTAACAACCTTATTTCGTTTTTTGTTATTACTGTGTCCACAGATTAGAGAAAAAAAAAATTACTGTGGTCTGATCTCTTAGGCGTTAAGTTGACGGTACTGTAACAACTTGAAAATCGATTTGAGTTGTTTTGTTATGATTATGTACACAGTGTACTTATAATTTTATTAATTACACCATACGCTGCAAAAAAATTGCCAGCAACGAAGATCAAGCCACTGTTTATCTTATCAAAGAGAAGAGAGAAGAGCCTAATCCTTAGGCAGAGTTAGAGTTACTTAGGCATAGAACTAATTAACCTAAGCGAGGCCCTCAACTTGTATTTTAACGAATTCGTAAAAACAAATGGAAAATCAAGATGGTCAACCCTTATAGGTACTGAATTAGCACCTTGGCACTCATATCAAGTATTTCAAATTATTGTTAGTAGCAAAGTTCGGACAATCTAACGTTATCCAGCTTTTGCATCTCACGGTCATCATTAACAGCCTGAAGACGTCCACTGCTGAACATAGGCCTCCCCCAGAGCACGCCACCTTGAGCGGCTGCTCGCCTCCTGCATCCATCGGCTCCCCGCGGCTTTCACCAGGTCGTCGGTCCACCGAGTGGGGGGCCGGCCTACGCTGCGTCTTCCGGTTCGTGGTCGCCACTCGAGAACCTTTCTTCCCCATCGGTTGTCAGTTCTACGAGCGATGTGGCCTGCCCATTGCCACTTCAACTTACTAACTCTAAGAGCTATATCGGTCACTTTAGTTCTCCTGCGGATCTCCTCGTTGCGGAGCTTATCTCGCAGGGAAACACCGAGCATAGCTCGCTCCATAGCTCGCTGCGCGACTTGCATCTCACGGTAGTGAGTCCAAAAAAAAAAAAAAAAAAAAGAAGGCATCTAGGTGCCTTTGCCGTTGATGTCTTTACTATAATATATTGGCACTATTACTGTTTTACTTGGCTTTGCCCTTTTCCATTGATTCTTATGGTTTCACAAACTGTTAGCGAGCAATCAGCTGGAATTTTAGTCCTCCATTCTTTGCAACCATGGTTTACTTATCTACAAATTATGGTGAAAATACTATTCAAACGATAGTTGTAATTTCTTAAAATTCTGGGATCACTTCAGTCATTTTGTTTTTAATGATAAATTCCAAAAGGAAGCGTCATAATCTAACTTTTTAAATAGCCATCGCACGACTGCTTCTTTATTTTGGGCAAGAAAATTACTTCTGATGAAAAAGAATCGTGCTTGCTAAAGAGCATTTAGAAATAGACCAAGCATCACCCACATACACGGATCTCTCAAACAGCCTTCGGCCTTTATTTCGGGTTGATACCCACACGGTAATAGTTTGTCCTTGAACCAAATTACAAAACTTACCATCTTCATTGATTCAGGTATTGCTCACCACGTGTACAAACCCTTTCGCTATTAAAGGTTAATGTCAATAATATGATTCTGATTTCGAAAAATCATAAAAATAATATAAATTAAAAATATTTGTATTATTCATCATTAACAGCTTGAAGAATTTGTATTATTATTGAAACTCATTAAAAATGTCAGCCAGAGGTTATAAGCAACCGATTCTGCTATTATTTCATGAAAAACCTAATATTGGGGCCAAATGCTCAGGAGATCACCTACTTTTCGGTACAGGCTTATAAATTTGACAGCCTAACTCACAAATGCCCTCACAAAATACTCCACAGAACAAACCATCAGCCGATAGGTAAAATACGTTTTAGCAGCGAGTAGGATCGATGTGATCACATTTATCAGTGCCCACGCGTAGTAGCCGTTCAGCAAGCGCTAAAACATAATTATGGTATTCCTGTTAATTCTACCCATAAGGTAGCCCACCGGTTGGACACCAAACTTACAAGCTTATTTAAAATTAATATTAAAACTATTTGTCTCTGAACATCTACCTGGTTTTATAACTATATCTGAAGAATGGAGCTATGAATTATAATAGGTGATCAAACGAACTTCTCAAGTGAAGTTCGATCATTATTATATGAATAGCTCCATTCGAAGATATAGGTAGTAAGAACCCTTCCCTCCACTACCCTTTTATTATTATTTAATACAAATGACATAATCCATGTAATATATTGTTGGGAAAACAATATATAATACATAATTATTACAAAAGTTTTTGGATAATTTCTCTAAAAGAATGACACTATAGAGAGGCGCCATGACAGTAGTGAGGAGACCGTTCCGATATCCGTATCGATACCGTATCGATACTTTATCGATATTTTAATCGATAAAAATCTAAAAGCGTGCGAACCTACCTGTACGATTAAAAGGACTACCTGGTTTTATAACTATATCTTCGAATGGAGCTATTCATATAATAATGATCGAACTTCACTTGAGAAGTTCGTTTGATCACCTATTATTACGCACAAGGTAAAAAACTTTAAAAAGTATCATAACTATTCGTACCAACTACGTCAGGCGCCGCGGCAATCTTCATCAGCGGCCTTCCAGTCTATTACAGACTATTTAAGCAGTGTGTTGGAAATTTGGAAGACACTTCTTTTGGTGGCTGTATAAGCCAATACGAGAGAGGCACATGCGTCCACACCTTGCGCAGGCATGTGTTGCGACAGATGGAGTAATGTCGCTGTCATGCTGTTTTGCTCTCTTTTCAGCAAGCCTGTCGAACCAGGCAATCTTCATAAGTTCAATAAAAAATAATCATCAATAAATGACATGCGTGCACTATGCTAATGAATTCAATTACATCCTGTATAAAGAATAATTTATGAACATTCTTCATCTTTTTTGTTATTTTTTTTTTACAGACAAAGTTCTTTCTTTTTTATTAGTCGTTAAACGAACTACTACTGATAAATACAAAGCAACACACTACCTTACTACAAAAACATTTTGATTTGGACTGAATATTGACCGTGCTGACCTATACACAGTTCAAATATGATCTGTGGCGATAACTAATCAGTCTAATCATAACAATATAACCCTATTTCTAATACACCAAACCAGCTGTATTAGAAATGTGGTAATACCGAGCCGAACCGAGTACAGACGGAACACAAACACTGCAAAGAATCCGAATAGACAAACAAACACGGCTATATATAGATGTTCAGATTGCCCACGCGTGGTGAAGATAAAACACTGTTGTACCAATATTACTTTGTTATGTTCGACAGCTGGATGTCTTAAAACAGCTGCGGAGTAGAGATTGGTGATGGAATCCATGCATGAGTGCAGGTTCAGTATCGAACCCGAATTTAAAATAAAATCCGGCCAATTTTTCTAATATTTTTTTTTATGAAAATCTAATTGAAACTAGTATAAACATTTTAAAGTAAATAAATAGCTTGTTCAGTCGAGCAGTTCTCAAGTTATGCATTAATAGCATTTTTTTTTATATAGACTTTTTTTCCATGCCTAGTTGGGATCGTGCCGAGTTGAGATGTAGCCGTAAAAGGTTCATCATAATCATCATCAACAGCCTGAAGACGTCCACTGCTGAACATAGGCCTCCCCCAGAGCGCGCCACCTTGAGCAGCTGCTCGCCTCCTGCATCCATCGGTCCACCTAGTGGGGGGCCAACGCTGTGTCTTCCGGTTCGTGGTAGCCACTCGAGAACCTTTCGTCCTCATCGAATGTCAGATCTACGAGCGGTGTGGCCTGCCCATTGCCACGTTAAAGGTTATCCTTTATTATGCAACCGACAACAGTCTGTTTAACCAACATTGAAATAAAAGCTGCTGCTAAGTTCGCATATTTATCCGTCGCGTCTCTTGATTCCAAATACATTCGCTGTTACTTCCACCATATTTGCTACTCCGTCCTCCCTCATCCCCCGTCATTATTAGATTTATAGCGGAAACACGAGCGTTTCCTACCGCTCCATATATTGTCAGAGTTGTGACACAACTTGTGTTATTGGTGCGTTGAGCTGTCTGATATTGCTTTCAACCCTATAAGGGGGTGGCAATTGTGGGACAAGAAAAAGATAAACACGCGTTATGTGCGGTGGGAGAAAAAATGAGTAATTTTGAGATAGGCCTGATACGTGAAATAAAATGCCATGGTAAGCGTATCATTGGCGAAAAGCTGGGCCTGTGTGGTGTGGTGGTTGAGCAGGTCCATTCTATGCCTGGGTGTTGTGGGAGCCTGGTCCTCGTAGTTCCTGGGTCCCTAGATACAGGGAATCTTAGTTAGGGTCCGGGATCTATGTATGTGATCGTTGAGCGTTATTATTATTATGATTTGGCTATTTTATGTTTTAAATAATCGTAATAGACAGAAAAATTTTTTTAATGGAAAAATAACTATGTAATAATTTAAGATAATAATAATTATTGACTGGCCTGATAGCTCAGTTGGTAGTAGCTCTGCCTTCTGAACTATAGGTTGTGCGTTCGATTCCCACTCGGGGCAAACCATTTGTGTGATGCACATAGGTGTTTGTTGTGTGTCTATGTATGTACGCGTAATTACCTACTAACAAAAAAGTATCTAAGTATTGTATCAGTTATCTGGTTCCCATAGTACAAGCTATGCTTAGTTTGGGGCTAGATGGCGCTGTGTAATGTACACACATTTTTTTAAATTAATTCCCAATCATTTGCATGCCTATAGGAGAATAAAGTCAATACAATGTTTTTATTTATAGCAGTGCCAATTTGCATAATTTTACAGCGAAATGTTCTTTTGTACAATATCTCGGTGTCGTACCTTCTGCTTCTTGTAGGTACAGTATAATAATCTATAAGATTTGAACAAACAGATTGGAATATCTACGCGTCAACGAAGATATGTATCGGTACATATTTTCGTTGACGCGTAGATATCCCATCGTAATAGAACGTCGGAATATAGAGCGAATGCTTCAAGAGCATGAGCGACACATTGGCACGTCTACTTTCGAAGTCGTCATGTGAAAGTATAAAGACGTAAAATATCATATGACGAAGGTAAGAATTTACAATAATCAGATAAAATTCATTTATTTGATACAACAAAACAGTGTACAAATAAAGAGTTAAGACGAACTAGACGTAAATCAAAACAGAAGCTCTTAAATTCTCTAAGATATACATTGATGCATTTTTATTTCAACAAAAGACGTGACGAGCTAGCTATTCGCCTGATGGTAAGGGTCACGGCTGTCCATAACAGATTGCGGTATCACTCAGAATTCTAAATTAATAGTTTCGCGTGACACTGCACTGAGCACGTCATCCCGGGCATAAAGTCTCATTTGCCCAGTAATTTCACTAGCTACAATGCTCTTCATACCGGAACACCGTAGTACTTGCACACTACTGCTTGGCGGCAGAATAGCTGGCAAAGCGGTGGTACCTCCCTAGTCGTGAAAAGTTAGTGACAGATTTTTTAAACGGAATATTTAAAAAACAACAATGTTTTTCTATACATCGGATTCTCAATAACTTTTGAATGGATTTGGATTTGGACCTTTTTTCCTTTTAGAGATCTTTTTTTGTCTATTTTCTTTTTTGGATGGGGTTCAAATCCCGTCGCTGATTTAAATTTCCTTAACAAATTAATTTACAATAAATAACTTTTATCCCCCCATTGCTTTTGAATAATCGCCCCTAAGTGAAAACAACACAGTGTATAATTCCATATTTCAAAACAGACAAAGATTTTCTTATTAATAACCCTACATTATTATATCCACTACCTATTCATGTCTACTACGCTTGCGCCACTAACCAATAAACAGGCAAGCCACACCCGAGCTCGTAATTAATTTAACCACGAATACACTCAATACTAACAGGTGTACTTTCATTAGTATCAGCTAAATCCATTGTTATTAACGTCATAAAGAGTCCGCTGGCTACCGACATCTTGTCTACATCCTTTTGAAGTTAGGCCATAAATAGACGGCGCGATTTTTGTTGCTTATCTTTTTACCATGTTGCTGTTGGATCTCACTTGACCCACAGTACACATAATTCAATTGACTCAGGTGTGACATCGCGAAAGTTCATCTTAAATAAGTATGAATAGAAATATTTACTGTGATTCCTTTAAAAACAGCGGTATACTTTTCAACGGAATTACACTAGATATTTATAGTACACAATATTAGAACCATTACCAGTGAAACACAAAACTATTAGAGAGAATAAACTCTTTATTAAGAACACCATATTACAGGAAGAATCGATTACTCAGATCTTATAACTAAGTATCATAATAGGCGGTCTTCTTGCTTAAAGCAATCTCTTCCAGACGTAAAATAAAGTTGAACCAGAAAATTTTCTGACATAATTATAAGTGCAGATTAAGGTAGTGTTTGATGGCATAATGACGTCAGATGTTAATAGACGATTAAGGCGAAGGTGGCGCCGATGACACCTGCGTTAGGATTGAGGCGATGTATTGTCGTCGTCACGACAACTCGACAATTTGTCGAGTTGTCGTTCAGTCTATAGTTTGCCTAAATAGTTTAGATTCAGGTCCTCATCAATTATTTACGGCAGCCTGAAATCTCGTCTTTTGTTCTAAGCCGGAGGTTCCTTTGACGGCGATGTTCTAAAAAATCCTTGACGAATACACTTTCAGTCGCACTTGATACTACTTTATTTAATATTTCTATGCTCTATTTATACATTATTATTGATGAAAAAATATTTTCTTTCCCAAACGAATATTTCAAGTTTCCATTATTTTGTGCTAGGCAAAGAAATGTTTGCTTCTTAGTCACGGCGTCTATAGTACATTATATCTTTCTTTTCTAGATGTAACAAAACGAATGTAGCTCGTAGCGAAACTTGTCTAGCTGTTCCTAACCGATAGGTATAGTTAAGAGAAGCGTATACCCCCCTCATGTCCATACAAAAAGTGCCAACGCTTTTCCACCGCTAAATGTTCTGATTTTGATGATTTTTTTATATTATTTTACCCAATAAAAAACTATGCTCATACGTCTTCTTTTATAAGTTTTTACAATATCTTCGTGTTTATAGCCACCTAAAGTTACAAATTTTTGGCGTCAAAGTCATGACGAAGAAAACTAGTTGCAACTAAAACACGAAACATATTTACAAAAAAATCAACAAGCATAGATCCAAACGATCGACCGAACGATCTATCCAAAAGATTGAACACCGAAATCAAAAGTTGAAGGAAGATCAAAAATATCAAGACCCGGGGTTGTTCAAGTCAAGAGTGAATAGGTATTTATGACTAGACAAGCGTGCTATACCTACGACCGCATCATCGCTTCCCATCAGGTGAGATTTCGGTCAAACGCTAGCCTAGACAATGAAAAAGAAATGCTTTAGAAACCAACTTTCCTATACAAGGAAAGAGGACGTAGAGTCGTAGACAGTTGTATTTTTAGTTATCTAGAAATATAAGTTATAGGCTGTAAAGGATTCAGACAGACAGACATGACGAATTTGTAAGGGGTTCCTTTTAGTCCCTACAAAATGCGAAATTCTAAGGTGGCTTCCACATATTGCGATTATGTCGCGCAACTACTTAAGTCGTTTTTGTATGATTCTGACGGTCCACGCCACAATAATGGCGCGGCTGTTAAGGAAAAAATTTAACTCAGACAACACACCCTTTGATTTATTATAACAGCAGAAGTTGTACCAAAAAATCAGAACTCATAGGAAGGTGGCTTTGGAAATTGCCAAAAAGGATGAAGATAAGTTAGGAAAGAAAGTGGATAACTTAGGAAATAGACGAGATAAGAAGAGGACCAATCATGAAGTGAACAAGTTTGGAAGCGACTTTAGAAATTGATGGGTTAGGATCAAGACAAGTCAGGAAGAGGACAATTTTGGAAACGGACAACTTATAAGAAGTGAACTAAACCGACCAGAAGGCAAAATGGTAACAATACAACAATGGTCACCCCAGTAAGACTACAGTATTTCGATTTGTGTTATCACTAAAAATCTAGGTCATTAATCATTGTAGCACGTAAACTAATCATTATCATAATACGCATTTCTATGATTTACTAGGCTATGAACCTGTGACTTATTAACATAATAGGTACTAATGAAATATGGGAGAAGATTAAGGAGTCGTGTTATTATTTTTTCTTATATTTTGGCTCCACACATAGTGTATTTAGCCAGAGGTCAAGTGTTGTAATTTTTTATCATGCTATAGAATATTTCACGTGAAGTCAAGTCTTAGTCACAGTCTGGGTAGTCATAGTCCAGTCTAAGTCATGCCCTAGTAAATTGGTGGGCTGGTGGCAACTTTACTAGAAGTTTCTATGGAATTTTGGAAGCAACAAAAAACACCACGTTTCACCACATTGTATCACTTTCCCACACTCATGCTCGTAATTCAGCGCTTATGCGTAATACGCCACCAATTTTAAACATTAACTCTGGGAAAAGCATAATTTTTGAAAAATAATACAACGCAACGTCGAACTATTCCGCGTTGCCACCAAAACCTATTATTGAATTAAATTCCTGGGTGATAAGAAGTGTGGCTCAGCGATAGACCGAGCGACTTTCAAACTGACACACCCAGGTTTGAATCCCGCTCGTCCCTACACTAATGACTTTTCAAGTTATGTGCGGAATTTCCACTCGCTCTTACAGCGGTGAAGGAAAACACCCTGAGGAAACTGGCATATATAAGAATCACAAAACTCAAAGACATGTGAAATCGACCAACTCGCACTTGGCCAATGTGATTAATTACGGCCTACACTCTCTCCCTGTGAGAGAAGGCCTGTTTCCCAGCAGTGGGAACGTATGGGCTGATGACGTCACGTGAGATCTCTCTCGTGAGGTCTCTCAAACTTAAATAATATCTGAACATTAAGTTTTCTAAATTAAATCTAGAAATTATTAGGTTTTAAGTAATCACTTAGTAGCTTTTCATAGTCTTCATTTAAAATAGTTAATGAAAATTGAGTTGGGAAGTAGACAAGTATTATAACGTATCATCCGAACAACATTAAACCTTACTATCGGCGTTCTTAGAGTAGATAATGAAAAGACAAGTTAATTGCCACCTCGTAAAATAGGTACTTTTCTCTCCATAGCTGTGAATGTTGAAGGATCAGCCAATTTCACGCCCCACCGCTGCTTGGCTGACAGGATTGGTTTGCCAAGAAATACTCCAAATCAAAGAGTTATCGTATTGAAAGGACTGAAAGCAAACCAAGGAATGTTATCCGTACCGGTTTATTTAATAACATACCGGTATTTTGTGCTACTTTTACAAAGTACCAGTAGAACAGTACACATTGTTGGTACCTAAAGTAATAAGAAAATACTTGCGATATTATATAAAAGCGATCGTCATCGTCATCACGAGTCTTCAAAATTATAACACTAATTTTTTTGCAACTTCAGTAAATCTATTCTGGCATCTTACTTACATAATGCTCTGCTCTTTAAAAAGCTCAAATCAAAAATAAGGAGCCAGCCATGCCTATTTTCTTCTTTTTCATTTGAGTTTTATCTACTTTTTTATTTTAATATAGCTAACCGGAATAATAACCGGTACCATCTAAGTTTAAATAATTATACATTAGCTTATTTGTATATATTGGTTTATTTCAAGCCTATCCTGTCATAGTTACACATTATTATACCAACATCGGTTGTAAATCTAATTCGGTACGCTGTTAAACGAAAAATGCAATAAAACCGGTACAAGTGCTGTTTATGATCCGCACCTGTGTGATGTAGTAGAATACGAGTTTATGTATGTGAGCGTGACTGATACGCAAATTCAAGGGTTCACCTTTTTGACCATATTTTTAGGGTTCCGTACCCAAAGGGTAAAACGGACCCGAATACTAAGGCCGCTGTCTGTCTGTGTGTCTGTCCGTCTGTCACTAGGCTGTATCTCATAAACTGTGATAGTTAGACAGTTGAAATTTTCACAGATGATGAATTTCTGTTGTCGCTATAACAACAAATACTAAAAAGCAGAATAAAATAAATAATTAAGGGGGCTCCCATACAATAAACGTGTTTTTTTCTCGTTTATCAGATGAGTGATAGGTATGATAGGTGGCGCTGCTTTAAATAGTACTGCTACTCAACACTAGATGGCAGGGATAGATAATGGTACGGAACTCTTCGTGCGCGAGTCGGACTCGCACTTGGCCGTTTATTTCCAGATGGCGTAATAGCATAAGATGGCACTACTCCACGCTTGGATTGAGAACTGGGTCTGAGGTGAGGCTGTTGGAAGAAGTTAGTGCTTGGCGACAGTCTCTTAACTAGAAAGATATGTCATATGCTCTCACAACCACGCTATGATTTCATAATAACATTTTCCTTCACCGAAAGCTTAGGGTTGACCTAATCTGCTCTATCCTTTTCTATCGATCAGGCTCGTGATTTGCTGGAGGGAGAAGCATAGAGGGAGTGCTATCGCGCGCGGCAGCGTCAGCGATGCGATAGTACTCACGCTCACCTGTCTCGCTCTGGAAGACGACAATCCTGAGTGATAAAAACGGATAAAACAGAGAAATTCGATTCCACGCTGACAGACGTGACTCAACCCTTACTCGCTCGGTACCACTTGGTAGCGAAATTACCCAAAATTTCCCACAGCCTAACAAAACACCGAGCTATGAAAAATTGTGGCTTTGGTTCTGAATTTTGCTTTGAACTAGACCTAAAATACGAGTACTTATTTACCTAATTTAAATTAACTTACGTTGCTTTAACCGCAACGAGTTTAAAATGCCTCGTAAAATTGTACGAAATCCTACAAAAGAGAACGGGCGACAACCTCTGTATTTGTGTTAGTCTGCATGCGTTTGACTACGAATACTGCTTCCTCTCGCCATGAAGCTGCTAAATAAGGCATGCTATACACATATTTGTGTATTTTGCTGATTGGAACTCAGAAAAATTAGTTTACCTACTAACCGACAACAGCAACGCTTTTCTGCCGAGCACAACATCTTTCCTTCCTCTATCTGGTATCCACAATTGATTAGCTCTGCGGAATAAAAATTCTGACTGACTCCTGCCCTACGAAAACAATCATGACTGACGGCTTACTGAGCCCTCTGAAGCATAGCTAGCATGTGCTCATAGAAACAAGAGTTTCTGGTAGAAAATATTTACTATAAATTTCTTTCTTTTTCCACGTTTACTGACGCTCTATTGTTATTTAGGTGTGTACAATGCATTGCCGTCGTGGGCTAAATATAATTTGTACAGTCGAGCGCACAAAGGCTTGCGGCATGTTCATTTTGAGCGCTGGCAAATCGGAGCTTTGCCTGATTAGTTGTTTAAGTAGGTATAGAACTTTGACATGTTTACAAATCAACTGTTTACTTATACCGTCACAATTCTTAGTGTAGTGGTTAATGCTCGTATTGGCTGGTAGACCGAGAAACGATGAAAAATCTTTTTAAAAGGTATCATTATGTTTTTTTTTTTAACAGCAGCTAATGAAAAAAATTCTTAACATAGCGAGCAATGTGACACTAAAGCTTAATAATTCACGCCTTCGCCTTTACGCCAAGTATTTGAATACCGGGACTGTGTTGACATAGAATGTCGCAGTGAGGGGTTTTCTGCGAAACTTCTGTTTAAACTGAGGTGTAATTCCGGTAAGGTTAGAATTTGGTGTCATCTGGCACTAGTTTACACGATGGAATGGAAATATCTTATAAATTAGAAGTTGCTTTTTTATAACTAAATAGGCGGCATTTGACCGCAATCTCACCTGATGGAAAGTGACGACGCGGTCTACGTTACCACTTATATACTTGAGTGTACGGATCTGAAAAGACCATGGCGCGAAATAAATGCCACATCATACAAACGCGTTGCAGTCGTGCGCTATGTCCGCGTATGTTTGGTGCTAAAGCCTAAGCCAAAGATAAAAGCTAAAGCGAAGCCATTTTAATCAATTTCTATTCTTACAGCACAGTTGGTGGGTTTGACTAAATAAATAATTTTCACTAGGTGGTAAGACTTTTCTGCAAAGTTCGTCTAGGTAGGTACCACCGCTTTGCCAGTTATTCTGCCGCCATGTAGTAGTGTGCAATCACTACTGTGTTCCGGTTTGAAGGGCATTGTAGCTAGTGAAATTACTGGGCAAATGAGACTTAAGAACTGATTCTCACAGTCTAGGAATCTTTTTTAGACTGTGAAATGTCTCAGGATGACGTGCGCAGTGCGCATTGTCACGCGAAACTTTTCGATTTCCGAGTCACACTGCAATCTGTAATGGGCGGCCGTAACGCTTAACACCAGGCAAACGACTAGCTCGTCACGTCATTCATTTACATAAAAAAATAGTATTTGGTTACCTAACTTTAAATTTAATTTGTATGTTAGTTTTATATTTTATTTAGTGCAATAGTAAATAATAATAATAATAATAATATTTACTGGGACCGTACTATCATAACCGACAAAACTGTACATTACAACAGACCGGACATAACTGTATTAAATAAAATAAATAAGTCTGCTTTTCTCATTGACATCGCCATCTGCAACACACACAATTTACTAACAACGCACACTGAAAAAATAGCTAAGTACACAGATTTATCAATTGAAATCAAAACGCAATGGCAAATCAGTACTATCAGAACCATACCAATTGTTTTATCCACCACAGGCGTCATACCTAAAACTTTACTCACCAGCCTAGAGACACTTGACATCCCCATAAATACATATAAACAATTACAAAAAGCAACGATATTAAACACCTGTAGGATAGTTAGGAAATTCTTGTCTCTTTCGTAACACTTGGCTTCGGCCCGTGCCTTTTGTACCTCCCTAGAAGGAGAGAAATGTTAACAACATAATACGAAAATAATAATAATACTTTACTTCAGACTCAAAGATCCATATACAAGGTTGACACACATATGAAAACATACACACAAAAAAAATCTAAAATATAAAATATAAAATTAAAAAGATAAAATAAAATTCATTAGGTGGCAATAGCCACCCATTGTCGGTACGTTGCAGACCGTAACAGGCGGTCTGCCAGGCTTCTAATAATGGTATTTTTACTCATGTCAACTCTGGACATGAATGAGGCGATCCGCTTGCGCTGAATGGCGTTGAACGTGTCAACACGCGCGTCAAAGAACATTCCGGACGCACTGCAGCTCCGCGACAATAAAACCAATAAAGAACTTCGTACACACCTGTACGCTCCAAAATAATTTGGTACAAGTCCAAATCATGAAACTACAAAGTGTCTGCATGGGTGACATAACTCTATAGTTGTGCAAAACGACATCATTTTCAGTGTTTACATCATAAACTACAATTTAAATGCCATGAAACTGAAATTACTTGTTGACATGGAGTTATGAGAACTGCAAACGGCGTCATATCTCTATCATCTATGACTGAATTTAATAGCTAAATTCCCACGAAAAGGAAAAGGATCCATAAATTCAACGGCAAACGAATGATAATAGCAATTGTGCCGAATTTAAGTCAAAAGTGAAGTAATATCAAATCACATTATATACATCTAACGAAAGTAAACACAACGGATCTTACAGTTTCATGTGTCAGTATATTAGTTCTTTTATAGCTTTACTTTTGGAATGCATCATGGATTTTAAACATTACAAAACAATAAGCCGTGTGGTTTGTAAATAGAACCACCTCATCTCTTCCCGTGTGTGCCTTAAGAACCGGCTAAAGGAATATTTAGGGAATGGGCAGCATTTTCCTTGGTACGTTAAAATCTTCTGCGATCCACCAAGCGTCCAAAGTGGCGTTTTATAGAGGAGGCCTATGTTCAGTAGTGGACGTCTTCCAGCTGTTTATGTACGTGATGTGAAAATAATAAGACCGTAATTTTTAATAATTAAAAACCATCAACTTAATCGCTTTATTGCGATTTATTTATAAAAAAAAATAAACAATAAACCCTGAAGCAAATCCACGACCAGACAAAATTTTCAACAATTATTTTTTACTTCATAATATAATATAATTATAAACAAAAACAATGCAATGGCGCAATGGCGTAAACATGAATAAAAAATAATTACATCAATAAAATTACAAGTATGACAAATCATCTAATTGACTTTTAAGCCGTTCTTTGCATCCCCTTTTGGTAGACTCACACCCCGAATGTGATTATTCGAAACTCGTTACAACGGACACGGCCCTATCCGACACAAAGCGGAATTGTTTGGAAAATCCGACATGAGAACAGTATAAGTAAGGTCAGTAGTGTAAGTAAAGTTTGCAAGACCATTTTCACAGTCCAAAAGTTCGACAATGGATGGCAATTTGTTGAGAACAAAGAGATTTCAGGTTGATTTGATAACAGTTTTATATTATTAAAGACAATGTATAACACTAGAAGCGTCATATATTAGACGTTAGTTAAGTTTTATCAATCCATCTAATAGGCTTGTGTCCTGCTGTTTTTTATTGCACAAATTAATAAAAATAAACAGTCGTGAAACCAAAAATTAAATATCTCAAAAAATGATTAAGTTACAAGCATTTTAAAATACAGGAATAGAAAGAGACAGTGCAAACGAGCAGTGACGTCAGTTCTTGCTCCTTCATAGCACCTCATTACTAAGCAGTGATAGCTTTACATACAATCTCTTTGGCACGTGACGTCACTAACGTGCGTCTTCATAGTAACTGTGGGGAAGCTCTGTTTTGCGAGAAAGGGGCAGGCGATGCCCCCTCCAGAAACTCTAAAAGCTTATTACTCAGGTGATTTATTTACCAATTTTACATTTTTTTTTTCAATTAAGTATTGCATTCATTTGGAACCTACTTTATGAAAATAACATTAAACTAGTTAATTTTTAATAGCAGGACACTAGCTTATTATGTCATGTCGCTTTCTCGTTGACTTGAAACGTCCTGAGCTAAAATGAGACACGGCATTTTAAGCATTGATTAAATTAACGTTAACATAGTTCTTTTTAGCATAATAGAAAACAATAACAATTAATCATGTCTAGTAAGAAATGTCTTCAACATTATCATAGTTTCATAGCCAAATTGTAACCGAAATCTTTCAAACGCTGGTAGCCCGTTGAGTTGTTCAACTGTTCTGCGACACACTGTGGCGACATACTCTCGTAATTTTATGTGCATGTATTTACATCCGAGATTTATATTTTAGCTTTTTTGGCGATTGTTTGTATGGTAATGAGTGTTTAAATAATTTGCATACTTTCAGAGCGGCGGCGCCGCGCGGGCGACTGTCGAGAGATTACGTTGGCGCCGGTGATAACACTGATAACACCGGACATTTTATTTTAAACCTTGTAAGAACGGAGAGCTTTTTAGCTACATTAATTTAATTTTAATATTTAAAGTATCATCTTGACTTGTAAAAGTGCTTAACTAGCCTATTTGCTGTAAAGCTTTTGGCACGATAATTTTCACATTCAAGGCTTCACAAGGCTTCACAAGGCTACATCGGCTTCACTGTCAGCCCACAATTTTGTGTCACAGCCATTTTCATCAAAAACTCTGAACAGTCTGAATGCTAATAATTTGTAGTGCGATTTTCTTCTAATTACAGCAAGTTAAGATTTTTTTTATCAATCCTCTCTCTTCAGAGAACACAATATCGAGTTTTATTAAGAACTTATTAAATCTAGAAACTCTCTAGAAGTGCGCATATTGTACAATTCTACATAGTTTTAACTATACTTTTTCTATACAGCATTCTTGAACTGTTACTTACCTACATGCAAATTTTATGAATGTAGTGGCAATTAGCCACTATTAAATTAAATTAAATATTGTGTAGATATTTCACACAGCGCCATCTAGCCCTAAACTACGCATAACTTGTACTATGGGAACCAGATAACTGATATAATACTCAGATACTTTTTGTTTATAAATACATACATAGAATACAATATAACAGACATACAGAACCAACATCGATGTTCATCAGACAAATGTTTGTTCTGGATGTGAATCGAACCCACAACCTATAATTCAGAAGGCAGAGTTACCAACTGAGTTAACAGGCCAGTTCTATATAGTATTAAATCCCTATAAATTCTGTCGTCATCAACAGCCTGAAGACGTCCACTGTTGAAAATAGGCCTCCCCCACAGAGCGCCACTTTGAGCGGCTGCTCGCTTCCTGCATGGATGCACGTGGAGCCGACGGATCAACTCCCCGTAGTTATCACCAAATAAATTCAATATCTTCTTACAAACTTGTTAAAGCGTGTAAAACATTCTGGCCCTTTTGGTAAAATTATTCATCAACCATCTTCAAAAAAAGCTGTTCTCAGTTTACTGTAGAGTATACTGTACAGTCCAGCAGTAACTTTTGGACTACTATGTGTGGGTTCCAGTAGCTGCTAAAAACGCCAAGAACGCTACAAAATTATGCCACTTTTTACCCAGACAAGGCCATATCACATATGATCGTTCCAGTCAATGTGAACGAAAAAAACGAAAATAACGATAATTTTGTTCAACTGGAACCCGCCATGTGTATACTAAAAGAGTAGCATTGCGCCAAAAAATTCTGTCATTACATTGAATATACATGAATATGTGAAAGTTCTTGGACTTAAAGCCGCAGAACCTTTCCAATACCTTTACTTAATAATACCGTTTTTTATTCAGTATTTTTAGGCGCCATTTTGCTTGGGTCGGGTTCATTTTAAGCCTTAAATTGAGTTTATTATTTTTACGCTTTGGTGGTCAAATGCACTTTATTTTTTGTTACTGGTTACATTGTTAATTCTATAGCTCATGATCCAAATCAAGCATGTCGAAAATTATATTACCTATGTAGCTAAAATAGGTAGATACACATTTTCTTGAATAAATTAACTGTAGGTAAGTACCTCCTTTAACGTTTAGTTTTATTGAATTATTCACAAAAGTTATGTTTTAAATACGAGTACTGTTATTTGCTTTATTATATATTTTCTAAATATTATAAATATCGGCTGCATGCCGATTTTGTTCGCGCCACCATCACAGTTTTTTCTCTAATCTGTGGTTCGCGTCCTGCACCGCATCGCGGGTGCCAAAGTATAAATCTAATATTCATTCACTAGGTAATACGGCGCGTTAAAATAAGAAACCAACACGACTATTTTCACAAAGTTGATAACAATACAAGTGGGTTTGTTTTCCTCGCAACTGTGGTGAAATAATGTAATGATCAATGCACGCGTGTGCATTGATCATTACACTCTTGGCTCCATTATCATAACACCGCCGCGAGTACAATGATCAACTTAGTACACTTGTATCATAATGTAATAATACTTACCTAATTGCTTGTGATTAGTCTCAAAAACTTAGATACGTCTTCACACAATGATAAAGCGATTGTAATAGTGATGTTAGAATGTTAAAAACGATTAAAATGTTGTTCATGTTTATCTTGATGGTTTCAATGGAGGTATCCATTCTAACAAACGTAACGGCGAATCGTTCAAACTCTTCCAAACTCGAAATTGGAATTAAACTTGCAATTCGAATTCCGAACATCTCGTGACAACCTGAAAGTTTCGACAACGATACGATATTATGGACTTGCATGCAGGACTGTAGCTGGGTGCAACTTGCAGCTCTAGCATCCTTGCAAGTAGACTGGAGTTAGGAGTACCTCCTTCGTCTTTATTCATTCGATATTTATAGGGGCTTTATTTTTGCGTCTACTACCATTCTTATATCATTCCACAAGACGTTAGATATGCTATAAATATGTCTTAATACTTAAGTAGCAGAATTCACTTTTGAAAAGCAGCCCAAACTGAACACGTAACGAATTAAGAGCTCACAATTTACAAAAGTGATACGTCATTATTTAATTTGTGTATTTGACTTTGAACCGTTAAGGAAGTAATTTTGCACACTGATTGCTTAAAGTACCTAATCGAGATCAACATGGACAGTGACTGTTAAAAGTCAGTTCACGTCGTGCAGAGTAGCACTTTAGTTACTAGGAATGAGACTAGATGGCGTTACTCCGCGACAACAAAATCTTGCATCATATTGCGCTAGTTCTATAAGTTCGTTTAATTTGAAAATTGGCGCAGGCACGGCGTAGCGTTACCCCACAGAGCATTAAAAAACGCTACGCACGATGCGTCTTTTTTCTTGCTGTTTGGTTAACCCCGTAATCCACCACTGCAATAAATCGGCTTTGTATGGACCTCTACGTGTATTGTTTGTACTCTGCTTGTGTACGCAGTGACTTGACTATTACCTACTACATTTTTACTGCCAGTCCACCATGTTGTCGCTCCACCTCTACGGGACCGTTTTCTCCACTACGACTGAAGCAGTAAAATTTCCATCGCCTTTTGTTCGATTTGGTTCACGGCGGAGGTGCGTCGGACTTCAGTAATGTCTTTGAACAAGCTTTATTGGTTTCCGGTTCTTTTTCCCGCGGCGGTGGAGCCTTATATACTGTCAATACAGAATTCGATATCATATAATCACAGCGTAATTTATATCTTAATACTGAACAGATATAGTAAGACCCGTGTCCCAGCATTGGGAACGTGTTGGACTTTAAAATAACTAAACAAAGAGTTGAGAACATTTTAAGCTGAAGAGCGTCTGTGCTTTTGTAAAAAACTGCAACGTTTATTACCCCTACTAGTTGATCCGCCCCGGCTTCGCACGGGTTAATTAGTTTTACGTTCTAACTCAGTTCAAGTGTTCATGGGAAGAGAAAGGAAAGGGAAAAGATAAGGGTAAAGGATTAATGGGTGGGACGGCAATAGAAGGAAGGCAGATAGGCTTCGATCTCAACAGGATAAGTAGGTATCAATAAATAGGTAAATAAAAAATAATTACAAACAAAAAAAAACTCTTGCTTCTTCGTGCAACCCGCACTTGGCCGTTTTAGAAAACAAAACGTATCTTAAATGTTATTCTGAAAAAATAGCTATAGCAATACCAAATTTCAGCGAAATCCGTTTTGTAGTTCTAGCGTGATGCGTGTTCAAAAAGACAGACAGACAGATAGACATAATATTCAAAAAAGTGTTGCTCTTTCTATATCAATTAAGAAGTGTAACGTAATCAAAATTTTCAAAAAAATATTCAATGTACAGATTTAGTTACAGTTACAGTTTTATTATATGTATAGCACAGAATTCACCCTATCTACATAGGTCTAAGTCTATGATGTATAGATAGGTTAGATTACATTACGTTAATTTACTTGTACGTTTCTCATAACAACATTTTTGTAGTACTCTTTAATATAATATCTATAAATATAATACATAAAACACATAAGTTACTATAGCAACAGATCTATGTAATTATGAAGTTCCTCATTGCTTACTAACACAAAAGTCCAATTTCCTGTCGTCGAGCACGGATCCCCACTAATGCATGAAGTTAACTCGTTACATCGTTACACTTGTAACGACCGTTAGACGCCCGATCCGCGTTATCAACGTAATCGCAATCCTATCGGCACCGATCTGTTTTATTTCAGTCAAGTTTAATGGGAAGCCGTTCCTTTTCAGAAGTGGATATGGATCAACTAATTTGAAGTAATTAAAAAGTTTTATAACATTTATTAAATTTCCAGGTAATGTTTGAAAAGGGTTTATTCCTGATACATAACCAGTAATTAAACAGAAATTTTTCTTTCCACTAGATAACCAGTTATCAATCTTGGTATTCTAACGGGAATAAAAGTTTATTATTATGTTAGTCGTATAATACTACTACTTCGCTAATTCGCCCACGTACGAAACCGGAGTTTCGTAACTAGTTGCGATCGAAGTCTTTTTCGTCCTTGTACAAAACCAGTTACAATCGAAGATTTTTCTATCATTATGCGAAACTAGTGTTTCGAGCAAATAGTCAGAGCAGAGAGGCAATTTTGGTAACAATCTACGTATATCTCCGCAACAACTGTGAATTAGCAAGGATTAAAAGTACCTTGAGTTGATTTCGATGGTGTAAGCAATCTGTGCGAAATTTCATCCAAAGCAGTTCAGCCGTTTTGGACTGAAAGCCACACAAATAAAAAAGCACCATTCCACTAAGATGCAATAAATATAAGCTCGGGAGATAACAGACGACAGAATTCCACAATGATGATTCATTAATAATGAAAAATTAACATTCTATCGTACAGATAAACACCAAAGCCCCACGCACCTCGGTAATTATTAATTCTTTTTTACGTAACCCTAAAAAGAGGAAAGCATTATAGTAAGTCCACACAGGGGCGAATTTGTTTATGCGTCTAGACTCGAACTCGGTTACCATATAGAATGCTGGCTGGAAATGAAAGAGGCTGTGTCTGTTGCTTATATATTTCAGGATGCTTTTCTTGTTTTCAAAATGTTGTTAGGATAACTTTGTTATTGTTACAACACACTGGCACCGGCGGTGAACTATGTGGCATACGTTAATATAGCTTATTCTTTGCTGCATCTCTAAAAAAAACTATATGAGCGTGATGACTGCCACCCAAAGTTCATTTGACTTTTTTTTTAGTTTAGACATGTAGTGTGTTGTCTGCATACAAGTATAGTAAAGCCAAAGACAAAACCCTATTACTGAAAAGCGGTTACCTACGTTGAGTTTGCATGTAGGTATTTTTTTATTTGTCATGTATTTGTGAAGAGCAAACACAAAGTTTAGAAAAAAAGTTCAAACTGTAACATTTATTTACCGGGCTCAGAAATTAACTCGGCTTATTCAAAGTTAAAACTCAATAAAACTCATCAAAACTCCTCAAAAAAGAGACAAATTTAATAGATGCACCGTTAACATTGACCCAAAGAACTCTACCCTTCGTAGAGTAGCTAGAGCCGGTAGAGTCGGTAGAGTTCCAAGCCGCATCCGGCAGGGTGAACGACCTCGCCCCCACCCTCTATCGATCCCATTCATGCGTGAGACACCACGTGAATTGTTCAAGGTGTATTTTGGATTTATTTTTTGAGGATTATCGGGGGTTGAAACTTGGAGTGGTAGAGTTTGAGGGTTTAAGGTCTCGAAGTTTAGTATAATTTGGGAGGGTATTTACAGTTTGTTTGGAAAGATATGATTATGTGCGGAGAATAAGAATATTTTGATAGGCTCTAGATTATATTCAATTTTAATTTTTATGAAAAGTAACTATGTAAGTATTAGTAAGTCACTTTGTGTTCATCCAATAAAAACATTTCTCTCTGTTTGTTAAAGGGGGCAGTAAAAATGAGTTCCAATCGACTCCACCAGCTCCTAGCGTCCTTCCAAAATAATAATCTATTACATTTACGATTACGAGTAACTCGCTCGCGTGACGGAATCAATAAACATAAACACAAATGTACTTTGTTACTTAGAACCTGTAGAGTCGACTCTACTTCCGAGAATAAAGCGCAGAAAAATAACGATATAAATACGAAAGTTTTAGAAACACAAGTAAATGCTATATCAAAAGCTATTAAAAATGAAACATAACATACCTGATTCCGGTCCTTCGAGCGAATGCAGGTCCTGCTGCGAGCGTCTCCTCTGACGATACTCCGCGCGGTAGTCATGCCAACGCCCGTACTGAGCCGGATTGTTCAGATACTCCTGGGAGGAAAACCGAGACGCACGCGGGGGAGAGAACCCCATCTGAGCGTAGTAATCCTGCCTGAACACCACATCAGGATGGTTGATACCACCTGGGACAATCTGGCTGCCGTAATGGCTGCGGTGACCCAAATATTCCGGCTTCATAGGACCCGGACCGTCCGTCAACTCGTGCCCGTGAATTGACGTGGACCTTTGCGGACCGTAATCTCTCAAGCGGTTGGAGAAATCCATGCGGTGAGGCGAGTAGTCGAGCCCACGGGGACCCATCTCGAAGTGGCCGTGAGCTGGTCGACTGCTGCGGTAGAAATGAGGCGAGAACGGGTTCTTGCTTTCTTGGTTAGCTTGCTGTCTTGGATTGTAAGCTTCTTTTGCTCTCTCCTCTTTGCCTTTATCAGGTTTGTCTGCTGCATTCTGGGCTTGGAGGTCTTTCTTTGGGGTTTCGTTGCGTTTTAAAGGCGAATCGCTCACGTCTTGCGAAGCCCGTCTGTTGAACTCCTGTACCTTCTCCGGCACAAACCCCTGTTGTGGCACTTGCGACATTTTTACACTGTTTATAAACACATCTAAAATCTACTCAATAGTTTAATATCAAACGTTTAGTATAGTAGTTAGTATACGTTTATAAATTCAAAGTGCAGTAGGATTACGATCACAACCGAATAACCGAGCTATAGCTTTTTCGTGATTAATTTATTATACTGTAAAACAGTGAGTGGTTTTTATTTAACTTTATGATTGTTTCTATGAAGGGCGGTGATCTGGGTTCTCGCCGAGGTTGTTTGTTCAGGTTTGAAGACAAGTTTCCCTTCTGTATGGAACTTGTTGCTCTCGCTCTGACTAACGCAAGTTTGTAACCGAGCTCAGCTAATTGAGATCAAATGGAGAACAGCTGTTTGTTTACTTTGAAGAACGGCTAATAATTCAACATCGTAAACAAACCGTAGTAGACAAGGACGGTAATACAAAAGGAATATTGTATGTACTAACGTAGTTTTTTTATTATTTATATCTTTTGTTGTTTTATGTTGTTATTTTCAATCTGCGTGTATCTAGTTTGGTAAAAATAATAAAAATATAATTTAATGAACTTGTGTTAGTTTTGTTGACAATGGTGCAACGTTTAAACATAGATCACGTAAAGTCACGGGTAACAGGTAGTTTACAAACACTTTCTTAGCAAATCCGTTATATTATTATCCGCAGCTCAACAGAGTTGATGCACAAATACTCGCGTGATGATTCGTAAATATTTATTGTTCCGATTCAAAATAACACATCTATTTCGATGTCCGATGCGATCGCGATAAAATTCACATTCACACAATCTAATGCATGTGTTTGAATGTGAATTCGTTACATTTGAAATTATTTCAGCTTTAAATTATTTATGACGTGGTGGTTCCAATATCGATATGAGCATAATAATTCATACACTTTTAGAATAAAGTAGATTATAATATGTTTTGTAAATAGCGAATCTCTATCATAATTTCTATCCCGAGGCTTGTGTCCGGATACATATAGACATGAGCTTATGTTGATCTGATTCCAAACTAGGCATGGAAATGAAATGAATTGCTACTTTAAAATCATTGTCATTTCATCATATGGTTTATTTAAGTCACTGTGATTTCACCTGTGATTTTTCATTATGCCTAATGAATTTATGATCAATGGTGATTGGTTGTGCTTTATGAAATGGAACAGAGATATGATTTGGGAGCAACCTAGTAAAGTTGCGACCTGCTACAAATGATTACAAGTAATCTAACGCTACTCTCTTAAGTTACACAAGATCAAAGTCCACCGCTACACCACAATGTTAATAAAATTATACTCTTTAGGTCAGTTTGTTTACTGAATCATAAGTAAAGTTATGTGTTTTGATATTCACCGCTTCTGCTACTCTCGTATTATGAAATCCAAAGCCACGATTCAATTAAGTGTAATTATCGCGCTGTGATTTGTGGCAGAGCGTCTGACCTGCTCCTTGTGCTTTGATCCATGCCTATTCCAAATCAAATAATAATATAATAATACGAGTACATACACGTACGTCTATATTATACTCTCCTCTTATCTTATACTAGATCAAACATCTTTTGGTTTGGACCATTTTATGCAAATACAGCTGATATTTTTAGCTTTGTTCACTTTATACATTTTCCAATGTATGAACAGTATCTCGTCAATTAAGCCTTTAACATAGGCCAAACGCGTCTTTTTAACTAATCATACTGAAGAACCTATGAATTCTACAGACATGAAAAAAATATCACCAATAAGATCATTCTGCACCTGTACTTATCAATTGAACAAAATATTCGATTACTAGGTACATTATGAATAAAAAAAATACTTTAAGAACGCCTTTCCAGTCACAAAGTGTACAATGCCGCGTAAAGGAAGATTGCGTCATTAAATATTTTTACACCCTCGGATAGGAAATTTAAAAATATACAAGCTCATTTGATCATTTTATTTTTAGAGCCAAAATTAAGTCTGTTTAGTAATATTTTGCGTTATTTTGCGGCGAGCCAAGGGCGAGGCCCTTGGCGGCGCGTGAGTTAGTCTGCCCCGGCATGTGCCAACGGGTGGACGCGCTGCTGTTTTATATAAAATGTTTTAAATGTTTTTCTTATTTGTAAGAAAATTATCAATTAAACAGCCAATAAATAGGTATCGACTATACGAAAAAGTCAGTTTTAGAGCCATTTGATTAGTTCTTAGTGACTTTAATGTCAGTAAAAGTATTTGGAACAATAATAGATCGTATACACAGAAGGTCAGTATAGGTATTTTAAACTCTTTTGGCAGGGTAAGGTTCCAGTCGAACTAAATTAGCGTTAGGCCTCCCATACACGTTACATTTTATTGATCAATCTTTAGGATTTATCAATTTTATTGATCGTTTAGGGTTAGTATTGGTCAATGTTTTTCGCTTTACAGTATGGAGAAAACATTGACTTAAATGGTCTCGTCAATTTTATTGATCAATAAAATTGAACGTGTTACCATCACCAGTTATCAGCTTCTTCAAAAATGGTTCGGTTTCATTACGTCGTAATAAATAATCACAGATGAGTACACGGTTCATTAGGTTTCTTTCAGTGAGCTCGTGAGAGACCCAAATATCGAGCTTTTTTGTGTACCCAGTTTTTTTCAAATGCTACGCAATGCTGTTCTTCAGCTACGTCGTAACTACTGATATGCCGCTCTTGCTCCACTTTTTTTTAAAAATGGCATCCATTTTATCCGTAATAGGGCGACCAGAGCGAGGTGCATCTTTGACATCAAAATGTCCGGATTGAAAACGCTTAAACCAAATTTGTGCTACTCTCACAGACACTGCACTAGGTCCATAAACATCGCAATTTTTTTTCGCGGCTTTCGTTTCATTTTTACCTTTTTTGTCATAGAATTAAAAAAAAACAGGAGTCAGTTTTGATTGACATCGAACTGACGTACAGCAATGGCGGACACCACAGAATTCCCACTAGTATAATTTTACAGCGCGTGCCCGCCTAGTTGTTTCTTGCTCCCACACAAGGTGCTGCCTGAATAAGAACGTCTCCCAAAATTTTGGGTAAATAATGGGTAATTGCGTTAGCTCTATCTATAGAGTAATTTACTTTGATACCTAAAAATTATGTTTTACCAGTGTTCATTGTTTCAAATTTATTGTAAAAACTAAAATGCAAGGTCAGGTGGGGTAAGTGAAACGAAGGAGTACCTAAGTGAAACCCTATCGTAATCAATAAATCACGCAGTTTAGCTCTATGCTATGTGGCGAAATGGTTTCAATGCTCTAACACACGCGTCACACAATCTTTCTGCAAGGTCATATAATAAAAAGAAATCTCTAAGTTTACAAAACACAACTCGGTTGATGCCATGAAGCAATTTAATAGTGTTTATGTACATTTTTACACAAAAAAATGCATGAAAGGGCGCGTAATGTGCGGTTAGTATTTGCAGTCACAGACGACACAGGTAATAAAATCAATCAAATACCTACTACATTACAAATGTCATTGTAAATGTCCGATGGGCGAAAATCGCGTATTTCACATCAACAGCTGGAAGACGTCGTGACGTGCTGAACACAGGCGTGCCCATAAAACGCCATTTTAGACGCTGATTATAGAGAGGTTAGAGGTTTGCCATAATCACCTCGCTTGGCAAATGGCTTGTCATCGCAGAAGATTATAATGTTCCAAAGAGAGTGCTACTGCCCATTCTCTGGATAGCCCCTTAGTCTGCTCTTAACGGCACCCACAGAAAGAGATGGAGATTCTGCGCTTATAAAGTGCTATAAAGATACTATGCAGCTATTATTATATAAGTAGGATAATAATTGCGGATAACAGATAATAAAAACAAAACTGTCAATATAGTCACCTACAAAATAATCAAACCCCAATGTCAACCTACCGTCAGAATATTGAATCGGAACGTTTCTGTCAAAATCGTGAACCATTTTTAAAGTGATGTTTCATTCATGCAAATTGTATTTTCAGAAATTATTTTCTTGAAAAGTATTTATTGCCGTCATTTGCCATTTCAGATTAAGGCTTTCTATGTGTAAAAAATTAGCGTCCTAGCAGAATTCACAAAGTGGACAGATGTGCAAGTATGTTTCACTTACCCCCTCTGACCCTAAATATAAAATGATATATTTTACTTTATTTATTTATTTAAGCACAAAACAAATTACAATCGAAAAAATAAGTGAAATCAAGCAAATAATTAGCTACTATACCTACAATAAGATTTATTCCGACTTATAAACTATTTGCAAATCAACATGGTACCTAGCTGGTTTTATGGGAAATTAAAAAGCATAAACTGGCAGTACCTTGACAATGAAATTTTTTGGTTATGTTTGGTTATTTTATTCATGAATTAATCATTTAGCTGTTTTTCTGTTAAGCTGAGGACCTGTTATTACATGAAATGTAACGCTGTATTTATATTTTTCACAATAAACTCTTCTAAAAGGGAAAATAGACAAAATAATGTCTACTTACTTGTGAAATATTATTCCTTCATGTTTACGCCTCAGTACGACTTCTGCTGCATAAAATGCTGCATTCACCTACTGCACACACATTATTTCTCAAATATTTATTGCGTTAATCACTATTTCAATTGGATTATTTCACAAGAAACCACAATATTAAAAAAAATTGTTAACCTGTTTGGCTTAGATCAAACGAAGCCAAATAAAAAACCCGGTAACGGTGACAAGGACCAAAGATATTGCGTTCATCTTTTTTTTGCTTAGTACCGAACGTATAGCACTATCTTTGTTGTCCATGAATGACGTCATATACTTCTGGGCCCTGGCGGACACCTAAACATGTGTGATGGATTAAAAAATTGCCATGTGAAGAAAATTACCCGAAACCGGCCAAAAAAAAGATCTGACGTTGGTGTGACTTTTTGTATGACCAAAAAGCTACGCGATCTTGTAACAGAGTAGTCAAAATTTAATAACTTATGTCATTTTATTTTTCATCCCTCAGGGTTAGTCCTATTTGAATTTGTAAAAAACTATTACGACATAAATATATATATACTTTTACACGCTATTAATGCTATATTTGCTCCGTTTCAGTATGAAAATGGAACCCGTATAGGATTATTTTGTTGTGTATCTGTCTGTCCATATTAGATTCAACTTATAGGATACCTACCTACTTTACGATGACCTAGAGCTGGTGTGCATTATTTATCGTACAGGCTTAGAGTCAGATGTTGCCAAAAGATTACTAAATTTTTAATCCTAGCGGTAATTTCATGGTGTACGATAGTACGGCGAGCTTCGGCAGTGCAGTCCTTGCAGTTATACCTGCGCGATGTAATCCATACACTACAATAAAACATCGTCAGCAACGAAGTTGACGCCACTCTATATTATCCTTTATGCTATAGGGGAGAGGAAGGGAGAGCGAAAAAGATAGGGGAAAAGGATGAATGTATGATGGTAAACAGAGGCGCACCTGCGTCCATTGAGGCTTTTCCTCTCCCATTTCTTTCTTCCTTTGGATAGGGCTAGGGCGTAAAACTAACTAACCGGGTCGGGTCTGTTAGTCAGTCAATAAAAATGTTTATTTCGCACAAAGAATTATAGCCAGGCTTTTGCTGAAAATGTTTTATGAACACATCACTCGTATTTTTCTACTTTAATTTTGAAATGAAACTTGCATCTTCCATTATGTATATTTGTTATTTATTATACAAACTTCCAATACTAGTAAGTGTCATATGTCTTGACGCCACTGCTGCTCAACGGGAATTAACTGCTTTTTCGACATTTTCGTAATGGCTGGACTCCCCAGCAAACTCAATTTTCTTCGAGCGGAACCATCCATGATTGGCTGATGGTACCAACACTACCAACCTATCAAGTATCAACCAATCATGGCCCTTCTGACAGTTTGCCAACCAAAAAAGTCAAAAACAGGTCTTAATTTGTAAAAGTAAGTATCTATTAATACATTTCATGACACTTTACTTTTTCTACGTTATAGAAAACCTGCCCAAATATGCACGATTAGTAGGTCCATTACAGGTAAAATATTTATTAACCTGAAAAAGACCAACACATGCATAATATGCATAATGGAAATATGCATTTGCATATAGTCAGTTCTCTAATTATGATCAATATAGGTGAATAACTTGTATTCGAACACAATTTCGTCATTCTCCCATACTTCCGGGTAATTTGCAAGTTTGATTGTTGGCAACACTAAGCTGGTTTTGTGTATTGATTGCATCTCAATAATTTTATCGAAAAAGCAAAAAATTAGTGGAATAATAACAAGCTTACTTGTGAAAAGTGATCCCTTGAGTTTTTTTTATCAAACTACTATGATTCCGACAACTTTTCGCAACGCAAGACAGCATTTTATAATTTTTTTTCTAAGCGTCTTGGGCGACGTCCGTAGCAGTAATGGCAGGCGATAGACTTCCTATGATGTGAGTGTGTGCGTGTCCGCTTGTACTTATTAGCGTTCCGACTTGCTAAGGGTACCTCGGTTCGGGATCAATTGGGACTCCATCCTTCTTTTTTTATTAGGTCCATGTTTTTTGTAGTAAAATTTTAAAATGTATGGAGTTTCTTCATTAGATTCACTCATCTTCACAGTACGAAAGACAAATAAAAATCACACATTTTCCTAATTTGAATATGGAAATATCTTCTTTAGAATTTAAACTTTTAATGATAAAACCAGCCAGATACAAATAGTACAGCCAAAGAAATTTTATTACAAGTTCATACTTACTATAATGCGAAAAGACTTTTTCCCCAACCTAATAATAGAGTTAAAGTCACAAAAGTTTAAAAAGTGTTACGATTGATTGTATTTTGTAAAATATATTTTAAATCTTGCTTAATTTTATTTAATGCAAGCCTCCAAACAATATTTTTTTATGTATACTTAGATACTTTTTTTGATTGTAAATACATACACAGAATACAATACAACACCCAGCACCAGAACAAACATCTATGTTCATCACACAAATGTTTGTCCCAGGTAGGAATTGAACCCACAACCTATAGTTCAGAAGGCAGAGCCATTACCAACTGAGCTATCAAGGCCATCAAAATGGAGCCCTCAAAAAAAATTTCTATACATTATCTTCAATGTACAGATTTGGACCTGTTACAGTTTTATTATAAGTAATATAGATAGATATATTATATAAGTAATAAACCGGGCACCATAATATTATTATAATAGGTAGATATATTTTTCACGGAGTTTCATCTGGAATTGTTTATCTTTGACAAACTCTAGCTCATTGTCAAACCTGCGAGTGTGGCGCCCCAGGTGGCTCTTATTAATAACTTTGTGTCCAACGCTCAAGGTCATTGGCGTATGTTAAGCTCTTAAATAAAATAAACAATAATTTAAATTATCGCATCCGTTAGAACGCGTTCAATTTCATTTATTTCTGTTGAAGCTTAATTAAATAGCTGTTCATAAACGGGATTACAGGTTCCCAAATTAATGTCGACGACCGAGAGCTCCCAATGTTTTACTGGCGATTGAATCGCTTTATCTGTTCACCGGAATGGAAAGGTATTAAAATGTTATATTTTTAGATACTTATAGTCACTTTTTAAAGGTAGGTTTACAATTATAACCGATATAATTACCTAAATCTTGCTAAAAGCGCTAGAAATACCAATATTTAGTAGTTCCATTATATTATGGTAATGATGATACACGCGCCCCCGTCAAAAACTAACCCTAAAATTAACGTTTGGTCTGTTCCTTACATTTAAGATTCGTAAAATAAATACGATAGAGGATTTTTTTCATTGTTTCGTAATGATTTATTATACAAGAATTTTGTCTCAGTTTTGGTTTGAGTTTCGTAATCAGCTATGATATTGTAATTTCAGAAACTTATTTATTTATGATTTAAGTATCGGGATGTGCAAACATCAAGAAAGTATCAACAATAATGTTTTCTCATTTCTTTAAATAAATAAAAAGGGCTGGCACATAGTTAGCCAGAACATTCAGCGAGGGAATGTTGCCAGCTTTTTGGGCACGCCCAAACTTAAAGATACTTAAACTCTGTTTTTTATTTATAACGTTTTATTACCCACTTATTTTGTTTCTTTTTAGCCTTACTGTGTACTATGTACATAGATATATAGGTAATCTAGACATCTTCACATTTTCAAATAAATTCAATGTGTAGGTAATCTCTCCTACGTGTATGTTTACTAAAGAAGTGTTACATTACTTTCATTATCTATTCAATGTTGATCGTTAATACAAAGTGAGTAACAGAATCTAGCAAACTCAACAATCGTTAGAAGTTCTCAAGAAAGATTACGCGAAACCCAAACAAAGCGTTAATCGGATTACTTTAATGCCGGCTTTTATTCTAAGCGTACCTAAAGTAGGTACCACTTGTAGATACACTAGTTTGATACAGCTTCTTGGCCTGCTTTCCGAACTCATCTTGCATTGAAAACTAGCTATTTGTCTACCTCATCATTATAATATTTGTTGTTTATTAACACATAATCATTAATCCGTCTGTAGATACCTACTTATATGAAGTTTTAATTTACTGGAGAGGATGTCCACTCAACTTATTGAAAGGGCGCGTCAGCACAAAAATTTCCGCTATGTAGGCACATAACATTTGAAAGTAGATTGCCGATTCTAACTTGATAACAGTATCTGCAACATCAGAATCAGATGTTCATTCCCAGAAATCACATTACATTTACATAAAAACATGACGGCTAGAATCATAAAACCGATACGCAGTTTGCTCGTGAAGTTAGCGCATAAATCCGCTCGCAGCGTGGCCGAACCTATAAATTGTCGGATTATCGCTTCATCTGCGGCCGCGCCCGATCGGCAAATTTGGCAACTTCTCGATTGCCTAAGTTGGCAACTTCTCGGCTGCCGGCAACTTTCACGGTGATGTTTGATGATTTTGTGTTACCAGCTGTAATTGGATGTTTTCTGAAGATCTATTTTCCTGCTTTGTTATGACAAAGTTTTATCATTTTTGATGAAAAATTGGAAGCTTACGTAAACTTAAATGATTACTTTTTAGATGGATTGTGGCAGACAATCAATGTAGATAGATAGGTACGACAGTTGGCTTAGATATTATATTGAACAAACTGCCACAGAAACATGCGTTACCTTTTATCTCATGTAATAATTCGTTCTGGATGGTAAATTTCAAAGAGTACGATTTGATATTATTTGCGCAGAATATTCAAATATTCATATTTGGAAAACAAGAATTATTAACTATCTGTAACAAGCCCGAACCTTCTGAGAATTCTCTATCACAAATGAGAGCTACTATGTATATGTGATCTTTAAATATTTACTCTATTTCAGTATTCATACTCGAATATCAACAATATCTGTACTTGTAGGAACAAGGGAACAGAACAATCCGTAACACTCCAAAAGTTTCGAATGGCCATTACATACGACCCCTCGGGAGCGATATCTATCAGGTCCGAACACCTGCTCATCTGCTGCTGAATCATTTAAACCAGTCAATATATTTACAACGAAACACATACTAACGTTACTTCTTTGTGCAATATTTATCATTCAATTAACTTTGCTGTTCAGATTATTAGCTCCACAACCATAATATACTCTCTGTGGTTAACCTTACTTCTGCATCTTGCACATTGATCCAAAACGAGCATTTACATGAACAACTATGAAATGCAACATTCAAAAACTAACACGTCAACTGAAAGCGAAATGCTTTTAACTTTCCTATCTCACACTGGTATTAGTAAAGCGGCTCAAGAATAACCATCAAATTGCATCAGTGATATCATCGATCATTGCACGTCGATACAGCAACTAATATTACTAGGTCTTAGTCCATAATGCACTATGTGTTGGCTCGCCGCCACGCCGGCCATGTCTGCAGGACCTAGTGTCAGATGCTTCGGTTATTGGGGCAAAGACCTGCACTTATTATAACTATATTAAAAACAATTTTGAACGAGGATATTTATGTCTGTGAATTATTGTATTCGGATTATAATTTTTGTAAACATGTTTGAGTAATAACGATTTTGACTTGGAATAATAAACAAAAATAAATAAAATCATTTAGGTTAACTTGATTTGACAGACTCACAAATACATGGTTTGTATGATTTAAGTAAAAAAAAAAATACCACTAAAATGAAAAGACGGACGCAATTTTTTTAATTACTGCTTTGCAAAGGGATCAAATGTCAAATAAACATTCAGAAAAAAATCATTCAGTCCCCTTCATCAACTAGAAAAGAGCTGGTGACCTTCAAACGGCTGCATTGATTTTTTTGAATCATAGCTCAGAACATTCTCGAACAAGTCACCTTTCAAACAAAAAGAATTACAATTGGTTCATCTTTTTAGGAACAACGATGCCACGTATACACAATACATACGCTAAACTTAAAACAACCTTCTGTTTAGTCGGAGGTTCTAAACTGAAAGTGTAACATTAACTTACCAATCAATACACGACATATTTCAAAGTGCTGAAACAACCTGAAATAACAGCTCAGCCACTGACAAATGTAAACGGTTATTCCACCCCATTAATCAGAGAAAATCCTCAAATAACTATAACCGTTTACGCAAATTTCATAGGTTCTACAACCGCAAAGATACTGTCATTGAAGCAGTATATTTCACACCAATCCGGCAACAAAATTTAAGTTATGCCGAAAATATTTTAACTCCGCTCGAGTACGCTATAACTCTGTGTAAGCTGGAGGGTTATGTGAAATTTTGTCGTTATTACGTCGTGGTAAGGTTTGTTTTGGAGTGTAGAATGACAAGGGAGGAAATTTGGTAAAATTGTGAAGGGCTTTCAACGAGTGGAGGCAAGAAAATGCACATTAGAGGAGACGCAGATGCGCGCTATAGCGGCTGGTAGCGTCGGCAGCAACATGTATAAATAAACAACTCTGTTTAGGAAAGATACATCTTCAGTAAATAAAGATAAAAGTTAAATAAAAAGGCAAAGGTTTTATCAACAGGTACTTTTCCATTTTCAAAGTTGTTCCGTTGTGATTTGTGAAACAACTTTAGATCGACTTTTAAAAGTTCAACAGGTTTTGTCAAAAGGGTTTAGTCGGGGTTGTTTCTTCGCCAAAAGTCAATGTTCCCTTCTATCACCGTATTGTCAGATATTATTCTGATAACAAGCAGTGGTGCATACTAGTGACTTTTGACTGTGAGTTTAATCCAATATTTATAAATCTTCATAAATTGTAACACCTATGTAGGTTTAAATAAAAAAGTAAAGACTGTAGCTTGGTATTATAATGGGAAAAAAAGATTCCTACTTTAGAACCAGTAATGTAACAAAAATTTGGTTCCATGCATTTGTGTTCCATAGAACTAATGAGACTTTTTTCTCAGTAGTTGTATACGCACCCCTCTTTTGAACTACTTAGTCATTAATATTTTAATACCTTACTGGGCAATTAGTTACTTGCCTATGTTGAGTGATATTTTGAGTCAAAATTAAGTGAAACAACAATTCAACTTAGAAATAATTTTAATGTTATCTCGAGGGTGTCGTTGCTGTCGGTATCAATATCGTCTCGTTTGTATTCTGCCGTCGCGCGGCATTGACTCGGAACATCGCCGTATCGGCATGTCGCTCGTTACGGCGACTCTCGCGCGACTGTTGCTTACCAATCACGTAATGAATAATATGTAGAAAAACTCTATCACGTACTTAACTAGAAATTATAGTTTTAGTAACTTCTTTGCTTATTTATTTATGATTTTTATAGCAGTATCGCCTGCTTCGCTCGTAATGTACAGATTAATTTGTAAAGAAAACATTCTTCTTTTCTTTTCATTGTTTCTTACCATTATTTTGTGTCAGTCAAGGCTTTAGAAACTTTGATTGTAGGTAAAATAGTAGGTAGATATTTGATAGACATTTTCACTTTAATTTTTCTGTAAGCAAAATCTTCCACCGCTTCTATTTTGCTTGGTACAACCTCAGATTTTGATAAAGAATGTCGGAAAAACTGGCCTATTCCTTTATCTGTGATTCTTAACACAGTTGTGTGTGAGTTGACGAGAGGTTTTTTAATAACTTTTCCCCCTATTTTCAACAGAAATTATTCAATTTACTATTTAAATATATATAATCTCTACTTTCGATACTTACAAGTTTCATTGAAGCACGTGGCTTCTTTCTGTTAGGCTAAAAATGCATAGGATCTGCCATCTTTCTTTACATCTATGTACCTACAGACAAACTATCGGGTGAGATTATGGTGAACAATCATATTTCTTTTATATCAACGGAGTTTCTTCCAGGCCATGCGTGCTGCTCGTCGAATGTAGTCAAGCATAAGCTAACCGAATATTAAAAAAAAATCTTTACTAATAAACAGTAATAGTTTTTTTTGTCTTTGATCTTTCCTTATACTTATTAAGTTTTTTTGTGAAAACACTAAGTACTTTTTTTTTATTTGTTTTACAAAAAAACAGAATCTTAATCTAAATAACATCATGCAGTGTGTATTAATTATAATGTTATAAATAAGCAGTACCACACAATCAGTGTTGACCGTAACGCCAGTTACTCTCTCCCGCACATCCCCTCCAATGTAGATCGCCGTAATTAGCAATAATTATGCGGAATGAGCGTACCACCGCATCAATTAGCTGGCGGCAGGTCAATGAACCACTGTGGCATCATAGGAACTAAAAGATAACCATATTCAGTCAGGACTCTTTTAAACTATTTTTAAACATACTGAATTAATTGCCTTTGGGCGGCCTAAAGTTCTGATACCAGGCTTAACCACTGACATGAAAAAGAAGTACATACAGAATATCTATAATGCTAAGTTGCGATTAACTAATTAGTGGTGGAACAGAACAAAAACTAGCAACACCACAATGAGTGTGGCAGAAACAATATAATTACGATTAATGAATTAGTGGTAGATAATAAAACTGGCAACACCACAATGTATGTGCCACACACGATGTAAATACGCCACCGCGTGCCAAGTTGCGTGACAAACAGACACGCCTACAATATTAGATGTTGTTTTATGATTAGGCCGACTAATATTATATTATTAGTCTTCGTGGAAAGAAGCCGACACAGCGGACAATCGCAACAACTTTAGTCTGGTTCGATCTAATTTGACTGCCTCATTTTCGTGATCTTTTATAATCATACCTAATCGTTTTATTTGTTGTGTGTGACTTTAATCCCCGTCTGCACTAAAGGTTGAGAGCTCCGAAGTACGCACTTATCTCTCTAGCCCACGGATTCCCGAAAAATTTTCAGACTCGTGTCAAGTCAACAAATAATACTGTACTTTGTTGAAGACAGCCGATGACCAACAGACTACCAATGAGCGATCAGTATTTGGTGTGTCAAGTTGACACGAATTTAACAAACGTAAGAGAGCCCGAGGGACAGTGTTGCTTAGCTAAGTTAAATGTCAATAGTCTTTAGTGCAGACGAGCATAAGGCAAGATTGAAATATGTACCTACTTGAACGTTTTAAAATAGAAATGATAATATTATGTCATAACTACTCTACCAACTCTAAAAGACATTATGAACTGATTAAATTCAAAGAACATGATATCCAACCCGAAGTCACAGGCAAAACTAATTCTGAATAAGGAAAATCAGTTTTGATTTCATCGAACATCGAACTAACATACAACAAAACATTCAAAAGGAGTCCATTACAGATAAAATAAAAGAGAAAGATCTACTTGCATAATAGAAAAGCATTTTGTACATTTTTCTCTCACAATAAAAAGGCACATAAAAAATTCAATAGAGGAAAAATCAAAGTTTATGTCGGATGGATATGGGCGCGTCCTTGTCGCCGACAGACTAAGTTCCCGGGATATTATATTCTTTTTAGTTAGAGATGTCAACTGGAATGATATGTCGATATCGATAATGAGTTGGGTCGACTCTAGGATGACATACTTTGGGGTCTTAAACTTGAATCTTTAAGCACAATGTTTATTATTTAGTACTTATTAGTCTTCAATATTTTTTGTCTTGAAATACTTTCGATATTTCAACTCGATATTGCTAATCATGAATAGCTTAGTTGATACCTACTATTGAACAAAACTCTAGGAAAACGTATTTTCTTATCATTTATATTATTGAATTTATTTAAACCCTTTTGTTACCAGCATTTTAAGATTACGAAATGATTGTCATTTTATCGATTTTCTCTTAAAAATTTAGTTTTAAACTGAACAATCCAATTTAACATTATCACCGATAATACAAAGTTTTAATATTATAGCATACTAGTACCGATATGCTTTCTCACAAAAACGATATTCACAAAAAATTTGCATTTCCAAGGTAAAAAATAGAACAATTACGCCTTTAGTTTCAATACAAAAGGAACGTTGATGGAAAGTTCTTTTAGTTCAAACGACTTTGAATATAAGGCTTCGAATGCATGCAATTTAGTTTCCGTAACAGCTCTTTCGGGCCCTATGTAAATAAACCATCTCTTTCTTAGATCATTACTTTTATCCCTCCTTGGAAATCTAACCTTTGACGGAAGCATTCAGTCTAATTTGATGAAATAATAATAATAATATCAGTTAACTAAGTAGGTGGTAGTAAAAATCATGCAAATTTTTTTATTTCTCAAAACTAACAACTCGACAGCTTCCTAAAAAATACAAAAAAACTCGCAAATCAGAGGAGATAATCTTAGTGTGATCGTAGTACACGAGTATTGTACACAACTCGTAAGCATTTATGCTTAGCACCTATGCGTATTTTGCTTAATATTTGGGCTTTACATTAATTGCGCTATTGTGTAGATTATTCAGCGTCCAGGGCGCCAGCTACAGTTCTTGCCATTTGAAAATGCAGGCGTAGAGAAACATAATGTGTCTTGTACCTAGGTGACAGAGTCCACTTTTGACAGAGCAGTTCGCAAAACAAAATACAAAACTTTGTAATTAGCGAATTAGAGTTAAAGCCCTAGGATAAACCTGTTTGCCACCTATAACTCGCTAAAACTTTAAACATCCCTTTTTTTAGAAAGTCGGTTAATAACATAGTTATAGGTAGCTAATTTGATATCAGTTTCATATTGAAGGACCAATCGGCCTTGATACACCCATACTCGCTAAGTGAACTAACTTACCCCAGTGTCCTCTAGTATAGTATAAGAGCATGTATCCAATACCAAACCTCAAGGGTCTAAAATTACCTCTTATTCCAGGCTAAAGCTAATCTGACTGGGATTTTCTCGGATGGGTAAAGACTGTCCGAATTCCGTCGTGTATTTGGGAAGCTTTCATGTAAGGGTTAATTTTCGGTAAGCTTCACATGTTTCTAAGGACTTTACTCGCGTTTGGGTTGATACATTAAGGACCGATTTCTTTATCATAGAACAAAGAATAACAAAAAATTATATACATTTTGGTTAGGTCACAAATAGAACGGCAGCGCAGTGTCACGCGAAACTTTATATTTTAGAGTTCCGAATGACACTGTTATGGGTAGCTGTATCGCTTAACATCTGGCAAACGACTGCCGTTAAGTTAAGCTCGTCACGTCATTCATTAATGTAAAAAAAAACATTTTCCTTATAATATTATATGGTTTTCATTTGTTTTTGTAAACTGTATTCTGTGATTTTGCACGGAGACATTTTAAAGCACCCGATACAAGACACCAAAACTAAACAGCTTGCTTGTGATGACAGTCACAGTCAGTGAATCTTAATTTTCGATAGTTTCACGGGGAGTTTAACTTTTGTCTAAGTTCAAACGTCGTACTGAAGAAAGGATCAACCTTTAAAGAATGCATTTATCTATTAGTTCACATTGTTCCTCTACTGGGTGAAAGTGGATCCCATTGTTCAATCACTGGGTAAAACGGAGTCTGTTCCATCATTAGGTAAAAACGCTTGTTCCACCACTGGGTGAAACTGGATCTCTTTTGTTCCACCATTGGGTGGCATCCCAATTGACACAAACCAAACGTCGTTAAACTATACTTTCTGAAAAAGAATCATCCTGAAATCCATCTCAAAGGTAAACCAATATCGTTTATCGATATAATTACCGTCTGCTCATATAGCCATCCCTACGTTATCTGTGCATTCCCAACTTGGAAGCGGTCCAGGCGGGCGGCGCCGGGTCAATAAATATGTATGGGCCGGACATGTCGAGTTTTATAAGAGCTATCGGGTCTGTCTAGCCTGTACGAGAAGGGAGATCATGTTTCATTAATAATTTGACCATTCTATACCCATCTGCTTTTAATTAAACATTTTTAGTTGATACAGTTAGGTTAAGAGCTGTGAACTTTAAGCGCCTTCTAAGTGAGTATATAGGTATTTGTAGATGCTTTGAAAGTCAATAGTAGATTGTGTCACAACAGACCAAAATAATGTATTTAAGGGCTAGTATTAGATTGACTAGAATGGGCGAGAGCGATTGTTTGAATGAAGAACGAAGCGAAGAGTTCAAAGTGCGTCGCTCGAGGTTAAAGTGGAACGTTTCACTAGCGCGGCAAATTCAAATTTTCTTGCATTCTTTTGCCAATAATAGCTTAATTACTCAACGTGATTACATGAAAACTAATTTTGCGCAAATAAATAGAATATATCAATAAAATACAATTAAAAGGTGATAACCTACTTATCATTGGTTTAGCGACAAATGGCAATAGACTGAAAAACTAAGAAGAAATTTGTTTATTGCCATTTGTCGCCAAACCAATGATATCTAGGAGATACTTTTAATCGTAATTTGTTGATACATTGTACTTATTTCCGCAAAATTAGTTTTCATGTAATCACGTTGAGTAATTAGGCTATTATTGGCAAAAGAACGCAAGAAAATTTGAATTTGCCGCGCTGAGGAAACGTTTCCCCTTAAATAATTTTGGTACCGTGTGGCACACTCTACTTCTCGTCCCCTTCTATGAGAAAAGACATTTTGTCACTGTTATTAACTGCGCCAAAATTACCCATTTTAGGTGCACTTGTCGAGAAACCCCTCGTTTCTTTTGGAATAGATGGGATGAAAAGTATAATATTTAAATGAAGTCTTAGGGCGGGTTTTTTGATCTGTTGTTAAGGTAACCAATGGTTAAACAATCTAAAGAGTTTTGAAAATTGGTTAAAATTTATTAGCATTTTTAACCATTGGTTACCTTAACTACGGATTAAAAAACGCTCCCTAAGTAACACCGGACGTCCAACAAACTTTAGAATAAAACAATTTATCGGTTCACTGTCGAAACTCATAAAATCGTTTGTCATAATTTTGTTACAAATAAAAATGTTACTTATAATCATCATTTCACATAATGTGATTTATTATACTTTCACTACATCTAATTTTCTTTATTATAAATCAAAATTAATAATAATCCAAATTTATAAGAATGAAACTCATAAGGCGTATATAACATAACAGTACAAATTTATAATGTTCTTTTACCATAACTAACTTTAAGCATAAAACAAAATATCAATAATACTGTAAATTAATGTGACTGGAACTGTTGATTGTTATATATATCCTAATCAGTTATAAAAACGTAGTACGGCAAGCCAATTTGCTCTTCAATCTATGCAGGCACTTCATCCAGTCAAAACAAACAAAATTAACGTGTGGACTGTGGGTAATTGTAAAATAACTTATATTTTCTCATGTTATGTTGATTTTGGTGTTGTTGGTGAACTTTGTGCATTATTTTAATAAATAACTTGAAATGTCTAATAAAAACACGTGTAAAATATTTAAATCAAATAACGGTAACCTGAAACTTAATATAGATGGTTTCTGTAATTTTTTAATATAAGGATAAGTGACTTCTGGCACTTCGCCGGCCGCTGCCGCGGCACGCTCGCTACGCTTCGCTTCGCTCGCTCGGCTCGTGCGTCGTGTGGTCACAGTTAACCTAACGCTCCTCCTCGCTTCGCTCGTCGTCGCACCTATTTATGACTTTGCCTTAGACTAGTATCTTAGTATCTTTAGGGTATACATGCATATGTATATAATGATTTAACTACCTCAAAATTATTATTATGTTAACTAAAAAATATGAAAAAGTCATTATGAACAATACAATTATGAATGCTGATTATTATGAAATTATAAGTAATGAAATTTATAATAAAAAAAAGTATGATAAAAAAATTCTTAACATTAACATTATAACATAATTTTTAATAAATTTAAACATTATTCGAATAAATTGTATAAGAAAAGATCAATATAAAAAGTAACTATTATGAACAAAGTTATTTATAAATAACCACCATTATAAATTTCATCATTATTAAAAATGAGGTATGTGAAATGAAATTATGAATAATGAAATTATTAGTACAGACGGTATCCCCAATTTATCTTTCGAATTAAAGAAAACTCGTCGGAATAACATAGTTTTCCCAGTTCCTTTTAAATTGATGGCGAGTATAACTCTGTTCAGAAGGTTCCGTTCATTTAGTTCAATTAACTGAGTCAACGTAGAACTAAAATACAAGTACGTTGGCCACTTTCTTTGATTCAATACGCCGCGAGCAGAACTTAACAATAATTAGATTAACTAGCAAGCTTCTACTGCGTGTACTTAAACAAACGCTATTAGCTTCGTCTGGAATGTGTTTCTGTTTACAGTTTATTTACACAAAAACCTTAAAAAGCTACCTTTATTAGTAACGTAGTAGTAGTGGCAGAAAAGTTAACTATACCTACTAGTTACAAAATCTGAAACCTGCCAAAAAAAAACCCGCTTCAGAGTGACCATTCACCTTAATCGGTAATCATCATCAACAGCCTGAAGACGTCCACTGCTGAACATTGGCCTCCTTATTTGTGCGGCTGCTCGCCTCCTGCATCCATCGGCTCTCCGCGGTTTTCACCAGATCGTCGGTCCACCGAGTGGGGGGCCGGCCTACGCTGCGTCTTCCGGTTCGTGGTCGCCACTTGGGAACCTCTCTTCCCCATCGGTTGTCAGTTCTACGAGCGATGTGGTCTGCCCATTGCCATTTCAACTTGCTAACTAATAATAATCCACCCTTATTACACATTTGCATGTTTTTTTTTCTTTAAATAACGATCACATACATAGATCCTGGACCCTAACTAGGATTCCCTGTATCTAGGGACCCAGGAACTACTAGGACCATGGTCCCACAACACCCAGGCACAGAACAAGTATTTGCGCTATTTTTTTCCTGTAAACAAATACTTATCTGTCACGGGAATTAAACCCGCCGCCTCCGGTTATGAACCGACCTGCTCAACCACCACACCACAGAGGCTGTCAATTTAAATTATAAGTATTTACTTATGTTGTTGATACAACTGTTGTTTAAACGTTTTTGTAGTCATAAATTATATTCAAATTGATATGTGTCGTTGTGTTTCAATAGATAGTAGTGAATTGAAGCGTGCGTGACGTCATCGGTGAAGACCACAGACCCGCGGTCGTGGATCGACGCGACGCGGTAATTGATTACCTGCCGACAATTAATTGGTCGCTATATTACAGCAATGATCGACTGTTGTCGTTTAATGTGTTGTATTCCTGGCAGGTGAAATGTGTATAAAGATCTTAGCAATGACTGGGGTTTGAAGCCGCGCCTTCCAACTCGATGGATTACACGATCTGCCAACTGAGCATACCAAGGCAGCTGAACTGTATTATATTGCTTAATATATTGATAACAGGGTTGGATTATTTTTGTACTGAAAAATGAAGGATTGAGATGCTTTTTTTACTATCTTTTCTTACACTTTAAGACGCGCTGTATTTTTTATTTAATTTTTTATTAATGCCTGGGCTAGCGTTTAACCACGCCCCACCTGATAGGAAGCGAAGATGCGGTTGAAAGTAGCACGCTTGTCTATTCACTGTTGACTTGAACAACCCCGGGTTTATTTTAACTGGAAACACCGGACAAGGCAAGGCACGTGGCGTGTAGGTATAGCCTATTCATAAACACCCTTCGGAAACGTTTCTGAAATACTATTTTAGAGGTAGCTGGATACCTATACAATATTGTAGATTAAATAACAATCAGTTTCAATAAACCCGTCGAGCCGCCGCCGCCGCCGCCGCTGCCGACCCAAGACGGCACAATGGAGCAAAAACCAGCACAAGATTAATGAGCTGGACACAACATGGCACAATGGAACAGGTGTGGGAGTAGAACATTGTATTTGATCTGTTTAAAGATATGCTCAGATTCATATGCCCCTGGTACACGTACGTGATAGGTATGTATGTATATTTGTTGGAAAATATTCTGAGTATAATTTATCCGTAATCTACCATATCCATTGCTTTGCAAGCATTCATTGCAATAATTAAACAAATGAATAAATGATGTTAGAGTGGAAAACAGCGCTTAACATCAGGTGAGTTGACTGATATCGTTGACCGCAATCAAAGGTTGACCCATGCGTACATAAAAAAACAAAAAAGCAGTCTGCCCACTAGATAGTGAGCTGACAGTTATGGACATTTAAAACAATAGGGTACTACCAATTTTCGCAGACTAAAGCCGATCGTCCACCGCCAGCTAAACTAAGTTAGTTTAGATAGTTGAGCCAGTTTTTCATACATGTGCGTCCACCGCAAACTGTGTCACATGTATGAAAAATTGGCTCAACTATCTAAACTAACTTAGTATAGCTGGCGGTGGACGATCCGCTTAAAAGTTGATACTTGTTGGGACTATTTGTTGATAGGCCCAACCAGCTTAGCCAGAGTCATCTTGCTTACTTCAAAAAAGGATCCACTTCTCAACAGAGACTACACTGTATCACATTGAATGACGGACCACCATAAATGTCATTTCGCAACGCTCTAATGTAAGGTTTAAATAAGATAATGATAAACAATCCGTTCCAATAATCTAACCATGTTTCTGCCCGGCGAGCCGACACCGCCCAGCGTTCAACAAGATGGCACAACGGCGACCGAGCGCAAAAACCGACGCAAGTTAAATGACCTGGAAGCTATATGGTTACACACAGTAGGTGTCAAGATACACTCTCGCAAATCTATATTAATAAAAGGCTTTGTCCTGACTGTTTAACCAACTGACTGATAGACAAGGTACATACCAAACCGCTATAGCTAGCGACTGGATATTTGGCAGATACCTTTCTATTATGACGTTAGGTACTTCCTCTTAAATCCCCTAGCCTAGACCCCCGGGGAACTACACATCACTTGCTGTTTAATTCTAATCCCCTACACTGGGAACTAAACTAGTACCAACAATTACGCATTACATCGCATTAGCATCGCCCCTGGTGCTGCAGGTCTATATATGCGACGATAACTATCAGGCAGGCCTTCAGCTTATTTGTCTGTTCATGTTAAAAATACACTTCTTCCACTAAAACCCTGCTGCCTAGTCCCAGGGGGGCTGGTCCCCCCGGGGACTAGGCAGCACTCATTATTCTCTACAATGCCCGGAGGGTTGTAACAGAGTTTTTTTAATGGGTTTTTAAAGATTCAAACCCTACTTAGGGGGCCAAAACCGTACCGGACGTTGATCCGGAAGACGCAAAGTAGACTGGCCCCCCACTACGTGGTCAATACCGCGGAGAGCCGATGGATGCAAATAAGCAAGCTGCCGGTCAAAGGGCCGCTCTATTGGGGACGCCTATGTTCAGTAGTCGACGTCTTCAGGCTGGTGATGATGATGATGATGAAGAGGGTCAAATAGTGTTAAAAATTGTATAAAAATACGCGGTAGAAACCACGGGCTGCTTGTAGGCAGTACCTAGATATTTCTGTGAAAAGAAACAAGATTTCAGTTTGAGGAAACAATTATCTTTTAGTCGTTGTTGGTGACTGATAACGGCTCCCAATTTGCTGATACCGAGGTTGGATCTCCAAAATAACGGGATAAACTTTTTTAACGACTGGCAACTTTTCACAGCTGTCTCGGTAATCGACAATAATATGCTTATTTTGTCCCAATTTAACAACTCATAACGAGTACCAGTGACAAATATAATTTTTCAGTTCAACACGTTAATGGGACCTGAATTACAGACTCGTGTGGATCGCACTGAAGAATCTGTGTTCAGTTTAACTCAATTTTACGATTAATTTTATGGTTTCCGGCGCTCGTAATTATGCCATTCATTTGCCAATATTGATCAACTGGTGTGTAAATACAACGGTTCTGGAATACTGTGGGAATGGTTTCAAGTCCACGTTGATCGCGGGTCATCTACGTTGCATTGGACGATGATGACACCGTTTTACTTTATGGAAATACTAGCTGCTACCCGCAGCTTCACGTGGACTACAGTTTACCGCAAATACGTATTTTATGACCTTTCCGAGAGTTCAAATTACATACCAAATTACATCAAGATCTGTTAGCCTTAGTCAAGAAAGAGAGTGAGATAGAGGGTTACTTTAGTATTCATATTATTAGAATAGTAGTATACATACATTTATTGAACAGTATGGAACATGTACTTCGTGACTAGATTCATCAGAAGTTGTTGCTAGTACAAGGACCTTTGGAACTAATTTGTTTATTTTGTATTATCTCATTTAGTTTATGTACCTGAATGACGTGACGAGCTAGTCGTTCGCCTAATGTTAAGCCTCACGGCCGTCCATGACCCCCATTTTTGTTATGAAACAAGTTTATCTAATAAGCTACTATATTCCCGGGAATTTCCTTGGTACCTACACTTTTATTTGTGTTTATTAGAATTATATCAACTAAATACGCGTTTAAGAATTGTTTTATGTCTATTAATTTAATATTATATTACGAAATAAATTCCTATTTATGTTTTATAATGGTGTGGTTAATTTTAAGTGAAATTAATTACTTTTGTAGCATTTACAATCAAACTATATAAAAAAATCAGAGTTTTAAGAATATTTTTCTCACCTTTACCTGTACTATTAATCAATATTAAAGTGAAGTCAAATTAAGTCATCGTAATGCTCATTACCGAGCTTATTTCTTGACTTCGGGTGGGTTTTTGGTCCGTAGTTAAGGTAACCAATGGTTAAAAACTCTAACAAATGTTGACCATTGGTTAGAATTTGCTAGCATTTTTAATCATTGGTTATCTTAACTATGGATCAAAAATCCGACCCTTAATCAATTAGAAAGAGCGATTAATTTAAAATTCATAATAAAACAATGTGGAGCGAGAGCAACAAGTATTCGTATTGCGCAAAGTACCTTACCGTCACGTTAAATAAGAAATCGCATACACAGTTGATACACACTACAAAAAGACCATTAAAAAAATGAACAATACGAATAAGGTAAAAGGAACCCGGGTCCTGGTCTTCAATCTTAGCCCACACACCACATCAGACCACTCACTGTTCTAGCAAAATTCGTTGTCTGTTGACACCTTAAACACTAAACTAGGTAATGATATGTTTGGTTGTAGGCCTCGTGATGCGCCCGGAGCCGCGGCGGGACGTGCGGACTGCGCCAGGGCGGGCGGCGACTGCCGTGCCCGTGCCCCGTGCCCGCCGCGCGTAGGGCGGGCGGGAACGATATAGGTTAACGATCACGCTTCCTTGTAGCGATAACGCGCTGCTTGATTTGCAACGGCAAGGTTAAGGCGCGCGTTAAATACGTGGTCTTATTCAAATTAAGGGTGGTGCGTTTTTTTTAATGCTAACGCTGTACAATCATCTAAGACGCAGTAACAGTACCTGTGAGGATTTTTTTTTGCATTTATTGACTAGCTGATTATTCCGACGAGAATTTTTTTGGTTCACAACCTTTTTTTTTCTTTAAGACGCAATTTATGTACTGTGTTTGAACACGTTAACGTTGCGTGACATTTATGTACTGTGTTTGAACACGTTAACGTTGCGTGACATTTATGTACTGTGTTTGAACACGTTAACGTTGCGTGACATTTATGTACTGTGTTTGAACACGTTAACGTTGCGTGACATTTATGTACTGTGTTTGAACACGTTAACGTTGCGTGACATTTATGTACTGTGTTTGAACACGTTAACGTTGCGTGACATTTATGTACTGTGTTTGAACACGTTAACGTTGCGTGACATTTCGACAAATGTACTTCTTATTTTTAAATAATATGACGTATTAACTTTTTCATTTTTAATTGAATTTGGTTAGGCTTTTAACAATATTGAAACTTGGTGACTCAAAAATAGACAATAATACAAAATACCACACTGCTAATACTGGTATACTCTACATTTGTAGCGCTACTATTCTCTCCAATATTTTCCGAACGTAAATAACTCTACCTTTGCAATTAAAACACTATACAGTTTAATGACGAGCCAACATTTTCACACATTCACAGCTTAATAACGTTGCGCTCTATTTCATTTCACAGCACCTCTACCGGCGCGACTTAAACTAACAAGTGCAGCTACATGCATGTAGAGTTCTGTTTTCTGCTAATATAAAAAGCTCTATACTCTATGTAGAGTCATGTAATGTAGAGCGACGTGTAAGAAAATGTGCTCACACTGTGTCGGATGCGAGACTGTCTAAAAATCATCCAATGTTTACTGATTTTCATTGATCTAAGGCAAAATAAATAATTAGTCATATTTTTCTGATAAATATTGTAATTTTTTTGTTTCACTTTTGATTAAACTGTTCACGTAAGTAATATTTTTTTAGGAATATACAAAATTATGTAAACTTTTTTATGTGCTTGACAAAATAATGTCGCGTTGATAAATACTGAATACTTAATAGGAGTAGTAGATTCAGTTGGTAGAGATAAAAACCTGCAAAAGTGGCCTAACATATCATTTTTTAACACGCATTTCACTAAAGATTAATGATTCGGTTGTAATCTAAATAAAAAAAACAGTCTAATATAAGTTTTAGTGTAGGAACAAGCTCACGTATAGTAGAGCACTAAATGAATGTAACCTAGAGTCTTGGTAGAGCTTTATTAAATTCTTCCTATCGCTGAGGAATTCTGAGCAAACATTAATTAGTAATTTGCTTTTGAGACTCAGGGAAGTACTTAATATTAGGGTTTATTATATCTTAAAATAAGAGTAAAAATAATTTTGTTCTGAAGTTTGAAGATAAATTAAAAGTTTTTATCACTGATAGTATTTTTATAAAAATTCTATTACTGAAAATTAAAATTGATTAAAAATACTACTTGCGTTAAATTTTTACTTTTGACTTAAATAAAAAAAAAAAAAAAAAAAAATCATTTATGTTTCCTGGCATAAATTGCATTTTATTTTTTCATTTTTTATGTAATCGAACGACGTGACGAGCTAGTCGTTCACCTGGTGTTAAGCGTCATGGCCGCTCATAGCAGTTCGCAGTGTCACTCGGAACTCTAAAAAATTAAGTTTCGCGCACTGCGCACGTCATCCTGAGACATCACACAGTCTAAAAAAGTTTTCTAGACAGTGAGATCAGTTCGTAAAGTCTCATTTGCCCAGTCATTTCACTAGCTACAATACCCTTCAAACCGGGACACAGTAGTGCTTTCACACTACTGCTTGGCGGCAGAATAACTGGATAAGTGGTGGTACCTACCTAGACGAACTTTGCAGAAAAGTTTTGCCACCTAGTACTTAGCATAAATTCAACTTTTATTTACTTAGCTACTAATTTGTAACGTCGTTTTGATTATATCAAAATCTGAATGTTATCGTTTATTTTAACCTCCGATAATTCAAATCACATTAAAATATGTTGCTTTCTAAAATACCTGACGAGGTAAGAAATTTCAATTTTTGAAAATAATAACATTAATAATTTAACGGAATGAATTCGAAAGGGTAAAACCTACAAAGCAATCAATCTAAATGCAACTAGCGGGATTTGAATCCACACCTTCCAATTTACCGGATTAGACGCTCTCCCAACTGAGCTATGGTTGCCTCAGTGGCTGCGAAAATATTCATAACTTTTGTACCGACTAAGCAGCCGTGGCGACATCTCTACCACCTGTGTTTAGGAACTATAACATTATATTCTCATTGTACATTAAAAGATCTATTTAATAAAAAAAAAAGTATAATCAATTTACTTTATGGCAACATCTATTTAAGTTGAGGGTAGTCAGTCGAACACAAATATTTGGTAATGGAAAATGGTAGTTTCATCCGTCGACCGTCGACCAGCGGCAATGTTTGCTCGGGAGGGCGCGTGGACTAGTGATGTGCGATGTGTGCGATGGACTTATCGATTGGTCGACGATTGGTGAACGGTTATATTTAGTGAGCATCGTTAAATTATATTAATTACTTCAAGCTACTCAAACTTGTTTTCATTTTTTTATTGCTTGTGCTAGTCTCGTGACTATACACCAATTTAAATATTACCTAAATAATTTAAGCGGTGTATCTTAATTAACAATATTTACGTTCCAGCAATTTAGAAATACAGGTAATTTTACTTATAAAAAAAAGCAGAATTGTGTTTTTTAAACGTAAGTTGCAAATACTGTTTTGCTAGTTACAATTTTATTTTGTTGATTGCCCTATTGCATTATACAAATGTATATTTTTATGTCGATAAGAATAATTCAATTTATGTTATTTGGTCGATAGATGGACTGTCGATGAATATAACACGACGTTGGATAGCCGTTTATTCCAAATTCACCGAATTCACAATTCAATGCGAGGCGTCAGCGACCATCCGTAAAACGCTTTGAATAAAATTTGACATTTTATGCTCTTTCGGAGATTGGTACGGTTTAAATATTGCAAATTCAAAGTTACTCTTTATGCCACAGTAAAACCTTTTTTTATATAGCGGTTTATCTTATATTTGTAGTTTATACTTAATACCCTTAATTATAATCGACCATAATTTCAACTATGTGTATGATATTTTGTGCTACGGTCAAATAATTAGGTAAAGAAAAACAAATAGTAGATAAGAAGCAGCATAGAAAAAAGATAATTAAATAAAAATTACATTATCGTAACAATCATCCCAACCCTACAAGACAGCCGGCTCGTAGATGTCTACGACCCTCGCGCCGTTTAGCTCTACGACCCTCCGTAGCGTAACCCCTCTACAAAACCCGCAGCCCCCTACGCAGCTACAGGGCTCTACGAGCGTCTACGATTTACGGCTACGGGAGCGAATGTGTTCAATAATAATTAATGTTATTAATAGACTATTGTATTACATTAAATTACATTTGTAGGTAATGTAATGAATTCAAGTTTTAATATAATAAACTGATGTGGTATGTACTGCCACGGCTGCAAATTGGGTAGTTTAAAATTGTAAGACGAAATCCGTGTTTTATTCTTGCTAAGCTATGTTTTCGTCCCCACTATTTCCCCACCAGTGGGGAGATAAATATATTACAAATATTTATTTTTATTAGTAAGCCATTTTTTTTTGATACATCGGGGATTCTCACTCCCAAAGTCTCTACGATGGTATAAAACCAACCATAGACCGAAACAACAAGAAACAACAATATGAAGCAATAACAAAACACGTGATCTAACGGCTGGCAGCCCCTTTACCGTATTAAATTGAATACTGCCAATGTTACCATCAACATAAATAGCTCGCAGTGTTACCAGCATCAAGAATGCATCTTGTAACTATCTACATCGAGCCTTTCAATTTCAAACTTAATGTCTTTTGTATTACGATTCAATTTCGCTCCACGATCCATTGCAACAAAATCTCTATGAGTTGTTTAGGAAATTTGAATCTTATCTTTGGATGGTAAGGGTTGAAGTTCGTTTGTTACGAAGGTAATAGAAGTAATACTTAACAGCACTGGCTGCTCTAAAGGGAATATGAATCAATTTAACGCAGAGAAGTTGCGAAATTATGAATGCAGGGGAATTCCGGTATCATCAATATTGTAGCTACGATGGGCGCAATGGTTCCTTGTAGGTCGCAAGAAATGATCAATGTTCAGGGTTACAAGTATACAAGAGCTATAAAATATACAAATTGTTAAATAAGTTTTGAAAAAATATAATTTTAACAATTAATTTTATTTATTTTCATTTTTATTGAAAAAGCTAAACTACAATTATTTTTTAAGTCCGTGACTGTTATTATTTTTTTACTTGATAGAAGTGTTTCGATTTGGTGCTATAAAATATTATACATTTCAGTAACATCGGTTGTGTAAATAAGTACATAGATACTTTGAACATTTATTTACCTATGCTTTTTTATGGGAATGAATGACGTGACGAGCTAGTCGTTCACCTGATGTTAAGCAACACGGCCGCCCATAACAGTTGCAGTGTCACTTGGAACTTTAAAATAATAAAGATTCACGTGACACTGCGCTGCGCACGTCATCCTGAGACATCACACAGTCTAGTAATCACATTACTAGACTGTGAAATCAGGTCACAAAGTCTTATTTGCCCAGTAATTTCACTAGTGTTTTTCTTGTTTGTATGTGTTTACAAACCAGGCAATAATGCCTTTAGAATACTAAACATTATTTCAACTATTTTAATATATAACGAAAAAAAGGACACTTTAATTACAAGACGACACAGTACAGGATCAAATGGGCACACTAGTGTCCTCTAGCACGTACTTAACAAGAGCATGACGTCACCAACTTAACAAGCAGAAGGGCAGCAAGTATGCCACGAGCTAAAGTGTCTGAGGGGTCGGTTGAAGGGGGAGGGGGAGGTAATGAGATTAAGGGGAAGATTGTATGCGTGTGGGTAACGGATGTTCGCTTTCTGGTAGTTTTGATTAAGTGGTGGTATTTTGATGGGAGATATTTTTTTATCCAAGAACAATAATTATGATTACAGTGACTTTCGTACGATACATCTACTTAAAATTGTAGATTACTATGTACTTATGCTCTGGTTCTAAAAGAAATCGGCCCCGCCGTACAATGCACTACGTCCTACCCGTGCAAATGCTTTAAGTGCAGTGTCGAGATATTAAATTAACGCATTCACAGACCTTATTTCCAAAAACATAAATTGACCTTCAAATCGGCGCCGATTCCGTCGGCAGCCGATCGTATCGTCCAATCGAGTCTTTATCCCCCTCATTAATCGGGACAAATCGACTTATAAATTATTCTACGTTTTACATTTTCCGCGCGCTGTTGGACGCCTTTTTCTATTGTTTGAGACAGGGTTACCATACGTAGTATTTTTTCCCTATCCAGGGTTTAAATTTAACATCGATTGTAGGGACCAACGGGAATTATGTGGCGCTGAACGGTAGGCAATGTTGAAACATATATTTCATTCTTATCTTGGAGGTATTAAAGCAAACATGGATAATAAAAAAAGGAAAATAGACGAAGACAAGTTGCGTTTTTGTGATTTGCATTGCCACCACATTGATGTTTTAATTTATTACTTGTTGATTAATGAAAATGGCGAGATAAAAAGTGTCACCTGGCAACCCTATTTACGACGCCATTTTGTAGAGCTCTTCGAACCCGTTGAGTGGAGTCTATTAATGAAGCTTTATTGTTGCCGAGAAAAGATTGATAATAACATTTAGCATAATTTCAACGCATTTATTAAGCTCTTAGAAAAGCCTGGACGGAGCCTCTCATTTACCTTGATATTTATCTAAACGTCTGCGGGATAATAAATCTTAGGAAGAAAAACCACTTTACTAATTTCGGTGGATATAGAAAAAGTTAGGTTAAGTATCTCCTCAAGTACTATCGTTTCTGGATGAAAAAAGTACCTAATGATCGGTGGTTAGGAGAGTTTTAAGATATCTCAGGAGCAGTTTGGCTTATAATTATGGAGACATTTGTTTGCTCACAGTTTTTCAAGTCGTTGTTTACTGATTACAGACTAGAAAACATATAGTATAGTTCAAAATGGTCTAGCCACTTATCTTAGGACTTACCTTTGCCATGCAGCTGCTGCCGGTTCTCGGTGCCCTTGAGGCTCTCAGCCGTGTGCAGCAGCTCGTCCAGCTGAGGTTTCTTCTGCTCCAGCTCACGAAGCACACCCTGGAAAATAATTAGGGTGAGTAAGCATATTGTACGAACCGAAAACTTACAAACTATTTACTGCAAATACTCAAATGTTTTAAATATGTGGAACGAAATTTGCTGAATTAATATTATAGTGAGGATATTATAATTATGTAAGATTGGTGCCTGGCGAGGCTTGATATAAAATATCAGTCCCAAATAACAAAAATGCGTGAAAAATCCAACCTAAAATGAATGAAACAAATGAAAAAAGAAAAGAATGCTTTAATTGCGCGCATTATTTATTTCCAAATGCGACATTTCACGATAACTGTAAAAAAGAGCGTATGATCGGGCGTCGAGGATAAAGGGCCCGCGGGTCGGTGTGGCCGGTGACGGCCTGGTGTGCCCTTTCCGAGTCATACAATAATCATGGCGTGGAATTATGTATGCGATTGACGCATGGGACTGGCACAAGCGGGGCAGGATGGCGTATTTTCGACGATGGATATATTTAGAGTAAGTATGTGCTTTGGCTATGAATTCAAATATGCCGTAGATTATATGCTAAAAATATAAGATTCTAAATATTACTGACTTAAATCAAATATTAGGTACTATAGATAAACAGTCTCTAAAAAATCAAACCTGAAAAGTGTCCTCGCGCCAATGTTTACTTAAACAGATATATAGTTATAATATAATATAAAATAGTCCACGAGCGGTTATTTCATTTTAATAATGAACCACAGCACCCTGTAATAGCGTTGTAAAACAATAATATGATAGTTACATCACTTTCATTAGAAGCGGTCACAGGCGACTGAGAGCAAAAACAAGGCATACTTATGTCTTGTTTAAACGGTGCCGTTTTCGAGGCGACGATCGTGGATCTACCCTATCTATATTTTATCGCACTGAGCATAATTATTATCTCAATCTGCAAAGTCTGACTAGGGTAGGGTAGGGTAGTTATCACACAATATTTCGTCACGTTTAACCCCAGTTGACCAATATATTCGTTTGGTTTAGTCTTCGGCCCGTGTTTCCCCGTCTCACTCCGGGGACCAGAGACTAGTTCTCTCTCCGGCAATGTGAGATATTGTGATATTTTAGCCACGTGATACAATTTACTTTGTTCTTATATTTCTGCGAACCGCTGCGTTTATAAGGTCTCTTGATTACTATACTAGGTAGGTTTATTCATGTTAAAAGAAATATTAAGCAAAAAAATTTGTAGATATTTGATTCAATTTGAATTTATACACTTATGATGCATTCTTGAGCATAATGAAGAAAGAAAATAGATTTATTCAGCAAATACAACACGAAATATAAAACCAATAATGGATAAAGATACAATTAGGTTATGTAACTAGGATTAGTTTTAGGAGACTTTTGACCGTTATAGGGGTTCAATCCAACAAACATTATTTCTAGAAAGAATGCTTTTTGGGAGAATATAAATATTAACTGATATTTATTTATCCTAGTTGGAGTACAGGATCTATATATTATTTGATCGTTGGGCTTTACCTATGCAACTTACAACAAAAATATATGCATAGGTAACATTTCGCAGAAAAAAAACTGTCACTGTCCACGCCAGCATAAAAAGTAATTGTAAAATTAATATCGTAAATATTCCATCGCTTATTACTGCAGAGTGGGAAGAAAAGGAAAATCCTCAGTCATAATCTCGCTCTCTGACGCTAATGAGGGCTCCTCGACTCGAAGTAAACATGTAGGCTGGCCACGTACAGGCCGCGCTCTTATCAGATCATTTTCCTGTCACGTTTTCTGTTTTTTTTTAGCTACTTTCGAATTTTTTTGGACAGTAGCTATACCTAAAACTTTTTGTTGTTAAAACTGGTAGTAAGTACATTATTTTACTTATTTGAAGTAGGTAAACAAAATCTAAAACAGCATGAATAGATTAAAAATATTGGGTGAGTTTATAAATCCACAGTTTTTTACATCAATGGGGATATATGTGACCGGCCTGATAGCTTGGTTGGTAGTAACCCTGCCTTCTGATCTGTAGGTTGTGGGTTCGATTCACAAGACAACCATATAAGAAAGAAAGAAAAAACATTTATATATATATAACTACACACACACATACATACACACACACACTACACATACTACATTTATATAGGCATTTTTCATATGTGTGATTAGAATCGGTTTTGTTCTGTGGCTGTGTGTTATATTGTATTCTATGTATGTATTTACAATTAAAAAGTATCTAAGTATTGTATCAGTTATCTGGTTCCCATAGTACAAGCTGTGCTTAGTTTGGGGCTAGATGGCGCTGTGTGTAACGTCCACACATATTTATTATTTATTTTATTTATTTATTTAATACTGTATATGTGGGAGTAGCTTGATCTCCTATTAACGGCCCGTGAGCTTATGCTGATGATAGTAATTTTACATTAAAATGGAAAAAATAGTAACAAATAGAATAAAATAGCTCATTTTGTTCTGACAAAGATTATGGTACTACAAAACTTTATAGAATCAAGCTTTTCATTACCATCACACATTATAGAAACTAGCTGTAGTTAGTAAAATAACAATATAAACTGTTGAAGCACCCTGTAGCTCGGCCCTCGCCTGATGTTAAGGCAAAAAAACACGTCAACAATGTCGTGGGGCGGCGCAAAACGATAATTTGTTATTCTTGGATTATTATAATAATATTCCGAGATGTTATGATAAATAACATAGAAATTAATTTTTACTTTCCTATTATGTATCGCTTTTCTAAGCCATGTTTAGACATATAAAGTATATTTACCTTCGGCATCCGGATCTATATATAGCTTTGATTATATTTTAGTGTGATTTCTACTTAATACCTATATAATATTCGAGAAAGTAAAGCCTGATAATAAATTAGGGAAATGAAATGTAACGAATAAGGTTTCACGTTTTATTTGGAAGTAGATGGCATAAAGTAGCGCTCATAGCTAAGCTTGATTACCTACCTAACCGATCGGAAGAAGCAACGTTTGCCGCGGTTATCACACGGATGGGTGACCACTACAAAAAGTATTTACAAATGAGCACTACCGAGTTCCGGAGGGCAAAGAAATAATAAAATATAGGTAGACCTTAAGCATCTCCAATAATGAGCTACGTCAGCCAGTATAGTTACCGACGACGCTGAACACGTAGATGTCGTAAATCAATCAATTTGATAAACTGCCAATATAGAAGTACCTATACAACTACCATGCATAATTGCTTACTAACGGTGGGTATTTTGACCCGTAGTCAAGGTAACCAATGGTTAAAAACTCTAACTTTTTGACCAATGGTTAGAAGTTGTTAGCATTTTTAACCGCTGGTTACCATAACTACAGATAAAAAAACCACCCTAAACTTAATGTACTCCATACCTAAAAGTTAATCACAGATAGATAGATAGATAAACTCTTTATTGAAGACACCATATTACACGAACATTTAGAGGGAAATCGTATAACTAAGTGGCACAATGGGCGGTCTTATAGCTTAAAGCGATCTCTTCCAGACAACCCAGAAGTATAGAGAGACAATGAAAAACAAGGACGGTGGCTTTCAGTTTACAAAAAGTTGTAGTAACTACAACGAAAGATACGGGTCAATAATCAATTAAACAGAATAATAAGCTCTATAGCCTGTATTTATAACTTCACATACAAAAAAGGATATTACATTATTTTAAGCGAAGTTTTAACCCATTACATTGGAAAACGATAGAAAAAAAGTTGTTTGATTAAATGGTGCGAGTTACGTCCTAAAAGGTTTCAGGTAAATTAAAAATAGTTTGTTAAGCTATATACTGTACAAAATAGGCATATTACCTACGTAGCTTTAGCTAGAGAGAGCGTGCCCGCCGGCCATTAACATAAGGAGTCATTAGCGCGAGGCGAAACATTCATTAAGATACCAAGTTAGCAGCCTCTTCGCTCCACTCCGCTCCGCTCCACTCCGCCACCTCCGCCCCACGCTTATCTGCACTTTTCATATTATTAGCGAGAAGTGGGCAGACATCATCGTCTTTATAGCTAGTAAAGTTAAGAAAAAATATTTTAAAAAGTAAAATGTAGTTGTATCGACGTAAATGAAAGAATATTAGGTATGGCAATACCTAATATTCTTTCATTTACTGCCTTCTCAAAAGTAGTTTTTGTAGGTAAAATTGGGTGCAACGCACACAATGTTACCGTGTCTTAAATCTGTAATTTTTCTACTTACCTATCCACGTTTTTACATACATTTCTACTGAAAAATACTAAAAATTACAGATTCTATTCTTATCTATTGATTAATAATTGAGTAATCTATGATAATGCCTACTGTTAATATCCAAATCCAAACATATCAGTTTCCCTTCAGTAGAGGAAGTTGATCCAACATTTGGATCAGACGGTTGAATATACGGGAAGTGAACCCGCCAACCTAGCCCCGCCCACAGTGTAGGTAGCAGTCACTACCCGGGCGGTGTCTATCCGGACGCTGACAACTTTAACATGTTGGGAACTTACGCCGTGTTATCTGTCAACTTGTTCTGTATAGATAAAACTTTATAGTTTCGTAGACGATTCATATAATTATACATTTTTGAGTTTATTATGGATTTTCCTCTAATGCATAGATATAAGAGGTAGTACTATATAGTATATATCTATTCTGTGGTTCAGTTTGCTAACGTTGGACATAAAGATATGATTAATGGAATAAGATGGATGGATGGTAGGATTCAATAAAACAAACTGCTAACTTTATTTGAATAAATGAAGAAACCTCAAAATGTTATACGTTTTTGTAAAATTGATAAATCCCTTTCAAAACAGAATAGCTCTTGTGGCTTTTTAATGATGTGTCTGAATAAAATTATGATTTAAAAAAACTAGCGAGTTTCTGTTGTTTAAGTTGACACAGCGTTCCAATTAAGCAAGCAAACAGAACATTCAGCGCCGCAAATTCAAACCGAATCAGTTATCATTCTCTCCGATTCAGCTTATAACCGTCCAATTAAACTTGGAAACAATTACGAAAACAACAAGAGACGTCCGCCTCCCGCCGAGCGAGGCGACGGACTGACATTAGAGATGGGATAGTAGATTATATCGATGGTGAGACAAACATCGATGTTTTCTGTTTTCAACTTTTATCAGACATTACCAATAATACATATTTCGGTTATGTTTTATGGATGCTTTAAAGAAAACAGTTTTTTCGTAATTTAAAAAATGTTAATGCTCATTTGTAAAGTTCACATATTGCCGCTCTAGAACTTTTGCCTTCCACTGTCGATATATGAAAATTACGGCAAAACCATTACCTAATCTTAAAAAACCTAACTTAACTTAACATCGTATAAAAAACGCAATTGCGTCATTGTTATTTTTGGCATAAACTCAATTAGCGTAGTCATAATAATGAAAAAAAAAATAGAGTTCGTCGTCATCGATATCAACACTCCCTATGCCTATGAGGAGGCATCGTGACACCCTACTCCCTCTGTATTGATCCTTTTACCCTCACTAAACTAGCATAGCTAGAGCTTCTCCACTCCCTTCTTCACTAACTTCTCAGGCCACATAAGAACATAATGTTCCACGAAGGCGGCTCTTCATTGACTGGTTTATTATTTTTAAGCAGGTGTACTAACTAACATAACTTGGTCTCCTCCATACTGAACTTTAGATATTTGTTAAGAAGTCGTATAGTAGAAATGTTAGGAGTTTGCAGGTCTCAATAAACTGGTCGCTTTAGATATTTCCGTTTTTAAAGCCAACTCGGGTTTTGTCTTAATAATTTGAGGTAATATTTACGGACGATGCTTCGTTTATGTTTCGACTGATTGGAAAATTAGGTTCCTTTGTGAGAAGCGTTAAAATTAAAGAAAATTACGTTTAAATTTTACTGATACATTAAATTCTTGTTTCTCTGTTTGTTACCTTTTTAAAGACGAACGATTACGTGATGGTAAAATTAGACATGGAGGCAATAACCTAGATAGGGTCATAGGATGGGTATACAATATACAAAATGTATATCGAGATAAACCGTTCTAGTGTAAAGCTGTCAGTGAGTGACAGACAGATAACGTACTTCCCAAACCGCTAGACGTAGAGACTTCATATTCACAGCGTGTCATCTTTTTATAGCATTCTAAGAAAGGATTTTTGAAAAAGTTACCCCTAAAGGAATGTGTGAAACCACGGGCTGTCTCTAGTCTCTAAATATTGGAAAGTAGACATGATAAAATAACATAGAAATACATTAACGTTTCTAGAGTACCTATGATTTACGAAATCACGTTTATTGAAACTCAAACTACCGTTTTAAACATTAGAGACAGTAAAGCTTCAATTTTCGAAGGCTAAATAATATTGCAATCGTTAAACATTATATATTCAGAAGAGGAATTCCATACCATAAATTATTACGAGCTAAGTTTAACAAGCAAGCATTCTCTACAAATATTTACTAAGCCCAGACTAGAAGACAGACAGACTAATTAATCTTTGGTAATTTACGCGTCTATTGTTACTTATTAGGAAAGTTCTCATCTATTCCTATTATAGTATCTTAGGAACATTAGTATATAATTGTATTTAACATCAAGACAGAATACAATATATAAGAAATATAAAGTTATAGTTTTTAGAAATATACCTAAAGTAGTATCGATAGCTGCAGCGAATATTAATGGAGAAAGGTTCTAGATAAGTGGCGTGCTTTAAATATTGGATGTGATTTTATTTCGAGATTAAAGTGATGAAAAATAATGGCGTATATATAGTACAACTCTTCTTATTGTAAATATTTATAAAATACACATCATGAGGTTTACTAACCTCATGATGTGTATTTTGTAAATATTCCTCTTAGTCTAGAACAGACCACCTCGGCAGTTGCCGGGAGACTGATCCTGCCAGCACGCAGTACGCATGGTATCTCAAGGCCACGTGGCGTACAACGGCGTACCGGCTTCCGCTGCCTAGCAACCACACACCCCTATCTAAAGGGAAGGGGAGAAGAGATGTGGCACCAGTCGATAAAGAGATATCGATAAATCTTGATATCGATGAAATGTGTATTAAAAAACTCGAAAGACTTTTTTGAGCTGTGGACCTACAAGTCGTACGAGTTAGTATAGTAAATAACCTAGTGTCTCTAAGTACTTACAATACAATACAATACAAAAATAATTTATTGAACACAATACATATGATACAAAAACAAAGGATGGTGGAACAACGGGCGGCCTTATCGCATAAAACGACTTACTTTCAGATTCAGGCAAAAACTTGCAAATATTTGAACAAATCTAGTTAACGTCGTATTTATTAAATTGAACTTTGTGTGTTACGGTTCTAATTATTCTTGATCCTAAAAGAAATTAATAAATGATCAGAAAATTGTGGTTGTTATAAATGTCGTTCAAAACGTGATTTCAATTTTCTAGTAAGAAAGTAGTTGAAATAGTAATGGGCAGGTCACATCGCTCGTAGAACTGATAACCGATGAGGAAGAAAGGTTCTCAACCACGAACTGGACGCAGCGTAGGCCGGTGCTCTACTAGGTAGACCGACGATCTGCTGAAAACCACGGGGAGCCGATGGATGCAGGAGGCGACCAGCCGCTCAAAGTGGTGCTCTTTCGGGGAGGCCTATGTTTAGCAGTGTACATCTTCAGGCTGTTGATTATAATGATGATGAGTAGGAATTGAACACTTTTATAAAAATTAACATAATTTTGATTAAAAAATTAACAGTACCCATATCTGTTAACAATACATATTTGGTTCTAATAACCTAACAATTAAAAAAAAACTTAAAATGATTTGTTGCTTATGTACCATCACTTTAACCCTCCAGATTTTAGTAAAAAACTCACTATGTCTTGTGCATATTTAAAACTTAATACTATAACCGCCCATTGTGATACTTAGTTTAAGCTTGTGATTATCGAATGTACTGTAATGTGGTGTTGCAATAAAGAGTTTTATCTATCTATCTATAAGCTACGTCATAAATTCACAATCTGTCGGACCTACCTATAAAGCAACGTAATAACAGATGATTAATCTGATATGTGTGTATGTATTTAAACAAATAATATGCATTATTACACGAAAAGTTTTTTAATAAATTATATGTCAAATATCTCGTGAGATGCATATAAAAGTGTTTTATTTGTATTTATCTCAGTGAGCAGCAGTTTCCTGAAATTCTGTAGAGTACCAAGAATTCAATTGTATTATTGGTCAAATTCACGTACCGCCCAACCTACTTAGGTTTATGTTATGTTTAATAACATTTAAAAAACGACATCGACACTGTCTCCTCACTATAATCACGCATGCGCACTAAAGATCCAACCCAGGCTATATAAAACGCAATGCAAGGGAAAATACAACATTTCTGAATATTTTCAACAGAGTGCGGACGTCAGCGGTGGAAAGAATTTTCTATATTCTAGTATAATAAGGACATGGAATAAGCCTTAAGGTTTTATGTCATTAAAACTGCAAGATAAGTGTAGTGTAGTTAGTAATATTATAATTTAGTTATTATCGCTTTTCGGCCGGTCGGTGCAGACCATAAATCAAGGTCAAGGTGAATGCTTTAATTGGCATATAAATTAGAACAGAAGCAGTTACCGGGTTTATTGGACTTGATAATGGTTCTTCGCTCGTTAGATTACATGTTTAAACTGCTGTTAAGATACGGAGGAGCTGGAACGATTAGGATGGGAGACGTTGGGAGATTAAACGAGACAGGATTACATGCAGTCACTTCAAAATTATTAGAATGAAGGTGATGCTAAGGAACGGTATTACCAGCAGCAGCATTTCCTCCTTGGTGGGTTCGTCTTGGGCCTATTCAAGTCAGGAGTGAATGGGCATCTCATCGGCAAACGTGCTCCACCTTAGACAACTTCATCACTTACCATCAGGTGAGATATTGTCAAATAACTGCCCATTTACCCACAATTTTTTTTGCTAATGCGTGATTAAACGAAGTGAATGGCAGAAAAGTGGATCACTTTAGCCATTTTTGCAAGAGACCGTCTGCTGGCAACACAGCTTAGTTTTTATTGTTGGGTAACACTCAACGGATTCCATTTTTTTTTTCAAAATTTCCAGTTAAAATTAATTATTTTGTTTAATGCAGTGTGTTTAATGCTGGGGAACAGATTTTAAAACATTTTTTTTTCTTCGGAAAACTAACAGATATAAAACATCATGTACACTTGTAAAAAGAATGGAATAGAAAGTTTAATTAATTTGTAACATAACATCGGATTTGTAAATCTCTACATAATATTTTCCTACCGGATCACCTACCCACGTGTCACATAGTATTTATTACCAGTTAGTTAGCCCAGATTTTCCCTTGATTCCAATATCATCAATATCTATTACTCGAATATATCCTTATTTCGGGTGTTCATAGAATTCTTCATTGTACCCGACTGGGGTACTAATTGAAGGCATCCTTACGAGACTCGCATACTAATACATGCTAAAATCAATCTATTATGTACCTTATTTCAAAGTGCTAGAGTCTACCTCACCTGATCTGTTATTCAACTCTTCTAAACGCAACTTTTTCTTCAAATTAGTAAGGGTCTTTTTCGTTTGACACCGTTTTATAGTACAAGAGGCAGCGCCACGACAATCGTAAATAAGAATGTGTCGAAATGTCCATAAAACGTGATGGGAAAATGAGAACGTCTAAATGACACTCATATTTTCGTGGGCTTATTAAAAAGAGGGATCGAAAGGAGAAAAGCATTTTACACTGTCTATAGGTATTTTTGTAGGATTATATACCTTATTTTATGTTAATTTAATTATTGGCAAAATAAAAATATGACTTAAGTACTCGGAATAAGTTTATTTAAATTCAGGGTTTAAAGTCAAAGCCAGATCATTAGCTGCGCTTTGAAAAAACAGACGTCTTGCAAATTCAATATAAGCCCCAGATTTATTTTAAATAATAAATATAAATAGAGGCAGCCTTCCCGCCCACAAACTATTGTTTACACCCCTCACGCTCCAAACACATTCTAGTTTGGCATCCCTTAATTCAACATCTTTGTTAGAAGACCAACTCATTCCTGAACGAAATGAACAAACTTAATCGAAAATCAACTTTAATATGCTCTGACATAAAGTACTTATTAGATTATGAGTTAACGTTTAAGGGATTCGTGGCTAAGCACAACGCTTACCCCAAAATGAACTTTAAATCTTTACAATTAAGATAATTTTAGCAAATGTTTGTTGTGCAAATAGAATTACAATAAATTAAATGCATTGTAGTTTATTTCTCTGTTCAAGGGTGTTGGCGATCTTTGTTTCGGAACAACAGAGGTGTTCTCGATGGTTAACTTATTATGTTCGAGTGGTTTTGTAGAAAGAATTAATAATTTTAGTTTGAAGTTTAAACAAGTTCGAGTTTTGTGTGCTATCAGTGAATTATAGTAGTTTACGAGAAGATAATTAGCAGTGAAGGTGGATGGGGATTATTTATATATTTTGTCCATAAATCCTCAGTGTAAGCTCAATGAGCAAAAATGTGGATTTGTAAACAAACATTCCTAAAACCCCATTGATAAGGATGTCAATAGGGCCTTCATATAATAACTGAAATCCAGAACATATCAATACGTCCATGCCCAAATCATATTCTGACTATCCAAACAAAATATTGTAAATTCGAAAGTAACTTCTTCTATCTATTCATTACTTCTCCACGACTACGGCTGAATAGATCTTGATGTTAATAGATATGCAGATAGCTTTAACACTGGGAAAGAACTGGTTACTTTTTATAGCGATAAATTGTAATATTAACCCGTGGCCAAGAGCTAGTTTAGAATAATTAAAAAAACTTAACTCCTCCCTTTTTATACGTGTGATCCTATGGGTCACACACACACACACATAATACTTATAACCTGAGAACCACATAATGTTATGCGGTCCTAGTATAATTTAGTTCATATTAGCGCAAATGTTTGATGAAAGGGCCTTTGCACCAGAACATTGCCAATTCATTCATATTCATTCCACCTACTCAACAGTAAACATACATTAGGTGCATGTAACAGCACAGCACCAACCTTTTGTTTATCAATCTGCACGAGGATATCATCGGCGTCGCCGACGGCGACCGTCTGCGCTCGCAGCATGTCCTGCTCCACCGACAGCCAGTCACGGATCTGGAACGTAACAGATACTTTACTGCGATACTCCCAGGAGACATCACTACGAAATGCAACTAAAAAGCACAAAAAACTATTATGATGGATGGCAAATAGCATCATCAAATCAAATCTAATAACATTTTATAGACATACAATTTTTACATGTGTTACAAATTTCATAGACTCTTGAACTAGTGTCGAAAGTTTCAGGTTCTCCCATTGAAATAGGATTTCTTATAAATACGTCATACATAATAATCCTATTAGCCCAATAAGTTCCCACAGCTGGGACACGAACCACCCCTTACAGGGAGACAGTGGAGACCATAATCTACCATGCTGGCCAATTGCAGGTCGGTAGATGAAACAAACATGTCCTCGAATTTTGTGATTCTTGTGCCGGTTTCCTCACGATGTTTTCCTTTACCGTTGTAAGAGAGGGACGAGGGGCCGGGAGGGGGGGGGTGGGGGTGTATATTAAATAGGTATATTAACTAACGTCACTTTGGACGCTTGTCATAGGGCATAATCACCAGCACCAAGCCGCCATTATTCCATTCATCATGCAGGCGGCATTCTTTACAGCCTAATATTTGAAAAAAAATAGGAAAATTGACATCGTGCGAATACTGCAGTTTAGCCAGTGTTGCCGCGCCCTAAGCCTGTTTCCACCCAACAGAAAAACGGAAAATAAAATTTCCTTTTCAATAAAAATCAACCCCATTTCATTTTCGCACCGATCACCTATCTAAATGAGCCACTAAAGGATCCGCAGGCCTCAGCTCGTCAACGGAATGTGGATATTACCGCTTCAATGCTCGCAATAAAACACACAAACGTGCCGCCCGCGCCGCACCGCCATCATCGGAAACCGATCAACGCGAAGAAAACCGAACCCCGATACGGAACAATCCCATGCTTGGAACACTAGCATTTTTTATACGTCTTTCAATAGAAAGACGATCCGGGTCCGGGGTCATCTGTGACCGCAATTTCAGGGGGCCGTAACCCCGTACTTGGAATACAGATTTACAGGCCTCGCTGGCCCTGAAACACACGGGTGTCTGCTGCGAGCGGACTCGCCGGACTTCTCGCTTTCAAGTTGTCATAAATGTTGGCACAAATGGCGCGGGACTCGGACACTAATGTGGTTTCTATCTCTGTTTGTAGTATACGAGGGTCCCGCGTCTGGCTTTCTGGACTCTTGCCAGAATTGCTATGTTATTAGTGTAAGTGGATTCTTATTGCTCTTCTAATGTTGTGCATTATTTAGCAGTGTTAGTATACGCCAGACACAGCCGCAGTTACATTTATAAGTTTATCAGTAGACAATTCGGAATCTACCACTGTCAGGTATAGCTTTAACTTTTTTTGTCAGGCGTTATTTTAAACTTTTAGACAATTTTAAATATCAACAATAATGTTCTAAAAATCATTTTTGGGTACAAATTATAGCATCAGTCCTGTGCGTAATACTCGAACCTATTTTCCAAAGGTGTAGTTGTAAGCGAGCGTGGGTCGACGAAATCATTTCTTGAATAGAAGTCGTTGAGGAGTCCCCGCGCCGGATTGGAGCGAGATTGAAAGAAAGTCAACGTTGACAAATTGAGCACTTTCAGATAAACTTGCAAAGTGGATAGAATATACATAAATACTAAACTTAATGATAGATTTATAATTTTTTTGTAAATAAATAGAGCTCATTATGTAGACTTCTTTTTAATGAGGTTTACAAATACATCCGAGAATTGGGCGAAATTGACAGTGTGGAGTCTAGACGAAATAGTGGGTAAATGGATCAAACGGGTCCAACGGAACAGGTCCACATTGTCTATATTGTTTTACTAGGTGGCAAGACTTTACTGCAAAGTTCGACTAGGTAGGTACCACCGCTTTGCCAGTTATTCTGCCACCAAGCAGTAGTATGCAAGCACTACTGTGTTCCGGTTTGAAGGGCATTGTAGCTAGTGAAATTACTGGGCAAATGAGACTTTATGATCTGATCTCGCAGTCTAGAAATCTTATTACTAGACTGTGTGATGTCTCAGGATGACGTGCGCAGTGCAGTGTCACGCGAAACTTTAACTAGAGTTCCGAGTGATACTGCATCTGTTATGGGTGGCCATGACGCTTAACACCAGGCGAACGACTAGCTCGTCACGTCATTTGTTTACATTTAAAAAAATTACACTTTACATCAGTTCAAACGTCACGCATCCTGTGTGTCCACGCGTCCTGTGTGTTAATGTCTGAAAGTCCGTCGTTCTAGGAATAAATTCCCCTCACTCGGTCATCAAAAGTCGGAAAGTAATTAAGTTTTTGCGACGAGTACTCGCGCCCGGGCGTCGCACAGTGGCCGATATATCGAGCTTCCCTTTCATAGGATTTTCGAAAAAAAAAGTTGTAATTTTGAGTGTTTTTAGTATGCAGTTTTGTTGAGCACATCAAAATATTAAATAAATTTATGCCTACAAGCTTTTTTTTTTGAGTATTAATTGTAAAATATCAGTTTGAATATTTCAAATGTATGAAACCGGAATTTGTTTTCCTCATAACTTTTTTTTTTACCGTACGGTCAGGCTGGAATTGTTAGTCCCCCTTGCCGAGTCCAAGACGAAGCCACATGACCTTTGCCCTTGACCTCGGACGGCCACGTTTAGAAAATATGGGTGAATGAAAAATGCATGTTTTGACAATATTGTTCTATGGGCGATGTGCTTCCAGAAATTAGTTTTTTGAGCATTATTGTTACCATACCGATAAAACTCAATCTCTTTTATCTATTGACCTTAAAAATGAGCGTATTTTATCAAAAAATACCTATGTTTTTGGATTTTTTCTTTCATTTTTTTTTGAAAACGGCTCCTAAATTCACGTCCTCGTCTAATTTTTCACTTTTAAGTATACAATTATGTTAAAAACTGCAAAATGTTGTATAAGTATATGGTTGCCGAGTTTTTTTTTCGAGTTTTCATAATAAAATATCAGTTTGAACATTTTATATGTATGAAACCGGAGTTATGTTTCTCGTAACTTTTTATTTTACCGTACGGTAAGGCTGGAATTGTTAGTCCCTATTGCCGAGTCTAAGACGAAGCCACATGACCTTTGACCTTGACCTCGGACTGCCCCGTTTCAAGCACATCACCCGTAGACAAATATTGTCAAAACATGCATTTTTCACTCATCCATATTTTCTAAACGTGGCCGTCCGAGGTCAAGGGCAAAGGTCATGTGGCTTCGTCTTGGACTCGGCAAGGGGGACTAACAATTCCAGCCTGACCGTACGGTAAAAAAATAAGTTATGAGGAAAACAAATTCCGGTTTCATACATTTGAAATATTCAAACTGATATTTTACAATTAATACTCAAAAAAAAAGCTTGTAGTCATAAATTTATTTAATGTTTTGATGTGCTCAACAAAACTGCATACTAAAAACACTCAAAATTACAACTTTTTTTTTCGAAAATCCTATGAAAGGGAAGCTCGATATATCGGCCACTGTGCGTCGGTCGGCAGTGGATTGATCGTCGCCGTGGTTTCCTCATTAGCCACACGTCGTTAAGGTGGAACGTTTCACTAGCGCAGCAAATTCAAATTTTCTTGCGTTTTTTGCCAATAATAGCTGAATTACTCAACGTGATTAACGTGAAATTAATTTTGCGCAAATAAATAGAACGTATCAATAAATTACAATTAAAAGTATCATCTACATATCATTAGTTTAGCGACAAATGGCAATAAACTGAAAAACTAAGACGAAATCTGTTTATTGCCATTTATTGTCGCTAAATCAATGATATCTAGGAGATACATTTAATCGTAATTTGTTGATACATTTTATTTCTTTACTTTTAATCAGCTTTAATGTAATCACGTTTAGTAATTAAGCTATTATTGGCAAAAGAACGCAAGAAAATTTGAATTTGCCGCGCTAGTGAAACGTTCCACCTTAAATGGAATGGAGACGCCTTCAAAATATCTACAAACCTTATGTGGGGTTTAGACGGGTGACTAAAGCCGCACGATTTTCGCTGCGTGGCGAAAATCGACCATGTAAATGACAATTCGACTAAGTCGCAAATGACATTAGCGAAGCGGCTTGGTGAGGCGATTTGGGAAGCGACTAGCCGCACGGCGAAAATCGACCCGTGTAAATCCCCTTTTACTTATGACAACTGACGGATTTTGATAGTATTTTGTTTGATCAACATACACAGGTATATGGCGTAACTCAGCCGAGACTATTATACATACAAGAGAGTTGAGAGTCATGAAGATGATAATGGACGTGACCGGCCAAGTGCGTCTCGGACTCGCGCACGTAGGGTTCCGTACCATTATCTACAAAAAACGGGCAAAAAATCCCTTAAATATCTATTTTATTCTGTTGTTTAGTATTTGTTGTTTAGGCGGCAACAAAAATACATTATACGTAAAAAAATCACCTGTCTAACTATCACGTCGTTTCATGAGATACAGCCTGGTGACAGACGGACAGAGAGACAGACAGACAGCGGAGCCTTAGTAATAGATAAGTAGCTTAGGAGCCGTTTTACCCTTTGGGTACGGAACCCTAAAAATAACAAATCACAGATTATTCAGTTTTAGTTGGAAGAGCGTCTAATCAGGGCGAGAGTACAGAACCCGCTGGTAGCTAACATATTTAGGAACTATAATATCTTCGCTGATTATGTGATAAATGATAATAACGATCAAGGTAATGATAAAGAAGATTTGAAAATTAAAAAGTGATATTTTGGTAGAGTAGTGTATTTTTAAAATAGAATTTACAACTATGAACTTACGGTTGAAATTAGACGGAACCCTTTTCACGTAAATTGGTAAATCTGTAAATCCTCTTTTGGGTTCGAATGTTTTATTTGCACATTGAATGAAACCAACAAAAACCAGATGCGCATTAATCTAAAATCCACGTATCGTTGTTGAAATGCTGGAATTACATAAGAAGTTCCAATTTGTAATCTTTGATTTGCATATCAATGGACTTTTGAATCACATAATAAAGAGTAGAATAGGTAGTATACCTAATATAAAACACTTGGGCGCAGGATTTTTTATTAATTTTAATTTGAGTAATTATAAAATAAATAAAAAGTAAAACACTTAGGTACCTACATAATAATCTGCTAGGATAACCCTAAAACTGGGATTGAGCTTACGTTTTGTAAGGCTTTTTCTAAATCGCCTGTCTATTAGATAATCACTCTATAGTTAAGAATTGTGTCGCCAAGAATTATGTAGTGATAACAGTTGGCAGTCCTACTTGAAAATCAGTTGTCAATTTCACGCATCTCGTAGATTCGTGAACATTCGACCAATGAGTATTTTTTTACGTTATTCTTTGAATATTCTTGTGTGAGAGGGTGAATGAATATGTATGTCATTATAAAACAAAGTAAATTAAAAAATATGACCGTGATAAAGACCACCACAATAGAAATGGAAAAATGCTAATTTATATTACCAACAAAAGGCTTTTATCACCGACAAAATAGAAAATATATGAAATTGTTGATTACGCGGCGTTCCGTTCCGCCGTTGTAATAAAATTTCATGTTTGCAAAAGGACAGAGCAAATTGCTCGGAAGAGATAAACACTGGAAACGTTGTCGTGGGGTCTGAGAGGTGGTGCTGCCAGTGTCGCCATAGTAGGAACTCTGCGCGACCATACCACCGCTCGCGGTTTGGTATTTTTGTATACTTACAACTGCTGATTATGACGATGGATTTATTTTAACCTTAATAAATGTTAATTGTTTTCATATTATTTACAAAATACCTTTTGAAATTTGTAATAACGGGTATACTTATTTTCATGTAAATAAATAATATATTCATAAATTAATTTAATAAAAAATGAAATAAACCTTTATGTTTTTATAAAAAGAGCTAAGAGATGCAAAGAAAACAAAAAATAAGAAAAGGATTTAAAAGTACCGTCTGGCAACACTGCCTGAGCGTCAGTTATGGGGAGCAATCATGGGACACCAAATGGGGAATGTTATTGGTCCGTTGATGAATTATTTGGGGTGGTCCCCGTTACATGGGAGCTTCCTGACAAAGATAACATTATAATTAACGTTGAGATGCTTTTACTTTTATAATCTTATTGAGTGTATGTGATCAGCCTGAAGACGTCCACCGCTGAACATACGCCTCCCCTAGAGAGCGCCACTGAGTGTATGTATAAACACTTAATGAATGCACCTTTTGAGGAAGATGTAAAGATGAGATGATGTGATGGTGTGTGAGATGTGCGTTTTGTGTAGATGTGGTGTGTGTGTGTGTGTGTGTGTGTGTAGTGTGTGTATGTGTGATGTATTAGGGCATGCATTCGTGACATCTATCACAATAACCAGCCAATAGTGCGGTTATAATCGGTTTAGTTTCAGGTTATAACCGGTTCGTTTTAGTGCGGGCGGTAAACGGTAACCACTCTATCGGCGCGGCGGCGGAGTAGTCCGCTGGGATGCGATCTGACTTGCAAGTTATAGTAAATTCAGGACTCAGCTCACAGACGATTTCTCTACTGTGTCTACTGTGTCTGGATTTGTATATTGTTACTCGTATGAAAAGCTGTAGTAACGTACTTTAATATGAATGTACAGACTCTCCTCGCCGCGCACCAACTTATACCTAGTGCAGAATTTTTACTCGCTCTAACAACAGTGATGGACAACAGTGAGAAAACCAGCATGTCCTAAGAATCGCAACATTCGAGGCTATGTTTTATTTATTTATTTATTTATTCAATTCAATTAGTACGGTTACACCATTTACACTAATTGTCATTTAAACTATATTTTTTTTATCCCGCAATCAGCCATCGTGGTGTATTATGTATCCTACATTTTTCCCTGTGAGGGAAGGCGAGTATCCCAGCAGTGGGGCGGTATAGGTGGATGTGTGGTGATGGTTACCTGCTGGACGCTGGTGTCGAAGGTGGCCAGCAGCGCGGCCGGCGACTGCTGCGAGGAGCGCCGCCGCCCCGACACCCGCAAGCTCCAATCTGTAACAACACAACATGTATTATAGTCTGTGACTAAAAGTTTACAGTCCAATCACCGCACATGCTGTTATGATACTGGCAACATTCAGATATAAAGCATGCATGCAAAGAAAAAAGAAATGGCTTTTAGTTAACCTCAATTTTATAAGCTATTTTATAAGTTACCCAACTAACACGACATCTTTTATGTAACTTTGATTAATCATGCTGGCTCTCAGAGTAAAAATTTCATTCCAAAACAGCATATTTTTTTATAAGTAAAATCAATTAATATTTCCCCCTAAACATGGTATACGAGAAACACGAAAGCAAACAAAACAAAATAAGTACGCAAAAGTCACCCGTTCGTTCGCCAAGTTTACAAACAGCTGAAAAGGCATTTTTCGTTTCGCATCGAATGCAGCGGGCGGCGCGGCGCCAGTGACAGGAAATGAACCTGCGAATGAATGGTTAAAACCGGCGCCTTTTCACTGCATGAACGACAAGGCGACAGAAAACGTATTTGGAAGCAAAAATAAAACATTTTTTTTGATAAAAGGAAATGTGACCCGCCCTCTAATTACCTAACTCGCAACAGGTTTGCGACAGGCGTAAATCTCGCGGTGATTGCTGTCATACATCATTAGTGGTGTCGAGAATGTATGCTTCGCTACTGCTGTTGCTTTGCTACTGCTGTCGCATTGTTGTTGCATACGTAATTACCCCGCCGGCTTATTGGTTCATATTTTTTATATGTCTTTATATGGAGGCAATATATTTTTCCTGGCAAACCTTTTGTTTTTGCAACTTTGCAGCGTTTTAGATATTTGAATCGTATCCAAAATCAGAACGTGCAAAAAGTTGGGAGGAAAATAAAAGAGAATTGGACAAAAATAAATTGGGAAACCAAAACTTTGGAACATTGAAGCGCCGGAACGATTTCATATTTCGCTTGTTTTCTGCTTATTCCCGCCGTAACTCACCGGAATTACTGGGAACTCAATCAGCTTCGATACGGAGGTCCCCTTGACGGGTTTTATTTGAGAAATTTATAATGTTGTAGAGATTATTTAATTGTTTTGTTGCGTCTAGTTTAGTAAAGGTGAATTAAGATAATAAAACATGTAACCAACAACAAATTCATGAGAAATATGGTCAAACACTACCCTAATGTCAGTAAAAACCGTCTGAAAGTACCAAATCGCACAGTTTGAACCAACAAGAATATTCCTATTCCATCCGCAGTTATCGAGGTTGAATCATCTACGATTGACATCGCTTCTGATCGCTGTTCGAAAGTTACGCCGATGAAATAGAAATCACAATGCGGTGATTTCATGAAGGCATTAAATGGTACAAAAGTAGAGATTATTCTCACACTATGACCAGAGGCCATCGAGGGCTGGTAGAGATCATCTTAACGTGTGGCTAGACCGATTAATCCAATATATATTAAAAATTCCAGACTCGATGACATTCAAAATTCCAAACTTCAGTTTATCTTAATTTATTGGCTCAAGGACAAAGCGCTTACAAACTTTTTAATCCAACGAACGATCAAACTCGACGGGTTATTTAAAAAACATGATGTCGCCAGCATACTCTGTAGAAAGTCCGGTATTCTTCTTGAAAGCGTTCTGAACAAGTCCGGTGCTCACACAGACAGTTTAATGAAGTTTCCGGACTTTTGATACGGGCAACACAAAAAAGCGAGATTTAATTTTCACTGAAGGCAATCTCTTTAAATTAGTCTAAAGTTGAAACTAGGGATCGGCGAGCTCGCGTTGGATTAGATTAGTTTGTTATGTTAATCAAGGTTTGTTCATTAAATAGGGGATCTAACGGCTACCAGCCATTGAGCAGCACTTACGGTTACCGCTCACTTAACGCTACACATATTATAATCCGAGCAGCGAAGGAACAGAACACTTAACCAGCGTCTTTGCTTCCCGGTAAGTACAATCTGGAACTCTTCAAGTCGCGAGTGACCGCGTCGTCACTTTCCATCAGGTGAGATTGCGGTCAAATGCGGGCAATATTTAGTTATAAAAAAGAAGAAAAACGCTTCGCCCTGAATAAGCAATAGTTTTATTTAGCTTGAATACCTACACAATCTCGGAAAATAGCACACCATCCCCAATGATGAACAAACCTAAATTTTTATTATTTTAGTGGGATAGAAGCAGGCAGTTTGCCAGATGGTCACCGCCGCTTAGGTTATCTGCAACATCGACCGCATTGCCAGTGCGTTGTCTTAGAGAGTACTTGACTTGAAATTACGGTGAATCTATATCTCGTTTCTCCCAAAACGAGGACGCTTTACTTGAAACAAAAACTCCCTTTCAACAGTCCTCCTACTTATCTACTGACGATGTCTACCAGAAGCCTTAAAATGGAGTAAGTATAGCTAAGCTGATTACAGTTCGTTCACACACAGCAGCTAGTTCACAGAGGTAATATAACTGCGAGTGAAATGATTAAATGGTTTCTTTGAGACTTTCGTGTACTTCATGTAGGTACTCTATCACTGCGTCTGTGATATTTTCGTACAGACAAGAACCTGTCTGCCTGCGCCGGCCGTGGCCATACAATATTAAAGGAACGTGATTAGACATTTTCTCAGAAAACTACGTTGATATTAAAAATTCTTTTATCGTGTAAAGGCTGCTACTATTGTAACTTGGGGTTATTTTGTTTACTTTCCGAAGATTAAAATTGCTGCATGGAGAGAAATAAAACTTGGCAGATAGTTAGTTTGCCTTTGCTAAGAGTTAATATTATTTGAGTGACCATTGAGTGGGTTGACCTGCCTGATCTAGACTGAAGATTGGGAATGATTGCATCTTTGAACAATGGACCTTTCAGCATCTATACCTAAGTACGCGTGTATTTTGGGACTCTACCGCGATATTACCTTGCAAGGAAAGCGAGTAAGTAAATTAATGATGCATCTATAAACGGTAACTCACATTATGCAGTCTTTATGAAAATGATACTGGTCCGCAACTGACGTGGAAGGGCTGCGCATGTCAAGATATAATCATCGCAGATTAGTTTCCTATAATGTTGGGGTTGATATGCATTGATATAGCGGTTATATGAAAGCTACCGAATACAATATGTACATTATTCATCTGATAAGCTAGTAAGGATATTCCAAAGCTAGAAGGTTCAACGTATCGAAGACAAAGGCGGCAGACGACAAGTCGCTTATGATGCAAATTGGAGACGCTGTCAACACGTGGCACATCACTCCGTGGCCGGGAGGAAATGTAAATTCAACGTGCAGCACCCTGTATGTCGCAGATCTTAGGAAGATTATGATGATTTTGGGCAAATAGAACTTTTAACCGATTGAGCGGAGTGAGTCTCAATTTAACACAATTTATCTCTTACAATCTATAGGTGTTTTACGTAAGTTGTTTCAAATGTGAATAGGGCGAATTCTGTGGTTGTTTCATTGTTCAATAGAGCTCGCTTAGCAAAAATTGCCGTTTTATTCTTTTTTTTATGCAAACGAATGACATGACGAGCTGGTCGTTCGCCTGGTGCTAAACGTCAAGGCCTCGGAACTCTAACTAAGAGTTTCGCGTGAAACTGAAAGTCGCAGAATCCAAAATAGCAAAATAGAACAAAGATCGATTTTTAAGTTATAATTCTGTACGATCCATAGTTTTAGGGATGCAAATATACCTAAAATGAACCTTCAGCAAGTGTACCGTCAAACAATGGGCCCGAGTGAAATGTACCGCGCTGCGAACCACTGCGATGGAAGACGCACTTCAACGCACACACGCGCTCGCCGTACGCTATAACTAGGTATAGTATATAACATGTAGGTATTATAGCTAGTGAAGGTAGAAGGGTAAAGCTTTGGGAAGCCGTAATCCTTCACAAGCTCCCTTAGATCCGCTTTATCTTGAGGTTTATCCGATTGTGGTATTTGTATAATAAAAATTATTTAGATCTTGTAATATGAACAAGAGACTTTCTCAAAGCGATCGCCACTTTACTGAAGAACTCTCCATCACGGATCCTAAATCATCCTTCAAAAATGATTGACGCTTGATTTATCATCCCCAATTCATGCTCCTTTTCTGAGGTTGATGTCCTGAGTCGGCATTTAACTTGTAAGCGTTTAATGGATTGTTGGTTGGATTCAATCGAGATCTCATCATCTGGGTCTTGGGAGTCTGGAGTGTCGGACATTCTACTGGATTAAATAGCGTGCTGCAGAATCCAGTTGCGGTATTATTCGCTGAAGAATACTTTGCCAAAGGTTTTACAAAAGACATAGTCATTGAAAGATTATTATAATAATAAGGAACTATTTTATGAACCACAAATAAATATTTAAAAATGAATATAAATTGCTGCAAAACTAAATAAGTAGCACATAGTTTGCAATAGTTACCCTAAAGGTACAAGTTCGTAGCCGATTTCAGACAGCAGCAGTAGGCGACTCTACTGGTTCCTATGTATTTCTATTTTCTGTAAAATACTTACCGTACTAGTGGCGTATCGACTGAAGGTATTTCATAGAGAAACTGTAGTTGTTTCGGCTATGAACTTGTATGTACCTACCTACCTTTAGCCACGGTTATTCAACAGTCAGGTAAGTGGATAAAAAAGCGAACGACTAGCTCGTCACGTCATACATACATTAACATTAAAAACAAGATAGATACTGTAAAATTATAGGTTAACCAAATACTGAAAAAATAATGTGTTTTGTTTTAGTTGGATAACTGTTATCTATCCATTGAGAAATCGCCCTTAGAATATACACATGAAAACTCTCATAAGCACTCACTCTCAGAAATTATTATGCCGTATTCTATGAAGCATTCTATTCGAAGCCTAACATCACCCAGTAAGACCCCAACTGCAAGAATATACTAAACGGAATCTCAAGTACGTATTGAGATAATCTCAGCAAAACAACTTATCAGTCCATCAAACATCAATCCGAGGAAAGCTGCTTAGTGGGATCCCGGGACAACGAGCGATTAGAGAGGCTGTGTGGCCAGTTACCGGGCTTGTCCCGCCCGGCCCGAATGTGGGACAAGATCCCGGATTAAACCACTACCTACCATATCAAACCATAAAATTGTCAAAGTCATTCGCATAGTGGTCAATTTCATGGAGTTTATAATAAGACGAAACTCTACTGTTTAGCTATCTATTTAACAAAAATGCTGGTAAGTCAACTTCTAACGAATATTATGTATTTCATATTCATCACCTGACCCATGGAACTAGGAATTAAAATTCGCATAATCAGTAGCTTTTTGTAAATGATTAAGAAAGCTAGTATATAAAGTCATATCAACATCGTATGACAGACCAAGTTTATTTCTTGGCTAAAGAAAATGTACAATAGTAATAAGTTCGTTGCAAGTATATCCCTCACTACGCCAGCAGGTTTATTCCGCAGTATCTCGTTAGCCAGCGATTCAGAGACACCATTCCATTCCATCGGGAACGCAATCTATCGCAGAGAGGGCATTGTTGCCATCCTATCAAGCTGGTGCTAGGACACAAGTAATTTAACAGGGTAGGGTTACATGTGTAATTAAATTAATTAACAAAGATAGGAATTTTCATTGCGTTAAGGCTCATTATCTGGCATGTAACGCACATCGCAAACTAAAATGTCCTTAAATATAAGCTTACGCTAAAGTATTCACTACAAAAATATGGCAGTGGATATACCTCCTCCTTCTTGCCTCCTGGTTAAACAACGTTGTTAGCTTCAAATGTGCTAAGTTTCTGACTTCTGCTGATACAAACAATCACGTCTAATGACCCGGGTAAACATATAAAACCCTTGCGTCTAATAATATATGATATTATCAACTGCTAATCTACTCGACCGTCGTTAATCCTCTATAATGGCTGGCTTAAATCAGCGTTAACCGGTTATATTTAGCCATGGGTCATCATTAAGCGGTTATATTTAACCCGGGTCAAAGTGATCCGCCGCCACGTAGGTAATGACATTGAATACAAGCAGGCTGTGGACACCGCTTTACACCACACTCGCACTTTATATGTTCTCATTTACCAACTTTATAGAATTTTATGATTACGACAGAATTATTTCTATTAGTAGATTATTTAAGCACCAGTAAAATATAAATAGGCCTGTGTGTGAATTATAAAGAACTATTGTGGCGTCTCTACCCGTTTACCATAGAAACTCTAACTTTCCGGATTAACAAGTTTTTATGTTGATAGTTGTAGAACAAGCAATGTGTGTGTAAAGTTCCATCTATGTTCCTTCATTCGTAATGGAACACAGAATGGATATAATATAAAAGTCACACCGAAAAAGTCATCATTTCACTGGAAAAGTATTATTATACAACTATGACTGGATTCAAGTTTATAATTCAAATTATTTATAACTTAGGGTTAAGTACATGATTTACTGGATGGCAACAGTTGGATCTGAAAAAAGTATTGTATGTATCAGTAAAATGAAATCTTTTCAGTCCCGTATATATAGCTTGATCCCGGTCCCGGTTATACCGAACCACGCGCCGCAGCGTGGCACGCATCAAGCGCTAACAATTCTTATTTCTAGTCACGTACGTACTTTTGAAACGACAAAGTAGGGGGAGGAATTAAATCACTCGAAATTATACCTTCAGCTGTACAACACAGAATCTTATTTGTAGCGAACACACTTGATTTAAAAATGGGGACCTAAAAGCAAAATCAGACAGAAAGAAAGGAAACAGCTCTATTTGTCGTAACCAAGGCGACGGAAGTCGGTATAATTTTAATATGAATCGCACTAAAGCTTTTACCGGGCCACCCCTAGGTGCCATTATTGACTGAACACCCCTTTAGGGATGGCAGCCAGGAATTAACCGCAGTTGCCGCAGTTTTTAAAAGCCGGTTAATTTCTGGGTAAACGTTACCTCTGCTAAGAGTTAAGAAGTTATGTGTATATTTTTTTATCGTTTAAAGGGTCTTAATCATTTTGACACACAATTACTTTAAAACCTCAAGAAGCGCATTGTCCCTTCAATGTAAACTACATCATTACTATACTTGGATTAATTATAGGGTCTCGGTCGATATACCGGGGGCCAGCCTACGCTGCATCCACTGGTTTGTGGTCTTTAATTCTCATATAAGTATTTTTCATAGAAAATAAAGATAACTTAAACGTCAATAAAATCTATAAATACCTAAAATCATTACAAATAGGTTTTGTATATATTGTTTAGGAAAGAGTAACTCACGCTTAAATTTTTAGTCCCGGATTTTATAAACCGGGATAACCTTAGTACGTCACTCTGCGTCCCATTTCAACCTCTACAGTGTATTCGGTACACTATTGCATTCATTTGGCGCCTCTATTCACTCGTAGACACGTTTAGCTAACTGTTTCCTTTCTTAGGCTTACCTTTACTAAAAGCATTCATTACATGCCTTTATAAAAGGGAATGCTAGAAATTATTTTTAATTACTTTTTACCTTAAAGCGCCTTTAGTCATAAAAAAGTAACAAATAGATAGAGTTACCTTTGAATGTATACTACTTAAGTATTAGCATGGATGAATGGATAGTATGGAGTATGGACTAGAGACGCCTTGCACTTGTTTTTTTACCGGAAATTTAAACTATCCGGCATAAAACGTAGCGTACCTACCTACGTAAGCAAACTGTGTAGAAATATTATTGAAACTGGTCCAGCTGTATTGACGAGAGACCCATACAGTTGCACATTAGTAAAACAAATAATTTACCTTCCATAATATTTAACACTAGCCGACCCGCTCCAGCTTTGTACGGGTTAATTAGTTTTACGCCTTATCTCTGTGTAAAGGAAGAGATAATGAAGACGGAAAAAGATGTGGGAAAAGGATGAATGGATAAAACAGCGAATGAAGGCAGGTTCTGGCGCATCTGTCTCCTTTCACCTTTACCCATTCATCCTTTTCCCTTATCTTTTCCCCCCTCCCTTCTTTCATCCCCATAGTACAGGTTAGGAGTGGCTTTGGACCTAATACTGAAGGTTAGTTGTCTGTAATTTCTGAACCACAAATAAATAAAATAAAAAATAAATATGTGTGGACTTTACACACAGCGCCATCTAGCCCCAAACTAAGCAAAGCTTGTACTATGGGAACCAGATAACTGATACAATACTTAAATACTTTTTGTTTGTAAATACATACATAGAATACAATATAACACCCAGACACAGAACAAACACCTGCGTTCATCACACAAATGTTTGTTCTGGGTAGGAATCGAACCCACAACCTACAGTTCAGAAGGCAGAGAAACTACCAACTGAGCTATCAGGCCAAACACAACTGACGACCTTGAAATATTTACGGGGCAATATATAAAATACCCCCTTTCTAACAAAAAAAGAATGAATGAAATCGGACCACGTGTTAATGAATTACAACTAAGTACATATTTTTACTTTCATCCCTTCTACCGCGGGAACCGTGCTGAATTTCGATTTAGCACGGTTCCCTTGATTGATTTTTGGTGTAATACCTACTTTCCTAGCGAATTAAATCTAATACCTACTATTAATATCGTACACACAAAATAATTTCGGTTTAATTATGAAAACACCTCGGATTACGAGCAAATGTGGTTCTAATTAACTGCGAGTCATGTTCATAATTAGTATTTAGATTGCTTGACTTCCGGTGAATTAATTGGCGTGTGTTGTGTTTGAAGTAATTACAATGACAAGTCTTTTTGAGCCCCTTTGACAATGGGGTCGTCTTTATATTACGTGTTGGGGGTGGGTAAGTAAAGGGAAGGTCGAAGTATCTCGTGTTATTCTTTCCCTACAACTGTTAATAGAAAAAAATACGTTGTCTGTTTGTGTGATTTGCTTTCATCCAAAACGGTTTTACCGATTTGGATGAAATTTTGCACGTGACGTGTGTTTTTTAAATGAAGTATTGGCAAAGTAATAACCCTACACGAAAATAAAAAAGAGGTACCTACGTACAGAAATAATTCGTAGCTCGCTGAAGCAATATATGAAACAAACCAACCCAACTATGGTCAATATTATTAACATGATACCATGATCACCTCTACCTCGACCAGACAGTCCAACATCAGAATAACGGCCGCATCACGAGGGAAGTGACGTCACAACTGATGTCATTTCCCCCTCCACCCGTCACACTGTGGCGGCATGATAGGTGTATTGCCGCTCTAATGAGGGTAGATCGAGCTTAGCTGTGCCATTATGTTTCTATTAGTTCCAGGGAAATCTGTTTACTTGTCTTTTTCATTTGCACAGTGGATCCCGCGGCTGGAGTTAGTGAGATTGTGAGTGACCCGAGGAAACCGGAACTGGGGCTCTAATGGAACCATTTTCGTGCGGAATTTTGCTCTAAAATAAACGGAATATTTTGGGACAATGTTATTGTGTTATAACACGCGCCATTGGAGAAGCGATTCTGATGGATGCTACAGAATACTGTTTTCTTACTCCTGTGGTGTGAAGTGGAAGTGAGGCAGCAATAGAAATGTCCGCTCTATTCAAATTTAATGGCACGTGTAAGTGAAATTTCGTTGATTTCATATAGCAAGGCTTCAGGCAGACAATATCCTAAAACCGTAACTTTGTACTTTTCACAATCAAAAGTTACACCATTCACCAATTCTTAGGAGTCATGAAACGAATGGCGTGGGCCAAATAATTTGCTTTATAGTTACCTAATGTTAAAGTTAAGGCTTTCAATAAGTAAGCAAATTCCATCCACTCTCGGTATACAACATAAAGTAATCATAACTTCCCTGTGTAAGTATTTTCTTTGCAAAGATCGGCTCAATGCCTCCATTAAACATACCAACCTTGGTTTAACAACTTTGACAGCTACTCAGAACAAAGCGCGGGAAAGCAAAGTTTTCGCGCCACCAGGCGAGTGACGTCAGGCAATGGCGGCGCGGTTGTTGTAAAAAAATTGTAGTTTGATAGGTTGCAAGCTTGCGCGTTCTATACCTACGATGTGACGCGATCTCACGCCGCGCCCACCCGGTGACGCTGTAAAGGTCGGTAGAGACCAACAGCATTAGCCCGTTCAAAAAAATCTACCCACAAATCTATCACGGCGGATTATGCCACGTTGTTGCAATCGAATAGTCATTGTCATAATATTATAAGTACCTACTGAGATCTAAATCTATGCAAATAGAAACTCTATGAAATGAAATGAAATAATAATGTAATTGTCAAAATATGGGTACAGATAGAGGTGGTATAGAATGTAATTACAGTCCTGATGTTCTACCTTGGGAAGGCTTACAATCATTTTAGCTTGTAGTTACAAACCTATCTACGCTAATCTCAAAAAGGAACGAATGAAAAAGAAAAGAGTGCCGTAACATAAATAGATCCGCGGGCTCTTGTCGGTTTGGTCCACGTCTTAAATTGTCCATTTCAAAAATTGTCATCTTCCTAATTTGTCCACTCCTACAGCGTCTTTTTTCTAAAATGTTATACCTACTTCTAATCCTAATTCAGAATAATTAAGTTAGTTACGATAAAACGAATTGTGAGTTCATGTGCACTATGCCACAGATTAGAGAAACAAACAATGTGCACTATGCGACATTCAGCTGACATAATGTCACAGTTTACGCAGTAGGTAGTATTATGTATTAAGTAGGTACTTATGAGGTTTTGAGGAAGGAAATTCCTAGAACAAAGGTTTTGTTAGGTATGAACTTATTTTATGACAATTTTAGCATTTTTCCCCACAGACCTAGAATAAATTCACGTTTCCTCTATCAGAATACTAAAATAAATACTCAGAGTGTGACCCAAGCGCAACGGAGGCCGTAAAGTGCGCTGCAAGCCCTCGCACGCGGCGCACACCGCTTACCTCTGCCCGAGCTCATCCCATTTTTGCTACTGCACACATACTGCGCAGCATTTCTCGCTGACTTTACAGCCGCCATTACGTTTGAATCACACTCTACCTACCTACTTACGTGTAGTATTGTATTTTGCAGCACTGTTATGTATTCTGTGGCTCTAGGCAACCACTACTCCTAACTATACTAACTTTCATTTAACGAGGATAAACTCCTAATACATTGTAGACTAACATGCAACCAGTAACATAAATCTTGATACAAAAGATACGAATAGTAAGAGTGCCCTTACTGCTCATAATAGCATCAAGCATAATAGCTAGGAAGGTCGTGTTCGAAGGAAATGGCGAAGTTTTGATATTTGGCCGCTTTGTTACGTGCCCCATACAGATTAGGGAAGCATGGGGCCGTAGGGGCTAGGGGAAGCTATGTCTGCCACCGTTATATCTTGGTTAGAGTTTGACATTTATGTTGCTCACAGAGATAGTAAAATTAATGAAATCTACTACAAAGATATTATTAACTACCTTTTTTTAAGATACTCTACTAGTTAGAGTCAGCTGATGATGATGATGATGATGAATGTAGTAGAGAAGTTCAGAAGCCTATGAATAATCCGGAAAGATTTAATATAATGCTAGAGCTATCCGTTCGACAAATTCATGAGATTACTTTAAGCGGATCCTTAATGGTTACTCATCGATATTACTCTGGAAGCAGCCACATATTTATTCGGAAGGTTACCTGCCATGTTATAATTATATACTTTTGTTCAAATGTAAAGGTATTACCTTTATGTATAAGATAAACTTTTGAAATTGGCATAAGTAGTATTTTTTTACATGCCTAGTAATAATAGCATGTAATCGGTGTCAACTGGTCTATGGTAAAGCTCAGTACATACACAATACGCGCTGACGCAGAGATTACCGGCTCCAAGCCGGATCACCTGCGACCTGCCAGCCTCTGTATGTCATTGGATAGCGCTACCATTGTAACATGGTGTGGGAGAGGAGCGGTTAGAACCTAACTACTCTTATGTAAACAAAAGATCAACAGATGATGTGAAATGCCCGATATTAGTGTAGGTTACCCGTCAAAAGATGGAGTAGGTAGTAGCTGAACGTCAAGCAGAGTTAGAAAATTTTTGAAGATTTAGAAAATTTAAACTAACAACCTTAAAAAAATATGAAGGCCGGTGGGGAAAGGTTTATTCATAGAGCTATATAGTCTTACCGTCAGTATACATATGTGTGTACATATAGAAGTTTCGTCCATTCTCTTTATCGATGATTAAATCGTGAGTTAAGCACACGTATTATCCACTCGCCTCCGCTTATAGCCTGTTCCGCGTGTAATCCGCGCGGATAGACGGCAAGATCGCCGGATCGCGGCCGCTGCTCAATCGTCATAAAGCCGCTAATGCGGAGCGAGCCGCCACCGCCACTGGCGAGGTAGGCTGTATTGATGACTGTCGGGGGAGGTTGATATGAACTCTTTCATATTTACCCAAGGTGAGATATTTAACTGTTGAATAAGCCAGAGGCGTTGATTGATTTTTTTAGCTATCATATTTTATATCTATCAACATCTCTGCTCGTTGCAGTGATGTTATTTATGTTTTTCATAGATTGCAGCTGTGAATTTAACACTTATTTCAGGTAATTGTATTTAATAATTACAACTAGTAAACGGCTAGCACTCACGTAATTTTAGTCGAATAACTCGACCGACTTCGCAGCGGGCGGCGCGGGCCTTGGTCCGCAGTCAGCGCAGAGCCACCGCTGTGGCCGCGCATACTCCATGAAGATGGGCATCTTTATTGCCTGAACACCGGTCGAGTTATTCGACTAAAGTTACGTGAGTGCTAGCCGTCTACTAGTTCTAGTTATGAATACTACTCACGTTAGTTTCTATAATATTATAATTGTATTTAATTTTGCTAATACCAGAGAGTCGAACCCAAATCAGTTAACTATTTCAATATCTTAATTAATAATGTACGCCTTTCAGCCGGCCCGTCGTATAGATATAATACCAGTGTACGTAGCGTATAGGCAGAATGGGGTACATTATAACGTAGAGCTTTTAATTATTCTTTCAAACTGGTGGGTTCTTTTTTTAATATCTATTTCATCCTAGGTACCACTTTAAGCAGCGCAGACCAGTCGATATTCAGCCGATTATTAATAGCGAAGGTTTCAACCTCGCCCCCGGTGTGCGGCGCGCCTAACATTCATTAAAGTGGCGTACGTCTGGCGGGCGCAGGTGTGCAGCCCCCTTATATTTAAGGATTTAATATCACGTATCGATGGAATTGCTCCGTTCTAAGTGAAGTATAATACAGATCGAGACAATACGTTATTTTAGCATTAGGTTTACATGTTAATGCATGGCTAACATCCTTACATCTGTGGCCCAGTTGCTTATATCATCAAAACGGGCAACAAGACCGCAGTAAGCAATTTCAACTACTCAATGTTAATTCATTCGGTCTCCATTATAATTTAACTTGTCAAGTTGCCTTGAAGATGAACGCTGCTTCTGATTTTTTAGTCTCAAATATTATAGAGATGCGATTGTTTCAGACACATTGCATTATTATTTACAACAGCCTGAAAACGTCCACAGCTGAACATAAGTTTTTCATTTTAGGGTTATTTATATAGGAGTAGGTTTGTATAGTATTGTTTGTAAGCCTGAAAACGAAAGTTTTCAATCAGTGTGTGTTGCCAGTGATGACTTATGGATCTGAGACATGGTCTCTTACTGTTGGCCTCATTAGTAAGTTCAAAGTCGTGCAGCGAGCTATGGAGAGAGCTTTGCTCGGTGTTTCCCTGCGAGAAAAGATCCAAAATGAACCTACCTATCTGCAAGAGAACTACCGTCAAACAAAAGTCACCGTCACAAAAAGCTTTGAGAATTAATAACTTGAAATGGCAACGGACAGGCCACATCGTTATCGTAGAACTGAAAACCGATGAGGATGAAAGGCTCTCGAGTGGCGACCACGAACCGGAAGACGCCGCGTAGGCCGGCCCTCCACTAGGTGGACCGACGAGCTCGTTAAAACCGCGGGGAGCCAATGAATGCAGAAGGCAAGCAGCCACTCAAAGTGGCGCTCTTTGGGGGAGGCCTATGTTCAGCAGTGAACGTCTTCAGGCTGATGATGATGATGATGAGATTTGCATTGCTTAGGTAGACACTATTGTAAGAAGACCACGGCTGTTACTGTTTGTAGAAAGCTTAATCACTGCATTCTATATACAGTAAGCTTCGTATTTTTAAGCACGTCCTGCCGAAGTTTATGATTGGAAAGACGGTGGCTCGGGGATCGCTAATATGGACAACCTTCTAGGGGAGGCTTCGACAATTGGGGTATAATTTGAAGAACGTGACACAAGAATTAAAAGTATAATAAAGTTAGTCAGTCAGCTTCAAGCCCTTGACTCAATACAAGAACGGGCTGTAAAGCTCATTGCCGACGATAAATTAGTAAAGGCTAAACTCCAAAGCCTTGAACACCAGAACTTAAGGTTGCCAGCCTATCGGTTTTTTACAAGCTGCACTTCGGAGAGTGTGCGATAGAACTGAACAACTTAGTTCCCCAACCCCTTTTTACCATCGTACAACTAGACGCAAGGAAACACGGCATCCGTATATGGTAGCAATTCGAGGAATTACATACAAAGCGTTTTGGTTCCTCGTTTATAATTCGGACAGCAAAAGTATGGAACACCTTAACAGCGTCATTGTTTCCTAACAAATATAATCTGGGAGTTTTTAAGGCCAGAGTGAACCGGTATCTTCTAGGTGAGCATGCTCCATCGGCGACCGCGTCGTCACTTACCATCGGGTGAGACCGTAGTAAAATGTTAGCCTACCGTTGATAAAAAAAATGTTAAATCCACAGACTTAGAATATTTTTGTGTTATCTCGGATAAGGGCTAAGCTTCGTAACTGAATTAATAATGCTTTTAAAATATTAAGGCACGCGTCCTCGTCTAACGTAGTAGTGACACAACTGGGCCAAGCACTTATAAACGTAACTTCGTTTTCTATCAGCTATAAGTATAGGGGTAGGTAATCTCCCAGTCCCGGGTCAGCCACTTGTAATTCCTCTCATATTCCGTCTTGCGTTTCAAGGGCAGCGTCACCCCCGCCCTAAGGGTGAGATATACAGCGGCTTAACTGTTTTGATACTGGGTATTTATTTGAGACTAATCTGTGGTAAGCTTCTAACACCTGGGTGAGTACAACTTCTCTGCGACAATACAAGTATTATATAGTTTTTAGTAACGTCGTCTAATATTTATTACAAAGTCTGTTTCATTTCCAGAATAACGTACTTAGATATGGTCCAGGATCTATGTATGTGATCGCATAGAGATATTCCACAGAGTAAGAAAACTGCATGTTTATCTTTCAGGTATTTAAGCGGGGTAGGGTCATTTATTATGGTCTGGATCGTGATGGCTGGTTTTGTAAATGTGACTGAACCACAGAACTTGATAGAGGTCTGTGGACTAAACGTACATTCCTACTGACCCGTTATAATTTGTTACCCGTAGAAGAATAATGAATAAATATTTAATGTTTTTTTTCTTTTTCAAAATTCATAATTTATATGAATCTATTTCCTGTCATGGCGTCTTAATAAAACTATCAGTACGTATGCTTATGTAATACCAACACATTCTCGGCGGCTACCGAACCCGCACCCCCTGCCGACATCACCCCGTACTGAGGGCACGTTCATTGTTAGCTACCTTTAGTCAGCGTGTCTGTGTAAACGAGTACCTGGTGACATTGCATCATAAACTAAGTAATTACTTATAGTGTAATATTCTTCTGAACGGACTGCTTTTGGTATATACCGACCTTTACAAAAAATAGTGATACTGGGTACATAGTTTTCTAATAGACGTGGTTGTAATGAACATTCAGGATTCATAATAATATTGCGGACTCCTCTGAACTCATAAATAAATAGCTCTTTGAAAAATCAGTTACAAGGTGATCGCCCCTCGTCCACGTCAAACCATCAAACCTCCCTTGCGATGTTTATCACCTTTTATTTGATGTTTTCACCTTTGTACATTTTGTTGGCTGAACTTTGAAGTTTTGTGATATAAAGGTAGGCTTAGTTTTACTGAATACGGTAACAAGGAACAAGAGCAAAGATCTCCAGAGGAATATCCAAACTGATTGCCGCCCGCGTTCGGAAAAACCGTATGATATCTAGTATGTATAAGTCTAGACTCTAGTCAAATCCCACAATACCTTAAATTCACCATAAAAATCAATGTTTTCTACACAACATCTATGGTATGGTTTCAAGAAATGGATGCTCATACACAAGAATGCGCACAGAGTATGAGTTGCACAGAGAACCATGCATAATAGAGCGTGACGTGCGCAGTTTCAAACTATAGCTGTGGTGTCTCTGTTATATGTCTAAGCTCTACTCTATCTAAAATTTAGCAATCTCCAATAAGCCCCTGTAACAATTCAAATTAGGAATATCAAGCAGTTGCCTGTCCTTAAACTACCTTCGACTTCAAATTACTAGAAACCAAACTTGGCGGAGTATCCGATAGTTTCCGCGAAGTTAGGTCTCGCGGGGACGATCCGTTACCGCAGGCAGGTAGGGAGGCATGTTGGGGACATGTTGGGGACAGCGGGACGTATCGCCGGACTAGCTGGGGACTACTCCGGGTCGCGTCCGGGGACACATCATAGTTTTAGACGTGTGCTTTAAGTGTCAAGCTGAATTAGGTTTAAATTATTGACACGGGATGTTACACCACGCAATTGTAAGTGGTATAGTAGAGTTTTAGCGGTTGCGTGCAACGGCAAATGTGAACCAACTGGGTATATCACCTCATACTTTATGCGGGTAACAAAAATAATAATAAATAAATAATAATAACTTTACATACAGCATACCTATACCTAGCGCACTGCAATAGTTTGAGAAAGTTACATGTCTGATGAATCATTCACATCGATACTGTATGGTCTGTATTTAAGTCTACTTGTATGCTTTAAAATATTTAAGTAATGAGTAGAACAGAATAATTTCAATCAAGGTAAGTACATGTGTTAGTAGCAACTCGAAAACAATTTTTAATCGTGCTCCTCCACTCTTCCAACAGCAGTGTAAATAAAAACAACGCGGATTCGATCAATTTGCGTAATGCCCGGTTAATGTAAACAATCCCCCTAGCAACCCCTTCCGCCCCCTCTCGGCATTTACAGATTCCCCTGATAACGCGCACAGGTCTTGTCTTGTTTGTACAATAATCCGCACCTTTGATGTCTGCTTTCTCGAAAAATAAACCTGTGAAAGTTATGAAAGGATATAAAACGTATTGTGTTTAAAGAGGATAAAATCCCTTTAGTCCCGTAAACTTTACCTGGGCAAAGAGGTTTTATAAATAAAAACGAGTATAATATATATATTGAAGCACTAAAATGTCTAGAATATAGAGTAACTTAGGCATAGAAAAAAAACTGATAGACGCATTAATATAACATAATAATCTTAGAGTTTCATAAAGCATTATACCCGAAATATTATATGAATTTCACTCTAGCTAATAACCCGAATTCTTAACGAAATTAATTTCGTAAGCTGGATAGCTCTGGGCACAACTCTTGCCCTAGGCAGGCTCCAGGTAGAGCAATAAAGTACTAGAATGTAAACGAAGCAATATACCTAGATACATAGCGCCGCGCGGAAAGCTATTAAACCTTCGTCGGAGTTTAATTAAATCTCTCAAAATTCGACTCAGTATAATTCAGGGTAGTTTAACGGCCGGTTGTCACAAACTGATAACAGATAATCCAATCACGAGTTAGTACTCTGTCCGTCGCACTCCGGTCTTTGTGCAGGAACATAAATATTCATAAATCCTCAAAGGAGTAGACGCAATTCGTTTAGGCGGGCTCGGAATTCCGATGTTTAGGCGGAATTCAGAATATTGTTTTTTGCAAGCGTTTGGAGACAAGATTACATTTGATTTCGCGGCGGAATTAGAAACACAAAGCTGTTCGGGTGGGATCGGTTGAATAAAACATCTGAGGATGGTAAATATCGCAGCGGGTTCGATCGCCGACCGGCATGGCGGAGCTATAAATATTTTGGGAATTCCCGAACTTGTGGAATTGAAGCCGCGTAGACACCTTCCTCTTTCATCATTTATAGCCTGTGCCTAACATGTGCTTTTTCTTCAACATTCCTTCTTCCGTGCCTCTTTTGAGGCAAGAATTGGTCGTTTTTAACCATCTACCCAAACGACTTCGATACTCATTTTATGAACGTTTTACTTGAGGTCCTTTTTAAAACAAACTTATTATAAAACGAGCTCGCTTATTATAACTTAATTTTTTTAAATGTAAATGAATAACGTGACGAACTAGTCGTTCGCCTGATGTTAAGCGTCATGGCTGCCCATAACAGATTGCAGTATTACTGGGAACTCAAAATTGATATAGTTTCGCATGACACTGCACTGCGCATCCTTCATTAATAAGTGAAGGTGGATGGAAACGACTCTATATTTAGTCCCAAACTTTTGTCTATAAACTAGAGGCCCCTACCCTCAACCCGACAGCAGTTCACCCACACGCCACAGAATAGCTAGCAGTGTACTGTGACGTCACGCGCCCGTTACCAACTATCAGCTCATAAATTAGTTTTACGGGTAGCCAGTTCGGTGCCGGGATGGATACCCATATACACAGTACGCGCAGTTAATCTAATTTACACAAATGCTAGTGCTACGCGTACTGGGCTCACTCAATCTTAATTGCTAATCCAAAACACCAAATCTGCCTTTCAAGACACCTTCTTAATCATCATCATAATTATTGTTCATGAGAATATAGTTTTGCCAGATTTTGCGGAAGTGAATTCGGTTATTTAGTATCATCAAAAATGTTGCGATGCGCGAGCGAGATAGTGGATCTACCTATACAATACAGCAGCCTTAACATGCTGTTGTAGCCAATCTATTGTCATTTTTAAACAAAGAGTGCGTTAGTTGAGTTACTGAGTATCCAATGTAGGATGTGTTGCGCAGGTAACATAGATAACGCAAACGTCTTTAGGTATGTTCGCGGGCTAAGGGATGAAGGTATTTCCGGTTTACTGCGGGGTGGGCTCAACCCAAGACGCTACCTACGGACGCAATTAACCAAATAATTTGGTTTTTAACATCAGCTTCGGCTACTGGCGAGTAACAGCTGCTTATAAATAAACATTCAAAATCTAATTTCAAAGAAGAGGGGTCAATTAAGCAGCCGTATGCTTAACCATGGCTTGTTATGTTTATTATAAAAGGTAGAGATGTTAATTTCGTTCGCCCAAAGGTCAATTCCATTATCTCATTTACTTTACCCTGTTTTGTGTACATATCTAACTTAAAATGGACCAGTTTCATATGAGAAAAGTCTGGCAATATAAATCATATTCGTTAAAAAGATTGAATTTTTTTTTATTTATTATTTATTTATTATTTATTCATCATAGGAAAACTTACAGCCAATTAAACAGTAAAACAAAAGTAAACAATAAAAGAAACTAGGCCAATTACAAGTTTCCACCCATAGAAGTAACTTATATAAATAATTAACCTCCTCCTCCTCCTTATTATCCTCCTTTTATAACTAAATAGTCCCGCATTTCACCTGATGGTAAGTGACGACGCGGTCTACGATGGTACATGCTTGCCTAGAAGATACCTATTCACTCGCGACTTGAAGAGCTCCAGATTGTACTTATCGGGAAACAAAGACGCTGGTAAAATGTTCCTTTCCTTCGCTGCTTGGATTATAAAATTCTTTGACCATTTTGAACATTATGTCATGAATTTAATATTGACACATCTTTTTTCCTTAAAATGACACGAAAACAAACTCATCATTCTAAAGAAAGGGTGTATTTCCCTAATGAAGATATGCCGGTAGCATGGCACGGGGGAGCGGAAGTGGGCATATCATAGGTACCTACCAGCGGTAACACTGTGTGTCGTACTCAAACTTGTTTTATTTAAAGGCCTCAGTGCTGAGCAACTAGAGCCCCAACAGTAACTTGGTGTTACAAAAGTGATATACCACAGGACAAGACAAGTCATGGGTATATTAGACAAGAAATAATGGCAAGATGGCGTATAAAGTACCTGGAAACTCGACTAGCTGTGCTGTAGGTAAGCCTTCTAGACACACTATGTACTAGTTAGGCCCGATTTCACCAAACTAGAATAAATTTTATTCCAGGTATAACTTTCCGAGAATAACCGAGTTACGCGAATATAGCCCTTATATCACCAATTTTGTGAAGGAATAAGACTTATTCCTTGGATACAATCAAAATGGCGTCTTTTTTGTGTAATTTCATTTGTCAATTAGCTGTATCCAGGAGTAAGGAATAGCCGTATACTTGGAATAAACGTTGGTGAAATCGGGCCTCAGTGAAGTAACGCGAAACTATCGCGCGACTGTCATATTGTATGCCTGAGTGAGAGGTACTCAACATTCATGTAAAATTAAGTAGCATTTGCACGTCAGTTATTTAGTAGGATTTATATTGATAATTCTTAAGCTTTCTAGATTTTAGTGCGCCATTGCTTTGATAGGCTGTCGATGTAATAGTGAATATATTGGAGTTTCCGGCGGTCTTAAAACAGGCAGGCTAATGCAAGAAGTTAAAATACAACTGCCATATTTTTATTATTTCAAGCACGTCAATGATAGTATCAAAATTCAGCATAAAATCTAATATTTGGGCTCAGCTTAAAAACATATCATTTCATGATAATGAAGTCCAGAGCAAATATATATAACCAGCGACTACTGCACACCAGCAGTGCTACGCCTCCGTACATAATTAAGCACGTGCGCCAATTTAACCTCCACTCGGTCTGACAACCCTTACTGACCCCGCACACTTGCTGCTTCTGTATCGACGACGCCGGCGGACTCTTGAGCCACGTCTCCAGGTGAAGAGAAGGGATCTTGGAAAGTGTAGACGACACGAATATATTCTAAGTAAATATTCATTTGTGCAACAAGAGAGCAAAGTTGATTTTTCTTTCGAGTGCTGTAACAGCTGATGTTGAATCACGAGCATAGCAAGTGAGATGACAGTGAACAAAATGTAATTTTGCACAGTTTTCTTGCAGTAAAATGTGCCTGTACGAGCTGAAGTGAAAATGTATTTTATTCTATTGTTGAGACCCATTTTCTAGTCAAAATTCAATTACTTGTTTGTTATTCGGAACGTGGTGGAACTTATCACGGCACGAGCGATAACCTAGTTATTAAAACAGAAACAAATTACATTTTGAAAGACATAGCAACCGATATAGGTAATAATATCAAAGCAACCTAGTCTCACTGGCATCTGTTCACACCAGGCGAACGACTACGACTAGTTCAACACGTCATTCGTTTACATAAAAAATAAATATAAAAAAGTCAAATTATTGGTGCTGTAAGTAGCGAGTGTGCGCAGGCCGTTTCAACGTGATGGAACGAAAGTATCATTTCAAAATGGTCCCAGTTTTATATCGCTTTTTATGATCCTAATTCAGGAGAGGTGGAATAGAGACGCATCTCGCGAGAAACAAGATATTTGATATATTCCGGCGAGAGCTTAACCTTGACTCGGGAGTCGGGCTGATGAGGGCTCCAGCCTCTCGTTTTACTGACTTTTTATTACAGATACTTGGGTAAGAAATTCATAAAGGAACTCGTATCAAAGCGTTGCAAGCATGACGTGTGTGACGCGTGTGTGTAGGTTCATCTCAAATTCTTACCAGTGTCGAACACAATTTTCTGGTGCAATAAAACTTTATTTCAATTTCATAAGATAAAAAAATTCTAGGAAACACTGCAATTAAAAGAGCAGAAAAACAACGAAATATTTAACCCAACATTGAAAAAAAATTTCTTAATTTCACAATCACCTGAAGAAAACTGTCTAAAAAAAGCTAAACGTATAAAATCTTCGGTACTTACCTACTAGTATCATATAGGTAGGTATTAGGTACCCTTTTGTCGATCTAATAGCAACTACTCTTTTTATAAACTCATCCTTTTGCTTTTCTGCAAAAACATCCCCTACTTGTGCTTCCCCTAAACGAACAAAAAGGGGTAGTTCATTATGAAGCAGACGGTAGTAGTTAAGTATTCGTAAATTCCGGAAAATAACCGACTCATGGCAAATGGAAGTGTCATCGGATTCCGCGTTCCCTTTGCATTCGACATGACAATATCATTCATTACAATCTTCACGAACGCGACGCTTCGGTACAAGTTACTGAGTGAAATGAAACATTTTGCTGCAAGTGAAATATTATAAGTATAATACTTTTGAATTCGGCTTATCTTATGTTGCATGATGACAACAATAATTGTAAAGGTGGCGAGAAATATAACTTTATGGCACGAAGTTGTCGTGGTGTAGTTAGAACAATAGACACATAATGGATTCAGTTCCACGACGTAACTAATTAGTTTAACGCTGAAAGAAAACCTCTGTAATCCAGCAGGGTTAGCACGACCGGTAGACAAAACTGTCTTTCCCCTGTTTTACTCCAAGCAAGTTTGAAGAAAGTGACGTAAAACGGGGAAAGACAATTTTGTCTACCGTCCGTGCTAACCCAGCTGGTCGTGGTGATTCTATCACTGAGCTTCGCAGTTTTTTATTATTTTTGCTTGATATAATCGGGATAAGGAGAAGGTTGCCCATTCGATGAGGATTTTTTAGTAGACCGTGTACCAATTACACAGAGCTTTCTGGGTCGAAGTGCCCAACTCTTTTTTTTAGTACAGACACAATTTAGAGTTTCGGGTGACACTGCAATCTATTATGGGCAGCCGTGACGCTTAACACGAGACGAACGACCAACTCGTCACGTCATTCGTTTACATTATAAAACGTATAACTGGTGCAGGCTCGAAGTTTTCCTATTATTTAGAAGCAGATTTTTTTGTATATTAAGTATATCCTTAATTGGATGGGTAGTTAAGTCAAATCTTATAACAATTCACCCAATTACCGGAGTGGAGGATAACACGGGTCTACTCTCCCCCTTGTGTAGGAGTAATCAGCCGCCGGACGAGAGGCGAGCCTTGACCTTCGTACGGTAAGAGGCCCTGTAGGACGTCTGTAGATAGACCACCAGTTGTTTCGGTAAAATTGTGTTAGTGGATTATATTTTGATTCTATCTATACCTACATATCGTGTATTTTTAATTCTGTTTCATTGTTTTCTATTGTTTAAATCTAAAAAGCTCTATACACCACTACCCTACACAAACGTTGAAAAACAATGAATTTTATTCCATTGACAGCTATACTCTACATCGCTGTAAATTCATTTACATAAAACCTTTCTTTCTCTTTCTCTCTCTCTCTCTGGGTCAACAAAAATAACATTATTTCACGACTCTAGATTTAATTACGGCTAAACTCCAAAGCCTTGAACACCGGCGTAAGGTTGCCAGCCTATCGGTTTTTTACAAGCTGCACTTCAGAGAGTGTGCGACGGAATTGCACGACTTAATTCCCCCATCTCCTTTTTAACATCGTGCATCTTGATGCACGGAAACGCGGCATCCGTATATGGTAGAAATTCCTAGAATACGTACAAAGCGTTTTGATTCCTTGTTTATAATTCGGACAGCAAAGGAATGGAACACCTTACCAGCGTCAGTTTCCTGACAAATATAATCTAAGAGTTTTTAAGGCTAGAGTGAACCGGTATCTTCTAGCCAAGCATGCTCCATCGTCGACTGCGTCGTCACTTACCATCAGGTGAGACCGTGGTCAAACGTCAGCCTATCGTTGATTCAAAAAAATATTTCACTGGCAATAGAACCAACAGCCTCGTGTCTCACATCATGTATGTCTCTACAAGGCGGAACAACCTTGAACCCGAGTCTGGAGCCGAAACCCAGGACATTCATTACATCCTTTACATCTGTCTGCGTATGAATCTTGCTTACTCTACCTAGCTCTACATTCGTTATGTATCATAAGTACACTGTAACTGCGACATAAATTTGTGTTTCGTACGCGCTCAGCTTTTAAATAATTTAATATGCTAATTAGGATTTTTACGCAGACTTTTTCGAAAACAATAGACTGCAAAATATTTCCTAGTATTTTTTGACAAGTTTTTCAGAATAATGGTATTACAATAGTATTTAAATAAATCAAAAAAATAAAAAAATAAATTGTTTACTTAAGCCTTAGATAGACTATGATATGACAAAATGAAGCATTTGGATTTCTATAGAAAAATGTCAAGTTTTATTACGACAAGGTACTGTGGTGTTGCACAGTTGTAATATAGTTGTGTCCTTCTAATTCGGCTGTCTACAGGCAATGGTCCATTAATGTTCCGGTCGGAAGGGCAGTGTGGTCACCGTAATTGCAGGGTGCCCCCTTGTGCACTGTGCACTGTGCAGGGCAACGGAGTTATTTAGCTGAAGCAAAGCTGACTGAAGCGCGAACACCATTTACAGTAATACCAGTAGTAACGCGGGCAATCAATATTTCCTGTAGTATTATCGACAGGCTCAATTTAGTCAGTATTAGTAATACGGTTCGGTACGGTACTTCTGTAGATTATTTTGCCCGTGTTTTACCTGTTGACATCCAAAATATACTACACATCATCACCATCAGCCTGAAGACGTCCGCTGCTGAACATAGGTCTTCCCCAAAGAGCGCCACCTTGAGCGGCTGCTCGCCTCCTGCAACCATCGGCTCCCCGCGGTTCTGACCAGGTCGTCGGTCTACCTAGTGGGGGCCCACCTACGGAAAATATATTACTGCAATCGAACTATGAGAGAGTTTAAGTTTAAGAAAAATATGGCATTCACATGAACCACAGCTACGGCTGGGTGGCCTTCACGAAGGACGGTTGGGGGACGCAAGGTGCCTGCCGCCTGCCAGTTCATCAAAGTAACGAGAACAACCAACAAATTAATCTTAATTTATATGTAACGAACACGGCGTTAAATTTATTTAAATTATTTTCACCGACGGGGGCCGAAGCCCGCGGAAACGCGATTCATCCGCATCAAACGAAACAAAATCCATTACGTTTTATAACCTTATAATAAGCTTCCGTTTCTTATTCTGCGAATCTAATAACAGAGGGCGAGTGGAGCCAAGAGGACGATAAATAATAAGATAATAGACAGGGGTAGGTGCACCCCTCGGCTGAGGGCGCGAGCCGAGGTGTATCGGTGACGATCGGTGCCGATGTGTTACTGGCACTCGGTTAGCACGGCGTGGCGCGGGCCGGAGCGGCCGGCCGGCGGTGGCGGGTGCAGTCGGACACTCGGCCGGTGGATAATCAAGAACTCGGAGTCATAGACTGCAAATTGTCTGACGTGATAAGTTTCGAAGAGTTTTGCGTAATGGTATATTAAAAGTTGTCAAAAATGCTTACGATCTGTAGGCATGAATATAATTTACAAAATGTGGATACAGTTTCTGTTGTATTTTTCCATTATAATGTGGTTTATGTAAAAGCTATCTAAATAAGGGCATTGTAGCTAGTGAAATTACTGGGCAAATGAGACTTTACGAACTGATCTAGCAGTCTAGAAAACTTTTTTAGACTGTGAGGTGTCTCAGGATGACGTGCACAGTGCGCAGTGTCACGCAAAACTTTAATTTAGAGTTCCGAGATACACTGCAATCTGTTATGGGCGGCCGTGTCGCTTAACACCAGGCGAACGACTAGCTCGTCACGTGATACGATTACATAAAAAAAATAGTATACAAGTTAATATTTAGTTATAGATAGGTACGTTAAAAGTAAATACCGCCTTAATGGGTTAGAACTTGTGTTTGGGCGGTATGTAGGTATAGACCCATAACCCTTAAACTTTGTTGACGTTAGAGGCCACATGAAAGCGAGAGTGGCGTGCTCCGAACTAATCACGAACCATCGACTAAACCGCGAACCAATAACCAGTTGTTAGCGAGCGTCACCGGCGGCGGGACCTGCAGATGTTTACTATATTATATTTACATACAAACAAATGCCGCTGTTTCAAAGGATGCCCTCTAAACCTCTGCCAATCACAGCTTGTGTACCTTCGAGTGAGGAGGCAGCGGATCCCACTGGAAACACACAATCACATCACAACACTGCACTATCAACCGAGCCGCAGTAGTGCACCGACACGTGTTTATAACGCCGCCGCCGCTACGGTAACGACGCGAGGTAACGGCGTGCTAGCGCCGCGGCCGCCCAACTCGCACTGTCAAGTCAACGCCGCCCGCCCAAACGAGAGCGAAAACATCCCCTATTATTTCCTATCCCTTTCTGTCGTCCTTATTTGTATATTTTTGTTTCGGAATGACTTTTCCTGTAGTGAATGTGTCGGTTTCATTGACGCCTTTCCCTAATAAAGGAAGTGAGCGGATGCTTCGTTTCACGGTGCCGGTACCGGGCCGGTGCCGAGCCGAAGCCGGGCCGGGTGCGTGGGGGGAAGGGTTGAGCTGAGATACTGCGGTGTGCAGGAAAACTTTAGGGTGGAAAAGGTGCGCTTTAAAGGAACCGTTCGAACGTAAAGTGTGTTTGTTCTCCGATACGAAATGTTTGCAATATTCACACGGGCGCGGGTCGTTGAAGCTGCCGGTTAATTAATCTGTTTGGCGCGGGGGAGTTATTGTACGAGTTTTCCTCGATCACTTTGGTACAGTGTACAAGAAGTGTGTGATTGAAGATGTGTAAGCATACGTACACGTTAGGTATTAACAAACTTACATAAATGGAAAACAAGCATGTCATGCGAGTGAAAAATGTCCATAATGATTTTTTCATTAAGGCGATAACTTCATAAATTACGTATTACTTTTCAGCAACCATTCAGATGACTCCTCCAAACAATTAAAAACGGCGATGTGTACTACCAGTGAGCGCGAACGTCGCACATTCATCATCGGCACATAAAATAAACCCGTCACAGAAACCGGTCGCCCCCGTAAATCACGCGGCGCATTGTACCGCACTTATTCACCGGGGACTGTCCCGTCACGGTGCCGTCCCGACCCGCACCCGGCCCGCACCGGCACGCACCGGCACGCAGCCGCACCGCACGGCCCGCTCCCTACAACACCATAAATCTCTTACCTGGGTACTTTAATACCCATAAGCGTTCAACTGGAAACGCGGATTCCCCAAGAATTGAATTTGCGCTGCAAAACGATATATTTCCTTTTTCCACGTTTTTAAACACGATCTGTGCAAAAACACAAAGGTTAAGTGGATTGACGACGATCCAATTTCACCGACTCACGGGCGGCGGCTTGTTTAGAGGAATATCAAAGGAGATTGGCGCTTAGACGTCGGCGAGGTTAGAGGCCTCCGCGATCGGTGCCGCCGCCGCGTCGGCCGGCACGCGACCCCGCGCGGTTTATTTCTTTGACCTCAACACGATTGCATGTTTTCGAAGACAGCACGGACATCTATTTTATGCAATTTTACGACGTGGGTGCGGTTTGATAATGGTTTATCACGAAGGGATACCTTTTATAGCACGCCATAAATATCGCGAGTCCTCATTTAGCTTCTGTTGGAACGATTAAACTATTAGGTTCGTTTCATGTCGTGAATCGCTGATTCCATGATAAAGTAATATAAATCACCAGAAAAACAAAGGGAAATAATGTCTGCAGACGATAGGGTGTGAGTATGAGTAAGTGGCGGTGCCTGTGGCGGGCGGGGCCGCGGGCGAGCGCTAGTCGAGGGCCCTCGACGCCTCTCGGCATTGTCTGAGGGCCGGCGGGACTCGCCGCGAGTGCTTCAAAGAAAATGCCTCTGTTTAGGAATAATAAAAAATAGAATATACACGCCTAATGTCCGTAGGAACGGCAGATACTTTTCTTATGTATGTGAACTAATAGCAAACAGGCAGCCTCTTCTGCGTACTGATACAATGATAATAGTGGATACCTCCACGTGTGATGTGTATGTAGGAGCCTACGTGTGATGTGTATGTAGGAGCCTACGTGTGATGTGTATGTAGGAGCCTACGTGGAAGAAACGCACATTATTCATACGGGTTAAGCTTAAACTCATTAGTTGACTCTTGAAAACACAGGACGCACGGAAGGCCCCTACCACGACAACCACGTGCCTACAGCACCTACATAGCGAACACCTCACACCGCCTCTCATTGTCTCATCCCCGCACTAGTGTGTGCCGCTCGTAGTGCCGCGCGTATTTGCTTACGGTTGTGTATTTTGTAAAGGTACTACAGATAAACGTGAGTCAAGCACTGTTTAGAGGCTTCTAGCTTGTCTGGTGTCACGGAGACAACGGGATTACATTACCCCCTACACACATTACAAAATTAATCTCTGACAAGTATAAATAACTATCTAGCTCTAGGCCATAAAACTTTCATGTATTTTTTTTTGTTTAATCTAATGACGTGACTAGCTAGTCGTTCGCCTAAATTGAAACTAATTCCGAATTTATGCAAAAACTTTTGCGTTTCGGAGACTAGTTCCCTATTAAGGGGTTGAAAATATTTTATTAATTTAATATTTTTTACGCTTACAATAATTATACAACGCAGCATTTAATTAAGCCTATGGAATTACGCCATTTATCAGAGAGTAGCAACACTTGAACATTTCACAAGTCCCCCACCCGAGCAGCATTCTGTATACGATATACCTATCTGCACCTTGTAGGTATAGGTAACATTCTGTATACGATATACCTATCTGCACCTTGTAGGTAGGTATAGGTAACATTCTGTATACGCGTGCGGTGCTTAATTAAGCAGCATCAATTAGCATTCGCGCTGTGGACGGTACAATGCACGATCGAGGTATCTACTCATTGATTGGCTTAGATCATTCTTGTAACTTTACATACCTACATATAAGAATATATCCCAGATGATATGAGAAATATTGCCAGTAAATGGTGCTCCGCCTTTCTCTAACGATTTTCCTTTTCCCACGGGAATTTTGCATTTTCCTATCATAAATTTATCCTACGTGGGGCGTTATGGTTTTCATTTGTCACATTCGAATAGCTTCTATAAAATATAAAGCTGTCTGACCGGACAGCCAGACAAAATAAAATAGAAAAAATTTAGATTGAGGTGTTGTGTATGTGGTTGGTTGATAGGAAATAGACTTTACATAGTATTTAAAAAAAAATTGAGAATAATTAAAGCAGGTTCAAATTCTCTCAGCATGGTCCCTTAGCGCACTTAAGGCCCACGCACACTCGACAATTTATATTAAAGCAGTTAGCACATACGCCGCGCCGCGCCGCGCCGCTGTCTCGCACGCTATATCTGGGTAATTCATGGGGTCCTTAAGGTGTTCGTACCAAGACCAAGCGTAAGGGTTGGTATAAGGGCGGATTTTTAATTTAATTAAGTTTATTTATGAATGTTAGAGTATTTTAGTGCAACAGAGCGCAGTTAAAATAAATACAGTAAAGAGAGAAATTAAAAAAGCCCTCTGGCGGTCGCAACAAACAAAAATAAAGTCCGCGAAGTTTTGCACTAGTTGCCGTGAAGCTGCGGGTAATGGTCCGTACAGACGGAGTGGTCAATAAATGCGCGGCGGCGGCGGCGGCGAACGACCAGCCGCACTGTTTGCAGCCTCCGACCTGTGTACACCCTGTTTTACACAACTCAAACTAAACTTGAGGATCCAGCCTAGATCACCCAGGTTGGGACAATGGATATTGACGAAAAAAATCACAAATAAAACGGTAGTACGGACACTATTAATTTGTGAACTTTGAATTTCTGTTGATTTGTTCTAAAGTTTAAGTCGTATACATATAAATAACTGAATAGAAATTAAAATATATTGTTTATTGTGATACAGTATTTTGAAAAGCATTTTTTGGAACAATTGTGGGTTATTATTCCGATTGGACCGTTTGCGGCTCAACCAGTTTATTGTTGCTTTAGATATTTCTTCAAACTAGCTGACCCGCCCGGCTTCGCAAAGTTTAGTTAGTTTTAAGTCCAAACCTTGTCCAGAGGAAGAAAGGATGTAAAGGGTAAATGTAGTGGAATTTATCCCGCTACCTTCTTTTTTGCAGACAGACAGAGAGACGAAAATGAAAAAAAATATATTTTTGGCTTTAGAATCGATTATAGTCCTCCAAAAAAAATTCAAATTATCTTCAATGTACAGAATTCAACCTGTTACAGTTTTATTATAAGTAGATGTGTGTCTCTCGGTCGAGCCCCCTTTAAACTCACAGTAAACTTCCGTAATATTACTTATCGTTCCTACATCACGTAAACTTCTGCAAAGCACAAACAAGTTAACAAAGGAGTTGCGGCCAATTTGGCTCGTCTCGTTATCAGTTTGCACCAGTTCCCGCCCGCGGGCGCAGGTATTGTCATTAACATCTCTACGTGTGGTTAAACAGGAGCATTTATTACTCATTTTCACAGTTAAAAGGCCTTACAAAGATTGCGTAACCTAGCTTTGTACTAATTTTCATAATATTTTATTTCATGGCTTAGCATAAAATTAATTTCAGTTTGTCAACATTCAAACTGCAGATTTAGCAAATAGTTGAGAATGGCGGCATAAAACTCAGCTTTTGAAATACAAAAGCGCAGTTACACAAAATTCTTGGCATTAGATTTCATAGACCTTTAATTTTCAACTGTAATGCCAAGTTATAAGAGCGATTTTTCACAATTTATAAGTCTGGCTGCGCACATTCCGGGCTCCGGCGAATCGTCCGCTGTGACACAGCATCGTCCGATGCGAGGACGACGCGGACGGTGCAGGTGGTGCGAGCGGCGCGGCGGAGGTACAATAATCCCTGCATACTCTGCGATGCACGGCGCAGAATGAATCAAAAGTTTGCCAGTTTTGTGATTTACAGTCGAGAAGTAGCTAAAGTTCAGTCTTTGAAGTACTTAGTTAGTGATGTTTTCGCTATGTAATGGTTGTTGAATGCTACTAGATTCTTGGAAATTATGAGTTACATGTACCTACCAAAGTAGGTACCCAATTTAAACTTGTTTTTTTTTTAATATGCCTTAAAAGTGTATGGAAATCGCAACAAATTTGTGCTTTTACAGCAGCCAATCCCGTAAACGCGAATAGGAACAAAACCTGTCAGACAGCAAATTACTGTGCCGGCTGCCGCCCGCCCCGTCTGGGCGACCGGAACCGGACGCGAGCCGTTCAGCCTCCACCATCGCGCCGGCAGGACGACGCGCGGGGTGCGCCAATCGTCACGAGGATATGGTAATCATTAATGGGAACATGACTCAAATGGTCGGCGTTAACTCGACAAGCTCTGTTTGGATTGGAACTACGCCTATTGACGTTATGGAAATTGCGATCATGTTCATGATAATTTGATATTATTCACGTAGCTCTCGTATGCCTATATAGTTCGATAACGTATTAAACATACCTTTTGACAAAGCCTGTAGCAACTACTTATAGGCAGGTCACCAAAGTCACATCATCCTACTATAGTTAGTGACTATGGATAAACAGATAAACATTTTATTCATAACTAGCGTAACGCCCGCGGCTTCGCCCGCGTAGTTCTTGAAAAAAAAGAGTATTATAGTGGAAACAGATAATTGAGCCTATAAGCAGAATGACGGAGACTAAAGTATATTAACGATTCAGATCACTTTCACAATAAAGTTAACGCCAACTTCTACAACAGGTCACCTTCGCTACACACTCGCTCTAGCGAGTGCCCAGTGAGCGTGGGCAGTAGCGGGCCCAGTGAGTAGAGCACCCTTGAAAAAAAATACCAACTTCTACTATAGTCACCTTCGCTCTTGTGGACAGCTTGCGGCCAAGCAAACAGAGCAACCCCGAAAAAAAGACGGCAACTAACTGCGTATAATAATGATTAAAGCCCAAAGGGACCATTCCGTTTTCCGAGATGGAAAATATTTCGATTGTTAGTACATGCTAGAGCCTATCGTGTTACTATAATATGTCATCCAAATTAGTTGAATAATAATTACAATAAAGTTGCGTGATAATGCAATCCCACAGGAACCATTCATTTTTCGGGATGGAAAATACGTCATTTGTTACAGCCGCTTTTTTACTTACATTCATCTCAATTGTTAAGCATTTACGCCACCCTGCGCGCCATGCGCATGCAGTGAATTATATAAGCATACGTTACTTCTGGCATTCACCGCCCGCTGCCACGCCACGCTTTGCTTCGCTCGCTCGGCTCGTGCGTAGTGTGGTCGCTGTTGACCAACGCTCCTCCTCGCTTCGCTTGGCGTAGCACCTATTTATAACTTTGCCCTAGATTTCCCGTTTAAGTTGATGCTGGGGGCAGACGGTAAAATATTCCGGATCACTATCAAATATAATCAATTTTTTTGTTACTATGGTCAACCACCCCCGCGGGGGCGGATAGCCTAAGTGAGACCGTCTGCCACTGCGTGGAGGACGTTCATGGGGGCAGACGGGCACAAACCCATGCAACTGTGTAGGGTTATTAAATCCCTATTTGACTCCGTTAGGGGATGATTTTGTGAAAACTGTGCTATACGTATCTCATAATATTAATGGAAGAGTATGAATATTTAAGTTTAGAGCCAATCGACCCAGAGAACAAAAATAATAATAAGTAATAAAAATTCAATATACAATTTACCTACGTCTTGTAAGTAGTTGGGCGAAAAACGCTATCAGACAGAGAGCGCGGTCCCTGTATATTGTAGCCCCAGGCACCTCTAGAGTTTATGGATCAACATTCTTTATAGCAACAGGATTCCATGGATTACATGTTATAATTGGAACTATATATTTATTCATTTGTTTAATTCGACATTTAAAAATACTTCACCTACTACTAAACATGTATTTTAATCATACAATTTGAATATATTTTTTTTTATGTAAGCTGTGCATTTATGAGTTGATGTTGAGTATTGACCCGCACTCTCACCGTAAACACCTGTGTTCGAGAACAGGGGTATGCTGAAAATCAGCCCTGGGGCCCAATTCTGTATGAAAACACAGATTCCACACGATACAGAAACCACGTCGTTATCGTGTCTTGTTCAAATCGTGTCACAGCAAGGAATCGTCAATTTTTGTATTCTGTATAATCTAAGACACATTGGTGTCGTGCGCGACGGTCTGGTGAAAATCACGGCGAGCCGATGGATGCACGAGGCGAGCAGCCGCTCAAAGTGGCACTCTGTGGGGGAGGCCTATGTTCAGCAGTGGACGTCTTCAAGCTGGATGATGGTGATGATGATGATGATGATGAGTTATAGTAAAGGCGTATAAAACTAGCCCGGCCCCCCACAGGGTGGACCGACGATCTGGTGATAATCACGTCGAGCCGATGGATGCACGAGGCGAGCAGCCGCTCAAAGTGGCACTCTGTGCCTATTAATTAATATTGGCATAAGTGGTGGTAACTTTTAACGGGTCGATGTTTCGGAACGCGCCTGAGCGGAACATGATTTTTGACAGTTCAAATCGCGCCAATCTTAGTTAATTCCACATTCATTTCGCGCGGTTTCGTTCTCATTTCATAGAGAATAGAGTTTTGCAGATTTCTTATGTAAGACAAGGAATTCGCGTGGTTTCGAAGCAAGGAATCGTAAATTGGTCATACAGAATTAGGGTCCTGCGTAGACCTTGCTGTTTACGCAGCACAGTGCTGAGCATACCCCTGTTGCCAGCTAAGAATAGTGTACCTATCTATTACAAATTGTCGTAAGTCTGTTGTAGTTTTGGCAATAAATATTATTTATTCTTCTTCTTCTATATTCTTTTTAATGAATTATCAACAACGTTGTGTCTAAACAAGGCAGGCACGGATAACAAATAGTTTCAATAGAATGTAGGTAAGCCCCGAGTGGTGCAGGCAGCCTGCATGCCGGCGCGCGGCGCTCCGCAATAACACTCGAGCCGCGTGTGCAAGCTTGCCGGAGGACAGTGGGGTGGTGTTACAAGTTGAACTGATGCAGCATGTCTCTAATAAATAATTAAGTTGTAAAGTTATACATAAACAATTGAAGACAATAAACGGAATAATATACAAAATCGGATAATCACATTTACGTTTTTATCTACGACCGTATGCATGCTTGGGTTATCTGTAGGGTTAGCACGGCCGGTAGACAAAACTGTCTTTCCCCTGTTTTACTCCAAGCAAGTATGAAGAAAGTGTCGTAAAAAGGGGAAAGACAATTTTGTCTACCGTCCATGCTAACCCAGCTGGAAGAGTTATACGATTCTGATTGCCTACTGATTTTTCCTGTAACGTGCTGTTTTCAATAAAGAGGTAATCTATTTATCATTACCTATACCTACACCTATGTTGTTACTTCTGTTTACTGGTCAAAAATAATGCAGTTGGAATGGTATCCTTTATTTGCAATTTCGTATTACTTTTTTTGTTTTAGTTCAAAGAGTCTGTTGTTCTAATCTGAGGTCGTATAACATGGATTATGAAAAAAATAATATCTACAGGCCTGAAACGTAATTATTTTTTGTTCTTTACATCTAAAGTAAGAAAGTTTAGATTCTACATCTTACTGAAAAATGCTTTTATTGACTAAGAAACATAATAACTTGCTCGGAATTAAAAATATTCAGAATGTTGTAACATCCGCCCGCGCCGCGGCGAGTGGCCACTGTGGCCAGCCGGAAGGACCCGGCATGCGCCGCTCGCGACTGTGGGATTTAATTAAAATACTCTTCACTACACTTTTCTGTTGTGTTTCCTTTAGATTTGGTTCTTTAGAGTTTTTTTTATATAAGAGTGATTACACAATGCAGGCTGCTCGCCTGATGGTGAACAGTCGCCGTGGACTATAGACGCACCGGTGTTATAACGAGAGGCCCGCTTCTTTTTTTGTGTACATGAATGACGCGACGAGCTCGTCGTTTGCCTGATGTTAAGCGTCACGGCTCATAACAAATGCTTTTGAATGCTTGTGGATTTTTATGAATGTGCAACGCATACATTTACGGACACAATAGATTAGAGATTACTGTGTTGTATTTTATTTATTTTATTCAAAAAATAGTTATGACTACTTTTTATAGATGCCACGCATGCGTCTTAGACTGACATGTTGAAAACATATTATTTTGGTGTGATGACTTAATAGCCACCCTAATAGGTCAAAACCTGTGCTTGGGTGAGCTACTGAATTTATCAAACTATATAGGTAATCAACATAATCAAGTTTCATCTACCCGCATTGTCTTGAAACCGTCTCGAACGCGATAACGCGCAATAAACATAGTTTGATTTTTTTTTTAATTTGAACGCTATAAACGTGAAAGCTAGACTTCCGACCAGGACCCTAGTTCTGTATGACCACTTTACGATTCCTTGCTTCGAAACCACGCGAAATTCCTTGTCTTACATAAGAAATCTGCAAAAATCTATTCTCTATGAAATGAAAACAAAACCGCGCGAAATGAATGTGGAATCCGCGCGATTTGAACTGTCAAAAATCATAATGCTCCACTGAAACGCGTTCCGAAATATTATTACGTCAAAGTTACCACCACTTACGTCAATATTCAAAAAAATAATGAATAAAATATAATAATAATAATAAATAAAAATAACTTTAATGTAAAGTGTAAAGTGAAGGTATTTCTAATGCTGTAACACGATTTGAACAAGACACGATAACGACGTGGTTTCGTATCGTGTGGAATCTGTGTTTTCATACAGAATTATGGCCCAGGAGCGGCTCCGGCGTCACTGTCGCAGCGACAGTATTAACCGGTAGGGCGGCCGCGCCCAATCACGTTCATCATCATCATCATTAACAGCCTGAAGACGTCCACTGCTGAACATAGGCCTCCCCCAAAGAGCGCCACTTTGAGCGGCTGCTTTCCTCCTGCATCCATCGGCTCCCGCGGTTTTCACCAGGTCGTCAGTCCACCGAGTGGGGGGCCGGCCTACGCTGCGTCTTCCGGTCCGTAGTCGCCACTTGATCAGTGTGTGTTGTCAGTGATGACTTATGGAACTGAAGCGTAGTCTCTTACTGTTGGCCTCATTAGTAAGCTCAAAGTTGCGCAAGGTGCTATGGAGAGAGCTATGCCCGGCGTTTCCCTGAGAGATAAGATCCGAAACGAGGAGATCCACAGAACTAAAGTGACCGATATAGCTCATAGAATTAGCAAGTTTAAATGGCAATGGGCAGGCCACATCGCTCGTAGAACTGACAACCGATGGGGAAGAAAGGATCGCCTTAATAGCAAAATTGAATTCTTGAAAACCGGCAAAATTCCAACAAAAATCTGCTTTACTATCGAGACTTCACAAGAAATACGTTAAAAAAGTACCTAAGAAATACCGTACAACAACCATTTGATACATGTTTTGTGCTAGATGCCGCGCGCCGTGCCGCACTGCCCGGTGTAATCGAAACCCAGATTCCAAGATGTGCACAATAGCTGACGAACGCTGCTTCACTCTCAGCGGGTAGTGATTACTGTACCACTCTACTCGTCTACCTAGTGCGGGGGCTATACGAGACAACTAGTTACGAGAGATAACCTTATCGTAAAAAGAGTCGGCTTAAATGGTGTGGTGGTTGAGCAGGTCGGCTCATAACCCGGTGGTGGCGGGTTCGATTCCCGCGACAGGACAAATATTTGTGCTCAGAAAAAAAAACGCAAATACTGTTCCGAGTCGGGTGTTGTGGGACCACGGTCCTCGTAGTTCCTGGGTCCCTAGATACAGGGAATCCTAGTTAGGGTCCAGGATCTAGGTATGTGACCGTAGTGATAAAAAGCGCTTGCGATATTTAAAGTGAGCGAGTAATGTATCCTCAAAATCTTACATTTTTTTATCAGACTTATCTAGCATTTGACCACTCTCTCACCTGATAAGAATTGACGATGCGATCGAAGGTAGAATGTACCTATTCACTCTTCTCTTGAATTCAGTATAACCGGGTCATATTTCGCCGGAAACAGACGCTATGGCAGGGGATGTAGTGAAGTAATTTAGATTTCTACAGTATATCCCCACCGGCATGTGATACCCTCGACTAGTAACAACAAGGTGCGGGTGGAGCCCGCGCTAGTACCGCGCCGGGGGCCCTCTCGCCCCAGATCGCGCTTTGTGCGGCCCTGGCGGCGGTGACTGTGACACAATGCCGACCGCCGCCTATTGTTTGTTATTACACTCGCAGGGTTACGTGCCGGAGTCCGGCGGACGCACTCACTCCACAACGAAGGTAATACGACCAACGAAATATTATCAAGTCGAAATTCTTTGGTGTTAGCGATATATACTATGAATATTTGCATAATACAACTAACGGGTTTTTCACCTCATTACCTTATTATTGATACCCTTATAGGACTAGGATTATAATTTTAATTTTAAAATAATAGAAGCATGATGCAAACCAAAACATTAAAATACAAGGAACCCATGAAAACCACTTCCGATTCCGACTCTAGCACGCTTTTTTCATGTTCGAGATTGTCAGGACGACAAGTAGGTCGTCGCCCCGCCTGCCGCGCTGAGCGCTCTTCCTTCAGTTCGCGGTCGGCGGAGATCTCGGATCGCACTGGTACTAGTATATTAACAAGGAAACTTGGAAAAATATTCTAATTTAAAGCCTCTCTTGTGAACAAACGGCGCATTCCTCCGCCATCCTCGCCACGTCCGCTCGCTAACTCGCTAATAATGGAGAATTTACAAGCTCCCTGAGAAAATCTCGTTTGGTTTAAGTTGCAAAATACAACACATAGTTCAGAGAGTTTCTAAGGATAAAGGATCTAAGATTATATAATTAATTTATAGAATAATATAACGCACAGGAAAACAAAACGTAGAGTAAATAAAAAAAACATCATCTCATCATCATCATCATCAGCTTATACCATCCTCTGGCCTCTGTAAGACACGCCACTGAATATTCCTAATACGATTGTCTAATTATTTGAGAAAATATTAGATACATGGAGAGTATTATTACGGTCTACGAGCGTAGATCGCTACGTCGTAACTAGCTACAAGTCGCTACGAGTCGCTACGTGCCGCTACGAACTCGTCGTAGCCATGCGATTGTCAACCGCCAATAACTGTTACGAAATATGTCTATAAACGTAAGTAGATCAAAATCAAATCAAATCAAATAATACAAGCATAAAAGTGGAGCAGTAGCGAGTGCCCGCTGCGCCCCCCCCGGTGGAGCGAGCACGCGCCGGCGCGCCGCGTGCTGCTGCCGCGCTATTACACCAACACCCGCTCGGAGAGTTACTTCGCTATTGTGCTCATTTTATAATAAGGCCTTAAAGCTCACTTGAAATGAAAATTAAAATAATGAGATTTTATTTTAAACAAGTAGCGCCAATTTACAAGCAGCTTTCCATGACGTAGCCTCCTTGAACATTTCACGTATTCCTACTGAGCCGTATCATTTGATGTTGCAGGATCGCGATCGACAAACTTGAATGCCGACGCTAACAACAGGATCAACAGGACTACAGCATTACAGTACAGCTCAATGTCGCAACCGCGGATACACGACCGAGCAACGCGACACGACACGACGCGACGCGACACGTCGCGCCTGCGAATGACGGCGCGAGCGTGATTTGTGTGTAGGCGCGTTTATCGCCGCCGCGGGTGCATTTAACTGGTAACCTTTGTCTGAAACATTGAAACTCCGGTTTCAATGGTCGGTGGAAAATTTAAATAAAATACCAGTGAAAAATACAGCTCCAAGTATTTCAGAACTACAATAAATTGAACCAGAATTTTGGAATCATAAATGGTTGTTTGGCATGTAGTACAACCGACTCGTTGAATGTTCAAGTGAACCAAATAACTATATACCTACCAACACCAACGTAGCGTAGACTAGTTCCTACGTAACCTACGTTGATACCGACGTAGTGCCGACGTAGGTTACGTAGGAACTGGCCTACGCTACGTTGGTATTGGTAGGTACTTATTTAGTCGTCATTGTACTGATACTCCGTGGTAGCGTTGTGACAGCAGTAGGACTACTCGTGTGGTGTTCCGCAGCAGCCTGTGTCGTGTCACCGCTGGATTATCCTTCACATAGATCTGCCTCCAGCACACACGGAATGGGTAAGTACGACCGAAGCCACGCTCGGGAGCTAGTCTACGACAGCCTCTCTTACCTCAATAGCGTCGCTACTTAATTCACTTGAAGTATTGTGTTGTCGCTGTGTGCTTACGTTATGATTCGTTCAAAAAACGTTACCTACCTACTATTGTGATAAACGCTAAAATGTAACAGGACGCAATAAAACTAAACTTCATAATTATTAACTAAACAACTAGTAACCGGCTAGCATAATCATAATCATAATTAAAATCATCATAATAATCATAATTATTGTTTAGTACGACGAGATGCCTGTTTAAGGAGCGTTCTCTTATCTATTTATCAATACACATTGTGATTTTTCGTTTCATTTTTGACATGAACTTCTTTGGAAATCTACTCTGGTGAACTAGACACCCAATCCACATTCGGAGTGTAAATAAAATAAGCCTGCCAGACCAAAGCGCCAAACATGAGTCATTTATAATGGCAATGGTGAGTAATACCAGCTAAAATTCGAGAAAAACCAAGTTCTAAGCAACGCACCCAGTCCCGTACACTTGATGTACGTCAATTCGTATGTTTGAACTCCAGAGTTTAATGAATAAACTTGCCGCATGTCCGAGAGATGTAGCAATGGACGCGACGCCACCGCCAGTAGCGCGGGGTAACTTGTGCTACACGAGTTTTCATTTAATCAAGAGATTTATTTTTTAAGTACTTACAGACTCGACTCTCTCTGCTCTATTCCAAGTAACATATTTACCAAAATCGTACGATACTGCGAAAAGTAAAAAGAGTATTTCATATACATTCTCTGTGATATTACCTAACGTGTGAATGTCAATTTGCTCAATTTCCATGTCCGATAAACTTTTGTGCAAACGGTAATATACTCCTGCACCGGGCACTGTGGCGTGCGTGGTCACCGGTCGTGTAGAGCGGGGGCTCGTTAATTCGCGACGATTAACGTGATGAAAGGTTTCCCTCCCCCTCCCTCCCCCTCGCCCTGCCGCCCGCGGCCAGTGTGGCGCGGCTCGTGGTCCTACTATTTTATCCTACTACAGTATGACCACGGGTGAAACCTATTTCAGATGGACCTACTAATGCAGTTTTAGCATTTTCATTGCAATACGACAAAGGGAAAGGTAATCGACGTTTGTTTAATAGGAAGAGTTACGTACCGCTCTGCGAGTCCAATGCTAGCAAATCAAAGCGATTATTATTCTATATAAAATAGAACAAAGAAAAACCACTCTTCTAAATATTACTCACAACTCCTTCAACATGTTCAGTTAAGTGCTAATAGCAATCTCAAATCAAAGGGGTTGTGTTCGAGGCGCGGTGACTAGCCAGCGGCTACAGTAGCCAGCCTCCACCGACATTATTATGTTAGCGGTTAAGGTTAATAGCGTAATCTATGTACAAACGTGTGTTAGCGTCACTAGCTACCCTCGGGCACGCGTGCTTGTTGCGGCCGCTGGAATGACATCACATACAAGACAAACACAGTCATTGCAACGGACACCGCAACTGAAAGATATATCTTTCGTCTCGTGCAGAGCGACAACACAGTATCGGCCACAGATATTATAGTTAAATACCAATAAAATCTATACCAAAAAAAATATGAAATCCTTAAATAAATTATTTATATTATTATATTTTAAAGTGACCTAAAAAATGTTCATTCAAAAAATTCTGTAACTATTTATGGAATTTGGTTGAATTGTTTAAAAATACCAAACTTCCCCTTCCTTCCTACTTGAGTGAAGTAATGTTACATGTTCACAATAAATGAAGCTGTGTTGTCCCTCTAGACGCGATGGGATGCCTCCCGCGAAGATTAGTGAATGAAACGAGCTGTTAGTATCCCAAACGTTTATTACCAAACCAGTGTTAATCTATATACAGGACGTCACACACATTCACAAGCAGATACATAACGTTATAACATTGTATACTTTATTGAATTATAATCAGCATTGCAAGTCAACGTGGCAATGCGGCCAGCATGTTGGGTACGCTACCTACCGGTAGTGGGCTGGAGCATTCGGACTGTGTATAGGGCATCGCGGCTAGTATGTAGTACAAATGTTCTCTGTAGTAGGTAGTGTAGCTAGTTTATTAGTTTTTATTATTGTAGAAGTTAGTTGTAAGTTTGTCTATAAATATGTGTTGAGTTTTCAATGTAAATTTTGGATAAAGTATTAGATAAGTTATGTATCCGCCTGTACGTTACAATCACTGTTAAGTTTGGAGATAATGTCAGGATAGCAAGTTTTATCGATAAACCCTCCCCCATGAAGGGTTGAAGCATCATTCGACTGAACGTTAACATTTCAAATTCAATTATAGTAAATCCTGTGACCATCTCCGTTCCACCACCACCCGCAGGCCTCAAGTGATCCCGTCACCCTCCCACACGTAACGTGGAGACTCACCGCTGGGCTGGCTGTCGGTGGAGCCGCGCCGCTCGGCCGGCGTCACGTCGCTGCGCGGCGCCTCGCGGGACGCGGCCAGCGTCACGTCGCTGTGCGGGACACTCTCGCGGGAGTGTTCGGTAGCGTTCGCGTTCGGTTCGCGCGGGCCAGTCTCGCGGGACTGTGCGTCGGCGCTCGCGTTCGCGTTCGCGGCGGAGGCTCGCGCGGGAGCCTCGCGCGGGCCGGTGACGTCACCGGTGGCGTGACGTAGCGCGGCCCACTCCCGGCGCAGCAGGTCCACTTCCTCCCGCAGGTCGCGGTCGACCGCCTGCCGCGCGGCGCTGCACTCGCGCTCCATGTTCGTGAAGTTGGTGAGCACCTCGTGCACCTCCGCCGCGCGCTCCGCCACGCTCGCCTGGAATGTATTATTGTGTTATGCGTGGAACAACTATCATCGTTTTAGGACAAAATTGAGAGATCAAGATTTCAAAACAAAATTGGTACTAGCCAATTTTCGAAGTTCATTTAAGTCACATCAACTTGAGGTTATGTGTTGCGGATTTGACCCTTGCAAGTGAACTCCGCTTTTGATGATGAAATCCACAGGATCAGTTAAACATTCGTTATTGCACACTTGACGGATGTGTTTTATTAAAGAGAATCCCTGAACCGAAAATTTGTCTGCACTAATTTAAGTTCGCGTTTATTTTTGTCATAGAAAAATAAATGCGAACTTACATTCTAGCAAAGTACACATTACTATTATACATATATCCAATGAAAGCCGCGGGGAGCCGATGGATACAGAAGGCCAGCAGCCGCTCAAAGTGGCGCTCTGAGGGAGGCCTATGTTCAGTAGTGAACGTCTTCAGGCTGTTGATGATGAGACGTTACTATACGATTTAGTTCCACTTTTATAGTGCGTTTCTTGAAACTTATAACATATAGGTAACTTCAAGATCAGAATAAGTAACCGTCTAGGTTTACGTACTCCATCATCGGTCACACCGTTGCTTACGATCACGTTGTTTTTTGCTATTCCTGGAACGCCCAGTATATATTTGGCCCGATTTTGATGAAACCTAAAACCGCATCATTGGAATTTTTAAAATGAAATATTTCTAAGCAGAAATCGAAACCGTTAACTTTGAAAAAAATACATATCTATATTATTACAATTAAAGCTTGAGTGCAGTGAGGCGAACATATTATGCTACATAAGTAAACTGTTAAGGCTTACACACCTCGGGACGGAACGGCAAAGGTATAAATTTTTTTACCAAAGGACATTCAAACTTATTTAGTAGGAATACGACATTCATATTCCAATGGTTTTTTTTTTTTTTTTTTTTTTTGGTTTATGGTAAATTAATTCCGTGGCATCGAAAGCGCTAAGAGATCCCGCGGCGGCATGCCATCCCCCCTACCTGCAGGTACCCCGGTCCCCCCCGGCCCCCGCGCGGCGGCGGTGTAGGCGCGTGCCGCATGCCCCCTACCTGCAGGTCCCCCCGGTCCCCCCCGGCCCCCGCGCGGCGGCGGTGTAGGCGCGTGCCGCATGCCCCCTACCTGCAGGTCCCCCCGGTCCCCCCCGGCCCCCGCGCGCTCCCGCGCGGCGGCGGTGTAGGCGCGTGCCGCATGCCCCCTACCTGCAGGTCCCCCCGGTCCCCCCCGGCCCCCGCGCGGCGGCGGTGTAGGCGCGTGCCGCATGCCCCCTACCTGCAGGTCCCCCCGGTCCCCCCCGGCCCCCGCGCGCTCCCGCGCGGCGGCGGTGTAGGCGCGTGCCGCATGCCCCCTACCTGCAGGTCCCCCCGGTCCCCCCCGGCCCCCGCGCGCTCCCGCGCGGCGGCGGTGTAGGCGCGTGCCGCATGCCCCCTACCTGCAGGTCCCCCCGGTCCCCCCCCGGCCCCCGCGCGGCGGCGGTGTAGGCGCGTGCCGCATGCCCCCTACCTGCAGGTCCCCCCGGTCCCCCCCGGCCCCCGCGCGCTCCCGCGCGGCGGCGGTGTAGGCGCGTGCCGCATGCCCCCTACCTGCAGGTCCCCCCGGTCCCCCCCGGCCCCCGCGCGGCGGCGGTGTAGGCGCGTGCCGCATGCCCCCTACCTGCAGGTCCCCCCGGTCCCCCCCGGCCCCCGCGCGGCGGCGGTGTAGGCGCGTGCCGCATGCCCCCTACCTGCAGGTCCCCCCGGTCCCCCCCGGCCCCCGCGCGCTCCCGCGCGGCGGCGGTGTAGGCGCGTGCCGCATGCCCCCTACCTGCAGGTCCCCCCGGTCCCCCCCGGCCCCCGCGCGGCGGCGGTGTAGGCGCGTGCCGCATGCCCCCTACCTGCAGGTCCCCCCGGTCCCCCCCGGCCCCCGCGCGCCCCCGCGCGGCGGGCGGTGTAGGCGCGTGCCGCATGCCCCCTACCTGCAGGTCCCCCCGGTCCCCCCCGGCCCCCGCGCGGCGGCGGTGTAGGCGCGTGCCGCATGCCCCCTACCTGCAGGTCCCCCCGGTCCCCCCCGGCCCCCGCGCGCTCCCGCGCGGCGGCGGTGTAGGCGCGTGCCGCATGCCCCCTACCTGCAGGTCCCCCCGGTCCCCCCCGGCCCCCGCGCGGCGGCGGTGTAGGCGCGTGCCGCATGCCCCCTACCTGCAGGTCCCCCCCGGTCCCCCCCCGGCCCCCGCGCGGCGGCGGTGTAGGCGCGTGCCGCATGCCCCCTACCTGCAGGTCCCCCCCGGTCCCCCCCGGCCCCCGCGCGCTCCCGCGCGGCGGCGGTGTAGGCGCGTGCCGCATGCCCCCTACCTGCAGGTCCCCCCGGTCCCCCCCGGCCCCCGCGCGGCGGCGGTGTAGGCGCGTGCCGCATGCCCCCTACCTGCAGGTCCCCCCGGTCCCCCCCGGCCCCCGCGCGGCGGCGGTGTAGGCGCGTGCCGCATGCCCCCTACCTGCAGGTCCCCCCGGTCCCCCCCCGGCCCCCGCGCGGCGGCGGTGTAGGCGCGTGCCGCATGCCCCCTACCTGCAGGTCCCCCCCGGTCCCCCCCCGGCCCCCGCGCGCTCCCGCGCGGCGGCGGTGTAGGCGCGTGCCGCATGCCCCCTACCTGCAGGTCCCCCCGGTCCCCCCCCGGCCCCCGCGCGGCGGCGGTGTAGGCGCGTGCCGCATGCCCCCTACCTGCAGGTCCCCCCGGTCCCCCCCGGCCCCCGCGCGCTCCCGCGCGGCGGCGGTGTAGGCGCGTGCCGCATGCCCCCTACCTGCAGGTCCCCCCGGTCCCCCCCGGCCCCCGCGCGCTCCCGCGCGGCGGCGGTGTAGGCGCGTGCCGCAGCGAGCCGCGCGCGCAGCTTGTGTAGCGCGGCCAGCTTGCCCGACACCAGCGCGCCGTGCGCCGACAGCTGGGACACCACCTGGCCACACAACACGGATGCTATTACATCTATGTAACGCTTTATACACCTAATCTCATGTTAACTTGTAAAAGTGCAAAAATAGCATTGCACATAAATACTTCAACTTTTGACATAGACTATCCCGTATAGGGCGCCATCTTGAGCGACCGCTTGCCTCTCGCATCTTACGACTGCTTGCGCCTTTTACCAAGTCGTCGGATTCACTGCTGTACCTTTTTCAACTGTGGCTTACATGTATTGTCAGGTAAACTATTGAATTAAATGGGAACCTGGGAAGCGAATCATTTAAACTCGATAACACCTATTTTTTTGTACTTAACATATCCATATTCAATGAGTTGATATTCCGATATCAACCCACCCCATCCATGGACGTAGTCATCAACAAGGGAGATTTCATTTTATAATTTGGAGCAATTTGTTTTCATTTTTAATTCGGCAAAACACCGAAACCTTTCAACTAAAACGTATTTAAACATATTTTCGAAAACCTATGAAACCTACGAGAAACATATTTAAAACCATTAAAAATATGTAGTTTTCCGATTCCCGAACTACGATTCTGTGACAAAAGCGTTTACATCGAGAAAATGAGAAAACATTATACATAATACCTATCTGATATCGAAGATAATTTTCCAACCCTTTCTCGATAAACCTTCAGTCCAACCAACCCTATTTATAACCACCCGCCTGAAACAATACGCGTCGCGTAAAACGTAACTAGGTCCCCGGGAGCTTCCCCACACTCTTCTGCAGTTTAATCAAGTTTCCAACGATTTACCGACAATGTGTGTGACATTCCATTGGACCGAGAAATTCTAAAAAAATTCATGCACCAATGATGTCAAGATGTGGAATAATCTTCCCCTGAAATATTCCCGCGGTGCTTCAATGTGGGGTCTTTTAAAAGGGGTATCAAAAAACCTAACTGAACTAGCAATGTATCAACAACGCTCCTTATGTTGCAAATGTCCATTCTCTACTCCATTCGGTTCTCGACTTCTATCATGTAGACCGGATGCTTGTTTGTCGCTCGTAATCATAACATGAAAAAATGAAATTATGGATTTCCTAAGCGATTCACCATTATTAAATTTCTCAATTGACATTTCCCCTAATATAACCCCCACCGCCCCCCGCTCCGTGCCGCACGTGTCCGCACGTGTGTGCGTGCGCCGCGCGGCCGATAGTGAGGCAGCAGTATGTTCGCGGTTTATGTTCGTTCAAGTGAACGTAAACTTTACGACCTGTCTGATTTGTGCGTGCAAAGGTTTTCACGTTACGAGTCACGTCACGGCGGACCGATGTTACGTTTATAGTTCTCAGGAACTAGATAATTTAAGTACATGCAGAAATCTAGATACTTTTGGAGCAGGTCTGTTTAAAAAATATCAAAAATCAAGTGATCTCGTTCATCGCGATCAGTCAAACACTTTTATTGGTGTAGGTATATTTTATTTACGTGATTAGTTTCGGGTTTTGCGATTTGGAGCGCCACTTCGAGTGTTCTGAGAACTATAATTTGCAAATCCATCGCGTTCGTTGGTTTAATTAGTTCATAGTACACTCACTGAGTCACTCTTTGTGATAAGCGCCCCAATAACGAAACTCATGCGAAATTATATACACAGTCCAGCGAATTGTAGTACAAATAGAGGCCAGTGGTGAAACAAGGCCTGTTCCAATGATGTTAGCAATCAACGTCAAATCACACGCGCTAGTGGAGGGTACCGAGTGGACGCACGCAGGAGGGGGGCGGGGGGAGCCCAATGTACGCGACACGCGGCCGGTGGTGACCGAGGCACCCCGCTGGGGCCGCTACTCGCGTACTTACTACACTTATGCCCGTCTGCACTAAACTCTCACATCTACCAAGTGCGCACTTGTACCCTCTATGACGTACGACTACGTTAGCGTTTAGTGCTACATAGCGTTTTTCAATCGCTACAATCAATGTAACCCCTGCAGCATAGAACCCTACAAACCATCCCGCTGCGGTGTTAGGTTAGGTTAGTAGTAGTTATGTAGTCGAGGAAATCTAAGCATTGACGTATTCAGAGAAGCCATCGCAGGAAATGAGTGATCGTTTTTCCTACATCGGAGTCGACATAAAACCTATCAGTGTCTGTAAGTCCCGAGCCGCGAGGTTCGCTAATGGCGTCGTTTGTAGGCCACCCCCCGCCCCCCTCCCTCAACCCTCGCGCCCCACATTCCGGCCGACATTTCCCGCCTAATGCTTAATGTCAGGTGTGACACAAACTACACTCCTGAAACGGTTCCGCGCGGGACGAGACAGCTTCGGTGACCTTATTCGTTCCCTCGGCCGAACCTTCGCGGGGAATTAAATGCCAGTAGGTATTACATTTTTTTTCTGAATGTACGGTTAATATTGAATGTAACGACAGTTAGCATCAGCAGGAAAGAAAAGTGCCGCGGACGACCGAGAAACGCAAATCCCAAACTCAGTAATTCCAATAATACCCATCAGGTTTCCAGTGTCGTAAGTTACCGGGTTTCCATTACGCACAAGAGCACATATCTACGGAAGAGCCAGGGGTCCCAGTTTATAGTCCCCGCACTACATTAGTGGGTCTCAGTAGACCGGAGAGGTCGGGTTGGTCGCACTCGGTGGTATAATCGGTGCTCGTATATTGTGCCTAACTGCGGGGTCCCAAGCTTGCCGGGGTTATTGACCATAATTATATTAATACTGAGCAAGACTGAATCGATCTAAGTCCTTAAAACCAGAAGCTTATTATTGATATTTCTGTATCGTAACTTTTAGACCTAAGTTACTAAACAGTTAATTTTTTTTATACTAAAAAAAGCTTTAACCTCAGAGGTTGTTCATTGGTAAGCCTAATTCTGTAAGCCATCATTAAGCGATAGACCGTTCGGACGAATTTTTCCGTCAGTTTACATCAATGTAGCTTTTCAAAGAACGAGGAAAAGGGACAAAATAACCGCGTTCATATACTTTAATGCGATCGTTGAACACCGGCCACAAAAACATGACACGCTCAGATTTTATTCAACGGGGAGATTAAACGGCGCGGCCTTCATGTGGGAACCATCGGTGGAACATGTTAGGGGACTGTGTGAGGTGACATAGCTCCCAGTACAACCTGTGCGCCACAGGTGCAGGGACGGACTCAAGGGGGGGCGACATGCCCCGCGGTAGGGAGGGGGCGGACCGGTTACCAGCGGAGATTACTTAAAATGGACAGTAGATAACATTTTAATGACCGATAACTTAACGCGAAGATTTTATAACTGTATTCGATGTTACGTCACTATCTTTAATAACTGTATAGGTGTAAGCGGAGACTGTATATGCACGGAGCAAGCCGCACATTGCACTGTGCGTAGTGCCGCGGGTGCACTCCACACCCGGCACCCGACTTCACCGGTTCGCAATCTACCATCATAATCATCACGCGTTCTCATCTAATTTACTTGAATATTTTTTTAATTAATTTTTAAGCAACCTTTTTCAGCCAATACAGCTGGGCTTTGGTTCGCGGGGTGGCTGTGAGGCCGCTGTTCATTCACTTAGAACCTTTCTCAAACTAAATTGTGGTGAAGTGTTGCTAAAGGTGGATGTTAAAAACGCTTTTAATTCTGTCGACAGAGGCGCTCTTTTGACACAAGTCAAGGATAAAATTCCCGAACTATATAAGTTCCTTTATCAATGTTATGGCAATCCAACAAAATTAAATTACCAAAATAACGCGATCCTATCCTCAGTCGGGTGTCAACAGGGTGACCCTCTAGGTCCGGCCATTTTTAGCCTTGCCATCCATCCGATTATTCAACGTCTTCAGTCCAAACTTAATGTTTGGTACTTGGATGACGGAACCCTAGGAGGCGACGTGAACACTGTTTTTAATGATCTAGGTATCATTATTAACGAATTTCGCGACATTGGTTTGGATTTAAATTTTTCTAAATGCGAACTTTTTGTTTGCGATACTTGTCCTGATAAAGATTTGGTTTTTGAAAAGTTTAATAGTCTTGCTCCGAATATCAAATTAGTAGACAAGCGTTCTCTTCGCCTTTTGGGTTCGCCGATTCTGGATGAGTCTATCTCACCTTTTGTAGAAGAAAAAATTCAAAAGTTCAATAACGCATCAGACAGGCTACTCAAAATTAACGCCCACATGGCTTTTACAATTATTCGTTTTTGTCTATTTGTCCCTAAATTTACTTATATTTTACGATGTTGTCAACTGTGGAAACACAGTGAGCTCCTTATGGGCTTAGACAACATTGTAAAAAACACTCTGGTTTCGGTCTTAAATGTTGATATGGATGACAGGACGTGGTCGCAAGCCTCTCTACCTGTGCGCTTAGGAGGTTTAGGGATACGCAAAATTTCGAGTGTTGCATTACCGGCATTTTTGTCCTCTGTACATGGTACACATAAATTAATAGAAAAAATTCTTGCTCCATCTTTAGGTACTTTCGAAGTAGCCCATTTGTCTGAGGCCAAGAATGCCTGGGGGTTGGCTTGTCCAAATTCTGATTTCCCGGTGGTTCTTTCCTCACAGAGGCTGTGGGACCGACCGCTCTGCGAACTAGCACGGAAAAATCTTTTAGATACGTGTCCTAGCGTCGCTGATCGTGCTCGGCTTCTCGCAGTCTCTGTGTGGGAGTCAGGACTTTGGTTACAGGCCATGCCTTCTTTCAACACTGGTAACCTTTTAGATCCGACTACTTTTCGTTTAGCTATCAGCTTACGTTTGGGCGCAAGATGCTGTGTGGCCCATCACTGCCAGTGCGGTACCGCAGTTGACCAGCTCGGTCATCACGGTCTCTCGTGTTCAAAAAGCGCTGGTCGAATTTCGCGCCACGCTAGTCTTAATGACATCATTCGCCGGGCTTTTACCACCGCCAATGTTGCAGCCATTCTCGAACCGAATGGTCTCATGCGTGACGATGGTAAAAGACCCGACGGAATGACTCTGGTTCCCTGGAAGATGGGGCGGCCTTTAGTGTGGGACGCTACTTGCGTCGATACTATGGCGCCGTCACACCTTCCCGAGACACACGTTAGGGCCGGCGCCGCGGCTAATTCTGCTGAGCAGCTAAAACGGCGCAAATATAGTAATCTCGGTAGCGGTTACATATTTGAGCCGTTTGGTGCTGAGACCCTGGGTCCGTGGGGACCGGGAGCTCATCGCGTTTTCCAAAGTCTATCAGAGCGCCTGGTCGATGCGACGCGTGACCAAAATGCTGGCACTTATTTGGCCCAACGCATCAGCATTGCAATTCAACGTGGCAATGCGGCCAGCATGTTGGGTACGCTACCTACCGGTAGTGGGCTGGAGCACTTGGACTGTCTATAGGCCATCGCGGCTATTATACAGTGCATAAGTGTTCTTTGTAGTAGGTAGTGTAGCTAGTTTAGTTTAGTTTAGCTTAGTTTAGTTTAGTTTAGTTTAGTTTTTATTATTGTAGTAGTTAGCTTGAGTAATAAAGGCAATTTGCCCGTTAAAAAAAAATTTACTTGATAGTTTATTTGAATACAATTTAGTGCCTTTTGAACTCCTATCTTTAATTTCATCATCATCACCACCCAAGGTGTACGGCAACAGGAAACCGTACAGTATAGGTAAGGCTTTCTTATGTTCCAAATCATACACTTTTTGAAAAGCTGTTGGATTTCCATTTAAAAAAAACTTATGTTACCATCTACTTACAGTACGTACGTCGTGGGTTTGAATTCAGCAATGAGCTTGAGCTTTCGGTTAAAGAAAATATTGCGGTAACTTGGGTGTTATATAGTATTCTATGTATGTATTTACAAACAAAAAGTATCGGTACCGACCTGGTCCAGCATGGCGGCCAGCGTGGCGGCGGGCGGCGGTGTATCGGTACCGACCTGGTCCAGCATGGCGGCCAGCGTGGCGGCGGGCGGCGGTGTATCGGTACCGACCTGGTCCAGCATGGCGGCCAGCGTGGCGGCGGGCGGCGGTGTATCGGTACCGACCTGGTCCAGCATGGCGGCCAGCGTGGCGGCGGGCGGCGGTGTATCGGTACCGACCTGGTCCAGCATGGCGGCCAGCGTGGCGGCGGGCGGCGGTGTATCGGTACCGACCTGGTCCAGCATGGCGGCCAGCGTGGCGGCGGGCGGCGGTGTATCGGTACCGACCTGGTCCAGCATGGCGGCCAGCGTGGCGGCGGGCGGCGGTGTATCGGTACCGACCTGGTCCAGCATGGCGGCCAGCGTGGCGGCGGGCGGCGGTGTATCGGTACCGACCTGGTCCAGCATGGCGGCCAGCGTGGCGGCGGGCGGCGGTGTATCGGTACCGACCTGGTCCAGCATGGCGGCCAGCGTGGCGGCGGGCGGCGGTGTATCGGTACCGACCTGGTCCAGCATGGCGGCCAGCGTGGCGGCGGGCGGCGGTGTATCGGTACCGACCTGGTCCAGCATGGCGGCCAGCGTGGCGGCGGGCGGCGGTGTATCGGTACCGACCTGGTCCAGCATGGCGGCCAGCGTGGCGGCGGGCGGCGGTGTATCGGTACCGACCTGGTCCAGCATGGCGGCCAGCGTGGCGGCGGGCGGCGGTGTATCGGTACCGACCTGGTCCAGCATGGCGGCCAGCGTGGCGGCGGGCGGCGGTGTATCGGTACCGACCTGGTCCAGCATGGCGGCCAGCGTGGCGGCGGGCGGCGGTGTATCGGTACCGACCTGGTCCAGCATGGCGGCCAGCGTGGCGGCGGGCGGCGGTGTATCGGTACCGACCTGGTCCAGCATGGCGGCCAGCGTGGCGGCGGGCGGCGGTGTATCGGTACCGACCTGGTCCAGCATGGCGGCCAGCGTGGCGGCGGGCGGCGGTGTATCGGTACCGACCTGGTCCAGCATGGCGGCCAGCGTGGCGGCGGGCGGCGGCAGGGCGGAGCGCGGGGGCTCCAGCTCGCGGAGCCGCGCCAGCGCCTCCTCCTCGCGGGCCTGCGCCAGGGATATATAATATATTCACTTTACTAATTAATTCAACAAATAAAAACACTTTTGTGAGAACACCTTCTGTTCCTCCTGCCTTCTCGTATAGTGTAGATTACTATGCTGATACGGATGGTTACCATCGGTGTCAGAACTTTGAAGCCACCCGAACGCTTCTGGTTACCTTAAAGATTATAGTCTTGCAACATCATCTGAACCGTTGGTAGTAGTCATCACACATCGTCGCTCGTATGACTAAAGGTCCTATCTCATTTTTGTCCATTGCTCAGAAAACGCGTTTTAAGGTTTTGACATTTCTAACTTTCAGATAGTTTCGTTACTCGCAAGTCCAGCATATTTATTTTTATATGCTTTTGTAGATAATTTCAAGTACTTTAATTACACGTTGAAACTTTTAACCTGTTTGCATTCTAAATACCTGTTTTGATTAATCAAAACAGATGGTCACTTAGTGAAAACTTTGTTTTATTTAAAATAAGCTGTCTGTTTTTAGTTACGACTTTTTTTAACTAAGTATGGAAATAAATATACAAAATTTATGTTGTTAATGCTTTATTATTTATTTATTTTTTTATTCATTTATTTATTTATTTATTTATTTATATTAGTGTGTTTGTTTTTTTTTAGTAAGTTTTAGTAAGTTTAATGCTACAATACTGTATTTAATTCAACACAACACCATAACTTTACCAAGTACCTAACAATAAAAAACTACTTAATCAACCTCATTTTGAGGTTGCAATGGGTAATTGAATATTGTGAAGTTTAATTGTAATAAAAATTAATTAATTAATTAATTAATTAATAACTAATTATCTTGTGATCCAAAATGTTAAGAGGTACAACGATTAGTCAGATGGATAGATAATTTTGCGTTGACTAACATAGCGGTCCTAACTCAAAACAGCCAAAAAGTGAGATAGGACTACGAGCAACTCGGCCGCCCCTCCACCGTCGGCTTGCGGCGAAGTATAATATTACGAACGCAAGGAACTCCAGACGTCGATATTCGTACAGCTTGCAACCATCCTGCAGTGCTATAAATCATCCATGTTCATTGCCTTCTCCGTTGTGTTGTGCGACGCCACGCCGCCATGACGCTGTGGCGTCAGACGACATAAGTTCCTGTTAACGTCCCCCGGCTCTCCGCCCGATAGGATACCGGTAAAATATGCGCAGCTTGTGGAATATATTCAATATGTAATGCGCGAGCACTCGGGGAGTCTCGCCGCGAGACATGTGTAACGAGCCGTGGCAACCTCACGAGGGAAACTTAACAACTGATCTATAAGTATAAGGCTTTGTCCTGGCTGACTGTCTGAAAATATTATCGAAAACTCATCTCCTATGCTAAGGGCACAAGGGAGATAGCAAAGAACTCTAAATGTAGCAAAAAAGTGTTTACATTACTCAATAAGCGGCAAATATTTTGTTAATTATGAAATTTTTAAAAATCAACCGGAAATAACGATATAGAAGTAACAGATGTAGAACTTTCGATAAACTATTGCAATGCAACACTTACGTGCGTTGATATAATGGCAGTAACAGGAACGTGAGATCGAATTAAATCAGTAAATCGAAATGCAGTGTGAGCACTCGGCTCGGACAGAATGCACCATAAATTGTTCAGAACTAATACCTACAAACGGCAGCGCGTGCCTACGAATCTGCCGCAGTAAATCACACGCGCCACTGCACCGTCGCCTAACCGCACAGCAAACGTACTGGAAACGCAACGCAAACGCACGGGAAAAGCGCGAAAATGCACCGCGCACCTCAGCCGACAAACACTCACGGAAATGAACGCCGAGGAACTAACACACAACTACGTGAAGAGCACAATATTTCATTTCTACGCTATAATCCTAGAATATTACTTCATCTAATTCAAAATCATCCATAAGTGTGAGCGGTTAAGATTTATTTTAGAAAGCAAACTTCCGAGTTCACAGTACATTTCGGAATTGTAATACAAACAAGAGATGGGACAGAAATATTTCATAGAATCAAAAATAGATGCGAAGCCGCGGCGACTAGGATACGCGGCGAGATTAGTTTTGGTTAGATCTCCGCGCTGCCTTATACGGGACAATATTGATACGGACTATTGCAATCGACACAACCCGCCCGAACAACTCCTGCGACAGCTTTTTACGATACATACAATTTTAATACACAAATACATAGAAGATAAAGAACTTAAAGTCAATTTGACAGTATATTGAATTAAGGACTATTCTTAAGGGCTTGTGCAAGGCCAGCGCAAATTTAAGCCAAAGCCACAGAATAGATGTATAGTACTAGGCCAAAACGGGGATGAGCCAGGGGCCGAGCGGCAGGGGCGGTCTAAGTTAAACTGGTTCCAACGCGCAATAGTTTAGGTAATTTATTATTACACTGAATATAAAGGGTATTTTAAAAATCCGCTATACATAAGCAGTCCATTATATTTAGTTCAACTACTACACGAAGTTTCATGATCTTATTTAAAGTATTCATTGAATAATCGCGGTTTATTTGTACGGTTTGGAGGTAACTTTGTAATTTTTTTCTATCGAGAAACTTTATTAATTCGTGTTTTCACTATACATTTGCAGTAGCATTAGTCATGAACTTTACCATATATTAATTTCAAAATCATTGTTGCAATATTGTTGACAGGACACTGCTTCAAGCTAAGCCATTTTAAGCATTTTGGCGTTGTATTGGCTCTTAAAATATAAATTCTAAATATACTAAACGCAATCCACTTTATGTCATATGTAAGGTAAACTGACAAATTCATAATGGAAATTGTGTTCACTCCCCTACACAGCTCTTAGATGTAGCGGACTATTTGTGAACACTTCGTATGTTTCCCTTGACGGCTGCCTGCGCGCGCTTACAATATCATTCACCGCATCATTTGTTTTTCTGATCCGAATCAAAATTATCACAAACAAAAGGCTTTAAAATCATTTGGTCAAAACCGATTTATCTATCATCATTGTCGACGAGGGGTCGCAAACGGTGATGTATAAATTATCGATTATTTTGTTGGCGTTTCCCGCTACGGTAAGAAAGGGGTTGCTTCAGCAGTAATGTGAATGAATATATTATTCTCGCGATGTACATATATCACAGCCATAGCGATGTAAATGTTTACAACCAATCCGCCACTAACATTAACCCTAACGTTGTTTGACTGTTGTATAACGAACCGCGCGTGCGGCCGCTGCCCGCGCGGTATACATCGCCGGCCGACGTCGGCGCCGAGTTATCGCCGCGCTGACAACACCAATAATCGTCAGCGCTGTGCTAACATCCCGTCTCATGCACACTCACTGTGCCTACCATACCCCTGTCTCGCTCTACACGCGAGTGATGGCAGACGAGCTCGTCGCTATGTGAAGCTGAACGTGCGAGAGGTGTTGAAGAAGCGTTTAGTTCAAACTGACGGAGTGAAAGGATTGTTACATTTATCCATAAAGCGCTCGTCATTAGGGAGCTTTTGAAAGGCGTTGCGTAAAATGGATTTCGACGTTAAAATGAACTAATGAATTTGTAAGTTATTTTATTGAGGGAACTCTGAAAAGCTTGTTCAAGTGAAGGAAACCATTCTCCATAAAATTACGCTGGAATTCTTTTGTTTACATTTAGAATAGAATAGAATAGAATTAACATTTATTCAACACTTGCTTAAAATAACTACGTACTAAACACATTACATAATATTATACACCAAGTATTGAATGGGCGTCGGCTCAGCATGTTGCTGGTTCCCATCGGTAACCAGCGCTGGTTTTCAGCCTAAACCCAGAGAGGTAGTGTAGGGAGGAACCAATCTGCTATTCGAAAAAGAAGAACTTATTTATTTAATTATGATACTTATACAGTTTAATGAGTAACTAAGAATACATAATATTACAATTATTATATAATACTTATATATACATACATACATATATCGTACATAAAACAGGAAATTATGAGTGTGTACCCAAAGACAAAAATAAAGATAAAATAAAAAGGTGTTCCAAACTGTAACTACTACAATTTTTACATATGAACAAGAGAACAAAAGGTATTTTAACTTTACTTTTTTGAACATTTCGACGACAAAAAAAAATAAAATAAAAGACGGACAAATGACTAGCTGCGGCCAATGAGGTCGTGTGAAGTCTTAATTGAGTAAAACATGTAGATAGATGCAAACATGCGATGTGAAAAAAGATTGATATTGTTATTACTCGCAACTCCCAACACACAATATAAATAATCAATTTCAAGCGTCGTATATATATAACAAGTGTGAGCAATATAAAAAGAATATTAAAGCCAGAGGATAGGAAACTGTTTAGGTGAGTTCTCAAACCTTAATATGAATTTTATTTTACAAGAAAGACATGTCAATATTAATGTCAGCATGCTTTATTTGCTCCGTAATGAGGTAATTCTTAAGTCGCTGTCTGAAAGTATACAAACTTTTTAGCTGCCGAAGGGGGGGTGGTAAATTATTCCAGCACCTGGTTGCTGCATAACGGAAACAACCTCTGAATGCAGTGGTGCGGTGACGAGGAGTGGATAATTGCAAGGAGCCGTGTCTACGAGAACAGTTTCTCCCATCGCCAATCCATTTAATCTTTTCGTATAAGTATATTGGTTCTTTATAATTAACGACACCAAACAGTAAACAAGCCAGATGAAGTTTACGACGTGATTTCATTTTCAGCGAGTAATGTTTCTTGAGAAATGGTGTCACGTGACCTCTCGGCGGTATCGAGAAACAAAATCTAGCGCATGCGTTTTGCACTCGCTGAATCAAGCGCTTAGTTCGTGAAAGCAGCCGGGGACCATATACAGTATCAGCATAGTTCAGTTTAGATAAGACGAGAGCTTCGACTAACTGTACACGAAGTTCCTCACAAAGAAATGGCCTTAACTTATACAAGGTTTTTAATTTAAAAAAGCAGTTCTGCACTGATTCAGTTACGTGTTTTTCGAATCTCAATCCTGCATCAACGTTTAGTCCCAGATTCCTTGCCTCGTGTACACGTTCTATAGCCTCACCCATAAGCGTTATGTTAACAACATGCGGTATCAAAGATAGCTGATGTCTACTGCCCAAGATCATAAATTTTGTCTTGTTCGGATCTAGTAAAAGACAATTGTTTTCAGACCAAGCCACTACTCTATTTAGATCTTCGGTTAGATCATTTATGGCACTGTCAAGGTTCTTTGGGTTAAAGGAAATGTAAAGTTGGATGTCATCAGCATAAATATGGTATTTAGATTTTTGAAAACATTTTACGACATCCGCACTATACAAAATAAATAAAACTGGCCCAAGTATGGACCCTTGAGGTACGCCCCTATTAACTGCAGCAAAGGTTGAGAAAAGGGAAGACCCTGAAGGTTGACGCAGCTCCACGCATTGATGTCGATTTGTAAGGTAACTGTCAAACCATTTGAGTGCAGCTGGATCAAAACCGTAACTACTAAGTTTGGATAATAGCAGCGTGGTATTTATTGCGTCGAAAGCGCGGGAAAAGTCCAAGAGCACCATCAGAGTGCACTTGCCTTCATCCTGGGAACCCAGAATGTTATCTGTGACATCCAATAAGGCAGTAGCTGTACTTCTGCATTTACTAAAGCCTGATTGGACGTCAGGGAGAATATTGCTTTTCTCAATAAAATCAGTTAATTGCTTGCATACCACTTTTTCCAAAATTTTAGACAAGCAAGGCAAAACGCTAATGGGTCTAAGGTCATTGACCCGGGTTGGGTTATTGCTTTTAGGCAAGGGTCGAACAATTGCTACTTTCCACAGATCTCGGAAGATTGATGTGCTAATGGAGGCATTAACTATTGCGGTCAGAACCTCTAAAGATTGAGGCAATATCATCAATAACATATTCAGTGATAAATGGTCAAAGCCTTCCCCATTAGACTTTAAATCTCTTATAATTTTGGATATCGCATTTGAATCAGATGGCTTTATTGAAAATACTGTATCATTAGATTGACAGTGAAACTCAAAATAAGTCAGTTGAGATAGGGTTACGTCTGTTTTACCGGGGACGTCTAAGAAGTGATTATTTATTCATTTCTGGTGGAGGGACGAATGGTCTAATGTTATGGGATGACGAATAAATGATTATTGTTTACATTCCGCGAGAGTAGGTGCTATTTCGAGGCGGGTCCCGATATAGCGGGGTATTTATACCGCGGCCATCGCACCGGGATGTCGCCGGTTACCGCACTCGGTACACAACACACATGTTGGATTCATTAAACAGTTCGCGGTTTACTGTATACGTATTTGTGCCATGCATAGTCTGTTTAGGCATATCAACTCAAAACATCAACCCCTGTCGGCATTGTTGGACATAACATTCGTTTCGTACCAAAACAAAGGGTGGGTACACAATTACAGATAGATCTAATAGGAACATATTTTTCTGTGTAATATTTTACTATGATTTATTTTGCGGGGTTGACCGATGCCAATGCGGTAACATGCGTATATTGTATGACAGCCCCATAAATAAATAACCATACAAGTAATAAAATGTATCGCCCCCGAGCTACCGCATAATGACGTAGAACCCGCCACGGTGCGTTTCCCGCCACGATAATGTCACGTATCCCGCTTGCAGAGGCGTCGTCGGTCCGTTAATAGCGACGGCTGTATGGGACACAACATGTCGGGTGGCGGTAATGCGACAACATTACACTCCGGCCTCGCCCGCGCTAGCCGGCGGCGGCGGCGTGTAATGATCGTCACTACAATCATCGCCCGCCACAGCAACACCGCGCGGAATACTAATTGAACTGTAACGGTGACAAATACTAGTTCTGCGTGAGGGTGCAATATCGGGCTCGTTCCCTATAAATATAGCAGGTTTCTAGGACATTTTCTTTTCTACGAAACAATGTCCGTTCGTAAAAGCACTTTTTCAGGGGTATGACTACAATAGGCGGTTTACGTCCAGCGTCATGACGCATCAGCTAGCATCCGCCTGTGGCCTGCACACTCGGAACAAGCTCTCATTATACAAACAGACAACTTATGCTTACACAAGTTACTCTCTTTTTAGCTTTTTTGAGTGACATCGTTGCAAATACAGGAAACTATTTAACTAAACTACTTTTCATTTCCAATTTGATGTAAACGCCAGCTCAGCCAAAGGCACTACGTGTTATTATTCCCATTTCCCACCCCCTCTTGTACAATAAAGTAACGCGTACGAACCGAAGCAGTACGCAGACGACGCTGGGGACTGCGTGTCCACCGTTTACTGTCCTTTATCGCGGACGGGATTCATCCCAGTTATATTCGCGTTCATTTTTTCTACACAATAAAGTTAGATCGGAACACAGAGTAACCAGAATACAGTATTATACAAATAAAAGACAAGCGTCGGGAGTTAGCGAACCCTGTATACGAACTAGTTTATAAAACGACAAATAAGGACAAATTATGATCGCGCATGGTGTTACAACAACGTACCGGTATGTTGTTGTAACATACCGCATTTTATTATTTAGCTTTATCCGTGTTTTTTTATATTTTACGGCATAATCTAAGGTTGTGGTGATTGATCCTACCCCCAGCTACGAGTGTAACTCTGACTGACAATAACCGCCGTAACTCGAGTCCCGTGCATCCCCCGGGAGACACGGCGTATCCGACATTACGGCGTGAGATCACTCCGGGTAAATTACTGGGGGTTCTTGTATTTTATTCGCACAAGACGTTTGAACTTTCCTTAAATCTGTCTTCACTAATTGGACTAATGGTTCTGTATACATTATGAAAATAAAATATAAGCCTATTTAAAATCTTCGGCGTTCAAGTAATTACTAAATTTAGCATTAAATATATCTAGACGCAATGCTGTCGGACTTTTTGTCACTTTTAACTGCAACTTTGTAATATGTATCGGTGTTTACCTACTCTGTGATCGTTATTGATGCCGTCAAAAAAATTATATTCATCGTTGTAACTCAGATACATTAGAATGCAATTATCACGGTATTAGGATGATATTAGGGGCGCGTGCGACCGCCGCAGACAAGTTGGCGCGCGACCAAATGTGATGACCCGGCGCTTCACGCGCGTCTGCTGTTGTACCATATCACATGCCACCAAATATACGTGCGGTGAAGAAATACAACTCATGTTAAATTATCAAAACATTCATAATAGAATAACTGTAGTATACCTATGTCTATGGTTGCTCTCTTTCTGTGTGACCGGCAGTGTGAACGGAGTGCGGGCTAAGATATTAATGATATCAAAGTAATAAACCGAAGTATATATCCAGTGCAGTATATTAATTAATTATCCTGAAACTAGGAACCTTCAAGATATAACAATAACCAACAAAGTGGTATTTGTTTTTGTGCGACATATTCTCGTAAAAAGTTGCAACCAGTCAAACGAGACGGTGCAGCGTGTCCATATGTCACACACCCGCTTGTTCTGGCCGCAGGGGAAGCCAAACGTAACTACAATTACACCGGCCTACAAGCTACTAACACACCGTGCAAAACTACTTGTGCACTCACAACAATCCTTAATACTATTGCGATAGAGTTGACATTGAAAAGTTCGACTGCTGTAAAATTTTCGAGGCAGACAAGAAAACGCAGTGCAGTAACTTCAAATCGATCTAAATCGAACTTTATTAGAGGTTGATAGGGTGTAGACTAACCAGCAGTGATCGGCTGGAAGCCGGCCAGCCGTGGATGTTAGCCAGAACTGACAACTCCGCTCTTGTTCGAGCTTTGTTTAAGACGTGCGCTTTATGGTAGGATGTTTGAAGCCTTGCGCTACATGTTCAGAACGGACACTTGAATTTTTATAACGTATCCGAATTGGGACATTCTCGGAGGATTTTCTATGCATAATGTATTTAATATTGAATAGTCAGGCGAGATTGAAGACAAATGTACACGGTTCTCAACCCAAAGTTCTTCGCTGATCGTCAATCGGTAACATTAAGCAACGTTCGCTGCGATCGTTATAGTGATAGGTGACTACTAACCCTCGGTTTCTCGTACCTTGGTAAATTCACGTTTACTTAACTTACCAAATACTACGCTCATCGGTTGACGATAGCCGATGATCAACAGGCAGCCAATAAGCATTCAGCATTTTTAAGTTGGCAAAAAATAAATAAAAAAAGCATTTTTTTTAACTTTAACAACGTACCAGAAACCGGGGCTAAACGTTGTTTGTCATGATAATAATAGACCGGCAGCATGTTATCGAGAGGCTGCTATACTACAATAGGTAACCTCATGGATACAGTGAGCCATGTGTGATGTGACCCTTGCATGTCGGAGCATGGGGTGGCAAGCGGCGGTGCAGGAGCGTGGTAGATATACTTGACGACTGGATGAACATACATCCACGTATGAACAAAACACAATCAAGAATATACGCGCAGCGTAGCGACGTACCTTCACGAGCGTGGTCCTGATGGCGAGCGAGCTGCCGTCCGACGGGTTGGCGGCCGCGTCCTCCAGCAGCGCGCGCGCCTCCGCCAGCGCGCGCCCGGCCTGCGCCGCCCACTCCGCCGGGAGCCTGCGGGCCGGGGGGCTAGCTGTACTGGCTGCAGCACTCGCTCGGGGCCTAGCTATACTGGCTGCAGCACTCGCTCGGGGCCTAGCTATACTGGCTGCAGCACTCGCTCGGGGCCTAGCTATACTGGCTGCAGCACTCGCTCGGGGCCTAGCTGTACTGGCTGCAGCACTCGCTCGGGGCCTAGCTATACTGGCTGCAGCACTCGCTCGGGGCCTAGCTATACTGGCTGCAGCACTCGCTCGGGGCCTAGCTATACTGGCTGCAGCACTCGCTCGGGGCCTAGCTGTACTGGCTGCAGCACTCGCTCGGGGCCTAGCTATACTGGCTGCAGCACTCGCTCGGGGCCTAGCTATACTGGCTGCAGCACTCGCTCGGGGCCTAGCTATACTGGCTGCAGCACTCGCTCGGGGCCTAGCTGTACTGGCTGCAGCACTCGCTCGGGGCCTAGCTATACTGGCTGCGTGCACTGTGCATGTGATGCCAGCGTGCTCGGTATTCTTCGGTTACTAACATTTGTTGGCCATTAGTATTTACAACCTAATTTAGGCACTCAACTGTTATTCGCCCCACGCGTCATCGCTTACCATCGTGTGAAGTAATGATCTACTACTACAGTAACGCGATACATTGCAAGATTCAAAATATACATTTCTAGCGGCTCGGCCGGCTGCGCGCGTGTAGTGGTGTAGCCTGTGTTACTCAGGGTGAATGTAGATTTCCAATGGTGAAAGAATTTTTGAAATCGGGCACAGCAGTTTTTGAGTTTATTAATTACAAACATACTCACAAAAATACAAATCTTTCCTCTTTATAATAGTGGTGGTGTACACAGAAAAAAGAAAGATAGAAATAGTTGGTAGCGTTTTAAAATAACAAAGTCGCACTGTTACTGCACGTCGCGCGCCAGAGCGAAACGGCAACAGTATCGTGTGTACTGAACTTGTCACCGCCGCCGTGCGCGTGCGCACCGCCTCCAGCGCACTCGAGTGGGACCGCAACAGTATCGTGTGTACTCACTTGTCGTGCAGCCTGCGCGCGCAGCGGTCGGCCCGCTGCAGCAGCAGGTCGCACTGTTGCTGCACGTCGCGCGCCAGCTCCGCGCCGCACGCGCGCGTCACGGCCGCCGTGCGCGTGCGCACCGCCTCCAGCGCGCCAGAGTGGGACCGCAGCTGCGGGGGGAGGCGAGAACACATCGATCATTATACTCAAAGCCTGGACATAATGTTTGTTGTTTGTTATGTTTAATGTTTAATAACGTTTTTCGAGTCATTGCTGCCATCATCTCTCCGCGGTTGTGACTAGCTGATGTATGCGCCCCGATGGCGCCCCGCGGTTACTCTTTCCACCCAATTTTCCGGGATAGAAAGTACCTTATGTTTACTACGTGCAAAGCGTTTGGCGTGATTTTGACGTGAGTACAATAAACATCGACACACGAGATATTTCATTTTTATATCAATAGGAATAGGACTTCAAATGGACTCGTGAGCTCATTCACGAGGATAGATAGTGTAGTGTATGGCACGCACCTGTTCCCCCAGCTCTGCCAGCACCTGTTGCTGGTCGGGCCCCTCCCCTCCCTCCCCCTCCACATCATCGAGGGCCCGCGTGAGGGAGTCGAGCCACTCCCCCTCCTGCTCGAGCGCCGCGTACAGCGCCTCCCACTCGCGCGCGCACTCGCTCCAACTGTGCGCATCGTGAACATCGATTAGGCATTTTGGTGCCAAATGAATGTATTACGCCAAATAGTTAAATACGTATTTGTATATTGTACGCAACGAGACAAATATTCGTCTTATCGAGCTAAACATGGTGTTAGTGATATAATATTATTATTTTCCTCAGGTTACACAAATCGCTTTCTTAGCGACGCGAATGTTACAAAGTTCTGAGATCCTGTCGACTGCGCCACATCGATACCGCGCTACAAATTAGAATGGCGTGTTGTTCGACATCATGCGCATGTGTGTGTGCGTACTATGTGTACACTATGTGTACTAACGTGCGAGCCCGCCGCTGGTAGTGCTCCGTGAAGGCCGCCCACTCCGCGCGCAGCTTGTCCCCCACGCGCGCGGCCTGCCCCTCCGCGCCCCCCGCGCCGCCCGCGCGCTCCACCGCGCGCCGCGCCTCCTCGCCCGCCGCCCGGACGCGCTGCAATGTGGTGCGGTTGGTACCGGTGGCTCGGGACCTGGGGACCTCGCCACTCTCTTTCCACGGCTTAAAACTGAACAACTATATTTTTACGTATTCAAAATTTTTTGAAAAAATTCTACAAGTTGTATCAATACAAAATTACAAATCGCAACCGCTCACAAAGTTTTACGAGACTCGGTTGAAAAATACAACCTGCGAAGGGTAGCCGGGCGTCCGTCGGGCGGACATACCGAACCGTTCTCCCCCGAGCTACGATGAAGGCGCACCTCGCCCGTTCCGTCAGTAATGTAGGTGTACTCACCGCGAGCGCGTCCTCTTGCAGCGGGAAGTCATCGTAGTCGCTCCCCCCGAGCGGCGGCGCGCGCAGCAGCGCATGCGCACGCGACACGCACTCGCGGGCCAGGTTGGCGCGCGTCACGTACTCGCACCGCGCCGGCTCCTGCGGGACGGGGACTGTGGGGACACGCCGGACTACACGCACCCGGGTCCCACCGGACTACACGCACCCGGGTCCCACCGGACTACACGCACCCGGGTCCCATCGGACTACACGCACCCGGGTCCCATCGGACTACACGCACCCGGGGTCCCACCGGACTACACGCACCCGGGGTCCCACCGGACTACATGCACCCGGGGTCCCACCGGGGGCACACAAGGTACCAGCCTAGAGACCCCACCCACTTAGCTTTCCCGGACCGGAGCTTGCCTGACGGCGGCACGCTGCTTTTCTCTTAATGTAGAGTCCCTAATGACCCACTGAAGTTTTGCGTTTTCATGTTTGAGATTTCATTACAAATGGAAGCTACGATTTTAAAAACAAACGTGTAATTATTTTCGACTGTACCGTTTGATGTATTCGGATTTCTACTTCTGTTTATGAACTACCTACCGAGTTTGTTTACGTTATCATTAAGTCTTTATTATATAAAATGTGCCTATTTAAAAAAATACCAAAACTCTCACGGATGGGCGGCTTCCCTTGATAGCCCATGTCCATTGGTATACAAAAACGTCATTGACGGGTTCAAGAAAACAGTTTCGAATACACCCATAATGGTACAAAATCGAGAATCAATACCGAAGACTTCACTAGGCGGTAGGACTTTATTGCAAAGTTCGTCTAGGTAGGTCAGTACCTAGACGACAACTGATAACTAACATAGCTGGCACGGAACAACTGGCAAAGCAGTGGTCCGTTTTGCCAGTTATTCTGCCGCCAAGCACTACTGTGTTCCGGTTTGACGGGCGTCGTACCTAGTGAAATAACTGGGCAAATGAGACTTTATGATCTGATCTCGCAGTTCTTGTCTAGTTACCTAGACTGCGTGATGTCTCAGGATGGCGTGCGCAGTGCAGCGTCACGCGAAACTTTATATTTTAGAGTGACACTACAACCGTTGTGGGCGACCATGACGCTTAACACCAGGCGAACGACTAGCCAGTCACGTAATTCATTCTCACTAAAAAGAAACCCTTAGTCTCCGGTGCTGACAGCACAGTACGCACCACGGCGGCGGGCGCGGGCGGCGCGGCGGGCAGGCGCGCCCAGGCGGCCAGCAGGCGCGCCACGCCGCGCTCGCCCGCCGCCGCGCGCGCCGCCCGCAGCGCGCGCGCCAGCTCCTGCACGCGCGCCAGCTGCCGCGCGCGCTCCGCCAGCGTGCCCTGCAACCGCGCGCGTTACAAGAGACCACGCACACCACCAAAATGCTCGACCAGTTCGAAGTGCTATATGAATATCAACCTTAATCTGTTTAGACAAAGCTGAAAATAGTATGCAACATTAAAATAGGTAAGATTTTAATGTTGCATACTGTTTTCAGCTTTGTCTAAATGGAATAAGGTTTATATTCCGATAGCACTTAAAACTGCTCGAACATTTTGCCGCTCCATGTGAACTGACCCCTACACCCCCCGAGCGCCCCGCACCCACCTCGTCGTGCGGAGCGTCCTCGTTGGTGTTGTCCAGCCAGGCCTGCAGCGACGCCACGAGCCGCTGCAGCTCCCTGGCGTCGTCCTCGGCCGCGAGCGCCACGTGCCGCCGGGCCTCCACCTCCTGCGTCACCTGCGACCACTTGCTGCGCAGCTTGTCCTGCACACACGCCGCACGTTAGTGCCGGGCCCCGCGGCCCCGCCCCGGCCCCGGCCCCCACGTGCCTGGTAGTGCCGCTGCAGGTGCGCGGCGAGGCGGGGGTCGCGCCGGTGCGCCGCGTACACCAGCGAGTCCCCGCGGGAGATGAGCGCCGCCGCGTCCGGGGCCGTCGCCCCCAGCTGACTCTTCAGGATCTATGACGCGCACGGTACATCGTGTAACCACCCGGGCCACCGGCGCATCGTCGCTTGTTCGATGCTACAGCGTGTGTGGTGCAACGATGTAGGAATTGAAATAACTGAGCAAAAGATGCAGCACGATTGTTTTAAACCTCGATATGCTACGATGAAAAGTGTAACTGACGGTTTTTAAGATAATAATCCAAAGTTTGTTTCTGCTTTTAATATGTTTTATTGAAAATATATTATAACTAATTAAAAACCAAAATAAAAGTGGTTTAAAGCACTATCTGGTGTTTTATTGTCCTCTAAACGAAAAGAACCCGTATTGGAAGTAAAAACAAACTTTTGGTATCAACGTGAAAAGCATGACACTGTTAATTTTTTTTTCATTATAGCACATGTGGTGTAAAATGATCAAATTGGAGCCCTCGCTCAGGTCCTCCAATTCCTCCATGTTCCACCAAGCGCCCTGCACAGTGTAGGGTACCTCCAGCCGCTTGGCGGGGTCCCTCTCGGCGCCGACCCCCCCTAGAGTGAGCAGCGCCACATCTAACCGCCGCGCCATGGCAGTCGCGGCTGCCTCGAACTCTGCCACCTCCTCGTCCACCGCACCATCGTACCGCACCGACAGCGAGTCCCCCGCCGGGGGGGACGCGGGGGGGCTCTCCGGGAGGGCCACCTCCGTCTGCAACCATCGGGGGACTTTAGAGCAGGCGGAGCAAATATGAGAGGTTTAGATGACAAGTCAACAATGTTCAGTTGTTGGCATTCTTACTGAAAACCTGCGTACTATTAGTGGTGGTTTATCAAGTGTAAAATCGTGAGCGAGTGAAAAACTAGCGGGTTCTGCATCTAACCGCAGCATGGCGACACCTTTAGCATCGTTGTCACTTGAAGTGCGACAAAACGCAACACTATCCGACATTAAATATACTAAAACAAGAACCATGTATTGTCATATTCTCTCCAAAAAAAAACATAAAAACACGAGGGCTGAAAACATCACAGCGGAAGGCGACCGACTAATCTAAGCTTAAACGGGGCTTCGTTGACACTGGCTGAATACACAAATCACGCGGAGCCATACGGCAAGCTCCAGCAAGCTACCAACCTGCGTGTCTCCTCCATCAGCGAGCTGTTCCTCGTCGCGTGGAGTGGTGACCACCGCGTGTGACCGCGGCTGCTTGGGCGACATGCCCACCACCTGCGCCTTCGCAGGCTCCTTCAGGGGGGTCGACGACCCCAGCGGCGGCTCCTACGTCACACGTCACATGATCACAGGGGACTCCGTATGACATCTTACACAACATGACAAACGCGAACGGTTCAGCGAGATGTCAGAAAGGTGTCATTAGGCAAGCTTGCTAAACCGTTTTGGTACAGAGTTCTCACCGTTTTGTGACTAAATTCGAACACGGAGCATTGTAATACGAGCTTATACCGAGGCCCAGGTCGATATCAACCGACGGCGCTCGGCGACACTCGGCCGATACGGTGTATAAACCAATTCGGTAAACGTTTGCGTGGATTCATATGATCGTCCTGCGTGGCTTGCGTGGCGGACGTCATTTCGTGCGGACGCGATCGTAGCGTGTAGGTACGTTGGTGTTTACTGGAATTGATATTCCATCGTATTGAACTGTTTTGGGGAACAACTACTCCAACAACCGTAACAAACAATAATAATAAGTTTGCGGAGCCGCACGTGCGGAGACCGGGACCGGACCACCTCGCGCGCGCTCTACTTTATTTGAACTTTATTGAAAATGAATACAAAATTGTCCATCAATGTATTGAAACTACTACAGTGTGTGGATGAGAAGTTAAGACGACCTACGGACGAACCTTAACGAGTTGTTTGTTGAAAATTAATGCAACATTGATTTTAATAGAGAAAGTAATTTAAATGCCGTTCAAAGGTTAACCTATAATTATATTAGGGTACATTAATTATTGTTGTAGATACATTACCTGCAACAAGTCTTCGACCTCGGAATAGATTCCCTCCTCTTGCCTGGGTGGTGGTGGTGGTGTGTCAACAAGTGGAGTGCCATCATCGGTTGCTGTCACACTCCCAATGTTATCGACTACAGGAGCGGTGTCATCGGTGGCTGTGTCTGCGGTGACGTCATCGGTGGCTGTGTCTGCGGTGACGTCATCGGTGGCTGTGGCGGCGGTGACGTCATCGGTTACGGTGGCAGGGGCAGCGGTGACGACATCGGTTACGGTGGCAGGGGCAGCGGTGACGACATCGGTTACGGTGGCAGGGGCAGCGGTGACGACATCGGTTACGGTGGCAGGGGCAGCGGTGACGACATCTGTTGCAGTGGCAGTGTGAGCGGTGATGGAGGGTTCCGGTAGCGCGGCGTGGTCACGCGGCGTGTCGTCCAGGATGAGGTACTCCCGGAGGGGGTCCCCGCGCAGGGCCCGCCGGGGCCCCTCCTCCTGCGGCGAGGGGGGCGGGGTGGCGGGGGCCTCCGCCACGCGCGTCAGCACGCCCAGCGTGGGCCGCATGCGGTGCTCCAGCGTCTTCACTTCCACGACGAAAGTGCGCGGCTCCGGGCCGAGGTCCACCGGCCCCGGCCCGGGGTCCGGCCCGGTGGAGTCCACCACCTCCACGGGCACGGCGCGCCGCGGCACGAACTCCACCGCCTCCACCGTCTCCGCACTCTCCGCGGACTCCACGCTCACCGACGACTTCACTATCTCGCTCTCCGTCACGCTCACCACGCGGCCCGAGGGCGCGGGCGCGGGGGACGCGGTCGGCTCCAGCGCGTCGTTGGATATCTGCGTGAACAGGTCACTGTCCTGCAGCAGGTTGAACGTGCTGCTCCCCTCGTTCCGGTCGCGCGGGGAGGCGAGCGTGGCGGGCGGCGAGGGGCGCGGGTCGCGGGGGGCGCGGCGCAGCGGGGCGGGGCTGTGCAGCGCGAGCGGGATGCGCGACCGCTTGTGGTGGGTTCGGTCGGGGCTGGGCGGGGCCTCCAGCCGCCGCTTGATGGTGTCCGTCACGCTCTCGTACGTGTCCGCGCGCTGCAACACAACCGCGCCTCACTGCGGGGGCCGGGGGGAGGGGGCGCCGCCCGCTACACGCTGTACACACGTGCCGAGCTCCGGGCACACACACACGCGCACACACACCGGTTAGTTGGCGAGTCCAAGCCGCTTGCAGTGAACGCCACCCGATGAAAGCCGCCGATGAAGGATTAGGTCCCGCGATGTGACAGTTTGTACACGGTGATCCCGAAGCGCACCAGAACGAGAATGAGAGCCGCGAGGTGATCGGAAGGGTCGTTGATGTGCAAGGCTGGGGTCTCCCCCGAAACGGTTTTACGAGAAGCGGTGATGAAGTTAAAAAATGTACAAAAATCGTGAAACGATACCGCCGAGGGCGAGCGCCCGCATGAATAATGAAGCCACCTTTAGTGATCAAATTGAAGATCGAAAGTTTTGCGTGAAGGTTTGTGTTGTATGTACAATGAAACATTACACCGAAATATGTACACGCCACAACAAAAAAAACACTGTTTCACACTCGTGCATGATATCCCTTGACTTTTAAAAGGATTAACCGCGCCACCGTGAACCTTGATCCATTAATTACCATGAACTTGTTTTTTATTGTTTAATAGGCTTACGTTTCACCATTATCTCACCTGACGGGAAGTGACAACGCCACGCCGAAAAGGACTTTGATCTTTGGCAAAGCGTCAAACTCCCCTTCAAGCGTATAATGTAAGTGGGCTAACCTCAATGGTTCCGTCCCCCGCTGGTTCAGGTTGGGCAGCATGCCTCCGCAGCTGGTCCCAGGCGCGCTCGGCTTGCTCCAGGCGGCGCGTGAGGGCGGCGAGATGCCCCCCGGCGGGCGGGCCGGCGCCGGCGGCGAGATGCCCCCCGGCGGGCGGGCCGGCGCCGGCGGCGAGATGCCCCCCGGCGGGCGGGCCGGCGCCGGCGGCGAGATGCCCCCCGGCGGGCGGGCCGGCGCCGGCGGCGAGATGCCCCCCGGCGGGCGGGCCGGCGCCGGCGGCGAGATGCCCCCCGGCGGGCGGGCCGGCGCCGGCGGCGAGATGCCCCCCGGCGGGCGGGCCGGCGCCGGCGGCGAGATGCCCCCCGGCGGGCGGGCCGGCGCCGGCGGCGAGATGCCCCCCGGCGGGCGGGCCGGCGCCGGCGGCGAGATGCCCCCCGGCGGGCGGGCCGGCGGCGGCGAGCGCGGCGAGGTGCCCCCGGAGCGCGGCCCGCACGGCGTCCAGGCGCGACATCTCCAGCTGCAGCTGCGGGCGCGGCAGGCGGGGCAGGCGCTCCAGGGCCGCCTCCAGCGCGCCCAGCCCCGCCTGCAGCTCGCGGGCCCCCGCCAGCCCCGCCTCCAGCCGACCCTGCACGTGGTATGGATGCGGGTGTAAGTTTATTGAAAAAAGGTCGGTTTAAGTCCAAGGCTATGGCAAAATCCGTTCAAAGAAATATTGTAATGACATGATAGCGCTGGTGGGATCGCTATCTATGTCTGGTGAGCTGGGCTGGAGGAGCCAGCTCCGAAGGTTGTCCAGGCTCTGGTTGTGGTGAAGAATGAAAGAGGTGTTCGGTGGTACTGGAGTGTATTGAGGCGTCTACATGGTGGAAGGCGTGAGCTTGTACTGTTGGTCGTCCTTACAAGTAGTTCGGACGCATGTTACGGGTGTTAATAGGATGTAGCGGTGCAAGTCCGAATTCAGACACTACATATCAATGTAATAAAAAAACATATTATTCTATTTGTATGGCTTTGTTAATAATAAGTTTCTCTCTCTACTCTTTTGTTTTTCCATCTCTTGTTTAATGTCACACAGAATATGTGGCGCTACCTACCGTTTTTGTGAACACCTACTTATTACTTCTAAGAGTGATAACCTGTATTTGGCTTAAGAGTGTTTAGTAGTATCCTGTTTCTTATATAATTTAGTAAGAAAGCTGTTGGTTGTCCAAATAAAATAAAATAAAATAATTAAAATAATATTACATTTTTAAAAACACTGAAAACTACAATATTTAAATATCTTTTAGGTTTACATGAATATTTTTGATAAAAATATCTTAAATAGAAACTGGATAACATCAGTCGATTAGTTTTTTTTTTAATTTACGATTTTTTACTGGGCTAGATTTATTTATGTATCGGCAAACTTTTGGATATTGATTACATACTATATCAAATTCAAATCTCTCCAAGTTGTATTTCCGCTGGGAACGGTCCGCAGCCCCGGCCACGAGCGCCGGCCCGGGCCCCTACCTTCTGGTCGGTGACGCGGGCCCCGAGGCGGTTGTACTGCTCCTTGAGTGCGTCCACCCGCGCGGACAGCTCGCCCCCGCCGGCGCCGGCCTCGGCCGCGCGGCGCCCGCAGCGGATCACGCTCTCCACCTCGCCCTTCATCTCGCTCAGGGTGCGGTACTGCTTCTGCAGGGGGCGGTATCGGGTACAGAGGATCCGCAATGTCACGTAAGTAACGACTCTTGCTACAATGCATTAAGGTGTAGTTTAGCTCGCAAACCGCTACAAGGCTACCCTAAAGGGTTACCTCTCGTTACATCACTATAGCGCTGATGTTCTGCCGCGCCACGCGTAACAGTCGCTCCCGTCTGGACGGGCCGCTCCCATGTACTTGTAGTTTCGTACCTAAAGTGTGAAGTGAGCCAGTCCTGACGGTGCTAGGCTGCAGGGAATGGAGGTTCGACTAATGGCAAGGGCGATGCTTGGCTATTGTCCTTTTCGCTTCCGTTACTTTTTTTTCTTTTATTCGAATGTACAAAAGTCGGCTTCAGAAACATTTTGCAAATGTGAGCATGTCATCGTTCCAAAAAAAGACGATACGTCACAAATCGATGCTAAACAATGTTAACCGCCTAATTTCCAGCCCCATACAACTTACGGTCCACCTGCAGAAGGCGATGATGATGGCGAGCAGTAGATAGAGGCAGTCCCAGCACATGGCGATACAACAGCTGGCGTGGAAGGGAACGAATAGAATGCGCGCGATGTGGTGGCCGAGCGAGGAGCGAACATAACAACTGTACAATGAGCTACAAACCAGTGGAGCGGTTTATTTAAATGCCATACAAATCATGACATTAGACAAAAAGTAAAATGCTTCTGTTAGGTAAGCATATTATCGTTTGTAACATGTTTTTTCCTATTTTTATTTTCGAGATCTCATGAAAATCTGCGCCAAAAAGTGTCATTATGGTAGAAACAGTCGATCACCGGCAACTACTCTCCACATAACAAAAAGCGTGGTAGCTATACAACGGAAACAGAATAAAACGCCTCCTCCATAGTTAGTAGCTCGGCGGCGAATTAAACACAATCACAGAATCCTTTCAACCGCCGCCGCCGGCTCACGCGATGGCGGCGCTCCTGTTGGATCGTAGACATTGTTACGCCGCCTTCATTAACTTTACTTTAATTCATTTTAAACATACAAATGGATAAACTTTAGTTAACCTATAAAACAATGTTTGGGCAAATAATCGATTATACTCTGCGAAACTTTTAAAATAGATAATCCAATGAACTGCGGACGGAATAAACTCCGCGCGCGTTACAATGAATGACTACTGTACATCAGATAAGTGTAGCAGCCGGCGCCTGCACACAAGCACGGGAGCTCACGGTCGGCGCGTCCGACACACGCGAGCGCGCGGTTACTGCGGCGATCCGACAGTCCGGACTAACGCTTCCGGTTCCGGTGCGCACTGTGCGGCCACGCCGCTCGCTGGCTGCCTCCACAGCAGCGGTGGGAGAGAGAATCACTTGACATTCCGTCAGAACAACCTTTATCAGAAACCTTTCACGTTGCGTGATGAAATTGATCCAGTTCTTGTACCTTAGGATTGGATCACTGGGCCGTATCGGTATCGCATATTATATAGCAAGGAAACGGTTTGGTGAGTTATTACATTTTACGTTTTTGGAAACAAACTGCTTATATCTAACTTTAACACAAGCACACATAAACTAAAAAATCCTAATAAGTTTGTCAGCATCTATCGTTCATTAAGCAAATCATTTGAGGTCGAGAGTACATCAAAGGAATGAATGATTCTGCCTCGGGAATGATGCAATACTACTCAGGTGACATCGCTGGAGCGAGGTGGCAACATTTTTTTTTATGGTTTGCCAACAAATTGATACGTTTTATGCAAAGTATTGTATAAAATGACAGTTTAATAAGCGTTATGTAACAACCCACTGAGAGACAAACACAGCATGAATATAATAAACCGACTTGTCTACAACCTGACCCTATTCCACAGATAACCCCCAATAGATACCGCATTACGGGATTTTTGTTCGGATCCTAGCTCACCGAAACTGGAGGAAGGCGCGGGTTGCGGGGACTGGAGCCAATGCGCTATTATTGTGTTGCTGTTTCGAGTGACGCCCTAATAATGAACTCTAATAATTGGTCGAAACTAAGGCCGTGCTGCGAAGTGGCGATTTATATAAAACCATTTACGCCAATGCGTGGTGCGCGGTCATGGTTTTTCATGCGGTATCTATTGGGGGTTATCTGTGCCCTATTCCAACAAACGAAGTAACGAGAAGTTTTTACAATTCTCCAAACTGAACCAAAATTCGCAGTTTTTTTTCTCTTATATATATATTAAAAAACAAAAAAAAAAAGAAAAAAGACGCGTTTGTAAATATTTAATATTGGTACAGAAGTGTTAACAACGTGAATATCATGAAGTAAGAGACCGACACCGTTACTTAAAATTGTTATTTATCCGTTATTTACAATTCAAGGTTAATAACGTTCTGTTATTTTTAACGCATGCGTGGCATCTGTAATTGTATACAATTACGGTGTAAAGTAGTCGTAACTGTTTTTTAAAATAAATAAATAAATAAAATAAATTAAAACATTACGCGTGAAAACGTGACGGCATCGTGCGCATTAATAAATTAAGACCTACTAGGTATATTTTAGTATGAAGTCTACCGGCCGCCATGTTTTTGTTCTCTTTTAGTGTGGCGTGTGTACAATGTACATACCAGACAGGCTCGCAGCTGGTCGCGCAGCCCGTCCGCGTCGGCGCGCGCGGGCGCGGGCGCGTCGCACGCGCGCTGCACGCGCGCCAGCGCCGCGGCCGCCGCGAGCAGCCGCGCGCGCAGCGACGCCGGCGCCAGCCGCGCGCGCACGCCGGCCGCCAGCCCGCGCAGCACGCGCAGCTGCGAGCGCAGGCGCGCCGCCGCCTCCGCGCGGCCCTCGCGCGCGCACCGCGCCGCCGACCCCTCCACCTCCTCCGCCAGCGCGCTCTGCGCCTCCAGCTCGCCCCACAGCGCCTCCAGCTCCTGCGGCGCGGGCGGCGGCTCCCGGTCCAGCGTGGCGGCGGCCGCGTCCAGCCACTGCTGCAGCTTGTCCAGCGACACCTCCGCGCGCGCGGCCTCCCGCGCCGCGCCCTCCAGCTCGGCGCTGCGGCTGGCGGCCTGCACACAGCCCCGGGTCACACACCGCCGGCGCGCACGCGCACGCTCGCACTCCCGCGCACGCACCTCCTCCCGCAGCGAGTCCCACCGGCGCGCGAGCGCGTCCACCTCGGCGCGCACCCAGGGCGCCATGATGTGCGCGTCGGCCAGCTGGCGGCCCACGTCCTGGATGCGCTGCAGGCGCTCGTGCGGCCGCCGCTGCACGTACGAGTCGAGCGCGCACAGCGCGTGCGCCGCCTCCTCCGCGTCGGCCGCGGCGCGCGGCGACACGCGCAGCACGCGCTCCAGCCCGTCCAGCCAGGCCGCCTCCTGCGTGACCCACGCGCGCAGCTCGCCCGCCTCGTGCCACGCCTCCGCCAGCACCCTGCGGGTCACACGTCCCGTCACGTCCGCCCGCACGCCGGCACGCCCGCACGCCCGCACGCACTCACTTGTACCGCTCGTACACGCCGTGCATGACCGTGCTCCAGCGCGCGTTGATGTGCGTCACGCGCCGCACCAGCTCCGCCGGCTGCCGCCCCTCCGCCTCCAGCAGGATGTCGTTGACTGCACGCAATAATGTATGTCATGTCAGCTTGTCTCGCACGAGGCGACGCTACACGCGATGTGACGCGGCGCCATGCAATGATATACAAAACATTGTTTTCTACTATTCGGTTACTGAAAAACTACATGTTGGCACTCAAACAATATTGTTTCCGAATTTCTTATAAAGTTTACAATACAAAACAAAACAGTATTTTGCATCTCACTAATCCGATATATTTTAGACAATAAAATATAAATGTGTAACGCGTAGTAATAATTCAGAAAGGCACCATCAGATCGTATTAGAAATGTATGTTTGCCATCAACTGCACCAACGCAATTAAGGAAACTCATTGCGAAAGCGCTCGACTTTTTATTTTTTTCCAAAATCTATAACAAAGTCGTCTTTTTTTCAAATCAACTAAAGTTGAAGAATACAATATAAGCAGTACAACGGAATATACTAACTCTCTTCGTTAAGGTTCCGGAAGTCCTCAGTTTTGTCGTCGCACTGTTCCTTGAGCGTCTGGAAGCGCGCCTTCATCTGGTACAGGTCGGCGGAGTCCGCGATGTGGCACTGGTCGGCCGGCGGGATCTGCGCCTCCACCCCGTCCAGCCAGGCCGCGGTGTCCGCCACGCGGCGCAGCACATCGCCGGCCCGCTCCGCGGCGCGCCGCACGCGCTCGTTGTGCGCGCGCAGTGTACGCGCGCCGGCCTCCAGCGCCCGCCGCAGCGCGCCGCCGGCCGCGTGCAGCGCCTTGCCGAGCGCGTCCGCGCACGCCGGCAGCAGGGCTTCGGTCGCGGCCTCCACCTGCGCCAGCTTCTCCAGGTACGTTTGCTTCTCGTCTTCCAATTTCTGAAAAGTAGTTTTCGTTTATGAGGGTTGTACGGTTTGAGCAAACCGCACAATAAAGCTTACAAGTACATGTTCCCGCGGGTCAGCATTTTTACTCCACAGCAACGATTTTATATTATTTTAACGTCAGTACACATATCGCCTCCGAACCATCAACACTCATTTAACTATAACTAAACTATTGTACTCACTAACGAAATAAACGAAGAACAAGAATTCGTAAAATTATTTTAACTAAAACTATTTAACAATTCAAAGATTGTAGGGTGCAAACCATACAAGGGTTTTGTTGTCGTTTAATAAATTTCAATAGTTAGTCTTTTTATTCATCTATTCTTCGCGGTTATTTGGATTGTGGAATTTAGAAAGTAGTTTCGGGTCTTAAAAAGCATTTGGAATTAAAATCATCGGGTTCAAATTTCCAAATACTGCATGCGAAGGTACGGCGGCGGTACTGACATTGCTCTCATCCAGCAGTCGGTCCAGCAGGTCCGCGTCCCCGTGCGGCAGCGCGGCGTGCTGCTTGAGGAAGGTGTCCACGCGCGTCACCCATCCGGAAACCTCGGCCGCGTCCGCCTCGAGCTGCTGCAGCTGCGACACGCCTGCAAGCAGTTCACACCGTTACATCGATTACTAAACGTTTACTTACGTTCATCATCCCGCGCCTTACCTTTCTCCAGCTTGTCGATCTTGGTGTCGAGTATAGCGTTGGTATCCTCGAACTTGGTGGTGAGATCCTCGACACTGTCCCGGTAGGTGAGGTCCGGCGCGCTGGCCTGCAAACGGTCCCGGTCCCGGTCCCGGTCCTGCGCCTGCGCCTCACTGTCGGCGCGCAGCGCGGCCAGCTCGTCCCGCAGGCGGTGCAGCGCGGCCAGGTCCCGGCGCGCGGCCGCCGCGTCCGCCAGCATGGCGTGCTCGGCCAGCACGCGCGCCTCCAGGTCGCGCAGGCGCGCCCGCACGTCCTCCCCGCCCTCGCCCGCGCGGCCCCGCTTGAGCTCCGCCTCCCGCTCGGTGTAGAGCCGCAGCACGTCCCCGTACTCCGCGGCGAGGCGGTCCCGCGCGGCCTCGAGGCGGGCGCGGCGCGCGGGCGGGGGCTGCGCGGCCAGCAGCGCGGCCAGGGCGGTGCGCAGCTCGGGCGCGGGCAGGCGGCGCAGCGCGCGCAGCTGGTTGCGCGTGTGCACGAGCGTGCGGTGCGCGGCGGCCCAGGCGCGCGCCGCCGCCAGCTCGCGCAGCGCGGCGCGCGCGCGCTCGGCGGCCGCGCCCTCCGCGCGCACGCGCCCCGCGCCCGCCCGCGTCTCCGCCGCGATGCGCTCGATGTCCTTCCATCGACGCTTCAGGGCGGCGATACTCTCCGCGTGACGAGCGGCGTCCTCTGGGAACCGGTATACCCGGAATGTAACTGTTTAAACTATGAAAAGCGAGAGACCGATGTTGGACCCTTGAGGAACTCCGAATGAAATAGGCAAAGAAAAGCATGTAAATGGATTGAAAATCATCGATCGACGACGTAAAAATCGAACGAGCCCTACAAAACGTCCTAAATTCCCACTCGCGTAACTTGGCAGAGACGAGTCTATGATCCCAGCGATCGAAAGCCTTAATGAAATCTCCCGATGTAAGTAAAATCAAAAACTACGCTTAAATACATGATACCGATGACCGTATCGGTAGAAGTAACGATGCAGTTGAATTTTGTTGGGAAGCTGGGGTAAGCGCGTACCCTCTAGCCCAGCCTCTGCAGCAAGGCGACGTTGTATTTCCTCCACGTTGGCAAAGTCTGCACGTTGCGTTGCCAGCTCGCTTTCAATGCGCGTCGCTGTCTCCTCCGCCGCCGTCGCCACTTTCTCTTCTTCATTCTCTTCGGGCTGCTCCAGGGATCGGGAACACTGAAATAGACACGTAAGTACGATTGGTGGTAAAACTTGCAAGATATATAAGAACGATTTATTTGAACGCGTGTAACTCACCCCCTCCAGCGTTTTCTCTGCGTCTTCAGCCCAGTCCTCGAAGGCCTTGTACCCGAGCTGAAAGTCCGCGCTGGTGTCCTGCAGGCGCGGCTTTTTGGCCTGCGCTCCGGTGGTGGTGGCAACCGTGGTGACCACAGTCGTGATGGTGGTGGCTCCATCCGGAGCGGTGCTGGTCGTGGTCACGGTCTCGGTTTCCTCTTCCGGACTCTCGCTCGAGTTGATATCGAACTCGAACCCGAGCTCCTTGATCTGAATAGTTACGTCATCATTGATTAGTTTTCTGCTCCTATAGTGCTGCTATTTTTCTGATAAAGCTCGGATTGAATAACTAAATTTAAAAAAAAAAGTAAATAGTTATAAGAAGAAAAATTAAATCGATTTTATTAAACAAAAAAATAGTCAACAAAAAGAATTTCGTGTGGTAGTGTACTGACCCGTTCGACCTGCACGTCTAGTATCATCTGCAGCGCCTCCAGCTTGTCCTGCAGCGCCTCCGCCCGCTCGATCTCGTCCCCCCCGCTCTCGTCCCCCTCCCCTCCCCCCTCCCCCTCGGCAGCGAGCTGCGCGGCGCGCTCCGCATGCGCGGCGAGCGCACGCGCCTGCGCGCGCAGGTCGCGGCGCACGCGGCGCAGCGCGGCCATGCGCGCCAGCACCGCGCCCACCTCGCTCACTGGCGTCGCCTCCATCTGTGCAACACCGCACGCGTTAGTCGCTGCGGTCGCTCCGTGTTGGGGGCGAGGGTCCCGCCGTACCTCCTTGAGTTGGGCCTCCAGCCGCTCGTGGTCCCGCAGCAGCTCGTCGTGCCGCCGGCGCAGCAGCTCCCCCCGCTGGTGCAGGTCCGCGATGCGCTGCAGCTGGTGCGTGGTCCAGCGGCAGGTGTGCGCCCAGCGCTCGCTGAGCGCGCGCAGCTGGTCCTCGATGTCGGCGAGCGCGGCGCCGGCGGGGTCCTCGTCCACCACCACGACGCAGTCGGCGAGCGCGTCCACGCGCGGCTGCTGCGCCTGCAGGTCCGCGTGCAGCTCCCGCGCCAGGCGCAGCGCGGCGGGCGCGCGCGGCGGCAGCGCGGCCAGGCGCGCCATGCGCTCCTCGGTGCGCGTGAGCCAGCGCCGGAAGTCGTCCAGCTGGTGCAGCTGGCGGCGCATGAGCGCGGCGTGCACGCGCGCCTGCGTGGCGAGCGCGGCGCGGCGCAGCGCCTCCCAGCGCTGGTTGAGCAGGCGCACCTGCAGGCGCACCTCGGCCTGCTCGTCGCGCGACAGGCCCGCGTCCAGCAGCAGCCGCGCACCGTCCTCGAGCACGGCGCCCACGCGCGCCTGCTGCGCCGCCAGCTCGAGCAGCAGGCGCTCGTGCGCGTGGAACCGCTCCTTCAGCTCGGGCAGGTCCGGCTCGCTGGGCTCGGCCGCGTCCCCCGCCGCGAGGCGCTCCTCCGCCTCGAGCAGCCAGGCCAGCACCTCCTCGAAAGCCGCGTAGTACCCGCCCAGCTCCGCGGAGCCGGTGGTCGCGGTGGACAGCGGCCGGGACGCCGCCCCCGCGCCCGCGCTCGCCCCCGCCCCCGCCCCGTCCGCTCCCACCTCCGCCACGTCGTCGCTCGAGTGCGGCAGGGATTGGAACAGGCACATCACGTACATCATGATCGACTTCTTGTCCGGGTTCGGCGTGTTCACGTCTGCAAGGGTCCAACCGACCGACGTTAGCGATCGTCGGTCCCGATAGTCGCGCGGAATGAAACTATCCGAGCGGACGTAGGGTGCGTACCTTCCGGGTCGAGCAGGCGGTCGATGTTGAGGTGCGCGTGCGCGAGCGAGAAGGCGTGGTCGAGCCGCGCGGGCGCAGGCCGGCGCGCGACGGCGGCCCAGTCGAACAGGTGCGGCCGCCACCGGTGCAGCAGCGCGTTGAAGGCGAGCCCGTCCGACCACGACGACGTGAAGTTGACCACCTCCACGCCCGCGTAGCTCTGCGGACAAGCGCGCGCGTTACCGACCGCTCCGTGCCACCGCCCGCTCGCTCTCTCGCTCGCACCCACCTGCGTGTTGGTCCGGCACCACGCCAGCAGCGTCTTCTCCAGGTTGGTCTGGTGCAGCTCCGTCATCAGGTCCTGCAGGTGGTAGTGCACCTGCCAGTGCAGGATGATGCTCCACACCAGGCCTGAGGCATACCACGCGCGTTGTTTATGTAATGACGAAGCTATACGTGTATTCCAATAATTGTGGACCAAAGTCACAAATAGGAGACGTTTAAGGGCTCCAGAATAACATCCACGTCGCATATATGTATTTCTGGGAATAGGAAAAAAAGAAAAAAAAACATACGTATTCTGCGAGTAAGAGAGAGTGAACGTATGGAGTTCATAATCCGTACATCTAAGGAATGGAACTTGCTTCCCGCAACGGTATTTCCTTCCGCATACAATCTAGGCGTTTTTTTATTGGTTTACCAACAGATTGATACGTTTTATGCAAAGTATTGTATAAAATGACAGTTTAATAAGCGTTATGTAACAACCCACTGAGAGACAAACACAGCATGAATATAATAAACCGACTTGTCTACAACCTGACCCTATTCCAACAAACGAAGTAAAGAGAAGTTTTCACAATTCTCCAAACTGAACCAAAATTCGCAAACATATTTTCCTCCTCTCTCACCTGAGAGGAGAACTAACAATAAAAATAAAAATTAAATGTATAGGAGATTCACGACCCCAGGGTTTCAGGAACCCTCTTTTTTCAAAAATATCTATTCCGTGGTCCAACCACAGCTTGTTACAAAGTTTTGACATTCTTGTAAGTGGAATATGTTTTCCCATTTCGGTTTTATGTTGCTTTATAAAAAGAAGGTTGTAATTACAACAACGGTAGCGTGTAGTGGGGCGCGGGATAGTAAACCTAATAAGTGCTAAAATATCTGGAATCTTAACATGACCATTCAGTCATTTACACAAAAAAGCGAGGTCTGCTACACTACGTCGATCAACTAAGTTTGTTAATTTAAAAAAATTCAACCTATCTCTGTAATGAATCAGCTCATTTCTCTTGCCCACCGATCTTGTCAACAGATGTAAAAATCGTTTCTGTATTCTTTCAATTCTTTGTACATGACAATCGTAATACGGATTCCAAATGCTGAGGCAATATTCTAAATGACTGCGAACTAGTGTCTTGAAAAGGGTAGTTTTAACAAGAGGACTTTTAAATGTTCTACTATTGCGCCAAATAAATCCAAGTGCTCTACTAGCTTTATTAATTATATGATCCTAGTGAGGTTTAAAAGACAATTTCTTATCAAAAATAACACCTAGGTCCCTAATCTCTTCAACTTCTTCCAGCACTTATCCTTCCAACAAATATTGATTAGAAATAAGGTTATGTTTCTTAGTAAATTTAATGTGTTTACATTTACCTACATTTAGTGGCAGTCTGTTATCCTGGCACCAGTTATTCAAGCTATCTAGCTCACTTTGCATTCTCTCCCAGTCATTAATACTGTCAATTTTATGGTAAATTTTTAAATCGTCAGCAAATAAAGAACAATCTACAAAGTTAAATCTGCCAGGAAAGTTATTAATAAAAGCTAAAAGTAATATAGGCTATCTTCTGGGTAAGCGTGTCCCACCGTGTTAGGTTTCATCTACACTTACCATCAGGTGAGATGTGGCCAAACGCTGACCCAATAACAATAAAAAATAAAAAAAAGTTCCATGAACGGTAGCAGTTGTCCTGTGGACGCGCCGCGCCGGTCGGCAGCACGCGGTGGTGCAGCAAGCGCGCGGTGGATGGATACGCACCGAGTATGAGCTTGGGGTTCCCGTCGACGACATCGTTGGCGCTGATGTTGACGAGCCGCACGCCGCTGTCGCGCAGCACGCGCAGCGCCGTGTTCACATTGTTGATGTGGTGCACGCGCATGCGCCCGCGCTCGCGCTTCTACACACCACACGCACACAACCATCGGGTTACACACACACACACCGCTACGTGACGCACATGGTTTCATGTACCATACAACATTACACTAGTATACAAAAGCTAAAAAAATGAGAGTGAAAATATCTATTAAAAATTTAATATGAATTGTGATATTAACATTATATTTCCATCGTCTAAGTAACGAAAGTTATGAAATAAGCATTAGATTTTTAAACAACGAGCGCAATCTCGCAGAACTAGATGTATAAGAGTGCATGCACCGATGGACGCGGCAGGTGCGTATGTGGTGACCTTACATATGTGTGCGCGGTGAGTATCTCCAGCAGCGAGAGCAGCGGCTCGCCGTCCCGCAGGTCCAGGAACAGGTCCTCCACCAGCGGCTTGTCGTTCTACAACACACCACACGCCACCGTCACACGCAGGGACCTCGGGTACCTCAGTACCTTAGCTTAGTAGGTAACCGTTTGCTACAATCGTTTACATTTTCTGAATAAATTATGTAAAATTATACCGAATAACTACCCAACGTTAACCGCAAATAATGATAAGAGATATGTTAATATGTGGGGTTAAGAGTGGGACAAAACATTCGCAGCCGTAATAACAGCTGTGGATGTGCTCATCGTCCGAAACCATCACATGGCAGGTGTTCCCCACCACATAAAGTGCAAACAGACGGGAGAAGTCCACTAGCGACCGTTGCCCCCAATTTGTTGATAATCCTTTACAATCTGCACCTAAATAGAGCATGTGAATTGTTCCATTAATATGCAGGGCGCACATCGCGCGCCGGATGATTCAACGGTACGGTAGCCGCGCCGGTGGCTCCGCGACCGATCCTGTCCCCACTTATTGTTAGCTCGCAGTCAACTCATACATTGCGTGCCTACATAGGTACCTACAGTCAGTCAAGTTGTACATTACAAACCACCAGACGTAATAACTATAAACATAAACAATTATTACTTACCTTTACCAACTGCGAGTTTATCCATTTCGCGAAGGTTTTCTTTTGGACATCCTCCCGCTCATCTGGAACCACAAAGTGTTACAAGTGTGAGTTTTCACTTTATAAATCGTGTCGCGTCATAGCGTGCTGTGTTTACGGCGAGCAACCGCTTCCCATAAAAAGGCTAACGATATAATCATGTAAACATAATGTAAATATTGCCGCAGTATGTATAGCTACTATACAGATATTATAGTGCGACTAGAAAGGAATTCCGATTAAGATACGCAAACATAAAAGGAAGTGCGCGTCGCAAGACGATGTAGGTATTCACGGATGGAACGCTCACAATGTTCGCTCTCTCCACGGACCGGAGCAAATAACGCCTCCCAGGTTTTCAGTAAGGTTATCATGGGAGCGCGGGCGCAGGCCGCAGCGAGCCCGCAGCACTCGCGCGGCACTGATCCCGCGTCCCGTCAGGTGAGCGGAGCGCGGCATGCGGCAACATCCGCGGACTCGCGTCGGTAAACATTCGGCATTGTCTTGTACATCTTGCATAATCAGACGTGCCCACTCGCCACACGACCTTCGCTCCGCAGAATACATACCCACCTTGCTGTGCTTGTACCGTAATTAACTACCTCATATTTTAATGTTTACCTATTGAAGGCAATATTCATGGTCCATAAAAACGAAATAAAATAATAATAATAAATAATAAATATGTGTGGACATTTCACACAGCGCCACCTAGCCCCAAACTAAGCATAGCTTGTAATATGGGACCCAGATAACTGATACAATACTTAGATACTTTTTGTTTGTAAATACATACATAGAATACAATATAACGCCCAGACACAGAACAAACATCGATGTTCATCACACAAATGTTTGTCCCGAGTGGGAATCGAACCCACAACCTACAGATCAGAAGGCAGGGTTACTACCAACTGAGCTATCAGGCCAGTCAGAAATGTAAATAAGGTCTCATCCCAAGTTATTGTAAGTGACGGCAACCAACTACGTCACATGGTTCTGTGACTGTGACGCAAAGTATTTGGTTTTAATACAGCGCAATAGATTCCAAGATAATATATTTCCCAACTAAACCAATCAAAGGGCTATGATATAATATTCGAGTCATGGTCGATGCACAGCACAGAGCAGGAGCAATAAACGGTGAAGGTAGGTACGGCGGGCGGCCGGTTACCGTATGTAAGACGCCAGCCAGTGAGCTCATTGTCATGTTGACATGGGTGGCCTTATCTAAATTACTTTAAATATGTACAGATACCAAGAATGTGCAAGTCAAGCTTACACTTGCTATCTAGTCTAGGGTCCAGATACCAAAACATTCAAAATGATACAAACACAATCTAAACAAGCGCTTGCCCAAACCATATAATTATTATTCAGAGGAACGAAAAATATTGATAAGATAGGTAAGTACAGTTTGTTATTGGAGCAAGACCATATGTGTAATAAATACTAATAGTGGGTCAACTCCTTTGTTATACCGCAATATACCTACAAGACCGTCTCGACGTCTACTCCCTAAAAATAAGCAAGGGTTGTCAGAAAAACATTTTCTTAGATAATAATTTTGTGTTTCGTAATAATTTATTTTTGTCACAGTTGTTCGTACAGTGGCTCTTATCACACCGCTTTTAGGTTCATAATCCAAGATATTACGGACGCGTGCTTTTTACTCTACATTACCGCACTACTGTTTTATGATGATATCTCGATTCAGTTAAGTTCTCAGTATTTTACTGCAAGTTATACGTAGACTACGTAGTATCATCATGATCAGCCTGAAGACGCCCACTGCTGAACATAGGACTCCCCCATAGAGCGCCACTTTGAGCGGCTACTCGCCTGTATCTATCGGCTCCCCGCAGTTTTCACCAGATTCTACGAGCGATGTGGGTTGCCATTTCTATTTCAGCTTGCTAATTTTAAGAGATATAGCGGTCACTTTAGTTCTCCTGTATATCTCCTCCTTACGTCACGATCTCATCTCGCAGGGAAACACCGAGCATATATGCTCGCTGCGCATCTTTGAGCTTAGGTAATAATGAGGCCAATAGTAAGAGACCATGCCTCAGTTCCATAAGTCATCACTGGCAACACACACTGATTGAAAACCTTCGTTATATAGTTATTCGTATTTTGGACGAAAAGATAGATCGAAGTATTCTTCTTCTATTCACGTAGTACGTTCAATATACGTATAATAGAAGAATTCTTAATTCACTGATTCAATATTATACTAACAAAGAATTTTTATGCGGCTAAAATCGATACATAAGTACATACACATTTTCTTGAAGTAGGATCTAGGTAGGTAAGAGAAAACTTCTTAGTAAACACTGAATTTTATCAAACTATATGCAAACAATGTAGTTCCATAGTATACTAACGGATCACAAGAGTAGCTTGAACACAATCCATGCAACTTGTTCTGTGTAAGCGACATGCCTGAACGGGCGTACCGACACGCAAGCGAAGCCGGTCGGTACTACCGCAGACGTCGCGGGCAGGGGGGACCTCCGCTCTCCTGCATACCGCACCCCATCGTTGCTCCGTCCAGCCGCCGTTGACTCACTATTAGTATTTATTACACATATGGCAAGACTAGGGCCTAGGGTGGTGCTTGCTAGGTAGTCAGCGGCACAGCACAGAATAGTAGGTACGTCGGCGGGCAGTAACTTACAGGAATCCGTCGGTCGGCATTCCGGTGATAAGGCTGAACAAGGTCAACTTTTTGCACAATTCCCAAGCGACGCGACGCGGCGCCTTATATCGTGCGTGTCTTCTAGGGTTATATAATTTTGCTATATATACTTGTAGAGAAGAAATCCTTAGTTCGGTACATTATTTCGTATATGATTGATTGTTTCTTTTTTATTTGATAGGGAATATTTTATTTTCGCATTTCTGCTTTTAGTGATCCATTATGAGTTGCTGAGTTTGCATTTTGTAGCCGGACCAGTTAAGTTTATATCTGTGGTACTGGTACATTTAAAAAGGTAAAATAAAATAAAGATCCTGTAGCGTAGGTAGAGGTGCTACCAAGACACCACTAGCTACCTATTTCCATTACCATTCTGCTCGTCTCCGATTATCGGCTAATCTTTTTTTTAATATGTTATTACATGAATGAATGTAAGTGCATGATATCTTGCGCAAAAGTAACTGAGATAAAGGTCTCAACTTGGTGGAGTTCCCGGCGGCCGGCGGCGCTGGCCCACTGGTGGCTGCACGCTGGCCGACCGGCGACAAGACAGGCGCGATGATTCAGTTTGTTTACTCCGTCTAGCTCCCGCGGCACTGCACCGGCACGCGTGCGTCTGGCTGGACTTTACCGCTCGGTAAACATTACACTATTATTTATTTATGAAGGGCAACGCGTTGTACAAGTAATGAACTCGAAATATAAATAGGTATATAGTCGTAAAAATGAACATAATGCCGCTGTTGAATGGGGTTCACTGAACCAGTTCATTGAATGTTTGTATGGGACTGCGAAGAATCGAGCGCACGCGGTGTCAACATGTGATAGGTATGGCATCGATAAGATTGCGTTGCAAGTTTACTGAAGACTAAAAAGTTTACTGAAAGGGACGATCTCAGTGGTCCCCATGAACCCCGCCCTAATTTTATTTTACATGGAAAACTAACAGCTGCTTAGAAGCTAATAAATTATGATTATAAACATTTGAAAGCCTAAATAGTTGTGTTTTAAATGCTTTACATAATATTAAAAAAATGTGTTCCTTTTGTCGATATTAAAAGGATCCTATCCTTATCTCAAAAATGAAAGCGTAACTTGGATTATTCATATTAAGATTTATTATTAAAATAATATTGAAATGCTTATCAAAATATCACCAATAATATAATAATCAGTGACAGCTTCACACAGGTTTTCTCAAGTGTCAGACGTCACTGTCCTCTTGACGTTTACCACTTTTCGGAACCACAGACTACTTAGGATACGAAGTACGAATCGATATTACCATTGGATATTGTATGAGATACATACTACCCAATATTAGTATCCTAACAATATGGTCCGCGAGCCGCCGCGCGCTGCTGTGCCGTCGATCATGCACAGCGCAGGCGCAACATTCCAGCAACATGTAATTACTCCGAGCCACTAATTTCTCTCCGTTAATCGATTGCTTAACGGCCACTACTAACACAAATGCGGTACAGCGCTTCGCCGATAGGAAGAGCTATGATTGTTGGAATACTGACCGATTTAACTTATGGTTTTCATTTTAGCAATAATTTCCATGATATCAGTAATACACAGGTGCCTAACCTACCAGCTACCTACTCTCCATCAATCGTCTGCGACATCTCCCAAACGGATGAATCCATTTTTAATGAAATTACTTCTATTATTATATCTATACTTGCATGTTTTTTTTGTGTTCTGAAAGTCAAACGGAAGACGATTTATATTAGGTTGGGGAAAAAGTTTCTTCGCATTTTTTAAGAAAATTCAAAGCATTTTTAATATAGTTTATTTACATTTAACTAAAGTATGTGACCTGGTGAAAGCCGCGGGAAGCCGATGGATGCAGGAGGCGAGCAGCCGCTCAAGGTGGCGTGCTCTGGGGGAGGCCTATGTTCAGCAGTGGACGTCTTCAGGCTGTTAATGAATGATGAAAGTATGTAGGTACCATTTTGTTCGATAACTGTTTGCCATCTTGTAGGTAGGGACATGATCCCATTGCTATAGAAATTTTGAGGCTTCTGATCAAAAAATTTTATCCGTAATTGGGCGACCAGAGCGAGGTGCATCTTTGATATCAAAATTTCCGGATAGAAAACGCTTAAACCAAATTTGTGCTACTCTCACAGACACTGCACTAACTAGGTCCATAAACATCGCAAGTATTTTTCGCGGCTTGCGTTGCATTTTTACCTTTTTTGTAGTAAAATTTTAAAATGTATCGAGTTTCTTCATTAGATTCACTCATCTTCACAGTACGAAAAACAAATAAAAATCACACATTTTGTGTGATTTTTATTTGTTTTGAATATGGAATTATCTTCTTTAAAATTTAAACTTTTAATGATACCAAAACCAGCCAGATACAAATAGTATAGCCAAAGAGATTTTATTACAAGTTCATACTTACTATAATGCGAAAAGACTTTTCCCCAACCTAATAGATACTTGGAGAGAAACTGTCACGAGTATATCGCGCCGAGCGGCGCGCCGAGCCCGCGAGCCGGAGCCGGTCGGGTTCCCGGTAAGGAAACCAGAAACACGCGACACTCGGGGGCCGATGCCATAAATATCAACTTATTTACTGGTCTACTGACTATTGGTGTTGATATATTAACCACTTTCATTCATTGAAAACTATATGCCGCTCTACTACTGGGAAAATCAAAACAAACTAGGATAGATACTAGGAAAGTGGGAAACCACAGATCGAGTCCAGGATAAGTGCTCCCGTAAACGATGCAGCGTCACGAGTTGCAGGACAGTTATCCGGACGAATATATTCGCGGCCAGTGGCGCTGTCCACTATGATATGAATAGTAATGGGAAGCCGCAAGCCGGTGCGCGTGCGCGACTCGCCGGACGATTAGAAAACATAATCACATATTGTAATAATATGTTAGACAGCGCAGCATGTCGTTTTCTTCACGCTGTGTTCTGGGGAACTGTAGGACACGATATTGACCTAAACTGAACATAGTGATCCTGTTTCACATCCCGTTTCGACAGCCTTCGTGGTGTGGTGGTTGAGCAGGTAGCTCATACCCCGGAGGCGGCGGGTTCGATTCCCGCGACGGAACAAGTATTTGTGCAGAGAGAATAAAAGCGCTTATTCTGTGTCTGAGTGATATCGGAGCATGGCCTTCGTAGTTCCTGGGTCACGTCACTACCCCTACATGCAACAGGGAATCCAGTAGTTAAATAAATAACGCCCAACGATCACACACCCATGTGATTGTTGGGCGTTATTTATTTATTTTTATTTATTATTTACACGAGACAATACAAGTGGATATCAATCTGATCAGCATTTAAAATCAACTCAGCTAATAATATTGGATTTAGTTTTAGTGTAACGTAGTACGAGTGAATGAGAGGTCAGTGGCTGGAGCCAGCGAGGAGCGAAGCGACAGACAGCTCTCATGAATGAAGTATTGCTACTTGTACCTACTAAGACTTATTCTGTGATAGAGCGATGACTGGCGATGACATCATCACGCCCCGCCGCACAGTGGCCGATATATCGAGCTTCCCTTTCATAGGATTTTCGAAAAAAAAAGTTGTAATTTTGAGTGTTTTTAGTATGCAGTTTTGTTGAGCACATCAAAATATTAAATAAATTTATGCCTACAAGCTTTTTTTTTTGAGTATTAATTGTAAAATATCAGTTTGAATATTTCAAATGTATGAAACCGGAATTTGTTTTCCTCATAACTTTTTTTTTTACCGTACGGTCAGGCTGGAATTGTTAGTCCCCCTTGCCGAGTCCAAGACGAAGCCACATGACCTTTGCCCTTGACCTCGGACGGCCACGTTTAGAAAATATGGATGAGTGAAAAATGCATGTTTTGACAATATTTGTCTACGGGTGATGTGCTTGAAACGGGGCAGTCCGAGGTCAAGGTCAAAGGTCATGTGGCTTCGTCTTAGACTCGGCAATAGGGACTAATAATTCCAGCCTTACCGTACGGTAAAATAAAAAGTTACGAGAAACATAACTCCGGTTTCATACATATAAAATGTTCAAACTGATATTTTATTATGAAAACTCGAAAAAAAAACTCGGCAACCATATACTTATACAACATTTTGCAGTTTTTAACATAATTGTATACTTAAAAGTGAAAAATTAGACGAGGACGTGAATTTAGGAGCCGTTTTCAAAAAAAAATGAAAGAAAAAATCCAAAAACATAGGTACTTTTTGATAAAATACGCTCATTTTTAAGGTCAATAGATAAAAGAGATTGAGTTTTATCGGTATGGTAACAATAATGCTCAAAAAACTAATTTCTGGAAGCACATCGCCCATAGAACAATATTGTCAAAACATGCATTTTTCATTCACCCATATTTTCTAAACGTGGCCGTCCGAGGTCAAGGGCAAAGGTCGTGTGGCTTCGTCTTGGACTCGGCAAGGGGGACTAACAATTCCAGCCTGACCGTACGGTAAAAAAAAAAGTTATGAGGAAAACAAATTCCGGTTTCATACATTTGAAATATTCAAACTGATATTTTACAATTAATACTCAAAAAAAAAAGCTTGTAGGCATAAATTTATTTAATATTTTGATGTGCTCAACAAAACTGCATACTAAAAACACTCAAAATTACAACTTTTTTTTTCGAAAATTCTATGAAAGGGAAGCTCGATATATCGGCCACTGTGCGCCGGCCGGCCACAAGCCCGGCTTGTGACATGTGTGTCAAAGTTCACGGGAACATTAGCCGTTTGAGAACTTTATATCGAACAATAAGATCCTCGGCCTCATAGTATCTAAGTAGGTAAGGAAACTACTCGCACTTGTCTTCGTTATTTGGACGTGCCTTCGAATAACGTTGTCGTACGATAGGATGGCATGGCGCATGTGCTTGTGTGCAGTCCCTGGCGCAGTGGCAGATAGACGTGGCGGTCGCCGCGGAGCCGTACTACGTTCCCCCCCAACATCCCTGTTGGGCTGGGGACCTTGACGACTCCGTGGCCATTGTGAGACGGTCCGGTGGCTCTCTCCCCCTCTCGGTTGAGGAGAGGGGCGCGGGATACGTGGTTGCCAGGTGGGGGGAGTATGCGATTGTCGGCGCATACTTCTCCCCCAACAGAACCGCTGCAGAGCTAGAGGTCTTCGTGGACCTCCTAGCCGCGGCGGTGAGAAGACAGGCGCCACATCAGGTCCTCCTTATGGGGGACCTGAATGCCAAGGCCCGGGATTGGGGCAACCCCTCCACTAACTCTCGTGGCGAGATCGTCAGGGAGTGGGCGGTTGCCTCAGGACTGACTCTGCTTAACAGAGGGTCGGTCCACACGTGCGTGCGGCAGCGTGGGGGGTCCGTGGTGGACGTATCGTTTGCCACCCCAGCTGTTGCAGCACGTGTCCGGGCCTGGAGGGTGTTGTCGGAGGTGGAGACTCTCTCGGACCACAAATACATAAGGTTCGAGATTTCCACCACCGACAACCAAGGGGGGTCCATGCAGGTGCTTCGCCCAGTTTTCCCTCGCTGGACTATTAGTCGCCTCGACGCCGAGTTGGCGAAGGAGGCGGCTATAGTCCAAGCTTGGCAGGCAGGGCCCGCGCACCCGGAAGTGGACATCGCGGCGGGTCACTTCCGCGAGGCGGTAACGGCCGTGTGCGACATGGCCATGCCGAGGGCCCGGCGTCGCCCCGAGCACCGAGAGGTGTATTGGTGGAGCTCGGAGATAGCGGATCTCCAAGCCGCCTGCTCGGAGGCGCGGCGACCCTACACGCGCTGTAGGAGGCGGCGTAGGGGCCGCACGGATGAGCAGCTGTCAGCTGAGGAGCTGGCAGCTGAGAGGCAGCTGTATAGTGCCTACCGCGATGCGCGGTGGGACTTACAGCTGGCCATCGGCCGGGCGAAGTCGGAGGCCTGGGGCGTGACCCTGGAAGGCCTCGACAGGGACCCATGGGGACGTCCGTATAGGGCTGCCCGGAATAAATTCCGGGGCCAGACGTCCCCAGTTGCGGAGTCCCTAGAGCCGGAGCTCCTGAGCAGGGTGTTGGAGGGGCTTTTCCCCAACACGAACCCCCTCCACACCCCCCCGACGATGGTGCCGTCCTTCCCCGAGGTGGACTTAGCGGGCTCCATCCCGCCTCTGACGGAGGCGGAGATGGATGTCGCGGTCGCACGCTTACGGGGCAAGAGGACTGCTCCGGGCCCCGACGGGATTCCGGGGAGGGTCCTCACAATCGCCCTGAGGGAGATGGGCGATCGGCTTCGGGAACTGTTCGACGCGTGCCTCACGTCCGGACGATTCCCGAAGCCGTGGAAGGATGGCCGATTGTGCCTGTTGCGGAAGGAGGGTCGTCCTGTCGACTCGCCTTCCGCATACAGGCCCATCGTCTTGCTGGATGACACGGGGAAGCTGCTAGAGCGTGTAGTAGCATCCCGTGTCATCCGGCACCTGGAGGGTACTGGGCCTGGTCTGTCAGAGGCCCAGTACGGGTTCAGAGCAGGGCGGTCTACTATAGACGCCTTGCTCTGGCTCAAGAGGTGGACGCAGCATGCGGTCGGTCAGGGGGAAAAGGCGTTGGCTGTCTCCCTTGACATAGCCAACGCCTTCAACAGCCTCCCGCATGGAACGATACAGGAGGCGCTCCGTTATCACGGAGTGCCCCTGTATCTGCGGAGGCTGTTGGCCGATTACCTCCGGGACCGCGAGGTCCTGGTGGAAGGGCGCGACGGCTTGAGGCACCGTCGCGTCTCCTGCGGGGTTCCACAGGGATCGGTCCTGGGACCGCTCCTGTGGAACATTGGCTACGACTGGGTTCTGCGTGGCACGCTTCCTGCAAATATGCAGGTTGCGTGCTACGCGGACGACACCTTAGTCGTAGTCAAGGGGAGGGACCTCAGGGAGACGGTGCGGCTAGCCACGGTGGGAACAACCCTCGTGGTCGACCGCATTCGTTCCCTGGGACTGGAGGTTGCCCTCTCCAAGACCGAGGCCCTGTTGTTCCACGGGCCTCGGGGGGGACCCCCTCCAGGAACGCGGGTGCTTCTGGATGGGGTCCCGGTCCCGGTTGGGACCCAGATGAAATATCTGGGTCTCATCCTGGACGGGAGGTGGACTTTTGGGGCTCATTTTTCCCACCTGGCCCCAAGAGTCCTGGGAGCGGCCGCCGCCCTAGGGAGGCTGCTGCCCAACGTGGGTGGTCCGAACACTACGTGCCGCCGGCTATACTCCGGAGTGATCCGGAGTATGGCCATGTACGGGGCACCGGTCTGGGTGGACGCCCTCAGTCGCAATAATAAGGCCCTGCTGCGACGTCCGCAGCGGGTCATTGCGACGAGGGCTATCCGCGGATACCGGACGGTGTCTTGGACGGCGGCATGCGTGCTGGCCGGTGATCCCCCCTGGGAGCTCGAAGCGGAGACCCTCGCCGAAGTCTACCACTTCGTGGCGGCGAGAAGGTCCCGTGGAGAGCCCCCAGCATGGGAGGAGGTCATGCGCCTGCGGAGGCAGGCGCGGGCCGCCATGTTGCGGCGGTGGACGGAGGACCTGGCTCCACCGGTGCCTGGGCAGAGGACGGTGGAGGCCATCCGCCCGGTCCTCCGGGAGTGGGTGCGGCGGCCATTTGGGTCGCTGACCTTCCGTTTGGTGCAGGTGCTTTCCGGGCACGGATGCTTTGGAAAGTACCTGCACCAAATCGCAAGACGGGAGGCGACCCCGGCCTGCCACGAATGTGGCGCGCCGGAGGATACGGCGCCCCACACGCTGGAGGTGTGCGCTGCTTGGGATTCTGAGCGGCGCACACTTTCAGCGGTCGTTGGCCGGGACCTCTCGTTGCCGAGCGTGGTAAACGCCATGCTTGGCAGCGAGAGAGCGTGGCAGGCCACGGTCTCCTTCTGCGAGGCGGTGATGACGCAGAAGGAGGCTGCGGAGCGGGTCAGGGAGGATAATCCCAACTCTGACCCCCTCCGGCGCAGACGGACCGGGGGACGGAGGAGGCGTTTCGCGCGCCTTCTCCATCCTCCGTAGTGGGGTCGGCGGCGGAGAGTCGGGGGACTCTCCGCCGTGCTTACACGACCCTACACGTCTGGTGGGTAACCGAGGTGTAAGGTTACCCACCCACTGGCGCAGGGGCCCGAAAGGGCCTACCGCCGGGGCGAGATAGTGAATGCTAGCGCGACCCTATCTCGCCCCATTCCGGCGGCGGACGGATCACGGGGGGGTTTTAGTGGGTTCAAGTCCCACATACCCCCTGCCATCACCCCCGTGGTGGCAGGGAAGTGCGAAGGCATTTCCCCCCCTCAAAAAAAAAAAAAAAAAATGTGCTTGTGTGCTCGTCTCACTCTCTCGTGATACCGCCTAGTTTCTCTATTAGCGGAGAAGGCGCGCGTCGTTCGCAACTGCCCAAAAAGGTGTTAATTCAGTGTGATGACTCGATGGAATGGGCACGCACACTACTCAATTGAACTTAATTGAATATAGTCTGGTCTGTTCGTAAACATGTGACATATTGCTGCTGGAACCGACTCGTGCGCTTACTGCATGCTACAATATTAGCTTCGTTGGTATAGCGGTGGAACAGTACCTATTTAAGATTCGCCATAATCATCATTTAAGTCCAGGTATTTTTTAAACATTTGATGAACATATTAATTATTTTTAAACAAAATAAAAATGAAACAGTTTTCTTCTTGTCTGTAGCTTCCACCACATATATAATAGGTGTGTATGTATAATATATATAGTACTACTACTGGTATAGTATTATATTATCTGTGGTACTACGTACTTTCACGACGAGACTGCACCGATTTAGATGATTGAACACAGATTGACCCACCAACATTCACGCCCGGAAATATTGAGTTCCCGAGAAAAATCGGGCGAACTGCGAGTGAAACCGCGGTGCACCGGTAGAGAATACAATCCCGGGATCCCGAATATCGGGATCCCGGGATCCCGACCGTTTTCTGGCCCCGAAAATCCCGGGATTGTATTCTCTATGCACCGGTAACATTACAATAATCCCAGAGCATTCGATGTTCGGGCTGACAACTGACATCAGTGTCAACTTTGCACGTTCACCACCAACTGCGAGTGTACATGATGCGTACGCGGTTCGATAGCTCGGCGGGCGATCATTCTCTGTAGAACCATCGTCCAGATCCACAATGGTTTCACTGAGAATTTTATTTCTCATTGGAACCAATATTGAAAATGTGGATCTACTGAGAACTTTCTTTTTCTGTATATCTATTGTCCAGATCCATGACCAGTGGGGCTAGGATGAAGCACGCGATAAAGCGCGAATAACCAAGATGTGTGTGGTCTCGCGGCAGACGGTGCGGCGCGGTCGCTGGCTCGATCGGCAAGTGTATGATAGTGATGCAATGCAACCGTCACCTGCGCCGCGAGCTGCGGGGGCTTCGGTTCGGGCCTGCACCGGGCACGTTACGCGATCCGTAAACTCTACAAAAAGTCATGGACATGATTGATGTGTTAAACGACTTTTACTTGGCGAGGCAACGCAAGGGGCGCGGAGTATATGTACAATCGATACACGATAAGGGAATCCTGCACCAATTTGTTAGAAACTAGCTGACCCGCCCCGGCTCCGCACGGGGTATTTCACCATCCATCGGGGACCCACTCAACCGGACACACAAAATTTCATTAAAATTGACCTAGCCAATTCGGACCGAAAAAATCTATCAATCAATCCGTGCGATTAGGCTATCTTTAGCTCAAAAGCTTTTTCCTATTCCATTAGTGCTTATGCCAATGTATCGTGAGCAACATGAAGCAAGTATTTACATGTGCAATTTCCGGCCGAGGCCATCTAGTGTTCAGTAGCGGAACTCGCGCCACAAACTCCAACCCAGCCATCTATTAGGGAGTTGCAGAACTAATTTGATGTTGTCATACTTTCTTCCACGGATGTAGTAGAATAATAATATATTAAATTATTTATAATTAGTCAACCTGACCTGCCCCAGCTCCTCAAGGGTTAGTTAATTTTACGCCCTTAGGCTTGTCCAAAGAAAGACAGAAAGGAGAGGGGAAAAGATAAGGGAATATGATGAATGGATGAAACAGCGAATATAGGCAGGTTGCTGGCTGGCGCTAATTCGCCGTCATCCATTCATCCTTTTCCCTTATATTTTATACCCTCTCCCTTCTCTCTTCCCTAGTACAATATACGGGGTGGCTTTGATTTATCGCAGCGTATGGATTACGTCACAAACTTCGTAAGTTTTCGGCAATATCTGTCTCTTTCGGAGTGGTCTGATGAGTTTGACAATAGGTCTGGCCTATCTGTTAAGCTTATAAGATAAAGTTCGCGTGCCACTTTAATAGATGAGCCATAGGTTCAAAGGTAGGGTAAGCCCTCCAGTGAAACATGGTTCTGTAGCGTTCTCCAGTGACAGTTATCGCATTGCCTCCAGCGTCTTCGAAAAAATAGGGTCCGATCACTCTGTCAACACAGATGCCACACCATACAGTAACTTTTAGTGGGTGTAGAGGTGTTTCTTGAATAATGCGCGGATTATCAGTGCCCCAGAACCGAGTATTCTGCTTATTGACATGCCCTGAGAGATGGAAATGCGCTTCGTCACTCATAACCAATTTTGAAGGAAAATCATCTTGCAAAATGTCATAAATAGGGCTCAAATGTGTATCAACTCTGGAGGTCACCATTTAAAAGACATCATCTTTAAATCCTAATGGTACGAAATTTAATGGCACAAATATACATTTAAAAAAACCTAAATCTAGTTTTCTAATTTAGAAAAAATGTTATAGCTGAACCAAATAGGGTCTTTACTTTTGCGCCACCCAGTATAATGTTTCTAGCAAACATTATTATGAGATTATATTCTGCACAAGTGATGTGGCACTATGGATCAATTTTACAGACTGCTATTGTTACTATCACCACAGGCAATATAATACTAACATTTTTAACCATTGGTTACCTTAAGCACAGATCACAAGCCCCACCCACAAGTTACATTATGCCATTCCGAGAGTCCATAGTTATCGGTGTAAACTAGCAGATATAGTGAGATAGTGTTACCGGAACTAAAACCTGTTCCATAATGTGTAAGGAAGAACATGATCTGCTGAGAGTGACTGTAGTACTCAAGTAACATTTCATACAGCTTTCTTCAACACAATTGGTGCATGACAGATACATGTGTTGCCACTTGCCACCGCTGTGTTCATGCTCACACAAATTGTTCAATCTTGTTCTGTCACATGTTCCTATTATATTTTGAGGAAGATGTTATTGACCAAGGGAAGCAATGCCTGTCACACACAGCTTGGCCTCTTGGGTGAATCAGCATCATACCAGCGAGGATTATGAAAAAGAATCCAGGTGATACTAGCCTACATCCAAACAAAGAAATGACACTATAGCTGTTTTCTATAAATGAGGATGTTCATGTGATACTATTATGATTTTATGAAAAAATTTACATAATTAATAAGCATCGGAATTTTAAAAAAGTTTCATTCATTTTCCAGATACATTTTAGCCAAATAAAATCGCATGTTGATGTCATCTGGATTAGTAAAAAAATTGTTTTTGCTCTAATCTGTAAGCATTTTACAAACTAAATATTTGATAGGTATAAACTTCTTGGTAAGTATTTCTGTAAAGTAAATACTCTAAGGAATTTTACATATTCCTATTTGCTTTATAGATATGAACTCTTTTATCCATATTGTATCTGTGATTCCAAAGAGCATGTAATCACTACGGTGAGTCCTCACAAAGAGTACCTATAATATAATACATACATATACCTAACCTAGTTTCATATAATATATACAGATACAGATACTTTATTGGTAAAAAATAACATTTACAAGTCATACGCATAAAACTATAAAAGCAGGTACCTAACTTAGTAGGCCTTATTAATTCTTAATTCTTAATGTAGGTACTTAAAAGTTGTACTTAATTTTTATACTTGTCATGTAAGTACTCCTTCAATGATTAGTTAGTACACTTTGTTGATCAAAAATCTCTTTAATTTTGACTTAAAAACATTGTCGGAAGCTGCATTTTTGTCCTGTGGTAAATGGTTATATATTGAGGCGGCCTTTATATATATATACAGACTTTTCTGACTTTGTGAGTCTGTGAGCTGGTGTGTGTAATATATATTTATTGCGAGTTTGGTAGGCATGGTTCACCCCTAACAGGCAAAACTTGTGTTGGTTTGTGCAAACAAAGATATTTACATGGTAAATGAGTATTGATGGCACTGTCAATACACCAAGTTCCTTAAAAAACGGCCTAGCGGAAATGTCCCATGGTACTTGGACAATAGCCCGCACTGCTCATTTTTGCAGTATTAAGACTTGCTTGCACCAATATACATATGCATCAATTATATTTTGTTTATTATTTATGTTTCTTGCTAGTATCTTAGTGTAGCATACTCTTTGACATAGTTGTGAGGTGAGGACAGCAGGTAAATAGTATGTGCATGAATATTAACCACTGACCTAACCTTAAAAATGATTATCCGAAATAGCTTTTTTTCTCTCACACTGAAAAATGATCCAAGTTACTACAATAAATATATTTAATTTATACTTTCAATATGTAGAAGTAACATTTAGCCACAGGGCTCCTTTCTGCAGTTTCTGCTAGGCTCAAAATACATAGGATCTGCCATTCTTCTTTACAAGTATATTAACCCTACCCTGCCACCTACTCTATTATATTTTAGATTAAGTATGTTCAAAACTGAATAAAATTATGTAACTGGAGATTTATGATTGACTGGCTGTGGCTGGACAGCCTAGGGGACTGTGTTTCGGGGGAGCTTCCTGTCATGGAGATAAGACAATTTGCATATGTTGGATATCTACAAAATTCCAGGAACTGCTACTTATTGAATATTGAAAATTTAATAAATGGGCAGGAATTAACTAGAATGTAAAACTTTGACGAATATGCATCTTATCTGTCAATAGCGGATAATCTCGGCGAGCGCAAGAAAAGCCACGGTTTGCTTTATCAGCGCGTGTACACAGCGCCGCCACCGTTGTCACCCTGATAAGATACCGCAAGCACAGCACCGCTCCTCTAGAGAAGGCGTAGCAGGTCCTGGCATGCAGCTTCCGAGGCACTTACCTACGAAACTTGACTCCATTATCTTCGATCTGCTTTCAACAAATATTATTTAAAACGACGGAAGATTTTCCGTAACATTACAGCGCCAATGTGAAGCCGCTCATAACTCGCTTAGAACTTTGCCCAATCCAAACATTTCAAAACAAGGTTCGAGTGGCGTTCCTTTGGCGGACGCCGCGAGCGCTGCACTTCACTCACAATAATTTTAGAACACTTTTTTACACAGGTTCACAGCACCACGGACGAAATAGTTTTAGAAAGCTTAGAAATATTCGCAGGCACCAAAAGCAAAATAAACAATACTAAAATAAAACTAAAATAAAACTTGAAAAATAATAGCAAACGAAACGAGCAGCAAACAGCCGAGCGAGCCGAACAGCCAAACTACCACCACAGAGTACCTTTTTATAAACGGAAACTACAGATAACCCACACACAGTGTTGCCAACGGTTTAAAAAACGTAAAAATATGTAAAAAACAATAAAAATAAAATATGTTTAAAAAACATTTAAGTGACTGGCTTTTAAGTAAATGCTTCTATAGTGTTAGGGAATATGTAACATGTAAGTAGTAACAAAAATATTTTTTTAAATATTTGCACGCCTGCTTGCAGGCTGAATGCACGTATCCATTATTTACTCTGTGATCTTGTACCCTTTGTAGTGTATTCTTGCAAATAAATAAATGATTTGATTTGATTTGATTTGATTTGATTTAACTAGCTCTCCACCAGATTCTACTTCTAAAACCACCAGAAAACCACTAACAAAAACGGCCCTATTTTCGATTTCGCTAAATTTTCCACTAAACTAATTTTTATTAGTTTTTACCAGTTTTTACGAAAGAAAATAATGTATAATAGCAATTGTAATCAGTAAATAAGCATAAAATTATTAGAATCAACAAGTCAAAGTGAGTTTCGAGTGATCACTGACCACGTATCTTGTAGTTCCAGGCGTGTATAGGTACCCTATCGTAGGACATGTCATTGCTTAACAACATCAGGCGAGACAGTGGACAAATGCTTGAACCAACTGCAACTAGTAGTTCTGCGAACAGTAGACCTCGCGACAGGCGCGGATTCAGAAATAGATAATCTAAACCAAATCCTGGTTATCCAAATAAAATAAAAATCCTGGTTGGTCCAAGTTTCTGAAACGACAGTGCGAGCGCAGCGAGCGCGACAAATCACCTAGGTAATCAGCACCATAAAAATAGTATATGTAGAAATGAACACTACTGTAACACAAGGCACATAAGGACCAACTAAATTGTAAAGCGCGAGACCCAGACAGAATTTGGCAAAATAAATTTAGGAAGAACTCAAATGCTTGTGTGTTGAGCTTGACCACAAATCCCCTGTATCAGTCACTGCTCAGAAATATTAGTGTTTGAAAGAACTTATTCCTTTTTCGCAATTTTTATCAAAATCGAATCTTACGCTTACCTACATTAGAGCCTTTGAGCTTAGATTATCAACCGTATTCACAAAAACCACTTTGCCATTTTCTAATCCATCTTTCCATTTTTTAATTATGCCATTTTCACACTATGTTGCGCTAAATGCGGCTCTATGATTAGATAATTTGAGCTACTCTGTTTAAATTAAAACTACATTATTTGACAACAACTAATGCCATGAAATTCCGCCGCCATATTACCAACTAGCTGACCCGCCCCGGCTTCGTACGGGTTAATTAGTCTTACGCCTTATCTCAGTGTAAAGAAAGAGAGAAGGAAAAAGATAAGGGAAAAGGATGAATGGATGAAACGGCGCCTTCACCTTCATCCCTTCTCTCTTTCCCATAGTACAGAAGGTGGATAGGAGAGGCTTTAGACCTAATACTGAAGGTTGCATGTCTGTAATTTTAGAACCACACAATCGACAACCTCGAAATATTTACGGAACAATATTTAACGTACCCCTATCTAACAAAAAAAAATCGGTCCACGCGTTAAAGAATTACAACTAAGTACATAATTAATAATTATCATCCTCATTTTCTCTCCCGAGAGAACCGTGATGGATTTCAAGATTAAAAGTATTCTATAGCCTACCTCGTAATATGAACTTGGGAACCCTCCAAAAAATTTGCAAAATATCTTCAATGTACAGAATTGGATCTGTTACAGTTTTATTGTGTCAAACATTTGTCAAACATTTGTGTGATGAACATCGATGTTTGTTCTGTGTCTGGGTGTTATATTGTATTCTATGTATGTATTTACAAACAAAAAGTATCTAAGTATTGTATCAGTTATCTGGTTCCCATAGTACAAGCTATGCTTAGTTTGGGGCTAGATGGCGCTGTGTGAATTGTCCACACGTATTTATTATTTATTTATTTATTGTAAGTATAGATAGTAGTAGTAGTAAGTAGGTACATTTTTGTTGAGAAATCCTTGGGTCTGACTTCACACGATTTCAATAATCTGAATCGCGAAAGTTAATACCTAATTTAAAAAAAACAACGGCTAATGAATAATTTTTGTCTGTAATTTCGTCATCGTTGGTTTCAGATTGATACGATTCTTAGTACCGATTTCTTCATTTGATTAGAACTACTATATGAAACACACAAAACACCACACCACCACCACCACTAGAAAAAACCACCAGCCACTAAACGCAATTTTTCGCCACTAAACGAAGGGTCGAAACCACCAGTTCTAGTGGTAAAACCACTAAGGTGGCAACACTGCCCACACACAGATATCTTATATACTAGTCAATCTTATATACTAGTCAAGGACAGATAGGACAGCTCCATATGATTGACAATTAGTTCTCGTGTCTGCGCTAAGCGCTGGTGTCGCCATAGTGATGCACCTAGCTCCATATTCAAATATCGATATCGATACCATAGTGACGCGCCACGGCACAAAAAAATCGACATGAAAGTTACATAGGAAGTTATTATTATTATTTTAACCTATTACATTTAATACTACAGGAAGGTGAAGCATAAGGATTAAATGAAACAAATGAGACTGAAATAGCTTTTATTTATTTTTATTTCTTAGCCTAAGTGCTTTGTATTTTTACTGCCATTTTTAGGCCATTTTTTGGGGTGAAACCATTTTTATTTTAATTATTTATTTTTGCTATTCAAATTGAGTTTACTCACTAGATAAGCTCAAGGGAATCCCGTGCAACACTTCATTTGCAGTGAACAAGGATATCCATGCAGAAGACGGTTACCCATCCTATCAAATTAGGGGTATATCAAAGTGATTTTGGCGAACACGTATGTTCACTAAGACAGACCACTGAGCTCAGTATTTGTAGGAATCAGAAAAGACAACCATGATTGTCGCAATTTATCGTCCCTTGGGATACTTAACAGGCGATGAGTTTTATTAGTTGCAAGCTTCAACATGACATTTTCGCGTCGCCATAGTGTTGATCAATAACCATAGTCACTGCCCATGCTCAACTGATTAAGTTAATTGGTATATAATTTGAAATAAGAGGGATGGTGGCAGAGCGGTAACATGTGCACTTCGCAATCTTACAGCACCAGATTCGATCCTCGGCCTTGCACCGATGATTTATCTAGTAAGTTATGTGCAGTTTTCGATGCCATCCGTGTCTCAGAGAGCCGTCGGTCCCGGTTGTCATAAGACCATCTATGGCAATCGTTACGGGTAGTCAGACGCCTGATAGAATCTGACACCGGGTCTAACCATCCTTGTTACTGGTTCCTTATGGGTTGCGAGATCAGATGGCAGTCGCTCAGGGCCAGATCTTGTATAAGGGCAATTTGAGCTTCAGCCCAGCGCGCCGTGGAGATAAAGGGCCCCCAGCCCCCACTGAAATTTAACGGGTCTTATCTAGATTTACTTATAAATGTGCGAAACCTGAAACTATCAGGATTAACGCAAAACAAGAACAGCTGAGAATTAGGCAAACTCACGGTCCGATCCTGTAGTCGCTCGTGTAATTCTGGTAGCTTGCCGCTACAGATTAGACAGAGAGCTTGGGAGCCGACCCCAATAACAAATGCGAAATGGGATAAAGGCAAAGAGAATGATGATAATAATATATTAATTTGAAATTATACACAAAAAGCCAGAAAAACTACGAATTATACCGAGTAATTAGGTTGTGTTATGTGCATCATTTCCATGACAACAACACAATGGACTTTTGACATTATAGAAGTCACGTGATGCAAAGAAAATGTCGGAATGCGTGCGACACGAGCGTTTCGTGGAGACATCGGTACTAAAGCTGACCCGGGCCTGAACCCACAGACAGAGTACCTTTTTATAAAGATAACCAAAGAATATATAACGCAGACCGAAGCCGATCACATACGAAAATGACATTGACAATAGTGATATTAGTGTTGGCAAAACAAAAAAAGAAAATTCGCCAGTAATGATATTATGTCAAGACCAAGACCACAGACCAAGACCTATTTTTTCTTCAAGGTAGGTGGTCTACCAGAATCTGATGGCAAATAGGGAAAATACAATTTGTAGTAGGCAGCAGCGGATATAAATGGATTAATATGTCTTGATTAGGGCTTTCATCCCGGGAGTCTCGGTCTCGAAAATATCGAGAGTCTCGACGATTTTTTCGTATTTTCGAGACTCGAGACTGCTACCTCTATAGTCCCGGGAATAAAGAGACTGTACGGTGTAGCCCGTACATAAAATGATAAAACCGAATTAATGAGAAAAACTGTTCATTTATTCCCAAAAACTAGGTTTAAATGGTAGCGAGAACACGCGGAATGGTTGGTGTCCGATCGTGAACTGGTGACGCGCGATATGAAATGTGGCATGAATGGGTAAAATGCTGACCGCGCGTTTGGTGTGCGATGCTTGTATCGTACAGAGACTTTCGAGACTTAAGTCAAATTATTCAAAAATGTACTAAACTACCAGTATTTTTCATTTTTAACTGGATATCTGCAGAGATTGCAACTAGCCCTTTTGAAAAATAGCATAGGTTTTGACAATATAGGTTTCTAGCATGGTTTTAATCTGAGCTTTGATACTGATACAATATTCAAAGAGTCTTAGGGTGAGTCTGAAGGTCTTAATCACAGACATAATAATCTAAGGTCTGATCATCATTATCATCATCAGCCTGAAGACGTCCACTGCTGAACATAGGCCCCATAGAGCGCCACTTTAAGCGGCGGCTTAAAAATAATAATTTTGAAAGGGTTTTCACTAGTCTCCTAACCATGGCTTTCAACACAGAAGAAGCAAGCTACCAGCTGCAAGCTGATTTGGTGGCACATAACCTCGCAAGCGGTATATCTGACAATAGAATTATGTAGGAAACCTTACTTTCATTTAATTTTTAAAAGACTTCTTTAATGATTGTCCACTAGAGAGGGTCCACACATTCTCCTTGGAATATTAAAATCTTCTGCAATTACCAAGCCACCTGCCAAGCGCGGTGATTATGACAAATCCCTTCATATGATAAGCATCCAAAGTAGCGTTTTATGGGGGAGCCCTATGTCCAGCAGTGAACGTCTTTTGGCTTAAAACTACAAGACTTGGTGATTCTTTACATCCTTACGTCATAAGTGTACCACCAGTTCGCACTGAGCGTTTTGCTGAGTCATTCATAGTCCGAACGACCAAGGAATGGAATGCTCTTCCAGCAATCTACAACCAGCAACCTATTTTTGATGTAGTCTCGAAAGTCTCGTTTTTCACGGGAATTTCGAGACCGGCCTGAGTCTCGATATTTTTTCCCGGGACTCGAAAATGTAGCGAGACTGAAAGCCTTAGTCTTGATACTCTTTCACTTCCGGCCGTCTTGGCAACTATGTTTTGCAACCTTATCAACTAATAAGCCATATTTTTCTGTTATTCATTGGATGAAAACAAAACGCAGTGAAAATAAAAGTTTTATAAACATTAATAATATTTTGTCAATTTTGATGTGGTATCTGGATGTAAAACCTGTTCATTTTGTAGATTGAGAATGTTCCTTCCAATATATCGCAATATTTCAGTGTTTTATTATTTATTTATTTTATTTAAAATGCTAATTGAGCTTACAGCGATGCCAACACACACAAGAAAAATTCTACTCACAGATTTAAAAAAATATTAAAATTAGTAAAAAAAATATCGACATCCCGCGGGGTAATTACGTAAAATTTGCAACAGCAATGCGACAGCAGTAGCAATGCGACAGCAGTAGCGAAGCATACATTCTCGACACCACTAATGATGTATGACAGCAATCACCGCGAGATTTACGCCTGTCGCAAACCTGTTGCGAGTTAGGTAATTAGGGGGCCGATCCCAAGCAATCAAGGCGTTGAGTAGAGTAGCGGCTTGGGCTGTGGGAGCGAACTGAGCAGCCTGCGTGCGCACCGGCCGAGTCGCCAACAGAGGGCGAGCGCAGCAGGCGCGCGCCCGCCGCACTAGGTCCGGCGCTAATAAGCCGCATCGCGACAGGGTAGTGGGATCATCAACCCTATTGTTGAGGAGCAAGAAATAATTAGGTACCTACCGTGGAAGAAAGTATGACTTATATTAGATCTGCCACTCCCCAATAGATGGCTGAGTTTGAGTTTGTGGTGCGAGTTCCACTACTGAACGCTAGATGGCCTCAGTCAGAAATTGCACTCTCGGATTTTAATTATTTCTTTGAAGGATAATTTTATACATATCATTTGCGTATCGCCACTCACGCATAAAGTTGACCTATCTAAATAGGGCGAATTCTGTGCACTCACGTTACTAAATGTAAAGACCAATATAAGCACTAATTGAATAGGAAAAAACTTTTAAAAAGATAGCCAAGTCGCACGGAGTTGGAAATCCTCATCCTGTCGAAAGCAAGAGAGAAGAGAAAGAGAAAAAGATAGGGGAAAAGGATGAATGGATGGGCTGGTGACCTGCCTTCCTTCACCGGCCCATCCATTCATACTTTTCCCCCATCTTTTTCCCTTTCGCTTCCCTCTTCCTATGAACAAGGTAAGGATGTAAAAGTAATTAACCCGAGCGAAGCCGGGGCGGGTCAGCTAGTACATAATAGGTGTAAGATGCTTTGTAGTGTAATGTTCTACTTACTCTTGGTATAGGTGAGATGGTTCTCGTAGGGTACGGAGGTGTACGCCGGTGCCGGGCCCGCCACCACGGTCCACACCACGCGCGGGCGCGGGCGCGGGCGGCGCGCCTCCAGCGGCGGTGGGGGATGGGAGGGGGACGACATCATCTAGATCACAGACTTACATCTAGATATTCTTGTATTATTACTTTCCACCTTCGATCAGGTATAAGCTTTCCACACCACATTATTATATGAGTTCTTTCAATTTTGTACTTAGATTTATTTTTCGGGTTCCGTAGTTATTAGGTAGTAGGTACAAGAAACCCTTATTATATAATATTTATTTAAATATCTGTCTGTCCACCTGAGTCTATTAGAGCCTTCTTCTAAAGTTATAAACACACAACAAAACACGAAGATAATTCTTCTTTACATGTAATTGAAGCTTCGAATCGGAGTTTTCTTTTCTGTAATATAAAATGTTTGAGTACCTATGTGTGTGATGTGTTTGTTTTGTTGTGTGTGTGTTTAAAACCGGTGCATCTACGGGAGCCTAAATACTAAGCATTGTATACCTACCCTGGCCGGTAGGTACCTACCTGTACAGAATTCAGCTCTGTCGGTGATGAATAATCATACACTTAGTCAAGATTTCCTTTCAAAAATATTGGGAATTCAATTATCAAATCTAGGTGAGCCACAGAATACATAATAGTAGTTGCCTACGTACCTACTTCAGCACCACATTGACAACTGAGCGCGCGTCGCTCCAGAATTCAAAACAAATAAAAGATCGCTTTCGTTTGATTGTTCTTAATTTATTATTTTTTGGCTGATGATTTATAATACACTACATTTAGCTTAGATAGGAATTCATTGAGGTATTGGTTTGGTATCTCAGCTATTTTTAGGTGTCGGTTCAGTCGGTTGGTTTGGTATACCTAGTGGTTCACCTTGGAGCGCTGCATGCTGCACGTTGGCCTCACCTTCAACTTGTACCTACACCTACTCTGCACAACTATAGAAACAAAGACTGCAGCTCATTTTGAGTAGATACCTAACTGGTACTGGAAATATGAATCAAAACCAATTTGTATTGATCTGTTCTGACTAATTCTGACCCATATTCCTCTGACCTTGTTTAGAAATGAGATAACTGTCATATTTTGTTATTTTTAGTAGAATATATAATCCTTGTATACTCGTTCATTTAGTTTTTTTTTTTTTTTTTTTTTTTTTTTTTTTTTTTTTTTTTTTATGTGATTGAATGACGTGACGAGCAAGTCGTTCACCTGATGTTAAGTGATACGGCCGCCCATAACAGTTGCAGTGATCTGATCACTCGGTCTAGTAATCAGATTACTAGACCGAGTGATCAGATCATAAAGTCTCATTTGCCCAGTAATTTCACTAGCTACAATGCCCTTCAAACCGGAACACAGCAGTGCTTGCACACTACTGCTTGGCGGCAGAATAACTGGCAAAGCGGTGGTACCTACCTAGACGAACTTTGCAGAAAAGTCCTACCACCTAGTACCGTTATAGTTACCGCGCCGAGCACATTTAGTTACCGCGCCGAGCATATTTAGTTACCGCGCCGAGCACATTTAGTTACCGCGCCGAGCATATTTAGTTACCGCGCCGAGCACATTTAGTTACCGCACCGAGCATATTTAGTTACCGCGCCGAGCACATTTAGTTACCGCGCCGAGCACATTTAGTTACCGCGCCGAGCAGATTTAGTTACCGCGCCGAGCACATTTAGTTACCGCGCCGAGCACAATATTTAGTTACCGCGCCGAGCACATAGCTAAATTGATTGTTATAGGTGTACTTATTAGTAAACTAGTTTATAACCATTCATAAAACCATGGAACAAATAAAACCCATCACCCTTAGTCTGACGGTTAGGTACTCCTTAAAAAAATTATTGACTTCTAGATGATTATGATGAATCTAATTTATGTTTTACCTACGTACGTAAATGAAATGCAGTTTCGCCTGCGATCGTAGATCTTACCTATAATCAATAGAACCCTAACCAGAACCCTTGTAATATGACGAGTTAGTTTCTATCGGTCACAGGCAAAGAGTTCTATGTACTACGTGTAACATAGAAGTCTTTGGTCTCAGGCCCTTTCTGTCATCCATGAACAACAAGGCGCGATCGGTCACATATTCCAAAAATTTAATATATTTTTAAAAATATGCTGTCCCGATTGCCTACCTAACCCTATTTACAGATAGATATCTACTAATCTATGATTTGAATATAAAATGTAAGTAGTTTGGTACCCAATTTGCTTATTAATATTCCTTGACAGTTTAGGATTGAATGCGGCTAGAAAAGTATGGTATGTGTGTTTTTATGTACCTACTTATCCTAACTTACTATACCTAGGTACTTCCCATCTTTATCAAGCAAGAAGCAGCTACAATCAGTAAATGATAACGATAATACGAGTTACACCTACCCTACACAGCCTAGAGCCTACACTACACTACACTACACTACACTACACTACACTACACAACACCCATTATCAAACAGAAAGCATTGTCCCTAAATTATTAGCGTGGAAGAAATTATTTATTAATAAGTAGGTAGGTACTTACTACACTTAGGTACCGGTATAGTAACTGCAGTGAGTGGTTATGATGCGCAGACTCGCACTGCAGTTGCAGTGTGTCACGCGCAAGACAATATTATGTTAAATGAACGGTCGTTGACGCCGCGGGCACGGGCGCGATACATTACATGGATGCTGCACGCTGGCACGCAGCATGTGCTGCGGCTGCGGCGGCGTGCTCATTGCTCACTTTGTACTATACACATACCTAGACGAGCACATCTAATACCTAGGTACTTTACTAACCTAACCTAACCAGAGGCTTTCACCCGCAACGCCACTTACCCGATGTCCTCCGGGATAAGGAGTGTCTACCCGATGGTGACCGCGGTAATAAATAAGCTGCGTCATTCCTAATCATTACTGAATGTGACTTCGACAATAAACAAGTCGGAGACAGTCGAATGGTCGTAGACAACGCACCAGCAATGCCCTCGGTGTTACAGATGTCCCTATAGGCGGCGGCGGTGCTGACCACTTACCATCAGGTGGGCTGCCTGCTTGTTTGCTGTTTGTTTGTGTGTTTCTCATTAAAGAAAAAAGTTGGGAAACAAATCTTCCTCTCCATTTTCATCCCTTTAAATTCCTAAATCAACCATAGCATCACATATTTTGATGCCATATTTGTGTTCTTTTAAAAATGCCTATCCAAATCAATTTAAATTCAAATCAACGAACTTTCCTTACAAACAAATGTCATCCCCCATTCCACTCCTTCACGTACCCCGCTATTAATGTTACCATTTTATTTCCGCTAACTATTATTACATTCATAAATACTGTAACGATCCAGGCTGTCTCGTGACGTCACAAATATTATAAATTTTACCTAAAGTATAAAAATACTGAAATAAATTGATCAAAGCATTTTACACACAAAGAATAGTCCAAAAATAATGGAAATAGTCGTTGGCATCGCATTAACTGATAGAGAGAATGTAGAGATAGGTGTAAAAGTGGTTATCCGTGGTAAAATAAGGTAACAGTAAAAGAAATCAAACCTTCTTTATATTTAGTTTTACTTTTTTACCTTTCTACCTTTAAAGTGTTTTTGATATATAATAGGATTTTGAAATCTGTCAAGCTGTCAAACGCGGGCAGTGATAAAATCATTCACGAGATTTCGCAAGTCGAAACTTGTCGGAAAAATGCAGATGAAATTTCCGGTTAAATTCTTAGATAAATTCGCCCTCTCAATTAATTCTGGATCTGGGGGGAAGTATGCCTCGGGTCCAGGAACTCAGTAAGAGATAAGTTGAAACTGTGCAACGAAGCTTGTCTTCCCTTATTTTGCTTAGGGTATGCAGTTCGCGTGTTTTGTGGAGACCTGCACCAGATTTTGCCTCCGTTATAGGATCTGGATCCACCTTTTTGGTTTGGTTTGCATTCTGGCTGAAAGGAGGGCTGAAAAGATTAACTGTCCCGTCTTCGTGTATACGATACCCGGATCCTAAATGCAAATTAAGCTGAACTGTCCCAAGTGATAGGGTTTTGTCTTGTATGCTGCCCATGGACTCCGGTCCCGCATGCAAGATAAAAATTAGGTGGCAATAGGTTTTAGCTTTGGAGAGCTTTTGTCACAGCTCGTTCTCTCATAGGGTTAGATCAGGTATGTTCTCATTGCACACACCGAGAACAGACATGCACGTTTAAAAGTAAATGTGAGATTTGTAGCAATCTCCAGTGTTTGGGGGTACACACTAATGTATAGGGAAAAGCTATAAGTCGAGGAATACACACAGGAGGGGAAAGTTAGGGATAAAATATTGAAAATCGCGGAAAATTAATAGTGATAGGGAAATAGATAAAATTCAATAAATAACTAAATAAATTTAAAGCGGTATAAAATACATCTAAAGATAAATTCATTATAATAAAATACTAATAAATAAAAGTGCAAATACAATACGTAAATTATCAAGGTTATAAAATTATAATCCAAGTTTTCTCGAAGGTTGAAGCTGTGGGTGTTTATTGTAGGGCTAGTTTGTCGTGGACCTTGCTTTTGACGCAAAGCTAGGTGATCATAGAAGGTTTTAACGTACAGAGAACAATACGTAAATTTATAAATCTATTTTGTGGTAAAAGTACGTTGTACTATATATCTATTCTGTGGTATAGGAAGGTATTTCTTTAGCTGGTTTTGCGATGTTCTACGGAGGATATGAGAAAGGTTCTATTCCTACACGGTTATTACAATATGCATAAAAAGATAGGTATTTTCTTAGCGGATTCTAGGCGGAATTTTACTTAGCAGAGTTGGAGGGATCATATTCCTACAAGGAAACGAACGTTTTGTTTTCTAGTTGCGAAATAGGTAATGCTTGTACAATAGTTAAGTAACTACCGGGAATTTATTCATAATTTAGGGTTGATCGTGTTTGTTTATAGATCAATTTAGTGGAATTCAGAGTTGGGTTTGTTTGATTGAATTTTCAATAAGAATTTTACTATTTATTCTATAAGAAACATTTAAAGTACTAGTGATAAGAAATTGTCCTTCGTGTCTTGGGTCAAGCACAGCAGTACCTGTTAGTGATCTCCTTACCAAACGGATAGGGGTAGCTAATTTAAAGATTCGAATGAGAATATCTTGTTGTTAGAAAACAGCATTAATAATCTATTATATTACTGGCAAAAAAACATATTATTATAATATTTCATATTTATGAAATATAATACCTAAATTATATAAACGGGTTTTAGATTACTTTTCAATACAAGTTCTGGAAAATAGAGACAACCTGAATATCACTAACAGATCATTGAATTCAAATAAATATTTACAGTTAAAATTAATACTACTGTTTAGTCCACTGCATGCTGTTGATATAGAATCTACGATAATATTGATAATCTTTAGACGAAAACTAGGAGATTTGAAAGTTGAGCTATTTTTAGAGTCTGTCTTATACCGAATGTAGTACGTATTAGATAGACTCACAATTAACTAAGGTGATGTCTATTTTGTTAGGATTTGGAAAAAAATAATGTCCTCTTGTCCCTTGCACCTTTTGGAGTCCAAACTAGATAAGTAGATAAGAATAGGTAGATGGGGTACCTGACGTACTGACTTGGGATAAATAGAACAAAATTTAGTAAAATCAAATTTCTCTTAGTGTGGGGGAATTTCACACACGGTACCTCCGTGTGGGAAATTTCAAGCACTAAATAGTGGAGGGTTAACCAGCCAGGTAGTCGAGACCCACAGCATTGGAGCGGTGGCGGGGCTCCTATGCCAGAGTTATGATAAACAAATAGAGTTTACTATGACTTTGCTATATAACAAACTCAAACTCAGTTAGCAATATACTTACTTACGTTTTACCTATGTTTCACTTTCTTGTCTTGTTAATTTCAACATACGTTCGTCATGAAGCTTTAATTTACCTTCCAGTTTTGTTTATGACTAGGAACTATAATGTTCAATTTTTTGCAGGAAAAGATTATTCATTCCTACAATTGAAACCTTTCGAAAATATAGTAGGAAATATATTGATTGATGCATAATATGATTTTATGTGGAAATTTCAGTTCGGATACTCAGAGTATAGGAATAGTGTTCATCAGGGGATTAAATTGCAATTATTTGTAGGACGATGAATATTTTAAATTTATTTAATATTATTGAATAGGTTAGATGTTAGATAGGTATTGTCTCATTACTTTAAAAGGATTTGGATTACTACACTATCACAACGTACGGTTCTATCATTTGTAGGTGACGATTCACAAGGCCATAAACATTAAAATAGGTAGTCCAAAAAAGTCAACAAATTTCGATAACTTTTAGCGTCATAAGTTTAAGGTTAGAATATCCGGTGATCCGATGATTTTATTATTAATTTATTTAATTAGATCAATAGAGGGTTCTTTTACAATTTGGTTACGTGACCAGGATTTCAATTGACCAGGATCTCAAATGACCAGAATTTTACATGACCAGGATTGACATTTGACTAGGATCACAAATGACCAGGATCTCAATTGACCAGGATTGACATTTGACTAGGATCTCAAATGACCAGGATCTCAATTGACCAGTATCTTTATTGACCAGGATCTCAAATGGCCAGGATTTTACTTGACTAGGATTTTCGTGCGTTACTTTCGTTATCAGGTTGATTAATTTTAGAGATTTACATTAGTGATAGTTTTCGATTAGAATGAGGTTGTTGATTGTTTTGGATTGATATTATTTTAAGTAGCGATGGTATTTATTTACTATCGCACAATTTGCTGTCCGTGGAAAAGGAAAGGTTTTGAGACAATTATGTAGGGGCGGTGTTAGATTTCAATAAATTAAATGGAAGTTAGTTACAATTTATCTCATAGTTAAAAGAAGGACTCAATCTTTTGAGAGTTTTAATCGTTACTTAATTAGTTATTTTCAATTTTCGGGGCTATAACGTTCAGGATATCATCGTTAGATTATCGTAGATGATGGATTAATTAAATGATGAAGAGGATGAATATATAAACGGGATTCGAACTATTTATGCTAATATTGAGTTATTTCATTTACGATTGGATTGATATTAAATAGTTAAAAATTTAAAATAGGCCACATTGCAATAACTCAACGGAATTTAAATAAATTCAACATTAGAATGTTTCATTACGATCATGGAAATTTGTTGTAGTAGGTTGGAAAGGAGTAGTAGTTTATTAATCAGATATATACGTATACACATGTTTGATTAATTTTATAATTTATTGGTGCACATAATACGATTGAGCTTCCATTTAGGAAGTACGTGGGAAATTTATCATCATCCAATTTAGAAAAAAAACGACAGAGTCAATTTTCATAAGTAATTCGGAAACATTAGAGTAAATAATTTACATTTCTTTTCTGTGGTTGAAACTAGGAAAGGTTCGAAGTTGGCTAAAATTATAAAACTATAGGGGGCGCTTTACAGTTCAAGATATTTAATAATTTTACTAGTGGTAGTTGTTACGGTGGATAGATTAAGTTCCGATTCAATGGTTATTGTACGATACACAACAATCTAAACAACATAAAATTATTTAAAATAAATTATTAAAATTTCAAAATAGTGGTATTTAAAAACTATTTCGGTTAGCTTGTTTGGTAGTTTTCCGCGTAATTCGAGCTCAAGTTCGGGATTTTTGAGAGTGAATATTATACTTATTGATTAAATTTTCAAATAAAATACTGCGTTTTAATATTCATACTTTAATAACGATATTATATTTAAAACGGAACAAAATAAATTATTTATAGTAGAGGTTAATTCAGTTCGCGAAAATTAATATTTTTTTTGTTGTTATAACTTACTTGTACTGAATAGATGGTTCAGCCTTGACATAAAATAAAATTTTAAACGAAATTTATTAATTCATATAATTATTAATTTATTAATTCATATAATTATTTTTATTGTAGAAATGAAATTGAAATAAAATTATAGATTTTATTTTAATATCATGATAAGTATTAAGCAATAACTTCAAAGAAGCCTTAAATCTATTGGGAATTGCTAGCCGTTAAGATAGCGAATAAGTTAGTTGACAGGGGTCAAATGTGGATTAATGAATTGTTATGTTGTTATTTTTGCTTATGAAAGGGATTTGATTTTGGATAATTTAAAAAAAAAAAGTCATTTTTATGTAAGCAAGTATTGTTGTATGGACATGGTCAGAGGTATTAACAGTGCAGGAGGATCTTAGTGGCTTAGCAAGATCTACGGTTTAAGGGATTTGTTGACGGGTGGCTTTGGATTTACACGACTCAACAAATGGGTTGGTATAATTTAAGGCTAGGTGCTAGGTTAAAAGAGAAAGCCTAAGTTTAAACAAAACTGTTATAACAACCCCGTACTCTACAAGGTAGGAACATCCGATCTGCTACACTCTACATCCGAAATAATAGCGAATTACGGAGTGGGAAATATATGCGAAATATTGCTGAAGTCATGGACAAATCTATACTTTGAACTATTAAAGTTGACCTGGTTATCGAAGGGTTTTGTGGGAGGCAGCTCGGAACGAAAACATGGTTCTTAGGGGTACCTTCTACTTAAAGTTATTAGGACTGACCAGCCTCACAACCTGGTTTCTTTTGGTGGCTAGGTTAGCCTTGGGATAAGTGATTTTTGGGTATGATTGATGCGATGAAATTTTGGATATTGACTCATAAAGTAATTCACTGTTGTTACGGCTTAAGAGGGCGCTTAAAATAGAAAAGTAATTATGGTTTGTTTTCAAGGATGGATTCAATAGTATATTAAAAATAAAAATATTGTCATTGACTACATTAAACTTTTGAAAATAAATTACTCAATATTAGTAATATTTAATATTTTTTAAAATGAATAACAATTAATACGCAGTATGCATATTAAACAAATTGAAAATACAAGTGTATTTTTGTTTCGCAAATTATTTGCTATCAGGTTGATTATTTTTAGGTGCTCTCTTAAATTAAATTTAACGGTTAGGAACACTACAGAACTATAAACACATTTTAAGTTTGGAGCCAAACGTTAACAAATTATAATTGCTTAAGTGAGGTGGTAGAGTTATAATTATTATTTAAATTATTTTTATTATAGTTTTGCTAATATTTGTGAATGTATTTTAAGGAATAAAATTTTACTACGGCTTTAAATTTAAAACGCCTGCGCAAATATTTTAGGGGCGATTGTAACGATCCAGGCTGTCTCGTGACGTCACAAATATTATAAATTTTACCTAAAGTATAAAAATACTGAAATAAATTGATCAAAGCATTTTACACACAAAGAATAGTCCAAAAATAATGGAAATAGTCGTTGGCATCGCATTAACTGATAGAGAGAATGTAGAGATAGGTGTAAAAGTGGTTATCCGTGGTAAAATAAGGTAACAGTAAAAGAAATCAAACCTTCTTTATATTTAGTTTTACTTTTTTACCTTTCTACCTTTAAAGTGTTTTTGATATATAATAGGATTTTGAAATCTGTCAAGCTGTCAAACGCGGGCAGTGATAAAATCATTCACGAGATTTCGCAAGTCGAAACTTGTCGGAAAAATGCAGATGAAATTTCCGGTTAAATTCTTAGATAAATTCGCCCTCTCAATTAATTCTGGATCTGGGGGGAAGTATGCCTCGGGTCCAGGAACTCAGTAAGAGATAAGTTGAAACTGTGCAACGAAGCTTGTCTTCCCTTATTTTGCTTAGGGTATGCAGTTCGCGTGTTTTGTGGAGACCTGCACCAGATTTTGCCTCCGTTATAGGATCTGGATCCACCTTTTTGGTTTGGTTTGCATTCTGGCTGAAAGGAGGGCTGAAAAGATTAACTGTCCCGTCTTCGTGTATACGATACCCGGATCCTAAATGCAAATTAAGCTGAACTGTCCCAAGTGATAGGGTTTTGTCTTGTATGCTGCCCATGGACTCCGGTCCCGCATGCAAGATAAAAATTAGGTGGCAATAGGTTTTAGCTTTGGAGAGCTTTTGTCACAGCTCGTTCTCTCATAGGGTTAGATCAGGTATGTTCTCATTGCACACACCGAGAACAGACATGCACGTTTAAAAGTAAATGTGAGATTTGTAGCAATCTCCAGTGTTTGGGGGTACACACTAATGTATAGGGAAAAGCTATAAGTCGAGGAATACACACAGGAGGGGAAAGTTAGGGATAAAATATTGAAAATCGCGGAAAATTAATAGTGATAGGGAAATAGATAAAATTCAATAAATAACTAAATAAATTTAAAGCGGTATAAAATACATCTAAAGATAAATTCATTATAATAAAATACTAATAAATAAAAGTGCAAATACAATACGTAAATTATCAAGGTTATAAAATTATAATCCAAGTTTTCTCGAAGGTTGAAGCTGTGGGTGTTTATTGTAGGGCTAGTTTGTCGTGGACCTTGCTTTTGACGCAAAGCTAGGTGATCATAGAAGGTTTTAACGTACAGAGAACAATACGTAAATTTATAAATCTATTTTGTGGTAAAAGTACGTTGTACTATATATCTATTCTGTGGTATAGGAAGGTATTTCTTTAGCTGGTTTTGCGATGTTCTACGGAGGATATGAGAAAGGTTCTATTCCTACACGGTTATTACAATATGCATAAAAAGATAGGTATTTTCTTAGCGGATTCTAGGCGGAATTTTACTTAGCAGAGTTGGAGGGATCATATTCCTACAAGGAAACGAACGTTTTGTTTTCTAGTTGCGAAATAGGTAATGCTTGTACAATAGTTAAGTAACTACCGGGAATTTATTCATAATTTAGGGTTGATCGTGTTTGTTTATAGATCAATTTAGTGGAATTCAGAGTTGGGTTTGTTTGATTGAATTTTCAATAAGAATTTTACTATTTATTCTATAAGAAACATTTAAAGTACTAGTGATAAGAAATTGTCCTTCGTGTCTTGGGTCAAGCACAGCAGTACCTGTTAGTGATCTCCTTACCAAACGGATAGGGGTAGCTAATTTAAAGATTCGAATGAGAATATCTTGTTGTTAGAAAACAGCATTAATAATCTATTATATTACTGGCAAAAAAACATATTATTATAATATTTCATATTTATGAAATATAATACCTAAATTATATAAACGGGTTTTAGATTACTTTTCAATACAAGTTCTGGAAAATAGAGACAACCTGAATATCACTAACAGATCATTGAATTCAAATAAATATTTACAGTTAAAATTAATACTACTGTTTAGTCCACTGCATGCTGTTGATATAGAATCTACGATAATATTGATAATCTTTAGACGAAAACTAGGAGATTTGAAAGTTGAGCTATTTTTAGAGTCTGTCTTATACCGAATGTAGTACGTATTAGATAGACTCACAATTAACTAAGGTGATGTCTATTTTGTTAGGATTTGGAAAAAAATAATGTCCTCTTGTCCCTTGCACCTTTTGGAGTCCAAACTAGATAAGTAGATAAGAATAGGTAGATGGGGTACCTGACGTACTGACTTGGGATAAATAGAACAAAATTTAGTAAAATCAAATTTCTCTTAGTGTGGGGGAATTTCACACACGGTACCTCCGTGTGGGAAATTTCAAGCACTAAATAGTGGAGGGTTAACCAGCCAGGTAGTCGAGACCCACAGCATTGGAGCGGTGGCGGGGCTCCTATGCCAGAGTTATGATAAACAAATAGAGTTTACTATGACTTTGCTATATAACAAACTCAAACTCAGTTAGCAATATACTTACTTACGTTTTACCTATGTTTCACTTTCTTGTCTTGTTAATTTCAACATACGTTCGTCATGAAGCTTTAATTTACCTTCCAGTTTTGTTTATGACTAGGAACTATAATGTTCAATTTTTTGCAGGAAAAGATTATTCATTCCTACAATTGAAACCTTTCGAAAATATAGTAGGAAATATATTGATTGATGCATAATATGATTTTATGTGGAAATTTCAGTTCGGATACTCAGAGTATAGGAATAGTGTTCATCAGGGGATTAAATTGCAATTATTTGTAGGACGATGAATATTTTAAATTTATTTAATATTATTGAATAGGTTAGATGTTAGATAGGTATTGTCTCATTACTTTAAAAGGATTTGGATTACTACACTATCACAACGTACGGTTCTATCATTTGTAGGTGACGATTCACAAGGCCATAAACATTAAAATAGGTAGTCCAAAAAAGTCAACAAAATTTGATAACTTTCTTAACGTAAGGTTAGGTTAGTATATTCGGAGATTTGATTCAGTAATGTATTATTATTATTAATTAGGCAAATATACACGGTGATACCGTTACAATTTCAAATAATAAACTATAGGTCCAATGTTCATCACACAAATGTTTGTCCTGGGTGGGAATCGAACCCACAGCCTCCAGTTCAGAAGGCAGAGCTACTACCAACTGAGCTATGAGGGCAGTCAAAAGATTTTATTGCAAACCAGCTGCCCCGCCCCGGCTTCGCATGGGTTAATTAGTTTTACTCCAAAGTTTTTTCTTACTCAATTAATGCATAGATTGCCCTTTACATTTAACGTAATAATAATATGTACGAAGAAAATATATTTCAAAGAAACAATAAAACTCTGACATCCTTAGTAATAAACGCGTTGTAACTTTTGATTAGTTACACCATCAGTACCCACTGATGGTGTAACTATGGGGATGGGTATGGGTATCAGTATTTTTAGCACTTTCAAAATGAGATTAAGTACTTAGAATATTACAGTTAACCCAAAGCCAACTGGTGGACTCTACCTATCGTCAGTGTGAAAATAAACTGAAATGTCAGACAAACTTAGCTTAGCGCTGAGCCCCTCCTCTGTTCGATGCGTGCATCGCGAATTATACAGTAATATACCTACATGTATATTGCTGTTTCTTTTGGGATCCACAGTGAATAAGCTTAGGATTGATTTGAGTAGTAGGACCATGGATGAAATTGTTAAAAATGTCCGGAACTCGTGAGTATAGGAACATAGTTAGCATAAGTTAGGTATTTTAACTAACACGGGGCCGAGTTTGGCGCTCCTACCTCCCATAGAATAAACAATAGTAGAGGCAGGTCTATTATCATATCCAGTGTATTATAATGTTTCTTGTAAAGTTTTTTGTAGCTTCTTGTTTACAGGTGTAATCGAGGCTGCGGATCGCAGCATTGTGCCATATTGCTCGCACCAGGAAAGAGAACTTGTTTTTTTTCATAGGCTTGCTATATAATTGTTGCGGATCTTGCGCATTGTTGCGGATCGGGAGCTCTGTCCCGTCATGTGGCATCAATGGCGCAGCTTCATATTTTAAAAGAATTGCAAGTAGGTAATTAAATTTTCATATATTATTTGTAATGTAATCAATATTTAATTTAATTTAATATAATGTTAATAGGTTTTTATTTTATTTAGTCTGATGTAACTTATTTTAATTGATGATTTGTAATTGTGATGTGATTGTAATTTTATAATAATAACAATAATTGCAGAATAATAGTAGTAATAGGATTGTGTTTAATATTATGGATCTTGATCTGATATAAATAAATAATTTTAATCATATTTACTTATATAATATTTGACATCAAGCACATGTGTATTGTACGCTTAGTATCTACAATAATATTATTTTAAGTGTTTTAAGTACCTAATCTCATTTTGACTTTTAAAAGTGCTAAAAATAGCCTATTTGCCATAAAATCCTTTGACTACCCTCATAGCCTCATGCCTCATAGTTGGTAGTAGCTCTGCCTTCTGAACTGTAGGCTGTGGCTTCGATTCCCACCCAGGACAAGCATTTGTGTGATGAACATCGATATTCTATATTGTATTCTATGTATGTATTTACAAACAATAAGTATCTAAGTACAGTTATCTCATAGTACAAGCTATGCTTAGTTAGGGGCTAGATGGCGCTGTGTGAAACGTCCACAGTCCACACACACTTTTGAATTTTTGACTTTTGATCGATATTTATCGGCATCCGGCAGGTACAGTTAGGTATTTATAATTTTAAATAATTTCAACAGACACCTACTTGTAATATAATATTTACGCGTTTAATTAATATCACCAACATCTATGGTATTCTACATTGTATAAGCACAGAGCGGACGCCGGCCGGCCGGCGCGGGCGCAGACGCGGCGGCAGGCGTTGTAGTACTTCCTGCTCTATCTTTTAGTTTTGGTAGGTAGTTAGGTAATTTTATCTAATCAGAAACACTGGCTGGCCTAGATATTGAAAGCGCAACTAATAAATTTCTTTATCACTGACACGGTGCACTAAATCATGACTGTGTTATTTGTTTCACCACTGTTTAATAATAATTATTCATCGATAAATAATTTAATTTCTAATACGTGAATCGGAACCCATCTGGAGGCAGTCCGCGGAGACGTGCTCACGCGCGGTCTTTCTACGATCAACTGTCAACAAAAGGCGGGAATATTTGAAGTCTCCACGATTCCTAGTACGCCAATAAAATTAATCACAACCTACAATGTTTTATCGCTAGGTATTACAAATTATTAAGTTATTTTTGAACGGCAATAAAATTCACTCACCACACCAATCTTGGCATCTTTTTTATTTGTAGGGGGAAGGGTTCGACCCGACCCGATCGTTACCAGCTCTGTCCTAGTTGACGAAGGAACATGTTAAATTAACTACTTACTATTATAGCATTATAGCAGTTCCGCGAAGGGTAGTTCCCATCGAACAGTCAACAGACATCGCTAACACACTTTTGTAAAAATATTTATTGATAAATATTTAATGATTGATTGATTGAATATATTATTATGTATAGAGGTCTGTGTCACAATAGTAATACTGGGTGGCGCAAAAGTAAAGACCCTATTTGGTTCAGCTATAACATTTTTTCTAAATTAGAAAACTAGATTTAGGTTTTTTTAAATGTATATTTGTGCCATTAAATTTCGTACCATTAGGATTTAAAGATGATGTCTTTTAAATGGTGACCTCCAGAGTTGATACACATTTGAGCCCTATTTATGACATTTTGCATAACTTGCCGTAACACTTCCTGCGATATGTTCGTTATTTCTTGACGAATGTTTTCTTTTAGAGCTGCGAGAGTCTGTGGCTTGTTCACATACACCCGAGATTTCAAAAAACCCCAAAGAAAGAAGTCTGGACTGGTCAGATCGGGTGAACTTGCAGGCCAAGGCAAATCGCCAAAACGAGAGATAACTCGGCTTGGAAAAGCGTCCCTCACTAAGTCCATAGTGTCGCGCGCTGTGTGTGCCGTAGCGCCGTCTTATTGAAACCAGATGTGCTCCAGCCCCAATTCGTCCAAACTGGGTATCAAAAACTCACGTAACATGGTTCTGTAGCGTTCTCCAGTGACAGTTATCGCATTGCCTCCAGCGTCTTCGAAAAAATAGGGTCCGATCACTCTGTCAACACAGATGCCACACCATACAGTAACTTTTAGTGGGTGTAGAGGTGTTTCTTGAATAATGCGCGGATTATCAGTGCCCCAGAACCGAGTATTCTGCTTATTGACATGCCCTGAGAGATGGAAATGCGCTTCGTCACTCATAACCAATTTTGAAGGAAAATCATCTTGCAAAATGTCATAAATAGGGCTCAAATGTGTATCAACTCTGGAGGTCACCATTTAAAAGACATCATCTTTAAATCCTAATGGTACGAAATTTAATGGCACAAATATACATTTAAAAAAACCTAAATCTAGTTTTCTAATTTAGAAAAAATGTTATAGCTGAACCAAATAGGGTCTTTACTTTTGCGCCACCCAGTATTTGAACACATTTCACACAGCACCATCTTGCCCCAAACTATCAAAGCTTGTGCTATTATAGGAACCACAATTATAACCTTATAGAATACTTGTACACTACTGCCGCGGTACTTTTGTTTGTAAATACATACTTAGAATACAATATAATTATAACAGTCAGACACAGATGCACAATGCTCACCCAGTGAGTAATATATTACTGTGCACATCACACAAATGTTAGTTCTGGGCGGGAATCGAACCCACAAGCTATAGTTCAGAAGGCAGGGCTATCTACTAACTGAGCTACCAGGGTTATACTAGATAGTTTTTTATTTCCAAAAAGTAAAATTTTACATGTTACAGTACTAGAGGCCACTACTCACTACTCACTACTCACCAGGTCCAGCCTATCCCGTGCATTGCAGTACCTAGGCCTATATTTGTATGTTCCCGATCACGAATACAGTTATGATCGCATGACCTTATAAATAAATAACCTCTTGACCAATTTTACACATACCTATTGAAAGCTGTAAATACAGGGTGATCAATTTTAACTCGTACAGTAGACTCTGTGCGTCAATCAGAGTCAATTGATACTTAAAAGTAAGTTTATGACTACTTTGTTGCTCTAACTCTCGCTTTATAGCTTAACGTTCATCGTGATACCAAGTATTTACAAGCCTAACCCGCTGGTCCTAGAGACTTGAAAGGAAGGTGTGTTCTTTATGGGTAGGAATCAACTAAGAAAGGGGGTTTTGAAAATCTAGCCCTAAGGGAGTGAAATGGTGTTTTTACGTTTATTGTATGAAACTTTTTATTCTGTGGATCGATTGGTTTGAAACTTAGTGTCTATACTCTTCAGTTAAAATAAAGTTACACGTGTCTCACGGGTTTTTTTAAAACTCCTTCCGTCATGGTAATGGAATCTCAAAGTTTTTTTTATCGAAATCTAAGTATAAACCAAAGCGCAGTAGTGAAGAACGCAGTAACTAGTGTATTTGGCAAAATTGAGTTAGATACACTTTCAGAATCGCATAGAGCGATGGTGGCCGAGCGGTAGCATGTGCGCTTCGCAATCTTACGGCACCGGGTTCGATCCTCGGCCCTGCACCAATGACTTATATAATAAGTTATGTGCAGTTTCCGATGCTATCGCACTGTGTCTCGGAGAGTACGTTAGGCCGTCAGTCAGACATCTATGGCAATCGTTACGGGTAGTCAGACGCCTGATAGAATCTGACGCCTGATCTAGCCATCCCTGTTACTGGTTCCTTATGGGTTGCGAGGTCAGATGGCAGTCGCTCGTGTAATTCTGGTAGCTCGCCGCTACAGCTTAGATTGGGAGCCGACCCCAATAACAAATGGGAAAAGGCAAAGAGGAGGATGACATTTTCGGAATCACCAAAAAATATCTATATTCTGTTTTTGTCACGTATATGAATATTTCACCTGGAGCCCTCTCAGGAAGTAAGAATGCAGCAACTCGACTACTCTCAACTACTCGCAACTTTTGTTTTCGCGTTTTTCTCGAAAAAATGTTTTACCTAGGTACTGCATTTTTCACGGCAGAATACGGTAGATAAGTCTTGGATAGACGAAGGGATGATGGAGTTTTTTTGAGTTTTGTGCCATCTAGCGACAGTAGCGAGCACTATGTCTCACTTGGCGTAAACGGATCTCTGCGTGCACCATTTCCGCTCTCTCTCGAATATTAGTTTACTCTGGCCAACAATATATTGTCAGGGTGGGGCAGATGGCGTTTTTTCACAAGAATTACCAACTCTCTAGAATCTTATCGGCGTTTACCATTCTGTGATGGCCCAGATATATGCGAGCTACGGCGAACCTTCGCCCGCGCCGTAGCCCGTATCCATGCTGGGCGCTCCATGATGCGGTGCGACGCTGAATTGCCTGTAATAAAGTAAATACTTGAGAGTTCTTAAAAATTGACTCATAAAGCAAGCGTGGCCGTCGCCGAAATTGGTGCACAACAAAATGCTTGCAGTGTTCGCAGCTCGTAGAATAATGATATAGCTCTTTCCTTGAGTTGTCTAGAGACGTACCTACGCCTGCCATTTAGTTCTGTTAATAGGACCTACTATACAATTTAATTATATTGTCTGTGCTGTCATGTCGCTGAGAACGATTACGGTTCAAACATATGTTCTCTGTAGTAGGTGTGCCTAGTGACTATTACCTATGTATGTATCCTTGGCCACCGTTGGTAATGGGACAATAATTACCAACGTAAAGGAAAAATTTGAGTGACGAACAGCTTTTGAATACGCATCCATCCATTCCTAAAGTCGGGATGGCTAATGCCTAATGCTTTTCACCATCATTATCAACGGCCTGAAGACGTCCACTGCTGAACATAGGCCTCCCCGCTACGTCTTCCGGTTCGTGGTCGCCACTCGAAAACCTTTCTTCCCCATCGGTTGTCAGTTCTACGAGCGATGTGGCCTGCTCATTGCCATTTCAACTTGCTAATTCTAAGAGCTATATCGGTCACTTTAGTTCTCCTGCGGATCTCCTCGTTTCGGATCTTATCTCTCAGGGAAACGCCGAGCATAGCTCTCTCCATAGTTCGTTGCGCGACTTTGAGCTTACAATGAGGCCAACAGTAACAGACCACGTTTTTAGGATTCTAACGCTTTAAACTAAATAGGAGTTCTTGTTGTCAAATGTTTGTAATAATTTATGTATTTTGATTATAGGTATCTATAACTACCTGCCAACTTAACCTCCTTATTGTAGTACCTACTGATATATCGTCGCTCGTATGACTAAATGTCCTATCTCATTTTTGTCCATTCTTCAGAAAACGCGTTTTAAGGTTTTGACATTTCTAACTTTCAGATAGTTTCGTTCCTCGCAAGTCCAGCATATTTATTTTTATATGCTTTTGTAGATAATTTCAAGTACTTTAATTAAATGTTGAAACTTTTAACCTGTTTGCATTCTAAATACCTGTTTTGATTAATCAAAACAGATAGGTCAATTAGTGAAAACTTTGTTTTATTTAAAATAAGCTGTCTGTTTTTAGTTACGACTTTTTTTAGACTAAGTATGGAAATAAATATTCAAAATTTATGTTGTTAATGCTTTATTAGTGTGCTTGTTTTTTTTTAGTAAGTTTTAGTAAGTTTAATGCTACAATACTGTATTTAATTCAACACAACACAATAACTTTACCAAGTACCTAACAACAACAAAAAACTACTTAATCAGCCTCATTTTGAGGTTGCAATAGGTAATTGAATATTATGAACATTAATTGTAATAATAATTAATTAATAATTAATTATCTTGTTATCCAAAATGTTAAGAGGTACAACGATTAGTCAGATGGATAGGGAATTTTGCGTTGACTAACATAGCGGTCCTAACTCAAAACAGCCAAAAAGTGAGATAGGACCTTTAGTCATACGAGCGACGATATGTCTGGTTGTGAATTGTGATTATTAGAAGACATTCTAGTCATAAATTACATAGAGAGGATTTATCATTATACACACATCAACAAAGTCTAGGGATACGTTATTTCGAAATCAAACATAGCTAAATTGTTTAAAACCTATCTAGTTTCCTTAAGGCGAGCCTTTTCGGGAACTTTAGGTATTTTACGCTACCTTAAGCCGCACTATTTGACGGCACGACGTATTCATTTACGCGACCCAAAAGCTGTGTGCAATGCGCCGCGCCGCGCGCCGCGCGCACTTCTTTCGCCCGCGTCAGCCACGTTATGTAACTCAGTAGCGGAGATCAAGCCGCTTTGTTATTTAGGATAGAGTTAGCTTATGTTCTGGATTGATATATGATAAATGTGAACCTACCATTATTATTATAACAAATGCAATGAGGTGTACAACCGTGTTTTTATTGCTATTTTTGGTTTTTTTTTATGTGATTGAACGACGTGACGAGCTAGTCGTTCACCTGATGTTAAGTGACACGGCCGCCCATAACAGTTGCAGTGTCACTCGGAACTTTACAACAATAAAGTTTCGCGTGACACTGCACTGCGCACGTCATCCTAAGGCTCAATTCAGACAGAGCAGCAAAATGCTCGAGCAGTTTTTAAGTGCTATATGAATATCAACCTTAATCTATTTAGACAAAGCTGAAAATAGTATGCAGCATTAAAATAGGTAAGATTTTAATGTTGCATACTATTTTCAGTTTTGTCTACATGAAATAAGGTTGATATTCCAATAGCACTTAAAAACTGCTCGAGCATTTTGCAGCTCTATCTGAATTGACCCTAAGACATCACCCAGTTTAGTAATCAGATTACTAAACTATATTATATATATATATATATATAGTAATATTATATTGGTTGTTATTATTATTGTAATACGTACCAAGTCCGGCTTGGTTCCATCCTCCCTGGTGGCGCTGCCCCTTACCGGAGTCGATGGGAATAAAAGAGTCATCCTTCCTGGCAGCCTTAACAATAGCGCTCACCGGGGCCGATGGAATAGAAAAAGGGTCATCTGTCCCGTTATAGTCGGATCGATGAATTCACCTTAGTGACAGCGGGGCCGATGGGAATTAAAGTCTCATCTGCAACCCCGGTACGGCAAGTGCTGGTGCTTTTAACGGAGAGGATTATACAAATCTAGTTTCATCAAGCCCAGCATAAACGGTAGGGTACTATAATATTTATAATAAGCAATTTGCCTAATATTACACTAATCTATAATACAATCAAACTGTAACAGAGTCAATTCTGTACCGTAAAGATATTTTGAAAAATTTTGTTGGAAGGTTCTCTACAATCAATACTAAAGCCAAAACTATAATGTTTTTCATTTTTGTCTGACTGTCTGTCTGTCTGTCTGTCACACGCCGAAACTACTAAATGGATTCAAATGAAACTTGCCATGATTTGAGTTCATATTACGAGGTAGGCTATAGGATACTTTTAATCCTGAAATTCAGCACGGTTCCCACGGGAGAGGGCATGAAAGTAAAAAAATTACTTATTTGTACATTTGACAGCGTCATTTGCACCATTAGTAAGTCGCAACCGGCACACTTGCACCTGCAAGTGTGCAGGTGCAAGTGTTAGTCGTGACTGTCCAATTATTGACAGTAAACTAACTTGCTCATCACCGCATTTGGTAGGTTGGAAAAAATTTGACATATGACATCTTTAAAAAAAATTGACATTTGACATCTGTCAAAAGTTTGACATCAATCAAACTGACATCTGTCTACACTTGACAGCGGTATTAGAACAGTGCGCAGGTCGCAAGTGGCACGCTTGCACCGAGCGCGGGCCGCACTCGGCTCGCACACGTTGCAAGTGTGCTGGTGCAAGTGTTAGTCGTGACTGTCCAATTATACCAATGACAACAAACTAACTCGCTCATCGCTGCATTTGGTAGGTTGGAAAAAAAGTTGACATTTGACATATTCAATAAATTTGACATCTGTCAAAAAATTTGACATTTGATATCTGTCAAAAATTGACATTTGACATCAAGCAAACTGACATCTGTCTACACTTGACAGCGGTATTAGAACAGTGCGCAGTTCGCAAGTGGCACACTTGCACCGAGCGTGGGCCGCACGCGAGCCGAGTGCGGCCCGCGCTCGGTGCAAGTGTGCAAGTACATGAGTTGGTCGTGACCGTCCACTTATGCCAAATTACAGTATACTTGCTTCGCTCGTCGTTGTATTTGGTAGGTTGGAAAAAAAATTGACATTTGACATCTATCAAAAAATTTGACATCTGTCAAAATTTTGACGTTTGACATCTGTCACACTGACATCTGTCAAAATTACAACTATCTCAGCCCAAAACCGTAGTACCATAGGCAATAAAACGGAAAACAGCAATTTCGATAACAGTATGTATATACGGCGGCCATATTAAGAAATGACAGATGTCAAAATTTGACCAAACTATGTTGATCAGCATCCTTTGGGACCCCCAGATATCGATTTATATCCCGATCAGAGCACCTTTACTTTCAGACGCGGACCAATAGACCGCCGTTTTGAAAAAAGTACTTTTTCACTGTGTGCCCCTCTCAAAATTGTACAATATTAGAACAAACCCTCCTCACAAAAGTCTTATAGTTTCGGCGTTAATTGCAAATTAAAAATCCTTAAAAAGTGAAATTGAATGTTCGCAATTTTTCAAAATGGCGGAATCAAAAAAGTTTTTACACTTTCCTACCAAGTGTACCGTGGGATTTTCAGATATCGATTTTCATTCGGATCGGACAACTTTTACTATGAGTCGGTATGTCTACAGCCGCCATCTTGAAAAAAATCGGTTTTGCTGATATTGCATTTTGACCCTTATAGCATCTATACTCGATCCCCAGGAACGATTTTCCTTAAACGCTGGTATTGGAGGCGTAAAAAAGGAAAACTGATATTTCCATAAAAGTACCTTTGTATGACAGCCCCATTGAAAGTTGACACATGTTAAAATTTGATTTCAGAATGTTGATCAGCATCCTTGGGGACCCCCAGATATCGATTTTCATCCGGATCGGTGAAACTTTTTTTCCCGCCGCGGCCAAAATTTACGCCATTTTGAAAAAAAAAAATTTTGCCGTTCTTCCTCTCTGGCTTTCAAACAATATTAGTTCCAGCTCTTAATACTAAAGTGTCATAGTTTCGCCGTCATTTACGGTTAAAATTTGTATGGCGGATTTTTTTTCCCGCTATTTTGAATTTTTTTTGACATCACCAAAATCGTCCCAGAGTTTGCTATGACATTCCTTAAAACGCACATGACCTATCTCATATGGTTTGGCCAGGCCGTTGACTGTCCGAGTGACCGAAGGTCGGAAGACCAGGTCGCGAATTTTTTTGAAGACACCTCTGTCACCTGGACACAAAAGTCAACAAAGACATTCAAAATTTTCCATTGGTATCGAGAAACAATGCGTCAAAAATGGAAAAAAAAATTGTATGGCAGCCATCTTTAAAAATGGCAGAATCCAAATTTTTTTTCAAATTTCGAATCTGCGGCCCCGAAAACCCCCCCATGCGAAAAATCACCCTGATCGGACTAACTTTCAAAATGGCCGCCATTTTGAATCCGCCTCGCATCTTGGATTTTCATGACAACGATCTGACAGCCCCTGTCATCCTCTATGACATTTGGTCGAGCACCACCCACATACCTCTTACCTCTTAAATATTATGGTACCCTACCTTCAATGCTGGACTTGATGAAACTGATTTGTGTAACCCTCCCCATTAAAAGCACCAGCACTGGCCGTACTGGGGTGGGGATGAGACTATTATTCCCATCTGCGCCGCTGTCACCGAGATGAATTCATTGATCCGACTATAACGGGGCAGATGACAATTTTTATGTTCCATCGGCCCCCATGAGCGCCGTTGTTGAGGCTCCGGGGGAGGATGGCACTTTATTTCCCTTTTTTCCCATCGACCCCGGTAACGGGGCAGCGCCGCCGGGGAGGATGGGATCAAGCCCCTACCCCATAGCTTTCTTTCACTTACCCAACCCGCCTATTTTTTGCCACACCACCCGCTCACCTGCCCATAGGTTTTGCACACTTGCCCACGCCTATCGACATTTGCTCACACAAGCTGCCTGCTAGCCCCTGCCTGCTAACACGTTTCCATAATTGCCCACACCTGCCCACTTTTTCTCACACCAGCCGCTCAACTGGTAACACTGATTCATACCTGCCCGTACTTGCGCATGCCAGTTACGTATTATCTAGCACCATGTATCATCATCATCATCATCATCATCAGCAGCAGCAGCAGCAGCATCATCATCATCATCATCATAAGCATCATCATCATCAGCCTGAAGACGTCCACTGCTGAACATAGGCCTCCCCAAAGAGCACCACTTTGAGCGGCTGCTCGCCTCCTGCATCCATTGGCTCCTTGCGGTGTGCTGCTTGACACCATGTATACGCAATGTATACTATGAAGCAAACATAACTGCTTGTGTATGAGATAAATAAATGAGTATGATGATTATTCACAGCCTCTGTGATGTGGGGGTTTAGCAGGTCGGCTCATAACCCGGAGGAGATGGGTTCGATTCGTGACATGAATTTGTGCACAAAAAAATAACACAAGTGTGGATTGTATGATTGAGTAAGGCGTGTGTATTGAGGCGTAGGGCAAGAAACTGTCCATGACGGTGAGCATAATGATAATTAGAAAGCATAGGTAAATTACATGGTAACTACCGATTTTCCTAATGCATAACTTAGAAAGAAAGAAAGAAAGAAAATACATTTATTCAGGACATCACACAACATTACATTCCTAACATACATCATGAAAATAAAACAATAAAAAACAAAAATAGGTAAAAGGTCTTGAGCAGTTTTTTTTCTTTTATTATATTTGTTACCCATTTTATTAAAATTCACGGCCAGTGTAGCTTCGCGTCGTGGAGCGCAAAAATTTGGCACACGTCCGGCGTCGACGGGCTCTGCGAGCGGACTGGCGGCCCCGAAAATGAGCTCGGATGCCATGAATTCAAGATATAATATTCATATAAAATTACCGTACATATTAACTTTTTAACATTTTTATTGATCATTTAAATTTTTTGATCAATACATGATTCATTAAAATATATTTAAATAATACGATTCGTTTAAAACAAGTCGAAAAGTCATTTCAAAAAATCTAAGATAGAGGTAACTTTGGATTTTTTTTCGATCGAGTGAAGTTATTCCTTTTATGTATAAGTATGATCATTTAACTTGAAGACATCCTTAAGAATAACATATATTTTTTTCATATCTAAAAGTGTGGTTTATCTCAGAGAAAAGACGATTCAAACAAGGGCGTTTTTGGGCCAGTCTCGCCTTAAAAAGTTTTATATACAGATTAAAACCTTATTTATTCCTTTTTCGAAATTTAAAAATTAAAATGAGAAACAAATGAAAACACATAAAGCACAGCGCAATCTTCTGAGTACCTTAATTACGAGAAGTTACATTGAATTTTTTTCAGGTGTTAAGTTAGGATAAACGGCTTAAGTTGTTTTTTTTTACTTGTATGCATTGACTGTGTAAGCTCTTTAGCGTTATGCCACGCCGTCATTTGACTCGAGATGAAATGTTACGAGCAGTTGGCATGTTAGAAAACGGTGCTATACAACGTGTTGTTGCTGAGGCTCTAGGCACAAGCCAAAATGTAATATCCAGGCTGTGGTCACGTTATCGCGCTACTGGAGACGTGGTGGAAAGGCACACGGGTAGGTATTGTGTTACCACTCAAAGACAGGATCGATTTCTCCAAATTACCGCCAAAAGACTACCCAACATCACAGCGACGCAACTAGTGCAAAGGCTCCAGGAGGACCACCAGCTGCTGGTTAGTGACCAAACCGTACGAAGAAGGCTACATGAAGTTGGTCTTCATGCTCGCAGACCGCTACGAGTCCCAGCGCTGCGACGTGGCAATCGCGGTAGGTGACTATCATGGGCTCGAGAACATTTGACATGGACTGACCAACAATGGTCATTGGTGATGTTCACTGATGAGTCCCGCTTTGGATTTCATCCAGATTCCCGACGAACACGCGTTTGGAGAACTCCAGGTAGAGTCAGCCGTCTCCGACATCCACAGGAGGTTCACCCTTACCAAGGCGGGACAATCATGGTGTGGGCAGGAATACGGATCGGCGAACGAACCCAGCCCGTTTGGTTTCAGGGCACCATGACTGCCCATAAATACCGAGAGGAGGTAGTGCAACATGTTATTGTCCCGCTCAGGGCCCAAACGGGACAAGAATTTCAGCTTATGCATGACAATGCACCTTCGCACACGGCGCGGCTGGTGTCGGCCGCTCTTCGAGAACATGATGTTCAGGTGTTGGATTGGCCTGCACAGTCGCCCGACTTAAACCCAATTGAACACGCCTGGGACATGTTACAGCGAAGAGCATGGAAGGATTTTCCGCCCAATTTGACAACAGAACAACAACTTTTTGAACATTTACAAAGAACTTGGGACCGCATACCCCAGCAGGACATTGACACCCTAATTTTAAGTACGGAAAATCGTTGCCGCTGTGTAATTAGTGCCAGAGGAGGCAATACCGATTACTAGCTATCAGATTTGATAAGATAAATTTTAATTTAATTTAATAAAAAAAAAAAAAGAAAAAAGAAAAAAGGAAAAAGTTTTTACTTGGTTAGTAATTTTCTATGACTTTAATAATTTAACACTTTTATTAATAAAAAAATCAAAATCGTATCATGTTGTTAATGTTTAGGTATGAGCCATGAAATTACCTATAATTCTTCCATTTACACTCATAACATTTTTTTTATGGTTTTTGAGATAATCAATAAAATGTTGAATATCCCTAGACTTTGTTGATGTGTGTACTTTTATTTAGATAGGTACCTACTCTATAGAATTGTTTACGAGTCCTGTTCAAAAATAACTACAAGACGACCGCTCAGTACCTGTAGGCCTCCTGTAACTACGTAGTGCCCCCTGTCCCAGGTCTGTGACCTATACCTACAACTACACAACTCACAAGTACACAGGAGACCGCTGCTGATGATGATGCTTCAACGGAAAGTATAACTTCCAGGTGCCCGACATTACAAAACTAACCAAGATTAGAGTATTTAATACTTTTTTCCCTCATAATCGTCATCATCACCAGCCCGAAGAATTCCGCTGCTGAAAATAGGCCTTCGTCATAGTGCGCCTATTTTGGGCAGCTACTTGCCTCTTGGTCGTAGGGGGAGATGTATGGAGGGGTGGTCATATTATGCTTACGCTACGCGTTTTTTCTTCCATATTTGTTTTGTACCACTTGTGTCTACCAGTCTACCTACCCCACCTCACTGACCAACACTCTACAGTTAGGTACCGATATATCATGTATTCATTCATAAATAATTTTGTGGTACCTATTACAAACTTGTATAGGATTTTACAGTAAGGTAGGTAGCAGTAGGTAGTTTCTATGAAACTTTGTTGGGATCCCATTCTTAGTTGTTTCTTAGTTTCTTCCCAAATTCTCCTCACACCCCACATTGGTGTGAAGGGTGTGGCTAATAAACAGCTAAATTAAGTGGTTATATTTGTTAGTATCGCCACTGATAACGTAGGCACGTAGCTACCTACTATACATCTGCATACTATGTATTTTATTACAGTGCGTAGGTAACAAAGAGTAAATGATTATGAAGAGGTGTACCAACAAAGGTGGGCTAGCAGCGAGGCCCGCCTGGAACTAGGTGAGCGGGAGGGATGTCGCCGGGTGCCGCGACACGCCAGCGTGAGCCGGACCGAGGCTGGCGTGGCACGGGCCCCTGTGCACACCTGTGCACCCCACTAGTACAGTCAATGGAACTAGATAATAACATCAACTACTGGGAAGGGATGTGTTCTGCTAGGGCCGATTCGCTGGAGACGATTTCATTCAATACGGCTGAGTTTGTCTCTTTAGATTTTACGGCCCTAGCCTGTATCACAGCATCTACGGGTGCCACAACAAGTGAATGTTGTGTGGCTTGCTTTTAACGACTCTCATCGCGCTGAGCACGAACAACGAGGGCTTGACCCTAACCATAGAATCCTGCCCTGATTTTTAAGTCTTCATTCAGTAAAATCCCTCACTATCGGTGGAGACAATACACCAGCGTGGGCCCCGCGCCCCGTGCCGTGCGTGCCAGGCACCGGGCCGCGGCCGGCGCGCGCCGCCGCTGCGCTCCGTGTGTCGCGAGTGGAGTGGAGGCACCGCCCTTGTGCAACAACAACTAACTATAACCAGCCGCAGCGGACGAGTGAGCCGACACCTCAGCCCCCGAGGGCCGCGCGGTCTCCCGGCTGGAGGCTGCAAGTGTCACGTGTCGCGAGCCGACCCTCTGGGATGTATGTGAGCGTGCACGAGGACGAAGATGAATGGTGGCAGGTCCGATGCTTCCACTTCCACGGATGACGTGAAGGTAATGTCTGCGGGACACTGCTCCCCTCTTCTAAGCGATAAAGAGAATCATTGATGTATACATTTAACTACACTAATAATAGCTATCAAAAAACGTATACGAGTAAATATGCATTGCGATTTAGGTGGCGGTTGGTCAGAATCCATTAGAACTCTTTATGCGCCTAACAAAGAATTTTTTTTAATCCGTCTTCCTCAGTTACTTACAGAAACATTATTTGTACATAGCTTGTATCGTTTAATAACAGTCATGGAAAATCCGGAATTAAAAAATCAACATCAAAACAAACAAACACAAATATTCTGGCAAAACTGACAAAGTTCAAACGAGCAAGCTTAGAAAATATGGCTTATTCCATCTAGTAGTCCGACGATCGAAGTGTTTGGTTGTATAGGTACCTGATGTGATCGAAGTGTTTGGTTGTATAGGTACCTGATGTGATCGAAGTGTTTGGTTGTATAGGTACCTGATGTGATCGAAGTGTTTGGTTCTTAAGGTACCTGACGTGATCGAAGTGTTAAAAAAAAGAAGTGTTTGGACGTAAAAGTTTATGTTCTGAATTTACTCGGACGTCGTCGTCGGAACCATGTTAGTATTTATTACACATATGCCATGGGTCGGGACTCGGATCTGTATTTTGAAGATTAGACAGTAGAAAGAAAAGCTTGCATTGCAAGTTGTGCTCCTCCCGCTCCCTCACGTCACGCTCAAATCGTCAGATTATTGAAACGCTAACGCGTATAGTTTTCAGCGTATGTTTCTTAGAATATTTACATGTGTGTTTACTATTCTGATCGGCTGCCCTAGACGCACCCTCTGGTGTTGAGGGCTTATAAGCAATTCACGTAGATCTAATAGATCTCTTCCTGGTCTGTGAGCAATTCGACCCCATTCTTCCATAGACTCGACAGTATTTAGACTCGACAGTATTCCGTAGACTCGACAGTATGTCAATGGAATATTTTTAGACTTTTTTATTTTATGTCTGATCAAAACTGCGGGAGTCGGTAGATGTAAAGGCCTATTCAAACCGGCGCGTTATTCGCTACCGCTGTGTCCGCCCGGGTATTTTCTATGAAGTTTCGCTCAAGTACCGCTCTAGCCGCGGAACTTCCCGCAGCGGTAGCGAATAACGCGCTGGTTTGAATAGGGCATAAGAGGCAATAGTAGCCTTTCAAAGTGGCGTTCTGTACAACTATCAGTGAATGATTTATTTATTTATTTAACACGGCACATTAATACCATTTACATTAATTAATTACAGAAAATTTCCAACATCACACCATACTAAGATAATAATATTAGTAATAAATTAATTAATTAATATCCAGGGAATGGGTCGCAGGGTTCCCCTCGGTCTTGGTGATAATCAATCTTCACCTACTGCGATCACCAAGCCGCTTGCCACGCACACCCCCCCCCCCCCCCCCCCCCCCCTAATGACAAGCACAAATAAAAACGGCCCCCAGTCCCCGGCAGCTCTGCTATCCCGTGGCTACGGTAGCGGCCACGGTAACGGCAGGGCAAGGGGTGCGAAGAATCCCCGGCAGACGCCCGGCTACCAACCCCAACGACGACCCCTGGCCCTGGCAACACATAACGTGCGCACACTGAAGGCTGACGAAAGGATGGTCGAGTTAGAGGCGGAGATGGGTAAGTTACGCTGGGATGTAATGGGATTGTCAGAAGTCCGAAGACAGGGACAGGACACGATAATCCTAAATTCCGGTAACTTATTCTTCTACCGGGAGGGAGACCAACTCTCCCAAGGGGGTGTCGGGTTTCTCGTCCGCAAGTCTCTCGTCAACAACGTGGTCAAAGTCGACAGTGTGTCGGCCAGGGTAGCGTACCTGGTACTCCGAATAACCAAACGGTATTCGTTGAAGGTTATACAGGTATACGCGCCGACGTCGGCACACTCAGACGATGAAGTAGAAGCTATGTATGAGGACATATCCGAAGCCATGCATACTTCCGAAACATACTTCACCGTTGTGATGGGAGACTTCAATGCGAAGTTGGGCACAAGGAATAGCGATGAGCTGAGAGTGGGGCCATTTGGATACGGGCAGCGGAACCCTCGAGGACAGAGGCTGGCTGACTTCATGGAGAAGGAGGAACTCTTTATGATGAACTCCTTCTACGAGAAGCGGCCATCCAGGAAGTGGACGTGGATAAGTCCCGACGGTTCCACTAAAAATGAGATAGACTTCATCATGACGACCAAGAAGCACATATTCGATGATGTCTCTGTGATTAGCAAGGTGAAAACCGGTAGCGTATATTAGCCGTTATATAGTAGCCGTTGAATATCAATGTTAAGCTCGAAAGGTCACGTCTGGTGAAGTCTACGCTCCGTCCAAATCCTGTCCAAATCCAAAACCCCGAAGGCTTTCAGCTGGAACTCCAAAATCGCTTCCAGTGCCTAGCCGACTGTAACACAGTGGACGAGCTAAACGACGGGTTGGTGGAAACTGTCCAAGCTGTTGGATCGAAATTCTTTAAAACCCAACGCCGAAAGAAGACTCAAAAGCTCTCAGAAAAAACTCTTGAGCTAATGGCCGACCGGAGCGAAATGAAGCTGCAGTCTTCAGTTGATATGTCAGCCTACGGTGAACTCAATAGACGAATCTGGAGTTCCTTGCGACACGACTTGCGTGCTCTTAGTACTTCACGTATTGAGGCCACAATTGAGCGGAACCAAGGCTCTAAAGTGTTCGCAAAGGATTCGTCTATTGGGCAACACCAAATGACAAAACTGAAGACCGAAAATGGTAGCGTCATTTCATCCAAGCCTGAGATTCTGAGAGAGATCGAGAACTTTTATGGACAGTTATACACCTCGACACGTAAGCCCGCTACTAACACAGCTCAGGACGTCAGAGCCAAGTTAGTCCGACACTATACCGAAGATATCCCGGACGTCAGCCTGTACGAGATTAGAATGGCCCTCAAACAGCTTAAAAACAACAAGGCACCAGGTGAAGATGGAATTACGACCGAACTTCTGAGAGCGGGTGGTAGACCGGTACTTTTAGTTCTCCAGAAGTTATTTAATTCTGTCATCCTTGAAGGTACAACGCCAGAGGCATGGCACAAGAGCGTGGTGGTGCTCTTCTTCAAAAAAGGCGGTAACACCTTATTGAAGAACTATAGGCCCATCTCGCTCTTGAGTCATGTGTATAAGCTGTTTTCGAGAGTCATTACGAATCGTCTCGCACGCAGGTTTGATGAATTCCAGCCTCCCGAACAAGCCGGTTTCCGAAAAGGCTTTAGCACCATAGACCACATCCATACGCTGCGCCAGATTATACAGAAGACCGAAGAGTATAATCGGCCGTTATGCCTAGCGTTTGTGGACTATGAGAAAGCCTTCGATTCAATCGAGACTTGGGCGGTGCTGCAGTCCTTGCAGCGATGCCAAATTGACTATAGGTATATCGAAGTTTTGAAGTGTTTGTACAGTAAGGCCACTATGTCAGTCCGACTACAGGACCAGAGTACGGAACAAATTCCATTGCAAAGAGGCGTGAGACAGGGAGACGTTATTTCTCCGAAACTGTTCACAAACGCATTGGAGGATGTTTTCAAGCTCTTGGAGTGGAAAAGATCTGGCATCAACATAAATGGCGAGTACATCACTAACCTTCGTTTTGCCGATGATATAGTCATAATGGCGGAATCGCTCGAGGACCTTAGCACCATGCTCAACGACCTCAGTAGAGTCTCCCAGCAGGTTGGTCTTAAGATGAATATGGACAAGACAAAGATCATGTCTAATGCTCATGTTCCACCTATACCGGTAATTGTTGGGAACGATACTCTCGAAGTTGTCGACAAGTATGTCTACCTTGGACAGATTGTCCAATTAGGTAGGTCCAACTTCGACAAAGAGGTGGCGCGAAGAATCCAACTCGGCTGGGCAGCGTTCGGGAAGCTTCGTCCTATCTTTTCGTCCAAAATACCGCAGAGCCTGAAAACGAAAGTTTTCAATCAGTGTGTGTTGCCAGTAATGACTTATGGAACTGAGACATGGTCTCTTACTATTGGCCTCATTAGTAAGCTCAAAGTCGCGCAGCGAGCTATGGAGCGAGCTATGCTCGGTGTTTCCCTGCGGGATAAGCTCCGAAACGAGGAGATCCGCAGGAGAACTAAAGTGACCGATATAGCTCTTAGAGTTAGTAAGTTGAAGTGGCAATGGGCAGGCCACATCGCTCGTAGAACTGACAACCGATGGGGAAGAAAGGTTCTTGAGTGGCGACCACGAACCGGAAGACGCAGCGTAGGCCGGCCCCCCACTCGGTGGACCGACGACCTGGTGAAAGCCACCGGGAGCCGATGGATGCAGGAGGCGAGCAGCCGCTCAAGGTGGCGTGCTCTGGGGGAGGCCTATGTTCAGCAGTGGACGTCTTCAGGCTGTTAATGATGATGATGATGATGAATAAATTAATTCCTCAATATTCAACATGTCAACCAACTTCAAATCTTGGTTAGTAAACATGTTGTTAGCACAAAATAAATTTACAATCTGGTAGGTATGATGAAGTGACCGCGGCCTGCTTTCCATTCCCAGGGCCGGCCACTGTGCCTGTTCTACTTCACGCACCCGTTCGGCGTGCTGTCGCCGGAGCCACCGACGCTGGCCGCGGCGCCGCCGCACATCGCGCGCGCCTTCCTCAACATGGAGCCCGTGTCGCCCTTCTTCTGGTCGTCGACCGCCAGCGGTGCCGCGGCCGGCGCGACCTCCGGCACGGACGAGTACCGCAGCACGAGCGAGAGCACGCCGCTGAGCTTCGAGCTGGGGCGCGCCACCGTGCACGCGCGGCCGCGCCCGCACCCTGTGAGCGTGGTGCGCGTGCGGCTCCCCCCGCGCCGCACCTCCCTCTCCTCCTCACTGTTCTCCGACACCGACGCATGGTTTGCCTCGAGCCCCCCCCGCCTGCTGCCGGCCACCCGCATGCTGCCACCGCTGCAGCTGCCGAGCCCGCGCGACCTCACCGACACGAGCTCGGACGACTTCTGGCCGAAGAGACGTCTGCACGTGGAGAAGTTCTCACTGCCACCGATCGAGATGCCGGCGGTGCGCGAGCGGCCGGTGCGTGACGATGCTTTCGCGCCGGAGCACCCGTGCTGCGTGCTGAGCGTGACGAGCGTGACGAGCGTTTCGAGCGTGTCGAGCGTGTCGAGCGTGGTGAGCGGGAGCGCGCGGCGCCGGCTCGCGCGAGGCAAGTTGCGCCGCAAGCGTCGCGCCACCGACGTGCGCCGGGTGATCACCTGCCTCATGCGGAGGGCTGTCAGAGGTACCCACCTACAACCACCGTTCTTCCTTTTGTTTATCTAGATTGTGTTTTTGTTACGTTTATGGCCGGCAACCCGCGGCAACCGTAAGCCGTAACGCTTGCTAAACGAAATAAGAACGCTTTATACCATGATCTATCTTAAGATGATGTGAATGGGCATCTCATGGGCAAACGTGCTCCACCCACAGTATTTGCCCTATTTACATATACATAATTATAGATCATATAAAAAGTACTCTGTGTACAGGTCTGAGCTAAGGTCACTTACCATTAGGTGAAATGTTGTCAAACGTACCTACGTTTGACAACATTTCACCTGATGATAATGGTGATGGTGGTTTCACCTGGTGGTATACCCCACAGAGTTCGCCCTATTTACATACGAGTAGGTCCCATTTTAGCATTAAACAGAAAGAATATCCGTATGTTTGCGTGAGTATTCCGAACTATTTCAATCAAACTTTTTTTAAAGTGTGTCATGCATCAAAGAGTATATAATTTACTACGTGAGATCATGCATGTTTATCTACTAGCTACATATTACTGATCTGTGATGTTTATAAAATCTGCGGTTCGTCTCAAGTTTTTCCACTTTTCGCTGTGAATTTTCGTTTTTTGTTATACCTGGTCAACGTATACATAACGTTAACCTTGATCGGAGCCGGCAGCTATGTTTGTACATTTCTCACAGCGATCATTGTGCTTATACTGATTAAAGCGCGCTGAGTGAGTAAAGTACGCGGCCTCACGATGCACAGAGCGGTGTCGTGGAGTTGGCGCACGTAGCGTAGCACCACAGGTGGTGGTGGTGATGGGGTACACGCTGGACGCGTGTCCCACGGTGCAGGGATGCTGCGGGTGCACGGGGCTGCGGGCGGGCGCGGCGCTCGCGGCGGCCGCGGGGCTGCTGTGGGCGGCGGCGTACGGCTGGCTGCACAGCGCGGCGGGCGCGGCGACGCTGGCGGCGCACGGCGTGCCGGCCGGCGCAGTCCGCGCGGCGCACGGTGCGTGCTGCGTGCTGCTGGCCGCCGCGCACGCGCTGTTGGCGGGCGCCGTGCTGGCGGCGAGCGAGGCGCTGTGCGAGCTGTACGTGTGGGCCATGCTGCCGCTGTGGCTGGCCGTGGCCGCGGCGGCCGTGCCCGTCGTCTGCGCCGCCCTCCTCGCCGGCAGCGTTCACTTCGCCTGCATCTTCCTGTTGTGCGTTGTCGCCTCCTTGATGATCAGTTTTTACTTCACGGTGGTGGTCGCTAATTACAGAATGACGATACCGTGACTCGTGATTGGTTCAAGGAGTAAAAAGTTATTATTATTATTTTTTTATTATTTCTTTGGTTCACAGTTTGGACGTAACACAAAAGTAATATTTAACAAAAAAACACAGTAACATTCAGTGTCTGTCCTAAAATTAGTGAACACAGCAAGCAACACTGACCGAGCTAAATGAGGCTTTTTATTTTAAAAAAACGCTAGTTCCGTTTCTTTTCTAGATGGCGCTGTAAGTACATAGTTTAAACCTTTTAAACCACAGAGTAGTTTAAACATAAGAAAATGCTTAGACTACCTACAAAGAAATGTCAAATTCAGTTGAGTGGACCACGAGTACATTGTCTGTAGTATCTCCTAAGTAGTCTGTGGTGCATTCTTCTTAAGTAAATTGAAGTACAGCAGAACTGCGAGACAGATAAACGTTAATATTATGATCCAAAATTAAGCCGAGCTATCGCGTAACCAAAATAAAACAAACGAAACAGTTTAGAGTTGTCAGTTAGTATCGTGACACATTTCCTATACCCTGTGGTCTATGCTTGAAACAGTGACAGTGACAGATTTTGGTAAAACCACAACTGGCGCCATCTATTGGGTCATACATAAAACACCATTTCTTTTTTTTAAATAAAACTCCTCATTGCCTAAAAAAAAAGTTCCCTATAAAATCAAAATCAAAATTTCTTATTGCAAATAGGCTATTTTTAGCACTTTTACAAGTCAAAACTAGATAATAGTGTCGATTCGGCGGCACACCGACTAAGCTAATTTTTCTCTAATTTTAATTTAGAGCTGTCAAACACCACTTTTCTATTCAGACATGACAGCTCTAACTAAAATTTAGAGACGATACGTCTAACTTACTCAACTTAGTTTACAGGCACGTTAAAGCCATTCGGCGGACACATTTTAGAGAAGTTTGTGCCTAAAATTTAAACGTAAAATGACTAAATAGACGGCACCTAAAACATGGCGATTAAAATTAGATACATAAAAAATCCAGTAATTTCTCTGTTAAAAATTGTTGCTTCGTGATAGAATGCACGTCTCAGATATTGCACAGCCCGTATTGTACGACCAGGAAAGTACGGCCCGTAATTGGTGTACATTATGGCTTCTAAATATCTGACTGTGCAATACTGGTCGCAAAATATTGCCTGTGCAAAACAGCCTGAGACCTCACTGCTGAACATAGGCCTGGGCTAGTTTTATACGCCTTTACGATAACTCATCATCATCATCATCATCACCATCATCCAGCCTGAAGACGTCCACTGCTGAATATAGGCCTTACCCACAGAGTGCCACTTTGAGCGGCTGCTCGCCTCGTGCATCCATCGGTTCGCCGTGATTTTCACCAGACCGTCGCGGTCCACCCCGTGGGGGGCCGGGTTAGTCTTTTACGCCTTTACTATAACTCAACTCAATACAACAAAACGTCATACGTCATATTTATTGATCACTTTTTACGATCATTAGATAGGTAGGTACCTACTTTAAATAAACAACGTATTTGCTTTATCTGCAGTTTTTCTATTACCTAGTACAGCTACTCGACACTAGAGGCGCGAGTGGCGTCACTTCATTTAGTTGCATTTGTGACGCTTGGCGACTAAACTAAAATTTTAAAGTGGGCTAATACTGGGTGGCGCAAAAGTAAAGACCCTATTTGGTTCAGCTATAACATTTTTTCTAAATTAGAAAACTAGATTTAGGTTTTTTTAAATGTATATTTGTGCCATTAAATTTCGTACCATTAGGATTTAAAGATGATGTCTTTTAAATGGTGACCTCCAGAGTTGATACACATTTGAGCCCTATTTATGACATTTTGCAAGATGATTTTCCTTCAAAATTGGTTATGAGTGACGAAGCGCATTTCCATCTCTCAGGGCATGTCAATAAGCAGAATACTCGGTTCTGGGGCACTGATAATCCGCGCATTATTCAAGAAACACCTCTACACCCACTAAAAGTTACTGTATGGTGTGGCATCTGTGTTGACAGAGTGATCGGACCCTATTTTTTCGAAGACGCTGGAGGCAATGCGATAACTGTCACTGGAGAACGCTACAGAACCATGTTACGTGAGTTTTTGATACCCAGTTTGGACGAATTGGGGCTGGAGCACATCTGGTTTCAACAAGACGGCGCTACGGCACACACAGCGCGCGACACTATGGACTTAGTGAGGGACGCTTTTCCAAGCCGAGTTATCTCTCGTTTTGGCGATTTGCCTTGGCCTGCAAGATCACCCGATCTGACCAGTCCAGACTTCTTTCTTTGGGGTTTTTTGAAATCTCGGGTGTATGTGAACAAGCCACAGACTCTCGCAGCTCTAAAAGAAAACATTCGTCAAGAAATAACGAACATATCGCAGGAAGTGTTACGGCAAGTTATGCAAAATGTCATAAATAGGGCTCAAATGTGTATCAACTCTGGAGGTCACCATTTAAAAGACATCATCTTTAAATCCTAATGGTACGAAATTTAATGGCACAAATATACATTTAAAAAAACCTAAATCTAGTTTTCTAATTTAGAAAAAATGTTATAGCTGAACCAAATAGGGTCTTTACTTTTGCGCCACCCATTTTATAACATTGGGCTTGGGGCAGTCAGGCCAAGCTTTTTTGTCTGACCAATAATCATTTATAGTGTAATAGGCTTTTTTCATCAAATAAAGCCTAAAGCCTAGCCTATTTTTCCGCAAAAGATTATAAACTTAGATTTCAGCAAAGTGGTTAGTGTGCATGGTGTGTACCTACTCGTACATAGAAATGTTTGGACTTCGGTGGCTTATAGTTTGGCAAAATAGTTTGGCTAGTGCTTCATACCTTCGGTGCCATAAATAACATAGGTACGTACATTTTTACATTGTGCTTTTATAATTTGCGAAGGAGGCTGCTCTATATTTCGCAGTGGTGCACAATGCACCTGCACTGCAGTTACATACTCCTGAATCCTGAATCCCGACGCATCGGCCCGAGACCGACCAGGTGAGCTCTGGTTACAATTATTCAGGCGCCCGCAGCCATGACGACCGGTGAAGGAAGCACAGTCACGACTCACCGACACGACACACGGCGAGGTCGCCTCCGCCTGTCTTATATTTATGCACGTTATTTTATTACTTACCTACTAACCATGGGTTATTATTATCCTTTTATTTTGGGTTGTTTGTTTTTTTGGGTTGGGTTTTTATTTTGTTTTTGGTTTTTATACTTATTATAAATCCGAGTAGGAGACATTTTATTCAGTTGCTCCTCACTACGAAAAGCGGAAAAATAGCGTTTTCGCGACGCAGCAGCTGAGTCTGAGTTTGTGGCACGAGTTGCGATACTCACCGCTAGATGGCTTCGGTCAGAAATTGCACTGTCAGAGTTTCATTATTTTTCTTTATACATATTATTTGCCGTGTTAAAGGGTAGTATAAGCACTAATCGGCGAAATTTGTTTTATTGTTAACTAAATAATTTATTATCACAACAACAGCACTAATTGAATAGGAAAAAAACTTTTGGGTAAAAGACCGCCAAGTCGCACGGAGTTTGGAAGTTTTTGGATGGGACGGCAATAGAAGGGAGGCGGCGAAGCGTACAACTAATTAACCCATGCAATGGGGGGAGAGGGGGGGGTGGGGGGGGGGGGGAAGATAGGCAGCAGTGACCCTTGTTTTCGAGTACATATTATACGTTATCTGGAATAGTAAGCTGTTCGGAGCCAGTTGTGATTACTGGGCTAATATCGCTAAGGCACAGAGGTGCAGCCTGTAGGCCAGTGTCATGTGCCTGTGCGTGTGAATGAATGCGGTACAGTATGGTCGGTCGGAGGCCGGCCGGTCGGCTCGGCGAGGGTCGCACGACACCACCGACCGGCACGGGTACCACCGCGACCGGTAGTGTCACTCGGCCGCTCTCGCAGGCCGCACGCCGCCGCCGCACGCCGCACGCCGCACGCTGCCGCACGCCGCACGCGAGACGCACGCTGTTAGAGCCCATATCGCGGCTGAACTGAAACGAGCGCTCGTGCTGCTGCCGCCACCTCGCGACGCGACACTCGGGGGACTCGTGTTCTAGCATAATCCCTTTGGGAGTGGAACGCGACCTCTTCCCGAAACCACCGGAAAGTGACTATCAAGACTGACCTGAAAGCTTCGGATAATCCTTCCAAGAGTTCCACGCAGACCGCCGTCAAGTGAGTTGTTTCGATTCATTTACTCGCGCTGATATGTATGGTGTGTGTCAGTAATGCTGGTCCTGCGGGTTTATTTCACTATGTTCAATTATAATATCTTTATTTCACGTCGGAATCATTGTACCCATTTTCCGTACAAAGAAAAAGTACCCTGTGGTACCCATTGTACCGTCTGTTCAAAGTGCGTCTGTCATCGCGGTTGCCAGATCAGCAATAAATAAAACAAACTTTTATAAAAACCTTTGATTCGAGGTCTAATCACAGAATTAAAGTAAACATAATAATTATAATATATATATTATAATAGAGAGCTTGAGAGGCTAAAAGGCTTTCCCTGTTGGTTTTCACGCAACCAACTTTTAAAAGGCAGCGCTCGGCTGCCCGGCTGGCAGCCTGCGGTATTATAGCACCCATAACTCTAAAGTATAACTCGACAACCCGTCAAATTTTGAAAATTATAGATCAGTTGAAGTAGAAAGCAACTGTGACTCAGCGGTAAACAGTGTGCCTTTCAAAACAACGCACTCAGGTACAAACCCCACTTGGCTTGACTACGAGTTTCCAAGTTATGTGCGGAATTTGCACTAGCGCTTTCAACGGTGAATATTGTGCGCAAACCGGCGCGGGCGCGGCATGGTCAACAATCACAAAACTGGAGAACATGAGTGTGTCATCCACCAACCCGCACTTGTCCAGCGTGGTGGGTTATGGCCTACATTCTCTTCGTGTGTGATAGTGCGTGTCCCAGCAGTGGGAACGTGTTGGGTGCACGCACAGTGATGATGATGATGATATTTTTTTTTTCTTATATTTTGGCTCCACACATAGTGTATTTAGCCAGTGTCAAGTATTGTAGTTTTCATCGTATTATGAAATATTTCATGTAAAGTCAAGTCTTAGTCACAGTCAGTCAGGGTAGTCATAGTCCAGTCTAAGTCAGGTAGTCATAATCCAGTCTAAGTCATGTCCTAGTAAAGTGGTGGCAACTTTACTAGAGGCTTCTATGGAATTTTGGAAGCAACACGAAAAACCACGTTTCACTACATTATATCACTTGCCAACACTTATACTCGTAATTCAGCACTTAATGCGTAAAATGCCACTAATTTTAAACATTAACACTAGAAAAAGCATAAGTTTTGTGAAATAATACAATGCAACGACGTGAACTTTTTCACGTTCCCGCCAAAACTCCATGATGATACTTATTCTAGGGTTACAGTATAGGTGGACCACAGATTATATTGATAACCTCTAGCTTACTTTACTTATTTACAATGACAGATAACAAACCATCATACTATCGCGTGTGGACAGGACGTTTCTCAGTATATGTGCGTTATGATTGAGTTGTAAATGTGTCGATAACAGTTAACAGTGCAGGTGGCTTTACACCTGATAACATGGTGTCACATTTATCTAATGGATCTGACACTAACGCATCAGATATTAACAGCTCTGCTAGTAGTCGTAATAGCCCTATGCCCTGATAAACAGAATTGCACAATAACAACAGTTTGAGTTATTTCTACCGATATATTATTATAGTATTGGCATAAAATAAGCACTGGTATTTGACACAGAAACAGAATTTTACAATTTACTTTGATGGTTTTGATAAACATCGGTGCATCTATGGAATGTATGGATGGTGGTAGGAGGTCACGCGCGGTGGTAGGAGGTGACGCGCGGTGGTAGGAGGTCACGCGCGGTGGTAGGAGGTGACGCGCGGTGGTAGGAGGTCACGCGCGGTGGTAGGAGGTCACGCGCGGTGGTAGGAGGTCACGCGCGGTGGTAGGAGGTCACGCGCGGTGGTAGGAGGTCACGCGCGGTGGTAGGAGGTCACGCGCGGTGGTAGGAGGTCACGCGCGGTGGTAGGAGGTCACGCGCGGTGGTAGGAGGTGACGCGCGGTGGTAGGAGGTCACGCGCGGTGGTAGGAGGTCACGCGCGGTGGTAGGAGGTCACGCGCGGTGGTAGGAGGTCACGCGCGGTGGTAGGAGGTCACGCGCGGTGGTAGGAGGTCACGCGCGGTGGTAGGAGGTCACGCGCGGTGGTAGGAGGTCACGCGCGGTGGTAGGAGGTCACGCGCGGTGGTAGGAGGTGACGCGCGGTGGTAGGAGGTCACGCGCGGTGGTAGGAGGTCACGCGCGGTGGTAGGAGGTCACGCGCGGTGGTAGGAGGTCACGCGCGGTGGTAGGAGGTCACGCGCGGTGGTAGGAGGTGACGCGCGGTGGTAGGAGGTCACGCGCGGTGGTAGGAGGTGACGCGCGGTGGTAGGAGGTCACGCGCGGTGGTAGGAGGTGACGCGCGGTGGTAGGAGGTCACGCGCGGTGGTAGGAGGTCACGCGCGGTGGTAGGAGGTCACGCGCGGTGGTAGGAGGTCACGCGCGGTGGTAGGAGGTCACGCGCGGTGGTAGGAGGTGACGCGCGCATGGATAGAAGCAAGTGCAAGTGCCGCGGAGGTGGCCATGGCTCAATATGAGTCACTGCGATCTCTTGTGGCTATAAAGTTACTTGGTCCAGTCGCTACAACAACCATAATTCAAACACTATAATATTATGCTGATGACTTTGTTTAGATGTAAAGTTTAATGTGCAATACATCAGCCTATAGGAAAATATTTCTATGTACATAATATAATGTATTATGTAATGATGTAGGATAATGCAGCTTTCCATCGGTGGTTTTTTTGGTGTCTTCATACTATATAGCTATCTTTGTATGAAGTAATTGGTTTGTAAAGTGTCATCGAAGACGGTAGCGTCGCGTGCACTCGCCGCCCGCGCCGTCGTAGATCCAAGGTTAGGTGTTGGAAGGAGTGTAGGGTTTAGTTTTACGACGATGTTATCGCGCTCGGTGACGCTCACCTGGTTAATTAACCTGTTAAGGATTATCCATAGGTACCTGTAGATGGTTGGAATTAAAAAGTGTGTTATTTTTGGCGCAACGATCCCCAATTGGCAAGTCGAGAGCTATCAAGGCCAACTAGCTTTAACATTATTAGGCTGAAAGCCTTTTCACGTCGGGAGGTTCCACCAGGGGTATATATATAAACCCCGAGCCCCAGTTATGGGAATAATAATTATGATATTGTGTAAACAAAACAACAAAATCTGCGAATACAGCGTAATATTAATTTTACAGCAAAGCGCAGGCCAGCTCCCCACTAGGTAGACCAACAACCTGATCACGGGGAGCCGATGGATGCAGAATGCAAGCAGCCACTCAAAGTATGGCTATGGTGGAGGCCTATGTTCAGCAGTGGACGTCTTCAGGCTGATGATGATGATTAATTTTACGTCCGACCCGCGGTTTGCGGGGGAACTCTTCATTTCCCAGAATAAAATGTATGGCGGTTTCTCAGCTTGTCTGGTGTCTACCGTTTGGCTGGTGTGTCATGTTTAATCCTATGTTGATATTTGTAGTGTTAGCAATTTGTAATCTTTTTTAAAAGAGTTATTGCGGCTCTGTTAGGCGACACTCATTACCCGGCACTCGACAGAGCAGTTCATGTAGAATTCATTCTTTGCCATTTATATAATGTTTATGATGGAGTAGTCCGGCGCGGTGGCATGGTAGCGTGGTAGTGAGGTGACGAGGTGGTGAGGTGGCGAGGCGGCGAGGGCCCGCATTGCGCCGTTGCCGGGCGCCGCGAGGCACAACACAACATCAACGGTCAACGGTCAGTGGGCCGCCCTTTATACCTGCCTCGGCTACCAATACCTTACCACCCCACCCGCCAGCCACCTTCACAACACATTGCCGATGTAGACCAGCGTCCCTTCAAGTTACTAAAAGGAATCTTAGTAAATACCGAAATATAAATAAATTACTTACGGTAAAAGTAATTACCTATATTTCGTAACTACTTTTACCACGAATTACTTTAGTTAATCTTATTTGTGCTAGGAGAGTTTAATAAACCTTCGTATTTACTTTGTTATCTAAGAACTCTAAAACAGTACTGCTTATCTACCGCAACAAGCCATGATAGTCACTTGTGCGTGGAGCTCTCCACACCACCGTCGAAACTTCCGCAAACTCGCTTGCGGGAATCACAGCGGATAAACCAAGTTTAATTTGACTACATCGGCCTTGTACTACCTATGTACGAAACAGATTTTTCTCTGTGCCCGTAACTTGATCAGCGACGCTCGGACATCTGATAAATCATGAGAGCGATATGGATAACAGCCACTGAATATAATATTTCGGCAAAGAGACCATAGAGCTTAGATATATTTATTTATTCAACTTAGGAAAACTTACAGCCAAACAAACAGTAAAAAGGTAAACAGCAAAAAAAAAATGAAAGAAACTAGAAGAACTAGTTCCATCTATAGAAGCGACACACGCGACAGCGACACTGCTAAACAAAACATATTAGTAGATCTTCTGCCTGATTTAGCCACGCACGGGCGGGCGTATAAACGCGCGGTTCAAATGAAGAATTCTGAGCGTAGCGAATGTTTCAAAGGTACGAGACGCAGAAAAACTTTGCTGCCGAGTGCAACACACAACTTTTCACCTCACTACAGCGAGGAAAATGTAAGAAAAACAGCTAAAAGGCTAAGAAAATTGTGTCGGGTCGTCAGAGTGTAGAGATAAGAGAATAAGTCTCACTTAGTAAATAGAGAAATTCTACTGTTCTACCCCTCATTTACTAAGTGAGAATAATAATAATTAAGTATCTGGTTATTTAGTTAGGTACACCAGTTTAATACTATCCATCACATATATTGTATATCATCCATCACAGTTTTCATTCTCCAGAAAGATACTACAAAAGACATTTACCATGTTGAAGAGGCAATGGGCCCCGACACCGTCTGCCACATAACCTCAATAATCGTTGGGGAAACGCGCTCTCGAGTGGCACCCGCGATTAGGCAAATTCGGGGCAAAGGAGGCAAATTCGGGGTAAAGGAGGCAAATGCAAATATGAGTACGCAAGATAAAGCAACGATCAAGGTTCCCAGCGAATTTATATTAGATTGGGTTAATACGAGCGGAAGAGCACAAATCATGTTTGGTTTTTAGGTAGGTGAATAAAGTCAAGATTATTTTGTTTTGTGAACGAATGATGTGATGGGCTAGTCATGCAGCTGATGTTAAGCGTCTCGCCTGCTCATAACAGTTATTGCATGGCCACTCGGAACAGTAAGAACTTTGATTTGTAGCGTCACACTTGCTGAACCCGAACGATGCACGGCGCCGAACGTTTGGCGGTTGAACTATCGCTCGTAGACATATTTTGCGTCGTAATTTTTGGCTGGTGTGTCATAGGGCCATAGGTTGTTAAAATAACCTGCCAAGTGCGAGTCGGACTCACGCACGAAGGGTTCCGTACCATTATCAATCCCTGCCATCTAGTGTTGAGTAGCAGTACTATTTAAAGCAGCGCCATATATTACCCATCTGCTAAACGAGCCAAAAAATCACGTTCGTTGTATGGGGGCTCCCATACAACGAACGTGATTTTTTGGCTCGTTAAATATTTATTTTTATTCTGTTTTTTAGTATTTGTTGTCATTGCGGCAACAGAAATACATTTCTGTGAAAATTTCAAGTGTCTATCACGGTTCATGAGATACAACCTGGTGACAGGCGGACAGACAGTCAGACAGACAGCGGAGCCTTAGTAATAGGGTCCGTTTTACCCTTTGGGTTCGGAACCCTAAAAACACTGCGAGAGAGCGTATACAGCTAAACGTTCGTACCTTCGGCAAGTGTGTCATTCCACTAAGTCCTGCAGGCCTCAATAAATAATGAAAACATGTCAAATAAACCAAATTGTGGCATTTTTAAATTGTAACTCTCATACTCTGTGGAAAATTAAGGTTAAAATATATCCGTAAAATAAATTTGAGCGTTGACCGCGTGGGAATGCTACATATGTGAACGCTACAGCTACGTCCATGGATTTAGGCATGTCTTCATGTCATCATATTAGTAGATATACACGGTGTGCCACATGCCAACATACCTAGTGTAACAGTAATATTTCGTATAGTTGGTTCGGTTGTAGTAAGAGAGCACACTATGATGGTGAGACCGTGGCGTGGCGCGTGGTAGCAGCCGCGGTGGCGCGGCGTGTGCTATGTGCCGCGAGTGTAAGGTCGTCAGGTCCAGTTCCTGACCTTCGTTTCATTTCGATATAATATACATATTATTAGGTACCTTTAGGTACCTAGGTACTATAACAATCACGAGAGAGTGTTCTGCCTGCGCACCCGGTTGGTTTTGTATACTATACAAGTACCGCGAGGTCACTTTTTGGGCTGTGAACGTTTATTTTGTACCTACTAATAGTAAAATAACGGGTACCTGTCTTTCAAGTTCCAACAAGCGATCGAGAACAAATTCAATATACCTAAGCTAAATAATACAGCTTCCAACGATGCCACCGGTGCGGCCTCGATATAAATAATCGCCGTTGAGTGTCTTGCCCTTCTTTATTATACTTGTATGTAACAAACGTCCGCACTAGCTCAGTGCGCTCTGCTCGAGAATACTACGCCATGCTACTTCAATGTCCATCGCCCATTTTCTTACTGACTGTATTTTTTTCAAATTCAGTGAATACTGATTATAACAACTCAATATATAGCTAAAGACTACATCATAATACGAACGTTTTCCTGTAGTAGCTAAAACAGTTAGAGCAGCAGTCTTCTTGCGCCATCGTCGTCCTAAAATACAAATGAATATATTAAATGATGCCCAACTATAACACACATAGATCCTGGAGCTTAACTGGGATCCCTGCATCTAGGGACCCAAGAACTACGAGGACCATGCTCCCACAACAGGCACAGGCTCCCAGGCACAGAACAAGTATTTGAGCGAACAGAATAAGTTTTTTTTATGGAAAACTTTCTACTTTTCCTTCATGAATGTAGTTCTTTATAATGACTGTTCATTAAAAGAAGCCATAAAATATAGTTCTGTTTTTCCTTTAAATAAAACGTATGTTTCCTCAAATTAAAACCTACCCTCAAGGTCAAAACTTATTTTGCCACACCCTGTAGGTACCTAACTACCTACTCTTATCCTTATTTTACATGGGGGTGATAAGTCTTGCACTTGTTGTCGCCTGGCAACTCCAGCTTTATTTTTTGATGTAGAAAACTGCAGGCGACGCTAGCGCCTCCTCTATACAGACGCGAGTTTTTAAGTATACGTTAAGTTGGTTTGTTAATTCGTGTTTTTGAACGTACTTTTGAAGTTTTGGTTTCTGAACGAATTAATTCAACCAATGAGAGGCCTGCTGAGCTGCCATTGGTGACCGAATTGGTGTCCGGTAAAAATGGCGGCTCAGGAGGAACGTTTGCTGGTTTTTCATTTTTATTCGGCAGTTGAGTTTGAGTCGGCATTCGTGCAACATCGCTTAGTGTTGTTAGGATATTTTACCGCACAAGTTTATAGCGTGTAGATAGTTTGTACAGCAGCAGTATCTTATTTATATTTAAAACGTGTGAAATATAGACTGTGGATTTTATTTACTTACATCGTTACCTTGTTTTATTTAAGGGCCTCCTACATCAGAAGTGCTATCTATCCCATGCCTTGCCAGGAAGCCACAGATGCCAAGTTTTGTCCTGTCACCATATAGTTGTCCTCCTCAGCGCCGTTTAGCAGCGAAGACAAACGACGCAGGAAAGTGAGACGTAAGCGATACACATTACCCGCAGTAAGTCAAAATGTAAAACTTTCTTATTGACTTCTTAATTTATACGTTATACAAATGTGGATTAATGTACTCGAGGCTGTGACGCCCATACATTTGGATGGTCAATGGTCAACGACCCATCTTGTGATTAAGTGTCAAGCTTTTCAAATATTCTTTTCAAATATTGCGCATCATTGGTAAATATAGTACGTTGCGTTTTAAAACAAAATAACGCTCGTTGGACCACGTGGATGTTGAAGTAGTGGCGAAATACTTTGATAGATACTTTTCAAAATGAATCATAATGATGTACTTTATGATAAAAGAACTGAGGCATGTTAGGTCTCGTGAAAATCAAATGCTTTATGAATTGAATGAATTTTACTTTCAACAGAAAGTTTGCATTGACGACAGATTGAGGTTATCTTTTGATCAACAAGAGATTATATCAGACATTGTAGGTTCTATTGGTGATAAAACATTTTAGAATGTGACGAAGTGGTTACAGTTTTTTAAATTAAAAAGGTTTACAAAATTTTATAGTAAGTGAATACGTATATTCAGTATGTAAGCAGGTGTGCAAGAAACAAATATTTTTCTTACTACATTTTACAAATTCAAATGAAAAAAAAAAGTCAATTATAATGTATTTATTAGAATTTTGTGTTGTGTGGATAATACACTTTTTGTGTTCCAAATATTCTACGGTTTCCGGTGTACAGATACTGTGATAGTGGTTAAATTTAACTTTTAACAGTTTATTATTGTTACATTACAGAAAAATCTTATGCCAGATGGTTAAATAAGTAGATATCTAACAGAAATTCTTGGACTGAACAATAACTGAACTGCTACTGTTACTGTTTTGAATAACAGCTCTAGAAACATTTTGCTTCCAGTCACTTAGCTGTTTCTTAAACACCATTATATCTACTTCAACTGAGTTGCCCTACTTTATCAAATCATAACTGTGAATAGAGGAACCATTTGATTGTCCATGGCAAGCTGTGATGCTGCTTCAATTGACAGTTTACCTGAGTTTCTTCAGAACAAAAACATGACATTTCAACCTTTTAGTAAACATGGTTTCTCCAATTCAAATGACTGTTCCTGTTAATTCCAAGGAATTTGTAGATGTCTGGATCATCAAACTTTATCCTTAGTATAAACAATGTCAAGAAAGAGTTCCATGATTCCATCTAATAAGCATTGCTCTTAGCTAGGCTATGGGACGGTAGTTATTTGGATCAGACATATTTCCCCCCTTATTGTGTTAATTAATAAATAGCTGTTCTGGGAACCCTTCCAAAAGTTATGAATTTATGATGTGTGCAAGTATGACATTATGCAGATGGTGCAAAACTTACTGGCAATTTCACCAAAACCACCAATTTTACTATCATTAATTTCACTACAATACACAGATTTTAAAAAAATGTTTTTGGGGTACTAGTGCCGTTTAACGTTAGTTATTATTATTATTTATTTATTTCAGTTAGAAAAACCATATTGTATACTCAATTAAAAAAAATTAAATTAAAATGGTAAATTACATAAAATTTAAAACAATGAATTAATAGAATCAATAAAACAATCAAATGTTTTAAAGATTTTAGTCAGATTATTAAAATAGTTGTTAAATAAATTACACTATCATGTCAGTAGATAGATAGATAGAAAATGCTTAGTTTTACAGATAACAAATGTAGTTACATAGGCAAACTGAATGCTAGACAGCATTATCTTCCAGTTCACCTAAGTGTAACGTAGAAATTTTTGTGTGGCAGCACAACGCCGATTAAGTATAAATAATTGTCTAGATAAAACTATAGTGATTAATAAAAATTTTAATCATTACAATTAGTTACATTATTTACATTTATCATTTAAATTATTACAAATAGTATTTTGTATGCTTTTCAAATTTACAAATTTCTGAATTGTATCTACATGGTATAATTTATTCTCCTGGTGAACAGAATCCTTGTAACAAGATATAAACTTGCGAATAGTTATGTTGATGGGTTTTAGTAACACAAGAATTTAGCTATTATTCTTTTTCCCGTATGTTATGAAAGCGTAATGTTTATTAAATAGCCAAGAGAGACTGTCCAGTTACAAGATCCAAGTATTTGTGTCAGAGATAATTAGAGTCAGGAGTTGCCGAGCACCATTAAAAAAAAGTCTGAAATAAAACGATATATTGTAATATGGCAGACGATGATGTTTAGTCTCAAAGCAATATGTTATAGTCGAAAGGTAGCCAGGGCAAATTACGTTAATTTAGGTCGTTTTGCCGTGAAGTAGTCGAACACAAGTTAAGGCAAATAAACAAAACATGCTGTTGATTTAACGCATAAGTAAGCATGCGATTATGACATAAGTGATTTAGTGGTGACAAAGTACCAAACTAATGCCAGTATTTAAAGGACCATTCCAGATAGCAGAAGTGTTGGGACACGATCGGTACAAAGTCGTGCTGGACTTGCCAGGTGATGAGAGTACTTTAAAACAATGTGAAGGTAAATCTTGCACTGAAAATATGAAAACCATGGATAAGTCTAACAGATTTTGAGGAATGGAGGTAGTATATATCAAATCAAAAGAAGAATGACACGGATGTTTTCAGGTATTTAATGTGCAGTATTGAATTTGAACATTTTTGGTTGAATAGGTACTTTTGTGTATGGTTTATATTGTGGAGCTGTTATCTTTTCTCTATTTATTACTGTCAAGTGCAATTTGCTTCGATCAATTATTGGTATTTAGGCAATGCAAATGTGATGTAATGGCTGTCATGACAGTGGGCTTGTGAAACCATTACATTACAATGTGAAAGTAAGTTCATGTGGTGAATGGTATCTAGGGTTGGCCTAAGGCATCGCCTAGAGAAAGCCACTTGTCGTTTATTTGAAAGTACATGTGGTGAATTGTATCTAGGGTTGGCCTAAGGCATCGCCTAGAAAAAGCTACTTGTCTTTCATTTGAAAGTAGGTACATGTGGTGAATTGTATCTAGGGTTGACCTGAGGCATCGCCTAGAGAAAGCCACTTGTCTTTCTTGTGTACTGACCGCCGATGGAACAGTCAATGCCATAGAGAATACCAATAATGATTGATGACTTTGCACCTGCGTTATCTGTTGACCGCTGATGGAACAACAGGTTTACGTACAAAATCCCCTGTTACACAAGTATTTGAAAGTAGGTACATGTGGTGAATTGTATCCCAGGGTGGTCATGTGGCATCGCCTAGAGAAAGTCCCTGGTCTTTCATGTGTACTGACCGCCGATGGAACAGTCAACGTCATAGAAAATACCAATAATGTTTGATGACTTTGCACCTACGTTATCTGTTGACCGCTGATGGAACAACAGATTTACGTACAAAGTCCCCTGTTACACAAGTATAATGACATGTGGTGAATTGAAATACAGTAGAAAATGTTGAAAGCAGTTGTTATGGTTCTAATGTTAACATGTTTGTTCTCAGCAATTGCACCAGACATGAACGCTAGCCGAGGTCGGCTGCGTGCGCAGGAGGGCCGGATGTTGTCGCCTGGCAACTCCAGCTTTATTTTTTGATGTAGAAAACTGCAGGCGACGCTAGCGCCTCCTCTATACAGACGCGAGTTTTTAAGTATACGTTAAGTTGGTTTGTTAATTCGTGTTTTTGAACGTACTTTTGAAGTTTTGGTTTCTGAACGAATTAATTCAACCAATGAGAGGCCTGCTGAGCTGCCATTGGTGACCGAATTGGTGTCCGGTAAAAATGGCGGCTCAGGAGGAACGTTTGCTGGTTTTTCATTTTTATTCGGCAGTTGAGTTTGAGTCGGCATTCGTGCAACATCGCTTAGTGTTGTTAGGATATTTTACCGCACAAGTTTATAGCGTGTAGATAGTTTGTACAGCAGCAGTATCTTATTTATATTTAAAACGTGTGAAATATAGACTGTGGATTTTATTTACTTACATCGTTACCTTGTTTTATTTAAGGGCCTCCTACACACTGATGTACCACTTGGGGTGTATTATGCATTCCCCGTCAGAATGTACCCGAACCATCCAAGGTCATTGAAATGACGGGGTGTAGTGGCTCTAGCTGCTGGCACAGCTGCTCCAGCGGCACTCATGTCAGGCGTTGGAGTGATGATGACTGATGATGATATTTAAAGTAGCGGTAATTCAAGGATTCCTATCATTGTACTTCACTCTCCCTAGAGTCTTGCATAGGTTCAGGATAAAACAAAAATACGCCTCTTTGGCACTGAAGCCAATAAAAACTGTAGCATCACAGGGGAGGAGGGAAGTGAACTAGAACCTGTTCTGTGCCTTTTTTAATCTTGTGATACTTATTCTACAACTAGATAACCGTTAAATTGCAACATTTGCGGATGTCACCGTTTAGGAAATATTATGTGCCACTATCAAGGCAACAGGGGTCAATCTATGGTTGCATAATGAAATTGTGAATAAACGAAAGACAAATCTACTCAGTAGGTAGGTACCTACACTACGAACAAAATACCAAAGTTACCATTCAGTGCTCTAACGGCTGACGGGCTCACATGTGACGTTATGACACTTGAGACAACAATTAGAATGCCGGATAATTCTATGATGCCGAAATAAAGGTTCTTACAAAAATTGTTGGGTTTTCTAAGCGAAGGACGGTGGAAATCGAAACAACTTTGATTATTAAACACGGTTCACATTTATTCACTATCTTCCATCTTTGCAAAAAGAGAATGTTTTCAATCGTAGAGTAATTACCTTACCAATTACCACTACAGACTATATAACCCTAGGGATGGGAAATTAGTGATGTCCAACACCCCCTCTCAATTTCACATCTGTATTTATATATCAGTTTATACCTACTTTAATAAAATCTACTCATAATTAATAATAAAATGCTTCTAACTTTAATTTTTAATTTACTCTACTTTTTAACCTCTATCTAAATGTTGACTGGTACAGATATGAAATTGACTCTACATCTTAATAAGAATAACTCTACATCTTAACTATTATAATAACTCTACCATCTTTTAACTAGGTACTCAAACTCTACTGAAATTATTAATGTAGTACTAACTTATTACAATTTTAAACAGTTAAATACTATCCCATACAATTTTCTACTTTTAGTTCTAATTTTACAAAAATGAATTTATTTTAGTCTATGATTTTACCAATGTTTTGTCTATTTATAATTTTAAATTTTACAATAAATTAATTTTAACAGTTTTACTTTGTTTTATTTTAATAACCTACTTTATTTTACTTTTGGTTAAATACTTTCCTTATTAGAATATTTTAAACAATTTTACCTTTTAATTACATAGTGCGACTTAGCCTGCTTTAAACTAAGTTTTACATTTTAATATATGTACAAGAATTTTAGTAATTCATGTATTTAGATTTCATAATATTTAGTAATAAGAAATAGATAAGTTTACAGTATATTCATTTTATATGTTAGATATGAATGTTGATTAGTTGACAAAGCTTTAGTTAATATGTCTGCTATATTTTTGTTACTTTCTACATAAGATAATGAAACAATTTTCTTAGAAATTATATCTTTTACATAATGTGCTTTAATATCTATATGCTTAGATCTTTTACTATTTTCATAGCTTTCAATTAATCTTAAAGTACTTTGATTGTCAATTAATAGTTTGCAACACATGTATCCTGAATTGAGATCAGACAGTACACCTTTTAAATTAACTAACTCGCATACTGCTAGTGCCCCCGCAAGATATTCTGCTTCGGCCGTACTCAGAGCAACTGAAGCTTGCTTCTTGGAATACCATGAGATCAGTTTCCCACAGTAGAACACTGCACAGCCACTGGTGCTCTTCCTGTCTGACTTATCTGATGCCCAGTCCGAATCTGAATATGTTGTCAATTCCTTGTTTCTGTTTTCTTTTCTTTTGTATTCTAATCCTTTTTCTTTGGTGCCTTTTAAGTAACGTAGGACTCTTTTTCCTGCTTTCCAAGTACTCTCCGTTGGTTTATCAAGAAAACGGCTTAAATATGAAACAGCAAATGTTATGTCCGGTCTACTGTTTGATGATATGAACAATAGTGATCCAATCAATTCTTTATATGGTACTGTGATGATTTCTTCCTTTTCATCAACATTAAAACCTGCTTCCATAGGCGTAGCTGATTCTCTACATTCTGTCATTTTAAATTTTTCTAGTATTTTCTCTATCTGATTTTTCTGTTTAATTTTTATTCCTTTTTCAATCTTATCAATTTCCATTCCCAAAAATGTATGTATTTCTCCTAGGTCTTTAGTATTGAATTCTTCATGTAATAGCTTCTTTATTCTTATAACTTCCTCTTTCTTACCCATCAGTAATATGTCATCGACATACACTAAAAGTTTTACATCTTCTTTGTGATATAAACAAAAGTCATAACCTGATCTTTTCAATCCTGCTTTCATCATTATATTATTAAATTGTATATTCCAACATTTTGGACTTTCTTTTAAACCATAAAGACTTCTTCTTAGTTTTAATACTTTGTTTCCTTTTATGTTAATTCCTTGTGGTATTTTTATGTACACTTCCGATTCTAATATTCCGTTAAGAAACGCTGTTGGTACGTCAAGTTGGTCTACTGGTACTTCTTCTTCTACTGAATATGCTAAGAATGCTCTTACCGTTGACATTCTTGCCACAGGTGCATAGTTTGTTTCAAAATATTTATCTGGTATTTGAAAACCTTTCACGACTAATCTTGCCTTCTTTATTCCATTTTCTTTTCTAGTGAAAATCCATTTTGTGTCAATAGCTTTTATTCCTTCTTTCTTTTCTACGGTTGTCCATGTCTCTAATTTTTCTAATGATTCGACTTCTTTCTCTATTGCCTTTCTCCATTCGTTGTCTATAATCGCTTCTTCATATGTCTCCGGTATATATTCTTGATTATTTGTTATTAAACAATATGCTGTATAAAGCTCATAATCCTGTAAATTCTGTGGTTTATTTATTTTTCTTCCTGATTTTGTTTTTAAATTATCCTCTTCTTCATTTTTATTTTCTTCTGAGCTATCTTCTCTTTTCTTCCTATCTTCTTCTCTTTTCTTCCTTTCTTCATCGGTTCTTCTTCTTATCATGTCCTCTGCTCTTTTCTTCCGTTCTTCTTCTCTTTTCTTCTCTTGCTCTCTTTTCTTATCCTCTTCCATTGATCCTTCTTTTTCCTCTTCTTCTTCATATATAATTCTTCTTCCAATTTCATTATTTTCATCTTTGTTCTTTTCATTATTGTATTCAGTTTTCTTCTCATCAAATATTACATCAGTTGAAAATTTTATTTTATTTTCTTCTGGATCCCACAGTCTGTACCCTGATGCTGTGTATCCTACCATAATCATGGGCTTTGCTCTGGCATCTAATTTATTTTGCTTCGGTATAGTAACCCTCCAAGCTTTTGATCCGAATACCTTCATTCTATCAATTTTATTTGTTCCAAGCCAAATCTTCGCTGGTGTATTATAATTTAGAACTCTACTTGGACATCTATTCAGCTCATAAGCTGAACAGCATACAGCCTCTCCCCATAAATGCCTTGGTAATTTTGTTTCTGCAAATTTTGTTCTTGTTCTATCTAATAATGATCTGTTCATTCTTTCGCTTGTTCCATTCTGCATTGGTGTGTGTGGTGATGTATATTGCAGTATAATGCCCTTCATTCGACAGTAATTTTTGAATTGATTTGATGTGAATTCACCGCCATTATCTAGTCTCAATTTCTTTGTTTTATATCCTAATTGTGTTTTTACTTGTTTTATGTAATCAATTAAATTTTGTTCCGCTTCATTTTTCTGCTTTAAAAGTTTTACTGTAACAAAGTGAGAATAGTCATCAACAATTACCTGAAAATATTTCTCTCCATTAATATTGGCTGGTCCAATTGGTCCGCATATATCCGAATGAATGAGATCTCCAATTTGCTTTGACAATTTTCTAGTTTCCTGAAATACTCGTCTGGTACTCTTACCTTCCATACAGCTTTCACAGTTTTCTTCAGATACTGGTAACCCTAGCATTCTTAATCCTTTGCGATTCAAATGGCCTAGCCGTCTATGCCATAAAGAGGTGTCTTTGTCTCTATCTCCACTCAGCATACATTTGTCGGTCTCAAAGTTTAAGTTAATGACATATAAGCGTGTATGCAACTGACCCTGAATAACTTTTTGACCTTTACATATTGATACTAAATCATCATGAAATTTAACTTCTAATCCTCTAGCTAACAGTTGTCTGACGGATAATAAATTGTATGAAATGTTTTTAACAATTAAACATTCAATTGTAATTTTTTCATTTTTCCAAGTTACACTTATTTTACCTTTCCATTTACTAGTTAAAAATTCACCGTTTGCTACATAGATTTTAATTTCTTCAATTTGCTTTACATCAAACATCAAATCCCTATAACAATCTTTTATAAGATGTTCGGAGGCTCCTGAATCTATTATAAATTGAATACTACCAGAATATACATCATCTTTACATTGTCTTACCTCATGTTCCTCCACACCATAAGCTGTAAATACCCATTGATCATCATATCCTTCTTCTTCAGTCATTACACAGTTTGCTGAACCCGTTGCACTCCTTCCTCGTCCTCGCATCATTGGTCTCCTTTGCCATCTTCCTCGTCCTTGTATACCACGTCCTTGTCTTCGTCCATAATTTGTACTTTGTCCTTGTCCATAACTTGTAGTTTGTCTTCGTCCATTACTTGTATTTTGTTCCTGTACTTCTTGATTTTCATATACTTGTCTTCTGCACTGAAATGATTTATGTCCCCTTTTTCCACAGGTGTAGCATAGAAATGTCTGTTCTGTTGTTGTTATATTATTGTTGTGTAATTTTATCTCTGCATCCAGTAATCTTGACTTTATAAAATCCATGTTTATGTTGTTATCAGTCGACATTGTCTCTAAAGAGGTAATCACTGCATCATATTGTGGTGGCATTGCAGCAAGTAAGTAACATATTTTATCTACATTTTCAATTTTGCATTCTATTGCTTCTAATTCACTGATCAGCTGGTCGAATTTCATGAAGAAATCTTGTAATTTGGTTCCAATGTCACATTTTAAGGTTATAATTTTTCTCCTCAAGAATAATTTATTACAGACGCTTTTTCTTTCAAATAGGTGTTCTAGTGCGTTAATCATTTGTAATGCTGTTTTACTGTTCTTGACTATTTCCAAATATTTATCACTCAAACACTGTACAATGAGCGACTTAGCCTTATTGTCGGACTTGACAAATTCTGCCGTCGAGGTTAACGATTGCTCGCAAGCGCCGTCGATTGTATGTTGTACTTCTTTCTCTTGTAGCAACATTTTTATTCGAAACTTCCAATTTGAAAATGAGTCGCCTTCCCGCAGTATAGGCAAACTTCTCTCCATTGTAAATGCCGCGTGCCGGGACGCCCTTGTGGCGATCACCGCGTGGAGCAAAAATACTTTTTCTTCTTTTAAAGATGCACGTCCTTTCTTCCTCACTTGTATTGGTGCGCAGTGGAAGCGTGCTGTTGGGTTTTCTAAGCGAAGGACGGTGGAAATCGAAACAACTTTGATTATTAAACACGGTTCACATTTATTCACTATCTTCCATCTTTGCAAAAAGAGAATGTTTTCAATCGTAGAGTAATTACCTTACCAATTACCACTACAGACTATATAACCCTAGGGATGGGAAATTAGTGATGTCCAACAAAAATGACTGAGCTAGAATGAGTTTGCCTAGCGCATGTTGTCTTGTCTGACCGTACATACCTATGTGTGAGTGGCAGTGTGCAAGCCTGCAGCTGAGGGAGCGTGGTGACGTGTTGCAGGCGGCGCGGAGTGCGGGGGACCCTCGCCGGCGCTGCAGCGCGTGCTGCACACCATCCGCGACGCGTGGGCGGAGCCGCGGAGTCTCTGGGAGCGCTGGTCAGTACTCAGTGCAGCGAAACTTCACCTCCGCACCGCACCGCACGCACCTTGCACCCTGCACCCCTGCATGCCCACACCCATACACCTCTAACCTCTACACCCTCCAGCACTGCAGCGACTGCCTAGTGAACTCACAAGGCCATTATAGTTTCAGTGCTGTGACTAACAGACTGTCACAAATATACACATAATACTTGCGCTCTTCTGTGAGCTATTTCTGGTTTTGCATTACACACGTCGAGTGGCGACTGCACGCCACGCCATGTGCGGACGATGCAATATAGGTACCTATTATACGCAGGTTAGGTAGGTACGTTGTTTCGCTCGGCGTAGACGGCTTGCGGCGCGGACATATTTATAATACATTAGGTATATATTCCAACGCGAAGCGCAATTCAACAGTTGTGTGCGTCCAGGCTTGGAAATTACCTATTTATTATTATCTATATCGACAGCAGCGCCTCTATAACGTCCTCACCTGACTCTTGCCTGAAGTTTAACAATCCTCCGTATGCGCCTTTGTCTGATCAAATATGCATCACCAGTTCGCTTCCGTCCTTTATAAATTAAAATAGGTGCATTGACGCGTTATTTCGCTAGATAGCGACGCCTACCTAGGTGTTTGTCGGTATGTCATTTAGTTTCTGACCAGAAACTTGTACAACTGGCCAGCATGAAGTTAATAAATAGGCAATTTTTTTTTTTTTTTTTTTTTTTTATGTGATTGAATGACGTGACGAGCAAGTCGTTCACCTGATGTTAAGTGATACGGCCGCCCATAACAGTTGCAGTGTCACCCGGAACTTTAAAACAATAAAGTTTCGCGTGACACTGCACTGCGCACGTCATCCTGAGACATCACCAAGTCTAGTAATCAGATTACTAGACCGAGTGATCAGATCATAAAGTCTCATTTGCCCAGTAATTTCACTAGCTACAATGCCCTTCAAACCGGAACACAGCAGTGCTTGCACACTACTGCTTGGCGGCAGAATAACTGGCAAAGCGGTGGTACCTACCTAGACGAACTGATAGATTGCAATGCTAGATTCTCAACATTCTGTATCGATAAAGATATTATAGTTCTTGAAATTTTAGCAACCAGCGGGATTTGAACCCGCGCCTTCTAACTCACCGGAATAGATGACCTGTCTTAAACAGGTTCTATAGATGTCACCACATCTGCTTAGTCGGTGAACACATAGTCCTTAAGATTTTCGCAGCTAGCGGTCATGCAACCATGGCCTAATTGGTAGGGCGTCTAATCCGGTGAGTTAGAAGGCGCGGGTTCAAATCCCGCTAGTTGCTAAAATTTTAAGAACTATAATATCTTTATAGATATACCTGAAGTGTGGTTTACACTTAAAAATCAATCCATGATATTCTGTATCAAGAAATCAGTTTTACAATTTTGCAAGGGTACATCTAGTTTTTATTTTGAACGGGCTTATGCTGTTGGTCTCTACCGACCTTTACAGTTTCACCGGGTGACATCACTCTACTGGTTAATCATACAATGAAATGAATGGCTAAGTTAGATGTAATCACGTCCTTGTGAGGAAGCCGCACTGCACGCAGCTATCTATATTTATATTACCCGCCCAGCAGGGAGCGGAGGCGGAGGGCGGAGGGCGGAGGGCGGAGGGCGGGCGGTCGCAGCTTGCGGTGTCAATGTTCTCAGTTATTATTAGGATGACACTAAGCTTGCATGGCTTGCATCAACTTAACTTGCAATAAAGTTTTAAGTGGAATACATGAGTTAACAGTCAGGTATTTCTCTTTTTCTTCTTGTGTAGGCAAGTGGTCTTCGTCTTCTTCTTCTCGTGTAGGCAAGTGGTCAGCCCTGACGGGTTCGTAATATCAAATATTCAAATACTTACATGTTTTTATTTAGCCTTGCCCTTAGAGTATACATCAGCAAGCTAGTCTTGCCTACTCATGAAAGTCACGTGAATGTTATATCTATCTATCCTATTCCAAAGATGACGCCAGTAGATAATGACAGACAGACGGGAGATGGAAACACTATTGGGATGTGAATCGAGACAAAACAAGTTATTTACCAGTATCTCGCTCGACCCTTCTGGTTTCAGAATGTTTGCCCACCTTAAGGCTTCTGACTTGGCTATTGACAGTCAAGCCAGGGCGTGACCTCCGAAGCACGGTAGCGCTCAGTTGTAAATACCACTTTTGTAGCGGTCACCCATTGAAGTAGTGACCGCAGGGAGCGTTGCTCCTTAACTTCACCGATGGGTCAAGAATGGCTGTAAAGCTTCGCTGCGTGGGCTACTTGTATAATATTTATTTATTATTATTTATTTATTCATAATAAAGTATTTATAATATTGTAACTGTGGTTTGGTCTTCCAATAAATAAATAAATCTATACCTACATACTTACATAAAATAAAACTGTAACTGGGCTCACAGTAGTCTCACCAGACTGCAGTCAAATGCGGGCCTATTTAGTTAAAAAAAATACTTAACGTTTTCAAAAACGGCCAAATGCGGGCTGCACCAAGCAAGGAAGTAATTTTTAACAATAAATTTTTCTTTGTATATTATTTAAAAGACAGTAAAAGACAATTAACGATGATCATTATTTAAATATCCCGAAAAATAACGAAGTGTTTCAAATAAGTCCTTGCATCATTTTCACGGTACTGTAGTGACACTGTGACACGCCCACGCACTGTATTTTATGTAAATATTTTTATGTTGTATATAGGTATAGTTAAGCATTTTAGGTAGGAATAAATATTATATTTTTGTTGTACAGTTATTAACCCCATTATTAGATAGGTATTAGGTAGGCTTTATAATAAGTTAGGATTAATTATATTAATACTGGGAGGCTCCCTCCTGAAGGTAAGGCTGCGACGTAGGATAGGGAAATGTATTTATTTTAAGTGTGTCACGTGACCTCTGACGTCATATGGGTCTCCAGAAAGCAACGATCCGAGGTAGCTTAGGCAGATCCTACATTTTGTATATAAGGCCAACCGTTTCTGAATAAACACAATATAATAGGAAAACAGAGTCTCAGTTATCAACCAACCTCCGACCTGCACGCACCTTCATCGCTCCAGCTATCGCTGCAACTTCCAGCACCATAACACCACAGTACTATCCATACGCTGCGATATAAACAATAGCCGGCAATAAAGATGAAGCCGTTATAATATTCATCCTGTCGAAGGGAAGAGAGAAAGGAAAGGAAAAATGATAGGGACACAAAAACCTGCTTTTTCTCACGTCACTACGTGTTTGAGCGGGCTCTTTCTACTGTTGTATTTTAAAATGCTTGGAACCTCTTTAATTTCTTGAGATATTTAATTTTGTTGTCAAGGCTGCTTCTACAAAATGAAAAAAGTATATCTAGTGTAATTCCGCTAAAAATAACTATAAGATTATCTATATTGGGGAAGTTCTAAAGGGATTGTAGGCAATTGTTACGACAAGTACATAATGCGTTAATAGAATATCGAAGAAAGGTACCTATATTACATTCTTTATTATTCTTCATAATGTAAAGAGCTGCGTCTATTCTTGCATCTATAACCGGTACGGCGTGATTCAGGCCAGTACTGCACTTGGATCCATTTTTGTTTCTGCCATACATTTAACGCGATAATATTTCCTAAATAATCCATGATTCCATTAATGATCGCAAACAATAAATATAGGTAGTTAGTACATTATATTCTTTACCTAGGTATCATAACAAGTGGTCAACTAAGAGTAAGAATGACTTGCTCACTAAATATTGATGTTGATTCTGCTTCATTTGTCGCATCGGATTACAGCATTAGTTAGGTTACTTATAGTATTACATATTTAGTAATTTGTGGCTGGGGGTGTGGCTACTTCCAAGCAGTGCCAAGGTACCATTCCAATATACCATACAATGGAAACAATAAAGTTTAATGACACGCCTTCGAGTGAGCACTACGATAAGCACACGAAACGTTATGGTACACAAATAAGGAAATTTATGTATTTCCACATCACCGCGATAACTTCCCGCAGATTCCGATGCACCATAACGGCACGCAGCGCAAGCAGTGCGTGACATGTGTGTCGGGAGCCCACCGCTGCACTCTTTACATTGCACGCTCCGCACTGGTGTTCTGTGAATGCATCCTAGCTGTAGAAACCAGCAGCTAGCAGAGTGCTGTACGACACGCTTCAGGCCGTGCCGAGCGGCGCGGCAGTGCGGGCGGCTCGACTGAAACACATGAAACGTGTCGGTTGTCGCGGTTCGCTGAAGCCCGGCCCAGCCCGTCCCGGCAGCGGACCCGGCCCGCCCCGCGGCAGAGTACGAGCCGGAGCCGGGCCACATGCATGCAGTCTAGCTCGCGGCCCCGCGGTCGGCGTTCGTCTCGCGGCCTCTAGAGGCCGAACACGCGATCTGATACGAACCGACCGACCTGCGATATTCAAGTCATGACAAAGTAAAGTCAAAGTTCCGGGTGGATTTAGATTCTCTTAGCATCGTTTTCATTTGAGGTGCAGGTAAACTCTTGGCTCTAGTTTACTCTGTGATATACTGGTGTCCAGTAAGATATACTGCGGCAGGGTGACTGCTGGGGTAACACCTATTAAATAACATAAAAGGGTGTATAAATTGTTAAATGGATCTACAGATCGGTAGTGATGTGGTAGTTAGGGGACCTCAATTACCTATCGATATATAGAAAAAACAAAAAGTTTTCTCTTTTACTGAATTCAATAAGTAGGTATTGGCACCCAAACTCATTTATCTGACCTACTTGGCAACATCCTAAAATCTCAAAGCCAGACTTTCAAGAAACATATTTTTAAAGCTTTTTTCATAGAAATGGTAAGATACGATTGTGTGTTTATCAATATATGAGTATTTGAGCATTTGATATGTAACTTGGGGTTTGTATAATTATTGACGTTGAGCCGTTTACTTCGCCACAGTGACTCATAAAAGTTAAAACATCACAATTCTTTTGATTATTTGGAAATTCATTGAAAATGATTAAAAGATCCCGTTGTATTGATAGTTCACCACCTGCGATAGTTTTTGCTATGGAACTTGTGCAAAATTATTCAAAAACCCCGCATTTGAAACCCTTTCTTTTAAAATCAGAATACTAAAAACAAATTGATTAATGTTATACTTAGGTATAAGCAAATACAGTAATTACACAAATGTATAATCTACATCGTGTAGTGGTCACTGGTCAGTCGAGCTGCCGGGGACACCGACACGAGCTGCTTGCATAAACTTCCAACCCTCTAATCCGGTGAATGTGAAGGCACCGCGACACGTGCACCGTCATGCGTCCGCTAGCTGCTATACGTAGCTAGCACCCACCCTTCAGCCCTGTTCTTTTCTGCTGTGTTATTTATATTACTCTTCTTGTCTTACTTTTAGCCCGGATTTTCATCGTAATATTATAGCACAGTGTTCCAACCATCTAGTTACAGAGATTTCATATCTGCCTCCAGCAAGTAATTGGCTTCCCCCCCTCGGCATGGAAAAAACACATAATATAAACAAGATGTAGCAAACTCGGCAGACGTGATTTGTACTGTCAGAGTGAAGAATTATTTCAAAATTCAGGAGTCAGGTCACCTCCCTTTAGTATCTATAGCTCTATAGCTCGACTCTCATACTCCATTGCTAAACACGAAAGCCCGATTCATGCTATTGCTGAAGAACGCTATCTCTGCGTCGCGTTGCTTCTTTCAACGGACTAAACATCCCATCCGTGGGTTGAGGGAAAGGTAAAGTCTGCGCTGCGACAGCTTCTAGCAAATAATATTAACACTGTCCCTTTGTACCTATGGTGATCCACGATTTCAATCTGCAGACACAACAAAAAAAATGTCGCTGGATAAGTGGCGACGCTAACATGACGGGCGGCGCGATGGTAGCGAGGGTGGAGGTGACGCGACGCGGGGTCAAGGATTGCGTCCGCCCGCAGCTCGCAGCTCGCACCCGGAGTGTAGTGTAGTGTAGAAAGACGATGCGACACCCACCGCCCGCGCCGGCCCGCCCGGCTGCTATTAGGGGGAACAATAGCTATCCATCTCTGTGCATGATACCAGCTACGCATCTTGGAACTGAAACACACAGTTACTCCAAACACTAATACAGACACAGAATAATTTTAACTAATGGTACCTACATATACATAGGTACTATAAAATGTAACATCATGCCATATGTGGTCCCGGCGGTGTGAGAATAGGTCCACCTATCTCTTCCCGTGGGAGCCATAAGGCCCGGCTAACGAAATATCCAGGGTTTGAGCAGCAGCACGCTTCTTGGTACATTAAAATCTTCTGCGACCACCAAGCCGCCTGCCAAGCGTGGTGTTAATTAGGAAAGCCTCCCTATGATAAGCATCCACGATGGCGTTTTTATGGGGGAGGCCTGTGTTCAGCAGTGGACGTCTTCCAGCTGTTGATCTGTCTGTGCACACACTAAACATCATTTTATTTTATTTTATTTTATTTTTATTTTACATGGAGAACTAACAGCTGTCTGCTTAGAAGCTAATAAATAATGATTATAAACAAAAGAGAAAGCCTTAAATAGTTTCCGCTTGTAGTTATAGAGCTTACAAAGGTTACAGTGTCCTAACAGATAACGGTGATAGATAAAAACCAGGTGAAAAGAAAATATCAATCTAAATCTAAATCTCGAGCACAATAGTCATATTAGTCAAAGCCATATAAAATATATTACAACGCGATTGCACAAAAGTATTAAGTATTGATAAAGAATTGATTATTGATACGTAATTTAGTTAAAAAGATTGACAGTCCGTATGAAGAAAGCGTTTTGCCGCAAAAACATTTGTACGCTACAACGACAGACTTTTTGAGCAAGAGAAGGGGAACATGAAATCATAACAGATGGTTACCTACTGTTCATTGGGAGAAGTACTGTTTTACCTAGCCCTACATGTCATCATCATCAGCCCGAAATACATCCAATGCTGAACATAGGCCTCCCCTATAAAACACCACATTGGACGCTTATCATAGGGAGGATTTGCCATAATCACCACGCTTGACAGGCTTGGTGATCCCAGAATATTTTAATGTACTGAGCATAACGCTGCTGCCATCATCAGTAGTGTCACCAAGTAGCATTAAGTGGCCATGTCCGCTGCGCGGGTTTGCTACGTGAACACACAAATCAGAATGTATATCAACGGGGATAGTGCAATAGCGCGTAACTAGCTCTGGTAAATACCGCGTATCTACCACATGTAGCCAAAATGACCTTTCGCGCGAGCGTAATCTTGACGCTGACTGGCACCCGCTCAAAACACCTAATTTTGAAATCGGCCAATAGGAAGCCGTAATTTGGTGTTAGAACAACACTGCGTATCCATTTCGGTTGCGAACTTAGTCGCAATTCCGCGTATCTGGTTAGTTAGGTGTCATCAGTGCTTTGAAACTGCCATTATGACAGATTAGTAGGGATTTCAAAATAAATAGTACATCGACATTTAAGTTTGCGTTGCGTGACAAACGTCCTGCCGGGCTTTAGGAACACTAAAACAACAATAACTTGTCAAGAGCGCGGCGAACCATGCTTAGTGTGTGACGAACCTTCTTTTATCATGGTAATCTTTTAAGTAGGATATTAAGCCCATATTTTGCAAGCGGTAATTGCCAATCGCCAAAGTTTTGAACGTTTATAAATTATTAATCTGAATGAAACACGGAAAATTTCAGCTATTTTTGAGCTCCCAATCATAATGAAATGATTGACATGAAAACTCATGCAAAGCCAGCGCAAATACTTCAGTAGTTTATAAATATAAATACATGTAGGAATACGATTATAACGGACAGCATAGGTAAATAGTTAGTATTTAAGTGCGAGCGAAGCGAGCGCATAAATTTTGCACGGCTATAAGTAAATCTAGATGAAACTCATATTTCAGCTCATCATCAACAGCCTGAAGACGTCCACTGCTGAACATAGGCCTCCCCCAGAGCACGCCACCTTGGGCGACTGCTCGCCTCCTGCATCCATCGGCTCACCGCGGCTTTCACCAGATCGTCAGTCCACCGAGTGGGGGCTGGCCTACGCTGCGTCTTCCGGTTCGTGGTCGCTACTCGAGAACCTTTCTTCCCCATCGGTTTTCAGTTCTACGAGCGATGTGACCTGCCCATTTCCATTTCAAGTTGCTAATTCTAAGCGCTATATCGGTCACCTTAGTTCTCCTGCTGATCTCCTCGTTCTGGAGCTTACCTCGCAGGAAAACACCGATCATAGCTCTCTCCATAGCTCATTGCGTGACTTTGAGCTTACTAATGAGGCCAAAAGTAGAGACCATGTCTCAGCTCCATAAGTCATCACTGGCAAAACACACTGATTGAAAACTTTCGTTTTCAGGCTCTGCGGTATTTTGTACGAAAAGATAGGACGAAGCTTCCCGAACGCTGCCCAGCCGAGTTGGATTCTTCGCACCACCTCTTTGTCGAAGTTGGACCTACCTAATTGGACAATCTGTCCTAGGCAGACATATTTGTCGACAACTTCGAGAGTATCGTTTCCAACAATTACCGGCATAAGGGGAACATGAGCATTAGACATGATCTTCATCTTGTTCATATTCATCTTAAGACCAACCTGCTGGGAGACTCTACTGAGGTCGTTGAAAATGGTGCTAAGGTCCTCGAGCGATTCTGCCAGTATGACTACATCGGCAAAATGAAGGTTAGTCATGTACTCGCCATTTATGCTGATGCCAGATCCTGCACACTCCAAGAGCTTGAAGATACGTCCTCCAATGAGTTTGTGAATAGTTTCGGAGATACAACGTCTCCCTGTCTCACGCCTCTTTGCAATGGGATTTGTTCCGTACTGTGGTCCTGTAATCGGACTGACATAGTGGCCTTACTGTACAAACATCTCTACACTTCGATATATCTATAGTCAATTTGGCATCCGTGTAAGGACTGCAGCACTGCCCAAGTCTCGATTGAATCAAAGGCATCTCATAGTCCACAAACGCTAGGCATAGCGGCCGATTATACTCTATCGATTATATTTCAGCAAGTTCTGTTAAAAATAGCTGTTGGTTTTCCAATATATTAATAATAAAAATTTGAGCCCCTAATCAAAAAAAGTATCAACAAAGTGCGAGCGAAGCGAGCGCCAAAATTTTTAACATTTATAAGTAAATCTAGATATCATTTCGGCAAATTTTGTTAAAACAAGCTGTTGGTTTTCCAATAAATAAATAATTTTTCAATATTAGAGTTACTCCAATCTTAATGATACGACTGACATGAAAAAGCATACTGGTATTTTATTGGCTCTTTTAGGGAGTTTATTATCTTGATTCAATACCGCGAATCTACTGATCTACAGGTAACCTTTCAAGTAAATAGATAATACAAAACCGCGTAAGTGGCAAAATCCTTATTAGTACATATTATTTTGGGGAAGTAACCATATCAGTATCTGCGAGAGACGAATTATAAGCTAGTATTCCAATTCGTACATTGGTACTATATTGTCAGGCTTGGAAAATACGTTTTATTCACCTCCTGCAAAATTTGGTTTATGGCACTTACTTTAGGCTATTTACCAGAGCTAGTTACGCGCTATTGCACTATCCCCGACGATATATGTAGATGCGTATAATATAATGTGATATTATTGAAGTAGCACTGAATGCCAAGCGACTCTCGTCGCTCACACGCATAACTCTCGTTCCGGTTTCTCTCGCTACGGTCGATTGCATATCGACTAATTCATCCGCCGCGTGCCGTGCTCTCATTTACATTCTTCCGCGCGTGCCGACGCAAACGGTTCAATCTAAACTCTACAATATTTGCAGATTATCTACCTGTACTAATTTGCCTGTCACACAGACTAGATGAACCAGTGTTGTAGGTATAATTTAAGTGCCTAGATCTAACTAAGTAATTATTTTTCCGGGATTCATCTGTAATGTAAGCTTTGTGTAAGTATATTATGGAGCCCTATAAGGTGGCTGAGCACTTGAGAAGATGCGATACTTTTTGTTTGGCTAATTTCTCTGTGCCATACTGACCTTTTCCGAGCATTCTCTGACCTTCCAATTTGACCCAATACTACTACTGAATACTACTAATTACAGGTTCTGTGGTGTAGTGGTGGAGCAGGTTGGCTCATAACTTGGAGGCGGCGGGTTCGACTCCCGCGACAGGACAAGTATTTGTGCACATGAAAAAAAAGCGCAAATACTTATTCTGTGTCTGAGTTTTGTGGAGACATGGTCCTCATAGATCCTGGGTCCCTAGATACAGGAAATCCTAGTTAGGGTCCAAGATCTATGTATGTGATAAAAAAATAAAATGAAAAGAGAATAAGAACAAGATTTTCAATTTCCAGTCGAAATCTAAGCCGAACGTACGAGCACGCGCACTACAACCCACTGCAGCGCGCTAGAGCCATCAGCGCCGTTACCGCCGCCTCTACCGTCACCACTACCGTTACCGCTGCGACCGCCGCGCGCACCATGCTACCGGCCGCTCCGCCGCGCGCGGATGCCTCGCCTGGCCTGCTATGTCGCCGCTACTCCGTTCCCGAGACCATCATGAGAAAGTGAGCATTCTCCACATGCATCGCCGATGTTCCCGGCGTGCCTTGCATGCCCACCTAGTAATAATGGAACTCGTTTGTTCGATCGTTGCAGGTACCGACTCGCGCAGCAGCACTCCGACTCGGAGGCGAGCGGCGCGGCGACCCACCGCAGCGTGGCGAGCGCGGGCCTGGGCACGACGCCTGACTCGCCAGCCCGCTTCCTGCGCCGTGACCGCGAGCTCATGCGCAAGTCGGCGCTGCTACGGCGCATGTGGGCCCGCCCATGTCACTGCTGCTGCGACCCATGCTCGCTAGACGGCAGCCGCGCCGAGCTGCGCCCGCTGTCCGCCGAGCCACGCACCGCGCCTGCACCCTGGACTTCACCCAAGCGGCAGCGGCTTCTCGCACCCGACCGCACCGCTGCCACTACCGCCAACCTCTCTAACTCGACGTTCCGCTCTCCCCTCGCCGACCGCGAGCTTTCCTCCTACATTGAGACGATGACGGACTTGTTCACCGATAGTGAGGTGTCTCGGCTCGGCTACGGAAGTGAGAGCCGCGTCTCGCCGCTATCTTCGGAGCCGGTCACCGCCGAGCCCGAATCCGAGGAGCCCGCTGAGTCTGCGTCCACCGCACCCGACGTCCGGTGCTCCGGCTCCGACTCCGATTCCTTCTTGGCCTCCGCCTCCACCGCAAGAGAGACGGTTGGCTCTGTGAACGCGCCGCTCTCATCCAACGGCCACATCGAGGGCCGCATCAGTGAACGCTCCCCCGGCGTTGACAATGACGATCGCAACATGCTCCCGTACGAGCGGTCCCCCGTGGCTCCCGCACCGCCCTACGAGCTGCTCGAGATCGTGGTGTCGGAGACGGTGGACGCTGCCGTGCCGCCCACCCGCACCGCTGACTTTGCGCTGACGTTCAATAAGCGCAGGCGGAACGTAAACATTGACGAGTACGTATCGAGCATCCTCGTCGAGAGCCTCAACTCTCTCTCCGACCAGCTAGAGTGCATGAGCGCATCGATCGGTAGTGATCGTAAAATCAGCATCGTCGAGAAGGAGATAAAAGTCAAGCTGCAGAACACCGGTGTCAATACGATAGTGCACTTGAGCCCCACCTCCAACAACCAGATCATCTTCGGCAACGAGGAGCTCTGCAGCGCACCGCCTCGCACACGCGATGAGTGCAACAACCCGCTCTCCATCGGCGACCGATGCCAGTGCGATCGGGTGGAGCCCGAGCGTGACGAGTACAACAACAACCTCGTCTCCGAGCTCGCGTTCGAGCCGCCGCTGCAGCACGAGAACGTAAACCGGGCGGTGCTGCAGCAGATCCAGAAGTTATTCCGCGACGAGCTACGGAGCCTCGAGGAGGGCGAGCGCACTGCTGACGCGCCGGGAGTGTCCCACGTCGAGATCTCCAATGTGGACGCGTACATCGACAGCCACAGCGAGCCCGGCGCGGTGCCGCAAGCGCGGCTTGAGATCGCAACGAGCGAGGATAGCGAGCGCATCGTGGGCGTCGGTGCCGGGAACTACTTCCGCGATGGCGATGACGCCGTTGCGGTGCCGCGCTTCTCCGCCTTCCCGCACACCGAGTCCATGGAGGTGAATACCTCTTCATCCTCAGAGGGCGAGGCGGTATACTCCGACTGCACCAGCCTCGTGGACAGCCTCGATGACCCCAACTCTCCGCGCGCGGCGCTGGTGCGGCGGCGCGGTGAACTGGCGCGCTCTGCCGTGAACGTGCTGCAGCTGCTGCCAGAGGGCGCGCATGCTGACCCCGAGCCGCGTGGCAAGGCCTTCTTTGTGCGCATCCAAGACGGCTCGTGCGACCATGACCCGGACTCCGCCCGCGTCGCCGAGTGCATGCCGGAGAAGATAAAGCAAAAACTGTATCGCCGGCACCGCAAGAGAGAGCAGCGCATGGAAAGCGCGCGCCGCTCTAAGGTGAAACAGCTGAAGAAGGAGCTCGAGCGGCGCCGCCTAGATGAGTTGGCGCGTGCGCGCCGCGAGCTCGAGCGTGACTGTCTGGCCATCGTCAATGCGCTCATCGATGATGTCGTCACGAGCGTCGCGCACGACGAGTACAAATACATGCGCACAAAGCGGAGAGGTGGCAAGTCTACCGTGGCTAAATCAGAAGAAAACCTTGCCGGGCGCAACAGGAGAGTGTGCAAGGTGCAAGACGGCAAAGATATTAGTGAATATATTAAAAGCGGTCGCCTGCGACGCCCGTTCGACAAGGAAAATCGAAAATCCGAGAGACAGATTCGCGGTAAACTACTGGCACGACCTGCCGTGATGACTTCCGACCGTCCACCGAGACGGATATACCAGAAATCGGAAATACACGAGGGTGAAAAGTGCATCGAGATCCTCGAGATTTTGGAGTACGCAAACGACTCGCAGAGCTCCCCCGAGAGCAACTCGGAGGAGAGTCACGAGCTTAGCTCGAGAGGCAAGAAATCGCGAATTCCGATTCCCGTAAACGATAGGATCCCAAAGACATCGAAAGGCGACATAAAAATAAGACCGATCGGTGACGACAAGAGGTACGCGTCGCCGCCGCCCGCCGGCCACCTGCTCGCTGCCATGCTGCTGCAGGCGCTGTCCGAGCCGGCACGCCACTCCCCGCCTGGCCCGGTCGGCCCAGTCGTCCCGCCTGGTCCGGTCGAGCCACGCTCGCGCTCCAACTCGTTGCGCTTCAAGCGCGTTTTCGACATCATCCCCGAGGAGCGCAGTAACCTCAGCTTGGAGTCGGCGGCCGAGGACGCACCGCCCGGCCGTGCTGCACTCCACAGCGCCGGCACGTCACCGGTCGCGGAGGAGCGCGCGCGGCGCGTGCGCTCACAGACAACGATGACGTCACCGTGCAGCAGGTCGGCGGCCACGAGTCCGGTGCAGCCAGGCCCGACGCGGCTCGGTCCGGCGCGGCGCAGCCCGGCCCGGCGGGAAGGTATCGCGTGCTCCCTTCGTCCCACGTTCCATCGCACCGCTTCCCTCGCCATAACGCCGTAGAGGATAGTCGCACTCGCCCGCCGCACCGCTTTCGTTGACCCGCTACGTTCGAGCAACATTTGCTATCACCCGACGGCAGCTGACGATCTTTCGGTTTGCGAACGCACCATAATTTTAGTGAAGTCATGTCAACTGCATAGATTTACCTATAAACCGCATCGATGTGGACGTACTTTAAAATCGATTTAGTTTTTGAAACAAGACCGTCACTGTCGCTTAATTTGTTACATAGGGATAAAGTAAAAATATATAATTGAGAGTTAAGAGGTCGTTTCATTGGTCTCAAGGACCCCCGCCGAGAGAGCGAGTGGCTCCAGCGCAGCGGGCGGGGTGCGAGCGTGCGGCGGGCGGCGGCGGCGGGTCGTCCAGTGACAGCGGCGAGTCGGGTGGCTCGCTGCTGTGCTCGCTGGCGCCGCGCTGGCTGTCCGCGCATGCGCGCCACCGCCGCCGCGCGCGCCGCCCGCCGCCCGGCCAGCCGCCCGGCCCGCCGCCCGGCCCGCCACGTCACTCGCTGTCAGGCGCGCCACCGCTCGTTGACCGAGGGCCAGGTGATTAGTGTAACTTTTGGCATCCGATATACCTAATTATGAGATGATCTAAGCTACCTACATAGTGATGCTTAAGATCTCATAAAATCACTATTAGGAAGACCAACAGCTTTTCTTACATCGTAGAATAAGTTTGCACAAGGAAGCCAATTAAAGGTCTTCACGTCTAGTATATGATAGCACTAATGCTAGAGCACACAATGATGAACACCTGATTTTAACTAAGGTGGCTATTACATTTTGGTAAGCCCAGTACCGCGCGTGCGGTACTGAGCTCGCAGCGTCCGTCGGTTTGACCAAATATATCTAGTTTCATTTATCGATATATAAATAAGAGCATTATTTCAAATTATGAAATAATTTGTAGTAGTTCAGAAAAATGATGAACTTTATTTTGATAACAATATTTTGTCGATGTAATATAAAACTCCGGAGATATTTGGCATTTTGTAGAAGCCTTTTTTAATAAAAAACAAATTTAATTTAATATTTTTTTGATTATTTGAATCGCAAAAATCAAAAATCTGTTCTGTCATTATGGAAGTATGGGAGGTATTTAGTGGAGTATAATTTAGTTTGGAGACTTATGTTAGACAGAATTTGCAAATTAGAGCTCTCAAATCGGGTCTCTGTGTGTTTTTGCCAAAACGAACACCAGAAGAATGATGATTACTAAATAAATAGGTAAGTTACCTAAAATTCGCTCTGTCATTATCGAAGAAGATGAAATGAAGGATATTTTTCATATAATGGCTAAGTATAGAAATTAAAGCTATGCATCAAAATTAAATATTGACGACGAAAACCTTGCAACTACGCATAATTTTGTAACAGCCACCTTAAGAAAAAAACTAACTTTGATAAAGATCGGAAACACTAAAAAATGCACTTTTTTCACAATTAGGTATACTTAGGTGTAGAGGAGGACGTAGTAACTAAAGTTTTTGGCAAAATTGACTTGGATACATATTCGGAATCTCAAAAAAAAAAATCTACCTATATTCTGTTCTTTCTCACGTATCAAAATTCCACCTGGAACCCGAAAACTCAGGAAGTAAGAATGCAGCAACTCTACTACTCTCGACTACTCTCAACTTTTGTTTTCGCGTTTTTCTCGAAAACATGTTTTACCTACTTACCTAACGGTGTTACCGAACTCACCTCCTGAGGAAGAGCATCGGATATGATATGCTCGAAGCCTGGTCGAGAAATCCAGACACTATTCGTGAGTAACAGTCGGATACATACTGCATTTTCCATAAGGATGGTAGACTGCATAGCTTGTTGAAGTTTCTGCTCGCTCTATAGAAAGAGTCTTTGGTGTATTTGTGTCGTTTGTCGCGTCCAGTTTCCTCCGGACCACCTATTCAGGGTTTCCTTTGACATTGTAGGTATGTTCTCCGGTTCTTAGTAAGGGTTCCCAAAAATAATTTTGTTCTTCACTATTTTTTTTTTTTTTTTCGTTATATTTTGGCTCCACACATAGTGTATTTAGCCAGTGTCAAGTTTTGTAATTTTTCATCGTATTATGGAAATTTTCACTTAAAGTCAAGTCATAGTCACAGTCAGAGTAGTCATAGTCTAGTCTAAGTCATAATCCAGTCTAAGGCATGCCCTAGTAAAGTGGTGGCAACTTTACTAGAGGCTTCTATGGAATTTTGGAAGCAACACGAAAAACCACGTTTCACTACATTATATCACTTGCCCACACTCATGCTTGTAATTCAGCACTTAATGCGTAAAACACCACCAATTTTAAACATTAACACTAGAAAAAGCATAAGTTTTGTAAAATAATACAATGCACCGACGTGAACTTTTCCGCGTTCCCGCCAAAACTCTCTCTTCACTATTTGCATAAAGAAATGAATAGGTACTTCAGAAATGTGATTATTCAATACACTATACTTACTCAGGCACTTGTACTCAGTAGCACCTTTTGAACTTTTTTACAACAAAATATAAAAGAACGTAAAACAGATAAACTGTGACGGATTTGGTTATTACCGTGGTGCACCATAAATTCACTCTATGGACTAGAAACAAGGAATGCTGTTGCTTACCTACTTCGCAGTTCTAAGTTAAATTAATTACGAAGTGGTTTAATTTAATCTTCGCAGTAATTATTTTAATGGTGCATGGTCTTCACAGTGCAGAGCTATAGAATAGATTGTCGAGTAGGGTCTACGTGACGTAGGTATCCATGACTATCCACACTCTATAACAAAACATTTCCGGCAACGAAGTTGAAGCCTCCACTTATCCTGGCGAAGTGAAGAGTGAATGGAGAAGGAAAGATAATCTAGTCTAGTCTTATGATGTCTTGTGGCAGAAGCTTTATGATGACACAAATCTTCCTGGTGAGCTGATTGAGATATTAAGATATTGGTATGGGCATCAAAGTAATATGGTCAAGTGGGCGGGTTCATTATCTGAGCCGTATGGACTGGAGTGTGGCGTGAGGCAGGGTGGCCTTAGCTCGCCCCGGCTCTTCAGTCTATATGTGGACCGGCTGATTCGTGAGCTCAGCAGTGCCAGGGTGGGCTGTTCTGTTGACGGAACCTTCGTCAATAACATCAGCTACGTTGATGATATGGTTCTGCTGGCCCCATCGATCAGTGCCCTCAGAAGGCTTCTGTCCATATGTGAGCGATATGCGGATTCCCATGGCCTCGAGTACAACGCTAAAAAGAGTGAGTGCTTAGTATTCAAGGCAGGTAACAAACATTACCCCGAAGTTCCGCCAGTGACACTCGAGGGGACCGCTCTTAAACAAGTGACTGAGTTTAAGTACTTGGGGCACTGGGTCACTGCGTCGCAAACGGATGTGCTCGACATTGAGAGGGAACGCAGAGCGCTGGCAGTCAGGAGCAATATGCTGATTCGTAGGTTTGCAAAGTGCTCGAAAAGTGTAAAAAGTACTTTGTTTCGGGCGTATTGCCAATCTTTTTACACATGCAGCCTATGGATTGACTATACTCAAATGGCTAACAGTGCTCTGCGGGTCCAGTACAACAACGCGTTCAGGGCGCTGGTGGGGCTGCCGCGATATTGCAGTGCATCGGGTATGTTCGCAGAGGCTCGCGTGGATGACTTTTACGCCATCATACGCAAGCGTATAGCCTCCCTGATGCTGCGAATTCGGGGAAGTACCAACAGCCTCCTGGTCGCTGTTGCTGAGAGGGTGGATGGCCCGATTCTAAAGCATTGGACGGGGATGCTTGTGTTCCCGACGCATCGACATGCTAAGTAATTTTTTGAGTGTATAAAAAAAATGTAACATAAGTTGTGATTTCTTTGACATTGTATGGTATTGATAATTATGATTCTACTAATATAGCTGTAAGTCTTAGTGTTTCAAATTGGATTGGATTGAATTATCTGGATAATTATGAATGGACAAGACGGTAAAGAAAGGCAAGTAGAAGAAAGAGGGAAAAGATAGAGACAAAGCACGAATAAATAAATAATATAGATCACGCCCCACCATCACATGCATAAATCCAGGGGGTCTAGCAAAAATCCTTTTCCATCAGTGTTAACGCCAAACGATAACCCCAATAAGTATGGGAATGACATTACCTGCGGAAAAGCGACACCCACAGGTAATGTCATTGCCATACATTTTGGAGTTGTCGTTTGGCGTTAACGCTAATGGAAAGGGATCTTTGCTAGACCCCCTAGGATGGACCCTAACTAAGATTCCCTGTATCTAAGGACCCAAGAACTATGTGGACCATGGCCCCACACCACCAGACACAAAATAAGTGTACTCATGCGTTATTTCACAACAAATACCTACTTGTCCTGTCGCGGGAATCGAACCCGCTGCCTCCGGGCCGGGTTATTAGCTGACCTGCTCAATCACCACACCACAAAGGCTATGTTTGTCGTCTTAAAAGTTATATTTAGAACTGATGGGATACATAATGTGACCAATATGAGGCCTCAAGTTATTGTACAGACAAACAGATATGGGGAACAGGGTTTCGTCCGATGTATAAACTGTAAAGACACTTGGCTCTCGAGTCTCGGCATCTTTCTATGAGTAGGTACCTACGATAGAAACAGCGTAAAGTGATGCTAGTGGTTGCGGCAGGCACGCGGGCAGATTCGGATGGAGCGGACGCAGCGGGTGGAGCGGGTGGTGCGGACGGAGCGGGTAGAGCGGGCGGAGCGGGTGGGTGGTCGGTGACGGTGGCGGGGTCGTGCCGCGCCGCGCTGCCCGCTGACGTTGAGATGCGGCTGCGGTTCCCGCACGACCGCAACCACCACCTCGCCGGCGCACATCAGGTACTCAATAACACTAGGCGAAGTCGTTCAAGAATCTTACCACTATACTCTACGAGCTCAGTAGAGTGTCCCAACGGATTGGTCTGAAGTAAGATGAACATGGACAACACGCAAATCATGTCGAATGTCCACGTTCCGCATATATCGGAAATTATAGGGAACATTACTCTCGAAGTTGTCGACGAATGAGAGAGCTATGGTCTTGGTTTCCTTCCAAGATAAGATCCGAAATGAGGAAACCCACAGGAGGACTATATAAAGTCACCGATATTATAGATCTTAGAATTAGTTTGACATGAGAGTGCAAGCTGCTCCATTTAACAAGCAGTACTGTCGTTAGTCTCCAACGCGCCAACAAACTGTTATTATTTAGTCTTTTATCTGGTGGGTTTGGCTGTTGGTTACACTTTAATCGAATGAAAGGTTTTTTTGTACCGAATACCTACTGCTTTTATCATAAATGCGAAAAAAATATTAAAATCATGATTCCCTTGATTTAGACCGAATTAGGTTTCTTCACCTTCATCACTATACATCGTTGTAATAATTTTGAACTCGGGTAGTTGTTATTTTCAAAAGGCACGCTCCACACTGTGTGCTAACCACCCAAACTAGTGAGTACAACTTATCCTATTTCCTGATTAACAGAACCATGTGCGCTAAGATAATAATGTCCGTCTAATTGGCAGGCATGCCCGTGCGTGGCGTGCGCGGCGTGCGCGGCGTGCTCAGCGTGCACGGCGAGCATGGCGAGCACGGGGAGAGGCGTGGCGGCATTGCCCTCCGCGGCCGCGCACCGCACCCCCCCGCACCCCCCGCATCCCACTGCGCACCACGATGGAAGGCTCACGCTAACCATGAAAAAAGAGGCCCAAGGTCAGTCTACCTACCTACTTGATGTTACTAGCTAGTGGCTCTGTCAGCTGCAGACCTCGCAAATCTGGTTTTGCATGGCTTAGAACTTTAGAACTGAGTTTTATACGTTTACAGCTTATAGTTTATAGTTTTATACACTGCCATTTAAAAAAAAAGTCCATTATAATCAAATCTGCTCACTAACTTCACGAGACTCGGTTGAAACACTACTAAAACTGCTAAAACTACTGAACACAAATTGTTTTGCTACCTGTTCATCATGTATAATTCCGTCTCGAGACGGCGACTGCTTGGGGATACTAACAGTGAATATAATTTGAATGCTTACGTTTTTTCAGATTCTTCAATTCTTGCATCTAAGAGTTTGAGGAAGTCTTCAGAACAGCTTCCGGAGTTAGAGACGTACCGCGCGTCACGGACAAAACTAAAGAGTTCAGTCAAGGTAAATTGTCTCTCTCTTATCTAGAAATAAAGTAGGAAGTCTAGTGCTTAAACTCAAAACCTAGTGTCTAATAATATGAATTTGAAAATAAGAACTTAATGAATTACTTTAATAATAAGCAGTTAATTTATAAGCAGCAAACAGCAGCCTTATGTATTCTAAAAAATTAAATAAATATATCCCAATAGGGCTGTCTCTTACTACCAACCCGTAGCCTTGGACCTGGTTCAATATAGTTGCTGCCATGCATGACGGACGTCAAGCAGCGTCACTGCATGGTAGCATCACAAAATCAGGCTGAATTGTAGTGCAATGATATTAGGTAGGCAGCTATATCATTGAAGTGAATGCGCGTGTGGTGTGCACCGGACAGTCGCAGACATGGCGTATATTTACATCCAGAAGGCGGTTGTTTCAGACGCGGCGGGGGTACTCCCTACACTGCTGGCTGCCCGACGACGAGCCCGCGCCCATCAGGTACCGCCAGCTTACTGCACACTACTGCGGACTGTTGCAACATACTACAGTGTACTGCAGGCTAGTGCAGTTTCGCCCGCGAGCTTGACGGCACGTCCTCGCAGAATGAACAAGTATAAAACGTAATTATTGGACTCCGTTGGCAACACGAACATTTTTCCAGGGTCAATAACGGACTGTCGGTGCTGGGTTGTGCCATCATTCCGGAGCTGAAGCCCCGCGTGCCCACCATGAGCGAGCGCGACCTCACGCGTATCTACACGCCGCGTCACTACCTGCGCTCGTGATCTTCTCCCGCTCCCGCCACCGCCCTCGCCCCACCCTGTCTTGTCACCCCGCTCTGCTCGCTGCAGAACGGGAGGTGGACTTTCGCTCTCGTGCTCGTCCATTCTCTGTAACTCTACTAATCGTTAATATACGTCTAAATTAATGAAAGTACGATAGTATTATTAGATTCATATTCTTGATTCTAAAGCTGTTTTGTTAAGTTTGAAATATGTCTAGATATTCTATAATATCTTCATAGCAGCAAATGTAATTTAATATGGACAACTAAATTTTTTACTATTCAATTTTGTTAATAAAAAACTTAATGTTATGTTTTTGTTTTCATTTCCCCTTTCCTTGATAAGAGGTTCTGTGAGAAACCAACATGATAATATGCAAAGTTTTAGATATAACTGAAATACGCCCAGGAAACTACATATTAACTATAGTAAAGTATCAGATAAAATACAAATTGTATTATTGGAAGTAAGTAGTAAAAGTGGAGTGGAAAATTAATCAAGAGAAAGGTAAAATCTTAAAATAAGCCACATAAGGTAAACAATATTGTTTCGAAGAATAAATGGATGCCAGATTAAATAATGAATAGTGATTCATAAAAGACCTTGTAAAACCCCATAAATGGAGTAAGCAGTAGAACACAGCAGATGCGTCTGAAGATATTCATTACTATAAAAACTAAAGGAAAAATTATTTTTTATCAATGAAGCCCATGGTTAGCATTGAGTCCGGTTCCTTGTAACGAAACTATCCAAACAAACTGATTAGGCTACCAGGTAATCAATTAACTTGTGGGCATACATACTGCGGAAAAGGTATTTTTTTATTGGTTAGGTTAGGTTATTTTTTTTTTTTTTTACTCCCGAGGGTAGGGGGGAATCCTCATGGATACCGCGGGGCTCGGGCCCCGCGGTTATGTCCGACTCCGCCTTGGCGACCTACGGACTAAACCACCCCTCCCTTTGTGCAAGTCCCTCTGACAAAAAATCAGAGTCTGTGTCTGCTAATTTCTATTATTAGTCTCATAAAATTGTCTGTCTGTATGTCTGTTAAGCTTACTTATTATAAATATTACCACATATTAAATTATTACAATTTAAAACTATTACACAAATTCAATTTAAATCATACAATGCTAACATCATATATTATTAGAATATACATATATAGCATAAAATTTCATTACAAAATGTTATTTATTTATTTATTTATTTACTTAATAAATCTGTTTCTTTTATGTTTATCTGATATCAGTGTGCTTATATTTTCAGCTGTGATTTAAACCTCTAGCTCCTGCTCCACTTCATATCTATCAAGGCCAAAGGCAGGGCACTCAGTCAATAAATGGGTCACGTCTTCGGTTTGGTTCGGGTCGCATACGCACGATGGGCTTTCCTTACACTTAAGGCGAGGCTTTTCCGGATCTTTAGGTATTTTACGCTGCCTCAAGCCGCACTTTTTGAACGCACGACGTATTCATTTACGCGACCCAAAAGTTGTGTGCGATGCGCCGCGCGCACTTGTTTCTCTCGTTAGCCACGTTATGTAACTCAGTAGCGGAGATCAAGTCGCTTTGAGAATAGAGTTAGCTTATGTTCTGGATTGACATAATAATATAATAATTGTGAACCTACCGTTATTTTATTAGATAAAAAATACGTATGAGATACAACCGTGTTTTTAATGCTATTTTTGGTAATTATTATTATTATTGTAATACCTACCCAGTCCCATGGTAATAACGACTTCAATTACCTTATTTCCAGTAGGTAGGTATAATAATGATGAATGGTACGATTAAAATGTTATAATGTTAAAAAAGTACATGATGCAGGTATAATTTTGAACAATTTTTTTTCCGCCCAGCTGCCCATAGCTTTTTCACACTTGCCCCCACCTGTCCCCACCAGCCGCTCACCTGCCCATGGCTTTTTCACACTTACCCACACCTGCTTACGCTTGCTCACGCCTGTCCACATTTGCCCACACATACTGCCTAATAGCCCATGCCTGCTAACACATTTTCAAACTTGCCCACACCTGCCTACTTTTGCCCACATTAGCCCAGCTGCCCATAGCTTTTTCACACTTGCCCCCACCTGTCCCCACCAGCCGCTCACCTGCCCATAGCTTTTTCACACTTGCACACAGCTGCTTACGCTTGCCCACGCCTGTCCACATTTGCCCACACAAACTGCCTATTAGCCCATGCCTGCTAACACATTTTCAAACTTGCCCACACTTGCCTACATTTGCCCACATCAGCCCAGCTGCCCATAGCTTTTTCACACTTGCCCCCACCTGTCCCCACCAGCCGCTCACCTGCCCATGGCTTTTTCACACTTGCCCCCACCTGTCCCCACCAGCCGCTCACCTGCCCATAGCTGTTTCACACTTGCCCACACCTGCTTACGCTTGCCCACGCCTGTCCACATTTGCCCACACAAACTGCCTATTAGCCCATGCCTGCTAACACATTTTCAAACTTGCCCAAACCTGGATACTTTTGCCCACATCAGCCCAGCTACCCATAGCTTTTTCAAACTTGCCCAAACCTGGATACTTTTGCTCACATCAGCCCAGCTGTTTCACACTTGCCCCCACCTGTCCCCACCAGCCGCTCACCCGCCCATAGCTTTTTCACACTTGCACACACCTGCTTACGCTTGCCCACGCCTGTCCACATTTGCCCACACAAACTGCCTATTAGCCCATGCCTGCTAACACATTTTCAAACTTGCCCACACTTGCCTACATTTGCCCACATCAGCCCAGCTGCCCATAGCTTTTTCACACTTGCCCCCACCTGTCCCCACCAGCCGCTCACCTGCCCATGGCTTTTTCACACTTGCCCCCACCTGTCCCCACCAGCCGCTCACCTGCCCATAGCTGTTTCACACTTGCCCACACCTGCTTACGCTTGCCCACGCCTGTCCACATTTGCCCACACAAACTGCCTATTAGCCCATGCCTGCTAACACATTTTCAAACTTGCCCAAGCCTGGATACTTTTGCCCACATCAGCCCAGCTGCCCATAGCTTTTCACACTTGCCCTCACCTGTCCCCACCAGCCGCTCACCTGCCCATGGCTTTTTCACACTTGCCCCCCCCTGTCCCCACCAGCCGCTCACCTGCCCATAGCTTTTTCACACTTGCCCACACCTGCTTACGCTTGCCCACGCCTGTCCACATTTGCCCACACAAACTGCCTATTAGCCCATGCTTGCTAACACATTTTCAAACTTGCCCACACCTGCCTACTTTTGCCCACATCAGCCCAGCTGCCCATAGCTTTTTCACACTTGCCCCCACCTGTCCTCACCAGCCGCTCACCTGCCCATGGCTTTTCACACTTGCCCCCACCTGTCCCCACCAGCCGCTCACCTGCCCATAGCTGTTTCACACTTGCCCACACCTGCTTACGCTTGCCCACGCCTGTCCACATTTGCCCACACAAACTGCCTATTAGCCCATGCCTGCTAACACATTTTCAAACTTGCCCAAGCCTGGATACTTTTGCCCACATCAGCCCAGCTGCCCATAGCTTTTCACACTTGCCCCCACCTGTCCCCACCAGCCGCTCACCTGCCCATGGCTTTTTCACACTTGCCCCCACCTGTCCCCATCAGCCGCTCACCTGCCCATAGCTTTTTCACACTTGCCCACACCTGCTTACGCTTGTCCACGCCTGTCCACATTTGCCCACACAAACTGCCTATTAGCCCATGCTTGCTAACACATTTTCAAACTTGCCCACACCTGCCTACTTTTGCCCACATCAGCCCAGCTGCCCATAGCTTTTTCACATTTGCCCCCACCTGCCCCACCAGCCGCTCACCTGCCCATGGCTTTTTCACACTTGCCCCCACCTGTCCCCACCAGCCGCTCACCTGCCCATAGCTGTTTCACACTTGCCCACACCTGCTTACGCTTGCCCACGCCTGTCCACATTTGCCCACACAAACTGCCTATTAGCCCATGCCTGCTAACACATTTTCAAACTTGCCCAAACCTGGATACTTTTGCCCACATCAGCCCAGCTGCCCATAGCTTTTTCACACTTGCCCCCACCTGTCCCCACCAGCCGCTCACCTGCCCATGGCTTTTTCACACTTGCTCCCACCTGTCCCCACCAGCCGCTCACCTGCCCATAGCTTTTTCACACTTGCCCACACCTGCTTACGCTTGCCCACGCCTGTCCACATTTGCCCACACAAACTGCCTTTTAGCCCATGCCTGCTAACACATTTTCACACTTGCCCAAACCTGGATACTTTTGCCCACATCAGCCCAGCTGCCCATAGCTTTTCACACTTGCCCTCACCTGTCCCCACCAGCCGCTCACCTGCCCATGGCTTTTTCACACTTGCCCCCCCCTGTCCCCACCAGCCGCTCACCTGCCCATAGCTTTTTCACACTTGCCCACACCTGCTTACGCTTGCCCACGCCTGTCCACATTTGCCCACACAAACTGCCTATTAGCCCATGCTTGCTAACACATTTTCAAACTTGCCCACACCTGCCTACTTTTGCCCACATCAGCCCAGCTGCCCATAGCTTTTTCACACTTGCCCCCACCTGTCCTCACCAGCCGCTCACCTGCCCATGGCTTTTCACACTTGCCCCCACCTGTCCCCACCAGCCGCTCACCTGCCCATAGCTGTTTCACACTTGCCCACACCTGCTTACGCTTGCCCACGCCTGTCCACATTTGCCCACACAAACTGCCTATTAGCCCATGCCTGCTAACACATTTTCAAACTTGCCCAAGCCTGGATACTTTTGCCCACATCAGCCCAGCTGCCCATAGCTTTTCACACTTGCCCCCACCTGTCCCCACCAGCCGCTCACCTGCCCATGGCTTTTTCACACTTGCCCCCACCTGTCCCCATCAGCCGCTCACCTGCCCATAGCTTTTTCACACTTGCCCACACCTGCTTACGCTTGTCCACGCCTGTCCACATTTGCCCACACAAACTGCCTATTAGCCCATGCTTGCTAACACATTTTCAAACTTGCCCACACCTGCCTACTTTTGCCCACATCAGCCCAGCTGCCCATAGCTTTTTCACATTTGCCCCCACCTGCCCCACCAGCCGCTCACCTGCCCATGGCTTTTTCACACTTGCCCCCACCTGTCCCCACCAGCCGCTCACCTGCCCATAGCTGTTTCACACTTGCCCACACCTGCTTACGCTTGCCCACGCCTGTCCACATTTGCCCACACAAACTGCCTATTAGCCCATGCCTGCTAACACATTTTCAAACTTGCCCAAACCTGGATACTTTTGCCCACATCAGCCCAGCTGCCCATAGCTTTTTCACACTTGCCCCCACCTGTCCCCACCAGCCGCTCACCTGCCCATGGCTTTTTCACACTTGCTCCCACCTGTCCCCACCAGCCGCTCACCTGCCCATAGCTTTTTCACACTTGCCCACACCTGCTTACGCTTGCCCACGCCTGTCCACATTTGCCCACACAAACTGCCTTTTAGCCCATGCCTGCTAACACATTTTCACACTTGCCCAAACCTGGATACTTTTGCCCACATCAGCCCAGCTGCCCATAGCTTTTTCACACTTGCCCCCACCTGTCCCCACCAGCGGCTCACCTGCCCATAGCTTTTTCACACTTGTACATAACTGCTTACGCTTGCCCACGCCTGTCCACATTTGCCCACACAAACACAAACCGTCGTTAGCTCCTGGACTCGTACGATTTTCTAAATGCATAACTTATTTTTTTTTTCCTTTTATTACATTTGTTACCCATTTTATTAATCTTTTTTTATTCACTTCTTAGTTAAGTTACTCGAAATAAACAATTAAATTAAATTATTCTATTTATAAATTAAAATTTACGATTAGCGTACCTTCGCGTCGTAGAGCGCAAAAATTTGGCATACGTCCGGCGTCGACGGGCTCTGCGAGCGGACTGGCGGCCCCGAAAACGCGCTCGGATGCCATGACTCCAAGATATAAATTCATATAAAATTACCGTATTAACTTTTTAACATTTTTATTAATGATTTAAATTTTTTGATCAATACATAATGCATTAAAAATTATTTAAATAATACGATTCGAATAGTCGAATAGTCGAATATAAAACAAGTCGAATAGTCATTTCAAAAAATGTAAGATAGAGGTAACTTTGGATTTTTTTTCGATCGAGTGAAGTTATTCCTTTTATGTATAAGTTTTATGGTTTAACTCAAAGACATCCTTAAGAATAACATATATTTTTTTCATATCTAAAAGTGTGGTTTATCTCAGAGAAAAGTCTGTTCTTACAAGGGCGTTTTTGGGCCAGTCTCGCCTTAAACCTGTTCAAGTATTCGGAAAACCCACCGTGTCCCGTCATAACCTGTGTGAGCACCCCCGTTGGTACAATTTCTCTCACTACTTTAAAGGCCTGTATTGCGTCAGGGAAGAATAGTTTGGTGACCTTAGCTGTTTCTCCAGATTTATACCTCCGATTCCATTCATCCAGCGTACCCATACGGATCTGACGCTTGATGAATGAAATCGGGCACTGGTCATAATCTGGCTTGGTCTTTGTTTTAAGAGCCGCATCTTTTGCCAGCTGGTCGGCTCTCTCATTTCCCTCCAGTCCCGCATGAGCCTTTATCCAGAAGAGTTGGACGCTTTTGTTCTGGTGTTTGCACTCCATTAGGTTTTTGCGGATTTCGACTGCGAGGGGATGGAGAGAGCGATGGCCTGCGACCGCTTCAAGCGACGAGCGCGAGTCGCTGTAGATGCCAAAACTGGTTTCCGAGCGCCTGAGTACCTCTTTTGTAGCCTTTAATATGGCCAACAATTCTGCCTGATAGACCGTGCAGTAGGACGACAGCTTCAATTTCTGGCATTTGGTTTCGACGTCATTGCTCCACAGAGACAATGCCGCCCCAACCTTGCCATCAATTTTGCTGCCGTCCGTGAAGATACGTACTGCTTGGGTGCTGTTGTTGTCTACTTGTTCCTGGTCTATCAGACATATGAATTGCGGGCACATATTCATTGCGGGGTGAGGCATATCAGTGAACGCGGTGCGCCGCTCCACCTCCCTGTCTCCTAGCGCTGGCTGCGGTGCTCCCCTCCTTGCCTCATACAGGGCTGCTGCTTCCTGTATTCGAAGGTCGAGAGGAAGCATCGCAGCCAGCACCAGTGCCGAGTTCAGTGAGACGGTGCGATAGGACTTGCACAGTTTTTGTGCAAACCCCCTTTGGACCGCGTTCAACTGCTTTTGTACTCCCAGTTTCCTGGCTGCTGGCGCCCATACGCTCGATGCGTACAAGATCACCGGCTCGACTACTGCCGTGTATATGGTGCGTATGATTTCTGGGTTGAGTCCCCAGCTAATCCTGGCGGCTCTAGACAACTGCTTGTAAAAGTTTAGGGCTTTCCTACAAACGTTTGCTACATGGGTGTTAAATGTGAGCTTACTGTCTATTGTGAGCCCCAGGATTTTCAGCTCTTGCGATATGGCAATGTCAACTCCACCCATGCTCAACAGTGGGGTGTCAAATTTGAGTTTACGTGTCAAGACCATGGCATTTGTCTTGTGCGGTGCGAACTTTAACTTATTCTTGACACCCCACTGGTGAACATGAGCAAGGGCATTGTTGGCGCGTCGCTGGACCTCCACCGCAGTATCACCATCAAACACTAACACCACGTCATCGGCAAAAGCTTGGCAGTAGTCACCTCGCTTCTGCAGTCCTTTGAGGAGAGGGTCCAGGAGGAGGTTCCAAAAGATCGGGCCTCCGATCGACCCCTGGACACAACCTTTTGTGGTTTCTCTGGTTACCTCCTCGCCAGCGTACCGTACTTTGACCTTTCTATTTTCCAGGTAGCTATCGACAACTCTCCTCACGTTCACCGGACATCTCTCCTCAGCCAATCTCAGCCTGATCGCGGGCCACCATGCGCTGTCAAAGGCCCCCTCTATGTCTAGCGATATTACGGTGAGTAGTTTTTTATCTGCTAATTTTCCGCGTATATATCCAACCAGGTCATAGAGGGAGTCCTCTGTGCTCTTTTGAGGCATAAAGCCATACTGGCGTGGACTGAGCCGGGGGATTACGTGCCATTTCACCCTGCCCACAATCAATTTTTCCAGAACCTTTCCCATCACTGGCAACAAACCTATCGGCCTATATGATTTTGGAACTGTGTAGCTTTCCTTTCCGGGTTTCCTAAGGATCACGACTGTGGCCTCCTTCCAGATCTCCGGAAAGTAGCCCAATTCAAGGCATTTGTTTGCCAGTGAAAGGAAAAGGGTGGGGTTCCTGGATTATAGTCCGCATACAGATGTCCGCCGTCAGACCATCTGACCCCGGTGCCTTCTTGGGGTTAAAACTGAGCACAGCAGTCATTAGCTCCTCTTTGGTAAACGGTGGATCATGTTTTTCATCATCATGCCCCAATCCGTTTATCTGGCAAGCTGCTCTCCTGATCTGCGTGTGTTCTGTATTGTCAGACTCCTTTGTATCGGTCGGGTAGAATGTCTCAGCGAGCAATTCGGCAGACTCTCTCTGACCCAGCACCCTTCCCTCCTTAATCAAGGGCAGGTCCTCATGCCTTTTGGCTGTTCTGCCTATGACCCTGTATATTCCCTCCCATAGACCCTCTTTATCTTGCTTTTCACAAAACTCCTTCCAACTATCTGTTTGGGCTTTTATGGCTTCTTGTTCATATTTTTCTTTTGCTTGCAGGTACTCTCCGATAACTTTGTTTCTGCGGACCGGCGCTGCGCAGCGAATTCTTCGCTTCCTGGTAAAGACCTCCTGTTTCAGCTTGGCAAGCTCATCGGACCACCACGGTAAGTTGACTTCATTTTTTGATTTAATTTTTGGTATACTACTATTACACGCTGCCAAAATGATATTTATGTATATTTCTATGTTTCTCTCTAATTCTGTTTTGTTAATTGTTTCATCAAATACTAATTTATTAATTTTATTTTCATCTAGCAACTGGGCCAGTTTCGCATGAAACTGGTTCCAGTTAGCTTTCTTACTATTGTAAATCCTCGTGGTTCTGGTTATGTGAATTCCTTTTGATTTTTCTAGCCGAATTTTAAAAGTGATAGCGTTGTGATCCGAGCTCGTCATGCCTTCATCTATCTTCCAGTCCTCCACCAGGTTGAGAATCTCTGGCGTACAGGCCGTAACGTCCACAAAGCTGGTGCACGCTTTTTCGCCCCTTATAGTAAAAAAGGTAGGGGTGTTTCCTTCGTTGAGCACCTGCAAACCCATCTCTTCCAAAGCCCCAGCCATTTCTTCCCCTCTATGATCTATTTTTGGGCTACCCCACCAGGTGCTCTTTGCGTTCGCATCACCTCCTATTATCAGCTTCCGACCGAAACTCCGCTCAATTCTGCTTAACTGCTCCAGGTATAACCCGATCGGCTCTGGGTCGGGCTCAAAGTAGAATGAGACGACCACGATCTCCCACGCAAGGGTTTTAAGTCTCACCACTACGATGTTGGTCGTGGTGAGATCTGGGCATTGGATGACGTTCAGTTCGGGGTCGAAAACGACAATTGCCGCTTTAACGACACCATCACCTTGTTTGGCGTTTTGGTATATCCTTGCGCCCACGTAGTCCCTCATCCTACCCGCACTGCCAACGTACGGTTCCTGAACCAGTGCAAAGGCCATCTTTTGTTTGCTTGCCTCAAGCATCAGTTCCTTCGTTGCCAGTGCCTTTCGTTGCAAATTTGCTTGGGCAGCAAAGTATGGCCTGTCTTTGGATGAGTCTGAATTTCTGCCGGGGACGCCCTTAGCAGTATGCTACCGTGGCTCTAGCTAGCGCGTCCCACTTCCATCTAAGTGGCCAATTCTGACTGAACGCATTGTGATCAGTCCTGTCCATCTTAGAGTGCATGCAGTTACAGCAGGAAGGGGTCGCGCCGGCGAGCCAATCAGAGCAATCTGTCTTCATGTGAGGTCCTCCACAGTGGGTGTGGGTGGGTGGGTGTGGCATTACAGGGCGCATTTGGCCTGCGTCTCCTTGCAGAAGCGCCGGCCGTGACCGTATCCGAGGCAGAGCGAGCACTGGACGAGTGGAGACTGGTCCGCCACTCTTACTCTTTGAAGGTCTATGTGGACCGACTCCGCCTCGGTCATGCGCTGCCATATTTTGGGGGACACTCTCATGACGACATGGCCAGTGTGAGGATTCCTTGTGCGTTTTTTATATGCTATTTCCATCCTGTAGTACTGTAGTTTTACTCAGGTCCTTGAATAAATCCTTGTTTTGATTTCTTAACGCACTAAGAATTTCCTCATCACTATTATATTGTAGCACGTCTCTTAAAATGACGAGGGGATCCTTATTCTTGATCTCATCTACATTAAGATTCTCTCCTGACTTTTTTATTCTTTCCTGTACCTTCCGTCTTTCCTCCTCCGTTCTACATCCTACAATAATCTTCCTGTCCTTGGCTTTCCTGATATTTTCCACAATTACTCCTCCATCCTTTGCGTTTACTGCTTTTCTAATTCTATTTAAAACCTCTTCTCCCGTTTCAGTCTCGTCTTGGCCAGTAATCACTACAGAGTGCAGCACTGTCCTCTCGGGGCGCTTGCTCACGGAGGATGCCGCAGCAGCTACACTCGCGTATGATTGCTTCTCTATGGTATCCTTAAGCCTTTCCATTTTCTCAGTACTTTCCTTGAGGAGTTCTGTGTGTTCTTTTGTCTTCCTCTCCAAGGACTCCTTTATCTGCCCCATCATTTCGCTATTCTCTTTTATCAGCATGCTATACTCTTTCATTTTTGCTACCACTTCTATTTCATATTTTCTTCTTTCCTGTTCAGTCTCCACTGACGCTGACGCTGACGTGGAGAAATCCACCTCGCTTTCTTGTCCCTTATATTCTTTTCCCTTCCCCATTTCCGCCTCTTTAACAAGCTGATAAAGTCGCTCTATCGCTTGGGAGACCTCTGTTTTTATTTCGGTCTTCAAGTTGCGTGAGTTATTTAAGTGCAACTTTGCTTTGCTCAGGCAAGCTCTAGCTTCCACTACCCTATTTGCATATTTGGGCTTTCCCGGAAGCGGCGGGCTACTCACGGTAACTACTGGGTTCCCACGCGCTGCCAATACGCCCTCTTGCAAGAGTGTATTCAGTTTTGGCTTAGAGGGGCCTGCAAGGGAGGCCTCCTTTACGGTGTTTGTCTTTGGACGTAGGTCTTGCTTGCCTGATTCCCTCTCGCCGATGCTACGTCTTACGGTTGAGGGTATCATTGTCTCTTCCTGCAATGGCCCTGTTGTCCGGCTTGGGGATTTTTCACCCCCTTCCGATACGTCTACTAAAGGGAATGTCGTGTCCATCTGCGGGGCTTCCTTTGTCACTTTGGCCTTCTTCACCGGAGTGTGAATTCCAAGCATCGTATATAATGATAATACAAGATTTAATTAATAATGAAACAAAACAAACTAAAGGGACTAAAGTTATATATCTTATCTTAATAGTTACTCAAAACGTGTCAACTTTTACGGATGTAAATGGTCCAAAATTAATATAAAATATAAAAATATATTTGTCAACAAACAGTATCACAACACATATACAAACAAAAATACATCAATAAAATAACTTTTGTCAAAAGACCCTAAAATGAATTTTCCAAGTGTTTACGCCAAACTACTCCTGCCTTAGACCTATCAAAACCAAGTGATATATATACCAAACGATTTGTAAAATTTTATCGCAAATTATAATCTCATAAAGTTCTCTTTTTCTTTATAAGGTGGGTGGGCGGGCGGAAAAAATGAAATCCGAACAGTTTTTAACTGTCGGGTGTAAACTTTTTGTACTGGGGGGTCCCGGATTTTCACAGGATCGGGTTCGCGGGGTGCTCCCGGATCTTTTGACACCCGTGACGGAGGCGGTCAGGTGTAAGTTTGCACGGAACCCTAAAAAATCCTGTAAAAACGCGAGATATTGGTTTTATAACGGTTTTTTGACTCTAATTTGAAAATTTTGTATGGGACTGTTCCCGGATCTTTACGGTTTCGGGTGCGGGACGCGCACGCGGATCTATTGAGACCCGTGACGCCGCAATAAGATGCAAGTTTGCTCGGCACCCGAAAAATAACCGTAAAAAACGGTTTTTTCCCAAAAATTTCGGTTTTTTAAACTAACGGATGCGTTTTTGTTTCAGGTACAGCTAGTACTCGCGGAGACGCGTCTATCGGTGTATCACACTCATATACAGGACCTGGGTAAGTACCTTTAAAAATTGGGTTAGGTTAGGTTAGGTTAGGTTAGGTTAGGTTAGGTTTTTTTTTTTTTTTTTTTTTTTTTTTTTTTCTGCATTTCCACAGACACCTGGGTCCGTGCTCTTTTTTAACATTTATACACTTTATTAATATACATTTTTATAAAATTTGGAACATCAATTTAGTACAGGAGAGACAATTTTTTTTTTATTTTTTTTTTATTATTATTATTATTATTTTTTTTTTTTTTTTTTTTTTTTTTTTATATATACTTTTTATAATTGAATATATATATATATACATTTTTTTTTTTTTTTTGAATGAATAATACACAAAACAATTTTACTATTATAAAAGAGGGGATGTAACACGTACTATTAATTTAAGTTGTTAGACTATGGCAATTTACTTAATTCTAATCGTGCTTACACCATGAGCAGACCAGCTCCCGCAAGCAGCGCCCGTTCACGAGCTTGACGCATGCATCAGCCATCGCCCTCCTCAACCATTTCTGAGGGAAGAGGACGACCCGACACACGACGCCACCGCAAGAAGAAGCTTTTTAGTGAGCGTGAATGCTCATGGTGTACACACAATTTGCATTCCAATTTGAATACCCTTATTACTATTGCGCTCATACGAGCGGGATCACTGATCGGCAACTTTGAGTCCATCAATGATCCCGCTCGTACTTGTCTTTGTTAGTCCGCCTTCTTCTCCCGGCCCAAGGCCTCCGTTACCGCCACGTTTCGGTCTTTGATGGCCATCTGCAAGTTGTACTCACGGATAGCCCTCGGAGACGCAGCCATCGCACGCCGCACGAAGCGGCTGATGGCATCTTGCTCGTCGTCGGCGTAATAAACGAAAGTCCTGGTGTGCCGCGAGACTGCAACCACCGCGTGCGGAACGCTCTCGTGCAGTCTCATCTTGCCCTTGGTCTTTATGACAATGACCGACTCGTATGTGAGCCCCTGTGCTTCATGGATGGTTAGGATGCGCGACCCCGTGCCTCCACCGTAACCCTGGTTGGTCAGGGTCTCCTTTTCTTCCTGAGTGTGTACTAGGAAAAGGGTGTTGGGGAGGGTGCTGGGTATTTGCGCACCTGTGTACCTTCTCTGCTCCAGGGACCTAACACGTGGGGCCGAGGAATATATACCAGAGTATATATCCCTCAGCGCGTACGCGACATCCATGGGATTCCTATGTGTGCACAACAACTCCTGGTTGATGGTGGCCACCAGGTTCGGGCGATTGTACCTTAACTCAAAGAGGTTCTCTCTGTCGATATAAGGTAACTGGTTGACATCTCCGATCAGGACAATTTCGCGAGCACCAGCCAGCCGCGCAGCCATTACAATGGCCCCAAAGTGGTTCATGAGAGCTTCGTCTACCATAAGGCGAGCGTTGCTTCCACCCCTTCGGATACCATTTACGAGTACAGAAGCCATAGTGCGCACTTTGGTTTTCACCAAGTCACCTATGCGGTGCGCTAGCTTCTCCCTCAGGTCTTTGGCTGCTTCGGTTGTTGTGGTGATGACCACGTCCTTGTCCACATCGAAGTGTCTGACCACCCATGTTGTCTTTCCACACCCAGGAACCCCGTTGACCCATCGAATCTCAGGAACCTCCCAGCTTTCCCAAGACTTTGCGTCGACTCCAAGGCCCCCTTCCATGGTTTTGGCCATTTCTAGGATCCTGTCATCTAACATTATCTTGGTGCACCGGGCGGTAACCACGATGTGGTCATTCGGTGGTGTCTCGTACTTTGGCTTTCCGGTCCGCTCCGTCTCGCTCTCATCTAGAGCCACAAAACCACTTCCAGAACAATATGCTGCCATATATCGACCTTCCATCGTTCCCTTGATGACCAGGGAGGTGTCGTTGTCATATATGGCTGCTTCGGCTTCCTCGAGCCTCACTTTTAGGAGGTCTTCGTTTCCCTGCCTGAAGGACTGCAAGATGTTTTCGCAGTTCCTGAGATTGACTACCTTAGTCGCTCTCGTAATGGCAAGAAACTCAAGAAATGCGTTTCTGGCATGGTCTGGTGGCCCCAAGGCCGAGATATAACGGGGCGGACTAACCTGTCCCATGTCGGCTCTCGTCCGGGCTGCCTGCTGTGGCGGCGGCACTGCCCTAGGAGACTGCTTTTCTAGGGAGGGCTCTTTTCGAGGCGAGACCCGGGATAAGCTCTGCGCTGCTGCGCTGAACGCCGTAAGGAAAGTCGAGATAGGGCCTTGGTCTTTTTCTCGACCATCGCTCTGGCGTGCTGCGGCTTCCTCGGCAGCTACCTTCTGCTGAACTCTCTCCGAACCACTGATGGTGGTCGAACATGGGACGGGATGCCCCCAACTATCTGTTGCATTTATACGGTCGTGTGTGGGAGTTCTAAGATAACTTAGGTTTTCTCCCCTGTCCTCGTACACGACCACCTCATGATGCTCAGAGGCCTTTATGCAACCTAACCGGTCTGCGGTTTCTCCCGTCGAATATTCGATCACCATCGCGTCTATGCTTATCACCCGGGGGGTGCCGTCTGCACAATCACTCAGCTTTGTAAGCAGCGAGCTTACCTGTGCGAAAGGTGTCTGGGCCGTCCATTCGAACAGTGCAATCGTTTTGTTTTTCGTTCGCACCAGTCGACAGCGGTGGCCCAGGACCTCCAACACTGGCAAAGCATCGTACGCTTTCCGCTTCATTGTGACTTTGGAAGTACTTCCGTTGAGCAGACATGCTAATCCAGGCGACAAGCGGGCTCGTTTCTTGTTCAGGGCTAAGCAAAAGCTCATTCCGAATCTCTCTCTGTTCCCTTCCATGAAGAGAGCCACACCGCGGATCTTAATCCCTGGCACTCCTTTGTCTGCATAGGCTAGGAGGTGTTCAGCCTCTATGCTCTTGGAGGTTACGTTCTGGTGCTGGGGATTGACGTTGTGCGTGGCGTCTGTGGAGGGGGGTGTCATATTTGTGAGGGGGGGTATGGTGGAATTTCTTTGGGCCGCTATACGGAAGGACCTTTCGGTGAAGGACAGAAAGTGTGGTCTACAATCTGGATCTGCAAGGATGTTAGAGAGATCTGATTCCACTAGCCTTCTGTCCATCAGGCATTCTAGTTCCCTCCGTGCTGCGATGAAGCGGGGGCATTCGAGGAGCACGTGCCATACCGTCTCGGGGACGTCAGGGTCGCACTCGCATCCAGGGGTTTCCTTAAGCTTAAATCTGTACAAGTATTCGGCTATGCCTCCATGTCCCGTCAAAGCTTGCACTTGGTACGGAGTCAGTTTCGTTGTTCGCGTCAACCGGTACGCCTTTGCGATGTCCGGGAGGAACTTTCGAGTGACTGCACCAGTAACGGAGGTCTCATAACGGTCCTGCCACTTCCGGACTGATTCCTCGCGGATCTTCTTTTTGACGAAAGACAGAGGGATCCCCTCGTAGTCCCAAGAGGCACTAGTGAGTGCTGCTGATTTGGCGAGCTCATCGGCTCTTTCGTTACCAGCAGTCCCTACATGCGCTCTCAACCAGAACAGACGAATTGATCTTCCCTGTGCGTTGATCTTTTCAATGTTTTCCTTCACACCCTTCACCAGGGGGTGACTCGTCTTGGGATTCCGTAACAGTTCGAGCGAAGATCTTGAATCACTCAGAACACTGACCTGGGGGTCTTTGCCAGAAATCACAATTTGAGTCGCCCGGTAAAGAGCGTAAAGTTCCGATTGGAAGACCGTGCACTCAGGATGAAGCCCGAAAGTAGCGTGTCTAACCTCTCTCCCATTCTCCCACCAGCTGAGGGCTGCGCCCACCCGACCCTCGATCTTACTACCATCTGTGTAGATCTGGGGTCCTTCCAGCTGGGTTTGACTGTCTTCTAGAAGCTCGAAATCCACTGATGTCTGTGTGGACGGATGTGGCTGGTCCAGCGAACTGACATGTTTTTCGAGTTCCATGTTTGGAGGGAGGTAATCTGACGAGACACTCTTCTTTGCTTTGTACAGACTTGCCGCTTCCTGGATTCTCAGGTCTAAGGGGAGCAGGCCCGAGAGTGTAAGTGCTGACGTGAGTGAAACAGTTCGATACGATTTACAGATTTTTTGGGCGAAGCCTCTTTGAAGCGCGCTCAGGTGAGACCTGTTCACTTCGAGGTCAATCGCCGGTGCCCATACACTCGAGGCGTACATTATGATAGGTTCCACCACTGCGACGTATATCGTTCTTATGATTTCGCTGTTGAGACCCCAGGTCACCTTCGCTGTGCACGCCATTTGCTTGTATATCTCCGCAACCTTTTTACATTGTGCGGTGATGTGCGATTTGAAGGTGAGTCTACGGTCTATCACAAGGCCAAGCAGTTTGATCTCCTCGACGAGATTTAGCCGGACGCCCGACATGACTAGGTTTGGAGTTTCGTACTTCAACTTTTTCGTGAACAGCATTGCGCTGGTCTTGTGAGCCGCAAAGTTGAGTTTATTACGATTTCCCCATTCCACTACCATGCCTAAGGTTTTGTTGGCTTGCTGCTCTAAGGTGTTTGATTGGCCTGTGAACACAAGAACTACGTCATCCGCGAAGGCTTGACAGTAAACTGCCTCAGCTTCTAGCTGTCGCAACAATGAGTCTAGTATGACATTCCAAAAGGTTGGTCCACCGATGGATCCTTGGACGCAACCTTTGGTAGTCTCCTTCTCGTATGCTGTTCTTGCGTAGTTAACCTTGACCTTACGGTCGCTGAGGTATGAGTTCACCATGGTGTAGAGGTTTTTTGGACACCTCTTCTTCGCAAGCTGATGTTTTAGGGCGGGCCACCATGCGTTGTCGAAGGCACCCTCTATGTCCAGGGAGATCAGGAGTACAATGTTCTTACTTTGTACTCCCTCCTTGATGTGCTCTACCAAGTCATAGAGGGCATCTTCGGTGCTTCGTTGGGGCATGAAACCATACTGTTTCGAGCTGAGTGTTGGGAGGAGATGCCATTGCAGGCGACCTACTAGGAGCTTTTCGACGATTTTTCCGAGTACAGACAGCAGACCTATCGGACGGTAGGATTTCGGATGTGTATAATCCTCCTTACCGGGTTTCCTTAGGATGACCACGTGCGCTACTTTCCATTGCTTCGGGAAGTATCTAAGCGATAAGCATTTGTTTGCTATCGCCATGAACAACTCCCGGTCGCATCGGATGGCTGCGGCGCAGATGTCAGCAGTGAGCCCGTCTGGTCCTGGGGCTTTTTTAGGATTCAGGTTTCGCAACACTGATTCTAATTCCGCTGACGTGAAGGGTGGATCATCCTCAGGCAGGTCCGCCGGTGTTTCTGCTGTTTGTTCTCGCAACGCTGTGTGACACTGTTGGTCCGTGCTTTCAGCGTCGTCGGGATAGAAGGTTCTGGCTAGAAGTTCTGAGGAGAGTTGTGGGGTGAGAGTGTGACCGTCGGGGTTTCTGAGGAGGACGTCATCCTGTCTCACCGAGGTTTTCCTGATCACTCTGTAGATCTTGTCCCACATGCTCTGTTTCTCTTGATTAGTACAGAGCTCCTTCCAGCCTTCCGTTTGGGCTCTTTCGGCTTTTTCCTTGTATTCTTGCCTCGCGGTTTGATACGAGGAAATCACCGACTGGATTCGGTCGGGGGCTGCATTTCTTATCCTTCTCTTTCTTCTGAGGACCTCTCTTTTCAGATCATCAAGCTCCTTCGTGTACCACGGTGGGGTTGGGTCTCCTTTTCGCCAGCGTACACTTGGGATGGTTTTCCTGCAGGCTCCGTGGATACACTCTGTGTAGCTTGAAATCACGTTTTCAAGGTCATCTGAGTTCGCTATTCCTCTGATCATGGTCAACGTCACGTTCTCCTCTTCGAGGAGGGTCTTCAGGTCTAACATGAAGTCTGACCATTGCACTACCCTGGTGTTGTATCTGCGTGTAGTTATTGGCCTCAATGGAGCTAGGGCCTTTGTAACTCGCAGAGTGTAGGTGATTGCATTGTGGTCTGATGTTGTGAGACTTCTGTTGACCCGCCAATCCTCGATTTTCCCCAGGAGTGACATGCTACACGTTGTCACATCTACGATGCTCGTGCACAGCCTGCCATCCCTAAGTACTTCAAAAGTCGGTGTGTCTCCCACGTTCAGGATCTGCAAACTCATTTCGTTGAGGAAAGAGTGGACTGCTTCTCCTCTCTCGTTTTCTGACTTACTTCCCCACCAGTGGCTCCAGGCATTCACATCACCAGCGACTATGATGTCTTTGGTCGCTAATCTTTCAGTGAATGCCTTGATCCTACCAAGGTACGGATTTATGTCCTGGTCTCCCTCCAGGTAAACGGAAATAACTCCAAGTTTCAGACCTTCATTGGTCAGTAAAACTGCCGCTTCGGTTTCGGTGACAAGCTGGGGGTCATGAATGACCTCAAGCTTGTCTCCGAATACAATTACGGCTGCCTTGACTGGTTTTTGTCTGTCGATGCTGCATTGAATTATTCGTGTTCCTGGGTATTGTTTCATTACGCCCTTGTTTCCCACATAGGGTTCTTGAACAAGGGCGACCGAAATTCCCTGATCCACTGCAGCCTTCAGAAGTTCCGCCGTTGCTTCCTTGGAGCGCCTCAAGTTTGCTTGGATGAAATGCAAGCCTGGACCGCTTCTCCTTTGGGAGACCAAGATCGAACTTTCCATCTCGGTTAGGGTGCCCTTAGCAATAACAAATCCTCGACCTCGCTATCCCATCCCATTTTGCTTTCCCTGGGCATTCGCTACTAAAAGCATTATGTGCCAAATCTGCGGCCGGAATGTTCGGGTGGGCGGTCGTGCAGTTTTTACATCTTGGTGTGGTTCCCTCCTTCCTACCAATACACTGTTCCCAGGAGTGCGACCTTCCACAGTGACTGCAGAGTTCTTCGCGCTCCCGGCAGATGGCTCTCGTATGGCCGAACCCAAGGCACTTGGTGCACTGGACCAGAGGTGATTGGTCAAACACAGGTCTCCACTGGACACCTATGTAGACTTTCCCGGCTTCTACCAACTTCTTGTGTATTTGTGGAGAGACCTCCAACACCGGATGGCACGTGAGAGGATTTCTTGCCTTTTTTCGGTATCGCACCCTGATAGTACTCTCCTTCAGGTCTACGCTCCCGAGCGTGTGCTTGTTCTGTGCCAGCAGCTGCTCCACCACATCCGAGTCCGTATGATGCGACAGGACGTCCCTCACAATTACGAGTGGGTTTCCCGCTTTCGCAAGCTCCACTTTGAGGGCTTTGTCTTTCTGGACTTGAGTTCGAACCAGGTTCAGATCTTCCTTCGTGCCGCAGCTCAGGATCACTTTCCTGTTTCTGGCTTTGCGCACTCGGTCGACTCTTGCTCCGGTCCGTTTCGCGTCCAAAGCGACACTTATCCTGTCGATCAGATTGTCGGATGTAGTGGGCACCGCCGGATTCGACGTTGAGACTATCAGGGTGTGATTGGGCTTCAAAACTGGTGGTTTCGCCGCTACCTTCGCATAGGTCTGCCCTTTCGGGTCCTTAGCTTGGGTGAGCTCGGCTTCTATGCTGAGGGCTGGTGGGGGAAGATTGAGCCTGTCCTGTCGCATCGTTCGAAGCTCTGACGATACGGCTTCGAGGCGTTCATTTATTGGCTGGACATGCTCCTCTATATTGATTTTAATGGGGGGTGGGGTGGGTGGTGTTGGTGGGGTTGTGTTTTGTTTGACCGCTATTTCTTTTAATGTGTTTTCAATGATTTGTAATGTGTCAGTGTTGTTGGGCGGGGGGGGATTTGAGACGAGGTGTGCCAGGGTCTCTCTATTGACTTTAAGAATTTCAGCGGACTTAGCTTGTTCTGAGTTCAGGTCTCGTCTCATTCCGTCCAGTTGCCTCTGAAGAGATTCCACTCCGATTTTCAAGTCGGCATAGTTTTTCCTCAGAGACCCCAGGTCGATAGTGGGACCAGCTCGTGCGCTCTTTGTCAGTTGATCGCTGATATCCTTAATTGCCTCCGAGATCTCCTTTATCTTCTGATGGGGCTCTCTCGTCTCGTAGCCCTGCCAGTCGCGGATGGCCTTGGTCTCCGTCAAGGTGGCCGTGATGTCACTTCTGGCTAGGGCTACTTGTTTGCTCAATTCTTCAGTTATTCTTAACATATCTCTGCTGTGAGCCCTCTCCGCAGAAAGCAGCTCCTTTGCGTGGCGTGCGCGCTCCCTCTCTTTTTCGGCGATGTGTCGCTGACGAGAGTCGGACAAGGAAAGGACTATTTCGTACAGAGTCAACAGGCTCTCTATCGCAGTGAGTTTAATCTCCCTACGAATATTTCCCGATGACTCCAACGCATCCTTTCCCCGTTGTAACACGTCGTTTGCCATTTTTGTGGCCTGGTTCATTTCGACCCCCCCCCCGCGCCCCGCCAATTCCACCTGCGACTAGCATACTGGAGCGGCCTTGGCGCACGGGAGGGGTCGGCATGGACATATCCGACACGCTGTCCGACCCTTCGTCGTCGACGTCACAAATCTGGGAAGGGGATATGCCGCATTGCTTCCATTCCCCTATTCTGTCTACCGCAGCCGCGTAAGCCGACACGGTGTCGGGCACAGACGACGACTCGACCATCGAGTGATCGCTGGCCGTCTGCCGTTGTGGCTGCTGCGGTATACCAATTGAGGGTGTTGGAGGCGCGAGGCTTCCCGCGCTGACAGTTGAGGGGGGCGGCACACCTGGGCCCGTCTCGATCGCCGGAACCACCGCTGTTGCCCGTGCGGATTGCGATGGCTTCGCTTTTTCTGACTTCGTCATCTTGGTCGCTGCTGTCATTTTCTTAACAATTTTGTTGTGAAGCGACCGAGTGACTGACTTCACTGATCTGGTGTTCCTTGGCCTAGTCGGGGCGGAGGTGGAAGCGGAGGTTAGGGCGGTCGAAGAGGCGGATGTGGATTGTTTGGGGCTCGACATTTTGACAAAAATATAAGGACTGACAATACAATTTTTGTAAATTAATAGTTAATTGACTTACAACTAATGAATTTAAAATTAAACTTATCTAAATAACGCTGGTGTTCTGCGTGGTGGTCGTAGTCTTCCTCTCCTGTACTCGTCGCGTCAGAGGCAAGGCGGACGCCTCTGAGTGTGAGTAGGTTGGTGCTTGCTGTGGCGTCGATCCTCGGGGGGGGGGGGAGTCGCTCACGGGGGACTCAAAGGGTTGCGGTAGGGTAGGTGAAGAGGAGGGGTTTAATGGGCGGGGAGGGGGACGCGGGGGGAAAATGTGACAGGGCTGAAATGTAGAGCCTGACCTCCCGATCTCAACGATACCAAACACGATAGGCCTATCACGCCTGGTACCGGAGATATCCTGCGGGGGGGGTGAGGTATAATCTCGATGGGGGGGGGGGGGGGTTTGTAGTGGTGTTGGGAGTGTTTAGGGGTTGGTGGTATGAGGGGGCCGGGGGGGGGGGGGGGGGGGGGGGGGTTAGTCAGGGGTAGTGGAAAATGGGGGGGTTGAATGGTCCTGGCGTCCCGGTTCGAACGAGTCCAAACACAGGGTTCCTGGGTCCACTGGCTGTGGAGATCCCTCAAGCTTCCTGACGCTGCTGGCTGGTCTGCGGCTGCAGCACGCTGGTGCGGAGCCTTGGCTCTCGTAACGGATTCCTCGGGTCGGCTTCGGAGTCACCACCGCTGTAACCGCGTGTGTAACCGCGTGGTGGCTAGAGGTTAAGTACGTACACGTGGTGTTGGTTCTGCACGTCGTAGCTTCGCCGTCCCTGGTCGGATCTTGACGATCGATACGTCGCTGGAAAGGAATCCGGCGGGTCTTTCTGGCGTATAATGCGGCACTATTGTACGACTAACCTCCTTTGCGTTATTCCACTCCGAAGTCTGGACCCTCCTGCTCCGCAAACCTTTGGACTTGGTGGCTGCAAACGATAATCCTCGCGAGTCAGGCACTTTCACACAACCTAATCACTGTTTAACGCGCGTAACTCAAAAAATTCCTATTATTAGGAATTTTTTCCGCGGAGTAGATGTTCTATCAAGCGATTATAGGCGAGTACTGGGTTAGGTTAGGTTAGGTTAGGTTAGGTTAGGTTAGGTTAGGTTGGGGAACCCCCCACAGTGCTTACGTCCTCGTCGTGTTCCCTGGAAACGACCCAGTTCTGACCACCGTAACGGAGTGGCAGACTGGGCTCGGCTAAAGTGCACTGTGCCGTCGATGTCTACGCCGTCATCTGACCAAGTTGTGATGCCTAAACAGGCTCGAGACTCCTTCGGGAAGTTTATAAAAGGCCCTTCTCAGGGCCAACCAAAAGGCCCTTCTCAGGGCCAACCAAAAGGCCCTTCTCAGGGCCAACCAAAAGGCCCTTCTCAGGGCCAACCAAAAGGCCCTTCTCAGGGCCATTCCCGAGCTTCCTCTTTGGAAGGGTCGAGGGAGTCAGACGACTCCTTCTCCGAGATGGAGATGTCGGGCGGTGTAGACACCGCAGACGAAAGTGTTGGCCGGAAGCGGCCGCACTCTTCATTCTTCGTGCCTGGGTATTTAGACTCAGACACGGAGACTGAAGAGACGGCGGCTGCCAAAGTCAGCACGGCGAGGAGAGGCAGGAGGAAGGCCACCCAGGCGAGCTCCTCCAGGGAAACCTTCCTCAAGCCTGCTCCGGTTGACGGAGAGTTGGAGGTAGTCCTGCAAGGCAGGAAGTACAGGAAGTCTCCAGCCGCTCTGGTTTGCGACGTCGGGTTGAGCACAGGAACCGATTCCGATGCTCGCCCGTTGATCGACGACCTAAACGACCTGAATGCTCAGGAGCTGAGGGCGCGTGCGGGGGAGGAACTTGCCGGTGTTTTGGAGGTCGCCAGGAAGTCTGGCAACCTCAAAGGCGAGTTTGTTGGTCGCCTCAAGAAAGCCGCGTCGGTCCTAGGAGAGGTGGTCGACACCTTAACTGGGAGGACCGAAGTCGAGGAGACGCAACGGCTCAGGGCGGTGAGTAACCGCCAGCGCCTGGAAATAGCGTCGCTGAAGGCGGAGGTGAAAGCGTTACGTATTGGCTTCACCGAAGCCAAGACGGAAACCGCCGCCACCATCGCTGCTGCCGCCGCTGCCTCTGCCACCGCCTCTGCTGCGGCTGAGAGACCGGCTGCCCCCACCACCACGCTGGGGGCAGATGTGATTGAGGAGCTGAAGGGGTCCTTGACTGCCACGCTCGGGCAAATGATTAATGCCCGACTCGCGGTGATCGAGGACCGCCTCTTGCCAGCCCAGACGGTACGCCCGCCACTTAGAGCGGATGCCAAGCGGGCAGCGGCTGAGGCAAAAAGGGCTGAGCCGGCTCGCCAGCAGGCCGTGACTGCGGGTCCCTCCACCTCAAAGGGGACTCCAAGTGCCCAGGTTCCCCAAAAGGAAACCTGGGCGCAAGTGGTGGGAAAGGGCAAGGGGAAAGGGAAAGGGAAGTCCTCCGTTCCCTCCTCTGTCCCAGCCCCTGGTACCCCTGTGGCCCAAGCCCCCGCGGCTCGTGCCTCCACGGCCCGTGCCCCCACGGTTCGTGCCCCCGTGGCCCGAGCCCGTGCGGCCCAGCCCCCAGTGGCCCGTGCTCCTGCGGCTCGTGCCCCTGCAGTCGGAGCTCCAGCAGCTCGTTTGCCTGCAGCTAAACCGGCAGCCTCCCCTGCCGGTAAAGCTAAGACGGTGCTGAAGAGTCCCCCGAAGTCCGCGGTCGTGGTGCTATCGTTGCGCCCCGAAGCCGTGGAAAAGGGGGTCACCTACGGCACCGTCCTCCAGACGGCGCAGGACAAGATTGACCTGCTGGAGCTGGGGATCGAGCGGATCCGCTGCCGCTCGACTGCGACAGGAGCCAGGAAGCTGGAGATTCCTGGCTCCCAAAACGCGGAAAAGGCGGATCGCCTCGCAGAAGTGCTCCGCGGGATAGTGACGGAGGTGGCCACCGTCACCAGGCCCGTCAAAACCGCTGATCTGAGGATCACGGACCTGGACGACGCGACCACAAGAGAGAAGGTGGTGGCGGCGGTCGCTCGGGCGGGGGCATGTGACCCGCAGGTGGTCAAGGTCGGAGAGATCCGCACTGGCGTGGCTGGGACTGGCTCCACCCTCGTAACCCTCCCGGTTGCAGCAGCCAAAGTGTTGCTGCAAAAGGGTAAGTTACTGATAGGGTGGAGCTCGGTGAAGGTGGTGGCACTGGGGGAACGCCCCATGCGCTGCTACAAGTGCTTGGGGCTGGGGCACACTCGCCCCCAGTGTCCCGCTGCGGCGGACAGGGGTGACCTGTGTTTCCGATGTGGAGACGCAGGTCACCGAGCGGCCAGCTGCGGGAAAACCACCCCGCGCTGTGCAATATGCGCCGAATCGGGGAAGCCCTCCGGGCACATAATGGGGGGACGCAGCTGCGTTCCCCCTAGGACGAAGGGGAAGGCCACTCGGACCCAGGCTGCCCCGGCCGCCACAAACCGGGCCGCCCCGGAAGGAGCACGCCAAGCGGCGTGTGAGGAGGTTGTGATGTCTGATTGATGGATCAAGTCGGACATCACAACCTTCTTCAGACGAATCTGAACCACTGCGCCCGGGCCCAAGATCTGTTCATGCAGTCCCTGGCGCAGTGGCAGATAGACGTGGCGGTAGCCGCGGAGCCGTACTACGTCCCCCCCCAACATTCTTGCTGGGCTGGGGATTTGGACGACTCCGTGGCTGTTGTGGGGCGGCCCGGAAGTGCCTCCCCCCTCTCGGTTGAGGAGAGGGGCTCGGGGTACGTGGTGGCCAGGTGGGGAGAGTATGCGATTGTCGGCGCATACTTCTCCCCCAACAGAACCGCTGCAGAGCTGGAGGTCTTTGTGGACCTCCTGGCTGCGGCGGTGAGACGTCAGGCGCCACGTCAGGTCCTCCTTATGGGGGACCTGAACGCTAAGGCCCGGGATTGGGGCAACCCCTCCACTAACTCCCGTGGCGAGATCGTCAGGGAGTGGGCGGTTGCCTCAGGACTGACCCTGCTCAACAGAGGGTCGGTCCACACCTGCGTGCGACAGCGTGGGGGGTCCGTGGTGGACGTATCGTTCGCCACCCCAGCTGTCGCAGCACGTGTCCGGGCCTGGAGGGTGTTGTCGGAGGTGGAGACTCTCTCGGACCACAAATATATACGGTTTGAGATCTTCACCTCCGACAGCCAAGGGGGGCCCCAGCGGGTGGCGCGGGCGGCCTTCCCGCGCTGGGCCATTAGTCGCCTCGACGCCGAGTTGGCAAAGGAGGCGGCTATAGTGCAGGCGTGGCAGGCTGGCCCCGCGCACCCAGACGTGGACGTCGCGGCGGGTCATTTCCGCGAGGCGGTGACGGCCGTGTGCGACACGGCCATGCCGAGGGCCCGGCGACATCCTGAGCGCCGCCAGGTGTACTGGTGGAGCTCGGAGATCGCGGATCTCCGAGCCGCCTGCTCGGCGGCGCGGCGGCCCTACACCCGCTGCAGGAGGCGGCGCAGGGGCCGCACGGACGAGCAGCTGTCAGCCGAGGAGCTGGCAGCTGAGGGCCAGCTGTACAGCGCCTACCGCAATGCGCGGTGGGACCTACAGCTGGCCATAGAAAGGCGGAAGTCGGAGGCCTGGGGTGAAACCCTCGAGGGCCTCAACAGGGACCCATGGGGACGTCCATACAAGGCTGCCCGGAATAAGTTCCGGGGCCAGACGTCCCCAGTCGCGGAGTCCCTGGAGCCGGAGCTCCTAGACAGGGTGTTGGGGGGGCTTTTCCCCGACAGAAATCCCCTCCACAACCCTCCGACGATGGCGCCATCCCTCCCCGAGGCGGACTTAGCGGACTCCATCCCACCTCTTTCAGAGGCGGAGATGGAGATCGCGGTCGCACGCCTACGGGGCAAGAGGACCGCTCCGGGTCCCGACGGGATACCGGGACGGGTCCTCACAATCGCCCTGAGGGAGATGGGCGATCGGCTTCGGGAACTGTTCGACGCATGCCTTACGTCTGGACGGTTCCCGAAGCTGTGGAAGGATGGCCGATTGTGCCTGTTGCGGAAGGAGGGTCGTCCTATCGACTCTTCTTCCGCATACAGGCCCATCGTCTTGCTGGATGACACGGGGAAGCTGCTAGAGCGTGTAGTAGCTTCTCGTGTCATCCGGCACCTGGAGGGTACTGGGCCTGGGCTGTCGGAGGCCCAGTATGGGTTCAGAGCAGGGCGGTCTACTATAGACGCCCTGCTCTGGCTCAAGAGGTGGACGCAGGATGCGGTCGGTGGAGGGGAAAAGGCGTTGGCTGTGTCGCTTGACATAGCCAACGCCTTCAACAGCCTTCCGCATGGAACGATACAGGAGGCGCTCCGTTATCACGGAGTGCCCCTGTATCTGCGGAGGCTGTTGGCTGATTACCTCCAGGACCGCGAGGTCCTGGTGGAAGGGCGTGACGGTTTGAGGCACCGTCGCGTCTCCTGCGGGGTTCCACAGGGGTCGGTCTTGGGACCGCTTCTGTGGAACATTGGCTACGACTGGGTGCTGCGTGGCACGCTTCCTGCAAATATGCAGGTTGCGTGCTACGCGGACGACACCCTGGTCGTAGTCAAGGGGAGGGACCTCAGGGAGACGGTGCGGCTGGCCACGGTGGGTACAACCCTCGTGGTCGACCGCATTCGCTCCCTGGGACTGGAGGTTGCCCTCTCCAAGACTGAGGCCCTGTTGTTCCACGGGCCTCGGGGGGGACCCCCTCCAGGGACTCGGGTACTCCTGGATGGGATCCCGGTCCCGGTTGGGACCCAGATGAAATATCTGGGTCTCATCCTGGACGGGAGGTGGACTTTTGGGGCCCATTTTACCCAACTGGCCCCAAGAGTCCTGGGTGCGGCTGCCGCACTGGGGAGGCTGCTGCCCAACGTGGGTGGCCCGAACGCCACGTGCCGTCGGCTATACTCCGGAGTTATCCGGAGTATGGCCATGTACGGGGCACCGGTCTGGGTGGACGCCCTCGGTCGCAATAACAAGGCCCTGCTGCGACGTCCGCAGCGGGTCATTGCGACGAGGGCGATCCGCGGATACCGGACGGTGTCCTGGACGGCGGCGTGCGTGCTGGCCGGTGATCCCCCCTGGGAGCTCGAAGCGGAAACCCTCGCCGAAGTTTACCACTTTGTGGCGGCGAGGAGGTCCCGTGGAGAGCCCCCAGCGTGGGAGGAGGTCAGGCGCCTGCGGAGGCAGGCGCGGGCCGCCCTGTTGCGGCGGTGGACGGAGGACCTGGCTCCACCGGTGCCTGGGCAGAGGACGGTGGAGGCCATCCGCCCGGTCCTCCGGGAGTGGGTGCGGCGGCCATTCGGGTCGCTGACCTTCCGATTGGTGCAGGTGCTTTCCGGACACGGATGTTTCGGAAAGTACCTGCACCAGATCGCGAGACGGGAGGCGACCCCAGCCTGCCACGAATGTGGGGCGCCGGAAGATACGGCGCCCCACACGCTGGGGGTGTGCGCTGCTTGGGAGTCTGAGCGGCGCACACTTTCAGCGGTCGTTGGCCGGGATCTCTCGTTGCCGAGCGTGGTGAACGCCATGCTCGACAGCGAGAGAGCGTGGCAGGCTACGGTCTCCTTTTGCGAGGTGGTGATGTCGCAAAAGGAGGCTGCGGAGCGGGTCAGAGAGGACGATGCCAACTCTGACCCCCTCCGGCGCAGACGGAGAGGGGGACGGAGGAGGCGCTTCGGGCGCCTTCTTCGTCCTCCGTAGTGGGGCCGGCGGCGGAGGGTCGGGGGACTCTCCGCTGCGCTCACACGGTCCCACACGTCTGGTGGGTAACTGAGGTGAAAGGTTACCCACCCACTGGCGCAGAGGCCCGGAAGGGCCTACCGCTGGGGCGAGATAGTGAATGCCAGCGCGACCCTATCTCGTCCCGTCCCGGCGGCGGACGGATCACGGGGGGGTTTTAGTGGGTTCGAGTCCCACATACCCCCTGCCATCACCCCCGTGGTGGCAGGGAAGTGCGAGGGCATTTCCCCCCCCCAAAAAAAAAAAAAAAAAAAAAAAAAAGGTTAGGTTAGGTTAGGTTAGGTTAGGTTAGGTTGGGGGGCCCCCCACAGCGCATACGTCCACGTCGTGTCCCCTGGTAACGACCCAGTTCTGACCACCGTAACGGAGTGGCAGACTGGGCTCGGCTAAAGTGCGCTGTACTGTCAATGTCTACGTTGCCGTCATCTGACAAAGCCGACATGCCTCCTAAACAGGCGCGAGACTCCTTCGGGAAGTTTTTAAAAGGCCCTTCTCAGGGCCAACCAAACGGCCCTTTTCAGGGCCATTCCCAAGTTCCTCCTGTGGAGGAGAGGACGTTAGAGTCTGATGACTCCTTCTCCGTGGCATCGGAGAGGTCAGGGATGGAGACCGCTGACGAAAGTGGCGCTGTCCGGAAGCGGCCGTACTCATCATTCTTCGTGCCCGGGTATTTAGACTCGGACACGGAGACTGAAGAGACGGCGGCCGCCAAGGTCAGCACGGCGAGGAGAGGCAGGAGGAAGGCCGCCCAGGCGGGCCCGTCCAGGGAGACCTTCCTCAAGCCAGCTCCGGTTGACGGAGAGCTGGAGGCAGTCCTGCAAGGCAGGAAGTACAGGAAGGGGCCGGCTGCTGTAGTTGGTGACGTCGGGCCGAGCACCGGAACTGATTCCGATGCTCGCCCAATGGTCAGTGACTTCAGCATTCTCAATGCCCAGGAGCTGAGGGCACGGGCGGGGGAGGAGCTCGCTCGCATTCTCGAGGTTGCCAGGAAATCTGGCAACCTCAAGGGCGAGTTCGTCGGTCGCCTGAAGAAGGCAGCATCAACCCTGGGTGAGGTGGTCGACACCCTAACTGGGAGGAGTGAGGCCGAAGAGACGCGGCGGCTCAGGGCCGAGAATACCCGCCAGCGGTTGGAGGTGGAGGCGATGAAGGCGGAGGTGAAAGCGCTACGTCTTGGCTTCGCCGAAGCTAAGACGGAAGCCGCCGCCGCTACCGCTGCCGCCGCCACCGCCACCGCTACCGCCTCTGCTGCCACTACGCGGAGATCGGCAGCCCCTACCACCACACTGGGGGCTGATATAATTGAGGAGCTGAAAGGGTCCTTGACCGCCACGCTTGGGCAAATGCTCAACGCCCGACTCGCGGTGATTGAGGACCGCCTTTTGCCAGCCCAGATGGTGCGCCCGCCACTGAGAGCGGATGCCAAGAGGGCAGCGACTGAGGCTGCGACCCCAAAAAAGGCTGAGCCAGCTCGCCAGCAGGCCGAGATTGCGGGTCCCTCCACCTCAAGGGGGACGCCAAGTGCCCAGGTTATAGTACGAAAGGAAACCTGGGCTCAAGTAGTAGGAAAGGGCAAGGGGAAAGGAAAAGGAACGGGGAAGTCTACCGTTCCCTCCTCTGTCTCCACGGGTGCCCCCGCGTCCCGTGCCCCCACTGCCCGTGCCCCGGTGGCCCGTGCCTCTATTGCCCGTGCTCCCTCGGCCAGTGCCCCAACGGCCAGTGTCCTCAAGGCCCATGCACCTGCAGGCCGTGCGCCGGTAGCTAAACAAGCTGCCCCCGCTACTAGTAAAGCTAAGACGGTGCTGAAGAGTCCCCCAAATTCCGCGGTCGTGGTGCTGTCGCTGCGCCCCGAAGCCGTGGAAAAGGGGATAACCTACGGCACCGTCCTCCAGACGGCGCAGGAAAAGATCGACCTGCTAGAGCTGGGGATTGAGCGAATCCGCTGCCGCCCGACCGCCACAGGAGCCAGGATGCTTGAGATTGCTGGCTCCCAAAATGCAGAAAAAGCGGACCGCCTCGCGGAGAAGCTCCGCGAAGTCATGACAGAGGTGGCCAGCGTCACCAGGCCCGTCAAAACCGCTGATCTACGGATCACGGGTCTGGATGATGCGGCCACAAAGGACAAGGTGGTGGCGGCGGTAGCTAGTGCGGGGGCATGTGACCCGCAGTTGGTCAAAGCCGGGGAGATCCGCCCTGGCGTAAAAAAGACTGGCTCCACCCTCGTCTCCCTCCCGGTTGCGGCAGCCAAAGTGCTGCTGCAAAAGGGCAGACTGCTGATTGGGTGGAGCTCAGTGCAGGTGGTGGCACTTGGGGAACGCCCCATGCGCTGCTACAGGTGCTTGGGGCTGGGGCATACTCGCCCTCTGTGTCCCGCTGCAGCGGACAGGGGGGAACTGTGTTTCCGGTGTGGAGATGCGGGTCACCGGGCGGCCAGCTGCGGGAAGACAGTCCCACGCTGTGCGATATGCGCCGAGTCGGGGAGGCCCTCCGGGCACATAATGGGGGGGCGCAGTTGCGTTCCCCCGAAGACGAAGGGGAAGGCCACTCGGACCCAGGCCGCCCCTATGGTCTCCAACCAAGGTCCCACTGAGGAAGCATGCGCAGCGGCATGCGAGGAGGTAGTGATGTCTGATTAATGGATCAAGTCAGACATCACAACCTCCTTCAGACGAATCTAAACCACTGCGCCCGGGCCCAAGATCTGCTTATGCAGTCCATGGCGCAGTGGCAGATAGACGTGGCGATCGCCGCAGAGCCGTACTACGTTCCCCCCCAACATTCCTGTTGGGCTGGGGACCTTGACGACTCTGTGGCCGTTGTGGGACGGTCCGGTGGCTCTTCCCCCCTCTCGGTTGAGGAGAGGGGCTCGGGATACGTGGTTGCTAGGTGGGGGGAGTATGCGATTGTCGGCGCATACTTCTCCCCCAACAGAACCGCTGCGGAGCTGGAGGTTTTCGTAGACCTCCTAGCTGCAGCGGTAAGAAGACAGGCGCCACGTCAGGTCCTCCTTCTGGGGGACTTGAATGCCAAGGCCCGGGATTGGGGCAACCCCTCCACTAACTCTCGTGGCGAGATCGTCAGGGAGTGGGCGGTTGCCTCAGGACTGACTCTGCTTAACAGAGGGTCAGCCCACACGTGCGTACGACAGCGTGGGGGGTCCGTGGTGGACGTATCGTTCGCCACCCCAGCTGTCGCGGCACGTGTCCGGGCCTGGAGGGTGTTGTCGGAGGTGGAGACTCTCTCGGACCACAAATACATAAGGTTCGAGATCTCCACCTCCGACAACCAAAGGGGGCGCCAGAGGGTGGCACGGGCGGTCTTCCCGCGCTGGACTATTAGTCGCCTGGACGTCGAGTTGGCGAAGGAGGCGGCGATAGTCCAAGCGTGGCAGGCTGGACCCACGCACCCGGAAGTAGACGTCGCGGCGGGTCGCTTCCGCGAGGCGGTGACGGCCGTGTGTGACGCGGGCATGCCAAGGGCTCGACGCCGTCCCGAGCGCCGTGAGGTGTATTGGTGGAGCTCGGAGATCGCGAATCTCCAGGCCGTCTGCTCGGAGGCACGGCGGCCTTACACCCGCTGTCGGAGGCGGCGCAGGGGCCGTACGGACGCGCAGCTGTCAGCCGAGGAGTTGGCAGCTGAGGGCCAGCTGTATAGCACCTATCGCGATGCGCGGTGGAACTTACAGCTGGCTATCGGCCGGGCGAAGACAGAGGCCTGGGGCGAGACCCTGGAGGGCCTCGACAGGGACCCATGGGGACGTCCGTATAGGGCTGCCCGAAATAAGTTCCGGGGCCAAACGTCCCCAGTTGCAGAGTCCCTGGAGCCGGAGCTCCTGAGCAGGGTGTTGGGGGGGCTTTTCCCCGACACGAACCCCCTCCACACCCCCCCGACGATGGTGCCGTCCTTCCCCGTGGTGGACTTAGCGGGCTCCATCCCGCCTCTGACGGAGGCGGAGATGGATGTCGCGGTCGCACGCCTACGGGGCAAGAAGACCGCTCCGGGTCCTGACGGGATCCCAGGGCGGGTCCTCACAATCGCCCTGAAGGAGATGGGTGATCGGCTTCGGGAACTGTTTGACGCGTGCCTCACGTCCGGACGGTTCCCGAAGCCGTGGAAGGATGGCCGATTGTGCCTGTTGCGGAAGGAGGGTCGTCCTGTCGACTCGCCTTCCGCATACAGGCCCATCGTCTTGCTGGATGACACGGGGAAGCTGCTAGAGCGTGTAGTAGCTTCCCGTGTTATCCGGCACCTGGAGGGTACTGGGCCTGGGTTGTCGGAGGCCCAGTACGGGTTCAGAGCAGGGCGGTCTACTATAGACGCCTTGCTCTGGCTCAAGAAGTGGACGCAGGATGCGGTCGGTGGGGGGGAAAAGGCGTTGGCTGTCTCCCTAGACATAGCCAACGCCTTCAACAGCCTCCCGCATGGAACGATACAGGAGGCGCTTCGTTATCATGGAGTGCCCCTGTATCTGCGGAGGCTGTTGGCCGACTACCTCCAGGATCGCGAGGTCCTGGTGGAAGGGCGCGACGGTTTGAGGCACCGTCGCGTCTCTTGCGGGGTTCCACAGGGGTCGGTCCTGGGGCCGCTACTGTGGAATATTGGCTACGACTGGGTGCTGCGTGGCACGCTTCCTGCAAATATGCAGGTTGTGTGCTACGCGGACGACACCCTTGTCGTAGTCAAGGGGAGAGACCTCAGGGAGACGGTGCGGCTGGCCACGGTAGGAACAACCCTCGTGGTCGACCGTATTCGTTCCCTGGGGCTGGAGGTTGCCCTCTCCAAGACCGAGGCCCTGCTGTTCCACGGGCCTCGGGGGGGACCCCCTCCAGGAACGCGGGTACTTCTGGATGGGGTCCCGGTCCCGGTTGGGACCCAGATGAAATATCTGGGTCTCATCCTGGACGGGAGGTGGACCTTTGGGGCCCATTTTACCCACCTGGCCCCAAGAGTCCTGGGAGCGGCTGCCGCCCTAGGGAGGCTGCTGCCCAATGTGGGTGGCCCGAACGTCACGTGCCGTCGGCTATACTCCGGAGTAATCCGGAGTATGGCCATGTACGGGGCACCGGTCTGGGTGGACGCCCTCGGTCGCAATAACAAGGCCCTGCTGCGACGTCCGCAGCGGGTCATTGCGACGAGGGCGATCCGCGGATACCGGACGGTGTCCTGGACGGCGGCATGCGTGCTGGCCGGTGATGCCCCCTGGGAGCTCGAAGCGGAGACCCTTGCCGAAGTTTATCACTTCGTGGTGGCGAGGAGGTCCCGTGGAGAGCCCCCAGCGTGGGAGGAGGTCAGGCGCCTGCGGAGGCAGGCGCGGGCCGCCTTGTTGCGGCGGTGGACGGAGGACCTGGCTCCACCAGTGCCTGGGCAGAGGACGGTGGAGGCCATCCGCCCGGTCCTCCGGGAGTGGGTGCGGCGGCCATTTGGGTCGCTGACCTTCCGCTTGGTGCAGGTGCTTTCCGGGCACGGATGCTTTGGAAAGTACCTGCACCAAATCGCGAGACGGGAGGCGACCCCAGCCTGCCACGAATGTGGTGCGCCGGAGGATACGGCGCCCCACACGCTGGAGGTGTGCGCTGCTTGGGATTCTGAGCGGCGCACACTTTCAGCGGTCGTTGGCCGGGACCTCTCGTTGCCGAGCGTGGTAAACGCTATGCTCGACAGCGAGAGAGCGTGGCAGGCAACGGTCTCCTTCTGCGAGGCGGTGATGATGCAGAAGGAGGCTGCGGAGCGGGTCAGAGAGGATGATGCCAACTCTGACCCCCTCCGGCGCAGACGGACCGGAGGACGGAGGAGGCGTTTCGCGCGCCTTCTCCATCCTCCGTAGTGGGGTCGGCGGCGGAGAGTCGGGGGACTCTCCGCCGTGCTCACACGGCCCCACACGTCTGGTGGGTAACCGAGGTGCAAGGTTACCCACCCACTGGCGCAGAGGCCCGAAAGGGCCTACCGCTGGGGCGAGATGGTGAATGCTAACGCGACCCTATCTCGCCCCATCCCGGCGGCGGACGGATCACGGGGGGGTTTTAGTGGGTTCGAGTCCCACATACCCCCTGCCATCACCCCCGTGGTGGCAGGGAAATGCGAGGGCATTTCCCCCCTCAAAAAAAAAAAAAAAAAAAAAAAAAAAAAAAGGTTAGGTTAGGTTTTTTTTTTTTTTTTTTTTATCCCTTTGTTCCAAATCCTCTAACAAAAGTCAGAGACCTTTTTTGCATTCGTGTTGTAAACTTTTTTAATTGGTTTGTCGTCAGTCTGTTAATCTTTTTGATCATGTACACACAATCATGTGTACATAAAATCTATTTATTCAAAATATGTCATACACATTACACATTATCTAATTTTAATCATAGTATCTGTTTATAGTATTATACTTAATTCGTCAAAACAATAGTACAATTTATTTACAACATATTCAATTAATTATTACAAATATTATTATTGCATTATTAAATTCACATTATTATTAAATTCATATTGTTCGGTCAAATTACTCCTACGAAGACTATAATAGCAACCGTTGAGGCGGTGCAGTGATTGTGCGGGTGTTTCGATTTTTTCATTTTTTAGTTACCCTACCTACATAATATTTACATTTCGTCGTCTACTTTTTACGATGGATACGAGAAGTTTTCTATTACAAATTTAACTCAAAAACAAACTAATCTTTTATTAATACTGCCTGACCATTACATAAATACATGGTCCATATCAAGCCGCATAGGTGGAATTGGAGTCAGCGCCGAAGAACATGAATTGGAGTGGAAAATCGTTATTTAATATTGGAGTACACGCCGAAGAGTCAGACCGGAGTACAAAGGTCAACTTGGATGTGAAAACGGTGTTTTAGCTATTTAGTGTACTTTTTTCCACCCAGAACCCAGTTCAGGTAGTATTTAGTGTAAAACAAACGACACTTTATAAGGTTAGTAACTATTTTCTTGACTTTTCATAACCTTTAAGATGTTACTTAACACATTAATTTTGTTACATTTCATTGTAATTTTCTAAGCAGAAACATAGGTTTGCACCCTACATAGGGTATTAATTATCAATTGCAAGACCTTTATTAGCGTTTCCTTAGTTTTATTGTTAGTAACTATCAGAATTAGTCAAAGAAACCTTCATATAAAAGTTATACCAATCAGGTGTTAATGTACTAAATTTTGTTTTCAAAATTGATGTTAAATACACAGTTATTTACAGTAAGACCTATTATTCACTTGATTGTTTGTAAACAAAGTAATTTTGAGCTTAATTAATATAAATTGCACCCACTTCTTGTGTAATCTTACTTCATGTCTGTGTACAATCCCTGCATTTGTAAATGTAAATTTCATTATATTTAAGTTTGTAACTGTATAAATTCCAGGTGTAAGCAGCTTCCCACATACCTACCAAACATGACGGACAAGGAAGAGAAGGAGTTAATTAAAAAACGCGCCAGCTACAAGGGCCGCCTTACAGCGTTTTCTAATTTCCTGAATGATTTGGATGAAGAGTTAAGCGCGCTTGAGGTAAACGAGTTGCAGCTGCGAATAGGTAAGATTGAAGCCTTATATCAACAGTACGACGATGTGCAATTAAAGTTAGAATGTCTGGTCAGCGATGTGGACCTGCAGATCGCTGAGCGTAATGAGTTCGAGTCCACGTATTACCAGATTCTATCTAAAGCTCAAGATTTGCTTCAAACTAATAATAATCAAAACAAGTCTGCAAACGTAACGTTAGGTAGCGAGCAATGTTCACCAAAGCATCAAAGACTTGTTAAGTTACCTGTTATTCAGTTACCTAAATTTGGTGGTTCTTACGATAACTGGCTTGAGTTTCGTGATACTTACACGAGTCTTATACATTCGAACGAGGAGATTGACAATATAAATAAGTTTCACTACTTGCGAGCCTCCCTTGAAGGCACCGCGGCTGTCGTAATTCAGTCGATTGAGTTCTCTGCTATGAACTATTCTATGGCTTGGGCATTGTTATGTGAGCGTTTTAATAATAAACGCCTTCTGGTACAAAATCATGTTACCGCCTTGTTTAACTTAGATTTAATTAAAAATGAATCATCTGCCAGCCTTAAGCGAATGATTGACCAAATTAACAAGAACTTGCGTGCGTTAGAATCACTGGGTGAGCCTGTCTCGCATTGGGACACGCTTCTCATCCACATCGTCACTCTGAAGCTTGATCAGAAATCGTTTCGTGAATGGGAAGAGTGTAAAGGTAGGTTTGATAAAAATCAGCGAATAACACTTAGTTATTTTCTCGAATTTATTAGAAACCGAGCTGACTTATTAGAGACTTTAGAAATGTCCCGTGGTACCAAATGTAGTCAGAATGCTAATTCTAACATGAAACTGAAGGCCATGGTTTCAGTATCGAATTCTCAGTCAGGGTCTGAAGTAGGTAGTCAGCAGGTATTCAAACCATGCCCAAAATGCAATGGATCGCACCCACTATTTAATTGTTCTCAATTTCTTAGTCTCAGTAATGAACAAAGGCTAGAATTATTGCCTCAATACAAAGTATGCTTCAATTGTTTCCGCACTGGTCACTACGCTAATCACTGTAAGAAAAATGGCTGTAAAATTTGTAAACGTAAACACAATACTTTGATTCACCTTGCAGAAAATAAAAAACCAACGACTTATCACTCGTCAACGACAGACGTCGGCAGTAAGCTCTCTCCCGCGTCATCCTCTCCGAGCTCAGCACCTACCAACGTGACGCTGACTACATGCATGAATACGCCTCTGGAGTGTGAGCAGGACGTATTACTCTCAACTGCTTTAGTCAAGGTACTAGACAGGCTTGGTCAAGCGCATGTTGTTCGCGTACTACTAGACTGTGCGAGCTCGTCTTGTATTATGACAGAAAAACTGAGCCGCTTGTTAGACTTACCCTTTGTTGACGTCCAAAAACCGATATATGGTATAAATAACACAATGACACAAACATTAGGAATATGTCGCGTCAACATGGAGTCATTAAATGAGAATTATTCGCGGACGTTACCGTGCTATGTTTTACCGGCAATCACGGATAAGATTCCCTGCCGTCGAGTAAATTTAAATGAATTAAACATACCTAACGATCTTAAGTTGGCGGATCCAACTTTTTTCAAGCCGTCTGACGTTGACTTGGTGATAGGTAGCAATGTATTTTGGGACCTTTTGGGTTCACAAAAAATTAAACTCGGAGACAATAAACCGGTACTCTGGGAGACTAGGCTGGGTTGGCTAGTTTCCGGTCCTGTAGGTAGTGGCCATGTATCGTCTCCCTTATTATGTAACTTTACAAAAGTTGATTCAACTCAAAGTGATTTTCTAGTTGACGACTGTCAACATATCTTAGCTCGCTTCTGGCAGGTTGAAGAAGTGAATCGAAAGTCATCATTCTCCAAGGAAGAACAACTTTGTGAAGACCACTTCGTTGAAAACACAACTCGTTTAGAAAACGGTCGTTTTTGTGTTCGGTTACCTCTGAGGCAATCACCTGAAGTTTTAGGTGACTCATTAGCGCGAGCTAAGCACTGTCTCACTTCATTAGAGCGTAGATTTAAAACCCAACCGGAATTTCATCAAAGGTATACTGATTTCATGACAGAGTACATTACTATGGGTCACATGTCTAAGTGCCCTATTGATTCTAAATCGGTTTCATATTTTATACCTCATCACGGCGTTCTTCGTGAAAGTAGTTCAACTACCAAATTGCGCGTAGTTTTTAATGCGAGTCAACCCAGTACATCTCAAGTTTCGAGCAATCAGATCCAGATGGTGGGGCCGACAGTGCAAGATGACCTTTTATCGATACTCATTAGGTTCAGGCAACATAAGTATGTTCTAGCCGCTGATGTTGAAAAGATGTATCGGCAGGTGATGGTGCACCCTGCAGACAGGCACTTGCAACAAATAGTTTGGCGTGATAACCCTACAGAACCCATGGACTCGTTCCAGTTAAATACGGTCACCTATGGAACTGCTAGCGCGCCGTTTCTGGCAACTAGATGTATTAAACAGGTAGGTCTTGACTGTACTGATCATAAAATCTCTGAGATTATTTTACACGATATGTACGTAGATGATCTTTTGACGGGTGAAGATACACTTGCTGCTACGTCAGACATCAAGCAGAAGGTTACAGACATGTTGGCATCAGCATGTATGCCATTACGAAAATGGAAGTCCAACTGTCCTCAGCTAGTTTCCTCCCAAAGCGCTCCGACGGATCAGGCCAACTCATCTGTTGATTTAAATGTAGGTAACGAACAAAGCAAAACTTTAGGATTGGGCTGGTTAACTACCTCTGATGAATTATATTTCTCAATCGAATGTTCGCTTTCAACAGAAACCACAAAGCGTGGTCTATTGGCCTCAATTGGTAAGTTTTTTGATCCCTTAGGAATTTTATCCCCATGCGTTATTTTAATAAAAATACTTATGCAAAAATTATGGCTCTACAAATTATCATGGGATGATCAGCTACCGTCAGACGTAACCAAAGCTTGGGCTGAAATAGTGAAGTGCTTGCCACGCTTAAATGATTTACGCGTTCCTCGTCTTGTTTTGTGCGATTCATACGATACGCTAGAATTTCACATATTTTCAGATGCATCTCTATCTGCCTTTGGCGCATGCCTGTATGTGAGAAGCACGAACGCACATGGCGATACTCTAGTACGTTTATTAATGGCCAAGAGTAGGGTGTCTCCGATAAAGTCCATGACGATACCCAGACTCGAATTGTGCGGAGCCCTCGTAGGAGTACGTTTGTATGAAAAGGCTATTGCCTCCATTCGAGCCAGCGTTAAAGAAACTACATTCTGGACAGACTCGACAATTGTGCTTGGATGGCTTAAAATGATTCCTAACAAACTTCAGCCATTTGTTCGAAATCGTGTTGGAGAAATCATAGAGCAGACTAGTAACTGTAATTGGCGACACGTTCCCACTAAACAGAACCCCGCTGATCTGATTTCCCGTGGTGCTGACTTTAGTGACATACAGTCACTGGATTTGTGGTGGTCAGGCCCTCGTTATCTGAGCCAAGATAGTTCACAGTGGCCGTCTAGTCCTATCACTTCTGAGGTAGACCCACTACCAGAAGTTCGCACTGAAGTTTCTTTACACGCTTCTTTAGTGAACACTAACGATTTTATAGAATTTGAACGTTTTTCAAATATATTAAGACTAAAGCGTGCCGTGGCTTATATGCTACGTTTTATCAGCATTTGCAAGAAGCAGCCAATCAAACCAAATTTTATTACTCATGATGAACTGCAAACTGCATTAATTTTAATCATTAGACTTTCTCAACAGGAATGTTTCCCTGAGTACAAAATGTTAGTCATTAATCAACCTATTCCAAAAAGAAGTAGGTTATGCAAATTTAATATTTTTCTAGACGACAATAAGTTAATACGAGTTGGGGGTCGTCTGGGCAATTCATTATTTTCTTATGATAAGAAATATCCCATACTCATACAGTCCACTCATCGTTTTTCGAAACTATTGTTTCAATCTGAGCATATCAGACTAATGCATGCAGGCCCACAGTTATTGCTTACCACAATCAGAGATACATATTGGCCGATAGGAGGTCGTAACCTAGCAAAATCTACCTACCACCAATGTGTACGCTGTGCACGCATGAAGGGGAAGGTTCTAGAACCTCTAATGGGAAACTTACCTCAGTCGCGGTTGCATTCAGGTGGCTACCCGTTCGAATGTGTAGGTGTAGATTACGCTGGTCCTATCTCGTGTGCTAGTCGCCAAGGACGTGGTTGTAGGATGGTTAAAGTCTATATCGCAATATTTGTCTGTTTCACTACTAAAGCGATTCACACTGAACTTGTGGGTGACTTAACAAGTAATAATTTTATGTCAGCTTTACGCAGGTTCATATCTCGTAGGGGTAAACCCCGCGACTTGTACTCCGACAATGGCACGTCGTTTGTCGGTGCTTATAATGAACTTGGCAAATTTTTAAAGAGCAGCTGCAGCTCGTTATCTGATAGTGCAGCCAATGAAGGAATTAACTTCCATTTTATTCCTCCATACTCTCCGCATTTTGGAGGTCTGTGGGAAGCCGGGGTTAAGGCAATCAAATTTCATTTATTTCGGGTTCTGGGAAATTGTAACCTTACTTACGAAGAGCTGAACACTGTGCTAACTCAAATTGAGGCCATACTCAATTCGCGCCCACTCTCTTCACTATCCACGGATCCGAACGATTTTCTGCCGCTTACTCCCGGTCACTTTTTAATTGGAAGACCACTGGTTGCCCTTCCTGCACCAAACTATGAAGACTCCAACGTTAGTCGTTTATCGCGATACCAGAGACTCGAACAGCTGCGACAGCACTTTTGGTCCAGATGGAGCAAGGAATATATTGGAGAGTTGCAACAACGTACCAAATGGCGATCAAACCACGACACACTGAAGCTTGACGCTCTTGTTGTTGTCAAAGAGGACAATTTGCCGCCCCTTAAGTGGAGATTAGGTCGTATTGTTGCTGTTCACCCAGGTGCAGACGGAATAAGCCGCGTCGCAGATGTTAAAACTTCCAATGGAGTCGTGAGAAGATCATTTAGCAAGATTTGCCCTCTGAGTGAAGCTTCTGGTTGAAAGGCTAGCTTCCAACGCCCGGGGGCATGTTCGGTCAAATTACTCCTACGAAGACTATAATAGCAACCGTTGAGGCGGTGCAGTGATTGTGCGGGTGTTTCGATTTTTTCATTTTTTAGTTACCCTACCTACATAATATTTACATTTCGTCGTCTACTTTTTACGATGGATACGAGAAGTTTTCTATTACAAATTTAACTCAAAAACAAACTAATCTTTTATTAATACTGCCTGACCATTACATAAATACACATATCATTATTCAATTTATATCATTAGGTATTACATTCATTAACAATTATATGCTGACATCATACATTATTAAACTAATTAAAAATTTTACGCTAACATCATATATTATTATTTCAATATATATATATAGCATAATAAAATCATCTATTTATTCAATTTAATTACTTTAGTTGCAACTGCAACACAGTACGTCAAAAATCTATTTCTTCTATATTTGTCAGTCATTAATTTACTTATATTGTCTATGTTTATATCAATGTCCATTTCTTGTTCAGCTTCGAACCTATGTATTCCATAAGCGGGACATTCGGTCAATATATGCATGACGTCTTCAGTCTGGTCCGGGTCGCAAATACACGATGGGCTTTCCTTGCACTTGAACCTGTGCAAGTATTCGGAAAACCCACCGTGTCCAGTCATAACCTGGGTGATTACTCCCGTTGGTTCTAGTTTTCTGACCAAACTGAAGGCCTGCACTGCGTCAGGAAAGAACAATTTGGTTATCCTACCAGTATCGCCAGACTTATACCTCCGATTCCATTCATCAAGCGTATCCATACGGATTTGACGCTTGATGAATGAAATCGGACACCGGTCATAGTTTGGCTTGGTTTTTATTCGCAGAGCCGCATCCTTAGCCAATTCATCCGCTCTTTCATTTCCCTCCAACCCTGCGTGCGCCTTAATCCAAAACAATTGCAAAACAAAATTTTTTGCTTTTATTTTACTAATGTTGGCGCGTGTTTTGAAAGCAAGAGGATGGAAGGAAGCGTTGTTTACAACTGTTTCCAGAGCGGATCTTGAGTCGCAGTAAATATTGCAACTGGGCACGGTGCTCCGGAGAGCGTGGTTTGTCGCCTCATACAAGGCCAGCAATTCCGCCTGATAAACGGTGCAGCATTGATCGAGCTTAAATTTCCGGGTACTGATCTCCGCGCCATTATGCCAAACGGATAATGCCGCGCCGACTTTCCCCTCAATTTTGCTGCCGTCGGTGAATATGCTGAGGCCATTTACATCATAATACTCTTCCAATGCTGCACCGTCCATCAAGCAAACGAATTGGTTCCCCATCTGTTGTGCGGGGTGTGGCATGTCCGTGAAGGCCATTGGCACCTCTACTGCTCGATCTCCTATTACCCGCTGCGAGTGACCTTTCTTTGCTTCATAAAGCGAGGCTGCTTCTCTGACTCTCATGTCCAGCGGAAGCAACCCAGCGAGCAATAGCGCCGAGCTGAGCGAGACGGTCCTGTACGCTTTAACTATCTTCTGAGCAAAACCACGCTGGACAACGTCAAACTGTTTTCTCACACCCAATTTATTTGTTGCAGGCGCCCATGCACTCGCTGCATACAAAATGACAGGCTCGACCACCGCCGTGTAAATCGTCCTGATGACTTCTGGCTGAAGTCCCCAATGAATCTTAGCGGCCCTCGAAAGCTGCTTGTAGAGATTTAAAGCTCTGCGACAAATGTGAGCTACGTGAGAATTGAAGGTAAGCTTCTCGTCAATAATCAGCCCCAAAACTTTAATCTCCTTGGACGCGTCAATGTCGACCCCGCCCATGCTCAGGCGTGGTGTGTCATACTTCAGCTTACGCGTGATAACCATGGCATTGGTTTTATGCGGAGCGAACTTGAGCTTGTTTACGACACCCCACGCCCGAACATACTCGAGCGCAGCATTGGCACGTCCTTGCAACTCGAGAGCCGTTTCCCCATCGAACACCAGGACGACATCATCTGCAAAGGCTTGGCAGTAGTCACCTCGACTTTCAAGACCCTTTAGGAGAGGGTCGAGGAGCAAATTCCACAGCATTGGACCACCTATAGAGCCCTGGACGCATCCCTTATTTGTTTCTTTGCCATACTCTTCACCAGCATATCTAACCTTCACTGTTCTGTGACTCAGGTAGCTGTCGATGACCCTCCTCAAATTCACTGGACACTTTTCCTCTGCCAGCCGGACTCTTATAGCAGGCCACCAAGCGCTATCGAAGGCTCCCTCTATATCCAAGGACACAAGAGTTACAATTTTCTTCTGGTCCAACTTAATGCGAATGTGTTGTATTAGCGTATAGAGGGAGTCTTCGGTGCTTTTCTGGGGCATGAATCCGTACTGTCGAGTACTCATCCTTGGCAAAATATGGTGCTTGATTCGAGCCATCAACATCTTCTCATACACCTTCCCCAGGACAGGCAAAAGTCCAATCGGCCTGTACGATTTGGGGTCGGTGTACTTGTCCTTGCCTGGCTTTCTGAGTACAACCACAGTAGCCTCCTTCCATAGGTTTGGAAAATAGTGGTGTGCCAGGCATTTATTCAAGAGCCCCAAAAAGAGATCAGGGTCGTTCCCAATTGCGCGGCTACATATATCAGCTGTGAACCCATCGGCACCAGGGGCCTTTTTGGGGTTGAAACTTTCAACCGCCGTCTGGAGTTCGGTCAGCGTGAAAGATGGATCGCAAGGATCACCTTGTTCTCCACCGTTCACTCGCTCCGCTTTTTCTCTTATACGACGGTGTTCAGTGTTGTCGCTTTCTGTGAGGTCTTCCGGGTAAAAGGTTTCCGCCAACAACTTAACGGAACCTTTTGCGTCCAACACTGATCCTTCCAACTCCAGGTTAGGTTAGGTTAGGTTAGGTTAGGTTAGGTTAGGTTAGGTTAGGTTAGGTTAGGTTAGGTTAGGTTAGGTTAGGTTAGGTTAGGTTAGGTTAGGTTTTTTTTTTTTTTTTTTTTTTCCCTGTCCGGACGCAAGGTCCGGCCCGCGAGCTAAAATCTCACCAGTATTTATTTTCTGGTGGTTTATACTAATTCTTATCAACTATTACATCTTTGTTACACCTAGGAAGTCCGTTCCCCCCCCCCGCCCTACAAAATCCCCACTAAGCTAAAAAATTCCATCTATATTTATTGTCCTTACTTTATCATCAACCATGTTATCTCTCTATCAAATTTAATACTCTATCTTCAGTTCATGTACTTTTTATAACGTACTTCCTTTGTGTTTACACTTACTAGATATAGGGGTAAATAAGTTTTTCAGTTACTCATATTTTATTAAATAGCTCTACCCATTTTACTGCTCGCTAGTGATTATTCTTAAATTATAACCATTATTTTAATAATAATTCTACATATACTGTTATTTAAACAAAAAGTTACACAAATTACATTCCAATTTATACAACACATAACCTTATTTCTAACTCTAATGTTGATCCTCATGTTCCATTCTACAGTAACCTCCCTTAATTTTAAACAAGACCCTATTCTATTTTAATCACTAAAGTAGTCAACAATATTGATTAAGTATACATTTCTTGAGGTTCACTATGAATTTTTCATACATTATAATTATTATTATACTATTCCTAATTACTTACATCATATTCCTACAATTATTACATAATTATCTGTCAACTTACTAAAATCTTACTGTTTGCTTTATTTACAAAATTTTCCTAATAATGTACACATGCCCTTCATCAAGAGACAATAATAACAATAACAATAATTAATAATACTAATTGACACGGTCGTAAACTCAGACACAAATTTTTACTTAAAGTTAACATAAATTTTTCAAAAGAAAATCTATTACATATAATATTAACCATTTTAATTTTTTATACAAAATTTCCCCAAATTAATAATAGCTTATGTCCTTTGAGAATTATACAAAAATCTTAACACACACACTAACACACAATTAATGAGAAAAATTTTAATACTAATAATAAATTGAAAATTGTTAAGGATTAATTAATAATTAATAAATAAATGAATTACAAAAATAAAAATAAAAACTATACAAGGACACAGATTCACAATCCAGATTCAAATTGCTCCTATCAATTCAAAATTTAATTAATTAAAGCTGTCTACTAAATCTAAACCGAAGTACTACCATTTGCTCTAGCAGCGGTGCGGACCACTGTCTTCGCGTATTCTAAAAAGTAACGCCTATCGTCATCGTCCTCGACCAACTTAGCGTAATTCCTATCCACAACATTGTTTTTAAGCTTAAAATCAACTTCAAACCTTAGCGTACCAAATCTTGGGCATTCGTCCAGAATATGGGTTATCGTCTCCGGTGTATTTGGGTCGCAGGCGCAGCCAGAGTTCGCCGAGAGCTTGAACCGTAGCAGGTATTCCCCAAATCCTCCGTGACCGGTGAAGAGTTGCGCCAACAGATTGGACATGTGTATCTTCCTCAAGATTGGGTAGGCCCGCCGCGCGTCCGGAAAGAAGAGTTTCGTGATCTTGCCCGTAGAGGCCTCCTTATACCGTTTATTCCACGTTCCAAGCGTAGATTGTCGCAGGGAGTACTTGAGGAAGGATGCCGGGATCTTGTCGTACATGGGTATGGTTTTCTTCTTGAGAGCTGCTTGCTTTGCCAATTCATCGGCCCTCTCGTTTCCTGGTATACCCTCATGTGCTTTGATCCAGAACAGGTTGACGACTCTGTTTATGTGCTGCAGTTCATGTATAATGATCTGGATCTCCGCAACAATTGGGTTCGTACACTCCGGGTCTTCAATGGATTGCAGCGCCGACCTTGAATCACTGATGATGTTGATTGCGGTTCCTCCATCTTCCCTGAACATTTCCAGTCCTCTCAGAATAGCCGCCAGCTCCGCCTGATAGACAGAGCAGTATGGGGCTAACAAAAAATTTGCCCTTCTTTTCTCCTTTCCGTCCTCCCACCAGGTGACTGCCGCTCCCACTTTCCCTTCTATCTTGCTACCATCAGTGAATATCTTTGGCGCATCATTCTCGATGTTGTCTACATCTTCTTGGGAATTCAAATAGGCATGCGGTATTGGGTTACGTTCTGCTGGATGCGGTAACAAGAACGGAGAAATCCTTTGTTCAATCTGTCTACCAGGCAGATCCGCGTAGGGCTTCCCTCTTTTCAGTTCAAAGATCTCCGCTGCTTCTCGAACTCTCAAATCAAGTGGGAGGATTCCCGCCAGGCAAAGTACAGAAGTGTGGGATGCTGTTCTGTGGGATCTAGATATGAGGATCGCGAACTTTCTTGTGAGGCGATTTAGCCGGTCTATGACGTACCTCTTGTCCACCACTTTTGCCCATGCACTCGCCGCATATAGCACTATCGGCTCCACCACCGCTGTGTAGATGAGCCTTGTAATTTCCGGACTCAAGCCCCAGGTGGTCCTGGTCGCAGTTGCGACCGCCCGGTAGACTCCAACAGCCTTGCTACACACATTCTGGATATGGGTCTTAAATATAAGTTTTGAGTCAATTGTGAGCCCCAGAACTTTCAGCTCATCAGTAATCTCTATGTTCACTCCAGACATTATGAATCGTGGTGCGTCGAACTTGAGCTTCTTCGTAACCACAATAGCTTGCGTCTTGTGGGCCGCAAACCTCATCTTGCTCTGCTCACCCCATCTGGCCACGCACTCCAGAGCAGTATTAACTTTGCGGTTTAAGTCATCAGTTGTTCTAGCCGTCGCAATGATGAGGATGTCGTCTGCAAAAGCTTGTATGTGGGCTTCCAGCTGCTCAGCCTCCTGCAATAAGGTGTCCAGTTGGATGTTCCATAATAGAGGACCACAAGTTGACCCCTGTATGCATCCCTTGCTGGTGGCTTTACCCGCGTTTGTTCCAGCGTACTGCACCCGCACCTCTCTTTCAGAGAGATAGCTTTGTATGAGTAGCAGTAGTTCAGGGGGGCATCTTTTCAGGATCAGTTGCTTCAGGATTAAAGGCCACCAGGCTCCATCAAATGCCCCCTCGATGTCCAATGAGACTACTGCCACCAACATCTTCTCTGACACAGCCTCCCTTACGATGTTAAGTGCGTCGTACAGAGCATCTTCGGTGCTGACCTGCGGCATGAAGCCGTATTGGCGCCTGCTGAGCAAGCCCTGGCTCCCCAGATGCCACATCAATCTTGTGGTGAACATTTTTTCCAAAATTTTCCCGAACACTGGAAGCAAGCCTATGGGTCTGTATGACTTCGGTGCTGAATAATCATTCTTTAGTGGCTTCGGGATAATCCTTATGACCGCCAGCTTCCACCGCACGGGAAAGCAACCCAACTGGAGACACTTGTTGGTAATGTCCAAGAACAAATTCCCCGAGCATCGAATGGCTTGTGCACAAATATCCGCCGTGAAGCCGTCATCACCAGGTGCTTTGGCGATTCCCATTTTCCGCACAACGTTGATTAGTTCGTGCTTAGTAAATTGCTTGTGTGGCACCCCTTCAGCACTACTACTCCGCCTCAGCGATTTGAGAACAACTTCCGTCTCCATTCTTAAAGCGTGCTGCATCGGGCTATCCGTCTGTGGGTCGTCGTCCGGGTAAAAAGTTTCAGCCAGCAGGGTGGCTGATCGCGAAGGATCCAGCGTATCGCCAGTGCGGTCCTTCAATAAAGTATCGCTCTGGCGACTCGCAATCGACAACGCCTTGTACACCTGCTCCCACATTACCTCCCTCGTCTGGCCGGTGCAGTACTCCATCCAGCTCCTCAGCCTCGTCCCAATTATGTCCTCCTTATACTCCTCCAGTACCTTAAGGTAGTCCTTCACCAAGTAGGGCCTTCTCCTCCGATTTGCTCCACGAATCCTGTTACGGCACCTGATCACCTCCGCCTTCTTCTCCTCCAGTTCTTTCGTCCACCATTTCAATTTCTTGCCCCGATGCTCGCTGACTGCTGGTATGCTCCAAGCACACGCCACTGAGACACAGGCCGTAAACTCCTCAACTAGAAGATTGAGGCCCGCTGGATCAGTTATTGCGTCCACTGCGCCACTGCTGATGTTTGCGGCCTCGAGCTCTCTAGCCAGCTCCTTCTCAAAAAGTTCCCAGTCAGCTCCTCTCGTGTTATACTTTCGCGTAGTCTGTCTGCGAGTGCTTTCTGTTTGTGGATCAGTTTCCATCTCAAAGGTAATGGGTCTGTGATCAGACGTCGTAACAATATTCTCGTTCACCCTCCATTTCTTTATTTTAGGCAAAATACTGTTTGTGCACGCAGTTACGTCCACTATGCTCTCGTATGTCCTGTTGTTCCTGAACACGCTAAACGTAGGCTTTCGGCCAACATTTAGGATGGACATATCCAATTGCGCCAGCATCTCCACAAACGCAGTCCCCCGGCTATCCTCCTCACGCTCTCCCCACCAATCGCTCTTCGCATTTACATCCCCTGCGAGTACAATATTCCGGGTCCCCATACACTGAGCAGCTCTTTGGATCTGTTGCAAGTACGGTTCAATTTCTTCAGTTCCTTCCAAATACACCGAGACGAAACCCAGTTTGTGCCCTCCTACCATTATTACTACGCATACAATGTTTTCAGTACATAGGTTCGGATATTCAGTTATAACTAGTTGGTCGTTGACGATGACAATGGCTGATTTCACTGGCTTTGTGCCACTATAAGATTGTATAACTTTAGAAGACCCCATTTTGACATATCCGCGATTCCCCACATATGGCTCTTGCAACAACAGAACAGAAAATTTCTGTTGCAGCGCCTCTCTGAGGCATTCTTGACTTGCCACAAGTCCCCTACCGAGATTGACTTGCATAATTTTGAATCTCGGTTCGTTCGCCTGTGCAACGCCAATTCCACTAGAGCCTGCCTGGGTGCCCGTGTCCACCTTAGCAGTAACTAATCACCGCTCGCGACAGCCGGTCAAATTTGCGCCACTCGGGGCACTGGTCACTATATGCGGGGTGTGCCTGGTCTGTACCCTCCCTGCAATTGACACACTTGGGACCTGTGCTCCTTGGGCATGCTCTAGTGTCATGACTGCCAGCGCAGTAACCGCAAGCTTGCTGGTTACTGCAGTTCCGGGCTTCATGGCCAAAACCGAGGCACCCATAGCATTGTTTTATCGGAGACTGGTCACTTGCTCTAATGATCTGATAGCCCACTCTCACCCTATTATCCCTGAGAACATGCCAGATTTCAGGGCTGGCCTCCAGTATGACGTTGGAGAGGCACCCGTTCCTATGCTTAGTACGTCTTAGCACTCTGAGGCTCCCATCCGCGGCATCACCCAGCGCATCGGCATTTTGCTTCCTTATGGCCTCCACAAGCTTCTCATTACTTAGGTCGTTGGTAACTCCCCCCAACCTAAGCTGAGGTAGCCTGGGGGCCGGTTCCGTGACTGTGTACTCTTGACTCAGTTTCTTTATGGCTGAACTCATTTTACTCTTGTCCCTGTCCGAGCCAACCGTGACCACCACTTTACAGTTTCGCCCTTTCCGCAGTCCGTTAACCGCGATGCCAAGACCCACCACATCGACACCTTTTTTAATATCCGTGATGATATCCTCACTGGATTTACGCGGGTCCACCGATTCCACAACTACCGCGCGACGTGGTGTAGTTAAAGTATCCACGTATGACAGCCTTTTAACAGGCGCTGACTCAGGCCTCGGTGGCTCCGCACGACATAGCGGGGCCTCGGCATGGCGGTCAAACATCTCGTGTCTCAACACCTCGACAGCCGTCCTTATAGGGCCCACTGTTTCTACAACAGACTCAAAGGCCTCTCGGACATCACTCTTCAAAGAAACTATGCTGTCGGCCGTCTGCGTACTTAACGTTGCCGTGACTAGAGCAGTATTTTGCAGTGCGGCAATCCCCTCCTCTAGCTCAGTCATGGGCGCCAACGGGATCTCCCGGTTTTTAAGCTCCACGATCTCTGCGCGCAACGCTCTCAACTCCTGCATCACTGGTTCTAGTTGGTAAGAAGCATCAGTTTCCCTCGGAGGAGGCGTTGGAGGAAGAGACGGCACACGTTGTGCCCCTTTGGACTCACCCTGGCGAATGAGGAAATTGAGTGAGTCCAATATGTTATTGTTCTCTGCCCTCATCACACTCATCCAGTCTGTTAAGACCACTTGGTCATTTTTGACCAAGGTATCAGTGCACGGTTGGGCAGTGCTCACGGCACCGATCTCCGCCCGCAGCGTCTGCATCTGCGACTCCAGGTTGTTCAAAACTTTTATCGGCTGATCAAGTTCAAAGTTCAACCATCCCCACATTGCCTCAGCCACTTTATGCGTCTTTTCCAAAGTGACCTGAGTCTCTTTTAGCCTATCCGAGAAGGAGACGCGCAGCTCAGTAATCTGCCTCATATGGGCCCTCTCCGCCCGAACCAACTCCTTTGCAGCCCGAGTCCTCTCTTTCTCAAGAGAGACCATGTGACGGGAGCGCGAGTCCGACAGAGAGAGCGTCAGCTCATAGAGAGACTGTAAGCTCTCGTGCGCCTCCAACTTACTTTCCCTACGCATGTTTCCTGCCTTCTCAAGTGCTGCCTTGCCAGTTTGAAGGAGCTCATTGGCTCTTATGGTAGCCTGGTCCATAGGAATACCAGTCCAGGTCAGGGTAGATGGGAGCATAGAACGCCTACTGGTCACGCTCTCCACATCTGACCAGTCTTCGTCCAGCCCTGACATGGGCCTGGCAATTCCCAGCCTGTCCATTTCTTCATCGAGCTCCAACCTATCACCCTCTGCTTGACCCTCCGAGTTCACACTAGGGCCATCGTCAGGGATCGTGTGGAATTCAGAGTTTTGGCTTGGGCTGGCCTCGGGAATAGGGTGGTATTCCACCCGAGCCTCAGCCGCAGCATTCTGCACTAAGGCTTTAATGCGAAGCGGTTCTGGCCTGACTCTCTTCCCTTTGACTGACGACTGGGCAGTTCTGGCCGAATTCAGAGGCTGCGGTGCTAAAGATTCCACGCTCAGCGAACCTATCTCAGAACCATCACTACCCTCCAACATCCAGATCTCCTCCGATAGCAGCGGAGATGTGGGGTCCTCCGTCAACCCCTGCGGCTGCGGTTCCTCAAGGCAACGCGTCGAACACGGCCCCCCCAGAGAACCCGGCACACCCTCTTCCCCATCCCCCGCCCCGGCCTGCTGCTGCAGTTGTAATGGATCATCCGTGGCCCGGGCCTCAGATTGAAGCACAGCTGGCACCTGAATAGGGGTCTCCACAGGCGCATCTTCGACCTGATCCCGCCTCGCTGGTGAGGCCATAAGGACTTTTAGCTTCGATCCCACCAAAGGGGGTGCCACAGTTGTTAACGGCTTTCTAAACCTCCGTGTGGGGGTGGGCGCCGTTCCCGCAGATGAACCAGGACGCACGGCTACTTTACGCTTTCGAGTTCCCATTGGGGGTGTGCCTGCCGGAGAAGCGGAAAGGGGGCCCTTCCTAATACGGCTTCTCCCCGACCCCTTCGATGACTGTGAAAGCGTCGACATCGCTGAAGAACGAGAGAGTGAAAAAGGGTCCGTTCTCTAAATTATGGTCCAAAGCGTTGCGCTCCGATCTCCTCAAATGTATAGAGGACCAAGCGTTTGTATCCGCAGTGCAAATCCCGGTCCGCTACGTCGTCCGGTTCAAGAGTTATGGCTATTTTAACCAATCCAAGATGGCGGAACAAAATGGCCGACCAATCTTGATTGCCAATAACTCCAGAATCACGCACCCCAGAAGCCCAGGAAAGCGACCAGCAGGACCTCCAGGACCCGACGCACCCGAATCCGCCAAAGACGCGCCCAAAATTGTCTGCGCGCCGAATCGTCTCCGAAACCCCCCGCAACGATAGAGTAACCCCTCGCAGGGTCAACCACGAAAACCCCAACTCGCTACGACTCTCGGTTCCGAAGTTATGGCCCTTTTAACAAAAACAAGATGGCGGAACAAAATGGCCGACCAATCTTGCCTCGCCAATAACTCCGGATCCACGCAACCCAGAAGCTCAGGAAAAAGATGAGCCGGTTCTCCGCATCCAGCAGTACCCGACTCCGTGCCAAACGCGCCTAAAATTGTCAGCACTCCGGATCGTCTCCTAACCACTCCCTATCGGCAGGGAATTCCCTCGCAAGGTCAGCCCCGAAAACCCGAAGTCGCTACGACTCCCGGTTCCGAAGTTATGTCGGTTTTAAGCAAAACAAAATGGCGGAACAAAATGGCCGCCCAATTTTGTTTCGACGATAACTCCGGACCCAGAGACCGCAGAACCGCGGGAAAAAGGCTAACACGATTTCTGGCCCGACACGCAACCGAGTCCGGGAAAATCCGGACCTGATTTTTACACCCCTCGGATTCCCCCCGAACCCCGCGGAAGAGACGGAAAAACCTCCGCTGAACCCCCCACAGAAAACCCCAATCCTCTACGACGTCTGGTTCCGGAGATAACACCCTTTTACTAAAAACAAGATGGCGGAACAAAATGGCCGCCAAAAGTTTGAAGGCCCGTATCTTCGGCCCCAGACGTCACAGCGACACACCGAAAACAGTATGGAGCTCACCTAAGCGCCCTCCACCAGCCGACACTGGTTTCAGCTACTGAAACTTTCAGGTTTGAATTCAGGCCCAGAGGTATGCTCCCGTCACAGACACCGATTCCCAGCCCCCAGCACAGAAAAGCCCAACGCGATAGGCCAACCCGTTAAGTAGTTATGGCCAAAAGAAAAAATCCAAAATGGCGGCCAAAATGGCTGCCGTTTGGACTAACCTTGATAACTCCGTTATCCGTTGGGCTAGGATAGCCGTTCTTGGGCTCCCCGTACCCGGAAAGAGAAGATCTATGTCCCCACACGGGTGTTTCAGTGGTCCTGGGCTTCTTTCAGGAGTTATCCTGAAAAAACCTGAAAACGCGATAACTTCCGAACCACCAGAGCTACTACCTTCAACCAAGTGCCAACAGGTACGTCTTGACGAGACCCTTCTTTTGAAGTGCCAAAAACTGCCGCACGTCCACGCCAACCCAAGTTTTAGGGGGGGGGAGGAAAATCACTTAATTAGCGATATCTCCTAAAGTTCTTAACCTAAAAATCTGAATCTTTTGGGCAACTTACGGACGCGCTTGGCGCCTCCAATCCGTTCGTCAGAATCCGCGCGCCAGCCAGTGCCACTCCGATATAGGGTTTTGAAAATTTTATTTTCTCACCTTTATAGTCGGAAGTTCACTGCAGCTAAAAATCCGCTGACAGCGGAAACCAGTACTAAACACGGTGTATTGTGTATGTGTAAGCTTAAAACTAATAAAAGTCCACGCCAGACAAAACTGTTGGTGGTGGGGGGATTTTTCAGTAAATAGGCTGTAATTTCAGGACCGCTTGAATGAAAATTTTTTTAAAATAGACCAAAAGATGCGCCTGCACGTCCCGGTGCTATGGATACCTTGAAATCCCACGCGCCACCCCAAACAGCACAGTTATTGACTTATTTAAGTTTTATATTCTAAGTCACGTGGTCACTTTTCTGGTGGAGCTAAAAATCCGTTCAAAACGGATTTATGTATTCTTAAGAGAGGCGCAACTGATGGTATTCAGCGATTGTCCCGAAAAGCCCGAAATCACTGACCTCGTGGCCACGTGGTTTTCGGACTTTTGGTTATATTTCGCGAGGGCGCGGTCAGAAAAATCTGACTAGTGTCTAGAAATGTGCGCACGAATAGGGCGCAAAAAGTGGCGATGGAAAATTAGTGGGGTACCGATCTATATTCGGAGCCGCACGCGATCTAAGTTATTTCTCCAAAAAGAAACTAACCTCAAATCGGTTTTCCGGCTGCCGTTCTCTGGGTTTTTTAGACCCAGAACTGGGACCACTTCCACACTGCGATCCAAATCAATGCGCACAAAATGACACCACTCTCACTCCTCTACGACCACGTTTACTATTTATTTTGAATTTTTTAATGCGGAGCTATACAAATTCACTGCTTCCTCGGACGCGGGAGGACGCGGACTGGTTAGGTTAGGTTAGGTTAGGTTAGGTTAGGTTAGGTTAGGTTAGGTTAGGTTAGGTTAGGTTAGGTTAGGTTAGGTTAGGTTAGGTTAGGTTAGGTTAGGTTAGGTTAGGTTAGGTTAGGTTAGGTTAGGTTAGGTTAGGTTAGGTTAGGTTAGGTTAGGTTAGGTTAGGTTGGGGTGCGGGCCAGGATACCTCCACGTTTGCCTCGAGTGTTGCCAGTCCCTTATGGATGCTTGCATCCGGGGGGAGGGGCAACACTTGGACCGGTGCACCCTGGGCGACGGCTAATAACTTCCCTTCGGGGTTCTTATTAGTCGTTGGCTAAATCCTGGCGGGGCTTCTCTGCGATCCTCATGTCACGGCATGAGGCGCAGCAGAGTGGCAGAGGCCTCTCCAAGTATCTTTCCGCTTAGCGGAGAGGACAGTGGATGAGGTCAGGCGGTAACCCAGCGATGGGCAGCCGCCAGAGGGGGATGGCGTCCATTTTTGGACACCATTGAGAGGGTGCATATGGTCGCAAGGGGCGGCCATATGTGGGACTCGCACCGGCGCCCTGGATAGTCTGGGAAGTGGCGGTGCGAGCCGGAGACAGCCCGGAAGGGCGGCAGGGCTCGGTCGGCGTCTTGGCCTTATGCCGAGTAGCGGAGACGCGAGCGAGCTGCCTTCGTACTTGTACAAAGGTCGCTACCGGAGAAGACAAGGCTGCAGAGAGGCAGCAAGAATGGGGTGCTCCTATGCACCAGGAGACGGCGCTTTGCTCTTGCCCTGCGCGATGTACAGACATCGTGTATGGCTCGAGTAAGGCGTGTATTGGTGGCACGGCTGCTGAGGCAGCATGGAGTTGTGGATGGGAGAAGTGCTTCCCCGTTACGCTCCACCCGGAGGGGTGTTGGCTCGTGGGAAGTTTCCGAGGCGCGGGTGTGGGTGTGAGGGGGATAGCACAGTGATGGTATGTTCCTCCCTTCCTTCTCTGTGTATGGGCACTGGGGAGGTTAGGTCGAGGAACAAAAAGAGACGGGACTTCGAGAGAGGTCGTTGATTGGAGTGGTTCATCTATCCTCTCCCTCCGCGATCGCCACAAGTCGCGGAGGCAGATGGACGGATGAACATTTGACGAAACTGTGTGTCTGTCTTTCCTGGCACAGCATGTGTCTAGATGCTGTGTAGGGATTGAGAGACACACCTTGCTAGACGAATTATCCTTCGTTCATGGGGGAAATGGCGGGATCCGTGATCACTCGCATTGCGCACTGTCCTGCGCACTGGCAGTGCGTGATGTGAGTGATCACAGACTGCGAGAGGCAGTCGAAGTGCTGGGAGACGCTGTCACAGGCGAACTCCCAGGAGGCTCGGACGATCGGGTGCGGGGGAACCCATCGTTTATATGGCCTCGGGATGGCGCGCGCGGTGTTTCCGCGCGCTATCCAAGGGTTGTGATGGGGCGAGTAGTAACTCCCATGCTTGTCCCATCGACAACGGAGAGGGGTCCGGAAACGGACAAGCGCCGCCGGGGCCGCGGTAGAGTGCTAACGCGTGCCCGTAGCCCTGGCGACAATGCGCTGAGAAGGAACACCCCGGGTCGTTTAGTGGGTATGCCGCCACAGTGGTGGTGAGTCCCACATATCCACCAGCTTCCCCGAGGCTGGTGGAATCCATAAAGGATTTTTCCCGGGTTAAAAAAAAAAAAAAAAAAAAAAAAAAAAAGGTTAGGTTAGGTTAGGTTAGGTTAGGTTAGGTTAGGTTAGGTTTTTTTTTTTTTTTTTTTTTTTTTTTTTTTTTTTTTTTTTTTTTTACTCCCGAGGGTAGGGGGGAATCCTCATGGATACCGCGGGGCTCGGGCCCCACGGTTATGTCCGACTCCGCCTTGGCGACCTACGGACTAAACCACCCCTCCCTTTGTCTAAATACTCCTCCGATGTATTTCGGAGACCTTTTTTAGGTTTCTTATCTTCAGCATAATCCTTTAAAATACATCAATAATATAACTATATAAGTGTCATCCATAATTGTATAATAATATATTCATAATAATTGTAAAACATTCAATGCAATCAAGTCATATTAATCAAAAAAAAAAAAAAAAAAAAAAAAAAAAAAATAAACATAAAATAAAATAAAAACATAAATCCAATCTTAAAATTTTTGTCATTTTGTATAATATTATTATCGTCATAATAAATTCAGTAATATATTGTCGTAAAATAATTCAATTCTGTATAAATATTGTCATTAGATGTAATAATAATAAATATTTTATTAACCTACTCTCCTTTTAATGAGCCACGGAAAACAATCATTGTTCCCGTGTCTTATTCCTATTTACTACGTCCTGTGCTACTTTGGTGCAGAATGCTAGCAGGCGCGGCCTGGATTCTTTTCCAGCCATCATTTCACACAATGAGGTTCTGGTCAACGATGTATCTGTTGCGGATTCCAGGTCGTGCCTGTCAGCACCATATTTCGGGCACTCAAGAAGCAAATGCTCTACCGTTTCTTCTTTTTCAGGGTCACATGCACATGAGGGATTATCCTTGCATTTAAACCGAGTTAAGTACGCAGAGAATCCTCCATGGCCGGTCATCACCTGCGTCAATATAGGGGTGAGTTTAAACTTATTTACTATTCTATAAGCGTCCGCGACGTTCGGTAGAAAGAGTTTAGTGAGCTGAGCTGTATCTCCTTCGGTGTATCGCAAATCCCATTTTTTCACAGTTTCCCTCCTTATCTCACTCTTCGCGTATGAAACAGGACACTTGTCGTAGTGCGCGGAGGTTTTTATATTTAGGGCGGCTTGCTTTGCTAATTCGTCCGCCCGCTCATTCCCGGGAACTCCGACGTGTGCTTTCACCCAATACATTTTTATGTCACACCCTTTGGTCTTTAATGCGGCGATGTTTCGTCTGATTTCGAAGGCTAGGGGGTGAAAGGTGTCTGGGTTTTGGATGATTTGAAGAGCAGATCTCGAGTCGCTCAGCACAGCCACCGCGCTTTGCTTTTTTTTTCAGCAGCTGCTCCGTGGCTTGATAAAGTGCGTATAGCTCGGCTTGGAAGACTGTGCAGAACGACTCGAGTCTCATCTTCTTCGTCTTTATCTCTGTCCCATTTTTCCAGTATGTGTATGCTGCGCCGACTTTCCCCTCCAACTTGCTCCCATCCGTGTATATTTGGATCTCCGGGAGTTGGTGTTGTTCCAAAGTTTCGGGCAGCATATTTTCCAGGCAGACAAACTCCACATACTCTTCCTCAGCTGGATGTTGAGCTTTGAGTAAGCTTACGCGTTTCTCCATTTCCCTTTTACCGTAATCCAGGGGCGTCGGTTTGCCCCTTTTCGCCTCGTACAACTGAGCAGCCTCCTGGATCCGAAGGTCCAAGGGAAGCAGCCCAGCCAAGACGAGTGCTCCGTGGAGAGGCACCGTGCGGTAGGCTTTGCAGATTTTCTGCACGAACCCACGCTGGATGGTGTTCAGCTGCTTCTGCACCATGATCTTGTCGGCCGCTGGTGCCCACACGCTCGAGGCGTACATGATGATGGGCTCTATCACTGCCACGTATATTGCCCTGATGATCTCCGGGTTCAGCCCCCATTCGATTTTCGCAGTCTTCGCGAGCTGCTTGTAGATATCGGCGGCCTTACGACAGACATTTCCCACGTGCTTGTTAAAGGTGAGTTTTTTGTCTATCGTAAGGCCGAGCAGCTTTATTTCGTCCACGACGGGTATGTCTACCCCGCCCATGTGCATAACTGGGGTATCAAACTTGAGTTTGTTGGTGACTATCATGGCGTGTGTTTTATGAGCCGCAAATCTGAGTTTGCTTTTGATTCCCCATTCATGCACATACGCGAGGGTGTCGTTGACTCTACCTTGTATATTGGCGGCTGATTTCCCGGAAAACATCAGGACCACGTCATCTGCGAACGCCTGCACATGCACTCCTCGAGCAACTAGGTCATCCAGCAAAGGATTCAGCAGCAGGTTCCAAAACGTGGGTCCCCCTATTGACCCCTGTACACAGCCCTTTTCGGTGGTCTTGCTAAGGGATTTGCCCGCGTAGTTCAACACCACTCTCCTCTCCTCCAAATAGTGGCTAACGAGTCGTCTGAGATTCAGTGGACATTTCATGTTCATGAGCTGACACTTAATTGCTGGCCACCATGCACTGTCAAACGCCCCCTCGATATCAAGTGACACGATGACCATGAGCTCTTTCTGTCGCAGGTTCTCCCTGATTTTCTGCATGAGGTCGTATAGTGCGTCCTCGGTACTTCGCTGAGGGACAAAGCCGTACTGTCTGGGGTTAGACATTGGTGATATGTGCCATCTGATCCTCCTTACCATCATTTTTTCGAGGACTTTCCCCAGAACTGACAATAGCCCAATCGGTCGGTACGACTTTGCCTGGCTGTAATCGCTTTTCCCGGGCTTACGCAGCACCACGACCGCTGCCTCTTTCCAGGGTGATGGGAAGCAGGACAGAGACAGGCATTTATTGAGCACTGCCAGAAAGACTTCTTTCGCGGCGAATATTGCTCTCAAGCAGATATCCGCCGTGAATCCGTCCGGTCCTGGGGCTTTCTTAGGATCGAAGCTATCGAGGGTTCTTTTTAATTCGGCCATCGTGAACGGTGGGTCATTCTGGTCGTCGGGAATTGCGCCGCAAATTGCACCAGCCGTGCTTCGAATTGTTTTATGGATATCACTATCCACACCACGATTATCATTCGGGAAAAATGTGTTTGCAAGCAATTCAACCGACTTTTCTGGACCCAATACCGTTCCGTTTTCCTCTAATAGCTGGTCCTCGTGCCTCCCTGTCTTCCTTCTTATCACCCTGTACACCCTATCCCACATGCTCTCCTTGTCCTGCTTTGTGCAATTTTCCTTCCAGCTTTCCGTTTGTGCCTTGTCCGCTGCTAACTCAAACGTCTTAACTGCTTCCAGGTAATCTTTTACAACGTGGTCACGTCTCCGAGGTGCTGCGCAGCGGATCCTGCGTCTCATCGTGATCGCAACACTCTTCAAGCGTTCCAGTTCATCGGTCCACCAAGGTAAGTAATCCTTTTTTATTATGTTTTTAATTAATGGTATAGATTTTTGACATGCTTGCTGAATGCTGTTTACATATTTACTAATTGTTATCTCTAACTCTTCTATGGTCGCTAATCTTTCTACGTTCTCTAAATTTATGCAATTTTGTTGTAATAAAGTTTTTACTTCCTCAGTGAACCGACTCCAGTCCGCTTTCCGGGTGTTGTATACACGCGTGGACACCCGCTTTCTTGGGTCCGAAGGCTTTTCCAGACAGAGGGTAAAAGTGATGGCGTTGTGGTCTGAGCTGGTGACTGTCGTATCTACCCTCCAATTCATGATGTGCCGCAGTAAACGTGATGAACAAACCGTTATATCAACGTTACTTGTAAAACGGCGGCCTCCTCGAATTGTGTCGAAGGTAGGTTCAGTACCACAGTTTAGAATGTTCATGTCCGCCTCGTCCAGGAACTCCTTACAGAGCATGCCTCTCTCATTTTCCACTTCGCTCCCCCACCACGTGTTCCATGCATTGACATCACCTCCGATCAATACTCTATCAGTCCGCACCGAGTCCAGGAGTTCCTTAAGCCGGTCTAGATAAGGCTCAAGCGGTATACTATCCTCGAAATAGACCGAAACCACTGTGACCATCCATTTGTCTGATTTAAGCGTTGTGAGAACAATGTTTTCGGTTATGGTGGTTTGGTCATTCAATACCTCGATGTCGTCGTCGAAGATAATGACGGCTGCCTTTACTGGCTTCGTCCTATTTCGTTCGCATTGGACGACACGAGTACCCTTATACCGCTTGAGCTCCTCCCCAGCTCCTACGTAAGGCTCCTGTACCAACGCAAAACTGACTCCCCTCGATCGGGCTTCCAAGAAGAGTTCGTCTGTGGCGAGCCGTTTTCGCTGAAGGTTAGCCTGTATTCCCTTATATCTACGTTCCGAGGCTGTACTTAAAGCTGTGGTCCCCGGGGTGCCCTTAGCAATACGCCACACTAGACCTCGCTATAGCGTCCCACTTCTTACGCATGGGGCAGTCCCCATCGAACGCGTTATGCCCAGTCTCGTGACACTTTGCCAAGGAACAGTTGCGGCAGGTTGGAGCCTCACACGCTAGGTACGACGGACAGTCCACCCGAAGGTGCGGCCCGGTGCAATAACTACACAGGTCAGCCGGCTCCTTACAGAGCCTGCGCCCGTGCCCATACCCCAGGCATCGCGTACACTGTACGAGCGGGCTCTGATCTTGGACTGCCACGTACTGGAGATCGATGTGTATGCGCCCGGCCACGGTCAGCTTCTGCCACACTTTAGGAGAGACCTGTAAGACGACGTGGTTCTCATGGGGGTTCCTGGCCCTGCGCCTGTACCTCACCATAGCCCTGAACTCATCGTCTCCCAGGTCCCCCAGCAGGCCGGCGTTTTGGGTCCTGAGCGACGCCACAATCTCATCGTCCTTGTTGAAAGTGAGGAGGTTTTTAATAATTATCAGCGGGTCTTTATTCTTCGCCTCTTCTACACTGAGATTTTTGTTTTTGGCCGTGATCTTCTCACTCACTTTCCTCAACTCCTCCTTTGTGGCGCAGCTCAGGACAACCTTTTGATTCCTGACCTTTTGGACTCGGGTCACTTGTAGGCCGTTGGTCTTTGCTTCGAGCGCCGCTCTCACCTTCCCCAAAACTTCATCGCTTGTGTCTCTCTCGATGTCAGAGGACACAATGATGGAGTGCTTGGGGCGGTTTGTAGGTGGGGCTGCGCTTGACGGTCTCGAGAGGACGTCAGCGTATGACGGGATCGTCTCCTGCATGGTGCAGACTCTACGACCCGTCTCTTCGGTCTTTTGGCTCAGTTCTTTTATCTCCTCTACAAGTTGGTCAATGCCTCCAGGTTGCTTATCCTGGAGGGCCTTCCTCTGCATGTCCATTTCCTTTTTGAGCTCACTCATCTTCACATTACTCTCCCTCACCAGCCGGCTATGCTCAGCCAGGGAGTCATAGAGTTGTGAGAGAGTGAGCCCATCGTTTCCTTCTTTTTCAAAGGAAACCGCACCGATGGCAACAGCATCCGATACTGTCGCGGTCGCCTGGATCTTTCCGCGACCCACGCCACCCGGTGGTTTTTCCGCCTCTGCCTCCTTTACAAGTTGGTAGAGGCGGTCTAGTTGCTGCGTGACACTGTCTTTTATGTCCGTCCTCAGGTTCCTCGAGTGTTTTAACTGAAGTTTGGCCTTGACTAGACAGGACTTTGCCTCCGCAGACCGGGTAGCGTAAGTGGTGGTTGGCGATGACGAGCCTTCCGAGGCCTCCGTCGATGTTTTACAGAGTACCTCCTGCGTGGGTACAGTTTTAGGTATTGCCCTTGAAGGGCCCGCCACATCGGCTGCCACCTTTTTTAGAGGAGATTTATATTTGGTGATGGGGGATTTGGACTTTCCCGCCTCCCATTCTCCAATAGGTTAGGTTAGGTTAGGTTAGGTTAGGTTAGGTTAGGTTAGGTTAGGTTAGGTTAGGTTTGGGGGCAGATGTGATTGAGGAGCTGAAGGGGTCCTTGACTGCCACGCTCGGGCAAATGATTAATGCCCGACTCGCGGTGATCGAGGACCGCCTCTTGCCAGCCCAGACGGTACGCCCGCCACTTAGAGCGGATGCCAAGCGGGCAGCGGCTGAGGCAAAAAGGGCTGAGCCGGCTCGCCAGCAGGCCGTGACTGCGGGTCCCTCCACCTCAAAGGGGACTCCAAGTGCCCAGGTTCCCCAAAAGGAAACCTGGGCGCAAGTGGTGGGAAAGGGCAAGGGGAAAGGGAAAGGGAAGTCCTCCGTTCCCTCCTCTGTCCCAGCCCCTGGTACCCCTGTGGCCCAAGCCCCCGCGGCTCGTGCCTCCACGGCCCGTGCCCCCACGGTTCGTGCCCCCGTGGCCCGAGCCCGTGCGGCCCAGCCCCCAGTGGCCCGTGCTCCTGCGGCTCGTGCCCCTGCAGTCGGAGCTCCAGCAGCTCGTTTGCCTGCAGCTAAACCGGCAGCCTCCCCTGCCGGTAAAGCTAAGACGGTGCTGAAGAGTCCCCCGAAGTCCGCGGTCGTGGTGCTATCGTTGCGCCCCGAAGCCGTGGAGAAGGGGGTCACCTACGGCACCGTCCTCCAGACGGCGCAGGACAAGATTGACCTGCTGGAGCTGGGGATCGAGCGGATCCGCTGCCGCTCGACTGCGACAGGAGCCAGGAAGCTGGAGATTCCTGGCTCCCAAAACGCGGAAAAGGCGGATCGCCTCGCAGAAGTGCTCCGCGGGATAGTGACGGAGGTGGCCACCGTCACCAGGCCCGTCAAAACCGCTGATCTGAGGATCACGGACCTGGACGACGCGACCACAAGAGAGAAGGTGGTGGCGGCGGTCGCTCGGGCGGGGGCATGTGACCCGCAGGTGGTCAAGGTCGGAGAGATCCGCACTGGCGTGGCTGGGACTGGCTCCACCCTCGTAACCCTCCCGGTTGCAGCAGCCAAAGTGTTGCTGCAAAAGGGTAAGTTACTGATAGGGTGGAGCTCGGTGAAGGTGGTGGCACTGGGGGAACGCCCCATGCGCTGCTACAAGTGCTTGGGGCTGGGGCACACTCGCCCCCAGTGTCCCGCTGCGGCGGACAGGGGTGACCTGTGTTTCCGATGTGGAGACGCAGGTCACCGGGCGGCCAGCTGCGGGAAGACCACCCCGCGCTGTGCAATATGCGCCGAATCGGGGAGGCCCTCCGGGCACATAATGGGGGGACGCAGCTGCGTTCCCCCTAGGACGAAGGGGAAGGCCACTCGGACCCAGGCTGCCCCGGCCGCCACAAACCGGGCCGCCCCGGAAGGAGCACGCCAAGCGGCGTGTGAGGAGGTTGTGATGTCTGATTGATGGATCAAGTCGGACATCACAACCTTCTTCAGACGAATCTGAACCACTGCGCCCGGGCCCAAGATCTGTTCATGCAGTCCCTGGCGCAGTGGCAGATAGACGTGGCGGTAGCCGCGGAGCCGTACTACGTCCCCCCCCAACATTCTTGCTGGGCTGGGGATTTGGACGACTCCGTGGCTGTTGTGGGGCGGCCCGGAAGTGCCTCCCCCCTCTCGGTTGAGGAGAGGGGCTCGGGGTACGTGGTGGCCAGGTGGGGAGAGTATGCGATTGTCGGCGCATACTTCTCCCCCAACAGAACCGCTGCAGAGCTGGAGGTCTTTGTGGACCTCCTGGCTGCGGCGGTGAGACGTCAGGCGCCACGTCAGGTCCTCCTTATGGGGGACCTGAACGCTAAGGCCCGGGATTGGGGCAACCCCTCCACTAACTCCCGTGGCGAGATCGTCAGGGAGTGGGCGGTTGCCTCAGGACTGACCCTGCTCAACAGAGGGTCGGTCCACACCTGCGTGCGACAGCGTGGGGGGTCCGTGGTGGACGTATCGTTCGCCACCCCAGCTGTCGCAGCACGTGTCCGGGCCTGGAGGGTGTTGTCGGAGGTGGAGACTCTCTCGGACCACAAATATATACGGTTTGAGATCTTCACCTCCGACAGCCAAAGGGGGCCCCAGCGGGTGGCGCGGGCGGCCTTCCCGCGCTGGGCCATTAGTCGCCTCGACGCCGAGTTGGCAAAGGAGGCGGCTATAGTGCAGGCGTGGCAGGCTGGCCCCGCGCACCCAGACGTGGACGTCGCGGCGGGTCATTTCCGCGAGGCGGTGACGGCCGTGTGCGACACGGCCATGCCGAGGGCCCGGCGACATCCTGAGCGCCGCCAGGTGTACTGGTGGAGCTCGGAGATCGCGGATCTCCGAGCCGCCTGCTCGGCGGCGCGGCGGCCCTACACCCGCTGCAGGAGGCGGCGCAGGGGCCGCACGGACGAGCAGCTGTCAGCCGAGGAGCTGGCAGCTGAGGGCCAGCTGTACAGCGCCTACCGCAATGCGCGGTGGGACCTACAGCTGGCCATAGAAAGGCGGAAGTCGGAGGCCTGGGGTGAAACCCTCGAGGGCCTCAACAGGGACCCATGGGGACGTCCATACAAGGCTGCCCGGAATAAGTTCCGGGGCCAGACGTCCCCAGTCGCGGAGTCCCTGGAGCCGGAGCTCCTAGACAGGGTGTTGGGGGGGCTTTTCCCCGACAGAAATCCCCTCCACAACCCTCCGACGATGGCGCCATCCCTCCCCGAGGCGGACTTAGCGGACTCCATCCCACCTCTTTCAGAGGCGGAGATGGAGATCGCGGTCGCACGCCTACGGGGCAAGAGGACCGCTCCGGGTCCCGACGGGATACCGGGACGGGTCCTCACAATCGCCCTGAGGGAGATGGGCGATCGGCTTCGGGAACTGTTCGACGCATGCCTTACGTCTGGACGGTTCCCGAAGCTGTGGAAGGATGGCCGATTGTGCCTGTTGCGGAAGGAGGGTCGTCCTATCGACTCTTCTTCCGCATACAGGCCCATCGTCTTGCTGGATGACACGGGGAAGCTGCTAGAGCGTGTAGTAGCTTCTCGTGTCATCCGGCACCTGGAGGGTACTGGGCCTGGGCTGTCGGAGGCCCAGTATGGGTTCAGAGCAGGGCGGTCTACTATAGACGCCCTGCTCTGGCTCAAGAGGTGGACGCAGGATGCGGTCGGTGGAGGGGAAAGGGCGTTGGCTGTGTCGCTTGACATAGCCAACGCCTTCAACAGCCTTCCGCATGGAACGATACAGGAGGCGCTCCGTTATCACGGAGTGCCCCTGTATCTGCGGAGGCTGTTGGCTGATTACCTCCAGGACCGCGAGGTCCTGGTGGAAGGGCGTGACGGTTTGAGGCACCGTCGCGTCTCCTGCGGGGTTCCACAGGGGTCGGTCTTGGGACCGCTTCTGTGGAACATTGGCTACGACTGGGTGCTGCGTGGCACGCTTCCTGCAAATATGCAGGTTGCGTGCTACGCGGACGACACCCTGGTCGTAGTCAAGGGGAGGGACCTCAGGGAGACGGTGCGGCTGGCCACGGTGGGTACAACCCTCGTGGTCGACCGCATTCGCTCCCTGGGACTGGAGGTTGCCCTCTCCAAGACTGAGGCCCTGTTGTTCCACGGGCCTCGGGGGGGACCCCCTCCAGGGACTCGGGTACTCCTGGATGGGATCCCGGTCCCGGTTGGGACCCAGATGAAATATCTGGGTCTCATCCTGGACGGGAGGTGGACTTTTGGGGCCCATTTTACCCAACTGGCCCCAAGAGTCCTGGGTGCGGCTGCCGCACTGGGGAGGCTGCTGCCCAACGTGGGTGGCCCGAACGCCACGTGCCGTCGGCTATACTCCGGAGTTATCCGGAGTATGGCCATGTACGGGGCACCGGTCTGGGTGGACGCCCTCGGTCGCAATAACAAGGCCCTGCTGCGACGTCCGCAGCGGGTCATTGCGACGAGGGCGATCCGCGGATACCGGACGGTGTCCTGGACGGCGGCGTGCGTGCTGGCCGGTGATCCCCCCTGGGAGCTCGAAGCGGAAACCCTCGCCGAAGTTTACCACTTTGTGGCGGCGAGGAGGTCCCGTGGAGAGCCCCCAGCGTGGGAGGAGGTCAGGCGCCTGCGGAGGCAGGCGCGGGCCGCCCTGTTGCGGCGGTGGACGGAGGACCTGGCTCCACCGGTGCCTGGGCAGAGGACGGTGGAGGCCATCCGCCCGGTCCTCCGGGAGTGGGTGCGGCGGCCATTCGGGTCGCTGACCTTCCGATTGGTGCAGGTGCTTTCCGGACACGGATGTTTCGGAAAGTACCTGCACCAGATCGCGAGACGGGAGGCGACCCCAGCCTGCCACGAATGTGGGGCGCCGGAAGATACGGCGCCCCACACGCTGGAGGTGTGCGCTGCTTGGGAGTCTGAGCGGCGCACACTTTCAGCGGTCGTTGGCCGGGATCTCTCGTTGCCGAGCGTGGTGAACGCCATGCTCGACAGCGAGAGAGCGTGGCAGGCTACGGTCTCCTTTTGCGAGGTGGTGATGTCGCAAAAGGAGGCTGCGGAGCGGGTCAGAGAGGACGATGCCAACTCTGACCCCCTCCGGCGCAGACGGAGAGGGGGACGGAGGAGGCGCTTCGGGCGCCTTCTTCGTCCTCCGTAGTGGGGCCGGCGGCGGAGGGTCGGGGGACTCTCCGCTGCGCTCACACGGTCCCACACGTCTGGTGGGTAACTGAGGTGAAAGGTTACCCACCCACTGGCGCAGAGGCCCGGAAGGGCCTACCGCTGGGGCGAGATAGTGAATGCCAGCGCGACCCTATCTCGTCCCGTCCCGGCGGCGGACGGATCACGGGGGGGTTTTAGTGGGTTCGAGTCCCACATACCCCCTGCCATCACCCCCGTGGTGGCAGGGAAGTGCGAGGGCATTTCCCCCCCCCAAAAAAAAAAAAAAAAAAAAAAAAAAATTATTTTTTATTAGGTTTTTTTTTTTTTTTTTTTTTTTTTTTTTTTTTTTTTTTTTTTTGTCTATTGCCCCTCCGATGTGTATCGGAGACTTTACTTGGTTTCTATATTTGTTAAACATGGGCATTTGCAAGAACAGTCTTTACTGAATTTAAATTTTTAAATCAATAGTTACAATAGTCAAAAGTAATTTAATTTTCTATTTCGTCAAAACATAATGTAAAAAGTATTTATACGTGATTCGTACAATGTCAAAATTATCCTAATTATTTATTTTTACTTAATTTGTTGTCCTGTTTTAAATTTAATTTTAGCGTTAAATGTTGACCAGTTTATTTAAGTTATTGTAATGCTAAGCTTTATAAATGATGTATGTATAATACGAATCAATTGTTTTATTTGAATACCTATTCTAATTTGATTACACAAACTGTATTATAATAATAATACAGGGCGTAGTCAAATTTCATACCAATCTTATTTTATGAAATAAACCATGATGACATTATTTTCATCTTGTTTTATTTCTTAGTATCGCGTTCTTTGCTACTCGAGCGCAGAACGCTTCCAGATACGGTCTGGAGTCCTTTCCCGACAACATTTCCGACAATGTTGCCGCGGTCAGCTTTTTGTTCGTTGCGGATTCCAGGTCGTACCTAGCAGCGTCATTTTGTGGGCATTCAAGTAGCAAATGTTGTATGGACTCATCTTTATCAGCATCGCAGATACATGATGGACTCTCTTTACATTTAAATCGATTTAGATATGCCGCGAATCCACCATGGCCGGTCAGCACTTGCGTCATAATAGGAGTGAGTTTCATTTGTCTCACGATCTTGTAGGCTACAGCCACGTTAGGCAAGAAGAGTTTAGTGACTTCAGCTGTACCTTCTTCCAAGTATCTACGGCCCCAGATTTCTGTAGTCTGACATCTAATTTCTTGCTTTAGGTACGATGTTGGGCATTTGTCATAATGGGCTGCCACTTTGGAGTACAGGGCTGCCTCTTTGGCCAATTCGTCGGCTCTTTCGTTACCTGGGACTCCAACGTGTGCCTTTATCCAGCACCATCTGATGGAACATCCTGTCGCGGCAAGACTTGAGGTGTTCTGTCTCACCGCGAAAGCCAGAGGATGACATGTTTCGGGATTTCGGATTGTCTCGAGCGCGGACCTCGAGTCGCTCAGCACAGCCACCTCTCTGTGTTTTGCTCTACGGAGGAGTTCCGTGGCTTGATATAGAGCGTAGAGCTCTGCCTGGTAAACTGTGCAGAACGACTCGAGCCTCATCTTCTTCTTACCGGTCTCAACCCCATTGGTCCAACATGTGTACGCCGCACCAACCTTCCCTTCGATTTTACTTCCATCGGTGTAGATGTGTACTTTGGGCAATTGAAATTTTTCTAGGGTTTCGGGCAGCGTATCGTTGAGACATTCAAAGTCCATCTCCATTTCCCTGGCTGGATGAGGTACTTTCATAAAGCACACGCGCTCTTCGATCTGTAAGTCGTCTCGGTATTTGTTAGGTTTCCCTCTCTTTGCTTCGTATAGCTGAGCTGCTTCCTGGATCCTGAGGTCCAAAGGAAGCAGCCCCGCTAACACGAGTGCCGCATTGAGAGAGACGGTCCGATACGACTTGCAGATCTTTTGGGCAAATCCTCTTTGTACCGCATTTAGTTGCTTTTGGACCATGATCTTTGTGGTCGCTGGAGCCCAGACGCTCGAAGCATACATGATAATAGGCTCAATAACTGCGACGTATATCGTTCTGATAAGCTCCGGGTTCAGCCCCCACTCTATTTTGGCTGTCTTGGCCAGCTGCTTATAGATATTAGCGGCCTTACGACAGACATTGGATACATGGCTATTATATGTGAGTTTTTTGTCTATCGTAAGGCCAAGCAACTTGATCTCGTCTACTATTTGGATGGTCTTCCCGCCCATGTGCATGCTTGGGACATCAAATTTTAACTTTTTGGTAATGATAATTGCATTAGTCTTATGCGCTGCAAACTTTAGTTTGTTTTTGATGCCCCACTCATACACACATTCAAGAGTTTGGTTAGCCTTTTCTTCGATTTTGGTGACTGATTGTCCGGAGAATACCAAGACAACATCATCAGCGAACGCCTGAACATACGCTCCTTGTGCGTCCAGTTCGTCCAACAATGGATTCAGCAGTACGTTCCAGAATGTTGGGCCAGCAATTGAGCCTTGCACGCAGCCCTTATTATTTTCTTTGGCGTAGGTTTTGCCTGCATATCCCACGACTACTCTCCTATCTTCGAAGTAATTGTTGATGATGCGCCTCAGGTTCAATGGGCACTTTTTTTCCATGAGCTGGTTTTTAATGGCCGGCCACCATGCGTTGTCGAAGGCACCTTCAATATCCAGAGACACCATTACAGTTATCTCCTTCTTCTTCAAGCTGCCTTCGACATGCTGCATGAGGTCGTACAGAGCATCTTCAGGTTAGGTTAGGTTTTTTTTTTTTTTTTTTTTACTCCCGAGGGTAGGGGGGAATCCTCATGGATACCGCGGGGCTCGGGCCCCACGGTTATGTCCGACTCCGCCTTGGCGACCTACGGACTAAACCACCCCTCCCTTTGTCTAAATGTTCCTCCGATGTACTTCGGAGACCTTTTTTAGGTTAAATATTTGCAGTGCCTTTTAAAATTTTCCAACTCTACTTTTAGTCCATAATATAAATAAATAAATTTGTACGATAAGCGTATACGTTTTTTATTATAGTCTATTTTATTACATTCTAGAAGAATTTCGTCCAATTAAATCATTAATTTAAAATGTTAACCTATGCGCTATTTTTAAAGTTACTACTGATACATTTTTCATAGTATTATAGGCTATTTTTGTTCATATACACAGCTGTGTTAATCAAAATTAACACAGTGTATATATTAGTTTCTTGCCTATTTTTTTAATCGAGGAATAATCTAAGATGTCATCTCTGTCATCTTGTTTTATTCCTCTGGATGGCGTTCCTTGCAACTCGTATGCAGAACGCTTTCAGATACGGCCTGGAGTCTTTTCCCGACAACATTTCTGACAATGTTGTCACGGTCAGCTTTTTATTAGTTGCAGATTCCAGGTCGTACCTGGCAGCATCATGTTGAGGGCATTCGAATAGCAAGTGCTGTATCGACTCTTCTTTTTCAGCAGCACAGACACACGACGGACTCTCCTTGCATTTAAACCTATTGAGATAAGCTGCGAACCCGCCGTGGCCGGTCAACACTTGCGTCATGATTGGAGTAAGGGTAAGTCTCCTTACAATTTTGTGAGCGTCAATTACATTGGGCAGGAAGAGCTTCGTTACTTCACCTGTGCCTTCGTCTAAGTAACGGCGTCCCCAGATGTGGATGGTATTCTTCCTGATGTTTTGTTTCCAGTATGACGCAGGGCATTTGTCATAGTGGGCTACCACTTTAGAGTGCAAAGCCGCCTCTTTTGCCAACTCGTCAGCTCTCTCGTTGCCCGGGACGCCAACATGGGCCTTAATCCAGCACCACTTAATGATGCATCCTTTCGCGGCCAAACTTGCGACATTCTGTCTTACCGCGAAAGCCAGGGGATGGAAAGTATCGGGGTTTTGAATTGTCTCCAGAGCAGACCTCGAGTCGCTCAGCACAGCTACCTCCTTGTATTTGCCACTATGAAGGAGTTCGGTGGCTTGGTATACAGCATAGAGCTCCGCCTGGTAAACTGTACAGAACGGCTCGAGTCTCATCTTCTTCTTGCCAATTTCATTTCCGTTTATCCAGCAGGTATACGCCGCTCCGACTTTCCCCTCGATTTTACTCCCATCGGTGTATATATGTGTGTTGGGCACTTTGTATTTTTCGAGAGTTTCGGGCAACGTATCACTGAGGCACTCAAACTCGATTTCCATCTCCCTGGCTGGATGTGGTGCTTTCTTGAAACACACGCGCTCCTCGATTTGCAAGTCGCACAGGTCTTTATTAGGCTTGCCCCTCTTTGCTTCGTATAACTGAGCTGCTTCCTGGATCCTGAGATCTAAAGGAAGCAGCCCCGTCAGTACGAGTGCCGCATTAAGAGAGACAGTTCTATACGACTTGCAAATCTTTTGACCAAAACAAAAGCTGGTCTCGGCATCATCGCTCCAGAGAGACAATGCTGCTCCGACCTTACCTTCAATTTTGCTGCCGTCCGTGTAAATCCGCACTTGTTGATCATTGTGCGCGTCAACTTGCTCTTGGTCTACCAGGCTTATGAACTCAAGGCCAACATGTGTTGCTGGATGAGGGGTGTTTACGTACAGCTCCATGCGCTCCACCTCCCTGTCTCCCAGTGCTGGCTGGGGGGCTCCTCTCCTTGCCTCGTACAGAGCGGCTGCTTCCTGTATCCTTAGGTCAAGCGGAAGTACCCCAGCCAACACCAGCGCTGAGTTCAGGGAGACGGTGCGGTACGCTCTGCACAGTTTCTGTGCAAACCCACGCTGTACCGCGTTTAGTTGCTTTTGAACGCATAACTTGTTGGTCGCTGGTGCCCACACCCCTGCAGCATACATAATGACTGGCTCTACAACTGCTCTGTATATTATCCGAATAATTTCCGGATGGAGACCCCAGCTAATACGGGCTGCTTTAGCCAGTTGCCTGTAAAAACCCAGGGCCTTCCTACAGACGTTACCCACATGGTTGTTAAAGGTGAGTTTTTCGTCTATAGTCAGGCCCAAGATTTTGATTTCCTTCGCCAAGCCAATGGTGACCCCGCCCATGCTCAGATGTGGGGTATCGTATTTAAGCTTGTTTGTAAGCAACATCGCTTTTGTTTTATGCGGAGCAAACTTTAGCTTATTTTCGACACCCCACCCCCGGACATAGGCGAGAGCAGCATTTGCCCGACGTTGGACTTCGGCAGCTGTGTCTCCATCGAAAATCAAGACAACGTCGTCCGCAAAAGCCTGGCAGTAGTCCCCCCTTTGGTCCAGCCCTTTGAGCAGCGAATCTAACAGTAAATTCCAAAGGATCGGGCCTCCAATTGATCCTTGAACGCACCCTTTATTCGTTCCCTTGGAAACTTCCTCACCGGCATACCTCAACCTCACCATTCGATTTTCCAGGTAACTGTCCAGTAGCCTCCTTAGATTTACGGGACACTGTTCTTCGGCCAGCCGGACCCTGATCGCAGGCCACCATGCATTATCGAAGGCTCCCTCTATGTCTAGTGATACCATTGTAATTATCTTTTTCTGTTTCAGCTTTTCGCGTATATATTGTACCAAGACATAGAGGGAGTCCTCCGTGCTCTTTTGTGGCATGAATCCAAATTGCCGGGAACTTAGCTTCGGCAGCAGGTGCCATTTTACTCTTCCAACGAGCATCTTCTCCAGAATTTTACCCATCACTGGCAATAGTCCGATCGGTCTGTATGACTTTGGCTCCGTATATTTATCTTTCCCCGGCTTCCTTAGAGCTACTACCGTCGCCTCCTTCCAGATGATCGGGAAGTGGTTCAGCTCTAGACATTTATTTGCCAGTGATAGGTAAACCTCCGGATCATGATTTATGGCTCGCTCGCAGATGTCTGCCGTCAAGCCATCCGACCCCGGGGCCTTTTTCGGGTTGAAGCTCTTCACTACGGCTTTTAGCTCCTCTGGAGTAAACGGTGGGTCATGAACTTCACCATGCTCCAACCGGTTTACTTTTTCAGCTTCAGCTCTAATACGCGTGTGACCTTCACTATCATCGTCCTTATTATCCTCCGGGTAAAACGTCTCAACCAATAGTCTGGCTGACTCATTTTGGTCCAGGATCCTTCCATCTTTCACTAGTGGCAGATCTTCCTGTCTTCTCTCTGTTCTCCTGATAACCCGGTAAATCCCTTCCCATAGCCCCTCTCTTTCTTGTTTCCCACAAAATCCCTTCCAGCTCTCAATCTGACCTTTTACCGCTTCTAACTCGTATGTTTCTTTTGCTTGCAGGTACTCTTGGATGACCTTCTCCTTTCGGACTGGCGCTGCACATCGGATCCTACGCTTCTTGGTGAGGACGTCCTGCTGGAGTTTCACGAGCTCTTCCTTCCACCATGCGAAGGTGAGTACAGTGTTATTTTTCTTTTCTGGTATACTTTCATTGCAAGACTCTACTATTGTTTTTACATATTTAACTACTGTTTGCTCTAACCAAATTTTGTTGTCTATTTTAGATATTTCTGTTCTGTTTATTTGTTCGTCCTCTAGCAACTGGGCCATTTTCTCATGAAAAAGACCCCAATTTGCTTTTTTGCTATTATATTTTCGTGTAGTACGCCTTATGTCTATGCCTTTTGCTCTGGTGGTGTTGATTTCAAAAACGATGGTGTTGTGGTCTGAGCTCGTTAAAGTCTCGTCAACTCTCCAGTTTCCTATTAGGTTGAGAATATCCGATGTGCATGCCGTTAAGTCAACAAAGCTAGAGTACGTCTTATCCCCTCGTACTGTGAAGAAAGTTGGGGTGTTTCCAATGTTAAGTACCTGCAAGCCCATATCTTCGAGTGTTCCGGCCATCTCCTCTCCTCGATCGTCTACTCGGGCGCTGCCCCACCACGCACTTTTTGCATTTGCGTCTCCACCTACTATCAGTTTCCGACTGAACTTTTGCTCTAATCGCTTCAGTTGCTCCAGGTATGGCTGTATGGGTTTAGGATCGGGTTCAAAGTAGAAGGAGACCACTACAATTTCCCAAGCAGTTGTTCTCAGTTTGACCACTACGATGTTAGGCGTGGTGTATTCCGGAAACTGGATAACATCCACGTCTTCGTCAAAAACTGCGATTGCAGCTTTCGTGACTCCGTTATCCCGGTTTGTGCTTTGGAAAATTCTAACCCCGTTGTAGTCTCGCATTCTACCTAGTCCCCCCACATACGGCTCCTGGAGCAATGCGAATGCCATTTTCTTTTCGCTGGCCGCAAGCAGCAGTTCCTTTGTTGCTAGCTCTTTGCGTTGTAAATTTGCTTGGGCTGCAATGTATGGCCGTCTTTGGTTAGGTTAGGTTAGGTTAGGTTAGGTTAGGTTAGGTTAGGTTAGGTTAGGTTAGGTTAATAACAAGGCCCTGCTGCGACGTCCGCAGCGGGTCATTGCGACGAGGGCGATCCGCGGATACCGGACGGTGTCCTGGACGGTGGCGTGCGTGCTGGCCGGTGATCCCCCCTGGGAGCTCGAAGCGGAAACCCTCGCCGAAGTTTACCACTTTGTGGCGGCGAGGAGGTCCCGTGGAGAGCCCCCAGCGTGGGAGGAGGTCAGGCGCCTGCGGAGGCAGGCGCGGGCCGCCCTGTTGCGGCGGTGGACGGAGGACCTGGCTCCACCGGTGCCTGGGCAGAGGACGGTGGAGGCCATCCGCCCGGTCCTCCGGGAGTGGGTGCGGCGGCCATTCGGGTCGCTGACCTTCCGATTGGTGCAGGTGCTTTCCGGACACGGATGTTTCGGAAAGTACCTGCACCAGATCGCGAGACGGGAGGCGACCCCAGCCTGCCACGAATGTGGGGCGCCGGAAGATACGGCGCCCCACACGCTGGAGGTGTGCGCTGCTTGGGAGTCTGAGCGGCGCACACTTTCAGCGGTCGTTGGCCGGGATCTCTCGTTGCCGAGCGTGGTGAACGCCATGCTCGACAGCGAGAGAGCGTGGCAGGCTACGGTCTCCTTTTGCGAGGTGGTGATGTCGCAAAAGGAGGCTGCGGAGCGGGTCAGAGAGGACGATGCCAACTCTGACCCCCTCCGGCGCAGACGGAGAGGGGGACGGAGGAGGCGCTTCGGGCGCCTTCTTCGTCCTCCGTAGTGGGGCCGGCGGCGGAGGGTCGGGGGACTCTCCGCTGCGCTCACACGGTCCCACACGTCTGGTGGGTAACTGAGGTGAAAGGTTACCCACCCACTGGCGCAGAGGCCCGGAAGGGCCTACCGCTGGGGCGAGATAGTGAATGCCAGCGCGACCCTATCTCGTCCCGTCCCGGCGGCGGACGGATCACGGGGGGGTTTTAGTGGGTTCGAGTCCCACATACCCCCTGCCATCACCCCCGTGGTGGCAGGGAAGTGCGAGGGCATTTCCCCCCCCCAAAAAAAAAAAAAAAAAAAAAGGTTAGGTTAGGTTGGGGATGCCGGTGATCCCCCCTGGGAGCTCGAAGCGGAAACCCTCGCCGAAGTTTACCACTTTGTGGCGGCGAGGAGGTCCCGTGGAGAGCCCCCAGCGTGGGAGGAGGTCAGGCGCCTGCGGAGGCAGGCGCGGGCCGCCCTGTTGCGGCGGTGGACGGAGGACCTGGCTCCACCGGTGCCTGGGCAGAGGACGGTGGAGGCCATCCGCCCGGTCCTCCGGGAGTGGGTGCGGCGGCCATTCGGGTCGCTGACCTTCCGATTGGTGCAGGTGCTTTCCGGACACGGATGTTTCGGAAAGTACCTGCACCAGATCGCGAGACGGGAGGCGACCCCAGCCTGCCACGAATGTGGGGCGCCGGAAGATACGGCGCCCCACACGCTGGAGGTGTGCGCTGCTTGGGAGTCTGAGCGGCGCACACTTTCAGCGGTCGTTGGCCGGGATCTCTCGTTGCCGAGCGTGGTGAACGCCATGCTCGACAGCGAGAGAGCGTGGCAGGCTACGGTCTCCTTTTGCGAGGTGGTGATGTCGCAAAAGGAGGCTGCGGAGCGGGTCAGAGAGGACGATGCCAACTCTGACCCCCTCCGGCGCAGACGGAGAGGGGGACGGAGGAGGCGCTTCGGGCGCCTTCTTCGTCCTCCGTAGTGGGGCCGGCGGCGGAGGGTCGGGGGACTCTCCGCTGCGCTCACACGGTCCCACACGTCTGGTGGGTAACTAAGGTGAAAGGTTACCCACCCACTGGCGCAGAGGCCCGGAAGGGCCTACCGCTGGGGCGAGATAGTGAATGCCAGCGCGACCCTATCTCGTCCCGTCCCGGCGGCGGACGGATCACGGGGGGGTTTTAGTGGGTTCGAGTCCCACATACCCCCTGCCATCACCCCCGTGGTGGCAGGGAAGTGCGAGGGCATTTCCCCCCCCCAAAAAAAAAAAAAAAAAAAAAAGGTTAGGTTGGGGAACCCCCCACAGTGCTTACGTCCTCGTCGTGTTCCCTGGAAACGACCCAGTTCTGACCACCGTAACGGAGTGGCAGACTGGGCTCGGCTAAAGTGCACTGTGCCGTCGATGTCTACGCCGTCATCTGACCAAGTTGTGATGCCTAAACAGGCTCGAGACTCCTTCGGGAAGTTTATAAAAGGCCCTTCTCAGGGCCAACCAAAAGGCCCTTCTCAGGGCCAACCAAAAGGCCCTTCTCAGGGCCAACTAAAAGGCCCTTCTCAGGGCCAACCAAAAGGCCCTTCTCAGGGCCAACCAAAAGGCCCTTCTCAGGGCCAACCAAAAGGCCCTTCTCAGGGCCATTCCCGAGCTTCCTCTTTGGAAGGGTCGAGGGAGTCAGACGACTCCTTCTCCGAGATGGAGATGTCGGGCGGTGTAGACACCGCAGACGAAAGTGTTGGCCGGAAGCGGCCGCACTCTTCATTCTTCGTGCCTGGGTATTTAGACTCAGACACGGAGACTGAAGAGACGGCGGCTGCCAAAGTCAGCACGGCGAGGAGAGGCAGGAGGAAGGCCACCCAGGCGAGCTCCTCCAGGGAAACCTTCCTCAAGCCTGCTCCGGTTGACGGAGAGTTGGAGGTAGTCCTGCAAGGCAGGAAGTACAGGAAGTCTCCAGCCGCTCTGGTTTGCGACGTCGGGTTGAGCACAGGAACCGATTCCGATGCTCGCCCGTTGATCGACGACCTAAACGACCTGAATGCTCAGGAGCTGAGGGCGCGTGCGGGGGAGGAACTTGCCGGTGTTTTGGAGGTCGCCAGGAAGTCTGGCAACCTCAAAGGCGAGTTTGTTGGTCGCCTCAAGAAAGCCGCGTCGGTCCTAGGAGAGGTGGTCGACACCTTAACTGGGAGGACCGAAGTCGAGGAGACGCAACGGCTCAGGGCGGTGAGTAACCGCCAGCGCCTGGAAATAGCGTCGCTGAAGGCGGAGGTGAAAGCGTTACGTATTGGCTTCACCGAAGCCAAGACGGAAACCGCCGCCACCATCGCTGCTGCCGCCGCTGCCTCTGCCACCGCCTCTGCTGCGGCTGAGAGACCGGCTGCCCCCACCACCACGCTGGGGGCAGATGTGATTGAGGAGCTGAAGGGGTCCTTGACTGCCACGCTCGGGCAAATGATTAATGCCCGACTCGCGGTGATCGAGGACCGCCTCTTGCCAGCCCAGACGGTACGCCCGCCACTTAGAGCGGATGCCAAGCGGGCAGCGGCTGAGGCAAAAAGGGCTGAGCCGGCTCGCCAGCAGGCCGTGACTGCGGGTCCCTCCACCTCAAAGGGGACTCCAAGTGCCCAGGTTCCCCAAAAGGAAACCTGGGCGCAAGTGGTGGGAAAGGGCAAGGGGAAAGGGAAAGGGAAGTCCTCCGTTCCCTCCTCTGTCCCAGCCCCTGGTACCCCTGTGGCCCAAGCCCCCGCGGCTCGTGCCTCCACGGCCCGTGCCCCCACGGTTCGTGCCCCCGTGGCCCGAGCCCGTGCGGCCCAGCCCCCAGTGGCCCGTGCTCCTGCGGCTCGTGCCCCTGCAGTCGGAGCTCCAGCAGCTCGTTTGCCTGCAGCTAAACCGGCAGCCTCCCCTGCCGGTAAAGCTAAGACGGTGCTGAAGAGTCCCCCGAAGTCCGCGGTCGTGGTGCTATCGTTGCGCCCCGAAGCCGTGGAAAAGGGGGTCACCTACGGCACCGTCCTCCAGACGGCGCAGGACAAGATTGACCTGCTGGAGCTGGGGATCGAGCGGATCCGCTGCCGCTCGACTGCGACAGGAGCCAGGAAGCTGGAGATTCCTGGCTCCCAAAACGCGGAAAAGGCGGATCGCCTCGCAGAAGTGCTCCGCGGGATAGTGACGGAGGTGGCCACCGTCACCAGGCCCGTCAAAACCGCTGATCTGAGGATCACGGACCTGGACGACGCGACCACAAGAGAGAAGGTGGTGGCGGCGGTCGCTCGGGCGGGGGCATGTGACCCGCAGGTGGTCAAGGTCGGAGAGATCCGCACTGGCGTGGCTGGGACTGGCTCCACCCTCGTAACCCTCCCGGTTGCAGCAGCCAAAGTGTTGCTGCAAAAGGGTAAGTTACTGATAGGGTGGAGCTCGGTGAAGGTGGTGGCACTGGGGGAACGCCCCATGCGCTGCTACAAGTGCTTGGGGCTGGGGCACACTCGCCCCCAGTGTCCCGCTGCGGCGGACAGGGGTGACCTGTGTTTCCGATGTGGAGACGCAGGTCACCGGGCGGCCAGCTGCGGGAAGACCACCCCGCGCTGTGCAATATGCGCCGAATCGGGGAGGCCCTCCGGGCACATAATGGGAACCGCACCGCACCGCACCGCACCGCACCGCACCGCACCGTCCTAGGGGGAACGCAGCTGCGTCCCCCCTAGGACGAAGGGGAAGGCCACTCGGACCCAGGCTGCCCCGGCCGCCACAAACCGGGCCGCCCCGGAAGGAGCACGCCAAGCGGCGTGTGAGGAGGTTGTGATGTCTGATTGATGGATCAAGTCGGACATCACAACCTTCTTCAGACGAATCTGAACCACTGCGCCCGGGCCCAAGATCTGTTCATGCAGTCCCTGGCGCAGTGGCAGATAGACGTGGCGGTAGCCGCGGAGCCGTACTACGTCCCCCCCCAACATTCTTGCTGGGCTGGGGATTTGGACGACTCCGTGGCTGTTGTGGGGCGGCCCGGAAGTGCCTCCCCCCTCTCGGTTGAGGAGAGGGGCTCGGGGTACGTGGTGGCCAGGTGGGGAGAGTATGCGATTGTCGGCGCATACTTCTCCCCCAACAGAACCGCTGCAGAGCTGGAGGTCTTTGTGGACCTCCTGGCTGCGGCGGTGAGACGTCAGGCGCCACGTCAGGTCCTCCTTATGGGGGACCTGAACGCTAAGGCCCGGGATTGGGGCAACCCCTCCACTAACTCCCGTGGCGAGATCGTCAGGGAGTGGGCGGTTGCCTCAGGACTGACCCTGCTCAACAGAGGGTCGGTCCACACCTGCGTGCGACAGCGTGGGGGGTCCGTGGTGGACGTATCGTTCGCCACCCCAGCTGTCGCAGCACGTGTCCGGGCCTGGAGGGTGTTGTCGGAGGTGGAGACTCTCTCGGACCACAAATATATACGGTTTGAGATCTTCACCTCCGACAGCCAAGGGGGGCCCCAGCGGGTGGCGCGGGCGGCCTTCCCGCGCTGGGCCATTAGTCGCCTCGACGCCGAGTTGGCAAAGGAGGCGGCTATAGTGCAGGCGTGGCAGGCTGGCCCCGCGCACCCAGACGTGGACGTCGCGGCGGGTCATTTCCGCGAGGCGGTGACGGCCGTGTGCGACACGGCCATGCCGAGGGCCCGGCGACATCCTGAGCGCCGCCAGGTGTACTGGTGGAGCTCGGAGATCGCGGATCTCCGAGCCGCCTGCTCGGCGGCGCGGCGGCCCTACACCCGCTGCAGGAGGCGGCGCAGGGGCCGCACGGACGAGCAGCTGTCAGCCGAGGAGCTGGCAGCTGAGGGCCAGCTGTACAGCGCCTACCGCAATGCGCGGTGGGACCTACAGCTGGCCATAGAAAGGCGGAAGTCGGAGGCCTGGGGTGAAACCCTCGAGGGCCTCAACAGGGACCCATGGGGACGTCCATACAAGGCTGCCCGGAATAAGTTCCGGGGCCAGACGTCCCCAGTCGCGGAGTCCCTGGAGCCGGAGCTCCTAGACAGGGTGTTGGGGGGGCTTTTCCCCGACAGAAATCCCCTCCACAACCCTCCGACGATGGCGCCATCCCTCCCCGAGGCGGACTTAGCGGACTCCATCCCACCTCTTTCAGAGGCGGAGATGGAGATCGCGGTCGCACGCCTACGGGGCAAGAGGACCGCTCCGGGTCCCGACGGGATACCGGGACGGGTCCTCACAATCGCCCTGAGGGAGATGGGCGATCGGCTTCGGGAACTGTTCGACGCATGCCTTACGTCTGGACGGTTCCCGAAGCTGTGGAAGGATGGCCGATTGTGCCTGTTGCGGAAGGAGGGTCGTCCTATCGACTCTTCTTCCGCATACAGGCCCATCGTCTTGCTGGATGACACGGGGAAGCTGCTAGAGCGTGTAGTAGCTTCTCGTGTCATCCGGCACCTGGAGGGTACTGGGCCTGGGCTGTCGGAGGCCCAGTATGGGTTCAGAGCAGGGCGGTCTACTATAGACGCCCTGCTCTGGCTCAAGAGGTGGACGCAGGATGCGGTCGGTGGAGGGGAAAAGGCGTTGGCTGTGTCGCTTGACATAGCCAACGCCTTCAACAGCCTTCCGCATGGAACGATACAGGAGGCGCTCCGTTATCACGGAGTGCCCCTGTATCTGCGGAGGCTGTTGGCTGATTACCTCCAGGACCGCGAGGTCCTGGTGGAAGGGCGTGACGGTTTGAGGCACCGTCGCGTCTCCTGCGGGGTTCCACAGGGGTCGGTCTTGGGACCGCTTCTGTGGAACATTGGCTACGACTGGGTGCTGCGTGGCACGCTTCCTGCAAATATGCAGGTTGCGTGCTACGCGGACGACACCCTGGTCGTAGTCAAGGGGAGGGACCTCAGGGAGACGGTGCGGCTGGCCACGGTGGGTACAACCCTCGTGGTCGACCGCATTCGCTCCCTGGGACTGGAGGTTGCCCTCTCCAAGACTGAGGCCCTGTTGTTCCACGGGCCTCGGGGGGGACCCCCTCCAGGGACTCGGGTACTCCTGGATGGGATCCCGGTCCCGGTTGGGACCCAGATGAAATATCTGGGTCTCATCCTGGACGGGAGGTGGACTTTTGGGGCCCATTTTACCCAACTGGCCCCAAGAGTCCTGGGTGCGGCTGCCGCACTGGGGAGGCTGCTGCCCAACGTGGGTGGCCCGAACGCCACGTGCCGTCGGCTATACTCCGGAGTTATCCGGAGTATGGCCATGTACGGGGCACCGGTCTGGGTGGACGCCCTCGGTCGCAATAACAAGGCCCTGCTGCGACGTCCGCAGCGGGTCATTGCGACGAGGGCGATCCGCGGATACCGGACGGTGTCCTGGACGGCGGCGTGCGTGCTGGCCGGTGATCCCCCCTGGGAGCTCGAAGCGGAAACCCTCGCCGAAGTTTACCACTTTGTGGCGGCGAGGAGGTCCCGTGGAGAGCCCCCAGCGTGGGAGGAGGTCAGGCGCCTGCGGAGGCAGGCGCGGGCCGCCCTGTTGCGGCGGTGGACGGAGGACCTGGCTCCACCGGTGCCTGGGCAGAGGACGGTGGAGGCCATCCGCCCGGTCCTCCGGGAGTGGGTGCGGCGGCCATTCGGGTCGCTGACCTTCCGATTGGTGCAGGTGCTTTCCGGACACGGATGTTTCGGAAAGTACCTGCACCAGATCGCGAGACGGGAGGCGACCCCAGCCTGCCACGAATGTGGGGCGCCGGAAGATACGGCGCCCCACACGCTGGAGGTGTGCGCTGCTTGGGAGTCTGAGCGGCGCACACTTTCAGCGGTCGTTGGCCGGGATCTCTCGTTGCCGAGCGTGGTGAACGCCATGCTCGACAGCGAGAGAGCGTGGCAGGCTACGGTCTCCTTTTGCGAGGTGGTGATGTCGCAAAAGGAGGCTGCGGAGCGGGTCAGAGAGGACGATGCCAACTCTGACCCCCTCCGGCGCAGACGGAGAGGGGGACGGAGGAGGCGCTTCGGGCGCCTTCTTCGTCCTCCGTAGTGGGGCCGGCGGCGGAGGGTCGGGGGACTCTCCGCTGCGCTCACACGGTCCCACACGTCTGGTGGGTAACTGAGGTGAAAGGTTACCCACCCACTGGCGCAGAGGCCCGGAAGGGCCTACCGCTGGGGCGAGATAGTGAATGCCAGCGCGACCCTATCTCGTCCCGTCCCGGCGGCGGACGGATCACGGGGGGGTTTTAGTGGGTTCGAGTCCCACATACCCCCTGCCATCACCCCCGTGGTGGCAGGGAAGTGCGAGGGCATTTCCCCCCCCCAAAAAAAAAAAAAAAAAAAAAGGTTAGGTTAGGTTAGGTTAGGTTAGGTTAGGTTAGGTTTTTTTTTTTTTTTTTTTTTTTTTTTTTTTTTTTTTTTTTTTTTTTTTTTTTTACTCCCGAGGGTAGGGGGGAATCCTCATGGATACCGCGGGGCTCGGGCCCCACGGTTATGTCCGACTCCGCCTTGGCGACCTACGGACTAAACCACCCCTCCCTTTGTTCCAAATCCTCTAACGAAAGTCAGAGACCTTGTCTATCTTCCTATTGAGTACTCATTCAATTTGTCTGTCGTGACTCTATTACTCTTACTAAACATGTACACACAATCATGTGTAAATGAAGTCAATTTCATCATTTTACTTGTATATACCATTCAAATTACATATTATCTATTTTACTCATATTATTTGTATATATTGTCACTATTCAACTCGTCAAAATAAAAACAAAAATTCTTCACTACATATTCAATTAATTATTATTATTGCATTATTAAATTCACATTATCATTAAATTAAAATCATTATTCAATTCATATCATTAGGTATCAAACTTATTACAATTTTATTATATTATTATGCTAACATCGTATATTATATAAATATACATATATAGCATAGTGATTAATTAGATTATGACTATTTACAATTTATATTCAATATATATAATACAATATACTTAATTATCTAGTCTTATTTCTATCAATAACTTTGTTACCAATTTTTATACAAAAATCTAAAAATATCTTCCTACTTGCTACATCTCTGACTAACTCGTGCAGAGTGTCAGTCGTCAGTTTTTTATTTAAACTTTGCTCTACCTCATATCTTTCCAAGCCATAAACAGGACATTCCAGTAGGATATGCTCTACAGTTTCATTTTTCCCGGGTTCACAGAGGCAAGATGGGTCCTCCTTACACCTAAAACGTGTCAGGTATTCGGAGAACCCACCGTGCCCAGTCATAATCTGTGTTAACGTTCCAGCTGGTTCTATTTGTTTCACTACTCTGTACGCCTCAATCGCGTCTGGGAAAAACAATTTTGTAACTTTAGCAGTCTCGCCCGACCTGTATCTACGATTCCATTTATCTAGCGTTCCCACTCGGATTTGCTTCTTAATATGTGAGATTGGACATAAATCGTAATCGGGTTTGCGTTTGATGTTCATTGCCGCATCCTTTGCTAATTGATCAGCCCGTTCGTTACCTTCAAGTCCTGCATGTGCCTTGATCCAATAGAGCGCGACATTTTTGTTCTGCTGTCTTATTGCTTTCAGGTTTTCACGACTTTTGACAGCCAAGGGATGCAGTGAACGGTGGTTTACGATTGACTCGAGTGATGATCGCGAGTCACTATATATACCAAAACTGGTGTCTTGTCCTCGAAGGATATCACATGTAGCTTTATATATCGCCAGTAATTCCGCTTGATAGACAGTGCAATAGGACGACAGTTTCAATTTCTGGCTTTTGATCTCGGCTGCATTGCTCCAATGAGACAATGCAGCTCCGACCTTGCCATCAATTTTACTGCCGTCCGTAAAAATGCGTACTGCTTGGTTGCCATGTATATCTACTTCAGCTTGGTCTGTCAGGCATATGAATTCCAGGTCAATATTTTCGGCTGGGTGAGGCGTGTTTGCATATGGTACTACGCGTTCCACTTCTCTATCTCCCAATGCTAATGCTATCTGGGGCACACCCCTCTTGGCCTCGTACAATGCGGCTGCTTCTTGTATTCTGAGGTCCAAAGGGAGTATCCCAGACAGCACCAGCGCCGAGTTCAGTGAAGTGGTGCGGTATGCTCTACACAGCTTCTGAGCGAATCCCCGTTGCACCACGTTTAGCTGTTTTTGGACACCAAGTTTTTCGGTGGCAGACGCCCACGCGCTGGCCGCGTACATTGTCACGGGCTCCACAACCGCCGTGTATATAGTGTGAATCACTTGTGGATGGAGGCCCCAACTAATTTTTGCCGTTCTCGCTAGCTTTTTGTAGAAGTTTAGCGCTTTCTTGCAAACATTGGTGACATGTGTATTAAATGTCAGCTTGTCGTCTATTGTGAGGCCAAGAATCTTGATCTCTCGCGACATGCCAATGTCGATCCCTCCCATACTCAGAAGTGGGGTGTCGTACTTCAACTTACGCGTAATGACCATAGCGTTTGTTTTATGCGGAGCAAACTTCAATTTGTTCCTGACACCCCACTCCTCGACATAGGCAAGAGCGGCATTCGCACGTTGCTGGACCTCCATTGCCGTTTGTCCCTCAAAAAGCAACACGATATCATCAGCGAATGCTTGGCAATAATTGCCGCGTCGCTCTAACTCTTGCAGCAAAGGATCCAAAAGGAGATTCCACAGGAGTGGGCCCCCTATCGATCCCTGGACGCATCCTTTTGATGTTGCTTTGGTCACTTCTTCTCCTGCGTACCTCAGTCTCACTTTCCTGTTTTCCAAATAACTATCCATTACTCTTCTTATATTAACAGGACAGTTTTCCTCTGCCAATCGTGTTCTTATTGCAGGCCACCAAGCGCTATCGAAAGCTCCCTCTATGTCCAACGATACCATTGTTATTAATTTCTTTTGTTCCAGCTTTTCGCGTATGTATTGCATTAGGTCATAGAGGGAGTCTTCCGTGCTTTTCTGTGGCATGAATCCGTATTGACGAGGGCTCAACTTTGGGACAATATGCCACTTTATCCTTCCTACTAGCATCTTTTCCAAAATCTTTCCCATTACCGGCAACAATCCTATTGGTCTGTGGGACTTAGGCTCTGTGTACAGTTCCTTTCCAGGTTTCCTAAGAACGACCACCGTTGCCTCCTTCCAGATATTAGGGAAGTGACCCAGCTCCAGGCATTTGTTGGCCAGTGAGAGGTAGGTTGTTGGGTTCTGCCTTATTGCGTGCTCGCAAATATCAGCTGTGAGGCCATCTGATCCCGGTGCCTTTTTAGGATTGAAGCTGGTCATAGCGGTTTTCAGCTCTTCGAAGGTAAACAGTGGGTCATGGGTTTCATCATGACCCAGTTCGTTTGCTCGTGCTGCTTCTTGTCTCGTTCGCTTATGATCCAGATTGTCAACTTCCTCCTTATCATCGGGGTAGAAGGTCTCAACTAGCAATTCAGCTGATTCCTTTTGGTCCAGCACTTTCCCTTCCTTGATCAGTGGTACATCTTCATGTCTCTTAGTCGATCTGCCTATTACGCGATAGATTCCATCCCATAAACTTTCTCGATCCTGTTTCTCGCAAAATTCCTTCCAGCTAGATATTTGAGCCATCATTGCTTCTTCTTCATATTTTTGCTTTGCTTCCAGGTACTCCGCGACGACTCTGCTCTTCCGGACTGGCGCTGCACATCGGATCCTGCGTTTCTTCGTGAGGGCATCTTGTTTCAGCTTGACAAGTTCTTCGGACCACCACGGAAAGGTAAGTTCATTTACTGTTTTCTTTTTTGGTAAATTTTCGTTGCATGTTTGCGTTATCATATCTATGTATTTTACTATAATCAGCTCTAGTTCAGTTTTGTCTACTATTTTATTAATTTCTGTGGTATTAATTTTGCATGATTCTAGCAACTGGGCCAATTTCTCATGAAATTGGTTCCAGTTTGCTTTCCTAGTGTTATATATCCTTGTTGTTCGATTTATATGAATTCCCTTAGCTCTAGTCAACCTAATTTTAAAAGTGATAGCGTGGTGATCCGAACTCGTCATGCCGTCATCCACCTTCCAATCCTCAACAAGATCCATAATTTCCGTTGTGCATGCCGTAACGTCTACTATGCTAGAGTACACCTTGTTTCCTCTCACAGTATAAAAAGTCGGGGTATCACCTTCGTTCAGTATCTGCATGCTCAGTTCTTCCAACATTCCGGCCATGTCCTCTCCTCTATCATCAACCTTTGCACTGCCCCACCACGTACTTTTTGCGTTTGCATCGCCACCAATTAAGAGTCTTCGGCCCAATTTTCGCTCAATCATTCTCAGATGTTCCAAGTAAGGCAGGTTAGGTTAGGTTAGGTTAGGTTAGGTTTTTTTTTTTTTTTTTTTTTTTTTCCCTGTCCGGACGCAAGGTCCGGCCCGCGAGCTAAAATCTCACCAGTATTTATTTTCTGGTGGTTTATACTAATTCTTATCAACTATTACATCTTTGTTACACCTAGGAAGTCCGTTCCCCCCCCCGCCCTACAAAATCCCCACTAAGCTAAAAAAAATTCCATCTATATTTATTGTCCTTACTTTATCATCAACCATGTTATCTCTCTATCAAATTTAATACTCTATCTTCAGTTCATGTACTTTTTATAACGTACTTCCTTTGTGTTTACACTTACTAGATATAGGGGTAAATAAGTTTTTCAGTTACTCATATTTTATTAAATAGCTCTACCCATTTTACTGCTCGCTAGTGATTATTCTTAAATTATAACCATTATTTTAATAATAATTCTACATATACTGTTATTTAAACAAAAAGTTACACAAATTACATTCCAATTTATACAACACATAACCTTATTTCTAACTCTAATGTTGATCCTCATGTTCCATTCTACAGTAACCTCCCTTAATTTTAAACAAGACCCTATTCTATTTTAATCACTAAAGTAGTCAACAATATTGATTAAGTATACATTTCTTGAGGTTCACTATGAATTTTTCATACATTATAATTATTATTATACTATTCCTAATTACTTACATCATATTCCTACAATTATTACATAATTATCTGTCAACTTACTAAAATCGTACTGTTTGCTTTATTTACAAAATTTTCCTAATAATGTACACATGCCCTTCATCAAGAGACAATAATAACAATAACAATAATTAATAATACTAATTGACACGGTCGTAAACTCAGACACAAATTTTTACTTAAAGTTAACATAAATTTTTCAAAAGAAAATCTATTACATATAATATTAACCATTTTAATTTTTTATACAAAATTTCCCCAAATTAATAATAGCTTATGTCCTTTGAGAATTATACAAAAATCTTAACACACACACTAACACACAATTAATGAGAAAAATTTTAATAATAATAATAAATTGAAAATTGTTAAGGATTAATTAATAATTAATAAATAAATGAATTACAAAAATAAAAATAAAAACTATACAAGGACACAGATTCACAATCCAGATTCAAATTGCTCCTATCAATTCAAAATTTAATTAATTAAAGCTGTCTACTAAATCTAAACCGAAGTACTACCATTTGCTCTAGCAGCGGTGCGGACCACTGTCTTCGCGTATTCTAAAAAGTAACGCCTATCGTCATCGTCCTCGACCAACTTAGCGTAATTCCTATCCACAACATTGTTTTTAAGCTTAAAATCAACTTCAAACCTTAGCGTACCAAATCTTGGGCATTCGTCCAGAATATGGGTTATCGTCTCCGGTGTATTTGGGTCGCAGGCGCAGCCAGAGTTCGCCGAGAGCTTGAACCGTAGCAGGTATTCCCCAAATCCTCCGTGACCGGTGAAGAGTTGCGCCAACAGATTGGACATGTGTATCTTCCTCAAGATTGGGTAGGCCCGCCGCGCGTCCGGAAAGAAGAGTTTCGTGATCTTGCCCGTAGAGGCCTCCTTATACCGTTTATTCCACGTTCCAAGCGTAGATTGTCGCAGGGAGTACTTGAGGAAGGATGCCGGGATCTTGTCGTACATGGGTATGGTTTTCTTCTTGAGAGCTGCTTGCTTTGCCAATTCATCGGCCCTCTCGTTTCCTGGTATACCCTCATGTGCTTTGATCCAGAACAGGTTGACGACTCTGTTTATGTGCTGCAGTTCATGTATAATGATCTGGATCTCCGCAACAATTGGGTTCGTACACTCCGGGTCTTCAATGGATTGCAGCGCCGACCTTGAATCACTGATGATGTTGATTGCGGTTCCTCCATCTTCCCTGAACATTTCCAGTCCTCTCAGAATAGCCGCCAGCTCCGCCTGATAGACAGAGCAGTATGGGGCTAACAAAAAATTTGCCCTTCTTTTCTCCTTTCCGTCCTCCCACCAGGTGACTGCCGCTCCCACTTTCCCTTCTATCTTGCTACCATCAGTGAATATCTTTGGCGCATCATTCTCGATGTTGTCTACATCTTCTTGGGAATTCAAATAGGCATGCAGTATTGGGTTACGTTCTGCTGGATGCGGTAACAAGAACGGAGAAATCCTTTGTTCAATCTGTCTACCAGGCAGATCCGCGTAGGGCTTCCCTCTTTTCAGTTCAAAGATCTCCGCTGCTTCTCGAACTCTCAAATCAAGTGGGAGGATTCCCGCCAGGCAAAGTACAGAAGTGTGGGATGCTGTTCTGTGGGATCTAGATATGAGGATCGCGAACTTTCTTGTGAGGCGATTTAGCCGGTCTATGACGTACCTCTTGTCCACCACTTTTGCCCATGCACTCGCCGCATATAGCACTATCGGCTCCACCACCGCTGTGTAGATGAGCCTTGTAATTTCCGGACTCAAGCCCCAGGTGGTCCTGGTCGCAGTTGCGACCGCCCGGTAGACTCCAACAGCCTTGCTACACACATTCTGGATATGGGTCTTAAATATAAGTTTTGAGTCAATTGTGAGCCCCAGAACTTTCAGCTCATCAGTAATCTCTATGTTCACTCCAGACATTATGAATCGTGGTGCGTCGAACTTGAGCTTCTTCGTAACCACAATAGCTTGCGTCTTGTGGGCCGCAAACCTCATCTTGCTCTGCTCACCCCATCTGGCCACGCACTCCAGAGCAGTATTAACTTTGCGGTTTAAGTCATCAGTTGTTCTAGCCGTCGCAATGATGAGGATGTCGTCTGCAAAAGCTTGTATGTGGGCTTCCAGCTGCTCAGCCTCCTGCAATAAGGTGTCCAGTTGGATGTTCCATAATAGAGGACCACAAGTTGACCCCTGTATGCATCCCTTGCTGGTGGCTTTACCCGCGTTTGTTCCAGCGTACTGCACCCGCACCTCTCTTTCAGAGAGATAGCTTTGTATGAGTAGCAGTAGTTCAGGGGGGCATCTTTTCAGGATCAGTTGCTTCAGGATTAAAGGCCACCAGGCTCCATCAAATGCCCCCTCGATGTCCAATGAGACTACTGCCACCAACATCTTCTCTGACACAGCCTCCCTTACGATGTTAAGTGCGTCGTACAGAGCATCTTCGGTGCTGACCTGCGGCATGAAGCCGTATTGGCGCCTGCTGAGCAAGCCCTGGCTCCCCAGATGCCACATCAATCTTGTGGTGAACATTTTCTCCAAAATTTTCCCGAACACTGGAAGCAAGCCTATGGGTCTGTATGACTTCGGTGCTGAATAATCATTCTTTAGTGGCTTCGGGATAATCCTTATGACCGCCAGCTTCCACCGCACGGGAAAGCAACCCAACTGGAGACACTTGTTGGTAATGTCCAAGAACAAATTCCCCGAGCATCGAATGGCTTGTGCACAAATATCCGCCGTGAAGCCGTCATCACCAGGTGCTTTGGCGATTCCCATTTTCCGCACAACGTTGATTAGTTCGTGCTTAGTAAATTGCTTGTGTGGCACCCCTTCAGCACTACTACTCCGCCTCAGCGATTTGAGAACAACTTCCGTCTCCATTCTTAAAGCGTGCTGCATCGGGCTATCCGTCTGTGGGTCGTCGTCCGGGTAAAAAGTTTCAGCCAGCAGGGTGGCTGATCGCGAAGGATCCAGCGTATCGCCAGTGCGGTCCTTCAATAAAGTATCGCTCTGGCGACTCGCAATCGACAACGCCTTGTACACCTGCTCCCACATTACCTCCCTCGTCTGGCCGGTGCAGTACTCCATCCAGCTCCTCAGCCTCGTCCCAATTATGTCCTCCTTATACTCCTCCAGTACCTTAAGGTAGTCCTTCACCAAGTAGGGCCTTCTCCTCCGATTTGCTCCACGAATCCTGTTACGGCACCTGATCACCTCCGCCTTCTTCTCCTCCAGTTCTTTCGTCCACCATTTCAATTTCTTGCCCCGATGCTCGCTGACTGCTGGTATGCTCCGAGCACACGCCACTGAGACACAGGCCGTAAACTCCTCAACTAGAAGATTGAGGCCCGCTGGATCAGTTATTGCGTCCACTGCGCCACTGCTGATGTTTGCGGCCTCGAGCTCTCTAGCCAGCTCCTTCTCAAAAAGTTCCCAGTCAGCTCCTCTCGTGTTATACTTTCGCGTAGTCTGTCTGCGAGTGCTTTCTGTTTGTGGATCAGTTTCCATCTCAAAGGTAATGGGTCTGTGATCAGACGTCGTAACAATATTCTCGTTCACCCTCCATTTCTTTATTTTAGGCAAAATACTGTTTGTGCACGCAGTTACGTCCACTATGCTCTCGTATGTCCTGTTGTTCCTGAACACGCTAAACGTAGGCTTTCGGCCAACATTTAGGATGGACATATCCAATTGCGCCAGCATCTCCACAAACGCAGTCCCCCGGCTATCCTCCTCACGCTCTCCCCACCAATCGCTCTTCGCATTTACATCCCCTGCGAGTACAATATTCCGGGTCCCCATACACTGAGCAGCTCTTTGGATCTGTTGCAAGTACGGTTCAATTTCTTCAGTTCCTTCCAAATACACCGAGACGAAACCCAGTTTGTGCCCTCCTACCATTATTACTACGCATACAATGTTTTCAGTACATAGGTTCGGATATTCAGTTATAACTAGTTGGTCGTTGACGATGACAATGGCTGATTTCACTGGCTTTGTGCCACTATAAGATTGTATAACTTTAGAAGACCCCATTTTGACATATCCGCGATTCCCCACATATGGCTCTTGCAACAACAGAACAGAAAATTTCTGTTGCAGCGCCTCTCTGAGGCATTCTTGACTTGCCACAAGTCCCCTACCGAGATTGACTTGCATAATTTTGAATCTCGGTTCGTTCGCCTGTGCAACGCCAATTCCACTAGAGCCTGCCTGGGTGCCCGTGTCCACCTTAGCAGTAACTAATCACCGCTCGCGACAGCCGGTCAAATTTGCGCCACTCGGGGCACTGGTCACTATATGCGGGGTGTGCCTGGTCTGTACCCTCCCTGCAATTGACACACTTGGGACCTGTGCTCCTTGGGCATGCTCTAGTGTCATGACTGCCAGCGCAGTAACCGCAAGCTTGCTGGTTACTGCAGTTCCGGGCTTCATGGCCAAAACCGAGGCACCCATAGCATTGTTTTATCGGAGACTGGTCACTTGCTCTAATGATCTGATAGCCCACTCTCACCCTATTATCCCTGAGAACATGCCAGATTTCAGGGCTGGCCTCCAGTATGACGTTGGAGAGGCACCCGTTCCTATGCTTAGTACGTCTTAGCACTCTGAGGCTCCCATCCGCGGCATCACCCAGCGCATCGGCATTTTGCTTCCTTATGGCCTCCACAAGCTTCTCATTACTTAGGTCGTTGGTAACTCCCCCCAACCTAAGCTGAGGTAGCCTGGGGGCCGGTTCCGTGACTGTGTACTCTTGACTCAGTTTCTTTATGGCTGAACTCATTTTACTCTTGTCCCTGTCCGAGCCAACCGTGACCACCACTTTACAGTTTCGCCCTTTCCGCAGTCCGTTAACCGCGATGCCAAGACCCACCACATCGACACCTTTTTTAATATCCGTGATGATATCCTCACTGGATTTACGCGGGTCCACCGATTCCACAACTACCGCGCGACGTGGTGTAGTTAAAGTATCCACGTATGACAGCCTTTTAACAGGCGCTGACTCAGGCCTCGGTGGCTCCGCACGACATAGCGGGGCCTCGGCATGGCGGTCAAACATCTCGTGTCTCAACACCTCGACAGCCGTCCTTATAGGGCCCACTGTTTCTACAACAGACTCAAAGGCCTCTCGGACATCACTCTTCAAAGAAACTATGCTGTCGGCCGTCTGCGTACTTAACGTTGCCGTGACTAGAGCAGTATTTTGCAGTGCGGCAATCCCCTCCTCTAGCTCAGTCATGGGCGCCAACGGGATCTCCCGGTTTTTAAGCTCCACGATCTCTGCGCGCAACGCTCTCAACTCCTGCATCACTGGTTCTAGTTGGTAAGAAGCATCAGTTTCCCTCGGAGGAGGCGTTGGAGGAAGAGACGGCACACGTTGTGCCCCTTTGGACTCACCCTGGCGAATGAGGAAATTGAGTGAGTCCAATATGTTATTGTTCTCTGCCCTCATCACACTCATCCAGTCTGTTAAGACCACTTGGTCATTTTTGACCAAGGTATCAGTGCACGGTTGGGCAGTGCTCACGGCACCGATCTCCGCCCGCAGCGTCTGCATCTGCGACTCCAGGTTGTTCAAAACTTTTATCGGCTGATCAAGTTCAAAGTTCAACCATCCCCACATTGCCTCAGCCACTTTATGCGTCTTTTCCAAAGTGACCTGAGTCTCTTTTAGCCTATCCGAGAAGGAGACGCGCAGCTCAGTAATCTGCCTCATATGGGCCCTCTCCGCCCGAACCAACTCCTTTGCAGCCCGAGTCCTCTCTTTCTCAAGAGAGACCATGTGACGGGAGCGCGAGTCCGACAGAGAGAGCGTCAGCTCATAGAGAGACTGTAAGCTCTCGTGCGCCTCCAACTTACTTTCCCTACGCATGTTTCCTGCCTTCTCAAGTGCTGCCTTGCCAGTTTGAAGGAGCTCATTGGCTCTTATGGTAGCCTGGTCCATAGGAATACCAGTCCAGGTCAGGGTAGATGGGAGCATAGAACGCCTACTGGTCACGCTCTCCACATCTGACCAGTCTTCGTCCAGCCCTGACATGGGCCTGGCAATTCCCAGCCTGTCCATTTCTTCATCGAGCTCCAACCTATCACCCTCTGCTTGACCCTCCGAGTTCACACTAGGGCCATCGTCAGGGATCGTATGGAATTCAGAGTTTTGGCTTGGGCTGGCCTCGGGAATAGGGTGGTATTCCACCCGAGCCTCAGCCGCAGCATTCTGCACTAAGGCTTTAATGCGAAGCGGTTCTGGCCTGACTCTCTTCCCTTTGACTGACGACTGGGCAGTTCTGGCCGAATTCAGAGGCTGCGGTGCTAAAGATTCCACGCTCAGCGAACCTATCTCAGAACCATCACTACCCTCCAACATCCAGATCTCCTCCGATAGCAGCGGAGATGTGGGGTCCTCCGTCAACCCCTGCGGCTGCGGTTCCTCAAGGCAACGCGTCGAACACGGCCCCCCCAGAGAACCCGGCACACCCTCTTCCCCATCCCCCGCCCCGGCCTGCTGCTGCAGTGGTAATGGATCATCCGTGGCCCGGGCCTCAGATTGAAGCACAGCTGGCACCTGAATAGGGGTCTCCACAGGCGCATCTTCGACCTGATCCCGCCTCGCTGGTGAGGCCATAAGGACTTTTAGCTTCGATCCCACCAAAGGGGGTGCCACAGTTGTTAACGGCTTTCTAAACCTCCGTGTGGGGGTGGGCGCCGTTCCCGCAGATGAACCAGGACGCACGGCTACTTTACGCTTTCGAGTTCCCATTGGGGGTGTGCCTGCCGGAGAAGCGGAAAGGGGGCCCTTCCTAATACGGCTTCTCCCCGACCCCTTCGATGACTGTGAAAGCGTCGACATCGCTGAAGAACGAGAGAGTGAAAAAGGGTCCGTTCTCTAAATTATGGTCCAAAGCGTTGCGCTCCGATCTCCTCAAATGTATAGAGGACCAAGCGTTTGTATCCGCAGTGCAAATCCCGGTCCGCTACGTCGTCCGGTTCAAGAGTTATGGCTATTTTAACCAATCCAAGATGGCGGAACAAAATGGCCGACCAATCTTGATTGCCAATAACTCCAGAACCACGCACCCCAGAAGCCCAGGAAAGCGACCAGCAGGACCTCCAGGACCCGACGCACCCGAATCCGCCAAAGACGCGCCCAAAATTGTCTGCGCGCCGAATCGTCTCCGAAACCCCCCGCAACGATAGAGTAACCCCTCGCAGGGTCAACCACGAAAACCCCAACTCGCTACGACTCTCGGTTCCGAAGTTATGGCCCTTTTAACAAAAACAAGATGGCGGAACAAAATGGCCGACCAATCTTGCCTCGCCAATAACTCCGGATCCACGCAACCCAGAAGCTCAGGAAAAAGATGAGCCGGTTCTCCGCATCCAGCAGTACCCGACTCCGTGCCAAACGCGCCTAAAATTGTCAGCACTCCGGATCGTCTCCTAACCACTCCCTATCGGCAGGGAATTCCCTCGCAAGGTCAGCCCCGAAAACCCGAAGTCGCTACGACTCCCGGTTCCGAAGTTATGTCGGTTTTAAGCAAAACAAAATGGCGGAACAAAATGGCCGCCCAATTTTGTTTCGACGATAACTCCGGACCCAGAGACCGCAGAACCGCGGGAAAAAGGCTAACACGATTTCTGGCCCGACACGCAACCGAGTCCGGGAAAATCCGGACCTGATTTTTACACCCCTCGGATTCCCCCCGAACCCCGCGGAAGAGACGGAAAAACCTCCGCTGAACCCCCCACAGAAAACCCCAATCCTCTACGACGTCTGGTTCCGGAGATAACACCCTTTTACTAAAAACAAGATGGCGGAACAAAATGGCCGCCAAAAGTTTGAAGGCCCGTATCTTCGGCCCCAGACGTCACAGCGACACACCGAAAACAGTATGGAGCTCACCTAAGCACCCTCCACCAGCCGACACTGGTTTCAGCTACTGAAACTTTCAGGTTTGAATTCAGGCCCAGAGGTATGCTCCCGTCACAGACACCGATTCCCAGCCCCCAGCACAGAAAAGCCCAACGCGATAGGCCAACCCGTTAAGTAGTTATGGCCAAAAGAAAAAATCCAAAATGGCGGCCAAAATGGCTGCCGTTTGGACTAACCTTGATAACTCCGTTATCCGTTGGGCTAGGATAGCCGTTCTTGGGCTCCCCGTACCCGGAAAGAGAAGATCTATGTCCCCACACGGGTGTTTCAGTGGTCCTGGGCTTCTTTCAGGAGTTATCCTGAAAAAACCTGAAAACGCGATAACTTCCGAACCACCAGAGCTACTACCTTCAACCAAGTGCCAACAGGTACGTCTTGACGAGACCCTTCTTTTGAAGTGCCAAAAACTGCCGCACGTCCACGCCAACCCAAGTTTTAGGGGGGGGGAGGAAAATCACTTAATTAGCGATATCTCCTAAAGTTCTTAACCTAAAAATCTGAATCTTTTGGGCAACTTACGGACGCGCTTGGCGCCTCCAATCCGTTCGTCAGAATCCGCGCGCCAGCCAGTGCCACTCCGATATAGGGTTTTGAAAATTTTATTTTCTCACCTTTATAGTCGGAAGTTCACTGCAGCTAAAAATCCGCTGACAGCGGAAACCAGTACTAAACACGGTGTATTGTGTATGTGTAAGCTTAAAACTAATAAAAGTCCACGCCAGACAAAACTGTTGGTGGTGGGGGGATTTTTCAGTAAATAGGCTGTAATTTCAGGACCGCTTGAATGAAAATTTTTTAAAATAGGCCAAAAGATGCGCCTGCACGTCCCGGTGCTATGGATACCTTGAAATCCCACGCGCCACCCCAAACAGCACAGTTATTGACTTATTTAAGTTTTATATTCTAAGTCACGTGGTCACTTTTCTGGTGGAGCTAAAAATCCGTTCAAAACGGATTTATGTATTCTTAAGAGAGGCGCAACTGATGGTATTCAGCGATTGTCCCGAAAAGCCCGAAATCACTGACCTCGTGGCCACGTGGTTTTCGGACTTTTGGTTATATTTCGCGAGGGCGCGGTCAGAAAAATCTGACTAGTATCTAGAAATGTGCGCACGAATAGGGCGCAAAAAGTGGCGATGGAAAATTAGTGGGGTACCGATCTATATTCGGAGCCGCACGCGATCTAAGTTATTTCTCCAAAAAGAAACTAACCTCAAATCGGTTTTCCGGCTGCCGTTCTCTGGGTTTTTTAGACCCAGAACTGGGACCACTTCCACACTGCGATCCAAATCAATGCGCACAAAATGACACCACTCTCACTCCTCTACGACCACGTTTACTATTTATTTTGAATTTTTTAATGCGGAGCTATACAAATTCACTGCTTCCTCGGACGCGGGAGGACGCGGACTGGTTAGGTCCCGCACCCGAAACCGTGAAGATCCGGGAACAGTCCCATACCAAATTTTCAAATTAGAGTCAAAAAACCGTTAAAAAACCAATATCTCGCGTTTTTACAGGATTTTTTAGGGTTCCGTGCAAACTTACACCTGACCGCCTCCGTCACGGGTGTCAAAAGATCCGGGAGCACCCCGCGAACCCGATCCTGTGAAAATACGGGACCTCCCAGTACAAAAAGTTTACACCCGACAGCTAAAAACTGTTCGGATTTCATTTTTTCGCCCGTCACCCAATTTTGCCACTTTTCAGTGTATTTTTTCAGGTGTAGTCATCTTTTTTCAGCAATAAACGTTCAGGCGTACCTCTACGGAGCTGCGTCTGTAGCGTGGGCTGCAAGAAAGAACGAAAATAGAACATCGAAATTTTCTCAGTACTTGGTCTATAGTGAAAAATCCACCTAACCGGCGATACGGAAAACAAAAACGTAATTTTTAAAGGTACTTACCCAGGTCCTGTATATGAGTGTGATACACCGATAGACGCGTCTCCGCGAGTACTAGCTGTACCTGAAACAAAAACGCATCCGTTAGTTTAAAAAACCGTAATTTTTGGGAAAAAACCGTTTTTTACGGTTATTTTTCGGGTGCCGAGCAAACTTGCACCTTATTGCGGCGTCACGGGTCTCAATAGATCCGCGTGCGCGTCCCGCACCCGAAACCGTGAAGATCCGGGAACAGTCCCATACCAAATTTTCAAATTAGAGTCAAAAAACCGTTAAAAAACCAATATCTCGCGTTTTTACAGGATTTTTTAGGGTTCCGTGCAAACTTACACCTGACCGCCTCCGTCACGGGTGTCAAAAGATCCGGGAGCACCCCGCGAACCCGATCCTGTGAAAATACGGGACCTCCCAGTACAAAAAGTTTACACCCGACAGCTAAAAACTGTTCGGATTTCATTTTTTCCGCCCGCCCACCCACCCTAGTAAGAACCCACCCTCCCACCCAGGAGAACTTTATCGGATGAAAATTTGCCGCTAAATTTTCCAAATCTTTTGGTATATATATTACTTGGTTTTGATAGGTCTAAGGCAGGAGCATTTTGGCGTAAACACTAGGAAAACTTATTTTAGGGTATTTTGACAAAAGTTATTTTATTGCTGTGTATTGTATTATTGTTTGTCTTTGTGTTGTGACACTGTTTGTTGACAAATATATTTTTATATTTTATATTAATTTCGGACCATTTACATCCGTAAAAGTTGACACTTTTTGAACAATTATTAAGATAAGATATATAATTTTAGCCCCTTTTATCGACAACAATATGCTCGGGATTCATACTCCCATTAAGAAGTCCAAACCGACAAAGGAGGCCCCTCCAATGGACACAACATTCCCTCTGGTGGACTTCTCCGAGGATGGCCAAAAATCTCCCAACTTGGCGACGGCACCGCTGGAGAAGGCGGGTCCTTCTGCCTCGAGTGGCGCGGCCTCGAATGTGAGGCGTAGTATTGGAGAATGGGAGGCGGGAAAGTCCAAATCCCCCATCACCAAATATAAATCTCCTCTAAAAAAGGTGGCAGCCGATGTGGCGGGCCCTTCAAGGGCAATACCTAAAACTGTACCCACGCAGGAGGTACTCTGTAAAACATCGACGGAGGCCTCGGAAGGCTCGTCATCGCCAACCACCACTTACGCTACCCGGTCTGCGGAGGCAAAGTCCTGTCTAGTCAAGGCCAAACTTCAGTTAAAACACTCGAGGAACCTGAGGACGGACATAAAAGACAGTGTCACGCAGCAACTAGACCGCCTCTACCAACTTGTAAAGGAGGCAGAGGCGGAAAAACCACCGGGTGGCGTGGGTCGCGGAAAGATCCAGGCGACCGCGACAGTATCGGATGCTGTTGCCATCGGTGCGGTTTCCTTTGAAAAAGAAGGAAACGATGGGCTCACTCTCTCACAACTCTATGACTCCCTGGCTGAGCATAGCCGGCTGGTGAGGGAGAGTAATGTGAAGATGAGTGAGCTCAAAAAGGAAATGGACATGCAGAGGAAGGCCCTCCAGGATAAGCAACCTGGAGGCATTGACCAACTTGTAGAGGAGATAAAAGAACTGAGCCAAAAGACCGAAGAGACGGGTCGTAGAGTCTGCACCATGCAGGAGACGATCCCGTCATACGCTGACGTCCTCTCGAGACCGTCAAGCGCAGCCCCACCTACAAACCGCCCCAAGCACTCCATCATTGTGTCCTCTGACATCGAGAGAGACACAAGCGATGAAGTTTTGGGGAAGGTGAGAGCGGCGCTCGAAGCAAAGACCAACGGCCTACAAGTGACCCGAGTCCAAAAGGTCAGGAATCAAAAGGTTGTCCTGAGCTGCGCCACAAAGGAGGAGTTGAGGAAAGTGAGTGAGAAGATCACGGCCAAAAACAAAAATCTCAGTGTAGAAGAGGCGAAGAATAAAGACCCGCTGATAATTATTAAAAACCTCCTCACTTTCAACAAGGACGATGAGATTGTGGCGTCGCTCAGGACCCAAAACGCCGGCCTGCTGGGGGACCTGGGAGACGATGAGTTCAGGGCTATGGTGAGGTACAGGCGCAGGGCCAGGAACCCCCATGAGAACCACGTCGTCTTACAGGTCTCTCCTAAAGTGTGGCAGAAGCTGACCGTGGCCGGGCGCATACACATCGATCTCCAGTACGTGGCAGTCCAAGATCAGAGCCCGCTCGTACAGTGTACGCGATGCCTGGGGTATGGGCACGGGCGCAGGCTCTGTAAGGAGCCGGCTGACCTGTGTAGTTATTGCACCGGGCCGCACCTTCGGGTGGACTGTCCGTCGTACCTAGCGTGTGAGGCTCCAACCTGCCGCAACTGTTCCTTGGCAAAGTGTCACGAGACTGGGCATAACGCGTTCGATGGGGACTGCCCCATGCGTAAGAAGTGGGACGCTATAGCGAGGTCTAGTGTGGCGTATTGCTAAGGGCACCCCGGGGACCACAGCTTTAAGTACAGCCTCGGAACGTAGATATAAGGGAATACAGGCTAACCTTCAGCGAAAACGGCTCGCCACAGACGAACTCTTCTTGGAAGCCCGATCGAGGGGAGTCAGTTTTGCGTTGGTACAGGAGCCTTACGTAGGAGCTGGGGAGGAGCTCAAGCGGTATAAGGGTACTCGTGTCGTCCAATGCGAACGAAATAGGACGAAGCCAGTAAAGGCAGCCGTCATTATCTTCGACGACGACATCGAGGTATTGAATGACCAAACCACCATAACTGAAAACATTGTTCTCACAACGCTTAAATCAGACAAATGGATGGTCACAGTGGTTTCGGTCTATTTCGAGGATAGTATACCGCTTGAGCCTTATCTAGACCGGCTTAAGGAACTCCTGGACTCGGTGCGGACTGATAGAGTATTGATCGGAGGTGATGTCAATGCATGGAACACGTGGTGGGGGAGCGAAGTGGAAAATGAGAGAGGCATGCTCTGTAAGGAGTTCCTGGACGAGGCGGACATGAACATTCTAAACTGTGGTACTGAACCTACCTTCGACACAATTCGAGGAGGCCGCCGTTTTACAAGTAACGTTGATATAACGGTTTGTTCATCACGTTTACTGCGGCACATCATGAATTGGAGGGTAGATACGACAGTCACCAGCTCAGACCACAACGCCATCACTTTTACCCTCTGTCTGGAAAAGCCTTCGGACCCAAGAAAGCGGGTGTCCACGCGTGTATACAACACCCGGAAAGCGGACTGGAGTCGGTTCACTGAGGAAGTAAAAACTTTATTACAACAAAATTGCATAAATTTAGAGAACGTAGAAAGATTAGCGACCATAGAAGAGTTAGAGATAACAATTAGTAAATATGTAAACAGCATTCAGCAAGCATGTCAAAAATCTATACCATTAATTAAAAACATAATAAAAAAGGATTACTTACCTTGGTGGACTGATGAACTGGAACGCTTGAAGAGTGTTGCGATCACGATGAGACGCAGGATCCGCTGCGCAGCACCTCGGAGACGTGACCACGTTGTAAAAGATTACCTGGAAGCAGTTAAGACGTTTGAGTTAGCAGCGGACAAGGCACAAACGGAAAGCTGGAAGGAAAATTGCACAAAGCAGGACAAGGAGAGCATGTGGGATAGGGTGTACAGGGTGATGAGAAGGAAGACAGGGAGGCACGAGGACCAGCTATTAGAGGAAAACGGAACGGTATTGGGTCCAGAAAAGTCGGTTGAATTGCTTGCAAACACATTTTTCCCGAATGATAATCGTGGTGTGGATAGTGATATCCATAAAACAATTCGAAGCACGGCTGGTGCAATTTGCGGCGCAATTCCCGACGACCAGAATGACCCACCGTTCACGATGGCCGAATTAAAAAGAACCCTCGATAGCTTCGATCCTAAGAAAGCCCCAGGACCGGACGGATTCACGGCGGATATCTGCTTGAGAGCAATATTCGCCGCGAAAGAAGTCTTTCTGGCAGTGCTCAATAAATGCCTGTCTCTGTCCTGCTTCCCATCACCCTGGAAAGAGGCAGCGGTCGTGGTGCTGCGTAAGCCCGGGAAAAGCGATTACAGCCAGGCAAAGTCGTACCGACCGATTGGGCTATTGTCAGTTCTGGGGAAAGTCCTCGAAAAAATGATGGTAAGGAGGATCAGATGGCACATATCACCAATGTCTAACCCCAGACAGTACGGCTTTGTCCCTCAGCGAAGTACCGAGGACGCACTATACGACCTCATGCAGAAAATCAGGGAGAACCTGCGACAGAAAGAGCTCATGGTCATCGTGTCACTTGATATCGAGGGGGCGTTTGACAGTGCATGGTGGCCAGCAATTAAGTGTCAGCTCATGAACATGAAATGTCCACTGAATCTCAGACGACTCGTTAGCCACTATTTGGAGGAGAGGAGAGTGGTGTTGAACTACGCGGGCAAATCCCTTAGCAAGACCACCGAAAAGGGCTGTGTACAGGGGTCAATAGGGGGACCCACGTTTTGGAACCTGCTGCTGAATCCTTTGCTGGATGACCTAGTTGCTCGAGGAGTGCATGTGCAGGCGTTCGCAGATGACGTGGTCCTGATGTTTTCCGGGAAATCAGCCGCCAATATACAAGGTAGAGTCAACGACACCCTCGCGTATGTGCATGAATGGGGAATCAAAAGCAAACTCAGATTTGCGGCTCATAAAACACACGCCATGATAGTCACCAACAAACTCAAGTTTGATACCCCAGTTATGCACATGGGCGGGGTAGACATACCCGTCGTGGACGAAATAAAGCTGCTCGGCCTTACGATAGACAAAAAACTCACCTTTA